>JANUYF010000004.1:81821484-91821484 GCA_026167975.1 Phrynosoma blainvillii | reverse complement strand
AAAACCAACTCAAATTGAATCCAGACAAAACGGAGGTACTTATGGTAGTCGCAACCCAAACCAGAGATTGGGTTGCGACTACCAGTCTTGGAGGGGGTCACGCTCTCCACCAAGGACTGTGTCCGCAGTCTGGGGGTGCTCCTGGACTCGTCGCTTCACATGACAGATCAGGTGAATGCGGCAGTCAGGAGCGCCTGATACGCCAGCTGCACCCTTTCCTGGAAGTAAAGGACCTAGAAACCATAGTACACGCACTGGTAACCTCATGACTTGACTACTGTAATGCACTCTACATGGGGCTACCCTTATATCTAACTTGGAAACTGGAATTAGTGCAAAACATGGCAGCCAGGCTGATCACCGGAACATCAAAAGGTGATCATATTACTCCCATCTTGAAATCACTGCACTGGCTGCCAGTTAGTTTCTGGGCACAGTATAAGGTGTTGGTGATGACCTTTAAAGCCTTACATGGCCTGGGTCCAACCTACCTAGGGGATCGCCTTCTCCCATATAATCCGCCCCGCGCCCTCAGGTCCTCTGGGAGGAAGTTGCTTCAACCAATAAGAACTAGGCTGGCGACGACCTCCCAGAGGACCTTTTCTGCCATGGCCCCCAGATTATGGAATGCTCTGCTGGAGGAGATCCGCCAAATAACCAATTTAGATGGCTTTAAAAAAGCCATCAAGATGGATCTCTTCCAGCAGGCATTCCCAGAATGACACATTCTCCCCCCCTGCCACTAGATAGCTCCTTTTGAGATGTCTACAGCACTGCTGTCCATTTATGTTAGATGTTTAATGTTTTATTGTATATAAGATTTTAATCTGTATAATGATTTAGTATATTTTTAAGGAGGGGTATTTGTTGTTGATTGCATGGGTGCATTCTTTTAACTGTAAGCTGCCTTGACAGCCTCGGCTAAAGGCGGGGTATAAATAAAGTTTTGTTATTATTATTATTATAAGATAATGTAAAAATAGATCTGCACTATTAAGCCTAACAGGGACCCAGAAGAACTCTGGAATGAAGCCAGGGACATTGTCAGGGGAAAATGCAAAAAAACACTGTCTGAAGCCCAAAACAAAGAGAAGCCTCAATCAATGACAGATGCAACTCTTCAAGGAGTTAAGGATAGACTAGAAGCAAAAGTAAAAGGTGTCAGAAATAGAGTCAGAACTCTGGATCCACCTGTTCAGTGACTGTCCAGTGTGCAGGGACAAGGAGAACTACTATAATAATCAGTGCAGAAAAATATAAAATAACAACAAAAAAAGAAAGAACAAGAGACCTCTTTCACCAAGAAACCAAAGGGAAATTTAAAGCAAGAGTGGGGATGCTCTATGACCAACAGGGGAATACATAGAATCATAGAATCATAGAATCATAGAATCATAGAATCATAGAGTTGGAAGAGACCACAAGGGCCATCCAGTCCAACCCCCTGCCATGCAGGAACTCCCAATCAAAGCATCCCCGACAGATGGCCATCCAGCCTCTGCTTAAAGACCTCCAAGGAAGGAGACTCCACTACTCTCCGAGGGAGTGTGTTCCACTGTCGAACCGCCCTTACTGTCAGGAAGTTCCTCCTAATGTTGAGGTGGAATCTCTTTTCTTGCAGCTTGCATCCATTGTTCCGGGTCCTAGTCTCTGGAGCAGCAGAAAACAAGCTTGTTCCCTCCTCGATATGACATCCCTTCAAATATTTAAACACGGCTATCATATCACCTCTCAGCCTTCTCTTCTCCAGGCTAAACATCCCCAGCTCCCTAAGTCGTTCCTCATAGGGCTTGCTTTCCAGACCCTTCACCATTTTAGTTGCCCTCCTTTGGACACGCTCCAGTTTCTCCACATCCTTTTTGAATTGTGGTGCCCAGAACTGGACACAGTATTCCAGGTGAGGCCGGACCAAAGCAGAATAGAGTGGCACTATTACTTCTCTTGATCTAGACACTATACTTCTACTGATGCAGCCTAAAATTGCATTGGCCTTTTTAGCTGCTGCATCGCACTGTTGACTCATGTTCAACTTGTGGTCCACCTGGATTTCTAGATCCCTTTCACACGTCGTCTCATTCAGCCAGGTGTCCCCCATCGTATATCTGTACTTTTCGTTTTTCCGCCCTAAGTGCAGTACCTTACATTTCTCTGTGTTGAATTTCATTTTGTTAGCTTTGGCCCAACTTTCTAGTCTGTTCAAGTCATTTTGAATTTTGATCCTGTCCTCTGGGGTATTAGCTACTCCTCCTAATTTGGTGTCGTCTGCAAATTTGATAACTATGCCCCCAATACCGTCATCCAAGTCATTAATGAAGATATTGAATAGCACTGGGCCCAGAACAGAGCCCTGTGGCACCCCACTGGTCACTTCTTTCCAAGTTGAAAAGGAGCCATTGTTGAGCACCCTTTGCGTTCGACCAGTTAACCAATTACAAATCCATGTAACAGTTACTTTGTCTAGCCCACATTTTACCAACTTGCTTGCAAGAATGTCATGGGGAACCTTGTCAAAGGCCTTACTGAAATCAAGATATACTATATCCACAGCATTCCCTTCATCTACTAAGCTGGTAATTTTATCAAAAAAAGAGATCAGATTTGTCTGGCATGACCTGTTTCTCTGAAATCCATGTTGACCTTTTGTGATTATGAAATTATCTTCCAGATGTTCACAGACTCTCTGTTTAATGATCTGCTCCAGAATCTTTCCGGGTATTGATGTCAGACTAACTGGACGATAATTGTTGGGATCCTCTTTTTTCCCCTTTTTGAAGATGGGGACAACATTTGCCCTCCTCCAGTCCGCTGGGACCTCTCCTGTTTTCCAGGAATTCTCAAAGATTATTGCCAATGGTTCTGATATTACATTTGCCAGTTCTTTTAATACCCTTGGATGTAATTCATCTGGTCCTGGAGACTTGTATTCATCTAGATTAACCAGATGTTTCTGTACTATCTCTTTACTTATTCTGTGCTGAAATTCTCCTATTCTGTCCTCTGCTCCATTATCCTCAAGTTGAGCACCCTTTGCCTTTTCTGAGAAGACTGAAGCAAAGAAGGTGTTGAGTAATTCTGCCTTTTCTCTGTCCCCTGTTATCTTTCTGCCATCTTCTCCACACAGTGGCCCTACCATTTCCTTCTTTTTCCTTTTGCTACTGACATACCCCCAAAAGCCCTTTTTATTGTTCTTAACCTCTCCAGCAAGCCTGATTTCATTCTGCGCTTTAGCTTTTCTGACTTTACCCCTACACGTGCTAGCTATTTGTTTGAATTCCTCTTTGGTGATTTCCCCATTTTTCCATTTCTTATACATGTTCCGTTTAAAACATAGTTCAGTTGCAAGTTCCTTAGTCATCCATCCTGGTTTCTTGAGACACCTCCCATTCTTCCTCCTCGTTGGCACGGTTTGAAATTGTGCCTTCAGTATCTCCCTTTTGAGAAACTCCCATCCGTCTTGAACTCCCTTCTCTTTTAGTATTCCTGTCCATGGGATCACCCTCAGTATTTCTCTAAGTTTAGTAAAATCAGCTTTCCTAAAGTCTAGAATGCGTGTCTGACTATGCCTGGCTTCTCCTTTCCACCGTATAATAAACTCCAGGAGGACATGATCACTCCCGCCTAAGGATCCAACCACTTGCACCCCATTAACTAGGTCTTCCCTGTTAGTTAGGATCAGATCCAAAATAGCTGACTCCCTCGTTGCCTCTTCCACCTTTTGAACAATGAAATTGTCTTCGAGGCAAGTGAGGAATTTGCAAGACCTTGAGGATTTTGCCGAGTTTGACTTCCAGCAAATATCCGGATAGTTGAAGTCACCCATCACTACTATATTTCTCCTTTCTGAGTGTGTGGTCATCTGTTCTAGAAAGGCTTCATCCAATTCTTCTGCTTGAGTTGGGGGTCTGTAGTAGACTCCCACACTAACATCCCTGTTGTTTCCTTCCCCTTTAATTTTTATCCAGATGCTCTCCACTTGGCTTCCAGGATTGATGTTTCTTCACTGGTGTAAATATCCCTGACATATAATGCTATTCCTCCTCCTTTCCTGTTTGTCCTGTTTCTCTTGAAAAGGTTATACCCCTTTATTTCTACATTCCAGTCATGAGACTCATCCCACCAGGTTTCAGTAATGCCTATTATATCATATTTGCTTTGGTGACCAAATAGAAATAAAAAAGATGATGGAAACAATAAACTGAAGAATTATATGGAAGAGGTGAAAGGATGACAGATTCATTCAAGGAAGAACCATTTGAGGATGAAGGACAGCTTGCATACCATAAATGTAGCTCTTAGGAGTTTATCACATGAGGACCATATGTAACTCCATCCCGATAATGATTAAAGGGGCCATAACCCGCAAAAGCGTGCAATGTGCAAACTCAATAACATGTTAGAAGCTCATTACTAAAGCGAGAAAGAGGGCAGAATGCGCATTTGGTTTTCACACAGATGTGTGTAAATCCCGATAATGGTTTGGGAATCACTTTTTTTGTGCGCACAGAAGTAGCTGCATCACCAGAAATCACCGAGAGAAATAAACAATTTTATTTACACAATTTTCTTTATAAAAATATAAACGTTTTGTGAAAACCATTTGCACAATTGATCCCAATATGCTGGATAACTGCAGGTTCTGACCCATTTAAACTTCCAATTTTTCCCATGTGATAAACTCCTTAGAATAGATTAGAAAGTGAAATAGAAGGTGTACTCAGAGCGCTTGGGAGAAATAAATCACCAGGAACAGATCACATACCAATGGAGCTGCTTCAAGCTACAGAGACAGGATCTACTCTATTTCTAATTAAAATATGTCAACAAATATGGAAAACAAAACAATGGCCTACAAATTGGAAATTCCAATCCCCACAAAAGAGAACAACAGGGATTACAGTAACCACAGGAACATTGCATTAATTTCCCATGTTCAAAATTCTATAACAAAGGCCCAAAACACACAGGCCAAATGAGACGTGCCCCGGAGTGGCTGGAAGCCATTCCTGTACCGCAATCTGGTCCTTTGGAGCAGATCAAAAAGGAGCAGATTAAAACTGACTCCTGGTGGCACCAGTTTGGGACCACAGCAGCAGCCCACTTTAGATGGGCTGCATGGTCACCACGGTCCTGGCTCGATCGCTGCCAGAGTGGCGTCTAGCCAGTCCATCCATGCCATCTGTTCTAGGTCAAAGACTTTTACCATATATGGAGCAACAAATGTAGAAGCTGGGTGCAGAAAAGAATACCAGTAGGACATAATTTTCTATACTGATTGTAAAACATAGGCCTAAACTCAATTGTTAGTCGCAATTAGGGTAGACCCAAATCAATGGATACTTGGTAAGTCAATACTTATGGAAGTTCCATTGATATAGGCATATACGCACATTGGCTTATGTAATGGATTTAGGACAAGCAGACCCTCAAAATTTCATGATCATACCTGGGATAGACATTAAAAACTGGTTTCTATGAAAGATATGATACAATAAATTTTAAGGCTACTGAGCATCCTGGACTCCAACAGAAAGTACCAGAGAATAGTTGTGCAGGATTTTGCCATTGGTCATTACCAGTGAAAATTTACTGAGATCAAGCTTGTAGCTGGTTGATCTCATTTCTGCAAGTATATTCTCAGCATCAATGGACATTACTTATTCAAACCCACATGAACAGAACAATAAGGGGTCTTGACTCTTTTGTCAAAGATGTAATTCTTATGCCTTGTTATATTACAAGCATTGTTTCCCAAAGACAACTAAATAGCAAACTAGTTGTTGTGATCAGATTAGTTAGACCATCTGGAATATTTTTCGACAAGCATTTGCAGGTATTAGGGCAGCAGTGAAAAATACATCACATTACTTCCACGAGTACAAAAGTAATTTATCTGCTGCCTCACATACGACATCAGTCCTACAAAAACTTGCCTAGTAAAGAGGGGTTTTCCATGACATAATAGTAATAGTCAAGGCAATTATCTTTGCCAGAGCTCTGTCAATTATATGTACATAAACAGGAACAGCCAGAGGTGTAGGTTTTTTTTACCTGCACAGATGCTTGTGTAAGTTCTTTTGTGGCATATAGTGCTTTATTTGTCATCTTAAGAGGAAACCCACATGTATGGAGAATGATAGTCTTCACATCAGTAGTAAAAGCATTTAAAACACCTTCCAAGTCTACTCTAGGGAAGTACTGGACTGGTTGACTCCTAATGCAACTCATAGGATATCTGAACTGGTGTTAAGGATTGAAATACTGTAATTATTTCAAAAATTTATGTAAAAAAAGTAATGTTTTCTTGAGCAATATGAATGTGAAGGGGAGGGGATGAAAACTAGATCACTCCTGCACTGGCCCACTTAAATTAATGGAAGCTACACAGGTCTGCTCTTGTATAGTTTCTGTTTGTAGGGGGATAACTGGGGAATGTTCATAAACTCATTAGTACACAAACCATCAGTATATAGATTTCAATTATATAAAAGATACGTGAAGAGTTGCTCCCCTACGAATTTGAAGTAAATGTTGCAATACATCTGGGGATCCTCCGGCAGGCTATAGCCATACTAGAGACAAAATATATACATAAAATTACACAGATAAAGAATTTCTTGCATAGGGTGTGAGGAATAATGGAAACAAAAGGCAACTACGGTACATTCCCTTACCAGATTTTTCCAATGCAACTGCAGCTCACTGTATGATTGAAAAGGAGACTCAGATGGAATGACATGACTGATGTTTATGATCTGACCCATTTTCATGCTGTACAGAGATAAGAAAGGGAGACTAGAAAAAGAGTAATTACATACTCTCTAATCTGGTTAAAAACATAGTTCTCTAGTAGAGACTTTTGTGAGAGATGGTACTATGTTAGTGAGCTATGTCACCTCCATAACATAACTTAATTTGGAATGATTGTTTTCTTTTGGAAAGCTGCAAAGATTAAAATAATGTGTGAGAGGAAAGCCTTGAAAGACAGCTTTTCAAAATGAAAAATGAATGTAAATTAGATTTGCATGCTGCTGTTGAAAATTCTTTGTTTTTTGAAATTGTTTTAACAAAGATAAAATGAAGCATTGATTCTACTTTGATCATGAAGATTTTTTCTTTGAAGTTTCAATACATATTAATAAATTTATTTTATATCAGTAACATTTCTTGTCAAAACATTGAAGAAATACCTTGGTAGAACATAACACCAGTTACTTAAAATAGAACATCTTTGAATGACTGCATTATCATCACTATCAAATTTCTTTATGGTGTTTGTTGAAATATCAAAATCTTCTAGCTAAAAAAGAGAAAAAATAATCAATGTAGTAATATTTCAAATGTATGTACAAACATTCAAAGCAAAGAGGTTTTGTGTGTTGGAATAAGTGAACCACCGTAAGAGGAGACACCCAAAATCTATGTAGAATTCACTGTACTTAATGAGAACTAATTCTAAAATTAACACAGTGTTTTAGGGAACAAGTCATCCATGTGACAGCTTCCCAGGAGCCACAGGAGAGATCAGACCCTTCCCCCAACATGGCTGGAGACAAAGACCTGAAACCTATTTGTAGATCCAAATACAAGTGACCCATTGAATCAATTACATTTACTTAACTGTATTTCAGAGGAAGGAACTGGCATAACCATCTCTGAATATTCCTTGCTTAAGAAAACCTTATGAAATTCATGGAGTTACCATACGTTGACATGCAACTTGAAAGCATACACACACGGTGAATACACACTGTCTGGAAGCTGCAGTTTTTGGTCCATGTGTTTCAGGACTACATGACAGAGTCATGGCAGTTAAAGGGGTATCAAACTGCTTTAAATCTCTAGTGTGGAGACATCCCAAGTCTCAATATTCAGGAAAGGAAGAGGCACTAGGGACCACATTGCAAACATATGATGGTTAATGGAGCACACCAGAAAATCAGTATGTGCTTTATAGCAAAGCCTCTGACTGCATAGATCAGGGGTAGGCAACCTAAGGCCCGGGCGCCCTCTGAGGCCTTTGGACCGGCCCCAGGCCGGTCCTGCCACCGCCGCCGCTGCCGCCACCCCCCACCCCCGCTACCGCCCAACATGATATTGTTGTTGTTACTTGTTCTTGGGGTTTTCTAGGCAAAATCTCCATGGGGGTTTTGCCATGGCTTTTCTGGGGCTGAGAGAGTGTGCATGCATATATATTTTTTTTAATTTTTTTAAAAAATATATTTATTTATTTATTTATTTATTTTTGGTGCTTCGCCCCCCCCCCAATTGTCTGAGGGACAGCAATCCGGCTCCTGGCTTAAAAAGGTTGCCTACCCCTGGCATAGATCATGAAAGGCTATGGAATGCCCTTAAAGACATGGGAGTGCCAACACATCTGATAGTTCTGATGAGGAATATGTACTAAGGACATGAGGCTACTGTCAGAACAGAACACAGAGTAACAGAATGGTTCCCAATTGGCAAAGGGGTCAGAAAAGGCTGTATCCTTTCAAGAAAAGAGGAGTGAAAATAGGAGGAAGGAATATTAACAATCTAAGATATGCAGACGACACCACAGTACTAGCAGAAAACCTCACAGACCTGGAACACCTACTAAGGAAGATCAAAGAAGAAAGTGCTAAAGCAGGCTTAATTTTGAACATAAAGAAAACAAAAACAATGACGACTGAGGACCTTCACAAGTTCAATCTAGACAATGAAGAAATAGAAATAGTGAAAGAATTCCCATACCTGGGATCAAACATTGATAGAAATGGGGACTGCAGTCAGGAAATCAGAAAAAGGTGACTATGAAAGAACTAGAAAAGATTTTAAAATGCAAAGATATACAACTCAGCACAAAAGTTAGATTCATACAAGCCACTGTATTCCCTATTACCATGTATGGATGTGAGAGCTGGACAGTTAAGAAAGATGATAGGAAGAAAATCAATGCATTTGAGATGTGGTGCTGGAGAAGAGTGATAAGGATCCTACGGACAGCCAAAAAGACAAACAAATAGGTCCTAGAGCAATCAAGCCAGAAACCTCCCTGGAAGCCAAGGTGACCAAACTTAGGCTGCTGTACTTTGGACACATCATGAGAAGGAAGACAATAATGCTGGGGAAGGTGGAGGGAAGTAGGAAGAGAGGAAGACCACATGCCAGATGGATGGACTCTATTAAGGAGGTCATGGGTATTAAGGGGTTGCAGGAATTAAGCAGAGTAGTGGAGGACAGAGGGTCTTGGAGATGTCTCATTCATAGGGTCACGATGAGTCAAGATTGAGTCAAGGGCAGTTAACAACAATAACAAATTCAGTTGGGATTAGCAACAGAATTCAGGCCAGAGTTCCAGCCTTAGAGAAGAAGACCCAGTCTTGAATCCTCTTTTGTTTCTGTCTGCTCACCTTTACCATGCTGTAACTCTGTTGCTGGAGAGAAAGAAAAGGAACAGGAACATGATGTGCAAAGAACAGTAGGTGCCAGGTTTGCCATCAGAGGGAAACACCCTCAGAGCTGACCTAATGATTTCACTCCCATGAAATGATTTTTTTAAAAAAATTGGAAGAATGGTGAATTCTCCTCCCACAGGAACCCAATAGGACTGTTGATATGCAGGGGCACACTGACATGTGATCCAATCTGTGCACAGTAAAGTTTCAATAAAGTATCACAAAAGTATGCTATAAGGTCTATATGATGATGATGATGATGATGATGATTTTATTATTTCTTGCCCGCCTCTCCCTATGGATCAAGGCAGGGAACAACAGCAAATCAACAATGAACAACATTGGACTTCATCATTTATTTATTTATTATATTTTATTTTATTTATATGCTGCCTTTTTCCTAAGACAGGACCCAGGGCAGCTTTCAAAACAACAGATTAAACACATTTACAAAAAAAAAAAAAAAAAAAGGCTTTAAAACAATTTAAAATCACCACATTAAAACACTATCAGAGAGTTTAAATGTGAACCTTCCATGCTTATTTTAAATTTAAATGTGAACCTTCCCTGCTTAACCATTAAAGTTGCTTAAATAAAAATGTTTTTGCATGCCAGTAATTATATGAGCATAATTGTTTAAAATTAAATAATCATCTTTATATTTAAGACAATTGTTAAATTATATACAAGGCTTAAGCTTTTCAGACTTGAAATGGATCCATAGCCCAACCTGAAATATAGAATCAATTTCTTACTACAATAAAATAAACATACATTTTAAATATATACTGTAAAATGTAAAAAGGCATTCACATGGCTATATCATTTACTTTCATTTCTCTGTATAAAAAATATAAACAAAGAACATGGTGGTCGTACTTCTATAATTTCATGCTATGGGTCATAACCCCATCATAACCCACCATGAAAACCACTGTTTTAAAACTTCAGGCATGCCATGCAAGGTTTTATATTATCATTTCTGTGTGGATTCAGAATGTTTGTACAAACTCTTTAGTACTGAAAAAAGAAAAAAAGAAACATTTTTGACAATATTTATCCAACCAGGTTTAGATTGCACAAACAACATTTATAAGTATATGTTGTTTGGGACAAAGTAGTATTTTTCTTGGAAGAATATAATGCTTTATTTTCCAATAGCTTTTGATCTCCTTCATACTGTGGAAAGAATCTCAGGCTTCGTACATGTGAAGGGCCATACTTCTAGATTTAATCAATACCAGATGTGAACCAGCCCTTAATTGCAACAAAACGTAGCAGGAAACATTGAATTGCTGATATACCTTAGCTGGAGGTAGCCGGATCGTGCAAACTTCAACACTAATGCAAAATTGAGTGTCCAATAAATTGATGTCCATAACTGAAATAAAATCCATAATGTCCAATATATCTGTCTCTTTCCACTACATGTACACAGAAGCAAACTCATTAATGCTTCATTTCAAATGAAGTCAACAAACAGTATTTTCTATGGCAACCAGAGTTTAAAATAATCCCATTGTTTGCCGTTAAAGTTACACAGTATAATCTTTCTGTGCCTTTTGAATGAGAGAGAGTATCTACGTGCATTCACATCAAAATAGTGCTCTTGACATCACTGCCTTTAATGTACAGTTGCCCCTCCACATTTGAGTTTTGTGGATTTGTTTATTTGCAGATTGCCTCTAGGTCCTCCAGTGCAACTCAGACAGATGTTGACCATGAAGTTACTCTGGAAGACCCAGAGATTCCTAGAGAAAACACTTCTCTGGACATGTGTAAGTCCTCCAGCATGATTCTATGGTCAGCTTCCAGCAGATGTTGACTACAGAGTTGCGCTGGAGGACTTGGAGATTCCTAGAGAGGTGTTCCCAGTTTTTTTTTTTTGTTTGTTTGTTTGTCATTTTTCCACTTTTATGGGTGAATGTGGAGGGCCCATTGTGTAAGCATAGTTGTCTTGATCACATCCATACTGTAAAAATAAACTTTCCAAAAGTCAGTGAGACATATATGTTGTTTTTGATGAGGGGAAGGAAGGCTGCTTATTTAGTCTCATTTAAGAAGCTGGCTAGACCATTAGATATCTCTGTACAGGCTGAAATGAGAAAAACATGGGGCTGCTGTCTCCTTCATTAGATCTCTGGCATTTGGCAGTGCTGTATGTGTGCATGTATTATCTGCTTCTATAGTGACTGAAGAACAAGGGCTTAAAGATATGGGATCTTGATTTCAATATGGCAAGCCTAAATGTTGTGATCTTCTCTATGCTAGATTTGCTAGGGACCTCATGATTTCCTCTATTCTATATTTGGTGTACACATAATTTCACTATTTATCAACCACTGATGCATGCATATACATCAACAAGATAATATGAGATTGAAAAGAACCACAGCATTTTTCACTAATTAATATTATACTCACCAACTGCATTTTGCTTTCCGTGTTGTGACAGAAAATCTTTCCCTTAACAAAAGAAATTGGTACACATTATAAAATTTCATTTTACTATGGCCTTTACAAAGCCTTTACAAAACAACATTTTGAAAAAGGATGATCCTTGGCAAGGTGTGCATCAAAAATATTTCTTATGCAGTATAGGGGAAAGGAAGGCACGTGATGCTTAGAAGACCGCTAAAAATCAAAATGTATACAAACAAAATCCTATTGTTTCCATAATTTTGGAAAGATTTCTCTCTAAGAAGTATGTACATAAAATTCAATAAAAGCACAAAATATCACCTTGCAAAAATATACTTGATCTTTTAATTTTCTTTCCTCTATATGGTAATTTGTTTATCTATTTATTTTATTTTATTTCTTAGAGTGTACGTCGTGGGCAGGCTTTTTTATATTTGTAACTTTTTTACTTTGTACAGCGCTGTGTATAATTACAGCGCTCTAGAAATAAAGTTTAATAATAATAATAATAATACTTGCATTTCTGAATGCCTGAAAGTTTGAAATTCAGAATTTGTAACTGCTTCCATGTGACAAAACAGAGGGAGTGATCTCTGGTTAAGGATATTTCATGTCTGCCATACATTCTAGCGACAAAAAGGAAAGCACTGCACATGGGACATTACCGCAGTGATGGCAAAGCCAACTTTATGTGACAGGTCCCTACAATATATACAGTACATTCATAAAATAAAGATGACAGAGAGAAATTTGGACATAAGACTTTCCATCTGGCATGCTAATTTTCCCTGTGTGGGAAATTTATATATATCTATATATCTATGTTTCACAGTGACATGAGCCTTTTCTACAGTTTGGATTGCAACAGCCTAGACATAGTTTTATACATCTCACCCAGTGTTTATGATGTTTGGCCAGCAAATGTGTACATTCCTTAAAATGGATGGGACTCAAATGCACATTTAAGTATTTTTGTTCCATAAGTCTGCTTCTATTACTTATGAACATATTATATTGATAACAAACACCATTTAATAGAGATTACAATATCCAGTGGTAAGTAAGCAATGTGGTGTGGGGGGGACTGATGAACTGTAAGAAATTATTCCTGTTTTAAACAATGCTGCCCTGTTCTTTATGGAGAAAGAAGAAATGCAGCTACCATAGCCTAGCTGAACAATGCCCAGTTAGCTGTCAGCACAGACCGGTATATTCCTTTTCACTGTTTTTTCTCAACCTCCTTACAGGGATAGACACAATCTGACTGCAATCCAAGATCAGGAAGAATATGGAAAGATTCTAGACATTTCTCAAAAATTGTGTGTGAGTCAAACACTTTCAGAATTACTGAACAAAATAATAATGATGATAATATGACAATATATGGTAAATATTTGACACTATAAATATAAATACATGATAGCCACTGTAAAAAGATTGTATGTCAAAGATGCCAGAAATATACCTTGTATTAAGAGGTGACCAGCTTGGTTCCATTTAGGAGCAAGTTTGGTTATAAGCGTATAAGAAAGACAGGTTTGAAAGATAGCTGGGATAACTCTCTCTGGCATTGCCATCTATTAAGAGAAACAAACAATGGTTTTAAAAAGTATGCCTTTTTACTTATTGAATATTATTTTCTTTAAAAGCCCATTAATTGTATCAGATAAGCAAACATCACTACATGAATTTGTTTTATACTGAATGAGGACTAGCTTATTCTATTTAGATACAGTTCTCAAATATCCAAGTGCTAAAATATATGGAACCATAGTCATGAAACTGACAGTTGTCTGAATGTTTGCTGTTTGGTAAATACAAGTCATAGTGGTAAGGACTATGACCACAGCATGGGGAGAGAAGAGAGTTAACCAAGTGAGCTGATCCTAGTCACCATCTTGTGGTTGTCATTTACACTCCTCTCCCTTCTTTTTCTTCTGCAAAACACTAAAATGGCTATTCCTTTGAAAATTAATAGGAAATCTAGTGGAACCATTAGCAGCAATGGCAGCATTCTTCCCAAGTCACATGGCAGACACAATCTGGACTCAGTGCCATCATTAGTATGGCCTGCACCTGGTGACACCCTAAACGAGGCTGACATCATTTCTCCTGAAACATCTGCTTTTTTGCAGAAATGGGTTATGGCACTCTCCTGTGTCCCTTTAAAACACTGAAGAGACGGGGTGAATGAGGTGAAGCTAAGTGGGAGGAGAAAGGAGAGGCCCTGGGTTTTGTTTTTTTAAAAATATGATTTTAAAGTGCTATTTTTTAAAAAAGTAAAAAATTAATTTCAAAAGATTTTAATTTTTCTGTTCTTTTAAATTTTTCTTTAACAACATCACATTTTACCAAATTTTCACTTTAACCACATGAACTATATGGATGTAAATACATAGTTTGTGTGTATGATATTGTAATTTAAAGGTATAATTTTGCAAGTTGTTTATGTCACAAGTATAACCATTACATTTAGTGATATATGGTAATCATGATTTATGAGTAACATTAGTACAAAAAAAACAGAGGGCTTCCCAGTTCTGCAGCATAATAAATTAATGGCCAGAGAAATCAAAGTCCATGCACATAGCTGCCCATTCTGAAATAAGACATGGAACACATTTATTTGCTTTCTCTAGCATGACCTAGTACAATAGATTTGCCTGCTAATAATATTATTTAGTAGTGCTAAATAACACTAGTGAAGCAAACTCCATGACAGTTTGCCAGAAACTGGAAATTTTACTTTTTTGGGTGACAGTTAAAAGAGAAAAAGTATTAAGCAGTGTTTCATAGTAAGCAAGGTCTCATAAGGATCAAGAAAATACCAGATGAATAAAGCTTAAACAATATTGCTGGTTATATAATAAAAATGAAAACATGAACTGAATTTCAAAGTTGTAGTTCCAATTAAAGAACTACAGAATTGAAATTTGGTTCATATTTTGTCTAATTTCCATGGCATAACCTAGATATAAATACCAGCAGACACAGGATAATCCAAACGATGCCAAAGTACAAAACAATAAAAATAAAATAAAAATATTTTGGGTGAACTCCAAAGCTATCCAGTGAGGACCGAGCATCCACTATGGTCACAGAACCCTACATGACTTTTGCTAGAGAGGAGACAGAAAACCTGGGAATGGAGTGTCTTTCAGGAAGGTGTGTCTAACTGTCTTGAACCCTTAAGAGAAGCAGTTTACACTGCAACATTTTATTGTAGGCTCTACTTCTGTCTAACTCCAGACTGTAAACTAATTCCAATCCAAGCTGCATCTCTCCTGTCTCATCCTAGATCTGAAGCAAGTAGGGTTGCCATAATTCTTCCACAAAACCAGAACAAAATGTAGGGAAAATGTAGGACACGACCAACTAAAAACCCAAAACATTAATAATGTTTTAAAAAAATTAATATAAATTCATGCACAAGAGAGGAGGAGGAGGAGGAGGAGGAGGAGGAGGATCAGCCTCTACCTCCGCCGCTGCTGCCTCTGGCTGGAAAGGGCAAGCGAAAAGGGAGGATGGAGGAGGAGGTCTGAGCTGGGTCTGGCAAGCAGGTCACCTACCTGCTATCTGCAAAGCACTTTCTCCCGCTCTTTACTGACACTACACACATACACATGCTTGGCTTTTACCCAAAGGGACTCATTAGCCATCTGCCTCAGCTTCCCACCAAGCGCCATCCTGTTTCTCCTCCTCCTCTTCCTCCTCTTCTTCTTTCACTTTTCCTAGGGCCAAGATGGAGTTGGAGGGAGGCCTTGCCATGCTGGATCTCTTTGGTTAAGGCCCCGCGCGGCCACGGTTCACCCCCAGGAGGAGGCATCCAAGCAAAGGGCACTGAAGAGGACAGAGTCTGAGGTTGGGGAAGTGCTGCAGCCCAGGTGGGCTGCTCAGGGCCAGCTCCAGTTGCTGGCAGCACTTCCCGCCCAGCACCACAGCAGCTGCCATCTTGGAGGAAGAGGAGAAGGAGGAAAAAGAGGAGACGTGACTCATGTCATATGAAGGAAGGAGCCAAGCTTAGCTGACTATTTCTGCCTTGTTCTGGGAACATTTTGTCAATCTCCAGTGACAAAATATGGCCTGGAACAAAGCAAGAATCTGGGATTTGTGGGTTAAAAATGCTCAGCCGGGCCAGGACATTTTTTAGACCCTCCAATCTGGGATTGTCCCAGTTTTCTGGGATGCATGGTAAGATCAGATGCAAATCATATTTGAAGACTACAGCCATCAATGAAAATTAAAGTTCTCCTTAACAAATTCCTAATCACCATCTAAAATTGTTTAAGGACAAAGCTAGTGATAGACCCATTTACAACAATCAAGACTATTATTGCATAGTTTAGATTATTATTGCATATAAGATTATTATATGCATATAAGAATTGTTGACTAGATTTAATTAGGCAACAATATACAAAGATAAAGTTTATTGTCATTAAAAAGATAATCTCTGATCTGTTCACTAAGTAACTGAATGTTATTCTGCCTACGTTTCATAAAATGCATCAGTCCAAATGCACCCAAACCAGTCCAACCACTTACATGATGAAGACATTTAAAACCAGAAAATCAACAAGAAAGCTGTGTATTGTGTAATATTTGACTTTTCACCTTCAGTTATTTCACATTCATTTCTAAATGGATGTGCACTGGCGTAGTGGTTTGAGTGCTGGACTATGACTCTGGTTCCAGGGTTCAATTTGCTGCTTGGCCATGGAAACCCAGTGATCCTGAAAAAATCACATTTTCTCAGTCTCAGAAAGAGGTAAAGGCAAACCCCTTCTGACAAAATCTTACCAAGTCAGTCCCATGATAGATTTGCCTTAGGGTTGCCAAAAGTCAGAAGACAGTTTGAAGGCAGACAATAAAAACAACAAAATACAGTTTATAAGACACACGAATCAATTTTAGACACCATTACTGAAAGTAAATTAAAATGTAATCATATAAACAGCAGCACAGTTATAATGCCACAGTTGCAAAATGAAAGAGAGCAATATAGAGTTGTAATTAATTGTTCATAACCTAATGCTTCATATTTCAAGGGATAATATGGCTTTGTCAAGATTATCCATGTGATGCTTGACTATTTTACATGTCTGATCAGCATTTATTATATAGCATAACGACAGTGAGTTGTATTATAAGTTGGTATTTTAGACAAAACATTTGGGTAGGAAAGGATAATTAATGAATGAAAGTAGGAGTGTGTTCGATTGGCTGGAGGGAATGTGATGGCTGAAAAGGGATAGTGAACCATTGTGGAGTGGCAGTTAGGATCTGACAGTTGTTCTGGGAACTACAGGGGTAGACAGTAGAATAGGTATGGAGCCACTGTATGTACTTCTGTATAAGTCTACAGCCAGCATGGTGTAGTGCAGGGGTCAGCAATCTACAGCCCGCAGGCCACACCCGGCCCACCGACCAGCCCCCACCAACTCCCGCCGCCGCCGCCAACTTCCTCCGCCGCCACCGCCGCCCCCCCTGCCACACTGCTGCATGCGTCGCGGCTGCCATTTTGTTTGCCAAAATGGCAGCCGCGACTCATTTGCACATGCGCAGTACTCACACACTCAGACTCAGAAAACACTGATAGTTTTGCCTTAGGGTTGCCAAAAGTCAGAAATGACTTGGAGGCACACAACAACAACAACAACAACAAATAAGTCTAGAAATTTTAGTAAAAAAAAAACCCTCAAAAAACCTGGGTTGACTTATCTACAGGTCAATGTAAGTACTGTACCTTAACTTTATCAAAATAGGAACCATCCTCTTCCCTGAATAGAGTGATGAAAGATGAGACTTAGGGCCTTTACAGACCCGGCTAAAGGGCGACACAAAGCTGCTCCTGGGAGCAGCAGATCAGGGCCGCGGCAACTGCATGCCACGGCCCAAATCCTCCCTTTTGCTGCCCCCAAAAGAGCAGTAAAATGCTGCTCCTTTTAGGGGCGGCAAAAGGCCGACCTAGGAGCTGGTGCCACGGCTCTTCTGCACATCCTGATGCCTGCACGTCCATGCAGATGGGTGTGCGGCATCAGGATGGCGTCAAGGTTGAGTTGGGGCAGCTTTAGGATGGTCTGCATAGCCCCTTAGTCCATCCCAAGAGAACCTAAAAGAAGTACCACCTCCTTGTACTCTCTCCACTGAAGGATTGCTTCTGGATTTTTTGAATGCCTGAGAAGGAAAACAGCAGTGGCTACAGCTCTTTGGTACTTCGTCTCAAAGGAGCACCATGAGAGTAGAGGGGGTCAATGCTTCTTTTAGGTTCTCCTGGGATGGACTAGGCTCTCATCTTTTGCCACTCTACTCAGAGAAGAGGACGGTTCCTTTTTTGATAAGATTTAATACTGGACCTTAATTCTTGCCTTTACATCCTTTTTGACATGTACACATTTTCTTAGCTCCATCCACACCTGGTTGCCTCTCCACACATTGGACAGCCACCATTTACCATAATTCTTTCGTCATTCATCATTCATTAGGGTGAGAAATAATAGTTATGGCTGCTGGAATTTTCTATGTTCTTTGGCATAGTTTTCTTTTGCTTCATAGTTTACATCCTTTGTTCATGCCCCTAAATTCAACCCTCAACGTATCCCACGGGTTATATCAAACCCCATAATTTAGGCCCCAAAACCTGCCCTCAACTTATACATGAAGTTGACATGCACAAGTATATATGATAGATTAGGAGTATATCTGAGGTAATGTGTTGAAACATGAAGTAAAAAGAATATGAAATGGTAAGCACAAGCTTATGCAAACATGCTTTTGTTCAACTTGTTCATTTTACATACTGTTTAACAGAACTTGTTTGTTCAAGCACACCTGTTTATTTTGCCTGGCTGTCAAGGGTTTTAACAAAGCAGTAAAGGAAAAAGATATTTCAGGATACTATAGCAATGGATTGCCAATAAGAAGTAGAAAAGTAAATTGTTATATAAAAGTATTCTCTTGTTATTGAAGAATGGGTGCAGATGGAGGACAGCCCACACAACCACCTAGCTAGAAAGCATCACCATTGTCCGTTTGCAGTCAAAAAGCCAATACCATAAGATAATGGTTTGCCTAAACTGAGAATTCATGTTTAGGCAGGAATCAGAAAGAAATTCAAGATGCATGACATGAAATTACATCACTTTGTCACTGTTTTAGTCACTCTCCTTGCAGATTTTAGAGAAATGGGAACTATGACAATTGAGCATCTTCACAAAAGGAGTACCTTGCACTAAAGAGTAACAACAAAGTAGGAAGAAGGGTCTGAACAAATACCATCATTCTGAGCTCAACTTCACATCTATGAATAGAGTGCAAGATCCAAGCAAGCAAGTTTATATCAAGAGAACGATTAAACATGAGTCCTGAATCCATACATAAAACTTCAAAGAAAGAGAAAAATGTGGAAAACACTGCTGCAGTATGGGGAACTGGTCTCAACATTAAATTGCTATGGAAGAGGCAATAGTCCACACTGAGGACACACAAGTCAGCATTCACTCTGCAGATTGGGTTAAAGAACCCACAAATTCACAAGCATACCAGGTACTGGAATAATGATTAAAAACAACCATTATGATAATGGTGTGTTTTGAACAAATGAGCAATACTTTCCCATCACTTACTGTAGCTCTGTGTTTCTCAATGTAAGCTTGAAATTTTCCAGATTTGTAAAAGGTTATCTAAAACAAGCAAAACAAAAAACAATAAGATGAGATTTTCCATAATATACACTTAAAGTAGAATCATTTTATGTTTTGGAGAGACAAAATCATCACTGAGCTCCTCGTTGGTTTAGAAACCAAACTGCTATTTGGTTTGTCAGCCAGTAGATCCAATGCTACAGGGGAGGCAAATCCGGTCTTGACTTTACTATCTCTTCTCCCACAGTTGCTCTGAGCTGAATGACAGCTCTGATGGTAATTAACCTTTGTCACTCCAACACCTGGAGAATTCTTATACAACTCAAAGTGGATGTAAGAAGGGTCAAGAGTGGATTCACTACCCCTCTGGAATGTGTTGCCCTTGTTTAAAGACAATTCCCATTCCTGGAAATAGAACAAACTATTCTGTATATCTAGTTTTACAAAGCTCCTAAACAGATGTGAAGTTGGGAGGCACTATGTTTATTATAGCATGGCAGTGAAGCTCCTTGTGAACTTGGGACAAGAACTTCCCACAAGTGGCTGGTACATTTTGTGCTGACAAAGGCGCCTAACTGCTTTCCCCAAAGCTTGGGGAATGAAGAAAAGAAATGAAGAAAAGGGGAGTCAAAGGCAGCCAATATCTTCTCTTCTTCCTTGGACAATAGCAAAACCAATTCTGGAGCCATCTCTCCCTCCTCATGAGATAGACGCTGAAAGTAAGCATGAGGAGCAGGTTGTGATTTCTTAAGTCACATGAGACAACAGGGTCCACAGGGAAGGTGAAACATGTCATACATATCACCAGGCTACCAAGTTGCCATACTCTCCCTCTCGAAATGCCTCACTAGCACAGAGCTGCCTGGGACACCCATATCAGAGATTTCACTCTCCAACATGCTCAGGCCACCTTGAGGATAGGGGCGGGGTGCTGCTTCATTTAGCCCATGTAGATATGCCCCAGTTTTTTTTTATCCAGATCTTTGAGAAAGAGTGAGCACCTTTGAAAATAGTTTCAACATCTTATTTAAGAAAGGTTGGACAAATATTGTTGATATGTTTGTTCTAGAACATGAATACTTGTGGGAATATAGCTCTAATGACGATCCTCTTCTATTATGACTTTGGTCCTACTCAAGAGGAAGACATTTTGGTGTGGGTCTAAAGGAGTTAGGGGCTGTACAGATGGGCAAAAAGAGGTGCACACCTAAAAGCCAGCAGGAAAGCGCCCCCTAGGTGCCACATACTGGGAAAAGCTGCTCCAAAAAGGAGCAGCTTTTTCCCGCTTCTTCCGGAAAGATGTGCACCTTTGCATGTGCGTATGCATGCAGCAACATCGGTGTGTCAGAAAAAGGGTGCCGGAGATTTAAAATGGCCGTATAAATGCACCGCCACATGTGCGGCAGAAATTGAGTCAGCAATCCAGAGCATGCGCCCTATGATGCAAGCTTTAATTTAAAGCACCCTATGCTTCCAGGTGTGGATGCATAGGCACAGGTGCGCTTGAATATTAGAACCCTAACCCTAATTGTAACCCTATACATGTGCCCCAGCAACTGTTCTCTATTATGACAATAAATGCATTCTGTCTCATGTATGCTTGCTGTCAGCATGCACAGTAGTTTCCATGAAAGAGGCTTTTGTGACATCTTCTGTGCAGGTCTGCAGGTGTGCATTAGCACACTCCCTGGCATGCTGGGGGAAGGCGCTCTTGGAGTAACGTTTGTCCATGTATCTTGTTGACCATGTCCCTTCCATGACCACTAGCTGCATCTATCAAGTCTGTCCACACAAACCTCTCTTGCATGTACCTCTCCCCTCCCCCCTGATCTGTGTGGACATGTTTTGTGGAGGATGATGGAGTAGGTGTCTTTTCAGCTGACAAACTTGTTCCTTCGCCTGAAGGGTGGCACAATCAGACAGTGGCACCTGTCTACTGCACCCACTCCTTGGGGGAAGCTGAGGTGAGTGAATCCTTGCATGATTTGTGGGTGTATGACAGGTCCTGCGCAGGTGCGCAGGCATGCCGAACTTCAGTCACCTTTGTACAGACAAAATGACAGATTGTATGGCACCATATGACAGCTCCTGTGCAGGTGCACAGGGATGCTAAACTTCAGTCACCTTTGTACACTGTATACCAGCCTATGATGTGTTCTGCGCAGGTGCGCAAGTGTGCAGAGATGTGTTCCTGTGCATGTGTGCATGTGTCTGAGAGAAAAAAAAAAAAAAAAATAGAGCTGCCACTGCTGGCTCATGCGGTTGCTCTGTCTCCCTTTGCAGTGTCCTCAGGGCTAGTGGTGCAGTTGGTGAGGTTTCAATACAGCCTCGGAAAAGATGAATTGACTTCCCCTGATGCAGTTGCTCCATCCCCATTTAGGACATCTTCGGGGCAGGCGGTGCAGTTGCTGCAGCTTAGAGAAAAGGCAGCTTCAGGTCACCTTTTCCTGCCCATATGCATCTGCCCTTAGGGCCTCTACACATGGCCCATTTCAGGCAGCTCTCGGCTGCCTCTGCTAGTGGTGGATCGGGGCTGCGGCAACCCCGCGCCACAGCCCTGATCCTCCCTTTTGCTGCCCCTAAAAGAGTGGCAAAATGCTGCTCCTTTTAGGGGTGGCAAAAGGCTGCCCTAAGAGCCAGCACTGTGGCTCTTCCTCACCCTTTTGGCGCAGGGTGTCTACACGCTGCACCAGGAGGGCGTCCTGATGCCATGCGCCATATGTAAGGGTGCACACCATCAGGATGGCGTTGGGGTGGGGTTGGTGCAGCCAGCATGCAGCTGCCCCACCCCAACTCCACCCCCAGGCCAGCCCTTTAGGCCAGTCTGCAAGGCCCCTTAGTGTAATATTACAGGGGATGCAGACAGGCGGCCCTGGGAAGCAGAGACCTGAGGCCGAGGCTGCCTCAATCCTCCCTTTTGCCAGCCTGGAAAGTAGAGGCAAAATGCCACTCCTTTCAGAGTGGGCAAAAGGCCACTCTAAGACCCACCACGTGGCTCTTTGGCGCTCCTTCTGGCGCAGCGCGTCAAAAGGCTGTGCTGGTAGGACATCCTGATGCCGTGTGCTCTATTTAATGGAGTGTGGCATCAGGACATCTTCGGGGAGGGGTTGAGGCGGCTGGCGTGCAGCTGCCCCTCCCCATCTCTGTCTCCAGGATGGCCCAAAGGGCCCATCTGTAGAGGCCCTTAGGGGGGTTGCAGACTGCCAGAAATAGTGCAAATTGCGTCCACTTTTAGGGTTAGGGTTAGTGCTAGGGAATCATGAGAACTGTATTTTATTGTGGCACCAGAGCTGTCTGACAGAGAAGGCTCAATGTCTCAGAAAAAAACAATTCCCATGATTCCCTAGCACTAACCCTAACCCTAAAAGTGGACTCAATTTGCACTATTTCTGGCAGTCCTCAACCCCCTTTAGTCTACTAATCAACATACACTGACATCAATCAAGCACTGATAACATTAAAATAATTTAGGGGGACTGGAGACAGGCGGCTCTGGGGCGCTCTGGAAAGCGGCAGATCGGGGCCGCAGCTACCCCACACCGCGGCCCCGATGCTCCCTTTTGCCGCCCTGAAAAGAGCGGCAAAAGGCTGCCCTAAGAGCCAGCACACGGCTCTTCAGTGATCTTTCTGGCGCAGTGCATCAAAATGCTGTGCCAGGAGGGCATCCTGACACCGCGTGCTGTGCGTAATGGCGTGGGGCATCAGGACAGCATCACTGTGGGGTTGGGTCAGCTGGCATATGGCTGCCCCGCCCCATCTCTGCCTCCAGGCTGGCCCTTTGGGCCCGTCTGCAAAGGCCCTTAGTCTTTGAGGAGGACTGCTTTCAAAAGATACCCAGAGAGCAATGAAGACAAATAAATTCTCAGAACTTCTATTGATGAAATTATAATAAGGTAACAATTCTCTGTGAGGCTTTCCAGAAAGAGATGATGAACAGCATGACTGAGCAGTGTCTTTTGGCTTCTGAAAGCATCAAGAGAAGAAGAAAATTACAATTGGATTCTTAAGGAAGAGGAAAAGGGAAGGAAGAAAAGGAGGAGACACAACCTATGCTTGCTGTATCTGTGATCTGAAAAGTGGTGATAATTCAAGATGACGCACTAGGACACCAACTAGAACTTCCAAAACCTAGAAAGATGGCAGCAGGATACTATCAAAGCTGGGACAGAGGAGCTCCAGGGTAGGGATGGGGAGTTGAACAACACAAGGGGGAGAGATATCCTATGAAGAGCAAGTGGGAATTGATGGTATGCCAGGGAGTTGAAGATGGTATCTAGTACAGGTAAACTATTACCTCTGCTTCATGAACAGGGTGGCGGGGTGACTGGCTTTTCCTTGGCTTTAAACAGTAGAAAAAGTACTTTCTGATCAGTGTCCTTAACGTCTTATGGCACTCATAGCCAGTTCTGCAGGTGTACTTTTGCAACAGTGAAGCTTGATTAAAGTGGAACTGGGAGGAGCTAATTGCACTCTCCAGCTGCACAATTAGGAGATTATCACATTCATTTAAAAGTGACTTATTCCCTGACGGGATAAAGTTGTGTTTAGTTTTAATAGTGGGTGTTATCACACATAGCAGAGGCTGGGCAACTGCAACCCATATGCAGCCCAGACCCCAGCCGCACTTATCTGGCAGATTTTCAAAAACAGCAAGCTCCCATTTTTGAAAACCTGTCAAATAAGAATAGCTGGGGGGCAGGCTCCATACGGATTGCAGTCTCCCAGACTCGGCTGCATGTGATAACATCCGCTATTAAAGCTAAACACAACTTTATCCCATTGGGGATAAGTTGCTTTAAAATGAATGTGATAATCTCCTGAATAGCAAGTGGAGACTGCTCACTTGTCTATGTCAATAGAGAAAATTCAGGTGGAAAACTTACAACTAAATTTAAATATGCAGCCATGTCCTTACATAGCTTTCTTTGATAAGAAAAAGAAATTGAGCCAAGGTGAAAGTGTTCAGTGAGGCCACATATTAAATGGGGGGTACTTTGTCCCTTGTAATGCTGACCGGCATAATTGCTGAAATTTGATTCAGTGTTCCAGGAACAGGTGAAGTGAAGACTTCTTGATGCAGAAATACAAGTTGCCTAGATAAAATATTAAAAGATTGTCACTGATCTTCATGATTTTATACAATGACTACAGTCTTAAATACACTTACTCAGAAGTAAGTTGCATTGAACTTTTGAGTAACCATATTTATTTCTTAGCAAACATACTTAAATGTTTTATGCTTTATGACTGGATATTTCTTACCAGATTTAAGGCATCAGAAACTTCCCACAGCAATATTTGTGTCTATTTATAACATTTATATCTTTCTTGCCATTTAAAAGAAAAATCTCAAGGTGCAAATAGTTATAAAAAATGTCAAATATAAAATAAGAAAAATATTTAAAAGATAAAACTGTGGCTGATTTTCAGCAGGCCTTTGAGCCTTCACAACACAAGTGGTTTTTAATCCTGCACATTTTACTCCAGCTATTAGTGAAAAACAGTCAATCAATACAAACAAAATCCCAGCAATGGCTGTTTCTTATTCAAAAAATGGTAATACCTTATTCTACATTCAAATTCTACTGTCTCAAACACAATAGCAAAACATTTAAAACTGAGATGCAGCTGTTATGTAACTGAAAGTCAATGCTGAGGTTCCCTATTAGGAAGCCAAAAAGAAAAAAGATTGCAGTTGAGGCTTTTGCCTTCACTTTATATTGTCTCAGGACAGGCTATAAGTTTCAGACATAGGGCCTCTGCAGAACGGCCCAAAAGGCTGGCCTGGGGGTAGGCCGCCCCAACCCCTCCCCTATTACACACAGCGCGTGGCATCAAGACACCCTCCTCATGCAGCATTCTGACACGCTGCGCCGAAAAGGGCGAGGAAGAGCCATGTGCTGGCTCTTAGGGCAGCCTTTTGCCGCCCCTAAAAGAAGTGGAATTTTGCTGTTCTTTTCGAGGCAGCAAAAGGGAGGATCGAGGCCGCAGCATGGAGTTGCCACGGTCCTGATCCACCGCTTCCTGGGGCGGCCCAGAGCCACCCGTCTGCAGAGGCCCATAGTTGACTCTTTGATAACACCCATTTATACCGATGCTTATTGTGATGGTGCCACTGTAATATCATGTTTTGGGATGCTGAAACAGACCTCAAGTTTTATATTGGGTGTTAAAACTCCAGTCAGGTCCATTCATTATTAACTAGATTCCTAAATGGTAGAATTCAAAGATACAGCCATGTTACTCTGTAGAATCAGGATATAGAGAGCTCTTGTAGTACCTTTGAGGCTAACTGAAAGAAAGAAGTTGGCAGCATGAGGTTTCACAGACTATACATCTGAGGAAGTAGACTTTAGTCTACGAAAGCTCATGTTGCCAACCTCTTTCTTTCAGTTAGATTCCTAAGGTTGGCTTCAGTGACAAATGTCTAGAGTGCTACCTGCACTACTCAACTCTCTTGTTAAAATTTGTTAAAACTAACTCTTGTTAAAACACAAAGGCTCTGTATTGGGAGCAAGGTGTATTAGAACTTCAGCTATAACAACTCCCTCACAGTCATGGCATAGCTTTAAATCTTCAGAATAAAAGCAGGCAGTTCTGGTGGCTCAACAAGCACTATTGCAGGATGCATCCTATCCAGTGATGATTATCTTGATGCATGTGATGTAACACTAAGATGGAATGTGTAATACATAATTTTATTCACAAATATCTTTTTAAAAACTGCATCTACTAAGGACTACATTGAGGGTAGTTTAGTGGCAAATATATAATAAGCATATTTTCATTACCGGCACATCTTCCTTTGTGCTGTTCTAATCTCAGTGGCTGCCAGTTGAGAACTCACTGTAACCTTCACAGCACAGAGTTTTTGCAGCTCAGGCAGACTGATGAAAAACAAAGATTGGCAGCTAACATCACCCATGTTATTTTGTTAACTGAAACAGAACAACCTGATATAAAGGAGAAAAGTCATTAGCAAAGATATAAAGGTATAAGACAAATATATACCACAATTATAGGTGTCACCTCTAATCATTTTCTCTAATCATTTTCATTTTTATGTGGTTAGATGCTTGCCTATCCATTTGGAAGGAAAAAGAGCCTTGGAAGAATAATGTGAGGAGCTCTTTAGGTATTCAGAAGTATATACTTATGTCTGTAAATTAATAATATCTGAAAATTAACATTTAAATAATAAAAAGTAGTTTGAGAATGATCTACAAAGTTCTCAGATGGGGTGTCAGATAATGCCAAGTCAAACATGCAGGAAGCTGGATATGGGAGGGAAGATAGTTACTATTCAAGTGCATAACAGACAAAAGGCTGATGCAAATTGGCCATTGGGGCGGCACAGAGCCTCCCCAGGAAGCGGCGGATTGGGGTCGTGGCAATCCCACGCCGCAGCCCCGATTCTCCGTTTGCCACCCTGAGAAGAGCGGGGAGAAATTTGGGCAGAAGTGAGCAGAGGCTTCCATTTTTCCTCCAAACATTAAAGGAACTATCCATGATCCTGAACTTGGTTGGTTCTGCTGGCTCTTTCAGAGGCTTTTGACACCAGTGACCATAGTATTCTTTTGGGTTTTCAGCTATGGCCGGGTTTCAGATGCACACACATTGCCATGCCATGGAGCCATTGTCACTGCTGCCAGCTTGCTCATTGCTGCTGCTGTTCTCTGTGAAGGCCTCCACTGCATCTTGTAAGAGTGGAAACAGGGTGCCTGGCTTCATCCACATGGCCAAGCACAGCCTTCACATGTCACACATGGCAGCAGGGAGCTTCACAGAAAATGGCAGCTGCAGCAGGTAAGGGAGCATGCAGCCTTCCAGTGTTGTGGCAGAGTTTCTGGGAAACTGCTGCAAACAGTGAGTCATTGTAGACTGGGATAAGGACTGGTTTGGCTGGGGTCAGCTTGGATCCACCAGATCAGCATCCGGTGTGCACTCCCCTTGAAATTTCCTGGACTCAGATCTGAGCCTGGGTAACTAGTTTTAGCTGTGGCCAGAAGTGCATTTGAACAGTTAAAACAGGGTAGGCAACCTAAGGCCCAGGGGCCAGATGCGCCCCCCCCGAGGCCTTTGGACTGGCCCCAGGCCAGTCCTGCCGCCGCCGCCACCCCCCGCCATAATGATATTGATTATTGTTGTTATTACTTGTTCTTGGAGTTTTCTTGGCAAAATCTCCACAGGGGTTTTGCCATGGCTTTTCTGGGGCTGAGAGAGAGTGCATGCATATATTTTTTAAATTTTAAATTTTTTTAAAAAAATTATTTTTATTTATTTATTTATTTTTGGTGCTTCGGCCCCCCAATTGTCTGAGGGACAGCAACCCGGCCCCTGGCTCAAAAAGGTTGCCTACCCCTGAGTTAAAACATCACATTTGGACTATTGCACTATGTGGGGCTGCCTTTGGAAACTGTTTGCAAACTTCAATGGGCCCAAAATGTTGACTGGGGCTGGATACAGGGATCACATGAGCCCTCTGTTGAAATAGATACGTCGGCTGTCTGTTTCCAGTCAGAATTCAAAGTGCTGGTTTTGACATTTAAAGCCCTACAGAGCTTGAGTCCAGACTATTTGAAAGACCTTGGGGTCAAGCAGATGGGCAGGAAAGAGCAGCCCGAAGCTGCTTCTCTGAAAGCACAGCACAGCGTCAAGCCACGCTGCTGGGTATTTCTTTTTTACACCATCCATGCACACCGACGCAGAAACACACCAACGGCAACAGCCTCCTGCCTAAATGCCATCCCACTAGATGACTGCTGCCTTTGATTGTGCACACAGTTGCACCTGTGACCCTCCACTGGGCATTGGAGCAGAGATGTAACCAGTAAAACACTGGCGATACACAATCATGCCTCCCTCTAAATGCCCCCTTCATCCCCCCCTTCACCCCATGCCCCCTCTTGGACTGTCTGGTTTGTGTATATTGTACTTATACCCATTGGAGGTGTCACACTTTCCTTTTTTTCCATTGCTGTCCCAACCACTGGCTCAGTCCTTTTTAAATGCACACCTACACTGATGCATTTATACACTGCTTTAGGGTTAGGGTTAGGATAGAGCACCCCTTTGAGACAGGTTTCACGTTGGGGCGTTTATATGCAGGGTCAAAGGTGTGCACTTTTCCAAAAGGAGCAGTTTCTTTCCACTTCTTTTTAGTCCGGCTTTCCCTCCCATAGAGGATTTCCAGCCACTTCAAGGGCATGCGTCATCTAAACGCCATACCCCGAAAGTGGCCTGAAACCGCTTATTTTGGCCCATCTGTTTGAGGGCCATGTCTCTTTATATAAACCAGCACATGCCTTAAGATCTGCAGGGGAGGACTTTCACGTTGTTGAGGACTCAAGAGAGAGATTTCTCCATGGTTGCTCCCATCCTATGGCACTCCCTTCTTTGGCAGATCCGGCTTCTCCCCTCCCTGGTCTTTCCACCAACAGGTGAAGATGTTTTTATTTAAAGAGACATTTGTGACAATAAACAGAGCTTTTAATGGGAATGGTGTGTAGTATTTTTTATTTCATCGTGTTTTAAATGCTCTTTAATGCTGTTTTTAACTTGAATTTCAAAATTGGCTACTTAATTGTATTTTAATTTTTACATTAAGAGTTTTAAAAATCGTATGGTCTTTTAAAGGTGCTTGGGTCCCATACCAGGAGAAAGGCAGAATATAAATAAAACAAAATAAATAAAGTAAAAAATAAATTTATTGTGGGATAGGATTCAGTACCTTGGATAGTCTGGAATAAAACCTCAATTACAATAATTGCATGATTAACATGGAAGTTTCTGGCCATCCCTGGATTGAGAGGATAGATCCTGGAGCTCTAGAAGGCTGAAGAGGGGAAGAAATTAAGATTTTCCCCGTTCTCACTCTCTAGAACTGGCCCCTTGATATTTAGCTATATAGTGCAGCTGGTTGCAAATATGAATTTTCTAGTATAGCAAGCGTTTTGGAATTGCCCTCCCACCCTAAGGACCAGAATAAGACCATGCAAATCTGCAATAGATAAGGATTTTATCCCATCAGGTTGTGCCTATAAGAATGGAATGAATTTCCTTGGGGGTAAGTGCTGCTGCTTTCAGTGAGAGAATTGAGCAAAAATGCAGATAGTAATTTTTAAAAACTCAGACATGTAGATGAAGCTCCAAATTAAACTGAAGTATGAGAATTAAGGGGAGCAAGAATGGCATTGTGGTTTGAGTGTTGGACTATTATTCTGAAGACTAGGGTTCAATTTCCAGCTCGGCCATGAAACCCACTGGGTGTCCTTGGCCAAGTCACATGCTCTCAGCCTCAGAGGAAGGCAATGGCAAACCTCCTGTGAACAAATATTGCCAATAAAACCCTGTAATAGGGTCACTTTAGGGTCGCCATAAATTGAAGGTACACAGCACACACACACACACACACACACACACGGAGATGTACAGTTTTATCCCAGAAGCTCCTCAACAAAGCTAGTCATGAAGCTCAAGATCAAGCTAATCAGGGAAAGGAGACAAAATAGTTTTGCAGCTGGAAAAATAGGACAGAGAAAGGAGCATTCTTAACATACTATTCACTTTACCAGAGAAAACTCCTGCCACCACCTTGCCTTAATTTTCCTATTCACAACAATCTCACCTTCCTCTTATTTAACAGATTTTTGATGGTAAGAATAAAGATGGAAGTAGCTCTACGAAAATACATGAGCATTATATTTGGATGAAGATTTTTCTCTGGACACATAAACTCTAATATATATTTTTAAAAAATAGAACCTGTAAGATTGCACTATAAAAGCCACATATGGGAACATTTTAAAAGTTTGAGAATACAACACATTTTGTTACATGTCACATTTGTACATGTGTAAGAATTTGTATTCGTAAGAATAAAATTATGGACAGCAAATTTTAAATATGATTTTAATTTAATTGTCAGACAGTGTCAGAGAAATGTACATCTTGTATGTCCAAAACAAGGAAAATTGAATCAGGACATTCTCTTTGGCTTACTCTGTGCCTAAACTTGAATTTTCTTAAATAAATGCATTAGTAAAAGTAAATTATTGCACATGTTTCTCTGAACTGTTTGGGCAGGAGCCCACTTTTATTGATGTTTTTTCAGAAGTCTTATTTTATTCCAATTAAACATATGCTTGAGTGAATGTGTATAAGATTTCAACCTTTGCACTAGATTTAATGTTCAGATATAAATATTTTTATAGGGTCGCAGTCATGGCCTTATATTATATCTGAGTCAAATACATTTCATTCTGCCATTTTAACCAGGAATTGGAAAGGGGGGTAGGGAGAGATTGCTTCTATGGACGTTTTCACACAGGGCAAAAGGAGGACGCTAGCCAGCCTCCCGCCGGCCTCACTCCGGCTCCATTTCCCGTGTGTTCACACACGCGCGGCGGCAAACCCCGCCCCTTCCGGTGTCATCCCTGCGTCTGGCCGGCTTTTCGCTCCGTGTGTTCAAACACACGGAGCCCTAAGTCCGGCCTCACTCCGGCAGCGGCAGGCTAATTCCTGGCTAACTCCGGCTTCAGGTAATTCCGGGTGGCAAAAGGAATTAGCCTGCCGCCGCCGGAGTCATTCTGGTGTCAGTGGCACGGGGTCCAGCCGGCTTTAAGGGAAGGGCTCCAGCCGGCTTTAGGGAGCCCTGTGTGAAAACGTCCTATGTCTTCCCTTGTTCAGAAAACAATTACATTAATTTCAGATTTGACAGAAGAGGTAGCTTTCATGGTAGTCTGGGAAGATTATCGCATGACGTTATAAACCGTCTTACCTGAGCTGGCTTAAAATTAGAAGTGGGTGGCATCCTGATAGTATCAGACACATTTAGCCACCAAAATCACCGCCCAGCTGTAGCCCGGCTCCATCGCTGCTCCAAGGGGCGCTCCTCACACCTCTTCAAAGCCAGGAGTTTTTTGGCTTGAAAAAATGGCCACCGGAGTGCCCCTTGGAGCAGCGATGGAGCCAGGCTGCAGCCAGGCGGCGATTTCGGTGGCTAAATGCATCTGATACTATCAGGATGGCTCCCGCTTCTAATTTTAAGCCGGCTCAAGTAAGCCGGTTTATAACGTAATGCGATAGTCTCCTGAGTCAAGCATGAGATTCAAAAGGTAAAACATTGCTTATTTCTGTGGTTTAAAATTTAAGAAGTGACCTCTAACAATATTCTTTGACTTGCATTAATTATTGGCTGGCTGATTACTCCATTTGTAATATGTCTTTCAAGGCAATGGTTTGCTTTGTCAGTGGGAAGTTCTCATACTTTTCCCTCATGATAGTGTAACGTGTTTTGGCTTTTTAAAAAAAGGCATGCTTTATCATTCAGAGATATACCCGTGATAGTCTGTAGAATCAGTATGTAGAGAGATCTTATAGCACCTTTGAAACTAATGCATATATGCATATGCATCTGAGGAAATAGACTTTAGTCTACGAAAGCTCATGCTGCCAACTTTCTTTCAGTTAGTCTCAAAGGTGCTACAATATGTTTTATCATGTTATCTCTCTGAGAGTATGTTCATTAGGAATTTCTGGAATGGCCAAGAGGGAAAGGACAAGATGGGAATAAGTGTCACTAAACTCATGGGCATAAATTTACAGGACCTAAGCAGAGAAGAGGAGGACAGGAGATGTCTCACCCACAGTGCCACCATGAGTGGAGATCGACTGATGGGTGATTAACAACAACAAACAACAAATTACCAAGTAGAGATGAAATCAGGGTGACTGGTGAATTGATACCTGCAGGACAGTGAACCCACTTTCCCCACAGCTGCTGAGAGTATTATGGGACCTCTCCTTGTGTTTGACCTTATCCCAATAGAGATTATCCCAGTGAAGGAGCTCTTGGAGGAATAGCCATAAAACCACTGCTCACACAGTAACAATGGCCACCCCTATATGAAATAATGCAGGAAAGAAAGGAGATTTATCAATTATTAGGGTGAGCATTTGGAAAGAGAGGAAAGAAAATTGATGAGAAGTCTTGGGGCACAGCAGAAATAGATTTAAAGATTTAAATCAAATTAAAATAAAATTTATTTTATTATTTTAAGCATATAGATTATATTTTGCAGTTGTTTTTATATTGGATTTTCCCCTATATTTTTTATTTACTCCAAGTAATTTGGCCCCATTATTTGTAAAATAAACCCTCTTCTTGTTTTTGATAAAAGTCCAGAAATGTGCTGTTTTGAGAAAGAATGCAGGTTAGTCGGATGTGAACACTCCCCAACCCTAGAAATTATGCTGAACTATTGTCCAACACATCTATTCATTTTTAGAATTTAGTTTAAATGTGTTTTGTTGTATTAAAGGAGAATAAAAAGTTTCCACAAAAGAGAAGCAATTAGAGGAAGACAAGAAGAAGAACCTCTACGTTCAGTTGCAATCTATCATATAGACATGTTCTCAATAATAGACCTCAGTGCTTGAACACATCAGTTCTATTATTTAGCTGTCATGGCTTTCCTCTTGCTGAACTTCTCCCTTGAGGGGTGTGTGCATGTTGTAATTTATATTCTGAGGTAATTTTTCCTGAGGTTTACAATAACCTGCCTGAAAGCTAAGAAGCTGGTGGGATTTTGTAAAACGTCAAACTCTAACCGTATTGGTGCTTCACTTTAAGAAAGCTGAATTGTGGAACTACTTGCTATATAATAAAATCACAGTGGCAAAGAATCTAGCAACTTCCAGTGACAGATTACATATAAATGCAACATGAATTAATACTAGTTGATAATGACAAACTCTGCCTTCAGGTGTTGCCATTTGATGACACTCTGTCCCTGCACTACAATTTTGTGAGTGGTGGGTCTCTGTCATGAAACCCACTGAGAGACCTTGGGCAAGGCACACTCTCTCAGTCTCAGAAGATGGCAATGGCAAGTCCCCTCTAAAGAAACTTGCCAAGAAATCCCTGTGACAGGTTCGCCTCAGGGTTGACTTTTAGTCTAAAAGACACGAAGGCAAAACAACGCACAACACACTGGCCTCTGTCAAGGCTGAGTTGAGATAAAGTCTGACTACTACTGGTTTAGAGTTTCATGCTAATAACACTAAGGCCATTGGTTTGATCCTGCTCTAGGCCAAGTTTTTAAAACATTTGTTTTTCCTCTGCTCTCCACCCAATCCCCACTGACCATTACTTCATATTTTGTACACTCATATGTGCCTATTTTTATGCACGTCAGCTGCTTTTTCTTTTAAAATTGCTTGTAAAAAAAAGTGTTCTTAAGCAGGTGCAAAGTGCCTTTTCACTGTATATTCAGCTAGAGTCCTGAAAAGCCCTGAACAGCATCACTTCTTATATTACACCAGATTCTTTGTCGAGGCTAGAAGTGTGTATGCAATGTGGAATGGTAAATTCAGGTGCAAAACGGCTTCAATTACATATAGGTCCAAAACACACTGCAGAAATAATCCAGTTTGAGACCACTTTAACTGCCCTGGCTCAGTGCTATAGAATTGTGGCACCAGAGCTCTCTGAAAGAGAAGGTTAAATGTCTCACAAAACCACATTTCCCAGAATTCCCTAGCATCGAGCCAGGGTAGTTAAAGTGGTTGGAAACTGGATTATTTCTGCAGTGTGTTTTGGACCTAAAATACCAAATGAACAATATGTTTTGGACCATAGACTCCATATCTATACTACACTGTTGTAACAATTGGATTCCACTTTAAATGTCAAGGGTGTATGCTATGGAATCCCACAGTATATAGTGGGATTTGTAGTTTGGTGAGGTAGCTTGAATTTTCTTCTAGCTAGAGAGCTCTAGTGCACCCCCTGGACTATTGTTTTCAAGGTACAGTTTTCAGTTCCTCTTCCTGGGACCTAAGGAACTGTTTTCCAGAGGAGTACACTACAACTCCTGATTTAGCAATGACATCTTATTTGGTTTCCACAGTGCAGAAATAAAGCAGTTTGACACCACTTTCCTGTCATGACTGTGGAATCCTGGGATTTGTAGTTTGGTGAAGTAGTTTGAATTTTCTTCTAGCTACACAACTCTAGTGCACCCCCTGAAATATAATTTTCAAGGCACACTTTTAAACCCCTCTTCCCAAGTACCTAAGGAACTGTCCTCCAAAGGAAAACACACATCTCTCTTACTTGCTTTCCCTACCAAGCATTTTGACACCACTTTCCTGTCATGACTGTGGAATTCTGGGATTTGTAGTTTGGTGAGGTAATCTGAATTTTCTTCTCACTAGAGAGGTCTAGTGCACCCCCTGAACTATAGTTTTGAAGGTACACTTTCTAATCTTTCCTGGGTCCCTAAGGAACTGTCCTCCAGGGAAGTGCACTACAACTCTCTTACTTGGTTTCTACACTGCAGAAATAAAGCAATTGGACACCATTTTCCTGTCATAACTGTGGAATATTGGGATTTGCAGTTTGGTGCCTCACCAAACTGCATATCTCAGGATTTGTTAGGATAGAGTCATGGCAGTTAAAGTAGTGTCAAACTGTTTTATTTCTGCAGTGTGTATACACCCTAAGTACCTCAGCATGCTACAAAACCGAGATTGTTGTGTGAAAGTGTAACAGGACGTCGAATGAGGGCTCAGAGTGAGAAAGGATCGAGAGAAAAAGATAAAGGAGTTGAGAGAAAGGTCACAACAAAAATGAGGACTTTGCCCTGTCATCTTGTCACTCCCTGTATTGCTTAAAGAAGGAAAGTGGCTTCCGCCATTGCTCACAATTCTACACACTTTCCCTTTGCACCCTCCTCTCTTTGTTGTGTTGTGTTGAGTTTTGTTACTTCTTGTTTGCACCCTGTTTTCCCGCCTTTTGGGGAAACCTGCAAGAGCAGAGGAAAAAATGGCACAGGGGAATAGACTTAGGGAGATGAGAAGGGAAGGAATTAAATGAGCAAAAAGAAGGGAATGTGGATGTTGTAGGGCAGGCCTCAGTTCCTCGCCTTCCCACTTCTTGGAACTTTGGATTTGGTCATATTATTGTTCAAAGAGAAAGGTGCCTGCCTGCTATTCTTTCCAGTAGCTCCAAAGTAAACCTGCATGAGGAACACAATTGCACAGCAGTGGTGCAGCTTGTTTCTCCAGCGATTAGAAGCACTTCAACCTTTCCCAGTACATTTCAATGAGATCTTGTTAATTATTGGCAATACTTTCTCATCAGCGTCAAAGAAGGGGGAAAAAAACCCTCTGCATTTGAGGAATAAACCTCCTTGAATTTTATTTGGTTCTAAATCACATGCAATTTTGCAGTTCCAGAAAGGTTTCCTGTTATAAATGTTCGTCACAGAGCTTGTTACCCAGAAACCCCTTCATATCCAAAAATATTAATAACTCCATATACCACCCTTGGATCCCTTGCTAAATTCCCAAATGACCTCCAGATGAACTCTGGCAGTAGAGTCAAGAGGCCAAAAGCCCTCTGCACCCATGGCATGGGCAGCCCACCCTTAATTCTTAAGGAATGCATTTCCTCCAGATAGTCAGGAGAGTTGCGAATGGGATTTTCCATGATGAGATCATCCAAACCATCAAGAGGTGTATTGTGTCATCCTTCCACAAACACCCTCAGCCATCCAAGGTGTAATGTTTGTATTGTGCCACCCAGTCTAACACCCTCCCACCCATAGGAAGGTGCATTGTGTCACCCACCCACACATTTCCCCAGGATATTGACCCCTCGGATTAAGACCACCACATACAATGGAACCCTATACAGCAGGGTGCCGTCATCGCAATTATCGCCTTCCGCCCCCAGGGCCCATTTGGCCCTATATAAACCCTAGATTTTAGCCAGTCAGTGTGCTACCTTCTTGGTCTAAACGACTCCACGTCACTCTGACCTCTGAAGTTAGTCACCAGCAAGTCTGCTCAAACCCCAGGCTGCGGAGCTAGACTTGTCTTCCATCATCTCGCATCCCATTCGCTTCCCAGAGGAGGTCTACATTTTGGTAAGCATCACCCTTAGTAACGCCTGCATTTCTGTTCCAAACTCCAACCTTGATGTTCCTGAGCCTTGTGTGTGTGTGTGAGTGAGTGCATGTTCTGTGAGTGAGTTTTCCCCTATTTTAATAAATTAGACATCTAGTGGTTAACCAATATCTGTCTCAGCTCTATTTCTTGGGATTCTCTGGTCTCTTGGTATAAACACCGGGAGAGCGGTCTCATTGGGCTGTTGTAGCAAGCCTACTCTCGCATATTTGAGCTAATAATAAAATTCCCCTAAGGATTCGGTGCTACAAGCTACCCTCCAACATGTGATACTGCAGTAAACCCTCTAATTTATTTCTCTTATATTTGTTGCACGGGCTGCATCCTCAGTACAGAAATAATCCGGTTTGACACCACTTTATCTGCCATGGCTCCATGCTATGGGATTCTGGGAACAATAGTTTGTGGTGGCACCAGAGCTCTCTGACAAAGAAGGCTAAATGTCTCACAAAATGACAATTCCCATAATTCCATAGCATGGAGCCATGGTAGTTAAAGTGGTGTCAAACCAGGTTATTTCTGCAGTGCGGATGCAGCTATGGTTTCCTGAATAATGACAGAACCACAGAAAAAGAAGTAGAGGAAAAAACATCCATGAATTAAGTTTTCTTTGGCTGTGTAATATTTTGTCTGCTTTTTCATACCAATCATATCAGATCCCACGATAGCTCAGAATTTATAGGAAGAAGTACAAAAATATGTAATATTAATGTTAATACATATCTTTTGTATGATGTGTAATATTATGACTATGTAATATGACATTCAACCACTTTAAATCTTAGGGAGGGGATCTGTTCCACCTTGACAAATTTTCTGTGGAAACAAATATAAATTATCCGTTACATAAAGTGGGGTTAACCCAAACGGAAAGTAGTCAAAAGCCGCTTCTTTTTACTTTTGGAAAATCCTGAAAGTAAAAAGGAGTGGTTTTTGATTAGGTACTTTCTGTTCAGGTTAACCACACTTTAACAGTGATGTGTGTAAAAATCAACCAGCTTTTGCGGGTTTCCCCCTCCTTTTAAATCCTGTTTCTGCACGGGATTTTCCCTATGTGATAAGGTCCATACTGTCTTAACACTCAAATCACTACACCATGCTGGCTCTCTTGTAGAAAACTAGGGAGAATCAAAACAGTGATCATTCCACCAAAAGATTGGATTACGGTAACTTCCATGATTCTTCTTTATGATCCAAATTCTTTCTGAAACTCCCATTCAGTTGCCAGACATGGGCTGACCACATCACCATAATGAAGTCATAAATGCGTAGAATAATATTATGATGGCAAAGATAAATGATGAGATATCTTGATTCTGTCATACTAAATTTATAGATAAATTTGTTACACTGTGCCTGATGATGGGACATGGGCCAGCTATATCCTTCCATTATAGTTGTGCTAACAGTCATCAGTTGTGGGAATATCAGACAAAGCTCAGTAAAACTACTTGACCATGGATTTTCTTCTTTGTTGCATCACAAGGGAACACCAAGACATACTGGAAATATTGCTCACACATTCGGGATATTGCTGTTGTTTGTCCAGTTCTTGTGTCTACAGATCCCTCAGAGTATGAATTTGAGAGAGAAAAGACCGAATATTCAATACAGAAACAAACAGAGGAAGAGTGCTGGACAGATATCTCTGGCGTGGGGGGAAAGAGAAGGGACGTTATCACACGGGGGAAATCTGTTGGTTAATCCACACAAATCCCAAACAAAAACTGAATTTGTGCCTCACGATTTCACACGACATCGCACAGAAACTGGTCAGAAACTGGACAGAAACTGGTATTATCCGAGATCTTTTTAATTTCGGGAGTTTAGAGGAAATACATTTGCGAAATTACAGTAATTTCGCATTTACTGTAATGTGAAAAGCAAATACGCACAGACAATTCTCTTTTAAAACCTGGAGAAGGGCCAAGAGGAGGAGGAGGAGGGGCCTCCAGGGAGGGAGAGACCTGGGTTCGTTCTCAGTGCCAGGGAAGGGAAGGGAAGGGAAGGGAAGGGAAGGCAGCTCAGGAGAAAAAAGTTTGGGACGGAGGAGAAGTTTGGCATTTGGGATAGAGGGAAAAGGAGGGGAAAGAAGGCTTCCTTCGCAGCAGCTGTGGGGGGATGTGGGTGCATGTGTGGGGTGTGCTTGTGGAGCAACTTGGAACTCCATCTCACCATGAAGTTCTGCCCTGCAGGTCCTACAAAGGGGAAAGGCTTATGGGGGGGCATGGGAGCTACCTCCAGTTTCTCCCTCTCCTGGGCATCATCCAAGGCTCTGGCTCTCTCCTCAGGGAACACCCAGCCCTTCCTTCCTTCCCTTTCCTCCTCCTCCTCCTTCCCTGCCAGCTCTGCCTGTGATCTTACCCTCCTTTTTCATCTCCCCAGCAGCTGACAGCCTCCAATGCCAGGAAAGGAGAGAGAGAAAAGGGAGACTGAGCCATCTCAATCCCTCCCTTGCCTCGGCTTGCCTTGCCTTGCCTTTCCAGCCTCCTCCTCCTCCTCCTCCTCTGCTCTCTTGAGAGGTCCTAACCCCAACGGAAGGGGGTTAGGACCTGTGCAGGAGGACATGACCCCAAATGGAGGACAGTCTGACATTTCCTCCTGGGAAATGCAGGACCCGCCCTGGAAAAGGAGGAGTCTGGTCACAAAACACACCCATTTCCAGTACATGTACGGGTTCTTTTCACTTGTGTATGAAAGTTAAAAATGTCTTTTTTTCGCTTTTAACTTAATTCTGTTATTACTGTAATTACGTGTGAAAAGCTTTTGCGTAATTAAGCTCTATTTTCGCTTTCTTTTCGGGATGCTTCATTTCCACTTTATTATCTCTTTAACAACGAAACTGGCCCACGTGTGATAACGTCAAAGGTTGTCCACATCCAGGAATAAGATGCACTGAACTCAGTTTTAATTATCTCTCACTAAATGTGTATACAGTTGCATCACATGAATTTCTCATTACTCTGTAAATTTGTTGTTGTTAACTGCCCTTGATTCGATCTCAACCCATGGCGACCCTATGGATGAGACATCTCCAAGACTCTCTGTCCTCCTCTGCTCTGCTTAAATCCTGAAAACCCATACCCATGACCTTAACAGAGTCCATCCATCTGGCATGTGGCCTTCTTTTCTTCCTACTTCCCTCCACCTTTCCCAGCATTATTGTCTTTTCCAATGAGCCCTCCCTTGGTCATCTTGGCTTCCAGGGAGGTTTCCGGCTTGATCTGCTCTAGGACCCACTTGTTTGTCCTTTTGGGATCCTCATCACTCTTCTCCAGCACCACATCTCAAATGAATTGATGTTCTTCCTATCATCTTTCTTAATTGTCCAACTCTCACATCCATACATGGTAATAGGAAATGCAATGCCTTGTATGATTCTAACTTTTGTACTGAGTTGGATATCTTTGCACTTTAGAATCTGCCACCCTCTCCATTCTTAATCTTCTTCTGATTTCCTGACTGCAGTCCCCATTTCTATCAATGTTTGATCACAGGTAAGGGAATTCTTTTACTATTTCTATTTCTTCATTGTCTAGATTGAACTTGTGAAGGTCCTCAGTGGTCATTATTTCTGTTTTCTTTATGTTCAAAATTAAGCCTGCCTTTGCACTTTCTTTTTTGCTCTTCCTTAGTAAGTGTTCCAGGTCTGTGAGGTTTTCTGCTAGTATTATGGTGGTGTCAGCATATCTCAGATTTTTGATATTTCTTCATCCTATTTTCACTCCTCCCTCTTCCATGTCCAACCCTGCTTTCCTTACAATATGTCCTGCATATAAGTTGAATAGGTAGGGTGATAGGATGCAGCCTTGTCTGACTCCTTTGCCAACTGGGAACCATTCTGTTTTTCCGTGTTCTGTTCGTACAGTAGCCTCTTGTCCTGAGTACAGATTCCTCATTGGGAATATCACATGTGTTGGCACTCTGATGTCTTTAAGGGCATTCCATAGTCTTTCATGATCTATGGTAGGGGCCGGCAACCCCCGGCCCATGTGCCAGACGCGGCCTGCGGAGGCCTTTGGACTGGCCCGTGGCTGATCCTGATGCCGCCACTGTTGGTGCCGTGTGCACGCCAGCACGCCACGCACGAGTGCAGGCGCCATTTTGGCATCCAAAATGGTGCCCACGCTTGCGCACGCATACGCACGGCGTCGGGCACCATTTTGGAACGCCCAATGGCACCGTTGGGCGTTCCAAAATGGCGCTCCGCGTCGCACACGGTGCCGTTGGGCGCATGATGGCGCTCACCATGTGCATGCGCATGACATGGGCGTCGTGCGCATGCACGCACACGGGGCAAGTGCGCACACGCATGCGAGCCTAGCCCCAGCACCATTTCCCCCCCCTCCCGGCCCCCTGGCAACAAAAGTTGCCGACCCCTGATCTATGCAATCAAAGGCTTTCCTATATTCTATAAAGCACATGCTGATTTTCTTTTGGAATTCCCTGTTGTGCTCCATCAGCCACAAATAAAAGTAAAACAAAAGAAAACGCCATATAAAAATCCATGTTAAAAGAAAAATACTTTAAAAAGTCCTTTTTGAGGAAGCAAAGTAGGTCCGAAACACACTGCAGAAATAATCCAGTTTGAGACTGCTTTAACTGCCATGGCTCCATGCAGTGGAGTTCTGGGAACTGTAATTTTGTGAGACATGATTTAGCCTTCTCTATCAGAGCGCTCTGTTGCCACAACAAACTACAATCCCCAGAATTCCAAAGCATGGAGCCAGGGTGGTTAAAGCGGTCTCAAACTGGATTATCTCTGGAGTGCGTTTTGGGTCGAAGCAATACAAAAAATAAAGATAAAATTCAGAGACAGAGCTCTTTTAGTCTGATATATATTATCACACATGGGATCTTGTAGTACCTCTGACAGTGAACTAAAGAAGCTGTAGGGTAAGTTTTTGTAGATCTTGCTCTGAATCTGCACTGCAGAAATAATTCAGTTTGACACCACTTTAACGGCCATGGCTCCATGCTATGGAATCCTGGGATCTGTAGTTTGTTGTTGCACTGGAGCTGTCTGGCAGAGAAGGCTAAGTACCTCACAAAACTACAACTCCCAGAACTCCACAGCAATCAGCCATGGCAGTTAAAGTGGTGTTAACCAGCATTATTCCTCCAGCGCAGATGCAGCCTTTGACACCCCTTTAAAGGCCATGGCTTACTGCTAGGGAATCCTGGGAATTGTAGTTTGTGGTGGCACCAATGCTCTCTGACCAAAAAGGCAAAATGTTTCCCCAAAACTACAGATCCCAGAATTCCATAGGATTGAGCCAGGTTGCACTTAAAGCGGTATCAAACTACATTGTTTCTGCAGTGCAGATGGAGACTTAAATCCATACAGCTATTCTGCATCCATCATCTGGCCCTTTTCCCTTTTATCGAAGGAAAGCAGCCACCCAGGGGGGCGGGGAAGGAAAAAGGCCACGCCCACAGAGGTCTTGGATCCCGCTCTGTCAATTGGTTACGAAAGCACTCCACACAGCCAATGAGAAACGGGTAGTGGGGTAAAAGTCTCCGCCTTTCAGCCGCGTTCGAGGGGAGGTGTGTGTTTTGCGCGCATGCGCGAGGGCGAAGGGAGGGGTTGGTAGCGGGGAAGGGCGGAGCGAAGGTTCCTGGGTCAGAGTTCTCCGGGTGGAATCTGGCGGCGCTGAGGGTTCCATCGATAGAACTCCGCCTGGAAGTCGGGATCGATTGGCTCGCGCCAGGCTCGTGCAAAGCAGGGAAGCAGGGAAGGCAGCGGCCATGGTGGAAAAGTCCGAGAAGTCCGAGAAGGAGCCCTGGCGGGGCCAATATTACACCCTCGAAGAGATCCAGAAGCACAACCACAGCCAGAGCACCTGGATCATCCTCCACAACCGAATCTATGACGTCACCAAATTCCTGGAGGAGGCGAGTAGATGTGTTTAAAGAAGCAAGGAGGGAGGGAGGGAAGGAGCTGGCTGTCTCTGCAGGGAGGGTGGCCAGGGGTCCTCACTGCCAAGGAGGACGAGGCACTGCCAAATGCAAGGCTAGGAAACACTCCTATAAAAGTAAATCCATGCTTCTGAGTCATGCCCAAAATGGAGGACGTTTTGGAAGCCCTCCTGGACAGAAGGTTGTGATTGAGGACATGTCCTGGAAAAGGAGGACCTCTGGCCACCACCTCTGCAGGAGATCTGATTCCCCCGGAAGGAAGTGGTTCAAAGGTGGCTCTGCAAGATTGGACATGCCAGCTGGGTGCTTTGCTGGAGAATTGTTGTTGCTGTGTGTTGCAGAGGCATATGTTTACAATTTAATTAGCATCTCAATACTATTTGACATTATGCTTGTTTGTTGTTGTGTGCCTTCAAGTCGCTTCTGACTCATGGTGACCCTAAGGCAACCCTGTCACAGGGTTTTCAGGGGCTGAGAGTGTGTGACTTGCCTAAGTTCACCCGGTGGGTTTCCATGCCTGAGTGGGGAACTGAACCCTGATCAAGTTCTAGTCCAACACTCAAACCACTAAACCATGGTGGCTCTTATTATTTCTGACTTATGTCAACTCTAAGGCGATCCTGTCATGGGTTTTCTTGGCAGGTTTCTTCAGAGAGGGTTTGCTATGGCCATCCTCTGAGGCTGAGAGAGTGTGACTTGCCCAAGGTCACCCAGTGAGGTTGCATGGCCAAGCGGGGATCTGAGCCTTGGTCTGCACTACACCACACTGGCTCACTGTTGCCAGAGAATAGGTTTTGTAGACTTAAGAACTCAGAGTGATCAGACATCATCCTTTTCCTGGACGTGTCCTACATTTCAACCTTCTATCCAGGAGGAATTCCAAAATGCCCTCCATTTTGAGCATGACTAAGAAGCATGAATTTTTATTTATATTGAGTATCTTTAGCTTTTCTTTGGTAACTTCCTCCATTTTTCTTGAGTGTCATACAGTGTGCGGTGTCATGTCTTCCTTTTTGGTTATGACATCTGGTCACCCTGTAAGAACTGTGGTGCGTCTCATGGGAGTCTGAAACTTGGACGTGGTACTGGTTCAAAGATCAAGAAGCTGTTTTCCCTTAATATCCCCATGGAAAACAGTACTGTTTCCCAGACTTTCATTTGCTTTGTTTTAAAGGCTTGGTAGAGTGAGTGTCTTTTTCCTCCGTAAGCGTTTTGTAAAACAGGAAAGTTCACAGCACTGGTTTCATGGCATGTGTTTTTCTTTCGGAAAGGAGGTTTTAATGCACACATGTATAATAGGGGAGACCATTGGAATGAGTCGATGTGAACTGGTTTAACTTGGAAGAACAGCATTGCAACATGTCCTTGCAAAGCAAGCAGAAATCTGGCTATCAGATGATGATAGTCCATGCCTACCAATCAACACGATCCCTCCTTATCAGTTGTTCAAGGATAAAGCATGGTGTACCATTGTGTAAATCGATGTTTGGAATGATGAACTGGATTCATTGCATTCTCTGCCAGCTCTCTGTTGATCAAGAATAATGGGAATTGTAGTTCAGAATAGCTGGAGAGTAACATGTTAGGGAAGGGTGCTTATTAGATTGTAGGTCTCTTGAGTCTTTGCATAAGATTCCCAAATAAATGAATGGGCTTGATTCATGGCTCGGCCATGAAACCCACTGGGTGACCTTGGGCAAGCCACATGCTCTCTGCCTCAGAGGAAGAGATTGGCAAACCTTCTCTGAACAAATCTTGCCAAGAAAACCCACGATAGGATCTCCTTAGAGTCATTGTAAGTTGGAAATGACTTGAAGGCACACCACACAGAAACAAGCATAAGAGGCAGCATGGTTTAGTGGTTTGAGTGTTGGACTAGAACTCGATCAGGGTTCAGTTCTCCACTCAGGCATGGAAACCCGCCGGGTGAACTTAGGCAAGTCACACACTCTCAGCCCCAGAAAACCCTGTGATAGGGTTGCCTTAGGGTCACCATAAGTCGGAAGCAACTTGAAGGCACACAACAGCAAACAAGCATAATGTCAAATAATATTAAGATGCTGATTAAACTGTAAACATACGTATGTCTCCGCATGTAATACTAATTAAAATGTAATCCACACACACATTGCTGTATCTGTTGGAAGAGTAATATTTACAGGAATCAATAGCTCTATACCACACCACTAACAAAACTTTTTTAAATTCAGACACTATTTTTTATTCAGTCTTGGTGGACCAAGTTACATACCTAGATGGATTGTTTCAGTGTAATAAATACATTGTGCTGCATTTATAGACTGCCAGTGAAGTTTTGTCATTTATGGTGTGGTATAGAGTTAATTTCAAATGTTCTTGACCAAGCTATTTTTAAAAGAGTTTAACAATTTAAAAACAGTTTAGCCATTTTGTATAAGCCCTAGCAAGAGCCTTAGAAAGATGTATTGCTAAACAAATTGTCAGCTACTGTTAAAATTTAACAAGCTTGTTTTAAGTTTATAGGTAGCTTCCCCCAGCCTGTTTTAGCTGGTGAATCTGATCGTTGGGTTGGATAGGGGATTCCCAGAGGCAGCACCAGATCTTATTGCACCAAATGGGGTGTTAAAATGGGAATCCCATACGAACAACATTTTCCTTTTATGCTTGTATGATGCCTTTAAAAAAAAATATTGATTAAAACTTAAAATATACATTCATTTAATATATAATCCATACTTTTTGATACATATTAAGCACTTATTGCTGAAAAGTCTTACTATATCAATCCATCAAACCATATATTCCAAATATATCCAGACATTTCAAGATGAGGAGGAGTGTCTTAATTAGTTTCAATATTTCAGTACTTATACTATTGCATTTCCTTCTATACCATTAAGTTACCTTCCATTCCAACCTTTTCTATCTCTGTCTCTATCCTTATCTCTTTCCTTATCTTTCTTCCCTTTTTATATTCATCTCTATCACCCCACTATCTACTTTCTTCTTTCCTTTCTAAAGTAAATCAAGAAGGTCAGATATAATATATATAATACCAAATAATCCAGCTATGACAAGAAGAAAGTAAAAGAACGAATGTCAAGAATGAGGGAGAGAGTCATTGTGGGATTAGAGGTAGGGGAAGATAGAAGGTGAAAGGAAGTTGAAGAGGGGGAGAGAATGTGGCAATGCTTTTGTGTTAAACAAGGCGTTTGTGCCGTGGAGGAGAAGGACTGTTAACCAAATGGCTGTAATGTGACTCTGGAAATAAATGAGTCTGGCTAGGTCTTAAACAGCATGGGTGCAGCTGTGTTTCCCATATAGTATTGTCATTGGCATAGACCCACCCTTCTGAAGTAGCTAAAGAAGACTAACTTGTTTGCTTGCACTTTCACCTGCCAGATTGCAATACTTGAAACTCTTCTGACATATAATACTAGTAAACCACTGGCATTGTACACATTGGTAACCTACACCTCCTATTCTGAAGCTTCCCAATGGATATCCTGCTGCAGGGACTATAATTTAAATTTGCTATTGGTTAAATGGTTGTGTTGAAATTGATCTCTTTTGTTTGAGCATTCCTATGTTGCAAAGAAGCCTGAGACATGGATTTTTATATAGAGGGATATAAGGTTCTTCTTACCAAATAATATGTTGGATTTTTGCTGTAGCTAAGTCACAGTTATGCAAAAGGGTTGTTCAAGCTCTTATACTTCCTGAAAGAAAAGTCACATTGTCCCCATCATCCTGTTACTACTCCTGTTCCCCCCTTCCATATAGGTCACCACTATCCGTTTCCACTCCTGTTCTCCCTCCGCTACTAACAAGTGCATGTGCTCTGTGGGGAGTCTCATCAAATATACTCAGAGCCAGGTGTTTTCCAAAAGTTGGGCTTTTGCCCTCAGAGCCAGCATTTGGGTGGGCAGTCCAAAGGAGTGTGTCCTCAGAACTCAGCAATTCTTGGGTGCACGCCTGGATAACGTATAAAATAGTAGCAGTTATCTTGAATTGCAGTGGTCCCCTATGGTGTGGAACAGCAAATTAGTTGCTCCTGGTCATTTCCTGATTTAGGATGCTTCTACACAGTAAAAATAATGCAGTTTGACAAAATTTTAAGTGCTGTAGCACTATCCTACGGAATCCTGGGATTTTTAGTTTTACATGGTTTCTAGCCTTCTCTGTTAAAGAGTGCTACAAGGGTTTTGTAGGATAGAGCCACAGCAACACAGTTAAAGTCTTGTCAAACTGCATTATTTCTGCAGTGTAGATGCAGCCTCAGATAGCCACATAGCATTGCTTAGTGGGAGAATTGTCCCTGGATACGCCCTTAGTATTTCACAACTGGTTATTGTACATTTCACAACTTATTGCACTGTTATAAAATGTAAAAAATCTTCAGCGTGAATTCATTTGTTCATAAAGTTTGAGTGCTGCTTTCTACCAAAAGAGAGAGAGAGAGAGAGAAACTGATGGACATAGAATTTTAAAAGCAAGTTAAATACAAGAGCAATTGTTATTAAAATGCAAAATATAGTTGGGCCTCCTTATCCATGGATTCAACTATCCACGGCTTGAAAACATTTTTAAAAATATAAATTCCAAAAAGCAAACCTTGCTTTTTCTTTTTTATATAGGGGAGACCATTTTACTATGCCATTGCATATAATGGAATTTGAGCATCCACAGATTTTGGTATCCATGAAGGGTTTTAGCACCAGCTGATACCAACAGCCTACAGTACTCATATAGACAGTAAAAACAAAACTAATGTCAAACCCATATGTAGCCAGTTGTGAAATGCTAAATGCATTAGTGCTAAGTGCACTTTCTCTATTGCTGAGAACAATGTAAGGATGTTGCCAAGTTAGTTAAGATTTTCATTAGGTCTATAGTTCACAAGTAGTATCTTTCAAACCAGATTAGATTAATGTGTTGCAAAACTGTGGTGCCAGTACCTGAGGATCTTGTTCACATTTGTAGATCTAGCTTTGTTAATGTTGTGACATATGGAAGAGTGCTTTTCCAGATGACCTTACATAATAGGAAAGTGTTTGAGGCCAGTATATGTTAAAGTGTGTTGTGCTTTGTCTGTCTTTCATATGCTAGTGATAATTTTCTATTTTTTTCTCGGCCTGCCCATACTATTTATTTTATTTACTTGTTTACATTTTTATCCTGTCTGTCTATCCTCTCTCCCTCTCTCTCTGCAGTTAACAATTTAATTCTTTTTACAAAAATATTGAACATAAAAAACAAATTAAACAATAAATCCATCACAGTGATTACAATCAAATTCATCACAACAATCATCAGTTGTAAAGGCCAGTTTAAAGAGATGAACCTTCACATCCTTTTAAAAACAAAGAAGTGGAACTTGATTTTATCTCTGAGAGGAGTGTTTTTGACACTCCAGGGATACCATAAGGGAAAGCTCTGGCCTTGCACATCAAGACCGTCTCTTAATTGATGGTAGTGTCAAGAGGGCTTCAACTGAAGGTATTAACATCCAACCATGTTCATAACACGATTCATAATATGGAAAAGACTTCTACTGATAATGGACTGTTAAAAAGACAAAGTAATGGGTTTTGGAGCAAGTTAGACCTATAATAATAATAATAAATAATAATAAATTTTATTTTTAATCCGCCCCTCTGCTCAGCAATCGGGGCGGCGTACCTCACCTCTCCTAGAAGCCAAGATGGCTAAACTGAGACTTGTACTTTGGCCATATCATGAGGAGATGCAACTTACTAGAAAAGACAATAATGCTTGACAAGGTGGAAAGCAGCATGTAAAGGGGAAGACTGTATTCCAGATGGATAGACTCAATCAAGGAAGCCACAGCCCTAGTCCAGAGTAGGGCATGTGATAGGGTGACTGGAGGTTTCTCATTCATAGGGTCACTATAAATTGAGGTTGACTTGATGACAGTAAACAGCATATTCATAATGAGAGATGAGATCCCAGAGACAAAGGGCCTTTGCAGACTGCCAGAAATAGTGCACATTAAATTGAGGCACTGCCCTGGCTCAGTGCTAGGGAGTCATGGGAATTGTATTTTTTTTCTGAGACGTTGAGGCTTCTCTGTCAGAGAGCTCTGGTGCCACAATAAATTACAATTCCCATGATTCCCTAGCACTGAGCCAGGGCAGTGCCTCAATTTAATGTGCACGATTTCTGGCAGTCTGCAAAGGCCCAAAGAGCCCCATGTTTCAGGAACACCTAGTGCTTTCTCCTAAATCTGGATGTTCTGTAGTGTGGTTGTACTTTGTCTTACTGGGTGATGAAGCGTTGTGTACCTTCTTAATACGTGTAAGTTTTGTAATATTTGAATATGTGGCGGTGTTGCCAGATAGATGTTCTTTTCTTATGAGTTTGACTAAGTTGCCTATGTAAACGTCTTTCGGTCTAGAATCCTGTAATTGTGTATGTAATTGGAGATATAGCATTTATATGCTTGTTTAGCAAAGGGAATAAATCTTGCCTTTGCATTTTGCATTGCTACCTAGAACAGAATGGAGAAGTAGCATTCAGTTTTATATATTGGTGGCTTTATCAAGTGTCACGTTCAAGCTGTATTGCTAGGAAGCCCAGGATTTCCCAAAACCTTATCAGAGGTTCTTCACTAGAAAAAACAACATAGTAATAACGGGAAGTCTGTTGCAAAAATTACAACTTCAAGCTATTTCTCTTACCCTTCATAGTGCAGTCACAGGTGAATGTTATCTCCATTTAAAGGGTATATAAAAATGATATGTCTCGTTTGCATTGGATACTGTCTTGCTGGTAGAATGGACCAGCAAAGACCTCAGATCTGTAGTGAGATTCGATAGATAGTGCTCACAGAGTCTTTAAGAGAAAAAATAAAAATGAAAGAAGTACCTGCACATAGAAATTCTGGAAACACACTTGCAAATTTCTTCTTTTTTTTAAATGGCTTACTGTCAGCATTCCTTTAGAAAATTGTGATGAGAAATAACAAAGATATTCAGAACTGTAATGAGATCATATCCACGCATAGCTGGCTGTTGTGCTGCATTTTGAATAGTAATTCATAAATCATATGGAAAACATTTCTGATAATCTGTATGTGTTGGAGATTAGACCTATGAATTGTGCAACTGCTTTATGATTCCTTTTCATTTGTTTTTTTAGAAGTTTGTTTGCTTATCTCATTGAACCTTGGTAATGGATCTGGGTGCGATTCCTGAGAGTGTACTCAAGATGGCAGTGGTCAGGTTAGCAATGTTAGATTAAACCCAGAAATGTTTACACAGAAAGAAAATAATTTTAAAAAATGAGATTATTCATAAATTCAGTGCAAGAGTAACAAGTGTTTATGATGTGGAAGGAAAGCTTTAGCTTTTGAGAACCGGGAAAGAAAAAAAAAGTGCCCTTTCTCACTTGATGAGAAACATTGTTGGGGGAGGAGAAGAAATGTGACTGCATGAATGCATGGAGTGTGCCAATAGCTGTAATCTATACGCCTGTTGTTCAGCAGGAGGTGGGTACGTGCAGTCTCTCACTTTCGCCGTTCTGATCTGTGGACTGTAGGTCAAGAGTTAACATTAAAAATTCCTGCCATTACATTATAGAAAAGTTAAGGAGTGCTGCTTTTGGCAGCAACTTCTACTCACAGTTTGAGTACACCAGCAAGCCTCCAGAGAAGTCCCTTGTGTGCATGCTTCCAGATTCGTGTTGTTCTTGTGTATCAGCGTCATTCCTCAGTTTAAAAAGAATAAAATTTAAATTGATAAAAAAGACCATTTGCAATTTTTGATTGGACAAAATGCTTTCTGTTTTTTAAGGATGTCTTCAAGCCATCTTGAGTTCTAGTTGTTTTAAAAGCAGATTACAGATGTAATGACTAAATAAAATATTTTTGCAGAAGTGTAAAATTGCCCAAACTGCTTGGTGAATCTTAATGGAGATCTGTAGCGTCGCTGTTGTATGATGACCAATGGTAATCATGCCTCACTTGGAAGTAGGTGCTCCAAAGATGTTACTTTCTGTATGAGTTCGTAGAAATGCTCAAATTCTCATTTTGGATTGCAGCAATCACAGTTGAGCTCAGCAATTAGCTGTAACCTGTCCTACTTTCCCCAACAATCTGCACACAGGATGCCATTGCTTAATTATTGTGATGGCCCGGGAGTTTTAAGCAGTAAAGTTGTTTCATGTGTATAACGCATGGGTTTGTAAAAATTTATTTCTTCCATGTCTACCCATACGCATATAGGTTTGTACCTCCAAGCCTCTCAATGTCATTTTTGTGCATTTGCTTATAGGTACACCTTCTTCCTGATTAATTAACGTTAGGAGATTATCGCTTAATTTGCTGCCCAAATACAGTCTGAGTCCATCCCCGCTTCCAGAACTGGTCCTCGCGGCCATTTTCTTAAGCCAGAAAACTCCCGGATCCGAAAAGAGCCGCAACAAGTGTTCCTGGAAGTGGGGATGCACCCCAGGTGTATTAGATCGGCAAATTTGGTGGCAAAAACTGTCTGATAAGATCAGGATGCCGCCGTAATTAAGATTAAGTTGAATAGAGGTAAACCGATTTAAAAAGCCAGGCGGTAATCTCCTTAGTCAAGCTTGGAAGCTTGACTTGTGCTTCTGCTTTGAGTTGTGGAAATTTGGTGAATCTGATCTTTCTGTTTCAGATCACTGACACTGTTTCTCCTTCTGTTTCCCCAATTCCCATCCTTATTTCTAGTACGGCTATCTGGTGTAGTACAGAGCAAACAACTACTGGACCCTAAGAGGAGTTACTTTACTGCAGCTAATGGAGTTTACACTTTACTGTCCTTTGTCTCAGTCCTCACATGGCCAAGAGGGAAGTGGCCTCAGCCTGCATTGAAATCCTTCCAAGCAAACTAAACATTGACAGAAACAGCATCTGATATAAAATGTAGGCCTGTAATTCCAATACTGTCATTTTTCTTTTCCTCTCCCATATGATTTTTTAAAACATCTTTTGCCTGATGAAAAAGCCAGTGGAGCTTTGAAAGTTTGCATGATGTGTTTTGTGCATGTTTGACCAATAAAGATATTGCTCTTTTGTGGATTTTGGATTTTGTTTTATTTAATTAAATAACTTCCCCAGACTTCACGGAGATCTGTTTTGCAACTGTTGTGTATGCTGGTCAACAATAATCTTGCCTCACCTGGAATCACCCAGGAGTAGGGAACTCCAAATATGCTACTTTATTTATGAATTTGTAGAAATGCTGAAATCATCTTAGATGGGGGAGGAATGACAGATAGCTAATGTTCTTATTAGTTACTAGAAACAGCCAATTATAATATGAATATGAATAATATGAAGATAAATATTTCTTTTAGCTCTCTAAGTACATCTGGTGAATGTTTTGAATTGCAAGGGTTGGCATGTATGTGAGTATTTTGAAAGGAACAAGATCCTAATCTTAATTATTAATTATGCATGTGTTTGTGTATGATAGTGAATTTTTATTATGGTGTCTGCAAAGACTTGCCTATGCAAATGTGACTGTCTATTCAGGACTACATTTTTCCCAATAGAAAATATCTTTTTACTCTTTTGTGTGTGGAGTGGACAAAGTATGGCTCCCCAGGGCAGTTTTTGTAGCCTCCAGAACTGCTTGGGAGTGGGGGGCAGGGGAGGAGGAGGAAGGCGTTATTGTTATTGTTGCAGAATCCCCCCCCCCCCATAAATTGTCCCAGAATGTCCCCAAATGCCATTGTGGAAGGCATTCTACTATGTTTAGAGCCCCTCCGGGTAAGAAACAATCTTCAATTTTTTTGCCCCCCGAATATCCTCTGGAGACATGGGGTGCAGTTCCACTACATTTTGCGCTTGGAACAATCTAGGTCCAGTAGAAGTTTTACAAAAAACAAAACAGGGAATGAATGGGAAATTACTTTTCCTCTCTTCCTGTTTTTGAAAAAAAAGTCCTCTTGTGGGTCTAAAATGGGATTGTGTCCATAATGCAGAGCAGCACATTTTCAAATTGTGATACAAAACACACTCCTAATTTATTTTGAGATCTGAGGTTCCCACAGTCTTTAAAAAGAGTTCACTCCATGAAACAACTTTAAGCTTCTGTCCTGTATTTCAGTGGGATTTTTGAGGCTGTCCAACTTGCTTTCTGCGTTCATTTGGCTAAAAGAGTTTAAATCTCAAAGCAGTCAACTCTGGTTGTTACCTTAGACCTTTGCTCCATTTCTTTGCGTGGTTAGTTATCAGAATTGATTCAAGGCCAGGATTTGTCAGTTGTACTTGCGTTCTGTCTTGTGTAATCTCTCTTTTGCATGCACTCCCTTAACCTTATTCTGCCTTGGTGACCACACATAATCTTTAGTCTACAAACTTTTGCTTAGTCATTGTGCATAAGCACTGCACTTTCTTAGACCAACTATTTTATTTTTGGAAGAAACATTGGAAATTCACAAATATTGTTATAATGCATCAGAACTATTGCTAGGGCATCTCCAAACTCTTCCTTTACTTTTTTTTTTTTAAATATGATTTGGGATGATTTTCTTACTCATGCTTTGTTTGTATTGGCAGGTGTGAAAGGTGAATCTTGCTAAATGGACCTAGATTTGATGAAAAAAGGTTTTTGCCTATATAGTCCTAGGGGAGGAAAGCAGTGCTAGAGAATGTAGTGTAGTCCTTCCCAATTTGGTGATTTCCATATGTATTGTAATACAGTTCCCATCATCCTTAGCCCATATAGCTAGTGGTAAGATTGCTTAGGGAATATGGGGTTGTAGTACGAGCCCAGTGTGAAGGAAGCAGATGCAATGTGTATAGGATTTGGAAAGATTGTGTGATTGTTTCCTTTCCTACCTGGCTATTGCCTTCAATATGGTCAAAGAACCAGTAGATCTCTAGTGAAATGTCTTTAATAACAGGACACCGTTCTTGTTCCATTATTGAGTTGCAACAGAGATGTGGCTGCTCTTTGTCCTCAGAATCACAGGAGAGGTCTTGCATGATATTCATTCTGCAACAACCAGTTCTATAAGCCTGAGTTATGTAAGATTCATTTAGTTTTTTTAAAAATTTATATAATGAGCACTATAGTAGTAGGGCAGAAAGGCATTTATAATATCGTATAACATGGATTAAGTATTTCACTCTTCTCCTTTTGTGCATCAAATATGGTTACAACCCAGGAAGGTGGATTAAATTCAAGATTGGAATGGTTGGCATATTTGCAGGTTAGCAAAGGGCTTAATGTCAGTGAGAAGTGTGAGAACTTTCTAGTGGGAGAAGTACTGGAGAGGACGGTAGAGGGTCAAGAACATGATTCTTTTGGATTCCTTTTTGGTCTCCCCAGTACTAAACGGTCTGAATTTAATGCAGAGGGAGGGTTTTTTTTTGCAGCCAGTGCTTATCTCTTAAATTTTGCAGCCAATGCTTATCTCTTCCATTAGGACATGGGATAGTATTCTGAGAGGGCTACTTGTCAGTGTGGTGAAGTGGTTTGAAAATTGGATTCTGACTCTGGAGACCAGGGTTTGAATCTTTGCTGAGCCATGGAAGCTCACTGAGTGACCTTGGGCAAGTCACACTCTCTCAACTTCAGAGGATGGCTGAAGGCAAACCCCCTCTGAACAAATCTTGCCAAGAAAACCCTGTGATAGGGCCACGGTAAGTTGGAAACAACTTGAAGGCACACAACAACTATTCAGAATTTCCCCTTTTATGGTAACAGAACAGAGCATGGTTTTCGTTCATTTTTACTCTAATCATACTGATTTTGTCAGTATCTGTGGAACTAAAAGTGTGAGAGGATAAATGAGAAAGAGTCTCATCTTCCATTCTCTTACAGCACCCTGGTGGTGAAGAAGTGCTACGGGAACAAGCAGGAGGAGATGCTACAGAAAGTTTTGAGGATGTTGGCCATTCCACAGATGCCAGGTCGCTCTCGGATACCTTTATTATAGGAGAACTTCATCCAGTGAGTATACTGTACATAGGCAGATTTTTTCCTGATACCTCTCTACTTCACATATGTTTATATGTTCATGAACAAATCTAGGTCAGCATCCTTATTTTTATTATTACTGCTATTAATGCTATCATCATCATTTATTTATTTATATAGCACCATCACTGTACATGGTGTTTTACAAAAAATATAATCAGTTCACCAAGTTTTTCAGTGCTTCTCTCCAAGAAAACCATGTTTTTACTTTTTAAAATTAGTTATGTTTCCATTCACAGTTGCAAAACCAAAAAGAATAAAACACTGGAAGATGAAAGTAGGGCAGATGCCAACATAACTTTAAATTAAGGTTCTGTTTTAGAAGAGACTTACGTCTGTGTGTACATCCCCCCCCCCCCCCCCACACACACACATTCTACACATATATATGAGTCTCAGTTCTGGGGAAACAACAGTATATAAAATGAATCAATAAATGAGTGTATAAATAAATAAAACATGTTCAAAAGACAGGGCAGCAAAACTGTCATTTACTAAAAATTTATCTAAACTAATGATGTGGTCTCATTCTACAAATGCAGTTGCAAGCCTCACCATTGGTGTTCCTAGGGGCCTTTCACCAAGTCCTATTGTTAATGGAAACACTCTTGAACTATACATCACAATATACTGTACTTTTGCTGCTTGAAAAGGTGTTCTCACAGTTTGCATAGAGATGTGAAATTTCCAGAATTTTTGAAGTTGTAGGAATAGGGGGAGCATAACCTAGGTTTGCCTGTCTTTTTCCCCCGAGGAAGAAATGGAATTGGGGTGGGGTGGAAATATGTGCAGTGCTTATTTACGTATGAAACAAACATGATTTCACTGCTTTAGCAACATAAAATGCTTCATTCCTAACTTAGCATAAAAACTGTTTGTTTGACATTTTTAGGAAATTTAAAAATATGAAAGTCTTAGGTTTGTACAGTCAGCCCTCGATTTTCACAGGTTTAACTTCTATGGATTTGATTATTCATGAGTTTGCTATCAGTAATTAAATGGGAGTAATTTTTAGTCCAACTAGGGTGAGAAGTGTTTCCAGGGCAGCAGTGGAAGTGGTGACAAGACCCAGCCACCACCTGCTCATTCTTTGGGCTTGCAAAGCTTTCAGATGTGAGTCCCTATTACAGTACTGTACTATAATAATGTGCCATAGGGTGGTGGCATTCAAATGAGGTTGCTAGGAACACATTTTTCATGCTCCCCTGCCTCAAGGGAGCACACAAGCCACCCACTTGTGCCTTGCATGCCAGCATGTTAGTGACTTACATGTGCACCAGTCCTTTTTGGGCCAGGGAACAGAGGGCTATTCTCTAGCCCTTGTGGCCTGTCCAAAAACTTCCTGCACATAACAGCCTCAAACTGGCAGACTCTTTGGAAGTGGAGGAGTGAGACACAAATGAACATGAGGCTTCAGAAACAAGTCCCTATTAGAGTATTGTACTGTAATATCATGTAGGGTGGTGGCAAGGCATTGGGGGTGGGAGGAGCATGAAAAACACATGCTTGGCAGCTGGGCCTTGCTGCTACCCTACACAATATTATACCAGTACAGTACTGTAGTAGGAGTCATGTCTGAAGCTTCATGTTCATTCGCATGTCACTCCTCCACTTCTGGAGAGTCCGTCAGCCACCTGCTTTGCAGACCCAAAGAATGTGCACCTGGTAGCTGGGTTTTATCACTATCTCCACTGCTTTCCTAGAACTGTTCATACTGTGGAGGTAAACGGGCAAGTTGTTATATATAAAATTGTAAGTGGGCTCAAATCGTTATATGTAAAATGATGTGGGGCTTCGACCCCATGCCATTTTATATATAAGGGCTTAAGCACCTGTGTTTTTTAGTACCTGCGTGGGGACATAGAACTAAACCCCTGTGGATATGGCAGGCCCACGGTATAGACTGAGTTAATGTTGGGGGACCCTAGAGGTATTCATAATTTTTCCAGGTTTGCTCCACAAGTGAGGAGGGCCAACTCTACAAGCAAAATTGTAAATATGTTAGATTCTAAGTAGGGAGCCGCCAACTTGTCCACCCTGTGCTACCTAAAACATATCTTTCTTACATCTGAGAAGTAGGGTAGAAAATGAAATCAAAAACCAGAAATTTAGTAATAAATAAAGATTTAATTTGGACATCAAATTAATCTTCGTGTGGGAAAGCTCTCTGTGAGTGACAGGTTGATTTCTGTGTGAAAAACAGTGATGATGGGGCGAGGGCAAGGCTAGTCAGTCCTCTGTTCAAGCAATTTTGCAGTTAATGTCTGAACATGACTTTACTCTTGGTAATATTAAGTGTTCTACATCATATTATTTATTACTATGCTTTGTGTCTTTCAGGATGATTGGGAAAAAATTCAGAAACCAACGGTAAGCATTTTACTTTAAGACCTCAAAACAGTTTTATTAGAATTAATAACGTCTTTTTCATCTTCCATTATCTGAACATATTTATTCAGTTCAGAAGTATCAGGAAGCAACATGTGGGATGAGTTAAGCAAAGTCCCAAACATCTTGTCATGCCTAGAACTTGTTAAATGAATGAGACTGAGACAATTATTACAGCTCTGATGTGTCATAAATACTCCAGATTGGGTAGATGACAGAACTGTAGTTTGGATTTGTAGTTCTGATAAAGCCTTCTCTTTCTCCTTGCTCTTATTAGAGGCCTTTGGAAGTGTAGGTGTAGACTACAGTACGATCCCCATGTCTATGAATTCAGTGTCCATGGTTTCACTTACCTGTGTCTGAAAAAAATAGCATTTCTAGGTCTTCCAGAATGATTCCTTGGTATGCTTAGCTGGACGTCTAAATGGAAATAATAGGTTTCCCTATTATCTGTGGTTTCAGGTATCCCTGGAGGGGTGTGTGTGTCTTCGAACGTAACTCCCACAATTATGGGGTCGAACTGATTTTCTGTTGGTTTGGATTGTGGATAGTTTGAATCTGAGAACACAATTGCCAAATGGAAATAATAACAATAATAAATGTTATTTCTTACCCACCTTTCCCCAAGCCTCATGGTGGAGTACAAAATAGATTAAAACACATAAAGCCATTAAGACACAAAGGTTAAGACACATAAACATAGGGCCCATTAATATTGGCCAAACATAAAAATAAAAATATAAAATTAAAATTCATACTTTAAAATCAACTGGGTAGACTTGCCGAAAGAGATCGGTCTTTAATACTGTTTTCAATTCAAATAGCACGTTTAGCTGTTGAATCTCTTCTGGCAGGTAATTCCACAGTATAGAGGCGACAGACAAAAAGCTACTCTGGGAAAATTTACAAAACAGCTGAGATGTTTTAATCTAGTCTTGCATCTAGATTAGCCTGGAAATAGTTTTGTTTTATTGGGGAGCTTAAAGTAGAATGAGAGGACAGAGTTGTTGACAATGCTCTTTGTAAACATTTTTGCAAGAGTCCACACAGGACCATGTTTAGGTAAGTTCTACAGTACTCAAGGTTCTGATTGTGAAAAGTAAAATAAAATGATTTTCTACAAAGGAAACCTCATTTTTTTCACAAATCAGGGTACTAGAGTGAAGTGGAAAACAGTTTAAAGTTTATCTGTTCTGAATGCACCTGAGAGTCATTACTTTTGTATTTATCTGTAAAAGGAGGAGAAATCTTGTTCCATCTTACCCTAATAAACTTCATAGGCGTTTATGTGTAATATTAGCCTTTTAGTAGATTCCTTTGCTGTTTGTGTTAATTTTCCCACAGCCAAAATTATGATTTTGTTCTGTTCTCACACCTAGCTTCTGCAGTGGATAAGTTTTGTTGTTGGTTGTTCTTGCAGCCTTTTGGCTGGCCACTGTACTGGTGGAAATGCAGTTGCATGGCCTCTGAAGAGGTGTGTTTTAAACAAAATCATACCATACTAGCATGTTCCATGTACCCTCCTGAAGGTATTCTCCAGATTACTGTGAAGTGTGCATGCCACAATGCCTTTCATGTAATTATATAAAATTGTTGTATACCAAGTTGCACTATTGGTCCATTTAGCTCTTTATCTATTCTGCCTGCAATCAGATCTCCACAACCTTAGACAGAGATACTTTCATAGATAATAGCACAATAATTAGAGATGCCAGATATTAAATCTAAACCTTTTGCTTACAAAACTTGTGCTGTTCCCTTGATGTTCTCTAAGCAGTGACAGAAATGTTAGAATCACAACAGAGATGTACCCTAAAAGAGTTGACTTGCATACTCGCTCTGTGTATTAGACTTCACTGTATATACTCGACTATAAGTTGATCTCATAAGTTGAAGGCAGGTTTTGGGACCGAAAATTATGGAATTTGTCATGACCCGTGGTGGTCAAGGGTAAAACTTTGGGGCTCAACACAGTCCTGCTTTGCTGCCCACCCACTTGCTCTTAGTTGTCTGTAGCCAGCATGCTTATCTCTTCACAGAAGATGGACTTGAGAAGGAAGAGGAAACAAGTGGGCTGGCTGCAAACAACCAAGCATGGGTGGACAGGTGGTATTCTCCCCTCCTCTTCCTCTGCTGTCTGGCTCTCTACTCGGGACAATGCTTGGCAGCAGCAGAGGCTTAAGGGGCAAGCGTTAAAAGCCGGGCAGTGGAGACGGGCCAATGCCGGATGCAGCTTTCAGTGCCGTGGCCTGGAAGCTCCAGACAACCAACACTGCCATTTTTTTTTCTAGCAGCATTACTGTATTGACCTGTGTATAAGTTGATCCAGGTTTTTGGGGGCAATTTTTTTGGAATAAATTTTTCGACTTATAATAAGTATATATGGTAGTTCAATAAGGCCAGCTTACTTGTAATGCTGAGCTACAGTTAAAGAAAGACTGCTTTTCAGTTTGAGTATTGAGAAAGTGTTTTGAGTGTAGTTCTAACATTTCAGTTTTGAAGTGACAATGTCTGCATGCACTAGTTTTACCATCACTCTTCATTTAGAGTAAGGATTATTGCATAAAGGCATTTAGTTGTTGTTTCTTAATTGTAGGTTTTGCTTCTTATTCCAAGTGACAGCTTTGTTCTTGTTAGCAAGTAGACTGATTGCACTGAGGTTTGCCTTCCAGTATTATAAATGGAAATGCTTTGAATGTAATTCTTAATAAACAGTTTAACTAATTCAGAAATATACTGTGAATTTGGGCAGTGACTGAATTCCATTTGGTAAGCATTAAGCCTGGGAGAGTGAATTGTTTGCTTTCTGTCCTTCCTGGTGTCAATTCCACTACATCCTCTGTTCATTTCACTAATAACATGGTGTTCAGTATTCAATGGATACAAAGTAAACTGCTGTACTAGCATTGGAGTACTGATAGTTAGTGATAAGCTAAAATGGTTGAGAGATAAGACATTGCGAGGTATCAAAGGTAATATGATGAAACAGGTAAAAACACTATGTCAACCATTACATGACATGATTTTGTGGTAAGAATAGTTAACAATGGTCACTTGAAATCTGTAACTAATTTGGACCCTTGTTTTTCAGGACCCTTATATTACCACTGTGGAGTCTAGTTCCAGGTATTGTATGGTTTTCATTTAATTCACCTATACTGTATATGCTCAGGTTTGTTTTGGTTTGTTTTGGTTTTTTTGGATCATTTTAACTGAGAATTATTATTGCATGATGCAGGGTCAGTGTTCTGTAGATAGAGGAACACCATTCAAGGAAAGTCCTTCCATTTGGACTCCTCTCTCACCGTATGATTTATTCAATGTGGTCCACTGATCTCCCCACAATCTGTTGTGAGGAGGATAAAGTTCTTTTCATCAGCCCAGTTGCACATGCCTAACTCTTTGTCCAGTCCATTGGAATTGGGGGTGTTAAAAGTTGTGTCTGTGTATTTGGTTTTGCTTCAAGACCTTTTCCTCTCTTAAAGACCATCTTATAATCATAGAGGTTGACTTGATATGAGTTTTACCTGTGCTATATAAGCCACTTAAATTTTCCTATAGAATATGGCACATTAACCACACAGGTCTTATGCATATTGTCTAGGCTAGTGCTTTTCTCTTAGCCTCAGAGGAAAACAAAGGCAAATTCCCTCTAAAGAAATCTTGTCAAGAAAACCCCACCTTAGGGTCACCATAAGTTGAAAATGACTTGAAGACACACAGCAATAATAACTATAGTAATTGCAAGCTTGCCTGTGCTTGTGCCTTGGGAATCTTGTTAAATTGATTGGGTGTGATTCAGATTTTATACATCTGAAGTTTTGCTTGTGAGTCATTAGAAGAATAATTTGATCAATATTACATGAAAAAAGAGATTACCGTATATAAATCGACCTTGTGTATAAGTCGAGGTGAACTTTAGGGGCCAAAATTTAAGATTTTTATATGACCCATGGATAAGTCTAGGGTCAGGGTTAAGGAGGGACCCCAGCTGGGGAGAGGCTCCGAGGTGATCGGTTGCCCTCCCCAGTACCTTTCCAGCTGGGCTTTCTCCCTGGGACAGAGCCCAGCTGGAAAGAGGCTGCAGGGTTATCGATTGTCCTTCCCAGCCTCTCCCCAGCTTGGGTGTCCCTTGTGAAGGCAGCCTGGCTGGCGAGAGGCTCTGGTTGTACTGTATTGACCCATGTATAAGTCGACCAGGTTTTTTGGGCTGATTGTTTTGATATCTCGACTTATACATAATGCGGTATATATATTAGAACCACAGTTGTCCCTCCCTGTTCACAGACTTGGAGTCTGCGGTCTCGCTCTTCACAGGGAGGAACAAGGGCTATATTTTAAATGGCTGCGCATGTGCCAAGGGTGTGCGTACCATTACTTTAAATGGGGCTTGGATATTTGTGAATTGGGAGGGGTAACTGTAGTTGTTCAGTAAAATTTGCTTAGATTGCATGAGAATGAGAATTCAATGCAGTGGTGCCTTCATTTAGTTCACACTTCACTAAATTTTCATTATTGTTTAGCAATAACCATATCAAGCATTTAATTTATTACTCAACACTACATTTCATGGTGTTTGGCTGGAGGTGTGTTGATAAACCGTTTTGTGACCTGTTACTATTTATTGGAAGAAGATATGATGAAGCTTTACAAAAGTTTAGTTTTCAGTAGTCTCAATTTGAGGCAAATGGATATTATATTAAAGCAATTTTCTGTTTTTTCTAGTTCATGGACCAACTGGGTGATTCCTGCAATAGCAGCAATTATTGCAGTCCTTATGTACCGTTTCTACATGTCTGAGTAACCACCTTATTGAGAAGCAGTAATGGGACATAACTGATTGGGAAAGGAGAACCAAATATGCATCACTAACCACCTCCATATCAGGACAGTGTCTGAAATCACCTTTAAAAAAAAAATAATCCTCTTCTTCCCAGAAGGTCAGAATAAAGATGCTTCAGCAGTGCACTTTCAATGCTGCCTTTTACTCAACTGTTTTAAAATGCTAGAGCATAGATTTCTCTTTTATATTATCATGTACATCAATTAACCGTATGATGCTATCAAACTGTTCTTAAAACTGAAAACTCTGTCTGTGCATTGGTATAAGTAATGCTTCCTCAGTACCTAAGGCTTGTCTGGTTTATTTTTAATGAGTTCTTTGGATTTCTCTTGCCAAAACAACCAGGAGAAGGAGATTGTGTCTATGCAAATTTTTCCATCTTTGCTTTCACTTAGAATTCTCTCATACAATGTTGTTTGTATTTCTTCCCATATGTTTCTTAGGTATAATTGTTTTCTTGCTTCAGATATGAATACCTTTTCATGTAACATTGCTGTGGATCCAAGGATTCCATGGCACAAGTAGATTACCCTACTTTGAAGGACCCTCAGACTCAGTCAAAGTTGTCTTTTGGGGTGTGTGTGGTTGCTCCCTTCCCTAGAAGTGAAACTCTCTTCTGCTTCCATAGCAGGATCCTGAAATTAAAGTCTTTGATTTACTTACAGCTATGTTGCTTCCTCTTTGTCTGTGGGGATGGGGGGTTGAGTGGGTGGGTCCTTTTTCTAAGTTCTGTTGGAAGACATAGTAATTCAGATCTTTCATTTCCATTACCTATTATATACATGTCTAAAGGAAACAACTGGTACCTTTCTAATTGTAATCCATGTATTTTGGTGCAATTCATAATTCTTCTTCTACTTTACCTTGGATTCCTCTCATTCTGTCTGTTTTGGAGAATTACAACATGTGAACTTCCAGTGCCTGTTTGTTGATTATGCTCTCTTGATGAAACAAAAGAAGGAAACACAAGAATATTGCTACTTGGAGTCATGTGCTCATTTTCCCATTTTGATCAACTATATGTTTTATGTATGATATCATTTCCGTATAATATTTTAGTCACACAGAAGATATTCTGGAATAAACTAAAAATGTTTGATAGCTCACTGTCATTTTGTATGAATATTGTGGAGTCAAACTTGGCTGATAACAAAGCCGGTGTGTTTTTAAAATGGGGGCTGAAAAAACATACCCAGGGTAAGAAGCATGTGGTCAAGCTACAGGGTATGGTAATTTGTAAATTTCAAATGTATTTGTAAAGGAAAGAAAGAGAAAGAAAAAAAAAAAAAGAACAATCACAGCTTTTTGCTAAAAAAAACTGTTTGGTTTGTAACATCTTGCCTGATGAAGAAGCCAGTGGAGCTTCAAAAGCTTCAACAAATATATTGTGCATTTTGGTTGGCCAATAAAGGTATCACTATTTGGTGGATTTTTGTTTGAATTTGCTAAATGGTCAACACAGCTACCCCTGCAAGCTTTTTGGTAATTTTACTACACTAAGGCCTAAATATTTACATTGTCAATAACTCCTTACTTTAGTCCTTAGGAGCGACAGTCCTGGTTAGTACTTGGATGGGAGACCACCGTCAAGTGCGAGGTGCTGTAGTAGGCTATATTTGAGAGGATGAAGCTGGCAAAACTAGATCTGAGTATTCTTTGCCTAAAAAAACAACAACAAACCCTGTGAAATTAGGTTGCCATAAGTCACACATTTGACTTGAAGGCATGCACACACAAAGCCTAAATCCTGTTGTTAGTCTTAACTAGAGTTGAGCCCTGAATCCGTGAAGATTTTTGATTATCTTGTTTTGTAAAAAGCCCAATGCATTTTGGCTTTTATATTACTGGATGACCTTCTTCACTACACTAGAAAGAAACATAAATACCAATAATAACAGATTTCAAAATTTAGAAACACATACCGATAATAATAATTTTAATAATAATAATTTATTTTTATACCCCGCCTTTTGCGGTGGCAATCAAGGCGGCTTACACAAAAATTAAAACTACCCCTACAATGGACAATAAAACACTATTACAAATAACAATGACTCCCCCATTAAAAGTATATTAAATGCAAATGTAAGTTAAAAAAATAGAAATAAAAACAGTAAGCATTCTGGGACACAAGTAAAGATGTGAAAGTATGTCTGACAGGAGGGAGGCCAGGTTAGATGAGGTGATCTATTCTGGGTAGGCCTGCCAGAAGAGATCCGTCTTGATGGCTTTTTTGAAGCCATCTAAGCTGGTTATCTGACGGATCTCTTCTGGCAAGGCGTTCCAGAGTCTGGGAATGGTGGCAGAAAATGTCCTCTGGGAGGTTGCCGCTAGTCTAGTTTTTATCGGTTGCAGCAACTTCCTCCCAGAGGACCGGAGTGCGTGGGGCGGATTATATGGAAGAAGGTGATCCCTTAGGTAGGTTGGACCCAGGCCATGTAGAGCTTTAAAGGTCATCACTGACACCTTATACCAGGGGTAGGCACCTAAGGCCCGGGGGCCGGATGCCCCCCCCGAGGCCTTTGGACCGGCCCCAGGCCGGTCCTGCCGCCGCCGCTGCCCCCCCGCCGCCCGCCATGATGATATCGATTATTGTTATTACTTGTTCTTGGGCTTTTCTTGGCAAAATCTCCACAGGGGGTTTGCCATGGCTTTTCTGGGGCTGAGAGAGTGTGCATGCATATTTTTTAAAATATATATATATATATATATATTTATTATTTATTTATTTATTTTTGGTGCTTCGGCCCCCCAATTGTCTGAGGGACAGCAACCTGGCCCCCGGCTCAAAAAGTTTGCCTACCCCTGCCTTATACTGTGCTCGGAAACCAATAGGCAGCCAGTGAAGATATTTCAAAACGGGTGTAATATGATCACTCCTTGATTTTCTGGTGATCAGCCTGGCTGCTATATTTTGTACTAATTGTAGTTTCTGGGTTAGGTATAAGGGTTGCCCCATGTAGAGTGCATTGCAGAAGTCGAGTCGTGAGGTTACCAGTGCTTGCACTACAGTTTCTAGGTCCCTTACCTCCAGGAAAGGGCGCAGCTGGCGTATCAGCTGAAGCTGATAATAGGCGCTCCTGACTGTCACATTCACCTGATCTATCATGTGAAGCGAAGAGTCTAGGAGCACCCCCAGACTGCGAACACAGTCCTTAGCGGAGAGTGTGACCCTGTCCAGGACTGGAGGTTGCAACCCAATACCTGGTTTGGGGGGCCCTATGTAAGTACCTCCGTTTTAGTTGGATTCAGCTTGTGTCGATTTTTCCTCATCCAGTCCATTACCACTTCAAGACATTGATTGAGGGGAGAACTGTATCTGCCGTCATGGCAACTGACCGAGACATGGAGAAATATATTTGGGTGTCATCAGCATATTGATAACACCCTGCCCCATGTCTCCTGATGATCTCTCCCAGCGGCTTCATATAGACATTAACAGCATCGGGGATAGGATGGCACCCTGTGGAACGCCACATTTGAGCTCTGTTTTTGAAGAGCAACTGTCCCTGAGCGACACCCTCTGGAACCTGCCCGAGAGGAAGGAATGGAACCACTGGAGTACAGTGCCTCCCATTCCTAACTCTCTCAGGTGCTCCAAGATGATGTCATGATCTATCGTATCAAAAGCCGCTGAGAGGTCCAAAAGCACCAACTGGGTCACGCTTCCTCGGTCGATGATAAGGCGCAGGTCATCTACCAGAGCGACCATGGCAGTCTCCATCCCATATCCAGGTCTGAAGCCAGTTTGAAATGGATCTAGAAAATCGGTTTCATCCAAGATCACTTGGAGTTGAAAGGCGACGGCTCGCTTGATCACCTTGCTCAGAAATGGTAAATGAGAAACTGGTCTATAATTTTTCGGGTCCAGGGGAGGTTTTTTCAGGAGTGGTCTAATAACCGCCTCCTTTAAACATGATGGAACAATTCCTTCCCTAAGGGATGCATTGCTGACCCTTTTAAGAAAGGCCATCAAGGCATCACCCCCCTGGACGACTAGCCAAGATGGGCAGGGATCGAGGGAGCACGTCATCTTCACTTTTCCAAGGATCTTGTCCACTTCATCGGTACTCACCGGCTTGAACCGATCCAGTCTAATTTCAAAAACGGGTTTACTGGACACCTCAGTCACTTCTGCTATAATCCCAGCACCTAAATTGGCTCTTATCTGAGAGATTTTGTCTGCGAAATAGTTGTTAAAGATGTCACAACAGACTGTTGTTGGGTTAAGTAGAGGGTTCTGCACACAGGGAGCCTGTGTCAGCTCCCTTACCATCCTAGACAGTTCTGTTGGATGGGATTCCGCAGACGCAATGCGTGCAGAGGAGAAAGATTTCTGCGCTGCACGCATTGCCTCTCGATAGGAATGAAGAAAATTCCTATGACAAGTCTTATCAGATAAGAGTCGAGTTTTCCGCCAGATGCGCTCTAGTCATTGTATAACCCGCTTCATATTCCTAAATTCATCTGTGAACCAAGGTTGATGATTTGGAGCGGGTTGGAAAGGACACTCAGGAGCGATTGTGTCGATAACCCCGGTGAGATCAATGTTCCAGGTATTAACTGGGGCTTCGACAGAATCTCTGGCTTTGCCAACCAAGGAACCCTCCAAGGCTTTCTGGAGTCCAATTAGCTCCATTAGCCTTCGAGGGCAGACCATTCTAATAGGTCCTCCACCCCCCCGGGGGGGGTGAACATTGGCTCTTAGTCCAACCTTGACCAGGAAATGATCTGTCCATGACAGAGCGGTGGTATTTATTACCTCCGCCCATGGATATGCCTGTTCTGTACTAAAGACTGCGTCAAGGGTATGACCTGCAGAATGTGTGGGCCTGGCGACCAATTGGGATAGGCCCATGCCTGTCATGGAATCCATGAACTGCTGAGCCGCACCTGTTAAACTGGTCTCGAGTGAGATGTTGAAGTCGCCCAGGACTAAGGTCTGGGCGATTCCAACAGCAACTCTGAGACCAGCTGCGTCAGCTTGGATAGGGAGTCTGTTAAGCAATGGGCTGGACAGTATACCAACAGAATCCCTATAGTATCCCTAGTTTGCAGGCTCAGGTACATACACTCAAAGTGGTCTGTTTGCTGGATAGGTATCCTAGTCAAGGAGAGGTTATCTTTATGAACCAGAGCCATTCCGCCCCCTCGCCCACTTTCCCTCACCAGCTCATAAACAGAATACCTGGCTGGGAGAGCTTGGTTCCAAGTGATCGCGCTATCCTCCCTCAGCCAGATTACTGTAAAACACATATTTCTAGTTACATACATACAAAATCCCAATGGTTAACATAAATTCTGTTTAATATTAAAATACATATGGATGCGATGGCTTAGTGGTTAAGATGCTATAATCAACTTCTGGCAGACGTTGACCTTAGAGTTGCACTGGAGGACCTAGAGATTCCTAAAGAGGTTTTCTCATAGGTAAAAAGAATAGTGTTTTTTTATTTGTGTTTTTTCACATTCACGGGGGTCCTTCACCCCACCGTATTTTGTTTTGGAGCAGAGATGGGATAATTCTGTTTTAGTTCATGGAACTTTAAGCTGCTCCATTTTAAATTTGAGTGTTCAAAAGTTGGGATACATGTACCTCGCTCTTGGAGCTCATGACGACTTAACTCTAACCATTATAGTATGCATTTATACATAATAGAGGTATAAAGCAGTTTCAGCTAAAACATTAAGGGGCAAAGTATAAAATCAAACAAGATAAAACTTTAATAGAGGAATCTTTGTAATTTTTCTAATAATTTTCAAGGGGAAAGCTTAGTGAAGTTGTTGGTCAGGAAATTTCCAAATATATCTGGCATGGAAATAAATACATTGAAGATCAGAAGGATACTTTTTATTCATTACTCTCATCATCTGTTACCTTGAACCTTTGAATTGGCTTTAAGCCTAAAACAAAACAAAACTCTGTCTTCAGGCTAGATCTGGTGGCAGGAAGCAAAGACCAGGACCTCAATGGATTGCACCTTGTATAAAGCAAATTGCCTTTGTTTTGAGAAGAATCTTCACAGACTGAAGCAAAAGAGTATCATTTGAATCCATCCACAATGCCTGGTGTTTGGTGTGGCACTACGTGAAGAGATGAAAATGGGTTTCTTTGTAGCCATTCAGGGCAATCTCAAGACTTTGGAGCAGGGAGGAAAAAGTACCTTTTAGAAAAGCCTCCTTTGTCTCACTGAACTGAGTCCTGCAGACATCAGTTTAATTCCTCCCTGGTTAAGAGGAAGATTTAAATGCCCCAGTGCTGAGATAATGATGCTGTGTCTTTTTCATGGTCTTTATGGTTCACACATGGATCTTGTGTCTTAACAGAGCGATGATCAAAATATTGTTGAGCGCAGCACATTTTTGATGGGAATGCCAACCCCCAACCCCAGTGCATGTATAGGGGCACCTCAGTAACTTCTCAGTTGCCTTTCATCTTCTTTATGAGCAGCATTGAGAAGAATGTTACCTTGTTTTTGAGATTTGACAGCCAAGTAGCTTATTTCTGCCCTTTCTTGTTACTCTGTGTCTTTTTTCCATACAGCCTTGGCTACCATGGACCCAGCGAGCCTGCAGCCATCAGTTTTAATTCCTCCCCAGCGTCTGTAATGGTACTGTGCCAGGTTTTGGGGGTGGTAGTAGTAATGAGGATAAAAATACTGTCTGCCTCGCTGCAGTTCTGCAGTATTCCTTTTGTGCTTAGCTTGCTTTCCTTCCTACATTTGGGGTGAGCCTACTGAGGTACTTTCTCTAGAGTAGGGGTAGGCAACCTTTCCCCTCTAAGGGCCAGAATCCCAGGAGCTATTGGCCAACATGGGACTATTGGCCAACATGGCTGAGGCTTCTGGGAGCTGAAGTCCCTCGGCCCTTAAAGGGGAAAGGTTGCCTACCCCTGCTCTAGAGTCCCTTGAAATGTGAAGGAGACTCTGATTTAGACACCTGTCAGAATAGACAGCGCTTTCATTTAGTCCCTTCCTTGCTTCTCACAGCTTTAAGAGTGGAAGGTTAAATCAAGAGCAAAGCACTGCTGTGGGGAGCAACTATAGCTACCTGTTGAGGCTTCAGATCCATTTATTTGTTTCACCGTTAGAGTTATATAATATTAGATATTACAGAAAGTACCCCTTTCATCAACACACCTCTTCCTATTACCATCTGGTAATAGAACTTTCTGTCTGCACAGCTGCATACCAACCATATCTGAGTTAATATTTAAGGTATGACAAGTGTCTTCTCCTTTTCCAAGAGGAGTTCCCTTTTTCATCATGATAAAGGTAGATGGGACAGTGCGTACTGTGGAGCTTGGTTTTATATTCTTATTCTTTAAATATGAAATTTCAATTTTAAGATCATGGGGGGGGGGACAATTGGAAAATAAACAGGATTGTAATGACTGCACATTTACAATTTATTTTACTAAAATTCTACAAGAAATTAATATTTTTTCTGTAAATTGATGTTCTGCTTCCTTCTCTCTCACGCACACACATTTTGCTCTCTGTTTCATCAAGTTAATATGTGGCACCTAAGGAGATTTTTGCAACCTTTGAATCTTCCACACTTCCCCTTTTCTGGTCTTTCGGAAGAATGGTCTCTCCTTGAAATCTTTAGGAAAGGCAATGCACCTGCTAAATGTATTGCAGACCCTTCCCACACTATTTCACATTAAAAGCACATTTTTTTTCAAACCCAGAAGTAAATATTTGGCCACTTCCATTTTTTTTTTTTAATTTTGTTTCCCTGTTTTTGTTTTGGGAATCTTCTGTAGTTTGCTTGGCACAGGAAATTGGTCACTGAACCTCTTGCAGTTCCCCATCCGACTCAGAGAAAAGTAGAAATGGTAGATGGTAGAAATGAAGCCATTTTGGGGGAATTAAATAAAACATATTTCATACTCTCCTTTGATACCAATATTTCTTGTTAGACAGCACAATCCTTGGACATTCCCACAACCATATAGTTACAAGGGAATGGACTGATGAGAGGTTCATTTTCTATAGAAGGCTAGTTTGCAAACTTATTGATAAACTGCAAAAGAAAGACTGATTTGTACATCCTCAAATGTGTTATGATACTTTCCCACTGATTCTTGAATATGCTCGGTCATTCCTGAAGTGACAGTGATGAGATTTAGGGGGGATGCAGATGGGCGGTCCTGGGCCGCCTTGGGAAGCAGAGGATTGGGGCCACTGCTAGCACACGCAGTGGCCCCAATCCTCCCTTTTGCCGTCTGTAAAGACCCTTAGTTAGCTAGCATAATCAATGTATACACTCTCATAATGCAGCCTTGGATGTGTGAAAAGTTTGGTTCAGCTCATGAAAAATAATGGAATTAGCCCAGAAATTCATTTTTAAAGCACAACTACATGAAAGTTGCTTAAATAAGAAACTAATCACTAATTCATGTTCGATTGAGAATTTTTCTATCCTACTCATGAGTAGAACCATGGATGTTTCACAAAGAAGAAAGTTTAGTTCTTTTATTTTCAAATTCAGGCATGATTGAGCCTGCAATTGGAAAAGGTGTTGGCTCTGAATTACAGGTTTCTAGTGCATCCTTGTTCCTAGCAGATGAATGTTTCTGCTACTGTCTGTTTTTCTTGAGCAGCCAGTGGGTAATTTTGTGTTTGGTTAGACCCTAATTCAGAATATAAACAGTTGTTCAAAGCTGTTGATCTATAAGCTTGTACAGTTTGAACATTGTTATGCTTGCTGCCTAACTAAGAACACAAATTCAGGTTAGTGGAGGATTTGCAATAAGACTGAAAGGCCCAGTCACAGATAACCAACATTAAGTAGCAAAGTGATGCCCTATTGAAAGTATTTGTTAAAAATTACTTTACATATTATGCTACAGTAATCAGTGCACAAGCCAGTTTTATTAATTTACTGTCCTGCTTAAGCTGCAGACTATGAAATGGTGGGCTTCTAGGTGTTGTTATATTATATTTCCAATTGCTCCTTACTAATGACTGTTCATAGTAAGGAATAGTTGGCTAGTTGGCATTTTGCAACCTGAGGTGGAGTGGCAAATCTGCCCCAACCCCTGCTGAATCAAGGTGCATTTTCAAAGGCTGTAAAAGTTACATTTTGGTCTCAAACTTCCAGAATCCCCCAAGCAGCACAGCTACTGGCCATGATGGTTGAAAGATTCTGGAAATTGAAACTCAATAATGTTCCCAACATCTGCATACTACCTGAAGCCAGTCAGATTATTTTAGTACATGGGGGAGAAATCCCATAAATGCCTTTTCTTGCTGGCGAAAATATAATAAGTAGTGGATTTGCTGCCCTTTTTGCTGCTTGAGGTTGCTGTCTCACTATGTGTAGTTACAGGGCTGGCCTAGGTTATGCTGGCTAAAGCTGTTAGTAATTGCAGCCCAACAAATTGCTTACCCCAACTATACAATATGATTAACACCTAAGAATAAGACCTTTAGAACTCAACTGGGCTTACATCTGAATAGACATATCTGAATATACATCTGAATAGCTGCACTGGTACTTATTCAAGGAGATGGTTTTTCCATGTAAATCTTGTGCATAGCTCCAGCATTGCTTAGCTTTCAAATCTATGTGTAAGTTGGCCAGCATTACAGATGTGTCTGTGTACATAGCAAGTGGGTAATGCAACCTCTCATCTCTGCAGATAGCACACTTTTGTGCAATCATTTGAAGTTTCTTACTTGGAAAATCTTTGGAAATGTGTGTGTCTGTGTGTGCGTGCATGCTTTCAAGTCACTTGTCAACTTATGGAAACCCCTTTAATTTTGCAGGGTTTCTTAGGCAAGGAATATTCAGAGGTGATTTTGCTAGTTCCTTCCTCTGAAATATAGCCTACAGGACCTGGTATTTGTTGGTGGCCTCCCAATCAAGTATTAACCAGGGTTGACCCTGCTTAGCCTCCATGATCAGATGGGATCTGGTGCACTTAGTTTATTTAGGCCCTTCACATTAGATATGACTGTGAATTGATAACTATTGGAATAATATGTGTGGTGGATAGTATGGTACAGTTTGCCAAGAAGGTACAGTGGATAATATAATCTTGGTTTGCACTTATAATTATATATATTTAACTTCTGAATGCTATTGTCAGAAATTGTGATATATGTGCCATCTGACCAGCATTTATTAAGACCTAACGGTTGCCTTCCTGAATGACTTGAACCCAGCTTTTCTCACTGTGGTAACCTGTGTTTATATTTAAGTAAGACTCTGAGTCAACTGATACTAATATTCTTAATTGGAAGCAGAGTCTACAAAGTTAAATATATGGGGAGACAGGTGGTTAAATGCCTGTACTGCAGCCACTCACTCATAGACCACAAGGTTGCGAGTTCAGTACTAGCCAGGGCTCAGGCTAGACTCAGGCCTGCATCCTTCCGAGGTCGCTAAAATGAGTACCCAACTGTTGGGGGGCAATGAGCTTACTATTGTAAACCGCTTAGACATCCCATAGCGCGATATGAAGCGGTATATAAATGAAGCTGCATTTTGCTTTGTTTCATGTTTGGAAATACTAAAAATTATTTTCTGATTTTATTAATAAATGAACAATATGTCACAAAGACCTAGCTGATAGAAAGAAAGGTGGGGTATTTTTTTTTTAAAATGAATTTATTTCAGTACTGTTCAGACTGATGCGAGAATCTATTGGTACAGTGGTTTTCAATTTGCTTCAAACTTGCCATGAATTGGCAGCTAAGAGATTGAAGGCCAACACTGATCCTGGACAACCACTCTCAGTAGCATCAGTTTAAACAAAGACAACAGAGCTTGTAAATCTTTATTATATTCAAGTGTATTGTTGAATGAAAAATATCACTTTAAAAAACTAAGTGAGGTCAACACATGAGACAACTACATAAAAAATGACAGAATGGGTACTGAGAAAATGTCACTTTCTTTTTCACTATATTCAGTATATGACAACTCTTCTCCCCAGTTTGTCATGTCATCCTTATAGAACTGGCTGAATTGGCTGTAGATCTGAGATATTGCCCAAAGATTTTTCAGAAGCTATCTCGGTCCTCTGCAAGCCAAGGACAACATCAGTACTGTAGTATTAGCATAATGCAATAAATTCAGTTTATAGTACAGGTTTGACACTGAAAAGCTTACATGTGCAATTCTGTGATCAAATGTTTAATATACCAAAGGGATGAAAAGGAACTAAAAGACTAATGTACTAATGTACACTCCTCCTAGAAAAGTTAGGCTAATTATTCATACTTCAACCAATACATGCTTTTTTGTATTTTGTTCTTGATTAATGAAACACATCTTCCTATCCTTAAAAACACAATAACTGAAAATGCATTTATAGTTTAGTCCATGACCCATGGAACAATGTCAACAAGTGAGAGGACAATCGATTTCTCCTTCTCTTCTCTGGAAATTTCTGCAGCCTTTGCCTCTCCAACCTTAGAATAATCCCAAACTCTTCTGGTTCCTGTTTGTGCCCCAGCATGGGAAAACCCTGGCTACACTGATGAGGATTCTGGGACATGTAGTCCCATAAATATTTCCAAACTTTGCTTCATATTGATTTAAATGACCCTGAAAGCAATGAGCGAAGAACATTTAAGAAACAAACAAACCCAAACCAAGACAATTAGAAATCATCTAGCAAGGCTTTGAGCGCCCCCACCTGACTGAACTTTTAACTATGGACTAAACATAGCTCTACTTATGTGCATTTGTGCACACCTGACCTGCCTTCAAGTTGCCTGTTGACTTAGGGCAACCTCATGAATTTCATTAAGTTAAGTCAAACACCTTTGGTTGCTCCTTTGAAATTTGGACTAAAACCTGATGGGATCCATCAGCTGCCATGCTGGATCAGACTGAAGTTCTATCTAGTTCAGTGTTGGATTAATACATTGGGCATCATGCATTTCCCAGCATCTGATTTATAGCACAGGTATAGTGCTGCCAGTACTCAGCATCATATATAGCCATATTAACTGGTAGCCACTGGTGTGCTTAACTTCCATTAATTTATTCAGCCCCCTGCATGCCAAACTGAAAACTAAAACTACATCTTGGGAAAAAGTTATTTTATTTGTCCTGAAACTCCCACCATCCAGCTTCAGGTTTCATCACAAATCTTTGTTTTCATATACCCTGGTGCATAATGATACAGCACGCCCATACCATACATGGCTTTGAGCTTATGCGTACTGCAAACCTGGGAGAACAAAATGGTGTGTGCACCACAGGTGTGTGCATGGCACCGCACACAGGAGTGCACTGCTATACAAATCAATGGCTTTGTATAGTAAGGCTTTGAGCTTACACATTTTTCCCATACATGCCCCCCCCCCCATGTAAGGAAGGTCCCACTGTACTTAAAAATAGTACCTCACAATAGGCACACTAATTTTTTTTTTTAAAAAAAAATATCTTGCAGTCCTTCAGATCAAGAATGGGGAACGCATGGCCCTGTAGATGTTGGACTGCACCCAGTGGCATCATAGGTTGCCATCACCCGGTGCAGTAACTCATGGAGTCAACCCTCCCATTGATCTTGTTCCATGCCATACCAATAATATTTTTTGTACTAATGTTTACCATAAATCGTAATTCCTGTACATCACTGAATGTAATGGTAATAGTTGTGACATAAACAACTAGAAAAAATAAAATTATGCCTTTAAATTACAATGTCATATGCACAGCCTAAATGTATTCACATGTACATAGTTTCATGTGGTTAAAGTGAAAATTTGATAAGATTTGATGTTTTTAAAGAAAAATGTAAAAGCATAAAAATAAATAAAAGTAAAAAGAATTTAAAAAGAAGAAACAATTCTAAATTTATTTTTTAATTTTTTTAAAAAAAATTCAAATTTTATTTTAAAAGAACTGGGGTCTCTCTCCTCCCATGGAGCCTTGCCCCATTTTCACCGTGGGATGAAGCTCCTGCACCCTCTTAGTGACACTCCTTATTGCTGTCATCATGGTTCACCTTTAGCTACAACAGCTGATGGGATATACAGTCCAATACATGTTCCTCAACGCTGCTTTGATGTTATAAAGGAACTATGTAGAGCAGTTGAGGACCGGTTGTCTTGAAGTGTCTCATCCACAGGGTCTCCATGAGTCAAAGTTGACTCGAAGGCAGTTAAGAACAACAGCTAAGCGTAGTAACAGTAACTGAAAATCCTCTCCTTGTAGTACTTGCCAGCCTTTAGGAAGAGGATGGGCAAAATGACATTGTTAACTGGACCAGCCCTTTACACACATGTTGAGTTGGTGTCTGCTACAGATTTTTACAGCCTTCTACCATCAGACAGCTGGCCTGCATTTTAAATCGTTTTCTAAATCTTTCCCAATTAAGTTGAGAAGTTATGTAAGCATTTGTGTTACCATATGCTGTGCTGATATCGCTGCACATAAAATAGAAAGGGAAATATAGTTTTATTATTTCCCACAGTACACCCTCATTAAATGTTTATGAAAATACCCATTGTTTACAAAATTTCCAGTCAGTACAGATAAAAGTGCTGAGAATCCTTGTGAAGTTTTAATCTGAAAATAATGAAAATTATGTGAATGCCTCATTTTGTCATGAAATCTTGAAACTACTTTCTCAACAGAACATCAACTGTAATTAAAATTAAATTTGTCTTTCAGACATGGCTCTTTGGGTGGCATCACCCACGGGAGTCTTCCTTTTGTCTGGGCAGATAGAGCACTGTAGGTGTACTTACAATTTACAAGGAAGCACATTTTCTAGCATACCCCACAACTGTCCCAATTTGTCAATAACAGTTCCAATGAATCCTCTGTCATCCCAGTTTTCAGATACTATTAAAAGGTCCCAGTTTCTCTCCCATTTCCCCCCTGTGTCCTCAGATTACTTCAATTGCTGCAAACTGAGTTGAAAGTGCAAATATTTCCTGCATTCAACTCAGCAAGAAGGGAAGAGTGGTGGAATCTTGCCCTTTCCAGTAGGCTCAAGCAAAAGCAAACTGCTGCAGCCTTTCCTAGCTTGTCTGTTCTTTCTCATTAATAACTTCTCTTGTCTTGATTTTGCTCTGATGATACTTGGTCATGTGTGTCCTGACTTTCATTGTGAAATATTGGGAGGTATGTAGAAGTTGTTGACTCTACCTTGGGTAACAGGCCTGCCTTCTCTCTGGTGACCCAACTGTCTGCCCACTATCCCTAATGGGCATCAACAGCCATTGGTCACTCCTCTTAATAATTTCTACTCTGGCCTGTAAATCTGTGATGGCATTCCAGCATATTTGCTGCAAACACAGAAAATATGGTAGCAAATGAAACATTTAAAAAAAATCAGGGGTATTTCAAAGGCAAGGTGCTATCTGTGTGAGATGATCTAGGTATAATAGCATTATGGGTTTGGGATTTGTCATCAGTCATGACCTTTCAGGAGTCCCTGGAAAGTGCCAGAGACTGTTGTGGTCATACAATCTCACCTGCTTCATGGGTCAGACTATGCCTGTAATCCTATATCCATGTAGCTGAAAATAAGTCTCACTGAAATCAAGGAGACCTGTTCTGAGTGAACACAAAAGGCTTGCACTTTACATGATTAAAGTATATTTTTCTTAGGGAACAATACCACTTGTGTTGCAGTACGTTCCATAAAAGACTGCTGGATCCACTCCATCTAATGTGTTCAGGATGAGATTACATATCCAGAGGTAGCTGTGTTGGCCATACAGCAAAGTACAATATTCAAAATCCACAAAACAGTGATACCTTTATTGGATCAAAAAAAAAAAAATGCACAAAATACATGATGCAAGCTTTCAAAGCTCCACTGGCTTCTATACCAGGCAAAGGTGTTAAAATCATACAGGAGAAAGAAAAATATGATGTTAGAGTCACAGGCCTACAATGTTATCAGTCGAAGGATATCTATGCAGTCAGAGGCCATTCCTTCTGGCCATGTGAGTGCTGGGAAATGAAGAGGAAGAGTGTAATGGATGCATATAAAATTTCAAAACCATTACAACAGGAATAGATCACAACATGGCAGTGGTGTGAATGATATTTTAAATCTTAGCAGTGGTGGCTGGTAGCTTCCATATTAGTGAGTCAATTCCAGGTTTCATCCAGGAGCCATTCCAGGTACTGAACCTATTTCAGAGATATGTTCAGCACCTTGGATAGCTCCTTTAAAGTTCAGACTGCAACCTGGAGTGGATTTACATCACCACTGAGATGGAAGCTACCAGCTATCAGTAAATCTCACTGATCATCAGTCAAAACTCACGCTCTTACCCATTCATAGGTAAGGGGCCAGTTAAAAGGAATGACACTGAATTATGATTAAGGAATCTTAATCCACTGCTGAACAAGGAGACTCAGTATGGCAGTCTCACCTATAAAATTACCTATAGGTGTCCTGTCTATGCTTCTCCCCCTGTCAATACTGTCTAATGGCTGTACATGACACATGCAGAAATGAGGAGGGGGATTTCTAGCACAATGGTTGCAGGAGGAATTGTGGGCAGGTGGGTTGATATGAAGAGTAGTTGTCTTAATGGAAGCATGGGGGCATGAAGTCTTAACTAAACTGTTCCAGAGATTAATGACTCTGTCGAAATAGGTTCCCTCACATGTTGGTCTGAATGGGAAATAAAATTAACTCAGGAGCACCATGTCCTGAAAAGATTTGCTATTATTAATCCTCTGGTGGAAATTTCTCCAGAAGGAACTATTGAAATTCACCCTAGATGGGGCACCTGAGATATATGTGATGGACTTTTCTTATCAGGAGATCTGACAGTCCATCAGCATTGTCCTTCTGGTAACAGAAGGGTGCTATAAACTCTGTGGTAGAAACTGTGAAATATGTTTCTTTGCCTAAATGACTCATAGCAATCAGATGGGGAGGAATGTGGCTAACACCTGGCCTTTTGTTACTGGTTGAGATTTATTTTCTTATTTTCTTCAGTACACAGGCAGCCCTCATGAATCTTGATAGAGAATGAGAGGACTGGCCTTAAGATAGTGTGGGGAAGAACTGAAAGGATGCTGAGGTGAGGACATGGGGGTGCAGACAATAGGGAAGAGATCTATAGTTTTGGATGCAGTTCAAATCCAGCAGTATTCCCTATTTTCAACTGATGGCTAATAAAAGTGCATGGAAACAAAATGTTGCTCTTTATTCTCACCGAAGTTCACAGTTAGATATCATTTACTGTCTTTGTTGAAAAAAAGGCTGGCTATACATTTTGAAAGAGAGAAGATTTGGTGTGAGAGAGTGGCCATTAAGCCAAGCTGGGTAATAACTTAAAGCACTGATTCTACACTGAATCATATCCTAAAGTGCTACGGGAGCCTACTGTGTTAGCTAAATGGTTTAGCTTGGCACTGAGAAAATATTTAAGTGGAAGGAGAGATTTTCTCCCACATTCTTGCACTATGGTCATATTGATGTAAAAGATGCCACATGTACAGGAGTTAATATGGGTGCAAGATTTCTAACTGGACTTAGGAACAATACATATTTCAGGAAAAGGGATCTGGTAAGGATGACTTGTATGTATCCAAGATGCGATTCCCAAAGAGGAAGGAATATCTTGGTATATCTACACAAGAGCCTTTAGGTCTGTTCAGCTGTTATATCTCAGGCATCTCCATGGCAAAATAAAGACGTATCAAGATAAATCAAGTTTAAGGGGCTCCACCAAATACAGTTTATCACATCAGATTTGAAATTTAGTATGTTTGTTTTGGATTTCTATTTACTCTCTCCCTCTCCATATATACCGTATTTTTCGGCATATAAGACGCACTTTTTCTTCCCCAAAACGAGGGTGGGGAAGTTGCTGCGCCTAATGAACCGAATATAAAAGCTGAGGGCAAACTGCCGAGGCCTAGGCTAAAAGTAGGCCTCATTTCAGCCTGAGCCTCGGTGCTCCAGTGGGCTCCTCCCATCCCAGGAAGAGCCCATTGGAGCAGCCAGGACGGGGGTGGAAAGAGTCCTCTTTTCCTGGCTAGTTGAATGTGCTCCTCCTCTTTCCACCCCCATCCTGGGTGCTTCAATGGACTCTTCCTGGGGTCAGAGGACATCCTCCCATCCCAGGAAGAGTCCATTGGAGCACCCAGGACGGGGGTGGAAAGAGTCCCCCCCTTGAAGAAATCTTCCAGGAAAACCCTCATGGTAGGATCCAAATGATCCAGAAATTACTCCAAGGCACTGGATTAGTACCCTGGCCAAGTTACACTGTCTCAGCCTCAGAGGGTGGAAATGGCAAACTCCCTCCTCTGAGGAAATCTGCCAGGAAAACGCTCATGGTAGGATCCAAATGATCCAGAAATTACTCCAAGGCACTGGATTAGTACCCTGGCCAAGTTACACTGTCTCAGCCTCAGAGGGTGGAAATGGCAAACTCCCTCCTTTGAAGAAATCTGCCAGGAAAACTTCATGGTAGGATCCAAATGATCCAGAAATTACTCCAAGGCACTGGATTATTACCCGGGCCAAGTTACACTGTCTCAGCCTCAGAGGGTGGAAATTGCAAACTCCCTCCTCTGAGGAAATCTGCCAGGAAAATGCTCATGGTAGGATCCAAATGATCCAGAAATTACTCCAAGGCACTGGATTAGTACCCTGGCCAAGTTACACTGTCTCAGCCTCAGAGGGTGGAAATTGCAAACTCCCTCCTCTGAGGAAATCTGCCAGGAAAACGCTCATGGTAGGATCCAAATGATCCAGAAATTACTCCAAGGCACTGGATTAGTACCCTGGCCAAGTTACACTGTCTCAGCCTCAGAGGGTGGAAATTGCAAACTCCCTCCTCTGAAGAAATCTGCCAGGAAAACCTCATGGTAGGATCAAAATGATCCAGAAATTACTCCAAGGCACTGGATTATTACCCTGGCCAAGTTACACTGTCTCAGCCTCAGAGGGTGGAAATGGCAAACTCCCTCCTCTGAAGAAATCTGCCAGGAAAACTTCATGGTAGGATCCAAATGATCCAGAAATTACTCCAAGGCACTGGATTATTACCCTGGCCAAGTTACACTGTCTCAGCCTCAGAGGGTGGAAATTGCAAACTCCCTCCTCTGAGGAAATCTGCCAGGAAAACGCTCATGGTAGGATCAAAATGAGCCAGAAATTACTCCAAGGCACTGGATTATTACCCTGGCCAAGTTACACTGTCTCAGCCTCAGAGGGTGGAAATGGCAAACTCCCTCCTCTGAAGAAATCTGCCAGGAAAACGCTCATGGTAGGATCAAAATGAGTCAGAAATTACTCCAAGGCACTGGATTAGTACCCTGGCCAAGTTACACTGTCTCAGCCTCAGAGGGTGGAAATTGCAAACTCCCTCCTCTGAGGAAATCTGCCAGTCAAACGCTCATGGTAGGATCAAAATGAGCCAGAAATTACTCCAAGGCACTGGATTATTACCCTGGTCAAGTTACACTGTCTCAGCCTCAGAGGGTGGAAATTGCAAACTCCCTCCTCTGAGGAAATCTGCCAGGAAAACGCTCATGGTAGGATCCAAATGATCCAGAAATTACTCCAAGGCACTGGATTATTACCCTGGCCAAGTTACACTGTCTCAGCCTCAGAGGGTGGAAATTGCAAACTCCCTCCTCTGAGGAAATCTGCCAGGAAAACCTCATGGTAGGATCCAAATGATCCAGAAATTACTCCAAGGCACTGGATTAGTACCCTGGCCAAGTTACACTGTCTCAGCCTCAGAGGGTGGAAATGGCAAACTCCCTCCTCTGAGGAAATCTGCCAGGAAAACGCTCATGGTAGGATCAAAATGAGCCAGAAATTACTCCAAGGCACTGGATTATTACCCTGGCCAAGTTACACTGTCTCAGCCTCAGAGGGTGGAAATGGCAAACTCCCTCCTCTGAAGAAATCTGCCAGGAAAACTTCATGGTAGGATCCAAATGATCCAGAAATTACTCCAAGGCACTGGATTATTACCCTGGCCAAGTTACACTGTCTCAGCCTCAGAGGGTGGAAATTGCAAACTCCCTCCTCTGAGGAAATCTGCCAGGAAAACGCTCATGGTAGGATCAAAATGAGCCAGAAATTACTCCAAGGCACTGGATTATTACCCTGGCCAAGTTACACTGTCTCAGCCTCAGAGGGTGGAAATGGCAAACTCCCTCCTCTGAAGAAATCTGCCAGGAAAACGCTCATGGTAGGATCAAAATGAGTCAGAAATTACTCCAAGGCACTGGATTAGTACCCTGGCCAAGTTACACTGTCTCAGCCTCAGAGGGTGGAAATTGCAAACTCCCTCCTCTGAGGAAATCTGCCAGTCAAACGCTCATGGTAGGATCAAAATGAGCCAGAAATTACTCCAAGGCACTGGATTATTACCCTGGTCAAGTTACACTGTCTCAGCCTCAGAGGGTGGAAATTGCAAACTCCCTCCTCTGAGGAAATCTGCCAGGAAAACGCTCATGGTAGGATCCAAATGATCCAGAAATTACTCCAAGGCACTGGATTATTACCCTGGCCAAGTTACACTGTCTCAGCCTCAGAGGGTGGAAATTGCAAACTCCCTCCTCTGAGGAAATCTGCCAGGAAAACCTCATGGTAGGATCCAAATGATCCAGAAATTACTCCAAGGCACTGGATTAGTACCCTGGCCAAGTTACACTGTCTCAGCCTCAGAGGGTGGAAATGGCAAACTCCCTCCTCTGAGGAAATCTGCCAGGAAAACGCTCATGGTAGGATCAAAATGAGCCAGAAATTACTCCAAGGCACTGGATTATTACCCTGGCCAAGTTACACTGTCTCAGCCTCAGAGGGTGGAAATTGCAAACTCCCTCCTCTGAGGAAATCTGCCAGGAAAACCCTCATGGTAGGATCCAAATGATCCAGAAATTACTCCAAGGCACTGGATTAGTACCTTGGCCAAGTTACACTGTCTCAGCCTCAGAGGGTGGAAATTGCAAACTCCCTCCTCTGAGGAAATCTGCCAGGAAAACCCTCATGGTAGGATCCAAATGATCCAGAAATTACTCCAAGGTACTGGATTATTACCCTGGCCAAGTTACACTGTCTCAGCCTCAGAGGGTGGAAATGGCAAACTCCCTCCTCTGAAGAAATCTGCCAGGAAAACCTCATGGTAGGATCAAAATGAGCCAGAAATTACTCCAAGGCACTGGATTAGTACCCTGGCCAAGTTACACTGTCTCAGCCTCAGAGGGTGGAAATTGCAAACTCCCTCCTCTGAGGAAATCTGCCAGGAAAACGCTCATGGTAGGATCAAAATGATCCAGAAATTACTCCAAGGCACTGGATTAGTACCCTGGCCAAGTTACACTGTCTCAGCCTCAGAGGGTGGAAATGGCAAACTCCCTCCTCTGAGGAAATCTGCCAGGAAAACGCTCATGGTAGGATCCAAATGATCCAGAAATTACTCCAAGGCACTGGATTAGTACCCTGGCCAAGTTACACTGTCTCAGGCTCAGAGGGTGGAAATTGCAAACTCCCTCCTCTGAAGAAATCTGCCAGGAAAACGCTCATGGTAGGATCCAAATGATCCAGAAATTACTCCAAGGCACTGGATTAGTACCCTGGCCAAGTTACACTGTCTCAGCCTCAGAGGGTGGAAATGGCAAACTCCCTCCTCTGAGGAAATCTGCCAGGAAAACGCTCATGGTAGGATCCAAATGATCCAGAAATTACTCCAAGGCACTGGATTAGTACCCTGGCCAAGTTACACTGTCTCAGCCTCAGAGGGTGGAAATGGCAAACTCCCTCCTCTGAAGAAATCTGCCAGGAAAACCCTCATGGTAGGATCAAAATGAGCCAGAAATTACTCCAAGGCACTGGATTATTACCCTGGCCAAGTTGCACTGTCTCAGCCTCAGAGGGTGGAAATGGCAAACTCCCTCCTCTGAAGAAATCTGCCAAGAAAACCCTCATGGTAGTGTCAAAATGAGCCAGAAATTACTCCAAGGCACTGGATTACTCTGGCCAAATCACACTCTCTCAGCCTCAGAGGATGGAAATGGCAAAAAAAAAAACCCCTTGAAGAAATCTGCCAAGAAAACCCTCATGGTAGGGTCAAAATAAGCCATAAATTACTCCATAAGACATTGGCCTAAAAACTCCAAAGGTACCAGTCCATCTGATCTTGGAAGCTAAGCAGGGTCAGCCCTGGATAGTCCTTGGATGAGAGACCGCCAAAGAATCCCAGGTGCTGCAGGCTGTATTTCAGAGGAAGGAACTGGCAAAACCACTTCTCGAGTCTTCCTTGCCTAAGAAATCCCTAAGAAATTCATGGAGTCACCATAAGGCGACAGGAGACTTGCAAGAAAGTTGGGCAGGGAATTTGTGCAATACCTGGCCCTGCTGCTGGCTTAAACTTACATTTACAACTTAAAATTGTTCTTAAACTGCTGTTAACTTTATAAAGTTGATATAAAATATTTTACTACAGTATTTGGTTAAGAATCTTTTTTTTCTAGATTTTCCTCCTTTAAAATTGGGTGCGTCTTATATGCCGGAGCGTCTTATATGCCGAAAAATACGATATATATGTATATATATATATATATATATATGTGTGTGTGTGTGTGTGTGTGTGTGTGTCTCTCATAATTGGAGAACAAAAACTGTACCTTCCTCAATTTGCCTCCAAATCCAACATTGGATATCTCACTTGGCAGAAATTCGAATTTGATAAAATGATGCCTTGACTTCATACTGTAAGAGTTCAAGTGTGAAAAGGAAAAGAAGCAGGTGATATTTTGCAAAGCCTACCTCACCCCACTCAAAGGGCAGGAGGGGGAAAAGTAGAAAACAAAATGTGGATATCCCCCCCCCTTCTGAAAAAAAGTTTAATACAAGGTTGAGGAACCTGTAGTCTTGTAAATTATGGAGACCTATTCTTGTCATCTCTCAATACTGACCAGGATTGTTGGAGCTGAGTCCACTAAAAATGGTCACATCATGTTTCCTAGTTCTGAAGATGCTTACACATAAGAGAGAGCTTGGGATCATCTAATGGAGGAATGTACAGCGCATAGATGTCATATGCTATCTATACCTGTACCATAGATATAATTAGTTTGATTTTGTTTGTTGTTAACTGCCCTCAAGTCGATCTTGACTCATGACAGCCCTATGGATGAGACATCTCCAAGACTCTCTGTCCTCCACTGCTCTGCTTAATTCCTTAATACCCTTAAATACCCATGACCTCCTTCATAGAGTCCATCCACCTAACATATGGTCTTCCTCTCTTTCTACTTACCTCTACCTTTCCCAGCATTATTGTCTTTTTCAATGAGTCCTCCCTTCTCATGATGTGTCTAAAGTATGACAGACTCAGTTTGGTCATCTTGGCTTCCAGCGAGGTTTCTGGTTTGATCTGCTCTACATCTCAAATGAATTGATTTTCTTATCATCTTTCTTAGTTGTCCTGCTCTCACATCAGTACATGGTAATAGGGAATACAATGGCTTGTTTGATTCTAACTTTTTTACTGAGTTGTGTATCTTTACATTTTAGAATCTTTTCTAGTTCTTTCATAGCCACCCTCCCTATTCTTACTCTTCTTCTTATTTCCTGACTGCAGTCCCCATTTCTATCAATGTTTGATCCCAGGTATGGGAATTCTTTTACTATTTCTATTTCTTCATTGTCTAGGTTGAACTTGTGAAGGTCCTCGGTGGCATTATTTTTGTTTTATGTTCAACATTAAGCCTGCCTTTGCACTTTCTTCTTTGATCTTCCTTAGTAGGTGTTCCAGGTCTGTGAGGTTTTCTGCTAGTATTATGGTGTCATCTGCATATCTTAGATCAGGGGTAGGCAACCTTTTTGAGCCGGGGGCTGGGTTGCTGTCCCTCAGACAATTGGGGGACCGAAGCACCATAAATAAATAAATAAATAAATAAATAAAATAATAATAATAAAAAAAATATGCATGCACATTCTCTCAGCCCCAGAAAAGCCATGACAAAACCCCTGTGGAGATTTTGCCAAGAAAACCCCAAGAACAAGTAATAACAACAATAATCAATATCATCATGGCAGGTGGCGGCGGCGAGGGGCGGCAGCGGCAGGAGAGGCCTGGGGCCGGTCCTAAGTCCTGGGGGGGGGCGCATCTGGCCCCCGGGCCTTAGGTTGCCTACCCCTGTCTTAGATTGTTGATATTTCTGCCTCCTATTTTCACTCCTCCTCCTTCTATGTCCAAGTCTGCTTTTCTTATAATATGTTATGCATACATGTTGAACAGATAGAGTGAAAGGATACAGCCTTGTCATACCCTTTGGGAACCACTCTGTTTCTCCATGTTCTGTTCTGACAGTAGCCTCTTGTCCTGAGTACAGATTCCTCATCACGACTGTCAGATGTGCTGGCACTCCCATATCTTTCAGGGCGTTCCATAGCCTTTCATGGTCTATGCCAGGGGTCAGCAACCTACGGCCCATGGGCTGCATCCTGCCCATGGACCCCTGGTTACTGGCCCCCGCCAACCCCTGCCACCGCCGTGCGCCGCGGCCACCATTTTGTTTGCCAAAATGGTGGCCGCGACTCATTTGCGCATGCACAGTACTCCTGCGCATGTGCAAATGAGTCGCGGCTGCCATTTTGGCAAACAAAATGGCAGCGGCAACATGCGCGGAAGCAGCGGTGGCAGTGCGCGCAGTGGCGGCGGCGGAAGTGGCCACACACATGCGCGTGAGCGCGCACGCTGCCATTCCCCCCCCGGCCCGCCAGAAGGGCCCGCCGGAAGGGACCGGCCCCAGGTAAGGAAGGGTTGCCAACCCCTGGTCTATGCAGTCAAAGGATTTGCTATAGTCTATAAAGCACATCCTGATTTTCTTTTGGAATTCCCTGATTTGGTAGCTCTGGCTAATGTGTCCCACTTTTGTGGAAATGGTGAGATCTAAATGATGTGATTGATGGATTGACCTAATATTGAATGTATTAGGATCCACACTGTCCTTCAATTCTTCAAAAAATTTTTTTTGGTATACACCATAAAGACAAATAAATTGACTCAGAGTCTTGGGCTTTGCTGTGTTAACAGAAAATTCCTGGAAGGAGAACTCTTTTTCTGTGACTGGAAGTCATTCTATTCATAGTGCCAATGAAATAAACAGAGAACCAAACTGTTACCCAACCCAGGATCAAAGCCATTTCTGAAAACTAAATGTTTTCACAGTTCCTCAAAAGGTACATTATCTGATTCATGTTGTTTGCTGGAGTGGCCTTTAAAAAAATATAGTACAGAACCAACTATTCTCAGACTATCCCAATGAGAGAAGTGAATTTGAGGATTTGCATGTTGTCCAGCTAGGAGTTTTGCATCTCATAGCATTTAAAATCATGCTGTTCAATGAACACTAGTCTTGTCAAAATTAGAATCTGAACTGGTGCCATCTCTTTTACTAATCCAGCATCAATGTTAGGGATTACATCCACTCTATTCTAACAAAATTATGTTGCTATAAAAAAAGAAAAGCCCAAATACATGAAATATATATGAAACAGATGGCAACAAGCAGCAACTGTTGTGCTAGGTAACTGTTGTGCTAGAAAGGCATATTGTGAATCTGTTCCCTAGCAGCTGGACTGGCAATGAAGCTGTATATTACAATTATTTTATCAGAAGATATATTAGCAGAGCTAGTAATACAACCTAGGACTTGTGAAAATGGCAGTAGTTCTCAATTTATGAATGAATAAATCCAGGCTAAAAGCAGTCCCTTGGAAATGAGTTCTACATTGCAGCTTGGCATTACAGCATAACCAAAATGGCCTCCATCTGGCTCTGTAGATGAAGAAGAAAAAATTGCTTCCAATTCAAACCAATGTAAAAAAATATATGATGTGACTCCCAACCGTAAAGAGTCTAATGTAGAACAAAAACAGAATTTTAGACCTAAAATTCAAACAGTGTGGGTCCACATCTGTAGTATTATCTGAGCCAACCTCTGCAATGCGCTTGGAAGTAACAAATTGCAAGAAATGAATTTATCTGAAACAAATTACTTTGTGTGGATAATAAAGGTTGTATTAAAGCTGTATTTTAAAAAGAACGTGAATGGGAGCAACACCAGCCTTTTTGGACTGCATGTATAATGACTAACAGCTACTAGTTAATTTTCTAGTTATTTTAAAGGTCATTTTCAGGAGTACTTTGAGTGAAACCATAACTTGCACTGTTATGATGAAATGCAAAAGGATCTCTATCTGTGTGTGTGTGTATAGGTGGGTGGTAGAAGATGAACAAATGAAAGTGCTTCTGATATTGTGGGTTCAGTCTTCCTGGGCATTCCATATCTGACCTCAGGACAGCAATCTTTGAACAAAAAAACAAAACAAAACAAAACAAAACAAAAACACCTAAAATGGGTTCTTGGCACAATACACATATTGTAACACAGATTAACACCCAGCCTTACAAGGGCACTCTTAGCCACTTTATCATATCTCCTTTCTGGTTCCCAGCCTGTATACACCACATTGCAAAACTTTGTTACCATTCAAATGGTCATCCACCCACCCTGGTCTTAGTCAACATCTTTCCACCTGCCTTTTCCCTCCATGACCATAGTTAAAGCAAAACCTGTGACCTCATCACCATACCCACATGCTTTGCATTTCTATGGCTATTCATATAGTCTCACTATAAAAGTCCATTGTGGGCAACACTTCACACAATTCATCTGAGCAAGTAGACCTAGGACGTTTTCACACTAGACCCACTAAGCCGCCAGGGAGCCGACCGTGCTGCTCATTCCGGAATGGCTCCGGCGACGGCAAATTAATTCCTTTTTAAAAAAGGAATTACCTTGCCGGGGCTGATGCCGGAGGACGTCCGGAGTTAGCGCTGGATCGGCCGGAGTGAGGCTGGACTTGCTGCGACGTGTGAACACACGGAGCAAGGAGCCGGACTGACGCAGGGATGGCACCGGAAGGGGCGGGGTTTGTGAGTGTGAGTGTGAACACACTGGAAAAAGAGCCGGACTGGGGCCGGAGGTAGGTAGGATTGCGTCCTCCTAAAGCCCCGTGTGAAAACACCCCTTGTCTACAAAAGCTTATGCTACTGCAGTCCAATTCCAGGTTTCAAAGCCTTTTCTTCAAACTCTTAGCAAATTACCGATTATCCCTAATGTTCTAAGCGCTTTCTCCTCCTCTGAGAAGACAAGTGATTTTAAATTCTCTAATATGCTTACATAACAGCATAAAACAGTGATGTGCCCTAACTAAGGGCCTGTACAGACTGCCAGAAATAATCCAGCTTGAGACCACTTTAAGTGACCTGGCTCAATGCTAAGGAATCATGGGAACTGTAGTTTATTTTGGCACCAGAGCTTTCTGACAGAGAAGGCTCAATGTCTCAGAAAAACTACAACTCCCATCATTCCCTAGCATTGATCCAGGACAGTTAAAGTGGTCTCAAGCTGGATTATTTCTGGCAGTCTGTACAGGCCCTAAGAGGCCTTCCGGCACCAGGTGTTACCTTGGGGGTGGGACCTCTGCTGTGGGGTTTCTTCCCCTTGCTCTCCTGGGCCTTCTGCTGCCTCTCCAGAGACAGCTGAAGGCCCAGGAAGGCGAGGGAGGAAGAAGATGAACAGGGACATGCCTCTTCCTCCTCTTCTCTCTGTGCTGTCCCCAGCCTTCAGCTGCCTCAGAAAAGGCAGCTGAAGGCTGGGGAGTGTCTGGAAGGAGAAACAGGCACATGCCTCTTCCTCCTTTCCTCCCTGTGCTGTTCCTGGCCTTCTGGGAAGGAGGAGAAACAGGCACGCACCTCTTCCTCCTCCTCCCCCCCACCACTGTCTCCAGCCTTCAGCTGCCTCCAGAGAGGCAGCTGAAGGCCTGGGATGGCAGGGGAAAAAGGGGGAACAGGTGCATGCCTTCCTCCTCCTCCTCACCCTCTGTGTGCTAGAGAAAATGGCTTCACATGCCATCTCTGGCATGCGTGCCATAGATTTGCCATCATGGGCATAAAACATTATACCTTACTGTAATTCACATAATCTGTATGCAATAGAATTTATACAAATGGTAGAACATCAACCCCTTGAACCAGTTTGTCAGTTCTGCCCCTTATTAAAGAGAAGCCTTTTCCTGGTTCTGTGCACTGCAGTCTTCTATGGTCATTCTGGAAAGGCACTTTTATGATTCTTACAAGCTAACTGAGGATTTTAATTTACCATTCTGAATTCACTAGTTTAAGCAGCAGGTCAGTCCTTAACCATACTGGGAGCAATCAACAATCATCAAGCTGAGATTGAATTCTATGCCTGGCATTTTGCATTTAGCAAACCAATTACTTCTTAAAATGCACTTCAATTCCATTTGTACTGCCATAGGCTGTTTGTAAATTATCAAGTCACTGTGCTCCCTGAATTGAACATGTGAAGGATTCCAAGCATGTAGGATCATATAATTTATTGCCGGACATCAATTCAGTAGGCAATGAAGTGGCAAGCTTAATCCAACCTAAAAATCAATTTCTGAGTCCTCTGCTGCAGCTGGCTTTTGACTTTGCAGCTAGTACATTGCCCTATCAGAGGTGGAAAAGTTCTGTCATAAGGCAGAAAGAAGTGCATCAGAAAAAATAATAATACCATTCTTGAAACTTCTTACTCATTTAAAAGGTACAAGGCAGTTACCACTCGCCATAAATATATAATACTTCATTATATATTGAGACACCCAACCTTTCTAGGTGATATCCCTAAGCATATATGCAGGGGTAGCATATTTTCTGGATTGTGAAATATCATATTGTAACTGCAACAGGGGAACCCTGGAGTAAGCCAGTGGATTGGGGCCTTCAACCAAGGTAAAACAAGGAGTCAGCCTGCAAAATTTACCCGCCCCAAACCATCTTAACTAAGAACAGAAATAACAAAATGCAGGCATCTTACTAAAATCTCCATTTTTTCTCATTTGGTTTGTAACATCTTGCCTGCTGAAGCCAGTGGAGCTTCAAAAGCTTGCAACAAGTATATTGTGCATTTGGTTGGCCAATAAAGGTATCACTTTTTGGTGGATTTTTGTTTGAATCCCTAAGCATAATTATACTTACTTTAAACCAGACTCTCAGCAAGTTTTAAACAGATAAAAGCAAATCAAAATGCCTTTCTTTACCTCTGCAGTCTCTTTCAAAATGGTGACAGAAAGAGATGTTTTGTAGAAATGGTTGTGTGGTGCTTGTGGAAGTGTGGTATTTCACATGTTTTGGGGGCTTTCTGTGTGCTTTGGGGGCAAGAGTTACATGAAAATTAACTTGAATATTTTTGAAATTTTGCAGCAGAACGTTGGGGAACTTCAGAAGCTAGAAAATGGAATACAGCCCATAATCTGCATTCCACATACCCCTTGCCCTAGAACGATGTGGAACTGATCTATATGAAATCGTGAGCAAAGCATGTGAAAATAATATTATATAGTGAAAACTATATGAAGCTGAGATCTGGTTAGTACTTGGATTAGGAACTGCCATTGAAGGTGTATATAAATGCACAGAACTTCCCACACAGGCCAACATTTAAGGTTTGGAGACTGCCTCATATATTGCTGTCATGTACATATGACATTTGTTTTAAATTGCTTTCTAGAGCTCTTTTATTTTGTACCATGGCACTGGAGGATGCCTGTGACCCTAAACTCTTTCATCAAGGTTAAAGTTAGATCACTTTGGCTGCATCCCCCCTGCAAAAATAATCAGTTTGACGTTACTTTAACTGTCTTGGCTCAATCCTATAGAATCTTGGGATTTGTAGTTGATTGTGGCACCAGAGCTCTAAGAGAAGGCTAAATGTCTCCCAAAACTACAATTTCCAGAATTTCTTTGAGCCATGACAGTGGTGTCAACCTAGATTTCTGTAGTGTTGATGCAACCTTTGTGTATTATTTTAATTCTACATATGCATACACATGTTGACTACAAAAGAGAGGTCTAGCCCACAGTATGTGCCTTCAAGTTACCTGATGACTTATGGTGACCCCATGAATTTCACAGGGTTTTCTTAGGCAAGGAATATTCAGAAGTGTTTTTGCCAATTCCTTCCTCTCAAATATAGCCTACAGCTTCTAGTATTCCTTGGAGGTTTCCCATCCAGGTACTAATCATAGCTGACCCTGCTTAGCTTCCAAGTTCAGATGGGATCTGGTGTCTTTAGTGTATTTAGACGGTATGCCACAGTAAATCAGTTAGCCTTTAAGGTGGGGATATACAACCAACTGCTTGTAAGCCGCTCCCAAAGCTTTAATTGCACCCATGCCCTATTCCTTCCTTCTCAGGGGAAGGAGGCAGAGACTTTAGCCTCCTCCATATTCAGAGATCCTAAAGCAGTTCCCTGCAGTTACCTTAACCAAGACTCCAGGGATGGGGGAACGAAAAGCTAAATCCTTCCCCATCCTCTGTGTGTGTTTGTGTGTGTATGAGAACATGCACATGCGATCCTGGGCCAACACTGACTGCGATTTTTGGGGCCAAATGAACTGCAGCTCCTGTTTTGAGGTGTCACAGGATTCAAGGTTGCATAGCTAGTGTGCCTTCCATTTGAAGAAGTGACTCCACTTCCACTGATCTCATTTTGGGGTTGTCTTCATGGACAAAAAAATTAAGTACTTTCACCCCGTTTTGAGCCTCAGCTGTTTACACAATGCATATGCCAAAACAGGGTGAAAATAGGACAAACCTGCGCTCCGGGGTGAAAAACTGGAGCAAAATAATGTTCTTTTGCTCCACTCTAATACGGTAAGCATGCATTATCGCACCGGGATATAAACAGCATGACATGAGAATGTGGGAAAGCGGTTTATGGAAGTGGGCATCCAATGGGCAGCTGGGCAAGACAAGGGAGGTAATTGGCAGTCACAGGGGGTGCATTAATGCATAGGGGAATGCACATAAAGAATAACCAAGTGGCATGGCTTGACACTGCATGGGTGTTTGGCCCGACTTCGGAGCAGGCCATGCAGACAATGGGGGTTCCAGCTAAATTGGGAAAATCCGGAAATAGTCTGGTTTTTCCTTTCCATCTGCTCAGCTCCTTTCTGTAAGTTAAAGAGACATGAAAATGAAGATACTCTCACATCATATGGCATTTTAGGTTAAATAAAAGAACAAGACCAAGATGAACCAAATATAAAGCAAGGCAATTTGACATGAATACCACTAGGTGGTGCTATCCTTTACCTTAAGTGAAGTCATGCAATATGTTGACTAGTTTGAAGTTTTCCTCATCTTTCAAGCAAGGACAGAAAAGGCTTACCAGGGATGAGGTGATGTCTAGAATGCTCCTTACTAACATTTTCAGTATCACATATTTAAAAAAAAAATATTTTTTTTCTTGACTACATCAAAAAAGGGAAAAAAGAGGATTAAGAATCTAACTCTGCTACTGCCATTTATAATGCTGTATTTGTGCCCATTTATCCCCTTACACAGAACATTTCAGCTTTCTTAGACAATCTCTGACTTACATGTAGCAGTTCTCAGATAAAAAAAAAGTCAGGGTACAGTCAGGAACAGCACATATATTAAGACTTAAGTCCTCACAACTATATATAAAACAAAAGAAATCTAAGTATTGACTCCAAAGACATTGACTTTTGATAAACAGATGAGCTGCTTGAACAGCCTGTATCATATTATACAACTCTTTGCATATTTATGACCAGGATCACAATTTGCATCTTTCTGTATCCTGTTACATCCTATCATACTCACACAATGTGTGTCATTGCTTAAAAACTGGCATCTGAAAATTAAGGCATCTGAAAAAACAGACTGCTGGCCATGAAAGTTCATGCTAAAACAGATGAGTTAGATCTTTTCTTGTCTCATTTTCCTCTTATGATGAAGCAGACTAACATGGCTACCTCTTTGAAAATGTTCAAAAAAGGCAGCAATTGTGGGGAAACCTTGACTGTTTGGGATGAAGGGACCATTCCCATGGCATGAAGTTTGTTCACTCTTCTTAACAATCACATATAGACAAGCTGACTGACTACTTAATATTCTGATACTTATGTGCTCCCTGACTTATTTGGATCCCTAATGTGACAGACCCAAGAGATAGTGGCCTCAACTTTTAACTGGTTTTGTCTTCAATGATGATGAACAGCGAAACACATTTGGTCAGGAATGTTTTGATATTAATGTACAACTACTTCAGGAGTGGAGAACCTGTACCCTTGTTGTTGGATTTCAACTCCCAAGAGTTCTACCCAGCAGAGCCGATGTTTAGAAATAATGGGAACTGTGGTTTGGCAACATCTGGAGGAAAAGAGATGATATCTGATTCCATGGTATTACTTGTGAATAACAGGAAGATGTGCAGGAAAAAATGTGCACCAAAACAGCAGCACACAACGTAAACAATGACAGAATAGAAAAAAGCAAACATTTTTACAAATGAGAGAATGTACTTTGGGGCAGTATTTCAGCTACCTAAAAGTACATTCAACTCAAAATATCAAAATGAGAAAGCACTTACTGCAGCGCTAGACCCTATAAAACAGTTTGCCACCTGAATGTTGTTGTGGCTTTATATTCTTCTAACAACAAGCAATATAAACAGCTGCTATATAGCTTAAATTGAACATAAATTCTGTGCACCAAAGGACAATAAGTAGTTTGTATGTTTCATATGTTTTCTTTATTGCAGCACCAGTACAAAGTCTAAATTCAAACAGAAAAATTGATTTTGAAATTCTAGAAAGCTGAGTATGTGTATGAGAGTATAAAACTATGATTCACTGTTAACAATCTTTGATGAATCATATCTTTGCTGTTGTCACAGGCTGCTGCCAAATTATATTACGTGCGTCAGCAATGTTTACATTTTCTATTAAAACCATGATTCCCCACTCCATGTATTTATCCTGAAGAATTATACATATGATCACTGGTTCCACTGGCATTACATGAATATTTCATCAGGATATTATACAACTTTCCAGTCAACATTTGTCCCATTTATCTTATTTCTATGAAATGCAGTACCATGAAGAAGAATCACAACAATGAAACGTTCTTTCGGATGTTTCACTATCTATTGTCTTCAATTATTATGGTTCTTCTCGGATAGACATCAATATCCACAAATATATAACGATATTCATATTTTCCACTTTCAGGATTCTATTAAAAGAAACAGAATGAGGAAATCAATTTTCTGTTATTCAACAATTTAAAAATTAAATATTAATTGTGGTGCACATAGGCCACAGAAGCTGTTATACCTCTTTCACTTCTAGATGCACAGTCCCTTGTTTTCCCTTTTCTGAGCCCTCAATGTAGAACTTTAAGCGCATGTATTTCAGTCCATCTTTTACATACTCAATATGGCTAAGGAAAGACAAAACCAGAAGATGTTTTATAATTTCTGAATGATAAAAGTGAAAGAAAACAACAACACACTATCACCCTAAGATACAAATTTTACCTGGACAGTCTTGAACCAACTATCTTTGCAGTCTATAATATGACACACTGCCTAAATCAGGGGTTGGAAACCCCTGGCCCATGGGCCGGGTGCGGCCCGCGGAGGCCCTGGGACTGGCCTGAGGCTGGTCCTGCTGCCGCTGCCACGCGGGTGCCATTTTGGCATCCAAAATGGTGCCCGCACTTGGCACGCACACGCATGGTGGCGGGTGCCATTTTGGAAGGTCCAACGGCGCTTCCCAAGGCCCAACAGTGCTCTGTGTCGCGCATTTTGGAAGGCCCAACGGCCCCTTGCGCGCGCGACATGGAACACCATTTGGGCAGGCCCAATGGTGCCTGTGCATGTGCACGGCACCATTGGGCCTTCCAAAATGCCACCTCCCATGTGTGCATGCATGCGCACGACAACGGCTGTCGTGTGCATGCGCAGGCGGGGGAAAAGTGCGCCCGCCCGGCCCCAGCGCCACCCCCCGGCCCCTAGGGTAAAAAGGTTGACGACCCCTGGCCTAAATCAAGGTGAAGAACTGATGAGCCCTTGGAAGGCATCAGATTGCATCTGCTCCCAGCAAAAAAATATCAAAACCTTTGCCTCCAAACACCCTCTAGGGTTTTCTTCTACCATATTTTTGGACCTTCCAAGGCCATTTCAATCCCAAAAGAGGCCCCTTTTCAAACAACAGAAAATAAGTTGAAGTAATTTCCTATTTAAAAAATCCTCTCCTGGGTCTACATTGGCTTAGAGGGGGGCTAAAACATAGTGGAACCCTTCTCCTACACCACTAGAAGATATTTAGGGTAATACTGTTTTTGAAAAAAATCACAAAAAATAGTTTTCCCTCAAAGGGCCCAGGGAGCTTCCAAAAACACCCTCAGGAGGGTTGCACGTGGCCTGTAGGCCATACTTGTCCACCTCTGGCCTAAACAATTGCAAACAGATGGGGATGTCGCAAACAGGGTTCCTCAAAGACAAGGGAGATTATCAGATGAGGGACGTCCCATCCCTGTCCTGTCATGTTCCCGTCCTTCCCGCGCAATCATGGGGAAGACTTTCAGATGGGATTCATGGTTATCCCGTCTGGGAACTGTGAACGATGGCGATTGTGTGAAAGGCTTTCATTCAGATGAAGTTATGCAGATCCCATCATTATCCTGCCATTAACCTGTCATTTAAGCAACACTGACCAACATTTTTCATTAATGGAAGTTTGCGTTAATGCTGTGCTGCTGTAATGACAGGTTAATGGTGGGATTTGCACTACAATTTGAAAGCCTTTCCTACCACTGCAGTCATGGATGGGTTAAGGACAGGATAAGGACAGGAGTGCGATCCCATCCCCATGTGAAAATCTCCACTGATGGTGCAACAGTATAGTAGGAGATCTAAATGTGTTTTGGGGTGTTGGAAAGGTAGAGTAACTGGGCAGGAAATAAAATATAAACTTGTGTACATAGTGGATTGGTGAACAATGTCCATCTTCAAGGTCCTAACACAGGGACCGGCAACCTACGGCCCGGGGGCCGGTTAAGGCCCTGGTCCCTGGACTTACCGGTCCAGGCCGAAGGTTGCCGCCGCCGCGCGTTTTTGCCCCTCTGCGGCCGCGCTCACCGCGACCGCCATTTTGGAAATCAAAATGGCGGTCACGGCGCGTTTGCGCATGCGCAGTACTCTTCCGCATGCGCAAACGCACCGCAGCCGCCATTTTGATTTCCAAAATGGCGGCCACGACATGTGCTGCAGCGGCTGCTGCTGCTGCGTCGTGCGCCGGCGGTGGGTGCGCCGCCATTCCCCCCCCCCCTCGGCCCAGCCGAGACCTGGGCTACGGGAGACCGGCCCAGGTCTTAAAAAGGTTGCCTTCCCCTGTCCTAACATATACAGAACCTACTTTCTATATGAACTTTACATATATTTTACAGGAGGAAATCTTGCCTTACTTTATGAATTTATCATTACAGAGAAAGGCAAAGACTTAACAAAACTCCCAACAGGTTCAATATAAAGCCAGTTCAAAAAACGCTACAAAAGTAATTGTGTATTCCACAGCAGACAGGTCTGGAAAAAAAGAGGAGTCACTATCTTATATGTAAAGAAAAGGCTTTCAAATGATTGGGATTATTTGGCCCTGTTTTTGCAACAGTGGAAGGGTCTTAAAAAAGGTCCACAATGGCAGTTTTCTGGGTAGTCATTTTTACCCACAGTGCCCTTAAAACCTCCACCACCATTCTAGCTACAAACAAGGATAATCAGCTCATGAGTGAAACAACTTTCAGAATAAAAGGAATGCAGAAAACATTCCACATTCTCCTAGTTGTTTTATGCCATATGAGCAAGGTTTACATCTACAGAGTCTTAATATATATATATATATTTAAGAGAGAGAGAGAGAGAGAGTTTCCTAAGAAAAGTGGAAAAACATATTTCTAAGCTGGGAACAAGGGACCTATTTTTGCATTTTTTCCATGGAAATGCTTTTCTGTGGGCATAAGTGCAACATCTAGCAATTACAAGGGAAGCTGATAAAAAACTTAGGCTAGGTTATTATACCTGATTTAGCCAATGAACAAATCTTTATATAGTCAGCTCTCCATACCCATTGCTTTTTTAAATCCACGGATTCAACTGTGAATTGAAAATATTAATTATGTATACATAATGGACACCACTTTACTATACATTGTATTTAGGGGACTTGAACACCCATGGTTTTCGGTATCAACAGGGGGCCCTGGATCCAAATCCCAATGGATACCAAGGACCTTCTATACTAAATCAGATGATCACACACTCTTCTGCTTCTAGATGTAATGCAGCAAATGTGGAACTGTTGCTCACAGTAACTACCCTCTCCACCTCCTGTGGAATGTTCCAGGAGTGAAACATTTGCAGCAAGTGTTCTCAGCATTTCTATGTGGCATAGCTGTGCCATATTTATGTAGAAGAGGCACATGCAACTCTGTCCAAGGATAATATGGGGCAGAACATCCTTTAGTCTCCTTAAGATCCACTGCAAATGCATGCTGGTAATCTTGGCAAGTATGCCCATTTGCAAAGAACAGATTTGGGCTTCATGTGTCAAATCAGATTACTAGCCTGGGCATCAAGATTATTTCCTGTTTAACCTCCTTCTACTTTAAGGGATGGTAAATCAGATGTATATATCAAAAGACAAGTAATATGAGTGAGATAAATGACAAATTCAGAGAACTGGTGCTTCCATGAGAGATGCATTGATACCTGACCAGTTGTCTTCTCCCGCGACGAGTTGCTTCACCATAGCCTTTTATGGGTTCACCAAAAACACCTATTACCTAATCAGTAAAGAGATAACACAATGTTCACTGATCCATCTTCCACTGAGCCCTAGGTGAGTAGCTTCCCCAGTGCCATTAGTAAACTATAGGCACTTCCCTGACAGCTTGCCCACAGTAATCTTTTCTGGTAGATTAGACTTGCTAGACATTGTCTAGGGTGCATTCTCAGTCCATGCAGGGCAACATCACACTACATCTGGACTAACCATTGCCTTGTTAAAAATGAGTACCCTGCCTAACATGTCCTAGAAGCATCTGCAACATAGAAGTTCTATGGCAGGGTATTCCTTGGAGTCTAGGTGATGTGGGAAGATTTTCCCATGAATGTAGAATACCTGAAAAATCACTGAACCTAGATTATTTGAGTAAAATGATCTTCCCTGTTCAGTATGATGTTACTTTTCCCTTGCCTTGCCTCTTATTCTTTCATCAAGGATACAGTCAAGTGTCTGTGGATATCCCTGAAAACAGAAAGCATAAAGAAAATTCTAAAATCCTTATTAGTGCAATACCCTATTAGTGTAATTCTATAATCCCTATTAGTGTAATTCCAACCATGAATGTGCAAAAGCTTTTGAGATTTCCAAATCATTTAATCAAAAGGGACTTGATGTTGAAGTCATGACTTTATATGATTTCCTGAGAAGGAAGGGGAGAGATGAGTCTGCAGGCACTGAAATGAGACTTTAGTAAGTCATGTGATGGTTTTAGGTTTCATCTGGAATAATCCCAGGAATTTTGGGAGGGAAAAAAGGCAGTAAAAGTTTGATCCTCCATTTTTTTTTTAAATCCAGCATTGTTCCCGTCATGAGTGAAGCACACCAACTCCTTTATCAGTTGAAACAAGGACAAGTCCAATGGTCTTTATATTAACAAGGAAAATTTCAGAGGTGGACCATGTTAAAAAAAGTTAATCATTAGGCCAAAACTCTTAGGGGCAAAGCAGACAGCTGATAAAGAATGGCCTTTGGCTGTTCTGGCCACAATCGCGCCAGGACTGCGGCAACTGCATGGTCCACTTCCAAAGTGGACTGTCACCACAGTATTAAACTGGTCATTGCCAGGAGCCAAATTATTTTTGCATTGGAGCAGCTTCTGGCCACTTTGGGGGCATGTGTTGTCTGAACTCCACCCCCCCAAAGCTGCCAAAAGCCATTTTATTTGACACATGTGTTTCAGGCCTTAGAAAATAAAATTCCTCTTTCAGGTGGCATAAATATATCCTACTTAATACCTCTTTTTAGGAGCTATTCTGCACAGCAACAATTTCCCCCAATTCCTGTAACAGATTCCAAGGATGATAATATTTAACAATTCGTTTAAAAAATTTGCCAGGTAATTTTGACTCTGACTCATGTTTCCAACCAAGGAGGTTTCTAGTGCTCCTGCTTTGTCAACACAAAGAACACAACAATAGCCAGTCAATCTCATATTAAAAGCTCCCTTCTGATGTTGCTTATCATTCTGTTTTTCAAGCTAAATCTTATCTTTCAGAATAGAACAAGCAAACCAAAGCAGCAGTGGTTAAGAGTCTAGAAGGCAAGAGTTTTCCACATTAAAGGGCAGTTCATAGTGAGAAATACTTTCACACAAGCAGGTAAACAAACCTCAGGGTGAGCTCTGCATTTCTCCAAGGCATCTCCATAGATCTTACTGGGACTGGAAGAAGAGAACAATTCTTTAAAAATCACATAGAATAAACCACCTGAAACAGAGGGGAAATAAAATGTAAATGAACCAAGAATCTGTCTACTCAAATGGCCCCAAATTAAAGCATTTGTAAGTTAGGAAGACTTTCCCCCCCTCCTGTTTCAACAACCTGTGACACCAATCCCGACTACCACCACTATCAGGTAGGTGAAATCTCTTCCAGCTTCTTTCACTAAAAGAGAAAACAAAACAAAAAAGGCATTACACATTATCAAGTAACAAGACACCCAGTAGTGCCTCATAAGCACTGACTCCTAGAGGCGTCCTCTAAATGGATGAAGATAAGAATATAATAGCTTTTGTCTCAAAAATAATGCAAGTCATTAACGCAATTTTGTGTTAGTTCTAATATATGTTGTAGCAACCCTTTAAGTCTGACCCTCCCTATTCTTTCTTATTGGAGAGGAATATTAGTGGCTTTGCTGTCAAGGTGTAGGTTAAGGTAGCTATCTCTGTTTTCTTTTCATCAGATTTGCAAGATCTGTCTTTTAAGATGAGATTCCCCCCCCCCATTCATTCATTCATTCATTCATTCGATTTCTATGCCACTTGGGATTTAAGACAGCTTAAAATAACATTGTATGAACTCAATTAAAACATAAAAAGAATAAAAGCAAAACATTTTAAACACTATCTGAAGATGTACCATTAAAACAAAAATGCTACATGCATCCAGTTAAAGACCTGCAACAAGTCAGGTCAGTTGCCAGATAATGGTCTTCGCCTGTCAGAGGAAGGTAGAAAGACAACACAGAGGGAGTTAAAGAACCAATTAATGTAGCTACATATTTCTGATGTCGCTGTGTGCCTTCAAATCATTTTGGACTTAAGGAAACCCAAAGGCGACCCTATCATGGAGTTTTCTTGGCATGATTTGTTCAGAGGAGGTATGCGATTGCCTTCCCCTGAGGCTGAGAGCATGTGATGTGACCAGGGTATATTTAGGTATCTTTTAAAGTCTTGGTCGCTATATTGCTGCTGCTGCTATTAATAATAACAATAACATAAACAAGAGCAAATGTTTTTCTGGAAAAAAGAGCTGTATGCATATTTTAATAAAATATATAACTAAAATTAATTCTTTTATTATTCTTCCTTGAGACCCACAAGCAGATCTCATGTTACAGCAGTGTGCTCCAGAGCAGTTATTCTGGATTCAGGCTCCTGTCCAGGGTCACTGGACCAATTGATTCTTCTGCCATTGATTTTCTGTTTTTAAGAGCAATGGCTGAAGATGGTGTGGAAAAGATAACATATTACATGTGCTACACACAGGTTTCTTTTCACCTGTTTGTGGCCAAGCATGTGTGTGTGTACAAAATCATTTTGACCAGAAACAATAATGGGATGAGCGTACTTATCCAAGGCAAGAACAGAGCTATAACAGCACAATCGGACTTTTCTGTGTTTGATTTAGGACTGGCAGCCAGCATTCTGTTCATGTAGGAGCCAACCAATTGCCTGTGGAAAGCCACAAGCAGGATAATGCAATAACACCTTCCCGATCAAATATCTGATTGACTGATTAAATATTGTCAGTTGGCTACCTATTATCTGGCCATAGTCAAACAGTTCCAAGAATATCACTGTGCTGTAGAGGGATACACATTTTGTTTCTGACATTTTCATTGTGGTATGGTTTTTAGGAAGGGCAAGTGCAAGGCACTTTGATTCTAAATTCTAGATATGGTTTGGGTCCAGGCTATTTGAAGGACCATGTCTCCTTTTACGAGCATACTAGAGAACTGAGATTGTCCGGAGAGGCTCTCCTTTCTGTCCCAATATCTTCTCAGGCTCACTTGCTGGGAACCAGGGAGAGGGCCTTCTTGGTCCCAGGCCCTGGAACTCCCTCCCTAGAGAGTCAAAGATAGCGCCATTTCTGTTCTCCTTTCAAAGGCAGATAAAGATATTCTTATGCTACTAGACTTTCTCAAACTGACAAGGGTTGGACTTTAAGTGCTGTATAAGGTTTGTATAGAGTTTTGTATCAAGTTTTTAATATATTTTAAATGTTAATGTGTAGTGTTTTTAACTTTTTAAGTTTGTTTAAATGTTTTTTAAACTTTGCATTTACATTTTAATGCTTTACATTGTTTTTAACTTGTACTGTTTTAACTTTGTCGGCCACTTTGAGTCTCTATACTGGGAGAAAGGTGGGATATAAATAAACAACACAGTAATAATAATAATAATAATAATAATATAGATTTAAAGCAGCAAATGGCAAACTGGTGGCAAAATAACAAGGCTTATTCCCCCTTCTGCTGTTACCATGAAGATCAAACGAGGAATGAACCAGTCATCACCAGCAACAGTTGCTGTCTCTAGTAAGTAAAGTCTCACACCAGAAAAGAGGTGACTCAGACTAAAATCCTCAGTCAGTGAAGAAGTGCTTTAGCTGTTGTTGGACAAGTCCCATGCTCAGGAATTGGAGGGTGTACTGGCACGATGCATGTATTCCATAAACTCACACCCAAACCCACACATTCTCCCTTTTTTCCTGGGCAGAAATTACCCTTACCCCCCATAAATCCCTAAATTTCCCATCATCACTTTTGGGGCCACAAAGAGTGACAATTTTGCTCCCAACCACATCCTGAAATATCTAGAAGCTGCAACTGAAAGTAGATCTCCAGTCACTTGCCCAAGGTCACCCAGTGGGTTTTCATGGCTGAGCGGTGATTCGAACTCTGACTTTCAGAGTCATAATCATAATAGATTATGACTCTGAAAGTCAGAGTTCAAATCACCTCTCAGCCACGGAAACACACTGGGTGATCTCGGGCAAGTGACTCGGGATCTACTCCCAGTTGCAGCTTCTGGGATGCTGATGATGAATGGTTCATTCCTCGTTTGATGTTCATGATAACAGCAGAAATGAATGTAAGCCTTCTTATTTTGCCACTAGTTTTCCCCTCACTGCTTTAAATCTATTATTATTATTATTATTATTATTATTATTATTATTATTATTATTATTTGTATCCCGCCTTTCTCCAAGTATAGGGACTCAAAGCAGCTAACAAAATTTAAAACAGTACAATTTAAAAACAATACAAGTCAAACAGTACAAGTTAAACCACTACACTGTGCTGGTATATTTTTAAATAAATTAAAACTTCACAACAGCAATCCAGTATGTGTCATTGTATTGAGTAAGTTAATAATTAAACTTTACTTAAAGCTTCTATTATCTAATTTGTTGTTTTCATACTATTAAAATATTTGCCTCCTATTTCACCAGATCTTTTGGATTCCTTCAATATCTAGTTAGGGGGGTTGCAGACTGCCAGAAATAGTGCAAATTGGGAATCATGGGAACTGTAGTTTATTGTGGCACCAGAGCTCTCTGACAGAGAAGGCTCAATGTCTCAGAAAAAACACCAATTCCCATGATTCCCTAGCACTAACCCTAACCCTAAAAGTGGACTCAATCTGCACTATTTATGACAGTCTGCAACCCCCCTTAGTTTGCCTCCAGTTTGTTTGGTTTCTTATCTTCAACTCCTCACACAAAGCAAAGACACACTAAATGAAACCTGACCAAAAATTCCTGAAAAGTTCTCTCACAAATATTTATGTTTGAATAGTACAATGTAACAACCAACTTTATACCAAGAAATATAGTGTCTGTTCATTAAACTCAACAGGCTTTATGTTTATTAAATGCCCAGCAAAACAGAGTGTATTTTTCGGCATATAAGACGCATTTTTTCTTCCCCAAAACGAGGGTGGGGAAGTTGCTGCGCCTAATGAAGCGAATATACAAGCTGAGGGCAAACTGCCGAGGCCTAGGCTAAAAGTAGGCCTCATTTCAACCTCAGCCTTGGTGCTCCAGTGGGCTCCTCCCATCCCAGGAAGAGCCCATTGGAGCAGCCAGGACGGGGGTGGAAAGAGTCCTCTTTTCCTGGCTAGTTGAATGTGCTCCTCCTCTTTCCACCCCCATCCTGGGTGCTTCAATGGACTCTTCCTGGGGTCAGAGGACATCCTCCCATCCCAGGAAGAGTCCATTGGAGCACCCAGGACGGGGGTGGAAAGAGTCCCCCCCTTGAAGAAATCTGCCAAGAAAACCCTCATGGTAGGATCAAAATGAGCCAGAAATTACTCCAAGGCACTGGATTAGTACCCTGGCCAAGTTACACTGTCTCAGCCTCAGAGGGTGGAAATTGCAAACTCCCTGCTCTGAAGAAATCTGCCAGTCAAACGCTCATGGTAGGATCAAAATGAGCCAGAAATTACTCCAAGGCACTGGATTAGTACCCTGGCCAAGTTACACTGTCTCAGCCTCAGAGGGTGGAAATGGCAAACTCCCTCCTCTGAAGAAATCTGCCAGGAAAACCCTCATGGTAGGATCTAAATGAGCCAGAAATTACTCCAAGGCACTGGATTATTACCCTGGCCAAGTTACACTGTCTCAGCCTCAGAGGGTGGAAATGGCAAACTCCCTCCTCTGAAGAAATCTGCCAGGAAAACCCTCATGGTAGGATCAAAATGAGCCAGAAATTACTCCAAGGCACTGGATTAGTACCCTGGCCAAGTTACACTGTCTCAGCCTCAGAGGGTGGAAATGGCAAACTCCCTCCTCTGAAGAAATCTGCCAGGAAAACCCTCATGGTAGGGTCAAAATGAGCCAGAAATTACTCCAAGGCACTGGATTAGTACCCTGGCCAAGTTACACTGTCTCAGCCTCAGAGGGTGGAAATTGCAAACTCCCTGCTCTGAAGAAATCTGCCAGTCAAACGCTCATGGTAGGATCAAAATGAGCCAGAAATTACTCCAAGGCACTGGATTAGTACCCTGGCCAAGTTACACTGTCTCAGCCTCAGAGGGTGGAAATGGCAAACTCCCTCCTCTGAAGAAATCTGCCAGGAAAACCCTCATGGTAGGATCTAAATGAGCCAGAAATTACTCCAAGGCACTGGATTATTACCCTGGCCAAGTTACACTGTCTCAGCCTCAGAGGGTGGAAATGGCAAACTCCCTCCTCTGAATTAATCTGCCAGGAAAACCCTCATGGTAGGATCCAAATGAGCCAGAAATTACTCCAAGGCACTGGATTAGTACCCTGGCCAAGTTACACTGTCTCAGCCTCAGAGGGTGGAAATGGCAAACTCCCTCCTCTGAAGAAATCTGCCAGGAAAACCCTCATGGTAGGATCAAAATGAGCCAGAAATTACTCCAAGGCACTGGATTAGTACCCTGGCCAAGTTACACTGTCTCAGCCTCAGAGGGTGGAAATTGCAAACTCCCTCCTCTGAAGAAATCTGCCAAGAAAACCCTCATGGTAGTGTCAAAATGAGCCAGAAATTACTCCAAGGCACTGGATTAATCTGGCCAAATCAGACTCTCTCAGCCTCAGAGGATGAAAATGGCAAAAAAAAAAAAACCTTGAAGAAATCTGCCAAGAAAACCCTCATGGTAGGGTCAAAATAAGCCATAAATTACTCCATAAGCCAATGGCCTAAAAACTCCAAAGGTACCAGTCCATCTGATCTTGGAAGCTAAGCAGGGTCAGCCCTGGACAGTCCTTGGATGAGAGACCGCCAAAGAATCCCAGGTGCTGCAGGCTGTATTTCAGAGGAAGGAACTGGCAACACCACTTCTCGAGTCTTCCTTGCCTAAGAAATCCCTAAGAAATTCATGGAGTCACCATAAGGCGACAGGAGACTTGCAAGAAAATTGGGCAGGGAATTTGTGCAATACCTGGCCCTGCTGCTGGCTTAAACTTACATTTACAACTTAAAATTGTTCTTAAACTGCTGTTAACTTTATACAGTTGATATAAAATATTTTACTACAGTATTTGGTTAAGAATCTTTTTTTTCTAGATTTTCCTCCTTTAAAATTGGGTGCGTCTTATATGCCGGAGCGTCTTATATGCCGAAAAATACGGTATTGTTCTTATGGCTGAATAAGAAACCAACAAAAACGTAAAACTGTTCATGGCATTGTTTTACACACAGCACTATAAAAAAAACCCAAACACGTAAAAATATGATGAGTACAATATATTTAAATGATGTAGTAAGTACTGTTATATTTATATATGCTTCTGCACTGTTCTTATTCAGGTAGATATACTAAACCTGTAAAATTAAAGTGCGTGGCATTTCCAGCTTAGTATATATGTCTTGGGATCCTATGCCATACATCAGCACATTTCCTTTCTTTGTGTTAAATCTGAATGCTGTTTAAAAGTAAACATACTTCCATCCGTGTGATTACCCAGTTCTCACAACAACATTATTGTTTTTCAGAGGCAACAAAATATCTATAAGGCCACTAAATCCAGCATTACCAATAGCCAAGAATGGTTCTTCCATGTGGTGGAGTGAAAAAGCAGCAAATTGATAGTTGTTTAACTTGTTATTTTATTTTTGGCATCAGGGACGGCAGTAAATGTGGACCTTTTCTTGTTCACATAACAAAGTACCGTAATGCAGTTGGGTTTGGGTAGTGTGCTCAGTGCAAATGTCTGACACAGAACTAACTACTGTATTGAATTATATCCAGGGATACTTTTGAAAAGATGCCAGAAACTATTCAAAACATAGCTACTTCTGTATGTGTATGAAAAAAATGACCACTCACATAATTTATTCTATGTAATATGTGCCTTATTTAGCCATTAGTCTAAGTATAAGAGCAGACAGTATTACCTACCTGTTTCACACAGTACGTTATAGAAAGATTTACTTACTTATTGTTAAATACTGAGATTAGTCTGGGTGATACTGGAGATGTTGTGCTCTGTGTGTTTGTTACTGTGTTGATTTTATACACCTTATGGTTCTTTTTATTTTAATAAAATTAAAATAGCTACTAAACTACTATGGACAGGAGTATATCATAACAGTGCATAAAGATATACACTGTTCCAGATGATTTCTGAGCACAACTCAGTACATTAATGTCTATTATATATACTCAAGTATAAGTCTAGAAATGTAGGTTAAAAATTTGACTCAAAAAAACTGAGCCGACTTATCCATGGGTTAATGTAATTGCTGTACTTGAAATCTCTCTCTCTCTCACACACACATATATAGCCATCCCCTGGTGAAAGGCAAGTTTAATCTGCCCCATAAACACTGACCCCTTTCTACTCTCTCATCCATCCAGCCATTAGTACAAGCACAAATCCCTGCTGGGTTTGGCACTGTTTTCCTTTACTTCGTCCTTTACGTCCTTCATTATATGCCCCTAACCATGGGTTGAGATCAACTTGAGGGCAGTTTTTTACCCTCGATTTATCCATGGGCCATATCAAAATCCCTTATTTTGGCTCCAAACCCTGCCCTCGACTTATACATGAGGTCGACTTATAGTTGAGTATATACGGTACTTCATTTGGGTCCTAGATAATGAAAAGAAAATATGTTTTACATCAACCTACCCAGGTTTTGAATGATTGGCCCAGATTCCCCACTGGGTGACTAGCTGGTACTCAGGGAGTAGACGTCTTGGTGGTGGCAGCTTTTATTGAAATACTTACATGAAACTCTGTCATTAGGTCACTTGTTACTCACTATGCTATCTAGTCAGTATCAGAATGCTTTTACATTCTGCCAAGGTTTACATTTTAGTTTTAAAACACTCAGAGTACAGCTGTGCTGCTTTTTGCTGTCATAGTACTGTTTCACCATAGTGATTTTATTGCTTTCATATATTCTTTACAAACACATTCCAGAAATCAAATAGAAACCATTTCATCTGACAGGCAAGAGTGTAAACAAGAAGTCATGCAATAAGTTTGGCTAACATACTTGTAAGATGAACTCCTATAAAGACTTATGCAGTCCCACCTATATCTACTGAAAAGTAATCCTCTGCGAATTAAGCGGGGTTGATTTCCAGGCAAGAGTGCAATATGATAGCAACCTTCATTTCCAAAACTTGGGGTGCATCTTGTTGCTGCTGTTTTGTGCCTTCAAGTCATTTCCGATGTATGGCAACCCTGCCTTAAGTCGCCATACATTGTCATATCATGGGAGTTTCTTGGCAAGATTTATTCAGGGGAGGTTTACCACTGTCATCCTCTGAAGCTGAAAGAATGTGATTTGCCCTGTGGGATCCAACCTCTGGTCTCCACAGTCACAGTCCCATGCTCAAACCACAACCCCAGGGGTGCATCTAAATTGTAGAAATAATGCACCGTGACACCACTTTAATGCCATGGCTCCTTCTTACAGAAGCCTGGGGTTTGTAGCTTTGTGAGGCACCAGCACTCTTTGGCGGAGAAGGCTTTGTTGTTGTTGTAAACCACTCTCGAGTTGGTTTTGATGCACAGAGACCCTGTGGATGAGACATCTCCAAGACACATTATCCTCCACTACTCTTCCCAGTTTCCGGAGATTCATACCCGTTACCTCCCTAATGGAATCCATCAATATAGCATGTGGTCTTCCTCTCTTTTTTATTCCCTCAACTTTTCCTATCATTATGGTCTTTTCTAATGAGTTGTATCTTCTCATGATGGGACCAAAGTACAACAGCCGAAGGGGCCTTGGCAGACGGCTTAAAAAGCCGTCCTCGGTGCAGGGAAGGGGAGGGGCAGCCACATGCTCGGTGCCCCCTCCCCCTCCCGAGGTCGTCCTCAGAGCCGCTGGCCCTCCGCACGGCCGGCGCTCCGAGGACAACCTCCTGCCGCAGCATCCGGACACGCTGCGGCAGAAGGGTTGCCGAAAGTGCGCCGCAAGCTTTTGCGCCGCACTTTCGGCGACATATGAAAGGAGCGCTATTTTAGTGCTCGTTTCCAGGGGCGCCAACGGTGCGCCGCTGGATCGAGGCATGGGGATGCCTCGGTCCTGCGGCGCACCTTCCCAGGGCGGCCGATGGCCGCCCGTCTGCTTAGGCCCTCAGTTTAGTCGCCTTTGCTACCAGGGAAATTTCAGGCTCGATCTATTCTAGGACCCATTTATTTGTTCTTTTGCTGTCCACAGTATATTAAGCACTCTTCTCCAGCACCGCATCTCAAATGAATTTATTCTCTTTTTGTACTGTACTCAGTGCTGAGTAGTACTGAACACTAGAATATGCAATATATAAACCTTAGATTAGATTTTGAAGATAAAGGCCTGCATGAGAACCTGCAATAAATAGATTATACTAATTTGAATGGATAACGTGACATTGTGATGTATTTAGTATGAAACATTTTTGTAATTTTAATGTAAACATTCTGCTTTTTATTTATTTTATTTTATTTTTATCCCGCCTTTCTCCCAAAGTGCGACCCACGTTATATGTTTTAAAGCCAGCTGTGACTGTCAGTTTGTTTATATTTATTTATTTGTTTTATTTCTATGCCACCTTTCTCCCAAAAGGGATCCAAGGCGGCTCACAATATAAAAACACATTACAATTTTTTTTAGAGAGAATTAAAATAACCTAATTAAAACACTACAAAGTTAAAATTTAAAACATACAAAAGTTTAAAAAAAAACATAATCTAAAGTTCATGTTTTAAACTGGGTGCTGGTGTCAGTTTTTTTTTAAAAAAAAACATAAATCTAAAACATAATCTAAAGTTTTAAGTTTTTAATCATTTTTTGTAACTTGGCTATAACGTGTATATGGTTGTCAAGAGTAAACTGTACTGTACTGCTATTCAAACCTCAAATATATAAGGTCCCCAGCCTTCTCTGCTACCGAGTACTACTCAGTAGTAGAGAAGGCTAGGGACATTGCAAAACTACAAGTCCCAGGATCCCAGAGGATGCGCTAGAGCACTTAAAAGTGGTGTCAAACTGCACTATCTCTGCAGTGCAGAGGCACCCTTGGTGGTTGGCCCTTCCATCCGCATTCCTTACCTTTCTGGGCAGCTGAGAGAGATGCTCCTCCTTTCTGCTTCCTTTGCACAGCCACCTGGGTGCTGGAGTCAGTTTTCCCAGCTCTCAAGCCCCCCGAGGGCGTCCACACACCCCGTTTCCCCCGCTCCAAAGCGATTTGAGGTCGCAAGATGTGGCTCAAGCTTGCCCCAAGCCTGGAGGAGACCCAAGTCCTGAGAAGGGCTTTCCTCTGAAGCTGGTGAAACCCATTCACCGACCAGCCCAGCACTTGCTCACTGCAAGGGACTCGCCTCAGAAGAGAAGGCAACACCACAGTCAAGGGAAACATGGTTTCACTTTCCTCTCCTGACTTTACACTCAAACCTTCTCCCCTATAGTGCAAAATATAGGGAACATTGTATTGCACTTTCCTCTCAATGCAAAAGATCTAGCTCTAAAAACCCCCAAACGCCTGATAATACTTCTTGAGACACTTTTACAAGCCTGCGTTTGCAACCTACTCCTCCATGATGTTTGCAAGCGTCTCTGGGATCTGTAGTTTGTCGGCTCCGTCAGGAGTCAGGATCAAGAGTACTACAACTACCATAATGCAAAGCGGCATCATACCTTCAACAGAGTTGAAAGGAGATATATATATATATATTAATTATTTCATTTTCATTTCATTTTCATTTTCTCCTCCTGCCAGCTGGCTCCTTAGCCTTTCCTGCAGGAAGGAAATAGCAGCAAATGTACAGGAAAGAGTACTTCGATTTAAGCATTAAGAGTATGTAACTTTGTGGAATAATAATAAATAATAAAGTAGGGTTCCTGCTGCGTGCATCATTGCAAATCTTTAGTTTTGTAAACTAAAAAACCAGCTCCACTTCACAGGTGTGTCTGTGATCTCAAAGCTATTGCCTAGCCAAGGGATTTCAAGGAAAGATTTGAAAAGGAGTCAGCTGAATTGGGATGCTTTCACAAATCCCAAACAGAGGTCTGAAAAATGCTTTCTGGGCACATTACAAAATATATCTGGTTTTCACTATGGCTGAGTGTTTAGCCCCTTTTTTTCTTCAAAAGAAGAGTCTGCTTTGAGAAGAACAAACTCCTGGAAACAAAATGCCTTAACACTTCAGAGGCAAGCTGTGTCTAGGTTTACAAGGGCTGGGATATTTGTGCTAAACCAGTTTAAAGCCCTTTGAAGGCTTATAACCAGTGTTAATAATACAATTATATTTTTATTCCCATTTCACTCATATCTCAGTCTCACAACTACGTAACTGCAAATATGTTTAAGGTCTGAATATTGCATCATGCATTTGAGGATATAACTGAACTTACCCTTAAGCAAGTGTAATAATGTATGAACAAGGAGTATTTGCAACTGACAACCCTAGTTTCTGTGTTACATTTATAAAGTCCTAAAAGTTGAAGTCAACATGCTTAATAAATGTTTAGTGCAGATGTATATTTAAAGTGTGTACCACATTTCCCCCATGAACTGTGATCAAAAATGTTTTAACATCATCATCACCACTACCACCATCATCTTTATCATTATTTTCATTTATATCCTTTCTCCCAATAATGGGACACAATAATCTGATGTTATTTTTTAATATATATATATATATATATATATATATAACCACAGATCTTATACATCACTCACAATGATTTCCAACCATACATGAAAGCTAATAAACAAATAAACCTGTTAATCTTTTTTTTTTTTTCCAACGAAGGCTGGTCAGACGTATTGTTGCTAGAGGCAGATTAACAAATCATGCCAATTTATTCTGGCTCATATAGTAAAACATTCTTCAAATATTTCTTACCATCCCGGGCAGTAACAATATAAAACAGCAAATTAAAGTTCTTAATTATTCACTCACTACTGTTTTGTGACGCCCAAAATTGCTGCTTGCGATGACCACTGAACTTATTGTTGTTGTGTGCCATCAAGTCATTTGCAATTTATGACAACTCTTAAGGCCAACCTATCACAGTGTTTTCTTGGCAAGATTTGTTCAGAGCAGGTTTGCCTTTGCCTCTTCCTCTGAGGCTGAGAGAGTGTGACTTGTCCAAGGTCACCTAGCGAGTTTCCATGGCTGAACAAGGATTCAAACCCTGGTTTCCAGAGTCATAATCCAATGCTCAAACCACCTACAGTGGCTGTGATCAGTGAACTAGTCAATCTTTTTTTCAGTCATTGAAATTCTTTACACACATTCTGAAAAAGAAGGCCTTTTGAATTGCTTCAGACATAACATTTGCTACATGGAAAAGGGCATGTCTTCCAAAGGAGTAAACCTGTGACTGGGTTGTATGGTTTTGCTCTGCAGGGGGTGATGGGAGTGAGAATACAGCATTTTTCTCAATACAAACAGTTTCTCTACAAAGAAAATCAAAGGTCAACCCCTGCTTTAAGTGAACAAGACACAAGGCCAGAAAATACTGCCCCATGCTGCGTAAGATAAAATCTGAGGTCCCAAACACACTGCCAAAATAATTCAGTTTGAGACTGCTTTAACTGCCCTGGCTCAATGCTAGGGAATTCTGGGAACTGTAGTTTTGTGAGCCATTGAGCCTTCTCTGTTAAGAGTGCTCTGGTGCCACAATAAATTGCAATTCCCAGGATTCGCTAGCACTGAACCAGGGCAGTTAAAGTGGTCTCCAACTGGATGTTTCTGCAGTGCGTTTTGGACCAGAATTGTAATTTCCCTGTGTGGAGTTTGGTTGTGGTGGGTGGGGTGTGATGAAGTCAAACAAAATGGCAGAGAGTCTTCTAGAATCTTAAAAGAATTATTGTTGCCTAACAGAATACATCTCAAAAGCAAAAACCTCTCCTAGCCTGCATCCGCACTGCAGAAGTAATCTGGTTTGGCACCACTTTAACTTCCATGGCTCAAATGCTAATGGAATAATAGTACGATGGGACACCTGAGCTATTAGAAACCATGGTTATAGCTATGCAGAATTAATGCAGTGTATTAGAAATGCCGAAATGCTACTGAACTGAAATGTAAATTTATGTAAATGCATAATGTAAATTTATGTAATTACATGAGAAGCCAGTTTCCTCAACAGATGGAATGTAAGGGTGTATCATGCTCATGTATTAAAATTATTGTGTGGGGCTGCATCTGCATTGCAGAATTAATCCAGTTTGAGACCACTTTGGCTCAGAACTAGGGAACTGTACTTTATTGTGGCACCAAAACTCTCTGACAGAGAAGGCTAGATGTCTCACAAAACTACATTTCCCAGAATTTCATAGTATTGAGCCATAGCAGTTGAAAGTGATGTTAACCTGGATTATTTCTGCAGAGTGGATGCAGCTTTGTTTATAGTCTGGGGCATAGATTCTTCAACTTTCTGAAAGTTAACATGTACAGACTGGCAGAGTACTCTGGAGGTATGAGTTGAAAGTAAAACGTTGGTGCCTAGAATGGTAGAGAAACAATGGTCCAAAACACAATGCAGAAATAATCCACTGTGAGACCACTTTAACTGCCCCGGCTCAGTGCTAGGGAATCCTGGGATTTGTAGTTTGTTGAGACACCAGAGCTCTCTGATAGAGAAGGCTAAATGTCTCACAAAAACTACATTTCCCAGGACTCCCTAGCATTGAGCCAGGGCAGTTAAAGTGGCGTCAAACTGCAATTCTCTGTCCGAGAGCTCTGATGACTCACAACAAACTATAATTCCCAGGATCCCATAGCACAGAGTTAAAGCGGTGTCAAAGTGGGTTACTTCTGCAGGTGTGGATGAAGCCTATAGAAGCCTAACTCTCCCAGGGCCCGCCCTTTCCCTTTCCCACGCCCCTCAAAAAGGGGACAAAAAGGAGAACGCGGGAAGACAGCGGCCCCAGAAAGAGGCGCCGGAGGGAACGGGTCGAGTGAGGAGGGACTTGCGTTGTTTCTCGCTCCTCAGGCCTCCTTTGGGCCTGGAAGCCATTGCTGGAAGGCGGTCGCCATGGCGACGGGACGAGGCTGGATTCTGAGGCAGCACAGCCTGGGGGCCTTGCACCGCTTCCCTTGGGAGAGGTGACTCCGGATTCTGCTGCTGTTGACCCTGCTGCAGAAATAATCCGGTCTGAGACCACCTTAGTCCAAAACACAGGGCAGAAATAATCCAGTTTGAGACCGCTTTAACTGCCCTGGCTCAGTGCTAAGTTGTCCTGGGAATTGTAGTTTGTTGTGGCACCCGAGCTCTCTCTCTCTCTCTCTCTCTCTGTCTATCTGACAGAGAAGGCTAAATGTCTCACAAACACTACAGTTCCCAGAATTCCCTAGCATTCAGCCAGGGCAGTGAAAGCGGTCTCAAACTAGATTATTTCTGCAGTGCGTTTTGGACCTTTAACTGCCATGACTCAAGGCTATGGGATTCTGGGAATTGCTGTTGGTCGTGGCACGAGAGTGAAGCTTTAACTGCCCTGACTTAATACTAAGGAACTCTGGGAATTGTAGTTTTGTGAGACATTGGGCCTTCTCTGCCAGAGAACTGGTGCCACAATAAATTACAAGTCCCAGGATTCCCTAGCACTGAACCAGGGCAGTTAAAGCAGTCTCAAAGTGGATTTTTTCTGCAGTGTGTTTTGGATCAAAGCCCTCTCCCGACAGGATTATTTCTTTAGTGTAGAGGCAGCCTCAGATCTTGAAGAAGCTATATTTGGGGTGGTGGCAGCGATATTTCTACCTGTTGTCACTACAACTACCACAATCGCTCATCATGGTATCTGGTGTTTTTGTGTAAACCCCTGGAAGCTGTAGTCAGAAATGAAATTTCTAAGCCTCTTTTCCTTCTAGGCTGCAGTGTGACAGATAATTCAACCTGACAGGGCTTTAACTGCTATGGCTCCATCTTCTGGAATCCCTTTCTACAGTTTTCTGGAGCTGATGGTTTGTTGTTGTTCTCCCCCCCTCTCCAGTAGTTCTTCATCAAAAGAATCTGCTGCTATGGCTGCACAACTCGCTAGAATCAAAAAGATGAACATTCGAGGACAACGCAGCAAGTCTGCTACTGTGTCAAACTCTGTGGTCAACATTGATAGGTAAAGTATGGGTTGTTTTACGATAAAATGCAGCCAGCCCTCAGTATCCATGGAGTCTTTATCCATGGATTCAAGCATCCATGGCTTGCAAATACTAAAAAAAATAAAAATAAAAAATAGACCTTCCAAAAAGCAAACCCTGATTTTTTTAACCATTTTACTACCCCATTGTATATAATGGGACTTAAGCAAACCCCAGTGGATACCAAGGACCAACTGTAGTATTAAAGTTATGCAAAAGAAGTGTTCTGATAAAAAACACTTTTTTAAAAAAAATATTGGGATGGACTTATTATTTCAAGTATTTTGTGCTTTCTCTCTCTCCTCTCTCTCTGTGTATGCATGCATAATCAGGTAAGGCAACATATTGTAACCCTGGAAGGTTACAACCCCTTATTATCACCTCTGGATCCCACCCTTTCAAAAATATAGTGATGGAGCATAATGATTTTGTTGCTTAAAATTGCCAGTAGCACTACTGTGGATTTACTATTGGCTAATCTGTCACAATTTTCAGATGTTTACCCCAAACAGGCCTGTTTTCAAACCAGAATATAGGTTTTGGCTACTTCCTATTGTGAAACAAGGCCTTATAGGCCAAAGGAAGGCTTCTATATGCCTAGAAAAGTTGAAGGACACCCTAGCATCTGGACATGTGGCAGAATGGCCAGTAGTAACCTCAGAGGGTTAGAGGTGGTATTGACACTTGGGGGGCAACCCCCCACAAAAAGTTGGTGAGGAATCTAGAGAGGCTAGGTGAGAAATCTAGAGGGGCACAAAAACAGCCTTGTGGCATTTAATAGGCTCTCCTTTGTTCATCCCTGCTTTACTGAATCTGAAGCTCAAGCTGAATTCTTTTGGGGGAGTACAGCCCACTGGAACAGGAAATTTTTCTGTTTTCACTACCCTTGAAGTGAATTGATCACAGTACTGCATTACTACAAAGTGGAAGAGGAAAACTACAGAGGGTTCTTGAGAAACGGCATAGAAAGTTCTGTTTTGGTACCAAAGCAACTCGATTATGCTTAACATTTTGATCATTTCATCTAAGTGTGCATTTGATACCAGAATATCAAAAGATATGGATCCCCTCTGAGGTTCCCATATGTGCCAATCAATTTCCCAGTTTGCATGGTGCCTAAAGGGAGCTCCTCTAAGATCTATAAGACTCCTGTCCTCTTTGCAGAGAGTGAGGTAAGGACCTTCATGCATCTCTTCCCACTTGGAAAAACTGGAAGTAGACATTGGTAAGAGGACATGGCTTGGTGACATGAAAAAAGAAATGGGTCAATTCTAGATATGTCCCAAGAAGGAATCCAGTCTCTGGGACCAGAATGGATCTTCATCCATTGGAGAACCTTCTAGTGCATTAAATTGCATTAAATTACATTTTTCCATTTTCATTGTATGTTTGTAAGTTGTAGTGGAAAGCTTTGTTGGGATTCTTACATTTTTACAAAGACAATTTTTCTGAGTCTGGATTTATGCAATTGTAAATTTCATCTTTTAACTTTTTCTGTGGATGGCATTAACTTCTTTCTCGCACATACTGCTGCTTGTTATTTCTGTTCAGATAAATGCATCAGTTTCTCATCTTCATTCTCCAGAATGCCTTCAGAGGTAGTGATGAAGATATTCTCCTATCTGGATGCTGTTTCCTTGCTGTGTATTGGCTGTGTGAATAAACGTTTTTATCATCTGTCCAGTGACAAGTAAGAGATGCAGAGGCAGGGATTTTAACATGACAGATGTATAGTCTAACTTAGATGAGTATTTTAAATATCTGATTATTATGTAGAAGGAAGTAAGTACATGTTCTGCAGCTCTGTTACAGTTTACATCCCAGTATGAGGAACAGAGCAGGTGTGATTACACAGGTTGGGTTGAAAATTGTGCAGCATTCCATATTTTGCTGGACTGCAGTTCCCAGCATCCCTACCCAGCATAGAGCTGAAACAGACCAGTGGAAAAGGGCGGATTGGGACCACCCGGGTGCTGCTTGGCCCAGTGCCATGGCATCCACATGCCATGCCCCAATTCACCCTGGAGCCGGCCCAAATAGGAGTGGAAAAGATCCACTCCTATTTTGGCCAGTAAAAAGCTGTCTCAGGACCTTTACAGACTGCCAGAAATAATTCAGCTTGAGTCCACTTTAATGGCCCTGGCTCAGTGCTAGAGAATCATGGAAACTGTAGCTTTTTTCTGACACATTGAGCCTTCTCTGTCAGAGAGCTCTGGTGCCACAATAAACTACAGTTCCCATGATTCCCTAGCACTGAGCCAGGGCCATTAAAATTGACTGAAGCTGCATTATTTATGGCAATCTGTAAAGGCCCTCAGGCATCCAGCTGCAACCCCAGGGAGGTTTTATACCACTCTGGTGGCATGTGTTGTGTAAACGCTGCACCCCTGGAGCATCTTGAAGCAGCCCATTTCTGCTCAGCCAGGGTGGCTTCTGTGGGCATCTTGCAGGAGTGTGGCATCTACCCCAAGCTGCATGGAAGGCGGCTTTTCAGGCCAGTTTTAGTTCAGCAGCATCTGGAGGGCCACACGATTCCCACACCTGCTTTAGGGGGATAATCCGCTTCATGGAACCATCATGGTTTAAAATAAATACATTAGCAGTGTTTCCCATTCCATATATTACAGGGATAGGCAACCTAAGGCCCGGAGGCCGGATGCGGCCCCCTGAGGCCTTTGGACCGCCCCCAGGCCAGTCCTGCCACCGCCACCCGCCGCCGCCGCCCACCATAATGATATTGATTATTGTTGTTATTACTTGTTCTTGGGGTTTTCTTGGCAAAATCTCCACAGGGGTTTTGCCATGGCTTTTCTAGGGCTGAGAGAGTGCATGCATATTTTTTAAATTTTTTATTTATTTATTTATTTATGGTGCTTCGGCCCCCCAATTGTATGAGGGACAGCAACCCGGCCCCCAGCTCAAAAAGGTTGCCTACCCCTGATATATTACATTGCATATGCATTTTAGTAGTTTCCCATTACAGCTTATGCATTTCCACTGGTCCCACTAAAAAATGAACGAATGGTAATTCTATTAAAGAATAGCAGTAAATAAACACCAATATTTATTTTGGTATATCCTTTATTTGCTTTAGGTCTCCCTAATTTCCTGCAACACTTCATCAGTGTAAATGTCTTAATTTATGCCTGATTGTGGGAGAGGCAAGGGGGAATCCGATTTAACAGAAATTTAGAATTTGCATCTCTTTGATTTGAGACTAGTTCAGGCACAAGTTGCAAACTTCCTGTGTGCTTAAAATGTGAGCTTCGATTAATATATGCTGTTTGTTCTGAGTACTATTTGACTTATTTGATGTTCTACTTCAATTTGATGATAGGATGGAAACAATATTCCATGTGGTGCCTCTTTAGTCTGAAACTTGCTCTCCATAGAATCTCTGTAGATATTGCTTAGGTTTTTAGTTTCATTTGCTTTTAAGGAGATCTAAGTCTCAAGAAAGGCAAACAGTATTCTGTAAGTAACATCTTATTGGAGCCTGGCTATTATGGATTAGTAGTTACTACGGTGTCTTAAAAATTGGTTTTATTATATTACATTGATATTAGACACCTTCAATTTTTTAAAAAAGGATTGTGGGGATAAAAAATTGAAAGAGTGATTAAATAAAAGGAATTTTTTCCTCCAGCAATCAAATTTAATGTATCAGCATAATAGAGCATTGCATAAAACTGGGTGATGAGTGCTAATTAACTGAACTTGTACCTTTCCAGATTAATTAATATCAAGAAAAAGATTGCCGTTGGCACCAATAGAAAATGAATTTAGTCCTTCCCTTTAAAAACAACAACTGGCATGCTCTAAGTCATTCCTATTCTTCAGTAATGACTAATATTTTTTTCAAAAAAAAGAAGGGCTTTTTAATGCTTTCAGGCTAGAAATTGATTTACAATTATATTTAATAACATTCTTGCAAGATTTCAGTGATTGTTATATACATCCATACATAACAATGGAAAAATGTGAAAGACTTCAGCAGTGTGCATATTTGTCCTTCTTTCAGTACCATCTGGTTCAAAATGTATTCTAAGTCATTTCTACCAAAAAGGAAAAAATGGCAGACCAAATCTGTCCAGGAACCAGTTGTGGAGTCAGTCGCCTGTCTGAATTTTCCAGAGTCCCTGAATAAGGAGGAAGGATACTGGAAGAAAGAATATATTGTGAAAAAAATAGCTGCTGTCAGGGCAGATATAATTCAGCTTCTGAAGCCAATAAATACCTATACTGGCCTTCCACTTAAAACAAAAGAAGCTGTCAGGTAAGCAGTGCTATAAAATACATCATAGAAGATTTTCTATTTTAAGAGCCTATATACTGTATATGTATAAGTCTAGAAATTTAGGTTAAAAAATTGGCCCCAAAAAACTGAGTCAACTTATTGTAATTTAAATCATATAGAAACTACAATAGGAAAAATAATGAAAAACAAATCACCAGGAACAGATGATATTCCAGTTGAACTGCTGCAATTCACACTGACAGTCAGCTCTAGTGCTGACCAACATATGTCAACAGATATGGAAAACAAAATGCTGGCCAACAGATTGGAAGCAGTCAATATACATCCCTATCCACAAAAAAGGAGATACCAAAGACTGCAGCAACTATAGGACCATAGCAATGATCTCCCATGCAAGCAAAATTATGCTCAAAATTCTGCAACATAGACTCCAACCATACATGGAGAGAGAAATCCCAGAGGTCCAAGCAGGGTTCAGGAAAGGAAGAGGCACTAGGGACCACATTGCAAACATATGATGGCTAATGGAGTGCATCAGGGAATTTCAAAAGAAAATCAGCATGTGTTTTATAGACTATAGCAAAGCCTTTGACTGCATAGATCATGAAAGGCTATGGAACACCCTTAAAACATGGGAGTGCCAACACATCTGACAGTCCTGATGAGGAATCTGTACTCAGGACAAGAGGCTACTGTCAGAACATAACATGGAGAAACAGAGTGGTTCCCAAAGGGTAAGACAAGGCTGTATCCTTTCACTCTATCTGTTCAACATGTATGCAGAACATATTATAAGAAAAGCGGGCTTGGACACAGAAGAGAAAGAAGTGAAAATAGGAGGAAGGAATATCAACAATCTTCTAAGATATGCATATGACACCATAGTACTAGCAGAAAACCTCACAGACTTGGAACCACCTGCTTAGGAAGATCAAAAAAGAAAGTGCAAAGGCAGGCTTAATGTTGAACATAAAGAAAACAAAAATAAAATGAGCACTGAGGACCTTCACAAGTTCAATCTAGACAATGGCCCCTTTCTGCTCTCTCATCCATCCAGCCTTTAGTATGAGCACAAATAGTTATGCCTGCTGGAATGTTTCTAAATTTTTTGGCATTGTTTATCCTTTACACCCTTCACTACATGCCCCTAAGTTTTATCCTCGACTTATCCATGAGTCATATTAAAATCCATAATTTTGGCCCCAACACCTGACCATGACTTATACATCAGGTGGACTTCTAGTCGAGTATATATGGTATTTCCTTTATGGGCAAATGAGGAAATATTTCAGATAATTAGATTAATATCTACAAGCTTACTAATATCTGGTTAATGTTTAATTATGAGATCATTTCAATTTATGTTTCCTGATTATTTTGCTGGTTTTGAACTTGCTTGTAGAGTGGATGTCTTGGTAGAAATGAGATTTCTCCATTTTAGGCATGTGCGCATACACATAGAGAAAACACACCTTTTCTTGGAAAATCCAAATATGCCAACAACTTCAGTTCCCATATGCTTTAGTGATAGTCTAAAACTTTATATCTTCCTTTTTCTTTCTCAATAACAGGATCTCTGGTTTGAGATGGGTGATCATACTAAAGGACAGAAATGGGAAGGAATGTGTAATGGATCAGGAAGACATTTCTTTTAATGAGATATCTGTTACTTTATTTTGGTATAGTATATGGTGGCCTTGTTTAGAAACATTGTCAACTTTGCAGTTATGTGGAATGACACCAGTACTTCTGGATAACGGTAAAGTTCATCGTAAGAATGGGTAAGTTAAAATTAAAGTTAATTATTTTATGGTACCTTCTGCAGAAGTGGCTAGTTGACACTGTTTTCCCTGGTTTCTTTTTTCCAGGGCCTGTAAGTAATGTGGCTTATATGTATGTTATTAAAGAACATTTACTGCAGATCAGTTACTCACCAATGGCAATCAGTGAATTAATAGGGTTAATTAATAGGCCATGGAGAACAAACTAGGGCAATGCCATATCAGGCTCTCTGTGTACTGTATCTCTCCCTCTGTGTTATGGGCTGTCGTACTGTTAAGGCAGAAGGAACACAAAATAATTAGCCTTTACAGACTGCCAGAAATAGTGCAGCGTGAGGCCACTTTAACTGTCCTGGCTCAGTGCTAGGGAATCATGGGAATTGTATTTTTTTCTGGGACATTGAGCCTTCTCTGTCAGAGAGCTCTGGTGCCACAATAAACTACAGTTCCCATGATTCCTTAGCACTGAGCCAGGACAGTTAAAGTGGCCTCAATTTGCACCATTTCTGGCAGTCTGTAAAGGCCCTTTATATAACTAAAGCTGCCTATGGTTATTGCCAATACTTCTTACCTTGGTCTCAGGAAGTTTCTGGATACAAGGAAAAAACATTGATTGGCCCGTGTGTGGTTTTCATCTTCATTTACTCACTGCATGTGCTTTTGGAAAATTAGAACACAGGTATTGATTCTTTTGCTGTTGCTTTCCTTAAGCATTGGAGGTAGCAGAGAAGGATGTTTTGTGTTAAATAAAATTGATCACACCATCTGGTAATTGCCATGTTGTTTCTATAATCTGATCTGACTACACATAATATGCAACATTTTTTACTTTACCATGTTGCCAGTCATTACAGAGAAGCTGAAAGGTTATTGACCTTTCATGGTAACTTTGTCAATTCTTTGTTTAACTAACTTGATGTCCTTTGTAAGACCTTGGCGACGTTCCTTAATTTGTGAATATGAGCTGGATAATCTGACTGAACAGGCGGAGATGATTGGTTGTGATGGACTTATTGATCTTTACCGTTTTGACCAAGGACTTCTGGTGGGACTGTGGAAAGTAAGTTCACTTTCTGGATAGAATATTTATGGGACTTTATATTGTGGATTTTAAATTGTATGTCTTTATATGTAGGTTTATAGTCTCTATATTCCACCTTCCTTTTTTATAAGAAAAAACCTTAGGTGAATCATAATAGTTAGAACAGTAACATCACTGTTTCTTTTGCCATTTGTCAGATTGACCAGCTGCTAATACCTTTTTTTTTGGATCTTGTTTTAAAGAATATCTTTAGGATTTTTCATTTAATGATGAATGTTTAGCTAAGGTGCATTTTCTGCTTTCTACACACAATGGGATTGTAGAGGTTCAAAACATTAATAGGTAAACAAAAGAATACTAATATCTTAAGTAAAAATAATAATTTGAGCATCAAAACTCTGAACATGCATCGCTAGCTTTTCCTAACTGTAAAATGAGAAGCAAGCATGCTGTAATGAGAAGCATCAGCCCTAGCATGCCAATGTCAGCCCAAGTGTTCAAGTTGTGTGCCTCCGTCAGCATTGCCTACTATTTTCTGGGTAGTCATTTGGAGCTTCCCTTGATTGTGGGGCCATGGGCTTCAGTTTTTAGGGATGCACAAGTAGTACTTGTTCCACTTATCATATAGCAAATGATATACTGTATGTGATATACAGTATGTGATATACTGTTGTAATTCAGCAGAAGAAAGAGGGTGTTTTTCTGCTTGCTTAAAAAACTTGGGAAAGTTAAGTACCTTGGGCAGAAAAATATGGTCTTTATAATTATTTTTTGTTTTTAAAGAAAAGTGGAATTGCTTTTGTTATGGCAAGCCTTCATTACCATCAGCTCATTGAAAGAAGCATCCTTGGCAGTGCTACAATGTAAGTACTGATTTATGAATGTTCAGTGAGTTTTGTACATGAGAACTTGAAGAAGGAAAACAAAGAATTGTGGAACTTTAAAACATGAATGTGAATAATATTGGGTAGCATTTATTCAAGTGGTATAACAGGACTGCAAATCACAGCAGAGCTAATTATGTTTTTTTGTGATACAATTGTTTAGATTAGATTATTTATTTATTTATTTATTTATTTAGCGTACCTATACCCCACTCTTCAGCCACAAAGGCTCTCAGAGCAATTTACAGATTGTTCATTTGACAATTCCCTGCCCTCAGGCTTACAATCTAAAAAGACATGACACAAAGGAGAAGGGAATGGCAGTGAGGATCAAGTATTGGGAATTTAAAGTGTTATCCTAATGCCCAGTGTTGATGGCAGAGGGTATCAGCTGCTGTGTGGGTTCTTCTGGAGAGGTGCAGTGCCTGAATTTGACTTTTGCTCTTTTCTTATTATCACTCCAAATAATGTAGTCAAATCTGAGTCAGTGGATTTGACTCTAGCACAAGGGTGAAGTGGTAGAAACTTCACAGTAGTGGAATAATACCACTAGATTCAACTAACTGGAAATACATGTATCTGCTGTATTGAACATTAGAAGGTAGTAGGAAAAGCAAACAATTACAACATATACCTAAGAAAAAACCCCAACAGAATGTGTTGGTGGAGGAGTTATTTCTTATGCTTGGAGTTTTTTGAGGATATCTTTCTCAAGGGATAAACTTTACCATTATTATTGAGATTTTTCTGTCTTATTGAAAACTAATTGAAAATAGTCAGAGAACTCCTTTTATATAGCAATAGCAAGTACATTTCTGTACTGCATATCAATGCACTTGAGCACTCCCTAGTGGTTTACAATGTGTAAGCTAATTGCCCCAACAAGCTGGGTGCTCATTTTAGCAACCTCTGAAGGATGCAAGCCTGAGTCGAACATGAGCTCTTGGCTGGTATTGAACTCGCAACCTTATAGTATGCGAGTGAGTGGCTGCAGTATAGGCATTTAACCACTGCTCCATGAGGACTCTGACTTAAATATATAATATTTAATCCAGTGAAGCTGAAATGTTCTAATTTCTAAAGATGACTGATGATAACACAATATGAGTTGAAATGTTTTGGGTATGAAAACAACTTGGGAAAACTGAGTTTGCCCTATCCTGTGCCACATTTATCATTCTGTTTTCTCAGCCTGCTTTTGCACACCTGGGTTTTATTCACCCTGCCCATTTTTGTTTGTTTCAGGAGGCATGCTGAAGTCCCAGATAAGGCTATCTTGGATGATATTGATCCAGAATATGGCATGCATGGCTATCAGCTGCACATTGAGCTGCAAAGCAGAGGAAATACTTATATGTGTAACACTTTTCGTAGTTTGTTTTGTAAAAAAGGTACTACCTGAACTGCATTCCTAATTATAACACTTCTTCTGAGTCAGAGGTTAGCAACTTCTGTGAGGCTGGGGGACATTTTTCTGGCAAGTGGACTGCTCAAATCCTACATGGCCTAGGCAGTGTGACCAAAAAGGAAGGTAGATTTAGCAAACTTTTAATAGATAAATTAGAAAAAAATACATTAAATATGTAAAAAATTGATACCTTTATTTAATTTAAACATAAAATATAAAAGAAAAAATAGCTTTAGAAAATAAAATCCCTGGACCAACTAAGAATTAGTCATTATTTTGAAAGATTAATTTATTTCAGTGCATTAAATAATATTTCATTAATGACAATCTATTTGAATTAAAAATCATTCATTATAAAATAAAGTATATTCACTGTAGACTTGGGGCTGTTGCAGACCTGCCCAAAGGGCTGGCCTGGGGGTGGAGTTGGGGGGAGCAGCCGCACACCAGCCACCCTAACCCCACCCCGATGCTTTTCTGACACCGCGCGACTGTATGCACAGCAGACGACGTCAGGACACCCTCCCAGTGCAGCGTTTAAACATGCTGCACCGAAAGGGCGCAGAAGAGCCGTGGCGCCGGTTCTTGGGGCAGCCTTTTGCTGCCCCTAAAAGGAGCGGCATTTTGCCGCACTTTTAGGGGCGGCAAAAGAGAGGATCAGGGCCTCAGCGTGCAGTTGCTGCAGCCCCAATCCGCCGCTCCCTGGGGTGGCTCTCTTCCGTCCCAAACGGCTGGTCTTCATCGGTCCTAATTCATATATAGTTTAGTTGCAAAATGCTGTGTTCCAGTGAAAGAAAAAGTATCAAATTAAAGGCATCCTACTCCAGTTGACAGGGGAAGTGCTTTGAAATGCTTGCAGAACTAAGCTTTCAGCTTTACTAGTGATCAACAAGAAAACTTGAGTAGGGGGCAAAGGAGACAGGCAGCTTGGAGCAGCCTCTGGCTGCTCCAGCTGTGATCGGTCCCCGATTAGCCTGGAACTGCAACAGCCAGAAGGCCTGCTTCTGAAGCAGCCATCGCTGTGGTCACAAACAAGCCGCTGGCAAGAGGTATTTCCCCCAGTCCTTTTGCCGGTGGGTTGAGGCTGCCTTAGGCTGCCTCAGAGTAGCCCACTTGTGTCAAGGGCATGCATCATCTGCACACCATGACCTGAAGTAGCTGGAAGTGGCTCAGTTTGGCCTGTCTGTTTTGGGCCTTAGTTAATTAGTTAGTTATACTAGGTTAGTTCATGCATTTAACAGTTTGCCATATCACCCCAATAATTTTCAGCACTGGATTTAAAAACAAAATCTGGTGTGTCTGGTGGTCTGCATGTGGTTTGCACATAGAAATTTGTTCTAGCTATGCTTTTAATATTTCATTTCTAGGTATTTAAGCATAAATCAAAGTTTCTCTGAGTCTTAATACTGAAATTGTAGTATTCCTCTTTCCTGCTTTTTGTCCTCCTTGGGCTGTTTGGCCTGGATGATCAAAATTGCTGCTGTGTGCATGGGCTTGCTTGGAGAAGGGTGGTATTTGAGCAAGGAGGTAAAGAGCTATAGTATGAAAGAGGGCAATAAACCAAGCAATAAACAGGAGGGCACTTAGAAATACAATTATGTGACTTAGGCCTGATACCCTGACTTAACAGTAAGAGTAACATATGCTTGTTCTGCATCGTTGTTCTGCATCATTATTTCTTCACTCACAGCTTATCTTTATTCCTTATTTTGAGAATTTTGACTGGTCTTGGAGGATGTTTTCACTGTCACTGAAAGCTCAGCCTTATATAGAGGCATACCACTCACATACAAGAGTACACTTTTCATACATATAATTAGAGAGAGAGGTGGTAGTAGGAGTAGCAGAGCAGGGCTTCTGGCTCCAAGCTGCCTATTTTTCATAACAGCTGTCTTCCAGGTGGGGTCCATGGAACCAAGGCAGTAGAGGAAGGATGTTTTGGACAGTTGCCTATCCTAGGTGATGTTCAAGCCACCCCTCATAGAGTCCCTGTCTCCCAAAGGAAGGCACTTGAGGAACAAGCAGTCTCCTTTCCCAGCTGCTTTCGGCTATGTTTTCTTTTCCTTGCCACTGTTTTCTTCTTCCTGCCACCTTCAGCTCCAGTGGTGGTTTAAAGGATAGGTCAAGTACGGTACTCTTTGGGGAGTTTATCTTCTAGCACTGTTGACCTGTGTATTCAATAGAGAAAAGCTGACTGTACATCTCTCACCATTATTTTAGAAGTTCACTTCACATTGTTCCACAAGCAAAATACTGTTCTATTCCAATTGATCAGGTACCACAAACTGGTGACTCATGAATTGGGGCTAGACTGAATGAGACAGGAAAAAGGAGACACTGTTACTTAACTTTGATATTTATACCTGCATCATCATTTTTATACTAGCAGCAAATTCACGTCTCAGTATGCACAAAAGAAAGGTGATATCAGTGAGCTTGAGACAATTCCAAGTTTTGCAGAAGTATGATTTTTTAAAAAAAGAGGAGAGAGTCCTCAGAGGATCCCACTGAGGATCAAGTATATTTGGTACTTATGGAATGTTGTCTAACATTTGGGGCAGAGAAAATTGGTGGGAATGGAAAAGAATGGTGTTTTTGAAAGAAGGCATGGCTGGTTGGAATATTTGACCTAGTGGTACTCCACACTGCAATAGTGCTGCAGGTTCCACTTGTTCATATATTTTTAAAGTTTGAAACGACCTTACAATGGAAGATTATAGCATAAAATAGAAAATAAAAATCCCAGAAGAACAAAAAACATATTTATAAAAGGAAATATTTTGAGTAAGTATGAATTGGCTGAAAATCATGCAGCTTGATTTCTGAAAAGTTTTGACGAGATACGTTATAAAGTAGCAAGTAGCTGTATAAAGTAAACAAATAGCTGTTGCACAGAAAGGAATGCCTTTTGGGTTATCCAGTAAGGCAGAGAACTAGAACTATGCATAAATGTCAGTCCTAATAGTGAAGAGGGACAGGTCATAGGATTTGTTACAGAACATACAATCCCAAAGCATTAGTTGAATGCATGCTGGTTGTTAAAAAGACAGATATTATAAAGTTTATTAGGGAGAGCAAACAGTGAAGGAAATGGCATAGCAGCTAAAGTATAAAGAAATGGAGTATCGCTTCTGAGCACTTAGGCTCACTGTTGCACTGTGCAACATCCATGTTGCACTGAAGTATGGTTAGTGGACCAGTGTAACTGATAGAAACAGGAATGTTCAAAACATTGCTGATAGTATTGTGTCAGATGTACTGTAATTGTTATGTTTTATTGGTTATTACAGATTTCATTAAAAATGGATACTTGAGGATTACAGTGATAAGCTACAAAAATCATGCCCAGCATCTTCCTCTTGTTGGAGATGTTGGGTTGTCTTGGAGGGTAGATGCATTTGAAGGCAACATTCAGGTAATTCATGGTGTATCTGTTACATTCAATATAGTTGAAGCTGCAAATAAGAATATGTTAAATAGAAATTGTACTAATCATGGAAAAACTACAGTGAGCCTTTTAACAACATTAAAAATACGTGCCTTTACACAACCTTATCATTTAAAACAGTCACATTTAGTAGTATCTTGACTTGTTATATAGTCATCAAACTTATTTTTGTCTCTTAATGGAACTTTGATTTATCTGGAAAACATAGAATATTTTGTAAACTAACTCACATACCATCATTGTTTTTCTTCCCCCTCCCCATCTTCGTTGGAATGTACAGTTGCCCCTCTGTTCTCACAGACTTGAGATCCGCATCCCCTGCCTATCTGCAGGCAGCGAACGGAGGGGCACAAAATGGGGTGCACGCCTGCAGGCATGCGCCTCCATTCAAGCCTATGGGGCTTGAATACGGTTTTTGCGATTTTCCATTCTTGTGTGTGTGTGTGTGTGTGTGTGTGTGGGGTCCAGAACAGATCCTTCATGAGAACGGAGGGTCGGCTGTACTTTTGTAGATACTTGTACCTGCCAAACAGATAATAGGCTGCTTAAGCTCCAAAAACTACTTTAAAAAGCTTGAATTCATGCAAATGATGTTGACAGACCTTATTTATTGTTTTAGATTCCACCTTCTCAAAATGGGAGCCACAGTGGTTCACAACACAGTAGCACAAAAATACATTGAAAACATTTTAAATGAAAGCATGTTAAAATACAATTAAATTAAAGACAGAACTTAAAGCATGTATTTAAAAATACAGTACTCATCTAGCAGAAAAGGCCCTTTCTCTGAAACTGGGCAGTTGTCGAAAGCACACATGAATAAAAATGATTTTGCTTACTAGTGGAAGTACAATAAGGGTGGCAAGGAATAGCTTAAGCTTGAATTCAATAATAATATAATAATAATAATTTTTATTTATATCCCGCCCCTCTGCCAGGCAATCGGGGCGGCGTACAACATTTCAAAACATGAGAACAAATAAAATCAATTCAAATCCCATCCCTCCTTCCCACACCCACCCATCCCCCCAAAATAAATCAAAATAAATAGATTAAATGACAATAATTAAACAATTAAACAATAATTTTAAACTCGCCGGCATTCTCCCCAGTTCCGCGCCGTCCACAGCTGCTCCCGACTGCCCCAGATGATGGCAAGGGGCAAGAGAGTCCTTCAGGGGCCTGAGTCCTCCAAGAGCGCCAGAGCGCCGCCGGCACCGCGTATAGGCAGTATTTCTCTTCCGAAATTTCTGGTGTAATCCTCACCTCCATCAAATGCCAGTCGCCCGGCTCCGGAGTCCTCCCTCCAAGGCCGCCCGCTATTGCCGGTGGTCAGGGCTTGGGAGGCTTTGAAGGCTCGGCTCCCTTGGGGCCAGGTGTTCCAAGGCAGGAGGGGGCGGGGGAAGACTCTCACCGCCCGGCTCCTGAGTCCTCCAGAGTCCTCCCTCCAAGGTGGCCCGCTGTTGCCAGTGGTCAGGGCTTGGGAGGCTTTGAAGGCTCAGCTCCCTTGGGGCCAGGTGTTCCAAGGCAGGAGGGGGTGGGGGAAGACTCTCACCACCCGGCTCCTGAGTCCTCCGGAGTCCTCCCTCCAAGGCCGCCCGCTGTTGCTGGTGGTCAGGGCTTGGGAGGCTTTGAAGGCTCGGCTCCCTTGGGGCCAGGTGTTCCAAGGCAGGAGGGGGCGGGGGAAGACTCTCACCACCCGGCTCCTGAGTCCTCCGGAGTCCTCCCTCTAAGGCCGCCTGCTGTTGCCGGTGGTCAGGGCTTGGGAGGCTTTGAAGGCTTGGCTCCCTTGGGGCCAGGTTCAACTAAAGAGTGAAACAGATGGACAAAATAAAGTGGCTTTTAGCCACTTTGAAGGTGGGGCATTTGTATGACGCACACCTCCAAAGCAGCTGGAAACCAAAATGAAGCCATGCTCCATGTCTAAAAACCAGGGTAAAAGTAAAGTGGGATACTCAGCTCAGAAAATCTGCATCTTCACGCCTGCAAATAAGCAGCCCAGCAGCAATGCAGGGTTGTGGCAAAGCAAAATAAATAAATAAATAAATGAAACTACGCAAACTCCAATGGATATAATTACAACAGGCACAAACTAGACTGTCTAACGGGGGCATGGGGTGAAGGAGGCATATATGGGGGCCTCCATGATACTGCTTTGCCAATGTATCATTCGCACACTGATGCACCAATGTCCCGTACTTGTGGAGCATCACATGTGCAAATGTGTGGCCAATCAGAGGGGCAGCCATGCAGTGGGATGGCATCTGAACAGACATGGGAGGTACTTGGAGGTTGCAGGTGGTATGTTTATGCAGTGGTGCACATGCATGGTAGGCCTTCCTTGGGAACAAGCTGTGTGGACAGCGGAGGCTTGACCCGCTTTTGGAAAAAGCAGGATTAAGCCGCTTTTTCTTGCCCATCTCCTCCTGCCCTATGGAATTTTTCATCAAGGATTGTAGTGTGAGTATTTAAAGCATAATTGTACCAAGATGGGGAAGTGTAGATTGTGAGGTGGTAGATTGCATAATATGTTTACTTTTTCACCCCACCGTTGTGGTTAATAACATTGGATTTTATTTGTTTCTGGAAAAACACTGTGGACCTTCTGCTAAATGAGGAATTTGGCCCTGTTTAACTTGCTGCCTGGTTACAAGACTATGTAGAAGTTAGAAATATCTTTTGTGATATTATGGCAGTTGCTATTTTTCTAAAAAAGCCATGGGAATAATGACATACTGTCATGGGCATGAAACAGACGGGTCAAATAGAGTGGCGGGAGATCGTGTTGGTGCCATTTACTCCAGGACCATGGCAACCGCATGTGCCTGGTCCAAATCAGGCCACTAGAATAAACAGCTGCTGCCAACTTTGGTTCTTGGCTTGGGTCTTTGCAAATGGCTTCAGGCCATGTTTGGGATGTGCGTCATGTAAATGGCACGCCCCCAATGTGGCCTGAAGTCGTGTCATTTTGCCTGTGTGTTTCGGGTCATGGTCATCTCACTGTTCTCAATATACTGCCTGTTTTTGTTGAAGCTGCTGCTGATGATAATGATGATGATTTCACATTTTGAACTTGTCTACTATATGATCAAGGGAGCCCACAGTTCACATATTGTTAAAACATGAAAAATATATGTATACTATTTTCTTCCTTGGTTGTGTTAGTAGGACTTTTCTTCCAGTTAATATTATCCTTTAATATGTGGCATTGTGGATTGGGTAATGTTGGTTTTATGGAGAGGATTTTTAGTCATTTGGTTGTAGTAGTAATCATTGTGAATATTGTCTGTGCAAGAATATGGAGTATGAAGGTTGATTTTCTCTTTCATTCCCCCCTTTCTTTGTTCTTTTTGTTGTTTGCTATGCAGAATTGTTTCATCATGGATGCAACCATTCTGGATGATTCACAAAAACCATTTTGGTGTGTTAGTGCTCCAGTCAACATGATCCTCTCTGCCAAACGATCTATTTTATATCAGTATATGGGACCCAAGTACGATGTGAATTATGTAGATTGCAATGGAAAAATACACATGGAACTGGTATGGATGAAAGAAACAAATGAATACTATATAGTCAATCTTGTCCTTTATTTGAACACCGAAAAAGTTAATAGTTGGTTTGGTACAAATTACTGATATTTTTCTGGATCTGTTTTACCTTTCTTTAAAATGATTCTTCATGTTTACCTGTTGTTAAAAAAATATGTTGTGTAATTTCCATTTCACAGAAGTTCTGCTGTGAACTAGAAAGAAAAGATTTTTAAGTTGGCAGCAGCTTTTAATTTTGGCACAATAAAAAGGTCAAATAAATAATTTTGAATTTCTGGGCTACATGTGTTATTGCATAAATTCGGTCCTTTAGTAAAACATGATCAATATTTATATGGGTAAGGGAGTCTTTCCAAGGTTTCTAGATTGCATGAGTGGTTGGAGGTGGGGATGTGGGGAGATCATTTTCTTGGATTTACAGAACTTTCTCTATACTCAAGCAGTGCATGTTAGGAATGCATGTTAGATTCAGTGAGTTCAAGGAACTTACATAAATGTTGATTTGTCAAGTTCCCATTAATTTGAAGGGTTTACTCTAGTTAGGATTAACGATGGGATTTAAGCCATTGGTGACAGCTTCGATGTCTGATATGAATGCTTTCAAAGCTGTTGGAACCACACTGTTTAACCAATTTTACATTCAATATCCTATACTTGGAGCCACAATGAAAGGTTTACAACTATCAAAATATTAACTGATATTACCTTAGAACAACTTTATGCCAGTGGAGAATGTCCAACTTGTAGCATGAATTTGGCTTGCAGAGGCCTTGGATTGGGTTCCTCTGTGAGGGCACCCCTAAAAAGTTGGGGAAAAAGAGAAAGGATGAAGCATGACTGAGCCAAAGAGTGCTCCTTAAGGCTGTAGCTCTGTTGTCTTTGATGCTTTCATCTTCAGTGATCAGGGAAGGAAGGCTTATCAAATATGAATATTTACTGGCCAAGCACAAGCATTTAATTTTCCTAGTTTGCCCAAATAACTATCATTTCTTTTTCAAATCCCTCATTTCTTTATGCTGCTTTTTTGTGCTCGTGATTGGGCCAAAGCAGAAAAGAGCAACACCAGTTTGTTGAGTTTGCAGATTCTTTTATTCCTATACTTAATTTTGCAAACTGTCACGGGTGTTGCCCATACAGTATACTATTTAGACATTCCTCCTAAAAGGTTTTCAAATGACACAGTCTGCACTGTGACAGATGTTTGTAAGAATAAATAGTGGAAAGAATACTGTATTAGTAGTTCATGAACATGGTACAAAAGTCAGGTTTCCATCATTGTTGAAGGAATCTGCAAAGAAGTGCCAATGGCAAATGTGATTTTAATCAGTAATCGAAACTAGCTTTGAATCACTGATTTAAAATACTGTAGTTGAAGTCAGTCCACCAAGCCCTAGATGGTGATCAGCTGGCAAACCAAAATCAGAAAGTATGATTTGAAGTATGTTCTGTAAAACAGTTGTATGTGATGCCTGAATAGATAACCCATCTCCTAAAGGCCATGTGTTTTAAACAAAAATAATGCTAAGAAGTTCAGATGGTCTAAGACAGGTAAACAGTATGTGGGTCACACATGCTGGTTTTATTTGTGATCCTTGCAATTCCTTCAAATTTCTGTTTCATTTTTGTTGCATTTCACTCCCTGTAAGAACAAGGTGTGTAATTCTACCTTTTAGTTAACAAAACTGTGGTGTTTCCTGTTCCATCATCAAATTTTTGTCTGTCAGAAATTCTAAAATCAAAGGAGGCTTTGAGTGTTGTTCCTGAACTGACAGCAGTATAGATTATCCCATTGGGGAAGACAGTTTAGGAGTATATTCCATTTTACCCAGGAAAGGTGCCCAACTCTGTTTTAAAGCATGTTTTGCCTAAAACAAATGGGTAAATATGACCATCCAGCTACCATGACCCTGTATCAATCGTTGTGATGTTTATAGTTGCTGGGGATTTAAACCCGCTCCTAAATATTTGTAAACTCATACTGTGATTTGGATTACAAACTGTAGTTGCATAATAAACCATGATTTTGATTCCAAACTATTTTTTGCTAGTCCTGAATTGACAGAACATGGGACTCATCTACAGGAGTTGAGGAAAATGCAAATGGATGAAATAATGAAAGGAACCTAGAAATTCGTAAGATCAAAGATAAGTTTAGATAGCAATTATTGCAGTATGTTGGAATCATTCATCAACAAGGGATTACACACACACACACTCCATTGTGTATACTGTATGTATGCATTGCACAAATTGTACATAATATTGTGTGTGTGTGTGTGTGTTTGCACATGCATGTGTATGCTTGCATATAGGACTGTGTGGAGTCTTTGCTTCAGGATTGTGTAAATGTTGCCTCAGTGTTCAGATAGACAAACTAAAAACACTGCATCAAGTGCGTCAGATGACATGTTAGAGCTACTCTTAGATGGACACTTAGAGAGGTGCACATCTGGTGATTCAGCACACTTTTGTATTATTTCTCAGGAAAGCATATGTGATGAACAGAGAGACAGTAGGAAGCTGTGAAGATCAGAAGACAGCTGACCAATCCCGAGACAGCTGGAATCAACCAATGAGAGAGCAGCTGGAAGGAGATAAATAGCTCAGGCGGTGAGGGATATAAGGTCTTTGCAGACTGCCAGAAATAGTGCATATTAAATTGAGGCACTGCCCTGGCTCAGTGCTAGGGAATCATGGGAACTGTAATTTATTGTGGCACCAGAGCTCTCTGACAGAGAAGGCTCAATGTCTCAGAAAAAAATACAATTCCCATGACTCCCTAGCACTGAGCCAGGGCAGTGCCTCAGTTTAATGTGCACTATTTCTGGCAGTCTGCAAAGGCCCATAGTCAGTTAGGGAGTTAGGAATTGTGGAACAGAAGGCTCAGAACCTTTGAGAGTGTCAGTTGGATCTGACTTAGATAGAGGTACAGTGAGGCAGTACCTTAAGCCAGAGGCTGTGGATTGTTCCTGAGGGAACTAAGTGGAACAAAGATAAGAGTCAAAAGAAGAAAAAAAAAGAACTCTTTGTGGTTCAACAGAGCTCTAGTGCAGAGAGGGTCTGTGTGGTTAGGTTGTAATCATAGAAACAGCTGAAGGATTGTATTTGAAATAGCTACACTACACCTGAAACTATAACCAAGTAATATTAACAAGTTTGAAAACCAAGAAGCGTGCCTGTAGGTTTGAAACACAATAAAACTATTTTATATTTCATAAAAACCTATTTTGGCCTTGGTGTGAAAATTTTGAACGAGCGCTACCAGTGTGTTAATAGTTATTGGACCGGTAGGTGACGAGGGCTATGAAGCCAGTCACATAAAAGAGAGAAATAGTCAAGGTGGCAGGAGAGGTTCGTCACAGCATTCACTACTGTAAAAGGGATATTGTGACAAATGGAGGTGTGCAGATGTAGTTGACAGTATCTTCAGGTGAATCTTTACCACCTGTGTGTACAGTTTAAGTTTAAGTACGGATTACCTTTACACTAAAAATGTCATTGAAGGACATTTTTTGGTATTTATCTTAATGATTCTCCCTGCTTTGCTTATCTACCCCCATCTCCTTTTCCCAAGCCTGCCCCCTCTGTGGGGGGACATATTACAGACCATACAGAAAAGACAAGTCCCTGCTGCCAGGAGTTGATAATCTCTACATTTTGACAGTGGTAGAGACAAAAAGTGCTGAAAGAAAATGGAGCGAATTTGAAAATGCAGTGTTGTGTGTGTTTAAAACTTACTTTCAGTAGAGCATGAGGACATTTGAATTCAAGGAGCCATTGAAATTAGGTATCAGCATCTTTTTCATCTGCAGCGCACTTGATAGATCAGCCAGTTTTCTTTTCTTGTGTCTTGGTGCATTTTTTTGCCTTAATTTTATCAGCAGGAGGGAAATGGACATAGTCATAGAATGTCTCATATCATGTTTGATCTTTTTCCCAGGCCTGGAACTGAATATTTCATAAGATAACAGAGAATTTTAAACAATAATGGAAAGATCCTTTATAAGCAAGCATAGTTCCACAGTAGGAAAAGGCCCAGTGTTAATTGTGCAGAACAGCAGAGCCGGCAGAGGGCTTCACATGAATGCAATTTGAATTTAATTAGTCCCAGAACCTGTTGTTGCCCAGAACTGAGTTGCTACAGATCTGAAGTAAGGGAAGTGCTTTTGCACATGAGCAAAGCAGCTTTTCCTTATGAGCAGCTACAACTCCTCCATTCCAACTGCCACTGCTGTGGCCTCTGAGGGACAGAAGAGCCACGGAGGGAAAGACTGAGGACCACAGAGACCATCAGGGGGCTGTAGGAAGGAAGAGGCTATTGTATTTCCTTCAGCCTTGGTCCTTTGCTTCCCTCAGAGGTCTTGCTCTTTGCAGGACTGAAGCCCTCAGCAGGCACCGACCTCCACCCAGCACAGCTGCCTTGCCTGACTGAACTATAAAAACAGGACTTTGAGGAAAGCCTTACTATACAACACCCAGCAGACAGTCTGAGGACCACAGAGACCATTGAGGCTGTAGGAAGGAAGAGGCTTATGTGTTTGCTAGTATCTCTGTTTCCCTCAATGGTCTAGCTCTTTGCAAGACTGAAGCCCTGATTCAGTGGTCACTGCTCTTTAGTTTGTACTTTATTCTTACACTGGGTATAGAGGTCAAAAGTTTGTCCTTTTACTGGACATAGACAAGGGTCTGTTATCTGCATTATCTCCTCGGCTTCAGAGGGAGAGAGGCAGGCCAGCTCCATCGGGCCTAGCCTAAATTAAGAAGGAAAGCCCTCCCTCCAGTCCATCAGCCATGGTCCAGGCCTCAGAGGGAGAGAAGAACTGTTGGACCTGATCCCCTTCCCCACTACCATTCCCTTCTCCTTTTGTGTTGTGTCTTTTTTTAGATTGTAAGCCTGAGGGCAGGGAACCATCTAATTAACTATTTGTAAGCCACTCTGAAACCCTTGGTAGTTGAAGAGGGGAGTATAATTACTCCAAACAAATAAACAAACAAGCTGTATTCTCTGTATGTTTTTCCTCAATAAAAGTGGCAATAGATAGCTTGTCATCTGTTGTTGTTAGCTGCCCTTGGGTCAACCTTGACTCGTGGTGACCCTATGTATGAGATATCGCCAAGTCCCCCAATCCTCCCCTGCTCTGCTTAGATCTTGTAAATTTTAGCCCCTGACCTCCCTAATTGAGGCTAGCCATCTGACATGTGGTCTTCCCTTTCTACTGCCTTCTGCCTTTCCCAGCATTGTCTTTTCTAATCAATCATGCTTTCCCATGATGTGACCAAAGTATGACAGCCTCAGTTTAGTCATCCTGGCTTCCAGAGATATTTCAGGCTCGATCTGTTCAAGGACACATTGGTTTTTTTTTGGCTGTCCACGGTTTTCTCACCTGATCTTAGCTAAAAGGCTGAGAAGTCCACAATATTCTCAGCACTCATCTCCAGCACATCATCTCAAATGAGTTTTTTTTATCTATCTTCTTCACTGTCCAGCTCTTATCTGTACATGGTGAAAGGGAATACAATCGAATGGATGATTCTAAATTTAGTGCTCTATTATATATCTTTACCATTCTTTTTTAGTTTTTTCATCGCTGCCCTTCCCATTCCTAGTCTTACTTCTTGACTGTAGTCTGCTTTCTGATCAATGTTTGCTCCAAGGTACAGTAAATCTTTATTTCCTCATCGTCTAGTACAGGGGTAGCCAACCTTTCCCCTTTAAGGGCCGAGGGACTTCAGCTCCCAGAAGCCTCAGCCGTGTTGGCCAATAGTCCCATGTTGGCCAATAGCTCCTGGGATTCTGGGAGCTGAAGTCCCTTGACCCTTAAAGGGGAAAGGTTGCCTACCCCTGGTCTAGTAGGTTGACTTTATGTAGATCCCCCATGGTCATTATTTTTGTTTTCTTTATGTTCAGCAGCAAGCCTGCCTTTGTACTTCTTCCTTTACTTTCCTGAATGATTGTTCGAAGTCCATTATGTTTTCATTAGTAGCATAGTGTCATCCACATATCTTAGATGGTTGAAATTCTTTCCTCTATCTTTATTCCTCCTCCTTTTGAGTCTAAACCTGCTTTTTGTATAATATTTTCTACATACAAGTTGAACAAGTAGGGTAAAAATATGCAGCCCTGCATAGAGTATGTCAGTGGCGTCATTAGGGGTGTGTGGACCACACTAGGTGACACCCTAAAACAGAAACGGGCTGCAGCATCCGCCTGCTTCCCTTTAAAATGATTTAAGAGATGGTGGGAGTGGGGCTAAGCTCAGTGGGAGGAGAAAGAAGAGCGCCCAATTTTTTAAAAAAATTGCAAATTTCAAAATTTTTAATTAAAAAAAATTAATTTAAAAAATTAAAATGTTTATTCTTTTACAATTTTCTTTAAAACATCGCATTTTGCCAAATCTTCACTATGTATATGGAAATATATTTAGGTTGAGCATATGATACTGTAAACTAAAGGTATAATTTTAGTTTTGCTAGTTGTTTATGTCACAACTATTACCATTACATTCAGGGATCTAGGAGAATTACCATTTACGAATAACATTAGTGCAAAAACATGATTAAGGATTTGGTATGGTGCGAATTACTGCACCAGGTGATGCCAACCCTAGTACGTACGTTGATGAAAATTGTTCACACCTAAAAACTTTACACTTGCTGTGCTCATGTTTCTGTGGTACTTTTGCTTGACCCCCCATTTTTTTTTTTAATGCTTAAGCTATTTCTGAATGTTCATCTGAAGTTTTAAGTTATGAATACTAGATTTCTGGGGGGGGGGGTGAAAGAAAATTTTATTGCAGGAGCAAAATGCTTATTTTTTTGTGAGGGGGAGGATGCTCTTTTTATTCCTTCTGTAGCTGCACCTCTGTCTGCCAGCATCCCCTGCTATTCTCTGACATTATATAGGCTAACATAAATTTTCTCCCCATGCTGAATGGATCAGTGAGAATGGATTATGATGGAACATTGTATAGATCTCTGTAGATCTCACTAAACCATACATTCCTGAGCATATTGTGTGGAGCAGCATCTTTGCAACCCTGTCCCTCAAAATTGCAAGTCCAATGTTAAAAGTAAAAATAAAGGTAAAGCTATTCCCTGTTGACAAGGTTGTTGAGTCATGTCCAACCATAGGTGCTCATCTCCGTTACTAAGTGGTACCTATTTATCTACTTGCATGTGCATGCTTTTGAACTGCTAGGTTGGCAGAAGCTGGGACTAGTGACAGGAGCTCACCCCTTAATGCAGCACCCGGGCCCGAACTGTCAACCTGCCAATCAGCACCTTAACCACTTGAGCCACTGCATCCCTTCAAATAAATATTTCAAAAATAAAAAATATATACAGATTAAACCACACTTGTGTTTTCTTTTTGTGTGCCCTGTTGAACACTGACACAAACATAGACAGATATAACTGGAAACACAGATGAATTAATTGGCTTAGTTGCAGACTGCCAGAAATAGTGCAAATTGAGTCCACTTTTAGGGTTAGGGTTAGGGAATCATGGGAACTGTATTTTATTGTGGCACCAGAGCTCTCTGACAGAGAAGGCTCAATGTCTCAGAAAAAAACCAATTCCCATGATTCCCTAGCACTAACCCTAACCCTAAAAGTGGAATCAATTTGCACTATTTCTGGCAGTCTGCAACCCCCCTTAGTTATTCTTTTAAAAAACAGGATTTCCTCCCTTACTGGATCTACAAAGCTGCTTGAAATACCGTACATATATCTTGCTATAATTACATGGACCTTGCATTAGGTGTCATACTGTACATACATTTAAGTTGCTGGTTTTGTACAAAAAAACAAACCTATAAATGCAGTGGCTTAGTAATTAAGTCACTAAATACTTCCTATGGCCCTTGCCCTGCTTGTTTTAATAGAAACTGTGCCTGTAGCTTTGATGGAAAAGTACACTGTTTGGAAGTAGGGAAAGTCACTTTGAGATACTGTTATGAGTAACTTGAAAGGACATTTGAACTACAATTCCCAGAACGCTCATGTAACTGACTCTTGAATGCTTGCCAAACAAATGTTGATCCATCTTTTGGAAGTCAGATTGATGGATTATGATTCCCTGAGGTTCAAAGGATTGACTCTGACTTTGCAGAGTCTCATTATATTTGTATGTGCCTCCCTCCCTTAAAGCCACCCACATATTATACATTTCCATTTTGGAAGACATGTGTCTGGATGAAATTTGTGGCCTTTTCAGGTATTTCTTAGTAGAAAATGTCTGCTGTTATTACCAGTATTTCTAGAACGCCTTTCAGACCAAAAAGCATTCAAGTTAAAGCATACAGAGAAAACAGAAACATGCCATTAGAAATCAACAAATTTCAAACTACAAGACAAAAAGAATTCAAAAATTCTTTCCAGTTGGTTACAGAAGACCCACTGAAACCATTTAAAATGAAGGCACCAGGAACATAAACCATTAAAATTCTGTCAAAATAAAGTTTTCAGCGGTTGTCTAAAATCTAACAAAGAAAAGGCTGACTATGGGCTGATACAGACAGTCCGAAAGGGGCGGCACAGAGCCACCTCTGGGAGTAGCAGATTGGGGGGCTGCAGCAGCTGCATGCCACGGCCCCGATCCTCCTTTTTGCCACCCCCAAAAGAGTAATAATAATAATAATAATAATAATTTTTATTTATATCCCGCCCCTCTGCCAAGCAATCGGGGCGGCGTACAACATATCAAAACAAGGAAAAATAAAATCACTTCAAATCCCATCCCTCCTTCCCACACCCACCCAACCCCTAAAAACAAAATAAACTAAATGAATTAAATAACAATAATTAAGCAATTAAACAATTGAACAATTAAACAGTTAAACAATTAAACAAAACACAATTAAACAATAATAAAAACCCGCTGGCGTTCTCCTCGGCCCCGCATCATCCCCAGCTGCTCCCGGCCCCCAGGTGATGGTAAGGGGCAGGAGAGTCCTTCAGGGCCTGAGTCCTCCAAGAGCGCTGCCGGCGCCGGGGAAGGATGGTCCTGGACACACGCCGCTGGCAGTCTTTTCTCCTTCTGCGCTCTTCCTCTCCCAGGGAGGCTTCATCCTCTTGCCGGCTGGGGCTACCCTTTGGGAGTCCTATGCGGGCAGGGCACCCAGAGGCCATCTTTCGGAGGGAGGAGCCGGACTGCCCCCCCGGAACCCAAACGCCCAAAGAGTGTCAAAGAGTGTCAAAATGCCGCTCCTTTTGGGGGTGGCAAAAGGCTGCCCTTCCAGCTGCAGTGGTGGCTTTTTTGCACCCTTTTGGTGCAGTGTGTGTGTGTGTGTGTGTGTGCTGTGCCAAGAGGGCGTCCTGATGCCACGGGACGGGCATGCTTTGTCGGGACGGGGTCGGGGTGGAATCAGGGCGGTTGGCGTGCGGCTGCCCCACCCCAACTCCATCCCCAGGCCAGCCCTTTGTGTCGGTCTGCAAAGCCCCTGTGCAATCAAATGGGCACATTCTGAGTATTGGGCGCCATTTTCAGCATCCCAGGGCCCTGCATGAACTGTATGTCTGGTGGCTAGAAATGACACTTTGTCAAATTGATGTAGTTTGTAAAATCATTTTGGAGGGGAGAGGAATAGCATTATGAGATACGGCTGCTCCTGAAGGCAATCTTTAATTGAAAAACTGCTTTTCTGATTTTTTTTTAAAATGGTGTATTGGATAGCTTTGGGTGGAGAAGGGCTCCATATTTCCTATGGGAAGAAAATGGCACTAGTACTGAAAAAGTTCTGCTTTTTGTGTTCAGCTATTGTTCTGAATGGTTGGCTTGTGAATGAAACCTCACAAACCAGTCTTAAAGGAATGGGAAGGCTCATAGTACAAATCCAGGCTGCCCTTAGAGTATTCATAAAAGATTGAACAGTCAATATCAGTGCTTTAAATTAGCAGCCCACCTTACCTGTATAATATTAGGAATAAAATGGTGTGAAGAGTCAGCTTCAGCAAAAAGGTAGGACTCTATGGCAGCTTAATTTTGTGAAGCATCTGTAAAAGCATCCCATATGGAATGCTTTAGAGAGCCAGTGTGACGTAGTGGTTTTTGGTTTGGACTAGAACTCTAGAGACCAGGATTCGAATCCTGGCTTGGTCATGTAAACTCACTGGGTGACCTTGGACAAAACACACTCTCTCAGCCTCAGGGAATGGCAATGGCAAACCCACTCTGAGGAACTTGCCAAGAAAACCCCATGATAGCACTCCCATCCAGACATATTTGCAAATGTCTGTTGTGTTCCTCACTCACAATTCAATCACTTACCTGGAAAAGTGAATGTCACACAAACACTTCACTGAAAAAGTCAATGTCAGGAGATCACAGATCTACCTGCATCCCTTGAGCCTCCACTGTAGTGTTTGCATTGGAACATGCCACTTGTTATGTATTCTTAGTACCATATATTCAGAGCATAGAAAAGTTACTTTCTGGATTACAGCTCTCACATACCCTCCAGACAGTATAATTGGGGAATTCTGGCAGTTGAAATCCAAAATTTAATCTCCCCTCCCCGGAGCTTTGCTCAAGCTTAGTATCATAAGATGTCTTTTGTTATCCAGGATCAGACTTTGTCCTCAGTTTTTCAATCCTGGCATACTCTTGACTGTTGGTAGAGTCTGTTTTGTCCAGCTGCCTGTGCATTGCAAGTGCAATATCTCACAACATATAATGCTTGCATAGGGTTTTAGCAGGCTTTAGTTGAAACTGAATTGCTGCAGTGTCATGGCAAAGTCACCATTTGTTCAGTGAATTAAATGCCAGGAGCAACATGGTCCAGTCATGGTTGGGATATTTTAAATTTACAGTTGCTCCCACAGGACTTCAGAAAAGGCTGATGAAGAGCAAATGCCTAGGCACTTGCTTGCGAAGAAGAGGTGAGAGCTCTGAGGTGGCAGGAGGAAGAAATATCACTTGACCTCCTTTTTAGAGTCTCAGCAGGCCCACTATGATCACCCCAGTAGGAGCTGAGAAGAAAGTACTGTGCTTGTGATTAAACACTCTGAGCTTCCTGTCAACCACTGGCAAACTCAGTTGTTCTAATGCTACCTTGCAATGGGACGTATGTGTGAAAAATGACAAAGCCCTCAATCACGGTCAGAATAACGATGGTGGTAATGCTTGGGTTTATATTGGGATACTGTGCTCATTGGGCATACACTTTTTGTGTAAAACCTGAATATTGCAGGGAGTTTATTGAAATAAAATAGCAAGCAAGAAGTCTAGAACTAACTCGTTTTTGTTTTGTTGTTATTTTTGTTACAGTTATTTTTCTATTCTATACAATATATTGAAAACAAGCACTAGGACGAGTTTTCAGCGTGATGGGCAAGAAAGAGTCAATTAAATGATTTCTTTTATCTCATGTAAATTCTACTGTGGCACTGCAGTGACTAGTGTGATAATGGGGATGCTTGTAAAACATGTTTACTGATCAATTAAATATACACCAGCGAATAATTGTGCAGGTGCAAAAAAAGTCCTTTTGCTGGTTCATACTAATCCCCTCATTCCTGATATAGCTTATAAATGCATGCATATGTAAAAATAAGTAGTGAAAGGTCAAAATAAATGTAGGCTTCATGCAATAAATTATGGGAAAGGGAGAAAGGGAGCGTGCACATGAATCTTTAGCTGAATTATTCAACAGAGATTTGGCAGGAAAGGAAATACTTCACATCTATGTTAGCTATTCTCATCTCTCGTTATTTCTGAGCACTTAAACCATTTTTCTACTAAGACTTTCATTAGAGAGGTAGTTAACCATGGGATCCGGCAATACGTTAAATTTAGTTTGGGGGAGCATTAATTGAGTAAAATTTGACATGATTGCACTGTGAAGAAATGTACTTATTTCCTCTTATTTTAATAGAAGACATTGATTTCTCCAGTTTCCTCTTACGTGGACCCTAAAGCAATGGTGACATACTGATCAAGCAAATGCATGCATAAGCAAATAAGCAATTCCATTAAAGTTCCTGTAATATCTTGTAGTTTAGGAATACCATCAGTAATTTTAAACACACACACAAAGAAGCAGTTTTCTGTGTCTATAATTTTCCATAGTTCTGTGATCAGAATAATCATTTTGTAATTGGAATAATGTCTTATCTGCCCCCCCCCCCATCCCCCTTTGCTTAGAATTAGAACAGCTATATATTATGCAACTTGGCTTTTGGTTTGCCTGGTGATATGATGGGAAATAGCTAAAAGAAGCAACCCAATATTGAGTTTTAAGTTTCATGTAGACCAGTATAGAAAGCATATGAGCTAAACTGTAGCCTGGACCAGGGTTCGATTCCCTGCTTGGCCATGAAACCCATTGGGTGACGGGTAAGTCTCATGCTCTCAGCCTCAGCCTCAGGCAAAGGCAATGGCAAAACTTCTCTGAACCAATCTTGCCAAGAAAGCCCTATGATAGGTTCATGTTAGGGTTGCCATAAGTCAGAAACAACAATTAAATATATACCAGCAAATAATTGTGCAGGTGCAAAAAAGTCAGAAACATAAAGGTACATAACAACAGCAACAACAAACATGGTTTCTTATGGGCAGATGAAAGAAAACAGTCCCATGTAACATTACCAACTATGCAGGAAAACAGTGGTGCCCAGTGCACCTTTTCTCATTGTGGAATGACAAGCTCCACCTTCCTTTTGCACATTTTTTAAATGAACAGGCACCCTGTTCTTCATTTGCTGCAGGCAGAGATATATTGGAATGCAAGGAAAGAGAGGGGTCATTCAGATGTTGTTGTTTTTTTAGCAAGATGATGCAAGTAAGACAACTCACGCATTCTGGGTTTGTTACTCACATCATTTTTTTCATTGGAACCACATCTCTTCACATTTCTCTAGATTATTTTCACAGTGCGAGTCTGTGGGGCTATTCAGATGGTGAAAATAATCCAGGGTGAATCCAGGTTGAATCTCCATTGTTCACATGCAACACAAATACACCCGATTCAGATTTGTGGGGGAAGGGTCTGCCAAAAAACCCCCCACTTAACCCAGAATAATTGGTACTGGGTTTTCCCCTTGAGCTTTTTCAAAAGATTTGCATCGTCAGCAGTGTGAATAACGATGCAAATGGACCTAGGATTAAACCCTGCTTGCCTGACTGTGTCTTTCCTCTCCAGTGAGGGGAGAGGAGGACCCTTGGTCTCTCATTTTCTCTCCCCCCCATCTCTTGGCAGCCAAGAGCGAGAAGGGGCAGATGTTACCACTGCTGCTGCCACCTCAAGACACCCAGCTGGGGAGTTTCTCCCAGGGGTTGCCAGCATCCTTGGGGGGGGGGAGGCGAAGGGCTGGCATGCATGTCTGAGCAACAGAACATGGAGAGATGCAAAGAGTAGTGATCTCTGCAGATGCAACATCTGCTCAGAACAGTGAGAGATCTGCTGAAGCATAACAGCAGAGGTCTGGAGGAAAGTGGGAAGGGCCAGGTAACAAGCTGCACCTGCTGAAATTCCCTTTTCTGCACAACCATGAAAGGTAAAGGAGCCATGCCCAATTTTCACTCTGGCAACCTTACTAACAAGGGGATTCAGTCACAAGTGTAAGAACTCTGAAGTCAAGTCTTACAATGTTACCTGCAATGCATTACCTAGGAGTAAGAACTGGAAACAATATTAGTTTCTGTCATATTTATAATATATGCATTATATTGCAATGAATAACCATTTTTGTTTTGGGGAGATGTTTTGGGGAGGGAGTGGGTTTTTAACCATTTTGCTATTTTTAGAGCTTTATTCATTTATTTTTAAAAATAACAATGCATTAGAGACACATTACCCCAATGCCAGTGGCAGGGTTAAAGAGTAATATGAATGCACTTGTCATTTGCAAGCTTTGCTTTAATCAGAAACTCAAAATGTATCATGTTTGTGTGCGTTTGTGCAGCTTGTATTCCAATAAAATAGCAATATTATGCCTATAAAGTAAAGAAGAATAGTGATATCCCAGTTTTTTTTCATTCAGTACTGCATTACCCAAGATGGTTGGCATGTTAGTTAAAAGAACCTAGCTGTTTAACCATATAGAGATGAAAAAGTCACAGCTAAGTATAGGCAGTATTATCAAGTTAGCAAGCTGATTTCCACTAAAGGATTTCCCAAGGTTATTAAAGGAATCTTGTTTATTCTGGTGGAAGAAGTGGGCTTTTGTTCTCATTTTACAGTGTGGGTAATGGCCTTTATAACTAGAGCAAAGACTTTCACCCTTAAAGATGTTCAGATCTATGATGAAGTTAAATCCCTAGTCAGAATAGTAAAGTACATAGATACTTTAATTGGATTATATAATCATTTCACCAAATGCATGTGGTTCTAAATATGAGTAGTTGTTCTGTAGCTGAAGGAAAGAAATTCAGTTTGATTCCTCCACCACCCCCGGTAATTCTCTAGAAACAATTAAATTATTTTTACTTGTAAGGCTATAAATGAATTTCCCTAGCTTGTTGATGACACCCATCCATTCATATTTATTCAAATTGCTTCCCAGTCTTACATAGTGCTGGCCTGACATACTGCTTTTGGAAAGTGGCCAATGTGATGAATTCAAGAGTAGGATTAAATCATTTTTCTTTGAGAATTCCTGTTCATCAATATTCTATGGCTCCTTGGTGTGGTTTAATGCTATTTCTGGAGCCGGAGATTGGGAATAGAGGTAGTAGCAGCAGAAAGGAGGTACTGATATATCCAACAATGTCCTTTTAACAATGGAACAGATTTTTATTCTGAATCAAATACCCCCTGTTCCTGAGGCCTCCAGTGAGCCCTCAAAATCCATCCTGGTGAGCTGAGAGGCTGACCAGAACCATTCGGTGGAAAACGTGGGGAGCTGTACAAAATTGGGGATAGGAAGGCAAGGTATATTGTATGAATGGAATTCTACTTACATTATGTTGGATCTAGCCCATTATCCGTCACTGTTGCCAAAACATGTAATCACTTCAAATGTACAGATTGGGATATGACAGTTTGCCATATGAGAGGAAGCTCCTCACATATGGTCAGCATCCAGTGAAGTTATTCTGCTGGTGGCATTACTTCCATCAGTATAACTGTTAAGGTGTTGAACCTCTCCTTCCCCCTACAGTCCTTGCCATGCTCTCAAAACAAGCAGAGGACTGAGAAACTCTTTCTAAAGTAGGATTTTGAGAGGCATGGAGAGTTGCAGAGGAGAGGCAGCAAAAAATGCCATCACTTTGGTGTGACGCTGGATGCAATGTCACCCAGTAAGTTCATAGCTCATTAAAGACTTGAAAGTGCATCTCCTAAGTCCCAGTGCAATGTTCACTTGCTATGCCACACTGGCTGTAGGGGCCAACTGGGATTTGTGAAACTCAAGCCAGTTATACCTGTTTTGGTTGAATCAACTCCCTGGACTGTACTGATTATGCTACAAGTCTTGCAAACAATTTTTGCAAAAGCCTCAAACTAACCTTCATTTATCTTCTCTGATGTAGTCTATTCTTCATTGGCATGCTGTGAATCCCTGTTAAGAGCATATATTTCTCATTCATGCTTCTCTGTTGGATACAGATGATTAAAAATACATTTTTTTCCCAAGCTGACATGGTTTATGAACTCTGGATTGAGCTAATTCCATTTGTTGTTCTAGGGTTAAAAATAACTGGATCCCACCAGCTGAGATATGAATTAGATATATAGTTCTTGCAAATACTGACTGGTGATTTATGGGCAGTTAGTACGTTTCTGACCACAGATGACAGATAATGAAAATGTGTCCCCAGGTGGGCAATAAACAGCCTGATAAAGAGTAAAGTAGAAAGGGTTTTGTACATATTTCCATAAAAAGACTGATGTGAATTTTATAGCGATCAGTATAATTCTGTCCAACTGGCTCTATGCATTCATTGACTTCTAAGAAGGCAGTGAAGAACTTCACCAGGGAGAAAAGTTTGATATATGAGCCCAGTAGGATTTCAACCATGTATGAATGCCTACTTTACTTCAGGAGGTTCTTTTTATGCTGCCTCTTTTGGTTGTTTTTGACTGCCATCAAGTTGACTTTGACTTATGGGAACCCTATGAACGAGAACCTCCAAGTCACCTTATTATCAACAGCCCTTCTCAGATCCTGCAAACTCAGGGCTGTAGCACGTTTGAGTCTATCCATCTGTAATGTGGTCTTCCTCTTTTTTCTACTGCCTTCTACCTTCCCAAGCATCTTTTCTAGTGAGTCAAGTCTTCCTGTGATATGGCCAAAGGATAACAGTTTCAGTTTAGTCATCTTGGCTTCTAGGGAGAGTTCAGGCTTGATTTGCAACTCTACTTGTTTTTAAAATCATAAAATTGAAATTATATCCTAACTTGAAAACTAGAAAAAGAAACATATGCATATGCATTTATTATATGTTTAGTTAAGGCATGCTGCCAATCTGTAAATTTTATTTTGTTCCATTGAATTTTGTTATTTCTTTTAGTAAAAATAAAATGTCTTGTGGCAGTAGACATAAGACTATAGAAAATGAGGCTTGCCCCATTCCATCATGTTATTTATTGCCCTTTCTGGTACAACTACCCATGCAAAGCATGCTAACATTGTTGTAGGAAAGTAAGCTGGACCTCTTGATAAATATTGGTGGAAGCAAATGCATGTTCGCTATGGGATATATCAACCTTTCTCAACCTGAGGACACTCCAGAAGTGCTATTGCAACTTCCACCATCCCAGCTCCTGAGTTGGGGAAGGATATGGTAATCACACACAATTATCATCAAGCAGTAAATCTCTCTGACTGAATGTGTGGCTTGCACCCATATTTGTACTTGCTTTTTTTTTTTTTTGCTTTGATTTGAAGACAATTAATTTTTTGGAAAAAAATGAACTATTTCACATTTAATTTATTTTACATCACATCCTACCTCCAATAACCAACATGCAGCTAGTTATTCTGCCAATCCATTCAGGAAATTGAGGCTAAGAGAGAACTGTCCACTGAGATTTGGGGTTCTGAACACAGATTGTATTGCTTGAAGTTAAACATGCAGTATAGCATGCCACAGGGGCTCATTTATTTGTGACCATATATACACTGTCTCATTTTTTTTCTGAGCAACTTACAACAAAAATGTCACAATAAGTTCAAGCATAAAAAGTACTAATGCAATATGAGATTAATCACCAGAGGACCAATCAATAAATTCAATAACAGCTGAAATTCACATTCAACTTAAAAACATTTTAAGCCTAAAAAAAACAAAACATAGGAGAATTAAAACAAGTCTTCCCCTAATGTCCAAAGGAATATACAATGGATACTAAGTTAGCATCTGTAGGAAATGCATTCCATAACCCAGGGCCTACCACTGAGAATGCTTGCTTTCTTACACTTGCCTGTGGGATCTCAGTCCATGCTGATACCCAGAGATCTTCTAAAGGTCTTCAAGATCTTACTGTCATGGGGCTGGAGCAGAAGGGCTGGGGAAAGTGAGCTGATCCTGTTTTTTCCAAAAGCGGGGCAAGACCCTGCTGTTCGCATGGCCTGCTCCCAAGGCAGGCAGAATACCCATTGGCAGATTGCATGGTGCAGCATCAAGCTGTGCCACTGGGCCACTATGCATGCAAACCATCGCACAAACAAACTCTGTTTTTGTTTCACTCAGTAGTGTTCCTTATTATTGAATAAATGTGACGTGATGCAAGGCATACGTGTGACACATCTGTCTGAACATTCATAAGGAAAAAGATAAAAATAGTCAGATGCTTTTATGTACACACATCGGGCACATATAGCCATATTACTAATCTTTGGCAATCTACAATCTTGTATAGGATACCTTTACTGGAAGAAATCCATAAAACATGAGTAGGATGCTGAATGCTGGAAAATGTGGAATTAAGATTTGGAATTTGGGCTTCAACTCAAACTTGAACCTCACTCTGAACAAGGGCAGTTCTTTTATTCATTTAATTTGGATCAGTAGAATCAGATGTATTTCTTGTATAACGGATGACATCTCTGAACAGAATTTTTTTTATTACCACCATCAAATCCTGGGGCCTTGAGCTGGGGTCCTGCCATATCTGTATTATAAAAGCATCACTGGAAGAGAGAGGGATTTCAATGCATGCTTATCTTCTGTGAAATAGTTGGTTACAGTGGTTACAATTTAGCACTAAGGTTCTGGATTATTCCATTAAGAGCAATAGTTGACATGATCTTTGATTCCACTATCTTGTGATGCTTAGCCCCTGGTGAAATTAAATAAGTTTTGAGATGTACTAGAACAGGGGTGGGTAATTATGAGAAATTAGAGGGCTACATTGACAGCTCTCCAGAGTCACCACTGTTAGGATTTGAATGGGATATATAGTCAAAGGTGAAATGTAAAGATGTGTGTGTGTCTGTAATTTTTCACTTAAAATATAAGTCAAGATACTTTTTGTTCAAGCTGCAAAAGACTTTGTTAAAGGCCGTTTTGTTTGATATGGAAGCAGCTGGGGCTTGAGTCACAGAATACATGTTGCAATGTATGCAGTTTTAAAATACAGCATGATTGCTGGACAGAGGCGGTTGCCTAAGCCAAGAAGAGAACTCATTCTGTTAACCCTCTCTGAGTTACAGTTAAAAGTTTTGGGAGAGGATGTTTCTTCAGCCAAAGGTTTTGGGAACTGAAGAAAAGAATGAATTATTTCTACACAACTTTGTCAGAAATGCTGTGGTCAAAGGACTTTACAGTTCTTGGAGAAAAATACAAAAATCCCTGGTGGGGGTAAAATATTACACAGTGGTCAATGCTGTGTGGGGCTGTAGCAGGTTTGCAAATGCCTGAAGTTCAAAGGCTGCAACAGTGTTGCTAAATGCCAAAAGTTTTGCTGGAGGCCTGAGGTTCCAAAAAATGGGAATCTGTTAAGCCAAGCGGTTTGCTTGAAGAGGCCAGAGAATGCCAAAAGAAACAGTTTGCTTAAAAAAGCCAAAAATATAGGCTTGGGAGAAAGCCTGGGACAGCATCTTGAGGTCAAGATATGCGTCCTGAAAAAAAGACAGCTGATGCACGGAGTGCAAATCGATGCTTTTACTGCGGGCAAAGCAAGAGTTTTAAAAATGGCAATGCAAGGAAGTTTGCTACAAATCAACAATCTATATACAACCCAGAGACATTGGGAGAAACAGAGAAGCTACAAGCTGTTTTACAGAGCTGTGACTGTGACTCAAACAGGTGAAACCTGAGGACAAAAGTCTATATATTCTGGGACATATGTTACAGTTTTGCTGAAAAATAAAAAATCCTCCAATCTTAAAGATGTTTATCTAGCTGATGGAGGGGTAAGAGATGTTAAAAGAAATTGAAAAAAGTCTACATGCCAAGTTTTGGTGAGAAAACTTTAAAAATGTTTTATACATATCTGATTTACAACTGTTTAGTTGGTGTGACAGGGGATATACACTGAGTTTTGTGAGAAAAAAAATTTAAAATCACCCCGGATGGGGAGGTGTGTACAAAAGCTATAAGAGGGAAAAAATGTGTTTTATACAAAGTGAGACAAATGCTAAATGTGCAGGTGTGGAAAATGAATCATTACATTCTGGTTATGCACATCAATAATATAGAATCCTAGAGAACATAGGATTTGAGAGCTTGTTTAAGTTATGGGATATAGATCCTGATTTTAAAAATGTTTTATTATACAAATGATTTAGGAGATGTTTGGTTTGGCAGAGAGTAAAAAATCAAGGTTTTTCCTGTGACAAAACCAGAACAAATAAATTGCAAAAAATAACCTGTTGAGGTTGCTGTTAAACAAAAGGGACAAATGTGTGTTACTGAGTGACAACAATTATTTTCTTAGTGATTATGGATAGATTCTCCAGAGTTTTTATATGTCAGAGTTTTAATATAGAGATGTGATACAATTAAAAGTTTTTAACAATGGATAAATATAAAAAAAAAAAAATGATTACAAAGGGGTCTTTGCTCACAGACCGGGAAAAAAAGAGAATTCTTGGCTCACAGTTTGAGAAACTGGCTGAGAGAAAAAATCCAACATTATTTCACATGTTATGTGGGGATCCACTGAATTTAAAGTATTTAACAGGTTTTAGATAATATACAAAGATATATGTGCTAACATGTTTTTTAAAAAAAATTAAACCAAAGTGTCAAGATGGTGTTATAAAATATTCAAAAATAACAGTTAGAGATTTCACCTTGATGGTGGGAAAAAGTTTTAATGTTTTAAAAAATAACAATTGTGGAAAAAAAAACATTCAAGTTTTGACTGAGAGTTCCTGCATGGCAGGGGGTTAGACTAGATGGTCCTTATGGTTTCTTCCAACTTTATGTTTTTAAGTTAAAAAAAAGATACAGTCAAACAAGAGGTTTTACTAAAGATGAGACAGTTTAAAACATCCATGTGTCAAGAAATGGAGGGACACACAACAATCAAAAGACACACAAGTCCAAAAATGATACATGTTATGTCAAAAAAAATTAATAGAGAGTGAAAAACAACACACAAGTTTATTATACAAAGGACAAGAGTTTATACATAAGTGGCTGGTGAGCCAGAGAGTTTCAAAGAGAGTTTTAAGGAGTTTCAGACAGTGTTAAGGAGTTTCAGGGAGTTTCAGAGGTTTTAAAAGTTATAAAAGGTTTTTTCCTGTTGAGAGAGGGAAAATGATACACTGCAGTGCAGCAAAAAGTTTAAGTGTTTAAAATTGACAAAGAGATGTTTAAAATGTGGTTGATAGACCTAAAGACAAAAATCATAAGGTGAATAGATATACAAAATAAAAGATGCCTGATGACAAATGAAAATACAAAGCTAGGTTAATAACAAAAAGGATTTGTTCAACAAAGGTTTGAAAACATTGATAAAACAGTCTGAGGCTGAGAGCTTGTGACTAAAATAAGCTTTTAACAGTAAGGAGGGGCTAGTAAGTTTAACATTTTGGTTTTGAGATTGCTTGTTTAAATGCTGATGTGTTAACACAAAGAGATGACAGCTTTGGTTGTTTAGATTTGAGAGATTTAAAAAAAATAAGTTGTCTAGAGAGATTTGGTATCAAAAGTTTTGATTTTTGGAGATTTTATTTTTAAAGTTACTGGACTGCTGATAAAATGTGTTTAGTGAGTCAACATAGAAAGAGTTTAAAAAGTGTGATTTACAAAGTGCAGAGGTGGTGACAAGTTTAAAGTCAATAGGTTTTGTTTAAAATAAAGTTATAAGAGGTTTTAAATATCCAAATACATAAAAAAGGCTTTGTAAAGGTTTGATGTTTATAGTTGACAATAATAGATTATAATTTTGTTGTTATAGGTGTTTAAGAAAACAATTGTTTTAAGATAATAAATTAGACAACAATAGAACATTTAATAAGTTTTTTTTTTAAAAAAATAGAGGCTTGTGATTTAAAATAGCCACATTAAAATAAGAGTGTTTTATAGATAGTTCATTTGCTTTAAAGTTATGTGATATGATGGTCAGTTTAAAGATTGTTGTTTAAATATAGACAAGCTTAAGTGTTGATAGATTAAAAATAAGGATATATAATTATAAGTGTTGATAGAGTTTTAAGTGCTGATATTAAATGAGATAAAATAGATTAAACAGTTATAAGATTTAAATTGTGAGTTGTCAGTTGTGATATATAGAGATTCACAGACATACGTTTTTATGACAAAAACAAAGGTGTTAAAAATGTTAAAATATAGGTCAAGATACGTTAGAGTTTTGTAACAAAATGCTAGGGAGAGCTGGTTTAAAATAAAATTGTGTGCCTAGAGTTTAAAGCCAAGACACAACACTATAGATATATTAACAAAGGGTTTTAGAGATAAAACAACATTTAACAATTATTATAACAGGTTGAGGTGTTACTTTAGATATATAGAGTCAAACATTGTGCTTAGATGGTTTTAATAACAACAACAAAATAATTCTCACACATCTATACATTTCAAGAGGGGATTGTTAGGATATGAATGGGATATATAGTCAAAGGTGAAATGTAAAGATGTGTGTGTGTCTGTAATTTTCCACTTAGGAACAGTTTTTGAGCAAGGCACAAACAATATTTAGAGAAACAGGGTGAATCAACGCCAGGTGGTAACAGAGACATCAACAATGTACTTTCCCAGAGGTAGAACTAATGGAACCAGACTTTGTTATGGATAACAAAGATATATCAAATACGTAAACATCGTTAGCTTGGGAAAGTTACTCACGTGGTGGATGATGGACAACAAGAGGCTGGGTTAACATACATCATATTGTCATTATCCAATTAACATAAAGTTAACACCTAGAAGGTGGAGTATGGGATGGGCTTAGAAAATCCTTTGTCTAAGAATTGTTTTATTGTTCAAGATGTGAACGTGTGAGGGTGTGTGGCTGGATGCTGCAACAAGTTGGATCCTAATGCTTTTGGGATTGTTAAAGATGTAATCTTACATGGCTGAACTGGACAAGTTCATCACAATGGATTTTACTTAGTTATCTTGTTTTTATTTTTTATATGTATTAATAAAGCTATGCTTTTGGACTTTACAATATGTCTTCTTGACTGAGGAAGACAGGATTGCCTGGAGAAGAGAAGCTGAGCCAGTTGATGGCAAATCTACACAGTGGCTGTGGATCACAGCAGCCAGCTTGTCCTGCAGACTCTGCTGGGTGCCAAAAGGCATCACTACAACACTCATCATCCACACACCAACAACCACAACCCAAAACAGCTCTTCAGAGCCACCCTACCCAAAAACAACAATTTCTATTGTTTTGCACCAAATGTTCCCCAGTCCTAGGGTAACTAGGGGACAATTTTGCTGCATTCTGGGATGCCTTTTAAGCACAGAAGATGCCTTTTATCAGAAAGTGACCAGAGAGTCTCTCCTGGGCTTGAAATGACCCAAGCACTCCTCCCCACAACTCTGCAAAATGACCACCCCGTATTTTCCGGCGTATAAGACGACCCCCAACTTTCCAGCCAAAATATAGAGTTTGGGATATACTCGCCATATAGGACGACCCCCCCTTCCAACACACACCAAATAAAAATTAAAAAACAAAACATCAGATTCAATTTCAGTATAGTAATTTTAATTCAAATGCATTGCAGAAATTTATTAAAGCAGTTTGACACCGCTTTAACTGCCCTGGCTCAAGGCTATGGAATTCTGGGATTTGCAGTTTTACACTCTCTCAGCCTCAGGAGAAGGCAACAAACTCCCCTCTGAAGAAACCTTGCCAAGCAAACACCATGATAAGGCCGCCTTAGGGTTGCCATAAGTCGGAAATGACTCAAAGGCATACAACAACAACAACAACAATCTTAGAAGTGGCTTCCTTCTTTTCTCCCCCCCATCCTCTTCCTCCTTTTGCCTGGATTCTTCCATTTTCTCTCCTCTTTCTCATCTCTTTTTCTTGCTGGATTCCTCTGTTTTCTCTCTCCTTTTGCAACCTCTTCTCTTGCCTTCATTGCTCCACTTTCTTAACTCTTTTGCAACCCTTTCCTTTGCCTTCATTGCTCCATTTTCTTTCCTCTTTTGCAACCCCTTCTCTTCCTGGGATCCCTCCGTTTTCTCTCTCCTTTTGCAATCCTTTCTCTTGCCTTCATTGCTCCATTTTCTTTTCTCTTTTGCAACCCCTTCTCTTCCTGGGATCCCTCTGTTTTTTCTCTCCTTTTGCAAACCTTTCTCTTGCCTTCATTGCTCCATTTTCTTTCCTCTTTTGCAACCCCTTCTCTTACCTTCAATTGCTCCATTTTCTCTCTCCTTTTGCAACCCTTTCCCTTGCCTTCATTGCTCCGTTTTCTCTCCTCTTTTGCAAACCCTTCTCTTCCTGGGATCCCTCCGTTTTTTCTCTCCTTTTGCAACCCCTTCTCTTACCTTCATTGCTCCGTTTTCTCTCTCCTTTTGCAACCCTTTCCCTTGCCTTCATTGCTCCATGTTCTTTCCTCTTTAGCAACCCCTTCTCTTCCTGGGATCCCTCCATTTTTTCTCTCCTTTTGCAACCCCTTCTCTTACCTTCATTGCTCCGTTTTCTCTCTCCTTTTGCAACCCTTTCTCTTGCCTTCATTGCTCCATTTCTCTCCTCTTTTTCAACCCCTTATCTTCCTGGGATCCCTCCGTTTCCTCCCCTCTTTCTCATCCTCCTCCTCCCTTCTTCTCCCTCCCCCCCCCCCGGTTCTCATCCTCCTCTTCTACCCGGTGTATAAGACGACCCCCAACTTTGAGACCCTTTTCCAGGGTCAAAAAGTCATCTTATACGCCGGAAAATACGGTACTGTCCTACATCCAGGGGCAGTTTTTTCTATCCCCCCATCAATTTTAGGATGCTGCTGGAGGCCACAAAAACAGGTCCACTTTTAGGGTTATGGTTAGTGCTAGGGAATCATGGGAATTGCATTCTTTTCTGGGACATTGAGCCTTCTCTGTCAGAGAGCTCTGGTGCCACAATAAGCTACAGTTCCCATGATTCCCTAGAACTGAGCCAGGGCAGTTAAAGTGGCCTCAAGTTGCATTATTTCTGGCAGCCTGTAAAGGCCCTTAGTATAACCTGTGTTTCCCTACTGGAGGGTGGTGAGGAGTCAGATATAATTATATAACATCCTGAAATTGGCTGATGCTTTTGCTGTTGCTGCTGCTGCTGGCAACAATAAGAGCATACTACCACCATTATGCTTTGTAGTCAATGCTACTACAATATGAACCTGCCAGAGTTTTAAGATTATCAGGGAAAGGCTTTCCCTTGGTCCCGCGGCCATCACAGGCTCACTTGGCCAGGACATGAGAGAGAACCTTCTCGGTGGCTGCTCCCACCCTTGGGAACTCTCTTCCATGGGAGACTAGAATGACCCCTTCCCTGCTTTCTTTTCACTGGCAGGCAAAAACATTCTTATTTAAGCAAGATTTTTAATGCTCAAGCAGGGAAGGTTGTTTTAAAAATGTAAATATCTTTTATCTGTATTTAACCTTTGTGTTTTAAAATCAGTTTTATAGTATTTTATAGTGTTTTAATATCATAGAATCATAGAATCATAGAGTTGGAAGAGACCACAAGGGCCATCCAGTCCAACCCCCTGCCATGCAGGAACTCCTAATCAAAGCATCCCTGACAGATGGCCATCCAGCCTCTGCTTAAAGACCTCCAAGGAAGGAGACTCCACTACTCTCCAAGGGAGTGTGTTCCACTCTCGAACCGCCCTTACTGTCAGGAAGTTCCTCCTAATGTTGAGGTGGAATCTCTTCTCTTGCAGCTTGCATCCATTGTTTCGGGTCCTAGTCTCTGGAGCAGCAGAAAACAAGCTTGTTCCCTCCTCGATATGACATCCCTTCAAATATTTAAACATGGCTATCATATCACCTCTCAGCCTTCTCTTCTCCAGGTGTTTTAAAATTTGTCTAGAATTTTTGTAACATTTTAATGTGTTATGGAAGCCACCTTGGGTCCCAGCCTGGGAGAAGGATGGTATGTAAATAAAGTAAAACAATCAATCAATCAATATAATTTACACAGGAACCTGTGTAAACATCTTGGTGGCAAAATCAACCCAAACAGGAAAGTGTATGAATGCATTTGTCTAAAGAGAAGTGGGTTAGGTGAAATGTAGTAGGCACTGGAAAATGGCAAGGACAGCAATATAGTTCTTTGTGTATGTGAGCTACAAATGGGAAACACAAGCAAAAATCCCAGTTTAAGGAAAAGATCGAAATTCCTTATCTTTAGCTAAAACTAAGGTCTGTTGTCTTCTGTTTTATCATTAATGGAATAGTGCTAAATTTGTACAATTAAACATACCGTAGAAAAATTTTCATATCCTCTAGTCATCTTATGTCTCACTTTTTCAGTTGTTTCTATAATGTCCCAGTTTCACTTTCCTTATCCTTCCACTTTCCCTCTTTGTCCTCAGATTACTTCACTTGCAGCAAACTGAAGTTCAAAGTGCAAAAGTAGTCTGCTGTCAATTAACTCAGCAAGGGGAGAAGAGAGGGGAAAACTGTGCATTTCTCTGCTGACTCAGACAAAAGTAAACTGCTGCAGCTTCTCCTAGCTTGCATGTTCTTTCTCATTAATAATAATTTTGCCATATTGGTATTGCCTGCTCAGTACTTGTCTCACTTGTCATCTATGAAATGTTGGAGGGTATGGACTTTCTTTTATGCACCATAATCTGACACTGTATAAACTCTGTAGAAGGAGAGGAAGAGAGATATGCCAAAACTTGCAGAAACATATACTTTCAGGTCGATAGTCCAAGCCACAGACTCTGATAGAGGAAAGTAGAGACCATGTGCCACTGGTACCTACCTTGGGAGCAAAATATTAGGCTTTCATCAAGGGAATGTGTTCCTAATGAATTATTTTTTTTAAAAAAAAACCAATAATTTAAAAATGCTGATGAATCACTGAAGGTGAATGACTTCACTGCAAAAGATCCATGACATATTTTGTATTTTAGAGCTTTATTTTGGCTTCAGGTATTTAAAATTATCTGCAGTGCTCTGATCTAAAAGTTCAAAAGCTTAAAGTTTCATGTAAAATAAAAGGTTTGAAGACTTTTTTTAAAACGGTCTTGTTAATGCTTTATGCAAATGTTGTTCAAATAATTGATTCTATATTCAAAATTAATACTTGGCAGACATTGGGATGATTTGTTTAGCTTTGATGTTTAAATTGGGCCATGTAATGTTTTCAGTTGAATAACAGATATATAACTATGATGAAGTGGGCCAGAAGTCAGTAAGGTAAATCCTGAACTTCAACTAGTCTCAATGATTTTTTAATTTAAAATATTTGAGATGTAACTTTCCATCTAACTTAGGGCCTTTGCAGATTGCCATAAATAATGCAGCTTGAGGCCACTTTAACTGCCCTGGTTCAGTGCTAGGGAATCATGGGAACTGTAGTTTATTGTGGCACTAGAGCTCTCTGACAGAGAAGACTCGATGTCTCAGAAAAAATACAATTCCCATGATTCCCTAGCACTGAGCCAGGACAATTAAAGTGGCCTCAAGCTGCATTATTTCTGGCAGTCTGCAATGGCATTTAGCCTTTTCTTTTCTTTTTCATTCAGCCCCTTAAATTGTTGTGTCCTGCTAAAAGGGAGTGAGTTGAGCAATGTATTCCTTTGCATATGTAGTTGGAAGTCCATCCCACTGTGTTCATTGAGGTTTATTACTTGGTCATTGAATACTTGATAGCAGCAGAACAGTTAAATCATGTGCATGAATTAGAGAGTGAAAACTATTGGGTTCAGTGGGATTTAGCCTTGCACATCTGAAAACTACAGGTCCAATAATATATCCTCAGGTATATCCATGTTTCACAGGATTCTGTTCCTCTTACTGTGTGAATCAATTGAATACTAAAACTAGGATTTGACTCACAAACTTCAAGAGATATATAGAGAGTTGAATGTTTTTGCAAAGTTCTTTCCCTGCTTCCTTGTTTGTTGATTTAATACTGAGGGATGAAAAACCTATTGGACAGGAGTTTGACCAACATTTTCTTGAGATAAGCAAACTCTTGTGCCTTCTGGGGTCAAACTACCTGTTACATTAAACGTGGAGTGGAGCTAAAGATCACTTTGTTTTCTGTGGTGTATGTGTGTGACCTAGGATAGATAGACAGACAAACAAGCCAGATAAAAGGTACTTCTTCCACACAGCCCCCCCCCCTAGTTTTCAGCTGAGCCAATGGTCTCCAAAGCTTGGGAAGAGGCTGTTACCTGAAATGGGGGACAGGTTTTAGACACCTCTGTACACAATTATAGTTCCCATTTTCATTTTGGCTTAACAATACCATCTCACACTTTGTGGAATGGATAATTCTGGCCAAATATTTTTCTGAGTTTCCTGTTGCCTCTTCTAGAATGCTATTTGACAAAGGAATAAGTAACTGTACCCAGCTGTAGATTATTTGCTATTTGAAAAAGTAAAATGTAAAAGATGACAGTTCACTTCAGCAAAAGCAACAACTCACTGGAAGGAAAATATTTGATTATGGCCACAGTACTCATTGTTGCCTGACTTTGATACAGACCTTATCCTGATATAGATTTGAGAGTGTATTACCTTGTCTTTCTCAGTCTCATATAATAAATATGAAAGCTGTTTCCACTGTTAGGATGGATGATATAATGAAAGCATATTTCCATCTAGTTTTGTACCAGCACATCATGATACAGATTCCAGACTGGCCCCACTTCAGGCATTTCCTGTGATACAGACAAATAATTCAATATATAAAAGACAATTTTTGATGGGCAAGTGTCTCAACCGAGGCACACAGCTGTCTGCTACTCCACCAACAACTTCCAGTGAAATCCCATGAATGTTTTCTCAAAAGCAATTCAGTGGGACTTACATCCAGGTACATGTGTACAGGATTGCACCTTGTGTTCCATAAAATTAGACAGAAAAGCCTAGTTTGCTTACTTTTTGCTTACTAAAATACCTACTTTTTAAAATAAAAATTGATAATATTGTTTGTTTATAAAAGAAAGTATGCACAATATATAGCGTGTAATTCAGCTTCCTTTTGAGACATGAGGAACATTCTCAGCAAAGATGTGAATCTGGAACAGACTGGATTATAAAAAGATATATAGCCAGGGGAAGGGAGGAGAGGGATGATGGATGACAGAGGAGAGAGTCTTATCCATAATAAGAAACTCAGCTAATAAGATCACAGCTCTATCTAAGGCCATCTAGATATACAATGCAGCATTCAAAAGCATCTTCAGATCTCTGGCACTTGTCATGTCATCAAATAATCACCTTATGATTTTTGTTTCTCAATGTCACTGGAAAATTATTATGCCATGAGGTGAAAACATGGACTAATCAGTGCTTCGCAAACTGTCTGATGTGGAGGACTACCAATTTCCCTCCTCACTATACAGTGGGCCCTTGGTAACTGCGGGGGTCTGGTTCCAGGACTTCCTGTGGATACCAGAATCGGTGGATGCTCAAGTCCCATTATATACAGTGGCATAATAAAATGGTGTCCCTTATATCAAATGGCAAAATCAAGGTTTGCTTTTGTTTGTGAATATTTTTTAACTGTGGTTGGTTGAATCCGTGGATGCCAAATGGTATTTGTGCCCATTGGCTGCAACTGTTTCTTTCCTTCCTAGAAACCTACCAGAGACCGGCACACAATTAGCACTAGCCCAGGAACCACCACCTTTGAGCAGCATTGGACTAATCCATCCTAGTATGAGTTACAGAACATCAAAATGTGGAAAGTTTTTATATTCTCTATTTATATTACGTCCATATGTTACCTACAGAAAACTCCCATCCCTATTCTTTTTAAAGACTGGGATCCCAAATTTTATTTTTCTTTCCAATGGTCTCTGTGACAGATCCCTTCTCCAGGCTGGCCCTGCAGTCCCAAACCCTTCGACTCCTGCCACTTACCTTTCCCTATTCCCTCTTTAGATCCCTCCCTGGACTGGGTACTTGGGCCTTAAGGTGATCCCTATATGGACAAGTGGATGTGTTGTTCAGTGGGTTCACTGTGGTAAGCATGACCAGACTTTTTCAAAATGTAACAGGAACAGTCAGATTGCATCCACGCTGCAAAAATAATCCAGGTTGACACTACTTAAATAGTAATGGCTCAGTGCTGTGAAATTTGGGGAGTCGTAGTTTTGTGAAACATTTAGCCTTCTCTGTCAGTGAGCTCTGGTGCCACAACAAACTACAATTCCCAGGATTCCATAGGACTGAGCCATGGTACTTAAAGTGCTGTCAAACTGGATTATTTCTACAGTAAGGATGCAGCCTCAGACACAGTTGTAAAAAGAAATAAACACATAGAAGTTTATCAATTCACGCTTAGATCACACACTAATCCCTGAACTATTTAATCATTCACAGCTCCCCAAAACCCTATTCAGTTTTCCCACCTTGGTGATGGTCCTCTTTCTCTTACAACTTTCCCCTATCTCAATTGCATCTTTTTTCTTATCTCTCTGCTATCCTTTCCTTAATTCTAGGCCATCTTCCCCCTATCTGTCTTCTGCTAGAGACAAGTTCTAGCTTTGCACAGGACAGGGACAGCTGGATCTCAAGGAAAGTTACTTTTTTGTTGCTAATAGAGATGAACATTTTATTACTTGTCTTTTATTGTTCTTTCTGCACACTATTCTACACTATGATACTACTTTAATTACCAAGTGTGTAGTGTGTAGATCCATCTTATCTTCTTCAGTACATTAGGTACCACACCTTGTAATAACTTGATACAGATCTCACTGCAATCCATTACTAAATTCATTGTACAGTATTTGCTCTTATTTGCTTTGTCTTAAGGCAACATAACTGGGTGAGGAAAACAGAGTGATTTGTTCAAGGGGTTCTTGGCTGTTTTAAAAGACACAGGTCATTGCTATGGTTAATGCTCTTTCCAGAGAGAAAACCTGGAATATTTGATTCTTGAGCTTGATGCCCTTGAGCTATTGATGCCCTGAGTTCTTGAGCTATTGATGCCCTGAGATCCAGTACATGGGATGCTCTGGCTGATGGAAGGCAAGGAGATGGTTTTTTTTCCATTTAGCCTCCATTACTTCTTGAAAAGCTGCCTAGAGGTTTGAGGGCCATTTGGAATAATATGAGAGAAGTGCTTGCAGAAGCAATAACTGCAAATTGCCCCTCCTCTCTCTTCTTGGTGTATCTCTGCCTTTTCTGTGAATTGGAGGAGCACTTTCTTTTTCAGAAGGAACACTCTGGATCCAGCCCAGAGTATAAATGAATTGTTGCTAAGACTGTGGAAGACAACTTAGATTAGGAAAACAGGCAGTGGCATTTTAGCACCTGTAGTCCAAATCTGTAACTTTTCCAAGGTCTAAATGGAATCTGGGGCATTTTGTGGGCAAACATGTTATGTACTGAGTTCCCCATCTGATCTCGGGCCAAGCTTCCTGTTACTAATTCTGCCAGTTTCAAAGACTCTGGATGTAAAAGCCCAATCAGTTTGCCAGCAGCAATGAAACTTCAGCCTCCTGTTCTGGTTCTGGCATGATTGCTAGTGGAACACTGAAACATGATTACAGCTGGGATGGGATGGCATCAATGCCTAACGGCTGGCATCAAATCATGCCCTATAGACCCAGTAGCTACCATCCTAGTAAATTCTCTACATCCACTCTTCTTTACTTTGCAATTTATATTTTACATTTTCTACTATTGTCAGCTTTCCTTCCCCCCGAATGTAACATTGTCTTGAAATGAAGCCTGCAACTTCTGCTAAGTGATCCACCCATGTGCAATACGATGCTATTCAGCTCAAACAAAGTTGTTCCTGAAGTAGTAAAGTAGTGTCCCCATTGATTGATTGGCAGTTAGGACCAGCTGGATCTGAGGCATAAAGGAAATAAAATGTTTTGTAACTGGCTGAAGTTACTTTGGGATATAGATTTATGGTTTTATGCTGTGTAGCATTACGGCTTTTATTCTCTCCCACAATTTATGTTTAATTCTTGTGATATGCTTCAGGAAATTTTCTGGCCATATATATGCTTTTCATGTGTTCTTCTAAAAGTTCTTGCCAGATGGATTGGTTTAAATCAAAGTGCCTTAAAATAAATAACCAAGCAGGGGAAAGCACTCATCCAATATAAACCAGTGATGACATTAATTTTGAAATGAATATAAGGGGTGAACATAGGTATACTAGTAATGGGCTACATTAGCATAGCAAACACATTGTTATGCAACCAACAGGGCAAATCTGCTGGTTAATCCACACAAAACCCAAACAGAAACTGGATTAGTGCCCCGTGTTTTCACACGACGTCGCACAGAAACTGGACAGAAAGTGGACAGAAACTGGTGTTATCCGAGATCTTTTGAAATTCGGTTGTTTGGAGGAAATGCAAATGCGCAATTAAGGTAAATTCGCATTTACCGTAATGTGATAGCCAAATGCACATTTGGAAGCATTTTCCCACATTTCCCCATGGTTCCGCGGGGTCCTCGAGGCAGTGTTTCCATCCCTTCCCCCTCAGCAGACGGCTAATTGAGCCGTCTTGGGGGCAGGGAAGGGGAGGGGCAGCCGCACGATCAGTGCCCCAACACCTTCCCCAGGTCGTCTTCGGAGCAGCTGGCCCTCCACACTGCCAGTGCTCCGAGGAGGACCTCCCGCCAAAGAGTCGGCGAAGGTGCACCTTTGGCAGCTTGAAGGACGAGCGGCCGTGGGCCGCCCCGGGAAGCTGCGCTGCGGGGCCGAGGTGTCCCCTCACCTCGGCCCCGCAGCACAGCTTCGCCGCCCCTGAAAGGAGTGCTAAATTGGTGCTCCTTTCACAAGTCGCCGAAGGTACGCCGCAAAAGGCTGCGGAGCACCTTCGCTGACTTCTTCGCTGCAGTGTGTGCAAATGTTGCAGCGGGAGGTCCTCTTCGGACCACCAGCCATGCGAAGGGCCGGCTGATCCGAGGACGACCTGGGGAAGGGATGACAGCCGCGGAGAGTGACAGCCATGGCGAGCATAGTGCGCATGTGCTAGAAGATCATTTCTAGTACATGTACGGGATTTTCTCACTTGTGTGCGAACGTTAAATGCGGTTTCAGCGGGAAATTACACATTTAATTGCACATTTATGTTAAAGCTTACTTTAATTGCACATTTATGTTAATCACGTGTGAAAACCATTTGCGGAATCAACGTTTATTTTCGGTTTATTTTCGGGATTTGTCATTTCCACTTTATTGTTGGTTTGTGGGCCACGTGTGATAACATCCTAAAGCCTTTATAAGTTGCAGTAAAAACTGGGTGCCAATCCTCTTTCTTGGAATTCCTTCTCTTCTAGAAAGGAAAGGGATACTCTGCCTTTCCAGTCTGCATGCTTCCTGTACTGTGCCACAGCTGAAGACATGCAGCAGGGAAGCTCAGTACCCCTTGGTGGGTTAATGGTGTCCACTGTGGCTTCATGACACTGGAAAGTCATTCACACCTGCTTTTCCCAAATTAGAATCATAATTCTTGTCTTGATAATTTAGCTCATTTGCACTGCAGACTTAAATTCAGTCAAGATAGCAAGTTTCTTTCTCTCTCTCTCTCTCTCTGCCCCCCCTTTTTTTGCTTTACATGCAAGAACAGTAAGCAACTTCACTTACTTGAAAGCTGATAACTTCAATTTTAGGCTTTACTTATTAAAAAGCAGAAAGGATAATCCAGCAAACTATCACCCAGTCAGTTTGTTATCAATAGTTAGTAAAATCTAGGCTAGACATCTATTTTTTAATATTTTATTAAAGAATTTTTATTACATCATTAAAAATATCAAAACATGTATAACAACTATCCTAATCTTAATATTTTGTTCTATTTACAATTTTACATTATTTCCTTTAGTTCGTACACAGTGAGTACTCTTTGTAAATGTAACTGATTTTACCAATCCACCTCAAATATCGCATGTAAAACATTCTTACTATTAAAATAAAACTATTTCCATATTATCATTCTCTTGGCTCATATATTCCACCTTTCTTTTATGTATTCCTCTATTGGAGCCCATTCCTCATTTACCAAATCTAAATTCCTATTATTGAGTAATTTCGTTAGTTTGTCCGTTTCTTTCATTTCTAATAATTTTAATAGCCATTCAGCTACCAATGGTATATCTTGTTGTTTCCATTTTTGAGCAATTAAGATTCTCGCTGCTGTAACTATATACAAAAGAATCCTCCAAATTTTTTTCTCTATCGTTGGGTTCAATTTTTTTAGTCATGTTTAATAGATATATTTCTGGAGTTAATTCAAATTTTATCTTTAAAATGTTTTGTATGGTAATATGTATTTTTCCCCAATACTTCTTTATTTTTTCGCATTTCCACCATGTATGATACCACGACCCCACATTATGTTTGCATTTCCAACATTCTTTTGATTTTTTATTATAAATTTTTGCTATCCTTGCGGGGGTTAAGTACCACCTCTGTTCCATCTTCCAAAAATTTCCTTTCAAATCTTGTGAATTTGTAAATTTGTCCATATTTTGCCTTGCGCTCTCCCAATGTTCTAAGTCAATTGTCCTACCTATATCAGTGGCCCATTTAATCATGTTATCTGATATTTTTTCTGATTCTTGTTTCATTTCTATTAATATCTTATAAAATTTGCTTATTTTTTGTCTTGAGGATTGTAACATTACCTTATCTAGATCTGTCAGTTCATTTTCAAGTCCTTGAAGTTTTGTATCGATCTTAAATCTCTCTTTAAGTTGTAAATATGAAAAACATTGCATTTTTGGGTCTAATTTTGTCAATTCTTCAATTGATTTCATTTCTAGTTCAGAATCCTCCCCCTTTATGGCCATATCTGTTGTTTTGACTGTTGTCCATTTTCCATGAAAGGCTTCATGTGGAGAGGTCCATAGTGGTATTTTCCTATATATTTTCTCTTTTATCTCATTCCATATGTTCAGGAGTGCTTTCCTAACCACATGATGTTTGAATTCTTTATGGACTGACTCTTTCCCATAACATAGATATCCATGCCAACTGTATCTATTATTGAAACCTTCCAAATCTAGAACATCTTTTCATTTTAATGTTATCCAATCTGATATCCAATCTAATGCATTAGCTTTATGATATAGTTCCAAATCCGGAACATTCATTCCACCATCCTTTTTACTTCTCGTCATTGTTGTCCAATTTACCCTTGCTTTTTTATTATTCCAAATATTCCAAATATACCTTTTTATATCTTTATGCCAGTCATTAAATGGTTTTTTATTATGAATGATCTGGATGCATTGGAATAAAAAAATTATTTTTGGGAGGATCATCATTTTAATCGCTTCAATTCTACCAGATAATGATATATTCAATTTTGACCATTTTGCCATTTCGGCTTTTATCTCGATCCATTTCATTTTGTAATTATTATCAAATAAGTCTAAATTTTTATTTGTTATCCATATTCCTAAATATTTTATTTTATTTTTTATTTTACACTTTGTTTTATTTTCTAAATCTATATTTTCTTCTCTTGACATATTTTTAGTTAGTATCATTGTCTTATCATAATTAATTTTAAATCCTGCCACTTTCCCAAATTCTTCCAGTGTTCGAAAAACAGATTCAATTTGAGTTAAAGGATCATCCAAAATTAAGGCGAGGTCATCCGCGAATGCTCTCAGTTTGTATTCATTTCCTCCTACCTTTATTCCTTTTATTTGTTCATTTTTTCTTATATTATTTAGTAATATTTCCAATACCATTATAAATAGGAGTGGTGAAAGGGGACATCCTTGGCGCGTTCCTTTTGTTATTTTGATCTCTTCAGTAAGATTGCCATTTATAATTAATTTGGCTGTTTGATCTTTATAAATTTCTCTTATTCATTTACAAAAATTATATCCCATCTCCATTTTTTCCCAATAATTCCATCATAAATGTCCAGTTTACGTTATTGAATGCTTTTTCCACATCCAAAAAGATTAAGGCCATTTTCTTATCATTATTTTTTTCATAATATTCGATAATGTTAATAATTGTTCTTATATTGTCCTTCAATTGTCTTCCTGGGAGAAAGCCTGTTTGCTCCTCTTTAATTATGTTTACTAAAACTTTTTTAAATCTCTCAGCCAGAGTCAATGCAAATATTTTATAGTCTGTATTTAGTAATGATATTGGTCTGTAATTTTTTACTTCCATTTCATCTTTTCCCTCTTTTGGTATTAAACTAATGTTAGCATTTTTCAAAGTGTCCGGGATTCCTTCACAAGTTATCTTATTGAATGTTTCTAACACAGGTTGTTTCAATTCTTCAAAGAAAGTTGTATAATATAATGTTGTGAATCCATCCGGACCTGGAGCTTTGTCTTTTTTTATTCGTCTTATCACCTGTTCTATTTCCGATTCCGTAAATTCCGCATTTAATATTCCTTGTTGGTCTGGCAGGATCTTTAGTATATCTTGGTTTTCCATGTATTTCTTTATATCTTCATTTTTAATTTCTTCTTTTTTATACAGTTTTGTGTAAAAGTTTTGAAATATTATTTGTATTTCTTCCTGCAAATGATATATTTTGTCTCTTATTTTCGTAATTGATCTTCTTTCTTTTTCTTTCTTGAGTCTATAAGACAGCCATTTCCCTGTTTTATTTGCTGATTCAAAATGTTTTTGGTTTATAAACTTTATCTTCTTAGCTATTTCTTCTAAGATCTTATCTAGTTGCTTCTTCAACCACTTTGATCTTTTATCTAATCCATCATTTGTTGGATCCAATTTTAACTTTCCTTCCATTTCCTTTATTTCTTTTTCTAGTCTTCTTAATTCTGCATCTTTTTGTTTTTTGACCTCATCTCCTCTTTGTATTAACAGTCCTCTTACAACCGCCTTGCTAGCATCTCATATCATTTTTGCTAGACATCTATATTAGAAATTATAATATTGGATGGATAAAAAAAAAATGTTCTGGCTGATGAACAGGTGGGTTTTAGATCAGAAAGATCTACTTTGGATCAGGCCCTAATCTTGCAACATTTGGTGGAAAAATATTCCAGTAAAGCTAAAAGGTCCCTATATGCACTGTTTAAACCTTAAATCTGCGTTTGATTTGATTTCTAGAGATAGATTGTGGAACAAGTTATAGGCCTCATCAGTAGATCATTGCTTATTATTGCTTATTTACAAACTACATGAAAGGTGCAACTTGGAAGCTGTCTGATAAAGGGCTGATGCAGACTAGCACTATAGGCTGACCTGGGGTGGATTTGGGGTGGGGCAACTACACCCCGACCACCCCAACTTTGCCCTGATGCCGTGTGCCTGTCTGCATGGCGCACAGCATTAGGGTGCTCTTTTGGTGATAGCGGCTCAAAGGGCAGCCTTTTGCCACCTCCAAAAGGAGTGGCATTTTGCTGTTCTTTTTGGGGTGGCAAAAAGAAGGATCGGGGCCACATGTGTGGTTGCTGTGGCCCCAATCCGCTGCACCCAGGAGCAGCCCAGAGCTGTCCCAAACGGGCTGTCTGCGTCAGCCCAGAGTCTTTACACATAGTGAAGTCAACAAGGATGTATAGTAGCCCCATTGTTGTTTAACTTTTACATTAATTCAATGATTGCTGCTGTTAGTCAGATTTTCACCCTCCCAAGTTAGCAGGTAGTCATGTTTCAGTGCTGCTATATGCTGATGATGTGGTGATATTATCTCAGACACCCATTGGGTTACAGAGAGAATTTTATGCCCTAATCCACTATAGCAGACCTGCACAACTTGGCAGTAGGAAGGGGCCAAATTGAAATATGCCAAAATTCCTTGGGTCACAGATAGGTTTTAACTAAATATTAATTAATTAATTATATTAATTATTATTTATATTAAATATTAGTAATATATTATTTATATTAATTATTATTAAATATTAAATATTAAATATTAAATATTAAATATTAAATATTATTTATATTGCATATAATAAATATTATTTATATTAATTCCATCCTCTTCCTCCTCTGTCTGGCCCTTTCCTCAAGGAGAAAATGGACGGTGCAGGAGCCTTGCAGGGTAAACATTTGGCCATCTTTTCCCACCATCTCCTGGCCTTCTCCTCGGGAGAAAGCTGGGCAGTGGAGGAGCCCTGAGAGGCAAGCACTTACCCATCCTTCTTCTCCTCCACCACCTGGCCTTCTCCTTGGGAGAGAGCTGAGCAGCAGAGGAACACTGTGAGTGTTCACCCATCTTCATCCTCATCCTTCACCCAGCCTTCACTTCAGGAGAAAACCAAACAGCAGAGGAACCTTGTATGGCAAGTATTTGCCCATCCTCCTCCTACTCCATTGCCTGGCCTGAAGAAAGCTGAGAAGCAGAGGAGCCTTGCAGGGTGAGTGTTTGCCGTTCTTTCTCCTCCTTCTCTACCTGGCCCTCTCCTGAGGAGAAGGCCAAGCAGTGGAGGAGCCTTGAAGACATTCCACATCCTTGTTGGCCACCTGAAATCCTTTGGCGGGCCACATGTGGCCCCCGGGTAATATATTGTGCAGGCCTGCACTATAGCCAAGAGGGAGGTCTTCAAATAAATTATGAGAAAACCAAAGTTATGATGTTTGCAAAAAGACCTACATGGATGTTAAATGGTCATAGGATTGAACAACTAAGGACCTTTAAGTATCTTGGTGTCATATTCCAGTCTAATGGAAATCGTAAGGCACATGCAGAATATGTTGCAGAAGTGGCACAGAGATCTATATCTGTAATACAAAAATTCTTTTATACTAAAGGAGGACAATATGTTCCAGCTGCCTTAAAGTTGTTTCAGGCCAAACCCCTCAGTCAGCTACTCTGTGGTGCTCAATTAGGTCCTTACTCCTCTTTTTCTACCTTGGAAGTAGTTCAATCAAAATTCCTGTCGACTATTTCAAGTAGTGAGAGTCTCTCAGCTTTTTCAGTGGACACTCCAGAGGCTAGTGGGAGCATACTTATGGGTCTGGCAGGCCGCATACGGCCCATGGGTTGCACTTTGCCCAATTTAGGTAAATATATGTATGCTATCTTGGTCAGCAGCCCCAGAAAACCTAGCTCCAACTGCTCAGTGACAGCTGGCAGCTTTGAAAAAGAAGTATAGTACTCTACATTGCATGGCATACCACTACTGAAAATGTTGTGGAAATTCAAAAGCAGTTGGGAAACAGTATGCAGTAAAGTGTTTGCTCTACATGCACTAAGGGGCCACTAGGTGGCAGTAGGTAAAGTACTCCTTATTGGAGCAGAGGAATAAAATTGGTTTCAGTTTTACCTTGGTATGTTGCCCAGACTTTCAGTTATCTCAATGTGCAAGTTTGTTGTACCAAGTAAAGACAAGATTTCCCTAGAATAGTAGTGCTTTGGAAATTGCTTTTGTGTTTCTCAGTTATGATACTTTTGTTTGTGGTGCCTTGCCACCAGCAAGGATGGTTCCTGTTTCCTTTGGGGTATTCTGGGTTCTACCACCATCTCCAACAGAAATTTTGGAAGACTTATGGGTGATTTTGGTTTGGGATAGGTCATGACTGCTTGTTTTGTTTGGAAATGACCCCTCCTCTTTCATCGCTAGTCATATACTTGAAACCTGGAGATATTTATAGCATGTGTTTTAATTCTATTGTCTGAGGTATTTGGAAACTTTCTGCTCTGTAAGCACCTCCTGCTCCACTGCTGCATTCTAGCTCTATGGACTTGTATCACACCAGGCTGCTAAGACACCACAACTGCAGTAGTGTGGGAAACACAAACATTTGGAAACAGACATTTTTGTGCAGCTCTTCATAAATACCATGGTGCTGCTATAGTCCCTGGCCCTGTCTTCTGCATGCTGGCCTTCATAGCCCAATCTTTCTACCCTATGCCCACCCCAGCATGCCTTTTAGTCTGTATTTTTTTTTTCAATTGTGCAATTGCAAAAAATTAATTGATTTTTAAAAAAGAAAACAAAATAATTTTTAAAAGAAAAGAAAAATAGCCTGATTGTGACTCATGAGTGGGAGGGAGAAGAGTAGTATCATCACATCCAATTGCCTGTATGTCAGAACTACAGTAGGAGGAACTTATCAGATGAATCAATAGTGGAAGAGCCACATGATTGGGAAGGATTGATGGGCTTTTCCTGTCAATGAAAAGGAGTGCTTCAGAAATGGATGGAAGAGGAAGCAACTGCAGGACAGACACAGTGTTGTTTGATAAGGTACTGCCACATACACTACTATCCTGCTGTAATCCCACTTTAGGAGCCTTGTGTAATAAAGTCCTATGACATACAAGTAGAATGGCGGTGGTGGTCATGGGTGATGTGGCAGTGGCAGCTCCATGTGTAGTGGTAGGCGGGTGTCTGGACACTTGCCCATTGCCATGCTAGACCAGATAGGTGTTGGTGGTGGGAAGAGGCTGGATCCACAGGCATGATAAGATGGGGTTGGCAGCCATATCCTGCCCATGTATTCAGAACTCTGTTTTTCATCTGTGAAATGTTGGAGGGTATGTGAGCACTCCATAGCCTGGCAGACACCTTTTATACTAGCTTGCACAGAGGGATGCTTTCCCATCATGAATGTTTAAGTAAAAGGCAATTCCTAGTCCTGTATGTGGAATCTTGAGGCAACAAAACATCTTTAGCCAGCCCTGGAATTGATAGCAATCTAAGTTCCCTCGTGTGTGCTAAGTACAGCAGTACAGTTTTAGCTAGTAATAGATATTTTCTGTTTGTTTCATTCACTGGCAGTTTGCTGAATTGGCATTTTGGTACAATACATTTATTTAGCAGGAGAGGAACCATGTTGGCAGCTATAGTATAAATTCTTCTTTTTTTAGATGGGTGCTGGAAAAATAAAACATCAGGACGTTACATAACAGGAAACAGGCAAAGAAAGAAAAAACATGGGAAAGAATGTGTATATGGAAAAAAGGTAGCCATTGGACAAAAGGCATTCACTTTCTTATAATAGAAATTGTTTGAAAAAGAAATAAAAGTTGTGGCAAAACATTTGCTTTTATTACTACCATTTTACACAAAGGGAATAAATTTAACTTTCCCCATTTTTCTATGTCTCTTTTAATTTCTTTCCAGACTTGTCATAATTGTTATAAAATAATAAACTGTTATTTGTGATTGTAATTCTTTTGGGTAGAGTGGCAGTAATAAAAGCAAATATTTTGCCAAGGCTTTTATTTCTTTTTCAAATGATCCCTATTATAAAAAATGGGATACATTTTGTGCAATGGCAGAAAGAGATTTCCAGATTTATCTGACAGGCAAAGAAATGCAGAATAAAATCTTAAACACTGAACAATAAGGAAAAGGATGGCTTGGGAGTCCCTAATGTCAAATTGTATTATGAGTGCTGTTGTTTTGTATGGTTGAAGGAATGGATATTGCTTAGAGATATTAGACTCTTAGACCTCAAAGCCTATAATTTAAGGTTTGGTTGACATGGTTACCTTAAGTATGATAAATTTAAGAAACATGCTGAATTTAAAAATCATTGTATTAGATGATTAGAATTAGGAGCTTATTTCATTACCTTTTAATTTGAAATCAGCCTACCAGGATGCAGCTGGGATGCAGCATGGAGACGGGAATTATCGCATTGTAATTCGCTGCCGAATCACCAGACAATTGCAGTCCAGGTCCCAGCCCACGCTCAGCCAGCTATCCTTAAACCTTGGGAGCTTTTCATTTTCGAAATAGGGTTGGCTGAGCATGACTGGGACCCAGGCTATAGTCGCCCAGCGATTCAGCAGCAAATTACAATGCAATAATTCCCACCTCCATGCCACGTCCCGACTGCATCCCAGTAGGCTGATTTCAAATTAAATGGTAATGCAGTAAGCTCCTTAGAAAGGCTCTCCACTGAGTTTGGTATAAGTACAAACAGAGACTTTTTCCTAAGACAGTTAACCACCTAACCGCAGGAAGCCTTTTCAAGGGACTAATGGGTTAAAAATTGGAGATGGTTGCTTTATGATGATCTTTTGTATTTTGAACAAGACACCTGGAAGTATAAATCAAGAGAGATGATTCTTATGGAAAGTAAAAATCTTAACTGGTTTGCTTATATGCAACTTAAAGACAGATTTAATCAAGACAAGAGAAATACTGTCATCGAGGTTAGAAAAAATGAGTTTTATTTAGAGTTGTGTAAAGATGACGATCACATGATTTAAAAAGTGTATACATATTTCTGAAACTAGAGACAAAAAGATAAGCCTGTAAAAGGGTATATGATAAGGTGGGTCTAAATTTTGGACCTAATATTCATATGGATAGGAAGGGAAAACGTAGTATGAATATATAAAATTTATATTTGTTGTTAACTGCTCTTGAGTTGATCTTGACCCATGGTGACCCTAGAGACATCTCTAAGGCCCCCTGTCCTCCACTGCTCTGTTTAAATCCTGCAAAGCCACACCAATGACCTCCTTAACAGAGTCCATCCATCTGGCATGTGGCCTTCCTCTCTTCCTACTACCTCACACCTTTCCCACCATTATTGTCTTTTTTTAATGAGTCTTCTCTTCTAATGATATGTCTGAAGTACAACAGCCTCAGTTTGGTCATCTTGGCTTCCAGGGAGGTTTCCAGCTTGATCTGCTCTAGGACCCATTTATTTGTCTTTTTGGCTGTCCATGGGATCCTCAACACTCTTCTCCACCACATCTCAAAGGAGTTGATTTTCTTCCTCTTTTCCTTCTTGACTGTTCAGCTTTCACATCTATACATGGTAATAGGGAATGCAGTGGCTTGTATGATTCTATCTTTTGTGCTGAGTAGTAGATCTTTACATTTTAGAATCTTTTCTAGTTCTTTCATAGCCACCCTCCCCATTCTTAGTCTTCTTCTGATTTCCTGACTGTAGTCCCCATTTCTATCAATGTTTGATCCTAGGTATGAGCATTCTTTTACTATTTCTATTTCTTCATTGTCTAGGTTGAACTTGTGAAGGTCCTCAGTGGTGGACAGTGATTTAAAATAAAACCTGTATAAGATGATGAATAGATAGTTGTTGTTGCATGCCTTCAAGTAGTTTCTGACCTTATGGTGACCCTAAGGTCATGGGGTTTTCTTGGCAAGATTTGTTCAAAGGAGGTTTGACATTGCCTCACCCTGAGGCTAAGAGCATGTAACTTGCCCAAGGTCACCCAGTGGGTTTTATGGCTGAGCTGGGAATCAAACCCCAGTCACCAGAGTCATAATCCAACACTCAAACTACTACATCATGGTATCCAGCTCCTAATTATCTGCCTAAATTTCCCAGAATTTCAAATCAGTGTTGGGAATATTAAAATAAGGAGGCGCCTTTTTTACATGTGGGGACTTGTAAGAAGGCAAAAAGTTATTTACCAGAAATATTCTTGTCTAGTGTTATGGATTAAGAACTGGAGAGCAAATATGCATTACTTCTCCAATATAGGACAAGAGCAGCAAGAAAATTGTTTGCTCAAAATTGGAAATGGACTGAAGCATGGAAGAGGACTGAAGAATGGAATATTAAGGTCACTGAGTTAGTCCAAATGTCTAAGTTAATGTGGGTTCTAATGGATAAACCAGTGATGATCTTTTGAGAGATTGGAAAACATTTATGGATTTTTTTTAGTAATAAGAAATCAAACAATGTAATAATATGTGGTTATTGTTTTTAGTAATTTTAGAATATCCCCCCCCCTCCATTTTACTTTTCTTTCTCATTATTCAGCAATGAGACTTGTGTGGCAGGAACATATTGTGTATTACCGTAATTATTTGTTTTTTCCCCCTCTTTCTTTTTTTTCTATCTTTTTTATTTTTGGAAGGTATATTACTTTTGCTGTAAATTAGTTTGTAAATGTTAAAATTTATTTTAAAAAAGACGAAAGCAGGCATGTATTAAAATAGCAAGTAATGAAGTCTATATGGGCCTTGTATCTGATGTAAAAACCAACCTTGGTTGAAACATTTGTTCCCATAGTGATTTGAAACATTGTATGGTTTCTCACAATTCTTTTCCATTGCAAAGGGATATTTTCCAAGATATTCAAAAGTTCTTTTTTAGAAACAAAAATTGAACAAGAGATGCTCAGTGAGATGAATCCAATTACAACATAAGATTGCTTGCATACGTCTGCCTGGAAAGATAAGCATGATTATGCTTTTCCAGACCATTTACAAAGTTTTGAAAAGTTACTATTTTGAATCATAATTCCCAAGATTCTCTCAGCTATCTTGACTGAAAAAATAACTTTCCCGAACTCTGGCAGAGGTCAGCTCTGCTTTTGACTCTTCTGGGGGTAAACTAGGTCCAGGTGCAATCTGTCAAAGTCGCTCAGTCTGAATTATATACTTGGGCAAACTGGCCACAGTTGTTATAGTCATAGTCTGTTGTTATTGTTGTTCACTTATATAGCACCATTGATATACATAGTGTTTTACTACAGAATAAAACATTAATAACTACTTCAATAGAAAATACTAAACTACAATACTACTAAACTACTAAAATAAAATACTAAAAATGCAATAGTAAAAAACAATAGTAAACTACAATGCAAAAAAAGCTACACACACAAAAAAAATACAGAATACAATGTATAATTAATTATAGTAAAGTATAGTAAAAATCTAGAGCATTAATCTAAAATTCCAAAAGTTTTAGAACACAATAAGCTTTTCAATATAGATTTAAAAATGGCAGGACAAGGAGCAGTCTGCAAGTTTACAGGGTGGCAATTTCAGAAATAGGGGGTTGCAAGAGAAAATGGATGAAGCTGAGCCAGGGAGGAGGAAACCCTTGGCTGGATGAGAAGCCCAATATTTCCAGAGTGCAGATTTCTAACAGCTTGGTAAGAATATATGAGCTGCAAGATAAGGAGGAGCTAGTTTATGCAGTGCCTTGAATGTCAGAACAAGCAGCTTATGCTGAATCCTAGAGGGAATAAATTGCCAATGAAGGGATGCAAAAGTGTGTGTGGACGCTGCAGCGGAAGTACGTCATCGGAGCGCCCGTCGTGTGGAGCGACAGGTGCTCCGATGACATGTTCGAGAAGGGGTTGGGGCGCTCAGCGTGAGGCTTGCCCTCCCCTTCCTTGCCTCCAAGATGGCGCAAAGCTTCCCCCCTTAGTAGCAGAATGAAGAATGGAAACAAAAGAACTAAGATGAGATAATGGAAGATCAGTCAAAAGATGATTACAATAATCGAGACAGAAAAATGACTAAAGCATTGACTAAAGTTTTGATGGAGGAAGCAAAAAGGAAAGGTCTAATTTTAATGATGTTATAAAGCAGGGGTAGGCAACCTTTCCCCTTTAAGTGCCAAGGGACTTCAGCTCCCAGAATCCCAGGAGCTATTGGCCAACATGGGACTATTGGCCAACATGGCTGAGGCTTCTGGGAGCTGAAGTCCCTCGGCCTTTAAAGGGGAAAGGTTGCCTACCCCTGTTATAAAGGAAGAATTGACATGACTTTGCTACAGCCTCAATATGAGGAACAAAAGACAAAGGAGAGTTAAGGACAAAGCCAAGACTCCATGCTTCCTTTGCAGGATAGATGGGAACGTTATTGATAGTGATGGAAAATGTATAATGTAATGAAGGTTTCAGGGGGGAAATGAGTATTTCTGTCTTTGCCATATTAGGTTTAAGGCAGCGATGAAGCATCCATGCTGACATATTGGAAAGACATACTGTGGTGCAATGTTTGATCTCTGAAGAAAATTCAGGTACAGTTCAGTATCATCAGCATAAAGGTGATATTGAAACCTATACAAAATGATAAGATTACTTAAAGATAGTGTGTAAAGAAAAAACAACAAAGGGCCCTGAGGAACCCCAACTGAACGGAGCAAGGAAAAGGATGCACGATTACCAGCTACCACATTAAATGATTGACCTGAGAGATAAGATGAAAACCAGCTGAGAACTCAATCAGTGAACCCTAAGTTACAAAGTGAATCCAACAGAAGAGCATGATGAATCATATCAAAGTCTGAAAAAAGATCAAGGAGAATAAAGATGGTATATAGGCCTTTTGACTTAGCCTGAAGGTGGTTATCTGTTATTTTTATGAGAGCTATCTCTGTATAATGTTAAGGGTGGAATACAGACTGAAAAGGAGCCAATATAGAAGTCTGAAAAAGGAAAGTGAGGCACTGCGTAAATAGCACATTCCAATACTTTCGAAAGGAAAGGCAACAGTGAAATAAGTTAATAGAAAGAGAGGATGGGTTGAGTCAAGACTTCTTGAAGACTGGAGAGACTGTGGCATGCTTCAACTCAGAAGGAAATGAGCTGGAAGGGACGGATTAATAATATGACAAAGAAAAGGGAGAAAAGTGGGAGAAATGGCAGTGGTAAAGTGAAAAGGAACAGGATCCAAAGAGTAGGTAGAAAGATTTGAAGACTTCAACATTTTGGATAATTAATCTAACAAGACGAAGGAAAAAGAGAAAAATTAGAACAAGCGTATGTTTTGATATGTTGGTAATGAGGAGGGTTCAGGAGCAGGGACAGAAGAATGAATGATTTCTATTTTGCTATTTTAAAAAGTTACAAAATCATCAACAGAAAATGACAGAGGAAGAGGTGAAGGAGAGGGCTTTAGAAGAGAATTAAAAGTAGAGAAGAGATGCTGTGGACATCGGGAATTAGCATGAATCAGTGATGTACAGTACTATACAGTGATGTATAATAAGTCTGTTCGGCCAAAGAAATGGCACTAGAGAAGGAATAAATAATAAATTTATAATGAATATAATATGTCCTCTCTCTGGTCTTCCTCCACAAGCCTCAAGTCTATGAAAGCTCATGCTACCAGCTTCTTTCTTTCAGTTAGTCTCAAAGGTGCTACAAGATTCCTTTGCATACTGATTTTCCAGACTAAGGGGCTATGCAGACAGGCAAAAAGAGGTGCTTTGAGGGTGACTTGTGGGTGTGGTGTTTAGACAACACGCACCTAAAAGTCACTAGGAAGGTGCCCTCTAACCGTCGTATGCCGCAAAAAGCCACTCTAAAAAGGAGCCGCTTTTTTCTGCTCCTTTGGTTAAGATGTACACCTTTGCATGTGCATATGCACCAGAAAATGGCTGTATAAATGCACCGCTGCACATGCAGCAGAAATTGACTCAGCAATCCGGAGCATGCGCCCTACGATGCAGGCTTTAATTTAAAGCACCCTTTGTTTCCAGGTGTGGATGCACTGGTGCAGGTGCGCTTGAATATTAGAACCCTAACCCTAACCCTAATTGTAACCCTACGCATGCTCCCTAGCAATTGTCTTCTGTTATGACAATCAATGCATTCTGTTGGATGTACGCTTGTTGTCAGCATGCACAGCAGTTTGCATGAAAGAGGCATTTGTGACCTCTTCTGTGCAGGTGTGCATATGACCTGCACACCACTTCCTGGCATGATGAGGAGGAGGGGCTCCTGCAATAACATTTGTCTGTGTATCCTGTTGACCATGTCCCTTGCATGACTACCAGCTGCATGTGTTTAAGAGAACAACAAAAAAATTAAAGCAGCTGCTGCCGGCCCATGCGGTTGCTCCATCTACCTTTGTGGCGTCCTTGGGGCTGGTGGCGCAGTTGCTAGGGCTTCAATACAGCCTTGGAAAAGCTGAATTGACTCCCCTCAGTGCTCCATCCCCATGTAGGGCATCCTTGGGGCAGGTGGTGTGGTTGCTGCAGCTTAGGGAAAAGGCAGATTCAGGTCACCTTTGCTCCAGTGGTTCCGCTCCTTCCTCTTGGGCAGAACCCAGAGAGTGCTGCTCTGGGACAGTTGCTCTGCAAAAAAAGACCTCCCTTGTGGCCTTCCTAAAGGCACCATTCTGTCCCCAATACTGTTTAACATATATATGAAGCCGCTGGGTGAGATTATCTGGAGACATGGGGCTGGATGTTATCAGTACGCTGATGACCCCCAGATCTATTTCTCCTTGTCTTGATAATCTGTCTCAGCTTCTCATGGTGTCTCTCCTCTCAATGACTGTCTTAAGGCAGTAATGGGCTGGATGAGGAAAAACAGATTGAAGTTGAATCCAGACAAGACGGAGGTGCTCATAGTAGCGGCCCCGAAACCATGAATTGGGTTGCAACCTCCAGTCTTGGATGGGGTCACACTGCCCGTGAAGGACTGTGTTCACAGTCTGGGGGTGCTCCTGGATTCGTCGCTCCTGATGACTAATCAGATAAATGCTATGGTCAGGAGTGCCTGTTATCAGCTTTGGCTGATACGCCAGCTGCGCCCTTTCCTGGCAGAAAGGGACCTTGAGACTGTGGTGCTTGTGCTGGTAACCTCTTGTCTGGACTTCTGTAATGTGCTCTACATGGGGCAACCCTCGTGCTTGGTCCAGAAACTTCAGTTGGTACAGAACATGGCAGCCAGAGTGGTCTTGGGGACATCTAGGAGAGACCATGTAACACCGGTATTGAAGTCTCTCCACTGGCTGCTTATTAGTTGCTGGGCCCAGTATAAGGTGTTGGTTATGTCCTTTAAAGCCCTAAATGGCTTGTGTCCAACCTATCTTTGGGATGTCTCCTCCCAAAAAATCCTCCCCGTGCACTCTGGTCCACTGGGAGGAATTTGCTACAGCTAATGAAAACTAGGCTCTCTGCAACCTCCCAGAGGGCCTTTTTGGTAACCGCTCCCAGACTATGGCATGGCCTAACGGATGAGATCCGTCGGATTACGAGCTTAAGCAGCTTCAAAAAGACTGTGAAGACGGATCTCTTTCGACAGGACTTTCCTGATAAGAATTCCTGGCCTCAGGAGCCTATTCATTTCTATCTTTTTTATTTTCTCTTGTCACTGCCCTTGCTTGTTTACTGTTTGTTCTACTGTTTGTTCTAGTTGTTTTTTATCCTGATGTTTATTTTATGTTGTTTTAATGGATATGTGGTTTAATACTTTTTTAGGGGTGGGTGGGTTCTGAGATTTTAGAGTGTATTTCAAGATAGGTGATATTGTATGGAATTTTAATTGTTGTAAGCCACCCCGATTGTTCGACAGAGGGGCAGGGTATAAATAAATTTTATTATTATTAATTATTATATTTTTAAGTGGATTAAAATAATATTTGAAAATAGTCAGAAAACAGTAAGAAAATACAAAAACAACCATTATGTATTCTTATTGTTGAGAAACCCCGAAGAATCCTGAACTGATGAGAATTTCTGGAGTTTGCTACTTAGGGATGCATCTACACTACAGAAATAATGCAACTTGACACAACTCTAACTGCCATGGCTCCATCCTGCAGAATGGGATTTGTAGTTTTGTGAAGCACCAACACTTTTTTAGCAGATAAGGCTAAAGATCTTATAAAGCTACAAATCTCAGTATCTCATATGATGGAGATACAGCACTTAAATTGCCATCAAACTGCTTTATTTCTACAGCATAGATGCACCTGTATGCTTCATAAAACTTCATTTCCACCAAAATTTGGGTTATATATAAAATGCCACACTTTGTTCTAAAACCACTGTACTTCCAACAAAACCCACTATTATTTATTATTTTAATTTTTTTTTACACAAAAAATAGTGGTGGAATATAAATGAGTAAGTTAGGGGGACTGCAGATGGGCAGCTCTGGGCCGCCCTGGGAAGCGGCAGATCGGGGCTATGACAACCCCACGCCACGGCCCCGATCCTCCCTTTTGCCGCCCTGAAAAGAGCGGCAAATTGCCAGTGCATGGCTCTTCAGTGCCCCTTTTGGTGCAGTGTGCCAGAATGCTGCACCAGAAGGGCATCCTGATGCTGCACGCCATGCGTAATGCAGCATGGCATCAGGACGGCATCAGTGTGGGGCTGAGGTGGCTGGCCTGCATCTGCCCCACCCCAACTCTGCCTCCAGGCTGGCCCTTTGGGATGGTCTGCAGATGCCCTTAGTTTAGTTTGTTCTGGACATGGCACAAGGAAATCTTGTGCCACATGCCACGAGGACAACATTTAATTTCACCATTGGATTTAATGGGACTTGGGTATCCATGGATTTTGGTATCCATGGGAGGTCCTGGAACAGAACCTCAAGGGCTCACTGTATTGTTACCCAGAATAAAGCATTGTGAATTCTTACAGTATTTTTTATGTGCATTTCACATAAAGTCAATTTCTGTGAAAGAAAATCATTGCCTCAGATTTCACTGTAAAAAAAAAATTCCTTCAGATCTCAGAATTTAATCATTATTTTTAATGCATCACAAAGAGCTCAGGGCTATTTTCTGATATCATCTTAATCATCAGCAGTAAACCTTTAATGATGCTGATGCCTTTTATCTCCACACATGTTAAAAAATTAGTGCATTTTGAGTGAACTGTTCTATGTTAGGAATGATCTCTGTTTATCAGTCCGTGACTCATGTCATGTCCCTAGCTGTTTCAGGGCACAGATTCCTGATCAAGTTAATTACTTCACACATTCGTGTTTTAGTGATGACAGTGAAAGGAGGGATGGGCACAAATTAGTCTAGTTCCCTTAAGAATAATGGAAAGAATGTAATCTATACTTTGGTTGCATATCATAGCAAAGGCTAACTGTAGTAACAGTGATAAGTGAGTTCCATTCGTTATACTGCAAGGAGATTCATATTTCCATAAGACATTTGCTATCCAGTGAAGTGATCTTCAATCCATACCAAAGGCTATCTAGTCTGTGAACAGAGGCATTGTATTGGAGCGCACACCAGAGGGAAGTATTGGGGTGGCAGGAGAGTGAACTCAAATGGTGAGTGGAGTCAAAGTGAATGAGAGGTGGGGAATGTGACTTGAGAGACAGAGGTTGCATATTTGTGGCAGAGTAGACTAAATACATTTTAATGTACACTCTTATACAACTATGAATCCTAGGATTCCATAGGATGGTGCTGCAGCACTTACAGTGGTGTCAAACTGCATTAGCGCTATAGTGTAGATGCACCCAGAGTTGAGATTTCTTCTTCATAGGGTTGCCATAAGTCAAAGTTGACTTAACAGCACATAACAACAATAACAACAGATGAATACCATGAAAGTCTGAATGCATGTTTAAAACAAAGTTTAGTACTGTAAAAGATGACATATTGATAAGAGCCCATAAATAAGCTTAAAATAAATATTAGAGCCCAGCTAATATGACTTTTAAAAAAATCCATCCCACCTCAGTCTTGGTTCAGGTGGAACAAGAACAAGATTGGGTTTTTATAGCTATCAACAGCCTTGCTCACATCTTACGAATTCATAGAATGGCTTCCTCTGTTGTGTTAGTCCACTTGTAATGTGATCTCCCTCTTTCCTAACTCCCTTCATATTTCCTGAGCATTATCATTTTTACAGAGTCATGTTATTTTATAATATATCTAAAGTCTGATACCCTCTCTTTAATCATTTTGGTATCTAGGAAGAATTTTCTTAGACTAATTTGTTTTTAGAAGTCCATGTTATGTATAGAATTGTCCCCCAGCACCACATTTCAAATGAGTTGATTTTACCCCAACCCCAGCTTTCTTTATTGTCCACTCTCACAATCATATATAGATGCAGGAAATACTATTACAAAGTTGATCCTGACTTTACTATTTAACCATAAGTTTTTGCAGTTGAGGTTCTCATCTAGTTCCTTTATAGATGCCCTGCCAAGACTTCCTCCTTTTCTGATTTCTTCAATATAGTCTAGAACAGCCCATCTGTACAATTAAAAAAAATAAAAAAGGAGAAAACTGTGGAATGGGAAACACTGATGTTATTGCTACTTGATGTTATTGCTATTCTAATGTTTTTGTGTAGTGGGGCAAGAGAATACTGTTATATGACAGTATAAACTATTCTGTTCCTACAATACAGTTTTCTCTAATCTACTGCTTTCCAGACATGCTTAGTTATATCTCCCATTACCCCATTTAGCTTGTTACCTGGGTCAGTGGGAATTCTAGTCCACCATATTTTGAGGCATTCTGGGAGGTTTTTTTAAAAAAGCTTTGCACTTGACTTTAAACTGTTTATGTCTTTTTCTAGGAAATTAGCTAAATAAATAGACCTCAAAAGACTGTGTGCCTTTCTTCTGTATCAAGTGCTTCCCTCTTTCCTACTACTTAGTATTTACATTACCCTAGAAAGAAATTTTCCTTTGCATTTCAGACACCAGTGATACCTCTCATTGCCTTGAGCTCATTGTATGCACAGATGTCATCACAGTCCTTTTAATTAAAATCTTAACTGCGGCATCAGAAATTTATTCATATACTAGCTTGGTGGCAGACTGACATCAGAAAGAATAATCACCAATAAATGTTTTTGTATTCTGTGAACTATGCCTATATAACAAATGATTAATTAAAGAACTAGGATTTTAGCTTGTTTTACTAGCTGCTAACCAATCAGAAACTATAGAGACATACTCTTGGTTATTTTTGAGTAGTAAATTAAATCTAGGTTGTATGTCTGGAATTCTTGACTGGATGCAGTGACCCAAAGTATTCATCTAACATTTAAAGAATAGTATTGTTATTATTTTTGGGTGGATTTACTATTTACCAATTTACTATTGGTTGCCATACATGGGGCCTATAAATCATGAGGGACAATTCCAATCACATATTTAAGCCTGCTGTTACCATTTCTTTTCAGTTGGTTGTAAATCCAATGAAGGTAGAGGCTGAGTTTTCCTTATCCAAAATGCTTGGGACTAGAGGTATTTTAGATTTTGGATTTTTTTGGATTTTGGAATATTTGCACATATATAATGAGGTACCTTGGAGATGTGACTCAAGTCTCAACATGAAATTCATTTGTTTCATATACACCTTACACATATGGCCTGAAGCTAATTTTATACTTAATATTTTAAAATAATTTTGTGCATGAAACAAAGTTTGTGCACATCGAACCACCAGAAAGCAAAGATGTCACTATCTCGGCCACCCATGAAAAAAGTTTTGGATTTTGGATTTCGGAATTCTGCATAAGGAATTCTGTATTATAAACCAAAACCAGACAACCGTCACCTCTCTATGACTGTGATATCAATTTAATATCAAGAGGAATATTTTAGGCAAGTAGCCCAAACAGGGGCTCCCCAGCACAGGAAACCAGCTATGCCAGGTTGAATTGAATAGCCCAGCCTGGGAGAAGCCCAAGGCACTCAAACCATGATGGGATCTCTCAAGAGCAGAATCAGTATAATCCCTAGACCAGGGGTCGGCAACCTTTTTGGGGGTGGGGCTGGTCCCCCTGTCCCCCGATGCCCCCCGGGCTGTGGCGGTGCGCTCGCACTACCAGGAGGGCTCCCTTGACCGCGCTGGGCCTCCGAGTGGCCCAGCGCGGCCGTGGGGCCCCCCCAGGAGGGCTCCCTTGACCGCGCCAGGCCTCCGAGAGGCCCAGCATGGCTGCGGGGGTCCTCCAGGGCACCATTTTGGATTCCAAAATGATGCCCCAGAGGACCCCCGCAGCAACGAATGGCGGTGGTGGCAGGACAGGGCAGGGGCCAGTACAAAGGCCTCCGCGGGCCGCACCCGGCCCGCGGGCCTTAGGTTGCCAACCCCTGCCCTAGACTATGGAGAGGTGATAGTGAGCTAGACTGGGAGATTGCTTGCATATCACAGATAAATGGTGTTTCCTTCTAGGAACAAAACTTTTTGTATGAGAACATTTACACCAATTGTCCACTTGTTACTGCATACCTGAACCATTCTTTTCCTCTGGGAAAACCATTTAGCAATGAGGTAATCCATTCATCATGAGAATACAATAATCCCTTCCGATTTGCAGGGGATCTTTTCTGCCCCCCCCCCCACGAATCGCAAATAATGAAGCCCCATTAGTTAGAATGGCTGCATGCTCCTGTGTGTGGTGTTGCACACATACCATTTTGTCCCTCGCTGCTTGCCGTCCATGAAAGACCAAGACTGAAGACAACAAGTCCGCAAACAGCGAGGGATGAGTGTAGTGCCCTGGGATGTGATTTTGAGTATAAATGTAGGTCCTTTGGCACTAACAATTTGGTCTAGTTTGGAGCAGGACAGAACTTCTGTCCGACTTCTACTAGATTCCTGAATAAGCCAGCCACCTCACTTGCCATGGCAGCTACTGAGTCATCTCTATTCCACCCACCCACCCACCCACACACCCACACAACTGGAGCTACACTTCAGGATAGGTATAGTATTCCCATTAGCAAACCCTACAATCTCTACCTTCTCCCACCTTTGTTCATTAGTTCTTGTGTGGTTATGTGTGTGAGAAAGTGTGTGTGTGGTGTGTGTTGTTTGCTTCTCTAATAAAACTAAGAAACCTTATTTGGAATTGTCTCTGGAGTTCTGTGCGGTTTGGAACTGCTATACAAAGGGTAAGATCCTAGGCTGAATATTGTCCCAGCCAAGGTGTACTTTTATTTGAGCCCTAATATATTTGTGGGTGCCATTTCAATAACCTAGCAATTTGGGTAACAGTATTTATAGTAGAAAATTTTATCTTGAGAATGATCTTTTTCTGTTGTGATGATTCCAACTTTTAAAATTTCATTTTGCATAACGTATCGCAATAGGGTGATTCAGATGCTACCTTGTGTTGTCATCTGCTGTTTATGCAGTTTGTGTTTTTGTAATGGTCTGAGGACTAGACACATATAAACTGAAATGAAATGAGAATAAGTGATATGAGCTAGTTTCTGATTTTCTGCATAACTTCTGTATAGCTTCTGAAGCCATCCTAATATGTAAAGGCCTAAGTTGATACCAAACACTGACTATCTGAAAATAATTCCATTTATTTTGATATGTTAGTCAGCTCTTTAATCCCCCTTCCCAGTCTTTAGTTTGTTAAATCAATAAGCCAAGCATCTCCCTGGTTTAATGGTATAAAATGTCCTGTCAATAAATTTCTGTCACAGTGCAAGATATAACTGTTATGCATGAATGTTTGGGAAGACTAGGATGGAATATTATAATTTGATAATGATGCCTTCAAAAACTCTTCTCTGATGGAGCTACGGCTACAAATTTGTTGAATTTTAAAACATCAATTTCTCTTGTTCTTAACAATCAATTGCTATTCTTCTACAATAAATAAATAAATAAATAAAAATTAAAAAAATCCTAATATAATAGAAATACATGAGCAATACTCTTTTCATGCACTGGGCTGTTCTTGCCATCCTCCAAATGTTCCCTAAAACCCACATTTAAGGATTGAGGGATCATATGTTTAGAAGAAATGCAGTGAAGACATAGAGGGCTGCAATCAGTAGAAATTAGAGAAGGGGAGGTACATTTTCTGGGAGCTGAGCAGAAACTTCTTGAACAATGGATGCTTTGTGTATGTACCTCCAAGTCACTTATTGACCTATAGTGATCCCATGAATTTTATGAGGTTTTCTTAAACAAGGAATACTCTGAGGTGGTTTTGCCAGTTCTTTCCTCTGAAATATAGTCTACAGCACCATGTATTTGTTGGCAGTCTCCTAGCCGAGTACTACCGAGGGCTGACTCTGCTTAGTTACCAAGTTTCCAAGATGAGATGGTATCTGGTACCTTTGGGGTATTTAGCCCCAAAAGATGCTTTAGATTAATCAATTCTTTTGTTTATTTATAAATGTTGATGAACATTGATTATAAAAAAAGAGGGAATGAAATGAGAAGATCAGAGCTTGGAAAAGTTATTCTTTTGAAACTATACTTTCGAGGAATCTTTCCTTGACATGGTCTTACTGGTTGGGAGGATTCTGGAAGATACAGTCTAAATAAATAATTTTTCCAAGCTCTATAGTTCATGGAACAGAACTCCAAAGAACAAATGAATCATCACTTCTACTTCTTTACCTTAGGACAGAATAAATTTATACAGTACTTAAAATTAACCGAGCAGACGCCAGTTCCATATTAATCAAGCACACAGTTGGTTTTTCATACATACATATTTAAAGCAAAGATGGGGACTATGTGGCCATCCTGATGTAGGGCCTTTACAGACTGCAGAAATAGTGCAGCTTGAGGCCACTTTATCTGTCCTGGCTAATTGCTAGGGAATCATGGGAATTGTATTTTTTTCTGGGACATTGAGCCTTCTATGTCAGAGTGCTCTGATGCCACAATAAACTACAGTTCCCATGATTTCTTAGCACTGAGACAGGACAGTTAAAGTGGCTTCAAGTTACACTATTTCTGGCAGTCTGTAAAGGCCCATAGTTGGATATCAAGTCCTATCAGGTTCACACAATAAGAACTAAAGATGAGGGTTGGGAGACAGTAGTGGATCTCTCTGGTGAAGTAATCAAATTGACTAGGCATAAGATGTACAATAACAAGTCTCACATCCACCTTTCCTTTCACTCAGTGTCTACTGAGTGAAAGGAAAATAAATAAGCTCAGTCTTATTTGTAAAACATACAAAGTAGCATTGCTTACAAAACCTTGCCCATAATCAAAGATGTGGTCTAAGAAGGGAGAAAGAAGAAGAAGGAGGGGAAGAAGGAGAAGAATGAGGATGACTGTAGGTACAGGAGGAGTGAGGGTGTAAAAACAAACAAACAATAAAACTAACAGGACGTCACCATAAATATATGCTGCATCTTAACTGCTATAGAATAACATGCAAAAGTAACAATTAGTGAATGTAGGTATACAGTACTCAGAATGATGGAAGTTGCATTCTAAGAGTATCTGGAGGGCTGCATGTTTTCCATTCTTAAATTAATGGAACAATTTTTTTGTTACTTTGTACTTCATGTCCATTAAGTTTGTGTTCTGATATTTAACCATCAAGTGCCATTTCGATATGATCTGCAATATCTTGCGCTAAAGCTTTTCTGAGAAAAGTGTCACCACTTTATTCTGCTGGTTGTAAGAACCTAGCTATTGTAGCAATTGTTCTAGTGCTCCTATGGCTATAGGTGCATTTTGTGTGACTGCTTTATAGTTAGATATTTGTTTCTGCTACTAAGTGAGAAGAAAAGGCCATTCATACTACAATGAGTGTCAGGACATGATCAGAAATCTCTGGTAAATAGAAGGAAGGCAACTGTTTCACTTTGGCATTTGAGTCTTTGAGAATCTGTTCTAGCCTTGAACAATAGACCATCTTTCCTGACATGACTGAAGTCTGAGAGAACTTGATGTTTTTGCCTGCATCTACAAAGATTTATTACATGGCAGTTCATAAACCTACACACTGAGATACTTTAAATGAAAATTAAACTGCTTGATTATGTAGTTCAAAAGATGTAAAGTCTTTGAGGTTTTCAGTACAGATTTGTGTATCACAGAAAATTGGCTCCAATGAGTGATGTTCTCACTTCATAAACCTAGACTTCTAAATAAATTTCTCTCTCTCTCGCTCACATTTATTTATTACTACACACATATCAAAATTTATATCCTGTCTTTCCAAGCACATGCTGACAGAACAGAACTGACATTGTAATGAGGCTACACACTAGTATAAAGGTAAACAGAAGGAAGATATATCTGGCCCAGCCAAAAATATTTATATTATTTTGCAAATATTTATAGACCAGTTATATCCCAAAATTCCAAATATTTTTTCCACTGGATACTAGTGGTGATCCTGCTGAGGTCATAGTCTCTTTTTTGAGGTACAAAGGGCAAAGTATGAATGAAATGTAAACTATACACACAATACACAAAACAAATTATTTGTGACGTCTGAGAAACAGATGTTGAGGTACAGTAAATAGGCTTCTAACACTCATTAAAAAACCAAGGCTGGTTGGGCATATCAAAATTAAGATGGAAGAATATTTTGCACATTGGTAGGTGTCAGTACAGTGAGTGCCCTACTCCAAATGCACGCTAAGCAGACTTTTGCAGACCTTTCACAGTGGTAGAGAGGGCACTCAACAGCAATCATGTCAATGACCCTTTGTACCTCAAAAAAGAGACTATGACCTCAGCAGGATCACCACTAGTATCCAGTGGAAAAAATATTGTGATGGTAGGGAAAAGAAATGTAAATTAACTGAGGTATCTTTTAAGATAGGTACGATCTAATTCATGGTCTATCATGGTCAGGAGTGCCTGTTATCAGCTTCGGCTGATACACCAGCTGCGCTCTTTCCTGGAAGTAAGGGACCTTGAGACTGTGGTGCACGCGCTGGTAACCTCATGTCTGGATTTCTGTAATGCATTCTACAAGGGGCTACCCTTGTGCGTGGTCCAGAAACTTCAATTAGTACAAAATATGGCAGCCAGAGTGGTCTCCGGAACATCTAGGAGAGACCACATAACTCCGGTATTAAAATCTCTCCACTGGCTGCCTTTTAATTTCCAGGCCCAGTATAAGCTGTTGGTTATCACCTTTAAAGCACTAAATGGCTTGGGTCCATCCTATCTTTGGGACCACCTCCTCTCATATAATCCTCCCTGTGCACTCTGGTCCTCTGGGAGGAATTTGCTCCAGCCATTAAAATCTAGGCTGTCGGCAACCTCCCAGAGGGCATTTTCAGTAACCGCCCCCAGATTATGGAACGGCCTGCCGGACGAGAGCCATCAGATTACAAATTTAAGCAGCTTCAAAAAAGCTGTGAAGACGGATATCTTCCGGCAGGCCTTTCCTGATTAGCTTCTTAATTAGATCCTGGCCTCAGGAGCAATGTCTCCTTACCTCTTTCTGCTCTTGCTTGCTCGCAGCCTGTATTTGTCTGTTTAATTGTTTTAATTATTTTACTTTTTTTTCTTGAGATTTTATGTTAAATTTTAATATGTGTAGTTTAATACCTTTTTAATGGGGGGAGGGGAGGGTCCTGGGGTTTGGTTTGTATTTGCTGTCATTTTAATTGTTGTAAGCTGCCCTGATTGTTTTAACAGAGGGGCGGGGTATAAATAATAATAATAATAATAATAATAATAATAATAATAATTGGCATCAGTAGTGGGTGCACTGGTGGGAAGGGCTGCCTTCTGGGTTTGGCAGCTCTGTTAGCTGGTGGTAGAGAAAGTCTCCTCCCTCTACTGTCTGGCCAGCAACTTCTTCAGATCTGGAAAGGCTGTGGGGCAACAGGAGATGCTCATTGTGGCCTCTGGTGGGACTGGGCTGACATCTGGGTCTGGTAGCTCTGCTGGCTGGTCAGTAAAGAGAGTTACCTCCTTGTCTCACTTGGCCAGCAATTCTGCCTGACCTAGAAAAAGCTGTTGAAGAGACAAGGCAGAGTATTAAAAACTAATCTGCACTGGGTGTCAAATACACTAGGTATGCATGCCACTGTGGTCTATGAGAGAATTTTAAAAAATAAACATGTATCTTATTATCAATCATCTGGAGGAAAATATGAGTATGAGATAAATATGCACATCAAGAAAAATGTATATCAAAATACTAACTGTTTGTGGGATTATGAGAAATGTATCAAAAGACCAATCCAAAATGGGGAAAGCCCCAGTATTTGGCCTAACCTGTTACTCTATTGACTGCATTTTAATAAACTCCAGACAATGATCTTCTTGTCCCAGTTCTTTGAAGGTACTTTTTCAGATACAGGCATATGACTAACATCTCCAGTTTTTCTCCTGTTTGATTTGTAACATCTTGCCTGATGAAGCCAGTGGAGCCAGTGGAGTTTGAAAGCTTGCAACAAGCTTGTGGATTTTTGTTTGAATTTGCTAAATGGCCAACACAGCTACCCCTGCATGTTTCCAAAGTATTACAATGTTTATATTTTCCATTTCTTGTTTTACAGTTTCTGGCTTTCCCTGATATGTGCTTTTCACATCCATGTTCTTATTATATGTACTATATAGTTTTGGATTTTCCTTTCACATCTGCACATAGCAGTAGAATGCCATTTTGACTTGAGTCCAGTTACAACATTAAATACAATTGATTTATACTTGTTCTTTGCTCTTCCCCTGCAGCTGGACTTCCAACCTGGGAGGCACCAGTGCTATTTCTTGCTTCATTTTGGGCTGTCTCATCATAGGATTTTCAAAATAAAAGACATTCAGAATTGGTTTGTCAGTGTAATGAAGACTCTGAACTTGGGGAATTACTAAAGTCCAAGTCTTCTATGGAATCTTTTTATTCTTTGTTTACGGAGGTGGCTAGAGAAGAGACTGATATAGAGACAAAGCTTTATTTGGGGATTCAAGCATACAAAAACACCCTAACATACATGCACACACACACAAGAACTGAGGAGTAAAGTAGGTAGCTTGGATAGGGAACACAAGGCTTTCTAATGGTGATAATTATCTGAAAGGATGCTGCTCCAATGATGAATTAGGATAGATAGACTCAACCAAAAAGAACAATAGGTAGAGTCGGAGACTCTAGTTAGAGATCACGAATGGCACAGGACATTAATGAAATCTGTCCAGACCCCTTCTTTCCTGAGATTTTTTGGGAGCATTTTACCCTTCATACTAGGCTGAGGAGAAGAGTTGCTATTGTATAGCAAAGGGTTCCTCTTGCTATGCTTTGAAGTAGACAATTTCCAAAAGAGGGGAGATTGGATGTTGATTTTTTCTCATCTTCGGCCAGACACATCCTGGCTGGCCCTCATAAATCTTCTAGGTGTGAATATCCTGTTTTTGCAGCTCCTAAGCCTGGCCTTTGTGATCTGTAAATGGTTGTAAATGCAGGTTTGAGTACCTACGTGATGTGCTCGCTTAGAGCTCATGGCGATATAGGCATTTGTCAGCATAGGGCTATGACAGTGACCCAATAGGAGTCTTGATATCAAAACCAATTGTAACATCAGATAATAGCTCAAGTGCCAGTGCTGTTGTCCCCAAGAAATACTACATCAGTGTTGCTCACTCTTGTTGCTTAGTAGTTTGCCTTCCAGAGTTTGGTCCTCATCATTGGAACTAACAGTTCTTTTCTAAAGGATATGGGTGCATTTAGGCTTGTCTCTACTTTTAGGATTCCAGCTTGAGTAGCCCTGTTTAGATGCTTGATAGAGTCTGGTCTTCTGATGATACTACTCTCAACTGTCCTGGTGCACTCAGTAGGTAAAGAGATCTGATGCACTCACATACTCATGCATTAAGATGTACATCTGAGAGAGAGGAAGAGAATGTTGTAAATGAAATAAAACCCAGCCTCTGTGTCTGTGGGGGGAAGTGACATAACTCCCACCCACCCCTCATAAGAGTCTAGAATCCTGAAAGGAGAATAGGGGGAAAAAAGAGGTCTTGTACTGTTAAACCCAGGGCTGATGCAAATGGTCCATTTGGGGTGGCTTTGGGCCTCCCCTGGGAGCGGCGGATTGGGGCCATGGCAACCACAAACTGCAGCCCTGATCCTCCTTTTTGCTGCTCCCAAAAGAGTGGCAAAAAGCCACCTAGAGCCACCACCACAGCTCTTTTGCACCCTTTTGGTGCAACGTGTGTGCATGCTGCGCCAAGAGGGTGCCCTGACACTGCGCTCCATGCGGATGGGTGTGCAGCATTGAGGTGGAGTCAGGGCAGAGTTGGGACAGCCAGAAGGTGGTGCTGGGGGATACCTGTTTGATTCCTTGCCCATTGGCCTATGGGGTCCCTCAGGGCTCAGTCCTGTTCCCTATGCCAGCCTAAAATGCCGGTCTGCATCGGCCCTCAGCTGCAGTGGTCTATCAGAATAATATCCTCCTGACCAGGAGTCCTATCCCTCAGTCTACAGTATTTGAGTATGTTTATTTAAAGGTGGGCAGCTGGGAGAGGTTAAAGATTCTGTTGGGGTGCCGTCCACCCCACTGCTCAACTGTCTGCCTGCCTGAGCTAGCCAGGGTGATCTCGGGGGTGGTGTTGGAGTCTCATTGGTTTATATTGCTGGGGACTTCAACATCCATGCCGAGGCTTCATGGCTGCCATGACAATCATGGGGCTGTCCCAAGTGGTATCTGGCCCCACTCATGCCGCTGGGCACACAGTAGACCTTGTGTTCTGTACAGAGGGGGATGATGGTGATCTGAGAATGGATGAGCTTTCTACTATTCTGTTGTCATGGACAGATCACTTTCTGGTCAGGTTTAGACTTGCTAGAACTCAGAACCTCTGCAGGGGTGGGGGACCCATTAAGATGGTATACCCCAGGAGGCTTATGGATCCAGATGGATTCCTGATGGCTCTTGGGGAGTTTCCTGCTGCCTTGGCAGGTGGTCCTGTCAAAGCCCTGGCTGATCTCTGGACTGGAGAAATTACCAGGGCAGTTGACATGATCACTCCTAACCTTCCCGTCTCACAGAGTGGAGCTAAACCAGTCCCTTGGTTTTCTACGGAGCTGGCCGCAAGGAAACGAATGAGACAAAGACCAGAGTAACAGTGACAGCAAAAATTGGCTAAAAACTACCTGAAAACATATGGTGATGCAATAAAGGCAGCAAAAAAGGTTTTTTAAATTAAAACTATTGGAGTTGCACAGAACTGCTCAGCTAAGTTGTTTCAAGTGGTTAAGGATTGGTTACAATCTGGTCCTGAGGAGAATGTAAGCCACTCAACAGCTCCTTTTAAGAATTTGCTCACTATTTTGCTGATAAAATTGCTCAGATTCGCTCTGACTTAGGGCCTGAACAGACTGCCAGAAACAATCCAGCTTGAGACCACTTTAACTGCCCTGGCTCAATGCTATGGAATCATGGGCATTGTAGTTTTTTTTCTGAGACATTGAGCCTTCTCTGTCAGAGAGCTCTGGTGCCACAATAAACTACAGTTCCCATGATTCCCTAGCACTGAGCCAGGGCAGTTAAAGTAGTCTCAAACTAGATTATTTCTGGCAGTCTGTTCAGGCCCTTAGACACCAGAGTTGATACAGTGTCAGTGAATGTAACCTTGGCTCCTGATTATCCAGTATTGATGGATACTTTTCAATTTGTGCAGCCTGATGATGTGGACAAGATCCTTGGAGAGGTGAGAGCCACTATATGTATACTAGACCCTTTCCCTTTCTGGCTTATTAAACAGGCCAGAGGAGGAGTGGTGGAGTGGGTAAGGGAAGTGAGGGTAAGGGAAGTGATTAATGCCTCTTTACAGAAGGCAGGGTCCCAACACACCTAAAAGAGGCTGTGGTAACACCTCTTTTTTTAAAAAAAAAACTTCCCTGGATCCTACGTTACTAGATAATTACAGGCCAGTCTCCAATCTTCCATTTTTGGGCAAGGTGCTGGAGTGAGTGGTGGCTTCCCAACTCCATGCATTCCTGGATGAGACGGATTATTTATATCCATATCAGTCTGGTTTTAGGCCTGGTTATGGGACAGAAACAGCTTTGGTCACCTTGGTGGATGACCATGTAGAGAACTGGACAGGGGGAGTGTGTCCCTGTTGGTTTTGCTGGACCTCTCAATGGCTTTCAATACCATCGACCATGGTATCCTTCTGAGTCACCTCTCTGGGGTGGGGCTTGGAGGTACTGTTCTACAGGGGCATTCTCAGAAGGTGGTGCTGGGGGATACCTGTTTGATTCCTTGCCCATTGGCCTATGGGGTCCCTCAAGGCTCAGTCCTGTTCCCTATGCTTTCTAACATCTACATGAAACTTCTGGGAGAGGTCATCCAGAATTTTGGAGTAAGGTGTCACCTGTATGCTGATGATACCCAACTCCTTTCCACCTAATTCCAAGGAAGCTGTTTTTGTGCTAAACTGGTGTCTGGCTGCTGTAATGGACTGGATGAGGGCAAACAAATTGAAGCTTAATCCAGACAAGACAGAGATGCTTCTGGTCAATTGAAAGACAGATTGGGAATAGGGATTCAGCCTGTTTTAGATGGGGTTACACTCCCTCTGAAACTCAGGTTTGTAGTTTGGGGTACTTCTGGATTCAGCGCTGAATCTGAAAGCCCAGGTATCAGCAGTGACCAGGAGTGCCTTTGCACAACTACAAATCATGAATCAACTGTGCCCATTCCTGGAGAAGTCAGATCTGGCCACTGTGGTACATGCCTTGGTTACATCCTTTTGGATTACTGTAATGCCCCTACATTGGGCTGCCTTTGAAAAGGGCTCAGAAACTTCAGCTGATTTAAAGAGCTGCCACCAGGCTGTTAAATGGAGCTGGTTACAGGGAGCATACAACTCTCTTGCTGCAACAGCTCCATTGGCTGCTAGTCCATTTTGGGCACAATACAAAGTGCTGGTTTTGACCTATAAAGCCCTATATGGCTTGGGTCCAGGCTATTTCAAGGACCATATCTCCCTGTATGAGCCCCCCAGACAGGAGAGGCACTTCTCTCTGTCCCACTACCCTTTGAGGTGTGTTTGGTGGGAACAAGAGAAAGGACCTTCTCAGGGGCTGCTCCTAAGCTCTGGAACTCCCTCCCTAGGGAGGCCAGGATGGCTCCATCCCTGCTGTCCTTCTGGTGGCAGATAAAGACGTTTTTATGCCACCAGGCTTTCACATGACATGGATGGTGTTTTGTTTTTGTTTAAAAGAGTTTTAAACTTTAAATTTTAATAATGTAATGTTTTTAATTGTTTGCACTGTTTAATTGTTTTTAAACTTTGTATTTTTAATTTTTATACTATTTTAACTTGGACTGTTTTAGATTTGTTAGCTGCCTTGATTCCCTGTACTGGGAGGAAGGCGGGATATAAATAAACAGAACAACAACAACAACAACAACAATGGTTGAAGCTCTTGCTCTTTTAAGATTCACTACCATCTGCATCCATATGGTTTTCTAGTGTCTGCTGTCCTCTCTGTTTCTTTAGGAAGCCACCCCAAACATAATACATATGTAAGGCATAGTTACATGTAGATGTCCACCCTTTTGCAGGGGTGCACTACCAGTCTTTGGTCATCCATGATGCTCTTGCCTCTTCACCTGACCTCTTGAAGTATCCAATGATGTGCCAACTAGTGCTCTAAGGAACTTTCCAGGCCCCACTTCCTTGCCCAAGAATGTCCATGCTTAAGTTTTGGATACCTTATTTTCTGTTATGTAAAAGGGGCATGTGTTTATGATTTTGATGCATGGTTTTCATGTGAGGTCTATCCTTCTCAAGAGAGTGGATAAATCTGCATGTGTCATGTCCTTCCCTCCCCTGAACATTTGTCTTAATTGGAAGATGAACCAGACCTACCTTTAGAGGGGGCACAGCAGAATCCTGATATCCAGCCAAGTCCTCCTTTGGTTCAGCAGGTCAGGTCAGAGCAGGAAGAGGAGCTAGAAGAAAAAACCCACCCCATTCCAGAGAAAGTAGGAGGCTTGGGCATTTGTCTTAGACCATCCTCTACAGATGACTTCAGAGGCTACAGTTGTGGGATGCTCTCCTTAAATACTGCTGGGATCTGGGCATTCAATGAACATTTTGCCTATATATGGAAGTTCCAATCACCAGCTGCTTTGCTGAGTACAACTTCAGTCTTCTTGACAGCTTGGCTCATGTAAGTGTGTTTATCAGATTTTCAACCCCTAGACTGTTTAATGACTTGGGTACTATGACTTCCTTGTAATCTGATTCTGACTGCTTTATGGCTTTCTTGACCCTGGACTATTTTGATATGGGTACCTCTTGTTTGTGATTTACTGATTTAGGAATGCTAAACTTTATTTGAGGTTGAGAGCAGGACCACATGGAAGAGTCTGATTCTAACCACTCACAAAACACTTTGTTGAATGGGCACTTGTTTTGCACAGTTCTTTGTAGATTAAAATGCATGGATACACAAACACACAGAGGCACATACCTCCCTGTGGCTTGGCCTGAATTCTCTTTTCTGGACTTCAGAAAAGAAGAAGAATCTCAGGGTGAGAGTACTGCCTTTAAAAGGTGTGTGTCTGTGTCTGTGTCTGTGTGTATTTCTCTATCTATGAGACCTGGTGTTCTTTATTATAATGGCACACACTTTGCACCTGTGGTTGTTGATTATTGCACCATGGTTAATCACACCCACAGGACATTCTCCTTGTAAAATCATCCTTGTGACATCATCGGAGCCTGCACCTTGTGACATCATAAGGGGTAGTCTCAGGTTTTGACACTGAAGTGTCAAGGGCCTTAGATAGCCCTGACCGATAACCCTATCATAGTAGTGGTAGTCAGGAATGCCAATCAGCTTTGCATGTAGCATTTGTTTCACTTAGAGTGGTTAATTGAGTAACACAATCTGGGACAGGTTTAAAAAATAAATAAAAAAACACCCCTAGCAGACCAGGTAGTCATATGTGCCTAAACCCTGTCCTGGCAACAATAATGTAGACACTGAGTCAAAGGCACACCCATTTTTGTTGTTGTTGTTAACTGCCTTCAAGTCGATTTTGACTCATGGTGACCCTATGGATGAGACATCTCCAAGACTCTCTGTCCTCCACTGCTCTGCTTAATTCTTGCAACCTTATACCTGTGACTGCCTTAATAGAGTCCATCCATCTGGCATATGGCCTTCCTCTCTTCCTACTTCCCTCCACCTTCCCCAGCATTATTGTATTTTCCAATGAGTTCTTCCTTCTCATGATGTGTCTGAAGTATGACAGCCTCGGTTTGCTCATCTTGGCTTCCAGGGAGGTTTCTGGCTTGATATGCCCCATTTGTTTATCCTCTTGGATGTCTATGGGATCCTCAACATACTTCCCCAGCACAACATCTCAAATGAATTGATTTTCTTCCTATCATCTTTCTTAATTGTCCAGCTCTCACATCCATACATGGTAATCGGGAATACAATGACTTGTATGATTCTATCTTTTGTGCTGAGTTGTATATCTTTGCATTTTAGACTCTTTTCTAGTTCTTTCATAGCCACCCTCTCCATTCTTAATCTTCTTCTGATTTCCTGACTGCAGTCCCCATTTCTATCAATGTTTGATCCCAGGTATGGGAATTCTTTTACTATTTCTAGTTCTTCATTGTCTAGGTTGAACTTGTGAAGGTCCTCGGTGATCATTATTTTTGTTTTCATTATGTTCAACATTAAGCCTGCCTTTGCACTTTCTTCTTTCACCTTCCTTGGCAGATGTTCCAGGTCTGTGAGGTTTTCTGCTAGTATTGTGGTGTCATCTGCATATTGTTGATATTCCTTCCTCCTATTTTCACTCCTCCTTCTGTGTCCAAGCCTGCTTTTTTTATAATATGTTCTGTATACAAGTAGAACAGATAGGGTGAAAGGATACAGCCTTGTCTGACCCCTTTGCCAATTGGAAACCATTTTGTTTCTCTATGTTCTGTTCTGATAGTAGCCTCTTTTCCTGAGTAGAGATTCCTCATCAGGACTATCAAATGTGTTGGCACTCCCATGTCTTTAAGGGCATTCCATAGCCTTTCATGATCTATGCAGTCAAAGGCTTTGCTATAATATATAAAGCACATGCTGATTTTCTTTTGGAATTCCATGGTGTGCTCCATTAGCCTTTGTATGTTTGCAACGTGGTCCCTAGTGCCCCATCCTTTCCTGAACCATGCTTGGACCGCTGGGATTTCTCTCTCCTTTAAGAAGGAGCCCTGGTGGCACAGTGGTTAAATGCTTGTACTGCAGCCACTCACTCACAAACCACAAGGTTGTGAGTTCAATACCAGCCAGAGCTCAGGCTTGCATTCTTCCAAGGTCGCTAAAATGAGTATGCAGCTTCTTGGGGGTAATTAACTTACAGTTATAAACTGCTTAGAGACTGCATAGCACAGTATGAAGTGGTATATAAATGAAGCTGCTATTGCTATGGTTGGAGTCTATGTTGCAGAATTTTGAGCATAATTTTGCTTACATAGGAGACCAGTGTTATGGTCCTATAGCTGCTGCAATCTTTTGTATCTCTTTTTTTGTGGATGGGGATATTGAGCGCTTCCAATCTGTTGGCCATCATTTTGTTTTCCAAATCTGTTGACATATGTTGGTCAGCACTAGAGTTGACTCTGTCAGTGTGGATTGCAGTATTCAATTGGAATATCACCTGTTCCTGTTAATTTGTTTTTCACTGTTTCTCTTATTGCACTTTCCACCTCACTTTTTAGAATCTGGGGTTCATCTTCATATGGCTCTTTATTCCATGTGTCCTTCATTTTGTCATCTCTTTTGTATAATTCTTCAGTGTATTGCATCCAAAGTTTTTTTTATTCCTTCCTGGTCTTGAATTATGTTATTCTTATTGTGATAGAGTATCTCAGTCCTTGGTTTGAATTTTCCTTTGATTTCCTGGATCTTGTGAAATAGATATCTTGTTCTTCCCTTTTTGCTGCTGTCTTCTATTTCTCTGCATTGGTTGTTGTAGTAATTTTTGTTATCCTTCTGCACAAGCCGTTGTACTGCATTCATAATTCTTAGTTTGTTCCTATCTCTCTTTTGTTTTTCTTCTCTTCTTTTCTTTATTGTTTGTAGTGTTTTTTCTGTCATCCATTTTTTTCTCTTTCTTATTGTTTATTGAAAGTGTCTGTCTGCATTCTTCTTTTATTATGTCCCTGGATTCAGACCATAGTTCCTCTGGTTCTCAATCTATTATGCTTAGTAATGCAAATCTGTTTCTTATGTTGTCAGTAAATACTGTTGAGGTATTATTTAGATCATATTTTGGTATAATCACTGTTTTTGCTTTCTTCTTGAGTCTTACTCTTATTTTTGTTATGAGTAATTCATGATTTGTGCCACAGTTGGTGCCTGTTCTAATCTTGGCCACCAGTATAGAGTTCCGCCATCTTTTACTTCCAATTATATAATCTATTTGATTTTTCTTTTGACCATCTGGTGATGTCCATGTGTATAGCCTTCTTTCTGGTTGTATGAAAAATGTGTTTGCAATGAATAGGTTGTTGGCTTCATCAAAATCTATCAGACACTCACCTGCTTTATTTATTTTGCCTAATCCAAATCTGCCTATTGTTTTTGATGCTTCTATGCTTCCAACTTTTGCATTTCATTCTCCAATGATCAGCTTGACATCCTGTGTTGGTTTGCTGTCAATTTCTTCCTGTATTTCTTCATAGAATCTATCAATTTCTTCCTGCTCTGCCTCTGTGGTTGCATATACTTGAATTATGGTGATATTCATAGGTTTCCATGGAGCCTTACTGAAATGATTTGGTCTGATTTTGCATTGTATCCTCTGACAACTTTTGCAACATCTTTTCTTAATATGAAAGCCACCCTGTTTCTTCTTATCTTTTCATTCCCTGAGTATGGTTGTCTGATTCAAAGTGGCCCATTCCTGTCCATTTTAACTCACTCACTCCAGTACTGCTATGTTCATGCATTTATTTTCCGTTTTTACTATGTCTAGCTTCCTTTGGCTCATGCTTCTCACATCCCAAGTCCCTATTTTATGCGTAATGCTGCTTTGGATGCCATTTGCCTTTCTAAGGGTGTCTGCTATTTGTCTTGGCATCTTTCTTATGCTGTTGGCTAATCTTGCAAATGTGATATCTCTTTATTTCTCCCTCTTTCACTTTCTGTTAATGCTCTGATTCTGTCTGTGTCTCACTTGGGGTGTCTCATCATAGGGTTTACTAGGTGATGGGATTACACAGCCAAATATAGTAAGCATATTATACATTGTTAAGTAGTGGCCTAATGGTCCATTTTGAAGTGCAGTCCCTGTTCTCAGCCCCCACAAGAGATTCCAAAAATGCAGACGTGTTTGTCTTGGTCCTGTCTTATACAGGGCTGCCAAGCAGCACATTGACCAGCCTTAGGATTAGACAAGAAATGCTGGAGCAATTTTCTCCTCCATTCCTGCTCCACAGCTTAAAAGGAAAAGGGCATCGTATCTCTTATTATGCTTCTAGCGTTCCATTGTAATTTTTTTATATGTCATGATCTGATACATTCAGAAGTACTCAAATGAGAAGGAATAGAAAGATAGGCAAATCAGAGCAGCTAAATATCCTTTGTATATATAAAAAGTCTGATTTAAGAACAAACAGACCAATCCTTCTTGTCATGTAACAGGTGGAAGAATAAATCTTAATGTAGGTTTATGAATTCAGCTGCTGTTTTTAACTGAGTCTATAAGCTTCTTGTAGACTGGAAGCCTGACTTCAACAGCATAGCCTTTGATTAAGTTTTTCTGTGCTACTTCATTATTTCCCATCAGTTTATTTGTCACCAAGAGGAGGGGGACTTTTTCTGTCACAGCACCAGAAAGTGAAATATTCATTACATTTGTAGAGACTTAATCAGAAAAGGTAGATTCACAATAGTGAAAGCTCATCCTTAGAATTTAAATGGGAACTTTATAAAAGATTCTCTGTGTGCACAGGATCCGTAGGCATACTGTGAACAGCAGTGGGCAGCTGTGTGTAAGATGGTTATGTTTGGGGAAGATATTTTTATCTGGTTTTGCACCTCAAGGGGCACTTGGTGTTATCTAGTAGTGCAACAAAAACCTGATTTCCATGGGATTGACAGTAAGATTCTGGAATGACTGATGTCTTTAACTTTAGAGCAACAAAAAATTGATTTGAGACAATCCCTGGATGGTTGCATAGGAGAGCTGAATAGGGACATGGCCTGGGGTGAGATAGAAATATGGTCTTTAACTGCTCTGTGGTGGAACTTACTCACTTACTCACAGTTCCACTTGAGACAATGTGTGGAAAGCCTGGGAGAGGATGGATAACCCATTTAGACTTTAATTCTATCTTGGTCATCTGTATGTTTTCAGGCAAGCATGCCTTTCCCATGTGAAAGCTTCCTAATGTTTCAAAGGTCACTGTGACCTCTTCAAACATGCTTGACACTAGATATGTAAATGTGAAACGCCATATTACAATGGAAGGGGTGTAGGGTATGGTAACACAGAGGTGGTTTTGCCAGTTCGTTCCTCTGACAGCTTACAGCACCTGGCATTCTCTGGTGGTTTCCCATTCATGTTCCAATCAATGTTGAGCCTGCTTAATTTCCACGATCAGATGGGATCTGGTGCCTTTACAGTATTTAGGATCTATTCATTTGCTACTCATCTTTAATTATATATCAGTCCCTGAATATCTTTGTGCAATTGTGAGTTTCCCAAGGCTACAGATAAAACCATGCTTTCTTTTTTTAAAGGCATGGTTACATCCTAAAATAAGAGAGAGTCTGAAGAATCTCAGCTGAAATATGTTCTTTGGTGTACAGGTGAGTTATCATCCCCCAAAGAGTCAGCTATTATCCATTTCCACAAGACCAAGTGACCTTGACTTCCATGGTTCATCCATCTTGTCTTCTGCAATTCTTTTGCCCCATCAAATCTTCCCTTTTAAAATGGAAACAGCAGCATTGCAAGACTTCAAATATCTACAGAAGCCATTACTGTGACCATTAGTGAATCATTACTCTTTTTCTCTTCAACACATTTATTATTATTATTTTTTAAAAAATCAATTGACACTTGAAATTTCTCCTCATGCTGACTGATCATAAAGAAATGTTGCAGTTTTTTTCTGTGAGAAGCTTTTTCAGTAGTTAAGTTTGAATTGTTGTGGGTCAGGCTGATTCATAAGGTTTAAGAACTAGTCAAAGGTGAGAGGAGGTTGATTTCCCTCCTTCTTTCCCCTTCTTGCACAAGGACAGAGTTTACAAAGTAAAACATTTTCTCCCAATTAAGCTATATAGACCACATGAGGCTAAACATATAACACATATAACTCTTTTGAGCCTAGTTTTAGATCACACAGGAGGAGTCAGTTGAACATGGTGATTTACCTGTAGATAACAGATTGGACCTCCCCTTTGTCTCTCCATATAATCTCCAAGGACTTTGTCACATGAGGCTTCAAAAGTGGAATTAGAGCAAGATAGTAGTGTCTGTGACCATATCTTATCACATGACCCTGTTTCTGTATTCGGTCTCTTACTGGAGTGCTCCTTCTCATTGACATGCAAAATTTGGCAATGCCTTCCAATTGCATTGCTTTTGGACATGTTTATGCACACGTGATAAGTCCACCCGAAGCCGTTCCAATATGCAGGCATGGTGTGAGTGGGGATGATTATGCTCCTCTCCCCCTTGCTATTCCTAAAAAGAGTTTTTCTTTTTTAAAATTTCTTTTTAAAAACTTGCTATCATCATGCAATTGTGCTAAAACTAAAACTAAATAAAAATAAACACAGACCAAAAGCCATGCTGAGAAGAGCAAAGAGCAGGGAGGCATGGCTATGGCGGCTGGCATGAGGAATGCAGAAACTGGGACAGAAACAGCACTATGGACGTTATCACACGTGGCCCACAAAGCGATAATAAACCGGAAATGACAAATTCCAAAAATAAACCAAAAATAAACCTTGATTCCGCAAATGGTTTTCACACGTAATTACCTTAATTGCGCAATTAAGGAAAGCTCCCCCCGAAACTGCATTTAACGTTCACACACAAGTGCGAAAATCCCGTACATGTACTAGAAATGATCTTCTAGCACATGCGCACTACAGCCGCGGCTGTCACTCGCCGCGGCTGTCACCCCTTCCCCAGGTCGTGCTTGGAGCAGCTGGCCCTCCTCACGGCTGGTGCTCTGAGGAGGACCTCCCGCCACAGCGTTCTCTGAGGAGGTCCTTTCTAAGGGGGACCTCCTCGGAGAGCCGGCTTTCCAAGGGGACCTCCTCGGCGAGCCGGCTTTTCAAGGGGGACTTCCTCAGAGCACCGACCCTCTTCCAAATGCGACCCTCTCCCAAATCCCCCTTCCAAATGCGCATTAGCTTTCCACATTACAGCGATTTTACCTTAATTGCGAAATTATCTTAATTGCGCATTTGCATTTCCTCCAAAGAACTGAATTTCAAAAGCTCTCGTTTCTGTCCACTTTCTGTCCACTTTCTGTCCACTTTCTGTGTGATGTCGTGTGAAAACATGGGCCAATAATCTGGTTTCGGTCAGGATTTTGTGTGGATTTTGTGTGGATTTGGCCCCGTGTGATAACGTCCTATGCCACTTTGGAAGAGCTGTGTGATAATGAGTCTAATAATGATAATTAGGTATATTTGCATATCCTAGACTAGCATGATTGTTGTGCCTTATTTGCCTGATATGATGAAGTCAAAGTCCAAGTTTTTCAAGAACAGAGCATGGAAGTTTTTAAAGAGCCTGGCTGGATCAGAGTTAGGGACATCAAATGTGCCTCCAATTTACCCACAAATACCTTGGGAATATTACTGTTTGAACTATAACTCCCAGAATCCTTTGGTCAAGTTGGCTGGGAAATTCTTGAAGGTGCAGTCCAAAAAAGGCAATATTTTCCAAGCTCTGGTTGCACATAGTGGCCTACCATAGACCTCTGGAAAAAACCACTAGAAAGTCACAAAAGTGCTACCATTGTCCCATGGTTGCTGCTAAGCAAACATGAATGTTGCATGACTTTGGACCTCTTGCATGTGAATTAATATGAACAAAATAAGTTTGACAAACCTTAGCTTAGTACTGAATTTTTGATTATATTTTATGGGACTGTGGTTTTATGGAATAGGGTTTAAAGTGAAACCCTCTGCCAAATTTTGAAAAGAGGTTTTAATAACCACAATCTACTGGAATTGTTCCTACTAACAGAATTGCTTTTGTCAGTGGAGGCAGGCAATCTCCTTGAAGCCCCCTTGTGTACCAACAAAACATATTCCAAATATTTGGGATATATTCTGAGCATACAATGAGGAGACTAAAGGAGGAAAAGAGAGATGAAGACAGTTTTGTTGCTCTGTGATTGTCCAGAAGAAGATATTGGACTTAGGCCTATATACCCTTTTACTGAATGAATGGGCATCTTTGTCCAGAGTCCATTTTCATCCTTCCCTTAGACCACAGTCCAGTTTTGCATGAGGTATCCAATAAGTTTAGGGGGCTGCTCTGGATGCCCTGGCAGGCCGTACATGGTTTGTGGGCTATGTTTTGCCCACCGTGTTCTAGTGTCTCTTCTGTTTTTCTTGTCATACAGATAGAGAATGGTGGACAGGAAGAAAATATCTCTATGAGAAGCCACACCTAAATTGGCCAGGAATGCCAGGCAGCACAAAGTCAAGCAAACAACACACAGCACTCAGGTAAATTTATGATGTTTCCATAGAAAAATAAATGGTAAGGAGAAATAATCCATATAATTTTCCTATATGTGTTGGTTGATTTTACTTAGTGATATTCTCACCCCTTCTGCAGTAAAGTCAGAAGAAATCCCTTGCAGAATTTGAAGAGAATCTGTTAGGAGTGTGCATGTTTCTGTTCCAAACTAGTTATGTGTTAATGCAGCATGGTCATGTACTTAGCAGTGGCAGAGTCCAGGACCTTTCTTCACCAGCAGCAGTGCTGTCATACATCACTTCTACGAAGCCCAACAGACATTAGTTCCTAATGATAAGAGATGTTTGACAGAGGAACAGACTACTCAGCAGGTAGTGGGTTCTTCCGCACTGGAGGTCTTTAAACAACTTGGCTACTTGTCTGTCAGTAATGTTTTGGCTATGGATTTCCCACCATTGTCAGGGAATGAACCAGAGTCTAGTAAAATCAGCTCTCCATATCCACGGATTATGCATCCATGGATTTAACCATCCATGGCTTTAAAATATCCCCCCCCCTCAAAATAATAATAATAATAATAATAATAATAATAAAATAAAATAAAAAATCCAAAAAGCAAACCTTGATTTTGCCATGTTATATAAGTGACACCCTTTTACTGTACCATTGTATATAATTTTGGTATCCACAGGGGTTCCTGGAACCAAGCCCCAGTGGATACCAAGGCCCTCTGTACCATATTTGTGCTATATTGTTATTTTCATGCTGGTCCAGCAGCCAATGGGTTGGAGACTGGCACTGGGATGCAGACCACCACTCTGTGTAGCACTGAATTAGATGACCCTTGGGTTCTCTTCCAACTCTACATCTCTTTGGTTCTGTGAGAACAGCTGTTTGCATTTTGAGAGAAGTTTCCTTGCTTACTAAAGAAAGCTTTACATGAATTTCAAACAGAAGCTTTGGAGAGGAAGTTTCTGTCAGAATTGCACCAGGCTGTGAAGGGGGGTGGGTAAAGTCTTCCCATTCTCAACACCTCTCGGTTGTTCCTGTTTTCCTATGACTGCTATGTACATAACAGAAACATGTGCATTAGTGGCCTTTATGCAACAAGCATTGCCTCTAGTTTGTCCCTGATTCTAGGCCTGCAAAAAGGTCCCCCTCCACTCTCACAGGATTAGGGCTAAGCAGAAGGAAGCTGGTCTCACACTTTTATGAAGGCAATGTATCTCCTCTCTTGTTAAAATGATGGTACCACTTATGGTGCTGTAAAAGAGAAAGTTTATCTTATGCACTTCTATTTTTGTATAGTTTTTAAATCGATATGTTGATTACTGAAGTGAAGCATTTAAAAAGAAGCACTAACATCTCTCTGTTATTACTACTTGGACACTGGAGTACATTAATTTAAAAAAGGGTTACCAAGAGAGGTTTCTACTAGATCCTACTTTCTACAGCTCAGTAAATTTCATCTCATTGGAGGCATAATGGCAGATGTGCTTGGAAAAACACTTGCTATATGATAAATCTCTAACTGATCTGTGGGGAATGGTGAGTGTTTGCTGAACCGGACATTTTCATTGGATATGTTCTGAGTTAAATGCAGCCATTTTGATCTCTTCATTGCATTTTATGTATTTTAATCTAGCCAGTCAAGCAGAAGAAAGACTGAGCACCTGTTTCCCAAGACCATTGGATAGAACAAATGAGATTGTGCAAGCATTAATGCCACTTGGAGATTAACATTTCAGAATGGTGTTCCCATTTAAATGTGACCAAGAAGACTGCAATTCCACCTAATGTCTTTGCTGCACTTTAGAAAAAGAGAGAGCGAGTTAATTAGAAGGGGTCAGAGGGGATTGTCTCATTTAATGGAACAGCACTCTCATGTCAGGGATCATTGCAGTTAAAAGTTATTTCTATCTTCATAAGCCTTACAAACTAGATTCAGCCTCCCTAAGCCAATTACCAGTGATGTAGTTCCACCCAATAATAAAAATAAAAAAGAACTGGTTCATGAGTAAACAGATTTAGGATTACAGTATTGGTGGGTGGTTGACTGATGTTGAAAGTGAATAGAAATTAACTTTTTAAACTGGTATAGAGGAGTAGATGTACATAATCCCCACAAAAGCAGGCATCTCTCCAGCTTGGAAGAGATACCAAACAGTTTACAATATAGGGTGACCAGAAAGAAAACTGTAGCGGGCTCTTATACCTTTAATAGTTACACAGATGAGGGAATTTCAAGAAGTGTTGCTTGTTAACCTGTTCGCATGATAAGAAACACCTGCTGAAAGTCCCTGTTCTACACAACTATTGAAGGTACAGGAGCCCTCTGCAGTTTTCAGTCTGGCAACCCTGTGTCAATTTGTGAACAGTTAATCTGCCTCATTTCAGGGCCTTGGACAAAATCATGGAAAAGACACCATATTCAGAAGATATAAATAAGGGCTTATTCAGATTGGTGATTTTGTGTTGATTTGTATTACATGTTTAAATTTGCTAATTTTGTTTTTTGTGTGAAAAAAAGTGTGTTTTTAAAGAAACATAAAAAAACAACATTTTTCAGAAACCCAAATGGTTTTTTGTGTGTGCAAAATTACTGGATTTTGTGCAAAGAAAACCCCCAACTGTTTTGTACAACAGATCTCTCCTGGATACCTGAAAACAGTGTCTGGAATGCTGTTGGTTAGCCCTAACTAGAATAGACCCACTCAATTCATTGTTGAGTTGTGAGTCAGGATTTACAATAGGGTTTATGTCATTTTTTCTGTATAGAATAATTTCTACAAACACTTCAGAATGTGTGGATATAAGGTAAAAACTGTACAAAATTCTCACCACTTTGTTGTTCTTCCTGAGTTTGGTCAAGAAATAAATAATGGGAAATATTCCTTCTATCTCTACTTTTTGTACACCATTGCATATCTGGTGCATGTTTTAAATCTTACCCCATGGTCATACTCACATGTCCTTTTGAAAGGCAGTCTTAACCCGATTTGCAAAGTAGTATATACACAATTTATTTCACTTTCTCTTTTCCCATCCAAACTGCACTTTGGATGGTGACTCCTTTTACATGAAAATCCTCTTGAGCTTATGTTTCATCTTCATCTTCATGTTTGTTTTGTTTTATTGATATAAGTTAAATATTGAAAAAGAAAGAAAGGAGACAAAAGGGAAAAAAGCAAACAATGGACTGTTCTTCATTTAAAAACACACAGTTCTCCTGAGACTTACAAAATGATATCTAATTAATATTTCCTGTTTTATAAATAGATTGTCAAGCCATGCTGGAGGGAAAGAAGAGGCCACATGAAGTGTTGTTTTTTTAGTGTTTGCAGTTTTAATGGCTCTTTGAAGAACATAAGCTGATCTCTTTGCACAGCAACTAATGTACAGCTACTGCTGAACAGGAATAACTTTAGCAATAGCATTAGCATTTATATTTCTATACCACTTCATAGTGAACTCACATGCTTTGTGGTTTACTGTCTGTAAGCCAGTTGCCCCCAACAAGCTGCTACTCATTTTAGTGACCTATGAAAGGATGGAAGGCTGAGTCAACCTTGGAGTCCTGGGATCGAACTTAGGGGGGAAGCAGACGGAGACGCCGCCGGACGGAGCGCCGCGGGACCGCAGTCTCTGCACCCCGGCGCTCCTGCGGCGTCCCTGGAAGGAGTGCAAAAATAGTGCTCCTTCCACAAGACAGGGAAAGTGCGCCTTAAAAGCGTAGGGCGCACTTTCCCTGCCTTTTCCGCCGCAGCGCATGCAGTCACTGCGGCAGGAGGTTGCCCCGGAAGCGCCGGCCGTGAGGAGGGCTGGCAGCTCCGAGGGCGACCTCAGGAAGAGGAAGGAGCGCCGTGCGTGAGGTTGCTCCTCCTCTTCCGGGCCTCCAAGACGGCTCAATAAGCCGTCTGCCGAGGCCCTTACAAACCTGTGGCTGCAGTACTGGCATTTAATCACTGCATCACCAGGGCTTTGGATGACCTGTGCTGCTTTGGAGTGGCATTACAACTTTGCAAAGATGTGCACTTTTGCAATGTGCTCTCCATGGCACACTGGCTAGCGTACATCATGGCCCACCCTCTCAGGATTAATGGGAAGAACAGATGCTGTTTAAGACCTATTGAGGAAATAATCAGAGCACTGACTGGGGTCCATTAATTTAGACCTAAGTTATTTTGGCATAGGAAGGGAAGCACTAAGACTTTAGATTTTTTTTTTTAAAAAATTACCATTCCAAAGCATCATTCTCTAACTGAGATCTGTGCCAGCTTCCAGCATGCTCATGTTCTTGGGGAAACACTTTTTCCAAAGTATAGCACGCAGTCACTAACTAGTGGTGTGTCCCATACTAGTATTTTTTTCGATCTCCTGAGTGCTCTGCCAGAGTCTTTTGGTTTCATTTCCATTCTTCCTACTTCTTCTGCACTGCAGTCTATTTATCAGGAAGGTCCTTTATACTGAGAAAGACCATTGCTTTATCAAACTGAGTACTATCTATGTTACCATTAGGCGCTGTGCCCCTCCAGATGTTTTTAGCCTACAGTTTCCAGTAGTTCTACCCAATGTAGAAATGGTGAGGTAACATGGGAGTTGTAACCCCAAAACATCTAAGAAATCTAAAGTTATTCCCCCACAGCATTGTTTGCACACATATACTATTATAATTGTAGGGAAACAGAAGGTGCATTGGAATTGGGTTGATTGTTTTAACTTTGTATTGTTTTATCTTGTTGTACGCCGCCCTGGTTGCTCTGCAGAGGGGCGAGTTACAAAAAAACCTATTATTATTATTATTATTATTATCTATGTTGTAGAAATAATGCAATTTAATACCACTTTAACTGTCATGGTTCTATCCTACAGTATCCTGGGATTTGTAGTTTTTTGAGGCACCAGCACTCTTTGGCAGAGAAAGCTAAATAGCAATAGCAAGTACGCTTCTATACTGCTTATCAGTGAATTAACACTTCCTAAGCAGTTTACAATGTGCAAGCCATTTGCCCCCAACAAGCTGAGTACTCATTTTACCGACCTACAAAAGGATGGAAGGCTGAATGGAACTTGGAGCCCAGCAGGATTGAACTCACAACTTTGTGGCTGTGACTGGCTGCAGTATTGGCATTTAACCACTGTACCACCAGGGCTCCCTAAAGATTTTGTATACTACAGAATCCAGGATTCTGTAGGTTGGTGCTACAGCAGTTAAAGTGGTGTGAAACTGCATTATTTCTACAGTGTAGATGCAGCAGTAGTTTCCCCATTAAGTTCAGTCATGACAGTAGCGTCATTGGGGGCCCAGGGGCCCTGCTGTCCCATCTCTCCTTACCCTGGCCCGGGTTTCCACAGGAGAACCAGGCACAACATACATGCCCCCCCCACCTCCTTGCTGTGAAGTGGAAGGGTAGGGGCTTCTGCAAAGAGGTGAGAGGAGTCTGGGCTCAGTCTTGCCAAGCATGTGAGCACCCCTCTGTCCTTCTTTGCTGCGGCTCACTTTTCCTCAGAGGAAAACCAAGCCACAGCAAGGAGGGACAGGGGGGTTGCACATGTGCATGTGCTCAGCAAGGCTGAGCCCAGAAGCCCTGTCCCTTCTGCTTTGGTGACTCGAGAGGCAGGCATGCCATTGAATCATGTATGAGTTTGTTGATGCATTAGAGGCCTCGGGCTAAGAATTTTAAATTCCTCTCCTTAAAATTCTTCAAAGTCTGCAAATCCCAGGGCTCCATAGAATCTTCCCATGGCACTAAGGCCTTGTCTGCATGGGCAAGAAACCATATATTGCATATATATTGCAAGCAGTAGCTCTTCATAGAATATGGCAAACCACTACTGAAAATGAGAAGAGTTTTAGAGTTTGTGATAAAGCCAAGAGCTATTCAAAGGGGTGGGGAATGGGATTACATTATCTATGACCATGTTCTTGGTCTTGGCTGCCTTGCATACTACTTTGGATCCTGGTCCAGGTCTTTAACTACTTCTTCAATCCTTTCCCTGTTAATCTGTGCCATAGCTCTCTAAAGTGGCTTTAGGGTTTTGAGAAGTTACCTTTTTGAATTCCCAAAATCCCCTAGCCAGCATGGCAAGTGGAAATCAGCATTCCCATTTTGCAGAGCAGAGATGGATTTTTTTTTTTAAAAAAAGAAAGCAGTTCTTTCTATTTTATCTAGGTAAAAAATTATTAATTCCAGTGAATTGTTCAGAAAAGGAATCCCATTGAAATTCTTCCCTCTCTACACTGGCAAAATTTAGCAGGTACAGCTATTTCTACTATGGAGAGTTCCCTGCTGAGCTGGCTTGTCACATATATGTTAAAGATAATGAGCCTAACAGGGAGCCCTCTTTTGCCACCTGTCCCGAACATAATTGAATTTACAAGCATTTAAACCCAGATAATGACTCAAAGCATCTCTGCCTGGATGAGCAAATCCCTCAATTTCAGTTTATCCCACATTAAAATATTTTAATATATTTTTTTTGCCATTGAATGTAATAGGAAATGTTCAAATAGTGTAAAGTTCTTATTTTAAAAAATAAATGAAGGAAAGTTCTCTCCTAATCCTGTTAGAGAGTACTGGGTAGAAGAAACCTTTTAACTTGAGACTTGAGCAGTTACTTGGATCAAATCAGAGGCAGTGTAAGTAAAACATTTGATCACTCTGGTTGGCTTTTCAATAAGCTTCGCCAAAACTAAAAGTTCAATGGGAGCTTGTTGGAAAAGGCATACTGAGCATCTATTAAATGGAAACCACAGTGATAGTCTTCCTTTGCGTAACCAGAATGGTTTGTAAATAATGTTAAGAGTATTTCTTTGTTACTTCATACAATTCATGTTTATTACTGTGCTTGCAAGGGACAATGAATCAAGATTCTCAAATGGATGGAAGTAGCAATGTTCAGCTTGTGCATCCCTGTTACCATGACAACAACCATCGATCTGTGTTTCCTGTTGGATTGACTTACAGCTTTTCTTTCCAACCCATCATCGATCAAGGCAGATTTGCAGTCTTTTCCTGCTTGTGTGACCTGTAGGAGCCTGAACTCAACAGGTTCACTGATGAGCTATAACCAATATTGTGATTGTGACAGTAGATTATTGAGACTCCCTCCCCACTGCAGAATCAATTGAAGCAATTACAGACACTTGCCAGTAGATGGTGGAATTTGTAAAATTATTCACATACTTGATAGGACTTTGAAATAATGATCAAATCAATTTAGGGCCCCTGTGTGTCTCTGTGTGGCTAAGGAAATTACTTTTGTTGAAAGAAACGTCTTGATCAGACTGGGGATTTAAGTGAAATATCAGATCAGCTACATGTCTGGGTCAGAAAGATATTGGATCCCTCTATAAATTAGAGACGGATGCTTGCTTTCACAAATGTATGAGCCTATAGAAAATGTAAGTACTCCTTTTCTGCTGTAGTGGAAAATGAAAAGGAAATCTCCTTTGCAGCTGTACATTGCTGGCCTGTGAGAGCCAGTGTAATGTAATGGTCAGAGTGTTGGATTAGGACATTGGGAGACCAGGGTTTGAATCCCTGCTTGGCCATGGAAACCACAGGGTGACTTTAGTTAAATCAGTCTCTCTCAGCCTCAGAGAAAAGCAAGGGCAAATTCTGCCAAGAAAACCCTGTGGTAGGTTCACCTTAGGTTCGCTGTAAGGTAAAAATGACTTGAAGGTGCACAACAACAAAGTGCTGGCCTAGCTCTACCATTTAGGCTGAGCAATGGAGCAGCCTTCAGTAGCTGACTTGTGTGTCATGGAAAGACAGCAATTGGTTAGCTGTTTAGTATATTTTATTGTGTTTTTCCACCTAAAGAGAGGCTTTTTGGGGATTGCTTTTTTGATTTGGGTGACAAAATAACTTGGGGCCTCTCTAAATGGGAATAAAATGCCAAAAACACCTAGAAGCTAGTGCTGGCATCCCTCATGATGTATGGCTACTTCTGGGAAGAGTCTTGATGGACAGGTTTTTTTGGGATGGGGAAGGCAAGAAATAGAGTGGGAAAACAGAGGTAAGTATGCCTAATAGTGTGTCATGTAACCCTTAACCTAACTTACTACTCCCAGGTGCTGTGAAGGATGTTATCCCATCACCTGTGTTGAAGCAAAGATTCATCTATATACTGTCATCTTACATACATGGAGTTAGTGGGTGGGCATTTTGTCTTTCAAGCACAGCCTTGTCCTGGATCAAACCAAAAAATGTATCTGTTTCAGCATTCTGTTTCCCCTTCCCCTGGGACTTCATTATCAGAACTTGTAGGCAATTGTCCTTTCCTAGTCTTGCACCATAGTAATAGCATTTAGAGGCATGTTGCCTCTCTGGACATGGATATTCCTTAGCAAAGTAACATGCCACAGCCAAAACAGAATACATTTAATCCTCTGATATGAGAAAAGACCCAGCATTTTTTAAAGCCAGAGTGGGCAACTTCTCAAGTCCAAGGGTCAGTTTTCCCTCCTCAGGACCTGCCATAGGATGCACCTCCCACAATGGCACCCAATAGCATTGAAAATCAAAACAATATTTGACTGAATTCAAAGTTGCCCCTCCATTCTCATGGACTTGAAGTCTGCAGTTCTACATATTCAAGGAGAGGTGGCCTCTGTTTAAATCAATGGGGCATGCCCCATTCAAGCCTATAGGGCTTGAATATTTGTGAATCTCTGTTTTCGCAGGGGGTAGTGTCCACAACGGATTCCCCATGAAAAAAGAGGGCCAACTGTAAGTTCCTTCTGGTTCAACACATATACACAGCCATGTTTGGACCACATCAAAGCAAACAGGGCCATGTACCTTGCTTTGTAGGTGAAACACAGTTCCTGGAAGACCATTCTAGTTTTAGCTTAAAAAATTGGGGGACAAGGTAGCAGTTTGGGACATCCAGAGGCCATAAAATAGATGAGAGGCTATTTTTCTCCATCTCCCCATTTCAGTGGCTTGACATGCTTCCCACAGAGCACTGCAAGCTTCCTTGCCTGTGATGGTGATTCCTTACAAGAAAACTTAGGAATTTTGTTCTGGACCACAATGTATTTGCTAGTTTTTGATGCAAATCTAAGTTGCATGGATGGATTAAAGTTGTTATGGGGAAGAAGGATCCTGGGATCTGTACAACGATATTATAGATATCATAGAATCATAGAGTTGGACAAGACCACAAGAGCCATCCAATCTAACCCCCTGCCATGCAGGAATTCAAAATCAAACCATCCAGCCTCTGTTTAACAACCTCCAAAAAAGAAGACTCTGCCACACTCCGAGGGAGTTTGTTGCACTGTTGAACACCTCTCATTGTCAGGAAGTTACTCCTAATGTTGAGGTGGAATCTCTTTTCCTGTAGCTTGCATCCATTGTTCCAGGTCCTGTTCTCTGGAGCAGTAGAAAAGAAGCTAGCACCTTCCTCAATATGATATCCCTTCTAATATTTAAAGAGGGCTATCATATCCCCTCTTAAATGTCTCTTCTCCAGGCTAAACATACCCAGTTCCTCATATGGCATGGTTTCCAGACCCTTCACCATTTTAGTCGCCCTCCTCTGGACATGCTCCAGTTTTTCAAGATCTTGTTAGAATTGTGGTGCCCAGAACTGGACACAGTATTCCAGGTGGGGCCTGACCAAAGCAGAATACAGTGGCACTATTACTTCCATTGATCTAGATACTATACTTCTGTTAATGCAGCCTAAAATTGCATTGGCCTTTTTAGCTGCGGCATCACACTGTTGACTCATGTTCAACTTGTGGTCCACTAGGACTCCTAGATCCCTTCACACATAGTCTCGTTAAGCCAGGTGTCCCCCATCTTATATCTGTGCATTTCATTTTTTTTGCCCTAAGTGCAGTACCTTACATTTCTCTGTGTTAAAATTCATTTTGTTAGCTTTGGCCCAGCTTTCTAATCTATTAAGGCCATTTTGAATGTTCATCCTGTCTTCTAGATATGATTCATTCACTCTCTCACTTATTCATTTGTTCACTTTATATTTTGTCTTTCTCCCATGAATGGATCCAAGGCACCTTACCATAAAATTAAAAGTATAAGCCTAAATTCAATTGTTAGTTTCAACTAGAATAGACTCATTGTGTCAATGAAACCTATGTAAGTGTTGTTCAAGGTGACCAGATATCCTCCTTTTCCAGAACAACTCCTACATTTCAGCCTTCTGTCCAGGAGGGATTCCAAATGTTATCAATTTTCAGCATGACTAAGAAGCCCATTGAGTAACACCATATTTGCTGTTCCCCTTTGAGAAATGTATCTTCTTGGCATCCTGTCTTTGCTGTGAATAGGAAAATAGGATGGATGGGACAAAATAATAAAAAAGAATAATATAAAAAGAATAAAAGGATATAAACTATAGTAAGATAGCTGTAAATAAACCATATGGAATAAATTTATATTTATCTTAATGTTTTTACCTTTTACTTTTGTAATATCCTATATTTTTCTTGAATGTCCTACATTTTGTGGTGCCTTATCCTACTGTGAGGGTATGATATCTGGTCACTCTGGTGTTGCTAAGTGTTCTAAGTTCTTGTTGCTTAAATGTATATATTCTAGCCTGGATTCAGGCCATGTTTTCAGTTTTGTATCTAATTCCTTTAGCCTTTTAAAAGAAGGTGTACTGCAGTTACTACCTCTACCGTGGTGATTAATACTATGCCACAGAAATTCCAGTATATAAAATACAAGCCTATTGCTGACTTCCAGAAGGACAGGCAATGAAGAGGAGGCAATGCATCATTCCAACATTGCTTGTTCAATACAATAAGGGTGACCAATATCAGAAACAAGGTAATGGGCTGAACTCTGAATCACAGTGACAGCTCTTATGGCTGTATGAATGTCTGCCAGCAAGAGCATAGGCAGAACTAGTGAATGACAGCTCTAGATAAAATACAACAAATGACTTTTGTATTGCCTCCAGGTACTCTACATTGTGTTTGTATGTGTGTGAGAGAGACTGTGAGAGGAATGGGGGAGGAAGAAGAATGAGCAAAATATCTGAACAAGGAGGAGTAAGAAATTGTTCATTATTAGCTCTTTCAAACAGAGTTTTGGAAGATTACCAAAACCAGGAAAGGAAAAGACTTTTTATGAGAGATTCTATTTACTGAACTGCACAGCATCTAGTATACTCACAAGAATTTGTTGTGTCAGATTCATCTTAAAAAACAACAATGAGATGACTATCAGTTTAACTACATGCTTTGGACGGATGAAGTGTGTTCTCAGCTCAAGGTGGGCAAAGGGTATAAGAGAGCAGCCATATAGTCTTGGGGGGGGGGGTTGCAGACTGTCAGAAATAGTGCAAATTGACTCCACTTTTAGGGTTATGGTTAGTGCTAGGGAATCATGGGAATTTTTTTTTTCTGAGACATTGAGCCTTCTCTGTCAGAGAGCTCTGGTGCCACAATAAAATACAGTTTCCATGATTCCCTAACCCTAGCCCTAAAAGTGGACTCAATTTGCACTATTTTTGGCAGTCTGCAACCCCCCTTAGAAAATCTAACCAGTTGTAATAAAACCATTGCTCAGACAGATATTCTTGTCAAGAAACAGCACATTCCTATTTTAGTAGTATAAAAGACAATTCTGTCTTAAAGCAGAATTGTTTTGGCTAGTATAAAAAGTTGGGCATTAGAATCAGCCACAGATGTATATTGCAAACAGTTGTGGTTTTTGTCAGCTGGAAACAGCCACCTTCAAAAGTTATTTTGTATTTAGTACACTGCATCACACCATCAACACTTATTGTGGAAAAGCAAATGATAATTTTGTGCTTCCTGCACAGCCTCTGCACCATTCAGTGAAACCCTGTTCCTGCAATCCAAGGGCTTTGAACTTGTAGGTCAGTTTATGAATTGGTGTGGGACTATTTATATGAGCAAATGTGATTGTATTGTTTTGTGTCTTCAAGTCATTTCTGACTTATAGTGACCCTAAGGAAACCCTATCATGTGGTTTTCTGGACTGAGAGTGTGTGATTCACCCAAGGTCACCCAGTGGTTTTTCATGGCTGAGTGTGGAATCAAACCCTGGTCTCCAGGGTCAGAGACCAAAGTTCAAACCACTACACCAGGCGTAGGCAACCTTTTTGAGCTGGGGATCGGGTTGCTGTCCCTCAGACAATTGGGGGGCCGAAGCACCATAAATAAATAAATAAATAAATAAATAAATAAATAAATAAATATAAAAATAGATTTTTTTTTAAAAAAAATTAAAAATTAAAAAAAATGCAGGCACACTCTCTCAGCCCCAGAAAAGCCATGGCAAAACCCCTGTGGAGATTTTGCCAAGAAAACCCCAAGTACAAGTAATAACAACAATAATCAATATCATCATGGCAGGCGGCGGCGGCGGCAGGACTGGCCTGGGGCCGGTTCAAAGGCCTCGGGGGGCCGCATTCAGCCCCCGGGCCTTAGGTTGCCTACCCCTGCACTACACCATGCTGGTTCTCAAATTTAATTGCAGAGGCTGATTATTAAATATATTCTTGTTAATTTTTGTTTATTTTTTGAGATTATTTCAATAGTATCTTCCTGAAAATGGAAAGACAGAAAGGAAGTTGTTAACAGTGCTCTTTCTTCCTTTGGTGATTTGCATGAGGGAGTGTCGAAATGTTCTTTGCCCAACCAAGAAGTGAATGATCTAAAGCCATGAAATTTAGGTCCAAAACACACTGCAGAAATAATCCAACTTGAGACCACTTTAACTGTCCTGGCTCAATGCTAGGGAATTCTGGGAACTGTAGTTTTGTAAGACATTTAGCCTTCTCTTTCAGAGAGCTCTGGTGCCACAATAAACTACAATTTCCAGGATTCCCTAGCATTGAACTAGGGCAGTTAAACTGGATTATTTCTGCAGCTTTGAACCTTACTATTCCACATATTGACGCTGACGCTCAACACACTTAGCACATCATTTCTCAACTTTCTTTAATCACCCCCTCCCAAGGTATGCTTGCTGAAATACTGCTTTGCTGCTGTCACCTCTGAATCATTTGAAAATTTTCTTCCTCTTAAACTCTTTTTCATGTTTGGAAATGAAGAATAACCAGATGGAACAAGATCTGGTGAGCAGAGTAGATGATCTATGCACTGAAATTCCAAATTCTTCAAAACATCTTGCCATTGCTGTGATCAGGTGCATTGCCCTGCAAAAATAGAACAGCTTTCCAAATATTTTTATATTGATAGTTTTTTTCCTTCAATGCCTCCTTTAATCAATACAGCAAATTAGATTAGTATCCTTCATTAATTGTTGGGCCCTTCTGAAGAGAGTCAGAGCTATGCAGATGGGCAAAAAGAGGTGCTTTGAGACTGACTTGAAGGTGTGGCGTTTAGACGCTGCACGCTTAAAAGCCGACAGGAAAGTGCCCTCTAGGCGTTGTATGCTGGGAAAAGCCGCTCCTAAAAGTAGCAGTTTTTCCCCACTTCTTCGGCAAAGATGCACACCTTCGCATATGTGTATGTATGCAGTGACACCAGTGCACCAGAAAAAGGGCACTGGAGATCTAAAACACCTGTATAAATGCACTGCCACATGTGCAGTGGAATTTGAGTTGGCAATCCAGAGCATGCACCCTACGATGCAGACTTTAATTTAAAGTGCCCTATGCTTCCAGGTGTGGATGCACCGGTGCAGATGCGCTTGAATATTAGAACCCTAACCCTAACCCTAATTGTAACCTAGTCTGTGTGTCCTGTTGACCATGTCCCTTGCATGATCACCAGTTACATGTATCCAGTATGTCCACACAAAGCTCCCTTGCATGTACATCTCCCCTCCCTCCTGATCTGTGTAGGACATGTTTTGTGGAGGATGATGGGGTAGGTGTCTTTTCAGTTGACAAACTCGTTCCTTTGCCCCAAGAGTGGCACAGTCAGACAGTGGCAACTGTCTACTGCACCCACTCTATGGGGGAAGTCGAGGTCACTGAATCCTTGCATGATTTGTGGGTGTATGACAGGTCTTGCGCAGGTGCGTAGGCATGCCGAACTTCAGTCACCTTTGTACACAGACAGTGACAGACTGTATACCAGCTATGACATTTTCTGTACAGGTGTGCAGAGATGTGTTCCTGCACATGTGCACATGAGTCTGAGAGAACTAAATAACTAACTAAATAAATAATAATAATAAAAATTAAAGCAGCCACTTCTGGCCCATGCGGTTGCTCCATCTCCCTTTGTGGCATCCTTGGGGCCAGTGGTGTGGTTGGCAAGGCTTCAATACAGCCTCAGAAAAGCTGCACTAACTCCTCCCAATGCAGTTGCTCCATCCCCATTTAGGGTATCTTCGGGGCAGGTGGTGCAGTTGCTGCAGCTTAGGGAAAAGGCAGCTTCAGGTCACCTTTTCCCACCCATCTGCATCGGCCCTCAGTCTTCAAAATACCTTCCTTATTCCAAAAAACTGTGACCATGACCTTTCTTTCTGACCTCTGAATCTTGAATATCTTTGACCACTGAGAACCTCAGTGCTGCCACTGCAAAGCCTATTATGTGAGCTCCGGATCATATTGATGCATCTCATCAACAGTGATGAATCATTCCAAAAAAATATCACTAATTCACTCAAAATGCTCAAAATCAACTTGGTGGTAATCACTCAATTTTGTTTCTGGTCAACATTCAAACATTTTGGCACCCATGTAATTGATAGCTTCTGCATAGCCAGCTACTCATGAATTATAAACCCAATGCATTCCTGGGATAACTCTAATATTTCATCAATTGTTTTAGCTAAGATTTGCTGATCTGCCAAAATGAGGTCATGAATACACCTAACAATATTGGGAGCTGACACTGTTGAAGGCATCCCAGACCTTGCTGCATCCTCAAAATTTCCATGTTGAAAGTTGACACATCACTTCTTCACAGTTGGATAGGATGGGCACTTGTCACTAAATGTTTACATCATACACTCATGGATTTCCTTTGGAGTTTTCTTCTGCAGGAACAAATGAAATGGCCTAGAGTTCAGCACTTGAAAATTTTACTTTTCATTGATATGGTTCTATCAATGACCTGAAAAAATCAGGGACAATCTTGTAAATTTTCAAGTTACAGTGACAAAATTATGCTCAGATTTTGGGAAGTGGGTTAGACTGAGAACTTTTCAGCACCCCCTCATAATACCAGTTACAGCCAAATTTTAATTAATAAAAATTAATTGATCCACCTTTAAAATAAAAGAACACAAAGAGAAACACATTCAGGATCACCTTACTATCCATACCATGTTTCAGGTGTTTAGGTTTCATGATCTACGTGACCCACTTCTCTATTACACATGCACACACACACTGTTGTTATTATTACAGGTGACCATATACAAGTTGAACATAGAGATGAAGAACATAGCATTTGTACAATCTTCTTCTCACACAGACCTTAAGCAGTCCCTCTTCTCAACTGGATATGTTTTCTGTGCCAGTGTGCCTATCTTCTTTCCAATGTTGTCTCCAGTAATTTCCTAGCTATTCTTGGCCAGTTGCCTCCAATTTCCTTGTCTGTAGATGTGGCTGGCAGCTTAGCCAATGACTATTAAGTTGTTTAAAGTGGCTCTGCTGGCCCCATTAACCTCTTTCTATGCTAAGCCAGAGTTGTTCACCACGATCAGATAATTATCTGATAACAGTATATAATATTTGGAACAGGCTAGAGAGTTTCAGAGTACAAGAGACATTTCTGATATGCTTATAATAAAAAAAGCAAAGCATATCTCTTTGAGTAAGTAGGCTATGTTGAATCACTTTTGCACATGGCCATTTTAAAAACATGAGTATATTTTCAACTTATAACTACAGTGATAGTTGTTATTATTGGGGATACTTTGGTTGTAAAATGTTCAGTTTTCTACCTTTTACAGGGTGATTGAAAAAAGGTGTTGATATAAAATGTTAGTGTTAACCTTGTTAGCAGCACGATACTTTAATATTTGATAGACATGATAGGCTAAAATATTTAATGCTACAAAGTTCTTCTTTTAAAAATACAATAAAACAGCTCTGCTTAACTACTTCAAGAGGAGAAAACACAGATATAGTCCTCAGACCTGAGCACCTTCACATGGTGGCATATAATTAGTGGTGGTGAGATAATTTACTCATGAGCATTAATGCATTATCAATAATTACATTGTTGCTTGTAAAATATGCATGTATATCTTGATTTTGGGGGCCAATCTGTGGATATTAGCATACTGGCTTTAAAGTGCCTTATCCCCGACAGGATAAAGGCACATTTAATTTTCAAAATGGGTGTTATGGCATTCACCCGTGGCCTGGCGAATGCAACCCATATACAGCCTAGATGCCAGCTGGGATTATCCTGTGCCTTTTCAAAAATGGGCTTTTTCCATTTTTCAAAAATGGGTGCAGAATAAGCCTGGCTGGCATCCAGGCTGTATACAGGTTGCATTTGCCTGGCCATGGATGAATGCAATAACACCTGTTTTGAAAAGTAAAAGTGCCTTTATCCCATTGGGGATAAGGCACTTTAAAGCCAATGTGCTAATCCCCTATATCGCTGGAAATTCACTTTATTTGTAAATTTGTATAGGCATATTTTTCTGTCTCACATTGAATATGGATCATGAGACCATATATATAGTATAGTGGAAAGTGGTATAGTGGATCTATAGAAGGGTCATCATAAGATTTCTCTACCAGGCCTCCCAAGGAAACTCCAACCTTTCAGACATCAGTGTTGTACTGTCTAAAAAACAACAACTCTAAAAATCAATTCTAGATGTCTTCATGTTCACCAGGAACAGGTATTGTGTAACACTAATAGGTCTTCTTTGTCTATTCAGGCTCAAGCCAAAATATTTTGCATTACAACAAGGATTGTTGTTGTTGTGTGCCTTTCAAGTCATTTCCAACTTATGGAGACCCATGGAGTTTTCTTGGCAAGATTTGTTCAGAGGGGATTTGCCTTTGCCTTTCTCAAATGCTGAGAAAGTGTGACTTGCCCAAAGTAATGGTTTATATGGCTGAGTCAGCATTTAAAACCTGGTCTCCAGAGTCAAACAACTATACTACTGTCATAGCAGGAGTAGTTCACAACAATACGCTGTGGTGGGCAACGCCCAGTTCCTCTCCAGCTGCTGTGGAGATTTCAGCAAAACTCATAGGAATCCCAAGAGAGATGACAGAAGAGGTCATAATTCCTGTTAACTGAGGCATCCCAGTGCAACAGTCCTGTGAGCCCTGGTTCCATTCCATCACTGATCATATATGCTTAGTGCTTTTAACATTGTATTGTATTGTGGCCATTTAATTCAAACTGAAATAAAGACAGCTGCATGGATGGTGATGATTCCTCCTATTCTTCCTCTCCCTCCGCCTCCTCTAACCTATATCCCAGGATGACACACAGATAAAATCAATTTAAAGGATTGAGAAAAAATTAATATGTTTTAAAACTATAAAATTATTACTGTTTTTAATCTTGTCATGGGCTGTCGTGAATTCCATATAAATGGATATAAATGAATGAATGCCGCCCGGATTGGATTTGCCGCCCGGATTGGATTACCAATGGGCGGGGTATAAATAAATTTTATTATTATTATATTATATGTATAATCTAAAACATAAATGCATGCCGGTCTTTAAATAGCTCTTATTTAGCATACTAGCTCAAAGGTAAGGCTGTACTATAATGAAATTTTTCTTAGTTTTTAAAAATATGAAATTCAGGTCATTGTCAGCTGAGAGATCAAAACTGCATGTGTGTGGTGAGGGAAGAAAGGATTACTTGATATATTAGGTTATATCCTGTGTGGACTGCCACTTGCTAGCTCTTTCTTCTGGAAAAGATTAACAATCATACACTACAGTTTGTGCCATGGATTTTGAGAAGCTTTGATGATGCATTGCTTCCAAACTTCCAAACTCACTCCTTTTTAACAAGAAAAGAGGACAGAGCCAAGGAAATCAGAGTCTTTGCCTTTCTGTGGTGCATTCTATCAGAACTGCACAGCATGCTGTGTTATTAAAATGATTAATTGCTAAGGTTTCACAATAGTATTTCCTCCTTTCCAGTGCTGTTGCTCTATCAGATGAAACCCAAAGGATGGTGGGAAATAAACAGTGAAATATCTCACACATATGATTTGGTTTGGAGCGTTGTGAGTTTAGGATTTTAAAATGTCAAGATATCTAAAGAAACAGAAACAGATGGATTATATTACATGTCTCATTCTAGGATTCATGGATGCATAACTATAAAACAGTTATAACATTGTGCACACCCAACCTGTTTCCATGACTGATGTAATCAAACCTCACTGTACACATCATGATTGATTTCAAAGCCTTTTGAAGTAAAGGACACTTAATGGGAAGAACTATAAACCTCAGCTGAAACAACAAGTAAAGCCTACCACCCTGCCTTTGGTTCAGTAAGATACAATGGTTTTCCTCAGTTATGCCCTGGAAATGTCCTTTCAGGCCCTCTTTTATGTTACTCGAACCTCTGGTAGCCTGAAGAGTCCAAACATACTTGAATTCCCCAGTGTTTTTGGATTCCTTTGTCCTGTCTTTAAGTTTTTCCTCCATTTCCAGAACATTCTGAGTCCTGCACTAGTTTTGCCCTTTTGTAGCAGGGAAAGAAGGAAGCCAGATCTTGATATCTGAGGTTTACATTATTTTAAATTTAACAGTTTAATGACAACAGTCTAATGATAATTCACATGTTGTGTTGTGTGCCTTCAAGTCATTTCTGACTAATGGCGACACCTATAATGGGGTATTCTGGAGCTGAGTGTGTCTGACTCACCTGTCACCAAGTATGTATCCCAGGGAGGATGAAAAACGTACCAACTGCTTCCAGTTAACACGGAGGAAAAATCTTTCCTGGCCTTCCAAAAAAAGACTAATAGCATGATATGAAAGCCTTAGAAGAGTGTTTACCTACAGAAAGGAAGGTGGCTCATACTGACTGCTTAGCCAACAAGAGGCTGATCCTATGGACAGACTTTTTAATAATGATTGTGTAGCTTCATATCTCTAGCCAGTACCTTGTGATGCCTCGTATTCACCATAGTCTGAGGATCAGTTCCTTCATTCTAAACAAACCACCGCCCATTGGTAAGGAACTAGAAGGGTTTGTGTTCCTTGTACTAGTGTCAAAAATCTAATCTCCCCTCTTTTGCACTCATTTTCCCAGACCAAACAATCCAACTTACACACACTTTCCTCCCTTTGGTTTGGTCAGAGTGCTAGAACTGAATCACCTTTGCCAGACCTATTGCTAGATAAAGCCAAAGTTGCAGATTGACTGTCCTGGAAGGGTAGTTCCCTTGTTTGTGTTGGCATCTAGAAAAGGCAGTGTTTCTTCAATTGGTGTATGCATATACACATTTGCAGGTCAGCATTTTATCTTTCTCATGTCTGCTGACTTCACTGCATGCATTTACAGCTTGGTGGGGTGTGGAGGAATGGGGAGGGGAGGCCAGGTTGGTGGATGGGTGCATGGATTTGCCAGAGATGTGTCTCCTGGGCTCCTGCTCACTTGCAAAGGGCTGGAAACATTATTTTTTCTTTCCCCCTTTCCTTTGCATTCTTGACACATGTGAATCTCTGAATCTTTGATCTGTGAATATTTCCTTGCCTTTAGATGTCCTTTTGAGTAAGGCAATATGGAGAGTGTCTAAATGAGGCAAGCACTATAAAAAACTATTGGAAATAAGCACTATTGAATTCAGTAGGGCTTAACATCTGAGTAGACCTGTATAAGGTTGCATTATATACCATCAATCCTATACATACTTTGCTTGGAATTATTTTAAAAAATGAGGCAGCAAATTAGAGGGGATGAAGGCAACACATATGGGGGCTGAGATAATTGCCAAGGTATGAACCCAATCCAATGGGAGTACAGGTGGGTGGTCAGAATAACAGAAAACAGAGATATAATATTTGATTATATGAATATGCACATGCATGCTGGGAACAAAAAACAAACCTCCTGCAGCCATGCAGTCTTGTCATGAGACATGAACAGGCAGTAGGTACACAGTAGAAAAACCTCCTTGTATTGATGTGACTACGTGATGGAGGTCCCATGTGGCTTTCCAAACTGATTTCAGTTTGGATTAAAACAGGTTGTGTCTGTGGTAGTAAAGGGGTCAAACTGGGGCAGGATATTATGCACTGGAGCTAGGATACAGCTCTTGAATAGATTCAGTTTTAGTTGCAAAAGTACCCATGTCCAGCCAGTTTAACTGATAGGATTGTACTAGACAGCCATGAACAATGTTCAGAAAGTATGAGTCTTTCCTACATGTCCAGGATATATAATGAAATTCAATTACTGTATTTGTCATTGCATACAGATTGGAAGTGATCAATATACATTCCCATTCACAAAAAAGGGAGACACAAGAGACTGCAGCAACTATAGCACCATAGCGATGATCCCCCACACCAGCAAAATCATGCTCAAAATTCTGCAACATAGACTCCAAGCATACATGGAGAGAGAAATCCCATAGTCCAAGCGGGGTTCAGGAAAGGAAGAGGCATGAGCGACCACATTGTAAACATGCAATGACTAATGGAGAGTACCAGGGAATTCCAAAAGAAAATCAGCATGTGATTTATAGACTATACCTTTGACTGCATAGATCATGAAAGGCTATGAAATGCCCTTAAAGACATGGGAGTGCTAACACATCTGATACTTCTGATGAGGAATCTGTATTCAGGACAAGAGGCTACTGCCAGAATAGAACACAGAAGCAGTGTTAAACTGCATAAATTCTGCAGTGGGGCAGCAGCCAAGTAATATTGTCTAGTTCTGCCTTGAGTGAGAAGCACAGAATTTACTTGGCTCCATGTTAAAGCCCTAGTTCTTACATAGGTGAGGCAACTGGACTGTAGCTCATATGATTTATTGCTTTCCCACATGAAACTTCTCTTACTTTCTCTCTCCATAGAAAATTGGCCCATGAAGATAAGACAATCCATCTTGTAGCGTCTTAACCCCTCAGGTTTAGGATCTGATGAACTTGCTGGTACAATTGTGATACAAATTGGCCTTGTATTAATACTGAATAGGATTCAGCTGCACAATCATTATTGAAATGCAACTTTATTTACATTTCTGTATATTTAGTTTGCCTCCTGCTATAAAGACACAGGCCATGGGAATTAAAAAAGCTGTTAGAAGAATGATTATTTCAGAATGTCACGTAAAGGAGAGTGGAGTGGCAGAGTTTACTGCTGTTGGGCCTTTTAAATCACTGAGGACTAATGTGCAGAGCATCATCATTCAATGATAATTAGTCCCTGGATGTGATTTTGTTTTGTCACAGCCTTGGGAACACTGCACAGTCATCTCTTGTTTGATTGTGTGGCTGTAACTATTTCAGTAGGCAGCACAAATCCTACATGTATGTATATTGCTACAGGCTGAAGCTCTCCTATCAGAAGTACATGGGACTAGAACTGTTTTGGATTTTAGATCCCCCAGATTTTGGAATATTTGCATATACATAATGAAATATGTTGCAGATGGGACCGAATTTCTCAACATGGAATTCATTTATGTTTCATATATACCTTATAAACATCCCAACAACACAGTTGAGCCTTTTGTTATCATTTCTTTTCATTTGCTTATACATCCAATGAAAAGAGAGGCTGAGTCTCCTTTATCTGAAATGCTTGGGATTGGAAGTATTTTAGAGTTTGGATTTTTTTTTTTGATTTTGGAATATTTGCACATATATAATTAGCTGTCTTGGAGATGGGACCCAATTTCTCCACATCAAATTCATTTATGTTTCATATAAACCTTATAAACATATGCTGAAGGTAACTTTATACGTATTTTTAATAATTTTATGCATGAAAAAAGTTTGTGTACATTGAACCATCATAAAGCAAAGGTGTCATGATCTTAGCCACCTATGTGGACAATTTTGGATTTTGAAGTATTTCGTATTTCAGAATTCTGGATAAGGGATACTCAACCTGTATATATATTCACGTAAGCAAACAAAGAATACATTGTTGTGATTAGTCTCACAACAATGGCATACTTGTTTAAGAGCTCAGTTTTATATTATTATTGTCAAGAATGCCCATTCCATGGGTGATAAGTAATGCTTACTTATATTTTTTTATGTGTGACTTCAGCTGTGAGCAGCATGTACTCATAGAATCATAGAATCATCAAGTTGGAAAAGATCCCAAGGGCCATCCAGTCTAACCCCCTGCTATGCAAGATTACACAATAAAAGCACTCCTGATAGATGGTCATCCAGCCTGTTTAAAAACCTCCAAAGAAGGAGACTCACTTTGAGGCAGCATATTCTACTGTCAAACAACTCTTAGGAAGTTCTGTTTAGGAGGAGTTCTGTAGCTTGAATCCATTGCTCCGGGACCTAGTCTCTGGAGCAGCAGAAAACAAGCTTGTTCCATCCTCAACATGACATCCTTTCATATATTTAAACATGGCCATTATGTCACTTCTTAACCTCCTCTTCCCCTGGTTAAACATTTCCAGATTTTTTCAATCCTATGCTTGAAAAGGCATACGGGCTGCAGATGGGTAAATGCCATAAGACCTGTCTTTAAAGTTAAACACGTGTTTATCTTGTCAGGAAAATAACAGAGTAAAGCCTGTGTGATAATCTCCATAGTCTGTACCTATTGTTTTTAATAGGCTTGCTTTTGACTGTTTTTCATTCTTTTGATGGTTTAATTATATTGGGGGGAAGCAGACGGCCAAAAGGGCCGTTTTGGGGGTAGGGAAGGGGAGGGGCAGCCTCACGGTGGGCGCCCCAACCCCTTCTCCAGGTTGTCCTCAGAGCAGCCGGCCCTCCGCACAGCCGGCGCTCTGAGGAGGACCTCCCGCCACAGCGTTCACACATGCTGCGGCGGAAGAGTCGCCGAAGGTGCGCCGCAGCCTTTTGCGGTGCACCTTCGGTGACTTGTGGAAGGAGCGCTAATTTAGCGCTTCTTCCAGGGGTGGCGAAGTTGCGCCGTGGGGCCAAGGTGTGGGGATACCTCGGCCCCGTGGCGCAGCTTCCCGGGGCGGCCCACGCCCGCCCGTCTGCTTCCCCCCATTGTTAACTTTTGTATATTTTTAATTTTTAGCTGCATCTGTTTTAATTTTTGTTAAGCTGTTTCAAACCTGGTCTGGAAAAAAAGCAGGACATAAATAAATATAACAATAGCAACATAATCTTCTTCTGAATTCTGTAGCCATTTTGGTGCTAGCCAGGGTCAGGGCACCTATGGTTGCTGAATATCTTGATATTTGTATTCCTGGTTCAACCCATCTTTTTTGATTATTTAAGAACCATGTTGTTGTTGTTGTTATTGTTATCCACCCTCAAGTTGATCTTGACCCATTAGATGAGACATCTCCAAGATTTCCTGTCCTCCACTGCTCTGCTCAGTTCCTGCAAATTCATGCCTCTTTTATACAATCCATTCCTCTAGCAGGCAGCCTCCCTCACTTTCTGCTCCACTCCACCTTTCCTAGCATTATTGTTTTCTCCAATGAGTCATGACTTCTTATGTTATGTCCAAAGCACAATAGCCTTAGTCTAGTCATCTTGCTTCTAGAGAGATTTCTGGTTTGATCTATTCTAGTACCATGAGCTAGGAGTAATTTTTGAAGTGAAGGAGCTCGTTATGACTGTGTATCCAAAAATCAGCAGTACGGAGTGTAATACCCAATTTATTAGGATGGACATGTCTAATCGTATGCATTGTCACTTGGGCCTAAGTTCCATTCAACTCAGTGGTGCTCATTTTTGGTTGCATAAGTGCAGCCTGGGGGAAAAACACATTTAGATTCAACTGGAAATCTTTAACCAGCTGAAATAGCTTTTAATTAGAAATGTAAACAATCTTGCAAAGAAATTATGCCTTTAAAACTACTAGTGTGTCTAGAAGCCCCACCTAAGAGAAAGAAAGAAGATGTCTTCAGTGTCTGCTAAAGTATTTGATTTTGTGCATGAAAATCTATGACAAACAGTAGTATAAATTGAAAGTCTCACAATCACATCATTCACTTGCCAGAGCAATGAGAAATAAATTACCTTGGCACATCAACATATGATGTCAGAGCCTGAAAAATGTCCTGGAACTGCAGTTTGCTGTACCCCTCTCCATTATATTACTGGTTAAAATCTGCCCTTGATTGAGAGAATCCTGAAGAAGCTAGCAATAGCAATAGCAGCTTCATTTATATACTGTTTCATACTGCACTAAGCAGTCTTTAAGTCAGGGGTAGGCAATCTTTTTGAGCCGGGGGCCGGGTTGCTATCCCTCAGACAATTGGGGGGCCGAAACACCATAAATAAATAAATAAATATAATTTTTTTAAAAAAATTAAAAATTAAAAAAATATGCATGCACACTCTCTCAGCCCCAGAAAAGCCATGGCAAAACCCCTGTGGATATTTTGCTTAAAAAAACCCCAAGAACAAGTAATAACAACAATAATCAATATCATCATGGTGGGTGGCGGCGGCGGTGGCGGGGGGCAGCAGGTAGCAGCGGCAGCGGTGGGGCCAGAACCGGCCTGGGGCCGGTCCAAAGGCCTTGGGGGGCCGCATCTGGCCCCCGAGCCTTAGGTTGCCTACCCCTGCTCTAAGTGGTATACAACCGTAAGCTAATTGCCCCCAACAAACTGGGTACTCATTTTAGCAACCTCAGAAGAATGCAAGACTGAGTCAATTCTGAGCCCCTGTGAGTGAGTGGCTGCAGTACTGGCATTAACCACTGCACCACCAGGGTGCAGGGTTCATCCTAATATGAAAACCTTAACATGAAAACAACAAAAGCACTTCTTTGTGAAGGAAGACTGGGACCAGGACAAAAATCATGTGAACAAGATATGTGTGCAAGATATGAGGAAAGTCTGGAAGAAACACAGCTAGATGCACATTCTGTACCTTTATGAACACCTTTAGTTAATTTGCAAGAGATTGACTCTAGTTGGAAGTGTGGAAAGAATGTATTAATGGACTGCCCCCTGCTGCCTTTACTATCATTACCAAAGCGGGTTGGACAATGACTAGAGCGCACCTGATGGAAGACTCAACTCTTATCTGACAAGACTTGTCATGGGAACTTCCTTTGGTCCTATCGAGAGGCAATATGTGCAGCTCAGAGATCCTTCTCCTCTGCACATATTGTGTCTGCAGAGTCTCGTCCAGCTGAGCTGTTTAGGGTGGTAAGGGAGCTGGCGCGGGTCCCACCTGCGCAGAACCCATTGCTTAACCCAACAATGGCCTGCTGTGATGCGTTTAACAATTTTTTTGCAGATAAAATCTCTCAGATAAGAGCTGACTTAGATGCCAGTATTTTGACAGAAACAATTGACGAGGTGTCCAGCAACCTCGTTAATGAAATTATCTTGGATCAGTTCCAATCTCTGAGTACTGATGACGTGGATAAGCTCCTTGGTAGAGTGAGGAAAACGACCTTCCCTCTCGATCCTTGCCCATCATGGCTGGCTGTCCGGGGGGGGGGATGCATCGAGGATGTTCCTCACAGACATCATCAATGCAACCCTCAGGGAGGATCATATTTCATCTTGCTTAAAGGAAGCAGCTGTTAGGCCGCTTCTAAAAAAACCGTCCCTGGACCCTCTGGAAATGAACTATTATAGGCTAGTCTCTTTGCTACCACTTTTGAGCAAGGTAGTCAAAAGGGCGGTTGCTTTTCAACCCCAAGCTGTCTTGGATGATACCGATTATCTAGACCCATTTTGAAATGGCTTTAGGATGGGATTTGGAGTTGAGACTGCCATGGTTGCCTTGGTCGATGATCTGCGTCTGAGCATCGACAGGGGTAGTGTGATCCTGTTGGTGCTTTTAGACCTCTCAGCGGCTTTTGATACAATAGATCATAGCATCCTTTTGGACTGCCTGAGTGGGTTAGGAATTGGAGGCACTGCACTCCAGTGGTTCCATTCCTTCCTCTTGGGGAGGTCCCAGAGGTTGCTGCTTGGGGACAGTCGTTCCGGTAAAAAAGAGCTTACATGTGGCATCCCCCAAGGAGCCATCCTGTCCCCGATGCTGTTTAACATCTATAGGAAGCTGCTGGGTGAGATCATTCAGAGTCATGGAGCTGGGTGTTATCAGTATGCTGATGACACCCAGATCTATTTCTCCATGTCTCGATCGTCGGCCTCAACTCCTGATGGCATCTCTCCTCTCAATGACTGTCTTAAGGCATTAATGGGCTGGATGAGGAAAAACAGATTGAGAGTGAATCCAGACAAAATGGAGGTGCTAACAGTAGCGGTCCTGAAACCAGGAATTGGGTTGCAACCTCTAGTCCTGGATGGGGTCATACTCTGTGTCAAGGACTGTGTTCGCAGTCTGGGGGTGCTCCTTGATTTGTTGCTCCTGATGTCTAATCAGGCAAACGCAATGGTCAGGAGTGCCTGTTACCAGCTTCGGCTGATATGCCAGCTGCACCCTTTCCTGGAAGTAAGGGACCTCGAGACTGTTGTGCATGTGCTGGTAACCTCTCGTCTAGATTTCTGTAATGCGCTCTACATGGGGCTACCCTCATGCTTGGTCCGGAAACTTCAATTAGTACAAAATATGGCAGCCTGAGTGGTTTTGGGAACATCTGGGAGGGACCACATAACCCCGGTATTAAAGTCCCTCCACTGGCTGCCTATTAGTTTCTAAGGTGTTGGTTATTACCTTTAAAGCCCTAAATGGCTTGGGTCCAACTTATCTTTGGGACCCCCTCCTCCCATACAATCCTCCCCATGCACTCCGGTCCTCTGGGAGGAATTTGCTTCAGCCAGTAAAATTAAGGCTGTCTGCTACCTCCCAGAGGGCATTTTCGGTAACCACCCCCAGATTATGGAACAGCCTGCCAGATGAGATCTGTCAAATCACAAGCTTAAGCAGCTTTAAAAAAGCTGTGAAGACGGATCTCTTTTGGCAGGCCTTTCCTGATTAGATCCCGGCCTCAGGAGCCGCACATCCCTGCCTCTTTTTTTAATTTTAGTATTTTTAGTTTTCGGCTCATCCTCTGCTTTTGTTTGTTTTATAGTCACTTCAATGACTTTATTTTATCTTATTATTTTATGCTATGATTTTAATGGATGCTATTTTATGCTATGATTTTTAAGGGGGGGAGGGTGGGGTTTCTGTGTTGTTTCTTAATCTGTATTTTTTGTGTAATTTTTAACTGTTGTAAGCCACCCCAATTGTTTGTCAGAGGGGCAGGGTATAAATAAACATTATTATTATTATTATTATTATTATTATTATTATTATTATTATTATATACCACAGTCCAGTGCAGTCAGAGTGCTGGGCTGATATGCAATGGGTCTCTCAATCATGATGATGCAGGTATTTCCAGCTGCAAATAGATGTTGAGATTGTGGAAACAGACAGTGAAAAACTAAAGTAAAATATGCCTTAAAAGATGAAAATAAATCAGATCAGAATGGCAATTATCTCCTATAGGAGTTGCCTAGTAAGAGTTGTCCACATTTATTTATTGTAACTTTTCCCCCATTTACTGTGTTAGTGGGAGAGGCTGTTTCTTCCTCCCCTTAAAAATATTCTCTGGATGATAGGTGAAATGTCAGGGATAATTGGACAAAATGGTGTTGCAAATTCCAGCCAAAGGAAATATATCTCTTCTTAATTACCTTAGTTGTTTTCCAGCCAGGCATTGCTTCCTGTCTCTGTATAAATAATTTGATAACGCCAAATTAATTTAGCCAAATGTTTCTCTACTTTTCCTCTGGAGGGCAAAAAGGAAACAAGATGAAATAAATACAGGATTAGAAATATGCTGTCTATTCTGCTTGTTAATTTCTGGCTAAGCAGAAGGTTGCACTAACCTGTTGCATACAGTGGTTGATTTGGACATAAGGTTCAGTGCACAGTATTCATTTTGAATTGTTGGGAAAGGTGAGATAAGTATAATTGCAGTTCAAGTAGATGCAACTGGAATAACTACATGGTTAATTGAGTTTCCCCATTGTATTCAAGTGATATGAAGCAGGTTTGAATACCTTTAATACATTTTGAAGATTGTCACTGTCAGAGCTTAGGACTAACATGTTACAAATAAGCATTATTACAACACAGTATTTTTTTTCCAAAAAGCAAGAAGTAAGGATGTCTCCTTGAAGAAAATAAAAGCGATTAGCTTGTAAGGTGCTATTCTTCCCCTGTAAAGCCATGTTTACTTTTTACATTAACATATTTCTGGAGTAGGGCACTTCAGGTAATTTGGGGCAATTTTATTACAATTTGCTCTTGATATCTGCTGGGGTTTAGTTCCAGGATTCCCTGTCAATAACAAATCCATGGATGCTCAAGTTCATATACAAATCCATGTATAATAGCATAGTAAAATGAGGTCCCTTATATAAAATGGCAAATCAAGGTTTGCTTTTGAGATTTAAAAAATATTTTCAAGCTATGGATGGTCAAATGCATGGATCCAGATTCTGTGGATAGAGTGAGGTGACTGCATTATTTTTGTTTTGTTTAAAAAAGTTGCAAAAATACATAAAAGGTGTACGTTCTGGAACATGCTATGTAGTGCAGTACACCAAAAAGCAAAACAAAACATCACCCCAGGGTAACAAGTAATGCAAACAAGTTGCTTTTAAAAGCAACAAGCAATGAATGGCTTTTTGAAAGTAACATTCCAAGGTTTGGCCACTGTATGCAGGTGCATTTAGTATGGATCAGAATATTGGGAAACATTGTATGACCTGTGATTCCTGGCTTCAAATGACCTCTGTGTTTCTGTTTTAGAGTTTCATGTATCCTGTGAAAACATATGAAAACAGACATTGTTTGACTCGCCAATCCAAAACACAAGCAGTTGTGGAGACTGCCAATGGGGGAAGGACATTACAGTTACAGGCCTGACTCTATTGTTTGTAGTGGACGTGTACATCCTGAAGGTAGGAATTTTCTTTTCATTTTTTAATGACATCCAAGTCTCAGTCCTTTCCAGCTGAGTAAGTAGTTATGTCTGTGACAAGGGTTACCAATATACAAAGCAATATATGAAGCATGTCATAGTAGTAGAAGCACAACAGGGATGACTGTTCAATGAACTGCAAGTTGTTCCTAGCCTTCAGTTAGCCCATTTGATTTGACTACACCACAAAACACAATTTGTGTTCCAACCAACCTGATAATTGTGATAACCTCACTATGATTCATTGCTCATGGATATGCACGTTTACAATATATATTGTTAATATATAATTATATGTTGTACATATTTATAAATATATACTTAAAATATATATTATAACTTGTATTAACAACTCTAGGTTACTTTTAGCTCTTAGTAAAATACTTAGTAATAGGCCCAACATAGTGTAGTGGTTTGAGTGTTGGACTAGAACACCAGGAGGCCAAGGTTCAAATCCCTGCTCAGTCATGGAAACCTACCTGGTGACTTTGGGCAAGTCACATTTGGCCTCAGACGAAGGCAAGGGCAAACCTCTGAAGATTCCACCAAGAAAACCCCATGATAGGTTCACCTTAGGGTTGGGATAAAACAGAAATGACTTGAATGAATACAACAATCAACAAACCAACAAATTGTTAACCTTTTTATTTATTAAAAAAAAAAACTTCATAATCTGCCAGCAAAACAGAATAAACTAATAAGCACAATACACCAGAAAAATTAAACTAGCTAATATAATAAATATAAACACCTGGGGAAAATTAAATGGAAAAGGGGGAAAGCCCTGCTAAAATTTGACAGTTTGCAGCCCACTATGGGCTTCATGCAGAATTCTGCAGAGAGTTCCCCTTATGTCACAGAACCACTCAAAAAGTTCTTCCACGTGAACTTTCTGATCACTGATATGATCCTGGCAGGACGTAAACCAATTTGTTCCTGATGCTCTAATCTTTTCATTTGATCTCATTACCATCAAATCAAATCAAAGTGAATTCTGGAAAGTCTGTGTTTTCTCTCAGTTAATTGTCACTTAGACAGCTTGGGTGGCTCACATGGAGCAAATATGACTCCTCCTTATTTTATGGAAATTGTCAATTTTTTTCTTCTTTGTGATCAGGAATCACAAGAAAAAAATGAGAGTAGTTTAGTCTCACAATAGAGACTGATGTGTGTGTTTTGTTTCTGTGATTTGTCAGACTGATAGAAAGGAAATATTGCAAACAGGGCTTATTGAACATAATGGTTCATCAAGGTATCCAGACATATTCAGTATGATCAGTGACTCAGCTGTACTGCAGCGGATGAGTCATTCCACATCATGATGACCATTTATTTATTTATTTATTTATTGCAGTTTCAAAGCCCAAAAGTTCACAAAGAAAAGAAAAGATGGTAGGAAAAGGAAGACTAATATTGATGAAGAAAAAGTAAAAGACAACATTTTCACCACAATTTAATAAAAATTCTTCCTCTCTACCTCTTTCTTTTTCAAAAAATAGTTTCTCATTATACATTTCTCATGTAATATTGTTGAGATATAATGCAGTGGTATGGGGTTGTTTTGGGTTTGGAATATTTGTTCTTCTGATAAAGTTAGTATTATAGACTATTATTCCTCTAATACCAGGAGTGGGCAAACTTTTCCCTTCCAGAGTTTTAAACTACAAATCCCACAGCCCCTGACAATTGGCCATGCTGGATGGATCAGATGGAGGTATTAGACCATCTGGAGGACCAAAGATTTCCTGTCCCTTAATTTAAAAAAAGTCTATCTGTTTAGGGAAGCCAGAGCTCTAAAACCAGACACCTAAAAGTAGGGTATGTACACCTGAGGGGATATTTACTTTTTAAAACACATTAACTTTTATGTATCTGTATTGTTTTAGCCAGCAGAATTATCTTCAGTTACAACATGACAGACCTCCCTGATAAGGTTTGCTGTCACTACCATTTGAAACTAGCCCCCTTTGCAGACGGTGCTTTGCAAGGAAGGGGAGGGGCAGCCTCATGCTGGGCACCCCAACCCCTTCCCACACACGTCATTGGAGCGCCCGTCTCTCCACACGACGGATGCTCCGATTATGTCTTTCCGCTGCAGCGTCCGGACATGCGGCGACGGAAGAGACGCCAAAGAGACGCCCAATGCCTCTTGCGGCACACCTTCCGTGCGAAGGAGCTCTATTTTAGCGCTCCTTCCAGGGCCCTAAAAGAAGTGGATTGGGGCCGAGGAGTGCGGCTACCTAGGTCCCAATCCGTGGCTTCTTGGGGTGGCCCACGGCCGCCCATCTGCTTAGGGCCTAGGAGTAGTATTTCAAGAGATGGAGCTATGGTCTTGTCCTTCTCCTCTGTGGTGGGGCAGCTTCACATAGATTCATCAGCCCTCCCCCCCAAGGTTGTAGATGTGCACCATGGCAACAAGCATGCCAACAATCATGACCTACCTCAAATAGTTTAAGCACAATGTATCCAGCTCTGACAACTTTGTAACTTTGTTTGAAAACTTTGTTGGCTCTCTTCTATCCTGCTTGAGGTGCAGTAACAAAAATCTAAACTCTAGGCCCACCAGAGATGCCAGCTTTCAGCACTGTTTGAGGCAATTATCCTCAATAGTAGCTAGCAGTAGCAGAATGTGGAAGCACCAGCTGTTTTCAGTATTTGGTAATACACAGACCACACTTTAATAACTCAGAGAAACAGTTAATTTCTTCCAAGTCCTTGGAGGCTTTTTACTTCTAGTAGTTGCAGTATATACAAGATATTTATAAACACTCCTCTTGACTCTCGTCAACGTACTTCTGCTGTGTTTAAACAAACCACCAATACTCTCCAACCAACACACCAACCTTTCCACTCCACTCCAACTCACTCTTCAACAACCCACATATGTGTTGGATCTCAGTACAGTTATATAGAATGCTATCTTAATAGTTGTCACCTGGTGCTAATTAACATGATGCAATTCCTGTTGTAAGCCTTTGCATCATTTCAAGTGCTGTGACTTAGGGGCTCTGCAGATGGCCCCAAAGAGTGGCTCCATGCCACCCCTGGGAGTGCCGGACCAGGGCTGTGGCAACTGCATGCCATGGCCCTGATTCGTCACTTTGCTGCTCCAAAAAGAGCTGGAAAATCCCAATCCTTTTTGGAGTGGCAAAAAGCTGCCCTTGCTGTGGTGGCAGCAACTTTTCTGTGCTCCTTTGGTGCAGGTGTCTAAACGCTGCACCAAGAGAGTGCCCTGATGCCACCCACCATCTCTTTGGGCAGGCGGCATGAGGATGATGTGGGGGCAGAGTCGGGGTAGCTGGTGTGTGGTTGCCACATCCCAACTCCACCCCCAGGCCGACCCTTGTGGCTGGTCTGTACAGGGCTGTAGTAATCTCAGCTACTTAAACCATGGAAGATATTTTCATAACCATCTTATAGGAGCATTGTTTCCAACAATCCCCTCCAAAATAATTTGTTATTGCAAACTTATACATAACAGAACATAAAAATTAGAAATACATGAGGTTACACACCCTTTCTCTCTAGGTTACAGTATACGGGTGTCATGACTTCCTTTCTGCATTTGGTTTACATTTGTGTAGGTCTGAGACTCCAATGACTATCACTTTTACTAGGATTTTTGCACTTTAAAAAAATATCCGGTTGGTATTTGCTTCATGACTCAAAGCTATTTCTCCTTTCTGAATGCTAAACCTTGCCTTTTTCTTCATACACCCATTTGTATAGGTGCCCTTTGTGTAAGCCTCTGGACCTTACAACTTTCTGGTCCCTTGGAAAGTTAACATAAACCTTTTCATACACATTTTCAGTATTACGTTTACTACCCAATGGTTCACATTCAGGTTTTTCAGCAGTATTTCCACTTCCTTGTCCTTTAACTAGACAGTTGTGCATTTCTATATCACAATTTACATTGTTACATGCGACATTGCACACTTTTCCACCTGATACAACAAAAAGTTCAGGTTCACCATTGTTTCCCTTACACAACCTGGGAATTAAATAGAAAGGTTGAGTGTCTCCTATACCACTTACCTCACTTTTTACTTCCTCTTTAATCTTTACCTCTGGCATTGGGGTATCAGGTTCATGTTGTAATGTGCTTGCCTGTTGTGCATTATCAGAGATTTCCACCCCCCACCCCCCATTTGTGGATATTGGTTCCTCTTGGATTTGTGGGTGAACAAACACTTCCTGTTTTGCATGGATCCTGTCCCATCTACTGTGTGTCTCAAAGTTGGCAATTTCTGAGAACACAACCTATCCATTTTCTAGGGCAAACTGGTAGTTATTACCTGGGAATCACACAAACTGTAACCTGCACCATTTGAGTTGCATCTTAAATTTTTGGATATCAAAACATTGGCATATTGCCCAAAAACTCTTAAGTACTTTAAACAAGTTTCCCTACCATATAGCATACAGTAAGATGTTTGGTTAACACTGGAACTCCAGTTAACGCTGGAACTCCAGACCCTGTTTAATACATGATTTGTACATATAACAGCTTCACCTCACAAAGTACTAGGTGCTTGGGCATCTACAAGCATACAGTCCTTCATGGATTGTAGTAAATCCACCCTTTGCTCAGCTAGACCCTTTTCAGCTGGGCTATGGGAGTTTGTTGTCTTATGTTGTATGCCTTTTGTTCTCAACCAATTCTGGAAAGCATTAAAAGAATTTCCCCACCTCTGTCAGAGATAAAAGTTCCTACTTTGAAGGGAAATTTTCTCTCCACCAAGGCCACCCATTCCTTGAATTTGGTAAATGTCTGGTTTTTAGTTTTTACCAGCCACACATATCTTTTATAGTGGTCAACCAAAACAAAAATATATTTAGCACCTCCCACACTTGTCTGAAAGGGTCCTGCAAAATCCCCATGAACTGCCTGGGAGGGCTGTTTTGTCATTCTCTTGCTTTCCTTGACCAGTGGAAAAGCCTTGACTTTCACTTTTTTGCAGACTGTGCAGTCCAGGAACTTCTGACATGGCTTTACTTTCACTTCTGGGCAAACCTTTGCCAACTGTGCCAATGTGGCAAAACTGGCATGTCCAAGTATACTATGCATATAATGCACACACTGATCATACAAGGGCACATTGGACATTGTCACATTGTTTATGTTTGGCTTGTCTGACTGTGGATGCATAAAATATAGTCTGTCTTTTCACCACCAGCACAGACCTTGCCATCTTTTGAAATTAAACATACATTTTTTTCCTCAAACATTACCTTATAACCATCACCAGCTAAGGTTGACACACTGAGAAAACAGTTTTTAAAACTTGGAGCAGATAATACATGGGAGATTTGTTTCCCTAAACAGGGGATATATGCAGTTCCCATCTTCTCCATCTTCCTTGGAACTCCATCAGCCATGTTTACCTTAGAGACTGTTGAAGTCTTCACCTCCTGTAGAAGCTCCATACAGTTTACCTTATGGTGTGTAGCTCCAGAATCCAGCAACCACACCTGCTTGGCTTCAGTTTCACAAACAATTGTAGTAAGAAAACCCTACCCAGCTGTAAAGGAATGGGCAGACTAACTAATCAGGACTTAAGATAAGTTGTATGGCTGAAATAAGGATGCTCTTATGTCAAGGAAGTAAAGTTCGCTTCTCTCCTCTCCCACTTCTGTGTCAAGCCCTTTGTGCTATCTTGGGGTTGAATGATTCACTGCTGAATCCTTTTTGCTTCTTCTGCTCTTAGTGCTATGTACCTTTCTTATGTGGTCTGTGCAGCCATTGATCCTGAAGTCAATGTTGGCCTCATGGGTAGGTTAAATATTTGTTAAAGACATGAGCTATACTTTCCTGTTCAGCTTCTATTGAGGCTTTGGGCCACACAATGAGGAATATTAATACTAATTTTACAAGTTCAAGAAATATGTACCATGAGTTAAACTTTTTGAGTTTTCTTTTACTCTACAAAGGGATATAGAAAGGAACAATGAGAAAGATGTTCAAGATGGGATAGAGAGATGTTTGAATCCCTGTTGCTATCTCAAGAACGCCTTTCTTTTAAATAATGCAGCATACTTTCTGCAATAGAAATTCATTAATCATACAATAGTATCAAGAGGACAGATAAAAAGCATGGAATCATAACTGGAAGAACTGTAGGGAATACTTAAAAGCACACAAATGGATAGATCCTGACTTATGTTATGAACAGAACAAGTTTTATTGATTAGTCGTTTGACGTTGACAGTGGAACACACTCCCTCGGAGAGTGGTGGAGTCTCCTTCCTTGGAGGTCTTTAAGCAGAGGCTGGATGGCCATCTGTCAGGGATGCTTTGATTGGGAGTTCCTGCATGGCAGGGGGTTGGACTGGATGGCCCTTGTGGTCTCTTCCAACTCTATGATTCTATGATTCTATGATTCTAATAGAATATAGTATTTCAAATACAAAATACAAATACAAAATACAGAGTATCAAAGTACAAAAAAATGGTAAAATAGTTCAGTCCTAAAACAAATGTAAGATTAAATGGGGTTAAAACATATTCGTTCAAGAAAACAGCTAGATAAATAAAATGGTATACAAAATAAACTACCAATACAATATAAAATATAACAAGCTAAAATTGGGGAAAATGACTGAAAAACTAAGGAGTTTAAATAAGCTCATCATCATAACATGACAGAGGAAGCAGCAAGTAACAATCAGCAAGGCAGCAGCTGTGAGTGGGGCGTGGCCTGGAGGCTGCTCTTTCTTCACTCCCCTTGAAACTACTGGGCAAGAAACCTCCTGTGAGTCAGCCAAGTTGTCAAGCTTCTCTGTCCCCCCTTTTTTTCTTTCCTCTCCTTCCTGTCATTGGGACCAGAACAAGCAGCAAGCATTAAATAGCAAGGTAGCTGTTGCGTGAGGGGTCATGACCTGGAACTCCTGGTTTTAAAAGACGGCAGCAGCAGCCAACACCTGCACAGGGCCCCCCTGAGCAGGAGCAGTGTGAAATTTGTTGAGTCTGCTATGAGCGGAGGTATTAGCCCACCCCAACATTTCCCATTAAATCAGCTTTAACTCATTCCCCTACTGTGGTGCAGTGTGGGTAAGAAATTTGAAAGTAACTTACAATTGGCCGAAGGAAGCACTGGAGAGATGCAGAGACAAACACATCCCCAGTGGCTAAACAACCCAAAATTGTGGACTTCTATAATATGCAAGTCCATACCAAGAATCATTTTTCAGTTTTAGCTGACCGAGGAAATGATAGTGAGGAATATGAGACTGTTAAGGCTCCTGAACGACCCTGTGAAAATGCACATCAGCCAAATGATTCTAACAGCTCTAGCATTGATAAGGGAAACAGTAAGAGGGATATTGATCTGTTCGATTGTCTAAATATAATACAACTTATGGCCATAACAGTTGAGAATATTTACAAGGAATTAAAAACGCTTAATTGTAAAATGGACCTCATATCAAAAATCAGCAAGAGATAAGATCTTGGAAGACTTCCAATTGTGATATAGAACATGGTAAAGCCTCTTTTAAGAAGCCTATCCTGTTGTTCCATGACTTGGGAAAACCCACAAAATTGGTGTTAATCCCCACTAAAATTTGTTTGGAAGTATGAATGAATGAAATTCTTTATTGCGGTCAAAGACCAGCATCAGTATAAAGTTTAGCATAGAAAAGTAAATTAATATATATAAAGATTACTTAGGATAAAAATCTGCTAACTAGGAATGTAAATAGTTCATTTCTGTTACATTTAAGATAGCTTCATTTAAAATAAAATAAAGTAAATAAAAATAAACCTTTATGTTTGGAAGTATATAGCTATAGAGAAATTGTGCCCTCTTGTAACACCCACCAACTTGTTAAGAGGCATTATGGGCCTGATTGGAAATGGAAGTGGAATATATATAGATCTCCTCAATGTGAAAAGGCTGCCCTCTAGAGATGGTCAAGCAAAAGTTATATTAAGCTTCCATACCGATTCCCCTAAGGCTTCTATATTTGAAAGCAAAATTAGCAACAAAAGGTATCTTTATTAGACAAATATTCCACAATGATATTATATTTCCTCTAGTCTTGAGAGCCCAAGAGATGCAACCAAACTCAGGACATTCAAAAGGCCATGTTAAGGAAACCCAAAACTCAACTTCAAAATACAATACCAGGGACAATTCGCCTATGTGCTCTGTGCTTGACCAACTGGGAATCACTAAGAGTGTTGAATTGTCATTGAATGATAACTGCTCTTGTGTAAAAGAGGTCAAGTAAAGCCCATATATCCTATACAGGATCTATTTGATACCTTGAGTAAAGGGACATTACCTATCCCAGCCCCACTGCTACCCATAGGAGCTTCACCATTGGAAGTAGCCCGTCAGAGGCAAGATTCTTCCATGAGTGCTGTTTTAGTGCATGATATAGAGTTGAAATTTCAGTCCACTAGGGTGATATCCCATGATCTACACAGGACAGAGGTGTGGAAAACATGGGCACAAGAGCTTGCTGAATTAGTACAGAGCTCAGATCACAATCCTGTAAAGCTACCTATTTGTTGTGACACCAATTTGAGTAGGACAGAGCTCAGACAAAACAGTGGCCAAGGAAAGAACGGTTGTATCTATAATGACTACTCAGGTCAATTAAATGCAATCACTATAGATTGTGGCACCAGAGCTCTCTGGCAGAGAAGGCTCAATGTCTGAGAAAAAACTACAATTCCCATTATTCCCTAGCACTGAGCCAGGGCAGTTAAAGTGGACTCAAGTTGCATTATTTCTGGCAGTCTGTAAAGGCCCTTAGTGAGTCTAAAGGGCCAGAGGGTAATATTCAGTTTTTAACCTGGAACATAGCAGGATGGAGAAATATTGCTTCTAGTGGGGATTTGATCGATTTTTTGATAAAATTTCATATAATAGCTCTCTAGGAAACATGGTTTACCTCTGCTGTTGAGCAGGCTAATTTACCCAGTTTCAAATCCTGGTTTAAAGCAGCAAGGAAAGACAAAAATAAAGGAAGGGCCTCTGGGAGTCTAAGGGCCTCTGCAGACTGGCCCTTTGTGGCATGTTGGAGGCAGGCAAGGGGAGGAGCAGCTGCATGCTGGCCGCCTCAACCCCTCCCCGAAGACATCCTGATGCCACGTGCCATTACGCTGCGTCAGAAGAGGCAGAGAAGAGCCGCGCGCTGGCTCTTGGGGCAGCCTTTTGCTGCCTCTAATAGGAGCGGCATTTTGCCGCTCTCTTAGAGGCAGCAAATGGGAGAACTGGGGCTGCTGCGTGTGGTAGCAGCGGCCCCGATCCTCTGCTACCCAGGGCCGCCCGTCTGCATCCCCCCTAAGTATCTTTGTGAATGAGTCTCTGGGATGGCAGAGTGAGGAATTAATTTTGAAATCAGCCTCACATTACATATTAGTGGTAAAACTTCATTTCAAATTTAGGAATATAATTTGTTTGAATGTTTACTTCCCATCAATTACTTTGTCCTTTTCTTCTAAAGAGATGTGGGTTGAGTTGGAAAACTTAATTTTAGAAATAAATTTAAAATATCCTAGGGCTATTAAAGTCCTATTGGGGGATTTTAATGCCAGAATAGGGCCCTCACTTCAAAAGTGTGGCGCACATGGCTGCCACCTTTCTAATTTTACACTTTAATTCTAGCTAGCTGTACTTTGGGAACTTGTTATCCCCACTTCTACCACCTAATAAAGTGTCAGGGACTCACACAGCCTTTTTAGTGTAGTCCCACCTCCAGAATAACAAAATATTGGGAGCGTGTTTTATGTCTAAAACAGAGGCCAAGTGATGTTGGAATTAAAAAAAAAGTTTATTTTACATCAACATGCAATAAAGGTAACTTGTTTCAGGACTTGCTATTATAATCTTTCTTAGTTACAGACTTATAACATATGTTACAAATTCAATCACAGAACCTCAGCCCCTCTGGCTAATAATATCTAACTGGAGAGAACACCACAGTAACTCTCTCTCTCTCTTCCAGAGGTCTGTGTGTGTTCAGAGTTTACCCTTTCTAAATTCTATCTCCCTAAAATTCAGTTCCCCCAAGAACACTTTAAACACAGCCCTCTCACTGGCTTAACTTTCCCAACACACCCCCTGGCCCAAATCTTCTTCTCCTCTGTCAGTCTGGGCTTTTATACTACTCCCAGCTGAACTCCCATTGGCTGGCTCTCAGCTGCCTTCTTATTGGCCAGCTGGATCTCTGTTCACCACAAGGAGTTTGTATGTAAAGGGTTTGTCCCAGCATCTTATCTTCAAAATGAATTAACATGGCACTCTTGTGATCGAACTAGGAACCAAGGAGGTTCCTGGTTTATCTCGCTTGGGTATAATTGTAACCTCCAGATATTGGGGGGTAGGTGGGTGGGTTATATTGATAGTTTTGTTCATCCTTTTACGTGTCACTCTAAAGCTTCTAGTAGTGTTTTGGATTATATCTGTGTTTCATCTGGAAACATGGGTTTATTTTCAGACATTAAAGTTTTTGTGAGAGAAGATAGCAATCACCAACCTGTCACTGTTACCTTCCAGGGTTACTCAGATCTTAGACCCAGTAACCAAGGAGTAGAAAATATGTTAGATAACATGGAGGACATCCAGGATAGGAGACTCAAATGGTGTAAGGTTGATCTCAACGTCCTATCCAAGTTCTTATCTTCTGAGCAAATTTTGTCAGATTACAAGTTAATAATGCTAGGCAATACAGAAATGTACGAGCCCTTCCTTAGCTTTAACAATCTCTGTAACACATTAAGAAAATTTCTAATTGATGAGTCCCCATACAAAAAAACTAGGTCTACTGGCTCTTCCTGGTTTGATTTTGATTGCATTAGAGCTAGGAGACAATTAAGATCTGCCATGCGTCAAACTCAATATCAGCCTTCAGTAGTTAACCACTCAAAGATGCTAATTCTCAGACGTAATTATAAAAAACTTCTGTCAACAAAGAAGGCCAATTATGTAGCTAGGCTATGGACAAATCTGGAACTTTCAGCCAAAGGATCAAATACTGCTATCTTTTGGTACACAGTAAATGGAATATTGAAAGAACGCAGATTACATTCACATGTCCCCATTCCATCCTCAGTCTGGGAGGATTTCTATTTAATTACAGTGGCCGAAATTAAAAATATCATACAAACCTTGAAATTAAATAAAGCGCCAGGTGAAGATCTACTACCTCCAGAGATTTTTAAGACCTATGTGGACTGGTGGGCCCCAGCCTTGGCCACTCTGTTTACCTTTATTAACAACACAGGTCACTTCCTTCTGGATGGAAATTGTCTATCATAGTTCCTATATACAAAAAAGCTGAGAAAGGGGACCCCAGGAATTATAGACCCATAAGCCTTATTGATATTATGGCCAAAATGTATACTAAACATCTATTAGGCAGAATTGAGGACTGGATTGTTGTTAAAAATCTGTTAGTGGAAGAACAAACAGGATTTAGCCCAGGTAGATCTACTATGGACAACTGCTTTATTTTGCATCATCTCATTGCAAAGTATATGTCTGAAGGTAAAAGACTTTTTACAGCATTTATCGACTTAAGTTTTGATTAACTTAAGTTTCACTGATTTTGTTGAGCCTGCTCTAAACATAACTGTCTGGATACAACCTGATGTAATATGAACATGGCAATTTCCTGCTTACATTCCTGCTTATATTACAGTATATATCAATATTTTAGAAAGGCTGAGTATCCCTAATCCAAAAATTAAAAATGCTCCAAAATCCAACTTTTTGAGCACTGACATGATGCTGCAAGCAGAAATAATAGAATCATAGAATTATAGAGTTGGAAGAGACCACAAGGGCCACCCAGTCCAACCCCCTGCCATGCAGGAACTCCACACCTGACCTATTGTAATGGGTCACATTGCCTGGTACTGGCAAAGATGCTCTACAATGTTTTGGTCCTATATTATTTTATGAATAAAAGGAATAAATTAGAATGAAAAGGGTAAATATACCAATTTCCAGCAGACTTTAACTTGCTATACCTATGGCAATTATTACTGGAATGGTTAAAAATTGGCCCATGTGAATATTTCATCACGTGGGTCATGGATCATAAATTTCAAATTATTAGGGACAGAAGTCTCATTTTTATTGGCAACCTAAAATCTGCACCCTTATAATGGTGGAACATTTCTCTTGTGATTCCCATTTACTAAAGAGGCACACCTATGCACATTTAATTAACCCAAAGAAACACCTGTTTTATATAACTAATGTATATGCTTATATTGCAACTATTGAAATAGAAGCCCTATACAAAACAGAATTTCATTGTATTTTGGAGTGAAGCTGTGATTAAAACTAATAAACTAGCCAAAAAGTAATAAATTGAAATACCTGTCTAGAATTATGATACACCCTCTCTGATGAACAAAAGAACTGAATACAACTTTGTAATTTGAGTACTGTCGAATAAGAATTTCTGATAATCTTGTAAGCTTCTGATGGCTTTGATAACCAAGATATAATAATATATTTATAACACAGTTTTGGGACCAGGCAGTTGCTCATAGATTAACTTGAAAAAATCTGGAGATTCCAGAAGGTGATTATAGTGATTTTCAATCCATTTCATTATATCATCCTTCCAAGAATAGGATCCTGTATGTGTGCCTGTCCCAGCAGCACTCTTTTCTTCACCGTATCATACCCTCCAACATTTAACCAAGGAAACAGGGACACATGTAGCCAAGTAACATTAGATTGTGGTTAAGATGGCAAAAATTATTAAAAAGGTGGAACACACAAGCTTGGAGAAGTGGCAAATATTAGGGATTTCAACAGATACTTGGCATCACCTATGGCATACTTAGCAAAACTTCAAGTACCTAAACACTGGAGAGCCTTTACTTTGGCACGATGCCATGCCCTTCCTTCAGCCGTCTTTGAAGGCTGATGCAAGAAGATCCCCTTTTCAGACAGACTATGAATCTGACCAAATAGAGACAAGAGAGCACATATTACTTCAGTGCTCATACTACAGGGACATTCACCTCAGCCTTATTTCACATTTTTTTTTATAAACATCAAGGACACACCAGTCAATTTTACACTTCCTTGTTACTTTTGGACACCAACCCTGATATAACATATAATGGTGTCAGATTCTCTGCAGCTGTGGTTAAAATCCACCAGACAATGACCACCGCAGTAGGCTAGTACCAATCTTGCCCTGCCACACTGGATTTTAAAAGTATATTTTAAATATTGTTTTTCACCTGTGCTTTTACTTCTTTCATTCTGTATCCCCTTTTAACCTATGACTGTAATAAAGATGAACTGAACTGATATGCAGATAGGTTTGAGCTGTTCATAACTAGGAGAAAAGTTGGATATTAAACAAATATGGAGGAGAGAGAGAGAGAGAAAATGGCTGCAGGTTAGAGTGATGCAGGAAGAGAACGGGAATGGCAAAACAAAGAAGCAGAAAGTTAGCAAACACACAAACTAGAAATTAGTGAGCATAAGTGTACAAAAAGGTTGCTAACTCCAACAGCATAGTGGGTTTTGTGGCCATGGAGAGCCTATCCTTGCTGTTTCCAACCTAATGCATTTTCCTATGAGGGTGTCCAGAGCAGTGGCAGGGGATAAGGAGAGGCCCACTCATTAATTTTTACTGTTCCTCACGTTCCACCACCAGATGCTTGCAGCTTACATTGCCACATGGGAGGTTTCTCCCTGGATGAAGATGACAGTAATAGGGGAAAAATGCTCCCAGTTTTTCTCTGGTTATGAAAACTAAAGAATGCCCAAATGAGCTCACAAACAATGTTTCAGCCTAAAGAACAATTAGGAAAATGGATCATGGGATATTTAATTTTAAAATGTTGAAAAAGTTACTTAAAATCAAGTGTTTTGATATTACTCTTCCTCCACTGTTTCTAAAAACTATGCAACAGCTATGCTTTTATAGAAGACAATATACAGTGGGCGCCTGGTATCCGCTGGTGTTTGGTTCCAGAACACCCCATGGATACTAAAATCCATGGCTCAAGTCCTATTATATATAATGGCATTGTAATATGGTATCCTTTATATAAAATAGCAAAATCAAGGTTTGCTTTGAGGCATTTTTTGGTGGGAATATTTTTAAGCCATGGATGGTTGAATCCACAAATGCAGAATCTGTGGATATGGATAGGTGGCTGTACATTATCTCACATTATGCAATTCCTAGTATTGGTTTCCTGTTCTCAATACTTTTAATAACTCCTATCACTGACACAATCTTTGTTTAGATAACTAAAGAAAGTGTGACTAGAAATAACTTTATGACCTGCAAGTAACATGATGGCTATGGCTGTTACTCTAATTTTTACTTGCCAATAAGGGAAACAGTTGAAGGTTAGTGATAGCTCTTTTCATCTTCTAAAAAGTGAACATTTATTTTTAATCACTTATGCCTGTTTAGAAACTCAAGTTGCCAAGTTTCATGCATTGATTTTCAGTGCAACACATGGGCTACACAATCAATAGCCTTTATCGTATGCACAAGAAATAACCTGTTGTACATATTTATTAGGACATGTAGAAGTATTAGGCACTAATATTAATTGTTTACTGCAATTTCCAAGAAAACACTGTTCTGTAAGGGAGGCAGAAATAAATCTGTTCTTGTTCTGATACCCTTCTCCATCTTTTCACCAGGAGCATTATCATTCTTTGAGTATGAATACATACAGAGGTCATAAAATAAAGCCTGTATATTCTAATATAGTCTTTTTCACACTGTAGAATTGTAACACTATTATTCCACTTTGACAGGCATGGTTCTGTCCTAGGAACCCTGGGATTGGCAGCTTAAAGAGGGTATTTCGAATTCTTAGCTGGAACACTCCAGTGCCTCACCAAACTACAAACCTCAGGATTCTATAGGTTGGAACCATGGCAGTTAAAATGGAATAATATGGCTATAATTCTGTAGTGTGAATTAACCTGTGGTCTCTTATATGCTACTGATGGAGGAGGATTTGCATCCCCAGTCTTTCCACAAAATTTACTGTATAAGGTTAGAAAATGTAATAAATAATGGCTGAGAGCGTGCATTGCTAGACATATCTACGATGATGGGGCTCCATTGTTACAGCTGCTTTTTCTGATGCCACCCCACAATCTATGCCTTAAGTGTGGCAGAACCCCAAAGAGTTTCTGAGGTGTTACAGATCAGGGCTCTGGAAAATAACATCTTTCATTCTCCTTTGGTTGTGAGGCACAGTGAAACAGGAAGCCCTTGGTGTCCTGCTACAACTCTTTTTCTCAATACATTCCACAGCTAGGAGTGCACTGCAGTTATCATTTCCCAGCACTCCAGTCTGCAGTGTTTTAGAAATCCTTTGGTTGGGAGCACTGCCAGGCATAAGAGGTAGATTTTTGAGACCATGTTTGATCAAGTGTTTAGCACAGGGAGCATGATGTGCCAGTTTCATTAACTGAGCATGAAATTTGCTACTAACCACTATCTGTTTTATAGATAGCCATTTGAGCATGCTTTGCTTCGGCCACAACATACAGTACTTCTTTTTCTGTGGGATTTGTTCCAAACATTACTAGTTCTAAATCTCGATCAATTTTTCTGAGATATTGAAAAATGGAGTCTAAGAAAAGCTGCTTTTTAAAGATGTGAATTTAAGAAAGCCAAACACCATTTTGGATCAAGCAACCATGTTTTCATTTCCTATTATCACCTGCTTCTTCTGGATGTTCCTGTTCCTCTTTCACTGTCCTGATTACCTTAGGATGGTGCAGTGCTTCCTCTGAAATGAGTTCTGTTGATTTTGGAAAATGTGAGATAGTACTTGATCTCTCAAGCAGAACAATCAAACTGGCATGGAAGAAGCACAACAACAACCAGTCCCACACTTACCCACAGGGTTTAGCAAAGAAAAGAAACAGCTCTTCTTTGTAAAACAAATAAAGTAGTTTCACTTACAAATTATTTGTCTATAATCAAATACATGGTGTAATGGAAGAAAGAGGGGAAAGAAAGAGAAAAGTCACCATTGCAAGAGTACTGCTTTTTCCGCCCTGTATAGGGTATATGCAAAAATATCTGATGAGCTGCCAAGAATTCTGTGTGCCAACCCAGGCTCTTCCAGGTTCAAGGTGCCCACTGAGTGTGCCACACTCAAACTTCCCTCCAACCTGTCCTCTATGCCACATCCTTCAGACAGTACTGCAGAAGGCAAATGGATGGGCATGTGGAATATGGTAACTTTCAGCTTTGCCTCCTTGCTACACTGGAACAGGCAAAACACAAACAGCTATTTTTCAAGTGACAGGAGAAAGGATGTATTTATTTCTCATTTGTTTATTTGTGAGTGATGTGAAGTGTCAAAAAAAGGGGAAAGCAGTCAAGGACAGTGTTTAAAAGGTTACTTTTAAACACCCCCATAAAACAAAAGACACACACACACACACACACACATGAATACAGATAGATTTATCGGGGGAAACTGTATCTTAAAACTTGCATTAGAAGGCAGAGGGACTGGGGACTATTATTCCATTTATTGCTAAATATTATGAATGTGGCATCTAGCATAGTGCAGGAATTTTGCAATAAAATTAGTAACAAGTCTATAAATATAAACCTGGCCATAAATGTATAGAGTCTTTTGCATAATGGAAAAAGCATTAACCTTAATTCAGAAGATTAAGAAATTGATTGACAATTGATTAGGCAATTTCTGGAGCTATATATTACATTTCTGTCTCAAGCAATTGGTTCCCGTTTATCACTGATCTTGCTTTGGATTGAAATATGATTAAATTTCTGCACAGCTCTATTTTTCAACAAGCCCTTTTCACAACTAGTGGTCTAGTGGTTTGACTACAACTCTGGAGACCGGGTTGCAATCCTCGCTCAGCTATGTGCAGATCACACTCTCTCAGTCTCAGAGGAAGGCAAAGGCAACCCCCTTTCGAGCAAATTTTGCCAAGAAAATCCTGGGATATGTTCACCTTAGGGTCTTCATAAGTTGAAAATGACTTGAAGACACACAACAACTACCTTTTCACATTTAACTATGTGATTATATGCAAAGAGGATTTATATTGCAATGCCTATCTAGTACATTTCTTAGCACAAGAGGTGAGCATGAACTTTTTGACACTTTGATCAGTTTGTGAGATTTCACAGTTGGACATTTCAAGCATACCCATGCATAAACCACACAACTAGACCTAACACCTGTTGTTTAATACTTTCCCAACTAGACTGTGTCAATTGTTGAATGGTGAATAAACACATAAGTAAATAATATTGATTTATTGTGTCTATTCTGTTTAAACTCCTTTAACAGTCAGCAGAACTGAGGACAATAAGATCCTTTAACAAAATCCTACTCAGGCTTTATTTTCACTACCATTACCACTACCTTCACCACCATTGTCATCACCATTTTTAATTTTGTATGCCACTTTCTCATACCAAAACAATTCACAACAAAAGAAGAAAAAAGATACAAAACTTTATATAAAACAACATTATTGGAACAGCCCATTATTAGAATAATAATATCCTAAACAATACATTAAGACAAATATGAGAACAACTTAAATTCATTAAAAGTTGGCAAATCAACCTTTATTTTTAAAACTCAATAATATGCAATATGAGGCAAATATGCTCAAACTTTCTATGGTAGTTGTATATTAACAAATACAACCCGAAACCAGTTTCTAAACCAGCTAAAGTACCACACACAGGAAATAGTGACAAGTGCTTTCATAGGTTGAAGCAGGTGATTTGTCTGCTGTCTCATTCTGGGGCACTTCAATAGAGGTCAAGGGAGTGATGTTCAGTCCCTTCATGTGTGTTGCTGTAGTTTCTCCCAGTTTCTCCTGTTCTGCAAATTTCCAAAACCTTCTAGGAGCAGTCAGATCAGTTAAACTAGTATAAGGCACTGTAAACTCATACTGTAGATAGAACTCATAAGTCTTCCTGGTTGAAATTAGAAATTAAAACAAACAGTCACCCTGGGCATTTGTTTTTAAAATTAACATTTTGATTTATGAGTTGGCTTAGTCAGTCCATCATATCTCTTCTTTGTTGATAGTGTTCATAGATAATGTGTCTGTAAGGAACTACACCATATTAGAGTTATCATGTCTAGAACTAAAATCGGACATGCTGTTGGGTGTTGTTACCATAAGTTTGGAGCCCAAATCACTCCTCTTATGTTTGATATCAACTAATATTAAAAAAGTGTCAAGACCATGTGGCATCTTGGTCTGGAAAATGACATGGATGTAGCCACTGAAAGGAACTGGAGCACTAGTAACAGGGTTACAACAGTTCAAGTGGCAGATGCATGAGTCAGCCTTTGGAAAGCTGTGCATCATGGGAGGTTGGATGCAACATGCACAGTAGGTGAGACCAGCCAGGTATGCATCATGGGAGGCCTGATGCAACAGGCACTGGGGATGAAACCAGCCAGGTTTCATTAGTGCATGGTTGTCACATGTTCCTAAGAAGACCACCTATATATATGGGAGAGAGTAAGAATCTTTGTTGTTGGTTAGTTGTAGTTGGTGGTTGGTGAAGGACTTTGTTGGTCTGTATAGCTGTGAGTATTCAAGACGGATTTCTGGTACTCTATGTATCTTTGTAAATATTTGCAACAAAGATTAAAGCCCTCACTGAGTGAAGTCTCAATGTTCAACTGTTCATTTCTCCAAGCTGAAAGCAGCAGCTACTTGTGGGGGGATTTTTCCTGTGCTGTCTGTAGCAAGATTCTTCACAGAAGACCATCTTCTGGGTGTTCCTGCTTACGTGCATCAGCTCTGCATGTGTGTATGCTAGATCCTGCCTGTCTGAATACCCCCAACAAAAGGGACCTCTGATTAAAGGTGACCAGTGAATGAACTAGGATTGCCCCAGAGTAGGCAGCTGGCCCCTAAATCAGTTGGAGCCAGCCGGGGAGTGCCTTGGACACACGTCACAAGAGATCACCCATGACATCAGCATAATCCCTTTGATTAATGGAGGACAGTGATGGGATTCCAGCATATATAGCTGTTGGTGTTTGTACAGATAAAGATTTCTCTTGTCAAGGTGGGTGTTTGCCCTCGCATCTTGGAAAGTAACACATATTTCCTAAGAGTTACAATTTTCAGCCTGTGTTCTGAAAACATTTGCTGCAGCCATCAAGCTTTTATCCAATCATTGACAAGGATACATCTAATGAAATTCAAATTTAACATTCCTTCATAGAATAACAATTTGTTATGTGGTTGATCATGTCAAAAACATATACATACTAAAACAATTTGGTATGTAGTGAATCATTTCAAGGCTATGATTTCTGCCCTCAAAGCATGTTTTATTGTACAAATATTGGTCACTAGCATCCAGCCCTTTGGATCTAGTTTGACTGCAGACTGCTATGCTGTTAGTCTTCCTCTAGATTCCCCCAATAGTTAGCTGCACATCCATTTCAAAGTAGCTTTCCCTATAAACATATTAATTTGTAGGTGCCTTAAAGGACCCCCTGAAATTTGGGTAACAGTGTAGGGATCTCATTCTTTTGCTGTATGCATTACTCTATATCTGCATTGACTATCTAATTTACAGTGGTTGTAACTTTGCAGATAAGCATCTTTATCAAGCCTACTTGGCTGGAGGTGCCAGAGATTTCAGTGGAGGTTTTTTTTTTAATTGTACTGAAGTATAGAGTCCATCCTTGATGTTATGCTTTTGTATTGTGTAAGGATGTTTTCACACGGGGCTTTAGGAGGACGCTAGCGTACCTCCGTCCGGCCCCAGTCCGGCTCCTTTGCAAATTTTTCAGACGACGTCGCAGCAAGCCCCGCCCCATCCAGTGCCATCCCCGGCGCTAGCCGGCGTCAGTCCGGGGTCTTGCTCTGTGTGTTCACACGACGTCACAGCAAGCCCCGCCCCATCTAGCGCTAACTCCGGCATCAGCGCCGGAGTTGTAATTCCTTTTTTAAAAAGGAATTAAGTTGCCGCCGCCGGATCCATTCCGGAATGAGCTGAAGGATCCGTTCCGGAATGGCTCCAAGCGGCTTTGGACGTCTGTGTGTGAAAACGCCCTAAGAAATGGATGCATGACTATACTCATAACCTAACAGCTTCAGTCACTGATATTAATCCCCTCCAAGTAGCACTTCCATTTTCTCAGATTACTTTTTTGGATACAAGTCACTCACCTTACCTCTTTCAAGGCTTCTGATTTTTTATAACAAATCCATAGTAAAACACTGTTTGGAATTTTTTAAAAATCAGTAGGGCTATGAAGGGATGCTTTATCTATAGATTTAAAAATATGTATGTATGGTTTAAAAATATATTCTGAATGGGAAAAGCAATCAAGAATGAGTTGACCGATATAAGGATTTAAATTCCTTTCAATTTAGACATATTCACTGAAGATAAATAGAACTATAAATATAATAGGACTGTGAATAGGCAGGGTTTGTGTGATTTAATTTTGTGTGTGGTTGTGTGAAATGAAAAGCAAGACCTTTCTAATGGAATTAGACAAAAGGTTGGAATGTAACCAGGCCCAGTAGCTTTTTCAAGGAGCAAAATGCCAATAAATAGAACTGTTTCATTTCCTGTGAAAATGTTTCTTAGCAGAAATATAACACCAGGAGTGAATCTGTGCTTATTAATTGTGAGACTGAAGTATGTCTTGACTGATGATTTCAGGAGGCTGAAAGGTTGTAAATTACTGAAATATTAAGGTCTAAAAAAATGCTTTACAACATACGAGGCCACTTCTGATGCTATCAAAAACATGTTTCTTTCCTGTAAAGCAGGGGTAGGCAACCTTTCCCCTTTAAGGGCCGAGGGACTTCAGCTCCCAGAATCCCAGGAGCTATTGGCCAACATGGGAGAGGCTTCTAGGAGCTGAAGTCCTTGGCCCTTAAAGGGGAAAGGTTGCTTACCCCTGCTCTATACTCTTAAAATGGGACTAGGTCATTTTAACTGCTCCGGCTGCTTCCTGTTGCATTCTGGAACTTGTAGTTTAGGAAGAGGCATTCAGAATATTCAGCCAGAGACCCTTTAAGCCTAATGAACTACAAACCCCAAAATGCAACAGGAGACTGTCAGATCAGTTAAAGTGACCTAGCCCAATTTTAAGAGTATGGTGCAATAAGCTTGTAAGAAAGAAATCTTGTGTAAGGGAGCTATTTTCAGATCAAAGCAAAATGAGGAGATTATTCCTTCTCACTTACTTTGGGAGATGAGACAAGAGTAATTTAATCTGGTTTATTTCCTTTTTGCCAGAAGGTGGATGCAGAGCAGAGAGTAATTCTTGGCACCACAACAGCTGAGAGGGAAAGAGGAAACCAACTAAGTAAACATATAGATCCTCTTGAAATTCTTTGCAAGTTGCAGTCACAATTCAATAAAGCCTTGCAAACTTGTAACAAGTTGCTAATCTACTCAGGGGTAGGCAACCTTTCCCCTTTAAGGGCCGAGGGACTTCAGCTCCCAGAAGCCTCAGCCATGTTGGCAAATAGTGCCATGTTGGCCAATAGCTCCTGGAATTCTGGGAGCTGAAGTCTCTTGGCCCTTAAAGGGAAAAGGTTGCCTACCCCTGTACTAGATAAGCAGGAGATTTACTGGTTAAACTGTAAAATCCATAAAACATATGAATACACATATTACCTAATTTCAAGTAAAGGGGCAGCTCAGAAGAGTTGGTACTCACCATCTTGAGAAAGGAAAGGGAGAAAAAGAAAGAGAGGAAGGAGTCCTTTATGTGGTTGTGGACACACCTGGAAGGCTCTCTTGTCATGTGATGTGGCTGCTTGGATACATTGATCACCATGCATTGGAATTTAGATGATTTGGAGAAAGTCACAAAGACAATATGTAAAGGGTAATGACATGTAGGGACCCCTCGCTATCTAAAGCCCTATTGTTCTAGTAGTAAATGGAAGAAGGAAATGTAGAGAATCCTTCCTTGTGAAGGATTTTCCAACAAGTCTTAATGATTATTCATAACCACATGCATCAGTACATCAAACCAGCAATCCCTTTCATGGTTACAAAAGTTGTTTCTGAAAAGCCAGTAAAATTGTCTCTTCTAGTGGTGACAGAGCAGTGCTTGTTGTATAATTGTTAAAGGTTCATAAATAAAAATGAGAGAGTCATTGAGGGTGCTGACTGTCTGTTAAATAGAAAAGAGTATCCTGTGTAATTATAGAATACATTTATCCTTAGAAGAAGTCATCTATTGTTTGAATTTCTTCAGTTGTGGGAGGAAAAACATATACAAGAGGCTATAATTGATCAGGTACATAAACAGGGTGCTCTCTTTTCTTCTCCCCTCTTGGTTTCAGCTAATTTTCTATTTCAAATGGAAATGAAAAGCCTTCATTTGTGCATATGCCTCTGAGTTATTTCTAGCCCAAATTAGTACTGTAAAATGCCTACACATAATCTTTTACAAGTGCTGTTCTGATGTCAGGAATAAATTATAACACTGTAAAGTCTATGTGTGTGTATTGGGAGTCAGATAGTTGCAATATTTTAAACAGTCTTCTGGTGAAGAGAAATCTAGGCTATAGTTATCAGTTTTGACAAGAAAAACCAGTTGGTGGAAGGGTGATCATGCACTGAAGAATTAGTTTATAAATGCTACTAGTTTTTAAAGTTCCTTAGGCAGTTTGTAAGGGTTTTTTTTTGTTTGCCTGTAGCATTTATACTTTTCTCTTTAACTTCAAAAGCTCCCAGAGCTGCTTATATAAGATAGGTAAACAAGAGCCAGACTGTATCCACAGACATACAATCAAATAGTCAGGGGACCTTATCACATGGGGGAAATCCTGTGCAGAAACGGGATTTAAAAGGTGGGGAAAACCCACAAAAGTGAGTTGATTTTCACACACATCACTGTTAAACTGTTGTTAACCCAAACAGAAAGTAGTCAAAAGCTGCTCCTTTGTACTTTCAAGATTTTCCTAAAGGAAAAAGATGCAGCTTTTGACTACTTTCCATTTGGGTTAACAACAGTTTAAAATCGACGTCGTCTGAAAATCTACCCACTTTTGTTTCCCCCCCCCCCCCCCCTATTTAAAACACCTGTTTCTGCATGGGATTTCCACCATGTGATAAAGTCCAGGGAACAAAAGGGAAAAGGGCTGTCAAAGGAAGAGAAATCCAACTTTGCTTTCATTCTTGAGTGCATTCTATTTTTAGGGGAGAAAGACAGGAAATAGGTAAGCTACACAATAGGTCTCATGATGACAAAGTGCTGATATAGCTAGGCTTATCTTAGGCATTATTTGATTTGCTCTGTGTTCAGAAATTGTGTTATTTATATGTAGATGCAATGATGTGCATTTTCTAACTTGAGTCGGAGTATCCCAGCTCCTTTTTGCTTTGTTTTTTAGCCCCAGAGCATGGCTTCATTTAGCTTTCTATCCAGTTTTGCCTCGTGTGTAGTCTAAACAGCCAGGATTCAAAGCAGTTAAAAGCCGCTTTATTTGGCCAGTGTGGACTACCCCTTAGAGAAAGCTGGACTGATCAAGTTAAACAGTGTTTCAGTGGTCTAAAGAGTCCTCATGCCTTACCAAACTATCCAAAGCTTTAAGAGATCTAGACTGATATTGTTAGGGATCATTCCACTTCTTCACTTCAGCTCCCCTTTATTATGTCACTTTTGCAAAAGTATAGTGGTCCCTCCATGTTCGCTGGAGTTAAGGGCACAGGACCTCCTGAATGTGGAAAACCACAAATAACAAAAACACTGCGACCAGCCTAGTTACCATATTTTGCACCAATTGAAGTTTCCAAACTTTGCACAAGGGTAGCCCCATGTAGAGCATGTTGCAGAAGTCAAGTCAAGAGGTTACCAGCTGTTTCTAGGTCACCTGTTTCTAGGTCACCTGTTTCCAGGAAGGGTCACAGCTGGTGTATCAGCTGAAGCTGATAAAAGGCACTCCTGAGCGTCATGTCTATCTAAGGTGTCAACTGGAGAGACGAGTCCAAGAGCACCCCCAAGCTGTGAACACAGTCCTTCAGGAAAAGTGTGACCCCATCTAGAACTGGTTGACATATCTCTATTTCTGGGTTAGGGGTCCCTATAGGAAGTATCTCCATCTTATCTGGATTCAGTTTGAGTCTGTTTTCTCTCATCCAGTCCATTACTGCCTTAAGACATTCATTCAGAGGAGAGATGCTGTCCTTAGTCACTGCAACAGTCTGAGACATTGAGAAACATATCTGGGTGTCATCAGCATACTGATAACACTCTGCCCCATATCGCTGGATGATCTCACCCAGTGGCTTCATGTAAATGTTAAATAGCATAGGAGACAAGATGGCGCCTTGAGGGACACCAGATTTTAGTTCTCTTTTAGAAAAGCATCTGTCTCCCAGCACCACCATCTGGAGTCTGCCTGAGAGATAGGAATGGAACCACTACAGTGTAGTGCCTCCAATTCCCAACTCTCCCAAGCATTCCAGAAGGATACCATGGTCAATGGTATTGAAGGCTGCTGAGAGGTCCAAGAGCACCAACAGGGTCACACTTCCCCTGTTGATGCCCAGAGGGAGATCATTGACTAAGGCGACCATGGCAGTCTCAACTCCATATCCTGTCGTAAATCCGGATTGAAATGCATTTAGATAATCAGTTTCCCCCAAAACAGCTTGGAGTTGAATGGCAACCGCTCTCTCAATCACCTTGCTCAAGAATGGGAAAAGCAAGAGTGGCCTGTAGTTGTTTTTGTCCAGGGGGTCTAGGGAAGGCTTTTTTAAAAAGTGGTTTAACAACTGCTTTTTTAAAACTAGATGGAAGTCGACCTTTCCTAAAAAATGCATTGATTATGTGCCTTAACAGTGCCTTAGTTGCATCTCCCCCCTGGACAGCCAGCCAAGATGGGCAGAGATTGAGAGAGCAGGTCATCTTTTTCATACTACCAAGGAGCTTGTCCACATCCTCAGTACTCACAGACTCAAATTGATCCAGTATGACAATATTCATGGAGTCGCTGGATACCTCTCCTGTCACTTCTACAGTAATGCTGGTGTCCAAGTCAGCTCTTATCTGAGAGATTTTATCTGTGAAGTGGTTATTTAAAGCATCACAACAGGCTTTAGTTGGTTCTAGTAAAGGTTTCTGAGTCGGAGGCATTTGTGTTAGATCCCTTACCACCCTGAACAGCTCTGCCAGATGAGACTTCACAGACACAATACATGCAGAATAGAATGACTTAGCTGCATCTATTGCCACTCTATAGGAATCAAGAAAATCCCTATGACATATCTTGTCAGATAAGAGTCATGTTTTTTGCCAGTGGTGCTCTAGTTGTTGTCCAGCCTGCTTTATTCTCCTAAGATCTTCCATATACCAAGGCTTACGGTTGGAAGCGGGTTGGAAAAGATGCTTAGAAGCGATAGTGTCAATAGCCCTGGTAAAATAATTGCTCCAGGTATTAACCAAGGCTTCGACAGAATCTCTGGCATTACTGACCATTAAACCCTCTAGGGCTTCCTGGAACCTAATGGGTTCCATCTGTTGATTTGTGCGATGTAAACGTAGATATAGCAGAGATCAGAAGACTGCTTCCTTTCATCAGCCATCCTGTAAATGCTGTTCCCTGCATTCTCCCAGTAGTTTCAGTTTTCCATGAAGACACAATTGTAAATCCAAAGTGAAACTTTATTGTTGCATAGTAAAAACAGAAAAAAAAACTATATACAATCCATCTTGCAGATGCTAGAACCCATAGGATCACAACTTGTTCTTGTTCAGTTGAAAAGCAAGGCAAGCTCTAACAAAGAGAACAAAGGAGCCCTTGGCCCAACCCATAACTCCACCTCCTTGATGGCAACCTACATAATGATAGGATGATCAGCTTTATCCCAGCCTCTAGACCAGCCCATAGCTGTGTGTCACTCCCTATGCGACCTGGTTCGCATGCCAACAAGATGATATCATATGTTTACCTTCTAGCATCCTGTTTTCCCAGGCTTAATGTCCTTGTTATTTTGTTCAGTGTGAAATTGTTTTGGTTTCAAACCACCTGCAGACTGAATCCTCTTTGTTTGCTTAGACACTTTTCTCAGAAGAGATTTTTCACACATATTTACATTTCCACTTTGACTGCATATCCCATCCATATTCCAACATGATCAGCCTTCGGGGGCAGACCATTCTAATGAGTCCTCCACCCCTGACAGGGGGAATGGTGGCCTTCAGTCCAACCATCTGAAGAAAAGACCACATCAAGGCTATGTCCTGCACAATGTGTGGGTCCAGAGACTAATTGGGTTAGGCCCACGTTTGTCATGGAAATCATGAACTCCCAAGCTGCACCAGTTAAATTTGTTAAACCAGCCTCAAGCGGAATGTAGGCAACTCCAACACCAGCTCTGAGGCCAGTTGTGTCAGCTCAGCTAGGGAGTCTGTTAGACAACAGGGTGGATGGTATACTAACACAGTCCCCAGACTATCCTTAGTATTTAGGCTTAGATAAATACACTTGATGTGGAGTGTTTTCTGGACAGGTTGACCATAGTACAACTCTGTGGTCAACAGCTCCCAGACATTTAGCATAGAACTGCGCTGAAGGAGCTATAAATGCCTAGCGGAGTGTTCTCTTTATTGTTCTTAATCCCTCTAGCAAGCCTGAGTAATCTCTAGGTCCTTTAATGTGTCTTTTGGTTAAAGTTGACCATAGAGTTGCGCAGAAAGACCTAGATATTCTAGAGAGAACATGCTGATACAATCCATGAATAATCAAATCCACAAAAGTCAAAGCTGCAAAAGCAGAGGGATGACAGTAAAAAAAGCTTATTCAAGTTCTGTCCTTCCCCTGCTTAGCCTACCATAGTTGAACATCCTCACAGAGTCTTCCTCTTTCCTTATAATATAACTTTAATTTGTTTCCTATTGCCATTGCTCTTTAATTAATATTACAAGACATTGCACACACGCACACACACACACACGCACGCACACAAACACACACACTCTGTTGGTGCCAAAATCCATCCTGAGTGTTGATTCATAAAACACTGGCCAGCCCTTAACACAGGGGTAGGCAACCTAAGACCCGGGGGCCGGATGCGCCACCCCCGAGGGCCTGGGGCCGGTCCTTCCACCACCGCCCGCCATAATGATATTGATTATTGTTGTTATTACTTGTTCTTGGGGTTTTTGTGGCTAAATCTCCACAGGGGGGTTGCCATGGCTTTTCTGGGGCTGAGTGTGTGCATGCATATTTTTTTAATTTTTTAAAAAATATTTATTTATTTATTTATTTATTTATTTATTTATTTTCGGTGCTTCAGCCCCCCAATTGTCTGAGGGACAGCAACCCGGCCCCCAGCTCAAAAAGGTTGCCTACCGCTGCCTTAACAGATGAGGTTACTCTACTTTCATAAGATTTTTTTTTAAAAAAAATAGCTTGCATAATAAGCAAAGTATTTAAGAAGTAATCCAGTAGTATTTTTGAGTTCAAGTGGACTCATATTCATTCCTTTCTGGACAGACATATACCATTCCAGAATGAATCAAACTTAGGGATGATGATCCTCATTTCTGAAGAAAGCTGTTTAGGCAAAAGGGTGATTTATTTGCTATTTTGGCAGTCATAAAGAGGTTTTGTAATACAATTTAACAGTAGGGATTCCTAAGCTGCCCCTTTCATAAGCATTATGCAGTATTTTAAAATTTTTATTCTGGGGTTCTTTGTCTTCTAGCCAAAACTGGAAAGCTCATTCTGTCACTGCACAAAAGATATTCCATTTCTTATAATAGGGATCATTTGAAAGAGAAATAAAAGTTTTGGAAAACATTTGCTGGATGGCACATGTGATTTCTTCTAATGCTGTGATTTTTTGATTCTACCTAAAAGGGATAAATTAATTTCCCCATTTTTCTAAGTCTCATTGAATTTTCCCCAGACTTTTTCATAGTTGTTTTTAAATAATAAACTGTTGTTTTATGTGATTGTAACTCTAACATATTTGTTACAACTGAGTTAAGTTTTAAATGGAAGGTGTATAAGAAATGGAAAAAAGGGGAAATCACCAAAGAGGAATTCAAGCAAATAGCAAACACATGTAGGGGTAAAGTCAGAAAAGCTAAAGCGCAGAATGAGCTCAGGCTTGCTAGAGGGATTAAGAACAATAAAAAGGGTTTTTGGGGGTATGTCTGTAGCAAAAGAAAGAAGAAGGAAATGATAGGGCCACTGTGCAGAGAAGATGGAGAAATTCTAACAGGGGACAGAGAAAAGGCAGAACTATCCAACACCTTCTTTGCCTCAGTTTTCTCACAAAAAGAAAAGGGTGCTCAACCTGAGAAAAATGGAGCAGAGGACACAATAGGGGAAATGCAGCACAGAATAAGTAAACTAGTAGTACAGGAATATCTGGTTAATCTAAATGAATATAATTCTCCAGGATCAGATGAATTGAATTCAAAGATATTAAAAGAATTGGCGAATGTAATATTGGAGCCATTGACAATAATCTTTGAGAACTCCTGGAGAACAGGAGAAGTCTTAGCAGACTGGAGGAGGGCAAACGTTGTCCCCATCTTCAAAAGGGAAAAAAAGAAGATCCCAACAATTATCGTCCACTTATTCTGACATCAATACCAGGAAAGATTCTAGAGCAGAGAATTAAACAGAGAATTTGTGAACATTTAGAGGCAATGCCATAATCACAAAAAGTCAACATGTGTTTCAGAAAAACAAGTCATGCCAGACAAATCAGATCTCTTTCTCTTTTTAAAAAATAATTTTAAACATATTTTATTAATAGCTTTACAAACAATCAATATAATCAACACAAAATACATTCTATGAGCCTTGGGGATCAACAGAAAGAGTTTTAGAGAAAGGTGATTTATCCTGGGATAGCGGAAACACTCGGAGTTCAAGGTGTCATCTCACTTCATGGTAGCTGGTAGAACCGAGTCCAGAGTGTCTCACCAAAAGATAGTCTGATGGGTTGGAGCTCCAATACTGTTCATATTGTTATTAATATATTTAATAAAAACAGACCAATCCTCAAAAAATGTGTGTGTCTTTTTTGTCCATTGTTCTGGAATGTTGTTTAAACCCAAATTTTGATATTGTAAAATGATCTGATCTCTTTTTTTTATAGAAGTACCAGCTTGGTAGATTAAGGGAATGCTTTGGATGTAGCATTGATTTCAGTAAGGCCTATGACAAGCTTCCCCATGACATTCTGGCAAACAAGCTAGTAAAATGTACGCTAGACACTGTTACATGGATTTGTAATTGGTTGACCGGCCAAACTCAAGGATGCTTAGCAATGGCTCCTTTTCATCGTGGAGAGAATTGACCAGTGGGGTGCCACAGGGTTTTGTCCTGGGCCCAGTGCTATTCAACATCTTTATCAATTACTTGGATGAAATAGTAGGGGGCATACTTATCAAATTTGCAGATGACACCAAATTAGGAGGATTAGCTAATACCCCAGAGGACAGGATGAACATTCAAAATGATCTTAATAGATTAGAAAGCTGGGTAAAAGCTAACAAAACGAATTTCAAAACAGAGAAATGTAAGGTACTGCACCTAAGGCAGAAAAATGAAATTCATAGATATATGATATCTGGGATCAAATATTGACTGGAACTGGGACTGTAGCCTGGAAATCAGGAGAAGATTAAGAATGGGGAGGGTGGCTATGAAAGAACTACAAAAGATCCTAAAATGCAAAGACATACAACTCAGCATAAAAGTCAGAATCATGCAAGCCACTGTATTCCCTATTACCATGTATGGATGTGGGAGCTGGACAGTCAAGAAGGAAGATAGGAGGAAAATGTGATGCTGGAGAAGAGGGCTGAGGATTCCATGGACAGCTAAAAGGATGAAAAATTGGTCCTAGAACAGATCAAGCCAGAGATATCCCTGGAAGCCCAGATGACAAGACTTAGACCAGGGGTAGGCAACCTGTCTCCTTTAAGGGCCAAGGGACTTCAGCTCCCAGAATCCCAGGAGCTATTGGCCAACATGGGACTATTGGCCAACATGGCTGAGGCTTCTGGAAGCTGAGGTCCCTCGGCCCTTAAAGGGGAAAGGTTGCCTACCCCTGACTTAGACTGTCGTACTTTGGACACATCATGAGAAGGCATGAATCATTGGAAAAGATAATGTTAGGAGAGGTGGAGGGAAGTAGAAAGAGAGGAAGGCCACATGTTAGATCGGTGGACTTTATTAAAGAGACCACATGGGCAGAGCAGTAGAAGACGGGGGAGGGGGGCTGGAGAAGTTTCATCCATAGGGTCGCCATGGGTCAAGATCGATGCGAAGGCATTTAACAACAACAAAAAGGATGGGGGACACCTGGCTTAATGAGACTATATGTGAAAACGATCTAGGAGTCCTAGTAGACCACAAGTTGAACATGAGTCAACAGTGTGATGTGGCAGCTAAAAAGGCCAATGTGATTTTAGACTGCATCAATAGAAGTATAGTGTCTAGATCAAGGGAAGTAATAGTACCATTGTATTCTGCTCTGGTCAGACCCCACCTGGAATACTGTGTCAGTTCTGGGTACCATAATTCATAAAGGATGTTGAGAAACTGGAGCGTGTCCAATGGTGAAGGGTCTGGAAACCATGCCTTATGAGGAACAACTTAGAGAACTGGGTATGTTTAGCCTGGAGAAGAGATGATTAAGAGGTGATATGATAGCTCTTTTTAAGTATTTGAAGTGGTGTTATATTGAGGAGGGAGCAGGCTTGTTTTCTGCTGCTCCAGAGAACAGGACCTGGAGCAATGGATGCCAGCCACAGGAAAAGAGATTCCACCACAACATTAGGAGGAACTTCCTGACAGTAACACTCTCCCTCAGAAAATGGTGGAGTCTCCTTCTTTGGAGGTCATTAAACAGAGGCTGGATGGCCATCTATCGGGTATGCTTTGATTGAAAGTTCCTGCATGGCAGGGGGTTAGACTGGATGACCATTGTGATCTCTTCCAACTCTTATGATTCTATGATTTAATCCCCCTTTTCCACTTCAAATTTGTACAAGCAGTTTTAGTCAACAATTTTGTTTTTTCACAATTCTCAAACACCTTAATCCCCTTGCCCATGCTTTCATTGAGTCCACTGGATTTTGTGTCATTACTATTAGATCATCCACAGAAGCTCTCAATGTATACTGTACTTTTCAATAACCTGTTTTACTCTCAGTCCATAGATTCTGTTGTTTTGTCTGTTATCTATCAGTAGGGTTTCCAGTGCCAAAATAAACAGGGGTTTGAGAGAAGACACCCTTGTTTAGTTCTCTTTTGTATTTCAATTGATCTTGTTGCATTGTGATTTATAAAGACCTGGGCCTTTTGGACTAAGTATATTGTCTTTATTCCACAAATAATATTTTCATTAAAGTGAAGTCTCTCCAATACTTGAAATAAATAGTTCCAAAAATATTATCAAATGCTTTCTCTGCATCTTAAAGAATAAACCAGAAATCAAAACAGTTTTTGAATCATTATGATGTTCCAAAAATTACATTGCTTCTTAATTGTCTTTTTGGCAAAGAACAAAAAAACCCCACAAAAAATCATTCTGATCCACATGGATATTCTGAGAAATGTATCATCTCAAATTGCTTGCCAAAATGACAGCAAGTATCTTATAATCATTATTTAGTTGTGAGATAGGGCTATAATTCATTGTTAATGTATCTTCTGTATTTTCTTTATGAATCACTGTAATATATTCAAGAATCTGGCATCTGCCTTTTCTAACCACTGATCACACACAATTTTTAATGGCTGAAGTAGCTCATCTTCAAACTGCTTATAATAGGCTGCTGGTAATCCTTCTGGGCCTGGCACTTTTCCAGATTTAATCTTTTTAATAACTTTAAAGAAAGTTCCATAGATGCCACAGGCCCATTCAGGCCTTGCTTTTGTTCCAAGAAAAATTTGTCCAATTGGAATTTATCCATGTAGTGTTCCATATCCACAATTTTCTCATTGCTCCTTCATATTAATCTCTGTAATATTCCTCTGAAGCTTTTAATATTTTTAAATTAGCCATTACATATTGATTTCCCTTCATGATCTTTGTGACACTGTAGTTTTGTGGGACAGTTAGCCTTCTCTGTCAGAGAGCTCTGGTGCCACAACAAACTACACTTCTCAGAATTCCATAGCATTGAACCATGGGAGCTAAAGTGGTGTCAGACTGCATTATTTCTGCAGTCTGTGTTTCCTTTGATGTTAACTCCATCATCATAATTCTGTCCTGTGGCTTTTCCAAATCCTGCCATAAAACATCTATTACCTTTGAATTATCAGAGATCTGTCAATGTTTGTATGTAATGTTGTGAGATGCAGTGATCTCTTTGAATTGTTTTTCAACACGCTCATTAAAAATTATTTACTTGTCCTATAATGTCTAAACTTAACAAGTCCAGTTTTTCTCTCTAAATTCCCATTACTTTCTGTCACACCATTATTCAAATATAAAATCTGGTTAGTCATCTCAGATATTAAGGCATGAATTTTAATGAGCACAGGATCAGTTTCATCTAGCTCAGCTCTGGACATTTTTCTGGTGACCACATTTATGATATAATATAAATTACTCTCTGTTTAAAGTTTGGCATCAGAGGCAATATTTATTTCCCCTTTTCAAAAATATGGCTTCTGTGTCATCTTTTAATTGTTTAGATCTTAGAGACACTGATTCTATTTATTTCCAGTCCATGTTCCCACTTAGTTTAACCTTCAATTTTTGAGTGCTCAGCTATCAGTTTGTCTGTCTATTAGCTTCATTTAGGGCTGAAGGAGATGGCTCATAAGGAGTGATCTCTGGCTACTCCAGCCACATTTGCTGGAGACTGGATGGCTCACTCTCAGTGGGCTGCCGCTGTGGTCCCAGACAAGCCACCAGCAGGAGCAGATTAAATCCACTCTTTTTGCCAGGTGGCTTTGGGCCACCTTAGGTGGCCTTGGAGAAGCTTCAAGAGCATGGTAGTCTAAATGCCACAGCCCCAAAGTGGCTGGAAGCTGCTCTATTTGGCTTGTCTGTTTCAGCCTTAGTTTCACTTTCCAATAGTTTCTCAATGGAGACTAGACTTCAGAATTTTTGATGCAAATTGTTTGTACTCTCTTGAGTGTAATAAATCACCAAGCAGAGGGTTTCTATTCCTGTTCAGCATGGATCATCCAAGGTCCTTTGATAATATTGTAAATCTTTGGAGAAACTTCTGTCTAGCTGATCTTAATGAATCCTTGTGATTCTTTGGCTTTGCAGTGGGGAATGTTGTAATTTCCAGGGTAAGCATCTCTACGAGATACCTCCCCAGCCCATTCCTAAGATGGAGGTTTATATGGGAGACTACATTTCAGCCCTAGTGGAATCCTTCCATATCTTTATATACTTGAAGAGAATAAATCCTGCACAACAATAATAACAACAATAATAAATCCTGTTTATATCTATTTTGTTGTTTATATATAGACCTGAAACCTTACTAGAGCCAGTAAAACCAATTAATAATTCTGGAGGGTTTTTGTTACACTTTTAATTGGTCTAAATCTGAGGCTATACTGTTTGCATTATTTGTCTGCTGACAATTTCATTGGCTCCAATATTTACATGTATTGGTTCCTTGGGATATTACTAAACGATTTGGCTGAATTGGTCTGTCTGCCCTGTTAGATTTAGCTGAATTGATCTCCCTTGGGTATCACTCAGATTAAGAAATGGGGTAAGGCTAACATGCTTAAGATGAATGTTTTCTATCTATTTCCAGAAAAATGTAGGAAATTAATATGAGGAACCTCACCACCTCATTTTTTCCACTTATAAAGGCCAATAATCAATTCAATTTCCCAGTCTTGAGTTTTCATCTTAAAGCATACTTTTGACTTACAGCAGGCCAGCATAGTTTGATTCAAATACCCCTGCTTTGATTCAAATTTTGGCATCAATCTGTTTGCCATATATTTGACACCCCTGCCTTAGGTTCCATCCATTTAAGGATACAAAAGATGGTGCCCCTGCATTTTTTTCCACCTGGAAGACTGCCATATAATCTCACATGGAATACAATTCGATTTATGTGTTCTTATTGATCTTACTGTTGATTATGTGGGAAATTTGTGGGGTTTATAATGTTAGATCAAATTACAGGGCCAAATTAAATACATTAGTCACTTTATTATGGTCTACATAGCATTTACCATCTGTCATAGTACAGACATCTCTACAGTTACAACATCTTTTGGCATCTATATATGGGCATTCAATTCTGAGTGCATTCACTTGAGAGCACTAATTGCATCTTCAGTGAACTGAAACCAACAAGTGAAGTTTACAAATGTTTGTTGGAAAATACTAAATTTTAAATCAATGGAGTTAGAATTGAATGGAATAGATTGTCCTGTGCAAATCAACCAATGAAAAATTGCCCTTTCCCAAATTTTTCAGGTATACTGGACACTACTATGTTAATATAGAAAGAAATTGGCTACATTTGATTCAGCAGAAATTGATATTTCAGGTATACTGGACACTACTATGTTAATTTAGAAAGAAATTGGCTATTTCAGCTAAATGTCAGCGGACTAATAGAGATACCACTTTCCTGTGACTCATGAAGTGGGCATGGCTCAAATAAAGTGGCCCTACTAAATCCAAGCCTTGTGCTTGGCCTTGTGTTCTGCTATAGATGGACAATGACATATATGGAGGTCATGATCCACTGAACCCCTAACTTAAATGTATATGGATTTTAAATTTTCAGATTCCTTGCCACTATGTGAATTATTGGCCAGTCTTCTCCCTTTCTTTTTAAAAGAAATGCCGTTATTATTAATACTGTATGCAAGCAGACAAACATTAACCAACATTTACAAATACTTTAAAATTCAAAATCATGTGTGGATTGATTTTAGCTTGAAACTCTTCTCTCTGATAATGTATAAATAGAGACCATTTATTTCTGTCAAATGATTATATTCTTGTCCACCTTCTCCAACTTTAATTAAATTATTCATCTTTAGCATAGAAGTCATAACCCATGTCTTGTGTATCTATTCTGTCCTGGATGGAGAGAAATCCTGTACTTTCCCAGCTATTAGAAGTGTGCGTGGCCTTTGCTGTTCATAAGTTTACAATTCATTATACATCTCCTGATTCCGTTATCCCAATTAAATAGCAAAATAGTAATATTAATAGTTTCAGTGGCAAAATAGAATCTGTCCTATTTTCCATTTCTTTCAAAAGGGAAAGCCAAAATTTTCTTAATTGGCATGAACAAAATAAGTGGTAAAGATTTACATCTGCTTCTTGACAACTCCAAAAGTTATCTATAACTCAAATGGGATTGGGTGCAGAAATTGTTTGGTGGCTTGGGCTAGGAAACTTACTGAAGCAGGGTGGATTTAAAAAAATTACAGTTAAAAAAACATTTTTGACACCTCTTTATCTGCTGTAGCTCCATCCTATAGAATCCTGAGATTTGTAGCTACAAAGTTTTTAGCCTTCTCTGCCAAAGAGTGCTGCTGCCTCTGTAGGATGAACAATTGCTGCACCCAATCTCATTTGAGTTATAGATAACTTTAGGCATTGTCAAGAAGCAGATGTACTGCTTTGCAGTGGTTCAGGTCCTTCCTCCCGGGTCCTTCCTCTCGGGTCGGTCCCAGAGGGTGCTCCTCGGGGACTGTAGCTCCGGTAAGAGAGACCTCACTTGTGGGGTCCCTCAAGGAGCTATTTTGTCCCCGATATTATTTAACATCTTCATGAAGCCGCTGGGTGAGATAATACGGAGTTATGGTGCTGGGTGTTATCAGTATGCTGATGACACCCAAATCTATTTCTCCGTGTCTCGTTCGTCAGTCTCGAATTCCAATGACATCTCTTCTCTCAATGAATGTCTTGGGGCGGTAATGGGCTGGATGAGGAAAAACAGATTGAAATTGAATCCAGACAAGATGGAGGTGCTCACGGTAGCGGCCCCGAAACCAAGAATTGGGTTGCAACCTCCAGTCCTGGGTGGGGTCACACTCTCCTCCAGTGACTGTGTTCACAGTTTGGGGGTGCTCCTTGACGCGCCGCTCCTGATGACAAATCAGGTAAATGCGACGGTCAGGAGCGCCTGTTATCAGCTTCGGCTGATACGCCAGCTGCGCCCTTTTCTGGAAGTAAGGGATCTCGAGACTGTGGTGCACGCATTGGTAACCTCCCGCCTCGACTTCTGCAATGCACTCTACATGGGGCTACCCTTGTGCCTGGTTCGGAAACTTCAGCTAGTACAGAACATGGCGGCCAGGCTTATATCAGGGACATCTCGGAGGGACCACATTACTCCGGGTCTGAGGTCCCTCCACTGGCTGCCTATAAGTTTCCGGACCCAGTACAAGGTGTTGGTTATTACCTTTAAAGCCCTAAATGGCTTGGGTCCAAACTATATCAGGGACCGCCTTCTCCCATACAATCCTCCCTGCGCACTTCGGTCCTCCGGGAGGAATTTGCTGTAGCCTCAGAAATCGAGGCTGGAGGCTACCTCCCGGAGGGCTTTTTCAGTCGTTGCCCCTAGACTCTGGAACGGCCTGCCAGACGAGATCCATCTATTAACAGACAGCTTTAAAAAGGCTGTCAAGACGGATCTCTTCCGGCAGGCCTTTCCAGACTAGTTACCCTCCTTAGATGAGTTATCCCCCCTCGGACAACTATTCCTGTATAATCGATGCTCCTCACGTGGCTCCATCTAGATGGAAGGAGCATTGAGTCAGGCTTTAGTTAATCTGGGTACTAGGTTTTAATTTTTTGTGATGTTTTAAATGATTTGATTTAATACTGTTTTAAGGGGGGGTGGGGGATGTTTTTTGTATTATATGTTTTATTGGACTGTATATTTTAAAGTTGTAAGCCGCCCGGATTGGTGTACCATTGGTGTGGGATATAAATAAATTTTATTGTTGTTGTTGTTGTTGTTGTTGTTATTATTATTATTATTATTATTATGTAAGCAGATGTAAGCAGTGGTTTCAAGTTGCATTATTTCTACAGTGTAGATGCACTCACAATTTTTCTTCTTTTTAAAAAGTGTTTAGGTGCCTGCAAATATAAGGACTCTGGCTCTTTGCCCAAGAATTTATTCTCTTACATTTATAAGAGAAAACCATAAATATGTTTTAAATTTCTTTAATAATTAAGTGTTGGACTATTGCTATGGAGACCAGGGTTTGAATCACTCCCTGGCCATGAAAACCTATTGTGTGACCTTGGGCAAGTCACACTCTCTCAGCCTCAGAGTAAGGCAACAGCAAACCTCCTCTGAACAAATCTTGCCAAGAAAACCCTGTGATAGGGTTGCCATAAGATGCAAATGATTTGCAGGCATACAACAACAAGAACAAGAACAACAGCATCATTATTAAGCTAACCATAGAGCCAAATACATAGAAGTAATGGCTCTTGCTTTGCTTTGTTTTCTGGAGTTAATTCCAATTTCAGTTTAGGAAATTATCCTATCCTCCATCCTAGAAATCCTGCTGTGGCTTTACACTGGTGTAAGTCGACTATGTGAGCTGTTGCACTTACTAGGATGTTATGAAATGATGAAATGCCAAGGTTGTGCAAGCCATATGGTACTAACATCAACCATACTGCAAGCCTGATGTTTTGGAAAAGTCTGTTATTACAGTCCACAGCAGAGGATAGAAGAATGGAACAACTATTGTGCAGTGGGACATTGCAATGGCTTAGCCACTGAATGAAATTCTTTTGGTTAGTCTTGAGTAAAGTAGACTCATAAAACCAATTCTTGAATGGTCATCATCTATGTAAATCAGATTGATTCAGTGGGTCTACTCTAGTCAGGAGTAACAACAGGATTTAGGCCATTGTGTAATTGGTCGCAGGATGACACCATCAATATTTATTTAATGTTATGCTGCCCAACTCTTGAACAGGATCTTGGTCAATATGTGGAAAATTACACTAAATGTTCTAGGTGTGAGTGTAAGTCCTACTGACACTATTTTGATTTCTGCAGTTACATATTCTGCAGCTATAATTTCTTATACACAATGTGTAATAAATTAGCTAACATAATATATGTATGGAATGGATAAATCCACATAGAACATGTTATACAGGAGTTGTGTGAAGAGCACTGTCTGTATAAACTCATGTTGTTCCATTAAATTACAGTTTAAAATGTCTGCATAAATATTTTGAGCCTCAAATGACCTGCTTAAAGCTTCGCAGCTGTGAGATTGAGATTGTTTACCAGAAGAAAGGTTTGTTTGCATGTATTTATTGGTTATCTTACAATAGCAAAGTGAATATGTAACTGCAGGACTCATTTGTGACCTGAATAATAGGACAATGACCACACTGCAGTGTGAATAACAACTGATTTGATTAAACACACACACACACACACACAGAAAGAGAAGAATGTTACTTGTTTCATGATTGGACCAGTGTGAAGAACGAATTCAGCATGCAATTACTGTCAACACATCTATTTCTGTGGAGTTCAGATAACATAAGTTGTTAGATGAGTAGCATCCCTTTCTCTGAGACTACAGAACCAAAACCTGAGGAGGGGGACTGTGATATCACAAACAAAGGTTGTGAGTGAGGCCAGAATTGCTCCTGGGACAAATGACTGTGGAAAAAGACAAAAGGTGAATCTCTTTTTAATGCCATATTTTGATGAATTGTCACCAAATCACGAATGCATGAAAAGATGCAAAAATACTCCCACCACATCCAGAACCAATCTAGAACCCTGTACTACTACCAAATACCTCCTTTTTCTTCTGTATTTCTTCTCAAAATGGTGACAGTAAGTGATATGGCAGCAGGAAATGACAGAACTGAGTCGCAATGCTAACCTTTCACTCCTTGCTTTGCTGAAAAGGTATCATGAATCAAGAGGAAGCATGTAGTGACTTTCTCTTTTCACCCCTGGCTTTTTGGTGTGCAGATGTGTATGCACAAGTACAGCACACATACAAGCAGCCTTTGTGCTGAGTCAGTGAGTCCCTGCACCAGCTGGGAGATGGGTGCCCAGGCTTTAAAGTAGACAAGATCTTCCTTTTAAGAAGTCATTGATTACAACTCATTGCATTCTTTAGCTTTGGCTAGGCTGGCTGGTGCTTCTGGGATTTGCAGTTCAGTAGCATCCTGCCCTATTTTGCCCTTGGGAAGCTAGCCAAACTCCCACCCAAAGGCTCAGCATCTTAAGCAGGAAATGGGAGAGAAAATTCAAGATCACTAAGGCGTCTGTAGAAAAGCAGTGGTTGTCTAATCCAGTCCAGGTTCTTCAAGAGTCAGTAGGCAGTCCAAGAAAGCAGTCCAAAGGATAATCTGAAAGAATAGTCAGAGTCAGGCAGAGATCTAAGCAATAGAAAATCAATCGAGGAATGGGGCACCAGTGTGGCTTTCTCCCAAGGAAGATGGATAGTTGTCAGCCATACTGGACTGAGGGAGATGCTGGGATATTTGTAGCCCATCCAGGTCTCCCACATACTCCCTATTCTTATTTAAATGCTGTGAGCACCAGCATCTTTCTCTTTCCTGACATCTCTTTTGGGAGTAGGCATTGGTAAGCTTGGCTCTTCATCTGAGGGTTGTGAGTGTAGTGAACTTTGCTCTTGTGGCTTCTGGGAACCTGGCCCCTGCAGACTCATCTCCTGGGGCTGCTGGAGTTGCTGAAGCCTTGGCATGTTCCCTGGACTCTCAGCCTCCACATCAGAGTCTTCAGATGCATACCAGGGTTGTGGAGAAAGGGTATGACACATTCAGAGGACCACACAATAGCCATCCGATGTTTAAACCTACCTGATATACAACAATAATTTTGTTATGTTGCTTTCCCTGCTTTCGCAGGGAACCATAGCAATTCCTGAGACCTTGGCCAGCATCCTGAGACATGGAAATCCTAAATCATAAGATGTAGAAAAAAACATCACCACCTCAGTATCTCTTCTGTTCAGGTCTAGATCAGCTCTTCATTCAATCTGTGAGGTGTAACTGAACTCTACTGAAAAGCAATGGAATGTTTGCATTACAACTAATATTAGCTGCATCAGAGTCTGGTTGTTTTAGAGGCTTTATGCCTTTGCACACATATCCTGCTGCTGGGCTTTGGGTTTTTGTACATGAAATGTTTTATTCTCTGCTGTTAATTTTTGTTTGGCTTTGCATTTTGCCTTTCTAGTCATTGCACTGTTGCATTATTGTTGTTATCTTATGCTTTTGATTAACTCTACACTGGCCAGAGAACTTAAGTAGTTTAAAAATGAAACAAACAACTCTTTTTCTGCCAAGTACAACCATAAAATCACAAGGGGTGCAGTTTCACCTAATCCAGAAGGAATCCACGCTGCACAATTATAGTAGTTTGATACCATGTATTTTAATGTGTTTTACACATGTTTTTATCTCTGTATTGTGTTCATTGATTTTTGTTTGTTTATCACTTTGGGAGCTCTTGTGGGCAGGGAGATGATACATAAATACGTTAAATAAATAGTATAAATTAATAAATGTTAATCGCTTTGGCTCCATCCTAAGGAATCCTGGGATTTGTAGTTTTGTGAGGGACTTAGAATATGCTGCTAGAGAGAGGATGCAAGAGTATTCTAAGTCCCTCCCTAAACTAAAATTCCTATGATTCCATAGCACTGAGACATCATAGTTAAACTGGGATAAAACTACTATAATTATGCAGTAGGGATTCATCCCCAATCTTCTATTTTTAGAGAGAACACCTAAGGAGTTATGCAAAGGGATTTTGTAGCACCTTTGAGACTAAAAAAAGAAGCTGATAGCATGGGCTTTTATAGACTTGAGCCTACTTCCTCAGATGCATGGGGTGGACAATGTAACTCACTTTGAAAAGGAGGTGCCTGTTCCCTGTATGTGTTTTTTAAAAGAAAAAAGTGCTTCTTTTGGTTATAGAACTGCCAAAATTTGACACTGTGGTGGCAAATTTGATGATGGTATCAGCAAGATAGCTATAAGAATGTTGTCTGTATATGTTAACAATGATAAATGCTTACTGAGGACATCAGGAGAAGAGATTCCACAATTTTCTGAGGAAAATGATTCTAACTAAAGAAATACTTCCTTGTGTGTAATCCCTTAAGTGCAACTTCCCATGATTTAGAATCATTGAATAATAGAATCATAGAGTTGGAAGAGACCACAAGGGCCATCCAGTCCAACCCCTTGCCATGCAGGAACTCAAAATCAAAGCATCCCCGACAGATGGCCATCCAGCCAATGGTTAAAGACCTCCAAAGAAGGAGACTCCATCATACTCCAAGGGAGTGTGTTCTACTGTCAAACAGCTCTCACTGTCAGGAAGTGCCTCCTCATATTGAGGTGGAATCTCTTTTCCTGTAGCTTGCATCCATTGTTCTGAATCCTATTCTCTGGAGCAGCAAAAAACAAGCTAGCTCCCTTCTCAATATGATATCCCTTCAAATATTTAAACAGGGCTACCATATTACCTCTTAACCGTCTCTTCTCCAGGCTAAACATACCCAGTTCCCTAAGTCATTCCTCATAGGGCATGGTTTCCAGACCATTCACCATTTTAGTCACTTTCCTCTGGATACGCTCCAGTTTTTCAACATCCTTTTTAAATTGTGGTGCCCACTTTAAATCAGGAGTGGACAACTGTGGCCCTCCAGATGTTGTTGAACAGTAAATCCTGTGATCTCTTACCATTACTTATGCTGGCTATGACTTACATGGATTAAATCTATAGGTAAAAGAAATGGGCAGCATTTCATAGATCTGATGCCACAACTGATGAGGCTCTACTTCAAAGCAGTATAATGTCTATGGATTTTGATGCACAGGCAGTTGGAGTTGCATGTCTGTCTCAAGCATTTATTTATTATTTATTTAGTAAAATTATTTGCCAGTAGCTTTCATGCCTACTTGGGCTCCCAAAACAATGTAGAATAAAATAAACATGATTTAAAAGCAATTTAAAACCATTTAAAAACCAGTGATAAAAACCAAAGGTCTTGAAATAATAATACAATTCTGGCTACCCTCTGAAAGCTCAACAGGGAGGAAGCCAAACTGATTTCCCTTTGGTTTGTAGACGTAACATTTGTTATATGTTGTGATTCTCAAACTAATGTGTTACAAGTAACATTGTTATTTGTAATGTCTGGATCTAGGGATGTGATTTTGAGTATGGCACTAGAAGTACTGGGCACCATTCCATCATGCTATGATGCAATCACCTTTCCTTCATTAGATTTGGGCAACTCCGCACAGCTGGGTTGAAGCAGCCTCAACAGGCAAGGGGCACAAGAGCAAAACTGGCTTTAGGACAGGATATGGAGTGGAGGCTGCCATGGTTGCCTTAGCTGATGACCTCCGTCTGGTCATCAACGGGGTAGTGTGACCCTGTTGGTGCTACTGCACCTCTCAGTGGCCTTTGACACAATAGACCATGACATCCTTTTGGAACGCCTGATAGAATTAGGAATCGGTGGCATTGCACTGCAATGGTTCTATTCCTTCCTCTCGGGCAAATTCCAGAGGATGATGCTCGGGGACAGTTGCTCAGCTAAAAAGGAGCTTAATTGTGGCATGCCTCAGGGTGCCATCCTGTCCCTGATACTATTCAACATATATATGAAGCTGCTGGGAGAGATCATCCAGAGACATGAGGCGGGATGTTATTAGTACACTGAAGACATCCACATATATTTCTCCATGTCTCAGTCTACAGCTTTGACTTCAGATGGCATCTCCCCTCTCAATGAATGTCAAAGCAGTAATGGAATGGATGGGGAAAAACAGATTGAAACTGATTACAGACAAAATGGAGGTACTAACGGTAGCGGCCCCGAACCCAGATATTGGTATACAATCCCCAGTCCTAAATGGGGGTCACACTCTCCTCAAAGGACTGTGTTTGCAGTCTGGGGGTGCTCCTAGATCCATTGCTTCAGATGACAAATCAGGTGAATGGGATGGTCAGGAGCGCCTGTTATCAGCTTCAGCTGATACACCATCTGCACCCTTTCCTGGAAGTTAGGGACCTTGAAACCGTGGTACATGCACTGGTAACCTCTTGTCTCTATTTCTGTAATGCACACTACATGGGGCCACCCTTGTGCCTATTTCAGAAACTTCAATTGGTACAGAACATGGAAGCCAGGCTGGTCTTAGGTAAAACTAGAAGATACCATATAACCCCAATTTGAAGATCGCTCCACTGGCTGCCTATCAGGTTCTGGGTGCAGTACAAGGTGTTGGTCATCACCTTTAAAGCCCTAAATGGCTTGGGTCCAACCTATCTTCAGGACTGCCTCCTTCTGTATAATCCACCCTGCGCACTCAGGTCCTCTGGGAGGAGCTTGTTGCAACCTATAAAAACTAGATTGTCTGCAACTGCCCAGAGGACCTTTTCAACTACTGCTCCCAGATTATGGAGTGGACTGCCGGATGGGATCCGTCATATGACCACCTTAAACAGCTTTAAAAAAAGCTGTTAAGACAGATCTCTTCTAGAAGGCCTTTCTTGAGTTGACAACCAGCCATTGAAAAAGTTGTGCCTGTTATATCCCTTACTTCTGTCACTGCTATTTTAATTTATTTGTTGTTGCTGTTTATTTGTTATTTTAAAATATGTTTTAACTATGATTGTTTAATTGCATTTTAGGGGGGGATGGGCTGTTGGGAGATGGATTGTATGCTTTAGCATGTAAGCTGCCCCGGTTGTATTACACAGAGAGGTGGGATACAAATTATTGTTAATGTTATTGTTATTGTTATGTGGTGGGTTGTACAGATGCAAGCAACTTGTTCATACCCACAGACTTCAAAAACTGCAAGTTATCCTACAAAACAGGACAAACCAAGATACACAATTACTGAGACATACTACCTGCTTTTCTACTGCCCTGTCATTCTGCTGTTGTAGCCTAACTGCCAGTATCTTCTGCCATTTGCTCACCACACCAGCCCTCTATGGCTATGGCTAACTGGCACTTGCAGACTCATTCCCTTCTTGGAGTGTGGCAGACAAAAATTAAAGAGGAAGAGAGCACATGCATAGCAGTTAGTTGTGACAGCTGTTTTTTAAACTGAGTGAAAACAAGATGACAGGACAGAAGGCCAATAGAAATGGAGGAATAACAAAGAACAAATGAAGATTGCTTTGTTTCTTTAAAATAAACCCCAGGTCATATCAATATGAATGGATAGGTTCTGGAGATGTTAAAAAGGAAGACATGCTAAGAATTGATAAAGGGCTGGAAAATGATAAAATAGGACCAAAGACACCTATAAGATTGCCTGCTGTGGAAATAAGATAGACAATGATATACCTCTGAATTGACAGAGTAGTTTTTCGAGGTGAAAGTGCTGGAAAGATAAATCCCCATGTTTCCATTTAAATATTTGGTGACATAATTTAAGAGAAAATGTTGGAGAGAGTCAGGATTTCAGACATGGCTAAAAGGTTGAAGTTAAAAAAAATGTGGAATCTTTTTCATATATTATGAGCACAGGTTCTGTAGGAAGTGTGTAGAGTGGGAAAAGCAGGTTGTCAAAGTCCTTCGGGACTGTTACAGAAAGAAGGATACAAAGTGACACCGGCTAGGAGAACAGCTTTCAAAAGCTCCACCCCAGTAAATATATTCTTGCGTGTTGGTGCAGTGACCATGACAATAGTCACTGCACCAATGCACAAGAATATATTTTGAAATGATACAAAATGTAGAACTCTACATAGACCAATCCAGAAATCTGGAACATGGAATTGAATCTCTACCTAGAATGCTCTCCCTTCATTTGGAAATTGTCTACTTCAAAGCATAGCAATCGGAATCCTTTGATATACAATAGCAACTCTTTGCCTCAGCCCAGGATTAAGAGTATAAATGCTCTCCAAAATCTCAGGAACATGGGGGATCTGGATAGATTTCAAGATGACATTGTGCCATTGTGGTCTCTGACTAGAGTCCCCAGCTCTATTCGGTGTCCTTTCCCTGTCATAATGATTGAGTCTATCCCTCTTCATTCATTGTTGGAGCAGCCTCCTTTCAGGTAATTATCACCATTAGAAAGCCTTGTGTATCCTATTCAAGCTAACTACTTTACTCCTGAGTTCTTGTGAGTGTGCATGTATGTTAGGGTGTTTTTGTATGTTTACTCCTCTGTGTATGTGTGTGCTTGCTTATTGATTTTCTCTCTTAATAAAAGTACCATTCTTTTGGAAAAATGCTGTCTCTGTGGGAACTGTTCCCTCTGTGCCCCTGCATACAATGGGTTTAGATCCTATTATTATTATTATTTGAGCTGATCATAAATTCCCCAAGTTCTTATTACAGCCCTAAGTGCCCAAACACTTTATCATAAAACATCTCACACTCCATGACACATTTTTTTTGACAACCACAATTTCAAACCATTTTTGCAACATAATAGGGCATTTTTTCTTGAAAACAGGACAAAATTGACATTTGTATTAAAACAATGGAAATGTGAAAAAAATGGTACTGTCCCATTTAAAACAGTATGTATGGTCAGCCTAGATAGATGGATCTAACATTAACTAACTGCACCTATGCTCAGCTTCATTTCTGTATCCTACCTGCAAATTGAGAACAATCATGTCCACAGTTTGATCTCATAGCACAGCCCCAGCTAGCATGGCCATCAGATGACATCTGTGTCTGGGATCTGTCATACCAAACAATTAGCATTTTATCTTGTTTGAAGCCCAATGAAATGTCACATTAATTATATTACTTACTAGGTTTTGTAATTTTTTTGTCTATAATGTGGCAAGATTTGTAAAAGTGTTTTTTTAAATGATCAGACTGACTTTTGGGCAGGTTGTTTAGTACAGGACAGCAGCAGTGATAGTTGCTAGTCTAAAACAGAATACTAAAAATATTGAAGGCCATGACAGTAGCTGAAATAAGTTTCTCTTTCAGAGAGTTTGCTTGTAACCCTGAGAAGCATATTTCTTCAGTCTTTCCTTTCCTTCCCATTCTTCTTTTTGAAATCTGCAGTTTTGTTTTTTTGTTTTTTTGTTTTTAAAAAATCAAGATTACCTTACAGGCTGCCTGATGTACACCCAGGTTCTCTTTAATTAAAACATGCATACATATACCACAGTCTACTTTAGGCAAATATTGAAGCAAAAATCTCCTGCTGTTTTCAAAAATCCACACTATGCCAAACCTCTTAATTTTTCATGGATATGAATGATCTGCAAAGTGGGAGGGATAATTTGCTTTTCCTTTTCCTATTAATATTTATGAGATGTCCCCATATTTCAGCTTCCTACCATATATGCTGATAGTAATCAAGAAAGTGCCTCTGACTTATATAGGTCAATTCTGGGATGAAATGTTGAGCTGAAAGAGTCCCTGAAAACAGAAAGGTGAAATACAGATTATGATTTAGGATACCTCAGCAAATACTGCCATTTTGTTGTGTTGGTTAGGTTATTGACCTGCCTGGTATAGTAGTCTGAGCATTGGATTATATCTCTGGAGGCCAGGTTTTGAATACATGCTTGGTCATGAAAACCCACTGGGTAACCTTGGGTAAGCAACACTTTCTCAGCTTCAGCCACAAAGGAAAAGCCTCTGTGAACAAATCTTACCAAGAAAACTCTGTGATGGCCTTAGGGTTGCAGTAGGTCAGAAATGACTTGAAGGCACATCTCTCTCTCTCTCTCTGGCTTTTCTTTGCAAATGAAGATTCAGGAAGGACTCATCTCACGCTTTTTGCAATTGCGCTGATGACTAAAAAGGCCAATCCGAGATAAACAAGTCTGGTTGCAGAAGGCACAGCAGAAGGTCTCCTTGGGTGATGTTTCTGGGTTGTGATTCTTTCTGCGTTGTCGTTTCTCTTCGAGACTTGTTTGGCGTGACTTCTGAAATAAGGCTGCAGCATTGTGGATAGTGCATCTCCATGCCTCCCGATGGGAGGCCAGGGTGGACCACTGTTGGTGATCAATTTGGCCAGGCCTGAGATGTTGGTTCAGGGAGTCCTTGTATCGCTTTTTTGGAGCGCCCCTCTTATGCTGACCGCAGAGTACTATTTTTGGGAGGTGATGGTCCTCCATCCTAGAAACGTGCCCTGCCCAGCACAGCTGTGTTTTCAATAGCATGGACTCAATGCTGGTGATCCCTGCTTGCTCAAGGACAGAAACATTCGTCACATAGTCAGTCCAGTGTATATTTAGGATATTTAGGATTGTGCATATACAGCTCTGATGAAAGCGTTCGAGGAGTCGTAAGTGTTGGCGATAGGTGACCCATGTTTCAGACCCGTAAAGGAGAATAGACAGTACAATTGCTCTATACACACTGATTTTTGTGCTTCGCCTCAGGTGTTTGTTACTCCAGACTCTTTTGTAAAGTCTTCCAAATGCACTGTATGCCTTTGCTAATCTGCGATCGATCTCTTTGTCAATCTTGGCGTCTGAGGAGATGATGCTTCCCAAGTAGGTGAACTGCTGAACAGACTTCAGCACAGATTTGCCTACAGCGATGTGGGGATGGTGGTGTTTGTCCTGTGGTGCAGGCTGGTAGAGAACTTCCATTTTCTTCAAGTTGACTTCCAGCCCAAACATTTCTGCAGCTGTTGCAAAGCAGGATGTTAGGTGCTGCAGAGCTGCTTCTGTGTGGGCAACATGGGCAGCATCGTCAGCGAAGAGCAGCTCACGGACAAGTTTAGAGTCTTAGTGTGAGCCCTCAGATGGCTTAAGTTAAACAAGCTACCATCAACACGGTAATGTATATAAATGCCGTCTTCTTCTTTGAGCTCTGCTGTAGCCCTTTGGAGCATCATGCTGAAGAAGACTGTAAATAAAGTTGGAGCAAGAACACAACCTTGCTTACTCTATTAGTTATCAGAAAGGGCTCTGAAAGAGCATCGCTGTATCTGACTTGACCATGCTGGCCCTCATGTAGCAAGATAATCATTTTGAGGAATTTGGGGGGGGCATCCTAGTCTTTCCAGGATCTGCCATAGACCTTTTCTACTCACAGTGTCGAAGGCTTTGGTGAGGTCGACAAATGTTACATAGAGTCCCTTGTTCTGCTCTCTACATTTCTCTTGCAGTTGTCTAAGGGCTAATACCATATCTGTAGTACTCCTATTGGCTCTGAAGCCACACTGGCTTTCAGGAAGGAGTTCTTCTGCAATAGCAGGAACTAATCTGTTCAGGAGTATCCTTGCAAGGATTTTTCCAGCAATAGAGAGCAGTGTTATACCTCGATAGTTTGAGCAATTGGATTTTGCTCCTTTTTTCTTGTACAGGGTGATGATGACTGCATCTCGGAGATCTGATGGCAGTTCCCCTTTTTCCCAGCAACTCACAAGGAGTTTGTGGAATTTATCATGGAGTACATGACCTCCGTGTTTCCAAACTTCAGGTGGGATTCCATCAATCCCAGCTGCCATGCCGTTTTTCATCTGCTGTATGGCCTTAAGGGTCTCTTCCAAAGTGGGAGCTATGTCCAGTTCACTTTTCATCGGTTTTTGTACCATATGTTGGATAGCTGAGCCTTGGACTACTCGATTGGCACTGAAGAGACTTTGAAAATGTTCAGCCCATCAATTCAGGATGGAGGCTTTATCAGTAATTAGTGTTTGACCATCTGTACTGTATAAGGCACTTTGGACCTGATAAGTAGGTCCAAACACTGTTTTAAGAGCTTCGTAAAATCCTCTAAGATCACCCAGTGATCTTTCAGTGACTGGATTCCCATTTATCAAAGCTCAAACAGAAAATGTCACACAAAGGAGAATGAGTTTTTTGGGAGGAACATTAAATAGTACAGGGGAGATGTACGCTATTTAAAAGCCAACATCCTTCTCCTGGAGCCTTCCAAGAGAGGCAAATCACCTCTTCTTGTGGTCACAAAAGTGTAGCCAGGAGAGACTGAAGATATCAGGGGCTGCAAAATCAAACTTGGTAGGACACATGTGTCCCCAGGTAATTTGACAGTGGGCCACATGCAGCCCATTCCCTGTACTACCAAAATATTAATATGGGGGAACATAGTGATAGAATAGATGAATAGGAATGCATAAAAATGCAACTAGCAGAGGTATCAGCCATTCTTTCTCACACTCACTCCTCTTCTGGCTTCCCTCAGTCATCCAGCATGTTGGGCTTCAAGGAGTTAGTAATGCCTAACCTGTCCTCAATAGCTGACTTTCTCTGCCCTCTCCCACGAGGTTTCTGTGCCCTATTCAGCATCCCTTCTAATCAAACTAACATGGTCTCAAATGGGCAATCATGGGCATTCATGTGAGCATGTTTTTTGTAGTGTTTATGACCCTTAATTGCCCATCAGAGACCAAGGTAATTCAATCAAATTTCACATTTCAAAGTTATATTAGAACTGGTAGACCTCACAACAATATACTGGTGCTGGCTAATTTCTTTTCTCATAGCTATCTTCAGGGAAAATGTGGATGGCAATGACACCATTGTTCCCATTAAAGATGAAGTTCCAGAGGTTGCAAATTTGCAGCCACATCAACCCAGAATTCTTGGGAAGGGGTTATGGGTATCATTTTCAGTAGAGATAGAAGCTAATAGACCTTATTGTAACACGTGGCTCTCCATATATTATTAGATTGCAAGTCCCAGCATCCTCTAGCTGGTATAGCCAATGCTGAAAAATGCTGGGAGTAACAGTCCAACATCCAAATCAAGGAAGCTGTGCTAGTTGAATGTGTGTGTGTGGACACCACACACACAAATGGTGGATGGCCTTTGGGGATCCCTTCCAACTCTAGGAGTCTATGTATTCCTGCATGGCCAAAGGAGTTTGGACTGGATGGCCCCTGGTGATCCCTTCCAAATTAGGATTCTATGTATTCCTGCATAGCCAAAGGAGGCTGGGCTGGATGGCCCCTGGGTCCCAAATCTAGGATTCTCTGTAACTCTAGCATTTTACATATTTCTGCATGGCAGAAGGGGGTTGGACTGGATGGCCCTTGGGGATCCATTCCAACTCTAGGATACTGTGTATTCCTGCACGGCAAAAGAGGTTGGACTGGATGGCCCCTGGAGGTTTCTTCCAACTCTAGGATTCCATGTAAATGTGAGCAGTGCTCTCTAGGACTCATCCATTTGCCCTTCTAGTGCTACAGGGCCAGATATCTGTCCACAGGGGCTGCAGAGATAATAAAGTTAGAGCCTGTACAGACTGGCCAAAAGGGCCAGCCTGGGAGTGGAGTCAGGGTGTGGCTATGGTGTGTGGCATCAGGGCACTCTCTTGGCACAGCATACAGACACACTGCACCAAAGGAGCACAGAAAAGCTGCTGCAGTGGTGGCAGCAAGGGTGGCTTTTTGCCAGCTCTTTTTGGAGTGGCAAAGTGCTGGATCAGGACCGCAGTGTGTGGTTGTCACAGCCCTGAACCAGTGCTCCCAGGGGCGGCATGAAGCCGCCCTTAGGGGCCATCTTTAGAACCCCTAAGTGTGTGTGTGTGTGTGTGTGTGTATGCACACACATGCGCCTTCAAGAAGCCCATGAACATATGTGGAGCCTGTGAATTTCCTAGGGTTTTCTTAAGTGAGGAATCCTCCAAGGTGATTTTGCCAGTTCCTTTCTCTGAAAGCTAGCCTACAGCACCTAGTATTATTCCCAGGTGATCTCCCATCCAAATACTAACCAGGGCAGACTGACTCTGCATAGCTTTCAAGATTCGGATGTTGTTGGACTGCAGTTCCCAACATTCCTCAGCATTGGCTACCCCAGCTAGGGGCTGCTAGAACTTGGAGTTCTAGACTCCATAACTCCCCTGAGTTCAGTGCATTATAGTATGCGGTGGATAGAGCAAGGCAGACAAAGAAAGAGAATTAGAGCTTCAAAAAGTTTTGGACTACAGCTTCCATAATCCCCTTTTCACCTATAGGACTTGTTGTCAAAACTAATCCCAGCGTCTTCTTACTTGTCTCCTTCTGAAACCAGACTAAGCTATCTCCCCCCACTCCTATCCTCCTTTGTGTGACATTTCTGTTTGAGTTTTGACAAATGGGAATCTAATCATTGCAAAAACAACATCTCACTGGCAAGACAGCTTTGCATGTGACTTGAGTGTGAAAATTAACACACTCTTGCATTTTATGGCAATGATGCCATAAAGCAATAAAACAATTTGGAACAATGAACTTCAAAAGAAATTTCCCATCCCCTTACTTCATTAGCAATTGAGCCATGTGAAAATTCTCACACTTATGTGATCATGTGGCAAATTTCTCAGCTCATACTTTAATCAATTAAAGGGGCAGAGAAATCAGCAATTCGTGTCTTTAGCAAAACATGACGAATAATCGTCACATCACTAGCTACGATGTCATGGCTACATTTTATCTCCCCATGTGTTCCCTGAAACCCACCTTAAAAGTCATCCAGCCATCTTGAGTCATGGAAGTCTGTGCTGCTAAGACATTGGGCACTGCAGGATGTGACCAGTCTGTTCTCAGCAATGAGCAATATTTCTTGGAACAGCTGCCTGGCTTTTAAGATGGGTTTCAGGGCCATTTGTAGTCATGGAAATAGTGCCCCAATGACAAATGAGAATATGAAACAGCTACAGTGAATTGGATCACACATCTAACTTATGGCAGCATAATTGACTAACAGGATACCACCTAAACATCCTCAAACATGATCCTAAATTTAGCCTACAATCCTATACTTACTTATCTGGAAGTTGTTGCTGATGTGTGCCTTCAAGTCATTTCTGATTTATGGCAGCTCTATGGCAAGTCTATTACAGGACATTCTGGGGCTGAGAGTATGTGACTCAGCTAAGGCTATCCATTGGGTTTCCATGTCTAGGCGGGGAATCAAACCCTGTTGTCCAGAGTTGTAATCCAAGGCTCAAACCACTACACCACACTGACTCTTAGCTGTAAGTAAGGCTCTTTAAATACAGCAGGGCACATCAGCTCCCATCCCTTTTGTAACCAAATAAATGGTTTTATAGCACAGATTGGATATTTCTGTGGGGGTATGAACTCAGGTAAAATGCCATTTTTCTCTCTTTTCTCCCTCTTGCCCCAGTGATTTGGCTCTGCTCCATGCACATAGCTATGGAGGTGGAGAACAATGATCTCGTTGCCTCTGCAAATAAGAATCCCCCCCCAATGAAATTTTCCTTCATTCCCCAAATTCCTAGTATTGCATTTAAACCTTTTTCAAGCATTTAGGAATACAGTTTAGACATACAAATAAAAGGGGCAAAGATATCAAGAAATATCAAAGATACCAAGAGATTGTAAAGACAGTAAATATAACAGTTAGAAGTATATATGATTTTCAATTCACATTCTTTAAAATGCTAAAAATTTGAAGAGTGAAGGAAAATTTCCTTGGGGGAGCAGAATTCTTATTTGAATAGAGAATGCCCTCATTGCCTGCCTCCACTCTAAATCCTGCTTTTTATTCACACAGAAAGACCTTAACACTTCTTTCAAGATACACCCATAGGCTTAGCTGAGCTCCCTAATGAGAAATGATTCCATCAATGTGTATCATTGGGACCGCCTCCTTCCCTACGATCCTCCCCAGGCACTTCAGTCCTCTGGGAGGAACTTGTTACAGCCCATAAAAACCAGACTGTCGGCAACCTCCAAGAGGACCTTCTCTGCCTCTGCCTCCAGATTATGGAATGGCCTGTTGGATGAGATCCGTCTTACTACTACTCTTGACTGCTTTAAAAAAGCAGTGAAATGGTTCTCTTCTGGGAGGCCTTCCCTGAATAATATTCCGGCCCAAAGAAAAGTATAAGGAGACGACAATGATTCCAGCTCTTTTGTTGCTAAGCTGATATTTATTTGTACTGTATTGTTTGCTTTTATTTTGTATTTTAATCTTGTTATAGTTTAATATATTTTTAAGGGGTGGGTGGGTTAGGGAAGGGGTTGCTTGACTGTTTTAACTTGTAATGTTGTTTTAATCTGCTGTATGCTGCCTCGATTGCGCTGCAGAGAGGTGGCATAAAAATTATTATTATTATTATTATTATTATTATTATTATCATCATTATTATTATTATCAAGTAATAATAATTTTGTGTGTACAAGTCCTTGATGAATGGATGGTAAGAAAACAGTATACTCAAAAATGTTTGTTTCCAATACTGTTAGAAGCAGAATGCAGAGCAAGTGAATATAGCTAGACAGATGGAAAAAATAGGCTGATGGAAATGCAAACATCCTATCCACATTAAACTGGAGTTTTGCCCTTTGTGAGTTAAATTCTTGGTCGAAACCAAGAATATGTCCCCTGGTTTTTGATTATTATTGAACAAACCATGAAAAATGTGAAGCTCTGCAATGTATCTAAGAGGAATGTGTACAATGTCTTTGGGTATTGCGAATGAGCTAAGGAGCTGTCACATGGTTTGGCTTTTGCTGAATCTTTCCTGCTCAGAAATATATCAATCTTGTTTTTCTTCCCTAAATCAGCAGGGAAAGGGCAGGCAGACTGGTAATGGAGGTTAAAGCCTTGATATCTGCGGTTTTGAGGTGTCAGAAATGATCATTTTTCTAGCTGCAGCCCAACCTGGCCCTCTAAAGTTGTTAAAAATATTATTAAATGCTGAGCTGGCAGTACTGCTCACCATCTGGAACTCTCAAGGCCAACCCCCCAACTCCACACCCTGTTTATTCGAGCCTTATTATTCTTATCTTCACCAAACATGTCCAGCAGCTTGTCTGCAAATAAATAAATAAATAAATAAATAACTGAAACACTTTTTTTTTATCCAGCTGGGGCTCTACACACTAGCCCAGATAGCTTGTCTGCCATGTTCAGCAATTAATTGCCAGTAATGCTGCAAGTCACATTTTTAATACCCTGGGAATAATTCCTTACAGAGCTTGGAAACATGCCCTGTAATTTGCAAATGATCCTAGCAGTTGGCAAACCATGTGTGTGTTTGATTCAGCATCATGCAGGCAGTTTATTAGTTGCCTGTCCCTGCTGTAGCTTATTTTGGAATGCTGCTTCAGTGGTGATCCTCAGATGCTTCGACCTCATTAGGGCAGCCCACAGACAGAGTGTTTTGAAGACTGTGAATTTAGGTTCTGAAATGCTCCATCCACAATTTGTGTGATCCAATTCAATTTTGCTCATACTTTCCTCTTCTCTCACCATGCTGCTATCAACAACATTTTTATTCCTCAGCAGTCCAAATAATGTGATTAGGTCTGCTCCAGAGGGAATGCATTACAGCAGTGGTTTTCAAACGTTTTACCCTTGTGACCCCCTTTACATCTACATGCAGACGTCACACCCCTCCACTCGACAGTATATGAATAAAAATATTTAGTTTGTTTAGTTTGTGTATTTTCATTAATATATGCATGTGTATTCTTATTTTACATTTCATAAAGCAATAGCTTGTCTCCCCTCCTTCTCCTCCTCCTCCTCCTCCTTCTCCTTCAGGTGGAGGCTTGAAGAGCCCTCCTTGACTTTCTCTTGGCAGGGTCAGGGCCTCCAACTCTTGTGCCTCTCTTGAGCAACTCTCGCACTTCCTTGGGGGTCCTGCCTCACAGTCTGAGAACCACTGTATTACAGCATGAATAATAGTAATAGTGACATTGTCAATGATTGCAAAGATTAGTTCAAGAAATGGCTTGGCTGCATGCTCCTGTGGACAAATGTAACACAGGAACAAGATGTTCACAGATATAGTAAGCAACAGGCAATTGTGGAAAATTCTATGGTTATCAAATCCTTGACTGCTTAGTTCATGCATTGCATTTATCCATTTCTATGTCTTCACCAGGGCAATTGATACTATGGATGTACACACTGTTTGGAATAACCATCAATAGTCTCTGTCAGATGAACAATGCAACATGGGAACAAGGTATTCACAGATATATTAAGCATATGCAGTTGCAGAAAATGCTATAATCATCTGGTCCTTGACTGCCCAGCTCACAGGTTGCATTTGCATATCTCTTTTCCTACCTTTGGGCAACTGGTGCAATGAATCTCATCACACACACACACACACACACACACACACAACAATCAAGGTTGTTTAGAGGGGAAGGATAAGAGATGACTTGATGGAAACTGTTTTGATTTTAAAAAGGATCCACACAATTTCAGTGAATCTGATTATTTTTACCAAGAGAGAATACTTGCTTTTTAAACATCAGTAGTGAATATTCAGAAATCTGACACATATTAACAAGTATATATGGAAATTAAAACAACAACAACAACAACAACTTTCATCTTTATAGTGTTGCTTGCAGTGCTGTATTGTTATGGGGGGAAAATCAGTATGAGAACATGCAAAGTTCATTACTCGGATTTGCAGGGACGTGGAGGGTGAAGGTGGGGGTTAAAACACTGGATTTTGTCATTATCTTTTCCTCTTTTTAAGCTCTTTAATACTTCACAATCCCTGCAATGGAATGACCTTTGCTAAGTGATCTGGATATGTGCTCTTGACAGAGCCTCACAACCAGAACAATTTAATGAAAGCTGAGAGATCAGCCAGGCATTGGCCAAGCCTGCAGTGAAACTCCCTTTGAACATTAGTCAACCTCTGCGTAGCTTTGCAGAACAAACCTGAAGTGGACTATTCAAGATTAAAATGAGTGAACATTCAGTAAAACTTTTAAGGTAAACAATGGGGACTAACATAAAACAGATTCAAAACACTGAAGATAATTTTTCATGCAAAATCTATTTATGAAAGTCTTTACATGGACAAGGAGAATATAGTAAAATTAAAAAATTTAAAAATAGGGCTTAGAGGAAATTATATGTGAAAATGTATTGAGCAGATTGTTATTTTTCCCAAGATGTGTCTTAGAGTATTTCCTTTGACTTTAGCTGTTTAGGGTTTGGTCTGGTCTTAACCTAGTTGTATAACATGGACAGTTCTCCTGCTGGTCTGTAGCAGGTTGGCCCATACCTGCTGCTTCCTGTCTTTTCATAAACTCATGGAGATTGTACCCATACTCATTATGTTTCTATTACTGGTATGCCATTCACAACCACAGTATTTCAGTACAGGAGATAGGATCCTTAGTTCCTGGTTTGTGCACATAATCATAACTGAATACCTGGGACTTCATGAATACAGCTATCCTGCCTGTATGCAAAATTAGGATTCTCACTTGCTGAAGCTGCCTTCTCCCCATCTTCCTCTATTTATATAGTGCCATCAGTATATGTGGTGTTTAATTTTTTTATTTGATATTGCCCTCTTGGTGCACTTTTATTCAAGAAACCGAGTACTGCGCACATTAGGCAGACTTTTAATAACTTCTGTACCTTGGAGCTCCTCGTACCAGCATCTTGCTCAAAAGACACCTCTTATTCTCTTCTGATAATTGAATATAGTTTATTTCTTTTTCAGGGTCAGGTAATGGGCATCACAGGTGGTCAGGCAGCTGCTGTGTTTGGGATTACAGCCAACTACATGCTTAGATGAAATTCCATCACTGATTTCCATGACAGCTTTCCCCATCTCGGGAATATGGTCTACACATTCTGGTCTTTGTCATATTGGTACCTTTTTTAGTGGGACATTGAAGTATGCTATATGTATAAATGTTGAAGGGACTGATGTGGTGTTTTGTTTTAATGCTGGTCTCTTGTTAGCAATTCACATATGACAGTGATGAGTCTAATAGAACATCCATCCAGGGGAGTTGCTTTTCTGTATCATTTTGTCTCTTTTGGTCTCATAAAATCAAGCCCAACTAGAAGTAACAAGTATGGCTGTTATAAAAATAATAGAAACAGTTATATCATTTTGGCTTGTGAATAGAGATGTAAATCTGCACTAATTTCATTTCTGCACAGAAGAATGAATAATTCAACAATTTTATCCCTGCTCTATGAGATCATGTGACTTTGGGCAGAATTTCTGAAGAACCATTTATATTTTGTTACTTTGAGAAAAGCCATTTGTTTGGATGCACACTTGTTTTTTTTTCTGAACAGAAAACATATTTGGGGCAGCAGAAGCCTTTTTTTCTTGGAAGAAGAAGGAGGAGGAGGAGGAGGAGGGAATTTGCATAGAAGACAGTGGATTTTGCTCCAAATACTGCTTTTTGCAGAGAGAACTTGTTTTCTGTACAGCAAAGAATGTTCTTTTGCAGAAAAACTATGTACACATAGCTTTTATGCTAAAAAAACATTGTATTTGCATAAATTTACACAATTTGTATAAATAAAGGCACAGAACCTAACCTTTACACATTTCTCCAGCTGAACTAATAACTACATCAAAGAATTTATTTCTTGTATATTTGTAATTAGGATGTAAGATCTTCTCTCCCCACTCTCCAACAAGCTCAGTTTCATGATATGTGGAATCTGGTTGGTGACATACAGAAGCATTCCAGAAAGGGGCATATAGCACCTTCTTCATGTAATGAAGTCTCACATATGCCAAGAGAAGTCTTATTAATGTCTCTTGGGAGATAAAGGCTGCTGCCACACCGCGGAATTAATGCAGTTTGACACGAGTTTAACTGTCATGGCTCCATCATCTAGAATCTTGAGATTTATAGTTTGTTGTGGCACTAAAACTCTTTGACAGAGAAAGCTAAATATTTCACAAAACTACACATTCTAGAATTCCATAGCATTGATCCAGATGGTTAAGCAGTATCAAACTAGATTAATTCTGCCATGTAGATACAGCCAAGTCTAGCCGTGATGCTCTCCATCAGCTTAGGAGGTCATGGAGCAGCTTTATCTTCTGATGGGAACATCAAAAAATTGCCTTTTCAGCTACAATTTTCCTCCTCTTCTGCCTATGTACATGTGGTAGGTAGTTATCATGAGCTAAGATGATGGCTTGCTATACTCACCATACTGTATATTCCCAGTTTTCTGCACTGTGTCATACACAACTGATGTCAGCAGACATGACATACTCTTTCCAGGACTTGTGAAAGCTACTTTGGGTGGGCAGTCTTAACCAGATAACATCACTGGTCATTGCTTCTTTTTTATAGCACATCTAAAGAAAATACATTCATTGGCACATCAAACACTGTAGGTCATGTGTATGATTATTGCAAATATGTGTTGGATATCCATAATCTGATGTGTCATGAGACCAGTGTATGACATAATAGCTTCCATTAGTCAAAGGAAGGAAGGAAGGAAGGAAGGAAGGAAGGAAGGAAGGAAGGAAGAAAGCAAATAAGCTAGCTATTTTAGCCTTTTGGAATACAGCTGCTATTTATCTGATCTGATCTGGCAGCTTTGTTAGTCATGTATATCAAGTAGAAATCATGACAACTCTGTTGTTTCAAATCTTTGTGTGGAAAGGTTATCACCTTCATTTGAAACTTTTTCAATGTGGCTGTCACAGTAGGCAAGGTAATTTCCAAGGATATTTTCAATTTATTCAGCTGTGAGTATATTCCCAACAGAGTACAAGATACTGTTATGTTGTTTGCATTCATAATTTCATATCAGTTCAGGACTGAAATGGCAAAAGCTACAACAGAAGCTGATCTCATTGTGGTAATACCCAACTGCATCATTATTAGTGATGCTTCTTATGATGTTTTTTTTCTAAAGCCTTTAATATGTAGGGGTTTTTTTTTTTAGTTCTTTGGTGCTCAAAGCTATGCAAACAGCTACTACCATTATTTCTGTATATTCTCATTATTGTTTAGTAAAAGAGTAGAATATATAATAATATGATATACAGTTGGCTCTCCCCAATTCTTTATCCATGGATTCAATCATTCATGGTTTGAAAACATTCAAAAAAATTCTAAAAGGAAACGGTTATTTTTGCCATTTTATATAAGGGACAACATTTTACTATGCTATTATATTTAATGGGATGTGAGCATCCATGGATTTTGGTATCCACAAGGGGTCCTGAAACCAAACACCAGCAGATACCAAGGGCCCATTGTACTATATTTAATATTGGTAGTTGTATAAGCAGGAAACACGTAATACAATCAGTATACATGGTGCTTGACAAAAAATGCTGACGTGTGTGTGTTTAAATGTAATAGGTTTTATGTAATATGTGGTTAAATGTAATAGGCTTCAAATGTAATGATGAATAGTTGTTACACAAACCATTTTTTATTGCTCCAAAGAGTAGTATTAGAACTAGTGGGTTTAAAGTAGAAAAGGTACGTAGATTGCACATTGGGAAGAACATTGTGACTCTCTTAGCTTCTGGACAGCAGATGATATTGCTTTTGTGCATATCTACCTTTTCAAGTATGGGCAAAGTATATGGAAGAAATGATTTTTTTTTTTTTTTAAAAAGCAGAGTTATATTAGTTTGAGTTTGGGAACTTGGAGAGCTTGAGGACCTCACAGGCTGTACCAGGCCACAAATACAACACACACACACACACACACACACACAGACTTTGGCTTTTATTTTGGTCTTTGGGTTTGGGGGGCTTGGGTTGTTTTTCACTATTTTCTGTGACAAAACCTCCACTCTTGACAAGGCAACCAAACGAATGCAATGGATTCAAAAAAGGCCTTGGTGGCTGCACACACTTTCACATTCCCCCTACTCTTGTTTAAATCATTGGGGAAAATTCATATATTAGAAAAACACAAACAAAAAATACACATTAAAAAATGTGAAAAACCTGCATGCATTTCTTTCTAGTAATGGGGAAAATGTCTCTTAACCCAATACAGAACTACTTCAAGAATGTTGAAATTACTTGAAGATGAGATATTTACACTCTTGCTGGTATGTGTCTGAATTACTATATGCTCTTCTGCATCTATTTTAAGAACTCATAGTACCTATACTACATGCATCGTTTAGCATGCACCTTTCTTGCTAATGATGGAGACTTGTGATTTTTAGACCAATGCTCTTTTATTAGATTGGCTGTGCATTGGACCATCGGGGAAGAAAGGAAAGTTAATGAGGGGAAAGTGGTCATAGCAATTGCCTGGTAAATGAATTATGTAACTGCTGGTGACTTGGCACTCCTTTTAGTTGGGCTGTCTGAGTGGATTAGTCAGTACAGGGATTTTGTCCATAATTTGTATCAACTGTTTAGGTTGTCTTCATCTGAAATCTGTGTGTTCCTTTAGAGGCCCTCAGAATATCAGAAACTAGTGAATGTAAATATTTGGATAGATAGATTTCTCCCATTCATTTTGAAGTGAAAACAATATGGAGTGACAAGATAGAAGGGCAACTCATTCCTTAGTAATTTGGAGCCAGACAGCGCATAACACCTGCCACAGAATAAGGCTGCAACAAAATAATTTCCATGGGGAGTTCTCTTAGTTGTAATTTTGAATAGGATGGCATAAGTCCTATTCAGTAGAGCATACATGGGGAGCCCAGTTTGATTCAGAGCCTGATTCAGTGACTCAGATCTGGATCCAATTCAAACCAGTCTAGATGTAGGAGATTATTGCATAATGATATAAACTGGTTTACCTTAGCTGGCTCAAAATTAGAAGTGGGTGGCATCCTGATATTATCAGACACATTTCACTGCCATAATTATAACCCCAGTGCAGCCCGGTTCCATTGCTGCTTGAAGGGGTGCTCCTCACACCTCTTTTCGAAACTGGGAGTTTTCTGGCTTGAAAAAATGGCCACTGGAGCACCCTTCGGAGTGGTGATGGAACTGGGCTGCACCTGGGTGGTGATTTAGCTGGCTAAATGCATCTGATAATATCTGATAATACCAGGATGCCACCCGCTTCTAATTTTAAGCCAGCTCAGGTAAGCTGATTTATATCATCTTTGTAATAATCTTTGTAGTCTATTCCTATCTGGACCCCAAATTTTAATATGTATTTGGGGATCTGGAGTGCAGTTGTGGACCCCCCCATCTTTCACATAAAATTTGGAGAGAGGGTAGACCCCAAAGATGTGGGGGGGGAGCCAATACACTTTCAGACAAATAACTGCAGTTTTTAGACAGGTTTTAAAATATGCTGTTTTTTTTTCTTCTTCCGGTTGTCATGGCGTCCCTTTGAGAAGCCTTCCAAGACGCCTCTGGGCGACTTCTCAGGCAGTACGGCATATAGATCAATCATAGAATTGATCTTAAAAGACCAAGGAGCTTCCCTGGTATTGGAATCTCGGATGACCCCTATATTGCTCGTCAATCCAGTTCGGGATCCTCAAACCAGACGGATTCAATCCTTGGGGTTTGAGGACGAGAGCTAGGAGCATGGGAGCGCGGCCGTGCTGCAAAGAAACTTCAAGATAAGTTCGGGACGCTTGCAACTTTAAAAATTATCTAAGCAACGGAGGTTGCAGTAAGTAAAGATCTTTAAATATATGCACAAAGCTGACTAACTTTGGACACGTTAACTTCTCAAAAATACCATACAAAGATTATCGTTGTGAAGGAAACAAGTTATCTAACAATGGGATTAACAGCTTTTTGAAAACGCAAAGAATATCAATATCAAAAAGAAATTATTATAAAGAAAATAGAAATTGTTCGTAAAGATCCTGAGATTTTGGAAGATTTGGAAGAAAGGGTTCGTTATTATTTTGCTTGGAGGCTTAAATAGTGAAAGCTTCGGCATTTATGGACATTTTTGGATATTTCCAGTCTTTTTGGATAGCTGTATTTTGCGGAAAGGAGACTTTAAAATACTTATCCTTTTATTAATTTGGAGCCCTTATCAACCTGGACGCTTGGTAGCTATTTGATACACGATCGGCTTATAAAGTATAAAGGACAATTTGAATAAAGACGTACAACTAAAAAGATTTGGCAAGAAAGGGTTAATAATTTTCACCTGATTGGGAACTGGATGATAAGATAAGGTGGGGAGGCGAAGCGGCGTCCTTGAAGTTAAGAGAGAAAGAAACACAGGAGGCGGAGAGGTGGAGTTTGGACGGACTCGAGAAGAGAAAGCGGCGAGGGAGGAGGCCGACAAGCTGAGACCGGAAGGAGCAGCGATAGAGTTGCGAATGAAGACAGTCTTGTGGCAGTGACGTTGCTGGTGCCATAGAGGGGAGGATAAAGAGCGTCTCCTAGTAAAGAACACTGGCAGCATTATAAAGACAAGCGAAGATTAAGGGAAGAGATACGCGGAGAGAGACTGAGAGAAACGCGGAGTTGGAGATTTGGACTTTGACGGAATTTAAATAAGATTACGATAGAGGAAGGCAAGGAAAAAAAAATATATATATATGAAGTGGTGATATTAAAGGCGGGGAAATAATAGGAAATAATAGGACGATATACCTTAAAAGTAGGAGGGTTGGAGTTATTAATAGAAAGTATTGGATTATAAAAGGTTTATGGTAGGAACTTAGGGGGAAGTGAGTGAAACTGAACTTGAAGAAGTTGAAGATTGAAGAAATTGAAGTTGAAGATTAAAAGCGGGGGAAATATATATAGAAAAAATTAAATTTAGGGGGGAAAATTGTGAATAAGTGTATAATTTGAATTATAAATTTTTAATTTAGAAAATAAAGAGGGAAATTTAGAAAATAAAGAGCTAAAGAAGCAGAAGGGGGAAGGAACTGGAAAAGGAGAAATAAAGGGAAGAAGAAGAAGAGATAAGGTGAAAAGAAGGGAAAGTATTATTGGTTCTATTGGTTCTATATTTTGAAGATAAGGGGGAAAGAAAAGGAAAGAAGGGAGGAATAGGAGGAAGGAAGGGAAGGGAAGAAGGGGGAAAAAAGGGTGGAATATTAACCTAAATATATGTATTTTTCTCCTTTTTTTTATTGTTTTTGTTACAGACTACCCTAAAGGGAACTATTGAAATTGAAAGTACAATAGGCTTATAGAACTTTGCAAATCTACTCTTTAAAAATTTAAAATTTAAAATTCAGGATTGGATTGGATGGAAATGATGTCCAGGAATCAAACAAAGGTTCAAAATAACTCTCAGCTACCTAGACGGCCATCGCTAGATCAGTCCAAAAGTACGGATCCAAACTCTTCTATTTTGGACGAAATTAGGAAACTACGTTTGGAAATAAGGCGGGAAATGCAGGATTTTAAAACCGAAATACGAGAGGAAATTAGATGTGAGCTCCAAGGGGTTAATCAAACAATAGAAAAATTTACGGGTGAATTTACGGGTGAATTTACGGGTGAATTAATTAATGTAAATTGCAGAATTGATAAATTAGAAAGTAGAAATGAGAAATTTACAGAAGAGTTGGATGAAATAAGGCAAATAAGGGATCGTGACCTAGATGAAAAGGCGCTGATTGAACAAAAACTTAGAGAAAAATGTGTGAAAATTCGAGGCCTTGTGGAAAATAAAGATGAAAATTTAATGGAAATTTTGAATGTGAATTTAGCTAAATTTTTGAAAATAGACCCAAAGGATTTCCAGTATGAATTAGATAGGGCCTTCCGCCTCAACTCATTCGTAGCTAAACAAAAAAATCTGCCACGAGACATTGTGATATATTTTGTCCGTAGACAAATTAGAGATTTGTTGCTTAGAACTCATAACGAAACTCCTTTGGAGATCAATAATAGAGTGGTTCATGTATTGAAGGACGTGCCTGTGAGAATATTGAGAAAACGTAAAGAATATGCCTTTTTAACGGTGTTTCTCAGGCAACAAGGAATCCCTTATAGATGGGGGATACCGGATGGACTGATCTTTTGGTGGCAAAAAAGGAAAATTGTTTTGAGGTCAATAAATGAGGCTAAAAGATTTTGGGACAGATTAGAAAAACAGAGAGAGAATAGAGAGAAGAAAAATAAGGAGAAAGAAGAAACAAATAAAGAGAAAATAGGAAAAAAATCAGAATCCCCTAAAAAAGCGGAAGTTAAGATATCAATAAGAGGAGATGGGGAAAGTCTAAACCAAGAAGAGGAGAGCCAGGAAGAATTGGGAGGAATTGATTGGAGATACAATAAAGACAGAATATTAACTGATGAGGAACTAAGACTAGAGTCACCAGAAGAACAAGATACTCAAGAGGAAGAACTCTTAAGAGATTTATGAGTGGATAAAGACTAAAGAGGGTGAGTTAAGCATTATGTGTATATAATCAAACATTTGAAAGGTTGATTAAATCATAAGATGATATCCCAAATTAAATAAATTAACATATCAAAATCTCAAATACTTTTAGTTAGAAGAAGGGTAAATTGAAAAAGAAAATTGAAAAAACAAAAATGGACAAAATTAAATTGATAACATGGAACATAAAGGGAATGAATACGCCCCAAAAAAGGAAGAAAGTCTTTTATTATGTTCAAAAACAAAAACCAGATATCTTATGTTTACAAGAAACGCATATAAGAGCCAAGGATACTAAATATTTAATTAATAAGAAATTGGGTCAAGAATATATAGCAGCGGCAAGAAACAAAAAAAATGGAGTAGTACTATATATTTCAGGAAAGTTTGAAGCGAGAGAATTGTTTGTGGACTCCCAAGGCCGATTTCTTATCGTTGAAATTAGAAATAAAGGAGAAAAATTGATAATAGTTGGGCTGTATGGGCCCTTAACAAATAAAAAGGAATTTTATGAAATTTTGCTAAACCAATTAGAAGATATTGATGAAAATGAAAGAATTATAATTCTTGGAGATTGGAACGGAGTAATCGACCCTCTAATAGATAGATCATCTCATAAAAAGATTAAATCCGTACAAGGTAAACTTCCACAAAGTTTTTTCTCACTACAGGAAAGATTGATGCTAAAAGATGCCTGGAGAATAAGTCATGGAAATAGTAGAGATTATACGTTTTTCTCACATCCACACAATTCTTATTCTCGAATCGATATGATTCTCTTATCCTCAATTCTGACCAAAAGAATACTTAAAATAGACAATTTACCAGCTATCTGGTCAGATCACAACCCAGTGATGATGGTATTAAAAAACGGAATAAGGGAATTTAATTGGAAATTGGATGCTAAATTGTTGAGAAATGACCAGATAACTAAAGAAATTGAAAAAAATTTGGAATGGTTTTTTCAGGAAAATATGAATAAAGAAACATCTATGAATGTGGTGTGGGATGCTGGAAAAGCGTATATGAGAGGTTTTCTTATTAAGAAAAGTATTGAAATAAAAAGACAAAGAGAAAAACAAATGGAAAGTTTAAAAAAGGAAATCAAATTGATGGAAACTAAATTAAAAGAAAACCCAAATAATAAAAAAATACAATTAGAACTACAGAAGCTACAGAAACAAATGTCTATAATGTTAACAGAAGAAATGCAGAAAAAATTAAAATATATTCGTCAAAGATATTTTGAATGGGCTAATAAACCTGGAAAATATTTGGCATATCAATTAAAAAAGGAGTGAGAAAAAAGAATTATTAGTTCATTAAAAGAGGGACAAAATATTTTTTCCTCCCAAGATCAAATTAAAAGAATAATGTTTGAATATTTTTCTAATATATATAAAGCAAATAATTGTAAATTGGAAAAGATCAGTAAATATCTACAACAACAAGATATAGCTACAATCATGGAAAATCATAGAAGTCACCTTAATAAAAATATTGAATATCAAGAACTTATGGGGACAATAAATGAGTTAAAAATTGATAAGGCTGCGGGTCCGGATGGATTTAATGCGGAATATTATAAGAAATTTAAAGGACAATTGTTGAACCCCTTATTGATGACATTTAATAAAATAAAAGAAGGGTTTATCCCGCAAACGTGGAAAGAGGCAATGGTTACTCTAATTCCAAAAGAGAATAAAGATAAGACCGAACCGAAAAACTATCGGCCAATTTCATTATTAAATGTCGACTATAAGATTTTTGTAAATATCATTGCAAAAAGGTTAAAAAAATGGTTGATAGAATGGATTTCGGAAGACCAATCGGGGTTTCTTCCAAATAGAAGAATTCAAAACAATACTAGACATGTACTGAATTTGATAGAATTTTACAATAAAAATATAGATAAACAAGCCGTTTTGGTATTCTTCGACTTGGAAAAAGCATTCGATAGTTTAAATTGGGAGTTTATGAATAAATTAATTGAAATGTTAAACATGGGTCCAAATTTTCCAAAATGGATAGAATTGATATATAATAATCAAAGAGCTAAACTAATAATAAACGGGGAAACGACAAAAAATATAAATATACAGAAAGGGGTAAGACAAGGCTGCCCCCTTTCTCCCTTACTGTTTATTATGTGTTTCGAAATTTTATTGAGAGATATTCGTAGGAATAGTAAAATTAAGGGTGTTAAAGTAAGAGGAGAGGAATTTAAAACGAAGGCTTTCGCGGATGATTTAATGGTATCTATAACTGACCCATATGAAAGTGCACCTGAACTAGTACAGACAATGGAAAAATTTAGTTTAGTGTCAGGACTTAGAATCAATAAGGAAAAAACAAGGATGATGTTCTTGAATATTCCAGAAAAACAATGGTTAAAAGATAAAACCCAATACCTGGAAGCAAAAAGGATTAAATATTTAGGCATAAACTTTACTACGAAAAATTCGGAATTATTCAAAAATAACTATGAGAAAATATGGTCAGAAATTAAACAGGAAATGAATAGATGGGAAAAATTAAAGTTATCTTGGATAGGGAAAATAGCCGCGGTCAAAATGAATATCTTGCCTAAAATGATGTTTCTCTTTCAAAATATCCCAGTATTGATAAGTGATGCGCCTTTTCAAAAATGGGAAAAAGATATTTCCAAATTTATCTGGGAGGGGAAAAAACCGAGAGTGAAAATGAAGTATTTACAAGATACGGTGGACCGTGGGGGATTAGGCTTACCTAACCTTAAACTATATTATTATGCTTGTGCCCTGTATTGGTTAAAAGATTGGATATGCCTAAAAAATGAGAGAAATTTGAAGCTAGAGGGTTTCGATAATGTCTATGCATGGCATGGCTACCTAATCTATGATAAATTAAAGGTTCATCAAAATTTTAATGATCATTATGTAAGATGAGCCCTCCTAAGGATCTGGACGAAAGTAAAGAAATATTGGCCAGATAAAATACCACTGTGGACTGCAGTTGGTGAAATGGTGAACAAGAAGAATAAATTTAATAAAGAACATTGGTTAACTTATAGGGATTTACTAAAAAAGAAGGGACAGGGAATGGAGATAAAATCTCAAGAGGAATTAAATAAAGATGGTTTTTCATATAGTTGGTTCCCATACAGGCAAATAAGAGAAAGATATATAATTGATTTAAGAACCAAAACGATAGGATCCATGGATAAACAATTTGAGGAAATAATCTTTGAAGAGAGTAATAAGAAAATATCTAAACTGTATAAACTTTTGTTAACATTGGAAATGGAGAGAGATATGATCAAACCTCACATGGTTAAGTGGGCCCAAGATTTCGGATTTAATATAGAATTATCACAGTGGGAAAAGACATGGCGAAGGAGACTTAAATACACACTAAGCTGTTCTATTAAAGAAAATTTCTATAAGTTACAATATCGTTGGTATCTGACTCCTGTTAAGCTTGCAAGGATGAAAAATTCTTTAGAAAGTAGGTGTTGGAAATGTGGGAAAAGCGAAGGTTCCTTCTACCACATGTGGTGGAAATGTCCCAGAGTTAAGGAATATTGGGGAAAAATAATAAAAATAATATCCGAAATCTTGGGAACCACTATAGAGAACAATCCACAGACGCTATTATTGAATATGGTAAAAGATGTTGACTTGGAAAAAAGATTTGGTAAACTATTGTTCAATCTTATTATCGCAGCAAGAATAACGTATGCTTCAGAGTGGAAACAAAGGGATATTCCCTCGGTGCAGAAATGGCTATTGAAAGTTATGGATATAATAGAAATGGATAAACTGACAAATTTAATAAGAGGAGAAAGCGAAGAGATCTTCAAGAAGACTTGGAAACCGGTGGTGGACTACTGGGAGAATAATAGGGATTTAATTATGACAATAGGACTGATATAGAAATGTATGTATAAACATAAATAGATAGGTAGGATATAGTGAATATGACAGAAAAGTTGTTAAAGATATACTACAAGTATTATTAATTGATTATAGATTATAATTTGTAATAGATTACGCGTTTCTAATTCAATCATGTATCTTGTATGGTGAGGGATGAAATTAACATATGGGAATAGAAGTTAAAAAAAAAGGGCTAAGCACAAGGAAGGTTCAGCTGAGGAAGTGTTTTAGTTTGTTGTTTGTTTTGTTTGTTTGTTGTTTGTTTTGTTCGTTTGCTTGTTATTTTTGCTTTTCTTATCTGTATGTATGTATATATGTATGTATTGTACTGTAAGTTTATGTAATGTAATTATTGGATTGAGTTAATAACTGTTGAAGAATTAATGTAATCAAGGCTTGTTCTAATAATAAAATTTTTTTCTAAAAATAAATAAATAAATAAAAATAAAATATGCTGTTTTTTAGCAGTTTTTTTTATAAGATGTTGCTGACTACTCAATCCTGACAATTCATTTTACACTGCTTTTGTCCTGGTACTGGCATGCTAAAATTTCAGTCAGCTAAATCTATTAAAGTTTAGATTTATGATAATGGTAACAATGAGAGCATACTTGAAGAGAGGATGCTTTTTTGCTTCATTCTGATGAGTTTCAATGATGTAGTGTAAGGAAGTGGGAGGTGACAAAAACATGCTTTATTATCAGCAGCCCAAATGGTGAGACTACATTGACAATCCTATTGCTTCCCTTGCTTCCCTGTTAAGGTACTCAGTGATCTGGATTGTCATCAACTCAATTTCAACTCATGATCTCATACCCTCCCTGATCACTTCCAGAATTTCCTACCTGAATCTTAGGGTGGTGGTGGTGACTAAGAGCTGCTGCTGTCATTATCTTTGTTTTTCCCACTATTCTGTCTATTTTGAGTTTTCTTTTGCCTGAACAGAAGACAACTTGGTGATTCCTCTTAAGCTCTGGCAGAAGACTGTTGGTGTTATAATACTGTTAGCACAGTTCACCCCTGTGATAAAGGCAGACAGCACGCTTGGGATTTTCTCTCACCCTGAAGTGGTCCCAGACAGGGTCTGGCTTTTCTGTGTTGACTCAGACTGATAGATTTCCATTGTACATAAAGGTAACAACAACAACAGATAGGGATCAACTGAGACCAGGGGTGGGATAAATTTTGCTCTGTAAAGCACACAGACATTTCAAACAGTCAAATTAACAAGAAGACAAACAGAAGATTAAACCATACAACAAAATGGAAATTAAAGAAAGACTAGTGAGACTGACACCTTACATCTAACTATTCCTTACACATAATCTTCATAATCTTCCACTACTAATACAGAATGAAAAAATAAAGGAGATGGACTATATAACTTCAGTGGTCTCACATATTTCCTTCTCATAAATACCATGACTGGAGAGAGTGGCGAGATTCATACTCCAGATTGCACATTACACCTGATAATAGACCATTTTGGCAGATTTCTTTGATGGCCATGTCTGAGATTTACTATGTAGCATTTTCTCCACACATTTTTGATATCCAGATCTATAGATCAGTTTCAAGTGCATTAGACTGTGCAGTTCCAACCTGGAACCAAACCCAGCCAAGCCATTATGCTCTGGAACTCACACAGATAGGTCCAAATCAGACCGATTAATTTATTTTATGATTCAACTGAAGTGGCTGCAAAGCCATACTATTCACTACTCTCCAGCCATATTTTTATGTCTGGAGAAAGGCACACCAGAAATCCTACTTGTGGCTTTGCACTTGAAATCAAATAGGCCATGGGGTCTGCCTCCTCCACACCAGCTTTCTCACCCCTGCTGTTTCTTATTGCCTAATAATAATAATAATAATAATAATAATAATAATAATTTTTACCCTGCCCCTCTGTTAAAACAATCGGGGGGGGGGGGCTTACAGCAATTAAACATTTCATCAATGCAATCTAAAAGTGAAAAAATATTATCACTGCATACCCTAATTTGGTAGGGATAGACCAAATTCATCTTCTGTTGTTGCATTTTTTTCAGCTACTTTAAAAATGTCTCAGATTCCCCCCCATCCCCTCCTCAGTAGGGAGCACTGATGGCACAGTAGTTAAAAGCCAGTACTGCAGCCACAAGGTTGAGTTCAATCCCAGAGGGCTCCAAGGTCGACTCAGCCTGCCATCTTTTTGGAGCTCAGTAAAATGAGTACCCAGCTTGTTGGGGGCAAAGCTTACAAATTGTAAACTGCTTAGAAAGTGCTCAGTTCATTGATAAGTGGTATAGAAATGTCCGTGCTATTGCTATTGCATCTCACTTTCCTCCTTTGTGTTCAGCTCATTTAAACTGCTGTAAACAAAGTTCAAAGTGCAAAAGTAATTTGCACTAAATTAACTCAGCAGAAGGTAGTAGCATCATTGGGGTGTGTGGGGTGTGTGGACCAGCCCGGATGACACCCCAGAAGAGGGGGTGACACCTAGCCTGTCCCTCACCCCTCTATAGGGTTTCCCTGCAGCTGCAGGCCTTTCCCTGGGGTGCATGGGGCATTTCCAGCCCTCCTTGTGGCCCTGTGGCTGCTCCCTGGCCTTTCCCTGGGGTGCAGGAGGCATTTCCATCCCTCCCTGGGGTCCTGGGGCTGCTCCCTGGGGGTTCATGTGGCATCTCTGGCCATGCACTTGTGCTCCTTGCACACCAGAAGTGCACCGGAAGTTGTGCACCGGAACTCCTGCCCCCATAAGTCCCTCCCTGGTGAGTGACCAACTGGGTGACACCACCCCTAGGGATGCCACTGCCAGAAGGGAGAGGAGGGCAGAATCTTGACCTTCCCCATAGATTCAGGGAAAAACAAACTGCTGTAGTCTCTCCTTGTATGTGTGTTCTTCATTAAAACAACATCAGAGTGTGATCAAGATGGCAAACTTTTCATTTTTCATTTTTGCCATTTTGACCACACTGTGATATTGCTTGGCTACATGTGTCCCAGTTTTCATCTGTGAAATGTTAGTGAGTATGACACTGAGTATGGGTAGGCACTGACTTCCAGTGAGAAGGACTCACTAGAGAAAGATTGCCTGCCTGGTAATCTAGCTGTTGAACATGGGCATAAATGAAGAACATGGGAACTGCAGTTTCCTTGACCTCCCAGATTTAACTTTGGGAGGCAGAGGAAATGACATCCACTATGCTGCCTCCAGAACTCTGAAACAGAGGAAGTTCAAGACTCATCTCTGTTCCTGATTAGCTTGACTGTATCTCATTTACAGCTGATGATTGCAAATAAAGTTGAGAGCTCACTTGGCAAGGTAGATGAGGTGATTAAAAAGACAGCACAACACACACACACACTCCCTCTCCCTCTGTAGATGTGGGCTTTCATGTCAGGGTATGACACATAATCTCTACCTGGGGCCTTACTTTTCTATCCCCTTTGTACCAGCTAATTAAGCCAAGCATAATTTGTTGGGTAATAATCTCAGAACAAACTTCTGGCTGTTATAAATGTATTCACCATAGGATCCACTAAGGAAACCACAGTTCGGGTTTAATTGTAGTCAGACAAATGGGCCCAGTATAACAGCGAGGCAAGTGTAATAACAATAAGCCTGCTTAAATGAGATTGAATGCAGCAGCGAGACCAAATTTAACCTTGCATTAGTCAGTTTTAAAAGGGTCCTGGGTAATGATGCTTATAAAAGCTTCTGGACAATAATGGACACATTGGGAAAGTTCAGAGCACTGCTAGCTTTAGGGATGTAATGTAATTCTGGCCTGAGCCTGACTGCTGCCTGTTACATATGCTAATGGCAAAGGCTTTAAGGCCAAGCCAAACCAAGGCATATCAAGATAATTATTCAATAGCTTATAAAAAGAACATTTAAAGAGTATGACAAGAAACACCAAAAGATTAAAAGAGAGAGAACATGTGTATGAGTGTGCTGGATTTGCTGATCCTCCAAACACCACTGGATTAGCTATCAGGCAATTGATTTATTCTTTCTTATTTCAAGATCTGACACTTAATAGTAATTTCACAGCAATGTGCTGCCTGTGGTGCTTCTAATCTGCCCTCCTGCCACATTCTTTTATGCCATAATGTAATTGATGGCTTATATGCAGAACAAATGCTAACCAACCAGATCAACAATATGTCCTCTTGCTTGCTTTGGAGTGGTGGTAAGATTTGGAAACATTGCTCCATGGTGCCAACTGAAAGCAGTAAAGGAGATCATACTAAATGATCCAGAAACTGTTTTGACATGTGTCTCTCATCTATTACCTAAATGGCATGGCAAAGCCAATCACACACTGACCTTGTTTTGAGATGTTCACAATTACTGCAGTCACTGAGTAGCAGCAGCAGTGAGGTGTGACACTGGCAAAGGATTTATCAGAGACAATGGCAATAGCACCATACGTAACACTTGTTAGTACTGCTCAGAAGGAGGCATGGTAAACCTTTTTTGAATTTACCACAAACAATCCTATGATGAGCCAATTTGATATGGAACAAGAGATAATGCCAGAAGATGAGATTTCTAGGTCAGGTGGCACTCAACAAGCTACCGGGGTACAGCAAACAACTATAAGTATTGCTATGGCTAATGATGTGACTGGACTCAAGTTAAAAGAGTGTCCAGCTGTTGATGTACTCAGAGGCTGAAGGAAAGTCTGAAGCTGCATAACACATCAGAACATGGAATGTGAAAAACATGAATCAGGAGGAAGATAGATATAGTAAAACAAGAAATGGAATGTATAAATATTGCAGTACTTGGGGTGAGCAAGCTAAAGTGGATAGGAATGGGATATTTTGAGTCAGATAATTACAGTGTTTTATTCAGAAACTGGAAATCTAACATGAAATTGGGTGGCATTGACAGTGAGGAGACATGTAGCAAAAGCAGTCAAAAGATTTCATGCAACCTCTGACTGATTTATATAATAAAACTTGGGGGGAAACCCATCAATATAACCATAATCTAATCAAGGTTATGTTCCAACTACAGAAGCAGATGAGGAATTGAAAGATTCTATGCTGGAGTCCAGGAGGAAATTAATCACATAGGAGACTGGAATGTAAAAGTAGGAAACAGAACAGAATAAAATATTGTGGGAAAATTTGGCCTTCAAGCAGGAAAGGATACAGGAAGGCAACTTATTGACTGGGAGGCAGAAGAACACTGGACTGGAGCCAGGGATGTTGTCAGAGTCAGGGGAATGCAAAAACACACCATCTGCAGCCAAAAAGAAAGAGAAGCCTCAATGGATGACAGACGAAATTCTTCAAGCAGTTAGGGACAGATGAGAAGCAAAAGTAAAAGGTAACAGAAATAGAGTTAGAGCCCAGATCCTTCCAGGGTAGAAAACAGTGAAGAGGCAAGCTCCATGTGCTCTGAGATGGTATCCATTACATATTCCTTTTCAAGGACTATCTGGAATACGTATATATAACAAAATACTGTAGAATCTGTTCTTTTTATACCTAGTGGTCATGTACTTTGGAGTGTGTTCTCAATTCCAGTGATTTCTGTTGAAGGATATGTATATTTCTAATATTAAAATAATGTGTTATATGTGATATTATGGAAGATAGTTAACTGAATGTTTCCTGTCTTTATAATACCTATAATATATGTGTATTTGTGTTTGTTTCTAGCCCCTGAAGAAGGTCTTTTCTCATTGAGGCTCACTGTTTTTTTAACCCCCCCCCCCCCAAACAAATAAACAGTTGATCACTTCAGAGCATGTGGAGCTTCTCTTCTCACTATCTTCTTCCTTCTTGGGTTCACTCCATGCATCTGAGGAAGTAGGCCAAATCTACAAAAGCTCATGCTACATCTTTCACACAATCTCAAAGATGCTACAAGATCCCCTTGCATATTGATATTCCAGACCAACCTGGCCATGTCTTTGAATTCTAATTAATGTCAGTACTGTTGAACACCTTTGCTGAACAGCATAGTGACCCCTTATGTCCACACCTGATCCTGTGATGCTTGTGAAGTAAAGAGTAAGAGGAATTTAATATGAAGTCAGATCTAGTCAAGTATTCTATATAATATGCAAATCTTGTTATCTAGATATGTTTTGAATGTGTCATCATGTTCATCTGATATATGCAGTATCTACCAGAAAGGTGATTTTTTTTAAAAAAAAAAGTATTGAGAAGCTGTTAAAAGATACAAGACACATTTTGTAAGTGACTTCTATGTCTAAATCATTCAGGGCACAATCTAAGAAAACATCTAAGCTTCGAAGGAATGTGTTATAAGGAACAGTGTTACTTACAACACACTACTTTTTATGATATCAAATGCATAACAATGCCCTTTTGCATTTTAACATTGTATTTTTAGTATAACACTAATGTGTTATGCTTTTCAGTATAACCAATAATGTTAAGTTATTTCAAGAGTGGGGGAGGCATCACAGATTATAGAAGTGTCTGGCTATGTCCCTGTAGCCAGGTATGAATTTATTACATCAGCTTTTGAGACCTCTGGATGGCCCTGGTGGGCCTCAGCTGATGGTGTAATTGCTTTGCATCTGGCTAACGGGCCATGGCAGATGCTTCTTTGACTCCCCCTTTTTATCATGCACAGAATGGTTGTGGTTGAATGGATGGGGGATTTTGTAGCTGTATGATAGAGTGGCAAATGGCTCAGTGTAGTATAGAACTATTACATTAAGTTGAACCATGCAGGATTATGTGTGAAATCATGAGACTGACTTATGACAGTACTCCTGTGAATTAAAATCATAACATTAGGACCAGACATAAAGATTTAGTCACAGTGATAACCAAATTAATCTTTTTAAATATACATAGTAAATAAATATTTTACATAACATGTTAATTTCCAGTAATTCTTCATTTTTATGTATGGTAATGATAGCAAAAAGCAAGAACAAAGGTTTGATGAAAGCACATACTTACAAAAAACCCCAGGGTAAATGAAAGAGCATAAATCCTCATGGATGCTGTTGCTAGGTTAATTACATTGTCCAGGACAGCAAATGTTTTCTGGAAAGCACTGCTACAACGACAACATCAACAACATCAAAAACTCCACAGGGAAATAATTCAATGCTCGATACCCTCCAGTTTCCCTGAAACTTTGTCCATCCAGAAGGGAATTCTCAATTTCATGTGATTCCATTTTACTTGTGAGGAGTTTGTGCCAAATAATCATGGATGAATAACAAGCCTGAAACCTTAATATACAGTGACCATTCATCCATAAAAGTGAAAATGTTAAAAGGCACCTTCTGAAACAACTGTGCTCCAGAATTCAAATAGCTCAGTGTCCAAATGTCGGTGGTGCCAGAAGCACATCTAATAAGGCTGATAAAATGGAGTTTGATACATTTAAGTAGATGAAGCAGTTGCAAGACAACACACAGATTGGTTCAATGCATAACAGTTCTCTATGGAAATTATCTGTGAATAGACTTGGGGCATTAACAGACCCTCACCCCACCCCCATCATCCCAGTTATAAATAAGCATTGGGATGAAGAACAAGGAGATTTAAATGAAATGTCAACTGGGTCTGTCTGGGAGATTTGCCACAGAATTTTGCCAGGTTTGCCTAAGGGCCCTTTGGAGTCTCTGTAAGATATACAAATGTGGGCTTGCAGGTTGTTAGGCCTAAACAAGCCAATTTGTGTTTTCAGTGAATGTTATTCTCTATTGTGGTCTTATTTTCTGTTGCTTTTTGTTGATCCTGACATCAAAAAAATTATGGGCACAGATGAGGCTGAGGTTTTTAAGTGTCCCCATTTAAAATCGATTCCACATTTACAAACCATTGGGGTTTCTTTCATGCTCAACCTTCCCTCTGTATCTCCAAACAAGTCAGTGTGGATGTGACCTATGTACAACTGTTTCTTTCCTTTTAACAGCCATGGGTCAGTATGGTTTTCAGCTAGTTATCTCTGAGCTTTAGAAATCTGCATGTCCCACATGGTGTAGTGGTTTGAGCATTGGACAACAACCCTGGAGATCAGGGTTCGAGCCCTTACTTGGTCATGGAAATCCACTACTGAACTTGTACGAGTTACACATTCTCAACCACAGAAAATTCTGTGGTAGGTTTGGTTAGAGTTGCCATAAATTGGGAACAACTTGAAGATAGACTACAACAAACAACAATTCCTCAAGAGTAGAGATTAGCAACTTCTGGAGTTGAGGAGCCACATTTCCTTTCTTCTAACCCACCAATGACAGCTCCCTAAATATTGCCACTGTGTTGCTGATGTTTGGCAGCACAATAGTGGCATGAATTCCATCTTAAAAGTTGCACTTGTACTCTCACTTTAAAATGAGGTTGCAGGGAGTATCTGCTTTGTCTTGAAGCTGATTACTGGTTCTATAAGGTTTCTCAGAGGAATATAGGATGTATCCTCAGCTATAAGACATCCCCATATTCGGGTATAAAATGATTACAGCAGCACTGGGACCTCTGGGGGACTCTGATGCAGCTCAACATTAATATAATAATTTTATGTCTGGCTAGAGGGAGATGCTTCTGCAATCCTGCCCACATTTCTGTACAGAATGATGGGTGGTGGCAGCTTCGAAGGCTATACATAAAGTCTGGAGTGTGTGTTCTTTGGATGACTTAGAGGAAGGAAGGGAATAACAATTCAAACAGCACTTAAAAAACAACATATGCACAAATAAGGGAAACATACACATGACTATATCCCAAAGAGGATGCCAGATATTGTTTTCTTCTCAATTTTCCAACTCCCATGCTGCCTTCATTAGAATTTTTACTTTCATGATTGGTGTCTGTGTTGGCAAGCAGAGAACAGAAGGGAGGAAGATGAAGTCTGTAGCATATTGCACTGTAGTGCAGTGTGTGCCTGTGGAAAGGAAGAAAGCTGAAGATGTGGTGACCGGGGCTTTGAAAAGAGCTAAGGAGTTTATCACATGGGGGAAATTGGGAGCTTAATCAGTAATTAACCCATGAAAATCATGCAATTGACATTAAAACACAATTAGAATGAGATTAACACAAGAGCCATTATCCTGTGAATAACCAGGGAATAACCAGGCAATAAACAGCAAAAAGTCATTCACGGGAAAATCCCACAAATGATTTGCTGCTGTTTCTTGCCTGGTTATTCATTGGATAATGGCACTTTAATCACATTTCATCTTGACATCATGTGAACACCATTAGTGCAATTGTGCGATAATCACATATTATTAATGGGGTAATAGCACTTTGTCGTATGAAAACCATTAGCACAGTTGTGGGATTATGATGAGCTATACTTCCAACTGTCCCCCATGTGATAAACTCCTAAGAGAGGAAATGGTGAGCCTGGATTTGGATGGAAAGAGAGAGACATGATGAGTATGAGGGGAAAGAGAAAAAGAGATGGACTAGCAGACACAGAGAAAGAGAGAAAAAAAGAGACAAGTTCCAGAGAGTCTACCATAACTGTAGCCTAGGGTCCGTATAGGGGAATTTTTAGTATTGTTGTTATTAGCTCAAATATTGCAAGAGGAGGCTGGCTACAAGAGCCCAACGAAATCACCCTCCCGATATTTATACCAAGAGACCAGGGTGTTCTAATGAATAAAGCTGAGACGGAAATTAATAACTAGATGTCTAATTTATTGAAACAGGGGAAACACATTCGCTGCGCACACACACACACACACACACACACACACTCAGGACTCAGGAAAATCAGGGTTGGAAATTGGGAACAGATTTCAGGCGTTACTAATGGGGATGCTTACCAAGATGTAGACTCCCTCCGGGGAGCGAATGGGATGAGGGATTGTGGGACAAGTCTGCTGCACAGCATGGGTTTGAGTGGACTTGCTGGTGACTAACTTCAGAGGTCAGAGTGACGTGGAGTCGTTTAGACCAGGAAGATAGCACACCGACTGGCCAAAATCTGGGGTTTATATAGGGCCAAACAGGGCCTGAGGCGAAAGGCGATGATTGCAATGATGGCACCCGGCTGTATAGGGTTGCATTGTGTGATCCGAAGGGCCCATATCCTGGTGTGTGTGTGTGACTGGGTGGCACAATACACCTTCCGTTGGTTGGGGGTGTAGGTGGCTGGGTGGCACTATACAAACATTACACATTCCGATGGTTTGGATGATCTCATCGGATAATCCCATCTGCAACTCTCTTAGACTGTCTGGGGACTATGTATGCATTGAGGATTAAGGGTGGTTGGCCCATGCCTTGGGCCCGGAGGACGTTTGCCTCCATGTCCACTGCCAGAGTTCATCTGGAGGTCATCATGGAGTTTTATATTTTTGATATCAAGAGCACTATGGGTAACATAACCATAACATAGAGATGTAGATGTATTTTAAAAGGAAGGAAGAGGAGAGGCATGGAGAAAACATGACTCCAGAGATAGATATAGATATTACAAAAGAAATAGGAGAGGAAGAAGACTTTGAAAGAAGTAAGCAGTTGGGGAGAATGAGGGGTTTAATAAGGGTCTGTTTTGCATCTTAAACAGAGAATCTTGTATAATGTTTTGTACAGCTGCAAATAGAAGAGGGGTGAGGAAAGTGGGGAAATATTTTTTTAGCAAGTATGTTGGCTTAGGAATTGCAAACAGTACACTGTTATTTTTAAATAATTGCAGATAGATATGCCCTACTTAATACTTTTAAAAGAAATGCATCTTTTTATCCTAAGTAACTGAATCACTTTGACTATTATTAAAAAAAAATTCTTTGTAATAGTTAGGAAGGATTTCAGTTGCGGTAATTATTTGAAATAGAGCCCACTCTGTCAAATGGCACTTTAAAATACAATAGACCCTGTTAAGAAATTCTACAGTCTTGCGAGTGTGTTCCTATCCTGTGTTTTAATGTAGGAATTCAGTTGTTTACAATTGTTGTACAAAATAGATTCAATAGAAAAAAATTAACTAGTTAACCTTTATTTTTACAGGCATCACCACTACTGTTATTCCAGATAACAAGCAAGAGACAGAGAGGCCATCACTACACACTCTTGCATGAACAATGTGGTGTATGATGGTATGAATATGAAACTATAGTAAAATTTATAATCAGGAAGGGAAGATCTGCTGGTGAATCACAGCTCTTGATGTCACTTATTGCATTCAGACATTTGTGCAAAGACAAGTTCTTTAGCCAATGTTGACAAACACTGTAAGAATAGCCTTGCTTGGTGCACATGTGAAATGAAACAAGCCAAGGAAGGCTTATATAAAGGCCATTTGAAGGCTTATTTCAAAATCTATCCAGGGATGATACATTTTTCTTTTAACAGTCTCCACTTTGGTTATGATTTCCATTTTAGCGGCCAAATTTATAGATCTGCTTTTTTAAAAAAAATTGGCAGGATGGTGGTACAGCACTGATGAAGGAGGCTTATCTGCTCTCCCCTTTTCTTTCTGTTTTGCTGTTCACACATGCTTAGTAATGATAAAGGGATTCTGGAGGCAGGTACTGTTTATCTTATCTATTGTAGGTAGAAACACACAGCTACATTAGGATCAGCTAGAACAGAATCCTCCTTTCCCTGAGTTTGGGTTTGTTTGTTGCATTGTTTACTACAGACACATTGCTGCAATCCAACATCAAAAGCCTGTGTTTCTCTTTCACTCTCCTCCAAACAAAATGGTTTCCTATAGGCAAAGGAGTCAGGCAAGGCTGCATATTATCACCATACTTGTATGAGAAAATATCAGAAAATATCATACAAACAGCAAGGCTAGACTCAGAAGAAAGAGGAGTGAAAATAGGAGGAAATAACATCAACAATCTAAGATATGCAGATGACACAATATTAATAGCAGAAAACATCAATGATTTGGAACAATTACTAAGGAGGATCAAGGAGGGACGTGCAGGGGCAGGCCTGCTGCTGAACATAAAGAAAACAAAAATAATGACCATGGAGGACCTACAGAAATTCAAATTAGACAATTAGGAAATTGAAATAGTCAAAAATTTCTTATACCTGGCATCAAACTATGCAGAATGGAGACTGTAGTCAAGAGATAAGAAGAAGACTAGGAATGGGAAGGGCAGCCATGAAAGAGCTAGAGAAGATCCTAAAGAGCACCAAAGTTAGAATTGTCCAAGCCATAGTATTCCCAATCACTATAGTATGGTTGTGAGAGCTGGACCATGAAAAAAAGCAGAGAAACAGAAAATAAACTCATTTGAGATGTGGTATTGGAAAAGAGTGCTGAGGATACTGTGGACAGCCTGAAAACTTGAGCCAACCCAGCCAGAAATACCCCTGGGGGCCAAGATGATTAAATTGCGGTTGTCGTACTTTGGCCACATCATGAGAAGGCAAAAGACAATAATTCTGGGAAAAGTTGACGGTAGAAGAAGGAGTGGTAGACTGCACACCAGATGGCTAGACTCAATTAGAGAGGACACAAACATGAGTCTTCAAGAAATGAGCAGAGCAGTGGAGGACAGAGAGAGTTGGAGATGTCTCATTCACAGGGTCACTATGAGTCAAAGTCAACTCGAGGGCAGCTAGCAACAACAAATTCTTCAAATCCTGACCTGTTAAAAACAACAACCCAGCTAGTCAGCAAATGAAAATAAAAAGAGGAGGGGGCTGGATAGATGTCAAAAGACTTTGTAAAAAGGAGTTTCACTTCCAGAGATTTTTGTTAATGTATGCTTGTAATTTTAAAAGCCTTTTAGGAGAAATGTAATACAGTGCTACTTTCACACTAGCTAGCTGAGAGGGTACTATAGCAAATGATAGCTGGTTTGGGGAAACAATTTACGCCAGGAAAGTAGAAGGATAATGGATAACCCTACCTTTGTAGTTCTAATCTTGCTTGCACCACAGCTGAATATTTATGGATTTTTTAAATAAAATATACATGTTATTCACACACAAAACAAATGCTGCATCTAGATGGGCCTTAAAAAATAAAGGTATCCAGGGAAACAGCATATCCAGCTAGCCAGAACATTCTCATTCTTAGATTAGAACCATAGAAACTTCAGCAAAATCTCCCCAAATGTGCTGACCTATAGAATATGAGTGCCAGTATTAATATTCTAGTGCTGCTTCTTTAATTAACTCTTGAGATTGTCAAATCAAGGGAGGGATGGTGGTTCTATGGAAGCTATAAAATGTTATAGGATAAAGGAAAGCAAAGTCTGAAATGCAGTGACTTTCACATGATTTGCACACCAAATAGGCACTTGAATTTTAGAAAGCTCACACAGATTTCCTTTGGCTTTTTTCTACTTTATGCGATGCCTATTATTCTGGTTTAGAGTTCCCTTTCTATGCACCTCTAATGAAAAGTCAGGAATGTGACAAATTGGCAGCAGTGTGCATGCTGTTCAATTAAAGAAATAGTTTCTTCTCACACTGACTTTGATTAGAGGCTCTGGATTATTGATGCTCATGATCAGATACAGAGAAAAGTCTTCTGGTTGAATGATGCCATCTCCTCCCCTTGCATTCAAATAATGATATTTCAAGATGCCTCATCAACAAAGTTCCATCACTATAAAGTTTCCCTCCTTTTAATTCCCTATGATGGCTAGCAATGAAAAGAACTCATGCTAATAATGCTTGCAGATCCAGAAAACATTTTGACTTTTTAAATTTAAACAGCTGATTCCCATGCCTAAACTGAGGCTAAATGAAACTCCTAATTTCATGCTTTAAGACACCAGTAACTGAACTTGTGGGAATCCAGGTTACTAGTGGGCTCCTAGACACTATTATCTTTGTTGTCTTCCTAGTTGCCTCTAAGTAGAGGGAGAAGACTCACCCTGACACTCATGTCAGGGGGCTATTTTGCAGTGGCCACCCTGGAGAGCTGGCGCCATGCTGCTTGACCCCTCTGTGTGACTGCATGGAGGGAGCTCTACCTTCCTGAGGCTGGAGGGCCTCGTGGAGCTTCAGGTGAGACCTGGGGGCTGAAATCTCACCCCAAGGTCATGCAGAGCTTCATAGTCTTGCAAGACTTCCTCTGGGACTTCCAGGCCTTCTATAGGCTAGTCCCATGTGGCTGCTGCCATTTGTGGGTCATAGAATGATTAATTATCTTGTCATTGATGATTTATGGGATAAAATTATGATTGATTTATAGAGCAAATTATGTTTGGTTACCCTGATGCTTATGAGTGATTTATGAACAATTATGATTGATTTATAATCACTCTTGAATGGTTTATGATTTGGTATGCTTACCTGTTTTATGACTGCTGCTTGTTTATTTATGTTACATCAAGTGTTATCTGGAACTGCTGCCTAATTGTGCCTGTATATGCAATGAAGTTGTGGCCTATTTTAACCCAATTTGATGTAGTCCTGCTCATCAAGTCCCACTGCAATATTCACCCCGACACTCAGGTCAGGGGGTTATTTTGCAGCAGACACTCTGGAGAACTGGTGCCATGTTGCTTGACCACTCCATTCAGCTGCATGGAGGGTTTGCAGAAGTTAGTGTAGTCATGTTTTGTGTTGCTATGTATGGCTTTGCTTATGTTTTTTTAAAAGTATTACTGTGGTGCTAGTTCTTGATTATTCATGTTTCCCATGTTGGCTGACATGATATTGATGTTAGGCTGTCTTGCATACTTTGTCACAACTGGTGTTATGTATTGGAATGGGGTGAGTCATATGACAGGGGAGCAAACAGTGATTTAAGGGTGGTGCAGTGGTTAAATGCCTGTACTTCAGCCACTCACTTATAAACCACAAGGTTGCGAGTTCAGTACTAGCCAGGGTTCAGGCTTGACTCAGGCCTGCATCCTTCCGAGGTCACTAAAATGAGTACCCAGCTGTTGGGGGCAATGAGCTTACAGTTGTAAACTGCTTAGACACTGCATAGTGCGGTATGAAGTGGTATATAAATGAAGCTGCTTTGCTTTGCTTTAATTAAATGAGTTATGGCCTGTCATGGAATGATTCATTATCTTGTAATTGATGATTTATGGGACAAAATTATGATTGATTTATGGAGTAAATTATGATTGATTATCCCAATGCTTATGCAATTATGATTGATTTATGATTGCTTTTGAATGATTTATGATCTGTTATACTTACTGTCTGGAAAGCTGGTGGATGGGCTGATAGCCAAGGCAAGGGAAATTCCAAAACAAAGTCCTAGTTGCCAATCTGAAGGGGCAGCCAGCGAAGAGTCAGACATGGTCCATAGGTCAAGGGTTTCAGAGTAGCCGAGAGACAAGGCAGTCTGAGGTCCAGTCCGAGAGTAGTCAGCCCTCCAAAGGTCAAGGATACCAGGAATCCAGGATAGTCAAGAGTCAAAGGTTCAAGGCAAGGAACAAGGACAGCCAGAGCCAGAGGCTTTTGCCAGGAAGCTTGATTAACCTCTGACACTGAGGCAAAGCTTCCCCACTTGCTTAAATCCCTGAGCTGCCAGAGCTCAGCTGGGGATGATCACCTTGATGACCTTGGCATTTTTCATGAAGCCTCCTTGAGTGCCGGTGGCCCACCCTTTCGGTTCTATGCTGACTAAAGGTACACGTGGTCCCTGGATCCTCCTCCATGTCAGATGGCCCTGTTGTCAGAAGGCTTGGCTGCGGAGCCTCTTGAGAAACCACAGGCTCTGCTGGAGGCTCTGCTGACAAAGCAGAGCTGCTAGGGCTGAGCTGGAGCTCCTCCGCTGCAGGCTCAGGACCTGGAGGAAGTTTTGACCTGTCCTCCTCATCCTCTGAGTCCTCATCCAGGCAAGGCATGACATCACTCCCCCTCCCATCAACCTCTCTCTCACTTGAAGGAAGCTGATGCTGGTCAGCGAAGCGGTGATGAAAGGCCCGGACAAGATGGGGAGCATGAATGTCCATAGTGTCTTCCCAGGAGCACTGCTCTGGCCCATAACTGGCCCAATCCATCAGGTACTGAAGGCAGCCCCGATGATGGTGGGAGTCCAAGATCTGAGCCACCTTGAATTCCTGTTTCCCATCCACCACGACTGGATCAGGTGAGGTGACTGAACCAGTATCGGGCCAGACCCCTGTGGCCAGGAGCATCAAGGACTGGTGCAAGTGGATCCACCATGTCTGAGGAAGCAGGAGCTGGAAGGTCACTGGGTTGACTTGGGCCATGATCTTGTAGGGCCCCACAAACTGTGCATCCAACTTCTGGCATGGCCTCTGCAGAGGAAGGTGCCACGTTGACAGCCAGACCGGATCCCCCACCTGCAAAGGAGGACTTTCCTGGTGTCGTCGATCTGCTCCCTTCTTATATGCCTCCTTGGTGACCTTAAGTTGCTCCTGAAACAGGGACTGTGCGGTCTGAAGTCCTGGAGCCATTGATCTGCTGCAGAGACTGACAAGGCAGGGGCAACAGCAAGAAACCCTTGAGGATGAAAGTTCCTGGTGGCAAAGAAGGGAGTCTGCTGGGTTGAGCCATGGACTGAGTTATTGTAGGTGAACTCGGCCAGCAGAAGCAAGTCAGTCCAGTTCTCCTGTTGGTAATTGGAATAGCACCATAGGTACTGCTCCAGAGTCCCATTTGTGCACTCTGTCTGCTCATCTGACTTGGGATGATGAGCCGAGGATAGGTAAGGTGCAATGTCCAAGAGACACAGCAGACTGGCCCAGAAATGGGTGGTGAATTGCACACCACAATCTGAGACCACTCCCTCAGGAAGGCCATGGAGCCAGAAGACATGCTGGACAAACATCCAGGCCATCTCCTTTGTTGTAGGGAGGCCAGGACAAGGCATGAAATGGGCCATCTTTGACAAGAGGTCCACCACCACCCAAAAGGTGGTATAGCCAGCAAACATGGGCAGGTCCATGATAAAATCCATGAACATTATCTTCCAGGGCCCAGATAGTGTTGGGAGGGGCAACAACAAACCCGCGGGCTGACCCAGGTGGTCCTTGGCATGGTGACACACTGGGCAAGTGTCCACTTGGCTACCTCCGCCTGAACATGAGGCCACCAAAACTCCCAAGTGAGGATGTGCAGTGTCTTACAAAAGCCAAAATGTCCTGCTGGCTTGCTGTCATGGCACAATCTCAACACTACCTCCTGACATGGTCCATCCAGCACTTAGAGGCGATCTTGGTGGTAGAGGAGGGATGTGCAAATTGTAATAACAACTTGACCTTGGGGAATTTATAATTAGCTCAAAAATAATAAATAGGATCTAAACCCATTGTATGCAGGCAGAGGGAGGGAATAGTCCTTGCAGAAACAGCATTTTTCCAAAAGAATGGTACTTTTATTAAGAGAGAAAAATAGATCAACAAGCAAGCACACACATACACAGAGGATACATGAAATCTGTAAGATTTTTTATGTATTTGATACATGAAATCTGTAAGATTTTTTATGTATGTGCATGAAAAAAATATCACATTTTTGTGACCCCTTAATTTTTGGTGCAAAATTGGTGGTTTTGCTTGAAAAAGCATTGGGAAATGTACATACCAGGTGTTTTTGGGTGGAAATAATCTCCCCCCTTTTTTCTTTTTGCACAAACCCCATTAGTTTTGCACATGTGTTTCCTCCAATGCATTATTTCCACAAAACTCCACAATTTCCAGATACACAAGCCCCATGTACATTTTCTGTGTAAAATAATTTCCTGAAACATGATGGAACATGCAAATACAGGATGAAACTATGCAAAAATATTTATTTTCTCCCACAGTTGGGAGAAAACTATGGAAATTATTCATGCGTGGAAGGAAAATGTAGTTGAAGGTTTACATCTACAGTAGGGTTCAGTAATGCATAGGGTCTGGAGGCCAAGAACTTACCATGGGACACACCACCACCCCCATGTGGAAACTACCAGCTTTCATTTTCCATAATTCTATTTTCAGTTTTGAATGTGGAGATTTAGGGCTCTCTCTCTCTCTTTCTGTGTTCCTGGAAGCTTCCAGAGTAAAAACTGACATTCCCAGCAAATATTATTGGTTGTTATTTTTTTTGGGGGGGGGGGCTGGTGGGTGGCAAGGTACTTTTGGAAAATGGCCTACATGAACTACAATAACAAAGGTGAACAATGGCCTGGCATCTGAAATTTGGAGGGTATTGCTCCTGAGCCTTACCCGACTTATTTAAAAACTCAGAATGTCTCCTAGGGAGAGATCTTTTTCAAAAAAGGAAGTTTTAGAAGTGACCAGTAGCCACTTCCAGATTTGTTTTAAAAAGGGGGCATTTTGAGTATTTTCAATTTCAAATCTAATTTAAAATGTTCATATAATAAAATAGCAGTGGCTGGGATAGTGTCCCCCCCCATCTACTAGCATGATCATCTCCAACTGGCTTCATCAAAGTGTGGCAATACCTTGAAGCCAATGAAAGTGAGGTTGAGCCTTCCATCACTTTAATGAATTTAGGGTTATAGTTGCAGATTATATCTTGGAGACCTCATGATTCTTTAAATAACTGTCTCACACAGGTGGCTGAAGATACTCTACTTTTTGAGAACCGTTTCAACAAACAAAAGGCCTAAAGGAAGAAGGAAGATGAACAACAGATGGGGTAGAAATAGTAAGGATAGGTTTTCCACTCTTAAGAGATTATCACACTTACAAAAAAATGTGACTGATCCTCAATGGCAGGGGTAGGCAACCTTTTTGAGCCGGGGGCCGGGTTGCTGTCCCACAGACAATTGGGGGCCCGAAGAACCATAAATAAATAAATAAATAAATAAATAAATAAAATTAAAATTAAAATAAAAAATATGCATGCACACTCTCTCAGTCCCAGAAAAGCCATGGCAAAACCCCTGTGGAGATTTTGCCAAGAAAACCCCAAGAACAAGTAATAACAGCAATAATCAATATCATCATGGTGGGCAGCGGCAGTGGTGGCAGGACCGATCTGGGGCCGGTCCAAAGGCCTCGGGGGGCCACATCCGGCCCCCGGGCCTTAGGTTGCCTACCCCTGCTCAATGGGATACAGTCGCATTTCGGGTTGCTATTGGGTATTATCACACATAATTTGCTGACACTGCCACTGGGCAAGCACAACCCAACTGCATCCTGAGTCTCAGTTGCACTTCAGAGGCTGCTTTTCTAAAATGGCAAGCTCCTGTTTTTGAAAAGCCGCCTCTGAAGCGCTGCTGGAACCCGGGATGCAGCTGAATTGCACTCGCCTGGTAGCAGGAGTGACAATTTATGTATGATAATACCTGGTATCAACCCAAAATGTGACTGTATCCCAGGTGGGATCAGTTGTATTTTTTGTAAGTGCGATAATATCTTTAGTTAACATGACTGCTGTAGGAGAGGGAGTTTTTTCAGACTTCAGTATTCAACAGAAAATGTGAAGACTACAGTGTCACCAGTTTTCTGAACAGCCATAATATCGAGAAATGTTGGCCCTGAGGAATCAAACCAGTTGTCAAGAAGGAATTAAGACCAGATGGCAAAAGCATGAATAATATTGCTCAGACTGTATTCAGTAAAGGGAAATCACCTGAGAGGAGGATAAGGAGAACCCATGCATTTTTAAGCAGGATCACTTGGAGGAGATGGAGGGCAAGTGTTCTGATAGGGTATTCTCTGCAATATAAATTGAACCTGAGCACAGAGTTCACTTTGAGCAAGATCAAGGTTCAGTAGGAATATTTCCCCCAATCCTAGTAGCACTGTCAGTCTTTAAAGACTATAGCATAAATATTGATGAGTTCCTACCATAGCTCTTCAAAAGTTTTCTTCTCTCTGTTTTATTTCAGAGAGACTAAAAAGAAAAACTCGGTAATAAAAGCCATTGCAGGAATGACTCCCCTTACTATGATTTTTGATAAGAAAAAAATACAGTTACTAGTGTGTCTGTGTGTTGTGAGGTAGAATGATTACTGTGAGAAACATGTTGAAGGCAAGTTTTGATATTCAGAACATCTTATATTTATATATTGCCCTTCTACCAAGGAGCTCAAGACATTGGATGTGATTCTCTCTTACACTCATGTTATGTTTACAGTGACTTTGCAATGCAGAATAAGCTGAGAGATGATTGAGATGCCTTGGATCACTTGTTGAGAGAAAGACACAGTATAAATTAAACAAAGACTAACAAGTAAACTTTAAGAGGAAACTGATATAAGGATTTGACCCTCTGTGCATTTTCTTGTATCTATTTCTCTTGCTTTTTGAGCCCTTACACTGCACTTCTTCATCTCTATTTCTTCTTTTTCCTCTTGTATCTCACCTCACATCTTTGTAACCCTTCCTCCCTTATTCAGCAGCTGCATCTCTCTCCCTTCTTTGACTTACCTCAGACCTTCACTGTGTTGTCTCCCTTCCTTCTTGTGCTCTGTTATTTCCACCTCCCACACTCTTTACCTCCTTGCCATGATTCCTTACTCTCTTATACCTTGTACCCACCTGCTGTCTCTCCTCCCTTACTTCTCTTCGGTCATCTTGCTTCACCTTTCCCCCTGTGATGCATCCTATCCTGGCAGCTTCCACCTTCACTTTTTTCTCCCTTGTTTCACTTCATGCTGCTCTTGGGGCCTAAGCAGACGGCTTAATAGGCCGTCCTCGGCACAGGGAAGGGGAGGGGCAGCCACACGTTCGCCCTCCTGAGGTTTTCCTCGGAGCCGCCGGCCCTCCGCACAGCCGGCGGTCCGAGGAGGGCCTCCTGCCGCAGCGTCCGCTGCAGCAGAAGGGTCGCCAAAAGTGCGCTGCAACGTTTTGCGGTGCACTTTCGGTGACATATGAAAGCGCCGCTGGATCGAGGCATATGGATGCCTTGGTCCCGCGGCGCACCTTCCCAGGGAGGCCCACGGCCGCCCGTCTGCTTAGGCCCTTAGCCTTCCCTCTAAAGAAGGAAAAACTGCACAAAGTTGCCAATGATGCTTTAAACAGAAGGCATGCAAGTGAAGGCAGTGGTGCCTTCATCACTGAAAGACAAGGGAGGGGGAAGAAGGGGGTAAAGCAAAATGAAGGGAGGTGCCAGCAGTAAGAGGAGAAAAAGTGGACTGAGGGAAGGTGGCAGCTGGAGAATCCTAATTGTCCTCATAAAATGGAACTTGGGCTTTCCTCTTCCTGGACATCTTACAAAATTGCAAAATATTGCTCCATCAAGTAAATCATAAAAGATAGACCACATGGAACCATAAATATTTATCATTGTTTTGCAACATTTAGCTTGCTTTATTCCATGCCTCCTTCATTCAAGTGGCTTCATTGCTTTCAATGGAGTTTCTGCAAACTGTCCTCCAAAAGCTAGAGTTTCCTGCAAAAGTACAACACTGATCCAGGGAACTAGAAATTGGAATTGAAAAAGGACAGGTCAGAAATGTCAATTGTAGATGTGCTCTTTGCCTCACTGGCTAAATATGCTGAAAGGTAGAAACAATTGGACAGATTAGTGAGTGCACATTTTTACCCCAAATTCTGTACCTACAAGGAGATTGTTTTGCTCTTGTTTTTAAATGAAAGCCCAGCATGCTGGCCATCTGGTAGTCCATTCAGGCATGGTTAGAATCCAGCCAGCTATGTAGCATGTCAGATGCCAGCTCCACAAGTAAGCAGAATAAGGCAACCATCTGAGATTACAGATGTTCAGAGAGAAGCAGGGGTAGCTTTCTAGTTACTCCTCACAATCTCTCTGGCTGTCCCTCTTTGATGGAAAAAAGAATGGTATGCTGTGCAATCTGTCCTGGACCCTGAAACTAGGGGATGTCTCAAACATGGTGGAGAACACTATATTGTTGTCAAATTTATGGAACAACTACTATTCCAGTCAGCTTCTTTATATGGATTGAGATACCATCTTGTCCCTCATCTCACATAACAAAATGTCATGGGCTTCCTCTGTACTGCCTTGTTGGGAGAATAAAATAGGATGAGCTTATGTACACACAGCACTGTAGAGAGATCTTTTCAAACAATATGCAAATGTAGTCCCACTACTTTTGTTTCCGGTATAGCCTAAAAGACAATTATTCCCTCCTGTCTAAAAAGAAAAATTCAATTGTCAGACAAGAGTCAGAAGATTTAAAACAGGAACTAGGTTTTATTTGATTTGCAAATCAAAGAATGACTGGGATGGAGTGTTTATTACTCAAATCAATCCTAGTGAAGGAATGACAGATTTCTTGGTCCTTATATACCCACAAATAGAGCTATAATGCTAGTAACTACATTGGAATCCAACCAGAATGTCTAATTTAATCCATTATATATGTCACTAAAGAATGGAAAGGAAAACAGAACACATGTCACCAATCCATCAAATAGTAAAGAAGGGGTGTGCTTTGATTGTGAGTTCCAGCATGCTAGGGGGTTGGACTGGATGGCCCTTGTGGTCTCTTTCAACTCTATGATTCCATGAAAGAAACCTAATCTAATCCAAGCATTCCACAGACAGATGTAGAAATGCTTACTTCTCATGGGACCAACATAATGGAATTTTTTTAATTGGCATCTACTTTCTCTTAGTTAAGCAATAACATTTCTTCATTGCTAGTCTCAGCTAAAAGGCTTCTTTGAGATATAGCAATTTAATATTAAGGAACCATTTTATCATTTCCTTCTGCACTCTTCAACACCCCCTCCAGCCTTTAAACATCAGGAGAACAGTGGCAAACTGAAACCCATGAAAGCTTATGCTAAAATAAATTGGTTAGTCTCAAAGGTGCTACTACCTTTCTTTTCCTCCACTTTTTCTTTTTAAGTTTGTTAAAAGCAGTAGTTTCTATATTCTAGGGAGAGGTCTGATGCACATTTCAGATGCAGAGTTGACTTTCATGATGGATTCCTTTAGCAATGCAGCATAAGTAGTGTGAACCCATGCTAAAAGGATCACCAAGAACTGTATTGTCCCTGTTAACAGAGAATCTAGCCCATCTTCCCTTGAAAAACATGCTTAGGAGAAGCAATAATATTCACTGCAATGTCTCGAATAGATCTTCTGTATGATGTACAGGTTACATTCCATTTTAGAACTCTTTATAAGTTTAGGAAAAAAAAAATGCCAGAAATACTGTCCTTTAAATAGCCTTTGCTGAATTTTCCGAAGTGGAAAATAATTGACTCTACCAAGTTTGTCATTTAAAGGAGAGGCTGCAAGATAAGTAAAATTTATAAAATCAAAGCTGAGGTGAACTTAAGAACAAATGCTACCTGCATAGGAAGAATGTATTTAATGAAATGAATACAGCCAATTTTATTTGTTTCTGTACTGCGCAGGGCTTTTGATTTTTTTATTGTTATTATGAACCATGCAGTAACTGTCTTTTTGCATTACAACAATGGGTCATAACAACATCTGACTCATATTGTGTTGTAATATCATTGCATTTTATTCACATGTTTCTTTTAAAGATCACAATTCATTACTAGGGTATATGTTTTAAGGCAGCAAATAGGCACCTTCCTAATCTTTAAAAATATATATTTCTATCTGTCACCATGGCAAGTACATGGGCTGGATAAAATTGGCTAAAATAAAAATGAGAAAATCAAAGAGAGAAAAAAACATATATGTGCTCAAATTTGAGAAATTTAATGCAAGTAGAATGCATTCCTTGCATGACAGTGGTTATATAAGATATTCTCTTTCTGCACAGAATATAGGCTTTTTCTTCTGAAATATCAAAGAAAAGAGGGCAGTTAAGGTTTGATTATGAAATGACAATTAAGATGCACTAATAGCTTGCACCTGCAAGCAACAGCTTGATCAAACTGACAAATCAAGATCTATCAGAATAATGCAAAGGATGTCCAGTTGTGTGACTTTGAAATAGGAGAAGAGGACATTGCAATCCATCTGGAAAGATCCTTATTGGATTTTTTTTTAAAAAAACAGAGATTGTGTTATCTATACATAACAAACTTTCAGAGGTGGAACATGGAGGTAACAATACAGAATAAACTATCACAGAACAAAAAAGATGGATAAGACACTGATGTCTCCCAAAAGGAGATGGGCGGAGGCTTAATACATAGTTCAAACATATTTCTTTGTCCTTGATTTCATAGCTTTTAGTAATTATTTATTGGATGAATATTTTATACTCGTGGAGGCTGAAGTTGAGCCATTTAGGGCCGATGCAGACGGCCTGTAAAGGGTGTCTCTGTGCTGGCCCTGGGAGTGCTGCAGCAGCCCTGATTCTCCTTTTTGCTGCTCCCAAAAGAGTGGGGAAATGCTGCTCCTTTTTGGGGTAGTAAAAAGCCAACCTTAGAGCCGTGGTGGTGGCTCTTTTGTGCCCCTTTGGCACAGAGCTAGGCAGAGTTGGGAGCGGCCAGTGTGCGGTCACCCTGCTGCAACTCCACCCTCAGGCTGGCCTAAAGTGCTGGTCTGCATTGGCCTTTAGTTGTTCAAGAAGAGTTGCTGTTAAATTGACAACCCTTCAGTGAGTATATTTTAAGGCTGGTTTTGAACACCATAAAGTATTGATGAATTGTTGTGCCAAAAGTGGTCAGTGCACTGGGCATCTGTGTCATTATGAAAGCTCAAGAGACAATTTTTATCATACTTGAGTTGAAAATTTCAAAAATTACCCTTCTCCCCAACTCATGGAACTGGTTTCCCATCCCAATTTTTTTTTTAAACAGTGTGGTGCTTTGAGAGGAAATATGGGAGGATCATTCTTTATATGGTGACAACTGCAAGAATACAACTGACGCAAAAATGGAAAAAGCAAGAATTGGCGACTTTAGATTAATGGCTTTTGAAATTAACTGAGATGAAAGAAATGGACCATTTGACGAGGATACTGAATAATAAAGATTCTGAGGAATTGGACGAAGAATGGGCTCCGTTAGAAAGATATTTAGAAGAATTATGGAATTAAAAGGCAAAGCAATACAAAGCAGAACTAAAACAGAGGTTATTAAGTTGTTTTTGAAGAATTATGGGTGTATTTAGAGAATGTATGGCTAAAAGTTTTATTTAATTAGTATGTGATGATTTTGGAGGGGGAAAGTAGGAGAGATGGTAACAAAAGAATGGTTAAATAGAGATAAGTAAAAGACATGCTTACTTTCAAAGAACTATGGAAGTATTATTTTCATATAAATGTATCTTAATGATAATACAGTCAGCCCTCTGTATCCACAGATTCTTTATCCACAGATTCAACCATCCACTGCTTGAAAATATTCTGAAAAAATATAAATGCCAAAAAGCAAAAACAAACAAACAAACAAACAAAAACCAAAAACAAAAAACAAAAACATAAAAACAAAACAGTGTGGTGCTTGGAGGGTTTAAAGGAGATATTGAACACTCAGGATGCAAGACCATCACTTCGAGGAGGTTTTAACAAATAAATAAAAAGTTAAACATTCTGGTGGAGGTATTGGGGATGGTTAGGAGGATTGCATGCACTGCAAAAAATGGCCTTGGGGAGAAACATGTAGCCCATAGGTTTCACTTTGAGCATTTTGCACTAAATAATGGGTGTGGAGCCTGTGTTAGAGTCAGGCTTACAGTTCAACTTTAGTATCACAATGTCATGGACTGCCATTGCCATGGCTTAAGACCAGAAAGAAAAGAAGAAGAGGAGGAGGAGGAGGAGGAAGGCCCTGTGTGTATGTGTATGTATTCTGAATTTAAGTGGTAAAGGTATGTGATTTAAGTCTTAAAGTTAAAGCTGGCAAGTAACTCCTGGTTAAACTGAATGACATACAGTATTCAAATACAAATAATCAAGTCTCTAAAGTTTACTTAAATTTCTATTGATTTTACCATATGCTGAACTTTCTCTGAGTGAATCTTGGTACTGAGAACTGAGATGCTAAGCAATGCAATTAAGGAACAGTGTTTCCTGAAGTTACAATTAACAATGACCTTTCCATTGTTGAAAGTCACAAATACTGCCAAGAGCAGAAGGAAGGTAGAGAAAGGTAGAAGATGATCTAACGCTTTAAAAATCTTTTTTTGACAAAGGCCTTTTAAACTCTTGAACAAAGTTTTGCTTTCTTCTAGCTTACATAATGGCCATTTTATCAAGTCTTGAATTTTGAGTGGTGTCAACTTAAGTTTGATCCATATGGTGCAGCTGTTCTCAATCTGACTGCTTAATACTTGTGTACAAGGAGGTATTGTAAAATAATAATTATCACCTAGAAGTTATTATGGTATATTGATGAAATTTTGTCAGTGTCATCATTTGTCAGTAAGTACATGATGTTGAGAAAACCAGCTCTTTGTGTCCTTTATTTTTGTTACAGGCTGTGCCAGAAGTGACTGAAGTGTAAGATGGAGAAGAACGAGGCTCTCAGCGTGATAAAGGGCCAATACAGATGGCCCAAAAGAGGTTTCACAGGGAGCGCCCTGGGAATGGGGTAGCAGCAACTGCATGCCATGGCCCTGATCCTCCTTTTTGCCATCCCCAAAAGAGTGGCAAAATGCTGTTCCTTTTGGGGGTGGCAAAAGGTTGCCCTTTCGGCTGCGGTGGTGGCTTTTTTGCACCTTTTTGCACACTGTGCCAAGAGGGTGTCTTGATGCTGTGTGCCGTGCAAATGGGTATGCGGCATTAGGACAGGGTTGGGGTGGAGTCGGGGTAGCCGGCATGCAACTGCCCCTCCCCAACTCCACCCCCAGGCTGGCCCTTTGTGCCGTTCTGCAAAGCCCCAAAGTTCCTGCATTTGAAGGGTAATGGTGCCTGCCAAATTCACGATGAGGTGATGGTAGTTTATGGAAATGATTGCCCATCTTATGACACTATTGTGAGATGGAAAAGGAATGTCTAAACTGGTCACATGTCCCTCACAGATGAGCCAAGACATGGAAGACCATCATTGACAGACAATGCAGCCACAGTGAAGAAAGTGGAGTGTTTAATCCTGGAAAACAGATGAGCAAATATCCAAATGATCATGAATGAAGCTGGTTTCAGTTATGGTAGTGTGTGGAAAATTATTCATGACAAACTGCACATGTCTAAGGTGTCTGTACACTGAGTTCTAAGTTTGCTAATCCCTTTCCAGAAACGAACACGGTGTTACCTTTCAAGACAGATGTTGATGCTGTTGAAGAAAATGAAGATGATTTTTTTTTGGGTCATTTGGTAACCATGGATGAATCTTGGATCTATCAGTATGGTCCAGAGACCAAAAAAATGAGCATGCTGATTTCTCTCCCCACAAAAAGGCAAAGGTGCAAAAGTCAGCAGGGAAGGTCATGTTCTCAATTTTTTTGGGACTGTTATGGAGTCATTCTCACAGATTACCTTGCAAAGGGACATACCATCACTGGCACATACTACAGCAATCTTCTGGACAAGTTGCAAGATGCTCTGAAAAAGAAACGCTGTGGAATGCTCTCCAGAGGCATTTGTCTCCTAGCTGACAATGCACCAGCTCACTCATCTCAAGTTGCAGTTAGTGATGTAAAGAATTTTCATCAAAATTTGATAAACACATGAAATATCTATTATTTGAAGATTTCATAAGCTTTTTAAAGTTTTTTTTTTTTTTTAGAATTTGTTGATCAATGAGTAAGAATTTTGTTTTTTAATCATTTGCAAATGAAGTGAAGGGATGGGACCTTTCAGCTGACAATCTGATAGCCAGGATTTACATATTTTGTGTAAGCAAAGCTACCATTCATACTGGGTTTTACCAGAGGCTATTTCCTTTGTTAGGGTGCTGTCCTCCCCCATCTTTGCCCACAGCTTTGCATTGAAAAACAAATGAGAACAAAAGGAAAGAGCATTTTGTGTGTAGGTGGTGGTGGATACCTTCGGACTTTCTCTCCTTTCTCGTCATGCTCTCCCATTCAAATTCTCACAGAAGCACTGGATATTGCTCTGTCTCTGCTGTCTGTGTTTCTCCCAGTTGTGTTGTGTGCATCCAGCTCCAAGTAATTTACTTCTGGAGAGCTAAATGAACTGTATTTTCTTTGGTTTCATTGTTATCAATAGGAGATCACTGCAGACCAGAGTCTGAGCAGCTGAAGGAAGTTGTAAAAGTATTCCCTGCTAAATTCTTCTTCTCATTTGTTTTTCAAAGCAAAGGTGTGAGGTGAGCAATCATGAGGGAGGATGCCTTATCTCCTTTCATCCTGTTGCTTTGTCATGATCATCAATGATGATGGTTCTGCCTCTTGCAAAGGGGAGAATGTTTGATTTTGTTTCATTTAAAGAAAGCCTCTTTAAATGTTAAAGCTACAATTTATTTATTTAACCTATGATTGGTTTGCTTTTGGGCAAGGAGAGTTCAGAATGTCCATGAAGCTGAGACAGTGTGACCTACCCAAGATCACCCTGTAGACCCTGCCCCTTCTTCTCTTTTGTGATGGTCACACTCTCCTAAGGCAAACCTATCATGGGGTGTTTTTTTTTTTGACAAGGAGAGTTCAGAATGTCCCTGAGGCTGAGAGAGTGTGACCTACCCAAGGTCACCCTGTGGATTTACATGGCTGAGCTGGGATAAGAACACCATAGAAATTTACTGTGTGACCTTGGGCAAGTCACATGCTCTCAGCCTTCAAGTCCAACTCTAGATTCCTAGGTTTCATGGTAGAAAGGGGTTGGATGAGATGACCCTTGGGAATCTCTTCAAATGCTAGGATTTCTTCATGGTAGAATTCCTGCTTGGCAGAAGGGCACATTTGCCACTCCACTCCACTCCACCCTGCCCTGTTTTCTCTTTTGTGATGGTCACATTCTCTCAGCCTCAGGGGCAGCTCATGGCAAAACTCCCCTTCATGCCAAGAAAACCCTGTGATAGATTTGCCTTAGGATCACTCCACTGTCTTCCTGATGTTGAACAGGGGGTGAGACTACATATTCTCTAGGATCCTATGTATTCCTATGTATTCCTTCATAACAATGAGGTTGGACTGGATGGTCCTTGAGAGTCCCCCTAAGTCAGTGTTTCTCCATTATTTTCTGTCACGCCCCCCCTAGGAAAGAAGAAAACATTTCGCGCCCCCCTGCGCGATCACATGGGCGGGCTTGGCCAATCAGGATAGAGCTACTGGGGCTGTGCTGGGACAATCTCCCTCTCTCCAGCCGTAACGGGGCCCACTTTATGGAGCCTCGCGCCCCCCCTGGGGGGCCCGCCCCACTATTTGAGAACCGCTGCCCTAAGTCTATCATTTCTTGATGAGGCTGCAAACAACATTTATTTGTTGAGATTGGTTTTTTTCTTTTTGCGTGTCTTCAAGTTTTTTCAAGCTGATGAATGTTCTTTAAACCTCTGCCAAACTTCCTTTTGAAAAGCTAATTGAGTTTGAAATGCAAATTAAATTAGTATCAACACATGAAATTGGCATAAATGTTTGTCTTGTCTTTTATTGTCATTTGAGAAATCTGTGAAAAATACTTCTCTTGCCCCTGACAGGGAGAGACAAAATAACCTTTTGAAAGTGGGACTTTTGAAATGAATTTTTTTTTTTAAAAAAAATCACATCTAGTTCTCAATGGACGAGAAGAAAAAAAAAATCTGATGTGGCTTTGAGATCTTGCAGCATCCACCTTATTTTCCTGACCTTGCACCAAGTGACTTTTTCTTGTTCCCAGAAATTAAAAATCCATTGCGTGGTCGCTGATTTGACAACACAAATGACATCATTCATGAAGTGGAAGAGTGGTTTAAGGCACAGTCTGCAGACTTCTACAATAAAGGTATTCGGAGGGTCAAGAAACATTGGGAAAATGTGTAAATCCAGATGGTGACTACAAAGAGAAAAGTTAACAACTACAAATCAAAACAAACTTTCTGTCAAAATCTTTTAAAGGTGATAATTAAAACTTTATGATACTCCCTAATGCATGTAATGGAAACCTGTAAAAAAGAAAGGAAAAAAAGATGGATCCCATCCAAACTGTAATAAGTGCAACACTGTCAGGCTGCCTAAAAGCATCTGGCCTAGCTGTGTTGTGCAAACATCTGGAGGAGGCATGCTTGGCTTATACAGTGAGCTGAATTATATTGCACTGATATTATAATGCATTTATATATTTCTATAGCTTTATATTGGAGCTGTACAGTAAACATTCTTACTTTCTCTGATTTTGGAACAATATCTTGCAAGGAATAAACTCTGCATGAGGCACAATCAGTGAATTCTCCTTTATTCTCTTTGGATGTAATTACATACTGATCAGATGAGCCTTAAGTAAGATGCACACCAGTTGGATTAACCCCCTAAGTAGACGGCTTATTGGGCCGTCTTGGGGGCAGGGAAGGGGAGGGGCAGCTGCACAATCGGCGCCCCAACCCCTTCCCAAGGTCGTCCTCGGAGCAGCCGGACCTCCACACGGCCGGAGCTCCGAGGAGGACCTCCCGCTGCAGCGTTCGCACATGCTGCGATGGAAGAGTCGCCGAAGGTGCGCCGCAGCCTTTTGCGGCACACCTTCGGCGACTTGTGAAAGGAGTGTTGATTTAGTGCTCCTTTCAGAGGTGGTGAAGCTGCGCCATGGGACCGAGGCGTGGGGATGCCTCGGTCCCGCAGCGCAGCTTTCTGGGGCGGCCCATGGCCGCTCGTCTGCTTAGCCCCTAAGTGTGTTGCTGTAGTTACTTAGCAACTAAGAGCCTCTGCAGATGGGCCCTTTGTGATGTGTTGGAGGCAGGGAAGGGGAGGGGCAGCCGCACGCTGGCCACCCCAACCCCTCCCCGAAGATGTCTTGATGCCACGTGCCCTTACGCATGGCGCGTGGCATCAGGACATCCTCCCGGCATAGCGTCCTCATGCGCTACACTGGAAGAGGCAGAGAAGAGCTGTGTGGCGGCTCTTGGGGTGGCCTTTTGCCACCTCTAATAAGAGTGGCATTTTGTCACTCTTTTAAGAGGTGGCAAATGGGAGAATCGGGGCCGCTGTCTGTGTTAGCAGTGGCCCCGATCTTCTGCTTCCCGGGGTGGCCCAGGGTTGCACGGTTTGCATCCCCCCTATGGTACTGTCCTGTTATCCACTTGATACTGCTAACTGGGTTATGTAACTCTTCCAATAGGTATCTTGAGAGCAAATGAAATATGTACAAAGGCAAAAGAATACCCCGCACAGGCATAATGGCACATGGGATGCCTTTCTGGAGTGCTTTGTTCACAGCTTGCACTCAAGTGGTTCTACTGTGACTTGATGCGCTGATTCTGTTGCATTGATGCACCCAAAATTGACTCCCATGTCTGCCTTTCCATCCCTTATTTCTTTTTAAGAGTTTATCTTTCCTTCCTGTCTGTTTGGCTTCCATTTTTATATTTCCAATAATCTTCCACAGATAAACATGATATCACAAGAGATATTATCATAAGAAAAAAAGCCACCTTCTTTGTATAATGTAACTAGTTATCATAATTAATTTATTTTTCTACCTGTAATGAAGGTAGAAGTAGGAAACATTATCACTGTAGCTCAATAAAAGATAATGTCATTGATTTTGTAGTTTAGCTATAACCGAACAGTTATTTTTATAATGACAGAGTGTGGCCTTTTTAAATGCTGGAGGAGGACTTTTGCTGCTGTCTTATGTTCATGTTGAGACAATAATGAGGTGGTTGAATAAGGATATGTTTTGAATCACAGTGTAAGGGTTTGTAACATTAGGCTGCCTCTACACTGCAGAATTAATGCAATTTGACAGGCTGTTTTAACTGCCATGGCTCATTGCTATGAGATTCTGGGATGTGTAGTTTCATGAGATATTTAGCCTTCACTGTCAGAGAGCTCTGGTGTCACAATGAACGACAAATCCCAGGATTTCATAGGATGGAGCCATGACAGTTGAAGCAATGTCAAGCTGCATTAATACAGCAGTCCTAATTACATTTGGGAAATGGGAAAATAAATAGTTACTTTTTGGAAATGTTACCATAACAGTAACTAATATGTAATTGTTTTTTTCACCTTAGAACTATAACTATGTATAATGAAATACTTTAAAAAAGTAACTCTTCAACCTCTGGTCAGGATTCAGCAATAATAAGATTTGTAATCAAACAACATCTGGAGGGTTATAGGTCCCCTTGCCCCTCAGTACAAAGACAAAGCACAGAGTTCCCAAATAGCTGGGATTTACTCTATTACTCTGATCCACAGGGAGCTGCAAGCCCTTGAGGGTTTTCAGACAAATGACTCACATAGAAGCTGTCTCATGGGAAGACTCTTTTTTCTCCTTCAGTGAGTGTCTGAGTCATCCAATACCATGAATGTGGCTATATTTTTGTCAATATGCCCCATCCTTTCTTGAACTAAATTATACTCTTCTCATAGCACATGAGGATGGTGAATTCCAGAAGTTAATTGTGTACTTTTTCATTCATTTTAAATCTGGGTTCTCTGGATTTTGATGGGTTGTATCCATTTCCTTTCCTTTTGAAAAAAAGGTCAATATGTTTGCTATTTTTTTAAGAGTTATATAAGGGGGAAAGTGTTTCATCTTAGATGTTCTGTAGAGAAAACTTGCATTTCCTAGGTCAGTTCTTTAGCATGTCTGATTGGGGGCAAGGAAGAGAAAACTTAATGTTCAAGCCATGGTTATAACAATATGTCAGTATTGACATTTTGTACTTTTATGTGATGCAAAACTTTTATGATTCTTTCTTACTCAGCCACATATATTGTGAATTTCTAAAACTCAGTGGTCTTTTGCTTGCTTTTCCCCCTTTCTTTCTAGGGCTGATTGCTAGATAAGAGCACTTTTTTTAGCACAAAGCAAGCAAGATTCCCATAAAACAGGTAATTAGATTGATGCTTTGAAAGCAGAGTGACTTAAAAGTACAAAGCTTTAGTATATTCTATTTTTATTGTAAAGTTCAGCTTTCCTACATCTTATTTCAGATTTTTTTTGTACTTGCTATCACTTCATCACTTTTAAACCATAATGTGAAAAGTTAACATTTCTCAGTCTTTGCCTGCAACACTCTCTGTTCATTGTTGTCTTAAGAAAACTTTGTTAAAGGGAAAACATTAACCATTGGCTATATTATTCATCCAAACATCTGCATTTTCTCTCTCTCTTGCTCTCTCTCTCTCTCACACACATGCAACCAGCTCTCAAAATTGTAACTGACTGACAATTGACTTCAAGAATGGAACTCTTATTTGTGAGGAGACTATTAATTTTGTTACCTTTGAAACAAATGATTCAGTATTGAGATTATTTTCCTCCACCTTCTGTTCATGTTGACTAAAAGGATTAATGATTACATGTTATTTTAACTGCACTGGTTCATTCTCTTGCTGTTTAAAATCTTGATCTCCCTTGTTGCAGATGGAGAGGTTGAATCTGAGGCCCCATTCACACTTACATTTTTGTGCTTGCTCAATCCAGGCAGATTTGTTGATGCAATACCAAATCTGACTCCAATAGAAGTTCACACTATGTTTACCCTGATCGAATCTCTCCGGTGCAATTTAACCCTGTCAAGTTCACACTGACCAAAGCACTGATTAAAAATGGAGCCTCCTTATCAATCGCATTCAATCATTTTTGGGGTTTTTTGTTTTGTCCTGTCAATCAAATGATGTGCATCTATGTCACACTGTTTGGGCGAACCCCCCTCATTCTTGGAAGATGAGGAGGATAAGCTTTTTGGAAGACCCTTTGCCATGAAACCCCCATGGGAGCTTCTCCTTGGAGGGATTTACCCCACCACCACCCTCGGAGGATGGGGAGGATAAGCCTCTCAGAGGACCCCTTGCCATGAAACCCCCGTGAGAGCTTTTCTTTGATGGGATCCCCCCCTGCCAGCCTCATACTGGAGAATAAAATCATCATGTATTGAACCCACAGAAATGTAAAGGTTTGCACTTTCTCTCAAATAAAAAAAATTAACCCCCCCCCCCCAAGACGTTCCTTTGATGACTTGGGCAATGTCTGAACATCTGGACTATGGCATCATTGGGGGGGGGGGAGGGAAGCAAGAAAGAGGGAAACAGGTGAGCAGCTGTTTAAAGGGCTCCGTAGTGGGAAAATTGAAATAATCAGAGCCAGTAACTAGGTGTGAGCATGAAAATGGCACTTGCCATGCATTCCGAACGTGAGAGAAGACAGGCATGTTCCACTCTTCTGCTCACCTTCTGGACATTAATCCATTCCTTCAGGAAGCCCCAAATAGGATCAGGGGCAGGTTTACATTGGCAGCACCCTGACAAAACCTGTTTTCTCCCCAAAAGACATGGGGGAAAACTCAGTATCAGAAAACCCACAATGAGGGGGATTTGCCCTGGGTCCACCCCTATTCAAGTGTGGAAACCCCAGTGCTAGTGTGAACTACCTACTTTTAAACTGGTTTGCAAACTAGTTTATAACGTAGTGTGAATGACTCCTGAGAATCTCATAGCTTAGTGGTCTCCTACTGAATTTATGCCTAAGCCTAGATTTGATCTGGAACTACCAGTTTATGTCTGTCTTTATATCCTTAACTTTGCCTTGTCTAGAAGATTGCCACATGGATCAAGCAGATTTTTTAATTCAAAATTAGACAGTTAATGCCCTGAATATAAAGGTTCATATGTCAGGGTCTATTCCACTTGGGACTGTGGATTTAAGCTGTTAATTCTGAAGACTGATTTTGGGGAGAAATCTTGGAAATACAAAGTCCTTAGGCAAGCCATAAAGTAGTTTTTGTACAGGTAAATGATTTAAACTGTATTAATTCATTTTAAATAGTTACATTGTTTTAACATACTTTTGGACTTTAATGTTTTCCTCATTGCTTTAATTTCTTCAGAAGGTTTAGGACCTCAACATATGAATCACAGAATTTTAGAGTTGGAAAGAACCACAAGGGCTGTTGAGTCTAACCCCCGCCATAGGGGTTTTTCAGACATTGTTTTTGTTAGTGTGACTACGTGAATAATCTCACTCACGCACTCTGAGTTTGTTGTTCACACTTTTTTTTCTTATCGGAACCTCATCTATGTGCATTTCTGCAAATTCTGTCAGCACTGCAAATAAAGATGAAGTCAATGATGCAGACATATTCGAAACACATTCAAGGCATGTGAAGTTTTATCCTGGTTTATCACGGGTCTATTTGCAATGTTTATTCCCACAGATGACAATCCACATCTTTTAGGAAAACTTTTAGAAAAACCTTGAGAGGAGCCCTGGTGGCACAGTGGTTAAATGCCTGTACTGCAGCCACTCACTCATAGACCACAAGGTTGCGCGTTCAATACTAGCCAGGGCTCAGGCTAGACTCAGGCCTGCATCCTTCCAAGGTCACTAAAATGATTACCCAACTGTTGGGGGGCAATGAGCTTACAGTTGTAAACCGCTTAGACATCCCATAGCGCGATATGAAGCGGTATATAAATGAAGCTGCTTTTGCTTTGATCATTCCAGGTTAAGTGGGGTTTTTTTGCAGCCCCCCAAAACTTACTTGGGTGTATTCAAAATACATATGAACAACAAAGATTCAACCCACATTCTACCAGGATTATTTTCATCTGAATAACCTCATAGAAACCCATTCAACTTCTGTTTAAAAACCTTCAAAGTTGGAAAGTCCTCCATTCCTGAAGCACCTTTCTTTATATACACTTTCTTGAATGCAGAGGTCTACTCGAATGATCCTTCTCTATGTTCCCCCCCTCCCCAATGAAAACAATACACTGTGTGAGGATGAGGGAAAGCACCTGTTGGAATATGGATGGGATAAACAGTCAAAGTGGAAATGTAGAGATGTGTATGTGAAAATTTCTTATGGGAACAGTGCCTACTGAAAAACAAAGAGGACTTGGCTAGCAGGTGGTTTGAAACCAAAACATGTGCCCACAGTACAGAATAATAAAAAACACTTTGAGCCTGAGAACAGATAGTTAACAGATAACCATATGAGCTCATAGGAGTTAGGTCACATGGGGGGATGACATACAGCTAGAGGCTAGGTTACAGCAAATCATCCAATCACCATAAGGTTAACACTCAGAAGGTGGAGTATGGGAAGGGTGAAGAGTTTTCTTTGTTCATTTTGCTTATATCTTTGCAATGTGTTCGTTTCAACTGGATCTGTAAACCTGAAACTGTAACTTTTTCTATTGCTGTAATTCTACAACAACATCTACAAGATGTGATTCTAAAGTTTTTTTGCCATCAGCAGTATGGATTGTATATTTTCTTTTCTTGTTTTCTTTATGGAACAATAAAGCTTTAATTTGGATCTACAAAATGTTTCTTCATGGAAATAGCATGGAAATGGCTGGTGAAGGAAGCTGGTTTCTGAACAATGCTGCATTACAATCACATCACACCCAAATTCCACAGCACCTTCTCTGCTATGGCACCCTGTTGTGGGATGGTCCCCCCATCACTGGTGCTGATACTTTTGGGATCTAACCATGTGGCTCCAAAACTGTGCAGCTTTTAAACTCTTTTATTTGTTAGTGTTGAATTGTTTAAAGTTTTGCTAAATATGTGGGGTTTTTTTGTCCTATTTCAATTATTTCTCTTTTATATTTAAACTTTTATTATATATCTCCCTTGGATCTTATAATATGTGGGGATAAATATATCTTTTAATAAATAATAAATAAAATAAGTAATAAAACAAGGATAGACAATTGTGGCCTTCCTGATGCTTTAGGTCTTCAGCTTCTTGGTTGCTTAGCTAGCAAACGAATGGAAGGATTACAGAATTTGTAGTCCAAAAACATTTGTAGGGGGCAGAGCAGCCTGTTCACTTCCTTATAGCAACATTATTGATGGTGCCTCAGATAAAGGTCAGTCTCAGAGAGCAAAAGTATAAACTGTATAATCTGTAGGCAGGATAGGGCTCTAGAAGGTTCACAGAAGCCTTTGCTCCTCTTTGATCCCCACCACCTCCCTTGAAATTCTGGAACCCCCCCCCCCCCCCATTATTTTGGCTGAAAAAAAAATCCCAGTTTCTCAGATACAAAAACATCCCCTGATGCCAGACTCCTCTGTGAAATGCTGTTTTTGGACAGCCTCCCTCTCTTGAACCAGCAAGAAAAAGGCTGCACATGGTCTCCCCTGACCTGGAATGACAGAATATCACTTCTAGCTGCAGAAAACAACCATAACCATGGTGCAGTTTGGTCCTCTAGGTTCCTGGAGAAGTTGAAAATGTCCCTCTTATCCTCATGGTGCTCACCCTTGTCATAGATGCTGAGAAAGCTCTCTAGATATATACCTTTTTAGGGATCACTGGAAAACTCCATAGTTTCAGAGGGAGGAAAACATTTTGAATAATTTTTAATTGGGATGTTAAAAATAGTGAAAATTTTAGATCTTAAATGTTAATAGTTTTGGTTTAGCATTAGTTAAAATCATGTTAAATATATAAACTTTTTAAATAAGAGCACATTCCACAACAACTGTACATGTTGGCTCCCCCCCCCCCCCTTTAAATGTGAACACTTGAAGTTCTGTTGAACAAGCATTTGCAAGATAAGAGAAGTACATTGGAAACCTTTAGAGCTGTGTCAAGCTGTCTGCACAGACTCCAAAATGATCAGTTAATCTCAGAACACTGATCGCATCTAGCAAGGTAAAGAATTACTTTTTGAAATCTGGTCTTATATACCTTGATGGAAGGTGACCTATAAATCAGAAATTGGCATTTTTTTAATAAAAAAAAATCTGTCTGAAACATATTACATCACATCAACTTTTCCCTATTTCTAGAAATGGTGCATATCCTCCAGCTGTCCTGATTTAGAAGGGGCATACTAATTAATTCTCTGTTGTCTCACTTTTTCAACTGCTTTAAAAAGTCCTGGTTTATCTTTCCCCCTTGGTTCTCATCATACTTCCATTAGTGCAAACTGAGTTCAAAGTGTAAAAGTAGTTTATACTCACTTGACCTGGCAGGAAAGAGAAGAGATGGAGGGGTCAGAATCTGGCCCTTCTCTGTGGACTCAGGCAAAAGTAAACTGCTGCAACCATTCTATCTATTCATCCTCTTTAATAACTTTTGCTATCTAGACCATGCTCTGATGTTGCTTGGACATATGTTTTCATCTGTGAAATAATGGAGGTTATGAGCATTCTTTGTCCATTTTTTTGTCCTTCAATAGTAAGGCTTTTATGAAGTTCTAATGCCTTGTACTATGAAATGATTCATAGATCTTATTTGTCTAGATGCTTCTGTCTGTAAATAGGCTTTCTATGTAAAGAATGATAAATGACTCTAGTTACCATGTGAATGAATCTATAGACCACAGCTGAATATAGCTGGTCTTGGTTGATTGTTCAAGCCAAGTAGGATTGGGCCCACCAGGAACTACCATTGCTTGATTTTGGGACCACCAGGAATTACCATTGCTTCCAGGTTGGCAGGAATTGGATGTGCCTAGGAAGAACAAACCTGGGTGCTCATCCACACCCCCTCTCCTCCAGTGAAGCAATAGTCATATTGGGAGGGGATGGCTGTAGCTGAAAATTGGGGTTTGGAAGGTAAAGGAGAACAAGTATTTTCATTGCAGTTGATAAAGCCTTAGGGAAAGCACACCTTGCTGAAAAGGGGAATTGTGCTTCTTACAGCACTCTACATGTCTTGTTTCTAAAATGAAATGTGGCTTTTTGTTGTTGCTGTTGCTAATTGCCCAAAATGATTCAGTGGTGAAGAGAATAGTTGGTTTTCCAAGAAAGGGCAGAAGATGCAGACCATGGCCATGTGTTATCCAACTTTGCTTTGAAGGATGTCATAAAGCAAGCAGAAAAAGAAACAAAAGCAGAGTAACAAGAAGCAGCACAAAAGCTGACATGATAAAGGGCCAATGCAGACTGCCTGTTTGGGGTGGCAGAGAGCTGCCCCAGGGAGCGGCAGATCAGGACTGCAGCAAACCAATGCCGCAGCCCCCATCCTTCCTTTTGCTGCCCCTAAAAGAATGGCAAAAGACTGCCCTAGGAGACGGCTCTGTGGCTCTTCTGCGCCCTTTTGGTGCAGCATATCTGCATGCTGCTCTGGAAGGGCATCCTGACATCACGCAGCATGTGTACGGCCACACAGCATCAGGACGGCATCGGGGTGGGGTTGGGGCTAGGGCGGCTGGTGTGTGGCTACCCCACCCCAAGTCTACCCCCAGGCCAGCCCTTTGGGCTGGTCTGCAATGGCCCAAAATAATGTAATAATGTAAACAAAAAGCTAAAGCTATGTAAATAATAATAATAATAATAATAATAATAATAATAATAACTTGTGATACTTGAAGATTTACATAGCATAAGGTCCTGTGAATAGCTACCAACTTTATCAGATGCTTCTGAGTCATAGCCAGCTAAATAGGGCAAATTTGGAACAATGTGTAATGAATGCAATCAATGTGAATGTGATGAAGTGGGTTGTATTGTTGTTATTCGTTGTCATGTCAAGGCACTAAAGACACCCCTACAATGGCAAGCCACCTCTGAGTATTGTTTGCCTAAGAAAACCCCAATGAAATTAATTAGGTCACCAGAAGTCTACTGGTGACTTAAAGGCATATACACACAGATATGAATGAGATACCACCAAGAGACACAATCAACAACAGCATTGTTTGAGTCTTGACTTCCTTGATTGAGTCAATACACCTGTAATGTTGTCTTCCTATTTTTCTACTACCTTCCACTTTAAATGAACATTATTGTTTTTTTCCAATGAGTTATGGTATGTCCAAAGTTGAACAGTCTTTAGTTCAGTCATCTCAGCCCTCTAGGGAGAGTTCAAGCCAGATTTCCTTTATGATCCATTTATTTGTCTTTGGCAGTCGATAGTATCTGTAGAATTCTCTACATTTCGAATGAGTTGTTTTTCTTCCTGTCAACTTTTCGTACTGTCCAGATTTCACAGCTATACACAGAAATTAGAAATACTGTACTATGGCACAGATGGTTCAGACTTTAGTATTTGATGATATGTCTTTATACTCAAGGTTCTTATCTAGTTCCTTCATAGCTGTTCCAAATTGTAGTATTCTGATTTCTTCACTACAACCTTCATACTGTTCTGGACAGGGCCAAGGTATAGAAAAGCTGGAACTCCTTCAGTGTCTTCATTGCCCACTTTAAAGTTATGTAAATGATCTGTGGTCATTATTTTTGTTTTCTTATCACTCAGCTATAATCCTACTTTTGCACTTTCACCCTTAACTCTCACCTTTCATCAAGTGAATATTCAGTAACCCACCTTTCATGACACAGGTTTTAGCCATGGTTGACACCAGTTTCTAAAATTAAATGTGCCTCTATCCTGTTGGGGATAAGGTGCTTTAAAGACAATGTGATAAACTCCAATATTGCCCTTATATCTATTAAGCAACATAGGCAGAAAAATCCTGCAATCAAATCCTGCGCTGACACTTTATTAGATACATGAACATTCTGTGATAGTGTATCTGTTGTTAAACCTAATATCTAATTTGTTGTATTGTTGCTAAAAATACGTGAATCAATAATTAAGAAACATTAGCTTTTCAGAAGACCAGGTACTGGTACAGATGAACAATACTAGAACGAGTTTGTGTATGTGTATGAATGTATCAGGCTACATTTTTAAATTTCGTTGGGGAATACGAGCATAAAGACTGTCATGATAAATGCCTGCACATCAACATTTACCACTGCTGTCCTGGATGTTATGAAATAGATAAGAAAGACTTTCTCTTTGGATGATCCAACCTCAGAAGGAAGGCTGGGTTGTTTTGTAGTAGCTGTTGTTTTGTCACTTTAACATGCAAAACTAGTGAAGGGGGAAAGGGCTAACCAATACATCTCTTTATGTCCCCCAACTTTTTGTGTCCTTGATAAAACAAAAAGGACAAAAAGGAAAGCATCTGAATATCAAAGCTTTGCACTTTACATTATGTGGCAGCATTGAAAAACAATCCAGGAATCAGTTTTTTGGCCAGAAGGTATATGCTTTTTTTTTTTTTTTTTTAAAGAGATCTTCCTCATTTTGAGAAGAGGGGAACAGAATGGAAAAGAAGAGGAGAGATAGCTTTTTAATTTCTTTATGCATCAATTTGAAGCTTTTAGCAGGCTAAAAACTTAACATGAAATAGACATCAAATATCTTATTTTCAAAATGAAAAGGTCACTATATTATATTCAGGTCTCTATAAATGAAAACAGGGCTCTATAAATGCAGTTGAAAAGCAGTTTTTGTACTTTCAATTTATAAAATACCATGTAATCCTGCTACTCTGCATGCTGCCCTTTAAACAGAAAATGTCTTCTTTTCCTACAATTTCTCCCATTTCCCTCACAAAAGCTGCATCAAATATATTTCCTATAGCTATCATAATGGGGTAAGATTTTTTTTGAGTATTAACTAAACTGATAGTTGTTATATGTGATGAGTTCCTACTGAAACCTTAGGAATGATGGCCATCATTATATAGCTCTGATTAATCTTATTTTAATCCACTCTTGGTACAATATGAATAAAAGGACTACCGTATTTTACTGCAATCAAACCTTTTTTTCTCTCTGCTATTATTTAGTAACGTTTTTCCTTTGGTAACACTCATTGGCAGGCTAATCAATTCACAGTCTGTACAGTACAATAGATACAATGGTAGTTTTCACAGTAGAATAGCTGGAAATTATTTGGGATAGATGAAAGAACACAGGCTACAGCAGAAACTACATCAATATGGTGTGTGTGTATGGGGGGGGGGGAAGAACAACCACCACCTTTCAATAGCAAAAAGAATCCATACAATATACTACCCCCCTCAGTTTTGAAATACAATTTACGTCATCCCTGACCATTGACTCCCAGATTGAATGGAGGCTTATGTTTCTTTTACATTACACTGGTGTATCAGTTTGATATCACTATTGCTGTACCCACACTGCACACTTTGAGCCATGGTTCAATGCTATGGAATTCTGGGAATTATAATTTTGTGAGACATTTAGCTTCTTTGTCAGAGAGCTCCAGTTCCACACCAAACTACACTTCCCAGAATTCCATAGCATTGAGATATTTCCGTTAAAGTAGTGCTCACCTGGATTATTTGTGCAGTGTGGATGCAACCTATAATTGTGATGGTTGCTTCCTGTGGAATCCTGGGGTTTGCATTTTCATGAGCTATTCACAATTTTATGCAGGAGAGTTCTGGTGTCTCACTAAACTATAAATCTCAAATGCTGTCAGATTAATTAAATTATTACATTTACAATTTACAATTAAAATAGTAGCAAAGTGTCTTACAGTTGGCCCTCCACATTTGCAGCTTTGACTTTTGTGGATCTGATTATTCATGGATTTGATTAATATGTTCTCTCTAGGAATCGCTAGGCCCTCCAGCACTACTCTGCCAGACACTGACCACTGAAGCACGTAGAGATTCCTAGAGGAAACACTTCTCTAGGCATCTGTAGGTCCTCCAGAAGAATTCTGTGGTCAGCTCCTGCCAGATGTTGCCCATATAGTTACGATGGAGACTTAAGAGATTTTTTCCCTTAGGCAAAAAAGAGTAGTTTTTTTTATTTACAGTTTTTTCACTTTCATGGAGGTTCTGTGCCCCTAACTGTAGCGAATGTGGAGGGTCCACTGTAATTGTCTAGTGTGAAAGAAACCATAGTGCAAAACTTCCACATTAGAGGAGTTAGTTCTGTTAATGGCTGAAATGAGAGACCTGAAACACAACCCAAAAACAGGAGATGCAGTGCTTTGTAATGATACAAAAGCCTCTTGTGACCAGTTATGTTGGCCTTTGAAACAGATCCTCACCTCCTAGAACTGCTGGTTCAACAGAGAGATTACTCCAGCTTTGTACTGGACGTTCACTGCAATTTTGCTTACATTTCATGACAATTTGCAGGCTGGAATGATTATGTATACAGTTGCACTTTTCTGTATGTCTCCATAGTCTACAACTGTGTTTGCAGGAGAAAAAAAATACATAAGGTGTATCAGGGCCATTTCACACAAGCATCAAAGAGAGAACTTGATTTTTTTTTTAAAGAGAGGAACTCTAGTGTTTATTGCAGTGATGCAGTGGTAAATTTTGAAATGTAGGCATTTGTCAGAATACCACAAAAGTCAAAAGGCAGGCAGCCATATGTCTATGTTGGCTGGTTCTAGCAGTTTATTTCCACCGAATAGGAAATTGATAGGTCCGAAAGCTGATAAGTCTTCATTATCCATTTGAGACCAAACCATCCTGAAAGACTCTGCATTGCAAGAGCCTTACATTCTCCCCTACACCTTGACACTTTGTGTCTAGTACCGAAATAGAGACAACAAGAAAACCTGTGGGAGTGGCTGGCTGTGCCATAATCCTTGCTAAAAAAGATGTTCTGGCACTCCCACCATGTGACTCCTGGATCTGTGGCACCTTTGGGTTATTGGCTGCATTGACAAGTCCAACCTGTAGCCATTCTATGTTTGTAGCAGATCAAAAGGAGGATGCCAATGTGGTGTAGTGATTGAGTGTTGGACTATGACTCGAGACTCTAGAGACCAGGGTTTGATTCCCAGTTGGCCATGAAATCTACTGGGTAACCTTGGGCAAGTCACATGCTCCCAGCCTCAGGGGAAGGCAATGGCAAGCCTCCTCTGAACAAATGTTTCCAGAAAACCCCATGAATTTGCCTTAGGGTTGCCATAAGTCAGAAACAACTTGAAGGCACACAACAACAACAAATGATCATGAAAATGACTTTGGTAGTTCCTATATAACCACCTGATGTCCTGTGACGTCTTGTATATGTATCTTAGCATGCCATCACAAGATTGCATGCAGCTTTTTTAGCTGTCTTGTTTTGAAACAGTTTTTGAAGAAATTGTTTTATTTTGTTTTCCCCCTTGTTGTTATGTGCCCCCTCTGGTCAATGCCAACTTATAGTGACCCTATCCTAGGGGTAAGATTTATTCTGAGGTTTGCCATTGCCTTCCTTTAAGGCTAAGAGAGTGTGACTTGCCCAAGTGGGTTATCCAATGGGTTTCCATGAAGCCAGTGGGGATTCAAATCCTTGTCTCTTTGAATCATAGCTCACCTCTCAAGCTTGTCAGTTGATTGTCTTTTAAATGTTTTATATGCTTTTTCTGCTCTATAATGCCGGGGGGGGGGGTGCAGGGGGCTGAGAGCCCCCATCCCCAACTATCCATTAGGAAAAAAATAATCCAAAGTCTTGTCAGTTTGGTGCTATGCTTACTGATATGTTTCAAACAGTATTTTAAATTAGCTTTTAATCCAGTTGTGTTTCAATAGTTGATCTTATTTTGTTTTTAATTGTATTCCTTTATTTAATGTTACAGGACAAAGGTAGCATGTAAGCCCAACCAACCAACATACCATATAGCAACATATTAGAATGTGACTGATTGGGTTACTATGGCACACTGTTGCCAGACAGTGCAGAAATATGGATTTCCCCAGTGTTTGGGGGCCGGGTTATCAGGACAGTTCATTTCTCTGTATAGGTAGCTTAGTACTTGGCTAGTGAACCAATGGGGACATCAAAATGAATTCTAGTGACAATCTATCACAACATCCATCTTAAACGCTTGGGTGAAATAACATTTGAAGTTTCACTTATGTTTCACAGGTTAAAGGCATTGATACCAGCTATGTCCTTAGTTTCAATATACATTATTTCTTCTGTTCTGCTTGATTTATTCAAACTATAGAGATGAACAAAGATGAATTTGACATCTGCCTACTTTCACCTCCTACTTCTCCTTGACATATTCAGAAAGTATTGCGGCTAAATGTTCTTGGTAATTTTTGTCCCAAGAGTGACAGATGACAAGAGCTACCACTGCCTTAGGCTGCTTGAAGTTATACACAATCTTTTTTAGCTTCATCATTACAAATTCTCCTTTTATTCCAGAGAGCAACATTTGCATAGTCAATCCATCAATAAGTCAAAAGTTCTAGGCTAACACTTAAAGTTGTATAGAAGTCCAATTATGGCAATTTTGTCTCTGGCAATGACATGGAGTCTATAATGGCTAGTGCCATGCACATTACAATATAAGAAATCAAAAGGAATATTTATGCTATATTCATGCCACAAAATGGTACATTGTTGACAAAGAGGATTGGCATAGATTGGCTGCACAGTGCATATTCCATATAATAGCCAATATACTCTAAAGGTTGTACTTACTGTTGTTGTGCGCCTTTGAGTTGTATCTGACTTATATTTACTGTTGTACTTACTGTTGTTGTGTGCCTTTGAGTTGTATCTGACTTATGGTGACCCTAAGGCAAACCTAGGTCTGTGGCTGAGTGGGGAATTGAATCCTGGTTTCCAGAGTTGTAATCCAGTGCTCAAACCACTATGCCATGATAGGTCTTGTTGTTCTCACTGTTTCTATGAAATAGGTCACATATCTTGCTGAAGTGGTTTCATTTTATTCTTACCCTTCCAATTGTAGAGTTTTTGTAGGTAGCAAGGGTTAGTAGCAAAGGGGGATGGAGATAGACTCTCACACCACAGTCCACTCACATTTGAAACAGAAGAGGGAGGGTCCTAGAATCAGAGAGAATGCCTTTGTCTTGGAATTGTTGGATGTCCCAGTTCATGGAAATAAAATCTTGTAGTTGCTGTAACCCAGACTTCTTGCATCTAGTCCTTCCACAGAGTATGGCCATTGTAGCATAACACATCTGATAGGCACTGGATTAGAGAAAAGCCTAATATCAAATGCCCTGCCATGCATTACTTGAGGAATTCTACTTAATTACAACTCACTCATCATGTTCATATCAGTTTACTTATATCTAATTCTCAGACCACTACTGATTCATCTAGAGAGTTTATCACATGGGGAGCCCCGTGCAAAATCACTCTTTAAAGTGAAAAAAAACCCACAAAAGCGGAAGCTTTTAATGAACGGGATTTCTCCCATTCTGCCCTGTGTAAAAAGTAAAAGTGCTGTTAACAGGGAGGTTAATCTGAACGAAAACCCCTCATTTTTACTTTTGAGTTTTTTCGAAAGTAAAAAGAAGTGTAAATGAGGGGTTTTCATTTGGATTAATCTCCTTTTAACATCAATTTAACGACGACGTCGTGTGAAATCATGACCGCTTTTGCGGTTTTTTTCTAATTTAAAGCCCATCTTTTGTACGGGATTCCCCCATGTGATAAACTCCTTTGACTATACAAAGTAATAATATTATGCAAATCATATAGATCAAGGGTAGGCAACCTTTCCCCTTTAAGGGCCGAGGGACTTCAGCTCCCAGAAGCCTCAGCCATGTTGGCCAATAGTCTCATGTTGGCCAATAGCTCCTGGGATTCTGGGAGCTGAAGTCCCTTGGCCCTTAAAGGGGAAAGGTTGCCTACCCCTGATATAGATGCCATGAGGTATTCAAAACCAAGATTGTAACAATTTGTTTTACCCTGACAGGGCAGAGCATTATCATTTATATTCCACTCCTACCCCAGCATAAGGTGCCACAGCATGGTTGCATGGCTATCTTCTCCATACAAAAACAAAATTGCAGTTTTGTTACAATCATGTTTCTTATCCCTCCCAAAAATCCATCCTAGATGTTCAGCACACTGAAGGGGGAAACAGCAAATAATAATACATATAAGAAATTTTAGCTGTTTTAGCCTGCAAAGGCATAGCAAGACTTATTGATCACCCATCAAGTATCTATGACCTCTTTCTGGACACCATTTCTGGAAGTTCGACATTCTTCATCTGCTATAGAATTATAGTTGCGTTATTGCTCCATTTTAATTGCCATGGATCCATCCTATGGGATCCTGGGGTTTGTAGTTTAGAGTTGGGTGTTTAGAATTCTCAGCCAGTGTACTGTAGTTTGGCCTTACCAAACTACAAATCCCAAGATTCCGTAGGATAGAACCATGGCAAGTAAAATGGAATACTAGTGCTATAATATCTTATGCTGAAAAGAAGAGAGACAACATGGTGTAGTAGTTTGAGTAATGAACTACAACTCTGGAGAACAGAATTTGAATTGCTGCTCAGCATGGAAACCCACTGTGTGGCCTTCGGCAACCCACACTCTTTCAGCCTCAGAGGAAGGCAAAGACAAAGACAAAAGCAAAGGTGAAGGCAAACCCCCTCTGAATAAATCTTGCCAGGAAAACACTTTAGGGTTGACTTAGGTTGGAAACAACTTGAAGGCACACAACAACAAACTGTGTAGTGTGACTGGGCCCTAGGTCTCTTCATTTTCTTCAAGTATAATCACCTTCAGGACCTTTTGCTTAGCATGCATTTGAAAGAGAAGACCTTATCTTATTCTTGAAGCTACCTTGACAATGTTCTTCTGGCATCCCTGGGTTAGCCTCTGGGAGATCAGATGTAATGGTGTGATAAATGGGAGCCCCTCCATTTATCAGAGCCTTTTTCCATGTGGGAGGGGATATTGGAATCTATGAGAAGGATTGTTAGGATATGGATGGGATATACAGTCAAAGGTGAAATGTAAAGATGTGTGTGTGTCTGTAATTTTCCACTTGAGAACAGTTTTTTTTAATTTTATTTATATTAATCAACTTTCCATACATTTTTATATACTTTTACATCTTAGCCGTTGTTGTTTTTTAAACAAAACCCCCTAAATATCCCCTCCGTGCACCCCACCCCCGGAGCCATTTCCATCTTTATACTCCATCCAAAATCTTAACTCCTCCCGTGGAGGCAATTTCCCGTCTTCCATTCTTAATACATTTTCAATAAATTTTTTCCATATTTCATCAAAATCATTTCTTTTCAATAATCCTTTTTTCACTTTCAATTTACATGTTAATTTATCATTAATTGCTATCTTCCAAACTTCCTTATACCAATCCTCCAATTTCACACTTATTTTTGTTTTCCAACTTCTTGCTATAATTAATCTCGCAGCAGTAAACAAATTTGTTACAAGGTTTTTTTCCTCCTTCCATTCTACATCATTATATATTGATAACAATGCTATATTCGGTTTTCTATCTATCTTTATATTCATAACCTTTTCTATCTCTATTATTACTATTTCCCAGAATTTTTGTACATATATACATTGCCACCACATATGTAGATATGACCCTACTTCCTGACAACCTCTCCAACAATATTTTGAATTTTCTTTATTTATATTATGTAATCTCAGTGGTGTCAAATACCACTTCCAAATCAATTTATAATAATTTTCCTTAATTCGCACCGATAAATTTTTCAAATGTCTTTGTTCCCAAATCTTATTCCATTCATTGTCAGAGATTTTGCATTTCAATTCATCTTCCCATATTTCTTTTAAAATAATTTGATCTAGTTTTTCCCTTTTATTATCCATTAATATTTTATAAATTTTGCGACTTAAGCCTTTCATATTTTCATTTTCCTCCATTCCTTTTCCTTTCTGAACTATTTGTTCAAACTGTGTATATTTCCCTTTTTCTATATTTTTTTCTTCAAATTCTTAAACCATTGTTCTATTTGCATAAAATGTAACCAAGACATGTTTATCCCCCTAAGTTTTTCTTTTATATTTTCTTTTCCTATCTTTAATTCTATCCAATTTTCTATTTTATCTATTTTCCTTTCCTTTAATTCTTTATCTAATAAATCTTTTAAATTTTTGGGGAAAGATTTTTCCATTATTATTGGTGTTATTATTGAATTTTCATTCATTAATCCTTTTTTATATTTATTCCAAATTTCTAATATATTTTCCATAAGTGGATTTCCAATTTCTTTAATTTCTTTCCTACTAATTTCTTTAAATTTTTTTTCTCTATTTTCATATCTATCTCTTTCCCCCCCATTTCTAACCAATCTAAATCTGGTACATCCAGCATTCCTTCTATTACATATCTTAAGTGGTTAGCTTCATAATATCCTTTTTTCTGAGACTCATACCAAAATTGTTTATTTAATCTGCATCTTTTCCCTCCATTACAATATACATTTAGTAACTGTTGCCATTTACTTAATTCTACTTCTGATATTTTTAGTGGTATCATTCTAAATAGAAAATTTAATTTTGGTAAAATTTTCATTTTAAGTAACGCTATTCTTCCAAACCATGATAATCGAATTTTCTTATATTCTACTATTTTTTTTCAACTTCTCTCCGTAATACTAAGAAATTTTTCTCTTCCATTTCTTTTAAATCTTTTGTTATATTAATTCCTAAATATTTTATATTACTTTTTATTCTTATCCCTAATTCTTTTTGCTTCATAAGCTCTGATACTTCCTTTTTTGTATAATTAAATAACATCATTTCTGTTTTATTCCAATTAATTTGAAGTCCTGTTATCTCACCAAATAAATTCAAATGTTCCTAAATTTCTCCTATTTTATCCTTTAAGTCTTTAATAGTTAATAATGTATCATCAGCAAATAAACTAATTTTATGTTTTTTTCCCAATCCTATTCCTTCCAAACTACTATCCTTCCTAATAACATTTGCTAACATTTCTATAACCATTGCAAATAATATTGGTGACAACGAGCATCCTTGCCTTGTACCTCTCGTTACTTTTATTTCCTTTGTAATTCCATCATTAACTATTACTTTTATTGAGTTATCACAATATAGTTGATCTATTAGTCCTCTCATTTTTTCTCCCATTCCAAACTTTTTCATAATTATTTTTAATGTCTCTTCATTTTCTTCAAGTATAATCACCTTCAGGACCTTTTGCTTAGCATGCATTTGAAAGAGAAGACCTTATCTTATTCTTGAAGCTACCTTGACAATGTTCTTCTGGCATCCCTGGGTTAGCCTCTGGGAGATCAGATGTAATGGTGTGATAAATGGGAGCCCCTCCATTTATCAGAGCCTTTTTCCATGTGGGAGGGGATATTGGAATCTATGAGGAGGATTGTTAGGATATGGATGGGATATACAGTCAAAGGTGAAATGTAAAGATGTCTGTAATTTTCCACTTGAGAACAGTTTTTGGACAAGGCACAAACAACATTTTGAAAAACAGGGTGAATCAACGCCAGGTGGTAACAGAGACATCAACAATGTACTTTCCCAGAGATAGAACTAATGGAACCAGACTTTGTTATGGATAACAAGATATATCAAATACGTAAATAATCGTTAGGCTGGGAAAGATAGTCACGTGGTGGATGATGGACAGCAAGAGGCTGGGTTAATAGACATCATACAGACATTATCCAATTAACATAAGGTTAACACCTAGAAGGTGGAGTATGGGAAGGGCCTAGAAAATCCTTTGTCTAAGAATTGTTTTGTTGTTCAAGATGTGAGCGTGTGTGGCTGGCAGCAGTGGTTTTAACTGCAACAAGTTGGATCCTAATGCTTTTGGGATTGTTAAAGATGTAATCTTATATGGCTGAACTGGACAAGTTCATCACAATGGATTTTACTTAGTTATCTTATTTTTACTTTTTATATGCATTAATAAAGCTATGCTTTTGGACTTTACAATGTGTCTTCTGGACTGAGGAAGACAGTTTTGCTAAAGAAGAAAAGCTGAGCCAGTTGATGGCAAATCTACACAGTGGCTGTGGATCACAGCAGCCAGCTTGTCCTGAAGACTCTGCTGGGTGCCAAAGGGCATCACTACAACACTCATCATCCACACACCAACAAGGGTTACGGGCCCCGTCTGTCACTTGTTTTGCCCAGTTTATGGCTAGTTTGCCAGTTATGGCTGTGTCTGCCATTTAAGACTGTTTTTGCCAGTTTGTGGCTAGTCTGGCTGAAGAGGCTTGTTTTGCCAGATGTGGCTGGTCTTCCAGCTAAGACTGTTTTTGCCTAAAGAGAGGCTTGTCTGCCAGATGTGGCTGGTCTGCCAGAGGACAAAGAGGCCAAATGTCCAGAAGGAAAAGCCCACAAGTCCAAATGCCAAGTCTGCAACGACTTCAGCTGTGCCAGGACAAGGAAACCATGCTTCAGCGGTTGCTGGGAAAAGCAGAGGTGGCTTCAAATCTTCAGATATAAGTAAAAGTTTACTGCTAAGCTGTTTTGCCTGGTGGCAGAGTGCAGAACTCTTTAAAGACGGTTGTCTGAGGACTCCACTCTTTAAACAGTAAGATGCAGAGAAAATCAAAGCCTGAGAATGCTGGGAATACTGCGGGTTCAATGCAGTGAAATTTTTGTTTTTGTTCAAGCTGCAAACAATTCTGTTAAAGGCCATTTTGTTTGAAATGGAAGCAGCTGAGACTTGAGTCAGAATACATGTTGCAATGCATACAGTTTTAAAATGCAGCATGATTGCTGGACACAGGCGGTTGCCTAAGCTAAAAGACTCATTCTGTTAACCCTCTCTGAGTTACAGTTAAAGTTTTGGGAGAGGATGTTTCTTCAGCCAAAGGTTTTGGGAACTGAAGAAAGAATGAATGATTTCTACACAGCTTTGTCATAAATGTTGTGGTCAAAGGACTTTACAGTTCTTGGAAAAAAATACAAAAATCCCTGGTGAGGGTGAAATTTTACACAGTGGTCAATGCTGTGTGGGGCTGCAGCAGGTTTTGCTGGATGCCAAAAAAAAAAAAAAAAAAAAAAAAAAAAGTTCAAAAGGCTAAAACGTGATGAGCCAAGCGATTTGCTTGAAGAAAAGCCAAAAGTGCTTAGCTTGGGGATACCTAAGCAAGCAGCTGAGATTTCTGGAAACGCCTGAGACAGCACCTGAAGTCAGGAAATGCATCTTGAAAAGGCAGCTGATGCACGGGAGAAAACCGATGCTTTTACTGTGGCAGAGCAGGAGTTTTGAAAATGGCAATACAAGAAAATTTGCTACAATCAACAATTAACAACCCAGAGACATTGGGGGAAAAAGGAGAAACTACAAGCTGTTCTACAGAGCTGAGACAGTGTGACTCACACAGGTGGTGAAAAAACCTGAGGACAAAATAGAGTCTATATATTCTGGGACAACCAGACATAAATATTGCAGTTTTGCTAAAAAACAAGAAGTCCTCCAACCTTAAAGATGTTTATCTAGCTGATGGAGGGGTAAGAGATGTCAAAAGAAATTATAAAAATGTCTACATGCCAAGTTTTGGTGAAAAAACTTTGAAAATGTTTTATGTATACTGTTTAGTTGGTGTGTCAGGGGATATACACTGAGCTTTGTGGGAGACAAATGTAAAAATCACCCCGGATGGGGAGGTGTGGACAAAAGTTAAAAAAAGGAGAAAATATATATTTTTTATACAAAGTGAAACAAATGCTAAATGTGCAGGTGTGAAAAATGAATCATTGCATTCTGGTTATACACATCGATAATATAAAATCCTAGAGGACATAGGATTTGATAGCTTGTTTAAGATGGTGAGATATAGGTCCTGAATTTTGAGAAATGTCTTATTATACAAATGATTTGAGAGATGTTTGGTTTGCCACAGAGAAAAAGTCAAGGTTTTTCCTGTGACAAAACCAGAAAAAAAATTGCTAAAAATGACCTGTTGAGGTTAGTTTAAGCTGTTAAAGCAAAAAGGGACAAAATGTGTGTTATTAAGTGACAACAAATAATGTTTTAGTGATTGTGGATAGATTTTCCAGAAGTTTTCATATGTCAAAGTTTTAAAACAGAGATGTGATACATTTAAAAGTTTTTAACAATGGGTAAACATAAACATGAATGTAAAAATTGATTACAAAGGGTCTTTGCTCACAGACCGGGGGAAAGGAGAATTTTTGTCTCACAGTTTGAGAAACTGGCTGAGAAAGAAAAAATCTAACATCATTACACATGTTATGTGGGGATCCACTAAATTTAAAGATATCTGACAGTTAGGTTAAAGATTGTTAATTAAAAAAAAAAAAAGGATACATTCAAACAAAAATTTTACTGAAAATAAGACAGTTTAAAGATCCATGTGTCAGGAAATGGAGGGACACACAACATACAAAAGACAGACAAACATTAATCCTCTGGAAGTGAGGAAAACACTTTAGATCAGACAATACAGACAAGATTATCAACAAATAGAATGACAGTAAAACAAAGGACACACAAGTCCAGACACACAAAGAAAAATTCATAGAGAATGAAAACAACACACAAATTTATTATACAAGAAACAAGAGTTTATACAAAAGTGGCTGGTGAACCGGAGAGTTTCAAAGCGTTTTAGACAGTGTCAAAGAGTTTCAGGGAGTTTTAGAGATTTTAAAAGTTTTAAAAGTTTTTTCCTGTTGAGGAAAGTGAGAATGATACACTGCAGTACAACAAAAAATTCCAATGTTTAAAATTGACAAAGAGGTGTTTAAATGTGGTTGATAGACCTAAAGACAAAAATCACAAGGTGATTGGATAGAAAATAAAAGATGCCTGATGACAAATGGAGTTACAAACTAGGTTAATAACAAAAAGGATTTGTTCAACAAAGGTTTAAAAAACATTGATAAAACATTTAGTTTAAGGCTGAGAGCTTGTGACTGGAATAGACTTTAAACAACATGGAGGGGCTAGTAAGTTCAACATTTTGGTTTTGAGATTGCTTGTTTAAATGCTGATATGTGTGTTAACACAAAAAGAGATGACAGTTTTTGGTTGTTTAGATTCAAGAGATTTAGAAAAAGTTGTCTAGAGAGATTTGGTATCAAAAGTTTTGATTTTTGAGATCTTATTTTTGAGGTTACTAGACTGTTGATAGAATATGTTTAGTGAGTCAACATAGAAAGAGTAGAGAAAGTGTGATTTGCAGAGTGCAAAGAATGGTGACAGGTTTAAAGTCAGAAGGTTTTGTTTGGAATAAAGTAAAGTTACAAAGAGTTTTAAATATTCAGATATAGAAAAGCTTTGTGAGGGGTTTGATGTTTATAGTTGACAAATAATAGATTACAATTTTGTTTGTTATAGGTGTTTTAGAAAAAATTGTTTTAAGATAATAGATTAAACAACAATAAAATATTTGATATGTTTTTTAAAGAAAAAGGGGCTTGTGATTTAAAATAGCCACATTGACATAAAAGTGTTTTATAGATAGCTCATTTTCTTTAGAGTTATATGATAGCTAGTCAGATTAAGGATTGTCATTAAGTATAGAAAAAGGTTAATAGTTTAAAAGATAAAAAATAAGGATATATAGTTTTAAGTGTTAAATAAACTTTAAGTGTTGATAAAACAAAATATATAACATTAGATGAGATAAGATAGATTAAACAGTTGTTATAAGATTTAAATTGCGAACTGTCAGTTGTGATATATAGAGATTTACAGACATGCATTTTTATGACAATAGCAAAAATGTTAAGATATAGATCAAAATAGATTAGAGTTTCATGACAGAATGCTAAAGAGAGCTAGTTAAAAATGGAATTGTTTGCCTAAGGGTTTAAGGCCAAACCACAACAGTATAGATGTATTAACAAAGGTTCTGGAGATATAACAACATTAACAATTGTTATAACAGATTGAGATGTCACTTTAAGTGTATAGAATCAAACATTGTGCTTAGACAGTTTCAATAACAACAACAACAAAATAGTGATCTCACACATCTGTACATTTCAGGAGGGGATTGTTAGGATATGGATGGGATATACAGTCAAAGGTGAAATGTAAAGATGTGTGTGTGTCTGTAATTTTCCACTTGAGAACAGTTTTTGGACAAGGCACAAACAACATTTTGAAAAACAGGGTGAATCAACGCCAGGTGGTAACAGAGACATCAACAATGTACTTTCCCAGAGATAGAACTAATGGAACCAGACTTTGTTATGGATAACAAGATATATCAAATACGTAAATAATCATTAGGCTGGGAAAGATAGTCACGTGGTGGATGATGGACAGCAAGAGGCTGGGTTAATAGACATCATACAGACATTACCCAATTAACATAAGGTTAACACCTAGAAGGTGGAGTATGGGAAGGGCCTAGAAAATCCTTTGTCTAAGAATTGTTTTGTTGTTCAAGATGTGAGCGTGTGTGGCTGGCAGCAGTGGTTTTAACTGCAACAAATTGGATCCTAATGCTTTTGGGATTGTTAAAGATGTAATCTTATATGGCTGAACTGGACAAGTTAATCACAATGGATTTTACCTAGTTATCTTATTTTTACTTTTTATATGCATTAATAAAGCTATGCTTTTGGACTTTACAATGTGTCTTCTTGACTGAGGAAGACAGTTTTGCTAAAGAAGAAAAGCTGAGCCAGTTGATGGCAAATCTACACAGTGGCTGTGGATCACAGCAGCCAGCTTGTCCTGAAGACTCTGCTGGGTGCCAAAGGGCATCACTACAACACTCATCATCCATACACCAACAAGGATGACATCACTAGTGGTGTGAGGGCAACCATCCAATCAAATGGCGGTTAGAAAAGAACCTTCTGGATGGTTGCTGGAGAGAGACTGTTAAGACAGTTGAGAGGGAGAAGAGCAGAGAAACAACAAGGTCTCAGCTTTTAGGTTTTTTAAGTCAGGGATTTAGGTTTGGCTGAAATGATTATCTTTTTGTAATTAATCTTTTAGGTTTGTGCCTGGAGGACTAGTTGTCCTCCATGTCTTAGGGGGGTTGCAGACTGCCAGAAATAGTGCAAATTGAGTCCACTTTTAGGGTTAGGGTTAGTGCTAGGGAATCATGGGAACTGTTTTCCCCCCCCCTGAGACATTGAGTCTTCTCTGCCAGAGAACTCTGGTGCCACAATAAAATACAGTTCCCATGATTCCCTAACCCTAACCCTAACCCTAAAAGTGGACTCAATTTGCACTATTTCTGGCAGTCTGCAACCCCCCTTAGTCTTTAATGTTTGTTACTTATTAATAAACCTTTTCCTTCATTACTCTGCCTCTTCTTAATTCCTTTTAATGGCCTTCACTCAGCTGGTGCTTGCTCTAATTGTAGGTTATTAGTAGAAGGTTTCAGTAATGCCCCAAAGCATTGCTGGGATATGACAGGTTAAATCATTGGGTGGTGGCAGCAAGTTGTTTATTTTGGAATTACAGTGTTCTCACAGGGTCCCATCCAGCTCAGCAGAATGGAGTGGGACAATAGAGAACCATCACAAATGATTATTTTAAACAATATATCTCTGTATAAGACTCCTAATTTTGAAATGTGTTGTAGTGCAGTAAAAGGGAATTTAAACACTGTTATTTTTTAAACCCAAGAGATAGAATCTTACTTTCACTGACTTTATGATCACAATTCAAGAAATGCAGAATAATGGGGGTGGGGTGGGGGAATACCATGGTGTTCCGCCACTATTGATCACAGACCATGTTTAAGCATGATTGTCACTTTTCATCTCTGTGTTTCTCATTGTGGGATCCATCATTTATATGGGTCATGATATAAAAGCTTAGCCTAAAAACTAATGCATACAGAAGTGTGATCACTAGATTTTTTTCTTTGTTTTGTATTTCACAGAAATTCCAATGAGCATTTATGTGCAATGTGATGGTCAATATCTTATACTTGAAAAAAGAGTAGGGGCTTTTACCTTTCTCTGAAGTTGAGAAAGTAAAACTTGCTCAAGGTAACCCAGTGGGTTACTCTGACCAAGCAGGGATTCAGAGCCTGGATTCCCAGGCTCCCAGTCCAGCACTGAAACCACAACACCATGGTGGTGCATTCTGGTGTGACTTCCATATAGTCAGCAAAAGAATGTCTCCACTTGCATGCTTACAGTCTAAAAGATAAGATCACAGAAGAAAAGAATATAGAGATGAAAGAGGGAAAGAGGAAGCAGACTTTCAGCAGGTCTGGTGGAATGGCTCTCCTTACCTCATCATCTGCTGGAAATGGCTACTGGTGTTGACAACTATGTGGAAATGAAACTGAATGAAAGCAAGGAGTTGCTCTAATAGGAATTTTGGTTTTGTGGTTCCACATACTCAATAGACTCAGATGTAAGATTCCCCCAGAGAGGTAATTCTACTGACAACATAGAAAAAAGTGGTTAATTCTCTCTGACAGAAATCTAGCTGCTGCCCAGAATGGAGGCTATTGTACAGTTAGCCAAGAAACATTATTGCTGAGGAAGCTGCTGAGAGACTAGAATTGCAACACGCAGTAAATTCACTATTGTGTTCTTCAAGCACAACCAGCTGAAAGTGGAATATTTAGGATTCGCCTTCCTTATGATTGTCTTCCTGTATATCTTTTAGCATTCAATGACTTTTTTTTAGCCCTTGGGTGCTCACTACATGTTATGTGAGATCCACCAAATGGAAATTAATCCGTTATAGATATTTTCACTCTACATTTCAAGTAAGTGCCTGCAGTAGCTTAGAACAAAGCAAGACATGCGATAAAAAAGAGGAAACTTTTAAGATATAATCAATATATTCAAATGCATTAAGAAGCTAAGGTAAAATTAGAAAGACGAGAGCCTAGGGAAATGGATGGGGATATAGATGGATCTCTCTCAATGCCCTCTCCATACCTCTTGCTTCTTTTGCCTAATTTCACCTTCCTTCTTCTTTTTCTTACTTCTCCCATCCTTCCATGCACACACATATGTATACTGAAAGTATACAGTTGCTTGGTCCCATATTAGCATGAGTCTAATGTTTCTTAAATATGTGAAGACTGCTGAACTGTGAATGGATAGATCCTCATTTGGTTCAAAGGTGCAACTCTCTCTCTCTCTCATCACCCACACAGACCCGCATGCATTCTTTCTTGGATGTTCTGAAAGAAATGTGGTTAACTTCACATATTGACTATAGCAAGGAAGAAACCACTGTCAGTGCCACAGTAATATCTGGCTGGTTATTGCATATCAGTAGTGGTGGGTCTCCCTAAATGATTTTTTTTTTGTCATCCCCTCATTTCTACACTGTAGTAATTTAAAACCAATTGAGCATTTGGAAATACAATTTATGCTTCAAAAAAAAAGGGTCAGGAAAAGTTACTAAGGGAATACAAACACAGCAAACATAAGTGTTAAAGGTGTTCATGATTTTCACTGTCTCCCTCTTTGTAATGACAGATATTTGGGTTTGAAGGAAAATTAGAATGGGGCAGGATTATTGTTTGGAGAGACAGTGTCTTAATTTCATTCCCTTCGTAGCTACACCCCTGCTCTAGTTTATTTCACACTACATAATTCTAGCACTTTGCTATGCGTTTAACTGCCATGGCTACATTTCATGGACTTTTGGGATTTGTAGTTTGTTGAGCACTAGAATTTTCTGGAAGAAAAAAATTGCATGAAACTACAAATCCTAGGATTCAATGTGATGTAGCAATAGCAGTTAAAATGATATCCAAGTGGTATATGAAATCAAATAGTGTGAAAGAGACCTCGGATTGACACCTTGGCTACCATTTTTGAACTTTCTCTAAAATATGAAGCCAGTGAGGAATGTTTGGTATATTCTTGGTAGCTTCCTGCTCAGAACTGTTTCATGAGTGTTCCCTAAAAAAGTATTTTTTGATATGTTCTCCTCTTAGTGGTGTGCTTGTGTGAAGGAGCACACTACAAATGTTAAGTTCACTTTTCACTGTTTTTTTTTAAAAAATTGTGGGATAGTTTAATCATCTTTTAATTTTTGTGTTTTGTGAATTTTGACTATTTGTTTTTTAATTTGTTGTAAACTGCCTTGAATCCCAAACTGGGAAAAAGGCAGGATGATGATGACAACGATAATGACAATGATTATGGCAGCCAGGCAGGAAGGTAGGTTTGTCAAATGGATTGGGACAGCTGGTGGAAGGCTTTAAGGCTTAAAAGCCCTAACTATCCTGGCTGTTTCAGTATATTTTCTAAGTAGCAAACCATTTGTCCATCTTACACATGTCAGCATGAGATTGCTAGTTACTGGGTTATGGAACTGAATAAAAATTCCCTTTGGAATAGTGATTCTCTTTCCCCCTTCCCACTCAGTGTTTTTCCCCCCCCCCCCCTCTCTCTGTCTCTAAATGTGTGTGTGTGTATGGGTGTGTGTGTTAGGAGCTGAAATCTGGCTATGTATTTTCCAGTGAGTAGACACACAGACTGGAATGCTGGTAGCATCATTTATGCATAAGTCTGTTTTTGGATGAGACTGAGGGAGCTATTCTGTAAGTGCATTAAAAACCATCTCAAACTTCCCTCTGGCAGCTTTCAAGTAATGAGAAGGACTGCCACTGCCACTGCTGTAGTCAGAGAATGGAGGCAAATCCAATGATGAAGATACAGCTGGTCTGGTCTCTCAAGGGAAGGATAAGGAAGGTACACAATTTACGAATGCACCATCCATCTCCTTCTCTTGGAGACCAGCCCAGCCCGGCTGCATCTTCACTGTTGGAATTACCTCTGCTTTCTGTTCACTTGGAGAAGATTGTCCCTGTCCCATCCTTCCTGCCCGATCATGGGAAGGACTTTCACACCTGACCTGCACTTGACCCATCAGGGAAACAGAGTGAAAGTGACTGCGCAAATCACTTTGACACTTCAGCCAGATGAAAAGTGCTTTCAGACGCCATTTGCAGTCTTTTGTATTAACGGCTTAACCCATTAATACCATGACAGGTGAAAACGCTTTCAGCTGACAGCTGAAAGCGCTTTTCAGCTGGCTACAGTGTCAAGGTGGTTTGCACAATCACTTTCACTTGGGGCATGGACGGGAAAGGACAGGAGAGCGATCCCATCCCTATCCCATCCTCCACGTGATAATCTCCTATGTCTATGAGTAGGATAATAATCATACCATGTCTCTGACACAACTTTATGCTCATCAATGTTAGAGTTAAGGTTCTCTCACCCTTAACAGGGTGACTACTGTTAGTGTGTGGATGATGAGTGTTGTAGTGATGCTCTTTGGCACCCAGCAGAATCTGCAGGACAAGCTGGCTGCTGTGATCCACAGCCACTCTGTAATTCTTACCAACAACTGGCTCAGCTTCCCTTCTTCAGGAACCTGTCTTCCTCAGTCAAGAAGACACATTGTAAAGTCCAAAAGCATAGTTTATTAATGCATATAAAAAGTAAAAATAAGATAACTAAGTAAAATCCATTGTGATGAACTTGTCCAGTTCAGCCATACAAGATTACATCTTTAACAATCCCAAAAGCATTAGGATCCAACTTGTTACAGTTAAAACCACTGCTGCCAGCCACACACGTTCACATCTTGAACAATAACAATTTTAGACAAAGGATTTTCTAGGCCCTTCCCATACTCCACCTTTTAGGTGTTAACCTCATGTTAATTGGATAATGTCTGTATGATGTCTATTAACCCAGCCTCTTGCTGTCCATCATCCACCACGTGACTATCTTTCCCAAGCTAATGATGTTTACCTTTTTGGATATCTCTTGTTAACCATAACAAAGTCTGTGTCCATTAGTTCTACCTCTGGGAAAGTACATGTTGATGTCTGTGTTGGCCACCTGGTGTTGATTCACTCTGTTTCTCTAAATATTATTTGTGCTTTGCTCAGAAACCGTTCATGTGGAAAATTACAGACACACACACATCTTTACATTTCACCTTTGACTGTATATCCCATCCATATCCTAACAACTACACTTTGTTTTTCTGAACAGCTTTGTTCTTCAAGAGAACAGCTTTCTTCCTGAAAAATAAAGGCCTGCACTTTTTGTTGTTATCCTATGAGCTTAACTGCTGTGACTACCTCCTGTTGGATTTTGGGGTCTGTAGTTCAATGAGGCTTAAAGGTGCTCTGGCTGAATATTCAAAATGCCTCTTCCTAAACTACAAATGCCAGAATGCAACAGGAGGCAGCCAGAGCAGTTAAAGTGACCTAGCCCCATTTTAAGAGTGTAGAGTGATAGTCTCCCTAGTGTGCATGCATACTGTAATAATAATAATAATAATAATAATAATAATAATAATAATAAAATTTATTTGTATCCCGCCCTTTGGGAAACCCAATCACGTGGGTCACAACAATAAAACCATACATAATGAATCACAACATTTCCACCCCCCTTAAAACAGTATTAAATCAATAACAAATTAAAACACATTTAAACAATTTAAAAACACATTACATATAACATCTTGCAACAGTGACGTTGGGCCATGGCAATGTTTGCTCATTCCCTCTGTAGAAGAGCTATGGAAAGATCATTTGAAGGGAGGAAGTAGCCAAGGCCGGGATATTTAGTCTGGAAAGGCCTGCCGGAAGAGATTCATCTTGACAGCTCTTTTAAAGCTATCTAGCGATGTTAATTGACGGAGCTCATCCGGCAGGCCATTCCAGAGTCTGGGGGCAACAACTGAAAAAGCCCTCTGGGAGTTTGCCGAAAGCCTGGACTTTTGAGGCTGCAGCAAATTCCTCCCAGAGGACTGGAGAGTGCAGGGAGGATTGTATGGGAGAAGGCGGTTCCTGAGATAGTTTGGACCCAAGCCATTTAGGGCTTTAAAGGTAATAACCAACACCTTGTACTGGGCCTGGAAGCTGATAGGCAGCCAGTGGAGGGACCTCAGAACTGGAGTAATGTGGTCCCTCCTGGATGTTCCTGAGACAAGTCTGGCTGCCATATTTTGTACCATCTGTAATTTCCGAACCAAGCACAAGGGTAGCCCCATGTAGAGCGCATTACAGAAATCAAGGCGTGAGGTTACCAGCGCGTGCACAACAGTCTCGAGATCCCTTACTTCCAGAAAAGGGCGGAGCTGGCATATCAGCCGAAGCTGATAACAGGCACTCCTGACTGTCGCATTTACCTGATTTATCATCAGGAGCGACGAGTCAAGGAACACCCCCAGACTGCGAACACAGTCACTGGAGGAGAGTGTGACCCCATCCAGGACTGGAGGTTGCAGCCCGATTCTTGGTTTCGGGGCCGCTACCATGAGCACCTCCGTCTTGTCCGGATTCAGTTTCAATCTGTTTTTCCTCATCCAGCCCATTACCGCCCCAAGACATTCATTGAGAGAGGAGATGCCATTAGAATTCGAGGCCGACAAACGAGACACGGAGAAATAGATTTGGGTGTCATCAGCGTACTGATAACATCCAGCACCATAACTCCATATAATCTCACTCAGCGGCTTCATATAGATGTTAAACAACATCGGGGACAAAATAGCTCCCTGAGGGACCCCACAAGTGAGGTCCCTCTTGCAGGAGCTACAGTCCCCAAGCAGCACCCTCTGGGACCTTCCCGAGAGGAAAGACCGGAACCACTGAAGAGCAGTGCCCCCGATACCTAACCCCCTCAAGCGATCCAAGAGGATGCCATGATCTATCATGTCAAAAGCCGCTGAGAGGTCTAGGAGCACCAACAGGGTCACACTACCCCTGTTGACGCTCAGATGCAGATCGTCGGTCAAGGCAACCATGGCAGTCTCAACCCCAAAGCCTGTCCTGAAGCTGGTTTGAAATGGGTCTAGATAATCGGTTTCATCCAAGACTGCTTGGAGCTGAAGAGCAACCGCCCTCTCGATTACCTTGATCAAAAATGGCAGCAAAGAAACAGGCCTGTAGTTACTCATATCCAGGGGGTCCAGGGAAGGTTTTTTCAGAAGCAGCCTAACAGCCGCTTCCTTCAGACAAGATGGAATATGTCCTTCCCTGAAGGATGCATTGATGATATCCATAAGGAATTTCCTCAGTGCATCCCCCCCCTGGACGGCCAGCCATGATGGGCAAAGGTCGAGAGGGCAGGTTGTTTTCCTCACCTTACCAAGCAGCTTGTCCAGAATAACTTCATCGACGGAGTCGCTGGACACCTCTCCTATCGATTCTGTTACAACAATGGTGTCTAAGTCGACTCTTATCTGAGAGATTTTATCTGCAAAGAAGTTGTTAAACGCGTCACAGCAGGCCATTGTCGGGTCAAGTAAGGGATTTGGCGCAGGGGGCACCTGTGTCATCTCCCTCACCACCCTAAACAGCTCTGCTGGATGGGACTCTGCAGACGCAATACATGCAGAGGAGAAGGCTCTCTTTGCTGCACATATTGCCTCCCAATAGGAACGAAGAAAGTTCCTATGGCGAGTTCTGTCGGATAAGAGCCGAGTCTTCCGCCACCTGAGCTCTAGTCATTGTCCAAACCACTTCATTCTCCTAAGCTCAGGTGTATACTGTATACTGTAGCAATAATGCAGTTTGATACCACTTTAACTTCCATGGCTCCATCCTACAGAATCCTGGAATCTGTAGTGGAATATGTAAACACACTTTAGCAGAGAAGGCGAAATACCATGTAAAACTACAAATCCCAGGATTCCATAAAATGGGGCTACAGCATTTAATGTGGTGCCAAACTGCATTGTTGTACAGTGTAGATGCACCCTTAGATTAGCAGTTACCTTACTGAAATTTTTTACAAGTTAAAATTTTTTTTTCTTTGTCCCATGGCTTGTTTCCTTCCTCCATTCCAAAGTGGGAAGGCAAAGGGCTTCTTGAAGTTAAAAAATTCCATGAAACACATTTGCTTCACTATGAACTAGTGAAAATTGATCAGAAATAGAATAAGGAGGGATATGTAGTAACCACTTCATAAAGTAACCATGTTTCCTTTAAAATATTGAATTTTTAAAATAAAAAATAGCCTTTGGGAAGTTGACTATAAATGAAACAGAATGTTGCTTTAAATAAAATATTCATCGTAATGCTTGATTTCTATCTAAATTCAATTTTGGAGGATAGCTATTTAATACAAGGAGAAAATGTATGGAAATCCTTTATATAAATCAGATGATTTGGATTTTAATCCCATTACAATCAGTGGGAGTTTTAAAATCCCTAGCCATTGTTTTTGGCTTAGTCCCTGAACCGCTAGCTAATTACCTTGAAACATAATTTAAAGGTTACAAAATCTGAGAAAATATGTATAGGGTTTCTTAAAAAGTATAATTTAGATATATTTAAAACCAAACCCTCCCTGTGGTGTTAGGAATGCATACATTTAAGTACTTCATTCTTGATCCAAAATATATTGGAGATTTGCCTTGAGGGTATTTAATGCTCCTTTGTACATAATGTCTAGATTTTCCTTCTCATCTTCTCAAAGCTTAGAGCCCTTCTTATCTTCTTTCCTTTCATCTTTTCAAACCTTGTTCACATTATGCCATGTTACATGTTATCCCCAAGTAAACTAATGAAAGAGTATTTTAGTTTTCAATACTGTTGAAAATCTTTTCTCATGTTATTCCATATTCTGCTTGTCATGGAACAAAATCCAACAAGAGTGTGAAACCAAACATTCATACTCATTTTTATTTATGCAGCAGTTAAATTTGGTCACATTTCTCCCACAACTTTCACCTAAGAGTCATCATGCCATCATGTAACCTGGACTCTTCCCCATTTAAGAACCAGTGCCTGAATATTCTTTCCTCTCTCTCCTCCTTTCCTTTGTGTTTTGTCTTTTCAGACTGGAAACCTAAAGATGGAGATTGTCTTTTAAATTTATTTTATAAAATGAAAGTACTGAAAGTCTTCATAGCTGCAAAGCCAAGGTGTGGGGGAAGACAAACACTTCACTTTTGTAGTTTTACATCAGCGCTGAAGATCTTGGTTACTGTTCTCAAAAATGGTTTTCTTCACAGTTAGAACTTCTTCCTCTGATCATGACCCTATCTGGGCAAAGGAAGAAACAAGAAAGACCTGATGGTGATACATACAGTGCTCTTCCACCCCCTCCTCAATGTGTTCCCATGTCTAACTGATGGTGTTCACTGTGGGGGAAGGGTTGTAGTCAATCCAGGGAAAAGGTGGGTATGTGCAGTGTGTAGTGCATGGCGGCACACCATGCAATTGTTGGTAGGGATGGAATCCATACTTAACAATCCCTCTTTGTACTTTTTCTCTGGCATCTATCCCCTGATCACATTTGTTTTGTAAGCAAGTCAATACTACATCCTAAAGTTTTCTAATAACCTTAGAAGATCATTGACGCAACAGCTTGCATCCTTATTGTGTTTAAGTGTAACTTCCACATCAGCAAATCTCATTATGGACAGTGTACAGAGGGCTATCTTCTTATCCTTGCGTGGCACCAAAAAACCCCACAAACCCTAGCAGCTGTCAAGCCTCAAGAAGGGCTCCTGCTCATTATGGAGGGGCAGGGGAGGAAGGGAGGGAGGGAGAAGGTGGTTCATACCATGGGGAGGGGGAGAGAAAAGGGAGGGAAAGGAACACAGAGCAGAGATGGAGATTAAACTATCCTTGAGGTCAGCAGCAAAGTGCCCTGTGACTTGGTAGCCCAAGACCCAAGTCTTCAGCCATATAGGAGGTCTTTGGAGAACCATAGGATGGGAATACTTGGTATCCACATCTTTTCACTTTCTTATTCTAGGACAGGGGTAGGCAACTTTTCCCCTTTAAGGGCCGAGGGACTTCAGCTCCCAGAATCCCAGGAGCTATTGGCCAATATGGGACTATTGGCCAACATGGCTGAGGCTTCTGGGAGCTGAAGTCCTTCGGCCCATAAAGGGGAAAGGTTGCCTACCCCTGTTCTAGGATAAGCATAGGGGACCCAATAAGGATTCTCACAATTATCCCATTTTGGTCCAGGAAAAGTTAGATTCTACCATTGTGGTTAAAGCCCTCCTCCCATGATTCTGATCTCGATTGAATTTCTTGAAGTTATTGTATAGTGAGAAAGAAAAAAGACATATGTGAAGTGCCAACAAATTTGACCCCTGGGCTGAGTTCATATAGAGACATGTTTTCCCTCATTATGGCTGAGGTGACAGTTAAAGATAGATGCTATAGCACCAACAAATATAACTTTTTATTTCTGTAGAATGTGGAGTATAGCATGAACTGTTTCAGCAGTGATGTGTCAAGCGACAAAGACTGAAATATAAACAAGCACTGCCATTTGCTTGCTTTTCTGAAGTGCTTAATTGAACACTGTTGTAAAAGGTTGGTGCTGTGTGCTTTTAAATTCTCTGTACACATATTGGTGTCTGTTTAAGCAATTGGAAAGGGAAAAAGCAAGAAATAGAAATGTTTTAGTTCAGTATACTGATGTGATATATAGAAATATTAACTTCTCAAGGACTGAGCCTTTAAACAATTAAATAAATGAACAAGTAAACTTCTTGCTAACTTGGTTTGCCTTCCCAAATTAATCCATCCATACATTGATTTATTAGCCCCAGGGAAGGGGAACAAAGGTCTATTTAAACAGTGTTCACAATGGATTTGATGTATTTATAGAAAGAACATTACCTTTGGAGGCTGCTCTCAGGTTTGTTGCTGTCATGAGGTCCAGCTCTACTATTAGACAGAATTAGACAGCTGTCCCAAGGGGCAGTTGCTGGTGAAGAGAAAAAAAGAAGAGAAGAAGACAATAGCTCCCCAGCTATTGATAGTGCCATTTCTTTTCCCCTTCTGTTGGAGTAAAAAGCTACACCTGCCAGACAGCCTGACCTATAGCCACTAAACTAGATTGCTGTTCTTAGATAGGGAGGATGATGCTGCCACTGCTGTTTAAATAAGATTCATTTGCTGGTCCAGTCAGCTTGTATGTGTGTAATGTGGGAAGGACAGGGGTAAGCATCTTGTTCTTCAGGTAGCAAAGGCTCTGGATCATCAGTGAATTATGAGTAGATATTATGAGTAGATATTTCTGCACCGAGGATCATCTCTCTCTTCCAGTGCAAAATGTATGTGTTTATTGGTCTTTGGGCATATGTATAGACATCTCCTGAGGCCAGAAGATTGAGCACATATGTCCTGAACATTCACATATGTCCTGACAGCTATTGTCAAATGATCAAATATTTTGATGAATGATAAAATATTAACTTTATCAAAATAAGAAAACTTTATTCATCAAGTGTGACAGGAAAATAAATTAAATGAGTTGTGAAATTATGAAACCAACATTTTAACAACTGATTTCTTTTGATTTTCAGATTTGTTTGGTCAATGATAAGTCTGGATATTCAGAAGATTTAAAAGATCAGAAGGTATATACAAAAAACCAAAAGTCTTTCTTAACATTAGGGTAATTGAAATGGATATCAAAACAGACTAAGGGGCAATGTTCAGAGCTGTTATGGAGTGGTGATGCTAAGGCCATGTAGCCATCAGCTGCAACAAATCAACTGCTATCATTGTGATAACAGAGCAGCACAACTTGAATGAAAATATAGAACCGGAGCTATGGATTCACTGTTTTCTTTTGCTCTTCCTCTTTCTGATTGAAAGTTGTGTTGTTTCTCTCTGAATTCTCTTACCTGCTCAAAGGTTGGCAGATAGATCATATTTCTAGACCAGAAAAGTAAATATGTATAAAGGTGGAAGAATGGGAAGAGAGAGGAGGAGAATCAACTGCATTTAAATGAACAAACATTTATGTTTAATTTGGTATAGGTGTTTTCTATGAAGCTTTGCTTTAAAAAACTCTTTTCTAGGGAGATTATCACATGAAGGCTATTTACACTTTAATAGTGCTATTCTAACATTATTTAGCAAGAACAATACAATGGAGAAATAGGAACACTTACTTTCACACACTGTCGCAATAACAGGACATTAACGATTCACGAATGGTAAAATAGCGCTTTTACATTCTGCACGTCAACAGCTTTTAGTGTTGGTGCCCCATTTATGTGATACGCTAAGGAACTCTCCTGTGACTCACAAGTGTGACGCAGGAATTGATTCTGCCAAATGGCACACTAGGGGACTGGGAGATTTCAATTTCTTTCTGGAAGGTTTAATGACAGATTCTCAATGGCACTATTGACAAATGATTGCCTTTTACATGTTCGTGATAGCGCTAATGAAGCACTATTGGCAAGCCATTAATGCTTTTTTGTTGTTAATGAGAAGTTGCACTAGCACGACACTTCCATGATGGGACAAGTACAGTAAGTGCATGACGTCATGTGAAAATCTTCCTACGATCGTGCAAACATGATGAGAGCATAGCACTTTTCTCCTGTTTCTTATCCCCGTGTGATAATCTCCTAGGTGGATGTTAGAGATAGCCATCCTAGCATGTTCATTTTCTGTAGTTGCCAATTTTCACAACTCTCCAAGAGGTTATTCACATTGTGAAAATAATCTGGGATGAATCTGAGTTGAATCTGTGTTGTTCACATGCATTTTGAATGCACTCAATTCAGTTTTGGGGGGGCGGGGCTGTCAAAAACCCCACTTACCTCGGGATAATTAGTATTGTTTCCCCCCCCCCCCCAGTTTTTTAAAAAAGATTTGCATCATTGGCAGTGTGAATAATGATCCAAATAGACCCAGGATTTAACCTTGTATGCCTGGCTTTGTCTTTCCTCTCCAATGAGGGGAGAGGAGGAACCTTCTCTCTTGTTTTTCCCCTGCCCACACTGTCTCTTGGTAGTCAGCAGCTCCAGAGAGCAGTGAAAGGCATTGCTGCTGCCGCCACTGCCTTCAAAGACCTAGCAGGAAACAGTTTTCTCCATGGATCACCAGAACCCTTGGGTGGAAGGCACACAGCTGGTGAGCATGGCTGAGGAACAGAACATGGAGATATGCAAAGAGATGCAGTTCTGATGAAAAAATGATGTGAATAACAAACCTGGAATGCATGAGTTGGCTTACTCGCATCATCCTACTTAAAAAAAAAAAAAGACAGCTGAATGACTCCTAACATGTATTCATGTCATAGCCACATGGTCTTTCCCACCTGCTTTGAAGGTGGGGTATTTAGATGATGCCTCCAAAGTGGGTGGAAACCAGATTGAAGCCACACTCTGGGGATAAAAACTAGTGCAAAAAAGCCACAATAGTCCAACTCAAGGAGGAAAATGCATACCTTTGATCTGCATATAAATGCCCAGACATGAGAGCAGTTCTGAAGGAGTGATCCATCCTAAACCTAACCTTAAAGCTTCATATTAACTTACTGGTGGAGGTGTACATTAAAGAAAGATGGGACCAGTGTATCCATGTGGTCAGGGGAACAATACAAAAAAGTGAAACTGTGATATCTCCCATGATATAAGTACAACATACATAAACCAGACAGTCCAAGAGGGGCATGGGGTGAAGACAGCGTTCTAGAAATAAATAATAATAATAATAATAATAATAATAATAATAATAATAATGCTCCAGTGCCCTGTATTGATGGAGGATCTCAGGTATGATTGTGTAGCTGATCAAAGGATTGACTATCCAATGGGATGGCATCTAGGCAGCAGGCATTTGCTAGTGGTCTGTTTGTGCGATGGTGTGCATGCATAGTGGGGAGGTGACAAAATAATTATGTGCGACTTGATGCTATGCCGTATGGTTGGACTATGGGCATTTGGGCCACCTTGGGAGCAGCTGGTATGCAGGGTTTCAGCCCACTTCCAGAAAATGCAGGTTCCTGTCATATCCCAAAGGGTATGGATCTGCCAGAGTAAAAGATATGAGGGAATGAGGATAATTGAGGTGGTGGTATATCGATATAGAGAAGTAGAGATGAATCAGAAGGGAACTATGATCCAAATAATATGCAATCAGGAGAACAGATGGGCTATAGGAAAGTTGTTTATGACCTTCTTTACTTCCTAGGACCAACCTTTGATGGCCAGCGAAGTAACATCTTCCCTTCCTGGGGCAGATGCAGGAGATAGCAGGGGGTGGAGGAAGCAGACACTTGAAAGAATCTTTGGATGTATCCCAAGGCTCTCGCATTGTGAGTTGGGAAGGGGAGGGCTGGAAGAGAAAGAGTTTTAAAGAGTGTATTGCTCAGAGAAACTTAGGGCCTCTGCAGACTGGCCCAAAGGGCCAGCCTGGAGGTAGAGCTGGGGTGGGGCAGCCACATGCCAGCTGCCCCAACCCCACACTGACGCTGTCCTGATGCCGCATGCCATTACACACAGTGCGCATTGTCAGGATGCCCTCCCGGTGCAGCTGACACACTGTGCTGAAAAGGGCAAGAAAGAGTTGCCTGCTGGCTGTTAAGATGGCCTTTTGCCACCCCTAATAGGAGCAGCATTTTGCCACTCTTTTCAGGGCGGCAAAAGGGAGGATCGAGCCATGGCATGGGGTTGTTGCGGCCCTGATCCGCCGCTTCCCAGGGCGGCCCAGAGCTACCCGTTTGCAGAGGCCCTTAGTTTGGACATTAACTTGTCTGTGTGCTGGACCTCTGTTTTGGATTCAAAAATAAATTGCCAGCAAATCTTCACTGCAATGTTTTCTTGGCTTTTTTGATCTTGGGCCAGTAATCCTGACAGGTTCCAGCTGCTTTTTCTTGCCCATCAGTTCTGGGCCTAGGTTGGCTTTATTTCTATGCTAGATTCTGTGTGTATGGATTGGTGGTGTGGGACCGATCATGGTTCACCTCCTCTATGTGAATACTATTTACTCTGCTTTTGAGCTATACTGCTCTCTCAAACTTTCCACAAAGGTGAGTGAATGGAAAAAAGTCAGACCAGCTGAGCTTTCTTGGATTCTATGTAAGGTGTTTTAAGCAGAAAGAAAACAAACTGGAAATGTCCAACATTCCATAATACAATAATGGACATTGGTTGTTTGGTGATGAGATCAAGCACTTGAATTATTTGTGTGTGTGTGCACATGTGCATGCACACTTGCCAATAAATACTCTATATTAATTAGCTGCTTTGTGCATAAATTGCCTGTGATATTTCTTTGCCAGTTTTAAAAGTGAAGCAAAAGACAGAGACTCAGGGGTATGAATCTTGATATTACTCTCAGAAAACAAAACAAAAACTGTTGTCATAATGACCCTGTATTTAAAGGTAAGTTTACATCTTGATAAGAAATATCAAGAACATAAGCTTTAGCCACTTGATAGCTATCAGTCCAAAATAATACAGGCAATTTTGCTGCCTGTGGTAGCAGGTCTGCAAATTCAAATCCAGTTCAGGGTGCACAGTACCCAAAAACAAATTAATTTGTCAGATGGCAGTAAATCCCTCAAAATGGGCCTTCTCCCCATTCCTGAGAATAAAAATAAAATAAAATAAAATACAATGATATCAAATTGCCAGCCTTTTCATAGTGCCCCAAATGATAAGTCCAATCTTGTTTTTCTCCTTCTGAGATATGCTCTTACTGCTCTTCTTGTGGGTGTTCCTGAACACATTATTTAGAGATGGACATGATGCAACATTTGCCCAAAATATGAATTTCTAGGGACTGTCTTATCTTTCTGTAAACAAATAGGTTTGATGGAATGTATCCCTTTTTAATAAAATGACTCATGAGACCAAGTAAAATAAAATAAAATAAAATAAAATAAATGCATTAGCATTTCTGGCAACTTCCTTCTCTGATGTAAGGCTTTTACATTTAAGAAGTCATTAACACTAATTTCCTTTTCCATAATTAAAAGTTTATAATACTGTGTCACCTAACAAGTTAAAAAAAAGAGCCATGTGCCATATTAATATTGCATGCAAACGATCCATTTTATGATAATGGTTCAAAGCATGAACATGGAAAGTCAGCCTATCTTAAAATGACTCAGTTTAATTCCTTGGAACTTATTTCTCTTTAATTCACGTCTGTATTTAGTACTCATTTTTTTCTCAACCCCCAGATTCTCTGTCTTTTGCCCAATTTTAAAATTCATCTCATATTTTTCATATGGGCTAAAAATATTTTTTTAAAAAATATATATTTTATTAAAATTACCTACATCAAAGAAGAATATGAGCCTGCTGCCTCAGTCAATCATTTTCTATTACAATTAAAGGAGAAGAAATGAGAGGAAAGGGCTTGCTTTAATCTTTGCCAACATACCTTTGAAAGAATGAATACTAATATGCCTGAATTATTGGTAACCCTGGAGAGGTAGAGAAGGAAAAGATTTTTACCTGCACTATGTGGAATTTTATTTCAAAGTTTACCTGTGTCTATTATATTTCTATTACAGATTCTTTCCTCCCACAATCTGCGACATTTCAAGAGGGCACAATAAATTTGGGACACTTTTTTAAATTAATTGTACCAATATATTTTAGTTCAGAATTTTTTGTGTGAGGTTTTCTCCTGAATGACAGGTTCAGGAGCTCCATAAGCAGACCATAGTAAAGTTACTTTTTTGGTGGGGTATTTGGTGGGGATTTGTCATCCACTGTTAAATCCATTTCTAAGCTCTGTCCATGAGCACATCATACCATATATGCTATATTATGTTGCCCATATCTAGTATTTAACAGGTTATATTCCATTTTGTTTTCTAACTTTTATCACATTTCATTTAAAATGTTTAGTAAGAATTTAATATGACTGTGTAAGAATGTTTTTATGACATACTCTTATGAGGGAAGGCATGAAAGTACACCCTATTTTCATAAAAATATTAAACCACTGCATTTAGCAGTGTGTTCAGGGATAACATATTTTGCTCTATGAAGCCAAAAAGCAAGATGGCTTGTCATCCCATTCCATGTGCAACTGGACTGACAGTGGAATCTTTCTTGACTGGTGATAAGACAATATTCCCCATCATACTTGAAGGCAACAAACTAGCTGAGAATACAACATTGTTGGTTGTTTGCCATATAGCACATCTTCATCATTCCAAAGGCAGGGCTGGCCCTGAATATGCTTATAGTAAAAAATTACTATGAGATTTCTGTTTCACATAGTACATACTGTAACATAATGTTTTGATAGTTTTTATGCTGTTGTCAATGATTACATATGACACAATTTGCTGTGTAGTCAGATCATATCCAGTTAGATCAGGGGAGACAATCATGAAGTCCTCAAATTGTTTCCAGTGATTAATTTCTAGCTCTATCCAGTATAACTAATAGTGAAGAAAGATGAGAGTTGTAATCCAACAACATCTGGAGTGGCTCATGTTTCCTATCTCTGAGTTAATCTGGGGAAAATTTCATTATATGCTCTGAAATAATTTGTGTGCATTAATTACCTTTTATGTGTATTATTTTTAGCCTTCTGTTCATAGTATAGATGCACAATATAGATGTTCATGACTCCCCTTTACAATACCTTTTTGGCTTAGTAACTGAATATATAATATTGACATTTGTTGTGTCCAGATGGAACATAAGAGGAAGGCTGTTCTTGCAATATGACTTTCCTGCTCTCCTCCTCTTTATTCAAAGATATAGCCATGTTAGTCTGTAGAATCAGTATGTAGAGAGATCTTGTAGCACTTTTGGGACTAACTGAAATAAATAAATTGGCAGCATGAGCTTTCATAGACTTCAGTCTACTTCCTCAGGTGCATTTGGTGGAGTGGAGCCTAGGCACAGACATATATATGTGAAGATGTCAATTAAATTATAAATCCTTTGTGTATGGAAATGAAGTGGCAGGTCCAGTCTTAACAATGGTTGTTAGTGCACAAAGACATAGCAAACTGGTCTTTGTGCATGGAGATGAACTGGCTGATCCAGTTTTGTAATGGGACTAGCCTGGGTTGAGAGAAATAGATGAATGTAGGGCACCCCTATGAGAATGGGGTCAGATAGTGTTGAAGCGTGTGTAGTGAGTAAGAAACCCATTGTCTTTGTTCAATCCATTGCTGAGGGACTGTAGTTTGTGGATAAATTTCAGTTCTGCTCTTTCTCTTTCCAATCTACCTTTGTAGTTCTTTTGTTCAAGGACCACTGTTCTGAGGTCTGAGATGGAATGCCCAGGGAGATTGAAATGTTATGCCACCAATTTTTGTGCATTCCCGTTCCTAATGTCTGATTTATGTCCATTTGTCCTCTGGCGCAGGGACTGGCCAGTTTTCCCAAAGTAGAGTGCTGAAGGTCATTGCTGACACAGTGTAGCATAGATCACATTGGAGGATGACCATGTGAAGGCCCCCATAATATTGTGGGTGATGCCATTACGTCTTGTGATGACATTTCCTGGATAAGTGTGTGGGCAGAGTTGACATCTTGGTTTGTAGTAAGGCTTAGTACCTGTGTCCCCATCTGTGTTGTGTGTCATCCTGTAGGTGAGTATCTGTTTGAGGTTTGGAGGCTGTCTGTAGGCAAGTAAAGGTCTGCCAACAAGAGTCCTTGAAAGAGTGTCATTATTGTCCAGAATGGGTTGTAGTCCCTTGATGATGGGCCTGGGCAGTCCCTGTTGGGAGCTGTATGTGGCAACTAGTGGGGTTCTGTCATTTTCCCTTTTCAATTGTTCTGTAATAGATTAGTCCTGGGTACACGTCTTACCTTGTTTATTTGTTTTTTTCACTTCATGTGGTGGGTACTGCAGTTTGAGGAATGTTTGTTGTAATTCCTTGAGTTTGGCATCCCTGTCCTTTGGGTCTGAGCAGATGCGATTGTATCAGAGGGCTTGGCTGTAGACTATGGATCTAGTGGTGTGTTCGGGGTGGAAACTGGATGCATGTAAGTACGTGTAGTGGTCTGTGGGTTAAAGTGGTGTCAAACTGCCTTGTTTCTAGATTGTAGATGCACCCTTTACATACTGTGGCTTAAGACATGTTCTCTGAATGGTGACAGCTATGGCACAGTATATGATAAGTAGCTTCCATCACAGTTAGAACCAGACATTTTTGCATCAGTTGCATCTGTTCTAGACTTTTTTTAAGGAGTCTATATTCTTGGATTATTTCCAGGATTAATTTGTGCTTGCTTCATTTGTCATGTGAAACCTCTTGCATGAATGCATTTTCATAATATTATCTTGTGATAACCTTTAATGACTATTTAAATCAGGTTTAAAAGAGAATAATACCTTGAATATAACATAGGTGAATCCAGTTGTACCTTGGAGAAAATAAATAACTTTTGAGACAAAGAGCTTATTACAGTAATCAGACTGAAACAAACAGCCTTGAATGGAGCAAGTAAATCTTTAGCTTTCAAGAGGAAAAGAAGGTCTCTCATGCATTTTTTCAAAAGGAGATTTATATTTTTATAGACTTTTTTTTCTTAGTTGGCCAACTTTCTTATTCTTTATGCCTGGCTAAAAGAGGTTAATTAATTTTAGCAGCCAATGCTTTTGATCACACTGCTGACCAAACATCATAAGATCTTTTCTTTTGTTCACCCATCATTGTCACAAATTTGTGTATTGCTTCTGTTAAACTAGAAGAATTTCAAAATATTGCAACCATAGCAACAATATTTATTGATAATGACAAGAAATCAGAACTGATGAGTTATCTTGTTCAGTTAATTTCCCTCCCACAACTGCAGCTCTCTGCATCCCATGCTGTTATAGATGACTTTCTTGAAAATGTCAACTCCAGGTGTGGATGCTTTAAAAACAGCAAATATCCTATTGGGCAAAATTAGAAAAAGAATCATAAATAAAACAGCCAGTATCATATTACTATTATGTGCCTTCAAGTCATCTCCAACTTATGGTGATACTGGCTTAGGTTTTTCTTGGCAAGATTTATTTAGAGGAGGTTTGTGATTAGATTCCTGTTAAGATGAGAGACTGTGACTTTTCCAAGGTCACTCAATAGATTGAGCAGAGGCTCAAACCTACTCTCCCATGGTCCTAGTCCAACACTCAAACCACTGTACCATGCTGGCACTTAATATAATGTAGCCCTTATATAAATCTATGCTATGATCACTTATGGAGCACTATGTATGTTTCTGGCTAACACTCCTGGAAGAATGATTGTTGAGATGAAAGAGTCACAGACAGCTAAAAGGCAGTTGTAACTTCCCTTTAAGGAAGAGTTATAACTTGTGGGACTTCGAATCATAGAATCATAGAGCTAGAAGAGACCTCAAGGGCCATCTAGTCCAACCCCTGCTATGCAGGAATACACAATCAAAGCACGCTTGATGGATGACCATCCAGCCTCTGTTTAAAAACCTTCTTAGCTTTGGAGAAAGATGACTTAAAATAAATATAGAAATGTATAGAAATATGAAATTTATAGCAATATGTGTAATTATGTTCATTGTAGAAAAAGTAGATAGAAATAATTTTCCCCTGTGTCTGATAGCAGATGCTCAATGGTGCAGCAGCAGCAACAGAAAAAGATGTCGACAACTGTTGGCCATCTCCTTTCATTACAGAACAAGGAATGCAAAGGCCTATGTGTTCCAAGTAGCAGGTCTTACACCTCTGGCACCCTCGGGTGAGGTAGAAGATGTTGTCCCATTACCCGTTCAAGGCCTGGTCAGTTTCTTTGAGTAAAATGGAAGGGTGTGTCATCTTGTCTTTTGGTTCAGGTACAAAAATGCCCTGAACTGACATTTAAGGTCTTTGGGCTTGTCTGCCAAGGCAAAATCCTGACTCGGGTGCAATAAGGCCAGATGTGGTGTGGATGCAGTCCTATCCAAATCAAACTAAGGGTAAACCACCTTACCCAGGTTTTAAAAATACACAGTTTTCTCTGAGGTTTGCAGGAAGCTCCAGTATTTCCTGTAGTAAGAACAACAGATCTACCCTGAATTTGGGATGGGGTGGGGAGGCAGGAAAGATAAATATTGGCCTGGCTGATGCCAATATTTACTCCAAACAGGTGCCAATGTCTGGACCAGTTACCAGCCTGGAATGGTTACAGAAAGTTTTCCCCTACTTGGCATCAACACTGCTGGTGTACTTGTTCTGAGTTTAGAGGTTAGAAACAAGGACATAGATTCCCTATGGTGCTGATGAGGGAACAACCTTTCTGTAATCGTTCCCAACTGGGAACTGGTCTAGGCATTGAGGTAAATGGTGGCTTCTACCAGGCAGCAATCTGTCTTGGTTCTGAGCTGGTGGAGCTGATGGAAGAAAGGTGCAGCAGTGGACTAAAGCAACATCCAGATGCAGGACACACATGTAGACATCTACTCAATGTCTCTGCAGAGAACAGGTAGTGGGGTAGGGTGGGGAGTCCATTCATACTTTTGCCCCTTATGTAGACTAGCCCTTTGTCTTTGAATAAAAAATGTCTTTGTATGATGGGAAAAGGAGAGCAGACAAGGTGCCAACACAGCCTCATGTGGAAGCAAATTTCACAGCCTAGGAGCAGTCACTGGGAAGGCCCTTTGAAATGTCCTCACCAGACTGTGCTGTGATGATATTAGGAAGGAGAAAAAGCCTGCCCCTGTAGATTTTAAGAATCTGACAGTTTTCTATAAGGAGATAGCATCTTTCAGATAGTTTTATTTGTGGTACTTTCTTTATTAATTAGTTTTAAATAATCTTTAATTTAATTGTCTTTTAGTGTTATAATTTAAATGTTTTCATATTAAAACAGCTTATTTTTCCTTTGTAGCTTATTTAGTTAATCTTGTCATGAGCCTTAAGTCCCAGTTTTTGTAGAAGGGCAGAATATAAATCAAACAAGCAAACAAAGTGATGTTTAGAATTGTAAATCACAACATGCTTACATTTTATTTCTGTAAATCAGTCTGTTGCACATGATTAGAAGATGATTAGATGATCTGAATTAAATTTCTAGCTTTATTTGTCCCACTGTCTCTTTAACTTTGATTGTGTTTTGCTTCAAAGAATTTAAGGGAAGATAGATGGGTCCCTAATAGCTCCTTGCTGGTATAAATCTAAAAATGTGGCAATTACAGAACTCCACCAACAAAAATGGTGACACTTGGTTATTACCTATAACACCCAGCATTTTAATGATTGATCTTAAGCCCTAAGGGTGGAATACAACTATGTATTAAAGGGCCATTGTGATGTTTAAAAATAAATGAACCTATAAAAAGGCACTTTCAGAGCCAAAAATAACAGAATTGTGTGATACATTGCCAGATGATGTATTATTATTTGGATAATGCACTATTAACATTTTCTAAGTTAATGTGACATATTCAAGTGAAAAGATAGATGTTTCAATTAATTTTGATGCATATATAACAATGTAACATAAATTTGAAAGTAATGACTTGGTAGCCCTCCCGGCAACAAAAATGAATTATTGTGAATAGCATTGTTGTTGAAAGATGCCAGATAGAAAAGATGCATATATTTTGGTGCAACTATATAGGAATTTAGTCCAGTTTTTATTAAAACCAAGTTTCTTCTATGAAGCATTCTGAAAGTTCTAGACATATACTGTCACAAAACTTGGGAAAGTATTACAGGTTATACTCAATAAATATGATTGTTAGACTTTGGTGCACAAGGCAGGGGGCTGCCTGTTGCCAGAGTTTGTATGCATTAGAATGGTAGATGACACGAGAGAGAGCCTTCTCGGTGGCTGCTCCCACCCTCTGGAACTCCTTTCCACAGGAATTTAGGCTGGCCCCCTCCTTTATTGCCTTTCACCAGCAAGTAAAAATGTTGTTATTCAGGTAGGCTTTTTAAAATCATGATTGGGTGGCTTTCACATGAGGTATGTTTAGATTATGTTTTTAACTTCTGTATGTTTTTAATCTTAATTTTATATTGTTTTAACTACATTATTTTAATTAATTATTTTTTAAATTGCTTTTAAAGTGTTTTTATCTCACATGCCCCATTGGATCCCTTTTTGGGAGAATGGTGACATAAAAATGACATAAATAAATAAATAAATAAATATATAATAAAGGTAGGGCAAGACAACCAAGGTTCCTGTTCAAGACAAGTCTCAATTCAAAGTACAAACTTGAACCTCCCTCCACACCTTGCTTCTGCTGACATGGAAATGGTTTCATTGAGGATAGCAGTCAGTGCGTAATGTACTTCCACTGAATGAAGACCTTCTGAACTGGCTCAGATGTATACACCCCAGCCTCCAATTGTCTGGTATTGAGTGGCTTCCAGAGAGTTTGAAAGAGGGTAAACAGCTATATTTAATTGGCTTTGTCTCATGCATGCTACTCCATTGTTTTCAACCCCTGAGACCATTGAGCCCCTTGTCTATATTAAATATAAACCCCAAATTCACCCCAGTCTTGCTGCATGATTTTTGTATTAAGGATAAGTGTAAAGGTTTTCCCTTTGACAGGACTGTGTAGTCATGTTCAACTGTAAGGGGTGCTGCTTATCTCCATTACTAAGCTGAGAGAACCAGCATTGTCAAATATGACTTCTGTGGTTATGTGGCCAGCATGACTGCATGGAATGTTGTTACCTTTTTTTGCTGCATGTATTTTACATTAGATAGGTCCAAATGTTTGAATTGGGTCTAGGCTGTTTTCACAATGCTTGGACCCAATTTGGGGTTTCTACCTCCCGTCCCAAATTAAAAATACTTACATTTTGGTCTGGATTTCCCAGAAAACCAGGAGCAAAATGCAGTGATGACAGCTGGCTTCTTTCCCTGTGAGCATCCCTACTGAGTCACTCTGCAAGTGCCAGTTTCTCTGTGATCAGAACACATAATTTTGTTTGTGAACCCTTGAAAGAACAACATTGAAGCCATATTTTGATTGACCCAGGGGCATCCTCTATACTCCAAGTGAAAACAGCTTGCATTGAATATAGACTGTTCTGTCGGTTTCTACTGCTATCTTTTCCAGTCTTTTTTAATAAAGATTTTTTTTGTGTGTGTGCTTATCCTCAATCTGCTTTTCTTTTCTTTTTTGAGAAGGTATTCTGGTTAATTGTCCATTTTTAAAATCTTACCCTGGAAGGACCTGCAGAGTTAGTGCCTTGTGAAGCTTTCCCCCAAAACCAGTAAACTGAGTGCACTGCTTTTAACAAAAGTTACTTTTTTGAATGACAGTTCCAGAAAATTGCATGTGCTGCCTGGAGTATTCTAGGAATTAAAATTCAAAAAAGGTTTGTAATATAATGACCCAGATTACTAACAATAATTTGGGCAGTTACTGGGAGGTTGAGGGTCCAGTGGAGCCTACCAACTGAAGCATCGGAATTACACCTTCAACTAAATCCAGGTTCAGCAGCCAGGATACATTGGAATCTGAGATCTCTCAACTTGATGACCTGAGTCAGGGCCTCCAGAACATCTAGTATATGATCCTAACCTTACTGATGAATCAACATCCTTGACCCATGATTACAGGAATGTGTTTGGCAAGTGGTGATAGAGAGATGACGGAGATGATGGATTGCCAGGCTCCAGACAGCAAGAGCAAGAGTTGTACAGCAAGAGCAGGAAACCTGATGTCTTCCAAATATTTTGGATTACAGCTCCCATAATTCCTATCTACATGGTCTATTGTTTGGAGTATAGGACTTGTATTCCAAAAAAATCTGGAATGTGCAAGGTTGCCTATCCATTCTTTCAATGTTCCCTCGCAAAGCGACAGAGCTGAGAGAAGTACTCAGGCCAAGTGAGAATATAAGAAATCAGTCAACTTCTAGTTCTTCTAGAATAATTTGTGTCTATAGTGCCACTGTATTGTGCTTTGGTCAGGCCCCACATGGAATACTGTGTCCAGTTCTGGGAACTACAATTCTAAAAGGATGTTGAAAAACTGGAGCGTGTCCAGAGGAGGGTGACTAAAATAGTGAAGGGTCTGGAAACCATGCCCTATGAGGAACCACTTAGAGAACTGGGTATGCTTAGCCTGGAGAAGAGACGATTAAGAGGGGATATGATAGCCCTGTTTAAATATTTGAAGGGATGTCATATTGAAGAGGGAGCTAACTTGTTTTCTGCTGCTCCAGAGAACAGGACCTGGAACAATGAATGCAAGCTACAGGAAAAGAGATTCCACCTCAACATTAGGAGGCACTTCCTGACAGTGAGAGCTGTTCAACAATGGAACACACTCCCTTGGAGTGTGGTGGAGTCTCCTCCTTTGATTCTCAATAGGCAAAGGGGTCAGGCAAGGCTGTATCATATCACCCTACTTGTTTAACTTATATGCTGAAAACATCGTAAGAAAAGCAGAATTAGAATCAGAAAAAGGAGGAGTTAAAATAGGAGGAAGCAACATTAACAACCTAAACTATGTGGGTGACACCATAATATATATATATAGTTCTCTCTAACATTCTGACATCTTGTAAATTGAAATGTTTTCTTTCTGGGGTATTGCCAGATCAATGTTTAGATGTTTATGTCAGGATTTTGCATGGGATATGTAGTCATGGTATGGAAATGTTCAGATGTGTGTGAGTGGAAAATTTTCTGTGAGAAAGGACAAGAGTAAAACAGGCCTCAGTCTAGCACCAGATGTCTTGTAGACAAAATCATCCCCACTGAGAAAGTGTAAACACCAGTTAATGTTGTGAGAAAGGAGAAGAGTTGAACATAAACAGATTACATCATTGTGTTGCCAAGTAACAGGTCACAAGAGGGTATGACATAGACAACGGGCTGGACTAAGAGTCTGGGAAACACTGAACATCCAATGAATGGGGAAGGTTATGCCTAAGTAGGTGGAGACTTGGGTTGGCACAAGAATCCTTTGTCTGACTCTGTGTGAGTTCTGCTTAAGCTTTTGGGATGTAAACTTTTCTCTTGCCTGATCAGAAACAGTGATGAGCAAAATGGACTGTACATAGTTATTTTCTGTTCTATTAGTTGTAACAATAAAGATTTACTTATTGGATTTACAAACATGAGTGTTCATGGCTACTGAACAGTTGAATGGCTGAAGAAGGAAGCTGCACCAAGGTTTTGGTGAGTAGAAGCCTGGGCCTGTGAAGGACTGCAGCCAGCCTTATCCTGTATACTCTACAATGAGGTAAATCATCTGCCACCACACCCATCATCCACACAGACAGTTTACATACATTTGTAATATTTATCTGCTTATATATATTTGTAATGTGTGTGGGTGTGCCTTCAAGTTGCCTTCCAACTTGTGGAGATCCCATGAATTTCATAGTTTTCTAAGGACAAGAAAAAGTCAGAGATGGTTTTGCCAGTTTCTTCCTCTGAAATATAGTTCTAAGTATCTGATGTTCATTGACAGTCTACCATCCAAGTACCAACTAGTGCTGACCATGCTTATTTTCTAAGATCAAATAGGATCTAGTGCCCTTAGGGTATTTAGGCCTTATTATTTGTAACATACTGGTAGGGTATGAGGTCCTTTTCTGGTTATGCTGAGATGATGAATTTACAATATACTTAAGCTATATTCTTGTGTTAACAGTAAGAATTCATATTATCTCATGTGCTTAGTGTATTATTGCACTAAACACCTGTATGCCACTTCTGTCCTGTCAACACTACTCAGCATCAGATCAAAAGGAGACATATGTAGTTTTATTCCTTGACATGCTTGGAAGGCAGCAGAGAGAATACCATTTCAGCTCTGAAACCATCCATCCACAGCTCATTCACTTTACAAATAGACAGATATTTATCTTAGTGACTTTCACTGCATGAAGTGTCTCCCAGCAACTAAATCTTGTTTATCATCCATGGCAGAGATAGCTTTGTCCTGATTACCTATGTTTTTTTGTAAAAAATTCATTTGGATTACTGTTATCAGTTGTGCATATTATGTGTTTGATTTCACTGGTATCCTTTTTCTCACAGGAGCCTGGGGCAGATAATGAATTCGACAAGAATGCACTGAAAATCAGACCTCTAAAATTACACCAATCTAATAAAGCACAATAAAATCAACAATCCAAAAAGCAGAAGGACAAATAAAACATTTTCTTGCACTCTGAAGACAAATAAAAATGATTACAGATTCAGGTGGCACGTGAACAACAAAAGCACAGAAAATAACCAGTGTTGTGTGTCTGGGTAAAGCGAGGGCATTGTAAGTGAGAAGGAGATGGCTCACACTGCCCTCTTCATCTCATGCAACCTTTATTGATTATAGTCTTAAGAGTCAATGGCCAGCATTGATTTTCCTAGGTGATCTTCCCTAACTGATCCTGTCAAAGCCTAGGCTGATCACTATAAAAGGGAAATGGCCCAGGCAGTAGTTATGGTTGCTCTTAAATGTCCCCACCTACCCAGTGGAGCCAAGTGAACCCCCTGATTTACTAGGGATCAGATGAAACAAGTGGGATGGAGACTAGAGCATCAATGGTGGAGGATTTGGAGTGAGTCTGACTGAACTCAGGCTGGAGATCATTGGAAAATTGATGCTGTAGTAACAGCAAAGAAACTATACTTCTCTGCTACCATTGTGTGGAACAGAGCGGTCTTGAGTGGTTAGGGGCCTTTGACACCATGTCCTATAAGAAGAAAGCACAGTTCACTTGACAGCTCACTGTGAAGAATTTGCAAGACATTTTGCAGACAAAGTCATTCAGAACTGCTCTGGTTCATTTCCAGGTGCAATTCAAAGTGCTGGGTTAAACTATGTGAAAGATCACATCTCCCTACAAGAACCTGGTAGTCTTAAGATTCTCAAGGGAATGCTTTCTCTCACCATCACAGTCTCATTTGGTGAAGACATGGAAGAAAGCATTCTCACTGTCTGCTTCCACTCTCTCGAGTTCCCTTCCATGAAAAAACAGAGTGGCTTTTCCCTTGCTGTCCTTTCACCAGCAGGTAAGATGTCCCCCCCCACCACCCCCAAGCAAGCTTTAATGTGTAATTACTTGCAGGGAGGCTTCTTATGTGGTATCTGTGCTTCATTTTTTTTTAAAAGCTTTTGTATTATTTTTAATAATTGTATATTGTTTATAATGTATTGTTTTAAACTGATTATTTTAATTTTGTTTTAAAATGTATTGTTTGGAGCAGATTCTTTTTGCAAGCCACTTTCAGTCCCACTTCAGAAGAAAAGTAACATATAAATTAATTAATTAAATAAAAAGCTTAAATACTGGTAGTACCTAGCTCCCAGAGGCAAACTCTAGTCATGTGTACACATTTCTTTATAGGGGTGTCATATAAATGCTTACAGTTGGGCCAGTGGCTCACTGATAACTGTATTAAAACTCTTCACTTCCTTGTGCCTCTGTTGCTACACTGGAAGCACCCTTCTACATGGGCCTGCCCTTGGAGAGTGCAGCCAGTTGAAAATATAAATCTAGATAGCCATTTATAACATGGCAAATGGATCATATGTGAAGTTTAAAAACCTACTTTTCTCACCACTGCTTTATTTTGAAGGAAAACTGGGCCAACAATCCCTGTGCTGCCCTTAGCTTTTAAAGTTTAGGATGTGTGGGCCTTACAGATTTCCTTCCTCCATGACTGTTCATGCCTTAAGATTATATTGAGAGAGCTTCCTTGTCTGTGTCCCATTGCTGTTCTAAGCTAAGCAGTGTCTTGAAACTGCATCTTTTCAGTGAGGAAGACCCAGGTTTGATATTTCTTTCCCAAGTCTGTTTGATACATAGCCTTATAAATTTTTAACACTACACTGAAACTATTTTATTTTCCTGGGTCCTTTAAAGACTCTGGCTTTTTAAAAAAGACTCTGGCTTTTGCTATTTATATTGTTTGCTGTGCTTTTAATCAGAGGTTGGCATCCTGTTCTACAGGACAATATCACAGTACACTGTTATAGTGCTATTATTCCACTTTAACTGCTATGGCTGTCACATGTGGAATACTGCTATGGCTGTCTCCTGTGGAATCCTGGGATTTGCAATTTAGGGTGGGGCATTTAGAATTCTCAGCCAGAGAGCTCTTAGACCTCACTAAACTACAAATCCCAGAATTCCACAGGCAAACATAGCAGTTAAAGTGGAATAATAGTTCTATAACAGTGTAGTATGATATTATTTATAGTTACAAGATCATAAATTGGACATGTGATTTCATATCTGATGGTGAAGCATGTTTACAGTTATTACTGACACAACATGACCCTCAAAAATCTACAATTTCACTCTGAAAGTTTTGTGAGGTCCTGTCATAAAGACCCCCCCCCGACACGTTGGGGAGGGGTTCTTCATTGCGCCAGCCATTAAATGATGCCGGACGCTTGATTGGCTGGGCGGGGGGAAGTCCCGCCCCTTCCTTAACCGCTCGGCCAATCAGGAGAGGGATCTTCTAGGATCCCATCTCGATTTGTTGCTATGTCGTCACCAAACAAATTGATGACGGCATGGACAAGTTACATCATGAGCTGAATTATGATGTAATTTTGTTTGGGGGGAGATGATTTATTCGATGTGGGGTTTATTTGGAACTTGGTGTTCTTGACACATGAATTAAAGGGATAGATTGACACAGTTGGTTAAATTAGATATGTAAAGGAACACATGTGTCAAGAACAATAAAAATTTTGGTTAAATTGAAGTGTTAAAAAATTATCGATTACCCTGTACAAATAAAGTTGTGCCCAAGTTTTACAACCATAAAGTTGAGTACGGTGTGATTTTTGTGTCGGTGCAACTGCTTGTCTCAATGTATCCCATGACTCAGCACTGCAGAAGCCATTTCCAGCACCCCAATCTGCAGTGCCTTGGAAACTCTGGTTAAAAAGTTTCCAAGGCACTGCAGATTGGGGTGCTGAAAATGATTTCTGCACTGTTCTCTGAGTCATGGGGCATATTGTTTCAATATGCCCCATGACTCCACAATGTGGTCTGTCACCAGAAAATCACTGCAGATGTAATTTTCCAGTCCTCTGTTCTACTGCACCTCAAACACCCTTTTGCTAGGGCACCTCCAACCTGAAAAGATTTAGTTTTTTAAGAATGGACATTGTCAGATATGACTACAACAACAGAAGTTCATCATTGTATCTGATGATGCAGGATCTCTCTTACATATTCTTGTACACCACATTAGGAATCATATGGATCATCGTGTGTGTGTGTGTGTGTGTGTGTACGTGTACAGATAGAGACAGAGAGAGGGATAGATAGATCTTATAGCTTCTGTAACCTTGGAAATAATCAGATGGGAGAAAGGATGTCCTTGTCCCATCCTTTTCCTGTCCTTATGGCATGATAGGCAAAACAGTTTCACATGATGTTACGTTTAACCTGACAGTGTCACATCATTGAACCACATTTGACCCCGATCACATGAAAGACTTTCCCATGATGTCACACTTATCCCATCATTAACTTGTCATTGAAGTGGAATTGTTTCATCATTTTGCATTAATTGGAGATCACATTAATACAATTCCACTTTAATGAAAGGTTAATGGCAGGAGAAGTGCAATGTCTCTGAAATGCTTTCATGCTATCGGGACAAGGATGGGGTAAAGACAGGAGAGCAATCCACTTCACTCCTGATACTGTCCCGTCCTCATCCGATAATCTCCATTGTGGTTAGGATTATAAACACAGCACAGGTTATCTGTCTTCTTTTCAGAGAAGGGTTTTACCCGTTTTCCAAGAGGATAAGAAAGACAGGTGGCAAGAAACATACCTTAAGAGACCTTCAGAAGTATCCATAGTGCCAGAGATTCCTTTGAGGAATGAGTCCAGGGATTATTTTCACCTGCTTTCCCTGACAAGATAGATAGGGCTTGAAGTCTTCAGTACCCTCAGCAATGTGGCAGGACAGCAATTTGGTCAGTAGGTTTCATTGCTCTATCTGAGCCAGTGCTTAAAGAAGAAACTCTTTAAATCCAATACATTTTTTAAAAATGCATCAGAAAGACCCAAGATTGAAGGCCCAAACAGATATGAAGACCCAGGGAAGTTAGGCTGGCTTCATCACATCCTGTGGGTAGACAAAACACTACCATTCCACATGGCCTTCAATGTTTGAGTGTTCTGTTTTAAGTATTTTAAAATTATATTCGTAGGCAGTTCTTAGGCTGCTTATAAAAGGTTTTAGATCTTAATGTGTTTTAAAATGTGTTTTATCTTTTTAATGCTTTAATTATTTTTATTTTCTCTTATTTGTTCATTGCCTTGGGAGCCCTTGTGACTGATAGGCAATAAATAAATAAATAAATAAATCTTGGATGGGACTGGTATCAGCTCAAAGAACGAGGGTATTAAACAACACAAACAAAAACAGTAATCACGGCCACCACATCACTCCTTGGAATATGGTGCTTTATTCAATGATATCTTAGGGGGGAAACAAATGAAATGGAAGTGGAGGCTTGGAGCCACCCCTTTTGAAAACGGATTGGCCACAGCCCCAATCCGCCTTGAACCCAGCTGAAAAGGGAACCGATAAGATCCACTCCTTTTTCGGGTGGGGAAAATCCGGCTTTGCTGCCCCCGCTGTGGCCCCATGGCAGCTTCACAATGCTCCGGCAGTGCGCAGTGTGCAAACACTGTGCCACTGGAGTGTCATGAAGCTGCCCATGCCTGGGCAGCTGAGAAGCTTCAAGTCAGCTTCCCGGAATCATTGGGACATATGGCATCTAAATGGGACCAATGACATCTGGAAGTGGGTTTTTTTGGGCCGTCTGTTCCAGCCCTAAGTGATTCCTAGATTCTTGGATAATCTAGTATCCAGTAACACATGATAGATTGTGACACTGAAATACTGCTACTACTACTACTGCCACGACTACTACAGATTCCCTTCCTCTTTCATTAAGATTGTATTGGAGGGGAGAAGAGTTAAATCTCATTGTCGATATTGCTTATTCACTCATTTTAAAGACCAAAACCCTTTAAATACTTTTGAGTAATGTTTTTAGCTGTCAGCAAACCCTACAGACCTCCTTAAGTTGTCAAAACATCTCTCTATAGCCTTAGATTGCCTTCACTCTAGCATGATTTTGCTACCATCTCTTCAGTTGAGTTTTCCATGGTCCTGATCTTCCATCAAAAAGACTGCATTTTTGCTCTCTCACAGCTCTCAACTATATCCCAAGGCTGCTTCCGCCTAGGGCAGGATAGAGGAATAGGAAATTGAACAAGTTGAAGCATTGTAAATGTGATTGTTATGTACAAAAGGGATGAGAATGAAGCTTCTAAGTGGGCGACATTCTATTTACTTTCTTAATATTTTGTTTCTTGCTTTAATACACACATTTCATACAAAAAATACATATATAAATTAGCTAAAACAGTAATAAATGTAGCCCTCAAACTTCCATAAGTTATCCCTATTCGATTTTCTGGAGATGCAGGAACTTTTTTAAAAAATACCCAGGGCTACAATGCTCATGACAAAAATGCCTATAATGAATAGAGTATCAGTGGGCTTCCTACTTATCTTTCTCCCCAGTTTTGGCTTCTTTTTAAATTCTTTTCTGTTGTTGTTTACTATCCTCCTACCATTCTCTTTCATGCAATACTTAATCACATATACCACAGGAAGGCCAAGCTTATTCTCAGTTTTAATTCAGAACCTCCTGTAATGGCATCTCTTGGCTCATATTAACATATATACATGATAGTGTCTCACTATAGCTCATTATTTCTCCTGCAGTACTTTCCCCTTCTGTACAGGTATGAATGAACAAGGGAACCTTTCAGCTACAAACAGTGTTTCCAATTTGCAATTCATTAAAGAAGTCTCTGAAAAATGTTTTGTCATGACCTTGGGCTGTATAAAAGCAGCAAGGAGTAATCTCTGAGACAAGAGGGGAAAGACCTAAATATGTTCTGTTAGGTACAGCCAAAATGATTTAAAGGTTCCTTGATGACCTTGAACAAGTTACTTAACCTCTGCACCTGTAAACTGATAGCCATATGGTTACAAAGTCCTCAGCTTAAATAAATCCCTTATTATAGAAATACTGTATTCACTGTTTGACTTTTTTTCCTTGATTAGTTAAACTAAAATCCCAAATCAGATAGGCCAAAAGCGCTGCCTTTGGGGCACTCTGGAGGTTTGGCATTCAGATGACACATGCCCCCAAATCACGCTGAAGCTGAGCTGCAGCCACCTAAGGCAGCCCAAACCCAGATGCAAAAGGAGTGCCAAAAAAGCACTCCTTACTTGTGGTGTAGCAGACCACAGCAACGGCTGGCCTCAGAACCACAGCATCTGGTCACTGCAGTCCCGCATCACTCCAAGCCACTCCAAGAAGCCACTCCAAGCTGCCTGTCTGCTTGAGGCCTAAGTTTCATGATGTTAATCTGAGGCCACAGTTAAATAAAGAACTTCTGTCTGTGTTCCTACAAAGCACTTGGTGCTCTATTCATAGTACATTCATAGTATTCATAGAATAAGAAAATTGGTGAAAATTTCAAACAAAAGTTGTCTTTTTCTGCTTTTGTAGGTATACTACTTGGTCATTCTCAGTTAGTATTAGAAAACATCTGAAATTATGCTGACACACTTGCTTGGAACATGAGTGTTTATTCAGAACTTGGAAGCAGCGAGTTACGAATAATGTAGTTATTTATAATGACTTAAGCAATGAGGGCATAGTGAGGTTGCCTTTCAAAAGTAACATTGTGAAGAGCCCCTCCTTTACCTAACCATTTTTCCTCAGATGGCAGCCCTATGGGTATTGTGATCCCACCACTGCCCCAATATCTGGTGTATCAGACCACCTTTATTCATTTTATATCTATGGGTTTACTCCCCAATCTTGGTTTCTTTATTTCTTAGTAGTGTGGATAATAATTCCAGATTCTAACAAGCTTGTAAGTGAACAACAATAAAATTTTATTTGAATGATAGTTAACAATTTTTCATTTGTTACGATGTTACATTCTCTTGTTGTGGTTATACTTTGTTACATACTATTTAATTCTAAAGAACAACAGTTACTAGTCTTTAGGACTCTCACACCATCCTTATTTACTGTCGTCTTTCCAACCTTATGTCTACACTAGCCCTCAGGCTAACTAAATCCCAGAATCTCCCTCACTTGGAGTTCTATCCTAAGGCTAAGTTCTTCCCTTCTGAACTTTAGTCCTCACAGTTCATTTCTACTGGACTGTTACCCATCCAGACCCAGTCTGACTTCAACTGTCAGCAACAGTCTTAATTAACCCCTCCAGTCTACCATTTGATTGGCTGCCACCAGCTCGCATTCTATTGGCTGTTGCTAAGGCATGTTCTATTCTGCGTTTTCTCCATAAACATAACTGCTGGAATCTTATCAGTTGGTACTGTTAGACAAAGTGCATTCTTCTGAATTTTGGTGTGTGTGTGATATTCCACATAACCCCAGATGTACATTGCAGTTGGTCCCAAGTGCCACTTGGGCATTGACAGGCAGGTCATGCCAAAGTCACTTGGAAGACTGACAAATACAATCTCAAAGACAGGCAGATAGTGTGGGAGTTGCAAATGGATCATCATCACCCACATAATCAGAAAGAATGGGCAATAATTGTCTAGATGTCTCACCTGGTGGGCCAGCGAACAACTTAATCCTTTTCCCATTCACCTTGAATATTGCCAGACCAGATTACCTCACCCATACAATCTCATACCTTTGCCCTGCAGCTAGTTTTATCCCTTAAAAAAACCTGGATTTTTTCCCTCAGAGTTGCTGGTTTGGAGTTCATGGGGACACTATAGGGGGATGCAGACGGGCAGAGAATTGGGACCGAGGCTGCCCCATGCCTAGGCCCCAATCCACCCTTTTGGTGACTGGGAAAGGAGAGCCAAAATAGCACTCCTTTCTCAAGCCACGCATCTCTTCCGACACAGCATGTCCGGACGCTGTGCTGGGAGGACATCATCAAAGCCTTGCCGTGTGCAGTGGTGCATGCTCTGATGACATCCTCAGGAAGGGGTTGGGGCATCTGGCATCCAGCTGTTCCTCCTCTTCCCTGGCTCCAAGATGGCGCTTTGCGCCGTCTGCAGAGCCCCTAACTCACTGTGATCTCTAGTCTAGTAACCAGAACTTCTGTTCAAACCAATGCTCTCAGAACTGCTGTGTCCCATGCCACTTCACCCAATTGGATCCTGGAGAAAACCTCATCTGTAGTAAGTATCACCCGTAGTTTTGCCTCAAGATTTTTCCCAAGCTAACCCTTGATTTCCTGAGCCTTGAATGAGTGAGTGTATGTGTTGAATTGCAGCGTAATTTCCCCCCTTTAATAAATAATACTTTAATTGTAGAATTCTGTCTCTGTGTCAATTCTTAGATCTGCCGTCCTCTTGGTATACATGCGGGAGGCAGTCTCGTAGGGCCCTTGTAGCCGACTCCCTCTTGGTTTGAGCTAAATGAAATTCCCCATACTAGACTTTTGCCTACAAATGAAATTCCCCATACTAGACTTTTGCCTACGGTAATGGGTTGGATGAGGAAAAACAGATTGAAGTTGAATCCAGACAAAACGGAGGTACTTGCAGTCACGGGCCCGAAACCAGATCTGGGAATACAGTCTCCAGTCCTGGACGGGGTCACACTCTCCGTAAAGGACTGTGTTCGCAGTCTGGGGGTTCTCCTTGACTCATCGCTTCACATGACTAGTCAGGTGAATGCGGTGGTCAGGAGCGCCTGTTATCAGCTTTGGCTGATACGCCAGCTGCGCCCTTATCTGGATAGTAAGGATCTGGAAGCTGTGGTACACGCCCTGGTAACCTCACGTCTGGATTTCTGCAATGCACTCTACATGGGGCTACCCTTGTGCCTAACCCGGAAACTTCAACTGGTACAGAATATGGCAGCCAGGCTAATTACGGGAACATCTAGGAGGGAGCACATAACACCTGTGCTTAAATCCCTCCACTGGCTGCCAATTAGTTTCCGGGCACAGTACAAGGTGTTGGTTTTGACCTTTAAAGCCCTACATGGCTTGGGCCCATCTTATCTTAGGGACCGCCTCTCCCCATATGACCCCCCCCGCACCCTGCGGTCCTCTGGGAGGAATCTGTTACAACCAATAAAAACTAGGCTGTCCCAGACCTCCCAGAGGGCCTTCTCCGCAACCGCTCCCAGACTTTGGAATGGCCTGCCGGATGAGATCCGTCTTACTACCACTCTTGCTGCTTTCAAGAAAGCAGTAAAGACGGATCTCTTTCGGCAGGCCTTCCCGGAATAACGGTCGGCCCTTAAAGGGGTCCCCATTTGTCTGTCTCCTCGGAAAATCTTGTTTTTAATTTATTGATTTAACTAATATTGTATTTTAATTATTCTTCGGTTTAATTCTATTTTAAGGGGATGGGGAGGGGGGAGGTAGGGGTTATGGGGAGAGGGAATGTTTTAACGTTGTTCTGTTTTAACTATTGCTGTCCCCCGCCCCGATTGCCTAGCAGAGGGGCGGGCTACAAATAAAAATTTATTTATTATTATTATTATTACAACTCCATTGATTCAATGAGTTTTTTCTACATAGGACAAAATAAATAAAATTCAGGTCACCAAGCTGGAACAAAGTTATGGTATCACTGCAATAATGAGTAACACTTTGTAGTTACTTTTTGAAACTACTTTGAAGGCAGGGATGGGCAAAATTCAGTTTTGCAGGTCCCAGAGTTCCCCAGAAGATTTTTTTTTTTTAAAAAAGATTCCCCCCAGTGTTTTGTCTCAACTGTCCTTTAGTGGGTGTGGGTGATTTTACTGCCATATTTTTATCTTGTTCTTTTCTTTCTTTAAATGTAACCTCTCATGATAACAATAGCAAGTACATTCCTATACTGCTTATCAGTGTACTAGCACTAGCACTCCCTAAGTACTTTACAATATGTAAGCCAATTGCCCCTAAAAAGCTGGGTACTCATTTTACCAACCTAGAAAAAGATGGAAGGCTGAATGGGCCTTAGAGCCCTGCCTGGGATTGAACTTGCAACCTTGTGGCTGCAGTAGTGGCATTTAACCACTGCACCACCACACACACATGCTTCTTACATCAGTAAAACTATCATGGCAGAGAATTCTGACTTAGGGATTTTGTCTACATGTTTTTTTTTTTCTTTTCTATATATTATTAGAAATGCAACAATGTATTTCACTTAACGAATTAAAAATATCTTACCGCAGCAGTGACAGGGTTATGTAGTTTTCCGTGACTAAATCTCCAACTCTTGTCCACCAACCTCTCTGCGATGTAAACTAATAATCCCTAATTCTTCAACATTTCATAGATGAAAACTGGGACACATATAATCAAGCAGTCCCTGCCAGGGAGAACAAGGAAAACAGTTTCTGGGCAGCCATTTTGAGTGGGTGAATGTTTAAATTTTTTTAAAAACACTTGAGAGAGTGTGTTTATTGCTGAGGGGGTGGGGCTTTTGTGAGTCACATCTGTGAGTCACTACGGGGTGGAGCTAGCCACCTAGCTCCATATAACTCCTCCCAGAGGTGCGCGCCTAACAGCGCACAAATTTTTCACAAGACAAGGGAAAGCACAGCACAGGTAGAAGGGAGCCTGGGAAACTTGTTTTAGTGGTTCTCCTTAAAAAATTTTTTAAAAAATGTATAGGGCTTTTGGGGGGGGGGGGTTTGCTTAGAGGAAGAGAGTCAGAGACTTGCCTTCAGAATAACGTAGCATCCAGGAGCTCTCTAGAGAGTTATAAACCCAGTTGATTGAGCTTGCTGACAGAGCCTGGTGAAAAGGCCAAGCCAACAGGGGCCCATTACGTGGATCTTTACCAGGGGACTTTTTCAGGGAGAAGCCCATAGTCCTGTTTAAGTGCTTACTCAAGATTTCTCAATATGGACACTGAGGGAGCTGCTGCAGTCACCTGCAACACTTGTGGGATGTTTGTCTTCTTGTCAAGAGATGTGTGGAATTTCACCTGCACCAAGGGCAAGTTGGTAGCCCTCCTGGAAGAGAAAGTCCAGCAGCTGCAGACCCGGGTAGCCACACTTCAGCATATTAGGGGGCAAGAGGTTTTCTTGGACAGAGCTGAACAAACGGTCTTGGACAGGGACCACACAGAGGAAGTTGTTGGGGAGGACATCACTTCATGCACACAGGAGGTAGAGAGCTGAAGGAACATCACACACAGAAGTAGGGAAACCAAGGATCATTCTGGGAGCTTGCAGCTACAGAATCAATTTGAAGCTCTCTCCCTTATCAAGGATGAAGAGGAAGAGCAGCAGGGACAATCCTCAGGGGCAGTTCAGAGGACCTTGAGAGTACTACCACAGGAAACAGCCACTGCTAAACCTCAGAGGAGGTGTGTGGTGGTGGTGGTGGACATCTTGTTTAGGGCCACAGAGGCAGTGGTTTGTGGGCCTGACAAGATGTACCGGGAGGTGGGTTGTCTCCCTGGGGCAAAAATCTGTGATGTGACAGTCAGGCTGACAAAACCATTACCCCTTCCTCGTGGTCCATGTGGGAACCAATGATACTGCAAGGCATAGCTTTCAGAATATCAAAAGGGATTATGAGCTTTGAGTAGGAAGCTGAAAAAGCTGGATGCACAGGTTGTTATCTCATCTCTTCTTCCAGTTGAAGGGTATGGTCCAGGAAGGGAGAGGAAAATAGAAGATGTCAATAACTGACTCTGTAGATGATGTCACCAAGAACAATTTGGATTCTTGGCTCATGGGCTGCAGTTCCATGGACTTTTGGCAAGAGATGGGCTGCATCTCACACCAGTTGGAAGAAACATTTTTGCCACTAGCCTCAAACATTTGATCAGGAGGGCTTTAAACTGAGTCATGTGGGGGAGGGAGACAGTATCTTCGAAGGCAGGAGTACATCATGGGCTGGAGATAATAGTTAAAATGTTATAGAGGGGAAAAGGCAAATGATGCAAGGGCCTAACAATGGGAGACAAAAAACCTCACACAGGCAGAAAGTGGGGAGGACCCATGCTCTTAGATGTCTCTACATGAATGCACAGAGCATGGGAAATAAACAAGATGAACTTGAACTCCTAGCACAACAAAGCAAATACGATATAATAGGCATCACTGAAACCTGGCGGGATGAGTCTCATGGCTGGAATGTAGGAAGAGAGGGGTATAACCTTTTAAAGAGAAATAGGCCAAACAGGAAAGGAGGAGGAATAGCATTATATGTCAGAGATATTTACACCTGTGAAGAGATCCAGGACTTAAATCCTGAAAATCAGGTGGAGAGTATCTGGATAAAAATTAAAGGGAAAGGAAATAACTGGGAAGTTATTGTGGGAGTCTACTACAGATCCACAACTACAGACTGAGGAATTGGATGATGTCTTTCTAGAACAGATGACCACACACTCAGAAAGGAGAGATGTAGTAGTGATGGGTGACTTCAACTATCCTGATATTTGCTGATGTCAAACTCAGCCAATACTTCAAGGCCTAGCAAATTCCTCACTTGCCTCAAAGACAATTTCTTTGTCCAAAAGGTAGAAGAAGCAACAAGGGGATCAGCTATTTTAGATCTGATCCTAACCAACAGGGATGACCTGATAAATGGGGTGCAAGTGGTGGGATCCTTAGGTGGGAATGATCATATTCTCCTGGAGTTTCTTATACAGTGGAAAGGAGAAGCTAGGCATAGTCCAACACTCATTCTAGACTTTAGGAGAGCTGATTTCAATAAACATAGGGAAATAATTGGAGTGATCCCGTGGTCAGGAATACTAAAGGAGAAGGGAGTTCAGGATGGATAGGAGTTTCTCAAAAAAGAGATACTGAAGGCACAATCGCAAACTGTTCCAATGATAAGGCAAAATGGGAGATGTTTCAAGAAACCGGGCTGGATGACAAAATAACTTTCAACTCAACTACGTTTTAAATGGGAGATGTATACGAAATGGAAAAGGAGCACAATCACTAAAGATGAACAAACAAATAGCTAGCACATGTAGAGGTAAGGTCAGGAAAGCCAAAGCACAGAAAGCACTCAGGCTTGCTAGATGGGTTAAGAACAATAAAAAGGGCTTTTTTGGGTATGTTCATAGCAAAAGACACATGAAGGGCCAATACACAGAGAATAAATAATAATAATAATAATAATTTATAGCCCGCCCCTCTGCTCAGCAATCGGGGCGGGTTACAGCATAATTAAAACACAAAGAAGTTAAAACATCTTACATCCCAATTCCTAACCCTCCCTCCCCTTAAAACTGAATTAAACCAATGAATAATTAAAATACATTATATAATTAAGGCAGCATACATCAGTGATTGGGGGGGCTCAGAGCAGGTAGGTGGACTCCTCTTGCCGGGAGGCTATTCCGGATAGGCCTGCCGGAAGAGATCCATCTTTACTGCTTTCTTAAATGCAGCAAGAGTAGTAATAAGATGGATCTCATCTGGCAGGCCATTCCACAGCCTGGGAGCAGTTGCAGAGAAGGTCCTCTGGGAGGTCTGCAAGAGCCTGGTCTTCATAGGCTGCAGCAGATTCCTCTCAGAGGACCGAAGGGCCCGGGGGGGCTCATATGGGAAGAGGCAGTCCCTAAGATAAGATGGACCCAAGCCATGTAGGGCTTTAAAGGTTAAAACCAACACCTTGTACTGTGCCTGGAAACTAATCGGCAGCCAGTGGAGGGATTTAAGCACTGGTGTTTTGTGCTCCCTCCTGGATGTTCCGGTAATTAACCTGGCTGCCATATTTTGTACCAATTGCAGTTTCTGGGTTAGGCACAAGGGCAGCCCCATGTAGATTGCATTGCAGTAATCCAGATGTGAGGTTACAAGAGCATGTACCACAGTTTCCAGATCCCTCATATCCAGATAAGGGCGCAGCTGGAGTATCAGCCGAAGCTGATAGCAGGCACTCCTGACCGCCGCATTCACCTGACTAGTTATGTGAAGCGACGAATCTAAGAGCACCCCCAGACTGCGAACACAGTCCTTGGAGGAGAGTATGACTCCATCCAGGACTGGAGACAGTATTCCCAAATCTGGTTTCGGGCCTGTAACTGTTAGTACCTCGGTTTTGGAAGATGGAGAAGATGGAGATATTCTAATAGGAGACAGAGAAAAGGCAGAACTACTCAACACCTTCTTCGCCTCAGTCTTTTCACAAAAGGAATAGGGTTCTCAACCTGAGGAAAATGTAACAGAGGACGCAATAGGGAAAATGCAGCACAGAATAAGTAAAGAGGAAGTACAGGAATACCTGGTCTACCTAAATGAATTTAAGTCTCCAGGACCAGATGAACTACATCCAAGGATATTAAAAGAACTAGCAAATGTAATCTCAGAGTCACTGGCAATAATCTTTGAGAACTCCTGGAGAACAGGAGAGGTCCCAGCAGACTGGAGTAGGGCAAACATTGTTCCCATCTTCAAAAAGGGGAAAAATGATTCCCTAGCACTAACCCTAACCCTTAAAGTGGACTCAATTTGCACTATTTCTGGCAGTCTGCAAAGGCCCCAAATCATGAGAAGTAATAATGCCACTGTATTCTGCTTTGATCAGCCCCCCCCCCCCCCAGAATACTGTGTCCAATTCTGGCACTACAATTCTAAAAGGATGTTGAAAAACTGGAGTGTACCCAGAGGAGGGAGACTAAAATGGTGAAGGGTCTGGAAACCATGTCCTATGAGGAACGACTTAGGGAACTGGGTATGTTTAGCCTGGAGAAGAGACAGTTATGAGGTGATATGATAGCCCTGTTTAAATATTTGAAGGGATGTCATATTGAGGAGGGAGCTAGCTTGTTTTCTGCTGCTCCAGAGAATAGGACTTGGAGCAACGGATGCAAGGTACAGGAAAAGAGATTCCACCTCAACATTACGAGGAATGTCCTGACAGTGAGACCTGTTTGAGAGTAGAACACACTCCCTCGGAGTGTGGTGGAGTCTCCTCCTTTGGAGGTCTTTAAATATAGGCTAGATGGCCACCTGTCGGGGATGCTTTGATTTTGAGTTCCTGCATGGCAGGGGGTAGGACTTGATGGCCCTTGCGGTCTCTTCCAACTCTGTGATTCTATGATTCTATGAAACAAAACTATTGGAAGGTATGATATTCTCTAAGAAATCTTTCCACCTCTTCTATTCTCATCCTCTTATTCTTTCTACCAAAAGTGAAACTAATTTCAGTGCTAGCTTAATACCCTTAAAGATCTTTCCTGTCTTTAATGTACTTCTTAAAATAAAACCTTAGTTTGCCTCTTTAGCTTCCAATGTCTTTACTCCATAATCAAAATTGCTAGTCACTGTACACATTCAGTGTCCCTCCTATAGAAAAGGTGTTTGTGATAGAGTTCCCATGTGCAAAGGTTTCCCACTTCTGCTGCCATTTGTAAAAACAAAGAAAAACAAACCAAACCTCAGATCTGCTCACTGGATGCATCAGAACTGGGTGGAAGTTTTCTTCTGATGACCAGTGATGAATATCTACCCCAGTGATTCCAGGTACACTAGTGGAAAACTAACAGGAATAGATAATTGTTTTTTCTGCAATGGTAGATCCTAAAATGAGGAAGCCTCTGGACTCAGTCACTCTCTCTCTTTGGCCCAAGAGCACGGTAGAGAGAGTGTAAGTAATTTCCTCACCATTGAAAACACTTAAAGCTCCCCATTTAAAAATACCATAGGAAAATTCTTATGGTAAAATGTCTCTTCTCTCAGCCAGAAGGGCTTTGGAAATGACAGATGATCCTCTACTCCTCCATCTCATTCTACTTAGAATTGTTCTTTAGGCTATAGTTTTCTCCTTTGAGTTTTGCAATCAAAGAATGGAGGAGAGTGGAACACCTGCTGAATAGATTCTGCAAGGAATCTATTCTATGGCTGAGATGTTTATCCACATTATCCACATTTTTTCTGTTGGTCCAATGTCTACATACATCTACATTAGTGGCAGCCTACATTCTGTTGGTCCAATGTCTACATACATCTACATTAGTGGCAGCCTGAGACATTTCATATTTAAAAATTAAATGCATATCTGGCCATTAACAGCACATTCCTATGTATGGCTACCTAGGAATATTTTTTTTTTTAGTTCAGTGGAACTTATAGCCTTTGGCTATAACCATATACTTTCTTACCTGGAAGAAAGTCTTATTTAATACCACGGGACTCACATGTAAGTAGGTAAGCATATGACTTCATAGTTAATGTCCCTAATTTCCATAATTATCATGACAGGGAGGACAACAAACAGCACAAATATTGTCCCTGGTGCCTGGTAACATTTTCTCAGATTCCCCCCCCCCCCATTTCGGTCTAAAACCCCCAAGAGACATAACAAGTCTTTATTTTGATTTCATGCCAAAAATCATGTTGTAGTTCAACTGAGGTAATATTCAAATTGCTTTTCTTAGAGCATAAGGCAAGCAGTAGATTAATGTTTTTAAGAAAGTGTTTTCTCAGCACAGTGTGACTTGAAAGAATTAGTGTTTTCTTGTGGCGCTTAAAAATGTCACCATTTGATTATTCCTGCCAACTCATCAATCATATTGTGAGCTCCTGCAGAGGGGAAGAGAAAGGTGATCTCAGGGAGAACAACAAACATCCGGAGTCCCTGATAAGAAACATGACACATCTCAGATGCCAAAGCTAGTTTACACAATAGATGCTAACATTTCAGTAAAGAACATCACAACCATTCACAGAAAGCCTTGCCTCAAAAGCAACACATTATTGCATGTCTGCACGTTCTTGATGCCAGTTTGGTTGATGAAAACAAACTAGCTCTACATCTTTGACAGTTTTGACATGTTCACAAATTTATTTGCTGAGATTTCAAAGCTCATCATTTTGCAAATGCTCTAGGTATATGGCAGAATATAGAAAGAACTGATGCCTTGCCAGGTGTCTCATAGTATTATATATTACATTTTGACTTATAGGAAAGAATTTTAGCCTAAATCCAACTGAACCCATTATATCAATTGTTAAATAGTAAGCCAACACTTATGAAAATCACACTTATTTAATGGATCTACTGTAGTTGGCACTAATAATTGTATTAAGGCTTACACCCACCACCTTCACATGTTTAAAAGGAATAAATATGAAAAGAAAATAAGAATAGAGCTTAATTTCAATGCTCCATTCTTTTTTTTTTCTCTATCAAGATTCTTGAAACATTTATATATTAGAAAAATGTTCCTTTAAATAATTATGAAAATATTTTGATTGATAGGTAGCATCATATCCTGTGGGACTGGCATAGAATGCTGAGTCAGAGCACATGGCATGATGCAAACTCTGCTGAGGTTGTATCATGGTATGTGGCACCATGTGATGACTCATAACCAATGCTGTATATAAGTGGACCAGGAGACAAGGAGACAGATCACATGGGGATTAGTGTGGGCTGGTCTGGTTGGATGACTTGTGGTTTGTATTGAATTGAAGCTATAAGCTGACGTATTACAGAAGGGGAAGTTGATCGGAGTCAGCGAGGAGAGTTTGTAAACACTTGTACATATTGCAACTCAAGATAAAGAACCTCCAAGGATTTGGATGAAATCAACAATTTCTGTGAGTTATTTTTTTCAGTGTGGAAAGTGGTCAGTGCATGGCTAATAACTATATCTGGATCTTTTTGCTTCTGTACTCTGCTATGTTATTGTTGAGTTGCATCTGAGTGCATCATCCTCATATTGCACTGAAAACTGGCTTCTGAGTTCATTAGAGAGTAAACATTATATGCCATCTTTTGTACCCTATAAGAGCCCTCAGTACCACACAGTATTGATCCAATCTGATAAATATATTTAATATTGCTATCCAATCAAATTTAGCCTCTTTTCTGTGTTGTCTTTTAGCCCAAATATTACTGTAACTCATTTTTAAAACTCCTCTTTTAGTCTCAAAAGTATATGCAAGGGGATTCAGTTATTTGTTCAGTAGTCCTTCTAGAGCAGGGGTCGGCAACCTTTGTTGCCGGGGGCCTGGGGGGGGAAATGGCGCAGGGGCCGGGTGGGTGTGCTCTCACTTGTGTGCGCGTGCACACTTGTCCCCCCATGTGCGCACATGCACACAACGACGCCGTTGTGCACATGTGCGTGCCATGCGGGTGCCATTTTGGAAGCCCCCCCCCACATGGGGGGCTTCCCTGGGCCTTGGAAAGGTCCCCCCGCTGCCACGGCAGACAAATTCACCCACCGCGGCCACGGGGGGCGCACTTCCCTGGGCCTTGGAAAGACTTTTCCGCGCCCACAGCAGCGGCTTCCCTGGGCCTTGGAAAGCCCCCCCCTGCCCGTGGCAGGCGAATTCACCTGCCACAGCCATGGGGGGGGGGCTTTCCAAGGTCCAGTGAAGTGCCCGCCGCAGCCACGGTGCAGTCTTCCCAAGGCCCCACGGTGGCTGTGCAGCCGCCATGGAACCTTTTAAAATTGTGCCCGTGTCACACGCACATGCGCGCACGATGCGTGCCCCATTTTGGAAGCCCTCCATGCAGGCAGGCTTCCCTGGGCCTTGGAAAGGTCCCCCGTGCCCGCGGAAGGCAAATTCGTCCGGCGCAGCCACAGTGCGGCGCCGTTGGCCCTTCCGAAATGGCTGCTGTGTGCATGCGTGAGCTCACATGGGCGCCATTTTGGAAGCCAAAATGGCAGCCGCATGAGCGCGTGGAGCTCTGTGGCGGCAGCGGTGGCGACAGCGACGAGACCAGCCACGGGGCGTGGGTTGCTGATCCCTGTTCTACAGTGTGCTTGGTAACAGTAATATCACCATCATCTAAATAGAAACTCAGCTTCATCTAATGACCCCTAGTGTAGGCTTGGGAAGATGGTCAAAAATGGCAGGAGGATAAAACCATCTAGAAATCCTGTGCAACAGCATAGTTTGTAACAAAACAGCAGTCTCAAATAGGCTATAAAATATATACTGGCTGCAAAGTAAACTACATATAGAGTTATAGAGCTATACCCCAAAGGAGGTAGAATAGTAGCTAAAGTCCAGTGTTTTTTTCACAATATCCATAGTGACTTCTGGGATGAGGACTTTCAGATTTCTGTCACTCATGAGGTATCTGTTTCAAAACTGAAACTGACTCCACTTAAAAATGAAAAGAGTTGGGTCCCATCAAATAAATGATGATACATCAGCTCAAATTTCTAGAGGCTCTCAGAGTTTGTTAGAAATGTTCAAGAGCATGTCAGACAGAAGTGAACTATCCCATAGTAATAGTCCAGAATAAGGGCTTTTATCACCACCTTTTGGAGGTGATGTCCCAGGCAGGAATTGAACCACTAGACTGTGGTCTGGTCTCAATAAGGCCATCCAAAATGACACTATAACCAATGATAGCTAATACTGCTGAAATGTGAGGGAGAATTAGTAGGGATGAGCTCCCCCATGTCCAGTCTTTCCAAGCCAATCCCACCTGACTGAAATGGATATAAACAATCCCTTTAATACAACAACAGTTCTGGTGTGAATGATATCTCTTGAAGATGAATAGATGAAGCAGACAGAACAGGAACAGAGAGAGTGGAGAAGGGCTGTGGAAGATCTGAAATTCATGGCTGCTGACTTGCATTTAGAGACAAAATATTTAACAGAGTATGTTAAGACTGAACATCATTTATGTTCATCTGTATAGTTGATAGGCAATGATTTTGTAGATGGCTTCGTTGTTATTAACTTCCTTTGAGTCAACTTTGACCTATGGCAACCCCATGAATGAGACATCTTGTAGGGGCTGTACACATGGGCCAAAAGGCCTGTGTTCCCCCTGAACTCATATCATCCTGTTTGGATTATGCAGGACAATACCCCCAAGTCAGGATCGAGCAGACTGAATGCTGATCCAGTGGTCCCAGTCTGGTCCTGGCTCAAAGGGGCATTAGCACAGATCAAAGTTATCCATGTTTACTGTGGGGTTTCTAGGAAACTGTTGCAACACCCAGCAGACTGGATGGCCCTGCACACCCCTGATCTTCCTCCACCATTGCCTCTACTGAGAAGATCCTTGTCATGGCCTTTGACATGGAAAGGGGGTGACTGGCTGTGTGGGTGTAGTCAGGCGCCCTGATTCCAGAGGCTGCGGCGTGCATCTTTTTAGTAGAAGTGATGGTGGAGGAAGGTAAGGTGTGCGCGGTAGTAGTGGGTCCATAAAACAGTGGTGGGCAGGCAGGTAAGCACCCGCTGATCTTAACGTTGGCCTGGGGACTGACCTGGGTCAGGATCCACTCAGTATAGCATTGGCCTGGCCCATGCTATTCTGGCCCATCTGTTCAGCCCCCAAGATACCCTAGCCTCAGGTATCCTGCTCAGCTTTTGCCAACTCATGGCTGTGTCTTCCCTGATTGAGTTGATCCAGACAGCTACTCTTTTTCTTTATGAAGGGATATACATAAATTATTTTATGGATTAGAAAGTGCTTAGTAGAGACAGAAATCCAATAGACGAGGCCTACTCCACTGGTGTTTAGTAGCTAGTTTTTTTCCTTCTGGGTTTACAGGAGCATTTATAGAGAATATAAAGGTACTGCAAAATACAAGAGTTTAACCTTTTAGAGTGAAGAGTGACACTCAATAAGGCAAGCTGTTAAATTCAGGTTGCCAAGTCTCTGAGACATGCCACAGGAGACTGGAATGCCCCCACTGGAGTAAATATCATTGCCAACTAAGCCCTAGCAATATGCTGTTTTGACCTAGAAAAGAAATACCAGGGCAAAATGAAATAGTTAATGATTTAGGACTAACATTTTCAGTTTGGTGACTATGAGAGCTGTTGCACCGGCACAAAGGACACGAGACACCTCTTTTGGGTTTAAACAGGCCACAACTTTTATTTTCTGCCGTACAGGGTCTAAATTACAAGATTTACAATTAAACTCCCAACACTTGGTCACATGTGTGTGTGAAGGTGTAACCCAGATGGGTGGTCCTTTGCCACATGTGACAAAGTATGTAAACAAATAACAACAGCAAATTTACAAACCCTGCCCCACCGGAAATGACATCATATTATGTCATATGATGTCATTATTTAATGATGCCGTGCATTTAATTGCAGACGTCACTTCCTTTAATTTAACCTTTGCCAAATTTACCCCAATTAAATTTAATTAGCCAGATTAATTTTTCTTTGGGTGGGGGTCATTACCCGCCCCATTGTGAATATGAACAAATTTCCAAATATAAAGACCCTAACCCCTAACTTGTGACAAAGCTAATGCTAACATAAAGTAACACATGAGTTATTATTATCATATGACCCACACCCAATAATCTGATTCTACATTGATCTCAGGGAGGGTGAAAAACCCAGGATAATAACCCTGGGGAAAAATTCCCTCCCGGCCCCTGAAGGCGACCAGCCTAAGCCTGAGAGTAACTTAACATAATTCTTTAATTAATGGTGGGTGGGCGGAGTTGCTCAGTTCAAGCTCTAAAATGGCTGCTGCCATGTGGCAGCACAGAACTATAAAGAACAAACTCTTGTGGGAAGTCTTGCGAGAATACATTCACAGTGAGACTTCCTTAACTCAAACAAGCAACATGATTGGGCCAAATGCGCAGGTACCCAGAGGCCCCTGCATGCTTGTCCAATCAGGCAATTAAAGATGGGGTGATGGAATGTAGGATTGCCCTGTGAATTTCTAGTCTCCAAGGCTCCACAGCAAAGCCGGTACCTCCATCGGGTGTGGTGACGCCTCGGGAGCCAGCTGCCGGAACCTGGAGAACTGAAAACAAGAAAGGGTATCCACCAAAGGGTTAAGCATACCAGGAACATGCTGAGCATGGAATAAAACATTAGATTTCAAACACTGCAAGACCATCGCCCTTACCAGACACATTACTCTGGAGGACTTGGAAGACTAAGAATTCACCACCTGAACGACAGCCTGGTTGTCACATCAAAACCAGATGGTCTTGTTAGCAAATTGGCTTGCCCAGAGGTGCACAGCCACTACAATAGGAAAAAGTTCCAAAAACATCAGGTCTCTAGTCAGACCACGTTCAATCCATGCAGAAGGCCATGCCTCTGCAGCCCACTGGCCATTCCAATAAACACCAAAGCCATGGGCGCCAGCAGCATCAGAGTGTACCTGAAAGTCTGCCTTCAGCAGCATCTCAGATCTCCAAAATGAAGTCCCATTGAATTGCTCAAAGAAGGACTCCCAAACCTTCAAGTCCTCATGAATCCCCCTTGTGATCCCAATATGATGGTGTGGTGCAAACACCCCTATAGTAGCCCTATATAATCTTGCGCAGAATGCTCGTCCCAGAACTATTACCTTGCAGGCAAAGTTTAGTAATCCTGTAAGGGATTGAAATTCATGAAGTGTAGCTTTATGCTTCCCGAGCATCACCCTAACCTGCTGCCTCATAGCCACCAGTTTGTCATTTGGTAATCAAGAAATACCAGCTATGGTGTCTTTCTGGATGCCCCAAAAGGTAAGCCATGTGTTGGGCCCTTCAGTTTTTTCTTCAGCTAGAGGAACTCCCAACTCCGACATCAAATCCTGAAAATCAGCTAAGGTGTCCCTACATTGTGAGGAACTGGGATTTCCAGCAATCAAGAAGTCATCTAAATAGTGGGTTATATCCCTGCTACCTGAGCGTTTTATTGTACACCAATGAAGAAAGGTGCTGAAAGTCTCGAAGGGTGAACAAGAAATTGAGCACCCCATTGGCATGGCTTTATCAAAATAATACTTTCCTTCAAACTGAAAACCCAGTAAGTCAAAATCATCAGGGTGCACAGGGAGTAGCCTGAAGGTGGATTTTATGTCGCACTTTGCTAAGAGGGCTCCCTTGCCTAAATTCCTGACCATCTTAACTGCTGAGTTGAACGATGCATACTTAACAAACGTAAGCTCAGGGTCTATGGCATCATTCACAGAGTCACCCTTCGGGTAAGATAAACTGTGAATCAACCTAAATTCCCCAGGAACCTTCTTGGGAACCACACCCAAAGGAGATAAACTAAGGGTGGAAATTGGCAGCTGATCAGGAGGTCCTTAAATCCTTCCAGCAGCTATCTCTTTCGCTAGCTTGTCCCTCACAATAGTTGGTAATTCCCTCACAGAACGAGCATTGGGCACATAGCGATATACCCTGGAACCTGTGTAAGGGATGCAAAAACTCAAGGAAAAACCATGAAATAAATAAGATGCAGCCTCCTTGTTTGGGTACACCCTCAGCCATGCCACCATTGCATTGACAGAGCCTTTGCCTCCTGGTGATACTGGCTGGGGGGCACCTCCCACTCCTGACTGCTTACCTCTGCTACAGGAAGCACTGGGGTGACCACCCCCACAGGTGTTACACTTGTGATCAAACCTGCCTCCTGCCTCCTGCACTTACCTATGTTGAAATCCCAGCATATACCAAATTGCTTTCTTTCTCCTGTGCCAGGCCTTGCATTCTGCCCTTTCAGCTGAGTAACCATAGGGACAAACCCATTGTCACATCTGCTTGAAGGGGAGGCCCACACCATTACATCTGCCCATAATTCAGACTGTACATGTCTCCAAGACAGGGAGAGATCTTGTGCAGCTCTCATTCTAAACTGCTCATTGTATTGCAGCCAGGCTGCACCCCTAGCGTTATGATGGCAGTTAGTGTAAGCTTTTATTATGATCTCCTGGTATTTAGAAAAGTCAGGAGACCTAAGGGGCTCTTTTTCCTCTGTAACTCCCCTGTAAATAGTAAAACCCATAATCCAATTCACAAAATTACGCTCCATCTTAGGGCGTTTGAGCACCTGAAACTCTTTTGGAAGGCTGAACACAATCCCATCCTTTACCATGATCCTTGGTTTAGGATCCCTAAAAGTAAGAGAAAATAAATCAATATAATCTCCCTTCCATATTCTTTCTTTAGTGGAAAAAGGAAGGCGTGAGCCAAGGGGTGTAGACATTCCAGCATAAGGAATGGATTCAGAATGCAGTTACTCCTGATAGCACAGGAGCACCCAAAGAAGACACCACAGGGGTGTCGCTAGCCAAAGCAATTGGCTGACCAGCCTGCACCCTAGAGTCAGGGACCTGTGTAACCACAGGTGCCTGAACAGGTGTACCCAAAGCTGCAGGGATGGGGTGTTCTAAACTCACACCCTATCTAACCTGGAGCCCATACCGAGTGGGCCAATTTGTCAGTGAAGGATTAGTAGAAGACAAACCTGATATTGAAGCTTGCTGAGAAGCATCACCAGCCAACTGCACAGGTCCCCAGAAGTGTGGCCCCACAGCAGCTCGGGTGTCGGACAGAGACAAAGCAGCAGCTGCCTGATCTCTCCTCTGCACATCACGGGTTGCTCCACTGCACCAGCACCTGGAAGAACCACTCCTCGCAAAAGGTTATATAGATCTGCCACAGTGGGCTGCTCAGAAACAGGGGTAGCAGCACCCTGGATCTCCACACCTGGAACCCTTTTCAGGAGTTCCCACACATAGGCTATAGTGGGTTGCCCCACCTCTATAGCCGAAACCACCGAACGACCTGGTGTAGCAGCAATTACCTGAGAGTCTGGTACAGAAGGAGGGAGCAGCATTTCTGTGTCCAGGTTGCTAGAAATGCTGGCAATAGGGCTGGTGGCTGTAGTCTGTAGCCCCTTCTGGGCAAGCTGATTACAGACCGCCACACAGGCCTGTACTGTCTTGCCCAGTTGTGCTAGCTGAGCATCAATCTCGTCATCTCTGCTGGTAGACTGGGAAGGCCTCTTCGAAGCAGAGTGACTAGAGCCAGGCACAGCTGGAGCTGCGCGCCTCTTAGATTGGGCCTTACTGTGAGGCATCACTCCCCCCAGTGAGTGTAAACATGGGTCCAAAGCACAGTCACCCAACCTTGGAGGACTACCACCAGGCCAAAGGCCGCCCTTCCCTAAGTCTCAACAAGAGACGCAAATAGCCAGGAAGCATCACTGGCATCAACCAACCGGGGAGAGGGGGAGGTGTCCACCAAGGGTTCTATTAAGCACCCTGCCGAAGACAAGTATTGCCTTCACCCACTCACCACTGGGGAGAGGTGTAAGAAACCCTCCCAAACCAGCAATGGGGGCCCAACCTTACCAGACTGAGGTAGCCGGGACGCCGCTGGGCCTGAGATCAAGCGTTGGGTCCACGCACCCGGCAGAGAGGAAGCCTGCTTCAGCACCCACCTCGGATGAGTGTGCAGCCCTCCGAGTGTTGGAGATGCGGAAGCCCCTTACAGGCCCGGGGGCAGCGGCCCGAAGGCCTCACTCGGCCTATTCCTCGATGTGCGCAGGGAGACTTTAAATTAAGAACTCCCATCGTGAAGAGGAATAAGTAAATGTCAGCCAAAAACCAGTTGCAGCAAGCCAGAAGTTCGCTAGGCCCAAAGCCAAGCAAGCAGCCAGAGCACAGAGCAGAGCGATGAAACTTGCTCAGTTCAAGCTCTAAAATGGCTGCCATCACATGGCAGTGCAGAGCTATAAAGAACAAACTCTCATGGGAAGTCTTGCGAGAATACATTCACAGTGAGACTTCCTTAACTCAAACAAGCAACATGATTGGGCCAAACGCAGAGGTACCCAGAGGCCCCTGCATGCTTGTCCAATCAGGCCTCTCATGTCTTTATATGGCTGGCGCAACAAGAAACCCCTCCCGACACGTCGGGGGGTGTCTTTCCCAGGACAATAATGAGGGGTGCTAGAAATGTTTTAAGAACTCTTAGTAGAAAAACATGAATGTAGGGAACCCAAATGTTTTACTGTTTTACTTATTTTATTTAAGGCATTTATTTATAACCTCTTGATCCACTAGGCTCCCTAGGATTATGTACAATGGATAAAAAACAGTTTTAAAACATTAAATGAATAACTATAGACCAATTTAAACACTCCAGACTTCTCTTTAAAAATATTTCTAAAACCAGACATATGATACAAATATGATACTAGCACTTGCTCCTCCTATTACAATGAATTAAACATGGCACACAAAGCATTTCCCTTTTTACAATAATGTGCACAGGCTAAAACTCTTCTTCAATTTTAAATTGTTCAGTAAAGTCACACACAGATTTAAAACTGACACCAGTGCATGGGTTGGTATCATTACAAGAACATAGATGCAGATCCACTATATATACCATATATACTTAACTATAAGTCGACCTCATTTATAAATCGAGGACAAGTTTTAGGGCCAAAATTATAGATTTTGATATGACTCATGGATAAGTTGAGGATAAAACTTAGGAGCATGTAGCAAAGGATATAAAGAATGAATTTTACTGTCTTCATACATAAATGTCTTATTTGGATCCTTCTAATCCTGATTCCTCTCCACACCAATGAGATATCACCACTGCCATTTTCACCACTGCCATTTTCCTACCCAAGCATTCAAAAAGGCCTGAAGTAGTATCATGGTGGAAAGAGTAGATGGGATTGGTGTTTCTTTTGGTTGCTCCCAGGATGGACTAAGCTCTTACCATGTGCCACTTTACTCAGAGATGGGAAAGAGTTAAAATACAGTATGTACATTGACCCGTGGATAAGTCAACCCAGCTTTTTGGGGTCAATTTTTTGACTAAAATTTCTAGACTTATACATGAGTATATACAGTAATATTTTGGAAAGAAGAAGGAAATGATGCCACACATGTGTCAGAATGCACACTCATATAATTTAATGTACCACCCTTTTAACACATTAAGTCACTAACTTGAACCATATTAAATTATCTTCACTGACATGAAGAAATGCAGGATTCAGTTCACTACTATTATTACACAGAATAAGTGTTCTAATTAAATTATCATGTAGAGTTGTAAAAGGCTCTTCAGAGTCTGTGTTCATTAGGGTGTGTGTGTGTCTGTATATTAAAAAAGTCTTATCCAGTTATATGTGCACATTGACACTCTGAGGCAGGGGTCAGCAAACTTTTTGAGCCGGGGGCTGGTTCAGTGTTCCTTGGAACATTGGAGGGCCATAAGGGCGGGGAAAAAGAGAAAAAAATCCACCACGTTTTTTTTTTTACTCTGTTCCAAGGAACTCCGAAGTTTGCCCGGCGCGGCCGTGGGGAACCCCCAGAAGGGCTCCGGTGACTGCAATGGGCCTCGGAGAGGCCTGGTGCAGCCACGGGGGTCCCCCAGGAGGGCTTCGGCGACCGCAACGGGCCCCAGTACACAAGGGGTCGGCAAACTACAGCCCACGGGGCAGGACGGGAAAGGTGGCGTGAGACTCTGGGCACCATTTTGGAACACAAAATGGCGCCCCGGAGTCGCACGCGCCCAAGAAAGGTGGTGGTGGTGGTGGTGGCAGCGGTGGCAGTGGCAGAACCACTGTAGGTTCGGCCCGTGGGCTGTAGTTTGCCGACCCCTGCTCTAAGCCTACTTAAAAACCAAAAGCCTACTTAAATTAAAAAAAAACTTTCCTTCTTGGCAGACAAATATAGAAGTAAAATTATTAGTGATCAGCTTCATACCAGCTATGTCATGCCATATCATTAAATGGAATTTTAAAAATGCTTTAATTATATTTTTTTACAGGACATTTTAGTACTCTTTTGTAACCACTTCCATGATTGGACATTAATTACTTTTTAAAATGCAGACCAAATATAAACCCAGTTCTGGTGAAATTTCATATTTTGACCAAATCCAGTAAATGTCTCTACCAGCCCTTGGTGGTAGATGCTCAAGAATTTGGAGAAACCTGCCATAACTGCCAGTGCCAATTACAGATTCATGGATTTTTCCCAATAGCACTTCAGACAGAATGTTAAAAGCTTTGCCAATTTTGTGTTCAAACATAATTTGGTAGAAATCAAATAGTTTTTAAAAGTAGTTTGTGTTGTTCTATTACATCCTTTGTTCCATAAAAATGTAGCCTATTGAGTAATCTGGGAAAACATAAGGAAGCTAATGAACATTTTGCCATATTGCTTAGTAAATAAAATGAACTCCAAGGAAATAGAGGAATATACAGAATAGGAGAAAACTGGACAATTTGTGGATTTTAAACAATGATTTTGTGCTGTTATGGAGGGCAACATAAACACTTGTAAACTGTACAACTCATGACAATATTACGAATTTAGTAATCAATATACATCTTTACTGGGCTAATCCAATATTGCAGAATTAATTGAAAATTTGAGGTTAACAGAATACCAAAGTACTCCCCCCCCCTAAAAAAAAAAAGGATAAATGTAAGTGACATGTATTGAACATCAAGGTCTTTGAAGAACTGCTTTAAAACGGATGCTGTCTTAATAGTTCATGATACCAATTTCTTAGCTGTCCTAAGCACAGGGAAGAATTTGCTTTAAATTAGCATTTACATGCCCAGAGCAACCAATCTGATGATGACAGGTTACCAATACTGAAAAGTGAATGGGTGATTTGGCTGCACAAGCCATTATAAATTATTTCTGCAATTATAGTAACTATCATCAGTTTAAGATAAAATTTGTGCGAGCCAGCCAATATTTAAGATCCAGCCATGCTTCATAGGGGTAATTGCTCAAATGATAATTTATGCTGATCAAATTCCAGAGCTTGCAGATCAGAGAGAGATTAAAATATGCAAGACATAGTGTCACACCGACTCCTGGGAATACTAAAGCTGCACCTAGCAGATCAGAAGCTCTTCAAACTGTAAATAGTTGTCCGTTAATTTATTACTTTATTGAGAATATTTTCAACTGGAAGTTGCCTTCTTTTTACTACTACTACTACTACTACTACTACTACAACATTTTATTTATAGCCCGCCTCTCCCTGCAGATCGAGGCAGGTTACAACAATTAGGAATAACAATAAAATACAGTATACAATTAAAACCAGATTTCTAAATAACCCTTACCCCAACCCCCCTCCCAACCATAAAAAAGAAACAAACTAAAAAACAATAACAATATAAAATGAATAGCAATATAAAATACTAATTAAAAGTAAAAGAAATAACAAATTAGCTGTCATGGTCAGCCATGAGGAGGACTCAGAGGATGAGGAGGAGGTCTTGGCCCCTCAGGTGCAGGGGGATCTTGAGGCTGTGACAGGGCCCAATTCTGCCCTGCCAGGTCCCAGCTCTGCTCTCCCAGCCCCTGAGGCATTGACTCAGCCTGGCCCTAGCTGTATGGAGTCTCCTTCAGGGGACTCTGAGGCTCAGCAGCTCAGCCTTGCCCCAGCAGAGGTCTCAGGCTTGGGAGACGTAGACAGCAGGACATGGGAATCCCTACCTTCAGCCAGAGGAGAGCTGAAAGGGCGTGCCTTCAGCGTTCCAGAAGGCTCGCTGAGAAACACTCACCCATCACTCAGCAGCTGTGATAAGGGAGTGGCTCTGTGATTTAAGGCACGTGGGAGACGCTGACAGGGGAAGCAGACGATGGCGTCGGGGCGACCTCAGGAAGAGGAAGGAGCGCCGCTCGTGCGGTGGCTCCTCCTCTTCCGGGCCTCCAAGATGGCTCAATAAGCCATCTGCCGAGGCCCTGAGTTCTCTTGTCAGAGATTATTGAGCTTTCCATTAATGAATGCTGCTGGCTCTGGCTTCCCTAGACCTTGTCCCTTGATACCTTGCTCTCTAGCCCTTGGACTGCTTTTCAACCTACAACCTTGGAACGGACTCATCGACCAACCCTCTAGCATCTTGACCTCAGACTGAACTGGTAGTTGTTGACCTCTGGAATCCTGAACCTGGACTGACTTCTGGCTTCTTCTATTCGGATGGAGGACAGGTCTGTTATTTGGAGACTGCCTGCTGGCAGCTCGGCCTTGCATTGCTGAGCCACTCTTATCAGCTGTATTTGTGTGTGTGCTGGTAGCATTCCTGGACCTTAACTAAAATTAGAGGTAGTTAGAGGTGAAACATTATCTTTTTTGGGGGTAAACGGGGGATATCAATATCAGTGGAGTGGAGGCTAATCTGGAAAGGCTTACCGGAAGAGATCCATCTTAACAGCCTTTAAAAAACTTCTAGAGTGGTAATGTGACAGGTCTCCTCCGGCAGGCCATTCCATAACTCAGGAGTGGCAGATGAAAAGGCCCTCTGGGTTACCGCAACCAATCTGGTCTTCTTAAGATACAGTAAATTCTTCCCGGAGGACCTAAGTGTGTGGGGTGGATTATATGGAGGAAGGTGCTCATGCAAGTAGTCTGGACCTAGGCCATGTAGGGCTTTAAAGGTTATAATCAATACCTTGTACAGTGCCCGGAAACTAATTGGCAGCCAATGGAGAGATTTTAAAATAGGTGTTATATGGTCGGGTCTAGTTGTACCTGTGACCAGCCTGGCTGCCATATTTTGCATCAAGTGAAGTTTCCAAACTTGGCACAAGGGTAGCTGCATGTAGAGCGCATTGCAGAAGTCAAGACGAGAAGTTACCAATACATGTACTAGTTTCAAGATCCCTTACTTCCAGGAAAGGGTGCAGCTGGTGAATCAGCTGAAGCTGATAATAGGCACTCCTGACTGTCATGTCTATCTGAGTTGTCAACTGGAGAGACGAGTCCAGGAGCACCCCCAAGTGTAAACACAATCCTTCAGGGGATGTGCGACCCCCATCCAGAACTGGTTGACATATCTTTCTTCCCGGGTTAGGAGTCCCTATAAAAAGTACCCCCATCTTATCTGGATTCAGTTTGAGTCTGTTTTCCCTCATCCAGTCCATTACCGCCTTAGGACATTCATTCAGAGGAGAGATGCCGTCCTTAGTCACTGCATCAGTCTGAGACATAGAGAAACATATCAGGGTGTCATCAGCATACCGATAACACTCCACCCCATATCTCTGGATGATCTCACGCAGCGGCTTCAGGTAAATGTTAAATAGCATAGAAGACAAGATTGCACCCTGAGGGATGCCAGATTTTAGTTCTCTTTTAGAAGAGCAACTGTCTCCCAGCTTCACCATCTGGAGTCTGCCTGAGAGATAGGAATGGAACCACTGCAGTGCAGTGCCCCCAATTCCCAACTCTCCCAAGCGTTCCAGAAGGATACCATGGTTGATGGTATCGAAGGCCGTTGAGACGTCCAAGAGCACCAACAGGGTCACACTTCCCATGTCAATGCTCAGACGGAAATCATTGATTAAGGCGACCATGACAGTCTCAACTCCATATCCTGTCCTAAATCTGGATCTAGATAATCAGTTTCCTCCAAGACTGCTTAGAGTTGAATGGCGACTGCTCTCTCAATCACCTTGCTCAAGAATGGCAAAAGTGAGACTGGCCTGTTGTTTTTGTTCAGGGGGGTCTAGGGAAGGCTTTTTAAAAAGTGGTTTAACCACTGCCTCTTTTAAACTAGATGGAAATCGGCCTTCCCTAAAAGATGTATTGGTTATGTGCCTTAACAGTGCCTTAGTTGCATCTCCCCGCTGGATGGCCAGCCAAGAAGGGCAGGGATCGAGAGAGCAGGTCATTTTTTTCACACTACCAAGGAGCTTATCCACATCCTCAGTACTCACAGACTCCAGTATGACAGTATTCATGGAGTCGCTGGATACCTCTCCTGTCACTTCTGCAGTAATGCCGGTATCCAAGTCAGCTCTTATCTGAGAGATTTTATCTGTGAAGTGGTTATTTAAAGTGTCACAACAGGCTTTAGTTGGTTCTAGTAAATGGTTCTGGGTGGGAGGCATTTGATTAGATCCCTTACCACCCTGAACAGCTCTGCTGGACGAGACTTCATAGATGCAATACATGCAGAATAGAAAGACTTCTTAGCTGCATCTATTACTACTCTATAGGAATCAAGAAAATCCCTATGACGTGTCTTGTCAGATAAGAGTCATGTTTTTCACCAGTGCCGCTCTAGTCATTGTCCAGCCTGCTTCATTCTCCTAAGATCTTATGTATACCAAGGCTTATGGTTTGAAGTGGGTTGGAAAGGACGCTTAGGGGCGATAGTGTCAATAGCCCTGGTAAGATCATTATTCCAGATATTAACCAAGGCTTCGATAGAATTGCTGGCATTACCAACCATTAAACCATCTAGGGCTTCCTGGAACCTAATCGGTTCCATCAGCCTTTGAGGGCGGACCATTCTAATAGGTCCTCCACTCTGACGAGGGGAATAGTGGCCTTCAGTCCAACTTTGACCAGGAAATGATCCGTCCATGACAATGCGGAGATACTATCTCCGCCCATGGATATGCCTGTTCTGAAGAAAAGACCACATCAAGGGTATGTCCTGCACAATGTGTGGGCCCAGAGACATAGGGGGGGGGAAAGCAGATGACTTTAAGAGCCGCTTTGGGGGCAGAGAACGGGAGGGGCAGCCGCACAGTGGGCATCCCAACCCCTTCCCCAGGTCGTCCCCGGAGCAGCCGGCCCTCCACACGGCCGACGCTCCAAGGAGGACCTCCCGCTGAAGCGTCCATACACGCTGCAGTGAAAGAGTCGCCGAAGGTGTGCCAGCAGCCTTTTGTGGCGCACCTTCGGCAACTTGTGGAAGGAGCGCCAATTTAGCGCTCCTTCCAGGGGCGGCGAAGCTGCGCCGCAGGGCCGAGGTGTGGGGATACCTCGGCCCCGCAGCGCAGCTTCCCAGGGCAGCCCACGGCCGCCCATCTGCTTCCCCCCCTAATTGGTTAGGCCCATGTTTGTCATGGAAACCATAAACTCCTGAACTGCACCAGTTAAGTTTGTTAAACCAGCCTCAAGGGAATGTTGAGGTCACCCAGGACTAGAAACCTAGGTAATTCCAACACCAGGTCTGAGACCAGTTGTGTCAGCTCAGCTAGAGAGTCTGTTAGGCAACGGGATGGACAGTATACTATCAGAACCCCCAAACTATCCCTAGCCTTTAGGCTTAGATAAATACATTCAATATGGAGTGTTTTCCGGACAGGTTTTTGTCATCTTTTTTTTTTAAACATTTTCTATCCCACAGTCCTTTCTTTTTAGCAAAAGATCATCTTTTTTCTTTTTAATCTGCCTGCTTGTAGAATTCTGAAGATAAAGGTTTCACATGTTTCATTGCTTCTACTATTGCCTGTCCAAAGTCTGTTATATTCTATTGTACAGCCTAAGCACTTAGTGTGACTGTCTGTTAGAGTTCTGAACTCAAGTCAAACATCATTCTTCCTTCTGCAAAATGAGATGGGTGGAATACGAATGAGGCCAATTTCATTTCTATAGTTGATGCTGTTCTGGATAGTAAAATGTACTAAGGAGCACATGGTTGCCTGAGCAAATTGTTAGCTTCTACCAGTCCTCAGGTTGCTTGGAGATATATCCAGCCACTAGAGTTTGGCATTTTACATGCTGAGAAGGATGCACATTTTAAGAAATGTGCTGTATGAATACATTATATCAATACTTTAACAAAAAGAAGAAAACAGACCTTCTGAAATCACTCTGCAACTTGAAGTTTAATTTATCAAGATATTCCTGTACAGCAGTCAGTCACTCAGTGAAGCCTTTATTATAGTCAACAAACTACAAGGCTGTTCCAATACATTTCAAAAAGCCAAAATATTAGTAAATAACATGATTTTTGAGGAAGTTGAGGAATACTCAGAATGAGATAACTATTGCAACATTAAAATCCACAGAATGCAATTCTTATTTTATTGTTTAATTAATTGCTTCTTAAGGTAACAGAATAATAAAACAGAATTAAACATTGCAATAACTGAAACCACTAGAGCAGAGTTGAGTAAATACTGGGGGTTGCTATCCTTGGGACTTTGGAAGGCCATAATCTTTGTTGCACTTCAATGACTTCTTTCCTTTAAAACATAGTCAGAACGACTTCCTATGTCTCCAGAGGACATGCGAGGCATTTTTTGTCATCTTAAAAAAAAAATCATGATTTTTCTTGTGGGGCACAGGGGGAGCTGGGGGCCTCCAAATAGACTTGTAGAGCTGCATTTCCCCCATCCATATAGAAAGATAATGAAGATGTTTACTAACAATATGTTGTTACCTACCCTGTTGTCCCATTATTCTTTTTTAAGCTGATGGAGCTAGATGTGTGAGAATGCAAACACCATGTTTGGTCAGATTCACTCACCACATGTTGATTACCCATTGGGGCTCATTGCATCAATCAAGGAAGGAGGGGCCTGAGCCCAGAAGATGGAATAAGAGAAAATGTAATTCAGAATATTTGACAGCTCCAAGGAGGGGTTAACAATCCCAGATACTCTAGAACTCAGGGTGTACATGGAGTAGTCATACTTGTAAATTCCCATGGGGGGCGGGGTGGGATGGATGTTCTCCTTTTGGAAAAATACCCTGTCTCATTGTTACCTACTTTAATGGTGTGTTATTTATTTAACTTTAACACAGAAAGAAGGGAGCTCTAGATCCATCTAACCTTTCTCTCCTCTTTCTTTTTCTCCTATTTATTTAACACTACTGGAGATGCTTCCCCTGCTACAGTTTCAAAAGTATGCAATCATAAATCCATCTTTTTTTATCCTTCTTGTCTTACATAGAAATGATATATTTTTTTAAAAAAACTCCACCATGGTAAAATCTATGCAGTACTGGCATTGTGTCATCTGGGCAGCCTGTCCCTGCTCGCAGCTGTGTGAGAGCCGTGAGGAGCAGCGGCAGGGATAAAACCCCGCCTGAGTCCACCTCTCCCCCGGCAAACACGTGGCAGCGGCGGTGACGTCTTGGGGCTGCAGAGGGACTGGGCTGAGCCCCTTAACCATTTCCACCTGGGCGGCCTGTGCTGCCAGCGGTAGAGGAGTTGGTGGAGCACTGGGCGGGGGATAAAAAAAACCCTCCCAAGGGACCATCCCTCCACCCAAGCCACACGGAGGCAGTGTCTGGGGCGGCAGAAGGACTGGGCTGAGCCCTAATTACCATCACCTGGGTGGCCTGAGTTGTCAATAATGGTGCTTGGGCTATAAAGGATTGTCTCTGACCTTGGCCCCCAGTCCTTAGTGAGCCATCTGAAACGGCCTGAGATGGCATACTTTGCAAGGAAGCTGGGAAGAGCTTTGACGGGGATAAAATCCTGTCCTAATACTATTTCTCCCCCAGCAACTACGCAACGGGCAGCGGTGGAAGGCTACAAAAGACTGGGTGGGACCGGTACCATCATCACCAGAATTGTTTGCTGTTAACATCTTAAACCCCTAGAATGCTATTAAGGGGGAAACTATTTGTTCTGGGAAGAAGTTATAGTCAGTAGATCCTTGAAGCCCCTCCTTTTTCTTGTTATCCACCTTGGATAGACGCTGCCACTCATCAGGGACAGAGATTAGCTGGATTATTCTCCTCCCCCTTTACATAATGTAGCTGGATACGGTCTGGGAGTGCCCATTGAGGTGGTGTGGGGGCAGGGAAGGTATGGCGGCAACAGAGTTAAGAAATGTTACAAAAGAAGAAGAGACAGATTTTTGGTACCTGTCCCTTCTTCAGTTCACTCTGTTTCCCAGGATAACATGGAGAGCGCGCCAACCATTCCACAGACCCTTAATCTGCTCCTTTGCAATGCCAGGTCGGTCAAAAAATAAGACCCATCTCATCCATGATCTCTTGGTGGATGAGATGGCTGACCTGGCATGTTTCACTGAGACCTGGCTGGGGGATGCTAGCACTGCGACATGGGTGCAAATCCTCCCAGCCGAGTACTCAGTCAGTGAGCAGATAAAAAAAGTGGGCGGGGGTGGTGGTGTAGCCTTGGTCCATAGAAACACCCTAACCTTGATCAAGAAGCCTATCCGAAAATGACCTACATCGAGTGTATGTACCTTAGCCTGAAAACCAGGGATAGTTTGGGGATTCTGTTGGTATACTGGCCACTCCGTTGCTTAACAGACTCCCTAACCAAGCTGACTGCCCTGGTTTCAGAGTTGCTGTTGGAGTCGCCCAGACTTTTGGTTCTGGGCGATTTCAACATCTCACTCGAAACCAGCTTGCAAGATCTAACTGGTGCAGCTTGGGAGTTCATGGATACCATGACTAACATGGGCCTATCCCAACTGGTTGACAGGCCCACACATTGTGCTGGTCATACCCTCAATGCGGTCTTTAGTACGGAGCAGGAACATCCATGGGCGAAGGTCAAAAAGACCTCCGTTTTGTCATGGACGGATCATTTTCTGATCAAGGCAGAACTAAGAGCTATTGTCCGCCCTCCCGGGGGTGGCGGACCAATTAGAATGGTCCGCCCTCAAAGGCAAATGGAACCAATTGGTTTCCAGAAAGCCTTCGAGGGTTTAATGGTTGGTAACGCCGGTGATTCTGTTGAAGCCTTGGTGAACACCTGGAACAATGATCTCACCAGGGCTATCAACACAATCGCTCCCAAGTGTCCTTTTCGGGCCGTTTCAAATCGTAGGCCCTGGTACACAGAGGAGCTTAGGAGGATGAAATGGGTCGGACAACGACTAGAGTGCAAATGGCGAAAAACTCATCTCTCATCCAACAGAACTCACCTTAGGAAGCATCTTGATTCCTATAGGGAGGCTTTACGTGCAGCGCAGAAATCCTTCTGTTCTGCACATATTGCGTCTGCAGAGTCTCGCCCGGCAGAGCTGTTTAGGGTGGTGGGGGAGCTGATGAAGGTTTCACCTGCGCCAAATCCCCTAATTAACCCAACGACAGCCTGCTGTGAGGCATTTAATATCCACTTTGTAGATAAAATCTCTCAGATAAGAGCCGACTTGGACACCAGTGTTTTGGCAGAATCCGTAGACGAGGTATCCAGCAACTCCGTTGAAGGTAATTTACTGGATCAACTACAATCTGTGAGTACTGATGATGTGGACAAGCTACTTGGAAGGATAAGGAAGACGACTTGCCCCCTTGATCCATGTCCATCATGGCTGGTTGTCCGGGGGGGACGCATTGAAAGTGTTCCTTCGGGACGATCAACATGTCTTTTAGGGATGGTTTGTTACCATCTTGTTTGAAGGAGGTGGTAGTTAGACTGCTCCTGAAAAATCCTTCCCTAGACCCTCTGGACAGAAATAACTATAGACCAGTTTCCTTGCTACCTTTTTTAAGCAAGGTGATCGAGAGGGCAGTTGCTTTCCAACTCCAAGCAGTCTTGGACAAAACCGATTATCTCGATCCATTTCAAACCAGCTTCAGGACAGGATATGGAGTGGAGACGGCCATGGTCGCTCTGATCTATCACCTCCACTTCGGCATCGACAGGGGTAGTGTGACCCTGTTGGTGCTCTTGGATCTCTCAGCAGCCTTTGACACAACAGATCATGCCATCCTCTTGGATCGCCTGAGAGAGTTAGGAATTGGAGGCACTGCATTGCGGTGGTTCCGTTCCTTCTTCTCAGGCAGATCCCAGAGGATGAGGCTTGGGGACAGTTGATCTTCCAAAATAGAGGTTAATTGTGGCATCCCTCAGGGTGCCATCCTGTCCCCGATGTTATTTAACATTTATATGAAGCCGCTGGGTGAGATCATTCGGAGGCATGGAGCACGGTGTCTTCAGTACGCTGACAACACCCAGATATATCTCTCCATGACCAGATCATCGACTCAGACTTCAGATGGCATCTTTCCTCTCAATGACTGTCTCAGACCGGTAATGGATTGGATGAGGAAAAACAGATTGAAGTTGAATCCAGACAAAACGGAGGTACTGACAGTCACAGGCCCGAAACCAGATTTGGGAATATAGTCTCCAGTCCTAGATGGAGTCACACTCTCCTCTAAGGACTATGTTTGCAGCTTGGGGGTGCTCCTTGATTCGTCGCTTCACATGACTAGTCAGGTGAATGCGACAGTCAGGAGTGCCTGTTATCAGCTTCGGCTGATACGCCAACTGCGCCCTTATCTGGACATGAGGGACCTGGAAACTGTGGTACATGCTCTGGTAACCTCACATCTGGATTACTGCAATGCACTCTACATGGGGCTACCCTTGTGCCTAACCCAGAAACTGGTACAGAACATGGCAGCCAGATTAACTACGGGAACATCTAGGAGGGAGCACATAACACCGGTGCTGAAATCCCTCCACTGGCTGCCAATTAGTTTCCCGGCACAGTACAAGGTGTTGGTGTTAACCTTTAAAGCCCTAAATGGCTTGGGTCCATATTATCTTAGGAACCACCTCTCCCCGTATGATCCCCCCCATGCCCTCCGGTCCTCTGGCAGGAATCTGTTACAGCCAATAAAAATTAGGCTGTCTCATACCTCCCAGAGGGCCTTCTCTGCAACCGCTCCCAGACCGTGGAATGGCCTGCCAGAGGAGATCTGTCTTATTACTACTCTTGCTGCTTTTAAAAAAGCAGTAAAGATGGATCTCTTCTGGCAGGCCTTCCCGGAATAACCCTCCGGCTTGAGGGGATGGTTCTACCTGTCCCTTTCTTGTGGCCTGCTTCAGTGTTGTTTGTTAGTGTTTTGTTGTGTTTAATTATATTGTATTATGTTTTAATTTTCAATAGTTTAATCCTGTTTTAAGGGGTGGGAGGGTTGGATATGGGATAAGGAATGTTTTTAAATTTGTATGTTTTATAATGCTGTAACCTGCCTCGATTGCTGTGCAGAGGGGCGGGCTATAAATAAAAAATTATTATTATTATTATTATTATTATTATTATTATTATTATATCATTTATTATATATTATATCATTTGCTAAAACACCTGTTCATGCTCTGGTCACCACTTATTTAGACATTCTGTAATGTCCTTGCTCTAGGATATTGTGGTGACCATGTGGTGTTGTCCCCCTCTGGTTGATTCTAAATGCTTCTGCAAAACTAATAATTCTCTCCTATTGTGATGATATGCTTACCCTTTCAATAAGTCATTGTACTGGTTCCTGTCATGGGCAACAACACAAATAACAATCTTCTTGTATTTATTTCAGAGTGCACCATTTCCCTGCCCAAGACCCTTATGTACTCCCATATAGTCTTTTACATACCTTTTTGGAATGTTTTTACTTGCTGTATTTTTAATTTGTTGTACGCCGCCCCGATTGCCGAGCAGAGGGGCGGGTTATAAATAGAACATTATTATTATTATTATTATTATTATTATTATTATTATTATTATTATTATTGCTCCACCTATTTGGCAGGTATCTAATATTGAAGAACAAATTCCAAGTCTTCCTCTTGCACTTCCTGTTTCCTCTCTATGGTTCCCTTTGATGTTGAATATGAATAGGCTTCTCTGATTAAACTGGAGCCTCAGAGTCCCTTAGAGGCCCTCTCACAGTAAACAATTAGAACACTATGAAGACATCAAATCCCCCACCTTACAGGACTACTAGACATATATGCCATGTATGTCTGCATCGATTGGCTAACATTATCTCCCATTTTGAAATGGGAGAGTTCATGAAAAGGCTTTCAAAAGCCATCAAGCAGTAGGGAAGAAGGGCCCAGAGAAATAAGGAAGAGGCAGGAAGTATGAGAAGATTTGGAATTTATACTAATGAATTATAGGGGACCAGTGCTGTGAGCTTATAGCGCTGAAATGGGACCTTCTTTTCCAGATGCTTGCAATAAAATATAAAGCCTACTTTTAGAAAAATGAAAAGATTTATTAAAAGTCATACAGAGTACCTAAATCTAGTTACAAAGCAAAGCAAAGCAAAGCAGCTTCATTTATATACTGCTTCATACCGCACTATGCAGTGTCTAAGCGGTTTACAACTATAAACTCATTGCCCTCCAACAGCTGGGTACTCATTTTAGCGACCTCGGAAGGATGCAGGCCTGAGTCAAGCCTGAGCCCTGGCTAGTACTGAACTCGCAACCTTGTGGTTTATGAGTGAGTGGCTGCAGTACAGGCATTTAACCACTGCACCACCAGGGCTCAGTGCACCACCAGGGTGGCACTTGGGGTCAACTGCAGGGTAAATCTGGGGTCATGTGGAATGCCACACACACAAAAATTCAGAAAAATGCACTTTGGCTAATGGAGTCCAATGTGCTGCCTGTTTTTCTCTAACATGTGGTAGGCAACGTGAAGCCTTGGGACTACATGTGAGCCTGGTTTTTGTGGTCCTTGAACACTGCAGATTCCCTGGACCACCTTTTTTCTGTCCAAAAAGGGGGTAAACAGGCTTGAGTGGAAGCTTATAGAGGGATAAATCCACCCTTTAAATAGTTATGGTCCCAAACTGTTTTACATTTTTTTAAAAATCAGTTTTTGAAAACCAGAAATGGACTGATGATGATGATGATGATGGTGATGATGATGATGATAATAATTTATATATTATTAACTGTGTTAGGTCAGCTACATGAACTGCCACAAATGCCATTGTTACCATTATGGCATTTGTGATAGTTCATGTGACTGACCCACAACAGTTATCTACTTTTGCACTAGCTGGAAGAAGAAGTAGAGGAAGTAACCTCACAAAAAGAAAGAAGGAACTGAAACCCTAAGCATATCAATCTAAATATGCAGAACTAGAAATGAGAAAAAAGGAAACTACTGGTGACAATCTGCCAAGTCTTCAAAAGGCAACGTGCCTTCCCTCTGCACCATCCTTGGTGCTATAATTTTCAACAGGAAGGTGAATGAGAGATAATTGGGAAAGCACCTGAAGAGAAAGACCCTCCACGACACGTCAGGAGGGGCTCCAAGTTGCGCCGGCCAATTAAAAGAGGCCGACGCCTGATTGGCTGGGCGAGCAGGAAGTTCCGCCCTTCCTGCACCCCCAGCCAATTCAGAAGGGGACCCTCTAGGATCCCCAGCACATCGATAGTCTCGTGTCTCGCGAGAATACCAGTGGGATTTGGGGCTATATAGCCCCTGGCTGCCATGAGGTGGCAGCCATTTTAGAGTTGCAGACAAGTGAAGCGCTTGTCTGTTAGGGGTGTGGAAGGCCTTGGAGGCCTATTCCAGGCATCGGAGTGAGGCTGTGGGCCTGGCTCCTTCTTGGGCCTGTTGGGGGGGGGTTGCGGCTTTGATCCGCTCAACCTGAAGGACCTGATTCTTGGCGGCCCGTCCATGGGGGGTCTCCGCCGGCTTGGTGGCTGTGGCCTGGTCACACAGCCTGGACAGAGCAAGGCACGACCGGCCTTCGCAGTCCCGGTGGGGCCTGTGGGCTGCGTGAGATGGCCGGCCGGGAGGTTGGGTCCCCTGGGAGGCCTGCCGAGCTGAGCTGGCTCCTGGTTGGTAGTGGAGCCCCTGTGATGCCCGGCAGGGCGAGGCAGCTCCTTCTTGGGGGCCTGCTTGCACTCAAGCCTTGGTGTGGCTGGGCAAGGGGGTGGTGGTGCACATTGCGAGGGACTGGGTGGCCTGTGAATTTTGGCTAGCCCTAGGGTGTGGCACCCTTGGTCTCTGGGGGATGGGAGCCTAGCTGGCCTGTCTCCCTTGATGGGGGGGGGGGCATAGGCCAGTGGCCAGACCGCAGAGCTTAGTGTTCATTACTGCCCAGTGCAGCCTGGCTCCCTATTGAAGGGAAGGCCTGGTGGTGGGGCCTAGGTTGTACGGCCCTTTCTGGATTACACTCGCTGGTGTTACCAGCTTGGTTTATTTGGCCTGAAGGGACCGGTGAGGCCATTAAGGCCGTGTTTGGGCCCCTGCTTGGGACAGGTTTGCATTGGGGACCCGTGCCTGGGGGGTAATTGCATACACTCTGCCCTTTTGGGGGGAGGGAATTGTTCTTGTTTGGCACATTAGCCTAACAGGGTTTGCTTTACTTTTGGCTTTTGGGTGTTCTTCTTAACAGGAGCAATTTAACCCGAAGTCATTGTGGGGCTATTATTTGTTAGGGTTAGGGTTAGGGTGTGCAACTACTCAGAGGGCCTTTTTGGCAACTGCTCCCAGATTATGGAATGCCTGCTGGATGGGATCCATCATATTACCACCTTGAACAGCTTTAGAAAGGATGTTAAGATGGATCTCTTCCAGCAGGCCTTTCCTGAATAGATATCCCGGCCATCAAGAGACAGCCCAACCTGCTCCCCTGATTCTGCTGCAGTTATTGTTATTTGTTTATTTTTATTTTATTTTAAGTGTGTTTTAAATTGTTCATTGTTTAATGGTATTTTAAGGAGTGGGTGGGATTGTGGGATATGTAGTGTATTTTTAATGCTGTAAGCCGTCCCAGTTGTGTTACGCAGAGGGGCGGGATAAAAATAAATAAATAAATAAATAAATAAATAATTATTATTATTATTATTATTATTACAAAAGAAACATTACTAAGGATTCTGTATGGTGTGGTAGGGGAGGAGGTCAATGGTGGGGGTGACACCAGCCATCATGACTCCACTGAGTTGGAGTATAAGCAACAAAGGAAGAAAGGAAGGAAAGAGGAAGAAAAAAGAGCTGGAAACAGAACAGCAGCTGTGGGAAGAAAAGAGAGACTCTGTTAGAATCCTGTTAGTGTTCTACCAGATATAGAGTTTAGAGTTTATATTGGGGATGATGGGAGATTGTTTGGTATATTTAGAACTTAGGCTGTGAGATTTAGGGTAGAGCAGGTGTCTTATCAAATGGCCTTGGGTGTCTAGCTCAGAGAGCTGAGAATGCAGTTTCTGTTTTGTGGGAAATGGGAGAGGCTGTGTGCGTGGGCTTTTGGACATTCTTTTTCTTTGGCTGTAAGGGGGGGGTAGTTAGTCTCAGCTAAAACGCTGGGTGAGGCATGTCTGACTTTTGGATCTATCAATAAAGTTCTGTTGGTTCTTCAATCAAACTGACTGGTTGATTGTCCAAGGTGCTGCTGCCAACTCTGACAGACTCCATTGAGGGGCTGTGCAGGACACACCAAAATATTTTGTTGTGTCTTTTACTTGTATCAATAAATTTTCTGTCTTGGCAGAAACTATGGTACTTTGATGTTCACTTTCTATATGTGAACTTTTATTATAAAATTTCTTTTTTGCACAGAGAACAGAAACATTTCCCTAGTTTATTTTCTCTTTCAAAAACAACTGATCCAGATCTTGATCCAGATTAATTTGTCACAGAGTCTGTAATCAGATGTGAAGTGCATATAGTAGTTACATTCTATACTTGAGCTAGAATTCAAGAATATATGCTTTCTTCAGTTCCTTCTTTATGAATATGACAAGTATTTGAATGTGATAACATTGTGATGCTACATGCCCTTGGCCAATAATGAATGACACAATTTTTCTTTAATGAAAGGCAAAACAGCACCACATATCACAATTTCTGTGCAGTTGCCATGAAAGCCTCATAATATTCTTAGAGATAGGAATGTCAGGACAATACAAGACCACACAGGGGACTAATGTTTCTCTCTCCTTCTCTTTCTTTTCCCCAGTTTGATTACACTGTCATGCATAAGACTTTTTGAACAGATCTGCCTGTACTTTATATGCCATAGCTGAAATTTGACCTTGATTCTGTGTCAGCAATGCATTCTTCAGCTGATATTCTCATTTGGTACCCAAGGATGCTCTTGAACTTGCCTGTTCAGTCTCAGATATGTTTAGACTAATACTAATAGCTCTAAGTGTGCATTTAGCATTTAATTTTTGTTTTGTAACTGGATGAGAGCAGTAGGGTGGTGTATGAGAATTACTTACAGTTCCCTTTGCCTGCTAGAGATTATGTAAGATTGCTTTTCAGGGACTGATGGTGAAGTGATTAGCAAAGAAGGACAGTGCAGGGAAGGGAGGTCATAAAGGTTTAGTCTGTGACCAAAGCTTGCTCAGTGGTGGTATAAGACTGAATGAGTTGAGCACTAATGCTGGAAAATCTCTGGGCTAGCCACCTGTCCAGAATGTGAGAGACATGGTTACACAGCTCAGATTGGGTTTGAAAACAGAACCTGGATTCCAACATTATACACTTCAAAGGCAAGAAACCAACCTCTCAAGACAAGGGAATCTAAAAAGAGAGAAATGTGGTTGTCAAAAATACTGCTTGGTCTTAGCAGTGCAGAAGAGTGCTGCTAGAAAAAGTACAACTGCAGAGGAAAAAAATGGGAATAAATTCATAGCCTTTCAGATGTACAGCTATATCTACATGTGTATCTCATGTATAAATATGAATCTTTACTCAGAAAGGAGAGCAAGAGAACAAAGTCATTGAAACTGAATTGTGTTTGTTCCAAATAAACATGGCTACTGACCATGACAAGATTTCTTAGTGGTGAAGGTCACAATAGAAATGTGCAGAACAGAAAGTACATTGCAGTCTTTTTAGGTTTCAGTTAACCTAGCTCAATAACTTTGTGTGCACAGTACATTGAAGAGGACAAGTGGGAATGGGAGTGTGGTTCTCATCCTAGTCTTCACACATGCACGTGAGCACACACACAGACAACATTAAGGATATATTTTTATACACATGCACACGCACACACACATTAAGGACAGGAATTGTATGGCCTTTGGGATACAAGCAGTGCTCGCTAACATCTAGGGCACTACAATTATCTTATAAACAGGAGTGGGTTTTGCCCTAAATGCAAATTTTTGGCCAATTTTGTAATAATAATAATAATAATAATAATAATAATAATAATAATACAGTCCCCTGCATCCTCACACTACTTGCATGAAAGTTTATGTATGTGTGTATTAGGCAACTTTACAGAGCATGCTATTCTATCTCCCTTAAACTCATTGTAAAGTGTGCAGAGGAAGCTAAATTAAATCAAAATAAGTCTCAGGTTTAAAATAAACAAAACCTCATTTTTTTTGTCTACAAGATACATTAATCTAGCAATGTTGTGAAAACATGGAAAAATTAAAAGTAGAACCCTTCTTTCATATTATATAGTTTCAGCACTTTGAAATCTCTTGCACCACCATGGCTTCATCCTATGGAATCCTGTGATTTGCAGTTTGGTGGGGAATTTAGAATTTTCTGGCAATGAAGTATAGTTCCCTGACTAAACTATAAATGCCAGGATGTTGTAGGACTATAATTATGCCCCAAAATTCTGTAGTGTGAAAGAGACAATTTCTGAATAAGGTTTGGCAAGTGCACAATAAAAAGCCTTGCCTGGAAGCACCCTAGATGATTACTCCATTGACCACTTTGACCAGGCAGCATGGACGGACTTAACAAGAAAAAGAACTAGGAATTCTTGAGTGACTTTATAATATCTTTGATATATTACATATCATTCACTACATATTTAATAACAGTTTGAGAATTAAAATACTTTATATTCTTTGTGTTTGACATAGAAACTTGCAGAGTCTATTATTGGCTCTGCTACTGAAGCTGTAATGAGCAAAAAAAGAATACTAACCCTTGACAGGCAGAATTCCACTTGTTCTTTGCTTTCCCCAGATCCCATGAAGCAATGTAAGAATATGACTAACAGTTTATTATGTAACCCTATAAATGACTAGTCAGGCAGAAATCAATCCCATACATTTCAATGGTGTTACCTCTTAAATTATATGGGCAAGAGTGCAACCTTCAATTTATTGCTCTCACTGTGTGTGAAAAAGAGTACACACCTTCTACAAAAGGATTGTGATGTTCAAGAAGTCCTTCATGAAATGACAGCAAGGTATTTGTGAAAATTATTCTCAACTTCTCATTATTTACCACAGTCAGCTGTCCGGATCCATTGATTCTTTATCCACAAATTCAAGCATCCATAGCTTGAAAATATTCAAAAAATATATAAATTCCAAAAACAAACCTTGATTATGCCATTTTATTCAAGGGACACCATTTTACTATCCATTATATTTAATGGGACTTGAACATCCATGGATTTTGGCATCCAAGGGGGGCCCTGGAACCAAACCCCAGCAAGATACCAAGGACCCACTGTAATGGCCACTTCATTGACAGAGGCTCTTTGTGAATTAAATTCAAGGGAATATTTAGTTGTTGAATTGTTTGTTGACCATGTTTCTGATGGCAATCAGAATTTTGAACAAAATATATTTATCTTACAGTATTCTAAACGCAACCTATCTTTCTGTAGGTTGTCTAAGATTTTCTTGATGTGCTACCAACAGAATAGTCCATGGTGCAGTGCTGAGATTGTTTGCTGCTAGCTGCTTCAGCATGATTCATCATGACATCCTGATATATAACATCACAATGATTAGTGATGACATTATTCTCTGTGACATGACAACAGGTCTAAATTAAATTTTATTTTTAAAATGTAAAGCAAGACATTTATTTTATAGACTAATGTGTAGCAGAAGCCCAAATAACATGCAATTAGGAAACTCCACACACTGCAATATAATTTCATTTGTATTACTATGGTTAGATCTACACTACAGAATTAATGCAGTTTGATACCACTTCAACTGTCATGGCTGAATGCTATGGAATCCTGGGATTTGTCAGAGAGTTGTGATGCCACAAGAAACTATAAATCCCAGGATTCCATAGCATGGAGCCATTACAGTTAAAGCAGTGTCAAACTGCATTAATTCTGCAGTGTGGCAACATTTTATGTCAAGAACTTTATATTTCTCTCTGTATCTTCCAAGACAAATAATTCGAAAGAACCCGCTTCTTCAGCAACACCAAATTTGGGGAGGATAAGTCCCTTAATATTTTTCTCTTTGTGTATATGTGACCTTATATCATCCACTTAAGCAGATGGCTGTAAAGTGTGTGCCCAAAATCTTTCTACAGGAATTTAAGTATATACAGGATTAAGACTTTAATCTAAATTGTTTAGGATTAACTACAAAAAATAATCATGATCATTTTATCCAGTGAATAATGGATTTCCTTAATCTGATTTTAAAACTGGAAGCAGTGGCAGGACTTGAAGTACTTTTACATATGCCAAATGTGGTTTCTAGAAGGATGCATTGACTGTGTGACTTTGCTTGTGATGTATGAAGTTTAATAGCTTGCTATTTCCTCTTGAGATTTTGCAAATGCAGTTAAATCAGGTGCAGCTAGGTTGCTGTTCACTCTGTAGAGATTACAGAGCATAACCAATTAACCGTATAGTAGCAGCTCTCCTTTTTCTCTTCTTCCTAGAGCCAATAAAACATTGATACCATTTTGAAACTGCACAAGGCAATAATAATAATAATAATAATAAAAAAACCAAAACAAAACAAAAAAACCCTGACACAGTTGTCCAAGTGCATCTGACATTCCTGAGAAACACATCAATATTTAGTTGCTTTCCCAGAAACTGGAAGTTGGATTGTCAGGTTGGCTGAGGGGAAAAACCAACCTGTACAAATCAGCTAAAACACAGTCAGTTGTTGAAATATCTCATGGTCAGGTTGATGACAAGGTACTTTTTCTATCAATAGACAATTATATTGTGATTCCTAATGCTTGCTTTAGTTGAAATCTTCTTTCAAATTCATTAATTTTGCTAAGAAACAGTGCAGTAAGTGATTTCCCCCCAATTAATTGAACTTGTTTCATAAGAAGGATAAGCCAAAGTAAACAATAGATAGCGATGAATGGTCAGAAAATATTAAATACAAATGTTTTAAGATAGTCTATTGTAGTATCTGCCAAACTGTTATGTGGAGGGGGTTACTGGGAGAGCTGAAAGAAGACCTAAGATAGTAGATTTGCCATATTAACATTTAAATATATGTCACTTTGGCCTTGTCTATACCAGGGAAAACATCAAACTCACTCCAAAGCTGGTGCTGGCAGTTTTCACAATGTGCAGCTTCTTCTGGGAAGACACTGCCATTTCTGGATCTTAACCCAACTTTGGTCTGAACTAATCACAGTCAGGAGAAAGCCTGGTGTTCTCCAGCAACCCCAGAGTGACCTCAGGTTCTTTTGGCACATGGACAACTGGAATGGGTCCAATTCAGCCTGATCTGTTGTCCACATGCAAGAGATCCCTGCTTAGAACATGGACCATGGAAAACAATTGTACACAGTTTATGCCTACATATTTGGTGGCATTGATTGGAGTATGTTAACATTTTTTTATTTTAGAACTCTGTCTTAAACTATCACTGTCATAACACACCTTTTCAAGACTCTTTTAGAATTATCCCCGCCTTGTCTTGCTTGAGAGAACTAGATTCTGAGCTGTGGTCCTTATCTTTAGGCCTGAGAGACCCTATTCATCATTCAGAATGGGGCAGGAAAGAAAAAAAACCTTTGTATAAACCTCTTTGCCCCTTTCTCTCCTTCCCCAGGAGTTGAGTCTTGATCCTTCCATATTGAAAACTGGTTGCATATGAAGGGTATTTCCACTCCGACTTGATCTCTTTCTCCTTTGACTTTTGTTCCTTCACATCTGCTACTCTCCTCCTTGCCTCCTTCTCCTTCATCTGTCTTTCCTCCACTTTCCTCTGCTTTACCTCTTCCTGCTGCTATCTAAATAATTACCCATAATGTGGGTGTAGCTGCCAACTTGAATGGCCTTAAAAGAAGACTGTATAAATTCAAGGAATTAAAGCCATCAATGGGTACTACTTAGGATGATGATATATCACCTCCACTATCAGAGAAGGTGAGGAGCCAGTGTAGTATAGTGTTATAATCACTGTTTGAATCTCTGCTCAGGCATGGAAACCCACTGGGTGACCTTGGACAAATACTCAGCCTCAGATGAAGGTAAGGATAAACACACCCCAAACAAATCTTCCCTCATGACAACTTCACCTTAAGTTCACCATAAGTCAGAAATCAGAGAATCATAGAATGAAAGCATTGGAAGAGACCTCAAAGGCTTTCAAGTCCAACCCCCCCTGCCATGCAGGAATGCACAATTAAAACACCCTCAATAAATGACCATCCAGTCTCTGATTAAAAACCTCCAAAGAACGATATACCACCACACTCTGAGGTAGCATATTCCACTGTTGTACAGCTCTAACTGTCAGGAAGTTCTTCCTAATGTTGAGGTGGAATCTCTTTTCTTTTAGTTTGAATCCATTGCTTTGGGTAGTCTCTAGAGCTGTAGAAAACAAACTTCTTCCATCTTCAGTATGACATCCCTTCAAATATTTAAACAGGGCTATCATATCACTCCTGAACCTTCTCTTCTCCAGGCTAGATATACTCAGGTTCCTAAGTCTCTCCTCAAAAGGCATGGTTTCCATACGTTTCACCATTTTGGTTGTCCTCCTCTGCTCCAGTTTCTCAATATCCTTTTTGAATTGTGGTGTCCAGAACGGGACACAGTATTTCAGGTGAGGTGTGGTGAACAGACTACAATGATACTATTATTTCCCCTTTCCTAGACACCATACTTCTACTGATGCAGCCTAGAATCACACTGGCTTTTTGAAGCTGCCACATCATGTTGTTCACTTGTGTTGTGGTCTGTTAGGACTTCTAGATTCCTTTTACACGTACTGTTGCCAATCCAGTATCTGCATTTAATTTTTTCACCCTGAGTGTAGTATCTTATGTATATTTATCCCTACTGAAATTCATTTTGTTCGTTTTGGTCCAGCTTTCTAATATATTAAGGACATTTTGAATTTTGATCCCATCCTCTGGGGTATTAACTACCCCTCCTAATTTGGTGTCTGCAACTTTGATGAGCATGCCCTCTTGAATAACTTGAAGGTACCTAAGATAGTTGTTGTTGCATGTTTCTTTTAACAGTTGCTGACAAGTGTGAGGTGGAGGAATCAGTTGTACTCAAGTCCTGCAGTTAAGCTTCCCATAGGCAATTGATTTGCCACTGTTTGAGCAAAAAGTTGGACTAGAAAAGCCTCATGTACTTTGTGACTCATCAAATGGTTGCTGAAGCCAGGATATTCTATTCACCCCCATTCTTCACCCTTAGTCTGTTTCAGGCTGACCATAAGCTCCTTCACATATTACTCAGCAACCAGAGATTCCCTATGGATGCTGAAGCCTTCTCTGCAACTGACCTACAAGTAATTATAATATTGTTTTCATTACCTTTTAAATTATTTTGATGTGATTGGAATACAAGGGTTTAAAAAACACAATTACAATCTATATATCCATATATAGCACATTATATTCAAATATCCAGTCCAGACTACATGGAAAATACTTAACACTCAGAAAGCTATCACCTATGAGGGGAGACTATTTTTCTGTCTAGCCCAATATTGTCTGTTTTTCACTGAAAGATGCTTTTCATAGGCTGCATTTACACTGCAGAATTAATGCAGTTTGATACTGCTTTACCTGCCATGGCTCAATGCTATGGAATTTTGGGATTTGTAGTTTTGTGATATATTTAGTCTTCTCTGTCAGAGAGCTCTGGTGCCAGGGTGGGAAATCAGTTGAGGTATGCTATTTTTTAAGGATTACTTGTTGCTGTGAATTGTGTATGATCTCCTGCTTCCACAGGAAATAGAAGGTGGCTGTTATTCTTCTCCTGTTGAAGTTCATATATTTCCTCTGTGAGGCTATTGGAAGATGCAACTAATTGAGCTTGAATCAATGTTTTAAAAGCTCAAGGAGAACCTCCTGTTGGGAAACCAAGACCTAATTTTGGGGAATTTATAATTAGCTCAAATGTGAGAGTCAAGCGCCCAACTTCGCTTCTGAGACCGTATCCAATTGTATACCAGAGATGTAAGAGTTCTGGCAAGGAATGACACTGAAACAGACCAAACTCCAATTAAAGTCTAAAATATTTATTAATACAGCAGGCAAACACACACACATACTAGAAGACAAGCAGGAAATAGTGAGAGCAGGGGAGGCAGAGAGGGAAACCAGGATAGAGGGGGATATACTCACACCCGAGAGACTCCTCTGGACTCCTGGTGGCGAATGAGGATGAGTTCTGTGGAAGGGGTATGACCGGCAAGAGGGGGGGGGGTCGCAGGAACTATCTCAGAGCGCAGACCAACAGAGATTCAGCATGCACTTCCAAGGTAGCATGAGGTCTGCTAAAATCCAGGGGTTCTTATAGGGAATTTCTGCCTCCTGGCCATGAGTTAAACAATAGGTGGACAAAGGCATGATGGGTTTACTATTGTTTACCTAAGTCTGGGCATAGTCTAAACAATGCACTTGGTTTCAAAACTATCAAGGAAAGGAAGCTAGAGAAAGGGTTGCAATCAAATCTGATCACTGTTCCATTAAGGGTGAGACAACAAACACCATTGTGTATCTTTTCCAGTATAATGGGATATTCCCAAGGGCAACTCCCAAAACCTGCCTGTCCAGGAAATCTTTAGTGGTCTTCAGGAACTTCAGCTTGCTTACCTGACCTTACATTTAGGGGATTATGGCTTCCATCTCCCAAGGGTCAGGCTGGGGTCATAGGGAACTCCACATGGCTAAAATATATAGGAAAAATGGAGCATATTCACCAACACTCCTGTTGATATTATACTGATTTTTCATTTGAAAACCATTCTCATAGTTTTTACTTTCTTCCCCTGCTTCTTAGCCCCTAATATTTTGTAAGGTTTGTGGAGCTTAAAAATAAACCTCTATTTATTTCATCAGATTACAAAGGCTTTAAATTAAATCTTGGAAATAAACTGGATGATGCTTCGGGAAATAGTTTACTAGTTTTAAAAGCTTGTACGTTTATGTTGTTTACTCATTTCTAGTGCCAGAATTCAACAGAGCTAAAATTGTGCCTTGGGCTTGTCATGAGTGGCAGGCACATCTTTAAGAGAAAGAATCATTATAGCAAACTCAGACAACTGAATCATAGCAACTAACCATAATTGCTCCTTTTAACAAAAGTGATATTGATCATTATGAACAATGCCACTTAAAAGCTAGACTGACACTTCCCCCCATGAAACAGAGAATAGCAGTGTTGCAGTTCTCCAAATATTATTAGTTTGGGAGAACATTTCAGATGAAACAAAAAACATCATATGGAAAATATTTAGTACATGCTGAATTGAATGTCAAACCCAGGTTCTGCAAATAGAGAATGTCATAACCAGAAAAGTGAGCTTGTAAAGGAGACAGGCATTTTTAGACACTGATGAAGACTTAAGTCAATTCATAGAATCATAGAATCATAGAATCATAGAGTTGGAAGAGACCACAAGGGCCATCCAGTCCAACCCCCTGCCATGCAGGAACTCCCAATCAAAGCATCCCCAACAGATGGCCATCCAGTCTCTGCTTAAAGACCTCCAAGGAAGGAGACTCCACCACACTCCGAGGGAGTGTGTTCCACAGTCGAACAGCCCTTACTGTCAGGAAGTTCCTCCTAATGTTGAGGTGGAATCTCTTTTCCTGGAGCTTGCACCCATTGTTCCGGGTCCTAGTTTCTGACTTAGGCTCAAGCAGGACTCAAGTCATTCCAATGCCTAAGCTTGAACTCAGCTTGGTAATAAATGACACACTGGCTCAACATGACCCAAGACTTGTATACTTTTAGCTACTGACTTGCTGGTGTCATTCCCTTTGAATTTCTTAGAGAGGGACAGCAAATGAGTTAGGCAATGAGCTTGCCACTTTCCTCTGAGGAACATGCACACCTCCTTTTTTTTTGTATATATATTTTATTTTATTTTTTTAAAAAACCATAAAAAATCCACTTAAAATATATTCTTAGTCATCTTTACAGTACATTTACCCATAGTTCTAACTTCTCAATAGTTTTTTGAAAGTAAGTACATTTTTTTCCACATTTTACATACAGCATTTCTGTGTCTATTACTTCTATCTTCTATCATCATCTCAGATTCAGTTCATTTACACAATCTTAATAACTACTTTGCTGCTTTATTCCCATTTTCTATTTATATATTCTTCCACTGGAGCCCACTCTTCCTCAACCAATTCCACATTCTCATTATTCAATAACCTTGTCAATTTGTCCATTTCCTTCATCTCTAACAATTTCAATAGCCATTCATCTACCGTTGGAGTTGTCTCCTGTTTCCATTTGGAGGCTATTAGTATTCTTGCTGCTGAGACCATGTAAAGTATTAGTCTCCAATATTTTCTAGTTATATCTGCTTCTAGTTTGTATATCATATTTAATAAATATAATTCTGGATATAATTCAAGTTTGTTTTTAAGTATGTCTTCCATCGTCATGTGTATTTTTTTCCAATACATTTTCATTTTGGGACATCTCCACCAAACATGATACCAAGATCCAACATTGCTTTTACATTTCCAACATTCGTTCGTTTGTAGTTTATAAATTTTTGCCATTCTAGCAGGGGTGAGATACCATCTTTGTTCCATTTTCCATTGATTTTCTCTTATGTCTTGAGAGCGAGTAAATTTTCTTGTCATTTTCCTTGCTTTCTCCCAGTGATCTACCATTATTGTCCTACCAATGTCTGTTGCCCACTTGATCATATTGTCTGATATTATTTCTTTTTCCTGTCTCTGACACATTAATATTTTATATAATTTACTTATTCTCTTCTCTCTTGTCCCCAGCCAAATTTTATCTATGTCTTTCAATTCTTCTTCCACCCCTTGCAGCTTAATATCCATTTTAAATCTTTCCTTTATTTGGGTATATAATAACCAGTGCATTTTATCATCTAAATGTTGAATCTCAGACATAGCTTTAAGTTCCAATTGGTTTCCAGTCTTCTCCAGTATCTCTTTATATTTTAACCAAATTCGAAGGGCTGTCCATCTTCCAAAAAAAGCTTCATGTGGTGAAGTCCATAAAGGTATTTTAGTGTATATCATTTAGTTCTTTCCAAGTTTTAAGTAAGCTTCTTCTTATTACGTGGTGTTGGAATTCTTTGCACACCTCCTTTTTGATTCCTGGTCATCAGTTGCCCTGCTTATGTCTTGAAAACTCAAGGTTATGGCTTCCTTGATTTAATCAAGCCACCTGAAGTGCATCCTCCCTCTTTTCCTATTGCCTTCTACTTTACAAAGTGTAGAGACTCAGTGTAGATCAGGCTGCTGGAGTAGCAGTTTGTGTGTTAAAAGCAGTGTGTGTGTGTGCATATGTTAGATATGCCTTGTAGGGGAAATAGCTTTCCACCACCATGAATGTATAGAATGGAAGTGTAAACAGTATGCAGAAACTGCACCTTAATTTACAATTTTGACAGATTATAACAATTAAGAACTGAACTCATACTTGCTTTGAGTCCTGAGCAAACACACACTTTGTGAGTTAAATCACACTGAGAATTTTAGTTCCCCGCTATACGATATTACACAGTCTGATAATCTGTGGTGTTCTTGCTGCTGCCCTTATCAAAACCCCTATGTGTGTCTGTGGAGTTTCAGAATTTAAAATAGGGATTGCTATTAAGGGAAATGCAAATATAGTAATAAAAGTAATGTATGTTGCAAAGCAAAACACAAAAGAATAGCTTTCATGGCATGGAGGTATCAATGGGAAAATATTGTATCAAATGAACCATGAAGCCTGAGGCAGTTGCTAGTGCATGTTATTTAACTTCTTAGAGAATTTTTTCCTCTGTGACTTCATTAGATATATTAGATATATAATGTGACTTCATTAGATATATTCTGCCTAGTTAACTCCTGGCATAATTTTGGCTGAATACAGAAGTACTTTGTTCTGATTAAACTGAAATGCAATGTTAACTACTGGAGATTCTGTTCTTTCTGTGACTTTAAGCCTGTTGAATAATAATATTGTGCTTTGAAAATGCATCAGGGATATTCACACACTATAGTTCAGGGGTAGGCAACCTTTCCACTTTAAGGGCCGAGGGACTTCAGCTCCCAGAAGCCTCAGCCATGTTGGCCAATAGTCCCATGTTGGCCAATAGCTCCTGGGATTCTGGGAGCTGAAGTCCCTTGGCCCTTAAAGGGGAAAGGTTGCCTACCCCTGCTATAGTTATTCTTAATTTGCTTTTTTGGAAGTAGCCTGATCAAATTATGAAGGAAATTGGCTACTGAAAAAGACAGGCAGTCTATTGAAAGGCTTCTTGGACTTGGAGACTTTCAGGATCTTGAGAGATTGCTGAAATCTAAACTGATTACTAAGGAAGTAAGGAGATATTTCCACCCTGAAATATTAAAGTCTTATTTACAAGTATGTTGCATTTTTCTGTAATATGTGATGCGATGCAAAGCAAAGCAAAGCAAAGCAAAGCAAAGCAAAGCAAAGCAAAGCAGCTTCATTTATATACCACTTCATATCATGCTATGGGATGTCTAAGCGGTTTACAACTGTGAGTTGATTGTCCCCCAACAGCTGGGTACTCATTTTAGCGACCTCGGAAGGATGCAGGCCTGAGTCGAGCCTCAGCCCTGGTTGGTATTGAACTCGCAACCTTGTGGTTTATGAGTGAGTGGCTGCAGTACAGGCATTTAACCACTGCACTACCAGGGCTCTTTCCAACTGGCCAGAGAATCTATCAAGTTTTGCGTCATGCCCAGTGATGTATTGGCAAAATGTTGAAGTTAAGCCACTCATATTATTTTTGGATAAGGAGAATCCAAAAATGCAGGCATACAGAAATGTCAGTCTGTAACAAATCAGTTTTGGTCATTTTGATTTTCACTGGGTGCTGGTATATGCTAAAACTAATGGGTCTTAATTATCTATTGAAGATCAACTGCCCCAAATAGATAGCAGCTTCATTTCATTTGCATTACTGCAGTTGTAGATCAAACAATACATCTGGAAAAAATCCAACCCTCTCCCAGCCGTGAGGAAGATAGGTGATGCTACTGTTCCCAGTGACCATAAAACCATCACACTTCAACCTTGTGAATCCTGACTGCACTCCACTATTACTTTCACCATTTGGGAATCCTAGTTTGATTGTGCTCACGATGTACATACACAATGATACTTGAAAAGTGCAGTCCAGACCTATGACTGCAGCAACATGACATCCATGCCTCCATCAATGTTGGTCATTTAAGTGTGACTGGTGCATATGAATGCAGTCTACATGTATCAAAGTTTTTCCCGTTCATTCAAAAAATGCCAGAGAAGTATGGATTGGGTACAGGATGCCAAGATCAGTATGGAATGCCTCTGGACTGGGCACAGAGGCATGCGATAACACCCGTTTTTAAAAGTTTCAGCCAACATTGAGGCTGGGAAGAAAGTTATTCCTCCCCTGCTGTCATGGGGCCCATAGCCACCCCCTGGGGGTTTGCAGCCTTCCTTCCTGCTTCCATAGCTCTGTCTACCAATAACTCAACTTCCACATGGACATGATGCTCAAAGATAAACTGGTTTTATTTAACTCAAATGCCTCAAGTGTGTCTTGAAGAGGGTTGTTACTTCACAACCGCTCTTACACTCTCATCTTCTCTGGTCTTGAACATCCCACCCACTCTTTCTACTGGCCAGTTTCCCATTATTGCAGAACAGCCTGGCCCCACTTCTGCTCTGTCACACCTGATCACATGTTCATGTCAGGTAGAGGCAGTCCTATGGGAGAACAAACATTTGTGACTTCTTCTGCTGTCTGTGGAAAACTTCCCAACTCCCTAGGGGCAGAGAGTTAAATGAGATTTTGGACATTTTGTGAGGTTTGCAGATCTGGCATGTGATCTTCCTCTGTTTCTACTGCCCTCAATCTGATAGTGCATTTTTCTGAATTTTCTAAATTTCGTGGATCGGAGCTGGACCTCAACGCCACTCATTATCACAGCAGGTACCTGGTCACCACTGCAGTTGGTGCCATGTGTAGCCACAGCTAGACCCAGGTCTAAGGATTGGCTAGTTCCCCCTTCTAGCCTTGTCCTGGGAATCCCTGGTGTGGCCATCCTCCTTGGTTGACCTCCCTCGGTAGGTTCCTAGCAGACACCAGAAACTTTGTACCCCAGTTAGACCCCAGCCCCTGAGTTTTCCAAAAGTTTTGGGAGCACCTCCTCCTGGCTGGATTGGAGTGGGACCACCTCATCCCTCCAGTGACCCTACCTTGCGTCTCAGGTTTTACGGCCTCAGCAGAGATGTCTTTCTGCTTTTGCCTACTTGTGCCCAACCAAGGTGGGTTTCTGACTGTACTATGTGGACTATGGGTTTGGGATTCCAAAGTGGCAAGGGGGCTGCATTCTTCCCAATCCACAACAGAGAAAAGTAGCCAGTTCACGATAGCCCTCTGCCCTTATGGCCAACTGCACAAGACTCACACTCACACCTTCCTATTTACACTTGTGCCTGCAACAATTCCTTTTGATCCTCCATGCTCTCTACGTCCGGCATCTGGACACTTCGATTGCATAGTCGGAGTGCACAGACCTAGGAGGAAATTAATTTATTTGGGGGGGGGAGCCAATTAAATGCCCCTGATTTCTCCACCCAAATGTAGCCAAAAGTCTAGTATGGGGAATTTTATTTAGCTTAGGTCAAGAGGGGGTTGGCTACAAGGACCCTGCGAGACCATCTCCCATGTGTATACCAAGAGTCCGGTGGATCTGAGAATTGATGAAGAGACAGGATTCTCCAATTAAGACACTATTTATTGAACAGTAGAAGATCACACAGCAAAGCACAAACATGCACTCCTACAGGGCTTATGGAAAACCAGTAGCTAGAGGGGTGAGGTGGTCCAAAACTAGGAGGAAGTAAAAGAGAAAAAAAGAGTAGGCAAAAGATAGAAGCAGAGATGGAAGGAGCTAAACTATTTAAAGAAGAACTTCAGGACAGGCTGCAGAAATGGATCCTCAAAAAGGGACCCAATCCATGGATGCCTGGAGGATTCCTTATGGAGAACCCATTTGTGACCCTCCTAGAGGCTTATAATTTAAAGACAGCTATAAAGGGGTTAAAGAGTATTCCCCAAACTGAGAAAGCTAAGTAGGCATCATGGGGACTGTGGGTGCTGGCCCACAGTGCTATAGAGGAATACAAGAAGCAAAAATTAGAGGCAGATGTGTCCAAAAGACAAATTGGGGATCTGGTCACCCAGATTAGAGAAAAGGTGACCGAGAGCACCCTAGCATGCAGAATAGCCAATGAAGCCAACCTGAGAGTAGATAGGTTAGAAACAAAGAATTTGGCTCTGAAAACTAGGATCCAAGAATTGGAAGTGAAATTGAGTCAGGCAAAACAAGCTGCCAACTGCCACAAGAGGCTTGGACACCCCCTCCCTACAACCCTCAATGGAGCCCCCAAAGGGAATGAACCCATCGAGGGGTATGCTCCTGGCATTCCATTAAACCTAGTGAAAACCCGGAGGACAGTAAAAACTAGGTGAACTTCTGAGGATGGCACGGTCACCAAAACCTTGGTTGAAATGGTCTACTGGACCTTAGCAGAGATTAAAGCCATAGCAGACCACCTCAGGAATCTAAACCCGCAGATGGGCATCCAGTGGATGCCCACGGTCATATTCAAATACCCCAAGGCCAAGGAACAAGATCTAACACAAGTGGCGAGGCTATGCATAGACCCTAGTTACACGGGTCCATTTGAAGTGACCATCACTAACCATGACTTATTCAACCTGGATTTGCATGATTGGGTGGCCAAAATAGTACAGATTTTGTAGCTGGGGACCATCTTAAGAGCAAAATACCAGAACAAGCTACAGCTCGCAGATGAACCTCCAGACATCTACGTAGCCTGCAAGAAAATGCTAGGCATCTTGTCTAGAATGATAGGCTTAAATGCCGAAGGACAATCGCTCCTAAATGACCCCAATATAATCAGAGATTTGGCATAGGGAAGCATTATGCAGCAATTTAGAAGAGCGTACCACTATAGCTGGGCTCCATTTTAGACCTCATACAAGCCTGTGAAAATCAGGGAGAAGATGATGGGATGATCCTAGAAGTAGGATACTTGAGGAAGAACAGGCTGAACCTGGATTTGGCTAATGGCCTCCTGTGATGGCTAGAGGAGGGTCCCCTAGTCATATCTGCCATCCACCGCTGTGCTGCCCTGAAGGTTCCAGCACCCCTCTTTCCCATTAGCCATGACCTGTGGACAGTAGATTTCCCCAAGGTATGGATTAAGGATAAGATCGAGTGTGGGAAGGTCAAAGGGTCTTATGGACTTATAGACGGGAAGGATCCCCCACCACAGAAGCAGTACAGATACCCTCAAGAAGTTGAGGAAGGAATAGCAAAGACCATCGAAGGCCTGTTGAAGTGGGATGTTATCCTGCCCATGCAGTCTATCTGCAACGCATCCCTCTGGCCTGTTCTTAAAGCCGATGACGTGACATGGAGGATGACTGTGGACTTTAGAGCCCTCAATGCAGTCACTCCCAAAGTGGCCCCCATGGTAGCCATGTATAATGAGATTTTAGCCACCATAGCCACCAGGGCAAAGTTTTACAGTGTGATAGACTTAGCCAATGCCTTCCACTCCATCCCTCTCCACTAAGAGCTGCTTCTATAAGTTCCCCTTCGAGTTCTGTGTGAATCAAATGGCATTCAAAAGGGTCCCCCCAAGGTTTCCACTCGAGCCCCAGTATTTGCCATTGCCATGTGGTCAAAATGTGGACGAAGTTGCACCCCACTTCATGCCCCCATGTTTTGTCCTACGTGGACGACATCCTAGTACACTCAGACTCTCAGGAAAAGATGACAGACATCACCAGGAAAGTCCTAGAGCTTATCAGAGACACCGGGTTCAAAGTCAACAGGAAGAAGGCACAGTTAGTCCAGATTCAGGTCAAATACTTAGGGCTGAACCTCCAAACAGACTGTAGGACTCCAGATTTACAAAGGGTAGAAACCATTGGAAAGCTCCCTGTCCCCACAGACACTCCCTGAGAGTGCTTCTGGGCACCTTTAATTTCTCGAGGGAGTTCATAGAAGCCTTTGCCATAAAAGCCAAACCCCTGTACTCACTGTTAAAGAAAGTAGCAATTTGGAGGTGGGGACCTGAACAGCAGGAGACCTGGCCAAAGCCCCAACCTCAGTTCATCCCGATGTTAGTCAGCCATTCTACATTCAACTTGCCATAGCTGATAGCCACGTCGGGGCTGTCCTCACTCAGTTAAGAAACAACGTCCATAGGGTAGTGGCCTATGCCTCAAAGAACCTAATACCAACAGAAGTAAAGTTTAGCCCTTGCGAGAAAAACTGCTTGGCATTGGTATGAGTCCTTACACGCTAGGAGCTCATTATAGGGGGAGCATGTGTCATTGTACAGACTCCACACATCCCCCCTGAAGTTCATCTTATCAGGCAAGGTTCAGGATAGCCAAGTGCACAGTGCTAGAATAGCCAAATGGACTTTGGAGTTGCTGAAGTGTGGGATAGAATACCACTGGCAGGCCAGTGGACCCTCTGCCCCCTATGGGCTTGTGGTCACCTGATCTGTGCATGAGTGTCCCCTGCCAGAGACTCCAAAGAATGACTGACAAGTACAGGCAGGAAGATCACTGGCAGAGGCCCTGGAAGTTGGATTCATGTGTTGGTTTTGCGATGGCTCATTGTCATGCCCAGAAGGCACCCACTTAATGGGATTTGGGACGATCAGGGTCAACGATGGCCACACATTGCAAGGAACAGTTAGACCTCATTCTAGTAAGGCTGCCAAGGTAGAAGCTCTCCGCACCATCCTAAAATTCAAGAATCCCCACATTCCGTTATCCATCTACATGGACTCCCAGTGTACTGTGAACGCCACCATAGATTGGCTACCTATATGAATGTCCTAGGAATGGAAGACTAATGATAACAAGCCAGTTACCCACTTAGATAAATGGCAAGCAACCACAGACCTCAATCAAAGAAGGACAGCCCCCACATGGATTACTTATGTTAAGGGCCACCAGAAAGGAACTGGGGAAGAGGCTCAATGGAACAATCAGATGCTCTAGCTAAAGTCTCTGCAGCAGTCTCAATGGCTCCCATTAAGTATTTCAGTATTTCTCAGAAAGAAGGAGTATGGTGGGTGGTGGATAACACAGGTGCCTATCACTGGATTGTGCCTGTCGAGGTCAGGGGCAACCTCATTCAGTTTGTCCACAATATAGGACACAGAGGAAAGGTAGCTACCTTTGAGAGAGTGAAAGAGATGGGGTGGTGGCCCCACATGAAGGAAGATGTAGACCATTGCCTCGCCTGCGCCATGGTAAACGCAGACCCCAGTGGTCCTAAGGCCCCCATCCTCCACCAGTGCATAAAGGGCTCTGGTCCCAGCTGCAAATAGATTTTATCGGCCCGCTGCCCATCACCCCCTGGCATAATAAGTACTGCCTAACTATCATCGACCCTTTTATAATAAATAATAATAATAATAATAATAATAATAATAATAATTATTTCTATCCCGTCCCTCTACCGAAGCAATCGGAGCAACTTACAATAATAAAATCTCACAGTAAACCCTCCCAAACCCAAACCCACCCTCCCCTCAAGACAGTATTAAACATCATGAAATTAAAACAATTAACAACAATAAAACAATTTTAGTAATTTGCAACAGTAGATGTTAAAAACCAATCTAATAGGCAGCCCACAGCAATAAATAGAATGGCAAAATGTGGCAACAGATGGGGGGAAATTAACTTACTCCTTGGCCGGGAATTTAATCAGGAAAGCTAAATGGATAAAGGCCTTTCCCGAGACAACACTGCTGCCACCATGGCGAGGGTGCTGTTTGACCACATATTTAGCCGATGGGGCATGCCCCAGTCTTTCATCATAAACCATGACTCAGGGAGCCACTTCTCAGGGGAAGTCATGCAGGCATTATGTAAAGCCTTGGGGATCAAACAGCAGTTTCACATGGCATGCCATCCCCAGAGTTCAGGACACATAGAGCAAACCAATCGAACCCTCAAGGAGGCCATGAGGAAAGTAGTTCCTCATGTAGTTCCTCAAGGAGGCCATGAGGAAAGTAATATAAATTGCAACACCACTCTTTTTCTTCTTCCATGCGGAAAAGTGTAGTTGGCCTAATTTCAGATTTCATAAATATTTGACATCTTGTCTCCTTATGTGAGTTTCTTGTATACACATTATTCTAGCTTTTTCTCTTTATATACAAAAATATATGCCAGAAAGACTAAATAAAGAACAAAAAAGTATTTAAATGCAGGAATATCAATGATGGAGGTGATAGAGGTTATAAAAGAACTGAAACAAGGGAAAGCACCAGGGCCAGATGGAATAATGGCTATTTATTATAAAACTCTGATAAATGAGATAAGTATACCTCTGCATGCATTGCTTAATGAAATCCAACATGAAGGAATACTGGATTCTTGGACAAAAGCCAATATTGCGCTTATACCTAAGATGGGTAAAGAACCATCCTTACCACAAAGTTATAGACCTATTTCCTTGCTCAACAATGATTATAAATTATCTGCAATGATTCTGGTAAAGAGATTAAAGGAAATACTACAAGAAAAAATACAAGAAGAACAATCTGGTTTTCTCCCCAAAAGACATATGAAAAAACACCATAAGGACTATAATAAACTTAATAGAGTACTATGATAAAAATCCCAGCAAAAAGGCTGCACTTATATTTTTAGATGCAGAAAAAGTGTTTGATGAAGTGAATTGGGATTTTATGAAAAAGATATTGGAAGTAATGGATTTCGGAGATAACTTTTCAGCTTGGATACAAGTGATATACAAAATACAACAAGCTCTAATCTTAGTGAATGACGAAAAGACCCAAAGTTGTCAAATTACTAAGGGTACAAGACAGGGTTGCCCACTCTCCCCTTTACTATTTATCTTGACATTGGAAATATTGATTAATAAGATAAGTCAAGGTAAACAAATTAGAGGGGCCCAGGTAAAAGATTATGAATACAAAGTCAGAGCCTATGCGGACGATTTAGTAATTATATTAGAAGAAATGACTGCAAGCATTACACATTTGATGGAAATAATTCAAGAGTTTGACAGATTTGCTGGGTTTAGAATTAATAAAACTAAATCAAATATATTAACTTTGAATATGTCACAGAAAGAAGAATCAGAGCTGTATGCAAAATCAGGATTTCAAATATGTAAAAAAGTAAAATATTTGGGCATAGTGCTCTCAAAGAAAAATTCTAGCCTGTATGACAACAATTATGAATCGTTATGGAAGGAGATTAAAAAGGACTTAACAAAATGGGCAAATCTAAACTTATCGCTAATGGGAAGAATATCTGCTTTCAGAATGTCGGCTTTTCCAAAGTTAATGTTTCTCTATCAAAATTTACCAATTCTAACCAATGATAAACACTTTAAACAATGGGAAATGGAGATCTCTACTTTTATTTGGGCAGGAAGGAAAATCCGAATAAAATGGAAAAATGTAAAAAACGTGAAAGAAAGAAGTGGACTAGGGGTTCCAGATTTAAAAGTATACTATTATGCATGTACCCTTGAACGGGTACGAAATTGGATTACATTTGAAGATGACAAAATGTTGAGCTTGGAAGGGTTTAACAAGATATATGGCTGGCACGGTTATTTATGGTATAAAAGAGCAGAGGTAAATAAAGGCTTTAATGATCATATAATTAGAAGGGATCTTTTTAAGAGTTCGGATAAAAGTTAAAAATATGATATACTTGAAATTGCCAGACTGGTTATCTCCACAAGAAGCATGGAAGATTTAAGACATACAGTAAACAATGTCTGAAATATAAAGATATTTTGAATTGGGAAGGGGAGACCCCGAGTATGAAACTAAACAGAGAAATAGAAATAGAAGGATCACCTTGTCACCGGTTCACTTATCGACAGCTAAAAGAAAGATTTAAAATGGACTATAAATTGGAAGGCATTAACAAGACTAGGAATGAATTGGATGAAATCATGTTAGAAGCTCAGAAAGGGATAATAACTAAAATATACAAATTGTTATTGAAAATAACTCTGGAATCAGAAACGATTAAGGATTGTATGTTGAGATGGTCACAAAACTTTGGATATCAGATTCAATTATGTAAATGGGAAAGGATTTGGGGGAATGATTTAAGATTTACAGCTTGTATGGACTTGAAGGAAAACTTTTACAAAATGCTTCATAGATGGGACCTAACACCTAATAAGATGGCAAAAATTCGTGGAGAAGAAATAAGTAAATGTTGGAAGTGTGGAGACACTGATGGTTCGTTATATCATTTTTGGTGGACCTGCCCACTTGCTGCAAAATATTAGAAACAAATTCATAAGGTTTTACAAGACATATTAAAAATACCTATCAGGCTAGCTCCAGAATATTTTCTCTTGAACATGGTAGAGGGAGACAAAGGGCCTCGGCAGACGACTAAAAGAGTCGTCTTCCGGGCAGGGAAGAGGAGGGGCAGCCGCACAAGCGGCGCCCCTTCCTCTCCCCGAGGTCGCCCCCAGAAGCGCCGGCCATCCGCACGGCCGGCGCACCGGGGATGACCTCACGGCGCAGCGTCCACATGCGCTGCGCCGTTTGAGCCAGGGAAAGTGCGCCCGCCGCTTTTAGGGCGCACTTTCCCTTACATCTAAAAGAAGCGCCAATTTGGTGCTCCTTTTAGATGCGCCGCAGGAGCGCCGCGGTCCGGAGGCTGAACTCCGGCGGCGCTCCGACCCGCGGCGTCTCGGGGGCCTCCGTCTGCTGAGGCCCAAAGATAGGAAGCACTTAAAGTTTATTCTCTATTTGATCACCACAGCAAGGATGTTGTATGCGCAGAGATGGAAAGAGAAAGAGATTCCAAAGATAGATGATTGGTTAAACAAACGTATAGATATGATGGAGTTAGATAAACTGATGATGTTAATTAACAATATAAGTACAGCAGGTTGGGATGAAGATTGGGGATTATTACTGAGATACTGCAGGGAAAGATGGTCAAAATGAGGATTAAACAAGATTTCAAGACTGGTAATGGTAGAAAGTGACTTGGGAAAATGCTTACATGGCAAGAGATAAGGAAAAGGATATATATTTTGCTTACCCAGATATAAAATAAAACTATTGAATAAATATAATGTATGGTATATTATTAAGGAGAAGAAAAGGAAGAATAATTATATGGATAAGCTTGATGAACAGTCAGAGTTACAAATGAGTTTGGAGAGGAAAGAAGATAGAAGATATAAAGATATTTCTTGTCTAATATGATATCTGATGTTTGTTTATTGTAAGTATATATATAAGTATGTTTACTGTATGTATATTTGTTAATAAAAAAACCAAAAAAAAAGTTTCTTCCAGGTCTATAGACTAGTGGCTGAGAAGCTAGGGCAAAACATGCAAGCTATGGATAAGAAGTTAGGATGGGTGTGGAACCCCCAACAATGGGATCCGGGCCAGCAAGTTATGTATAGAAATTTCTTTAAACAGAGGCATAATCTAGCTGCAAAATGGCTGGGACCTGTAGAAGTTACCGAGCGAGTGTCTCCTGCGGTCTACCAATCCCACATCCCCAGCCGACAAGGGATGAGACTTAAATACTTCCATGCCTCTCAGCTAAAAGAGTGGAAGAGAGGACCAGCCCCCATGAAGCCTATTCAAGATTGGACTGAATTACCCACTGTTAACTTGGCAGAGACTATCCTGTTTGATGATGGAGGGTAGCTCCTAACTGACACTTGACTCGCTGTCTTCTTTAACAGGGACACGAGATGGCACTGCATATCTGGGCCCTTTGGATTCTGATATGGCAACACACAGGTACCTCCTCACCCGTCTATCCCACCCAGTTCATAACCTCGTGGAGATTTAACATTGAGGGTCAAACAATGTTTACTCCAGACTTCCGCTGAGAGGGGGATGCTGGCAGCATCCACCTCTACCCATGCGTGTCCCTTGAGGCTGAACATAATGACCTCAGGTTTGATGGTCTGACTTTCAATGATGTACACCTGGGTTTTAACCTTAAGGGGGAGCTGCTTATCATACCAGGTGTGAGCTTCACCCATGGCATCTAAGATCTGATAAATTTCTGGGTAGGGGGCTGCCCAATGGCACATAATAATAGACCTTGGAAGCTCCCTCCTGAGAGGCATATATAATTTATCCATTGCTATCCAGTGCACACAGATACAAAGAAGCCTCATGGCTTTCACCTCACAGCTAATAAATAATAATATTATTTCTATCCCGCCCCTCTGCAGCGCAATAAGGGCAGCTTACAACAATTAAAACTACAATAAAATACATGCAACCCCCAAACCCACTCGCCCCTTAAAAATATTAAACGTAGACAATTAAAAACATTTTAAAATAAATCACAGCATAAAACAAAAAACATTGCAACAGCAGCAGCACAGAAAAGGAGAGGAATGGGATAATTATTCAGGAAAGGCCTGCTGGAAGAGATCCATCTTAGCAGCCTTTTTGAAAAAGCTAATACAAGCACCCCTCATGAAGTTAATGCATTCAGAAGTCATGGGCTTACTTAAAATCAGATACTCAGATTCCATACAGTACCTGATGGATTTGATGAAGGTGACAGAAGCACAAAGGGAAGACATGGTCCTTAAGATAAGTATCTACCATGAAAGAGTGTGGAGGCCACAGACTGTCCATCCCGTCTCTCATGTGGGACCTCCCTTAACAGAGAGCAACACCACCATGCTGCCCAAAAATACATTAACCACCTATATGACTTGTCGGGGTGTGTCAAAACCCAGCAATGAATGCATTGTTACGGCAGTCTAGAAGGAACCCCCATGCAAGACATCCAGGAGCATTTTATAGTTCTAGTTAGACACTCTTTGATGGTCCAAATAACCCACGACTGTTTTTGCCTCTGCACCCCCTGTAGCAAACTTACCCTTATGCCTTTTGAGTGCATTTTGGACATACACTGAACCAAGGGAAACCCCTGCTTCTGCCGAGTCCACATGAGGGACTGCTTTAATAAAGAGTTTTATTTACATGAGATGGTCCAGGAATACACCAGTGAGACCATATACCATATAGATAAGGAAGTGCTAGAAGGATTTCATATTAAAGAGGACTTACAAATCTCCAAATGGCTGTGCCTACTCACTAACCTAAGCGAAGCTGCCAAATAGATTGAACAGACTGAGGCATGGATCAAATTGACTGTAGACCTCAAAGCAAAGCAGATTATCAAAGTCACTCAGGAGATTAAGGAAACAGCCACCAACTCTTGGTGGGGAGATTGGAATTGGTTTGCTACAGTGCAAGCGCTCTTAAAATTAATCACCAACCCCCTCACAATAATTCTGATCATACAGGTCATCACCGTTGTGGGCTCTGCCAGTTTAATATGTTGGGTAGGAAAGCAAATGGCCAAACTCTGTGCCATTAGACGTAGGCTGGACCTCCCATAACAGATGACCACTAGGCAGTACACCCCTCTTCACCCACCAAACTCCCTCTCCTTTCAGTCCCTCCCCTCTGGGGATGAGGGGGGGAAGAGAACCATCTCTGTTACAGCTCCACCCCCCCTTCTGGCCAGGCTCTCCCTGAGGAGCCCAGGCGGGGGAGGAGGTTCTTGGTTCCATCTGTTCACCTAACAGGAAATGGGGGACTAGCTCCCACCTTTTGTATTGGGAAAGAAGACCACCCTTGGTGCTGCAGCCATGGCGCAGCCCCATGAATTCCTGTTTGGTGCCCTAGCTGGAGGCCCCAAATGCAGAGGACCATTCTCATGAAAATGTCCTTTGCATTTGCCTGGGCCATTCTGCAAAGTTCACCAGGACATGCCATGGCCAGCCACACACGAATGCACCACCAAGGATGGAAATCTCCCCCAACCAGTGGCAAGGCTTCTTCACAGAAGCCCTACCTAGGGCAACTCAGCCCCAGAATTTATAGCCGTCTTACACACCCTTTAACGTCATCATGAGCCCAACCCCTTGGAGCCCAGGACTCGACTCCCCGCTCCAAACCATAACTAACTATGCCTTTCGCGCAACCAAAAACACGAACATTCGGTCGGTGTAAACCACTTTCGTTCAGAATGGAAGCTCAATTTGCATAAGTTTCCCAGCAGCCCTGACCTCAATTGACCACAACTAAGATAGACGTCTCCTCCTCCTAAAGGCCAGGCACCCTTAGTTCCACCTAACTCATCAGACCTTTGCTTTGCAGTGTGCATGACTAAGCCAGACCTTATCCCTGGCCTTTTTGGTTAACCCGGGAACTTTTGAAGGGCTGGATGGCTGCTCTCATATGTACATGAGGTCAAGAGATCTCCCCCACCTCTAAATGCCAGTTTGACTCTGCGGGAAGTCAGGAGACCAAACTTTTTCCTTTTCCTTTCTGATGGTCCCCATGGCCTGTAAAATAGTTAGAGGCCCTATCCTTGTTTGAAACCTTTCCACATCTACCTAGCCCCATTGGGAACTGGGGGGAGGGGGGAAGACTGTCCTCTTTCATCTGCTAAAGCATGTAAATAGTTATAGCTCTATCCTTTATCCTTCCTGATTTCCTTGAACTCTCCTGGGGAGGTAAGCCCCAAGTCTCATGTTCCTGACCCGAACCGGACTTGACCCCAGATGACATCCATGCTGTCGCGCAGTCACGCACCCAGACTCAAGATCCTCCAAGGTGTCCTCCATCCACCCAAGACAACATCTTTACTGCCATGCTACCCCGTGCCCAGGCCCGAGGTACTCCAAGACGTCCTCTACCAACCTCAGATGACACCTCTGACTCCATCCTGCTATTGGCATACCAAGATGCCAACCCTGAAACCCACTCTGGACAGTGGTCCGAACTTCTTAAACACTTCAACTGCCTATTGGTGACGGTTCAGATTTGGACTGTGGCTACTGTAGCCAACCAGAGCCACACTTCAACTTTAGAGGACTTGATTTTGCCATTTCCATTATGCCTTGGACTCTTGCTATTGTGATTTGGACTCTTGCTATTGTGACTTGGACCCCCCACTAATTGCCTTGCTGTTGTTGATTACTCTTGCTGATTGCTTACTGTCATTGGTTATTGCTACTATTCTGATTATTGCTTTTGCTAAATGGATGAGTGGGTTCCGGAGTGACAGGTACATAGTTTCATATGGTTAAAGTAAAACAAGGTGAAAATAAAGGCGTTTAGAAAGGTTTCAAGGCCTAATTAGTTTCACACAGATCCAAACCTGTATGGTTTTAAATTTTAAAACTAAAATTTAAAGAATTTTAACTGCTTTTAATCTGCCTTCTTTTCACTTTTTAGATTATTTAATATGTTTTTGGCTTTCTAACATTTTTTGTTTACTATTAAGATGGCTTTAAATCAATTGTGTTGTTTCATTGTACGCTGCCTTGAAATCATCAGAGAGAGGGTGGGGATATTAAATAATTTAATGAATAAATAAACCATTGTCTGGCAAACAAATGTTTATTGATTGATATTCAATTGATTGAGATTGTTGTTGTGGACAAATTGGTCTTTTATGTACTATCTGAGGTAATTATAGTTTCACCCCCTTAACACCTTTTTGGTAGCTCCTTTGCAATGAAGTATGCTGCTACAACTGTCTAGTATTGGAACTGGAAGCCTGAGCCTCACTCATCCAGTCATTTAATTATCAAGGCTAGGAGACTCATTGTACAGCTTTCTGTCCACAGGGAATATGACACCCTGTTCCCTACATCTTCTGCCAGGGACTTGAGCTGAATCCAGAAAACTATATTTTATTTCATATCATGACAAAACATCCATAGCAGAGATTAATGAATATGCTTTGAGGTCTGATTAAAAAAAAATCCAAAGGGTCCAGCAAATTCCTTGGTTCATTTGCAGAAATTCTGAGCCAGCAATCTAATCTATGTTTATTACCAGCAGCAGTGAATTTGGAAAATATTGGTTGTAGTATAAAACAAAGCAGTGGCTGCATCTGGCCATTGAAAATGGGTGGCATTGTTGCCAGCAACAGAATCTGCCAGATAAAGTCTGGCAGCTATGAATTGGCCACCCATATTGGACAAAAAAAGCAGTTAAGAGTGGATTTATGACTTAACATAATATTCACACACACACACACACACACACACACACCTCGTTACCTTTATCTGCAGATAGTGTTACAGTAATATAAAAAACATATAGATCTTTGATCTTATGAATTTGCCTAATTAATTTTATTTTACACTCCCAGTCCTCCCTCCTTCTTTCTCTTTCTTTCTCTAATCTATCTTTTATACATAATACTGCTTTGTGAAATACCAACATATCATGCCCTAAAAACACAGGGATTAAGTTTAATTTCCTCTAGCCAAATGGATGTAGCCTTTGATAGTTTTAGAAAGTTGTTTAAGCTTCAGCTTCATACCCATGGCTGATTGGCACCTCTTGCCCACTCTTTTGGTTTTATTGGTACCTTTTTATAGTTTTTAATTTTGTAAACAAATGTACACAATATAAACAACAGAAAAACAATTTGCTCCATTTCACCCGGACTAATTTTTCAAAGGCTGCTACCAGGAAGAAGATATAAAAGTTCAAAATAAAGAAATAAAGAAAACATGAAGATATGAGTGAAAAATATAAAGGGAGGGAAAGAAACAAGGATGAGGACAGTCCAGATTGGAAGAAGGCTTATAAACTTCTGTACTGAAATAAATAAACTTCAGTCACAGAAGGGCCTAGGTTTTAGGAACCAGTCCCTGCCATTATTTTAAGATGCATAGCCTTATCAGTCTGTTTCAGAAAACAAAATAAAACAAAAACCACAGTAGATTTTTGTCGGTCTTTATGGCCCACACATTCATTATTATTTTTTTGAATTTATCTTTATTTGACTATCTTTTCCCTCAAAGATGACATTCACATTTAGAATTCCATCCATCAAGTTGGAGTCAATACACTTTCTAATATACTTTCTAATACATAATCTTATTCTGACTCATATTTTCCTTTCTATTTAATATTTCTTCTTCTTCTTCTTCTTCTTCTTCTTCTTCTTCTTCTTCTTCTTCTTCTTCAAAATCCAACTTTTTTTCTGGCAGTTGTTTCTTCATTTACTTCTTGTTAATATTCTTCTTTCCTCTATTTCGTATTCTTTCCCCCCTTCTTTTTGTTTCTTCTTTTGCTGTTTCTTTAACAGATTATTCAATGTTTTACCATATATATATATGGACAACCGCATACCTCCTCTCTCTTCTCTTCCTATAGTATCTTTGCACATATATCTATTATTAAATGTAAAGGTAAAGGTAAAGGTATTCCCCACTGACAAGGTTGTCAAGTCTTGTCCAACCATAGGGTGTGGTGCTCATCTCTGTTATTAAGCCGAAGAGCCAGCATTGTCAGAGACTACTCTCTGATCATATGGCCAGCATGATTGTACAGAACGCTGTTTACCTTTTCACTGAAGTGGTACCTATTTATCTACTTGCATTTACATGCTTTTCAACTGCTAGGTTGGCAGAAGCTGGGACTAGTGATGGGAGCTCACCCCATCATGTGGCACCCAGCCCTTGAACGGCCAACCTGCCAATCTTGCAATCAACAGAATGAGCGTCTTAACCACTTGAGCCACTACATTCCTTATATCTATTATTACTATATTCTAAGTTATCCATCTTCCAATTCTTCATCTTAATATTATTCTAATTTCTTACTCTCTGAAGGAGAGAAAAAGAAAGAAGTGAAGGAAAAAAGGGAGAGGACAAAAGATTCTTATCTTATCACTCCTTCCTCAATCTGCCCTCCTTGCTGTTTTCAAATACTTATTAAGCCTGTACAGCATCTTGATCTTTCCATTACTCTCATTCCCTACCTTTTCCTTCCTGCTTATATTTCCACTTTTAACTACCTATCATTTATTTTCTTCTCACTTCCAAATCCTTCTTTCGCCTTACCTACATCTCTCCTTACCTCTCCTTCCTTCTATTCCTTCTTTCCATGTGCTCTTACCTACTTCCTTACATGTCTTTCTTCCATATATTTCTACCCCTTCAAACCGTGTCACATTCTCTCTACCCTCTTCACTTACTTTTACCTTCCTCTTTGTAGCCTTTCAGCTCTTTTCCCCATCCTTTATTATTTTTATCTTCTTTCTTCATCCCCCTCTTTCCCTTCCTTTCCCCTTTGTTTCATATTCCCTACTCCCTTTCTACCTTTTTCCTTTCTCTTTCTTCCTTTCTTCTTTTCTTCCCTCTCCTTCTCTTTCTTTCTTCGTATACTCTTCCCTATCTTCCCTCCTTTCCCCCTTTACCACCCTTCTCCTTTTTTCTTCTTTTACTTTTCCTATGTACCTCTGACTTCCCACCTTAGGTTCTGGACCAATTGTAAGCTTCTGGCTAATTTCCCCTCCCCGTTTCCCTTTCCTAGTTGATTACATACTATATTACCTTCTTTTCCCTTGTTCTCCCCTCTGTTTAATCCATTTTAATCATGTTTAGTTATTAAATTTTCTTTTTACATATTTTTATCTTTCTTTCTTCCCTGCTACCTTTTTTTTCCTAGTTGGTTTTCTCTATAAATCTTATATCCACACTCCTTTCCCATAATTTATTTACTACCCTCCACTCTTCTTTACATTGATTAATAACCTTTGGTTATCTGGGTTAGAATATCCATCTTGTACATCTCAAATAGTTTAATCAACTAATTCTTTATTTAAGGGGCTTCTTTTAACTTCCACTTTTTGCTATTGTCAGTCTTGCTGCTGTCACCATGTATAATATAATCCTTCAATATTCCCCCCCCCATTGATTACCTAGTATTTGCACCATATTCAATAGATATAGCTCTGGATTTATAGGAAAGTTGATATTTAGGGTTAATTCTATATTTCTGTGTATCTGTTTCCAAAAAATTTTAATTACAAGGCAATGCCACCACACATGATATAAAGTGCCTTTGTTTTGCTCACATTTCCAGCAGGTTGCGCTTTTTTTTTTTTTTTTTAACATTTTGGCAATTTGTTCTGGTGTTAGATACCATCTGAAATATGGTTTGTAGAAATTTTCTTTCAACGTACAGCTATTTGTAGATTTTAAGTACTTATTCAAAACTCTCCCAATCTTCTAACTTGATTACATGTCCAATATTTTGAGCTCATTTGTTAATGTCTTTTATCACTTCTTGTTCTTGATCTAATTTTTAAAAAAAGATTTTATAGATTTTAGTTATGATTTTTTTTTTACAGCCTGGTTGTAATATTTGTTGAAATGAAATTGTATGGATGGGTGGTGGCTGCCTGGTGAATGACTCAACCTCCATCTGGAACTTAGTCACATTCACCAAAGAAAATCCATTACAGGCTTCTGGAACTTCCTGCAAAGCTTCTTTATTTAAGACAGCAAAAAAAGACCAAAAAACAATAATAGTAGAAATGGCTTAGCCTTAGAAGGCTAACTGGAACAGGTTAACCAACTACATAGTTGTAAAGTTAAATGCAACTACCAGAGATCTTTACATCTCAGAAAACAGACAAAGAAGGAACAGATTACAAAAAATGGCTGCGAGATCCACATGTTTCAGCCCACCTTGCTCCACCTTCGTGGGCGTAGTCTCTTCAGACTGATTGGTCAAACATGTATGATGTGTCTCTAGTCCAACCCTTAAATTATCATAATAGAACATGTGACTACAATTCCCAAAACAATGAATGTTGATTTTTCTTAACATAAACATTAGCTCATTCTCATGAAGCTTAACCTTGCTGTCTTCACTTGTTTGGACTAGATTCACACCTGGTACCGATAACATGTGGCTCTGGCCTTGTAGAAAGAAACATCTTTTACACAGCATGTAAAAATACAGACACACATCATTGCATTTCAACATTTTAAAATCATTGACTCTATATCCCATTAAAATCCTAACAATCCCCTCCTGAAATGTATGATGTGTGTATGGTGTACACTAAACTAGGCTGAAACAAAAAAAACTATCTTGGTTCATTGACCAGGCCTAAACTTAAGACATGCCAAGTAGACGTGACAACTGTTCGTGTCTATCAATGGTCAATGCCTTTGTCAAGATGTCTGCTTGATTTTGACTAGTCTCTATATACTGTAGACTCACAATTCCATTTTGCACCATCTCTCTGACATTCTGATACCTCACACCAATGTATTTTGTTCTGCACTTTAGGTTCTCAGCTTCAGCCATGGCAATGCAAGTCTGAGAATCCTCATGAATCACCACTGGTTCACAACAATCTTCATTCAGATCTGTCAACAACTGCCTAATCCACTCTATCTCATTGACTATCTCTGATAAGGCTCCAAATTCTGCTTCTCCCGTACTTAACGCTACGTATCTCTGTTTTCTGCTTCTCCACACAATTGAACTCCCTCCAAACTTGATCAACAATCCTGTCACTGATTTCCTGTCGTGTAGCTCAGAAGCAAACGAACTGTCAACAAAACACTCAAGACCAGCTTGACTGTTCTGTAACTTCAATTTCCTATCTAAGCTACCTTTCAGGTACCTCAACAAATGCTTCACTGCTGTCCAATCCTCCACTGTAGGACAACTTGCCTTCCTTCCCAACATGGCCACTGAAAAACAGATGTCAGGCCTAGAATTTGCTGCAATGAATAAAAGACTCCCTATATAGCTCCTATACATCTCCACATCTTCAAACTCCCTAGTGCCTTCACAATTCACATAACCCACTGACATTGGGCTTTTCACTGTTTTTGCATCTTGCAATCCACATTTCTCAATCAAACTCTGGATTTTCCTCTTCTGACTCAGACAACAACTCCCATCTTCACACCACTCAACATCTATGCCTAGATAAGACCTCAAAACTCCAAGATCTTTCACATTGAATTTCTGCGACAACTCCTTTCTCACTGTCTGAATTCCTTGCTTTGAACTAGCTACTACACACACATCATCCACATAAATCACCAGGATCACATCTCCCTTTGTGTAAACACACGCATCAGCTACACTGCGTTTGTAACCTAGCTTCACCAACTCCTCATGAATGCAAAGATTCCAGCTTCTAGCACTTTGCTTCAAACCATACAATGCCTTCTTCAATTTGTACACCTTTCTGTCACCATCCTTCTGAAAACCTAAAGGTTGCTCCATGAAAACAGTTTCCTCAAGATCTGCATTCAAGTATGCAGTCTCAAAATCAAAATGATGCACCAACTGGCCCCTCCTTGCAGCTAAAGCCAAAACTAATCTCAAGCTCTCAGGCTTTGCTGTTGGAGAAAATGTCTTGTCAAAGTTCTCAAACCTTTGTTGTGCAAATCCCTTAGCTACCAACCTAGCCTTGTATTTCTGACTACCATCCGGCATCAGCTTCCTCTTGTAAACCCATTTGCAACCAATCACTTTGTGATCTGCTGGTCTGTCTACAATTTCAAACACTTTCTTGTTTACTAACGCCTTGTACTCCTGTTCCACTGCTGATTCCCATTTCTCTCTCTCCTCGTCACAACACTCTAGTACTTCCTGATAAGTCTCTGGCTCTTCCACCACGACAACACAAGCCCTAGCTTCCTGCACTTTAAAGCGATCTGGAGGCTTCCTAACTCTTGTAGTTCTCCTAAGTACAATTGTCTTTGTCCTTCCCTCTTCATCCTCTGTGTCTGTGCTTGAATGTGCCTCTCTCTCTGAGTGTCTCTTTTTTTCTGACATTCTAGGTGTAGTGGGGCGAGGGCTTTCCTTCTTCCCTGAAGTGCTTGGCCCTTCATCTCCTGAATCTGATTCCTGTTTCATTGCCCCTCCATTTCTAACAGGTGGTTGTGTTTGTGTTTGTGTTTCTGACTGTCCCAATCTGTAAAACACCTCTTTGTTTGAGTGAATGTGCTCCCAGCCTGAATGTTTCTCAAAGTTTGCGCTTCTTGAAAAAAGAACCTGATCACCCCCAAGGTGAAATCTGTAACTGTTACCTGTGTAACCCACAAACATCAGGCGTCTCCATTTGGGCTGACCTTTCCTCCTGAAAGCTGCAGGAATGTACACATTTGCATATTGCCCAAACACTCTGAGGTACTTTAAATTTGGTGGCCTTTTGAAAAGCATGTGGTAAGGAGTAGTCCTCACAGCTGAATTCCAAGTGCGATTTGACAGGAAATTGGCTGTGAGAATTGCCTCACCCCAAAGCCTTTCAGGAGCCTTTGCATCAAGCATCAAACAATCTTTCATCTGTTTAAGCCAGCGTATTTTAATCTCGGCTAAACCGTCTTCAGAAGCGCAACTTGGGTTAGTTTTATGATGCCTGATTCCCTTTCTTCTTAACCAATGGGTCAAGTGAGAAGCCAGGAACTCCCCCCCCCTGTCGGTGACCAGAGTTCCCACTTTGAAATCAAATTGCCTTTCAATCATGTTCACCCATTCTTTGAATCTATCCCCTGCTTCACTTTTCTCTTTCAACAAAATGACATAAGAAAATCTTGTGAAACGATCAACAATCACCATGAAATATTTACAGCCACCCTCAGTCAAAATACTAGAAGGCCCTGCTAGATCTGCATGGATTTGCTCAAATGGTCTTGAGACCTTTAACTTAGTTCGTTTTGCCACAGGATAAGCCGTCAGCTTAATCTTGCTGCAAACTGAACATTCCAGATGGTTTGTGCATGGAGACATTTTAAGTTCAGGACAAACTTTCTGCAATCTCATAAGATTTTTAAAACCCACATGTCCCATCACCCTGTGGTAATAATGAATGCAATCTGCATGCAAAGGTTGGTTTTGTGCAAGCGCACACCCCTCTTTTTCTACCAGGTAATACAGTTTGTCCTTCTTTACTGCTTTTGCACACATCTGCCCATCTTTAGAAATTAAACATTCATTCCCTTCAAAATTGACTTTGTACCCATCTGTTGTCAAAGCAGACACACTAACTAAACAGTTTTGTAAATTAGGTACATACAATACATTTTCAAAATTTTTACCAAACCCAGGAATGCAAACAGTCCCCATTTCCTTGATCTTCTGGGCTGCCCCATCTGCTAGAGCTACAGTAGAAACACCTGCTGGTTTCTTACTCTGGAACAGTTCCTCTTTATTGCACATATTGCTTGTTGCTCCGGAATCAACTAACCACGTGGTTTCAGATTGAACAAGAGTCACAGAGTCACAGCTTCTTTGCACTGTAGTCGCTGCAAATCCCTGGTGAGCGCTATCCTGCCTTTTGTCACCAGATGGCGCTGTCGGCCGCCTTTTCTTGCAGTCAGCAGCAAACTTTCTACAGTCTTTTTTAATATGTCCTTTTTTCTTGCAATAATAACAAATTTTAGCCAAAGCGGCTTTATCAACTTGAGAGTCTTTAAAATTGCCATTAGAACTTTGAGCTGGCTTAGCAGTAACGGCACTCTGTCCTTTCTTTTGCTCAGCCTCAAATCTCCTCCGTTCCTCTTCCTCCAAAACTCTACTACAAATCATTTCCATGGTGATTTGTACTCCAGGCGTTTGCAGTCCCAACATTATGTTATCAAAGCTCTCATTCAAAGATCCTAATAGTATATAAACTTTGAGGTTTTCATCTAACACGACACCTCTGGCTTCTACCTGGCCAAACAAGTCTCTCATTCTGTCTAAATGAGAAATCGCAGACTGCTTTTCAGCCATTTTGCAAGCAAAAAGACGCTTCGCCCAAATCATTTTCGAAAGATCTGAAGTGGACTGGTGTATTCTCAAAAGAGTTTCCCATATTTGTTTTGCTGAGGTAATATTTTTCACATAATTTAGCTGGCCCTCAGACAGTAATAAATGTAAGGTGGCGATTGCCCTGTTATTTTGCCGTTCCTCCTCCTGAGTAGGGGCCTGAGGAATCCCATTCTCCACCACGCTCCAAAGGTTTTCTCTCACCAATAATGCTTTTGCATAAACACTCCAAGTCCCATAATTCTCGGCATTTAATTTGTCAAATTTCTGGTTCTCCATTTCTTAATTAATATGCCTGTTAAACAGTCCAGTTCCTTGTCCGGAACTTTGTCTTCTCCCCCTCCCTTCTTAGGCTTTCCCTCAAAGACACAGTCTCTTTAGAAATGCAGCTTTCACAGCCCAATCAAGCTAAATGGCTGCTTTTCAAGAACAAGGCAGACTGCCCTTTAGGAACTTTGCCTTTTAATCAGGGGTTTTTTATTTACTTACTCCACCAGCTAGCAGGAGATTCTTCCTACTTCCATCCGCTGATCCCAGCTGGAAGGGAAAATACTTCTCCAGGCTTTTCAGAGGTCAATGGCAGCTCATTCTCTGGCTGTTGATGCCCTCCGAGAAGATCTGTCGCCAAGGAAACCATCCTCCTCTGCTGCCACTTGTTGAAATGAAATTGTATGGATGGGTGGTGGCTGCCTGGTGAATGACTCAACCTCCATCTGGAACTTAGTCACATTCACCAAAGAAAATCCATTACAGGCTTCTGGAACTTCCTGCAAAGCTTCTTTATTTAAGACAGCAAAAAAAGACCAAAAAACAATAATAGTAGAAATGGCTTAGCCTTAGAAGGCTAACTGGAACAGGTTAACCAACTACATAGTTGTAAAGTTAAATGCAACTACCAGAGATCTTTACATCTCAGAAAACAGACAAAGAAGGAACAGATTACAAAAAATGGCTGCGAGATCCACATGTTTCAGCCCACCTTGCTCCACCTTCATGGGCGTAGTCTCTTCAGACTGATTGGTCAAACATGTATGATGTGTCTCTAGTCCAACCCTTAAATTATCATAATAGAACATGTGACTACAATTCCCAAAACAATGAATGTTGATTTTTCTTAACATAAACATTAGCTCATTCTCATGAAGCTTAACCTTGCTGTCTTCACTTGTTTGGACTAGATTCACACCTGGTACCGATAACATGTGGCTCTGGCCTTGTAGAAAGAAACATCTTTTACACAGCATGTAAAAATACAGACACACATCATTGCATTTCAACATTTTAAAATCATTGACTCTATATCCCATTAAAATCCTAACATTACAATCCTGTAATTCTCACTTTCCTTCTTTAAAACCTTCTAGTTTTTGGTCAATCTTAAATCTTTTTGTTAGTTGTCAGTGGGGGAACCAATGGCATAGTATTCCTTCCTCCGCTAATTCTTCCCTGGATTTTATTTGAAATTGTCCTTTAGCATTTTTTAACCATTCTTTATATGTTAACTACTTTCCCATACACAGACTATCTCTCCTTAGAAATGCCTCATGGCTAAAAACCCACATTGGAATTTTAGAATACAATTTGTTTTCATACTTTGTCCATGTCATTAAAAAAGGTTTTCTTATATAATTATGCAGAAATTCTTTATGGATTGATCTTTTTGATACCATAACTATGCATGAAATCTGAAATGGGCATTGAATCCATCTAGGGTTAATAGTCTTTCCTCTTTCTAGTATGACCCAATCAAGGATCCACATTAGACAACATACCTGGTAATAAGCTTAACATTTGGCAGTTCAAGACCACCTCTCTTTTTTAGGTTCTACATAATTTTCCATTTTATTCTAGGCTTTTTTCCAGCCCATATGAATTTTTCCAACCCACCCATTTATTATTTGAGATGCTTTTGTGAAAATGAGTCTACTTCACTGTAGAGTAAAAATGTTAATTGTTACCTTCTTCATTTCACATGGAAGGACAAATAGCTTTCTATGAGAGAATATGGAGATTTGTAGTTTATGAAGTGTCTGAGGGAATTATGCTGTGCAAAAATGCATGATTTGGGGTGGGTGGGTGGAGTGCACATCTCAGTTTTTTAATGGGCAAACAATCATGTTTCCTGTGTACAAAATGTGTTTTCTGTGAAAATCTCACTATTTCCAATGTAAGAAATGAGTTTCTGAGGAGAAAATTCCCTGAGAGGCTTTACAATGTGTACTATCAGCAAGGCTTTCCTGAGCGCTTTAGAAGCCCATTATACTGGAGGCTATTCCTTCCACTCTTACTGTCGAGCTTAGAAAAGTTGTGTTTTTGGATGAGAAATTCCAGAAGTCCTTAGCCATGATCATTTTGGCTGCGGAATTTCTGGGAGTTTGTGTCCAAAACAAACCTTTTATCAGCTTTGCTTCTGTAGATAAATTTGATGAAGTAGCCTAACCCATGTATGTTTATACCATTGTGAGTGTCTGAGGTTTGAAGCAGATGGGGCAAAAGTGCTGGCTTTGGGCTGCATTGAGTGCAAGGTGTTTATATGATGCATGCCCTGAATGTGGCTGGAAGCTGCACCAAACCCACCCCAACCCAGAAGAAAATGCACAAAAAGGAGCAGCAAAATGCCACTCCTTACCAGTGGCTGGGTTAAGAACCATGGCAGTGGTCCAGGTCAGTGCCAGGCACATGTGGGTGCCGCCGTCCTGGCATGATCAGTGTCATCATGGCCACACACCACTCTTTTGGGCCCATCTGCATGACCCCTTAGTCTTAAAGGATCCACAGTATCAATTCTGTTTGTTTTGAATGATTTGCCCCTGCACATAGAGTTCCAAAGTACCTTCTGCCCACTGCTTTGCAGGGGCCAGATTTGTACTGAAATAATGGAGAATCTTATTTTTCCTTAGTATAATTTTTCATGGACTAGTGTCCACTTCATCAGATACTCTCGGTGCATGCTCATCTATGAAAGTTTACAACACAATAAATCTGTCCATCTTTCAGTTTCCACAAGACTCTCAGGTGCTGGGCAGAGTGGCCAGGATAGCATGGGCCAAACCTGTGTTATCCTGGCCCAGGTCTCAATCTTGCTCTCCCTTGTAGTTATGACATCTGTTTACCCTGTGTTATAGAGAATGGCCTGTTTTACCTTGTATAGATTCTGAGCTAGTGTACTTCAACTTTCATCCATAACCAATTTTGAGATTTGGGTATGTGAAAGCTTGTGCCTATCACTATAACAGAAAAGCTAAATATGTGTGTAACTTGTTTCTTTGTCCTATTTAATAGTTTTGAGAGAAAGCCTTCTCCTTGGGACATACTAGAACTATTTTGAAATGACCAGTTTGGCTAAGGGTCTTTGCAGACTGCTAGAAATAGTGCAAATTGAGTCCACTTTAAGGGTTAGGGTTAGGGAATCATGGGAACTATATTTTATTGTGGCACCAGAGCTCTCTGACAGAGAAGGCTCAATGTCTCAGGAAAAAAAAATTCCCATGATTTCCTAGCACTAACCTTAACTCTTAAAGTGGACTCAATTTGCACTGTTTCTGGCAGTCTGCAAAGGCCCTAAGGCTTCAGGCTTCACTGAATCCATTCTGAATCCATTGCACATTTGTAATTAATATTACATTCTGCTATTAGAATGTTATAGTAGAGAAGAGAATTTGGAACAGTTCCTTTTTTAGATTAGAACACCCAAATTCTCTTGGGGGATTTAGTGAATTTTAGTACAAAAAAGTAACTTTTCCAAGCTCTGTTACGAATGGCTGATTTGACTTTCTGACTGCATAACATTACTCACCCTGCATTAGAGATAGAAAAATGTGGTCCTGTGGCTGCATTTGGTTTCAAAGCTAGCTTGGTGGTCCTTGACTCCTCCAGAATCCAATATCAAACTACTACTGGGTGTTTCCCCCTCCCTCCTCTCCCCTCTTTCAGAAAATTGTTTTCCAGACATGCTAAAGTTTTCTGCCTGTAAAATAACACAAAGCATATAAAGTGGGGATGAAGGATAGAAGCTGTATGTCTTACCATTTGTTCCTCACTCCCTAAAAAATTATTGGCTCTTTTGCAGAGACTTTGGGCCTCTGCAGATGGGTGGCCATGGGCCGCCCCGAGAAGCCATGGATTGGGGTTGAGGCTGCCCCACACCTTGGCCCCGATCCACTCTTTTTCCGGCCCTTGAAGGGAGTGCTAAAATAGCACTCCTTCCGCAAAGTGCGGAAAGGGCACCGCAAGAGGCAGCGTGCGCCTCTTTGGCATCTCTTCTGGCTCAGCATGTCTTTTTTCTGAGGCATTGAGTCTTCTCTGTCAGAGAGCTCTGGGGCCACAATAAACTACAGTTTCCATGATTCCTTAGCACTGAGCCAGGACAGTTAAAGTGGCCTCAAGCTGCATTATTTCTGGCAGTCCGTAAAGGTCCTTAGTTACATAGCTAAGTAGCATCTCTCAGCCTGACTGCACTTTCAACCTGGACTCATGCCAGAGAAAATTACAACTCTGGGTAGAATCTGGAGCAAAGGTAAAAAGGTAACCTGAGTTCATTGGGAGACATAATGACTCATCATTTGAAGAGTCCTGAATCACAGGAAGCTGATGACAGAAGGGCAGGAGATGAAGTCAGGAAACTTCACTTCTGCAGAGTCATGGCTATCAGGTGACAGGAAACTGGGTGACGTACCAATAGTGGTCTGGACTCAAATCCTGGGTGAGATATTGTATATAAGTGAGTGAGCTGAATGCTCAATGTGGTTGCATTGTAAATAGGAGCCTGGCATAGCACTTTGTCAGTCTGATGTATATGGCTGTACTCGAGAATAAAAGCCTCTTTGTGTGAACTCAGCAGTCCAGCAATTTTTTTGTCTTGCCAACAGCTTCTGCATGGGAGGATTTTTTCTTTGCAGTCTGCACTGAACTTGACAGTAGAGACTCTTCTGTGGCATCTTGTACCTGGCGTATGTCTTCTGCATGTTGATACCAGATCACACATGCCCCAACAACTTACTGGACAGCAGCCATTGCAAGCAACAATCAGAAGAAGGATCTCTCTCACAATTCCTGCTTGCATGGAGATCAATCATGGGAGTGGGTGAGAACCTCAGTATTCTGTGTCCTGATTGACAGGACATCACTTGCAGTGGTTGCTGCCCAGTAAATCAAGATTAGGGGACTTTTGCAATCCCTAAGTATTCCCTGCACTATTGAATGCATTGGGATTGTGAATATGAATCAATCGCAAATGCATAACTCTGGATTATGCCTTTGTAACTGTGATTGTGGATTTCAGCCAGTGTCAATAAATGCAGAACACATAATGAAGCATCTTTTGTTTCATCCTGGCTCTGTACTGCATAAAATGAGCTAAAGGCATTCCTTTATTATTTTTATTTTACGTTTATCATAGGTACAGTTCATTGGAGGTTTTACTGGTGCTTAGTTAGGTCTTAATTGTTCTGTTTTCTTAATTATCTGCTCCGGTGAAGTGGCAAAGCTTTAAATTAAATGTTCTAAGGAACACACCTCAAAGATCATGATCCTCAAACTGTTCAGCTAGATGTAGTTTCATTCATTTCAGTGGGATTTGTGCAAATTGGTTTTAAGAACCATAATAGAAATATATTTTTCTAATCTTCCCCTTACTCCCCATTTATTTTGATTGCACTGGGCAAAATGTCTCCTTTGTTATGGTCCTTCACTCTATGTGCCTTTCTAGGAAACAGCAACAGACCTTACTTTTGTACTATATATGGGGTAGGGATGGACACAGTATTCACAAATAGCAAGAAAATGGTTGACCAATGTGTTTCATGAGTATTAAGAAATCAGGTATAAGGAGACTCCTAGAATAATCAGAATCTTTACAGATCATGACTTATTCTGTGCAAAATTCATGTGAAATGGTTTGCTGAGAAAACAGCATTTTATGTGAAGGTAACAACATTTTCTGCACAGAAAACAGAATTTCTGTGCAGAAATATTTCCATCATTTCAAAATGTTCACATGTGAATTTTGCACAGAATAAGTCACCAACAACAGCAATTTTGCAGTTTTCTCAGAAAAATAAAAGGTGCAAGTTTTGCATAGATTAAGTCCCAAACTATTACTTATCTTTGAAACAGAGCTGTTTTTGAGGGATTTCTTACACCAGGAAGAACATTGCTGAACTTATTTGTTGTTTTCTTTGAGAACAAAGTTAGCAAAGAATTACATCCATAATATTGGAACACAACAGTGATAATGTACCTCAGGCTTTCTAATTACTCCAAAGAATGGGAGGTCAGTTCTCCATACACTTGATGTCTATGAAGCAACAGAAACTATTTTCAGGATAACTTACAGTTGGATCATGGATTCTATGGTTGTTGCATTAAATAACACCCAATTTGGGCATGCCATCCTTGAATGAAAACATTCCCTATAAAAATTTTAGAAGAAGTTACGTGTATGAAGGTGGGGCTAAATAACATCATGACCACCAAAAGAAAGAACAAATTTATCATTCCCTTTGCTTGGTTCTGATGAAAATTGCTCCTCCTCTTCTGGAAAAAAAACTCAGTTGATGTCATTGTGAATCTGGATCCTTTCATATTACATAGTTATAACACTATATTCCCCTTTATCTTCCATGGCATCATTCTATGGAAACCTGAAATCTGCAGTTTAGTGAGAAGTGTTTTGAATTCTCACCCAGAGTGTTCTAGTGCTTTACCAAACTGCACATGTCAGGATTCAGAGTATGCTGTCATGAGTCATATGATTTTTCTGATGGGAGAGGGAATGTGAAGATTTTTCCTAAATTGATGTAGGCAAGCTGTGTGGTTGTATTTATTTTTCCCACATGACTGTTCTTATGGGAGTCACTTTACGTGGAAGGACTTTAACAGATGAATTAGGGTTTAATTTTGTCTTTCATTCTATAAACATGAACCTGACCAAAGCAACTATATAGGCACTTCATATGTTTTGAAAGATGGATAGAATAAAAATGGCTAAGTAGTAAATGTCAAGCAAAATATTCCTGGTTTAGAGGAAATAAATACAACAGATAAGCTCTGCATGTAACAATTCTGTAACTTTGAAGATGTAATCAACAGAAAAGAATTGATGCCTTGTTCAATAATTGCTAAAATAATCATGGAATTAAAGCCAATCAAAAAAAGCAAAACAAATTCTTCTTTCAATACATGGCCAGTCAGTGAAGTAAAAGATGAAGTGTGTGGCTGGCATTTAGCAGAGAAAGTAGCTGCAAATCAAGTGTTAAAAGTCACCAGAAAGAGACTTTGAGTCTATTTGCTAGCAAAAGCTGGCTCACATCTTTTTTTTACATCGGTGTTATCACTTGCTTGGAGAAACAAATAAACAAGCAAACAAGCTGGATATTTTATTTGGATAGTAAATTTCTCAGATTTACACCTCTTTGTTCCTTGATTTCATTCTGACTTCAAGTACATTTTGCACCTGTATCATTAGTACTATGGAAAAGGCTTTTCATCATTTTACTCAATCTCAATGTACATGTGATAAATGCAGAGAATACTGTTTTAAGTGAACTTACATCAGGTTTTAAATATATTTTGAGGATTAGTGTCATTCAGACAGGTCAATTTGAAAGTGTACTTCAAACTACAGGTGGCTATTTTTGTCCCTGGTGAATAGACTGGTTGTATCTGAAGGCTAACATCTTATACACAGGTCCTTTGCAGACTGCCAGAAATAGTGCAAATTGAGTCCACTTTAACTGCCCTGACTCAGCGCTAGGGAATCATGGGAACTATAGTTTATTGTGGCACCAGAGCTCTCTGACAGAGAAGGCTCAATGTCTCAGAAAAATATATAATTCCCATGATTCCCTAGCACCGAGCCAGGGCAGTTAAAGTGGCCTCAATTTGCACTATTTCTGGCAGTCTGCAAAGGCCCACAGTTAGTTGGGGTTATAAGCCAATGCATTGACACCCGGTACCTAGTGGACATTTTTAATCCTGCACTTATGGCTTTTATTTCTTTCCCTAAAATTGTATACATTTGAGAATGGCTTATTTCAGTTGTGAATTTTACCTTCTTATATGGGATGAAACAGACGACCCCAAAAGTCTGGCTCTACGCCACCCCCTTGAGTGCCAGATCAGAGTCATGACTCCGATCTGGCATTTTTATGGCCCAAAAAGAAGTGGCAAAATGCTGTTCCTTTTTTAGGGTGGAAAAAAGGCACTCTTTCCATGGTGGCTGCAGCTTTTCTGAGTTTCTGTAGCATGGCATGTTTAAATGACATGCTGCCAGAATGTCGTGACGCTGCCCACTGTGTGGTCAGTGGGGTGGTGTGACACCGGCTTGGGGGTGGCATCAAGGATGTGCATTGTGCATACACCACACCCTCATGCCACCCCAAAACTAGTGTTTTTTTCCGATCTGTTTTGCCCTATGTTACACAAGGCTGACTTTCAGCAGTATGCAGTAAGAGTAGTAAGTGGAAGTGATGGTTCTTACATTAGCAAGAATTAATGTGGTCAAAGGATCAATAAGTAAAGGAGAAAAAGCAAAAGCTAGTGAATGGTGTTAACAATTATTATCAAAACTGCAGCACCAGATTTCTGCATCACCTCTTCTGAAGTAATTTATTGTAAAGCAAGAGTGGGCATTTTCCAAGGAAACTAATGAGGCCCTCAGCACCTGTTATTTTTGTTCCAAATCACAGCCTCTGGGAGACAATCTGCCATTTAAATTCGATTTTGACTCTGGATCTTTTTAAGGCACTGAATGTCCTTTTAATATTTCAAGAAACAGGAACTGAGTGGGTTACTGGGAGAAAGCTGGGGTGCTGCATGGGGCATTGTATCAATGCATCCATGGGCTACATTCCCACTCTTCTGTTGGAGAAGCAATCTATCTGTAAATTTGGAATTTCAGCATAGTGTCACTAAGGTACACAAGTATTCTTGACTATTTTAATATTACCAATCAACTCCTTCCTATAGAATTCAGTCTAGGGTAAATCTGATTTTAATTCTTTAACTTCTTTATGGGATATATATATATATATATATATCTCAACTATTGTTCTACACTTCACTTTTGCAGCTTTGACCTTCGCAGTTTTGATTATTCACAGATTTTATTAATATGTTCTCTCTAAGAATATCTAGGTCCTCCAGCGCAACTCAATTATCAACTTTAACCAAAAGTCACACTGAAGAACCTAGAGATTCTCTCAGGTAAAAACATAGTGTTTTTGTTATCTTCAGTTTTTCCACATTCATGGGGGTTCTGTGCCCCTAACCCCAACAAATGTGGATGGACAAGTGTATTTTAATTTCACTACATTTCTGTGTAACTATGTATCTGCATTATACAAGGATATTCAATAAAAAATTAATTAGAAGAAAAAAGAATGATCAAAAATATATTTCTTGAGTGTTGAGAAACCCTGATGGGAATAATCTCTGATGAGAAACTTTGCAGTACAGACTTACTCTATACAAAATTTACATGCAGTAGATTTGCCTAGTAAATAGCATTTTCTGGGCAGAAAATAATATTTTTGCACATAAATATTATTTTCTGCCCAGAAAATACTATTTGCTGTCCAGAAAATGCTGCATTCTTTACAAAAATAATGTGTCTGTTTCATGTAGTTAGGAACTGCGCATATCTTTCAAAAACCACACAATTTTTGAGGATTTTCTCATAGCAGGATGAAAATTGCTAGAATTACCATTACTTCCATTGAGAGGAAGATTAGCAAAGATTTACTTCCCTAGTTGATTAATGTAGTCAGTGTGCATGTAATATGCATATTCAAATGGCTCAGAAAAAGTGAAAGTTTTCACCTTAAAAGTTTATAATTATAAGAATGATTGTTAGCAGCTAAATGTACTGAGTCATTCAGTCCAGTGATCAGATGTACTGATGTTAGACTTGGAGATCAAAATACATCTTAGTCATGGACTCGACAGGTAGCTTTGGTTATCGCACATTCTTTTCAGAATTACTCAGCTTTAAATTGCACTGTGTTCTGTAGGACATACTTTCTGGTAAATCATCCTGGAATTATAGCCTTTGTCTTCTGATAAAAAGAATATGAACATCAAATGAATATGAGCAGAACAGGGATTGCATTGTATTTTTTCAGATTTAGCTTGTTCTGATTGTTCTTCTTGAAGCATTAACCATATAGAGCAACATAAATTTTTTTCTTATGCTCTTCTTCATATCAAATATACATTCTGGATGTAGGAGAGATCTATACACTATTCAAAAGAAGTGGAACAACTTAAAACCCATATTTGCTAAAGGGGTGCTATTTTGTATTTGATTCTGCAAAGCATTAACAATACACTTAGGACTATCACACAACTCCCATTCTCACTGTGATTGTATTAATGAAAAGAAATGCATACACACTGGTTTGGGAGCACTTCCTATTGCACATATCTTCAATAGCATGACTGGGCTGCTGCTGGTCCTGCACACTCTCTTCTGCCTTCTTCCTTAACCCCACCTTTCTGCCTTATGCCATATCCAGCGAGCCTTTCATTTGTGTGTGTGTATGTGTATTTTAATGCAGTTCTGCAGTTATGCTAATGTGATTTAACAAAAAAAGTTTTAAAAAAAGTCTGTTATGGAATAACAAGGGGGAGAGGAGTGAAGAGAAGAGACAGACATAACGTGACTGCCCAATCTTAGTACTTATCACACTTGAGGACTAATGCTATACCAGTGCAATTGGGAGCTTATTGATGGAGTTTTCCCATAAATGGCAAGGTACACCATTGATTTGAAGACAAGGCAGTAATGAAATTCTGGATGGGGGTCATGTGATAGGTATTGCCAAAAGGGCTATTTTCCAACATTTACAGCAATTTACAGGTCCTGTGTGATGAAATCCTTAGAGCAGATCCATGAAAACCAGTAAAGCTTAAGTTAAAAGGGGACCATAGAAAATAATTATGTGGGCCATCAGGTGTTGTTGAATTTCCAGCATTCCTTTTCATTGGCTATCCTGGGTTAGGGACTCTGGGGCTTGCAGTTCAATAGTAATTGGAGGGTTACATCGTTTCCACTCCAATATGACCAAGGCATTCTATGGGTTTACTGAAAACATGACTAAATCTCTAGCATTCCTGTAAATCAAATGTGATGAGAATGTTGCTTGTTTGGATTTATATTACCACAAGCATCTATTTAAAGCAAACAATGGGCCCATGCCTGAAGGCAAACAAGAAGCAATGCCTCATCAAGCTACTGAGCTACCTTGTATATAGACATTTAATCTCAAAGTAAAAGGTCACATTGCTAGGAAGAGAGCTTTGGTTTATAGGCTGCATGGGTGCCACTGTGTATTTAGGTACCATTTTATTGGCAGTTTACTTTTAACCATGTGGTGTCTTTCAAAAGATCAACAAGCTTTTTGTAAATCTGTGAATGGCAGGGCAGATTTTCAATTCCATCTTTCACTGAACAGCAATAAGGCAAACTCCACTGAGAGATATTTATGCATTAATTTTTTTGGCTTAGAAAAGAATTGTCCATTTTTACCATGCTTCATGACCAGACCATCCCCAGCAAAGGAGGAGGAAGTTTCCATCCAGACTAGGAAAAGGAACACTTTTAGGAAAAGGAAGAATCCTAGTCCTTGTGCAACCTATCCTGCAGTATTATATTCATGTATGTGTGTATATTTATGTAATCCAAGAATATAAATTTAGAGATGATGAACAGAAAACTTTAATAAATTCAATACATTTCCACTTCTCAATCTGAATTTACAAATAAGTTAATTTCTTTGTATCAAAGTGACTGCTTTAATAGATTAAGCTAAATTTCAATAAATGGAAATAAGTTGTTAAAATTCCCTTTTAAATGACTACAAGAGAGAATAAGGTGTTTCAGTTTTGTGTAAATCACTTAGTTCATTTGTTTAACAACTTCAATTAGTGGGAGTTTTAAATGAAGCAAAATTCAACTAAAGGAAACAAATTGAGTCAATGAGGATTGGCTTAGGTTGTCTTTTTCATGGCAACTAACAGCGCATGGCATTGCATGGTTACTGAAGAACCTAATCTGCAAACAAGCTCTGAGGATTCCTTCCATCAGCTGTTTGTTATTCAGGCTGTTCTTTTCTGGAGGAATATAGATTTCCTCAGCTTCTTTTTTATGAGCCTGCTCTGTTGTATAAAACTCCTTGCATTTATAGAAAGTATAATGGCAGTTAACAACAACAGCAAATCATGTTGGTAGCTATTATTCATATGCAATTAAGGCAGACTAAAGGTAAAAATAGTCCCTTGACATGAATGTCTAGTTGTAACTAACTGTAGGGGGCGGTGCTCATCTCTGATACTAAGGGGCTAAGCAGACGGCGCAAAGCGCTGTCTTCAGAGCAAGGAAGGGGAGGGGCAGCCACATGCTGAGTGCCCCAACCCCTTCCCGAAAACATCCTCGGAGCAGCCGGCCCTCCGCACAGCTGGCGCTCCAAGATGCCTTTCCACTGCAGTGTCCGCATGGAGAAAAAGCGGAAAAGCTGCCGAAGGTGTGCTGGCAGCCTTTTGCGGCGCACCTTCGGCGATTTGTGGAAGGAGTGCTTTTTAGCACTCTTTCCAGGGCGCGTCGAAGCTGTGCCGCGGGGCCGAGGTGTGCAGATACCTCGGCCCCGCAGCGCAGCTTCCTGGCCACCCGTCTGCTTCCCCCCCAAGGGCCTTTACAGACTGCCAGAAATAATACAAATTAAGGCCACTTTAACTGTCCTGGCTCAGTGCTAAGGAATCAGACAGGTCAATTTGAAAGTGTACTTCAAACTACAGGTGGCTATTTTTGTCCCTGGTGAATAGACTGGTTGTATCTGAAGGCTAACATCTTATACACAGGGCCTTTGCAGACTGCTAAAAATAGTGCAAATTGAGTCCACTTTAACTGCCCTGACTCAGTGCTAGGGAATCATGGGAACTGTAGTTTATTGTGGCACCAGAATTCTCTGGCAGAGAAGGCTCAATGTCCAAGTAAAAAAAATACAGTTCCCATGATTCCCTAGCACTGAGCCAGGACAGTTAAAGTGGCCTCAATTTGCACTATTTCTGGCAGTCTGTAAAGGCCCTAAGTCAAAGAGCCAGTGTTGTCCAAGAACTGCTCTGGTGGTCATGTGGGCAGCATGACTGTACCGAACATTGTTATCTTCTCACTGAAGTTGTACCTATTTATCTACTTGCATGCTTGCTTCTGCCTGATAGGTTGGCAGAAGCTGGGACTAGTGATAGGAGCTCACCCCACCATGCAGCACTCAGACCTCAAACTGCCAATCTTCTGAATGTCTGATCATCAGAAATGGCATGTTAACCACTACGCCACCACATCCTCATACTACTAAAATAGAAATGGAAAATCCACAAAATCTGAGAGCTGCTACATAAATTGAATAGCATGAATACTATCTTAAAGAAGATACAGAATTCTCTAGGCTACTGGACATATCTGTTTTTGCCACATACATTCCCGATATATAGGTTTGGCATAGGGGACAATAAAGAAGTGAGAAACAGGAAACAGCCTAAAAACAAGGCTAGAATCTGTGAAATACTCTGACCAGGGGTATACCCACACACTGCAGAAATAAAGCAGTTTGACACCACTTCAACAGCCATGACTATCCTACAGAATCCTGGCATTTGTAGTTTGGTGAGACACCAGAGCTCTCTGACAGACCAGGCTAAATATTTCATCAAGCTACAAATCTCAGGGTTCCACAAGATGGTGCCGTGAGAGTGAGTGTCAAACTTTTTCTTGTTTCTGCAATATGGATAGATCGCTGGCCTCTTTTCCCAGTTAAACAATAACCTTAGATCAAGGGTAAGCATCTCAAGAGAATTTGGAAGGCCATACCCCCCTCCCATACAGAAATAAATAAATATTTTGCCCAAATGCCCTCTTGTAAGATGGGGACATGGGGCTATGGGAAGGGGCTATGGATCATTTTAGAAACAGGTAACTCCCTCTTTAGTAAAAGGCCTCTCCTTGGCTTCAAATGGCTTGGAGTGGCGGCAAAATGCCTCCATACCTCCTAGGTAAAGCTAGGTAACTTATTGGGGACACAAAAAGTTTTGATTTAAATTTTTTAAAATATTTTTCTAAAAAAACATTTTAAAAAAATTTAGGCTTTTTTATTAACCCTGGAAGCCTCTAGTCACCACAAAACTGGTCCTGTTTTTTTTCTTTTTCTTTCTTGGCTGTTGATTAGATTTGTTGCTCCATACATCTGTTTGCTAAATGTAGATGAGATACAGAAAATGTGAAATTTCATTGTTTATGTTGTTATTTTGTGTACTAAACCTCCTCTGAACAAATCTTGCCAAGAAAACTCCATGATAGGTTCACCTTAAGGTTGTCATACATTGGAAACACAACACATACAACACAGATGGGCATGCATAATGTGTCTTTGCATGTTGATTTTCCATATTTTTCAGTGAACCTACCTTAACCATAATGACCTGCTTGCCTTTTACAAATATGTTGATGAAGAAACAAATCTCTCATTAAAAGAGTCTCACCTGTGTATGTAGCAAAACATGAGCATAGACTACATAACAAAAGGTAATGAGCGTATAATCTTTTCAGGCAAGCAATTAGAACATTTTGTATGATCCTTGTATATAAAATAAGCTTTGGAATTAGCATGGATACAACGATAGGATAATAGACTTTAATTTTTTGTCCTCAGGCTTTATTATTTCATACATTTAAAAATCAAATGAAGAGTGAATCCAAGAAACCATTCATAATATTTGGCACTAGAAAAACAATGAAGCTAGCACTTGGAATTAACCTCTGAACAATAGCATTAAAATGAAAACATAGGACCTTTGCAGACTGCCAGAAATAGTGCACGTTAAATTGAGGCACTGCCCTGGCTCAGTGCTAGGGAATCATGGGAACTGTAATTTATTGTGGCATCAGAGCTCTCTGATGGAGAAGGCTCAATGTCCCAGAAAAAAATACAATTCCCATGACTCCCTAGCACTGAGCCAGGGCAGTGCCTCAATTTAATGTGCACTATTTCTGGCAGTTATGACTATTCAAAATTGCTAGTTAGCCAAGTCTATATTCCAGCGTGGAGATCTTTTTGATACTGACATAGAAGTAGGGGAAATGGACAAAAATGTGACCCCTTCCTCCAGTAGGGGCCACATCCTGTAGTTCAATCTGTTTTGTGAACTGAAGGATCCAGTCCACTGTAAACAATAAATACAGGGTGACATCTAATGTAGTGCTGGTGGAGTATACATCTCTGACAGTGTACTTATGTCAATTAGCTGCTGTCCTTGCACATACAGAAAAGAAGAAGAAGCCAAAATAAGACTGTTCTTTCTTTTCCAAATGTGAGAAGGCAGTAGAATTGTTCCTGGCTGAAGGGACGGAGCTCTGCTCAGGAGGCCCTGGATGTTATTGTGCACCTATGGCAAGGGCTGTTGTGTAAAGAAGTATTAGGTATCTCCTTCTACAATGCCTCTAGAGAGATATCCCCTAGCATAACTTGGGATTATACCAGCATATGTGAAGCCCTACAGGGTTATTAATCTACATGTTTAAAGGCTAGGGTACAATGGGTAATTGTTCTTAGTGGGGCTGCAACTGCACTGCAGAAACAATGCAGTTTGACAATAATTTAACTGCCATGGGTCAATGCTATGGAATCCTGGTATTTGTAGTTTGTTGTGGCACCACAGCTTCCTGATAGGGAAGGCTAAACAGCTCACAAAACTAAAGATCTCAACATTCCATACGATTGAGCCATGGCCGTTAAAGTATCAAACTGCATTATTTCTGCAATGCAGATACAACCTGAATTGCTTCCTTAGCTAAACTAGGAAGTGCACAATCCTCTCCTTCCCTTCAGCTCCCCTGTACTCTCCAAATCTGTTCTGGAAGGCTGTAAGAATATCTAAAACTAGGTTTTCATGATTCAGAGGGCAACAGATTGCAGAAGAGGGGAGGGGAGAAAAAGGAAATTCAATTGTGCTGGAGACTGGGTGCATGAGATTGGGTGTAGGCCAGACTCTACTATCTCAGTATGCTTAGTGAAGAAGCATGCCAGAAATAAAGTCTCTGAGGGTTCTCTGTCTTCTGTAATACTTAGAACTAGTAACACTAACACTCCAATATTTCAGAATGGAAAACTGGGAAACATGTGGCCAAGTAACATCAGAGTGTGAGTAAGATTGCAAAAAGTTATTAACATGGAAGATCAGGCAGGCTAAGAAAAACTTCAGCAGTTTGCTTTTGCCAGAGTGTGCTGTAACTCTTTGCTTGAATCTACTGTAACTCTTGAAAGTTACAAGGTTTTTAAAAAGTGGCATAATAGATTAATGGATGTTTTTTTATATGCAACTTTTCGATTGAAGCTGCCTTCTTTCAGGAAGTTTTCAAACCTAAATGAATTGAATTCTAACTTTAGAGTTTTTTTGAAGTTTTTGTACACAACAGTTCAATCCCTTTTTTTGAAATGCATTTCAAAAAAGAATCAAAAGATTAAAATCAGAGAGTAGAGCAGTGGAGGATGGGGGTGGGTGGGTCTTGGTGAATCTCATCACAGGGTCACCAGAGTTGTAATCCACTGGAGGGCATTTACCAACAGCAACATTAACAGGTATTTTTCTGGGGACTCTCATCTTTTGTTTTTCATGTCCCCATTGTTTTCACTCTGGTAGGCAGATAGCAGTCAGAATGAAAAACAGTGGAACCTAAATTTTATTGGCAAGTTGTGATTCAGACTGTATACCACACACGTAGCTTTGTGTAAGGGGCCAACAAAAGTAATTTATAAACATAATAGATGACAAAATCCTATGACAAAGGTTGAGTTATATAAGACAACATCATGCTTGCATTTCAAAATAGCAATAGAGTGGCTTTCTTTACTTTACTCAGACTAGTATGTTTCATTGAATAATCTTTACCTTTACATTTCTTCATTGTGCACAGCTCTGGCTTACTTTCTTCCCTAGATTGTCCCACCCTAACACCAGCCAAATCAGAGTAGTGAGACCATAAAACTGTAGCCCAAAATACATTTTCTATAGTCTTATCAAAACTTCCTTGTGAACAAGACTCATTAGATTCTGAGGGATTCTCCTCACCCTGAGAGTGGATTGGATTTCAGAACCCAATGAATGGACCAAATTAATAGCTAGTGGGTGGATATCAAGATGTATGAATCAAGCTATATGACAAATAAATCAGATCTGGAAAATGTAAAATACAACTATTTTGTTCCATGAGTTGATTTCCATAGTGAAAAGGAGAAGCAATCTGATAGTTTGTATTTAGCAATTCTCTGCAACAGACAAGTGTTTACAATAATTTTCTTGATTGCACCTTTGGGGAAGAATGGCATTTCTGTGTTTTCCTTGAATATTTTTAGTCATATCTATTAGAATTTAGTGGATATCAAAAGCAGCAAGGAGCTAGGAGCTAGATGGTTTAATTATGGTTTTATGTTCTTATATTGTGCTTTTAATTTGTTATATTGTTTAATACTTTCTTAAGGGGGGGAGGGATTATAATGTTTAATGTTATATTTTAATCTTGTCATATTTTATTGTTGTCAACCGCCCGGATTGGTTCGCCACAGGGCGGTATACAAATAAATATTATTATTATTATTATTATTATTATTATTATTATATACATCAGGAGGATATCAGAGTTTCCAACAGGAATCGAAATTAAATCTTATCAATATATTGAATTCAAAGAGCAGTATAAAATGCCAAGGAGGGGGGAAAAGCTAAAAGCAAGCTATTTTCTTTTCTCTAAACACTTTTAGTTCATTTTAATGTGATACTTAGCCATCACATTTTGTTTTCTTTCTTATTTTGTAAAGGTAAGGTAAAGGTATTCTCCATTGACAAGGTTGTCAAGTTGTTAATCCAAATTAGAGTATGCACATTGAAATTAATGTGATTTATATATGTGGTAACTAACAAGTCCCAGTCATTTCAATGGGTATACTCCAGTTGGGACCAACATTAGAATAAGCCCATTACCTTTGGAATGCTTCAGGGCCTAAGCAGACTGCCAGAAATAGTGCACATTAAATTGAGGCACTGCCCTGGCTCAGTGCTCGGGAATCATGGGAACTGTAATTTATTGTGTCACCAGAGCTCTCTGACAGAGAAGGCTCAATGTCCCAGAAAAAAATACAGTTCCCATGATTCCCTAGCATGAGCCAGGGCAGTGCCTCAATTTAATGTGCACTATTTCTGGCAGTCTGCTTAGGCCTTCAGTTATAGCTGAATCCAGAAGAATCAGTCCATGGGGACTCATAATTATTGAGCCAATGGAGATTGTCGCACTACCTTTAAAGTTCCGATTTAGAAAAATGGCCACCGAAGCTAGTTAAGTCAGCCTGGCTGAATGTGGGCTGCATTTGGATGGTGGTTTTCTGGAGACAATCCATGCAATGGCATCTGGATGCAGCCCAAATTTTACTTCAATCTTTATAATGCATTTTAAAGGTAGTGCGATAATCTCCAATATATTGTACTATACCTTTTAAAAACAAACAAACAAACAATAATGCCTGAATATAATTAAAAATGATTGCTTATATTTCAGAAGCAAATGTATGGATATATTTGTGTGTTAGTATTCCATAACAACAAGAATTTGATGAAACAAGAAAATGTATCTAATCAAGGTAAAAGTTCTTACCAAGGTAAAAGGAATAGCTAGGTGTAGATTATTGTGACAGCAACTCAGTATTAAAAGTGCAAGATAATTAATTGAATTTTGTCAGTATTTCTGATGGTCTTAACATTTATCCACATAATATAAGTGTGCCTAAGAGCTGCATACTTTTCTTGTTCATCATCAATATTTGTGTAACTGAGGCTGCAGTCATGTGCACATTCACCTGAGAATAAAACTTTCCAAATTCAATGTGATTTCTTTTTAAAAGTATATCTATTCAGAAGTGAAGCTCATTGAATTAAATGGGAATTGCTATACAAACCCTTGGAATACATTTCATTTATCTAAGAAGGCTTGCCTCTGAGTAGGAATATATAGGATTGCTAATGCGTAAATCAACATCTGATCAGAAAGACATGTCAGGAACCTTTGTGTACTAGACAGACCTGTGCCTGCTACCAACTAATTAACCGTATGGAAGAGGAAGCATTAACCTCAGAGATGATATACAAGTTTGTGCTAGACCATATGCTGAGCACATGTTCAGAATTCAAAATGTGTTGAGTGTATACAAATAAGATGAGCTTCAGTGCAGAGGAACATGCATTCTTAAAACACTGTGGAGGTACTACCGTATTTACACAATACATTCATAATGTAGGGTGAATTGATCAATGGACAAGCCACCACATGGTGAATTAGTCAGACCATTGCATAACCATGTCCTCAGCCTGAAATTCAATCTATGTTTATTTCACATCTGCACAGTGACTACAAATAGTATGAGTGGTGACACAAAAGAGAATGGGTTAAGACAGCAATCATAGAGCCACATTTAGGGGTGATATTCATTGCACACTGTGGTTCTAATTTTGGGTAAAAACACAGAGTTTGCCTGCAGATTTTTAAACTGGGCACCTATATAGGCAAATCCATGGTCATCTATGCAAAATACATTATAAACATATCAAGAATTTGTGTTTAGCTGAGAAAAAGAAGAATAATGGGAATTTACAGGGTTTTGATAATGAAAAGTGTATTGATAGATAAAACCTATTCATTGGCATCACTGAGGAGAGGGCAAGAAGCTAAAAGATCAACTTTTAATTTCTTTCATAGTAAGAGGAAACCCTACATATGAACTGAGTGCACACCCTTCCCTTTTATAATAGATGAAATATGCAGGCATTTTTTTTTAAAAAATGAGGATCTATATTTAAGGACAAAATGTTTCTTGAGAAAGAAACACCACTATAGAATTGCTTATACCAGTTAGGACATTTAAATTAAAGGATTTTACATCTTGACCTAACTACTTCTAATTATAGAATTTCACATTTGTAAACACTGGAATTTTTACTCCAACTAGCTAAGTACTCTGATAATGTTAAGCCACCAAATCAATTCTCCATGATTGGCTTTTACATAATTTAAAGACCTGTAAGAGGTACTGAGACTGAATACGGTACTCTTCTCAATAAAATTGTCAATAAAAGTGACAATAGGTATTGTTCCACATAAAGATACAAGTGCTCACTCTGGCCTAAATTAATTTGCTTGTCCCGTTTACAGCAGAGCTATTTACTCAATTAAATGTATATGTGTGTTGTCCTACCAAACTTCCATTGATTTACTGGATGTATTTTATTTGGGAATAGTAATTTTATTTAGGTTTAAGAATGCTAGATGTTCCATAGAAGGCAGAAATACATAGGTAAATTTTCAAATAAGAATGAAGGAGGGCAAAATCAGATTATTAATGCCTGGAACAATATGGGATTATTTTTTTCAGACAACCAGTAGTGATAATACCAATATGCTGGACAGATATTGGCTGAAAATTTACAATAACATATATCTGATTTATCAAACCAGATGAAAATAAGATTGGTGTTTCTTCTTATTTGATTTGATTTGATATATATATATATATATATATATATATATATCAAGTTGGGTTGTCTATGGCAATCCAAAACATGGGAGATAAGCATGGGTGTAATGGCGGGAGGCGCAAAATAAGGGCATTGCTTCTCAAATTCATTCACACCTACGCCTCTTATATTTGATGTGTTCACATTTCCTTGCTTTGCTTGCCCCTTTTGTTTGGATTCTCCAACTGATTTCCATATAACATCTAGGGGTAGTTGTGTTGGCCATATAGCAAGTCCAATATCATCCAAACAATGATACCTTTATTGGCCCAACAAAAACACACAGTTACATGTTGCAAGCTTTTGAAACCACACTGGCTTCTTCATCAGGCAAACAGGTGAAAAAAATTGAAAATGTTAGTCTTGGGCCTGCATTTTCTGTTTCTGATCTCAGTTCAGATGTTAGGGGAGGGCTAACTGCAGTATGGCTCCTCCCCCTTTGGCCATGCGGTCACTGGAAAATTTTGCAAGCCATGGAAATTTAATGTCCATTTGCAATCCAAAGAAGATGTTTCCTTGGAATTCAGCATGTCTCTTTCCTTTGTGAAGCCTCAAGCTCCTATACAGGTAGAGAGCCCTCCCCTAACGTTGATGAAGAAGCCAGTGTGACTTCAAAAGCTTGCAACATGAAATTGTGCATTTTGGTTGGCCCAATAAAAGTATCATTGTTTTGATTTCCATATGTTCAACTGAAGTTATCACAGTGCTATAAATGTGGAGTCTGGAAGAAAATTTAATTGCATGAAGAATTCTTGCTGTTGGCCCTCCATATCTGTGGATTCTGTATCCATGGACTCCACATTGAGGAGCCCTGGTGCACAGTAGTTAAATGCCTGTACTGCAGCCACTCACTCATAAATCACAAGGTTGCGAGTTCAATACTAGCCAGGGCTCAGGCTTGACTCAAGCTTGCATCCTTCTGAGGTCACTAAAATGAGTACCCAGCTGTTGGGGGGGCAATGAGCTTACAGTTGTAAACCACTTAGACATTGCATAGCACAGTATGAAGAGGTATATAAATGAAGCTGCTTTGCTTTGCTTTGCTTTGCAAGTATTAAAAAAAATCTAAAAAGCCAACCTAGATTTTGCCATTTTATAAAAGGGACATCATTTTAATACACCATTGTATATAATGGGACTTGAGCATCCACAGATTTTGGTATCCATGGAAGGCCTGGAACCTAACCCCAGTGGATACCAACAGCCTGCTGTATTTTACCCCCACTCATTTTAGAATCATAGAATCATAGAGTTGGAAGAGACCACAAGGGCCATCCAGTCCAACCCCCTGCCATGCAGGAACTCCCAATTAAAGTATCCCCGACAGATGGCCATCCAGCCTCTGCTTAAAGACCTCCAAGGAAGGAGACTCCATCATACTCCGAGGGAGTGTGTTCCACTGTCGAACAGCCCTTACTGTCAGGAAGTTCCTCCTAATGTTAAGGTGGAAACTCTTTTCCTGGACCTTGAACCCATTGTTCTGGGCCCTAGTCTCTGGAGCAGCAGAAAACAAGCTTGTTACCTCCTCAATATGACATCCCTTCAAATATTTAAGCAAGGCTATCATATCACCTCTTAACCTTCTCTTCTCCAGGCTAAACATTTCCAGCTCCCTAAGTCGTTTCTCATAGGGCTTGGTTTCTAGACCCTTCACCATTTTAGTTGCCCTCCTTTGGACATGCTCCAGTTTCTCCACATCCTTTTTGAATTGTGGTGCCCAGAACTGGACACAGTATTCCAGGTGAGGCCTGACCAAAGCAGAATAGTGTTGCACTATTACTTCTCTTGATCTAGGCACTATACTTCTATTGATGCAGCCTAAAATTGCATTGGTCTTTTTAGCTGCTGCATCACACTGTTGACTCATGTTCAACTTGTGCTCTACCTGGACTCCTAGATCCCTTTCACACATAGTCTCATTCAGCCAGGTGTCCCCCATTGTATATCTGTGCTTTTCGCTTTTCCGCCCTATGTTACCTCCATGTTGAATTTCATTTTGTTAGCTTTGGCCCAGCTTTCTAGTCTGTTCAAGTCATTTTGAATTTTGATCCTGTCTTCTGGAGTATTAGCTACTCCTCCTAATTTGGTATTGTCTGCAAATTTGATAACTATGCCCCCAATACTGTCATCCAAGTCATTGATAAAGATGTTGAATAGCACTGGGCCCAGGACAGAGCCCTGTGGCACCCCACTGGTCACTTCTTTCCAGGTTGAAAAGGAGCCATTGTTGAGCACCCTTTGGGTTTGGCCAGTCAACCAATTACAAATCCATGTAACAGTTACTTTGTCTAGCCCACATTTTACCAGCTTGTTTGCAAGAATGTCATGGGGAACCTTGTTAAAGGCCTTACTGAAATCAAGATATACTATATCCACAGCATTCCCTTCATCTACCAAGCTGGTAATTTTATATAAAAAAAAGAGACCAAATTTGTCTGGCATGACTTGTTTCTCTGAAACCCATGTTGACTTTTTGTGATTATGGAATTACCTTCCAGGTGTTCACAGACTCTCTGTTTAATGATCTGCTCCAGAATCTTTCCCGGTATTGATGTCAGACTAACTGGATGATAATTGTTGAGATCCTCTTTTTTCCCCTTTTTGAAGATGGGGACAACATTTGCCCTCATCCAATCTGCTGGGACTTCTCCTGTTTTCCAGGAGTTCTCAAAGATTATTGCCAATGGTTCCGATATTACATTTGCCAGTTCTTTTAATACCCTTGGATGTAATTCATCTGGTCCTGGAGACTTATATTCATTTAGATTAACCAGGTATTCCTGTACTATCTCTTTACTTATTCTGTGCTGAAATTCCCCTATTCTGTCCTCTGCTCCGTTATCCTCAGGTTGAGCACCCTTTGCCTTTTCTGAGAAGACTGAAGCAAAGAAGGTTACCCCATTCTTGTCCCCACATAATATCACTGATTCATAATCCAAATCTTGTAATTGTACATTCAATTTATTATAAAAGTTTCCCTTTTGGTCCACCGGTCCATATACTCTGACCAATAGAATTTTAAGATCATTTATGTTAACCTCAATCATTAAGCAATTTCCATTTAGATCTGCTTTAATTAGCTTAGAGTCCCAAGAAGATTTGACATAAATTGCAACTCCTTTCTTTTTGGTTTTTGCTGATGTACAATATAATTAACCTAATTTTTTATTTTCTAAATATTTCTCATCTTTTTTCCTAATTCGTGTCTCCTGTAGACAGATTATTTCATGGTTCATTTTTTTGTAGAAAATGGTAAACTTTCTCTTCTCAGGAGTGTTCAGGCCTTTGACGTTTCATGTCAATACTTTAAGAGGGCATAACATATTTATCTCTTACTAAACAGTCAAATTCAGTCAGATATACTACCTAATTACCCTCTTGTAGTCTTTCTTCAGCACTAACTATTGTGGATATTACCTTGTCAACTTTTGAGATTGCTACAATAACAGCACTAGAATCTACCTTCTCCACTATCTCCTGCCTTCCATTATAACTTCCTGTATCGATATCAATATCCTCCCTCTCCTTTCCTGAATTTCTTTCTGAACCTTTATATCTCCCATTTACTTTCTCCTCTCTAGACAGATCTTTCCCATTTGTACTCAGAAATTTCTTTGGGATATAGTGGTATATTTTGTAAGGAAACAAGTTAGGGATCAGTTTCTAAGATTATATAATGAAGAACCTTTTGAGATGGCTGGTAAAGAGCTAAAAATTCTGAAAGACATACCTAGAAGAATTTTGAGGAGGAGGAAAGATTACTCATTCTTAACCTCATTGCTTAGGAAAAACAACATCCCATATAGATGGAATATACCAGAAGGATTAGTTTTTTGGTACAAGAAGAGAAGAATAGGTATAAACTCTATTTTTTATTTTTTTTGAGAAGGGGATCTGAGTGTAAAAAGTGGTCTTGTCACCCTTACAACATTTTCACTGCTGTTTCAAGCAAGGTTGTGTCCTACCAATGTGTCCTAGTGACTATTTCAGCTTTTTAACCTTTATTGTTGTCTCCATTTTGGAATAGGATGCTTTTGATTAGGGTGATACCAATGAGATATCCCCTGTTCTGTTTTTGAAGCATTTAGCACTTGGTGTTCAGTGGGCTTTAGGTAGAGATGAAGGCTTAAGATTTACCACATGAGTCTAAAATGTGGAATTTTAAGAGGATAAAAACATCTTTGGCTGATACTTATCAGATAATGTTATGTCTGTCCTGTTGTAGCCCTATTACTGCAGTGCAGCTTTTCATTGACAGGCAAACCACACCAATGAACTCTCAATCATGCTATTTATTATAGGGCAAAAAATCCTCTATTTAAAATGTAAAATTAAAATTGACTTAATTTTTTTTAAAAATCATTACTCTGTGTACTTACAGCAAAGTGATAAAATAAAAATATTTTTTTAAAAAAATCCCTTTTAATCATTTTGCCATAATTACACAAACACAACAAAATTAAAATTTAATATATCAACAGGCACAGAGTGAACCTACTTTGGAATAGCGAATGGGAGGGGGAGAGAGGAGAGGAGAGGAGAGGAGAGGAGGAGAATCAGGCTCTTTATGGCTCTGACTGCTGTTATGCCAGAACTGAAATGAAGAGGCTTATCACAAAGCAAAGCAAAGCAAAGCAAAGCAAAGCAGCTTCATTTATATACTGCTTCATACTGCGCTATGCAGTGTCTAAGTGGTTTACAACTGTAAGCTCATTGCCCTCCAACAGCTGGGTATTCATTTTAGTGACCTCGGGAGGATGCAGGCCTGACTCAAGCCTGAGCCCTGGCTAGTATTGAACTCATAACCTTGTGATTTATGAGTGAGTGGCTGCAGTTACAAGGATGGGGGGGGCATTTTCAAGTAGTGCAGTTTTGTGAAAGCAGAAGGGAGCATTAAGAAATGTTTTCAAAGCAGTATGCTCCTGTTCCCTTTCATTATGCAAGTGCTGTGAGATATGAGGCTGGCATGATAATGACTTTACAGTTCATTAGCATATTTTCTGGCATATTAGATGACTTTTAAACCCAGGAAAATCTGGGTTAAAGTCGGGGGTTCATCTTATATGCTGGGTGTAAAGACGAGGAGGAGGACAGAGGCAAGAGGAGGGAAGAAGCCAGGCAAGAGGAGGAGGATGGGGAACGATGAGGAGGACTGGGGTGGCAAGGCAGGAAGAAGCCAGGACAGAAGAGGAAAGAAGCCAGGAGAAAGGAGGGAGAAGCCAGGCAAGAGCACATGGAGGACAAGGGGGATGGGGTAGTGAGGCAGGAAGAAGCCAGGAGAGGAGAGGGAAGAAGCCAGGAGAAAGGAGGGAGAAGCTAGGCAAGAGCATGTGAAGGACAAGGAGGATGGGGGTGACGAGGCAGTAAGAAGCCAGGAGAGAGGAGGAGGAGGAGGTGGACAGGGGTGGCGAAGCGGGAGGAGGAGGAAGAGAACCCTAAGGCGATCCTCTCCTGGGTTTTTTTTTAGCAAGACTGGTTTAGAGGAGGTTTGCCATTGCCTTCCCCTGAGGCTGAGAGTGTGTGACTTGTCCAAGTTCACCCAGTGGGTTTCATGGCAGAGTGGGGAATCAAACCCAGGTCTCCAACACTCAAACCACAACACCATGCTGGCTCCTATTCCCATGTACTACTATTGAAACAATTGCAGACTTTTTTTGTTGTTCTTGTGTGTCTTCAAGTCCGTTCCGATTTATGGCGACCCTAAGGCAACCTTATCATGGGGTTTTCTTGGCATGTTTCTTCAAATGGGGGTTGTGATTACCATCCTCTGAGGCTGAGAGTGTGTGACATGCCCAGGGTCACTTACTGTACTTGACCGCAAATTGTATATACTCCAGAATGCATCACCTAGTATATTGGCAGTCCTTCCCCTGAACACTTTCTCATTTCCCCCCAACCATCTCATAGCTGGGAGATGGAAATAATTTTAAAGCAGCATTTAAATCTGGACTATTTTTTAAAAAACAAGGTCCAAAACACACTGCAGAAATAAATGCTAGGGAACATGGGAGCTGTAGTTTGTTGTGTTTATTAGTGACAATTTTCCTGCTAAGTACCTACATGTCATAAGCATTTGAATTAAAATTACCATACTGAAATCAAATCTGATGTTTTTAAAATTGTTATTTGGTGTGCGTTGGAAGAGAGGTCATCTTATACGGCGAGCATATCCCAAACTCTATATTTTGACTGGGGAATTTGGGGGTCGTCTTATACATCAGAAAATACGGTACGTAGATTACTTTCTGTTTCTGGGCTACTCTGAATCAGAACAGTGTTCTTGATGTACTTTTCAGGAATTATCACCTAAGATAAGGTCTCTTTTGCTAAGAAAAAGACTGAAAGGTTTTCTACTCACTTTATTTTCTTAGGCATTGAGACTGACATCATTGCTTAGTGATGTATGCTCCCTTAAGACAAACAACTAGTACTGGGGGGGGGGGGAACTCATGTATTGCATTTCAACTAAAAATATCACTTTAAAACAGTATCAGGAGATTTTAGGTCACCTAAACTTTGGTCCAAAACACACTGCAGAAATAATCCAGCATGTGACTGCTTTAACTGCCCTGCTTCAATACTAGGGAATTCTGGGAACTGTAGTTTTGTAAAACATTTAGTCTTCTCTATCAGAGAGCTCTGTGCCCAATAAACTACAGTTCTCGGAATTCCCTAGCACTGAGCCAGGACAGTTAAAGTTATCTCAAATTGGATTATTTCATGTTTGGAATGTGCTACATTCAGTCAATACTACAGCCACAAATGACAGCAGAGTTTCACGTATTGCTTGAGTTTCTCTCCTCTTTTAATAGCATAGCAAATTGGAGGCGTGAACTGCTTTTGGAGACTGAAATGCAGGTTGAAACAGTTGCTGCAGGTAGTATTAGTTTTGGCATCTATTCCAGGGACCATTGGTGTTCAAACACTGGTCAGAGGCTTGGAGTGCACCTGCTATTACAAAGCATATTACATTATTTTTTTCCATATAGTGGTTGCAGTTTACTTTTGTCAGGAGTAAATCAGGGGTGTGTGCTTTCATTGCAACAATATGGCCCAAACCCTTGTGAGTAATTCTCAGTTTTCCTCCTTACCTAGGTCTAATCTGCACTGCACTTTAACATTGCTTTAACTGCCATGGCTAAATGCTATGGAATAGATTTGTAGTTTTGTAAGATATTTAGCCTTCTCTGTTAGAGAGCTCTGGTGCCACAACAAACTACAGATCCCAGAATTCCATAACATTAGGCCATGGCAGTTAAAGTAGTGTGAAACTCATTAATTTTGTAGTGTAGATCAGATTCTAGAGTGATGCAGCTTCATAGAACTTCCGTATTACACTTTTAAAATTTCACATTTTATTGATAGCTCTCCATGTTCTTTTGTTTTACTAATCCTTAATGGATAATCACAATGTTGTCCCCACTGAGTTAGAGTTTTTGAACACTTTGATTCTTCCCCCTCACATTTTGGGACTATTGAAAAAAATCAGCTTGCAGTGAAATATTGGTTTGTTAGGGATTTTGTTGTTGCTGCTGTTGTTGAAACAACACATTTTTTGTATTTTTTTTTTTTACAAACAATTGTTTGCTGTTTCTTATTGATAATGATAAATTTTCACTCATGCGTATACAATTAGGATTAGAAAACCATCTTTTTCTTAACACTGCCTTTCCAGGATATTGTGATTTTATATCAAAAACTGATCACAATTAGATCATGCATAACATATATTCTGATCATTCCTATCTGAAAACAAAGCTCACTGGCATAAATTCATGACCTGTGAATGCATGTGTGAAGTTTCTCTCATCTTTTAGTAACAAATTTGTTGTCCATTTGACAGAGCTGACATTCTGTGTTGGTTTTGAGATGTTCCTCATTATATTCTTAATATTTAAATACAGTGTTGAAGATGCAATATTGGGCTGGAGAAGCCCTTTAGAAAGCATGTATTTTATCTTGTCTTCCACCTCTGTAACCTCTCTGCTGTCAACTTGCATCTGGTTTTGACAAATGTAGAATGATGTCTGAGGAATCAAGAAAAATGGAAAGATAGTCAGCTCTTGACATGAACTGACTAACCAAGAGCAGAAATAATTTACTTTCTCTTGACATAACTGTGTCATATCCTCAAAGGTGTTTGATGTCTCTTAAAGACAGATATATATTTCTAAAACCCCTTTAAATTAAACCTTGAAGACAAAATGCTCCTTTAGTCTTTCTTTCAATTGCTTTTTTTCCAATACTTTTTATAGTCGGATCACTGAATAACAGTGTTCCATGTATTTTCAAATCTTATAAAATGTTTTCCCAGCCCATCAAGAAATATGTCAGGAAGAAGAAGGAAAGCAGTTTCTGGGCAGCCATTTTGAGTGGGCGAGTGTTTAAATTTTTTAAATAACACCCGGGAGAGTGTGTTTGTTGCTAAGGGGGTGGGGCTTCATGAGTCACATCTGTGAATCACTAGGGGATGGATATAGCTGCCTAGCTCTATATAACTTCACCCAGAGGCTTTCCAGGCCAGTCCCTGCCAGGAAGAAGGAAAGCAGTTTCTGGGCAGCCATTTTGAGTGGGCAAGTGTTTAATTTAAAAACAACAACAACAACACTTGGGAGAGTGTGTTTGTTGCTGAGGGGGTGGGGCTTTGGTGAGTCACATCTGTGAGTCACTAGGGGGTGGAGCTAGCTGCCTAGCTCTATATAACTCCTCCTAGAGGTGCGCACTATTAGCAGCATGAATTTTTCACAAGACAAGGGAAAGCAAAGCATGGGGGGGGGAAGGGAATTTGTTTTAGTGATTATATTTTTAAAAATTAAAGGGATTTGGAGTTTGTTCGTTTGTTTCTCAGAGGAAGAGAGTCAGAGACTTGCCTCCAGAATACGATAGCATCCAGGAACTCTATATAGAGTTATAAACCCAGTTGATTGAGCTCACTGACCGAGCCTGGTGAAAAGACCAAGCCAACAGGGGTCATTTATGTGGTTCTCCCTTTTTGAGGGAGAAGCCCACCATCCTGTTTCACTGCTTATTTAAGAAGTCTCAATGTGGACACTGACGGAGCTGCTGCAGTCACCTGCAACATTTGTGGGATGTTTGTCTTCTTGCCTAGAGATGTGGGGAACTTAAGGCCTAAGCAGACTGCCAGAAATAGTGCACATTAAATTAGGCACTGCCCTGGCTCAGTGCTAGGGAATCATGGGAATTGTATTTTTTTTCTGAGACATTGAGCCTACTCTGTCAGAGAGCTCTGGTGCCACAATAAATTACAGTTCCCATGATTCCCTAGCACTGAGCCAGGGCAGTGCCTCAATTTAATGTGCACTATTTCTGGCAATCTGCTTAGGCCCTTAATCTGCACAATGTGCAAGTTGGTAGCCCTCCTGGAAGAGAAAGTTCAGCAGCTGGAGGCCCGGGTAGCTACACTTCAGCATATTAGGGAGCAAGGGGTGTTCCTGGACAGAACAGAATGAACAATCTTGGACAGGGACCACACAGAGGATGTTGCTGGGGAGGAGGTCACTTCACAGACACAGGAGGTAGACAGCTGGAGAAGTGTCACACACAGAAGTAGGGAAATCAGGGATCATTCGGGGAGCTTGAAGCTACAGAATCAATTTGAAGCTCTCTCCCTTATCAAGGATGAAGAGGAAGATCAGCAGGGACAGTCCTCAGGGACAGTGTAGGAGACCCTGAGAGTACTGCAGGGAACAGCCACTACTAAGCCTCAGAGGAGGCATGTGGTGGTGATGGAGGACTCCTTGTTGAGGGATACAGAAACAGTGGTTTGTTGGCCTGACAAGATGTCCTGGGAGGTGTGTTGTCTCCCTGGGGCAAAAATCCATGATGTGACAGTCAGGCTGACAAGATCATTACCCCTTCCTCTTGGTCCATGTGGGAAGCAATGATACTGCAAGGCACAGCTTTCAGAATATCAGAAGGGATTATGAGGCTTTGGGTAGTAAGCTGAAAAAGCTTGATGCACAGGTTGTTATCTCATCTCTTCTCCCACTTGAAGGGCATAGTCCAGGAAGGGAGAGGAAAATAGAAGATGTGAATAACTGGCTCCATAGATGGTGCTGCCAAGAATGATTTGGATTCTTAGATCACGGGCTGCAGTTCCATGAGGGTAGACTTCTGGCAAGAGATGGGCTGCATCTCACACCAGTTGGAAGAAACATTTTTGCCAATAGTCTCAAACATTTGATCAGAAGGACTTTAAATTGAGTCATGTGGGGGAGGGAGACAGTATCTTGGAAGGAAGGAGTACCTCATGGGCTGGAGATAATAGTCAAAATGTTATAGAGGGAACAAGGCAAATAATGCAAGGGCCTAACAATGGGAGACAAAAAACCTCTCACAGGCAGCAAGTGGGGAGGACCCATGCTCTTAGATGTCTCTACATTAATGCACAGAGCATGGGAAATAAACAAGATGAACTTGAACTCCTAGCACAACAAAGCAAATACGATATACTGAAACCTGATGGGATGAGTCTCTTGCAATGTAGAAATAGAGGGGCGTAACATTTTAAAGAGAAATAGGAAAAACTGGAAAAGAGGAGGAATAGTATTACATGTCAGGGATGTTTACACCTGTGAAGAGATCCAGGACTTAAATCCTGGAAATCAAGTAGAGAGCATCTGGATAAAAATTAAAGGGGAAGGAGACAATAGGGATGTTATTGCGGGAGTCTACTACAGACCCCCAAGTCAGACTGAGGTATTGGATGATGCCTTTCTAGAACAGATGACCACACACTCAGAAAGGAGAGAGGTAGTAGTGATGGATGACTTCAACTAATCTGATATTTTCTGGAAGTCAAACTCAGCCAATACTTCAAGGTTTAGGAAATTCCTCACTTGCCTTGCAGAAAGTTTCATTGTCCAAAAGGTGGAAGAGGCAACAAGGGGATCAGCTATTTTATATCTAATCCTAACCAACAGGGATGACCTGATAAATGAGGTGCAAGTGGTGGGATCCTTAGGTGGGAGTGATCCTGTTCTCCTGGAGTTTCTTATACAGTGGAAAGGAGAAGCTAGGCATAGTCAGAAACTCATTCTAGACTTTAGGAGAGGTGATTTCAAACTTAGGGGAACACTGGGAGTGATCCCATGGTCAGGAATACTAAAGGAGAAGGGAGTTCAGGATGGATGGGAGTTTCTCAAAAGGGAGATACTGAAGGCACAATTGCAAACTGTTCCAATGATAAGGAAAAATGGGAGGTGTTTCAAGAAACCGGGCTGAATGACAAAAGAACTTTCAACTGAACTACATTTTAAACAGGAGATGTATAAGAAATGGAAAAGGAGCACAATCACTAAAGATGAATTCAGACAAATAGCTAGCACATGTAGGGGTAAAATCAGGAAAGCCAAAGGACAGAATGCTCTCAAGCTTGCTAGAGGGGTTAAGAACAATAGAAAGGGCTTCATAATCACAAAAAGTCAACATAGGGGGGATGCAGACCAGGGCGTTTGGAGCGCCCTGGTCCGGAGCGCCGTGGGGCTATGGCAGCCTCACCGCGGCGCCTCCCCAGCGACCCTGAAAGGAGCGCCAAAAAGGCACTCCTTTCATAAGTCGCAAAAAGAGCGCCCTAAAAGCGGCGGGCGCCCTTTTTGCGACTTATCCTCCACAGCACGTCCGGACGCTGTGGAGGGAGGTCGCCCTGAACGCGTCCGGCGTGCGGTGGCCCGGAAGCGCTCAGGGCGACCTCAGGAAGAGGAAGGGCCGCCGCGCGTGCGGTGGCTCCTCCTCTTCCGGGCCTCCAAGACGACTGTTTTAGTCGTCTGCTTAGGCCCATAGGCTTCTCAAAAACAAGTCATGGCAGACTAATCTGGTCTCTTTTTTTGATAAAATTACCAGTTTGGTAGATGAAGGGAATGCGATAGACATAGCATATCTTGATTTCAGTAAGGCTTTTGACAAGGTCCCCCCTGATATTATTGCAAACAAGATAATAAAATGACGGCTAGATAATGCAACTGTTTGGTGGTTTAGTAATTGGTTGACTGACCAAACCCAAAGGGTGCTCAGCAATGGCTCCTCTTCATCCTGGAGAGGGGTGACCAGTGGGGTGCCAAAGGGTTCTGTCCTGGGCCCAGTGCTATTCAACATCTTTATCAATGACTTGGATGAAAGAATAGAGGGCATGATTCTCAAATTTGCAGCTGACACCAAATTAGGAGGAATAGCTAATACCCCAGAAGACAGGATGAAAATTCAAAATGACCTTAATAGATTAGAAAGCTGGGCCAAAGCTAACAAAATGAATTTCAACACAGAGAAATGTAAGGTACTGCACTTAGGGCAAAAAAATGAAATGTATAAATATAAGATGGGGGACACCTGGCTTAATGAGACTATATGTGAAAGGAATCTCGAAGTCCTAGTAGACCACAAGTAATAGTGCCGCTGTATTCTGCTTTGGTCAGGCCCCACCTGGAATACTGCGTCCAGTTCTGGGCACCACAATTCAAAAAGGATGTTGAAAAACTGGAGCGTGTCCAGAGGAGAGTGACTAAAATGGTGAAGGGTCTGGAAACTATGCCCAATGAAGAACCACTTAGGGAACTAGGTATGTTTAGCCTGGAGAAGAGACGATTAAGAGGGGATATGATAACCCTGTTTAAATATTTGAAGGGATGTCACATTAAGAGGGAGCTAGCTTGTTTTCTGCTGCTCCAAAGAATAGGACCTAGAGCAACGGATACAAGCTACAGGAAAAGAGATTCCACCTCAACATTAGGAGGAGCTTCCTGACAGTGAGAGCTGTTTGTGAGTGGAACACACTCCCTTGGAGTGTGGTGGAGGTATTTAAACAGAAGCTGGATGACCATCGGTCAGGAATGCTTTGATTTTGAGTTCCTGCATGGTGGGGGGTTGGACTGGATGGATAGAGTCTCTTCCAACTCTATGATTCTATGATTCTATGTAATGTGACTAGACAACAAAACTGGGTATCTAAAGGTTCACTTTATTAACTATTTAAAACTTATGTTTAACTTTAACGATCCACAAGGGAGAGGAGCCTAAAGTGGGTTCCAGGTAAGGCAAGGGATCCCAACCAGACTTTCATCCTCATCCACCTATAGGCAAGGCAACCATCATCTGGTACTAGCCAGGCTTTGGCTCTGTCAGTATGTGGATGGTGGGTGTTGCAGTGATGCTCTTTGACTCCCAGCAGAATCTGCAGGACAAGCTGGCTGCTGTGATCCACAGCCACTTTGTATCTCTTACCATCAACTAGCTCAGCTTCTCTTCTTCAGGATCCTGTCTTCCTCAGTCAAGCAGACACATTGTAAAGTCCAAAAGTATAGTTTTATTAATGCATATAAAAGAAAAAAAGATAACTAAGGGCCTCACCAGACGGCTTAAAAAGCCATCCTCGGCGCAAGGAAGGGGAGGGGCAGCCGCACGCTCGGCACCCCTTCCTCCTCCCGAGGTCGTCCTCGGAGCCGCCAGCCCTCCACAAGGCCGACGCTCCAAAGACAACCTCCCGCCGCAGCGTCCGGACACGCTGCGGCGGAAGGGTCGCCGAAAGTGCGCCGCAAGCTTTTGCAGTGCACTTTCGGCAACATATGAAAGGAGTGCTATTTTAGCGCTCCTTTCTTGGGGCGCCGACGGTGCGCCGCGGGATCAAGGCATGAGGATGCTTCGGTCCCACGGCGCACCTTCCCAGGGCGGCCCACGGCCTCCCGTCTGCTGAGGCCCTAAGTAAAATCCATTGTGATTAACTTATCCAGTTCAGCCATGAAAGATTACATCTTTAACAATCCCAAAAGCATAGGATCCCAACTTGCTGTAGTTGAAAGTTAAGAAGAAGTTACAGATCCATGTTTCCAGATCTAGGAGTTATATTGTAAAAGCAGTATAAACATATTCAAAAACTACAAGCCAAATAACTCCGTGGTTAAAACCACTGCTGAACACACACACTCACAGTGTTTTCAAATATAAACAAACCTAGACAAAAGGATTCTCTTGACTCTTCCCATACTCCACCTTCTGGGTGTTAACCTTATGTTAATTGAATAATGCCTGTATGATGTGTATTAACCCAGCCGCTTGCTGTCCATCATCCACACATTGACAGGCTCAGCATCCATCCATCCATCAACAAAGGAGACCTCCTGAAGCCCTCTGCTCCTACGACCCGTAATGCAGACTCCTTTCTAGCTCTCAGGTCCTGTGACCTATAGGAGAAAATCTGAAGACATTCACTTCACCAAATAAGTGCTTAGGGGTTGTCACCATAGCTGCTCCTTTAATCTCCTCTGCCTGTCTTCCAGTGACTGCCCACACCAAAGCCTGTTCTCCAGATTCCTGCAAAACTAGTGCAGGATCGTTAAAAACCCTTGGAAAATAGAGGAATCCTACACAGCTCCAAAAGGCGACTACAGCAGCCTGTACTACCTACAGAATTGGTGGGTAGTCTGAGCAACAACAAAGAGGCTGTGTGTAGGCTGGAGCAGGCTTATAAGCCTTCTGGCTTCTCCTCTATCCCTCAGATCATGGTACATGTGGCCATGTGTTCCAGTATCTTTTAGCCTCCTTGGTCTCCTTTCTGAGGACAGACAAAGGGGTCCCCTCCTACAGTTTGCTGTGCTGTGCAGAAGCAGTGTCAGATTCTGTTTAACACACACACACTCAAAACTTTGTGTCAAACTTTCTCCATATAAAGTTGACATTACATTGCATGTACTCCTCCTCCCATTCTTTTTATTAAAATGTTATTGTTAGTACATCTGTATTTATTTATTCAACTGTTTGGGAAAAGGTGCTAAAGAGATTTTCAGAACAAATTGTAGAATAGCTAATAAATTAGCATGCTCCTCAGTTAATAAGAAAACACAACAGCATAGGTAGGTAACTTTAAAGCAAAGGCTAACAAACAATGGAAAAGCAAACAAACACTGAATCTGATGAATTTCTCTGGAGAGAAAGACTGAATGCTATCATATCACCAGACATCACCTTCTTCAACTGTAATGATATTGGGAACTAGCACATCATCAGGATTGAGTGAGATGAGCAGATGCTGGATGGTAGTTACCTAGTTGATCTTATATTTTAGCTGTTTCTGTTCTTTGGAGAACAGGGCTGTCTATCACCCAATCTGTCCTGTCCCCATTGAAATAGTCTGTTACCTCAGTGGGAGCCACTATCTCATTGCTAGTGTAAGTGTCAGCAGTCAATCTGGTCAGTCTCTATATGAAGACTATGGAAAGATGTGCAATCTTCTTTGCCACAGCCAATATTTGAGCACAATGTTGGCAAGATATCTTCTCTGCTTTACTTTGCAACCCTTCGATCAAGGGGTTGGCCATGCATTGTAAGCCTGAGGGCAGGGACCTGTCTAATTAATCCATTTGTAAGCTGCTCTGATAGCCTTTTGGCTGAAAAGAGGGGTTAAAATACATAATAATAATAATAATAATAATAATAATAATAATAATGCTGCATTGGATTTCTGGTTGTCCCATTTTGTATGGGATGTCCAGTATTTGGGGGCAAAAAGTCCTGTCCTATATGGAAGCAAAATGGGATGTGTCGAATCTTGAATTTTTTAAATCTGGTGTGGGTGAGAAGAGAAGGCAGCAGTCATATTAAAGACAAACTTAATCCCAAACATATGGGACACAGCAAAATAGACTTAAATTACATAGAAAACTAGATGCACACTTCAAGTTGTTCAAACGATGGTTGTTTGGAAAGGCCCCATATATTTCAGTTTGTGTTTACTCTTAAGAATTTCTTTGAGTAGCTATATACTGTATAATCATAAATCAATTACACACAAATATGAATATTTCTTATCTACAAAATCCATAAGTTGACAGGTGAGTTGAAACACACACACACACACACACACACACACAGAGTATCATATCACTTAAAAGGTAAAAGTTTTCCCTATTGACAAAGTTGTCAAGTTGTGTCCGACTGGGCGGCACCCATCTCCGTTACTAAGCGGAAGAGCCAGAGTTATAAGAGACTACTCTGTGGATCATGTGGATTATATAACTTACAATCATTATTACATTGGTACATTGTCTGTGGTCTCTACATACATATTTAGAATTGAACTTCAGAAACTTCAGTCTGGACCAGGATACACATTTTTGCAGTAGGGTAGATTTTAGATATTTAGCATAAGTAGCATAATCTGACAGTTTTCTTGACACATGATAATTGACTAATCTCCCATTCCTTCTTTTAAAAAACCTTAAGGATTACATTGGTAAGCATCTTTCAATAAATCTAAGAACAATTGTGCCTATTATCCTCCCTATTGTCTCATTTATGTTCTATGATTGTTTTGTCCAAGGTAGATTTAGGCTTTACTGATGCTTCATCTGTTTGCACAGGGGTTGGAGAAGGCTGTTTTGGTTTAGTATGGTAAAGATATGGATCACATCCAACACCATTTTATTTAGAGAACATTTCTTGCTTAAATGTCTCTCCGTACAAAGGCCTTGTTAATCACGTGGCTGTTTTACTAAATGATATTGTTCTCTTTGGTTGTGAGAAGTCTTTTACTATTAGGGATATTCCAGCTCTGTGTTCCACTATTTTTAAAAAACAGGAAATTAATCTTAAATTATTCCCTTGACTGGTGTTGAATAATTAGTTTGATCTTATAAGCTAAGAGGTAGTGCATTTTAACATCACACCTCAAGAGTCTTCATATTCAGTGAAAAGGTCAATCTGAAACACATGGCAAAGTGTACTTCAGCAACCTATGTTCATTATTTTCCAACATTTTTGATAAAATATACATGCATGTGCACTTTGATCTTATTTTAATTAGTGTTAGTGTGAGTGATAGCTCATTGAATGTTGGTTATTAATTAAAAGAAGAGCATCTGCTTTAATTTGGCAAATGGGGAGGAAAAGGGTTATAATCTAAATGCTTAAATAATAAGGCAGTCAGAACAATTTGATCATCAGGATGTAGGTAATTGTACAGAGATAATTCACAGAGATAATTCACAGTAAACAGGTTGCAGTGGTCAGATTTCAAAAAAGTGAGCAGCATACCTTGTAAAATACCAATAATACAGTGGTAAATTTTGAAATGCACACACTCAGTATGACTGTCTATGGGGCTATCCCATAGCCAGAACCTCAAAAACACTCCAAAAATATAGGCATTTTCTACTTTATATTAAGATGTCTTTTGTACATCTTTTATAAAACTAATGGTTGTTGACTTTCATTTCAAGACCAAGCAAACCCCAAATAGTTTGGAAAATCAATATGTTAAAGAGATCTTTTAACACCTTGGACATTAAGGGCCTGTACAGACTGGCCAAAAGAGCCAGCCTGGGGATGGAATTGGGGCAGGGTGACTGCACGCCGCCCGCCCAGATACTGCCAAAGCAACCACATGGTGGGCGGCAAAAAGGCGCATCTTTGATGTAGCGTTTAGGAAGTGGCAAAAAGCTGCTGCTGCTCCAAGTAGGTTGCCCTTTCTGCAGCACAAAAAGGAGCCACTTTTTGTGGCTTCTTTTTGCACCATGGAAAGGCCATATTAAGGCCGCAGCATGTGGTATGGCCCCTTCCTGTGGAAAAGAAGTTACAGTGTAAGCTTTTGTATATTTGGGGCCTGAGCAGATGGCCAGGAAAGCATGGGTGAAGTCCTTGCTTTCCTGCTTTGGTGCTCACCCTGGTTTGTCCCTGGTTTGGCACAGGGATGGGTGGGTGTTCACACACCCATCCCTGTGCCAACTCTGGACACTGGGCCAATGTGCTTCTCCTTGCTGACTGTTGAGCCATCTTAGAAGGCCCACAGCATCCTCATCTGACACAGAAAGAAGGCACCTGGCTGCACCCATGGAGCCAGGAACCCTGTTTCCACATCAGACTCAGTGACTGAAGGGCTTCCCAGTTGCATCAGTTGCATCAGCAGCTGTCAAATAGGGAGAACCGGGGGGGGGGGGGGGGGATGTCTGAACAGCCTTGTTTTGCCATGGAGTTTCTTAGAAACTCTGCTCAAAATCAGGGGTATTTTATCCCAAGGGAAAAACTCTTTACCCAGGGATCAGATCAGATCCTCCAAATCCATGTCTGGACAGGCAGAATCGAGCCTCGTCCTGTCCTGGGGTTTTTGGTCTTCATCATCTAAACTAGAAGACATGAGGTCAGCAGAAAGCCAAGCCTTTTGACCTGTGTGGACAACCCATTGGTCTACTTTCTTAGATGCCTAGGATGAACTGATGCTCAGGAAGGACCTTTATACTCACACTGTATGAATAGCCATGGAAATGCAAAATGACCCTCAATGACCACAGTTAATACTGACTTGTCACCTCCTTAAAATGCAAGTTTTGCATTTTCTATGGCTATTCATATTGGAGATTATGCATGTGCCTTGTCCCATCATTTTCCTGATGGGATACACGAGCGTTTAACTTCAAAGACAGGTCTTACTGCATTCTCCTGTATGCAACCCATATGCAGCTTGTATGCAACCCAGGCTTATCCTGCAGCTTTTGAAGGATGGGAAAATGACAGGAATTAAGTATGTGCAGTAATCTCCACAGTCTGATTATAAAAGTCCTTCTTGGCTATCAGTTCACTCCATGCATCTGAGGAACTTGACCAAGGGCCTTTTCAGACTGCCAGAAATAATGCAGCTTGAGGCCACTTTAACTGTCTTGGCTCAGTGCTAGGGAATCATGGGAATTGTAGGTTTTTGTGAGACATTGAGCATTCTCTGTCAGAGAGCTCTGGTGTCACAATAAACTACAGTTCCCATGATTCCCTAGTGAAGTAGCAATTTTTGTATAATCAATGTATTGTATGTTATACATATATAAATGACTGCTTCTGGCTACTGGTGGGAGCCAATTTTGATATATAAATAGACTCCAGGAGGGAAGACAAAACTTTAGAAAATTCCTGGTATTTCTCCAGCTACACTGGTACCAGGGCTGTAGTCAAGGATACAGAGATAAGGCTAAGACATCTTGAGTGGTAAGCATTTCCTGGGTGATTAAACAATCCTGGAAGGAAAAGTACTGGAAGAAGTGCATTCCAACCTGAGAGGGAGGAGGAGTGGTCATATGTTAAACCTATATGTAAAATCCTATATAAAGCTGTTTCAAAGGGCACACGAGGCTTGGCATTTTGGGAAAGCTATTTCCTGCTGAGCCCGCTGGAGTTATTCTTAATAAACTCACTTTCCTTCAGAAATCCAAGTGGTCTCTTTGTCCCATTTCCTGCAACACTAGCACTGAGTTGGCCTCAAGCTGCATTATTTCTGTCAGTCTGTAAAGGCCCCAAGTCTACCAAAGCTTATGCTACAACTTCTTCCACATAGTCTCAAAGGTGCCACAAGATCCTTCTGCCCAAACAGTTTGTACAGGAAGAGGAAAAGTTAATAATGGTATATTGTCGCTGGGGAAAAATCATTCCCCTCTCCTCATCAGCTACCTTATGTGCATCACCAAAGCTCAGTCAGAATGGGGATGCCTGTGCTGGGTGGCAGCTAACACTGTTATCCCTGTTCATCAGACAGTCCTGGTGATTTGGCCCTGTGAGACCTGGCTCTGCTATACTACTGGGAAATACACCAATATTTGGAGTCAAATGTAAGTGAAAAGAGACTGCTGGGCCAAGCTTTCTGGACACAATCCATTGGGAATCCATGTGTCATATTCCACTGTAATGAATGGCAAAAGTATGTCTTGTTTTAGCAGGTAGAAGAAAATTGTATTATAGCTCTTCTTCCAGGCCTGGGGGGAATGCAGTCCACTGAGTTGTTAATTAGACTCCTTTATAACTCATAATGTGCCATTAAGGCTTTGGTGCAGTATTGTGCTTCAGAAACATTTCCAACTGTGAAAAACATAATTTTGTGTGGTTAATGAGGCATTTAAACAATCTAATCTGTTGAGGAGCTTCAAGAAAATAGTAGGAATAAACTTGCTTTTATATGAATAGACTTTCATATCTTTTTTTCCCCCAGGTAATTTGCAGAACTGCCAGCTACTGACAGAATCTGAGAGGACAAAGGCCATTTAGCAGGTGGGTTTCCATTCTGATGGGTGTATGGTTCCAATTCCTGGGAGCAGAATACCATTAAAAGCACTAACAAGACAGTATGTTCATGGGAAAGGGTATGGAACTTATGGTTAATGTAAAAGCTTTTCACTACAATGAAACTTTGTAATGGACTTTCAAAATAGGACACTTTTAATGGGAATTGGAGACTTTTTATTGAATTTGTAAATGAACCTTCACATTACCTCCAGCCTCTGGACTTTCACAGCAACTTCTGGAAGGACACTTTACAACTCAACACAAAGACTGAGCTGACTCCAGACCAATCCCAATCATGGAATCCTGCATCCCATGGTTATTGTTATATTTGTTATTATGTTGCACTGTAATGTTTGACTATCTTATAAAGACTTGAAAATCAATACAAATATATTTTTTTAAAAAGCACTAACAAGACAAGTATTAAAATATACACATACAATGTACCTTGACTTATGCAATCAAAACTCTTGATTAGGTTGTATATTCCCAGATGTGTCATATATTCCCTACTTAGCTAGAGGACATTTGTAGGAATCCTATTCTATGCTATGGTTGTGAACATGAAAAGGAAAAAGTGAGGGAGCCTTTTTATATGACTAGACCAAAGTCTACACCTGTCTCATGTCTTTTCTTCAGTACTGTTCATGAGACTTTTAAATACAGAATTTGTCTAATAATTCAGATCCACAAATATGCAGCCTGCAAAGAAGTGTGTGTTTGGGATCTACATAGTCCTGCAGAGGGAAGCAGGAAAAGAAGTGTCAGGACACACACATCAGAATGCAAAGTGAAAGGGCAGAAGTCAATAAAAGGCTTGGCTGTCCCTCTCTACTTTCTCTTTCCCTTCCACTCAGCCCTCCCTCCCTAGTTGTCTGCATAGGCTTTGGCTGGGCTTTGAGGTGAGAGGTAGGAATTTTAAATCTATGGTTAAGTTATGCTTTGGATGTTTGGAAGGATTTTTTGTTTGTGTTTTGGCTAACCACACACTGAGTAATGGGACCATGGGAACATTGGTTTAGTTAGTGTCTTAAATGTGGGGAAAGAAACAGCTCAGAAAACATTGTTGAGCACCTTGATGCACTTATATTGACCAAAATATATCCTCTGGGCTACCCTTAGGGTTAAGAGCCACAGGGGATTGTGGGAGGAACCTTTGGGATCATTACAGTGCAGCACTCTTCTTTTGGTCCTGAGGCTTGGAGGGTGCTTCTGCTAGACCATCCTGGGAAAAGCTAATTAGGCAGTTTCCTCTTGGGCCATGGGAATTTCCCCATGACATCAGTGGAGAGAAGTCTTAGGGGACCCCAGCCTCATACAGCTTGTATTGACACTTTGCAGATCAATATAAATAGTTTAATAAATGGCTCCAGTTACCCAGATACAGTGTCATGCTCCTTTCTTTCAAGTGTGTGTGTCTGTGGCAGGAGGGGAGACACTTTCTTTTGCAGATGCATTATTTGCTTGGAATGGACTTCTTAATAATGGAATGGACCTGCTTTTTAATAATGGAAGCAGAATGACATTTTATTTCAAACAATAACATAACTAGTACAATTGCCATTACTTCTTTTTGGAGGGGTGGCACAGTGTGTAATGCTTTTCATTTACCTTTAAAGGATATTTTAAAAGCATTTTATCAGCATTTTGAGTGGACATTTTATGACATTCTCTCATTACACAAATGTAATGACTAAGCAATGTTATTTTAAATAGGTAGATGCAGCTGTTATTCGTGCTAATGAATTAATTGGGAGGGAAGTTGCAACAAATCACACAACATTTTTTGAAGACAACTTTCAAAGTTCTGCATGGGATTCTAACTTCAATAATGGCTGCCACATTTACTGGAGAATAATACCCCATTGATCAATGGAATTTAGTTCTGAGTATTGTGCACTGCTTTGCAATAAACCCTTCTCTACCTCGATGAAGTCTATTCTGTCTAGTTTTCTCATTTGCATTGTGATATTTTATTATCAGTATATATAAATTCTAGTGGTAGCCACTTGCTAGCACAGACCCACTTGCTAACCGTATTTTAAAAGATGTTTCAGCTTACACAGGGTGAAGCCATGAACCACTATAGCTCTGTATGGGTGTCCCTTGCCACATTCAACCAATACAGTTTTCCATGGAAGATAGCTCATCATTGCTGGCAGCTAAGCAAGTCTACTGTGACTGGAAGCACACTCAGAAGCAGCCAAGCAGTCATCATCTTGAATGACAGGAAACACCGAACAATTTAAGCTTCCTTGTTATGAACAGTTTCCAGGGTTAGACCCAATACAGATGGATTTGGACAAATTCAGTTTTTTATCTCCAAGTCTATTTGTAATCCTACAGAAAACCACAATATCTGATCCAAACATTCCCTGATATGTCCTATCAGATGTTACTGTTGTCAAATATTTCACATCTGAGCATTTTGTGCATTTAATCACTCGTTTGAAACCACTTTTCCAGATCTCCATCTATAAGCAAATAGATTTTCTGGCTGCACTGATAATTATATTGTTACAAAGACATCTCTTTCTTTTTCAAAAATTAAAGCCTATCCCATATGTCATGAAACTAATTCTCATTCTGCTGTGCTTCTAAACCTCCCTCCGTTAATTACATTTCCTTGTTGTTTTTAACAATTTACATCTCCTCTTTTTTACATGCTTATCTGCCTTATTTGCTCTGATGCAGTAGCAGTCTAGTTGTATATAAACACAATTAATAAAATGAAAATGTGCTTTTTACTCAGTATAAACTTTTTTTTTAAAAAAGGGTATTTTTCATGAAAACTGTATGATAAAAGAACACCTCCAGAAAGCAGTTTTAAAAAAGATTGCTATTTGCTCTGATATTGAAAATTATACCATACTTTATGTAGTTTATGTGGAAACAAGTTACCCCTGCCCTTATTTAAAGGGGAGATTATAACTAAAATAGATGCAGTTTGAAATATTGGAGGATCATCTAATTATTTAAATCATGGATTCTAACAAAGAATAATAATCAGGTAATATTTTAAGTCCCCTTTTTGAATTTGCAGTCCTTTCCAGGTTCCTAAATACAGGCATACCTCAATTAAAGTTTTTTTGTTTTTTTACACACACAACCAGCTGCACCCATTTCCACCTTGTCTTCTGTTTAGCTGTAGATTTTTCGTCCCCATTGGCACTAGTTAAGGAAGGCTGGAGAAATGCAGACTTTGGACATTGGATTGCAGCAGTGTATCTACAATAAACCATACAATACAACTTGAGTAGGAAAAAAGAAGGATTCTACTTTAGCTCATCACATTGTAACTGTATACATTGGTCTATAACATTAGACAGCAGATGCCTCCAGAATCCCTTAGTGTGTATGCTCAGCAGAAGACAGAGGAAACAGAGGAAAAAAGGAGAAAGCAAATATGTCTCTCTTATACGTTATCCCAGCATATTTACAAACCTCACTCCCATAGGTACTCTTTGAATGCATTGTTTTTTTTTTGGGGGGGGGACACTTTTAAGTAGTCTCTAGAAGGTTTCATTTACTTCTGCAAGGCTTCCTTGACCTAATTGTTTCATTTACATAGGCATATTGTTAGTTTTGGATAAAAAAAAAAATTACTGAAAGATGTTGAACTGTTCTTCTTTTTGTGGTGCAGGAACCCAGTTCGATTCTTTCTTTGTTATTTCAGCCTCTGGTACAAAATTTTCTGTTAAAGAAGTAATGTGCTGGAACACATCTACTTTGTTAATGGAAGTATACCTATAAGCCATATAAGCATAGATGCTAGCCACTAACTGATTCTCATTTGGTTTAAATAGAACAGTTGCCAACTATTTTATTACAGAATACTACAGTAAAAAAAAGGGGGGGAAAAAGAAGAGTGGGCAGCTAAAAGTGCAGGATTTCACACACCTCATGGTCTTCTGTCAAGTACATTTGCTACCCATGCTACTTGCTCATACTTCTCCTTTGGGATCAGTAAGTAAGAGGCTAAACTTATTTTAGACAACTTGGTCTCCACACATATTGGATTTAGTGTAAACCATCACTTATTTGGTTGTTGCATGCAAAAATGAAGATCCCTTCACTCTGGGTAAAATTACAGAACTTTGTGCATGGGTTTTCTTTGCTTTGTTTGATTTTCATTGAAGCATTGGGGGCCATTTTTCCACAAAAAAATTGTTTAGGCAACCCTTCCCCTCCTCACACCTTTAACAGTGCATTTTGTACAAAAACCTTTCTTATTAGGGATGAAAAAGTGAGCTTTACTTACATCTTTTGTTGGACTACCACTCATACCACCACCAGACAACATAGCCATGGGGGTTGAAGATGATAGGTGTTGTAATCCAACACATCTGAAAGGGATGAACGTTTGGGGAAGACTGGTTTAATGGGGAACATTGTTTAAATGGTTAAATAGTATTCTGCCCATTCTTAGACATGAACTGAAGAATTTAACAGTGAAGGTGAGCACTTCAGTATGGGTGAAAGCCTGGAATTTCCCAAGATAATACTGGAGGTTTAAAATTTGGTCCACATGTAGACTGGTTCACACAGCTAGTCATTTGTTTGGCATTACCATATTGATGTGCCATTTTCGCCATCACACTGCCAGTTGACAAAGAGACCATGAATGGCTCAGCCTGTGGAGCTGAGTGGTTTGGATTATGTCTAGTCACAGTACATCCATTTTGAGTGATTCACCTTCATCCATTGAATGCAAATCTTCACTTATTTTATTCTTGTAAGCATTAATGGACTAATGAATTCAGCAATTTTACCCAATGTGGGAGGAAAAACAGAAAAATGGGGTACCTGTTGAAGATAATTCAGGGTGAGAACTTTTGTATGTGAATATTTTATGCAAAAAGAAGAGAAGCCCGGACACTATACTTTTGCAAAGAAAATATGATAGTTTGAGGAGGAAGCCAGCATCCTGTGCACAAAATCATGTTTTTAGGGCAGGACACTCATTTTATGTGCTGAAAATCATGTTCTCTGTACAGAAAAATTTTTTGGCTCAGAAAACATTTTGCTTTCTAGGAATTATGTCTTCCTTCCAGGAAAGAACATTTTGTGTGCAAAACCCGGGTTTTCTGTGATGAAAATTATTTGTTTTTGATAAAAATCCCCATGTAGTTGAAGAAACATATTTTACATGTAAAATGTCTCATGTTAAAAAGAATCTCCTTAATGAACAGGGATTCCTGCTGTTTGAGACACCACTTTTGTGGTTGGAAAAAAAAGATGAATATTTCTTATATCCTTGCACTAGCTCTATATCCCACTTTAATATGTCCATCAAATTTGTGATCAGACACATATGTGCATACATGCATGTTCTGTAGAAATGACTGGGCACTGAAGAGAGAGGGAGGGAGGGAGGAATATGTTATACCTCTGCTTACAATTGTTTTGTACTTGAAAAAGCTATGGTTTTTTTTAAAAAAAACATTGAAAACAGTATTTGAGATTATTTGGTCTCTAGGATTTTAGGATTATGCAGGACACAAAGTATTCTTCAGTAGGAGGAATATTTTCATGTAAAACTGCTGATCTGAATCCAGTTTAACTCTGCTAACAGAGCATGAGAGCAGATCATGGGCAGGTTTATTTGGAAAGAAGTACTATTTCATTAAAAAAATTATATGCCCATTTTCATGGGGATTGTATGCCCATTTTTATGGGGGAGAAAATCAAGGGACTTGCTTCTTAGTAAACAGCAATATTATGTGGCTATCATTATTGTGACATTCCAGGTTGTGTAACATTATTGTGACATTCCAGGTTGTGTTCTGAAAATGAACACATTTTATATATTGGAAATGAAACACACAAATATAAATGTGTTAATTTTTTTCTACTTGAAAGTGTTTAAGTATACTAGCTGGGGAGGGGAAGAAACCAAAAGAAATTCTGCCATAAGATTAGCTCTGGATTGATTTTTATTGAGAAATAATCCTTCTGTTTGTTCCCCATATATATCTGAGCTTACTCCTAATCTTGGAACCCAAAGCCTCTAAAATTGCTTTAGATTTATTTTTTAATTTTCTTTTGCAAATCACTGTGGCTTTTCAATATCCGACTCGATATTACTTGAACTGTAATTTTAATTCTAAACATCTGAGAATAGATGAAATGAGGTCTTTTTACCTAAAAGAAAAATACAATGGCAGCATTCCCAGTTTTGTGTATTAGTTCTTTTGTCCTAATTTGAAGGTTTCTTACACACATTGTGAATGCTAAATGGGACAAGCAGATGTTTGCACTGGATATGAAGAAAAAGATATTTAAGTATTTTTCCTCTTGAAAAAGATTTTTTTTGTGTGTGTTGGGAGCCAAATAGAGATCTCAGATAATGAATATTTGTTAACAGTAATGTGAAACAAGAAGTTTCCATACAAATCAAGGGTTTCTAGAATATTATGGTTGGATTGTTGGACATTCTAGCTTAACAGGAACCTTAGCTCAGTGATGAGTATATGATTTATGTGCAGAAAGCATTAGCTCCATTTTCTAACAATTCCTCATGAAGAATTTAGTACCAATAAGAATGAGCTGTATCTGAAACCACAGAAAATTGATGCCAGTCAGGATTGATAATATTAAGCTAGCTCATGATGGAGAGAGTGTAGTGGTTTCAAATACTGATTCAATTCTGGATTAAACAAGAAACAAACTAAAGGTTTTATTGAAAGAAAGCCATTAAGATAGAAAAACCTCTGGTGTGGTCAGTGTCACTTCTGGATTAAACCAGTTTCACTTCTGGAAAAAAAGCAAGAGAGAAGAAAGGGTTTGGAAGAGAAGAAGTGGAAAGTTCCTTATAAATGTCAGAGAGGTCAGGATTGGTGACTAAAGGCCTGAACAGACTGCCAGAAATAATCCATTTTGAGACCACTTTAACTGCCCTGGCTCACTTCTAGGGAATAATGGGAATTGTAGTTGTTTTTTTCCCCCTGAGATATTGAGCCTTCTCTGTCAGAAAGCTCTGGTGCCACAATAAACTACATGATTCCCTGGCATTGAGCCAAGGCAGTTAAAGTGGCTTCAAGATGGATTATTTCTGGCAGTCTGTTCAGGCCCTAAGACAGGGGTAGGCAATCTTTCCCCTTTAAGGGCCGAGGGACTTCAGCTCCCAGAATCCCAGGAGCTATTGGCCAATATGGGACTATTGGCCAACATGGCTGAGGCTTCTGGGAGCTGAAGTCCCTCGGCCCTTAAAGGGGAAAGGTTGCCTACCCCTGTCCTAAGAGATGAGGAGACTCTGGGTCACCTAGACTATTTAATGCTAATACTGCTGGTCTCTCTGGGACATTTTTAACTCTTAGTGCTAAGCATTGTTGCATTTCTAATATGCCAGGGTGGGTAATCTTTGAGTCCAAAGACCAAATATCATACCCCTCCAGAACTCACAAATGGCCTCAGGTGTCCAACTTTGTTGCCCAAATTGCATGGTAGCAGGGGTGGAAAGTAAATGTTTTACTATATTTTATGTGAAATCAAGTCCAGTGTAATACATACACCTTCTTGATAATAGATTCATTACAAAGCACTATTTCACTGGAAACAAGGGCATGTGGTGCCCATTCCATTCCACATACAGACATCAACTAGGCTGGTGGCTTTTTCAGCACTGTCCATGATGAGATGACATCTTTTATCTTTACCACACTGATAGTCATAAAGCTACCTTAAGTATTCAGAGTTGCACTGGACAGACATGCAGCTCTGCCATCTAACAGAGGAAAATGGTGTCAGAAACAGTGGCTGTCCTCCCCCTTCCTGGTTCATGTGCCTGTATACTGACACATGCTTGTTTCTCCATGGTTGTACATCTCTGTAGATATGGAAACATGTCTTCAAGCATGAGTCCACACAGGAGACAACAAACTGGAAAGTTTGTGTTGAGTTGTAATTCTTGATTACTCATGTAAGTCTAATTTAAATTTCTGGGACAACACCAAACAATAGCTAGTTGTGACTATCTTGCCTTGTAGATTTTTTTCCTCCAACTTTCTGTATCAGCTTTGTTTTCTCGGAACAACTTCTGGAATACTGTCTTTACCATACACAATATCTCTTCCTGTACATGTAATATTTATTTTTATGATTTATGAACAATGTGCCAGATGCTTAAGCATGAAATGTTTAGTGGCTTCTGCAATGAAAGCTCAAAAGTTTATGCTACGCAGAGCACCTCAACATTAAGTAAGGTAAATGGCATAATTAGTGTGAGTGCAATATTCTATTATTTCTTTCTCTTGCTTGCCATCTCTAAGCAATGCGCAGGGGGAATGGACCCAGGAGTGGAAGTGTATAATTAAAATGTATTCATAATTACATGGGAAGTATTCATATTTTCAAGATGAATGTGACTCATTTAATCATTTTTCTAAACAGTAATAAAATGAAACAATATAATGTTCCAGGAAAAGGATAAAAAAGTGTTTGTATGTGTGTGTTGGGGAGCTGGGGAGAAAGCAGTTTTATAAGGTATTTTGTTGGAATGGTAACATTTTCATTCTGTCAGTTTAGAGTTCTAGTTTGAAGCAGTCATAATCCTCATATAAAAGAAAATAATTCCTATATTTGTTTTATTGAGATTATGGTTTCAAACCTGTGAAACAATGCTATATTTTGACATTGGATTTTTGAACACAGGGCAGTGCTAATAACAATGAAACAATGCCTAAATACAGGCACAAAATCACATCTGATCTTGGAAGCTCAGCAGGGTAAGCCTGGTTTAGTACTTGGATAGGATACTACCAATGAATACTAGGTGCTGTAGGCTCTATTTAGAGGAGGGAACTGACAAAACCACCTCTGAATATATATATATTTATGAGGTTGCCATAAGTCAACAGGTGACTTGAAGGCACATACAAACACATTCATGGGATGTGTAAACTGTGTCTGACTGATACCAGTAGAGAATCTGGGACAAATAGTACTGGTGCTTTTTCAAGAGTATACTGTTTAAGGATCTCACTTCCTTACCCTGAGGAAATGTTGACATCTTTATATGCTTACCAACACCAAGACTGGACACAGATTCTGTTTTCTTTCTATGTTCCCCCCCCCTCCACAGGTCCTTGTGTCTATTCCTATTTGTTATAGACAGCAAAATAAGGGCCGCAATCTGAAAGCAGTGGAAAATGAAACCTTGTATGAAAAAGGATACTTTTAAATTTTAAGCCATATAAATTCAGAGTCAACTCTTCTTTTAAAAAAGCCATACCCTTATTTATACAGGTTGAGTCTCCCTTATCTGGAATTCCAAAATCTAAAAATATTCCAAAAACCATTCCCCCCCCCATGGGTAGCTGAGATAAGGACATCTTTGCTTTCTGATGGTTCAGTATACACAAACTTTTTTTCATGTACAAAATGATTAAAAATATTGTATAAAATTATCTTCAGGCTATGTTTATAAAGTGTATAAAAAAGTAAAGGTAGTCCCATTGACAAGGTGGTCAAGTTGTGTCCGACCATAGGGGGCAGTGCTCATCTCCATTATTAAGCCAAAGAGGCAGCATTGTCAGAGACTACTCTGGGATTATGTAGCCAGCATGATTGCACATAATGCTGTTTACCTCCCCACTGAAGTGGTACCTATTTATCTACTTGCATTTGCATGCTTTCGAACTGCTAGGTTGGCAGGACCTGGGACTAGTGACAGAAAAGGTGTATAAACTGTATATGAAACATAAATGAATGTTGCGTTTAGACTTGGGTCCCATCTCCAGTATATCTGATTATGTATGTATATATAAATACAGGTATTCCAAAATTTAAAAAAATCCAAAATCCAAAACACCTCTAGTTCAAAGCATTTTAGATGAGGGAGACTCAACCAGTATGAGATATCTTCTGACTTTAATAAGAATTCCAATGTATTGCAGTATAAAAATATTCCATACCCACAGGAGTATTTGTGGATGCAGAATCAAGGTATTCCTCAATATCCAAACATCCACAGCTAAGAAACACATATTCCTATAGAACAGAAAGACTTTAGAAAATATCAGCCCTCCAAAATATGTTAACAAACACAAATGCAATATTTTTTTTTGTTCTAGCTATTTTTGTCTGTAAAAGATAAAAATAACAATTATCTTTACATGGAAGGTGTCTGAAAAATGAGACATTTTCTAGAGTCAATCCAATGAACCTATTATAAAATGCTGAGTCAACATTTATGCAAATTCCATGAATTCAATCATGCTTCTCTAGTTGGAACTACTATTAGGATTCAGGTCAACATGTACAACTTTTTAGGTGACAATGTGCCTTTGCAGACTGCCAGAAATAGTGCAAACTGAGTCCACTTTAACTGTCCTGCCTCAGTGCTAGGGAATCATGGGAACTGTAGTTTATTGTGGCACCAGAGCTCTCTGACAGAGAAGGCTCAATGTCTCAGAAAAAAAATAAAATTCCCATGATTCCCTAGCACTGAGCTAGGACAGTTAAAATGCATTCAATTTGCACTATTTCTAGCAGTCTGCAAAGGCCCAATGTCATAAAACAGAAAACATTTGGGGCAGCTATGTTGGCCATTTTGCAAATTCAAACAAAAATCCATCAGTGATACCTTTATTGGCCAACTAAAATGCACAATATACCTGTTCCAAGCTTTGGAAGCTCCATGGGCTTCTTTATCAGGCAAGATGTTATAAACCAAACAGCAGAAAAACAATTGGAGATGTTAGTCAGATGCATATACGTTGCTTCAATCTTTAGTTAAGATGGTATATGGTGGGGAGGATATCTTTTGCAGGTAGGCTCATCCTCCTTTTGGCCATATGGCTATAGAGAGATTTTCCTAGTCCAGGAAATTTAAAATCTATTTGCATATCAACAAGGACCCTTCTTTTGCAATCCAATATGTCTTCATTCCAGTGAGGCCACAGGCCTCTTTGTGACAGAGAACAATGGATTCCTTAAGAAGTCTCCATGTTTTGGCATCAGGAATATTTTGGTGGATGTAGAGGTAAAACATGTGAATTAAGACCAAATTTAAGAAGAAAAAAATGTTTTACCTTGGTTGAAGTATCCAGTCTACAGGCTATTTTTTTCTGGTTCCCCTATCGCAACTACAATGTGGTATCTCACAATACAGAAAACATTCAGGGGTAGCTGTGTTGGCCATCTAGCAAATTAAAACAAAAATCCATCAGTGATACCTTTATTGGCCAACTAAAATGCACAATGTCATAAAATACTTAGCGTTCTACTTCAAATTCTACTTCCATATTAATTCTGGTACAAAATATTACTTCAAGGGACTAAAAATTCCTGTATACCTGGTTGAGAGTTGTAGAACCTATGGATCAAAGTTTTGTTAGAACAGTGAAATGCTATGATCATCATAACCTATGTTCAGGTTTTGTTGTTGCTGTTAGCTGGCCTTGAGTCAACTGATTCAAGGAGACCATATGGATGAGATGTTTCCAAGACCTCTTGTCATTAACCTCTCTGCTCAGGTCCTGCAGACCCAGGCCTGTGTCTTCCCTGATCAAGTCTAACCATTTGGTATTTGGTGCTCCTCTCTTTCTGTTGACTTTCAGCTTTCCTAGTATCATTGTCTTTTTTAATGATTAATTTCCCCCCATGATGTGGCCAAAGTATGACAGCCTCAATTTAGTCATCTTGGCTTCCAGAGAGTTCCAGCTTGATCTGTTCCAGAACCCATTTGTTTGTTTTCTTGGCTATCCGTGGTATCCTCAGCACTCTTCTTCAGCACCACATCTCAAATAAATTGATTTTCTTCCAATTGGCTTTTTTCACTGTCCAGCTCTCATATCTGTACATGGTGATGGGAAATACAATGGCTTGGACTATCCTCACTTTAGTGTCCAGAGTTATGTCCTTACAATTTATAATCTTGTCCATTACTTATATAACTACCCTTCCTAATCCCAGTCTTCTGATTTCCTGACTGCAGTCTTCATTTTGATCAATATTTGAGCCAAGGTATGGGAACTCTTTGACTGTTTCAATTTTCTCATTGTCTGGGTGAATTTTTGTAGATCTTCTGTGGTCATTATTTTTGTTTTTAATGCTCAGCATTAATCCAACCTTGGCACTTAATAATAATAAAATTTATTTTTATCCCGCCCCTCTGTGTAACGCAACTGGGGCGGCTTACAACATTAAAATATACAATACATATCCCACAATCCCACCCACCCCTTAAAATACTATTAAACAATAATGATTTAAAATACACTTAAAATACTAATGCAAGTAAACAAATGAACAATAACTACAGCAGAGTCGGGGAGCATGTTGGGCTATCTTTTGATAGTCTGGGAGTGCTCCTGGATCAGACTTTTAGTCCTGGGTGACTTCAACATCCCACTCAAGACCAGTTTAACAAGTGCGGCACGGCAGTTAATGGATTCCATAACAGACATGGGCCTATCCCAATTAGTTTCTGGGCCAACGCATTCCAGGGGTCATACCTTCGATGCGGTCTTCAGTACAGAACAGGCATATCCGTGGGCAGAGGTAATAAACACTTCCGTGCTGTCATGGACAGATCATTTCCTGGTCAAGGTTGGACTAAGAGCCACTATTCACCCCACCGGGGGTGGAGGACCTATTAGAATGGTCCTCCCTCGAAGGCAAATGGAGCCAATTGGATTTCAGAGAGCCTTGGAGGCTTCCTTGATTCGTAAAGCCGGCGACCCTATCGAAGCCCAAGTTAATTCTTGGAACATCAATATCACTATCAACACGATCACTCCCAAGTGTCCTTTCCAGCCTGCTTCATACCGTCACCCTTGGTTCTCAGATGAATTTAAGAAGATGAAGCAGGTTGGACAACGACTAGAGTGCACCTGGCAGAAAACTCGACTCTCATCTGACAAGACTCGTCATAGGAACTTTCTTCGTTCTTATCAAGATGCAATATGTGCAGCGCAGAAATCTTTCTCCTCTACATGAATTGTGTCTGCAGAATCTCATCCAACAGAACTGTTTAGGGTGGTAAGGGAGCTGACACAGGCTCCCCCTGTACAGAACCCTTTACTTAACCCGACAACAGCCTGTTGTGATGTTTTAACAACTATTTCACAGATAAAATCTCTCATATAAGAACCGACTTAGAAGCCGGGATTACAGCAGAAGTGACTGATGAGGTGCCCAGTAAACCTGTTTTTGAGATTAGACTGGATCAGTTCGAACCGGTGAGTACCGATTACGTGGACAAGTTCCTTGGAAAAGTGAAGAGGATGATGTGCTCCCTTGATCCCTGCCCATCCTGGCTGGTCATCCAGGGGGGTGATGCATTGATGGCTTTTCTCAAGATGGTCATTAATGTATCCCTTAGGGAAGGAATTGTTCCATCAAGTTTAAAGGAGGTGGTCGTTAGATGACTCCTGAAGAAACCTTCCCTGGACCCCCTGGACCTGAAAAATTACAGACCAGTCTCTCACCTTCCATTCTTGAGCAAGGTGATCGAGTGAGCCATTGCCCTCCAACTTCAAGTGATCTTGGATGAAACTGATTTTCTGGATCCATTTCAAACCAGTTTCAGACCTGGATATGGGGTGGAGACTGCCATGGTCACTCTGGTAGATGACGTGCACCTGAGCACCGACGGGGGAGCGTGACCCAGTGCTTTTGGACCTCTCAGCAGCCTTCGACACGATAGATCATGACATCCTCTTGGAATGCCTGAGAGAGTTAGGAATCGGGGGCACTGTACTCCAGTGGTTCTGTTCCTTCCTCTCGGGCAGGTTCCAGAGGGTGTCACTCGGGGACAGTTGCTCCTCAAAAATGGAGCGAAAATGTGGTGTCCTGCAGGGTACCATTCTATTTCCAAAGTTGTTTAACACCTATTTGAAGCCGCTGGGAGAGATCATTAGGAGACATGGGGCTGGGTGTTATCTATATGCTGATGACACCCAAATATATTTTTCCATGTTTCGGTCAGCTGCTATGATGGCAGGTGGCAGCACTCTTCTCAATCAATGTCTTGAAGCAGCAATGGACTGGATGAGGAAAAACCGACTCAAGCTGAATCCAGATGAAATGGAGGTACTTAAGGTAGGGGCCCCCAAACCAGGTATTGGGTTGCAACCTCCATTCCTGGGTGGAGTCACGCTCTCTGCTAAGGACTGTGTTCGCAGTCTGCGGGTGCTCCTGGACTCGTCGCTTCACATGATAGATCAGGTGAATGCGATAATCAGGAGCGCCTGTTATCAGCTTTTTCTGATACGCCAGCTGCGCTCCTTCCTAGAAGTAAAGGACCTAGAAACTGTAGTACATGAACTGGTAACCTCACGACTTCTGCAATGCACTCTACATGGGGCTACCCTTATACCTAACTCAGAAACTACAACTAGTACAAAATATGGCAGCCAGACTTATCACCGGAACATCGAGGAGGGATCATATTACTCCTATTCTGAAATCTCTCCATTGGCTGCCTATTAGTTTCCAAGCACCGTATAAGGTGTTGGTGATGACCTTTAAAGCCTTACATGGCCTGGGTCCATCCTATCTAGGGGATTGCCTTCTTCCATATAATCTGCCCAACACCCTCAGGTCCTCTGGGAGGAAGCTGCTTCAACTGACAAAAACTAGGTTGGTGGCAACCTCCCAGAGGACATTTTCTGCTACCATGCCCAGACTCTGGAATGCCTTGCCAGAAGAGATCCATCTGATAATCAAGACAGATCTCTTCCGGCAGGCCTCCCTGGAATACAACTACCCACCCATCTTAACCTCCCTCATCAGACATTCTCTTATATCTGCCCTGTACCCCAGGGAGTTCACTGGAAGTTTTACTGTTTTAATTTATTTATTGTTAACTTTAGTTTTTAACTCAGACCTGTATTTAATTTAGGGGGGTAATAGTGTTAGTTACATTGTTTGTAACCTATTGTAGAAATTGATTTTTATGTATTGATTTTAGATGTAAGCTGCCTTGATAGCTATGGCTAAAGGTGGGGTATAAATAAATTATTATTATTATTATTATTATTATTATTATTATTATTGATGACTGGGGTACCTATTCAGGAAAGGCCTGCCAGAGGAGATCTGTCTTAACAGCCTTTTTAAAGCTGTTTAAGGTGGTAATATGACGGATCTCATCCAGCAGGCCATTTCCATAATCTGGGAGCGGTTGCTGAAAGGGTCCTCTGGACGGTTGCAGACAGTCTAGTATTTATAGGTTGCAGCAGATTCCTCCCAGAGGACCTGAGCGTGCAGGGTGGGTTATATGGGAGGAGGCACTCCCAAAGATAGGTTTAGGGCTATAAAGGTAATAACCAACACCTTGTATTGGGCCTGGAAACTAATAGGCAGCCAGTGAAGTGATCTTAAAATTGGTGTAATATGGTCTCTTCTTGATGTTCCCGAGACCAGTCTGGCTGCCATATTCTGTACTAGTTGAAGTTTCTGGACCAAGTATGAGGGTAGCCCCATGTAGAGTGCATTACAGAAATCAAGACGAGAGGTTACCAGCGCATGCACCACAGTTTCAAGGTCCCTAACTTCCAGGAAAGGGCGCAGCTGGTATATCAGCCGAAGCTGATAACAGGCACTCCTGACTGTCGCATTCACCTGATTTGTCATCTGAAGCGACAGATCCAGGAGCACCCCCATACTGCGAACACAGTCCTTTGAGGAGAGTGTGACCCCATCCAGGACAGGAGATTGCATCCCAATACCTGGTTTCGGGGCCGCTTCTGTAAGTACCTTCGTTTTGTCTGGATTCAGTCTCAATCTGTTTTCTTCATCCAGTCCATTACTGATTTAAGACAATCATTGAGAGGAGAGACACCATCTGAAGTCAAAGCTGAAGACCGAGACATGAGGAAATATATTTGGGTGTCATCAGTGTATTGATGACATCCAACCCTATGTCTCTGGATGATCTCTCCCAATGGCTTCATGTATGTATTGAATAGCATCAGGGACAGGATGGTGCCTTGTGGGACGCCACAATTAATCTCTTTCTTTGCAGAGCGGCTGTCCCCGAGCATCACCCTCTGGAATCTGCCCAAGAAGAAGGAACGGAACCATTGTAGTGCAGTGCCTTCAATTCCTAACCTTCTCGGGTGATCCAAGAGGATGTCATGATCTATTGTATCAAAAGCTGCTGAGAGGTCCAATAGCACCAACAGGGTCACACTACCCCGTCGATGCCCAGACAAAGATCATCAGCTAAGGCAAACATGATCTCCATATCCTGTCCTAATGCCAGTTTGAAATGGATCTAGATAATCGGTTTCCTCCAAGACATCTTGGAGTTGAAGAGCAACCGCCCTCTCAATCACTTTGCTCAAAAAAGGTAGTAGCGAAACTGGCCTATAACTGTTCATGTCCAGGGGGTCCAGGGAAGGTCTTTTCAGAAGTGGCCTGACCACCGCTTCCTTCAAACAGGATGAAACATGACCTTCCCTAAGTGATGGATTGATGATGTCTCTAAGAAACATCCTCAAGGCATCTCCCCCATGGATGGCCAGCCACAAAGGGCAAGGATCAAGAGGGCAGGTTGTTTTCCTCACTCTATCAAGAAGCTTGTCCATGTCATCAGTATTCATGGATTGAAACTGAACCAGTATAATTTCATCAACGGAGTTGCTGGACATCTCGTTGATTGATTCCGTTACAACACTGGCATCTAAGTCAGCTCTTATCTGAGAGATTTTATCTGCAAAGAAGTTGTTAAGTTGTCACAGCAGGCCATTGTATGGTTAAGTAATGGGTTCTGCACAGGTGGAACCTGTGTCAGTTCCCTTACCACCCTAAACAGCTCAACTTTGCAATAAAAATAAATTATAGTTAACTACCATCACCACACCTTCTTGAATCAATTTTGCACACTGTATTTCAGTCCTTAGAAGAAAATGTGGTAACCTAGCACAATAAATTCAGTGCCAAAAAAATCATACTGAAAGAATGTTTGCTACAAAGCAATTTTAGAAATATGTCCCTGCTTTTGATAAATGGAAGCTAATTTTCTTAATTAACACTTCACTTCACTAGCAACACATCCTTCAGCTGTGTTAATAATCTCACTTTCTTCCCACATACATATAGAAAAGTAAAATTAATATCATGGATGGAAACCAATGTTGTGCAAACTGATGTTTACTTATGCAATGGAACATTCTTCCTTTATTTACCCTCCCGTAATCATAAAATCCAATATGGAGAGTTTTTCTACCCACTAGAACTGATTTTGAGGACAAAGAGGCAGTCAGAAGGGAGATGGGAAATCATTCCTCACCTGATTACATTCATGAAAGAAGTTCCATCCATGGAAAAATATTACTGGATTATATCCCATGTACCTGTGAGTATCATATGATTCCAGCAATTCCCCAAAAACAATTCCATCATCTGGATTACTTTCCAGAATTACTGAAATAGAATCCTTGTAACTTGAGCTTATAATGCCTAAGGTAAGGACAGAAAGGTTTTTATAGGTTGCACTATAAAATGCAGTGTCTCAAGTGGTTAAGTCGCTGACTCTGTTGATTCCAAGATCAGCAGGTTGGTAGTTTGAGGCCCGGGCACTGTATGATGGGGTGAGCTCCTATTGCTAGTCCCAGCTTCTGCCAACCTAGTAGTTCAAAGCATGCAAATGCAAGTAAATAAATAGATACCACTTTGGTAGGAAAGTAAACAATGTTCTGTGCAATTATGCTGGCCACATGATCACAGAGTAGTCTCTGACAATGCTGGCTCTTCGGCTTAGTAACAGAGATGAGCACCACCTCTCATGGCCGGACATGACTTGGCAACTTTGTCAACAGGGAATACCTTTACCTTTATCTTTACTATAAAATTACCACTTGATACGAATTATTGTTGATGTACTCTAGGAAAAGGAACCATTTTTCAGTAAATGATGTTTTTTCCCAATTTGTCCTTTTGATCTTTTTACATTATCTGTGAATTTCTTCATCAGCCATACGTCTCATGTTTTCCTCCACCAATTTTCTGTTAAAAGGTCACTTGCTTTCCAATTCTTAGCAATTTTCAATTTGTTGCTGTTTTAAATGTTGACATTTTATATAATCCCTGAATTGTAATACAATAAAATTTGACTAAAAATACTTGATAAATGCATTTTAAAAATGTAGGGAAAATAATAGCATTTGTGTGGTGAAATTTCTGAGATAGTATTGGATTGGCAAGGCAAAAGCTGAACAAGAACCAATCCCACACTCACCTCCACACACACAGTCTAGAAAAGAAAAGAAATAAGCCCAGTCTATTTATATTACCATAAATATATGCTGTGCTTGAACTCTACTACTTTAACATAGAAAGTAGTAAATATTGGGTATAGGTATGAAAAGGTTGCTAACTATAACAATTTCTGTTAAGGATTTGTGTTGTTTTATCTACTGAGAAAACCATTCTGCATGCTTTGAGTGAGAATATTGTTCTTGCATTTATATCTGGGCCATGTATTAGCAATGTGTCTTTATTAAGTACCGAAAATATCAGATTTCAACTAAGCAAGAATGGATGTTATAGTTCACTTTTATTTTCTTTGGCAGGTAAATGTATATTTACTGCTCCCCATTACTATATAATCAGCAGTACTTTTCAATTGTGTTTCAGTTAGGAAGAAATAATAGCAATCTAAACTAATAATGACAACTTAAGCTGGCTGCCATACATTGAAGCTTTCCTCTTTAAGTAAAATAGATTCTGTTCGCAAATTGGCCCTCAAAGCATTGTAATTTCTTTGCATTTAAATTATTTACCACCTGAAAGACAGATTTGTATGTTAAGACTGATAACAGAACAAAGGACAGAATCAATAATGAACTGCTGTGGATGGTTGTAATGAAATGTGGAGGAAAAAAGGGAAAACATGTACATCTAATGGTGTGTGCTTGTTAATTACAGGGGACATTTATTTAAAATTACACCTGTTTAACATATTGATGCATGTCATCACTTTACAGCAGCTTATTTTTATCCAGGTGCTATTCTGATGGGCAAATGTACCCTCAGAAATCACAATGAGCTTATCATGTTACAAGTCCAATGTTGGAATTTTGGAAGACTGTTTTGTTAGAGATACCAAAACAAAAATCACAACTGTTAATATATTTAGTGATCTGCATGTAATGAACATGTAATAGTAGTTAATATCTGATTATATTTTATTTGCATGTGAGGATGAATTTTTTAAAATTTTCTTTCTAATGCAGGAAAAATAAATTATTTCTGCACCATTCTTGTCTACTATTCACACATCCTGAAGTATTTTATGAAATTATCCCATTGATAAAAAAATCGTTTTTTTTTCATGTGGGAGATTTGAGAGAGCTTACACACACAAACACACACAAACACACACACACACACACAAACACACACACCATCTCCAGACTGCTATGTGTGCTTCAAAACAAGACTGCTGTTTTCTTCACAAAACCTCAGAAATTTGGTACAACATACTTCTGGCACAAGAAAAATCTTCTGTAGAAAGCAGCAATCTTGTACAGTATTGTCATGTTTTTATGCAAGATTATTGCTTTGTTTTTTGCACAAGATTTTTTGTTGTGTAAGATTTTGCTATGTTGTTTGCATAGAAAACAGAAAACAAAGCAATCTTGTACAAAAATAAATGTGACTTTGTGGGGTGTTTTTTCCTACCCCCCCCCCCCCCCCCCCGTGCTCACACTGAAAAAAAATATTTCTGTGCAGCGTTAAGTTCCTGAAATATGTTGGGATGTGCAAATACTGGGTAAAAGTTTGTTACTGTATTATTCTTCCTGACCTGGTTTCCCAAATATCTCAAAATTCATTTTTCAGCCAGAAAACAAATAATGGTAAATGCTCATTTCACTCCTAATACATGGTACATAATGAAGTGTTTTTTTCTCTAATGGTTGGACCATAATTCCACATATTGTCATATACCCATTCATTCATTGGCTATTTTAATGGATGTTGTTCATATTTTTGAGTAGAAAATGGCAAGGTGACAAGCTCCACATGCTCTGAGATGGTTAACTGTTTATTTAAATAGTTAAACAAACAGTTAAACAGTTAAATAAACATTTGACCATCTCAGAGCACATGGAGCTTGTCTCCTTACCATTTTCTGCTTTTAATATGCTTTTCAGTACTCCTGTGTTCTTGACTGACATAGAGGCAATTCCAGTCTTTCTTTATTTCATCACTTAAATTCTTATTTATTTTATACACGTTCAGTTTGTAACTGCTGTCTATAACACTTTATATCTCTTGCACTGCTGTTGTCCTTTCTTCACTTGGTACACTCAATACATTTGGAGTTGGGAGGATGCTTTGTCCTAAGGAGGAGGAGGAAGTGGTGGTGGTGGTTTATCTATGTAATCCTAAAGAGACAGTTAAATTGCTATTATTAGATTTATTGCTAGATAAATTTCTGGATTAAAAATGAACATAAACATCAAACCACACATGAGAAAGAACTATTGGATAATAGATAGGTAATATGATGAACATAACTGTTTCTTCTAAGAAGAGTGGATGGTAGATGGTGGATGGTTTGAGATTCAAATTTTTAAACCAACTAGTTTTGGTAGAATCTTATAGCACCTTTGAGACTAACTGAAAGAAAGAAGTTAGCAGCATGAGCTTTCCTAGACTACAGTCTACTTCCTCAGATGCATTTAGAGGAGTGGATCTGAGGAAGTAGACTGTAGTCTATGAAAGCTCTTGTTGCTAACGTCTTTCTTTCAATTAGTCTCAAAAGTGCTATGAGATCTCTCTACATACTGATTCTACAGACTAACACAGCAATATCTTTTAATTTTAGTTTGGGTAGAGTAATTTTAAAGGAAAACCATTCTGTGCACTCATTTCCTGCAAATGTAAGTCATACTCATTTTTGCCATGTTAAGAATTATCAATAAGTAATATTTGTTTCCCTTTAAGAAGGTTTATGATAGTATTTTAAAATTCATCTAGAAAAGAATTCAGATATAAATTCAACTTAAACAAGATGGTAATCTTCAGCTGACTTCCAAGGGACCTTGTGAATCGGTTATAGATGAATCCATATGATATATGGACCCATATGATTTGCAAATGATGAACAAATCTCAGGATTATTTTGCTGATGTCACTGGAGGCTTGTATAACTTTTCAAAAACAAAGAACTCCTTTAGTTCCTTGAAAATGTGAAGCATGAATAGCTTGAATTTTTCAAGATGTGGTAAAGCAGTGGGGCTGTGCATCTCAGAAGGCCAATTAAGCTGGTGGAGTGGTTGCTCAATTAATCCAGAGGATAATTAGAACTTTATAAATGATAGATAATGAGACAAAACTGTTTTCCTTTTTAAAAAAAGAATGACAGGATGCCTCCAAAGACTCCAATGGAATAATTGTGCTGACTGTGAAACTGCAGACAGAAGTATGCCTGAAGCTCTCTTTATTTGTTCTAAGTGGATGTCATCTCTATATGTGAAGTAGGATCACCAAACTCAGGACTGGACAGGGCACCAGATTCTGTTGAAAAAAGATGTGGCATAAAGCTCTGCAAGGCATAACAATGAAATGTCTCTTCCCTCACCCCCACAACCCAACTTTTAGCTGCTGCATCCTCCCCACCCCACTGAACAGCCATTTACTGATTGGTAGAAAGCATTAGTGGTAGGGAATGAAGAAGCTTTCAGCTAGGTTCCTATAGCTGGACACAAAGAACTGAGGTTATCCTTTAGTACATCCTTATTTGCATCCACCTATAGTAGTAGGTGGATAAGTAAATACCTCTACTTATCTACATAAGTAAATGCCTCTCTGCTTTGCCCAGCCCCCTAGTCTCCACTGGTCAGTAAATAGCTGTACTGGGAAGGTGGTAAAAGTGGTTTTCAATAAGGGGATACATACACAGTGGGTGGCTCCACCGTGGGTGTTCATGACATTAATAAAAGCTAGGAATATACAGGTTTTGAACAAAGAATCAGTTCTCATTGAGACATGTTGTGTTGACAAGCTAACTTATTTAAGTTTGGTAAAAGATTTCTATAAGATTTCTCACCTTCAGTGTCATTTTTTTGGTTAGATTTCCACAATTTGTGTAGAAGGCATCTGTGCAAACTAGTGTCTTTTCCCCTTGTGAAAGGAAGTACACACACAAATGCAGAGCAAGTATATAAGGAGTTTGTTTTTTAAAACTTTTGTATGTCTTTTAAATTATTTTATACTGTTTAAAGTTGGGGTGTCTAATTGTTTTTTTTTAAACTTTGTTTTACACTTATCTTTATTTGACTATCTTTTCCCTCAAATATTGCATTTTCATTTAAATTCCATTTGTCAAGTTACAATCAATATACTTTCTAATACATAGTTTTATCCTAACTCATGTATTCCTTTTTAGGATTCTTTTTTCTTTTTCTTGTAGACCCAACATTTTCTGACAGGTGTTTGTTCATTTACTTATTAGTGTTCTTCATTGCTCTATTTCGTATTTTCCCCTTCTTTTCTCTTCTGTTTCTTCTTTTACTGTCTCTTTAACAAGTTATTCATTATTTTTAATTTTACCCTACACACACACACACATCCTCAATAGAGAACGAAATATAAAACAAACAATCAAATAAACCAAGAAATACATGGGGGAGGGGAACATATGGGCATCCATATATCTCTTCTTTTCTCCATTCCTATAGTATCGTTACAATTATATCTATTATTATTATATCTAATTTGTCCATCTTTAAGTTATTCACCTTAATCTTATTCTGATTTCTTACTCTCTTAAGGAGAGAAGAAGAAAGAAGTGAAGGAAAGAAAGGAGAAGACGAAAAATTCTTATCTTGTCATTCCTTTCTCAATTTTCCCCCCTTACTATTCTCAAGGGAAAGTTCAAACTAAGTTGAAAGTTCAAACCAAGGACCGTGACACTCTACAACAATAAAAATAACATAACTCAAGACCAGGAAGGAATAAAAAGACATTGGATGCAATACACAGAAGAACTATACAAAACAGATGACAAAATGAAGGACACATGGAGCAAAGAGCCGTAAGAAAATGAATCCCAGATTCTAAAAAGTGAGGTGGAAGCTGCAATGAAAGAAATGGCAAAAAACAAGACTCCAGGAACAGATGACATACCAATAGAACTGTTGCAATCCACACTGTCAGAGTCAACTCTAGTGCTAACAAACATATGTCAACAGATATGGAAAACAAAATGATGGCCAACAGATTGGAAGCAATCAATACACATCCCCATCCACAAAAAAGGAGACACAAGAGACTGCTGCAACTATAGAACCATAGCACTAATCTCCCATGCAAGCAAAATTATTCTCAAAATACTGCAACATAGATTTCAACCACACATGGAGAGAGAAATCCCAGAGGTCCAACCAGGGTTCAGGAAAGGAAGAGGTACCAGAGGTCACATTGCAATGGAGTGTAGCAGGGAGTTCTAAAAGAAAATCAGCATGTGCTTTATAGACTATAGTAAAGCGTTTGACTGCATAGATCATGAAAGGCTATGGAACGCCCTTAAAGATATGGGAGTGCCAACACATCTGATAGTCCTGATGAGGAAACTCTACTCAGGACAAGAGGCTACTGTCAGAACAGAAGATGAAGAAACAGAACAGTTCCCAATTGGCAAAGGAGTCAGACAAGGCTGCATCCTATCACCCTACTTATTCAACTTATATGCAGAATATATTGTAAGGAAAGCAGGCTTGGACATGGAAGTGAGAGGAGTGAAAATAGGAGGAAGAAATATCAACAATCTGAGATATGCTGACACCACCATAATACTAGCCGAAAACCTCACAGACCTGGAACAACTACTAAGGAAGATCTAAGAAGAAAGTGTGAAGGCAGGCTTACTGTTGAACAGAAAGAAAACAAAAATAATGACCACAGAAAACTTACACACATTAAAACTAAAACAAAAATCCACCAAAGAGTGATAACTTTATTGGACAACCAAAATGCACAATATACTTGTTGCAAGCTTTTGAAGCTCCACTGGCTTCTTCATCAGGCAAGATGCTACAAACCAAACAGGAGAAAAAAATCGGAGATGTTAGTCATTTTGATGCCTGCATTTTGATGTGTCTGTCCTTAGTTAAGATGGTATATGGAGGGTATCTTTTGCAGGCTGGTCCCTCCTCTTTCTGTCCTTGTGACTATTGGGAGATTTGCAAAGACCAGGAAATTTAAACCTAGAAAATATTCAAAACAGACAATGAGGAAATAGAAATAGTAAAAGAGTTCTCATATCTGGGATCAAACATTGATTGGAACGGGGACTGCAGCCAGGAAATCAGGAGAAGATTAAGAATGGGGAGGGCAGCTATGAAAGAATTAGAAAAGATCCTAAAATGCAAAGACATACAACTCAGTGCAAAAGTCAGAATCATATAAGCCATTGTATTCCCTATTACCATGTATGGATGTGAGAGCTAGACAGTCAAGAAAGAAGATAGGAGGAAAATAAACACATTTGAGATAACATGGTGCTAGAGAAGAGTGCTGAGGATTCCACGGACAGTCAAAAGGACAAACAAATAGGTCCTAGAACAGATCAAGCCAGACATATCCCTAGAAGTCAAGATGACAAGACGTAGACTGTTGTACTTTGGACACATAATGAGAAAGCATGAATTGTTGGAAAAGACAATAATGCTGGGAAAGGTGGAGGGAAGTAGGAAGAGAGGAAGGCCACATGCTAGATGGATGGACTTTATTAAAGAGACCACAAATATGAGTTTGCAGGAGCTAGGCAGAGCAGTAGAGGACAGGGGGCCCTGGAGATGTCTCATCCATAGGGTGCCATGGGCTGTCAATTGAGCAGGTTAAAGGAAAAGACTTAAATATGTCTCTAATGGAAGAAATACAGAAAATCATAATTGATTTGAGCAAAGAAATCCATGATCTAAGACAGAAAATGATAGAGCTCAAAACAGAAATTAAAAATGAGTTAAGAGAGGATCTTAAAGGGGTCACTGGAGCAATAGACAGAATGTCAACAGAAATGAACAAAATTAAAAATGAAATGGGAAAAATTGAGGCCAAACATGAAAGTTTTGAAGAAAATTTGAGGGAAATTAAACAGAAACAGAAAGATCTAGTAGAGGAGAATGTAATGAAAGATGTGAGAGTACGAGATAGATCTTTAAAGATAAGAGGGATTCTGGAAGAGGAAAGTGAAGATTTATGGCAAAAAATTGTACAGATGTTGAGTGAGTATCTAAACAAAGAGTTTGAACAATGTGAAATGGAGGTGGATAACTTATATTGATTAAACTCATATATAGCAATAATAATAATAATAATAATAATAATAATAACAACAACAACAACAACAATATTCCAAGAGATGTAGTTGTTTTCTTTGTAAGGAAACAATTAAAAGACAATATTTGGCATAAGCATAAGACCACACCAATTAGATTTGAGGGTAATGAGGTACAGCTTTTTAAGATTTACCTCCTGTAATTATAAGAAAAAGGAAATAATATAATTTTTTGATGGCAGCACTTAGGGAGAGACAAGTTACTTATAGATGGAGGTTGCCAGAGGGACTTATTTTTTGGTTCCATAAAAGGAAGATAGAAATAAAGTCTGTACAGGAAACGAAAGAATTCTGGAAACATTTTAGGAAAGACAGCAGGAAAGAAAATAACAAAGCAAGAATACAGGGAGAAGACTTAGACGATAAGGATAAAAGTGAGACAGAAGTGAAACAAAGATATAAGGCAATAAAGGATAAAAAAGATCAAGAAGAGCAAAAACAGCAACATAGAAATATAGATAATGGAGACAAAAAGGTAAAAAGGACCCAACAAAAGAGAGAGGGGAAAAACACTCTGATAGATAAGAGTGAAAACATTTCTTTACAGGACAAAAGGGAGGGAGATTTAAAAGTAGAAGCAGAAGAAGAGGTGGATGTTAAATTTTTAGAGAGCCCTAAATTGGGAAGGTATACATTTTGGCAAGGGGGAAAAAAGAGAGAGAGAAAGAGAGAGGAGTTGTGTTATATATCAACTCCAAATATGAGGCAATGGAAGTATTAAACGACAATCAGGGATGATATGTTGGAGTGCAAATTATACTGAATGGGGGAAAAACTCTTTTGTTGGGGATCTATGGGCCTTTGGAAAAAAAAGGAAAATTTTATAAACTTTTGTTAAATAAAATAGAAAACTTATCATTTGATGTATGTGTGGTAGTGAGAGATTGGAATGGAGTTGTCGATCCAACATTGGATAGATATTCAGAGAAAAAAATAAGATGTAATCAAGGTAAATTGCCCAAAGAATTTTTTGAGTTAACAGAATGTATAGGCGTAAGAGATGTGTGGAGAGAGAGAAAAAAGAGACAAAAGGGAATATACCTTTTTTTTTCAGACAGGCACCAGTCCTGGCCTAGGCTGGACATGATATTAGTCTCATCTCACTTAATCCCCAAGATAGTAGATATAGAAGGAAAACCACAGGAAGGCTGGGCAGAGGACAGGAGCTTGCCCAGAGCAACACCTCCTCCGGCGGCAGCATGGCAGTGGCAGCAGTAGTGAGGCAGCTGTGAGGCTGGGCAAGAGCATAAGATGCCCGCCCAAAAACACTGCCTTCAGCAGCATGGTGATGCAGCAGCAGCGGGGCTGCAGGAAGGCTGGGCGGAGGCCAAGAGCCCGCCCAGAGCAACACCTCCTCCAGTGGTGGCACAGCGGTGGCAGCGGCGGCGAGGCAGCTGTGAGGCCGGGCAAGGGCATAAAACTCCCACCCAAAAACACTGCCTCCAGCAGTGTGGTGACGCACTTGCAGTGGGGCTGCAGGAAGGCTGGGTGGAGGCCAGGAGCCCGCCAAGAGCACCCTGTCCTCTGGTCGTGGTGCAGCAGCAGCAGTGGCAGCGACGCAGCTGTGAGGCCGGCAAGGGCATAAAATGCCCTCCCAAAAATACCGCCTCCAGCAGTGCAGTGACACAGTAGTGACAGGGACTCTGAGGCCGGGAGAGAGCTGAAAAGAGGCTATTGACTTTGTTTGCCACAAAGGCCACTCTCACCAGAATGGACACGAGTATAGGGCACTTTCAACACCTCCCTCTTTAATAGTGGCCGGGAATGATCTCAGAGCGGGAATTGAGATTGTGTGGGGAGGGGAAGGTATGGCGGCAACAAAGTGAAAAGCTGTTACAAAGGAAGGTGGATTGCTGTTTGAAAGCTATCCCGCCTTCAGTTCACTCTTGTCCCCGGAATGGTTTGGAGAGCGCACCAACCATTCCACAGAACCTTACCTTGCTCTTGTGCAATGCCAGGTCAGTTAAGAATAAAACCCATATTATACATAATTTCCTCATAGATGAGGATGCTGACCTGTGTTGCTTTACAGAGACCTGGATGGGAGAAGATAGTGCCACTACATGGACGCAGGCCCTCCCGGCTGGGTACTCTGTCAGTGAGCAAGTAAGGGGAAGTGGGCGGGGGGCAGAGTGGCTCTGGTTCATAAAAACAATCTTACCTTGACCAGGAGACCTGTCCGGGACACAGTCCACTTCGAGTGTATGTACCTGAGCCGAAGGACCAGGGATAGTTTAGGGATTCTGCTAGTTTACTGACCACCCCGTTGGCTAGCAGACTCCCTAACCAAGCTGACACAATTGGTCTTAGAGTTGCTGTTGGAGTCGCCCAGACTTCAACATTCCACTCGAGTCCAGTCTGCCAAGTCTAACAGGCACGGTTTGGGAGTTTATGGATTCCATGACAAACATGGGCCTATCCCAATTGGCCATTAGGCCCACACATTGTGCAGGTCCTACCCTCAATACCTTCAGTACAGAACAGGAATATCCGTGGATGGAGATAATAAATATCTCCGCATTGTCATGGAAGGTTCATTTCCTGATCAAGGCAGAGCTAAGAACCACTGTCTGCCCCACCAGGGGTGGTGGACCTATTAGAATGGTCCATCCTTGAAGGATAATGGATCCAATTGGATTCTAGAAAACCCTAGAGGGTTCAATGGTTGGTAACGCCAGTGATTCTGTCCAAGCTTTGGTTAATACCTGGAACATCGATCTTGCCAAGGCTATCAACACAATCACTCCCAAGCATCCTTTCCAACCCACCTCAAACTGTAAGACATAGTATACAGAGGAGCTGAGGAAGAAGAAGCAGGTTGGACAATGACTAGAGTGCATCTGGCAGAAAACTCGACTCTTATCTGACAAGAGTTGTCATAGGAACGTTCTTCATTCCTATCAAGAGGCAATACGTGCAGTGCAGAGATTTTTCTGTTCTGCATGTATTGCATCTGCAGAGTCTCATCCAGCAGAGCTGTTTAGGGTGGTAGGGGAACTGAAGCGGGTTTCTCCTGCACAGAACCCCTTGCTTCACCCAACAACAGCCTACTGCGATGCATTTAACAGCTTCTTTGCAGATAAAATCTTTCAGATAAGAAATGACTTAGATACCAGTATTGACATAGAATCCACAGACGAGGTGTCCAGCAACTCTGTTACTGAGATTTTACTGGATGAATTTCAATCTGTGAGTACTGATGACATGGACAAGCTCCTTGGCAGAGTGAGGAAAACTACTTTCCCTCTCAATCCTTGCCCTTCATGGTTGGCCGTCTAGGGTGGGGATGTGCTGAGAGTGTTCCTTAAGGACATAATCAATGTATCCCTCAGGGAGGGCTCTGTTCCATCCTGTTTAAAGGAAGCGGCAGTCAGGCTGCTCTTGAAAAAGCCCTCCCTAGACCCCTTGGATATGAATAACTAAAGGCCTGTTTCACTTTTACCATTTCTGAGCAAAGCGATCGAGAGGGCAGTGGCTCTTCAACTCCAAGCTGTCTTGGATGAAACCAATTATCTAGATCCATTTCAAACCGGCTTTAGGACTGGGTTTTGGAGTTGAGACTGCCATGGTTGCCTTGACTGACGACATGCGTTTGAGCATCGACAGGGGTAGTGTGACCCTGCTGGTGCTCTTAGATCTCTCAGCGGCTTTTGATACAGTTGATCACAGCATCCTCTTGGATCGCCTGAGGGGGTTGGGAATTGGAGGTACTGTTTTGCAGTGGTTCCATTCCTTCCTCTCAGGTAGATCCCAGAGGGTGCTACTCGGGCACAGTAGCTCCGTTAGAAAGGAGCTTAAATGTGGTATCCCACAAGGTGCCATACTGTTCCCAATGTTATTTAATATCTATATGAAGCCGCTGGGAGAGATTATTTGGAGACATGGGGCTGGATGTTATCAGTACACTGATGACACCCAGATATACTTCTCCATGTCCCGGTCATCAGCCTTGACTTCATATGGCATCTCTCCTCTTAATGACTGTCTTAAGGTGGTAATGGACTGGAAGAGGAAAAACAGATTGAAACTGAATCCAGATAAAACAGAGGTACTTACCATAGCGGCCCCAAAACCAGGTATTGGGATACAACCTCCAGTCCTGGATGGGATCACACTTACCACAAAGGACTGTGTTCGCAGTCTGGGGGTGCTCCTAAACTCGTCGCTTCACATGATTAATCAGGTGAATGCAACGGTCAGGAGTGCCTGATATCAGTTTTGGCTGATACACCACCTACGCCCTTTCCTAGAAGTAAGGGACCTTGAAACTGTGGTACACACCCTGGTAACCTCCCATCTGGATTTCTGTATGCACTCTACATGGGGTTACCCTCGTGCTTGGTCCGGAAACTTAAATTAGTTCAGAATATGGCAGCCAGTTTGGTCTCCGGTGCATATAGAAGAGAACATATTACACTGGTCTTAAAAAGACTTCACTGGCTGCCGATCAGTTTCTGGGCCCAAGTACAAGGTGTTGGTTATCACCTTTAAAGCCCTACATGGCTTGGGTTCATCCTATCTTCGGGACCGTCTCCTTCCATATAATCCCACCCACACACTATGGTCCTCTGGGAGGAATTTGCTTCAATCTGGTAAGACTAGACTGTCGACAACCTCTCAGAGGGTTTTTTCTGAAACCACTCCCAGATTATGGAATGGTTTGCCAGACGAGATCCATCAAATTACCAACTTAGACAGCTTTAAAAAGGCTGTCAAGGCGACTCTCTTCTGGCAGGCCTTTCCTGATTAAATTCCCAGCCAAGGAGTAAGTTATTTTCCCCCCATCTGTTGTCACATCTTGCCACATTATTTATTGCTTGCGGGCTGCCTATTAGATTGTTTCAACATCTATTGTTGTAAATTGTTAAAATTGTTTTATTGTTATTAATTGTTTTAATTTGCATGATGTTTAATATTGTTTTAAGGTGAGGGTGGGTTTGGGAGGTTTTACTGTGAGATTTTATTGATGTAATTATTATTTTATAATAATAATAATAATAAAATTATTATTTAATAATAATAAAATTATTATTTAATAATAATAAAATAATAATTTAATTTAATTATATTATTATTATTATTATTATTATTTATTGTCAGATCACAATTTGGTGGAACTAACACTAGGTTTGAGAGATAAAGAGTTTAATTGGAGATTAAAAACTGAATTATTGAATAATGATAAGGTGTATAAAGAAGTGAGGGTCGGTTTAGAAAATTATTTTAAAGAAAATACGAATAAAGGCACTAACATCAATATGATTTGGAAAGTAGCAAAGGCTGTGATTAGAGGATTTTTTTTTAAAAAAAGAGCTGTGTAATCAAAAAGCAGAGAACACAGAAACTAAGAGAACTGCAGGAAAGTTTAGCAGAAAAGGAAAATAAATTGAAACAGACATTTAAAAAGAAGGAACAAATAGCAGAGATAAAATTAATACAACAGATCTCTTTATATCTAATGGAAGATTTACAAAAGAAAATTAATTTCCTGAGACAAAAGAAATTTGAAGGGGCCAATAAACCAGGGAAATGACTAGCCTACCAGATGAGGAAGGAAAAGGAAAAACAAAACAAAAACAAACAACATGCTTAAAAGAGAGCGAGAGATCAAAAATTTATGCACCAGGATAAAATAAAAGAAATAATATATGAATTCTATTACCAACTATATAAGAAAGATGAAATATAAGAGGACAGTATAAGGGAATACCTGGATAAAGTTATATTAGAACTTTTTGGTGAAGGAGAGAGAGATCAACTTAACAGGAAAATAATGACACTGGAAATAGTACAAGCAATAAAAAAAGTTAAAATAGGAAAATCTCCTGGGCCAGATGGATTCCCATCAGAATTTTATAAGAAATATATGCAACAACTAGCTCAACCATTATGTGAAGTAATGAATGGAATATTGGAAAATGACATCCCTTTCACATGGGGTCAGGCCAATATTGTTCTGATTCCAAAAGAGGGCCAAGATAGACAAAATGTAAAGAACTACAGGCCAATTTCATTACTCAACTGTGACTATAAGATCTTTGCTACAATATTAGCTGAAAGGTTAAAAAGTTCTAAGAGACTGGATTAATAGGGATCAAAACAGTTTTCTGCCTTCGAGAAGGATTAAAGATAACATAAGATTTGTGTTAGATGTAATTGAATTGCATGAGAGGAAATTTGACAAAAAGTTAGTAATTTTTAAATTGATTTTGAGGCCTTTGACAAGGTAAGTTGGCAATTTCTGTTACAAGTTTTGGAGAAAATAAAGGTAGGTACAAATTTTATTACATGGATAGAGCCAATCTACTTTAAACAAGAGTCATGGATTTTAGTTAAAAACCAACAACAAGAAAAATAGAAATTCAAAATGGGACAAGGCAAGGATGCCCCTTGTCACCCCTTTTATTTCTAATAATTATGGAGGTACTGGCCAATAATATAAGAGAAGATATTGGAATAAAAGGAATTAGACACAAAAGCCAAGAGTTTAATCTGAAAATCTATGCAGATGATTTACTGGTTAGTTTATCCGATCCCGAAGATAGTTTAATGCCATTGTTGAAGGTATTAGAAGAGTTTTGCCAAGTCTCAGTACTAAGTATAAATAGAGACATGACAGTGGTGCTGACTAAAAATCTATCCAATAAAGACAATCAAAATATAGTGGAGAATTCAGGATATCAAATTCGTTAAAAAGTCAATTATTTAGGTATTGAATTAACAACAAAAATGTAGATTTGTTTAAAAATAATTATGAGAAGTTACAAAATGAACTAAAGAAAGACCTGATGATATGGAATAAGCTGAATTTATCACGGCTGGATAGAATTTCAGTGATTAAGATGAATGTGCTTCTGAAATTTGTGTTCCTGTTCCAAAACATCCCAGTTATAACAAATGATAAACCTTTTAAACAGTGGAATAAAGAAATCTCTAAGTTTATATGGAGCGGGAGGAGACCGAGAGTGAGATTTAAAATAATGCAGGACTCAAGAGAGAGGGGAGGTCTAGTGCTACCGAATTTCCAGATATATTATGAAGCTAACTGTTTGGAATGGCTGATGGCTTGGCTGATATTGAATGATCGGAAACTACTCAGCCTAGAAGGAGTAGATCAAAGATTTGGTCTGCATGCTTATCTTTTTTACGGGGAAGAGAAGGTACATAAAGATTTTTTAAACCATTTTGCCAGAAAGTCTTTCACGAGAATCTGGTTTAAACATAAAGCTATACTGTGTCCAGAAATACCATTATGGGCCTCAATTCATGAGGCTTTTCACAGTAGAGAAACAATAGCACAGGAGAAATGGATTACATATAAAGAGTTATTAATAACATCTCAGTTGAAACATAGGCTGGAATTAAAAAAATTAGAACAACTTACAGAAGAAGGGTACTCCCTGGGTTGGCTACTGTACAGACAATTAAGAGAGAGATTCTCAGTAGATATAAAAATAATAGGGATAAGAACAGAAAAGACTAAGTTTGAAGAGAAAATTTTATCCTATAACCCACATAAAATAACTCTATTCTATAGATGCTTGATGGAAATGGAGTTAGAGGAAGAAACAGTTAAAGAACAAATGGTGAAATGGATGCAAGACCTAAAACAAAACATCAGGCTAGAACAATGGGAAAGTACATGGAATAAAACATTAAGGTATACCGCCTGTTATGATTTTAGGGAAAACTTTTATAAGATGCAGTTCAGGTGGTATATGACACCAGCAAAGTTAGCTAGAATTTATAAGGGCCTCTCTGATAAATGCTGGAAATGTAAACGCAAGAGAGGCGCATTTGGTGGAGCTGTAAGAAAGCCAAACAATATTGGAAAAACATTCATAGAGTGGTTAAGGAGATACTTCAATCCCAAAATAGAAATGGACCCTAAATTATATCTTCTAAGTATGTGTAACAGTAAGGAATTAGAGATCAAATATGGAAAACTTTTCTACTTGATAACCAGCCCAAGAATTGTGTATGCAAGTAAATGGAAAGACAGAAACCTCCCATCAAAAGAGGATTGGCTGCATAAGCTGATTGGTATAATGCAGATGGACAAATATACTAATTTGTTGAGAGGACATGATTGGAAAGAAATTGAGAGAATATGGAAACCGCTGTCTAACTATATATGTAAGAAAGAATGTAAAGGTAATAATGTAAATTAGAATTATATTAAGAGCATATTAAGACATAGAAGATAAATAGTAAAAACAAGCAAAAGAATATTATGAAGGTATATTATGCGGTTAACTGAGTGGTTGTTTCTTTTTCCTTCTTTTTTGGCACTTTTTTGGTAAATTTAGAAAAGAAATCTTAATCTATAATTTTAGTCTTAATATAGTTTAGGAGAAGAAAGGTTTTTTTCTCTATAATCTGGGAAATATTATGACTTGGTAAGGGTTCAGGAAGTTCTATAAACGAATGGAAGAGATGAATGTTGAGATACAGGAAGATGTATGAAATACTATTAGGAATATTAAGCATGTATGTGAATTTTGGAATGTATGTTAGTGTGTTGGTATGTGATTCTGTATTATATGTATGATTAACTTTATGGATGTTATAATATGTTAGGTTAATAATGTTAATGTGAGTGTATGTACATTTAAACAGTGCAACGCCCTGTGAAGCGGAGGATTGGGGTCGAGGCTGCCCTATTCCTTGGCCCCAATCCTCTCTTCTGCTGGCTCTGAAAGGAGCGCTAAGATGCTGCTCCTTTCGGAGCTGGCAGAAGGGACTCATCAAGAACTGCTATGCGCCTCTTCTGCATCTCTTCCGGCACAGCACATCAAGACACTGTGCCAGAAGGACATCTTGACGGTGCACGCCATGCATAATGGCATGTGCTGTCATGACGTCCTCGGGGAGGGGTTGGGCACCCGGCGTGTGGCTGCCCCTCCCCTTCCCTGTCTCCAAGACAATGCAAAGCACCATCTGTAGAGGCCCAAAGTTACTAAGACTTTTTTATTATTATTAATTAATTCTTTATTGGTATGAAAAAAACTTAAAATACAAACTAGACATTACATGACAAAACAATTAAAAAATACAAAAAGAGAACAAACAAACAACAACAACAATAATAAAACACAAATCCATAAAATCACAAACTAATACAGACTAACAGTAACAATTAACACTTAACACTAACTTCCCAGCAAGTGGCAAGAAGATCACGAAGATACATTTTAAATAACCTGTTTCCCATATTTAGATCACTGACATTAATTTCTATATAATTAAAGTGGTTCACTTAAACTATAACAGCCGATGCTAAGTAATGTATATTTAATGGTTAATATTCTATACTATATCTCTTTAGGCAATCTATCTCTCTCTCTCTCTATATATAATATATAATAAATAAGTATATCATTCTAAAAAGGCTATGTAACTTAACTCATTAATATCATCCCTTTTCAAGTAGCCATACCAAGGGGCCCAAAGTTTATGAAATTCTACAAGTGACCTATCCCTGGATAAGTATGTCAATTTTTCCATTTCATAAATTTCAATAAGTTTTAATTTCCATTCCTCCATCCAAGGAATTTCTTTTTTCCTCCAATATTTTGCATACAGTATTCTCGCTGTAACTATCAAGAAAAATAAAAGTTTCAAATCTCTCCCTTCTATGTCTATATTTGAAATATTTAAAAGATACAATTTTGGGTCAGGTGATAACCGCGTCTCCAAAATCTTTTTCAATTCTTCATTGATTTTTTCCCAGTACTCCTGTGCTTTGCTGCATTTCCACCACATGTGAAAATAAGTACCCCTTTCCTCTCCGCATTTCCGACAAAGTGAATTATAACCCTTATACATTTTGGATAGTTTAGATGGAGTCAAATACCACCTAAACATTGATTTGTATAAGTTCTCCTTTAAGTCCATACTAACAGTATATTTTGTTAGTTTCATCCAAATTTTTTCCCAATCTTCCAAATTAATATTTTGATTTATATCTTGCGCCCATCTGATCATATAATTTTTAACTGTATTCTCCTCTTGTTCCCAATTTCTAATCAGATTATAATATTTTGATATTAATTTATTTGTGTCCTCATTTACTCTTTTTTCAAAGTTTTTATTAGCTGGGCCAAGCTGATTTAATTGACAGTCTAATTTAAATCTCTCCAATAGTTGTCTGTGAGAAAACCAATTAATATCATAGCCAATTCTTACTAGTTCTTCCTGAGTTTTAAAAGTAATGTTGGATCCTTCAATTTTGATTAAATCTTTATAACGTAGCCAAGAATCTTCATTATATAAATTCTTCATTAATACTGCTTCAGCAGGAGAAGCCCAGTAGGGCGTTTTTACACACCATTTTCATTTATATTTTAACCAAACTCATAGACATACTCTCCGTATATGATGATTTTAAAAAAATTTGTCCACTTTATTTTTCCCATAAAATAAATAGGTGTGCATTCCAAATTGTAAATCTACTCCTTCTAAAATTAGGAGTCTTTTATCCTTTAATAAAAACCAATCCTGGAGCCAATTTAAAACACAAGCTTCGTAGTACTATTGTAAGCTCAGCAGAGCTAATCCACCTCTTTCTTGTGCATCCTGCGAATTTAGTAATTTAATTCTCAGCTTTTTGTTTTCCCAAATAAATTTTAACATGTCCCTGGTCCAAATTTTAAATGGCTTCTCACTATCAATAATAGGGATAGTTTGGAAAAGGTACAACATTTTAGGTAGGAAATTCATCTTTATCAACGCTATTCGACCTATCCAAGATAATTTCAATTTGCTCCATATTCTGAAATCGTTTTTAATCTCTGACCAATCTTTAAGGTAGTTATTTTATATAAATCAACATTTTTTGCTGTAAGCCAAATTCCCAAGTATTTGACTTTAATTTCTAATTTGTAACCGGATATATGGGCAATTCTACGAGCTTCATTTTCTGGAATGTTTAACAAAAGCATCACTGTTTTATTTTTATTAACACGATAACCTGACACACTTCTGTACTTTTGGAGCATCTTCATTAACTGTTCAATACACTCATCCAAATTGGATATCGATAGCACAACATCATCCGCCTAGGCTCTTAATTTATAATTTTGATTTTTAATTTTCACACCTTTAATTATTTCATCGTTTCTAATCTGAATCAATAAAATTTCAAGTGTAAGTATAAACAGTAATGGCGCCAGAGGACAGCCCTGTCGGACACCTTTATTAATATTAAATTTTGGAGTGAATTCCCCATTTATTAATATCTGAGCTTCTTGTTTTGAATATATTTTGGTTATCCATTCATAAAATTGGTCGCCCACATCTATTTTCTTGAGAACCTCAAACATGAAGTTCCAATTGATGTTATTAAAGGCTTTCTCCGCATCCAGGAAGATGAGTGCCAATTTCTTATGAAGATTTTTTTTTTTTATGCATGTCAATTAAATTTAATAAAACCCTAAAGTTTTCTTTAGTCTTCCTGGAGGGGAGAAAGCCATTTTGGTCAGAATGAATCCAATTGCTAAGTATTTTTTTAAGTCTATTTGCTAATATAGTCACAAAAAAATTGTAATCAGAATTTAATAAGGAAATAGGACGATAATTATTTGGATCTAATTTGTCTTTATCTTGTTTTAAAATTAATGAAATATTTGTGGAACTCCATGTCGAGGGTATCTCATTAAACAAGATGTTATTAATAGTTTGCAGAAGGGGTGGCACCAATTGGGATAAATATTTTTTATAGTATTTGTTTACAAAACCGTCAGGACCTGGAGATTTAGAGTTTTTAGATTTTCTAATCGCCTCTTCCAATTCTTCATGTTTAATTGGTTCATTCAGAGCTGACCTCTGGTCTTGTGTCAACTTCGAAATATTAATTTTTTGCAAATATTTTTGGATTTTGGAGAGGCATATTGGGGTTTCCTTAAATATATCGTGGAAGTGTTCAGCAAAGATTTTCTTTATTTTGTTTTGAGTTGTAAAGATTTCTGTTCCTTTTTAAATCTGAGTTATTGTCTGTTTAGCTTTTTCCTTTCTAACCATATAAGCCATAATTTTACCCGGCATATTACCACCTTCATAATATCTTTGTTTCATATATTTGATTTCCCCCCCGATTTGTTCCAATGTTAAAATTGAGATTTGTTTTTGAACACATTTAATCTTATTGACAATTTCCTGGGAGTCTGGTTCTTGTTTTAATGACATTTCCAATTTTCTCAATTCTTTATTTAATAAATCTTCTTTTTGCTTCCTCTTTTTCTTTATTTCATTGGTCTTTTGAATTATTATTATTATTCAATAATTATTATTATTCAAAAGACCAAAGTTACTAAGACTTTGATAAATGTTTTCATTTTTACATTCTTGGTGACCCCAGTTCTATTAAGCGGCATCTGACCATGTATCTTAACTGTGTTATGTATTTTTGAATTGATTTATTTCCTTAGGACAAAGAATGCAAACTTCAATGCAGGCTAGAGGAAACATAAATACAGTTTAAATGGAATTAACTTAGGGCCTTTGCAGACTGCCAGAAATAGTGCACATTAAATTGAGGCACTGCCCTGGCTCAGTGCTAGGGAGTCATGGGAATTGTATTTTTTTCTGGGAAACTGACCCTTCTCTGTCAGAGAGCTCTGGTGCCACAATAAATTACAGTTCCCATGATTCCCTAGCACCGAGACAGGGCAGTGCCTCACTTTAATGTGCACTATTTCTGGCAGTCTGCAAAGGCCCTTAGACTCTCTTGACCTTGTATAATCTTGGCTTTGAAATGGTATTTGAGAATTATTTCCTATAAAATTTTAATTTTTTATTTTACAAAGAGTTTCCTGTCATGTTTCAGTGGTAAATTCTTATTGTTGCCAGTATGGGAATAAGTGTATAAATGTGTGGGTGAGTGTAGGCACCCCCTTTATTTATATTAAGAATTGTTGGTTTCATTTCATTAGAGTTAATTAGCATTTTTGTTTTTCTTGTGTGCCTTCAAGTCCTTTTGACTTAAGGTGACTCTAAGGTGAATCCAGGAAGCTTATTGCATTCTTAAATAATATAGTTTACCTGATCCAGTTTAAGATTTAAATTGGCTGGCATCCTGATATCATCAGAAGGGTTTAGCCACCAAAATCGCCACCTAGGTCCAGCCCGGGTTCCGCCCCACTCCCAGGGCTATTCTGCAAGCCATTTTCTTAACCTGGAAAACTCTCAGCTTTAAAAAGAGGCAAGCTGAGTGCGCCTGGGAGTGAGGATGGAGCCAGGATGGACCCAGGTGGTGATTTCAGCATCTAAATCCTTTTGATAATATCAGGATGCCACTCAATTTAAATTTTAAACCAGATCAGGTAAGCCGTATTATTTAAGAATGCGATAAGCTTCTATCATAGGGCTTTTTGAGGAGCAAGATTTGTTCAGAGAGGGTTGCTTTTGCCTTCCTCTAAGGGAGAGAGTGTGACTCACTCAGTTGGAATTTCAGAGGGTAGACCCACTAAAATAAATGGTACTTGAGCTGTGAAGAAACAAAAGGTTTCTTGCAAAGATAAAAAGACATCCGTATCAGAAATATTTTTAGCCAACTGAATATACTGAATATACTGCTTGCTCAGATTCAACAGGAGAAAATGCATGGTGTTCAGTCCAGGTAGTGTTGTAATCTCTTGAAAGCATGAGATAAATTATTCAGTTTGGAAGAAAATTAAGGGGGCAGAAGAGCCCTCTCTTCTCTATTACACTAGTTGTGGGGCTCTGGTATGAGATTAGGTTTATGTCTTTGTTGAGCTTTACACATCTCATTATTCATTAATCTATCTCCATAAAAATCACCTATAAAACTACAAAAGGATAGTCTCTATGTCTCATTGGAATATAGGGATGATAGTTTTGTATGGAACCACATCACTATAAAATTGAGAGATTCAAAGAAGGATCAAGGTAGGAAAGGCACATTAGTACTAGTGTGGCAGTGTGGAAATCAGGATGTATGCCCAAATTTGGACGGGCAGGAGGCAGAAAAGATGTTATTTGCATGTATCAGTCAGTCCCTCTCACAAAATATCAGTTTTTACACTCACTTCCTGGGCCTTGTGTAAATGGGAATGAAGCAATACAATTTGGTATGCAATCCTTTCATATCTGGGCTGATTGACTGCTGCAGGGATTTCAACCAAGTGCTATTTAACCTCTTGGCAGATGAAGCTCTAGTGTCTCTAAATGGTACATTTGTTTTCTGAAGTTCACATGTTAATGTTATTTGTTTTTATTATAGGAAGCATGAAGCAGGGCAGAAGGGAAATTAGGTATGATGAACACAGAAAGTAATGTATTTTAATACATTTTAATGTTTTAATGTTTAATGTTTTTAATTTTACTTTTTAATTTTAAAAAACTTTATACTTTTTAATGTTTTTGTACTTTTGTACAATGCTTTTGTCTTGTTTTTAATTTGTCTTTGTTTTTAATTTAAATTTATTTAATTTAATGTTATTGTTAGCCGACTTGAGTTCTTTCATTGGGAGAAAGCCAGGATATAAATAAAATAACTAACTAGCTAGCTAATTAACAACCACTTGATGAAGGAATAGTCTCCAGAATTGTTTCTTTCTTGGTGAAAGAGATTACTATTTGGAGTTGGATCTGGGTAACATTTTTCCTTCAAATTGTGTGTCTTGAAGGTGGAGATTGCTTGGGAAAGCCTCCAAACAATAAGGACCATCCAACTAGTAATCCAATCCACTTGAATTATTCCCAGGGGCCTCACACAGGGATGGCTAGCTAGAAAGTCAGATAAGAATCCCCTGCCCCAACACTGAGCAGCTCCACCTTTGCATTTCACAAATCAAATTGTTAAATATGGCAGTAAATGAAGGAAAACAGTTGATAGCTGATATCCTTTTAGGGACATATGTACACAAAGATTTCCTTTATGCATCCGTATGTCTTTTTTATGGCATTGTAGACGATGGCATTTCCTTCCTCCCTCTGCAATGTCCAAAGGCCTCCCAACTTACTGAACAGTCTCTGAAACTCCACAAATGAATATTATGTGTTTTACAATGAGTGTGCAGGATTGCAGAAGTGTCCCTGTAACTAGAAGTTAAATTACCACTATCAGTGCTGAGATCCTGGAATACTGTGTCCAGTTGTGGGCACCACAATTCAAAAAGGATGTGGAGAAACTGGAGTGTGTCCAAAGAAGGGCAACTAAAATGGTGAAGGGTCTGGAAACCAAGCCCTATGAGGAACGACTTAGGGAGCTGGGGATGTTTAGCCTGGAGAAGAGAAGGTTGAGAGGTGATACGATAGCTGTGTTTAAATATTTGAAGGGATGTCATATTGAGGAAGGAACAAGCTTGTTTTCTGCTGCTCCAGAGACTAGGACCTGAAACAATGGATGTAAGCTCCAGGAAAAGAGATTCCATCTCAACATTAGGGGGAACTTCCTGACAGTAAGGGCGGTTCGACAGTGGAACACACTCCCTCGGAGAGTAGTGGAGTCTCCTTCTTGGAGGTCTTTAAGCAGAGGCTGGATGGCCATCTGTCAGGGATGCTTTGATTGGGAGTTCCTGAATGGCAGGGGGTTGGACTGAATGGCCCTTGTGGTCTCTTCCAACTCTATGATTCTATGATCCCTGGAGATCCCTGGCAGATTCTGTGCTGATGTCATTATTTCACATCTGGCTATGGAGATGTAATGAGATGCTTCTGCTATCCTGCCCACTCCCCACAAAGCACAAAGGGGAATTCAGAAACTGTTCAGTAAGTATGGCGTAGTATATGGCTCAGACTAGCATAAGCCTGCATGTAGATCAACTACACAATGTTAAGCTGTACAGGATTTCAGCCATGAAATCTGTGTGGTTCTCCTTTTTGATTTCAAATGAATAGGATAGAAAGCTCCAAACTGCATTTTTAATTTAAGAGAAGGTGTTGCACTGTTTAAAAGAAATAAATACTTTTCAGAGTGTTTATGTATCTTCAAAGAAATCATGATTATTTTAATGTAAAGGGGAGATATAATTATTTGATGATTTATTTTGAGACAGAAAATAACAATAACCAGTTGGCTTCAGTTTAAAATCAAGGCACTCAAAAACATATGGTTGTATTTCTGACATGAGTGTTGGATACAGAAAAAGTAGTGCTTGAGAGAATGGATTGTTTACTTACTTCATTTGTTAAGTATCCATTTTATCAAGTTTTCAGACCATTAAGCTTTCAAGTACCTCACCGCAACACCAGGAGACATCTTTGGAGGCTGCCACTTTAGTAATCAGAGATAGAAAAAAAGATGTAAGTGATTAGAGAACCCCTGTAGTATTTGTCTTTGCTGCAAAGTTTTCATCAAAGGTACTATGTGAACGATGGCTGTCTACTGTGCATTTTAGTATTCCGTGCAATGAAATCTCTGCAGCATAATGAAGAACTGACACTGTGCATACCATCTTGGCAAATGGAATGAATGAATGTCAGGCAGCTTAGTTTGGTTAGCATGAGGCACACCTGAGTCCTTGCAGTTGTCTGTTTGACATGCTTCATTGGGCATAAAATATCAGAGACAGAAAAAGCATGATCTGTCTGTCTGTCTGTCTGTCTACTCAAATGCTCACCACTAAATGACTATTAAGTGATGTTTGTGTTGATTCAAATTTCACAGTCCATATGGGATGCTGGAATCTAGGCATGCCAATATTTTCCTACTACTGTCATCCTATCTAGGGCAGCATATGTCATGAAACAGAACACTGCTGTCTTCTGTCTTATGCTTTCTCTTTTCTCACAAACACAGACACAACACAGTGACAATTTATATAGCTTCAGCTGATGAAGACTGCCATTTTTTCACAAAATTGAACATATTCTATGAATGTTGATTTACCGTGATGAAAGAAAGCACACATAGCTTTTCTTCTGTTATTAGCATACTTTTCATTAGGCACAATCCTGGTTGCATGATTAAAAACTCTACATGTGCCTAGAACTTCTTTTATAGTCAGTTGATTACAGTGCCTCCCCCCACTCCATTGATGCAAGTTTGTTATCATTATTTGCTGAGTTAATACCATATGTACTCATGTATAAATCAACCTTATGTATAAATCGAGGGCAAGTTTTGAGGCCAAAAGTATGAATTTTGAAAGAAACTATGGAGTTTTATAAGCCTAGGGTAAAATATAGGGGCATGTAACAAAGTATGTAAAGGATAAAGCAAACAAAATTGATGCCAAAGAACTTTAAAAATTCCAGCAGGCATAACTATTTGTGCTCAGACCAAAGGCTGGATGGATGAGAAGGGAACTGTGGTAAATCATGGCTGGATAAAGTGTGAAGGAGGCAAACAGACACAGGCAAGGCTAAGAAAATGTACACATATAAAAAAAGATGTAGAGACAAACAAAAAAATCATAGAATCATAGAATCATAGTATCATAGAGTTGGAAGAGACCACAAGGGACATCCAGTCCAACCCCCTGCCATGCAGGAACTCAAAATCAAAGCATCCCCACCAGATGGCCATCCAGCCTATGTTTAAAGACCTCCAAAGAAGGAGACTCCACCACACTCCAAGGGAGTGTGTTTCACTCTCAAACAGCTCTCACTGTCAGGACGTTCCTCCTAATGTTGAGGTGGAATCTCTTTTCCTGTAGCTTGCATGTGTTGTTCCGGGTCTTGTTTTTGGGAGCAGCAGACATGCCTTCAAATATTTAAACAGGGCTATCATATCACCTCTTAACAGTTTCTTCTCCAGGCTAAACATACTCATTCCCTAAGTTGTTCCTCATAGGGCATGGTTTCCAGACCCTTTGCCATTTTAGTCACCCTCCTCTGGACACGCTCCAGATTTTCAACATCCTTTTGAATTGTGGACACAGTATTCCAGGTGGGGCCTGACCAAAGCAGAATACAGTGGCACTATTACTTCCCTTGATCTAGATACTATACTTCTATTGATGCAGCCTAAAATCACATTGGCCTTTTTAGCTGTGGCATCACACTGTTGACTCATGTTCAAATTGTGGTTTACTGAGACTCCTAGATCCCTTTCACATGTAGTTTCATTAAACCAGGTGTCCCCCATCTCATATCTATGCATTTCATATATTTTTTTGTCCTAAGTGCAGTACCTTACATTTCTCTGTGTTGACATTCATTTTGTTAGCTTTGGCCCAGTTTTATAATCTATTAAGGTCATTTTAAATTTTCATCCTGTCCTCTAGGATATTAGCTATTCCTCCTAATTTGGTGTCACCTGCAAATTTGATAAGTATGCCCCCTATTCTTTCATCCACGTCATTGATAAAGATGTTGAATAGCACTGGGCCCAGGACAGAACCCTGTGGTACCCCACTGGTCACTTCTCTCCAGGATGAAGAGGAGCCATTGCTGAGCACCCTTTGGGTTTGGTCAGTCAACTAATTACTAATCTACCTAACAGTTGTACTGTCTAGTCCACATTTTACTATCTTGTTTGCAAGAATACAATGGGGGACCTTATCAAAAGCCTTACTGAAATCAAGATATGCTATGTCTATCACATTCCCTTTGTCTACCAAACTGATAATTTTATCAAAGCAAACAAACAAACAAAACAAACAAACAAACAAACAAACAAAAAACAGATCAGATTAGTTTTTAAAAAGACTGGAAATTAATGATTGATTATTGGCGACAAGAACAGGATTCAAATTTTGTTTTAGGACTGGATTGAAATAGCGAACTCCTAAATAAAACATAAAAAAGTGGCATAAAGGGAAAAGAGAATGATATTATAGATATAACGGTTATGCTGTGATATAAGTTTGATGACATAATTAAGCAATGAAGTGTAATTAAGTCAGGCAGAGTATCAGAACCTGGGTGATGACGAGGAAATCTATTTTATTTTTGCTTTATTTTGTGGTTTTGTTCGACGTTTGTCTATTTAATGTATTTGTTTTTAAATACAGTGGAACTTGGATAATTCGAACCCCAAGGGACCAGCAAAAAAATTCGAATTATCCAAAATTCGAATTATCCAAAAAATGGGATACTGTATTGCAACATTTAAATACAGTACACATACGTTTTTGGGACTCTGCCGTGGCCTCTCCGCCTCTCCTTCCTTCTCCTCCTGGCGCTGGGGGAGTTGGGGGCCTTGGGCTGTGGCAGTTTGGGACTCTACCACAGCCTCTCCACTTCTCCTTCCTCCTCCTCCTGGTGCTGGGGGGGTTGCCTTGGGCTGCGGGGGTTTGGGACTCTGCCGCAGCCTCTCCACCTCTCCTTCCTCCTCCTCCTGGCGCTGGGGGAATTGGGGGCCTTGGGCTGTGGTGGTTTGGGATTCCACCGCAGCCTCTCTGCCTCTCCTTCCTCCTCCTCCTGGTGCTGGGGGGGTTGCCTTGGGCTGCGGCGGTTTGGGGTTGCCTTGGAAAAACTTCAAATTATCCAATGTATAATTCGAATTAACCATAATTTTTTAACATTGTTTTAATACAAGATTCTAGGGACCAGGGAAAATATTTGAATTAAAGAAGATTTCGAATTATAGAAGTTCGAATTATCCATGTTCCACTGTAATAAAATTTTCAAAAATTAAAAAAAGAAAAAAAAATCAAGATATGCTATATCTACCACATTCCCTTCATCTACCAAGATGGTAATTTTATCCAAATAAGAGATCAGATTAGTCTGGCATAACTTGTTTTTGAGAAAGCCATGTTGACTTTTAGTTATTATGGCATTCCCTTCTAGTTGGTCACAGACTCTCTGTTTAATGAAATGTTATAGAATTTTCCCCCATATTGATGTCAGACTAACTGAACAATAGCTGTTGGGATCCTCCCCCCTCTTTTTTTTTTGAAGATGGGGACAATTTTTGCCCTTCTCCAGTCTGCTGGGACTTCTGTTTTTTAGGAGTTCTCAAAGACTGTTGCCAGTGGCTCTGAGATTACATTTGCCAATTCTTTTAATATCCTTGGATGTAGTTCATCTGGTCCCAGAGACTTAAATTCATTTAGGTTAACCAGGTATTCCTGTACTACCTCTTTACTTATTCTGTGTTGCATTTCCCCTATTGTGTCCTCTGCTCCATTTTCTTCAGGTTGAGCACCCTTTTCCTTTTGTAAGAAAACTGAGGCAAAGAAGGTGTTGAGTAGTTCTGCCTTTTCTCTGTCCCCTGTTAGAATTTCTCCATCTTCTCTGTGCAGTGGCCCTACCATTTCCTTCTTCTTTCTTTTGCTATGGACATACCCCCAAAAGCCCTTTTTATTGTCTTTAATCCTTCTAGCAAGCCTGAGTTCATTCTGTGCTTTGGCCTTCCTGACTTTACCCCTACATGTGCTAGATATTTGTTTGAATTCCTCTTTAGTGATTGTGCCCCTTTTCCATTTCTTATACATCTCCTGTTTACAACGTAGTTCAGACGAAAGTGATTTTGTCATCCAGCCTGGTTTCTTGAGACACCTCCCATTTTTCCTTCTCAGTGAAAGAGTTTGAGATTGTGCCTTCAGTATCTCCCTTTTGAGAAACTCCCATCCATCCTGAACTCTGAAGATGCCAACCACAGATGCAGGCAAAATGTCAGGAATATATTCTTCTAGAACATGGCCTCACTGCCCGAAAAACCCACAAAAACACAAGTTGAAAATTGGATTTCAGTTATTCATATGTTTCCCTACAGTGAATGTTAAGAGGCACTCTCCAATCGCTACTTTGGAGGAGGGATTGCTGCTGAGATAATTGATTCCTCCTTCCTAATGCCACCTCAGCTCATTTTAAAAAGGCCTTAAACTGAAAAATAGCTCCCTAGTTCCTGAAGCTTTCCTTCTGAGACTTTCCCCTTGTAGAGGCCTCTATGATGTGTGCCATTTTTATACATATCTTCATCCCACCCAAAAAATGAGGGAGTGGATGATAATTCAACCCAAATTAGGACTTCCTTTTAACCTAAACCAAGGAATCTATTCTGAAATATTCAAAAGATTGATAGTGACTTCTGTTCTGTAATTTTTCACAGTTTACTGTCTACATTGATCACAGGAAACATTAATCATGTTTTAAATATGCTCCAAATGGAAAGATAATTTTGAGAAAAATCCTTTAGAAATTCACCTGAAAATTGCCAGTCTTGAAGCCCTCAGAAGAGGCAATTTTGCCTGGAAATAATTTCCAATGCTTCCAATTTTTTAAACAAATATTGATGCTTACATTCTTTAAAAAGAAAAAAAATCAGTTTTAAAGGTATGTAGCACAAATAAATTTGTCTGAAATGCAAAAGTTGCAATGTGCTCCAGTTTTGATGGAGAAATTAAGCTGTTCTTTTTTGTTCTCCCCTTGCTAGTCAAATCTGGATTTCCATATCTTGCTTTATTTAGGATCCAAGAAGCAGCAGACTGACTCTGAATTGGTCTATGGTGTAGTGAGCCATTTTCTGCAGCACTCAATCATGAACCAAACTGAAACAGGAGTATATCAATGGTTACAAAAGGTAAAGGCATTTCCCATTGACAAGGTTGTCAAGTCATGTCCAACTCTAGGGGATGGTGCTCATCTCTGTTACTAAACTGAAGAGCCAGCGTTGTCAGAGACTACTCTGTGATCATTTGGCCAGCATGATTTCACAGAACGCTGTTTACCTTCTCACTGAAGTAGTACCTATTTATCTATTTGCATTTGCATGCTTTCAAACTGCTAGGTTGGCAGAAGCTGGGACTAATGACAGGAGCTCACCCCATCATGTGGCAATGGTTATAACAGATCCATTTAACAAAATGGAAAATAAGTTATTATTCAAGGAACTGATAAATCTGTGCTTTGCTTTCCATGACATTCATTTCTTAAAATGGCAAGTTTTCCCTACCAGGTTAATAAAGAAAATGCAAATCCATTCCATGCTCATGCTGGCGAGGCAGAAGGGAGGAACAGATATTTCTCCTCTCCTCTTTCAGTGCTATTTTAAAACATTTATCTAGATTTCTAGGTACTTTTTAAAAAGATAACAATGGAAAGAAAATGATATACACCAGTTCCAAAGTCAATCATTTGTTAGCAGCATGTCTGCATAGAAATATTATTTTCTGCAAAGAAAATTATTTTCTGCTCTTTCCTTGCCAGAAACTGCTGTGTTCTGTGCAAAAACAACAACAACACTACATTAAAAATTTGCACAGAATAAAACATGAACTGCAAAAGTTTTGGTCAGTTCAGGTTTCTTCTCATCAGTTTTCTCTAATACTCAAAAGTATGATTGTCAACCATTTTTTGGGAACATGTTTAAATATTCTTTCCATTCCCTAGTCTGCATGAGAAGCATGAGAAGCATGAGATAGACTGGTTTTCATGAAGGAAAGTGAGACATATAAATGTCCTTAAATAAGTATTGAAAGCTATATGGGCTATGGAAATTACCTCCTGAAAAGTGGTTTTATATCTGTACAACATTGTCCCAATTTTTCAGATTTGGTAGACTAAGTGCACTTGTTTATTGTTAAAGTGATTAACATCATGGGGTTATTGCAATGTTCAGGATTGTGCTTATAGTTGTTAGTGCAGAATCTCTTGGATCACTGTGTGGTTCAACTTTTGTTCAATCAGGTATATAAGGTTACACAGCTGGTGGATCTTCATGAGTACTGCTTAGTTGCAAACATTTAGCTCTAGTGCTGATTCTAGGCAGGGCAGGTAATGGCTGTGCAGTGGATGCAACTTGTCTTCATCAGGGTTAAAAGCTTCTTCTGTAATGTTTCAGTTCAGTTATAATCAATCCGTTAACTGTTTGATGGAACCTAATTTGTCATCTAGCTGTAAGAATTATATTGGAAAATGACTTCATTCTAATGTATACATATTTAAATGACTGTAGTAATAATTTAGTGCCATCCCTTCAGAAAGGTTTTACAGAAGTGGAATGCTGATTTAGCTAGTGGTATCTTTCAAGAATTTTAGTTCATTGTCCAGTTTCTAGACATGTGTACTTGGTTTACAGGTCTTTACCTTAGCAATGCAAGTGGTTATTCCAAATATATCAGATCTAATGAGTACTTTTTTTTGGTGAGAAAAAATCCATATATTTTTGTATAAAGGTACTCCTTTATTATTTCACTACATTTATTCTCAGAGCTTGGAAACAGTCGCAACTAGTGAGTTATCTACAATTAACAATATGAGAAAAGGTGTAACTAAATTATGTTACAATTGGAATTTGACAAGAGATAACTTCCCTCCTTTTGCTGTGCAACTGTAACTGTTTTAGTCATTTTTACAGTAATTGGCAATAACAAAACTTTTAAATAAAGAAAGTTCATATTTTGCTTAAAATCTAAAGGGGGTTACAGACTGCCAGAAATGTGCAAATTGAGTCCACTTTTAGGGTTAAGGTTGGTGCTAGGGAATCATGGGAATTGTTTTTTTTTTTTCTGAGACATTGAGCCTTCTCTGTCAGAGAGCTCTGGTGCCACAATAAAATACAGTTCCTATGATTCCCTAACCCTAACCCTAACTCTTAAAGTGGACTCAATTTGCACTATTTCTGGCAGTCTGCAACCCCCCTAAGTCTTGGAATTATAAATGATTACTTCTTAAAAGAAGCTTCCCAAATTGAAAATTTAACTTGGGATGAAGGGTCAAAGAAGACATTAAGAGGAAATGTATTCTTTATGATTACCATGTTTTCCATCCAAGAGGAGGATATATATGTTTCAGCAATTAGAACTGCAAATTAAGCACCCTGTTTCCTTTTCCAAATTCCAGTCACAATAAAAATCATGCTTAATGCAGGTAAGGAGAAAGTGTGCTATGACAAACAGATGTCTTTCACCACTTGAGGGAACACCTCTCCTAAATATGTGCTATCTAATTTGACTGTACACCTTTGCTCAAGTTTGTCCTTTGTTTAATCTCAAAAAGGAAGAAAAGGATTTTGCAAGATTGCTTTCACTATGTATTTTGATTAGTATGTGCAATGTTGGGCAAGAGATTCTTTGAACAGTGATGGGAAAAGATGATGCAGGAGAAAATCAATGCCTACTTTTTTAAAAATAATGATAGTAGTAAGTTTTAGTGTAATAATTTCATTCTTATTTGATATATACCTTTCATGCTTTGTTAAACCACTCTTTCTGTTGTTGGCATCATCTTCCTGCAGATTATTTTCAAAGACCTTGGCCAAGATCTTACTGAGTCAAAGTGTTAGCACAACAGACTGTAGTACAAGCATTTTAGATTTTTGCTGCTCCACAGTGAAGCAACCAGGACCTTGCTGATGAACAAATGTATCTATCAGATAGGGACAATTACATGTGTAATGCAAGCAGGGGAGACCCACATTACTATGCTTGTCGAGCTTTCTGCTCCATGGACATTTAATAGGGTCTTGTCTTTTATTACTTTTCATAAAGTCATCATGGGTATTACTGAAATTCTTAATTACTTGTCTTGGAATATGAATTTCTTCAACTCTTAATGCTTTGATATACTATAAATCAAGTACTGTTTTCTTTATAAGATCATATTCAGCCCAGAATACAATGTGAGGTTGTGCACCACCATGTGCAAGGCTATCCAGAATAGTCTGTAGGTATATAAACAGATCTTATTCTTGTTTAATGTTAAGTCCTTACCATTATTTAGGATGCCTTCAGAATTTGATCTTTGTAAAGTCTAGTAAAAACATGACCTGATCCATTCCTCCTAGACTGATGAACATCATGAAATTATAAATCCTCCAGCTTTCACCATTCCCAGATTTGTTGTTGTTTTAAAAAATGTATATGAAACATTTTAAAATGCACATACTGCAGGAAAATACATTTAACCATTGGTTATTTAAATATGAATTTCAATACAAATGCTTGTGGAGATTACAAATTCCAAATAAATGCAGACTTGGGAGGGAATGGGTGTAAGAACAGAAGCAAAAATTGCATGGAAAGGTAAGGAAGTTTAGGGCCTCGGCAGACAGCTTAAAAAGCCGTCCTGGAGGCAGGGAAGAGGAGGGGCAGCCACACGATCGGCGCCCCTTTCTCCTCCCGAGGTTGCCCTTGGAGCCGCCAACCCTCTGCACGGCTGGCGCTCCGAGGGCAACCTCCCGCCGCAGCGTCCGGACACGCTGCGGTGGAAAAGTCAGTGAAAGTGCGCCGCAAGCTTTTGCGGTGCACTTTCACTGACTTGTGAAAGGAGCGCTATTTTAGTGCTCCTTTCAGGGATGGGGAAGGTGCGCTGTAGGATCGAGGCGTGGGGATGCCTCGGTCCCGAGGCGCACCTTCCCAGGGCGGCCCCGTGCCACCAGTCTGCTTCCCCCCTCAGTTAATTAATTTAATCTACCTCCAGTGAAAGTTTATGGAAAATCTCTTGGCACTAGGAGAGCATCTCTCTTTAGTGCTATAAGAGATCTATCAACTTCCAAAGAGGGATTTTCCATGGGACCAGGACAGTTAGGGGAAAGGATGCATTCTCTTTTCACACCTATTGGTATATTGATAAATAGCATTCCCCCCCCCCCTCCAGCTGATAGTGTTTGCATTTTTAAGAACTGGAAAATTTAATGCCAAGCTAAATCTAATGTTATGTCTATTTCTAAAAGAAACACATGCACACACACATATTCATTATTCATAAGCATCAGCTTGCTATTATATGGAACTGAGGTGTACTTTGGAAACCAGGAAGGTAATGTTTGGAATGGAACAGTTTGGTAATTTTTTTTTTGCAAGTTATGAAGCAATTGAATGGAAATGAGTCATAGGGCCTTTGCAGACTGCCAGAAATAGTGCAATTTGAGTCCACTTTAACTGCCCTGACTAAGTGCTAGGGAATCATGGGAACTGTAGTTTATTGTGGCATCAGAGCTCTCTGACAGAGAAGGCTCAATGTCTCAGAAAAAACTACAGTTCCCATGATTCCCTAGCATTGAGTCAGGGCAGTTAAGGTGGACTCAATTTGCACTATTTCTGGCAGTCTGCAAAGGCCCATAGTTTTCACAGAACTCAGTTACTGAATACAATTGAGCTGTGCCCTGGAAGTTGAAAAGCTGTTGCATCAGAATTACCGCTATGTAGACATGCCCATAATTGAGCTGTGCTTTGCTATGCTTGATGGGAAAATGTTGAAATTGGTAAAAATTACATCTCACTCAACCTTCACAAACTTTGTTTGGCCTTGCTATTCTGTCCTTGCCCAATCCAACATTCTTAGCTCCACTCACTATAATTACTTGGAAACACATGACACTTAACTTTATTATGATAGAAAAATGGTGCTTGGGTGAAACCATTTTCAGAGAAGAAATCCCCTTTCTCTCCTACCTAAAATCTAATATCTGTTCTAAGATGGCATATTTCTATGAACTGTGGGAGAATTAATCAATTAATTAAACCCACAGTTTCTTTGTCTGTGTGACAGCCATAATTATTATTATTGAAGGAGTCACAGGAGGGAATGTTTCATACAAATATTGATTTGTGATAAAGCAAAAGTGCAGCTGAAGTATATATACCTTTCATTTCATATCAAATAAACCTCCAGCCTTATTGACTGAGCAGCAGGCCACATAAATTGGTATGCAGTTTTAAGAGAGTAGCATTGATCTCTTCCACACTTCCATTGCTTCAAATACAACTGATATTTCCTGGAAGTACCTTCTCTTGGTGGATAGTATTGTATGAATGTAATTACCTAATAAACTATCCATAGTTCATGTGAATCTAAGAACCATTTGCTACATCTGAGGTTACTGCTGTCACCTAAAACAAGAAATAATGAATTTATGAATCGTTTAGAACACTGTCATTTTAAATTTAGTAAATTGATTTTGTTGGAGAGTCATATATCAGGCATCCATTTAGAACCAATTGATTGTCAAGAGCTTTGGAGTCAATGAGAATGAAGTAATGATTCACTCAGTAAACTTACCTGTATCATCAAGGTGGCTGCTCATTTTTAATTTTTAACCTTTTAAGATTATAAACCAAAATGTATTCTTCTGTACATTCCCTGGTGGAAAGTTTTCCTTCCTTCCTGTCTTCCTTCCTTCCTCCTTTTTTCTTTAAAAAAATAAGTGAAAACCGTGGTATATATTGGCTTGCTAAGCTTCCACTTTTACTTCCCTTTATGTGGAGTTCTTTGGCTTTCCATTTTTCTCATCTATGCCTTAGTACAATTAGAAATTTTCTAAATAAACATTTGTGTGGCAAAAAATATTATCTTCCAGAATTTAAATATTAAAATAAATGTCTTACAGATTTAATACAAACTGACGAGTTTTTTTTAAAATCACATTTCACTTAGCATCATGCAAATTCTTTTGAAATATACTAGCTATTTTTAAAAAAAGCAAAAAAACAGGCAAGACCTGCTATTGAATCTGGGGCTAAACTATTATAAAACATTTAAAGGTAGTTATAATTATATATAATCCACATGTGTAGATTCTAGTAGGCCATGACCAAAACTGCAAAAATATACATTTTAGTGTGATTTTCACCCATCATTTGTTTTTATTTTACCTGTTTTCTGACTTAGGTTTCAATACAAAATGTTTTAAAAGGAACAGAAAATTCAATATAGTCCAATATATGATTACACCTGGTAGAATGCTCTATGTGGCAAAGTGGAAAAACATGGACATTCCATCACAGGAAGATGGAATAAAACTGTATAAACCTGTTGAAATGAGTAAACTGACAAATTTGTTAGAGAAAGGTCTTCATATATTTTTCAAAAAGTATTTTAAAATGATGTTCACAGTGGTGCTTCTACTATTGATGCAGGTTTCCTGATCATGTTGACAACAATAGTAATGCTTTCAGGACTGTTTCAAAACATGGTACTTTCTGAAGTGAAGATGTTACCCCAGTACCTTCCCAACTTCTAGCTTCACACAAAAAACAGCCACTCTATCTTTGGGGCCATCTCTGAAAGCTTTGACACATAACACTTCATGAATTTGCATACATTCATGACAATCTCTCCCATAGCATGGATAATTGATGTTCAATGTAATTCTATGCTTACCTATTTATGAATATATTCTGAGGAGTCTTCTGTTATTCTTATTCTTTTATAAGGTTGTAATGATCACAGATTTAAATGGTTTGCAACTATTGATATAGCCCTGTGTTGGCAAATACTTAACATGTGTGCCATCTGTAGCATGTGAAGTCGTGTCACTGGGCACGCGGGGGCCACAGCAAGGAGGAAAGGGGAGGTAAGAGTGGCTGACCAAGCTCCTCACTATGGCCCCATTCTCTCATGGTAAACTGAGTTGTGACAAGGAGCCCAGCCAGCCACACACACCTCCTCGCCCCTCCTTGCTGTGGCCTCCATGTGACTTGCCTGGTGACACGTCTGAGGGGACCCTGTTAGGGGAGGAGGAGCTGGAGAGTTTGCTGCAGTCTGGTGGTCTTCTTTGCAGGCAGGAGAGGGGCTCTTCACTGGCAAAAGAATAGCAGAGGAGGTGGGAAGCCAAAAGCCAAAAGTCCAAAGGAGCAGGAGGGGAGAATTTAAGAATTGAGAGACTTCACTGGAAGGTAGGAGGGTGGGTTGGGGATGGTAGAAGGAGCACAGGAGGGTTTTCCAGCTGCATCCTCCTCCTCCTCCTCCTCAGGTTCTTTCTCCTTTCACCCCCTTTCTCACTCAACTTCATGCCCAAGCACTGCAACAAATTTGGGACAGGGTCATCCTCCTTTTCTGGGACACGTCCTCCATTTCAGCCTTCTGACCAGGAGGGATTCCTAAACACCCTCCATTTTGAGCAGGATGTTCTCCATTATTTCTGAAGGAGTGTCCTCCATTTTTAGGGCCTTGCCCTCCTTTGAAATGAGGACATCTGGGCACCCTCAGTTGGGGGTGGGGACAGACATGCCACTATGAAGTTTTCAGCCACTTCTTCCTCCTCACCCCCCAAGGAAGAGCTGAGGAATTCTCCAGAACCTCCCCTCAGGGGACCCACTTGGTCTCTGATGGTCCAGGCATGAAAGTGGGCAAATTAGTGCCTCTCCTTTGGTGGGAGAAGCTCACCGCAACCTGCAACCAAGTCTGAGGGAAGGCAGTGAAAGTGGGGGCTCCGGGTGTTTAGGTGGAGGGTCTCCTCAAAAGACTGTTAGGAAGGATCTAATTAGGGGAATTTATAATTAGCTCAAATATGCAAGAGTGGGGCCCTAACAACACCCCGTGAGACAGGGTACCGATATGTATACCAGAGGACTAAGGAATCCCACAATGGATGACTCTGAGATAGGCTTCTTCAATTAAAGTCTAAATATTTATTAATGGGGAAAACTGCACACACACATATATGGTATACACACACACACATATGTATACCACATATATGGTATACACTGCACTCTTAGGAATAAAGGAGCAAAAGCAGGAATAGCTTGAGATGGGCCAGACTAAGGGAGGTATTCACTTCCAAAGGCTTCTCCAGGATCTGCTGTGGATATTGATGATAATGATAATGATGATGATGCATGGCTGCCGAAACAGGGGAAGGGATGACCAAGGGAGCTATGATCAGAGCACAGACCAAGCTGCACTCTAAAAATAGCACGTGGGGCCTAAAAATCTCAAGGCTTATATAGGGAATATCTTGCTTCTAGCTATAGACTTTATGGCTTGGCTGAAGCCTGGACAAAGGCGTTGATTGTCTTAGCTTTGTTAAACCTAGGTGTGAGACCAGTCTAAATAATGCATTTGGTTTCAATTCAAGCAAGAAAGGAAGGCTGGAGAAAGAGGGTTAAATCTGATCACTGCCCCATCAATCAGTTTTTAAACGGACCCATGACTTCTGGGTGGATGAGTTTCATAAGGGAGGCTTGTATTAGTTGAGATGCGAATGCCATGAGGTTATTTTGTATGTGAGTGCACTGTATGACAATTGATAAATTGTAGATGCTGGATTTAAGGGAATTTGCAATATCTATTATGATTTCTTTCTCTATGCCTACCCATTGGGACAGGATATTGCCAATTATGTATATGCCCTGGGCCATGTTAGTTAAACCTGAGACAATGGATACACCTATTTCTTTATTGCGAGATCCAACCAGTCCTAATTTGTTGGCTACAACCTCAGTGTCTATAGTGTTTAAAACTCCTACTCCTGTTCCAAAACCTCCTAAAACTGTATCTAGTTGCTCCCACTGTGCCAACCCGGTCTTTAGGTATGGGCTACAGAGGCGAATGGTGTGTGACACATTTACTGCTGTTAAGTTCAACATTAAAGTAGTGACTACGGGTTGAATCTCAGAGTATGCATAAAGGGATATGTCTTTTCTAATTACTAATAAACATGGATGGTTCCTATATCATTTCAAGGACATCTACGGGGATATCTGGGCAAGTCATCTGATGGCAGTTTATGCTACAGTTAGTAGGGGTGCGGATGAAATTGTGGTATGTGAAGAGTCTAGTCTTCCAAGCCCATGCAGGGTAAGGGTAGTGTAAAAGGAAGTGGGGATTCTACTCAGAGGGGGTTGAAGCAGTGCTTAGGCCAGATTTCAGTGGAGAGGGAGATGCGGCCTGCATCTGCCTCTTCCCAAGTGAGTTCTTTGGGGCCAAACATGATGACTGTGGAGGCTATGGTTTTACTCTTGGTTATATACACTCTAATTTTCCTTTATAATACAATGTCCACACATTGTTTATGGCATCTAGTACAGTCATCGTTCCAGGGTATGGGGCAGCCCAATGACACGTGACCTCTATATTATATTGCCACTTTGTGGTAAATTGGGCTTGGTAGATCTCTGTAAGGGCCTCGGAGGTCTTCCATAACAATATCCAGAAGGTCCATGTGTTCTGTGCAATCTCTCGTCTCTGTAGTGAAACAGAAAGGCATCTGGCTAGAACTAGCTTACATGGGGAAGAGACTCACTAACGTCTCAGTTAGATCTATAGGGGGCACTGGGGCAGACTCCGAGCAGACCGGCCTTACCGGGGTCAGACCTTCCTTCCATTCTTTCAGTTGCAATGAGTGGAAGTATTTGAGCCTAGTTCCATGATGGCTGGGGATGCAGTCCTGGTAGACTGTGGGTGACACTATTTCTGTAACCTCTACAGGTCCTAGCCACTTGGCTGTCAAATTATGCTTCTGTTTAAAGAAGTTTCTGTACATAACCTGTTGTCCTGGATACCATTGCTGGGGGTTGTGTACCCATCCTAACCTTCTGTCCATGGCTTGCATGTTCTGTCTTAACTTTTCTGCTACCAGTCTGTGTGTCTGTTGGATGCTCTGTAGGAGAGTTCTCATCCATTCATGATTTAAGATTATGGGTTCTAAATCTGAGGGGAGGGCGGTGTTTAGCCAAAATGCTTCTGGCATTACCATCTTGCATCCAGTCATTACTTGGTGTAGAATGAAGCCATGTGAAGCTACTGTTCCTCTAAAGGCCATGAGGATTATGGGAAGTTTTGCATCCCAATCCTTGCCAGAAGCCTCGACTACCTTTCTCTTGGCTTCCTTCAGGGTTCTATTGGTTCTTTCTATATGACCTGAGCTCTGGGGATGAGCTGCGATGTGAAACCACTGCTTAATGCCTAGGGCTGTACACAAAGCTTTCATGACTTCTCCAGTGAAATGGCTGCCTGAGTTGTGATCAATTGTGAATGATTGGGGCAGTCCCCAGCAGCTGAAAAAATGTTCAAACAATATCTTAGCTGTGGTGGTGGCTGTGTTGTCTCGAGTGGGAAAAGCTTCAACCCATTTACTAAAGGGATCTATTATTGCCAGACAGTATTTATTGTGTTGGGGAGTGTTCAGCAGGGGGCTAATGTAGTCCATTTGCAATTGGGACCAGGGGCCTTCTATACGCTGGTGGCAAATGGGTGCCTTAGGGCCACTGGAGTCTGCATTAACCATTGCACATGACAAGCAGTTCTCTACCCACTGATCTATGTCTTCTTCCATACGAGGCCACCATCCTGTCTCCTTGACTCTCTTTAGTGTGACCTGCTTTCTTCTGTGTCCTATATTATGTACAAATTGTATGAGGTCTCCGCAGACCTCTAAGGGGACAATCCAATGATGAGTTCCCTCTCCATCTACTGCCCACCATACACCTTCTTTCTGGGTTATGCTGTATCTTCCCATGGGGTCTTTCCCTGCAGGAAGCAGCGGCCAACACCTTTACTTCGCTGTCTCCTTTTTGGAGTTGGGCTAAATCTAATGTGTCTGGTAGTGTACAGTCCTTGGGCTTTACGTTAATGGGAGCCATCGGGACTGTTGCTGCTTCCTTAGCTAGGGCATCTGCCTTATTTTTCCATTGGGCTTCCTCTCTGGTGCCTTTCTGGTGGCCTTTAACGTAAAACATCCAGGTGGGGGCTGTCCTTCTCATGATTAACTGGGAGGTTTCCTGCCATTTATCTGAGTGGGAGACTGGCTTGTTATCATTGGTTTTCCAATCTCTGGACATCCAAATGGGAAGCCAATCTATGGCAGCATTGACAGTCCATTGGGAGTCCGTATATATAGCTAGTGGGGTGTGTGGGTTCTCGAATGCTAAAATGGCAAGGAGGGCTTCTACTTTTGCTGCCTGGCTGGAATGGAGCTGAACTGCTCCCTGTAAAATGTGTTGGTCGTTTACCCTAATTGCTCTAAATCTCATTAGGTGGGTTCCTTTGGGGCACGCGGAAGAGCCATTGCAGAACCAGCACATGAATCCTGCCTCCATGGCTTCTGCTAGTGCCTTCCCAGCTTTTTCTGGCCAGGTGTTCTGTGTGGGGATGGGGAGAGGGCACTCGTGGGCAGCTCAAGAAACTACTAGCCCATAAGTGGTGACCAGTTCGTTAGCCTGTCTGCTATAATCTATGCCTTGCTTCACTAGTTCTAACATCCATCTAGTTATCCTTGAACTTTGGACTTGTTCCTCTTGGATTTTGCTGGACAGTATGTATTTGAGTGGGGTGTGTAGGGTTTGGATGATGACCTTTGCTCCACCTATAATGAATTCCCAATGGGTTAGGGCCCATATTAATACTAAGCAGAAAGGTTTTTGGATGCATATGCTACCACTCTGTGTACATTATTTCTAGGCTGCATGAGGACTGCTCCTATGTGGCTGTTTGCTACAGCCAACTGAATGTGAAACGGCTGGGTAACATCTGTGTGAACTGACGCGGGGGCCTTGGCTAAATCTGATTTTAGGGTGGCAAATGCTTCCTGCTGCTCAGGGCCCCATATCTACACTGGTCCCTTCTTAAGCAAGGAGTACAGGAGAGGAGTTGGGAATGAGGTCCAGCATTCCGGTATGTAACCATGTGGACTGGCGCTCCGTCCCTATCTGCCTTCCTGCCTGTACTCTGGGGATTCCTTCCTGACGCAGCCACTACTAGACTCCTAGCCATATCTTTCTGTGCTTCTTGGGCCCAAAATATCTGGAAAGCCTCGTGGATGTGCATTAAGAATCCTTGCCAATCTATGGTGCTTAGCCTCTGGGAGGCGGGACCTATATAGGATTTTGCAGCCTCATTTAAACCCTGGTACACTTCTTTTATGAAATCTGAACCATTCAGAAGCAGCATTCCATCATTGTTGAGACTAACTTCTCCGGCTAGAATGGCTAACATTTTCTTCCTGGCTACATAAGTATCGGGGGCCTTGTCTAGTTGCTGTACCTCAGTATGGTATTTGGCTCTTACGGTGGTGCCAGGCCAGAGTATCTACACCATCACACCTATCCACTTATTTAGTTCTAGATTTACCAGATCATAGTTGGAGACTGCTGCCTCAAAGGGGCCCAGGTAGATGGGGTCTATGCACAGCCTAGCTATTTGCGTGAGGTCCTGCCCTTTAGCTTTTGGATAGGAGAGAATGATGGTGGACATTCATTGGACTCCAGTCTGGGGATTTAGCTTTCCTAGTTGGTCTGTGATGGTCTTAATTTCCATTAGGGACCAAGAGACCATCTCTACCACTGTCTTTGTAACTGTACCATCTTCGGAAGTGGCTTTCCTTTCCACTGTACTCTGGGTCTTAATGGGTTTATTGGTATACCTGGAGTGCACCCGTCTGTGGGTTCATTCCCTTTTGGGGGACTTCATTGGGGATTGTAGGGAGGAGGACTCCATGCCTCTACTGGTGGGGGACTCTCCTGAAGGATATTCGCTTGCGTGGCCGACTCTAAAATGCTCAGTTGTACCATGACCTCTAAATCACTCTTCAAATTTATCCTACTCTCTAATTCTCTGACCTTGGCCCCACACATGGTGTGGTCGGTTTGGGGTGCTACTTCTGTTTTCTTTTCTTTTTTTCCAATATGAAGTCTGCAGCCTGTTTTGCCTGTCCCAATTTGTACTCTAATTCTGCTACCCTCAGTTTCAGGGCTGCATTCTCTTTCTCTGCCCTATCAGCCTTTTGACTAGCTTCATTAACGGTTCTAGTGAGGAGTGTAATTTCAGTCACTTTATCTTTAATTTGTGTGACCAGATCGCCAATCTGCCATTTAGACACTTCCACTTCTAACACCTCATTGGATGTTTCAAACATTAAACATATAGAATCTCAAGCAATAAGAATAAAGATTTCAGAATACCTTATAATGCACTTAACCACATTCCAATGTTTCTTATCAGCAAGGAAGGTACCAAGGGGTGATTTATTATGGCTGCCATAGCCCCACTCTGGTGTCTTTCATGCATCAGGGTCCTTCAAAAGGTCATCTGCTTCTGAACATCCTAAACATTCCTGTTGTTAAAATCTTCCAGCATTACATTATTTTTTAGGGCCTCAACTCCCAGAATCCTCTCGGTATGTGACTAAAGTGGCATCTATTTTCTACATTTCTAACATAGATGGCTAAAATATATTGATTATTGAAACTTTTCCACCTCAGTTTGGGCAGGCTCTCCTGATGCCTACCTGACTTGAAATCTAGAGGATTATGGCTGACATCCCACAGAGGTCAGTTTGGGGTCATGGAGGTAACTCCACATGTGTCCCAAATTTTTATTAATTTCATATCTGCTAACAAGACTTTGGAGATTATCCCACAGACAAAAAGACCTGAAATAGATCTGGGATTGAAAAGCCAAAATTGGATGTCATTGCACGCACTGGCGCCCGGACGAGTGCAACCCTGTTGCAGCCCAGACCCCAGCCACACTTATCCAGCTGAATTTCAAAAACTGGAGCTTTCCATTTTGGAAAAGAAGCTGGATAAGTGCAGTTGGGATCCAGGCTGCAACTGGGTTGTGATAACATCCATTTTTGGCTTTAAAATCCTGAATCTATTTTGGGGCTTTTTGTTCACGGGATAATCTGCTTCCAGAGGTCCAGTCAGGATGGAGATTTTCTGTGTTTGAGGGGAACCTGAGACCTCTTCTGGGTTTCTTTTTTGTGTTTTGTTGTTGTTGTTGTTGTTGTTGTTGCATGCCTTCAAGTCATTTCTGAGTTATGGCAACCCTAAGGCAAGCCTATCCTGGGATTTTCTTGGCAAGATTTGTTCAGAAGAGGTTTGCCATGCCCTTCCCCTGAGGCTTCCATGGCCGAGCTGGGATCTGAACCCTAGTCTCCAAAGTTGTGCATATATATGTCTTGCTGGTGATGGTGGGAAAAAAGTTATCCAAAGGCCAGTCTTTCAGTGACTCTGAGGGATGTGGGACGATGTAATGGCCTATCTTTTTCTTGACTGTCCTCCCTTGTTCTCCTTTGTGGTGAGGATATCTGTAAAAGGTGCATATGTGTGTGTGTGTGTGTGTGTGTGTTTGGTGCTTTCAAGTCATTTCCGACTTATGGCGATTCTAAGACAAACCTATCACAGGGTTTTCTTGGCACCTTCCTTCAGGGGGTTGTTCGTCATTGCCATCCTCTGAGGCTGAGAGAGTGTGACTTGCTCCAGGTCACCCAATGGGTTTCCATGGTCAAGCCCAGATTTGAATCCTGATGTTTTAATCAGAGGAGGTTTGCCATCTCAAAGAGGCTGAGAGTGTGTGACTTGGTGCATCTACACTGTACAAATGATACAGTTGGGTACCACTTTGACTGCCCTGGCTCCATTTTAAAGAATTCTGGGAACTGTAGTTTGGTGAGGCACCAGGACTTCTGGGGGGAACTACAAATCCCAGGAATCCACAGGATGGTGTTACAACATTTAAAGTGGAGTCAAACGGCATTATTTCTACAGTGTAGATGCACCCTAAGAAGAGACGCATTTTGGTTTGTGGCGGTTGTGGTACAGAGCTCAAGACTAGGAGACTTTTTAGCTGAGCCACCTCCATTTTCCTTGAATGTGGAGAGCTTGGAGCAAGTCATTGGCTGGGATCGGGCAGGGCTGTTTATCCCTGGTTGTTTATCCCTGTTGTGTGTCTGTCTGTGTGTGTGTGTGTGCGCGTGTTTGTGTTTTTATGGGCCTGGGCTTCAATCTGGAGACACTCTTTCCTTACTCATTTGTTGCTGTTGTGTGCCTTCAAGTTGTTTCATAGGGTTTGCTTGGCAAGATCTGTTCAGAGGAGGATTGCCATTGCCTTCCCCTAAGGTGGACAGAATGTGACTTGCCCAAGATCACCCAGTGGGTTTCATGGTCCAGATGAGAATCGAACCCTAGGCTCTTTATTCTTAGGCTTTGGTCATCTAAGCAGAAGAGTGTGTGTGTGTGTGTGTGTGGTTTTTTTTTTTTTTAAGATTGGAGGAGGAGGTGGAAGACCTTTGGCATTCCTCTTTTTTGGACTAGAATTCCCTTACCACTAGCTAAACATGTTGGAAGCTTCAGGAAGTTTGCATTCAAAACATCTGGAGGGACAAAGGTTGCCCATCCCAGCTTTAAACGTTCATTCTCCTTGCATGCTGCTGTGTGGTGGGGAGTTTGTGTGTAAGAAATCATCATATGCATTTGCTCCCCTGTACAAGTATTGACATTCTGAACTAAAAAAGATTTTCATTTTGTCCATCTCAGTTTCTTTTGTTTGTTTCCCTTTCTTCAGACTGTAGGGGATTGGTTACAACTGGAAATTGGTCCAAGATTCTTATGTGATCTAGAAATAACTGCTCCTGGCAGTGATCTCCCCTTTAATTATCACCTTATTAATTGTTCAACTTAAAGCTTGGGAAGTTATTTCACAAAGTAATCCATTCTGTAATTCATCACAAAACTCCAAAAGTAGCTTCTTGCTGTAAAATATTGCTAAAAGTTTACTTGTTTGTTTATCAAGGGGTTTTTTGGGGCAAGTTTCATCAGAGGGGATTTGCCATTGCCGTCCTCTCAGTCTGAGAGAGTGTGTTTTGCCCAAGGTTACCCGGTGGATTTCTATTTAACCTCTACACCATGCTGGCTCTTGTTGGCCATATAGCAAAGTACTGTAACATCCAAAATCCACAAAACAGTGATGTTAGGGCTGCATCCGCACTGCAGAAATAATCCAGTTTGGTGCCACTTTAATTGCCAAGGCTGAATGCTATGGAATCCTGGGATTTGTAGGTTGGTGAGATATTTAGCCAGAGAGCTCTGATGCTACAATAAACTACAATTCCCTAACACTGAGCCAGGGCAGTTAATGCTGTCTCAGACTGGATTATTTCTGCAGGATACTTTGGACCTCTGACTTTAGCAACAGTAATGGTAGCCTCATTAACCTTTTTACTTTCAATTAGATTGTTTTATAACCAGATTTGGTCTGTGGTGTTTTTGTTTTGTTTTTAAAGTGTTGTCATTGTTGTGTACCTCCAAGTCATGTTAATTTGTTTCAATATAAAATTGAGAAGAGGGCAGGCATGAAGGGATTCCAGCAGCACCTTTGAGACTAATTAGTTTGGTATTTTTGTAGTCTGTAATTTTGTTAATATCAGTCTAATTCTGAAGTGTCTATTTCTGTCAGTTTCAAAAGTGTGGCTAGATTCCTTCATTCTCCTCTTTTCAATTTTGTCAGACTGAATGGTGATGGATCCATCTTATCCAACCATTTTTTAAAATGTAGTTTTACATTACAGGGATTTAAAGGATTCTGTAGGATGGTGCCATGGCAGTTAAAGTGATCTCAAACAGTATTTATTGATGTACCCTAGATTAGAGCCATTGAATCAATTGATTCTACTAACATGTTCATTCACTGTTCACCAGTTGATTGAATGTGTCTTTCCTAGTTGGAAATAACCAACAGGAATTTATTTATTTGTGTTTTATTTATTTTATTTTATTTATATATGACACTGAGTGGCTGAAAAGATTAGTGTTTTTGGCTCAGGGTGACCAGACCTGGTCCTCCCTTTCCTGGTGTTAGCATATGTGATTTTTCATAAAATTTTGAACACATGTGGAGTTCCCTCTATGACCCTGAACTGACCTCTGAGGGATGTCAGCCATAATCCCCTAGATGGCTGGTCATGTAGACACTCCCCTACCATACAGGATTACGAGTTGCCAAAAGGGAAGAACCATTATACTGGAAGAGACACCTAATAGTGCATATTTGTTTTGAGTCTCACACTTAATGGGGCAGTGATTAGATTTGACTGCACCCTTTTCTCTAGCCTTCCTTCCTTGATAGTTCCAATACCAAATGCATTGTTTAGACTATCCTCACAGCTAGGTTTGACAAAGTTAAGACTATCAACACCTTTGTCCTGGCTTCAACCAAGCCGTTTAGTCAATAGCCAGAAGGCAGAAATTTCCTATTTAAACCCTGAGACTTGTAGGCTGCGAGTGCCATCTTGACAGTGCATGATGACTCCATGTCATCCTGTACTCTGATCATAGCTCCCTCAGCCATCCTTCTCTCCCCCATTTTGGCAGCTGTGCTTCATTGTCATTATCATCAACATCCACAGTGGATCCCGGAGAAGCCTTCGGAAGTGAATAACTCCCTCAGTCTGGTCCCTCTCAAGCTATCCCTGCTTTCACTCCTTTATTCCTAAGTGTGTAGTGTGTGTGTGTGTGATATATTTGTGTGTGTGCAGTTTTCCCCTTGTTAAATAAATATCTAGACTTTAATTGGAGAAGCCTGTCTCAGAGTCATCCATTGCGGGATTCCTTATTCCTCTGGTATACATAATGGTACCCAGTCCCATGGGGATTTGTTAAGACCCCACTCTTGCATATTTTAACTAATTATGAATTCCCCTAATTAGATCCTTCCTAACACTGGACCTATCCTCCTTTCAGCATTTTGTCCAGGAGGCTATCGAAAATGTCCTCCATTTTGAGCAGGGATGAGAAGGATGGATTGTGTATTCATATGAGTGGGGGTTTTATGCTTTATTTTTTGTTTGGAAGTTTTATTTGGTCAGGTCCTCCATTTTTCCCCTGCATCTTTCCCCCCTGGAAATCCGACCCCTGGCACCCAGTGACACATGGTGCAGGAATGCAACTGGGTTTTGGCACTCGGTCTCTAAAAGGTTCACCATCACTGCTATAGCTTATACACATAGTATCAGTGATGAAGAACTTTGGTAGGTATCATTGAATTGTTTCTAGTGATCACTGCTTGATTCCAAGCACTAATTCATTTACTTGGCACTATGTTCCAGGCTTACTTTTAACTGAATGAATTTCAGAGTAACCAAGGATCAAAGAAATAGAAAGGTGTCTCACTGCCACATTCTCTGTGACCTCATCCAAAATCTTGAATTATATAAAATATTAATGTGTCAGAGACAGGAAAAAGAAATAATATCAGACAATATGATCAAGTGGGCAACAGACATTGGTAGGACAATAATGGTAGATCATTGGGAGAAAGCAAGGAAAATGACAAGAAAATTTACTCGCTCTCAAGACATAAGAGAAAATCAATGGAAAATGGAACAAAGATGGTATCTCACCCCTGCTAGAATGGCAAAAATTTATAAACTACAAAAGAACGAATGTTGGAAATGTAAAAGCAATGTTGGATCTTGGTATCATGTTTGGTGGAGATGTCCCAAAATGAAAAGGTACTGGAAAAAAATACACATGACGATGGAAGACATACTTAAAAACGGTCTTGAATTATATCCAGAATTATATTTATTAAATATGACATACAAACTAGAAGCAGATATAACTAGAAAATATTGGAGACTAATACTTTACATGGTCTCGGCAGCAAGAATACTAATAGCCTCCAAATGGAAACAGGAGACAACTCCAACGGTAGATGAATGGCTATTGAAATTGTTAGAGATGAAGGAAATGGACAAATTGACAAGGTTATTGAATAATGAGAATGTGGAATTGGTTGAGGAAGAGTGGGCTCCAGTGGAAGAATATATAAATAGAAAATGGGAATAAAGCAGCAAAGTAGTTATTAAGATTGTGTAAATGAACTGGATCTGAGATGATGATAGAAGTAATAGATACAGAAATGATGTATGCAAAATGTGAAAAAAATGTACTTACTTTCAAAGAACTATTGAGAAGTTTGAACTATGGGTAAATGTACTGTAAAGATGACTAAGAATATATTTTAAGTGGATTTTTTATGTTTTTAAAAAAAAAAAAAAAAAAAAATCTTGAATTTGGCTTGGCTTTCTCTACTGGCGGATAGGGGTTAAAGAGAGCCACTGGTATCAAAAGACTGTAGTGCATAGTTATGTGAGGGAGAAAAAGGTTTATTTTACCTAGTCTTTTCGTTACTGATAGTGACTCTATGGTCCTTTTTATCCTTGATTATAATATACACACGTATTTTGAAATAGGAATCAAGGTAGGCTTGATGCTGAACATGAAGAAAACAATAATAATGATGATGGAACATCTACAAGAACTCAGCCTAGATAATGAAAAAATTGAAATAGTCAAAAGTTCCTATACTTTGGATGAAACAATCAGAATGGGATTGGGAAATGAAGTGTAAAAGAACTGGAAAAGATCCTAAAATGAAAAGATAAAACTCTGAAGTCTAAAGTGAGGATAGTCCAAGCCACTGTATTCCCCATCACCATGTATGGATGCAGTGAAGAAAACCAACAGAAAGAAAAGTAATTCATTTGAGATGTGGTGCTGGAGAAGAGTGCTCAGGATACTGTGGATGGCCAGGGAGACAAACAAATGGGTTCTAGAATAGATCATAAAATCATAGAGTTGGAAGAGATCATAAAGGCCATCCAGTCTAACCCTCCTGCCATGCAGGAACTCTCAATCAAAGCATACCTGACAGATGGCCATCCAGCCTCTGTTTAGAGACCTTCAAAAAAGGAGACTCTGTTCCACTGTCAAATAGCCCTTACTGTCAGGAAGTGCATCCTAATGTTAAGGTGGAATCTCTTTTCCTGTAGCTTACATCCATTGCTCCAGGTTCTGTTCTCTGGAGCAGCAGAAAACAAGCCTGCTCCCTCTTCAATATGACACCCCTTTAAATACTTAAACAGGGCTATCATATCACCTCTTAACTATCTCTTCTCCAGGCTAAATGTACCCGGTTGTCTAAGTAGTTCCTCATAGGGCATGGTTTCCAGACCCTTCACCATTTTAGTCACCCTTCTTTGGACACACTCCAGTTCCTCAACATCCTTTCTGAATTGTGGTGCCCAGAACTGGACACAGTATTCCAGGTGGAGCCTGACCAGAGCAGAATACAATGGCACTATTACTTCCCTTGATCTAGACACTTTACGTCTATTGATGCAGCCTAAAATTGCATTGGTCTTTTTAGCTGCCGCATCACACTGTTGACTCATGTTCAACTTGTGTTCTACTAGGACTCCTAGATCCCTTTCACATGTAGTTCTGTTACGCCAGATGTCCCCCATCCTATATCTATGCATTTAATTTTTCTGCCCTAAGTGCAGTACCTTACATTTCTCTGTGTTAAAATTTATTTTGTTAGCTTTGGCCCAGTTTTCCAGTCAACCAACCAATTGCAAATCCATGTAACAGTTACCTTGGATGTTATCGCATGGGGAGCTCTGAACAGAAGCCGGCTTTAAAGTGAAAATGCTACCGCAAAAGCGGAAGCAATTAATTAGCCGGCTTTCCCTGTGTGAAAACCTCCTGCGCATTTAAAAGGAGGTTACTCCGAATGGAAAGTAGGCAGAAACTGTTTCTTTTTATTTTTGGAAGATCCCCGAAAATAAAAAGAAGCAGTTTCTGACTACTTTCTGTTCGGATTAACTTGCTTTTAAATGTGACGTTGTCTGAAAATATACCCACTTTTGCGGGTTATTTTCAGTTTAAACCCCCGTTTCCTCACAGGATTTCCCCATGTGATAACGTCCCTTGTCTAGCCCATATTGTACTAGCTTGTTCACCAGAATGTCATGGGGAAACCTGTCAAAGGCCTTACTGAAATCAAGACATGCTATATCCACAGCATTCCTTTCATTTACCAAGCTGGTAATTCTATCAAAAAAAGAGATCAGATTTGTCTGGCATGACTTGTTTCTCTGAAACCCATGTTGACTTTTTGTGATTATGGCATTCCCTTCTAAATGTTCACAGATTTTGTTTAATGATCTGCTCTAGAATCTTTCCTGGTATTGATGTCAGACGAACTGGACGATAATTATTGGGATCCTTTTTTTTTTCATCTGCTGTGACCGCTGTTCTCTAGGAGTTCTCAAAGATTATTTCTAATGGCTCTGAGATTACATTTGCCAATTCTTTTAATACTCTTGGATGCAGTTAATTTGGTCCTGGAGACTTAAATTCATTTAGGTTAACCAGGTATTCCTGTACTACCTCTTTACTTATTCTGTGCTGCATTTCCCCTATTGTGTCCTCTGCTCCATTTTTCTCAGGTTGAGCATGCTTTTCTTTTTCTGATAATACTGAGGCAAAGAAGGTGTTGAGTACTTCTGCCTTTTCTCTGTCCCTTGTTAGCATTTTGCCATCTTCTCTGCACAGTGGCCCTACCATTTCCTTATTCTTTCTTTTGCTACAGACATACCCCCAAACGCCTTTTTTGTTGTTCTTAACCTCTCTAGCAAGCCTGAGTTCATTCTGTGCTTTAGCTTTTCTGACTTTACCCTTACATGTGCTCACTATTTGTTTAAATTCATCTTTGGTGATTTCTCCTTTGTTCCATTTCTTATACATGTTCCGTATAAAACTTAGCTCGGTTGTAACTTCCTTAGTCATCCATCCTGGTTTCTTGAGACACCTCCCTTTCTTCTTCCTCACTGGAACTTTTTAAAATTGTGCCTTTATCTCCCTTTTGATAAACTCTCATCAGTCTTGAACTTCCTTTGTTTTAGTATTCCTGAACACAGGACCAACCTCAGTATTTCCCTATGTGTATTAAAATCAGCTCTCCTAAAGTCCAGAATGCATGTCTGACTATGCCTGGCTTCCCCTTTGCACTATATAACAAACTCCAGAAGAACACAATCACTCCCACCTAAGGATCCCACCACTTGAACTCCATTGACCAGGTCATCCCTGTTGGTTAGGATCAGATCTAAAATAGTGGATCCTCTTGTTCCCTCTTCCATCTTTTAGACAATGAAATTGTCTTCCAGGCAAGTGAGGAATTTGCTAGACCTGAAAGTTTTGGCTGAGTTTGACTTCCATCAAATATCAGGTGAGCTGAAGTCACCCATCAGCAATACATCTCTGCTTTCTGAGTGTGTAGTCATCTGTTCTATAAAGGTATCATCCAATTCCTCCATCTGACTTGGGGGTCTGTAGTAGATTCCCACAATAACATCCCTGTTGTTTCTCAACTCTTTAATTTTGATCCAGATGCTCTCCACCTGGCTTCCAGGATTGAAGTTCTGGACTTCTTCACTGATGTAAATATCCCTGACATATAATGCTATTCCTCCTCCTTTCTTGTTTGACCTATTTCTCTTCTAAAGCTTATACACCTCTATTCCTACAATCCAATTGTGAGATTCATCTCACCAGGTTTCAGTGATGCCTATTATATCATATTTGCTTTGTTGTGCTTGGAGTTCAAATTCATCTTGCTAATTTCCCATACTCTGGGCATTAGAGTAGAGACATCTAAGACCATGTGTCCTCCCGACTTGCTGCCTGTGCAATTTCCCCCCCCCTCCCAATCTTGGGTCCTTGCACTGTTTGCCTTGTTCCCTCTATGACAGTTTGACTATTTTCTCCAGCCCTTTTGCCTTCCAGAATACTGTCTCCCTCCCCCATATAACAGTTTAAAGCCCTCCAGATCAACTTTTTGACACTATTGGAAAAAAATGTTTCCGCCAAATGGCGTGAGATGCAACCCATCTTTTCCAGAAGTCCACCCTCATGGAACTGCAGCCCATGATCCAAGAATCTAAATCGTTCTTGGTGGCACCATCTGCAGAGTCATTTACTATTTTCCTCTCCCTTCCTGGACCATGCCTTTCAACTGGGAGAAGAGATGAGATAACAACCTGTGAATTTAGCTCTTTCAGCTTCCTACCCAAAGCCTCATAATCCCTCTTGATATTCTGAAGGCTATGCATTGCAATATTGGAGCATTGGACTATGACTATGGAGACCAGGGTTCAGTTCCTCACTTGGCCATGGAAACCCACTGGACGACCTTGGGTGACTCACATACTCTCAATCCCAGAAAACCCTGCGATAGAAACAACCTGAAAACACAAGAAGAAGAAGAAGAAGAAGAAGAAGAAGAAGAAGAAGAAGAAGAAGAAGTTGTAGTAGTCATCTGTTTATTGGCCAATAAGCACTGTAAGTTCAAATTTGTTACATACTCTGGGGGAAAACAAATTATTAAAATTTGACCACAGTAATTGTAAATTGACACACCTGGGCAAATACACAGGATTATAGCATTAGTAACAGTTATCTTTAGCAAGGTAGAGCTTTGAAAAAAATAATACTTTTTTATACTACAGCTCTCAAAGTTCTGAAGCCCTCTCTATAGATACTGTATTTGACAATAAGATAAATTTGCACAATTGTACTATCCAGAAAAATCTGCACATTGAAATAACAATTTGAAGTATTTTATTGCAGAGACATATAGTCTTATGTTAGCTAACTAAGGGGGGTTGCAGACTGCCAGAAATAGTGTGAATTCAGTCCACTTTTAGGGTTAGGGTTAGTGCTAGGGAATCATGGGAACTGTTATTTTTCTGAGACATTGAGCCTTCTCTGTCAGACAACTCTGATGCCACAATAAAATACAGTTCCCAAGGTTCCCTAACTCTAACCCTAACCCTAAAAGTGGACTGAATTCACACTATTTCTGGCAGTCTGCAACCCCCCTAAAGGCCTAAGCAGACTGCCAGAAATAGTGCACATTAAATTGAGGCACTGCCCTGGCTCAGTGCTAGGGAATCATGGGAACTGTATTTTTTTCTGGGACATTGAGCCTTCTCTGTCAGAGAGCTCTGGTGCCACAATAAATTACAGTTCCCATGATTCCCTAGCACTGAGCCAGGGCAGTGCCTCAATTTAATGTGCACTATTTCTGGCAGTCTGCTTAGGCCCTGACTTCTGTTCTTTGAAACATATTTCCTCTACCTTTGAAGTCTTTGTTATGAAGAGACAATGCTCAATGGAAAACAATTTCATATGCATGCCACTATTTTATTAATCGTTTATCATTTTTCTTTTCAGTTTGAAAGGAGAAAAATAGTTTGTGTGCTCAGATGATCAATAAGCATGAAAATGAAATAGAGGCTACATTTAAATTCATGGAAGTATAATTCTTCTACTCTTAGGGGGGTTGCAGACTGTCAGAAATAGTGTGAATTCAGTCCACTTTTAGGGTTAGGGTTAAGGTTAGGGAATCATGGGGACTGTATTTTATTGTGGCACTAGAGTTCTCTGACAAAGAAGGTTCAATGTCTCAGAAAAATAACAATTACCATGATTCCCTAGCACTAACCCTAACCCTAAAAGTGGACTGAATTCACACTATTTTTGACAGTCTGCAACCCCCTTTACTCTACCCTTCTTTTTGAAAGCCTTGTCTATGTAGTTACTATTTGAGTTGTAGAATCATAGAATCATAGAGTTGGACAAGACCACAAGGCTATCAAGTCCAACCCTCTACCATGCAGGAAGACCCAGTCTCTGCACTCCTGACAGTTGGTCATCCAGTCTCTATTTAACAATTTCCACCAAACTCTGAGGTGGCACATTCTACTGTTGAACAGCTCTTTGGACTAATCTAAAATAATTTGGATATAGAGGAAATTGTTCCTGTTAAGAAAGAAAACAAGCAGGGAAAAGTTCAATGTCAAGAGATCCATAGTGGCACATATATTTTCTGGTGAGTAATGGGGAAGGCTGCTTTTTTGCTCCCTGCAACACTGACCCATGAAGCATCATGAAATATTGTTATAATGTTCTGTGAGTTCAGAGCTAAACGCTGCTACCCTGTATGGCTCTTTGCACATAGATGTTGGTGTGTGGCTGGATGCAGTGGTTTTAACTGCAACAAGTTGGATCCTAATGCTTTTGGGATTGTTAAAGATGTAACCTTACTGTTTTGCCGGTGGCAGAGTGCAGAACTCTTTAAAGACAGGTTGTCTGAGGACTCCACTCTTTAAACAGTAAGATGCAGGGAAAAAACAAAGCCTGAAAATGCTGAGAATACTGCGGGTTCAATGCAGTGAAATTTTTGTTTTTGTTCAAGCTGCAAACGATTCTATTAAAGGCCATTTTGTTTGATATGGAAGCAGCTGGGGCTTGAGTCACAGAATACATGTTGCAATGTATGCAGTTTTAAAATGCAGCATGATTGCTGGACACAGGCGGTTGCCTAAGCCAAGAGAACTCATTCTGTTAACCCTCTCTGAGTTACAGTTAAAAGTTTTGGGAGAGGATGTTTCTTCAGCTAAAGGTTTTGGGAACTGAAGAAAGAATGAATGATTTCTACACAACTTTGTCATAAATGCTGTGGTCAAAGGACTTTACAGTTCTTGGAGAAAAAAAATACAAAAATCCCTGGTGGGGGTGAAGTTGTACACAGTGGTCAATGCTGTGTGGGGCTGTAGCAGTGTTGCTAGAGGCCTGAAGTTCCAAAAGGATGGAACTTGATAAGCCAAGCGGTTTGCTTGAAGAGGCCAGAAAATGCCAAAAGAAGCAGTTTGCTTGAAAAAGCCAAAAATATAGGCTTGGGAGAAAGCCTGGGACAGCATCTTGAGGTCAAGATATGCGTCCTGAAAAAAAAAGGCAGCTGATGCATGGAGTGCGAATTGATGCTTTTACTGCGGCAGAACAGGAGTTTTGAAAATGACAATGCAAGGATGTTTGCTACAATTAACAATAGAAGCCACCAATGAGGGTCCTCTAGATCCCCTTTCCACTCCTGCTGAGCTGGATGGGACCTCTTGAGACCACCTTTTTCCAACAGCTGCCACCACCTGGTGAATTACCCGATCCTCCCCCTTAGCAACACACCAGGACTTTTCTAGGAGAAATTTCACAGATGCTTTCCCTTGCCAACTTAAACAAGAACTAGCTGAGCAAAAGGCATGTGAAAAGGAGTGTGACAGAGGCAGGGTACTTTAAAGAAAAGCTTTATTCTAACTAAGGAATCCCAGAACAAAGGATATCATCATATGTAGGACCCCTTGTCCTACAGGCACAGAAAATGTAAGTTACAGAATACAGTCATTTCAGCCAAGCCAGTAAAATAACCAAAAAACCAAATGCCACTAACTAGTTCATGTTCCTAATCTTACTTGCAGCTCAGATGGGATGTGTAGTCTTTGATGTTTCTGGATGCTGGGAGCCTGGACTCCATTGGCCAGTTCTACCAGCTCCTTATGCTCTATCTCAGGGCAGACAGCCCCCAGAGGCAGACAAAGGAGGACTCAAGACTCATGTTGCAAAGAGGTGTTTTAGGGCCTGAACATACTGCCAGAAATAATCCAGCTTGAGGCCACTTTAACTGCCCTGGCTCAGTGCTAGGGAATCTGACAGAGAAGGCTCAATGTCTCAGAAAAAACTACAATTCCCATGATTCCCTAGCATTGAGTCAGGGCAGTTAAAGTGGCTTCAAGCTGGATTATTTCTGACAGTCTGTTCAGGCCCTTAAAAACCTTTTTAGAAGTGCCTTGAAGATTCACACTTCTGTCCCATTTCTCCCATCTTATTGATCAGTTGCTATCTCATCAGCAATGATATAAACCCTCATTAGAATGCACCTCCCCCCAGAATTTAACCCCTTGTTGTCTGGGAGAAGTCCTCTGATAAATGGAGGACCCAATTTAGCACATGACAGATTAATTTGTATCACACCTGACACAGGGTGAGTCAGTCCACAAAAGAGTATCAAAACCCACTCTGTCTCAGGTTTCTTTATCCTCTATGTGGCACAAAAGCAGTTAGTCAAGTCGGGGCTCTTGGAGATAGTTGAAGGCTCACCATGGTGTCAGAGCAGCTTCATGTCAGTATGCCATGCTTGTGCTGCTGAGAAGGTCTGGCATTTTTGGTGGCATCAGAACAAGGCACCAAGAACACTAGCCATGAAAACTTACCAGTGTCAAGAGCCCTGGCCATGAAGACATACCAGTGTTTCCATCACCAGTTGCCATGTGGGTTTGTTGGGCTTGGTGATGGTGGAAGAATGGTCTCTTGTGAGGCTATATCTGATGGGCTTTTCATTGTAGCTGGTTTGGGGATCCCTGGTGGTGCAGTGGTTAAATGCCAATACTTGCAGCCACAAGGTTGTGAATTCGATCCCTGGCAGGGTTCCAAGATCGACTCAGTCTTCCATCCTTTCATAGATTGGTACCCAGCTTGTTGGAGACAATTGGCTTATATATTGTAAACTGCTTGGAGAGTGCTAGTTCACTGATAAGCAGGATAGACATGTACTTGCTATTGCTATTAGTCCCAAGTAGCAGTTCTTGGTATATTCACCCTGGTCTGGGCACATATGATGGTAATGCCTGCCAGGCCAAAGATGCTAGAGATGCATGTGAACTTTCCTCCATAACTACGGGGGGGTTGCAGACTGCCAGAAATAGTGTGAATTCAGTCCACTTTTAGGGTTAGGGTTAGAGTTAGGGAACCATGGGAACTGTATTTTATTGTGGCATCAGAGTTGTCTGACAGAGAAGGCTCAATGTCTCAGAAAAATAACAGTTCCCATGATTCCCTAGCACTAACCCTAACCCTAAAAGTGGACTGAATTCACACTATTTCTGGCAGTCTGCAACCCCCCTACCTCCCTGTGGTGTTCTGTTTCTCAGCATAGGGAATATGGAAGTTAATAACATCCAGGTGATACTGCTTCACACAGAAATGTAGTGATTTCCCCTTTATGGAAGACACTTTGCACATTCTTGAAGGGATAGCTACATTAAAAAAATATTTTATCTGGCATTTATTAACCCCTTTTGCTGACGGCACATTGTAACCCAAAACAAACAGGATTTAGGGTTATAGCAGACAAAGAGATTATCCCTGTAGTCAAATGTTTTATCTTAAGAATTCAGACTATTTCACCCACCTCATGAGTTATCCCAATAAATTTGAATGTTTATTATTTCCCCTCCTTCTTGCAGCTTTCAGCAGTCAAGGAAATAGCTGAATTAGGCAACAGCATGTTTTTATTAATGAAAACAAACTAATTATATTACTGAAGCCTACTGAGTATTCCATTTATACATCAGAACTTTGGCAGAGTGTGTGGTTTCTAATTTGAAAGTTGCTGTTTTTATAACTTTTTTTCTTGCATCTGTTTATATTCAGATGTACATCTGCTTTGGGATTTTCTGCAGATGTTTCTTTACTGGCTTCTAGTCAAATGTGACATAGTCTTATCATAATTGCATAGCTCTGGCCAAAATGGCCACTGATCATGTTGGTGGGGGTGGGTTTTGGAAGTCGTAGTCCTAAATAGTAACTTTTGCAAGCTCTGGCTTTGGCACAGAGACTATTTTAGCATACATATGTATATATTCCAGTAATAATTCTAAAGCTCAGATAGTTCTGCACTGGAGGTGATTCTTTTTCCTAAACAGTAAAAAGGAAAAAAGGAAAGCAATGTATTAAAGATCAGGGGGATCAGGGTCAGGGGAAGATGTAATTATTTTAATTCAATTTGTGTTTATATGTTTAGCCTATTTAAGATATTTTGAATGTAAGCAGCAAGTCCTCTGTAAGCAGAAGTCCTCTGCTTCACTATCCTCAGGTTGAGCACCTTTTGCCTTTTCTGAGAAGACAGAAGCAAAGAAGGTGTTGAGTAATTCTGCCTTTTCTCTGTCCCCTGTTAACTTTTTGCCATCTTCTCCACACAGTGGCCCTACCATTTCTTTCTTCTTCCTTTTGCTGCGGACATACCCAAAAAAGCCCTTTTTATTGTTGTCAACCTCTCTAGCAAGCCTGAGTTTATTCTGTGCTTTAGCTTTTCTGACTTTACCCCTACACGTGCTAGCTATTTGTTTGAATTCCTCTTTGGTGATTTTCCCATTTTTCCATTTCTTATACATGTTCCATTTAAAACTTAGTTCAGTTGCAAGTTCCTTAGTCATCCATCCTGGTTTCTTGAGACACCTCCCATTTTTCCTCCTCGTTGGCATGGTTTGAAATTGTGCCTTCAGTATCTCCCTTTTGAGAAATTCCCATCTGTCTTGAACTCCCTTCTCTTTTAGTATTCCTGTCCATGGGATCACCCCCAGTATTTCTCTAAGTTTAGTAGAATCAGCTTTCCCAAAGTCTAGAATGCGTGTCTGACTATGCCTGGCTTCTCCTTCCCACTGTATAATAAACCCCAGGAGGACATGATCACTCCCGCCTATGGATCCAACCACTTGCACCCCATTAACTAAGTCTTCCCTGTTAGTTAGGATCAGATCCAAAATAGCTGACTCCCTTGTTGCCTCTTCCACTTTTTGGACAATGAAATTGTCTTCGAGGCAAGTGAGGAATTTGCTAGACCTTGAAGATTTTGCTGAGTTTGACTTCCAGCAAATATCAGAAGAGTTGAAGTCACCTATCACTACTATATTTCTCCTTTCTGAGTGTGTGGTCATCTGTTCTAGAAAGGCATCATCCAATTCTTCGGCCTGAGTCGGTGGTCTGTAGTAGACTCCCACACTAACATCCCTGTTGTTTCCCTCCCCTTTAATTTTTATCCAGATGCTCTCCACCTGGCTTCCAGGATTGATGTCCTAGATTTCTTCACTGGTGTAAATATCCCTGACATATAATGCTATTCCTCCTCCTTTCCTGTTTGGCCTGTTTCTCTTGAAAAGGTTATACCCCTGTATTTCTACATTCCAGTCATAAGACCCATCCCACCAGGTTTCAGTGATGCCTATTATATCATATTTGCTTTGTTGTGCTAGGAGTTCAAGTTCATTTTGCTTATTTCCCATGCTCTGTGCATTAGTGTAGAGACATCTGAGACCATGTGTCCCTCTTACTTGCTGCCTGTGCACATTTTTTTGCCTCCCACTGTTGGGTCCCTGTACTGTTTGCCTTGTTTCCTCTATGACAGTTTGACTATTTTTTCCAGTCCTTTTGTCTTCCAGGATGCTGTCTCCCTTCCCCACATAACTCAGTTTAAAGCCCTCCTGATCAAATTCTTGAGACTGTTGGCAAAAACGTTTCTTTCAACTGGCCTGAGATGCAGCCCATCCCTTGCCAGGAGTCCGCCCTCATGGAACCGCAGCCCATGATCTAAGAATCCAAATAGTTCTCAATGACATCATCTGCGGAGCCAATTGTTGACATCTTCTATTTTCCTCTCTCTTCCTGGACCAAGTGGGAGAAGAGACGAGATGACAATCTGTGCCTCCATTTCTTTCAGCTTCTTACCTAGAGCCTCATAATCTCTTTTGATGTTCTGAAGGCTGTGTCTTGCTGTGTCATTCATTCCCATATGGACCAAAAGGAAGGGGTATTGGTCAGTAGGCTTGACCAGTCTTGTCAGCCGCTTTGTCACATCTCGTATCTTTGCCCCAAGGAGACAACACACCTCCCGAGACATCTTGTCAGGCCCACAAATCACTCCTTCTGTCCCCCTCAGCAAGGAGTCCCCCACCATGACCACACACCTCCTCCAAGGCTTAGCAGCGACTGTTCCTTGTGGTGGAACTCCCAGGGTCCCCTGCTTTGTCCCTGATGTCTGTACATGCTGCTCTTCCTCGTCCTTGATAAGGGAAAGAGCTTGAAATCGATTCTGTAGCTGCAAGCTCCCAGAACGATCCCTGGTCTCCCTACTTCTGCGTGTGACATTCCTCCAGCTGTCTACCTCCTGTGTATGTGATGTGACCTTCTCTTCCCCAGCAACTTCCTCTGTGTGGTCCCCGTCCAAGACCGTTCATTCCGTTCTGTCTAGGAAAGCCTCTTGCTCAGTAATATGCTGAAGTGTAGCTACCCACGCCTCCAGCTGCTGTACTTTCTCCTCCAAGAGGGCTACCAACTTGCACTTGGAGCATGTGTAGTTTCCCACATCTGTAGGTAAGAAGACAAACATCCCACAGGTATTGCAGGTGACAGCAGCAGTTTCTTCAGTGTCCATACTAAGTCTTAATTAGTACCTGAAAGAGGACTGTGGCTTTCCTCCTCAAAGAAAATCCCTCGCTAACACCAGTGTTAAAGTCTGCTGATGACCGGGACTTATCAACAATTAGTAGTGGTTATAAAATTCACGTGCCGTTAGCCACACGGCTCTGGGAGCAGTTGTAAAAAGCTAACTGGCTAGCTCCACCCCCTATTGACTTGCAAATGCAACTCAACAAAGCCCCACCTGCTCAGCAACAGTCACACTCTCTCCAAGTGTTTTTAAAAAGAATTTAAAAACTCACTCACTCAAAATGGCTGCCTGGAAACTGCTTTCTTCCTCTTTCCTAGCAGGAACTGGCCTAGAAAGCCTCCTTCACCTTCTCCTTACTTGAGCCACTGCATCCCAATACAAGATATAAATACCTTTTTAAATATAAATACCTTTTTTAAAAATGCCAATACCACACATGGGTGTACACACACACACACACACACACAACTTTTAAATAAAATATATTCTGCCACTACTTTGTAGGTCATTCAATAATTACAAGGGATAGGATAGAAATGGAAATTTGCAGCAAAATGTCACAATAAGGGTTTGTCTGCACTGGCAAAATAAAGTGGCTTCAAAGTGACTTGAAACTGAGGTGTACAGATGATGTACAACATGAAACTTTGATCTTCCTTAGTAGATGTTCCAGGTCTGTGAGGTTCCCTGCTAGTATTATGGTTTTGTCAGCATATCTCATATTGTTGATATTTCTTCCTCCTATTTTCACTCTTCCATGGCCAAGTCTGCTTTCCTTACAATATGTTCTGCATATGAATAGGTAGGGTGATAGGATACAGCCTTGTCTGACTCCTTTGTCAATTGGGAATCATTCTGTTTCTTCATCTTCTGTTCTGACAGTAGCCTCTTGTCCTGAGTAGAGATTCCTCATTAGGACTATCAGATGTGTTGGCACTCCCATGTCTTTAAGAGCGTTGCATAGCCTTTCATGATCTATGCAGTCAAAGGCTTTGCTATAGTCTATAAAGCACATGCTGATTTTCTTTTGAAACTCCCTGCTACTCTCCATTAGCTATCGTATATTTGCAATGTGATCCCTGGTGCCTCTTCCTTTCCTGAACCCTGGTTGGACCTCTGGGATTTTTCTTTCCATGTGTGGCTGGAATCTATGTTGCAGTATTTTGAGTATGATTTTGCTTGCATGAGAGATTGGTGCTATGGTTCTATATTTGCTGCAGTCTCTTGTGTCTCCTTTTTTGTGGATGGGGATGTATATTGATTGCTTCCAATCTGTTGGCCATCATTTTGTTTTCCATATCTGTTGACATATGTTTGTTAGCACTAGAGTTGATTCTGTCAATGTGGATTGCAACAGTTCTATTGGTATGTCATCTGTTCTTGGAGTCTCGTTTTTTTGCCATTTCTTTTATTACAGCTTCTACTTCATTTGTTTTAGAATTTGGGGTTCATCTTCATATGGCTCTTCGCTCCACGTGTCCTTCATTTTGTCATCTCTTTTGTATAGTTGTTAAGTGTATTGCATCCAATATCTTTTTATTCCTTTCTGGTCTTGAATTATGACATTGTTATTGTCGTAGAGCATCTCAGTCCTTGGTTTGAATTTTCCCTTGATTTCTTGAATCTTGTGGAATACGTCTCTCATTCCTCCCTTTTTGTTGGTGTCTTCTATTTCTCTACATTTGTCATAGTATTAATTTTCCTTATCTTTGCACACTAGCCGTTGTACTGTTGTGTTCATGTTTCTTAGTTTATTCCTAACTCCTTTTTGTTTTGTTTCTCTTCTTTCTTTTATTGCTTGTAGAGTTTTATCTGTCATCCATGGTTTCTTCACTTTCCTTTTGTCTGTTGGAAGTGTCTTTATGCATTCTTCTTTTATTATGTCCCTGGCTTCAGACCAAAGCTCTTCCGTTTCATGATATATTATACTTAGGGCCTTTACAGACTGCCAGAAATAGTGCAGCTTGAGGCCACTAACTGTCCTGGCCAGTGCTAAGGAATCATGGGAACTGTAGTTTATTGTGGCACCAGAGCTCTCTGACAGAGAAGGCTCAATGTCCCTGAAAAAAATACAGTTCCCATGATTCCCTAGCACTAAGCCAGGACAGTTAAAGTGGCCTCAAACTGCACTGTTTCTGGTAGTCTGTAAAGCCTCTAAAGCCTACTTCCATATGCATCTGATGAAGTAGACTTTAGTCTATGACAGCTCATGCTGCCAACTTCTTTCTTTCAGTTAGTTTCAAAGGTGCTACAAGATCTCTCTACATACTGATTCTACAGACTAACATGGCTATGTCTTTCAATTCTCACAAGGTAAAGGTTGGTTGTCAGCCAAGCTTGTCTGGGGAAGGTACTGGGTTATTTATAGGCACCCAGGTCTCACAGGTGCTCCCTAACTGCAGCGTGCTTCTCATATAAATACTGCAAGTGTCTGTGTCTTCCTCTGTCCTGACAGCTCTATGCTGGGGCAGGTATTGGTAGGTCTGGCTTTTTCTCTGAAGGCTATGGCTGCTGGGAGCTCTGTTCCTGTGGCTGGTTGAGACTCTGCTCTTGTGGCTGCTGGAAATTCTGCTCCTGTGACTGCTGCAGCCTCTTCTCTTGTAGCTTCAAACATGACATGTCCACTGGGCTCTTAGGCTGTCTATCAAAGCCTTCATTCTAAGACTCAAGAGTCCATTCCAGGGTCCTGGAGGTAGGGCATGACATTCACCTAGCTTTATAGAGTTGAAGGCATTCATCTTTCTAAGGAAAACATTTTTTTTATTCCTGGACAAACTATAGATGAAGGTGCAGAGCATTTTTTGCTGACCTAGTACAAAAAAGGGACTAGGCAGACAGTTGTCCCTCATCCATGGCAGTTGGTAGTGGGAGAAGGAACAGGATCATGGTGAGCTCTGATAGGCACCACTTGGCAATGGGCATGTCTTTGGAATTCTACCTGGGGATTAGGAAAGGAGACTAACCTTAAACTGAGGTTCACCCTCACGTTAGGGGATTCTTCAGGTGGTCCTTCCTTCAGCTAGGACAGGCTGGGCAACAGTCCAGTAACATGGAGTGCTCCTGGGGTTGAGGTGCTTCACCCAGGATGGTACTACCTCATTGCATTAGCAAATCCCACACTTTTTATTTGTAATTCATGGTTAAAGTTATAGATTAAATGGGATAAATAAAGTGGCCCTGTTCAATCCACAGCTTTGTGTCTGGTTTCTTTCTTTTTCTTTAAGCTACATGCCACCTTTCTCCCAGAGTGTGATCCAAGGTGGCTTTTTAGATAATAAGTTTTAAAAGATTATAATAAAATTTAAAACAATTCAAATCACCTCATAAAACACATTAAAACACTTATTTTTAAAGACAAAAAAGTTTAAAAGATACAGAAATTATTTCTAGAGTGAGATAACAATAATACACAAGATTACACGATACACAAGCTGATAACATAAGCTTCAATTTCCAAAATATCCCAAGATAATAGGTACTGGTTGAAACAGTGCCAAAATCCCAAACATTTGAAGGACACCATCTAAAATCTGAATGCTGAGCTGAGAAGGAGAGTTTTTTGAACTATTCATTATTTAATCAGAATTGTAGTAGATAAAGAACAATGCTCCTTTCAATTACTAATACAATCAACAAACATTTTAAAGTTATCATTTAATATGGTTTTCATGGCAATATTTTAACAAGAAAAAAAGCACAGGCAGCATGTGAACTATTTATAATATGTCGACTATAACAATTCATAGCAAAAATATAGCGACAGAACAATTTGATTTTCCCCCTCCTTCTCAGTTCCCTGTTGATAATAATTAAATAAACCATGCATCTGAATTAATGTACTACAGGAACATTCTCTTTTAAGAAACCACAAAGAGACTGGTATATTTTAGTCATCAGAGAAGGATCATGGAGCAGGCATGAGTAATTTAAACCTGAGCCACTGTGACTATTATTTAGATAGGCAATAGGGCAAGAAAAGAAATATTTTATCACATGTTAATTGTCACAGACTATTATTTGAAAATCTGGTCATTTGACAGTCTCATAAATTTATGAAGAATTTGCAGAAACAAATAAGACAGCTGCAAGATAAAGAATTTTTAATCCTCACATTAAGGGAGGGGGATGCTATAATGTGACATTCTCATCATCTATCCTATCAATTGCTACATTTTGGAAGCTTTTTCCTGTGCTTCCTTACAGTGCTTGGAGTGTTCAGTGATTGTAGGACTCTCTGTTCTCAGAGACCAAGAGCTCATTGCCACTATGATTTACATCAATTTGCTGATTGCTTTAAATGTGCCCCATCTCCATTGGAAACAGTTTCAGATGCAACTGCAATTGTTCTGACTCACTTTGAAGTGAGACAAATGCAAAAAAAGTGCTCTTTTCAATGACTAGTTTTTTAGCGGTTCTTTTGGAAAGAATCAATTCAGATGCTTGTTCAACAAGTGTGAATGGCAGATCTGATCCGCATTGCACTGGAGGGGCCACTCAGCTGCTCGGCCTCCATTGCCTGTGCGTGCCTTCCTGGAAGGGAGGGACATTGTGGGACTAAGTGGGGCTAATATTTCACCCCTTCCTTCTGATTGCTCACCTCTTCTTTGGGACCCTTATGTTACCCACCTCCCTGCTTTGGCTGCTGCTTCTTGTGCTGCCAAGCCTTCCCTGGCCATCTTTTTTCCATGACTGTTGGCCTCAGCTGCCTAAAAAGGCCCCTGCTTTACCTTTGGCCTCATCTCTCTGGGTTCCTGCAGGCTCTTTGGCCCCACCTGTACTCTGAGGCTCCTGGCTGGTGCATGAGCAGGCCACACCGAATAGCCTGGCCTCTTCTGGCCTGACCACTTTCCTGGAGACACATATACATGCCACGTTGCCCTTATGCCCCACCAGCTCTTTGTGCTGTCAGCAGGTATGCTGGGTCTCCCCTGGCTGCAGCCAATCTCCCAGCAGTGTGCAGATTCTTTGACTGGCCCAGGAGGTTGCAATGGTCCTTGCCCTGGTCCCTGACTGTTATTAAAGTGCCATTTAAGGGCCCCAGGTGCCCCATTCTCCTCCTCCTGCTGCTGCATAAAGCTGGGCCCAAAGGCAGTAGTGGGAATGACATGGAATAAGGGAATATTTTGCTTCCGTAGTGAGATCTACACATCAGCCTCAATTGATTCTGCAACCTGGTGTCAATACAATTCACAAACCAGTGTAAATGTAAGTGGGAATGAGCCCCAAGACCAAAGGCTGAAGTGGAATATATTTCTGAAGCATCCCCAGTAATATTTTCTGTATTTTTACAGTTCTTTTTTTGGATTTTAATTTTGTGTACGGTTTTTGTTTAGATTTTAATCTTAAGAACTGCTTTCAATTTCTGTGTTAATAAAATGCGGATCAGAGATGGGGGCCTGTTAGAAGACTAGGGACTTCATGGGTCGTTTTCCATCTAGTTTCACCTATAGGCTTGGGTCCAAGTTATTTGAAGGACCATATCCCCTGTTATGAGTCAATTAGAGTCTTAAGGTCATCTGGAGAAGCTCTTCTCTCTCTCCCGCTACCCTCCCAGGCTTGTTTGGTGGGAGCAAGGGAGAGACCCTTCTTGATGGCTTCTCCCAGGCTCTGTGACTCCCTCCCTAGAGAGATCAGGATGGTCTTGTCCTTGCTGTTCTTCTGGTGGTAGGTTAAAACATTTTTGTGCCATCAGCCATATTCAAATTGACAAGTTGGGCTTTTAAATACTGTACAATTCAGATGTCAAGGTTTGTATATAATTTTTTTTAATACATTTAAATGTTTTTAATTTTTAAAATTGTTTAATTGGTTTTTTAAATTTTATATTTACAATTTAATTATTTTGCATTGTTTTTACTTGTACTGTTTTAAATTTGTTGTTAGCTACCTTGAGTTCCTATATTGGAAGAAAAGCAGGATATAATAGCAACGACAACAGAGATCCTAATATTTTCATAAAGACAGTTGTGGTACTCGATTCTTTCTCCATATACACTAGATGTAGACAAGACCCTCTAGGGGTGAACATGGATTTGTTTACAGTGTTTCTGACATTGTGACAGTGCAACAACTGTGACTGAGAGAGAATAGATAGTGCAGGAACATTGAAATCATTTCCTAACATTTCCTCTGTGACGGTAGTATCAACTTGTCCTTGAGTTGACATTACTCACATTTGCTAGTTTTAGAACACAAAAACATAGCCAAGTGGGCCTATACAGACTGCCAGAAATAATCCATCTTGAGATCACTTTAACTGTCCTGGTTCAGTGCTAAGGAGTCATGGGAACTTTAGTTTATTCTGACACCATAGAAGGCTCAATGTCTCAGAAAAAACTACAATTCCCATGAGCCAGGACAGTTAAAGTGGTCTCAAGCTGGATTATTTCTGGCAGTATGTACAGGCCCTCAGTCTGAAAAATCAGTATGCAAAGGGGATCTTGTAGCACCCTTGAGACTATCTGAAAGAGAGAATTTGGCATCATGAGCTTTCATAGACTTAGGCCTCCTTCCTCAGATGCATCAGACTGCCAGAAATAGTGCAAATTGAGTCCACTTTAACTGTCCTGGCTCAGTGCTAGGGAATCATAGGAACTGTATTTTTTGTGAGACATTGAGCCTTCTGTCAGAGAGCTCTGGTGCCACAATAAACTACAGTTCCCATGATTCCCTAGCACTGAGTCTGGGCAGTTAAAGTCATGTGGCCAGCATGACTGAACTGAATGCTGTTACCTTCCCACAGAAGTGATACCTATTTATCTACTTTAATTTGCATGGTTTCAGACTGCTAGGTGGGCAGAAGCTGGGACTAGTGATGAGAGCTCACTCCATTACACAGCACTCGGGCCTCAAACTGCCAACCTTTCGATGTTCCAATCATCAGAAATGGTGTCTAACCACTAAGCCACCATCTCCTGAGTACAGCTGTACCTGCTAGAAATCTAATTTCCCCCTACACCCCAAGATGTGATCAGTGAGGTTACTTGACATGCTGTTCTCCCCAAAATATATTTTCTGAAAGTATGGTGCAATACTAAGTAGAGATCTTGCACCATTTTGATTTTTGTTCAGTGTGGCTTACTAGGTCATCATGATGAACATATCATCATAACAGTTCATGATCTACTTTACTTCCAGTTCACTCAACATTTCTTCACTTTTTCAGTTTAGCTAAGAGAAGCTTATTATGTAGATACAGTAACAGTTCTTTTCCCTCTCTAACCATGAAAGAGTAGGTATCAAAACATTCAGTGAAAGAGTCACAAGGGCACTCGGGCTCGGGAAGAGAAATTAAAACTGATGTGCATTTATGAAGTATATGCAGCATCCTCACTCCTGCCTTTTGGAGATATTCAACAATCATAAATCAAACCTTCCCAAATTTGGGAGTCTAAATAAGTGTGATATTTAATTTCCAGCTAATCTGTAGCAACTGTACCTGCCCCAAAAGATGAAAATGTTTACCTTAATTTCTACTCGGAGGATTTAGACCCAATGTGTCTTGTGTTTAATGTACTTAGATATAATTTTCTACCAAGGAGAATTTTTTTGGCTCTGAGGTATCAAAATTAAATGAGTATGAAAGCAATTGTCTCAATTGAGCTATTTTCTGTCATCCATGGAATTTAAATCCTTTAAAAAAGTAATTGGTAATTTCAGCAGCTGAGCTAATATGTATTGTGACTTACTGTTCTTTCTTTCTTTAATTCAATTTCATTAGCATGGGCCTGTTGGTCTAAGAGATGAAAATTAAAAACAAAACAATTTTTGGTTATATTATTTCTCCTTTTTCATTTCTGCACACATTGAAGCTCCATAGGAACAAAAGTTAAGTTACAGCTATCCAGTTTTATAGTCACTGAAGCAAAATGTATGCTCCATGTTTGATAAATGTATCAACTCTGACAAGGAATCTGGATTTATTGAAAAACTGCCAGATACTTTCTATGAAGTCTGGACTGTAGGATTCTTTCAGTCTTCTACCAGGTTGTTCAATTAAGTCTTGTAAATCCATTGCAAACCTCCTCTGCAAAGAAAATTTGTCTTGAGAGAAATATTTACAAATACAAATTTAACAAAATCCAAAAAAAAAAAAAAAAAAAAAAAACACCAAAGAATTTTTCATTGAAGGACTACTTTGCACAGAACATTTCATGTCTAAGGACAAAATTAGTTGTGCAAAAGTACGTCTGTGGGAAGCTTCTCCCTTCCATTCTTCCTCAAACAGCAGTAGTAGAAAGGATAGGAGTAACTGTAGTGGTGGTAATAGATAGTAGTGGTTGGGACAATAGTGGTAGTGGCTGGCGTTCTCATGTCAATGAGATCCTCAACCTATTCCATGTTTTGGGTAGCTTTAAAGGAAGTACTGGACATATTTAAGAATAGTTTTCTCCTACAAACCCTTCAATAAAATCTGGAGTAGGTTTCACACTCCACTGATATGGGAATCACCAACTACCACTGATTTGAAGGGAATTTAGATAAAAACTGGGCTAGAGTGGAAGAATGGTAAAAAAAAAAAATTCTTCTGTAACTCCCCCGTAACTGACCCCCCCCCCCCATTTACAATAGGACATACACCTAACTTTTGGGCTGTCTACACTGTGTTCACCCCAGCCTTGTGTCATCCTGTTTGGATGACGGAGGCCAAAACTCCAGGGCCAGGATTGGGAAGGATCCTGGCAGACTGGACATAGATCTCAGTTAATTTGATGCCTGATTTGTACTGGAGTTTCCTGGAAACTCTGTGGCAAACCCTGGCTGTTTAAATAGCCTCTGTACATTCCTTACCCTTAAGCTTTGCCGTTCCTACTGGGAAGCCCCCCCCCCCCCCTTGTCATGTCTAACATGGAAATGGGGTCTCTGGCCACATGGATGCCAGGCACGCCATTTCTGCATCTGATGTGGTGACAGGGAGCTTTCCAGTAGATGGAATGGCACTGAAAGGTGTGGAGTGTGTGCTGGCAGTGGGTGTCTGCACTGGTGTGGGGACAGGCATGTAAACACCCACCCATCTCTGCACCAGCCTATGCCCATGCTTTCCTGGTCCATCTGCTCAGGGCCTTTAGAGCACATCAACAATTGGGTGTGCTTTTACCAATGTGAATCTCTTCTACAGCTGGCATCCACACAATTTCAGACCCTCCAAACACACAAACATTATAACTAAGTAAGTGTCTACATAAATATTGACAATCCAGGTAAAAAGAGAAGGGAAAGAAAAGTACTCCTCACTACTGTTGCCCAAAAATGGAACCTGAGGGAAGGGCTACTCAAACTAGTCAGGTTGTTGGACATTTCACAGGGGGATAAATATGCCATGGATACATTTGATCTATTTTAGGAGTTGTTGTTTTTTGGCTTCTTCATCCGTCCCCAATATTTTTGTATTCTCTGTCTCAAGGTGAGTAATGATGCTGAGCCTCTGGATCATTTTTCTGCATTTTAACCCTGTGGGGCCATGTGGATTGCCAAACATAGGCCTGATCACATTTTCAAAAACAGAAGTGGTTTATGGGTTTGAAAAATTGGTAATTTTTAATGTTAAAGAGAGACCATTCACCCCCTTTTTAGGCCAAAAAGGGTGGTCTATAGAGTCTTGAGCCACAAACATAGGCTTTGGGGGTGGGTCCTAATCTACCCTACTGAAAAATTCCAGAGTTGTCCAGATCTTGTCTGCTTTTGAGTTAGTTTTACTAAAGGCATTGCTCTGACTGTGGATTTGTCCGCTCTTCACAGACCAGCATATCCACTTTGGATTATTATCATCATTATTATTACAGTTGTTTTTGTTGTTACTTATGAATATTTTTTGAGCAATACTGTGGCTCAATAATGTTGTAACATAGTCTAGCTTGAGAAAGTAATTTTAAACAGATATTAACTTGGAAAAAAAAGCTGACTGCTTCAGTGTTTTTAAATTGACTATTACACCTATAATTTCCAAATGCAAATGTTTTTGTATTTGGGATTACATGCACCATAATAAGATTTTCAGAACAATAGTCCATTTCTTTCCCTTTACTGTGCTTCACAGTTGAAAAAAAATAACTAAGCTAAGCTGAGAACATGACTTTTATTCTGTTCCAGCAACACTGGTTGTCAGTGCCTTTCTACACCCAATTTAAAATGCTTGCTCTTCCTTTTAAAGCCAAAAATGATTTGGGACCACTTTTTGAAGATTCACTTCTATGAATTTGTCTTGACTTGAAGATCAGCCTCAGAGGCCATCTTCACAGGCCCATCACCAAGATCGATTAGATTGGCAGGAAGAAGAAACAAGTCTTTTCCATTCATGGCTCTGTTGCTATAAAGTTCTCTTTCATAATCTGAACAGTATGTCTAGTTATACCTTTAGCTATTTTTAAATAGGTGAACAGACCTGCCTTGACACAACCTTGGGATATGCTGAGAAGCTTCCAACAAGGCTACTTCCACACAGCAGACATAAAGCAGTTTGATACCACTTTAACTACCATGACACAATGCTATGGAATTCTGGAATTTGTAGTTTTGTTAGATATTTAGTCTTTCCTGTCAGAGAGTTCTCATGCCCCATCAAACTAAATTTTCCAGAATTCCACAGTATTGATTCATGACAGTTAAAGTAGTGTCAAACTGCTTTATTTCTGCATTGTGGCAGCAGCCCAAGACATCTACACCAGTGAAGATTTCTACAGATATATGTCATTTCCCTTGTCCTAGTTGATCAGCATTTAACATGACTTCTACAGCCCGTCAGCTGGCTTTGGAGCAAGTTTTAAGATTTCTCCCTTACAATACAATCATATATATATGTATTCTCTGAGATGATTCTCTATTAAATTGAATGGGACTGGCTTATCAGTGTGCATGGATTACAAGATTGAAACTTTTTGAAAAAGGTCTGCTTTCTATTTCTGATGTCAGGCTGTAGGCTGAAAATCTGTTTCTTCCTTCTGCTCTCCATCTGAAATTGGAATATTTTTATTCCATTATTCCATTTTAATTTATTGATATGCAATTTATATTTTATTTTTTTAAAATTAATGCTTATCTATCCACTCAATGAGAGCCAGTGAGGTGTAGTGGTTTGAGCATTAGACTATGAATTTGGAGAGCAATGTTTGAATCCTGGCTTAGCCAAGTAAACCTATTGGGTGACAAACTCAAACTCTCTCAACCTCAGAGGAAGGCAGTGGCAAACCCCCTCTGAACAAATCTTTTCAAGAAAACTCCATAAGTTTGGTTTAGGGTCACCATAAGTCAGAAAGAATTTGAAGGCATGCAACAACAACAACAACAACAACAACAACAACAACATGCACTCAATATTTATTTATGCTTCCAAGAGTCCTTTTTGGTGCTGTTGAGCTTGAATTGGACAATTCAGTAAACAGATCAGAAGATGGCTGAAGCACAAGTGGAATAAGCCAAGAAAGTGAGTGAACACATGTGGGAACATATGGTCATGTCTTCTTTGTGGAGGTGAAAGCAACAAAGAAGGCTTATAAGTGTTAAGGAAAATGCAACATGGGACATACAGTAATAGAAATAAAATATGTATGTGATAGTCACAGTGACTAAAGCAGGAACAATCATGAAGCTACACAGGTGAAAAGGATAATGTAATTTGGAAGCCTTGAGAGCCAAGGACAAAGTTATAGAGTGTATATTGAAAACACCTGTTGTAGATTGTAAACACCTGAGATTAATTAAGTAGTCAAGGTAAAATGATGAAATACTTGGGTTGGTCTTAAGTATGGGATGATCTATGTAAACCAATCAAAATGAATGTACACACCCACTGGGTGGAAACTGACTAGTGGGTGGTGACTAACAATGGTTATAAGTGCAATGTTTGCCAATGCATATTGTGGAGTAGTTTGGAGTAGTTTTGGAGATATTGTGAAGTGTAGAGATTGTGATTTGTAGGGCATATAGTATTTATGTATATAGTAGAATAAAGTAGATCTTTTATATAAGACTACTGAGTTGTCTGGCGTCTTGAGGGAAGATACAAGAGCCAGAAGAATCCTGGAGAAGTTTGAAAACATCTCAGGAAGAAGAGTGAGAAGGCTTAGAGAGCTTGTCAGGGTCTTCAGCCTATTCTCTGAAACTCTGCTGCTTGGGAAAGAAGCATCAACCACTGATCAAAGCTGGTCAGCTCTGCTGCATAACAAGGTGGTGAGTTAGAGCCAGAGGTGAAGAGCTACAACTCCCATCATCCCTGACAATAAGATGATGATGATGATGATGATGATGATGATATTTATATCTTTATTTTTCCTTGTTTGGGACTCAAGTAGCCTAGAACAAATTGGATTGTTAAAATTTCACAAATATAATTTTTATTAAATATTTTTATTATTAAAAAACATAAACAACCACAATGACAACAATAAAGAGAAACAAAAACAAAACAATAAACACAACAAAACATATTACATTAAATATAAAGTAAATATATTACATTAAATATATTGTGTTAAATGTAATAAATTTATATTACATTAAATATAAAAAGCATAAAACCTACAACTCATTCATCTTCTTTTCATTAAATGTTCTCATTCTTCTTATTTTCTATAACCTAATATTTTTACATGCCTGACTTCCATGTTAGCAATACTTAGTGTTTTATCAATGTTATCAAACTGTTCTTAAATATATAGATAAATTGTATTAATCCCATCTTTTGTCAGTGGATTATTGCCACCACAGCAGCTACAACAACAACAACAACAACAACAACAACAACAAAGGATTTTTTTATCTCCATTAATTCTTACTTAATTAATCTGCAAATCCCCCAATCATAATTATACCCCATTGTTTACTCATATATTTCATAACCTGTTCCCAACTTTGTACAAATTTTCCTACTTTTCCATCTTTCATAAGACAAGTCATTTTGTCCAATTCCACCATTTCTACTAATTTTATCAACCAGTCTTGAATTGTTGGAATATGGCTTTCTTTCCATTTTTGTGCAAACAACATTCTGGCTGCTGCAATCATGTACTATAATATTCTGACATTTTGTTTGTCCACTTCTTCCTCTATCATACTTACTAAGTAGATTTCTGGGTTCATTTTGTATCTTAAATGTAATATTTTGTTTCAATTGTCTGATGAATGTAGATCCAATATTTTTTGCCTTTTTACATGCCCACCACTGATGAAATAAGGTGCCTTTTTCTCTCCTACATTTCCAAAATTTATCATCCAAATGTTTATACATTTTTGATAGTTTTTCTGAGGTTAGGTACCACCTATGATGCATCTTATATACATTCTCTCTTAAATTTTGAGATAAGGAAATTTTTATTGTTTTTTCTCATACTTTCACCCATTTTCTATCTCTATATTATGATCAATATTTCTAGCCCAATTTATCATAGAACCTTTAATAAATTAATTTTCTGTTTTCCACTTAAGTAGCACTTTGTATATTTTTGATAATACTTTTTGATTCTCATTAATTAATATTTTTTCCAATTCCATTATTTTCCTTTCCAACCCATAATTATTAATCTCAACCCCATTTCCTCCCTTAATTGTCTATCTAATAACCAATGACAATTAATCCCGTTTTCTTTAAGTTCATCTTGTGATATTTTCTTAAATTGTTCATTTTGAAAACTAATCAAATTTCCAAATCATATCCATTTATCATTCAAAATATTCTTTCTTTTACAAAAAGCCTCATGTGGCAATATTTATATTGGTGTATGAGGAGAGCATCTCTTCTTTTATATCTTCCAAACATTAAGTAAAGCTCTTCTTATAAAATGATTATTAAAATACTTATTAATTTTTTCTTTCCCAAATGAAAAGTAAGCATGCCAGCTGAGTTTCAAGTCCTCCTCTTCTAAATTTAATAACCTAATATTTTCTAGGGTTGCCCACTCTTTCATCCACATTAGACATGAGGCTCTATAATATAATTTCAGGTTTGGAAGGCCCAAACAACTCCTTTCTTTAACATCCTGTATTATTTTCATTTTTATTCTTGGTTTCCTTCCTGACCATATATATCTTTAAATTTCAGTTTGCCAATTATAAAATAATTTTTCAGTATGGATGATTGGCATGATTTGGAATAGAAAAAGAAGCTTAGGTAGTATATTCATTTTTATTGTAGCCATTTTCCCTAGAAAATATAATTTTAGGTCTTTCCATTTCATCAGGTCTTTCTTAATTTCACTCAAAATTTTCTCATAATTATTTTAAAATAAATCTGAGTTGTTTTTAGATATTGTTATTCCCAAATACTTTATTTTCTTACTTATTGAAAAACCTGAATTTCCAATCAATTCCTTCTCTTCAAGTTTGGACATATTTTTAGTAATCACTGGGCCTCGGCAGACGACCAATAGGGTCGTCTCCGAGGCAAGGAAGAGGAGGGGCAGCCACACGAGCGGCGTCCCTTCCTCCTCCCGAGGTTGCCCTAGGAGCTGCTGGCCCTTTGCACGGCCGGCGCGCCGAGGGCAACCTTCTGCCGCAGCGTCCTCACACGCTGCGGCGGAAAAGCCAGGGAAAGTGCGCCCGACGTGTTTAGGGCACACTTTCCCTGTCTTCTGAAAGGAGTGCTGATTTTGCGCTCCTTTCAGAGGCGCCGACAGTGTGCCACGGTGAGGCTGCCGCAGTCCCGCGGCGCACCGTCCCAGGGCGTCCCCGACGCCCTGGTCTGCTTCCCCCCACTGTTGTTTTATCTTCAGTAGTCATCGACCCTGAAACTTCTCAAAAAATCTGCTAATTGTTTAGATAATTTTTCTACACTCTCCTCTGGTTCTTGAAGAGATACCACCAAATCATTAGCGAATGCTCTGATCGTGAATTCTTTCTTCTTAAATTTTATACCTTTAATTTCCTTATCATTTCTTAGATTATCAATAAGCATCTCAATAGTACATAAAATAATAAGAGGGATAATGGGCAACCTTGTCTGATGCCTCTCTGTATATTAATTGTATTTGTTTTTCCACCATTGATTATAATTTTTGCCTATTGTGTGTTATATATTGTCTTAAACCAAGAAATGAATTTTCCCCTCACATTCGTTTTTTCCAATACTTCCCCCATAAAATTGCAATTGACACAATCAACCCCCCCCCCCCCGCCATATATGCTATCTTTCTGTCAGGGTGTCTTTCCACGTATTCTATTAGATCAAGAATTACTCTTAAACACGTATTCTATTAGATCAAGAATTACTCTTAAATTGTTTTATAGAAATCTATTCGGTAAGAATCCACATTGTTCATTCCCAATCCAATCTTGTAATGCAACTTTGAATCTTATGGCCAAAATGGAAGAGAAAATTTTGTAATCTATATTTAATAGTCAAATTGGAGTATAGTTTTTTGGATCTAACATATCTTTGGGCTGATGCAGACCAGCACAAAGGGCCAGCCTGGGGGTGGAGTTGGGGTAAGGCAGCCATGCATTGGCTGTCCCGACTCCACCCCAACACTGTCCTGATGCCACACACCCATCAGCATGATGTGTAACATCAGAATTCCCTCCTGGCACAGCATGCACACACCAGCTCTAAGGGTGACCTTTTCCTATCCTAAAAAGAGTGGCCTTTGGCAAAAAGGAGGATTGGGGCAACGGTGTGTGGTTGCCACAGCCCCAATCCACTGCTCCCAGGGGTAGCCAAGATCCGCCCCAAATGCGTTGTCTGTATCAGCCATTTGTCTTCTTTTGGAATTAAACAAATGTTAGCTTCCTTTCATGTCTGTGGAAATGATGTTTCTATGATCTCATTAAACATTTTCTGAAGTGGTAAACTAATTTGTTCTATAAAACTTTTATAATACAGTGATGTGAATCCATCTAGGCCTGGAGCTTTATTTAGTTTTTTTTATTGCTTTTTCTATTTCCAATTTTGTTATAGGACAGTTTAGTTTTTCCCTTTGTTCCCCTGAGATTTCCTTAAATGTTTGCAGATCCATAAACTTCTTAATTTCTTCTATGTTTTCTGTCTTTTCCTCCTATATTTTGCTAAAATATTTATAAAAAATGCTTTTAATTGCTTTCTGGTTTGTTATTATATTTTCTCCCCGCATCTCCATAATAATGCTTTTTCAGTCTTTTTCCTTAACTTGTATGCCAACCACCTTCCTCTTTTGTTTGCCTTTTGGAAATGGATTTGTTTTGCCAAAAGTAATTTATTTTGAATTTCCATCATCATGTCTAAGTCTAATCATTTTCTAAGCAATTTGATTGCTCTTTGTATCTCTTTATTTTGGTGATTTCCTTTTCTGAATTTTTGTTTAGCAATTTCAGTATTTTTGCATTTCACTTTCTTCTTAGTTCTATATTTTATTTTATAAAAAAGCCTTGTAGGACATCCTTACTTGCTTCCTGAATTATTTCTATCTTTTTTTCCCCTTCTGTATTTTCCTTAAAATATAATTCTAAATCTTTTCTGGCTTTTTCAAACAATTGATCATCTTGTAAAAGTCTATCATTTAAATGCCAATGAAATTCTTGTTTGTTGCTTTTTATTTTTAATACAATTAGGTTGTGATCTGTCAAGTTTCTTGGATGAGACTCCATACTTATTATATTTTTATGTAATGATTTTGAAATGATAAACATATCGATACATGAAAAGGAATCATGTCTAGTTGAATAAAAGGTGAACTCTTTGTCTTTTAGATGTCTTTTGGGTAAAAACCCTGTTTGATTTTCATGAATTAATCTTGATAGTACCTTTTTTAACCTTGTTGCTAAAATTGTAGTGTATATTTTATAATCGGTGTTTAATAGTGCTATAGGTCTATAGTTATATTTTCCGGGTCTTTATTCTCTTTATGAATTAATGTAGTTAATGAGTATCTCCATGTGTCAGGATATTGTCCACAATCTATTTTTTGTATTGTCTTATGTAAGGTTCCTGTTATCTCATCTTTGAATATCTTATAGTATTTCGATGTTAATCCATCTGGACCAGGAGCATCCTTTAAATTCATTATAGCCTGGTCTACTTCTGCCATTGAAACTGGCATATTAAAATCACAAACATCTTGTTTTGTTAATCTAATTATATTTTCTTTTTTCAAATACTCCTTTATTTTTTCTTTATTTTTTTTGTGAGGTTTCATTTGATGAAAATAATTTGTCATAATATTCTAGTATAACTTTTTTCAAGTCTTTTTGCTGAATATATTCTTGGTCTTTATTTTTTAATTTCAGGATTAAATTTTTTTCCTTTTCTCTTTTAAGTCTTCTAGCTAACCATTTACCCACTTTTAAATATTTGATTTTGTTATCTATTTTGCTAGTTGATATCTGGGTTATTAAATTTCTTATTCTTTGTCTTTCTTTATTCAATGCTTCATTTTTAGGATTGTTTTTATGTTTTTTTTCTATTTCCATTAATTTGTTTAATAGATCTTTTTCTTTTTTTTCTTTTAACCTTTTTTCCCTTTTTTCCTATTGTATCAAAAGACCACTTGCCACTGCTTTGCTTGCGTCCCATATAATATGTGTTGGTGTTTCTTTGCTTGTATTTTCCAAAAAGTACATTGAGAGATCTTTCTTCATTTTCTTTACAATTTCTTCATCAGCTAACAGTGTTTCTTTTAAATGCCAGCTGTATTCTTTTTTCTTTCTGGATATTAATAGTGTTATTGGTGAGTGGTCTGACATACCCATAGGTAATATCTTGCTTTTTAATACTTCTTTACTTATTGAAGCAGATATAAAAAACATATCAATTCTATACCACGTATCAAATCTATTAGAAAAGTAAGTATAATCTCTATTAGTTTTATTTTACAATCTCCATATATCTATTAAATTATGTTCCCTTAGTAAGTTACATGCTGTTCTTGGAAGTTTCCCCTGATTTTTTCCTTCTATTTTTTTGGCCAGATCTATCTTCTGACGGATTCACCACCGCATTCCAATCACCAACTATTATAATTTGATCATAATTGTATTGTCTTATTTTGTTATTTAATTCTGTAAAAAAACTATCTCTTTGTTCTTGGGGTGTATATATATTGATTTGTAGTATTTTTCCATGTTCTGTAATTATTTCAATAGCAATATAGTACCCATACTTATTTTTAAAAACTTTTTTGGATTGTATATTATCTCTTACATATATTGCCACTCCTTTTTTTTTTTGAGGAGATATGAGATGCTGCAAATAATTTGCCTAAGTTTGCATTTTCTAGCACATGTAAATCTTTATTTTTAATGTGCGTCTCTTGAATACAAATTATATCTTTTTTTTAATTAAATAATGTGTAATTCTGTTTCTTTTTCCTTTTGAATTCAAACCATTAACATTCCATGAAATTATGTCATAAGACATTTTCCCCTTAGGTTATTAATATCTGTAACTTAATTTCTTACCCTTTCTAAGTCTAAGATTAATTTGAATGTAACGTTTTTTTTTTCTTTTACTTTTCCTCTTTTCCCTTGTTCTTCTTCTACCTTTTCTTCTGGCGTTTTACTTAAATCTACTTCTTCCTGATATTCTTTTTGATTTTTCCCCTTTAAGCTCTCTAATTGCTTTATTTCTTCTTCTTCTTCTTCTTCTTCTTCTTCTTCTGACACTTCTGAATCTATTAAACTGTTTCTGCTATTTTCCAAGTCTGATTTATCATATTTCTTTTGTTTCCTGATTTTGCTTGGGCCTATTTCTTTTTCTTCCTTCTCTAATTTCCCTTCCAACTTTTTTTTCTCCATTCTATTTTCATACTCTTTTTCTTTAGGTTTTTCTTCCTGCTTAATGCCTTCTAGAAATTCTTCAGCTTTCCACTTTGTATCTATTAACCATCTTTTTGTTCCTATTGTAAATCTTACTCCTTCTATTCTACCCCACCTATACTTTATATTATTCTGTTTCAAATAATCTGTTATTTTCTGATATTCTTTCCTTTTTCTTAGTATTTGGGGTGGAATATCTTTAAATATTTGTACTTCGTGATCCTCTATATAGCATTTTTTTTCATAATTTTTTGCCAAAAATAAATCTTTCACTCTCTCTCTAACAAAATAAATATTTATGTCCCGTGGTAGCCGTCTATTAGATGCTATCCATGAATTCACTCTGAACAGTTTATCTATCTCTCCATCAAGCTGTTCAATGAGCCAATCAATAAATTGTGCTAACGCTGGAATTATACGAACTTCTAAATCTGCATTATATTTTTCCGGTAAACCTCTTATTTTTATTGCTTTTCCTTTAAGTTTTAATTCTAAAGAAATTTTCTGGTTATCTTCTTAATGCTGTATTTCTTCTAACAATGTTGTTGTTTTTTTCTAGGTCCACTGTTCTCTCCTCGATTTCTACAACTTTTGTTCATATCTCTCTTGTTTCTGATGTTATTATATGTATATTTTGTTTAAATTCCTGTAATTCTCCTTGAAGTTCAATTTTCATTTGTGATTTCATTTCCTTGATTTCTGCCCTTATTTCTGCTCGTATTTCCTCCCTGATATCAGCTCTTAATTTCCTTATTTCTTCTAATAAAGTATCTTGTATTCCTGTATCTGTTGTTTTTCTATCAGAGGGTACGATATTTTTTTCTCCCTCCTCCTGTATAAGTTTGTGTGGGTCAACACCAGTTGCCATTATATCCCCAACTAAGAAAAGAAGAAAAAGAAAAGAAAATTTTTTTGTTGTTGTTATTTCCTTTTTCCCCACTAATGTAATACAGTCCTTTTCTATAGAATCACCGTTTGATTGTTGTTCCTATATTTTATAATTTAACTATATCTCTAATTCTCAACTACTGATTATTCTCAAATGCAAATAGGACACAGTATCTAGTAAGCGTTCTTCAGATGAAAGCAAATAAATTACTATTCACTGTTTTTGTTTCTTATTTCACAATTAACTACTCCTTAATTCAAAAAGATATATATATATATATATATATATATATATTCCTTCACTATAGCTATCTCTATAAGCTAAGAGGAGCTAAGCAATTATTTTAAATTATCTGTTAAGATTTACAACTTTGATAAACCAAATGTATGAAGTCAAATAAATTCCTCAGTTTTCTAATACACTGTTGTTTTTCTAACTTCCTTTTCCCCTTTTTTTCTATTCCCCTGCTAAACAGTTACGAGAAATACTGTAAAGGGAAGCGGGGTTTTTGAAGTCTCCGTCACCTCGCATTTAGTTACTCAGTCACTCTCTCTCTCACTGGCGTGGAAGAGAAAGCAAGCTGTATTTTTATACTCTCTGCCCGGTGCTTGGTCTTTCTGGCTCTCTCTCTCTCTCAACCTCCGCCTTCCCAGAGCAGGCGCTGGCATAGAAGAGAAAGCAAGCTGTATTTTTTATGCTCTCTGCCAGGTGCTTGGTCTTTCTTGCTCTCTCTCTCTCTCTCACTCAACCTCCTCCTTCCCAGAGCAGATGCTGGTGTAAAAGAGAAAGCAAGCTGTATTTTTATACTCTCTGCCCAGCGCTTGGTCTTTCTGGCTCTCTCTCTCTCTCTCTCTCAACCTCCGCCTTCCCAGAGCAGGCGCTGGCGTAGAAGAGAAAGCAAGCTGTATTTTTATACTCTCTGCCCAGCACTTGGTCTTTCTGTCTCTCTCTCTCTCTCTCTCTCAGCCTCCTCCTTCCCAGAGCAGGCACTGGCGTAAAAGAGAAAGCAAGCTGTATTTTTATGTTCTCTGCCCGGTGCTTGGTCTTTCTGGCTCTCTCTCTCTCAACCTCCACCTTCCCAGAGCAGGCGCTGGCATAAAAGAGAAAGCAAGCTGTATGTTTATGTTCTCTGCCCAGCGCTTGGTCTTTCTGTCTCTCTCTCTCTCTCTCTCTCTCAACCTCTGCCTTCCCAGAGCAGGCGCTGGCGTAAAAGAGAAAGCAAGCTGTATTTTTATACTCTCTGCCCAGCGCTTGGTCTTTCTGGCTCTCTCTCTCTCTCTCTCTCAACCTCCGCCTTCCCAGAGCAGGAGCTGGCGTAAAAGAGAAAGCAAGCTGCATTTTTATGTTCTCTGCCCGGCACTTGGTCTTTCTGGCTCTCTCTCTCTTAACCTCCGCCTTCCCAGAGCAGGCGCCTTATCATAGTCATATTTCATTAATTCCATTTTCAATTTTCTATAGAATTTATCTTTATTTTCCATAAACTCCAACTAAAAGGATATTTTGCTCCTGTGACACTATTTCTACACCTATATAGTGCCCCTTTCCATCTTAAAAATTTCCTTTGCCTGAATTGTTGCTTTATCATATAATACCACACCTTTTTTCTTTTTTGTGTTGCTAAGACAAATTCTCTACCAAATTTTTATTTCTTAAAAATCTTTCTCCTCCTTTCTTTGTTCAAAGTTGCATTACAAGATTGGATTGGGGATGAACAATGTGGATCCTGTAAACAGACAATTTTATATTTGAATTTTTCTAAATAATGAAAAAATTTGCTTCGTTTTTGTGCAGAGTTTACTCCTTTGACATTCCAGGATATAATTTTCAATATTCCTTAATATTTAATTTCAGATTCCAAATTTATCTATTATTCTCCTTTCCCCCACCTCCCTCCCTACTTTCCTCAATCTTATTTTTATTCCTTTAACACGGTATATACTTTTTAATTTTTATTCTCCTTCTCCTTCTTCTTCAATGACTTCTTCTTCTTCTCCTTCTTCTCCTTCTTTGGAATTTTCTTCACTTCTTCCTTTTTAGCTTTCTGGGCTTTTTTTGTCTCTCGCTTTGTCTCTTCTATTATATTTCCATCCACTTTTTTTCTACATCTCTTCTGTATTTGCTCCAGAAGTCTCTACCTTTATCAGTTGAGTCAATCTTAAACTATCTCTCCTTCAGTCGAAATGAAACACCTTCTACTTTTTCCCCATCTGTAGGAAATTCTGTTTTTCTTTAATTGAGTGATCAAGATTTTATAATCTTTTCTCTTTTTTAAGATTCTCATTGGTATGTTCCTGTACATTTTTAGCAGGCTCTCTCTAATTTTTAACTCTTTTTCAAAATCTTTTTGGAGTATCATACCTCAGAGTTTTCTTCTCCCAAATTGGATAACAATGTTCCTTGCAATTTTCTTTTCTGATGCCCAAGCTAAACTAACTCAAAAGATTCCATCGACTTCCTATTTGATCAATTCCTTGCCCAGTCCTGTTATTTCCACCAGAAAAGGAATGATACATTAATAAAAGTCTTCATTTTATTCTTCTTTTAATCTTCTCAGTTTCAAGGAATTCTCACTCATTAATAAATCCATCATGTCTCTCTCCTCTTGGGCCTTGATTTGTTCATATGATACTCTATCAGTCCTTCCTTCTAAATCATTTACTTTATCTTCTAGATCGGGGGTAGGCAACCTTTCCCCTCTAAGGGCTGAGGGACTTCAGCTCCCAGAATCCCAGGAGCTATTGGCCAACATGGGACTATTGGCCAACATGGCTGAGGCTTCTGGGAGCTGAAGTCCCTCAGCCCTTAAAGGGGAAAGGTTGCCTACCCCTGTTCTAGATGATCAATTTTTACATCTATTTTCTTCAAATCATTAGATTTTTTTCATTGTTTTATTCATGTCTTTTAGTTCATTCTTCATATCTGTTCTTAAATCTTTCATTTCTTTCTGCCATGTCTGTCATTCTTTTTAGCTCCTCCATAAAGTAAGATTAGTCAGCTCCCCTGCTGGATGATGCCAAAGAGGGTCTTCTCTGTGTTTTGGTTTGTAACCTTGTATTCACAGGCATCATCAGCATAATAATTTTTGCTAGAACAGCTCTCCAGGACTTTGTAGTTTTCTTTAAAATATTCACTTCTTTACCTTCTTTTGCTTGATCTTCAATTTGTTCTTTTAACTAATATATCCTGTTTATATCTGTTTTTATATTTTATTTTAAACATTTTATTTTAATTTTTGCAGCACCAGACATCTTTTTCTTCTACTAGTCAATATTAAGTTAAATTAAGATCTTCTTGGAAAGGCAGTTTAATTAATGCCCATAAGTAAATCTTTCTTCTTCTATCCCATAAATTTTGCTTTTGGGATTAATCAAATGTGCCACTCCTTTTACCAAAGTCTCACTAGCAATTAAAATGGGTTAGTGGTGGCATTCTTGCCAGTTTTGCCGGCTACAAGTATGCGGCAGCTGATGCTCCTGATCTCCTTCACCTCCTCAGTTCTCCATACCTCTTTTCTCCAACACTAGAAGAACTCGGAATGGAATTGTGGAGCCTTTCAAGTGGCCCATACCCAGATCATCTCCTGAGCAGCAAAATTTTTCCAAAAGGCTGCTCTTTACCATGCATTGTGGGGGATTTCATGGACCTTGTCAAAGTCCCTCTTCATGCTGCCATGGCTAACACTGGAAGTACAAATATAAATGTTAAAAAGAAATTAAAAGAGCAAGAAAATTAGAATCAGATTAAAACACATACCATTAAACACACACAAACCCACCAGCACAACAATTAGGAAAATCCAGAACTTTTTTTAGATGGGATTGGCTTTATTCAATCAATATTCAAATGCCTGTTGAAAAAGAAATGTCTTTATTTGACTGCAAAAAGAAAGCTGGGAGGGTGCCAGTCTTATCTGGGAAGGAAGTTCCAGAGCCTGGGGGCAGCCACTGAAAAGGCCCTCTCCCATGTTCCCACCAGATTAGGGTTACCATAATTCTCTTCCACAAAACTGGGACAAAATGTAAGACATTCAAGAAAATGGAGGACACAATCAACTAAAAGCCAAAAACATTAATATAAATTCATGCTTCTCAGAACATCCTCCATTTTGAGCATGGCCAAGAATCATGCATTTCTAAGAATGTTTTGTACCTTCTCTTGGATAAGCCCCCTTCTAGCTTTGTGGGGGGGGGGAGGTCCTCCATTTTGGTGTTGACTTGTCCTCCTCTACAGCTGAGGCCACCCTTTCCCTTTCTCTGAGGGAGGGAGGGAGGGAGGAAAGAAGGAAGGAAGGAGAGAGCCCCCCACCCAACCCCCAGGTTACCACCTTCTTTTTGTTGGGGACCCCTGGCCCTGGGCACATGAGGAGGGCTGTCTCCTGTCAGACCACAGCCATGTCTTCCATGAAGATGCATTCTGGGAGGTTCTTGGTGGTGGGTAGCTCCATCACTTGCAGCTCCAGCCCCACACCTCAGCCTCAGCCCCAGGGAGACCTTGCTGGCTGCACAGGATCTCCTTGGGCTGAGGCCACGTCCCCATGCATGGTGGCACTTCCCCCAGATCCAGAGAGGCCTTGCCAGCTGCACTGAATCTCCTTGGGCCTTGGTGTCTCAGCCCCAGGAGGAGGCAAGCAGAGGGCACCGAAGGGACCTCCTTGAGGAGGAGGAGGAGGAGGAGGAGGAAGAGGAGGAAGAGGAGGAGATGACTTCCTGCCTTGTTCCAGCCACGCTTTCTCCAGTCAAATGGAGATTGACAAAATGTGGCCTGGAACAGAGCAGGAATCCAGGATTGGAGGGTCAAAAATGCCCAGCTGGGATGGGACTTTTTTGGACCCTCCAATCTGTGAATGTCCTGGGGAAAAATGGGAAATGGCAACCGTACACCAGATGTACCTGTGAGGATGATGGGACAGGGAGAAGAGCCTCCTCAGCAGATCTCAGAGCACAGCCTGGTTTGTAAGGGAGAATGCAATCCTTCAAATAACCTGGAGCTGAACTGTTGTAGGACTTTAATGGTAATCACTAGAACTTTGAAATTGTACCCAGAAATGGAAGAATAACCAGTGGAGCCGTTGCAATAAGGGAGTTGTGTATTCTCTGTAGTTTGCCACAGTTAGCAATCTGGCTGCAGCTCTTTGGACTAGTTGAAGTTTCTGAATAGTCTGCAAAAGGCCACTCCATGTAGACAGTGTTAGAGTAATCCAGCTGGGATGTAACTAAGGCATGTGTCACTGTGGCCAGATCTGATGTCTCAAGGGATGGATGCAACTGGTACACAAGTTTTAATTGTGCAAATGCACTCATAACTACTGCTGAATCTACAGGAGGAATGCAACCCCATCCAGCAGAGGTTGAATACCTATTCCCTGACTTGCCTTTCCTAAAATCATAGAATCATAGATTTAGGAGGGGGCTCATGGCTATAAAATCCATCAACCTGCTCAGTGCAGTATTTCCAGCTAAATAAAGGCCATAATGAAGCTGTCCAGACTCATTTTAAAGATATCCTGACAAGGAGACCCCATGACCTCTCTTGGCAGTTGATTCCACTTTGCCAAACCAATGTGACAGCCCTTGAGTTATTTAAGGAGTACAATCATGTCACTCCTAAGTCTTCTCTTCTCCAAGCTGAACTGTTAAAGAAAATGCAACATGGGACTTACAGTAATAGAAATAAAATGTGTATGTGAAAGTCACAGTGATTAAGCAGGAGCAATCATGAAGCTACACAGGTGAAAAGGATAATGTAATTTGGAAGCCTTGAGAGACAAGGACAAAGTTATAGAGTATATATTGAAAACACCTGTTGTAGATTGTGATTTGTAGGGCATATAGTATTTTGTGTATATAGTAGAATAAAGTAGATCTTTTATATAAGACTACTGAGTTGTCTGGTGTCTTGAGGGAAGATACAAGAGCCAGAAAGAATCCTGGAGAAGTTTGGAGACATCTCAGGAAGAAGAGTGAGAAGGCTGGGAGAGTTTGTCAGGGTCTTCAGCCTATTCTCTGAAACTCTGCTGCTTGGGAAAAAAGCATCAACCACTGATCAAAGCTGGTCAGCTCTGCTGCATAACAAGGTGGTGAGTTAGAGCCAGAGGTGAAGAGCTACAACTCCCATCATCCCTGACAAGGGTTATGGGCCCAGATACTAGAACAACCAGCATCCACAGAAGCTGAAAGTTCAAGAGAGTGGAAGAAGGTTTTGTGGAGCCTTGTGAATAAATCATTTTGTGTTTTGTCTGCTGTGCATACTCAGAGGGACTGTGTCAAATTGAGTCACTGCACAAATTAAGATGGAGATACTAAAGTTTAGTAAATTAAATAGAAACAACTACTCTACCTGGATGATATATGCCCAATCTCTACTAATAAAGGAGTCTCTGTGGTCGACAGTTGAAACAGGGCTGGCAGCTGATGCTAATGCAGCCACTCGAGAAAGAGAAGCTAAAGCAAAAAGATGTCTTTATCTCATGCTAGAAGAAGACTTGATTAACGACGTAAGAGATAAAGTGTCTGCCAAGGATGTGTGGGATACCTTGCAGAGATTACACACTCCTTCAACTGCGTTTGCAAAAATGCTTTGGTCTAAAAGAATTTACAGACAAAAGATGACGAAAGGACAGTGTGTGATAGAACACTTAAAAACAATGCAAGATTTATTTGTGCAAGCTGAACTGAGAGGAGTGGAAATTAGCAAAGAGCAGCAGTGTTATATTTTGCTGGAATTGCTAGATCCTTCTTGGGACAACATTACAAATAGCTTGCAAAATTTGCCAGAAGCTGAGCTGAACAAAGACTTAATTGTTGCCAGAATATTGGAAGAAAACTTGAGAAGAAAGTCTGAGCAGGGTGACTCAGCAAGTTTAAGGACTGTGCCAAAACAACAAACAACACCTGAACTACGAAAGCAGGAAGAAGCAGCTTCCACAAGGGAGCAACGGAGGTGTTTTTATTGTAAAAAGACTGGTCATCTGCAGAGACATTGTAAACAATTTGCTGCTGAAAGAAGCAAACAAGGAGAGAGCAGATGGCAGCCGCGGCAGTATCAAAAGCAGTCCAAACCTCCATTTTTGAAGGACAGTGGTAACAAAAAGGGGTTTGCAACCATGATTAAGGAAAAACAAAATGCTAATTGTAAATGGTTGATTGACTCAGGAGCATCATCTTCAATGTGTAACAATATTAATTTGATAAGTAATAGAAAATCAGCTAATGTAAATGCTGTAGTTTTAGCTGATGGGAAAGAGCTCAATACTGTAAATCAAATGGGTACAGTTTACATTCCAGGGCTAAAGGAAAACTTTAATGATGTGTTACATGTAAAGGAGTTAGAAAATAATTTGTTATCAGTGAGTAGATTAACAGACAGAGACTACACAGTCATTTTTGAAAAAAACATGTGTAAGATAAAACTGAATGGGGAATTGCGAGGCATAGGCTTGAAAAAGGATAAACTTTACTATTTGGAAGACAATATTGATAGCTACAGTGTTGAAAATGCTAATAACATAGACAATAGTCCAATTCACAAAGACTGTATACATGAACTCCATAGAAAATTTGGTCATGCTAGTTTCAAATGTTTGAAGAAGTTAATCAATATGTGTCCAGATTTAAAAGTCGCTGAATGCAAAAATCACTTAGATTGTACTGTATGCAATCAGGTAAAGGTCAGAGCTTTTCCAGTAGCCAAGAAAACCAAAAGAATTGCTCAAAGACCATTTCAGTTTGTACATGCAGATGTGGCCCAAGCTAATTGTTTATCTTTAGGGGGAAGCAAATATTTCCTAGTAATCGTTGATAGGTTTACAAGGTTTGCTTTTGTAAGAATATTGAAAAACAAATCTGACGCTGGACAAAGTTTAAAAGCATGGGTGAGAATGGTGGAAAGACAATTTGATATTAGAGTAGGCACTATTGTTACTGACCGAGGAGGAGAATTTCTAAGTAATCAATTGTTTAATTGGTTTCAAAAGGTGGGAATAAGGCATGAAACTACTAATCCTGCTTGTCCTAACGAAGATGGTTTAGCGGAGAAAAAAAATACAAGATATAAAAAGGATAACTGCTTGTTTGATGGCAGATGCAGAGGTAAAAGACTTTGACAGCAGTACATATTAGTAACAGACTGTATCATTCAGAAATTGAAGACATTCCCTACAGGGTATTGTATGGGAGAGTGCCAAATTACAAGTATTTGAGGGTCTTTGGACAGTTTGCTTATGTTTACATTCCAGCTTGTTTCAGGAAGAAAGGAGAACCCAAAAGTAGAAGGCTTAGGTTTTTGGGTTATTCTGAAAATAGCTACCAGTTTCATTTAGGTGGAAAAGAAGTGCATTATTCTAGGTCTGCAAATTTCAAGAGACATGCTGGTTGGGACAAACTGCATGCAAATAAAGAAGTTTTCTTGAGGTTAGAAAGTTCAAATGAGCCAGAAACACAAACTGAACCAACTTCAGGAAACAGAGGGGTTTCAGTTAAGCCAGAAGCATCTACTAGCAGCAGTGATAGTTCTTCTGATAATGAGACACAATCTAGACCCATTACTACCAGAATGACTGAAGACAAGAGATTTAGTCATAGAACTATAACTCCCAGTGAGGATGAAAGAGGCAGATCAGCAGAGTTTATTCCCAGACGTAATCACAGAGTTAGAAAGCCTCCAGATAGGTTTGTTGTGACAAATGCAAGAGCTTGTTTAGCAGTGGAAGAGCCTGAAAGTTTTGAAGAGTTGGAAAGTTTGTCTAGAGAAGAACAGGAAAGATGGATTGATGCAATGGATGATGAGTTTGGTTGTCTGGTAAATAAAGATGTTTTTGAAGTCGTTGATAGACCCAAGGACAAAAAAGTAATTGGTTGTAAGTGGGTATACAAAAAGAAAGAAATGCCAGATGGAAGTATTAAGTATAAAGCAAGGTTAGTAGCTAAGGGTTTTGCACAACAACAGTATGAGAACTATGATAAGACAAATTCTCCAACTGCAAAGCCAGAAAGTCTGAGAATGGTTCTCGCTGTAGCAGCAAAAAGTAGTTTAGTTGTAGAGCATTTTGACTTTGAAACAGCCTACTTGAATGCTAGTTTAGATGAAGAGATCTTTATGGAGCAGCCACAAGGTTTTGAAGAAAATAGTAGTCAGAAAGTTTATAAATTGAAAAAAGCATTGTATGGATTAAAACAAAGTGCCAGAACATGGAATTTGTGCATTAATGAAGAGTTAGCTAAACTAGGATACAAAAGGAGCATTACAGATGCTTGTGTCTATACAAAAGGAGACATAGTGTTAGTGATTTATATAGACGACATCACTATATAATTCCAGCTTGTTTGGCAGCAAAGTCAAAACAGGAAATTGAATCAGTAAAAAGAAAATTGTCTGAAAAGTTTGTTTTAAAAGATCTAGGTTTATTGAAGTCTTATTTAGGTATTGGTGTTAAATGGACAGAAGAAGGACATTGTTTGTTAAGCCAGAGAAAGAAAATTGAAAATTTGATTGAAAAGTGTGGATTACAAAATGCTAAAATAGTAAAAATTCCAATGACAATTGGTTTCGTATCTGAAAAAACAACTAGAGATTTTGAAGACAAGACTTTATTCAGGAGCATAATAGGATCTTTACAATTCATATCTTGCCACACCAGACCAGACATTTCTTATGCTATAAATGTATTGTCTAGAAGGGTTAATGATCCAAAAATTGAAGACTGGACAGCAGTAAAACACTTATTAAGATATTTGAAAGGAACTTTAGATGAGAAATTGGTAATTAGAAACAGTAATTCAGATTTAGATTGTTATGTGGATAGTTCTTTTACATCAGAATTAGGAGACAAGAAGTCAGTTACAAGAATGATAATTAAATACAGTGAAAGTCCAATAGTCTGGAGAAATAGAAAACAAACTAATGTAGCGTTAAGTACGACTGAAGCAGAATTCGCAGCTTTAAATGAGATAGTGAATGAGATACAGTGGGTTAAGCAATTGTTGAATGATTTAAATGAAAGTTACAAGATACCAATAGAAATTCTGGAAGATTCACAGTCATGCATAGCAATGGCTGAAGCTGAAAATTTAAAGAACAGAACAAAATATGTTGGAGTAAGATATCAAAATGTGCGAGACATGGTTCAGAAGGGTGAAATAGAATTGAGATATATAGAAACACAACACAACATAGCAGATTTGTTCACAAAAGCATTGACAGCAGAAAAACATGAAAGACTGACACAAATGGTTGGAATGACATTATAAGACACATACAATATTTTATTTCGGAGGGGATTGTTAAAGAAAATGCAACATGGGACTTACAGTAATAGAAATAAAATGTGTATGTGAAAGTCACAGTGATTAAGCAGGAGCAATCATGAAGCTACACAGGTGAAAAGGATAATGTAATTTGGAAGCCTTGAGAGACAAGGACAAAGTTATAGAGTATATATTGAAAACACCTGTTGTAGATTACAAACACCTGAGATTCATTAAGTAGTCAAGGTAAAATGATGAAATACTTGGGTTGGTCTTAAGTATGTGATGATCTATGTAAACCAATCAAAATGAATGTACACGCCCACTGGGTGAAAACTGACTAGTGGGTGGTGACTAACAATGGCTATAAGTGCAACGTTTGCCAATACATATTGTGGAGATATTGTGAAGTGTAGAGATTGTGATTTGTAGGGCATATAGTATTTTGTGTATATAATAGAATAAAGTAGATCTTTTATATAAGACTACTGAGTTGTCTGGTGTCTTGAGGGAAGATACAAGAGCCAGAAAGAATCCTGGAGAAGTTTGGAGACATCTCAGGAAGAAGAGTGAGAAGGCTGGGAGAGTTTGTCAGGGTCTTCAGCCTATTCTCTGAAACTCTGCTGCTTGGGAAAAAAGCATCAACCACTGATCAAAGCTGGTCAGCTCTGCTACATAACAAGGTGGTGAGTTAGAGCCAGAGGTGAAGAGTTACAACTCCCAATGTGACAGCCCTTGAGTTATTTAAGGAGTACAATCATGTCACTCCTAAGTCTTCTCTTCTCCAAGCTGAACATGCCTAGCTCTTTCAACCTTTCCTCATATCTTTAGTTCTCCATACCTCTTACCATCTTTGTTGTCCTTCTCTGAGCATGCTCCAACTTGTCTATATTTTTCTTAAAATCAGGGACCCAGAACTGAACACAGTACTCCAGATAATGCCTAACCAGCACAGAATATAGTGACACTATTACTTCCCTCAACCTGAAAACTATTCTCTTAATGCAGGCTAAAATAGCATTCACTTTCTTTAATGCACTAAGAATCATAGAATCATAGAGTTCTATGAGACCACAAGGGCCATCCAGTCCAACCCCCTGCCATGCAGGAACTCCCAATCAAAGCATCCATGACAGATGGCCATCCAGCCTCTGCTTAAAGACCTCCAAGACTCCACTACACTCCAAGGGAGTGTGTTCCATTGTCGAACAGTCCTTACTGTCAGTAAGTTCCTCCTAATGTTGAGGTGGAATATCTTTTTCTGGAGATTGCATTCATTGTTCTGGGTCCTAGTCTCTGAAGCCACAGAAAACAAGCTTATTCCCTCCTCAATATGACATCCCTTAAAATATTTAAACACGGTTATCATATCACCTCTTAATCTTCTCTTTTCCAGGCTAAACATCCCCAGTTCCCTAAGTTGTTCCTCATAGGGCTTGGTTTCCAGACCCTTCACCATATTAGTTGCCCTCCTTTGGACACTCTACAGTTTCTCCACATCCTTTTTGAATTGTGGTGCCCAGAACTGGACACAGTATTCCAGATGAGGCCAGAATAGAGTGGCACTATTACGTCTCTTGATCTAGACACTATACTTCTATTGCTGCAGCATAAAATTGCATTGGTCTTTTTAGCTGCCACATTGCAGTGTTGACTCATGTTCAACTTGTGGTCCACCTGGATTCCTAGATCCCTTTCACATGTAGTCTCATTCAGCTAGGTGTCCCCCATCATATATCTGTGATTTTCGTTTTTCTGCCCTAAGTGCCGTACCTTACATTTCTCCATGTTGAATTTCATTTTGTTAGCTTTGGCCCAGCTTTCTAGTCTGTTCAAGTCATTTTGAATTTCGATCCTGTCTTCTGGGGTATTAGCTACTCCTCCTAATATGGTGTCATCTGCAAATTTGATAACTGTGCCCCCAATACTGTCATCCAAGTCATTAATAAATATATTGAATAGCACTGGGCCCAGGACAGAGCCCTATGGCACCCCACTGGTCACTTCTTTCCAAGTTGAAAAGGAGCCATCAACCAATTACACATCCATGTAACAGTTTGTCTAGCCCACATTTTGCCAGCTTGTTTGCAAGAATGACATGGGGAACCTGGTCAAAGGTCTTACTGAAATCAAGATATACTATATCCACAGCATTCTCTTCATCTACCAAGCTGGTAATTTCATCAAAAAAAGGTATCAGATTTGTCTGGCATGACTTGTTTCTCTGAAACCCATGTTGACTTTTTCTGATTATGGAATTACCTTCCAAATGTTCACAGATTCTCTGTTTAATGATCTCCTCCAGAATCTTTCCTGGTATTGATGTCAGACTAACCGGATGATAATTGTTGGGATCCTCTTTTTTTCCCTTTTTGAAGATGGGGACAACGTTTGCCTTCCTTCAGACTGCTGGAACTTCTCCTGTTCTCCAGGAGTTCTCAAAGATTATTGCCAATGGTTCCGATATTACATTTGCCAGTTCTTTTAATACCCTTGCATGTAATTCTTCTGTTCCTGGAGACATATATTAATTTAGATTAACCAGGTATTCCTATACTATCTCTTTACTTATTCTGTGCTGAAATTCTCCTATTCTGTCCTCTGCTCCATTATCCTCAGGTTGAGCACCTTTTGCCTTTTCTGAGAAGACTGAAGTAAAGAAGGTGTTGAGTAATTCTGCCTTTTCTCTGTCCCCTGTTAACTTTTTGCCATCTTCTCCACACAGTGGCCCTACCATTTCCTTTTTCTTCCTTTTGCTGCTGACATACCCCCAAAAGCCCTTTTTATTGTTCTTAACCTCTCTAGCAAGCCTGAGTTCATTCTGCCCTTTAGCTTTTTTGACTTTACCCATACACGTGCTAGCTATTTCTTTGAATTCCTCTTTGTTGATTTCCCCATTTCCCCATTTCTTCTACATGTTCCATTTAAAACTTCAGTTCAGTTGCAAGTTCCTTAGTCATCCATCCTGGTTTCTTGAGACACCTCCCATTTTTTCCCTCATTGGAATTGTTTGAAATTGTGCCTTCAGTATCTCCCTTTTGAGAAATGCCCATCCGTCTTGAACTCCCTTCTCTTTTATTATTCCTGATCATGGGATCACCCCCAATATTTCTCTAAGTTTATTAAGGGCCTCTGCAGACGGTGCATAGCACCGTCTTGGAGGCAGGGAAGGGGAGGGGCAGCCACATGCTGGGCGCCCCATCCCCTTCCGAAGGATGTCATCAGAGCACCGCCATTGCATATGGCGGGTGCTCTGATGACGTCCTTCCAGCTCAGCGTCCGGACACGCTGAGCTGGAAGAGGCACAAAAGAGCGGCATGGCAGCTCTTCAGGCACCCCTTTTGTAGCTTGTGAAAGGGGCACTATTTTAGCACTCCTTTCCCAGGCAGCGAAAGGGAGGATCGGAGCCAAGGCTTGGGGCAGTCTCAACCCCAATCCACCGCTTCCCAGGGCGACCCATGGCCGCCAGTCTGCGTCCCCCCTAAAATCAGCTTTCCTAAAGTCTAGAATGTGTGTCTGACTATGCCTGACTTCTCCTTTCCACTGTAGAATAAACTCCAGGAGAACATGATCACTCCCACCTAAGGATCCAACCACTTGCACCCCATTAACTAGGTCTTCCCTGTTAGTTAGGATCAGATCCAAAATTGCTGACTCCCTTGTTGCCTCTTCCACCTTATGGACAATGAAATTGTCTTCAAGGCAAGTGAGAAATTTGCTAGACCTTGAGGATTTTGCTGAGTTTGAATTCCAGCAAATATCAGGATAGTTGAAGTCACCCATCACTACTATATTTCTCCTTTCTGAGTGTGTGATCATCTGTTCACCTTAACTCTGATGGCTCATATTTAAATGTTCAACAGTAATCCCAATGTCCTTTTCACAAGCAGTACTGCTGAGCCATGTATCCCCCATCCTATATGTGTGCATTTGTTTTTTGTAGCCTAGATGTAGACTCTTGCATTTGTCTCTACCGAAATTCATTTTATTAATTTCTGACCAGTTTTTTTAGTTTATCTAATTCATTTTGAATTCTGCTTCTATCTTCCAATGTGTTAGCCATCTCTTCCACTTTTGTATCATCTGCAAACTTGAAGAGCATTCACTTCACTCTATCATCTAAATTGTTGCTAAAAATGGCAAAGGACAGGACCCTGAGACATTCCACTTGAGAGCTCCTTCCAGTCTGAAGTGCAGCCACTGAGGGTGAGTCTGAGCACAGTTTTCCAATCAATTATGATTCCAGCTGGTAATTTTCCATCTATTCCGTATTTAATCAGTTTGCTAATAAACATATTTTTGGCAATCTTATAAGACACTTTGTTGAAATCCAGTTAAATGATATTCACAGTATTCCTGCCATCTACTAAACTAGTGACCTGACTGAAAAAAAAATATATAAGACAGGCATTATCATCATTCTAATATTTTTCTTCATAAGGAAGTCAAAATGAGTGGTCTATATTTTCCTGGGTCTTCTTTTTTGCCCCTCCCTCTTTTAAATAGAGGGACATTGTTTGGTCATCTCCAGTCCTCTGATATCTCACCCATTTCCAAGATTTCTCAAAAATGCTGGTGCACAGTTATGTCAGTATGTCAGCAAGTTCCTTCAATACTAGCCTATACTGACTAGGAGCACTACCGTATAAATCAGTATCTTAATACAAGCATTACTAATAGAAATAAGATATATGAGAGGAGGAAAAAGAATTGTTTTGTTATAAACTTGTTTTGTCTGAAGCACAGGGTCTAAATAAATAAATAACATTATTTAAAAAAGCACTAATATTTCACACATAGAACACCAAATACCTAAATAATTCAAGTGACAATTGTAGCCTCCTAAATCCTTATACTCTTGTCATATCTATTATCATAATTATTCAGCTTCAAGTGAATGAAGCAGGTATAATATTATTTGTTGTCGTTAACTGTCCTTGAGTCAATCTCGACCCATGGTGATCCTATGGATGAGACACCTCCAAGACCCCCTGTCCTCCACTGCTCTGCTTAAATCCTGCAAACCCATATCCATGCTCTCCTTAATAGAGTCCATCAACTGGCATGTGGCCTTCCTCTCTTCCTACTTCTCTCCACTTTTCCCAGCATTATTGTCTTTTCTAATGAGTCTTCTCTTCTCAGGATGTGTCCAAAATATTATAGCCTCAATTTGGTCATCTTGGCTTCCGGGGAGGTTACCAACTTGATCTGCTTTAGGACTCATTTGTCCTTCTGGCTGTCCATGGGACACTCAGCACTTTTCTCCAGCACTACATCTCAAAGGAATTGATTTTCTTCCTATCATCTTTCCTAACTGTCCAGCTCTCACATCCATACCTGGCAATAGGGAATACAATGGCTTGTATGATTTTAACTTTTGTGCTGAGTTGTATATATTTGCATTTTAGAATCTTTTCTAGTTCTTTCATAGCCGCCCTCTCCATTCTTAGTCTTCTTCTGATTTCTTGACTGCAGTCCCCATTTCTATCAATGTTTGATCTTAGGTATGAGAATTCCTTTACTATTTCTATTTCTTCATTGTCTAGGTTGAACTTGTGAAGATCCTCGGTGGTCATTATTTTTGTTTTCTATATGTTCAACATTAAGCCTGCCTTTGCGCTTTCTTCTTTGATCTTCTTTGGTAGGTGTTCCAGGTCTGTGAGTTTTTCTGCTTGTATTATGGTGTCATCTGCATATCTTAGATCAGGGGTAGGCAACCTTTCCCCTTTAAGGGCCGAGGGACTTCAGCTCCCAGAATCCCAGGAGCTATTGGCCAACATGGGACTATTGGCCAACATGGCTGAGGCTTCTGGGAGCTGAAGTCCCTCGGCCCTTAAAGGGGAAAGGTTGCCTACCCCTGTCTTAGATTGTTGATATTCCTTCCTCCTATGTTCACTCCTCCTTTTCTGTGTCCAAGCCTGCTTTTCTTATAATATGTTCTGCATGCATGTTGAGCAGATAGGGTGAAAGTATGCAACCTTGTCTGACTCCTTTGCTAATTGGGAACCATTCTGTTTATCCGTGTTCTTTTCTGACAGTAGCCTGTTAGGAGTACAGATTCCTCATCAGGACTATCAGATGTGTTGACACTCCCATGTCTTTAACAGCATTCCGTAGCGTTTCATGATTTATGCAGTCAAAGGCTATAGTCTATAATGTACATTTTTATTTTCTTTTGGAATTCCCTGATGAGCTCCATTAGCCATCGTAAGTTTGCAATGTGATCCCTAGTGCCTCTTCCTTTCCTGAACCCTGCTTGGACCTCTGGGATCTCTCTCTCTCTCTTTCTTTCTTTTTTTAATTAATTTTTTAAACAAATTTATACATAAAAAAATAACTTGTAAATTCAGCCATTTGTTGTTTGTTCAAAAACTATACAATTCTTAACATAATGAAGAACAGCGTAATATAAACCATCAATGTAGTCCAAGATACTCTACATATTATCTTATATATTTAAATACTCTTGTGTTTCCCCATTAGTTCTATTAATGTAGCACAGAGCTTACAACCAAAGACTTCCTTACATTGCTTAATGGTTCTGAGAACATTTTTTATTTTTATTTTTGTGCCACTCTTAATCTAAAAATATTTCCGTTTATCTAAATTTCTTCTTATATAATCATTGCTATATGCTGAAATGTTTACTTTCCACTAATTGTAAACTCATGCTTTAAATTATATTTAATTTAAAATTATATAATTGAATTCTCTTGTACAATCTCTTTAATTTTGTTTTCTTTGTCTCTGATTTCCACAATCCTGTAATCATTCTTTGTTTGTCTACTGCATTATTGTTAAGGTTATATTTTGCTTTTATTTTATTTTGTGATTTCCCTTACACTTTCCAAAGGCTCTCTATTTGTGCCCATTCTTTCCTTACTTTGTTTATTTGTTTATTTTTAATTAGAAATGTTAGAATACCGAGTTATCTCATATCAGCGATCTTTATTTTCCATTCTGCCAATATAGGGACTTCTTCTTGTTTCCATTTTTTTTGCTATCACTAACCTGGCCGCCGTCACTAAGTATAGCATAATTCTCCAGAACTTGCTTTCATCTTGCTTTTGTAATATTGATGTTATATTAAGTAAGTATAGTTCTGGCGCTAAAGGAAATTGTATATGTAGCTTATCTTATATTGTCATATGAATTTTAGCCCAAAATTTCCTAATTAGCGGGCAAGACCACCACAGATGATATGACACATATGGGATCTCTCTTTTGATGTATGGTTGGAGTCTATGTTGCAGAATTTTGAGCATAATTTTGCTTGCAAGGAGATCAGTGCTATGGTCCTATAGTTGCAGTCTCTTGTGTCTCCCTTTTTGTAGATGTGGAGGTATATTGATCGTTTCCAATCTGTTGGCCATTTTTCTGTTTTCCATATCTGTTGACATATGTTGGTCAGCACTAAAGTTGACTATGTCAATGTGGATTGCAGCAGTTCAACTGGAATATTATCTGATCCTGGTGATTCATTTTTCACTATTTCTCTTATTGAAGTTTCCACCTCATTTTTTTAGAAATTGGGGTTCATCTTCATATGGCTCTTCATTCCATGTGTCCTTCATTTTGTCATCTCTTTTGAATAATTCTTCTGTGTATTGCATCCAATGTCTTTTTATTCCTTCCAGGTCTCGAATTATGTTATTTTTATTGTCATAGAGCATCCCAGTCCTTGCTTTGAATTTTCCTTTGATTTCTTGGATCTTGTGAAATAGATCTCTTGTTCTTCTCTTTTTGTTGTTGTCTTCTATTTCTCTGCATTGGTTGTTGTAATTTTCTTTATCTTGCACACAGCCATTGTACTATTGCATTCATAATTCTTAGTTTGTTCCTATCTCACTTTTGTTTTCTTTCTTTTCTTTATTGCTTGTAGTGTTTTTTTCTGTCATCCATGTTTTTTTCTATTATATTTGTATAATATATAATATTACTCTCTCTCTCTCATATTTCTGTAATATATAATATTATTATGCGTACTTAAAAATGAGTCACTCATCAAATTATTTGCTAATGATAGACTCCAGGAAGAAGCAGCATCTTTTCTTATTCTCAAGCTTTTGTTTTCCACTACTATTCTGCTTACATTAAGGCTACAGGTGTTGGAAGCCTTATGTATGACAGGTAACTATGGACAGGTGTATCTACAGTATAGTTTAGTACACAGACATAATCATGGTGTTTTTTGGCAGGTAATTAAGATCTGTTTGATGGAACTAATTAGTCAATATTTGTAAAGCATTTTGATCATGTAAATTGCTGAGCAGTAACTGACTCATTAGCATTCACCAGGAAAATATTTATAGGCTTATTAGCATGGAAAATAATACAAGAGGCAACAAAACAATTGTGTATTATTCCAAAACAATTTCCTATTAAGAATTCCAAAGCAATTTCCTACTAAGAAATTGTAGTTATTTTGAAATATATTTACAGAAGTGTGATATTTTGAAATGTGTAGGGAAAGTCCTGTGTCCAATGTCTACATGCACCCAGAAGGACATAGCAAAGTTCTCCTATACCAGGGGTAGGCAACCTTTCCCCTTTAAGGGCTTAAGGACTTCAGCTCCCAGAAGCATCATCCATGTTGGCCAATAGTCCCATGTTGGCCAATAGCTCCTGGGATTCTGGGAGCTGAAGTCCCTCGGCCCTTAAAGGGGAAAGGTTGCCTACCCCTGTCCTATACTTTGTGCATGTGGGAATGCATTTGGGGACATTTTAGAAATCCCAATTTTTCATATCCTCTAAATTTATGAAAATCACTGGGCCATTTACCTCAGCCCACTACTAATCTAACAATGCTAATATATTCTCATGAAAACACACCCGCCAATTGCTTTTCAAAGATTAGAATTTCAGTACTAAATTCAGATTTATGGCTACTGCAATAAAAAGGTTAACCTTAGCTCAGTCTGACTCTATTTGGCTTACCCTTGTTCCTACTGAAAATTTATTGCTTGGAAAAAAATTTGAAATGACATTAAGCATATCACTAATATGAGAGGAAAAATAATGGGCCAACTCCTTAGAAATTTTTATGGCTGTGTAATAGAATTAACCACAGAAACCAGATATTGCTGGATCCATTTATATATTTTTTAAACTGTCATTATCAGGAATATAAATTCTATATTACTGATTTTAGAAAGAGCACCTCTGGGAAAAAAAATGGTCTGTATGGATTCATTCTGAATGTGTTGGCAAAAACATACTGCAAAGGGTCAACTACTCATTATGTTAAATAGGGAGGCTTTAGCTCCATGTTTTTTTTAAAATTATTTTTTGACTTAAAAATTTGCAGGGACTTGGGCTGTAGAACTGTAGAATGAATGCAGTTTGACACTGCTCTAATTGCCACAGCTCAATGCTATGGAATTCTGGGATCTGTAGTTTTGTCAGATATTTAGCCTTCTCTGTCAGAAGCCAGAGGTATCTGGTGCCACAACAAACTACAAATCCCAGGGTTTCATAGCATTGACTCATGGCAGTTATAGTATTAAACTGCTTTATTTCTGCAGTGTGGCAGCAGAAATGAATCCCAGAAATCTATAGTATTCAGCAATGGCAGTTAAAGCAATGTCAAACTGCATTATTCCTGCAGTGCGAAAGAGGCCACAAATGCAAAAACTCTTCTGAGACTGCTGCAGGAGATGAAATTTTGTTTTTGTCTGTTCTTGCATGTGACAAGGAGGAAAGGAAAGATTTACATTCCTAGGTAAGAGATTTTATTCCTCCCAGCTCCATGAACTGGTGGATATCTTCATAACCAGTGCCAGTGGATCTCTACTTTGATGCTCTGCCTAGTCCTGTGCTCTGCAAGCAGAAATTCTGGGTTCCCAACAAGTAGCAGTACATGATGATAATACACTGGTTCTCAGATATGCCTACTAAAGCTGAAAGCAGCTTTAGCAGAGGTCAGGTCATGACAGGGCCACCAGTTTGTTCCTGTACTCATTCAGGTAATCCACCATCCTCAATGGAGAGAAGTCACATATTTGCAACTGTGAGATCTAGGTTGTATAGAGACAGGACACATAGAGAAAAAGTGCCCTGCAGGAGCAATTTGAAATAGGTAAATATTTTCCACATGTTCGATCACACACTGATCATTGCCCATCATTACTCACTGATGTCCTGCATTACTTTCCTCAATAAAATGGTGCCTTCTTTGTAGCAATCTGGCAAGAGGAACCTCATGACTAGGCTGTGGAAGGCAGAGCTACAGGTGATGTAATTTACCTTTTATATATGAGAGGAGAATTTATCTCTCCATGTCCCTCATGGGATACTAATGGGAACCTGTATAAACAGGAGCTTCTTTAGTAGCTTGCTTTCTGATGTTAGTCAATAATATATTTTCATGCTTTCCAATAGCCATGTCGATGCATAGACTACAAGTAGTCAGCTAAGCAGCATAAAATAATGTCATTTTATGGTTTTGGAAAGATACACTTTCATTAGTATGTATTCTTCCTCCCTACTGGCTGCATGCACTAATTGTTTACAAAAAAATAATTTAATAGAGCTTTGAGGGTTATTCCATTACTACATATGGAAACAAAATATAAATATTAAGAAATACAACATACCAAGAGATATATAACAACATACTCTGTGATTTATGATGTAATATATTTTGTAAAACTACTGAAATCATGACCCATAAATATATAAATGCACTCTCTCAAGGAACAAATGACTGCAATATAAATTTCAGTGTGTGACAAAGTCATTTCAGTTATACATCCTATTAGCAGTTTGTGTATCATTTCTTCAATTAATGTGATAACACTAACTTGCTTTTTTTGCAATATCCAAATATTTCAGCAAACCACTGGAATCTCTAGATCTTTCCAGTGTTCATAATTAATAAATACACAAGTTTTGAATTACTGGAAATGCTAACCTCAATTTTATTAAAAAGCATTAATAAACTAATGTTAAAGTGAATCCTATCACAAGTGGAGCTATGTGAGCCCGACATTTCTAGCTCTTTAATCTTGTAACAGTGAATTTATTCATTAGGTCATATTGACTTCACATTTCAAAAACTCTTGAAAGCCTGAAAAAAACACCACCAAGAATATTTGTGCGTGACATTTATGTATATCAGGTGAGCCTTTCTGAGGAGGATATTCTAGACCCACTTTTCCTAGTTGCTACCACTTATCACATTTCAGATGGAGGAGAAACTAGAAGAAAGACCCAAAATGAATATCTCAGCAATTAGGCAGATTGCTACAAGAGAAGGGTGGTCAACACATAGCTGTGGTTTAAGAAAGGCAGAGTTCTTAAACCAAAATTTTGAATTGAATGTGGAAATGTAATAGGAGGTAATAAAAGAGATATGATATTTTTGACTGATTCCTTTTGACAGTCTAGCTGCAGTATCCTGGATTAGCTGACCTTTCTGAATGGTCTTCCAAGGCAGTCCCATGCAGAGTCTGATGTAGTAGACCAATCAAACATTTAGCAAGACACAGATCATGGAGACCAGACTGTCTCTCTCCTGGAGGGGATGCAGTTGGTACATCAGTCAGGTATGATAAAATGCTTTGTTTCTACTTAAGCCTTCAGTGATCAAGGTGAACATACAAACATATTGACACCTGATCCTTCAAATAAAATAAAATCCTTGTTTGATCCCCACTAGTCAAACAGACAATCCATTATCAACAGCACCTCCATCTTATCCTGAATACATGTTTTGCTGCTGGTAGTACTGAACCAATAGTATTAGATTGATTTAACTCAGATTGAATGGTTACTTTAGGCTGTGTGGGTGATGGAACACACAAATGAGTGTCAGGATCTTGGTGAAACTTTCACTGCATGCAGAATGTCATATGCAATCCTTTCCATACATTATGTGAATGTGGGCACCTCTATGAAATAACTAGCATTTTGGAATGTCTGTAATGGATAGATCATAAAGTATGATGAATACACATATGTGAAATGTCATATGTGATACTCCACATGCATAGTGCCTGAATGAATGGATCTTCAGGAATTGTTCTATGTTCTACACGTGAGAGAATACTGTTACTGACCCCCAAAATCTGTTCAACATCTATTTAATAGTGGTAACTTTTAATTGTAGTGACTGAATGCATTGTGTAATCAAAATATTTGGGATCCAACAGAGAAAGGGAAAGGTATTTGAAACCTTTTACTGATCTATTCAGAAGGCTCAGATCCTGTTGCTTCAAGTCCCAGCAGACTGGAGGAGGGCCAACGTTGTCCCCATCTTCAAAAAGGGAAAAAAAGAGGATCCCAACAATTATCGTCCAGTTAGTCTGACATCAATACCAGAAAAGATTCTGGAGCAGATCATTAAACAGAGAGTCTGTGAACACCTGGAAGGTAATTCCATAATCACAAAAAAGTCAACATGGGTTTCAGAGAAACAAGTCATGCCAGACAAATCTGATCTCTCTTTTTTTTTTTTTTTGATAAAATTACCAGCTTGGTAGAAGGGAATGCTGTGGATACAGTATATATTGATTTCAGTAAGGCCTTTGACAAGGTTCCCCATGACATTCTTGCAAACAAGCTGGAAAAATGTGGGCAAGACAAAGTAACTGTTACATGGATTTGTACTTGGTTGACCGGCCAAACTCAAAGGGTGCTCAACAATGGCTCCTTTTCAACTTGGAAAGAAGTGACCAGTGGGGTGCCACAGGGCTCTCTCCTGGGCCCAGTGCTATTCAACATCTTTATCAATGACTTGGATGACAGTGTTGGGGGCATAGTTATTATTATTATTATTATTATTATTATTATTATTATAGTTTATTTCTAGAGTGCTGTCAGTGTACATAGCGCTGTACAAAAAGACAATCAAGCATAAAATAGAATAAAAACCTGCCAAAGGCGTACAATCTAAATATAAAACAATAGGTAAAATAATAAAAGTCAATTAAAACAAAAAACAATTACAACAATTAATTAACAACACCCACTGTCTACCCCAGGGGTAGGCAACCTTTCCCCTTTAAGGGCCGAGGGACTTCAGCTCCCAGAAGCCTCAGCCATGTTGGCCAATAGTCCCATGTTGGCCAATAGCTCCTGGGATTCTGGGAGCTGAAGTCCCTTGGCCCTTAAAGGGGAAAGGTTGCCTACCCCTGGTCTACCCAAATGACAGAAAAAGTAAATGTATATCAGACAGTGCAAGGGAATGCTTCCCTGAACAAGGTGGTCTTTAACTCGGATTTAAAAGTGGACAAAGAAGTAATGACCCATGTTTGAGGGGGAAGAAGGTTCCAGGAGTGAGGGGCGGCAAGTGAGAAGGGGCGAATTTGAGATGGAGCAGTGGAGATCCTAGGTTGGGACAGCAGGCCTTGAGTACTAGAATGGAGGGTATGGATGGGAATGTAAGGAGAAAGAAGTTCAGATAGGTAAAGAGGGGCTAGCCCATGCAGGGCTTTGAAAGTTAGCAACCAAAGCTTATATTGGATACAGAAGGGGAAGGGGAGCCTGTGAAGAGAAGATAGCAAAGGGGAAACATGGTCAAAGCAGCGAGCGGAAGTAATGATGCAAGCGGCTGAATGTTGGACAGAAATTAAAGGGTGAAGATGAGAGAGAGGGAGCCCAGCTAGAAGGAGATTACAATAGTCTAATCGAGAGACCACCAAAGCGTGTACCAGAGTCTTGGCAGTGGAGGCTGAAAGAAAAGGATGGATTTTGGCAATAGATATCAAATTTGCAGATGACACCAAATTAGGAGGAGTAGCTAATACCCCAGAAGACAGGATCAAAATTCAAAATGACTTGAACAGACTAGAAAGCTGGCCCAAAGCTAACAAAATGAATTTCAACACTGAGAAATGTAAGGTACTGCACTTAGGGCAGAAAAACAAAAAGCACAGATACACGATGGGGGACACCTGGCTGAATGAGACTACATGTGAAAGGGATCTAGGAGTCCAGGTAGACCACAAGGTGAACATGAGTCAACAGTGTGATGCAGCAGCTAAAAAGGCCACTGCAATTTTAGGCTGCATCAGTAGAAGTATAGTGTCTAGATCAAGAGAAGTAATAGTGCCACTCTATTCTACTTTGGTCAGGCCTCACCTGGAATACTGTGTCCAGTTCTGGGCACCACAATTCAAAAAGGATGTGGAGAAATTGGAGTGTGTCCAAAGGAGGGTGACTAAAATGGTGAAGGGTCTGGAAACCAAGCCCTATGAGGAACGACTTAGGGAGATGGGTACATTTAGCCTGGAGAAGAGAATGTTAAGAGGTAATATGATAGCCTTGTTTAAATATTTTAAGGGATGTCATATTGAGGAGGGAACAAGCTTGTTTTCTGCTGCTCTACAGACTAGGACCCTGAACAAAGCTGCAGGAAAAGAGATTCCACCTCAACATTAGGAGGAACTTCCTGACAGTAAGGGCTGTTCAACAGTGGAACGCACTCCCTCAGAGTGTGGTGGAGTCTCCTTCCTTGGAGGTCTTTAAGCAGAGGCTGGATGGCCATCTGTCGGGGATGCTTTGATTGGGAGTTCCTGCATGGCAGGGGGTTGGACTGGATGGCCCTTGTGGTCCCTTCCAACTCTATAATTCTATGATTCTATGATTCTGTTAAAGAATGGGTAAGTTAGATTTTTTTCTATGATGGCTGGGTCCCCCTCCCCTACCATTCCTCTTTGAAGAATTGCTCTATCAAATAAGTCTTGAAAGGAATTTTTCTTCTAGAAAGAAGACCTTGGAGAAATATTTTATAGGCACTTTGTTTTGAATTTTGAAAGTTGTTTGAAGGAAATATAAAGAGGCAGCTAGCAGGGATGCTTACTAAGCTAGGGAAATGACAACACTACAAAACACCATCAATTTTTGTTTTTAATGTTCATCTCCTCATTTTTAGCCAGGTTTATTAAAAGACTTTTTCCTAATGTTTCAGTGTAGGACATATTATAGATATACTAACAGGTAATAAATACATAGTGACAAGGTGTTGTGTAGTATCATCACAGCAGAAGTTTCAGTTTTTCACATTGAGCAATGATGCCTCAAATAGAACAGTTTGAAGTAATTCATGGCCAACATACATTAGAGGTGTAAATCATGTTTACTTCTTCTTGCTTCCTACATGTTAATAAATTCACAACTAGCATCTCACACTTCTCTGAAAGAACTCATTGAAGGGGGGTGAGGTTGTGAAGCAAAATCCTAAGTAAACTTCAGATTACTCAAAACTAAATTCTACTAAGCTTCAGGGGATTTAGGGCTTGAATAGACCAGCTGCAAAAGCCAGCTTCCAGATGACTTGGGTGTGCAGCATTTCCATGCCGTACGTCCCCAAGACACCTGGAAGCCACTCAGCCAACCACATGGGAGTGGCTTCAAGATGTTCTGGGGGTGTTATGCTTAGATGCCACATGCTGCTGGAGCTCATGGAAGTTCCGCTGGGGCTGCCTAAGGTGGCCCAAAACTGGCCCAAATAGGATTTGATCTTTTCCATTCCTTTTTGGGCTGGCAGCAGAGGGTGCCTCCGGACTGCAGCGTGTGTTTGCCGCAGTCCTGAGGTATCTTCCATGGGGGCATCTTCAAGCCATCCCTTCTTGCCAGTCTGTTCCATCCCTTAATCACCAGAGAATATGTTTGGAATCACATCTCCAGACTCTCAATTTACAGGGGTTTCCCCCCACGCCTGTTGAGATATTTAAGAAAATAAGCAGGGTTTGAATTTGGTGAAAACATATTGTGGTGGAAACATTTGATGCTTAGAGACGTTGACAAAGATATTCACATGCTATGCAGCAATCTTGTCTGTAAATCTAATAAGGTAATTCCTAAATGCAGATGATAAGGCCAAATTACACATTTATATTACATGTGTCATTTCATTTTACATTACTGGTTTTAGAAACTAATAGAGCAGGTGTGTCACAACCGGGGCTGAAATGGGCAGGAAGGGGAAATCATAGTAGTCTTTCCCTTCTTTCCAGAGACAATCCCACCACCAAGCAATTGATGTCCTAGGTCCTGTCTGCACTGGTTCAGGGCAACCTGTAGTATCCTTGCTCCAAAGCTGCCTCGATCCTTCTCCATTACAAAGGTCCTCTGTTTGAACACTGGGTGGGCAGATGTATCTCATTGAGCTGCCTAGTGTGTCTGCTGCTGCCACAGGTCAGTTTGCTCTGAGGTCAGAATGAGGCAGCTAGCTTTGGTCACATAGCTGGACAGCTCATTCTGACCTCAGAGTGAGTATATATAGAGATCTGGTAGCATCTTTGAGATTAAGTGAAAGAAAGAAGTTGGCAGCATGAGCTTTCCTAGACTCAGAATGAGTGATTGATGGCAGCAGCAGATGCACTGGGTGGCTCAGTGGGATGTGTTTCAAACAGCTGTCTGACATCAGAATGGAGGATTCTGGATCTTCTGGGAAGATCTTGAGCTTCTGGGGACTTTTAAAAATCTGCAGTAAGAGGGGTATACCCCAATTCTAGTGCTGAATGGGACAGCAATTTCTGGTCTGCCTGCTGAGAGAATGTGGGGGGAGGACATTTTATTTGGCCTATGCAGTTAAGGCCCTTGCATGCATCAGCAGGAAAGGTACCACTGATGCCAGTAGAAGATTTTTCCCTTGAACCACTGTTAGTGGGAGAAGGATTTTCTTTGTGAACGTTGCTGCAAAGTGAGCTGAAAATCCTCAGCAAAAGGTGAATTATTTAAATATGAGTTAGGTGGAGGAAGCTCCATGTCAGTTGTAATTGTCATGAAGACAGTATCTGATTCAGGGTTTTGGTCCTGCATTATGTAAATAGGATGCAATGATCGTGGGGGAGGGGGGATATTCAGGAAATTTGTCCATGAAGACAATCCCTTGATCAATTATTATAATTAATTCCCAGAGGGCTTTCAGATTACAAAGGAAGGTAAATAACTTTAAAAGGATAAATGGAAAAGGATACTATGGAAATTAATTAAGCATTTAAAAAGACTTTTTTAAAAAACTTCCACTTTACTACCAAGACCTACAGATAATACATTAATATTTCTTTAAAAGAAACAAAACAATAAAGTCAAATATTCACATTTTATTCACAACACACTCATCCCACAAATCCCTATCATCCTCAACTATATAATACAAAGTCATTTATCCATTAAAAATATATGAGGTTATGTGTGAAAGAGCTGAAATTAAAGTTTATGTAAGTCCATTTGCATTGGCTCACTACAAACTTTTTCATAATAATAATTATGAACATTGATAATATTTACCCACTAACTGTTCTTGAGACAGAATTAACAAATTGTATCAAATCATAATAATTTTTAATGTCTTTTCCACAAATAATTTAGATTATATTAGTGTACTGACAATAATTCTCCATGCTGACTAATCTTCCCTACTGTTGGAATTTCTGATTTCTATCTCCTGTTTCTTCTCTCTTTTTTAAGCAATATTTTTCATTATAAATCATGAATTCAGATTCACTTGGTAAGAATATCACAAACTGATTGAAAATTTGATGGATTCACTTTTAAAACTACAATAGTTTTTATACCTCTTGTTGAGAACATACTATTTTATTCCTTTTGGTTTCTTCTGTTTTCTCCACTCTATTTTCTTCCATTTTCTTTCTTTTTCTTCCATATCCTCTTTCTTTCCATTATCCCATGCTTGATATTCTGGCTATTCTTAAATTCATATTGTTCATAATATTGACATTATTTATCTTCTGTTGCACCATAGAACAAGAAACATAAACAAAGAGCAATTAAAGAAAATGTTTTTGAATATTTTTAACTTTATTGTTTTAACTCATATTCTTACAATTTCTTACAAATCCTATATTAGAGGCTTTACATTATACTAAATTGATTTCCATTTGTCCACTTTGGTCAACAAAGCAATATAAAGATTATAAACAGTTCCTTATTACTGTTTTTTTGTCTTTTTTTGGTAACCTCAGTTTAACATAAAGCTTCATGTGGATTAAAAAAAAAATGTTTCAGGGCTTCACATACTCAGTCTAGATGAAGTATTTTAGCTGTCAGTTCTCACCTTTTCTTACAATATATTGTTAAGAGATCCCAGTCTCCATTAGATGTTTTACATAATTTCACTTCTGATCAGTTGGATAATTTGTCCATTTCTATATTACCAAAGATTCTTAACAACCAGTCGTCTATTGTGGGCAAATAATCTGTGACAGTTAGATTTAATGCCATCCAACAGCTTTGGTCCAATCTTCCCAATTATACAGGCATGCTCAGGAGAAAAGATGCAATACAGGAGAAAACACCACATTTTGTTTCAGTCTTGATCCATGTACTTTCTAGTACATCATGGGTACTGATCCACTTCCATCTAGATCAACGCTTGCTTGAGCTGGAGTTTGTTCCTGGCATCATCACAAATCAAGGGCATTGCAGCATTGGTTAGATCCAGCCAACATTTGGTGCTGCTTGGAGAACCAGGTCAGAATTTGGTTACAGTAGGCTCAGAACATACTTACATAGATCTAATGTGACATACTTCAAGTACAGGTAGATTTATTTGTTGTTCTCTGTTTGTGGTATGTGTTTACTTTTTTTTTACTTCAGTATTTTAATATATTGCCTCCCATAAGATGGCCTCTTCTGTCTCTTCCCTATCCTGCCCCCCCCAATCTTTCTGATACCTGTCATTTTCTCAGGGATGGTTTTTTTTTTCATGTCTCCAACTTGTAAGGTGTCTGGTGAAAGTGTTTTCTTTTATGAACATATAGTAGAGCTGCTGTGGAGACTGGTCTAAATCCAATTGCTAGTTCTAATTAGAGTAGACCAGCTAAATGAATTGCTGAATGTTATGCCAACGTTGATAGAAATCTCATCAATTCAATGGGTTTACTAAGGATTCATGATTCAATGTAGGCTACTGCAGGATACAAATCCTGGTGTGTAATACCTATTGAACTGGAATTTACTTCTAAATAAACACACATAAGGATATATCAGTAAAGGAACCATATATATTAGCATGCCTCCGTTTAAAATACATATTGCAAGGTAAGAAAAATGTAGATTCAGGCAACCAGAATTTGACATTTTTGACCTTCAGCTGAACATATATAAGAAAAGAATGAATCTGTTTATCACTGATAACTGTATTTTGCTTATTATATTTATATAGAATATTCAGCAGTGTTTCAGAATCCTAGTCTAAATCCCAAGACCAAAACAGGTTCCTCAGCTCTTGGTGTTAGCATTATTATAATTATTATATTTCACACTATGGAAAAAGGATTTCTGGCACAGTACACCACCTAGACTATAACATAAATTCATCCAGGGTATTGAGGATGAAGAGTAGGGGAAGGGAAATGAAGCATTTGTTTATGATTAATACTTTATGAGACAGATGTAAAGGACAATTTAAAACAGTTCTGTTGACTTTCTAAAGAATAAGGATTTAATCTGATGTACTATACACCCTACTGTCAGTACCAAAATATTGTTTTAGCTGTAAAATATTATACCAATCATTAAAGTGGGAACAAGGTGATAACAAATTGGCTGGGATGCTTGTATTATGCCTTGGGCTGCTGCATTATGGACGCCGATGCCCAGGGTAGGGAGCATGATTTGGGGGATAAAAAAGCTACTATCATGTACATTTAGCTATTTTTGAGTGCATTTTTAATGATTTCTAGCCAAACAATATTGAAGAATAAAGAGGCACCTTAAATATTTTTGATATTATTTTGCATGAGCTTTGGCGGACTCCAACCTACTTCATAGAATCATAGAATCATAGAGTTCGAAGTGATCACAAGGGCCATCCAGTCCAACCTCCTGTCATGCAGGAACTCAAAATCAAAGCAATCCCAACAGATGGCCATCTAGCCTCTGCTTAAAGACCTCCAAAGAAGGAGACTCCACCACACTCCAAGGGAGTGTGTTCCACTGTTGAACAGCTCTCACTGTCAGAAAGTTCCTCCTAATGTTGAGGTGGAATCTCTTTTCCTGTAGCTTGCATCCGTTGTTCCAAGTCCTGTTCTCTGGAGCAGCAGAAAACAAGCTAGCACCCTCCTCAATATGACATCCCTTCATATATTTAAAGAGAGCTATCATATCCCCTCTTAACCATCTCTTCTCCAGGCTAAACATACCCAGTTCCCTAAGTCATTCCTCGTAGGGCATGGTTTCCAGACCGTTCACCATTGTAGTTGCCCTCCTCTGGACACGCTTCAGTTTTTCAACATCCTTTTTGAATTGTGGTGCCCAGAACTGTACACAGTATTCCAGATGGGGCCTGACCAAAGCAGAATACAGTGGCACTATTACTTCCCTTGATCTAGATGCTATACTTCTATTGATGTAGCCAAAAATTGCATTGGCCTTTTTACCTGTGGCATCACACTGTTGACTCATGTTCAACTTGTGGTCCACTAGGACTCCTAGATCCCTTTCATACATAGTCTCGTTAAGCCAGGTGTCCCCCATCTTATATCTATACATTTCATATTTATTTTGTCCTAAGTGCAGTACCTTACATTTATCTGTGTTGAAATTCATTTTGTTAGCTTTGGCCCAGCTTTCTAATCTATTAAGGTCATTTTGAATTTTCATCCTGTCTTCTGGGGTATTAGCTATTCCTCCTAATTTGGTGTCATCTGCAAATTTGAGAAGCATGCCCCCTATTCCTTGGAGGGGTTATATAGAGCTAATTGGCTAGCTCCACCCCCTATTGACTCACAAATGCGACTCACCAAAGCCCCACCCGCTCAGCAACAGTCACATTCTCCCCAAGTCTTTTTAAAAAGAATTTAAAAAAACACCCACTCAAAATGGCTGCCCAGAAACTGCTTTCCTTCTCCTTCCTAGCAGGATCATGAGATTTAAATGGGCTGAAGTCAATAAACCTTTTAACTTAATAAATGGACAAAATTAAATTTATCATTGTTGGGAAAAATAGAGACAATTAAAATGATGATACTACCAAAGATGAACTTTTTGTTTCAAAACATTCCAGTGCTTTTAAATGATAAACCACTTATACAATGGAAGAAAGATCTTGTAAAATTCATCTGGTCAGGTAAAAAATCTAGGATAAAGTGGAAGACACTGATTGATAAGAAGAAAAATGGGGGTTGTAACTTACCAGACTTAAAGACTTATTATTATGCAAATGCATTAACTTGGATCACGGACTGGGCAAAATTAGAAAATGATAGAACTCTCGCCTTAGAAGGATTTAATTTGAGATTTGGTTGGCACGCATATATGTGGTATAATAAGACAAAAGTGCACAAAGAATTTGAGCATCATTATGTCAGAAGATCATTGATAAGGATTTGGCTGTATTGTAAGGAAAAATTCTACAGAAAACTACCTTTATGGGTGTCACCACAAGAAGCCTTTTTTGGAAGATGGCGAGAAGTATCCAAATGGTTGAGATATCGAGACATCTTGAGCAAAACAAGGAGTGGAAGCTATGAATTAAAGCCTTTAGAGAATTTGAAAGAATTGGATAAAAATTTACATTGGTTTCCATATAAACAGCTAATGGACAGATTTAAAGCAGATGATAAAAAACTGGGATTTGAAGAGGCAGACACCGAATTGGATAAAGTGATTAAGCAAAATGGAAAAAAACTAACTTCCAAATATTATGAGACTTTACAAGCAATAGATTTGGAACAAGACTTAGTAAAAGATACGATGATTAGATGGGCCAAGGATATTGGTAGGGACATTGATTTGGAAAGTTGGGAGTGGGCAAGAATGAAGACACAAAAATTTACTAAATGTCAAGACTTGAAAGAAAACTATTTAAAAATGGAGCAACGTTGGTACCTCACCCCAGCGAAATTAGCAAAAATTTGCAGGAATGGTAATAACAGATGTTGGAAGTGTAAGCAAACTACAGGGTGTTGGCTACATGTATGGTGGAATTGTGACAAAGTCAGGAAGTATTGGACAACTGTTCATAAGGTAATTTGTGAAATATTTAAAATAAGATATGACATGTTACCAGAAATATATCTGTTGAACATGACAAATAAGATCCCAGTGAAAATGGAAAGGAAATATGGAAGGATATTATTGTATATGATAACTTCAGCTCGGATTACATTAGCAAAAAAATGGAAGCTAGCAGAAGTGCCCTCAACCAGTGAGTGGACTACAAGACTTATTGAAATGATGAGTATGGACATACTCACAGCCAGACTGAACAAACAAAATGTAGAGAGTACTGAACAAGACTGGACTCCGATACTGCAATACTGTAAGAGAGAAAATTTAATTGAATAGAGATATAGACTGATGGGATACCCTAAATTAGTAAACTGACTTAATAATAGGTGAAAAGTGACTATTAAAGATCAAGATAATTAAAGCTGTTGTTATAACACACAGTGGATTCAATATCTAAAATTGCATATATATGAAGACAATGAGTGAACATTGAACTAAGGTTGAGTACAAACTGGAGATACTTTGGAAGTCAATTGTAAATATTTGTATTTAATTATTGAAAAAGAAATTGGTGTGTTAACTTTATAGATATGTTTGAATAGTATATGTTAATAAAATATAAAAAAAAAACAAAAATGGCAGGCAGCAGGGGAAAATTATATAAGCCCTCATCCTTCCCTTCTGAACAGATGAGCAGGGAGGAAATAGAGAAAGCAGAAGTTCTCCCATTCCTCAATCCAACACAAACGCGAGGCCAGCCAGAGGTTTGGGTGGATTTTTTTCTTTCCATATAGAGGGCAAGTCAGCCTCCATGGGGAAGTCATATGACAGAGATGATTATTTGGTGCCTCACTCTTGGGCCATTGCATCAGAGGAGGGAATGTGCCAGCAGCAACGGCTGTGTTTACTTGCAGGACCAGCAAAACCACAGCTGCCTTCCTGCAATCTTTTGCTTGGAGAGGCAAATTTTGGAAACCGTCATCAGCTCAGGAGACGCCCCATCCTCCCAGAGGAAAGAAACCAACTGCTCCTTTTGGCAATTCTGTGGACAGTTCAGCACACACAAACACTTGTCCATTTGTACCTGCTCTGCTTTCAGGGTCAGTTCAATGAAGATTTGCTGCAACTTTTCATTAACAAAATTGATGCAAAACTGTTCAAACCCATTTTTCTGGAAGAAAATAAAACACAAACACATTAAAAACCTTAAAAAAAAATAAACCTTTTAAATAAAACTTCTTAATCTTTAAGGTGGCATTGGACCCTTTGTTTTTGGTTTCAAAAAATGGCAATGACAATGGTAACTGATTACTTGGGGAACTTGGGAGCTCTAGCTCTAACTAATGAAATAAGAATCCACATTCTTCTCTTGGTTCATCCAGAATTAGAAGTGTATCCAAGAGTAATCTCAAAGTGCAAACAGGATTTTTCAAGGGGATTGCAACTTAATTTTGGCTCTTGTTACTGCTTTTGTTGGTTTGTGGTTTCTTCAGTTATAGATTTTATCTTGTGATGTTTTATTCTATGATCTTTTATTGGATGTGTGGTTTAATACTTTTTTAGGAGGTGGGTGGGATTTTTATTCAGTAATCCTGTATGGAATTTTAATTGTTGTAAGCCACCCCAATTGTTCGACAGAGGGGCAGGATAGAAATAATAATAATAATAATAATAATAATAATAATAATAATGGCTAGAATACCTCTGTCTTGTCTGGATTTAGTATCATGAGACCTTACCCAAGTTGCTGTTGAAATCATATACTGATTGTGTATCTGCGCATTCCCCTCCATATCAAAGATGATTACTATTTAGCTAAATTTCTTATTCTAGAGAATAAAGGAAAGGTACTTAATGGAAAGGTACTTAATTTATCATTAGTCAGAGTATTTGGCCTAGTGTGAAAATGATACTCCTGAGCAGTTGAAATTTGTCTGTGACAACTTAACAGCAATAAATCAACACTTGAAGATGACTGACTACAAATCATTTCAGGCAAGGCAGACATTACAGGCCTACCAATTACAGCAAGAGGAAAATCATTGGTCTGGGAATTACATTTCAAAGAAGAATTAATATATATCTTGGATAAAAAAAATCATGGCCTTGTCAGGAAATAGGGCAAGAAGAAATATAACCTTAGCAATAATGCATTTGATATATATGGTAGATTTGCATAAGTCCTTTCCCATTATAGGTGAGGATTTTAATTTTTACTAATAGTTCACAATCCATTTTTAAGGACCCAGGTTAGTAAATGAGAATGTGGCACTACAGAACACAAGGCCTTTAAAATAATTAAGGCTGGAGTACAGCCCATGGCTTCAGGCCCTTGATTCCAATTAACAGTATTGAGACTTGTGTCCTATAGCAGTAGTGACAGCTGGAATTCTAATGTAATGAATGTATCCATTCCAGATACAGTATACAAAATAAGAAATAGTTATACTTCCCCCATATCAGTTTGATTATTTAGTGCTATGCACATTTTTGAATTTAACACAGAATGACAATGTACGTTGGCTAGATACATCTCAGATTTTATTGAAACTATGGCATCCACATCAGAATGGGTAGAAGTGATTTAGTTCACTAACTACAATGCAAAGTAGTCACAATGGGTTTTCAAGTGTTCACCATGTTGACTTATTGGACCTGTTCTAACTATCTGGAGAATCTTCATGGGCTGACATCATGACTATGGCTGCATCTGCACTGCAGAATTAGTGCAGTTTGAGACTGTTTAAATGCCATGGCTCAATGCTATGGTATCCTGTGATTTGTAGTTTGTTGTGGCATCAGAGCACTCTGGTGGAGAAGGCTAAATATCTCATTAAATACACATCCCAGAATTTCATAGCATTGTGCCATGGCAGTTAAAGTAATGTGAAACTGCTTTATTTTTCCAGTATGGAAGCAGCCTTGCTTGCAGTTTCTCAGCATATGTCAAGGGTGTGTCAAAGTGGGTCTGTTTACCTGTTTAAAAATAATAAAGGAAAAACTAGAAATGCTGTTCATCCCATGAAAGGAGCTTAGCAGCAACAGAGATGTAGGTGCAGACCATATCATCATCGTTACACCACCAACAAAGTACAAGGCACAAAACAAGGCACCATTTGAACACTGAGGTATTCCTCCATCAACATTAATGAGGGCACACTTGCACAATTATAAAAATAACTTTAAACAGTATTTATAATGCAAAAGGAATGGCGCTACCTCTCATTGTATCAATTTTAATTTCTTGTTTTAAATTGTCAATTGGTTTTAATTATAATGTAGTTTAATAATGTTTTAAGGGGGGAGAGAAAATGTCTGTTTTATGCTCTATGTTATTTTATGCTGTAAACTGCCTGGATTGGGTTACCAATGGGCGGTATATAAATAAAATTTATTATTATTATTATTATTATTATTATTATTATTATTATTAAGTTACAATTATAAAGTAACATAATTATATCTTTTGAAACAATGAATTAATTACAAGTCACTAGTTTTGGGAGAGCAGTATAGTATAGTGCAGGGGTAGGCAACCTTTCCCCTTTAAGGGCCGAGGAACTTCAGCTCCCAGAAGCCTCAGCCATGTTGGCCAATAGTTCCATGTTGGCCAACAGCTCCTGGGATTCTGTGAGCTGAAGAAGGCTCAGATGAAGACTTTGATCAGTTCACCTTAGGGTTGCCCATGGCTATAATCTTATCCAGGCTTGCATAGGTATGTTCAATTGCACTCATTGGGGCATCTGAATAGGCACACATAAAATTTAAAATATATGCTGTAAAGTAACAGACTCAAAACTTGGCTAAACAGCAGTTATATGTAGACAAATATTCCTTCAATATAGCTCTGTTTACACACATTGAGTACTTTAAGGCTGTGCTATATAATGCCTTGATCAGCAGGAGCTTGAAGATGGCCAAGGATCTCCATTCAGTATAGTAAATTGTTGATAGAACTACTACTTGAACACTTTCAGAAACTCCATAGGGAAATAATGGAAGCCCAAAGTGTCATGTATTGCTTCACTAAATTAGAACTTAATGAGAGAAGAAAGTGAAAAAACCAAGAATGGTAAACTACAACTGAAAGTCGCTGACTTTTTCAAGGATTTCAAATAAAGTCTCCCACGCTATGAAATTTCTCAAGAAAACAATTAAACAATATATAATTTACTTTTTGTATACTCTGATGCCTCTTTCTTCATTTCAATTAAATCTTGCTAAGTTGTGTTTTAGAAAATGCAGATTTGCTCCCTTTTGCTGAATCATCATTTTCCCATCATTGCTTCCACTTCCAAGTTGTTACATTAAAATACTCCACTGTTTGTTTATTGTTTTTTCCAGACTGTTCTAATTATTTATAAACCATTTATAAAAATAAAACTGTGATTGTTTAGTAATAAAATAAATTATTTTACCTGAGTTGTTTGCCAGAGCCTGGAACATTATGCAAACTGACAATCAGTCTAGAAGTTGGAAAGATAAATAATTTCTTGGAATAACTGATAATGCATCCATTGGCATGCCAGTGTTCTTAGGTCAGGATTTCAGTCAATAAAGGCGCCATCTCAGAAGACTAAACTCAGTAGGATGCAAGGATGAAACAATGTATGAGAAATGCTTACATTGTTTCTACCCAGGATGCTGAACTATAATGATTTTGTTGAAGGATATTTTTAGCACTTAAAACAGTGTTATAGAAAAGGGATTTTTTTAAAAAAACTTTAATGGTGTCAGATAGTAGATTGAAATAATCAGCTTATTTAATAACACAGTGCCAGGCTTGGAAGTCTAGGTTTCCATCTGAAATATAATAATAATAATAATAATAATAATAATAATAATAATAATGATACATTTTTATTTATAGCCTGCCCCTCTGCTGAGCAATTTAATAAGCAATTAAATAAACATTATACCTGCCTCTTCAGGGAGGTTTTTAAAACAGAATGTTTTATGGACTGGCTTGGGATGTTGTTTCATTTTAAAGTGTTTTATACAATTTTATCTTTTTAAAAATATTTTATTCTTTTAATAGCTATCTATTTTAACATTGTAATAATTTAATTCCTTTTTAATGCACCTCTTTTCTATGTTTTACTGGATAGGATATTTAGGGAGATAGCCTAGAAGAGTATGTCCTTGTGGTTCAGAAGAAATTGAAATAGTAACCCTTGTGCTTGTTGTTGTTATTGTTGTTGTATGCCTTCAAGTCTTTCCAACTTATGGCAACCCTAAGGTGATCTTATTGCAGTGCTTTCTTGGTAATTTTCTTCAGGGGGTGTGTGCCATTACCATCCTCTGAGGCTGACAGTGTGTGGCTTGCCCAAGATCACCCAGTGGGTTTCCATGGCCAAGCTGGTCTCCATAGTCCAATGCTCAATCCACTACACCACAAAGTTTTATCAATATTTTTAATGAATACTTTGGTGGAAAGGCCATTATAAATAAGCATTATTGTTTAAATAGGGCTGTTGGAAGCATATTCATGAACTGCCACCAATGCCAATGTGCTACCCATGAACTATGACCATGGCAGCATGGTCATGGGCAGCATGGTTCATGGGCAGCACTTTGCTCACACTTTTATGAGATAATTCTTACCGGTTTACTAATCATCCAGCAATATAACATTAGATTTAAATCTACCCAGCACCACTTGGAATGTATCACTTCAAATTTAATTAAAATGTTGAATAGTATGGCAATTGTTTTGTTTCCCTCTTTATGTAAGAGCTCAAATTTAGCAACAATGTAATATAAATGTGTTCAAGAAATCTTACAACTATGGATGCAAATCAAATCATTTAATAGCTGCATAGTAAACAAACACTGCTTTTTCTAATTATGAAATAGATTACCTAAAATATCAAATATTTTAGGTAATCAGTAGCAGTAATAAAACCAAACTGTCAACATTTAATTACAATTTTCTACAGTGACTAAATTACTAATGTTATATTTGCAGCTTATTAATCACTCACAAAGTAGAATTGTACTGTCTTTTTCATTTTGCCAGGTACTATTATTAAGATGCACAGTCTGATCTAACCCATTTTTACACAATAGAACATCCTAATAAATTCAAAAGGACTCAGTTCTTAATATAATATGGCTTAGAGTGTGAGGATGCAGAACCCCATAAATTGAGTGATGCAACAGGTGGAAAAGAAGAGTTGGTTTTCAATTATTCCTTCTGTCCACCTTTGCAGTCCTTTATGTGTCTGAACACCTGGTCTAGAAGATCAAAGAATCTTTCAGAACATTTTTGAGGTGGACCTTTTTTATGGAGGAGAAGGAGAAGGAGGAGGAGGATTAGATAGGTGATCTTATCACAAAACTCACAAAAGAATCCAACCAAAGAAATATCATACAAAGAACAGTCAAATTGCATACATAAACCCCATAAGCATACCATAAACCCCAATAAAGAAATAAAAATAATCAAACTAGATTTTAAAGATGGATTATATACTTGTTGCTCTGACCAAATATCTGGTTGCTATCTCTTTGAAAATCTCTTTCATTATTGGACAGAAAAAAGAGAATATAAGACTGAATAGAAAGCATTCAGTGGGTTAATGAGCTCATTATAAATATCTTCAGAAAAGCTAAAGAAAAACCTCACAAGGGTTACTATTTCAAGTTCTTCTCAATCACAAGGACATACAGCCATCTGTCTGTATCCATGAATTCTGCATCCATGGATTCAACCATCCATAGCTAGAATTTTTTTTTTTTTTAAAAAATAATAAATTCCAAAAGCAAACCTTGGTTTTGCCATTTTGTTTAATGGAAACCATTTTACTATGCCATTATCTATAATTTTTTTTTTTTTATAGATAATGGTCTTGGAACCAAACCCCTTTGGATACCAAGCACCCATTGTAGTCTGTTATAATAGCTACCTGAATATCCTATTCCAGGGGTAGACAACCTTTCCCCTTTAAGGGCCAAGGGACTTCAGCTCCCAGAATCCCAGGAGCTATTGGCCAACATGGGACTATTGGCCAACATGGCTGAGGCTTCTGGGAGCTGAAGTCCCTCGACCCTTAAAGGGGAAAGGTTGCCTACCCCCTTCCTATTCAGTATAGCTTAACATGACATTATGATAGTAGTAATGTGGAGCATCTTACCTCAGGCATAAAGGAGAATTATTTGGTTGATGTCTTCTCCTTCCTCTGTGGCAGTTTCATGTATTTCCTGTTTGGGGAAAAAGTCCTTTGCAGGACCTAAAACAGAATAGTCCTCCTAAATCCAGCCTACATGGTGTATCTGTGTGTGGGGCTATGTGATTAATTTTTTTTAAAAAAATACCTGGAAGGTAGTATGGAGTATGTAGCCTTCCAAAGTTTGGCCAAGTGTATGTGGACCCTGGAATAGGGGAAGTTTCCCACTCATGGTCTAATCAGAGAGTTACGGGTGCTGAAAAAAAAGTTGAGTGGAGAATAGGAGTAGATGATTTTTCAGTTTGGTGGATTTTAGGATTCTAGTAAAAAAAATAGATCCCACAGGTTTAAAGTCTGTCTGTACTTCTATAAGAAGCACAACATGATTCCTTGGCAGTCAAGAGATTGGATTTGTTTTCAGAAGATATCAGTCAATATGTATTGCTAGTTATTGTACCAGCAATAGCAATCCAAGCACAAAAGCTTCCATGCCTGACTTATCTTCTATGTCCTGTCCAAGAAAAGTTGGCCTCACCACTTTTACCAATGGCAAATGACTTCTTGGTAAGTTGGGTAGTTTAGGGGCTGATTCAAAGTCTTTCCATTTTTTTTAATACTCAGAAAGGTGCTGAAAATGATTTCCAAAATTTGGAGGGGGCAAAAAGCATAGATCCCTCTCTGTAGTAACATTTCCGATCCCACTGAAATGTGACATAGAATCATAGAGTTGGAAGAGACCACAAAGGCCATCCATCCCAACCCCCTGCCATGCAGGAAGTCTCAATCAAAGCATCCCCAACAGATGGCCATCCAGCCTCTACTTAAAGACCTCCAAGGAAAGAGACTCCACTACTCTCTGATGGTGTATGTTCCACTGTCGAATCGCCCTTACTGTCAGGAAGTTCCCCCTAATGTTGAGGTGGAATCGCTTTTCCTGGAGCTTACATCCATTGTTTCGGGTCGTTCCTCATAGGGCTTGGTTTCCAGACCCTTCACCATTTTAGTTGCCCTTCTTTGGACATGCTCCAGTTTCTCCACATCCTTTTTGAATTGTGGTGCCCAGAACTGGACACAGTATTCCAGGTGAGGCCTGACCAAAGCAGAATAGAGTGGCACTATTACTTTTCTTGATCTAGACACTATACCTCTACTGATGCAGCCTAAAATTGCATTGGCCTTTTTAGCTGCCACATTGCAGTGTTGACTCATGTTCAACTTGTGGTCCACCTGGATTCCTAGATCCCTTTCACATGTAGTCTCATTCAGCTAGGTGTCCCCCATCATATATCTGTGATTTTCGTTTTTCTGCCCTAAGTGCCGTACCTTACATTTCTCCGTGTTGAAATTCATTTTGTTAGGTTTGGCCCAGCTTTCTATTCTGTTCAAGTAATTTTGAATTTTCATCCTGTCCTCTGGGGTATTAGCTCCTCCTCCTAATTTGGTGTCGTCTGCAAATTTGATAACTATGCCCCCAATACCATCATCCAAGTCATTAATAAAGATATTGAATAGCACTGGGCCCAGGAAAGAGCCCTATGGCATCCCACTGGTCACTTCTTTCCAGGTTGAAAAGGAGCCATTGTTGAGCACCCTTTGGGTTCGGCCAGTCAACCAATTACAAATCCATGTAACAGTTACTTTGTCTAGCCCACATTTTACCAGCTTGTTTGCAAGAATATCATGGGGAACCTTGTCAAAGGCCTTACTGAAATCAAGATAATACTATATCCACAGGATTCCCTTCATCTACCAAGCTGGTAAATTTATCAAAAAAAGAGATCAGATTTGTCTGGCATGACCTGTTTCTATGAAACCCATGTTGACTTTTTGTGATTATGAAATTACCTTCCAGATGTTCACAGACTCTCTGTTTAATGATCTGCTCCAGAATCGTTCCTGGTATTGATGTCAGACTAACTGGACGATAATTGTTGGAATCCTCTTTTTCCCCCTTTTTGTAGATGGAGACAATATTTGCCCTTCTCCAGTCTGCTGGGACTTCTCCTGTTTTCCAGGAGTTCTCAAAGATTATTGCCAATGGTTCCGATATTACGTTTGCCAGTTCTTTTAATACCCTTGGATGTAATTCATCTTGTCCTGGAGACTTATATTCATTTACATTAACCAAGCATTCATGTACTATCTCTTTACTTATTCTGTGCTGAAATTCTCTGTTCTGTCCTCTGCTCCATTATCCTCAGGTTCAGCATCCTTTGCCTTTTCTGAGAAGACTGAAGCAAAAAACGTGTTGAATAATTCTGCTTTTTCTCTGTCCCGTTAACTTTTCCCATCTTCTCCACACAGTGGCCCTACCATTTCCTTCTTCTTCCTTTTGCTGTTGACATACCCCAAAAAGCCCTTTTTATTGTTCTTAACCTCTCTAGCAAGCCTGAGTTCATTTTGCGCTTTAGCTTTTCTGACTTTACCCCTACACGTGCTAGCTATTTGTTTGAATTCCTCTTTGGTGATTTCCCCATTTTTCCATTTCCTATACATGTTCTGTTTAAAACTTAGTTCAGTTGCAAGTTCCTTAGTCATCCATCCTGGTTTCTTGAGACACCTCCCATTTTTCCTCCACATTGGAATGGTTTGAAATTGTGCTTTCAGTATCTCCCTTTTGAGAAATTCCCATCCGTCTTGAACTCCCTTCTCTTTTAGTATTCCTGTCCATGGGATCACCCCCAGTATTTCTTAAGTTTAGTAAAATCAGCTTTCCCAAAGTCTAGAATGTGTATCTGACTATGCCTGGCTTCTCCTTTCCACTGTATAATAAAGTCCAGGAGGACATGATCACTCCCGCCTATGGATCCAACCACTTGCACCCCATTAACTAAGTCTTCCCTGTTAGTTAGGATCAGATCCAAAATAGCTGACTCCCTTGTTGCCTCTTCCACCTTTTGGACAATGAAATTGTCTTTGAGGCAAGTGAGGAATTTGCTAGACCTTGTGGATTTTGCTGAGTTTGACTTCCAGTAAATATCAGGATAGTTGAAGTCACCCATCACTACTTTATTTCTGCTTTCTGAGTATGTGGTCATCTGTTCTAGAAAGGCATCATCCAATTCTTCTGCCTGAGTTGCGGGTGTGTAGTAGACTCCCACACTAACATCCCTGTTGCTGCCCTCCCCTTTAATTTTTATCCAGATGTTCTCTACCTGGCTTCCAGGATTGATGTCCTGGATTTCTTCACTGGTGTAAATATCCCTGACATATAATGCTATTCCTCCTCCTTTCCTGTTTGGCCTGTTTCTCTTGAAAAGGTTATACCCCTTTATTTCTACATTCCAGTCATGAGACTCATCCCACCAGGTTTCAGTGATGCCTATTATATCATATTTGCTTTGTTGTGCTAGGAGTTCAAGTTCATCTTGTTTATTTCCCATGCTCTGTGCATTAGTGTAGAGACATCTAAGACCCTATGTCCCCCTTACTTGCTCCCTGTGCACGTTTTTTTGCCTCCCACTGTTGGGTCCCTGTACTGTTTTCCTTGTTTCCTCTATGACAGTTTGACTATTTTTTCCAGTCCTTTTGTCTTCCAGGACGCTGTCTCCCTTCCCCACATAACTCAGTTTAAAGCCCTCCTGATCAAATTCATGAGACTGTTGGCAAAAACATTTCTTCCAATTGGCGTGAGATGCAGCCCATCCCTTGCCAGGCATCTGCCCTCATAGAACCACAGCCCATGATCTAAGAATCCAAATCGTTTGCGATGACACCATCTGCAGAGACAATTGTTGACATCTACTATTTTCCTCTCTCATCCTGGACCATGCCCTTCAAGTGGCAGAAGAGACAAGATGACAATCTGCCTCCAGTTCTTTCAGCTTCTTACCTAGAGCCTCGTAATCTCTTTTGATGTTCTGAAGGCTGTGTCTTGCTGTGTCATTCGTTCCCACATGGACCAAAAGGAAGGGGTATTGGTCAGTAGGCTTGACCAGTCTTGTCAGCCTCTCTGTCACATCTCGGATCTTTGCCCCAGGGGGACAACACACCTCCTGAGACATCTTGTCAGGCCCACAAATCACTGCTTCTGTCCCCCTCAGCAAGGAGTCCCCCACCACAACCACACGCCTCCTCCGAGGCTTAGCAGTGACTGTTCCCCGTGGTGGAACTCCCAGGGTCCCCTGCTCTGTCCCTGAAGTCTGTCCATGCTGCTCTTCCTCATCCTCCTTGATAAGGGAAAGAGCTTGAAATCAATTCTGTAGCTGCAAGCTCCCAGAACGATCCCTGGTCTCCCAACTTCATTGCCTTCATGTTCATTGCCTTGGGGCCATTTATGCAGAATACAACCCTGATTCATTGGAAATAGGTGTCATTCTTTCTTGTCTGTCTGTTTGGCAAAGCTTCTTACTTTATATCACTATCCATGCAGAAACATTTCATTGGATGCTCAGAAACAATTGTTTGTTGAAATGTGACCTTCCCATATCAGAGGATACTGCAGTCATTGCAGCCTTCACTTGGTATTTAACCTAATGGTAAAAAGCAAACATTATTAAAATAGATAGTTCAACCAAAAGGAAACATAGTATACAGCACATATTTGCCATGTAATAGTTTCTCCTTCTCTTGAGACATTTAGAATTAAAAAAAATGAAACTGTCACATTTTGCAGCTTCTAGAAGAGAACAATTAAGTTTGAGAAAAAAGGTTAGCCTTCTAAGTTTAGATAAATTGGTGGGCGCACATTGTGAGGGAAGCTGAGCTATCTTATGTCTCGTTGCCTCCTACACCAAACAATCTTGGATAAAGAACAAATATGGAGTGAAAACTCTAAATAAGGAGTTGGGAGAGTCTCAAGAAATTGTGTTGCCATGTCAACAGAGTTTTCCATCACAGTTAATGGGAACAAAGTCAGGATGACCAAAATAATCCCTGCATCCTGGAATAAGAATAGTCCGTTAGCCAAATGTACATTTTTGTATTAAATAATAATAATGAGAATAATAACAAATACAAGCAACAACAACATCAATGATAGTAAATTATGGTATAAGACATAAAATCACAATTACCTCTTCTTCCAATGCTCTTTTTGATATATAAAATGAAATCACAGAAATATACCACTATATGGGATGTCACCAAGAAAAGGTAACCTAAGATTACTGTCTGTGTAAGATAAACTCCTTTCCATCTTTTCCTACAAGACATTTGGTACTTAAGGTTCTGAAAAGGCACTTGGGTTATGAAAGAAATGTTGCCTCTTCATTCCAAATGCAAGCATGTGGCAATCAGTAAAGACTTATAACCAGTGATGTTTTGTTGTTAACTGCCCTCGAGTCAATCTCAACTCATGGTGACCCTATGGATGAGACATCTCCAAGACCCTATATTCTCCACTACTCTGCTTAATTCCTGCAAACCCAGTACTCCTGTTCCTCCTCTTCCCTGCCCTCCCATGCCTTTAACTGTCTCTAGAGAGGCACTTGAAGTGACAGGAGGGTGGGAGAAGAGGAGCAACATATGAGAGCGTGTTCCTCCTCTTCCCCCACCCTCCCATCTCTTTGAGTGCCCTCCAAAATGGCTTTGCATGCCAGAGATGATGCATGTCCCATAGGCTCACCAACACGGCTATAATCTAAAAAGCACATGCTGATATTCTTTTGGAATTCTCTGGTGTGCTCCATTATCTTGAAATAAAACTTCTTATGTTCAAGAATGAATAATTCTTGTAATAGTTTCATTCTTATGGGCAAGAATGAATAACTAAACTATTTTATTCCCTGTTGAGAAAAAGTCCCCATTGAGTAGACTATTGAATCAATAGCACTCAATAAGTCTCCACTGATTCAATGTGTCTACTTAAGTTGGTATTAAGAACTGGATTCAGATTTCTTTGGGTGTGAGGGGAAGGGAAGGGAGAATTTGTTGTTGTTAACTGCCCTTGAGTTAATCTTGCCTCATGGCAACCCAATGGATGAGACATCTCCAAGACCCTCTATCCTCCAATATTCTGCTTAATTCCGGCAACTCCATACCCTTCTTAATACAGTCCATCCATCTGGCATGTGGCTTTCCCTCCACTTTTCCCAGCATCATGTTTTCTCCAAAAAGTCTTCCCTTCTCATGATGTGTCTGAAGTACAACAATCTCAGTTTAGTCATCTTGGCTTCCAGGGAGGCTTCCGGCTTGATCTGCTGTTTGACCAATTTTGTTGTCCTTTTGGCTGTATGATTCTAACTTTTGTGCTGAGTTGTATATCTAAGCAGGGTATATCCAGGCTGTGAACAGCAGAGCGGTGGCAGAGGAGCAGCATCAGCATCAGCAGTGCTCCAAGGGAGGAGAGAGAGAGAGAACAGCCCAGAAGAGCTGGGCGTGAATGCGGTGGTGGTGGCGGAGCCTTCAAATTCCGCCTGCCCCCACCCACCCTCCTGGGAACAGCAGCGCAGCGACAGAGGAGCAGCAGCAGTGTCAGCAGCGCTCCAAGGGAGGAGAGAGAGAGAGAGACCAGCCTAGGAGAGCCGGGCATGAATGCAGCGGCAGCGGCAGTGGCAGAGCCTTCAAATTCCACCTGTCCCCTACTCCCGGGAACAGCAGCATGGCAGCAGAGGTGCAGCATCAGCATTAGCAGTGCTCCAAAGGAGGAGAGAGAGACCAGCCCAGGAGAGCCAGGTGTGAACGCGGCAGTGGTGGCGGAGCCTTCAAATTCTGCCTGCCCCCCCCCTCACCCTCCCAGGAACAGCAGTGAGGCAGCGGAGGAGGAGCAGCAGCAGCGTCAGCAGCATTCCAAGGGAGGAGAGAGAGAGAGACCAGCCCAGGAGAGCAGGCGTGAACACGGCAGCGGTGGCGGTGGAGCCTTCAAATTCCACCCTCCCCCCCTCCTGGGAACAGCAGCGTGGTAGCGGAGGAGCAGTAACTGCGCCAGCAGTAATAATAATATCTGGAAGAAAAAAGAGTTAAAGTTAACTGGTTGAGAGGAAGAAGAAAGAACCCCCCCAATAAAAAATAAAGAAAAAAGAGGCAAAACAAAATAGTGATAATAACATTTGGAAGAAAGGAGGGGGAGAAAGAAAGTAATGAATATATATATATAAACAGGAAAAATAAGAGAAAGAGAGGAAGGTACTTCCATAGGGCAACAAGAGGCACATGGAACTAGCTGTCGGAGCGCAGACGGCTAGCTCTTCTTGAAGGGTTGATGATAGAAATAACTAAGGAGAGAAAAGATAACAACTCGCAATGACTCCAAGGTGAATTAAGTGAACATTCCCCGGTAGGGAAGTCACAAGGGTCCTTACGAAGGCTGAAAATCAAGTAGGTGTAAAGAAGAACCACCTTATGATAACATATTTTGAAAATTAGCCAAGAGTGCCAAACCCTTCAAGAATATATTGGTAGGAAAATGCCTGTTGCCCTATATACAAATTTAACATTTTGAAAGGTTTTCAAGGGAAAGAAAAGAAGGAAAACCAACGGACTAATTAGGGAGTTACCCTAACTTTTCTACAGTGAATCAATCAAAACTGATACAGTTCACTAGCTGTAAGAAAAAGAAAAACATTAACAGTAATACCAAATACCCATAGTGGATAGATAAATCAGGATATTAAGTCCAACACCATAGATTAATCAATATGATGACTACACACAAAAAAATATTGACCCAAATTGTAATTAATACCCAACAACAAAAAAGGTCTCCAATAGAACAAGGGTCTATGTTAGACAAAATAAGGAAAATAAATATAGAAATGCAAAAAATGCAAATCACCTTTTGCCAAGAAATGAAAGATTTGAGGACTGACTTAAAAAAAGACTTTTAGTCAGAGATCAAAATAATATCGCAGTCTCTAGAAGGGGTTTAAAAAGATATTAATCAAGCAAATGCAAAGATTAAAAACTTAGAAACTAAGGCAATGGAATTGGAAGACTCAATATCGAAAATAGAATTGACACAAAATAAAGAGTTGGAGAAAACTGTATAAAAAATTGAGGCTTGAAAGAACAAAGAAACGAAGATTTAAATGATTGTTTAACAACAATTTTTGCAGAATATTTGGAAACAACGAAAGTAGAATTTGCTTGGGAAATTAATAAATCATTCAGAGTAAATTCTTTAATTGCAAGAGAAAGAAATACACCATGTGATGTGGTGGTTTATTTTGTGAGGAAGAAAACAAGAGACTATATTCTGCATTTAAGCTATCAAAAAGATTTGATAATAGAAGGAAATATAATTAAAATTTATAAAGATATCCCAAAAAGTATGCTAAAAAAAGAGAGAAGACTATAAGTTTTTGATGACACAATTAAACAAGAAGAAAATCATATACAAATGGGAAAAACTAGAAGATATTTCAGTTAATTATAAACAGAAATGGTATAAATTAAACACAGTACAAAAGGCCAAAGACTTTTGGAAAAAACATAGAAGAGAAATACAAAACACATTTGTGAGAAGAGAAAAACAGCAAGAAGCATCACAAAGAAAAAATTCAAATTATGCGGAAATGAAAACAAGAAGTCAAACAGATAAGGAAGGGCTTCAGGCTGAAGCAGAAAAACTAAAAAAAGGACAAAGAGAAGAATACAGAAGAAACAGAAGGGGAAGAGGGAGTAGATGAAGAAGAAGAGGGTGTGAGCGAAGAAGAAAGACCTGAAAAAGAAGAAGAAGAAGAGGAAACATAGGTGAAGTGAAATGAAGAAAATAAAGAGATATAAAATAAAAAAATTAATAGAGAATGTCAGCCAATTGCAAACTAAATATTTTGTCTTGGAATATTAAAGGCATGAATAGCCCAATTAAAAAAAATCTTTCACTATGTAAACAAATTGAGATTACATTTAATTTGCTTTCAAGAAACCCATCTAAAACAAAAAGATATTAGGCTTCTTAGAAATAAAAAACTAGGAGTGGATTATGTTTCAGCAACAGAAAAAAAGGGGGGAATAGTTATGTATGTTAATAAAAACATAAAAAACAAAGAAATCTTTAATGATAAAAATGGACAATACATTGGAGTAGAAATAGAAAACCAAAATAAAAAAGTATTGGTGGTTAGAATCTATGCACCCCAAACCGAAAAAGGAATTTACTATCAAAAGCTTTTTGAACAATTACAAAATTATGACTATAAAGACATCATCTTATTAGGGGACTTTAATGGGATAATAAATCCTAAATTAGATAAAGCATCACTTAAAAATATTAAAGACACCCAAGGGAAGCTCCCTAAATCTTTTTTTTTCACTGATAGAAAACATGGTCTTAATAGATGTTTGGAGATTTAAATATGGAGAGGCAAAAGACTATACCTTCTTTTTGAACCATCATCAATCCCACTCCAGAATTGATGTGTTTCACAACTAAAAATTTGTGTAAAGATATCATAAAAATGGAAATATTAGCGAAACCAATATCCGATTATAACCCTATTATTCTGACTTTTAAAAATATAATTGGAGAATTTAATTGGAAATTACAAGATCATCTCCTCTGAAACAAAAAAATCTCTGAGGAAGCAAAAAATACTCTTAAATTATACTTCAAAGAAAATATGATGCAGGATGTAAATAAAACTACAATCTGGGCAGCTTCAAAAGCTACAATGAGAGGTTTCTTTATACAAATGAGGAGTAAGATGGAAAGGGGAAAAAGGGATAAAATACAAGAAATAAATCAAGAACTTAGGAACAAAGAATTAGAACTACAATTAAAACCCACTTGTAAATAATTACAAACAGAAATAAAAATGTTAAGACAGCAGTTAAATCAAAGATGGAACACAGAAATAGAAAGGAAAATAAAATAGTTAGGAAAGGAAGAGGCACTAGGGATCACATTGCAAACATATGATGGCTAATAGGGAATTCCAAAAGAAAATCAGCATGTGCTTTATAAACTATAGCAAAGGCTTTGACTGCATAGATCATGAAAGGCTATGAAATGCTCTTAAAGACATGGGAATGCCAACACATCTGATAGTCCTGATGAGGAATCTGTATTCAAGACAAGAGGGTACTGTCAGAACAGAAAACAGAGAAACAGAATGGTTCCAAATTAGCAAAGGAGTCAGACAAGGTTGCATACTTTCACCCTATCTGTTCAACATGCATGCAGAACATATTATAAGAAAAGCAGGCTTGGACACAGAAAAGGAGGAGTGAAAATAGGAGGAAGGAATATCAACAATCTAAGATATGCAGATGACACCATAATACAAGCAGAAAAACTCACAGACCTGGAACACCTACTAAGGAAGATCAAAGAAGAAAGTACAAAGGCAGGCTTAATGCTAAACATAAAGAAAACAAAAATAATGATCACTGAGGACCTTCACAAGTTCAACCTAGACAATGAAGAAATAGAAATTGGAAAACAATTCCCATACCTGGTATCAAACATTGATAGAAATGGGGACTGCAGTCAGGAAATCAGAAGAAGATTAAGAATGGGGAGAGTGGATATGAAAGAACTAGAAAAGATTCTAAAATGCAAAGATATACAACTCAACACAAAAGTTAGATTCATACAAGTCATCGTATTCCCTATTACCATGTATGGATGTGAGAGCTGGACAGTGAAGAAAGATGATAGAAAGAAAATCAATTCATTTGAGATGTGGTGCTGGAGAAGAGTGCTGAGGATTCCATGGACAGCACTTCTGAGATGACCCAGTGACAATCACCTCAGAATAAGTGACCCATGGTGGTGGTGAACACTCCTGGAAGATCTGGAGTAACAAGTAAGTTTTTTCAATGCATTTTATGGTTGTTTTACCCCGGTTCTGGTGAGGAACCTCCAAGACATCATTCAGACTGCACACACCAGAACTGAGGTTTGAGATGTGTATCATTCAAATAGGACAATTCCAGAATGGGGGAGGGGATGATGGGCCTTTGGGTCAATGTAGTCAAAACCTAGGAATAGTGAGTCCTAACCAGATCTTGGGTGAAGAGCAGAATGAAGCTCTGCCTCAGTCTGTCTAATCCAATGTACTATTTGGTTTTTTTCAGTCCAGTTTGTTAGGGTGTGTATGTGTAGATGTCCACAAAAGCTTTCTCAAAGATAGCACACATTTGTTTGGATGTGTGTGAAGAATAGATGGCTGAATTTACAAGTGTGTGTATGTGGAGGGTTCTTTTATCCTTTTTAAATATATATATTTTTAGAAAGTAAAAGCTCCTCTAAATAGTTAGGAAACTCAGTTCCCATTTTACGTTTTGCAAACCATTTCCCAATGTTCCTGTGCAATTAGTCATGATCATATGTATGGGGGCTTACTAACTCATAAAAAAGACATCTTTTTTTCCACTTTGGATTTTAGGATTGATTGTATTCCAACATCCCTATTATCCAATTTAATTGTACAGGAAAAATCACAAGAAAATATTCTGTATATTCTAATATAATTATTTAGTTAATATTCTAAATGACAGAAAGCTGCATGCCTCAGAAGACAACTGTGCATGATAATCTCCACACACCTCTGTGGAACTAGTTAATGATATTTGGTAGTCAGGGCTATAGCAAGACATTTTGTTTCCTGAGGCAGAACATGACATAGTACCCCTATTCCCACATTCATGGCTCCTTAGACCATCTCACTTATTTGGACAACTGAAGAACATTTCACAACTTCCTGTCCCTTTTCTTGGCAGGAAAATCCAACAATTAATTAAATAACTAAAAATGTATTGCACTCATAGAATACACAAACTGTGCTCCTTGTGGCAGCCTCATTGTGCCTAATTTTAAATTCAACCCTGATGGTGGTGACAGGGATTCCATACAGTAGGAGAAATTCCTATAGGAAACCATCTCCAGAAAGGAAAACAATGTCAACACTTGTCTATTAACACTCACTGGTACCAAACATCACATTTATTTCCCCTGCCCTTTTTCTGAGAAAGCTGGTGATGTGACATTCATTCTACCTAGCGCAACATAAATAGAAAGACACTCCCCAATGAGTCGAGAAGGGTTTCTTGTTGTGCTGGCCAAATAAGGACATGAGAAGCCTGGTTGGTCAAAGTGTGCAGGGGAATGAGAACACCTGCTCGCTTTGTCCAATTGGATAGTCTGGTTGCTACTGTAAGTCTTGCGGTGCAATTGGTCTCACAAGACTTGGGACGAGAATTTGTACTTTATAGCTCTGTGCTGCCATGTGGAGGCAGCAATTTTCGAGCTTGAACTGAGCGAGTAACATCGCTTTGCTCTCTGCTTTGGCTTTGGCTTGGTTTGTGCCTAGCACTTACTCATGGCCTTTGGCTGGGTTGTGGTCTTTTATGGATTTCTCTTCCTTTTACAAGCGGGAGTGTTCAGGTATCTTCCCTGAGCATCCTGGTGGACCGAGCGGGGCCTTTGGGTTGGTCCTCTGGGCCTGCTGGGGCCTCCGCATCCCCAATTCTCGAGGGGTTATTCACCCAAGGAGGGCCATGTGGCAGGCATCCTCACTGAGTGCATGGACCCAGTACTGGATACAGTCCCAGCCCCGTCCCGGCGACGCCGGTCTGGTAAGGTTGGGACCCCATCGCTGGTTGGGAGGGTTGTTGCACTGCTCCCCAGCGCTGAGTGTGTTGGGAGATGGCTGTCTTCAGTTTAGGCTCTGTATAGGACCCTTGGTGGACACCTTTCCCCCTGGTTGGTTGCCAGTGACACTTTCTGGCTGTTTGCGTCTCTTGAGAGACTTGGGAAAAGGCAGCCTTTTGGCCTGGTGGTAGTCATCCAAGGTTGGATGAGTTTGCTTTGGCCCATGTTCCATTCACTGGAGGAAGGATGCCACGCAGTAAGGCCCAATCTAAAAGGCATGCAGCTGTGGCACCCAGCTCTGGTCAATCTACTTCGAAGAAGCCTTCCCAGTCTACCAGCAGAGATGATGAGATTACTGCCCAGTTGGCACAACTGGTCAAAACAGTTCAGGCTTGTGTCACTCTTTGCAATCAACTTGCTCAGAAAGGGCTACAGGCTACAGCCACCAGCCCTATTGCTGGCGCTTCTGGTACCACCAGCACAGAAGTGCTGCTTCCTGCCGTGGCATCTGAGGCTCAGGTGATGGATGCTACACCGGGTCTTTCTGTGGTTTCGGCTGTGGAGGCTGGGCACCCCACTATTGCCGATGTGTGGGATATCCTGAAAAGGGTCCCTGGTGTGGAAGCTCAGGATGCAGCTGCCCCTGTGTCTGAGCAGTCTACTATGGCTGATTTATATAACCTCTTATGAGGAGTGGTTCTTCCAGGTGCTGGTGCAATGGAGCAGACCCATGAAGTGCAAAGAGGTGATCAAGCTGCTGCTGACTCTTCTACACTTGACACCTGAGCTGTTGCGGGGCCACACTTCAGGGGACGCTGCGGTTGGCTGGCGATGCTTCCCAGCAAGCTTCTGTTTCAGGTTTGTCTCCTAATATTGCACATGCTAATTGGCCTGCCTCGGTATGGGCTCCAGGTGGCCAGGATGGTCAGGGTGTGGCTACGGAACAGCCCAACCCTGCAGTTGTGGTGGCTTCTGTGCAGGCACCTATACTTTCACAGGTCCCTGACACTAGGGTGCAGGATGGTCAGCCAATAGCTGTGGTTAGCAACACCTCTGTGGTGTCTCTTTCGAGTGCTCCTTTGTTATCTGGAGTGGTTAGGCAAGTTGAATCTGCCCCTTACACTGGAATGTCCACACCCCTTGGTTCATACCTTCTTCTTTCTACTAAAGAAAGGATTTGGAAGGGAGAATATATTGACTTATTTACTCTTACCTTCAGGGATCCCGAGCCGAGGATCATGGTAAAAGATGGGATTATTTTCAGTCTTCCCAAAGAGTTTCAAGCCCTCAAACGCCCTGAGCTGGAGTGCAATTTTGTGAATTGGATTATGGGTTTCACTATTTACAGAGGTGTTATAGAGGAAAAAGAACCTTTGTTGTCCTCTGACTTTTCTAAATATCAGGAGATCATGATAAAAGCGTACACTAATTGCCATCATAACTCTAGAGGTGCAGTCTGCCTACAATACGACGAGCAGTTTAGAGTGAGAGCTGCACAGGATCGCTCCTTGTCCTGGAGACATGTTCATTCTGAGTTGTGGGCTGATGTTATGGTGGCGGCCTCCCCTTTGAGCAGGTGTGACAATGGGTATGTCCCAATGGTTACCATGCCGAGAGGGCTGAATGCGAGGCCTGCCACGGGAGAGAGAAGGCAATTTGGCATATGCTGGGATTTTAATGCAGGCAAATGCAAGAGACAACCCTGCAGGTTTGAGCATAAGTGCAACACCTGTGGGGGTGGTCACCCTGGAGCTTCCTGCAATAGAGGCAAGCGGCCAGGAATGGCTACTGCCCCCCGGCCAGCTTCGCCTGGAGGAAAAGGCCCCATCACCAATTAAGTTAGACACCATGGTGGCATGGCTAAAGATTTACCCTAATAGAGAGGCTGCTTCTTATTTATTTCATAGTTTTTCCTTAGGTTTTCGTATCTCTTATACAGATTCTAAGGTTCATTGTTTTGTGCCCAATGCTCGTTCTGTAAGGGAGCTGCCGAACATTGTGAGGGAGAAATTGGCAAAAGAAATAGCTGCGGGAAGGATTTCGGGACCACATGATCACTTGTCTATTCCCACCCTCCATCTATCCCCTTTGGGTGTGGTTCCTTAAAAAGCTCCTGGGGAATTCAGGTTGATACATAATTTATCATATCCAAAGGGCGACTCTGTGAATGATGTTATAGATCCCAGGCTTGCCTCTGTTAAGTATGCATCATTCGACTCAGCAGTTGATTAGGAATTTAGGCAAGGGAGCCCTCTTAGCAAAATGTGATATTAAGTCTGCCTTTAGGCTCCTCCCTGTTCACCCAGATGATTTTGACTTACTTGGTTTTCAATTTGAAGGAAAGTATTTCTTTGATAAAGCCATGCAAATGGGATCCTCGATTTCTTGTTCTGCTTTTGAGACATTCAGTACTTTTCTTCATTGGTGTGCAGTTAAGCGGATTGGCATTAGATCCATAACACATTATTTAGATGATTTTTTGATCACTGGGAATCCCAATTCTTCCCAATGTAGGGATTCCTTAGCCCAATTTCAGGAATTAATGTCTGAGTTGGGTGTGCCCTTAGCGGACGAAAAGACTGAGGGGCCAGATACTCAACTTACCTTTTTGGGTATCGAGATTGACACCATAGATGGGATTTCACGATTACCAAACGATAAATTGGTGGCTATGAAGCATCAGGTTAGTGCCATGTTGGGGAAACAAAAAGCTACACTTCTTGAATTTCAATCCCTTACAGGACTCTTGAACTTCGCCAGTAGGGTTGTAGTGCCAGGACATGTATTTTGTGCTAGATTATACAGGGCTACTGCAGGTATCGTGGTGCAGCACCATCATATCAGAATCACAAGGGGCATTCATGAGGATTTGAAGGTCTGGGACACCTTTTTGGATCAATTTAATGGCACATTGTTTTGGAGATCTGAAATGCTGCTGAGGGCAGACTTTCAGGTGCATTCTGATGCTGCTGGCACTCATGGTTTTGGGGTTTATTGGAATGGCCAGTGGGTTGCAGAGGCGTGGCCTTCTGCATTGGTTGAAAGTGGTCTAACCAGAGACTTAACAAGTTTTTTTCCCATAGTGGTGGCTGTCCACTTATGGGCAAGCCAGTTTGCTAATAGGACCATCTGGTTTTGGTGTGACAACCAGTTGGTTGTTCATGTGGTGAATTCTCAGTCCTCTAAGTCTCCTAGAGTTATGGGTTTAGTAAGGGCGATGATCATGCAATGCTTGAATTATAACGTATTATTCAAAGCTCAACATGTTCCTGGTGTGCTTAACCCTTTGGTGGATGCCCTTTCTCGTTTTCAGCTTTCCAGGTTCTGGCAGCTGGCTCCCAAGGCGTCAACACACCTGTTGGAGGTACCGGCCTTGCTATGGAGCCTTGGAGATTAGAAATTCACAGGGCAATCTTGAATTCCATCACCCCATCTACATGCAAGTCCTATCAAACCGCTTTAAATTCATTTAGTCAATTTTTATTGGAAATTGGGATGGATCAAAGTTGGCCGATCAGGATTGACCTGATCCTACATTTTATAGTTTATCTTAGACAGGCAGGCCTTTTGCCTGTCACTATTAGGGGCAGGTTGGCAGCCCTGGCATATCACTCTAGGGCAAAGGGTTATTTTGATCCTACCACAGACTTTAGAATGTTGGTCTAAGGAATCCCCTGTAACAAAGGACTCGTGATGGCCAATAACAGGCCCAGTCCTGGCTAAATTATGGGAACAATTAGCTGATACATGTAACTCATCTGGGGAAGAGGCTTTATTTAAGGCGGTATTTGCTTTAGCCTTCTTCGCTGCATTAAGAATTAGTGAGATTGTGCCAGGATCTCATAATGATCAATCTGGCAGGGCTCTTTTGTTTTCTGACATTTTATTAATGAAACAAGGGATTCAGATTTGTGTTAGGCACTCCAAGACTGATCAGATAGCAAAAGGTCAGTCTATTTTCTTAGCAAAAGCTCCTCTTGGGCAAATTTGCTCGGTAATAGCAATGGTCAACTATTTGAAGATCAGGCCCAAGGTGGTGGGCTATCTTTTCATTCATCTGTCTGGTATGCCCTTAACTCAATTTCAATTTAGGACAGTGTTCAAGGAGACACTAAGGCGGGCTAATTTGCCCCAGGCCTGTTTTTCTTCGCACTTCTTCCGTATTGGGGCAGCAACAGCTGCGACCACTCATGGTTTGAGTGAAGTCGATATTTGCAGAATTGGCCAGTGGCATTCCCGAGCATTTAAGTCATATGTCAGGCCATCAGGGAATGTGACCCCTGATCAGCCATGCTAATTTGTTTTGTTTCTTTTCAGCTGGTTTTTACCATGGTTCAATATGGATTGTGGGCCATAATCTGGTCTTCTGGGCAGAACGCCACCTTCTGGAGCATCGACACGATTCTACTCTGGGACTTTTGCACATTGGACCCACTGTGTGGTTTAGACAAAGGGGCATGATGTGGGGAGCGCTCCTTCCATGGATCATACAATTGGCACGATCGCGTCCACAACCCTGGGTTTTGGTGATACACCTGGGGGAAAATGATTTAGTTAAGACCCCGTGTTTACAGCTGGCAAAGCAGATTGTGAGGGATTTGCAAGAAATTCAAAAGATATTCTTGGGTGCTGTAATACTTTGGACTAAGCTATTGCCATGGCATAGCTGGCCTGGAGCCCAAAAAGATGCGGCGATCAACAATGCTCATCGTTGGTTGAATGTTGTAAGCAGCTCTCTAAAATGGGCATTTTCATGGTGGAACATGGAATCAAACTTGATCAGCTGCAGCTGTACAGGGGGATGGGGTACACCTCTCTCCAGAAGGCTCGGAGATGTATGTTACAGCACTCTCCGACCAAATTCTAAAAGCTGTCTGCAGGGGGGGAGGGGATGCCTAGCTAGGCTGGCCCCCTCTTGTGGTGGGTAATGACCCCCACCCCACAGGAAAATTAATCTGGATGAAATGTGTCAGAATCTTCTACATTCTGCCAGAAGTTAGGTGCTGCTATTATATAAAAGTATAAAATTGGTTACTATAATATTTTAATTATATTTTAGAAGTGTAGGAGTATTAGAGTTGTATAACATGTATTATTGGGGTTTAATGGGAATGATGGGAGGCATAGTGCAGGTGTAAACAATTAATCATGGGTCAAATGGATGATTCTTGCCTGGCTCAAGAATGTGGAGGTGTCTGGGGGAGGATTTTTCTCACGGCTTTCTTGTGGGAAATGAAAAGTAGAGACAAAATCAAAAGGATATGAGGGGCTGGGCAGACAAGGCAAATATGGTTGGGAGGGCAGGCATGTTTTAATTTGTAACCCATTAAGGTAAAGCCTGCAAAACTGATGGCAGTTCTGTCTGCAAACATCTTCCTGCTAACACCTACAGTTGCTGAAATAAACGTTTTTGCCATTTGAATACAGAAGGTTGAGTTAGTAAACTGTGGGGAAGAGGACAGTTCTTTACAAAATGTTACCTAAGCTGAAAATATTGGTAACCCACACCCATTAAAAACTTATTTATTATTTATGAATTCATTTATAGGTTTATCACTGAATGAAGTTATTGATGATTATTATGATTGGTGCTATTTCTTATTAAAATTATTCATAATTTTAATTATAGTTACTTTTTGTAGTAGCTGCCTTGCAGTAGCTGTCTTGAGTCCCTATATTGGGGAAAAGGTGGGATATAAGATGATAATAATAATAATAATAATAATAATACTTCAGTTATAATTTATTTATTTAATAATGAAGTTATTGTAATTAATAATGAAATTGCATGTAACAACAACAAAATCATCATCATCATATTTGTTAATAATAATGCCATTCACTCATTTATATTCTTTTCATAGGAAGCTTGTTATTTCGAGAAAGAATGCCCCCTTGTAGTTGAGACTTTTGTAATCCATAACTTGCATTGTGACTATTCCCTGACTTCATTCCCATTCACAAGCCTCTTTCTGAAGATCCCTGTAAAATGCTACATTGATTTTTAAAGTTCTCTCCTTGTTTTCAAAGGACAGTAAGGTTGCAGTGTTTAGCCAATGTTTTCTCTCTTGTATTTCCTTAGCTGTTAGGGATGTGAATCATCAGGTTACTCATTTTATTTCAAGCCCTGTTTCAGAGTGAGTCACCATTTTTTTTAAATTATGTTCTCCTAAAGCATTACAGGATTGTTTCTTATTGTCTACTCCTCTCAATGTTTAACAATAAAATGGCCAAACACATGTTTAATGCTTCAAGTTAGCTTCATTAGCTGGCTTCTTGAAAGTTCGGTATATGACATATTGTTTGGTATATGGCACTTTTCAAATCTTGACATTTTTCATTTTATACATAAGAAGGTGGAGAAAGCCTAACCCTGATCCAAGACAAGGCAAAGCCTGGCTACATGTGATGGATGGTTGGAAAGCTCTATGGTTTTTGGCAATAGCAGAGCTAGGACAGCAGTGTTGTCTTTGACCTGATGTTAGCTTATCTTGATTTACCTTGAGTCCACTGCTCTGAACTCTTTCCTCTCGTTGGCTCCCATCCCATTTTCCTTTGTCTTGTATCAGATTAGCTGGTCACTTGTGGAGGGCTGAGTTTTGGCCTATTAGAACTTTAGCAATTTTTTGTGTACTCTGTATAGGTTATGTGGAGTGTTTGGTTTAACTTGCTTGTGGAGATGCTGTTTTCATTTAAAATATTGATCTTGTTATTTTGTTGTTAGGAAGGAATCATCTAGGCCTAAATGCAATTGTTAGTATCAAGCCAAGTAAACCCACTGAATCAAAGGGAACTTGACATGTCAGTACTTTTGTGTGCTCCATTGTTTCATTGAATCTATGTACTTAGGAATAACAGTTGGATCTCAAGGATGCCCAAAGTCCTATCTATAGTGAAAGACTGGGGACATGCAGCTCAAGGTTACAGGATCTATGGAGAGGATATGGCTAGCCTTGATGGCTAACTGTTGTTATCCATCTGCTGTTGTGAAGTTTTGGGAAGTACTGGGATTGGAAGCCCACCTTTTGTAACTTTATGGATGTAACTAGAGCTTTTCCTCCTGCTTACCTTCAGACAGGGTAGCATTCATCAGTATGAGGCAGTGAACATGTCTGATAGATTGTGATAGGCTTCCCACACAACATTCCTCTGTACTTCTTTTGAGCCTTAAATTAATAAAATGCCCCTAGCTCAATCAATTCTCTGTATCTCACCTCTTCATTTCCTGTTCTGACAACAACATAGCACCTGGTAAATTAAATGAAAGGAAGGACATAATAAGATCTGGTGGTGGACAAAAGCTTAATGGTTGCTCATTAATTCTTCAATGCATTTCAAAGTTAATGACTCCTTCAGGAGCTGAAAAAGACTCTTACCATATGCAATATGTAACTTCACTACTTTCTCAATGAAAAGAGGAAACACTTCTCAAAGAAGATGCTTGAGTTCAAAGAAGATGCTAGCCACATAAGATGCAGAGTTCAAAGAAGTATGAAAAATGCTACAGGTAGAAATATGAACTGACCATATGTTCTTGTTGTGTGCCTTTAACTCATTTCCGACTTGTGGCAACCCTAAGGGGTATCATGGGGTTTTCTTGGCAAGTTTCTTCAGAGGTGGTTTGCCATTGCCATCCTCTGAGACTGAGAGTGACTTGCCTAAGGTTATCAAGTGGGTTTCCATGGCCAAGTTGGGATTTGAGCCCTGGTCTCCAGAGTTGTAGTTCAACACTCAAATCACTATACCACGTTGGTTCTAACTATAGTAGGATATATTACAATTTATAAAACTGCACATGTGTGGTTAAGTGAAGTACAAGGTTAAGAAAGGCTGAAATCCTATGTGCTTCATTCTGAGAGAAAGTTCAAAATAAACATAATATTTTTACTACAACATGTGTAATTTTCTGCATTTTCCAGAATTCTTCACCAGAGTTTGTTGTTATGTATCTTCAAATTGTTTCCAACTTATGGTGACACTAAGACAAACCTATCATGTTTTTTCTTCTTCGCATATTTGTTCAGAGGGGGGCTGCTATTTGTGTCCCTCTTAGGCTAAGAGTGTATGACTTGTCCAAGGTCACCCAGAGGGTTTCCATAGTTAAACAGAGATTTGAACCCTGGTCTCCAGGAATCCTAGTCCAACACTCAAACCACAACATTGTTCTGGCTATCAGAAAAAGTAAGGGGGTGGAGATTGGAGGAAGCCAACATTATGAGGCCAGATGGTGTTGACAGTAGTGTAAAGCCAATCTTGAAATGGAGATTTGCATATTGAGGCCTGAAATGTGTTTATTTCTTAACTAGAGTAGAGCCATTGAAATAATAGAATTTACATAAATATTGACTTACCAAGTTACCACCAATTCAAAGAGTGTACAGTAATCAGGATTAACAATAGGATTTAGGCCTAATGGGAATTATTTACCTAATTCCTTATGCAACCTTTTAGCAAGCTGTGGAACATACAAAGAGAATCTAATTTAGTGTGCTACATCATGAAAGTGGTAGAATGAAAAATGAATAGGAAATATAATAGGAAATACTATTTCTTTAGCATATTTCAAGTATTTAAAGACCAGTATTCAATATAAGTTATTCCTTTTCAACAGTTCTGCAATGCTGGCCAATATTATTGGCCTATGTAACAAAAACTGAGGGATTAGCAGTTTGCAAATGGCCAGCTAGGGAATTCATGGCTGTCGGCAACGAATCACTCTTGCCAAATAACATGATCTGCATACAGAGTTAAAACAACATGTAGACAAGAGGCACAATCAGGAAATCCTCTGAACATTCATCTTATTCACACTTTCCTCCTGTTAATTCATGGTGAAGAGTGAAACTAGGGTCCTCCTGTGTCCCCCCAACAGGGGCAATACACTATGAAAAGATGTAGGAGAGAGCCTTCTCTGCTCTGACACCCAATTATGGCATATACCCCCTTAGAGGCCCTTTTGGCACCAGCTCCAGTGCCATTCCACTACTATGTAAAAACATGAGGTTTTGCTAGATTCTTTTAAGCCAGTTGGTTTAATCCAGGGGTAGGCAACCTTTTCCCTTTAAGGGCCGAAGGACTTCAGCTCCCAGAATCTCAGGAGCTATTGGCCAACATGGGACTATTGGCCAACATGGCTGAGGCTTCTGGGATCTGAAGTCCCTCGGCCCTTAAAGGGGAAAGGTTGCCTACCCCTGGTTTAATCCAAGTCTGCATCTGTAACCTTAAACTGCATGACCCCAGTCTTTCACTATAGATGGGACTTTGGGCATCCTTGAGATCCAACTGTTAGTCCTAAATACATAGATTCAGTGAATCAATGGAGCACACACAAGTACTGACATGTCAAGTTCCTGTTGATTCAGTGGGTTTACTCTTATTGTTTTAAATCATGTTAAACTATTACAACTGATTCTATTGTATGCCACCTTGAGACCCTTGGATAAAGGACAGGTTATAGATATTTTAATGAACACACACACACACACACACATACACACAATATTTTAAATCAGGCTGCTCTGTGTGTACCTTCAAGTCACTTGTTGACCCCATGAATTTCATAGGGGTTTCTTAGGCAAGGAATACTCAGAGGTGATTTGGCCAGTTACTTCTCTGAAATAGAACCTTGTATTCATTGGCAGTGTCCCATCCAAGTACCAAGTAGGGCTGACTCTACTTAGCTTACAATATCCTGTATTTGTCAAATTTATATTAAATATGTTTGGTTGGAACCAATATATTTCTATGAATTTCACAAGTACATGAGAACTCTACCTGAAGAGCATTCAGAAGTAGCCATGTTGGCCATATAGCAAATCGAGTAACATCCAAACAGTTATACCTTTATTGTGCATTTTGGTTGGCCCACTAAGGTATCATTATTTGGATCTTATTGGATCTATCTGAAGAAGTTATCTGAAGACAGTAACAGCAACAAAGGAAGCCATGATATGATTTATGTGAGGCTAAAGATGCAACAACTTTAATCACTGATACCCTAGTTGTCACCCTTTATTAAAATGCTTTAATTGCTTTTAATTTAACTCATTAATCTGTTTTTGGTTTTAATTCTACTCGCTTTATTTTCTTTTATTGTTAGCTATCTTAAGTTTTTATGGGAGCCAGCATGGTGAAATGCTTTGAGCATAGGACTCTGACTCAAATCTCCACATGGTCATGGAAATCCATTGGGTGATCACACTGTTTCAACCTCAGAAGAAGGCAAAGTAAGCCCTCTCCGAACAAAACTTACCAAGAAAATCCCATGATAGGTTCACCTTAAGGTCATCAAAAGTCAGAAATGACTTGAAGGTACACAAGGACAACAATCTTGACTTTCATTTTGGAGGAGGAAAGGCAGGATACAAATGTTATGATTAAATAAAGATTTGCTGCATTTTTAAAGGTTGACTCCAAAATTAGCAACAATTTGAACAGATCCATCAAAATCAATAGGAGTTAGATTACTAACACTCTCTTCTTTGTTTCAGTGAGTCATCTTAAGTCTTTGTTTGGCTTTGGTTATCTTGTTAACAAGATGTTTGGCAGAGAAGTCAAAAAAGGATGGGAAAATTCATAGTGCAGGAACTATCTAATCTTGACCATGTGAATCCAAAGCCATATAGGTGATGCAGGAGGAATGTGATAACTAGATTTAAAATAAATAAACCAAGAGCATGGCTCCATTAGATCTCTCTCATTTTTCCAGTATTGTCATAAAAGTAAAGGTAGTCCCTTGTTATAAGCATTGTTTAATATAAAAAAAAAACCCCTTTGTGAGTCTCCTGTCATGGACCGAAACCAGAAAAGCCCAACCGCCATAGATCCAAGGCAAGAGCCTCACATAGGCACCTGAAAGGTCATGGCTACCTCTACAATGAATTAGCAGATCAAAAGGCCAGGGTTAGGAGGTACAAAGCAGGACATTCGTGTTAGGAATGTTGGGATATGTAGTTAAAGTGGAAATGTACAGATGTGGGAAAATTTCTACTGGAAAAGTTTTTGAGCCTGCAGGTGGTAAATGTAAACAACACACACACACAACACAGCAAGGTCACAGTGTTCTAGTAATAGATGAAACTAAAACATAAACAATTAGGTCATCTTGTTCTGTGTGAACCAGGATCACATGACACATGACTCACAGCAAGAGGGCTGGGTTAGAGGTTGGGTTAGAGTTGTTTAGCGAATGTCTATGCATGTTACCACCCAAAGGTGGAGTTTGAGGTTTGACTTAGAGCCTTCTTTGTTCTAACATAAAACTGTTGTATTTTGTTGTTCATTCTACCTGCAAAATGGATGTATATAGTTAATTTCTGTTTCTTGCAACCAAGAATAAAATCTGTCTTAGAAGAATCTCTGGGCTATTTTTTTCATGGAAAGCTGTTGGAAACAGCACAGAGCTGCATTTCAGGATGATGAGCTCAGCTCAACTCTGATCCGGAGACAAGGATGGCTGATGAATGGATGCCTGGCATTCCGGCATAAGATCTCTGCAACACTGCCATAAATCAACAATTTGCAACTAGGAGATGTATGAATACCAGCCAGGTTGTGTCTGGCTGAGGATGAGACCAGATCAACATCCCCTCTCCCCTCTTTAATAATAATAATAATAATAAAAGTTATTTGTATCCTGCCCATTGGTAATCCAATCCAGGCAGCTTACAGTTAGAAATTGTCTACCTCAAAGAGTATCAATCCAGAATTCTTTGATATACAATGGCAAATCTTTGCCTCAGGCTAGGTTTAAAGATCCCCAAAATCTCAGGCACATTTGGCCTGGTTAGATTTCATGGTGACACTGCATCACTGCGAACTCTGACTTGGGTCCCAACTCTTCCTGTTGTCCTTTCCTTTTCATAAACCATTAACTCTATCCATCTTCTTTCATCATTGGAGCAACTTCCATCAGATGATTATCACCATTAGAAAGCCTTCTGTTTCCTATCCAAGCTAACTACTTTATTCCTGAGTTCTTGTGTGCTTGAATGAATGTTAGAGTGTCTTAGTATGTTTGAATCCCTAAATAAATCACAGACTCGCTGAGAAAGCTTTGTTTCTATCAGGCTATTCCCTAGCCACTTCTGTAAACATAGGATAAAAGATCCCATTGGAGACTTGAACTCTTAGCAATTCCCCAAGTTCAAGTTCTTCTTACATTTTTGGTGGAGAATTTGGTGGACAAATCCCTGAAGTGTAGACATTCTAATTACACATTCTAATTTTAACCAAGAGGTTAAAAAAGATTGAGACCGATATCCAGGAAAGCCACCACGAGGGCTGATAGCAGCTTCTTGTGAGGGTGAAAGGCAAATAAAAGTATTTTGCTACTGCAAAGCCAGAAAGCAAAGGTCTGTATTACCAAGACTGCCATGGTTGCCTTGACCGACGATCTGCATCTCAGCATCGACAGGGGTAGTGTGACCCTGTTGGTGTTCTTAGACCTCTCAGTGGCTTTTGATACCATAGATCATGGCATCCTCTTGGGCCGCCTGAGGGGGTTAGGTATCGGGGGTACTGCATTGCAGTGGTTCCTGTCCTTCCTCTTGGGTAGGTTCCAGAGGGTGCTGCTCGGGGACAGTAGTTCCAGCAAGAGGGAGCCCACTTGTGGGGTCCCTCAGGGAGCTATTTTGTCCCCGATGCTATTTAACATCTATTTGAAGCCGCTGGGTGAGATTATACGGAGTTATGGTGCTGGGTGTTATCAATATGCTGATGACACCCAAATCTATTTCTCCGTGTCTCATTCATCAGCCTCGAATTCTAATGGCATCTCTTCTCTCAATGACTGTCTTTGGGTGGTAATGGGCTGGATGAGGAAAAATAGATTGAAACTGAATCCGGACAAGACGGAGGTGCTCACGGTAGTGGCCCCAAAACCAAGAATTGGGTTGCAACCTCCAGTCCTGGATGGGGTCACCCTCTCCTCCAGTGACTGTGTTCACAGTCTGGGGGTGCTCCTCGACTCGTCACTCCTGATGACAAATCAGGTAAATGCAACGGTCAGGAGCTCCTGTTATCAGCTTCGGCTGATACGCCAGCTGCGCCCTTTTCTGGAAGTAAGGGACCTCAAGACTGTTATGCACGTGCTGGTAACCTCATGTCTGGACTTCTGCTATGCGCTCTACATGGGGCTACCCTTGTGCTTGGTTCGGAAACTACAGCTGGTCCAAAATATGGCAGCCAGGCTTGTGTCAGGAACATCTAGGAGGGACCACATTACTCCAGTTTTGAGGTCCCTCCACTGGCTGCCTGTTGGTTTCTGGGCCCAGTACAAGGTGTTGGTTATCACCTTTAAAGCCCTACATGGCTTGGGTCCAAACTATCTCAGAGACCGCCTCCTCCCATACAATCCTCCCCACGCTCTTCGGTTCTCTGGGAGGAATCTGCTGCAGCCTCAAAAATCGAGGCTTGCGGTGACCTCCCAGAGGGCTTTCTTTGTTGTTGCTCCCAGGCTCTGGAATGACCTGCTGGACGAGATCCATCAGTTAACATCTCTGGACAGTTTTAAAAAAGCTGTCAAAATGGATCTCTTCTGGTAGGCCTTCCCAGACTAAATATCCCGGCCTCAGGATCTCTACTCCCCTCCCCCCTCTACAGTGCCTCTACAGCCTTAAAAAAATGGAAGTGGTGGGGTTTTTTGTTTTTGTTTTTTAACAGTTTGTATTTGAATTTTTATATTAATCTGTCATTGTTTTAATTGGTATTTGATTTAATGTTTTAAGGGGGGGAGGGAATATATTGTTTTATCTTCATTGTTCTTTTAATTGTTGTAAACTGCCCAGATTGGTTCGCCATAGGGCGGTATAGAAATAAAAAAATATTATTATTATTATTATTATTATTATTATTATTATTATTATTATCCAAGTGCCCAGCCAGTGAATGGTTAAGCAGTCCGAAGGTCTACAATTCCAGAGAAGCAGAGTGGCAAGGCAGTCCAAATGTTCAAGGGTTCCAGAAGTTCAAGATAAGTCTGCAGTCCAAGAGTCAAGGGCTCAGGCAAAGGAACAAGGAGAGACAGAGACTTTCGCTAGGATGCTCAGGTAATCTCTGGCATTGAGGCAGCCTTTCTGCACCTGCTTAAATTACCAAGCTGCAAGAGTTCGGCTGAGGCTGATTACTCTGGCATTTTTCATGAAGTCTCCTTGAATGCCAAAGGCCCACCCTTTCTGCTCAACACTGGTTGAAGGTAGGCATAGTCCCTTGTTCCTCTCCATGTCTGAAGGTTCTGCTACTAGGATGCTTGGCTGCGGAGCCTCCTGGGAGACCACTGGCTCTGCTGGAGAGTCTTCTGGAGCTGGCAAAACAGAGCTGGGACTGGGCGGGGCTCCACAGCTCCAGGCTCAGGTCTCAGAGGAGATTCTGGCTCATCCTCCTCATCATCCTCCAGGCAGAGCATGACATTACTTTCCCCTCCCCTCATTGTTCCCCTCACCCAGAGCAGGCTGAGGCTGGTCAGGGAAGTAATGATGGAAGGACCAGATCAGACGGGGAGCATGGACATCCATGGCATCCTCCCAGGAATGCTCCTCCAGCCCATACCCAACCCAGTCAATGAGGTACTGGAGGTTACCCCAGAAATGGCAGGCGTTCAAAATCTGGACCACCTCGAACTACTCTTCCCCTTCTACAAGGACCAGATCAGGTGGCAGAGCTGAGCTGGCATCAGGCTGGACCCCCATGGTCTGAAGCAACAAGGAGCGGTGGAAGATGGGGTGGGATGTCCTGGGAATTTGGAGCCAGAAGGCCACTGGATTGATCTGGGCCACAATCTTGTAAGGCCCCATGAAGTGAGCATCCAACTTGGGACATGGCCACTGAAGAGGAAGATGCTGTGTTGAAAGCAGGACCTTCTTGGCATCGCTGATCTGCTCCCTTCTTGTACACCTCCTTGGCCACCTTGAGCTGCTCCTGCAACAGGGACTGCACAGCCTGGGGTTCCTGAAGCCACTGATCTGCCACAGGGACCAATGAGGCTGGGACAACAGCAGAGAACCCTTGAGGATGAAACCCCCATGTGGCAAAGAAGGGAGTCTTCTGGGTCAAAGCATGGACTAAGTTGTTATAGGTGAACTTGACCAGTGGAAGCAGGTCGGCTCAGTTCTCCTGGTGGTAACTGGAGTAGAACTGCAGGTACTGCCCCAGAGTCCCGTTGGTGCACTCCATCTGCATGTCTGACTGTGGGTGGTGAGCTGAGGACAGGTAAGGTGCGAAGTCCAGGAGGCGCAGCAGACTGGTCTACAAATAGGCGGTTAACTGCATGCTGCAATCTGAGACCATGTCCTCAGGAAGGCCATGGATCCAAAAGACATGCTGGACGAACATCTGGGCTGTCTTTTTCACCATAGGGAGGCCAGCACAGGGCATTAAGTAGGCCATTTTTGAAAAAAGGTCCTCCACCACCCAAATGGTGGTATAGCCAGCAGAGGGAGACAGGTCCATGATGAAGTCCATGGACACTACCTTCCAGGGCCTGGAGGGTGTCACCATGGGCAGCAGCAAACCTGTGGGCCATCCCAGATGGTCCTTAGCATAGTGATACACCAGACAAGTGTCAACGTACTTGGCCACTTTTGCCCAAACATAAGGCCACCAAAATTCATGGGTTAGGAGGTGCAGCATCTTGCAAAAGCTGAAATGTCATGCTGGCTTGCTGTCATGGCCCAGCCTCAAGAACTCCTCCAGACAGGGATGAGCCAGCATGTAGAGACAGCCCTGGTGGTAGAGAAGGCCATCCTAGAACATAAAGGAACAGGTGTTTCCCTCCACAGGATGCTGGACCACCAGCGGGTCCTGGCTCTGGAGGTTGCAGATCTTGTCCAGCAAAGTGGCATCCCTCAGGGTGGCAGTGAAATTCTTCAGGTGCAGAATGGTGGATCGGACCTCTACCTCCGGGTCTGTGGCATACTCCAGCTTCTGCAAGAGGGTGTTGACCTGCTGGTTCTGTGTTCGTGGCACATACTGGAGCTGGATATTGAAGTGAGCCAAAAATATGGACCAACATTTCTGCTGCTGGGAGAGCTTCTGTGCCATCTGCAAGTGCTCTAAGTTCCAGTGGTCTGTGTGCACCTGGACTGGGGAGCCACCCCCTCGAGGAGATGCCACTAGGTCTTGAAGCCCACCTTGATCACCAACAGCTCCTTATCCCAGATGGTGTAGTTCTGCTCTGGAACAGTGAGTTGCTGGGAGTAAAAAGCACAAGGCAACAGATGTGATTTGGGCCCCGTTGGCTGGAGCAGCACAGACCTGAAGGTGACATCCAAGTATGTCTGTAGGTCCAGTGCTGCAGGATCGGAGTCGAAGTGAAGCATGCTTTCAGGACCTTGAAGGACTGTTGTGCTGCCACTGTCCACTAAAAGCACACCTTCCCTCACAACATTTGGCAGATGTGAGCCACTAGGGTTGCATAGTCCTCAATGAACTTTTGGTAGAAGTTCACGAACCCTAGAAATGGCTGGATGTCCTTCCTGCAGCGAGGGGGTTGTCAACACAGCACCGCCTCCACCTTGGAGGTGTCCATGGCCACACCTTGGGCCGAGATATGGTAGCCCAAGAAGTCCACCTCTCAGAGGTCAAAAGCGTACTTCTTGAGCTTGACATAGAGCTGGTGCTCCTGGAGTCTCTGGAGAACAGTGCAGACATGGACGTCATGGGCTGCCTGGCTTGAGGAATAAATAAAAAAATTATCTAAATAAATGATGACAAAGCAGTCCAGATGATCCCTGAAAATGTCGTTCATAAACTGTTGAAAGACAGCTGGGGCAATACAAAGTCCAAAGGGCATTACACTATACTCGTAATGCCCATACCCTGTCTGGAACACTGTCTTCCACTTGTCTCCTGCCTGGATCCTCACCAAGATGTAGGCCCTTCTGGAGGTCCAGCTTGTTGAAGAACTTGACATGGTGGAGCCGCTCCAGCAATTCTGGGATCAAAGGCAACGGATACCGATTCCGGATGGTGATCTGGTTAAGTCCCCAGTAGTAGTTGCGGAGGTGCAGCTCCCCGCACTTCTTGCACACAAACAAGACAAGCTCACCAGCAGGAGATTTGGAGGGATTGATGAACCCCTCCTGGAGGTTCTTCTCCAGAAAGTGCCTCAGAGCTACCAGCTCAGGATCTGAGAGGGTGTAGAGGTGTCCCGCCAGAATAGGGGTACCTGGCATCAGGTCAATGGCACAGATATATGGCCAGTGTGATGGGAGCCTGTCCACCTCCTTCTTGTTGAGCATGTTGGCGAAGGGATGTTATTTCATGGGCAGAGTGATGGAGCATGCCTGGTTGTCCTCGGCCATGGATTCTGGAATCCACTCCAGTCAACAGTGCTCTTGGCAATACTCCAAGGCAAACAGGACTTCTCGATGTGCCCAAGCGATGTATGGGTCATGCTTGGAGAGCCAGGGCATTCCTTAGACCAAAGGGAAATGAGGTACGGCAGTCAGCAGAAACCGGATCTCCTCCACATGGCCCTGGATCTCTAGGTGGAGCACAGGAGTATGGTGCATCACAGGACCAGACCAGAGGAACCGTCCGTCGATGGTCTCCACTTGTCTGAGTTCAGCCAGAGCCTCCAGAGGGATCTGGTGGTACTTCGCAATGCCCGAGTCTATCATGGCTCCTAAGGGAACGAGCTCTGTCGTGGGGAGCCTGTGTTTGGCAGCCACCAACAGAGGGTCCTTTCGGGAAGCTGAGCTGGAGAAAATGGGTTCAAGAGACTCTCCCAGGTGGTGAACCCGCTCTACACCTGGGAGGGCCCATTTCCCTGCAGCTTGGGCCAGTGTCCTTTGGTGGGATATTCCTGTGCATCCCTGAAGGCTGCAGTACAGGCAAAGGCCCTCCCTCCTCTTGCGTTCCTTCTCAGCATCGGTGAGCTAATGCCAAGCCCCTCCCAGCTGCATATGTTCATCTGCAGGCTGGAGAGGAGTGCCCACAGGTGGAGCTGTAGGAGCCAGTTGAAGCAGAACTCAGAACTGGTGGGAGGATGCTCCATTGAGCCTGCCTGCGTGCTGAGAGGCAACAGTCCAGTTGAATAGCCTGTGTAATCAACAAGTTCAGAGAAGCGGGGGGCTCAAAGCACGCCAACTTGTCCAGCACTGGGTCCAACAGACCATAACGGAATGGCTCTTGCAAGGCACTATCGTTCCACTCCAAATCCTGCGCTATCTGGCAGAAGGATGTGGAGTCCGCCATAGTCCCCTTGCCTTGATGGAGAGTCCGGATTTGGTTCTCTGCCATCTTGGCCTTCACAGGATCCCCCCTGGTGGCTCACATTTCAGCAAGCTGTTGAGGAGGCTATCCTGGTTCAGGTAAGGGGTAGCCCATTTGCTGGCAGGCCCAGAGAGCAGGCTAATCATAAAAGCCACCTTATGAGAGTAATCAGGAAAGTCATGGCTTTGAAGCTTAAAATGCAGCTTTTAATTCACAATGAAACTGTCCAGTATTTTCCTGTATCCCTGGAACTTATCTGGAAGAGAAGCAAAGCATTTCCAGCGTCGTTCAGGAGCCCGAGGGTTAATTTGTTCCTGAACTGTAGCCACACTCTGAGTTAATTGCTGTACCTGGGCAGACAGCTGCAAATTCATTTGCAACAGTTCATCCAAGGCTTGTTTCCCTTCCATTATGCTCTTATCAGCCTAATTAAGTGGGGGCCAGAGATTATTCTGTCCAGGAGTCTCCAAGAGGGCTGATAGCAGCTTCTTGTGAGAATGGAAAGCAAACAAAAGTGTTTTGCTAATGCAAAGCCAGAAAGCAAAGGTTCATATTACCAATCCAAAAGTCCAGCCAGTAAATGGTCAAGCAGACTGAAGGTCTAGAATTCCAGAGAAGCAGAGTGGCAAGGCAGTCCAAAGCTCAAGAGTTCAGGAAAAGGAACAAGGAGAGACAGAGACTTTCTCTAGGGTGCTCAGGTAATCTCTGGCATTGAGGCAGCCTTTCTGCACCTGCTTAAATTACCAAGCTGCAGGAGCTCAGGTGAAGCTGATTACTCTGGCTTTTTTCATAAATTCTCCTTGAATGCCAAAGGCCCATCCTTTTTGTTCAACACTGGCTGAAGGTAGGCACAGTCCCTTGTTCCTCCTCCATGTCTGAAGGTTCTGCTGCTGGGAGGCTTGGCTGTGGAGCCTCCTGGGAGACCACTGGCTCTGCTGGAGATTCCTCTGGAGCTGGCAAAGCAGAGCTGGGGCTGGACTGGGGCTCCACAGCTCCAGGCTCAGGTCTCAGAGGAGGTTCTGACTTGTCCTCCTCATTGTCTGAGTCCTCCTCCTGGCAGGGCATGAGAACTGAATAGATGCAAAAGCCAGGAATTCCATGTGTGTGTTGTTCTGTGTGAGTGGCCACAAGGTCCTGGGATTATCAGGGTTGGCTGAACCCATTTAATTTCTTTGGTTGGTTGTTCTGCTTACTGGCTCTGATTGTGGAGATTGGGCCATCCAGTTGTGGACATCCAGCTGTCCCTAGGCATGGAGTCAGAGCAGTTTCCTGACACCCTGTTTTTATTTTCATTTATTGTGGGTGGGGCAACAGTATTATGTTCCATCAGGTTCCTCTGCCCTCCCACACCACACATTCAAGATCATCCATAACTCAAACCTAAGGCAGCATTTTGTGTGAGTGAGCATGGCCTTAGACATGCACAGGCAGGTACAGTGGGGAGGCATCTCCATACTATGACCATAAGTCCTTACACAAGGTGAATGGAAAAAGCCTTGGACAGCGGGGAAAAGATCTCTCATTGTGGCTTTAAGTCCTTGTGCTAGGCCAGGGGTAGGCAACCTTTCCCCTTTAACGGCTGACGGACTTCTGCTCCCAGAAGCCTCAGCGATATTGTCCAATAGTCCCATGTTGGCCAATAGCTCCTGGGATTCTGGGAGCTGAAGTCCCTCGGCCCTTAAAGGGGAAAGTGTGCTAGGCTGTAGGGGAAAAAACCCAAAGCAGGAACCTAGCCAGGGATTCAAGCCCTTGGTGTCTAGTCAGCCACTGGTTGCTCCAGTGGAGTACAGCATTAAGAGCTCCCTAGTGAAAGTTCGAGGGCCTAGTCTAGCTGAGGGACAATCCTAGGGGGTCATTTTCTGAAAAAACAATTGGGTCCCTTCAGTGAAAGGGTGATAAAAGGTTTCATCTCTGACTGTGGGTAAAAAGGAACAAGGGGGTCCTTAAGGCTCTACAGGTTGAGTCAGAACAAAAGGAGAAGTAGGAAAAATGGACAAAGGAGCAAAGGAAGTAATGTCAACAGTAACAGCCAGGCTGTTTGAGGAGGAACAGCCTAGAGACCACCTATCAAATTGGATCTTGAAAAGGGGACTTTATTCTTGGAAAGCAGGAGGCTTTTTTTACTGAGGATCATTTCACAATGTTGCTAGAAGTGTATAACACAAAGACAACTAAGTCTGGTTAAAAAGAGCACCTCCAGCAGAAAAAGACAGATGGGTGTCATGGGGAATTTGGATGTTAGCCCATGAAGCCATCCAAGAATACCAAAGGACAAAATTGGATTCACACACCCTAAAAGGTCAAATAGGATATCTAGTAACACAAGTGAAGGAAAAAGTAGTAGAAAATTCATTGGCAATCCACAAAACCCACCCAGCCATCCAAAGGGCAGAAAAGGCAGAAAATGAAAATGCCTCATTATGTAGCCACATTGAGACACTAGAAAGACAGGCCAAGCAAAACAAGCTGTGGACTTCTTACTGTCCAAAAGCACAAGGAAAGTGATGCCTGTGAGAAGCAAATTAGGGAGTTGGAGGCTAAGATTGACCTAAATACTACTATCGTGGCCACAGTACACCAGGATTTGTGATGGTTCGTCATCCTGTCCTGAAGGAACAGGTGAATGATGGCCAGACACTACAAGAAGTTGTTCAGCCACACTCTAGCCAAGTGGCTGAAGTGAAAGTCCTCCATGCTGTGTTAGAATTTGAGAGCCCTGACATTCCTTTAGCCCAGGGGTAGGCAACCTTTCCCCTTTAAGGGCCGAGGGACTTCAGCTCCCAGAATCCCAAGAGCTATTGGCCAACATGGGACTATTGGCCAACATGGCTGAGGCTTCTGGGAGCTGAAGTCCCTCGGCCCTTAAAGGGGAAAGGTTGCCTACCCCTGCTTTAGCCATTTATGCAGATTCACACTGGACAGTAAATGCAGCTACAGATTGCTCATGATTTGGTTATAGAGGGATTGCAAAGCAAGTGATGAGGTAGCTCATGCAGACAAATGAAAAATAGTGGCTCGATTGCTGCAGGAAAGAACAGCCACTACTTGGGTTTCATATGTCAAGGGACACCAAAAAGGAAATGAGCAATGAGCAAGGAAGCTCATTGGAACAACTGTGCAGACAGGCTAGCAAAGGAAGCCACATCATGGGCAGAAGACCTCCCAGATACTCCTTTAGATCCTATAAATGTGAAGCACAAAGAATCCCTCATGCCTCCCACCTTAGATCTAGCTCACCTACAGAATGGAGACACTGAAATAAAAAAGCTCATAGAGGCTGGGACCATAATGGAAGATCTAAAATAATACAGAAGGAAGGAGTTTGGTGGGCTGTAGATTATGACCAAAACTACAGCTGGATTGTTCCCACAGCCATTCAAGGCAATTTAATCCAGTTCATTCATGAGATTGGACACAGGGGATATCAATCTACTTATGAGAGAGTGATAGAAACAGGCTGGTGGCCTCAGATGAGATAGGATGTAGAGCAACGGGTAGACAACTGTTTAGCCTGTGCAATAATCAGTGCGGAGCAAAGTGGCCCAAAGGCTCCAATCTGACACCAGCATATTGAAGGTCTGTGGGCCCACCAGCAAATAGATTTCATTGGCCGTCCTCCCTCCCACTCCTAGACAAAACAAATATTGCCTCACCATCACTGATTCATTCAACAAATGGGTGGAGGCTTTCTCAACAAAGGATAACACAGCAATTACTACAACACGGGTTTTATTTAATCACATTATTACTCAATGGAGAATACCATGCACCTTCACCATAAATCATGATTGCAGTACGCATTTCACCAGAGAGGTGATGCAGGAGCTGTGTAAAGCACTAGGAATCCATCAGAGGTTTCACATAGCCCATCATCGACAGAGCCTGGGACATATTGAGAGGACTAACAGGACTCTAAAGGAAGCCATGAGAAAGGTGGTACATGCATCAGGAAAGGATTGGGATGCCAAACTGACCATCATTTTCATAGCCCTTAGAGGAACTATAGCTTCTCATGGTTTCACACCCCATCAAGTCATGACAGGGGAAAAAATTATGATGCCTGAGGCTCTTTGGCTAGGCACTACCCTACCCTCTGATTTAGAGCCAGTGGTCCTGAATCAAGAATGGATTCAGTCTCTAGTCCAAAGCATGTCAGATTTACCTCCAGGTATCAGAAAAGTTAGGAAAGAACATGCAAGCCATGGATCACTGATTGGGTTGGGTTAGAAATCCTCAACAATGGGGAGTTGATTCTGTATCAAAACTTTTCGCCCAACAGGCATGCATTGTCTGCCAAGTGGGTGGGCCTCATTAAAATCACTAGGAGAGTGTCTCCTGCAGTCTATCAGGTGTGCATCCGCAACAAACATGGGGACAAGTTCAAATACTCATCTCAACTGAAAGAGCGAAAAGATGGTCCAGTTCCTGTAAAGCCTGTGACAGAGACCTGGCCAGATTTGCCTTTAATTGATCTGTCTGAAACAGTTTTGTTCCCCCAATGTGGGTGAACTAGATTCTAAATTTAGTTTGCCTTTCTATTTCCCTATAGGAATGAAAGATGGATGGGCCCCTGTATAGATGGCAATTCTGCATTATTGGATGCAGAATTATAAGCGCTATTTTGCCTATGTACCCAACACAGTTTAACACCAGTTGGGAATATAACATCCAAGCTGAGTGCCACTGGGTACCCCCTTATCCTGGGATTTATGAGGTTTTAGATGTTATGGAAGAAGCTCGTGAATGGTATAACAGAAAGATTCCCCTTAAAGTGGCCACAAGAGTTATCATCTCTGCCGAAAAAAACCATTTCATCAAGTGTAATTATCTATGGCCCTGGAGGACATAAATGGGTGGATGCAGATGCGGGACGCCTTCCATTGAAGGCTAGAATGTGGAACTGGAATCGCTTCAACCCTTGACATGGTAAGGTCTCTCCATCTTTTCAAACCACTATTACGTTAAATCAACAATGCCATCCCACGTGGATGTGGAAACCAGGCTGTTCTTCTGTGCTAATTTCACCCGAACGCCTGCAAATTGTGAAGTCATATGCAACAGAATGTGGTGTCCCTATGTTTATATATATATCCCCCCTGATGGTTTAAAGGAACCACCTTTGTACTTAAGAGATGTAGTAATTCACCAAGACATTTCCACTTTCGCTTATTCTGAAGCATAACCCATTTTAACCACTCTTGTCCTCAATTTGACTGCCATTAATGTGGCCAGAGTCATCCCTGCCTGTAGCCCATATTTAAAATCAGCCTGGGCACATTGGAACAAAGAGAGAAAAAGTGGCACATCATGCACCCTTTATTTAGAACAGAGCGAGATCTTGTAGATACAGTAGTTGGAACCCTGGGAATGAGAGGTGCAATTTTAAATGCCATTGATACAGAAGTGATTTTGAATAAATTGGGCTTGATTGGATCCAGAACACAAGATTTAAGAATTTCCATAAGTTCTGGTCTGACAAATATAGCTCAAGGAGTTGATTTAATTGGACATGTTTTACTTCAATGGGTGGGAGTGAAAAAGGAAATCATTTTAGATATAGGACTTTTTTTTACAAAATAGTGTATATAACCTGTCAATTGCTATACAATGCACTCAGATACAAAGCTCCCTTACCACATTAGCATGGCAATTAATTCAAGCCACTTCAATGAAATTGGTACATCCCAAAATCTTAAGTCTATTCCAGGAGCAGTACCCTGATTCTCTAGAATATCCTGCTGATTTAATAAGAGTGACTGGAGCTCAATGGAAAGACATGATTTTAAGAATTGGCATTTATCATGAAAAGATATTGGATCTCATACTCCTACATCCTGTATCCCACTTAGGGCTCCCTTTAGCTAACAGCAACACTACAATTCTACCAGGAAATATATTGCATTGGTCAAATGGAACCCACCTGTATGATTTAAATTGCTGTGCTAAAATACATCAATGGATCATTCCATTTCAGGATTTTAGTGAGCAAACTATAATTTCTGTGCATTTTGCCCAAATGTCCCACTACTGTTTTTGCTCAAGAACTCCATGTGACACTCTCATCATTTTGCCTTTGGAATATTCTTTAAAAATTAATCAGACCTTAGGAAATCCATGATTTTGCAGGATGTATTTAATAGATTCCTTTGGCAAAGAATTTTACCTGCATGAATAGGTGCGAGATTATGCCATGGACACACCTTACTAAATTGACTCTACTGCAATATAGGGTTTTTACCTGGAAGAAGAGTTTCCCATATTGAAGTGGCCGTGACTACTAACCAATTTGAGTGACATTGGTAGGAAAATTGAAAAGACAAAGGAAAAGGTTAAGATGGTAGTAGATACGAGAGCAAGAAAGATCATCAAGGTCATGCGGGAGATTAAGCATGCCACAGAAACATTGTGGTGGGGGTCGTTTGACTGGAGTGGCACTGGTCAAGCCCTGTTCCACACCCTGATTAACCCCATAATCATCATTTTATGTTTACAGGTTGCTACTGTTGTTGGAGCCATTAGCATTGTGATTTGCATGAGGAAAAAGGTGGCAGAATTTGATGCCATGTGCAGAGAAGCTTATCTTCCCTGCAGAAATTATTTCCCACTGATTGGAGCTTCTCCCTTGATCAGCAAGGAGGAAGGATTCAATTCTTTAATTTAACTAGTTTGGGACAGCAGAGGAATTCACAATTTTCCCCACCCATAGATTAAAAGGTCAGCCTTGGTGGTAATACCCTGTGCAGAAGTCAGTTTGTCCCCTTTCTTTGGAGTCATTGCTGAACTGATTGACAGCCCAAGATGAGTGATGGACTCTTCTCATGTGAATGTTCATCACTGCTCTTGGACCTGTCCATGTCTGCATTAAAGTGATGCCACTAAGGCTAAACAGCAGGTCAGATCCCTTCACAAGGATGACTGCCAGTGATATTTTTTGGCTATTTTCCCTGAGGATCCTATTATTTTCAATGATGTTTGGGCTTAGAGTGAGTAAATTTAGATTTTCCCATAGATGGATTCAGTCAATCCTGGGCTACAGGAATATGAAGTTGGTTTTTGTGAAAAGGTTGTAGTTTGATTGTTTGGGGAAAATTTAGATCAATTTTGGCCTAATTTACATATTTTCCAATCATTCTCTGTTTGACCAGGAAGCAGAGGCCAGCTAAAATGGACACTGCCAAATTTCTTAAAGGCGCAGTGCATCTATTCCTGATCCTTTACTAACCACAAGTTTAATTCACAGATCCCTGACACACAGTGCCAAAGATGGAAAATCAACACCACCTGTTTATTTGCAGCCCAATATAGCCCACTATCTTTCTCTGAATTCATTATCCCTTTTCTTTTGAAGGGCCAAAGGGGGGGTATTTTCCTTTCCTCCCTCTTCCCCAGAGCATGTACAGAAGTCTGTGCCTATCTTTCATTTCCTTTTCTATGTGTGTGTGTGTGTGTGTGTTAACAAATATGCTTAAACCAGAATTCCAGTTGGTAATGGCATCTGAATAAGAAGCTCCAAGGTGACAGCTGAAGGAGCAATTTGATCATGGGGGTATCCTGGCCATGTTTCATCTTGCCAGAAAGGAGATCCCTGGGTACGTGGGACCCTAGATGCCGATAAGGGGGTTTATTCCTGCATTCCTGTAGTTGAAGTCCTGGATGGAAACGGATTCAGAGGCAAGACAACAGAGAACAGCAGAGGTGACCGAAGAGGTAACTGACCCCAGTGATTTTGTATTGTCTAAGAATGGTCGGGACGCCACCAATTTTATTTAATAGTGACTTTCTATAACAGAGAGTTAAAAAATATATAGCTGATTGGATACCTTGAATCTTGCAAAATAACTTCATTGTGACATATTTATGAAATATATAGTCGGACTTTCATTTTGAAACACTACAAGTAAAATTAGGAAAAAAACAAAATAAAAAAAATCATAATATAAATAAATAAAGAAATCGATTTCCTGACAGCTTCATTAAGAGAACTGGACATACCATATCGATGGATTCAACCAGAAGGTTTATCCTTCTGGTACAATAAAAGAAGAATTGTTATCAGGAACTTAGAAGAGGTGAGGAAGTTTTGAGAATTTTTAGAAAAAGCAAAGAAAAAATAAAGACGAGAAAGAAAAGACAGACAGGGAGAGTCAACTAACGTCCTAAGAGAGGAAAGAACAAGAAATCAAAAGCAAGAAGTGACGAAAAGGAAAACAGATAAGAGACTGGAAAGAAAAAACAAATACTAAAATACCAGATCTTGAGGAACCCATACTTATTAAAAGGACAAGAGAACAAGACTGTAAGAGACTTGATAAGCTTAGAAAGATCACAAGAAGAAGAAGAAAAAGAGAAAACAGAAGAAGAAACAGACAACGAAGCTGGACTGGATTTGGAGTGGGATCCAGAAAGATACAAATTAAAAGAAAAATAATTGGATTTTGATATACATAAAGTTCTAGATGAACAATCAAATTAACTTTTTAACTTGGAACATAAAAGGTCTCAATTCGCCACAGAAAAGAAAAGAAATATTCCACCACCTTCCAAAAAAAAAAGGGATATGATCTGTATGCAGGAAATGCATATAAAAGAAAAAGACAAAACATATTTGAAAAATGGAAAATTAGGAAAAGAATTTATCTCAGCTGCAAAAGATAAGAAAAAAAGGGGAGTAGTCATATATGTAAATCCAAAAATTGAAGCTAAAGAAGTAAGAAATGATAGGAATGGAAGATATGTAATGATAGAATTAAATTCTATTTTAGACAAAATTCTGATAGTAGGACTGTATGCTCCAACAGATAAGAAAAATAAATTTTACAAAGAGATCTTAAACCACATCGAAGAATTAAACTATGACTCAATAATTATGTTAGGTGATTGGAATTGAGTCTTAAATCCCAAAATAGATAGATCCTCAAAATAATAATAATAATAATAATAATAATAATAATTAAAATAAAGCAAGGAAAGTTACCAGAAATTTTTTTCTTAATGTTAGATAGACTTGAATTGAGAGATATATGGAGAGAAAAATATCCAGAAATCAAATACACTTTTTTCTTTAAATCTCATAAATCATGGGGAAGACTTGATATGTTTTTTCTCTCTACACATTTAGTGAAATTAGTTAAAAAGATAGATATCCATCCCATGATTTGGTCAGATCATAACCCCGTATCAATGAGCATGGGTAAAGAAAAGATATCATATAGATGGCAATTAAATGAAACACTTTTAAAAATTGAGAAAATAGGTGAAGAAACGAAGAAGCAAATAAATTTCTTTTTTGTGGAAAATTTAAACAGGAAAACATCTATCCATATGGTATGGGATGCTACAAAGGCTTACATAACAGGGTTTTTTTTATTAAAAAAAACCTTTGAATGGAGAAGGAAAAAACAAGAAATATTACGAAATTTAGAGGAAGAACTATGTATGAAGGAAAAACAATTGAAAATAAACCCAAATGATAAAGAAAATTAAAAGACATTAAAAGTTTACAAAAACAGATCTTTATCATAACGATCGAAGAGATGGAAAAAAAATTGAAATTTATTAGACAAAGAAATTTTCAATACACAAATAAACCTGGAAAATATCTAGTATATAAACTAAAAAAAGAGACAGGAAAAAATATATTACTCAATTAAGATATGATAATAAAGTCATTTCAGATCAGGAAGGAATAAAAAATATATTTTATAAATATTTTTCAAAGTTGTCAGAAGAGAAAGGAATCAAATTTAAAACAATTGAAAAATATCTTAAAAATCAAACAATAATGAAAATATCAGAGCAGGATAGACTAGCCCTCAATCAAAAAATTACGATTGATGAAATTTGCAAGCATTATGACAAATCGATTAAAAAACATTCTCTCTAATTGGATTTATGAAGACCAAACTGGTTTCTTGCCGAATCGTAATATGAAAGAAAACTTAAGGAATTCATTAAATTTAATTGAATACCATTCCAAAAAAATAGATTAAAAAACAGTGTTGCTCTTTATCAATGCTGAAAAAGCATTCGATAAAATTACTTGAAAATTTATGCTAAAAATCTTGGAATTAATGAATTTGGGGGAAAACTTTTTTAAATGGATGAAAAATATGTATAAAAAACAAGAGGCTGCATTGGTGATTAATGGAGAATTAACAAAAAATTATAAAATATTTGGAGGATTCAGACAAGAGTGCCCCTTGTCCCCACTCCTATTCATAATTACGTTAGAGATTTTGAATGTGATAAGAAATAAATCATAAATTCAAGGAGTAAAAATAAAAGAAATGGAATTTAAACTATGTGCTTTCGCAGACGATCTTTTGATTTCTTTATCGAATCCACTAGATAACATAGAAGAACTACTATTAACATTAAAAAATTATAGTAATGTCTCTGGATTAACTATAAATAATGAAAAAACAAATATGTTAACTCTGAATTTGACAAAGAAAAGCAAATATTGGAAGTGAAAACAAATTTTCAATGTGTAAAAAAAGTAAAATACAGGGATATATGTAACAAATAAAAACGCTGACCTATTTAAAAACAATTATGAATCTAAATGGAATAAAATCAAAAGAGATCTAGATAAATGAAAAAAAAATAGATTTATCATGGCTTGGGAAAATATCAGTTATCAAAATGAATATATTACCAAAAATGATTTTTTTTATTTCAAAATATATCCAGTATTATGAATGATAAATCATTCAAGAACTGGCACAAAGATATTTCTAAATTTCTATCATCTGGGAAGAAGCCTAGGGTGAAGTTCAAACTACTACATGATGAAACAGATAGGGGAGGACTAGCATTGCCAAAGTTGAAGATTTACTATTATGCGTGCACAATGGAATGGGTATTAGATTGGTTAAAATTAGAAAACGAAAGACAATTAGAACTTGAATGAATAGATCTAAGATATGGATGGCATGGATACCTGTTTTATGATAAAGTAAAAGTAAACAATGATTTTAATGATCACTATATAAGGAGCTCTCTATTGCGAATTTGGTTAAAAATTAAACCTAGAATTTGCCCAGGAATTCCGAAATGGGCTTCAATTAATGAAGCTTTTTATAGAATAACACCTTTGAGGCATATAAATTGGGTAACTTACAAAAATTTATTAACTAAAGAAGAGAATAAATTTAAACCATTAGACCAATTACAGGAAGAAGGCATGAAGTGCATGTGGTTCACATACCTCCAAATGAAACAAAGATTTACTACAGATGAAAGAATGAATAATATTAAAGACGTAGACCCAAGGTTCTTAAAAATAATAAAGTCAAAAAAAAGAACACAGTGTAAGAAAAATATATAAGTTATCATTGGAATTAGATATAGAGGAAGAGCAAGTAAAACCATATATGATTAAATGGGCTCAAAATTTAGGGTATTTGATTGCCTTTTACCAATGGGAAAAAACATGGACAAAAAGAATGAAATATATGATCAATTATAATTTAAAAGAAAACTTATACAAAATGTTATATAGGTGGCACTTGACCCCATTTAAATTGGCAAAAATTTATAAATTAAGAGATAAGATATGTTGGAAATGTGGAAAAGAAGTGGGGACTTATTTTCATATTTGGTGGGAATGCTGCCAGGCAAAAAGGTTTTGGAATATGATACACATAGAATCTGAGAAGATATTAGAACAATCTATATTGAAAGACCTGGCAAGATATTTATTAAATGTAAACGAAGAGGATAGCTTGGAAAAAGAACATGGGAGACTTATATTTTACATGACAGCAGCGGCTAGATTGATTTATGCTACAAAATGGAAACAAAATTCAATTCCAGATACTGACGACTGGATTTGGAAAGTCTACGAATTAATGGAGAATGATAAACTTACCCAACTGGTACAAAAAAAAAAAAAAATAAAAAAATAAAAAAATAAAAAAAAAAAACACACACACAAAAAAATTCAATGAGGTATGGAATCCTTTTATTAGATATATTTTTAAAAATGGGGGGAACTTTGGGTAAAGGGTTTGGAGACTACATAAATATACAATGATTATTTGTATTGAGAAGTTTATTATAACAGGAAAACCATTACAAATGGATGTAATATACACATTTCATGATGAAGACAGTTGGGAATATAAATATACATAATAATTTTTTATAAAATTATAATTGGAATAGTTAAGTTTTAGTAAAATATGTTAAGACAACACATTATAGAAGAAGTTAAGTCACAATTTCAAGAGGAAAAATGTATTATCGCTAAGAGTAATCAGTTAGAAATATAAGGAAGTCTTTTATATTATTGTATTTAGTGTTTTGTTTTTAATTGCAGGTGGTAAAAGGGAGGAACGGGGCCAAGGCGTCCAACAGTTTCCCGGGGCAGCCGAAGGCCTCCCGTCTGCATCCCCCCTATGTTCAGCCATAAAGTTTTCTGTGCTTGCATCCTCACTGCAGAAATAACCCATTTTGAGATGCAATCTCATTTTATTCTAGTATCAAAGCAGGACATGTTGCACTTATTTGAATGCAGTGTGTAAGAGACAGAGACAATACCAGTTCTGATGTTCAGGGGGAAGCTTTTATTGCATGTTTTTGCCAAATGTTCTGCACCAATAAAGGCAGGCATGTTAGCCAACCTAACAAGTGCTGTGACAAAACAGGGATATAAAGTACATTTTAGAACTGGATGTGAAGTCAGCCAAAGTGGTGTGGTATATTATACAAGTGAAATGCACAATGGCTTATATCAGGGTTAGGCAACCTTTCCCCTTTAAGGGCTGAGGGACTTCAGCTCCCAGAATTCCAGGAGCTATTAGCCAACATGGGACTATTGGCCAACATGGCTGAGGCCTCTGGGAGCTGAAGTCCCTCGGCCCTTAAAGGGGAAAGGTTGCCTACCCCTGGCTTATATTATTTGAAATGTAGCACAAAAACTTCTGTAAGTGCTGTGCAGAACCACACACACCCAATGCATGATAAATGCATACATCTGATATACAGACCCATGGGACACATGGGATTTGATGTATTGAAGAACCTCTTGAGGTTATATGATAATTCAGGTATGAAAAAATGTGAACAATATTTGCAATGTTCAGTTATGTGCAGAGGTGAAGAACAAGGTCAAACCTTTCACCAAACATAGTCAAAGGCAGACAAAAAACACACACTATCTTTGGTACCCATGAATATTGTTGGCCCACTGGTATCAACATATGGAAGGGCATAATTTTTCCTCACCATTGTGGATGACTACAGTAGATACAGCTGGGTATATCTACTGAAGCATAAGCCTGAGGTGTTTGAAATAATTAAAACATGGGTGGCTTATGCTGAGAGGCAATTTGAGGGAAAAGTGGCCAAGATCCAGAGTGAAAGGGGTGTTGAATTCCTTTCTATTCAGTTTAAAGAATGGCTTGAAAACAAAGGAATTGTACAAAAGCTGACTAACCTGATATCTTCTCAAGAGTGGAGTACAGTGGAAAGGAGAAACAGAATCCTCCAACAGAGTATGCATTATCTGTTGCGTGATACAGACATGGATATCTGGTACTGGGGAGAGGATCTGGTGACTGCTACCATGAGCATCTCCGTTTTCTCTGGATTCAGTCTCAATCTGTTTTTTCTCATCCAGCCCATTACTGCCCGAAGACATTCATTGAGAGAGGAGACGTCATCAGAATTTGAGACCGATGAACTAGACATGGAGAAATAGATTTGGGTGTCATCAGCATACTGATAACACCCAGCTCCATAACTCTGAATGATCTCACCCAGCGGCTTCATATAGATGTTAAATAGCATCAGGGACAGAATAGCACCCTGTGGCACACCACAAGTGAGCTCCCTTTCACTGGAACAGCAGTCCCTGAGCAGCACCCTCTGGGATCTGCCCAAGAGGAAGGAATGGAACCACTGGAGTGCAGTGCCTCCAATTCCCAACCCCCTCAGGTGACCCAGGAGGATGCCATGGTCTATCATGTCAAAAGACCTGCTGAGAGGTCTAAGAGCACCAACAGGGTCACACTACCCCTGTCAATGCTCAGATGCAGATTGTCAGTCAAGGCAACCATGGCAGTCTGAACCCCAAAGCCTGTCCTGAAGCCAGTTTGAAATGGGTCTAGATAATCGGTTTCATCCAAGACAGCTTGGAGTTGAAGAGCAACCGCCCTCTTGATAACCTTACTCAAGAATGGCAATAAAGAGACTGGCCTGTAGTTGTTCATATCCAGGGGGTCCAGGGAAGGTTTTTTCAGAAGCGGCCTAACAGTCGCTTCCTTCAGACAAGATGGAATATATCCTTCCCTGAAGGATGCATTGATGATGTCCGTAAGGAACCTCCTCAATGCATCCCCCCCCCCCCGGACGGCCAGCCATGATGGGCAAGGATCAAGAGGGCAGGTTGTTTTCCTCACTCTACCAAGGAGCTTGTCCGTGTCATTGGTACTCACAGATTGAAGCTGATCCAGGATAATCTCATCAACGGAGTTGCTGGACACCTTGTCCATTGTTTCTGTTACAATACTGGCATCTAATTTGGCTCTTATTTGAGAGATTTTATCTACAAAAAAGTTGTTAAACATGTCACAGCAGGCCATTGTTGGGTTAAGTAAAGGGTTCTGTGCAGGGGGTACCTGCTTCAGTTCCCTCACCACCCTAAACAGCTCTGCTGGATGAGATTCTGCAGATGCAATATGTGCAGAGGAGAAGTGTCTCTGCGCTGCACGTATTGCCTTCCAATAAGACCAAAAAAAGTTCCTATGGTGAGTCTTGTCAGATGAGAGTCGAGTTTTTTGCCAGTTGCATTCTAGCCATTGTCCAACCCACTTCATTTTCCTAAACTCTGATGTATACCATAACTTACGGATAGAAGCGGGTCGGCAAGGATGCTTGGGAGTGATCATGTCGATAGCCCTGGTAAGGTTGATGTTCCAAGTATTGACCAGAGCTTCGACAGGATCACCGGCATTCCCAACCATTAAACCCTCTAAGGCAGGGGTAGGCAACCTTTCCCCTTTAAGGGCCGAGGGACTTCAGCTCCCAGAATCCCAGGAGCTATTGGCCAACATGGGACTATTGGCCAATATGGCTGAGGCTTCTGGGAGCTGAAGTCCCTCGGCCCTTAAAGGGGAAAGGTTGCCTACCCCTGCTCTAAGGCTTGCTGGAATCCAATTGGATCCATTAGCCTTCGAGGGCGGACCATTCTAATGCGTCCACCCCCCCCGGGGGGGACGGATAAAGGCTCTTAGTTCCACCTTGACCAGGAAATGATCTGTCGATGAAAAGGCAGTGGTATTAATCACTTCTGCCCACAGATATTCCTGTTCGGTACTAAAGACCACATCAAGTGTATGACATGCACAGTGTGTGGGCCCGATGACCAATTGGGATAGTTTCCATGAATTCCCGAGCCACACCTGTTAAGCTGGTCTCAAGCAGGATGTTGTAGTTGCCCAGAACTAAATGTCTGGGGGACTCCAACAGCAACTCTGAGAGCAGCTGTGTCAGCTCGGTTAGGGAGTCTGCTAGACAACAGGGTGGTTGGTAGAATAGCAGAATACCCAAACTATCCCAGGTCCTAAGGCTAAGGTACATACACTCGAAGTGGACTGTGTTCCAGACATGTATCCTGATCAAAGTCAAGTTATTCTTATGAAACAGAGCCACTCCACCCCCCCCTCGCCCACTTCCCCTCACTTGCTCACTAATAGAATACCCGGCTGGGAGGGACTGCACCCAAGTAACCACACTATCCTCTCCCAGCCAGGGAGATCATGTAAAGCATGCCAGGTTGGCATCCTCATCCAAAAGAAGATCATGTATGATATGTGTCTTGTTTTTAACCAACCTAGCATTGCAGAGGAGCAAAGTGATCCATTCCAGGAAACAGAGGGAACTGAAGATGGGATGGCTCTCAAACAGCGATCCCGTCTTCTTTGGTAACATATGTTCGCTCTGTTCCGACCATATCTCCCATTCCCCAGCGCAACTCGAATAGCCGCCCCTGCCTCATTCCCGGCCTCAGATGAAAGAGGAGAAGAAAAAGCGACAAGGAGGGTAGGGTAACTAAAACTAAACTCAACACCAACCCCCTAGCTCTGTTCTTGTGGAAATCAAATAAGAGAACAAGGTGTCTTAATGAGGCACCAAGTCTCAACCCACTTCTCAACATCTTCTGAGTCTTAAGATATAACAGTTAAGTCTTCCATTGTTCATCTTCAGCTTATACAATACAAGAGTAGGTGGTGTATCTTAAGCTCCGCCATAGGCTCAATGGGAGCACACTGCCGCCGCCACCAGTGCTGAGTCCTGGGAAGGGGATGTCTTGCCTTCAGGTGTTTCACAGGAGGGAGGGGCAGGTTAGAGCACACATCACCCAGCTCCCAAGCAACTCTCCCACTGCTCCTGCCAGTAGATGGGCTGGGCGCAGGCTAAATAGCCTCTCTGCAGGTCGGAGGGCTGCCTTCAGGTGTTCCAGAGGAGGGAGGGGGCAGGCTAGAGCACACACCACCCAGCTCCCAAGCAACTCTCCCACTGCTCCTGCCGGTGGATGGACTGGACGCAGGCTAAATAGCCTCTCTGCAGGTCGGAGGGCTGCCTTCAGGTGTTCCAGAGGAGGGAGGGGGCAGGCTAGAGCACACACCACCCAGCTCCCAAGCAACTCTCCCACTGCTCCTGCTGGTGGATGGGCTGGGCGCAGGCTAAATAGCCTCTCTGCAGGTGTTCCAGAGGAGGGAGAGGGCGGGCTAGAGCGGACTTATAAAATTAATTATGAGAATGTAATTTATAAAAGACATGTATAAAAATGTCTTTTGGCCCCAATAAGTACCGATGGCTACAAACAATAAAATCAAATCAAAAACCACTTCCAGTAATGGTCACTGTGTGAATTTCCAACCCTTATCCCACCAAATGTGAGGGTCTCTTCTCTAGAAATCCTTCTGTTACCAGTCACTTTTGAGTTTTCCCACATTAAAAGGTCTACTTTCTGTCTAGGTCCTTTGACTATCAAAGCAAAAATTAATGATGTGCATGTAATCTCCATCTCTCCTTAACCATAAAAGTATCTGCTTCTGGAGAGCTTCATGTTCAGCACTAAACAAACAAATTAACACTGTTACCATCACTGGACTCTTCTTAATTTTTAAATGTGTGCCTGTATTTTTTTATGACCCTAAAACAGACTCTGGATTCTAGACTTCATTGTCCCCAAGGCGAAGGAGCACATAGGCATCACATAAACACTTCAAATAGATGGGTTTGGGGAATTGCTAATGAAAAATATTAACACCTCTAGAGTCAGGAAGATGGGTGATTTATAAGGCATAAAACATCTTAGGTTTCTCCTGGACTAATAAGATAAGGATAATTTACAACTCTATTCTCACCCCTGACACTGCCAGACCAAGGTGTTCCTTTATGGTGCAAATTTGGCTCTTTGATGTAGGACAAACACCTTTGCCCTCAGGCCAGGTTTTGGCTATAAAAGATCCCTAAATTCTATTGTCAGACAGGCTAGCTACACTCTGCCACTGAATTCTGCTAGTTCCGATACGTCCATTCCCCCCATCACTCACTGAAATGGCCATATCCCACATCATCCACATCCATGTCCCATTGGATCTGGAGCCAAGACTCCTTGAGCTTCTGAATGAATGCATGAGTGAAAGTGAATTGCTGCGTGTGTCCCCCCTCCCCCCACACACACCTTAATAAAAGAAACACTTCATTTTTAGAGTTCTGCCTCTGTGGAGTTCCTTTAATCTCTTTTCCTTCAGTATACAAACGGGAAACGACCCACAGGGCCCATGTAGTTAACCTATTAATCAATTGAGCTAATTACAATTCCCCTTGGCTACACCACATATTCCTTATGTCGAGGTCACATATCTGGAAGCATGTGCATTGATTTAAATCTGATATTCTGGTGAAATGTTCACACTGGGGCTCTGCAGACAGCGCAAAGTGCTGTCTTGGAGCCAGGAAAGGGAAGGGGCAGCCGGACGCCAGACACCCCAACCTCTTCCCATTGACATCCTCCTGGCCCAGCCTCTACACGGTCTGAGCCAGAAGAGCCGCATGACGGCTCTTCCAGCACCATTTCTGGGTCTTGAGGAAGGAGCGCTATTTTAGCGCTCCTTTCCCAGGCTCCAAAAAGGTGGATTGGGGCCAAGGTATGAGGCATCCTTGGCCCCAATATTCCGCATCCCAGGGCAGCCCATGGCTGCCCGTCTGCAAAGCCTCACTGTAAAGTTTGAAGACCATATTTTTCAGTGAATAAGGAAGAAGGTGAATATTTTCTTTAAGAGCATCATATTTGTGGATCCTCTATTCTGCTGATGAAATTCATGTTCATATCACCATGAAGCTTGGAATAGGATAAAGATGTATAGCATGATCCTAATTAGGATCACAGATTTCTTTATGCCTGAAGCAGAACTGTGATTTCTACTACAATATTTTTGCTATATGGGCCATGCTTAGGTTCTATGGGGTGTGTACAGACGGGTGGCTTTGGTCCTCCCCGGGAAGCAGTGGATTGGGGCTGCAGCTACCCCATGTCACAGCCCCGATCTTCCTTTTTGCTGCCCCCAAAAGAGTGGCAAAATGCTGCTCCTTTTAGGGACAGCAAAAGGCTGCCCTAAGAGCTGGCGCGCAGCTCTTCCTCGCCCCTTCTGGCGAGGCTGGCCTACAGAGGCCCTTAGTGATATGAGTTCTCCAAATGCTTATAAAAAACTTTCAATTCAGGATGGTGGTCCTGATAAGAGATGTCTAATTTTGGCCAATAAATCAAAAGTATAGACTCTTCTGATCTAACTTTCCAGTTTCTAAACAGGAGAAGCAAAAGTTTTCTCTGTTCCTTGTAGAGCAATAATAAAAACATATATTCATAACATCCATGCATTTGAAAACAGGAAACAATAATACAGGGAGCAGTAAGTATGGGTTGATAAAACAGCCACAGCAGTGCCATGAAGGAACCATCACAAAAATTGCATTTTCAATGGACTTTGAACTCCTTTGGCAGTGACATTAAGGAAGAAACAATTTTCAACATGATAGCCTTTGCACTGGGAGAAAGCTAATGGCAGGCATGGGAAGAAATGACATTGTAAAACTCTAGTGAACAATCATGGAAGCTGAAATATGCAAATCTACTAAGCTTCAGCCAATATGCAATCTATTTTTTTTTTAATACTAGGAGAGAAGCTGAGTATTCAGTTCCTGCTGCTGAGGCTTAATTTGCATCTCTGTATGGTGGAAGAACAGATCAGTGATAGATCCAGTCAGGAAGACTATTTCTTGAATTACACATGCTTCCTTACACCTCTCCCTCTTTTAATTTAGTCACTCTGGATAAAATGTTATGGCTAGAAACCTCATCATTTCTCCCTGAGTATCACTAGTATTATTAAACCTATCTAAAATGTCCTTTAACCATATTTTAACTACTCCATTTGATGAAATGTAATATGTTGAGCATTTTCCCAACTGTGGGCCTGAACAGACTGCCAGAAATAATCCAGTTTGAGATCACTTTAACTGCCTTGGCTCACTACTAGGGAATCATGGGAACTGTAGTTTATTGTGGCACCAGAGCTCTCTGACAGAGAAGACTCAATGTGTCAGAAAAAAACTACAATTCCCTTGATTCCCTATCATTGACCCAGGACAGTTAGGGGCTTTGCAGACCAGCCTAAAGGGCCAGCCTGGGGGTGGAGTTGGGGCGGGACAGCCACATGCTGGCCACCCCAACTCCACCTCGATGCTGTCCTGACACCACATGCCTATTCACATGATGCACAGCATCAGGACTCCCTCTTGACGCAGCGTGTGCATATGCTGCGCCAAAAGGACACCAAAAAGCCACTGCCACTGCTGAAAGGGCAGCCTTTTGCCACCTCCAAAAGGAGCGGCATTTTGCTGCTCTTTGGGGGAGGCAAAAAGGAGGATCTGGGCCACGGCGTGTGGTTGCCATTGTCTGGATCTGCCATTGTCAGGGGCGGCTCTGTGCCACCCCTTTAGGCCTGTCTGCATCGGCCCTTAAAGTGGTCCCAAACTGAATTATTTCTGGCAGTCTGTTCAGGCCCTCAATTTTGTTACATATAATACATTTATCCTTATCCACAACCTCTAGGTATATTGAGGGAAAAAGTTCTAAAGTACTCTGGGAAGTTTCAGAGGTGATACAAATCTCACCAATGATGGAAAATAACTTTGAGAGAGTTATTTTGAGCTACAGCTCCAATAATCCTTTACCATTAGCTAATTGCAATGCTAGAGTAGAAACTGGAGAGGAGGGCTCCTGGACCTTTAATGGTTGTGAAGAAGAGATAATTTCACCAGGTGTTATTTGTTACCTGGCTATGTGATAAGCTGCATCTGCTGACATTCCTTCTTTTATGCAACTATTAAAGGTGTTGTAGCCCTCTCCAAATTTCTATCTGGCAATCCTGTTAGTCATACTGTGTGAAGTTTCTGGGAGCAAAGTATAAGGAGATTATCACATGCCTTTAAAAAAAGCAACTTACGCTTGCTGGGGTAGCTTCCTGTTTGTGAAAATCGGCCAGCTGACCAAGGCTGGGAGCTGACATTTAGCTGGGATGCAGTCGCCCAGTGGCATCGGCGGCATCCTGTAAGTAACTCTATTCCGGCAGTGGTAAGTTGGTGTTTTTTTAGGTATGCGATAATCTCTGAGATCACAAAGGCCAATGGCTTCTCATCCCATTATGGGAAATTTAAACCATAATTATTAAATGAAGTCATTGTATTCTTTATTATTATTATATTTATTTGTATCCTGCTTTCCCCCAGAACTGGGACCCAGAGCAGCTCACCACATTAAAAGAACAATACAGTTAAAAACTGTACATGAGCTCTTGCTCTAGGTCTATATGAAAGAAGAAATTCCTCCCTGGGTTCTTTTTAACCCCTGTGGTTGAAGGTATATTCACCTTCCTTGCCAGCTATACAACCTCTTTCGTCCTCATAATCTTTGTTTCCCTGAGTTAACTAGCTGTTTACCTCCCTTATCTTTTGCATGTGGTTGTCAGGGATGATGGGAGTTGTAGCTCTTCACCTCTGGCTCTAACTCACCACCTTGTTATGCAGCAGAGCTGACCAGCTTTGATCAGTGGTTGATGCTTCTTTCCCAAGCAGCAGAGTTTCAGAGAATAGGCTGAAGACCCTGACAAACTCTCCAAGCCTTCTCACTCTTCTTCCTGAGATGTCTCCAAACTTCTCCAGGATTCTTCTGGCTCTTGTATCTTCCCTCAAGACACCAGACAACTCAGTAGTCTTATATAAAAGATCTACTTTATTCTACTATATATAAATACTATATGCCCTACAAATCACAATATCTCCACACTACTCCACAATGTACATTAGCAAACATTGCAATTTATAGCCATTGTTAGACACCACCCACCACTCAGTTTCCACCCAGTGGGTGTGTACATACATCTTGATTGGTCCACATAGATCATCCCATACCTAAGACCAACCCAAGTGTTTCATCACTTTACCTTGACCACTTAATGAGTCTCAGGTGTTTGCAATCTATCACAGGTGTTCTTAATATACCTTCTATAACTTTGTCCTTGGCTCTCAAAGCTTCTTAATTATATTATCTTTTTCACCTGTGTATCTTCCTGATTGCTCCTGCTTAGTCACTTTGACATTCACATACATATTTTTATTTCTATTACTGTATATCCCATGTTGCTTTTTCCTTAACAGTGGTTCAGATGTTGCTTCTGATCACACTAGACCACCAGTATCCTAGAGTCAGTTGTCTACATCCAATTTGACAAACGTATGGTAGCCAGGTTTTTTAGACCCTTTCTGTGCAGCCAGCTCCAATACTAAAAATCTACTCCAGAGGATTTCTGCTGTTGGAACAGGACTTTTTTAGGGTATGAGGGAGTTGCAATTGCCCTTTCTTGCTTCCACTTGTACAAGCTGCTTCCACAATGCAATGACCAGGCAATTCTAGTGGAACTGTGTTTACATCTACTTCACAGAGCTGTCAGGAACTTTTCAGTGCAGAAGGTCACCTTCTGAAATGCTATGTGAAAAACAGCCTGCTTTTTTATTTTTTAACAAAATAAGTGATATAGAGGACATGATTAAACAATTTGTAGGTCCTATCTAGGGTGCCTCTAAATAACAAGGTGTACTGAGCTGAGATTCAGCCATGAGGTAGATGAGTTTAGGAATTCCTGTTAGTGTTAAGGCCAAATGTTAAAAGTGTTCAGTGGTATAGTAATTATTGATTTATATTAGTGATCTTGTTAGATATTTTAAGTGGCTTGGCTGTTTGAACCTGAGGAAAGATATAACGGTTCAAAAAAGGGCAGGGATGTGAATTTCCCCCCTATTACTAATCTGCTTGGTCATTTCTCATATTGCTAGGAGAGATTGGCCATATGTGCATACTTTGGGGTTTTTTTGGTTCACTTCTGTACTATATAACCCTTGGGAATTCATTTTCTCTAGGGCTTGTCCTAGGAAGTGCACCCCAGCTCAAGGGCTACACATTTAGCCAGCCATGGAAAACTGGACTGCCAACCAGGTATGGTCTGGGTAGAATTAGTTGTTTAGGGACCCATTACTAGTGAGGGGAGATGCTGGATCCCATAGGCAAATGGTTTGGAATGTACCTGCTGCATCATTTGTCAGAAATATGATACTGTTTCTCTTATAGCAGTATCATGTGCCAGTGTCTGGTACTGGACAAATTCTTGGGAAGGATTGGAATTACACCCAATTTTGGCACAGAACACAAAACAATTTTAAATTACTATATTTGAAACTACTGTCAAATGACACATTTCTCTGGTGAGTGTACTTCATGATGAGTATTTCCCTGGGTTTCAAAACAGTGTCAAATTCATGTGCTCTTCAAAAGTCAATGGATTAGTGTTTAGGCTTGTGCCAGTGATTTTTTTGACAAGTTTATTTTTAAGCTTCTTGTGTATATTTTCAAAGGTCTTCCATGATTTTCCTCTTCTATACCTATTTTCTCTTTATACATGGAATCTGTAATCTACAGGTACTAAGATTTCAGGTATCTTTAAGATGACACTCTGTATCCACTAGGATAATGTTTCCATTTCAGTACTCTAACAGTTGAATGTCTCTTAACCTAACACCCATTTCCTCATTCCTTCTTATTATTTGTGTTCTCAAGACACATGAGCTGGAATCATATACAGCCAGCCCTCGGTATCCACAGGGGATCTGTTCCAGATCCCCCCATGGATACCAAAATCCGTGGTTGCTTAAGTCCCATTGCCCTCAATGGTGGCATGGCTACATGACCGCACCACCATTAGGAACAATAGGATTTCACCACCCACCTAAAGCCTACCTCATAGTTCTCATGGCAGCAGGCAGCAGGGTGCTGCCTCCTCTTCCTCTTCCTCCTCCTCCTCCTCCCCTCCTCCTTCTTTTCCCTCCACCTCCTCCTTCTCCTTTGCCTTCCACCGTCTCTTCTTCCTCTTCCCTCTGCTGCCTCTTCCCACTGCCTCTTCTGTCTCCTCCCTCCTTTTCCTACTCCTTCCTCCTTCCACCATCTCTTCCCTCTTCCTCCTCCTCCATCTCTTCCTGCCATTGCCACTGCAGTTCCCAGCATCCATGGATGGCAAGCTTGTGTGGGGAGTTGGTAGAGGAAGAGGAGGAAGAGACAGCAGCACAGAGGAAGAGGGAGGAGGAAAGGTGATGGGAAAAGTAGGGAGGGTCAGGGAACAGGAGGATGCAGAAGGAAAAGTGGAGGAGGAAAAAGAAGAGGAGGAGGGAGGAGGGAAAAGCAGTGGACACTACAGTAGGCCCTCTGTATCTGTGGACTTACCATCTGCTGCCTCTTCCTCTGCTTCGTTCTTCCTCCTCCTCCATGCTGCCACCTCTTCCTCCTCCTCCCTTTCCTCCTTTGCTGCCCTCCCATGTGGGCTTGCTGTCCATGGATGCTGGAATCCGCAGAAGGCAAGTCCGTGGATATGGAGGGCCTACTGTAGGTTAGAACCAACTAGATTGAACTCATAAAATTAATTGTTGAACAACAATTAACATATGAGAGCCAGCATGGTATAGTGGTTTGAGTGTTGATCTATAACTCTGGAAACCACAGCTGAAATCCCATCTCAGCCATGCAAATCCACTGGGTGGCCAAAACTGAGTTTGAACAAATCTTTCAAGAAATCCCATGATAGGATTGCCATAAGCCAGAAATGACTTGAAGGCACAATACATCAACAACAACACACAAAAGTAAATCCAATTTAGTCAATTGAGCTTCATAGTCAAGAGTGACAATAGGATTTAGGCGATCTATTCAACCCATCCTTTCTCAATTAATTTCTCTTCTCTCCTGGACTGGAATCTATTGTAAACATTCCCTGAGCTATGACTGGCTGGCTCCAAACAGGCTTACCCAGGTCTTCCTTTCATGCCTTGCCTTTCTGACAATATATTACCCAAGGTGGTTTATGGTAAAGGTTTAAAAATAAAGCTAAAACAAATTCTAATATAAAGGTTTAAAAAACAATGAAGGAATCAATCCTATTTAAAATACTAATATTTTTAAAAGTCTGAAAACATTTAAAGTATAGCAATATCGGGTCTCTACAGAAGGTCCCTTTGGGCCATCCTGGAGGCAGGGATGGGGAGGGCAGCTACACATTGGCCGCCTCAATCCCTCCCTGAAGATGTCCTGATGCCACACGCCGTTACACATGACGCACGGCATCAGGATGTCCTTCTGGTGCAGCCTTTTGATGTGCTACACCAGAAGGGATGCTAAAGAGCCATGCACCAGCTCTTAGGTCATCCTTTTTGCTGGGTCTGAAAAGAGCGGCATTTTGCCCCTCCTTTCTGAGGTGGCAAAAAGGAGGATCGGGGCTGAAACATCTGGCAGCCTCGGCCTCGATCCCCCACTTTGTGGGGTGGCCCAGAGCCACCCGTCTGCATCCCCCCATAGATAAAAGTGCAGTACACCCCCTACTGGGTGAAACAGACTGGGGGCCTTTGCAGACTGCCAGAAATAGTGCACATTAAATTGAGGCACTGCCCTGGCTCAGTGCTAGGGAATCACGGGAACTGTAATTTATTGTGGCACCAGAGCTCTCTGACAGAGAAGGCTCAATGTCCCAGAAAAAAATACAATTCCCATGACTCCCTAGCACTGAGCCAGGGCAGTGCCTCAATTTAATGTGCACTATTTCTGACAGTCTACAAAGGCCCTGGCTTGAAGTGACTTGAAGCTGCCTTTTCTGAAGCCACATTGAAACCCCACCAACCACACTGCTGGCTCCAAAGGCAGATGGAGTACACATGTCATGACCACACAGCATGGCTTCAAGCCATGCCACTGGGTATTTTTTTTTATTACTGTCCCCACCACCATCCCTGTGCACCTTTGCAGGAGTACCCTGCCAGTGACTGCCATCCCATTACATTGCTGTCCCTGTGAACTTGCACCCATTTGCTTGTGCAGCGCTTCATTGGGTCAGGGCATCAGAGCAGAGGTGTGCCCATGCAGATGCCAGCAAGGTACAATCATGCCTCCCTTCATCCCCCCTTCACCCTATTCCCGCTCTTTGACTGTCTGTTTTGTACATGTTGTACTCATCTCCATGAGAGGTTCCATGGTTTCTCTTTTGGGCATAGCCACCCCCACCACTTGTGTACAGCAGCTCTGTCCCTTTTAAGTGCACTCCTGTGTTGGGGTGCTTATATGCACAATTAGGATTAAGGGTTTGAAAGAGCACCCCTTTAGAGCTGCATAGGCGTTGGTGCATTTATATGCACATGCAAAGGTGTGCTCTTTTCAGGAAGGAGTGGGGAAAAACTGCTTCTTTTTGAAGTGGCTTTTTTCCCCATAAGGGAGAAGGCATGTGTCATCTAAATGCCACACCTTCAAGTTAGCCTGAAAGCACCTTTTTTGCCCATCTGTTTAGCTTCTAAGGGCCTCTACAGACAGCGCTTTGTGCCATCTTGGAGGCAGGGAAGGGGAGGGGAAGATGGACGCCGGACGGCCCAATCCTTTCCCGAGGACATCATCGGAGTGCCCGCTGTTGCACATGGCAAGCGCTCTGATGACATCCTTCTATCACAGCATTCAGACATGCTGTGATGGAAGAGACATGGAAGAGGTGCACGCTGCCTCTTCCGGCTCCCTTTTCATGCCTTGAGGAAGAAGTGCTATTTTAGTGCTCCTTCCTGGGCTGGCTGAAGAGTGGATTGGGGCTGAGGCATGGGGCAGCCTCGGCCCCAATCCACCACTTCTCAGGGCAGCCCACGGCTGCCCGTCTGCATCCCCTCTAACTGACCCTTCTGCAATAACCACTTAATAGCCAAAGGCATGTTTAAATAGAAAGGCCTTTGTATTCTAATGGAATGAGAGAATGTGAACCTACATTAAGTGTATCTATATATACAGATTCAAATAATTTAAAGAGTGTATCTAGAGGATTTGTTCATATTCTTTCATATGTCTTAGAAAAAGCATATTCATTTCTTTTTTGAGCTTCAAAGTAGGGACTTAGGGCCTCAGCAGACGGAGGCCCCGGAGACGCCGTGGGTCGGAGCGCCGCCGGAGTTCAGCCTCTGGACCGCGGCGCTCCTGCGGCGCATCTAAAAGGAGCACCAAATTGGCGCTCCTTTTAGATGTAAGGGAAAGTGCGTCCTAAAAGCGGCGGGTGCACTTTCCCTGGCTCAAACGGCGCAGCGCATGTGGACGCTGCGCCGTGAGGTCATCCCCGGTGCGCCGGCCGTGCGGACGGCCGGCGCTTCTGGGGGCGACCTCGGGGAGAGGAAGGGGCGCCGCTCGTGCGGCTGCCCCTCCTCTTCCCTGCCCGGAAGACGACTCTTTTAGTCGTCTGCCGAGGCCCTTAAAGACCTATTTTACAAACTCAGTTTATCTATCTATTTGCATAGCCCAGCAGTTCCCCCCTCCCACCATTAATGTAACATTGGGGGGGATGCAGACCTGGGCCGCCCTGGGAAGTAGAGGATTGGGGCCGAGGCTGCCCCACGCCTCGGCCCCAATCCACCCCGAAAGAGCCAGCAAATATGGTGCCCATGCAGCTCTTCTGCATCCTTTCCGGCACAGCACATTAAGACGTCTTCGGGAAGGGGGCGTGTGGCTGCCTCTCCCCTTCCCTGCCTCGAAGACAGTGCAAAGTGCCATCTGTAGAGGTCCATTGTCTGCCTTATATATTTCCAACTAGCTTGCAGCTTAGGGAAATCCCGTAAAGAAATAAAAAGTGAAGAACATGTATGTATGTATCGTATCTATAAAATATTGTCTTTTTAAGAAAGCTCTGAAAGGAAAAAAAGATACCACATTTCTGGGACTAACAAGAACAGAGATTGTCAAGGTGACACAAACCATAGAAACCTCAGGAATAATAAAATAAATAATAATAAATAAAATGAATAATAAAAAATTGCAAAAATGACATTATTTGATAATCCATAAATTATATAATTTAGGAAAATGAATGGATGTGACATGAGACATGGTATAATTTGCATCTTTCATTTATTTATTTTGAAGTTGAAGGCTTTCATGGCCAGCATCCATAGTTTTTTGTGGGGGGGTTTGGACTATGAGGCAGTGTTCAGGAAGAATGTATTCCTGACATTTCGCCTGCATCTGTGGCTGGCATCTTTAAAGAATGAAGCCATGGAGGTGTGTGGGATATAGGGGCATTGAAGACCACCCTAAAGATCCAGCCTGGGAATGGAGTTGGGGTGAGGAAGCTACATGCCACCTGCCCCAACCCCAGCCTAATGCCATCCTGATGCCACATGCCCATACGCATGGCATGCAGTGTCAGGATGCCCTCCTGGTGCAGTGTATAGACACACTGTGCCGAAAGGGCATGGAAGAGCCGTGGCACCAGCTCTTAGGGTGGCCTTTTGCCAGCCCTAAAAGGAGCGTCATTTTGCCGCTCTTTTAGTGGTGGTAAAAGGGAGTATCGGGGCCATGGCGTGTGGTTGCCATGGCCTCAATCCACCGCTAGCAGGGGTGGCCCAGAACCATCTATCAGCATAGCCCTATATGTACTGCATGATGCTCGGTTGAGAGGATTAGCATGTAAATCTGTGTATTGTTCTGTTGAGTCAAGGCCTCAGGGTGGGAGGATATGTGAGGAGGATTAATGTCTGTTTAATTAATGGTCCATTGTCTGCTGGGAAATAGCATGTAAATATGAAGCCTAAGGCATGTAAATCTGTGTATTGATATTTATTGACTGGTGTTTAATGTGAATGAAAATGGTATGACAAAAGGAGGCATGTGTTAGATGTGTATTTTTTTTAAAAAAAGAAAGTTGGATTCACACATCTGCTTGAAGTATTCCCCCCCCCCCCCCAGAACATAAATATCAAGGGGGCTGAATTGGTGAAAGGGGACAATGCTTTGTGTGTGCTTGGTTGAGTTTAAATTAGGTTCCAAAGATGACTGTGTTCTGGTAAAACATGTTTCTATATGAGTGGACTCTTGATTTATTCAGATCAATATTAGCTATTATGACTCCCAGCAGATCTCTTGGGTTTCAGGCAATGTCTTCTGGTAGGTCTTTCTCAGAATTAAACCTAGGACATTCTGCAATGTAAAAAAAGAAAGAAGAAAAAAAAGTGCTCTGCCACTGTTCCTGGCTTCTATTGCGATGTCTAACCAAAGCCTTAATTTATCATACTGTAGTGTACCAAGTTAACAGTGCCAGCAGAAACACTGGTATTGGCACTGCTCTACCCCTACCAAGCTTGTTAACTGGTGCTTCTGCAGAGGTAGCACAGCAAGTGAAAGAGAACACTTTCATTTTTCCCCTGAGGGCTCCACATTAACAAAAAAAAAGTCCATTTTGGTTTATTTCCCCCCTCTTCAGTGGCTAATTAGCAATAAATGTTTAACATCTTCCTGTGTTGGTTTACAATATTTAAAAGTTAAGTAAAACACTGGGATTAGCTCAGTAAATAATAATGTCTATTACCTTGTTTGTTGAGTGCTTGGAAGTAGTGAAGATGCTAAGTAAATGCTTAGAAACCAATGAGAGAAAGAGAAAATTGCAGCCATGCCTTTTAACAGTGACCTTTGTGAAAATGCACACACCAGCTGCTGTGTAGTATTTGCATATTTTAATTTCAGTTTGCATGATTTATTAGTATATATTCACATGGGCACTATTAAAAGTGTCAGGGTGTGATTGGCACAGAATGCAAGAAGCCCTGAAAATACCTTTTGCATGGCTTTATCTATATTTTCTAAGGTTAGTGAAGTGGATCATTCTGACAAAGAGGTGTGCTTTTAAAGCTGTGACCATGACCATTAACCTCAGCCAAAACCCCAAATGCACAAAAAGACAGGTTGGGTTTTAACTATTTCATCTGCTATTACTTTCTGAAAAAAAACTCTAGAAAACATTACTTTTGCAAGACTGATGATATACAGTTCCCAGAACAGAACTACAGATCCCAATATCCTCAGCACAAAAATCATAATAACTAAAACTAATTTAAACTTGCATTTTGTAAATATTCAAGAACACAGGCAAAGTGTTGGTTCCTTTCACTGAATTTTCTTATGTGACCTAGATCAAACTGGCTGAGTAAACCAACCCTATTTTGATTCTGTTGTTGATAGTATTTTACTAGTTGTTAGGCTACTTTGTAATGCCTCAGGATAAAATTCTGACTAGAAATTTAATAAACAGCACACACATGGGAACCTGCAGTTTAGGGAAGGGCATTTTGAATTCTCAAAGAGTTCAAGTGCTACCACATAGCTCCAGGTAGTTACATATCTCCTGGTAGTTACATAACCCCAGGATTCCACAGTATGCAACCAAGGCAGTTACAGTGGAGTTATTCCATGTATATATACATTGTTATCACCTAGCATGCATATTAAAAAACACTCCCAGAAAAAGAACATGGCAGAACATTCCCTTCTTCTTTAAAAGATGGAAAGTTGCATTTGGACAAGTGGATGGACAAGTGGAAAGTCACTTATTGCTTATGAGAGAAAAACAGGCATTATTTAATTTGTCCAGTCAAAACTTAAAGAAATATTGGAATGAAATTAGTCCCAAAGAATCCCACTATGGAAATAGGAGTGTTGTAATGAAGTGCAAAATCACTAGAGATAAAGAACTCTTGTTAGTTACACATTCAATAGCATTCATTTTTTTAAACCTCAAGTTCTTTCTTTTCTGACTAAATATGAAATGGACAAATTTTGACAAATGCTTTTTTAAAAAAACAAACAACTTTCACACAGGTGTAAGGGTAAGGTCTTCAAGACTGAGGCTCTTGAAGGACATTTATAGGGTCACCCTAAACCAACATTGATTTGATGGCAAATAACAAGAAGAAACTCAAATTCCTTGGACCATATAGATTAACCTGCCTATCAGTTTTTGCCCATGTGTGGTTTGTTTTTAATTTCAAACCATTCAAAATTTGAAATATTTTTTGGAATTTGGTAAATTCCTATCAAAAACAATCTGAACTAAGGACCTAAGCAGATGGCTTAAAAGGCTGTCTTGGGGGCAGGGAAGGGGAGGGGCAGCTGCATGCTCGGCACCCCCTCCCCCTCTCGAGGTCGTCCTCGAAGCAGCCGGACCTCCGCACTAGGAGGACCTCCTGCCGCAGCCTTTCCACGCGCTGTGGCGGAAAAGTCAGCAAAAGTGCGCCGCAGCCTTTTGCGGCGCACTTTCGCTGACTTGTGAAAGGAGCGCTAATTTAGCGGCGAAGGTGCGCCACAGGATCGAGGCATGGGGATGCCTCGGTCCCACGGCACAGCTTCCCAGGGCGGCCCATGGCTGCCCATCTGCTTAGCCCCTAATATTCTCACCTATTTCTAATAATTGCATTATGTTGGTCATATAGATTGTTCAATCAGCTGAGAATCATTTGGAGTATCATCTGGCTAGCATTTAAACAAGGCATTGGACTGCTTCACAGTATTCTATTCAAGTACATGATATGACTCAGGAGTTTATCACATGGGGAGCCCCATGCAGAAACGGGCTTTAAAGTAAAAAAAAAAAACCAAAAAAAAAAACACCACAAAAGCGGGAGCTTCTAATGAACGGGATTCCTCCCGTTCTGCCCTGTGTGAAAAGTGAAAGCGCTATTAAAAGGAGGTTAATTCGAATGGAAATTAGACAAACACTGCTTCTTTTTACTTTCGGGATCTTCCGAAAATAAAAAGAAGCAGTTTTTGTCTAATTTCCATTCGGATTAAACTCCTTTTAACAGCGACGTCATCTGAAAAAACACCCGCTTTTGCAAGTTTTGTTTAATTTAAAGCCCCGTTTCCACACGGGATTTCCCCCGTGTGATAAACTCCTATGAGAGAGAGCACAACGAGAGAAGAAAGGTTGCTCCTACTGTGAGAATATTATACTGCACATTTGTTGTAGTGTGTGAAGACTTGGTTTTTTTTGTTTTTGATTTATTGGAAGGAACAATCTCTGAATGAAATACTTTTGCTTGGTTCTGTTCAGTTAAGACTGAAAGCTGTATCTTTCCTGCTGCATTTCTAGTTAATAAAAATCTCAAAGCAAAGCCTCTCTGCTACTGGTCCAGTAGAAAAATGCATCTTGGAAGTATTAATGTCCAAGAGGAAAGATTGCAAAGGTGGGACAATGATATCACATTAGTTGCTTCTAACTTGAGAGATCTTTGTCGCAATATCCTCTACCTGCCCCCTAACGTCAGGAAGTTGTTTCCTTTCTGTGACACTAATTAATTTTGACACATAGTTGGCAATGGCAAATCTATGCATAACAATTCATCTGCTTGGTTTTGTGTTGTTCTCTTCCCCAGGAAGATAGGTAAGCATAGTTCATTCTAGCAGGACAGAGTGTCCTGCAAAGACTTCTTATACAGCTTCCTTCTTCTGGCACTACTGTACTCAAACCAATAAGAAACAATTTATGCAACCTAAGTGAAAAATACTTCAGTCACTCTCCAGCAAACTAGAATAAATACATGAGAAAGGGAACCATGTTAGCTATACCTTGTCATTGCTACTGGGGTGATTCTGTCAAGAGAAGAGCCTACATACTCCATCCATTTTGGAACTATGCAAGGAGACCCTTTACAGAGAAATAAAGCTCCCCATCTGTCAGCCTTTGAGTGTACAGCATGATAAAAGAAGCATCAGAGAGGGAAGATGCAAGTGTGCTGTTCTCCATGCATGTTTATTTAACATCGACAGGGAACATGTGAACAGGCCTAATGTTAGACGTATATCTACAGAGTCAGTCTGTCAACACAGGTAGTTATCCAGTGTGTATATTATGCCTTTAATTAGAAAGCTGAATACACATTTCTTCTCTCTTTTCTATGTTGTTACTATTTCACAGTCTTTAAGACTATGTGAAATGTGCCCTAACCAATTGATTTCAAATTTTCCCCCAAACAGTGATCAGTTTTTTTTTCATGCTTTGTGACACTTTAATATAAGGATGGGCTGCTCTTCTAAATTCGGTAAGTTCCAACTAGGATATACCTGATGAATCAATAGAATCTGCAGAAGTGTGGACTCATAATTCAATAAATGATTGAACAAAACTGCGCTATGTAGGTCTAGCAATTGGATTCATGCCATAAGAAGAGCTCTGCAGGAAACAGGCAAAATTTCAACTAATCTAGCAAGCTCAGGCTCAGGGGCACCATGTGATGGTTGGGAATTACTAGGGCCCACAGTCTAGGCAGACCCACAGCTACTGACTTCTGTCTGTGGATTAGGTTGAATTGGCTTATTTTTAAATAAACCCCACTCTTTCTTAGTTGGCATTGAAAGGAGCAAAGAGGGAGCTACACATTCATTGTCTGCAGAGGCATCCCTTTCTAATAAAGAAGAATGATGCTACACTGGGGATTACAAAGAATTCTGGTGCTTTTATTTCTCCCAACATTCAGTAGCAGGGGGGAGGGGGGAATAATTTTGAAGAGTTTATGAGTCTCTCTCTCTCTCTCTGTCTCTCCCCTCTCTGTTGAAAGGACGTCCCACTCTTTATCCCACAGCAATGAAGAGAGTTATCTTTAACGCTGCCTCTGCTCCCCCAATGTTATGTTGCTCAAAAATAAGAAAGTGCTATCACAGCAAGAGCTTGGCATTTCAAAGAGTGGAGGTAGGAAATAAGTGTGGCTCTATTATTTGCTAATTATTTCTTTTTACATATATAAACTTAATTTTTTCTTCAAACATATACATATCTTATCAGTAATGAACATTAGAATTTGCTTAACAACATAAAACACTACCCCTAAAACTCTACTTCCTCAACATCTCTTGTGGGGTCATCCTTTCTTCCCAACCATATCTATTTGAATTTATTGTTCTTTTGTTCTTTCATTATATATACTCATATATCTACAGTAGTCACAAAGTTTTATACTCATGTGATGTACAGTTCATCTTATTTCCCTCTCATCCTATTACTCTACCTGTAGTTTAATTCCATCTGTTCTTACAAAATTCATTTACCGGAATTTACCGGTCCTGACCTCAGCTGCCACGGCGTCTTGGCTCTTGGCGGGACAGGACCAGCGAATTTATCAATGATAGAACCGAACCCAACCGCACTCCAGCGTTTTATGACGCACTACAATCCCGCACTTTATGTTTAAAAAGCTGGAAGAAATGACTACATCAAACATATTTGGTTGACTACTCACTTGCATTGCTATTCGTGATCCGGAGACGCCTTTGTCCCCAAGGTAAGGGGAGACACCCGAGTCATGAGTTACTAGCTATAATGTAAAGGAAAAAAACAGTAAAGGAAAGAAAATATAAACCATAGTGAAGATTGCTAGAGCGGCGGAAACAGGAAATGAGATAACAACATAGACTGTGGAAAACAAACAGACAAATATAAACTTAAGAACATAGAAAACATAGAAAATATAAACGCAGAGCCCTTTGGATTTGATACAAATTAGACACAGCTGCTGACTATTGTCAAGAACAGCTGTGAGACACTGAAGTTAAAATAAAGGCATGTTGCAAGGGGAGTCTGCATTGAAAATCCAATAGAGCTCAACAGATCTTGGAAAACTCCTACTAGAAGCACCCAGAGAGAAGAAGAATATTTGAAGAGAAAAACCCCGGGTGAGGAAATTAAAGGACAGAACTGTAAGAAAAGAAAAGGGATTGTTACAAACCGGGACTGAGAAAGATTGACTGTTGTAAACTGGGATTGAGACAAAGATTGAGTTAAAATTCAGAAGGAAGACTTTCTTTACCCATTTACAGACAACCTCACAGACTTTAACTGACATTAAAGGACTATGGAATAACTGAGGAACAACTACTGTTAGAGAAGAAATTCATTTAAATCCATTCAAAGAAAACAGAAACTGTTCTGGTATATGGACACAAGAGAATCCATAAGGAAAAAAGAAAAAGTAAGAATAAATGAGAATATATCAAACTTTAGAAATATAAGAATATTATAAATTAGACATTAAATTAAATAGTAAATTTTTTAGTAATTTTTGGTAATTTTTGGTAATTATAGATAAAAATAGAATTCATTTACCACATAAACTGAATAAGATATAAGATACAAGAATAAGATATAAAGAGAAGATATCTTTGTACGGAAAATTTAATTTTGTTGCACATTAATTCATGCTATACTATTATTTTACAATAACTGTATAGATTGAGACAAAGAGAAAAGTACAGAAGTGTCTGATAAAATACAGAGTTTATAAAGTTTGATAATTTGTAAAGATATACTTACTCATTTAACAGAGGATATTCGTTTAGAGTTTAAGATTAAGACATTGTTACTTTATTAATTAAGATGTATGTTGATTAATTTGATCTTTAAGACAGTACGTATAGAATTACGTATAGAATTACGCGATGTATGCTTCTGGTATATATTGAGAATATATATAAATATCACTTAGATGGTAATATATAAGGTTTTACTACAACTAGATAGTTATAAGGGATATTAATTATTTAATTCCTGTGAACGCATACATTATATACATATATACAAAAAATAATCATAATGGTGTAAAATAATATTACAAGGTTAAGTAAAAGATAGAGTGAATTTATATTGTCTATACCTGAATAGATACATTAATAATAGCTATACATTAATAATAGTTATATCTCAGATCTAATTGGACATTAATTATTCCTTAAAAATCTTCTGCACCACCATACGATTTGATGCTCAATAAGGAAAAATTAGAGAAAATGACGACAATCAAAAAAGGAACTTCTCAAATATCAACACAACCTTCAATAATACGTAGAGGTTCAATGGAAGACACAATTAAAATTACCGATCCAAATATGTTGATTCTCGAAGAAATACGTAGGGTTAGACAGGAAATGAAGGAAATGAGGAGCGAAATGAAAGAAGATTTGAAAGAAGCCTGTCAAGAATTGAGGGAAGAAATCAAGGATAGTAAACTTGAAATTAGAAAAGACCTGGATGATTTGGGGAAAAAAGTTGTTAAAATAACAACAGATATGAACAAAACACAGAAAGAAGTTGAAAAAATCAAAGATAAGACTCAACAACTGGAAAAAACAACGAAGGAGATACGTCAAGAATTAAATCAACATAGCTATAGGGATTGGTCAAATGAACTTCGATACAGAGATAGATGTATTAAGATCAGGGGAGTAACAGAACAGAAGAATGAAGACCTAACAGTAAGGATCATGGAACCACTAGCACAATTTCTAGAATGCAATCTAGAATTATTAATGTCGGATCTAGATAAAATATTCAGAATAAACTCGATGCGTGCAAAAGAACACAAAATACCACGGGATATTGTTATAAGTTTCATCAGATCCTCTACAAGAGACCGCATAATAAGAAAAAGTTATGAGAACAAACTGATAATTGATGGTACAGAGGCTAGAATCTTTAAAGACGTACCCCCCCAACTAATGATGGAGCATCAAAAATATAGATTTCTAACACAACTTTTGCTGGACTTAAAAATAGAGTTTAGATGGGAAAGAATCGAAGGACTCTCCATAATATATAAACAGAAAAGATACAAAATAGACAATTTGGAAAAAGCTAAAGAAATGGAGAAAAGACTCTTAAAAGAGAAAAATAACAATAACAGAGACTCTGATGAAGAAACTCAAGAGAGATTATATCGCAAAAAAGAATGGAGAGCCAAAAAGAACCATGAAAATGAACAGGAAAAGAAAAATAATAGAATTCCAGAAAAGAGACCAGAAGATAAAGAACAAGAACTGAAACAAGAGGGAAAAAAGATGAACTATTACATGATTAGGAAAATGAAGAAATTTTCTCCCTTTGCAAATTGATATACTTTTTTTTTATTGTAAGATTCAATATTAAGTTTGGAGCAATAAAGAAAAAAAATTGGGGCGGAAGGGGTGGAACAAAATAAAACAAAACAAAACAAAACAAAACAAATCGAAATAAAATATAAATAAAACAAAAATAACAAGAATTGGAAACTATATTTCAGATACTGTAACAATCAATAACTAAGAGAGTGAAAACATTGAAATGACATTTAATATAATTTCCTGGAACGTAAAAGGTATAAACAATAAATATAAGAGACGCTTAATTTTTCAACGATTAGAACGACTTAAAGGAGACATTATATGTAAACAAGAAACAAAAATTAAGAATACCGACTCTAAATATCTATATTCTCATAGATTAGGAGATTGTTACTATTCTTTGTCAGAAAAGAAAAAGAAAGGAGTCGTAATTTACGTAAAGAAGAAATATAAAACAAAACAAGTTTTTAAGGATAAGGATGGATTAGCATTGGCAATAGAAATAACAGTACAAGATCAAAAATATCTTGTTGTAGGAATATATGCTCCTCATGAAAATAAGGAATACTTTTTTGAAAAAATTAACAGAGAAATCAAGAATCTAGAGTATGAAAATATAATCTTACTCGGAGATTTCAATGGTGTAATACAACCAGAAATTGATAGATATACAATATCAAAAAATGTGAAGAAGAACCAGGGGAAACTCCCAAGATCTTTCTTTAAAATGCAAGAAGAAAATGACTTAACTGACGTTTGGAGATACAAATATAAGTTAACTAGAGAATTTATGTTTTACTCAGAGCCCCATAAGTCATTTTCTAGAATAGATCTATTTTTAGTATCCAAGACCTTATTATCACAAATTCAAACTATGAACATTGAATCTAAAGATTTTTCCGATCATAATTTAATATTATTGAAGATTAAAAACAGACAAAAAGAATTCACCTGGAAAATGTCGGAAAATCTACTAAATGATGAGGCAACTGTAAAGAAAATAAAAACAGAATTAAAGTATTATTTCAAGGAAAACAATAACCCAAAAATCTCTAACATAACTTTATGGGAGGCAAACAAAGCTGTGATAAGAGGGGTGATAATGAAAATTCAAGCAGAAAGAAAGAAAATGGAAAGTAAGGAAAAACAAGAATTATCAACACAACTTAAACAGAAAGAAAACGAATGGAAACAAACAGGGGATAAGAAAATAAAAACAGAAGTACAAATTTTACAACAACGCCTAAAATTAATTGCAATTAAAGAATTACAAAAAAAAATACAATCTATTAAACAAAGAGAATTTGAATTTGGTAACAAACTGGGGAAATTATTAGCTTATAGATTAAAAAAAGGAAAGAGAAGAAGTTGATAACAGAGTTAGAAATAGGAGGAGAACGAATTACAGATCAAGACAGGATTAAAGAAGAATTTGGAAAGTATTATGAATTATTATATAAAAAAGAACAAAACACAGAGATAAAAGAAAAAGATCTTATAGACAAATTCCTACAAAATCAAGAAATACCCACTTTAAATCAAACACAAAAAGAGGAACTCAATCGAACAATAACCACAGAAGAAATATCTAAAGCCATCAGAAAACTAAAATTAGGAAAGGCTCCTGGACCCGATGGGTTTCCAGCGGGTTATTACAAAAAAATGGAAGAAATCCTTCTTACACCATTCGCCAAACTTTTAAACAGTATACAAAAAGAGGGGATGCCGAGTTCATGGAAAGAGACTATAATAACTCTTATACCTAAAGAAGGGAGGGATGTGAAAAATATTAAAAATTACAGACCAATCTCACTTGTTAACACCGATTATAAAATATTCACAACCATTATAGCAGAAAGACTAAAAATTATATTAAATAAAATAATTCATGAAGATCAAAATGGCTTCTTACCCAATCGTCAGATTAAAAACAACATAAGAATAGTAATTGACATTTTAGAATACTTTGAACATAATAATGACAGAAAATTAGCCATGGTGCTGATTGACGCTGAGAAGGCATTTGATAGGGTAAATTGGGACTTCCTATTAAAAACCTTAGAAAAGATGAATATTGGAGAAACATTTACTAATTGGATAAAAGCAATATATAAAGAACAGAAAGCACAAATTCTTGTCAACGAAGAAAAAACCAGATATATTAAAATAGAAAGAGGAACGAGACAAGGATGCCCATTGTCACCCTTACTCTTTATAACTGTGTTGGAAATATTACTTAATGGAATACGCAGAGACGATAATATAAAAGGAGTAAGAATAAGGAAAACACAATTTAAACTAAAAGCATACGCAGACGATCTGATCTGTTTTTTAGAAGAACCCAAAGAAAGTATATATCATCTGATACAAATAATAAAGGAATATGGCTCATACTCCGGATTCAAGATTAACGAAGACAAAACAATAATATTAACAAAAAACATGGAATATAAAGAAGAGGAAGAATTGAAAACAATATCCGGATTTAATATTCAAAATAAAGCAAAATATTTAGGCGTCACATTAACAAAGAAAAACATTGATCTCTTCCAGAACAATTACGAGAAAACATGGAAAGAGATTAAAATAGATCTGGAGAGATGGAGCAAATTAAAACTATCATTTTTGGGTAGATCCTCCATTATTAAAATGGATATCCTCCCACGGTTTATGTTTTTATTTCAGAATTTACAGATTATAACAAAAGAAAACTGTTTTTTAATTTGGCAAAAAGAATTATCTAAATTTCTTTGGGGAGGGAAAAAACCCAGAACAAGATGGAAAATTCTGACAGAAAAGAAAGATAGAGGAGGAATTGCTCTGCCCAATCTGAAACTATATTATTACGCATGTGGGATGACGTGGATTAAGGAATGGATCATATTAGAGAATAACAACTTGTTAAAATTAGAAAGCAGTAACACCAGATATGGTTACCATGCATATCTCTGGTACGACAAGAAGAAAGTAAATAAAGATTTTGACTATCATATATTTAGGAAGGCACTATTACAAATTTGGTGTAAAATCAAAAAACAATTCTACAATAATAAAATACCCATGTGGGTATCTTTACAAGAAGCATTTTATAATAGAACAAGAAATGAAGATGAAAAATGGATAACGTATAAAGATTTAATAAAGAGCGACATAAGAACATCATATAAATTTAAGACTATAGAAGACATACATCAAAAAGATATAAAAATTGACTGGTTTCTGTATAATCAGCTTAAATCAAGGTTTAAGGAAGATTTAAAAATATCAGGAATAGAAAATAATACCAATGAAATAGATAAAATTATATTTATGGAAAAAGAGAAGCATATTTCCAAATTTTATAAACTATTGAAAGAAAGAGATCTAGAAAATGAGTCTGTTAGAAAAGTAATGATCAAATGGGCTCAAGATATTGGGGAACAAATAGATTTAGAATACTGGGAAACATCATGGAAAAATACCAACAGATTTACACTTTGTCAGAATTTAAAAGAAAATTATCTCAAAATGTTCCATCAATGGTATCTAACACCTGCCAAAATTCATAAAATTTATAAAACCGGTAATACAAAGTGTTGGAAATGTCACCATCCAGAAGCAGATTTCATTCATATGTGGTGGAAATGCTCAGAGGCAAGAAAATATTGGAACATGATAGCAGAACGGATAAGTGAGATGTATATCTTCATAAGTTTTGTTCTCATGGGCAAGAATGACATTTTACCATTTTCTTCTTTGCTTTGAAAAAGTCATTGAAAACTGAGCACGCGTGAGCATGTACGCACAAATGCACATAGGCACACACAATATGTATGTGGATTCTTAGTACAGAAATTCTCATTTTTGGTGCAGAAAACAAGTTTCCTATGCAGATGCCACTGTTTTTGGTGCTGATATGATTAATAAACGAGGAAACATACAACAAAATTTAGTTTTTTCCCCCCACTTGCCAGGTTTGGATTCCATGCCGATGTGTAGAATTAGTAACAAACTGTGTCTGTTCCTTGAAAGAATTAGCAAATGGTTGTTGACCTCGATAGAGATATAATGTCAACAACAACAAAAATTAAGAAAAATCAGGCGCAACTTCCAAAGTATTTTTTAAATTAAAAGAGGAAATGAACCTGATTGATGTGTGGTGAAGATTATACCTGGAGGAGAAAGGACATACTTTTTTTCCAGAGTGTCATAATTCTACATCAAGAATAGACATGTATCTCCTTTCTAGTACACTTATATCAAAAACAAAGAAAATGGAGATTTTACCTAAATTGATTTCTGATCACAACTTTATTCTTCTCACAATGGAACTAGGGCAAAAATAATTCAATTGGAGATTAAATGAATCTCTTCAAAATGATGAGAAATTTCTTGAACAAGCTAAAAGTAAACTGACCTCCTTTGCAGATGGCACAAAGCGCCGTTTTCAATTCCAGGAAGGAAAGGGGCAGTTGGACACCTGGCACCCCAACCCCTTCCCGAGAATGTCATTGGATCACCTGTCATTGCACACGACGGGCGCTCCAATGATGTCCTTCCAGCTCAGCGTCCAGAAAGAAAAAGAGTGGATTGGGGCCAAGGCGTGTGGCAGCCTCGACACTGATCCATGGTTTATCAGGGCAGCCCATGGCCGCCCGTCTGCAGAGGCCCAGAGAGAGTGTTTTGTAGATAATATAACAAAAGATGTCAAGATGAAATCAGTTTGGGATGCAGGTAAGGCTTATATGAGAGGGGTCTTGAGACAAAGAGGAATAGAATTAAAACACAAATATAAAAGGAATTTGGAGAAGTTGGAAAAAGAAATTATGAAAGCAGAAGTGGATTTAGGTCAAGACCCCACAAATGATAGAAAAAATAAACATTTGAAGTGGCTCAAGCAGCAATCAAATAAAATGTTGACAATACAAATTGAAAGGAAAATGAAGTATATAAAACGACGACATTTTGGAAATGCAAATAAATCAGGGAAGTGGTTGGCAAATAGGTTACACAAAGAAAAAGAAAAAATATTAATAACAAGTATCAAAGATGAAGGTCATTTGTTAACTAAACAGGAAACTATCAAACAGGCTTTTTCAAAGTTTTACACAAATGTATATAGTAAGGAAATAATAATAATAATAATAATAATAATAATAATAATAATAATAATAATTTTTATTTATAACCCGCCCCTCTGCTTGGCAATCGGGGCGGCCTACAACAAATTAAAAGACAACAGTTTAAAACATTCCATCATCCCACCCCTAACCCTCCCACCCCTTAAAACAGGATTAAACTAAGATAAAGTTAAAATAAAATTCACAAATAGAATACTATAAAACCAAATCTAGCATACAAATCAAAATGGTGTGTGTGTGTGTGGGGGGGGGGGTAAAAGGCGGATCACCTCCAATTTAGCTGGATGGTTATTCCAGGAAGGCCTGCTGGAAGAGATCCGTCTTTACTGCCTTTTTTAAAGGCAGCAAGAGTGGTAATAAGACGGATCTCATCCAGCAGGCCATTCCACAGTCTTGGAGCGGTTGCAGAAAAGGCCCTCTGGGAGGTCTGAGACAACCTAGTTTTCATAGGCTGCAGCAGGTTCCCCCCAGTGGACTGAAGTGCGTGGGGGGATCATATGGGAAGAGCCGGTCCCTTAGATAAGATGGACCCAAGCCATGTAGGGCTTTAAAGGTTAAAACCAACACCTTGTACTGTGCCCGGAAACTAATCGGCAGCCAGTGGAGGGATTTAAGCACAAGAGTTATATGCTCTCTCCTTGATGTTCCAGTAATTAACCTGGCTGCCATATTTTGTACCAGTTGAAGTTTCCTGGTTAGGCACAAGGGTAAAGGCCCCAAGTAGAGTGTTTTACAGAAATCCAGATGTGAGGTTACCAGAGCGTGTACCACAGTTTCCAGATCCCTCATGTCCAGATAAGGGCTCAGTTGGTGTATCAGCCGAAGCTGATAACAGGCACTCCTGACTGCCGCATTCACCTGACTAGTCACGTGAAGTGACGAGTCTAGAAGCACCCCCAAGCTGCAAACACAGTCCTTAGAGGAGAGTGTGACCCCATCCAGGACTGGAGACTGTATTCCCAGATCTGGTTTCGGGCCCGTGACTGTCAGTACCTCCGTTTTGTCCAGATTTAGTTTCAATCTCTTTTTCCTCATCCAATCCATTAAAGCTCTAAGACAGTCCTTGAGAGGAGAGACGGCATCTGAAGTCAGAACCGATGATCTGGTCATGGAGAATTATATCTGGGTGTCATCAGCGTACTGAAGACACCGCGCTCCATGCCTCCGAATGATCTCACCCAGCGGCTTCATATAAATGTTAAATAACATCGGGGACAGGATGGCACCCTGAGGAACACCACAATTGAGCTCAATTTTGGACGAGCAACTGTCCCCAAGCCTAACCCTCTGGAATCTGCCCAAGAGGAAGGAACAGAACCACTGCCAAGCAGTGCCTCCAATTCCTAACTCTCTCAGGCGATCCAAGAGGATGGAGTGATCTATTGTATCAAAGGCCGCTGAGAGATCCAAGAACACCAACAGGGTCACACTACCCCTGTCGATGCCCAAGCGGAGGTCATCGGTCAGAGCAACCATGGCAGTCTCCACTCCAAATCCCATCCTGAAGCTGGTTTGAAATGGATCGAGATAATCGGTTTCATCCAAGACTGCTTGGAGTTGGGAAGCAACTGCCCTCTCAATCACCTTGCTTAGAAAAGGTAGCTGGTCTATAGTTGTTTCTATCCAAGGGGTCCAAGGAGGGTTTTTCCAGGAGTGGCTTAACTGCCACCTCCTTCAAACAAGATGGTACCATACCCTCCCTGAAGGACACATTGATTCCATCCCATAGGAATACAATTCAATGCATCCCCCCCCTGGACGACCAGCCAAGATGGACATGGATCGAGAGGGCAAGTCATCCCCCTCATTTTTCCAAGGAGCTTGTCCACGTCATTGGTACTCACAGATTGAAAATGATCCAGTAAAACACCATCAACGGAGTTGCTGGACACCTCGTCTACGGATTCTGTTAAAATAATGGCATCCAAGACGGCTCTTATCCGAGAGATTTTATCTGCAAAGTGGATGTTAAATGCGTCACAGCAGGCTGTCGTTGGGTTAAGTAGGGGATTTGGTGCTGGAGAAACCTTCGTCAGCTCCCCCACCACCCTAAACAGCTCTACTGGATGGGACTCTGCAGACACAATACGTGCAGAACAGAAAGATTTCTGCGCTGTACGCAAAGCCTCCCGATAGGAGTCAAGATGCTTCCTATGGTGAGTTCTATCGAATATGAGCCGAATCTTCCACCATTCATGCTCTAGTCATTGTCCAGCTCGCTTCATCCTCATGTCGATCGCTCTGGTGAGATTGGTATTCCAGGTGTTAACCAGGGCATCGACAGGATCGCCGGCATTCCCAACCGTTAAACCCTCTAAGGATTGCTGGAATCCAATTGGTTCCATTAGCCTTCGAGGGCGGACCATTCTAATAGGTCCATCACCCCCGATGGGGTGGATGTAGGCTCTAAGTTTCATCTTGACCAGGAAATGATCCGTCCATGACAATGCGGAGGTACCTACAACCTCCGCCCACGGATATTCCTGTTCAGTAGTAAAGACTGATCAAGTGTATGACCTGAACAATGTGTAGGCCCAAGGACCAATTGGGATAGGCCCATGTTTGTCATGGTCTCCATGAACTCCCGAGCCGCACCTATTAAACTGGTCTTGAGTGGAATGTTGAAGTTCTCCAAAACTATGAGTCTAGGGGACTCCAGCAGCAGCTCTCAGACCAGCTGCATCAGCTTGGTTAGGGAGTCTGCTAGACAACGGTGTGGTCTATAGACTAGTAGAATCCCCAAACTATCCCTGGTCTTCAGGCTCAGGTACATACACTCAAAGTGGGTTGTGTTCCGGACAGGTATCCTGATCAAGGTTAAGTTGGTCTCATGAACTAGAGCCACTCTGTCCCCCCGCCCACTTCCCCTCATCTGCTCACTGATGGAGTACCCGGCTAGGAGGGCCTGCGCCCAGGTAACTGCGCTATCCTCTCCCAGCCAGGTCTCCGTAAAGCATGCCAGATTGGCATCCTTTTCCAAGAGTAAGTCATGGATGACATGAGTCTTGGTCTTAACTGACCTGGCTTTGCAAAGGAGCAGAGTGAGGTTCTGTGGAATAGAAGGTCTCCTCTCTAAACCATTCAGGGAAACAGAGGGAACTGAAGATGGGATAGCTTTCAAACAGTGATCCCATCTTCTTTTGTAGCATTCATTCACTCTGTTCCCACCATACCTCCCATTCCCTGACACAACTCCAATAGCCACCCCTGATTCCTTCCCAGCCTCAGGTGAAACAGTGTCCCATTCCAGGGTGATGTTTCCAACAATTTAGTATAGTCTGCATCACCACTAGAAAAGAGGTCAAAGCTGGGCAGGTGTCCCAGATGTTCCAGGGAGGGAGGGGCGGGCAAAGAGCTCACCGCCGGCTCCTATGTCCTCCTAAGTCCTTCAAGTGCCGCTGCCACAAAAGCCAATGTTCTGGCTGATGGCGCGGCCTTTTGAAGCTCCCTTGGGGCAAGGAGTCCCAGGTGTTCCAGGGAGGGAGGGGTGGGCAAAGAGCTCACTGCTCCTCACTAGTGGCTTGCACCCACTTCTCAAAATCTGTTTTTGGCAGTCCCTTGATCTTTTCTCAATCAGAGGATTTCAGATTTCCTTCCTCTGTGGCTTGATAAGAGAAACTCAGATGGCATACCTTAATTGGAGCATTCTGACCTTCTCACCTAAACTTGGATACCCTGGCTCTGCTTCTTGCTCACTGTCCGCTTCCTCATCATTAGCCCCTTCTTGATTGAAGACCTCTGGAGGATGAGATAACTCCATGTGCTCTGGTTGCTGATGGGAGTCTTCTTTCACTGTAAATGAATCTGGATAGACATCTTGGTTTGGAGTAGATTTAGGCTGTGGTATTTCATCAACATAAACAGCACATATTAATTTTATTGTGTTTCCATCTGGATTTAGAATTCTGTAACCCTTTCTAGCATAACCTAAAAAAAATTCCCTCTTCACTTCTGCAGTCAAGTTTGCCTCTTTCTTGTTTGGGAATATAGGTAAATGCTTTACTTTCAAAAACCTTCAGATGGTTTAATTTAGGCTTAACTCCATGCCATAACTGGAATGGGATTACATTTTTGGATTAAGTTGGCAGATGGTTACACAGGTATGTAGCAGTCATATTTGCCTCCAAAAGCATGGTGACTTCCATCTCCTTGAGAGACTGCTATTCTCTCTGCTACAACATTCCCCCCCCCCCCAAGAATAAGCCTGTGTGGTCTAATGCTCAATGCCATGTTACTTTAAAAATTCATTAAATTCAGCATTGACAAATTCAGTGCCATTGTCTGTGTGCAGGCTCTTGGGTTTAAAGCCAAATTTATTAGAGACTCAATTAAAGTACTCTGGATTTTTGAAAGGCTTGACTCTTCTTTCTTAAAAGGTAAGTGTATGTGTAACTGCTGAAATCATCAATAATAGTATTAAAGTAAGAGTTACCACTGGCTGACTTTTGAATCATTGGTCCAGAAAGATCAGCATGTAAAAAATCCAATGTCTTGTTGGATTGTCTCTCAGTAAGGGCCTAAGCAGATGGGCGGCACGGGGTTGCCCTGGGAAGCTGTGGATCGGGGCTGAGGTATCCACATTCCTCGGCCCCGTGGCGCAGCTTCGCCGCCCCAGGAAGGAGTGCTAAAATAATGCTCCTTCTGCAAATCAGCAAAGGTGCGCTGCAAAAGGCTGCCGGTGCACCTTTAGCACCTTTTCCGCCACAGCGTGTGTGGACGCTGAGGCGGATAGGCATCCTCAGAGCGCCGGACATGTGGAGGGACCGGCACTCCAACGGCATCTTCAGGAAGGGGTTGGGGTGCCCAGCCTGCAGCTGCCCCTCCCCTTCCTTGCCCTGAAGATGACACTTTGCGCCGTCTGCTTCCCCCCTAACTGGAGGATGTGGAGCTCTTGTGGCCTTTGTTTTTAAGCATTCTACATATTTTTCATTGTTAGAGCATGCTTTGAATTTAAAGTCTCATGCAAGCTCTTGATTGGCCAGTCTTTTAATATTTTGCACATTTCAATAAGCAAACCTACAATGCCATAAGGTTGAACAGTCTTTGTGATTACATTTGGTCACACTCTTCACAGATGAATGTAAAATCTGCATCTGATAACAAGCATAAGATCCTAATTCTGCTCTAAATTTTTTTTTTGCCATAAAAACCAAAACAGGATTGCTTTCTGAAACTGACACAGTTGCCTTTTGATGTTGTGGTTTGCATGATGTAGAAGGGAGCTTGCAAATCTGGTACATAGTAAGCATCAAGGATTTGTAAGGTTCCTATTATGTCAGGATCAAGTTTTGTTTGCAAAATAACAGTCCCTTTTCCCTGTGCAAAAACCTCTTGACCATTAGCAAGATAGACAGGAAAAGTTACATTTGCATCAAAATCAACATACCATTCTTTGCTGTTGAAGTAATGTGCACTTGCTTCACTATCTATGAATTTGAAATAGTTGTTCATGAATCAAAACAATATCAACATGACTGGAAGATTTCTGTTTAGGGTTAATAGCTGTTTTCTTAAAGTTGCTTTTGGTTTTGGTATTTAGCTCCTGGCTTTGCAGCTTTTGCAGCTCAGCTCCTGGCTTTGTTGTCTTAACATTGTTTTTATTTGAGCTGGGAGAAAAAGAGGCCTTTTGCAAATCCTCAAACAAATTGAGGCAATTCTCTGTCTGTTGTTTTTATATTACAGTTGCCTTCCATCAAGTTCTAGCTATTTTGAAATTCAACAACTTGAGCAATAGCATCTTGCAAAGAAACATCTCCTTTAACTTGCAAAACATTAATTATTGAAGAGTAATAATTTGGAAGGCTAGCCAAAAACAGTCAAAGTTTTGCATGTTCTGGAACGGATTCTCCAGGTGCTGTAACTCCAGACAAAGCTGTCATAAAGCCATTAATATGCTGATTGAAAAATTGTGGACGATGCAACTTCATTTTAACAAGTTTGATCATGAGAGCTGTTTGATTAGAAGTACTTGGAGAATCAAACACTTTCTGTCATTTATCCCATATCTGTTTTGCATCATTTAAACCTTGGATATGGTATGCAATAGCTAGGATCTACAACAAGCAAATATAAGCTGCCACTTTTTCTGCATTTTCATCAAACTGTTGTTTATGTATTCCTACTTCTGTGGGTCTCTGCCCATTCAATTTTAAGTAGTCCCATTGGAGTCAAGCATTTTCTATGAGCATGTTTTATAATTTGTTCCAAATAATATTTCAGTAGTCATTGTGGGGTTAGATTTAACAGAAACCATTCTTTATTGTTAGAGTATTAAAACTTTTGTTGCAGACCAATATCTTTAGGAGAAGCCATTTAGAACAAAATACTGTGGGACCCCAAAGCCCAAAAATGTGGAGATGATTTAAGTTTGTTAAAGCTTCAGCCTTGGTAAAGGAAACAAAAATATTTAAATATCAAAAATACCAAAGCCAAGCCTGTTAGAGTCTGGCTTTAAAAACAGTAGAGTAGCAGAAATGTGCTTTTGTCTAACTATGCTCCCCTAAGAACTCACACTGACTCAAAATATCAAACATGAAGTTTATAGTTTAAAAAACAATGGCTTTTATCTATATTTACATAAAAGGCTATATTCGGGGGCGGGGCCTGAGCAATGGCCGGGTAAGGACTGCCTGGGCATCCGGAGTGCTCGGAAATAGACAATTGCAGTAAAAAAAAAAACCTCCCAAAGAGAGAAATGTTGACTCTTTGAGATGAATTTATAACAAGAAGATACAAGGAACATAAAAGGTAAAAAAAAAATTATTATTATCTCAAGAGTAGACTTAAAATAGCTTACTTTCGTTTTGTGGGGGACGGAGAATCACGGAGGAAGCTTGTCCGCCATTAAAAAGACTAACGAGGCAGCTAGAGGCTGTTAAAATTGGACTTTGAGATAAGGAATTAAGTTTTGTAACTGCCTTAAAGTGAATGGAATTAACCCACAAATCATAAGTGGCTAGAAGCTTGAACGAGAGGAGATAAAAGACGATAAAAGTACTATCCACTGCTGATTGCTTAAAAGGGAGGAACTGGGAGGTGAATAAAACAGAGTGAATATTAAATAAGTGTATATGTCAAAAAGGCCAAAAATATTAGGGGGAAAGCTTTGGAAGAGAGGTTTAAGACAAACTGAGAAAGATAAACCTTCAGATAGAGCCTTCGGAAGACTTGTTAGATTGGAACAAACTGAACAAAAAGAAATGTTAAGAAGCCCCCCTAAAAAAATGGCTGCTTCTACAAGTTCACTCCCAGAGAAGCAGGGAGAAGGAAAGGGGAAAGATAAAACAGATGCAGGAACAGGAGCAAAAGCAGGAATGACGGATTGTGAACAAATGAGGACTATGATTACAGAAATTATGAAGCAGGAGAATGAGATGAGACGTAAAGAGATGAATGATTTTCTGGAAAGACAGAAAAATGAAATATTACAAGCAAGAGATGCAGACAAGCAAACCTTTTTAACAACAATACGAAATGAAAGAGAGGCTATGACAAAGCAATTTCAACTACAAATGCAACTTGAAAGGAAAAGTTCAGATGAAAAGTTTATGGAAATACAAAGAAATATAAAACAAATACAAGAGGATGTGCAAACATTAAAATCAGATAACAAGGAAAGCAAGATTATACAAGGGAGACAACAAAGAGAAATTGAAACCAATAGAGCTAAATTGTCTGAAATGGACAAAAAACTTATATATCTGCAGGATTATCAAAGAAGAACCAATTTTGTTATTAAGAATATACCAGAGTTGGAGAAAAGAGATAGAAAATATGATTTGCAATCAAAAATTTTGAAATGGTTACAAGAAATCTCCCCATCCTTAAATTGGACTGAATCAGACTTTGAAAGAATTCACCGCATTGGACCAGTGACGAACAAGATGGCACCACGAGATGTAATAGTAAGAGTAATTAACTACAATAAAAAGGAAGGACTGATGAATATGGTGAGGAAGAATCCGGAAAAATTAAAATTTCAAGATGTCAATGTAGAAATTTATAACGACTATTGTTTTCAAACGAAAATGTGGAGAAGAGAGATGAAACCGTGTACTACTATGTTGAGAGGAGCGGGAATTTACTACACTTGGGGACATCCTATATTCCTGAAATTTCAAAAAGCAGGAAAGAGATATAGGATTGATTCAGTGGAACAAGGAATACAATTGTTGAAAGATCTTGGGATATATAAAGAAGAAGAAGGAACAACTGGAGAGTCTAAAAAATCTAAAGGGAATGGAGCTGTCGTCCAGGTTGGAGTATTGGGAGGAGAAGAATTATTGGGAGCATGTGGAGGAAGCGGACTCCCATAGACGAAAAGAGAAATTACTGCAATTAAGCACAAAGTTAAATTTATTGTTTTTATGAGCACTCGGGGGGTGGGCAGTTTCTTTGGGCCTTGGGATGTCTTCGTCACCCCTCTCCACAGGGGTAGCTTCGGCGACCGGGGCTAGAGCAATGCGCTCTAGCAAGAAGAAGTGGAGAGGTAAATGGGACTTGGGGAGGGAAGGGAGGGGAAATAGAGGGAGGAGGGAAGGGATAGGGTTTACACAAAATAGAGCCATTAGAGAAATAAATAAATGGTATTATGGGAGATAAACTGAAAATTTCAACTTTAAATACCAAAGGTCTTGGATCAGTGATTAAAAGAAGAAGGATTGAAGCGTTATTACGAAGAGATTCAGCAGATATTATTTTTATTCAAGAAACACACCAACGGAAAGAGGGGGAAAATGAACTGAAACTGAATTGGACAAAGAACTATGAGAAAGCATTTGGAAATTCAAAATCAAAAGGGGTAGCAATAATAATTGCAAAAAAATGTAATTTTGTAATAAATAAAGTAATAAAAGATGATGAAGGAAGATATATAATAATACAGGGAGAACTAGGGGAAGATAATTATACACTTGTGAATGTATATGCACCAAATGAAAAACAAGAAGAGTTTTATGAAAGAGTGTTAAAGAAAGTGGAAAGAATACAGAAGCAATATGTAATTATAGCAGCAGATTTTAACATGCAAATGGATAAGATTAAAGATAAATCTAACCCCTCAGTAAAGGATAAACATAGAAATATAACAAACTTAAATAAAATAATGAATAAAAGGGAATTTAAAGATGTCTGGAGACTAGTAAAAGGGGATGAAAAGAAATATACATATTATTCTGCTGTACATAAAACATATACTAGAATAGATTACATTTTTGTTTCAAAAAATATGATAACTAAAGTTTTAGATAGTGAAATATCAAGTATAAAAGTAAGTGACCATGCCTTGGTGAGTGCAGAATTTATTATTAAGAAAGATTATGAACAAATAAAGAGGTGGAGGTTAAATACTAAGATATTGAATTATAAAGATATAGTAAACAAAATTGAAAAGGAATGGCAAGAAACATGGGATATAAACAATAAGGAAGTGACAAAAGGATTGTTATGGGACACGATGAAGGCAGTAACAAGAGGAATATGTATGAAAGAAGCATATAACCTTCGAAAAAGACAGGAAGAAAGGAAAAAAATTAGAAACAGATATAGAACAATTAGAGCAGGGGTAGGCAACCTTTCCCCTTTAAGGGCCGAGGGACTTCAGCTCCCAGAATCCCAGGAGCTATTGGCCAACATGGGACTATTGGCCAACATGGCTGAGGCTTCTGGGAACTGAAGTCCCTCGGCCCTTAAAGGGGAAAGGTTGCCTACCCGTGAATTAGAGTATAAATATATAGCTAATAGAAATAAACAGATTTACATAGAATTGAGGGCAAAAAGGGAGGAACTGCAAAAGATAGAGATAGATGAAGTACAGGAAAATTTGATTTATTTAAGAAGGGAATATTTCGAATATAGTAATAAAAATTCAAAAATGTTGGCCAGACCCACACAGAAAAAGAAAATGGAAAGTATGATAAATATAGTGAAGGATAGATCTGGGATGATGTGTAGAATGATGAAAGAAAAAATAAAAATTTTTGAAGAATTTTATAAAGAATTATATCAAGCAGGAAAAAATCCAATAGATAAAATAGAAAATTATGTAGAAGAAAATTGGGGACAAACAATAATGGAGGAAGATAAAGAACTATTGGAAAAACCCATTGAAAAGGAAGAGATAATAGAGGTAATTAGAAAATTAAAAAATGGCAAAAGTCCAGGAATGGATGGTTTGGGACCTGAATATTATAAAATGTTTGAAAATATATTAATTCCAAAGTTGTTAGAATTATATAATGGAATATTACAAGGAGAGAAAATACCTCTATCATGGTCTCAATCATTAGTAATATTAATACCAAAAGTAGATAAAGATCCAACTGATCCAGGGTCATATAGACCTATATCATTAATAAATCAGGATGCAAAGATATTAACAGCAATAATAGCAAATAGAATGAATAAATGTGTGTATAAATATATAGGAAAAGATCAATGTGGTTTTGTGAAGGGAAGACAAATGTCTAATTTAGTAGGAAGAGTTTTGAGTAAAATACATGTAATTGGGAGAGAAAAAATAAAAGCAGGAATTTTAGCATTAGATATATTTAAAGCTTTCGACTGTGTGGAATGGCCAACATTAAAAATAATTATGAAAAAGTTTGGAATGGGAGAAAAAATGAGGGGACTAATAGATCAACTATATTGTGATAACTCAATAAAAGTAATAGTTAATGATGGAATTACAAAGGAAATAAAAGTAACGAGAGGTACAAGGCAAGGATGCCCGTTGTCACCAATATTATTTGCAATGGTTATAGAAATGTTAGCAAATGTTATTAGGAAGGATAGTAGTTTGGAAGGAATAGGATTGGAAAAAAAACATAAAATTAGTTTATTTGCTGATGATACATTATTAACTATTAAAGACTTAAAGGATAAAATAGGAGAAATTAAGGAACATTTGAATTTATTTGGTGAGATAACAGGACTTCAAATTAATTGGAATAAAACAGAAATGATGTTATTTAATTATACAAAAAAGGAAGTATCAGAGCTTATGAAGCAAAAAGAATTAGGGATAAGAATAAAAAGTAATATAAAATATTTAGGAATTAATATAACAAAAGATTTAAAAGAAATGGAAGAGAAAAATTTCTTAGTATTACGGAGAGAAGTTGAAAAAAAAAAGTAGAATATAAGAAAATTCGATTATCATGGTTTGGAAGAATAGCGTTAGTTAAAATGAAAATTTTACCAAAATTAAATTTCCTATTTAGAATGATACCACTAAAAATATCAGAAGTAGAATTAAGTAAATGGCAACAGTTACTAAACGTATATTGTAATGGAGGGGAAAGATGTAGATTAAATAAACAATTTTGGTATGAGTCTCAGAAAAAAGGAGGGCTAGGCCTCCCTAATATAAAAGGATATTATGAAGCTAACCACTTAAGATATGTAATAGAAGGAATGCTGGACGTACCAGATTTAGATTGGTTAGAAATGGGGAAAAAAGAGATAGATATGAAAATAGAGAAATTTTTTTTAAAGAAATTAGTAGGAAAGAAATTAAAGAAATTGGAAATCCATTTATGGAAAATATATTAGAAATTTGGAATAAATATAAAAAAGGATTAATGAATAAAAATTCAATAATAACACCAATAATAATGGAAAAATCTTTCCCCCAAAATTTAAAAGATTTATTAGATAAAGAATTAAAGGAAAATAGATAAAGTAGAAAATTGGATAGAATTAAAGATAGGAAAAGAAAATATAAAAGAAAAACTTAGGGGGATAAACATGTCTTGGTTACATTTTATGCAAATAGAACAATGGTTTAAGAATTTGAAGAAAAAAATATAGAAAAAGGGAAATATACACAGTTTGAACAAATAGTTCAGAAAGGAAAAGGAATGGAGGAAAATGAAAATATGAAAGGCTTAACTAGCAAAATTTATAAAATATTAATGGATAATAAAAGGGAAAAACTAGATCAAATTATTTTAAAAGAAATATGGGAAGATGAATTGAAATGCAAAATCTCTGACAATGAATGGAATAAGATTTGGGAACAAAGACATTTGAAAAATTTATCGGTGCGAATTAAGGAAAATTAATATAAATTGATTTGGAAGTTGTATTTGACACCACTGAGATTACATAATATAAATAAAGAAAATTCAAAATATTGTTGGAGAGGTTGTCAGGAAGTAGGGTCATATCTACATATGTGGGTGGCAATGTATATATGTACAAAAATTCTGGGAAATAGTAATAATAGAGATAGAAAAGGTTATGAATATAAAGATAGATAGAAAACCGAATATAGCATTGTTATCAATATATAATGATGTAGAATGGAAGGAGGAAAAAAAACCTTGTAACAAATTTGTTTACTGCTGCGAGATTAATTATAGCAAGAAGTTGGAAAACAAAAATAAGTGTGAAATTGGAGGATTGGTATAAGGAAGTTTGGAAGATAGCAATTAATGATAAATTAACATGTAGATTGAAAGTGAAAAAAGGATTATTGAAAAGAAATAATTTTGATGAAATATGGAAAAAATTTATTGAAAATGTATTAAGAATGGAAGACGGGAAATTGCCTCCACGGGAGGAGTTAAGATTTTGGATGGAGTATAAAGATGGAAATGGCTCCGGGGGTGGGGTGCACGGAGGGGATATTTAGGGGGTTTTGTTTAAAAAAAAACACGGCTAAGATGTAAAAGTATATAAAAATGTATGGAAAGTTGATTAATATAAATAAAATTAAAAAAAGGCTATATTCTAATCTAGCTAGTGAATAGTTCAGATAAAGAGAAATATTTATCTCACCATCTTTCCAAATAAAATTGAGAGAGCTGGAAGATGGAAAATAGCTTAGGGCCTCGGCAGACACTAATAGAGCTGTCCTCGGCGCAAGGAAGGGGAGGGGCAGCCGCACGCTCGGCACCCCTTCCTCCTCCCGAGGTCGTCCTCGGAGCCGCCGGCCCTCTGCATGGCCAGCACTCTGAAGACAACCTCCCACTGCAGCGTCCGGACACGCTGCGGCGGAAGGGTCGCCGAAAGTGCGGCGCAAGCTTTTGTGGCGCACTTTCGGCGACATATCAAGGAGTGCTATTTTAGCGCTCCTTTCTTGGGTCACCGATGGTGCACCGCAGGATCGAGGCAAGAGGATGCCTCGGTCCCAAGGCGCACCTTCCCAGGGTGGCCCACGGCCTCCCGTTAGGATACATTATTAGTTGAAAATCTTGAAAGTCTGTTAGTCCCAAAGAGGGAGTGACCTAAGTCACATGGTTAGTTTTTGAATGCAAGCGAGAGAGAAAGGGGAATCCCTATCTATTTGAGGAGGGGGAAAGAGAATGCAAAGATTTTCCAACAGATATAAATATAACCACCACTGCCAGTTGTTCAGTATGATTCTATTCTTGAATTATATGTGCTTTGTGGATTAGGATCACTAACAATTGCAGCTGGGGGACATAATGCTTGTAGACGGGTGTGTGAAATCTTTAGGTTTCTCTTTTGTAAGAACTTGTTGTTTTAGGTTCCATTATTCCATTGTAGTAAGGTAGCACCTTACTTTTTTGTTAAATGGTGGTCTCCTCATACAGACAAACTTCTTGTGGAATTTTTCTGTGTAGAGTAAGGATGGAAACTGTGCATCCCAACAAGACCCCAAATGCTTTTAAACCGTCCATATGGCTCAAAATTCCCTTGACTTAATTCTTGAGTATTAAGTTCCAATAGTGGTTTCATTGTTGTAATATACACTAGTCAGGGATACATAGTACCTTAGAATCTTATTAGTCTCTCCGTCTCTATTTTGGCATTTGTTTGTAAAACCCTCCTGGTGTAATGTTCCATAATTGGAAATGAGACATGTGTGCTCCTTGGAGTCTCTGCAGTTGCTCATCCCTGGTATATAGGCAGTGTTTCCAAGTGGTTTCAAACTCTTCCTCCTGATTAGTTGAAAAGAAGCTTGAATTCTCACAGTTTAGCTCCTTGGATTTTCCTAATTGTTGCTGTTTCTGCATCTGCTTGTTCCATTCTTTTTATGAGCTGTTTGTAGTTAGTTCTTGGATTGGCACTAGGGCTTTTCAAAAGGTTTTTTAAAAATATTTTTAGCTGAGATAATTCTATTGTACGAAGGGCAAATTTTCTCCATTTATTTGTTTGTTTGTTTATACTGCAAAAATGCCATTTCATTGACCCACTCTGGCACTCTAACTCAAAAAAATAATAAATAAAAGAAAGGAGAAGAAAAGGGACTATGTTCAGCATGGGGGGGGGGAGTGCCCAAATCCTGTGAATAAATGGGGTTTAAATCCGTGAATATCCTGCAAAAGTGGGATTGTTTTCAGATGACGTTGGGTGACTTCGGCATTATCCTGACATTAAACTGTGAATAAAGCAGCACAATTTTGCTGCTTTATTAATGGATTAATGTCGGGATAATGCTGAAGTCACCTGATGTGTCTGAAAACAATCCCACTTTTGCAAGATATTCATGGGATTCAAACCCCATTTATTCATGGGATTTGGGTGCTTTGCCTCCTGTGTGATAAACTCCTATGTCTTGTAACATAAAAGAAACCTGTTCAAGGGTGACAATAAAATGTTGCAGCTGATGCTTGGAATTGCCAGAAAGCAGTCTGTGATCACAGAAACATTTTTGGATATATATTATTTTAAAAAAGACAATGACAACAACAACAACTAATATCACAGTCTTACAATGGGATACAGTCATTTGTCCCATCTGAAGGAGCCCTGAAATTCATACTGATTCTTGTATTTAGAGCATCATGTAAAGCACTACAGTCTCTTTACAACTGCCAGTTTGTGTATTTGTGTGTTTGAGTGTGTGGAAGGTTTTGATGATATAATGGGTTAATTCCATTACTGTGTCCATCATCATTAGCGTCTTCTGTTCAGGGCTAATGGGATATCATCAGTATTCATTGGCATGATTACTGGGTAATACCAAAATTTCCTGGAAAGCTATAGTATTGACTGTCAGTACAATTGAACTTTCATTTCTCCATTGGATGACTTTTACCAAATCTATTAGTCCCATCAGCTTGTCACTGTCTACACTAAATCATGATTTTTTCAATTCTCTATTGTTCCTCATTTTGTGTTATAGCACTGATCTCTTATTAACTCTGCTACCAGTTGTACATAAGGTTCTGACTACCCATACATTACCTCGGTGTTGCAGCTGCACATATAAACCCAATCTTCTGCAACCACAGTTTTGTTCTGACTGTGTTGTACTTTTTTTCTTTTTGCATGCTAACACATTTACATGACTAAGTGTCAAGCTTGTGCCAGTGTTCTAGGAAACTGCATCTGTTCTATTGGCACATGAAAAATTGTTTATATTTTAGTTCTTGAATCTGATAAATGCTGTCTCAACTGCAAAAGTACAACTGTGTGCTTACATAGTTGGATTTTAAGCATTTAGTATTTATACACATAAGTACCAATTAGTTAATTTTTAAAAAATCATATTTTAGAAAGTGTCCACATGAACTTTTAAAGACTTTGCATATAAATGCTCCTTGGTTCAGTCCATGACATCTCAGTTTAAAAAAACCCCCAGCAAGAAGCACTTATAAAACTCTTTAGCTACAATCCTGGAAAAGCACACCAGTCAGAGTGGACAGTATTAGACACAGTGAGCCAGTAGTCTGTCTTTATGTGTGGCATCCTCTTATATCCACATATTCAAAGCATGATAAAGTATATGTATGCAGCTTTGAATGTGGTATCAAGAAACATAAATATAAATGTATGAGACCATACTACTGTCATGGGCAGACAGGACAGTTTACCTGTCAATCAAGATGAATCATTTGGATGGCTCCGGAACAGCAGAGATTGCACAGTCTCTCCTAAAAGGCAAGCTGTATTTGCCAGCTGCTGCTAATGGCTGCTATGGCACCCGTATATGAACTTGCACAATGCTGCTCCTGTTTCCATCATAATGTAGTTGCCAAGGCAGGAAAGCAGTTAGTGGGCATCTTCAAAGTGCTTACAAGACACAGTGCCTTTCTTTTCACAGTGCTTGCGCAAAACAAATAATTGGGTGGCAGACAGTAGTGTCTTGCAACTAACCAGTGTTGTACTCTGGTTAGTCTCTATTCTTTAAAAGAGGTCTCTATCCTTAAAAGAAAGGACTGTGGGTAAAATGACAGTGGAGACATTTTATTGCTTCCAATTCATGATGGCACAAGCAGTCTACATGATACCAAGGAGACCTGGTGGTGCAGTGGTTGAATTCCAGTACTGCAGCCATAAGGTTGTGAGTTCATTCCCAAGGCTCCAAGCTTGACTCAGCCTTCCATCCTTCCATAGGTCAGTAAAATGAGTACCCAATTTGTTGTGGGCAATTGGTGTACAGATTGTAAACTGCTGAGAGAGTGCTGAGTTCACTGATAAGCAGTGTAGAAATGTAAATTGCTTGCCCCAAGGACTCCTCAGAACAAAATAGTTTGTTAATCCACACTAATGTAAAGGGGGAGGGGGGACTGGATAGGAGCTCGTATGTCCACTTACCTGATCTGGCACAAAATCTTCTATTGCCCCTACATATGCAGATCTGAAGCTATGCAACACCTATTGTTCACAAATCCTATGACCAAGACAGTAAAAATATTTTTCAAAATGAAGAAATGATAGCCATAGCAACCAGCCTGGCAACTTTGGTTGCATTCTGACATTGCTTTGATTTACATATGGTCCATACATTGGGATGGAGTATCAGTCCACCAAATGATCAAGTAACATGTGAGAGACACAGCATATGTAGTAAGCACTACATTGTAATAACAGCAGCACAAAGACATCCCTGTATCAAAGAAGGAACTCTTTGTTATTAATGGCATAAATTCTCTGGAAGGATTCAGGGTACAAGTATCTCAATATAAATAACAAACACTTATCTCTAAACTGTCTCTCAGCTTGTCTTCTGATCATAGCTCAAACGCCTGTGTCCTTGAGGTAGACGAAGATGAGGCAGCAGCTCACTGCTCTCTGAAAGCAATATGTAAATAAGTTGAATCAAGTGCTTCAAAACTGCAGTAAAACTACTTGAAGGAAAGGGCAAAAGAGGCAGGATGCAGACGCTCTGTAAACTGAACTTTTGATGGCCTTTCTGTTACAAAAATATGCAGCTGCAGATTTCTTATCTGGATAGCACCTGTGGCATGTTTTACAATTGAAAATTAACTCCTCTTAAAGCTTGTATCCCCCCCATAAAACATAAAAGTGTAGCCCCCATAACTGCTTTTTGTATAAGAAAAATAACTCCTACACCGTATCTATGTTTGTCCCTTAGTATTGCTGATAAGATGCATTGTTATTTTAAAGTGCCCGTTAAATAAAGTATCAGTTGAATGAAAAACCTACACAGGTAAATGATTTCAAGATAGCCTCATTGTGTTCAACAGAGTTACCCTTGAGCCAAACAAATTCTTTCCTGCATAGGTTATGTATCTATGGAAAAGGAAAAGGGTGAAATCTAATCACCCAGATGGGGTGGCTTTGCCCTCCTCACTATGGGTCTCTACAGACAGTGCTTTGCGCCATCTAGGAGGCAGGGAAGGGGAGAGGCAGCCACACGCCGGGCACCCCAACCCCTTCCTGAGGATGTCATCACAACGCATGCTGCTACTCATGGCGCGCACTGTCAGGACATCTTCCCGATGCAGCGTTTTTACATGCTGCACTGGAAGAGGAGCAAAAGAGCCACATGGCGGCTCTTCGGGCACCCTTTTCACCGCCTGTAAAAAAAGAGTGGTGTTTTGGCGCTCCTTTCCCAGGCAGCAAAAGGGAGGATCAGGGCCGACGCATCTGCCAACCTCGACTTTGATCCTCTGTTTTCCGAGGTGGCCCAGGGCCACCTGTCTGCATCCCCCCTATAACTAAAAAAATACCTGGAGAATTGTGAGTCCTCTAGAGAAGATCTGGAGGTCATGTGGGGAATTGCAAGCTTGAGAAGAAGATGAGAAATATATATTGCATTGCTAGAAGGCTGCTTGCATACCAATGGGTGTAGTCCAAAATATATATTCACAGGTTTTTTTTAATTTTATTGCGTTTTAAAAAGGCACAAACATATACAGTCATATACATCCACAAATACAGATACATAAATTTCAAACACACATACAATTACATACACAGTAATACAAAAACATATATACATACCACCCAACCACCCATTCATTACAATACTCACTTCCTGAACTTGGGCGAAGTACTTTATCTCTCCTTTTATTTTGCTCTCATATATTTTACCTTATTAAGCTATAAATTTATTCACCTAAGTTCATAACTTAGAAATATTCCATCTGGAGAAAAAAAGAAAAAAAAAAAAAGAAAAAGAAAAAAAGAAAATTAATCATATTTAACTTTATATTATGTATCAAAGATAATTATCAGAGATAATTCTGTTATCTCTATCTCCATCATATTTTTAACATTATAGCTTCTCTTATTTGTTTTATCATTAGTTAAACTATGTCCTCTATCTTCTCTCTTCCTAAATAATCATAGAATGTTTTCCATATCTCTTTATTAGCTTCCCAATCTTGACCTCTCACAAGGCTGGTTAAATTATCCAACTGTATTAAATCTATCAATTTACACACCCACTCTTCTGTAGATGGAATCTGATTTGTTTTCCATTGTCTAGCTAAGGTCATTCTCGTGCTGGTTGTCATATAATATAAAAGTTTACCATGTTTCTGATCCAATTCTTGATTCTCACACATACTCAACAAATATAATTTAGGGTCCATAATTATTTGCAATTGTAAGATATTTTCCATTATATTATGTACCCTCTTCCAATATTTATTAACATTTTTACAAGTCCACCACAAATGAATATAAGTACCTGTCTCTTTTTCACATTTCCAACACTTGTCTGAACATCCCTTATACATTTTTGCATCTTCACAGGTGTTAAGTGCCATCTAAATTGCATCTTAAGCAGATTTTCCCTTAGCTCATAACAGGCTGTATATTTCATTCTTTTATTCCAATTTTTTCCCATTGGTTCAAACTAATAGTCTGTTTTAAATCTTGCACCCATTTGATTATTGATTCTGTTATTAACTCCTCTTCCATCTTCATGTCTATCAAACATTTATAATATAATGTGATTTTATGATGATTATCAGACAGTAAATTCTTGTCAAAATTATTATTCATTCTTATTCCATATATTTTCTTATGACTGGAGAACCTCTTTTAAAGCTGCCTATATAGCAGCCAGCCACAAGTATACCCCCTCCTCTATCAATTGTTCATGTTTCTTAAAGTCCAGATCTTGTTTCATTAAATTCTTTTCGGTTAATTCCATATATGTTACCCAAAAATATACATTCACAGTTTTGATTGTGGTGGCAATCTGGTGTAACTTCTGTTCCAGAAAGCCTTGTTAACATGTAACATACGTTATTGGCATGACATGAAAACTTTTGACATCAAGGTTTTACCTTTCTATTTTGGGCAATAATGTGAATAAAACCTTTTCTTTGGAGGTGCAGGCTGACACTCCATATAACCAGAAATTACGTTAATACTCCCAGTTAATTAAAATGTCTTTATATAGCAACTTCCATCCAAAGCAAAGTTCAGATTGCAAACAGCCAATGACTAATTCTTTACAGTCTGAACTTTGTTTTGGAATGTTAACTTTTTACTTAGTTTATGTTCTGAATTTCTAGGTGACAGAAAGACCTCATTTAGCTTTGTTTGCACACATTGTTCTATATTTTCCCAGTCTTTGAGACTCCCCACATAATCAGCTGGTCTTGCTTATTTATACAGAAAAATTACCCTGAAAGTGATTAAAATTTCTGTACAGTAGATCCTGTTCTGTAAATCAACATCTTTCTTTAAAAAACATATGTATCTTGAGGTTACTTGATATCTTTTCCTCCAAACTTGATAGCATATTAAATGCATAAGAATCAATAATGCATGCATTTAGACTCAGTAGGAGTCATGTTTTTTGTTGTAGTTATGGTACCCTTTGTTAATATAGCACACTGTACCCTCTGTATATGAGTTTGATTTGGGTTAATTTGGTTGACTTTATATTAAGCACTGTTTGGTTTCAGTGGAAGTTACATGGCACTCTAGTAGTGTTGCAAGGAGAAAGACACCCCCTCCCCCAACGCGTCGGGAGGGGCCTTCTGTTGCGCCGGCCATTTTAAGAAGGCCGACAGCACGATTGGTTGGGAGGGCTGGGAGTCCCACCCTCCCTTTGGCTCCCAACCAATCAAGGGGATCTCGCGAGATCCCCCAGCAGCCCACATAATGTCACGAGACTGAATAGTCTCGCAAGATTTCGGGCAGAATTTGTGGGGCTTATATAATGGCCCTCAGCCTCGTGGAGGTAGCCATTTTGCATTCAGCAGCCGAGAGAGAGGATCAGCAGCTGAGAGGGAAGAGCCATTGGGGCTTGGGCAGTTCGAGCTTTGTCCTGTGACTTGTGTAAAGGGTTCTAGTCCTTGCTTGGGGCACTATAGCCGGGGCTCGTTAATTCTAAAGGAGGAAATTTTTTTTCCTCATTGGTCTGCAACTTGTGTAAAGGGTTTTAGTCCCTCCTTGGGACACTATAATCACTGGGACTTATTAATTCTAAAGGAGGAATTTTTCCTCATTGGTGTGTGACTTGTTTTTAAAGGTTCTAGTCCCTGCTTGGGACACTATAACCCGGGGCTTGTTAATTCTAAAGGGAATTTTTTCCTCATGCCACGGAGCAAGTTGCAATCCAAGCGGCGTGCGGCGCCTGATGGATCTGTCACCGGCCAGTTGGCACCCAAGCATTCGGCCAAGGCTCAGGGTCATGATGATGAGATTGTTGCCCAACTGGCTCAGTTGGGATGTACAATGGCAACATGTGTGGCTGTTTATGAGCAACTGGCTCAGAGGGGGGTGCAGGGTGGTATCTCTGGAACCTCGGCCCCTCCAGCCCCAAGCGCGGGGTCCTCAAATGAGGTGCAAGAGGCTACACAGGTGCAGGAAGTACCCTCACCTGGTATGACAGTGGGTGACACATCACGTGGTCCAGTAGATGCTACAGCTATGGAGGTCAGGCAGCCAACTGTAGCTGACATGATGGAGCTTATGAAAAAGGTTCCAGGCTTGATGCAGCAGGGAGCAACGGCCTCTGTGTCTGCACAGCCTACATTGGCTGATTTGTATAAGGTGGTACAGCAGGCGGTGGCTTCAGGCGGTGGCTTCAGGCCAGGCCAACGAGCTGGCAGCGGAAGCCCCAGAAGTACAGAGCAATGTAGTGGGAGGTGCTTCCTCCACCCTTCAGCATAATAGCCAAGTCCTGGTTGCATCACACTTGGTTGGAGGTGTACAAGTATCAACGGATACCCCACAGCAGCCAGCGGGCTCAGGTATGTCTAATTTACCTATCTCCTTGGGGTCTTGGCCAGCAACAGTATGGATGCCTGGTGTTCAAGCTGGCCAGGGCAGTGAAGCTGAGAGTTCACCTCAGTTTCACTGAGCACATCCTTAGTGGCAGCTGGGGCGATTCAGACTCAGGTTGCAAGGGTCCGGGTGGAGCAGCCCCTGGTTGGCAAGGTAGGTGCGACCAAAGGATCTGCTACAGTAGGGGCCTTAGGTCAGGTGGGGGGGGAAAAGATCAGCTGAATGTAACCCTTACACAGGCATGTCCAATCTGCTAGGCTCCCATCTTCCATTAGCAGTGAAGGAGCAGATTTGGAGGGATGAGTTCATTGACCTTTTTTCCTTGACTTTCTGGGACCCAGAACCAAGAATTATGGTGAAAGACGGAGTTGTATTTAGTCTACCTAAAGAGTTTGAGGCCCACAAGCACCCAAAGCTGGAGAAGAATTTCATTAATTAGATAATGGGGTTTACAATTTATAGGGGTATCATTGAGAAGAAGGAGCCTTTAAGGTCTCCGGAATTATCCAAGTACCAGGAGATAATGATAAAGGCCTACACTAATTGTCACTTTAACTTGAGAGGGTCTGCTTGGCTTCAGTATGACGAGCAGTTTCGGATGTGTGCTGCTTTGGATCATTCCATTTCATAGCGGCACATATAAGCTGAGCTATGGGCGGACATGATGGTTGGTGCCTCCCCTTCGAGCAGATGTGACAACGGCTTTGTGCCTATGGTCACTCAGCCGAGAGGGCAGTATGTGAGGCTTGGCACGGGGGAAAAGAGATTACCAGGAGACTGCTGGGAGTTTAATGCAGGTAAGTGCAGGCGGCAGACCTGCAAGTTTGAACATCGCTGTGGCACCTGTGGAGGGAATCACCCCAGCACCTCTTGCTTCAAAGGTAAGTGGACCAGAGCTGGAGCTGCCCCTCAGGCTACCCAGGCTGGAGGAAAAAGCTCCAACACACATTAGGTTGGATGTTTTGACTGCTTGGTTGATGGTTTATCCTAAGCGGGATGCTGTCCAGTACTTACTTAAGGGTTTTTACACATGGTTTTCACATTCCATATTCGGGTTTAAGAGTTTATCGTGTTACCAGGGATCGTAAGGGACAAGCTGGCAAAAAAGCTGGCAGCAGGGAGGATATCTGGGCCCCATAAACAATTGCTGATGCCAACATTACGGTTGTCACCACTAGGTGTGGTACCCAAGAAGACACTGGGGTGAGTATCACTTAATTCACAATCTTTCTTATCCCAAAGGGGAGTCTGTGAATGATGCTATTGACCCAGCGTTGGCATCTGAAATATGCATCATTTGACTTAGCAGTACAGATGGTTAGAGCCTTGGGCAAGAGAGCTCTTTTGGAAAAATGTGATATAAAATCTGCCTTCAGGCTACTTCTGGTGCACCTTAAAGATTTTGACTTGCTAGGCTTCCAATTTGAGGGAATGTACTATTTTGACAAGGTGATGCCAATGGGCTGTTCCATTTCTTCCTCGGATTTCGAGAAGTTTAGTAACTTTTTGCATTGGTGTGCTGTGAAGAAGTCTGGCAATCCTGCAATTACGCATTATTTAGATGACTTCCTGTTTGCTGGGGGCCTGGCACAGCAGCGTGCTGGGACACTTTGTCAGCTTCTCAAGCTTTGATGGATGAGATGGGAGTGCCTTTGGCTAACGAGAAGACGGAGAGCCCTGCCACCCAGTTAACCTTTCTGGGCATAAAGCTTGATACAATTGAGGGTTTATCTCACCTCCTGAATGAAAAATTGGACATAATGAGACAACAGGTAAGGGCAATCAGAGGTAAGAATAAGGCCATGTTGCATGACTTTCAATCTCTAACAGGTTTGTTGAATTTTGCTTGCAAAGTGGTGGTTCCTGGATGGGCTTTTTGTGCTCGCTTATACCATGCCACAAGGGGGGTGTCTTCCCCGCATCATCACATTCACAGTGGGATACACGAGGACCTGAAGGTTTGGGACTCATTTCTTGAGGAATTCAATGGTGTATCATTCTGGAGGAGCAAGATGCTCCTAAAGGCAGATTTTCAGGTTCATTCTGATGCATCTAGAGCCCATGGTTTTGGTGTATACTGGAAAGGACAGTGGGCAGTGGAGAGTTGGCCTCAGGGTTGGGTGAGTAACGTTTGACAAGAGATCTTACCTTTCTTGAACTGTTCCCTATTGTGGTTGCAGTTCATCTTTGGCCAAAGCAATTTGCTCAGAAAACTTTTTGGTTTTGGTGTGACAACCAGGAAGTAGTTCATGTCATCAATTCCCAGAGTTCAAAGTCTCCAAGGGTGATGGCTTTGGTCAGATCTATGGTGTTGCAGTGTTTAAAATACAATGTGTTGTTCCAGGCGCCACATGCCTGGCCTATTGAATTCCTTGGCAGATGCCCTTTTGCATTTTCAGTTTCACAGGTTTCGAGAGCTAGCTCTGGAAACAGCAGCGCAGCCTTTGACAGTACTAGCCTATCTGTGGAACCTTGGAGGATAGAGATTGAGCAGGCTATTCTGCACTCCGTTGCCCCTTCTACATGCAAGGCCTATCAGCTTGCAATACGAGCTTTTAGACAATTTCTGGGTGAAATCGAGGTTTGGCCCCGGAGGGTGGAGATTATACTCTGCTTTGCAGTTCATCTCAGTCATCCCAGATTGTCTCCGTTGACCATTAGGGGAAGGATGGCAGCACTGGCTTTTTACTCCCGGGGGTGTGTGTGTGTGTCCCGGATCCTACAGCTAGGGTATGGAGGGCATTGGAGGGATGGTCTAGGGAGCTCCCTGCGGCACGCGATACCCACATGCCGGTGACAGATTCAGTCCTAATGCAGATTTGGCATTCCCTCTAAGTGGTGTGCTCCTCACCTGAGGAAGTTACCTTGTTTTGGGCTGCTTTTTCGTTAACCTTTTTTGCTGCAACCAGAATTAACGAGCTCATCCCCAGTTCTCGCTCTGATACATCAGGCCGGGCATTATTGTTATCTGATGTTCAAGTTTTGGAGCAGGGCCTGCAATTGTGTTTGAGGAGCTCAAAGACAGACCAGCTGGCTAGGGGTCAAACAATAGTCTTATCTCGGGCTCCTAAGGGCCAGATCTGCCCAGTAACGGCTTTGACAGATTGCCTCAGATTGTGCCCAGCATCCCCTGGTTATTTGTTTTTGCATGTCTCAGGCCTTCTGTTGACACAGTTTCAATTTTGAGTGGTGTTGCAGGAGGCTCTGAAGCATGCGGGCTTACCAGCAGCCCAATTTTCTTCTCACTTGTTTCGGATCGGAGCTGCCATGGCCGCAGCAGCTCATGGCCTAAGTGATGCTGTGATCCGACATATTGGGCAATGGCACTCTGGAGCGTTTAAAGCTTACATTCGCCTTTAGACTGGTTAGATGTTGATTTCTAGTTCCGGGGGGCCGATGCGATCGTGCCTTGGTGTTCTAATGTGTGTTTTTCTGTTGGGCAGGTGGAGAACAGGGTGACGTCTAGATTGTCAGTCACAGCTTGGTCTTATGGGCTGAATGGCATGCTCTCCAGTCGGGTCGAGATCAAAACTTGGGTCTAGAGCCATTTCGGCGCATCCATTGGTTTGGGGGGAGAGGCATGCTATGGGGGTCCTCTTTCCCCAAATCATCAAGTTGGCTGTTACCTTCTGATCTCCCCAGATACTCCTCATTCACCTGGGTGAGAATGATTTGGTCAAGATCCCCAGATTGCAGTTAGTCCAAAGGATCATTGCGGACCCCCATGAAGTATGATGCTAGTTACCAGGGACTGTTCTATTATGGACCAAACTCTTGCCATAACAAATTTGGCCTGATGTAAGGAAAGATTCTGCTAGTAACGCAGCTCGTCGCTGGGTGAATAGGGGTGTTTGGAGGAGGTTGGAAGCTTTGGGGGCCTCATGTGTTGAACATGACCAGATTACGGTTGATTTGCCACATCTGTACAGGGTTGATGGGGTTCATCTCTGCCCAGTAGGCTGTGATGCATACTTGGACTCCATTGTTTCTCACATTAAATGGGTCCTATTGGGGGGAAGGGGATGCCAAGCTAGGCTGGGCCCCTCCTGTGGTGGGGCAGGGACCCCCCCCTCCAGGGGATAATTGGATATCTGGTTTTTCAATATTTGGTCATTTAAGAGGGATGAATGGTTTACATTGTCAGCTTAAAATCTCTTACCTCATCGGTCTTAGAGATGACGTCAAAATTGGACAGGGGGATGATTTGATTACATGTTTGGCAACTTATGTGTGACCCTTGTTGACATATGCTTAGTTGGAGGCATGACTTATCCCTGATGGCTTCACATGATTATGGTGAGGATTACATCAGGAATTATGGCATGCACACATACACATGTGTCAAGAAAGAAGTTATAATAAAGTTATAATGAAGTGAAGATTTTTGGCTCTAAAGTCATTGTTTAAGACCCTGTACAGATGAATAAAGTTGTATCCATTTTGTTACCCAAAAAATGGCGTTCAGACTCCTTTGTGCCGGTGCAACTATTTTTTTTTATTGTTGCATGCCTTCAAGTTGTTTCCAATTTAAGGTGAACCTATCATGGGGTTTTCTTGTCAAATTCATTAAGAAGGGGTTTGTTATTGCCATCCCCTGAAGTTGAGAGTGTGTGACTTGCCTGAGGTCACCCAGGGGGTTTCCATGGCTGAGTCAGGATTTATACTATCATTCTAACTACTTTTAAGGATCATTTATTTCAATAAGTGCATGCATATTGCTAGTGTGCTTAAATTTGGTTATTTGGTGTCCATTGGGCCCCAGAATTGTAACCCACAAAGAAAATTCTCCACACTGTGGTAAAATCCCCTGAAACCTTAACAATCCTTTAGATTTCATCAGTATGACAAAAAACTAATTACAACATGATATTATACCAGAATGACAAGGGTGAAGGTCTGGGCCTCTTTTGGCTGTGATTCTAATAGATGCTGCAAACACTTGCTTATTGGTTTCACATTGTAAATAAATGAACAAAAAAAAAGGTCATTGTTCAAAAACATTGTCTACTTTGCTTCCTCCCTTCCTCCCTCCCTTCACATCAGTCAACATCAGAATACATCATGCCTCTCAAGAGATCTGGTTTCCGTTTATGAAATGTCTTGCTGGAATAAAATTGCTACAACACGATTTAGGTGAGGCTAAGCACCTTGAAAGCTCCATTGATGTGATCTGAATTTGAGAATTATGGGCTGACTTAAATATATCCAACTTAAATCAAATCTTTGTTGGATCATGGCCATTGGGTTTAATCCAAAAGCTCATTTTTCCTGAAGGAAGACAATCTTTGGATTCAATCCTGTGAGGATGGCTCCTCTTAGGGTATGATCTCTGCCAGATTTTCAGGATCCAACTCACTCTGTGCTATTTTAAGAGGGCAAGAAGAGAAATCTGCCTCAGATTGAACATGCCTCAGTCTGAATCTATTCCATTTCTTTAATGTTGCTCTGGCCTACACTTGTGCTCATTATGAACCACACTCTGTACATGTAATATGATCTCAGCTCAATGCATTTGTTTTTGGCTGGGTGGCCAATTCAGATGAATCTCTAATGAAATAGGACTCATTTGAATGAATGTGAACTGGGTCTAGATTGAATCAGCTCATTCCCTGTTGGATCAATTCAGTCTGGACTAACCTAGCAATCTGATCATCAAACCACATTAAAGGAAAGACAGGAAGTGTTTCTCCAAAATGAGGCAAAACAACATTACCAAAGGAAAAAAAGAACACCACACCATGATGGATAAGGTGTTTACGCATTGACAGTTTTAGTGTTTAATCAATTGGAAGAATCTCACCAGCATTCTCCTGTCATGGTGCTTGGAGTGAAAGATGCAGTGGAGTATATTCTCCTTCCTTGTCCTCCTTTGTGGAAGCTCTGTTTGTAGTAGGAACATTTTTCAAAGAGTCTGATAATTTTGTATTTACTGTAGCTCACATTTCTTCACTTTTAGTATTAAAAGTACCTTGCCTAATCCAATCCAATCCTATCCTTACTTAACTGTCATACTTGCTGGTTATTTCTATGACTGTATGTGTTGGTCTCAGTGTTGTTTTAGTGGATATTTTTTAGGTAGTACCAGTTGAGTCTCATGGATTTTGGTATCCATGGAGGGTCCTGGAATCAAATTCTAATGGATAACAAGGACCCACTATACCTGATTTGCATATACCTACATACTGAGATATTGTAGAGATGGGACCCAAATCTAAACATGCAATTCATTTATGTTTTATATAAACCTTATACACATAGCCTGAAGGTAATAATATGTTTATTTTATATTTATGCAATATTTTAATCATTTTGTGCATGAAACAAAGTATGCGTACACTGAACCATCACAAAACAAAGGTGTCACTATCTCAGTCATCCATGAAAAATGTTTTGGTATTTGGAATATTTCAGATTTTGTAATTCTGGATAAGGGAGACTCATCCTTTATTATTTTTGCATAACTTCTTACTTGTTCCCACTCCAAATTTGGCCTTAAGGTAAAAGATGTGATTTCAATCTATGGAGTGAAAGACAGACCAAAAGGATCGTAGTGACCAGACAGCCTACTCTGGAAGCAGGCTATTGCTACAGTTCCAAATGGGCTGCCAGCAGGAATGGCTTTTTGCTGCTCCTTTTGTCAGCAGCTTCAGGCCACTTTAGGCAGCCTTGGAGCAACTTCTGGCCACATAGGGGTGCATGCGTCATATAAACACCACATCTCTGAAGTGGCCGGAAGCCACTCTATTTGGCCCATCTGTTTTGAGCCTATGTTTTGTGTTTAGGGCTCTTCTTTATTTGTTAATTTTATTCCCTTTGTCTATCAGTACTATATCTTAGTACACAATTCTTAGTGTGCAAGTACAAGTGATGTATCATAAATACAATTATACTCCAGAAAAGCAACACACATATTAGCAAATATAAACTATAATAAACATCTTGAGATTTGAAAGATGGATGAGGGAATTTTTTTTCCCCAGAAGCAAGAACTGTAGATTTAGGGAGGGACAGTTAAATTGTCTGTATAGAGATTTTGTAGCACCTTTGAGACTAACTGAAAAAAAAAAGATAAAAGAGGTTTGTAGCATGAACTTTCGTAGACTTTAGTCTACTTCTTCAGATACTTATGGTGGATTTAAAGCCAGGGACAGACAGGAGTACAGGAGTTTAACTGAAGATAACTGAAAAGGAATGTTGGTTACTGCAGGCCCAATCAGCATGAGTAGAACTCATGAGCTCTACATGATACATAGTTTGCAAAGGGCTCCCCACATATTGGTCTTTAGAAATGACATCCCATTGTTTGTACTTGTTGATAAAGAAGATATCTGTCTGTATCTGGGCAATTTTCTTTATGTGGTTGATGGATTTCCACTTCATTCAGATAAATTTGGTGCTTTCTATAGTGATAGAATTTAAAGATTTAGTCGTGTTAATCTGTAGAATTAATATGTATAGAGATTTTGTAACACCTTTGAGACTAGCTGAAAAAAAGAAAAAAAAGAGGTTTGTAGCATGAGCTTTTGTAGACTTTAGTCTACTTCTTCAGATGCTTATGGTGGATTGAAAGTCAGGGACAGACAGGAGTGCAAGAGTAAGTTGTCTAGTAAGATATAGTCTTTGGCACTTCTGGTACTCATTATGAGCCATTTTATGGCAATCCTGATAATTTCAAAAACATAGATTTTAAAGATAAAATATACCTAAGCAATCTCATCAATTATTTGTCATCCTGAAAATTCAAGCTATAGTTCATCATTTGGGGCTTATCCATAATAAATAATTAAGGTGAAAACCAGTCAGGAAATAGATAAAAGAACATCACCACAGAATCTTTAATGACCAGAGGAGTTCATGACCTGAGTTTTGTGTTACACTAGAATGATAGAACCAATTTGATACACTTCATTTTCTTCCTTTCCATGCTTATTCATGTCCCATCTATGAAACTCTAAAGTTTAGAAATGTCACTGCAAACTGCTCTAATAATATCTTGTTTAAACTCAACATTATGAAAGCTAACAGTCCTTTTCTAATGTGTCTATTTCTGAGTGATCAAATTCACATAGCTATCATTGTTCTACCTTCCAAAGTATTCAAATTATTTTCCTTCTGACACTGTGTATGTGTATCATGTCCTAGACCTCAGGTACCACAGCAGAAGGGGGCATTAGGACAATGGATATGTTTATCAAGACACTCCTTAAACCTGAGAGCCTACAGACACTCTTTAAGTGTGAAATCCAAAGATTTTATTTGAAGAAGGGAGACTACAGGCACTCATGGTAGTATTCATGAAACTAACTAGACCACAAGTCTTATTCATGTATTATATTATATTATATTATATTATATTATATTATATTATATTATATTCTGCCCGATATCCTGAGATGTCAGGACAACAGATGTATACATCCAATTTAACTAGTTCAAAAACAATATGAAATTTAATACAATAAAAGTAATGCAGTCAGATTAAAAACATATAAATGATTTAAGAAGTTAAAACAGGTGCAAGAGTTAAAACAGTTAAAAACCATACACATTTAGGCCTCAAAGACTTTACCAAAAAGCCAATTTTAATTTAGTTTTGAACCAAACACAGCATTAATGGGCCTCCAAAATGAAGAGCTTCCACAAATAGGGTACTGCATGTGAATAGGTCTTCTTCCATGCCCTCCCACTGTATATTGCTCTCATTGACAGAACACAGATGGGGGTCCCTCCAGAAGACCTCAGTCCTTGGGAAGGTATATATAAGGAGAGGCACTCCCTCAAATATCAGCCCCAGGCTGTTTAGGTTTTTGAATGTTTTCACCAGTGCAATCCAATAAACCTGAGCATTTAATTATTTATGCTCCCTGCCCACTCCCTACTTCTTGATATCTCTGGTGACAGGTAAGGCCATTTTATTCCGAGTGTGCTTTATCATGTTATGAAATTTTATTGCATTGTACAAAGAGTCCTCAGTATCATCATAAGTACAGGATGTAAACAGAATTGCCACAGCTGGTTAAGTCTGAACTGAACTAAAATGCACAAACTATCCCAGCAAAATTATTTTATTCTTATTTTTATTTCATTTTTCTCTCACCTTTTCTCCATTATGAGACCCAAGGTGGTTTCCAAAAGACTTTAATACAGAATATTCAGCTGAAAACAGTGATATCAACTTGGTAAAGTTATGACAGAATTACAAACAAGCATCATTATAAAAGTCAGAGAAAAGTGATTCCTGACAACTGGACAGAGGCAAATATTAGCTTAATTCTTAAAGAGGGCAGAGAGGGGACGGATGTTAAAAACTATCTCCCTATCTCTCTCTTAAAAGTTGATTATAAGATCTTTGCCATAACATTGGCAGAACATTTAAAGGGGTTTTTACTAGATTGGGTCCAAAATGATCAGAATGGATTCCTCCCCGGGTGAAATATCAAAGATAATGTGAGGCATATCTTAAACATTATTGAATATCATAGTTAGGACATTAATCGCAAGCTGGCCATGATATTCATAGATTTCGAAAAAGCTTTCGATAACGTCAGGTGGGACTTTTTGCTGAAATGTTTAGCTAGAATTAACACTGGCCCTAATTTCATAAAATGGGTCAAAGCAATATAAAAAAAACAACCTGCTAGGGTTATTGTTAATACGGATAAGACAAAACCCTTTTTGGTATGTAGAGGCACTAGGCAAGACTGCCCTCTTTCTCCTCTTTTGTTCTTGGTTGTATTGGAGATTTTAAATCACAATATTAGAGAAAATGTAGAAATAGAGGGAATTAAAATAAAACAGAAACAGATGCAACTTAAAGCTTATGTGGATGACCTAGTCATGACTATAACTAACCCGGCTAAGGACCTTATCACACGTGGGCCACAAAGCGATACGAAAGCGAAATAAGAATAAATCCAGGAATAAACCGAAAGAAACCCCAAAATACGTAAATGGCTATCAGACGCAATTAGCATCATCGTGCTATTAAGGAAAGTGCGATGAAGTGCTCCCGGGAACCATATTTGCTGTTCACACACAATTGAGAAAATCCCGGACATAACCAAGCAATGATGCCCTGCACATGCTCAGTACAGCCACGGCTGTCACTTGCCGCGGCTGTCAAACACACCCCTTCCAAAGCCGGCTGTCCCCCAAACCCCTTCCCAAGCCAGTACAGGGTCCGTGCTCCGAGGAGAACGTCCTCAGAGAGGCGCCTCTCTGAGGATGTCCTCCTTGGAGCTCGGACCCTGCGCGGGGCCTGAGCTCCGAGCAGAACGTCCTCGGAGAGGCGCCTCTCTGAGGACGTCCTCCTTGGAGCTCGGACCCTGCACGGGGCCTGAGCTCTGAGCAGAACGTCTTCAGAGAGGCACCTCTCTGAGGATGTTCTGCTCGGAGCTCAGGCCCCTTGCAGGGTCCGAGCTCCAAGGAGGACGTCCTCAGAGAGGCGCCTCTCTGAGGACGTTCTGCTCAGAGCGTGGACCCTGTGCCAGCTTGGGAAGGGGTTTGGGGGACAGCCGGCTTGGGAAGGGGTGTGTTTGACAGCCACGGAGTGCAGGCGGGGGCGGGGAAAAGCTCCACAATACGTATTGGGGAAATGCTCCCAATACGTATTGTCTTTTCAAACTGATAAGGTCCTTACAATAAAAGCGAAATGATTCCTGTTGCGCACTTGTACTTCCTGAAGAAACTGAAATACAAAAGATCTCAGTTCTTGCCGCATTCTGTCGGGGTTCTGTCGGGGTTCTGAGCGACGTAGTGTGGACACACAGAAAAATAATACTTATCAGGTCAGGATTTCGTTTGGGTTCTGACTGCTTTTGGCCCCGTGTGATAAGGTCCTAAGATAGAAATGGTGATTAAAGAGCTGGATGCCTTTGCTAGAGTGTCAGGATTAAAGGTTAATAAAAATAAAACAGGAATACTGACCATGAACCTCTCTGGACTTGAGATAAAGGAAATAAAGGAGAAAACAGGCTTTCAAATTAAAAAGGAAATAAAATACCTGGGAATTACCATCACTTCTAGAAACGTAGATCTATTCAAAAATAACTACCATAGGAAATGGCAGGAGATAAAAAAAGACCTAAAAAGATGGAACAACTTAAAATTATCTTGGCTGGGTAGAATATCTGTAATTAAGATGACCATTCTTTCTAAAGTTCTCTTTTTATTTCAAGACCTGCCTATAATTCATAATGATATTCATTTTAGACAGTGGCACCAGGATCTCTCCAAGTTTCTTTGGAGCAGAAAGAGACCTAGAGTTAGAATGAAAATTACCCAAAATAAGATAGAAAGAGGCAGTTTGGCTGTGCCAAATTTAAAAATCTATTTTGAGGCTTGTTGTTTTCTATGGTTGATGGATTGGTTTCGGTTAACAAATAAGTAGATACTTTTTTGCGGGAAACTCGACTGCATAATTTGTGGGAGCGGAATTAAGATATGGACTGCACGCATATCTTTTTTATGATAAAACCCGGGTACATAAAGAGTTTGAAAACCATTTTGTGCATAAAGCTCTAATTAGGGTGTACAATAAATATAAAGATGTGCTATGCAGGAAGGTGCTGCTGTGGGTTTCAACAAACGAGGCTTTATTTGGAAGAGAGAGACTGAGTGAAAATAAATGGATAACATATAATGAATTAGTCAAATACCAAAAAGAAACAGGAAATATAGAACTTATAACACGAGAAGAAATTTTGGGGAAAGGATAAAATTGTGGATGGTTCCTGTATATGCAACTCAGGGACAGGTTCATGAAGGACAAAAATACTAGAGGAATTGGTAAAGCTGAAAAGGAATTTGAGGCAATTTTGGAAAGTGACAAAAAGACCAAGATATGTCAATTCTATGAGCTTCTCCTGAAATTAGAACAAGAGGATGAGGTTGTTAAAGAATGCATGATCAAATGGGCATTAGACTTGAAGCAGACCATACCTCTTGAACAATGGGAAAGATCATGGACCCACAGAATTAAATACACACTGAGTTATGACTTAAGGGAGAACTTCCACAAAATGCAACATCAATGGTACCTGACCCCAACAAGGTCGGCTAGAATGTATAAAGGTGTCAGTAAAATTTGCTGGAAGTGCTGCAAAGAGGTCGGCACTTTCATACACATCTGGTGGAACTGTAAGATTGCTAAGAGATACTGGAAGAGTATTCACAGGATTGTTATGCGGACTGTACAAATTAAAAGGGGGATGGACCCTACATTTTATTTGCTTGGAATGACAGATGATAATGCCTTTGAATCTAAATATGGTAAGCTTATTTTTTATTTAACTACAACTGCCAGAATAGTTTACGCAGCGAAGTGGAGATGCCATGATATACCTACTGTAAAAGATTGGCTATACAAACTTACGGACTGTGTTACTGTAGATAAACTAACTTTATGTTTGAGAAGGGAATCCTGGGATAAACAAAGAAAGGCCTGAGACCCAGTAAAACATTTTTGGGAAAATGATGAATATTGTGATCTGTTGCCCAGGGCATTATAATAAACTTTCTTTTAATCTTTTTCCTTTTGCTGTTTGCAATCTTACTTTGTTACTTACTTTGTAATTAATATTAACCTTGCTTCCCCCTCCCCAGAGATTGGCGGGTGAAGGGACAAGAATGAGCAAGATGGCTTTATATTTTTCTTTATTGGATATCAGAGATGAATGTAGGATATTAGATAGAGCATCTGAGTTGAAGCTCAGGAAGTTTATTTGTGTTATTTGTATGTGATTTTTTTTAATGTTTACACAAATGATTGCGAGGTTAGTCTCGATGTTTTTGTCCTCATTGTTTTGTAAATCATTTTTAATATATTAATAAAGTATATTTTTTAAAAAAGAAAAGAGATTCCACTTCCTGTTCCATCATCTCATGTCAGAAAACATTTTAAAAGCTATAAAATAAACTATGACTGTTAAAACTAAACGTTGTATTTAAAACATTTAAAAACATACAGTATCATAAAAAATGAAAGGAATACTACACTCCACGCCTTAAAAAAAAACTCATTTGTATAGCTAGTTAATGACCAGAATGTGCTACTTCTTATTGAAACTGAAGAAAGCCACCATATCAAGGAATTCAGAAAATGTGTAAATTTATTTCATTTTTACATTTTATTAAAGCTGTTGAATTCTGCTTTTTGTAAAAAATAAAAATAAAATAAACTGCCATGCAAAAGCACTCATTGCCTCCATGCAACATAATAATTCCTTAAACAGGTATCCCCTTGTAAACAAGGGTTTCAGTTTCAAGTGCTGAGTGTCAAAAAGACTATAATACCAGTTGGCTGGTGGCTTCTCAGGTCCCAAATACACTTTGCTTTCTAAATTATTGTTTAGGTTTGTTGGGAAAGGGAGTAATATTTCCAGCAGTAATATTTGCTTTGCAGCATCAATACCCTTGCTTCTAAATTTGGTGACAAATCTATTTCAATTTATAGATGACTTTCAGAAACAAAAAAGTGGTTCACTATCTTTGGGGATATTAAATGGAAATGCATTTAAACTTCTGGCCTTGACCAGAAGGAAAATCAAGAAACCAAATGCACAACCATTATATTTATACTGCATTGCATTGCTCAAGATATTTCCATAATTTTCCTACGAACTTTCTCTTGCTGCTGGGCTGTTTAATAGCAATCAGGGCTCTTGAATCAATTTTCATGCTCTACCAGCAATGTCATGAACCAATCTGTTTGTCTGCCTGTGATTTTTTTTCCCACCCAGGAAAGGCATGAAGCATGAAGCCATTTTGTCGTGTCGATTCTAGGCATATTGGTTAGGATTTGGGGTCCCTGAACATGTAAGTTCCAGGGGGATACTGCTATCCCAGATTGAGATAGCATGCAACCATCACACTCATTTCTGGGACTGACAGACAAGAAAAGTGATTCCAGAGGTAGAATATATATCAGATAGCTCTAATGGGATCTTCTACAATTGCTGGTGTTATCTATAAAGAAATGAAGGGATGAAAGTAATGCTGCATTGGAGTCAGGGCTTGGAAGATCAAAGAGCTAGGAAGGATGTTTTGATTAGCAAGACAGTGACATCATCTTCCACTTCCTGTCCCATCATCTTGTGTCATCTGAACTCAACTGGAATGCACACTATTGCTGAGAACAAGGGGAGAAGCTGTTTTTTTCTCAGAAAAAAACATATTACTGTGATTTATCCCAGTGATAATCCCAACCAGTTTGCAAGATTTAAATTTATGATTAAGATTCATTAACTTTATAAAAGAAATGCTCTTAGCAGAGATGAAAAGTCTTAGACCTGTTTTTTTAAATAATAATAATAATAATAATAATAATGAATCAATACATTTTCCACATCTCTAAATGCTTTTGAACATTGGCAGGTTTCCCCACATTTTTAACAGGGCTGTGGGTGGGCAGTTAGACTTCAGAAGATACCACAATACCACAAGAAATAAGTGATCATGTCTATCATGGCTGGGGGCCTAGTTTTTCAATTGTGTGTTCATGTGTAGGCAGATTATATTTTAATTTCTCAAATTTCTATACAGCCATCAAATAAAGTAAAATCATCTAATATTATAAACCTAATGCAACAATTGAATATAGTTATTTCTATAGCCATTTAATATAGAAAACCCATTTGATGGGCATGTGTTACAGGTGCTTTATGAAAGTGCTCTATGTGAGAAAGTCTAAACTGGAGAATAGTGAGTGGTTTCAATAACAAGGCAACAGGACTACACCTAGGTGGGCTTTCAAAGAAATGGGTAAAAACAGATAGATCTTTATAACATAAATATCTATAAACCTATCAATAAGCCATATATTCAGTTTAGTGTCCATTTATTTATTTATTTTATAAAAATATTTGTCAACTGTGTTTTAGTTCAAAAAGTTTCCCCTAGATGATAAACAATTGAACAATATAAATTATCATAACTTCACAATAAAGATATTAAAACAAGAGTGGAAGTTATCTTTGAAAACAAAGACCAAAAATACACTTCAAGTCACTAAAATGCTAGCCCCAACAAACAACGTCAGACCCATTTAATGATATTAAAATGATATTAAAAGCTATCAGTCTGACCTCTTTAGGGAGGAAGTTCTGCCATTAGACTGCTACCACAGAAAAAGCTCTGCTGTTTCCATCAACATCACTGTTTTCCAGTGAATATGAAGGATATCTGAAATAGCACATAATTAAGAAGAGATTCAAGTGGGCAAATGTCTGATATTCTATTTTCAAACCATTTAGGATAGGGTGGGGAAAGATAAGTCCACAAAAGTCATGTGTAGTCTCCTGACCCCATTTTTGAAGCTATGCAAACCCATGCACACCTCTGGAAGTCTTTTATTTTTTAAAAAAATCTAAATTCAGAAAAGGGATGCTCCTTCACCTTCCTTGACTGCTCGAGCTTCATCAACACCACCTCCAAGCTGAAAATGAAAACAGAAATAATGTCATATCACTTCTCTTTTCAATGTGGGTGACTCACTACAGGTGTGGCAGTATAAGAATAATGTCCTTGCCTGGCACGTTTACCAACCTATCCCTCTCATTCACTACTCCCTTAAACTGATGATAAACCAATTTCTACAGGACTGGTGTAAAATGTTTACCAAAGGGTATACAAAAATTAGGAATCTGGCTGCTGTATTTTTTTTAATTTGCTGCAGCTGTGGGAACACTTTTCAAAATTGGAAGCTACATGTGGAATACATTTTAAAGGTCTAAGTGGGAGGTGATTAAAGCATGAATCATTGTGGCCAGGATAAATGGTAAAATGTCTTGAATGTATCAATCTATTAATGTTAGCACCAGAAACATAAAAGCAGGATGACAACAGTTAGAGTAGGAGTTTTTACCAAGCTTTTAAAACATCGTAATCACACACACACACACACACACACACACACACACACCCCACTACATAAAGCAATAGATTTCATGTTAAGTTTATGCAAACCAAATGGAATGTAGCTTTTCATAAGAATGAAAGATTTCAGTGTTACTTAATGATCAAGAGTGTACAACTTTATGTTACTTTATAATGTTCAAAATGAAAGACTACCCATTTAGTGCTAAATGGATTGAGTCCCTATATTGGGAGAAAGGTGAGATATAAGAAAATAAAATAATAAAAAAAACAAAAATATACAGGTAATATTTGATCTGATGTTCAGCATTTGCTGGTCCCTCATTGCTTTCAATGAGCAAGTGGCACTGGCCACATGCTTGATCTTACAAATTGAAATTAACAAGCCATTTACTGGTTGTTGGGCAGGCTTTTACACCTGGCAATGAAGCAATCTTCCTACTGTTCTGAGATGTTCTTGGATGGCAATTGGATATAATGGAGCTAGTGGTGCACATCTGGATGTTCAGTGAAGCAAGAAATTGTGGTGTGATGCTGTGTCTACACAATCTCTGTTGTGTTCCTAAGGGCCTTTATTCTCCTTTCCTTAGTAAAAGGGCTGTAAGAAGAAAAACACCATTTTCCAGAATGAATGAAGTTGGAGAAAAGCTGTTACTGTTTTATCTGTCCATTTCAGCAAGATAATTATTTACTGTAAGGCTGAACAACTGCAGTGACAGCTACTTTTTGTCCTAACAGAGGGCTGCAGGTTTGCATTTTTAGCCCCAAAACTGGTCAAAAATGCATTTTTGAGATGATAGAGAGTCTACCTGTAATTCACACTCCCGATTTATCTCTTACTTCCTTTCCTCCTCTTCTTCTTCTTCCTCCTCCTCCTCTTTTTTGGGGGGGGGCTGATTCCTATTAATGGGGGTGGGGTAAGGGTTATTTGTAACTTACAGTGACCTTATGATACAGTTTTCTGTATCAAGGCTGTGTTTAGACATCTTGGCAAGATTTGTTCAGAGAGCGTTTGCCTTCCTCTTCCTCGGAGGCTGAGATAATATGACTTGACCTAGGTAACCATGTGGGTTTCCATGACTAAGCAGGGATTAAAACCCTGGTCTCCTCAATACAAAATATGACAGATTTTGTGGTTTTATGGGACTTACAGATCTTCAGAAAAAGGATGTTATTTCTCTACTCAAGAAATATATCCATATAATGAAGCAAAGATATAACTACATTTTTGCAAGTGAGCCTATTGATTACTTAGGAAGCTACACCTACTTTGGTGGGAGGTTTCATGTGGGGATGTGCTTATTGCAAATATTCTGAAAAATAATCCTTTACCTATTATCTATCTAGGACTGTCATCTAGATGATGGAATGAGCTTATTTTCTGCTGCTCCAGAGAGTAGGACTTGAAACAATGGATTCAAATTATATGAAAAGAAATTCTGACTAAAAAAAACTGGAAGAATTTCCAGACAGTAAGAGTTGTTCAACAGTGGAACAGATTATCTCAGAAAGTGGTACTCTCTCCTTTACTTTAGATTTTAAAAAAGCAATCAGATGCCACTTCTTATGGCCATTTCAGCAGTGGATTTCTTCATGGCAGGATCTTGGACTGGATGGCCCTTGCATCTCTTCCAGCCCTATGATTCTGTGCTGAAAGATGTCTCTGAAGATTTGTAGAGTGGCAGCAACTCTCCACAGCTGAAAGGCTCCTTACAGGCTGGGGCAAAGGGAAAATAAGGGGGGAAGCAGACAGCCAAAAGGGCCGTTTTGGGGGTAGGGAAGGGGAGGGGCAGCCACATGGTCGTCCCCTTCTCCAGGTCGTCCTCGGAGCAGCCGGCCCTCTGCACGGCCGGCGCTCTGAGGAGGACCTCCCGCCGCAGCGTTCGCACACATTGTGGCGGAAGAGTCGCCGAAGGTGTGCCGCAGCCTTTTGCAGCGCACCTTCGGCGACTTGTGGAAGGAGCGCTAATTTAGTGCTCCTTCCAGGGGCAGCAAAGCTGCGCCGCGGGGCTGAGGTGTGGGGATACCTCGGCCCCGCAGTGCAGCTTCCTGGGGCAGCCCACGGCCGCCCGTCTGCTTCCCCCCTAAATGTGTGGCTCCTAGATTATTGCATTGCTGGAATTCACAAGAGAGCTTGCCATGACATTCCAACTTAGCATTCCTTAGTTATCCTAAAAGGGCATTAATTACTAGTGATTTCTTATTTTTAGCTAGTTAGTTTCAACCTCTAATCCTAGCTTCCCAGATGGAAAAGTGGTGCTCTGTATCTTGGGGATGCTTCTTTTTAATTTCCTCTGTGCTGAGTATTTTACACCTTCATAATTTCTGACCTCCTGCTGGTAAAAGTCTTGTTTCATGTCTTGTATGGTGAGGCCACTGGGCAGGAGAAGGTAGAAGGAAGGACTGGGAGTGGTTAGAGCCCTGAACCACCTGCTCTAAACAAGGTACACCTCTTGTTTTTCTTGTGAGTAGATGGGAGAAGCCATGTTTTCAAGTACCTCTGATTAAGCCAGGTTTACTTAAAACATCTAGACCAGTGATTCCAAAACTTTGCTCCTCCAGATGTCTTGGATTTCAACTCCCAGAAGCCCACCTGCTTGGCCAGCCATCAGGAATTATGGGATCTGAAGTCCAAAACATCTGGAGGACCAAGGTTTGGGAACCACTGATCTAAGAGAAGGGCCCACTGAAATCTATGGAAGCATTTAGCACTTTGGGGACTTCTCTTTTCAACCTTTTCTGTTTCATCATCTGACTGTTTGCCTCATAGGCAAATAAGAACAAATGGAACCATTTTAGTCCCTATTGTTGTCCAAGCCTCAATCTCTTTACATGCTAATATGAGGTGGGTGGAAATGCTGATCTTTAACAACCCCAGCACTTTGCAACTTCATTTCCCCTATTGTCATTCTTTTTAAAAGATACTTTTACTTAACAAGTGGCCTGATAAGCTGTAATCATATGCCTCAAAGTTGGGACTAAAAGAAATCTGAATGTAAATAAAATTAGTAGATGGTAACCATAGAAACGATGGCTATATAGCTCTTCCTACAATTTTTTAAAAAAGCCCTCCTCAAATCAATTGCAATTTGGAAAGCCAATATAATACTCCTTGGGCACAACGTTGCTGCTTTGTTTGCATCCATATACTTGGCTTGGACTTACTATTGTAATTGTCCTTAAGATGGCAACATTATGAATTGTAGTCTTGTTTAGAGAGAAATTTGACAAAGCTTTTCAGGATCCACAATAGCAAAGAAAGTAATTCAGTGAACAGGAAGATGGAGAGAGAAACATGTAATAGGAGATGTTGAATAGGCCTCTCTTATTTATCCTCTTTCAGAACATAATAGCTAACAATAAAATGCTGAGAGTAACTAGTTTAGACATGAAGTTCACTTGTTGCTAGGAAAGCAACTGTTCTGTGGCATCATAAAGATTAAGAACTTTATATTTGGGGTTAACTAGCCATGGTTATCCATGCTATATTTGACATCTCAACTATGGGCCTTTTCAGACTGCCAGAAATAGTGCAAATTGAGTCTACTTTAACTGCCCTGACTCAGTGCTAGGGAATCATGGCAACTGTAGTTTATTGTGGCACCAGAGCTCTCTGACAGAGAAGGCTCAATGTCTCAGAAAAAACTACAGTTCCCATGATTCCCTAGCACTGAGCCAGGGCAGTTAAAGTGGACTCAATTTGCACTATTTCTAGCAGTCTGCAAAGGCCCTATATTACTTCATGGCGCTACATTCAAAGCTATGTTTAGATATGACATCTTTTCATAGTCCAGAAAACTGTCAGCTGTCTACAACTGGCCCAGAACATCTTTCACCCCAAGCTTCAAAATATTCCTTTTTTGGACTATAACTCCAGTGGTCATGCTGGCTGTGGGATTCTGGGAGTTATATTCCAGAAAAGGAACTTTGCTGGTCTTGCTAGTGTTTAAACATTCTCATAGGATGCCAATCTATTTATAAAAGACATTCAAAAGATTGGTACTTTAATATACAGTCGCCCTTCCATTTTTACAGGGGATCCATTGTGGATCCCGCCCCCCAGGAAAATGGAAAATTGCCAATATTCAAGCCCCATTGGCTTGAATGGTGCACCCCATTTTGTCCCCCTCCGTTTGCTGCCTGCAAATGGATGAGAGACACAGATTCCAAGTCTGTGAAAACAAAGGGGTGACTGTATCTCCTTTAAGACATTTGGATCTGGGTGCCCACTAGGTTGTTGTCACCCATATGTAACGTACCCAGATTTTAAAATCATTCCTAGAACCCCCTTTTTAGGTGTACTACCATTGTGAAATTTGATAGATGGCAACTTCTGAGAGATCTTTGTCAAACGGTAACAGTTGACTGATCGAATGCTCTGGAACCTTCTCTCTCATGGAGTACATACTAGACACAGATTTGTTTTCAGGCCTCAAGCCTTTTAAAATATTACAGAACCTGTATTTAAATCTGTCGTGTCTTTTCTTCTGCTATCTCTATTAATTTTGAGTATTGTATTGTTTTAATTTATTTTATTTTTATTTTTATTTTTTTAAAAAACAACAATGTTGGTTATTCTGTTCTGTAATTTGGCTTCCTATTATGCCATGCCAGCACCTTCTAAGTCTTTTATTCAATAAGTGTTCATGATGTACTGCAAGAGAGTTTGGCATTGTAAGTTTTTAATGTCTTAGTTTTCATGCATCTGAGCTGCACTGTTGATGCAGAAGATGTATTCTCGTCTTCTTCCCTAATGCCCATTTTGTGTTGAAATGTACGTGTCAACTTCTGCATAATTGTGTCAAGATCTCCATAAAAGCTTTTCACTTCACATCATTTGCATCAAACAGTAGCACTTGAGCTGCAATTATCTTTAGGGTAGTCTATTTGCTTAAGCCCATCGTGAGTGCTATAAGGTGGGGTGAAATAATTTCCCATGAAATGACATTTCTTGTAACAATTGGGCACACAATGAATATGTCTCTGCCAGCAATTTTGTCTGCTGCTCCAAGAAGGACTTGAGACTCATCCTTCCATTTCACAGTTATGTCCTTGGTCCTGGTTTCACTTATAGAGAACAAAGTCAAGGCAAATACAGTTCAGCTGCACATTAAGTGCTCCATCATTTAAATTAATGCATTCGATGGTTTCATTTGCATGAGATTATTATAATCCTATGCTTATAGCCCTTTGCTCATTATTATAGATGTAGAAGACTGTCACACAGACAGGGTGTTACTTTAGGTTTGGGGTATGGCATATATAAACAATCTTGTTGCTGTTGTGTACCTTCAAGTTGTTTCTGGCTTATGGTGATCCTAAGGTGAACCTATCATGGGGTTTTCTTGGTCAGAGGAGGTTTGATATTGCCTTCCACTGAGGCTGACAGCATGCAATTTAGAAGTACCTAAATATCAGAAGGCCTTTACTTTGGCATAGTGTTGTGCTCTTCACTCAACTGTTCTTAAAGAGTGATGTAGGAAGTTTCCATATCTGATGAGGCAATGCCTCTGTGATTCTGGACAAATAGAAACTGTAGAACATGTGTTCTTTCAGTGTTTCTGTTATAAAGATTTATGAATTAATCTCATTTCACCCATATTACACAAATAACCAGTTTGTACAGAATAGTTCAGTGTCTCCCTGTTGCTTTCAGGCACTAAGCCCGTATAACAAATAAAGTGGTCAAATTCTGTGCAGCAGTGATTAAAATTCATCAAGTGACAACTTGAACTAGAATAATGAACATTTAGCTGTGTTTTGTAATCTGATGGAATAATGTGTTTGATAGAATAGTTTATATAACATAATAAGGTTTGTGAAGTTGAAGGCTTTCATGGCCGGCATCCATAGTTTTTTGTGGGTTTTTGGGTTGTGTGGCCATGTTCTAGAAGAATTTCTTTCTGGCTGGCATCTTCAGAGAATACTGAGAATATAAACCCTGAGGCCCTGCCATCAACAACAGAACAATACACAGTTTACATGGGAATCACTCCTCCCTACCCAGGGTCTCACAATATGTGTGTGTGTGTGTGTGTGTGTGTGTGTGTGTATATATATATATATATATATATATATATATATATATATATACCCACTTTCTTCCATTCCAGTATTCTCTGAAGATGCCAGCCACAGATGCTGGTGAAAAGTCAGAAAGAAACTTTTCTAGAACATGGCCACACAGCCTGAAAAACCCACAAAAAATATAATAAGTTTGCACAATGGTGTCAAGGAAGTGAAATTGTTGGGATTGTTTCAGCTCAGGTTGATGGTAGTGTGGAAACTGTTGAAATCCTGGTGGAACTTCTCAAGTGATTCTTTTCCATTTGACCAAATTACAAATATATCATTAAGGAATCATAGGTATAGGAAAGTTTTGGGGGTGCATGTGCTGAGTAATCATCGTTCCAGGTTAGTCATAAAGATGTTTGCATACAGTGGTGCCATGTGGGTGCCTCTGACAGTGCCATTGACTTGGAGGTGCACATTATTCCCAAAAGTGAAGTAGTAGGTACAAAGTGACAGAGTTTGGTGGCAAGGTCTGCTGCATTCAAGATGGTATTTTTGATCCATCCTGTTGTGGAATACTGGTGTATAGAGATTCCATATCCACCGTGGCTAGGATGGTGTTCTCTGGGAGGCTGTGAGTGGACTGTGTTTTCCTCCGGAAACCAGTTGTATTCTTTATGTAGCTTGGCATGTTGATGACAACTGAGTCTATATATTCAGATATCCCAACAGTCAGGATTCTAATACTTGAGACAATAGGTCTTCCTGGATTGTCTCATTTGTGTATTTGGCTAATAGATATGGGTTTAGGCTCCTGGGATGAGTCCATTTGAATTCAGGGTTATTTCAGTTTCCAATTCACAAATAATACATATATTTGATATTTTGTTAGAATCTGTATCCCTGAATTGTTATGGGGAAAAAGTAATTAATTACATTAATCATTATAGTGTTTTAAAGAAATAACCTTTTAAACTCATGGAAAGTGTTGACCCATTGCTATATTTGTTGTACTTCCCCCTTTGCCCATTCCTTTCTGAGGATGGTTTGGAGGGAAGAGGGGGGAAAGCTTAGATTGATAAGAAAAAGGCATAAAACCTTGAAAAGATTTCAAAATACTTCTTAAAATGTCCTGAAGAGCAACTGAAGCTGTTGCTCATTACACCAATAAAGTAACTTTGCTAATTCTTAAATGAAATGTAATTTTCTCATACGCCCAATACACCTAAGAGAAGAAGTAGGAGTTGCATTTCATCTGAAGTGAGGTAAAAAAAATAATTTTTCAAAATCACATCAGCACTTTGAATGTGCCTAAACTGTAGTCTTATCTATTAGGTCTTAAAACTTTTTTTTTCACAGTATGCCATCATTTTCTTTATTATGTATATTTTCCTTAGCTTAAATTTAGAAATGTGAAACTTTGCTCCATGTAAGTAAAACCAAACATACATGGTGTCCCTTTGACCATAAATATGGGTAATCATAGTACATATTCTGATCTTGACAGTACAAATTATTCATTCAGATAAGCTGTAAGGTCAATGAAACATATGTCACAGTAGATTCTACTGAGTAGATGTTACACCCAAAGCTCATTTTTAGGCCATGATGATGAATGCTGTCTCTTATGCATTAAGGGCAGGAAATCACTTGCCTTTAAGCCATCCAATTTACAGCTATTAAGTATGTAATACATCTCATGATCTTGCTATATTTAGATAGCTTTCTAGGGATCAGTGTGATTTATTACTCTACTGACAAATAATTAGCTAATAAATATATTATATATATTTCATCTGTAGCCTGAAACCTTAGCTTCTGCCTGTCAAAGTATGAGAAATTTGAGGGTCTGTCTGCAACAACTGGCTAATAAAACTTTTGTCCCTTAATTTAACAAACAGTGTCCCATGTCCAACAGCTATGTGATGTTTTTTGAATCAGAACATTGTTTCAAATTCAAGACAAAATGAATTAATGAAATAAGTAAATTAGCCATAAATTTCAAACTAGTGGATTCTAGACACCACAAGATTATACTGTCTCAAACTGTAATTTATTTGTTGTTTCTGAGCTTCAGTTGGGGAAAGTGTGTGTGGGGTATTTCTGACACTTCTTCCCTTGCTTGCAGTGTTTATTCACATGAATTGAGAAGGCATCACATATATATATAATCCGTGCTTCTTCATATTTATATTGGTTATACTTTCTAGCATTTTCCTCCTAAATAAAGCATCTCTTTTGTAAAAGGAAGATAGGAATGCAGTGCTTGCTCTGGACAGTGCAGAAGCTGTGGAATGCATGCATGCCTTTTGGACTACCTGACAGTTGGTTAGTCCTAGCCTGAGACATGTACTGCGTGAGGCAGACAAACAAATGGGAGCCCACCCACTCTATCCAAACTCAGGGGCAGAGTACTAGAAGCCAGCAAGTTATTTTGGCACCTGAGGTAGAAAATCCCACAAGCACTTCTCTCCAGTATTATTATTAATAATAATAATACAATTTATTTATATCCCGCTCTTTGGAAAACCAATCAGGGCGGCTTACAACCATAAAAACATATACACTACCCAAACCCAAGAACCCCTAACCCCCTTAAAACAGTATTAAATCAATAGAAATTAAAACAAACAATTCAATTCAATAAAAACAAAAACAACAACAATAAAAACAATGCATCAACCAATATAAAAACCCAGCGGCAATCAATATATAAACCCAGCAGCAATGATCCTAACCATCCTTAGGTGGGGCCACGCAAGAATCACTGGAGTGGGAATACCAGAGGCCGGAATAATTAATCTGGAAAGGCCTGCCGGAAGAGATCCGTCTTGACAGCTCTTTTGAAGCTGTCTAATGATGTTAACTGACGGATCTCATCCGGCAGGTCGTTCCAGAATCTAGGGGCGGCAACTGAAAAAGCCCTCTGGGAGGTAGCTGTAAGCCTCGATTTTTGGGGCTGCAGCAAATTCCTTCCGGAGGACCGGAGAGCATGGGGAGGATTGTATGGGAGAAGGCGGTCCCTAAGATAGCTTGGACCCAAGCCATTTAGGGCTTTAAAGGTAATAACCAACACCTTGTACCGGGCCCGGAAGCTGATAGGCAGCCAGTGGAGGGACCTCAAAACCGGAGTAATGTGGTCCCTCCGAGATGTTCCCGAAACAAGCCTGGCTGCCATATTTTGTACCAGCTGTAATTTCCGAACCAAGCACAAGGGTAGCACAATGTTACGGAAATAATATTTCCCTAACATTTTCTTTCCCTTTGATACAACCTGAAATTTTGCCTAAGGTGTTTGCTTCATTCTACCTGGTGAAGGCTGGTCCTCCTGAGAGAAAAGCATATTGATATACTTGCAACTGATATACAGAAGCAGTCTGCCTCTGATACAGGAGATGATGTATGTATAGTGATACTAGTCATTCTAATTACCTCCCAATAATGGCCCTAACCTCCATGCATTTATCCATGCAAATTTGTTCAAGCTGGCATCTGCTGCTTCCTATAGAAGTGAATCCCACAGTTTAACTGCTTGTTGTATGAAGTACTTATTGTATTTGTCTAGAATCTCCCGTTCTGGTTCACTGGGTGATCCCAGGTTCTAATAGTGTTAGGTGGGAAAAAATGTTTTCCTTATCTGCTTTTTTTTACCTCATGCATACTTTTATAAATTCTTTCTCTCTTTACTCACCTTTTTTCTAAGCTAAACAATATCAAATATTATAATGTTTGCTGATAAGGGGTTGTTCTGATCTCCTATTTGGATCATTCAGGATATCTCCCCCCCCCCAAACGAATGATAAAGTGCTTTAAAACATGCAGTCATGTTTTTAATTGTGCAAAGCATTCCATCTTTATTTGGAAGTTCAGTGGGCTTACTCCATATATGTTTTGGCCTTTCAGCCAATCCACCTTGAACCCTGCCAAATAGGAGTGGAAAAGATCAGCTCCTATTTGGCCTGGAAAACAGCCAGCCTTCCTGGCCCTGTCACAGCTCCTGGGCAGCTGTGCTGCCAGAGCATCTGTGTAAACACTGTACCTTCAGAGCATCTTGAAGCCACCCATTGCCTGGCTTCCAGCCAGCTTCCAGGCATCATCAGAGTGTGCAGCATGTAAATGCTGTGCTTCAATGATGCCTGGAAGTGAGCTATTTTCAACTGTCTGTTTCATCCCTAAATGACCTAGATTTTCCCCTACCCCCCCCCCCCCTTAAAAGTCTCAGCACTCTTCTGCAGTCATGTTTTCTGGATCAGAATGTAAATGGAAAACAGGCTTAAGTTCAGTTGACCTGACTTCCCAAAACATTTCTATTCTTCAACAGTATCTTAATTTTATCTAATCAAGAATGGCTTTCAAAATGCAACTCCTTCCTTCCTTCCTTCCTTCCTTCCTTCCTTCTTTCCTTCCTTCCTGTCTCTTCAAAATGTATTGGCCCACTACTTGACCCTATTTGCCAAAATGCCCATGAAACTATAGATAGAAGTGTAGCTAAAAGGAAACCACAAGAACACATACATTTCATGTGGAAGGTCCCAGTTTCAGTTTCTGGCATCTCTGTTTTTGGAGAACTACTTAGAGACAATCTTAGAGAACTACTGCCAGACAGCACTTTTGCTAGATGGAGAATGGTCTGAATCAGCATAAGGCAGCTTGTTGTGTTCTATTGCAGTCATTTCCTACTTTTGGCTATACAATGGGGATATGGTTGATCACTGTAGTATTACATAGCTTGATCATAGAAGACTTTGGTCTAATTGCCTATGATTTATGTTGTGGAAAACATAAGATTTACCTTTAGCAGGTCACTTTTAGTTGTTTGATAAACAGATCTTCAAAATAATCTCTTGGACACAGGCAGTCTGGTACTGAACTGGAAGGGTTTTTGCTTTTTCTTAAATCTTTTTGTTTACATTGTTGTTTTTGCATCTTCCAATTTATTGTGGCCCTGTCAGAGAGTTTTCCTGGCAAGATTTGTTCAGAGGTTTGACATTGCCTTCCTTATAAGCTGAAAAAATGTGATTTGCCCAAAGTCATCCAGTAAGTTTCCATGGCTGAGTATGGATTTAAACTCTGGTCTCTGGGGTCCAAAATACACTGCAGAAATAATCCAGTTTGAAACTATTTTAACTGCCCTGGTTTAATGCTAAGGAATTGTGGGAACAGTAGTTTTGGGAGACATTTAGCCTTCTCTGTCAGAGAGCTCTGGTGTCACAATAAACTGCAATTCCCAAGTTTCTCTAGCACCTAACCAGGACAGTTAAAGCGTCTCAAACTAGACTATTTCTGCAGTGTGTTTTGGATCTAGGCATCCTAGTCCATCATTCAAATCACCAGTCTGTGTTTATTTATTTAGCTGAATTAATGTATATCCTGCCAGTTGATCATCTATTAAAATACATTATTTTAGAAGGCTATCTGCCTCTGCCATCACTCATATGATCAGTTGATGAAACATATCAATATAATAAAGTCTGGTTTTGGAAAAAAGTTACTTTGTGGGTATACAGTTCACAGAATCCCCCAGCAATTTGGTCATTTGTTATCTGGGAATAACTATTCCAAGCTCTGATTAAAATATGTCTCTATACAGCTTTGGTGGGTAGGCCTGACCTTCATTGCACCATCTGCCTGTTCACAGCAAAAGGCCCAACTGGTCCCCACCAAAACTCTCCCAAGACAATCAGTTCAGCAGATCATGAAGGAAAGGAGATCAAGTGAATCTAAACCAGCTGCCTAAGCACTTATGATATCCCCCTCCTTTCCTTGACTCATGTCAGAACTTATCCATTTCTAGCAGGGACAAAAGCCTATATACAGAAGAAGCTGTACAAGAACAATGCTTCACATGCCCACCTCATCCTTCCATGATGAGATGTGTGTAACCCACTGCTTGTTTGTTTTTAAATGTAATTTGTTTTATTTAGACTAGATCTAAATGTCCTCACTCTCCTCATACAGTAAAAATAGTCAGGCCATCTGGAATCTGGCCAGTAATATGACTGCATGTCCAAACTTGTTTCTGTTGAAGTGCCGAGGTAACCAGGGTCTTGACAAGCTACTGGTCCATTTGAAACAACAAACCTAAAACTTTACCTTTCTTCCACCTGGCTACCTCATCTTTTAGATTAGAGGGAAATTTCTTTGTTTCATTTATTTCATGCTTTTCTTCCAATGAGTTGAAGTGTGTGCTCCTCACTTCCACTTTATCTTCACCAGAGCCCTGAGATTATTTTTTGATCATGTGAGTTTCATCATGGTTAGTATGAGTGGGAATTTGAACCTGGAGCTTCTAAATCTTAGTCCACACCTCTTACTCACACTTACTTTAGTAGTTCACAATGCAGCATTTCTTAAGTTTCAGAACACCAAGAGAAGTTTTAGGTAGCTATAGATAGGGAGAGTTCTCCAAATGAAGCATTGCAAAACACAGAAGGTAGACACACAGAAAAGAGGAAAGGAAACAAAGTTAAGTGACATGCATATTTAAACCTAACAATGCATACATCTGCCATGACTACAAGGATAATCCAAATGGTACAAGTATCTTTTTCAAAAAGATATTTGTGCAGTTTGCACTTTAGTAAAATCCTGTTAATGCTCTCTGCAGACATAAATTGTGTTATATATGTGCAAATTAACTTTATTGGATTGTACAACTAGATATTGTACTATGGTAATATTCAGTTAACAAGGACAGAAGTGGAGGTCCACAGGCAGTACATGTACTGATTCACAATGAGTTCAATGTGGATATAATCTCCAATTGGCCTCTTATTGCAAGATCCTGAGACCCCACTGCAGACAACATAAGACTCCAAGGTAGTACATGTGCCAAATGCACATGACAATGGTGCAATGAAGCATTGGCCATACAATTTAGCAGAGATATGCATATCTTATGCTACAGTGGTATGCAGTACAAGGACTGCATAATGCAAACAGAATATAACTCTGCTGGTGGTGATGTGGGATCTTGGTCATTGTCTCCCAGTACTTGAGACTATCAAGTATTTGAGTGCTGCAACATTTGATTGTTCTGATGTATCACCTATACGGTGGACAAAAAGGCCATTGTCAGGACACAATATGGAGAAACAGAATGGTTTCCCATTGCAGGTGCATCAGCAAATCTGCATTTTACCACCCCATCTGTTTAATTTGTTTGCAGAATGTATATAGAAAGTGGAATTAGACTTGGAGGAAAGAGGTATGAAACCAGAAGAAAGAAACGTCATTAATTTGAGTTACACAGTTGACACCATATTGCTGACAGAAAAATAAGATAGAATTGGAATAACTTAACAAAAATTAAGAAAGAACATGCAGAAACAAAGTTGCAGATGAATATTTAGAAAACAAAAATAATGATCACAAATGATTTACATAACTTTAGTGTGGGTGATGAAGACATGAAAATGGTTAATGATTTTGTCTACATTGGCTCAGTCATTAATTAAAATGGAAGCTGGGGTCAAGAAATCTGAAGAAGATTGACTTGAGTGGGCAGCTAAGATTAAACTAGATAAGGTCCTCAAATGTAAACTTATATAATTGAATACCAAAGTCAGAACCATTCAAACAATAATATTTGTGATTTCTCTGTATGCATGTGAAAGAGAGACAGTGAAGAAATGTGACAGAAAAAAAGAAACCAATTCATTTGAAGAGTCTTGTTGGAGGAAAGTTTATGGTTGCCATGCATCAACAAAAAGACAAATAAATGGGTCCAAAAGCAACTGAGACTTGAATTCTTGTTAGAAGCCAAAATGACTAGACTGAGGCTATAATATGACAACATGACTCTTTGGAAATATTGATAATGATTTATAAAGGCAGTAGGAAAAAAGGATGACCACATTACTGGTGAATTGACTCAATAAAATTAGTCATGGCTCTAAGCCCTTAAAGGGGTCTCCATTTGTCTGTCTCCTTGGAAAATCTTGTTTTTAATTTATTGATTTAATTAATATTGTATTTTAATTATTCTTCGGTTTAATTCTATTTTAAGGGGATGGGGAAGGGGGAGGTAGGGGTTAAGGGGAGAGGGGAGAGGGAATGTTCTAACGTTGTTCTGTTTTAATTATTGCTGTCCCCCGCCCCGATTGCCTAGCAGAGGGGCAGGCTACAAATAAAAATTTATTATTATTATTATTATTATTAAGTTTGCAAGATGTGAGGAGGGCTGTTCATAATCTTGGGGCGTGGTCTCTTGTTTATAGGGTCATCATAAGTCAAAAGCTAATTTGATGGCACAGAACAACAATAATCTGAACATTTTCCAAAGAAATAGCACTTGTGCATTTACCACAAAGAGTTCCCTATAAAAAAAAGTAGGGGAAAAACAGGCAGGACAGAAGGGGTGGCTTGAAGCTGCCCCTTCCAAACACAGACTGGGGCTGCAGCAAATATACACCATGGCCCCAATCTGCCTTGAACCTGACCAAAAAAAATCTTCTCCCTTTTCAGCCAGGGAAAAGCCAGTTTTGCTAGCCCCACCATGGCCCTATGGTGGATTCATGACACTCTGGCAGCATGTGAAGTGCCAGAACGTCATGAAGCTGCCCACGTCTGGGCAGCCACCCAACTTCTGGTTGGCTTCAGGGTGGCTTCATGATGTGCCACGTCAAAACCCCATGCTCTGAAGCCACCCGGATGGCAGCTTTAAAGGGCCATTTAGTCAGGTCCTAAAAATTTTTAATTGGTATGCTGTTATGGATCTTACTGTGTTCTGGACCACATTAAATTTCACCACCACCTGAGTTCTACACACATGGATCTGTTACACAATCATGCTCAATAATTATAAATATTAGACTTGGATGCATAAGACAGGAAAGCACTCTGTTGCCAGAGTCTGAAGGGTTCATAATGACCAAGTTAAGGCTGATGTTGGCCTGGATCCTTGTCCAAAGGTTCATTTATTCTTTGCCTTTATTTCCTTTATTCTAGAGGCAAATTGCAAAAGTTCCTCACTCCCACTCTCCTGCTCCCAAGAAAATGGTTGCATTGATTGAAAGGAATCAGTGGTATCCATGGAATAGAGACCTGCCAGACTGGCTCAGACTGGAAAATCCCTATTGTGAGGCATCCTGCAGCCTTCAGAGAGGTTCCAACTTACATATATGGTTGTATTGATTGAGAGCAATATATATCTTTATTACCAGATTTTTAAAAACAAACCTCTTCCAATGTTTATCTTATTTCTTTTAGTTCTAGTTTCATGTCTCATTTGAGACCAGATCTAGGATCTTTAATTTCTTGTTTTAGATTTTTTTGCATTTCCACTTTCATCTTTCTTATTTCTTCAACTATTAAAGTTTGTTCTATAGAGGCCCTTCTTTGTGATTGAGCTGTTGCTTGTGTGGCAGTAGCTTTCCTTGTTGAAGCTGCCATCCCCCCCCATTTAATTTGGATTTATCTCCTTATTTTCTTTATTCTGTTAATCTCCTCTTTTAAGATTTCCTCACCCACCTTTTTTTTTTTTTTAAAAAAAAAATCTGTTTACTCCTACTGGTTTTCCCTTGCTTCAATTGTTTTATGGTATTCAGTTAGGTCATTTCTTAATTTTGTTTTTAAAACTTATTTTCAATGTGGTTAATCAATATTATTGTTGTTGTTATTGTTTTTGTATGGGTGTATATGTGTATATTTTTCACCTTTTCTGTCTTTTGCTGTTTACCAATCCTTGTTCCTTGTATATTCTAAACAGAGTGGATTACTTCTAAGTAGAGTATTAGTATTTATTAATAGTTACTATTAGTTATTTTGGTGAAGAATTTCAAGGTCCCCTCCCCTCTACAAATATTTGAGTCCTTGAAAATCCTCTAATTTGTTCTATGGTGTTTATTTTATAATGTTTTTGTCTTTCTGTTTGGTCTTCTTATTTTGCATTTTTCTGTTTCAATACTGAGATTCCTTGTATTTTTAATTATCTGTTGGATACTTATTTGTTGTTGATTTTGTTGTTGTATGTTTCCCTATTTATTTGATAAAGATATGTTGTTATGTCTCTTTCCTCTATATTTTCACTTTACTTTGTTTCTCTCTTTTATTTACTATTTCTTATTCCCTTTGTTTTCTTTTTTATATTTCTTTCATTCATTCACTCTTCCTTTTCTTTGTTTTCCTTTTCCTCATTGGAATTGTCTTTTTAATGTCCTTTATGTATTCTTTAGTCCTTTAGTCCTTTCCACAGTTTGCTTTCAACCATTTCTATCTTTACTATCTTTACTATCTGTCCTTTGTTGTCCTATCCATTCTTATCTGTCCTTTCTACATTTCTCTTCCATTTTTTTTATAATATTATAGTCTGTCAAGAACTATAGTTCATTTTATTTGTGTTCTTTTTATTATTCTAAATTAAATCCTGCATTTTGCCTCTGTATCCACTTTGTATCCAGTTTATGTTTTATATTTTCTTGACTTATAAGACCTTTTGCAAACGTAAATCACTTTTAAAATTAAATTTGTTACTTTTCCAAAATCACTTCATTTCCTCCAAAAAAGCAAGTTAAATTTCTTTTTCTTTCTTTCCTTTTCTTTTTCCTTGCTATTTTTTGTTTCATTTTATAGTTTATAATTTTCCATCTATATAAATCCATTTACTTACCATTGCATCCTTTGATCTTTCAGTAATTCAATAGTTCTTTTCCATTGTTCTTTTTCAATAGTAGTTCAATTTTTTTTACTTGTATAGCTCATATAGGTACCTAATTTGTTGAGTTGTATAGACTCTTAGTTGTCAAGACCATGTGGCACCCTGGTCTAGAAAATGACATGAATGTGACCACTGAGACGAACTGGAGCAATAGTAACAGGGTTACTACAGTTCAAGTGGCAGATGCATGAGTCAGTATTTGGTGAGCTGTACATCATGGAAAACCTGATGCAACATGTACAGTGGATGGGACAAGCCAAGTATGCATCATGGGAGGTCTGATGCAACAGTCCTGAGGCAGTAAGCACTGGGACGAAACCAGCAAGATTTCATTAGTGCATGGCTGTTACATGTTCTCAAGATATGTTCTCCCATATACCACCTGTATATTGGAGAGAGTCAGAATCTCTGTTGTCGGTTAGTTGTGATTGGTGGTTGGCGAAGCATTTTGTTACTCTGTATAACTGTGAGTATCCAAGATAGACGCCTGGTACTCTGTGTATATCTTTGTAAATATTTGCAACAAAGATTAAAGCCCTCTCTGAGAGAAACCTCGCTGTGACGTTATTCCTTTCTCCAAGCTGAAAGCAGCAGCTGCATGTGGGAGGTTTTTTTCCTATGCCATCAGGAGCAGACTCTTCACAGAAGAGCAGCTTCTGGGTGTTCCGGCCTACGTGCAACTACTCTGCATGTGTATATGCTAGATCCCCACTGTCTACATACCCCCACATGGGTTATGGGCCCAGTGTGTGCATAGACAACAATTGAGTGGTTGTGAGAGCTCCAGAAGTGCCAGTGGTGCTGCTGAATCTACAGAGGGCAAAGAAAAAGTCCTGGAGCTGAGTCCTGGAACTGAGAAAATTTTTCTCAGTGTCAGTGGTTATCAGTGTGCCGTGGAAGGCTTATCTAGCTTCCACATGTGTTGACTGCTTGCTGGGGCTGTTGGCAGTTTGCCCAGAAGTCCATCTGTGTCTGCTGTCATTGACTCAGAGCAAAATTAACATGGAAACAGCCTTTAGATTTCAGAGGCTGAATGATTCAAACTATGCCTCTTGGAAAATCTATATACAAACTTTGCTGATAAAACAGGATTTGTGGAACATTGTGCAGAACCAACCAGACCCAACAGATGACTATCAGATCTAGGATGATCGCAAGGCAAGGGCAACAATCATTCTAGCCATAGACAAAACCCAGCTGAATCACATCAGGGAGAAGCAGATGGCTTTTGATGTGTGGCGTGCCCTGGAGCAAGTTCATCAGCCCAACGGAGCCTTATCTAAGATGCTTTGTTGTAGAAAACTGTATGGCTGTAAGTTCCAAGAGGGAACTTCTGTAATTACTCATCTGGAAAAAAATGCAAGGCTTGTTTGCAGAATGCAGCAGCAAAGGCATCCAGATGAAGGAGTCTCAAGAAGTCTTCATTCTCCTGAGCAGTTTGACCAGTGAGTGGGACTTTTTGATATATGGCCTACAGGGAGTCACCGAGGCAGATCTGAAGACTGAGATTGTTGCTTCAAGGATCCTGGAGGAGGTCCAGAGATGTGATTTTGAGGAGAGATCCAGGGAAGCTGGGAAAGCAAGCAAGAGTCAACCAACTGAGATGTCCCAGGAGGGGAGTGCTGCCATCTGCAGGACTAAATGGTGCTTTTCATGTGGAGAGACTGGATACTTCAGGAAGGACTTTCCAAGAGTCTCTGCAGCACAGGAGGGACAGTCCTCACAGAAGAAAAAGCCCCAGGAAGGAAGGGGATTGTTTCTGCTGTGGAGGGTGTTGTGAGTGGGGAAAAGGGAGACGCTCACTGGATTTTGTACCAGATAAGGGGAGACTACAGAACCCAAAACCAGCATCAGTAAACACAGTGGTGTTTGCTGATGGTGAATCTGCTAAAGTAGAGTTCAACATTTGATAATATTTTGTGTGCACCTAAATTGCAGAATTCCCTTGTGAGTGTGGTATCCCTGACCAATAATGGGTCTGAAGTCCATTTTAAGGAGGATGAGGGAGTAATCTCCAAGAAAGGGGCAGTGTGTGGTAAAGCTGTAAAGAAAAATCAGGTATACCACATGGTGGCACAGGTAAAATGTAGTAGTGTTGCAAACAAACCTTTACATAAAAATTGTGCACACTATTTTCATAGAATAATGGGGCACACAAGTTTTAAAGGTTTGAGAAACCTGGAGAAGGTTTTCCCTGAGTTCAAGGTGGAGAATAGCAACAGCTACCTTGACTGTGCTGTGTGCAAAAGGTTGAAACTCAAAGCTTACCCAGTTCCCAAAGTAAGCAAGTGCACCACCCAGAGGCCTTTTCAGGTGATACACGCTGACTTGTAGGACTGAACCAGGTCAAGAGATGGGAGGAAACAGGTTTACCCTGCTCATAATGAACTGTCACACCCGGTATTCATATGTGGCCTTGTGAAAAACCAAGGGTGAAACTGCTGACCAGGTCAAAAAGTGGGTAAATGCCATTGAGAGGGAGTTTCCCTATAAGCTGGGCACTTTTGTGACTGACAGGGGTGGGGAGTTCCTTGCTGAGGGTATGAAGCAGTAGTTTAGGCAGAAGGGAATACAGCACAAAACCACCAATCCGGCTTGCCCAGCCAAGGATGGTTTGACTGAGAGGAGAATTGGCATGATCAATCAAATACATACATACCTCAACATTAGTTCAGATAAATCCTGTTTCTATAGAGTTGTAGATCCCTTATTTCCTGCTAGTTTATCCCTGTTGTCTTTATTTTGAAGTTTTTTTAAAGGGAGGCTGGCAGTAGTGTTTGTGCTCCCCAAAGGAGTTTTTGGTATGCGGTTTGGCTCTCTGTGGCTCCTTTGCTTCTCTGTGTTTTGCCCTCTTCCAAACTATTTGGAGGGTATTGCCAGCCAAAGCTAGAATTGGAGTCTCTGGGGGAACCCAAGCTACCCCTATGCCAAAGGGTAAGTGTCATTGGGCAAGGTTTGCCTTCTCCTTTCTTTCACTGGTGACAAAAACCCATGCAATGGAGCACTAAGCAGAGCTCCCACTAGCACTTCCATATGCAAGCAAAGCAAAGCAAAGCAGCTTCATTTATATACCGCTGCATACTGCACTATGCAGTGTCTAGGCAATTCGCAACTGTAAACTCATTGCCCCCCAACAGCTGGGTACTCATTTTAGTGACCTCAGAAGGATGCAGGCCTGAGTCAAGCCTGAACCCTGGCTAGTAATGAACTCACAACCTTGTGGTTTATGAGTGAGTGGCTCCAGTACAGGCATTTAACCACTGCACCACCAGGGCTCCTCTGCCTCTTTTTGCCAGCCACAAGATTATTGGCTTTTTGTCTGATGTATGCAACCCCATTGTTTGACTGTGGTCAAACCACTTAAGTGTCATTAACAGAACCCAAAGGGCACATTCACTTCTGCCCTTTTGCATACATACATTTTTGTTTTTTAAAGAACAACACTGAGGTCATGTTTTACCCTGCCCAGAGGCATTTCCTTCACTTTTAGGACCTGCAATTTAGGAAGAGGTTAAAGGACAGACATACAGAGAGAATCTCTCTCTTAGAACTTTCCCTCTTACCTTCCCGTCTCTTAGACCTTTCTCCCTAACTTCTGCTTCTGTTGGAGGGTGTGTTTGTTTTACTCTGTAGCACATTAAACTTAGCTTAAGCCCCCTTAGATTGGTTAGTGGAAAGGTGTTTAGCTTCCATGCTGTTTTCTTCTTCTTTTACTTTGAGAAAGAGATTGCATTAAATACAGACTGTTCTGTTTCTGCTGATATTATTTTCTCTCTTTTAAATAAATAAATAATTGGTTTTGCTCAAAATCATCTTGTCTTTCTACCTTATTTTTACTTGGAGTCACTTTGGTTAAGTGTCCATTTAAAAACCTTCAGCCTGCAAGATCCTACAGGGAGATAATGCCTGGGAGATCATTTCCACCCAGATCAATAAAACCAGTGCATTGTTCTTAACAGTTCTAGGTATTCTCATATCAGTTATTGACTTGGGAGATGCCTGTGTGACTAGCTGTCCTTCTGTGATTGTAGTGTTATAGTCACATGATGTTTGCAAATGGTGAAGATGTTTTCTACTTGCTCTTCTTTCTGTGATGGCTGGTGACAAGTGGGGATGTCTTTCCAAATGCTGAAGTACAGACAAAATACTTATGTTAAGAAAATGTTCTGCAAGTGAAAGGATCTTCTTCATGGATGCAATTTGGGCTGGTTGTCTTCCCAGAAACTTTTCTGCTGGGTTTTCACCAGGCATGAATACTAGTTATATGGTAAAGATTGTCTTTGCAAATTGACACTGGTGCAGTATGGCTCTCCCTTTGCAATATTTTACATTGTGCTTAATTTTAAAAAGACCACATAGATGTTTGTATTTGCTGCAATATATTATTGTAATTGTATATTATGGCACCTTGTTACAACTAGTGCAGCAGAAATACAAGAATACCAAAAAGAAAAAGAATATAAAGGCAAGCAGAGCACACACATTACTTCTGCAGCTTTACGGACTGTGTTCTGTATTTGCTTGACAGAATTTTCAGGACATGGTTTGGCTTTGTTTCATCTCTAGTTTTATACATTTTGATCTAAACTTTTTGATCTGTGCAAAACTGGTTTACTACCCAAGACCGAGGGCTTCCTTTTCAGCATGTTCAGGTAGTCAATATCTCTCCACAGCATCACTAACAAAAATCAAACTGCGCTTGGTTTAACAGTGTATATTTATTAGAAGCTTATCATCACATATGTTATGATTGACCAGAGCTTGTATTTTAAAAAAGTAATTCATTCTCATTAACTATTAAAGGTTTTTAAATGTAATTATTGTCATTAAAGAGCATCCATTGATGTTGTGTGCCCTCACATTAGAGAAGTTTAAGGGGTGACATAGTGTATAAATATTTGAAAGGATGTGGTACTGGATAAGAGTGCTGAGGATACCATGGATGGCCAAAAGATAAACAGATGGGTCTAGAACAGATCAGACCTGTAATCTCCCTAGAAGCCAAGATGATAAAGTTCAGGTTGTTGTACTTTGGCCATATCATGAGAAAGAATTGGAAAAGAACAATTGAATAATGCTAGGAAAAATTGAGGGAAGTTGAAAGAGAGGAAGACATGAATTTACAGGACCTAAGCAAAGCAGTGGAAGATAGGTAGTCTTGCCAATGTCTCATCCTCAGGGTCACCATGAATCAGGATCAACTTGTAGGTGGTGAACAACAACAACAACATACTGAAGATGGAGCAAGTTTGTTTTCTTTGTTTACTTTGTTTGCAGTTCCAGAGAATAGGACCCAGAGCAATGAATTCAAACTACAGAAAAAGAGATTTCACCTCAACATAAGAAGAAGTTCCTGACAGTAAGCTGTTCAACAGTAGAACACACTGCCTTAGAGTGTAGTGGAGTCTCCTTCATTGGAATTTTTTAAACAAATCCTGGATGGTCATCTGTGTTGGGACAGTGTCCCAGGGAAAATGTTCAATGTGGTTTGATACAGAAGTGACCAGGCATGAAAGGGTCACAAGCAGCCATGATGACTAAGCACTTTCCACCAGGTGCTTCTCCAGTTCACAAGCTACTGCCTGCATCTGTGAAGGAGGTGACCCTGGTGCTACATGTTGACATGGATCATCACGCATTGCATAACCACACTAACAAGAGATATGTGCCCAGTCTGCCTGGATGACAGTGTGAATAGCTGCTTGTGTGCAGTTGTCCAGAAGAGCTGTTCTAGCTGTCTGAGTGCCAGAAGGCAGAGAGTTAAGAAGCTGAGCTGCTTGCCGTGCTCCTTATCTCCAGCAGATAGTGAGAGCTGGGAAGGCTGCCATCATTGAGCATTTGTTTTGTTTTGCTGCCAGCATGGATTTTGTGAAGTTCCCAAGGCTAAATGATCAGAACTACTCCCAGAGGGCAGTTTATGCCAAGGTGATCCTTGTGAGGGAAGGGCTCTGGGATGTCATTGAAGAGGGTCTGACAGTGAAAAATGCTGAGCTTAATAGAAAAACAAGAGCAACCATAAATCGTTCCCTGGACCCAAACCAATTAGACCATGTTAGAGATAAGAGATCTGGCCAGGAGGTCTGGTTTGCATTGAAGAACGTGCACCAGTCAGACTCTGCTCTTTCCAATATGTTTTGGAGCAAAAGGCTGTATGCCTGTAAGATGCAGAAAGGACAGTACCCAGAGGAGCATCTGGCCACCATGAAGCATCTGTTTTTAGAGGTAGAATCCAGAGGAATAAACCTCCCAAAAGAACAAAAAACATATATCCTGCTGGGCAGCTTATCCAGTGACTTTGATCACATACTGTACAGCCTTCAGATGGTGCCAGAGAGTCAGCTCACAATGGACTTAGTGTTGACACATGTCTTGGAGGAACGCTAGAGATGGCATTTTGAGAGTGGCTTTCAGAGACAGCAACATGCCAAGCCAAGATCAAACACACCATTGGAGGCAGTTCAAGAAACTGAGAGTGCAGCTGTCTGCAGAGTTAAACAATGTTATAATTGTAGTCAGCAAACCAACAAAAGTCCCTAAAGCCAGAAAACCCAAGATATATGATCAAAAAACTAAACTGAAGGGTTCTGCCAAAAACTAACCAAGGATAAAATAATCCCACTTCCAGTTACAAAAAGGCAATTATATGAAGAAATAAAGGAATAACTAAACCCTGGAGCAGAAAAGCCAATAAAATTTCTAAAATCGTAAAAACACCCCACTGAAAAGTATGCAAATGCAAAAAATAAATATTATAATGATAATAAAAATTTCAAAACTCAAGGCCAAAAAAACCTGAACCCTGAAGTAGATAAGCCAGTAAAATTTCTAAAAGAGTAACAATACCCACTGAAAATTGTGCAAATGCACAAAATAAAATAATATAATAATAGTAATTAGTAAAAACTCAAGGCCAGATGCATTTCGACTACAGTCTTCCTCAGTGGCCTGCAAGTATTCAAAAGATACATAATATAACAACTCCTCAGCTCACACAACGTGATTCTGCTCAATTCAAAAGCAACAATGTTCTTCTCCTGCTCACAGAGTCTCTTATATAACCAGCTGAACTGGTAATGGGAACAATCCTGCCAAGACTCAAGAAAAGAGCCTAGAGAAAACTTAGGGTGTGGAAGGACAATGAAAAACTCAAGCCAACCAACTTATACCCCCATCTTTACCCACCAGGGATTCAGATTTACCAACTATGTATCCATTTGAGTTCCAATATTTGTAGTTGTTTTATGTACAAACACTTCCTGATTTGTGGTCAGCCAGGTAATTTCAGGAGAAACTGCAAGAAGCCACCTGCTGCCAGAAGGAAGGAACAACACTGGTGTCCGAAAAAGCAGCTGATGGAGTGACTGATAAAAGCAAGCACACCAATGCAATCTGAAGCACAAAGGCAGCTCCAAAAGTACAATAGCAGTCCAAATGTTTTAATAAGCAAAACCAGGGGTAAGCCAAGAGTCCAAGAGTCCAGAAGGAAAGTCAGTGAGTCCAGTCCAAAGATCTAGGGCAGGGGTAGGCAACCTTTCCCCTTTAAGGGCGGAGGGACTTCAGCTCCCAGAAGCCTCAGCCATGTTGGCCAATAGTCCCATGTTGGCTAATAGTTCCTGGGATTCTGGGAGCTGAAGTCCTAAGGCCCTTAAAGGGCAAAGGTTGCCTACCCCTGGTCTAGGGTTCCAAGTCAGTCGGAGGTCTATGAAGCATGGCAGCCAGGGAGTCAGAGTCAGATGCTTTCACCAGAGAATGCAGATAGACTCTGACAAAGAAGCTCAGCATCTCCCAGCTGTTTATATTGGCCCAGCTCCCAATCACAGCTGTTTGGTCTTAGCCAAGCGTTTCCCATATAATCTCAGAGAATGCTGGAGGCACGCTCTTTCTGTCCTTTTCTGTCTAAAGGTAGGTACTTCCTCATCTTGCTCCTTTATATCTTCCAGGCCTGGAACCTCTGCTGGGGGGAAACTTTCTGCTGAGGGGAGGCTAGGCTGCTGAGACATGGGCTGTGCAAGTTGGTACAACAGAGCTAGGTCCAGACTTAGCCAACTCCACAGGAGCTGGTAGAGTAAAACTAGGGCCTGGCTCAGCCTTCTTGTCCTCTGTGTCCTCAGCCTGGCTGGCCATGACATCACTCCCCCTTCCATCATCCCCCCCCTCAGCCTGAGAAGGATAAGGCCAGTCAAGGAAGTGGCGATGGAAAGCCTGGACCAGGCAAGAAGCATGCACATTGGAGGCATCTTCCCAGGAGCTCTCCCCTGGCCCATAGCCAACCCAGTCAATGAGGTACTAAAGATGGCCCTGGTAGAAATGGGAGTCCAGGATCTTGGCCACCTCGAACTCCTGTTCCCCATCAACCAGGACTGGATCAGGCAGAGGCGTGGAACCAGCATTGGGCTTGACCCCCCCAAGGCCAGAAGCAGCAAAGAGTGGTGAAAGACTCGGTGGAGCCACCAGGTCCACAGAAGTTGTACAGGATTCACCTGGGCCACGATTTTATAAGGCCCCACAAATCGAGCATCCAACTTCCAACATGGACACTGAAGTGGGAGATGGTGTGTGGACAGTCATACTGAATCCCTCACCTGCAAAGGAGACCTTCCTGCCAGCACCGATCCACGCCTCGAACTGCTCCCTTAGTTCCTGGAGCCACTGGTCTGCTGCAGGAACCACAGAGACAGGAGCCACAGCTGGAAACCCCCGTGGATGGAAGCCACCGGTGGTGAAGAAGGGCATCTGCTGGGTCAAGGCATGGACCGAGTTGTCATAGGCGAACTCGGCCATACCTCAACACACGGCTGGATGAGGAAGTATACATGGAGCAAGCACCTGGTTTTGATGATGCCAAGGAGGGCAAGGTTTACAGCATGAAGAAAGCTCTTTATGGGCTTAAGCAGAGTGTGCACTGCTGGAACCTTTGTATCCACGATGAGCTGGTGAGGCTGGGATACAAGCGCAGCATAGTGTATACAAGAGAGGAGTGTCACACCAGTATTATATGTTGATGACCTGTGTGTGGCTGCTCAGAATGAGCAGGAAGTGAAGGCTGTGCAGGAGGAGCTGGTGAGGAAATTTATTTTGAAGGACCTAGGGAACCTCATAGGCTACCTTGAGATTGAGGTTGAGAGAACAGGTGATGGCAAGATCCTGTTAAGTCAGATGAAAAAGATAGACAGGCTGGTGGAGAAGTTTGGCTTGGAGAATGCCAAGATAGTGAAGAGCCCCATGACACCGGGTTATACTAGCAGTGAGTCAGACAAGATCTTTGAGCATCTAGAGTTGTACAGGTCTGTGATAGGCAGTCTGATGTTTGTAGCCAACAACACTAGGCCAGACATCTCCTTTGCCGTGGGTGTTTTGAGCAGGAGGGTCAGCAGTACAAAGGTGGAGGACTGGACAGCAGTGAAAAGGTTGCTCAGATACCTAAAGGGCAGCAAGGAGAGGAAGCTCATGCTGCAGGGAACTGAGGCACAGCTAGAATGCTTTGTGGATAGCTCCTTTGCCTCAGAAATGCATGATAGGGAGTCTTTGACAGGCTTGCTCATCAAGTATGCAGACAGTCCTGTAGTGTGGAGCAGAGCTGTGTGGCACTGAGCACCTCAGAAGCAGAGTTTGCTGCACTGTCAGAGATGGCAGGAGAGGTGCAGTGCATGAGGCAGCTGCTGGAGGACTTAGATGAGGAGTGTACAGGCTCAACAGTTGTACATGAGGACTCACAGGCTTGCATTGCCATGTCAGAGGCTGAAAACCTCAGGAACAGAACAAAATACATAGGGGTTAGGTACCAGAATGTGAGAGAGTTAGTCCAGAAAGTTGTTCTGTGTCTGCCCTACATTAGTTCAGAGGACAGTGTAGCAGACATCCTCACTAAGACCCTTCAGGTAGAGAGACATGATCAAATGTCTGTACAGTTGGGCATGGCATTGGGAGCAAACGCTCAAAGCCCGAGGTCCTGAGAGGATGGAAGATCCTATCCTGAGGACATGAGCAGAGTGGTAGAAGATCTGGGCCAGAGTGCGGAAGCACTGGAGAAGAGAAGTGCCTGGAGTATTGCACTAGTTTCCTGGGAATATGCATAGCAATAGGGGTGCTGCTGGTGAAACCAGAATGATGTTCTGGGTCTGGAAAGAATGGGTCAGGAAGACAGTGTGGCAGATGGGATACCAGAGCACAGAGTACCGGTGGGAGGAATCAGAAGGTGTTGGGCCTGTTGGAATAAGGTTCCAGGGAAAATGCACAATGTGGTGAATGGCAGCAGCCATGATGACTAAGCATTTGGCCACTGCTGAGTCATGCAGCATCAAGGCTGATGAAACAGGAGGTGACATAATGACAGGGAGTCACCTGGTGCTGTAAAGCACAGTAAGTGCTGCAAAAGGGCTGCAAACATGTTGAGTCATACTTATGATTGACAGGTGTCCAAAAGGAAGAGGCAGGGCTAGAAAGCCATGTGGAGCACTGGCTATATAAGGGACTGCCTCTGGACACACATGTGGGTTGATGAGGGTTGATTGTGGAAGGTGGAGATTGTTGGAGAGTGCGTTGGTGTATTATTGTACATAACCTTTGTACATAGAACTTCTGAACATTAAAAGCCTCTTAGAGAGACATCTGCTGAGTCTCTCTCTGCTCTGTCTGGAGGAGAAAGGAGTTTTTCTGTAACTGACAACGTTGCTTGCTTCATTGAAGACAGTCTGGATCCTGGTGCTTCATGTTACGTGGTTCCCACGCGCTGCATCACCACGCTAACAGGGCCAGTGGGATATAGCACTGGGAAACAGATCCATAGATACACAATCCATGAAACCAAGCCAAGCATTGTGGACACATTAAACATTTTGGAGGGGATTGTCAAAACAGTGTCCCAGGGGAAATGTTCAATGTGGTTTGATACAGAAGTGACCAGGCATGAAAGGGTCACAAGCAGCCATGATGACTAAGCACTTTCCGTCAAGTGCTGAATCAGGGGAAGTGACATTGGCTGATAGTCACCAAGTGCTGTAAAGCACAGAAAAGGCTGCAAAACTGTCAAGTCACCCTGGATGAGTAACAGGTGTCAGGAGGAACAGATAGGGCCAAAAGGCCACATGGAGCACTGGGTATATAAGGGAGTTGCCTCAGGACACATGTGGGAGTTGAAGTCAGTTGTGTCGGTGGATTGTCGTGTGTATATTGCCTTGTACATAGAGGAACCAAGATTAAACAGCCCTGGTGGCGCAGTGGTTAAATGCCTGTACTGCAGCTGCTCACTCATAAACCACAAGGTTGTGAGTTCAATACCAGCCAGGGCTGAGGCTCGACTCAGGCCTGCATCCTTCCGAGGTCGCTAAAATGAGTACCCAACTGTTGGGGGGCAATCAGCTCACAGTTGTAAACCGCTTAGACATCCCATAGCACGATATGAAGCGGTATATAAATGAAGCTCCTTTGCTTTGCTTTAAAGCCTCATCTGAGAGACACCTGTTTGTAGAGTCTCTTAACTCTTTCTGGAAGGGGAGAGATGCTTTTCCAGTTCACAAGCTACTGCCTGCATCTGTGAAGGTGGTGACCCTCATGCTACACATTGACGTGGATCATCACGCACTGCATAACTTTTCTAACAATGTGTTGGCTATGCTTTGATTGTGTATTCCTGCATGGCAGGGGGGTTAGACTTGATGGCCCTTGAGGTCTTTTCCAAATCTATCATTCGATTATTTTTGACCCTATGTTTTCTTGGCAAGATCGGTTTGAAGGGGGTTTGCCTTTCCCTTCCTCTGAGACTGAGAAAGGGGGGCTTGCCGAAGGGGCCCCAGTGGTTTCCATATTGCTCTCTCAGAATTCTAGTCCAGCACTCAAAGCACTATGTCACACGGGCTATTGTTACTTTCTCCACTGTTACTTTCTTTTCTTTTCTTTTTTAAATTTAGGATTGATGATAATGGGGGGAACTACCACAAATGCTCTCTGAACATATCTTGAAAAGGTAAGTAGAAAGAGTAGAAAGTGTTTGGGTCCACAGGCCTCCTGGGACTCTGGGGGTGCTACTCACCTAAAAAAGATTCTATGAGGAAAAACATTATTGGCAACAAAAATGTTCAATAATGCTCTGTGGAATCCGCAAGAAGTACAATTCCCCAAGAAGTACAATTAGTCATTTCTCAATTTTCACTCACTGAAAAACTGAAAAAAAGATTCTCCATGGGGCCAAAGCAGGCTTGTGCCCCCCAAGTGAACTGAATTTGCCAATCACATCTTTCTATATATGTAGTTTTAAAAATGTTTTTGGGTTCTTTGTAAAAATGCAGATGGATTTGTGGGAACAAGTAATACACTCCTTGTATTACTTTTTGAAATGTGACTTTATTACATCCTCATTATAGAAAAGGTGACCAATCAGTAACTTCTCCACATGAAATCTGTACAGGGAAATGTAGTCTTCAAAGGAAGAGGTTGTGTAATAGCAAAGCTCTCTTATCTTGAGGTGTTCTAAACAAATGGTTTAGAAGGTGTGTAATTGCTTCAGCTTCAATTTGCTATTTAATCAACTATACTGTCCATTTCACTGATCCCTATTATACCTGAAGTATAGACTATCATAGTAAATAAATGACTCTTGAAAGCACCACCAGCATTATTTACTCAAATGGGAAATTAATATTTGATAATGTGTCACAAGAAGGAAATTAACAATGCTTTAATCTTATCAAGATGTTGAAAATTATATTTTCTCTTGTGCAGGAAAGTATAGCTTCACAACCTATTCTCATATACACTGGACACACATTGGGGCAGAATATATTTAACAGTGATAAGATCATCATTACCTGCTTAAGGGACCTTTTTAGTTATTTATGAACTCTGTTTCATGGGTCTCTTAGAGGCAATTGTATCTCAACCAGTGAAGGATTAGAACTGTGTGATTCATTATCCTTATGTACTGGAACGGCTATGTTTGTGAACTTCAAATCAGGTAGTGAGACTTCAGCATGAAGAGAGTAGGGAATTACTTATCTCTTCCCCTGCCTTATTTCCGTGACTGAGGCCTCCATGGGTTTGCACACTGATGAAGAGAATGGAGTGGAAATGATTACCCCTACCTACATCTGAGGTAGGAGAAAGATACAGGTATCCATATTTTTTAAAATAACAAACAAAAAAACAAAAAAACAGAAGGAGCTGTAAATAACAGCTCCCCATCATTCCTTCTAATACTAAGCTATTCAGAGCCACTCAGTGTAGATGGATCACTGGATTATATGGAAAAATATTTTGTACAGAATAAGTGTGAGGAAACTTCAGATGCTTTTGATTATAATTCTCACCCAGCATGGTAGGAACGTGTGAGGTTAGTAATTCAAAACTTCAATGTGAACAAAGCTTTCCCGTTCCTAGTTTTGGGACTGAGTAAAATTGGCTTCTAGTATTCTACTTTGTTGCTAATTGCCCTTGAGTTGATCTCAACCCATGGTGACCCTATGAATGAGACATCTCCAAGACCCCCTGTCCTCCACTGCTCTTCTTAAATCCTGCAAACCCATATCCATGACCCCCTTAATAGAGTCGATCCATCTGGCATATGGCCTTCCTCTCTTCCTACTTCCTTCTGCCTGTCCCAGCATTATTGTATTTTCTGAGTCTTCTCTTCTCATGATGTGTCCGAAGTACAACAGCCTCAGTTTGGTTATCTTGGCTTCCAGGGAGGTTTCCGGCTTGATTTGCTCTAGGACCCATTTGTTTGTCTTTTTGGCTATCCACGGGATCCTCAACACTCTTCTCCAGCACCACATCTCAAATGAATTGAGATCATCTTTCTTAACTGTCCAGCTCTCACATCCATACATGGTAATAGGGAATATAATGGCTTGTATGATTCTAACTTTTATGCTGAGTTGTATATCTTTGCATTTTAGAATCTTTTCTAGTTCTTTCATAGCCACCCTCCCCATTCTTAGTCTTCTTCTGATTTCCTGACTGCAGTCCCCATTTCTATCAATGATTGATCCCAGGTATGGGAATTCTTTTACTGTTTCTATTTCTTCATTGTCTAGGTTGAACTTGTGAAGGTCCTCAGTGGTCGTTATTTTTATTGTCTTTATGTTCAACATTAAGCCTGCCTTTGCACTTTCTTCTTTGGTCTTCCTTCGTAGGTGTTCCAGGTCTGTGAGGTTTTCTGCTAGTATTATGATGTCATCTGCATATCTTAGATTGTTGATATTCCTTCCTCCTATTTTCACTCCTCCTTCTTTTGTGTCCAAGGTTGCTTTTCTTATAATATGTTCTGCATACAAGTTGAATAGATAAGGTGAAAGTATGCAACCTTGTCTGACTCCTTTGCTAATTTGGAACCATTCTGTTTCTCCGTGTTCTGTTCTGACAGTAGCCTCTTGTCCTGAGTACAGATTCCTCATCAGGCCTATCAGATGTGTTGGCACTCCCATGTCTTTAAGGACATTCCATAGCCTTTTATGATTTGTGCAGTCAAAGGCTTTGGTATAGTCTATAAAGCACATGCTGATTTTCTTTTGGAACTCCCTGGTGCTCTCCATTAGCCATTGTATGTTTGCAATGTGATCCTTAGTGCCTCTTCCTTTCCTGAACCCTGCTTGAACCTCTCGGATTTGTCTCTCCATGTATTGTTAGAGTCTACGCTGCAGAATTTTGAGCATGATTTTGCTTGTATGGGAGATCAGTGCTATGGCCCTATAGTTTCTGCAGTCTCCCTTTTGTGGATGGAGATGTATATTGATCATTTCCAATCTGTTGGCCATCATTTTGTTTTCCATATCTCTTGACATATGTTGGTCAGCACTAAAGTTGACTCTGGGCTGATGCAAACTGTCCTTAAGGGATGGCTCTGTGCCACCCCAGGAGTGCTGGATTGGGGCCACAACAACCACACACCGCGGCCCCAATCCAGCTTTTTCCCACTGCCAAAAGAGCTGGCAAATGCCGCTCCTTTCTGGAGTGGGAAAAAGCCACCTTTAGAGCTGCCGCAGTGGCTCTTTTGGACCCCTTTAGTGCAGCATGTGTGCATGCTGCTCCAACAGGGCACCCTGACACTGCTCACCATGTGGTCAGGCACGCAGCATTGGGGTGGAGTCGGGGTGGAGTCAGGGTGGCCAGCATGTGGTCTCTCTGCCCCAACTCCACCCCCAGGCCAGCCCTTTAGGCTGGTCTGCATTGGCCCTCTGTCAATGTGGATTGCAGCAGTTCAATTAGAATATCATCTATTTGTGGTGATTTGTTTTTCGCTATTTCTCTTATTGCAGTTTCCACCTCATTTTTTAGAATTTGGGGTTCATCTTCATATGGCTCTTTATTCCATGTGTCCTTCATTTTCTCATCTCTTTTGTATAATTCTTCTGTATATTGCATCTAATGTCTTTTTATTCCTTCTAGTCTTGAATTATGTTATTTTTATTGTCATAGAGCATCCCGGTTCTTGATTTGAACTTTCGTTTGATTTCCTGGATCTTGTGAAATAGTTTCTTGTTCTTCCCTTTTCGTTTTGTCTTCTATCTCTCTGCATTGGTCATTGTAATAATTTTCTTTATTTTTGTGCACAAGTCATTGTACTGTTGCATTCATAATTCTTAGTTTATTCCTATATCCCTTTTGTTTTCCTTCTCTTCTTTTCTTTATTGCTTGTAGTGTTTTTTTCCTGTCATCCATGTTTTTTTCTCTTTCTCTTTGTTTATTGAAAGTATCTATCTACATTCTTCTTTTATTATGTCCCTGGCTTCAGACCATTGTTCCTCTGGTTCTTGGTCTATTATACTTAGTAGTGTGAATCTGTTTCTTATTTGTCAATAGAATCATAGAATCATAGGACGCTATCACACGCGGGCCACAAAGCGATAATAAATTGAAAAAGAATAAATCCAGAAATAAACTGAAAGAAACCCTACAATACGCAAATGGCTATCACATGTAATTACCTTCATTGCGCATTTAAGAAAAGCTCTCTCGGGAACCGTATTTGCCATTCACACACAAGTGAGAATATCCCATACATGTACTAGAAATGATGTTCTTGCACATGCGCAGTTACAGGAATGCTCGCCGCATTTGCCGGATGTGATTGTCGTCACTTCCTTCTCACCATTTCGTCATTGCTTTGCCATCGCCATTGCCGTGCGGTCGCCACTGCTGTGCTCTCCCTGAACTTGCGCATTTTGATTAGCTCATGGAATGGAGTCTGGTCTTGCACATATGCGTGCTTTGTTGAAGGAGGCAGAGAAGATGGGGCAGGAACACCAGGAAAGGCGCAAGGCTGTGCTGGAAGCCCTCCATAGCTGGATGAGGTGCTGTGCCATCAGGGGCTTCACAGCACATGAGGTGCTCCGAAGACTTTTACATCGGCGCAACCGCAGCGCCCAGGCTTTCCATGCCTCCAATGTCCCCCGTGCATGCCGGTGGTGGGTCAGACCACAGGTAATCAGGAACTGGTGGGCAGAGGAGGTGCTACCACTCTGGGATGAGGACATGTGGATCCGGAATTTCTGCATGTCCAAATCCACACTGTTCAAGATTGCCGAGGCTTTGCGCCCTCAGCTCCAGGCCAGGGACACCATCATGAGGAGGGCCATCTCCGTCGAAGAGAGGGTTGCAATCACCGTCTGGTAGCTTTCGGCCCCCCTCAATTACTGGAGAGTTGCACGCCATTTCCAGATCGGCGTGTCCACAGCAGCCATCATCTGCACTGAGGTGATCTGTGCCATCGAGAGGGAACTTCTCCCAAAAATGGTCTGCCTAGGGAACTATCGCCATGTCAGTACCTCTCCTTTCTTCTTTTACAGTGTGTGTTTCTGGGTTGTGCTTCACACAAATGCCTTTTCTTTAGATCGAGCAATACTTTAAGTTACTTATGGTGTGCCTCAATAAAAAAAAAGGGGGGCTGCATGCATAGGGCCATGTTTTTGTGCGTGGTTGAGAAGGTTATTAGTAATCACCTTGCCTGTGTGACATTAACTCTCCCTGCTCCATAACAGTGTGTGTTATGACCAGTTATGCATATCTACATAAATAGCTTATTGGAAGGGCTGGGGGCGAGGGTAGATTCATTTGCAAAGGGAGCTATAACATAGGCATCTTTGGTGTTAGATGTATTTAGGTCTAGATAGCCACATGCATATAGGCAGATAACTGGGCAGACAGCTAGGCAGTGGGATGCATGGCTACAAATGAATGATGGGTGCTTAAATATGGTGGGGCAATTGGCAGTTTCCCAGGAGAAAATCTCATATTGGGGGCTTCAACATATGGCTCTTTTCCTGCTTTTAAAAGCCTTTTCCCTGTTTTCTTTTTCCCACATTGCAGGTGATGGACGGCTTTGAACAGCTGGGCTTTCCCCACTGTGTTGGCGCTCTCGATGGCACCCATATCCCGATAAAGCCTCCCAGGGCTAGGGCCGAGGATTATTTCAACAGGAAGTATGGGCACTCCATCGTCCTGCAAGGGATGACTTCGGCCACTGGACTGTTCCTGAACATCGAGGCTGGCTTCTCTGGATGCAACCACGACGCCTTCATCTTTCGCCATTCCTCCTTGTGCCAGGCAATGGACGAGGGAGCATTTGTCCCTGGAAGTCCCACCATTACAATCCGGGGAGTGCAGGTGCCGCCCTTGGTCATTGCAGATGGGGCATACCCCTTACACCGGGGGCTCATGAAGCCGTACAGTGGAGCTGTGCAGTACAACCAGTTGAAGTTCAACATGGCACTCTGCAGGGCTCGCAGTGTGGTGGAGAGAGCGTTTGGGAGGTTAAAAGGAAGATGGGACTGCCTGGGAGCAAGGCTGACTGTGGGTGAAAACTATTTTGCTACTGTTGTGTCAGCCTGCGTGGTGCTGCATAACATCTGTGAAAGCAAGGGCCACGCACTACACAGTGAGCAGCCCACTGGGGAACTGCACCTCCCACTGATGCCTGAGCAGTACCAGCTGGCGAGAGACCAGCGAAGGCAGACTGAGGGGGAGCGGGTCCGTGGAGCAATAGCAGCCATGATAGCCAAGCGGGAGTGAGCAAGGATGGCTACTTGTCTGTGTATCTATTTAGCTTTACTGTTTGCAGTGGTGTATCTGCTCTTAAAGAATAAACCCTTTCTTTACTGTTAATTTGTGTGGTTTGCTTTACATCTCAGGAACAGTCTTGTGGCACTTCCTTTGTTGGCTCTGTTGCTGAGCATGCAGGTATATATGTGCATATATGTATATGTACACATGTATATCTGCGTGCATCTACATATATAGATGTATGTGTAAAAATACAGATAATTATATATGTATAAATATTTCTATATATATATATATATATATATATATATATAGTTTGTGTGTATATATACACATACACAGATATATACATTCATATATGTATGCATATGTGCATATATATATATACACACACTCACACACATATGTAGGTATATATATATATATATATATATACACACATTCACGCACACACACATAGATACATATACATATATGTATATATATGTTTACATACATATCTATATATATATAGATAGATATAGGTATATGTATCTTTACATATATATAGGGACAGATATATGTATATATCTATCTGTATTTACACACACACACACACACACATATATATATGTACATATATATATATATACATACATATATATATACACACAAAGATATGTGTGTATATATCTATATATCTGCAATGGACACTATCCATAGATAGTGCACACCTTACCATGACTTGCCTTGATAAAGAATGACCTGGCCACTGCTTGGTAACTGTGCAAAAAGCTATAATTAACAGTGGGAAGTGCTCATGTACAATGAAATACAGAAGAAGAATGTAACCGGTAACAAACATTAACAAACACACACACAAACTGTCAGTCCTGGGTGACAAAACAAAACCATCAAGATGGAGAGTACATCTGTTTTTTCTTTATGAGCCTCTTGGGTTTCCCTGGGACAGTCTCCTCTATGTGACAGTTCTGTGTGTCATCCTGGGTAGGCTCAGAGCAAGGGACAAGGCAAGGAGCTGGCCCCTCATCCCCCGAGTCCCCAAACAGGATTTGGCTCCCAGTGACCGGTGTGGAGGGCGGGCCGGCCTGGCTTCTTGTTTTTTTCTTTCGGCCCCCAGGCAAAGAACCAGGGACAACCGTCTTGTGGCCCAATTCCTGAGAAACCATTGATGTCCTTAGTTCCCGCTGCTCCTGCACTGACTCCCGGGGTACAGATATCACCTGCTCCATGTATGCGAACATCCTCTGCCTGTACTGGGCTGTTTCAGGAAGGTCCTCACAGTAGGAACGAGCCAGGCTCTCCAGGGCGTCCGAGTCCCTTTCCATGGCCTGAAGGAGAGAGTTGTGCAAGTGCTTTGCCAGCGCGTGGTTCAGCCAGCCCTCCCTTCTGGAGTCCTCTATTATGGTGCGGGCAATGAGTTCCCCCCTCCTGGCTCTCCTGTCTGGGATATCCTCATCTGCCCGCACCTGGCGGACAACGGAACGCACTGGCACTGAAGGAAACAAAAAAGTTAAGTGAGTAATATGCATCTTAAATGAAAAGGCCTTGGTATGTGAGCATTTGCGCATTTATCGTCACATCAACCCATATATCTTTATATCTATTATGTATGAACCTATCAATGGTATAAAACTCTTGAAATTCCTCGCATTGCATCCCTGGATTGACTTCTTCCTATGCCCTCTGCCCCATATAAATCAGTCGTTCCTCCACCATTACAGATAAAGATACAGGCCACACTTGCTAATCCAAGAGAAAGGGGTTGGAGGGGGGGGGTTATTTCGATCAACTTACCCCTCCAGACAGCTGATTCCTGTTGGGAGTCGTTGCCCACACTTTGACCGGAGGCCCAGCTTTCGCCACCTGGTGACTGTGTGGCCTCCTCCTGGGCACCTTCGCCAGTGATCAGTGTTTCTGGAACCAACCCAAAACATAGGAAAATGTAAACTCTGTATTAGCATTGCGAGGCCTACTTACAGAGGTGTGGGCACACTAAAAGTGCCGCATTTCCCTTAATGTGGTTTCCACAATATGACAAAATCCTACCATCACTGGCCGCTGGCGAGTCCGGATGGTCCTCCTGCACCATGTCTTTGGCCGGATGTGGAACCAAAGGCAGTGGCTGTTCCATGGGGACCAGCTGCAAGATTATGTTTCCCTCCTCTGAGATGGCCAGCGGTACTGTGGGAAATTAAGGGGGGAAGAGGACTAGCTTACATCAGCAATGGCTAAATGCAAAAGCAAGTATTATTACAAGCAGTACAGCTACATGGCCCATTATGGCAACATGGAGTGGTAATGCTTATGAGGTTTCTCCCATGTAAAACATTGAAGCAAACATATGAGGGAGAAGGCTTGCTGGTGGTATTTCTGTTATTTCATGTACTGCTTCCATCAACCCACTCACGAACAACACATACATGTTCACATCCACACATCTCATTGGAAAGCTAGCCTTGCCTTTCAAAGAGCCTTTTTCTCTAGGAAATTTTTTTTCCCCATAATTCCATCGCATTGTGGAAGGGATGTTACTCCATTCCAGGCCCAATAAATGTAGCATTGTGAAAAGGCGCATGGAGGAGAAACACAGGGACATATATATATATAGAGAGAGAGATAGGACATATAGATAGACACTTGAAGGAGGCAAATAGCAAATTCTAATCAAGGCAACCATATGGGTGTGGTTCCGGTGGGATATAAGCATGCTTTATATATGGATTCAGCAAGCCTGAAAAGTTTAATCTGCCCCGTTGTGGCAAGCCCCAAAAACCACCCCCCTCCCCAAAAGTAAAGGGCCCTTCTGAGCACACGGGAAAAAATCACATGCAAAACTACCTTCCACAGTGATGACGGCGGTCATCGATGCATCCTGCTGCGATGCTTTGGGTGGCTGGGAGACGGTTTCCTGGCTTGTGCCCCCATTTGGTTTTCGGACAATATGGAGGCTCTTGATGATTCTTTTGGGGAACACAAATCTGTCCTTGCCTAAAAATTTGTCCAGCTCCTGGAAGAAGGGACATGTGGCGGGGGCATTTCCACTAATTTTGTTGTGGTTCTTCACTTTTTGGAATTCTGATTTTAAGGATTTGCATTTGTTCCGACATTCTTGGACAGATCTGCATATCCCCTTCTCCAGCAGCTTCCTGGAAATCTCTGCTTAGATGCCGTGGTTCCTATGGTTTGCATTGAGCTGCCTCTGAACCTTTTCTTCCCCCCACAAAGCAATCAGTTCCAGGACGTCAGTGTGGGTCCATGCGATGCCCCTTCCCTGTTTTCTCAGGGGGTCAGCAGGCGTTGAGGAATCCATTCGAACCGGGGTTGCGCCGGTTAAAAAATGAATTGCAAAAAATAAAAAATGCCATGGAGTTTTGCTTTTTTGGCGCAATAATCGTTATAGCGCCTGAGCCGATATAACGATTGCAGAACCAAGCCACAAAGCTCACTGGGGCAACCTGCAAGCGCCTGGCTGCCTGCGAGTTCAAAGAGATGTTTATCGCCGAACAGCTACCACCAGAATGATCTCCACGTGCTGTGGGCAATGGCGATTATGCAGCAGCTGCTTCCTCCAAAGTTTTGCGCATGCGCAATAAACATACTTCCGCTCTGACAACTTTCCCATTCTGGCGACACCTGGTGGAGCAGGAAGAACATTCACCAAAGAAAACGCACAGCTGCCCAACTATACCTGTAGGCATGGCAAATAGGTGGCAGCTGTGGGTGACGGTGGAGGTGGAGGCACTTCTTGATATAATGGAGGAAAGCCCCCACCTCACACTCCTTATAGGTCCTCCTCCCACCCAAACAGGGTGATCTACCAGAGGATTGCTAGGGAACTGGCCCATAGAGGCTTCCACAGGACCATGGCCCAGGTGAGATCCAAGGTCAAGGTCCTGCAGAATGCCTTCTACAAGGCCAGGGCACTCTTCCATGGGGAGCCTCCACACGAAGGACAGCCTCCTTTTTACCTTCGGTTTCTGAGACTGTGGGAGCGGGCAGGCCAGCCCGAGGGAAGGCGTGCCAGAGGGCCAGAGGGTAAGTCCCTCCTGGATAATTATATATATAGGGCTGGATGTTTCCATTTGTATGATTGACTGTCTGGGCAGTATGCCTGTAACTGATTGCCTTCAATGCCCATGACAGGAATGTCTGCAACAACAAGTAATGTATCCTGTTCAATTACCTCTTACTCGCAGGTCCTATCGAGGGAGTTCCTGCCAGGCCCGAGGCACCAAGGCCAGCAAGTCCGCCCCCACAGGAGGGGGAAGAAGAGGCTGAGGAGGAAGAGGCTGGGGAGCAGGAGCAGCCACTGCAGGCACCTGTTCCCCAGGTTGGTGAGGAGGGCATCCCCCCGAGCCAGAGGATGAAGAGGAAGAACCCCCTTGTAAGTATGGCACCTTACCTGGGACACAAGTCTGCATGTGACACAGGTGCACATGTAAAAATGGGGAAAGTAGTAATTGTGTTTTCTTTCTGTTTCTTTCTTTCTACAGTGTGGGAAATGATAGCAACCCTGGCCTGCAGCCAGGAGGAGCTTGCCAGGTGGTTGGGGGACGTTGAGTGGGCCCTCAATCAAGTAAAAATGTGGGTCCAGCACTTCTAGGCTAGCCGATCCCCATCCCAACAATGAATTTTTAGATCTGTCTCCCACCCACCCACCCCCACTGCCCTGTGCAATAACAGGCAGTGGGTATTTTTTTATTTTATTTTATTTTTTAATTTTTATTTTTATTTTTATTTTTTTGCTGCTTTAAGTTCTCCTTCCTGCCCCCTTTTTTCTGTTTGGTATGCCAACAAAAAAACAAAAAAAAAAAAAAAAAAAAAAAGAAAGAAAGAAAGAAAGAAATCATTTCGATGTGTAAATAAAAAAAAATTTTTTGATAGAATGTAGTCTGGCGTCTTCATTGAAGTGTTAGAGGGGGGGATGTAGGAAAGAGCCAGAATCAGAAATTCGTAGTGTAGAACCACCTGTTGAATGCTGCAAAACCATTATATATAGCTGTAGGATCAACCCATCCCGTCAAGGTTAATCTGGAAGAGAAAAAGGAACAATATTAGACGAAATTGCAAGAGGAACATGATAATAGATAAGCAATGTTAACGTCAGCATTGTGAAAAGAACCACAGGTATATCAATAGGATGTGATAAAGAAAAATCCCATTCTGAACATAAGTGTTTTACAATTCATTTTTCAATAGCTCTGTATGGGTCTGCACAGTAAGCCCTATAGGAGTAAAAACTGAGGGAGGTGAGAATGTTTAAGCTGGAGAAGAGAAGGTAAAAAGTTGACATGACTGGCAGTTACGATATTGGAGGAGGGAACTAGCTTGATCTCTGTTGCTTCTGAGAACAGGGCCCACAGCAATGTATGCAAGCCAGAGGAAAACAGAAAGCACCTCAAAAACTTGGAAAACTACCTGTTAGTACAGGGCCTTCGACAGTGGGAAAACCACCCTTGGAGATTGGTGGAGTCTTCTTCGTTGGACTGTACATTGTAGCACAGCCTGGAAGGACCTCTGTTATGGATGCATCGACAGGGAATTCCTGCATGGCAGTAAGTACGGCTAGATGGGCCTTCTGGTGTCCCCCCACGCTACTACGCTCCACTAATGCAATACTCTCTATATATAGATTCTCTATTTATATAGGTAGATGTATATATATATATAGATAGATGTATATATAGATGCCTTACAGAGTATTCTGCCTTGATCCCAACAGATACATTCACCAAAGCAGCAAAGGACATGTGAAGGGAGTGATAGTGTACTGCACTCTCCCGTTAACACACAGGCCCCAAATATCTGTCCATCTGTCTCTCTCTCTCTCTCTCTATATATATATATATATATTGCTTTATATATAAATTAATAGATAGATAGATAGATAGATAGATATAGATCAATATATATACCTATATGAATGTATATATCAATCACAACAGCCTGTCTCTTTTCTAGCTGTCTAGATGTTTATCCACCAGCCTACCACCCAATATATCTGACTGTCTATCCATCTATCCATCTCTCTATCTCTCTATCTCTCTATCAAATCCTCCATCTATCTATCTATCTATCTATCTATCTATCTATCTATCTATCTATCGATAGATCTATCTATCTATCTATCTATCTATCTATCTATCTATCTATAGATCTATCTATCTATAGATCTATCTTAGATCTATCTATCTATCTATCTATCTATCTATCTATCTACCTCCCCCTGTCTAGATGTCTGCATAGGTGCATACACTGAAACAGGTACAGCCAGACAAGCACTGTAGATCATGAAGGCACCACATTCACACACATCACTATCTATCTATCTATCTATCTATTGATGTATCTATACATCAAGCAATCAATCAATCTATCAATACTATCTTCTTCTACCTACCTGCCTGCCTGTCTCCACTGCTCTCTACTCCCCTCCCCCTATAGATACAGTAACCCAAAATAGGTTGTTAGAACAAAGGCGCCCTAGAACCAGGCAGGCAGCGAGAGCTAACTGTCAGGAAGCACCATAGTAAGACCCACAAATCATGAGCCCAGAATACATATAATTAGCCGAGATAACACTCACACACATCCTGAGTGCTGGCAGGCGGAATAGGCGGTCAGGTACCATGGCCTATTTGATGGTGCTGGCAGCCAGGTATGCAGAGCCTGAGAAAGAGAAGCATCATAGACCAAATTTCCCCCCCCCCCTCCAACCCCTTTCTCTTGGATTCCTGTTGAGGTGGAATCTCTTTTCCTGTACCTTGCATCCGTTGTTCTGAGTCCTATTCTCTGGAGCAGCAGAAAACACGCTAGCGCCCTCCTCAATATGACATCCCTTCAAATATTTAAAGAGGGCTACTATATCCCCTTTTAAATTCTGTTGAGATATTATTCAGATCATATTTTGGCATAATCACTGGTTTTGTTTTCTTCTTGAGTCTTACTTTTATTTTTGATATGATAGATTCATGATCTGTGCCACAGTCGGTGCCTGGTCTAGTCTTGGCCACCAGTATAGAGTTCCGCCATCTTTTACTTCCAATTATATAATCTATTTGATTTTTCTATTGACTATCTGGTGATGTCCATGTGTGTAGCCTTCTTTCTTATATGAAAAAAATGTTTGCAATGAATGGGTTGTTGCCTTCACAATAATCTATCAGACGCTCACTTGCTTCATTTCTTTTGCCTAATCCAAATCTGCCTATTGTTTTTGATTCTTCTTTGCTTCCAACTTTTGCATTCCAATCTTCAATGGTCAGCTTGACATCCTGTGTTGGTGTGCTGACAATTTCCTCCTGTACTTCTTCATAGAATCTATCAATTTCTTCCTGTTCTGCCTCTGTAGTTGGTCCATATACTTGAATTATGGTGATATTCATAGGTTTAACATGGAGCCTTACTGAAATGATTTTGCATTGTATCCTCTGACTGCTTTTGCCACTTCTTTTCTTAGTATGGAAAGCACCCCGTTTCTTCTAGTCTTTTCATTCCCTGAATAGAACACTGTATAGTTGTCTGATTCAAAGTGGCCCATTCCTGTCCATTTTAATTCACTAATCCCCAGTACAGCTATACTCATACATTCCATTTCCATTTTAACTGTCTCGCTTCCCTTGACTCATGCTTACCACATTCCATGTCATTATCATGTGTGTAATGATGCTTTGGATGCCATCTGACAATAAATAAATAAATAAATAAATAAGATAGATGCTTCAGAGGTAAAGGGCAAAAGTCATGAAATTTCCAGAAAAATCTTCATGAACATGTTTACATAAAGGGAAGTCTTCAGTGATTATTTGTAAATCATCACTGGGGATGATTTACAAATGAGAGCATGTAGGATTGAGGCCTTGATTTTTTCCCCCTTCCAGTGAGGACTTCCAGGTTACAAGGACATTGTTAAAAATATTTTCATTGCCCTTAGTTTTGCTTACATACTAGTTACTACTGCTGTTTACTTAACTCCTTATCATGCTTTTCAACATATGCCTTTGTGAGATCCTCTTAGTTCTAGGGCAAACAGGCCTACTGATGTCATTCAGTGAGACTGATGTCATTCAGTGAGACTCAAAGGCTGATAAACTAACTAAAAGAGTCGTCTGCGAGACCCGGAAGAGGAGGAGCCACAGCACGAGCGGCGCTCCTTCCTCTTCCTGAGGTCGCCCTGGGAGCTGCCGGCCCTCCACACGGCCGGCGCTTCCGGGGCAACCTCCCGCCGCAGCGACCGCACACGCTGCGGCGGAAAAGGCAAAGAAAGTGCGCCCTACGCGTTTAGGGCGCACTTTCCTTGTCTTGTGGAAGGAGCGCTATTTTGAACAACTTCCTTCAAAAAGAAAATGGTTTTTAAGAAAAAAAAGTCTTGAGATTGATTAGAAAAAGCTCTCTGATTATTTTGCAGTATGCATCCCCTTAAGTTCTACATAAAGGCTTTCTGAAGGAACTGTTCTTGGATACAGCCAACAGTAAGGGGTGTGGTGAACCACTCCTGCCACCTTGACTATTTCTCTCTTTTAAAATTTTATGTGATTGGCTTCATAGCCCTTGTCACCTACCAGTCCAATAACTATTAATAACACACTGGTAGCGTTTGTTCAAAATTCTCGCACAGAGGCCAAAAATAGGTTTTTATAAAATAGAAGAATGTTTTATTGTGTTTCAAACATACAGGCACTGCTTCTTGGTTTTCAAACTTGTTAATAATATTATCCAGTTACAGTTTCAAGTGTATTGTAGCTAATTCAAATACAATCCTTCAGCTGTTTCTATGAGTATAATCTAACCACACAGACACTCTCCACACTAGAGCTCTGTTAAACCACAAAGAGTTCTTTTTTTTTTTTTTTAACTCTTATCTTTGTACCACTTAGTTCCCTCAGGAACAATCCACAGCCTCTGGTTTAAGGTACTGCCTCACTGTACCCCTATCTAAGTCATATCCAACTGACACTCCCGAAGGTTCTGAGGCTTCTGTTCCACAATTCCTAACTGCCTATCTGCCAAACTGACTATCTCACACCGCATGAGCTATTTATCTCCTTCCAGCTGCTCTCTCATTGGCTGGTTCCAGCTGTCTCAGGATTGGTCAGCTGTCTTCTGGTCTTCACCGCTCCCTGCTGTCTTTTTGTTCATCACAGACCTCCCCCCTTTAATATGTTTATGGACACATTTAACCCCTTGGTTAAGTGGGTTCATAAACCTTTTATAAGCAATCATACTTACCTGTAACCTCTATTATAAACAACCTTTAATATTTAACAACCATTTGCATATATAGGGCATTTACATACATATAAACCATTGTCTGTTAACTAAAATTACATTAACAAATCACTTTTTATATCATCACACTGCATTGAAAATTATAACCTTAACTCTCTATTTATAACTACCACAGTTAAATAGTTTATACAGTTATGCATTTGCTTTTCAGTTTGCTTCATCCACTCTAGAAAGACCATCTGCCACTATATTTTCCTTACCTTTCACATATTGGATGGAGTAATCAAAATCCTGTAATAACAAACTCCATCTCAGTAATTTGCTGTTAGTTCCCTTAGTATGGTTTAACCAACACAAGGGTGAATAGTCGGTTTTAATTATGAACTTTCTTCCCCATAAGTATGGCTTGAGCTTATTTACAGCCCATATTATGGCCATACATTCTTTTTCGATGGTTGCCAGGTGTCTTTCCCTAGGAAGGAGTTTTTTACTTAGATATAAAATCGGATGTATCTGACCCTTATCATTTTCTTGACTTAGCATGGCTCCAAGTCCAACATTGGAAGCATCTGTGGTGACTATAAAAGTCTTGTTGTAATCCGGAACCATTAAAACAGGTGCTGTAGTCATAAGCTGTTTTAACTCTTTGAAAGCAATTTCACACCTCTCTGACCATATAACTTTAGTAGGCTTGTCCTTTTTTGTTAACTCAGACAAAGGGCTTGCAATACTACTAAAACTGGAAATAAATTTCCGGTAATATCCCACTAATCCCAGAAATGATTTTATTTCTTTTTTAGATGAAGGTCTTGGCCAGTTAACTATGGCTTCTATCTTGGAAGTTTTGGCCTTGATGTTTCCACTTCCCACCAAATATCCTAAATATCAACTTTCCCTTTTCCCTAGGTGACACTTGGAGCTTTTAACGGTCACTCCACGTCTTTTAAGCATTTTTCAGTACTTCAACTAAGTAGTATAAATGTTCATCCCATGAATTACTAAAAATACCGATGTCATCAATATAGGCCACAACATAATGTTTTAACCCTGCTAACATATTGTCTACCAATCTTTGAAATGTGGATGGAGCATTCTTTAGACTAAAGGGCAATACCGTAAATTCATACAGACCCCTATGTGTAACAAAAGCCGTTTTCTTTTGATCCTTGGGACACATTGGTACCTGCCAATACCCTTTTGTCAAATCCAAAGTTGATATGTATTGAGCCCTTCCTATTTTCTCAATCAAATCCTTGGTTCGAGGAATAGGATATGCGTCTGTTTGGGTAACTTTATTAAACCACCTATAGTCTACACAGAATCATTTGGGGGGGAAGCAGACGACTGCTTCCGGGATGCCGCCGGACGGAGCGCCGGCGGAGCGGAGCCTCTGCACCGCGGCGCTCCTGCGGCGTCCCTAAAAGGAGCTCCAAATTGGCGCTCCTTTTAGATGTCAGGGAAAGTGCGCCCTAAAAGTGGCGGGCGCACTTTCCCTGACTCTTCCGCCGCAGCGCGTCCGGTCGCTGCGGCGGGAGGTTGCCCCGGAAGCACCAGCCATGCGGAGGGCCGGCAGCTCCCAGGGCGACCTCAGGAAGAGGAAGGAGCGCTGCTCGTACGGTGGCTCCTCCTCTTCCGGGCCTCCAAGACGGCTCAATAAGCCGTCTGCCAAAGCCCATAGTCTGATCAGGCTTTTCCACTAAAACTACAGGTAAAGCCCATGGACTATTCGATGGTACTATAATCCCCATTTTTAGCATTATCGCATTTTCCTCTTGTATCAGTGACTCGGTATGGAGGAGTAGCTATAGGGGAAGCATCTCCCGTGTTGATATAGTGCACTATCCCCTTAACTCTCCCAGGTATATCTGAGAATATGTCTTTAAATATTTTTAACACCTCTCAGATCTCTGCTTGTTGTTGGGGAGTAAGAGAAGGATCAAGGTTAACCCTTTGTGTCCTATTTTCATCTGCCTTTTCAAAATCCCACTGAGGAATAATAAGGTCTTCATAATTCCTCTCCTTAACCGCAAACAATACCATATGTTCTCACCTAATATAGGGCTGTAACATGTTTACATGTACTAATTTACACTCCACATCTTCTCCCAAGTCCACTCAGCGGGTGGGGCTTTGTTGAGTCACATTTGCAAGTCAATAGGGAGTGGGCTAGGCAGTTAGCTGTATATAACTGCTGCCAGAGGCCAGTTTCAGGTCAGTTTCGGACAGGACAGGGGAAGGAGGAGGAGGAGGCTCTCCAGGCCAGTTTCTAACAGAAAGGAGAAAGAGAAAGAGGCTTTCCAGGCAGTTTCTGCCAGGAAAGGAGACAGAGAAGGAGGTTTTCCAGGCCAGTTCCTGCTAGGAAAGAGGAAGAAAGCAGTTTCCAGGCAGCCATCTTGAGAGGGTAAGTTTTTAAATTCTTTTTAATTTATAACCAGTACTAATTGTAGAAAAGTTCCGTTCATCAGCAGACTTAAACCCTGATGTTAGGAAGGGATTTTCTTTGAGGAGGAAAGCCATAGTCCTCTTTCAGGTACTAATTAAGACTTAGTATGGACACTGAAGGAACTGCTGCCATCAACTGCAATACCTGTGGGATGTTTGTATTCTTACCTACAGATGTGGGGAACTACACATGCTCCAAGTGCAAGTTGGTAGCCCTCTTGGAGGACAAAGTACAGCAGCTGGAGGCGCGGGTAGCTACACTTCAACATATTAGGGAGCAAGAGGCTTTCCTTGACAGAACAGAACAAACGGTCTTGGATGGGGAACACACAGAGGAAGTTGCTGGGGAAGAGAAAGTCATATCACACACACAGGAGGTAGAAAGCTGGAGGAAGGTCACATGCAGAAGTAAGGAGATCAGGGATCGTTCTGGGAGCTTGCGGCTACAGAATCGATTTCAAGCTCTTACTCTTAGCAAGGAGGACGAGGAAGAGCAGCATGGACAGATTTCAGAGACAGAGCAGGGGACCCTGGGAGTTCCACCACAGGGAACAGTCGCTGCTAAGCCTCGGAGGAGGCGTGTGGTCGTGGTGGGGGACTCCTTGCTGAGGGGGACAGAAGCAGTGATTTGTGGGCCTGACAAGATGTCTTGGGAGGTGTGTTGTCTCCCTGGGGCAAAGATCCGAGATGTGACAGAGAGGCTGACAAGACTGGTCAGGCCTACTGACCAATACCCCTTTCTTTTGGTCCATGTGGGAACGAATGACACAGCAAGACACAGCCTTCAGAATATCAAAAGGGATTATGAGGCTCTAGGTAAGAAGCTGAAAGAAATGGAGGCACAGATTGTCATCTCGTCTCTTCTGCCAGTTCAAGGGCATGGTCCAGGAAGAGAGAGGAAGATAGCAGATGTCAACAATTGGCTCCACAGATGATGTCGTCGAGAACGATTTGGATTCTTGGATCATGGGCTGCAGTTCCATGAGGGCGGGCTCCTGGCAAGGGATGGGTTGCATCTCACACCAGTTGGAAGAATTTTTTTTGCCAACGGTCTCAAGAATTTGATCAGGAGGGCTTTAAACTGAACTGTGTGGGGAAGGGAGACAACGTCCTGGAAGACAAAAGGACTGGAGAAAATAGTCAAACTGTCATAGAGGAAACAAGGCAAACAGTACAGGGACCCAACAGTGGGAGGCAAAAAAACGTGCACAGGCAGCAAATAAAGGGGACACATGGTCTTAGATGTCTCTACACTAATGCACAGAGCATGGGAAATAAGCAAGATGAACTTGAACTCCTAGCACAACAAAGCAAATATGATATAATAGGCATCACTGAAACCTGGTGGGATGAGTCTCATGACTGGAATGTAGAAATAAAGGGGTATAACCTTTTCAAGAGAAACAGGACAAACAGGAAAGGAGGAGGAATAGCATTATATGTCAGGGATATTTACACCAGTGAAGAAATCCAGGACATCAATCCTGGAAGCCAAGTGGAGAGCATTTGGATAAAAATTAAAGGGGAGGGAAACAAAAGGGATGTTAATGTGGGAGTCTACTACAGACCCCAAACTCAAGCAGAAGAATTGGATGATGCCTTTCTAGAACAGATGACCACACACTCAGAAAGGAGAAATATAGTAGTGATGGGTGACTTCAATTATCCGGATATTTGCTGGAAGTCAAACTCGGCAAAATCCTCAAGGTCTAGCAAATTCCTCACTTGCCTCGAAGACAATTTCATTGTTCAAAAGGTGGAAGAGGCAACGAGGGAGTCAGCTATTTTGGATCTGATCCTAGCTAACAGGGAAGACCTAGTTAATGGGGTGCAAGTGGTTGGATCCTTAGGCGGGAGTGATCATGTACTCCTGGAGTTTATTATACAGTGGAAAGGAGAAGCCAGGCATAGTCAGACACGCATTCTAGACTTTAGGAAAGCTGATTTTACTAAACTTAGAGAAATACTGGGGGTGATCCCATGGACAGGAATACTAAAAGAGAAGGGAGTTCAAGACGGATGGGAGTTTCTCAAAAGGGAGATACTGAAGGCACAATTTCAAACCGTGACAATGAGAAGGATAAATGGGAGGTGTCTCAAGAAACCAGGATGGATGACTAAGGAACTTGTAACTGAACTATGTTTTAAACGGAACATGTATAAGAAATGGAAAAATGGGGAACTCACCAAAGAGGAATTCAAACAAATAGCTAGCACGTGTAGGGGTAAAGTCAGAAAAGCTAAAGCGCAGAATGAAATCAGGCTTGCTAGAGAGCTTAAGAACAATAAAAAGGGCTTTTGGGGGTATGTCAGCAGCAAAAGGAAAAAGAAGGAAATGGTAGGGCCACTGTGTGGAGAAGATGGCAAAAAGTTAACATGGGACAGAGAAAAAGCAGAATTACTCAACATCTTCTTTGCTTCAGTCTTCTCAGAAAAGGCAAAGTGTGCTCAACCTAAGTATAAAGGAGCAGAGGACAGAATAGGAGAATTTCAGCACAGAATAAGTAAAGAGATAGTACAGAAACATCTGGTTAATCTAAATGAATATAAGTCTCCAGGACCAGATGAATTACATCCAAGGGTATTAAAAGAACTGGCAAATGTAATATCGGAACCACTGGCAATAATCTTTGAGAATTTCTGGAAAACAGGAGAGGTCCCAGTGGACTGGAGGAGGGCAAATGTTCTCCCCATCTTCAAAAAGGGGAAAAAAGAGGATCCCAACAATTATCGTCCAGTTAGTTTGACATCAATACCAGGAAAGATTCTGGAGCTGATCATTAAACAGAGAGTCTGTGAACATCTGGAAGGTAATTTCATAATCACAAAAAGTCAACATGGGTTTCAGAGAAACAGGTCATGCCAGACAAATCTGATCTCTTTTTTTGATAAAATTACCAGCTTGGTAGATGAAAGGAATGCTGTGGATATAGTATATCTTGATTTCAGTAAGGCCTTTGACGAGGTTCTCCATGACATTCTTGCAAGCAAGTTGGTAAAATGTGGGCTAGAAAAAGTAACTGTTACATGGATTTGTAATTGGTTGACTGATCGAACCCAAAGGGTGCTCAACAATGGCTCCTTTTCAACTTGGAAAGAAGTGATCAGTGGGGTGCCACAGGGCTTTGTCCTGGGCCCAGTGCTATTCAATATCTTTATTAATGACTTGGATGACAATATTGGGGGCATAGTTATAAAATTTGCAGATGACACCAAATTAGGAGGAGTAGCTAATACCCCAGAGGACAGGATCAAAATTCAAAATGACTTGAACAGACTAGAAAGTTGAGCCAAAGCTAACAAAATGAAATTCAACACGGAGAAATGTAAGGTACTGCACTTAGGGCGGAAAAACGAAAAGTACAGATATACGATGGGGGGACACCTGGCTGAATGAGACTACGTGTGAAAGGGATCTAGGAATCCAGGTGGACCACAGGTTGAACATGAGTCAACAGTGCGATGCAGCAGCTAAAAAGGCCAATGCAATTTTAGGCTGCATCAGTAGAAGTATAGCGTCTAGATCAAGAGAAGTAATAGTGCCACTCTATTCTGCTTTGGTCAGGCCTCACCTGGAATACTGTGTCCAGTTCTGGGCACCACAATTCAAAAAGGATGCGGAGAAACTGGAGTGTGTCCAAAGGAGGGCAACTAAAATGGTGAAGGGTCTGGATATCAAGCCCTATGAGGAACGACTTAGGGAGCTGGGGATGTTTAGCCTGGAGAAGAGAAGGCTGAGAGGTGATATGATAGCCGTGTTTAAATATTTGAAGGGATGTCATATCGAGGAGGGAACAAGCTTGTTTTCTGCTGCTCCAAAGACTAGGACCCGAAACAATGGATGCAAGCTGCAAGAAAAGAGATTCCACCTCAACATTAGGAGGAACTTCCTGACAGTAATGGCTGTTCGACAGTGGAACACACTCCCTCGGAGAGTAGTGGAGTCTCCTTCCTTGGAGGTCTTTAAGCAGAGGCTGGATGGCCATCTGTCAGGGATGCTTTGATTGGGAGTTCCTGCATGGCAGGGGGTTGGACTGGATGGCCCTTGTGGTCTCTTCTAACTGTATGATTCTATGATTCTATGATTCTACATAATTTATATCTTTGATCTTCTCAGTAACTTGAACTGGACCTGTCCAAGCATATTATAGTTTATTTCCTCATATTGGTCTCAGGATCAGCACTTCATCTCCAGGCATAAACACTCGAGATCGGGCTCTTTTGTCATACCAAGTCTTTTGATGGGTTTGAGCTGCCTTCAGGTTTTCCCCAGCAACTCTCAAAGCTTGTTTTAGTGAGTTCATCAAGTTTTGGACATAGGAGACCACATCTTCTGGCTCTCTTTCTTCTGGAGATTCCACTCCTAGTGAACTATGTCTACTGGTCCTTTTATGCAGTGTCCAAACAATAGCTTGAAGGAACTGAATCCTAGACTTTCTTGTGGCACCTCTCGATATGCAAACAATCAGTGTTGTAATTTGGTGTCCCAACCATTTTGATTTTCGGCTGTGTAGGACTTTATCATATTAACTAAAGTCCCATTAAAATTCGCTATAAGCCCATTACCTTGAGGATGATATGGACTTGTGGTTAAATGTTTTATTCCACAAATTTCCCATAACCTCTGCATTACTTTGGAGGTGAACATTCCCACCAAATCTGAAATTATCTCGCTGGGAAACCCTAATCTGGCAAAAAGTATTTATCAGGGCATTAGGTACAGTTGCCACTTCTATATTTCGTAAAGCTATTGCTTCTGGATATCTCATTGCATAATGCATGATAGTAAGGATATACCTATTTCCTCTCTGAGTGGCTTGAGGTAATGGCCCTATTCTGTCCATCCCTATTCATTGAAATGGCTGGGACATAATTGGCAAGGGACAAAGCTTAACTTTGGTCTTTTCTTGCCTTGTACCAACTTTCTGACAAACATCGCAGGATTTACAGTAAGCTTTTATATCTTGTCCCATTTTTGGCCAGTAAAAGTTCAAAAAGACTCAATGGTTAGTGTTCTTAATTCACAGTTGTTCGGCTTCTATATCTCTGAGGGACTACCAATTGCTTTTGAATTTCCTTTTGCGTGTTATACTTAGATTTGAGAACCTCTCTATATAACGGATCTTGAAGGACTTTAAATCTGTGTGAGTGATTCACACCCAGCTCCACATCTCCCTCAGCTAAGGCAAACAAGGGCTTTAAACTTTCATCCCTCTGTTGCTCTTGACCAAAATCTATTTGGTTTTCAACTTGAATCTCCTCACAACCCTCTCTGTCTTCCACCTCAGAATGACCAATTTCCTCACAAGTGACATCAGATCTGTTTGGGTTTTCATGGATGGGGTGATCTTGTTTCACAACGTTTTTCTGGTGTTGCTGTCTCGTTACCAGTAAGGCAAATTGAAGATGTCTATCTAAATCATTCCCAATTAGACATGGGACAGGAATGTCATCCCAGAGGGCAAACTTCCACTGTAATTGGTGTCCTCTGAAAGAAATGTTTATTTTTGCTACCAGGGTTATAAATGAAGGACCTCCTAAACCTTCATATGTTTCTCCTGGGCATATGTCTTGCTTATTTACTAGATGTGGTTTAATTATACACACTTCTGATCCAGAGTCATGGAAACCCCAAAACCAAGTATAATATATCTGAATTAGTTCTGAATGTTCTTTATCACCAAACTCCCCAGGAACAGGCTTTATAAACAAACACAGTTTGGTAGTGTCAGTTCCTACACTGGCTGCTGTTTCCAAAGCAACTGCAGCTTCTCTGCTAGGTCTGTTGCTACATTGTTTGACTGACTGGTTAGCTACAGTTACACAATAAGCTGGCTTTAGAGATGGTTTAAAATTCTTCTGGTACAGGTTTGGACAATTAAATCTCAAATGTCCTATCTCTCCACATTGATAACAAGTCAGTTGTTTTGGTCTGGATTGACTTTCTGTAGACCCTCTCTCTTTCTTTCTTTCTTTCTTTCCTCAGGGTCACACTCTCTCAACCCAATTTTTTTTCTTTCAAGTTCTGTCATTTTTCTTTGTTGCTAAGGTTTATAAGGTCTTTTCAGACCATTTCTGGCTTTTTGGGCTTGCCAGTTTTTAGAGTCCTTTTTGTCTCTCCACTGAAACTCTTCTTTGACTTTTGACATTCCCCTATCATCTCCTCTAATCAACACCAACTCATCAACCATTTTAGCAGCTTCTGCTACTGTTTTGGCTTTCTTATCCTGAACTAGCCATTTATATTCTTGGGGTATTTTATTATAGAACTGTTCCAAGCCAATTAAACTTAGTAACTCCTCCTTGGATGTTACCTTATAACCCTCTATCCAGCTTTTTAAATAGTAATCTAGCCTACACGCTAATTGAGAAAAAGTCTCCTCAGGCTGTTTCTTTATTTTTCTAAATTCTCTCCTGTGATGTTCCGGAGTCAAGCCAAATCTTTGTTTTACCATTTCTTTAAATAACTCATAGTTTTGAGCTTCCTCAACCCTCATTTCAGCATAAATTTCTGTCAATCCCCCACAAATTTGGGATCTTATATAACTCATTTGGTCTTCTTCTTTTATTCTTAACTCTTTGCAAGTCCTTTCAAAATTAGTACTTTTCCTCTCCCGTTCAGAATCTATCTGAGCTTCTGGTTCCTTGAACTCAGACCCCTTACAAACACCCTTTGGCTTCGTGGACTTTCAACTTCCAAGGCCAAACTTCGTGCAGACACTGGATCCTTTCAGATCCCACCGACGCTGCCACCAAAATAATTATGTGGCGAACCACTCCTGCCACCTTGACTATTTCTCTCTTTTAAAAATTTATGTGACTAGCTTCATAGCTCTTGTCACCTACCGGTCCAATAACTATTAATAATACACTGGTAGCGTTAGTTCAAAATTCTCACACAGAGGCCAAAAATAGGTTTTTATAAAATAGAAGAATGTTTTATAGTGTTTCAAACATACAGGCACTGCTTCTTGGTTTTCAAACTTGTTAATAATATTACCCGGTTACAGTTTCAAGTGTATTGTAGCTAATTCAAATACAATCCTTCAGCTGTTTCTATGAGTACAATCTAACCACACAGGCACTCTCTACACTAGAGCTCTGTTGAACCACAAAGAGTTCTTTTTTTTACTCTTATCTTTGTACCACTTAGTTCCCTCAGGAACAATCCACAGCCTCTGGTTTAGGGTACTGCCTCACTGTACCCTTATCTAAGTCAGATCCAACTGACACTCTCGATGGTTCCAAGCCTTCTGTTCCACAATTCCTAATTGTCTAACTCCCAAACTGACTATCTCACTCAACTCCTGAGCTATTTATCTCTTTCCAGCTGCTCTCTCATTGGCTGGTTCCAGCTGTCTCAGGATTGGTCAGCTGTCTTCTGGTCTTCACAGCTCCCTGCTGACTTTCTGTTCATCACAAGGGGGACTGCAGACAGGCAGCACAGAGCCGCCCCGGGAAGCAGTGGATTGGGGCCGTGGCAACCCCATGCCGCAGCCCTGATCCCCCCTTTTTCCTCCCCGAAAAGAGTGGCAAAAAACCACCCTAAGAGCCGGCACATGGCTCTTCAGTCCCCTTTTCAGCACAGCGTGTCAGAATGCTGTGGAGGAAGGTTGCCCTGATGCCGCGCACCATGTTTAATGGCACGCGGCATCAGGACAGCATTGGCATGGGGTTGGGGAGGCCGGCTGGCCCTTTGGGGTAGTCTGCAGAGGCCCTAAATAACCTTGTGAAGAGCCACTCCTTCACCTAACTTTCTTCCCCTCAGATGACAGCCGTATGAGTTTTACTATCCCACCACTGCCACCAATTTGCCATGAACACTGCTTACTTTTCTTGATGTGGCAGCCCAATGGGTATTACTATCCCACCACTTCTGCCCTAATATGTGATGTACCAGACCACTTTTATTTATATCTATGGATTTACTCCCTAAACTTATTTTCTATATTTGATAGTAGTGTGGATAAAGATTCCAGGTTCAGAAAAGCTTGTATCAAAACAATAAAACTTTATTTGAATAATGGTTTAACAATGTTTCAGTTATTTAGTTGCTATAGGCACTTATTACTGTTACACTTTGTTACATTATTCTCTATCTAGAGAACACCAGATCCTATTCTTTAGGATCCTCACACCATCCTTATTTATGGTTATCCTTTTAACCTCATTTCTATAACAACCTAACTATATCCCATAGGACATTAAATATCAGCAACTCCCTCACTTGGAGTGCTATATTCAACAAAGTCCCTCACTCCTGGACTGTTACACATCCAAACCTTGTCTGACTCCAACTGTCAGCAACGGAATTCTTTATCACTTACAGCCCAAAATTCTATTGGCTGTCACCAGCTTACTCCTGATTGGCTGTTCCTAGCTTGGTATAATTCTGCCTGCTCTCCATACCTTTGCCTAGAGGGATGTTTTCCAAATACAAGTGTGTCCATGGGGGACAGGGGGAGTGTGTCCCTGTTGGTTTTGCTGGCCCTCTCAGCAGCTTTCAATACCATTGACCATGGTATCCTTCTGAATCAGCTCTCTGGGATGGGGCTTGGAGGTACTGTTCTTTCATGGAGGGGTGTTCTCAGAAGGTGGTGCAGGGGGATACCTATTCAATTCTTTGGCCATTGGCCTGTGGGTCCCCTCGGGGCTCACTCTTCTCCTCTATGCTTTTTAACATGAAACCGCTGGGAGAGGTCATCCAGAGTTTTGTAGTAGGCTGTCACCTGTATGCTGATGACACCCAGCTCTATCACTCCTTTCCACCTAATTCCAAAGAAGCTGTTTCTGTCCTAAACCTGTGTTTGGCTGCTGTAATGGACTGGTTGAGGGCAAACAAATTGAAGCTTAATCCAGACAAGACAGAGGTGCTCCTGGTCAGTCAAAAGACAGATCTGGGAATAGGGATTTAGCCTGTGTTAGATGGGGCAACACTCCCCCCCCCCAAAAAAAAATCTCAGGTTCATAGTTTGGGGGTACTTCTGGACTCAGCACTGAGCCTGGAAGCTCAGGTATCAGTGGTGACCAGGAGTGCCTTTGCACATCTAAATTTGTGTGCCAACTGTGCCCGTTCCTGGAGAAGTCAGATCTGGCCACGGTGGTATATGCCTTGGTTACATCCCATTTGGATTACTATAATGCATTCTACATGGGGCTGCCTTTGAAAAGTGCTCAGAAACTTCCGCTGATCCAAAGAGCTGCAGACAGGCTGTTAACTGGAGCCAGTTACACGGAGCATACAACTTCCTTGTTGCAAGAGCTCCATTGACTGCCAATCCATTTCTGGACACAATTCAAAGTGCTGGTTTTGACCAATAAAGTCCTATACAGCTTAGGTCCAGGCTATTTGAAGGACTGTATCTCCCTGTATGAGCCCCCCAGAGCATTGAGGTCATCAGGAGAGGCCCTTCTTTCTGTCCCACTACCTTTTCAGGTGCCTTTGGTGGGAAGAAGAGAAAGGGCCTTCTCAGTGGCTGCTCCCAAGCTCTGGAACTCCCTCCCTATGGAAGCCAGGATAGCTCTATCCCTGCTGTCCTTTCGGCAGCAGGTAAAGACATTTTTATGCCACCAGGCCTTCATATGACATGGATTCTGTTTTTGTTTTAAAGAGTTTTAAATTTTTAAATTTTAAGAATGTAATGTTTTTAATTTTTTGAATTGTTTAATTGTTTTTTAAACTTTGTATTTTTAATGTTTTCTACTGTTTTAACTTGGACTTTTTTAGATTTGTTAGTCACCTTGAATCCCTGTGTTGGGAGGAAGACAGGATTTAAATAAACAGAATAAATAATCACATAAATAAATAAATAAATAAATAAATATACAAGTCAATGTTTTAACTTTAGTGTACTTTCTCATTTGTTCTGTTATTTTTTATTTAAAAATACCTATGTTTTTAAAAATCTTTTAAAATATCACAATAGTCTGGAGAGTTTGAAAATGGAAATAATGCCAAAATAGAAAAAGAATGGAAAAGACTGTTTCTTCAGTTACAGAGCTTTTTTGCATGTGGGGAACAATCACTTTTTGGATCAACAAGTACTCCCTTTCTCTCTTCTTTTTCATTCTCTCTCTCTCTCTCCTTTCCACACATACACACACACCAATTATACTTGTATACATTTTTAGTATACATATTGCTGTATAAAGGCTGGTTGGCTTCATCAATTGTTTGCCTATTGTCCTTGTTGTGTGCCTTCAAGTTATTTCTGACTTATGGTGACAGGGTATTCTTGACAAAATTTGTTCAGAGGGGGTTTGCCTTTGCCTTCCTCTGAGCCTGAGAGTGTGTGACTTACTCAGAGTAATCCAGTGGATTTCCATGGCAGAGCAGGAATTTGAACCCTGGTTTCCATACACCATACTGGCTGTCAAAATAACTTTTTTTTCTTTTATAGGCTCCATGGAAGAGAGGGCCAAAAACATTTTGCTGACTAAGATACAGGAACAAATAGCATCCCTTCAAAAACCAAGGTACAGAGTATTTAGGACTGCTGCTTTCAATTTTTTTCAGGCTGGAAAACCTACAAATGCCCCTCCTCCTCCTCCACCACCACTACCACCAGAAATGTGTAACTGATGATTACAAAATGTATAATTGATGACTAAAATTAGATAATTAGTAGTCCAACACAACTACCTCATATTACCTAGTGGTACATCCAATTGTGTGACATCAGGAAGTGATAGGATTCAATGGGATTCTTTTTCTGAATCCATAGCCTGGTCTGGCTGCCATTTTCTAAAGGCAAGGGTATTGACCTTTGCAAAGGCAGGAATGACAGTGTTCAAACATTTGATTGACAATTCTCACTTATCCAAATCATGCCTTTCTAAACCATTGTTTTTCCTTTATCCTACCTTGTTCCTATTCATCCCATTCTTCACCTTGGACAGAAGTGATTTTTGATTTGATGGTGAGCCATCTTGGTTTGTCCCATAGTTCTGTTCCTAGAAAGTTGGAATAGATTACTGTATAGAAGCCTTTAAGTTCTCCTTCCTGGCATATAAGGACAGAGGAGAGGAACCTTTTTCCCTCCAGATATTTTGGACTACAAGTCACAAAGTCTGTAACCACCGGAAATGCTGATGGATGCATTGGGGAGTGGAAGTCCAAAATAGTTGGAGCACCTAAGGTTCTGTGCACCTGCCTTAGAGCATATCCCTGATCCTTATAAGCCTGGTGTATACATCTTTCATCTTAAAAAGCTGGCCATGTGCAATTTTACACTGAACCAAATAAGTGAATATCACTAGAAAGATATCCTGATCTGACTCCCATGTATTTTTAGTCCACTTGCCTCTTTCTTACCCCTTTCTCATATGAGGTGGTAGCATTACAAAAAAAAATACAGTTGGCCCTCCATATCCACAGATATTTAATGGGGCTTATGTATCCATGAAGGGAGTGAACCAAACCTCAGTGGACTCCAACTGCCCACTGCATTGCCAATTTTTCCTTATGACTACTTCTGTAGGATATTTTGTCATAGATTCACGAAATAACCAGAATGATGTACACTGCTCCTAAGAAGAGTAGGTAGACTTCCACTCAGAGAATAAGGATTTCCTACCTCTTTCCTACTGCAGACCTTTATGACCTGCTGCCACACCCTCTTAGGGGATGCCTAGGAATGTATGTTATTTAGCACTGGGACTTTAACTGTGAACCTTACTGTGAATGAATATCTATATATATTTCAGAGCACTGACTGGGTGTAAATGAATGATTTTTCAAATTACAACTATAAGCAAAAGGCAAAATCTTCAGTTTGCTCATATAATGTTCCCACAGGTATAGTAAAAGTAATATTGCATGCCTATTCTTTATAATGTGGGAATAAATGAAGTAAGGAGAAAAACAATTCAGGCATACAACTGATTATTATCTCTGTTACGTGAAAGACAATATTACCCGCAATGCCTTATTAATAAAAGGAAGATTAAATGAAATCACCTATGGGTCAAAATGTACTTTAAAAATAATCAAAATTCTCCATTTCTTTGTTCATTTGTTGTTGCTGCTGTTGTGTGCCTTCAAGTCATTTCTGAATTATCTTAAGGCAGACCTATTACAGGATTTTCTGAGTCTGAGAATATGTGATTTACCCAAGGTCACCCTGTGGGTTTCCATGGCCAAGCTCTGCTTTCCAGAATTCTAGCTGAATGCTCAAACCATATGCTGCAGTGGCTCCTGTTTGTTCCCTAGTACCTGATAAATTTCTCTTGCACCTGTATATGGAAATGTAAAGCAAATTACAATCTTGGTATAAAGCCATTCATATTAGTATGGAATCATGTGGAGCTGAATGCTAATGGAGATGCATTTTATGGGAACCTTTAGCCTGATGCAAAAAGCATCTCTAGCCTATTGTTGTTGTTGTTGTTTATATAGCTCTGTGAAAGAGACCAAAACTTTTGAAGGTGGATGGGGTGGGGGGGTACATAGAATCATAGCATTGGAAGAGACCACAAGAGCCTTCCAGTACAACCCCCTGTCATGTAGGAGTACACAGCCAAAACACTCCCAATAGATGGCCATCCATCTTCTGTTTAAGAACCTCAAAGAGACACTACTACTTCAAGGCAGGATGTTCTACTGTTGAACAGATCTTACTGTCAGGAAGTTCTCTCTAATATTTATAATATATATAAAAATCTCTCTCTCTCTCTCTCTCTCTCTCTCTCTCTCTCTCTCTCTTTTTTTTTTTTTTTAGTTTGAGCCCATTGCTTCATAGCCTGGTCTCTGGAAGTGCAGCAAAAAAGCTTACTCCATTTTAAATATGACAACTCTGAAAATATTTAAGCATAGCTATCAAATCACATCTTAACCTTCTCTTCCTCAGGTTAAACATGCCCAGCTCCTTAAGCTGTTTCTCATAGGGCATGGCTTCTAGACCATTCACCATTTTGTTTGTCATATTCTGGACATGCTCCAGCTTGTCAATATCCCTTTTGAACTGTAGTGTCCAGAACTGGACACAGTATACCAGATGAGGTAAACTTATCTCTTAAGCAAATATGACCATGGTTGCTATTTTGATATAGTACAACAGTGATAACAGAGTTAGTATCATGTTCTGATGATAGGAAGCCTCCTCAGATGAGGAAGTAAAAAAGGAGAGCCTAGAGCCATGGCTGGAAGTCCTCTCTAGCTGGAGGAGGCTAAAAGTCCTGCTCTGGAAGCAGAGCTTGGACTATACCATGTAGATCTTGAAGAGCAAGAGTGAGAGGCACTGAACTATCCAGCATGAAAGAGACTAAGGTGTAGCAACAAAAGTTCAGGACATGCCTTGGAATAACGTAGAAATGTAACACTGAGCTAATGAGGCCACCTCAGTTGATTTAATGCTAGCTATAAATTAGTACAGCCAAGGTCTTTTCCTCTCTTTGTTGCAAGACTAACAGATCCACTATTTCTGCTTGGCATTATGCTACATGCTGTCTTATTTCATAACATTCAGCTTCTTTTTTGGCTTTTTCTCTTCAGTGATTTCCTGCTTAGCTTTGCACTCTTCTCAGATGACTCTTGGTCAGCACCTGGATTGCATTGAACATATTTGGTCCTGTTCTGGCTTGGTTTTTCCATTGGTTTGTTCTCTTGAGCCACAAGTGTAGACTCCAGGCCATTCATCACCCTGAAACAGGGCAGTTAAGTAAAGCAACCACTCTATAGCCAAGATGACTGGTGGCTTCCATTTCATTATTATACATGACCTTGAGTGCATCCACAATGAAGAAATAACACAATTTCATCCCACTTTAAGTGCTGCAACTTCATCCTATGAAATCCTGGGATTTGTAGTTTTACAAGATATTTAGTCTTCTGTGCCAAAGAGTGCTAGTGTCTCACATAACTACAAATCCCAAGATTCTGTAAGATGGAGCCATAGCAGTTAAAGTGGTGTCAAGCTGCATTGTTTCTACAGTGTAGATGCACCCTTAAGGTAATATGGTAGAAGTAATATGAGACAGAGTATATAGAAGTATCTTTAAACAAGCAAGCAAGCAAGCAAATATTTGCAATGCAGGTGAGGAATGTTTGTGGGTGAAGCGGCCAACCTTCTTGGCACAGTGGCACATGGGGAAGGAGGTTTCCTATTGTGATTTTCAGGAACTTAGAAGCACATGTAGAAGGAGATGTCACATCCAGGATCATATAAGCACACATGTGCTGAATGGATGGTAGCCCAAGAACGGGCTAATATCAGTAATCATCTATGAGGGCTAGCTGCAGTATCCCATGTTTCTAATACCTGCAAATGGCAATGCCCTCTATCACTACACTTTGGTGACCAATGGCTTTACTAGAAAATTGTCTCATTGACCACCACTGAAGTAAATTCAAAAAGACAGAAGCCATAGGCATAGTGACAACAGGAATTCATTCTCTCTTTCTACAATCTATGTGGGGTGAGATTGTTTTGTTTGTCCTCAGCGGTGTTACTGCAGAATCTAATCTGATTTATTAAGCTATACTGTGATAGCCTCATATACATTATGGAAACCCTGACAGGCTAGGAACACATTGTTAAATAAAATTGCACACAATGATGCTAAACCAGCAGCAGATGAAAGGGACAGTGGATCTAAAAAGGGGAGAAAAAAAGTTGTCACAAGTGAGGAGGTTGCTCTCTTTCCCTTCTCAAATACAGAGAACATTTTTGGTCCTCCAAATGGATATTTTTGGTCTAAAATCCTACCATTGGTTTAGGATCCTGTTTGTTTTTTTAAAAAAAATCTTGACAGCAGATGTGTTGTTTATTTGTGGTCTTAACAAAAAGTACTTCTTGCACATTTCCCTTATGCTCATTGGAAAATGCAATACATGTTGCATTGTAGTTAAAGTAGTAGCAAGTGATGGGGTGTCTTTTTCTGTGATCAATTAGCCTGTTGTGATGGGTTTGGGGTTTGCATGCATGTGTGTCTATGTGCATACATGAGAAAGAATAACTTCATAAAAGTTCATAGATCTAAGCAGGTACAGATGTATTACATAAAGTAAATTTAACGCAAATTTCTGAAATCCTCAACACTTTCCCTCCATTTGAAATGTCTTGGTCTTGTGCTGAAGGGAGATGAATAATCCTTGAGGAGCCCTGTTGGCTCAGTGGTTAAAAGCTTTTACTGAGGCCAGAATGTTTAAAATCGATCCTAGAGGGCTCCAAACTCCACTCAGCCTTTCATCTTTTCATAAGTCAATAAAATGAGTATCCAGATTGTTGGGGGCAATTGGCTTACAGATTGTAAACCGCTTAGAGAGTGCTAGTACTAATAAGTGGTATAGAAATGTACTTGCTATAGCTATTAAGGTACCATTGCACCATGCTGAGCTGGCTAATTATGACATGGATCTTGGCAATGGCAAGATTTCTTCACACTTCTTAATTTCACAGTCCTATACAGTGGGCCCTTGGTATCCATGGGGGATTCATTCCGGAACCCTCTGCAGATACCAAAATTCTCAGATGCTCAAGTCCCATTGTACTCAGTGGCCGTGCCATCACTGGAAACAACAGAGCTTCACTTGAATGGCAGGCTGAGGGTAACAGGGGAAGAAGGCTGCCAGCAGGTTCCCACCACTGGCCTTGAGCTCCAACCTGTCCCAGAGCCCCTGGGGGCTGAGCTCGGCCTTTATGCCTGCCTCCCCCTCCTCCTCTTCATCTGGGGCCAGGTGCAGGGTCCTCTTGGGTGAGCCTGTCTTCCTCTCCAGGGAGCTGAGCACCATGGCCTTCCGCATCCATCCTCCTTCCCTTTCTTCAGCCTGGTCCCACTACTTTCTCCAGCTTGGCTTCTCAGCTTCCCAGTGCCCATTATCCCCTCTTGCCAGTCCCTGGGGACTTGGGGGTGGCTGGAGGCTGCCTCTCCTCCTGGTAAGGGCAGGGGTGGCGGTGGGGGTCCCTCTTTCTCCACCAGGATCTCACTGTCCTGGTGGGACCACCCCCAGAGGACAGTGGGTGGCCATGGATGGAGGCAAAAGTCCCAATACGCACCATATGGCCAATCTGCTTGAGCAGCTGGCAGGGCTGTGGGTGGCAGCAGGAGGCATGCACCAGTGCCAGGACCAGGGCGCAGGGTGGCAGGAGAAGCAGCTTGACCCTGTTCAGGAGCCACCAGAGACTCTATCTCCACATCCTGGGAGGAAGGGGAGGAGAGGAGAAGTCCCTCAACTTCCCCAATGCCCAGATAGGCCCTTAGCCCCTTCTACCCAACTGAGGTGCCTCGATGCTTCAGTGGGTAGTAGAGGGGCTGGTGCCAGCCAATTCTGCCCCTGATCCCAAACCAAGCACCCAAAGAAGACCTCCCCACCCTCCTCACAGCTCTGCTCCCAAGAAGGGCTACCCCAGAGCTCTGTCAATGGAAAGCCATTCAAGCCCAGGAGGGGGCAGAGCTCTTCCTGGGGGAGCAGATCCCTCCATTAGAGGGCAAGGGGAGAGAGACTACATGACTAGGAGGAGATGCCCCCTGGAGGAGGAGGAGGAAGAACCCAGCAGGGAACCCTGAGGAAAGCAGGAGGAGAAACCCCAGTGCCCAAAGCTGCCTCATCTCCCTCCATCCACTTCTTTCTTTCTTTCTTTCTTTCTTTCTTTCTTTCTTTCTTTCTTTCTTGTCCAAGTCAGGTGGCTGGAGAAGTGAGCCAGCTACCACTGCTGCTTCCTCTCTGGCTCCCCCCCCCCCATGGCTTGCCATCCATAATGTATACTCTTCCGATTGATCATTGATATCTACTGTAGAGTCAGGTAAAATCTGTAATCTGAAAACTAATAACTTGGCAATAAAAAACTAGTCTTTTATTAGATGTGGTTTGATTCAATTTCCCTCCAGTCTTGGCTCTTCTAGCTGGGACTGAATAGAGCTGGAAGGTATGCAACAGATTTTACAGAACTGATCTGAGCAATTTTACACAATCATGAGAGTTGTTTTATAGCCTGTAGATTGTGTTACAGGAGTGTAAACAACAAATCCACAAATTTTCTTCCCACTTATTAAAATAGTTTTTGCATATTTCTGATGATTGTTTGCACTTGTTATGAATGATGGATGTCTTCCTAATTTTGGTGTGTGACTGTGTGTCCCATCTATGGCCTTGAATGTACTCTGACTACTAGTAGCCATGGGGCCTATCCTACCCTGTCTCATAGGCAGGATAGCCATCAGTTCAAAGGCGAGAGACCACGTACAAAGGGAAGAGAAAAATCAGATAAGTTTGGGAGCTGCAAACAAGGGAACATTCACACCTCTGAGATAGGAAGGCTAGGATAATTTATGAACAGGATGTTTTTTGCTCCTAAGCCAGAGAGGGCTAATTTACAACTTCATTCCCACCTTTGAAGCCCCGTCTTGAGTGATCCTTTCCAATGTAGATTTGGCCTTTGATGTATCTTTGCCTCAAATTATTTAAGCACCCCGAATTTCTGTATTCAGTGGGCTAGATAGAATGCATGGGGACACTTTGTTGGTGTGAATTCTGACTAGTTCCAACTTCTGGCCACTCATTCCAGCACTTCCCACAGCTGAGTCCAACATCAGTACATCACATTTGAACCATCCAGAGAAACCACATCTAGAGTGAGTATCACCATTAGTGGATCCTCTTACTATTCCAATGTTAATACCTTAGCTCTTGTGTGAGTGAGTGAGTTAATGTTTGCTGTGTTGTGTGATTCCCCCCCCCCCCCCCCCCGGAAATAAAAGTACAATTCATTTAGAGAATTTTGCCTCTGTGGATTCTTATTCCTGACTCTTGGTATACAGGTGGGAAATGGTCTCAGAAGATTGTTTTGTAGCTAATTAAAATTCCTCTAGAGGTCCCATTACTACACACTTCAGCTTTTTTCTATTTCATCGTTACATATTTCCATCTATTTTCAACACTTCTTACAAAATCTATTAAGTTATAACACATATTTTACACTGAATGCTCTGTGTAACTTTTCTTCATTGACTTCATTCTGGAACTTTTTTTCTTCTGTCTCACTTCTTGTCAACTTCCTTTCTCCTGTCTTCCAAAAACAGTCTTTTTCTCTTTAGTTTTCATCACCTCCTGTTATTGAGTCTCATTTTTCAAAATTATAATTTTTATAGTTTCATATTTTCTGTATAACAGTTTGCATTTCTATACATTTTACAATATTTCCATGAAAACAAAACTGTTTTTCTATCTAGAACTCCTTTTCTAAACATCCCATTTCTTAATATCTAAAACTTCATTTTTTCCTTCAATTTATTTTAATTTATTATTTCTTTTAGTTGGTTCATCTAATTTTCTTCAATTACATCTATCACTGGTTTCCACTTTCTTTCTCATTTCTTTCATATCATAGATTTTTATTTTCCAGTCTTCTATCTGGTGGGTGTTTCGTTTTCCATTTTTTCACTGTAAGAATTCTCATTGCCATAATTGAGTATAACATAATTCTCCCTCTCTTCCCAATACAGATGTTATATTCAATAAATACAAGTCAGGCGGTAAATCATATTCTATTTTTAACATTTTCTTAATTATTATATGTATCCTTAACCAAAATTTCTTTATTTTTGAGCAATGCCAAAAGACCAATAAATTTGGTCTTGAAGGATTGCAGGACTTGAAGGAAAATTACCTTAAAGTATCTAATTGGATAAAGTAAATGATATTGGATAAAATATATAAATTAAGTAATAATAAATATTGGAGTGTCAAAATGAAACAGGATCGCTGTTACATATGTAGTGACATATGAGAAATAATTTTTTTGGTAAATAAAAAAAAAACAATCATTTATACAACCCTTTCTCAAAGATTTTATGGGGTTGGATATATGGGGACTGATCTTTCTAACCCTCCCAAACCACCCCCAGAAATCCAAATTATAAAAAAAATAAAATAAATATTCTTGGGACAGTTGACTCTTTTCTCTAAAGGATGTGAAGAAATCCTCTCATCAACAATTATAATCTTATAATGCCTCATGTTCCCCCTTCTCATAAAGGATGAGAGAGTTGGTGAGTACCCTTTATACCAGGGGTAGGCAACCTTTCCCCTTTAAGGGACAAGGGATTTCAGCTCCCAGAAGCCTCAGCCATGTTGGCCAATAGTCCCATGTTGGCCAATAGCTCCTGGGATTCTGGGAGCTGAAGTCCCTCGGCCCTTAAAGGGGAAAGGTTGCCTACCCCTGCTTTATACTGTTGCTTTGTACTTTAAACCTAGAACATAATGGGACCTCTTCAGAGTATAGGACAGTTCTTCTACTGCATCTTTATTAAATAATTCACAGAAATCATGTACAATTGCAGCTTCAGATCTTAAGTGCTGGTGCATATGTATATGAAAGATGTATAAAAATTACTATGTTATGATAGGCTAACAGCCATTTCTGCTGTTTCAGCAATAGGCTTTCACCAGTTCTGTATAATAAAACATAAGTGCCTCGACACAACCAAAAAATTAAATTGGTTCTACTCTAGAGAATATCTAAATAAACTTGGACAAATTCTATAGAATAAATATCAATGGCTGGACAGACTGACCACTATTTCACTTCCCAAAGACCATTTGTTTAATGACAAATATTTGGAGGACATGTCATTTCCTTGCATGCCTAAGTTCAGGCATTTTATTTTTCACTACAAACTGTACCAAAGAGAAAAAAATAATGAGGGAGAAATGTGTCCCTCTTGACTTTGACTGACACACTAGAAAGCAATAAAAGACAAACAGGCTTGAACATAATGGTGAAACCTTTGAGAGTGAGGCAAAATAGAAACCAGATGTTCATTGTGCACATACATTTATTTAGCACTATTAAAATCTCTCTGTATGAATTTGGACAGGGATAAATCCCTATTCACCACAATGTTACTCATTACATGGTGAGTCCCACTCACCCAACTATTTTCCTATTGTGGCAGTCCCATGAGTTTTAACATGCTACTGCTGCCACGAAATTTATCATGAGCACTGCTTATTTTTCTTGATGTGGCAGCCCAATGGGTATTGTGATCCCACTGCTGCTCAATATGTGATGTACCAGACCACTTTTATTTATATCTCTGGTTTTATTTCCCCAAACTTGGTTTCTTTATTTCTTAGTAGCATGGAAATTCAATTCAGATTCAGACAAGCTTGCATGAAAACAAAAATGTAACTTTATTTGGATGGTGGTTAACAATGTTGCATTTGTTATGATGTTGCATTCAGTTCTTGTTTTTCTTTGTTACACACTCCTTAACTTTAGAAAACACCAGATATTCTCTTTTAGGACCCTTACACTGTCCTTATTTCCTGTGGACTTTCCAACTTTATTTCTGTCCCATTGACTTACAGATCTTTATTAACCTTTACATATGAAAATAATATTCTCCTCCAGTCAGGACCTTAGTGTTCTTTACTCTGTGATGTAGCACATGGTGACCATATAGTTTTGGCTGCCGTTCATCAGATTGCATCAACCATCTAATTGCATCACCAGTAACCCTTTAATGTAGTATCTTTCTTGGGTTCATTATAAGTCAATCTGCTGGCTATTTTCTTGCTCTCTTATCTCTCTTGCATTTAGTGTTACATGCACATCCCATAATACAGGTAGTTTTATATTTTATGTTTTACAAACAGAATATTCAGGCTTCAGTGCCTTAATTTTTCAAAATTTAACCCAAAATTTATACTCAACCTATAACAACTGGAACAGTCCCAGGATTGCTGGGAATAAGAAAGGGGGATATTTTGACTCCTCATTTTATCATTTAGGACTAAATATAATTGCTTAGACCCAGCTAAAATAGAACCACTGAATCATCAACAACAATACATCAGCAATTAAACCGTTCCCAATGACTCAATAGATCTACTTTAGTACACACTATAAAATCCAGTTATTACCCCAAAACAGTTCCCTTTATTTGGTATTTCATAGCAAGGTCTTTTGAAGTACCTAATCTGTCAGTGCTATGATGAAATATAATAACTCAATACAAGTCAGTTTCACACATACACATAGGCACTTCCAAATTATTAACTAATGACAAAAGGTACTGTTCAGAGTTCATGTGCTCAGTGAAACAAAAATCACTTAGGGCCTTTGCAGACTGCCAGAAATAGTGCACATTAAATTGAGGCACTGCCCTGGCTCAGTGCTAGGGAATCATGGGAACTGTAATTTATTGTGGCACCAGAGCTCTCTGATGGAGAAGGCTCAATGTCCCAGAAAAAAAATACAATTCCCATGACTCCCTAGCACTGAGCCAGGGCAGTGCCTCAATTTAATGTGCACTATTTCTGGCAGTCTGCAAAGGCCTTTAGACATACAAAGAGTAATCTATTGACAGCTTTGTAATTATATGGAGAACAAAGTAGAATTGTGATGAATATATATAAGACATGATCCCAAGTCATGCTTACAGAAGACATAGTGAAATAAACAGCACTTAGCTTTGATTATGGTTAATTTATCCCATTGAGTGGGACTCAGATTGGATCCTACTGTAAATTTAAATGCATATCTTAGTTTGTATATATTCTTATGGTAGGCTGGTTGTTTTGATGTACTTATTAGTCTGTATGCAATAAAAGTTTTATCTATAGCTATATGGCAGGTACGTAGTAACTATAAATATCCTAAATGAAAGCCCACAAATCAACAGAGCCAAGGTTTTTGAACAAAGTCATGCTCTTATGTTAATAAAAATTCCACTCCAAACTTTTCCTGCAGTAACCAATAACTGATAGAATAGTTTCTATAAGTATATATTGCACAATAATTAAAATGCACTGGATGATGTTTTAGTTATCACCAGTGAAACTTTCAAAGCAGCACTTTGATTAAAAACACAAATCTGACATAACACTCTGCTAGTGCTTATCAGCAATATATTTCTAAAATTATGTTGTTTACTACTTCAACAATTCCAGAAATATGGCGTAGAAATTTGAATTTCAAAATGGTGGTTATATAACCAAAAGGATGAAGAAGCTAGGATGATTGTAAATAAGGACTCTAACACACTCCACAATTATGGCACTATGATTCCATTTTAACTGCCATGGTCCATCCTATGGAATCCTTTGCAGTCTAGGAAGGGGCATTTGGAATTCTCATCCAAAGAGATCTAGTGCCTCACCAAATTACAAACCCTGGGGTTCCATGTTAAGAGCAGTGCAGTGGTTTTACTGGCTTGGGAGTAAAATCTCTTCCAGGCTGAAACTCTCTGCAGGACCTTATAGGCTGAAGGGTTTAAAAATGGACAATTAACCAGAGTGACTCCAAGTTAAAATGAGGCAGAAGGACATCAAAAACAATTATTTCTTTATTGGAAAGAAAAAAAAGATAGCAGTAGAAACTAGCAGAACAGTCTATATTAACTGTTGTCTAAAATACAAAATCAAACAAGGCTGGATAAATATATTATATGGGTTACAAGAGCATCCCTGTTACTGAACTGCAACTTTTGAGAGATGATGAGGATGATGACATCAACAACATTATAGAGTCTAAAACTCCAAGTTTGTATGCATAACACATAAAAACAAGTTGCAAGAATTTAGGAACATTCAGTTGCATGGTGTAATGGAACAAAAGATTATGTAGTTCAACATTTCAGTCAAAATTTGTTTTGCCAGAAGGCTATTCAATACTGGCAATGAACACAATAGCACCCATCTCCCCATGTTTTCCAGCAACTTCAGATTTGTATACAAAACACACACAAATATCATGCAAGAATTTAAGATGCTTCCCCAAGTTTATTAGCCCTCTAGAGCAGGCTTTGAAGGAACCCAAGGGCTTCAGTAGAAAAATGATGGCCACCTGCCTCTTACATTGGATTCTGCTGTTGCACAAGTGGATTCCCAGTGCTGGATCCTGACACTTGAGACAACTGCCAAAGTTTGGGTCTGCCAACAAGTGTCAAGTCCAATAAGTCATCCTCATATCCTTCCTGGTTTATCATGTTCACTTGTCTTCCTGCCACAGTTCTATGGCAGCCTGTGTCAAGCACACTAAAGTTTAAGGTTACTCACTCACCCATAGAAGGAAGATATTTCTGTAGTACCATCATCTGAGATAGATGTGCATGCGTGTGTGTGTGCGTATATACATGCAACAACTGCTTTGGCCAATCTGACCATGTATAAATTGGTTTCAGCAGAGATGATGGTGGCTTCATGCTGCTTTGCTATGTCAAACAAGCTGGACCTTTTCATTTAAACTTATTTTCAATTAATACATTTTTTTTCCATTCCCATTCCTGCTGGGTTCTGTCAAGGACATAATAATGTTGAAATTGTTTTGTTTCATGTAGTTATTTAAAAGAAATCTAAACAAGTAGCCTAAAGATTGGAGTAAAAAACCTAATGGTATTTTGAAATCACCATCAGCAATGGCAACAGCAGAACCACTGCCAGCACCACTTTGAAAATAACCATGCTTTATTTGAGAATTTCTGTTGCTAGGTGAATATTAATAACATTATTTCCATGTGAGACATATATTCCAATAGAATATTACCTACCCGTATTTTTCGCCATATAAGATGCTCCGGCATATAAGACACACCTAATTTTAAAAGAAGGAAAATCTAGAAAAAAAAGATTCTTAACCAAATACTGTAGTAAAATATTTATATCAACTGTATAAAGTTAACAGCAGTTTAAGAACAATTTTAAGTTGTAAATGTAAGTTTAAGCCAGCAGCAGGGCCAGGTGTTGCACAAATTCCCTGCCCAACTTTCTTGCAAGTCTCCTGTCGGCTTATGGTGACTCCATGAATTTCTTAGGGTTTTCTTAGGCAAGGAAGACTCGAGAAGTGGTTTTGCCAGTTCCTTCCTCTGAAATAGAGCCTCCAGCACCTGGTATTCATTGGTGGTCTCCCCTCCAATGACTAACCAGGGCTGACTTTGCTTAGCTTTCAGGATCAGATTGGATCTGGTGCTTTTAGGGGATTTGGGCACTACTTGCAGAACCATGGTATATCAGAAGGGCAGAGTTGGAAGGGGCTCTCCTGTGGTCATCCAGTCCATCCCTCATCAATGCAGGGATGTAGCACTAAAACATCCCTGGCAAAAAAGACATCCTAGAATCCTATAGTAAGAAGGGATTCCCCCAGGGTCATCTAATCCAAGCTTATAACTGAAGCACCCTGTGCAGAACTGCATGCTAGAACTCCTGTACAGCTGGAAGCCCTGGAGATCATCCAGTCAACCCCTGAACAGTGGAAGACACTGCCTTGGAGGGTGGGGGAGTCTCCTTTGGAGGTTTCTAAACAGAGGCTGGATGGCCATCTGCCCCAGGAAGGGCTTGGATTGTGTCTTCCTGCATGGCAGAAGAGGGTTGGACTGGACCCTTGGGGGTCCCTTCCAACTCTAGAATCCTATGTATTCCTTCATGGAGTAAGAGGGTTAGACTGGATGGCCATTAGAGGTCCATTCCAACTCTAGGATCCTATGTATTCCTGCACGGCAGAAGAAGGGGATTGGACTAGATGGCCCTTGGGGGTCTCTTCCAACTCTAGGATCCTATGTCTTCCTGCATGGCAGAAGGGGGTTAGACTGGATGGCCCTTGGAAATCCCTTCTAAATCTAAGATCCTATGTCTTCCTGCCTGATGGAAGAAGAGGGTTAGACTGGATGACCCTTACAGATCCCTTCCAACTCTAGCATCCTATGTCTTCCTGCATGGCAGAAGAGGTCTAGACTGGATGGTCCTTAGAGGTCCCTTCCAACTGTAGGATCCTATGCCTGTCTTCCTGCATGGCGGAATCATAGATGTCCCGGTGAGGAAGGCGAAGGTGTGGAGCAGAGAGCCTCCTCCTCCTCCTCCTTTGGGCAGCAGCAGGAGGAGGAGGAAGCATTGCCTGACAAGAGGAAAAAAGGGCGGAGGAGGAAAGGAGGAGGCGCCCAGGAAGGAGAGGCTCACCTGGGGGGCCGAGGGAAGCAGGGCAGGATCCTGAGAGAGGGGCACCCAGAGGTACGGGCTCCGGACTTGGACTGCCCAGGGGTCGTCCTATGGGAGGCTGGAGGGTCAGACTGGATGGAGGACTGCAAGCAAGCACCACACAAAGTTAGTGGCAGTTTTAATGCAGGCAAAGTTGTGTATATTCACCTTATAAGATGCACCAACTTCCCCACCCCCATTTTGTGGAAGAAAAAGTGTGTCTTATATGGCAAAAAATACGGTATTTACCTTATATGTCACCATTTACTAAATTGTTACTTTCAGGCAGGGTACAGTGATGTAGCTTTCAATGTGTACTCTGCATGAGTAAACCTGATGTTATGAAGATCCTACATTTGATTAGAAGAAGTAATGAGTATCAAGATCCTGTTCAGTTACAATATCTCTGTCAGATCCATATGCATGGTTCTGTCATAATGATATGATGTAATGATGATATGATGATATGGTGATATAGTATTATGATAAGATGTTTATTGAAGTGGGAATGGGAAATATGTGGGAAGCCAAGCTTGGAAAACAATGGAAGGGCAAATGGCCAGAGGCGAGGGAGATCTGTGGTTTATGACCCTGTTGTTCTTGAAAGTGGATTGGGGCTGTAAACTAGGGATGCTCTCCTTCCTAAAGTGTGATTGAATGATAATGCAGGAAAGGAAAGAGGAAACACGAAAGGTCACTTTGATCTTGATCAAAGGCCTGGGATCATAGTAGGAGAGGGGGGCTGGATGATGGGAACTCTTAAGTATGATCCGAGGGAAAACTTTTCAGTTCTGATACAAACCTGGACAGAGGAACTTCTGTCTCAATTTATGGAATAAAACCTTTGGTTTTAATCACTCTAAGATGTTCTCAGTTATTGGGGACTGAGGGGGGATGCAGACGGCCAGCCCTGGGCCACTCTGGGAAGTGGAGGATTGGGACTGAGGCTGCACCATGCCTCGGCCCCAATCCACCCTTTTGCCAGCCCTGAAAGAGTGCTAAAATGCTGGTCCTTCCAGAGCTGGTAAATAGGGTGCCCGAATAGCCTCCGCGTGGCTCTTCTGCATCCCTTCCAGCACAGCGCATTAAGACACTGCGCTGGGAGGACATTTTGACAGTGTGCGCCATGCGTAATGGCACACACCTTGATGATGTCCTCGGGAAGGGGTTGGGTCACTCGGCGTGTGGCTGCCCCTCCCCTTCCCAGCCTCCAATATGGTGCAAAGCACCATCTGTAGAGGCCCTGAGTCTTCTGATCCTGACAGTACATCAGAACATCCAACAGCACCTCGTACAATGCAACTGCATTCGAGCTGAGGTGGATCCATTCTGGAGGAGCCTTCTGAGGATGAACTGGAAGGCAGCCAAGAAGCCCAAACCCTGGAAGAGAGTGCGGGTTGTGCCTGGAGAGCCAGACCCAAGTGACCCCAAGGTGCTGAGGGAGGTGCAGGGAGCGGAGAGCAGCTTCGGGAGGAAGCCCAATTGGCTGTGCGAGATCGAGTGGAGGAATGGTCCCTTGATGGTGATGGAGTGAAGGACTGTTCCCTGGACAGTGAGAATGACGTGGGGATAGAGGACTGGTTTTGGGACGATGGAGCTGTGAGCTGTGAGGAGAATGGGTGGTTCCAGACCCTGATCCACACTCGAAGGTGGGAGCAGACCTGAGAAAAGAGAGTGTTGGGCTGGGATATCGCAGTAGTGAGCCCACTAGATGCAGACCCTCAGGAGGGGGAGGACTGGAGCCCTGGGTAACCATGGACACCAATGAAGGAGTGCTCAATACGAGACCTCCTAACTGAGGTGGTAAACGCACTCATCAGGATCACAGTGGGACAATTGGTCCATGGAGAGACAGAGAGGGCAGTGGGACAGACAGCCCACAGAGTGAGAGGAGGTGTGGTGAAATGACTGACTCATGGAGCCAGAGGGACCTCAGGAGAACAAGAGGTCCACGACAGCACTAAAGCAGCAGAAGCTTCCCCTTCACCAGCACAGTCCCCATGACCTCAGGGCCCAATTCAACCCAGGGTGAGAGGTGGCACCATGAGCCCCAGTAATGGCTTTGGCCTTGCGCATCCAGAACCATGCAGCAAGATAGCTGGGAGTACGATTTGATGGGAGGTTGAGTCGGTTGTCCTATTTTCTAGCCCAGGTGGTGGGGGGGACACATGAATGAGTCGGGGTATACCATCCCCATCAAAGGAGCAAAAATCAGGTGTGTGGCCACACACCTGGAGGTCGAAGTGGCAGATTGTTTGGTGCTGTTATATGATGGAAAAACAGTGGAAATGAGAAACCTGATTAATATTGGGGGCCCTGCAGACCCAGTTCAAGGATCCTTTTTGGGTGGAGAAAGCCCTCTCTAAGCTGATGGTGCTGAAGCAAGGTGCCCATTTGGCACCTAAATAAGCCGTGGAATTTCGTGGCCTGGCAGCACAAGTTCCATACTAACCTGAAATGACCAAGGTGCAATACTTCAAGGAGGGCTATAAGCAGACTTCCTAGAATGGGTCCAGATGAGGGACAATCCCCAAACTGTGAGGGCATGGATCCAGTTGGCCGGGGAAGTTGAGATGGTGAAAGAGGAGATCTGCCTGACAAGGATGTGGAAACTAGGATTGGGCAAGGACACTAACTCAAATCTGAGCCCCTCCCATAACAAGGAAAGAGGGGCCAAGGCCCAAGAATCAGAGCAAGAGCAGCAGAGGAGACTGGGACTCTGCATGGCATGTGGGCAAAAAGAAGCACTGGATTGCTAAATGCCCCAACAGAGAGAGCCAACATTGGGGAGCCATACTGAAGAAAGCACCTACTCCCGCTCCAGCAGGAGACCAACAGGAGTTAGGCAAAGGGCCACTGGGAAATTGGGCTCTCAAGGTAGCCAGCTGAAATGCTGCAGATTCATAGGTAATGCCAGACACCATGGAGTCAGAAGACAACACAGAGCCAGTGGGAAACTTCTCCAGCCTGCCTCAGACAGTGGTGGAAGGCAGGCTCTAGGCTGAAGGCACTGCACCCCGATGGTGAGTGGAGGAACCCCTCTATACATCCTGAGTTAAAGTGGAGGACCTCAGAGGGGGGGAAAGCAGGGGGTTGGTGGCATCTATAGACTCAGGCTGCACCCAATGTTTCAAAATTCCAGATGTAGTAGTAGAACTAAATCTGGACACCAAAAAATTGGAGCATCCCATTACCTTCCACCAAATGGATGACTCACCCATGGGGGTGAACCCACCAGTAAGAGAATGGGGACAGAGTGGCTTGGGGTGGTAGAGCACTGAAAAAAAGATCCGATTTGTGGCGGGCCCCACCTTGAGCTACCAGGTGATCCTGAGAATAGACTGACTGCAATTCCACAATTCCAGGATCCAGTGGAGGCTGGTGAAGTAGTCAATTGATTACAGCTGAAAAACTACATTTTAAAATGACTGTCTATTGGCCTAAGCAAACTGCCAGAAATAGTGCACATTAAATTGAGGCACTGCCCTGGCTCAGTGCTAGGGAATCATGGGAACTGTAATTTATTGTGGCACCAGAGCTCTCTGACAGAGAAGGTTCAGTGTCTCAGAAAAAAATACAATTCCCATGATTCCCTAGCACTGAGCCAGGGCAGTGCCTCAATTTAAAGTGCACTATTTCTGGCAGTCTGCTTAGGCCCTATGTCGGACTATATAGTTACATGAGACTTTATAAGACTAATAAGTTTTTTTCCTCTGTCTGCCTATCTCTCTTGAGTCTGAAGTGTTGTTCCACTCCAGGGACAGAATTCACCCTAATAAGACTTCCTGTTCTGTAAACGTTCCCTCTGTTCTGTAAGCATTTTCCTGTACTGAAAACAATCTTTACCCAAGTAAGAAGTACTGAATATTGTGAAACTAGTTACCCAAGGAGGGGGGGGGGGAGAAATGCTCTTTGTGTATGCGTGACCCTATAAAAAGATGTTCAGTTGCACAATTCATGGCTCAGCACCTCTGGAAAGTTATTTCCTGCGGGGCCCAGCTGCCATTACTTCAATAAACTCACTTTATTTACTTCGTGGTCTCCAGATCCCATTAATTTCTGCTACATTTCTGGCAACCCAGATGGGACTGAGAAGTGGCATTAGCCTGCTCTGAATGCGATGATAAAGAAGGGGTCGTGACACTGGTCCCCTGGTCTCAGATGTGCATTCAACTATTTGTCGGAAGAATGGATCCAGTGCCATGACCGCCTGATTGGCCATGCGCGGCAGGAGAACTGAGAAATCAGAGAAGGAAACCTGAGTCCTGCCTCCAAGATCAGGCAAGTATAATCATAGAATCATAGAATTATAGAGTTGGAAGAGACCACAAGGGCCATCCAGTCCAACCCCCTGCCATGCAGGAACTCCCAATTAAAGCATCCGTGACAGGTGGCCACCCAGCCTCTGCTTAAAGACCTCCAAGGAAGGAGACTCCACCACACTCTGAGGGAGTGTGTTCCACTGTCAAACAGCCCTTACTGTCAGGAAGTTCCTCCTAATGTTGAGGTGGAATCTCTGTTCCTGGAGCTTGCATCCATTGTTCTGGGTCATAGTTTCTGGAGCAGCAGAAAACAAGCTTGTTCGCTCCTCAATATGACATCCCCTCAAATATTTAAAGAGGGCTATCATATCCCCTCTTAACCTTATCTTCTCCAGGCTAAACATCCCCAGCTCCCTAAGTCGTTCCTCATAGGGCTTGGTTTCCAGTCCCTTCACCATTTTTGTTGCCCTCCTTTGGACACGCTCCAGTTTCTCCACATCCTTTTTGAATTGTGGTGCCCAGAACTGGACACAGTATTCCAGGTGAGGCCTGACAAAAGCAGAATAGAGTGGCACTATTACTTTTCTTGATCGAGACACTATACTTCTTGATGCAGCCTAAAATTGCATTGGCCTTTTTAGCTGCTGCATCACACTGTTGACTCATGTTCAACTTGTGGTCTACCTGGACTCCTAGATCCCTTTCACACGTAGTCTCATTCAGCTAGGTGTCCCCCATCGCATATCTGTGCTTTTCGTTTTTCTGCCCTAAGTGCAGTACTTTACATTTCTCCATGTTGAATTTCATTTTATTAGCTTTGGCCCAGTTTTCTAGTCTGTTCAAGTCATTTTGAATTTTGATCCTGTCTTCTGGGGTATTAGTTACTCCTCCTAATTTGGTGTCGTCTGCAAATGTTATAACTATGCCCTCAATACTGTCATCCAAGTCATTGATAAAGATGTTGAATAGCACTGGGCCCAGGACAGAGCCCTGTGGCACCCCACTGGTCACTTCTTTCCAGGTTGAAAAGGAGCCATTGTTGAGCACCCTTTGGGTTCGGCCAGTCAACCAATTACAAATCCATGTAACAGTTACTTTGTCTAGCCCACATTTTACCAGCTTGTTTGGAAAAATATCATGGGGAACCTTGTCAAAGGCCTTACTGAAATCAAGATATACTATATCCACAGCATTCCCTTCATCTACCAAGCCGGTAATTTTATCAAAAAAAGAGGGGAACATCAAGGTCATGTTAGAGGGTAGTTGGTGGGTTTGAAGAAGTCTGGTTGAAAGAGTCCTGCCAGAAGGAAAAGGCTTATGTTAACATATTATTAGGAAAGCTTTAATTAAAATTTGGAATAAATATAAGCCAATCCTGTATAATAAAATCCCCGGCTGGACCTCACTTATGGAAGCATTTAAAACAGATATCTTTGCTAAAGGAATTTGCACTAAATATAGAGATTTATTGGAATGGTCTGAAGATAAAATAAAATTAAGATCGTTTAAGGAATTACAAGAAGAGGGGTTAGTAGAACATTGGTTTAATTTCTGCCAAATTCAAAGCAGATATAACAAAGATACTCGAACTTGTGGTATTGAGGTGAACAAAATGGAACTGGAGAAAATTTATGATAAAGGAAATAAACACTTGATTACACGACTTTATAAATTTTTTTGGAGATAGAGTTAAAAGAGGAATGTATTAAAGAGAATATCATTAAATGGATGCAAGATTTGAACGAAAACATTGAGTTGGAAACATGGGAAAAGACTTGGATGAATAACACAAAGTTTACAAAAAGCATTTACTTGATTGAAAATTACTATAAAGTTTTGTTTAGATGGCACCTTTATCCGTCAAAGATTGCAAAGACTGTGAAGCAAAATAAGGAAGAAACTGGCAGGTGCTGGAAATGCAATCAAAAAGATGCTAAGCTTTACCACATGTGGTGGACTTGTGAAGTGGTAAAAGAATTTTGGAAAATTACAGCAAAATTACATCAATCTTCAACATTAAAATACGAATGGACCCCAAACTGTATTTATTAAATATAACGGAAAGCTTAAAAGGGGCTTTGAAAAAAGAGGAAATAGGTGTAATCTTGTACTTAATTACTGGGGCAAGATTGGTTATAGCTAAATATTGGAAAGTTAATAATATGCAAATGTTCTCGGAATGGAAAGAGAAAATAAGAAATTTAATGCAAATGGACAAAGTGACAATGTTAATTAAGGATAAACAAGAGAAATCTTTTATTTCAAAATGGGAAAAAATTGAAAGTTTTCTTGCATCTTGAAAGAGACTTAAAGGAGGTCAAACAAAGCAAAGACAATTTGGTGGAAAACTAATATGAGAGGCATAATTTAAATTCTATAGTTAAATTAAGTCAATAGGAAGATTTTGTTTTGTTCTGTTTTCTTTCTTTCTTTTTTGGAATAAGCGATTCCAACAGCAGTTGTAACTGGCTATTATTTCAGGAAATTTAGGGATCGTTTGGGAGCGGAGAAATGTATTTTAAATAATAGATGTGAAAGGATATGGAGTATAGAATGATGTGTATTTTAACATTCATTTGTATATTAAGTTTATTTCATAAATAAAAATGTTGAATCCACACACAAAAAAAGGAAAAGGCTTATGCAATAGGTTTAGAGGCCCTCCAGCAGGTTGGAAGACGTGGGTGGATCACTCCCTAAATATAGCTAATGCCTGAGTACTCAGCAGGGGCCTGGGGAAACTGCTTGGCTCAGGTGGAAAGGCAGGAAGGTAATCAAAAAAAAAGAGAGAAGAAAAAAAAGATATGGAATGGCAGGAGGTAGGGACATGTCAGTGAAATGGTTGCAGTGTGTCTTGCGTGATTGGCTGCTGTAGTTCCTGTTGGAGACCATTGAGAGCTGCATCAGGTCAGTCGCAAGACAGTGGTGTTAATCTCTCTTGTGTCAGCCAATGAGACCTCTTACTCATCAGCCAGTACCCTTTCCTTTCTGTATCTGTCTGACTTTTACTTGGGAGGATATGGGAGGTGGGGGAAATAAGACTTGCACCCCCTTGAGTTGTACGTTGAAGCATTTTAAGAATTGTAAGTCTGTCCAGTTCTTACCTGGGAAAACATGGGAGGAAGCAGGATTAAAACTACTCTGCTGAGTGATATGTTAAAGAACTTAGCTGGTAAATATTGTACTGAAAATGGACAGAAATGGGATCTGTTAGTGGCTAAGCAGACTGGCAGCCATGGGCCGCCCTGGGAAGCTGCACCGTGGGATCGAGGCATCCCCATGCCTTGATCCTGCGGCACACCTTCACCGCCCCTGAAAGGAACGCTAAATTAGCACTCCTTTCACAAGTCAGCGAAGGTGTGCCGCAAAAGGCTGCGGCGCATTTTCGCTGACTTTTCTGCTGCAGCACGTGGAAAGGCTGCGGCGGGAGGTCCTCGTCGGAGCGCCAGCCATGTGGAGGGCCGGCTGCTCCGAGAATGACCTCGGGAGGGGGAGGGGGCACCGAGTGTGGGGCTGCCCCTCCCCTTCCCTGCCCCCAAGACAGCCTTTTAAGCCATCTGCTTAGGCCCTTAATTTTAACATGGAGCAACAGCTGTAGTCATGTGTGAGAGTAAATGAAGAATGAGATGAAATCCTGTATTTTTATATGCTTGAATAGAGATGCTATTTGTATGAGAGATTGCATGGACATCTATGAGGGAGAGAAAGGGCAGACTGCTTTAGAATAAGAGGTATAACTGTGGTTCCTTGAAGTCAAGCCAAATATCCCCTTGACTCTCGAAAGGGGGGTGGCTGTGTCTTTTGTCCCTCTCAACTCTAATTTTCAATTGTTTGTGAACTATGAGTCACTGGGGTGGGGATCCCAAGAAAGGGGAAAAAGGAACGCCAATGTTGTAGTTTAGAATAGCTTACATTTAGGGATTTGTCCAAATTCCATTGATCCAGCCAGCATGTTTAATCAGCCAGCCACATGGTCTCAAATCACATTTCTTTTGCTACCAAAGAAAGAGATTGGACCCTGCCAAGAGTGTCAGAATAAGGTGTCTGGCTTGTTTCCTGTCATTGTGTATAATATTCCCAGCTGGGAGGACTGTCATATTTTATTGAACATCTTTTTGGTTCCTGAAGAGAAATGTATGGTTTGTCCAAAGACAATAGATATGGTCTTCTGTCCAGAGCATAATGTTTAACTTCAATCTACACTGGAACAACACATTACCTCTGAAGATACTTTCTTTTTATATTTGGATTTGGAAGATGTTTTCTCATGTGTCTCAACAATAGAACCTGAGATAAAAGAGGCTGTCAGTAGGATAACTGTCCTGAAATCTGTTAAGATTGACTCCCAAGGGAAAATGTACATAGTGGGAAAGTGCAGCAGCCATGATAACATTTGGCCACAGCTGAGTCATGCAGCCTCATGCTGATGTAACAGGACATGGCATCATGGAGGTAGTCACCTGGTGCTGGAAAGCACAGAAACTGCTACAAAAATGCTGTAAAACTGCAGTGTCACTCAGGTGAGTGACAGGTGTCCAGCAGGAAGAGGCAGGGCCAGAAAGCCATGTGGAGCACAGGCTATATAAGGCACAAGCCTCTGGACACACATGTGGGTTGTTGGATTGTGGATTGGAGTTGCATTGGTGTATGCTGTACATATCTGTATATAGAGCAACAAAGATTAAAGCCTCATTCGTGAGATGTCTGTCTGTGGAGTCTCTGTGCTCTACCTGGAAGGAGAGAGGAGTTTCTCCAGCTGACAAGCAACCTGCTTCATCAGAGAAGTCTGGATCCTGGTGCTTCACGTTACGTGGTCTCCATGCGCTGCGTTACCACACCTAACAAATTCTAACATGGACAAAGGTCTGAACACGTCTATCTCCCAGCTGGTACAGATTACCTGTAGAGTTTACTCTAATAAAGATCTAGAGAAATAAAGAAGGAACTGGTATTGCAGGCCTCCCTTCTAGCAGTAGCAATTCAAGGAAGGAAGAGAAAGGGGGGGTCAAGGAGTTAGGTTTAAATCCCATTAATTTCTGCTACACTGGGAGAACTGATATTCAAGGACTTGGTATGTAGGAAACACACCCGGGCCCCCACACTGAATTTGGAAAGGAAGGCAGTGATGGCATGGATCCAACCAGACTCCCCACAAGAGTAGGTAGGAAAAGCCATCCAGGAAGACCAATTGGGCAACCCCCATCTATTGGGACTTAGCAGAGGTGTTTGTGGAGAAGGAGTGTGACCACCTTCCACCTCATTGGGAGACTGACTACACAACTGAGCTGGAGCCGGGAGCTCAACCCCCCCAAGCCTAAACTGTAATCAATGACCCCTCTTGAAATGAAGACGCTCAAAGAATTCATAGAGAAGAACCAGGTTAGAGGCTTTATCTATCCATCAACCTCTATGTTCACAGCCTACATGATTTTCTGAGAAAAGAAGGATGGATCTCTGAGACCAGTTATGGACTATTGGAACCTCAATGCAATATGTAGTACCAACAAGTACCCCCTCCCACTTATGAAGGACATAAGAGCCCTGGTGGAAGGAGCCCTAGTGGCACAGTGGGGAATGTACCACTCATTCATAAACCACAAGGTTGCGAGTTCAATACTAGCCAGGGCTCAGGCTTGACTCAGGCCTGCATCCTACTGAGGTTGCTAAAATGAGTACCTGTTGTTGAGGGGCAATGAGCTTACAGTTATAAACCACTTAGACACTGCATAGTGCGGTATGAAGTGGTATATAAATTAAGCTGCTTTGCTTTTTTAGGGAGACTGGCTACCAGCCGAATTTTAACCAAATTGGATTTAAGTGGTGCCTATTTCTGAATACAGATCTAGGAGGGGGATGAGAACAAAATCACATTTAACTGCCCTTTGGGTACTTAGTACTTAGTGATGCCATTTGGGTTATCAGGTGGTCCAGGCATGTTTATGTGGCTAGTGAATGAAATTATGCATGGCTTGCTGTTCGAAGGGTCCTGAACATGTTGATTTATTTGCAAGACCTGGATTCCCATGTGAAGTTAGTAAGGGAGGTACTGAAGCACCTCCTGGACAATCAATTATATGTCAAGCTCTCCAAATGCAACTTCCATACCAATAAATTGGATTTCCACACAGGGAATCGAGATGGACCCTGCTAATGTTTAGACAGTTTTAGAATGGGACCCTCCAAAAACTCAGAAGCACATGCAAAGCTTTCTGAGGTTTGCAAACTTCTATAGACAGTTCATCCCTGAATTTGCTCAAATTGCACAGCCTATTACAGATCTGCTAAAAACCAAGACCCACCTGGAGGGGCCCAGCAAGAAACCCAAGCCATTCACTAAGGTTAAATGGAAGCTGGAGTTTCAGGAGGCATTTGAGAAGTTAAAGCACCAAACCAATCCTGAAACACCCTGACTCAAATCAACCATTTGTCATACAGTCCGATGCTAGTGATGTTGCATTGGGAGCAGTACTAATGCAGAGAGACTCAAAGGAGAGTTAAGGCATGTGCCTACCTGTCCAAAAATTTCCAGGGAGTGGAGTTAGACTGGCCCATTTGGGAGAGGGAATCATTTGCAATCAAGTAGGCTCTGCAGAGCTAGTGACACTTTTGGAGAGTGCCACCCACCCTTTTGAGGTCTGGACAGACCATCACAACCCAAAGGCATTGCAGACCCTGAACAAGTTAAGTCCAAAACAGACTAGATGGGCCAAGGACTTTTATCACTTTAAGTTCCAGCTATTTTTTCCCCCCAGGAAAACTAAATGTGTTAGCTGTTGCTTTGTCTAGACTACCCCAGCATGAGAGGCAGAGACAAGCTCTGCTAGAGACTATTTTCACCCCAGGGCAGCTGGAACTTGCAGTGACCACCCGGAGCCAAGCTTGTCCTGAAGCTTTCGTGAGGTTGTGGGAAACAACTAGTGCTTAAGGGGCATCCAGATTTCTCGTGTCAAAGGATGGTCTGTGGTACAAAGGGACTAGGGTCTAAGTCCTGGAGGAACTGAAACTCCCAAGTTTTGCAACTGTGTCATGACATCAAAGCAGCTGAACATTGGGGATTCCTGAGGACCGGGCACTTGGTAAGAAAACAATACTGATGGGATGGGATCAGGAGGGATGTAGAGACTTATGCCAAAGGCTGCCTGGTTTGTGCCCACACCAAGCTGACAGGAGGCAAGCCTTTGGGGTTGTTGCAGCTGCTGCCCATACCTGGTGCCCCCTGGATGCACATAGCTGTGGACTTTATACTGAATTTACCTGATAGTAAGGGGCTAAACACCATATGGGTGATAACAGACTTATTCTCAAAACAGACACATTTTGTGGGGTGCAAAGGCTTGCCAACAGCAGCCAAGCTGGTCAATTTGTTCATTGGACATGTGTACAAATTGCACAGACTGTCCAAGAGGATTGTGAGTGATTGAGGTGGCCAGTTCACTTCGCAATTTTGGAAGGAGTTGCAGAAAAAAATGGGAACTGAGCAGGCGATGAGCATCTCTTATCACTCAGAAATGGATGGGCAGTCATGGTTCTGTCATGATGATATGATGTAGTGATGACATGATGATAAGATGATATGGTAATATAGTGTTATGATGTTTATTGAAAGGGGAATGGGGATTATGTGGGAAGCCATGCTTAGGAAGCATTGGAAGGGGCAAATGGCCAGAGGTTTATGACCCTGTTGTTCTTGCAAGCAGATTGGGGCTGTAAACCAGGGATGCTCTCCTATCTTAAGTGTGATTGAATGATAATGCAGGAAAGGAAAGAGGAAACATGAAAGGTCACTTTGATCTGGATCAAAGGCTTGGGATCATAGCTGGGGAGGGGGGCTGGATGATGGGAACTCTTAAGTATTATCCAGGGGAAAAACTTTTCAGTTCTGATACAAATCCTGGACAGAGGAATTTCTGTCTCAATTTCTGGAACAAAGTCTTTTGTTTTAATCACACTAAGGGGGGTTGCAGACTGCCAGAAATAGTGCAAATTGAGTCCACTTTAAGGGTTAGGGTTCGTGCTAAGGAATCATGCGAATTGTTTTTTTTTTCTGAGACACTGAACCTTCTCTGTCAGACAGCTCTGATGCCACAATAAAATACAGTCCCCATGATTTCCTAACCCTAAACCTAACCCTTAAAGTGGACTCAATTTGCACTATTTCTGGCAGTCTGCAACCCCCCTAAGTTGTTCTCTTGGTTATAGGGAACTTGGGCCCTAAGCAGACGACTAATAAAGTCGTCTTCCGGGCAGGGAAGAGGAGGGGCAGCCGCACGAGCGGCGCCCCTTCCTCTCCCCGAGGTCGCCCCCAGATGCGCCGGCCGTCCGCACGACCGGCGCATTGGGGATGACCTCACGGCGCAGCGCCCACATGCGCTGCGCCGTTTGAGTCAGAGAAAGTGCGCCCGCCGCTTTTGCGGCGCACTTTCTCTGACATCTAAAAGGAGCGCCAATTTGGTGCTCCTTTTAGAGTCGCCGGCGGTGCGCCTGGATGCGGAGGCTGCAGCCCCGCGGCGCTCCGTTCGGCGGCGGCTCCGGGGCCTCCGTCTGCTGAGGCCCTAAGTCTTCTTATCCTGACAACATGCTGAGTCAGAATAAAAGCCACTGAGTTCAATGGGGCTGATTCCCACATAAGTACTTATCAGATTGCAGCCTAAATAATGGCAACAGAACACACAATATTGACAGCTGAAGTTTATTACTCAAGTATTTGTTCAAAGTTGCATTTGAGAAAGTTTTCTCTTCTGTACTCTTTCTATAATATTATTAACAGTTACCCAAATTGTACTTTAGTAACAATTCTGAATAAGTGATCTTCAACCCTTCCCCAATCTCCAATTAATTATTTATCTGGTTGATCCATGACACTGCAATCTCTTTATGCATTTAAGAGGATTTACAAATCTCCAAAGCTTTAAATAAATATTAATACCATAGACAAACAGTGTGATGTAATGTTTTGAATGTTGGCCTAGTGCTCCATGAAGCCATGGATCAAATCCCTGCTCAGCCATGAAAAGACCCACTGGGGGATTTTGACAAGTCACTCTTTCTCAGCCTAAGAAAAAGGCAAGTGCAAACCTCATCTGAATAAATCTTGCCAAGAACATCCTATGATAAGGTTTCTATAAACTGGAGGCACATAATAAGAACAACTAAGGAATGCCATCTTTGTAGAGTCCTCTGTGACAGGGTGGGGAAAGAGCAGACCATGGGTCACATATCTACAAACACCCCCCAACCACTTTTTTGTGATCCATAAATTTCACTCAATCCCAAAAAACCCTTCCAAAAAATTCCAGAGGGAGGGGACAATCTACAATGGGTTAATTGTCACTCCTGGCAATCCTCTAAACCCAGAAATGAAAATCAGAAGTGATGTTGAGTCACTTTTAAGATGGACTGTCGGGGTGCTGCTGCCTGCTGGGTGGTGGTAATGATATGAAATTGATCTGTGTTAAATATTCCCACCCTTGTTATGTGAAAAGACTTGAATTGATCAAATTAATATGTAGACTGGAATTTATCTATGTAAGGATGCTTTCTCTTCTATGAATGCTATGATGCAATTCTCAATATTTTGAATCTGTTGAAATATACTTTTGAATACACCTTTTAAAAGGAAATACACATTTAAATTTGTATTTTGAGGGAGAAAATACACACATTTAATTTCCATTGAATACATAGTGAGAGAAGAATCTTTCTAGGGAGAAAGTTCCACAATAATGAATTTGCATTGCTAGTACTCAATCTTTAGAATTGTTCATGTGCTTAAATGTGTAAATTTCCTTGAAGAGAGGTTTTGCCTCAAAAATGTTAAGAAATACATACATACATACATACATACATACATACATATATTCTGCATAGTGAAGTGCAAATATTGTTACCAGTCTGCTCTGTTAAAATACCTGAAGAACAGTTTAGAACAGGAGAAATCTGTTAAAATCTTTATGGAAAGCTGATGATCCATACAATGCAGCAGTAGGTCTATACTGAAATGTTAAATTCAACTACAAGACTAATAGGTAGGCTGTGCAAGCACCAGATTGAGGTGTCTGGTTTACATATCAAGATATACTGCTTAATAACCAGGCTTCCTAATAATCTGACTGCCACATACTGTTATATTTTTTTTAATGGAGGAAAGGTAATGAGGACATCTACTTTACACATCCCTGGGAGAAATAAAATCTTAGTTGCTAAATGTTTCTAACCCATGAACCTATTATCCACCAGGATTTCTGATTCCACATAATTTGCATTCCTGTTTCATTATTCTATTTCTGAAAGCTACTTCCCTTGTAATTCTTTTGATACTTAAACTTTCCTGACTTTCATTGTCTGCTTGGAAAACTGAGTGTCTGCATTTTCACTGTCTAATTTTGGCTGACTAATGTTTGTTTTGTTTTGGAATTTAACAGTCACTCAAATTCTTCAGAATTAATTTTGTACTGCATCTATTCATATTATATTTAGTATGCTGGCTGTGACAGACCCTGAACACTTACTGGAAATTATCACACACATCTACCATAAATTAGAAATGGGGGAAAATTCACTGGTTAACATTTTAATGTAACTTATTTAATTTTACACTTTCAAAATAGCAGAAGAACCAAAATTCAATTACTCTTCTAACTTCGTATTTCCCTGATTTTTGCATTGGAGTTTCTTCAGTAAAAATGCATACAAAAATGTGCATATTCAGGAAAACTCATACAAAAACATGTCTATTAATGAAAATACTTTAAAAATACTTGCAAACTTTCAAAACATTCAATGGAAAATGCAAAATACAATGATATTCAATATATTTTTATTGGTGGGGGTTAAGGAGGTTTGAATCATCACATGCCAGGACATAAGTTCTAGTTCTGCCTACCAATGTCAAAAAAGCTTACCAAATTCAAGCTCAGATATTTCTTCTCATGTAACCTTTCATAAAGCTTGCCTCAATGATGAGATGTTGAATCTAAACTTTCACATATGTCATTCTGGGTCTTCTGATAATAAATAACATTTTACCAAATCAGATCCAAGGTACCTTTCATGCAGCCATCACTATCTAAAGCAGGGATTGAGGATGTGTATGGATCTATAAAGGAGCAATGATCTAAGATTTTATAACTGAGAGTCAAATTACTTGTTAAGAGGGCTGTATATTCCTTTTCACCAATGAGATTCCATACATATGCATAACTCATCAGACTTGTAAATGAAGGGCATGATTATGTTCAGTTGGCCCATCATAAAACAAAACATGCTGGAATGCAACATACAGAGTTAACAGGAAGCATATGGTAGGATAAATAGGTGTCTTATACCACTGAAGGGAGCACCTCTAATTATATGCTAAGTATATGGTCTAGTGTGCTCTTAAGTAATGATTGCTCTTAAATGAGACAAAATCTAAGAAGATCACTAAGGAGAGTGAGAGGTCATACATGATCCAGCACTGATTTAGCCCAATATGAAATCAAATCAGTAGGAATTCATGCAAAGCCTAATTATAGCTTTTTTCAGAATGGGCTTTGCATGAGCCGCTTCTAAATGTTTTATAATTATTACTGAGCTGAATAGAGTGGAGAGAATCTCTAAACACTTTCACACCCCTGGTAAAGCATTACCCCCCTTTTTTAAAAAATGAGGTACTGGAATGTCCAACACATTCACGGGACACACACACACACACACACACACATTTTCCAGGTGGATTAGTGCTTTTGTTATTTTGTGAATTAATGTATAGCAGTGGTTCCCAAACTTTAGGCTTTGAGGTGTTTTAAACTTCAGTTCTCAAAAACCCCAGCAAGATTGGCCAGCTGTTATCACACCCTGCATACCCCACACTCTATTTTGGGGTTCCCATGTCTCATATCTGGACATAGCATATTCTTGAGAAATGATGATCTTTCAGGAACACTAGGGAGTTCTGCAGATGGTGCAAAGTGCCAGGGAAAGGGAGGAGCAGCCGGCTGCCGGCTGCGCCAACCCCTTCCCTAGGACGTATATCAGAGCACCCACCATTGCACATGGCGAGCGCTCTGATGATGTCCTTCCAGCGCAGCATTTTTACACACTGAGCCGGAAGAGATGCAAAAGAGCCTCATGATGGCTCTTGCGGCACCCTTTCTGTGGCTTGGGAAAGGAGCGCTATTTTGGCACTCCTTTCCCAGTCACCAAAAGGGTGGAGTGGAACCGAGGCATGGGTCAGCCTCGGCCCCAATTCTTCACTTCTCAGGGTGGCCCTGCATCCCCCCTAGGTCAGGCTCCTAGCAGAAAAGGAGCATGACCTGAGATATGTGCACAGCCAGATAATAAGACAATGAAATCTAAATGGGTGTACTAAGTGCTCCTTGCTTTCCTTAACTCATCTTCAGAAACCATGCCCTATGAGGAACAACTTAGGGAAGTGGGTATGTTTAGCCTGGAAAAGAGATGGTTAAGATATGATAGCCCTGTATAAATATTTGAATGGATGTGTAAATGCTGTGCCACAGAAACATCATGATGCCACCTGCTGTCTGTTCGGACAGGTGGCATGGCATCAGCTTGGGAGAGGAGTTGGGGCATGCTTCATGCATACGCCACACCCCCACTCCACTTCAACATCAGCATTTCTTGTTGGTCTGTACAGCTCCCTAGCCTCTTTGTAAAAACCAGCATACACTTTCACATCTGTGTATGTTCTCAGACTTCCCAGTCTGAGCCACTCCAGCTTTCTACTTATTGGACAGGTACTTAACACCCCCTGCAAACCCCTCAAACTCCACTATCCCATCTCCATATTTTCATTTCAATTAGCTCTGTATGCTGTATCTGTGTAGACTGCATTTTTCTAAATAAAACTCTCTTAAATCACCCACACCTGGAGTCCTCCTCAGTTATTACTGGTATATACAGGTGCAAGCATTACTAAAGGTTACCTAACCTGTTGCAAAAGTTAATTTTCCCAACAATTAAAGTAGCACTGTCATATTTGGTGAGGACATCCAGTTCTCTCCCCCACCTTTCTTTTGGAAACATGACAATCAGGAATTCTGAGAGCTGAAGTCCAAGACATCTAGAGTATCAAAGTTTGGGAACTATTGATGTATAAGAACAGAGATGAAATGGTGGATCCATTTAAGATACCTAATTTTTTATTATTTAAATGCAAATAGTGGACATTATTAGCTTTAGGATTACACCTCAAAGGAAATGATATTAATTCTTGACACAAGTGGAATATTAATTCAATATTAATTCTTAAATTTATCTTTACAAGGGAGTGTAGTGGGATCACTAGGAAGCTGTCAACATCTTTTCCCTCATGGTACAACCCTCTGTGGTTGCTATAAAAACCACACACATTGAAATGTGTGGGCAATGTCTGGATCTCCAGATACTTCATCCAGCTCCCACTAGACTTGCCCCTCATGACAAAAGGAAAATATTGCAGAAACCCAAATTCAAACATCTGGAAAGCTAAAGATTTCCCATTCCTGATTTAATGTAATGTCTAGTTAGCTCCTAAATCACAGCTATCAAAATGTCTTCTTTTAAAACATCTAAAATTGACCATAATGAAAATTTGGTGTAGCAACCTTACCCATCCCTCACCTGCCTTTGCTGACCTTGGTTTAGCAGTGAACAGCTAGTCAGCAGCAACTACTCACAATTTTTTTTTTTTTTTTTGCAAGTTGGGGTGGGGGCAAGTCTAGTGGGAGCTGCCAAACATGAGTCACCAAGATAAACAGTAGGAAGCTACTGAAGCAAACTTCTATAACTACTGTGTGTTTTTAGTGTTGATGGCTTTAAATAATTACAACATAGTCCATTTTCTTCAGATATGCCAGGACTCATGATATGATTAAAAAACAATAACACCATTCTGAACAGTAGTACTAAAAAATGTGGCTGCTCTGCAGAACTACCAGTGGTCATATATTATTTGAGATTTCCCTCCTTCTCTAACAAGTATGGTAAATGAGAAATATATAGTGGGAAGCTGCATTGCATTGCATTTATCAAACTGTAAGAATTCATTTTGATAGTACTTCTGTCCCCTGCATAGGAGAGACAACAGCTCAGAATAAGAATGTTGCTTGGCTGTACAAAAATCCAATAATGGGGAATCAATTAAAGTCACTCCTTTAATCTTTTGTCTGTATCCTCTTGTACCAGAAAATGAAAATGTCAGCCCTGCACCAGTAAATGTCTGGGCAAGCCATATATCCTTACAAATGTTCTTATTCAGTGTTAGGCAGGGCTGTTTAAGGAAAGGTTAAAGTGGCTATCGAAAGCACTGAGCAGTAATAAGACATGCCATAAAAGAATATTAAGTACAACCTAAAGACTATGGAGCTCCACCTGCTACATTTCCAAGACTCATCGAAATCTTGGAAATCTTTTTCCCATTCCTATGTACCTTTCTCATGTCATACATTTTTGGAAGTACATTTGAATGGAATAAATAATAGCTTTGTCCATGCTGTGGTGTATTAATTAGGGGCAGGGTTCAAATATACATTATGCATTTCCCATCAATGAGTTCATGGGCTGTAATATAGTTCTGAGAACAAGCATGGTGTGGTGGTTTGGATGTTGGATTAAAACTCTGGAGACCAGCGTTTGAATTCCCACTAGGCCATAGAAACCCACAGGGTGACCTGGGAAGGCCTGATGGAAGAGATACGTCTTGACTGCATTTTTAAAGCAGTTGAGACTCCGACACCAGCTCTGAGACCAGTTGTGTCAGCTTGGCTAGGGAGTCTGTTAGGTAGTGGGGTGGTCAGTATACTAACAGACTCTCCAGACTATCCCTTGTCTTCAGGCTCAGGTAAATACACTCGATGCGGTCCATTTTCCGGACAGGTATCCTGGTCAATGTAAGATTATCTTCGTAGACTACAGTCACTCCACCACCACCACCCACTTACCCCTACCTGCTCACTGACAGAATGCCTGACTGGTAGGGCCTGGACCCAAGTTATAGCACTACTACCTTCCAGCCATGTCTCTGTAAAGCATGCCAAGTCAGCTTTCTCATCTATAAGATGATCACGAATGATGAGAGTTTTACCTTTCACTGACCTGGCATTGCACAGGAGCAAGGAAAGGTTCTGTGGGTGGTTTAGTTCACTCTCCAGCCACCTTGGGGTAGCAGGGTGAATGGAAGGTGGGATAGATATTAAACATCGATCTCTCCTTCCCTTATAACAGCATTTCACCTTGCTATCACCATATCTCCCTTTGCCCAGCACAGTATTTATTGCTGCTCCCTGGAATTCATCCACAGCATCCAGCTGCCCCCTCCCATCGTAAAAAACTATCTCCTGCCTACCCCCCTCTCACTCCCCTGCCTCCCAACATCACACTCCTTTAGGCCCCCAGTCTCTGCTCCCTGCCCCACCATCCTTTGCCTTTAGGGTCTACAGGCAGATTGACAGCAATGGATGGTAGGTGCTGGTCTCTAAAAGCCTTCAGGCCTCAGCTTTGCTTGCCTCCTTCAGTCACTTCTACCTGCTGAGTTTTAAAGCATAGCAGAAGGGGCAGCTCTTCATATGTGCTCTGTCGGCACTCATCTTCTACACTAGGCAGAATGGCAGTGCCATCCACAAGGAAGCCAAAAAGAGGGGGAGGGAATCATGGTCCCATGCAGAGACGGCTGACCTGATAGCTTTGTGGTCACAACCACATATTCTGGACAAATTGAGAGGCTCCTTCTTGAATGCTGATACATTTAAGGAGGTGGCAGAAGGCATGAGGGCTAAGGGCCACCAACACACTGGTGAAGAGTATCACCGGAAGACCAAAACCCTCAGGACACAGTACAAGAAAGCCACAACCACCACCTTGGCCTTCTACAAGGAGATCCATGCCTTCATTGCCAAGGATGACAACATATGACCCAGCAGATTATATGCCAAGGGTGAAGTTGCCAGGCTCTCAGTTGGCCAGCCAGCCAGAGTTGAACCTGTGGAGGACTCCTCTGAGACAGAATGCTCCTAGGGGCTTTTGATGCCCTCTCAAGATAGGATGCACCAGGGCCCCTGGGAAGGGATGCAGGGAACAGGGGGAGAACATGGCACCAGGGTGGGCATAGGGCAGACATGACCCTCACACCTTGTTATGCAGACAACTGGGATGAATCCCCCGACTCAGATGAGACATCCTGCAGTCAGAGAGCTGTGGACATCTGCATCATGAGACCACCATCCCATGCTGGGGAGGGGACCTCTACATCTTCCCCGACCAGTAGCTACCATGACCACTCACCTTTCCCATGAACTAGTACAGTAGCCAGTGATGACAGTGAGAGTGAAGAGAGGGCAGGTCCTTGACAATTCACCCAGCTGATGAATCAGGTACACAATACAGCCATTCCCTATAATGACAATAAATGCATGCCGTCATAGATACACTTGGGCCCGATAGGCACAGCAGATTGCATGGCTTTTTTCTGACGTCTTCTGTGCACGTATGCAAGTATTCATAAGAACTGCTTCTTGGCCTTTTGGCTAAGATCAAGTGTGACCAAGTGTAGTGCATAAGAACTGCACACCACCTTCGTGTTCTGGTATGTTTTGGGGACTCCTGGAGTAAAGTTTGTATGTGTGTCATGTTGACTGTGTCCTTTGCATGAGCACCAGCTGCATGTATCCAGTCTTTGTACACAATCCTCTGTTGCCCTTACCTCTCCCCACCCCCTATCCCTGCAGGACATGTTTCGTGTTCAAACTGTGCCTTGTGCTACATCCCATAGAATGAGAAACAGGTAATCCTAGACCTGCAATGACACCGATGGCTCACCTGGGTCAGGGGGGGGTGCTCTCTGTAGTGCTCTAGGGCTTCAAAGAAGACCCCCTTTAGTGACTTAAATTTAATCTGTCACTGCTTGAGTGTCCTCTTGAAGACCTGGTGATGAAGGGTAAGGGATGCCTGCTGGAAGTACCTCTGGTCAGGGTAATTGGTGCTCCTCATCACCCTTATCACAGCTGCTTCCTTGGTGAGGGCATCAAGGAGAATTCCTACCTCCTGGTTGGACCAGTAGGTGATCCACTCTCCTTCTGGCTGCCATTGCTGTCCTAGAGGAGTGTGAAGGATTGCAAAGGCATTTAGGTGCAATTGTACCTGAGGGCAGTTGGCCTCACCTGGCTGCTAAGCAATGGAGACCCTCACAGGGCAAGTTTGAATTGGGCCCCCAATGGTTGCTTGCTAGGATAACAATTGTAACTATCAAATGGGCCATTAGGGAAGGCTGAATTTCAGGGACTTGATACATTGTCAGAGAGTTAGTTGGTCATTGATTCACACTATCTTTTAGTGACCAGGAAAATCGGCACCAGGTGACCTCTCCATGCCCTTTTGTTAGTGTGTCCGTATGTCCCTTAGGCATATGGTTAGGAACGACTGGATAAGAGCATGAATGATAGGCATACACAGAGTGTGGATGATATGATGTTTATTGACCTAGTTTATGTTTATTGACCTAAGATCGGAGATGGAGAACAGGGGATGCTTCAGATCCTCCTGGTGACAAAGAAGTCTGCCGGGGCCTCCCTTACAGCCTCCCTTTCTCTCTGTTTTGCAACATCATTGTCCACCATGGGTCTCCACAGGGTGGGCAGCACAAAGTGGCACCTGTAGAATAGTCCCTTGTCTAGCACCCTTCCCTTAGTCTCACAGATGTTGTGGAGCATGATACATGAGGCAACGATAGGGATGACATTCTCCTCTGCCACAAGAAGTGGGGCAGTGAGACACCTCCATTGAGCCTTCAGGTGCCCAAATACTCTTTCCACCACTTTCCTTGCATGATTCAGCTTCTTGTTGAATAGTTTCTGCTTGGTATTGGTGGTGCCCTGGTAGAGCTTCATGAGCCACTTCCGAATGGGGTACGCCCTGTCAGCAAGCAGGAGGGGGCTAATCTGGTGGCCCCTCAGAGTTATGGTGGGTTTCCTGGCACATAGATGCCAGCCTCAATGGTCTCAAAAATGATGGAGTTTCTTGCCACCCTGGCATCATGGATCAACCCTTCCCACCCCAGTTCCACATCCAGGAAGTATTGGTTGCATGTCCCCTGGAGAATGATGGAGTAGGTGTCATTTCAGTTGACAAACTCATTCCTCCACCCCATGGATGGCACAATCTGACAGTGGCACCCATCTACAGCTCCCACTACTTGGGGAAAGCTGAGGTCAGCAAAGCCATCTATGATCTGTGGGTGACAAGAAGAGGGAAGGCAGGGTATTAATGGCAACTCTGATGTACCTGCACAGGAACGCAGGGAGGGCACTCCCGATCATTCCTCTTTGTACACATATGACGTCCAATGATGACATAAACAGTGTAGGTACACAGGGGTGCTGAGGATAAGGGACAAGGATATGTGACTTTCCTTACCTGATGGGTGTCCCCCAGGTACATGGTATATGTGAGCAGTAGCTTTTCCATTGCCAGGGTGAACACCACCAACACTTCCCCAGCAGTGGTAGGGCCAACCTCAAACTGCTCCACAGTCTGCTTATAGCTGCCTTTGTGGGCAAGTGCCAACATGGCCATGGTGACCCTCTTCTCCACCAGGAAGTCTTTCCTCATGAGAGTGTCTGACCTCTGTAGTTCAGGACACAGTATTTCTACTACTCTGTGGAAGAGGGCATTGGGCATTCAGAAGAATATCCTTCATTGCTCATTGGACCAGATGGATGTGACAAACCCATCCCAACAGTCAATGCTTCTGGAGTACATCCACCAGTGGCACAGGCATATCTCCACTGGTATTAGGAATGCAGCAATAGCAGTTCACTGCAGAGTGACTGTGGCACCCATTCTAGAAGCTGTCTCTTCTGTTTCTTCTGTGTCATCACTATTATCCATGTATGCAGGTGTTGCTCTAGTCAGTGGGAGCATCATTGTGCTGGCTCCTCTGCCCATGCATTGCACGAAGAGTGCCAGTGCAGGCCACACAGGCGACATGGCATCCATGATGTTGCTGCCTCTCATAGTGCTCAGGTGCACAGCAATGCCAACAAAGTTATTAATATGGCAATAAATACTTCTTTGTTCCTGCTCTAGTGCACATGCACCTGACAGAGTGATAAAAAAATTAAAGCAACACTGTGGCTCAAAGCCACATTTGTTGCTGCCCTGTGCAGTTGCTCCGTCTGCCTTCACAATGTCCTCGGGGGGTGGGGGGTGGTGCAATCGGTGGGGCTCACAAAAGCCACATTCACTCCCCCCCACACCAGTGCAGTTGCTCTGTCCATCTTCATCATGTCTTCAGGGCTGTGTAGGTGCGGTTGCTGCAGCTTTTGGGAAAGACAGCTTCAAGCCACCTTTTCCTGCACGTCTATTTAGCCCCTTAGTAAATCAGGCAAATCTTATTCAGGTTATAGAGAGAACAAATCACATGACAAATATAATGCACAAATGAAGGGCATTTCAAAGTACAGTTGTGTAACCTCAGTGGGGTAGGTTAACCAGATAAATAATGCCCTGAATTAGATTTTAGGGGCATAATTCTGAATGAGTCCAAAAGCATAAAATAAATAAAGTTCTTAGACAGAAACAACTTTCTCTTTCTCTTTAACTTTCTTATGATGGATTGGACTCTTCTGTTCTGTCTTTCAGATCACAGGAAATAGGGGAATGTTTTCTAGTGTCCAGTATTTGTCTTTGCATGCACGAACAAGAAATTTTGTTTAGAATGCAAAGTGCTGAAAGAAGCAACATAATAGAGTAGGCATAAATTGTTTGCTAATTATTTCAGTGTTTTTCTTTACCAAGATGTAACTTCTTTGATGAATATACTATTAATTAAGATACCATAACATGTTATATAGATGAAAGAGTAACTTATAAATCATTATGGATGTTACTGTTTTATAATAGCACTCTGAAATCAAGCTTCAGTGACAGCACCTTGGCAAATGCATTTATAAATTAGAACAGGAATTCTTATGACTAAGAACAAAGTGTTGAAGGAGGACTGGAGGGCATCTTCTCAAGGCAGAAACTAAAAGACAACAAAATATGTAACAGCTGCTTTCATATATCAACATGCTGCCCTGTACACTTGAAAAACATTTCCACTATTTTCACAATGGCAGTTAGATTTTCAAAGAAAGTGCACCAACAAACAGCTTGGTATGAAAATGTGACAAGAGCTACAATTTTAAAATCTCAGTGATCAGAAGCAGCATTTTAAAACTAGGGAAAAAGGTATAATCTGGGCATACATCATGCATGAATCATATTGAAAAATGATATCTGGAAAAATGGCTATAAATGCACCAAGTGTTTATTGATACACCATTCAAATATTTACTCCTAAAGTCTGCCCTTAGTATCTATGGACTTGCTATCTGTGATTCAAGCATGTGCAGATGACAAGCCTATGGTAAGGTGGTGGTAGTGGTGGAAGAGGAAGAGGCAGGAGGAAGAGTAGGAGGAAAAGGCAGGAGAAGGAAGAAGTGCGAGGAGGGGCAGGAGGGGAGGAAGAGGGGGAGTGAGAAATGGGAAGAGAAGGAGAAGGAAACAGGAGAAAGAGGACAAGAAGGAGGAAGAAATGGGAGAAGGAAGAGACGGAAGGAAGAGGAGGAAAAAATGGGAGAGGGAGGAGGAGAGGAAGAAGCAGGAGGATAAAAAACTAGAGGAAGAAGAGGAAGAGGAAGAAGTGGGAGGAAGATGAGGAGGAAGAGTCAGGAGGAGGAGGAGGAGGAAGAAGAAGAAGAAGAAGAAGAAGAAGAAATGGAAGGAAGAGGAGGAGGGGGAAGAAGAAGCAGGAGGAAGAGGATTTTTCAATAAATGTATCTTTCTCTTTGAGTAAAATATTCAAAGAGAAATAAATATTCAAAGACAAGACAAATAGCTATTCTCCTGAGTTGTGTTAGCCAGGATGCTGTTGAAGTTTATAATACGTTTGTTTTCCCTGATATGGAGCCAAAGGATGTTAATGAAGTACTTAAGAACTTTAGAGACTATTTTACTCCTCAGGCAAATGTTATATTTGAGCGTTATTTGTTTTGGAGTTGCTTATGGAAAAGCGAAGATTCTGTTGATACTTTTGTCACAGGCATATGAGGGAAAGCAAAAAACTGTGACTTTGGTTCTATGGCAAATAAGATGATAAGAGACAAAATTGTTTTTAGTGCACCGGAGCAGATGAAGGAAAGCCTCTTAAAGCAGTCTGACCTTACATTAGAGAAGGCATTGGAATTGTGCCGGTTGGCTGAAGTGACCACAGCTCGTTTGCAGATCATGGTATGTTCTGGCAAGCAACAACAGGAAGCGTGTGGAATACACCAAGATTCTGAAGAAATACCAGTTAAAACTCTTGGATACAAAAAGTTTGCCTCTGATAAGAAACAGGTTCCTACTGGATGTATATTATGTGGAAGATGCGGAACTGAACATAGACCATATAAGTGCCCTGCATTTGGTAAATTATGCCATAAGTGTGGAAAGAAAAATCATTTTGCTAAGCTTTGTAGGCTTATGAGGACAAATGAGAGTGGAAGACAAGAAGGACATGAAGTTCATAATTTGGACTTACAGAGTTTATTTATAGGACTTTTATCTCATGATATTGTTGAACCTGTGCTGGCAAATCAAATTCCAAGATGGTATGAAGATGTAACCTTGAAAGGGCTTGCAGTAAAATTCAAACTAGATACAGGGGCTGAGACAAATGTTTTGCCAGTAAAAATATTAAATGCTCTGCCAGGAAAAAAATAATTAGTTAAAAGTGAAGTAACTCTTGTAGCTTATGGTGGAGCTCAGATAAAGCCTCTTGGTACAATGGTCCTGGAAGGGTGCAATCTGTTGTTTCATGTAACAGATAAGCAGGTAATGGATACAGCAAGGGCAAAAAACATCAGGTTCAACAAAGAAAAGATTCAATTTAAAATTGACTCTGTGAAATACATGGGACATATAGTGACAGCACAAGGTGTTAAAGCTGATGATGAAAAGATAAGAGCAATTCGAGAAATGCTCCCTCCACAAGATATACAGGGTGTTCAGAGATTTTTAGGGACTGTTCAATATTTGACAAAATTTATTCTGCAAGAGTCTGAGATTACAGCACCTTTAAGGGCGTTACTGAAGAAGAATGTAATTTTTCATTTGAAAGGGTTAAACAACAATTATGTCAGGCACCGGTGCTTCAATATTTCGATGTTGAAAAGCCAGTAATTGTTCAAGCTGATGCGTCAAAAAATGGATTAGGTGCTTGTTTGATGCAAGCTGATAAGACAGTATTTTATGCATCCAGATCTCAGTCAGGCAAAACAAAATTATGCTCAAATAAAGTAGGAATTGTTAGCTGTGTTATATGCAATGAAGAAATTCCAACAATATGTCTTTGGTAAGGAAGTATTAGTTCAGTCTGATCATAAACCACTAGAAGTAATCTTCAAAAAGCCAATTGGTAGTGCTCCTGCTCGGTTACAGCGTATGTTATTACAACTTCAAAGGTACCAACTCAATGTAGTTTATACTCCAGGGAAATATATGTATTTAGCTGACACATTGTCCAGGGCTACTGTAGATCCCCCCAGCAAGGATGAAGAACAAGTCGAGGGGGAAAGAGTAATACATGAGTTGAGTAAGATAGCAATGCATCCAGCAGGGGTTGCAGTATAAAAGAGGCAACTGGGAAGGATGAACAGCTTCAGGTAGTGATCACTTTTACAACACAGGACTGGCCACAATATTATAGAGATGTACCCTCAACAGCGAAGCCATTCTGGTCAGTGAGAGATTCCCTTCGATATGAAGAGGGTATTCTCTATGAGGGAGAAAGAGTAGTTATTCCATTTTCCCAAAGGCAAGAAATGTTATCTCAGTTGCATGACTCCCATCAAGGTATTCAGAGGACTAAAGCAAGAGCAAAAGGCCTTATGTATTGGTCTGGTATGGGTAAGGATATTGAAGCATGTATTGGGAATTGTTCTGTTTGCACATATTATGCATTAAGGAACCAAAAAGAACCACTTATACCTCATGAGATACCAGAACTACCTTGGGAAAAAGTTGTTAGGTTTAAATGGGATATAGAGTCAATGTTAAAGTGTTGAAATGTAAAAGATGTGTGTCTGTATTTTTCCATGCTGTGAAAAGTTGTTTTTCTGAGAGCTAGATTCACAGTTTATCAGTCCCAGGTGTGATTTAGCCAAAACAGGAGGCTAACAGGACTCCATTCTATGGGAAAGAAGGTTTGTTTATATTATGGTTTATGTAAACACATTTTTGTTATGGGAAATGTAGTCACATGATTTGTTATTGTAATTAAGGGTTGGACTAGTACACATCATGTAATATCACCCAATCAGCTTGTAAAGGTTACACCCAGAAAGGTGGAGTCTTGTGGGACTGAGGGCTGAGAATCAGAAAGCTGCTCACTTGCTTTTTGGCTTTTGAACTATAATGAACTAATAAAACTATTCTTTTGGTGATGCTACTAACACATCCTAAATCATGTAACAGATAGATTTTATTCCTGCTTAGCCAGCTTTGGCTAAAGTGGAAATGTTATTATTATTATTTGTTTTTTGCTTTTGTTCTTTTACAATAAAGAAGCTTTGCTGAAAGTTCCAGGTTTGTATGTTTGGTTTTAAAGGACTGTTTTTCAACACTCCTACAACATTATTTTAACATGTGGTAGCAGAGGATGGTTCTGATCCACGGCACCTCTGCTGCAGAACCTGGAGTTAAAAAGCAACTTTTTCCTGTCCTGGCCAGCGGGGACCCGCGGAAGGCTAGAGGGAGGCAGCACACAGACGGGCTGGAATTCCAGGCTTGATTTATGGCAGCAGCTCTACAGCCGGGAGCCGCGGAGGCAGGAGCCTGGATTTTTCACGTCTGATTTATGGCACAAGCTCCACAGAGGACTGTAAGTAGAAAACCTCCCTTATCTCAAGGCAATTAGTTTAAATGGACTGTTGTCTCAAAGCTGTAAAGCAGCAAGAAAAGCAGCAAATTAGCCGGAGGCTGTGAAAAGCTGCAGTTTAAAGAGGCAGAGTCCTGGAGGAAGGCACCCGGGAGGGGCCGTCAATTTTAAGACTTGTGCTGGACTCTTTTAAAATTAATTAATGATGGAACAAGCCCGGTTTCCAAAGCTAAACACGGAAAATTATGGATCCTGGAACATTTATGCAAAATCTCTTTTGATAAGGGAGGGTTTGTGGCAATCTGTGCAGGCTGGGTTGGGGGCTGCTCCGTCTGCAGCTGACCAGGACCGAAATTCTCGAGCTGTAGCCACCCTCCTACTCCTCTTATCTGAGGGACAATTAAATCTTGTAAAAGATTTTACTTCAGCAAAAGAAATATGGGACACTTTGGCTAGAATTCATCAGTCCTCTTCTGATCTAGCAAAGATGATTTGGGCAAAGCGATTGTTTTCGTGTAAAATGGGAGACAAAGATTTTGCAGAGACTCATGTTCATAAAATGAGAGATTTGTTTGCCCAGGTTCAAGCAAGGGACATTGCCCTAGATGAAACCCTCAAAATTTACATTTTATTGGGTTCCCTCAACGAATCATATGATAATATCCTGTTAGGATTACAAGCATTGCCTGGGGCTCAATTGACTATGGAATTGGTCTGTGAGAGAATTTTACAAGAAGCTGAAAGGAGGAGGTTTGAGGCAGAGCAACGAAAGCAGGGGTCTGCAACTACAAAGCCTCACAATGTCCCAGAGGGAACTCCGAAAGAGATGCAAACTGAAAAAGCTGCAATTTCAAAGGGGAAAATGTGCTTCTATTGTAAAAAATTTGGACATTTAAGAAAAGATTACAGAAAATTGATTGCAGATACCAGGAGGGGGCAGCAACAACAACAGCAGCAATCACAGCAGCAGCAGCAGCCACGTCCCCCTGGTGGACAAAAGAAGCACAGTGCTAACCAAAGATTTGTTGCTACAATAAAAAGCCGAGATGGTGTGCCTCAAGTTCAGCCATCTAGTGTCTGGCTTTTAGACTCTGGAGCCAGCACCCATATGGCAAACAAAATTGAACTGTTCCAGAGTAGAAAACCAGCTAATGTTTTTTCTGTTGCTTTGGCAGATGAACAAGGGCCAAAAATTGAAGAAATGGGAACTGTTTGCATTCCAAGTTTTGGTACCAATTTTGATGATGTCTTATATGTACCTACATTGCAAAATTGTTTAGTTAGTGTGTCAGCTTTGACCTCAGATGGATACAAAGTGAATTTTGAAGGGGATGAATGTTTAATCTTTAAAGATGGTGAATTTTGTGCTAAAGCCATTAAGAAAGACAAGCTGTACCACATGATAGACAGAGAAAGCTGTGCAGTCGCACAAAATAAGCCTTTGCATGAATATTGCATTCATTATTTTCACAGAGTGATGGGTCATGCTGGTTTTCCAAATCTTTTGAAATTAAAGCAGGTTTGTCCTGAGTTTAAAATGTCACCATGCTCAAACCACTTGGAGTGTTCAGTTTGCAGCAGGATTAAGTTGAAGGCTTATCCTGTGACAAAAAGAACAAAACTTAGAGCCCAGAGACCTTTTGATTTTCTGCACTGCGATCTTGCTGGGCCAATTAACCCCCCCTCTCAGGGAGGGTATAAATACTTCATGGTGATTGTGGATCGCTTCACAAGGTTTTCTTATGTGATTCTTTTGAAAGAAAAGGGTGAAGCAGGGGAGAAGTTCAAAGAATGGGTGAACATGATAGAGAGACAGTTTAACTACAAAGTGGGAACTTTGGTCACAGATAGAGGAGGAGAATTCTTGGCTACTCATTTGACTAATTGGCTAAGAAAAATGGGAATTAGACATTTTACTACTAACCCATCTTGCGCGGCTGAAGATGGTCTGGCTGAAAGAAAAATAGCCATTCTGAAGCAAATAAAAGATTGTATGATGCTTGATGCCAATGCTCCAGAACATCTTTGGGGGGAGGCTATTCTCACAGCTAATTACCTGACAAACCACACTTGGAATTCAGCTGTGCAGAATACTTCTTACCACATGCTTTTCAAGAGACCACCCAATTTGAAATATCTTAGAGTGTTTGGACAGTATGCAAATGTATACATACCTGCAGCTTTCAGAAAGAAAGGTCAGCCCAAATGGAGACGTTTGATGTTTGTGGGTTACACAGGAAACAGTTACAGGTTTTACCTGGGTGGAAATCAGATTTTTTTTCCAGGAGCGCAAACTTTGAGAAACATTCTGGGTGGGAAAACATTCATTCAAACAAAGAGGTGTTTTTCAGACTAGGTCAGTTAAAAACACAGACACCACCACCTGCCAGAAATGGAGGGACAGTGAAGCAAAAAACAGATTCTTCAGATGGTGAGGCTAACACATCAGACAAGTTGTCACACACACATCCACCTACAGAAACAAAGAGACACACAGACAGGGAAGCTTCAAGTACAGACACTGAGGATGATGAAAGAAAAACAAGGACCATAATTTTGAGGAGGACTACAAGAGTTAAAAAACCTCCAGATCGTTTTAAAGTACAGGAAGCTAAGGCTTATGTAGTCATGGTAGAAGAGCCTGAAAGCTACAAGGAAGTACAGGAGTGTTGTGATGAAGAGAAACAGAAATGGGAGTCTGCAATAGAACAGGAATTCAAGTCTTTGGTAGACAAAAAGGTGTTTGAAATTGTTGACAGGCCTACAAATCACAAGGTGATAGGTTACAAATGGGTTTACAAAAGAAAGCTGATGCCGGGTGGTAGTCAGAGATACAAGGCCAGATTGGTAGCTAAAGGATTTGCACAACAGAAGTTTGAGAATTATGACAAAACTTTCTCTCCAACAGCAAAGCCTGAGAGTTTGAGGTTGATGTTGGCTTTAGCTGCAAGGAAGGGCCAGATAGTGCATCATTTTGATTTTGAGACTGCATACTTGAATGCAAGTCTTGATGAAACTGTTTTCATGGAACAACCTTTGGGTTTTCAGCAGAATGGTGATAACAAGGTGTACAAGTTAAAGAAAGCATTGTATGGTTTAAAACAGAGTGCCAAAAGCTGGAATCTTTTCATTCATGAGGAGTTGGTTAAACTAGGCTACAGACGCAGTGTAGCTGATGCATGTGTTTACACAAAAGGAGATGTGGTCTTGGTGATTTATGTAGATGACTTGTGTGTAACAACAAATTCAAAACAAGAAATTCAGACAGTTAAGAAGGAATTGTCACAGAAATTTAGTGTCAAAGATCTTGGAGTTTTGAGGTCTTATCTAGGAATAGATGTTGAATGGTGTGAAGATGGGAGTTGTTTGTTGAGTCAACAGAAAAAAAATTCAGAGTTTGATTAAAAAGTGTGGATTACAAGATACAAAAACAGTAAAAAGTCCAATGTCTGTTGGTTATGTAAATAGTAAAGGGACTAAGGAGTTTGAAAATTCAGAGATGTATAGGAGCTTTGTGGGGAGTTTGATGTTTATTGCTAATAACACGAGGCCTGACATTTGTTTTGCCGTGGACATGCTTGGAAAAAAGACAAATTGTCCTACAGTGGAAGATTGGACAGCAGTGAAACATTTGTTGAGATATTTAAAGGGTAGCATAGACAAGAAATTGAAGTTGCAAAACAGTCGAGCTGGTCTTGAATGTTTTGTTGACAGTTCGTTTGCTTCTGAGCTACAGGATAAAAAGTCAGTAACAAGATTGTTGATTAAGTTTGGAAAAAGTGCAATTGTTTGGAGAAGTAAAAAACAGAGATACATAGCACAAAGTACAGGAGAAGCAAAATTCGGGGCCTTATCTAAGTTAGTTAATGAGATTGAATGGATTAGACAGTTGTTGAAAGATCTGAATGAAAAATGTGCTGATCCAGTGATGATAAATAAGGATTCTCAGACATGCATTGCTATGGCTGAAGCTGAGAACATGAAGTGCAGAACAAAGTACATTGGTGTGAGGTATCAGAATGTCAGAGAAATGATACAAAAGGAAATTATGAGTCTACAATACATTGAGTCAATTCATAATCAAGCAGACATCTTGACAAAGGCATTGACCATTGATAGACACGAACAGATGTCACGTCTACTTGGCATGTCTTAAGTTTAGGCCTAGCCATTGAGCTAAGTTAGTTTTACAACAGGGTTAGTTTAGTGTACAACATACACACATCTTACATTTCAGGAGGGGATTGTTAGGTTTAAATGGGATATAGAGTCAATGTTAAAATGTTGAAATGTAAAAGATGTGTGTCTGTATTTTTCCATGCTGTGAAAAGTTGTTTTTCTGAGAGCTAGATTCACAGTTTATCAGTCCCAGGTGTGATTTAGCCAAAACAGGAGGCTAACAGGACTCCATTCTATGGGAAAGAAGGTTTGTTTATATTATGGTTTATGTAAACACATTTTTGTTATGGGAAATGTAGTCACATGATTTGTTATTGTAATTAAGGGTTGGACTAGTACACGTCATGTAATATCACCCAATCAGCTTGTAAAGGTTACACCCAGAAAGGTAGAGTCTTGTGGGACTGAGGGCTGAGAATCAGAAAGCTACTCACTTGCTTTTTGGCTTTTAAACTATAATGAACTAATAAAACCATTCTTTTGGTGATGCTACTAACACATCTTAAATCATGTAACAGATAGATTTTATCCCTGCTTAGCCAGCTTTGGTTAAAGTGGAAATGTTATTATTATTATTTGTTTTTTGCTTTTGTTCTTTTACAATAAAGAAGCTTTGCTGAAAGTTCCAGGTTTGGATGTTTGGTTTTAAAGGACTGTTTTTCAACACTCCTACAACATTATTTTAACAAAAGTGGGGATGGATATTTTTGAGCATAAATCGTGTGTATTCCTTCTGGTGGTGGATTATTATTCAAAATATCCAGAAGTTGTAACCATTCCAGATAAGACAGCACGGACAGTGATATCAAGATTAAAAGCTATATTTGCACAGCACAGCATTCCCAGAATTGTAGTGAGTGATAATATGCCTTTTGCTAGCTGTGAGTTTCAACAGTTTGCTCGGGAATGGGGGTTTCAGCAGTGTTATAGTAGCCCGGGGTACCCCCAGTCTAATGGAATGGCAGAAAGAATGATACAGTCTGTTAAACAACTGATTAAGAAGGCAGAAGACTCAAAAAGAGATCCATACTTGGCATTGTTAGAATATCGAAATACTCCTGTTACTGGAATGTTATATTCACCAGCACAAATGCTGATGAACAGAGTATTAAGGACTAAACTTCCAGTAACTAAGGATGTGTTATCTCCAGAAGTGCCTAGTGGTGTAGGAGATGGTCTTAAAAGAGCTCAGGAGAAACAGAAATATTATTATGATCAAACTGCAAAACCCCTTAAGCCTCTGCAAGAAGGAGATCATGTATGGGTTGAAGAGAAGGAAGGGTGGTCTGCTGCAATTGTTGTAGAAAAGTGTAAGCAGCCCCGAACATATTAGGTTGCTTAGAGCATTATTTCAAGATTATTGTTGTACTGATTAATTACATTCAGTTCTTATAATATATATATATATACATTGAGTTCTACATGTTGATTTGTTATTTTTTAAGGTTCTTAGGGATTTATAGCATTTTCCATTTTTTGTTTGTTATTTTCTCTTCTTTTCTCCCAGTATATTAGATCTGGAATGGATCCCCCAAGGGCCGACTGTAATTTAAAAAGTAAATTAGAAAAAAGTAGTATCTTAATAAAGTTTGTTCTCAGCTAATTTATTTGTGATTATAACAGTGATGATAATGGTAACTATGGTACAGCATTATGGAGTTCATGGCTTTTGCACCATTCCAAGTTGATAATTTATTGGTACTGTATTTCTTTCTTTCTTTCTTTTTTAAATATAAAATAAATTTTATTGAATAACAAAAACAAAATAAAACAAAAAGGACAAGACAAAACAATCTACATAGAACACATTTCATAATTTAAAAACAAGAACAAATAACTAACTTCCTTCTAAACTCGACTGTTATATTTGATGTACCATATATTTCTTCTCTTAATTTTTGTATTTACCTTACTATATTATGTTGACTTATCATAGTTAAAAGAGTTGTCTTACCATTTCTCTAAACTTCTTCATTTTTAAGTTAATATAAACAAACATCATCTCTCTTTTATCTATATATTTTTCCTTCTCTGACTACATCGTATCATGTGTCTAAACTAAAAATGTTCTAGACCTATAACCCAAAGTTCACCCCATCTTTATTTAATAAATCTAATAAACGGATTCCAAACCTTTACAAAGTTCTTTGTTGATTTTTTTGGTAACAATTGTGTCAATCTATCATTTTCCATCAACTCGTATACCTTCCAAATCCACTCATCCGTATCTGGAGTTATTTTTTTGGTACTGTATTTCAAGTAAAAAAATAAGGATACATACATGCATTTAATAACCCTCTCCATGATTGCTATTGGCAGCACTGACAATGCTGATAGTTTCATTTTGGAAATTGGGAGATTATTTCTTTGTCACTAATGCTAATAATTGGAATTGCATAACAGTAGCATGAATCCCCATATAGTGATTGGAAGTGTCAAAAAGCCCAAACACAGACCTTTAATGTGATCCCAGTCTGGCAACCAGAATGTCCGTTCTTCAGTACTCAATTGCTATGGCAGTAAAAGATCCACAGATAGAAAGTGCTGCACTCTTTTAATCATAGTTTGTTCTTAATCACCGCAATTATAAATCCCCAAAGTTCTTTTTGTACCTCAGCTCAGTAAACCATCCCACAACATGAGAGCAATATTTTTTTAAGTAATAACTTTATTGTTAATAGCTAAAAGCCATCACCATTTGGTACAGATCAAACCAATGAATACAAAAACAATATATGAAAACAGGGCACAAAATTTTTAAGAATTTATAAAAGATCCATGAATAAGATGCGATAATAATGATTAAAAAATGACAAGGGAGACTTCTAATTCTTACCCCCATCTTGATAACTAAGCCTAATCTTGCCGGCAGCTAATCCAAATTTTGCTATTATGGAGGTCATGTATATATCATTACCAGCCAAAAGAGTATAGATTTGCTGGGTACGAGATCGGTCAGAAAGGGAATGTAAAATATGATCAAGGAACCTTTGCCTGAGGACTGTATAAAGGGGGTATTGTAAAATATAATGTTCAATATCCTCCACTTCCCCTGTTTCACATATACACAATCTTAATTGAATGGGGATATTATTATATCTGCCTAACAAATAGCCCAAAGGCATACATCGGAACTGTAAAGCTGTAAATGCTTTTCTAATAGGGGCCAGAGTGAGATTAGTGAAATAATGCTCTAATCCAAAAGATGTTTTATATAATGGGTACCAAAAAGAGAATGTAGAGTTGGAGAGTGTAAGTAAATCGGCCCATTTAGAGACAAGATGAATTTTTCCTTTAATCAGTTGCTTAACTCTGCCAGTGGCAAAATTTGGTAATGAGTCAAGATTAATCTCTTAACTTTGAAGTATCGTTCTAACTGTATATGCCCAAGAGTTTAGGAAGGAGGAAAGTAATTGTAGTCGTAGTCTGGTATCACTCATGTTCATCAGTTTCAGCTAGCATGAAGCAAGAGCAATGTGTGTATTAGCTTGAAGGGTGATTTGACCTGTGTCTGCTCTCAAAATTAGAACTGGAGTACTTTTAGGAACAGCCAACAGGGATCTCAATAAAGATTTCTATACGGTTTCCAAATAGGAAGCACTGTTATACCCCCAGATCTCTGTGCCATATAATAGTTTAGGTACAATTTTCCTTTAATAAACCTCAATGGTAGGGACTACCAAATATCCTACTTGAAATATAGGAAATTTTAAAAGGGACTTTATAGAATGAATAGATTTTAACTTGGTTGCAGAGAAATGTGTTTTCCAAGACAAGTTGGATTGAAATCTTAAACCCAAATAATTGAAATAAGATTGTTGATTTATGGGTTTTGCCTCTAGGCACCAGCAATGAAGTTTTTTTCCTTAAACCAAAAACCACTACTTTGGTTTTGGAATGATTAACTGTTCATATTTCATTTGATTAGAATTCAGTTAGCTTCTTTAAAAGTGTTCTCATCCCAATTAAAGTAACTGAAATCAAAACAATATCATCTGCATACAACAAAAGTTTAACTTCCTGGATAGATGCGGGAAAGAATTTTGATCCTTTTAAATTCTGGACAATATCATTTAAGTAAAAATTAAATAAGGAAGGGGCAAAGAGGCAACCCTGACACACTCCTCTGTCTGTAGGAATATTATCAGATAAAACTTCATTTGCCCAAGGCAGACCCTAATAGAAGTATTATGATGCAACATTTGAACTAAAAGAAGCAGTCTTCTATCAATGTTAGCCACAGCTAACTTTAGCCAAAGGTGATCTTGGTTTATTAGATCAAAAGCAGACGTGAAGTCTACAAAGGTGGCAAAGAGTTCTTTTCTACCTTTTTGAGAGTATTTTTGGATCACATGGTGAAGGACAAAGCATTGATCTGTTGTGGATTTGCCCTTCCTAAACCCAGCTTGTTCTTCTGCAAAGATATAATTTTCCATAGTCCATACCTCCAATCTGCCCAAAAGGTATTTTGCATAAAGCTTAGAGATGATATTCAGCAGACTAATGGGACTAACATTTTTAAGATCAGCCAAGGAGCTGTTTTTATGAATAGGGAATACTATACTCACAGTCCACCTCTGTGGAATTTTCCCATGCTGTTTGATGTAAGTAAATAAAGAGACAAGGGTGGTGCCCACCAATCTGGATTTGATCTGAATTCACTGGGAATCATGTCTTCTCCAGGTGCTTTATTATTAGACAAGGCGCTAGTCAGAGTGTTAACTTCATCAATAGATACTGGGTCCCAGGGAGGGCAACAAGAGAATAAAGATATGTTCATTGTAGAGCAGCGATTCTGTGTTTTACCAGGTTAGGGGAGGGAGAAAAGGCCAGAAAAATGATCTTGCCATTGTGAGGACGTAATTTGGTTGGTAATAACCCCTTGTGTATTTCTAGTACCTTTATTCACTAGGGACTAGAATCTGGAGGAGTTCTTCTCCACACGGGGTCTGGCCTAAATCCATCCAAGTCTGACATATTTATTCTGTTCTTCTTTTCCCTGAGAAAATTTTTATACTCTCTCCATTGGTGAATGTAAAGCCTATAATTCTCTGGTGAATCTTCCCTTCTTAGTTTCATTATGGTTCTTGATAAAATACACTTCTAAAGGGCACATTACCTGTCAAACCAACCATGATTAACTTTACTAATAGGGTGTGTGTGATTTGTACTGATCAGAAGTGGCTGAATTTCTTGGACTAATTTATCTAAGGATTCCAATGGATCTTGATTCATCATGAGAGAATCTCTTAACAAGGATACCTGGAGACATTAGAAAAGAATGTACATTTTCATGTACCTTCCCATTCCACTCAATCCTTTTGTCTCCTTGGGGAGTCATGTTTTCAAGAGAGCCTAGAATTTTATTTCTAGTAACAATGGATGAGTACAGAGGCAACATAAGTAACTGAATTGACATGTGATCACTTTCAGGCCTGGCCAAGACTTTAAAACTGACAAACCATAGGGTCGTTGCTTGTGAAAGAATGAAATAGTCAATCACACTTTTGCCTCTCAGTCCTATGTATGTATGTAAAGCAAAGCAAAGCCGCTTCATTTATATACCGCTTCATATCGCACTATGGGATGTCTAAGCGGTTTACAACTGTGAGCTGATTGCCCCCCAACAAGCTGGGTACTCATTTTAGCGACCTCGGAAGGATGCAGGCCTGAGTTGAGCCTCAGCCCTGGCTGGTATTGAACTCGCAACCTTGTAGTCTATGAGTGAGTGGCTGCAGTACAGGCATTTAACCACTGCGCCACCATGTAGATCAGACTCAAACCTCTATCATTCTCATTACATAAGAAAAGATGGAATTTAAAAATGATAAAGAAAAGGGATTTATCAGCCTCATTAATACACATATCCTTAGAATTCCTAATGGATATGTGAGACAAATCTTCAGGGCTTAAACCAAGTTTCTCAGCTATTTTATAATTATTTGGACCCAATCTAGCTTTCATATCACTGGCCACCAAAATTAAGGGATGGGCATATGAATCATATAAGAACGTAAGGATTAGTTCTAAGTTGGTCCACCTGAATGCATGCTCATAAATTGAGTTCTGGGAAGGGCAATATATATTAATAAAAAAAAGTTTCACCCCATCAGGCCAATCAATTTGAAGAGTAAGAATATTGTCACAAGCCCCAAAGTCCATTTGAAGGATTGTTGGATTAGAATCAACAGCAATCATGATTGCCATGTCAAGCAATTGAGTGTGCAAACAAAGTCTTCAAAAGCTTTCTTCAGTTTGCAGAGAAAATCACCCAGCTTGGAGCTGTCTGGCTGCTTTGGAATGCATTCCTCCTTGCTTCTGATGAAACAGACTGAAGACAGATTTAACTCCAAAGAAGCACTTTTATTCTTTAGTTGCGGAATGTACAAAACTATATACACTCACCATCAACCAACGACAACCCACACACACACATGCTGTGGTCTCGGCAATCTACAGACACCCGCTACGTGATCTCCAAGTCAAGCCCCCTCCTGTGACTCCCCAAACATGATGACACAATGTGTTTACACTTGGTCTACGTGCTCTCTGGCACATCCTGACCTTGGACACTGCTAAGATGTTTTGAGTCCCAGCTGCAAATAACATTCCCATCTAGCAAGCTATAAAGTGACCTGCAGTACCCCCTATCACTTTCCCACATCTGGACATTTAACTCAGGTTACAAATCCCAATATGCCAAACCACCACAGGGGTGCCCTTTGTGCTTTGTTTTAGAAGCAGGGAGTGAGTAAGCTACAAAACCAGGTAGAGAAGGAAAATCCATGGAGGAAACCCAAGTTTCCTGAATACAAATGATCTCAAAATTAGCACAAAAGTCTTTGAAATTTGTGTTAACTAGCTTGGAGGACCATCCTGCCACATTCCATGATAAAACATTAAATAAAGCATTAACATTGGGATGTATATCTAACTGGCACATAGAATAGGATGTCAGGGATGATGGGAGTTGTAGCTCTTCACCTCTGGCTCTAACTCACCACCTTGTTATGCAGCAGAGCTGACCAGCTTTGATCAGTGGTTGATGCTTCTTTCCCAAGCAGCAGAGTTTCAGAGAATAGGCTGAAGACCCTGACAAACTCTCCAAGCCTTCTCTCTCTTCTTCCTGAGATGTCTCCAAACTTCTCCAGGATTCTTCTGGTTCTTGTATCTTCCCTCAAGACACCAGACAACTCAGTAGTCTTATATAAAAGATCTACTTTATTCTACTATATATAAATACTATATGCCCTACAAATCACAATCTCTACTCCACCACAATATGCATTAGCAAACATTGCACTTATAGCCATTGTTAGTCACCACCCACTACTCAGTTTCCACCCAGTGCGCGTGTACATTCATTTTGATTGGTTTACATAGATCATCCCATACTTAAGACCAACCCAAGTATTTCATCATTTTACCTTGACTACTTAATGAATCTCAGGTGTTTGCAATCTATAACAGGTGTTTTCAATATACACTCTATAACTTTGTCCTTGGCTCTCCAGGCTTCCAAATTACATTATCATTTTCACCTGTGTAGCTTCATGATTGTTCCTGCTTAGTCACTGTGACTATCACATACATATTTTATTTCTATTACTGTATGTCCCATGTTGCATTTTCCTTAACATAGGAATGTGAGGAAGATATGATAATATCACTATCCTGCTCACTAATAGCCTTTGCAGACTGCCAGAAATAGTGCACATTAAATTGAGGCACTGCCCTGGCTCAGTGCTAGGAAGTCATGGGAATTGTATTTTTTTTTTTTTGGGACATTGAGCCTTCTCTGTCAGAGAGTTCTGGTGCCACAATAAACTACAGTTCCCATGATTCCCTAGCACTAAGCCAGGGCAGTGCCTCAATTTAATGTGCACTATTTCTGGCAGTCTGCAAAGGCCCTAAGTCAATTCAGCTCTGTAATTTGATTAAGCTTGCCATCTAAATCATGGTGTACATACCACGCTATGGCAAAGGATTTGAGGGTTTTTTGTTGATGTGTGTGGACTGATTATCAGGGGTAGGAGCTTGCTGTCGAAGCTCCTCCAGAGTAAGAGATCTTATTTGTGGACACGCCACCAAGAACATAGTAGGCTTAGTTGGAGGCACAAAATTATAATCAAAGGAGGAGGAATGCACTTCATTGTTTGGGTTGGCTGTATTTGGAAATTTTTCTTCACCTTCCTGTTGTTCATTTCCAGTTCTGTCATTTATAAATGATACACGTCTCACTGCCTTTGAGCTGGAACTAGATTCTTCTGGGTGTTGTCAAGCAGCAAGAGTGTCCTGTAAAGTATTCACTCTGTCAAGAATTTCTCCTTGAAAATAATAGGAAGGGTTGAGAAGGAATTTATCAATCTTCTTTTCTCTTCTGTGAAGAGCATGAGGTCTCTGGGAACAGACTCCCCTATGAAATTGGGATCCTTTATTTGACTGTTCTCAAGACTTATCAAATATCAGTCTTGCATTGTTATGTAAAAGAGGCATAATAGACATGTTCTTAAAACATCTACTAAGTTCAGTGCCAATTTCTGCAAATTTAGCCTTATTTCTGTAAATATCACAAGTGATTGGTTTGCTCTTGAAAGTCATAACTGTACGAGCACAGTGATAATCAAGAAGGTAATCAATATATTTTTTATTAAAATAATTTTATTAATTAAAATTTAAAACATACATACATTCGTTCAATCAATAACTCATCATAGCATATTCATAACATATTAGCGTTTCTTCATCTTGTTGCAAAATTCTCTTTTTTAACCAGCCATTCTAACAACAAAATCATAATTTGATTCTCACTATTCCAAAACCTTGGATTAGGGAAGTATTCTTAACTATACTCATTTTATATTCCCTAATATCCTGTTTCCTCCATCTTGATATGTACCATTCCACTTCCATCTTTCACCTTCTTTGCCTCATCCAAGAAGGTAATCAATATTAAGGATATTATCTATATTAATGGATGGAAATATTTCCTCCCCAACTAGGTGCACAAAATGGGCTTTACATTGGTACTAAAATTGCAAGGCTCTTGGCTTTGGAAAATTAGAAAAAAACACCAGCTTTGAGTGATCCAAAACCAAATTCCAAGAAGATAAGGATTGTTTAATAATATCATAAACAAATCTACATCACTTGAAATCTTGTGTGCAGCTCTGGGCATATACCTATTGCCATGGGTCCTGTATTTCCTTTGGAGGAGATAACTCATTGGAAGGATTGTCAGGCGGGTGAATCTCTAAATTACGTGAAGTTGTGAGGTGATTAGGAGAAAGAGGTGGTGAAGGATTTTCTTTTGTACATTTACATAATCTTTGCTGTGTTTTGTGATGCTTCTTAGAATGATCTGAAGGCTTCGTTGTTCTATGAGGCTTCTTCTGAAGCTTGTTTCTGTAGCTCAATTTCATTCTACTTTGTAATTTCTTTTTTGATTTAGATTTAAATTGTTCTGTGAACACACCTTTCTCACAGGTGTTTTTACAATTGTACTAAGTGCCTGATCATTTATTCTATTAAATTCTACCAGACTAGTCAACAACGCATGGCATTCAGAAAAAAAAAATCTTGATTGAATTCAGTTCTTTGCTCTGTTCAGAGCTATGTTTTTCAAAAAGGTCTACCAATAAATAGATTATCTTCCATGCCTGCTAAGTGTGGTTTGATTTCAGGAGGCATATCAACTGAATTCAATTTACCTGGGAATTCACTTTGCCCTGAGGCAAAATGTTCTATTTGTTTGCAAACACTCACAGGCTCCTCCTCACTGTTAAATAGCAATATTGGTTTGATCCTGTTAAGCCTTCAGCTTCTGCTATTTCGGTTGCTAAATCTGTTGAGGGTGCAGAGACTTCATTAGGAGCAAAGTTTCCAACTTTCTCCAAGGGAATTCTATTGACCAGTAAAATGGATTTTGATTGGCAAAAGACAAGCATTCATTGAACTCACTAGATTTGACTATAGAAGGAAAAAATCCTGGAATTTTTGACTGTACTGTCTGTTTCCTCCTTGAAGGTAAGTCAAGTCAAGGATTCCAAATTCTCTGCAAGATTTCCTTGTGAGAGTCATGTTTTAATCCAGTGTAAAAAATACAAAAACAAAAAACAAAAAGGAAGACTGTAGCAAGCAAAGCTACTCTTAGAAAAAACTAAACCTAATAAAAATAAAAATGAAATAAAACTAAAACTAAATAACACTAAAATGTTTCCTATGAAGTGGAATTTAGCAAGGGTACAGCAGGAATTAATCAACAAATAAACTAAAGCTAAAACTGTTAAGAAGGAGAAAACAATACATCCAGATAGGGTCCAGTATAAACAAGACCAGCCCAAGGAATGAGTAAAAACAAGAATGAGTAAAAACAATAATTTAAAAGATAAAAGCATGCAAACAGAGTTTAAAAAAACAAACAAAATAAATCTCAGGGAGGCAGCCTCCCTGACTCTGGGCCTCAGCAGACGGAGGCCCCGGAGCCGCCGCCGAACGGAGCGCCGCGGGGCTGCAGCCTCCGCATCCAGGCGCACCGCCGGCGACTCTAAAAGGAGCACCAAATTGGCGCTCCTTTTAGATGTCAGAGAAAGTGCGCCGCAAAAGCGGCGGGCGCACTTTCTCTGACTCAAACGGCGCAGCGCATGTGGGCGCTGCGCCGTGAGGTCATCCCCAATGCGCCGGTCGTGCGGACGGCCGGCGCATCTGGGGGCGACCTCGGGGAGAGGAAGGGGCGCCGCTCGTGCGGCTGCCCCTCCTCTTCCCTGCCCGGAAGACGACTTTATTAGTCGTCTGCTTAGGGTAGCCGAGAGCAATATTACTGAGACAATGGGGGGAAGCAGACGGCGCAGAGCACCATTTTTGGGGCAATGAAGGGGAGGGGCAGCTGCACGGTGGGCACCCCAACCGCTTCCCCAAGACATCGTCGGAGCGCCGGACCCTCCGCACGTCTGGCGCTCCGAGGATGCCTTACCGCCACAGAGTCCACACACGCTGTGGTGGAAGAGTCGCTAAAGGTGTGCCGGCAGCCTTTTGTGGTGCACCTTCAGCAACTTGTGGAAGGAGCACTATTTTAGCGCTCCTTCCAGGGGTGGCGAAGCTGCACCGCGGGGCCAAGGTGTGCTGATACCTCGGCCCCACGACGCAGCTTCCTGGGGCGGCCCCCTGCCACCCATCTGCTTCCCCTGTTACAGATCTGGGAACCATAGCTATGTGAAGCATAAGATTATAGCTTGTTTTGAATCAGCCAGAGAGATCATAGGTAAATTGAGATTTGAATTGGGGACTTCCAGGTACAAATTCACTTTTATATTAAGCTAAACAGTATTCCCAGTTCTAAATGCAATAAAATAGATTCATTATAAAACAAGCTAATTCTGGAAGGAAGAAAAGCAAAGGGTCCAGTAACTGGGATTATAAATAATATTCTTGTTAAATGTAGCCTAGCCTTGAAAACAAGTGATTACAAAAGCTATAGCCAACTATTTCCTGGAGAAGCAACATTTAGCCGAATCAGGTGTGTACTGTGTACAGAATATAAGAAGCTTCTACAAATAGGAATGAAAAACAAAGTCCCTAGTCAGTCTGATCTAAGTAATTAGCATATCCAGGAAATCAACAGCTTCCTGGGTAATTTGCATGCAGCTGCCAACAATCATCCCATAAAACATAGCTGCTACCAGATATAACCCTGCCAGAAGATGTGATTACTCAAAAATTATGGCAATTGTAGGCAAGGCAATGTGTTTAAAAAGACAGTGTAATCCAAAATAATGCCCTCTCCCTATCGAATGTGGTCTAGAGAGCCCCTGAAGATTTATCTTTCACATATAAATTTAAGTTGACTTGTCATTTTCTTTAATGGTTAGCCTATAACTACATTAGTTCACAGCAGCTGAAAAGCATGTTGCAAATAATAGACGTCTTTGAGGCAGGAGACTTGGGAAGCCAGAGTTTACAGGCACAGTGAGGTTCTATCAGGTAGATAGGTTTAGTAGTAATTCCCTGAGGCCAAATGTTACAAAAATGTTATGTTCATGTTTGGTGAATGAATCTAAGGAGACAGGCTGTTAAGAGTGTTTTAGAAAATAAATATCTGGATCTTTTGTTAGAGTACCTCTAATAGAGGAAAGCAAAACCACAGACTCCAAACTTTGGTAATGGCTGCTAAGACACCAATTGCATAGCTTTGGGAGAAAGCAGAGCTTGGAATTTTAGGTCTGAAGACTAATTTATTATTCATGTCTATTGGCACAATAATTCATTTTTGCTAAAGCTGATAATTAAAATTGTTTGATTTGAATCCCATTAATTACATCATTACTTAAAACATTTTGAACATTAATCTGCTCTCCTACCCCTAGCTGCTATTGTTTGTTGTTTTGTTTGACGATTTTATTGTTTGATGCTATTTTTAATACCATTTTAGTTTAATCTATTTTTGAGGGTTGGGAGGGTTGGGGGGGGGTATTTGGCGATGTGTTTTATCCTTGTATTGTTTTAATCTATTGTACACCGCCCCGGTTGCTTTGCAGAGGGGTGGGTTAGAAATAAACTTTATTATTATTATTTACAGAAAATGGCATAGAAATGCTCAGAGTTGACCCCTAGGGACACATTTTGTTATTGACTCCTTTAAAAATGCTCTCCTTTTGATGTTAAAATTGCCTTCCCTCAACCTGGACTCCCCCCCCCGCCCCCCGATGGATTAGAAAGCCATAATACAACGGTGGCCTGGAAATAGTGGGAAAGCAGTATGTCTTAAAAATTGCAAGTTTGGGAATTTAGTTCCAAATCATGGAATCTCATCTTATAACCTGTTAGGTTATGTTTTATCACTCACTGATAGCTATCTTCTCTTGTTTCCACCCTGCCAATTGATCCTTGCCAACCTATACATTTCAGCCACTCTTTAAACACTTTGTAAAAGGTTACCAAGAATTGTATTAAAGCTTTATTTCAGCTTTAGGACACTGATCCACTGCACGTGTAACAATAAGGAACTGGATACAAAGATCAGACATTGAATGGAGGGTGGAGGTGGGATTAACGAGAAATGCTTTGAGTGCCTCCAAGTCTATATGGAATATGTTTCTGCACAATTAAATCACTGCATTCTTGCAGCAATTCTATTCCCAAACAAAAACTGTTATCTTAAAAGATCAGTGGTAGAAAATGTGTTTTGCATGTAGGAGCTAGCAATGCCAGGTTCAATCTGGGGCATCTCTAATTTGAACAATTAGTTGTTTAGCACACCACTTTTCTAATAGTGTATGTGGGGGTGAAAGGAAATAGATTTGCATTCCAACCTCCAGCCTTCCCAAATTTTGCAAAGCATGGAACCCACTGAAGAAAGAGTGAGTGAAAAGCAGAACAGTAGGGGTTGTGTAGAGAGAGTCAGAGAAGCCAAGAAAGGCTTAATGAAAGTGTGATTGCAGAAAACTTTTTACTTAATACTCCAAATTCCCAGCACTGTGTGAGCATAATAAACACATTAAGGAACTGTAAAAGTGTTCATTGCAACCTACACCAAATAATATATAAAACCAAAAAACAAAAGCAATCAAAATTTGAGGAAAATTGGAGAGACTCACAAAGTTGAAAATACTCCTCATACACTACTTATAAAGGTCCCAACAACTTCCATACAGATCAATAGCCAGTGGCTTGACACCAGTTTTCATTGCCAAAGGGACTGATATTCTGACAGTGCCATGCCTACCTGAGGGCCATTGCTGAGAGAAAAAAATCAATTCGTTTCTCCCAGAAGGAATTAGAGTAGTTAATGGTAGAACCTCTTCTCAAACCCCTAAACCCCATGCACAGACAGGAGCCCTGCCCCAGAAGTTCTGCCTTAACTGGAAGTCCTGCCCCAGCCAGATATCTGGTCCCTTCCCAGAAGTCCTGCCCTCCCTGGAAGTCCTGCCTTCCCCAGATATCCTGCCCCTCACCCCAGAAATCCCCCCATAACTTGGGGTCCCACCCCAAAGGAATCTCTGCCTGTGGGTGGCATGTGACCCCTCTATGGTCACATGACACCCCTGGGATGCTAAAGCATTGTCTTGACCAATATCTATTTGAATCTTGTGTTGAATATGCAATTGGTGCTTCCACGCAAAATTCCCATGAATGTGTTAGCTGGACAAAACATTTTATTTCTAGAAAATTGTGCATGTTGTGTGGGAAAATAAGTTTTAAAAATGTGCTATGCCAGGGGTAGGCAACCTTTCCCCTTTAAGGGCCGAGGGACTTCAGCTCCCAGAAGCCTCAGCCATGTTGGCCAATAGTCCCATGTTGGCCAATAGCTCCTGGGATACTGGGAGCTGAAGTCCTTCGGCCCTTAAAGGGGAAAGGTTGCCTACCCCTGTGCTACGCATATGTCTGCTTGTAGCCTACAGTTTCAACTGCCTATTGATAACAAAGGAATCTGTAGACCAGGTCTTGTTACTGGTAACCAAAGTAGGGAGAGCTGAAAAATCACTGAACGAATTACAGAATGTTTTAAGACCTCAGGCTAAATCTGTTTTGGATCAGGTGTTTAAAGTACTGAAAAACAGACCTTACAATATGTTTTGACATCTTTTAACATTGCATCTGAATAACAAAAGTTGACAAGAAATTTGTTTGAAACTGGTGACTGCTTTGAAACTTAAAAACACTAAAAGTTTTTAAAGTAAAAAATGGTTTATTTAAAAATGGTGGATGTGATTTTCTTTTAAAAAGTGTCTACTGTAGAGATGGGGCATATATGTGTATTTAAATAGGTGTGCCAGTATGCATGCAACACTTATTCTTCTTGGAAAACATGATTCTGTGAAAAAATACAAAATGGAGGGGGAGGATGGTGTGAGGTGGTGTGATTTTTTTTAAATTAAACACTGCAGAGGGTGGGGGAAGCAGTCATACAAAAACCTCCACCCCCTTCACCTTTAACCTAAACAAAGAAATAAACACTTATTCTCCTTAGAAAACATGATGCTTAGGGGAAAATACAAAATGGACAGAGTGGGTGGGTTGGGAAGATTCTTTAAATTAAACAATGTAGAGAGTGGAGGAAGCCTTCATAAAGAAACCTCCAACCCCCCAACCTCCCTTAACCTAAAAAAAAAAAGAAAAAAAGAAATAAAACAAAGAAGAGATTTTTACAATTAAGCAGTATAGAGAAAAATATATTTTATATAGCCCCCTCCCCACATCACACACCCCACTTAAACCTAAAAACAGAAATGAGGGTGGTTCTTAAACAATGTAGAGGGGGGAATCTTTTTTATGCAGATCCCACACTACCCCCACCCCCATGTTTCCCAAACAGAGAAAGAAAAATGATGGTGGGTATTTTAAACAGCCATTACAATTTACTTGGTGTGTCCCCTGCAAAAAATCTTAAAAAGAAGAATATAGCTGGCTTGCCAGATGGCCCACTTGGCACCATGTGACTAGCAGAAGATCAAGCTTGAGGTTGGGGAGTATAGACAAATCAGCTTTGTTTGGAGTGGGTGGGCAGAGAGTCTCAATAGCCAATCACAGATTGGCTGCCTGGTGTTTAATAGTTCTGCAGAGAAGGGGGTCTGTCCTTTTTGGCTACTGGTACCTGTTGATTGCTATACTGTCTGCTCTTGGTAAGTCTTTTTTCTGTATACTCCATAGTATTGTTTAGGCCTTTATAATTATTTATTTCCCCATTTTGACATTTATTCAAAATGGATTGGTGTGGGTCTTTATTCACACCAAAAAGTAAATATTTGATGCAGAGTCCATTAAATGTTCACCAAAAAAACTGAGTAATTTTAAATTTTCAAGCATAACACATGGCTTTCTCTTTTCTCCATGGACTCCATGTAAACCTGGGCTTTGTGCCATAAAAACATTGGCATTTATTCATTTTCCTATTAAATGTTTTTTAATTGTTAGGATACAGATCTATTAAAAACAATTTTACATGTGGTGAAATAAGATTTTATAATGTTTTAGAATTCTTTTTTATTTTTCTATGCATATTATGGGGAGCTTTGAGGGAATATTTGATGGGATTAGGAAACAAGCTTTTAAAAGTTGCTCTCAGGCTCCAGGGGGTTGATGGGATTAGGAGTCAGGAGTTGGTTGACCAGCAGGGTTACGTTATTTTGTAAATGGCGGGGGGGGGGGCTCTTTGGATTTCTGTGTGGGCTAACAGGCCTATGAACTGCTAAAAATGTTTTTAATTATTAAATAGACCTATTTGGATTTTTTTTTGTTTAAATTTTTTTGCCTTTTTTTCAATTCTTTGTCAAATAAGTAATTTTAAAGTTTTTTTTTAAAAAATTGTCAAATAAGCCTGTTTTAAAAGCTTCCTTCTTTTATTAAATAAGCATGTTTTGAAATTTCTTTTAATTTTTTGTTAACTAGGCTTTTGGGGGGCATCTCTTTTGTTTCTGTGTGTGTTTGCTATTAAAAATTGATGGCTACCAGTTACTTTCAAAAGATTTTACTTGACAGATAGCCTTGTTATAGAAAAATAGTATACAAGGGTTTTATGCTGGGAGTAATAACCACTTTAGATATTTCAGGCTGTTCATGATTGCTGTTTTCATATTTCTGGGTATAATTTTATGATTCGTTATTAATCCATTTTCCTGAAGTAATGGGGGGGGGGGGAAGACCTGCTGTTTAAGATAACACTTTTTTATTTGCCTCCTAGTTCCATAGGGTTTCCTAAACAATACATGTTAAAACATGAAAAACCAACCCAGCTGCCATTTTCTGCCATCCACATGTGTTTTGTTTCACCATTATCAAATAGCTTGCAATGCAATGAGCAATTTGCTGTACATTGGTAGCTGTGAGAGGCACACCATTGACCTTCAACTTTTTGGTGATAACACCTCCAAGTAAGAGGCTTGTTACAATTCTTCCCCAGTAGGTTTTTCCATCAGAAATTTCAGACTGTATCACTAGTTGGATTGTTTCACAAGAACAAGAAATATTTGGGATGTCCAAAGCTGCTGTTATGGGTACCAGCTTTTCTTCCATAAACTTGTGAGTTGAATTGGCATTTTTTTTTTTTGGTAAAGTGAGGAATATTTTCTCATCTAGTTGCTCATTTGGAGTTTGTCCACATACCAGATTTAAGTAAACATGAACAATACTGAATGTCTGCTTCTCTATCTTGTTTTAGAAGAAGAAATGCAACAGCTCTGCCCCAGCAGTATAATTCTGGGGGTGTCTATGGTTTACCGGGGATCTTTGGGGCATGTCTCAACATGTCATTGTAAGCTTTACAGACGCTTGAGTTAATCGTGTTTTCACCCTTATATTCAGCAAATCATTAGCCACACCTAGTACTTTACAAATCATGGATAAAAAACATGTGCAAAATCTTCCTCCAGAGGTGGTGGTACAAAATCATAAAGGCATGGAGAAAAACAACCACAAAATCTCAGACAGCCTGCAGATGAAGAAATAGGTAAATTTTGTGGTTAGCAACATTAGTACTGTTTTGTTATTTTTGGGGGGGAGGGGGCTCTGAAATGGTTGCCTATTCTCCACAGAACTGCTGTTTGCTGAAGACAGCCATGGATCATCACCACCCATGGCATAGACTTGTATTTGTAATTTGTAATTTTGTAATTTTTTATTGTAAACATTCAATTGTATCAATTTTCACTGTGGTTTTTTACTGTTTTTATCACTTTTAGTTTTGCTGTGGTTTTATTGTTATATTTTTAGCCTTGCTGTATTTTTTTTCTTTTATCTTTGTGCTCCTGCTTCGATCCGCAGGGAGAGGCGGGAAATATAAATTATTATTATTATTATTATTATTATTATTATTATTATTATACCTGAAAACACAGTATTATCATCTAAAGTAGAGGTGTGTGCATAAGAGAGAGAGGAAGCTCTAATACTTTTTGTTTTGTTTGTTTTTAGACAAAGCTATGAAAAGTAACATAAAACGTAACAGAGCAGAACCTCATGATGCTACAATGCCTGCTTCTAAAAAGCAAAGGGCAGTGAGCAAGCAGCAGGGACAAGTCTTGTCTCTGATAGCAACTGGCACACACATTTTGAAGCGTGCAGGAAGAAAACCTCAACATGAATAGCCTGCATTGTGGAAATCCAGAAGATGGTGACCAAGGGTTGTAAGCTCCTTAGGTATGGTAAGGGCTATGAAGTTCACCTGGACTGTATATGGGGCAATCAGTTTACATAAGATCATGTTGATGCTTTTTATGAAAGTATTAAAAATATAATGAGTATATGGTTAACAGGTCCATTGAACACAGGCAGATAGGCAGGGGTAAACCTCACCCAAAGTTCAAGAAAGGCTGGAGGGGTAAGCATGGCAGGGGGACGGGGAGGAGTACTGGAGAAGTAGGGGTGATTGGAAGAAATCTACCTCAGGTGAACTGTACTGAAGAAGCAGGGTTACCAAGTTGATTAATAGGGCAAAAAAAAAAAAAATCACTCCACACTCAGAAAAGTAATAGAAAATGTAAAGGGATCCTGAACTCAATGAGAATGGCAAAAGCCTCAAACTCTAACCATGATGTTGATAATGGTACCTCTTGTCTCAGTATAGAACCTCAGAGAGCCAGTTCATCTGAATCATCCGGGGATGATCTCCAAGCCCTGTGTGGCTCTGGTCCTGATAATAACCAAACCTCCTTTTCCAGTATGCAGTCTTCTGAATTATCTAAGGATGAGCTCCAACCCCTACATGCAAACATTCCATACTCCCCAGATGATGAGGGCCCACCTCCCATGTATTTAGAGCATGTACGCTCATGGCAGTGGACCCACAGGTTATATCATTCAATTCATATTGGTGAGAAATTCTGGTTCAGAAATTTAGAACACATGACATCATACATACAAGCTATAATCATATTATACAACACAATACAGCAGGTTCTAGATGATTAACCAGTTAATAAACCTGGGAGATTTTGTTCAGATTAGATTGGATGGCCTAAGAAATCCTTTGTATCCTGCTAAAAAAGTAAGGATCTTTTAAATGCTGAGGATTTTCTGTCACAACTGAGTAACCTCTTGAAAAGCAATATGGAGATGCCAATTTGCATCTCATAGTTACCATTGTGAAACCTCCAGGTGGACAGTGGCCATAAATCAATAGGTTCCATCCCCTCTAGTGAAATGTAAAAATTATTGTTCAAGGAGGGAAACTAATTTGTGTTACAGTAGAAAAGCTAAATATAAAATTTATTGGCTCCCTGAGCCACATCCCCATGTCACTCTGTAAGCTATCAAAGGCTTTGGGATTCGAAGACTCCAGGGGTTGTTTTTCATATTACTTCAACACACCTGAGCATTGGGATTATGTAGGCATAATATCCTCAGCTGAAGACTTTGGCAAGAAATATATGATGTCTGGTGAAAAGGCAGCTGTTTTAGCCTGGTATGCAGAGAGAGCTCATGTTTTATTGCAAAAAGGATGTTGAAATTTTATTAGAAGCCTGTATCAAGGACAGGCATGAGATTGTATAACTGACAAATGAAAAGAGATTGGTGAAGAAAAGGAAGAAAGAATATGAAGAGTGGTTTGCTATAGACCCCCTTTAATTCCCCACCCTTGCATGTGTCTTTCTTGCAATGTACAGATGTAAGTTTCTGCAGGTGGACAGCATTGCAATTCTAATTTTTAACAATTACCACAATCAGTTCAAGAGGTTCTCAACACTCTCTATTCAATGGCTTTTGTATATTGGGCATAAGAAAAAGCTTGAGATTCAGTATAACTTAACTGTGGAGATGTAAAAGTTGGCAATTATTTTCTTGATGGCTATGGAGGAGTAGGTAATAAGAAAATAGCCTTTGAACTTAATGGATGTTTTTATCATAGCTGTGTCCTATGCTATTCTCCGAAAGAGAAAAAGCCTGTGGTGGGGTAATCGTATGAATTTCTCTACAATTCCACATAGAAAAAAGCAGCCAAACTTCAAAACATTGTAAAAGTGAGGACAGTTTGGGAACACGAATGGAAACATCTGGTAAAAGCAGATTTAGAACTCCAAAGGCTTCTTGCTTTGGCCCACTTTCCAGAGCCCCTAAAGCCCAGAGATGCTCTCTTTGTGGGACATACAATGCTGTTTGTCTTTATTATAAACCAAATGGCGGGGAGACAGTGAAATACTTTGATTTTATCAGCCTATACCCTTATGTTAACAAAAGTAAAGAATACCCTCGGGGCATCCTGAAGTCATTTATAAGGATCTTGAACAAGTCACAAACTACTTTGGCATAATGAAGGCAAAGGTTATTCCTTCCAGAAATCTCTCAACCTGTGCAGAAGCGCAGCAGTTGGACCTGTGCAAGCATACAGATGACGACAGAGCCTTAGTGGGAACATGATGTTCCATTGAGCTGAATGTAGATGTAGAGGAGGGGTACAGGTTTGTGGAAATCTATGAGGTGTGGCACTTTGCACACAGGTCTTCTGGGCTGTTTTCAAAATATATTGAAATGCATCTACTGCAGAAGTAGGAAGTTTCAGGCTATCCTCATTGGTGTATTATTGAGGAAGATAAAGATAAAGATATAAAGGATTATCTGATGAGGATAACACAAAGACCAAATCATTGTGAATCATGCAAAGCATCCAATTGCCAAACTGTTTTTAAAATAGGTTTTTGTGGGTTTTTCGGGCTGTGTGGCCATGTTCTAGAAGAGTTTCTTTCTGACGTTTCGCCAGCATCTGTGGCTGGCATCTTCAGAGAATACTGTAATAGAAGAGAGTGGGTCTATATATACTGTGAGACCCTGGGTAGGGAGGAGTGATTTCCATGTAAACTATGTATTGTTCTGTGTTGAATAGGTATTGTTCTGTTGTTAATGGCATGGCTTCTGGGTAGGAGGATATGCAATCAAGGAGATTGTCTGCTATTCCCGGGAATAGCACCATCACTTGGATGCAAGCCCTCCCAGCCGGGTATTCTGTGACTGAGCGAGTAAGGGGAAGTGGGCAGGGTGGGTGGGAAGAATGGCTCTGGTTTACGAGAACAACTTGACTCTAATCAGGATACCTGTTTGGAACACAGTCCACTTCGAGTGTGTGTACCTTAGCCTGAGGACCAGGGATACTTTGGGGATTCTGCTAGTATACCAAGCACCCCGTTGTCTAGCAGACTCCCTAACCGAGCTGACACAGCTGGTCTCTTAGTTGCTGTTGGAGTCACCCAGACTTTTAACATCCCACTCGAGACCAGCTTGGAAAATCTGACAGGTGTGGCTCGGGAGTTCATGGAAACCATGACAAACATGGCCTATCCCAATTGGTCGTTGGGCCCACACATTGTGTGGGTCATACTCTCGATTCGGTCTTTAGTACAGAACAGGAATATCCATGGGCGGAGGTTATTAAAACCACCGCATTGTTATGGATGGATCATTTCCTGGTTAAGACCGAACTAAGAGCCACTTCTTGCCCCACCAGGGGTAGTAGACCTATTAGAATGGCCCACCCATGAAGGCTAATGGAACCAATTGGATTCCAGAAAGCCTTAGTGGGTTTAATGGTTGGTAATGCCAGTGACCCTATTGAAGCTTTGGTTAATACCTGGAACACCTATCTTACCAAGGCTATCAACACAATCTCTCCCAAGTGTCCCTTCCAACCTGTTTCAAATTGTAAGCCATGGTATACAGCAGAGCTTAGGAAAATGAAATGGGTTGCACAACGACTACAGCACACCTAGCAGAAGACTCGACGCTTATCTGACCAGACTCGTCATAGGAATTTCCTTTGGTCCTATGGAGAGGCAATAAATGCAGCACAGAGATTCTTCTGTTCTGCACCTATTGTATCTGCAGAGTCTCGTCCAGCAGATCTGTTTAGAGTGGTGGGGTACTGATGCAGGTCCCACCTGTGCAGAACCCACTATTTAACCCAGCAACGGCCTGCTGTGATACGATTAATAACTTCTTTGCAGATAAAATCTCTCAGATAGGAGCCGACTTAGATGCCAGTGTTTTGACAGAAACAACTGATGAGGTATCCAGCAACTCCATTAATGTAATTGTCCTGGATCAGTTTCAATCTGTGAGCACCGATGACATGGACAAGCTACTTGGTAGAGTGAGGAAGACAACTTGCCCTCTTGATCTTTGCCCTTCATGGCTGGCCATCCAGGGGGGGGATGCATTGAGGATGTTCCTTACAGACATCCTCAATGCATCCCTCAGGGAGGGTCATATTCCATCTTGTTTGAAGGAAGTGGCTGTTAAGCCACTTCTGCAAAAACCTTCCCTGGACTCCCTGGATGTGAATAACTATAGGCCAATCTCTTTGTTACCATTTTTGAGCAAGGTAATTGAGAGGGTGGTTTCTCTTCAACTCCAAGCTGTCTTGGATGAAACCGATTATCTAGACCCATTTCAAACTGGATTTAGGACAGGATTTGGAGTTGAGATTGCCATGGTTGCCTTGACTGACGACCTGCGTCTGAGCATTGACAGGGGTAGTGTGACCCTGTTGGTGCTTTTAGACCTCTCAGCAGCTTTTGATATGCTAGATCATGGCATCCTCTTGGATCGTCTCAGTGGGTTAGGAATCGGAGGCACTGCATTGCAGTGGTTCCATTCTTTCCTCTCGGGCAGGTCCCTGAGAGTGCTGCTCAGGGACAGTTGCTCCAGTAAAAAGGAGCCTACTTGTGGCGTCCCTCAAGGTGCCATTCTGTCCCCGATGTTGTTTAACATCTATATGAAGCCGCTGGGTGAGATCATTTAGAGTCATGGAGCTGGGTGTTATCAGTACGCTGATGACACCCAGATCTATTTCTCCATGTCTTGATAGTCGGCCTTGAATCCCGATGGCATCTCTCCTCTTAATGAATGTCTTAAGGCAGTAATGGGCTGGATGAGGAAAAACAGATTGAGACTGAATCCAGATAAAATGGAGATGCTAACAGTAGCGGCCCCGAAACCAGAAATTGAGTTGCAACCTCCAGTCCTAGACGGGGTTACATTCTCTGTCAGAGACTGTGTTTGCAGTTTGGGGGTGCTCCTTGATTCGTTGCTCCTGATGACAAATCAGGTAAATGCGACGGTCAGGAGCGCTTGTTATCAGCTTCGGCTGATGCGCCAGCTGTGCCCTTTCCTGGCAGTAAGGGACCTTGAGACTGTGGTGCACATGCTGGTAACCTCCTGTCTGGATTTCTGTAATGCGCTCTACATGGGGCTACCCTCATGCTTGGTCGGGAAACTTCAGTTAGTACAAAATATGGCAGCCAGAGTGGTTTTGGGAACATCTAAGAGGGATCACATAACTCCGGTATTAAAGTCCCTCCACTGGCTATCTATCAGTTTCTGGGCCTAGTATAAGGTATTGGTTATTACCTTTAAAGCCCTAAATGGCTTAGGTCCAACCTATCTTCAGGACCGCCTCCTCCCTACAATCGTCCTCACACACTCTGGTCCTCTAGGAGGAATTTGCTTCAGCCATTAAAATCTAGGTCTGCAACCTCCCAGAGGGCATTTTCGGTAATCACCCCTAGATTATAGAATGGCCTGCCGGACAAGATCTGTCAGATTACAAGCCTAAACAGCTTTAAAAAGGCTGTGAAGATGGATCTCTTCCAGCAGGCCTTTCCTGATTAGATTCCTGGCATCAGGAGTTGCGCCACCCTACCTCTTTCAGTTTTTGGCTTGCCCTCGGCTTTTGTTTGCTTGGAATTATTTTGAACTATCTTAATTTTTCCTTGTGATTTTATGTTGGTTTTATGATGCACTGTTTAATACTTTTTTAAAGGGGGGAGGGTGGGGTTTTGGGGCTTTTATTCTGTATTCTTGATGTAGTTTTTAATCTGTTGTAAGTCGGACCAATTGTTTTTAACAGAGTGGTGACGTATAAATATATCTTGTTGTTGTTGTTATTAAAAGAATATAAATGACTACAGACTCTATAAATTTTGGAAAGACATAAATAAATGAACAAATGATCATTGAGGAAACAAACACTCAAAGGATAAGAGAAAAAGTAAGAAAGGACTATAAATACAATTAATTTTCTTAATGATTTTATCAAGAATATAAGAGTATAATCTGTTATCCTCTTTTTCTATATCTTATTAATGGGAATAGAAAATATTGTATAAATTGATGTAAAGAATTATATAATTGTGCATTAGGAAATTAGGAAATTAAACGGATTGCAAAGTAAAGATTTTTTTTTCTAGATGCAGAACTGATTGTATAATTATAACTATATATACCTTTGAATAATTGTGAACAACTGTGAAACTCTGTATAATATAATATTTATATACAAGAAATTTAAAAATCTGAAAATAAAATAGTAAAATAATATATAGAGATATAAGATGAAAGAAAGAAATGTTAGTATAATACAGCTATTGTTTCATAAAGGTATTACATTTAAGTTCTGGTAATAATTACAGAGAGAAGGAATATATTCAATGAATTGATATAATTGATTTAATTTTTTTAATTAATTTAACAGTGATATGAATGAAAGAGGACAATGCTGACATATTAAGAAAAGGCACAAAAGGGATACTGTGTTATTGGGTTATTATAAAATCATATTGTATTGTGCTAAGTTTATTAAATAGGCAGAAAAGATGGAAAAATGGCTACTATAAAAAATAATGTATCACAATCGCAAAAATGACTACTATAAAAAAGAATGTATCACAACTACCCAAAGAGGGGGATCGACAGAGGACTCAGTGAAAGTTACAGATCCCATAATAATGGTACTGGATGAGATAAGATTAAGGAAAGAGGTGAAAGAAAACATACAGGAAATGAAAGATGATTTGAGAGAAACAAATCAGGAAATAAGGGAAGAGATCAAAGAAGCTAGAATGGAAATTAGAAAAGATCTTAAGAGAGAACTAGACAGTTTTGGCAAAAAAGTTTGAGAAAATAACATCAGATATCAATAAAACTGAAAACGAAAAGACTAATGTATTGGAAAAGACACTAAAAGAGACAGCAAAAAAACAAGAACAACAGCAAATATTGGAATGGACCAACAAACTTAGATATGGAGATAAATGTATAAAAATAAGAGGGCTGATGGAAAAACATCTTCAGAGAAACATCTTCAGAGAAAAAGATTCTAGCCACAGATGCTGGCAAAACGTCAGAAAGAAACTCTTCTAGAACATGGCCACACAGCCTGAAAAAAACTACAAAAACTTGAACATGAATTTCATATGAGATAAAATTGAAGGTTTCTCCTTCTCATATAAACAAACAAACAAACAAAAATCAGGATCGACAGTGTGGATAAAGCAAGAGAAATGGAACAAAAAATAAAAGACTATAGATGAGGAGACTATAGACTATAGATGAGGAGAAGAAGAAAAACAGAAAAAACAACAGTGAGGAAATGGAAGTCAAAAAGATATAAAGAAAGAATGAAAAAGAGGAAAAGATCAATATGGAAAAAGAAGGAGGAAAAGAATAATGAGAAAGATAACTCGTGTGAGGAATTTAAAAAAGTGTGGATTCTGGATCAAAAGGTAATAGTGAAGAGGAAAGTGAATCAGTACAAGAAGAGAGAAAAGAAAAACATATTTGAAAAAGATTTAATAAGGGGAGGAAGGGGTGGCACTTTAGCTCCAAGCCCAGCGGAGGACTGGCGGAGGACTCAGCCAACCCTAATTGTCATCACCTGGGCGGCTTGGAGCAACTGAGACTGGGCAGAACCGGGGGAGAATGCCGGCAAGTTTAAAACGCTGCCCAGGGTCATCCTTCACCAGCACATGCGCCGCAGTGGCACTCTGAGCCCAGCGGAGGGCTCTGGCAGTTGGTGAGAGTTGGCCAGTCCATAACACATCTTTTAGGGTGGCCCTTGGGACTATTTTACTTCCTTCTGTCCTCTATTTATGCAATTGCTGCCCTACATTGGGGATGGGAACTGTTTAGTGTATTCATCTCCCCCTGTGTGTAGCAGACTCGACCACAGTCTGGGAGCAGGCATTCAGGTTGTGTGGGGGCAGGGAAGGTATGGCGGCAGCAGAGTCAACAAATGTTACAAAAGAAGGAGGGATAAATGCTTAATACCTATCCCTCCTTGAGTTTGCTCTGCTTCCCAGGATAACTTGGAGAGCACACCAACTATTCCACTGTCCCTCAACCTGCTCCTCTGCAATGCCAGGTCGGTCAAAAATAAGATTCATATCATCCACAATCTTTTAGTGGATGAAGCGGCCAACCTGGCATGCTTTACAGAGACCTGGCTGGGGAAGGCCAGCTCTGCGATATGGGCACAAGCCCTCCCAGTCGGGTACTCAGTCCTTGAGCAGGTGAGTGAGAGTGGGTGGGGGGGCGGCATAGCCTTGGTCCATTGGAACACCTTGACCCTGATCAGAACGCTTATCCAGAAAATGACCTACATCGAGTGTATGTACCTTAGCCTGAAGACCAGGGATAGCTTGGGGATTCTGTTGGTATACCGGCCACCCCTAACAGACTCCCTAACCGAGCTGACTGCTGTGGTTTCTGAGTTGCTGTTGGAATTGCCCAGATTTTTGGTTCTGGGTGATTTCAACATTCCACTCGAAACCAGATTGCAAGATTTAACAGGTGTGGCTCGGGAGTTCATGGATACCATGACAAAAATGGGCCTATCCCAGTTGGTCGACGGGCCCACACATTGTGCTGGTCATACCCTCGATGCGGTCTTTAGTACAGAGCAGGAATATCCGTGGGCGGAGGTTAATAAAACCTCTGCATTGTCATGGACAGATCATTTTCTGATCAAGGCGGAACTAAAGGCCATTGTTCGCCCTCCCGGGGGTGGAGGACCAATTAAAATGGTCCGCCCTCGAAGGCTAATGGAACCTGTTGGCTTCCAGAAAGCCTTAGAGGGTTTAATGGTTGGTAATGCTGGTGATTCTGTTGAAGCCTTGGTGACTACCTGGAACACAGATCACACCAGGGCTATCGACACAATCGCTCCCAAGCGTCCTTTCCAACCTGCTTCAAATCGTAAACCGTGGTATTCGGAAGAGCTTAGAAGGATGAAGCGAGCTGGACAACGACTAGAGCGTGAATGGTGAAGGACCCGTCTCTTATCCGACAGAACTCGCCTTAGGAACCATCTTTATTCCTATAGGGAGGCTTTATGTGCAGTGCAGAAATTTTTCTGTTCTGCATGTATCACGTCTGCAGAGTCTCACCCGGCAGAGCTGTTTAGGGTGGTGGGGGAATTGACGAGGGTTTTTCCAATGCCGAGCCCCCTACTTAACCCAACAACAGCCTGCTTTGAGGCATTTAATACCTACTTTGCTGATAAAATCTCTCGGATAACAGCTGACTTGGACGCCAGTGTTTTGGCAGAATCCGTAGACGAGGTATCCAGGAACTCCGTTGATGGCATTTTACTGGATCAATTCCAATCTGTGAGTACCGATGACGTGGACAAGCTGCTTGGAAGGATAAGGAAGACAACTTGCCCCTTGATCCTAGTCCATCCTGGCTGGTCGCCCAGGGAGGGGACGCATTGAAGGTGTTCCTTCAGGACACAATCAATGCGTCCTTCAGGGACGGTATTATTCCATCTTGCTTAAAGGAGGCTGCGGTTAAGCCGCTCCTTAAAAAACCCTCCCTGGATCCCCTGGATAGAAACAACTATAGACCAGTCTCCTTGCTACCTTTCTTAAGCAAGGTGATCGAGAGGGCAGTTGCTCCTCAACTCCAGGCAGTCTTGGATGAAACCAATTATCTCGATCCATTTCAAACCAGCTTCAGGACGGGATTTGGAGTGGAGACTGCCATGGTTGCTCTGACCGATGACCTCCGCCTGGGTATCAACAGGGGTAGTGTGACCCTGCTGGTGCTCTTGGATCTCTCAGCGGCCTTTGATACCATAATTCATGCCATCCTCTTGGATCGCCTGAGAGAGTTAGGAATTGGAGGCACTGCTCTGCAGTGGTTCTGTTCCTTCCTCTCGGGCAGATCCCAGAGGGTGAGGCTCGGGGACAGTTGCTCTTCCAAAACTGAGCTTAATTGTGGCATCCCTCAGGGCGCCATCCTGTCCCCGATCTTGTTTAATATTTATATGAAGCCTCTGGGTGAGATCATTTGGAGGCATGGAGCTCGGTGTCTTCAGTACGCTGACGAAACCCAGATATACCTCTCCATGGCCAGATCATCGGCTCAGACTTCAGATGGCATCTCTCCTCTTAATGACTGTCTCAGAGTGGTAATGGATTGGATGAGGAAAAACAGATTGAAGTTGAATCCAGACAAAACGGAGGTACTGACAGTCACAGGCCCAAAACCAGTTCTAGGAATACAGTCTCCAGTTCTGGATGGAGTCACACTCTCCTCCAAGGACTGTGTTCGCAGTCTGGGGGTACTCCTTGATTCGTCGCTTCACATGACTAGTCAGGTGAGTGCAGCGGTCAGGAGTGCCTGTTATCAGCTTCGGCTGATACGCCAACTGCGCCCTTACCTGGACATGAGGTACTTGGAAACCATGGTACATGCCCTGGTAACCTCACGGCTGGATTACTACAATGCACTCTACATGGGGCTACCCTTGTGCCTAACCCGGAAACTTCAACTTGTACAGAATATGGCAGCCAGGCTGATCACAGGAACATCTAGGAGGGAGCACATTACACCTGTGCTTAAATCCCTCCACTGACTGCCAATTAGTTTCTGAGTGAGGTACAAGGTGTTGGTTTTGACCTTTAAAGCCCTACATGGCTTGGGTCCATCTTATCTTAGGGACCGCCTCTCCCTGTATGATCCCCCCGTGCCCTTCGGTCCTCTGGGAGGAATCTGTTACAGCCAATAAAAACTAGGCTGTCTCAGACCTCCCAGAGGGCCTTTTCTGTGGCCGCTCCCAGGCAGTGGAATGGCTTGCTGGATGAGATCCGTCTTATTACTACGCTCACTGCCTTTAAAAAGGCAGTGAAGACGGACCTCTTCTGGCAGGCCTTCCCGGAATAGTATCTGCTTCAGCGAGATGTGATCTCAGCTTTTTAGTATTAAGTTCCCATTGTAGCTTGATTTTATTGTTATTGTTTTTAATGGATAAGTGTATTTTTAATCTTTTCAAGTTTAATCCTGTTTTAAGGGATTTGGGAGGGTAGGATTAGGGGATGAGGGAATGTTTTAATTTGTTGTCTCTTTTAATGTTGTAACCCACCTCGATTGTTCAGCAGAGGGGCGGGCTATAAATAAAATTTATTATTTATTATTATTATTATTATTATTTAAAAACAACAAACTAATTTGTGTGAAAACACCAAGAGTTAATACAAAGTAGAAAATGGGAGTAAGGATAACATCGTGGAATGCTAAAGGAATTAACTCTAGATATAAAAGGAAGTATTATGTTTCACTAATTTAAAAAAATGAAGAGTGATATAATTTGTATACAGGAAATGAAGATAAGTAGGAAGGAGATGAAATACTTCATAAATGTTAAGCTACTCAGACAAAACACCTGGTGCTGATAGTTTTGGAGCAGAATTCTACAAAGTATTTAAAGAACAACTGGCCTTCCCGCTACAAAAATATTTAATGGAATCCTGAAAGAAACCCACCTAAATCATGGGCATTTGATAATATTATCCTAATCCCAAAAGAAAATAGGGATCCCTCTGATCTAAAAAATTATAGGCCAATTACCCTGTTAAATAGCGATTATAATTTTTTTGCAAAGATAATGGTGGACCACTTAAAAAGGCTATTGCTTAAATGGATAAATGAAGACCAAGCAGGATTCCTCCCAAAGAGATAAATAAAAGATAACATTAGAATTCTCTTCAATTTGATCGAATATCATGGAAAGAACATAGATAAAAAACTGGCCTTGATTTTTATAGATGCAGAAAAAGCGTTCGATAAAATCAATTGGAACTTTATTTTCAAAGTTTTGGAGAAAGCCAACATAGGGGGAAATTATTTGGATAAAAAATATTTATAGAAACTAAGAAGCGGCTGTAATAATTAATGGGAAGTCTACAAAGAATTATCAAATTCAAAAGAGGGTGAGACAAGGATGTCCCTTGTCGCCCTTACTTTTTATTACAACCCTAGAAATGTTGAATAATGCAATTAGAGAAAACCCTAAGATTGAAGGAGTTAAGATAAAGAAAGCAGAATATAAGATATGGGCTTTCGCTGATGATTTACTGATATCGCTAGCAAATCCTGCCGATAACATAAATATCCTTATAGAAACAATTAAAGAATACTGTATAGCTTCAGGATTAACTATAAATAAAGAAAAAGACAACAGTGTTGTTAATGAATGTATCGGAAGAAGAGAAACAAATATTAAAAACCAAAACCAAATTTCAGATAGTAAATAAAACAAATTATTTAGGAATCAAGATTAGTACTAAAAATTTGGATCTATTTAAAAACAATTATGAACTAAAATGAAAAGAAATAAGTAAAGACTTAAAAATTAGACCTTTCATGGCTGGGGAAATATTAATGATTAAAATGACTATTTTGCCAAAGATGATTTTCTTATTCCAAAATCTCCTGATCATCACTAATGATAAACCCTTCAAAGCATGGCATAGGGACATATCAAAATTCTTATGGTCAGGGAAAAAGCTGAGAATTAAATTCAAACTATTACAAGATGACATAAGTCGAGGTGGATTAAATCAGAAGAAAATCATAAGATAAAGAAATTTTATAAATTGTTACTAGAATTGGAATTAGAAGAAGAAAGAATCAAACCTTAAATGGTAAAGTGGGTCCAAGACATCAGCCAACCATTAAACTTAGAAGAGTGGGAGAGAACGTGGATGAAAAGATTAAAATATACGTTAAGTTATAATCTGAAATAAAATTTCTATAAAATGTTATTTCGTTGGTATCTTACCCCTTTTAAAATGGCAACAATTTATTAAAATGGGAAAAATGTGTTGGAAATGTGAGAAGGAACTTGGCACTTTCTACCATATGTGGTGGAAATATACACTGGCAAAGAAATTTTGGGATGAAATCCATGAGATAATGGGAAGAATATTGAATTGTAGTTTATGAAAAGATCTGATGAGATATTTATTGAGTATTAATTAAGAGGAACAAACTGAACATAAACATGGTCTACTTATTTTTATATCATAACAGACACAAGAATAATTTATGCTTCCAAATGGAAAGAGAAGAAAATACCAGAAGGTAAAGATTGGATTATGAAATTGTATGATCTAATGGAAAATGACAGATTGACTCAACTAATACAGAAAAAACCAAGTGAAGAATTTGAGAAAATATGGAACCCTTTTATTACATATTTAAGACAAGAATGGGGATCGCAGTGGGTATTAGGATTGGAGAAATAAACAATTTAAATATACTATAGAGAGAAACAATTTTTTTTTTTGTATTCAGTCCCTAAATTGGATGAGGAAATATTAGGAAAGATTATTTCTATGAGGCATTATCACATTAAATACAGAACAAGAAGAAAGTTTAAATCAACCTATAACAAGTATAGAATTATTAGAAGCAATAATAAAACTGAAATTAAGGAAGACACCTGGTCCTGATGGACAATTGGCAATTTATTATAAAAATATGTCAGATGAATTATTGGAACTGTTGAAAGAGGTTAGAAATGATATACATGAACATGGAATACCTGACTCTTGGAAGGAAGCTTATTTATCTGTAATTCCAAAAGAGAATAAAGAAAAGAATGATGTTAGAAATCCTCACAGTGTCTCCTTTTCTGAGCAGTGGAACCTCCTTTTTTCTTTTGACAGTATTGGTGAAGGCATTATTAGCTATGAAATACCACCACATTTTTGTTTTAAAAGTTATATTAAACTGCTCAACAACCTTGGCTTTAACTTCATTATTAGTGACAAAATGATGCACCCTATTGTTTTAATAAGCCACTTACAAAATTGTTTAAAAATTCATGGCCACAATCTGTTTTAATTTTCCAGCTTTTCTTCCCCCTTTTGTGAAAATAAAGTTAAAGGCTCCTGACACTTCCCTACCTAACTTATCCTTCAGCGCCACAGCCCAGGCATATTTTGAAAGAATATCTATTACTGTTAAATTGTACTTGAAACCCCTGTTATACTTAGAAAACTGTTGCATGTCAAATAAATCAGCCTGCCATTGAGAATCCACTTTAGCTACAACATTCTTCTTTGTTTTTTAAAATGGATGCTGACTGGCCTATGTCATATATAACTGTCTTGTTTCAAAATCCATCCAGCAACCTCCCCCTTCTGGGTGGTTTTGTTCTCTCTTTTAGGCCTAGAATCATAGAATCATTGAGTTGGAAGAGACCACAAGGGACATCCAGTCCAAACCCCTGCCATGCAGGAACTCTCAATAAAAGCATACCCAATAGATGGCAATCCGGCCTCTGTTTAAAGACCTCCAAAGAAGGAGAATCTAGAAAGAGGGATAAACTTCCCCAAAGCTTCCAACTTCTTCTGGGGCATAATATATTTTCTTCAGGATTATTTCATGTTCTGACATTTTGTCAGCTTATGTAAATATGAACACATAATTACAGGATAAACTTTTTTTTTTTTGGTGTGGATTACTATAAATTTTATTTATAAAAACAAAACATAACAAACTAATAGACGTAAACATAACAATAAACAATAAACATAACACAAATACAAATACAAATACAAATACATACAAATACAAACAAATACAAGGATAAATTTACTTTCATCATCATCCATAACACAGTCAATCAAACCAACATCTGTACCTTATTCTGGTTCGTATTCCTTTGTTTCTTTCATATTTACAATAAATTCTAAAGGTCTTCTGAATATTTGTATTTCTCAGACATTACAGTTATCTTAGTACTTCCAACAGGTGTATTTTCATCCATGTATAATTGAATTATTTTCATTTTGCATTTATATTCTGGTCTTTTTCTTCTATTCTTTTTAGACATGTGCATTCATCTTTTAAGTCGTTATCTTTCAATTTTGCAGTCAGACTATCCATATTAGCAACTTCCCTTAATTTAATTTGCCATTCTTCTTTATTGGGAATTCTATTTGTTTTCCAATATTGTGCATACAGGATTCTTGCTGATATAAACATATATAATAATTTTCTGGAGTGAGTTTTTCTGATGTTTTCATCTAATTTGTTTATAATATTTAGAAGAATAATTCTTGGATCATGTTTTATTTTTACCACAAGTATTTCATTTATGATGTTTACTATCATTGTCGAATAACGTTTGGCTTCCTGACAACGCCACTACATGTGTATAAAATCACCGCCTTGTTTTTTGCATTTCCAACATAGAGTGTTTCAAGTTTTATATAATTTGTTTAATTTCGATGGAGTCATGTACGATTGGTAGAACATTTTATAATAGTTTTCTATATAGTTTTGGCACAAAGTGAATTTGTTAGTTATTTTCCAGGAGTATTCCCAGCTTTCTAGATCAATTTGTTTTCCAATGATTTGTGCCCATTTTATCATTGTATGTTTGACTTTTTCATTCTCTAAGGGCCTTTGCAGACTGCCAGAAATAGTGTACATTAAATTGAGGCACTGCCCTGGCTCAGTGCTAGGGAGTCATGGGAATTGTATTTTTTTCTGGGACATTGAGCCTTCTCTGTCAAAGAGCTCTGGTGCCACAATAAATTACATTTCCCATGATTCCCTAGCACTGAGCCAGGGCAGTGCCTCAATTTAATGTGCACTATTTCTGGCAGTCTGCAAAGGTCCTTAGTCTCTGTCTTTTAATAACTTATAGTATTTTGTAATGTGCTTTCCTTCTTCTCCAAATATTTTTTTATCTATTTCATTTTTTTATCATTAAATTTGGTGAACATCTTTACATACTCCCAGAATTGTGATCTTAATTGATTATACAAAAACCAATTTATTTTTATGTTGTCTTCTTGAAATGCTTCTATAGTTTTGAATTGAGGTGTTTGCTCAGTTTTAATAATTAGTGTATTTTTATATAATAACCATTTTCTCCTTTATTTTTGGATCTGTAATATAAAGCTTGCTGTGTCAAGATCCAAAGAGGTGCACCTATATAGAATTGTTTTTTTTTATTTTCAACCACACTCTTAGTAAAGCTTTTCTGATTATGTGAAATTCAAAATCTTTATTAGCTTTTAGTTTATCATACCACATGTATGCATGGTATCTGAAGAGTAAATTACTACCTTCTAGCTTCAGCAATTTCTCATTCTCTAACTTTATCCATTCTTCCAACCAACACAGGCAAGAAGAATAGTAATAAAGTTTTAAGTTTGGAAGTGCAAATTCTCCTTTATCTTTATCATCAGTTAGTATCTTCCATTTAATTCTAGCTTTTTTCCTTCCCATATGAATTTTGATAGTTCTTTTTGCCATTTATCAAAGCAACTTTCGTTAGCTAAACAGGCAAATTTTGAAAAAGATACATAAACTTGGGAAGGATATTCATTTTGATGACAAAGATCCTGCCTGAAAATGAAAGTTTCAGTTTTGTCCACCTTTCAAGATCTTTTTTAATTTCTGTCCATGTTTTCTCGTAGTTATTTTGGTAGAGATCTATGTTTCTTTTGGTCAATGTGATGCCTAAGTATTTGGCCTTATTTTGTATAATATAATTTGTTACCATCTTTATTTCCAATTCTTCCTGTGGTGTCATGCTTTTAGTTAATATAATAATTTTTTCTTCATTGATTTTAAAGCCAGAAAATCTTCCAAATTCTTTTATTGTTTCAGTCAAATGATTTATGCTGTTTAATGGTTCCCTAAAAAGCAGATTAAATCATCTGCATAAACTGTCAGTTTAAACTGTTCATCCTTTATTTTAACACCAGTAATATTTTCTTTTTTAAGAAACTTTATTAATGTTAAAAAAAACCACAAAACACCCATACAAAAACATACAGAACATTGAAACATACGAACATACAAACATGCAAGACATATATTTACATATAAATCTTCTCTTTCAACATAAATCCTAGTTCATCCATTCCTAACTAAGTTGTAACTTCCTGAACTTTTACCAGGTCCTTTTACAACATCTTATTTCTAACATTTTCTCTATTTTATTTCAAATAAGGAAGATATCCTATAGGGGGAAAAAAGTAAATTAAGTCCTCTTTTCCTATTATCTAAGTCAATAAATCATAATCTCGATTCTTTATTTACATTTAGTCTTCCTAATTTCTAATTGATAATTACTCTATTCATGGTCCTGAGATTGTCCTTTTACCTAAATAATCAAATAGAGGCTCCCAATTTTTTTTGTTTAATTCCCAATCTTGTCCTCTTATCCAGCTTGTAAGTTTATCCAGCTCAATAAAAGCTATCAATTCATATAACCATTCTTCCACTGTTTGAAATACTTGCTGCTTCCATTTGGCCACAAAAACTATTCTAGCGCAAGTTGTAACATAAAATAAGAATTTTCCGTATTTACGCTGCATTATATCATTTTCATAGATATTTAACAAATGTAGCTTCGGATCCATATTAAATCGAAGTTGCAACATCTCCTCAACCAGTTTATGTATTTTGTACCAGAATTTTTTTGTCTTTTTACAGTGCCACCATACATGAATATACGTGCCCACCTCTTTCTTGCACTTCCAACAATTATTAGAGTGACTTTTATATATTCTTGCCAATTTATCAGGGGTCAAATGCCATCTGTATAGCATTTTGTAATAATTTTCCTTTAACAGGTGGTGTATTTTAGCGTCTTAGTCCAGACCCTCTCCCAACTTTCTAGTTTTATATTTTGTTTCATGTCTTGTGACCATTTAACCATTACTTCTTTTACGACTTCTTCCTCCATCTCTAATTCTAATCAAATTTGATAGTAGGGCACTAGTTTATGCGTATTTTCAGAAAACATATTCTCTTCGAAAGTAGTTTTTCCTGATCTTATACCAGGTATTTTGTGATCTTTAAGGAACCTTTCCCTTAAATGTCTATAAAAGAACCATCCTACATTTATGCCTTCTTCTGTTAATTGTTCTAAATTCTTAAATGTTAAGGTTTGATTTATGTGAGATGTATTTGTCAACTCTTTATATGTTAACCAGTTTCCTGTTTTTACTCTCTCTCGACCATGAAAAGCGTCATGTACTGATACCCATGTTGGAATTCTTGGACATAATCTAGCTTTATATTTATTCCATACTTTCATTAATGCTTTCCTAATGGAGTGATTAAGAAAATCCTTGTGAACCTTCTGTTTCTCATGGAAGAGATATGCATGCCAACCAAACCACTTTTCATCATCTCTTATTTTATGAATTAAGACTTCCAAAATCATCAAGAAAAGTAATGGTGAGAGCGGGCAGTCTTGTCTGGTGCCCTTTTCAATCATAATTGTATCATTTTTTTCTTCATTTATAATTATTCTTGCCTTTTGGTCCTTGTAAATTGCATTTATCCATGAGGTAAAACGGTCTCCTATGTTCATTACCATCATCATTTCTTTTAAAAATGTCCAATTAACTCTGTCAAAAGCTTTTTCTGCATCTATCAATATCAATGCCACTTTCTTATTGTTGTTATGTTCGTAATGTTCTATTATATCAATTACTGTCCTTATGTTATTCTTTATCTGACGATTTGGTAGAAACCCGTTTTGGTCCTCATGGATGGTTTCATTTAATTTTTCCCCCCAATCTGTTTGCCATAATGATGGTGAAAATTTTATACTCTATTTTTATCAATGAAATAGGTCTGTAGTTTTTGATCTCTCTCTTGTCACGGTTCTCTTTAGGTATTACTGTGATTATAGCCTCTTTCCAGGATTCTGGAATGCCCTCTTTTTGAATATTATTTAATACATTGTATAATGGTATTATTAGTATTTCTTTCAATTTCTTATAGTAAATTGCCGTAAAGCCGTCTGGCCCTGGTGCTTTTCTAATTTTTAATTTATCTATGGCTTCTGAAATTTCTTTCATTGTTATGGTTTGATTCAGTCTATCCTTCTGTGCCTCACTGAAACTCACTATCTTTTCATTTTCAAGAAATTTCTTAAATAACTCCTTTTCTTTATCTTCATCTTGTTTTTCTCTGTATAGTTTCTTGTAATATTCTTTAAATTCTTTTTTGATTTCTTCTTGATTGGTGATCTTTTTTCCTTTTATTAACAGTTCTGTAATTAACCTTTTTTCTTTTCCTTTTTTTAATTTGTTAGCTAATAAACTTGCTTTGTTTCCATATTCAAAGTGCATTTGTTTTATTTTCTGCAATTTATTTTGTATTTCTTTGATCTCTAATGTTTTAAGTTGTTGTAATATCTGTACTTCTGTCTTTAGCTTTTTGTCTCCTTTTTGTTTCCACTCTTCTTCTTTTTTCTTGAGTTGTATTATTTTGGATCTTTCCTTTCGTTCCTCTTTTTTCTTTTCTGCTTGTATTTTCATAAATGTTCCTCTTATTACCACCTTACTTGCCTCCCATCTAATATTATTTGATGTTTCCTCTGTCTTATTTTCCTTGAAGAATAGTTTCAATTCCTTCTTAATCTTATTTAATGTCTCCTCTTCATTCAGTATGTTTTCTGGTAGTCTCCAAAAGTATTCTGTCTTATTTTCTCTTATTTTTAGTGAAATTAAATTGTGATCTGAAATATATTTTGGTAAGATTTCCATTGAAAGAATTTGAGATATTACTGTTTTTGTTACTAAGAATAAGTCAATTCTTGAGAAAGAGTTGTGTACTTTGGAAAAAATGTATATTGTTTTGCTTGGTCATATTTGTGTCTCCATACGTCTATTAAATCATATTTTTCTTTTAGATTAAAAAAAATGATTTTGGAAGTTTACCTTGATTTTTTTAAATATTTTTTTTGGCTGGAAAATCTATCTAATTCTAGATTAATTACTGCGTTGAAATCTCCCAGTATGAATATGTTATTGTATTCTGTTGATTTAATCTCTTTTTCAACTTTGTCAAAAACTGTCAAATTTTTAAATTTCACCTCCACTGCTATCATAGATCCTTCCTTATCTTTAAATATTTCCTTACATATTCCTTATATTTCTTGTTTATGTAGATTAAAACACCTTTTTTTTCTTTTTTCTGTTAAAGAGTGATAGCATTCTCCTAGTCTTTTTATTTATCAAATATCTCACTTCACTTTCTTTTATTTTCATTTCCTGTAGGCACACTATGTCTCCTTTTAGTTTTTCAATTCAATGAAAAACCATGCTTCATTTTTGTTTACAATTTATTCCTTTTATGTTCCATGAAAGTATATTTATTGTCATTCTAGATTTCCTACTGTTGATTTTTATCTAGTTACAATTATGTTCTTTTTCAAAGTGATGATATTTTATTGTTGTTATTGTGGTGGCACCCCTTCCGCCCCGTGCTATTTTATTTCAAAAGAAGGTGTGTGTTTTAATTTATATATTTATTTATATTGTTGATTAAATATTTTCCCCCTTGTGTACGATTCTTGTCTTTATTTTTCTGTTTATCTCTTTTGGACAGTCAAGTTTCCTTATTCGTTTTCCTTTTCGCTGTCTTGTCCCCCATCTGATTCATCATCTGAATCTTTTTGTTTCTGTTCTTGATGCATAGCATTCTTTTTTCTTTCTTTCTTGATTTTCTTTTGTCTCAATGTCTTTTTCTCCTCTAAGGTGGTGTGTTTCTTCTTTTCCATTTTCTCTATTTCTCCTGAATCTCCATTCTCTTCTGTGATATCTTTTTTCTGTGTTTTCATCTTCAGATTCTTTATTTTTTCTTTCCTTTCTTTTAGTAACCGCTGTTCCATCTCCTTTGCTTTTACTGTATAAACGATCCTATATCTTCTCTGTTTATAGAAAATTGAGAGACCTTCAATTTTGTCCCATCTAAAGTCTGTTTTTAATTGTTGCAGTAGCTGTGTCAGGAACTTATATTTCTGACATTCTAACATTAATTGAGCAGGGATGTCTTTAAAGATTTTAGTTTCGTTATTTTCAATCCAGAGTTTGTTTTTGTAACTCTTATGAATAATTTGATCTCGTGTCAAAGTTTTTACAAAACGAACAACAATGTCTCTAGGAATCCTCTGATCTTTAGTTTGCATTGAGTTTATTCTAAAGATTTTACCTAAATCCATTAACAAAGCTTCTTCACTATGTCCAATAAATTGTGCTGATGTTGGTATAATTCTTAGAATTAAATTTTCATTTTTCATTTCTGGTACTTCTCTTAATTTTATACATTTTTCTCTGTACCTTAATTCATTTGACCAGTCTCTCATATTATGTTGAGCTTGTTGTTGGCGAATTTCTTTCAAAGTTTTTTCCAATTGTTGTGTTCTGTCTTTAATTTTTTCAACTTCTTTTTGAGTTTTGGTCAAATCAGTTGTTATTTTAGCCATTTTTTTTTTTTTACTGAGGCTACCTAGTGCTTTTCTCAAATCTTTTTTAATATCAGTCTGAGCTTCCTTTATCTCTTCTCTCATTTCATTACAAGCTTCTTTTAGATCATCTTTCATTTCATTTCTTGATTCTTTCATTTCCTGCCATATTTTTCTTAATTCCTCCAGAAGTAACATATTAAGATCAATAATACGTAATGAATCTTCTGTAGAGCCTGATCCTGTTCTATGGGTTGTGGCCTGCAACTGCGGTTGATTAGAACTTTTTTTGATCATAGCCATTTTTTCTGTAGTTTCCTTTTCATTAAATTTCAATATTATCAAAATATAAAAATATGTCAGAAATATATATATATATATATATATATATATATAAACTTTGTCAATATATAATAATTATGTTACAATAATACAGCTAATACTGTGATCTTACAGCCTAATCAAACAGTAGTCTATCAAAATGTATTTCTTTGAAATTATGAGTCTCAATATAATAAATTAAGCTATAATATAAATAATACAAATTTATAAAATTATTCTTAATTATTCCAACACCAGTATATGATTCTGTTAAATTATACTATGCTATGAACTTTTCAATTGTATGTCATGACTATACTAAATTAATTACACTCTAAGAGTTATTTTTAGATTTTTATGTCAAAGTCTTATTTTTTTTTATCTATACACCCTCCCTTTTAATAATTCTATAACAGTGAGATTATATATAATATAACAGTATTACAACCAATGCTGTTATCTCAATCAAGTTGAAAACTTCTTCGTTCTCTTACTTTTTCTCTTCGCCAAGCTGCTTCTCTTGTGTCCATAAAGAGTTTGGGGTTTTTTGGTTATTTTTTTCGCCTCTTCCACTCTTCTTTCCTTACAAGCAGTCTCTCTTTGTTTGTCTTGTCTTTTTACCTTTCTTTTTTTGTCTGTAAAGCTTCTGTGGATCTTAATTCCTTCTACCTAGGTTGAGAGTTACCAGGAAAGGCACTGTCTTCTTTTCTTCCTTTCTTTAAAGCTGCTAATATTTTATCTTTTGTCTTTCACCTTTGAAATGAAATTACAGAAACAGGTACTCCTTTTATTTCACGTCTTTTTTTTTAGTGTGGTGCTTTTCCTGTGTTAACGTTATTTTTTCTATCTCCAAAAACATCTGTTTTCACACTGCCTCCTCCTACAGTCCTGCCACTTCTCCGTCTACTCTCCCCTTTCTCTTCTAATCAGCTCTTATCTTTACCACATATCTCTCTCTTCTCCATTCTTTCTTCTCTTTTCTCACACTTTTCCACACTTCCACACCAACAGATACTGTCTTTCACTCTAAATTCTCGTCTACTTCATCTTTTTACTAAACTTCTTCCAAACTCCTTCCTTCCGAGTCGCGCTTCACTCTATTTTTTACTATCTCTATAGTCCACTGTTGGCTTTACAGCCTTTTATCATGTTTTCATTTTGGAGTTTTCCTTTCTTTCGGTTCGCACATCACTCTGTACTTTTCTATCTCTATCACTATAATCCCAGCTGCTTGCTTCAGAACCTTTTTACTACGTTTTCATTTCAGCATTCCCCTTTCTTCCACGTCGCGTGTCACTCTGTCCTTTCTTATCTTTATAGTCCCAACTGCTTGCTTTAATGCCTTATACAGTGTTTCCTTTTTTTATTTTACTTCACCGCTCTTAAAGTGCCTTAGCGCATCAGGCATCTCCCTTTCCAGGGGGCTCCAGGCATCTGCCACCCTCTCCAGTCACTAAGTACATCAAAAGTCCAAATTCAGTCTTTATACACACCTGTACTTTTCTTCTTCTTTGTAAGTTCTCTTTTTTTTGTGTTTTAATGTCTTTATAAAGTGTGGGGCTCTTGCTGGCTGCCAAAGGTGCCTCTAATAACAGGAGGTTTCAGCTCTTTTTAATTCTTCACTCCCCCCAATGCCAAGATGCTGCTGGCTGCTGGGTTGTTGCTGGCTAATTACATTCTGTTTTTTCTGGACATACATTCCGGACACAAACCCAAAGAGCTGTATTATTAGCCCCCCCACACGGGGAAGCTAGGGATGGGTAGAACTAATCCCCATTCCCCCAAGCACCATTATCATGGAGGTGAGGTTACGAGCACCTCGTACCTGCGTCCTCCTCCTGAGCTCTCCACACCGGAAGTCAGGATAAACCATTTTTATTGCAAATTACATGGAGCACTTCTAATCCTCAGGAAGGAAGCACATGAAATGCATATGTACACATTCCGAATGTTCTTCACAGCACTTCCATCCACACCAGCCTCCTGTTGGCAAAAACATTTAAAACACTTTTTTAGTTTTTAAAAAAGGCTATTCCTGAAACTTACTCTTTCTCTCTCCCATCTAAAAACTATAATAATAATAATAATAGTTTTTATTTATATCCCGCCCCTCTGCCAAGCAATCGGGGCGGCGTACAACAATCACAATAACAAATAGCATCAATACAGAGCCCATCCCTTCTTCCCAACCCCACCCATACCCACCCCTCAAAAACAAAACAAACAAAGCAAATTAAAACAATTTTTAAAAATATACAAAATACAATATAAAATGCAAATACAATTTAAATGCAATTTTTGAAGGGTCCCTCCTCGCTGCCCCAGGTGGAAAAGGCAGCCTTTTTAAAGGGTCTCTCCTCGCTGCCCCAGGTGGAAAAGGCAGCCTTTTTAAGGGGTTCCTCCTCGCTGCCCAAGGTGGAAAAGGCAGCCTTTTTAAAGGGTCCCTCCTCGCTGCCCAAGGTGGAAAAGGCAGCCTTTTTAAAGGGTCCCTCCTCGCTGCCCAAGGTGGAAAAGGCAGCCTTTTTAAAGGGTCCCTCCTCGCTGCCCAAGGTGGAAAAGGCAGCCTTTTTAAAGGGTCTCTCCTCGCTGCCCAAGGTGGAAAAGGCAGCCTTTTTAAAGGGTCCCTCCTCGCTAAAAACTAACACCGATTCAACACTAAAACTCTTACCAGTGAGCTCTCGTAACCTGCACCTGCCTTTTCAATTGTCTGTCAAGGCATTTTCTAGAAGGAGTGGCTGGTAAGTAGACCCTACTGGGTCGGGCTTTCCCATTGCACTCTCAGTCTTCTGAGGGTCTGTTTTACAAAACACATTGCTGTATACCTCTTCTACACTAGAAATCAGGGATCCTTCTATCTTTAGGAAAAGTGCTTTCAGATCATAACCATAATCACACTCTAGGTCAGACCAATTATTAGGGCAGTCTATACTCCACTGCCCACTTGGTTTTAGCACCAGGGCCTTGGCCTGCTGAAAAACCAACTGCAGGTGAATCCTCTACTGCAGAAAAAAGGCTTACATTCTGAGGAACTGAAACAGTCTCTTCCTCATCAACACTGGTTTTCAGGTCTGCAGGAGTTAATGAGAGACTTCTAGGATTCACTGATTCTCCCCAACATTCATTACACAAGGGTTTCGGAGTATTGGAAAAACCCACAAGGCCTGCCAGTAGAAAAAAGAAAATCTACATTTCTTCATGGCCTATTCCTTCTTTGTAGGATGCTTTTTTATTGCTTCAGAGGGTCTTGGAAAACTCACTCAATACAGGGGAGTGGTGGCTGACTCCATTCTGTCTTCTCTGAAAATGTCCGGGCATGCCCAATGGCTCCCTGTACAAAGCAGGGCCAACCCACAGAGGGGGAGGTGGGAATGGCCCCACAGGGGCCTCAGCCAATCAGGAGAGTTGCTAAAAACCACCTTCTGATTGGCTCTTTCAAACCAGCAGGATGACAGGGGCCTGAATCCTCTCCCTACTGATCCACAGGGACATCACATGATCATAGAGGAGGTCACATGTCTCCATTCAGACACCCCACATATAGGTGGGAATTCCTGTTGGGGTGGGACCCCAAGTTAGGATGGCACTTCCAGGGTTGGGGCAGGATATCTGGGAAGCGAAAGACTTCTGGCAGGGGACAGGATATCCAGGGAAGGTAGGACTTCTGGGGAAGGACTGGATATCTGGCTAGGGCAGGACTTCTGGTTATGGTGGGATTTCCAGGACAGGACATCTGTCAGTGGGTGGGGCTTAGGAGTATGACAAGAGGTGCCATCATTAATTACTAATTAGGAAAAGGCAATGCGATCAAAAGCTTGTGATACACTTCTAATCCCATTCCTCTTTCTTGTTCTTCTCCCTTTTGTCTCACTGATTCTGACAGAGAACCACTCCCCACCCTAACAAATTCTAATGATCTCAGTCAATGTGTAGGGAGTGATCTTGGCCTTAATTGAGATATCTATAAAGTTTAACATGTTGGGGGGAAACTATAAAATCATTTATATAACCAAATCAATGGATTTTCCCAAGCTCTATGAGAAATACACTGCCATTATATTTGTGCACTCAGAAGTAAGTCCTCTAAATTAATTGGAATTTGTTCTCCATCAATTAAACATAGAATTGTACCTTTCGTGGTCTTCTGTATATAAATGTCTTGTTCTTGATGATGATGATGATGATGATGATAATAATAATAATAATAATAATAATAATTTTTATTTATAGCCTGCCCCTCTGCTAAGCAATCGGGGTGGGTTACAGCATAATTAAAACATAGAGTTAAAAACAGACAATCCCAATCCCCTAACCCTCCCACCCCTTAAAACTGAATTAAACTAATATTATATTAAAAACCATATACAAACTTTAATCTTTAATCTTTTTGTTGTGATGATATGTTTAATCATCACAACAAAAAGTTATGAATATTCTCAATCACAATGAATGTGTTTTGGATTTAATTCAGATGCTTACAGGTATGTAGCTCCCAATACTATGAAGCAAAAGACTGTGCAGCTATTCTATTTGTGCAGCTACTCTGTTTTCTCCTCTTTATATTTTAATTACCACAGGAAATCCAGTAAAGAAGTGGTTAGAAAACATGTGAGAATTATAAATGGAAGAGAATGACATCCAGACACACATCACACATCTATCCATAATATTCTCTGAATGAGACAGTGTGATTACATGATAAAATCCTTGTCTTTGATATGCACAAATCCTTTTAACTAAATACATGCTGCTGTTTTCTTTCCAAACGTTTTTATTTTAATAGTTTAAAATCCCCTCTGTTGTTCAACAATCAAGGATAAAAATTCTTCACCAATAGATTCCAATCTAATTTCTGCCCATTCTTTCAGTGTGAGACCTATCTAAGCTAATACACTGAAATTTAATCTAAACAAGATATAGGTGCAGTTGATGAGGGTTTTTTGCTTTTGTTTTTAGATCAGCGAGATAGTATTTTTTCTAGGTAAGGTTCTATGTTTCTTAAGTATCTAGTTCATAACTTAAAGTGGTATTGGGCAATCTAAAAAATGAAGAGTATTCTTTGTTATCTTTTTGAATTAAGAATTAAATATGACCTCACTTCATAGTTGAAATGATTTGTACCTATGAAACTTACTAATTAGTAAATTTGTCCCAGATATGCCAAGTGCTACCAATTTATGTAGCATTAAATATGTCAAGTGCTACCAATTTAAATTTTATTATGGTCTCTTTCTTATCCTTCTAGAACAATTCTTATGTATAGGATTCTAGATTTAAATAATATTCTCTTTTTTAAGGGGATAAATAAAACTTGTTTAGAGGATTCAAGAATCTATATACTCCTAGCTGAATCAAAACACATACTCAAGCCAATTGAATCTGTATATATGAAGCTAAGAATGGTCAAGCAAACTTAGGGGCTAAACAGACTGGAGTTTAACACAGGCCTTGGGACAGAGTGGAGCATGGTGTCGACACACTGCATGCCCTGATACCGCCCCAATGATGGTATCACATTGCCTGCCAGTCTGCATGGCAGGCAGTGAAAGGGCATGTCTTTGGCACAGTGTTTAGATGTGCTGCACCAAATAATCTCTCAAAAGCCACTACCATGGTGGCAAACACACCTTTTTACCACTTTAAAAAGAAATGGCATTCTTTTGGGGCCGGAAAATGCCAGATCAGGGCATGCAGTTGCTATGGCCCTGATCTGGCTCTGAAAGGGGCGGCAGGATGCTGCTCCAAAGGGGTGGTCCATTCAGCCCCATAGTTTCACCACTATTTATTTGAATAAGAAATATCCAACATATTTGAAATGTCTGAAATTATGTCACTGTGATTTGTGATTGTGTTTTGTTGGTGTTAACTTCCTTCGAGTTGACCTCGACTCATGGTGACCCATGGATGAGATATCTCCAAAACATCCTGTACTAAACCACTCTGCTCAGTTCCTTTAAGTCAAGGCCTGTGGCCTTCCTGATTGAGTCTTTCCACCTGGTATATGCTCTTCCTGTTTTTCTATCTTTCCTAGCACTATTTTCTTTTCTAATGAGTTATACCTACTAATGATGTGGCCAAAGTACAACAATCTCAATTTTGCCATCTTGGCTTGCAGGGGTAGTTCAGGCTTGATCTGTTCTAAGACCTATTTGTCCTTTTGGCCTTCCATTGTATCGTCAGCACTCTTCCCCAGCACCACACCTCAAATGAGTTTATTTTCTTTCTATCTGTTTTGTTCACTCTCTGGTTCTCAACAAATACTATGGTTTGGATCAGGGGTAGGCAACCTTTCCCCTTTAAGGGCCGAGGGACTTCAGCTCCCAGAAGCTTCAGCCATGTTGGCCAATAGTCCCATGTTGGCCAATAGCTCCTGGGATTCTGGGAGATGAAGTCTTTCAGCCCTTAAAGGGGAAAGGTTGCCTACCCCTGGTTTGGATGATCCTAACTTTGGAGTTCAGTGTCATATCTTTGAACTTTAAGAAGTCTTGTCTACTTCTTTCATAGCTCCCTTTCCCATACCTAGTCTTCCTCTAATTTCTTTGGCTGCAGTCTTTGGTCTGATAAATGTTTTATCCAAGATATGGGAGATCTTTGAATAAGAAATAAAACCCAAAGAAATAAAACTGATGCATGTTTTATGGCTTGCTCTCTGTGAGTGGGTATCAGGGACCACCACACTATTGTTCTGCTGTTTCTGTCAACTTGATGGATACTGAAGAGACACCTGTGTTTTACAGCTCTTTCAAGAGCGAAGGAACAACATCACAGGCATCTACATCTGTTAAACAGGGAATGCTGACTAATCAATCACCTGGTGCCCATAGACAACTACCTATAAATCTCTCAGAAGCTGCTGAAAGTCTTTGGGCGGAAGCAGACGGGTGGCCGTGGGCTGCCCTGGGAATCTGCGCCGCGGGGCTGAGGTATTCCCACACCTCGGCCCCATGGCGCAGCTTTGCTGCCCCTGGAAGGAGTACTACAATAACACTCCTTCCACAAGTCGCTGAAGGTGCACCGCAAAAGGCTGGCGGCGCACCTTCGGCAACTCTTCCGCCGCAGCATGTGCAAACGTTGTGGCGGGAAGGCATCGTTGGAGTGCCGGCCGTGCGGAGGGGCCGGCGCTCCAACAATGCCTTTGGAAAGGGGTTGGGGCACCCATCGTGCAGCTGCCCCTCCCCTTCCTTGCCCCCAAAACAGCCCTTTTAGCCTTCTGCTTCCTCCCTTTGTTGCTTGCAACCATTCAGTCTCTCTGACTGGCAGTGCTTGGATATTTCTTGGGATTCTTATCTCTGGACTGGTTATGTTTAACATCATACCCTTTCAGGCATTAGTTATCTGGACTTCTAGCTGTGCATAATGTCTTTTAGACCAGGTGAGAACTCATCCCATGTCTCCCTTCATATTCTGTGAACTTCTTGGATTATCTGTAAATGATCTGTGTTGGCTTACTTTACCTGTAGCTCCTTCCTTTGTAATAACCTGTTTCTCTGGGTATTTACTGTCTATTAGGACAGATGGGTTGTTTTACATATCTCTGCTTATATATATTTGATAAAAGGAATGTTTGTAAAAGATGACTAAAAAGAGAAAGATGTGTGTGTTTCTACACTGCAAAGTACACAGCTAGAAATACGTATTTTCCTATTCTCAATGTAAAATAACGAATAATAACGAATATTGAAATAATAATTTCAGCTACTTGAAAGTGGGAAGTTTCAGTACTAGTTTACAAGTCTATGTTGGAAAATGCTTCCCAACCAAGCATTCTCTTTAACCCTCTTTACTCATTCACTATTACATCAATGCAGCTTTAGACAGTAAGGACTGACAGTAAGTGCTGTCTCTAGAACATTTCTCATTTGCTTAGTCACACATTGTGGGGATGCTCTGAGCAACCACCCCATGTGACCTGAAAACCTTCCAGGTGTGTTTACAAACACATAATAAAATACTCTCCCGGCCTCGCGGGGGCCAAGAAGGACTTTGGGCTCATTTTAGCCCGATCGTTGGGGCGGCCTTCAGCCCGTTTCTCCACCTGGGCGACCTTCAACCCCCCCTTACCATCTGTGTGGCCTGGAGGAGCCGCTTGTCACGGGACTGTGTGGGACGCTGGCGGGTTTAAACCCCCACCTGGGACATCTTCCACCAGCGCACGCGGCGGCAGCGGCGACTCTCCCGGCCTCGCGGGGGCCAAGAAGGACTTTGGGCTCATTTTAGCCCAATCGTTGGGGTGGCCTTCAGCCTGTTTCTCCACCTGGGCGACCTTCAACCCCACCCTTACCATCTGGGTGGCCTGGAGGAGCCGCTTGTCGCAGGACTGTGTGGGACGCTGGTGGGTTTAAAACCCCGCCCGGGACACCTTCCACCAGCACACGCGGCGGCGGCGGCGACTCTCCCGGCCTCTTGGGGGCCAAGAAGGACTTTTGGCTCATTTTAGCCAGATCGTTGGGGCAGCCTTCAGCCTGTTTCTCCACCTGGGCAACCTTCAAACCCCCCTTACCATCTGGGTGGCCTGGAGGAGCCGCTTGTCGCAGGACTGTGTGGGACGCTGGCAGGTTTAAAATCCCGCCCGGGACACCTTCCATCAGCACATGCGGCAGCAGCGGCGACTCTCCCAGCCTCGCAGGGGCCAAGAAGGACTTTGCGCTCATTTTAGCCCGATTGTTGGGGTGGCCTTCAGCCCGTTTCTCCATCTGGGTGACCTTCAACCCTCCCCTTACCATCTGGGCGTCCCTGGCAGGATTTTGAGTTAGCCTTAGCCTTTTTATTTAGATGGCCTCTAATTCCTCGCCATTTTGGCGGCCGGAGGAGCCACGGACCGAGTGTTTGGATGGAGTGTATGGGCGGGTATATAACCCTCTCTAGGAACATCTCCCATCGCTGCACACAGTGGTGGTGACTCTTCCGGCTCCTCAAAGGCCGCAAGAGAGACTTTGGGCTTGGAGGGCTTGCCCTAATCCTGATTTATTATGCAGTCGCAGCCTTATGTAAAGGAGAATTTTCTCCCCTTCCGCTAACCGGGGATGATTGCAGCCTGGGGGCGGATATTACGGTGATACGGGGGATGGGTAGGTATGGCGGCAACAGAGCAAGCAGATGTTACAAAAGAAGGAGGGATCGATGCTTGATATCTATCCCTCCTTCAGTTTGCTCTGTTTCCCAGGATAACTTGGAGAATGTGCCTGCCATTCCACTGACTCTTAACCTGCTCCTCTGCAATGCCAGGTCAGTCAGAAATAAGACCCACATCATCCATGACTTGTTAGTGGATGAGATGGCCGACCTGGCATGCTTTACTGAGACCTGGCTGGAGGATACCAGCTCTGTGTCGTGGGCGCAGGCTCTCCCATCTGGGTACTCGGTTAGTGAGCAGGTGAGGGAAAGTGGGCGGGGGGGAGGTATAGCCTTGGTCCATAGAAACACCTTGACCTTGATCAGGAAACCTATTCGGAAAACGACGCACATCGAGTGTATGTACCTTAGCCTGAAGACCAGGGATAGTTTGGGGATTCTGTTGGTCTACCGGCCACCCCGTTGCTTAACAGACTCCCTAACTGAGCTGACCACCCTGGTTTCAGAGTTGCTGCTGGAGTCGCCCAGACTTTTGGTTCTGGGCGACTTCAACATTCCATTCGAAACCAGGTTACAAGATTTATCTGGTGCGGCTCAGGAGTTCATGGATACCATGACAATCATGGGCCTATCCCAATTGGTCGACGGGCCGACACATTGCGCAGGTCATACTCTCGATGCGGTCTTTAGTACAGAGCAGGGATATCCGTGGGTGGAGGTCAAGGGAACCTCCCCCCGTCATGGACGGATCATTTCCTGATCAGGGTGGAACTCAGGGCTGTATCCTATCCCCCGGGGGTGGTGGACCCATTAGATTGGTCCGCCCTCGAAGACTAATGGAACCCATTGGTTTCCAGAAAGCCTTGGAGGGTTTAATGGTAGGCAACGTCGACGATTCTGTTGAAGCCTTGGTGAACACTTGGAATACTGACCTCACCAGGGCTATCGACACAATCGCTCCCAAGCATCCTTTCCGACCTGCTTCGAACCGCAAACCTTGGTATTCAGAAGATCTTAGATGGATGAAGCGGGCTGGACAACGACTGGAGCGCGAGTGGCGAAAGACTCGGCTTTTATGCAACAGACTCGTCTTAGGAGTCATCTTGACTCCTACAGAGAGGCTTTACCTGCAGCGCAGAAATCATTCTGCGCTGCACGCATTGCATCTGCAGAGTCTCGCCCGGCAGAGCTGTTTAGGGTGGTGGGGGAGCTGGCAAAGGTTCCTCCTGCGCCAGGTCCCCTACTTAACCCAACAACAGCCTGCTGTGAAGCATTTAATACCTACTTTGCAGATAAAATCTCTCGGATAAAGGCCGACTTAGACGCCAATATTCAAGCAGAATCCGTAGACAAGGTGTCCAGCAACTCCGTTGATGGTATTTTACTGGATCAATTTCAGTCTGTGAGTACCGATGACATGGACAAGCTGCTTGGAAGGATGAGGAAGATGACTTGCCCTCTCGATCCGTGTCCATCTTGGCTGGTTGTCCGGGGGGGGGGGGGGGGATGCGTTGAAAGTGTTCCTTCGGGACACGATCAATGCATCCTTTAGGGAGGGTTATGTTCCATCTTGTCTTAAGGAGGCGGCGGTCAAGCCACTCCTGAAGAAGCCCTCCCTAGACCCCTTGGATAGAAATAATTATCGACCAGTCTCCCTGCTACCTTTTTTGAGCAAGGTGATCAAGAGGGCAGTCGCCTCCCAACTCCAGACAGTCTTGGATGAAACCGATTATCTTGATCCATTTCAAACCGGCTTTAGGACAGGATTTGGGGTTGAGACTGCTATGGTTGCTCTGACCGATGACCTCCGCTTGAGTATCGACAGGGGTAGTGTGACCTTGCTGGTGCTCTTGGATCTCTCCGCAGCCTTTGATACGATAGATCATACCATCCTTTTAGATTGCCTGAAAGAGTTAGGAATTGGAGGCACTGCTCTGCAGTGGTTCCGTTCCTTCCTCTCGGGCCGATCTCAGAGGGTGAGGCTCGGGGACAGTTGCTCATCTAAAATAGAGCTTAATTGTGGTGTCCCACAGGGTGCCATCCTGTCCCCGATGCTGTTCAATATTTATATGAAACCGCTGGGGGAGATCATTCGGAGGCATGGAGCGCGGTGTCTTCAGTATGCTGATGACACCCAGATATACTTCTCCATGACCAGATCATCGACTCAGACTTCAGATGGCGCCTCACCTCTTAATGACTGTCTAAGAGCGGTAATGGATTGGATGAGGAAAAACAGACTGAAGTTGAATCCAGACAAAACGGTGGTACTTACTGTGACAGGCCTGAAACCAGATCTGGGAATACAGTCTCCAGTCCTGGATGGAATCACACTCTCCTCTAAGGACTGTGTTCGCAGTTTGGGGGTGCTCCTAGATCCGTCGCTCCACATGACTTGTCAGGTGAATGCGGTGGTCAGGAGTGCTTGTTATCAGCTTCGGCTGATACGCCAACTGCACCCTTATCTGGACATGAGGGACCTGGAAACTGTGGTACACGCACTGGTAACCTCACGTCTGGATTTCTGCAACACGCTCTACATGGGGCTACCCTTGTGCCTAACTCGGAAACTTCAACTAGTACAAAATATGGCAGCCAGACTAATTACTGGGACATCAAGGAGGGAGCACATTACACCGGTGCTTAAATCCCTCCACTGGCTGCCAATTAGTTTCTGGGCGCAGTACAAGGTGTTGGTTTTAACCTTTAAAGCCCTACATGGCTTGGGTCCATCTTATCTTAGGGACCGCCTCTCCCCGTATGATCCCCCCCGCGCCCTTCGGTCCTCTGGGAGGAATCTGTTACAGCCAATAAAGACCAGGCTGTCCCAGACCTCCCAGAGGGCCTTTTCCGCCACTGCCCCCAGGCTATGGAATGGCCTGCCGGATGAGATCCGTCTTATTTCCACGCTAACCGCCTTTAAGAAGGCGGTGAAGACGAATCTCTTCCGGCAGGCCTTTCCTGAATAATAGCCCCCGGAACATTTGCCCTGGGAGACGAATTTGTCCATTATTTAATTAATCCGGCCTATCGCTTGCAATATTTGTATTAGACTGTACTGTTTTTAACTGTTAATTTGTTTTAATTCTTTTCTGGTTTAATATTGTTTTAAGGGGTTGGGAGGTGGGACTTAGGTTTGGGGATGTTTTTACATTGTTCTGTTTTTAAATGCTGTAACCCGCCTCGATTGTTGGGCAGAGAGGCGGGCTATAAATAAAAATTATTATTATTATTATTATTATTATTACTCCCCGTCCCATCTTCCTTCTCCCTCAGGAAGGTGAGTACAGGCTCTACTGAGCTGCTCCTCTTCTTGAGACTTTTCTGTGGTTAGTCTGGCCTTAGGCACTGCATGTAGATATGCTTGAATATACCTTTAAATGCAATTAATAAAGTTTTTAGCTATGAAACTTGCATGCTTCCTGTTTGCCTTATTTTGCTAAACATAGATTCATAGAGACCCAAGAGATTCAGTGCTCTCCTGTGTGAACTCTGCTAAAGGAGACTGAATAATAATAATAATAATAATAATAATAATAATAATAATTTACTTGTATCCCACCTCTCTGTAAAATACAACCGGGGCACAATAAAATGAACAATCCTAACCTCTAATAGCCCACCCCCTCTAAAATACAATTAAACAATCAAAGTTTTAAAACAGACATAAAAATAACAACTACAATAAATGAAAATTAACTTAAAATAGCTGCAGCCGAAATTAGGGTGAGACATAACTATTTTCGGTGGCCGGTTTTCAACTCAGAAAGGCCTGCCAGAAGAGATCCATCTTAACAGCTTTTTTAAAGGTGTTTAAGATGGTCAAGTGATGGATCTCATCTGGCAGGCCATTTCATAGTCTGGGTGCAATAGCTGAAAAGGTCCTCTGGGCAGTTGCAGATAATCTAGTTTTTATAGGAAGCAATAAATTCTTCCCAGAGGACCTCAGTGTGTGGGGTGGATTATACAGAAGGAGGCGGTCCTGAAGGTAGGTTGGACCCAAGCCATTTAGGCCTTTAAAGGTGATAATAGGCAGCCAGTGAAGTGATTTTAGAATAGGTATTACGTGGTCTCTTCTGGTTTTACCTGAGATAGGCCTGGCTGCCATATTCTGTACCAATTGAAGTTTCCAAACTAGCACATGCAGAAATTGAGATGAGAAGTTACCAGTGCATGTACCATGGTTTCATGGTCCCTAACCTCCAGGAAAAAGTGCAGCTGGCGTATCAGTCAAAGCTGATAACAAGCGCTCCTGATCACCACATTCAACTGATTTGTCGTTTGAAGTGACAGATATAGGAGCATCCCCAGACTGCGAACACAGTCCTTTGAAGAGAGTGTGACCCCATCTAGGACTGGAGATTGTGTCCCAATACCTGGATTCAGGACATTTATAGTTAGTACCTCAGTTTCATTCTGTTTTTCCTCATCCAGTCCATTATCGTTTTAAGACATTTATTGAGAGGGGAGATGCCATCTGAAGTCAAAGCTGTAGAATGAGACATGGAAAAATACATCTGGGTGTCATCGGCACACATCAGGATGGCACACTGAGGGATGGCACAATTAAGCTCCTTTTTAGCTGAGCAACTGTCCCCGAGCATCACCCTTTGGAATCTGCCTGAAAGGAAGGAAAGGGACCATTGGAGTGCAATACCTCCAATTCCTAATTCTCTCAGGCGTTCCAAGAGGATGTCATTGTTGTTATTATTGAATGTTGGAGTAGCAGGTTTGTGTGAAGATAAATCCACTCAGCAGAGTAGTCCATGCAGCAGGACAGCTTGTAGCAGAGAACACATCAGCACGCAGACAGATATCCAAGCTGCTAGTAAAAGGCTTTATTATAGAAAAACCATATGCAAAGTAAAAACTACAAAGTCCAATAAAACATCACTTTAGCCAGATGTGGCTAAAGGAACAAAACTACAAAACCTTAATGCTACATTGTGAAAAATTAGTCAAGCTACAGCTCCAGCAAAAATAAAGAAAACTTAATCCATACTGTAGAAAGTTCAAGAACAGATTGACTCCTATGCCTAAAACACAATTTCTCAGCCCAACTTTCTCCACCTCTAGGGTGTTAACCTCAGGTTAATTGGTTGATCTGTACATGACGTATGTTAACCAAACCCCTTGCTATTCATCTTTTACCATGTGATCTACTTTCCCAAAACATCTTTTATTATTGTATTCACTGTGTAAACAAGAACTCTTTCCCATGTATTCCAACTTCTTGTCTCCATTTGTTTTGTCTCTTCAAACACCTGGACTGAGATGTTGTGCTAGGCCTAGAAGCATATTCTCATCATGGAAAAATACACACACACACATCTTTACATTTCAACATTGACTATATATCCCATCAATATCCTGACAGTCATGGTCTATCATGTCAAAGGTTGCTGATAGGTCCAGTAGTACCAACAGGGTCACACTACCCCTGTCGATGCCCAGACAAAGTTAAGGCAACCATGTCAGTCTCTACTCCATATCCTTCCCTAAAGCCAGTTTGAAATGGACCCAGATAATCGGTTTCCTCAAGACAGCTTGGAGCTGAAGAGCAACAGCCCTCTCAATCACCTTGCTCAAAAAAGGTAGCAAAGAGACTGGTCTATAGCTGTTCATGTCCAGAGGGTCAAGGGAAGTTTTTTTCAGAAGCTGCCTGACCACAGCTTCCTTCAAACAAGAAGGAATACAACCTTCCCCAAGGGATGCATTGATGATGTCCCTCAGGAATGTCCTCAAAACATCTCCCCCCTGGATGGCCAGCTACAAAGGCCAAGAGTAAAGAGGGCAAGTTGTCTTCCTCACTTTACCAAGGAGCTTGTCCACATAATTGGTACTCAACGGTTGGAACTGATCCAATATAATTTCATAAGTGGAGTTGCTGAATACCTCATTATCGATTCTACTATAACACCGGCGTCCAAGTTGGCTTTTATTCGAGAGATTTTATCTGCAAAGCAGTTGTTAAATGTGTCACAGCAGGCCGTTGTCGGGTTAAGTAATGGGTTCTGCACAGGTGGAACTTGTGTCAGTTCCCTTATCACCCTAAACAGCTCTGCTGGATGGGACTCTGCAGATGCAATACGTGTAGAGAAGAAAGATTTCCTTGCTGCATGTATTGCCTCTGTATAGGAGCAAAGAAATTTCCTATGATGAGTAAGAGTCGAGTTTTCCACTAAACGCACTCTAGTCATTGTCCAACCCACTTCATCTTCCTGAGTTCTTCAGTTTACCATGATTGGGGATTTGAAGCAGGTTGGAAATGATGCTTGGGAGCAATCATGTTGATAGCCTTGGCAACATCGGTGTTCCAGGTATTAACCAAAGCTTCAACAGAATGGCTGGTGTACCAGCCATTAAAACTTCTTTCTGGAATCCAGTTGGTTCCATTAGCCTTCAAGGGTGGACCAGTCTAATGGGTCCTCCACCCCCAACAGGACAGGCAGTGGTTCTAAGTTCAGCCTTGATCTGGAAATGATCCGTCCATGACAATGCGGAGGTTTTTATTACCTCTGCCCATGGATATTCCTGTTCCTTACTGAAGACCACATCGAGGGTATGACCTGCACAATGTGTGGGCCTGGCGACCAATTGGGATAGGCCCATGTTTGTCATGGACTCCATGAAATCCCGAGCCACACCTGTTAAATTTGACAAACTGGTCTCGAGTGGAATGTTGAAGTCACCCAAGATTAAAAGTCTAGGCAACTCCAACAGCAACTCTGAGACCAGTTGTGTCAGCCCGGTTAGGGAGTCTGCTAGACAATGGAGTGGATGCTATACTATCAGAATCCCCAAACTATCCTTGGTCCTCAGGCTCAGGTATATACACTCGAAATGGACTGTTTTCCAGACAGGTATCCTGATCAAGGTAAGATTATTCTTATGAACCAGAGCCACTTAACCCCCTCGCCCACTTCCCCTTACCTGCTCACTAACAGACTACCCAGCTGGGAGGGCCTATGCCCAAATTGTAGCACTGCCTTCTCCCAGCCAGATCTCTGTAAGGCAAGCCAAGTCGGCATCTTCATCTAAGAGAAGATCATAAATGATCTGGGTCTTGTTTTTGACCAACCTGGCATTGCAAAGGAGCAAGGTAAGGTTCTATGGTATGGTTCTTCATCTTTTCCAGAAAAGGGGCTAACATCCCTGGAATCTTTTTCTAATCTAATAGTCTGCTCACAGATACTGGCTTTCTATAGGTTCTGTGCAAATCATAAAGGTTGTTAGGATAACATTCTTATCTCCCACATTCAAGATTACATTGTATCACTCTATCAGGGAACTTAATAACTGTTCTGAAAACATTTGAAATGATAAGGCTCCAGCAAATATGACTTAAGAATCAAAGAAATAGTTTATCATCTAATTTATATCTCTTACTACATTTTCACCATAGACCAGATCAGAATCCAGAATGAATTTGTAAATAATATGACAACTGAATATATACTGGAAGCGCGCCTTGAGTTTTCTGGATTCACACTTCCATAAATAAAGATTTACAAGAAGACAGGTATGATGCAGCTTGTCCACTAGTTGCAGCTAATTCAAATGCAGGGTCAAAATCTCTCCAGGTTCATTTGTAGTTTTACTGTTTAAGATTAAACCCTGGATGTTAGGAGTAATAATTACTGTTACACTTCATAGTGTCACTGATGTCATTTAAGTGAGTCACAGTCCAGCCTTGGTGTTTGGAGGATTGGTTGAAAGATGTCTTCTTGCACTAAGTATTATTGCTGAATGTAGAAACTGAGAGATTCATAAAAGTAGTATGATAATAACATCTAATAACAGCCTTGTGGTAAACTCTCTGCACACAGAACCTTGAGGTGTAATGGAATAGACTCCTAGGTTTCCACTTCCTCTTCTGTGATATCTCTGTCATATTCTGAAGTAACTTATCTAGTTATATTTTATTCTGCCTTTCCTCTAAGAAACCCAGAAATCCTTATTCCTCCATTATAGCTTAACTATGTGAAGCTAGGAATAGGTGACTGGTCCTGTTGTTGTTGAGTAAGTATTTAAATCCAGGCTTCCTGGTGTGCATATCTATCATGCTATGCAGCATTGTTTTTGCACATAAGGCTTTTTTGCTTAACCAAATGGCCAGTTTATTTTATTTTGGTTATCTGGAAAACATGTGTTGTATAATACTCCATATTTGTAAATGAAGAAGAATTTAGTTTACTCGTTCATATTTCCCCTGTGAAAATATCCAATTTATTCCTCCTGGGACTGACAATGAGACAAAACACATCCTATAAAGCATTTTGTCAAAGAAAAATGAGCACTGACCTTTTGCTCTTTTGGAAAAAGTGCACAAATAAAAATGCTGTTATTATTTATTACTGTTATTTATTCATTTGTATCATGCCTTTCCTCCCAATACTGAGATTCAAGATGGCTTATAAAAAAAATAGCAAACACAATTTAAAAGAAAAATGCATATGTATTTGATCTTTTAAAATAAACTGTACCCAAGCACTATCTGGTCATTGGGAAAATGTGGAAATAGGCAAACATTTAAAAAATGTAAACAAAATATGTAGGTATGGGAGATGTGTACCAAAATATGCATGAATTTTTGTGTGGGAAGAATAAAAGAGTTTCTCAAAACAAAACAGAACAGAGACAGGATAAAAATGCTTACTGGAATCCTGAGAGACCCCAGGAAACAGATACCGTGCAAATAGATATAGAGTACAATTCTTCCTTTACAGTACAAATAGATAAAGAGGAAAATAATATCCATATAACTAGAATAATGTCTATATCATAAAAAGAGGAAACTTGAATGGGCCACTGATTTGCAAAACTTTCACAAAGGGGATACTATACTAATGACAGCTACACAGCTCTTGGAATGACAGGCTAGTGAAAAGTACCATAACGACTAATGAGTAAGCCACTGCATAAGCAAAGAACTAGGCTAGGGCTTTAGTCAGTTCTCTCCTGTTGAAAGAAAGGAAATGACTTCACACTTATATTCAAACATGTTTTTTAATGTCATGACACAGCCAGCATCTAAGGACAAATACTGCAGAAACTATGTCAAGGTTGGCAAGCCCCACATGTGCTCAACCAAGCCATTTCTTAATTCTGTTTCTAACCCCATGCTGTTTTTCATAAATTGGCTGCTCCAATGGATGCTTCAGTACTATTTTTTTGGCCTAAATATATTCCCTGAAAGCCAGCAAGCAACCTGAATATGAAATGAAAGTTTTCATACTTGTGTGTTTGTGTATTTAATTTTCAGTTTATACTAATTACCTATAATTTTGCTTTAATCTGCAGGGGATGAATGAAAAAATGAAGTAATAGAAAGGCAGGTAACATAACCTGATAAGAACCATCATTCTTCTTGATAGTTAAATGGATGATGGCCCATAGATAAAAAGGGCTATCTCTAGTTGGCAATAATGCCCATGTTCCATAGAGAAGCAAAATGAAGTTTAAAGGACCCAGTTCAGTTAGCGGATATGTATTTGACTGAAATAATCTAACAGTTATTAATGAAGATAGTCATTGGTATCACATAGTATCAATTTTGGAAAATAGGTTCTGGCATTCTCAAGAGCTGAAAAATCAGATTCAAGTTTCATGGATAAACTTTATTGGACAAAACTTACTGGACAATTGCACAAAATAACAGTTAAGAGTTCATGTTATCAATTAAAATCAGTTTTGCAATAACCAAGGTAATTCTAGATAAAGAAATTCTTCTCATTAACTTCTGTTTGATGGAACTCAATGTAAGCACAAGTATTAAAGGTTTAGCTGAATATAAAAATTGTGCAGATTTGGAGTCATAGAAAGCAATAGCAGCTTCATGTATATACCACTTCATATTGTGCTATGCAGTCTCTAAGTGGTTTACAAATGTAAGCTAATTACCCCAATAAGCTGGGTACTCATTTTAGTGACCCCGGAAGATGCAAGCCTGAATCAAGCCTGAGCCCTATCTTATATTGAACTCTCAACCTTGTGCTTTGTGAGTGAGTGGCTGTAGTAAAGGCATTTAACCACTGGGCCACAAGGGTGAAATTGATGAAGTGGCTATGGTAGAATTATAAGAAATATTTATTAAATATGTTTATTTAGAAGACCTCAAATTCAAGCTTATTTGTCTTTAATGTGAATGGCAAGGTACAGAGTGGTTTCATCAGATACAAAACATCTCTCTTTTTTCCCTCACATCCCATCATGCTCCTTGTACCCATATGGACCAAGCATTCTGTTCAAGAAGAATTTTATATTGAAATATACAGCAAACATATTCTGCCCACAACTTGTTGTTGGTAGAAGTAATATTAGTGTAATGTGTATGTCTGATATATACTTGTAAGATTTCTAAAGCTAGCTTCCATTATGAAACCATCCCCAAAGTGTATTTTAAACACCTACCAATATCTTTAAAAAATATCTATCCCATATGGAAAGAACATAAGTTCTACTTATGTGAGAATTCTGACACATATAGGGAGCAAAATGTATATTTTATCTGTATGTCAGCTTCATGTTTTTCCTTGATTATGTAGATTCCTTTGTTGCTAGCCAGAATGAAGTTGCCATGTCCTGATCTGTTCTTGACAATATCTTTCACAGCCAGGAAGCAGTCAGCATTTCCAAAGGAGCTGTTTTTTTGATAACTTAGGGGCTATGCAGACAGGCAAAAAGAGTTCTTTGAGGGTGACTGGAAGGCATGGTCTTTAGATGATGCATGCCTAAAGGTCACCAGGAAAGCGCCCTCTACCTGCCCTATACCAGGAAAGGCCACTCCAAAAAGGAGCTGCTTTTTCCTGCTTCTTCTTGGAAAGTGCGAACCTTCACAGATGCATCTGTATGCAGCGATGGAGGGGTGGCGTAAAAAGGGTACTTGAGAGTTAAAATGCCAATGTAAATGCACCTGCACACATGTGACACATTCTGAGTTGCCCATTGTGAGCATGTGCCCTAGGAAAAAAGGTTCAATTTAAAGCATCCTAATAACCCAGGGGTAAGTGCACTGCCGCAGGTGCACCTGCATAAGAACCCTAGCCCTAACCCTAATTTTCACAGTATGTATGCACCTAAACGGGAAGCTGAAAGTGATGCTGCTGGATGTTTCACTGTAAGAAAGTGATAAAGTGAAAGTTTCACTTTTAAGCTGGACCCCACACACACTTTTAAGCTGGACCCCACACACTTCATTTTCGCAGTGGACCTTTGCATCTGTGGAGCTCTATACCTGTGCACCTTTGGCGCTTGTATTGTACAGCGGGCAGAATGGCACAGCCATCCACAAGAAGTGAGCAAAAAAGAGGGAGAGGGACATCGTGGAACCATGTGGAGACAGCTGACCTCATAGCTGTGTGGTCACAGCCACATATTCTGGAGAAACTGAGGAATTCCTTTTTGAATGCCGAAACATTTAAGGAGTTGGCAGAAGGCATGAGGGCTAAGGGCCACCAACGCACTTGGGAGGAGTGTCTTCAGAACACCAAAAACCTCAGGGCAGATTACAAGAAGGGGAGCACTACATCTTCCAGAATCAGTAGCTACCATGACCGCTTACCTGTCCCACAGACCAGCACAGAGGAAAGCGAGTATGACAGTGAGGGCAAGGAGAGGGCAGGTCTAGGCTGCACATGGTAGAGTCATTCGTAGTTATTGCAATAAATGCATTCTGTTGCATGTACACCTGCACTCAAAAAGCATAGCAGTTTGTACGGTTTTTGTGAAGTTTTTTGCATAGGTGCGCAGGTTTTCAGAAGACTTGCACAACATTTTTGTACCCTGGCATGCTTGGAGGGGATCGTGGAGGAACGTTTTTCTGTGTGTCTTGTTGACCATGTCCCTTGCATGACCATCAGCTGCATGTATCCAGTCTGTCCACACAAACCTCCCTGGCATGTACCACTCCCCTCCACCCCTGATCTCTGCTGGACATATTTTGTGTGTAAACTTTGCCCTGTGACATATATGTCCCTAGAGCATGAAGTAGGATGAGAGAGAGAAGATGAAACAGCTAATCACAGAGCTGCAATGCCACCAGCAGCCTGCCTGGCTGAGATCAAAGAGAAGAGGGTGCATCGCTCAGCAGCTGCAGCAACTACTACTGCCCTTGATTGGTTCATGGAACGTAGCACAGAACAAATGGACAGAGTCCTGGAACAGGGGGAACGGCTTGGGGAACATTCCTATCATCTGGCTGAATGTTCCTCAGGCAGAGTGAGGCAGAGCACTAGAGGGAGTTCCAATAGAGATCATCCAGCAGCAGAAGTACCTCACTACTTCACTGGAAGTGCAGACTGGTCTGCTGGGCCGGTTTGCGGAAGCCATAACGGGGGCCCCCAGGGACATTGGTGGCAGAGGGGAAGGTGTGGAAGAAGGTGGAATAGGGAGGGGCATCCCCCTGGCCCTAGAGGAGGGGGCTGTGCTGCTAGGCAGAGGAAGTAGGGGGCGCTCTCCACCCATGGAGGTGGAGGCTGCTATGGAGATGAAGATCATTAAGCAATGCCCTGTAGATGAATCTGCCAGCCTCTTCAGCAGCGATGTGGCAGTGCCACAGGCCTCTCACCCCCCCAAAGGCAGAGATCAAGTAGAGGGGGAAGGGGATGTTGCGACGATCACCAATAAGTAGCAAGGCAGATACCACCAACTATACCCAACTCATTCATTCCTACCCCACACTATGCCCACATCACTCATGCTCCTCACTGGTTCTCAGCAGTGATCCTGAATTGAACATACACACCTGCGCACAAAATGTCACAAGGTTTAGAAATAGAAAGTTTATTCATAAAAGACAGCTTCTGCCGGACCTACGTACATGTGTAGATTGCAGCATGATTTTTTAAAAAATATTTTTTTCAATATAAACAACAATGTTTGAACTATTTACAAATGGGGGGAGTATGTACAACTGAGGTGCAGAAGGAGAGGTGGAGGAGGGAAGTATGTACAAGGGGAAGGGGAGGGGAAGGTGCTTCAGGAAGGAGGAGGTGTGGTTGGGGGGCGACCAAGTCAGTCCAGGATGGCTGTCACCAAGTCAAGTTGCTTAAGTTGGTCCTCGATGGTAGCCACTCTGTCTTCCAGCCATCATTCTGCAAGGGAAAAGAAAAGAGAAAAGTGTGGTTAAGAGGTTGCACTACACCCCATCACCCAATGCCAAAGCCAGGGTTCCTGGGTGGCCCCACTTCCTCCCTCACTTTCCCTGTCACTCTTACCTTACTGACAGTCCTGCTCCTGGCTCCCTTGGAGTTGGGCTAAGCGGCCAGCATCAAGGGGCTCCTGCCCAACTCCTCCTAACAGGCAGCAGCTCAGGCCAGGCTGCTCCTTCTCAGGACCGCCTGTGAAAGTGAAAAACACCATTTAATAAATTGCCATAGAAAGTGGTGGGGGAAGGGAGGGACAGGGACATCACCCCCTCCCCTTTGGGACTTATCTTGTGGCATGGGAGGCTGTTGTGCCTGCAGAAGGATGCCATGATCTCCCTCTGCCTGGGCATCCCGGCTAGGGGCGGCTTCACTTTCTGAGGAGGAGGATGAGGGGGAACCAGCAGGGTCCCTCCTCTGTCCTTACCATCACCTCCACTGCACACCTGCATTTGGGGACAAGAGAGACACCATTAACACCCATGGATGTGGGAAATGAGGCAGAGGAGGGATAGGGAAGGGCAATGGGTAGGTAGGGATGGCCATCAGGGACCATCAGGGACCATGGCAGGGGCCCGCCACTTATCTAGAAGACTACAATCTTGCCACCATGGGCAGCTGGCCCTCACCCACAGGTCGCGCAGCCAGTTGTAAAATGGTGGCCACTTCCGTAGGGCTTTGAAGAATACCCCCTTCAGTGCCTTGAACTTAGTCTGACACTGTTGAGGGGTCTTCCTGAAGCCCTGCTGCAGAAGGGCTTTTGAGGCCTGGTGAAAGTACCCTCGGTTTGGCCGGTTGGTATTGGTCATCACCTTTCTCACAGTTGCTTCTGGGGTGAGGGCATGAAGGAGAATGCCCACCTCCTCATCCATAGGTGATCTGGACGGGCACTCTCCTCCTGTCCACAGGGACATTTATGGGCAGTTGTTGCTGAGGGCAGATGGCCTTACCTGGCCTCTAGCCAATGGAGACCCTCAGAGGAGAAGTTTGTATCTAGCTCCCAATGGTTGCCCTCTGGGCTACCACTTGTTACAATCAAATGAGCGATTGGGAAGGCTGACTGTTGGGCAATTGATACATTTTCAGAGATTACAGTTGGTCGTTCCTACACTGTATCTTTCTATGGCCAGGAAAAGTGGTGCCTGGTGACCCCCCCATGACCTTTTGTGTGTGCCTGTGTGTCTCTGTGTGTCCCCCTTAGGCTCATGGTTAAACTTGGGTGCATAAGAGCATGAATGCTGACCATACACAGAGTGTGGATAATAGGATATGTTTATTGAGGTGCTTATCATGGCATAGTACAGTAGTGCCCTAGGATCACAGATAGAGGAGAGGGATACTTCAGATCTTCCCAGTCTCAAAGAACTCTGCCAGGGCCTCCCCTTCTCTCTGCTTCACAACATCATTGTCCTCCATGGGTGCCCCCAGGGTGGGCAGCACAAAGCAGCACCTGTAGCACCCTTCCCTTCATCTTGCAGATGTTGTGGAGGATGACACATGAGATAATGATGGGGATGACATTCCCCTCTGCCACAAGGAGTTGGCCAGTGAAGCACCTCAATCGAGCCTTCAGCCGCCCAAAGGCCCTTTGCACCACTTTCCTGGCACGATTCAGCTTCTTGTTGAATCCTTGTTGGATCTCTGCTACATTTAGTTCTGGTGCCACTGAACATATGGTAAACACTCCTGATCTTCTCAAAAGTAAGAAATCCTCCAATGTGATTTCAGTTGGTCTAGCTGATGGAGCAGTGAAAGAAATCAAGCAAATGGGAACTTTTTCATCCCTGAGTTTGGTAAAGACTTTGATAATGTTTTATGTATGCCTAAATTAGAAAACTGTTTAGTTAGTGTGTCTGCTTTGACCACTGAGGGGTATGCACTGCAGTTTGTGGGAGAGGAGTGTGTGATCACCAGGAATGGTGAGGTTTGTGCAAAAGCTGTAAAAAGAGATAGAATGTATTGCATGCTAGATAAGGTAGAATGTGCGATTGTTAACAAGATACCTTTACATTCAGGTTGTGTTCATTATTTTCACAGAGTGATGGGTCATGTTGGTTTCAATAGTCTTGGGAAACTTGGAAAAGTGTGTCCAGATTTCAAAATGTCTCCCTGTTCAAATAACTTGGAGTGCTCAGTTTGCAGCAGGGTAAAGTTGAAGGCTTTTCCTGTGGCAAAACTAAACAAGCGCATAGCACAAAACCTTTTCAATATGTTCATGTGGATATTGCAGGCCCAATGAAAAAGTTGCTAGGGGGCAGCAAATATTTCATGGTAATTGTGGATCATTTTTTTAGGTTTTCTTATGTGATGCTTCTGAAGGAAAAGAGTGAAGCAGCAGAGAATTTCAAAAATTGGGTTAACATGGTTGAAAGAGAGTTTGAATACAAAATGGGGTCTTTGATTACAGACCAGGGAGGAGAATTCTTATCTCACAGTTTGAGAAACTGGTTGAGAAAGAAGGGAATTTGCCACAACACCACCAATCCTGCAGTTCCTCAGGAGGATGGATTGGCGGAGAGGAGAATAGGTGTTCCAAAGCAGAAGCACCTGAATATTTGTGGGGTGAGGCAGTTGTTACAGCAAATTTTCTGGCAAATTGACTTTGGAATTCTGTTATAAAGAACACCCCTTTTCATATGCTTTATGGACAAGCACCTAATCTGAAATACCTCAGAGTATTTGGGCAGTATGCAAATGTGTATGTGCCAGCAACTTTCAGAAAGAAAAATGAGCCCAAGTGGTGGAGGTTGATGTTTGTGGGATATTCTGGGAATAGCTACAGATTTCATATTAGTTGTGGGGAAATCTTGTTATCCAGAAGTGCCAGCTTTGAAAAGCATTTGGGTTGGTAGAGATTGCATTTTAACAAAGAAGTTTTTCTTAAGTTGGGGCAGTTGGAAATGAGTACCAAAAATGAAGGGGTGGTAAAACAAGAATCAGACAATGAGTCTAGCACATCAGATCAGCCAACACAAACACGACCAACCACATCTAGGATGTCTGAGATAAAGAGACACAGAGATAGGGAACTTCAAACAAGTTCTGACACTGAAGATGAGAGAGGTAGAACACAAACATTTATCCTTAGACAAACACAAAAGAGTGAGAAAGCCTCCAGATCATTTTGTTGTACAAGGAGCTAGAGTTTGTACAGTGGTGGCTGATGAGCCTGAGAGTTTCAAGGATTTGTAGAGTTTTCCTGATGAGGAAAGGTGGATTTATGGGTTGGGCCAAGGGTTCCTTTGTTCTTCTTTATTAAGAACTTGCCTTGTTTTCAACTGAACAACAACAATATGTAATCCTATCGTTTCTATCATCTGCAAGATGGATTGTATATAGTTCTTTTCTGTTTTTACTATGCAACAATAAAGCTTTACTTTGGATTTGCAATTGTGTCTTCATGGAAACAGCATTTGCCAGGATGGCTGGTGAAAGGAAGCAGTTTTCTGATCTCTGTGACATTTACATCACACAAATCAACAATCATTTCTGTCTGGCATTGGTGGTGCCCTGGTATGGCTTCATGAGCCACTTCTCAATGGGGTAGGTGTTGTCAGCGAGCAGGAAGGGGCCAATCTGCTGGCCCCTCAGGGTGATGGTGTGGTTCCCTGGCACATAGATGCCAGCCTCCATGGCCTGAAAGATGATGAAGTTCCTTGCCACCCTCGCATCATGAGTCGCACCAGAACAGACCATTTCCACATCCACAAACCATTGTCTATGATCCGATGTCCCCTGGAGGGCAACACAGTGTCCTTTCGGTTGATGAACTCATTCCTCCACCCCAAGGGTGGCACGATCAGACAGTGGCACCCGTTTATGGCACCCACTACTTGGGGGAAGCCGAGGTCAGTGAATCCTTGCATGATCTGTGGGTGACAAGAAGGGGGAGCAGCAGAGGATTAATGACAAAAGTCAGGGCTTACCAACTCATGGTGTTTTTTGCCTAATTGTGCAGGTCCAGCAACCTCAGCAGCCTATTCTATACAGTAAATGCCATACTCTATGCCAACTCATGATGTTTTTCATGTATGTATGCATGTCCAGCGACCTCAGCAGCCTATACTATACAGTGAATGCCATACTGTGTGCTAACTCCATAAAGGAGGGGAAAGGGACAAGTGTGTGTGACATTTCTTACCTGAGTGGCATACCCCAGGTACACTGTCTGTATCAGCAGCAGCTTCTCCATGCTGAGGGAGAAATCCAGCAACACTTCCCCCACAGTGGTAAGGCTGACCCCAAACTGCCCTGATGTCTGCTTGTAGCTGTCTTTGTGGGCAAGTATCCAGATGGCCATGAAGACCCTCTACTCTACTGGGATGGCTTTCCTCATGATAGTGTATGACCGCTCCATTTCCGGATGGAGTATTTCTACTTTCTTGTGGAAGAGAGCACGGGGCATTCCGAAGAATGTCTAGTCAGGGTATGCTAGTTGTAATTTGTGACCAGATGAGAGTGTAACAAACTCATGTAATTAGCAAATTAGGCCAGGTGAATGTATTGATCAATTAGGAAGGTTTAACTGCAGTGCAATGTTTGCTAGGTTCTTGGGAGCATTCTTTGAATATGCTGTCCATGCTGCTGGTAGCTTTCTGAGTGTGCTCTACATGCTGGTTCTGGTCTTGCAGGTAACACTGTTCTTCATATTGCTGCAATGGTAATGTTATATTGATATGTACTGTGTCATTTTGTACTGTTTTTGTTTTTGCCTCAACTTCACGACTTCTGCTAAGTAAAGCTATTTTTGTTAAAATACCTCCAAAATCTCTATTGTTCTTTTGCCTCAATAACACATCCCAACATGTCCTCCATTGCTCATCAGACCAGATGTATGTGCTGAACCCATCCCACCAGTCAGTGCTTCTGGGGAACATCCACCAGCAGCGTGAGGCTCTCTCAGTTGGCATCAGAGCGGCAGCCATGGCAGTACACTGTACAATGCTTGTTGCTGCACCCACTCTACCAGTTCTCTCTTCTGTGTCCTCCGAGTCATCACTGCACTCTTCTATGCATGCAGCTGCTGTAGCGGTCATGACGGTGGCTCCTGTGGCTGAGCATTGCAGTCTGACTACCAGTGTGGTCTACTTCATCGACGTGGCATCCATGACAGTGTGCAGGAGCACAGCTATGCCAACATTGCTGCTAAAGGGGCCATGTTGTTCTGGCACACATGCGCATATGCCTGAGAGACCGCATAAATAAATAAATAAATAAATAAATAAATAAAATTAAGCAACTGCTGCCAGCCCATGTGGTTGCTTCATCCCCATTTAGAGAAATTTTGGATCTGGCAGTGCGGTTGGTGAGGTTTCAATGCAGCCTCAGAAAAGCTGCATTAACTGCCTCCCAGTGCAGTTGCTCCATCTCCATTTAGGACAACCTTGGGGAAGGCGGTGCAGTTGCTGAAGCTTAAGGATAAGGCAACTTCAAGTCACCTTTTCCTGCCCGTCTGCATAGCCCTTTAGATATCCTTGGAAGTTCAAATCATCTGCTACTCTAATAACTATTAGTGTGATACTAACTAAAAGGAAAGAAAAAAGCTTTTATTTTGCAAACTTTTAAGATTTGTATGCAAGCTTTTAAGATTTCCGTATTATGTTATGAGAGGATACAAAAAGGAAGTCAAGTTGGATGAGGAGGAAATAAACATGGCTTGATGTTGATATTGACATCATGATGTCTAAATGATTTCTTGAGGTAGAATAAAAGAGGAGGAATCCACAAACATTCAGATGAGGCTCTATCAGGGATGTGATATTTTTAGGTTTCATCTGGGAAAGCATCTAGAAATGCAAGGAGCAAGAAAATCAGAAAAGCCCCCCCCCCCACCATTCTGAAAACATAAAGTACAAGTGTAAACCTGAAACTGTCTGTACCTGGCATGAAGCACATCATTTATCATCGGAAAACAATGTGTACTCCATATTAACTAAGCTGTAGTTAAGGTTATGTTTTAAGTGCTGATTTTGTTGATTGCAAGATCAACAGGTTGGCAGTTTGAGGCCCGGGTGCTGCATGATGGGGTGAGCTCCTGTCACTAGTCCAAGCTTCTGCCACCCTAGCAGTTCAAAACCATGCAAATGCAAGTAGATAAACAGGTACTACTTCAGTGGGAAGTTAAACAATATTCTGTGCAATCATGCTGGCCACATGATCACAGAGTAGTCTCTGACAACGCTGGCCCTTCAGCATAGTAATGGAGATGAGCATCACCCCCTATGACATGACTTGACAACCTTGTCAACGGGGAATACTTTTATTTTTACCCTTAGTTAAGTTTATATCAGGAGTAAGAAATATGAATGAATAAATGTGTAGACCACAGGCTGCTTTTTGAGCTGCCACAAGAATATTCACCACCAAGTAAAATAATCATTCTCCCATTAAACTAGGGACCATGATTATCCCATTAAATGCTATTTTATCTACATAGACTATTTTATGATAAAATAGCATTTTTTGAAAAACAAAAGTGATCATCTGGTCACTTCTAGTGTCATCAGAAGGGCATATGGCATGGGAAGAGGGGTCTGGGGCTGAAAATGAGATGGGAATACCCTTGGACATTTTGTTGTTGTCCACCCATGCTAGACTAGCATCTTAAGAAATGTCAATGGTTGTCAAAGTGGTTGGAGCTGTAAGAATGAAATTTCAGCTGCATATGATATGGAATCATTTTCTTTCACTGGGCCCTCTTTCAGAATTCTTCAATATGGGGCATACAAAATGCAAAAGTAGCTGTATTAGCCAAAAGAAAAACTTAAGAACTATATGACTCTAATAGCTTTATTATGATGATCAAAAGGGAGAAAAATGTTTTTTTTTTTCTCCTCAGATCATCCCCTCCCTAGATGTCTAGATAGAATACATGTCTTTTTGCCCTATAGATTGCTAGAATATAAGAACATGTGTTCCAAATTGATTGAAACCAATGGATTCTTAAATCTAAATCTAATCATTAGGTCTAACTAAAGCAGACCTAGTGAATCAATGAACTTACATAAGTTATGGCATTACTTGGGCCACAGCAGAGTATGCGCAGGAGCCATGGGTGATCAGACACTGAGGGGTGCATTTGTCCTTTTTCCTTCCTGGCTTTTCCTGTTTGAGCCAAGTGAAACAGTAGCTCAGGCAACTTTCCACACAATTTTAAGGGTGTCATTTTATCTATACTAGCATAGTAAGATTATTTTCATAATTGTATACCCTTGACCAAGAAAAGGTACACAACTTCTATCTTGGATGGTTTCCCTCTTCCACCAAGCACATATCTTAAGGAGGGACTGATATAGAGCAATGAGGGGACATCCATCTAGCTAGTGAGATAATTCAAATCAGTCCTGGTGATTACCTGTGTGGCATATGTCACAGCCAGATCACCCTCACATCCAGATTTCATAAATGGCCTCACTTTTTGGGTTGGATTTCTAACCATGTCTTCTGAGAGCTTTGTGGGATTGTTCCACCATGTGCAAATCCATCCAAAATGTAGCCACTGTCTATAGCCCTGTTAAGTAGTCCACCATACTTTCTGCCAACACTGACTGCTGTATCAGCCCTGAGAATAGCTCCTACTGCAATAGCTCCTACTGCAATTCAAGGCACTTGGCTATAATCCACAATCTCTACTAAGTAATGTTCTTCATGAGAATTAATCAGTTTCCTATACCCAGCTGGCACCTTGTTTTACAATCAAGCTACTAAGCAAAAACTTCAAAATTAGCAAGTGAAACATTGCAAGAGGACACTGAGGCAAAGTCATGAAAGTCAAAAAGTAGAATGTTGCCTACAATTGGAAGGATGCAACTTTTTTTGAGCTTTCAAAGGCTTTTTTCTTTTTCTGAACATCTCCTTGTCCTGCAGTTTTTTGTACTTAGATATGAACAAGGAATTCTGCCAGTTCTTGCTGCTCTTGTACAACATTACTATAAATAAATCTGATTGCTTTCTGTCCAATGATTTTGGTTTGGTTTGTGTAGCTAACAGTCACAGGAAGAAACATATAAGAGGAAATGCTGTTTGGAAATGCAAGATCCTAGACTCAAGTTTTTTTGGCGGGGGTTGTCAGGGTTACTTCAGGACAGTACAGGGCCAGCCTGGGTGTGACGACCGCACACAGGCTCCCTTGGCACAACGTTTAGATGTACTGCGCCACGCCAAAGGAGCACAGAAAAGCCACCACCATGGTGGCAAGGGCGGCTTTTTGCCACTACAAAAAGGAGCGGCAAAGTGCTGGATCAAGACCACAGCATGCGGTTGCCATGGCCCTGATTGGGTGTTCCGAGGGGCAGCACAGAGTTGCTATCTTGATATCTTTACCCAAATGGCCACTAAACAGGCAGTATGATCTCTACTCAGAGATGCACCAGATGAAAGAAGTTGAAAATAAGTACAACTCTATTCTGCCAACAGGAAGGCACTTCTGTTGAAAGAATTCTCTTTTGTCAAATGATTTCAAAGATCTGCTAACAGCAATTTACAGGCAGAACTGCTCTGTTGGTTAAAATCTGTTGGGAGAAAACTCAAAAAAGGGCAGAAGAGGCAGGGAAATGTAATGCCATTGGCCACTGGAGAAGGGTTGGAGGACTCTGGGAGTTTGGGGGAAGCAAACCACTATCTTTGGAGAGAGTTTAGGGATCTTTGGGATGGATTTGGGTCAAAAAAATGAACCCCCAAAATAAATTTTGGAGGCTCTGGTGGCTTTAGGAGGCTTCAGGGACTTCACATAGTGGTTTCAAGGGCTACATGTGTCCTGAAGGCTGCACTGTGCCCTTCCCTGCCATGAGAAAATGCAAGGAGAAGCTTACCATCTATTGGAAGAATTTGAATGTATGCATTATGTTGTTGTTGTTGGGTGCCTTCAAGTTGTTTCTGACTTATGGTAACCCTAAGATAAATGTATCATGGGGTTTTCTTGACAATATTTGTTTAGAAGAGGTTTGCCATTGCCATTCTCTGAGGCTGAGAGAGTGTGACTTCTCAAGGTCACCCCGTGGGTTTCATGGTAGAGCTGAGAATTGAACCCTGGTCTCCAGAGTTGCAGTTCAGCACTGAAACCACTATGCCACACTGGTTCACATATACAGTACAGTATATACAGTATATACAGACAGATTATATTCATGAAAAAATAATATGAATTGTATTTGAATGTGATCAGAAATCTGCTCTAACTGGGATTCCTTTCTGGTTGAACTGGCTGAGTAGGAATATTGATAATCAAGATCTCCCAAATGTGATTGGTCTTAATAATAATAATAATAATAATAATAATAATAATAAAATGTATTTATATACCACTCTTTGGTAATCCAATCAGGGCAGTTAACAACATTAAAAATAATACAAAAACAATATACCCCCCCCCTTAAAAAGCCATTAAATCAATTACATATTAAAACAACAGATTAGAATTACAACAATTAAAATACAACAATGTCACAACAGCAGTTAGAGACTCTTCTGATATTTAAAAGACTGCTCATGAAAATTTGCACTGCTTATGGGAATCTTTATGCAGGAATCTAGGATCATGAGCTTAAATGATGAATTGTTGATCTGGGATTTAGCTGCTGTCTAATATGGAGAAATGCTTGGCAGTAAGCCATTTCCAGAACTACTACACTATAGCTATCCCCACAAAGATGAAATTATGAACTGATATGTCCATACCCCTTCCAACAATATAGGTTCATCTCCTTTATCTAGAATTTTGAAATCCAAAATATTCCAAAAACCAAAACTTTTCATGGGTAGCTAAGATAGTGACATCTTTGCTTTCTGATAGTTCAGTGTACACAAACTTTGTTTCATGCACAATATTATTTTTAAAAAATTGTGTTTAAAATTACCTTCAGGTTATATGCATAAGCTTGTATACGAAACATAAATGAATTTTGTGTTTAGACTTGGATCCCATCTACAAGACATCTCATTATGTATGTATATGGAAATACAAGTATTCCAAAATGCAAATATATATATATTCTGAAATCCAAAACACTTCTAGTCCCAAGAATGTTGGATAAGGGAGACTCAACTGGTATTAGTGGTTATTGAATTCTACTTTGGAGCTTTGCAGTTTTAAAGCATCAGTTTCTGAGTACTTCATGTCATGGTTTATATTATATTTGCATTGATTTGGTCAATGAGACTCATCTCCTTTCAAAGAGTCATCTTTTTCCCATGCTCATGCCCAAGGTATGTTGACTTTCAAAAACAGTGTTTATTGGAAGTTTAAAGATATTTGATCTTTTGCAAGTGAAATACAAGCATCTCTGAGGAATGCAGAACTATCTGTTTGATTGCCTGTTTGATGCTAGTTCTGTTTAAGAAAAATTTGATACATTCTTCACATTTTACATTATTCCCTTCCTCCGAGGTAAAGGTGAATATTGATTGAATATTCAGGTTAACAATTTTCCTCACAAAGTGCATTGGCTTTTATAGTTTCTGTGGGATCTCAAGCAGAGTAGAAATATTTTCATGTTTCCTAGCTGCCAAAGTTTGCTCCATATTTTGAAATTTAGGCAATATCGATACATTTGCTTCTCCTATTCTTCCAAGTTGCATTTCCAAAGTTTATAAAAAGTGCTGCAATGCCAGCATAAGTGTTTACTTTATTTTTGAAAAGCTAATTTGTCATCTCAACAAATCTCATGAAAATCTCTTGGAAGTCTCTCCTCTGAAAACATTTTATCTTAAATCTTACTACATTGTTTAAATGTACCATCATGTTCTCAAAGATAATATGAATATGTAATCTTTTATCAAAGGAACAAATAAATAATGCCTACAACTTAACCGTTTACTAGCAATACATAGCCGCTGTCTGGACGCATTAGGATACTGATGTTCTCTTTTTCACCTGTAAAAAAGACAGATGCAAGATAATGATATAGTAGTAATTATTTTACTTATTTTTATCCCACCTTTTCCTCAGAACTGGGATTCAAGGTGGCTTACAAAAATGAGAACATAAGAAGATAAGTATTGTTAAAGTGGAATTACACTGTCTACAAGATTAATGAATATTAAAACTATCAATTGAAAAGGGAAGAAATTAAAAACTGAACAGTACACTATTAAAAGCCCTTGCTTTGTAAAGCAGAGATGGGAGTCATGCAGCTCTCCATATGTTGCTGAATGGCATAACCAGTTGTGAGCAATTCTACATCCTCTCATTTCATTTATTACAGCCATTAGGCCAGTATAAAAACATTCTACGTCCTCTGTTGATCCTCTCCTCTGGTTTGATATTTGTGTCTGGATCATGTTTTTCTTTGATGTTGCCATTTTTCTATTTTTTTTTTCATAGTAAAAACAACAGATCCTATGATGCTACTATCGGATGAAGTACAGTGTATAAGACAAGCAATGAAAGAAAATAGACAAGAGTTGAAGGATGATTTGAAAGAGGCGATTCAAGAACTAAGAGAAGAAATAAAAGAGACAAGAAATGAAATTAGGAAAGACTCTTAAAAAGAAATTGATGTACTGTATAAAAAGATGGAGAAAATGTCATCGGACATAAATAAAACCCAAAAAGAAATAGACATAATTAAAGAAGGAACTAAAGCACTGGAGGAATTATCTAAAGACAACACAAAGAAACAAGAACAGCAACAATCCATGATTTGGACAAATGAGCTCAGATATCGCGAGAAATGTATTATGATCAGAGGTCTATTGGAAAAGACAAATGAAGATCTTTATATAAGATTAATACCCTGTCTGGCAGAACTAACAGGAACTGACAAGGAAAAAATGGAGAATGAAGTTGATAAAATATTCGGAATCAATTCAATACAAGCTAGGCAAAAATAAATGCCACGGGATGTAATAATATGTTGGACAAGATCTAAATTTAGAGACTTGGTTATTCAAAAAAGTTATGATATTAAAATAAGAATTGAAGACTCAGAAATAAAAATATATAAAGATGTACCACCTCAGATAATGTTTAGTAGGCAAAAATATAAGACATTGACACAATTGTTGAAAAACATGGACATTAACTATAAATGGGATAGATTGGAGGGACTATCATTCACATATGGACAAAAAAGAATAAGAATTGATAATGAAATTAAAGCGAAGGAGATGGAACAAAAACTTAAAGATGACCTCAGGAACAAAGGGCCTTTGCAGACTGCCAGAAATAGTGCACAATTGAGGCACTGCCCTGGCTCAGTGCTAGGAAGTCATGGGAATTGTATTTTTTTCTGGGACATTGAGCCTTCTCTGTCAGAGAGCTCTGGTGCCACAATAAATTACAGTTCCCATGATTCCCTAGCACTGAGCCAGGGCAGTGCCTCAATTTAATGTGCACTATTTCTGGCAGTCTGCAAAGGCCCAAAGAAAAAGAAGAAAAAGACAAAAGAAAGACAACAACAAGAGAATGGAGAGCTAAAAAATATAAAGGAAAGGGAAATGAGGAAGAGAAGCATATAGGAGAAAAGAAAGAAGAAGACGATAACTCATTGGGAAAATTAATAAACAGAAGATCAGAAGAAAGATCCATTACAGATCAAGGAATTAATAGCGAAGACAATAGTGAAGGGGAAGTAGAAGAGTAGAAGAGGAATAATAGGAAGGAAAAGAATAGAAGCTAACTCTAACTATAAGAGAAGGATCCATTGAAAAGAAAGGACAAGAGTGGAATTAGACAATACTTTTATCTGATCGTTTAATTATTGGACTTTATTTGGGAAACCTTTCCATAGGTGAATTAAATAAATCAATAAAGAAATATAGGGGTGGAAGGGGTGGCACAAACAAAAACAATCTAAAAAACTTGTCAGACAGAAAAAAATGGTTAATATCATATTGTGGAATGTGAAAGGCATCAATTCAAAATATAAAAGGAATATCGTTTTTCACCAATAGGAGCAATTAAAAAGTGATATCATATGCATTCAAGAAACTAAAATCAAGAAAAATGAAGCTAAATATATTAGGAATCCCAAATTAGGAAAGGCATATATATTGGTGGCTGATAATAATAAGAAAGGAATTGCATTATATATTAATGGGAAATATCACTCCAAAGAAATTTTTTGTGACCAGGACGGAACATATTTAGGAGTAGAGGTTAAATCGGAGAATCTAATAATTCTATTGGTTGGTATATATGCACCGTTAGAAAACAGAGATGTATATTTTAATAAAATCAATGAAGAAATCAAAGATCAAAACCAGGGCTAGGCAACCTCTCCCCTTTAAGGGCCGAGGGACTTCAGCTCCCAGAATCCCAGGAGGTATTGGCCAACATGGGACTATTGGCCAACATGTCTGAGGCTTTTGGGAGCTGACGTCCCTCGGCCCTTAAAGGGAAAAGGTTGCCTACCCCTGATCAAAACTATGAGAACATAATAATGCTAGGTGACTTTAATGCAGTGATTGAATCCAAACTAGATAGGAAATCAAATGAAGGAAGAAAAATTCGGATAAATCAGGGGAAATTGCCATATTCTTTTTTCCAGAAGAATTCAATTTGGTCGATGTCTGGAGATATAAATCCAAAGAAATGAAAGGTTACACCTTTTTTCCGGAACCACATAACTCTTTCTCCAGAATAGATCTTTTTTTAATATCTAAACCCATAACAACACTGATACAAAACATGGATATTTTAACGAAATACACTTCTGACCATAACCCGATAAGGATGGAATTGGAAGAGAAAAAGAAATCATATATGTGGAGATTAAATGATGAACTACTGAAAAGAAAAGAGAATATAAAGATTATAAAGGAAACATTAAGACACTACTTCAAAGAAAATAAAACTGAAGGACTGAAGATTAAAATGATATGGGATGCCTGCAAGGCTGTGATTAGAGGGATTTTAATTAAATTACAAGTGGAACAAAAAATGGAAAGATATTAGAAAAGAACAGGAGATTAAAGTAGAATTGAGTAAACTAGAAGATGTATGGAAAAAGAACGGCGATAAAGGATTAAAATGTAAAATTGAAAATTTACAGCAAGAATTAAAGATGATGGCAATCAAAGAAATAGAAAGGAAATTAAGACAGATAAAACAAAAACATTTCGAATCAGGAAATAAAGCAGGGAAACTATTGGCAAACAAATTAAGAAGAGAAAAAGAAAAGAAAATAATATCAGAAATATATAAAGACGGGGAATCAATTACAAATCAAGATCATATTAAAAAAGAATTCAAAGAATACTATGAAGAGATATATAGGAATGTACAGATTTCAAAAGAGAATAAAGATAAAGTAATAGCATATCTAAAGAAACAAAATATTAATAAGCTATCCAAAGAAGATAAAGACAGATTAAATCTACCAATTACAATAACAGAAATTAAGGAAGCTGTTGGGATGATGAAGCTGCATAAGTCACCTGGGTCAGATGGATTAATGGCTAACTATTATAAACAAATGCTGGAGGAACTAAGTCTACCATTAAAAGAAGTAATTGAAGACATACCACAAGAAGGAGTCCCAGAAACATGGAAAAAGGCCCATATTGTTTTAATACCGAAAGGAAAGAAAGACAAAACGGAACCCAAAGACTATAGATCTATCTCATTAACTAATATTGATTATAAAATATTCACCATGATATTATCTACTGGAATGAAAAAGCTGTTAGAAAAGATTATACATGAAGATCAAAATGGTTTTATACTGAAGAGACAGATTAAAAATAACATCAGAACTGTACTGAACATAATTGAATATTTTGAATTTCACAATGAAAAGAAATTAGAAGTGATTCTATTTGACGCTGAGAAAGCTTTTGATCGTGTCAACTGGGGCTTCATGTTGGAATTAATAAAACAAATGGGAATGGGGGAGCTATTTGATAAATGGGTGAATGCGATTTATAAAGAACAATGGGCACATATAATTATAAATAATGAAAGAACAGAACAAATTAAAATCGAAAGAGGGACAAGGCAAGGGTGCCCCTTGTCACTGATATTATTTATAATTGTGCTTGAGATATTAAACAATAAAATAAAAAGTGATCCCGAAATAGGAGGAATAAGAATTAAAAACCACATTTATAAACTACAAGCGTTCGCCGATGATATTGTTTGTTTTTTAGAAAATCCTAATGTAAACATTAAAAAAGTAATAGAAACAATCCAGGATTTTGGAGAAGTAGCAGGATTCCATATAAACAAAGAAAAAACAGTAATATTGACTAAAAATAAGGATGTGAAAGAAGAAGAGGAGCTAAGAGAAAGATCAGGATTTAGGATAGAGAACAAGGTAAAATATTTAGGGATATATCTACTAAAAGAAATATCCACCTGTATAAAAACAATTATTTAAAGACGTGGGAGGAAATCTCAAAAGATTTGATAAGATGGAGTAAAAAAGATATCCTTTTTGGGGAGAATTGAAACAATAAAGCGAAATATATTGCCTAAATTAATATTCTTATTTCAAAATCTCCCAATACTTAATAATGATAATTACCTGGATAAATGGCAGAAAGAACTCTCAAAATTTATATGGGAAGGGAAACGACCCAGGATTATTTGGAAACTCCTAACAGAGGAAAAGATCAAAGGAGGTTGTGGGTTACCCAACCTAAAACTCTACTACCAGGCAGCCTGTCTCAATTAGTTAGAGAGCTGGATGACATTAGAACATGAGAGAATTTTAGAACTAGAAAGTGTAAAAATGGAGTTTGGATTCCATGCTTTCCTATGGTTCGATAAAGCAAAAAATAATAAAGACTTCTGCCATCATTTTATATGAAATGCACTTTTCAAAATCTGGAAGAAGATTAAAAGACAATTTTATAATCAGATTCCCAGCTGGTCATCACCTCAGGAAGTATTAAAGATCAAGAAATGAAGACAGTGCTTGGTTGCTATATAAAGACTTAATACATTGGGAGGGACCAGATAAAGGTAAATTCAAAATTATGGAGCAATTGGAAAAAGAAATAAAGAGAAATTGGTTCCTATATAAGCAATTAAAAGAAAGCTATAGTATGGACAAAAGAAATCAGGGAATCACAAATGAAAAATCTGAAATAGATATTATTTGTTGGGACAAAAAAAGGGGGCATATTACCAAATACTTATAGTAAGCCAGGGGTAGGCAACCTTTCCCCTTTAAGGGCCGAGGGACTTCAGCTCCCAGAATCCCAGGAGCTATTGGCCAACATGGGACTATTGGCCAACATGGCTGAGGCTTCTGGGAGCTGAAGTCCCTTGGCCCTTAAAGGGGAAAGGTTGCCTACCCCTGCTATAAGCTATTAAAAGAGAGAGATCTCGAACAGAAGAAAATCAAACATTCAATGATTAGATGGGCCCAAGAATTGGTAAACCAATAGAGTTGGACGCATGGGAGAAAGCTTGGAGAGATATTAAAGGCTTTACTTGTTGTCAGGATCATAAAGAAAATCATATTAAGATGGTTTATCGGTGGTATTTATCCCCAGAAAAAATAAACAAATTGTACAAAATGGATAAGAATTGTTGGAAATGTGGAAGTAAAGACGGAACATTCTTCCACCTTTGGTGGGAATGTAAGGAAGCCCAGAAATACTGGAGCAGAATACATAAATTTATTTGTGAAATATTAAATTTAAATATCAAATATGTACCAACATTATTCTTACTGAATATGATTAGCGATCTAGATAGAACAACCGAGAAAAAATACAAACGCATCATATTATATATGGTCTCGGCAGCTAGAATAATATATGCAAAAGTGTGGAAACAGATGAAAACCCCAAGTAATAGAGACTGGAAAGAAAAAAATGTGGGAAGTAATGGAAATGGACATATTAACAGCATTGATAAATGGAAAAACAGAAGAAGATGTGGAAGACGACTGGAAATGTTTTAAACAATATTGGAAAGTAGAAAACGGGAAAGCTTCAAATATAATGGTTAAATAATTATAGACTGATAAAAATAGAGGTACTAGTTTATGTAAAATTTTTGAATTTAAAATAAATTAAAAAGATCATATTGATTGCATATGGTATATTGTAATTATTAATTAATGAATATACATTTAAGAAGGGAAATTATTTAACTTGTTTTATATATATATAAAAGAAGGTAAATAATCATTAAGGAAGTCAATTTATTTTTCAATAGAACTACAATAAGCACAGGAAGAATGTAGAAGGATGAATGGAGAAATATTGTAATGGGTGGGGGGGTGCGTTGGGTTGTGTAAGATAGTATAGTTTTGGATGGTTGTATGTCCATTGTTTGTTGGTGTATATGTATGTATAAATTTGTAATGTTATTTTATATAATAAAATTTGTAAATAAATAAATAAATAACCAGTTGTGAGCAATTCTGGGAATCGTCATGCAAAAACATCTGGAGGATCATAGAATTCCCAGTGAGTTATAAACAGTCAGTTTCATTCTTTTCAACCCAGGAGGTCTTCACTTGGCAATGGAAGGACAGTGTCCTATGCTCTGGTCAGCAACTGGCTCAGGAAAAAAGAAGGGAGTGCTAGACACTAAGGGGCTTTGCAGACCGACCTAAAGGGCCAGCCTGGGGGCATTCTGATGCCATGTGCCTGTTTGCATAGTGCGTGGCATCAGGACACCCTCTTGGTGCAGTGTGTGCACACGCTGTACCAAAAGTGCACTAAAAAGCCACTGCTACCGCAGCTGAAAGGGTGGCCTTTTGCTGCCCCTAAATGGAGCAGAATTTTGCCACTCTTTTCTGGGTGGCAAAAAAGGAGGATTGAAGCTGTGGTGTACAGTTGCTGTGGCCCTGATCCGCTGCTCCCGGGGGCTGCTCCGTGTCACCCTTTCTTGGCCGTGTGCATTGGCCCAAACAGCAGCCACTGAGAAATTTATCCCTTGTGTTCCCAGGACCAAGATAATGGCCTGCCCTGAAGATCTCAAAACTTGGGTAGGTTTTTATGGAAAGATGCAGTCCTTCAGATACGTGGGATCAAACCGTTCAGTCTCCTAGACGATTGGTCTTGAAGGGTAGCTATGTTGACATTTATTGTTGAATACATATAGTAGGCCAAGGTGGGAAAGGTAAAAGAGCAACACTCTTTGGAGGTGACACCACCAGCTCTGAAGCAGGCAAAACCACCATCCCTGCAAGGAAAACACCACCACCACTTAAACTCTGCAGAGAAGAGCTTTCCAGCATCTACTCCTGGCCCTCTTTTACAAGGCTGTTGCCTGTCTACCTGTTTCCTGCAGAGGGCATCTAGTTACTTGCATGAGCAGGTTCTAGGCTTCCCCTAGGACTATTGAGCAACACCTGCCACCTCCCTAACAGAGATATAAGGGGCTGCCTGAGTGGTGGGCCCACTATCAGTGGGCTTTGGGGGTGGTGTGAGGGTGAGGTCCAATTATTTTGCTGTAGAGTGGAAAGAAGGTCTTATATTTGCTCTTTCTATTTTTAAATTGTCTTAGCTGCCTTATTTGCAATAGTTATGGAGTTTTCAGAGAATTTGGGAGTAGGATCTGCCAAGGGAGCAGCCACTGGAACTCTAACAGATATGGGGAAATATAGTATGGGGAAACAAAGCCATCAACAGAGCAGACGGGAGAGCCATAGTGTGTTTGTTGTCCCTAAATGGTCCCCCACTTCAGATAGCCTGGATAGCCTTGGCAACAAGACCCCTGGGCTGAAAATGCGGCTGCTCAATGCCCAGTTGGTGAATGGAAAGACACCAGTGATCCAGGACTTGATCCTGGACGAGTGCGTCAACCTGGCTTGTATATACAGAGACCTGGCTGGATGAAGCTGGGGGGGGGGAATAATCTCTCCCAGGTTTGTCCACCAGGGTTCCCCATACAGTAGCAGGTGAAGCCTGGGAGGTGGGGAGGCAGAGTTGCAGTGGTCTATTGGGATTCCATCTCCCTCACTAGGTTTCCTGTCCCACAGTTTACTGGGTATGAGTGTGTCTATTTAAAGGTGGGTGGCCAGGAGAGAACAGGGATCCTGTTGGTGTACCATCCACTCTGCTGATCAACAGTCTCTCTTCCTGAGCTGACTGAGTTGGTCTTGACAGTGGTGTTGGAGTTTCCATGGCTGATTATGCTGGGGAACTTCAACATCCATGTGGAGACTGCTCTGTCAGGAGCGGCTCAGGATTTCATGTCTGCCATGACAATCATGGGGCTGTCCGAAGTAGTATTGGTGCCACTCATGCTGCTGGACACACTCTAGATCTAGTTTTCTGTGCAGGGCAAAATGTTTATGATCTGGGAGTGGGGGAGCTTTCAGTAGTTCTTTTGTCATGGACAGATCACTACCTAGTAGGGTTTAGACTCACTGGAACTCAAAGCTTCTGCAGGGGTGGGGGGTCAATTAAGATGGTCCACCCCAGGAGGCTTATGGATCCAGATAGATTCCTGATGGCTCTTGGAGAGTTTCCTGTTGCCTTGGCAGGTGATCCTGTTGAAACCTTGGCTGATTTCTGTAATAGGGAAATGGTCAGGGCTGTAGACACAATTGCTCCTAAGCATCCCCTCCCATGGAGTGGAACCTAGTGAGCATCCTGGTTTACCAGGGAGCTGATGGTGATGAAACGAGTGGGATGGAGACTAGGGCAATGATAGCAGAAGACTCAGAGCGTGTTTGACTGAGCATGGGCTCATTGGAAAGTCTATGCCGTAGCAGTGGTGACAACAAAGAAATCCTTCTTCTCTGCCATCATTGCATCTGCACAGTATTGTCCAGTGGAGCTACTTTGAGTGGTCAGGGGCCTTCTGCATTCCACCCCACAAGAGCAGTATATAAACCACTCGGTAACCTGCTATGAAGAGTTTGCACAACACTTTGTGGATAAAATCACTCAGATCCACTCTGACTTGGATGCTGCAGTTGATAAAGGTCTGGTGGATGTAACCTTGGCACCTGCTTGCCCAGTGTTATTGGATTCATTTCAATTTGTGCAGCCCACATGCATACTGGACCCATGCCCATCTTGGCTATTGAAAGCAGCCAGAACTGGGGCTGACTGGGTAAGGGAAATGGTGAAGACCTCACTACAGCAAGGCAGGTTCACATCTTGACTAAAAGAAGCTGTGGTGAGGCCAGTACTGAAATTTTTTTCCCTAGATTGGAGAACTATCAGCCAGTCTCAAATATTCCCTTTTGGGGCAAGTTGTTGGAATGTGTAGTGGCCTTCCAGCTCCAGGGGTTCTTGGATGAAACAGATCATCTAGATCCATTTCAATCTGGATTCACACCTGGCTATGGGACAGAGAAAGCTTTGGTCACCTTGGTGAATGACCTACAAAGAGAGCTGGACAGGGGGAGTGTGTCCCTGTTGGTCCTGTGGAGCTCTTAGTGGCTTTTCAGTAACATGGTATCCTTCTGCATTGTCTCTCTGGGATGGGACTTGGGGACACTGTGTTACAGTGACTTCAGTCCTTCTTGGAGGGGCAAACTCAGAAGGTGGTATTGGGGGATTCCTGTTTGACCCTCTTGCTGTTGGCCTGTGGGGTCCCTCAGGGTTCTGTTCTGTCCCCCATGTTATTTAACATCTACCTGAAACTGCTGGCAGAGGTAATCCACAGTTTTGGGGTGCAGTGTCACCAATATGCTGACAACATCCAACTCTATCTACCCTTTCCATCTGACTCTAAGGAAGCTGTATCTGTACTGAGCCAGTATCTGCTGTCAGTAATAGACTGGATGAGGATGAACAAATTGAAATGTAATCCAGGCAAGACAGGTGCTCCTGGTCAGTTTAAGGCAGATCAGGGAGTAGGGATTCAGCCTGTTATGGATGAGGTTACACTCCCCCTGAAATCTGAGGTTCACAGTTTGGGTGTGCTCCTGGATTTAGATCAGAGCCTGGATTCCCAGGTTTCGACTGTGGCCAGGAGTGTATTTGCACAGTTAAAACTAGTGCACCAGCTGTGCCTGTTCCTTGAGAAGTTGGAGATGACTACGGTGACACATGCCTTAATTACATCCCATTTAGACTATTGTAACATGCTCTATATGGGGCTGTCCTTGGAAACTGTTTGAAAATTGCAGCGGGTACAAAATGCTGCAGCCAGGATGTTGACTGGGGCTGGCTACAGGGATCATGTCATTCCCCTGCTGAAACAGCTACATTGGCTAGCAGTCCATTTCTGGGCAGAATTCAAGGTGCCTGTTTTGAACTTTAAAGCCCTAAATGGCTTGGGTCCAGACTATCTGAAGGACCATATCTCCCTCCCAGCCTGAGTACTAAGATCAGCATGAGAGGGCTTTCTCTCAGTCCCACCTTTGCAGGAGCAGTTGGTGAGGATTTGTGAGAGAGCTTTTTCAGTGGCTGCTCCCAGACTGTAGAACTCCCTGCTCTCTTTCTGCCAGCAGCTGAAGACTTTTTTTATTTAGGCAGGCATTTGGTGAGTAGATTTTATTTGAGTAATGTGGTGTGCTGTTTTAATGTTTAATGATTTTTACTGTTTTTAACTAAGCTGTTTTTAATCTATGTTTTAATGTTTTTGTTGTTTGTTCTTAACTGCTCTTGAGTCAATCTCAACTCATGGCAACCCTATGGATGAGACATCTCCAAGACCCTCTGACCCTCTTTCCTCCACTGCTCTGCTTAATTCCTGCAATCACATATTCATGTCTTGGGACTTAGGATGCATAAATAATGTTTAAATAATGCATAAAATGGCTACTAAAATCTAAACCTGGAAAAATACATATTATATGGGGAGGGGGAGAAACTTTACATCTCCAGATATTGGACTTCAGATATCCTTGGATTGCAACATGGATGTGCCCTAGTTAGCTTAGACAGCAGTGACCCACCTAAAGGATCATTTGTTGCTCAATTCTTTGACTTAGGTCTTATATACTTGGCTTGACTTCCAAGATCCTGCATGTGACTGGTTCTCAAGCTCAGGTAAACATTAGGTGATGATTCTGATGTTACTAGAGTGATGCATGCATTCCATGTTTTAGTCCCAACTGTAAAGGAGCTGAGCCCTATCCCGGAAGTAGCTTCATCACCATGGATATTTCCTTTAAATCTGAACTAAATTAAATTAAAATCTGATATCAGACTCACCAGCTACCACTGTGGCTGTTTTGGACTTCCACTTATAGACGTACTCACCATTATGGCCATGGTAAGGGATTCCTGAAGGTGAAAACTGCTGGAAGACCACTGTTTAACAACCACTGTTATAACCTGAATTCTAGGGAGGGACTGCAAAGGGTGACTTTTGCTGGTTTCCTTCTTCTCCTTGCAACTCACTGTGTTCTCCTTCATTTGCTCCATAAATTTAGGGGATTCCTCAGAAGAGTGTGGAAAGTTACATGGGCAGCTTCAAATGGAATGTAGAATTGGCAATATTCATCTCTGCTGCTCCTGTATGGAGATGTCAATTGAAGCAAATGTTGCTTCATGGACAGATGAAGCCCTTCCACTCTTGAAAAAAACAGCTGAGAATCCAAAGCCTATGCCTCCAATAACCATCCTGTGTTTTGTTGTTGTTGTTGTTGTTGTTTTTGTCAAAATAACTTGAACCACAATGAAGTTGAACAGGATACTTTTGTTTAATTTTGGTTGAGGCAGAAACACATTGTATAAATACAACTATGATAAAGCAGATATGTATGTATTTCAAAGGTTCTTTGATTCTCCTATTTGAGAGTAATAGACCAAACAGGAGTATCATTATATGTCTACACCTGTGACGAGGTGATGCCATTGTGGGGTCTACTACAGACCCTCAAACCAGACTGAGGACTTGAATGATGTAGTACTGGAACAGATGAGCAAACATTCAGAAAGGAGAGATATAGTAGCATACTGGGCCCTTGGTATCCATTGGAGTTTGGTTCCAGGACACTTGTGGATACTAAAGTCCATGGATACTCAAGACCCATTATATACAATAGTGTAGTAAAATGGTATTTCTTATATACAATGGCAAAATCAAGGTTTGATTTTTGGATATTTTCTGTGGAATATTTTCAAGCTGTCGATGGTTGAATCCATGGATCAGAATCCAATCTGCCAAGAATGTAAGGTCCAATAAATTCTTCACTTGCCCTGCAGACAATTCAATTTTTCAGAAGATGTAAGAAGCAAAAGGGGGATCAGATCTTACCCTAAACAACAGAGATAACCTGGTTAGTGGGATGGAAGTGGTGGGATCCTTAGGCAGGAGTGACCATGTTCTCCTGGGGTTGGTTATACAGTGGAAAAGGAAATAGACACACATTCTAGATCAGGGGTAGGCAACCTTTCCCCTTTAAGGGCCGAGGGACTTCAGCTCCCAGAATCCCAGGAGCTATTGGCCAACATGGGACTATTGGCCAACATGTCTGAGGCTTTTGGGAGCTGACGTCCCTCGGCCCTTAAAGGGAAAAGGTTGCCGACCCCTGTTCTAGATTTTAAGAAAGCTGATTTCAATAAATATACTGGGTGTGATTCCATAGTTAGGAATGTTAGAAGAGAAAGGAGTTCAGGGTAAATGGGAGTTTCTTAAACGTCAGAGGGCACAACTGCAAACAGTTCCAGGAGGATAAAAAAAAGAAGAAGAAGGGAGATGTCATAATAAATCAGGATGGATGTCTAAAGAACTTTCAACTAAGCTAAGATTTAAAAGGGACTTTTAAATTGGAAAAAGGGAGAAATCATCAAAGAGGAATTCAAATGACTAGTCAGCACATGAAGAGAGAAAGTCAGAAAAGCTAAAGTGCAGAATGACTTGAGCCTTTTTAAAAAGGCCTTTGGATTATGTTTGTAGTAAAAAAGAAAGAACAAGGAAATGGTAGAGCCACTGTATGGGGAATGTCACAAAATGCTAACAAGGGATGGCGAAAAGTTAGGACTATTCAACACCTTATTTGCCTCAGCCTTCTCCCAACAGGAAAACAGTGCTCCACCTGGGGGAAATGGAGCAGATGATATAGTAGGAGAAATGCAGTACAGAATAGGCAAAAAGGTAGTACAAGAATACCAGGTTACTTTAAATGAATTCTGTGGGATGCAATCTAAGTTTCCCAGGGTGTTAACCCATTTAAAGGGAAACAAAATATGAAGTTAAACCTGTTAGAGTTCAACTTTCATCAGCAGAAAAGCAGAAGTGTGAGGCAGACTATTTATTATAAATCTGCCTTCCTAAAGAATAAAGACTTACTCCCAAAAACAAACAAACATGCAGTTTGTAGTTTAAAAACAAATAATAATAACTTTAATCAATAAATGCATAACAAACTAAATCCTATCCTAACTGGTGATGGTTTCGGTAAAGAGATGAAATATAACCATCATTAATATAGCAGAAAGGGACTGTTAACCTCACTTAGAGGATACTGTTACTCCATCTTAGACTGAGAGGAGACAGTTACTGTACTGAGAGGAGACTATTTAGAATCCTGAAAGAAAGTCTGTTAAACAGGCTCCAAGTGTAAGTGACAGGAGTCACATGTTTAGACAGAATGACATAGATAGAGGGAAGTCCCTTTCTAACTAAGGATGGAAAGGAGAATGGAATATATAAATTTCCCAACAAATTCAAGTCTTCAGAGCCAGATGAACTACATCTAAGGAAATTAAAAGAACTAGAAGAAGTAATCTCAGAAACACTGGCAATAATTTTTAAAAATGAATACCTAGACAATAGAAGCCCCAGCAAAAAGGGGGAAAAAGAGGATAGATAATAAAGGCCAGTTAGCCTGACTTCAATACCAGAAACTACTCTAGAGCAGATTATTAGACAGACAGACTATAAGCATTTAAAAAGGAATAATGTGATCACTAAAACACATCATGGGTTTCTCAAAAACAAGCCATGCCAAACTAATCTTATATTTTTAAAATTTACAAATGTGGTAAATAAAGAGAATGCTGTGGATGTAGCATATCTTAATTGTAGTAAGGCCTTTGACAAGTTCCTCAATGATATTCTTGCAAACAACCCAGTATAATGTGGGTTAGACAATGCTATCACTAGATGGACTTGCAATTAGTTGATCAACTGAACCTTTGGAAGTTTTTTAACTGAGGCTGGATACCTAAAGCAAAGCAGCTTCATTTATATACCATTTCATACTGTGCTATGTAGTGTCCAAGCAGTTTATAACTGTAAGCTCATTGCTCCCCAATAGCTGGGTACTCATTTTAGAGACCTCTGAAGGGTGCAGGCCTGAGTCAAGCCTGAGCCCTGGTTAGTATTGAACTCGCAACCTTGTGGTTTATGAGTGAGTGGCTGCAGTACAGGCATTTAACCACTGCATCACCAGAGCTCCTAGCTATTTGTTAGGGGTGCTTTGATTGAGTATTCCTGCATGGCAGGAGGTTGTACTTGATTGCTCTTGAGATCTCTTCCAGCTCTATGATTCTATATATTTTTGGATTGCAATATTCCTTAAAAATGAAGAGGCTAGTATAAGAAAACTTGACCTTTAAGTTGATGCTGCTAATTCCACAATTAGAAAAAAGGTATAATATGTTTATTACACTACAAAGAAAGTAGAAATACCTGTTAAAGATATTTGTGTATTAGGATATTAGTATAACAATCAGTAGACTAGTGTAATGTAATTGGTGTATAGCAATTGGTATATTAGCTAACTATAATCACATTGATTAATCATAATATTGAAATTATTAATGTTATTGTTTTGTTTCTAGTTAGTAATATTGAGGTTACCATTTGGAAGGGGTGAATTTGTTATGGTGTTATCCAAGACTCTTCATAAGAATATTAATTATATGGATTGTTCTTAAAGAGGAAATAGAAGGGAAATTGCAGACTGTATATTAAATAAGACATTGAATTGTTAAAATGACCAAAACAATCAGAAGAATTAAAAACAGTGTAAGATTAAGAAACCAGGATCAATAAAACAACAGAGCAATAATAACAAAAAATATAAAAGAACAAAAGTTATAAAAGAAAGAAAACAGAGATGAAATGGTGACAGGGAAAAAAGGATTAATGCAGACACAAATCCATTTAACAACACAAAGAAGAGGCTCAACTGAGGAAGTATCTAGAATCCCAGACCAAACATCTTTACTTCTAGAAGAACTGAGGAAAATGAGGACAGATATGGAAATAATGAGGACAGAAATGAGAGATAAGGCAAGAATTAAAGGATGAAATGAAGGAGACAAGACATGAATTAAGGGGAGAGATAAAAGAAACAAGGACAGAGATAAGGAAAGATCTGAAAAGAGAATTGGATAATTTTGATAAGAAAATAGAGAGAATAACAACATACCTTAGAAACACACAGAAAGATGTAAATGAGTTGGGAAAAAAGCTATTCATTTGGAAAAAACAACAAAAGAGATAAACCAGAAACAAGAACAACAAAAGGTTATGGACTTGACTAATGAATTAAGATATACAGAAAGATGCTTCAAGATTCGAGGATTGCTGGAAAACCCAAAAGAAGACCTATATGACAGATTGATAACTCCAATAGCTAAATATATAGGAATAACAGGAAGAGAAATGGGGGAAGGAAATAGATAAAATGTTCTGGATAAACTCATCCTATGCAAAAGAAAGGAAGACACCTAGGGATATAGTGTATGCCTAGCAAGAACCAGAATATGCGACTTAATAATTCAAAGAAGTTATGAGGCCAAATTGATAATTGAAGAGCAGGAGGTGAAGGTGTTTAAGGATATCCTACCGATGATCATGCTCGAAAGACATCAATATAAAAATTTGACTCAACTACTGAAGAGAAAAAAGATAGAATATAAATGGGAAAAAAATCGAAGGATTGAGCTTCACTTGGAAACAAAAGAGATATAAAATAGATACTATTGAGAAAGCAAATGAAATAGAGTGAAAATTGAATGAAAAAGGAAACAAGGAGGAACCCCAAATATTTACAAGATCAAGAACCAGACAACAGGAAAATAAAAAAGAAGAGGAAGAAGAAGGTTTAACAGATAAGAAGAAACAGAAGAAGAACAGAACAAGAAAACAGAAAGGCCTTCAGGAAAAGACGATACAGAACAAGATTTAGGGAAAGACACAAATAACAGAAGCAAAATAGAATCGGAGTCAGAACTAGAAGAAGAAGGAGGAGGAGGAGAGGAAATCTAAGAAAGACTGTGTAAAAAGGAAATTGTTATATAGTTAAATAAACAAATAAATAAATAAAGGGGAGGAAGGGGTGGAACAAAAATAAAAACAAAAACAAAAACAACAATAGTAGTAAAAATAATAATAATAAAGACAAACTTTAAAATAAAGGAAAGGATAAGAAAGAACTCAGTCGAAAATTAGAGAAAATGACAGTTAAAATATTGTCTTGGAATGTGAAGGGAATAAATTCAAAATATAAAAGAAGTATGATATATCATTATTTAGAAAAAATGAAGAGTGATGTTATCTGTTTACAGGAAATTAAAATAAGAGAAAAGGATACTAAATACTTAAGGAACCCAAAAGTAGGACAATGCTATGTTTCCATAACAGACAAAAGAAAAAAGGGAATAGTAATGTATATCAACAAAAGGTTCACATCTAAAGAGATATACAAGGATAAAAAAGGAGAATGTATCATAATAGAAGTGAAATTAAAAGAACTTACAACACTATTAATAGGAATTTATGCACCTCATTCAGGTAGAAAGAAATTCTTTGAAAGAATTAAAAAGAAAACTAAAACTGAGGATTACAATAACATAATTATGTTTGGAGACTTCAATGCAGTGATAGAACCCAAACTTGATAGAGAATCATTAAGGAAGAAGAAAATAAAAGAAAATCAGGGGAAGCAACCTTCATCCTTCTTCGAATTAGTAGATGACTTATCATTAAAAGATGTATGGAGAAATAAATATGGGAAAGCAAAAGGCTTTACATTTAACTCAGAAACACACAAATCCCGATCGAGGATTGATATGTTTCTCGTATCAAAAAAAATCCAGCCAAAGATCAAAAAAATGGATATATTGGATAAAATAACATCGGATCATTATCCAATTGTAATGGAAAAAGGGGGGGGGGAAGAATTTCGTTGGAGATTAAAAGAACATCTACTAAAAATGAGGAAAATTTAAAAAGACTGAATAGTGAATTGAAGCTCTACTTTAAAGAAAATACTGCAAAAGATGTTACAAATAAACAATATGGGATGCCAGTAAGGCAGTGGTTAGAGGTATTCTAATAAAAATGGAGATAGAAGAATGTAAGAAAGAAAAGGGGAAAAAATGAAATAATAAAAAAATTAAAGAATAAAAAAACAGAATGGGGAAAGAAAAAAGATGAGAGAATAAAACTAGAAACAGAATTATTAGAACAGGAATTGAAAACGCTCATGATAAAAGAAATGGAGAAGAAACTTCAAGAAAATCGACAAAGATATTTTGAAATGGGTAATAAATCTAGTAAGCTGCTAGCAAATATGATAAGAAAGAAAAGTAATAAAATAATAATGGAAATCAGAGAAAAAGGATTAAGACTAACGGATCAAGATAACATCAAAAAATCCTTTAAGGCTTACTATGAAAATTTATACAAAAATGAAAATGACCCGATAAAAATAAGAGAAAAAGCAAAAGAATACCTCAAAAAACAAAAAATACCACAATTAAAGGAGGAACAACAAAAAGAACTAAATAAGAATATAACAGAAGAAGAAATATTGAAAGCTATAAAAAGAATGAAACTTGGGAAAGCACCGGGACCAGATGGTCAATCAAGTATCTATTATAAGAAACTAGCAGAAAACCTAACAACACCACTATGTAAAATGATGAATGATATACCAAAAAACGGAATTCCAGAAACCTGGAAAGAAACTTTTATTACATTAATATTAAAAGAAAAGAAAGAATCCTGGAATGTTCAAAATTATAGACTCATATCATTAATCAATAACAACTATAAGCTTTTTACATCAATAATATCAAATAGATTGAAAAAGATTCTTAATGGAGTTATAACAGAAGATCAAAATGGTTTTCTACCAAAAAGGCACATAAAGAATAATGTAAGAACACTTATTAACATCATTGAACATTTTGAAATTCACAATGAAAGAAAGATAGCTTTAATATGCATTAATGCTGAGAAAGCTTTTGATCAAGTCTGTTGGATATATATGAAAGAAGTAATAGCAATGATGAATATGGGGAAGAAATTTAACATCTGGATTGAAATGATATATAAAGAACAGAAAGTGCAATTAATAATAAACAGAGAAATGACAGAAAATATAAAAATTGAAAGGGGAACAAGGCAAGGATGCCCCCTCTCACCTCTCCTGTTCCTTATGACTCTGGAAATTCTGATTATAAAAATAAGGGAAGATGAAAACCTACAAGGTGTCAAGTCGAAGGGACAGGAGTTTAGAATAAAAGCCTTTGCAGATGACATTATTTGTTTCCTAGAAGATCCTATGAAGAGCCTGGACAGATTATTACAAATAATGAAAGAATTTGGTTCAATCTCAGGATTCAAAATAAACTACAATAAATCAGCAATAATAACAAAAAACATAAGTAAAGAAGAACAAGAACAAATTTAAAAAATTGAACATCAAAATAGAGAAAAAAATAAAATATCTAGGATTGACCATCACAAAAAGAAATGGAGATTTATTTGAAAACAATTACAGTAATGTCTGGAAAGAAATAAAACAAGATCTACACAAATGTTCAAGATATCAATTGTCCTTGCTTGGAAGAATATCTATCATAAAAATGAATGTTCTACCAAAATGAATGTATTTGTTCCAAACATTGCCAATAATATATAATGAGAATTGTTTTGATAGTTGGAGAAGAGAAATGTGGAAAGGTAGAAAGCCAAGAATCAGATGGACGAATTTAATTGAATCAAAGGAAAAAGGCAGTTGTAATCTTCCAGACTTGAAAGCATACTACTATGCAAGTTGCATGGAATGGCTCGAAACTTGGATTAAGCTGAAGGAAACAAAAATGTTAAATATTGAGAGCAGCAATATACGTTTTGGCTGGCACGCGTATCTATGGTACAATAAGGCTACAGTAAATAAAGATTTTGTACATCATTACAAAACAAGAAGTTTGTTGAGAGTGTGGTTGAAAATAAGAAAGAAATACTATAGAAAATTTCCCCTTTGGCTTTCCCCTCAGGAAGCGCTATTTGGTAGGAGCAAATGCAAGAATAGAAGATGGATTAATTATCAGGATATAACGGAGAGGAATGAAAAAGGAATTCGAATAATGAAAATGAAAGAACATCTAGACTCGGAAGGAATTGAAAGTAGCTGGTTCCTTTATTTACAATTAAAAGAAAGATTTAAATTTGACTTGAAAACAGAAGGATTTAAGGAACAAAATATGGAGCTGGATAAAAGCATAATGGATAAAGAAGGACACCATATAAAAAATATTATAAACTTTTCATAATTAGAAACTTAGAAGGTGAAACGATTAAGCTAGTCATGATCGACTGGGTGAGAGATATGAGAAAGAATATAAATATTGAAAGCTGGGAAAAAGCCTGGAACCAGACAAATAGATTTACAGCTTGTCAGGATCTCAAAGAAAATTTTCTAAAAATGATGAATAGATGGCATCTCACGCCAGTTAAGTTAAATGTAATATATAAGACAGGTAAAAGAGAATGTTGGAAATGTGGGATGAAGAAAGGGACTCTTTACCACATGTGGTGGAGATGCTCCAAAGCAAAAAGATATTGGACAAAGATAAGAAAAGCAATAAATGAAGCATTAGATATAAAGATACCTAAATGTCTGAAAAAATTTCTACTCAACATATTAAATGAAATAGACAAGAAGGTGGGAAAAAAAGCTTGGATGCTGGAAAAGCAAAGAAACTCCTAAAATAGGAGAATGGTTTCTGAAACTGAAGGAAGCCATGAGAATGGATATACTCACGGCTTTAATACAAGACAAGACAACAGATAAAACCAAGAAACAATGGGAACCAGTAGAGAAATATATAGAAAAAGAAATGAATAAGAAAAGGAAAAAATGAAGAAACAGAAAGAGAATAGGTAATGAGGTTTAAGCTAGAAAATAAAGAGACATGAGAATATAAAGAATATGTGGAGGCAGAAATGATGGAGAACGAGTGATTATTATAGGACAGAAAACAAAAGATGAGGAGAAGAAAACTAGATGGTTAAAAGATGCAAAAAGAAAGAATAAGATGGTATAAGAATATAAATTGAGGAAAGTAAAAAAACTTTTGGAATGTAATTAAAATACTAATATAATTGATTACCAAAGCGTGGAAAGCAGAAGATTAGATATATAGATTTGGGGGGGTTGCAGACTGCCAGAAATAGTGTGAATTCAGTCCACTTTTAGGGTTAGGGTTAGAGTTAGGGAACCATGGGAACTGTATTTTATTGTGGCATCAGAGTTGTCTGACAGAGAAGGCTCAATGTCTCAGAAAAATAACAGTTCCCATGATTCCCTAGCACTAACCCTAACCCTAAAGGTGGACTGAATTCACACTATTTCTGGCAGTCTGCAACCCCCCATAGACAGACTCAGGGCCTAAGCAGACTGCCAGAAATAGTGCACATTAAATTGAGGCACTGCCCTGGCTCAGTGCTAGGGAATCATGGGAACTGTAATTTATTGTGGCACCAGAGCTCTCTGACAAAGAAGGCTCAATGTCCAAGAAAAAAATACAGTTCCCATGACTCCCTAGCACTGAGCCAGGGCAGTGCCTCAATTTAATGTGCACTATTTCTGGCAGTCTGCTTAGGCCTTCAGTTGATAAAGCAGGAAAGAGAATAATATAGGAATTAAAAGGAAATAAAGTAAGGTTTGCTCAAACTGGGAAGAAAGAAAATATAAGAAATAATAATTAACGCTATTATTTGTTGTATGTAAGTTTGTTGTATGTAAATATAAATAGAACAAGATTTGAAATTAGGTTAGATAAGATGATAGAGATATATGTTTTTATGTATATGTTTGTCTTGTGTTCATTTTGTATGTTTGCATGACTATTTTTGTTTTTAATCTCAATAAAAAAATTTTTTAAAAAATGAAGAGGCTGAAGCAGCTCCAGATTACTACAATTATTATGGAAAAAGCCAAACAAAAAGTATATCCCAAAGTTAAGTCAATTTTGTGAAATTTAATATGTCATATTCTTATATGAAAGTACTCCCATTTTCTTTTACATCATCCTTATAAGCTGAGGAAAGAAAAGCAGGGAGACTTGCAGCATCTTTCTGTGAACACATTTCTTTTGAGATAAATCCAAATGCTGTATAACTCTTGTTCACAATAAATTATACCATAATAATTTTACCTGGTGGGATGAATCTCATGATTGGAATATAGGAATAGAGGGGTATAACCTTTTTAAGAGAAATAGGCCAAACAGGAAAGGAGCAGGAATATAATTATATGTCAGGCATGTTTACACCTGTGAAGAGATCCAGGACTTAAATCCTGGAAATCAGGTGGAGAGCATCTGGATAAAAATTAAAGGGGAAGGAAACAACAGGGATGTTATAGTGGGAGTCTACTACAGACAGCCAAGTCAAACTGAGGAATTGGATGATGCCTTTCTAGAAAAGGTGACCATACATTCAGAAAGGAGAAATGTAGTAGTGATGGGTGACTTCAACTATCCTGATATTTGCTGGAAATCAAAGGCCCTTTACAGACTGAGAGAAATAAGGCAGCTTGAGTCCACTGTCTCAGTGCTAGGCTCAGTGCTAGGGAATCATGAGAACTGTAGTTTTTTTTCTGAGACATTGAGCCTTCTCTGTCAGAGAGCTCTTGTGCCACAATAAACTTCAGTTCCCATGATTCCCTAGCACTGAGATAGGGCAGTTAAAGTGGACTCGAGCTGCATTATTTCTGGCAGTCTACAAAGGCCCAAACTCAGCCAATATTTCAAGGTCTAGTAAATTCTTCACTTGCCTTGAAAACAATTTCTTTGTCCAAAAAGTTGAAGAGGCAACAAGAGGATCAGCTACAATTATCGTCCAGTTAGTCTGACATCAATACCGGGAAAGATTCTGGAGCAGATCATTAAACAGAGAGTCTGTGAACACCTGGAAGGTAATTCCATAATCACAAAAAGTCAACATGGGTTTCAGAGAAACAAGTCATGCCAGACAAATCTGATCTCTTTTTTTGATAAAATTACCAGCTTGGTAGATGAAGGGAATGCTGTAGATATAGTATATCTTGATTTCAGTAGGGCTTTGACAAGGTTCCCCATGACATTCTTGCAAACAAGCTGGTAAAATATGGGCTAGACAAAGTAACTGTTACATGGATTTGTAATTGGTTGACTGGCCGAACCCAAAGGATGCTCAACAATGGCTCCTTTTCAACATGGAAGAAGTGACCAGTGGGGTGTCACAGGGCTCTGTCCTGGGCCCAGTGCTATTCAACATCTTTATCAATGACTTGGATGATAGTATTGAGGGCATAGTTATCAAATTTGCAGACAACACTAAATTAGGAGGAGTAGCTAATACCCCAGAAGACAGGATCAAAATTCAAAATGACTTGAACAAGTTAGAAAGCTGGGCCAAAGCTAACAAAATGAAATTCAACACAGAGAAATGTAAGGTACTACACTTGGGTGGAAAAACGAAAACCACAGATATACAATGGGGGACACCTGGCTGAATGAGACTACGTGTGAAAGGGATCTAGGAGTCCAGGTAGACCACAAGTTGAACATGAGTCAACATTGTGATGCAGCAGATAAAAAGGCCAATGCAATTTTAGGCTGCATCAATAGAAGTATAGTGTCTAGATCAAGAGAAGTAATAGTGCCACTCTATTCTGCTTTGATCAGGCCTCACCTGGAATACTGTGTCCAGTTCTGGGCACCACAATTCAAAAAGGATGTTGAAAATCTGGAGCATGTCCAGAGGAGGGCAACTAAAATGGTGAAGGGTCTGGAAACCATGCCCTATGGGGAATAACTTAGGGAACTGGGTATATTTAACATGAAGAAGAGAAGGCTGAGAGGTGATATGATAGCCGTGTTTAAATATTTGAAGGGATGTCATATTGAGGAGGGAACAAGCTTGCTTTCTGCTGCTCCAGAGAACAGGACTCGGAACAACGGATGCAAGCTACAGGAAAAGAGATTCCACCTCAACATTAGGAGGCACTTCCTGACAGTGAGAGCTGTTCGACAGTGGAACACACTCCCTCGGAGTGTGGTGGAGTCTCCTTCTTTGGAGGTCTTTAAACAGACACTGGATGGTCATCTGTCAGGGATGCTTTGATTTTGAGTTCTTGCATGGCAGGTGGTTGGACTGGATGGCCCTTGTGGTCTCTTCCAACTCTTTTATTCTATGATTAAATCTGTTAGTCTTTAATATCCTGAAAAGCTTCTTGTGGTTTTTGCTGCCACAGACCAATTCAAACACATCTCTGGAAACTGTGAGAAAAAAATGATTAGAGAATAATATCCAAATATTCCTGCAGTGTTTGTAGTGAATAGGGGAGAGGAGAGCTGTGTAGCACAAATCAGACGTCAAACATTTTGATGTTCTGGCTAACAAGAGACTTCAGGTACTTAAAAAATAATGGCAACAGTATGATTGTGTGTCTTCTGTTTCTGGTTCACATGTTCTGATTCATCTTTTAATTCTTTGCCTTCTGCTTCCTGCACTGCTGTTAACATTTTGATGCAGGAGGGGAGGAGATCACAGCTGCAGTGTTCTGGCCATATTGTACAAATACTGCAATGATAATCTGATTCACATTTTGTTTTTCAATGGTTATTAGTCTCCTGTTTGAATTACCAGTGGGGCTTTTTGAAGAGGGTTTGCTTAGCACATTATTGTCTTGGTTCTGAAATGGGATGGTAGGGATGTACTTTTTTAGCTAATTTCATTCTCAAAGGAAGCAATGGTTATTTTTTATCATTTTCTTCCTCCTGTGCATAGTTTTCAAAGACTGTCAGTGGTTCCAAACTTATACTATGCAAAGTTTCCATGTGGTTTTTGACTCAGCAGCATTTGGGGCACAAAAAAAATAGTCAGTTCTGCACAGAAACTGATCCAAACTGATCCAACAAAGGAAATGCTGTTTTCTATTTAAAAGATGTGAATTCTCCTCATCAGGGTTTCCTGACACTCAACAAACACATTTTAAAACTACAGTTGAATATTTTTGAAGATTCTTTCCATTGCTACTAGATATCATGAATAGGAAGAGAAAAAGATCATATGGCCTTTTGAGGTGGGAGAGGAAAACTATACAAAACCAGTCAAGAAAAGGTAAATCCAGCAACATAATGAACATTTCAAAATTGTCTTTACAGTGGCAATGGAGTTCAAAATAATAATACAGCTACTCAGAATTCTGTATGTCTGATTAAAGGGATTAAGGGAAAATGCTAAAACTGGCCCCATAGTGGCTATGAATTAAACGCAGTGACAAGGTAAAGATCCACATTTCCAAAGCAGAAAACAGACCTTGGAGAAATGGAGCTAATTACGTTAAGTGATAACACATATGTAAAAACACAGACGTATCCAAAAGCATGATAACAAACACAATCATCTACTTTGTTCCAGTCTTGGAACACCTTTCTATCATAGCATTTTGGATGCATGGAAGATTGGGAGTGAGCAATGGCAGTGGTCCATCAGATTTTGTTGGACTGTGACTCCCATCAACCCAAGTCAGAAGACTAAAAGTAAAGTATGGTGGGAACTGTAGACCAAGGCCTGTAGATCCTGAAGGCCACAAGTTGTCCTACTAGGCAGGGCACAAACACAGCCCTTCAACACAACTGAGGGTTAGGGGGCATGATTCTATGTTAGAAAACTGAGCATGAATTCCTAGCTCTATAGGGAAAGAGAGTGGCTTCCTGCAATTTTTTTCCTTCTAAAAAAAGATAAAAGTATTCTGCATTGACAAGGTTGTCAAGTCATGTCATCTCCATTACTAAGCCAAAGAGCCAGCATTGTCAGAGACTACTATGTGATCATGTGGCCAGCATAATTGCACAGAATGCTGTTTACCTTCCCACCAAAGTGGCAGCTATTTATCTACTTGCATTTGCATGTTTTTGAACTGCTAGGTTGGCAGAAGCTGGGACTAGTGACAGGAATTTACCCCATCATGCAGCACCTGGGTCCCGAACTGACAATCTGCTGATCTTGCAATCAACAGAGTCAGCATCTTAACCACTTGAGCCATTTTTTTAAGGAAGTAAAATGTCCATTTTTAACACATTACCCGACACATTAACTATTACATGAATTATCTCTGGGACAAGATTAACTGATAAACATCTATCTACTCTCAATTAATTCAAGAATATTCAGCTTTCATTATTGTACTTCCATTGTTTGTTCCCACCCTATAATGGGTTATTGACTTGAAGGTTTCCAGCCACTCAGCTAATTCATATTCCTTTTCAAGCAGTCTTCTCTGAGTAAATATCCAGGCGCTGATGTTTTCATGATTAAAAATGTCAATTTTTATCTCCAGCCCCAAATGGAATTTTAATAAGTGAAAGGTTAATAAATCTCCTCTTCAAATAATTTATGATAGCTTATATTTGCTCTGAGAAGGAGATATATTTGTCCAAGATTAGCTTTCATTTAGGTTACTATGTATTTGGCATTAGCAAGACATTGCCAATATAATTTCAATAAGCCACTTGGTTATCTACATTTTTACAGCTTCAGGTTCATAAACCCATTTGGGTGTTTTATTTAATATTGGGGAAGGTGGATCACAATAGGTAAAAGATCCAGCATTTAAATTATTCACCTATATCTGGACTTGACCTAAGTTTGAATTCTCATTTCAGTGTTATTTGCATGTTCCACTAAAGTGAGAAAAGGGAAAAGAGTCTAGCATGTGCTTCCATCTCTTCTTACTTGCTATAAATTGGAGGAGAGGTTGAGGATATCTGTAGAAGAGACTCTACCCTATGAACATAGGCCACTACACAATGTAGCACCTGAGATACATTTATGAGTATGGTGCAAATAAGACTTTTAGCATATCTATATTTCATGGCTATGGATAAACTTCAACCATTATCTGGGGTAACTTTTTTTTTCAGTAGATGCAGGGACTAGAGGAAGCTAAAAAATTTAGGATCACAAATATGGAGCAAATCACTCCTAATCTAGCTCAAGCACATTGATTCCCTATGTACCTCTATGCCCAATTCAAAATACTAAAAGTCAACATCCATCATTAGAGGCTTGTACATTAAGAAAGCACTGCTTCTGTAATAAGAACTTGACCTTGGGGAATTTATAATTAGCTCAAAAATAGTAAATAGGATCCAACCCATTGTATGCAGGGGGCTAGAGGGAACAGTTCCTGCAAAGACAGCATTTGTCCAAAAGAATGATACTTTTGTTAAGAGAGAAAAATAAATCAATAAGTAAACACATACATACATAGAGGATCAAATGTACAAAAACACCCTAACATACATGCACACACACAAGAACTCAGGAGTAACTTGGATAGGAAGCAGAAGGCTTTCTAAGGGTGATAGTTACCTGAAAGGAGGCTGCTCCAAGATGAATGAAGAGGGATCCATTATGTCAGGGAAAGGATAAAGAATAGAGCTAAGAACTCTAGTCAGAAACCACAATGGGACAATATTGTCATGGAATCTACCCAGAGCTCCTATCCAGACTCCCCCTCCAGACTCCCCTTCCAGATTCCCCTTCTTTCCCAAGATGTTGGGGAGCATTTATACCCTTAAGATGAGGCTGAGGCGAAGAGTTGCTACTGTATATCAAAGGATGTTTTGAAGTAGACAATTTCCAAAAGAGGGGAGATAGAATGTTGATGCTATCTCACTTTTCAAGGACTCATCCTGTTTGGCCCTCATAAATCTTCTAGGTGTGAATATCCTGTTTCTGCACCTCCTAAGCCTGGCCTTTTTGATTTGCAAATGGTTGTAATGGTTTGGAGTGCCTACGTGAGGCTCAGCCTTGAGCTCATGATGATGAAGGTTCCTTTCAGCATAGGGCTCTAACAGGCACCCAAAGTAGTCTTGATATCAAAACCACTCATCATAACACTTCCCATGTATTCCTTTCACCTCCCTCAATCCTATGGAAAAGGCATTGCAGTTGAAAACTGTATTAACAGAGATATTTAGGGTGCTTTTGAGTTCAGCCATGAAACCAACTCAGAGGTTTGGAGTCAAATATTACATCTTCTTGGACTCAATTTTAGATATAGATAGACAGAAAGACAGACAGACAGACAGATATAAGAATTAAATATCCATATGTCACAACTGTTTGGGTAGACCTCTCATTTGAGGTCACTAAACTTGAAGACATCATGATGGCAATTAACAATAACATCCTCACTCAGATTTTTCAAGTTTTTAAGGCACTAAAATATTTCACAAAACCTGTTTGACTAGAAGTGACAATGAGGCAAAAGTAATAAAGTGTATTTACATCTTACTACATCTTTTAATTTTAATCACATCATTTCCAGTTATCTCTGGGAGGAGAAGAGCTCTCCAGTCATAGACAAAAGTGTCATTGCAAACCAAAAATTATATGAGAACAATATATAGTGCTTTCAGTGTCCATTCTTACTATTGGTAATTGTGACTGTATGCTTAAAAGCATGATGATGATAACACTATGATAATATGATAATAGCATGTAGAAAAGGATTCTGTTCATTGTTTCTCTTGTATTTAAATGATTAATCTTTGAGACAAGAAACTGTTTCCTTGTATTATATTGCTTGTTTAGATATGGCAGTTGGAATCAGGCTTGGATCAGTTATACAGTTCATTTTGAGATGTTGTAATGATGACTTGCAACACTGGAAAAAAAAGATTATCTTAAACAAATGGAAATCAAAAGAAGGAAATCAGCACTAGTAGGCAACAGAGTAGTTTTCTAATAGCAATCAAAAATTAATATACTCCATACATGTCACAAAGGTCACTGTTAACCTGATCAGTACATGGAAAAACCCACAATTAAACAAATACAAAGTGTTACTAAATCGAAAAATAAGCCCAGTTCTGCATACGTCTACTCAGAAGAAAGACAGTTACATCCTGGTTAATAACTATAGGATTGCAATTGTGAGCATAGGTTTATGTACATTTCTTTTAAAATCTATCATTTCATGGATCCCCAGAGTAATTTAAATAAATAGTAAAAGGATATAGAGGGACATGCAGAGCTGAATTGTTATTCTGAAAGCCTGGAATTCATAGAGAGGCATGGGATAAAGATAAATTTGTTATCCATTTGTTAATATTTAATCAGCAGAGATATAAATGAATTACAAGAGCTTAGTTACACTTTTCAAGAAAATGTATGTATATAGTATATTTGTTATAAAAAAGATGGAAAAATCCCATTCTTGAAAAGATGCAGAATAAGCCCGGCTGGCATCCGGGCTGTATATGGGCTGCATTTGCCCGGGCATGGGTGACTGCAGTAAGACCCATTTTTTAAATTAAATGTACCTCTATCCCATTGGGAATAAGGCACTTTAAATGGAATGTGATAATCTCCTAAATCAACACAGTGTTGTTAAGCCAGTTACATTAAAAGACAGCATGAAGACCACCATACCAATGCTGCTATTGTATATACGTTTATATAACGAAGTCTAAATGAATTCAGTGGAATGTACTTTTAAATGAATATGCATAGGAGTACAGTGCTAATTATACAGATTAACATTAAAATCCTTTCCATAACAAAATCAGCCTCTGAAATGAATATGATAGCTCTACTCATTTCTTCAAAACTTTCACCATTAGATGTGTAAACAGAACTATTTCAGTTGAAAATCACTAAAGTATGATCCTGTCTTCTCTTTCCTTTAAAGGGAAGCATGGATGATTTAGGAGTTTATCGCTACCCCCTCCCCCAAAAGTGACTTACCTCTGCCAGGATAGTTGCTTACAGGACGCAACTGGGAAATATTGCATTAAAAATGCCACCAATACCACCAGGTGGCTGCATCCTGGGTAAATCCCGGCTCCTAGCCACATACAGCTAGCCAATATGCAAACTCAGGAGCTTCCTGTGTCTGCAAATCAGCTGGCTGAGTGCAGCTGGGAGCCAGGATTTAGCTGGGATGCAGTCACCTGGTGGCATCAGTGGCATTTTTTAATGTAATAATTCCTGGTTGCATTCTGTAAGTGATTCTATCAGGGCAGGGGTGAATTGCTTTTTGGGGTGTGTGATAAACTCCTTAGTCTCATGAAACTATGTTTAAGATTTTATTCACAGCCTTCATGAGAACATTTTTATTCATTTATTAATATATTATTTGCAATATTCTTGCAAACAAGATAGTAAAATGTGGGCTAGACAATACAACTGTTATGTAGATTAGTAACTGGTTGACTGACCAAACCCAAAGGGTGCTCAGCAATGGTTTCTTTTCATCTTGGAAAGAAGTGACCAGTGGGGTTCCACACGGTTCTGTCCTGGGCCCAGTGCTATTCAATATCTTTATCAGGACTTGGGTAATAGAATATAGAGCATGGTTATCAAATCTGCAGATGACACCAAATTAGGAGGAGGAGCTAATACCCCAGAGGACACAATCAAAATTCAAAATGACTTTAATAGATTAGAAACCTGGGTCAAAACTAACACAATGAATTTCAACAAGGAGAAATTTAAGGTACTGCACTTAGGGTGAAAAAATGAAAAGCACAGACCTAGGATGGGGGACACCTGGACTGACAATAGTACATGTGAAAATGATCTAGGAATCATTGTAAATCACAAGTTGAACATGAGTCAACAGTGTAATGCAGCAGCTAAAAAGGCCAATGTTATTCTAGGCTGCATTAATAGTAGTGTCTCTAGATCAAGAGAAGTAATAGTATCACTCTATTCTGCGTTGTTCAGGCCTCACCTGGAATACTGTGTCCAGTTCTGGGCACTACAATTCAAAAATATGTTGAGAGGTTCGAGCATGTTCAAAATGCTGAAAGTTCTGGACACCATGCCCTATGAGGAGTGACCAAGGGAGCTGGTTATGTTTAGCCTGGAGAAGAGAAGGTTGAGAGGTGATATGATAACCCTGTTTAAGTAATTGAAGGGGTGTCATGTTGAGGATGGAGCAAGCTTGTTTTCTGCTGCTCCAGAGACATGGACAGGGAGCAATGGATGAAAATTCCAGGAACAGAGATTCCACCTAAACATTAGGAAGAACTTCCTGACAGTAAGAGCTGTTTGATAGTGGAACACACTCCCTCAGCAAGTGGTGGAGTTTCCTTCTTTGAAGATTTTTAAACAGAGGCTGCATGGCCATATGCTGGGGGTGATTTGGTTGTGTGTTGCTGCATGGCAGAGAGTTGTAAGTGAACAACAATAAAACTTTATTTGGATGATGGTTAACAATGTTTCATTTGTTATGATGTTGCATTCTCTTATTCTTGTTATACTTTGTTACACACTCTTTAACTTTAGAAAATACCATATTGTTGCTTCTTTGTAGTCCTCTTTGTATAATGTTCATACCTTTAATTTCTACCAAATCTGTGTGTCATATGCGGAACCAAAGTCCTGTCAGCACAAAATAAATTGTAAAACAGGAGTATTAACTGAGCTTATTTGTTGTTATTCCAATATCTATTATCTTTACACATTTGTGCACTTCTTTTTTGCTTTTCACAAAATTGTCCATTTCATAAATATGTTAATATTGTTACGCATTCAGTAGAATTTGGGCAGCTGACACAGTTTGACTTTCCTGGCAGATCAATAAAGTTCCTGTCTTGGCAATTTCAGAATGATTTGCCCCATCAAGAAATTTAATGCTGTCAAAAGTGACTAGAATGCAATAAGAGTTTTTAAGGATTTTTCATTTTGCTTATATTGAACATTATTATGTAAATTTTATTTCATTATGCAAATATGGTATATGCCAGATATCTGTCAGCAACAAAACAAGCACAATGTAGTGGACATGTGCCAGGAAGAGTAACCTTCCACTAGGGCATGACAATCAATCTTTTCCCTTGCTAATAAGTCAGAAATAAGTTATTTTGAGTTTACTGAACTATGGGCCTTTGCAGACTGCCAGAAATAGTGCACTTTAAATTGAGGCGCAGCCCTGGCTTAGTGCTAGGGAATCATGGGAACTGTATTTTTTTTCTGGGACATTGAGCCTTCTCTGTCAGAGAGCTCTGGTGCCACAATAAATTACAGTTCCCATGATTCCCTAGCACTGAGCCAGGGCTGTGCCTCAATTTAAAGTGCACTATTTCTGGCAGTCTGCAAAGGCCTTATGTCACAAGTTAATAATTTGAAGCCTAAACCTTCATTCTAGGAACAATATTTAATCATTTGAACTAAAACAAAACTTCAAAAATAAAAATAAACTACAGCTCCCAAATTTCATATCCTTATGGCCACTGACTATAGTAGCTGGAAGTTCTGGGTTGTAGTCCATGCTGGCTAGGGGAACCCGAAGTTGTCAAGAAAGATAATTTTTCTCAGTGATGGACATTACACAATCCAAATAGTGTCTAGTTGACTCACAATAATCCTAATATTCAAATGTTTTAGAAGACTTTTAAGACATTCATATAAATGAGATGCTTGTGCTCTGGAAAAATCTACACCATTGTCCTAGTTTTTGAAGACAGACACTGAAGCTTTTGAATAGTTTAGGGTTGCTGATCTGCAGAGTTATGGGTCTCTTTCATGGTCTTGGCAATAGCAAAACTTCATTTCAAAATTCTTCAAAGAATAATGTGACCACTCTGTGATTAGCTGCATCTTATATGACCTTATCCTTTCTATGCACTTGAATTATCTTTGATTAAATAAATGGAAATTGCTTACCTTGAAATACATTTGAGGTTGGAAGGCAAGGTAATGTAATTCATACTTACTGTGTTTCACTATCACAATGGCATTTCTGTATAGACATTACCTTTTGATGTGCTTATTATTTCAAAACAAGGTCTATTCCTTACAACAGAGAGGGGAAGAACCTGACAAGTATTCATGGCAAATGAAATTTCTTTATTTTAGAGCGTATAAATTTTAAATTGGCCATTGAAATCATAATGGTTGCTGTTAGTTTCTTGGGAAATGTTGTACTATTTTGCTTCTGAAGAAAATGTAAACCAGGTCGTCATTGTCTTCTTCCTCTTCTTAGCAGAACTGTTAGCCTGACATGTTTATGATAACCTGACATTTGCTTTCTCTTACTGCTAACAAGATTTGAATGGCTTGATTTCCAAAGTCTATATGTGGCTTTGCTTTTCAGCTTCCTTCTTGTTTGTCTTCCTGACCCGCTGCCCCAGTTAATTATGTTTCTCTCTGATGTCTGTGCTTCCCTTTGCCATGCAATCAAATCAGGTTCTAACTGTAGTCTAAAAGCATATTTTTAGATAGGTGATACTCATGTGGTACAGCACAAAATCCATCTTCATTTAGAATAATAAAAGAAGAGGCCACATCCTCTTTGTAAAGGTTGCCTGCAAGGGTAGATGAAAGGACAGTGATTTCCTCTGGTGACAAAGCAAAGGAAGCTCTAATTGTTTCATTTGAGTGATGAAATAATAATTTCTTAGGATCTGAGGCTGCTCTGTTTAACATAGCACAGACTCCAGCCTTCCCTTCAGGTTAGGATTTTCCATTTTCCTGCTCATGAAAAATCTTAGTAGAATGCTCAATAATGAGATGCAATTCCTCTCATTTAGTAGTATTTATTTTTTCTGAAGATGAAAACAGCTGCAAGCAGTACTTCTGTATTGCTTCCTTGTAGACAGAACACTAAAGCTTTGTAGTATCACCACTGCAGGTCAGCATTACAGCTGGTGAGTCCTGCTTGGAAAGTCAGCTGCAGGATCCAGGAAGAAAAAGGCAAAGCAAGTTTGTGAATTTCTGGAAAATACTATATGGTGGAAGGAAGGAGGGAAGATGAAGGATGGCATTAACTCTGGTGTTTGCTGTAGTGAGAACTGGAATAAAGAAATGATAATCAAATTTGCTCTGAGAGAAACAAGAAACATGCCATCTGACCTTACTTCAAACTACTTCCCCATGCAAAAGAAAATATAATGCTCAAAGTAGGTCTCTGAACCTTTATGGATTACAGTGTCACTTTTTATAATACAAAATAGCCTGCTGCAGGACAATTCATAAACTCACAAATAATACAGATGACACAAGTAATAAAAATACTGTAACACAATTTATTAATAGAGCAAGAACAGTTGCCAATATTAATCAGCAGCTTTCTGATGAGTTCAAAATATATTTTTTGTGTATCAGAGTGTGTTGCAGGTGGAACATGAATACACTGTCTGGATTTTGCATAATCAAAATAAGGAAACCAGGTTTTTAAATATTCAGTTTAGCCTACTAGCAGTTCTTAACATACAGATATGCCAGCTTTTCAATGGGAACTAGTGCCATACTTTGGCAGGCTCTTGAGTGAGTGGAAATGTTTGACCATGCCTCTAATTTGAGACAATTACCAGGTGGACTACTTAGGTAAAGAAGGATGACTATGTCCTTGTGTAGAAGATTTGATTTTAGGTTTCTGCTTGTTAATAATTTCATTCTTATGGAAAATCTAAAGACCAAATTGTTGCACAGGCCAACAGAATCACCAAACTCCCAAGGTTCTTATATTTTCTGCAGTAGCATTCAAATTCATTTTTGTTAAACTCCCTCTGCCTGAGATGCATGAGGAAAGTCTTGCTAAGATAAATTGCATGGAAGTTTTTTGATTCTCCCTCCCTATTGCACCATCAACAGGATAGGATTAGAATGGAAATTTGCCAATTTCCCAACGGTGGTTAAATCTGGAGTTTCTAATCCCTTAAAAACTGTACACGTATTGAGAAACTGTGCACCTTTGTAGTAAAAACAACAAACACTATACTCATGGTATTTTCACTACATACAGCTTTCAGTTTTGTGCAGCTACGTGCAGCTTTCAGAGGCAAAAACCTACCCACTTTTACAATTTTTGCTATGCATGTAGGAAAAGTGCACAAAAATACACAACTAAATTGCATGCTGTACTCCTGTATATACAATGTGGTGAATAGTTCAACATTGTGGCAACTGTGAATGATGCACAAAGTGTTGGAAAACTAGTGAGATGTAAACATAGTGAGACAGTCTGGGTGACATTTGAGTGTGAAGTTTGACATCGAAATATGAAGTTTGATTTGGAATGTCAGGAGAATGGAAGATGAGTAATGTTAATGTAACAGAAAAAAGAAACAGGCTGACTGAGGCTGCATTTCTTTTCTGTACTAAAAGCTGTACAATTTTCAAGGAAGGCTGTGCAATTCTCAGGAGGAGTCATGTGAGTTTTGGAAAACTATAGGGTCATACAGATGGGGCCAAAGGAGAGACCACAGGCTGCTTCTGCCCCGATTGCTATGGGACTGTGGGGACTGCATGGGCCCAGGCTTGATCGAGGCCACTGCCTCAGTCCTCAACCCGGCTGCCGGCAAGGAGCAGCTTTTCACCACTTATTTTTGTGCCAGTTCTTCCAGGTTGGGGTGGGCTCAGCATGGCTTCCAGCTGCATTCGGTGCATGTGTCATGTAAATACCATGCCCCCAATGTGGCCCAAAACCAGCACTTTGGGCTTGGTGCTTTGAACCTATGTAGTTTTCTTGGCAAGCTATGCAGCTTTTGTAGGAAAGCAGTGCAGTTTCCCATCATTTTGGGAAGAATGTCCTACAGCTACAGGAGAAGTGGCTGATTCATTGTTCTCAACTTTACCATCACTACAAAAGAAATAGCTACGCTACACTCTTTCCCCACATGAATTTAACTCTCAGTGTAGTGATAAGAAATATTGATTAAAATTTTAGAGGAAAGTCATTGAGAATCATCTTGGACTTTCACCTTAGAGTGTATTGTAAAATGTCTGCCAGAAAAAAGAGGTGTACAAAGGTATCATAATCATCAGTTATGTGTTGATGTTAATTTAAGTTGATATCAGAACAAGATAGTCTCATATCTAATTTAAGTGGATACCTGTAGGGCAGTGATGGCTGGTTGATCCCATTACAGTACTGTAGCAAATCCACTCTGGGTTTCATTTTGTACTTTACAGAATTTCTCAGAGATGCTAAACTCTATTTCCTAAACAGATTAAGAAAATTGAGTAGCTCATTTAAAGATTGGACTAAACCCCAAAACAGATGTCCCACTACTTCAACAGCTACTATTGCTGTAGGATATATGATCATATGAATAAGAAGAGGAGGAGAAGGTAGAAGAAGAATGAAGATGATGCTGAAGGAGGAGGAGGAGGTTGTTCTAGAATTGATGTAAAGCATTATTCCAGCACTCACAGCATTTCTGTCATTTGGGAGAATATCATCCTCATAAGGCAGGGGCCGGCAACCTACGACCCCTGGGCCAATTCCGGCCCAGGTCGCTGGACTTACCGGCCCAGGCGGGCTGCTGCCACCGCCGCATGCTGCCGCCATGCGTTTTCTCTTCTGTGCGGCTGTGCACGCTGCGGCCGCCATTTTGATTTCCAAAATGGTGGCTGCAATGGGTTTGCATATGTGCAGTACTCCTGCGCGTGTGCAAACGTGTCGTGGCCACCATTTTGGAAATCAAAATGGTGGCCACAGCATGCGCGGTGGCGGCGGCAGTGGCGGCGGCAGCGGGTGTGCACAGGGTGGTCACATGTGGCAGCTGGCGGTGCGTGCACACGCGTGAGCGTGTGTGCTGCCATTCCCCCCCCCTCTTGGCCCAGCGGAGACGAGGACAATAGGGGATCAGCCCAGGACCAAAAAAGGTTGCCTACCCCTGTCATAAGGGATCTAATCTGAGAAAAATTGGGCTAGATGAACACCTCGTAGTGAAATAATGGGAGAAGTGAAATAGGCAAGGGAATTATTTATAACATACATAATGGGTAATTATCTTCCTTCTATAAAAGCAGGGGTAGGCAACCTTGCCCCTTTAAGAGCCGAGGGACTTCAGCTCCCAGAATCCCAGGAGCTATTGGCCAACATGGGACTATTGGCCAACATGGCTGAGGCTTCTGGGAGTTGAAGTCCCTCGGCCTTTAAAGGGGAAAGGTTGCCTACCCCTGTGTAAAAGAAAAGTTTTGCTTCTCATGCTCTAAAGCAGGGATAGGCAACCTTTCCCCTTTAAGGGCCGAGGGACTTCAGTTCCCAGAAGCCTCAGCCATGTTGGCCAATAGTCCCATGTTGGCCAATAGCTCCTGGGATTCTGGGAGCTGAAGTCCCTCAGCCCTTAAAGGGGAAAGGTTGCCTACCCCTGTTCTAAAGAGACCGAAAGCACTTTTGTTATCTGTCATGATGGGGGGAGGGGACAATGAAGATCCAGTTCTCCTGTGTACTTGGGATCCGTGTCCCTTGCTTATCCACAGGAGATGAATGGAGGTGCTTCCATCTTATTGACTGAGGTGCTTCCAACTTATTTAATGGTTAACCAACCATTGTTGTTTAGTATTGTGGCATTTTATTATGTTGAATTTAGCTAATTGGCCTTTTATTCATTTAGTTGCATTATCTGTCTGATTACCAAGTCCAAGGTGGGCATGAGCATTTGGACTTCTTGGTAAACATTTTTGAGGCATCACATGATAAAACATTTGTCCACCTGGGGGTATGCTGAGATGTTTCATCCAAAAATTGTCCTTATGGAATGACTTCTGGAACCACACTGTGTTAGCATAGCTAACTGCTTTCTACATTGTAGACTGGTTTAACGTAAATAAAGTGAAGCTCATGTTTAGATCCAATTTTGTTGTCTTGGCTTAATTTCTTAGCATGTAGGGGCAAACTATATGGATGGTTGCATGTTGTTCTGTAAGTATGTATTTCAGAGGCTGACAAATAAAATCCAGCACTTTACACAGCTATTAAACATGCTTCCCTTTTACGCTGGGCAACTGGGAGCTGATGGAGGCAGCCAAACTGAGGAGGAGGAGAGGCTGAGGAAACAAGAGCTTGACAGCTGGCTTGGATTCTGCACAGGCACCTGCTGAGGCCACTGTCCATTTACCCACCCTCCAAGTAGAGCCTTCACCTTCACCAGCCCCCCATCACTGGAGAGCTCCCCCTTCCTGCCATGAGCTCTGTGGTCCTCTGCTGAGTCACTGCTTGAGATGCCTTTGGACTGGCCTTTCAAGCAGCAACAGGGCTTCAGATAATTGTAAAGAGGCGCAGCAGATCCAAGATCCAAGAACAACATCCAAACAAAACTCTGGTCATTACTGAAAGATACAAGAAGGAAATGCAGCTTCCTGTGTTGAACAAGACCAAATTCATAGTTCCTGATCATGTCAACATGAGTGAATTGTTAAAAATAATCAGATGCTAGCTGTGGCTGAATCCAACCCAGGCCTTCTTCCTATTGGTGAACCAGCACAGCATGGTGAGTTTCCACTCATATCTTTGAAATCTATGAATAAGAGAAGGATGCAGATAGCTTCTGCTACATTGTTTATGCCTCACAGAAAACATTTGGCTACTGATAGACATCATCATCAGAGGACTGACTCCAAACTGTTGCACCAATATCCCTGTTTCCCCAACACTCCTCATCATAGAAAGAGAGACCTGTGACCCAGAAGTGGCATAAAAGCAACCTATGGCCCTCCCAGCTTTACAGTGCAACAGACCAAGCTATTTTGGGAGGATTATGTATGCATATGTGTGTGGGTGGAACCCAATCCTCTTCCTCTGCCTCTTGCAACACTCCTTGCTTCCTCCCACCTTCCCTGCTGAACCTTCTCCGTTTCTCTTTTGTGCTCTCTTATGATGTCTTCCTTTCTTTCTTAGACCAATGCCAAATTGGCAGAGCTTTTAGGAGGCAGTGGAGGAAAAGAAAAATGTCCTCACCTACTGGGACTCAGGGATGGGCTTGTCCACTGGCCTTTTGTAAAATGGCATAAATTTTGAAAACAAAAAGAAACTGAAAGTAATCTACTATCATTGCTCCATGCATTTTAATTGATTTTAATTACTTGCATATCAATTCTTGGTATCATATCTTCTACAGGACAGTGTATAATGCATATATTTTAGATTAATTTTATTATTTTTAAGTACAACGGGGGATATAATTTGCTTGTGTTATGTAGATTAAACCAGCCAACCAGTCAACAGCAAGTTTCTTTGCACTTTAAAAATGTAGTAGAGGTGAGAATGGAATGAGCTCAATTTTCATGGATCTGTCATGCCCTGTGCTGCTTCTCTGCCAAAATTTGTTTTGTTTTGAAGAAAAGTCAACCCATTTTCTTGCATGTGTGGATTTCTCTATTTTTGCTGGTTTTTGTCTCATTGTGGCAAAGAGAGCATTCACTGAAGGAGTCTACTGATTTATATTGCTACTTTTTTCTTTTTAAAAATACTTTTTGAACTATAATTCCCAGAATTCTTCAGTTACCATTCTAACATAGGGCCTTTGCAGACTGCCAGAAATAGTGCACATTAAATTGAGGCACTGCCCTGGCTCAGTGTTAGGGAATCATGGGAATTGTATTTTTTTTTCTGGGGCACTGAGCCTTCTCTGTCAGAGAGCTCTGGTGCCACAATAAATTACAGTTCCCATGATTCCCTAGCACTGAGCCAGGGCAGTGCCTCAATTTAATGTGCACTATTTCTGGCAGTCTGCAAAGGCCCATAGAGAGCATGTGCATCCATCACTTATGATCCTTCCAGCATGGATGTCTCCACCAGCCACACTTTCATGAGGTATGCTTTATTGTTGTATGAAAGGGTGTGTTCAGATGTGCATCATCTTTCTGCACATCCAGGTATTGGAGGTGGGGAGTAAATGTATAGCCCTAAAAGACCTATGACTGGCAAAAATAAGTATTAGGAGTCAGCATCAGATACCACAGCTAGAGGGGCCTAAATACCCTAAAGGCACCAAGCTGAGAAGAGTCAACCAAGGTTCAGTACTTGGATGGGAGACTGCCAATGTACACCTACTGCTGGAAACTATGGGGGGCTGCAGACGGGAGGCTGTAGGGCACCCCGGGAAGTGGAAGATTGGGGTTGTGGCTACCACATGCCACAGCCCCGATCATCCCTTTTGGTAACCTGAAAAGAGTGCCAGCTGTAGATGTAGAAGTGCAAACAAGTAGTGATAGTGAGGACAAAAGTGGGAGAACAAAGGTCATCATCCCCAGGAGAACACAAAAGGTGAGAAGACCACCAGACAGATTTGTAGTGTAGGGAGTCAGAGTATGCACTGTCATGGCTGATGAGCCTGAAAGCTATCAGGAACTGTTAACCTACCCTAAAGAGGAGCAGGACAGATGGTTTGAAGCCATGGATAGAGAGTTCCTGTCTTTGTTCAACAGGGAAGTGTTTGAAGTTGTTGAAAGGCCTGGAGACCACAAAGTTGTTAATAATAATAATAATAATAATAATAATAATAATAAATTTTATTTCTAATCCACCTCTCTGCAAAGCAACCAGGGCAGCGTACAACAGATTAAAACAATACAAGAGTAAAACACATCACCATATTCCCCCCAACCCTCCCACCCCCTAAAAATAGATTAAACTAGAATAGTATTAAAAAGAACATCAAACAATAAAATCATAAAACAAAACAAAAAAGAGTAGCAGCTAGGGGTAAGAGAGTGGATTAACAAGCCAAACCATCTAGAGCAGGGGTAGACTACCTTTCCCCTTTAAGGGCCAAGGGACTTCAGCTCCCAGAAGCCTCAGCCATGATGGCCAATAGTCCCATGTTGGCCAATAGATCCTGGGATTCTGGGAGCTGAAGTCCCTCGGCCCTTAAAGGGGAAAGGTTGCCTACCCCTGATCTAGAGGAAGAGCCAGGAGATTACTCTTGGAAGGTCTGTCGGAAGAGATCAATCTTTACTGCCTTTTTAAAGGCAGCAAGAGTCGTAATAAGATGGATCTCGTCTGGCAGGCCATTCCACAGTTTGGGAGCGGTCGCAGAAAAGGCCCTCTGGGAGGTCTGTGAGAGCCTGGTCTTCATAGGCTGAAGCAGATTCCTCCCAGAGGACCGAAGTGTGTGTGTGGGGGATCATACGGGGAGAGGCGGTCCCTAAGATAAGATGGACCCAAGCCATGTAGGGCTTTAAAGGTCAAAACCAACACCTTGTACTGCACCTGGAAACTAATTGGCAGCCAGTGGAGAGATTTCAAAACTGGTGTGATGTGCTTTCTCCTTGATACACCAGTGAGCAACCTGGCTGCCATATTTCCAACCAGTTCGAGTTTCTGGGTTAGGCACAAGGGTAGCCCCATGTAGAGCATGTTACAAAAATCCAACCGTGAGGTTACCAGAGCATGTACCACAGTTTCCAGGTCCCTAGTCTCCAGGAAAGGGCACAGCTGGCATATCAGCCGAAGCTGATAACAGGAACTTCTAACCGTCGCTTTCACCTGATTTGTCATGTGAAGCGACGAATCTAGGAGTACCCCCAGATTGCGAACACAGTCCTTGGAGGAGAGTGTGACTCCATGCAGGACTGGAAGGTGTATTCCCAAGCCTGGTTTCGGGCCCGTCACTGTTAGTACCTCCGTTTTGTCTGGATTCAGTCTCAATCTGTTTTTCCTCATCCAATCCATTACCGCCTTAAGACAATCATTGAGAGGAGAGATGTCATTTGAGGTCTGGGCAGACAATCTGGTCATGGAGAGGTATATCTGGGTGTCATCAGAGCACTGAAGACACTGTGCTCCATGCCTCCGAATGATCTCTCCCAGCGGCTTCATATAAATATTAAACAGCATCGGTGACAGGATGGCACCCTGAGGGATGCCACAATTAAGCTCTATTCTAGAAGAGCAACTGTCCCTGAGCCTCACCCTCTGAGATCTGCCTGAGAGGAAGGAACGGAACCACTACAAAGCAGTGCCTCCAATTCCTAACTCTCTCAGGTGATCCAAGAGGATGGAGTGGTTTATTGTATCAAAGGCCACTGAGAGGTCCAAGAGCACCAGCAGGGTCACATTACCCCTGTTGATACCCAAGTGGAGGTCATCAGCCAGAGCAACCATGGCGGTCTCAATTCCATATCCTGTCCTAAAGCCAGTTTGAAATGGATCTAGATAATCAGTTTCATCCTAGACAGCTTGTTGGCTGCAAATGGGTGTTCAAAAGAAAGGAAATGCCCGATTGCATCCACAAATATAAGGCTAGGCTGGTTGCCAGGGGGTTTCTCAACAAAGGTTTAAGAATTACAATAAGACCTTTTGTCCAACAATGAAGCCAGAGAGCCTTAGGTTGGTGTTGGTGTTGGCATTGGCAGCCAGGAAGGTACAGGTGGTGAGGCACTTCGAATTCAAAACTGCCTACCTGAATGCCCAACTTGATGAGATGGTGTTCACGGATCAGGCACCAGACTATGATGACACAAAGGATAGGAAGGTCTATAGGCTAAGAAAGCTCTGTATGGACTGAAAGAGAGTGCACGTTTTTGGAACCAGTGCATTCACTAAGAGCTTGTGAGGCTTGATTACAAATACAACATCACTGATGCATGCATGTATACCAAGTGGGATATCACTTTAGTGATATACATGGATGACCTGTGTGTGGCTGCTAGGTCAGAGCAGATAGTAAGAGATGTACAGGATGAGTTGTGAAGAAAGTTCATCCTGAAGGATTAAGAGAATCTCAAGGCCTACCTAGGAATTGAGGTAGAGAGGACTCAGCATGGCAGGTTTTTGCTAAGCAAGAAAAAGAAGATTGAGAAACTGGTGGAGAAATGTGGTCTAGATAGTGCAAAGGAAGTAAAAAGCCACATGACTCCTGGGTACACCAGTAGTGAGTTGACAAGGGATTTTGGCAATACTGAATTGTACAGGTCTGTCATAGGGAGCAGGTTATTCATCACGAATAACATTAGACCTGACATTTCATTTGCTGTTCAAGTACTGAGCAGGAGAGTCAACAAGCTGAAGACTGGGGACTGGACAGCTGTAAAACGTGTGCTCAGGTACTTGAAGGGCAGCAAGGACAGGAAGCTGGTGTTGCATGGGAGCATGACACAGCTAGACTGTTTTGTGAACAGTTTATTCACTTCACAGGTGGCAGACAGGAAATCTGTGTCAGGTCTGCTGATCAGATATGCAGATAGTCTGATAGTCTGGAGAAGCAGGATGCAGAACTGTGTAGCACTGCAGACCACTGAGGCAGAGTTTGCAGCTTTGTCTGAAATGACAGGTGAGGTCCAGTGGGTATATCAGCTGTTGGAGGACTTAGGCAAGAAGTGCACCAGTCCAATGGTAGTACACGAGGACTCGTAATCCTGCATTGTGATGTCAGAAGTGGAAAGCCTGATGTGTAGAATAAAGGACATAGGTGTTAGGTTCCAAAATGTGCCGGGGGTTGGTCCAAAATGGGGTTCTGAGTCTGAGGTACATTGAGTCAGAAGACAATGTTGTAGATCTTCTCACCAAGGCACTGCTGGTAGAAAGACATGTGGGGATGTCGGTCTGGTTGGAAATGAGCCTATGATACAGGAAGTCCAGGAAGAAACACACTTCAAGTATACAAGTTAAGTGTAGGTACATACATCTAAACATTTTGGAGGGGATTGTTGAAGAATGGATCCTGGGGAAAATGTCCAGATGTGGGACAAAGGTGACAGGGTTACTTTGTGTCATGAAGCAGCCACGATGAGCCAGCAACTGGGCTGGGCTGAGTCACAGGGGGCTGATGCAACACTAAGCAGAGGACTGAGTCAGACACCTTCAATTCTGCTGTGTCACATCAGTCAGGTGACTGAAACTGGGTGTTAGCCCAGGAGTGGGCTGGACTAATATCCCAGGAGGGGATACTGTATATAAGGGAGAAGCTTCATTGTACAGCCTGGGTTTGTTGGTGTGTAGTGTTATGCAAGTAGCTTTGTTGGTCAGAACAAGCTTGTACACAGAGGAATAAAGAGTAAAGCGACTCCTTGAGAGTTTTTAGCCTATTGTCTCATTTGCCTGCTTTTGGAGGGAGAGAAAGAGATCTCCAGCCTGCACAGAGTTCCATGTTGCTTCTTTGGTGGCCATCCAGGTGTACAGCTTCAGTGTGGTGCAACACTGTTTGTGCAATCACACTGACATTCCTTACTTATTATTATTATTATTATTATTATTATTATTGCAAGAAAAGATGAGGTGGTGGTAAGATTTCTGCCCTGGACCAAAATAACTTGGCTGCCTTTGACTACTATCCACTTTGACTTGGGTGAGTGAGAATGCCATTTGCTACTGTACCTCAAACAGCAACATGTCTTGGACTGGGCCTGAGCATGGACATATCTCTGATCTAGACTGGCTATGAGAAGGCTTTTATCACCCCTTCCCCAGCATAGTCCCAATACAAATAATCTTCCTCGGTCTGTCATTAGCTTTGATAGAAGTCTTCCTCCAGCCTGCAAATACCAGTTGCTGGGGAATCATTCTGGATCAGGGAGCTGTGAGAAGCAGGGGCTTGAAATTTCCTTTATATTTTTTTTTCCAGTGTCAAGGCATTTGTCTCACTCTAAGAGAGCAGGGAGGAGGCACACTACTTATTTTTCAAGAAAATAGCATGAGATCTTTGCACTGAAGAGCAAGACATGCCATTTGTGGTTTGGCTGTGAACTGTATACACTTTTTATATGGTGGCACAACTTTACTGATTCTGTTTCATCATGCAAATGTGCTGTTTTTAAGCATTCCATTTCATGCCATAAAAAACTAATCAACACCTAAAATAAAAACATCAGTTTTTATTTATCATAAGCCAACCCCAATAGCAGTGTTCTTTAGTAGTACACCACATTAATCCTAAGTAAGCCTTTTTGATGCAGTCATTTATGTGATCCATTAATTCTTACACTGTCTGTCTTAAAATGTACACCCTTGAGATATAAAAGATACGTTGCATCTTCACTCTTTACAATCCACAGGAAACCTATCATGCTGGCACACAATATTTTGAAGGAACATAAAATGCATGACGGCCCCTTGAAACTGTGTTGGTTCTAGCAGTTTTCAATGCATATCCTTATCCAAGCTGTGTCAGAGGACTGTACCAACAGTGTATCAAAGGATTATGTGGATACAATGTGTGTATGCACCCTCACATTGCTTGTTGAATTAGGGTGACCCCTTGAATTTCCTAGGGTTTTCATAGGAAAAGAATACTCAGAGGTGGTTTTGCCAGTTTCTTTATCTGATATATAGCCTGCAGCACCTGTAATTCATTGGCAGTCTCCAATCCAAATAGCATTCAGAACTGACCCTGCTTAGCTTCCATTGGATCTGCTACTTTTGGGGTATTTAGGCCCTCTGTGGGTACAATTACAAAAATACATGGTATTACAGGGCATTCTTTTACATTCCTAACAATTTTGTTTTACAGGGGCATGGGATAGTAATAGTTCTGAGCAGTTGAAAATACACTGGGGTTGGGGGAAGATTGGCCTGCAAACCTCATCACAAGATAAACCCAGCATAGGCAATGGTAAATAGATTTTGTGAGTTATAATACAAAACTTTTGGAAGTTAAAGGGTTCCCTACCTGTTTATTGGTAACTAACTGTAGGATGCCCAGTGCATGATTGCTCAAATCAAGTTACCAAGAATTCCTAACCTAGCATTTGATCAACTGTGCCCAAAAGGTGCTGTTTTTTTGTGTGCTATCTTGGTTCAGAGCTAAGTTATGGGTGAAACAGATCACCCCAAAAGCATTTTTCAAATATAAAACTTCTACTATCCATTCTTTTTGCAGGGTGGTGGGTGGAAGGAGGGAGGGCATTATTCTGCTGAAGTTCAGTTTCTTATATTTTTTCTTTTCCCAACTTTGATCATCCTGATTTCTTTCCATTTTTCAAGATGTGCTTTCTCAAAGACAAATAAGAAAAAGAGAAATCATAAGACTCGTCACTCATTATTGACACCTTTTTCTTCATCTGCTCTCCACTTACTCTTTTGTCTCCCCACCCAATGCATGTCTTCTTTCTCAGCTCCTCTCATCTCTCCTTCCATCTCACTTCTGCATTTTTCATGTTCTTTCTGAAGTTTATCACACAAGGGGAAATTGGGACTTTAAACAGTGATTAATCCAAGAAAATTGCACAATTGACATTAAAACATGATTAAAATGAGATGAAGGAGTTTATCACATGGGAGGGAAGTGCCCAAATCCCATGCAGAAATGGGATTTAAATCTGGAAAATACTTGTAAAAGTGGGATTGTTTTCAAACAACGTCGGTGTTAATGAGCATTAATGCACAATTAACCCATAAGTAAATCCCAAAAGTAAAAAGTGGTGCAATTTGGCAACTTTCTGTTAATGTTGCATTAATGCTCATTAACCCAGATGTGTCTGAAAACAATTTGTGGGGTTTTCCCAGGATTTAAACCCCATTTCTGCACAGGATTTGGGCACTTTGCCTCTCATGTGATAAACTCCTAACACAAGAACCATTATCCTGTGAATAATCAGGGAATAACAAGGCAATAAACAACAAAAAGTCATTCACGGGAAAAACCCGTGAATGATTTGCTGCTGTTTCTTGCCTGGTTATTCACGGGTTGATGGCACTTTAATCACATTTCATCTCAATGTCATGTGAAAACCATTAGCACAATTGCATGATCATAATAGGTTATTCATGGGATAATATCACTTTGAACATGGATGTCATGTGAAAACCATTAGCGCAATTGTGGGATTATCATGGGCTAATCACCGTTTATACTGTTAAGGAAAATGCAACATGGGACTTACAGTAATAGAAATAAAATGTGTATGTGAAAGTCACAGTGATTAAGCAGGAGCAATCATGAAGCTACACAGGTGAAAAGGATAATGTAATTTGGAAGCCTTGAGAGACAAGGACAAAGTTATAGAGTGTATATTGAAAACACCTGTTATAGATTGCAAACACCTGAGATTTATTAAGTAGTCAAGGTAAAATGATGAAATACTTGGGTTGGTCTTAAGTATGGGATGATCCATGTAAACCAATCAAAATGAATGTACACACCCACTGGGTGGGAACCGACTAGTGGGTGGTGACTAACAATGGCTATAAGTGCAATGTTTGCCAATGCATATTGTGGAGTAGTTTTGGAGATATTGTGAAGTGTAGAGATTATAGTATTTATGTATATAGTAGAATAAAGTAGATCTTTTATATAAGACTACTGAGTTGTCTGGTGTCTTGAGGGTAGATACAAGAGCCAGAGGAATCCTGGAGAAGTTTGAAGACATCTCAGGAAGAAGAGTGAGAAGGCTTGGAGAGTTTGTCAGGGTCTTCAGCCTATTCTCTGAAACTCTGCTGCTTGGGAAAGAAGCATCAACCACTGATCAAAGCTGGTCAGCTCTGCTGCATAACAAGGTGGTGAGTTAGAGCCAGAGGTGAAGAGCTACAACTCCCATCATCCCTGACATATACTTCCAATTGTCCCCTGTTTGATAAACTCCAAAGGAGTCTGTATCTCACTCTACAAGCCTTCTTTCTTTGGCATGCATTTTTAAAAAGTTGAAACATAAAGTATCTCCCCCTCCTTGTGTCATGGCCCATTATTTTAAGGCATTTCCATGTGAAAAATATTGAGAATAACATTATTGCTTTCTGTATTGTCCTCCCACCCTAGGTTCACTCCTCTCCCTGCTGTCTTTATCAGAGGTTTTAACTCTGTGGCAAGCAGTGGTGGCAGCAGCTGGTATTGTGAGATGTGAGAGATATCAAAAAAAAAAAGAGGAAAGAGGGAAGGAGGAGCGTGTCATGCCCTGCCTGGAGGACGATTCAGAGGACTCAGGGGATGAGCTGGAGCCCCTGGGACCTGAACCTGTGAGGGAGGAGCCAGGGCCCCTGGGACTTGAACCTGTAGCGGAAGAGCCAGAGGCTGGCCCTAGTTCTGCTGTAGCAGAGGCTGTGGGCCCTCCAGAGGTTCAACAGTCAGGGCTGCCCAATGCTGTAGTCTGGGAGAAGGATTTGGGCAGTGTGCCTACCTTTAAGGAGCGTCGAGCAGAAAGAGAGGGCTTGCGAAGGTCACGGAGGCTTCAGCAGAAGCGTGTTAGTAATCAGACACAGCTGAAGGCCAGCTCCTTGCCTTCTTAAGAACCTGGAGTATGGGTGGTGCTTTGCCAGTGGATATCTGACTTTTCTGAGGGAAAGACTTTGTCTCTGGCTCCGTGTCTCCCAGATCATCTTGACCACCCAGAAACCTTGACCTTGGACTGCTTATCGACCTGCCTATCTGATACCTCGAACCTCGGACCGTCTGACAATCTTTTGGTAAACCCTTGGGTTAGAGTTGCTGTGTATCTACAAGACTGTGTAGTAACACTGACTTGCTGTGCTGGGGATTTTGTTTATTTGAGAGCCCGCTGTCTTATCAGCCCTTTGGCTGCTTTCCCGGACAGAGCGGGAATAAGAAGCCTGTGGGGCTAATGCATTTCCTAATTGTCCAGCACATCTCAGTTTATGAAGCCTGAAGATTTGTACAGGATCCTTGGACACCTAAGATTGACCACATGTATGTTGGATCCATGTCCTTCCCAATTTATAAAAGTAGAAAGTGACTGTCTGAGGGGGGCAGTGAGAGTGGTCAATACAGTGTTCCAGCTGACTAAAAGATGTTATATTGGAGACTCTTGAAAAGCCCTCCCTAAACTCTACTATGCTAGATACTGACCAGTCTCCAACAGAGAGCCAGCATGATTTGAATGTTGGATTATAACTGGAAATTAAGGTTTGAATCCCCACTCAATCATGGATATCCACTGGGTAACCTTGAACAAGTCACACTCTCTGAACACATCTTGCCAAGAAAGCCCTGTGATACATTCACTACAGGGTTGCCATAAGTTGAAAATGGCTTAAAGACACACAGCAACAATATACCTTTTTTCTGGGCAAGGTTCTGAAATATTTGGTGCTTCAGAAAACTAGTTCCAGGGCTTTCTGGATAAAATGGATTAACTAGATACTTTCCAATCTGGCTTTAAACCTGCTTATGGAGAAGAAACAGCTTTGGTCATTTTAATGGATTGTCTGCATCGGAAAGCAGACAAGAAGAGTATGCACCTGTCGTTTCTTAGTACCTTCAAATACCATTCACCATGGTCTGTCTATCTGAGATGGGATTTAGAGGCACTGTTTTATGGCAATTTTTGAATTGGTGTGCTTAGAAGGTGGTACTGGGGCACGCCTGTACAACAAGCTAGCCATTCATTGGTGTGTCCTTCAGGGCTCAGTTTTGTCTGCCATACTTTTTCAATATAGGTGAAACCACTAGGAGAGTTTATCAATAGTTTTGAGGTTCAGTGTCACTAAAATGATGATGATACTCAGGTCAATCTCTCCTGTTCCATCTACTTCCAAGGAAGCTGTTTTGGTACTGAATGTGTGTCTGCTGTCAGTGATAGTCTGAATGAGGATGAAGCCTAATCTAGACATGACAGAGGGGGGTTGCAGACTGCCAGAAATAGTGTGAATTCAGTCCACTTTTAGGGTTAGGGTTAGAGTTAGGGAACCATGGGAACTGTATTTTATTGTGGCATCAGAGTTGTCTGACAGAGAAGGCTCAATGTCTCAGAAAAATAACAGTTCCCATGATTCCCTAGCACTAACCCTAACCGTAAAAGTGGACTGAATTCACACTATTTCTGGCAGTCTGCAATCCCCCAGAGTTGCTTGGAGTCAATCAAAAGGCAGGGAATAGGTATCCAGACTGTGCTGGAGGGCATTATATTTCCCCTGAGAGCCCAAGTTCACAGTTTAGGCATACTCCTGTACTGACACCTGAGCCTGGAGAGTGACAGTACTTTTAAAGCTACGGTGCCATCTGGAGATGTTAGATCTGGCTATGGTTACACATGATTAGACCCTAGTTGTATCACTGTAACACACTGTAGGGTCTTCCAAACTACTGCAAAGGAGCAAGAGCACTCACAGCAAATATTTGTTCCCCTTGGTGCTACCTGAGCATTCCCACAGTCTATAAAAGGTGGTGAGAGTTTTTAAAAAGCTATATGACAGGGCCAATTGTCATTCAGGTCTCATAGCACTGTAGAAATGCCTAATCATCTTTTGTTTTCTTTGTCTTCACTCACTAATAATAATAATAATAATTATAATTATAATTATTATTATTTATACCCCGCCTTTTGCTGTAGCAATCAAGGCAGTTTACATATAAAATCAATGCATAAACTACCCCAACAATAAACAACAAACCATATAAATAAACACAGTAACCTCCCTTTAAAAATACATTAAATTCAAATATCAGTTAAAACCAAGAAGTAAAACAGTAAACGAAGCTAAAAACAATAGGAACTCTGGGGCAGAGCAGAGATATGAGGGAATATGATGGGGGAGGGGGAGACCAAGCTAAATGAGTGGTTTATTCCAGGTAGGCCTGCTGGAAGAGATCTGTCTTGACGGGTTTTTTAAAGCCATCTAATCTGATTATCTGACGGATCTCTTCCGGCAAGGCATTCAACAATCTGGGAGCCATGGCAGAGAATGTCCTCTGGGAGGTCGCCGTCAACCTAGTTTTTATCAGTTGAAGCAGCTTCTTCCCAGAGGACCTGAGGGTGTGGGGCAGATTATATGGAAGCAGGCGATCCCTTAGGTAGGTTGGACCCATGCCATGTAGGGCTTTAAAGGTCATCACCAACCTTATACTGTGCTCAGAAACCAATAGGCAGCCAGTGGAGGGATTTTAAAACAGGTATAATATGATCACTCCTTGGTGTTCCGGTGATCAGCTTGGCTGCCATAATTTGTACCAGTTGTAGTTTCCAAGTTAGGTATAAGGGTAGCCCCATGTAGAGTGCATTGCAGAAGTCAAGTTGTGAGGTTACCATTGGCTTCATAGGACTGTCTTTTTTTAACGGTACAATGCTCCAAAAATCTTAATGTACTAAATTAATGTAAGGAATCAATACTTCACTTCTCATCCTGTAAGGATGAAGAAGAACCAGCTGAATCACAAGTGTAGTATCATACTCGTCCTTTGGGTTTTAGTTCAGGTCTGAGTGGGAATAAAAACATTGCTCTTTGTTCTGACAATTGCCACTGAATTTGAGAAAAGTTGCTGGGTATTCTTCAAAAAGCAAGATATCCTGCAAACTATAGCAATGAGTAACATATCCTGTGTCTAGAGATTTCCTCTATATGGGGCTGATTTCAAAACTGGAAACTTCAATGGGTCCAAAATGGTGCATCCAGATGCTGTCTAGGGCTGTTTATAGGAAACAAATAATGCCCTTGTTGAATAAGTTTCACTGGCTATGTATCTATTTTCAGGCACAACTAAAAATGTTGGTTATGATTAATGAAGCCCTATACGGCTTGTGCCCAGACTATCTGAAAGGTTGTGTCTCCCTATATGAATTTGTTCACATTTAAAGATCCTTCAAGGAAGGCTTCTTTGTGGTTATCAACACAGGCATATTTGGTTAGGACATGCAAAGTTGCCTTCCAGGTGCTGCTTTCATGGAATGGAATTCCTTTCCATAAGAAGCTACTTGGCCCCCTCTCTGCTCTCTTTCCATTGTGGGATATAAATGAAAATCAATCAATTAATTAAATCAAAACAGCGTATCAAGAAAAATCAAAACAACTAGTTAAAACCATTTGTAAAAATATAGTCAGATTATGGACAACATACAGTCTAAATAAATATATTCCTTATCGCTGAAAGAACAGCACCATGAATAAGGCTAGTCAGGCTTTCTTTTGCACAGAATTTTAGAGTATGGGTGAAGTCAGTGGACGTTATCACACGGGGTTTAAAGCAGTCCCATCCCCGGCGCATCCCCATCCCATTCCGGATCCTTTGCCCCTGTGTTCAAACGACGTCACAGCAAATCCCACCCCATCCAGTGCCATCCCCAGCGCATCCCTGTCCCATTCTGGATCCTTTGCCCCTGTGTTCAAATGACGTCGCAGCAAACCCCGCCCCATCCAGTGCCATCCCCGGCGCATTGCAGCATCATCCCCGTTCTTTGCAATTCCTCTTTAAAAGAGGAATTACATCTGCCACAACCAGAACCATACCGGAATGATGCTGCTTTCTTGTCTGAAGCTACGGGGTCTATTCCGGTATGGTTCTGGATTGATTCCATGCCGCTTTCTTGCCGCCGCGTGTGATAACGCCCAGTGAGAAAGCCCTCTTCTCAAGTTCCCACCACATGTGCCCAAAGATTTTGACAGGGAAGACAGATGGGCTTCTGCCAAGGATTACATATTACCTCAGTATTTGACAACCAAGGACAGACACTCAACACCCAACACTATGTTATTGGAATATAACAGCAGTTCCAAATAAGTAAACTCAATATTGATTTGGAGTTTCCCCTTTTTAAAGAAAAGATAATGTGTCTCTTCTAAAGGTTAGTTTCTAATCATAAGAGCTCTGTGCTGCAGTATGCTAGTATTTGGGGTGTCATTCTTTTCTTTTTGATCCTATTCACCACTGGAAAGTGGCCTTACTGAACTTGAATTTAGATCACTATTGTTGTACACAAATTAGGTTGTAGAAATTTATATAATCATTTGGTTGCATAGACTTACAGAATTCCTGAGATCAGGAGCCTTCTTTGATGGGATTCCCAGTTGAATTCTTTGATGGGATTCCTAGTTAAGCATGTTCTTGTAAATTTACATACAAACTGTACATGCATTTCTGCTCAATGCACAAGAATGTGTTAAGATACCTGGGGATATTTGGAATGTGTTTGCTAAGACATAGTATTCCAAGCCATCTCAATTTGTAAAGGATATTGTTGGAGTAATTATGCCTTTAACAACAGAAAAATATTTTGATTGACAAGTAACATGTATTCTGTGAGATAACCACAGACTGCTGAATTAGGAGCATGTGGCATGAGGCAAAGTTACAGCAAGGTTGCATCATGCTATGTGGCACTCAGAACCACCCTTCTATATAAAGGGACCAAGAAACTTGTCAATGTGGGTAGTTGTGGGCTTGTTGAGTTGGTTTGGAATAACAGAAGTAATTGGAGAGTTGGTGTGTGTATACATTGTATTATGTTGTACACAACACAACTGAAGATAAAAGCACCCAGAACTTTGGATTAATCAACTACACCTGTGAGTTTACTTGTGTGTGTGAAAAGTGGGTCAGTGCATTGTCAATACCAATAGCTAAATGTTTTTGTTTTGAACTCTTGAGAGAGGTTTTTTTTTTGTTTTTTTTTTAGAGAGAGAGACAGGCCAGGTCCATTGGCCAAAGTAAGAAGAAGGCCCTCCTCCTTCCAATCCACCATTATCCAGCCCAAGGAGGAGAGAGAAGGCAGGTCAGCTTCTTTGGCCAAAATAAGAAGAAGGCCCCCTCCTGCGCATCCATCACCATCCAGCCTCAGAGGGGGAGAGAGGCAGGCCAGCTCTATCAGGCCTTCCTTGACAGTAAGGCCTGTTTGACAGTGGAACACACTCCCTCAGAGTGTAGTGGAGTCTCCTTCCTTGGAGGTCTTTAAGCAGAGGCTGGATGGCCATCTGTTGGGGATGCTTTGATTGGGAGTTCCTACACAGCAGGGAGGTTGGACTGGATGGCCCTCGTGGTCTCTTCCAACTATATGATTCTAAAAAAGAAGAACCCTCCTTCCAGCCCATCTGCAATGGCCACAGCTCCAGAGGGACTGAAGAACCAATGAACTTGATCCCTTCCCCACTGCCATTCCCTTCTCCTGTTATGTCATGTCTTTTTAGATTGTAATCCTGAGGGCAGGGAAATGTCTAGTTAAAAAAAAATTGTAAGCTGCTTTGAGAGCCTTTGTGGCTGAAGAGCGGAGTATAAATATTCCGAATAAAATAAAATAAAATAAAATCTGCTATGATATTGTTTTTGCTGCATCTGAGTAGACCTGTCTCCAGACTGTGCTGGTAGTTAGCTTTCCCCTCACCAACAGATATCCTTAATTCAGAAGCTTAAAATCTAATCCCATATTTAAATGATCCCATGTTTCTTAATATACAGAGAGCAGGTACCAGCTGTGCTCACAACAGATTGACACACAGATTGGTGTGTGCAGCATATTGGTCTGTTTCATACAGTTGCCCTATTTTCACAATGGCAACAGGAGACAGTCAAAATTCATGATATACAAGGTTCACATTAAGGAAATGGCTGTTAACAAGATTAACGGGTGAAACAGATGAGCCCAAAGGAGAGGCTTTCTGCCCCACCCTTTACTCACTGGGTTGGGTCTATGGCAACCACACACCACGCCCCCAACCTGGCTTTTTCCTGGTGCAAAAAAGAAGCAGCAGAAAGCTGCTCCTTTTTGCACTGGGAAAAAGGTACCTTTGCCACCGCAGCTGTATTTTTTCTGGGTTTCTGCAGTGCAGCATGTGTAAATGTTGTGCCACAGAAACGCTGTGAAGCCACCGCACATGTAGTCAACCTTGCAACTTCCTGGCAGCATGGGGTCATGCTGTTGTCTGAATGCCATGCCCGCACACTGCTGGGAAGCTGGCTCTTTTTTCTAGTCTGTACCAGCCCTATGTACCAAATACTTTATTCTCACAGAAATCATGTTAGGGCCTTTGCAGACTGCTAGAAATAGTGCAAACTGAGTCCACTTTAACTGTCCTGGCTCAGTGCTAGGGAATCATGGGAATTGTATTTTTTCTGAGACATTAAGCCTTCTCTGTCAGAGAGCTCTCATGCCACAATAAACTACAGTTACCATGTTTCCCTAACACTGAGTCAGGGCAGTTAAAGTGGACTCAATTTGCACTATTTCTGGCAGTCTGCAAAGGCCCTAGTTAAGAACAAGTGGGAACATGCTGTTTTCAAAGCAGACATTATAGCACATCTTCCCAATTGCATGACTTGAACCATTGCCAGTATCTTCCTGACTCTCCTGTATGTTTCCCTGCCTTATACCTTACTCAGCATGCATTTTGTCTTTTTTTAAAAATCACTTTTTCCATGCAATTCCAGAAATCTGCTACTATGAATTACTGCAAGTTAAGTTTTTTAAAAAGAGAAACTAAATAGAAAAAACAACAACAATCAGGCTGCTTGGGAATAGTGAGGGGCAGAGGGAGGAGGGGACTCTGATACCACATGACTGCAAAACACAGAACTGTCCCAGCAATGATGTTTCACACTAGGAGACTTGCATAACTGAGAAGTCATTGATGAGTTCCCTCATCAATGAAAAGGGACAAGTCAGTGACAGAGCAGCCAGAGGTTGGGGACATGACTGTGTGATAAGTATTATGAAAAGTTGTTTTCCCCCTGGTATCATGGTTTAAAAGCCATGTATAGTAATCTCCACTGACATTGGTTAATTTAGCCCACATTTTTCTATAAAATTACCATATTGTCCACGTTCTCTAAACCAAAGTTACATGACATAAAGACTTCTGTCTTAAGAAAAATCCGTATTTGTTTTATTTTTCCCCATTCATCAATAATTCTGAATCCATTTTTATCATATCAAAAAAATAAATGCTTGAGAATTGTGATTAAAATTCAGGATAACCTGGCCATCATATTTGGTAAGGTTTGCTGAGTGTATTTTCCTCTCATCACTCCATTTGTAGGTTAGAATGGGGGGGGGCTGTTTCTATGACGACTTCAGGAGGGTTACTCAGATGAATAGTGAAATTCTAAGCCTTTAGCTTTTCCTTGTAAAGAAAGTATTTCAAATCTATGAGAATTTCACTCATCTTTCCTGCAACTTTCCTGGTTCTAAGATATTCTACTGAAGTTGAAGTGACAGAATGGAATATAAAAGGAGGCATATCATAGATGCGATCATTTAAAACTGGACCCAACCTCCAGATTTGCCCAAGAGTTCTCTCAGAGCATAACTCGTTGCTGTCTCCCTGCAAGACAGCTCCAAGCAGTTAACTTTTTATGTATGTACTTTATTAGAGGAAAGGGACTATTAAAAAGCTGGAGAGCAAAGGAGATTGAAAGAAAAGCAACAATAGCAACAACCACAACCACAAGTAGGCTAGATATAAGAATAGAGACATGCAGGATGGATCACAATCAGACTTTACAATACATTTTATAACTCCATTACAGCTACACCCCTGTCCACAAAATAATTAATCAGAGTCAAAAAATTGATATTTATTTATGGGGTGATATCTCTGCTGGAATGCATCACAGGTATTCATTGAAGAAGAAAAAATAAGGCTGAGAAGAGCCATATTAGCCCACAGATTGATTAAATACCACACAGCCCCAGGGTCCCAAGCATAAACCAGTCCCCTGCTGCATTTCTAAATTGATCCACACAACCAAGAAATTGACACTTAACATGCTGGGGTGGGTGGGTGGGTGGGTGGATATTCTCTGTTTAAAAAGCAATATAAACCTTCAAAGGGTGGAAATGGAGACTCTAGGCAAAACATTTATCTTTCTAGACCCAACTTTTTATTTTTTAAAAAAGTGTGTGTGTGTGTGTGTGTGTGTGTGTTGGGTTTTGATTGCCATTCATAAAATCATATTTTTGTCTCTCTTTAAAATATCTTCTTTTGGACTTGAAGTTCAGGAAAACCCATGTGGTTTTGGTAGCTGTAGCAAATAATTTTAGAAGTTCTTCCCCCTTATTTTCTTGCTTGCTCACTTAGGGCCTGAACAGACTGCCAGAAATAATCCAGCTTGAGACCACTTTAACTGCCCTGGCTCAATATCAGGGAATCATGGGAATTGTAGTTTTTCTCTGTATGTAAAGTTTATTGCTTTTGGCCAATGGCCATTGCATAAAACAATATCACAATAACAACAAAAAGGCAACAAAATAATACATATCATATATCCTATCTCCAGCATCAGTCATATGGTTATACAACAATTTATAATTTACAACATTTTATAGTTAAAATTTAGAGTAGTATATGAAGTTATTAAGTGTAATTATCATCTTTTCAACTTATGGTCAGCTCTGCTGAATATTTCTTTCTGGTTTCTCTTTGGCTACTAAAGTATACTTACTTACTTACTAGCTTTATTATTGGTGCTTGAGCCAAAGGCCATTTACAAATTTAACATTATAAAATACATCAGTATTATTATAAAATACATCCAATTAATTAATTAAAGAGCTAACATACAGATAAAAAAAATAAAAATAAAAAAAATTAACAACTAACTGAATTGACGTTAAAACAATTTAATAGATTAAATGTAATCATCTCCACGGCAATCAACTGCAATATCAGCTAAATCACTAGTCCGAATTTTGATTGCAGCTGTGGAAAACATTGAAATTTTATAGGTTACCTTGGAATCAATGTCAGATAAAAGATAAAATATCTTTTCAGGAATGCTGTTGCACTGTAAATTGGACAAAATGGGTCCCAAAAATTTAGTCCTCGGTTCTGTATAAAGTGGGCAGGAAAGTAGATAATGAGGCAAATCCTCAATTTCTGGTACTCCGCAAATACACAGATGGGAGTCTTTAGGTGTGCGTGAATATCTGCCATCAATCATGGCGGAAGGCATTGTTTGAAAGCGAAGCGCTGTAAAAGCCTGCCTAAGCTTTGGAAATGTAAGCTTCTCTAGATAGATGGCCATTTGGTGATCCAGTTTAAATAATCTGAACCATTCAGAAAACTTTGAGTTATTAATAGCCAATCTATCCAAATGCACACCCTGGTTGTAAATATATTCGCGTAACTTTTCTTTTGAATTCCAGATAGAGGAATTTTCAATTAGAGCAGGATATAGTTCCATCAATTTATGATACCTCAGACTCCAGGCTTTGCAGTTTGGTAGATATCGAAAACATAATTTAGGAAAAACCTTTATTGTAGAATCTTTTACAGATCTCCAATAATTAAATAAAGCAAAATGAATACGAACTCTAATAGAAGGTAAGCCAACCTCTGCCCGGACTAGAGCTGCCGGTGTACCGGGTGGGAGAATAAGTAATTTCTTAAGGAATGTATTTTGGAGGGTCTCTAGTTTATCCAATTGGGAATCATCCCATCCCCACACAGCGGCACCATAAAGAATTTGAGATATTGCTTTGCTCTGGAATATTTTTAGAGCAGGTACAACCAAATGACCCCCAGCCTGGTTGTAGAATTTAAGGATTGCTCCACTAGATCTCATTACCATTATTCTAATAGCCTCAAAATGGGGTTTCCAAGAGAGGTTTTCTGTGAAATGAATGCCAAGATATTTAAATTCCCTGCATTGTTCAATCTGATGACCATTAATAGAACAACGGAAATCAGAATGTCTATTCCCAAACACCATCACTTTTGTTTTATTATAATTAATAACGAGTTTTTCTTTGGAACAAAAAATTACAAGTTTAGAAATTAATCTTCTCAGGCCTATACGCGTAAGTGAAATCAACACCATATCATCAGCATATAGCAAGATAGATATCTTTTTTGACCCGAGTGTGGGTGGAAAAAATTCCAGGCCTGAGAGTGCTGGAATGATATCATTTAAATATAGATTAAAGAGTGATGGTGCCAAAAGGCATCCTTGTTTAACTCCTTTGTTTGTGGGGATTGGATCAGTTAGTGAACCGGAAGTACCAACTCTTATCCTTGCTGTTGTATTGGAATAAAGTTCCCTAATTAATAATTGTAAACGATTATCCATATTAGTGTTGGCCAATTTGTGCCATAACAGCTTTCTATCTATTGAGTCGAAAGCTGCCGCTAAATCAATGAAAGCAACAAATAGATGTTTTGTTGGACCTTTGATTCCTTGTTGAGCTAAAGAATAGAGAGTTAAACAGTGATCGATAGTACTCTGGCCCTCCCTAAATCCAACTTGTTCTGGGTAAATGACCTGATTATTTGATTCCCATTCCTCTAATTTGTTTAGCAGATGTTTACTGTATAACTTGGAATCTACATCCAACAGGCTTATAGGCCGGTAATTATTGGGATCTTGCTTATCACCTTTTTTGTATATTGGAACAACTATACTCTGTTTCCATCCTGGTGGAATTATTCCTGTGCTATTGATTTGGGTGAAGACCTTAGCCAGAATAGGGGCCCACCAATCAGGGAAATTTTTAAATATTTCAGGGGGCATCATATTTTCACCTGGGGCTTTATTCAGTGCAAGGGATGCTATCAACTTTTTTATCTCGGACTCTGATACAGGAAACCAATGGGGCAAACTAGTAATTTTTGGAACAATAGGAGAATGATGTTCTACATATGTGTCTCCGTAGAGTTTACTAAAGTGACTATACCATTGCTGTGATGTAATGTGTCCAACAATGACCGGTCTAATCCTATTCATGCCTGAGGCAGTGATATCCCAAAACTGCTTTTCATTTTTCCCTGAAACAGCCTGTGCTAGTTGTTTCCATTGTGATCTAACATATGCGTCTTTCTTTTGTTTTAGAAGTGCCTTATAAGATTGTCTCATAGAGGCTAGAAAGTCAGGGGAGATATTATCTTCATTTCTGAGTATCTGTCGAGAGCAGTTCATTAGTGCTCTCCGAGCATTTCGGCATTCCAGATCAAACCACCTGTTAATTACTACTTTGTTGGGGTTAAATTGTTTATTACTCACCAACTTGGGCCTAAGTTTTTGAATTATAGTTTGGAAGACATGTAAGATATCCGAGTTAGTATTTAGGATGACATATTGTAAAGACTTAAAGATGGAACTCTCCAGTGTCTGGGAAATTGAAGTGCCTAAATTGATTGACCATCATATTCTCTGTTCTCCTATGTGAATTCCATTTAAATTTTGATGGATATTTGGAGAATAAAGCGGCCCAAAATTAAATATTAATGACAGTGGGAAATGGTCACTTTCGACTCGGTTGACAACTTCTAATCTGCAAATATCAGATATCAGATTTGCAGAGGCTATTATATAATCTATCGTACTTGCTCCCCTAATGGTAACATAGGTAAAAGGTCCGGATGTCAGATCACAATGAGTTCCATTAAGACATTGTAATCCATGCAAAGAAAGGACTTCTACTAGCTTTAAACCAGATTTGTTAATGTTTATGTCTTGAGAGACTCTAGGGATGTAAACACCATAAGCTACTGGCCCATGATTAGTGCTCTCCACTTGCCTTAGATCATTTCCCATTCTAGCATTAAAATCTCCACACATTAATAGCTTTATGGAAGGATATTGATTTTCCAGAGAGGACAAGGTTTCAGATAAGCCATCCCAAATACTTTCAGGGCCTACATTCTTTGCTAGGTTGGGCGGGAAATAGATATTTATACAAATTAAAGGATCAAAATGCTTACTCTTAATAAACAATACTTGTATACATTGTGGAAATACACTGGTTATTGGATGGATCTCAGCATGCAGATCGACTGAGATAAACATTGTGAGTCCGCCACTGCCACGGCCTCTTGTACAGGTTTTAACTGCAGGAACAGAAAATGCTTGGAATCCATGAAGAGATGGCAAGTTAGTTTCTAGAGCCCATGTCTCTTGTAGACAAAGGATTTTGAAATTTTATAGGTAGTTTACAAAATCTGCATCATAGAATTTGTTTCCCCAGCCCATAATATTCCAGCATAGTAAGTTTAATTGTCAAGTTGGTGCAGTCAAGGCTCTGTCATCGTCAACATTCAGAGATTCTGTTTGAGTTGTAATTATTGAATTGTAGAATGGTTCATGTAAGGGAGATGTGATATTAACCCTCTTAGGTTCTAAGAGCTGCATTGAAGTTGTAGTTGTAAATTCTTTTTCATTCATTGATAATAGAGTATCAATAAGATTCTTGGGCGGCGCCCTCTCCACATCAGGGACTTCTGCAGCAGTTATTGAATTCAGCAGTGGTAAGGTCAGCTCTTTGGTGGTGAGCAGCATATTTTGGAGATCGTCCATTTTAGAAGCAAGGTCATTTTGTTCAACATTAATTATTGAATTCTTTGAATCTATAATATGTTTTTCTATGGGTTGTCTCTCAGTCCTGATGTTAGAGATTTTAATTGAACCGGACTTTAATGCGGTTCCTTTGGAGATTCCTTTAGAGGGTGTCAAGCAGGTCTTATTTTGCTCTGCAAGCCTCTCATTATTGTGCTTGTAAGGGAATAGAGGGGCTATAGTTTGATCTCGAAAAACCCGTGCTGGAGTTATTTGAAAGTTGGATAGAAAGGGTTTCATTTTTATCAGCATAAAGGGAATTGTAGATTGATCAAAGGTTAGCAAAATGCGCTTGTGAGCTAATACACTAGGTAGCCATTCCACGTCGAGAATGTCAATATTGTAGAGGGGTACCTGTAATAATTGGCTCAACGAGAATCTAATAGCTCTCTTTGACCCCCATCTACCATTATTTGTTCTATTATAGGCAATTTGCAGCATAACTTGGTTCATTTGTAAAGTCCTAGTACAGACTCTTTTTCCCTTCTCTTTAGATGGTAAGTTGCCTCTAGAGTCACATATGATAGTATTTCCCATTTTACTGGATGTTGCTCTATTGGTGCAGTCCAATTTCTCTTTTATCACTGTTTGATTCTGTTTAAAGGTCTCAATAGTATGTTTAAGAAGCTCCACTTGATGCATAATTTTCCCTAGACGTTCGTAAATTGAAATAACAGTGTGAGCTGTTAAAAGACACTGTTTGGTCACAAAGTCAGGGGGATTTAATTGTTGTTTAGTGAAGTATTTCTTTTCCATATCTGTCAGTTTTTCCCAAGTGGACTCATTTAGCTCTAAGGACACTTCTTCATGAGAGACGTCCGTCTCGTTTCCGAAGGATACTAAATGTTCGGATAAAAGTTCATTTTCTTTATCCAACGGGAGGAATCTATTGGCAGTTGGAATTGTAAACTCCAAATTTGAGTTTACAGGTGTAGTTGAAGTGCTTAGAGTTTCCTCATTAGCTAATAAGTCATCGATCTTGAGCTGTTTAGAGGCCTTATTATGTTTGTTTATATCAGGGCTTGTTCTAAGACGTTTTTTGGTGCCCATCTTGATAGTTGCATCAAGACAATGGTGAACAACAACAATCAGTATTACAGACCTCAAAGAAATAATAGATAACAACACAAAGAAGGGACTTCAAAACTATATATATATATATATATATATATATATATATATTCCTCCTATCTTGCTGGTGTCTTTTCCCCCTCGCAAACGCAGTCACCGCCGCAGAAGCCTTTTGGGAGGATGGGGCCCAAACTCACCCCTCGCGGGCGCCGTCGCTACTCCACCGCCCGTTAATCAATTTTAAAAAAAAATCAGACTGCTACCTGCAGGAGGTCTGGTTTCAAACTTTCCTTGCCTCTACCAACAGATGAAGACCGTGCCGCTGGAGGGAGGGGGGAGGCGCGGGTGGGGCCCTGGAGCGCGGCCTCAGCTTGCCGCCGCCGCCGCCAAAGGGCTCGTTGTGGCCTTTTCAAGGCCCAGTTCTTCCAGCCACTTGGCTGCCGCTGTCTGCGCCTCTGGAGGGAGGGGGAGGCGCGGGTGGGGCCCTGGAGCGCGGCCTCAGCTTGCTGCCGCCCTAGTTTTTTTCTGAGATATTGAGCCTTCTTTGTAAGAGAGCTCTAGTGCCACAATAAACTACAGTTCCCATGATTCCCTAGCACTGAATCAGGGCAGTTAAAGTGGTCTCAAGCTTGATTATTTCTGGCAGTCTGTTCATGCCCTTACTCACAACCACTCACAGGCTGAGACACTAGGTCTTACTCATTACTAAATCCTCAACTATCACTTCCTTCTCAGCTGTTCAGTCATGTTGTATGTTGAAAGCAACATCAAACAGCCAGGCAGTCTCCATGAACATGCCAAAGAGAAACTTTATTCTATTACCTTCACCTTGATTGGAGTACTCAGGTGAAGATATCCATTACTTTTAAGTTAGAGGAGAGGGAAATGAGAGAGTTAATGATGTGTATTGGCAGTGAGCTTCAGACACACTTGTTGGCTACTTCAACTCATCCTCATCTTTTGTCAAACAATGCATAAGGATTTTTCAGGGACATGCTTTCTGGCCCTCAAATAATTAACATCCTTTATAGTAAGAGACATCTGATAACCTAGTTACATATCAAATGCTGGGGGGGGAGGGTCATTTGCTGTGCTCACAGTTGCCATGGTAAGGGTGTCCATTTTTCCTTCTGTCTGGTGGGGCTATATAACATTCTTGTTGAGTAAACCCCTTATTCCATATAGTTTGCCTGCCACTATAAGATTTCCATGGATTATAAGGTTCAACTCTTACAAGATCTGCAGTGGATTTATATAGGCCTGCTTCACAAAATTCTAGGCAGTTCTGTGCTGGTCACTGGTGGACCTCTTTTCCAAAGACAAAGCCCAAAGTTTTGTGCTGGTTTGAAGACTTTTTAATTTGAACCATTAGAGGAGATCAGCCTGAGCTGTCAACTCTAGAGTTGGAAGAATGGCTGGTGGAGGTTTGCCTACTTTGGCCTTTGGGCCAATGCATCTGTTTTGGGCTGCACAACTGATAAACACCCCATTCTGTGAGCTGAAGGTGGTGGAGGAGGAAAAGAGTAGGCAGGTGCTACCATGCAATTGCCAGATAATTCCTACCACCCTCCTTAGTTCAGGGTATCTTATGTCTAGAGGCAGCAATTACCAGGAGAGTCATAGTAGGAGGAAGGAGTTACTGGCATGTCCAGCAAGTCCAAGTCATATACAGATAACTGAGGAATTTCATTTAAGATGAAAACAGGATCAGAAGTAAGGTCTCAGTTCACAACATTTAGGTAACTTCCTAATTTTGAGTATTTGAGTTGTTCTTTGATGTTATTTATGTTCATATTAAATCCAGAAGTATAAATCCAGAAACATGAAGACCAGTTAAAGCCAAACAGAAGAGACGAGTGAGAACAGGAACTCTCAGAAGCTGCTGAGAGATATTATTATTATTATTATTATTATTATTATTATTATTATTATTATTATTATGCCCCTCTGCAGTGCAATCAGGGTGGCTTACAGCATTAAAAATATCCATAATACAGCAATTCCCTAACCCGCCCTCCCCTTTAAAAAGTATTAAACTAGTCAATTTTTAAAACAGAAATGCGCTAAAAACCAAGTCAAAGAAAAAGAAATGACACAGCGGGTTGAGTGGTGCGATGGCATCTGCAGAGGCTGGTAGCCAAATCCTAGGGCCGGGATAACTAGTCAGGGAAGGCCTGCCAAAGAGATCCGTCTTGATGGCTTTTTAAAAGCTGTCTAGAGTGGTAATAAGATGGATCTCATCCGGCAGGCCATTCTATAATCTGGGAGTGATGGCAGAGAAGCCCTCTGGGAGGTCGCTGACAGCCTAGTTTTCATAGGCTGCAGCAGGTTCCTCCCAGAGGACCGAAGTGTGTGGGGAGGCTTATATGGAAGGAGACAGTCCCAGAGATAAGATGGACTCAAGCCATGTAGGGCTTTAAAGGTCATAACCAACGCCTTGTACTGTGCCCGGAAACTAATAGGCAGTTAGTGGAGAGATTTAAGCACAGGTGTTATGTGCTCTCTCCTAGAAGTACCAGTAACTAGCCTGGCTGCCATGTTCTGAACTAGTTGATGTTTCCGGCGTAAGCACAATGGTAGCCCAATGTAGAGCGCATTGCAGAAATCAAGATGGGAGGTTACCAGAGCATGTACCACAGTTTAAAGGTCCCTACTTTCCAGGAAAGGGCGCAGCTGGCGTATCAGCCAAAGCTGATAGCAGGCACTCCTGACTGTCGGATTCACATGATTTGTCATATGAAGCGACGAATCTAAGAGTACCCCCAAACTGCAAACACAGTCCTTGGAGGAGAGTGTGACTCTGTCCAGGACTGGAAGTTGTATTCCCAGACCTGGTTTCGGGCCCGTAACTGTTAGTACCTTCGTTTTGTCTGGATTCAGTCTCAGTCTGTTTTTCCTCATCCAGTCCATTACTGCTTTAAGACAATCATTGAGAGGAGAGACGCCATCTGAAGTCAAAGCCGACGACCGGGTCATGGAGAAATATATCTGGGTGTCATCAGCATATTGATGACACTGCAATCCATGCCTCCGAATGATCTCTCCCAGCGGCTTCATATAGATGTTAAATAGCATTGGGGACAGTATGGCGCCCTGAGGGATGCCACAATTAAGCTCTATACTAGTAGAGCAGCTCACCCTCTGGGATCTGCCTGAGAGGAAGGAATGGAACCACTGCAGAGCAGTGCCTCCAATTCCTAACTGTGTGATCCTAATCAGGTGATCTAAGAGGATGGAATGATCTATTGTATCAAAGGCTGCTGAGAGGTCCAAGAGCACCAGCAGGGTCACACTACCCCTGTCGATACCCAAGCGGAGGTCGTCAGCCAGTGCAACCATGGCAGTCTCAACTCCATATCCTGTCCTAAAGCCAGTTTGAAATGGATCTAGATAATCAGTTTCATCCAAGACAGCTTGGAGTTGAGAGACAACCGCCCTCTCTATCACCTTGCTTAAAAAAGACAGCAAGGAAACTGGCCTATAGTTGTTCTTATCCAGGGGGTCCAGGGAAGGTTTTTTCAGGAGCGATTTCACCACCGCTTCCTTTAAGCAAGATGGAACAAAGCCTTCCCTAAAGGACACATTGAAGATCTCCTTCCCCTTCTCTCCTAAATCTTTAGGAGAGTTAGGGCCTGAACAGACTGCTAGAAATAATCCAGCTTGAGACAGCTTTAACTGCCCTGGCTCAGTGCTAGGGTATCATGAGAACTGTAGTTTATTGTGGCACCAGAGCTCTCTGACATAGAAGGCTCGATGTCTCAGAAAAAACTACAATTCCCATTATTCCCTAGCATTAAACCAGGACAGTTAAAGTGGTCTCAAGCTGGATTATTTCTGGCAGTCTGTTCAGCTCCTTGATGTTTTACAACTCTTTTTTTTCACTCTCTCTCTCTCTTCTTTCTGCCCTTATGTCCAAGAAAGGCTCTGGCATGAAGCTCTGCCTCAGGATACCTCCCCACTTTTATATCTATACTTTTAGAGACTCTTGTGGCAAGTATAGGTTTTTCTATTGACTATCTATTTTAGATGGATTTATTTGTAAGAATAAAGTCTTGTTTTTTAATCTTCCTATAGTATCCTGTTTTATACCAGAAGCTCAGATGCAGTGAGGACACACTGCAACTTTGCATAGTTAAATACCAATAATTTTTTTCATGGGATAGCACCAGCAGACCAGATGGACAAGGTCTGTTCCATATGCTGTGTGGAAAATATGCCAACCTACTCACGAATGTATTGTCCCCACTGCAGGCAACCACATGCACAGGTCCTCTGTCTTTGCCTTATGTGCTCCTTCACTGTTGCCTGATTTCTGTTTCCCCCCTATCCAATCCATGCTCTTCTTCTTGTCCGCATCCCCACGTTGCTGTAAATCTTTGCATGCCATTGTGCTTTGCAGAGGGGCGGGGTAAAAATAAATTATTATTATTATTATTATTATTATTATTAACATTAAATATAGTAATAATATCTTTGCCTCCAGAAAATGACTCAGAACAGAGTCCTGTAATCTGGTCGTGTTTTTGCCAGCTTTCTGGTGAAACTCTACATCAGGGGACGTCAACCTACAGCCCGCGGGCCACACCCGGCCCGTAGACCCCCGCCAGCCAGCCCCCCCACCGACCCCTGATGCCGCCGCCGCCACAAACGCCAACCCCTGCCGCCACGCGCTTCCACTCCTCGAGTGTCGCAGTCACCATTTTGTTTGCCAAAATGGTGAGTGCGAGTCGTTTGCACATGCGCAGTACTCCTGGGCATGCACAAATGACTTGCAGCCGCCATTTTGGCAAACAAAATGGCAGTCGCGAGTGGGGGGGCTTTCCAAAATGATGTGCGCATCGTGCGCGCATGTGCGTATGACACGGTCACCATTTTGGAAGGCCCCACAGCAGCTGCGCAGCAGCCGTGGGGCCTTCGGAAGGCCCCCTGCCGCCGCTGCGGGCGAATTTGCCTGCCGCGGGTGTGGAGGGGCCTTTAGGAGGCCCAGGGAAGCCCCCCTGTGGCTGATGCGGGCGAATTCACCCGCCACAGCCACTTCCCTGGGCCTTGGAAAGGCCCCCCTGCTGCTGCTGCGGACAAATGCGCCTGCCGCAGCTGCTTCCCTGGGCCTTGGAAAGGCCCCCCTGCCACTGCTGTGGGCAAATTCTCCCACTGCCGGTGTGGAGGGGCCTTTAAAAGGCCCAGGGAAGCCCCCCCATGGCTGCTGCGGGTGAATTCGCCCACCGCAGCCACTTCCCTGGGCCTTGGAAAGGCCCACTTGCCGCTGCTGCGGGCAAATTCGCCCACCGCCGGTGCGGAGGGGCCTTTAAAAGGCCCAGGGAAGCCCCCCCATGCGGTCCGTCATGCGCATGTGCATGGGAAGAAGGAAGCACACAGGTGGAATGGAAGCATGCACACGCAAGCACGCACATGCGCCTCCACCCCTCAGCACCATTCCCCCCCCGGCCCCCCGGCAACAAAGGTTGCCGACCCCTGCTCTACATTCATAAGCAGAATACTGTCACTGTTTTTTTCTTGGCAACATTAACTTTTGCTAAATGCAGCTAGCTCAGAACCACCCCATTGGGTTTTTACTTACCCAGCAGGAAAGGAATATTTTGGATCTTGTGCTATTTCAGCAGTGTTGGCCACAGTTGGCTGGCCTCTTCCTGGACTGGACTGATGATGACATTGCTGAACAAGTCCAGATAAAGAAGTAGGCCAAAAGAATACAAATTAATGTATCTAAATCATTAATGAATGTTCCAAAAGATCATCCTGTCGTCAATTTACTGTCTTCCGATTACCTCATTTTCAGCATTTGACCTTGCCTAACTATTCGTTTTTATATCTGTGAGGAGAAAAACTCCAATAAAGCAGAAAATTAAGAGAAATGCATGCCCAACCCATACATATGGGTATTATTATTATTATTATTATTATTATTATTATTTAGGACCATATACTCTCCAAAATGTATCCTAGTGCTTGCAACTAGCTTTCATTTTAAATATGAAGTAGTGACTTGATGTTGCAACATTTAAGATTTTTCAGTTTAGTGTGTACATGCAGGCTACAATTGCTTCATTTTTGAAAATGAATGTTGTGTTGGAATAAAAGAAAATCCAGTAGCTCCATTAAATCCTGTAATGCCGGTGGTCAGCTCTTTGCTTATTCTTGATTTTTAATTGCCATGTGTTGCTACTTCTTTTTTTTCCCTTTCTTTTTCTGCTGGGATTTTATTTATAAATGATCCTCTTCCCCAAATCAATGTACTTTTACTTAAAAAGAAACCTGGTGAGGTCTACCCCTGTTGATGCCCAGACGAAGGTCATCTGCTAAGGCGACCATCGCAGTGTCAACTCCATATCCTGTCCTAAAGCCAGTTTGAAATGGATCCAGATAATCGGTTTCCTCCAATACAGCTTGGAGCTGAAGAGCAACAGCCCTCTCAATCACCTTGCTCAAAAAAGGTAGCAAAGAGATTGGTCTATAGCTGTTCATGTCCAGCAGGTCAAGGGATCATTTTTTCCAGAAACGACCTGACCACCACTTTCTTCAGCTAGCCAGGACAGAGAACGCTGAGCCAGCCTGAAGCAGCCTCTTCCCCCCCCCCCATTCCACTGGGGCCAGAAGGCTGCAGAAGCAAGGCAGCAATGAGTAGCTGTGCAGCAGTAATTAGAGGGATTTAGATGGCTTTGTACATAAGGGACAGGCATGTATGGCTAGAAGTGATCTGGGAGTGGAAATTGAAGTTGTGCAAGGGAAAGGAAGGTATAGTGGGAACAGAGTGAAGGGTTGTTACAAAAGAAGGTGGGATGGATGTTTGAAAGCTATCCCACCTTCAGTTCACCCTGTTTCCTGGAATGGAATGGACAGTGTACCAATCATTCCACAGAGCCTTACCTTACTCCTTTGCAATGCCTGGTTGGTCAAAAATAAGACCAATATCATCTATAACCTCTTCTCAGATGAGGATGCCGATCTGGCTTGCTTTACAGAGACCTGGCTGGGAGAGGATAACGCTATAACTTGGATGCAGGCCCTCCCAGCTGGATACTCTGTTAGTGAGCAGGTAAGGGGAAGTGGGTGGAGGGGGGACGGAACGGCTCTGGTTCACAAGAACAACTTCACCTTGACCAGGATACCTGTCTGGAACACAGTCCACTTCAAGTGTATGTACATAAGCCTGAGGCCTAAGGATAGTTTGGGGATTCTGTTAGTATACTGTCCACCCCATTGTCTAACAGACTCCCTAACTGAGCTGACACAACTGGTCTCAGAGTTGCTGTTGGAGTTGCCCAGACTTTTAGTTTTGGGCAACTTCAACATTCCACTCGAGACCAGTTTGTCGAATCTAACAGGTGTGGCTCAGGATTCCATAGAATCCATGACAAACATGGGCTTACCCAATTGGTCGTTGGGCCGACTGATTATGTGAGTCATACCCTCGATATGGTCTTCAGTACAGACCAGGAATATCTGTGGGCAGAGGTTATTAAAACCACCACATTGTCATGGATGGACCATTCCCTGATCAATGCTGAACTAAGAACCACTGTCCACCCCACTGGGGTGGTGGACCCATCTGAATGGTCCACCCTCGAAGGCTTATGGAACCAATTGGATTCCAGAAAGCCTTACAGAGTTTAATGGTTGGTAACGCTGGTGATTCTGTCGAAGCTTTGGTTAATACCTGGAACACCGATTCCGCCAAGGCTATCGACACAATCGCTCTCAAGTGTCCTTTCCAGCCCACTTCAAATCATAAACCGTGGTATATTGAAGAGCTTAGGAAGATGAAGCAGGTTGGACAACTACTAGATGCATCTAGTGGAAAACTTGACTCTTATCTGACAAGACTCGTCATAGGAAATTTCTTTGTTTCTATAGGGAGGCAATACGTGCAGTGCACAAATCTTTCTCCTCTGCATGTATTACGTCTGCAAAGTCCCATCTGGCAGAGCTGTTTAGGGTGGTAAGGGAACTGATACAGGTTCCACCTGTGCAAAACCCATTACTTAACCCTACAATGGTCTGTTGTGATGCATTTAACAACTTCCTTGCAGATAAAATCTCTCAGATAATGGTGGACCATTTGGATGGGTTATGATATTATGAGTTATGATATTTTAAGCTGTATGCAATTTTTTACTTGTAAACCGCCTAGATAGGTCTGCCACCAGGCGGTATATTATTATTATTATTATTATTATTATTATTATTATTATTATTATTATTACAAATCAAACCACTATCTATTTCAGTGTACTACCAACAGACAAATATTCTGGTCAAATAGTTCAATCAAACTCTGAAGCAGATGTTACATAAATTTGCAGGAGACCACCCAAGACAGTGGCATAAGCTGTTGGAATCCCTATTGTTTGCTATCAGGGAGGCCCAAAAGAATTCTACTCACTACTCCCTTTTTGAGATATTATATGGCCAGCAACCCTGAGGGGCATTGGACTTGGTGAAGGAGGGCTGAGAAAAGGAACTCTAAGGCACAGTATGTGCTAGAGATAAAAAAAAAAAGTATCTTAAGACAGTGACTAAAGCAGCCCTTGAAAATCCAATGGTAGCCCAAGCTACCCAAAAGACCCAGTATGACCAAAGAGTAAGACCACGAGATGTTAAGCCCAAGCAGCAGGTATTACTGTTATTGCCCTCAGTGGGTGCCAAGCTGTTTGTAGAGTAGCAAGACCCCAGGAGCTGGCACAACAGCTAGGCTTTGTAGGCTATGAAGCCCAATGTTCTCAAGTGTTTCATGATAATTTCTTAAAGAAATGGCAGGAAACAAAGGCCCCTTTTACAGACATAGAAGAAACTAAGGAGGATTTTGGGCTGGAAGCTCAGCCTAACTTGAATATAAATCATTGCCCCTAGAGAAGGACTTGACTCCTTCAAAGATAAGGCAGATATGGGACTTTGAATGGACTACTCTAATATTTTGTTATTGTTGTTTCAGTATATCCAAGGCAAACTACAGTCATATCTCATCATAACCAAACTACACCAGGAACCATAGTTAGCATAGAAACCCAGCCATGACCTCACAGACTAAAAGTACATATAGAAGATGAGGTTGAGCTATGCTGAAGCAAGTGGTAACAAAGGAATCACAGAGTCCCGAGGAGTCAACTTGTGCTAGCACCAAAACCTGATGGAAATCTATGTTTCTGTGCAGATTTCCATCTTGTTAATGAAGTGTCAAAGTTTGATGCCTACCCCATGTACCAAGCAGAGGTATTCTTCAACAACTTGTGATCTGCTTGATACTTGACTTTGCTTGACCTTACCAAATGTTATTGTCAGATTCCTTTCACTCTCCAAGCCCCAGAAAAGACCATCTTCACTACTCCCCAAGGATTATACCATTTTATCTATATGTCCTTTGGTTTACATGGGGTCGAAACTACATTTCAATGGCTGATAGACACTGTTCTATGGCTAGTGTAGCATTGTACTGACAGCTACATAGACAATATTATAATTTACAGTTCAATTTGGGAGGCTCATCTTTTCCATCTCAGACAGGTTCTGATGCCATTGTAAGGAGATGGTATAAACCAGTAGTTGTTGGAAATAAACTAAATAGTGCATTTTGTCATCAGTGCTCCGGGACCACATGACTAGACCAATCTTATGTCATAAGCAAAAAATATGTAATAAATGAAGGAGAATTATGCTGAGATCTCATCATTTACTGATGCTTCATTGGGATAGGATAGGTGATGTATTCACTTGTTCTCCACAGGGGATTTTTTAGGAATTACCACCAAAGGTGAAAGCCTCAAATGGTGAACCAGTGACCTCTGAAATGGTTATCCTGCATGATCTGCATTCCTGTCACAGGATTCTTCACATACCTCACCCCTCATGAAGAGATCACTTCCCTGCTCTCCAGCATCATTCTTTGAGAATTGGTGGTGAAGATAATAAGCATTGACATGTTATCTGCCATATCAGTAGGACACAGTAAAGACATATGGTTGTAATGTAATGTAAGATACCAGCATTAATTTTAATTTTTTTATTTTTCAATAACAATTTACCAAAATTCACAAATTTATTGCAATTCAAGTTGTAAAGAAACTGATTTTTAAAAAGCAAAATGAGGAGAAATGGAAGATGACAGGTTTTTGTGTCAAAGCCCAGGGGGTATTAACTATTTAAAGAGTGGGTTTGAATCCCTGCGTATATTATTGCCAAATTAGAGTTACTACCTCTTTTTCTGAAAGGCCCATCTTTAGCACCATATGGCAAGAAAAGAGTAATATACTCTTTTCCATGCTTAAATTAACTGTACCTGAATGTGAGAGAAAGTTAAAACTACCAGTATGCATGAGGAGGTTTTAAAAACTGCTTCCAAAGAGCCAAGTGTAGCTAGAAGTGTTGAGGTATTGCTTTTGTTTTTACTGCCTAAAGCTTTGTCAGAGGCACTGTATAATTTACCCACAACCCAACTGTAAATATTTTGATATCTTTCTGTTCTCTTTCCCAAAGAGAAGCAAAGCACATTGTGGATATATACATTATTAATTTTTTTGCAATGTGATCCTTTTACTAAACAAGAACTACTTAACCAAGGAGTTTGATTCTCAAAGGAGCACTATGAACCACTTGCAATTATTGTAGTATCGAGTTCTATATCAATGGCATCCCAACACTTTTGGATGGGAGGGGGAAAAGCCAAGCTTCCTTACTTTTCACAAGTTTACATACTTGCTGTTTACTACTACTTGTATATCAAATGGCAATAAAATGGAATTGACTTCTGGGACTAGAACATTACTAGATAAAAGAAAGAAATGCTTGTTGGTTTTTATGAAAGAAAACAGAATGAATTCTATTCTCATGTCACTTGCAACTCACGTTAATGACTATCAGCCTTTGCAGACTGCCAGAAATAGTGCACATTAAATTGAGGCACTGCCCTGGCTCAGTGCTAGGGAATCATGGGAACTGTAATTTATTGTGGCACCAGAGCTCTCTGACAGAGAAGGCTCAATGTCTCAGAAAAAAATAAAATTCCCATGACTCCCTAGCACTGAGCCAGGGCAGTGTCTCAATTTAATGTGCACTATTTCTGGCAGTCTGCAAAGGCCCTATGTCCACCAAATATGTGCTTAAATCCCTTTTCTCTGGGAGATAAATAAGCTGGTTGTTGTGAGCTATTACTCCAGGGATGGATGAAAGTGCAGCCCTGGAAGCATATGTGGCTCCCAAGGCTGTTTTTTGCACCCTTCAACTCTCCACATTCCCCAGACTGTTCTTTTTCTATCTGAAGAGTAAACTCCATCTTCTGAAAACCTTCACAAATGATGATTCACCCCTTACGTAGGTCCACCTGAATTGCTATAGGCATAGCTGCATCCTATGGAATCCTTGGAGTTGTAGTTTGGTGAGACTGTATAGCTCTCTGGCCAACATTTCTAAATGTCTCTCCCTAAACTGTAAATCCCAGGATTCCATAGGATGGAACCATGGCAGTTAAAGGGGAACTACAGCACTATAATTGTTTTGTGTAATAGGGCCACTGGGTGTATTTCTATCCAGATAAAGATTGGTTTTTTGAGGAAACTTCAAGAAAATTACTTGAAGGCTGGGTTAATTAGTTACTTTGGCAGAATCAGAGGGTTGTGTGCAGCTTCACTTGTTTGTTGGGTCGGGTATAGCTTCTTGGTTCTGCTGCATCTTTTCTGTTGTCAATTTCCCTCTGCACATGACACTAAGCAGTGAGGATTCTGTAAGCTGACATCTGTAATATTGATGGGATAGAAAGGGACTCTGGTGGACAGTTGTCCACATCATAAAGGTTGTAAACATTATATTGATTCCTTCCAGTTCTTTTTCTTTTCTTTTAAAAAGTTTATTCAATTTTTGGAAATTAAAAATGATATTTTAAATAAGAATGATAATTTATCAAATTCTGCATTTTTTAATATTCAGAATGTGAAAAAAAAACCCTAGAAAATCTACTTGTCTGAAATGTGGGAGGGATTGAAACCAACAAATTTGTTCACTCAGCACCAAGGTTGTGAATACTAAACTGTTAAAAGTCTGGGCTACATGATCAAATGGATGCAAAATATAGGTATAGCAATTCCTTTAGAGAAGTGGGAGAATACATGGAAGAACAACCCAAAATTTACTAATGTAACATCTTAAAAAGAAAATCTAAAAATGCTCCACAGATGGTATTTGTCTCCATCTAGATTAGCTAAAATGAAAAAGCAATGTAATAACACGTGTTGGAAATGTGAAGATAGAATAGGAACCATCTATCATATGAGGTGGCAATGCAAGAAAGTGAAAAAAATATTGAAAAAAAATATACATTAAAAGATGTAAGTAGTATTAAAAATAATCTTCCCTCTCAATCCAGAACTATTCTTTCTAAATATTATAGATATAGAACAAGCTAAAATGAGTCAAAGTCAGACCAGTGTGATTTTATTTATGATAACAGCCGCATGCATAGTTTATGCTAAAGATAATACCTTCCTTAGAAGAATGGATATCAAAGGTTAATGACTTCGCGATCATGGACAGATTATCTATGCACATCGCTAAGAAAACAACACAACAATATGAAAGTAAATGGGGGGAGGTGGAAGAACTGTGGAATTTTTGATAAAAAATAGACAGTATGTGTGCCACATAATCTTATTATTCTGATAAATTCAAAATTCTTGAAATATAAGTTATTGAACAATACACATAAGGAACATGAAGGAATGTAGTATGACAGAATTCTGTTATGTTTGTTTTATGTTGGTATGTCCATATGTTAATATTTGTACATGTGTCTGTTACTTTACCTATATGTATTTTTTTTAGTATACTTAGAAATTTAATAAAAAATATTAATATTGAAAAATCTGGGCTACAAATTTTGTGTCTTTTACTCTTAGTGCTAAATTAGGGTTGTTACTTCTCCCCTGCCCTGAAAAGGCTCTTTATCTTTGATAGCTGCATAGCAGACTGGTACCATACAACTTTGTGCTCTTAGGCTGCATCTGCACTGCAGAAACAATCCAGTTTCACACCACTTAAACTACATGTCTCAATTCTGGATACTATAGTTTGTTGTGGCACCAGAGCTCTCTGACAGAGAAGGCTAAATGTCTCACAAAACTACAGTTTCCAGAATTGCCTAGCATTGAGCCATGACTGTTAAAGTGGTGTTAAACTGGATTATTTCTGCAGTGCAGTATCAGCCTTAGTGCTAGGGGTAGCAGTAGTAGCACCTGCTGAATTTGGGTAAGTTAATTTTGGAAGAATTAGGACAGAAAAAACTGGGGTTTGGATTCTGTTAGTTCCAGGACTCCCAAAGTAGATGCACAGAATCAATATGATGTATCTATGTGTTGACTCACCATTCAAAAATGTTTCATTGGGTTTACTCTAGGATTCAGGCCTTGGGTTTTGTTTTTTTTAAAATGTACAATAAGGCATAAGCAAAATGTACAATTTTTCCCATTTCTGTTCCTTGATTGATCTGTAATTATTTGGCATGCAGTCCTGTGCAAGAGTCTTGTGTAAAAATTGTCTGTGAATTATGATTTAACTGACTGGAAAGGATTTTAGGAAAGCACAGATGTAATTTAATATATATAATAGTTGTATAAGTAGCCAATTAGAAGTATTTTTAGAGAAATATTTCGAAACATTTTGAAACATTTGGCTTGCTTAGAGGTATAGTATAAAACCTATTATAAGATTACTTTGCAAATAGTGTTGAAATGGCAACAGGTACTAAGAAACCTACCCCAACCTCAGCCCTACCAAGAAGAGGTTCTACGGACACATCAGCAAAAACAATGGACCCAATGCAAATATTGTTAGAGGATTTTCAAAAACTTAGGAGTGATATAAGATTAGAAATGAAACAATCAAGGAAAGAAACTAAAGAAGAAGTACAGAGAGAATTTGAACTGTTTGGAAAGAAATTAGATAAAGTTACAAATGAAATAGAAGGGATAAAGGGAGATGTTGAGGAGTTAAAAGTAACAACCAAAGCATTAAAAGTTACTACTGCGGAATTAACAGAACAACAACGAAGGGAAAGTAATGCTAACTTGATTCATGAGGTCCGTTATAGGGAACGATGTTTAAAGCTTAGAGGAGTACCTGAATCTCTGAATCAAGATCTGTTTGATAAAATCACATCATCACTAGCGGAATACAGTAGTATTCCAAAAGAAGAGATATGTAGAGATACGGACAAAACCTTCAGAATAAACTCAACTGTGGCGAGAGAGAAAAATGTCCCCAGGGACGTTATAATATCCTTTGTCAGATCGAGAACAAGAGAAGAGATATTACGAAAAAGCTATGAGAAAGAATTGATAATCGATGGGAAATTGGTGAAAATTTACAAAGATGTGCCAATGATGATTCCTAGGAAACGTCAGGAATATAAATTCTTAACAACGGAATTGATTAAGAGAGATATAAGATTCGCATGGGAGAGAATAGAAGGGATTTCCTTCGTGTACAAACAGAAAAGACTTAGAATAAATACAGTAATGAAAGCAAAGGAATTCCTGAAGAGATTGCAGGCTGAAGAACAGGAAGAGAACAAGAAGAGAAAACACAAAGAAGAGAAAATGAAAACAAGAGCCAGAACAAAATTGGAAAAACAAAAGGAAGAAGAAGCAAACATCGGTACAGCGTCGGGAGGTGCAGCACCATGCGATGTGTCAGAGGAAGAAGAAGAGGAGGAAGACGATCAAAGAAGCATAGAGAGTGATAAAGAAGAAGAGGACGGATAGGAGGACTAAATAGAGGGAGGAAAAAAAAAGAGAGGAAGATTAATTATAATTTAATAATACCAAGAGAAAAATGGAGACTAAGATAATTTCTTGGAACGTGAAAGGACTGAACTCAAAATTCAAAAGAAGTAAAATATTTCACTATTTGACAAAAAAGAAGGGAGACATAATTTGTTTGCAAGAGATAAAGATTAGGAAAAAGGAGATTAATTATATGAAAAATCCAAAATTTGGACAGATGTTCATATCAGCTAATGAAAAAAGAAAAGGAGGAATACTGATGTATATTCAAAACAAATATAAGGCGAAAGAGATATTTAATGATCAGGAAGGACACTATGTGGGAGTAGAAGTACAAATAGAAGATGAGAAATATTTGATGATTGGAGTATATAGTCCAATAGAAGGACAAGCAAAATTTTACAAGAAATTAAAAGAAGAAATAAGGGAAGCGGATTATGGAAACAAGAAGATTGTAATGATGGGAGACTTCAATGGGGTGGTAGACCCCAAAAAAGATAGACTGTCTGCAAAGAGAATGAAAAAGAATCAAGGGAAACTGCCTAATATTTTTTTTGATTTAAGCGAACAATTCAACATGAAAGATATTTGGAGGGAATTATACCCAAAAGAAAATGGATTCACCTTTTTTTCAGAGAGCCATAAATCCTCCTCCAGATTAGATATGTTTTGGACTATTCCGGAATTGATTTTAAAGATAAAAGAAATGGATATATGGCCAAGAACAATATCAGATCACAATCCAATAACGTTAAAAATTGAAACCATAAAGAAAAAAAGAATTTTTTTGGAGAATGAATGATTCCTTGTTCAATGATAAAAATTTTGTCGTACAAATAAAGAAGACATTGAAATATTATTTTTTGGAAAATATGATAGAACCAACCAAACCAAAAGTTGTATGGGACGCTAGTAAAGCAGTTATAAGAGGGCTCTTAATTCGAAGAGGATCAGAAATGAAAAAACGTAAAGAAAAAGAGATGAAAGAATTAGAAATGAACATAACAAAAGCGGAAAAGGAACTGGCAGAAGATCCTATGAGCGATAAGAAAAATAAGCATTTAAAATGGTTGAAAAAACAATTAGATAAGATGCTGGTAGAGGAAATAGCAAGGAAAATGAAGTATATTAAACAAAGACAATTCGAATCTGCTAACAAATCAGGAAGATGGCTGGCCTATAGGTTAAAAAAGAGAAAGAGAAAAAAATGATTACAAAGATAAAAGATGGAGATAAGGTATTACATATACAAGAGGACATTCGAAAGAAATTCCAGGAATATTACCAGAACCTATATAAAACAGAAGAAATACAAGACAAACAAGTGGAGGACTTTTTAGGAAAACAAGTGTTTAGTAAATTAACACAGACACAACAGGAAATATTAAACATGGACATTACAGAAATGGAAATACAACAGGCGGTAACAAAGTTAAATACAGATAAAGCTCCGGGGCCTGATGGATTTACAGCAAAGTACTATAAAATATATCTAGAAGAATTAAAAGGACCATTACTTAAAACTTTGAACAGTATTAACAAAGACGGAATTCCGGATACTTGGAAAAGAGCTAACATTAATCAAGTAATTGTTGGAAATGTAACCAGAACGTAGGCTCATGGATGCACGTTTGGTGGAAATGCTCGAAAATGAAAACATTTTGGAAGAAGGTTCACATCTTAATACAAGAAATTTTGAAAATCAGATTCGAACTCTGTCCAGAACTTTATTTGTTAAATATGACGAATAAGTTAGGACAGACACTTGAGAAGAGATATTGGAGAACAATACTTTATATGATAACGACTGCTAGATTATTGGTTGCCCAAAAATGGAAGAAAGAGCAAACTCCTACAATAGAGGAATGGTTAACAAAACTAATGGAAATGAAGGAAATGGACAGGTTGACGGCTTTAATTAATCAAAAAGATATTATTAAGGTGGAAAAAGAGTGGGCTCCAATTGATGAATATATTAAAGTAATTTGGGGATGAAATAGCAAAGTTAACATATAGAGTTGAAATTGATTTCATTTAAAGGTATAAAATGACTAAAATGATAGTAGAATAATGAGAGCTAATAGATAGAAGGTATATGAAGTAGAAGAGGTGATAAGCTGAAATAAATCTGTACATACTGTCAAAGAACTAAGGAAGTTTTTGTTAAGTGGTGTTAAGTGGTGTTATGTTAGGTTGTTAGATTAGTTATGTTATTTTGTTTATTGTTAAGTTATGTTTTTTGTTCTTTTTTTTGTCTGTGTTATGTACGTTATATATGTTATTTTAATAAAATTAAAATTAATAAAAAAAATGTTTCATTGGGTTTACTCTAGGATTCAGGCCTTGGGTTTTGTTTTTTTTAAAATGTACAATAAGGCATAAGCAAAATGTACAATTTTTCCCATTTCTGTTCCTTGATTGATCTGTAATTATTTGGCATGCAGTCCTGTGCAAGAGTCTTGTGTAAAAATTGTCTGTGAATTATGATTTAACTGACTGGAAAGGATTTTAGGAAAGCACAGATGTAATTTATCAAATATAGAAAACTGCTGGCAGACCATTTCAACACCTCCCTTTGAACCAGCTCCAAAACAGCTGAAGAAATTGTAGATTATCTCTAGACACCAGTTGTATACGTACTGATGTTGTAATTAATTATTTAGGTATTATCAGCCAACACAAGATTTGGAATCCCCTCCTTTGGGAGTTCTGTCAGTCACTCATTGCTTTTAAGCTGTATACCTCTTCATACTAACTAGGGAGCAAGCTCCTTTGAACATACAGTGATGATTACTTCTGAATCAGCATGAGTTTTGGCCTGCCAGGCAATTGTTGAAAATATTTTAAACTCAGCAAGTACCGGGAAGTGCAAGTGGGTGGTAGATGATATCATTGTCCCTGCTAATCAAACAATCTTGGGGTTTGAATTTTAAAACTATTTTTGATACATATTGATAATTCCCTTCAACTACTGTAAGAACTGTGGCTAAACAAGATGGGGAGAGGGACACCTGGAGCAGTAAGGGTATATTTATCATGTGATCATCCCTGCTCAGGTAAAAATCCCATTGTTTCAACCCTATGAGTTCAGGCTCTAATATACCAATGATGCAATCGAGCCAGAGCTCACAAAGTGGAACCACCAAGATTGTTTGATTAGCAGGGACAATGATATCATCTACCACCCACTTGCACTTCCCTGTACTTGCTGAGTTTATGTGCAGCCCCTATGGTAGCTGAAAGGAAAATGGCTGTTTCCAGCAACAAAGCATTGTTACAAGCTATCCATGTTGTAGTCCAAAGTGTTTTCGGGATGGCTTGATCTTGCATGGGCAATGAAGACTGTTAACTTTCCTGTTCTTGCTGGAGATATTTATCAACACAGCTACCCATATTTTGGGCTCTCTTTTAGGGTGTTTCTACAGGGACTATCATGTTGAAGGCCTGCATTTTGAAATTTAACATTATAACAATGCAAAATAGATAGATAGATAGATGGATAGATAGATAGATAGATAGATAGATAGATAGATAGATAGATGAATGCAGGTAGCTATACTGCATGAATCAGGCCTACAGAGAGAGATTTTTTAAAACAAAACAAACCAAATTTCCACAAATAATAGGAATTCTATTGGAAGACCAAAACACATTCTATATGTACTCTATAGAAGAGTTATTGTGAGCAATCTAAAGGTCTAAGAGGTGGTATCTTAAAATATGTATGCTGATGGGAGGTTGCAGAAGACACACTGCACTGAAAACATTTGTCAGTGCAAAAGTGAACAAAGACAGGCCCTTGGCTCTTGTATTGTTGAGAAACCAAATAATGACTTAACTTTAGATAAGGACATTGGTTGAAAATGTGAGTTTCTATTCCTGGTTTAATACAGAGTTCCCTTGCAAAAAAAGTAATCACATTGGCATCTCTATTACACAGGCATTTTATCTCTGACTTCCTGACTCCAAAGCAGTATATTTCTCCCATCTTTATATAATGCTATATAAATAATAATAAATCCAGTACATTACTTAGAAATGTTTACACAATCAGCGGAAGGATTTAGCTTCATGGCTATAGCTGCTGTTTCCATTGCTATTAATAGGCAAGGAATCACTTGAGAATTGCCTATTAAATGCAATTGTTCCAAGGAGCAGCTGAAATTTTATGCTAAAATTTTATGTTAAAAGTAACTTGATTATTGTCATATGCAACAGCATGAATTATGTCTCCTGTCTTAGGAAATATAAGTTTGAGCTTATACCTGTAAGGAAAAATGACAAACGTTCTTTCATGGTTTGTTCATACACTTACTTACTCCACACTCCAAAGTTAGATGGTCAGGTGTATTGTGTGAATTGACTCCCGTGTTCTTTCTTATGAATAGAAAACCTCAAGAAATAGAATATATTTGAGAGTGCTACAAAGATGCAACTTAAAATAGCTTTGCCAGGACGTATTCAATCACATACTGAAATCAGCATTTAAGTAGTTAAGAATGCCAGGGCATGACCATAGCCAGCCAGTGGGAAAATATGAAAGAGTGCATATGTGTATGAACTCTGACATAGTGTTTTTTTTTCCAAAGAGGTAGGCATGTTAAGCTTCTTGCAGCATAAAAAAGGAGGAAGGAATGGAGGGAGTAAAAGGAAATGTGGCAGCATCTTTGGGTCTTTGCAGACTGCCAGAAATAGTGCAAATTGAGTCCACTTTAAATTGAGGCACTGCCCTGGCTCAGTGCTAGGGAATTATGGGAACTGTAATTTATTGTGGCACCAGAGCTCTCTGACAGAGAAGGCTCAATGTCTTAGAAAAAATACAATTCCCATGATTCCCTAGCACTGAGCCAGGGCAGTGCCTCAATTTAAAGTGGACTCAATTTGCACTATTTCTAGCAGACTGCAAAGGCCCTTTATGTCTAACTGGTTTTTATGCTAAAAGTAACTTTATTATTGTCATTTGCAACTGCATGAACTGGTCTTTATTCTCACATGAGGTTTCATGGATTTAAACCCATTTCTTTGGATGAGTGGTTTAGTATTCCATAGTGTGCTTATGGTGCAGTGGTTTGAGTGCTGGATTATGACTTTGAAGATTAAAATTCTCAGCCATGGAAAGCCACTGGGAGACCTTGGACAAATCACACACTCTCCACCCCAGAAAACTCCATGACAGGTCCCCCTTAGGATTGCCATAAGTCAGAAATTACTTGAAGACACACAACAGCAAGCGTGTTTATATCTGAGGAATGCAGACTGTAGATTGAGCTACAAGCTATCTAAAAGATCATATTCCTCAACCTGACTCTGTTCACATATTCAGATTTTCTAGGGAGGTCTTTCTAAATTCTAGCACCATTACAAACAAGAGACAGTTAAGAGGTGATATGATAGCCCTCTTTAAATATTTGAAGAGATGTCATATTGAGGAGGGTGCTAGCTTGTTTTCTGCTGGTCCAGAGAATAGGACCTGGAACAACAGATGCAAGCTACAGGAAAAGAAATTCCACCTCAACATTAGGAGACACTTCCTGACAGTGAGAGCTGTTCAACAATGGAACACATTCCCTTGGAGTGTGGTGGAGTCTCCTCCTTTGGAGGTTTTTAAACAGAGGCTGGATGGCCATCTGTCGGGGATGGTTTGATTTTGAGTTCCTGCATGGCAGGGGTTGGACTGGATGGCCCTTGTGGTCTCTTCCAATTCTATGAAGTTTTCTGGGGACATGAAATGAGGCCTTCTCAGTGATTTTCCCAGCTTATGATGCTCTCTTCTGTGAAGACTTCTCCCTTCCCTGTTTGTTTTTCTCTCCCAATAGGCAAAGACCTATTTATTCAGGCACAATTTTGACAAATTTGACAATTAAAAACACTTGAGGACAGTGTGACTGTTACTCAGTGGGTGGGGCTTTGTTGAGTCGCATTTGCGAGTCAATAGGGGGTGGACTAGCCAGTTAGCTCTATACAACTGCTGCCAGAGGCCAGTTTCAGGTCAGTTTGGCCAGGACAGGGAAGGAAGAGGAGGAGGAGGTTTTCCAGGCCAGTTTCTGAAAGAAAGGAGAAAGAGAAGGAGGCTTTACAGGCAGTTTCTGCCAGGAAAAGAGAAGGTAAAGGAAACTTTCTAGGCCGGTTCCTGCTAGGAAAGCGGAAGAAAGCAGTTTCCAGGCAGCCATTTTGAGTGGGTGAGTTTTTAAATTCTTTTTAAAAACACTTGGGGATGGTGTGACTGTTACTCAGTGGGTGGGGCTTTGTTGAGTCGCATTTGCAAGTCAATAGGGGGGTGGGCTAGCCAGTTAGCTCACAACTGCTGCCAGAGGCCAGTTTCAGGTCAGTTTGGTCAGGACAGGGAAGGAGGAGGAGGAGGTTTTCCAGGCCAGTTTCTGAAAGAAAGGAGAAAGAGAAGGAGGCTTTGCAGGCAGTTTCTGCCAGGAAAAGAGAAGGTAAAGGAAACTTTCTAGGCCAGTTCCTGCTAGGAAAGAGGAAGAAAGCAGTTTCCAGGCAGCCATTTTGAGTGGGTAAGTTTTTAAATTCTTTTTAAAAACACTTGGGGACAGTGTGACTGTTACTCAGCGGGTGGAGCTTTGTTGAGTCGCATTTGCAAGTCAATAGGGGGTGGGCTAGCCAGTAAGCTCTATACAACTGCTGACAGAGCCGCGCGCCGAATTTCATAACCACTACTAATTGTTGAAAAGTTCCAGTCATCAGCAGACTGTAACACTGTTGTTAGTGAGGGATTTTCTTTAAAGAGGAAAGCCATAATCCTCTTTCAGGTACTAATTAAGACTAAGTATGGACACTGAAGGAACTGCTGCCATCACCTGCAATACCTGTGGGATGTTTGTCTTCTTACCTCGAGATCTGGGGAACTACACATGCTCCAAGTGCAAGTTGGTAGCCCTCTTGGAGGAGAAAGTACAGCAGCTGGAGGCATGGGTAGCTACACTTCAACAAATTAGGGAGCAAGAGGCTTTCCTAGACAGAACGGAACAAACGGTCTTGGATGGGGAACACACAGAGGAAGTCGCTGGGGAAGAGAAGGTCACTTCACACACACAGGAAGCAGAAAGCTGGAGGAATGTCACATGCAGAAGTAAGGAGACTAGGGATTGTTCTGGGAGCTTGCAGCTACAGAATCGATTTCAAGCTCTTTCTCTTATCAAGGAGGACGAGGAAGAGCAGCATGGACAGACTTCAGGGACAGAGCAGGGGACCCTGGGAGTTCCACCACAGGGAACAGTCGCTGCTAAGCCTTGGAGGAGGCGTGTGGTCATGGTGGGGGACTCCTTTCTGAGGGGGACAGAAGCAGTGATTTGTGGGCCTGACAAGATGTCTCGGGAGGTGTGTTGTCTCCCTGGGGCAAAGATTTGAGATGTGACAGAGAGGCTGACAAGACTGGTCAAGCCTACTGACCAATACCCCTTCCTTTTGGTCCATGTGGGAATGAATGACACAGCAAGACACAGCCTTCAAAACATCAAAATGGATTACGAGGCTCTAGGTAAGAAGCTGAAAGAAATGGAGGCACAGATTGTCATCTCGTCTCTTCTGCCAGTTCAAGGGCATGGTCCAGGAAGAGAGAGGAAAATAGCAGATGTAAGCAATTGGCTCCGCAGATGGTGTCATCGAGAACGATTTGGATTCTTAGATCATGGGCTGTGGTTCCATGAGGGCGGACTCCTGGCAAGGGATGGGCTGCATCTCAAGCCAGTTGGAAGAAACGTATTTGCCAATAGTCTCAAGAATTTGATCAGGAGGGCTTTAAACTGAGTTATGTGGGGAAGGGAGACAGCACCCTGGAAGACAAAAGGACTGGAAAAAATAATAAAACTGTCATAGAGGAAACAAGGCAAACAGTACAGGGACCCAACAGTGGGAGGCAAAAACACATGCACAGGCAGCAAGTAAAGGAGACATATGGTCTTAGATGTCTCTACACTAATGCACAGAGCATGGGAAATAAGCAAGATGAACTTGAACTCCTAACACAACAAAGCAAATATGATATAATAGGCATCACTGAAACCTGGTGGGATGAGTCTCATGATTGGAATGTAGAAATGCAGGGGTATAACCTTTTCAAGAGAAACAGGCCAAACAGGAAAGGAGGAGGAATAGCATTATATGTCAGGGATATTTACACCAGTGAAGAAATCCAGGACATCAGCCATGGAAGCCAGGTGGAGAGCATCTGGATAAAAATTAAAGGGAAGGGAAACAACAGGGAAGTTATTGTGGGAGTCTACTACAGACCCCCGACTCAGGCAGAGGAATTGGATGATGCCTTTCTAGAACAGATGACCACACACCCAGAAAGGAGAAATATAGTAGTGATGGGTGACTTCAACTATCCTGATATTTGCTGGAATTCAAACTCAGCAAAATCCTCAATTTCTAGCAAATTCCTCACTTGCCTTGAAGACAATTTCATTGTCCAAAAGGTGGAAGAGGCAACAAGGGAGACAGCTATTTTGGATCTGATCCTAACTAACAGGGATGACCTAGTTAATGGGGTTAATGGGGTGCAAGTGGTTGGATCTTTAGGTGGGAGTGATCACGTTCTCCTGGAATTTATTATACAGTGGAAAGGAGAAGCCAGGCATAGTCAGACACACATTCTAGACTTTAGGAGAGCTGATTTTGGTAAACTTAGGGAAATACTGGGGGCGATCCCATGGTCAGGAATACTAAAAGAGAAGGGAGTTCAAGATGGATGGGAGTTTCTCAAAAGGGAGATACTGAAGGCACAATTTCAAACAGTTCCAATGAGGAAGAAAAATGGGAGGTGCTTCAAGAAACCAGGATGGATGACTAAGGAACTTTCAACTGAACTAAGTTTTAAATGAAGCATGTATAAGAAATGGAAAAATGGGGAACTCACCAAAGAGGAATTCAAACAAATAGCTAGCACGTGTAGGGTTAAAGTCAGAAAAGCTAAAGCGCAGAATGAACTCAGGCTTGCTAGAGAGGTTAAGAACAATAAAAAGGGCTTTTTTGGGTATGTCCGCAGCAAAAGGAAGAAGAAGGAAATGGTAGGGCCACTGTGTGGAGAAGATGGCAAAAAGGTTAACAAGGGACAGAGAAAAGGCAGAATTACTCAACACCTTCTTTGCTTCAGTCTTCTCAGAAAAGGCAAAAGGTGCTCAACCTGAGTATAATGGAGCAGAGGACAGAATAGGAGAATTTCAGCATAGAATAAGTAAAGGGATAGTATAGGAATACCTGGTTAATCTAAATGAATATAAGTCTCCAGGACCAGATGAATTACATCCAAGGGTATTAAAAGAACTTGCAAATGTAATATTGGAACCATTGGCAATAATCTTTGAGTTAGTCCAGTTAGTCTGACATCAATACCAGGAAAGATTCTGGAGCAGATCATTAAACAGAGAGTCTGTGAACACCTGGAAGGTAATTCCATAATCATAAAAAGTCAACATGGGTTTCAGAGAAACAAGTCATGCCAGACAAATCTGATCTCTTTTTTTGATAAAATTACCAGCTTGGTAGATGAAGGGAATGCTGTAGATATAGTATATCTTGATTTCAGTAAGGCCTTTGACAAGGTTCCCCACGACATTCTTGCGAACAAGCTGGTAAAATGTGGGCTAGACAAAGTAACTGTTACATGGATTTGTAATTGGTTGACTGGTAGAACCCAAAGGGTGCTCAACAATGGCTTCTTTTCAACCTGGAAAGAAGTAACCAGTGGGGTGCCACAGGGCTCTGTCCTGGGCCCAGTGCTATTCAACATCTTTATCAATGACTTGGATGACGGTATTGGGGGTATAGTTATCAAATTAGCAGATGACACCAAATTGGGAGGAGTAGCTAATACCCCAGAGGACAGGATCAAAATTCAAAATGACTTGAACAGACTAGAAAGCTGGGCCAAAGCTAACAAAATGAAATTCAACATGGAGAAATGTAAAGTACTGCACTTAGGGAGGAAAAATGAAAAGCACAGATATACAATGGGGGACACCTGCCTGAATGAGACTACTTGTGAAAGGGATCTAGGAGTCCAGGTAGACCACAAGTTGAACATGAGTCAACAGTGTGATGCAGCAGCTAAAAAGGCCAATGCGATTTTAGGCTGCATCAATAGAAGTACAGTGTCTAGATCAAGAGAAGTAATAGTGCCACTCTATTCTGCTTTGGTCAGGCCTCATCTGGAATACTGTGTCCAGTTCTGGGCACCACAATTCAAAAAGGATGTGGAGAAACTGGAGCGTGTCCAAAGGAGGACAACTAAAATGGTGAAGGGTCTAGAAACTAAGCCCTATGAGGAACGACTTAGGGAGCTGGGGATGTTTAGCCTGGAGAAGAGAAGGTTTGGAGGTGATATGATAGCCGTGTTTAAATATTTGAAGGGATGTCATATTGAGGAGGGAACAAGCTTGTTTTCTGCCGCCCCAGAAACTAGGACCTGGAACAATGGGTGCAAGCTCCAGGAAAAGAGATTCCACCTCAACATTAGGAGGAACTTCCTGACAGTAAGGGCTGTTCATCAGTGGAACACACTCCCTCGGAGTGTGGTGGAGTCTCCTTCCTTGGAGGTCTTTAAGCAAAGACTGGATGGCCATTTGTGGGGGATGCTTTGATTGGGAGTTCCTGCATGGCAGGGGGTTGGACTGGATGGACCTTGTGGTCTCTTCCAACTCTATGATTCTATGATTCTATGAACTAACCAGCTGCTGAAGAAGAAGGGATCTGATGTGCTCATTGTTTTTTTATGTGATGCAATTATATTTAATATTGTAACATATTGAATTTTTAGTCATATGCAGTTTTTAATAATGCTCTGAACAACCTTTAAACTCATTCTTGAGAGCAAGATGAAATATAAAGCACTTAGTAACATAAATAGATGAAAATGATCTGGAAGATCTGAAAACTGTAGTAAACTTCAGCACCATGGCTTAACTAAGAATGCCATTATCCTTATGTTTAGTTCCAGGAGTGGGCAATGCATGTGAATACCTCTTCCTCCACTCATCCATTTCTGTGCTGATCCACCCTCCTGCATCAGCAAATTATCAGCACTTCTACTGGAAAATATGATATGCAAGGAGCATAGACTCTGATCCCAGAACAGCAGCACTCCCAGTGAGCTGTTGGGTGTACAATTCTGTTGGAAGACATGGTATGCCATGTTTCCCAACAGAATCACTGGAAATAATTTATATTATTCCATTAATCCAATAATGTGTGGTAGAAGCAGCAACATCAGGTGTGGTGGGAGGTCTGAAGCATCAAAGCAGCAGGAAGGTATAGCCTGCAGTGGGTTTTAGAGCCAATGTAGCCTCCTCTTTTTCAGAAAAGAGTTCATCTCCCACTACCCCTTTATTCATCTATGTGTTTGGTCTGTCTTTTCTTTCACCTTCCACTGCACATTTTCATTTAATTAGGAGAGTATCTTGAACTAAGATCAGAATTGAAACTATTCAGGTTTTACACAGATAACAATTTCTTTGCTTCATTTGTTCATTTGGCTGCCTCCACACTGCAGAAATAATCCAGTTTGAGACTACTTTAACTGCCCTGGCTCAATGCTAGGGAATTCTGGGAACTGTAGTTTTGTGAGACATTTAGCCTTCTCTGTCAGAGAGTTCTGGTGCCACAACAAACTACAGTTTCCAGAATTCCATAGCATTGAGCCAGGGCAGTTAAAGTGGTGTGAAACTGAATTATTTCCACAGTGTGGATGCAATACTTACCAATGTTTATTAATGAAAATTAGTAATGATATTGTATTCCTGACCATCCTGAAAAACCCACACTAGTGGGGAATTCATGATAGATTGGTGCATTATAAAACAAGTAGTTATGTTTGGCAAACTAGATTTTTATTATTTTTGTTACATAAGTTGACTTGATCTACAACTCTTAGATAAATGTGTAGTTTGGAAGTTAAATATCAACTAGTTAGCATTTTCTGAATGGCCTGGGACATTTCTCACTTTTTAAAAAATGGAACAAATTACATATTAAAATCATTTTGGGAGGAAATACATTTACATAATGAAAATAGTTTTGAAATACAAATTTTATATTGATTTTTTCAAAGATAAATTTTAATACACAATGGGAGGATAAACTTGGAAATTAAATACATTTTAATTTAATTAATTTATTAAAAAAATACAAAATTGACATGAAACTAAAATATACCAGTTTATCTATGTCTTGAAAAGAATCAGGAAATTAGATCACGTGCTCAGCTGAAAATTCTTGGGGGAAATGAATGAGGAAATTTTTGAAGCATCCCTAATTAGGACTCTCTGTTTCATAAATGCATCGAAATATTCATGTAGCTTTCAAATGGATAGCTGCAGGATTCATTCAACATAAGTAAATGTGTGAAGATAAATCTAATCTTCAGAACCACTCATCAGTCTTCGTATTTTCATAGAATCATAGAGTTGGAAGAGACCACAAGGGCCATCCAGTCCTACACCCTGCCTTGCAGGAATTCAAAATCAAAGCATCCCTGACAGATGGCCATTTTACTAAGACCCTCTGTATTTCAGTTTGAAGGACATTACAAAATGTGGTATTTTTTCATACAAAACATTGCAAAATTATTGCTAAAATTGCTAAAATTCCAAATTTCCACATTCATAATTAACAAAGTTGCAGAAACATAGAAGCTGCAAAACTAAGTATAAAGACATCAAAAGATTTTTAAGTTAGTAAAATTTATGTCATTAGACTTCTCAATATGCTTTGTCTTCAGTCCAGGATATAAAACAGTAACAAAAAATGAACTTACTGTTAACTAGAGATATTAAATTTTTAACCTTTAATGATGGCCTTTTGGGTAATTATGTGAGTAATTTGAAGAGCAGGCCATTTGAAGCTGCATACTATCATTAGTACTGTGCAGGGATGCAGTGGCTCAAGTGGTTAAGACACTGACTCTGTTGATTGCAAGATGGGCAGGTTGGCAGTTAGAGGCCTGGATGCTGTATGATGGGGTGAGCTCCTGTCACTAGTCCCAGCTTCTGCCAACCTAGCAGTTCAAAAGCATGCTAATGCAAGTAGATAAATAGGTACCACTTCAGTGGGAAGGTAAACAGTGTTATGTGCAATCATACTGGCCACATGATCACAGAGTACTCCTCGGACAATGCTGGCTCTTCGGCTTAGTAACAGAGATGAGCACCGTCCCCTATGGTCAGACATGACTTGACAACCTTGTCAACAGGGAATATCTTTACCTTTATCTTTTAGGGCAACCATAAGTGTGTTTGTTCAGGACAAAATCCTATTATGTTTAGAGAGCCCTATGTGCATCTACTGTGCTCCAGTAGTAGTGCTGGATGACACTGAAGTCAACTCTCACTGAGAGAACAGTAGTGTCACCATAGCTGATACTTGTCAGCACTGCACAAAAGGATGCAAAACGTGTCCCCTCTTGGGAGACCATTTCACCAAGAAAACCTTTTAAATGAGACAGTTCAAAAATCAGCAACTAGATAGTGGGAGGCCTGACAGAAGACATGTCCAGTAAAACAACATAAAACATCTAATTGGAACATGGAATGTGAGAAGCATGAGCCAGGGAAAACTAGACATAAAAAGAAGGAAATGGAATGCATGAATATAGCAATACTAGGAGTGAGTGAGTTAAAATGGACAGGAATGGGTCACTTTGACTCGGACAACTTTACAGTATTATATTCAGAAAACGAAAAAACAAAAAGAAATGGGGTGGCTTTCATACTAAGGAAAGATATAGCTAGAGCACTCAAAGAATACAACTCAAACTCAGAATGTATATTATCAATACGGCTTCAAGGTAAACCTATAAACATCACAATAATCCAGGTATATGTACCAACTACAGATGCAGACAAAGAGGAAATTGAGAGATTCTGTGATGCAGTCCAGGAAGAAAGTGACAGCATACCATCACAAGATTTCAAACTAATCATTGGAGACGTGAATGCTAAAGTTGTCAACAAAGAAGAATTAAAAAATGGTAGGAAGATTTGGATTAGGAACAAGAAACTAAGTGGGAGAGCATCTGACAGAATTCTGTGAGGCCAATAATCTATTCATTTTATTTGCAATGCTTTATACAACCATACTGGAGACTATACACCTGGACATCACCAGATGGTAAACACAAGAATTAGATAGACTACATAATTGGAAGTAGAAGATGGAGAAACTCTATCCTTGTGACCAAAACCATACCAGGAGCTAATTGTGGCACAGATCACAAACTGCTCGTAACAAAAATCAGAGTTAAACTGAATAGGAAAGCAAAAACCATAATTATACCAAAATATGATCTGAATAACATTTCAGATAAATTCAAGGACAATGTAAGAAACAGATTTGAACTATTGGGTATAATCAACCAGAAACCTGAAGAACTGTGGACAGAAGTCAAAGACATAATTAAGGATGAATGCAAGAAAACACTAACAGTTTTCTTGCAAGATAAGAAACAATGGATAAAAGATGAAACACTTCATGCATAAAAGAAATAAGAAAAGCAAAAGCAAAGGGAGATAGGAACAAGAAGAAATAAAAAGATGCTGAGGCAATACACAGTAGAGTTATACAAAAGAGATGAGATAATGAACGATATTTGAAATGAGGAGCCATATGAAGATGAACTCCAAATTCTAAGAAGTGAAGTAGAATCTGCAATAAAGGAAATGGGGAAAAAAATCATCGGGAACAGATGATATTCCAATTGCACTGCTACACTGCCTACAGACAGATGCAATTTTAGTGCTAACTGAAATATGCCAACAAATATGGAAAAGAAAGCAATGGCCAACAGACTGGAAATGCTCTATATACATACCAACCCACAAGAAAGGAGATACAAAAGACTGTAGCAACTATAGGACAATAGCACTAATCTCACATGTAAGCAAAATAATGCTCAAAATTATGCAGCATAGATTCCAACCATACATGGAGAGAGAAATTCCAGAGGTGCGAGCAGGATTCAGAAAAGGAAGGAGTACTAGGGACCACATTGCACACATACGATGGCTAATGGAGTGCACCAAAGAATTCCAAAAAGGAATCAACATAGGTTTCATAGACTGCAGTAAAGCATTTGATTGTATAGATCACACAAAATTATGGAATGCACTCAGAGTCATGGGGGTGCCACTACATCTGATAGTCCTGATGAGGAATCTATACCAAGTACAAGAAGCCACTGTCAGAACAACATAATTCAGGAAAACAGAGTGGTTCCCAATAGGCAAAGGGGTCAGGCAAGGCTGCATGCTGTCACCCTACTTGTTTAACTTATATGCTAAAAACATCATAAGAAAAGCAGAATTATAATCAGAAAAAGGAGGAGTTAAAATAGGAAGAAGCAATATTAACAACCTATGATATGTGGACAACACTATAATATTCGCAGAAGACGTTCAGGAATTGGAACAGTTAATAAGAGAGATCAAAGATGAAAGTGCAACTGCAGGTCTGATGCTGAACATAAAGAAAACAAAAAATAATGACCACAGAAGAAATACACAAATTCAATCTAGACAATGAGAAAATTGAAGGAGTTAAAGAATCCCCATATTTAGGCTCAAATATTGAACAGAATGGAGACTACAGTCAAGAAATAAGAAGAAGATTAGGAATTGGAAGGCCAGCTATGAAAGAACTGGAAAAGTTACTGAAGAATAAAGACATACAACTGAGCACTAAAGTCTGAATCGTCCAGGCCGTTGTATTCCCAATTACCATGTATGGATGCGAGAGCTGGACAGTGAAGGAAGCACAGAAAAAAAATCAACTCATTTGAAATGTGGTGCTGAAGAAGATTACTTGGGATACCATGAACAGCAAAGAAGACAAACAAATGGGTTCTTGAACAGGTCAGACCAGGGCTCTCCTTGGAAGCAAAGATGATCAAGCTGAGACTATCGTACTTTGGACACGTAATAAGAAGGCATGGATCACTAGAAAAAACACAATAATGCTAGGAAAGGTAGAGGGTAGAAGAAAGAGAGGAAGACCAGAAACCAGATGGATAGACTCAATTAGTGGGGTTATGGGGAAGAGCTTACAGGATCTGGGCGAGGCAGTGGAAGATGGGGATTCTTGGAGATGTCTCATCCACAGGGTCGCCATGAGTCGGAACCAACTTGAGGGCAGCTAACAACAACATGTGCTGAAACTTTCAACCCAAATCATTCCTGTAGAAAAGCAAAAGATCAAAGAAACACAGTGGGAAATTGTGTTACTTTACTTATTACTGAACCCTCATATAAAATTGGTTATTCCTCTAAATGAAAAAGTTCTAAAGTCGCGGGTGAGAAAGAGCTTGCATGACAGAGATTCTTAAATTATCATCAAAATCCTGCACCAGGAGACTCTCAGCCTCCTTCTGAAATGGGGAGGGGGGGGAGAGAACTCTACATCCATTTAGTAGAAAGTAGTTAGTGCAAAATACTGGCTATGTGCCTATAGCCAAATACACAAGACAATATCATCCCTCAGGACTTCTGAAGGATACCTCAGACAGTGTGGGAGAATACTTTTGCAATTCTGTGTCTGAATATAGGCACATGGTCAGATGTTTCTCCAACATCTTCCTTCTCCCCTAGCCATTGAAGAGTTGTTGCAGAGGAAGCATACGACAAAGGTGAGCGCTGGAGAATGTTTAGTCATTATGTGGTGGAGTTAGTGAATTCCTCCCTCCACAATGATCAAAAAAGTTCAGTACGGTACTGAAATTGTCATATGTGTATGTCACTAAGAGGATGCAAGTCAAATATCCTGGGTATTCCAAATCAAATGACACTTGTAATTTAGAAAGTGCACAACAGGCACATGTAAGAATACTGCAGTCAATTTTAACAAATGCAGAGTTCTGGCAAGAGCCATTTCATTTTAGCTATTTCTGTCAATCTCATTTTTCTGCCAAATGAAAAAACATACAAGTATATTGTTACAAGAACTGGAAATGTTATGAGAACCAAACATCCTCCATAATTTTGAGTGTGTGGGCTTTCTTGTTTGGCCCTAAAATGAAACTGCAGAATCCACCATGGATCCAAAGTGGACAGACCATGTAGGCAAGCACTAATTTACAGATCAAAACAACTAATTTGAGGAGTTTTAGGCAGAAAGATTCACACCTCAAAATAGAAGATTAAGGTGATTTATGGCCCAGGATGTTTTCCTGACAAAGCCAGAGAAGACCCATCACCACCTTTGGAGACTATCTATATCAAGCAATCTTTACTATGGAGATTGGACACCTTTGAAATGCAGTTGGCCCTCTGCGAAAACAGAGATTCAGGAATATTCAAGCCCCATAGGCTTGAATGGGGTGCACCCATGGGGGTTACCTCTCGGTGAATGTGCAAATCCACAGATTTTAAGTCAGTGAGAAAGAAAGGGCGACTGTAAAATGAACAACCTTTGCATGGATGCTATTTTCAGCCTATTTAAGGACCTCAGATTACTTTGTTCTCTCAGCTAGAAGAGAGTGCAAATGGGGATCTTATGTCTCTCTAAATTCTTTGCTAGTTTCCCTCACTCTGCCCCCTCCAACAGTGCCACTCTGGGAGCAGCTGAGTAATATCTTAATTCTTTGAGATGGAGCATCCATGCTTGCTAACTGTTTACATTTGTGAAGTTTTTCCTATGAGCTCTCATGTGTGTGAGTGTGTGGGTTTGCATTGCTGTGTGTTTTACCTTAATAAAATACAATTCATTTGAAAAATGTTGACTCTGCTAATACTCTATCTCCCCACTCTCTGTAAATTTAGGGATGTATCCTTGCTATTGATTGAGCTACTTAAAATTCCCCAAGTCAAAGGTCCCTCATAGTAATATAACTTTATACAAGTGTGGAGAGAAGGCAGAATAAAACATGCCTTCACAACAGCCAATAGAATGCTAGCTGGTGGCATCCAATCAAATGGTAGGCTGGAGATGTTAAAATGAGACCATTGTTGACAGTTGAAGTCAGATCAGGTCTGAATGGGTAACAGTCCAGAAGAAAGGAACTGTGAGGGTTAAAGTTCAGAAGAGAAGAACTTAGCTCTAGGAAATAACTCCAAGTGAGGGAGTTTCTGGGATTTAGTTAGCTTGAGAGATAGTGTAGAAATAAAGTTGGAAAGACTACAGTAAATAAGGATGGTGTCAGAGTCTTAAAGACTAGCAACTGTTGTTCTTTAGAATCAAAATTTGTAACAAAATATAAGAATAATAATAAAATCATAGAGTTGGAAGAGACCACAAGGGCCATCTAGTCCAACCCCTGCCATGCAGGAACTCAAAATCAAACCATCCCCGACAGATGGCCATCCAGCCTCTGCTTAAAAACCTCCAAAGGAGGAGACTCCACCACACTCCAAGGGAGTGTGTTCCATTGTTGAACAGCTCTCACTGTCAGGAAGTGCCTCCTAATGTTGAGGTGGAATCTCTTTTCCTGTAGTTTGCATCTGTTGTTCCAGGTCCTATTCTCTGGACCAGCAGAAAACAAGTTAGCGCCCTCCTCAATATGACATCCCTTCAAATATTTAAACAGGGCTGTCATATCCCTTCTTAACCATCTCTTCTCCAAGCTAAACATACCCAGCTCCTTAAGTAATTCCTTGTAGAGCATGGTTACCAGCCCATTCACCATCTTAGTCACCCTCCTCTAGACACGCTCCAGTTTTTCCAACATCCTTTTTGAATTGTGGTGCCCAGAACTGGACACAGTATTCCAGGTGGGGCCTGACCAAAGCAGAATACAGCAGCACTTTTACTTCCCTTGATCTAGATACTATACTTCTATTATTGCAGCCTAAAATTGCATTGGCCTTTTTAGCTGCAGCATCACACTGTTGACTCATATTCAACTTGTGGTCTACTAGGACTCCTAGAGCCCTTTCACACATGGTCTCGTTAGGCCAGGTGTCCCCCATCTTATATTTATGCATATTTTTTTGCCCTAAGTACAGTATCTTATATTTCTCTGTGTTGAAATTCATTCTGTTAATTTTGGCCCAACTTTCTAATCTATTAAGGTCATTTTGAATTTTCATCCTGTCTTCTGGGATATTAGCTATTCCTCCTAATTTGGTGTCATCTGCAAATTTGAGAAGCATGCCCCCATTCCTTCATCTCAATCATTAATAAAGATGTTGAACAGCACTGGGCCCAGGACAGAACCCTGTGGCACCCCACTGGTCACTTCTCTCTAGGATGAAGAGGAGCCATTGCTGAGCACCCTTTCAGTTCGGTCAGTCAACCAGTTACTAATCCACCTAACATTTGTATTGTCTAGCCCACATTTTACTATCTTGTTTGCAAGAATATTGTGGGGAATCCTTGTCAAAAGCCTTACTAAAATCAAGACATGCTATGTCTACCGCATTCCCTTCATCTAGCAAGCTGGTAAATTTATCAAAAAAAGAGATCAGATTAGTCTGGCATGACTTATTTTTGAGAAACCCATGTTGACGTTTAGTGATTATAGCATTCCCTTCTAAATGTTCACAGACTCTCTGTTTAATGAACTGTTCCAGAATCTTTCCCGGTATTGATATCAGACTAACTGGGCAATAGTTGTTGGGATCCTCTTTTTTCTCCTTTTTGAAGATGGGGACAATGTTTGCCCTCCTCCAGTGTGCTGGGACTTCTCCTGTTCTCCAGGAGTTCTCAAAGAACTCAGTGGCTCTGAGATTACATTTGCAGTTGTTTTAATATATTTGGATGTAGCTCATCTGGTCCTGAAGATTTAAATTCATTTAGGTTAACCAGGTATTCTTGTACTTCCTCTTTACTTATTCTGTGCTGCATTTCCCCTATTGTGTCCTCTGCTCCATTTCCCTCAGGTTGAACACCCTTTTCCTTTTGTGAGAAGATTGAGGCAAAGAAGGTATTGAGTAGTGCTGCCTTTTCTCTGTCCCCTGTTAGAATTTCTAGATCTAAAATAGCTGATCCCCTTGTTGCCTCTTCAACCTTTTGGACAAAGAAATTGTCTTCTAGGCAAGTGAGGAATTTGCTAGACCTTGAAGTATTGGCTGAGTTTGACTTCCAGCAAATATCAGGATAGTTGAAGTCACCCATCACTACCACATGTCTCCTTTCTGAGTGTGTGGTCACCTGTTGTAGAAAGGCATCATCCAGATCCTCAGTCTGACTTGGGGGTCTGTAGTAGATTCCCACAATAACATCCCTGTTGTTTCTTTACCCTTTAATTTTTATCCAGATGCTCTCCACCTGATTTCCAGGATTTAAGTCCTGGATGTCTTCACAGGTGTAAACATCCCTGACATATAATGCTATTTCTCCTTTCTTGTTTGGCCTATTCCTCTTAAAAAGGTTATACCCCTCTATTCCTACATTCCAGTCATGAGACTCATCCCACCAGGTCTCAGTGATGCCTATTATATCGTATTTGCTTTGTTGTGCTAGGAGTTCAAGTTCATCTTGTTTATTTCCCATGCTCTGTTTATTAGTGTAGAGATATCTAAGAGCATGTGTCTTCCCCACTTGCTGCCTGTTTGAGGTTTTTTTCCTCCCACTGTTGGGCCCTTGCATCATTTGCTTTGTTCCCTCTATAACACTTTGACTGTTATTTCCAGCCCATGATGTGTTAGAATGTGATGGGACATATAGCCAATGTTAACATGTTGAAATGTAAAGATGTGTGTCTGTATTTTTCCTTGCTAAGAAAAGTTGTTTTCTTAGGCCAGTTTCACAATTATCAGCCCAGGTGTGTTTTAGCCAAAACAAGCAGTTAACGAGCTACAGTTCTGTGAGAAAGAGCTTTGTTTACATAAAGGATTTGTAAACATGTAAAATGTTATGGGAATTGCAGTCACATGATTTAATATGGCAATTAAAGGTTGGGCTAACACACGTCATGTAACTTCAACCAATCAGTCTGAAAGGGCTACACCCAAATGGGTGGAGAATTGGGGCTGAACGTTGTGATCCTGAAAAGTTTGTCACTTGTCTTTTAACCTTTAAGCTGTAATGGACTAATTAAAATATTTTCCTGATGCTGCAACTAACCAATTTTTAATCATGTAGCAGTTAGGCTTTGTTCCTGTTTAGCCTTCTGGCTAAAGTGAAGATGGTATTATTATTATTATTATTTGTTTTTGCTCATGCTGATTTTACAATAAAAGAAAGCTTGCTTGAAGATCTGGATGTCTTGATGACTTGACTTCATGGACTGTAAGCTGTATATTCATCATCAACACATTTTATCAACATGATGTACTCCTGCCTTCCAAGATACCTTCCAAGACACTGTCTCCCTCCCCAACATGATTCAGTTTAAAGCCCTCCTGATCAAATGGTTGAGACTATTGGCAAAAATGCTTCTGCCAACTGGTGTGAGATGCAGTCCATCTCTTGCTAGAAGTCTACCCTCATGGAACCACAGCCGGTGATCTAAGAATCCAAATTGTTCTTGGCGACACCATATACGGAGCCAGTTATTCACATCTGCTATCTTCCTCTCCCTTCCTGGACCATGCCCTTCAACTGAGAGTAGAGATGAGATAGCAACCTGTGCATCCAGCTCTTTCTTTTTTTTATTAAATTTTTATTGATTACAATATAATACCAATATTTACAATGAATATTTCCTCTTCATTACCATTATTAAATGCATATAATTATAGTGTATTATTATAACAGGCCAGATTAAATATTTTAACTTCCCAGATTGTTACTTGGTTTCAGGACTAAAGAAAAGATGTTTCACAGTTCCCAAAAATAAAAATCGTCTGCCTGTTTCTTGACTTTAGTCTTTACTCTCTTTCAACGTATATTGGACTAGTTTGGGATTTATTTCATTTTACTTTATTTTATTTTATTTATATTTATTCATTTTGTTATGACCATCGTTTTTTACAGTGTTTCCGTAATTTTCCCCAGTCTTTGTCCCTTTCATCCCTCAAGTTCTTATCCATGCATCCAGCTCTTTCAGCTTTGTACCCAAAGCCTCATAATCCCTTCTGATACTCTGAAGACTGTGCCTTGCAGTATCAATGGTTCCCACAATGGACCAAGAGGAAGGGGTAATGGTCGGGAAGCTTGACAAGTCTTATCAGCCTCACTGTCACATCACGAATTTTTGCTCCAGGGAGACAACACACATCCCGGGACATCTTGTCAGGCCCACAAACCACTGCTTCTGTACCCCTCAACAAGGAGTCCCCAGCCACCACCACACACCTCCTCTGAGGCTTACCAGTGACTGTTCCCTGCGGTAGTACTCTTAGGATCCCCTGCACTGTCCCTGAGGACTGTCCCTGCTGCTGTTCCTCTTCATCCTTGATAAGGGAGAGAGCTTCAAATCGATTCTGTAGCTGCAAGCTCCCAGAACGATCCCTGGTTTCCCTACTTCTGTGTGTCACATTCCTCCAGGTGTCCACCTCCTGTGTGCATGAAATGGCCTCCTCTTCAACAACTTCCTCTGTGTGGTCCCCATCCATGACCATTCGTTCTGCTCTGTCCAGGAAAACCTCTTGCTCTCTAATATGCTGAAGTGTAGCGACCCTGGCTTCCAGCTGCTTGACTTTCTCTTCCAGGAGGGCTACGAACTTGCACTTGGTGCAGGTGAAGTTCCCCACATCTCTTGGCAAGAAGACAAACATCCCACAAGTGTTGCAGGTGACTGCAGCAACTCCCTCAGTGTCCATATTGAGAAATCTTTAGTAAGTACAAGAGAACAATCTTAAGTAAGAACAAGAGAATGCAACATTGTAACAAATGAAACATTGCTAACCATCATTCAAACAAAGTTTTATTGTTGTTCACTTACAGGCTTGTTAGAACCTGGAATTATTATCCACGCTACTAGCAAATAAAGAAACCAAGACTGGGGAGTAAACCCATAGATATGATACACCACATATTGGGGCAGCAGTGGTATCACAATAACCATAGGGCTGCCAACTGAGAAAAAAAAGTTAGGTGAAGGAGGGGCTCTTCACAACAAGTTTATAACTTTAGAAACAACATAGAAATTTACTGACATCTGTCACACAAGTATTATTGGAGAAACAAACTAAAGAGGATGCTGCAATCCTGATAATGAAAAAAGCATTTAGAAAGGAACAGCCCTATTTTCAGTAACATCATTTAACGGATGCAATCAGGAGGCTAGAAAATTTGTTGTTAGTTGCCTTTAAGTGAACTTTGGCTTATGGCAAACCTATGAATGGGTTACAACTAAGGGCTTTTACAGACTGCCAGAAATAATGCAGCTTGAGGCCACTTTAACTGTCCTGGCTCAGTGATAAGGAATCATGGGAATTGTATTTTTTTTCTGGGGCATTGAGCCTTCTCTGTCAGAGAACTCTGGTGCCACAATAAACTACAGTTCCCATGATTCCTTAGCACTGAGCCAGGACAGTTAAAGTGGCCTCAAGCGGCATTATTTCTGGCAATCTAAAAATCCTAAGTCACCCTATCCCTAGAAGCACTGCTCAGGTCTTGCAGACTCAGGACTGTGACTTCTCTGACTGAGTCTATCCATCTGGTATTCAGTCTTCCTTCCTTCCTCCCTTGAACTTACCAAGCATTATAGTCTTTTCTAATGAGTCATCTTCTCATGTTTTTTTTAATGTGATTTTATATTGGGGTTAAAGGGCCGATGTTGGGGTAGAGTCGGGGTGTGGTTACCAAATGCTGCACACCCCAACTCCACCCCCAAAGCACTGTCATGCCACCTGCCCACCCAGATGGTGGGCAGCACTTGGGCACATAGCTTTTAGACATGCTGCACCACAGAAACCCTGAAAAAACACTGCTACGACAGTAAGAGCAGCTTTTTTCCACTCCCAAAAGGAGTGACATTTTGCTGCTTCTTTGGGGGCCAGAAAAATGCTAGATTGGGGATGTGGAATGCAGTTGCCATGGCCCCGACCTAGCGAGCAAAGGGCAGTGGCAAACTGCCCTATCAGGGCCATCTGTTTTGCCCCATTGTTGTATATGATTTAATTGTTTAGAATTTTATTGAGATTTTTTAAATTCTTGTAAGCCGCCCCGATTGTGCTGCAGAGGGGCGGGATTAAAATAAAGTTTATTATTATTATTATTATTATTATTATTATTATTATGTTTTATGCTTTATCTGTGAGCCGCCTTGGGGCCCTCCTAGGAGAAAGGCAGCATATAAATTAAATACATGCATATTAAATAGATAAATGATATGACTAGAAAATGCCAATTTGACAACACAGATGACATCATTCATGATGTGGAAGAGTGGTTTAAGGTACAATCTACAGACTTCTACAATAATGGTATTCGTAGGGTCAAGAAACGCTGGGAAAAAATGTGTAAATCTGACTATGTAGAGATAAGTTTACAACTACAAATCAAAACAAACTTTGTCAAAAAATTTTAAAGGTGATAATTAAAACTTTACGATACCCCCTCATAGAATGAATAATGAAAGCACTATTTCCAAATCCTTAAGAATGGACTGTTTAGTCTTATCATCCTTTGTCAGCATAATGGGACATTATTTTCCTGAAATCTACTTTGGTGCATTTAATTGGTGCTTCTATACTAGTTTGTAGTAGTTTGAGTGAATTTTATGTTAGCTAGGGAAGGGGGAATAGAAAACCACATTTTGGATGGAAATCCAATCCATGCCACTTCTAGGTAGGACTGGATAGGACCTTTCTCTTAAAACTCTGGAGTATTGCTGGCAGTCAGTATATAATAGATAATACTAAGCTAGATGAAAGAATGGCCTGGATAGGCACAAGGCATTTCCCAATGCTCCTAACCAGAAAATTATAAACATGGTGTTGAAGAACATATCTATTGCTGTTTTATACATCAATAGGGGGAAAGTGCACTCTAAGCTAAAGCACTTTCTTCTCCTCTGAGTTGAATCAGAATGGATGAAGTCTGTCAATAGCAGTAGTGGTATAAGCTATCTCACCATTCCCAACACTCACTCCCAAGCATTCACAGCATGAGCTCTGATTGGCTGGCTCTGGGCTTCCTCTTCTTCTTGCTTCACAAAAAGGTGACTTTCTGAACTTGTTATGAACTCTGTTTTCTCTATATCTCATTTAAGCAAGAGGCCAGATGTAGTCCAAAACTTTGGATAGAATATGAACTTGCAATGCTATATATTATTAGTTGGAACTCACATTATGAATTTCAGGAGAATATTTAGTTTTCAGAGAATGTGTCTCTCTTCCTACTCTAAAACATGACCTTGGGGGTTCATTTTACTTTTTAGATGATCAAAATTATTCTGTTTGTAGGCAAATCTGTATAATGCTGTACAGAATCTTTGGAGAGCTACAACAAAATGTTCCCCCATTAATTTATCTTCTAAATCCTTCTCTGCGGGTAACTTTCTTCCTATGCTTTAGGTCTAAATTTTCCTGTGTTTTACCTAGTTAAATTGCTCAGTCATGTTTGCCATATATTGTACATGGCTCACTAGCTCTGCAAAGTCTTTGTTCTCTTCTTTCAGAGAAACAATTTCACCTTCTTTTAAATCTGTTTCTTAATGCAGCTTTTCATTTGCTTGGAATGCCTCAGACAGAGGTTTTCCTGCTCTCTTCAGCCAACACAAAATGAAGGATTGCCTTTTGTTGTCAGATCAGAACCTTGGACAACTCCTCTTGTGTTTTTGCATTCTATTTGAAGAGCAGCTTCAAGTTTGGAAGCCTTTGAGTTAAGCTGCACTCCAAAATTCCTCTGTTTGATGATTTGGCCTGCTCATTTCTTGAGCCAATAAGACAAGTTGTAATACATGGTGGTATCATCTTCAGGGCCTGTCTCTGTGATGTGCCATTTGTATTACTTGTTAAAGTTTTGTAACAATGGGCTTCTTAGAACCCAACCTCTGCTTCCACATGGAATATATTTATTTGCTTTCAGGCTGAATCCAAGCCAAAAAAATAAAGAAGAAAGAAAAGCAAACAGTGAATTAATATCTTCTTTCAGAAGCTGCAAATTGCCCTCCAACAAACTGACTCCCTCAAATATTAATCCTGCACACTTGTGTGAACCAATATAATGCCACTGTCTGCACTAATCTCTATATTTAATATGCATTTTCTTCTAACATATGTTCCTCTAATATATGCATATATGTATCCGAATCAACAACAACAATTGGGGAATGCTACTGCAAAATTCAGAGAAGTGTAAATTTTGAAGGATAACAGAATTTTGATTCATATTTGGTTCATAAATGTGAATGAATTTCCCCCCTGTCTCTGGCTCACAAACAGGATGTCTAGATTCAGTGAGTGGTTGTTGAAGGAAATAGCCTGAATATGAACCACCTCCTTTCTTTTCAATGAGTTGCTTCTATTGGTCTACTGCTGGAACATAAGGAAGGCAATAGAATTGCCTTCTGGGCCAACAGAAATGGAAGAAATTTCTTAGAGCTATTTTAAAAATTATTTTATTTTACTTTATTGATAAAAACATCATATCACAACACAATCCAACAATAATAATAATAATAATAATAATAATTTTTATCCCAACCCTCTGCGTAACACAACCAGGGCAGCTTACAACATTAAAATATACATTCATATTCCACGATCCCACCCACCCCTTAAAATACTATTAAACAGTGACAATTTAAAACACAGTTAAAATAATAACACAAATAAACAAATAACAACAACTATAGCCAAATTAGGGATACGCAGGATGGCTGTCTTTTCATACACAATCATTTACACATATAAAACACACACACACACATAAAAAAAAAAAAACATTGGAACTCCCCACCGTACATAAACGTTCTATCAATTGGCATATTCAATACAAATAATAAGGTGACTTCCTGAACTTGTTATGACCTCTGTTTTCTCTATATCTCATTTGTCCAAATGTCCTTATTACATAATTTCCCTTTATCCCCGCTATCAAAAAATAGCATTAGTAAAGCGTATTCCTTATGTTTTACAAAATAATCTTATTATAATCTTATTATTTAAATCTTTACTAAGGGGCTCTGCAGACGGCACAAAGCACCATCTTGGAACCAAGGAAGGGGAGGGGCAGCCGAACACCCCAACCCCTTCCCAAGGATGTCATTGGAGTGTCTGCCATTACATACAATGAGCGCTCCAATGATGTCCTCCTGGCCCAGCCTTGCACGGGCTGAGCTGGAAGAGATGTGTGATGGCTCTTCCAGCGCCCTTTCTGGGGCTTGAGGAAGAAGCACTATTTTAGTGCTCCTTTCCCAGGCTCACAAAAGGTGGATTGGGGCTGAGGCATGGGGCAGCCTTGGCCCCAATCCTCCTCTTCTCAGGGTGGCCCATGGCCTCCCGTCTGCAAAGCCCCCAAGAGGCAAAGCAGACTGGTGTAAAGAGCTGACATCAGGGTGGTGTGGGGGTGTGGTGTACACACGCCAGATGCCCCAACAATGTCCCCAGGCTGGCATCACACCACCCTGCTGAACACAGAGTGGGCGGCATCACATCATTTCTGTGGCATAGCGTTTACATATGTCATGCCACAGAAATGGGGAAAAGTCGCCACTGTTGGGAAAGGGTGGTTTTTTCCCCCATCCCAAAATGCCTGCTTCTTTTTGGGATGGAAAAATGTCAGTTCAGGACCATGGCACGCAGTTCCTGGGGTCCCAATCTAGCGATCAAAGTAGCGGCATCAAGCCGCTGCTTCAGGGCCATCTGTTTTGCTCCTAAGCCTTCAATTTTCTTTTTAATTTCACTTACTATGTTATTAATGACATTTCTACAATTTAATCTCTTCCCATACTGCAGGAAGTTTATCAGCGGTTCCCAGTCTTTCCTATATTTTTCCAGGAGTTTCCTCTCAACAAATAGGTAAGTTTGTCAATCTCTATATAGACTATTAATTTACCTAACCATTCCTTGACATCCAGAAGCTCTTTTCTTTCATCTACTGGCAAGCAGAATATGGGCTGTGTGGTCATGTAATACAGAAGTTTTCCATATTTCTTTTCTAATAGATCATTTGTGTTCATACAAGTAGAACTGTGGATCAAATTCAGTTTACATTCCAAGATTCCCATCACCAACCCATGAATTACAATATTTTTTCACCTCTTTACAACTCCACCACAGATGATTAAATGATCCAACAGTATCCTGATATTTCCAACACTTGCTGCTTATCCCCTTATGTATCTTGGCTAACCTTGCAAATGTTAAGTACCACCTGTTTTGCATCTTATAAAAAATATTTTTGGTTGTAGCTTAGTAGCTTAGGGGCTTTGCAGGCCGGCCTAAAGGGCCGGCCTGGGGGTGGAGTTGGAGCAGGGCAGCTGCACGCCAGCCACCCCAATTCCACCCCAATACCTTCCTGATACCACGCAGTCATCTGCACGCTGCGCAGTGTCAGGATGTCCTCCTGGTGCAGCGTGTACACACGCTGCACCAAAAGGGCACAGAAGAGCAGCAAAAGGGGGCAGCAAAGCTTAGGGGCTTTGCAGGCTGGCCTAAAGGACCGGTCTGGGGGTGGAGTTGGAGCAGGGCAGCTGCACGCCAGCCACCCCAACTCCACCCCAATGCCTTCCTGATACCACGCAGTCATCTGCACACTGTGCAGTGTCAGGGCGCCCTCCTGGTGCAGTATGTACACACGCTGCACCAAAAGGGCACAGAAGAGCAGCAAAAGGGGGCAGCAAAAGGGGGCAGCAAAAGGGAGCATAAGGGCTGTGGCATGCAGTTGCCACAGCCCTGATCCACCGCTCCCAGAAGCGGCTCTGTGCTGCCCAAAAGGTGGGTCTGTAAAGGCTCTTAGTGCATATTTTAGCATTTTATGCCATGTTTTCTCCCATTGTTCTAGTTGAATACTGTGATTTAAGTCTTGGGACCACTTCATCATACATCCTTTGATAACCTCTTGTTGTTGGTCCCATTTTAGGAAAAGATCATTAAACTGTGATATTCTTAGAATTTTCAAATTCTTGTTCTCCTTCACCAATACCTTGGGTCTTATAGTCTTTATTAAACCTTTCTCTTAATTGTCTATGGAGGAACCACCCACAATGTTAACCTTCCTTTTCTAATTCTTCCTGTGACTTTATTTTCAATTTAATAGTATCCTCATCTAGTTTAGTAAGATCTTGATATGTCAGCCATTTCTCCTTGCTTTTCATTTCATTTTTATGAAATGCTTCATTTGGTGAGACCCATTTCGGCACACTTCTACATATTCACGATTTATGCTTTAACCAAACTTTACTTAGTGCAGCTCTCACTAAATGATTGCAGAAATCTTTCTTTATCTTTAATTTATCATAAAATAAGTATGCATACCAACTGAATCTATTGTCTATGCCTTCTGAGTGCAGGTTGCAGGTCATGCAGGTTGTTTCTTCTGGTCAGCCAAAAACTCAAAAATAAGCCAAATACTCACTGTTTGTTCCTTGCAAAACATGCAGAAAAACGAACAAAATGAAAATTGCAAACACTGTTCTTCTTGTGGCAGTTTCTTCCTTCAGCCTCCCAGCAGCACAAACACAGCCTGGGATATACTGACTTTAATGCAGGAACCAAAAAACTGCTTGCAAAACTGAAAAAAAAAAACACCCAAAAAACTGAAGTTCTGGTTCAAACTGGTTCAGAATGACACAGACTGGACCCATAATCCATTGTTGGTTCTCTTCTATGTCCTGCAGGCATGCAGTGACAAAAACAAAAACTAGGCCCACTAGAGAGGCCAACTGTCAGCACTTTCTGAGATGCTTGACCTCAACAGTAGCTATTAACACAGCAGAATGCAAAAGTAATATTTGGCAATATTGCACAGACAAACCTTGAATGATTCACAGACACATTTGGATTCTTCCAAAAGTCCTTGGAAGTTTTTATCACTTGTTGTAATATGTAGAAGTTATATACAAATTCTCCTGTAACTCTCTCCAACATTCACTATCTGATATATAGCAATTCACTTTACAAACCACTCTCTTCTTCAACCCACACCTGCTCTGGGTTTTAGAGTATTTATACACAGTGATAATGACTAAGGGCTGAAACCTGATGTTAATTCTCATTTACAGTCATACAAAGAGACATTGTTCCCAACATTAATTTGTTCCATTTTACTATTTCTTTCTTTTCTTTATCTCCTGCCATGTTTTAATGTAATTATTTTAAAGAGGTCTATATTTTTAATTGCTATGTTATTCCCAAATACTTATTTGCTTTAACAATTTTTATATTTGATTTTTCTTCTAGTTCAACTTTCTCTTTCCTATCCAGATTCATTGTTAACATTGATGTTTTCTCTTTATTTATATGTAATCCCAAAATTGAACCAAAATGTTCTAATGTTAATATTTGTTCCAAATTTTCCATTGGATTTGGTAAGATAATCAAGAGATCATCCACAAATGCCCCCACTTTATGTTCTGTGCCTCTTATCTTAATACTTTTTATGTTGTTATCATCTCTAATAACAATCATTAATATTTCAAGTGCAGGATAATATAATAATAGAGAAAGTGGGCATCCCTGCCTCATTCCTTTTTGGATAAATATGACTTTGGACTTTTCTCCATTTATCATAATCTTTGCCAATTGCTTTTATTAAATTGCACCAATCCATGTCTGGAATCTGTCTCCTACCTCAATTTTCTTTAATGTTTCCTGAAAAAATAACCAATTGATGTTATCAAACATATCCTTGAAGTCTATAAAAGTCATTGATAACTTAGGATCAGTTTTCTTTTCATGACATTTGATCAGATTCAAAACATGTTGCAGATTATCCTTAATTCATCTATTTGGTAAAGAGCCCCTTTGATTACCCCCTATCCAGTTATTTAGAATTATTTTAAATCTTTCTGCCATAATCAAGACAAAAGGCCTTTGCAGACTGCCAGAAATAGTGCAAATTGAGTCCACTTTAAATTGAGGCACTGCCCTGGCTCAGTGCTAGGGAATCATGGGAATTGTATTTTTTTTTCTAAGACATTGAGGCTTCTCTGTCAGAGAGCTCTGGTGCCACAATAAATTACAGTTCCCATGATTCCCTAGCACTGAGCCAGGGCAGTGCCTCAATTTAAAGTGGACTCAATTTGCACTATTTCTGGCAGTCTGCAAAGGCCCAAAAATCTTATAATCTCACTTAGGAGGGAGATGGGCCTGTAATTTTGGGATTCTGATTCATCTCTCCCTTCTTTAAGGATCCTCATAATATGTGCCTCCAACCATGTTTTTGGTATATTGCTTTCTCCAATGGCATTTATGTTTCCAGCAATGGGCCTGCTAATTGGGTCTATGAAGATTTTATAATATTCAGCAGGAAGTCCATCTGGTCCTAGTGCTTCCCCAAATTTGCCTCTCTTAATTGCATCATGTATCTCCTGTAAAGTTATTTTGCTATTTAAGATAGATCTCTGTTCATGGCTAAGTGGTTGAGTTGTTATAGCATTTGGTAACTCTTTAATATCTTTCACATTTATATTTTCTTTTTTATATAATGGTGTATAGTAATCTGACATAATTTGCTCTATTTCATCTTGATCTGTGTGTAATTTCCCTTTTTGTCTCAATTTAACTATTGTCTTCTTTTCCTTCTGTTTTCTCAGTTTAAGCACCAGTAACTGTCCTGGCTTATTGCCAAACTCAAATTATCTTTGTTGAATATATTTGCTTTTGTTGCTCAATTCTTCTGCCATAATTAATGAGATCTTTTTTATATGTTCTTGATATCCTCTACAGCAGCTTTATTTGCAGGGTATATCTTCAATTGGGATCTTTTATTACTGAACTCTTTTTGTAGCCATTCTATTTCTAAAGACTACATTTTTTCATATATTTTTTTCATAAAAAACAACAACAAAACTCTCATTACTGCCTTGGATGCTTCCCAAATTACATCCATACTGATTCCCTGTGTTTTATTTTCAAGAAAATAATTATTTAGTTGTTATTTTCCCAATCTCACAATCTTATCATCTTTCAACAATTTTCATTCAGCCTCCACTCGAACTCTTTCTTTTTTGTCCTATCTTCATAACTATCAGATTGTGATCAGACATAAAGTTGGGAAGGACCTCAATTGAATTTACCTTTGTAGATAACATTGTCGATGTAAAAAAAATATGTCTAAGGATATATGTGATTCTGAGAAGAAAGTCTGTTCTCTAACTTGGAGTATTTCAGACTCCAGGTGTCTGCTAATGAAAATATATCCTGTCAAAAAAATTCCTTGATAATTTGCCTTGATTGGGTTTTATTCTTTTATCTGAAAGCCTATCTAAATTCAGATTTATAACACCATTAAAAGTCACCCATTACCATCAAAGAGTCATAATCTATATCATGTATTTTATTAATCAATTCATCTTGATTAGGCAGATAGAGCTGGTTTTTAAGTGGCTTGGGGTGAAGAAGGACAGGGGAAATTGGAAAGGAAAAGTAAGCTCTTATGAGTGTCTACTAATATGGAATTGATTTCAGGCTCATGTCTTGAGTGTCTCCCACAGAGAAACACTTTTAAGAGAATTGGTCTCTCTAGTCATGCAAGTGCAAAGCACTGCATCATATCCTTGTATTGTTTCCCTGCTGACCTTTACAGAATCAGGTCACAGGAATTAGTAATATATCAACTGTTTTTTCCAGTTAGCTGCAGGGAAATTTTCTTATACTACACAAATGATGTGTAAGTCATAAGTGCTATGTGCACTGAATTGGTGCTTTTGGCATCAGTGGTGTGTTTGGGTAACTCAGCCTCTGTATTTTTTCATAGTGTTAAAAAAATAAGCTGTTAGAATTCTTTACTCTTTTAGCCTGAGCTTCAGTTCGGCATTTATGCAACAAATGGCGCTGACAGTTCCAAAAGAAAATATCTTGTTGGCAGATAAATATGATTTCACAGCAAGTTGGTCAGAATGTTTTTATAACAACATGCTTATAGTGCTAGGCCAAATAAACTAATTGCATCAAAACCAAAAGGATATGTATCTTGGAAAAAATTAGCTTTTAGGAGACAATTTTATCTTTTTCTTGTCACCCCCCCAAAAAAAACAACAACAACATAGTCATTGATTATGCTTGTAGCTTATCATTGATTTAAACAGGAAATACACTCAAGATCAATCCTGGAAAAAATCATCTCTTTCTTACAATTTTAGCATTTCAGTTTTAATGTTTTTGAAAATGCATAATGCTTCATTCAGAGTCAGGCTATTATTTATTTGGAAAAGTTTTTTGCACTCATGGGGATAGCAAAGTATCAAATATAAAAAGCAATTAAAAACAATACAATCAAAACAGCAACAATAAAGCAGGAGAAGCTGTAAAATATAAAATTTCAACAGTAGAATAAAAAAAGAGGATTATTCAACTAAAAGTTTTCAAAAGTGTGTGTGTGTGTGGGGGGGGGGCAATTGGTTTATGCCAGGAAACATGAGATAATGTTGCCAATAGAAATCCAGCTGATCTCTAGTAGGTGGGGCTACTTGGAAGAGTGCCTCCAAATAAGAAATGGGCAATTCATATAAGACAGTGGGGAAGAATCTCTGGCCCAAGGGCCTAATCCAGCCCTTGGAGGTTCTCCATCCAATACCCTTTCCTTCCCTCAGTCCTTTCCCAGTTAGCTGGAAAAGGAGTCCCCACTATCTTTGACTGCTAGTCAGAGACTATAGGGATTCCCTCCCATGCTCTTAGCCAGCACTTGCAAGCATGAGCTGAATCCAAAGGTCAACCTCTTTGCCCTTGTTACCTGGACAGTTCCCTATAAACAAGTTTCTGAATCCCAGGTCATGTGGGGCCACTGTGAGCTGTCCTTTTGTCCTTCATTTTTATTCAGAATGGTGCTACATCTTGATATAGAAACCTTCTGGGAGTGGCAAATGCTGCTGTTGTATTGAATATCCAGTTTCCCACCAGACAATATAAGAATAGGTGCAGGGGAGAAGAGTAAAATAAACACAGCTGATTCTTAGTAATATGGTATATCTATGCTGGAATTCCAGGGAGTTCACTGAAAAATGGATTTGGAACATGTCATGTATTCTTCCTTGTACACCAGCAAATCCAATGAGTGGACTTGGAAGTGGTGGGATCAGCTTTCTGGTAGACTTCATTGAGAAGTGCACTGGATTTTCAGTAGGTATTTCATTTAGCAGTGGCTAATAAGCCAGTTTACTGCATAAAACTAAGACAATTTCAGACAATTCTCAGCCAATGGAAAAAGTCAGATGTGAAGAATTTAAAGAATTCAATTGTAAAAATCCTTAAAATGTAGGAATTAAAATCTAAAGGGTTCACCCCATTAGTAATGAGGCCAAAAGAGGAGAAATAAGTCTAATATAGATTTGAAAATGGATTTCTGAGTTTCCTAAAGCACCCCCAGCTCTTTCTTCCCCTTCAACAGACCATTATTACCACTCTAACATTATCAGTCTCAATCTGCAAGGTGGCAAGACTATTAAACACAATGAAAAGAGTGAAAACATGATTACATTAAGGAAAGGCATGTTATCATGTAAGAGATGAAAATAATGTTAAAAAAACTACAAAGCTCATGGCTAATTCGGGGCTGGATTGAATGACCCTTGGGGACTCATTTTCTATGTTTAAAACTGTGCATTTGCAGAGTAGTTTGTAAAGAGCTTTTCAGTTCTGTTTCACTTTTTATGATAACAAAGGAATGTTGTTTATTTTACCTTGAAGACTAGGCAGACAGTTTTACAGCCTAAGGAAGAAAGCCAGATTTGTTCATGCATGGCAAGGAAAGTGTAACATAAACAGGAAAGGAGGGGATTTGGAGTTATATCTTGTAACCAATGAAAATGTTGAATTTTTCATGTGTTAATACAATTATAAACTAGCTGTGTAAGATGACATATAAATATGTTGATTAGCAGGGGGAGGGGCTCTCTCTAGTCACATGACAGACCTGTCTTGAGAGGCCCATCAACGAATAAACTCTACTTTCCTGATTCAAGGGTCTCTGTTTCTGTTTATCCACAAAAATCACTAACCAGAACTTTGCATGAGTAGAAAAATGAGTAAGAGTCACAAAGTAACACAAAGAAAGTTTGGTAAATCTAGACAAGAGTTATAGTTCCTGTTTTATAATAGATAGTCAGCCAGTCTTCTCAGCTTCTGCTCATATTGATGTGTTTCTACTGCTAATTTTAAGAAACAATTATTTACAGAATTTTCCCCACTCCATATCATGATACATGAAGCATGTTAATGTCAGAGTAAAATGCACTCTGAAGAGAAAATGCCATAGATGTGACTGGGGCAAAGAAATTGGGACAAAGGTGATACAGTTACCTTTGTACAGTTGGGAGCCATGATGACTCAACATTTGAACGGTCCTGAGTCACAGGGGGCTGATGCAACCCTAGCCTGAGGGTTGAGTCAGAAAACTTCAATTCTGCAGAGTCACATCAGTCAGGTGACTGGAAACTGGGTGACCTAAGGTACTGCACTTAGGGCGGAAAAACGAAAAGTACAGATATATGATGGGGGACACCTGGCTGAATGAGACTATGTGTGAAAGGGATCTAGGAATCCAGGGCCACAAGTTGAACATGAGTCAACAGTGCGATGCAGCAGCTAAAAAGGTCAATGCAATTTTAGGCTGCATCAGTAGAAGTATAGTGTCTAGATCAAGAGAAGTAATAGTGCCACTGTATTCTGCTTTGGTCCGGCCTCACCTGGAATACTGTGTCCAGTTCTGGGCACCACAATTCAAAAAGGATGTGGAGAAACTGGAGCGTGTCCAAAGGAGGGCAACTAAAATGGTGAAGGGTCTGGAAACCAAGCCCTATGAGGAACGACTTAGGGAGCTGGGGATGTTTAGCCTGGAGAAGAGAAGGCTGAGAGGTGATATGATAGCCATGTTTAAATATTTGAAGGGATGTCATATCGAGGAGGGAACAAGCTTGTTTTCTGCTGCTCCAGAGACTAGGACCTGAAACAATGGATGCAAGCTGCAGGAAAAGAGATTCCACCTCAACATTAGGAGGAACTTCCTGACAGTAAGGGCGGTTCGAGAGTGGAACACACTCCCTCAGAGAGTAGTGGAGTCTCCTTCCTTGGAGGTCTTTAAGCAGAGGCTGGATGGCCATCTGTCAGGGATGCTTTGATTGGGAGTTCCTGCATGGCAGGGGGTTGGACTGGATGGCCCTTGTGGTCTCTTCCAACTCTATGATTCTATGATCCTAGGAGTGGGCTGGACTAATTTCCCAGAAGAGGATACTGTATATAAGTGGGTGAGTTGGATACTCAGGTGTGGGTGATTGTATATAGAGATACTGGTGGAGCACTTTGTTAGTCTGTATGTAGTCTGTAACAGAAGAATAAAGAACGTCTTCATGAGACAAGAGGGAGTCCAGCAGTTTTGTGTCTTGCTGACAGCTGTCAGTGTGGGAGGTTTTTTCCATAATAAAAAGACCATAATTATACCAAAATATGACCTGAATAAAATTTCAGATGAATTCAAGTACAATGTAACAAACAGATTTGAACTATTGGGTATAATCAACCAGGAACCTGAAGAACTGTGGACAGAAGTCAAAGACATAATTAAGGACGAATGCAAGAAAATACTAACAGTGGTCAAAAAGAAAGATAAGAAACAATGGATAAAAGATGAAACACTTCATGCAATAAATGAAATAAGAAAAGCAAAGGCAAAGGGAGATAGGAAAAAGAAGAAATAAAAAGATGCTGAGGCAGTACACAAAAGAGTTATACAAGACAGATGAGGGAATGAATGATATTTGATATGAGGAGCCATATGAAGATGAACCCCAAATTCTAAGACATGAAGCGGAATCTGCAATAAAGGAAATGGGGAAAAATAAATCGTCGGGAACAGATGATATCCCAATTGCACTGCTACACTGCCTACCGACAGATGCAACTTTAGTGCTAACTGAAATATGCCAACAAATATGGAAAACAAAGCAGTAGCCAACAGACTGGAAATGCTCAACATACATACCATTCCACAAGAAAGGAGATACAAAAGACTGCAGCAACTATAAGACAATAGCACTAATCTCACATACGAGCAAAATAATGCTCAAAATTATGCAGCATACACTCCGACCATACATGGAGAGAGAAATTCAAGAGATGCAAACAGGATTCAGAAAAGGAACGGGCACTAGGGACCACATTGCAAACATACAATGGCTAATAGAGCACACCAAAGAATTCCAAAAAGGAATCAACATCTGTTTCATAGACTACAGTAAAGCATTTGATTGTATAGATCACAAAAAATTATGGAATGCACTCAAAGTCATGGGGGTGCCACTACATCTGATAGTCCTAATGAGGAATCTGTACAAGGACAAGAGGCCACTGTCAGAACATAATTCAGGGAAACAGAATGGTTCCCAATAGGCAAAGGGGTCAGGCAAGGCTGCATGCTGTCACCCTACTTGTTTAACTTATATGCTAAAAACATCATAAGAAAAGCAGAATTAGAATCAGAAAAAGAAGGAGTTAAATTAGGAGGAAGCAATATTAACAACCTATGATATGTGGACAACACCATAATATTCGCAGAAGACATTCAGCATTTGGAACAGTTAATAAGGAATAATAATAATAATAATAATAATAATAATAATAATAATAATTTTTATTTATATCCCGCCCCTGTGCCAGGCAATCGGGGTGGCGTACAACATCACAAAACTTCAAAGCAATACATCAAATTAAAATCCCATCCCTCCTTCACCCACCCATCCATCCCCCTCAAACATACCAGCAATTTAGATAACAATAATCAAAAATACAATTTAAGAAGCATAATTTTTTTGTCTTGAGCTATAAGATGGCAAAATAGTCCTCCATAGCAAAGGTGTTCCCAGTGGCGTTGTGTAGCTGTCGGCGCTCTTCCGACATCCACGGGGGTGGAGCGAAGGAGGGGCGGCTCAGTCCGCTCAGCTGGTCTCCCAGGGCTGGTCTTCCGGGGCTAGTAAGTGGTCCTCCAATGCCTGGAGGACGCTGCTGCTCACCAGGTGGTGCAGGCGAGGGTGTTCTCGGAGGCACTATATAGCCTCTGGAGTCCACGGGGGTGGAGCGGAGGAGGGGCGGCTCAGTCCGCTCAGCTGATCTCCCGGGGCTGGTCTTCCGGGGCTGGTAAGTGCAAGATGAAAGTGCAAAGGCAGGTCTGATGCTGAACATAAAGAAAAAAAATGACCACAGAAGAAATACACACATTCAATCCAGACAATGAGAAAATTGAAGGAGTTAAAGAATCCCCATATTTAGGATCAAATACTGATCAGAATGGAGACTACAGTCAAGAAATAAGAAGAAGACTAGGAATTGGAAGGCCAGCTATGAAAGAACTCGAAAAGTTACTGAAGAATAAAGACATACAACTGAGCACTAAAATCTGAATCGTCCAGGCCATTGTATTCTCAATTACCATGTGCTGATGCGAGAGCTGGACAGTGAAGGGAGCACAGACAGAAATGTGGTGCTGGAGAAGAGTACATAGGATACCATGGACAGGCAAGAAGACAAACAAATGGGTTCTTGAACAGGTCAGACCAGGGCTCTCCTTGGAAGCAAAGATGATCAAGCTGAGACTATCGTACTTTGGCCACGTAATGAGAAGGCATGGATCACTAGAAAAAACAATAATGCTAGGAAAGGTAGATGGTAGAAGAAAGAGAAGATGACCAGAAACCAGATGGATAGACACAATGGGGGGTATGGAAGGGCTTGCAGAATTTGGGCAAGGCAGTGGAATACGGGGATTCTTGAAGATGTCTCATCCACAGGGTCGCCATGAGTCAGAACTGACTCAAGGTCAGCTAACAACAAATTCAATGTGCCATGAACAATTTCTGCTTTTTAAAGAAAGAACAGAAAATCAACTTGGAAATCATTGTTTTTATATGAAATGCTGAGTTTTTGTATTTAAATCTGTTTTTATTTTTTATGAATATTTTGTATCATTATGCATATACTTTGCACATACCCTGAGGGAAAAATTATTGATATAAACATAGGTTCTAAAGCAGCTTCATTTATATACCACTTCATACCATGCTATGCAGTGTCTAAGCAGTTTACAACTGTAAGCTCATTGTCCCCCAACAGCTGGGTACTCATTTTAGTAACCTTGGAAGGATGCAGGCCTGAGTCAAGCCTGAGCCCTGGCTAGTATTAAACTCGCAACCATGTGGTTTATGAGTGGCTGCAGTACAGGCATTTAACCACTGTGCCACCAGGGCTCCTAATACCCCATGGTTGCATGGGTCAAATTCAAGACTGCATTTTCACTTCTGTTCCATGTTAGGGACCTCTCTGTGCCCAACACAGCTACTAGATCATGGTATAGAAATGTAACCATTTGGGTTTGACAACAGGAGAAGGGAATGGGGAACCAAGACTGTGAAGGTCTTATAGCAGAGTATATAGCAGATGTCACAGCAGAATTCACCTTCAAACCTCTATATGGACAAACACAATTCCCACACAAGACTTGCACATGAAGGTTGACTCAGTAGACTTTTTATTTACTTAGTGAGCAACTAATATTTACTTTCATACAAGCTGCATATATAGTCCATGAGCACAATGTTGCACTGGCACAAAGGACACGAGATGCCTCTTTTTGGGTTAAAACAGGCCACAACTTTTATTTAGCTGTACAGGGTCTATTTACAGGAATAATTCTAGCATTTTTGGGGCCTTTGCAGACTGCTAGAAATAGTGCAAATTGAGTCCACTTTAAGGGTTAGGGTTAGGGTTAGGGAATCATGGGAACTGTATTTTATTGTGGCACCAGAGCTCTCTGACAGAGAAGGCTCAATTTCTCAGAAAAAAAAAAAAAAACAATTCCCATGATTCCCTAGCACTAACCCTAACCCTTAAAGTGGACTCAATTTGCACTATTTCTGGCAGTCTGCAAAGGCCCTTTGTCACATGTGTAAGTGAAGGTGTGACCCCCCATGTGGGTGATCCTTCACCACATGTGACAAAGTAAATAAACAAACACCAAACCAATTTACAAACCCCTCCCCCCGGAAATGACATCATATTACATCATATGATGTCATTCAATTAGTGACGTCATGCATTTAACTGCATGCATCACTTCCTTTTAATTTAACATTATCCAATTTACCCCAACTAGTTTACTTAACCAGATTAATTATTTTGTGGGGTGGGGGGGTCATTACCTGCCCCTAAATACAAATAAGCACATTTTAACTTATAGACCCAAACCCTGAAGTTGTGACAATCTAATAATAACATAAAAATACATCAATTATAACCCCGAGACCCATACCCCACATTAATTAAACATTAATCTCAGGAAGGGTGAAAAACCAAAGAGAGCATCCTTGGAAAAAATTCCCTCCCAGCCCCTGAAGGCGACCAGCCAAAGCCTGAGAGTAACCAATAAAGCTCTTTAAATAAGGATGGGTGGGTTGGGTCGCTCAGTTGAAGCTCTAAAATGGCTGCTGCCACATGGCAGCACAGAGCTATAAAGACCAAACTCTCATCCCAAGTCTTGGGAGATTACAAGCACCATGAGACTTTGGGATATAAACCAAGCAACTTGATTGGACTAAGCCCACAGGTGCTCCCAGACCCCCACGCACTTAACCAATCAGGCCTCTCATGTCCTTATCTGGCCAGTGCAACAAGAAACCCCTCCCGACTCATCAGGGGGTCTTTGCACTGGCACTAAGGACACAAGATGGCTCTTTTGGGGTTAAAACAGGGTACAACTTTTATTTAGCTGTACAGGGTCTATTTACAGGAATAATTCTAACAATTTTTTGTCACATGTGTAAGTGAAGGTGTGACCCCCCATGTGGGTGGTCCTTTACCACATATGACAAAGTAAATAAACAAATATCAAAGCCAATTTACAAACCCCAGAAATGATGTCATATTACATCATATGATGTCATTCAATTAGTGACATCATGCATTCAACTGCATGCATCACTTCCTTTTAATTTAACATTATCCAATTTACCACAACTAGTTTACTTAACCAGATTAATTATTTTGTGGGATGGGGGTCATTACCTACCACAAGAGGGGGCCAGCCTAGCTAGGCATCCCCCTCCCCCCCCCCCGCAAACTGCTTTAATAATTTGTTCATAGAGTGCCTTAAGGTAAATCTCCGAACCTTCAAGAGAGAGGTGGACCCTGTCCCCCCTGTACAGCTGCGGCCTATCCAATTTAATTCCATGTTCGATTACAAAAATGCCAAGTTTAGACAACTGCTTGGCCACAGGATGATTAAGCCATCGACAAGCATTGTTAATTGCAGCATCTTTGCGCACTCCAGGCCAGCTACGCCTTGGCAGGAGCTTTGAATTTCTTGCAGATTTCTAACCATCTGCTTTGCCAGCTGCAAACAAGGTACTTTAACTAAGTTATTTTCCCCCAGGTGTATAACTAAGACCCGGGGTTGCGGGTAGGACCGAGCCAACTGCAAAATCCAAGAAAGGAGTGCTCCCCACATCATGCCCCTTTGTCCAAACCACCTAATGGGTCCGATGTGTGACAAGCCCAATGAAAAGTTGCGCTGATGTTCCAGAATGTGGCGTTCTGCCCAGAAAACCAGACTGTGGCCCACAATCCACATCTCACCTTTAAAAAATGCAGCTAAAATAGAAACAAGGCAGATTAGCATGGCTGATCAGGAGTTACATTCCCTTATGGCCTAACATATGACTTAAATGCTCTAGAACGCCACCTGCCAATTTGGCAAATATCAGCTTCATTCAAGCCGTGAGTGGCCGCAGCTGTTGCTGCTCTAATATGGAAGGAGTGCGAAGAGAAATAGGCCTGCGGCAGCTTAGCCCACTTTAGAGTTTCCTTCAACACTGCCCTAAATTGAAATTGAGTTAAGGGCATACCAGACAAATGTGTGAAGAGATAGCCTGCCAATTTGGGCCTAATCTTCAAATAATTAGTCATTGCTAACACCAGGCAAATTTGCCCACGGCGCTTTGGCCAAGAAAATAGACTGGCCCTTTGCTAACTGGTCAATCTTAGAGCGCCTAATACAGATCTGAATCCCCTGTTCTATTAAAACAACATCTGAAATTAAAAGTGCCCTGCCAGATCGGTCATTACGAGACCCGGGCACAGTCTCACTAATTCTTAATGCTGCAAAAAAGGATATGGCAAATACTGCCTTAAATAAAGCCACCTCCTCAGGTGAATAACAAGCATGAGCTAACTGTTCCCATAACCTATTCAGGACTGACCTGTTATGGGCTATCGTGAGTCCTTTATTGCAGGGGATTCTCTGGACCAACCTTCCACAGCTCGTTTAACTTTAAAGTCTGTGGTAGGATCAAAGCAACCCCTTGCCCTGAAGTGAAATGCCAGGGTGGCCAGCCTGCCCCTAATAGTAACAGGTGAAAGACCTGCCTAAGATAAACTATAAAATGTAGGATCAGGTCCACCCTAATCGGCCAACTTGCAACCTCCCCAATTTCCAATAAAAATTGATTGAACATATTCAGTGCTGTTTGGTAGGACTTGCGTGTAGATAGGGCGATGGAATTGAGGACTGCCCTGTGAATTTCTAATCTCCAAGTCTCCACAGTCAGACTGGTACCTCCAACAGGTGTGTCGACGCCTCGGGAGCCAGCTGCCAGAACCTGGAGAACTGAAAATGAGAAAGGGCGTCAGCCAAAGGGCTAAGCACACTAGGAACGTGCTGAGCTTGGAATAGCACATTAAATTTTAAACATTGCATGACCATCGCCCTTACCAAACACATCACTCTAGAGGACTTGGAAGACTGAGAATTAACCACATTTACGACCGCCTGGTTGTCACACCAAAACCAGATGGTCTTGTTAGCAAATTGGCTTGGCCGTAAGTGCACAGCCAATAAGATAGGAAAAAGCTCCAGAAACGTCAGGTCTCTAGTCAGACCACGCTCTGACCATGCAGAAGGCCATGCCTCTGCAACCCACTGGCCATTCCAGTAAAGGCCAAAACCATGTGCACCAGCAGCATCCGAATGCACTTGAAAGTCTGCCTGAAGCAGCATTTCAGTTCTCCAAAATGAACTCCCATTGAATTGCTCCAGAAAGGAGTCTCAAACAATCAAGTCCTCTCGAATCCCCCTTGTGATCCTAATGTGATGATGCGGTGCAACTATTCCTGCAGTAGCTCTATACAATCTCGCGCAGAATGCTCGTCCCAGAACTACCACCTTACAGGCGAAATTTAACAGTCCTGTAAGGAATTGGAATTTGTGAAGTGTAGCTTTTTGCTTTACCAACATCGTCCTCACCTGCTGCCTCATAGCGACTAATTTGTCATTCGGCAATCAAGAAATCCCAGCTATGGTGTCAATCTCGATACCTAAAAAGGTAAGCCGTGTGTCTGGTCCTTCAGTCTTTTCCATTGCTAGAGGAATTCCCAACTCGGACGTTAAGTCCTGAAAATCAGCTAAAGAATCCCCACATTGTGAAGAACTGGGGTTTCCAGAGATCAAAAAGTCATCTAAATAGTGTGCTATGGCTCTATTACCTGTCCACTTAACTGCACACCAATGAAGAAAGGTGCTAAAAGTCTCTAAAGCTCAACAAGAAATCGAGCACCTCGAATTGGAAACTCAGTAAGTCAAAATCATCTGGGTGAACAGGAAGAAACCTGAAGGTGGACTTAATATCGCACTTTGCTAAAAGGGCTCCCTTGCCTAGATTCCTAATCATTTTAACTGCAGAGTCGAATGATGCATACTTAACAGACGTAAGCCCAGGATCAATAGCATCATTCAGTGAATCACCCTTTGGGTAAGATAAATTATGAATCAACCTGAATTCCCCGGGAGCTTTTTTAGGAACCACACCTAACGGTGATAGGCGAAGCGTGGGCACTGGTCTGGGGGCACCACTCGCTCCTGACTGCTTAGCTCTATTACAGGAAGCGCCGGCGTGACCACCCCCACAGGTGTTACACTTGTGATCAAACCTGCAGGGCTGCCTCTTGCACTTGCCTGAGTTAATGTCCCAGCAAATGCTAAATTGCTTTCTTTCCCCCGTGCCAGGCTTCGCATTCGGCCCTCTCGGCATAGTAACCATGGGAACAAATCCATTGTCACACCTGCTCGAGGGGGAGGCTCCCACCATAACATCAGCCCAAAGCTCGGACTGTACGTGTCTCCATGACAGGGAGCGATCCTGTGCAGCTCTCATTCTAAACTGCTCATTATATTGCAGCCAAGCTGTACCTCTAGCATTATGATGGCAGTTGGTATAAGCTTTTATCATCATCTCCTGGTATTTAGAAAAATCAGGAAACCTCAATGGCTCTTTTTCCTCTATGACACTTCTGTAAATAGTGAAATCCATAATCCAATTTACAAAATTGCGCTCCAGCTTAGGGTGTTGAGTGCTTGAAACTCTTTGGGAAGAATAAACACAATCCCATCCTTTACCATGATCCTTGGCTCGGGATCCCTGAAATTAAGAGAAAATAAGTCAATATACTCTCCCTTCCAAATTCTTTCTTTAGTGGAAAGAGGAAGGTGTGAACCAAGGGGTGTAGACATCCCAGCATGAGGGATTGATTCAGAATGCACAGCTGCTCCTGATAACATAGGAGCACTCAAAGGAGACACCGCAGAGGTGTTGTTAGCCAAAACCATTGGCGCCCATCCTGCACCCTAGAGTCAGGGACCTGTGTAACTGCAGGTGCTTGCACAGTTGCATCCAAAGCCGCAGGGTTGGGTCGTTCCACACCCACACCCTGACTAACCTGGCCACCTGGAGCCCATACCGAGGTGGGCCAGTTTGCATGTGCAATAGTGGTAGCAGACAAACCTGAAACTGAAGCTTGCTGGGAAGCATCACCAGCCAACCGCACCGGTCCCCCGAAGTGTGGCCCTGCAACAGTTTGGGTGTCAGATAAAGATGAAGCAGCAGCAGCTTGATCTCCTCTTTGTGCATCATGGGTCTGCTTCATTGCACCAGCACCTGGAAGAACCACTCCTCGCAAGAGGTTATATAAATCCGCCATAGTAGGCTTCTCAGAAACAGGGGCAGCTGAACCCTGAATCTCCACACCAGGGACCCTTTTCAGAAGATCCCACACATTAGCAATAGTGGGGTGCCCAGCCTCCACAGCTGAAACCACCAAAGGACCTCGTGTAGCATCCATCACCTGAGCATCAGGTGCCAAAGGAAGGGGCAGCACTTCTGTGTCGGGGATACCAGGGGTGCTGGCAATAGGACTGGCGGTAGTAGTCTGTAGCCCCTTCTGGGCAAGCTAATTGCAAACCGCAAAACAAGCCTGCACTGTTTTGCCCAGCTGTGCTAACTGGGCAGCAATCTCATCATCTCTGCTGGTAGACTGAGAAGGCCTTTTTGAAGCAGAGTGACCAGAGCTGGGTGCAGCTGAAGCTGCACGCCTCTTGGATTGGGCCTTACTGCGGGACATCACTCCCTTCAGTGAGTGGAACACAGGTCCAAAGCACAATCTACCCAACCTTGGGTGATTACCACCTGGCCAAAGGCTGCCCTTCCCCAAGTCTCAACACAAGATGCAAACTGCCAGGAAGCTTCACTGGCCACCACACCAGGGGTAAGCTTCCACCAAGGGTCCTAAACAGAACCCCAACCCGAAGACAATGCTGTCTTCCAACACACTCACCGCTGGGGAGAGGTGTAACAGCCCTCCCAAACCAGCAATGGGGCCCCGACCTTACCAGACCGGTGATGCTGGGGCGCCGCTGGGCCTGAATCCAGTACTGGGTCCGCGCACCCGGTGAGGATGCCTTCCACACCACCCGCCTCGGATAAAATAGTCCTCTGAGTGTTGGAGATGCGAAGGCCCCTGCAGGCCCAAGGGGACCGGCCTCACTCGGCCTTCGAAATCACTCAGGGAGGGACTCACTGAACACTCCCTGTTGTACAAGAACGAGCAAATTAGCAAAACCCAAATGCAGCAAAAGCCGAGAATAAACGCTAGGCGAATGCCAAGCAATCAGCCAGAACACAGAGCAGAGTGATGTTACTCGCTCAGTTGAAGCTCTAAAATGGCTGCTGCCATATGGCAGCACAGAGCTATAAAGACCAATCTCTCATCCCAAGTCTCGGGAGATTACAGGCATCATGAGACTTTGGGATATAAACCAAGCAACTTGATTGGACTAAGCGCGCAGGTGCTCCCAGACCCCCGCGCGCTTAACCAATCAGGCCTCTCATGTCCTTATATGGCCAGCGCAACAAGAAACCCCTCCCGACTCATCAGGGGGTGTCTTTCTTCAGTCTTGGTTACAATAGAAAACAAATATAGTCCTTGTTGCTTAGTCCTTTTAACAATCTTCTTTGCAGCATAAGCGTAAACAAAATATTACAGCATACCTTCTTGAATTAACAGTTTCAAACAACAGAATTTTCCAGTAATACCTTCCAGCAATATCTTCCTTCAGCAATCTTTCCTGCTGAGATTTGCTGCCTTTGTTCTTGAGCTTGTGCTGCTCAGCTTGTGCTTATGTATGTGCTCCCATGCTCCTTGTGCTCCTGTATGTTTGGCACACCCCTTTTTATAGTTGTATCATGATGACACATCTGTTCACTCTGATTAACTAACATCAACTGTTTATTTCACAGTTTGTTTTCTGCCTGCCACTCCTTTCTTAGTTGTAAAATACATACTACTACTTTACTATTGCCAAAAAAGTGATTTATGATTGAGGAGAAATGGTTTTAAAGGTTACAGCTATAGGTTTTTTATAGCATAGAGACAAGCACCTAGTCAATGGATGGCCTTCCTGATGGCCAAGATTTGCACTTCCACAAACCAAGTGCCAGGATACATTTAGGATGGAAAATGCAATATTCCTATGGGAATCCTCTTTTCTCTTGACTCCACCCTACCATTGATTGCAAGGCCTGCAAAACAACCCTCTGGAAGCCTTGACACCCAAGATCTATTATAGGCACTCCCCTGCTGAACACCAGGTACACATGCACACACCCACAAATTGGATCCATCCTAGTGTCCTGAATCTCTCAAAAGAGAATTGTGGAGAGAAATGATAAAGCCAATATAAAATCAATAGATTGGTATGGCTTAGTGCTGAATATAAAAGCAAAAACAAAAATAATGACCACAGAAGAAATACATGAATTCAACCTAGACAATGAGGAAATTGAAATGATAGAAGAGTTCTTGCATTTAGGATCAAACATTGATTAGAATGGTGACTACAGTCAAGAAATAAGAAAAAGACCAGGAATGGGAAGGACAGCTATGAAAGAACTAGACAAGATCCTACACTGCAAAGATATACAACTGAGCCTAAAAGTTAGAATCATCCAAAGCATTGTATTCTGCATCACCATGTACAGGTGTGAGACAAAGCAGACAGTAAAGAAAGCAGACAGAAAGAAAATCAACTCATTTGAGATGTAGTGAGGAGAAGAGTGCTTAGGATACTGTGGACAGCCAAAAAGACAAACAAATAGGTCCTTGAACAGATCAAGCCTCAAATCTCCTTGGAAGACAAGATGATCAAATTGAGGCTGTTTAACTTTGATCACATGATGAGAAGGCATGGATCACTAGAAAAAACAATGCTAGGAAAGGTAGACGGTAGGAGAAAAAGAGGAAAACCACATGCCGGATGGATGGACTCAATCAGGAAGGCCATGGACATGAATTTGCAGGACTTAAGCAGAGCAGTGGAGGATAGGGGATCTTGGAGACATCGCATACACAGGGTTGCCATGAGTGAAGATTGACTTGAGGGTAGTTAATAACAACATGAGGTGGGGGAAATTCTGTGAGCTGAACCAGTGATTCCCATGGATAAAATTTCTTCCTCGCATGAACATCTGGTGATGTAGTATTCTCAACAACAAGGATCTACACTGAAAGCAGGGAGGGTGTAATTGAGAAATCATCCCAATAATGTATGGAGTTCTAAAACCATGTTTATTTATACACAAAACAGGTAGACCATAGATGAAATGTGCTTCTTCTGGTCCATCCAATGTGTTCCACTATTGGAGAAGTCCACCAAAGGCTCTGATTGGCTGGCAACAGTACACCACTTCTTGTAGCCAGTACAACAGTGGTGGCTATCAGAAATGGTCATAGCCAATGACTCCTTGTTTGCATACTTTCATCTATTCCAACTGCTCTTCAGGTTCCCCTACCCCCCCTCCCAAAAAATATTCAGTCATCTAGAGAAAATTTAGAGAAGAGAATATAACAGCAGGCAACTACAGAAGGTTTTGGACCAATTTTTACCCCCAAGTTCCCACCGCCATGCCAAAGCCATGGCACACCACAGTGCCAAAGACCTGATTGCCCCTATTTTTTTTAAAATCTGGATAAGTTTTTACCCTCACCCTAAGACCCCAATATACCTTAAAGACCTACCAAAACTTTCCAAATACCATCTGAAGTTCAGCTGAATGTGAAGCAGGGAGTGAATGTCGTGGGTGAAAAACAGGATGAAAAAATATTTTTATTTGTAGAGGGTCTGTGTGCTTTGTGGAACAGACTTTGAGGACCCATGGGCCACATACAATATGCAGGTTGCATATGGCTCACCCTAGCATAAAATACATATACTATGAATGGGAGAAGAATTCTGTGAAATACAATTTATGGCTCTGAAGTACTGAATTTCCAAGATGCTACTATTATTCCAAGTCAAGCATTTCATTAAAGGATGTTTTTAAGGCCTGTGTTTAATGTAGCTGTAAAAATGTGTTTAAAAAGTAATTACTCATTCTTTGTAATTGGAAGCATGGGGCTATTGGGCAGCTTTATGCACAAGGCAATAGCTACAAGTAATCAAATTGCAAAAGATATACTATAGTTTGATGGTGGAGTTAAACAATAACAAATGTTACAGCAACAAGAATACATCTCTCTTACTACCAGGAGGAAAAGCTTATTTCCTGACATTCTTAGAAATGAGTAATACATAGTAGTACTTTGTAAATAGGAATGAGTACTCTATCAAGGGAATACTGATTATGGTGTATAGCTGAGTAAGACAAATTAACTCTTAACTCAGGAGTGGGAATCATGGCACCCTCCCGATGGTATTCGACTGGAACACCCAGCAGCTCTAGCCATTAGATTCAATGGTGAGGAATGTTGGGAGTTGGACTCCAAATAAAAAGGAGAAATGTATGGTGGCTTCCTATTTTAGCTGTTTGCTTAGCTTTATCCAATTCTTCATTAAGTACATTATGAGAGGGCAATATCTAGCTTGTAAGTAATTATAACCATGCAAATATTTTAAAAGTGCAAATATTCCAAACACTTCAGTGGTTGCAACATGAATGGACTGCAACATTTGGAAACATGGTGACAATTGGAGGCATTTTCAGATGCCACAGGAATGTGATCAGCATGAAATCTGAAGGTGAATGTTGGTGCTGCTATTGGTGCCTTTTCCTCTGGTTTTCATTAAGGAAACACAAACAAAATAATTTTGTTATGCTTATAGTTAGCCTCGTTGCCCATTGTTAAATCATGTCTTTCCATGTCATTGCCTACGACTTGGATTTTAAAACAATTTAAGGTAGTTCAAGGAAGAAGGTGTTGATGCTCTGAACTGGAGAGCAATTCCTGAGTAATTTGGGATAGGGATGGTGGATGGACACATTAGTTCTAAACTGGGTTTGAACCCTTGAATCCAAAACACACTGCAGAAATAATCCATTTTGAGACTGCTTTAACTGCCATGTCTTAGTGCTGGAGAGTCCTGGGGATTGTAGTTTATTGTTTAACATAATTTGCCTTGAGTAAGTTCTCAAGTTTTCTACATGAGTCATACTTGTTTCTGTACTTAAAGGATAACAACATTGGGCTAAACTTAGAGACAAATGCTTTCCAGTACTCGTGACCCAGCCCATGGTTTGCTAACAGCTGCAAAATGAAATAAGCTTTTCTAGTACATGATACTGTTGCATCGTGTGACTGTGTATGTGTGTGAGAAAGAGAAAGAGAGAGGGAAGGAAAAGATGGACATAGCAGAGGCTACAATGGACTCTGGAGGATCTACTATGGTAGCACTGATGATGTCACAATCATCATGCTGCACCAATTGGTGCTGCCTATATGTCAGTATAGTCCATGTTGCCAACATGCTTGATTCATTTGACATCAGTCTTCCAGGAAAAGAGGTAAATATTTGATGCACGGAGGAATCACCAAGAACTTCATTGTACACCAACCTTATGATGAACTTTTTGGTGTGTTTGCAAATCTTAGAACAGTGGTTAATTCTCTGTATGAGTGACTCTAACTTGAGTCAGTCCAGCCAGTGTCTGGATAAAGACTTCACTCTTTTGAGTGGGTTAGCAATCCTGGGTCCTAGGTTTTGAGACAGGACTGTGTATAAAGGCCACTATGTTGGAGAGAGGGCTGAGAAAAGAAAGCAGATTTTAATGTAATGTTATTTATTTATTAAATTCACATCCTTTCTTTCTGAACTATGTTTCTGGGCCCCCAAATTGTATATTTTCTCAACAAAAATAAATGAGTGTGCTCACTAATCCTAATAATAACTTGATTTAACAGAATCAGAATGTCGTATTTTTCAAACAAAGATCAATAAGCACATGCTGATCTATTGCTGTTTAATCTCATTTGCTTGCTTGCTTTTGCATCACAGGCTGTATAATATTTTTTTCTCAATGGCAATAAATGACTATTTCAGATTTTTAATACATTTGAAAGCTTTTTAAAAAATTGTGAGAGTTGCAATTTCTTCTTAGAAATTTATGGAAGTCATAATAGAATCATAGTTGGAAGAGGCCACAAGGGCCATCCAGTCCAACCCCTGCCACGCAGGAACTCAAAATCAAAAAATCCCCAACAGATGGCCATCCAGCCTCTGTTTAAAGACCTCCAAAGAATGAGACTCCACCACACTCCAAGGGAGTGTGTTCCACTGTCGAACAGCTCTCACTGTCAGGAAGTTTATCCTGATGTTCAAGTGGAATCTCTTTTCTTGTAGCTTGCATCCATTGTTCCGGATCTTGTTCTCTGGAGCAGCAGAAAACAAGCAAGCTTCCTCCTCAATATGACATCCCTTCAAATATTTAAACAGGGCTATCATATCACCTCTTAACCGTCTCTTCTACAGGCTAAACATACCCAACTCCCTAAGTCGTTCTTCATAGGGCATGGTTTCCAGACCCTTCACCATTTTAGTTGCCCTCCTCTGGACACGCTAAAGTTTTTCAACATCCTTTTTGAATTGTGGTGCCCAGAACTGGACACAGTATTCCAGGTGGGGCCTAACCAAAGCACAGTTCCCTTGATTTAGATACTATACTTCTATTAATGAAGCCTAAAATTACATTGGCCTTTGTAGCTGCCACATCATGCTGTTGACTCCTGTTCAACCTGTGATCTACTAGGACTCCTAGATCTCTTTCCACATAGTCTTGTTAAGCCAGGTGTCCCCATCTTATATCTATGTATTTCAATTTTTTGCCCTAAGTGCAGCACTTTCATTTCTCCATGTTGAAATTCATTTTGTTAGCTTTGGCCCAGCTTTCTAATTCATTAAGGTCATTTTGAATTTTCAACCTATCCTCTGGGGGATTGGCTATTCCTCCTAATTTAGTGTCATCTGCAAATTTGATAAGCATGTCCCCTATTCTTTCATCCAAGTCATTGATAAAGATGTTGAATAGCACTGGGCCCAAGACAGAACCCTGTGGCACCCCACTGGTCACTTCTCTCCAGGATGAAGAAGAGTCATTGCTGAGCACCCTTTTGGATTCTGTCAGTCAACCAATTACTAATCCATCTAACAGTTGTATTGTCTAGCCCACATTTTACTATCTTGTTTGCAAGAAGATCATGGAGGACCTTGTCAAAAGCCTTACTGAAATCAAGATACGCTATGTCTACCGCATTCCCTTCATCTAGCAAGCTGGTAATTTTATTTTAAAAAAAGATCAGATTAGTCTGGCATTACTTGGTTTTGAAAAACCTATGTTGATTTTTAGCGATAATGGCATTCCCTTCTGAATGTTTACAGACTCTCTATTTAATGAACTGTTCTAGAATCTTTCCCAGTATTGATGTCAAACTAACTGGGCAATAGTTGTTGGAATCCTCTTTCTTCCCCTTTTTGAAGATGGGGACAATGGGGGGAAGCAGATGGCTAATTGAGCCGTTTTGGGGGCAGAGAAGGGGAGGGGCAGCTGCACGATCGGCACCCCAACCCCTTCCCCAGGTCGTCCTTGGAGCAGCCGGCCCTCTGCACGGCCGGCGCTCTGAGGAGGACCTCCCGCCACAACGTTCGCACACGCTGCAGTGGAAGAGTCACCGAAGGTGTGCCACAGCCTTTTGCAGTGCACCTTTGGCGACTTGTGAAAGGAGCGCCAATTTAGATATGGGGATACCTCAGCCCCGCAGCGCAGCTTCCCGGGGCGGCCCATGGCCACCCGTCTGCTTCCCCCCATTGTTTGCCCTCCTCCAGTCTGCTGGGTCTTCTCCTGTTCTGAGTTTACATTTGCCAGTTCTTTTAATATCCTTGGATGTAGTTCATCTGGAGCTGGGTTTACCAGGTATTCATGTACTACCTCTTTACTTATTATATGCTGTATTTCCCCTATTGTGTCCTCTGCTCCATTTTCCTCAGGTTGAACATCCTTTTCCTTTTGTGAGAAGACTGAGGCAAAGAAGGTGTTGGGTAGTTCTGCCTTTTCTCTGTCCCCTGTCAGAATTTCTCCATCTTCTCTGCACAGTGGTCCTATCATTTATTTCTTCTTTCTTTTGCTACGGACATACTCCAAAAAGCTCTTTTTATTGTTCTTAATCCCTCTAGCAAGCCTGAGCTCATTCTGCACTTTGACTCTCCTGATCTTACCCCTACCTGTGCTAGCTATTTGTTTGAATTCCTCTTTAGTGATTTTACCCCTTTTCCATTTCTTATACATCTCCCGTTTCAAACTTAATCTTCTTTTATGGGAAATAGATCATTCCTCCAATGCAAGGAAAACATATAAAAGATCATAGACTGATGAGGGACATGATCATTCCTTCTGATCCATTCACAAGAAACTCATACTTCTTAGGTGTAGGAGTAGTTTTTTTGTTTGTTTGTTTGTAGAGTACAGGCATGCTTCTTTGCATCTCTTTGCATCTCCTACATGTTATTATTTTACATGACTTTGCACAACTTTCTACTGTAGTATATTGCTTTGTTATAAAAGAAATTGTGTAACTGAAAATCAAAAGCTTTATGTGGTGAAATATGGTACACATTGTGACTGACACAATAAAGTCTGAAGTAATTAAGATTGCAGAGAGTCTTCATTGCTACTTTTGTTCTCTAGTAATAGGATTTTCAATTTCTTTTCAATTCAGACTAGTTATCCTGAAATGTGCAGGAAAATAGTTTGACATATTAATATAAAAAAAGGAATTATAAACAATATTTAATCAAAAGATTTCCATGTCCTGTTAGTGACATACATTTACAAGCAAACATTTCTTTTAAAATGCTATATGCAGAATAATCTGAGTGTTGTGAAGATCATAGAATCATAGAGTTGGAAGAGACCACAAGGGCCATCCAGTCCAACCCCCTGCCATGCAGGAACTCCCAATCAAAGCATCCCCGACAGATGGCCATCCAGCCTCTGCTTAAAGACCTCCAAGGAAGGAGACTCCACTACTCTCCGAGGGAGTGTGTTCCACTGTCGAACCGCCCTTACTGTCAGGAAGTTCTCCCTAATGTTGAGGTGGAATCTCTTTTCCTGGAGCTTACATCCATTGTTTCAGGTCCTAGTCTCTGGAGCAGCAGAAAATAAGCTTGTTCCCTCCTCAATATGACATCCCTTCAAATATTTAAACACGGCTATCATATCACCTCTCAGCCTTCTCTTCTCCAGGCTAAACATCCCCAGCTCCCTAAGTCGTTCCTCATAGGGCTTGGTTTCCAGACCCTTCACCATTTTAGTTGCCCTCCTTTGGACACAGATGGGGAAATGCTATGGGCATAGATGATCTATAAAGTATGAAAGTATGGTGGCAATCCTGTACCAACTTAGAAAGCAATTCTAATTGACCAAGATGGCCAAAGACAGAAGGAAATGGAAACATCCAATGAATCAGATGGGGCAAAGAGAGACTGAGATCAAATCTGCACTGCAGAAATAAATATCTGAAGCAGGATACCCCTTACATCCTAAGACTCGGGTCTCATTTGCACTGCAGAAAATAATCAGTTTGTCACTGATTTAACTGCCATGGCTCAAAGCTATGGAATTCTAGAATTTGTAATTTTTTTTTGAGATTTAGCCTTCTCTGCTAGAACTCTGGTGCTGCAACAAATGACAAATCCCAGGATTCTAGAGCATTGAGCTATGACAGTTAAAGCATTGTCAGACTGCATTATTTCTGCACTGCAGATGAGACCTGTGTCTTAGGATGTACAAGATAAGGATTTACTCCACATGTCTGTTAGGATTTTGGGGTTTAGTAAAAAGCCCAAAATAGAAGACATTGGTTTAATCTCATTAGCAGAGTAACTTCAGCAGAATATATGTGACAGCAGGAAAACTAGTCCACCCTTTTGTTCTCCCAACCACATGTCTCCCCCAATAAAGAATTAAGATTTAGAAGATTATCACAATACACTCTTAAAGTGCTGCTATTCCACTTTAACTGCTCTGGCTGCCTCCTGTTGCATTCTGGCATTTGCAGTTTAGGAAGGGCTATTTAGAATATCCAGCCAGAGAGTTCTTAGGCTCCATTGAACTACAAACCCCAAAATGCAGCAGGAGGCAGAGTAATTAAAGTGGAATAGCAACTCTTTAAGAGTGTAGTGCAATAATCGCCAGAGTCTTTGATTGAGAGTAATATAAATGACAATTTACTTATAAAATCATGTGCATATTCATACACAGGCTCAACTTCATGTTGAAAGAAAAATGAGGTAGAAAAGATGTTTACATGCTTCTTAAAGAATGTTTCATCAGCATCCTAAAAGGACTTGCTTCTTGGTAGAGGGACAAAAGGTTAAGGAATCCCCAGGGACAAAGGAGAGGTGTGCTCTTAAAACAAGAAATGAAGAGGTGTGTTAGTAAAGCATTAAATTACCATAGACATGCATCTGGATTCCTACAAGTTACTATACCCAACAATGTCCAGCTGACTAAACACATGCTGGCTGAAGCTTTGCTGAATCTAAACTCTTCCCAGTTCAGCAGTTTTAGAAGTTATTTAGGATTACCTTTACCTGGGCCTTACTTTGTGTTAGCATTGTGGCTGTATCCCTAAACTAGAAGAGGTTTAGGATCTGGCATAACTCAGTTCCTGCCTTGCCCAGCCTTTCTCCTTATTTGGCTTTTCTGTTGCTATATCTTAGCGGAAGAGCAGGTCTGTCATCTGATTGCTCTGTTGTCAGATCTTTGAGATAAATTGCCAGAAGATGGTTCTTTTTGCAGAAGTGCATTTCTGCTGTAAATCAGAGTTATATTTATGAGTAAGCACCGTTGAACTAAAGGGATTTACTTTTGAGTAAAAAATGTAGGCTTGTGCTGTGTTCTGTCTGTGTGGCAAATCATGGGGTCCTGTTTCAGGTATAATTCATTTTATAAGTGAAAAACACTTTTGTGTTCATGAAAATGTGAAAAATACAGTCTGAACCTTAGTAGTCCCAAGTGGAGTAGACCTGTTGAATCAATTGTTGGGTAGTGAATGAACACCTATGCCACTCCTATTGATTTAGCAGTTCAGCTATCAACAGGATTTGAGCTTATGTGTACATGCCAGATATCACTGCGAGACATTTGCAACAGATTAAACAAATCATTTGTATTAATATTGGAGATGACTATAGAGTTTAATGAAGCAACTTTCCTCCCACTTTTTCTGGATCTACCATTTAGGTACAGCTTGTTGTGTAAGATCATATGTAATATAAGGTGACAGGGACACACTCCAGCAACTTGAACCATGGTCTGTTTTTATCTACAAATAGATATACAATTTTGAAAAACTGCACTTTCTTTGGACTCGAACAATCTGCATTTTAAAAGAAGCCCTGAAAGGGTTATCCAGATCACTGCTCAGTCTCTGAACCATCACTTCTAAAGTGGCTTCTAACATTCAGCCAGAAAAAAAAATAGATTTACCTGCACAGAAGTGGCTAATCGGCAATGTAACATTGTTTAACCTTGTAGGCTAATGCCAAGCTTCATTACTAGCTTTATGACAATTTACTTATACATTAAATGACACCATCTGCTGAAAACTATTTTCCTTAAATCATTATTACATATCTGCACTTTCCTAGCAAGGTTTCATAGTTAAGTATGAACAATAACCTCCACTCCATTTCACCAATTTGGGACATATTGGAGGACTTGCTTTTTTACCACACAGTAACCAAAACTACATTCAATTTTAGAGTACCATTAATAAGACAAAACTTACAGAACTCTGGTGAATTGCATAACATGTATAATTTGAAGAGCCAACAAGTTGTTAATATATTAGTCAAATATAACAATGCATTGTAATTAGTGATATAAACTGAGAAGACATCTGAGAATACTATTGTAAAGACTGCTATCTTCTTTGGTTAGTAGCATCTCCTCAGAGATGCATTAAAGACTATGAGAACCAAAGCAGCAGATTGGAAATATCCATACAATAATTTTGTAATTAGGCCAATACTTTCAAGGACACTTAGAAAAAGAAAAGGAACTGCTAGTAAGATCCAAGATTTTTTTCTCCCCATACTGACTTTTTGCTCAGATGATAAAAACAGAAGGAACAATACCTGCTGCTCTGCCAAATAAGAGCCAATAAAGCAGATAAATCAAACTGTCAAAAAGTCTTAAGGCAAGACTCTTCTTTCCAAGATTTTGTTCATTTTTTCCCCAGATCTGATGCACTTTCATCTTTTAAGTAAGAGGACAAGTGAAGAATCAAGGTGAGAAAACCTCTTAGCTGGTCATTCCTTTTTCTTTTGTTGATCAATATTCTTCTGTAATTGGGTCAAATAAGACCAGCACAGAACAGAATTTTTTTGTACTTTAGCAATTTGCCATCATACACAGTTAAAACATAAGAATAATTAATTATAGCATTATAGATTTTAAAACTCTAAAACCCTTCCTATGGACTATCAGATTTCATGTAATTTTCTACACAGCCTTTAAGCCAGGGGTAGGCAACCTTTCCCCTTTAAGGGCCGAGGGACTTCAGCTCCCAGAAGCCTCAGCCATGTTGGCCAATAGTCCCATGTTGGCCAATAGCTCCTGGGATTCTGGGAGCTGAAGTCCCTCGGCCCTTAAAGGGGAAAGGTTGCCTACCCCTGCTTTAAGCCTTGCATTACACAACTGCAAATTACTGACAAGAAAAGATACCTATCTATCAAAATTAGACAGCAGAAAACAAACTTTCACAGAATATGACCTTCCCTTCATTTATTTTAACAGTGGGTCAATATATTTATTTCTAATATCATTATAGCTTGCACAAATGAGGAGCACATGAATAATATCTTTAACAGATGGAGAATCACAACTGAATATTCTATCCTTTTTAGGTGTCCCCGTTTGCTGACCCATCCAATCTGCCAAAGAGAGAACATTTAATCTTGCCAAAGTAAATGTTCTCATCTAGATATATGACAAATCTACCAGGTATCTTGCAAGTGACAAATATGGAGGAAAAAAAGAGGCATAAAAATCATTAGATTGCCAAGTCTTAATGCCAACTATCTGAAATTGTATCTGTATATCCTTAAACCTCTGCACTAAAATTAGTGTAGCTCTATTACGTCCTTGGGCTAAAAAAAAAGAGGCAGAAAAAACCCAAATTCATGGTAATTTGCTGCTTTCCAAAATCTAATTTTAAATACTTTTTTGCCAAAAAAAAAAAAAAAAAAAAAAGCAGAGCTAATCTAAGGGCTTCACTTGTAATAGTCATTACACCCAATTCTTCACAAACTAATTCTAATTTGGCAGATACAAGAACCACCAGAATCCTACATAAATGTTTATTTTGAGTTCTTTCTAATGAGTCTAGATTAGCCATAGCTCAAAGAGGAGCCCCATGTAGTAGTTTGAGGATATCTCTATTCCTATACAGTTCTAAAGTGGGTTAAACCATCTTTTCTCCTTTTGTGGGATAGAATCATAATTATTAGGGATGTGACGATTATTTGTTGCTGTTTGCTAAACATATGGGATTTTTCTCTCTTGATCCCTTTATATTTCTCTTTATGAACCAAGAAATACGCTGTGTGAGAATTTTCAAATATGGTCTTTTGCAAATAAAGTAACAGGGCAAGAATGCAATTTAAATTTTGATTTTTATTGCTTATGAACTTCACTGAAACAATGCATCTTAGCATGCAGCAGCCATTCAGACAGGCTATTAATTCAAGCACTTAACACCTGGGGTGCTGCTGATGTGTTTGGTTTAAGCTTCAAAGCCCTTTCCTTCCAAACACTTCACTGCTTTAAAGGGGTAAAACACTCAGCTTACACACACACACACACACACACACACACACACACACACACACACAAAATGCAGAGGGAGAAAAGCTTATTCTCATCCCCTTTCTTAGTATGTATACTTTTTAAATCTCTTCTTCTAAATCAACTTAAAAAAAAAAAAAAGCTAAACAGCTCCATCGATCCAGTCCAGCAGAGCTGGGAACTGTGTGGCCCTCCATACACCTGTTGGACTACAATTCCCAGCATGCCTCACCACTGGTCATGCTGGCTAAGGGTGCAGTCCTTCAACATTCTGATGGCCACATAACTCCATGCTTGACCAACAAGATCGGGCAATGGAACTGTGGGACATTGGCATGCTCTGAACACTGTGCATCACATGCCATTACATTACTTTGTGTGCAAGGCCATGTGACTTGGAATGCTCTTGCACAAAATAGGATGCTAATGTGGGGTTTGGTTTCACTTGGTCAGGGGTAGGCAACCTTTCCCCTTTAAGGGCCGAGGGACTTCAGCTCCCAGAAGCCTCAGCCATGTTGGCCAATAGTCCCATGTTGGCCAATAGCTCCTGGGATTCTGGGAGCTGAAATCCCTCGGCCCTTAAAGGGGAAAGGTTGCCTACCCCTGCACTTGGTAGTTGTGGTTGAGATCACAATAGTATCATGGGGGGAAACAGATGGCGCTTTGCACCATCTTAGAGGTAAGGAAGGGGAGGGGCAGCCTCATGCTGGGCACCCCAACCTCTTCCCGAACTTATCATCGGAGCGCCCGTTGCTCCACATGATGGGCACTCCAATGACGTCCTTCTGCTGCAGCATCCGGACATGCTGCAATGGAAGAGACGCCAAAGAGGCACCCAATGCTTCTTGCGGCACACCTTCAGTGCCTTGTGGAAGGAGCGCTATTTTAGCACTCCTTCCAGGGCCTGAAAAGAGGTGCATTGGCGCCGAGGAGTGCAGGTACCTCGGCCCCAATCCGCGGCTTCTCAGGGTGGCCCATGGCCGCCCGTCTGCAGAGGCCCATAGAAATTCATGAAAAATGTGTGGTTTTTTTCTATATTGACCAAATATGTGCAGCACTTTTTTACATAATTGATTAATTATCAAATAGAGCACAGATAGGATGCTGAAGTTGCATTTTGTGATGTGTGGATATTTACTGAATAATCTGGTCTAGACAGAGCTCTGAAAAGGTATTTTTTTGGAATATAACTCCCAGAATCCCCCAGCCAGCATAGGAATGTTCCTTTACCACAGTTTCTCCTTTTTAAGCCATGTGGGACTCATTTTGAGAAACATTTGGACTAGTGTGTTACTAGTGAATGTACTTATAATGAAAAGAACAGGAATCATTGTTTTATTTTCTCTTATTACTTTTGCCATGGTCCTTCATGTCCAGTTTTTGCAGGTTTTTTGTCTTTTTTTCTTCAGGAAGCAGTAAAGTTCATGGCCCTTACATGTCCAAGTTTGTAAAGTTCATGGCCCTTACATGCCCATTTCAGACTGAGTTAGTCCAGCACAAGTTTGCATTACAAAGTTGCATTACAAGGGGAAGACCTCACAACAATATACTGGTTCAGGGAAAAAATCATTTCCCCATAGCTACCTTGAGAATTGTAGCTAAATTTAGAGGAAATGAGGCAGATGAGTGGGTGGAAAATTGGTAGAAATCTGTCTTTGTGTGATGTGGTAACAACATAGAAACAAGAATGTTGCACAGCCTGTTAAGAAATAACATATTTCTGTCACAAAAGAATCTAACATCTTCACTTTTTCAGGGATTTCCAATTGTGTTGAACTACATCTTTTTTCATGACAGATAGCTTGGTGGTTCAGGATGATGGGAGTCATATGTCCAAAACACACTGCAGAAATAATCCAGTTTGAAATTGCTTTAACTTCCCTGGCTCAATGTTAGGGAATTCTGGGAACTGGAGTTTTATGAGACATTTAGCCTTCTCTGTCAGAGAGCTCTGGTACCACAATAAACTACAATTCCCAGGATTCCCTAACACTGAGCCAGGGCAATTAAGGTGGTCTCTAACTGGATTATTTCTGCAGTGTGTTTTGGACCATAGTCAGCTGGAAGGTGCCACAAGGCAACTTTTTTAACCAGTACCCTTGGCACTAGCATATTATATACAACATATCATATGCAGCTGTAAGAAGCACCTAGAGCAGACCAAGCCAGAAATCTCCATGGATGCCAAGATGACAAAACTGAGACTGTCATGCTTTTGATATATCATGAGATAGCAGGCTCATTAAAAAAAAATGCAAGGAAAGGTGGAGGGAAGTAGAAAGAAAGGAAGACTACATGGATGGACTCTATTAAGGAGGTCACAGGAACTAAGCAGAGAAGTGGAGGATAGGGAGTCTTGGATATGTTTCATCCACAGGGTTGCCATGGGTTGATATTGAGTAGAGGGCAGTTAACAACAACAACAAAGAAGAAGCTCACACTGGGCTTGCTGACTCTCAGATTCAGAATTATAATCAAAAATGTAACTTTTATAGTATCTGATGGAAAGCAAAAAACAAAACAAAACCAAAACACAGTTGTTTCCTCCTTATTTGTACTATATCTCTGGATTTTATATATGTTTGTTTTATCCATCAAGGAATATGCCTCATAATTATTGTGCTATTTATGCTCTGCACATGCTCATGCTTGGGGGTGTTACTGTGAGAGGAAGTTATTTATATCACTTTTCAGTGCACATGAGACATGCATGCTTTTGTTATATGAATACACATCCCTCTACCTTTTGTCAGCTGTTCAAGTACATTTTGCTTTGATTGAAAGCTTTTAAACATAATGGGGGAGATCAAAGCTGCAGGCTGCAGGGTAACGTAAACAGCATTAGCACCCGCAAACATAATTTGAGCAAATGTTTATGTTATATCCTTTGTGAATTTGTCAGGTATGTGTCACCTTCCTCTGAGAGGGACAATCTACTTGAAATATCTTGTTCTGGGAAAAGTGAGAAGAGTCATTAAAGGCCTAAGCAGACTGCCAGAAATAGTGCACATTAAATTGAGGCACTGCCCTGGCTCTGTGCTAGGGAGTCATGGGAACTGTATTTTTTTCTGGGACATTGAGCCTTCTCTGTCAGAGAGCTCTGGTGCCACAATAAATTACAGTTCCCATGATTCCCTAGCACTCAGCCAGGGCAGTGCCTCAATTTAATGTGCACTATTTCTGGCAGTCTGCTTAGGCCCATAGTTAAGGAAAATTTTTTACAACACTAGTAATAGTTAATTTAAAGTTCTGTTGGCTAACAGAGTACTTGATTAAACTTGTGTGGACCAGTCACTAATTCATTGAAAAACTCCCCCCAGGTATTTAAAGGAAAGTACTTGTTTATGTGATCAATCAAGTGACCAATTAGGGGGTTGTTTTGATTTGCCATATACAGCAGGTCCTTGTTATCCGCTAAGGTTTGGTTCCAGGACCCCTGTTGATAACAAAATCCGTGGATACGCTAGTCCCATTAAATACAATGGCATAGCAAAATGGTGTCCCTTATATAAAATGAGAAATAAAGATTTGCTATTTGGAATTTATATATTTTTAAAATATTTTCAAGCCATGGATGCTTGAATCCATGGATAAAAAAATCTGTGGATAAGGAGGGCTGACTGTATTATAATTTTTGTGATTTGGTACTGAATAGAAAACAACTCATTTCTACAATATGAACTAAATCGTTTCAACAATCTGTGTAAATCCAAATGAGTATAAGAAATCAGAACTGCATCATCTGCATAAAGGAGGATTGAATATTTCCAGTTTTCCACTTTAATTGGAAAGTAACTGTCACCTTTTAAGAACTCTACTACATTATTAATGAATAGATTAAAAAGTGGTGCAAATAAGCACCCTTGACTCACTTGACTGTTACAGATAGGTGTCTATCATTGATTCTGACTTCGAGGGATGTCTCAAAATACAGTCCTTATATATTTTAGAAGTTTTGGATCAATGCTCATAGATTCCAGTTTGTTCTAGAGGCAAACCTTGATTAATGAAGACATAGGTGCCTTTCAAATCAATAAAATGCATGTTTTACAATACTAGCCAAATATTTATCAAAATATGCTTAAGCATGAAGCAGTTTTCAATTGTTGACTGACCTGGATAAATTCCATAATGTTCTGAAGCAACCAGAACATGATCCTCAATCCAGTCCTCCAATTTTTCAAGAAGAGACCTAGCATAGATCTTCCCTGGCTAAATAGTCTGCATTTTGGTGGATCATTCCTAGGTCCCTTTTTATAAATTAGAACTATAATAACTGTAGCCCAGCTAGGAGAGGAAATGCCAGGGATGTTAAGGAAAATAACAATGCGAACATTGGAACCCACCAGTCAGAAAATGTAGTAAAAATATCTGGTGGAAGTCCATCTTGTCCAGGAACTTTTCAATTTTTCAAGCCAGTGGATTGGTACCTCAAACCAAGGTAAAACCATTTTTTCTTCTTAAATTTGAACTGGATTAGCATGTTTTACCTTAACGCCTACCAAAATGTTCCTGGTGCAAAAACATGAAGACTCCTTGAGGAATCCATTGTCCTTTGCCTACAAAGAGGCCTGTGACCACATAGGAATTGAGGCATATAGGATTGCAAGAGAGGGGTCCTTCTTGAGATACAAATGGACTTTAAATTTCCTGGTCTTTGGCCAGAAGGAGAAGAGGCCAGCCTGCAAAAGATAACCTTCACTTACCATCTTAAGTAAGAACAGAAACATCAAAATGCAGCCATCTGACTAACATCTCCAATTTTTTCTCCTGTTTGGTTTGTAATATCTTGCTTGATGAAGAAGCCAGTGAAGCTTTGAAAGCTTGCAACAAGTACATTGTGCATTTTGGTTGGCCTATAAAGATACCACTGTTTGGTGGATTTTTCTTTGAATTTGCTAAATGACCAACACAGATACTGCTGCATGTTCCCACATTATTTATGTGAGTAAATTCTTTGTGACTTATCTAGTTTTGAGCCATTAAGTTCATTTTAATGATTAATGGGAAAAGTTTAAGGTCAAAATTGTTAGTGTCCCTATGCATAGATTTCCAGTTTTCCTAATGCTTTAACAGTCAACCGAGTAAATGGCCCTATGTGTTAAAGTTTCTGGGTTTTCATGAAAAAGCTCAAAATAGGAAAAATTGTTTATCTCACCAGCAGAGTTAGTTCAGCTGAATATATATGAGCAGGAAACTAGGGGGCTCTGCAGATGGCACAAAGTGCCGTCTTGGAGCCAGGGAAAGGGAGGAGCAGCTGGACACCGGATGCCCCAAGCCCTTCCCGAGGATGTCATCAGAGCACACACTGTTGCATACAGTGAGTACTCTGATGACGTCATCCTGGCGCAGTGTCCAAACACGCTGCACCAGAAGAGACATGCAGCATCTCTTCAGGCACCCCTTTTGCCCGCTCTGAGAGGAGAAGCATTTTAGCGCTCCTTCCAGGGCTGGCAGAAGGGTGGATTGGGGCTGCTGTGTGTGTAAGCAGAGGCCCCATCCTCCGCTTCTTGGGTAGCCCACAGCTGCCCGTCTGCATCCCCCCTAAGTCCACCTTTGTTCTCCCATCCCCCATTTGTCTCCCAAAATCTTTAGTGAGAGTGAAATAAAAGGTAAATTTACTTACAAATCATGTGCATATTCATATACACAGGTCTAACTTCATGTTGCAAAGAAAATGAGGTAGGAAGAAGTTCACATGCTTCTGGAGCAAGTTTTCTCAGCATGCTAGGAAACTCATGCTGCTCCAGACAGGAACAAAATAAAGGTGATTCTCTTGGGACAAATGGGAAGGTGTGCTCATCAAGAGGAAATGGAGGAGGGCTGATAGTAAAGCAATAAACTATCATAGACATGCAGCTATATTCTTAAAAGTTCTCAGCATTTGAACTTGCTATACCAACACCCCTTATCAACTGACCATGCACCCAACCAGCCCCATCTTGACTCATAGGTTCTCAAAACCATTTTTTGGTAGTGGCATTGTCAAAATGTCAGCTGTTATCTCAGTGGTTGGACAATAGGTCATCTTGATTATGCCTTTCTTTGTCAGGTTATGCACATGATGAATTCTTATATCAATGTGCTTACTCTGTCCAGTTATATTCTCTGTTTGAGAAAGTCTAATGCAGCTTTGGTTATCTTCAAAGATTTCAATTGGCTTCTTTTCATTTATTCCAAAATCAATGAACAATTGATCAATTCACTATAGTTCCCTACAGGCTTCTGATGCAGCTATGTATTCTGATTCTGTGGAGGATAGAGCCAGTATCTCTTGTTTGTGACTGGCCCAAGAAATTGGTCCATCACCATATAAAAATAGATAACCACTAGTAGAACAACAATTTTTAATGTCACCACCACAGTCTGTATCAGTGTAAACCACAAGGCTTGGATTATTGCTGGCTGGCAACTTTAATTGAAGATTTGTGGTTCCTTTTAAGTATCTTGCAACTCTCTTTACTGTAGTCCAGTTTTTCTGGGTAGGTGCACTGACCTTTCTGCACAGTATTCCTTCAGCAGCAGCAATATCAGGCCTGGTGCTTGTGGTTAAGTACAGAAGTTTTCCTATTGCTGTTCTGTACACACCATTGTCTGGCAGACGTTCTCCTTGTTCATTGCTTTTATGAAAATCTGTGACCACTGGCGTTGCTACAGGATGTGCATCCTGAAGTGTTTCCAAGAGATCAGCAATCTGCTTTTGACATAACAAAAAAGGATCTGTCTTGTTCTCTTAGAATTTGTATGCCTAGGTAGTATGTGGCATTTCCTAATTCTTTTAATTCAACTTCTTTGTTCAAGTAACTTACAATTTCTGTGTAGTCTGTATCTCTTTTAGTAGCTATGATCAGGTCATCAACATATGTTAGAATGTAAGTTAAATGTCCATCTTCGGCATTTATCTGCTTCTCCTTGTTGAAAATCTATTTCAACATTCCATCTAGTTTCTCATTCCAAGCTCTAGCAGCCTGTTTAAGCCCATATAGTCCCTTTTTGAGCTTGCAAAGTGTGGCTTTTCCTTGTTCACAAAACCTGGAGGTTGTTTTATAAAAAGACTTTCTGTAATCACACCATGCAAAAATGCTTTTTACATCAACATGTCTGATATCCATCTGTTTTGAAGTAGCTAAGCTGAGAAGTAGTCTTATAGTGGTGTGTTTTACAACTGGTGAAAAGGTTTCATCAAAGTCTTCTCCATATCTTAACTTGTAGTGTTCAATTTTTCCTTCTGTGTCTTGTTTTAATTTGAACACCCATTTGAATCCTATGGCTTTCTTTCCAGGTGGGAGTTCTGTAAGTGTCCATGTTCCATTCTTATGCAATGCATCTCTTTCTTCCTCTGCTGTTTTTCTCCATTTATTTGCTTCATCAGCAGGCATCTGTTCAATTTCTTCTGTATTTGATGGTTCCCTGGGTAACTCTGACCTTGCAAAGTAGGAAAAATGTATAGGTGGTGCACCTCTGTTGGGTCACAGTGAGTATCTGGAAGCCTGCTCTGAAACCTGGTCTGTCTCTGCAGCATTCTCTGGTCCAGACAACATATTAGCTTCATCTGTATCCCCTTCTGATGATATCTTCTCTGACAGGTACAACAATTGTTTGATCAAGGAACTCTGATGTTGCATCTATCTCTTGTGAGAAGTCCAATCTTGTTCATTTGTGGATTCAAGAATAGTTCCTTTCTTGTCTACTCTGCTTCATTTATCAAAATGAACCACATGTCTAATGCTTACTTCACCAGTCTTTAAGTTCATCACCGTGCATCCTTTAGTTCCAGGTGCATAACCTATGAAAATGGTTTGCTCTGATCTGGCATCTAATTTGTGCCTCTTCTGTGCTGGTATGTAAGAATATGCAAGACTGCCAAAAGTTCTAATGTATTTCATGTGTATCCTTTAGTTCCAGGTACATAACCTATGAAAATGGTTTGCTCTGATCTGGCATCTAATTTGTGCCTCTTCTGTGCTGGTATGTAAGAATATGCAAGACTGCCAAAAGTTCTAATGTGTTTCATCTTTGGCACTCTGCTATGCCACAGCTGGAATGGTGTCTGTGTAGTGCCCTTGGTTGGCAATCTATTCTGGAGATACATTGCAGTTATGATGGCTTCACTCCAAAATTGGTTAGGGAGACCTGCATCTGCCAACATGTATCTTGTCATCTCCAGAAGAGATCTTAGTTTTTGTTCAGCTGAGCCATTCTGACTAGGAGTGTAAGGGACTCATCTTCTATGCTGAGTCCTATGTTCCTCTAAGAAGGACTAGGTGTAGTGTGATAAATACTCACTTCCAAAATCTGACTGGATGGCTTTAGGTGTCTTTTCAAACTTGGCCATCACTATGGTGATATATTTCTACAGCATCGCTTGAGCCTGATTCTTCTGCTTTACAATACCTTGAAAAATCATCCATAAAAATTAATATATATCTGTTTCCACCAAGTGAAGGCACATTGATGGGTCTACATATGTCTGTGTCTATAATGTTCAGTACTTGGTCTAAATGAAGGACTTACTGGTTTTTGTTCAACACAAACTACACATCTGTTGCCGTTTTCACAGTTTTGGGACTTTACCTTGATCCCAGTAGCCAAGTTCTGGTTTTGTAGTTGAAGACTTGCCTTCATGTTGCAATGATCAAAGCATCTGTAGCATAGTTGAAGGCTGTCTTCATCCATGCATCCTTGAAGCATATTTACTTGTGGAGCTGAAAGACTAGATACTATCACATTCAAAAGCTTGTACATAGGTTTCATTGTCTTTGGAAACTGTACATTGCCCTCCTTTAAAAGTAATTTCATATCCTTTCTTATCTAGAGTTGACACATTGAGTGTGTTGCCATGTAAGTTGGGGACAAATAGTACATCATTGAAAGTATTTTCCATGATTATATTGTTAGGTACCTTGCAAAGTAGTTTAAATTTGCCTTTACCAGAAATCTGCAAATTCACAGAACCTGTAGTCTGTATGGTACCTCCCACATTTTTTTTTTCAATTTCATCAAAATAGGCTTCACAATTTGTAGAATGATTTATGCAACCTGAGTCTATAATCCATATAGTTTGAACCATCTTTATTACTGTTTGTGGCCAAAACTTGGGCATTCATGAGAAGATTCCTCCTCTGTTGATTATTTTTTGGATGAGTCATTCTGGCTTTGGGCTGATGCAGATGGCCTGTTTGGCACAGCAGAGAGCCGCCCCAAGGAGCAGTGGTTCGGGGCCATGGCAACCCCATGCCACGACCCCGATCCTTCCTTTTGCTGCCCCTAAAAGAGCGGCAAAATGCTGCTCCTTTTAGGGGCAGCAAAAGGCTGCCCTAAGAGCCAGTGCCACAGCTCTTCTGTGCCCTTTTGGCAAAGCATGTCTGCACGCTGTGCCAGAAGGGTTTCCTGACACCACACACCATGTGTATGGCTGTGCAGTGTCAGGACAGCATTGGGGGGGGGGGTGGCTGGTGTGTAGCTGTCCCACCCCAACTCTGCCTTTGGGCCGGTCTGCAATGGCCCAAAGTCTCTTAAAATCTGCAGCCTGTCCTTGCTGGGTACAGCTCCCATTGGCTGGAGAATTTTTATGGTGGGTGCAATTCCTTGAGATATGCCCCCTTTTTATTACATCTATAGCAGGTAATCTCTGGCAAGTGGGAGTGGCCTTTCCCCTGCCTGAACAATCTAGTTTTAAACTGTTCTCATCTGCTCATAGCCACTGAGTGCCATTGTTTAATCTCACCAGCAGAGTTAGTTCAGTAAAATATATGTGAGCAGGACTTTGTTCTCTCAGCCCCCAATAAAGGACTAAGGGGGGCTGCAAATGGGCAGCTCTAGGCCACCTTGAGAAGCAGAAGATTGGGGCCACTGCTGCTGTACGCTGTGGCCCCAATCCTCCCTTTTGCTACCCTCTTTAGTGCTCCTTCTGGTGTAGCACGTCAAAACTCTGCGCCGGAAGGACATCCTGATACCGCGTGCCCTCTGTAATGGCGCACAGCATCAAGATGCCACTGGTGTGGGGTTGGGGCAGCCGGCGTGTGGCTACCCCTCCCCATCTCTGCCTCCAGGCTGGCCCTTTGTACAGGCCCTATGGCAAAGTCTTTAATGAGAGTAAAATAAAAGGTAAATTTCCTTACAAATCATCTGCACATTCATATACACACGTCTAATGTCATGTTGCAAAGAAAATAAAGTAGGAAGAAGTTCACTTGCTTCTGGAGCAAGTTTTCTTAGAATGCTAGGAAACTCATGCTGCTCTGGACAGGAACAAAAGAATAAAGGCTATTCCTCTTGGCCCTGGGACAAATGGGAAGGTGTGCTCATCAACAGGATATGGGGGGCGGGGAGGCTATTAGTAAAGCAATAAACTATCATAGATATGCATCTATATTCCTAGAAGGTCTCAGACTGTGAAGTTGCTATACCCAACACTAGGAGTTCACTAAAATCATTATCACTGTTAGAGGAACTAAGGGAAATGCTTCTCCATGCACACACATTCCTAAGAATAAAAAGGAGACAGTTCCTACATCTTCCTTCACCAAAGGTGGGAGACCTAGTGGGGGACTGGCCATATTAATATCTGTTTCAATACAGACCTTAATTATTCACCTTAAAGGGGGCACTGCATGTCATATGGCCCCTTCTTATTAAAAATGCATTCTTATATCTTTTTTAATACTTATATTACTCCTAGTAGTTCTCCATATTATGATGCAGATCATTGGAATATCTTAGAAAACTATCTATGTGAGCTTCAGGATAAATTTCCCTCACTTCCTCTAATACTATCTGGTAATTTTGGGGCGTTGCAGACCAACCCAAAGGGCTGGCCTGGGAGTGCAGTTGGGGTGCAGCAGCCACATGCTGGCCGCCCCAACCCCAGCCTGACACCGTCCTGACGCCACGGCCTCAGGACACCCTCCTGGCATGGAAAGGATGCAGAAGAGCCATGGATCCAGCTCTTAGGTGCAGCCTTTTGCCACCCCTAAAAGGAGCGGCATTTTGCCACTCTTTTAGGGGCAGCAAAAGGAAGGATCAGGGACTCAGCGTGCGGTTGCCATGGCCCTGATCTGCCACTCCCCAGGGCGGCTCTCTGCTGCCCGAAATGGGCCATCTGCATCGGTCCTTTAATGCACACACAGGTCCATCTACTCAGGTGATTGTTAAAGCTTTTGGAAGCCCTTTGGATATATGCAAAGATCTGGAAACTTGGAATCTAAGAATAGGGAGACATTCAAAAGTTTTTCTTTTCTAAAGGACTACCTTGATCTTAGAAGCTAAGAATGGTCAGCTGTGGTTAGGACTTGGATAGGGAAACTGCCAATGAGTACAAGATGCTGTAGCCTGTATTTGTGAGGAAGGCAAAAAACCCTCTATTTCATGCCTAAGAAAATACCATGAAATTCATGGGGTCACCATAAGTTAACAGGTGTCTTGAAGGCACACACATACACACAAACCTTAGTGTAGCAGTACTACATAGAAAGAAGACACGTTAGGGTTAGGAGTATGTACAATGTACAATTAAAAAAAAACACCCTCACACCCATACATCCTTTTTGAGTTGGAACTGGTTGGTTGTGAATTTGTGGTCAGAAATGGACCTTCCTCTATTGCCTTATTATTCAAATTGATCTAAGACAGAGGTGGGAAAACTTTAGCCATAGCTTGCATGCAGCCCCCTCTATAGTCCCTGAATCCACAATCCTCTGCCCTCATGTCCCCAAGACCAGTCTCTTTAATACCTTTTCTGAGCAAAGTGATCAAAGAGAGGGTGGTTGCTCTTCAACTCCAAGCTGTCTTGGAGGAAACTGATTATCTAGATCCATTTCAAACTGGCTTTAGGACAGGATATGGAGTTGAGACTGCCATGGTCACCTTAGCTGATGACCTTCGTCTGGGCATCGACAGGGGTAGAGTGACCCTGTTGGTGCTACTGGACCTCTCAGTGGCTTTTGATACAATAGATCATGACATCCTCTTGGATCACCTCAGAAAGTTAGGAATTGGAGGCACTGCACTGTAATGGTTCCGTTCCTTCCTCTCAGGCAGATTCCAGAGGGTGATGCTTGGGACCAGTCACTCTACCAGGAAAGAACTGAAGTGTGGCATCCCACAAGGCACCAGCCTGTCCCTGATGCTATTCAATATATATATGAAGCCGCTGGGAGAGATCATCCAGAGACAGGGGGTGGGATGTTATCATTACGCTGATGACACCCAGATATATTTCTCCATGTCTCGGTCCTCAGCTCTGACTTTAGATGGCATCTCCCTTCTCAATGATTGTCTTAAAGCAGTAATGGATTGGATGAGGAAAAACAGATTGAGACTGAATCCAGACAAAACAGAGGTACTTACAGTAGTGGCCCTGAATCCAGGTATTGGGTTGCAACCTCTAGTCCTGGATGGGGTCACAATCTCCTCTAAGGACTGTGTTCAAAGTCTAGGGGTGCTCCTGGATCCGCTTCAGATGATAAATCAGGTAAATGCGACAGTTAGAGAAGTGCCTGTTATCAGCTTCTGCTGATATGCCAGCTGCACCCTTTCCTGGAAGTTAGGGACCTTGAAACGGTGGTGCACACACTGGTAACCTCTCATCTCAACTTCTGTAATGTGCTCTAAATGGAGTTACCCTCGTACTTGGTCCGGAAACTCCAAGAATATGGCAGCCAGGTTGGTCTCAGGAACAACAAGAAGAGATGATATAACACCTATCTTAAGATCATTTCACTGGCTGCCCATTAGTTTAATTTTTAAAAAAATTCAGTGAAGATCATAAGAAAAATAAAGATCCCATTTTTTAAAAAGTATGTAATTATATAAAGCGTTTTTTGTCTATTCCATTTTAAATTCTGTAGTATATTTTTGGCTTGTGACTACAATAAACAACAAACAATCAGCTATACATAGAGTGGTGTTTTGTTTTTTGAGTCTTTTGGATGATGCTCAGTGATTGTTTACAGCTTATGCCAGCACACATGGATTTATACATGTGGAATTGGTGTAGATGTGGTAGCACATTAAAGTACACATACTAGTGTGTGGATGTGTATTGCCTCTATTTATTGCCCTTATGCATTGCTCATTGCAATTTCACAGTGGTTAGTCAGCCATGCACATTTACTATTGATACTTTGCATTACCTTGGTATTCAGTATTTTGTTGTTATTAACTGCCCTCGAGTCGATCTCGACTCATAGTGTGACCCTATGGATGAGACATCTCCAAGACCCTCTGTCCTCCACTGCTCTGCTTAATTCCTGCAACCCCATACCCATGACAACCCTCATACCCATGACCTCCATCCATCTAGCATGTGGCCTTCTTCTCTTCTTACTTCTCTCTACCTTTCCCAGCATTATTGTTTTTTCCAAAGAGTCCTCACTTCTCATGAGGTGTCCAAAGTATGACAGCCTCAGTTTGATCAGTGGCTTCCAGGGAGGTTTCTGGCTTGATCTGCTCTAGGACCCATTTGTTTGTCTTTTTGGCTGTCCATGAGATCCTCAGCACTCTTCTCCAGGACCACATCTCAAAGGAATTGATTTTCTTCATATCATTTTTCTTAAATGTCCAGCTCTCACATCCATACCTTGCAATAGGGAATACAAGGGCTTGTATGATTCTCACTTTTGTGCTAAGTTGTATATCTTTGCATTTTAGAATCTTTTCTAGTTCTTTCATAGCCACCCTCCCCATTCTTAGTCTTCTTCTAATTTCCCAACTGCAATCTCCATTTCTATCAATGTTTGATCCCAGATATGGGAATTCTTTTACTATTTCTATTTCTTCATTATCTAGGTTGAACTTGTGAAGGTCCTTGGTGGTCATTATTTTTGTTTTCTTTATGTCAACATTAAGCCTGCCTTAGCACTTTCTTCTTTGATCTTTCTTAGCAGGTGTTCCAGGTCTGTGAGGTTTTCTGCTAGTACTATCATGTCATCTGCATATCTCAGATTGTTGATATTCCTTCCTCCTATTTTCACTCCTCCTTCTGTGTCCAAGCCTGCTTTTCTTATAATATGTTCTGTATACAAGTAGAACAGACAGGGTGAAAGGATACAGCCTTGTCTGACCCCTTTGCCAATTGGAAACCATTTTGTTTCTCTATGTTCTGTTCTGATAATAACCTCTTGTCCTGAGTAGAGATTCCTCATCAGGACTATCAGATGTGTTGGCACTCCATGTCTTTAGGGGCATTCCATAGCCTTTTATGATCTATGCAGTCAAAGGCTTTGCTATAGCCTATAAAGCACAAGCTGATTTTCTTTTGAAATTCCCTGGTGTGCTCCATTAGCCATCATATGTTTGAAATGTGGTCCCTCGTGCCTCTTCCTTTCCTAAACCCTGCTTGAATCTCTGGGATTTGTCTCTCCATGTATGGAGAGTCTATGTTGCAGATTTTTGAGCATGATTTTGCTTGCATGGGAGATCAATGCTATAGTCCTACAGTTACTGCAGTCTCTTGTATCTCCTTTTTGTGGATGGGGATGTATATTGATCACTTTCAATCTGTTGGCCATTGTTTTGTTTTCTATATCTGTTGACATATGTTGGTTAGCACTAGAGTTGACTGTCAATGTGGATTGCAATTGGAATATCATCTGTTTCTGGTGATTCAGTATAGGACTTGCATAATGTAATACTGTAATTCTGGATATTTATAGTAGGCTAAATCAATGCATGATCTTTGGATATAAAGTCCCACAATGTAAACAATCTTGTTCAAAATGACCATTTGCTCAAATTAATGCCTGTCTTCTATTGAGACACTTTTTCTCATTAAGATTGTGAAAATTTGTGAGGATTTTTAGATACCTCATTCAGAGTTGCAGCTATTTGAGAAAAATAAATAAAGGAAGGAAGGATGTTAAGTCCAGGTATCACTTGGGTCCAAGCATGCAGCCTAGTGAAGCCAGCTCTGACAGTAGCTAAATATTACCTTATCTGCTTAATATATGGTAACATTCTACAGGACATTATTTTGGGCAGGTGAGGAGGAAATTCTGGCATTTATTGTTATTTGAATTTATTGGTACTATGTGTTCTTAAATTTTTCTGCTTGAAGCTTACAGGGTTTTTTTTTTGTGTAATTTCTTCATAAGCTTGTAGCAGCAATGTTATCTTTGTATCATACCATTTTTTCCAAAATATGTCTGAATTAGTTTGAGTTGAATGTTATGTAAGTTAAAATGGATTTATAGACCTGGTATAGTGCACTGCTTAGAATGCTGGACACATCAAGGAAACCTACCATGTTGAAATTTCTATTCACCCACCAAGCTTACCAAACTGCCTTGGTACATGCATCTCTTTCCCTAGGTTAATAAAAAGGATCATTAGGAGGACTGGCAGGGTTATTTAGGAACTGGTGATTCCCTTCTTGGTAGATGTGATGTTTGGAGTATGAGTATTCTGGAGGAGATTCTGGAATTTGTTAATCCCAGTCTTCAGTGGGGAAAAGGTAGTCTGCCTTTCTTTTCTTTGTCTTGTGATACATTAGAATGTTTATTTATCCTTGGGGCAGGTGAAGGGTGGGAAAGGGAATTCAAGCAGAATTCAAGCAGAAAAAGAGAGTCAATCTTCATCTTCAATTTCCATTGAATTTAAGATTAACCAGCTCACACAATGAGCAAATCCAGTATTCCAGCTGGGATCCTCTCTTACCAGTATTGCTTTCTTATCAATAATAGCCAAAATGTGAGGGAAAGAAATGTTCTAGGATCCAGAGCATCATCTTACCATACTTCAGTTGAAAAGTGTACTTATTCTTTAAAATAATTTTCCCTGCATCTTCACATTTTGCCTCTTACTGTATAGACAAGAAGATATCCCATTCCCACTCAAGATGAAGTTCCAGTGGTTGCAAATTTTCAGCCACTTTAACCAGAATTGTTGGGAAGGAGTCATGAGTATTATTTTGGGTGGAGACAGAAGCTACAAAGCTTATTGTAACATATGGCTCTCCAGGTATTGTTATGTTCCGAGTCCTAGCATCCTCTAGCTGGTGTAGCCAATGCTGAGAAATGCTGGGAGCTACAGTCCAACAACATCCGGATCATGGAAGCTGTGCTACTTGAAGGTCCATGTGTGGACACCATACACACATATGCTGGATGGCCTTTGGGGGTCCCTTTCAACTCTAGGATTCTGTGTATTCCTGCATGGCAGAAGGGGTTGGACTGGATGGTCCTTGGGGATCCCCTTCAAACTCTAGGACTCTATGTATTCCTGCATGACTGAAGGGATTTGGATTGGATGGCCCTGGGGGTCTCTTCCAACTCTAGCATTCTATATGTTCGTGAACAGCAGAAGAGGGTTGGACTGGATGGCCCCTGGAGTTTTCTTTCAACTCTACGATTCTATGTATTCCTGCATGGCCAAAGGAGGTTGGGCTGGGTGGCCCTTGGGGTCCCTTGCAATTCTAGCATTCTATGTATTCCTACATGGCAGGAGGGGTTGGACTGGATGGACCTTGCGGGTCCCTTCCAACCCTAGGATTCTATGCAGTGCTCTCTAGGACTCATCCCTTTGTCTCTCTGGTGCTACAGGGCCAGATATAGCTTGTCTGGCTACAGGGGCTGCAGAGATAACAAAGTGTGTATGTATGTTTGTTTGTGTGTGCATGCATACACAAGTGCCTTCAAGAAGCCCATGAATGTATGGGGAGCCTGTGAATTTACAGGGATTTCTTAGGTGAGGAATCCTCAAAGGAAATTTTGCCAGTTCCTTCCTCTGAAACTAGCCTACAAAACCTTGCATTATTCCCTGGTGGTCTCCCATCCAAGTACTAACCAGGGCTGACTGACTCTGCATAGCTCCCAAGATCCAGATGTTGTTGAACTGCAGGTCCCAGCATTCCTCAGCATTGGCTTACCCCAGCTAAGGACTGCTGGAACTTGCAGTCCAACAACAACTGAACTCCATAACTCCCCTGAGTTCAGTGCGTTATAGTATGAGCTGGATAGAGCAAGGAAGAGAAAGAAAGAGAATTAGAGCTTGGAAAACTTTAGACTACAGTTTCCATAATCTCCCTTTCAGTTACAGGACTTGTTGTTAAAACTGATCCCAGCTTGTCTTCTTTACTCTGTCTCCCTCAGAAACTAGACCAAGCTACCTTTCCTCACCCCAACCCTCATTGTGTTGCATTTTGTGTTTGAGCTTTGACAAATAGGAATCCAGCAACTGCAAAAACAGCAAAACACAATTTCAACACCTCATTGGCAAGACAGCTTTGCATGTGATTTGATTGTGAAAATTAACACATTCTTGCACTCCTACAGTTTTATTGTAATGATACCGTAAAACAATAAAACAGTTTGGGGAGGATGAGCTACAGCGGCAGCAGCAGCAGTAACAGCTGAGGCCCAGTTGGGGCCCTCCTGGGAGGCGGCGCCAGCAGCGGAGGCAGCATAAAAGCGGCGCGGAAGAGTCCTCCAGTTTGGAGGATGAGCTACAGTGGCAGCAGCAGCAGTAACAGCTGAGGCCTGGTTGGGGCCCTCCTGGGAGGCGGCGCCAGCAGCGGAGGTGGCATAAAAGCGGCACGGAAGAGTCCTCCGGTTTGGAGGATGAGCTACAGCGGCAGCAGCAGCAGTAACAGCTGAGGCCCAGTTGGGGCCCTCCTGGGAGGCGACACCAGCAGCGGAGGCAGCATAAAAGTGGTGCGGAAGAGTCCTCCGGTTTGGAGGACGAGCTACAACGGCAGCAGCAGTAACAGCTGAGGCCCGGTTGGGGCCCTCCTGGGAGGCGGCGCCAGCAGCAGAGGCAGCATAAAAGCAGCACGGAAGAGTCCTCCAGTTTGGAGGACGAGCTACAGTGGCAGCAGCAGCAGTAACAGATAAGGCCCGGTGGCATTTGCAGCAAAAACTGCCCATTTTATTTCTTGCCGGTGGCCCAGGTTGCGGTAGTAAGACAACAACAGCTTCTCATTTTACTTAGCTACTGACATAAGCAATACTGTAAGAGATTGAGCTATTATTGTGCATTGTATATGTTGCTTCTTCTTCCTTTAAATATTCCTGTAAAGATTCATACATATATCGACTTATAGGGGGGCTTCTGACCACGTAGTTGGGTTCTGGGACCGAGTTCTTTTAACTCCATCCATTCAGTGAGACAGGGAAAGGGGAAGGATTCCATTTCCTACTCAGCTCTGGGAAGAGACTCAAGATTGGGGCTTAGAGAAGGCAACGGTGCAAGCGTTTGCACTTGAGAAGGCCGGGGAGCAGCCAACTGTCTCTCTGAGATACCTTGAGGTTTCAAGGTGAACCCAACTGCGGAGATAATATTTTAAGCTTAAACAAAGCTCAATTGGACGAGAGTATAATTAACTACCCGGCAATAGATTTTAGTACAAGGAGAAACAGGAAGAGGATAAATAGATAAAGAAATAAAAACAAACAGAATTAGGAAAATTAAAATTGAACTATAAATAAAATAACTTAGAAAGCATTAAATTAAGAAAATATACTTTGGAATTAGGCTTCAATAAATAAGTTCAGTTTACTTTTTTATCTTCTACCCTCTTTCCCAATGGCTACAGCTTTGAGATCTATAACAACGAGAGCTCAGTCTGCTACAACAACCAGAAGAGTCTCAACAGAGCTACCCAAGCAAATGGATACAATTCAGCAACTGATAGAGGAAATGCGAAATTTTAAGCGGGAGGTATGACAAGAATTAAAAGAAAGCAGAATAGAAACAAATGAAAGTTTAAAAAAGGGGTTTGACAAAATAGAAAGGAAAATAGAAAAAAAACTAAGGAGACCTTGGAATTAAAAAAAGATATAGAAAACTTAAAATCAAAAACCTCAAAATTAGAAGACAAAACAAATACTCTCTCTGAAGAACAAAAAAGAGAACAAAACTCTATACTACTTCAAGAGTTGCATTACAGGGAAAAATGTGCAAAACTGAGAGGACTTTCCAAAACCCAAAACAAGGATTTATATTCTCTTGTTATACCTGATTTAGCAGCCTTTATAGGAATTCCGGAAGCTGAACTAGACATTGAGACAGATTGTATTTTCAGAATCAACTCCTTGATGGTGAAGGAGAAAAAACTACCAAGGGATATTGTAGTTTCTTTAATCAGATCTAGAATAAGAGACCTGATCTTAAGTAGAAGCTATTCAGAAGCATGCCAAATTGACGGAGATAATATAAAAATATTTAAAGATATACCAACCGTGATATTAAAAAGAAGACAAAATTATAAAGCTCTAGTTCAAACATTAATTAGATACAAAATTAAATATGTATGGTACAAAATAGAGGGGGTTATATTTACTTACAAGCAAAAAAGATGCAAGGTAACATCAAAAGAAAAAGCAGAGGAATTAGATGAACGGATTAGTAGAGAAATGAATGTAGAGGATGTAAACAAAAAAGAACCCCAAGAAAACGGATCAAAAAATAGAACAGAACATAAACTAAAAAAACTTACAAGACCAAAAACTGATGACACAGAATCAGAACTAGAAGAAGAAGGATTACAACAGGAAGAAAGATCTGGTCAAGGAATTTTGGATAAAGATTTACTTGAAGAGATAGGAGTGAAAAATTTAAACTTACAGGCGGGAGAATTGATTGGACTAGAAAAGTAACTGTAAGGTCGTGAATACAAATCGTTAAATAATATATAAGTAAACAAATTATATAAAATGTCAATTAAAATCTGCTCGTGGAACGTTAAAGGAATAAATGCTGCTACAAAAAGAAAGAGAGTTTTTCATTATTTGGAAAAAAGGAAATATGATATTATCTGCCTACAAGAAATTAAGATTAAAAAGAAAGATCAAAAATATTTAAAAAACTCAAATTTTGGCCAAATGTTCCCATCACTAGATGAAAAGAGAAAGGGGGGAGTGGTACTTTATGTATCGAATAAATATGAAGCAAAAATATGTTTGGCTGATAATACAGGACATTATGTAGGAGTGATAACGAAAATACAAGGGAAAAAATATTAATAATAGGTATATATGCTCCCATAGACAACAAAACAATATACTTTAAGAAACTTCTCCAAGAGATAGAAAATCAAGAAGTAGAAGATTTATTAATAATGGGAGATTGGAATGCGGTGATAAATCCAGAGTATGATAGATCCTCATCTAAGAAAATAAAAAAAAAAACTCAGGGCAAATTGCCAAATACTTTTTTCCAGTTAAAAGAGCAATTAAAACTAAAAGATGTCTGGACAGAATTATATGGGAGAGCCTCCAGATATACTTTTTTCTCTATTCAACACAACTCCTCATCCCGAATAGATATGTTCTTGATCTCTTCTAGAATGTTACCTGAAATTAAAAAAATGGACATATTACCAAGATCTGAATCAGATCACAATTTGATTGTGTTGGAACTAAATGTAACAAAGAAAAACTACAACTGGAGGTTAAATGAACTTCTCCTTGCAGATGAGGAATATGTGAAAAAATTAAAACAACAATTAAAATATTATTTTATGGAGAATACAGCTAATGAGATTAAGAATATAACTATTTGGGATGCCTCTAAAGCGGTGGTCCGAGGACTATTAATACAGAGAGGTTCTGAGGTTAAAAAGGAAACACAGGAGAAAGTTAGGAGGATTGAAAAAGAACTAAGGAAAAAAGAGGAAGAATTAGATCTCAATCCAATCTCCAAGGAAATAAAGAACCAAATAAGTTTTTTACAAAAAACCTTACAAGCAGAGATAACTAGTCAAATGAACAAAAAACTCCAAGAAGCTAGACAAAAGTACTTCAAATCGGCTAACAAAACAGGGAAGTGGTTGGCTACTAGATTAAGAAAGAAAATAGAAAACAAAACAATAAATAAAATAGTAGATAAAGGTGAAATGGTAACAACACAAAAAGAAATAGGAAGTAAATTTTCAGAATTTTATACCCAATTCTACAAACAATCGCCAACAGATCATGAGAAAAGTATACTGCAGGAATTTCTCAAAACACAAGTCAAACTTAAAATTTCTAATAAATGTATTAAGAAGCTAAATGAAGAAATTACTGAAGAAGAAATAATAAAAACAATCTGATCTCTAAAAATGGACAAAGCTCCTGGTCCAGATGGTCTCACTGCACTCTACTATAAAAAATTAGAAGACATTATTAAAAGACCTTTAAAGGACACTTTTAATGCAATAGGTAAAGAGGGAATACCAGAAACCTGGAAATCCTCAAATATAGTGCTAATACCAAAAGAGGGAAAAGAAAAATTGAAAATGGACAATTATCATCCTATCTCGCTTCTCAATGTAGATTACAAAATATTTGCAACAATATTAGCTAACAGATTTAAAGATGAATTGAAAGATCTTATTCATGAGGATCAAGTTGGTTTTCTACCTGCGAGACAGTTGAGGGAAAATACTAGGATAGTTATTGATCTTATAGAATACTATGAGAAAAATAATGATAAAAAATTTGCATTATTCCTAGTCGACGCAGAAAAGGCCTTCGATAACCTAAATTGGGAATGTATGTTAGGGGTACTTGAAACAATGAATGTAGGAAATAATTTCCTAAACTGGATAAAGAACATTTATCAAGTACAATTTGCATGCTTGTTGATAAATGGTGAAAAAACAAAGCCGATCCCCATACAGAAGGGTACAAGACAAGGTTGCCCTCTCTCTCCTTTATTATTCATTTCTGTATTAGAGGTGTTAAACAATAATATAAGAACAGACCAAACGATATCTGGACCAAAAATAAAAGGTAAAGAATATTCTCTTAGGGCATATGCGGATGACTTAGTGTTGTTTCTGGAAGATCCTCTTAACAGTATAGAAAATTTGATGAAGACTCTTAGAGATTTTGGTAGAGTGGCAGGCTTCAAAATTAACAACAAAAAATCTGTTTTCATAACGAAAAACTTGACTTTAGAAGAAAAAGAAATACTACAAGAGAAATCCAAATGTAAAATAACAAAGAAAGCTAAATATTTGGGTGTATGGCTGACTAATAAGAATACTGACCTGTTTGATAATAATTATAAAGTAGTATGGAAGAAAATACAACAAGACCTACAAAATTGGACAAAATTGAATTTATCTTTCTTAGGGAAAATCGCTGCCATCAAAATGTCAGTATTACCAAAATTAAATTTTCTCTTTGCTAATCTACCAATAATTACAAATAATAAACCTTTTAACGAGTGGAATAAAGAAGTGAAAAAATTTGTATGGGAAGGTAAAAAACCCAGGATAAAATGGAAAACATTAACAGACGTAAGAGTAAACGGTGGCTATAACCTACCGGACCTTTACTTATATTACCAGGCTAATGTTCTAACATATCTAACCGATTGGATTAGACTTGACAATCAGAAACTATTAAACCTTGAGGGTTTTAATCTACGTTACGGATGGCATGCCTATTTGTGGTATGGGAAAAGTAAAATTCATAAATTTTTTGAACATCATTTCATTCGTAAGGCGATCTTTAAGGTGTGGGAGAAGATATACCCAATCTTCTACCGTAAACTACCCGGATGGCTTTCACCTCAAGAGGCACTTTTTGGAAAAACAAAAACAAATCAAAATTGGATTAGATATTGTGACATCTTAAAAAAGGTCAGCTACCAAGAATATAAAATGAAAACATTAGATGAAATGCCAGAATTAGATCTAAAATATCACTGGTTTACCTACCATCAACTTACAGAAAGATATAAAGTAGACAATAAGGAAATAGGATTCGACTTGCAAAAAAATGAATTAGACGTAATATTTGAAAAAGAAGAACAAAAGTTAGTAACAAAATTTTATAAGATACTGCTCCATAGATCCCAAGAACAAAAAGCAATTAAGGGAGATATGATAAAATGGGCAAGGGACCTAGGAAGAAACATAGATCTTGAAAGTTGGTCCTTTTCTAGGAAAAAAAACATTTCAGTTCACTAAAGGCCAAATAATTAAAGAAAATTATCTAAAAATGGCATATAGATGGCATTTGACTCCAGCAAAACTAGCAACAATTTATAAAATAAAAGACAACAAATGCTGGAAATGTGGAAAGGAAAAAGGGAACTGGATACATATGTGGTGGCAGTGTCCTAAAATTATGGAATTTTGGGAAGAAATACATCTAGAGATAAATAAAATTCTAGATATAAAATATCAATTAGTACCCGAAATATATCTCCTAAATATGGTCAACAAAATCACGGATATGGAAGCAAAAAAAATTGGAAGATACTACTTTATATGATTACCACAGCCAGGACTCTCATCGCTCAGAAATGGAAAACGAACGTTATACCAACAACTGAGGAGTGGTTATTAAAAACATTGGATAACATAGAGCTTGACGGACTAACAAGCATGATAGAAAAAAGGTTTATCAAAGTTACGGATGTAGACTGGGAGAAACTAAGGAACTACTGTGCTAAACGTTGGGCACTGAAAACATGAACTTTCAAAAATTAAACACAATCTAAGTCGTGAAGATTACTGAAATAAGAATATATATTAGGTGTTGGGAAATGAGGGAATAAGACTAGTAATCATAAGGTTAAAGAATAAGAAAAGAATAATTATAGAAATGTAATATGTTCGGTTATTTTTAGTTATATTTCATATTGTGATAAGATACATGAATACTATATATATTAAGTTGTATCAATTAGGAAGATAAGAACTAAAATCAAGAAAATGAGAGAAATTGTTAGAAGGGGAAGGTAGTATAACAGATATTTAGATACTCAAAACCAGTTGTTTATATAAGAAGCTGGAAAATAATTAAATAACTGAATAATGTATGATAGTAACAATAAGCCAGAAGAAGCTCTGTATATATATTCAAATGTTATGTTTGTTTTATTTTTATAGCTGTTCTTTGTGCACTTTTTTCTTGAAATAATAAACCTTATATATATATATATAAAAAACAGTTTGAAACAAGAAAGTTCAAAAGGAATCCCCCTCCCCCCCCCATTTACTTCATTTGCAGTTTAACAATGTAAAAATTCTCACACCTATCAAATCATGTGGCAAATTTATTGTCTCGTACATAAAACAATTAAAGGGGCCCGAGAATTTAATGTGATTGTCATATCACTATTTATAGCAACCTGCTTATGGATGTGATTCAAAATACTTTCCTTAATGTGTGGCTGTATAGAGTGGTCAAAAGTTTATTGAAGGATACACAGTTCCAATTGTTTGCTCTTTTCTGTTTTTGTGTAATTTCAAACTTCAGAAGAGGAGGAGGAGAATGTATACATAGGGTATGATAATCAGTTTTTGTTGCTGTGTGCCATCAAGTTATTTCTGACATGGCAACCCTAAGAAGAACCCATTGTGGGGGTCTTCTTGGCATGATTTGTTCAGTATGAGTTTGAATTTGCTCTGTTCAGAGACTGAGAGGATATGACTTGCTCAATGTGTTTCAGTGGATTTCCATGACTGAGTAGGGATTCAAATCCTGATCTCTTAGAATCTTAGGACGTTATGACATGGGGAGCTCCAAACAGAAGCCGGCTTTAAAGTGAAAGTGCTACCGCAAAAGCGGAAGCAATTCATTAGCCGGCTTTCCCCGTGTGAAAACCTGCGCATTTAAAAGGAGGTTACTCCGAACGGAAAGTAGGCAGAAACTGCTTTTTATTTTCGGAAGATCCCCGAAAATAAAAAGAAGCAGTTTCTGACTACTTTCTGTTCGGATTAACCTGCTTTTAAATGCGACGTTGTCTGAAAATATACCCGCTTTTGCGGGTTATTTTCATTTTAAACCCCCGTTTCTTCACAGGATTTCCCTCGTGTGATAACATCCTTAGTCCAACACAGAAACTTAGGGGGGTTTCAGACTGCCAGAAATAGTGCAAATTGAGTCCACTTTTAGGGTTAGGGTTAGGGAATCATGGGAACTGTATTTATTGTGGCACCAGAGCTCTCTGACAGAGAAGGCTCAATGTGTCAGGAAAAAAAAACAATTCCCATGATTCCCTAGCACTAACCCTAACCCTAAAAGTGGACTCAATTTGCACTATTTCTGGCAGTCTGCAACCCCCCCCTTAGTCCAGCATTTCTACACCATACTGGCTTTCTGTTTTCTACATATTTTGCTGTGTGTGCCTTGTGCCCAAATGATGCTTTGAGCATGGTCCATGTTATTGACTTGTCTCAGAAAGCATTCTCCTTTAACATTTAAGAATGTAAATTTGAGTAAACAAAAGCTTATAGTGTGATGAATATTCCTAGTTTGTTATTTTTTTTTACACATTGTTCCTATGGTTGCCACATGCATGTGTATGCCCAAATAAAAGCTCATGCTGTGTGCGATATACAGTCCGCACTCCTTATCCACTGATTTTTTTAATCCATGGATTCAAGTATCCATGGCTTGAAAATTATTTAAAAATACATAAATTCTCATTGGTAAACCTTGATTTTGTCATTTTGTATAAGGGGCTCCATTTTACTATACCATTGTATTTAAAGGGACTTGAGCATCCACTGATTTTGGTATCCACAGGGGTCCTGGAACCAAACTCTAATGGATACCAAGGGCCCACTGTATTCCTGTATCTTACAAGCCACTGTCTAGATGTGTAAGTTTATGATTTTTGCCCAACGTTTATTGTGGGGTACACCTATTCAGGGCTTTATTTTTTCTACATATTTTGGTAATTGGAAAGTTCAGGCACATGGTGCCTGTGGTGGCAGCAGTTAATCAAGGGTGGTGATATCCAGTGGGGATAAAGATGAATAAAATCTTGCATAGGAATTATAAGGGCCTCTCGGTGATGTCACAGCAGTGGGATAGGTGGCTCTTCACAGTTGGTGGCAGTAGAGGAATTAAGTGGAAGCTCCTCCACCACACATTCAATTCTTCAATTCTTTCCCACACATTTTGTGGAACTTTGTGTGAGCACATGCTCTTTGTAGTCATTATTGTTTGCCTTCAAGTCATTTCTGACTAGATTATCATACTACACTCTTATAGTGCTGCTATTCCACTTTAACTGCTCTGGCTGCCACCTGGGATTTGCAGTTAAAAGGGGCATTTAGAATTCTCAGCCAGAGAGCTTTTAGGCCTCACTGAACTGCAAACCCTAAAATGCAACAAGAGGTAGCCAGAGCAGTAAAAGTGGAATAGCAACAGTATAAGAGTGTAGTGCAGTAATGTGGTGACTTACAATGACACTATTGATATATTGCTATATATGACACTACCTGCATCATGGGGTTTTCTTGATAAGATTTGTTTAGGTGTGGGTTGTCCTTGCCTTCCTTTGAGATTGAGAGAGTGTGACTTACCCATAGTCATCCAGCAGCATCATGGCTGAGCAAGGGTTTGAACCCTGGTCTAACACCCAAACCATTACACCACAGAGACTCTTTTGCCCTTTGTGGTATCTCATGCCAAGCAAAACCTTTAGCTGAATGTGATTTAGTGTTGTTTAATACAGGATGTCTTCCTGAGAGTTGTACAGGGAGTGATGGGGATGGGGTGGAGGGGCTACTGGTGACATATGGAGAGAGCTGACCTTTCACTGTGCAGCTGCAACACTTGGCTGACAACCCACCTGGCATGGCATTTAGCTTCCACTGACATCAATAGAAGCTGCCATAGGTGCCACAACTTCTGCTGCTCCTTCTCCTCCTGTTCTTTTCCCTTTTCCTCACTATCCTATTCCTCCCAAACACTGGTTGTACAGCAGCGTGCTAAGGCAACACTACGTGTCAAATGGGGAGGCCATCCCCTATTGATTTCAGCAGTTTTCACTGATGATGTAGTGAAAAGACACCTGTATCTGAACTTCAAGAAGAGGAATAAAAACCTGAAAAACTGAAACAAATAGTGACAAAAGGTGAAGTTCTAAATTCACTTTTGGTTTGATCTAGTAGGGCTTTCTTTACATTATGTTGAAGACCAACATATTTACAACATAGTATATCAGGCATTGAGGCTACTGCCAATCTGCTAATCTCCCCCACAAGTTGGTTGCTATAGGGCTGTGTGGGAAAAAATTGAGAGGAAAACTGTGGTGGTGGTGCAGAAGATATAGTCCAGGGACTTAAGATGTCTGCTTATATAAATCAAGCTTGAAAGCAGCTGGTTAGAAAGGGTATGTCTCAAAATGTATATTTCACTTTGCAATCTGATGAAATCTCTAAGGCATCTTTTCCTCTTTTCCTTTTATTTTGAAAAATCAGCAGAAAATGATTTTTTAAAAAACACAAACACACATGCACACACACACTCCTCTGTGTTATCAGCTAAGATCACAGTGGATTTTTAAAATACCACTGAATTCTTGAAGCTTGGCAACTTTCCAATGAAGCTTTCTAAACTCACAAGTCTAATGCAAGTTACGTAAGAAGAGCTATAGACCAGCTAGATAATTCCAGTCATTTGACAGTTTTGTTTTGAAGCAGCCAGCTCTACTGCACAAATCACCACTAATATTTGGGTGCCATTCAACATATCATCGGAACTAGAATAATGAGGAAGCTGAAGCAAATGCTGGTATGGGCTATTCATGATTGGTAAAAAAGCTGTTCCCTGTCTTAGCTTGACAGATTAGCAGAAATGCTCCAGAAAATGGTAGTTTATTAAATGTATTTCCTGTCACTGAATATTTGGCTGCTTAGGATTTATTTTGACAGACACAAAGCAGATAAAGTGATAGCTTTGATATCATATATTTGGGCAGATGGAAATGAGTGCCTTTCAGCTCTCACAACAGATATAATCCACACAACATTTCTTGTGTGTGTGATTTACTTGTGTGTAAACTGCCTAAATAGGGAATAAGCATGGTTTTTTCATGCCTGTCAAAAATATACTGTCTTTCCAAGCAATGCTCAATTGTTTAGGTATGTTATGACATGAAATGTTTCAAAAGTTATGTTGGACTATTTAAGAGTGTGTAAAAAAATACAGCTGTTTAATGTCTTCCTTCAGCCATGATCTACATTCATTAATGTAAGAGGCTCTATCTATGTTCACAACTTTCAAGAAATATACAAAATCTCTTTACCTTTTGCAGATTGCTTAGGCTGCATCCACACTGCAGAAGTAATCCAGTTTGACACTACTTTAACTGGCATGGTTCAAAGCTATGGAATTCTGAGAATTGTAGTTTTGTGAGACATTTGGCCTCCTCTGTCTGAGAGCTCTGGTGCCACAACAAACTACAAACCCCAGGATTCCATAGCATTCAGTCATGGCAGTTAAAGTAGTGTCAAACTGGATTATTTCTGCAGTGCAATCCAACCTAGTCAGCTGCTTCTCTCTCTTTCCCCTTCAAGCTTGTTCAGCAGACTTCCCTCTCTCCTCACTCCAGGTTCTGTGTGATGCCCATAGCCAGGGCTGTTTTTAGAAGGCTGGCAACTGCAACCTATTTTGTTTTTATCCTTTCTTTCAGGGAGCTCACACATCTTCATAAAAACAATCTTTCAAGGTAGGCTATGTCAAAAGTTGGTAACTGAGTCAAGATCACTCTGAAAGCTTTGTATAGATATGTCCAGGTCTCCTTGAATTGAGCCCAACACCATATGGACATTCTGGATTGAGTCCAACACCAAACAAACCACATTGCACAATTAATATAAGAGATGGAACAATTCTCTTGCTTCATTTTTAGATGGTATTAATTTGTCTCCACAAAAAGTTAGCTATATTAACATAAATTTAACACTGCACCAATATATTTGTTCTCTGTACACATGTTAATATCTATTATGTTTTAAAGCTAGACAAGCACCTTTTCATGCTATAACCATTTATATCTGATTTCCAAACACAGCAGTGGCATCAAACATATAAGGAAATATGTAATCTGCACAACATAGGTTACAAACATAGGTTTCTTGTCCTACCACCTGTTTTAATGTAAGGAAAAGAGAAGGAATCAGATACACTGCCTAAAGTTCCTTGAAGGACGCCCATATTCCTTTCTTTAATGGAGCTACCCTTGGGTTTTTTTGGTTTTTTTATTAAAAAAAAATTATTAATAAAATCAACATTACACAACATACATACCGATTAATCTTTTGCTAAAGGTTTCATATATCGACAAACTAAAATACTTCTTTAGGCATTAATTCTAAGATTATACAGAGAAAAGAAAGGAAGGAGTATATACATAAGTATGTTAACCCATACTTATACACTATTGTATATCTATATTTCAAGTTATCTTTTTGTAGATGAATACAACCCGGAGTCTTTTCATTAAGATATTATATATCACAATAATAGAATAAAATTAACTTGTCATTTACATTCATTCCTCATTTCTCTCAGTCATCATTCCTTGTTTTCCTTAGCATCATTTTCCCCCTATTTTCTCCCTCATCTCTCTTGCTTCCCTTCTTTTCTATCCATTCCCAACTTCCTTTTCTCTTCTTCTTCTTCTTTTTTATATGGCACATAACCAAGCTGTTAACACTCAATGGGATTTTTCTTCTCTTTTTTCCATCTTAGCCTTCTAATTTTCCTCTTCCTTTGTTCTTTTTTACCATTCTTCCTCTCTCCTCCCATCTATTTCTTACAACCCCATACTATTCCATCCTCACCCTTACTTCTAATCTACTCCTGCTTCTGCATCCTCCTCTCTTTTTTACTTACTCTCACCTTCTCACATCCTCTTACCATTTACACTAACTCATGCCCACTTTAAATTCTTCCCATTTCACGATTCATTCCTTACCAACTTCCTTCCCCTTGAGTAACAGTTTGGTATTTAATATTGTTGACTTCCTGTAATCACCTTTCTGTTGAAACTTGTCCTTTCCCTTCTAAATTCAATATATACAATGTATAAAAAGGAAAGTCTAGCTTACTATATTAATAGTCTATAACTCTCGTATTTTCATATTCTATTATTTTTCTACATTTTTGTCTTTAAACATTTACAGTCTCTTAATATTTTGATTTTTTGATATTCATCCTGCTTGACCAAGTGGTTAAAAATCCTATGTCTTCATTTCTATTTGTTGCTATTCATGAGGAGAGATGTATTACATGGAGCTAGCCTTGTAATACAATGATCATTTAAGAATGTCCCATCTTGATTCACAGCCACACTTCTCCCAGCCCATGCCTGCTATGATAAAAACAACCAAAACCAATTTCTGTTTCTTGTGTATTTATAGGATTAGATTCTGTGTTACATGAGGTAACAGTCAGTTTGTGCTTCCATAACTATGAGTAATACACATGCACAGGAAGACTACACTGTAAGAGCAGCAGAGGTTGAGGAACTGGGATTAAAGAAACTGTCCCACTTACTCAGCCTTTCAGTCAAGTATTGCCTGTGTGGCCCAGCCTGTTCTCAAGCACATCAACCCATGTTTTATGCTCCTGACTTCCAATCTGCAAGTCTAAATTCATTCTTGTTTTGCAATATAGGCTGAGTATCCAACAATCTGAAATCCAAAATGCTCCAAAATCTAAAACATTTTGAGCACCAACATGATGCCACAAGTTCAATTTACACAATGTACACAAACTTTGTTTCATGCGCAAAATAATTTAAAATATTCTATCCAATTACCTTCAGGCTATATATGTAAGATGTATATGAAACAAAAATGAATTTCATTTTTAAATGTGAGCACCAACTCCAAGACATCTCATTATGTATACCCAAATATTCCAAAATCCAGTTATCATCATCACCATCCAAAATGCTTCTGGTCCCTAAACACAACCTCTACTATATTTCTTTGATCTTTCTGCTGTCAGGCAAGAAAACTTTCTGGGTTTTCCAAAACTCTTCATTCCTTTACCAGAAGGATATCTCAGATAAGTGTTCAGAAACTGAAGGGATCTTGTAGCTCCATGTGTACATGGGGCTGCTTACCCAGGCTCTGCCAAGTACAAGACATACAGTTTCTTGGATGGCAGGGGGCACCTACTTTTATTGCTTTCCTACATGCAGGGAAGGGAAGGGGATCTGCTGCTGTCTAGAGAAATTGGGATGTAAATCCTTGATTCAATAATTATGAAAAATTATGTTATTGTTCTCCTGACTGCAGGAGAAAATGAATATCCCTCCGCCGTATTCTCCCTGTATTTGAAAACTTCAAAATATTGCAGAGCAATTATTCTGTGAAAGGAAATACTTTAAGATATTTAAAAACCAGAAGAAAATGGCAAAATTCTTGTTGCTATTGTGCACCTTCAAGTTGTTTCTGATTTATGGAAAACTTAAGGTGAACCTGTCATGGGGTTTTCTTGGCATAATTTGTTCAGAGGCAGTTTGCCCTTGCCTTCCCTTGAGACTGAGATTATGTGACTTGCCCAAGGTTACCCAGATTTCATGGCCGAGCTGGGAATTGAACCCTGATCTCTAGAGTCATAGTCCAACATGCAAACCACTATGCCACACAGCTGGTTTATTATTCCTCTTGACTGGAACAAAGAATTATGAATATTCTTTCCATGCCTACTAGAAAAGCGTGCTCACTTTTCCAAGTTAAACCTGGCACTTCTGCTTGCCCTGCTTCCATTCCAGCCTCCAGCCTGAGTAGTTTGGGTTGCTGAAATTCCACTCCCATTTTCCCTCCTGGAAGTCAAATGGAGCAACAATTAATCCTGGGAAGGCAGCTGAAGAAAACAGGGTGGGGTGGGTGGGGTATAGACAAGTCTATGGAGGTTATCACACGGGGTCTAAAGCAGACAGAATCCACACTAAATCCCGTCCTATTGCGCTTTATTTTTCCGTGTGTTCACACGACGTCGCACAGAACCCCGTCACAACCCCATCCCAATGCAGCATCATCCCCGTTCTTTTGAATGCCGGCTTCTTGGGGAATTGCGCGACCGGAATGATAGTGCAATCATTGCGCTTTCGCCGTATGTCTGATCACCAGATACGTATCCTGGAGCCCAGGCCCCACGCAGGATTGGGAAGGGGTGTGTGTGACAGCCGTCACACACACACACACACACCTTCCCAAGCCGGCACAGGGTCCATGCTCCGAGGAGAAGTCCTCAGAGAGGCGCCTCTCTGAGGACTTCTCCTCGGAGCCCAGGCCCTGCACAGACTTGGGAAGGGGTGTGTGTGTGTGTGTGTGTGTGTGTGTGACAGCTGGCTGTCACACATACACACCCCTTTCCAAGCCTTGCACTCCATGGGAAAACGTCCTCAGAGAGGTCCCTGTCACACACACCCCTTCCCAAGTCTTGCACTCCATGGGAAAACGTCCCCAGAGAGGTCCCTGTCACACACACACACCCCTTCCCAAGCCTTGCGCTCCATGGGAAAACGTCCCTAGAGAGGTCCCTGTCACACACACACACACACACACCCCTTCCCAAGCCTTGCGCTCCATGGGAAAACGTCCCTAGAGAGGAACCTCTCTGGGGACGTTTTCCCATGGAGTGCAAGGCTTGGGAAGGGGTGTGTGTGTGTGACAGCCGGCTGTCACACACACACACACACACACACACCCCTTCCCAAGCCTGCACGGGGCCTGGGCTCCGAGGAGATGTCCTCAGAGAGGCGCCTCTCTGCGGACTTCTCCTCAGAGCGCGGACCCTGTGCCAGCTTGGGAAGGGGTTTGGGGGACAGCCGGCTTGGGAAGGGGTGTGTTTGACAGCCGCGGCAAGTAACAGCCGCTGCTATCCTGTTTCTGCGCATGTGCAAGAACATCCTTGCTGGGTTCTGTACGGGATCTTCTCACTTGTGTGTGAACAGCAAATACGGTTCCCGGGGGGCGCTTCATCGCACTTTCGTTAATTGCGCAATGATGCTAGTTGCGTCTGATAGCCATTTCCGTATTGTGGGTTTTCTACCAGTATAGTTCTGGATTGATTCTTATATCGCTTTCTTGCCACTTTGAGCCCCGCGTGTGATAAGGTCCTATGATTCCACAACAAAGCAGTATTCAATCCCCAGTCTGATACCAAGGAAAACTCCCCCCCCCCCAAAAAAAATGCAGAGGTTCAAGCCCTTACCCCTGTAATACATTTGCCCATGCCTTTTCAATTAGTTCTCTCTCCTGCACTCAGGTCCTTTCCACTTCTCTTCAGCTTCATTTTAATAACTTGTTAGTTTCTTGAGAAGTATGTCTGTAGCTACAAAATGTGTAGCCTTTCTTGGTTCAAGAGAGATAGCAGAACCATAAAGACTTACATTAGGGATGGAGAACTCCTGCAGTTCTGGAGTCACTTTTCAGGTTGACCACATGCTCAAGGATCATATTTTAAAAAGCATTTAAAAGAGTTAAAATAAATTTGCAGAACAGTGTAAAATAGATTTAAAATGGATGTGAAGATTTTTTTATATAAAGATCTTCATTGAACGTTGCTATTAATGTTATAAATGTACTGTTAATCATTAAAATGACTCCACATATTATTAACAAATGAAACCCTCCACTCACACTTGATTAATTATTAAATCTCTCTGCCTCAGGCTTATCTGTATGTACTTAAACTGACAAACTAATGTGATTATGGTAATAAAAAATTCTGGTCTAAACAATATGGATATGAAACAAAAAGGAACTACATTGTGTATGATATTGACTATAGTATTGGTTGTCCCGTTGTCCTGTTGACTATATAGTTCATTTTCTCATTTGCATTTAGAAGTGTGCTATTGAATTGTGGAAGCAAGCAATAATGTCAAATTTCATAAATAAAATAAAATAAAATTGGAGGGCCTGGGGTACTGCATAAAGGGGCTCAGAAGCCACACTGTGCTCATTCTGAGCACCCACGCATGATAATATAGGAATACTCTTGTATATGTGAAAACTGCCTTCCTTCAAGTAGTGACAAGAGTCCAGAAATGAAGAGGAGGGTGGAAAGGGGCAACTTTTTTTTTTTTTTTTTGGCAACACCACTTTTACCTTCCCCCTAAGCTGTTCCTGATCATTGACATTTCTCAGAAAAATAAAGTGCATATGTATAACTCTCTGTGTAACTTCTTCCCTCTCCCCCTTAACTCATGGTTCAAAATAGTGAACACTCAGAATATAGATGTGGAGAGGGAAGAGAGAAGAAAAGAACAGGAAATATACCCCAATGCACTAAAACTAATCTCCTTTGCTTAACAAGTTGGTCTAGCACCTTAAAACTTTCACATATGTTTAGTAATTTCCATTGAGAAATGCGTGAGATTTCCACCAATTGGAAAATGCCTTCCAGCAAACTCCAGAATTAATCTGCCAGGAAGAGCAGGAATTAAATTCTGCCAGGTAATGTCCCTCCAGGCTAGAGTTACATTCATTGGCAGGTCGGCTCTAAGGCTGTCTGCTTAAGCTGTGAATAAATGGCATCAGTCATAATAATGTCTGGATATAAATATAGTTTGTTCTATGCTTTATTTCCTAAGATATTCAGATATTTAGTGAATGTGATGAATAAATGTGATTATTAAAACAAATTGTAATTATGGCTGTGGTGTTATATTTTCCAATCTTCTAGTAGCTGTTCAGCTTTTGAAACTTTAAATATTTCTTTTATGCTATCTCCCAAGCACGTTTCACATGTGAATCAAATTTTGCATCATCAATATTAGAAATATAAATGTGAAACTTTACATTAGGCAAAATGTACAATCTGTGGGGCAGATATTTTGGATAATTCAAATAGCAGGACATGATCACACAGCATGTTTTCTGTCACAGCAAGCAGTCACACATAATTTCTAGAGAAAATGATGTGAACTAGTAAATCAAGTGAAACTACTGCACTTTACATTAAAGCACATTTTTCAAAGCAATATTTCTGTGACATGAGAAGAAGGAAGGATTTACTCACCCCATCTGCAATACTTTCCCCCTAGAATCACCCTGCTTCCACACATACACTATTTATCAAAATGTATTCTGTCAAATGCCTTACTCATTGGAGACAGAAAGGTTAATAGAAATGAGTTAATACATTTGGCTAATCATTAACAAACTTGAAAAGTCTAATTTAATTGCATTCATATTGAATGGAGGGCTTGACTATTACATATATTTTAAATCATTATTTAAAAATAAGTAAAGTGTCTGCATTAAAATCATTACCAGAATTAATGTGAAAAATACCATCCATGCATTTATCCTTCCTGGCCCGTTTTGAGTTTTGGAGAGAAAGATACAGGCATGAATTTTTGCAAACCACTTTTTTCATCCATCCAACCAATAACCTTTCTCTTGCCTTCTTTTTGTCTCTTCCTTATTATTGCACCTCCTTACATTCTCCCCTCCTTTCTTTAGTTTACAGATGGTTTCCTGGCACACTACACACATTTTAACACTTACATCCTCATGAGGTTGCCCTTGACTCGCATCCCCTCTCCGTTTCCCACACTACATTCCAATACTCATTCATATGGTTATCTACTCTCTTTGGCTTTATGCAACAGCCTTCCTTCTCCCTTTGTTCCCCAATGGCCATTGTTAAAACCACCGCATATCCAAACCCACAAGGTTTTGAATAAGAACTGACATTCTCATACACAACATCTTATATAGGTCTGTGTCTGGATTCTCCACTACAAACCAGTAGCATCTCTAGGGGGATTTGGGGTGTGTATGTGTGCAGACCACATTGGGTGACACCCCAGAGGGGGGGGGGACCCAGTCATCCCACACCCCTGCCCCTCCTTGCCATGGACCATTGTTGTTGTATGCCTTCAAAAATAGTTTCTGACTGATGCTGGCCCTAAGAGGCAAACCTATCATGAAGTTTTCTTGTCAAGTTTCTTGGGAGGGGGGCAAAAATGATTTCTGCCCAGCTCCTTCTCTCTCCCTTCTTCCCTCCTGCTGTCCGTCCCTCTCTACAGACTTTTGGAAGGTAAAAACAACCTCCTGCCCCATCCAAACAGCAGGCCTTTGCAGCCTCCTCATGTCTGGGAGCATCTTCTTCCTCCTTCTCCCCTTCCTCGCCACCAGATACTTCTTCCAGCCAGGAAGGGTGGCAGAAGGGCTGCTCCAAGCCCAGGTCGGGAAAAGCCTGTGCCCTCCAGTAAAACTCTGAGGCTGGGGTCGACTTATGGCTACCCTAAGGTGAACGTATCTTGGCAGGTTTCTTCAGAAGAGCTTTGCAACTTCCTTCCCCTGAGGTTCAGAGAGTTTGACTTGCCCAAGGTCACCCAGTGGGTTTGATACAGCTGAGAGGAAATTAAACCCTGTCCTAGTCCAATGCTCAAAGCACTATGGACTTAAAAAGGCCCTAGGAGGGACTATGGTTTGGGGGCAAATGGAGTGCTTTGCATGGAGAAGTTCCTAGTTTCCTTCTCTAGGATAGTGAATTTTTTTAAAAAAAATAAATCAGATAATCTGGGTGCCTTAAGCCACAGAGATCCCCAAACTGTGCCCTTTCAAGGATTCTGGATTTCAGCTCCTAGAAGCCTCAGCCATCTTGGCCAATAGTCTGGGATTCTAGGAGCTGAAGTCCAAAATCCCTTAATGGGCAGTTTGGGAACCACTGCAAGGTATTCAGCTTAGTCTGTCAGATAACCTGCCCTTCCTTCAGGGTCTCCCTAACCATCAGAGACTTCTCCCATCCATGAAGGGTGGCAGAAGGGCTGCTCTCTGTTTAAAGAAGAGAAAGAGAGAATTTAAAATCCATATTTTGCTCTGAAAAAGAGTTTTCTAGCATGAGGGAAACTGCTGTGCAAAGAATTCTGTGGCTTTTAACAGGTGAGTCACAGGGACGTTCAATTTAAAATTTAAAACGGGCAGCATCTTGATTTTATCACAAGGATTTTGCTGCTGGATGCAGCCTGGGTCCATTCCCACTCCCAGGGCCGCATGGCTTTTTTTGAAGCTGGGAGGTTTCTTGCTTAGAAAATATCCGCCGGAGTGGCCCTGGGAATGGGGATGGACCCGGACTGCACCCAAGTGGCAATTTCGGTGGCAAAATCCTTGTAATAATATCACTATTCCGCCCATTTTAAATTTTAAGCTGGATCAGGTAAACTGCTTTAATTAGCACTGCGATAATCTCCTTCTTCTGAACCTGTTTAGACTGAAGAAACAGAACAATAAGAAGAGCCAGAAAAATTCCATTAGGCAATTGTTCTTCTTGAAGCTGTTCTGAAAAACTGGCAAAGGAAAGTCAAGATTAAATGGTCAACTTAAAGTTATGGTTAACTTTTAAAAAGGCAGATCTATTTGTAAATACTAGCCTCTGTACTGACTCCATCCTGTGATTAATGAATCCTCTCAAATATTTAGCTTTAAGGCTGGATCAGGATACATTCAGTGTTTTAATATCTTTTTACAAACTGATGGCATATCTTATTTCCTTAAAACGCATCCTCCAGTTGGATATCACTCTTTGGCACATACATATAAAAACACTTTAGTGATGGTTAGACACCTTTATTGCAGTCATAGAACCAGCTAAAACCCCAGATCAGAAACTTGTGTGTTTTATTCAGGAACACATAAAAACAATACACATAATGGAGGGGGGGAAATAAAGAAGCCCAATATTATCTGACACTGGACAGTCTATACATTTTTAATTTATGTAATAGTTTATGGTGACTTCTAAGATTTAAATAAAACCATTATTTTTTGTTCTGTCTGGCCTGTGGTTCTGGACACCACCAAAGCTCTCATTATATAAAATCCAATTTTAAGCACCACTTGGGTGGCTAACCGAAAAAAAAATCAAGAACATATAAATAAAATGTAAACCAAAATGCAAAATTTCTCATAAACCTGCTCCCCCAAACTTATATCAAAATCACATAATACCACTCCAGAAATCAGGGAAGTTAAACCACAAGATTCAGTTCAAACCTGGTCCAGTGATTCAAAAGAAGATGACTTGATTTGATTCTGCTTAATCTGCTTAATCTCAGGTTCAATCCAATTTTTGTGCTTCCCTTGGCTGTTAATTGTGAAGATGGTGAGATGCAGTCCCCCTCAAAAAATCTAACCCCCATGTGCAAGTTTCCTACAGAAGTGGTTGCAGGGTTTTTTGGTTTTGATGATATACAACTTTTGTATTCAATTCAAAATAGTAGTAGATGTTGTGCTATTGCACATGTGGATGCACATTCAGTTTGCATTTGATTGCACATTCTGTTGTACATTCCACTGTGCATCCAGTGTTGTTTTTTCTTTCAATGAAAGTTTTTTTAAAGGCTGGGAAGTCCAAATTTGACCCTATTCAAGAAAAGTTAGAATTCCCATTCCATTTCTACACACACACACACCCCTAATGGTTTTAATTTACATAAAACAAAGCTCTAATAAATTAGGCTTTATAGGGACACCTATGTTGATAGAAGATATCTTATATTTTTGAATTGGTTTTACAGACAAAATTACAGAGGCTACTGTTAAAAATGAGACTTCCTGACTCACCGGCCATCCTGGTTGCCATGGGGGGAGCCATCAGGCTGCGATGCATCGTCTGGGCTCTGGTGATCCCCCGGCAGGCATTGGGGCAGGCTGGTTAGGCCCTGATTGGCTGCCAGACCAGAGAAGATGGTGTTTCCGCCTTGGGACCAGGGACTACATCTCCTAGCTTGCAGCGGGGGGGGGGGGGGGGTGGAGGAAGTGCTGGCCCAAAGAGGCAGTGCAATTGGTTGGGAGGCAAGTAGGGGTGGAGACTTCTGAGCCTCCCAGAACTGTATTGGTTAATGAGCCTTTTTAAAGCCATGTGGTGCAAAGAAACAGTGCCATTGCAACTTGGATCTCGTAAGGGGCAGGACATGCACCAGAGAGTTGAACCTTCCCCACAGCTCCAGCTAGGCCCTTCGGACCTCCAAAACAAAAAGGCTCCAGTGTGGTGAGCAGTAGCAGTGACAAGCAGGCAGCGGGAGCCAGCTGGGCTCAGGTGGTGGCGATGATCAGGCCCATAGGCCCGGCAGTTGCAGCAAGCAGGCCTCCAGACCATCAAGGTCGCTAGTGCCATTATGCCATTGATCTATTTTGAACTTGCTTAATGCTAGTGGACTAAAGCCAGCCAGGCCATCAGGCCTCTATAGGTGACAGCTAGTCTATTGGGCAGCTAGTGGTAAGGGGTTCTCCTCATGCTCAGTAGGCCCTGAGGTTTAGCTTTTAAGGCAGTGGTGTGGCATACCACCCAAGGAAGCAAGGGAGGGGAGGTACCCACCCACCCTACAACCAGGGACCAGACTGGCCAGCCTAGGAAGTCATGGGCTGGGCTGGCCCCCAGGGGGAGGCAGCAGTTTCCCGCTGCACCAGCAGCAGCTTCACCCCCTTCCAGCTCCCCCCCCCCCTCACCAGTGGGCAAGGAGGTGTTGGTGGGTTTTACATGCACTCTCTCAGCTTTTATGGAGCAGTTTGGGCATGCTGGTGCTTCACCTGCCTCTCACATGAGCCTGGACCAGGTGAGCCAGGGAGAGAATCAGAAACATGGTCAGGCTAAGAAGCGGAGGCAAGCACACTCAGAGTCTTCTCCTAGCAGCTCCAGCAGCAGCAGTTCAACTAGTAGTAGCAGCAGCAGAGCCAGTAGTAGCTCCTCATCAGTAATTCTGAAAGCAGCCTGTCATTTGTGGCCACCTCTGCTGTCAGCAAGCACAAAAGGCGAAAGCAGAGGTGCGGTACTAAAGAAGAATAAGAAGGCTCACAACAGAGTTGGCAGGGCCAAAAGGGACAGGGATGGTGAGTTCTCTGATCTAGCATTGGGCAGTAACGGCTATTGGTGGTGGTGGGGGGGGGAGCTTTGGTCCCTGGGATACCTTTGTGGGCCATAGGGCTTAGGCTCAGGAGCCCAGCTTTGGAGGGAATGTGAGTGGACCAGCAGCCTTGGCCTTCCCCACTTTCACCCCTCCCCCCCCAAAAAACCCTTGGGCCTTCACCTGTCCTAAAAGATCAGGAAGCATATCCTCAGAGGGTACTATGTAGACATGTTCCTTTTGCTGAAGCCCATGGGGGGGAGGGTGGCACCAACACCTCCAGGAAGAAGGGCAAGTGGAAAGCTAAAACTCAGCCTGTTGAGTGCTTTTAAACCAATTGGATGGAGAGCTATCCCATTTTCATGGGGGCAGTATTGTTGGCTTTTCCGAAACATGGCTGGCACCTTGGGAAAAATATGACCAATGTCCTTAAGGCTCAGGCCATTGCATGAGAGGCTGCAGCCATTGCCTTCTGCCACTGGGCTTCCCAGACCAGCACAGCCAGGTGGGACATCATCAACAGGGAGATCCGGTTGGTTGAGGTGGGGCCCCATGCCAAAGGAAAAGGGGACCCCTCCAGGACCTCCAAGTGTGCAGGAAAGAGGAACCCCCACAGGCTATGGTGCTGGCAGTTCAACTTCGGAAAATATGTCCAGGCCATTGCAAATTCGAGCACTGCTGAGAGCTTTGCATGGGCAGAACTAGTGTGTTCCTGACCGACCAGTGCCCAACAGCCCTTTTGAGTGCGACAGCCCATCCTAGAAGCCATTGGCAAGAAGGACATAGCTTCCAGCCTGGAACCAGAGAGTTGGGGGGGTCAAAGTGAGCATGCTGAGGCTGCCTGGCTGTGTTTTGACATCACTCCTATGCCAGTTCGCCCTTTGGCTTTGCTCTCTCTCCTAAACAACTACCCCCACAGGGAGGTGGCCATCTTTTAGCAGAGGGCTTCACCTGAGATTTCAGAATCCCATCTGCAGGCTCTAGAGTGGCCTCAGATGCACAGAACTTGAAATCTGCCTGGGACATGCCGCATGTTCTTAAGAACAAAATTTTAAAGGAGTGTGAGGCCGGCAGGGTGGCTGGTCCTTTCAACACTCCACCCATGCCCAACCTTTGGGTTTCCCCCCTAAAAGTGACCCCCAAGAAAGCCTCTGGGAAATTCTGCCTCATTCACCACCTGTACCTCTAGGGCAGAGGTAGGCAACCTAAGGACCGGGGGCTGGATGCGGCCTGCCGAGGCCTTTGGACCTGCCCCAGGTTGGTCCTGCCGCCGCCGCCACCCCTGCCGTGATGATATTGATTATTGTTGTTATTACTTGTTCTTGGGGTTTTCTTGGCAAAATCTCCACAGGGGTTTTGCCATGGCTTTTCTGGGGCTGAGAGAGTGTGCATGCATATTTTTTTAAATTTTTTATTTTTTTAATTTTAATTTATTTATTTTTGGTGCTTTGGCCCTCCAATTGTCTGAGGGACAGCAACCTGGCCCCCAGCTCAAAAAGGTTGCCTACCCCTGCTCTAGGGCTTCGGTCAATGATGCCATCCTCCCAGACTTTTGCTCGGTCTGCTATGCTTCTTTCAACCACACTATCAGGTGCTTCTGGGCTTGTGGTCAGTGGGCCCTTTTGGCCAAGTGTGACATCCAGTCAGCATTTTGACTGCTGCCTGTCCACCCTGATCATTTTTGCCTCCTGGGCTTCAAATTTGAGGGTCAGTGGCATTTTGACAGGGCCATGCCCATGGGTTGCTCTTTCAGCTGTGCAGTATTTGAGACTTTCAGCTTCTTCCTGGAGTGGGAGGTCAAAAAAACGAGCCTTTTGGTCATCCATTACCTTGATGACTATTCATTGGAGAGGCCAGAAGTGATGGTTGTGCCAAGTTCTTGTCCATGTTCCAAACTTTGGCTGCTGAACTGCATGTCCCCTTTGTATCAGAGAAGACTGATAGACCCACCATTGCCCTCACTCATCTAGGAATCCAGCTGGATTCAGTGGCAGGCGTCTCCCACCTCCCAGAGGATAAATATCTCTCCCTCCACTCCATGATCCAGGCCATCCTTTCTGCCCAAAAAGTGACCCTCAAAGAGAGTCAGGCCATCTTGGGACACCTCAATTTTTCTTGCAGGGTGGTTTCCCTCGGTAGAGCATTCTGCGTTTGGCTGATGAGGATTATGGCAGGGGTCAAGGCTGCACCCCACCACATCCATCTCACCAAAGGCATCAAGCAGGACCTCAGCTTGTAGGAGGGATTCCTCAGGAATTACAATAGGGTCTCTCTGTGGCAGTGGCCTTGGGACTTGAGGCAGGGCATTCAGGTGTATTCAGATGCTGCTTTGGCCAATGGTGGCCTGCCCACTGGGCACAGGGAGGATCCTCTGTGACCTCACTTTTCTTGAGGTTTTTTTTCAAATTTGGTAGCAGTCCACATCTGAGGATGTGTCTTTGCCAACATGGTGGTTTGTTTTTGGTGTGACAACCAGGTGGTAGTCAGAATTCTTAACCACCAAACCTCCAATCAGAGAGGGTCATGCTCCTGGTTCACCATTTTTTTTTTAATTTTTCTTTTTTTTATTATTTTTTTTGCTGTGTCTCTGCAAAAAACATCACATTCAGGGCTCATTTTGTGCCTGGCCTTGAAAATAACATTGCAGGCACTCTCTCTCATTTTCAGGAGACCAGGTTTCGTCAATTGGCACCTGGGGCAGACCCCTCACCCACACCCTTCCCAGAGGAACTGTGGGAGGTTGGAAACATGCTGTGATGCAGGGCGTCTGGTCTTGGCTGGCCCCAGCTACCCTTGAATCATACAAGAAAGCTGTTTCTGTGAGTAATCAGCCTATGGGCTCACTGGCCAGTATGGTCCCATACCATTTTGCAATCCTGATCTGGTTGAGGGAGGCAGGGATCACACCCCGAACTATGGTGGTCCACTTGGACAGTATTTCCTTCTTCTCCAAAGCTGGGGGATTCTGGGACCCATGTTCATCCTTCCTTGTCAGGAGGGTCTTAGAGGGCTGGAGGAGATCATCCATGGCCAGGGTGCATGGGAGGAGACCCATTTGCTTTAAGGTACTCTGCAGGCTCTCCGGGCAACTTGAGTGCGTCGGCGATTCCAGAGCCAAGGCCAGCCTTTTCAGAGCTGCCTTTGTAACTACCTTCTTTGGGACACTGTAGGTGGGTGAGCTTGTCTCTTCCTCCAGGTCAGAAAGGTCAAAATGTACACTTCAGAGGGAGGATGTTTCATTTGTGGGCAACACCATTTGTCTAGTTCTTCACAGGTCAGTGTGCAACCAGTTTGGCAAGGGGTTCTCCATCATGTTAAGAAGGCTGCATGGCTGCCACCTGTACCCTCTCTGAACTTTATGCAGATATATGGCATCCTACCATCAGACAGAAGGCTCTCTTTTCACCCACGAAGATGGCACCCTGCTAACACAGTTCAAAGTGGTGTCGGTACTGCGTTTGGCATTATGGTGTGCTGGGCTTCAAATGAATAACTTTGGGGGACACTCATTCCACAACTTCAGTGGGTGCAGCTTGCCAGTGGACTGAATAAAATGGATGGGCATATGGAAATCTGGGGCTTTTGTGAGCTACATCCAGCCTAGGCTGGACTCTTGCTTGGGACTGGCTTGAGGGTTTCAAGGGAGGAATCACCTCAGAGGAAGAGGTACAGCTTTCAGGGATAGGTGAAAGGTGAGACGAGGGGTGGGCCCATGCTTTTGTAGCAGTAGCATGAGTCTCAAATCTTGTGGGTGTAGTTTCCTGTGCTGTGGAGCACTGGATTGCTGAGGGACCTGGAGGTGTTGTGTGCATTGTGGCATTGCCATTGCAGGGGCAATGCCAGCTCAGCATGTCCCAGTGACAAGAGGTTGCTTGAGATGCAAAATTTTGATCAGCTGGTTATCCCTTTGTCATCCCGAAGCTTGGCCATGACCAGGCAACTTGGTTCATCGATTAACAGGTGGGTTGGTCGATTCCAGATACAGACCTCATGCGTTTGGGCCAATCCTGTCAGCTGTATTTCAATAAAGTTGTGGCCATTTCCTTCCATTGTAGTCTGCAATGCCTCTCTTTCCATGGCAAATACATCTTGCTTATACCACTTTAGCTAGTTATCAGTGTAGCAAGACTTTTCAGTTGTTTATTGCTCTTGGGAAGAAAATTGCAGCTTTTCTGAGTCATAAGGTTAAACACTGTTGAACAGTTTGGATGTTTTACTAACATCCTGCCTGATGCTTTTCAAATTGCTGAACAGCTCAACTGGTTGCTGATCATTTTTAGGAAGCTGATACAAAACACATTAAGCAGAATGAGCCTTCATGCAAGCAACTGTCATGCTATTCCCTTCAACAAGAAGGCCTCTGTGGAAATGTTTGTATGTGAGCATTGAACAAAAGGGAGAAATCAAAGCCAATTTTAACATTTCTAATTATCAGCATTAAATGCTGATAAAATGATAATATTATTACTCCTCCAAGGGCCTTCTTGTGGAACCCAGCAATTTTGCTTTTAATACATATAGTGCAAAGAGCAGTTTTTATGGCACAGTTCATTGCAGTGCAGTAGCAGTTACATTGCTATAGAATGTATTAGCTTTATAAGACAATTATATGAAAATAGTTGTTTATGAGCATTTTATTCCTGGCTCATAATTCTAACTTCATGGACTGATTGGCATGCACACCACTTAAAATAATTTGCTCTGGTCAAACAAAGGCAGATATGTGCAGAAATAGGCTTCTGGTTATGGGTCACCCTTTGGCTGTAGCTCCATATGAAGGAAAGTGATTTGGAAACAGTAGCAAAACAGAAGCAGTGTTGGAAAAAAGCACTCTCATCTAGCACCTAAGACTAGATGAACTTTTCTGTAGATGCACTGCCCAACAATTCCACAGTACTGTGGGATCTGTCAGGTTTTGATGGGATATATAGTCAATGTTAAAATGTTGAAATGTAAAGATGTGTGTCTGTATTTTTCCTTGAGGAGAAAAACTGCTTCTTGAGGCTAGATTCACAACACCCAGCCCAGGTGTTAGAAAGTCAAAACAAAGGCTAGTTAACAGCTAAAATTCTGTGAGAAAGAGTTTTGTTTACAGAAGGGTTTTCAATAACAAAGTATGTTTTGAGAACATCAGTCACATGATGTAATATGAAAAATAAGAGGTTGGGTTAACACACGTCATGAAAGATCAACCAATCAGCCTGAAAAGGCTACACCCAAAGAGGTGGAGAAATGTGGGCTGGAATTGTGATTTTGGGAAAGCACCTCACTTCTTTTCCAACTTTCTACCCCAATCTACCCCACACTGAACAGGGATCTGTTTTTAGCAGCCTTCCTTGCAGGTGATACTACTTTGCAGTCATATCTGATGATGTAACCAGTCAACATAATTTGACATTTTATGGCCTGATTGCCGTAAAGGTAAAAGTAAAGGTAAAAGTAAACGTAAAAGTAAAGGTGCATAAGATAAAAGTAAAGGTAAAAGTATTCCCCATTGACAAGATTGCCAAATTGTGTCCACCCATAGCGGGCAGTGCTCATCTCTGTTACTAAGCTGAAGAGCCAGCATTGTCAGAGACAACTCTGTGATCATGTGGCCAGCATGATTGCACAGAATGCTGTTTATCTTTCCAACAAAGTGGTACCTATTTATCTACTTGCATTTGCATGCTTTCAAATTGCTAGGTTGGCAGAAGCTGGGACTAGTGACAGGAGCTCACCCCATTATGCAGCACTTGGGCCTTGAACTGCCAACCTGCTGATCTTGCAATCAATAGAGAGAGTGTATTAACCACTTCAGCCACAGCATCCCTCCTTCTATATAAATTCACAGAAATTTGTATAATTATTTTTCAGAAAAGTATAACTGGTGTGGTTATCTTTTCCTATCTTGTATTGTTTTGTTTTCAGATTATCTGGTAAAAATATTTGGATTCATCAAAGCATTGTACTTTCTGAACTGATATAAAAGCTACTGATACTTTTGATTAAAATACTTTTTATTCAAAATTTAACACATAAATAATTGGACATACATAAATACTGACACAACCCCCCACATAAACATATACACAACAATCCCCATAAATGCTACTTATACTTTTACATCTTTACATTTTACATACTTTTTTCCTTCAAACTTCTCCCTGTCTTTACTTAATTTCATTGTATCCCGACCCAAAATTTTAGCTTTTTGTTGCAGTACAAGTGAGTCTTCCTTATCTGGAATTCTGAAATCTGAAATATTTCAAAATCCAAAATAATGACACCTTTTCTTTCTGATGGTTATGACACCATTTCTTTCTGATGGTTCAGTGTACACAAACTTTGTTTCATGCATAAAATTATTAAAAAATATTGTGTATAAAATTACCTTCAGGCTATATGTATAAGGTGTGCACAAAACATAAATTATGCTTTCCTTATAACCCACCTTGGGTTCCTTTCTGGAGAAATGTGGCATAAAAATGAAATGAAATGAATGGATGAATGCATTTCATGTTTAGACTTGAGTCCCATCTCCAAGATATCTCATTATGTAAATGCAAATATTCTAAAATTAACAAACTCTGAAATCCAAAACATTTCTGGTCCGAAGTATTTCAGATAAGGGAGACTCAACCTGTAATATGCACAGATATACTGTCTAATCCTATGAACATTTACTCAAAAATAATCCCACTGATTCCAATGGATTTATTCTTAAGTTGTAAGTATTCATATGCTGCATTTTTTTGGTTTAAATTCAATTGTTATTCCCAATTAGAGTAGCCCCATTTAATCACAGGACTTTATACTGATGTTTATTTATCATTCAGCAATTATCATTCAGTGGGTCTACTGTAGCTTTTTAATATTTTTAATAATTTTAATACTTTCAATAATACTGGGACCAGCACATGTACTTTGATTTTAGTGGATTTCAAATCCACTGTTTAGGTCCATAATTCATCTGTATGATATTCCTGGATTTCAAGATCTTTGGGAAAGATCTTTCTTTCTGAATAGTAGAAGAATTTTTCATTGGCTGCATTAAGACTTTTAAAAGTTAAACTGGAATTTGACCTATTTTGAACTTTTTATCTACGATACTGTTTTTAACTAGCTGTTTAATTGATCCATTGTTGTTAGTTTTACCTGATAGTAATATGTGCTGTTTTATATTTTATAGGGTAGCAGTTGTTGTTGTTGTTAACTGCCTTTGAGTTGATCCTGACTCATGACAACCTTGTGGATGAGACATCTCCAAGACTCCCCATCCTCCACTGCTCTGCTTAGCATAAAAAATTCATACCTTCTTTATAGAGTCCATTCATGCATGTGGTCTGCCTCTCTTTCTACATCCCCCCATCTTTCCTAGCATTATTTTTTTTTCCAGTGAGTCATGCCTTCTCATGATGGTGCTAAAGTATGACAACATCAGTTTAATCATCTTGGCTTCCGGGAAGATTTCAGGCTTGATCTGTTCTAAGACCCATTTGGGCTGATGCAGATTGACCGTTTGGGGTGGCACAGAGCTGCCCCAGGAAGAGGCAGATCGGGGCTGTGGCAACCCCATGCTATGGCCCTGATCCTCCCTTTTGCCACCCCGAAAAGAGCAGCAAAATGCCACTCCTTTTAGGCGTGGCAAAAGGCTGCCCCTAGAGCTGGCACCACAGCTCTTCAGCGCCCTTTCAGTGCAGAGTGTTTAAATGCTGCGCTGGGAGGGCATCCTGATGCCATGCGCTGTGCATACAGCCACACAGCATCAGGACGGCATCTAGGTGGGGTTGGGGTGGCTGGTGTGTGGCTGCCCCACCCCAGCTCTACCCCCAGGCCAGCCCTTTGGGCTGGTCTGCAATGGCCCATTATTTTGGCTGTCCATGGTATCCTCAGCACTCTTTTCCAGCACCGTATGTCAAATTAATTAATTTTCTTCTCATTCACTTTTTTGACTGTCCAGCTCTCACATTCATACATGGTAATAGGGAATACAATGGCTTGTATGATTCTGGCTTTCATGCTCTGTTGTATATCTTTACTCTTCAGGATCTTTTCTAGTTCTAGTTCTTTCATAGCTGTATTCCCAGTCTTCTTCTGATCTCTTAACTACCGTCCCCATTCTGTTCAATATTTGATCTAAAGTATAGGAATGCTTTTATTATTTCTATTTCTTCATTGTCTAGGTTGAATTTGTGTACATCCTCCATGGTCATCATTTTTTTTATGTAGTTGTCTTAAACATTATTGTGTGAAAAGGCCAGGTATGCATTTGAACAGACAAATATATTGTTGAGACAACAAAATAATGCCTGTATAAAGATTGAACAATTTAGCATTGCCAAGATTAATCTTGTGACTTAAGAGCAACATGGTTCACAGACACTGGAATAACATTGATAGCTGTGCTTTGGAGCAACAAATGTACTCAGATGATGCAACAGCCAAAATTCACAAAATAGTGATGTATGCCTTTATTGGACCAAGCCAAAAAATGCACAAAATACGTCATGCAACTGGCTTCTTCATCAGGCAAAGATGTTAAAAATCATACAGGAGAAGAAACAAATATGGCAATGTTTTTGTTGTAGTCAGTTAAAATAACCTGGAAGGACATCAGTGCAGGCAATGGCCACATTTTTCCTCAGATGCAACAGTACAGAGGTTTCCTGAGCAATTCAATGCTCTCTTCCTAAAAAAGGAGGCGGGCAGTTTCTTCCAGGATAGAAACAGCTTGGTTCTCAAGAGAAGTGACTTTTTCTGTTGCTAATTTTATTGTCTAGATTTTATTGTCTAGATTTTATTACTCTTTGTCTCCCAGTGTCTTCATGGCCAAAGAGTGGCCCCTGCCTGCATTACTATTCTTCCAGATCATCTTAAGTATCTACAACAACAACAAAATATAGACATGTGACTCTAACATCTTCATTTTTTCTTCATCCTTTGTAAGATTTTTATTACTTTTGATGGAAGAAGATGCCAGTGGAATGCCAAAAGCTTGCATGATGCCTTTTGGACATTGTTGGTTGGCCTGATAAAAGTATAGCTGTTGTGTGGATCTTGGCTGCTGTTGTTCTTTGTTGTATGACCAACATGGCTACACCTGGCATGGTATTCAGATGATGATTCATGTATATCAGAGAAATGGGGGTTGCGGCTTTCAGATATGGTTTGCCTCCATCTCCCATCAGTGTCAGTGGACATGGATCATGGTGTTTTTTTTTCAGTCCAGTTTTTGGAGGGCGAGAGGTTTCCTACCTTGCCATTTATCAAGCTGTTTTTAAAGACATAAATAGACCAGGCTACCTTTTTCTGGTCACTTGGCAACTCCATTTAGTATCCTCTGTCAGGTGCTCCAGATTTCAAAGTATAAACAAGAATGAAATCTCTTTCCTTATCTTCCAGTCAGTGGTCTCATGACCAGAGAAATTCTGCATCCCCAAATAATAAAACAATCTACTTAATATAAGGCTATATAGCCCATTTTAATATGTATAGCTTTGATGAGGCATTTTGCCCTACAATATTGAGGCTTTAACACTTGTCTTGTTCTTTTAGTAAGCACTTTTGTCTTTTTAAAACACTTTAAGGAGTTTGAAGTTAGAATATCCTGCAGCTGAAAAGAACGAACATGGTGCTCTAACTAGATAACAAGTAGATAAGTTTATTTTACAAGTGGCCCTGTTAGCAAATGACTCCAGCCATTATATTGAAGCTGTGATACTTATATAAAAGGAAAGGAACAAGGAGATTAGGAGTTCCTTTGTGGTAGAAGTGTTTTGTTCTAAACCTTCAAGTGTGAAAAACTGATACCTTTCTTAAGATTACAGGAATAGGGATTATATAGATCTTCAGAACTCCACATATTCAATAAATTCTCTACTGCTTTGTCTTTCCCAATGGAAGAGATGCTCTAGGATAGATGTAAACTTATACTTCCAGGGACACTAGATAAATCAGAATCTACTTGTGTGTTTTTCAGTAGATCAATAAAAGTGTCTGGCTGCCAATCATTTAAAAGTAAAAACAATATCCTCCCACCTAAATAAAGCTGTTTAAGCAAACAAAATTTGGTAGGAAATCAGTGTTGGATTTACACCAGGAGTAGGCAACCTTTTTGAGCCGGGGGCCGGGTTGCTGTCCCTCAGACAATTGGGGGGGCCGAAGCACCATAAATAAATAAATAAAATAAAAAATAAAAAATAAAAAAATAAAAAATATATGCATGCACACTCTCTCAGCCCCAGAAAAGCCATGGCAAAACCCCTGTGGAGATTTTGCCAAGAAAACCCCAAGAACAAGTAGTAACAACAATAATCAATATCATCATGGTGGGCGGCGGCGGCAGCAGGGGGCGGCGGTGGCAGCGGCGGTGGCAGGACCAGCCTGGGGCCAGTCCAAAAGCCTCAGGGGGCCACATCCGGCCCCCGGGCCTTAGGTTACCTACCCCTGATTTACACGTTAGTTAACTACAGTTTAGGGATTCAGATTATGAGAGGCCTTTAAATATGCACACACACACACCATACACTGTATATACTCAACTATAAGTCAATCTCCTATATAGGTTGAGGTCAGATTTGGGGGCAAAAGTTATGGATTTTGATATGACCCATGGATAAGTTGAGGGTACAACTTAGCGGCATGTAACAAAGGATATAGAGGATGAAGCAAAGGGAAACGATGCCAAAGAACTTACAACATTCTGGCAGACATATCTGTTTGTGCTCACCCTAAAGGCTAGATGGATGAGGAAGGAACTACAGTAAATCATAGCTGTGTGATGTGTGGGGGAGGCAACCAGGCACAGGCAGGGCTAAGAAAATGCACAAATATCAAAAAGAATGAAAAGGCAAAGCAAACAAAATGGTAACTACATCAGCAGTGATTATAGTCTTTTAACATGATAACTTTGCCTGGTTTTAACCTAGAAAAGGTGATACACATACACAAGTGTCTTGTTCATATCCTTCAAAGCCTGTTTCCTTTTGGCTCTCCTTTGAGGGGAAGTGCCAAAGAGCCTAGGCCCTACACAGAGGCTTTTCTAGATGCCCCCTACTCCAGAAACCCTGCCAGAAGTCTGGGACCACCCCTTGGAAGCTCTGCTCCCCCCCCCCCTCCACATTGGGTGTGACCCAGTATGGGAACACCAGCGCAACCCAGGTTTTCTGGGTCCATTTTTTGGACTAAAATTTCTATATTTATCCATGAGTATATACAGTAAATAATATTTAAATAGTGCTATGGGACATCTTAAACATGACATTTTCATGTTTAAGATGCTATGGGGCATCTTAAACATGAAAAAGAATACTGTTTGCATTCTTTTTCACTGAAGTTTCATTCCTCTAATCAGTATCTTAGTAGCTTCCAATCTGAAGGTTGTAAATGCCTACTTCCACTGGGTTTTTAAAAGCTAGCAGTTTTAATAAAGGTTTTCTATGGGTTTAAAGTAAAACTTTAACTATGTCTTGGCTTCTATACATGGAATTTGAGGTTCAGGTGCCGTTTTGGTCTTCACTTCAGCAAAATAACTTGTGCCAACTATGCCCCAGCCCTTGTGGCATCAGAATGGTGATGAAAATTGAGAGGCACTAGAAATGTCCGGGCTCAATATTCCTTGCTGGGTGCTATGCCATGAGGGAGAAGTTGTCTCAGTTCTAACTTCCTCAGCGGACTCTAAAGGGTCAGAGGCTTGTTCTTTTTAAAAGATGGTTGCCCTGACTCATGTTCATATTTGTTCCAACATAATTCAGATGGACTTGGCTTGTTTCATCATTTCATCACAGCAGGTAAAACAAATTCCTATAAAAGAAAATTAGATTGACTTTTTAAAATGAGTATGTTGGATTGGTATGGTGGCATATACTCTACAGTTACTCCTTTTGATTCTTTTGATTTCTTTTCTTTGGCACCTCAGGAGTGTTCAAATGACAGTGACATTATTAAGGATACTTTAACTGAAGGGCTTGAAAGCACACATGTTTCTATTTGGTTGAGAACATTTGCTAAATTTATATTTCCATCACTGAACATAAGCCAAAAAGGGGAAAAAAAGAATTCACCATTCAATTATTCATTTTTTTTTCCAGTTACCTATTTTATAAAGTGGCTTGATTCTGACAGAGGAATATTTTATAGAAAGATATTATTATGTTGGTTTGCAGTTTGTGCATCTTTGCTCCTCACTTTCTCTGAGAATATAATAAAATTGTTCAACTGCATCTTAAGACTCATACTTGCCCCTTCTTCTCCTTCTCCATTTCTGCAATCTTCCCACCACAAGCACAGATGTTTTGTCTACACAAAGACTTCCCATCTTGGGGATGTTGACCTGTTGCTTCCTGTCATTTTCAAAGAACTTTTAAAGTTGCTAAGCATTTTACAAATTTATTGTATTTTCCTTCACAGCATCTAGATAAAAATTAGTTTATGACCAGGCTCACTGACTATGGGGGGTTGCAGACTGCCAGAAATAGTGTGAATTCAGTCCACTTTTAGGGTTAGGGTTAGTGCTAGGGAATCATGGGAACTGTTATTTTTCTGAGACATTGAGCCTTCTCTGTCAGACAACTCTGATGCCACAATAAAATACAGTTCCCATGGTTCCCTAACTCTAACCCTAACCCTAAAAGTGGACTGAATTCACACTATTTCTGGCAGTCTGCAACCCCCCTATGTTTCTTCTAATATGATAATTTCCCCAGCTGTAGAATGATATGTATTATTCTGTATATTAGATTTAATATTACCTTTGACCAGTTTACAGAGGTTTTGTCTTCTTTTTCAAATTAAGTTAACCTGAAAAAGTTAGCCTTTTGTGTTTGGGATATGGTTATGTTTATTATCTAGATACCATAATTATCTGTCCCTGCTGGTAAACAGGCTTACCCTATATATATTCTCCCAACAGGAAATTGCCCTGTTCCTTTCAGCAACCAATATCTCATTTTCTCTCATTGCCCACATTAACATTGATTACTATATTCTATTGGTCTAGCTGTGTTGTGATATTTAAATATTATTATTCAGGAACAGAATTATTGAAACTGGGATACCTCTGTATTTAAATAAGAATAGGCTGTACAGCTTCCCTATCAGTATGTCCCTGCTTGATTTAACCAATTGTTATTTCTTACTGTTGAATGTTGGTAAGCACTGGCACCTCACTTGGGATATATCTATCAGTGAATGCTGGTGAATGCTGGTAAGCGGTTTTTTGCCACTGACTTCTTGTCTCTTTCAGCATGCTATCATTTGTGGCATACTGTCATTTGCACAGATAGGTCAACATAATGAGCATACTAACCCAAAAATAAGTGCAGTTGAACCCCATTATGACTTGTAGTATCAAATGCAACAAGGAACAAGAGGAAACTAGTGGCACATTAAAAATCAAGTTTTACTTTGCATAAATTTTCATGGATTGTAGCCTTCTTCAAAGTTATTTACTTATTTATCCAGTCTTTCTCTCAGTGTGGGTCCTAAGGCAGTTTATGATACAAGATTAAAAGAAAATATAGTTAAATCAATATGGTACAAAAGTTTTTTTAAAACCCATTAAATAGACAATCATAGTATTATATATATATATATATATATATATATATGAGACATAGGATAAATGTATAGTTGTTGTTGTTGTTGTTAGCTGCCCTTGAGTGCATGAGAAATCTCCAAGAATCCCTATCTTTCACTGCCCTGCCCAGATCCTAAAAGCCCTTGCCCATAACTCCTGATCGAGTCTATCCATCTAGTTTATGATCTTCCTCTCTTTCTTCTACTCTTTATCTTTCCTAGCTTTATTGTTTTTTTTCTAATGATTCATGCCTTTCAATTATGTGGCCAAAGTATGATAGTCTCAACTGGATCATTGTAGCTTCCATGGAGAACCATGGTCTGATCTGTTTAATTGTGGTCTGATCTGTTTGTCTTCTTGGCTGTCCATGGTATCCTAGGTACTCTTCTCCAGCACCACATCTCAAATGAGTTGATTTTCTTTCTGTGTTTCCTTCACTGTCCAGCTCTCGCATCCATACATGGTAATTGGGAATACAATGGCCTGGATGATTCAGACTTTAGTGCTCAGTTGTATGTCTTTATTCTTCAGTATCTGTTACAGTTTTTTCATAGCTGGTCTTCCAATTCCTAGTCTTCTTATTTCTTGATTGCAGTCTTCAGTCCAATTAATATTTGATCCTAAATATGGGGATTCTTTAACTACTTCAATTTCCTCATTGTCTAGATTGAATGTGTGTATTTCTTCTGTGGCCATTTTTTTCTTTATGTTCAACATCAAACATGCCTTTGCACTTTCATCTTTGACCTTCCTTATTAACTGTTCCAATTCCTGAATGTCTTCTGCTATTATAGTGTCTTCTGCATATCTTAGGTCAGGGGTCGGCAACCTATGGCCCGTGGGCCGGTTCTGGCCTGCGGACCCCCACTTACCAGCCCCCACCAACCCCTGCCGCTGCCGCCTGCCACCGCTGTTGCGCGTTTTGGAGAACAAAATGGCGGCCACGACATGCGCGAAGGTGGTTGCGGCAGCACGTGTAGCAGCGGTGGCGGTAGCATGCGGTGATGGTGGTTGCACGCGTGAGCCCGCGCACCACCATTCCCCCCCCCCGGCCCGCCAGAAGGGACAACTTTGAGGGACCAGCCCCTGGCTCAAAAAGGTTGCCTACCCCTGTCTTAGGTTGTTAATGTTCCTTCCTCCTATCTTAACTTCTCCTTTTTCTGATTCTAATTTTTCCTTTCTTATGCTTTTCTTATGATGTTTTCAGCATATAACTTAAACAAGTAGGGTGATAGGATGCTGTCTTGCCTGAATCCTTTGTCTATTGGGAATCATTCTGTTTTCCCAAATTCTGTTCTGACGGTGTCATCTTGTCCTTGATACAGATTTCTCATCAGGACTATTAGATGTAGTTGCACCCCCATGTCTTTGAGTGCATTCCATCACTTTTTGTGGGGTATACCATCAAATGCTTTGCTGTAGTCTATGAAACACATACTGATTCTTTTTTAGAATTCTTTGGTGTTCTCCATCAGCCATTGTATGTTTGCAATGTGGTCCCTAGTGCTCCTTCCTTTTCTGAATCCTGCTTGCATCTCTGGAATTTCTCTCTTCATATTTGGTTGGAGTCTATGCTGCAGAATTTTGAGCATTAGTTTGCTTGCATGTGAGATTAGTGCTATTGTCCTATAGTTACTGTAGTCTTTTATATCTCCTTTCTTATGGATTGGTATGTATATTGTTTCCAGTCTGTTGGCCACTGCTTTGTTTTCCATATTTGTTAGCTTATTTCAGTTAGCACTAAAGTTGCATCTGTCTGTAGGCAGTGTAGCAGTTCAATTGGGATATCATCTGTTCCTGGTGATTTATTTTTCCCCATTTCTTTTATTGTAGATTCCACTTCACTTCTTAGAATTTGGGATAAAGTAATGTATAGTACACACTATTAAAATGCCCTTCTGCCACATCCAGTTAAAAGACCAAAGATCTTATTAAATGAAAAGGTCTTTGCTTGCCAGAGAAGAGAGATCAGGGGTGGGGACAACCTAGCATGCACTCAAGGGCAGCTAACAAAATAGCGCTCCTTTTTCAAGCCACAGAAAGGGCACCAGAAGAGTCGACATGCGGCTTTTCCACATCTCTTCTGACGCAGCGCATGAAGATGCTGCGTTGGGGGACGTCATCAGGGCACTCGCCGTGTGCAATGGCACGCGCCCTGATTACGTCCTTGGGGAGGGGTTGAGGTGGCTGGCGTGCAGCTGCCCCTCTCCTTCCCTGCCTCCAAGATGGCGCTTTGTGCCATCTGCAGCGGCCCTTAGTCTTCCAGCAAGCATGACCTACCAATAACTTAGAGGGTGCAAAATTGTGGCCCTCTAGATGTTGTTGGGTTACATCTTCCATTATATCAGGCCATTCAGGGTGGAGGCCAATGAAGGTCAGAGTCCAAGAACATCAGGTTACCCACCTGCAGAACAAAAGAGAAGGGCTATTGTAATGGGTGAAGCTGTGTGTGTGAACATAATTTCATCATTCCCCATTGTGCAGATGGGAAACAATATCAGGTAACAGACAGTTTGAAGTGTAGTGGCACAAATGAAATGCTAAAGAAGTATTCTGTGGATACTATGGTCTGCCAAAAAGTCAAACAGATGGTTCTGAAAGCAAATCAAAGCTTAACTCTCCCCATAAGCCAAAATAACCAAACCCAGGCTATTGTACTTTAGAATGTCATGAAACAACTTGACTCATTGGAAAAGATGCTAGTAAAGTGAAAGATAGTAGGAAAAGGGGAAGAGACCATTACAGGTTTATTTCATCAAGGAAACAACAACCCTCGATTTGCAAGAATTTAGCAAAGTTGTTAATAACATGGTGTTTTAGAGGTCTCTCATTTATAGGGTCACTTTAAGTCAAAACTGTTGTTGTTAACTGTCCTCAAGTCAACTTCAACCTCTGGCAACCCTGTGAACAAGGCATCTCCAAGACTTCCTGACCTCAATGGAGCTGCTCACTTCCAACAAACATACAGCCATGTCCTCTGAGTCTATCCATCTGGTGTGTAGTATTCCTCTCTTTCTGCTGCCCTCCACCTTCGCCCACATCATTGCCTTTTCTAATGAGTCATGTCTTCTCATGATGTGGCAAAAGTACGATCACCTCAATTTAGTAATTTTGGCTTCTAGGGAAAGTTCAGGTCCAATTTGCTCTTGTACCCATTTTTGTTTTCTTAGCTGCCCACACTATCCTTAGCACTCTTCTCCAACACATCTGAAATGAGTTTACAGTTGTCCCTCCCAATTCGTGGTATTGCCGTCCTCCATCTTGCTGTCTGCAGTCTTGATCCTTCATGCATGGGAGAGATGTAATGGTGTGCATGCCTAAGGCATGCACGCAGTGCAGCACACAGGAGCACCCCTCATTGTAATCAATGGGGCACCAATATTGGCAATTTTCCCAATTGGCGGGGGGTGGGGTGGGTCTGGAACAGATCCCCCATGAATCGGAAGGGATTCTTTTGATCAAATTTTCACTCTCCAGCACTCACAGCCATACATAGTGATAGGAAATCCAGTGGCATGAACTTGGTGGCTACCCCCCTATCCTGGAACTCCCTTCCTTGCGAGAACAGAATGGCCCCTTCCTTGTTGTCCTTCCCTTGGCAGGCTAAGACATTTTTATTCAGACAGGCTTTTAAAACAGAAAGTATTTAAAGAATGGCATGGGGGTGCTGTAGTGTTTTATAATATACTTTATAAAAAGTGATTTTATCTTTTTAAATTGTATTTTGTTCTTTTAATGAGTGATCTGTTTGAATATTGTAATAGTTTAATTGTATTTTAATGCTCTCTTTTGTAGGTTTTTAATTATTCTGTTCTTCTGTAAGCCACTTTGAATCCCAATTTTTTGGGGAAAGCAGGAAATAATAATAATAATAATAATAATAATAATACTCACTTTAATAATAATAATAATAATAAGTTTTATTTCTAACCCGCCCCTCTGCGTCGCAATCGGGGCAGCTTACAACAGTTAAAATACAATAGTTAAAACAATCCCTTTAGTGTTCAGTTGTACATCTTTGCACATGTTGATGGCAGTGGTGGCAGGTGGCATGCTCTCAGTGGCTTCTCTAACCCTCTTGTTGCCCAGTTGGGCAGTGAAGTCAAAACTGACTTGACAGCAATGAACCCAAAATAGAGAGTTGCCCACCCAAGACCATCAAGTAAGAATTTGACCTGTTCTTTCCTTTCCTGACATTACAGCATAGTCTAGTCCTCTTTTAAAATCTTTTGGCCCAGACCACAGGCCACAATATACACATAACCATCCACCCTCTCACTAGACCAAAGTGAGTGTTTGAAATGATGCCCTGCTATCCTCCCCACTCTGGAGATCCCTCATTTCTCCAACATATAGCCTCCATCTGGCAAGATGAAGAGACTAGAGAGGATTGCTCTGAGAAAGGGCGACACAGCACATTTTCCCCCCAGAACCGCTTATTCAGCTCTTTCCTCCCCCCCCCCCCCCTCGTTTTCATTGTAATCTTTTGTAAGCAAACCATAACTTGAAACTTAGCCATGCGGTTGCCTGCATTGCCCTGCAGGAGATGTTGTCAAGCTGGCTGGCTCTTTTTCTCCCTGCTCCACAGCCTTTGCTACAAACAGGAGCCTCGGCTGCCTCCTTCTTCTGCATCCGCACAACAGAAATAATCCGATTTGACAGCGCTTTAACTGCCAAGGCTCAATGCGATGGAATTCTGGGAATGGTCGCTTGTTGGAGCACCAGAGCTCCGCTACATCGCATTGAGCCATGACAGTTAAAGCAATTATTTCTGTCGTGCATTGAGCCATGACAGTTAAACCCGATTATTTCTGTCGTGCGGACGCAGTTTAGGAAGAGCGCAGATGCCCTCGTTGAATGGATTAGGAAACCCAAGGAAGCAAAATGAAGGGGCTCCAACAGGCGAGCAATGTCCTGCCAAAGGAACGTTTTGCTGCAGAGCCTCGAGAATTTAATTCAGGACAAAAAAAGAAAAAGGAAGGAAGGGAAAGTGATCCCATCTGCCAAGATGAATTCACAGCTGCCCCTGGAATTGCACTGCTGACAACCCGGGCATCGAAAGAAGTATCCCTGCTAAAAGCGGGGCTCCCTGCTTACGCGTCCGAGCCATGCTCTGGGAGTGTGGATGATGGGAAACACGGCTCCGGGGTGACAACTGGGTGTGGGCATAGGAGAGATGGGCTCTCCGTTGTGAATTCAGCCGCCGATGAGATTCACCACAACCCCACTGAAGTGTCTGTCATCCCCTTTAGGCTGCGAGCATCACTTGGCAGTGAGTCCCACTTCCGAAGAGAGTTGCAACCGATCCTATCATCTCTATATTAGTTGTAGCGGTTTGAGTGCTGGACTATGACTCTGGAGAACATGGTTCGAATCCTCAATGGGCCATGGAAACCCACTGGGTGACCCTGAGCAAGTCACAATCTCTCAGCCTCAGAAGAGGGTAATAATGGCAACCCCCTCTTTGAAGAAACCTGCCAAGTGCCAAAACCAGAAGTCGCCAGAAGTCGGAAAGGAGTTGAAAGCACACACAACAACAACAACAATCCCAGGTCAAAAAGAGATTGTCCTTCGGTTCCCTGAGGACACGATTGAGCCCCTGACTTTTGGAAGCCGATTTCGGGGCATCCTGTGGAAATGTCCTCCGCCTTCTCAGAGGGGTCCACTCCTTTCCTTTTCCAAGGTCGATGGCAAGAAATCCACGTTTTAAGGGGAAGAAGCATCGAGAAATTAGGAAAACGACTTGGGGACCCGCGCATCCAGGGTGACGAGTTGTCATCACCACAAAATATAGGACATTCAAGAAAAAAATGTAAGGCGTTCCAAAAGAAACGCTAAAAACAATCATATATATATATAATCCTGCTTCTTAACCATGCCCCAAATGGAGGACATTTTGGAATCCCTTCTGGACAGTAAGGCTGAAATGTAGGACATGTCCTGGGAAAGGAGGAGCCCTAGTCCTCCCCCCCCCCCCCTACAAATATAAATTCCCGCTTCTTAGTCTTCTTCGAAAGGGAGGACATTTTGGAATTCCTCTTGGACAGAAGGTTGGAATGTAGGACATGTCCTAGGAATGGAGGAGCCCTGGTCCCCCTGCCGCACATCCCTCTTTCGGCACATGATAGCTGCCAAGGCTGGGCGCCTGGCATCCCACCAAGTCCCTGTCGGGGGCCATGCTTTGGAGGCAGCTTTCGCTAAATCCGCGGCACTTACTCCGAAGTGGCACCGGAGGAGTCCTCTCCTTCTGCTTTACCCCACTAACTGGTGTGTGTGTGTGTGTGTGTGTGGAAGCAGTTATAAGGAGAAACGCGTTAAAGTTAAATTCAACCGCCACCACCCCCGCCCACACACACACAAAGAAAAAAAAAAACACCCAGAAAATAAAATAAAGGGCGGGGGTGTCAAGTAGACCCACACTTGTAGTTGAAGCTGGTTTTACACACACAGACACCCACATCCTGAATCCCATTGTGAGATAAAGGCGGGATAGAAACCTTTGAAACAAACAAACAAACATATGTATATGTCGAGGTTGAGCTGAAAGACAGCTCTTTTGGGGCAGACAGGAGGCGAGGCGGGTGAGCGGGAGAACTTTGCCTCTCCAGTCCTTTTCCTGCTCCCTCAGCTCCCACTGAATGGAGGATGCCTGAGGCAATCTGTGGGGTTTCCCCACCTGGTTCATCAGAATCCTCCCGCTCTTTTTTTAAAATTTATTTTTTCGTCCCTAGCATCCCTCTCTGACCCTGACACCGTCCTTTTCCTGCCTCAGCTTTGGGAAGCATCATCGTCAGCATCATCAGCATCACCATCATGAGCATCAGCAGCAGCAGCAGGTGTCGGAGGAGGCGGTAGCAAAGGCCAAGAGCGCGCGCGCCTCTGCCTGGTCCCCCTTCCCTTCCCTTCCCTTCCCTTCGCGCGCGCTCTCAAGCCATCCTTTCCTTCCCTTTGCCTCTTTCTCCTCCCCCTTTCTCTCTCTCTCTTTCTCTCTCTCCTCTCCATCCAGGCTTCTGTTCTTCCTGCGTGGGCGCCTTTGCCAGGAGGGGAGACGGAGAGAGAGAGAGGGGGGGTGGCTGGGAAATCCCGGTGCGTGAAGAGAAGGGAAGCCGGTACTGCGGACTTGGCAAGGGAGCAAAGAGGAACCTTGGAGAGGACTAGAACCGGGACCGAGGAAAGGAAAGGAAAGGAAAGGAAAGGACCGGTCTTTTTTACACACCTACACACCTCGGCTCCCCTCCTTCCATCGTCCGCCTCCTCCTCCTCCTCCTCCTTTGGCCCAGGAGAGCTTGTCCTCCCTCCTCCAGCGCTCAGTCTTTGGGATGGAGAGGAAGGGAGAGCCTTAAGGCCGGTCCTCGGCTCTCTCTCAGAGGCGACAGGACTCCCGCCTAAACTTTTATTGCAGCTGCTTCTTCCTCTCCCTCAGCTCCCCTCCTTTGCTCTTGGAAATGGAAGGACTGCAGTTCCTTGGATAAACGAAAAGAAAGAAAGGGGAGGGGGATGGTTTGAGGGAGGAAAAAGGGGGGGGGCGCAGAAGAAGCCCGTCTCTCGCTTGGAGGGAGACCCTGAGAGGGAAAAAGGCCCCCTCCTTGTCCAGGACTCTGTCGCTTCTCCGACCAGGCTCTTGAAAAGGACATTTCTCCCCCCATTCCTTCCTTCCTTCCCTCCCTTTCGATGATGATGATGGTGATGATGATGATGCGCTCCTTCTGATCCTATGCCGCAAGAAGGGAAAGATGGATTTGGTCGAGTTTAAAGGATTTCGCCTCTAAGAAGGAGGATTGCATGGCACAACCAAAGAGGACTAAATCCCCAATCGGGTAAATCGCCTTTCCCCTATCCAACCCCCCCCCCCGTCCCTAAACCTCCTCCGGCCCCGTGGCCTTGCCCCCATCCCTTCCCTCCCAAGTCCTCAACTCCCTTTTTGGGGTGTTTCTTCCCCATCCCATCCCATCCCATCCCCATCCTAAAAGACCCGATGACGGACCCATGCATCTTCCTTTCGATGCCCCAAGAGAACCCGGGAAGGTTGGCCTCACCTCTCTCCAGCAAAGACTTGGGGCTTTTTTTGGTGGTGGACCAACCGGGCGATTAGCGGCGGCGGCGTGAGGAGGAGGAGGAGGAAGAGGAGGAGGAGGAGGAGGCAAGGCTTCCCGTCTCTTTCTTTCTGGAGCCCACGCGTGGCCTCGGTCGCCCGTGGGGGGACTGCGCTCTTTTTCTCTTTCTCTCTCTCTCTCTCTCTCTTCCCCATCTCCTCCCTTCCCAGCCCCAAACCTCGTCGGCTAGTTATGCAGACTGTCTGCGATGGTGGCGGCGTGGGCTGCTAGGCTCCGATGCTGGTGGCTGGAGGCGTCGTCCCTGGCCATGGGGGGCTGAGGCTCAGAGAGGGCCACGGCGGCGGCGGCGGCGGCGAGAGCGGGGAGCGGGAGAAGCAGGAGCCAAGGCCGGTCCGAGTCGGTGCGGAGCCTCCTCTCCGTCCTCTGCCCACCGGTGGAAGCCCTCCCGTCTCTAAATGGAATTAGTGGAGAGCGAAGCCCCGTGTGTAAGGAACAGACATGATCCATGGGCGCAGCTTGTTTCACAGTGAGTCTCTCTCTCTCCTTTCTCTCTCTCTCTGCTTTCCTCTCCTTGGTAGGACCAACTAGCCAAATAGGGGAAAGAGATGCAAGGAGATGAATGGCGTAGGTGTAGATCTACCCCCCCCTCCTACCCGCACCCCACTCTCCGATCCTCTTTTTCTCCATCACTGGAGCTTTCGCCGATTGGCATTTTGTTGGGTGCCTTCAAGTCGTTTCCCACTTAGGGAACCTGTCATGGGGTTTTCTTGGCAAGATTTGTTCAGAGAGGCTTTTTTTTTTTTTGCCATGGCCATCCTCTGAAGCCGAGAGAGTGTGACTTGCCCAAGGTCACCCAGTGGGTTTCCACGACCGAGCTGGGATTGGAACCCCGGTCTCCAACGCTCAAACCACTACCCCATGCTGGCTCCCTGCATATATCAATTAGTAGGATGCAATATTCTGTAGGCTCCTGTTCCAGAGCGAGTAGCTTTCAAAGTCATGCGTATCAGGAGCGGGGTAAAATTGAGAAAGGTTGAGGGGGATTGATCTGCAAAAGTCTCTTTACACACACACACACACACACACACACACCCGGTAAGGAAGGGTAGGCCATGGTAAATTCACTTACAGGAGAAATCAGCAGCGAAAGACTCAATGGGATTTAGCTACGTAATTGTGGAGGAGAAAGATTAAACCCTCTCTCCCACTCCCCTCCCACGTTGGCTGCAGTCGTGAACGACTAACTTGGAATCGGTGGCCTTTGTTTCCGTGTAAACGTTTTCCGAATAGAGGCAACTGTGTTTCTGCCTACATTCCTCCCTTTGCATCCAGAGTTTTAAGTCTGAGGCTAGGATTACAACCAAACCTAATGACACACATCCATCCCTGGTGCCAGTTCTATAGCATCAGCATTAATCCGGAGGGACCACTAATGATTACTGTCATTAGTCAGGATTAGTCCCAGTGCTGCTGAATTTTGACTGTAGTCACTCTTATCCTTACCATGAAATGAAGTTCAGTTACAGTATTTGGATTTAAATTGGTAGTTGAGCTTAAATTGGGAGTAAGAGCCTTCCTTGGTCTCCCCCCCCCCCATTTTTAAAAAAGTTATTCTTGAGGACTATTTTTTTCTGTTTATGTGTTTATTCAGTATTTTTTTCAGTAAATGGACAGCTCTGTATTAGTTAATAGGTAAGAAAGAAGTAATAAAATGGTGGAAGGCACCTACATCCCAACACCCAACTGAAACCAAGTGCTTGGACTGCAAGATTTGTTTCCTTAACTAAAAACACTGAGCTCCAATGATTAGTCTAGAAGCTTTCATTTGTCTTCTACATATTGCCCTGTTCTTGGCTTATGTTGGCAAGTTGTATCAGTGTTGAGCAGGAGACAATTTCAACTGGGTTTGTAAAACAGCAGAAAACAAAATGTCGACTTTCCTGCATAGTGGGAAAATGAACATAAAGATGATCCAAACTGCAGTAACTGGAACTGTTTTGTCAGGATGCCACATCATCCCTTTTCTATGGAACCTTTTTTTGATGGAGGCCTCAGAAGGCAAACAGTTGAGAGGAATATATTGAGAGAAACATTACTGTTACTGTTGAGCCTTTACTTGTTTTCCATTCATGGTGACCCTATCATTGCTACTTTTTAAAACATGTGAATAAATTAATTTTAAAAGTTGCATATAACTAAAGCCAAATACTGTAATTAGCATGCAAGTATAACAGCGAATAGGAATATATTGAGAGGAACATCCTTGTCACTGTTACTATTGAGCCTTCAAGTTGTTTTCCATTTATGGTGCCCCTATCATTGCTACATTGCTACTTTTCAAAATGTGAATAAATTAATTTTAAAAGTTGCATATAACTAAAACCAAATACTGTAATTAGTATGCAAGTATAACAGCTAATAGGAATATATATATATATATATATATATATATAATTCTACATGACTCTTCCAATGAGCACATGGACTTGCAGTAACCAGTGCAAGTAAATTTAAAGGGACATGTCTGTGCCCTTTACCATGCTTGAAATCACAATACTCATTTGCATTTTGTAGGTCACTTTTATGCCCATTTCTCAGATACAGATAGAGATAATTTAGTGACACTCTTTTTAGTTTTTATAAGTTGACTTCCATGATTCACTCATGTTGCAATTCTGTGCACTTATTCAGGATGCAAATTCATTGCACCTGAGGAAGCAGTAGGCTCTAGTCTATGAAATCTCACACTACCAACTTCTTTCTTTCAGTTAGTCTCAAAGGTGCTACAAGTTCCTTTTGCATACTGATTTTCCAGACTAACATGGCTATGTCTTTGAATTCACTCAAGTCAGTGGGACTGAGTAAACCTGCACAGGATAGTACTAGATGTTTTATAAGAAGAGTTGGACTGGAATTAAATTCTCCTAGCTATATGGTTTTACTGCCAAGTACAACCATTCTGGATTATATAAATGCATCATGTACTTAAATTCAAACTCAGCCTTCAACCTCTTTTGCAGAAATAAGTTTCATTAAAATGAACATGAAACTTGCTCCTGACAAACTCTCATTAGGCCTGGGCTAATACTCATTTATATCAGTGAATGGGATTCAACATGTATGATTGAGCACAAGATCTTGGGTTTGATACAAATAATATATAGCATTATAAAACTTTTTAAAAGGCTGGCCATATGAAGGTACATTCAGGTGGTTCTTTTCTTGTACAATTACCCTGCCTCCTTCATGGAATCCGAAGAAGGGATCCAGCTTCTTCCATTTATGACATTGCAGTCTTTTCTCTCCACCACTTCAAACTTTTTCCTTATCAGAAACAATGTTAGTAGATGCTGCACAATGCCTTTTGATTAGAGTTAGGAGCTGTCCATGAAAGTAACCAAATTCACAGTGCAGGCATGCCTCAAAATCCTCTTGTCAAAGAACAGCATGTGAATGATTGTTTTTTCTTTCTTTCCTGGAATCCTTGAAACATCACTTGTTCTTTCAGAATGTCTATGTGACCATACTGCATTCTATAGGGAATTCAGAAGTTTTGTATAAATCTAATTTTGTATACATCCATTTGAATATTTGTTTCCAACTTAAGGCAACCTAAAGTGAACCCATCATGGGGTTTTCTTGACAAGATTTGTTCAGAGGAGCCTTTCCCATCCTCTGAGGCTGAGAAAGTATGACTTGTCTAAGATCACCCGGTAGCTTGCCATGACTGAATGGGGATTCAAAACCTGCTCTCCAGACTTTCAGTTCTTAAACCACTATACCTTGCTGACTCCTTAAATGTATGTAGCTTCTTTTATTTATCCCATTTTTAAAAAGAAATAATTAAGAACTTTCAACATATATATTCCCTGCTGACTGCTACTGATAATCACTAATCACTTTGGAGTTACCGTATGTGGCATACTGGAACAAATGTTTCACAAATTTTTCTAGCTAGAAACCAAAATCACAAAATAGTCCCATCTCCCTCACCCTCCTTGTGTTCTCTGGCATGCCACATACTTTTTACAAGTCCTGGACCTCCATTCCAAAGAATTACTTCACATGCAATGGAATATCTAAAACACCTTTTGAGACTCTAAGGCTGTGTTGGTGAACCTATGGCATGCATGCCAGAGATGGCTCGCGAAGCTATTTTCACTGGCATGTGGAGTGGAGAAGAGGAGGAAAAGGCGTGCATCTGTTCCTCCTCCTCCCAGCCATCCCAGGTCTTCACCTGCCTCTGGAGAGGAAGGTGAAGGCCTGGGAAATTGTGAGGAGAGGGAGGAGGAGGAACAGGTGTGCCCCTGTTCTTCCTTCTCCCAGACCTTCAGCTGCTCCAGAGAGACAGCTGAAAACCCAGTAAGGTGCAGGGGGAGGAGGAGGAACAGGTGTAGGGGGAATAGGAGGAATGGGCACATGCCTGTTCCTACTCCTCCCAGGCCATCAGCTGCCTCCAGAGAGGCAGCTGAAGGCCTGGGAGGGTGCAGGGGAGAAGAAGTCCTACCTGAAGGCCTGGGAGGGTGCAGGGGGGGAAGAAGTCCTACCCATAGGGCAGAAGTCTCACCCTGGAAGTCCCATTTCCCCTGGAAGTCCTGCCTATAGCATGGGGTAACTCTTGGTGCCGGAAGGACATTTAGTTTGAGCACTCAGTGCTTAAAGGTTTGCCATTACTGCTCTAAGGTGAAAAGATGTGTTTTCCATTGTGAACTAGCTGGAAGAGGATCATTCTCATTCCTCTATGGTCCTAGATAGGATGGGCAGCCCTAGATTGCAGATGGTATTTTCCCAAATATGATGGTAATGATGATAATGATTATATTTATTTATATCCCACTCTTTCCCCAGAACTGTGACTCAGAGCAGCTTCATAACATTAAAAAACAAAAACAATTAAAACCATAGAAAAGAAATGCATTAAAAAGGAATTAAATTATTACAATGTTAAAATAGATAGCTATTAAAAGAATAAAATAATTTTTAAAAAGATAAAACTATATAGAACACTTTAAAATGAAACAACATCCCAACTTGGTCCATACAAACATTCCATTTTAAAAGCCTGTCTGAACAGGTAGGACTTAGCTTGGCAGTGGAAAGCCAACAAGGAGGGAGCCATTCTGGTCTCCCAGGGAAAGGAGTTCCAGAATCTAGAGGCAGCCACCAAGAAAGCCTTCTCTGGTATCCCCACCAACCATGCTTATGATGGTGATAGGACTGAGAGAAGGGCCTCTTCAGAGGACCTCAGAGCCTGGGCTGGTCCATACAGGGAGACATGGTCTGCCAAATAACATGGACCTGAGCCATATAGGGCTTTATAGGTCATAACCAGCACCTTGAATTGTACCCCGAAACAAACTGGCAGCCAATGGAGCTGTTTCAACAAGGGCATTGTGTAGTCTCTGTAATCTGCCTCACTTAACAACCTACCAGCAGCTCTTTGGACCAGCTGAAGTTTCTGAACACTCTTCAAAGGCAGCCCCATGTAGAGCCTATTACAGTAGTTCAAACGAGATGTAACCAAGGCATGTATCACCATGACCAGATCTGGCATCACGAGGAATGGGCACAGCTGGTGCACAGGCTTTAAATGCATAAAAGCACTTCTGGTCACTGCAGAGATCTGAGCATCCAGGTTCAAAGCTCAGTCCAAGAGTACCCCTAAACTGCGAGCCTGTGTCTTCAGTGGGAGTGTAACCCCATCTAACACAGGCTGGATCCCTATTCCCTGATCTGCCTTCTGACTGACCAGGAGTGCCTCTGTCTTGTCTGGATTAAGTTTCAACTTGTTTGTCCTCATCTAGTCCATTACTGATAACAGACACTGGTTTAGGACTAGGACAGCCTCCTTGGATTGAGGTGGAAAGGAGTAGTAAAGTTGAGTGTCATCTGCATATTGATGACACTGCACCCCAAAACTCTGGATGACCTCTCCCGGCAGTTTCATTTATATGTTAAATAGCATAGGGGACAACACAGAACCCTGAGGAGTCCCCCATCACCAGCTTCTGTAAAACAGTGCCTCCAAGTCCCATCCCATGGCTCAGAAGGATACCATGGTCAATGGTATTGAAAGCCGCTGAGAGATCCAGCAGAACCATAGTGATACACTCTCCCATCCACTTCCTTGCATAGTTCACCAAGGTGGTCAAGGCTGTCTCTGTTCCATAGCCAGGTCTGAAACCAGATTGAAATGGATCTAGATAAACCATTTCATCCAGAAACCCCTGGAGTTGGGAAGCCACCACACATTCCAGTACCTTGCCCTGAAATGGTAGGTTGGACACTGGCCAATAGTTATCCATTACAGTCGGATTTAGGAATGGCTTTTTTTTTTTTAAACAAAGGCCTTACAACTGCCTCTTTTAGGCATGATGGGACTTTGCCTTGTTGTAGGGAGGCAATGACTCCCTCCTTCATCCATTCAGCCAGTCCTCCTCTGGCCTGTTTAATCAGCCATGAAGGACAAGGATCTAAAAAGACACATGTGATGGCTTTCACCTCTCCAAGGATCCTGCCCACATCAGTTTGTAATACAACACACCTGTTGTTTAAGAGTGCATGTGCTGACTTTCATAACACTAACAACATAAAATATAATGTTGCTGAGACAAATGCAGGGTCACTGTGATTTAGAATGATGTCACAGACACTTTTTAGAGAATGCCTATTTTATCATTTTTAGTTGCACAGCAAGGGAGCTAAAGGTGATTTGGCTTAAGGTATGGGAAGTGATCAGTTATACAATTATTTATTTATAGCTCTAAATTTCAGGAGCTAAGGTCACCAAGGGCCTTTGCAGACTGCCAGAAATAATGCAGATTGAGGTCATTTTAACTGCCCTGGCTCAGTGCTAAGGAATCATGGGAACTGTTGTTTATTGTGGCATCAGAGCTCTCTGACAGAGAAGGCTCAATATCCCAGAAAAAAAATACAGTTCCCATGATTCCTTAGCACTGAGCCAGGACAGTTAAAGTGACCTCACTCTGCATTATTTCTGGCAGTCTGCAACAGCCCCAAGTCAGCTTTATAGGGGTGCAAGGGTTTGAACCCCCCCCCCCCCGGGAGTCTAGCATTTTAGGCAGTCTGGGTACCAACTGGTTCTCCAGTGTGGCTTCCCCATATGTTTTCTTGAGGCTAGACAGTTTTGACTCCTCTTTGAGGCTTCTTTGCATAAGCTGAGCAATGCCACTCTTACATGGAATTAATCCAAACTCTAGTGTATGCATGTGGAGAAAGGAGAGAAAAGATTTCAGCTTTCCCAGTATTTGCAGCAAGGATCTCTACTGTTCATTATGAAATTGGCAGTACTGCTTTTAAATAGTGACTTGCAGAATTACCCCACATAGCATTAAATTAGGTAGACTAAAATATTGAACTGACATGTTCTGGAAGGGTTGGAAATGAAGGAAGGATGAAAAGCTCCATTATATAAGAAAGCAAGGAAGAAGGCAGAAACAGAATGGCATATTACAGGTTTGTGTAAACAATTCAGTAAGTTTGAGAATGGATGTGAAATGTTGATGGTTAAGTACCAGAAGTCCGTCAAAACTTGGGTTCAAGGGCTCACTAAGAATCAAAGCACATATAACATTTGCCACTGGACTGACACCAAAATGACATCTCTAATCCATGAGGATTATCTCTGTAGCATGTGCCATCATGTTACACCTCTTCTTGTCCCTGGCAGCTGCTAGTGGAGGCACATTCTTTCAATGGGATGTCATGGAGCACTGTGATAGATGTTCACAACTCTTAGGTTAAATAAGTTGAAAATTTACGATGGAAATAGTAGCTTTGCTCCTAAAATGATATAACTGCAGGAATTTCATGCAAGAGTTGTTTTATTTCTTCTGCTACCATCACCTGTTCCAGAGGTCTCAAAAAAACATCCAGAACAATGTGGGTTGGATTCTGTGGAGCTGCTTCAAAGCAAAAAAATGCTCCCAAATTGGTCTCAGATCCTAAGGCAAATTAACCAAGTTCAGAAAAGAAAATTTTCCTTAGCAGCTTTCTGAACCTCTGAGGAAGCTTTTCAAAGATCTCAGGCAGATACAGAGGGAGGACAAGATGGGAAATTTTTCTTTTGTAAACTTCCTGAACTTTTCTTAGGATTAAAGTTCTAGTTTTCAATGGGATCTCTATAGCAAAGGTGAAGCATGCTCTGCCTATAATATGTGTGGAGCATTTGTAACTCTGGCAGTCATGCACTCACGTTCATAAGTCTTGACTGACACAGCTGTAAAAATGGATGAAAGCAGAAAGAAATCACCCATGAGGAGTCAACAAAACAGTGGGTGGGTACCTCATTCCACCCTGTGGTATAATACACCATTCCTATTCAGACTAGGGGCTTCTGGTGGAGTTATGTCCCCAGAATATATGAGCCATTCAAGAAACTCTAAAGCAATGTGTTCACTGGGAAGTGTAGTGCACTATAATGTCTCACCTTGGTTGTGTAAGTGCCCTAACTGGATGTCACATGATCCATGTCAAGGAATATGTCCTGATTCCCACATATGATCATAGTCATGACAGACTATGTCATGACTATGATCATAGTCATGACATTGGGAATGTCCGCAGTAAAAGGAAGAAGAAGGAAATGGTAGGGCCACTGTGTGGAGAAGATGGCAAAAAGTTTACAGGGGACAGAGAAAAGGCAGAATTACTCAACACCTTCTTTGCTTCAGTCTTCTCAGAAAAGGCAAAGGGTGCTCAACCTGAGGATAATAGAGCAGAGGACAGAATAGGAGAATTTCAGCATAGAATAAGTAAAGAGATAGTACAGGAATACCTGGTTAATCTAAATGAATATAAGTCTCCAGGACCAGATGAATTACATCCAAGGGTATTAAAAGAACTGGCAAATGTAATATCGGAACCATTGGCAATAATCTTTGAGAACTCCTGGAGAACAGGAGAAGTCCCAGCAGACTGGAGGAGGGCAAACGTTGTCCCCATCTTCAAAAAGGGAAAAAAAGAGGATCCCAACAATTATCGTCCAGTTAGTCTGACATCAATATCGGGAAAGATTCTGGAGCAGATTATTAAACAGAGAGTCTGTGAACACCTGGAAGGTAATTCCATAATCACAAAAAGTCAACATGGGTTTCAGAGAAACAAGTCATGCCAGACAAATCTGATCTCTTTTTTTGATAAAATTACCAGCTTGGTAGATGAAGGAAATGCTGTGGATATAGTATATCTTGATTTCAGTAAGGCCTTTGACAAGGTTCCCCATGACATTCTTGCAAACAAGCTGGTAAAATATGGTCTAGACAAAGTAACTGTTATATGGATTTGTAATTGGTTGACTGGCCGAACACAAAGGGTGCTCAACAATGGCTCCTTTTCAACCTGGAAAGAAGTGACCACTGGGGTGCCACAGGGCTCTGTCCTGGGCCCAGTGCTATTCAACATCTTTATCAATGACTTGGATGACAGTATTGGGGGTATAGTTATCAAATTTGCAGATGACACCAAATTAGGGGGAGTAGCTAATACCCCAGAGGACAGGATCAAAATTCAAAATGACTTGAACAGACTAGAAAGCTGGGCCAAAGCTAACAAAATGAAATTCAACACAGAAAAATGTAAAGTACTGCACTTAGGGCGGAAAAATGAAAAGCACAGATATACAATGGGGGACACCTGGCTGAACGAGACTACGTGTGAAAGGGATCTAGGAGTCCAGGTAGACCACAAGTTGAACATGAGTCAACAGTGCGATGCAGCAGCTAAAAAGGCCAATGCAATTTTAGGCTGCATCAATAGAAGTATAGTGTCTAGATCAAGAAAAGTAATAGTGCCACTCTATTCTGCTTTGGTCAGGCCTCACCTGGAATACTGTGTCCAGTTCTGGGCACCACAATTCAAAAAGGATGTGGAGAAACTGGAGCGTGTCCAAAGGAGGGCAACTAAAATGGTGAAGGGTCTGGAAACCAAGCCCTATGAGGAACGACTTAGGGAGCTGGGGATGTTTAGCCTGTAGAAGAGAAGGTTAAGAGGTGATATGATAGCCTTGTTTAAATATTTAAAGGGATGTCATATTGAGGAGGGAACAAGCTTGTTTTCTGCCACCCCAGAAACTAGGACCCAGAACAATGGGTGCAAGCTTCAGGAACAGAGATTCCACCTCAACATTAGGAGGAACTTCCTGACAGTAAGGGCTGTTCGACAGTGGAACACACTCCCTCGGAGTGTGGTGGAGTCTCCTTCCTTGGAGGTCTTTAAGCAGAGGCTGGATGGACATCTGTTGGGGATGCTTTCATTGGGAGTTCCTGCATGGCATGGGGTTGGACTGGATGGCCCTTGTGGTCTCTTCCAACTCTATGATTCTATGATTCTATGATTCTATGATTCTATGAGTCTATGATAGATAATTACTAGTTTTATTGGCAGTTATTCCTTCTCATTTTACTCACATGTCTACTAGAGTAGTATATTTGATGTGGCCAGATGACTAGAAGATATAATAATAATAATAATAATAATAATAATAATAATAATAATAATAATAATAATAGTATTTTTATCCCGTCCCTCTGCGTAACGCAACCGGGGCGGCTTACAACTTTAAAATATACATCCATATCCATATTAAACTTACTCATTGGATGACCTTGAAGAAATAATACTATCTTGGCCTCTGCTTCAAATGTTAAAAACAGAAACAAAAACAACTGACAGCTTTAAAGACTGCCAACATTGATTGGGATAAGGACCATCGGACACTGTGTGCTAAATGCCTTACAATAGGAATACAATATGAAGGACTGATTTTTGCATCCCAGTTTTCCAGATTCACAAAGATCAAACCTTTAGGTCATTCAGAAAAAGTATGCAGTGATACCTTCAATAAGCACATATTCCCCTTCTACATAAAATATGCATTAGTGAATGGGTAACTTCAATATGCTCATGTTTCAAGCTGTAACAACTCTGAAGGCTTACCAAATCCCAAATATTGTTAAAAACCCATCTTCAAGAATGATAAGAGACTATAGAATTGTGCAAAATTTATATAGGAAACAAAAATGGTGAATAAATTATACAAATTATATTCAGTAACTGTATTCTAAAGTGACAGTGGGTATATGGACGCAACATATAACAATAAAAACATTTTACAGAAAGGGTGGTTATGTTCTTACTTTTATTAGTTCATCAAAAGCTTATAGTATTTTCTTTGCTGAGACAATGTCCAATCTCAAAGTGCTCTGCCAATACAAATCCTGCTAAATTGAGTTAGTGCAGGATGAATGTTTACTGTGTTACATTGTCTATGTAAACAACTTATGATTTGGTTGTTAATGTGGAAGCTAATTTATAAGATGAGTACCAACAATGGAGTACTGCTTGACATTGGATCTCATTGGAGAATGAAGCATGAAGGCAATTTAATTTAAGGAGTTTTGTGAAAGAGACATTTTCTATCTCCTTCTATAATCAGCTCCCCCAGAACCCAAAAAATCCCTCTTGAAGTATAAAGGATGATTTCTAAGGGGTGCTTGGAAAAGAGAAGATGCTCCTCAAATTAGTTAAAGTTTATAAGGGAATGTTTCCCAGGTGATTACGGGTTGGTTTGGCTTAACTGGATCACATAAGATAAATAAATTAACTAATGTTAAATGTTAAATACCAGCTGAATATTATATATAGATAACAGAAAATGTAACAGTTATATCCAATGTACACATTACTGTGCTGAGCCATGAATAGCTTTTAATGATATAATTTAATATTATAGCATTCAATAGGAGAAGACTAGCAACACAATCTTAGGCATGTTTGCTGAAAAGCGATTCCTGTGGGGCTTACTCCCAAGTGGGTATAGGAATGCAGCCTCAATGTGTTCCTGTATCTACATGGCTTTTCCTATGAATCTGTAGCCATTTGGCGTAGTGTACAATACTGTTAAAACCACTTGCAGTAATAGATAACATAGCTAAATGGAGTCACAAAACATACATTGTTCATTTGTTGTTTAGTATTTTCTTTCTTTGATTAACCCATTATTGCAACTAATATCCTTTTTTTTTTCAGTTGTAGCAAGTTTTATCATCCTACATTGGGCTGGGGCGACAAAAAAGGGAGCAGGTATGTTTCTTTCTTTTTTTAAAGAAAGCATATATCATGTGCATGCCCTGCACCCACATTAGCTCGACAGTGGTCCTTTCGGGCTGCCTGTTTGAGGCCAATGTGATGTTACTAAAATTCCTGTTTCCTGGAGCTGAGATATGAACTTAATTGGTTTATGAGGTTCATCTCAAATACAAGCTGAACATGATATCCCTAAATGTTCTTCAGTGGCTTAGAATAAAAAGTACATCACAATCTAGTTCAGTTTAGTGTTAAATCAGCACATGGAACCAACACTGTATGTTGGTTAGAATATGGGTAAACAGACATTTAATTTGCAGGATTTACTGTGTTTTTCATTTGAATGTCAAAGTCTATTGCTGGATGTGAAGTCTTGGCTTGTGATGGTGGACATAGAGTTGCCCAGGGATTTTTTCCCCCCAGAGACAGAATTTGAGCTCGCACACAACCCTTTCACCTAAAAGTCTGCTCCTGTCTTTTCCCAAACTGTCCTGCCTAATTCATAGAAAGGAAAATATGCTTTCTGTTGATATTTTTAAACAATTAGGAATTGGATTCTTGATGATTCTACTGCAGATTATCCAGAGATTAAGTTATTACAGTAGATTCTTACCTACCTTCTGTCTATTCCTGATTTAGAATTCCTGGGTGGGGCAAGGACAACACTATGTGGGATTTTTTGAGTTCTTTAAAAATACTTTTAATTAGTGACCCATATCTAAATTGAGCTAAGGTGGTTCATCTGTCACCAAGTAAAATTCACAGTCCTTTCCCTTCTGTACCCCTTTCTCCTGAAAGTGCATAGTTCATGCCACAGTATGTTATATGCAACAAAATTGTTGTATATTGCAGAAATATGCCTGTACAACAGATGGCTCTATGTTGGTTCTACTGAATCAGATGCAAGCTAGACCACAAACCATGAAGAAAGGTTATCTTTTCTAGCAGGTTTCCTTTCAGTTCAAATTGGGAGAGAATTATAGTGATGAAAATGGCCATAGCCGTGAGCAAAATACAACTATTGCTGCATCCCCAAAGAACTCTTTCTCATGTTCAACTCAATGCATGCTCCCCCACACCAGCCCGTTTGTTAAAAAAAATTAGATAGTTCCTGTGGTTCTAGAACATAAATGAGGAACTTGTCTTCCAGATGTTGTAAGATCAGGCTGATGGGAGTTGGAATCAAACAATATCCAGATGGCCACTGGTTCTGTACCTCAGTTCTAGAGGAATGGGGAGGAAAAAGACGATCTTCTTAATAAATGACAACAAAGCCTAAAAGTTAATATGTTTTACTGACTTTCAGAACAATACCAGGAAATTAAGGGTAAAATGTAATTATGCATTGCCAAAGACTGTTTTTAGTCCATTGTAGATAGCTAGTGGGTTCCTTTCACTTTATTGCCATGGGCAACAATTCTATAGCATGGATTTTGTGCAAAAATGTATGTTTTGGAAAATTGCATAGAGCGTTGCTTCTCACTCTGTTTCCATCCAGCTGTTTTGGACTGCCTCAGCCATCTTGAAAATGATAAGAAATCCTGGGAGTTGAAGCCCACTGGCATAACACTCCCCTCCTTTGAATAAGGGGAAATTAAGGCTATATTAGAAGGATTAGAACCATGTAGCACTTCATTGTATAGTCAAGGAATCATGGCCCAACACCAGGGCACTTATTACTAGAATAGACAAAGGAATGAGATGGACTTTATTATAAATCAGTTATTTCTCACTCTCTTGCAGTGCGTTGTATCCAGTTAAGCCCCTTCCAGATGCTTAGGTTCAGAAAGATCCCTTTCCTGCATAACTGTACAATCCCAGTGAAGGGAGAGCCCATATTTAGGAACAGATTTCTATGCACAACTACTTGGTCCATCTGTTATAAAGAGAAAATCACCAGACTCAGAAGAATAAAATAAGGGTTTACACAATGCCACAAAGGAAACCATGTAGTCCTCCTGCTATTATTAGGCAGCACTTCAAAGTATTATGCGCCATCATCTGTGCTACTTAGGACTGCTGAGAGTTGCAGTCCAACAAAAGCTGGAAGGCTACATGAGTTCCATCCCTCCACAAATAAGTAGATAGAAACTCTAATGTGTGTACCACATCTGTGTCATCCCTAATGTCGCTCCCTTTGTTTTTCTTTCAGAAAAGCAAACCACTTCAGAAGGACAAAAGACAGTGCAGTGTGGAACGTGGACTAAATACCCAGAAGGAGGCATTTTTACTTCTCCCAATTACCCCAACAAATATCCTCCTGACAGAGAGTGTGTCTACATTATAGAAGGTAATTAACCAATACATTCTCCCCTATTTTTAGTCTTTCTCTTCATATTTTTTCTGTTATACCAAAGTGGTTAGATTTAGGAATCATTGCCAAAGTATTTTGATAGCTTGGTAAAACAAAGTCAGTATTTTTTTAAATTAAACATTTCTTGCTATAGGGTAAGTAGTCTAGTAAAAGCTCATACCTATTTATCTTTTGGGTCCTCAGAAGTTGAGGATTTTCCATCTTCCTGGGCCTGTTTTCTTTTTCTCTTCCACCTGCCAGAGCACTGCTGTATAGTACTGTATGTCAACAACGAAGGAAGAACATAGCTACATGAGAGCAGCTGTTGGTCTTATCTCAGCTTGTCTCTCTTTCTTTGCCTGAAGACAGAGAAAAAGAGAGCAGTGGAAGCTGCCACATCTCACCACTTCATTTACACAGCCAGAGATATGCAATATCATTTTATAGCAGCTCCCATTCTAACCCCCCACCACTTTTGGCTAAGAATATAAAGATTAAATACTGAATGTAGCTGTCTCCTGTTGTAGTTACCCTGTCAAGTCAAAGGAACATGGCACAGCACTATGGCTCTTACTATTTACTTAGCTTTCATCATTTCTGCCTTAATCTTTTATTATAGCAACCTCTCCTTGGCAGACAAGGCATTTTTGTAATTTGTTATTTTTAATTGCCATCAAGTCAGCTTCAAGGAATGGCAACCCTATGAAGGATAGTCCTCCAGACATCCTGCTATGAGCAGTCCTGCTCAGATCCTGCATACTCAGGGCTGTGGCTTCCTTGATTAAGTTTATCCACTTGTAAAGTGGACTTCCTCTTTTACTACTGCCTACCACTTTACCAAGCATTACCTATTACTCATATTGACTTTTCTAATGAGTTCTCTTGTCTCATGAGATGGCCAAAGTACAGTAGCCTCAGTTTGATCATTCTGGCTTCTAATGAGATGCCAGGCATGATTTGCTCTAAGAGTCAATTATTTGACAGTCCATGATATCTAGAACTCTCCTCCAGCAAAGAGCTGATTATCTTCCTGTCAGCATTCTTCACTGCTCAGCTTTCACAACCATACATAGAATCTGGAAACATTACAGCATGAATGATCCTGACTTTGTTACATATGTGAGTCACTAAATTTTTCTCTTATCAGATAATGCCTTTATCTGGGTATGTACATATTATTTTCTATAGCCCCATTCACACTAGGAAATAACCCAGTGTGGAAACCAGGTTATTTCCATATATTTGACAAAATCGAATGTCTCCATGGCATTTTGTCCCTATTCCCGTTCACACTCGAGGACCAGCAATAGGGATAAAATGCCATGGAGGGATTAGATTGTGGCAGGAGGGGGGGAGGAAGGGGAGAGAGGAAGATGAGGAAGAGGAAGGAGGACAAGTAGGATGTTGGCAGGTGTAAGGGGGAGAGAAAGAGCAGAGATGAAGATGAGGAAGAGGAAGGAGGACAAGGATGCTGGCAGGTGTGGGGGGGGAGAGGAAGAGGAGGAAGGAGGACAAGGAGGATGCTGGCAGGTGTGGGGGGGAGAGGAAGAGGAAGGAGGACAAGGAGGATGCTGGCAGGTGTGGGGGTGAGAGCAAGAGGAGGGAGGAAGAGGGAGAACAAGAAGGACAATGGCAGATGCAGGGGTGGGGAGAGGGAGAAGAGGAAGAAGAAGAAGGACAGACTCGATGGTGGGGTCGGGAGAAAGAGAAGGAAGGAGGAAGAGATGCCAGAATGTTTTGAAAATGGAGACACTTCCTTTTTCAAAACAATCCTGTGTGATCTGGATCTCTCCAGTCGTGAGTTCTCACTACCAAAGATCTGGATTGTTACGGCTCTGTGAAAATGACGCAGTAGGTGACCAGATGCAAAATGCTTTGGGTCAAGTGGGTTTTTTGCCCCCCCCCCAAAAAAACCTGTAGTCTGGGACAGTGTCAACACCATGGAAATAAACTGGTTTCCACATTGGATTATTTCCTAATGTGAATGACCCCTATGCATAAAATACTGTTTTATACCACAAAGTGCAGTTTTCAAAAACTGGACTTTTTGAAGACTTTCTCAATGTGGGAATAAAATTGCTCATTACTAGTTGCTTCCTTCGAGAACAAAATTAGCAAACAATTACATTCCTAAACAATTTGATCTGGCTATTTCTGGACAAGTGATTCAGATTTAGAAGAATGAGTATGTTTGTTTCCTAAAGTATTTAATAACAATGTTATTTTAGTCTGAGTTACAAAGGTCCATTACTAAAAGGTTTCATTCCTAAGACACTACTTGAGAAGTGCAATATTTCACAATCTTTCTTGCTGATGCAATTAAGTGCCTATTTACAGTGTTTGAGGTGGGCAGGAAATGGGAAGGAGAAGAGGAGGAGGAGGAGGAGGAGGAGGAATTAGAGGAAAAGAAAAGGGAGAAACACTTGGTGGAGTCTGTGAAAATATCCCTTGTGATATAAGCTTTTTAACCATAAATGTTTCTCGGGTGATTAGGAAAAATAAGAATTTATAATCACCCATCCATCTTGCATAACACTGCAACAATATTTGCAGCAGTGTCTTGAGGCCCAGTATAGTCAAACTAAGGACTGAATTTTTGTTTTATTGTTTTTAGAGATATCTGAATATTACACAGGTGTGTAGGCAGATAAATTAACAGAAGAGGCTAATTCCAACATTAGTTCTACCTAGAGCTAACATACTGAAATGAAATGGGATTTGTTAGAAATACTTAAGTTCTATTGATTTCATTGGTTGATTATAGATAAGACTAATGTTGAATTTATGCTAAAATACCTGTTTACTTACATGACATCAAACAGTAAAACTAACAACCAATACTTAGTGTTAAGAAGAACAGTCATTTTTACTTGATTAATAAAATGATTAAACATGTAATAATTTCACATCATGCTTGACAGTTAACTCATATTTCCAATAAAATGCACCAAGAGGGAACTGCAGCAAATTAGGCCTTTGTGACAGTTGTGGTTATATGCTACACATACTTGGTGCTTCAAATGATATGGAAGGTCTTATGTCTATTTAAAACCATGTAATATGTCCAGTTCTCAATTTTAGCCAGAAATGTGAGGTTGCATCATTCCATATATTATCTGTAAGCTTGGTAATTGTTTCCCAGTAAAAATCTCTGTTTGTTAACATAAACAGAATATTTTAAATTTTCAGTAGCTGACATTGAATCTGTATTTTTCTGTAATATAAATAAGACTGAGGTATTAAAAGGTAAAATTAGTAGTAGCCATTTTTTAAAGAACATCTTCATTTTTGTACAGCTGATAAAGTCTTTCTTCTAACAATATCTGTGCTGAAAATTAGTGGTATTTTGCTTTTCCAAAGCCCATCTATTTAATTATCTGCATGAGTAATACTATCCACTAATAATTCCATTCAGATTCCTTGTATTCAAAATGCATTCTTCAAACCCAGCAGAGAATATCCTTTTGAAAGAAAAATGACTCTGGCTTTCCATATTCAATTGCTGAGCAACTGGCGATATCAAGGATTATTCCAATCCATTAGTGTGGTACCAGTTCACATTTATGTAGGGGATATGTTTAGATCAATCTCTCATTTCCAGACATTCTGTTAAACTAAAACAGTTTTTTCCTGTTTAGCTTCAGCTGTCAGCTACATGAAATTACAGGCTGGTAGAATTAAAGCCATAATTGTATGGGGCTATTTCTCTGCAACTGTTCCTCTATTTCTAGTTGGAACCCAGAGTCTTTTTAAGCAGATGTAAAATCTCAAGATAGCACTTGTATAAGATAATTAGATGAAAAAGATGACAAGACATGCAAGCATTAAGCAGTCTTTTCCATATTATTAGGAGTCTTTGAAGAAAGGTAATTAGAACTTAAATTTAAAAAATCTCTAAGAATCCAAATAGTAAAAGCTCATCACAGGACAGCTGCATTACACTGCTTCTGAATTTCATAGCAACATGTTTTTTTTCACATATTTGGCTTTTACAACACATGCATCTGGCCCAGTACCATACAATTTAATATGGTTTCCTGAGACCCAACAAACAATACCATGTGTGTGTTGGCTGCCAATAATATGATAGCTCTAAAGCCAGGTCCTTTCTTCTGCTTCTCCCTGCAAATGTATGGGGGAAATGGCAATTGTATATAATGGGAATATTGATTGTAAAATGGACAACATACAAGAGATTATTATGGAATCTCTGCAGTGTTTACAACATGTCTATCTAGTGCTATCATGGCCTGCAAGTGTTGTATTAGAGGCAGAGGGACACATTGCATAAGCAGTTGATGTATGAAACAACCCAGTAAAAGTGGGACATAATAGAGTGATGAGGATCACTTTCTGTTCTTTTCCCTCTTGCTTTCTTCTGGATGAAAAAACATCTGCTTAAGAGTGGTTTTCAGATCATTTTCTTTTTCAGTTATGTCATTTTTAGACTGTTCTGCAAGTCAGTAAAAATAAACTATTTAGAATGTATGAAAAGTCAGTCCAATTGAATGAAACATAATTGGGACTAATTCTGAAGTTTTTGCTTCTACTATCCAATTCCACACATGGATTTCCATTCTAGCACCTTAAAATAAAGAGACTACATTCTTGCATGTGCTAGTTCATAAATCTTTAGTGCAAAATCCATGCTTTACTAGTATTTTCTCTCAGTGATCTCAAATCAACTTGCATCTTACCCTGAACTAAATAAAAATAATGTAAAACACTGCATAGTGTTGCAGATCAAGACATATCAGGAGCTTCAAATGAACAGAAATTCAAAACATATGACAATGTTAGAAAGAAATAGTGTTTAAATGCTGATACTGTAGCCACAACATTGTGAGTTTGATCTCAGAGGGCCCCAGATTGACTCAGCCTTCCATCCTTTTGTAGGTCGATAAAATGAATACCCAGCTTTTGGGGGCAATTGGCTTACGGACTGTAAACTGCTTAAAGAGTACTGAGTTCACTATTAAGCGGTATAGAAATGTAAATGTTATATTGCTAAATAGCTAAAATACATTGTGGAATTTATTTGGTCATATCTTGGGGTGACTTTGAAAAATGTACATGCAGTGAAATATGTTGATTCTCACATTTGAAAGAATTTGAGCCAAATTTTAATTTATTTACAAATGTCTTGTGGAAACAAAATAGTGTTTAGTTTAGTGATCTTGATACAACTATGCATCCTTTTGGCAAGATATCTTTTATTATACATTTGAGAAGAGATGAAGGTGTAAATCCAGTTGCTTGTCTCAACTAAAGTAAACAGAAATAATGGAAATTTACTTAAGTATTTACTTATCAAATTTCCATTGATTTACTAGTTCTACTCTAGTTGAAGGTAGCATTTTGATTTGTATTAAAGTTTTCCAAAATGAAGAATTCAACTCTGTTTCTTGCTTTAAATTTGTCACATGACCATGTTCCTTGGCAAAGGGTATAGAAAGCTCTTAAATAATCCTTTGAGCCATCACATAGTGCTTACTGTAACTCAATCTGTCTCTTTAATCCAAAGAAAAGGACTATGCGATAGATGGATTCATAGTTTGAACAGTGTGAACAATAAAATATGAGGGATTAAAATATGCAATTAATCAATATTTTTATGATTTTTTAAAAAAGTCTCATGTAGCACATTCCTCTATCTGTCCACTCAGAAGCAAGCCCTATTATGTTAAGTGATAATTATGCTTAAATAAATGGATATAGAATTATAGCCTTAATGAAGTACTCAGATATTGAAAAGGCTGAAGTTTGATCAACCACAGGAATTTATTTCTGCCAATGGGAACACTTTGAAAACAGTTCTACCCCAGATGGCTGAAAGTGAAGGGGAAAGTGGTGTTTGTAGTTCATTTCCTAACACTTCCCCCCCTCTCAACTGCCCACAGTATCCCCCCCCCCATACTGTTTTGGAAGACAACATTGCCTGAATATATATATATAGAAAGAGAGAAAGATTTTGGGCCTCGGCAGACGACTAATTGAGTCGTCTGCGAGACCCGGAAGAGGAGGAGCAACCGCACGCGCGGCACTCCTTCCTCTTTCTGAGGTCGCCCTGGGAGCTGCCGGCCCTCCGCACGGCCGGCGCTTCCGGGGCAACCTCCCGCCGCAGCGACTGGACGCGCTGCGGCGGAAAAGACAGAGAAAGTGCGCCCGATGCTTTTAGGGCGCACTTTCCCTGTCTTGAGGAAGGAGCGCTGATTTAGCGCTCCTTCCAGGGACGCCGCCGGTGTGCCGAGGTGCGGAGGCTGCGGCCCCATGGCGCGCCGGCCCAGGGCATCTGGGAAGCTCTCGTCTGCTTCCCCCCTTTGTCTACATGTTAGATGCTTTGTATTTTGGGCCAGCATCAGAAGATGCTCAATGGGTTGTCACATTCAGCTACCTGCCCTACAACTGAAAAGCATGCACCTAGACATTTTAAATAAGTAACTCATTTTCATAGGAAAACCAACAGATCTGAACTGCATTTTGTTTACTTCATGCACATTAGTTTTGGAACAAGGATTGTGTGACTATATTGTGTGACTGTAAAGCTCATCTAAAATAGTTCTGTTCTGATCTTCAGCTGCTCCAAGACAATGTATTGAGTTACACTTCGATGAAAAATATTCTATAGAACCTTCTTGGGAATGTAAATTTGACCACATTGAAGTGCGGGATGGACCTTTTGGCTTTTCCCCAATAATTGGTCGTTTCTGCGGACAACAAAACCCACCTAAGATAAAATCCAGTGGCAGATTCCTGTGGATTAAATTTTTTGCTGATGGTGAACTTGAATCTTTGGGATTTTCTGCACGATACAATTTCACACCTGGTAGGTACAAAGTTTAATCATTTTGAATGGTAGTTTTGAGGGGTTTATACTGAGAAGATTTGGGAATATTATAATAAAATAGCAGATTTTATATTAATATAGTGTTGTTTTAAAAAATGGTTTTGGAAATAGACAGATACCTATTTTACTCTCATTGGGGGAAAAATCCATACTTTCTACAGTATATTTCTACATACCATGTCTATTCTTACCCTGTCCGGTGATATATGTAACTACCTCCTCTGAACAGAGATGAACAGGTTGAAACAAGTAAACATATTTTTGATGCAAAGTGCATTATTATCACATTAGTGAAGATGTCTGAAATTCTTATCACATGATGGCTTTCTATGTAACAGCATATTCATTGTGTAGAAATGGTACATGTCAGTGGGAATAAAGTTACACACAATAAGCTTAGTCAGCTAGGTGAATGGGTTATCAGTAGGACATTAGAATTCATCTAATGCTTTTATGTTGTTGATCTTTTATGGTTGACCAAGTGCAATAATGCATCTCGTACAGGAAAATAAGTAACATGTCATTCATTAGTTTGTCCTTAAAATGGTTTAGCAGCAGAACTCTTTTTTATTACTATATAAAAAAATATGGATTTCTGCTTATACCATTCCTCTTCTCTTTGAACATTACTTTTTGCAAAGGTAGAAACTGCTGAAGTGCTCCCCCCCCCACCCTACACATTCATTCAATCAAACTGCAAACAGTTTTGGCAAAGGATTTGGAGACCCAAAGAATAGCATTCATTCAATTAAACACTTCTGTGAAAGATTTTTCTAATCTTAATTGCTAAGGTTCAATAATGTCTTTTGTCAAACTGTATGTTTTAATTCCTCCCTTTCAACTGTGTGTCTGCGGGGGGGGGGGGGGGGCTGTGGCTGCAGTACAGCAACTACTAAAGGATTGAATGTATTTTTGTTCAGTTTCTACATTTATGAATGAATAGGAAGTCCCTATTATTGGTTCTTCTAGGGAGAAATGTTTTTGATATTTTGTGTCAGTTTTCTAATTACAGCTTCTATTGGGTTTCTGTGGTAGAATGGATAGCATATTTTTAATTGTTAAAGGAACCCAGCTGTATCTCCCATATTGGTTTGGCACTTGCAATTTCTGTATATTGCTTTTTAGTATGAAATACACATGAAATGATCCTGCTGTTTTCATAAACAGTGTATTAAAAAAGTATTTAATACTTTTTAATTTTATGATTTGTTTGTAAAATAACATTTATATTTATACTCTTTAATGATTTTGGGGGGTATAGTTTCTAATATGTATTGTTTTTAATACAGTGTAAGCCACCTTGAATCTGTTATTGGGGAAAATGTGGGATACACATGAACAAAAATATAAATAAATAAATTTCATCCACAGTTCTAAATATGGAATATTCAGTAACAAATGCCAAACTTCCATTATTATGAACCCATCCAACTTCCATTTATTTCAACAGGGATTGCAAAGTAGTGTTATTATATATATTGCCAAAAAGGCCTATGCAACTAATAAAAGTGTGGGTTGCTTAAATTACAATGTAGTGAAATGGCCACTAGATACCCCATGTTGCTTGGGTGGGTGGGTGCTATTGGCCACATGGAAGCAAAAAAATAAATAAATTCCCACTCTGAATTTGGGAGAACAAGTGGGTTGGACTCAGGGAAGCAACACTGATGGTGTTGCTGTCTAGGATATATATACCCATCCTTGGGTAGAAGGCGGTCAGCTTAACCTAAGACAGGTGTGAACAAGTAAATTCATTAACTCATTGACTTAAAATCTCCTTCAGCCCAGTCACATAGCCAGTGTTAAGGGATTATGAAAGATGGAGTCCAATAACATCTGCAGGGTGGCACAATTGGTCAAAGCTGACTAAAAAGAATTCTTCTGACTGGTAGCCTTTATCCAAAGATAAAGGACTATAAAAATTGCTTCCAATTTCTAGATATTTCTAAGTAGGGAAGAATGAAAATTTCTTCATGTTTGCATTTTTATAAAAACTTACCAAATTGGCTTTTCTCAATCTATGCATAAGTATCTTTTGGCATTTTTAAAGAATTTTGTGCTATGCTTCTCTGACCAAAGAAAAAGTAATATTATGCATATTTTTTTTACTTGGAAAAATTCAGGTGAATTGGTTCAAAATACATACAGATTTTGTGTTGGCTTGTTTTGTTGCAAATTGTTGTGGAAACAGGATGAAATGAATTGAACACATGAACAGAATAAACTGGAAGAAAATGGAGCTAAATAAAGACTGTCCACCTTCTTCATCCCCATTTGCATGTGAATTCACCTTTGGGAAATCCAGAACAATATAAGTTTAGCAAGCATTCCTACATTGCCAGTGGAGACCTCTAAAACTGAGTGAAGTTCATAATGGGATCTGATGCCACCATTACCTAGCTATCTCTAAAGAAAATGCTAATAAAACTATTTCTCTTGCTATATGAAAGGGCTAATGGGTAGAAGGGAGAGGTTACTGCAGGCCAGGAAGAAACAGGACTTATCCTTTACTGGACATGGTGCTTCTAAGCATATAGAGGAACATAATTTTCTATTAGGGATTATGAGAAATGTAATACACTTGTCTCTCCTTGTTTGCATGTTTCTTGTTCGTGGTTTTGAGTTTCCTTGGACGGGAAGTTAAGAGGAAGAAAATGGCACGTGCAGGAGTGTGCTGCCATTATACTAAATGGGGCTTGAATATCCGTGATATTTCTGTTTCACGGTGTGTGTGTGTGTGTGTGTGTGTGTTTGTCTGGAATGGATCCTCCGCAAACTGGGAGGGACAACTGTATTCTCCTGGCTGTAATTTTTAGCTCGCAAAGGTTGTGGTATCTTTAATAAATACCCCAGATTATCCTATCTCTCTTTTTTTTTTTTACAGGTAAGACTTTTTTTTCTCTTGGAAGTAATGGGGAAACTAAAAGAGAAGGTTGAGAAAACTGTTTTTAAATGAGGTTTATTTTAAAAAAAAGTAATACTAGAGATTTGTGTATATTGTGGGTCATTCTGCAGCATAATTTGGAAAAAAGTAGTGAAGTCTAACACAAGTCAAGGGAAGTTTACCCACTTTTCATATCTTTGCTAGTTTTAGAGCAAGTCTTACAATTTTCATCATGAGCATGACTTGGAGGTCTCCCATACATGCAAAACATAATTTACAGTAGGAAAAGAGAAGGAAAAGTAATAGAATGGGAATGCTTTATTGCTATACTGGATGCAGGATGTCTCAGAACAGAAGCCTAAAATAGGAGAGATATCAGAGGCCATCCAGATATGGACTATAAGCTCCATCATCTAATGCTCAATAGCCAAACTGGTTGGAAATGGGGAAGGATGACTCAGTATGCAGTTTGGTTGAAGAGGCAGGAAGGAGAGAGCAGAACCTTGACAATAGAGATAGTTCTTTACATTTCACAGTTAAAAGTCTTTGGGCCTCGGCAGATGGCTAATAGGGCCATCTCCGAGACCCAGAAGAGGAGGGGCAGCCGCACGCGCGGTGTCCCTTCCTCTTCCTGAGGTCGTCCTTGGAGCTTCCGGCCCTCCGGACAGACGGCGCTCCGGGGATGACCTCCCTCCGCAGCGACCGGACGCGCTGCAGAGGATAAGTCAGGGAAAGTGCACCCTACGCGTTTAGGGCGCACTTTCCCTGTCTTGTGGAAGGAGCGCTGATTTTGCGCTCCTTCCAGGGACACCGCAGGTGCGCCGTGGTCCGGCTGCTGCGGTCCCGCGGCTGCATCCCCCCTTTGTTTGATGGTAGACTCAACAATGCCTAGCTTTCATGTCATAAATGCTGTAGCATATCAGTGTGTTCATGAGTGGAGGTGACAAATCTATTGGTGGGAAGTGAAGCCAGCAGAGGTCACCTCAGAAACAAGACTGGAAAACTCATTGATTTTTCTTTATACCATAGTGAACAGGGACCTAGATGAACCAAATGTCAGTTACAAGCAGTAGGGACATGGAAACAAAATTATTTTCTGGGATGCAGCCATGGGTATGAAAGGTCATAATTAGTGTCAGCATGATCCAAATACTAGTAAGTGAACCTGCATGGAATATTTTGTACAAAATAGGACAGATGCATCAAATACCAAAGTTAGACTGTGTCATTTGTCTATATTAGTTCTTAGCATTTTCACTGGTGTTTTTTTTTTTTTTTTATAAGTCTTTAGCAGAGGCTGTTTACTGAATCATCCACATAGCCAGGGTTTATGCAAGTACAGGCATATATCATAGTTAATTAAGAATTAACTGTTCCTGGGTATTAAGTTCCTGGGCTAAGGACTTTATTGCAGGGGGGAGTCAGGGGGGGAAATTGGGGGTTTAAAGAGCCATTATCCCACGATCACAAGAAGATTTTCACATGACATCACGATTATCCTCTGAAATAATTTCCCTGTGAAAGATTTGTTGCTGTTTATTGCCTGGTTATTCCTGGGATAATGGCTCTTTAATCTCAACGTTATGTGAAAATCTTTCAGTCAATTGCATTTTCACGGGATAATGGCTCTTTAAACCCCCCGTTTTCTGTGATTTTCTCCATATGATAAAGTCCTAAGTATTAACTATGTTCTGGGTATTACCTCTTTAACATAAAATTTGGTGCCAGAGACTGAAATAACATGGAAAAAATAAGGATGGATTCCTGCACCACCAAAAAAAAAAAAAGGAGGGAAGCAATTCAACATGTTTAGCAAACATTGTATCCAAAACTAACAATATGCATATGTGAAATGGAAAAAAAATCCAGGTCAGATAAGCCTTGCAAAAGCAAACAAAAATATTTGAATCCTAGAGGTCATTTGAAAGCTTCTTCTAAAGTTTATCCAGGTTTATTTTTTTTCCCACTGGCTTCCATTTTTTTCTTATGATTTCTATTTTGGTGACTAGCCTTACAGATATATGTAAATTTGGGGGTAGCTGGTGAAGCAGGTTTATCTGCTTCCTTCCTTCCTTTCTGTTTTGCTGTACACATGCGCAGTGAAGGAGTCTGGAGATTGTGGCTGATTATCTTGACTGTTCTAGACAGACAGACATGGCTTACAGGGGTATGAACTTGAGTCGATTTTCCCAATTTTCCCCAAGAAAAGATTGATTGCATAGTTCACTGCAAAAATGCAGCTGCAATTTGAAAACAAGAGCCAGTGATTCTCAAGCCCTTCATCATCTTCCAAATGCCTATGTGGTAGAAATCTTTCAACTAGACTTAGATGCCAGTGTTGTAACAGAATCAATTGACGAGGTGTCCAGCAACTCTGTTAATGAAATTATACTGGATCAGTTTCAATCTGTGAGTACCAATGACGTGGACAAGCTCCTTGGTAGAGTGAGGAAAACAACTTGGTCCCTTGATCCTTGCCTGTCATGGCTAGCCGTCCGGTGTGTGTGTGTGTGTGTGTGCCTTGAGGATGTTCATTAGGGACATTGTTAATGCATCCCTCAGGGAAGGTCACCTTCCATCTTCTTTGAAAGAAGCAGCGATTAGGCCACTTCTGAAAAAAACTTCCCTGGACTCCCTGGATATGAATAGCTATAGGCCGGTCTCCTTACTACTTTTTTAAAGCAAAGTGATTAAGAGGGTGATTGCTCTTCAACTTCAAGCTGTTTTGGAGGAAACCGATTATCTAGACCAGGGTTAGGCAACCTAAGGCCGGGGGGACGGATGCGCCCCCCCCCGAGGCCTTTGGACTGGCCCCAGGCCGGCCCTGCCACTGCCGCCGCTGCTGTCCCCCACTGTCCCCCACTGTCCCCCGCTGCCCCCTGCTGCCACTGCCCCCCGCCATGATGATATTGATTGTTGTTGTTATTACTTGTTCTTGGGGTTTTCTTGGCAAAATCTCCACAGGGGTTTTGCCATGGCTTTTCTGGGGCTGAGAGAGTGTGCATGCATATTTATTTATTTTTTAAAATTTATTTATTTATTTATTTATTTATTTATTTATTTTTGGTGCTTCGGCCCCCCCAATTGTTTGAGGGACAGCAACCCGGCCCCCGGCTCAAAAAAGTTGCCTACTCCTGATCTAGACCCATTTCAAACTGGCTTTAGGACAGGATTTGGAGTTGAGACTGCCATGGTTGCTCTGGCTGATGACCTTCGTTTGAGCATCAACTGGGGGAATGTGACCCTGCTGGTGCTCTTAGACACAAGTGGCTTTTGACACAATAGATCACAACATCCTCTTGGATTGCCTCAGAAGGTTTGGAATTGGAGCCACTGCTTTGCAGTGGTTCCGTTCCTTCCTCTCAGGCAGATTCCAGAGGGTATTGCACAGGGACAGTTGCTCCACTAGGAAGGAGCTTACTTGTGGCATCCCCCAAGGCACCATCCTGTCCCTGATGTTGTTCAACATATATATGAAGCCACTGGGAGAGATTATCCAGAGTCATGGGGCAGAGTGTTATCAGTACACTGATGACACCCAGATATATTTCTCCATGTCTCGGTTATCAGCTATGACTTCAGATGGCGTCTCTCCTCTCAATGATTGTCTCAAAGCAGTAATGGGCGGGATGAGGAAAAACAGATTGAGACTGTGAACACAGTCCCTAGCAGAGAGTGTGACCCTGTCCAGGACTGGAGGTTGTATCCCAATACCTAGTTTTGGGGCTATTACCGCAAGCACCTCGGTTTTATCTACATTCAGTCACTCCAGATGACTAATCAGGTAAATGCAATGGTCAGAAGCACCTGTTATCAGCTTCGGCTGATACACCAGCTGCACCCTTTCCTGGAAGTAAGGGACCTTGAAACTGTGGTGCACGCACTGGTAACCTCTCATCTTGATTTCTGTAATGCGCTCTACATGGGGCTACCCTCGTGCTTAGTCTGGAAACTTCAACTAGTATAGAATATGGCAGCCAGGTTGGTCACGGGGACATCAAGGGACGTTTTCACACGAAAACGTCCAAAGCCGCCTGGAGCCATTCCGGAACGGATCCTTCCGCTCATTCCGGAATGGCTCCGGCGGCGGCAACCTAATTCCTTTTTTAAAAAGGAATTACAACTCCGGCGCTGATGCCGGAGTTAGAGCTAAAAGGGGCGGGGTTTGCTGCGACTTCATGTGAACACGCGCAGCAAGACCCGGACTGACGCCGGCTAGCGCCGGGGATGGTGCTGGATGAGGCGGGGCTTGCTGCGACGTCGTGTGAAAAATTTGTCAATGGAGTTGGAGTGGGGCCGGACGGAGGTAAGATTGCGTCTTCCTAAAGCCCCGTGTGAAAACGCCCAAGGAGTGACCATATAACACCTGTCTTAAAGTCACTCCACTGGCTGCCTGTCAGTTTCCGGGCTCAGTGCAAGGTGTTAGTTACTACCTTTAAAGCCCTAAATGGCTTGGGTCCAACCTATCTTCAGGACCGCCTCCTTCCATATAATCCACCCCATGCACTCTGGTCCTATGGGACGAATTTGCTTCAGCCTATAAAAACTAGGCTGTCTATAACTTCCCAGAGGGCTTTTTCTGCAGCCGCTCCCAGATTATGGAATGGCCTGCTGGATGAGATCTGTCGTATTACCAGTTTAAATAGCTTTTAAAAAGCTGTGAAGAAGGATCTCTTCCGGCAGGCCTTTCCTGATTGATTTCCTGGCCTTAAGAGCTAGTTTATTCCTTCTCCTATTCTTTGCCACATTTATGCTGTCTATTCACTCTGCCATTGTGACTTATTTTAATCTGCTCATTGTTTTATTGTTTGTTGCTGTTTTAACTTTTGTTGTTTAATACTAGTTTAAGGGGTGGGCGGGTTTTGGGATTGTATATTTTGGTGTTTTATTGTTGTTAGCCACCCTGATTGTATTTGCAGAGGGGCGGGATATAAATAAATTTTATTATTATTATTATTATTAGACGGAAGAAAAAGGAGGAAATGGTTTGTGAGGGCATAAAAAGCTTTTATAAAAAATAACTTTTTAAAAAAAAATCAGAGGCTTTGTTGATTGAAGTATGTCTGTAAAAAAGTGAGTGCCAGGGGACCATGGGAGGCAGGCTGTGTACATGCCTTTATTAGGTGTCCTTATGAGCTGCCTTGGATCCTATCCCAGGAGACAGGCAGGGTATGAATTAAATAAATGAATGAATGAATAAATAAATTTATTTTGATCCCTTCTTAGCTTTCTCTGGTCCAGCATGCCCATCTCCATATATCAGTGTAGGAATAAATAGCTACCTGTGAGAGGCTGATTAATACTTTGGGGGTACATTATTGCGAGGTTGCTAAAATGAGTACCCAGCTTGATGGGGCAATTGGCTTACATATTGTAAACTGCTTAGGGAGTGCTTAAGTGCTCTGATAAGCAGTATAGAAATGTGAAGTCATATAGAAAGTATAGAAATGTACTTGCTATTGCTATTGCTATCTAAGGACAAATAATGAGTATTTATAGTATATGAATGATTATTAGATTTTGAATGGGTAACTATCCAACTATTATTTAGGTCACAACTCATAGGCAAAATAGTTAAAGAAATGAGGTTTGGCTACACAGTGAGCACACTGAGATGTCTAGAAGGAAACGTGATATCTATTGAACTTAGCTGAGTGGGGCATGTGAGGGAGCTGTTCTTATTCTTTTTACAAAAATCTATTTCCCCTCCTTTTTATTATTACCATGTAAAATTATATATAAATAGTCCAACATTTATACTTACCTATGTAAATACTTATTACACACTGCTTTAATTGATTTTAACATCACAGTATTTTTCTACAATCTTCTATTTTGCAAGGACCCTTTTTTCTCTCTCCATACACACTGCACCAGAGATTTCCAGGTCCTTAAAGTTTGTTCATGTATTTATGGATTTTTCATGAGTGTTTTGTTAATTTGATGACTTTCAATTGCTCTGCAGTTTTCTTGATTACTGCAGGTAATCAGATAACTGATTAGCTCTATTTGATTTGGGGTTTTAATTATCTTTCTATATTCTGGCATATAAAATTTAACTATGGTTGTAAGGTATAAATCTTGTCTTTCTTTTCCAAATGGATCATTATATGTAACAAAATTTAATAAACACATGAAACTGTGTAATCTCACATCAAAGCAAACAATGCCATGTTTACAAAAAAAAAAAAAGTGAGTTCTGCCCATTTTTAGGTTCTCTTAAGAATGCTGAAGCTTCCCTCTTGTTTTGGCTCCAACCAGCAGGAGCCACCTGAGTGTCCTGTCATCACTTGCACTCTATCACTCTGTAGTGATTATTCCATAGGTCAAATGAGTGTTGCTTGGACATTAATCCAGTTGCTAATCCCCAACCACACTAGGATCACTTAAATGGTAAATTGTTGAATCACCACCTAGGTAAGATTCATCACTTCTGGAGAGCTACTCCATTTGAGATTAATAATTGGATCCTAGTCTTGATTTGTAGTTTAGAATTAGAAATATGATTTGGAAATGTTATTCACACTAAGCTATTATTCCACTTTCTCTGACAGATGAACACACTATTTAGTTTGGTAATTTGACATTAATTTAACTGCTATGGCTCAATACTATGGAATCCTGGGAATTTTTTTGCATGTGATATGTACTTCATTATCTTCATATTTAAGTGGGACGGGTGGATGTAGGCTGCATCTGCACACCAGAAATAATACAGTTTGACACCATTTTAACTGCCATGGCTCAATGCTATGGAATTCTAGTATTTGTGGTTTGTGGCCCCAATCCTCTGCTTCTTCATCTGCAAAGCCCCCAAACTTTTGTGGATTACAGTCACAATGCATCATGCATCTAATGAAACTAATTGCAGTTCATAAAAACATATGTCAAATGGATCTAATTACCTTTTAAGGCAAGGGTCGGCAACCTTTTTTGCCAACGGGCCGGGGGGGGGGGGGGAATGACACTGAAAGACAAAATGGTGGGTGCCACCCCATGTGGCGCATGCGCAGGCACATGGTGGCAGGCTCCCTCCAAAAGGCCCAGTGCTGCCGCAGGGCTCCCGCAGGAGGCTTCCCTCAGCAGTGACGGGCCTCCGAGAGGCCCAGCGCCGCCGTGGGGGGCCCCCAGGAGGCTTCCCTCGGTGGCGACGGGCCTCTAGGAGGTCCAGCGCCACCGCGGGGGCCCCGCAGGAGGCTTCCCTCAGTGGCGAGGGGCCTCCGAGAGGTCCAGCGCTGCCGCGGGGCTCCTCCGGGGTGCCATTTTGGCTGCGCTACCACGGCTGCCATTTTGTTTACCAAAATGGTGGTTGCGGCTCATTCGCGCATGCACAGCTCATTTGCGCATGCGCGGGAGTGGCAACGGGGCAGCGGGGGCCGGGCGGTGGGGGTCTATGGGCTGGGTGTGGCCCGCAGGCCATAGGTTGCCAACCCCTGCTTTAAGGTGCCATTAAGCACATTAAAAATTTTTATGGTTAGTGGAACACTAACTCAGGATGTTAGTGAACTGGTTTATGTGTCCACCTCAGTATCCCACAGAAGCTGATTATGCCCTTTTCTACTCTGCTGATGTTACCCAAACGTGGATACCTCAGCTATACATGTTGGACTGATTTTGAATTGAAGTGGACATGATGATAGATACCAAATGATCTATTTCTTTATTCTTCAGATGCTCTTGCAGAAGAGTGGGGGAAATGATTTTTAAAAACACAACTTAAAACCCTCTTTTTGGGGGGATAGGCATGGAAGCAAATTTTCCTGGTTTTGGTCCCCCAGACTTTTACTCTGAGGAGAGGCATTTATTTATTTATTTTTAAAAAGCAGAAAGTAAACTGGGAAGTCTGATGTACTTCCTTCTTTTAAAAAGGCATCTCAGAGGCCTAAAATGTCTCAGTGGGGGCGAAACCATGTGTGGATCATATTTGCATTATTTGTGCATTTTTTAAAAGTGTTTTTTTTTTAAAAAAAAAATGGGATGGAGGGACCACCATGAAATGCAGTCCTCTGCAGTCCATTGAGGTGTGTGGGGCAGCACTTAGTTAATCACCCTTGTTCTAGCATGTGTGCTCTTGAATTCACTTGAAATATTAGATGAAATAAAGTTGCTGCATTATTTCTTATTTCTCTCCACACTGGGAAAGCCACCCACTGCTGAGAGCATTTAGAAAAGTCTTGTTTCAACAAGTTGCCCCTTAATGGTGAGGAATTCAGTTTTCTCTTCTCTGTGTTAACAGATGGTTTAAGGGCATCTGTTGCTCAGACCCCCCCCCTTTTTTTTTTTTTTTTTGCGGTGAGTCAATTTTATTGTGCAGCAGACAGAGAACCAGACAGAGTGAGGCTGTGCTCTAAGCTGATCACTTTTATTCATCTAGAATAATCAGATTTCTTTTTATCTTGGTTTCTCCCTCTTGGAATCTACACGTCTGTGGCCTCAGATGGCACATTATTATTCTCAATTCTAACAGTTGGTGGAAACCATCTGTGTTTCTATTTGGCTTCATTGATGTGAATGTCAGCAATGCTGTATACTCCAGTGTACTGTCTTTTTTTGGAAACAAACAAAAGGTGTGTGCATTACATAAACAGTAGAAAGACAGGAGGAATAATTGCTAGGAAATAATGGGGAAATAAATGGATTGTTCTGTTAAGGACCTTGTCGAGGAATTAGGCAATTTTGATATTTTGAACTTGAACAAAGCACCCCTACCTATCCAATTTGCCCCTCAAAAATGTAATATTACATTTTAATATTATTTTCAATATATTTTTAATATTGCAAAAATATAATATCACATATCTAAAATTAGTAGTGTAGTGTTTTCACAACAAATAAAAATAATTTTGTTCAAACATAAACAAAGTTGTGTGCAATAGCCTCAAACTTTTGCTTTGAAAGAGTTAGGCTTCAGCAAGATCAAAACTGGACACGCAGTGTTTTGATTTTTTTAAAAGATTTTTCCTCCTGTGTTTTCCCTATTCTAACCAAGTGTGTACTGTTGGCCATCTGTATCCATGGATTCTGCATCCATGGATTCAAACATCCATGGCTTGGAAATATATATTGTTTAAAAAAATCCAAAAAACAAATCTTGATTTTGCCTTTTTTATGTATGAGAGAGCATTTATCACAACATTGTATATGAGCATCCACAGATTTTGGTATTAAATTAGATTCTGTTCCAAATCCCAGTGGATACCAAGAGCCCATTATACTTCATACTAAACATTTGAAGACACAGAAAAATTACTCATTTGCTTCTTTTAGAATTTGTGCTTACAAAAATTGTCTTCTGGTATCTTCTGGTGTCTAGAACCAGCTATGGACTGTACTGCATTTTGCTATACATATGCTAAAGCAGGAATGGGTAGGAGGCAGCTCAAAAGCTCCTACAGTTCAATTTTTTAAAAAGAATAGTATTCCTTGAATCCTCTAGTAAGTATGTTTCTCTTGTTTAAAAAGAAATGATGGCATTCAGCCTTGATTTGAATCTCCCCACTCTCACCTACCCAGTGTTTTTGGCAAACCAGATGCCAACATACAGCCACTTTTAGGGGTGGCCAGGGTAACCAGATGTCCTCCTTTTCCAGGACGTGTCTTACATTCTAACCTTCTGTCCAGGAAAAATTTCAAAATGTCCTCCATTTTGAGCGTGACTAAGAAGCATGAATTTATATTAATATTAGTGTTTCTAGCTTTTATTTTGTAATGCTCTACATTATTTGAATGTCCTGCATTTTGTGGTGCATTGTCCCCCTTTGCAGTTATGACATCTTGTCACTGTGGGGATGGTCACAATCTGGGAAGAGTGGATGTAATTATACCTGTGGAATTTACCCTGCTTGCGCGAGGGCATCTATTACAGCCAGGTCATGTTGTCACTACTCCGCTACATTCTGTGGACTCTAATGACAGATCAGTAAAGCCTGGCACCTCTTTTAGTGTGTACATATGCATTATTGTATGCATATATGCATACATCACAGATGCTGCAGTCATCTGTTTTGCTTCTGAAAAACTCTTTTTGGGGAGAGCAAAATGAATTCATTTGTTACTTATCCAAAATATTTAGTGTATTTACTTCATTCATTCATTCATTCATTCACAGTGATTTGGTTCAGAATATTGAAAATGTAGAACTTATAGGGAATAATTTACAAATATTTACTGTTTTTACTTATCTCTGAGAAATCCATTGCCTAAGTTAATTCATGTTGTATCTGTTTGGTTATAAACTATGGCACCCCGAAGGTGAACCATATGCAGATATAATGCATGTTTTGTTAATATAACTGTGGGAACCACTTGCACATCAGTCACAGCATCCAGTACCTAACAAATGCAGCAGTTTTTCTTTCTGCCAGGTCATCTCTTCTACCTCCCAAGTTCCTGATACAGAAAAGCTGTCACAGCATTGTCCTGGCTTGAGGTGAAAAGCCCTGAGGTGCAGCATGATGGGGCATCACAGTAATGTATCAAGGGCAACTGGCAACCATTCATGCTGCAGAACACCTGACATCTGCCATTTGGGTGCAGAGACTGATTTATTCCTAGCACTGACAAAAAGCTACAATTTGCAGTTTTGTGCTGGAATTTTAGTGCTTATCTCTAATGTCCTTGGACCAGAGTGTCTAAGAGCAGGAGGAGGACTTTGTAAGTTACGTGCATCTACCTATACCATTATGTTGTGATTTGATTATTTCTACAGTTGAAATTTTAGATTTCTTATTAGATTTTCTCAATATGATTGGCATGTTTCTATGCTGATAATTTCTTATTTAGATTGCATAACATTTTTATTTGCACTTGAAATGTTGTCATATCTTGAAGATCAACAAATTGATCAATGATATTGCATCACTACAACTGATAATTTTCCTTCTCCTACTGCTTTTTTGAGGCATCTAAAACCTAGATTTCAGATCTGAATAAACTGTAATTCACGTTTCACATTCTAAAAGGGTCAATGACTTTGGTGACTGTAAGTGAACTTATATCTAAGTCATTTAACTTTAGTTAGGCTTAGCATATGTTATCCTTCCTGCTGTATGTGAACTGAAGTCCTACACCTCACCCCAACACAAAGTGTTACTGTTAAAACTAATGGAGTTAATCTGGAAGAGATATTACTAAGCAAGGTTCTGAATGTTGTAATCAGGTTGGTCACTATCTGCTGTGCATTTATGGGGTCCTGGAATTCCAGGGATCCATCGATAGCAAATAATACACATTACACACACACACACACCCTGGAAGACCATATAATCCACTTTCTGTCACCAGAAAATAGTGTACATGCAGTACAAATCTAGAGACATTTCTGGTGTGAAAACAATATTAGGGCCTTTACAGATGGCCCATTTCATACAGCACAGAGCTGCCCCAGGGAGCAGCAGATCAGGGCCGTGGCAACCCCATGCCACGGCCTTGACCCTCCCTTTTGTTGCCCCCAAAAGAGTAGCAAAATGCTGCTCCTTTTAGGGGTGGCAAAAGGCCGCCCTAAGACTCAATGCCATGGCTCTTTAGCGCCCTTTCAGCTCAATGTGTCTGCATGCTGTGCTGGGAGGGCATCCTGATGCTGTGCACCATGCAAATGGGCACAGTGTCAGGATGGTGTCGGGGTCCAGTTTGGGTGGCCGGCGTGTGGCTGCCCACCCCAATTCCACCCCCAGGCCAGCCCTTTGGCAGGTGTGCAACAAGTCAAAGTAACTATGGGCCTTTGCAGACTGCCAGAAATAGTGCAAATTGAGTCCACTTTAAGGGTTAGGGTTAGTGCAAGGGAATCATGGGAATTGTTGTTTTTTTCTGAGACATTGAGCCTTCTCTGTCAGAGAGCTCTGGTGCCACAGTAAACTACAGTTCCCATGATTCCCTAGCACTGAGTCAGGGCAGTTAAAGTGGACTCAATTTGCATTATTTCTGGCAGTCTGCAAAGGCCCTATGTGGGAAAGATGTTGGGAATTTTTAAATTGATCATCTTATAAAGTTTTCTCTGCACATTTTTGGTAGTTGTATTGTTTGTTTAAATTATTAATAAAAAACACTAGAGTTGCATGCTGTTTGTTCAGATTTAATAGGATTCTGTGTTTGCTAATGGTCCTTTTGGATCAGTAACTGGCCTGGCTTTTAGGGGATTTTTTAGGGCTTTGTTTTCTTTAATGAAAGAAATCTCTAGCCCTTTTGGGGGAAAATGCAATCCTTTTGTTTTGACAGAAAGGAGTCTACTACTATCTAGCAGTATGTAGCAAGTGTCTGAAGTTTTATAGTTTGCTTTCTAGAGATTAAAACTGCATAGGAAGCAGTGGAGCTGATCCATAGGAATGAATAATGGGGAAATGTAGCAGGATAATATAGAGCAGAGTAAATTATCATTTAAAAGTTATTGTTAGTATTTAAAATATCATGCATTCTGTTATTTTTGGCACATAAAACTCTTTTCATTAATCTCTACTGAATTTAATCTCATTTGATTTATATGATTTTTTGAAAGAAATAAACTGAGTGCTTTCAGGAAGAAAAGTTGTGAGACTGTGAGAGAAAAGGAATAACATGAGGGGTGTAAGTTGAGAGAAGAAGGGGGGAAAAGAAGAGAGAAGGTTATTATGTTTATGTTTCCTGGGATTCTTATATTTCAGGAAAGCAATTTCAAATGAAAACAGCAGAAGAAGGGCTGGTAGGTTGTAGAGTGGAAGGAGGACACATTAGCAAGGTGAAGTGGACTGGGAAGGAAGTGAAATGAAGCAGTAGCATGAGAGGACCAGCACAGATCTCCAGTGATGCAGGAGATAGTTGCTTTACAATAGACCTGTATTGTAATTTTATTATTGTACTAATTATTGCTGTTATTTTTATTGTTTTTATTGTTGTTTTTATTGTTTTTATTATTGTTCTTTTTATTATTGTTGTGGTTTTATAGCTACATTTTTCTTTTTATTGACTTTACTACTGTACATTTTGTACATTTTATCTTTTTACTCCCGCCTCGATCCGCAGGGAGAGGCGGGAAATATAAATAAATTATATTATTATTACCATATTTTCCCGGCACATAAGATGACTGGGCGTATAAGATGACCCCCAACTTTTCCGTTAAAATATAGAGCTTGGGATATACTCGACGTATAAGACTACCCCTCTTCCAACAGGGGGAAATGAGAAAGTGTTGGGGGGAAGGACTGCAAATATACTAGGTGTTGTATTCTGGGGTATGTACAATTTGCAGCCAAGTGAGTGACCCTGGGCATGTCACACACTCTCAGCCTCAGAGGATGGTAATGACAACCCCCATTTGAAGAAACATGTCAAGAAAACCCCATGATAAGGTTGCCTTAGGGTCGCCATAAGTCGGAAAGGACTTGAAGACACACAAGAACAACAAAAAGTCTGCAGTTGTTTCATAGGTAGTACATGGGAATAGAAGCCAGCATGGTGTAGCGGTTTGAGTGTTGGATTACCACTCTGGAGACCTGGTTTGATTCCCCACTCTGCCATGAAACCCACTGGGTGAACTTGGACAAGTCACACACTCTCAGCCTCAGGGGAAGGCAATGGCAAACCTCCTCTGAACCAGTCTTGCCAAGAAAACCTCAGGATAGGGGTTCACCTCTTATCCGCTGCTACTTCCTTCTCCTGCCTCACGCCACCCCACCCCACCCCTTGCTCCTCTCCTCCTCCCACCTTGCGCTGCGCCACCCCTTCCTCCTCCTCCTCCACCCGGTGTATAAGACGACCTCCGAGTTTGGAGAAGATTTTCCTGGGTTAAAAAGTAGTCTTATACCCCAGAAAATACAGTATTATTACTCTGTCCCTGACAGGGCCAGGCCTGTTCGTGGGCAAAATAAATCATAACCTCAGTTGACAGATTATGGGATGAAATACATGGGCAAAATAAAATGGCTTCCAGACACTTTGAAAGTAGGGGGAGGGGGGTAGACGAGGCACAAGGCAAAAGCATTTAGGAAGTGAAACAAAGCTGCTCTTTGAGGTTAAAAACCAGAGTAAAAAGAAGCTGGGATACTCTGACTCAAGGCAGAAAATATATGGACCATCATATAAACAGCCCAGCACCAGTGCAGGACTGCAGCAGAGCAGAAAAATGATCACCATTAATGAAGTGAAATGTAATTACAACATCCACAAACCAGATAGTCCAACATAGGGGCATGGGGTGAAGAGGGGTGAAGGGAGCATGTATGGGGGGCCTCCATGATTGTGCTTTGCTACTGGACACGCTGATGCACTTATATACCAATGTATTGTACAGGTAGTTGCATCACATGTGTGACTCTGTCTGATCATACAGGTAGGCATCCAATGGAATGGCATCTGGGCAGAAAGAGGGAAGTAATTGGAGGTTGTTGTTGGTGTGTTTGTGCGATGGTGTGCCTGTATGGTGGGCAGGTGGCAAAAAGCCCACAAATTTTTTGGCTCATGTAGACAGCCTGTGGGTGTTTGGTCAGCCTTTGATGTGGGTGGCATGGACAGCAGAGTTTCAGTTCGCTTTCAGAAAATGCAGGGTGGAACTGCTTTTTCATGCCCATCTCTTCCAGTTCTGTGTTTATGCAGGAAGGTGTGCTCAGTGGGAGAGAGTGAAATGAAATGCAAAAGGTACAAACATTGATTATTATCTTAACTAAAAAACACACGGGGGAGCTGTGTTGCCCATTTAGCAAATTCAAACAAAAATCCACCAAACAGTGATACCTCTCTTGCAATCCAATGTGTCTCCATTCATGTGAGGCTACAGGACTCTTTGGGCCTCTGCAGACGGGTGGGCCGCCCTGAGAAGCCGCGGATTGGGGCCAAGGCTGCCGCACACCTCGGCCCCGATCCACTCTTTTTCTGCACCTGGAAGGCTGAGCTGGTAGGATGTCATCAGAGCACCCATTGTGTGCAACGATGGGCGCTCCGATGACGTCCTCAGGAAAGAGTTGGGGCGCCCAGCGACCGGCTGCCCCTCCCCTTCCTGGGATTGAAGATGGCACTTTGCTCCGTCTGCAAATGGGTTTGTAGTCTACAAAGAGTCCTCTGGCCTCACAGGAATGGAGACATATTGGATTGCAAGAAAGGAGTCCTTGTTGATATGCAAATGGACTTTAAATTTCCTGGACTTTGAAAAGCTCCCACATGGCCTGAAGGAGGAGGAGCCAGCCTGCAAAAGATATCCTCCTCATACCATCTTAAATTAAATACAGAAACAACAAAATGCAAGAATCTTAGTAACACATCCAATTTTTCTCTTGTTTGGTTTGTAACATCTTGCCTGATGGAGAAGCCTGTGGAGCTTTGAAAGCTTGCAACAAGTATATTGTGCATTTTGGTTGGCCAATAAAGGTATCACTGTTTGGTGGATTTTTGTTTGTTTCATGGCAGAGTGGGGAATTATTAACTGTGGTCATTAATAAACAGTACTTGGGTGGCAGCATAGACAGCATAGATGAACTGATTCATGAATGTACTGTTATGAAAACTGAATAATGCAAAGGAAGATAAACTACAATATTTTGTGGTTAAGCTAAAATATTTAACCTGAATTCCAGAGAGAAATCACACCTTGCCTTTTCTCTGAATTTCCTGCTGTTTGCCCTTAATGTACTCTTCAAACTGACTGGGGCCAGTTATAGGGACCATATAACTCCCTTTCTGAAACAGCTTCACTGGCTACTGGTTTGTTTCCAAGCACAATTCAAAGTGCTGGTTATGATTTATAAAGCCCTACATGGCTTAGGTCCAGATTATTTGAGGGACTGTGGGCCTCTACAGATGGCACTTTGCGCTGTCTTGGAAGCAGGGAAGGGGAAGGGGAATGGCAGCCACATGCATGGCGTGCACCATCAGGACATCCTCCCAGCACAGCATTTTTACACGCTGTGCTGGAAGAGGTGCGAAAGAGCCGCGTGATGGCTCTTCGGGTGCCCTGTTTGCCAACTCTAGAAGGAGTAGCATTTTAGCACTCCTTTCAGGGCTGGCAAAAGGGTGGATTGGGGCCAAGGCATGGGGCAGCCTTGGCCCCAATCCTCCACTTCTCAGGCCGGCCCACAGCCTCCCATCTATATCTCCCCATACAAACCACCTAGAGCCCTAAGATCTTCAGGAAGATTCTTTCTCTCGGTCCTTCCACCATCACAGATTTGCCTGGTGAGGACATGAGAGAGAGTCTTCTCAGTGGTTGCTCCTGCCCTCTAGAATGCTCTATGACAAGAAACAAGGCTGCCCCCCCCCCTTGCTTGCCTTTCCCCGGCAGGCAAAAATGGCTCTTTTCAGGCAGGCTTTTAATGCATAATGCAAAATTATGGGATGGTTTTTATATGGGTATTGTGGTTTTAATGTTTGTATTTTATATTGTTTTTAGCTGATGTATTTAATTGTTTTATTATGATATTGTTTTTTTAGAATTTTTGGGGGGAGCCACCTTGGGTCCCTTCACAGAGAAAGATGGGGATAGAAAATAAATAAATAAATAAATTCTCAAATGTCAGTGTGTCAGCTGGGTGCTTTCCTTTGTTCTTCATATAGATATATAATTTTTTGCCATCAGTTAAGAAAATGATAGAAAAACAAACCATTGCCATTAGAGACTCCTGTGTCTGACTGATGGGTGTCTTACATGGTTCTTCTATTATCACACAAAAAAATCCTGTAAGGAAGGTTTGATTGAGGAGTAATGATCTGCCTAAGGTCATCCTTTAAGCGGGAACTGCAGATGGGTGGCTCTGGGCTGCCTCGGGAAGGGGCGGATCGGTGCCGTGGCAACCTCATGTCATGGCCTGGATCCTCCCTTTTGCCTCCCTGAAAAGAGCGGCAAAATGCCACTCCTTTCAGAGACGGCAAAAGGCCACCCTAAGAGCCAGCACGCGGCTCTTGCTCGCCCTTTTCGGCGCAGCGTGGCAGAACGCTGCAGGGTCAGGACGGTGTTGGCATGGGGTTGGGGTGGCCGGCATGCGGCTGTCCCGCCCCAACTCTATCTACAGGCTGGCCCTTTGGGCTGGTCTGCAGTAACAGTTTGTGACCAAGCAGGGATTTTAACTAGGGTCTTCCTATACAAGTGTAGCACTCCTAACTATTACACCTTACTAGCTGTCTCAGATTGATATTTACTATCATGTTTCCCTGAAAATAAGACACTGTCTCATATTTATTTGGCCTCAAGAAGACGCACTATGGCTTATTTTCAGGGGATATCTTATTTGTCCTGACTCTGCCCTGATGCCCCACGCCTGTCCGCATGCCACAATGTGTCAGGGCACCCTCTTGGCGCAGCGTGCATACAAGAGCTGCTGTGGTGGCTCAAAGTCTGGCTCTTTGCCGCCCCTGAAAGAGTGGCTCAAAGGGCCATTCCTTTCAGGGGTGGTAAAGATGAGAATCGTGGCCACGACCCTTTGAGCCACAGCTGTGACTCTTTTCTGGGCTGCCCCTCGGAGCAGTAGATCCACTGCTCCCAGGGGCAGCCCAGAAAAGAGTCTCAGCTGTGGCTCAAAGGCTGGCACTTTGCCACCTCCAAAAGGAGCAGCCCTTTGAGACGCTACTTTTGGGGCAGCGAAGATGAAGATTGTGGCTGCAACCTTTGAGCCACAGCCATGGCTCTTTTCTGGGCTGCCCTTGGGAGCGATGGATCTGCTGCTCCGAGGGGCAGCCCAGAAAAGAGCCGTGGCTGCGGCTCAAAGGCTGGCTCTTTGTTGCCCCCAAAAGGAGCAGCCCTTTGAGCTGCTCTTTTGGTAATGGCAAAGAGGAGGATTGGGGCCGTGGCCCTTTGAGGCCCGATCCGCCACACCCAGGGCAGCCCAGAAAAGCTGCCCCGTCTGCATTGGCCCTATGTCTTATTTTTGGGGTATGGCTTATATTGCCAAATGCTTAGAAATCCTGCTATGGCTTATTTTATGGGGAAACACGGTATATACTGTAAATTGTGTCCAACTGGAAGAAGAATAATCTAACAGTTAAGCTGTAAGTGTAATATGAACATATGAATGACCTGCTTAATTTTCATATTGTGTAAATATGCTTACTATGCAAATAAAGCACCTGGATTTGGGAAACTGGAATATGACAGCCCTTGCTCCAGCCTCTATTGGATGGAGCAGCTGAAAGATTGTCAGGAAAGCACATTCTAGCCCCTTCTAACATTCAGAGAATGCAGGTCCATGAGTATACCAGTGTATCTAAATATTAGGAAGCCTCCATGTTGATGATATTATACTGCAATTATCCACTGATTGGTCCCTGAATTTATGTTTTCCTCCCCCCCACACACATTGATGATATTATACTGCAATTATCCACTGATTGGTCCCTGAATTTATGTTCCCCCCCCCCCCCGACTTAAATCATGTCTGTTGCATTGTCTCTTTAATCTCTGTACATGCTCAGGAAATTGCACTAGCTGTTGTACATCTGTCATAATTAAAATACTTGCATCTTCTTTTGTCTTCAATTTGCAGTTTTAATTCTGATATTTGTTTAGGATTGTGGGATTAAACTTGTTTATATTTGCTTTCACATCTGTTCTAGGGAGCCTGTTATTTACACTGATGTGTTTCCATCATTCTAACTGACGCTCAGTTTTCTTTGTAAAGTGTTAATATTCTAACTACTCAATTGGCTATTACTTTGTGGACATCTGCTTAAAAAGACAGAAGGATTTTTGCATTTGAAGGACACTTTTTTTAGGGTCTATACAAGTGGGCCAAAGCCTTCCTAAAAGTGATGTGGCTCCCTTGCCCTATGATTTCCCTTGAGAAAACAATAGATTTGTTTCTGCTGCTGGAGAATTAAAGATACTTCACAATACATCTATAGCAGCAGTCAATCAAAACTATGGCTTCATAACAGTGAATGTTTTCTCTACATCTGTGACAGCACAAATGACAGACTCTTTGCTGTCCTGAAGACATCTCATGGGTATATTTTTATTTCCTACTTGGATGGTGATATGTAATGTGCATACCTCTCGCACAAAGTTCTTTGCCTTAACTACTTTTTCAAGCAGTGGCATCACTAGGGTTGGTGACACCCAGTGAGGTAACTCATGATGTCACCTCCCTCCTCCATTGACCTCTTCCCATACTACACACATCCTTAGTAATCTTTTTCTATTAATGTTACTCATAAATCATAATTTCTATATATCACTTAATGTAATAGTAATATTTGTAACACAAACAACTAGCAAAATTAAAATTATATGGCATCCAGAGTCAACAAACACAGTCCAGGTCAAGCACAGAGTTCAGGAACAGAATGGGGAACCAATTAGGTCAGATAATTTCTGACAATTCCTGGAGGGCAGGATTGGGAATTTATAGATCAGCAGTTCAACACAGCAGCTACTTAATTTATTGCTGCTTCCTATAAATTTTCTGAGACCTACTCAAGATCTTTTGTTGTCTCCACTTGGCAAAGGCAGGTAGGGGTAAGTTATCTTCCATATCTAAATGGGCAGGATTCTCTACCAGAGCTGATACTACACTTTGGTTTGTTTCTGAGACACATGGCCCTGGAACCTACTCCTGCTCTAGTTCAGCAGAGCTCAGCAGGGCCCAGTAGGTCCCCACCTTCAGTCTTTGAGTCAGAGTCCATATCCATATTCCGGAAGCAGGGCATGACACCTGTCCTCAAGACCTTTCTTGAAAAGCATTATTATGTATGCCAATAATATACAGTGGGCCTTTGGTGTCTGCAGGGGATCTGTTCTAGACCCCCCCACTCCAGCGGATACCAAAATCCATGGATGCTTAAGTCTCGATGAAAATGGCCCTTCATACCAGGGGAGGATGGGGGAGGGGAGAGGGATAGCCACAATTGGGGGCCCCGGGCTGGGAGGGGCTCCACATTCTCCCCCTATGGTGACTTGCTCCCTCTTTCTCCACACCCCATTGCTGCCATTGGGCTGCTCTTAGTCATCTTTGGAGATGCTGCCAAACATGAAAGGAGGGAGAGATGACGCTGCTGTAAATGATGGTTTCTCTCCTCCATGCGGGACCTGCCACCTCCCTCTCCAGCAACTCCACTCTGACAGAAGGGGGGCAGGTGTCTATAGTTCTTCTCCGGGGAGGATTCCCATCCTTTTGAGGGGGATCTTCCTAGAATCCTAGAACTGGAAGGGCCTGTGGGCTCCAAAAAGAGAGAACAGAGTTCCTCCTTTTCCAAAACATATCTCCATTTCAACCTGGCAGAAGGGATTCCAAAAAGTCCTCCATTTGGAGCATCACTAAGAAAAAGCATGAAGTTACATTTCTATAGATGTTGTTAGCTTTTTATTTGGTCATGTCCTCCATTTTTCTTGAATGTCCCCTATTTCACGGGGTCTTGTCCTCTTTTAGGGTTATGAGGACATCTGGTCTCTTGGCCCCGAGCCCACCCAACCCTAGATGTAGGAAGCTTTCATGGGAGGGGGGGGCACCCATCCAATCAGAGCTGCTTCAGAGGAAGAAGGGGCTGGACAGGAGGGGTCCCTTGCCCAACCCCCCCCACTTGAAGGCATGCACACACTCACACACACACACACACACACACACACATGATCCCCCCAGGCAGGCAACCACTCTGGCTCCCCCAACAGTCTTTCTTATGGAAGATCTCTCTCCATCCACCTCCCCTGGTTTCAGCACAGACAGGCAGGAGACTCCACTGACACTCCCTGCCTGCCAGCTCCGGTGGTGGCAGCTCCTCCCAATGCCCAGCTCGAGGTCCAGAGAAGGAGGAAGAGAGCCTGCAATGCAGCACCAAGGAACAAGAAACACCCCTGGCCCCTTGGTGGGGGTTGGTGGCCAGGGCCAAGAAGAGCATCAGTGGAGCCTCCCATCCATCAGATTGGGAAAGAATGGTTGCCCAGGAGGGATGGAGGCAGAAGTGCCCCAGTGGATATAGGGGACCCTCTACCTCCCGGGCATGGAAGCTGGGATGGTCTTGTCCCACCAATCACATTGGCACCCACAGAGAGAAGCGCTGCCCTCCAGCTCCACCCACGGTTTCTTGCTCTGCTTCAGTGGGGGAGCAGCTACCCGGATGGTCTGAGGAGTCCAGTTGTTCCCAATGGTGGTGTGGCAGCATGGACACACCACCACTGGGAACAATAGAGGCTTCCCATCTACAGATACTCAAATCCACGGATGACAAGTCTGTGGAGACAGAGGGCCAACTGTATTGGGGAAAACAGCATTGGCTCAGAATGCAGCCTCCCTAGTATGAAATTTAGCTACAGTCCTCAAATTTCTAGCATTGCAGAGAGTAAAACTGAAAATCTTTCACACCTAGCCCTCCTCCATAGTGTGTTCATGTTCCCTTTGTACTTTTGCCTGTCCTTTTTCTTCGGATGCCTAGACTATATTTCTATATGCTTAACTATATTTTTAAGTTATTGCACTGCTAGAAATTTGGAGACTAAAGAAAAATTGCAAAAAGAAAAGGAAAAAAAAGGAGGAGGAGGAGGAGATCATTTGGTGTGAGGTCAGGGGAATAAGACGGATGCTGCAAAATCTCAAAGCCACATGCCCTTGCTTTGTTGATTGCAACTTGAGATGAGTGAGCTGGTGCATTGTCAGCTAGGAGATGAATGTCTCTGGAGAGCATACCGTGGCTTTTCTTTTTTCAGAGCATCTCACAACTTGTCTAGAAGATTGCTGTAGTATGTGCCAGTGATGGTTTGTCCCTTTGCAAGGTAATCTGTGAGAATGACTCCATGACAGTCCCAAAAAACTGAGAGCATGACCTTCCCTGCTGACCTTTGCACCTTTCCTTTTTTGGGGGAGGAGAATCGGCATGCTCTCACTCCATGTTCATGGTTTTGGTCTCTGGATCATACTGATAGATCCAAGATTCATCCATGATTACTAGATGACCAAAAAAAATCCTCTTCATCCTGTTCCAACATCTGTCTTGAAAGGTCATGCTGTGTTTGTTTCTGGAAAGGGGTTAGCAAACATGGAACCAGTGTGCAGACACCTTAGACATATGTAGTTCATCATGAATAATTTTTCCACACACTACCATAACTGAGGCCAGTTTCATTCATAATCATTTGGATGGTTGCTCAGCTGTCTTCCAGGATTAAACACCCCACTTTCTTCACTGTGGCTGCATCGTCTGTCAATGATGGTCTTCCAGGTCTTGGCTTATCTGTGAGAACATGTAACCAGTTTGGAAATTCCTTTTCGACCTCACAATAGTGTCATAAGATGGGCAATCATTTCCATAAACTATCATAATTTCATCATGAATTTGCAGGGCACTATTACCTTTCAAATGCAGGAACTTTATCCCGCTGAGAGCCTCAATCTTCTCCATTTTACACTTTAGTCACTTCTGGCACAACCTGTAACAAAAATAAAGGACACAGTGACATAAACATCAACATCATACACGTAGGGATCATGACAAAATTTCATCAATATACCATAATAACTTCAGGGTAATAATTATTACTTTACGATAGTCCCTCTTGTGAATTGGATGGAGAATTAATTCTGAATTGCAAATTGGCTTTAGAAACAGTGATTTTTGAAGTCTTTCTTGAAGTTGGAAGAAAATTACTTGTTGATTCCTTAAAGAAGAAAATTGGGGACAAATTACAGCCCTTCCATCATGCCATGTAGTGTGCAAACTACAACCAGCGAGTTGTAACAGAGGAAGATGTAGTGAAAATCAGAGCCATTCCATTGTTTCTACTGAAAGAGTGCTTATCTTTTTGCTGTTCAGTGTTGTTCAACTTTTTTCAAAAAAGCTTTTGTATAGTCCCCTCTTAGCTTGGAAACCTGTGGACAGAGACTGTCTTGATGGCAGGAATTATAGATTGTATTCAAATTGGGCAGGGAATATTGATTATATGCAAATCCATCTGAGAACCTGTTTGGCTAACACATGATATAGAAATTATTTAAATGAGTAATAACGTAAATAAATAAATATAGTGTTGGTATTGGTAATTCTGATCCACTACCAACAAATTTACAAAGTTTACTGTCCTATGAAAGTTTATAAGTGTTTTCAGCAACATAAATAGTATGATATTTGGACATTGGTAATCCTGTGGCTCAGGGTAACATCTGATGCCACATTTAATAATACTTAGAAATAGCATCCTACAAGTGGAAGACCTCTTTTTTTTGCTCTTTCTGTTACATAAAGATACAGGTTCTGTTTCCTAGGCAAAAATGTTTGTTCTGTTGAGACCAATAATTATCAGAATCTACTTTATAGCTTTTCTTTTTTTAAAAAAATGTTTATTTAAAATATTTTAATAATTTACCAAAAAAAGTGACACAACAGATACAGGACACAAAAACAAAAAAATCCACAAGCAACAGCTAGGTTCACCAGCTCTTATTGATTCTGAATGAAAATAATAATAACTGAGACACCAATTATTTCTACAGGGAACTAGAATAAAAACTGAGAATGAACAAAAGTTGCTGTTTTGTTGTTGTTTTCTTTTTATAAAATACCTAAAACTTTCTAAGTAATGCCTATAGAGTAAAGAGCAAGAGCTGCCATGGGCTTGCAGTTAAGCAGACACAGTAAAAGAAGGAAAAAGGAATGGAGAGGGAATAGGAAAGTGAATTTGGGTACCAAAATCTGAAGTTATGTAACAGTATTAGTGTCATGGTGGTCTGGGCAAGTGGGCTTCCCTGAATTTAAGTGCATAAACAAACACAACCTATCCACTCCATTTTTCCCCCACCTGATGACTGAGGACAGATGCTTCCCCTTCATATTGCCCACAACAAAGTATAGTGACAGCACAAATAAACAATGATAAAATTAAAAGAAAAGTTACATTTCTTAGACCTTGTGTATGAGAAGTCCCACTTATCTTAATGAGACCTCTTGCTGAATAGAGTGAAGTTGAAAGCAGTGTGCTGGAAATAGGGAAAGTGTAGCTTTTGAAATCTTCAAACATGTTTATTTGTTAGGGTTGATTATGCCTTTACTTCAATTGTTATAACCAATATTTATCTCTAGGGTGGAATTGGGGAACCTCAGATTGCCCAGGGTCACCTTTCTGTCCATGGAACCCAATGGCCACATTGCTTGCAAAAATAATAAACAAATAAAGGAATCTAAACTAGAAGACTGAAAGTCTGCTTTCCATTTTGAAGAATGGGTTTTGTTTAATGTTAAATAATATGATAGGAATGTGAGGGGGCCCATATAAAAGTTGAATTGCTACTCCTAGAAGCTTCCAGAAGAGGTAGGGCCTCTACAGACAGCTTTTTGCGCCGTCTTGGAGGCAGGGGAGGGGAGGGGCAGCCAGACGCCGGATGCCCCAACCCTTTCCCAAGGACATAATCAGAGTGCCCCCCCGTTGCACACGGTGAGCTCTCTGATGATGTCCTTCTATCGCAGCTTCTGGACATGCTGCGACAAAAGAGACACAGAAGAGGCATGCACTGCCTCTTCCGGCACCCTTTCCGCGCCTTGAGGAAGGAACGCTATTTTAGTGCTCCTTGCTGGGCCGGCAGAAGAGTAGATTGGGGATGAGGCATGGGGTAGCCTTGGCCCCAATCCACCGTTTCTCAGGGCGGCCCACAGCTGCCCGTCTGCATCCCCCCCATAGTTTACTTTTTTTCTGACAGGAAAGAGGTGATTTGTGGTAGCTTTTGTGGTTTTTTTCGGGATATGTGGCCATGTTCTGGAAGAGTTTATTTCTGACTTTTGCCAGTAGCTGTGGCTGGCATCTTCAGAGAATTTGGCATGGAAGTGAGTGGGGTATATATACTGTTCATTGAGAGGAAATGATTTACATGTTATTCTGTATATTGTCTGTTGTTGAATGGCAAGGCCTCAGGGTGTCTATTTAATTAGTGGTCCATTGTCTGCTGGGAAACCCTCCTGACCCTGGGTGGTTTTCATTTGCATTTGCTGGGTCTTGATTTTGGTGTTTTTCAGGACTGGTAGCCAAACTGTGGGGTGAAACAGACAGTCAGGAAAAAGCGGCTTGAAGCTGCCTTTTCCGAAGCTGCATTGAAACCTCACCAACTGCACCACCAGCTCCTAAAGTGGCTGGAGTGCACATGTCATGACCACACAGCATGGCTTCAAGCCACACTGCTGGGTATCTTTTTTTTTTACTGTCCCCACCACCATCCCTGTGCACCTTTGCAGGAGTGAAAGGATGTGACGAGATGTTTACATGCACAATAAGGGTTAGAGTTTGGAAAGTGCACCCCTTTAGAGCCACACTGGCATTGGTGCATCTATACATACATGCGAAGGTGTGCACTTCCTGGGAAGAAGTGGAAAAAAACACTTCTTTTTGAAGCAGATTTTCTCCCCATAAGATGGCTAGAGAGCGCTTTCTGGCTGGCTTCAAAGCGTGTGTCATCTAAACTCCCCGCCTTGAAGCTGGCTTAAAACCTGCTCATTTTGCCTGTCTGTTTTGCCCCTTTGTTTACTTTAAGGATTTCATCTTTCCTGTTGAAGTTGTCCATGTGTTTGTGGATTTCAATGGATTCTCTGTGCATTCTGACCTGATAGTTGTTGGCATGGTCCAGAATTTCAATGTTTCCAAACAGTATTTTGTGCCCAGAATGGTTTATAATGTGTTCTGCTACTGCTGATTTTTCTGGCTGACCCAGTCTGTAGTGTCTCTTGTGTTCTTGATTCATGTTTGAACTCTGTGTTCGGTGGTCCCTATGTAGGCTTGTCCACAGCTGCACGGTATGCGGTAAACCCCTGCAGCTGTGAGAGGGTCTCTCCTGTCCTTCACTGGGTGAAGCATTTGCTGGATTTTTTTTTGGGGGGGGGGGGTGTCAGTTTGAAATCCATTTGGAGGTTGTATTTCCTCATCAGTTTCTCTATTCTGTCTGGAAACCATAAAAACAGCCTCAACTACATGTAGCCTCAGCCTTGTATTTTGCTTGTCCCTGATCTTGAGTTTCTTAGTTATTATTACAAAAATAATGGAGGTTTAATTGTACAGTGGACCCTTGTTTTATTCAGGGGATCCATTCCGTATCCACCCCCACCCCCTATAAAGGAAATACCACTGAACCTCAAGTCCTATTGATTTCAATAACAGTGTACTCCTGTGTGTGTGCACCATTAATAGGTCTAGGCTCATTGTCTGCATGACCTTGAATCTGCATATGGTGAGCCTGCATATATTTTATTTTAAATAAACTCTTAGATTCTATAACATGCAATTTAGCATGCTCACTTTTAGTGAGCATATATTCCAATATATGCATTTGTGTTCTGTTCATAATGCCATTAGGTACTAGAAGGCAAGACATCTTGGTCTATCTCCATGCACATTTTGTTGGCATGTCCTCTTCATACAATTAATTAGTGAAACTTATTGGAAAGGAGTTCAGTCATTTTTAATTTCTGGTGAAATCTTATGCCTTCAGCATGAAGACAACTATTTGCACTATTTCTGGCAGTCTGCAAAGGCCCTTAGTGAGGGTGTTTATATTTCTTCCTTTACTTGGTACCTTTAATATTTTTTGGTATTCTATATGTCCTTGAAGATAAGATATAGTAGCTATAACTGGTCTGGAACTGACACCATTATTTTATATTATTTTGTACTATATATTAGTAATAGATCACCTGAAGACATGGAGGCACAGTCCAAAAAGGTAGCTTTCCCAGACACTGAGAGGAATATATTGACCTAGTTCACACAGTATATGTTACCACAATTTGATGGTACATGCTACCTGGTTGCTTCTGCTTATAGTGGGAACAGTTAAACAAACCATGAGCAGGCAGAAACAATTAGTCAGCCTTGACAAATTTATTTAGAATGTGGCCTAGACTTCCAGGTGTTAGTATTCTGCTTCCTAGATAAGTGCATGGATAATTTCAGTGGTACTGGCAAATGTGATGTTTCTCCTCTGAGGAAAGGAATTAAAGCTTCCAAGTACTTACATAATAAGATGATAATGATGCCACCATCAGTAGACATGAAGATCCATAACTGCCATATGGTAGAAATTATGCATTCTGATTTGTGTGTGTTTTTTTTTAAAAAAATAGGCAGTTTGTTATATCATTGTAAAGATGTGAAGATGTATTAAAGTTGACGACTGTGTAGAATAATTATTTAATTATTTGTGCAGACTGTGGGCGTGACACAGACAAATCCAAGCACTTCCAAGCACTTCTATTTCAATAGAAAAGATTTATACATATAACATTAGTTTCCCTCTGGATGTGTGTCTGTGTGTTTGTGTCTTTGTTTGTGTGCATGTATGCGAGTGTGTGAATGGGCTTTAGGAGTGTGGAATGTCAGCTGTGCCCCATATTTTATGAAGATATTGTTAGAAATTTTGGTTAGGTTGGTTTCAGAAAATGTAAAGGTAGAAACATAAGAAAAAAATGAAGATTTACATGTTTCTCTAAATCATAATTATCAAGAATTCATAGTATAACATGTCAAAACTGGAGTTACTCTGGATATCTTTTTGTTTTTCAAATACTTTTGTAATGACTTAAATCTGAGTAAAATTAAAACAACAGCATCTTAATGCTTTCCTATTTGTGAATTTTATGTGCTGCTGTTGCACTGTTCTTGCAATTTAGATGACACGTTCCTTTTATACACTTTTTATGAGTTATAGCACTGTAAAGCCTCACCAACTGAGGTTAGTACTATGAAGCCAGTAATGTTGAGATTAACATTGGGAAGAGGGAGGAGATTAACTTTATAGTCTCTTTCTTGCATACTGTTTCCTCCCACCCTGAATGTACATGAAAGGGGGAAAATAATTGCATCAGTGAACAAAGTTACCAGATTTGTGTGTGAGAGTGGTTTCCAGTACTGGTTTGTAAAGCAAATGCATAGGTTAGATTATTAAGTAGGATAGGTTAGAAAAGACAGAGGGGCTGAGCAGATAGACAGGAAAAAGTGGGCTGATACTGCCCCCCAAAAAACCAGTTGGTAAACCCATTATCCACATGGACCATTCCCAAAGCAAGCTGCACACCCATAGGCAGTCTGCACCATGTGATGTCAAGCCGTGCCACTCAGTTATTTTTTTTTTGCCTCCCCCCATGCATGTACACCATTGCACAAACACACTGCCTGTGACTGCCAATTGCCTCCTTCCTCCTGCCCAGATGCCATCCTATTCGATGGCCTGTGTGACTGCCCACGCAGTTACAGGAGTAATACACTGCATGTATAGTACATTGGTGTGCCAAATGGCACACTGACAAAGCACAATCATGGTGGCCCCATATTCCCCCCTTCATTACATGTCCCTCATTGGACTGTCTGGTTTGTGTATATTTTAATTACATCACTTGCATTATTGGCAACCTGCTGTGTTTGTCATAAGTTCACATTATTAGGTGTGTGTCAGGTTGACGGTGCAAGGAGTTGATGGTTCAGTTGGCCACTCATGCTCCTGTATGCTCAAATGAAAAAAAGTATAGCAAGCAATGACACCAGCATCTGCTTCACACTGATCCCATGGTGCATGGTCCAGACTGCTTTTGTCTACCACCTCAGCTTTCTCACATTCCCACATGCACACATTGCTGTTTATATGCAGGTGCAATGATGCACATTTTCAGTGCTGAGGCAGTGTATCAGAGCTTCTTTTAGCTCTGTTTTTTAGCCCCAATGCACAGCTTCATATCTATTTCCACCTGGTTTTGTGCTGTATGTTGCATGGACAGCTAGCCTTCATGATGGTTTGAAGTCACTTTATTTTGTCAGTGCAAAATAAATTTACAACCGCAGAGAGATACCTCTTCTGATATCTGATAGTTGACTGGGTAGGCTGGTTATTGAGAAACTTTTGACATTTATACATTGACACTCTTTGATAAAAGATAGAATTTGAGCAAATAGAGATGGATATTTATTCCAGCAGTATAGCAGCATCAATTTCAAAGCTGTCTGACCAAAAGAGAGAGGCAATAAGGAAGACATGTGCAGTTATTTTATAAAAAAAACACACAAGTATCCATATTGGCTAGAAAGAGAAAAGGGAGTCCATATCTTTGTTAGTGCAATATCTTTGTTAGGCCAATCATTATATTTGGTACTTAAATGAATATAGACTAAGGACGTATAACATCCTGGACATGCTTGCACATCCCACAGAAAACAGCAGGACTTTGTACTGACTAAGCATGCATAGTATAGGTCTTTTATGTAGTGTTTATATCATCAACTATTTTATATTTTTAAGAGAGTATTTAATCCTTAAATTATTATTTGAATTTGATATATTAATATTCCTTATTAAGGCAGTTATATCTGTGTTTAGCACTCAGATAATGGCAATACAGGAAAACAATAATTTATGTATTATTTTCCACTGATTTATAATTGGCTACTGTAGTAATATGTGGTGAAAATGGAATTATAGAATCATAGAATCATAGAGTTGGAAGAAACCACAAGGGCCATCCAGTCCAACCCCCTGCCATGCAGGAACTCAAAATCAAAGCATCCCCAACAGATGGCCATCCAGCCTCTGTTTAACGACCTCCAAAGAAGGAGACTCCACCACAGTCTGAGGGAGTGTGTTCCACTGTTGAACAGCTCTCACTGTCAGGAAGTTCCTCCTAATGTTGAGGTGGAATCTCTTTTCCTGTAGCTTGCATCCGTTGTTCCAGGTCCTGTTCTCTGGAGCAGTAGAAAACAAGCTAGCTCCCTCCTCAGTATGACATCCCTTCAAATATTTAAACAGGGCTATCATATCATGTCTGTTCTCCAGGCTAAACCTACCCAGTTCCCTAAGTTGTTCCTCATAGGGCATGGGTTTTCAATATCCTTTTTGAATTGTGGTGCCCAGAACTGGACACAGTATTCTAAGTGGGGCCTGACCAAAGCAGAATACAATGGCATTATTACTTCCCTTGATCTAGATACTATATTTCTATTGATGCAGCCTAAAATTGCATTGGCTTTTTTAGCTGCCACATCACACTGTTGACTCCTGTTCAACTTGTGGTCTACTAGGACTCCTAGATCCCTTTCACACTTAGGGGGGATGCAGACGAGGGCGTCCAAGATGCCCTGGTCCGCAGCGCCGCGGGGCCAAGGCAGCCTCACCGCGGTGCCTCCCCGGCGAATCTAAAAGGAGTGCCAAATTGGCACTCCTTTTAGATTTCAGAGAAAGTGCGCCCCAAAAGCGGCGGGCGCACTTTCTCTGACTCAAACGCCGCGGCGTGAGGTCAACCCGGAAGCGTCGGCCGTCCGGATGGCCGGCGCTCCCAGGGGCGACCTCAGGAAGAGGAAGGGGCGGCTGCCCCTCCTCTTCCTGGCCTCGGAGACGGCTCTATTAGCTGTCTGCCGAGGCCCTTAGTCTCATTAAGCCAGGTGTCCCCCATTTATATCTATGCATTTCATTTTTTTGCCCTAAGTGCAGTACCTTACATTTTTCCATGTTGAAATTCATTTTGTTAGCTTTGGCCCAGCTTTCTAATCCAGGGGTTGGCAACCTATGGCCCGTGGGCCACACCCAGCCTGCCAAGGCCTACCGACCAGCCCCTGCCAACCCCCGTCGCTGCCGTGCATGTCACGGCTGCCATTTTGTTTTCCAAAATGGCGGTCGCAGATCATTTGCGCATGTGCAGGAGTACTGCGCATGTGCAAATGAGTCGTGGCTGCCATTTTGGAAAACAAAATGGGGCCCGTGGTGGTGTGGCCACGGCGCAGCGGTGGTACGTGCAGCAGGGGTCGTCAGCGTTGGCATCGGGGGTCGGCAGGGGCTGAGTGCACGCGCGTGAGCATGCGCACCACCATTTTCCCCCCACACACACACACACACCATCAGCCCGTGGAAGACCCGGGGATCCCCGGACCGGCCCCAGGTAAGGGGAACTTGCCGACCCCTGTTCTAATCTATTGAATTTTCATCCTGTCTTTTGGGTATTAGCTGTTCCTCCTAATTTGGTGTCATCTGCACATTTGGAAAGCATGCCCCCTGTTCTTTCATCCAAGTCATTGATAACAATGTTGAATAGCACCCAGGACAGAACCCTGTGGCACCCCACTGGTCACTTCTCTCCAGGATGAAGAGGAGCCATTGCTGAGCATCCTCTGGGTTTGGTCAGTCAACCAATTACTAATTCACCTAACAGTTGTATTGGCTAGCCCGAATTTTATTATCTTGTTTGCAAGAATATCATGGAGGACCTTGCCAAAAGCCTTACTGAAATTAAGATATGCTATATCTACCTCATTCTCTTCATCTACCAAGCTGGTAATTTTATCCAAAAAAGAGCAGATTGGTCTGGCATGACTTGTTTTTGAGAAATCCATGTTGACTTTTTGTGATTATGGCATTCCTTTCTAAATGTTCATAGACTCTCTGTTTAATGATCTGCTCTAGAATCTTTCCTGATATTGATATCAGACTAACTGGACGATAGTTGTTGGGATCCTCTTTTTCCCCCTTTCTGAAGATGGGGACAATGTTTGCCCTCCTCCATTCTGCTGGGACTTCTCCTGTTCTCTAGGAGTTCTCAAAGATTATTGCCAATGGCTCTGAGATTACATTTGCCAGTTTTTTTTAATATCCTTGGATGTAGTTCATCTGGTCCTGGAGACTTAAATTCATTTAGGTTAACCAGGTATTCCTGTACTACCACTTTACTTATTCTGTGCTGCATTTCCCCTATTGTATCCTCTGCTCCATTTTTGTCAGGTTTAGCACCCTTTTCCTTTAATGAGAAGACTGAGGCAAAGAAGATGCTGAGTAGTTCTGCCTTTTCTCTGTCCCCTGTTAGAATTTCTCTATCTTCTCTGCTCAGTGGTCCTGCCATTTCTTTCTTGAAGAACAAGTTCCTTTTGGTTTCCATCTTCCAGTCAGTCATAGTGCTTTGGATTTTTTTTCATGCATAGGTCTTAACAGTAGAGATGCTTCAGCAGCTATTTTGCTTGACATTGAAATTAAAACATATTTGTACATATATAGTAGCCTGCATAGCAATCTCAAGTTCATCAGCCCAAAATATGAGGAAGAGGAAAGCTTAAGAAGATGCAGATCTTTGTGTCCATGGGCAGAAAAAAACAAAAACTATGCCAACAATGGGAAGAGTGGGGGACAGCTGTTGACACATATCTCTATTTCCAACAATGGCTGAAAGTATTACATACTAAAGTAGTGATGGTATGGAGGTGGCTTGGACCACCAGATCAAGGGTAGGTAAAATGTGGCCCTCCAAAAATATACTTTGCATTCCTTGGTTCCTCCAGATCACTAGAGTGACCTTCCAGTGGTCATCCAGAAGAATGAATTTTGTCATGTGGAATCCTCCATTAATGTGTATGTACCTCATAAATAGGTAGCAGCTCCCCTTCACTGTGAACTGTACATTACAGTTAAAACAATTAAAACACCAAATAAAAACAATATAAAATTAAATAAAAATGACAGTACCCACGTCATATAACAAACACTCTATATAAAAGCAATCCCATGATTATATATTAAAAGCCTGCCTGAATAAAACCATTTTTGCTTGCCAATGTAATACCCCAATGTGTCCCCAAAAGCCCCCATTTTTAATATAAATGACCCCTAATACCCTTTATAGTGTGTGGAGACAATTTTACCACATTTTACCTAGTTTAGGTCCATAAGGCCCCATTTCTCAAAACCAGAAGTGACTCTAAATAGTTCTGGTAATTACTCTGAAATAACACAAAAATGGGCCAGTGTAAGTCCAGAGCCCTAATGGCACAGTGGTTAAATGCCTGTACTGTAGCCACTCACTCACAAACTGCAAGGTTGCAAGTTCAATACCAGCCAAGGGTTCAAGCCCAATTCAGGCTTGCATCATTTTGAGGTCGCTAAAAGGAGTACCCAGCTTGTTGGGGCAATTAGCTTACGCATTGTAAACCACTCAGGGAGTGCTTAAGTGTACTGATAAGTGGTATAGAAATGTACTTGCTATTGCTACAATGTATATTTTTAAAAACAAGAAGAACAGCAGCATTTAGCATTTAGCATTATCACTTCCCTGGTCTATGGTTGTTTTAATCACATGTATTCATTTTCCTAGCTCTCCCTAGAAATATTTGTATAATACTGGCTGTAGTAAATAGTTTAAACCCTTATTTTTATAACTTATTTCATAAATCATTATGACACAAACCATGAGGCAAACATGAACAAATTCTCTTAAAGTAGTGGGTTAAATTCTCCTGGGAAATGTATTATTGCAACAGTGGTTTCCAGATACATATTCGACTCAGATATTATTGTTGTTGTTGTTGTTGTTGTTGTTGTTATTATTATTGAGAGAAACATAAAAAGGACAGAATGGTGAATGAAGGGTGTGTGAAAAAGACCTTACAGTGTTCTTAAAAAACTTTATCTACAAGCCCATTCATGTGTTAAATGCTCATCTATTCCTCCCTGTCATAGATACTTCTGTGTTGGTTGTCACTTGTACAGCACTCTGCAGTCCATATTGCTTCAATTAAAATATAGCAATAGACAAACAAACCCTGTAATATTACTGCCAACAGAATATTTTTTCACTTGGAAAGCAGAGGCAGCAGATTTTTGCTGCACTATTAAAATGTCTATTAATATCAGTCCACCAAATATTTGCTTGTGCTTGTAGTTCTGAGTTCTTCAAAATTGTTCAAGCTCTGATGGCTGAGCTCATGGATATTCAAATAGAAAATACTTTCATGATAATAGGACGTGGAATTGGTTATGTAGCTCATTAGGAGTTACACCTTTTTGCGGTAGAGAGTTAAACTCTACAAGATGAAAACTGCATATAATATAGCATGCCATTCACTACCTATGTGCATAAAGATACTTAAATGTAACATACTTAACTAAATGTTACTGAGAAATCAAGGGGGTAACATTTAAATTTCCCAGGGCATTCTGCAACTCATTTCAAGCCAAAGGAGGATTGTAACCTAAAATGCTGAAATAAAATGCTTAAATAAATGTAGTTCTACCTGTGGCTTGAATCAGGGTAATTCAGTTTTACCACATCATATGCAAGATATCTGTGTTATAAACAACAGCTGTTGCATGAATCATTTTTGTCAATAATGAAAATGCCACTGTTTGTGCCATTTCATGGACTTCCAACTTTTTATAACACCATCTCATACATTGTGTGTTTACATATCTGTAGTTAAGCATAACACCTTATCAACATGATAAAGTTGATTGCAGTGTACAAATGTATATGCCATAATAAATTTGGTGCCACAGGGCTCTTTCTTTAATGTAGGGAGTTCAGGAAATAAAGAAGTAGAGCCCAGTACACACTGTTGAAAGTGGGGACGGTATCCACGGGCCTAACTCTTTCCCCATCTGAAGTAGGATGATATAACCCTATAGATATCTATTCAGATGTAAGCCCATATGAGTTCAATAATAAGACTTAAATATGTATAGACCTGCAGCCATGTGTGTGTTGCATCGGCACAAAGGACACCAACGCGATTAGTTTTGGGTCAAACATTGGCCACAACTTTTATTTTGTACAGGGTCTTTATATCAATCAGTTAAACATTTAAATAACAATTCAATTAACAATTCAATAACCATTTCTTAAACAAGAATTTGTTCTTGACGCATGCGTTTGTTTATTTAAGCGCAAGTGCTATTGAATAATTATTTCTAACACGGCATGCATCAAATCCTTTAACTTATGCAATATACAATAACAATATCTAACCCCTCCCCCAACCGGATATGATGCCAAAAGCATTTTATGACATCATAACATTATGACATCATTGAGTTTAAGATGACATCATAGAAACTTGTTTAACCTAATGACATATACCATTTTTTAAAATTATTTTTTATCCCAATTAATAATTTTCAATTAACCTAAAAATTCCCTAAAGGGGGGAGGGTCCCTGCCCGCCACAGGAGGGGGCCAGCCTAGCTTGGCATCCCCCCCCCCCCCGTATTGTTCTTTTAATGTATGACTCCAATGAAGTCAAGTATATGTCATTCCCCCGTGGGGAGAGATGGACACCATCTCCCCTGTACAAGTGTGGCAATGGGACCTGTATTCCTTCATGATCAACAATAACAACACCCATTCTCCCCAACATCTTGGCTACAGATCTGCTCAACCAACGCCGAGCTCCATTGATGGCCGCATCACTCCGAGCACCGGACCAAACTCGCCGAGGCAGCAACTTTGTCCACATGAGCAGCGTATTTGGCATTCTTTGCTGTATTTCTTTCATGTCTCGAATCATCATTCTAACAAACTGTAATGAAGTCAGTTTTGAAAGGTCATTCTCACCTAAATGTACCAACAAGATCTTGGGATGTGTGAAAGAGGCCAGCAATTCAATAAGTCTAGGCAGTAGTGCTCCCCACAACATTCCTCTACGACCAAACCACCTCACAGTTCCAGCCTCTCCCAATCCCATGGCCAAATCTCGTCACTGCTCAATGATGTGCTGTGGCCCAAAAGACCAAACTGTGTCCCAGGATCCATATGTCTCCAGTATTCAGTTCTGCCAAATTAGATCAAAAACAAATCAGACAATCAACAATACCCTTGACTTAAGGGCGAACATACGATTTAAACGCTCTAGAGCGCCAGCGACCAATCCTACGAATTGCAGTATCACTTAAACCAGGGGTAGGCAACCTTTCCCCTTTAAGGGCTGAGGGACTTCAGCTCCCAGAATCCCAGGAGCTATTGGCCAACATGGGACTATTGGCCAACATAGCTGAGGCTTCTGGGAACTGAAGTCCCTCGGCCCTTAAAGGGGAAAGGTTGCCTACCCCTGACTTAAACCCTGTGTTGCTGCAGCTGTCACTGCCCCAATTCTAAAAGAATGAGAAGAAAATTGAACCGCTGACAAACCAGCATGTCTCAAAACTTCACGCAACACAGCCCTAAATTGATACTGTGTCAACGGAAGGGCTGATAGATGTAAAAATAAATATCCTGATACACTTGGCCTTATTTGAAGATAATTAGTTAATGCCCGCACTGGGCAAATATGGTCAGCATGTGCCCTAGCCAAGGTTATAGATTGTTCTTTCCCCAGTTGATCGGTTTTTGACCGCCGAATTGTCATTTGTATCCCCTGTTCAGAAATCTGGATATCTGATACTAATAGAGCCTGGCCAGAACTATCAGTACGGGAACTAGGGACAATTTCGCTTATTCTCAAGGCTGCAAAAAATGCTAACGAAAATGCAGCCTTAAACAATATCACCTCTTCGGGTGTGGTACATATAACTGGGAGGTTCTGCCAAATTCTTATCAGTATAGGACGTGTTATTGGCAAACAATTATCCTGTAATGTTGAAGACTCCCTAGCCCATCCCTCCAGAGCCCTACGGACTCTAAAATCAACTGTAGAGTCATTAAAACCTCCTGCTCTAGAGTAAAATGACAGTGTAGCTAATCTGCCTCTGATGATGATTGGAGATAAGCCAGATTGTCTAAGGTGGGGTGAGAAACAGAGGATAACCTCCACCTTTAATGGCCAGACCTCCATCTCCCCGACAGTTAACAAGAAAAATCTAAATGCTAGCAACGCGAGCTGATATGACTTGCATGTCGACAGGGCGACGGACTGGAGAATCGCCTATTCAATTTCTATTCTCCAAGGCTCCAAAGCTGTTTCGGTACCTCCAATGGATGGGCTGCTGCCTCTGGCGCCAGTTGACGGAATCTGTAAAACTGAAAATGCGAAAGGGTGTCTGCCAACGGATTTAGTAAACCAAGAACGTGTTGAGCTTGGAACAAAATATTAAACTTCAAACACTGAGCCACCAACTCCCAAACTAGTGTCATTACCCTAGCAGATTTAGAAGTCAAGGAGTTCACTATGTGGACTACAGCTTGGTTATCACACCAGAACTGCACCGTTTTGTTTGCAAATTGCTCTGGCCACAAATGGACCGCAACCACAATAGGAAATAGTTCTAAAAAGGTGAGGTCTCGTGTCCAACCTTTTTCCGCCCAGGATTGTGGCCATCACTTGGCTGCCCACTGGCAATTAAAATATACTCCAAAACCAAAAGCCCCTGAAGCATCGGAGTGTACCTGAAAGTCTGCCCTTAAGAGCATTTCAGATCTCCAAAATGAAATACCATTAAACTGTTCCAGAAATGACTCCCATATCCTCAAATCTTCCCTTATTCCAGAAGTAATTCTAATGTGGTGATGGGGGGCCTTCACTCCCCTGGTGGCTTTGTACAAACGTGAACAGAATGCCCGCCCATGGACTATAACCTTGCAAGCAAAGTTTAATAAACCCGTCAGGGATTGAAACTCTCATAGCGTGGCCTTAGATTTGTTTCTCATCATCCTCACTTGACACCTCAACGCTATGAGCTTATCAAATGGGAGGCGAGATATACCCTTGTTAGTATCCAATTCAATTCCAAGAAAAGTAAGACAGGTATCCGGACCCTCAGTTTTTTCCTTAGCCAAAGGTACCCCCATTTCCTTCATTAATCCCTGGAATGACAACAGTGTATCTGCACAACCAGTCATCCCAGAAGCCCCAGCAAATAAGAAATTGTCAAGGTAATGGGTAATTGCTTGACTACCAGACCTCTTAGAGGCACACCAGTGTAAAAAAGTGCTGAATGTTTCAAATGTTGAACAAGAAATGGAACACCCCATTGGCATAGCTTTGTTGAAGTAATACTTTCCTTCGAATTGAAAGCCCAGGAGATCAAAATCTTCTAGGTGAACTGGTAGTAACCTAAAAGCAGATTTAATGTAGCATTTTGCCAATAAGGCTCCTTTGCCCAGTGTCTTAACCATTTTTACTGCTGAATCAAATGAAGCATATTTAACTGACGCTAACTGAGGGTCGATAGCATCATTTACTGATTCGCCTCTAGGGTAAGATAGGTTGTGTATTAACCTGTATTCCCCTGGTGCCTTCTTAGGGATGACACCAAGGAGAGATAGTCTCAAATTTGGCATAGGCAATTGATCATGGGGGCCTGAGATCCTACCTGCCGCTATTTCTTTGGCCAACTTGTCCTTCACAATCCCTGGTAATTCCCTGACAGAATGTGCATTAGGTGCGTAATGGTGCACCCTTAAACCCAAATAAGGAATGCGAAAACCTTATGAGAAACCCTCGAACAAATACTGTGCGGCCTCCCTTTTGGGGCATACCCACAACCAAGCGGCCAACACGTCCAACTTAATTGGTGTTGGTGCTCTTTCCTGCAATTGATGATTGCTGGGAGGGGGCCCCACCTCCTGCTTTCTTACCTTTAAGGCATGCCGATCCTGGATGGTTTCCTTTGCAGGTATCACATTTATGGTCAAACCTGCAGGGCTGCCTCCTGCACCTACCTGCATTGAAGTCCCAGCACAGTCCGAATTGTTTTTTCTCTCCCATGCCAGGCCTCATATTTTGCCCTCTCGGCTGCGTGACCATAGGTACAAACCCATTGTCACATCAGCTCGAAGGGGAGGCCCCCACCATAACATCCACCCACAATTCGGACTGCACATGACGCCAGGATAAAGAGCGGTCTAATGCCCCCCCATCCTGAATTGTTCATCATACTGAAGCCAAGCCGACCCCCTAGAATTAAAGTGTCAATTGGTATAGGCCTTGATCATTATCTCCTGATATTTGGAGAATTCAGGGGATCTAGCACGGTCCTTTTCCTCAATAACGCCCCTATATATTGTAAAGCCCATGATCCAATTTACAAAATTTCTTTCTAACGTAGGGCGTTTGTGTGACTGAAACTCTTTTGGAAGGGTAAAAACCACTCCATCCTTGACCATGATCCTCGGCTCGGGATCACGGAATGTGAGTGAAAACAAATCAATATACTCACCTTTCCATATTCTTTCTTTGGTAGCCAGGGGAAGGTGTGACCCCACGGGTGTAGACATCCCTGCATATGGATTGCAGTCAAATGACCTGTCTGCCCCAGGAATGCCCAATGCTCCTATCACAGCCGTTCGTCTTACCTCACCTACTGTGTTATTCACATTTGTGTTATGCTGAGTCCATAACCTGAGCAAACCCAATGTTAGTCAAAGGTGCAGTCACCGTTGTAGGCATAGGGCACTCACTTAGCGAGCTCAACCCTGTCTGCCCACCTGTAGCCCATACAGATGAAGGCCATGATGCCTGCATATTGGCAGCATAAGACAAACCTGAGCTCGTTGCTTGACTTGAAGCATCCACCGATGCTTGCTGAGCTCCCACCGAGAGCATCGCCAAAGCTGCTTGGGTGTTGTGTTGTCCCCCATAAGCACTTGGTATATCTCTGCTGCAAGCCACCGTTGTCTCAGGAGTCGGCACATTGCTCTGACCTGAAACAACCACTCCTTGAAGAAAGTTAAACAGATCAGCCGCACCCTGTTGACCCACACCAGGAACTTTTTAGCGTTCCAGTTAAGGCTATAGCTGTGTCACCAATCTACAATGAAAAGTAGTCAATTAATAACCAATAAGCTAAATCAGCAACCTTGGAACTGTAATTTTTTTTTAGATATATAACCAATTTCTCTTATGTGTAAATTGCAAACACCAACAGCACGTGTCCCCAATCAGAAAATGCCACCTGAAACCAGGTTAGCCACCAAACCAGAGGAGGCCCTTATGCCAGAATCTCACCCCCCCTCTTAAATTTTCTTTTTTTTTCTTTTTTCTTTTTTATTATGGCCGGGCCAAGTTTGCCTGTTTAGCCCACAAGGCCTGTTTGATATGCTTATAAGTGGAGATAGAAATAAGGGGGGTGGGTGGGCGTCACTCACCACCACCTCCCACCTCTAAGTGAATGAACTTTAACAATGGGGGGGGGAGGAGCGGACCCTGAATCCAATGGCCGTCAGCTCCTCCCAGGGCCTGTCCCTCTTGTACCAGTATTGATTATGACACGCACTTAGTAGCGCCTCACCACCGGCCTACTCGGCCACCCAGCCTTTAGGCCAGCAGCCACTCCAGGCCGCACCTAGGCCTTGATTGAGCGGAGGAGCCATGGCTTTTTTAATATATATATATATATATATATATATATATATATATATATTGCCGCGCTCCACTCCGCCTCTCTTCCCAGTCCTCAGGCTCCCCTGAGGAGGGCTAGGCCGTCACTTCCTGCGGCCTGTAAGGAGCAGCAGCCATGACTCCACGGCCGTGCTCCTTGCTCGTCCAAAAATAAAATGGCTGCCGACATGTGGCAGCGCGGGGCTAAATAGCCCCAAAAATCTCGCTCCCTAGTCCTGCGAGATTTAAACTCTCGCGAGACCAAGGAGGGAGACCTCCATCTAATTGGCCAAGCAGACCGGCAAGGGCGGGCCATCCAGTCTGCTTAGCCAATTCTGCGTCGGTGCCCTTATTTGGGCCGACGCAACAGAAGGCCCTTCCCGACTTGTCGGGGGGATGTCTTTGTGTGCCTTTAAGTTGTTTCTGACTTAAGACAACCCTATCATGGGGTTTTCGTGACAAGATTTGTTCAGAGGAGGTTTGCCCTTGCCCCCCCTCCCCAGGTCTTGCCTATGGTCATTCAGTGGGTTTCATGGTTGAACTGGGAATAGAACCCTGGTCTCCAGAGTCATAGTCCAACACTCAAACCACGACACCACAATGGCTTTGCAGACTATCACTGCTGATTACAAATGCATAAACATAACCTGACCTTTGGTTACTTGGAAAAACAGTTTGCTGGGAATCATTGCTAAATAGCTATCTATAAAATTAGAATTTGAGACTCATTGATTTTGCAAACTATTTAGAGTACAGTATAGAATTCCAGGATGATCGTGATCATGATTGTATTTCTAAGTAATTTGGAAAGGAACAAGGGACAGAGAAATTGATCACATGTCATGTTCACATAAAATGCTAGAGGAAATTGAAAAAAGCAGGGCAAAGCATCTTATTCTCCTCTGGATAGCACAGGGAAACCCACAGTTGTTGTGTAACAGGACTTATAAACATCATTTGATAGAAGAGGTTCAAGAGACATAGGCCCAAAACAGAAGGGCCAAAAGGACCGTGGTGGGACCATGCCAAAACCATTTGAACTGGAGACACATCAACTGCATGCGCCCAGACCCGATCTGGGTCGCCGCTGCAGTCCTGAACCAGGCTGTGGGAAGGAGCTGATTCTTTCTGCTCCTTTTTTGGCCTGGTTCTTTGGCAATGATGTGGCATCCATGTGGTTCCAGCCATGTTCGGGACATATGTCATCTAAATGCTATGCCCTGAATGTGGCCAGAAACCACGTCATTTGGCCCATCTGTTTCAGGCCAAAATTATCAATTATCTTTATTTCAGAATGTTAGTTTTTAAAGGATCAGACTATTTCTACCTTGTATTCTTCACCCTTTGAGAGTATAAAGGCTATACTGGATTGTTGTTAATTGCCTTCAAGTTGACCCTGACTCATGGTAACCTTGTGGATGAGACATCGCTAAGTTCCCCTGTCATACTTGTGATCTTCCTAATTGAGTCTATCCATTTAGTATGCAATCTTTCTCCTTCCCTTCACCTTTCCAAGTATTTCTAATGAGTCATGCCTTTTCATGATATGGCCAAAGTATGGCAACCTCAGTTTGGTCATCTTGGCTTCCAGGGAGATTTGAGGCCTGATCTGTTCAAAGACCCATTTGTTTGTGTTTTTATCTGTCCATGGTATCCTCAGCACCATCTTTAAAATGAATTGATTTTCTTCTTTTCTGCTTTCTTCACTGTCCAACTATTGTATCCGTACATGGTGATGGAGAATACAATTGCTTGGAAAATTCTAACTTTAGTGGTCAGTTTTATATCATTACTTTTTAGAATCTTTATTATGTGAAGTCGTAGGCTTTCATGGCTGGCATCTATAGTTTTTGTGGGTTTTTCGGACTGTATGGCCATGTTCTAGAAGAGTTTCTTTCTGACGTTTCGCCAGCATCTGTGGCTAGCATCTTCAGAGAAAACTGAAATGGAAGAGCATGGGTCTATATATACTGTGAGACCCTGGGTAGGGAGGAGTGGTTCCCAGGTGAACTGTGTGTTGTTCTGTGTTGAATAGGTATTGTTCTGTTGTTAATGGCATAGCTTCAGGGTAGCAATCAAGGATAATGTCTGCTATTCCCATGTAAACTGTGTATTGTTCTGTGTTGAATAGGTATGTTCTGTTGTTAAAGGCATGGCTTCCAGGAGAGGATATGCAATCAAGGAGATTGTCTGCTATTGTCTGCTGGGAAAGCCCCTGACCCTGGTTGGTTTTCCATTTGCATTTGCTGAGTGCCAATTTTCTTATTTTGTAGGACTGGTAGCCATATCTTATTTACTTTAAGGGTTTCTTCTTTCCTGTTGAAGTTATCCAAGAGTTTGTGGATGTTGATGGCTTCTCTGTGCATTCTGACCTGATAGTTGTTGGCATGGTCCAGAATTTCAGTGTTTTCAAACAGCATTTTATGCCCAGGATGGTTTATGATGTGTTCTGCTACTGCTGATTTTTCTGGCTGGCCCAGTCTGCAGTGTCTCTCATGTTCCTTGATTCGTGTTTGGATACTGCGTTTGGTAGTCCCTATGTAGACTTGTCCACAGCTGCATGGTATGCGGTAAACTCCTGCGGCTGTGAGAGGATCTCTCCTGTCCTTTGCTGAGCGCAGCATTTGTTGGATTTTCTTGGTTGGTTTGTAAACCATTTGGAGGTTGTGTTTCCTCACTACTTTCCCAATTCTGTCTGTGAGTCCTTGGATATATGGTAAAAATATGGTAAAAAACCCAGAGGACTGAAGGCAAGCAGCCACCCAAAGGGAAGGTATTTTCCCTTTCCCAGACTGCGAACACAGTCACTGGAGGAGAGTGTGACCCCATCCAGGACTGGAGGTTGCAACCCAATTCTTGGTTTCGGGGCCGCTACCGTGAGCACCTCCGTCTTGTCTGGATTCAGTTTCAATCTTTTTTCCTCATCCAGCCCATTACCGCTTGAAGACATTCATTGAGAGAAGAGATGCCATTGGAATTCGAGGCCGACGAACAAGACACGGAGAAATAGATTTGGGTGTCGTCGGCGTACTGATAACATGTGATAATTATAATAATATGTGATAATTAAAATAATATGTGATAATTATAGCTTATGTTGTGGTTAAAGGTCATAATTTACTAAAATCTATACCTACTCATGTCCTACTGAAATGAAGGGGAAAATGTGCAAGATGTTATAAGACATTTGCTAAGTATCATTAATGTAAACAATGCTTATGTAGCAATTATTCTCATTTATTTAAATGAGTCGCATGAAAGAATCATTCAAAATGTATTGTGTTGCAAAATATAATGCAAGGAATGTTTATTATATCACACCTTTCTCCCACCACTTTTAAACCATTTAAAAATACAGTTGAAAAAACAAAAGAGAAGAAAACAACTCCTGCCCCCCAAATGAATATCAAAGTTAAAACACAGGCAAATCAAACTTCTGTTTAAAAATACAAGTTAACAATACAAGTTAGAAGCAATTTTAAAAATACATGTAAAACATACTAAAATAGAAACACAACACTCCCTCATTAAATTCCATCTGCCACAACATATTAAAAACCAAATGCCTTCCTATATAAAAAAGATCTTTACTTTCTGGCGGAAAGATAATAGGGAGGGGGCCAACCAAATTTGCTGAGGAAGGGAATTCCAGAACTTGGGAGCAATCACTGAGGAGGAGTTTTTCATTTGGATCAATAATTTTAAAATGTCGGTCTCATTTCTATTGGCTACACTGGAAGAGACAGGATGCATGCTGGAACATGACTTCAATATATAGCTCAGCTCAGAAGAAACCCTTTAGTAAATATGAGAGTAGCCATGTATCCAGTTAAGAGAATTGGCTTTTAAAAGTATATGTATATATTTATGTATCTTTTCCATGCACATATGGATATATTGTTTACATGTATACTTATTTGAACTATCACATACCAATCAATAAAACTATATATAAAAATTATTATATTCAGTGGCTGAACTATATTGATAATACAAATATTGCTAATAGAATAAAGTTAATAAATCCAGTAGTAATGTTAATGCTTATAATAATAGCAGCATATCAAATCATACATAAAACCAACATTATATATATATATATATATATATATATATTAAAAAAATAGCCTATTTTTTAAATTTAATAGCCTATTCTACTTGCACTGCTACAATCCACACAGGCAGAATCAACTCTAGTGCTAACTAAAATATGCCAACAAATATAGAAAACAAAAGTGTGGTCAACAGAATGGAAAGGATCAATATACATCTTCATCCAAAAAACAAAACAAAAAAACAAACAAAAAAAAAAAAGAAAGAAAAGAAAAAGAAAAGAAAAGAAAAAGGGACTAAAAAGACTGCAGCAACCATAGTACCATAGCACCAATTTCCCACGTAAACAAAATTATGCACAAAATTCTGCAGAATAGACTCCAATCAAATATGGAGAGAGAAATTTTAGAGGTGCAAGCAGGGTTCAGGAAAGGAAGAGGCACTAGGGATCACATTGCAAACATACAATGGTTAATGAAGCACACAAAGAAATGCCAGAAGAAAACCGGCATATACTTTATGGATTATAGCAAAGCCTTTGACTGTATAGATAACAAAAATCTATGGAAAGCTTAAGATATGTGGATGTCACCATATCATTGATAATACAGACATGGGAATGTCACCACATCTGATAGTCTCGATGAGAAATCTGTACACAGGAGAAGAGGCTACTAATAGAATATGGAGAAATAGAATGGTTTCCGGTTGACAAAGGGGTAAAGTTCTATTACCTAACTTTTTCAACTTATATACAGAAAATAACATATGGAGAGCAAGTTTAGACTTAGAAGAAAGAGGAATGAAGATAGGAGAAAGGAACATCAACAGTCTAAGATAGGTGGATGGCACCATACTAGCAGTCGAAAATATCATAGACTTGGAACAACTACTAAGGAAGTTCAAGAAAGAAAGTGCAAAAGTAGGCTTACTGCTGAACATAAAGAAAACAAAAATAATGACCACAAAGGATCTACAAATATTCAAGCTAGATAATGTGAAAATAGAAATAGTTAAAGACTTTCTGTACCTAGGATCAAGCATTGATTGGAAGGGAGATGGCTGTCACCAAATAAAAAGACTAGGAATGGGAAGGGCAGCCATGAAGGTAATAGACAAGATCCTAAAATGTAAAGATATACAACTGAGCACTAAAATTGGAATTGCCCAAGCCATTTATTCCCCATCACCATGTGCGGATGTGAGACCTGGACAGTGAACAAAGCTGACAGAAAGAACATCAACTCATTCAAGATGTGATGCTGGAGAAGAGTGCTGAGGATACCGTGGACAGCTAAAAAGACAAACAAATGGGTCCTTGATCAAATCAAGCCTGATTGCTCCCTGGAAGTCAAAATGATCAAATTGAGACTGGTGTACTTTGGCCACAAGGTGAGAAGGCATGAATTATTAGAAAAGACTATAAAGCTAGGAAAGGTAGAGGATAGTAAAAAGAGAGGAAGACTGCATGCTAGATGGACAGATTCAATTGGGAGATCACAGGCCTGAATCTGCAGGATCTAAGCAAAGCAGTGGAGGATGGGAGAAAGGGCTTGGAGATGTCTCATCCATAGGGTTGCCATGAGTTGGGGTCAAATCGAGGGCAGTTAACAACAACAGCCTATATTCCATCAAGTTCCAAATCCTTTCCAATTTGGGCTAGGACTGCATCAGTACTGAAGAAATAATCCAGGTTGAGAGTACTTTAACTGCTCCATGCTAGGTTATTCTAGGAACTGTAGTTTGTTGTGGCACCAGGATTCTCCAACAGAGGGGATTGTCAGACGGAGGGAGAAGGATGGGAGCAAAGTGGATTGCTCCTGTTCATTCACGTGATTGGGGCAAAGATTATCACATACCATGCACTTCTCCTGTCCTTCTCGCGTCAGTGAAGTGTAATGGCCCCATCATTTGATATTTGGAGTTAATGGGACAAGAGCAATCTGCTTTGCTACCATCCTTCTCCCTTCATCTGATAATCTCCATTGAGGGCTAAACGTACCACAAAACTACAATTCCCAGAATTCCATAACATTGAGCCATAACAGTTAAATGGTGGCAAATTTGATTATTTCTTCATAGTGAATGCAGCCAAAATGAATCATGTCTGTCTATGAATTCTATATAAAAGTTATCTACCCTTCTGCTTACATGTTTAATAATATTTTATCAATAATCATCACTCCTGTCTTCTTCAGAATGTAGTCTTAATCTGGGAAGGCTGTCGCTAATTTTCCCCATTTGTTATCTCATAATGGTGTTACATATTTTCTGCCTTCCTTGAACTTTCCAAGTGATTTATTATCCAATGTTGTTGTTAGCTTGTCCATTTCAGCGTTCTTATACAATTGTGTTAGTTATTTATCTTCAGAAGGCATCTCTGAGCTTTTCCCTCTTTTTGTATAGACTATTCTTGCAGCTACGATTGTATATAGCAAAATTCTCCAAAGTTTTCTTTCTAACTGAGCATTAAGGGTGATGCAACATATTTAATAACTATGGGGTTGAACAGACCAGCACTTTAGGCCAGCCTGGGGGTGGAGTGGGGATATGGCGACCGCACACCGACCACCCCGACTCTGCCCTCATGTCGTCCTCATGCTGCGCACCCCACTGCACAGCAGGAGGTATCACAGCACTCCCTTGGTGCAGCGTTCACACACGCTGCACCAAAGAAGTACTGAAAAGCCACCACTACCATGGCAAGGGTGGCTTTTTGCTGCTCTAAAAATGAGTGGCTATTGCCAGCTCTTTTTAGAGGTGAAAAAAACACCAGATGGGGCCGCAATGTGCAGCTGCTGCAGCCCGATCTGGCGATAAAAGGGGCCATCAGTTCAGCCCCTATATCTCTGGTTCCATCAAGTAATTAATTTTTAAGATATCGTACTTGGTATCACTGTATGTATCATTTCCCAAAATTTCTTTGCTTTTTCACAATGCCACCAAATGTGAAAGAAGGCAATTTAATATTAGCACATTTCCAACAATTATTCTTTATATTTTTTCTATATTTTTGCTAGTCTATTTGGTATTAGATGCCACTTGTACAGTATCTTATAATAATTTTCTTTTAATTTAATTTTGTCAATCAACTTGCTTCCTGCTTTATGAGAGTGGGAGGATGACATGGATAATACAGTTGGCCCTCCTAATTCGGGATTTAACATTCACAGATTTAATTATTCATGAGTTTGTCTAGAGGGGCAAGGAAGAGAGAAAGAAAGAGAAAGTGGACTCTTTCCCTCCACCTGTGCCCTGGCCATGGGAGCAAGAGGGAGGGAGGACAGGCAGGCAGGTAAAGAAAGAGACAGGGAGGAAGGGAAAGGGGCAAAGAAAGAGGCAGTGAAGTTTAGCAGGCCCAGACAAAGTCAGAAGGAAGGAGGGGCAAAGAAAGAGATAAGGATGTTTAGCAGGGATGGAGAAGGAGAGAGGGAAAGAGGGCCAGAGAAAGAAGCAATGAAGTTTAGCAGGCACAGAGAAAGAGGGAGGGAGGGGCAGAGAAAGAGGCAGGGGCAGCAAGTGAACACCTAGGACCACAGCAACACCCCTCATCTCCTCTCACCATTCTCAAGAGGTTGAAGAAGGGGGGTGCTGTGAATATTCATGTTTATTCCACTTTTGTGGGGGTTCACTGCCCCTAACCCGTGTGAATGTGGAGGGCCAACTGTACTGTTAACTGCTTGCTCCATTTATGTCTGTTTTTGAAAGCTCTGCACATGTAACAATAATAATAAGACAGTATAACCTGAGATAGAAATGTGTGAATTGGTCCGTTTGTTCCACCATTTGCCAATTGCAAGAAATACTTCATTTCATGTCTCTGTACTTACACAATCTTGAATCTTGAATATTTCACCTACCAGAAGATTTACATATTTAATATTTACATATTAAAGATTTAAATATTAAATATTAAATTAAAGAAGATGTGTACATTTGATATTGTTGGGTTGGTGTGTATGTAACATGGATACACTATCTGTGCTCACAGGATTGACCTTGAAACATTTGGTACAGAGCAAAATGGTCTCAAATTATATACCAAGTATTATGTTTATTCAGGGAGGAGCTCTGTTGCAAACACTTCTGGTACCTACGGTAGTTTTATTGCTGTCAGCTCTGGAGTGAGTGGCATATGAGACAGATCTAAATAAGGCCCACTTCAAATGTCATGAGAGGAGGACTTCTTTTGAGAGTTTCAGGCTCCTACAAAATTAGAGAGCTGATGTATTGTTAGTTCCAACTAGTATTATTACTACTGAATGGTAAGTCAATATGTAGGCTAATAGAGTGTTACTTGCCCAAAGTCACCCAATGAGCTTCCATGGCTAGGCAGAGATTTGAACCCTCGTCTCCAAAAACTTGTCGCTTTTTTCTTTTTTTCTTTTAAACAAAGACCTTGGAAGAATACCCAGCTGCTTGCACACATTCAGGAAATCTGTTGCATCATTTTGTTCATGGACAAAAGAGCATCTATTTAGTGGATATTGCACATTTTGGCTCCAGGGCATTTCATAGCAAAACCATTTTACAACCTTAACCTGTGGCAGAATGACTTCCAACATTACTTATAACATTTATATCAACGGGAAAATTAGGCTTATGTTTAGCCCTATAAGGAATCTCAGTATTTCAGCTAAGGTTAGCATGGGTGTGACCATCTGTCAGTTTGTCATATATTTGAGAATAAAATATTCTGTTTAAACAGGAACCTTTATTACTGTAGCTTTAAACAAGTCCTTTTGATCATACTAGAAGAAATCTTCTCATTTGGCAGCCAAAGCCCTTATTCAGTAGAGTGAAATTTAATTATTGCCTGCCTACTGGCTAAGCTGCTGACCTACACTTCAAATCCTGGATGTATGGACTGACCATGTTGTCAACCTCATTCTGAAAATAAAAAAAGAGTACTGTTCCCTGTTTCTTTTGATTTACCAATTGCATGATCTAACCCACTTTTCTATGTTGCTTTGTTTTTAGTAGGGCAGCTATTCTTTAATGTGATAATGTGTAGGTCTTTAATGTGATAATGTGTAGGCATCATATTTTAATCTATCCCCCACTCCTGAAACATATTTCTTTATGCAACACATGTGTTTAAAGATAATCTTTGTTCCATGGTTTGTTTACTTCAGAAGTAGGTCTTGGCACAAAACATGAGGGCTACAATGATGCTCTAAATCTGGAGAGTGCAGTTACATTATATTATCTCTGTCCAGGAGTGTATCATTAATCCTCATCCTGTTCATTTCCTCACTTTTATGGCTAAAAGAAAATATACTTTAAAATGTCAAAACAGAAATTAAGTTTTACCATTCACAACCATATTTATTTATTTTATCAATTAAATATGTTACAAAAAACAGTACTCAAGGAAGCTAACAATAAAGTAAAATGAAACAAGGTACAGTTAGAAACATAAAATGAATGAACTAGAACATAAACATTAATTAAGGAATTGATATTGGGGGGAGACAGATCTACCTGGCAAAAATCTGACCACATTACCACAACTGAAAATGAAAATAGCATTTCTTTAACAAAAAGCATTGACTCAGATGTTGGATCATAAATACATCTTCAAAGCACAGACACTGAGACCACTTGTTTCTCCTCCTCTTTCCTGTGTGCACCTTAAAAACTTTTAATTTTTGTGTAAAAAATAACCTCTTGTACAAAAAAGTAGTTTTGTATCGAAAATAATGGGCTTTGTCAAAAATACAGATATTTTAGAGCAAAATGTTGCATTTTGTGTATAACCCCTATGTTGATGAATACAACATTTTGTGAAGAAAAAGCCCCAAAATTGTGAAGATTCTCCTAAGTCCAGGATCCTTTAGGACTTCTCAATACATATTTTTGACTGTTTTTCAGCCATTTTCAAATATTCTTTTTATCTTTTAAAATGTGTATAAATTACATATTTAGGTAGTTGGTAAAAAACATTTAAATTCATTTGTTCTTATGCATTCTTTTGAAATCTAGTAGGGGTTTATATGTTGCCTAAACATGAGGAACTTACTCATGCAGGTATAAATGTTGCATGGCTATCTCTTGTTGTTGTTGTTTTGGTCCACTAACAATGCAGCTACAAAGGCACAAATCTCCATACTGTTATATGCAGAGCTGTACACTAGAGGTCCTTTCAAACTACACAGTTGTGGTGGTATGATTCCACTTTATCTGCCACTGCAACATCCTATGGAATCTGGGATTTATAGTTGGTTGTTAGCTGCCCTTTGACTCATGGTGGCCTCATTAATGAGACATCTTCATGGTCCCCTGTCCTCTGCTACTCTGTTAAGGTCCTGCAGGCTTAGGGATGTGTGCTCATTGACTGAGGTCCTTTACAGACTCAGTGCTAGGGAATCATGGGAACTGTAGTTTATTGTGGCACCATAGCTCTCTGACAAAGAAGGCTCAATGTCTCAGAAAAAAAATATAATTCTCATGATTCCCTAGCACTGAGCCAGGGCAGTTAAAGTGGACTCAATTTGTAATATTTCTAGCAGCCTGCAAAGGCCCAGAATTACTGAATAAAGGATTTCTGTAACCAATATTCAACTCCTAAGGCTGAAAAATCATTTCATTCAATGACAAGAGTGAATGTTTCCTTCATGCTTGAAAGAAGAAATAGTATATAGATGGTTGGACAACCCCTTGCCTCTGATTATAGAGATCATCTAATTTTTCCTTATTTCTCTGTTGGGCATATTTGCGGAGCATCTAGCTAGAGAGATGTGTGTGTATGTTTATGTCTGCATGCAAATACACTGATGTGAAATCTCCCTTCTTCCCATGCTGCCTTCCCCAAATTATCTGAGGGAAAGCAAAATACATATGTACATATGTGTCTAACTGGAGTTATTTGTGCATGTGTTGCTGTTTTCAAATACATGACAATTACTTCATGGAGGATCTTGTCATGTCATCCTTTGCTTTAACTTCTTCCCAGTGTTATCTATGACAAGCCTGTAGGCTATTGATTAGATAACTAGCTGTCTCCAGATTTTCTCTTGCTTCAAGAAAAAAAGGAAAAAAAATGGAAAAGAAGTAAGACTTCTGATAGCCAGGCTAGACTGTTCTGACACTTTGTGTGATGATGATTTATCATTTTAAGACTAGTAACACAACAGAGACCAGGAACCTTCCTCCTGCCCTGCTGTTTGCTTTTGTGCATTTCATCATTGCTGAAAGCCTTACATTTCTTTAAAAAACAACAGCAGAATGTCTAAGAAAGTATCTTGGTGGAACTGTGGAAAAATTTTGCAAATATATATGTGCATTGTGGTTACAATTCTTTATATTAGTAAGTATAGGTAAATAATAAGTAATAATAAAATAATGGACAAGTAAAAAAGGAATTTCCTACAAGAAAACCTTTAAAATTTAGCTTATGATCAGTGGATATGAACATCTCCTTACTGCAGTTTTTTTGTATTTTTGTGAATATCATCTGCATTCCCTTTCCTCCTTTCCATCCAGTCTTCTTTTTTTCTTCCAGTGTAGGAATTTAGCAAGGACATAGATAACGTTTGCAAATATTCTCTTCCATAATTAGAAACCCAGAGAACAAACAAAAAGATTGGCATTCCCCCTTTTTTATTTCCATTTTTTTGTTTAATGAAAAAACATTTTTTCTACAAAATACCATATTTTTGCAAAAAGCAGTTTATTTTGTACAAAATACAATGTGAGGTAAACAATTTTTTGCAAACAAATCCCAAAATGCAAAACAATAAGCAAAGTCTTTATCATGTGTAAAAATAAAATAAGTGACGGTTCATAATTTACTGTAAAATTACAAATTGATACTACTTAGAGATATAATATATGTCGTCATATTTATTTGCATCCTGTCTCCTTCCTAAAACTAGGTCTTCAGGTTGCTATATTGATTCTAGTAAGGCTTTTAACAAAGGGCCCCATACTGTTCTTTCAGACAAGCTGGTGAACTGTGCTAGTCAGTCCAATAACATCCAAAAAATGATACCTTTATGGGGCCAAGCAAAATGCACAATTACATGTTGCAAGCTTCTTCATCAGGCAAACAGGAGGGAAAAAATGAAGATGTTAGTCATAGGGCGTTTTCACACGGGGCTTTAGGCGGACGCAATCCTACCTCCCTCCGGCCCCAGTCTGGCTCCTTTTCCAGTGTGTTTACACTCATGCCGCAGCAAACCCCGCCCCTTCCGGTGCCATCCCTGCATCAGTCCAGCTCCTTGCTCCGTGTGTTCACACGTCGCAGCAAGTCCAGCCTCACTCCGGCCGATCCAGCACTAACTCCAGCATCAGCCCCGGCAAGGTAATTCCTTTTTTAAAAAGGAATTAAGTTGCCGCCACCAGAGCCATTCCGGAATGAGCGGCACGGTCGGCTCCAGGCGGCTTTGGTGGGTCTAGTATGAAAATGTCCATAGGCCTGCATTTTCTGTTTCTGGTCTTATTAGTTCAGGTGGTAGGGAGGGCTATCTGCAGGCTGGCACCTCCCCCTTTGGTCATGCTGTCACTGGAAGATTTCCAAAGTCAAGGAAATTTAATGTCCTTTTGCAATTCAAAGAAGATGTAGCTAGACAGTGTTGCAGTTAAGTAGATCCATAATTAGTTGACAGGCAGAACTCAGAGAGTACTCACCACTGGTTGTTCTCCATCTTGGACAGAAGAAACTAGTAGGGTGCCTCAGTGGGTCCAGTGTTTTTAAAACATCTTTATAAATGACTTAGATGGTGGAATAGTAGGCATGCTTTTCAAATTTGAAAATGCTACACATTTTTTTGAACAGAATGCAAAAGTGACCTTGACAGATTAGAGAGCTGAGCCAAAACTAAAAAAACAAATTTCAACAGAGTAAAATATAAAATACTTTGGCCAATAAAGTATTGGCAGAAAAGTTAAACATAAAAATAAAGGATGAGTGACACTTGGCTTGAAAACAATCCATGTGAAAAGGATCTAAGGGTCTCAACAGATCACAAACTGAACATAACTCAAAAGTGTGATGCAGCAGCCAAAAAGAACAACACAATTCTGGGCTGAATCAATAGGAGTACAGTATCCAAATCACCGGAAGTAGTGTCACTCTATTCTACTTTAGTAAGGGCCTTTACAGACTGTCAGAAATAATGCAGCTCGAGGCCACTTTAACTGTCCTGGTCCAGGGAATCATGGGAACTGTATTTTTTTTCTGGGACATTGAGCCTTCTGTGTCAGAGAGCTCTGGTGCCACAATAAACTACAATTCCCATGATTCCTTAGGACTGAGCCAGGACAGTTAAAGTGGCCTCAAGCTGCATTATTTCTGGCAGTCTGTAAAGGCCCTAAAACCTCACATGGAACAATGTGTTCAGTTGTGGGTACCACAGTTCAAGAAGGATATTGATAAGCTGTAACATGTTGAGAAAAAAGATTACCAAAGGTCTGGAAATCAGATGTTATGAGGAACAATTTAGAGATCTGAGATGTTAATTAATATATTATTCATTTATTATCCCCTCCCAATCAATAAGAGCTCCTAAGGCAATGTTTAGCCTGGAGTGGAGAAAACAGAGGTAGTAGATGGCTATTTTTAAATTTCTGAAGGGATTTCATATAGAGGAAGGATCAAGTTTGTTTTCTGTTACTCCAGAGACTAGAACATGAACCAATGGGTTCAAATTGCAAGAAAGGCAGTGCTACCTAAACATTTATTTCAATGAATAATGAAGCTCTTTTTTGCTCTAAGAGCATTCAGCAGTGGATAGACTGCATCAAAGACTTTAGAAGGCTGTTTCAAGATTTTGGAAGTGTTTAAACAGAGGTTGGATGAGTCTCTTTTATAGGTACTTTAGTTATATATTCCTACATGGTAGGGTTTGGCCTAGATTGCCCTTGTAGTCCCTTCCAGCTCAATGATTCCTTTCATTCTATGATTCTATGTTTATCCCAAAAAGGGGAACTTCCAACTTGCCTGGCAGTGTTTATGTTACGTAACTGTATCTACTTCCCCACCTCTCTGGAATTCCAGCTGCACAGCACCATTTCAATCCAGAAGGCCCAAAACTGAGGACAAATGTACAAATAACATCTCTTTCCCTGGTTCTTTGCTTCACCTTGTACTTCCTTTTCTTGCTCCTTGCAACCTCTCAGTGCATCTGTTGCATTCTCTTCTCTTCTTTCCTCTTGATTGCTTCCACAGTGTCTTGCATCTGCTATATGTGACAATCCAATAATATCTGGAAGGCTGCATGATTTAGAACCCTGGTCTAGACTAATGATCAGGCATAGGAAGTGAGGCATCTAATGAACACTGGTAGCCAATTACAATTTTTACTTATCAACCTTTTTGAAAATAACCAATTACACCTAATATCATAGTCTAAATAGGGAAGAGACAAAAGCTTTCAGGCCTATGGCAGGTGTTCACTGATAAATGAGGTCTCTTGTCCTTTTATTTCCAACTTCTCTTTAGTTCAAGCCCTTTCATAAAATGCATCTGTGAAAGATTTGGCAAAGTAAAGGTGTTCTCAGTCCAGATTAAATCAATAGGTTTCACTTCTTTCCATTTTCACTCAATTGTTTTGGCAGAAGATATGAACACTGCATAATAGAGATACACAGTCATAGTTGCTGCCTTCCTTCAGTTTTATTCAAACTGTGGATAACTATAAAACTGTAACCTGACACTTTTTTAAAAAAGTAAACTGTAGATGACCTTTTGAGTTTTCAAGACCTGAGCACCAATATAGGGTCACTATAAATTGAAGTTGAGTTGACAGCAAATAACAATATAATCATTCAAGAGAACAAATAGAGGAAATGATTGTGCATTCCTGCATGACAGGGAGTTGGACTGGATGGCCCTTATAGTCTTTTCCAACTCTATCATTCTATGATTCTTTTACTTCTTGCTGTTTCACAACGTTGAGGGCAAATCTGGAAGCTGTAAGAGAGAGTGGGTATTCATCTACATTTATCTACATAGAAATAATGCTGTTTGAAACCACTTCAATTGCTATGGTGCTATCCAACAGAGTCTTGAGATTTGTAGTTTTATGAAGCATCATCATTCTTTGGCAGTGAAGGCTAAAGACCTTGTAAAACTATAAATCCCAGGATTCCATAGGATGGAGCTGCAGAGCTTGTGCAGAGCTTGGAAATCTCTCTTATACTGTTATATAGCTCCCATAATTCAGCATCTAGCATGTCCAATGTCTTTGCTTACTAGATGTGATCATGGGACTTGTAGTTCAAATTTAATGTGATCATGGAACTTGTAGTTCAAAAGGCTGTAGGACCCTTTACTTGCGATGGCACCATCCTATGACATCCTGGGATTTGCAGTATTGTGAGAGGTATGTAGAATTCTCAGCCAGATTGCTGAAGTGTCATATCAAACTACAAAAAAAGCCACCCTATGCCATATAAAAGCAAGCCCCACTGAACATGGTGGAATGTATATCTAAGTAAACATATACAGTGTTTTGCTATTGGGTTGCAATTCTGTATGTGATTACTTCACAGTAAATCCTACTAAACTCAATAGGACTTTTTTGTCAAATAGTCAACTTTTAACTTACTTTCAAACTTCATTTCTTCATAATCTGCCCTTCCTTTTCCTTTGCATTGAAATTATTTATTATATTCATCTGTTTATATTTTGGTAACATTCTCTCTCTCTCTCTTGTCAGTCTTGAACACAAATTCCATACCTTAGTCAGTACAGGAATAACCATACAATAATTATATTATTAAGCTTTGTGCAATTTTTCCAAAAGACATTTTAGAATAGAAATAACCATGTGTTTCTTCTACACCACATTTTAGATTTTGGAGTTATGAGTAGCATGGGTACAGAAACTGAGATCTAGAAGTAGGATGACCACTGCGGATTAGGTTCCTGGGAACCTAACAGTGTGAGATTAGAAAGACAATGTTGGGAAGTGTGGAACTGGCAACCATCAGGCATCTTTCTTTCTGTCTTTCTAGCAGCATAGTTAAAAAAAACCTGTGTATTTCTAAGTGCAATGGAAATCCCTTAATAGAAGGCTAGGTTGTATATGTATAGTAACTTTCCTGAAAAATTCAGTAGCATGCCCTATATTAGGATATCTGCAGAGGCATGAAACAAGAGGGACCATAAATCTGTTCCTCCAACTTTTATGCCACCAATATTTTTGCCATTTCACCCTTAGGAATCCTGGATGAAGCCTTGTGAGACTTTGGTTTCCAATTGGATTTCCAGCTCTTGTGAAAACTGATATCTGTAGGTTTATATAAAGTAAGATGCCAGTTTACAGCTGCTTTTGCTTCAGGTCAGCAACTCCCCTTTGCCAATTGCCTTTTGTGTCGCTGAGGAGAAATTCTGCAGGTTATTTCTGACTTCAGAATACCCTGTTTTGCGTACTCCATACTGCTGCTTAATGGAGTTGCATTATTTCATTCCTTTGTTATTGTTGTTAACTGACCTCGAGTCAATCTTGACCCATGGCAACCCTGTGGATGAGAAATCTCCAAGACCCTCTGTCCTCCACTGCTCTGCTTAGTTTCTACAAGCCCATACCTGTAACTTCCACAATAGAGTCCATTCATCTAGCATGCAACCTTCCTCTATTTCTGCTTCCCTCCACCTTTTCTATTATTCTATTATTGTTTTTTCCAATGAGTCATGCCTTCTCAAGATCTGTCTGAAATACAACAGCCTCAGTTTGGTCATCTTGGCTTCCAGGAAGATTTCTGGCTAGGACCCATTTGTTTGTCTTTTCGGAGTCCACCAGATCCTCAGCATTCTTCTTCAGCACCACATCTCACATTAATTGATTTTCCTTCTATCTTCTTAACTGTCCAGTTCTCACATCCATAAATAGTAATAGGGAAAACAGTGGCTTGTATGATTTTAACATTTGTGTTCAGTTGTGTATCTTTGCATTTTAAAATCTTTTGTAGTTTTCTCATAGTCACTCTCCCCATTCTTAATCATCTTCTTATTTCTTCCTTAGGTGTCATCAAGTGTGAGTTTTGGTGGGAGGTTTTGTTTTAGAGAATACTGGTAAACATCCTGAGGCATCTCTTTGGTGAAGGTTTGCTATCATTGTTACCATAGCACATCAATAGCTTAAGACCTACAGGCAGGGGTAGGCAACCTTTTTGAGCTGGGGGCCGGGTTGCTGTCCCTCAGACAATTGGGGGGCCGAAGCACAATATATATATATATATATATATATATATATATATATATATATATATATAAATAAAAAATATGCATGCACACTCTCTCAGCCCCAGAAAAGCCATGGCAAACCCCCTGTGGAGATTTTGCCAAGAAAACCCCAAGAACAAGTAATAACAACAATAATCAATATCATCATGGTGGGCGGCAGCTGGGGGTCGCGGCGGCAGCAGGACCGGCCTGGGGCCAGTCCAAAAGCCTCGGGGGAGGGCGCATCCGGCCCCCGGACCTTAGGTTGCCTACCCCTGCCTACAGGTCTGAGGAGCAGGAGGTGGCACTGGAAGATGTAGATGAAGCTGACTGGTTTTCCTCTGAGTACTGACCAGCAGAAATTAGTCAGAGCTTATCTGAACCTAACCTTGCCTGCTTTTGTAAGTAGGCTGAAATAAACTCACCCAGGTTGGTGTTGCCCTTATTTTGAGACAGCATGTCATCAGTTATTGTAGATGTGTACTTATTTAACTCACTGAATATTAGATTGCTTTCTGGAAAATGTAGTCAATTTGAATCCTGCTTAATGCCCTAAGTCTTTATTCTATGATGGGTAGCTGGGGCAAATGTGCACCATATATGTTTGCTCCTAGTGTAGCAAGCTGAGCAATTGTATCCAATAAAGGTCAGACACTGAAGTATATGTGATTTCTACAGTGTCGAACCTGTTGCATTTAAAACTCTCTGTGATAGAAATAATAAAGCAGTTTATCAGCATTAGCACATGAAAAGACATAAGACCGTGTCAGCCCAATGATTGATTTGATGTCATCACTGGATACTTTGCTGGGGCAAAAATCAATATGTGTGTCATATGTGGGCCACCTGTGTCCACTCTCTGTAACTTCTTGACCCCTAGGTGTCCCAACCTTTTCACCCCCCCAATAATTCATTATCTCTACATCACAAAACAATTTCCTGTGGGGAAACTGTGATACTGAATGGGATTGCTGTGGCTGATACTAATATACACTTTCACACTGCAGTGGGGCTGTTCCACTGCTGCTAATAGATTTAAAGGTAATCCCATTCACCATGAGCACCATGTATCCATGAAGTCCCAGAAAGGTTTTTCAGGATTCAATCAATTCCCAATAGATTCTCTGAAATATTTGTCCACTTTTGATGTATGAGACAGCCTTCATGGTACAGTGGGCCCTTGGTATCCACTGGGGTTTGGTTCCAGGACCCCTGTAGATGTGAAAAATCTGTGGATGCTCAAGACCCATGAAATACAATGGCATAATAAAATTGTGTTTCTTACATAAAATGGCAAAATCAAGGTTTGCTTTTGGGAATTTATCTTTTAAAAATATTTTCAAGCCATGGATAGTTGAAACTGTGGATAAAGTATCTGGATATGGAGGTCCAGTTATACATAGAATATGGTGCCACTGAACACTGGTTTGGGCTAGGAGGGAAAAGAGAGCTGAAATAATTTGAACTTTGCTGTCCTCTGATCTAAGGTAATCTAACTGATCTTTGCTGTGATCTGAAGTGGCAGGAGCTAAAGTGGAATTTTTGCTGGTAACACAGAATCAAGGGAGTACTAATGCTTACTGAAGGCATTCAGGGGTAGCTGTGTTGGCCTTTTAGCAAATTCAAACAAAAATCCATCAGTGATACCTTTATTGGCCAACCAAAATGCACAATATACTTGTTGCAAGCTTTTGAAACTCCATGGGCTTCTTCATCAGGGTTACCAAAGGGTTAATCTAACCATTAATTATATTGTTGTTTCAGGGTGTATTTGAAATTGTTTCAGGGTTAGTTTGAACCTGAGGAAATGCAGCTGGGAAAGGGTGACTTTGACCTTGGCTGTACCAGCACTGTGGAAATGGTACTTAACATTCATCCATTAGGCTACATACAACCAGATTTCTTTCACTTACCTACAAGGATCACCATATTTCCTCCCACATATGTAAGAAAGCAGTTATTCCTTCCTCTCCAGTACTGCTGATATAAGGCCTTTGCAGACTGCCAGAAATAGTGCACATTAAATTGAGGCACTGCCCTGGCTCAGTGCTAGGGAATCATGGGAACTGTGATTTATTGTGGCACCAGAGCTCTCTGACAGAGAAGGCTCAGTGTCTCAGAAAAAAATACAATTCCCATGACTCCCTAGCACTGAGCCAGGGCAGTGCCTCAATTTAATGTGCACTATTTCTGGCAGTCTGCAAAGGCTGATAATTAAGTTGACCATTGTTCTCTGACAGGGACAACAACAACAATACCATAAGAGCAGGTAACAACACTAAACTATACTATGGGGCTGATGCACACCATTTTCTCTCACCCTCCAACAAAACAGGTGAATCAATATAGGACTACTTTGCAGAGATGGAATAACCCATGATTTGTATCAGCCACAACACCACCTTTATACAATATGGTTATAATAATGTTGGATTTTATTTGCATTGGCAATTTAAAAATATTAGAAGTTGCATTCTTGGGTGGGAGACCTCCAAGGAGTAGCAGATAATATAGGCTATATTTCAGAGGAAAGAAATGGCAAGCCACCTCTGAGTATTCCTTGCCTAAGGAAACCTTATGAAATTCATGGAGTCGCCATGGGTCAACTGGCAACTTGAAGGCACATGTGCACACACATGTGCTCCTCCACAAGCATTCCTTAAACTGAACTTCCTACTTCTTTGAATGTCATTCATAGTTGTCACAGCACCCTTTAGTTGTTATAGCAGCTGTTACATTGAAAGAAGAGTTGAATTTTCAATAAAGCAGTGAGGGAAAGCAATGCCTCATATTTTGACTAGGGCCTCTGTTTCAAGAAAAGGCACAGACCTGCTCTTAATCCCTCCCTCCCTTCCTTTTCAAAATTGAATGCTGGGAATCCAGGCCCACTAATGGAGAAGAACCCACCAGACACCTGATAATATATCAACTCTAATTATATATATATATATATATATATAATAAAATATCTGTTTTAAATACATATCTTATCTTGATATATGCCAGGGAAATTCCCATTTGGTTCACTTCCCAGCATAATTAAAATTATGGTCAGTACTTCACTGAATTGCACACAGCAAGTCAGCCAAAATAAATCATCTATGTTTTTCTCTCCAAAATCTGAAGCAAATAACTGAATATTATATTTTTGAAAGAACAAAATCTATCACATTATATAAAATAACAGTCTTGTCAAGACTGTGTTTCATTTCTTGCCTAATTTATCAATTTGCTGATAGCTGTCATTTTGAACAATGTGAGAAAACTAATTTTTATGAAGTTTAAACACCCTTTGATTTAGCAAATGAGACTTAGCAATAACATCAAACCCCGATACAGCTGGAAAGTTTTTTTTTTTAATGTTCTGGCCAACCATGACTTGTTCTGTCAAAATACTAAGCATTTTTCAATCAACTGTGTCTGAAAACCATGTCAAGCAGTTTTGTAATTTTCAGACACAAGATTTAATTAAGTCCTACTGGGGCAAATGAGTTTCCATTCTGACTTTAATTGATTTTGAGGATGAGTTAAGTGCTTAGGCATGTGCTAGGCAGCAAATCAGATAAATTAATAGTGGCCATATCTTGACAAATTCAGTGAAATTATCAACTGAAAGGAAGTACGGTCATCTCTCCATTGTCGCAGGGGATCTATTCTGGACCCCCCCCCCCCACACACAAGAACAGAAAATTGTGTATATTCAAACCACTCATAGGCTTGAATGGAGGTGCGTGCCTGTGGGGGTGTGCAGGGGTGCACTGCAGGCACACACCCCATTTTGTCCCCCCTGTTCGCTGCCCGTGGATAGGCAAGAGACGCGGATCCCAAGTCTGTGAGAATAGAGAGGTGACTGATGTAATTATTTGCAATTTCATTCCAGAAGGCAGCAATGAGTAACTTAAGCAATTCTGTTTTTGCTGCAAGAAAGTCTTTGCAAACTGAACATTTTTTGAAGATTGTTCATAGGTCAGAATTTATTTTGTGCAAACTTTGCACATTTTATTGTGCAGAAAACAGCATTATTGTCCTGTTTACCCCTCCAGAGGACAGCACAACAGTAGAGTGGGCAAAGGAGTAGTCAAAAGTCCAGTCCAAAGGTCACACAATAACAATCCAGGAGGTTACAACAATGGGAGATGTAGAAGTGTAGTCACAAGGCAATTCCAAAGGTCAGATAAAGCCAAAGAGAAGGCCCAAGGCTTGTGTTCTATTTGTCCATGTTCATGCATTGACATCCATGGACACTAGACAAAAGATACATTCCAGTCCAAACACACAGTTGTAACTAGAGATCCTAAGTGGACTGAAACCTTTGAAAATAAAATGTTAATAAAGGTGTGGCCAAAGAGAAAGCAAAATATGGAAAGCAATTTAGGGAACATACCAGAAGCAACCAGCAATTCATTGAGAGATTGCAGTTGTATAGTGGAGAGACTATGATATCTTTCATGTGATGACAACTATAAAAATTATGATTTACAACACACTAATTTCCAGAGATGTAGCCATGTTAGTCTCTTGTATAGAGAGGAGAAAGGGAGTGGAAGGGCAAAAAGCAAATGTAGCAGCATCTTTAGACTAATTGGTTTTTGTTTTGGCATGAGCTTTCATGGATATAGACCCACTTCCTCAAAGGTAGCAGATGACTTGGTCTTATAGATGCTACAACATGTTAATGTATTTATTTATTTATTTTGTTATGAATGATATGTCCAGGAGAGTTTCAGTAGACAGTCTTTGACTGTATACCATTGTTTGACTTTTGCAGCCAGTGATGTTTGGGGCTTGAAAGCCCCTTGATACCTGTATGCAAATGGTGGAAGAAACAACAGCTCCCACACACAGAGTTTTGTTTTGCTCCACTTTAGGGCACTTCAACAATTTGAACAGAAACACTTGAAATTTTGAGCACCTGCACTTCATAGTTTCAAACAATTAAGCTTCAGTCCAAAAGGTGTGCTCAATCTAGTAGATCTGATAAAGCTTCCAGTAAATAAACTTGGTCTTCTTACAAATTTGCAGTGAAAGAAAGTTCAATTGCTTGTTCTGAAAAGGCTTTTTTCCTATAACTGGCTTGTTCAGTGAATCCAAAAAGAAGTATATAAACTTTGCTGTAGGCTGTCTGTTCACTGTACTGTGACAACTGTCTGAAAAATAAAAAAGCAGACAACAATTGAGATATTTTGAACAAGCTTATTAAATAAAGTGTGCTAGTTAAGGACACCATAGTCCTTTTTGTGGGTTGTTCCTAGCAAGGGTGGCATACTAAGAAGATAATAAATAAATAAATAAATAAATCTTTCTGATCTTAGTTATCTCATTTTCTCCAGCTCCTGCCCTTTGCCATCCTTTGATAGGGGTCAGTTCTCTCTTTTCTCTGTACATCCTGGAATGAGGACTTTACAGTGAAATTATGTGTATTTATTCTGAAATATTTCCAAGTATATTCAACATAAATTACTGGTTAATGTGTTTAGAATGCAGAAAGTCTGTGCCATCTCTAGAGACATTTGTGGTCACCTTTGTCTGCCTAACTTTAGGAAAGTACTGCAATGCAAGAGATTATTCCATTATCATAATCATTACTATCTCTATGTATATCCTACCTTTTCCCCAAAACTAGGGACATTGTCACATGAGCCCCATTCTCATTGCAATCATGTTAGCAAAAGTAAATGGATATATACTGTTTTGGGAGCCCTTAGCATCATGCATCCCTTCAATAGCACCACTGGGACCGTTTCTGCCATCAACAGTATCTCGGCTCTCATCTGGACTCCCCCATAACATTGCCTCCCTGTCCTATTGCTCTCTGTAACATAACCTTTATGGGTTTTTTTAAACAAAATATTTATAGTTGTAAGATAATTTAGCTATTATGGCAATGGCCCAAAACACACGGGCCAAATAAAGTGCCTTCTAGGTGCTTTGGGGGCTTGGCATTCAAACAATGCATGCCCCTAAACTGCCCGGAAGTTACTCTGAGGCCGCCAAAGCCAGCTCAAAGCCAGCCTGAAAATGAGTAGCAAAAAGTCATTCCTGCTGGTGGCCCATTCAGGCTGTGGCAGTGACAGGCTTTGGGACCATGGCATCTGGTTGCTGTGGTCCCAGAGTGAGCAGAGCCAGAGAAGTCTCTGGCCACTCCTTCTGCCCCCTCTGCTTTACCCCAATGTAATTCAGTAGAACAAAGAAAAATGAAATTGAAAGAAAGGGGAAAAAAAGTAAAATATTAGCTTTTGGGGCTAGTGAAGGGGAGGAGGAGATGAAGAGAGGAGGAGATAGAGACCATGTGACTGCCCAGTCTTGGGAATGCAGCTGAAGAAATTCATCACACCAGAGGATTGATGTGAAACAACGTAGTTGGGAGCTTATTGATGAGGGTTCCCCATCAATATGGCTCATGGGATAAATTCCTAGGACTTAGGGCCTCTACAGATGGGCGGCCATGGGCCACCCCGAGAAGCCATGGATTGGGACCGGGGCTGCCCCACACCTCAGCCCCAATCCATCCTTATGGCACCTCTGAGAAGGAACTCTAAAATAGTGCTCCTTTCAGAGGAGCCAAAAGGGGCGCTGGAAGAGGCGCCCGGCACCTCTTCCGCGTTCCTTCCAGCTCACCATGTCCGGATGCTGAGCCGGAAAGACATCATTGGAGCACCCACCATGTGCAACGGCGGGCACTCCGATGACGTCCTCAGGAAGGGGTTGGGGCGCTCGACTTCCAGCTGCCCCTCCTGTTCCTGGGACTGAAGATGGCATTTTTTGCCGTCTGCGTCCCCCCTTAAGGCATCTTAAAAATTAAAGTAACAATATAATTAAAATCACACAAAAATTTAACATTAAAACAGAATTAAACTATTAACCATATTAAAACAATTTGAGACATACATTTTAAAAATATAAAAAGCAGTTTAAACAGTACAGTTTATACAGTACAATTTAAGATAGTTCAGCACTCTCTTATAGCCTTCTGTTGTAAAAGCCTTCTCAATTTTTTAAAAGTCTTTGACAGAAGGACAGGAAGGGTGCCCTTTAAGCCTCATAGGGAGAGAGTTCTAAAATCTAGGGTCAGCCACAAGGAAGGTTCTATCTCATGTTCCCACCAATCTTACCCATGAAGTTGGTGGGAGAGAAAGAAAGGCCTCTTTTAATATTTTATCCCTCATTTACTGCATCACAATTTGCTAAACAATGTTTTTTGTCTCATTATTAGGGTATGGGCAGGATAGGCCTAGGTTATTTTCTCTTTGTAAAAACAAAACTATAAATGTCATGTGGGTGGAATTTGGTGACCATGTTTGCAGTTGTGCAGGTAACAATATTGTAAAATGCGTAGTTCCTAGATCTAGTTCCTAGATGGAGTCTTCAATAAAATGTGACTTTGGGAGACTCAAATGTTCTGTTCTAATTCACAAAGCATAAGGAGCTTAAAATACTGGATCTTTGTAGTATTTCATGATATGTATGTTTGTGGGTGGGTAGGGGTTTGAGCGAGAAAATATTATCAAATGTGTTGTCAGTATTTTAGGCTTGATATGAATCTTACTATCTATTTAATCCACTTGTTTTCTAGTGTTACCAGAAGGCTATCATCTTTTCACTGTTGCAGATAGATCTGTTCTTCAGATATAGATATAGATATAGATTTACTTTTAGTTTGGATTTCAATTCAGATTTCTCTTCTACCATTTTGCATCTTGAGATTTTTGCCTCTTCTTTCCTTCTTTCTTTCTCTCTTTCCCTTGTTTTTTAGATTCAATTATAAAATAGTTTGTTTTGTTTCAACTAGATAAATTGAATTGGTTATTGAATATTACACTAACACTTAGGTAAAATCTATTGGCATAGCCCTTATGTTTAGGACAATGTATCATAATAGGTAAGGGCCTGATAATCACAGAGTGAGAGGTAAACTGAGTTGAGCAGATTAATGTTAGAAGTGAGCCAGGTGCTGTACATGAGATAGATGTATATTAGGTTACCATAAAGCAGCTCAATCAAGTTATGGCAAGTCAGAGCTAATCAAATAGGCCAGGTCAAGTTCAGTGAAGCTGAGGTAACTCATAGTGTAAGTGGACAGTTCAAGGCAGTTGACAATACCATTAAAGATTCCAGTGAGCAGGAATCAGGACCTTGGATAGCTCACAGTGCACTTTGCTAACTACTCTGTAGAACAGGGGTAGGCAACCTTTTTGAGCTGGGCGCCGGGTTGCTGTCCCTCAGACAATTGGGGGGGGGGCGAAGCACAAAAAACAAACAAATAAATAAATAAATAAATAAAAATATTTTTTTTAAAAAAAATTAGATATATATATATATGCATGCACACTCTCTCAGCCCCAGAAAAGCCATGGCAAAACCCCTGTGGAGATTTTGCCAAGAAAACCCAAGAACAAGTAATAACAACAATAATCAATATCATCATGGCGGGTGGCGGCAGCAGCAGGACCAGCCTGGGGCTGGTCCAAAGGCCTCGAGCGGCTGCATCCAGCCCCCAGGCCTTAGATTGCCTACCCCTGCTGTAGAAGGATACATCCATGTATATGTGCAAGTTGCCTGTTGACTCATGGTAACCCCATAAATTTTCTACAGTTTTCTTAGGCAAGGAGTACTCAGAGGTGGTTTTGCCACTTCTTTCTACTGATATAAAGCTCACAACACCAGGTATTCATTGGTGGTCTCTCATCCAAGTGCTAAACAAGGCTGACCCTGCTTAGATCAGTTGGGATCTGGTGCCTTTATGTTTTTAGGGCCTTACAGATGCCTTAAAAAGGCCCTTACCTTCAAATAGCTTTGCACCTAGAGGAGTGCTCTTAAAAATATCATTAAAATGTCCTGTTGCTGATTCTGCAGCCTTATGCTTCCACATGTCAGTGGAGCAAAAGAAGCTACAGTGGAAGGTAATAGAAAGTGGTTCTAAGATATTTCCTCTGTATGAGTTGGTCTTTGATCTGTGTGAGTTGGTCTTTGATCTATCATCTCTTTATAGATCTCTTCTTTAACTTTTTTTTCTTCCATGTGTAGCACTGCCCGTTTTATCTGATGTAACCTTTTAACCTGGGGAGGGGGTGACCTTTAGGTACAGTCACATTTACATCAACAGAAAACAATCTTACTCAGAATTCTCTAATTTATGTTGATCAGTCTTGAATAAGTAAGCTTCTCTAGAGATCTAACAGAAATAGATGGGCTGGTGTAAGTTAATTAAAATGCTTAATGGGAAACCTATAAAAATTCATTTGTAAATGCTCTTTTATACATTTTATACATTCAAACTTTTGTAAGCTGCCTTGGGTCTCAGAGCTGGGGAAAAGGCCGGATAGAAATCAAACAAATACTTGCTGGATTATTATTAATGAGAAGTAGAAGTATTTACTCTATACTTCTTTAATAAATTAGTAAGATAATAGATCCAGAAAACAGTACATATTTTCAGAGGTAAGCAAAATTTAGATTACAAATGTACACTTTTGTTCACAATGCAGACTGTGGGGCTAGGGTTACCCAGGGGGGCAACAGCAAGTCCTCTCCCACAAGTCATCATGTGAGGGATTAATCTGGTCATGGTAATAGGCTAGGCATTATATTTTACCAATTCCAGGTAGCTACTTAAAAGTAAAAAAAAAATGTGTTAAAACAGAGTTCAAGTATTTGTATACTGTGCCTTGTGAAGTTAATTTAAAGGGTTAAAAGCATTATTTCTTTTCAGAGTAATAGTTTCAAAAAAACTGTATGGATTTAGAGCTAAGTAGAAGTAAACACTTCCCCCCCCCCCCTGCGAATCAGAAATATTGCAGATATTCAAGTCCCATTAGCAATAATGGTGTCTCACTCCTGTGTGCAGTCTGCGAAGGTGGAGGGACAAGTATGTAGAAACAAGAGTAGAGACCATGATGTAATCAAGCGTATAGGAATGTAGCCAACTCAACCAAGTGGGAACCAGCTCCATATTGTGGATTGACTCATAGCAAAGAGGTAGTGCTTCCCTCTGATATCTCGTACTTTTGAGATATGCTAAATTTCTTGTATGCAAATCAAAAAGCAAATATCAATCTGTAATTAAAAAAAAAATCATTTCAAGCTACTCCTTTGGACTGTGCCCAGATAAACTATTCCATATTGCAGTGCCCCATATTCTGAAATGTTGGTTAACAGAGGTGATTGCAGATATCCTGAATTAGTGTATGTAAATGTTCTATACTTTTGATTTAAGCTTGAAAAGTATCTGAAATGTATTATGTAAGAAACTTTATGCATTACATATGCTGCAGTGTATTAGAAATGTTGAAATCCTACCAAATGCTGTGATGTGTGTAAATGTTTGCCTGATAAATCCCCATGAGATGAAATATGAGATGCTATGATGCTCATGTATTATAAAGATTGTGCAAATTGATATTCCATAGCACTGCAATGTACTATAAGTAGCATGTGCCTTATAGGTATGAGAAATTTTAAAAGTAAATACTGTGTTTCTCCTAAAATAAGACATACCCATAAAATAGGCCATAACAGGATTTGTAAGCATTTGTACAATATAAGCCATACCCCCCCAAATAAGACATAGGGCTGATGCAGACAGGGCGGCTTTTCTGGGTCGCCCCTGGAATCGGTGGATTGGGGCCGTGGCAACCACATGCCATGGCTCTGATCCTGCTTTTTGCTGCCCCCAAAAGAGCGGGTCAAAGGGCCGCTCCTTTTGGGGGCAGCAAAAAGCCGGCCTTTGAGCCACAGGCATGGCTCTATTCTGGGCTGGCCCTGGGAGTGGAGGATCCGTCACTCCCAGGGGTGGTCCAGAAAAGAGCCGCCACCACCTTGGCTCAAAGGTCACAGCCACAATCCTGCTTTTTGCCCTGAAAGAGCGGGTCAAAGGGCTGCTCCTTTTGGGGGCAGCAAAAAGCCAGCCTTTGAGCCGCAGCCACAGCTCTTTTCTGGGCTGCCCCTGGGAGTGGCAGATCTGCCGCTCCCAGGGGCAGTCCAGAAAAGAGTCCCCACTGCCACGGCTCAAAGGGTCGCAGCGACAATCCTGCTTTTTGCCGCCCCTGAAAGAGTGTCTCAAAGCACCGCTCCTTTGGGGGACGGCAAAAAGCCACCCTTTGAGCCATAACGGCGGCTCTTTTGTGCCCTTTTGGTGCAGCGTGTATGCACGCTGTGCCAAGAAGGTGCCCTAATGCCATGCACCCTGCAGATGGGCGTGCAGCATCAGGGCGGAGTCAGGACATATAAGACATCAACTGAAAATAAGCCATACTGTGTCTTCTTGAGGAAAAATAAATATAAGACAGTGTCTTATTTTCGGGGAAAAACAGTATGTATAATAGGCCTAGAAAATTAACTTTATATAAGCAATATGCTTAGAACATGTAGTGGGTATTTTAGGACATTGGGCCTAGACTACAACTGTCTGTGCTATGTGATGAATCTCCCAAGTTAATTTTTAAATTTAATAAATATAAAACATTCCTTAAATTCCAAAGCTTGAAAGATTCATAAGGGGAATGTTCATGTTGCTTTGCCTGATAGACAATACAGTTGTTTAAAACCTTGGGAGATTAGGTGACCAGAGTAGCAAACTCTAAGGAACTTTAGCTTACCAAAAGACAAAGCATAAGACAAATAATTAAAAGAATAAGTCATAGAATGTTCCATCCCTTAGTAAATCGATGGAGCAATCATGCCTGTTTCACCATCTAGCCCTAGGGTGAAGTCTCTTCTTTCTCCTCTTCATGTACTTAAATCTGCTTTGTTTCCCCCTGCTCTTGACATCTGGCTCCCAGTATTAATATTATTCATCCATAATCTGGACCACATTCAGACTGGGTACCTATATTCAAGACTCAGAGAGCCAGTGTAGTACAGTGGTTTAAGCACTGGACTAGAACTTTAGAGACCAGGGTTTGAATCCCTGCTCAACCATGGGTAAGCCACACTCTCTCAGCCTCAGAGGAAGGCAATGGCAAACCCTCTCTAAACATATCTTGTCAAGAAAATCCTGTGATAGATTTGCCTTATAGCCACCATAAGTTGGAAATGTCTTGAAGGCACACAACAACAACAATTCAGGATTGAAACTATTGTGATTACCCTAGTTGATGACTTCAGCCAGGACATAACCTGGAGCAGTGACATCCTATTGGCTGTCCTGGACCTCTCAGTGATCTTCAATACCATCAATTATTCAGCAAAGTACTGAAATGTTTGTGTTCATCTTTTCTCATTGTTTGGTGACCTGTGGATTTCACAAGGTTCCACATTATCCCTGATGCTAGTTGACACTGACATGAAACCACTGGTAAAAGTCATTTGTGCTGCCAGGCTATCAATGTACTGAAAATACTCAGCTGAATTTTACTTATAGAACTCATTTTAGGGAGGCACTAGAAAACATGGGCAACTGTTTGTCTTCTGCAAAGAACTGGATGGGGACTTAACCCCACACAGAGCAGGAATACTAGTAGTGGGTGGATCATATGATCTCGGTTTGGTAGTATGTTTAATTGAATTACATTCTCCTTCAAAATACAATTCTGCACAACAGAAGCATTTATCAGTACTTTATTATTTATACATTTTTCCAGTTGAATATACAGGGAATGGCTAGTAAGACCTCTCCCCCATAATGGTCACTTTTTCTTTATAAGATAATAAATATATACATATGGTTCATCATTATCTGAGACCCAGGCAGACCAGAATACTCCAGGAGCAGCCTTGGGCTCTCCATTGTGCTGTTGGATAGCTGTCTCTATGCATGTGCCACTGTGCCAACTGATCCAGGCACTGCTGATGCTAGTCACTCACTCTGTGGTTAGAACAAGGTATCCATCATCAATCACATGGCTGGGCATCTCACTCTGACCTCAGAGCTAGGGACTTGTGCTGGGGGTGGAAGTGGTGGCTGGCACAGTGAGGCACATTGTAAACAGCTGCCTGGCATTGCAACAAAGGTTCCAGATTTTTTTCTTGTACTATTTTAAGGGTGAGTTGTCTGGACTGTTTGTATCAGAACTGGGGATTGGGGCCTGTGTCATCTGAATTGTTGGTGGAAGGAAAGAGGGATGACATTTTATTTGTGGACAGACCCTTAGAGGATGCCATTGAAGTAGCCAGCACAGCCTTCTCCACTATGCCAGTCTTCCCAGTGGGAAGAAGGAGATAAGGAGGAAGGGAGGGAGGGAGGGAGAGGGGAGGGAAATATTCAAGTCCCATTATCCCCAGTGGCACTGCCACTGGGGACGATGGGACTTGAATATTTGCGAAATTTCATATTTGCAGGGTGTTTGTGTGTCTGGAACAGAACCACCGCAAATCCGGAGGGATGACTGTAGATTATTTTGGAGAAGTGGTATCCATTTATATATGGTATTAGATCCTGGTTGGGTCAGTCTCTGGCCCTTAGATGTTGTTGGACTGCAACTCACACATGTCCTAGATAGCATTGACAATGATAAGAAATAATAGAAGTTGCAATTTATAAACACCAGGATGCCAGAATTTTCATATCCCTGATGTGAAATCTCTGTTTTCTTGTCTTTGCCTTCATTTTGGTTTTCTGGCACACTACTTTTTACAATGTTGGGCTTTTTTTTTTTTAAATGATAATGAAATTGCATGGGTGTTTATAATGGCTATCAATTTATTGAATGACTGTTTTACTGTTCTGAGCTTATTTGAGTTTTTGTTTTGGTGAAACAATGAGATGTATGCTTTTAAAACAAAGCTGTACATTCCACCTGAAATTAGAGGAGCACCCCACTCCCATTAGCACAGCTGTGCTGGATTTAAGCATTGCAGAAGTCAGGGGTAGGCAGCTTCCACAGGGATGGGAGCCACTTTTCAGGTTGAACAAGTGTTCAAGGGCTTCTCACCAAAGTAAGAAGGGGAAGGGGCAATATTTAGTGGCTATAAAATAGATATTAATTTTTAAATTTATATTTTTATATATATCATTGTTAACCAATACCTTTAAAAAACAAAATTCTCTTCATTTGCTAACAAATACAACCACCATCCAATCATACCTGAATAATTAGTACTTGAACACATTAATGTCATTATTGATAAACAAAACCCATCTACTCATTCTTGATTTACTTAATTATTTATTTAATTTTTTATCCTTTCTTTCTCCCAGCATGGGACCCAAGGAGGCTTGCGATATCATTAAAACTAAGTATAGCCAAAAATTGAATCTTAAAAAGTTTTTTTCAAAAATAAATGAGCAATCCTATGTAAAGGCCAAAGAACCCCTAAAAAACCCAATTAAAAAAACATGTAAAACAGAGTTAAGAAAAAGTACACTACGTGTAGTTTGTTTTGAGTCAAATCTTTCTTGTAAACTTTTGTCCTTAGCTTCAAGAAGTCTAGGCTTTGATGTCCAGTAATTAAAGTCATTGTTTCTATATGTTTCTAGTTCTGTGTTCTACTGACTAGACAAATATACATATATACAAGCATAGTGGCAGGTGGGCATTTTCTGTGACTATGTCTGCACATTTCAAATCATTCTTTTCATGACTGTGATATTGCAAACTAATGTAGATGCATAAAATAATTTAAAGTTAATAAACTCATTGAATCAATTAACAAATATTGATCAACAATTTTAGTAGGCTGAGTCCCAATTTATGTCAAGTTCTCTAGGTCAGCAATTTTTGTGTGTTTTGTGGGGCTGTGTGTTCAAATGGCTGTTTATGAAGGTGAAATATTAATTATGCCTGGAAAGTAGATTGATTATGCAATTTGTATTTATTCACATTCAGGTCTCTCTCCCGCTCTCTTTTCTTTTTTAAATCATGCCATAACATGGAATTTGGTAGCTGCCTATTCATTAGACAATTCAGAAATGCAAGTATGAAATCATTGGAGTGATTAAACATAGGAAGGAACATCCAGAACACATAAAATATTTAAATCTTAGTTGATGTCTGCATATTTATACAAGTTATCTTAATCCAGGATACCAAGTAACATCTGAAGAAGGAAAACAATAGTATTTTAGGAAAATACTCAGGATTTTGCAAATTTCCAAATCCAAGGGAAGTTGAAACGATTATATATGGTGAAACTTTTATTGGTAATAATAACTTCCTATGTAACTTCAGTATGTACACTTCCTTGAAATAATGAGGATCAGGATGCAAAGCTTTTAGCTCGATGCTACTACAGGAAACCTCTGCACCAATGTCATGCCATCTCTTTTATCAACAGCAGTATTACATATGTTTAATAAGCCCCAGTCCTGCTAGGAAGCATTCCTGAGGAAAAAAGGAGGCAGATCAGCTAGAGAGCCCAAGGGCACCAATTCATCTTGATCTTTATCAGGAAGTGGATGAAATGTCTCAAAAATGTATAAATATGGTCCAAAACAGATTGCAGAAATAATCTAGTCTGAGACCGCTTTAACTGTCTTGGCTCAATGATAGGGAATTTTGGGAACTGTAGTTTTGTGAGAATTTTAGCCAGGGGTAGGCAACCTTTCCCCTTTAAGGGCTGAGGGACTTCAGCTCCCAGAAGCCTCAGCCATGTTGGTCAATAGTCCCATATTGGCCAATAGCGCCTGGGATTCTGGGAGCTGAAGTCCCTCGGCCCTTAAAGGGGAAAGGTTGCCTACCCCTGATTTTAGCCTTCTCCGTCAGAGAGCTCGAGTGTGACAATAAACTACAATCCCCAGGATTCCCTAGCACTGAGCCAGGGCAGCTAAATCAGTCTCAAACTGGATTATTTCTGCCATGTGTTTTGGATCTACGGAGATTATCACACATCATAAAAACGCGACTTACTTCTCCCAAATTGAATTCTAATTCGGGCTGCATCTGGGTCCTATCACATGGCTTTTGTCACCAAATCCGCCATCTGAGTACAGCCAGGCTGCAGCCTGGGTCCCTTAATGTGATTCAATGGCCATTTTTCAAAGCCGGAAAGCTCCTGACTTTGAAAAACGGCCGCCGAAGCGTGTTAAGGGACCTGGGCTACAGCCTGGCTATACTTGGATGGCGTTTTTGATAACAAAAGCCATGTGATAGGACCCAGATGCAGCCTGAATTGGACTTCAATTTGGGAGAGGTGAGTCACGTTTTTACAATGTGTGATAATCTCCTACATCTCATTTTAAACAATGTGTCATTGAGAAAAGCTATGCCAGTTTTTCTTTTGATGTGCTCAGGAATTTAGCTTGATGGGCAGGAGCAAAATGAAGATATTGCCCCATAAAATTTTGCCCCCTTCCAAGAAATTTTCCTTCAGTCCCCAAATTTCCAGCATTGCAAAGAGTAGACACTGAAGATACCTATAGTTTGCACCTAGAACTCTTTTATTTGCTGTATTTGCATTCCATTGCTAACTCTTCGAGGCCCTCTGCTTTGGATTGATTATTTCTAAATACTGAATTGAAGTTTTAAGTTACAACAATGCTAGAAATTTGGGAGTGAAAAAAATCTTGCAAGAGGAGAATTCTTATTTTGGGGGCAGTACCCTTATTTGCCCCTCATCCATAGTTACATCTCTGCCCCTGTTTCTGCCAGTGGGTAAATACTTTTTTGGGGGGAAAAATCAGGCAGGCCTTTAGCATCTATTTTTATGTTAAATAAATGCATGCATACACACATTAGTCACTTGCATACTGAAATATTGTTTATGGTCTGTTTATACTTCTTGCCATGGAAACAGATGTGTTATACTACTTATAGGACTGGAGTTTCCACTTCTTGTCTGTGTCACACAACAGTGTTCATACATGTCTTACAAATAATTTAGCATTTATATGTATACTATATATTCATAAATTATATACAAAATAGGTAGAAATCTGAACTTGTTACAAAGTAGATTGCTAATGTGAATTTCTTTTGCTAATCTTTTCATTGAGACACCAGCCTTTATAGAAAAGCTTTGTTTTGGTAAGTCTTTGTTTGGGAAGGAGGTTATTATGATCAAACCAATGTACTTTTGGTGGGTGGTGGTGGTTAGAAATAAAAAACAAAAACCCTGCATACATCTTATTCAAACAGCTCTCTGTGTTATTATCCTCAGTCTGTGAATCTGATCTCTAAAAGTGAGTCATGAATGCACATTAATACTTATGCTCTTCAGATCCCCAACATTAATCTGGTTTTGCAATTAGTTTTTATTTTGGAGGGTAAAGGCTAATTCTTCTCTTTCTCCATTTTATTTTAAGATCCAGACTTCAAAGATCTTGGTGTTTTGAAACCATTGCCAGGTTGGTATGTTCAATGTTCCACAACACTCAGCAGTATATCTCTCTTTTCCCATGTTTTATCTTATTGCTTGGGTGTGATCTTTTGATTTTATTCTGTTGCTGTTTCTCAGTTTGTGAGTTTGAGATGGGAGGATCTGAAGGAATTGTGGAATCTGTGCAAATTGGAAAAGAAGGGAAAGCTTCTGATACTGAGGCAGTAGATTGTAAATGGTATATCCGAGCACCACCACGATCCAAGGTCAGTCCTTTTCCATTCTCTGATTTGGGGACTTAATTTAAGAAAGTGACTTTACTAATACTGCATTTATTACTTTGTACAAGAAGGCTTTACTTAATAAGGTTTGCAGTGTTGAACCTGTAAACTATTATTTTCTTTTCTCTAAGGGGAAAGCAATTTATCACTGCACAAAGTAACCTTCAGTTGCTATAAATAATGTTTTGAGCTGCATAATAGGTAGGATATTTTGAGCTACAGGGAATTTTTAGACTGGGGTATTTCTACAGTGTAGCACAATAAATGCAAAATGGTTGTAGATTCTTGCAAGGAATTCAAATATAATCATGTCAAGATACATTTCTATTATGGAAATGCCACATTTTTTCCAAGCAATAACAATAACTGGGACAATGATTGTATTATTATTGTATTAGAATCCACTGGGTGACCTTGGCCAAGTAACACTCTCACCCTTTCTCTTTCTCTTTCTCTTTCTCTTTCTCTTTCTCTACTGCAAACCTTCTCTGAAAAAATCTAGTCATGAAAACTATATGATAGGGTCACTCTAAGTTGAAGTTGACTTGAAAGCAAACAATTACCACCATGATAACAATCCAAATAATCACCACCACCACAATCCTAATATTCACATGTAAAGGGTAAAAAGGTAAAGGTTTCCCCTTTGACCAGTTTGTCTAGTCATGTCCGACTGAAGGGGGTGGTGCTCATCTCCGTTACTTAGTTGAGGGAGCCAGTGTTGTCAAAGATGACTCTGTGGTCATGTGGCCAGCATGTACAGAATACTGTTACCTTCCCACCAAAGTGATACCTATTTATCTACTTGCAGAAGCTGGAACTAGTGATGGGAGCTCACCTGGTCACACAGCTCTCGAGTCTCAAACTGCCGACCTGCTGACCATGTGATAGTTGGAGTCAGCGTCTTAACCACTGAGCCACCATGTCCCATGTAACTTTGCAGATATAAAATCTTCCCCTGTCAGAGATAGGATTGCATGTGGAAAATTACAACTTGCCTTGATGGAGGGATTATTAAGAGAAATAGATCTCGTTTAGGAAAAATCTCATCAGATTGCAAGAGTATGAATTATCTAAACAAGTACAGGACAAATACAGAACAAATACATAAGATATTTGCTGGGCAACAAGAAACTGAGAGATCACCTGCAACCATAAACAGGATAAATCAGTGAATGTTTTGTAGGAGGCTACACAAAAGGAGAAGGAATAAATATCCAGTTTATAGAAAATAAAGCAAAGCATGTGGGGAAAAGAAACACTTTTACAGGCTAATGTCATAGTCAAGCAAGGAAAAAACAATTCAGGCAGTGATGAGGGATTAGGACATTACAGATGAGAAGGGTATACTTAATAGCTGAACAACTTCCCAGGACATGCACAATAAAAAGGGGAAATAACAACATATCAATTTTTGCAACAATGATATCAAAGAATATTAAATTCAGGTGAATTGTGAAGCCTCATGTAATGTCCTACTTGTGAATCTGTTGCATAACAGCAACAAAATTACACACACACACACACACATTTTGTGTGGTTAATGTATAACTAAACTACAAAGAGATCACTGTAAAGTACTAGCCATTTGTTAATAAACTGATGCAACAGAAAAAAAAAGAGTAATGCTTGGAATTTATTGCTAGGCAGCCCTGCAGCACAGGTCATGGATTTAATTGTAGTGAAATACCATAATATCTTCCACACTGCAGAAAGTCAAGAACAATAACTAGTTTCCGACCCATCATTTTATCAATATATATTCTAGAGTACTATGTGCTTTGAAAGTAATCTGGCTAGCAAAGTGCAGTCCCTCTAACTGTGCTATAGCCAGTGAACAAAGACAAAATTGCAGAAAATGGGCATCATTCAACCAGCTGAAGCAAGCACTGACTAGATTAGTAGCCTATTGGTAGTAACAAAGCCTTCAGCAAATCAATCTTCAGCAAAAAAATCTCCATGATCGCTAACTTGAGAATCCAGTATATTGCAAGACCAGTCTTGAGCAAATATTTTGTAATGTCAAGAATGGATGTTGACATGTGAAGTTTGGTGAGCCACTCAGCTACTTCAAAATCCTTGGGTGTTTGGTGGATAAAGCAAAGCATTGGTGGATAAAGCAAAGCAAGGATACCATTGGTTTAGGACAGAAATTCACAAACTTTGGTCTTCCAGGTGTTTTGAACTTCAACTCCTAGAAGCCCTAGCCAGATTGGACAGCAGTCAGGAATTCTGGGAGCTGGAGTCAAAAAAATCTGGAGTTTGGGAACTACTGGTTTAGGATGCCAATGGGGATCAGCCCAGCTTCTTAATTTTTTCAGTAGGAGCTGAAGCTAGTCCTAGAAGGGAATTAGGACTGTGGGTGATTATAGAATCATAGAGTTGGAGGGGATTGCAAGGACCATTTAGTTCCAACCGCACCATGTAATAATACACAACTAAAGCACTCCTGAGAGATTGTAATCCAACCCTGTTTAAAAATCTCCAAAGAAGAAGAGTCCATCACTCTCTGTGGCAGTCTATTCCACTAGTAAACAGCTCTTACTATAAAGAAGTTCTTCCTAATATTTAAGAGAATTTTTTTCTTGAATCCACTGGTTTATGTTCTAGTCTCTAGAGCAACAGAAAAGCTTGCTAATGACATCCCTTCAGAAATTTAAGGATGGTTGTCATATGACCACTCTGAACTAAAAATTTCCAATTTCCTAAGTCATGCCTCATCCTATTCTGGTCATAGGAAAATGAGAGAATAATGAAGAGGGAGTTTTGGAATATGATGACAATCTGCAGCAATTTCTTCTTGTTGTTGTTATCTCAACTTTTTCCCACTATGGGACTTTTTACAAACATTAAAATCGATAAAACTAAAAAAAATACACCATATAAAAGTTAAAAAAAATAATTAAACTATCAATAAAATTAAAAAGTTATAAAAGCAATCTTCTCCAAAGATTCCAGGAGAACAACATTACATTGACAAAATAATGCTAAAAAGAACTGAAATCTTACATTGGGCACTATTAATGTTAAGGGAAAAAAGACCAGACCCAAAGAAAGTGAGACTCACTTTACAATGCCCAGGTCACAGTATGCCAGAGGAGTCCAGTGCTTATTTAGATGGTTAACTATTTTTCAAATTCTGTGCACACTTATTTGATGATTGTGAGCTACATGTTAAACAATGATGGAAATAAAAACAAACCCAAGAAAACACATTCCAAAGAATTTAAAAAATCCATCAGAAATGAGCCAACATTTAAGTACTATATGCCACCTGAGCAACTCATACTGCAGTGTGAGGCTTTAGTATTGATCTTGATACAGGATAGATGCAAAAGTAGAGCACTGATCAAAATGGAAGAAAGTGTACACATATAGAAAAGGAATCACCAGCAGTACTGTTTGAACATTACTGTAGTTCCATCAGCTCATGTCTGGATCCCGAATAGATATACAATTAAAGCATAAAGTGTTAGAGATCACATTTATTGAATTCTAGAGACTCCAGTGCATACTGCTGAGACATCAGGGCTGTGCAAATAAAACACTGCTCAGGGTAATCCTCATAATTGGTGGTTATATAAAGTACATTTCTTCCAGAGATGCAAATGGATGGAAATCTAGAACAGAATACAGAGTCCATTAATATGATAAAGACTTCCCCATCTCCAAAAGCAGAGTTTAAACAGTACAGAGAACAGACTAGTGTGTGTATGGTGGTGGTGGTGGTGGTGGGGTTGCTACAAGCAGTTAAACCAAAGAAGAAAACACCAAGAAAGGGTGGTCAGGTCAAAAAGGATACAAGGATTCTGTACTTTCAATAGTTGTGTTGAACAGAAATTTCAGGCAGGATAAGTTCTTCCACAAAACATACCTGCTGAAATTCCCTCTTCTGTACAATAATTAAAAGTGCAGCAACCCTGTATTTTTCACCTGGACACCCTAGATGAAGGGTGTAGCTATTGGAGGGGACATTCCCCCTCTCAAATAAGAATTCTCCCCCCAGATTTACATTTCTTTCTGCTATTGAATTTCTGTCACTGCAGTAACTCACAACTTCAGTTGAGTTAGAAATGCAGTTTGGCTATCCAAAGAAAAGAGGCAAAGGGGCTCTGCAGACAGCATAAACTGCCATCTTGGAGCCAGGGAAGGGGAGGAGCAGCCAGTCGCCAGATGCCCCAGCCCCTTCCCGAGGACGTCATCAGAGTGCATGCTGTTGCACATGGTGAGCGCTCTGGTGATATCCTCCCGGCACAGCATTTTTACATGCTGCACCGGAAGAGGTGCAAAAGAGCCACGTGGCGGCTCTTCTGGCACCCTTTCCGCAGCTTGGGAAAGGAGTGCTATTTTGGCACTCCTTTCCCAGTAGCCGAAAGGGTGGATTGGGGCTGAGGCATGGGGTAGCCTCGGCCCCAATCCTCCACTTCTCAGGTTGGCCCATGGCTGCCCATCTGCATCCCCCCAAAATTACCAAGGGAATGCAAACACAAGAGTTCTAGGTGTGAATAGTCTTCAATGTTTCACTCTTTGAGGTGCTAGAAATTTGGGGACTGAAGGAAAATTCATTTGGGAGGTAGAATCCTTATTGGAATGGAAATATTTTGCTCTTCTGAGTTACACTCCTTTCCTAGAGATAGATAAGTTTGTCAGTCTGCATCAGGCGTAGCCAACCTTTCCCCTTTAAGGGCCGAGGGACTTCAGCTCCCAGAATCCCAGGAGCTACTGGCCAACATGGGAGTATTGGCCAACATGGCTGAGGCTTCTGGGAGCTGAAGTCCCTCGGCTCTTAAAGGGGAAAGGTTGCCTACCCCTGGTCTACATGGTGGAACATCTGTTCATTATCAACACAGCATTAAATCTAGTTTTAGGAAAGTACTTCTACAGCAATACCACAAACATATCTTAGAATTGGATAAGGCAGAATCTCAGATTCATAACATTATTTCTGTTCAGTCTGTTATTTATTTGTAGAGTTGATCTATCTGCTCTCAGCAATAATGTTGTGCAATAATGCACAACAGGAAAAAAAGGTATTCAAAACATTAAATAAATAGTGGCTAAGTGGTTAATGTTGATTGCAAGATCAGCAGGTTGGCATTTTGAAGCCCGGGTGCTGCATGATGGAGTGAGTCACTAGTCCCAGCCTCTGCCAACCTAGTAGTTCAAAATCATGCAAATCCCACTTCGGTGGGAAGGTAAACAGCATTCTGTGCCACATAATCACAGAGTAGTCTCTGACAACGCTGGCTCCTACGGTCGGACATGACTTGAAAACCTTGTCAACGGGGAATGCCTTTACCTTTACTTTAAATAGATACATAAAACATGGGAACACAGACTAAAATAACTTCTTTAAAATAGTTTTTAAACTGTAAAATATCCAGAGCAGCCACCCCTGATTTTTAAGGATTAAAAGGCATGTGAAACAATGAAGTTTTAGCTGCCTCCTGATTTCTCTTGGAATGGAGATCCACCTTTTGGGTGCTCTTTTGGAGAAAACACTGTTGTGTGTACTCACCTCCCTAGACTAGATGGTGGTGGAACATGGAGCAGACTTACACAGGAGAAGGTGGCCTTTTGGAACAAAATTGGAAGTCAATGCAGTTGTAACAAGACTGGTGACATGATTTGTACACAGCCTACAGCAATCTAGCCACCAGATTTTGCATTAGTAGTTACTAGTTATATACTAGCAAGATTATTTTTGTGCAAATTATGTGTGGTTTTGCTGTGGTGGTTTTCAGTCTATATAGAATAGTTTGTTGGTATTACAGAAAGGTTAGAATAGATACACTTTTAGGATCTTGTCCTACTTTATTGCATTTTATGATTGAATTGTCTCACATATAGGTTGTTTTAATATTATTAGAGAGGCCGTTAAGGAACTATGACAATTGTGAGTCAACTTCTGTTTGTTCACGTGTAAATGATGAAAATGGAGCCAAAATCCACAACAACTACAACTGTGTAGTTATAGGAAGTTTCCTGTCTATGCTCATGAAAGAATATATTTCCTTTTAAGTATAAAAAGCTGTACTTTCTGTACCTGGAAACATTACTGTGTTTAACACAGTAAATAATAAATTTATGCTCCTGTGTTTCTGTGCCTGGAAGATTACATTCAATTACAATTAAATAGCTTTTCTGCAATTTTTTTTTAAGTGTTGAGACAAATGTTTCCCATTTAGTGTCTGTAATGCAAGTTTATATCTTTGTCTTCCATTTCTATTATCTGACCTTATTCCCTCCCTCATACTCTTGCTAAACTGCTTTTGAAACAAGAGAAGATGTTTTTCCCCCTCTTTCACCTTGTTTATGACCACGTATTTCTTTATTCCATGGATATTTATTAAGGTAGAATCCTGGCCTTCCTTTCCAAAGGAGAAGTAGCAGTTAGGCTTTTAAAGAAATGTGTGTCATTCTGAGGTCAGGCTTGTCTCTTGTTTTTTGTTTAATTTTGTGTATTTGGTATTAGAATTATTGATATGTGAAGGAGTATATATGTGCATTCATTCATAGTTAAAATGTTTAACAATCCATAGTCGCAAGAGTGAAAAGAGAAAGCCACCCTAGATCCCTCTCTGGGAGAAATGTGGAATATAAATAGAAGGACAAAAGGATAGAAAGAGAGTATATGTAAGCAAGGGACAGTAATGGACTGCAATATCTGTCATCGCTTACTATTAGCCAAGTTGTCTAGCACTGATCGGAGTTGCAGTCCAACAACATACCTTCCTCATCCCTATATACCTAAAACATATGAAGTATAATGATGGAAAATCAGAAGCAAAGCCTAACAAAGCAAAACTGAAAAAATGTAAGCATTTCACTTTACTGTAGGAGGGGACTTTGTGCAGTCCTGCTTTAATTTTTGTTGCACACGTTTCCACTAGGTTGATTCTTGATTTATAAAGTTTCCAGAAACTGTTGCCTTTTGTGAGAAGGACTTATAGGTGATAATTAACAGGGAGAGAATGAGCACTGCAGGGAATGAGACACTAAAATTGTTCACAACTAGAACTCATCTACAGTCAGCCCTCCATATCCATGAATTCTTTACCCATGGATTCAACCATCCAAGGCTGGAAAATATTCCAAAAATATATAAATTCCAAAAAGCAAAGTATGATTTTGCTATTTTATATAAAGGCATCATTTCACTGCATCACTGTATTTAATGGGACTTGAGCATCCATGGATTCTGGTATCCATGAGGGATCCGGGAACCAGACTTCAGCGGATACCAAGTGTATTTGCTGTGTTCCAATTAACTTTGTCACTTTGACTGCTATTTTTCTTGATGCCTAAATTCTTTTTGTTCAACCAAAGTTTTAAGTTAATGCAATGCTAGAAATTTGTGCATGGAAGGAAAATTTCCTTTTTTTTTGGGGGGGGGGGGGAGAGAATTCTTATTTTGGAAGGGTAATGCCTTCACTTTGCACCTCCTTTAGCTGCACTTTTCAAAGGCAATGCTAGCCTTCCTTACTCCAGAAATTTGCCAGTAGCCCCTTGTGACAACACCAGTAATGAGTGCCAGTTACACTAATCCCTTATTCAAAATGTTATTTCAAATCACACCGAAAAAGCAGGGGAAGAAGATGCAAACTGTCTGTGCAAGCCCTGCCCCATAACATGTTTTTCCAAGCTGTATTTTCAGCCTTTGTACAATAAATGCAAAGAGAAATTCTAAAGCTGAATACGTTTCAAAGCCTTTTTAAAATCAGGAATCCTGAGTCAGCATCAGGAGACTTTGAAGCACAGTCATCTGAAAGGTCCTAGAAATTATCCCCTTTCAAGCTCTGTACCTGATGTATGAAGTCTGGGTGAAGGGATAGAATGGGTAGTGTTGAAATTTGCAGCACATTGGGAGTAAGCTAATGCATGTGGCCAAATGCTTTTGGAATAACATCTGAATACGGCTAGGATTATGCTGAATTTTTTTTTCCATATAGGGGAAACAAATGAAAAAGGATAAGGGTTCCTGTGAATTTAACAATGAAGCATGATTTTAATCAGATGTCTTATATGGATCTGTTATTGCCCACTCTTTGACTTGGCCATCCTTTTTCAAAGGGCTAAATTATGTGCTGCATAGCAGGAAGTCTTACGAGTTCACTATTTTTTAAAAATAAAACCCCAAAGCATGTATGGTCTTGATTGGATTGGGGCCATGACACATGAATGGCAGAAGTATAAAACAGTTCCTTCATCTTTTTTTTCCCCTTTAAAAATAATTTCCCCACACAAGGATGCTGAGAAAACTATTGCCACCACTGGGGATTTGTAAATACAACCCCTTCTCATCCATCTACATATAGCCCCACTACAGATTTGGGGCCACTTTAAAGTAAAAAAAGGGGGATTGTGCATGCTACATACTTAAGTCAATGTGTAGTTTAATTGTGACTTGTTTCTAAAGTATTTGCCATCTTATTAATGAACTCTGTGGGAAACTCCACTGGAACTACTGGAACACCTCTGATATTGGTATTGCTGTTATTTGCTGTTAAGTCAACTTCAACTTATGTCAAGCCTCTGAACTAGGACCCTGCAAAAGCCCTGTTCATCTGTTAGATCTTGTAAACTCATAGCAATGGCTTCCCTGATTTAATCAATGCACCTTTATAATATTGGTATTATTTTAGTAATATTGGTATAATAACAAGTAAGCAGATCTGTTCCTAGTAGACTTTTTAGCTTCTGCCACACACATTCAAAGACAGAAGACAACATACAGGATTAAGAAACCACAACTTTATTTAGTATGCTAGAATCTGCAATGAGCAACAACTTATTAGCTCACTGGGATGGACTTTCTGCAAATCTGGGGAATGATCTGGGAGGAAGTGCTGTGGATTGGTGCTTTCATGTTGGCTCCCAGTGCCTAATCAAATCAATCCATATCTTTCTTCACCTGCTTGCCTCAAAGGTGTGCTGTGGAACCACCTGACATATCTTCTGGAAAGCTTTAGCTGTGATAAAGTTGTTATCCACTCCAGCTAGTGTGAACCTAAGCTGACTGTAATTGTTACAATCAGTTTAGGTCCATGGTTCACAATTAAGATCACTCAGGTATCCATAAGGAAAATCTGTTTTGTTTTGTTTTTCAGACTCCCTGCTTCCAGTGTGCCTCTCAGTTGTGACCATAATACAGGGATGATGAACTGGTGGGTCTCTAGGTTTTGATAACATCACTTTTCATCCATGGCCATTTTGATTGGGGCTGATGGGACTGGAGTTGAGCATCATCTGGAGGACCACAAGTTCACCAACCTTGCTATGATGAGTCAAATTATTTCTCCCAAATAGGAAAGGGTAAAGTATTCCCCCATGCTAACTGGAGTATGGAAAAAAGTACTACTCTCTCATATGGGTGACTGGCTAATCCTGTACTGTTAGATCTTAGTGGGGGCTTCTCCACTAAAAGAGAGGAGGAGGAGGAGGAGATAGTGACATTCCCTTATAAAGATCAGACACCCTTATTGGCTTAAATTGATGTTGAATAGGATAAGGGTTACACTCTTCTGCTCCCTCAAGAATGAATAGGACATGCTCTCCCTTGCACACAATCTATAGCTGAAGGAACACCCTTTTTGGTAAATGTAGGGCCTTTACAGACTACCAGAAATAATGCAGCTTGAGACTACTAACTGTCCTGGCTCAATACTAGGGAATTGTAATTTTTTTCTGAGATATTGAGCCTTCACTGTCAGAGAGCTCTGGTGTCACAATAAACTACAGTTCCCATGATTCCCTAGCACTGAGCCAGGGCAGTTAAAGTGGTCTCAAGGTGGATTATTTCTGGCAGTCTGTAAAGGCCCTTAAATAGCCCACTGTGCTTTTAGTTTTGTCATAAGATTATGATTTCTGATTTGTATTAATGTCAGTGCAGTAGGCTATCTATCTCATTTTTAACTATCACTTAAAATTCTAGAACAAGCATATAAACTGTGAAGTGCATCTTCAAGTGCTATAACATTAAAATGTTTTATAACTGTTTACATCTGAATAGTTTACATTTTAGGTGTTCTAATACCATAAAAAATCTTTTATGCTTTTACTCACAGATCCCTATATGAACGTGATAAGCTATTTATAGCTATTACATATTTAGTTGGCACTTTCTGAATATTTGTTAGGGATGAATAAATTAGTTTTTACCATTTTGTTTCACTTTCTGGTGAATTCAGTCATAAAGCCATTCCATCCTGTTTCCACTTGGGTTTGCACTTTAAGTGCATACAATTTCTAAATACATATTTAAATATATTTCTATCCAAAATATAAATTTTGATTTAAAAAAATCAAATGCATTTTAAGGGAAATAGAAACTGTGTCAGAATATTTGGGCAATGGAAGAATTTCTGATCTGGAGATTAATCCAAGGAGACATGGATCAGATTAGTTCAGTTCTTTACTCCTGGATGAGATCACATTGCTTCTAGAAACTGTTTCTACCACTGCTGTCAAAATGTAGGGTTTGAGGAACAGAATGAATAGGAAGTAGACCAATATAATAATGCAATATTATAAACTGTCTATACCTTAGCACTTTGATGCACCAGCAGAAAGCTTCTAAAAAGCTTAAGGTTGTGGCTGCATGGGCCAGGTACTCCTGAAACAGCTGGGCAGCTGTTCAAACGTGCATCCTTCTGCACCACCTGGCATTGCCGCTGCTGGTAAAAATTACTCACTCTGAAGAAAGAACAAGATGTCCAGTGTCAATTACATGATAAGGCACCTTGTTCTGGCCTCCAAGTCAGTGCCCCTCACCAGCAGTGGTGGTACCAATGAGATGCATTCTAAACAGCTGCCAGTGTCACAACAGTGGGCTCCAGATCTTCCTGAAAGATCTGGAGCAAAAGTTGAGCCTTTAAAAAAACATTTTAAGGGATTTACACCTTGGCTTGATATCATCTGAACAGTTCACAGCAGAACTTGGGATTGGGCCCTACATTATCCTGAATCATCACCATGGGAAGCATGGGGAGAACATTGTATTTGGCCCCTGCAGACAGGGTCCATGTTGAGAGTAAATTTTCAGTGTTCACCATTCTTACTTTTTCCTCTTCTCTGTCCAACCTGGTTAATTGTACACTAGTCGAAATCAGACTATGGGCCTAAGCAGACTGCCAGAAATAGTGTACATTAAATTGAGGCACTGCCCTGGCTCAGTGCTAGGGAATCATGGGAACTGTAATTTATTGTGGCACCAGAGCTCTCTGACAGAGAAGGCTCGATGTCTCAGAAAAAAATACAATTCTCATGATTCCCTAGCACTGAGCCAGGGCAGTGCCTCAATTTAATGTGCACTATTTCTGGCAGTCTGCTTAGGCCTTTAGTCTGTTCAGAAGAAATCAGACTACATCTGTTCAAACTTTACAAGTAATGATAAAACAACAAGAGAACCTGTCAGGTCATTGTTTTAATGCCTTTGAATATGTGCATATTTCTTCCTTTTTGAAATTAATATGACCCTGAAGTATCTGGAAAGTAGTGATAGACAAGCCTCTAAACCTGAAGACCTCTGTCTGCTGGTTTTGAATTTTACTACATCCCTTTCTTAGAAATTAAACATTGATTACTTTTTGAGATGCGGGGCTGCATATTTGTTTAAACATGCAACTGGAATGTCCTTGTGAACAGATTTATCATGTTCCAGTAAATATATTTTTCCCAACCAAAATATGGTAGAAGAAAGAGGGCAAAAATGTGAGAGGCTTGGCCAGAATATAAGCTGAGCATGTGATGGTTTCCTGACTTACTCAATTAATCTTCTTGTCAGAGCAAACCTTCAATGTCTGATGAAAAAGAATTCATCAAAAGTGATTCACTATAAAGAGATTGTGATCTGACTTTTACTGAAGTTATATGTTATTCACAGTTTGCAGTATTTTTTTCTCTTAATGTATGCAGCCAGATATTTCTATAGTGCTCAAATTAAAATGGGGGGAGGGGAATTCAGCCTGCTTTGCTTTTTCATTACTGTGATGAGAATACAAGCCTTTAACGTGACAAGACAATCATTTAAACCATAATGTGACCAAGAGCTATAAATTATATATGACACAGCTACATTGAAGTTTTATTGCTTTTGTTGCTAATGGCACTGGCATTTTGCAGTGGCATACCAAAACTCAAGCATTACCAGCATTCAGCTCCAGCATTTGTCATTTGTTTTAGTCAAAATGACATAAAACTGATGATTTGAAAGAGAGGCTTTCACTGGCATTTTCAGACAGAAGACTGAAAACATAATATGCAGTCATCCCGTCCTTTCTGTTGCACTATTATTATTTTTATAAGATAGCACTTGTAATGCAAAATATACAAACGTGAGTTTACAGAACAGTTGGGTGTCATCTTGCTCCCTTTGAAGAGAAAGACAAACCAAAGCCTTTGTGGGAATAAGCAAACAAGCAGCAGTTTTGTAAAGGAAAGGAGGCAGCTCAGTTACATGCCATTGGCCGGAGGGGGTTAGTTTCCACTGGAAATGCAGCTGGAAAATCAGAAGACAGATTTATTAATATATACTTTACAATCTAGCCAATATGTTGGGAAAGGTCTCTTTAACACATTTCTCCCTTCTAATAGCCATTTGGTTATTCCCTCTGGGTATGCAAGACTTTCACATACCACAATGGTAGAGGGTATTATAGGAAAAATTATATTTTTGAAGCTGCAAGAAGCAGTAGAGATATAGGCAGGTATAGCATTGAGAACTATACAGTTATTTTTAATTGACATTTTTAAGAACTGGTTTTTTTCATTGATATGACATCACCTGGCTCTGAGAAATAAAATCAAGTCAATATGGTTAACTGGTTACTTTAAAAAAAAAGCAGAGTCTTGTCACAACTTAAAATATTAAAAGATTTATTGGAACACAAGCTACAGTAGTCTTTAAAATGTCATAAAACTGTTGCCCTGCTTACAGCAACACACAAAGGGCCTAAGCAGACGGGCGGCCGTGGGCCGCCCTGGGAAGGTCCCCATGCCTCGATCCAGCGGCGCACCATCAGCGCCCCTGGAAAGGAGCGCTAAAATAGCGCTCCTTTCATATGTTGCAGAAAGTGTGCCCAAAATGTTGCGGTGCACTTTCGGCGACCCTTCCGCTGCAGCATGTCCGGACGCTGCGGTGGGAGGTCCTCCTCGGAGAGCCGGCCGTGCGGAGGGCCAGCGGCTCTGAGGACGACCTCAAGAGGAGGATGGGGCGCCGAGTGTGCGGCTGCCCCTCCCCTTCCCTACGCCGAGGACGGCCTATTAAGCCGTCTGCTTAGGCCCTAACATGGCTGTTCCTCTCCAGACTTGCACAATTTGGCAGTAGGAAGAGGCTGAAATTAAAATAGATGAAACTTCTTCGGGCCACAGATAGGTTGTTAATATTAATTTTGTCCTCCTCCTCCTCCTCCTCCTCAGCCTGGCCCTTTCCTCAAGAGAAAGCTGGGCAGCAAATGAGCCTTGCAGGGCAAGCATTTGCCTGTCTGCCACCACCACCGCCTGGCTTTCACCTCAGTAGAAAGCCAGGCAGTGGAGGAATGTTTGCCCATCCTCTCCACTACTATCCCCTGGCTTTCTTCTTGGGAGAAAGCCAAACAGTAGAGGAGTGTTGCGACTGTTCACCCATCCTCATCCTCCATCAGAAGAAAGCCAAGCACCAGAGAAGCCTGGTAGGGCAAATATTTGCCTGTCCTCCTCCTCCTCTGCTGCCCAGCCTACTCCTCAGCAGAAAGCTGTATGATGGAGGAGCCTTGCTCGGCAAGTATTTGCCCATCCTCCTCCTCTGCTGCCTGGCCTTCACCTCAGAAGAAAGCCTAGCAGCCACTTAGAAGTCTAGTTGGTCCAATATGTCTGATCATTTTGGGATGGAGGCTTAGCCTCCCCCCCCCCATTAGAGTTGAGAGGGTTTTAGCCCCTCCTACATCCCTTCCCTGTTTCAACTCAGTTAATCAGGATTAATGGTAGAATCTTGCCATGATTTAAGGTAAAGGTATTTCCCGTTGACAAGATTGCCACGTCGTGTCTGACCATAGGGGGCAGTGCTCATATCCATTACTAAGCCGAAGAGCCAGCATTGTCAGAGACTACTCTGTGATCATGTGGCCAGCATCATTGCACAGAACACTGTTTACCTTTCATCGGCTGCCCCAAGATGTGGAATGACCAGCCGGAAGACATCTGACAGCTAGACCAGCTGTCGGAATATAAAACACATTTGAAGATCTATCTCTTCCGGCAGCCTACCCAGGCAGTTTTAATCATGAACTTTAAACATACATTTTATATGTAATCATTGTTTTATGTATTTTAATATAAGTATTGTGTAGAGTTGTATTTTTAATATGTGTATTTTATGTAACATTTGTGTTTTTAACAATGTTGTAACCTGCCTCGAACTGTGAGGAGAGGCAAGTAAGAAATAAAAATTGTTGTTGTTGTTATTATTATTATTATTATTATTATTATTATTATCTCACAAGTGGTACCTATTTATCTACTTGCATTTGCATGCTTTCAAACTACTAGGTTTGCAGAAGTGGGAGTGGGACTAGTGATGGGAGCTCACCCCATCACGCGGCACCTGGGTCTCAAACTGCCAACCTGCTGATCTTGCAATAAACAGAATCAGCGTCTTAACTACTTGAGCCACCACTTCCCTCATGATTCACCTAATCTTAAATTAGAGCTTCAAGTGAAGGAAAATTGTAGTGAGCAGGTAGATTAAGTGAAGTATGGAGAGTGTACATTTAACTTATTTTCCTGCGTATAAGACTACTTTTTTACCTGCAAAATCTGTGGCTAAAGTGGGGGGGTCGTCTTATACGCTGGATATAAGGATAATGAGGATAGAGGTGCTAAAACTCTATATTTTGACTGGAAAAATGGGGGGGGGGTCGTCTTATACGTGGGTCGTCTTATATGCTGGAAAATACGGTATGTTTGTTTCTGGAAACTCCACAAGAATAGTAGACTCTCTTATGATGAGGAATTATTACCATTGTGCATGAAAACTCCTCCACATAATATTTTGTAGTAGGTGTTTGAAATCCTGTCAAGAAATTTGTATCAGATATGCTTCCCTATTATTGGTGGAACACCAGTAATTCTTGCAGACAACATTAGTGCACAACTAGGAATATGCCTTTAAAAGTGAGAGAATGGACTCTTAAGAGTATGTTTCATATATAACTCTGGAGAAAATGTGGAAGAGGAAGCAGAGCTTCAAGGTGATCAACACTTCATTACTACATACTTTGTGAAGAAACTACTTTGGCGGGGATCATAGTAAAGGGAATTTGTACAGGACTCTGAGGAGTGCTCATCTGTTATAAGGAGAGTGAAATGGACTTAGTGGTACTCAGGTCTTCCTGGAAGCATTGCATATATGTGGAAATTAGTGACCTCTCACTGATCCTGCTAAGTTTATGGGTAGAATGTTACTTCTTCACTCAGCCAAGAGAGAGGCACAAGCCATGGCTAAAGGTCCCATTCATATTTCTGCTCCTAATTAGTTTCAACAGTACTTGCCCTTCATTAGTACACTTTTGGATAAATACTTGTTGGTTTAAGAACGAGCGTGGTGTAGTGATTTGAGTATCTGGGGACCCACTGGGTGACCTGGGGTAAGCCACACACTCTCAGCCCCAGAAAACCCCATCATACAGTTGCTCTAGAGTTGCCATTAGTTGGAAATCCCCATGATGGGTTTGCTTTAGGGTCACCACAAGTCAGAAATGACTTGAAAGCACACAACAAAATTTATTGGTTTGAGAGGCTTACATATATTTTTCATAAACTCCTTCTCTATATTGACCATTAGTTGGAAGGTTTCCACCTACATCATATTGTGGGATGGGGCTTCTTATGATAGTCTTGGTGCCATTCATTGGTAGTTGTGCAATTTATGTGTGCAGGTTCTGAGTTTTGTTTTGGTACCTTGAGGCATCTTAGGATTTTATCACACAGGGAGTCCCGTGTAGAAACGCTGCTTTAAATTGGGGAAAAAACCGCAAAAGCAGAAGCAATTTATCAGCGGGATTTCCCCGTGTGATAAACTCCAGTGCAGTTAAAAGGAGGTTAATCCGAACAGAAATTAGACAAAACCTGCTTCTTTTTACTTTCGGGATCTTCCGAAAGTAAAAAGAAGCAGTTTTTGTCTAATTTCTGTTCAGATTAATCTTTTAACAGCGACGTCATCTGAAAAAACTTTTGCAGGTTTTGTTTAATTTAAAGCCCCGTTTCCGCACGGGATTTCCCCCATGTGATAAACTCCTTAGATCAGGGGAAGGCAACCTTTCCCCTTTAAGGGCCGAGGGACTTCAGCTCCTAGAAGCCTCAGCCATGTTGGCGAATAGTCCCATGTTGGCCAATAGCTCCTGGGATTCTGGGAGCTGAAGTCCCTCGGTCCTTAAAGGGGAAAGGTTGCCTACCCCTGCCTTTGATGAAGGAAGGTTTCTTTAAATCTGCTTTCCTACAGTTCTTTGGCTATAGGATATTCTTAAAGAACATCTTGGGGGGCACCTGAGACTTCTTATATAAAGCCATGGTTTTGGTATGAAGATAATACAGATAGAGTCTCTTGATGACTGAAATCTATGGGCTGGACAGTTTTTGCCCTGGTGACAGAATAGCTTATAGTGTCAACTGAGAAGGAGGGTTTCTTTCCTTGTTTTAGCCTGCATGGGAAGAATGGGAGTTGGGGGAAGGAAAGCATATCATAAATATCCCCCCCCCAAAAAAAAAAAAGTTTGGAAAATATGTTTTTCAAGTGTTGAATAACACTGGGATGAAGCAGACCAGCATGAAGGCAAGACTGGAGACTGCTCCATCCCCAATTGAGCCGGGACCACAGTGACTGGCCAGCCTGCTCCTGAAGTGGGCTGCTGGCAGGAGTGGATTAAATCCACTCCTTTTGCCAGCAGCTTTGGGCCGCCTTAGGTGGCCTTGGAGCAGCTTCCAGACATTTCAGGGGCATGTGTTGTCTAAATGCCACAACTCTGAAATGGATGGAAGCTGCTTTATTTGACCCATCTCCTTTGGGTCACCGAGGAGAAGTTGCAATTGTGATTGTTTTGCATAAGAAACAGCATTTTCACAACAGGAAGCAGCTTTTTGTTGTGAAAGAAATAATATTCCTATTATTTTCAGTGTAGAAGATGTTCTAATTGGAGACTTAGGGCCTTTGCAGACTGCCAGAAATAGTGCAAATTGAGTCCACTTTAAGGGTTAGGGTTAGGGTTAGGGTTAGGGTTAGGGAATCATGGGAACTGTATTTTATTGTGGCACCAGAGCTCTCTGACAGAGAAGGCTCAAAGTCTCAGAAAAAAATACAATTCCCATGATTCCCTAGCACTAACCCTAACCCTTAAAGTGGACTCAATTTGCACTATTTCTGGCAGTCTGCAAAGGCCCTTATTTTGTTAACGAATTCACACATTAATGATCTACAAAGAACGCATCTTTTTCTGACTAGAAATAATATATCTGCATAGAAATATTACTTTCTGTACAGAAAATGCTGCTTTATGCGCAGACAGCCCAGTGCAAGTTTTGCACAGAATAAGTCACAAATTGCAAATAAGCATTGAAAACTGTGTGGTTTTCACCTTCTCAAAACAGGAAGGAAATGACCAAAATTGTCAGAATTCCTTCAAGAATAAACGTAATAAAGAATGGCATCCCTAGTGGGAGTTAATTTTTAAGACTTACTTTATTTATGTTTGCATTCAGTTCAATAGGCAGTTTATATTTGCAGCCCCCTTTTAATTGATGAAATTGCCCATTTCAACCCAGCAACTGCCTTTTATTTTTATTTTACTGAGTGGATCTAAACATTTTTTTTTTTCATAACTGGAGGTATGTAGGTGGGCTGTGATAAATGATTGCCAGGGAAGGGCACTTCATGAAGCCTGGTCAGCAAAGATCAATAATAGGGCATGTTTTTCCAGATAAGAACCAGTACTCCCAGGTTCCATTTTTGCTCACTCCTGTTTCTCACAACCCTCCAGCTCTATTCCTCCTCTTGAGACCACTTGCAGCAATGAAAAATGAGGCAGAATCTCTTACAGGTTGCACCAGAGGAATAGTGAATACTGTTAATCAGCATATTTATTCAGCAGGCTTCATTGGGGGAAGCAGGTAATGAATTAGCACATTGCTAGTTAATTCTGACTAATTTAGTTCCACACTCTGGCCATCCATTTGGGAGTATTTCTGTGCAGATCTATTTCAATAAATAACTTGGGGGGGGGGAACCACCCTTTATATGTGAAATTGACAAGTTCCTCAATTTTTATTATTACAGGCATATTGAAACATAACTAATTTCTACAAGCCTCCCTTTGTAGTTTTGTCATCCTTTCATGGATAGGCACTGTAAATACTTTATTTTAATTGTGTGCATTTCGTTGATTGTATATATTTATTATTTTGTACACCACTTTGAGGTAAATAGATCTAAATGGATTATAACTATTCATGTTTTGTTGATACTGCTGTTATTAGGAAGTATGTGTGTTGAAATGTTAACACATTCTAAACAAAGATATATAAATACCCAGATTCCATTCACTCTTAACCAGTCAGGGTTATCTCTCCACTGTGGGCAAGAAGATCTGTGTTATGAGCAGACTGCTATATCTATTCTTGGAAACAATCTAACAGCAAAATATAATGGCCTTGCATTTGCAGACATGACCCAAAGGAAATAAGGCACTTTGAAAAAAAGCACAATAATCATGGGGTCAGTTTTAGGTTAACGTCTACCTGAATATTTGTTATTATCAAATATGTTAAAAGACAATGATGTAACATATGATACTGAATTAAGTAGGTTTGCCTTAAAATTTCTTTCCCACCTTTAGTCCAGATTCCTTTGCTATCATTCACCTATCTTCATGGCAGAGGGAAAAGAAATATAAATATTTTAAAAGAATATATAAAAGAAAGATAACAAAAATACTATGAAATAAATATTATAAATACATTAAGAAATAATAATACCCTGTAAGTGGTACAAAATTGCCAACAGTGTAATCATATGCATATATACATAGAATTTAGTTTTGCTCAGTTTGTGGGAGTATTCCCAGTAGTGTACAATATTGAACTCTATACACCTTTCCTCCTCGTATACTTCTCAAATTAAATTTGACAGATTTTCAATGCAATAGTATATTTTTGCAATATTGTAATAATTTGTATATATATAAGCTCCACACTCATGTTCTGAAGTGGAAATATTCATTTATGCAGCTCTTATCAATACTGAGAAGTCTTTTTTATACCATTGGTAACTGCCATGTGAGGTATGATTGGCTGGGTGTTCATATCAGGAAAGGAAAGAATTAAATTTTTCCCTCCCAAGGTTCTCTAGCTCTGATCTAGACTAAATCCTCACACTCACTTGAAAAAAATCACTAAGAACACTTCTGTACCTTGTTGGATTGTTTTGTATGGAGCCAGCACCATTTAGCAGGGAAGCGCTGAGCATTCATTGAGCAGCAGCCTTTGTTGGAGGATATCATTGTGACCAGAGCACATCTGGAGATTATTACAGAGCTATTTTAGCCAGTTATCATATTTTAATTTATTCAATTTATTGTCAGAAAATTGTTTAACCTGAAATAAACTGGATAGGAATATGTAGTCCCTTTTTGTTGAGTGAATTAATCAACAACAACAACAATACTAAAAGCCCGAAAAGAAATGGAGTGTGCTACCAGGATAGTAATAGAATGTTACACTATGGTTCCTCAATGTAAACAAGTCTGGCAGTCATGCTGAAAATCAGAATGTAACCAGGTTTGGGAGTTGTTTGACTAAGGTGGCTAAAAATAAATAGGATTTTTCTATCTGCCTCTGCATGGAGGCAGACCCACTTGAAGCAATGTTCCTCTCACTGGAGAATTCCAGGTTTGCAACTTTTGTTTTGCCTGATGGTGCTGCCATGTGAGGGATCCTCATTAGAAGAGATGTTTCTAAAGTAAAGAAGCTTTTGTTGTTATTTGCCATCAAGTCAATTTTGACTTATTCCAAACCTATGAATAAGAGATGTCCAAGATCCTCAGTCATCAACTGCCCTGCATATATACTGCCCTGACTTGCAAACTCAGGGCCATAACTTCCTTGATTGAATCAATCCACTTGCAGTGTAGTCTCCCTCTTCTCCTACTTTACAAAGCATCATCATATTTCCCAGTAAATCATGTAATCTCCTCTCTCCAAAGCATTACATCCTTTTGTTGTTGTTGTTGTTGTTGTTTATATCCTGTTTCCCTTTCCCAAACTGGGACTCAAAGTGGCTTACAATTTAAAAGCACAGTACAATTAAAAACATACAATAATAACCATTAAAATAGAATTAAACTACAGTGGGTCCTTGTTATCTGCTGGGGTTTGGTTTCAGGACCCACATGGATAACAAAATCTGTGGATGTTCAAATCCCATTAAATATAATGGCATAGCACAATGGTGCTTCTTATATAAAATGGAAAATCAAGGTTTGCTGTTTGGAATTTATACTTTTTTTGAATATTTTCAAACTGGATATTTGAATCCATGGATAAAAAAATCAGTGGATAAAGAGGGCTGACTGTATTACAACATTAAAACTGGTCACTTGTTAAAAAAAGAAAGAAAGAAAGAATAAAATTTAAAAAGATAAAAACACTTAAATACAATACACTTTAAAATGGTACAACACCCCAAGGAAGTTCTTTAAAAACTTTCTGTTTTAAAAGCCCATCTGAATCAAAGAACTCTTAGCCTGCTGATGGAAGGACAGCAATGAGGGGGGTCATTCTGGCCTCCCTGGGAAGAGAGTTCAGAGTCTAGGGGCAGCCAATGAGAAGGCTCTCTTTTAGTCATTTTTATTCATTTTTGTCATTTTTGTCATTTTTGTCTTCTGCTGAGAGTGGTAAAGGACCTACCTATGTAGTTAATTTAGCATGAAGTTCCACATTAGGTTGGTAGCCATCATAACATCTTGTGGTGGACATAATTTAACATGTTCTTTTGTTCTGTTGTAAATAGCTTAATGTCATAAAGGGTGTGACAAAGATAAGTTCTGTGATGGAGGTTTTTGACAGGATGGAGGTTTTTGACAGGATGATCTTTTGACCTGGAATTCTTTAACTCTTCTGTTTTGCATAGCTAAGAACCATCCATCTCTCTTCATCCCCAGCTTCCAAGATGAATCAATTTACTGGCATTACATTTTCTGTTACTAAAAAAATATTTAAAACAAATACACAAAAATGAAAGTGAGCTTAATGCTCAAACAGAAGTAATGTTAGTACTTTCAAAAGATTTGTGCTTCTAAAGCCCTATCCAAGGTCTACAATTTTTTGACCTTTGCTAAGCTTATTTTTTGTTGTTGTTAATGGAAGTCAAGCAATTGCTGTAGATATCATGGATTTATTACAGATGTATTAAATGAACAAATGGAAAAAGTGTCTAGAATTAATCTCTAAAGCAAGGCCTTTATTACAAAACAATCCTGAAGAATGAATATATATGGATTGTGCTCTCTCTCTCTCACACACACACAGTTTGTGTGTATTAGATGCTGAAATAATAGTACTAGAATTATCAAATCAATCACACTTGATCAATTATATGTGAAATACAGAATAAATACTGCTGCATCTATTGTAATGCTTTTCAGGTTAAGGAGCTTGTGGATTAAAGCAAAGTGTTCAATTTTTCCAAACAACACAAGGAAGAGTTTGATCAGCTTATGTCCCTTTCCCAAAGCTAGCTAGATAGTTCAGTAGTAGAATTCCTTTAACACCAGTTTGTTTGCAACATACCCTCTCTGGACGTTATCACACGTGGGCCAGTTTCGTTGTTAAAGAGATAATAAAGTGGAAATGAAGCATCCCGAAAAGAAAGCGAAAAAAGAGCTTAATTGCGCAAAAGCTTTTCACACATAATTACAGTATTAACAGAGTTAAGTTAAAAGTGGAAAAAAGACGTTTTTAACTTTCATACACAAGTGAAAAGAACCTGTACATGTACTGGAAATGGGTGTGTTTCGTGACCAGACTCCTCCTTTTTCCAGGGCGGGTCCTGCATTTCCCAGGAGGAAATGTCAGACTGTCCTCCATTTGGGGTCATGTCCTCCTGCACAGGTCCTAACCCCCTTCCGTTGGGGTTAGGACCTCTCAAGAGAGCAGAGGAGGAGGAGGAGGAGGAGGCTGGAAAGGCAAGGCAAGGCAAGCCGAGGCAAGGGAGGGATTGAGATGGCTCAGCCTCCCTTTTCTCTCTCCTTTCCTAGCATTGGAAGCTGTCAGCTGCTGGGGAGATGAGCAAGGAGGGTAGGATCACAAGCAGAGCTGGCAGGGGAGGAGGAGGAGGAGGAGGAGGAGGAGGAGGAGGAGGAGGAGGAGGAGGAGGAGGAGGAAAGGGAAGGAAGGAAGGAAGGAAGGAAGGAAGGAAGGAAGGAAGGAAGGGCTGGGTGTTCCCTGGGGAGAGCCAGAGCCTTGGATAATGCCCAGGAGAGGGGGAAACTGGAGGTAGCTCCCATGCCCCCCCCCCCCCATTAGCCTTTCTCCTTTGTAGGACCTGCAGGGCAGAACTTCATGGTGAGATGGATTTCTAAGTTGTTCCACAAGCACACCCCACACTTGCACTCACATCCACCCACAGCTGCTGCGAGGGAAGCCTTCTTTCCCCTCCTTTTCCCTCCATCCCAAATGCCAAACTTCTCCTCCATCCCAAACGTCCCTCTCCTTGCCTCTCCTCTCCTCGCCTTGCCTTGCCTTGCCTTCCCTTCCCTTTCCTGCATGGCAGGAGCCCGGGACTCTCTGTCCCTGGAGGCCCCTCCTCCTCCTCCTCTTGGCCTTCCTCCAGGTTTTAAAAGAGAATTGTTTGTGCGTATTTGCTTTTCACATTACAGTAAATGCGAAATTACTGTAATTTTGCAAATGCATTTCCTCTAAACTCCCGAAATTAAAAAGATCTCGGATAATACCAGTTTCTGTCCAGTTTCTGACCAGTTTCTGTGTGACGTCATGTGAAATCGTGAGGCGCAAATTCAGTTTTTGTTTGGGATTTGTGTGGATTAACCAACAAATTTCCCCCGTGTGATAACATCCTCTGTCATGTTTACTAGTGTATCTCCAGTAGCAATTGGGTAAAAGCTTAAGTCTAGTGACTTGAAACTAAGGTTGCTCAGGGCAGTAAAACAAATCACATTTATTTTAGGTTTTTTACACCTCTTCTTCACTTGAATTAATCTCCCTTCCCTCCCCCCAAAAAACACAGGTTGAAGCAAGTCGTCATTACAGGGTTAGGTTAACCAAACATAAGTTAAACTTTTAGATTAATTTATTGGAGGAAATCACTTGTATACCTGTGGCAATGAAACTTTTAATTATTCTTCTGATAATTTATGTTGTTGTTGTTGTTGTTGTTGTTGTTGTTGTTGTTGTTTGCCTTCAAGTTATTTCCAGCTCATAACAACCCTAAGGTGAACCTATCATGGAATTTTATCGGCAAGATTTGTTCTGAGGACATTTATCTTCATCTCCCTCTGAAGCTGAGAAAGTATAACTTGCCCAAGGCCACCTAGTGGGTTTCAGTGGTGGAGTGGGGATTTAAACCATGGTCTCCAGGGTCATACTCCTATGGGCAAACCACTACAACATGCTTCCTCTAAATAATTTATTTACTTATTTCCTCTTTTAGCTACTAATTGTTGTATTCTATTTATTTTATTCACATCCCTCATTTCTATTAATATGTATCCCAAGACAGCTCACTACATAGATTAAAATAAAGTACATATGAAAATTAATTTAGGGGAAACAGTTAAAACAAATATAATATCCTATTACAACATGAACTAAGTAAAAAGTATTTACAACATAAGAATATGTATAAAAGTATAGCATCCCTCCCACCAAAAGAATTCTGCTCAGCAACCAACTGATAGTCAAATGCCTTTATAAAATTAAAAAAAAAAAAAAAAGATATTTACCTATCAGCACAGGAAGACCAGAATAAGATGCAGGCCAGACTGGGTTCACATAGGAAGGAGTTCAAGACCCTGGAAGCAGTTACTGAGGAGGATCTCTCCCTTATCCTTCCCAAATGTGTCTGTGACACTAAGAATAAAAAGTTATTCTTTTTTTAAACCAAAACAAAACACCATATACAGTTGGCCCTTATTATCCTTTAGGGTTGAAGGACCCCAGTGGCTACCAACATCTGTTGATGCTCAAGTTCCATTATATATAGTGAGGTGGTAAAATGATGCCCTTATTAAAAATGGCAAAATCAAGGTTTACTTTTTAGAATGAATATATGGATGTTTGAATCCAAGGCTGCAAAAACCATGGATTTGGCAGGATGACAGTAGTTGTGATCTTCTGAGGAAAATATCCCCAATCCCCAATCAAATGAACTAAAGAAATATAAAGCAAACATGTTCAGTTTTGATGAACTATGGTCTACATTTTATTTTATTTTATTATTTTTTATTTATGTGACACCTTCCTCCCAGAGAGAGTCAATTAAAAAAACCTTCACAATTAAATTTCAAAACAGTTAAAATCACTACATAAAACAATATAAAATCATTAAAAAGCCTGCTTAAACAAAAAGGTATTTGCCTTCTGGTGACAGGAAAGTAGGGAGGGGGCCACCCTAGCTTCTCATGAAAGGGAACTCCAGAGGGTGGGAACAGCCATTGAGAAGGCTTTCTCCTGTATCCTCACCAAGTGAGCTTGTGATGGTGGTAGGACTGAGAGAGAGCCTTCTCTTGAGAATCTTAGGACTCTGGTAGGTTCATGTCAAGATAAAATCTTTCAGATAGTCTGGCCCTAACTGTATAGGGCTTTACAGGAGATGGCCACTACTTTGAATTGTGCCTGGAAATAAACCAGTGAAGCTGTTTAAACATGGATGTTATATGCTCCCTATAACTGGACCCAGTCAGCATTTTGGACCCACAGACATTTCTGAACAGTTTCCAAAGGCAGCTTCACCTAGCATGTGTTATAGTAGTCCAAACAACATGTAATCGAGGCATGTCCTTTGATTCAGTCCCACCACCTTCACAGATGTATTTGGTGAGGGCTTTGGAGACAGCCTTCTCTGTGGCTGCACTCAAGGCTGTGGAAGTGCCTTCCACAGGAGATCCAGTTGGCCCTCTGCCTGCTCCCTTTTGCCAGCATATGGAGATGTTTTTATCTAGCCAGGCTTTTGAATTTTAATTATTTTAATTATGGAGCTGTAATGTGTGTGTGTGTGTGCACGCACACATGTGTGTTTATTATTTATTGAAATTATGTTGTAAATATATTTTAAGTATTTTTAGCTGTCTTTAATTATGTTTTTAATAATATTGATATTTAATATCTTTTTAACTTTTATAGATTAATATTTTACTTGGACCATTTTAAAAAATGTTGTAAACTGCCTTGAAACCAATTGGGAAAAAGGCATGATATAAATACAATAAATAAACAAAATCTGTCACTGTAGCCATATTTGATGTCTCAAGGAACAGACACAGCTGGCACACTAGTTTTAACTGTGCAAACTCCTGGCCACTGCTGAAACTTGGGCATCCAGGCTCGAAGTTGAAACCAGGAGAACATCCAAGCTGTGTGCCTGAGCAATTATCTAGAAGAATGGAAAGGACTTTTGCCTGCAAGCTTAGAGTCAGCACCAACCCAATGTGGAAACAAGATAGATCAGGATCTGTTGGTAGATATCTGGTTGATTGGCAATAGGTTGACAGATGTTTCTAACTTCCTGTTGTTTGACAGTAACAAAAGCTTCAACTGTCTAATGAAGGCTTCTTGAGAGGTATCAGGAGCGGGTTTGGAGGTGTAAGATCTTAGAGGTGATTTCTGGGACCAAAAACAAATACTTTGGCTGAGCAAGTGCCAGTAAGAATCCTATTCCTTTTTTTAGTATATATTCACCTCCATTTTTTCTCTTGAGTCTTTGGGGGTTAGAATGTGGAGTTCCTCCCCCCAAAAATGAAGTAAGGGGCAAATCAGACCGCCACAATATGCCAGTTTGGGGGCAGCATGGGGGTGTGGCTTTCAGATGATGCATGCCCCAATGCTGCCCCCAAGCACTGTCTGATGCTTATTTTGCTGATTGTTAGCAGTGTTGCAGTGCTCTGGTGGCTTAGTGTTTAGATGCCATACACTGCAGGAGTGGAGAAAAGCTGCTACTGTGGTGGAAAAGCCACCCTTTTTTCAGCTCAAAAAGCAATGGCTTTCTTCTGCTTCTTTTTGAGCTGGCAAACAGCTGGGTTGGGGGCATGGTGTGTGGTTGCTGTGGCCCCAACCCGGCACACAAATGGGTGGCATCACACCACCCCTTTACAACCATCTGTTTCACCCCTAAGTCTTGTAAGCCTGAAGTATGGTCAGTCCTGGTATAGATATTACTAAAGTAGTAGGGTCAAAGATCTGAATAAAGCAGATTTTTATGTTCTTGTGTATTCTATTCACACACATTTTAGTTTCCAGCTTTTACACAGTTATCTCACAGATCTATCAGACTTGATATAATTGCAACTGTCAAAGAACAAATCATTTTTGTTAAATTGTTATCACAAATCAGCTGCTAGGCTGAAGGATGGAGACTTCATAAGTTCTGAATGCAATATTCATAAACGGATGCAATCTGAAAAGCTTGCTTCAGCACAAATGAACTTGTGGAAAAAGTCATTTTCCTTGGTATTGTTGCTCATAACATAAAGAAATCAGCTAGAAACTTCCAGGTTTCTGCAAGGCTCAAAGTAGTGCAATAGACAAACTGCACTGAGCTTAGGCAAGGGAGACAAAGCATAGGAAATGGAATAAGGATCTCGGATGAGGTGAAATGGATGACAACCAGAGAGACCAAAGGGTCTTAGAGGGGTTAATGCCTTAGAGGGCATTAGATTGGTGGTTCCCCATGTGTGGAATCTTCTCCCTCAAGAAATTTGTCTGATGCTTATTTTGCTATCTTTTTATACAAAGGCTAAACAAATGCCTTTTTATTCTCTAAGCTTTAGAAGTTTTAAATTATTGAAACTTCCTTATTTGAACTGCTAGCTCTCCTTGCATTATGCTTGGGTCTTTACTGGTTTTGCTTTAATTTAAGTTATTCAACTTTGCAATGTAATTAAAGTCTATAAAGGCATGAAATAAATCAATAACTCAATAAATGTAAAATCTCATTGATACTTCACTGTTAAATTATAGTAAGATGAACAAATATGGTGTTGGCTTTACTATCTATGTCTGTGCTGTAGGAAACAGGAAATGAAAATCAGTGTCATATTTCAAAATGATTCCTGCATTTTCACCAAGAAAAAGATTCTGAAGTGCTGACAAAAGAAAAGGAGGGACAATATACTTCTGTGTGTGCAAATAACAGAATAGATTCTGAAAGTTCAATAAGAAGCTTTTCATTTTCTTGTTCTGATCTCAATTATACAGAATACTCTCCATGGTGATTTTCTGTTACAGCCGGTTTGCCAGCTACAGTCAGTTAGTGATAAGCATGCATACATAAATATTTTGTGTCTACAGGGGAAGAATAAATATTTAAAGTTGAAAACTATCCCATTATCTTAGAGGGATTGCCATCTGGTGGTAATGATTAAAAATATTGCTCAGTTCTATTCATAATCCATGTGTATTGCTGTTTGTGATTGTCGAAGACTATAAATATTGGCAGTGTTCTTATTAATCAGCAGCAGATTTCTAGTATTTCTAAAAGAAAAGAACAATGTTGAAATGCTTCTTGTTCCAATATTGGTTTATGCTGTCATATTCACTGTTTTTTGTTTTGTTTTGTAGATATATTTACGATTCTTGGACTATGAAATGCAGAATTCTAATGAGTGCAAAAGGAATTTTGTGGCTGTCTATGATGGAAGTAGCTCAGTGGAGGATTTAAAAGCTAAGTTTTGCAGCACTGTTGCTAATGATGTGATGCTGCGCACAGGTCTTGGAGTTATCCGCATGTGGGCAGATGAAGGCAGTCGAAGCAGCCGATTCCAGATGCTCTTCACATCTTTCCAAGAACGTAAGAGTCTATCAGGATGCCAAATGATTCAAGACTCATAAAACATTTATGGTGTTTCCCTCATGTGGTGCTATAACCACCAAAACATGAAATAACCAAGTATATCTTTAAAAAATACTACTGGCTCAGTCCAGTTCTCCACAGGTGTAGTATCTGCATGTGAAGCAATGCCCTTATGTCATCCAAATAACCTAGATATGTATGTGGGTCAGTGCATCTGCTTTGAATGAGGAATGTGAGGCCTATGCATGCTACAGTGGAGACATCTATTCAGTCCTTCAACCTTCTCTGTCAAGGAATGTCAACAGCACTGGATTTATGCGTAAGCGAAGTAAACTACAGTTTTGGGATACAGATTATTCAAAACCTTTAAACGCAAAATACTACTACTACTACCATACAGAATATATAACCTTTTTAGTGATGTTAAGAGATGTCTTAAAGTTGGCATAATTTAGCATTTCAGCATGAATGTGTACTCAGTTTCCAGAATGAAGTGGGCAGTTTAGCTGAAGATAAGAGAGGTGGGTATTTTTCCACAATACTCTGGTGATAAATTCAAGTGCATTAGGTGCAGGAGAAAGTGGAATAAAGTTCTCCTATGTCTTCTGGGATTCCTCTACATTTAGTTATTGTACTTATAGAGGTCTGGCTCGAGCCCATGCTATAATGCATGCTAAAATCAAGTATTAGGGGATAGAACTATTAGGTCGAAGTTTTGAATGTGATTCTAATTATAGTGACCTGTATAATCCTGAAATAATAATAATAATAATAATAATAATAATAATAATAATAATAATAATAATAATAATAATTTATATCCCGCCCCTCTGCAGATGCAATCGGGGTGGCTTACAACAATAAAAAAGCATAAATACACAATCCCAAAACCCGCCCACCCCTTAAAATAGTATTAAACAACATAAAGTTAAAACAACAACAAACAATAAAACAGTGAACAGCTAAGATAATCACAATGGCAGAGCGGACAGCCAGCCACAAATGTGGCAAAGAGTAGGAGAAGGGATGGACAAGATCTTAAGGCTGGGAGATCTAATCAGGAAAGGCCTGCCAGGAGAGATCAGTCTTCACAGATTTTTTGAAGCTATTTAAACTGGTGATATGACGGATCTCGTCTGGCAGGCGATTCCATAATCTGGGAGCGGTTGCTGAAAAGGCCTTCTGGGAGGTTGCAGATAGCTTAGGGCCTAAGCAGACTGCCAGAAATAGTGCACATTAAATTGAAGCACTGCCCTGGCTCAGTGCTAGGGAATCATGGGAACTGTAATTTATTGTGGCACCAGAGCTCTCTGACATAGAAGGCTCAATGTCCCAGAAAAAAATACAATTCCCATGACTCCCTAGCACTGAGCTAGGGCAGTGCCTCAATTTAATGTGCACTATTTCTGGCAGTCTGCTTAGGCCTTTAGTTTTTATAGGCTGAAGCAAGTTCCTCCCAGAGGACTGGAGTGTGCAGGGTGGATTATATGGAAGGAGGTGGTCCCTAAGATAGGTTGGACCCAATCCATTAAGGGCTTTAAAGGTAATAACCAACACCTTGTACTGAGCCCAGAAACTGATCAGCAACCACTAGAGTATTTTGAGACAGGTGTTATATGGTCCCTCTTTGATGTACCTGAGACCAACCTGACTGGCATGTTCTGTACTAGTTGAAGTTTCTAGACTAAGCATGAGGGTAGCCCCATGTAGTGTACCTGATTAGTCATCTGGAGCGATGGATCCAGGAGCACCCCCAGACGGCGAACACAGTCCTTAGCGGAGAATGTGACCCCATCCAGGACTGGAGGCTGTATCCCAATACCTAGTTTTGGGGCTGCTACCGCAAGCACCTCCATTTTATCTGGATTCAGTCTCAATCTGTTTTTTCTCATCCAGCCCATTACTCCCTTAAGACAGTCATTGAAGGGAGAGATGCCATCTGAAGTCATAGCTGACGACCGAGACATGGAGAAATATATCTGGGTGTCAACAGCATACTGATAACACCCCACCCCATGATTCCAGATAATCTCTCCCAGCGGCTTCATATGTTGAACCGCCACTTCCTTCAAACAAGATGGAACATGACCTTCCCTAAGGGATGCATTGAGGATGTCCCTAAGGAGCATCCTCAAGGCATCCCCCCCTCCCCAGACGGCCAGCCACAATGGGCAAGGATCAAGAGGGCAGGTCGTCTTCCTCACTCTACCAAGGAGCTTGTCCACATCATCAGTACTCACAGATTGAAACTGATCCGGTATAATTTCATTACCAAAGTTGCTGGACACCTCGTCAATTGATTCCATTACAACACTGGCATCTAAGTCGGCTCTTATCTGAGAGATTTTATCTGCAAAAAAGTTGTTAAACGCATCACAGCAGGCCGTTGTTGGGTTAAGTAGTGGGTTCTGCACAGGTGGCCCCCACGTCAGCTCCTCTACCAGCCTAAACAGTTCCGCTGGATAGGACTCTGCAGACGCAATACGTGCAGAGAAGAAAATTCTCTGCACTGCACATATTGCCTCTCGATAGGAACAAAGAAAGTTCCTATGATGAGTCTTGTCAGAAAAGAGTCGAGTTTTCTGCCAGATGTGACCCAGTCGTTGTCCGACCCACTTCATCTTCCTAAGCTCTTCTGTATACCAAGGCTTCCGGTTTGAAGCGGGTTGGAAAGGTCGCTTGGGAGCGATTGTGTCAATAGCCTTGGCGAGATCAGTATTCCAGGTATTCACCAGAGCTTCGACAGAATCACCGGCATTACCAAACATTAAACCCTCCAAGGGTTTCTGGAATCCAATAGGTTCCATTAGTCTTCGAGGGCAGATCATTCTAATGGGTCCACCACCCCACTGATTCTTAGTTCAGCCTTGATCAGGAAATGATCTGCCCATGACAATGCGGAGGTATTTATTATCTCTGCCCATGGATATTCCTGTTCCGTACTGAAGACTGCATCGATGGTATGACCCGCACAATGATTGGGCCCAACAACCAATTGAGATAGGCCCATGTTTGTCATGGATTCCATGAACTCACGAGCCGCACCTGTTAGACTTGACAAACTGGTCTTGAGTAGAATGTTGAAGTTGCCCAAGACTAGAAGTCTGGGCGACTCCAACAACAACTCTGAGACCAGCTGTGTCAGTTTGGTTAGAGAATCTGCTAGACCAGTGGTAGGCAACCTAAGGCCCGGGGGCTGGATGCGGCCCCCCGGGGCCTTTGGACTGGCCCCAGGCTGGTCCTGCCGCCGCTGCCCCCACCATGATGATATTGATTATTGTTGTTATTACTTGTTCTTGGGGTTTTCTTGGCAAAATCTCCACAGGGGTTTTGCCATGGCTTTTCCGGGGCTGAGAGAGTGTGCATGCATATATATTTTTAATTTTTAATTTTTAAATTTATTTATTTATTTATTTATGGTGCTTCGGCCCCCCAATTGTCTGAGGGACAGCAACTCGGCCCCCAGCTCAAAAGAGTTGCCTACCCCTGTGCTAGACATTGGGGTGGTTGGTAAACTAGCAGAATCCCCAAACTATCCTTGGTCCTCAGGTCAGGTACATACACTCGAAGTGGACTGTTCCAGACAGGTATCCTGGTCAAGGTTAGGTTGTTCTTGTGAACCAGAGCCACTCCACCCCCACCCACCCCGCTTCCCCTTACCAGCTCACTGACAGAGTACCCGTCCGGGAGGGCCTGCATCCACGTAGTAGTGCTATTCTCTCCCAGCCAGGTCTCTGAAAAAGCAAGCCAGGTCAGCATCCTCATCTATGAGGAGGTCATAGATAATATGGGTCTTATTCTTAACCGACCTGGCATTGCAAAGGAGCAAGCCAAGGTTCTTCATGATTGATGCTCTCTCCAAACCATTCCGGAAAACAGAGTGAACTGAAGGCGAGATAGCTTTCAAACATTGATCCCAACTTCTTTTGTGACATCCCTTCACTCTGTTACTGCCATACCTCCCCCTCCCCTGCACAACCTCAATTTCCGCTCCTAGATCATTCCCGGCCACTAGAAAAGATGGAGATATTAAGGGGCCAAAGTAACTTCCTTCCCCGCATTCTCTCAGCCATTCAAAAAGAGGAAGACCCTCGGTGGCCAGCTTGGGGGGGGGGGTTGTCTGTTTGCTGTTAAAGTCAGGAGGGGGGGCTGAGAAGTCTCCGCCCAGTCCTGGTGCTCAGCCCAGCTCCTGGCATCAGTGCCACAGCTGCTGCTTGTAGTGGAAGGGCTGGCGGGCTGGATGGAAACTCCTTCCCAGAACCCAGCTCTCGGGCTCGCCACTGCCACCCTGTTGAGGCAAAGGAATGGGCGGGCTGCCGGGAGGTGGTGGTAAGTGGGTGGCTACAAGGCTCTGCCAGAAGGTGGTGGTGGTTGGGCGGGCTTATGAGCCTCCACCCAGGCCTCTCTCACCCCTGCCACCACCACTACCACCACACTGCCGGGAGGTGGTGGTCATTGGGCAGGCTTTTGAGCCTCTGCCCATACCTCTCATGGACCTGCTGTCCCGCTGCCATTGCTGCTGCCGGGAGGTGGTGGTGGTTAGGCAGGCTTTTGAGCGTCCACCCGGGCCTCTCTTGGCCCTGCCACTGCTGCTGTCGCCACACTGCCAAAAGGTGGTGGTGGTTGGATGGGCTTCACTCAGCCCTGCCACCACTACTGCCACTGCTCTGCCAGGAGGTGGTGGTGGATGGGCAGGTTTTTAACTAGGAGCCCGGGTGGCACAGTGGTTAAATGCCTGTACTGCAAACCATTTACAAACCACACGGTTCAATACCAGCCAGGGCTCAGGCTCGACTCAGGCGTGCATCCTTCCGAGGTCTCTAAAATGGGTACCCAGCCTGTTGGGGGCAATTAGCTTACAGTTGTAAACTGCTTAGAGAGTGCATAGTGCAGAATGAAGCAATATATAAATGAAGCTGCTATTGCTATTGCTATTAACCTCTTCCTTATATTTTCCCATATTATTTACAAAATGAGGGTGTTGAAAGGAACTTGTACAAAACCTTTGTCTTGGGTATTTATATACTATTTGCAAATACACTAAAGTGCAATGATGTTGAGATATTATAGCACCTTTGAGACTTTGAATGTCTTTGGATTCTAGTACAATGATGTTGTTCTTTTCAATTTGCAATGCTGATATTTCTAAAAGAAATAATTAATTTGCTTAAAATGGTGACAATGAGTTTAAATTTTGTTTCAATTACTTGAAAGTTGCACATATTAGCCACATCCAAGTGCAGAATAATGACTATTGAAATTCATAGTCTTAAGTACATTTCACTCTGCATTTGGTTGTGACTATTCTCTAACCCCAGAAATCAGTATAAACATTGAAAGTAGTTGTAGAAAGCCATCGTTAATATAGTATGTTCTATAAATTATAATCCTATGCCTGCCTATTGAAAAGAAAGACAGACTGAGTTTGATCAAATATTATCCCAGGTATAGATTTCAGCTGCAATGCTTGTTTAATTGAAAACACATGTATTTTAGTTGATTCAAAACCACTGTAGTAAGTTGCACTATATCAGACTTTACACTATAATCCTAGACAGGTCTATTTAGAACGCAGTAATTATTTTGAACAGGCCTTTTCTCCATATAAGTGGGTTCAAAATTACAATCATATCCCCACTTACCTGAGATGGAATGTAGTTTAACTTGATAGAATTTACTTCTGAATAGACATGTCTAGTATTTAACTATTAGTCTTTGCCACTGAACACAGTGGTGTTAGCATGGTTACGCAGTGCGTGATGATCCACGTCAATGTGCAGCACCAGTGTCACCACTTTCTCAGATGCAGGCAGTAGCTTGTGAGCCGAAGGAGCATCTCTCCCCTTCCAGAAGAAGTAAAGAGACTCTACAAACAGATGTCTCTCAGATGAGGCTTTAATCTTGGTTTCTCTTCATGATCCACAGCAACAACTCCCAACTCTCAACCAACATCAACCCACACTATCAACCCACACATGTGTCCTGAGGCACCTTCCTTATATACCCAGGGTTCCATGTGGCCTTCTGGCCCTGCCTCTTCCTCTGGGCACCTGTCACTCATCCTGGGTGACTGCAATTTTGCAGCCATTTTGGTGCTTTCCAGCACCTTGTGACCATCAGCTGATGTCACTTCCTATGACACAGCACCTGGTGGAAAGTGCTGTGTCATTATGGCTTCCAGTGACCCTTTCATTCCTGGTCACTTGTGTATCAACCCACATTGGGCATTTTCCTTGAGTCACTGTCTCCACAAGTGGTGCTTACTTTCAAATAAATAGAGGACTATTCTTTTATAATTTCTCCATCTTAACCTGATTTTGAAGCAGGTTACTATGAACCAAGGGTGAACAACATTGATCCTTGAATCTGGAATTAGACTTCAGTTTCCATAAACCCTAGTCAGTGCTAAGGAGTAATGGAAGTTGGTGCTCAGCAAGAACAAAGGGACACAGGTTGCCCAGCTCTGCTTCAAAATAAATCCAATTTAGCCAGTCACCCTAGGAACATTCCAAAGAATCTGTTGATCAAAATCTGAGACAAATATGAACTGCTCCAAAAGAGATTGGAAGTATTTTTTTTTTATTTTTTTGGTCATACTAGTCCCTGATCCATACCCTGAACTATTTCACAGATTAAAAACTAGGTCAAGAAGCAACTGTGTGATCAAGATGGCAAAAACCATGAGGGCGAACACACAAGCTAGGGGAGGCTAAAGCAGTTTGTTTTTGCCTTGGTTTACAGGGAAGGGCAAGTTTCTTCCTCTCCTGTCCTTTCCCTCCTGTTGAGTTAATTGCATGCAAACTATTTTTGCACTTTGAATTCAGTTTGCAGCAATTGAAGTAAGCTGGTGGCAAAGGAGGAAGGTGGGAGAAGAAGAGAGAAATTGTGACGTTTTAAAGAAAAAGTGGGATGACAGAGCATTAATAGGGACCATTCTCCCTAGATCAGAACAATTGGAGGGCATGCTGATCAGAGGTGGGAAAAGAAAAGGCAGTGGGGCATACAATAATCTATCAGGAACTTCAAAGGTTAAGGGCTGCCTGTTTTTAAATAAACACATATTCATTTGACATGCAAATATCTCTGTTAGACTGGAGGAGATTCGAGCAAATCACTGTGGATGTCTGTTTATAGAGTCATCTTTGTTTAATATGGGTGAGCTTAAACACAATTCTGGTTCATCCTTCTAGACAGAAAATATATCACTTTCTTTTCTGGAATGACACAGCTTGAAAGGTAATTTATGCCTCTCTTGTTCATAAATCAAGCTGGACTCAGAGATAATACTCTGTATTAGTCTGATGCCATTGGTATTTGCTTGTTTCTGTGGCTGAAGCAATCTTGAATATTCAGAGTTTGATTTATTAAATGGAAGACTTTGCATTCTGTTACCTTAGAAACAAACTACACAGACATTGGGGATTCACTGCTTACAACCCCCCTCCCAAAAAACCCAAAATCAGAACAAAAAACACTGAAGAGTAGTCATGTAGTTACCAACCTGTGCTTGAATATGAGTGGCAATTTACTTACAGGGTTTTCAAAAAGTATATTTTTCTCCCCCTTTCTTCAACTTTAAACAATTGCTTTTCTCAGTTTTATGTTATGTAACATTGAAGGCATTTGTTTACATGAATGCTTGGCACTAAGTGTCAAGTATTATTTTGGTGGTTTCTAGTCAGGAAGGGCGCAGGAATTTCCAGGGCATATTCCCAATTTTATGAAATTTTAAATGTGAGCAACATTTTGGAGACATGTTGTTGACTGTTCATCTGTGCCCTTTGTGGACTGCTTGAGAGGTGTATGTTTATTTTAATCTGATTGGTTGAATAGAACCATTTGTTCTTATGGGTATTCCCCCTTTTGTATTGTGTCAGTGGGACACCACACTGTATACTGAATAGTAATGGCAAACAATACATGATAACAAAATAATGATTGTACCACCTGTGAGATATGTTGTAGTTATAAGAGCAGTTACACAGACAGGGCAGTATTCTCAATGCACATTTTCTGTGGAGTGTCTCAGAATACTAAATTATATGAGGTAGGGAGGGATGGAAAGAGGAGGGAGAGATTTAGTCCACACAGAGTAAAGAAAAATTAAAAGGAAATTCAGCCGCAAAGACAAATGGCATTTCATTGTCCTATAAATCATCTTCATTAATCCTTGATGTTTAGTTGCACTGTTTTAGTTAGATGCAGAGGGAATTGTGTTGTGGCAGAACATACAAACAGGATAGCAAGCAAAGCTATTATTATTTGTTATTATGATTTTTTTTAAAAAAAAAATGTGTTCTGCCTTTATCTTATTAATAACAATACTCATTTGTCATAGAGAAATGGGCCCTGATAATCTTTAATAGTCAGCATTGGAGTGTTGCTATGGAAATGTCCCAAAGAATTGATTATTGCTGAAAACTGAATTGAGCTGTGACTCATAAATAATTCACTAATGTTCATCCATTGTGGAAGAATAGAAACAATTTGGTCACAAGGATCAAAAGTTATTTGTCTACTCATTCTTTTTTGACACCACATTCTTCTTTACTTTGACTCTCAACATCACTATTGAGAACCAAGCAGGCTAAGAATTATTTGTGGAGGACTTTGGAAAGTTATCCTTTTCTTTACACCTACAGGAGTGTCCATGGGTTATCCTTCACTGTTCCTCTGCAAAAAAGCAACAATAAAACAATGTGAAGCTAAAGAGTAGAGGAACATAGGATGTAAGGCACAGGTACAGTGGCCAGAAATATAGTTGTGTATGTGGACACATGGGAGGTGCTTCTAGAGATGGAAGGAATTATTGCACAATTATTTCCCCTGCTCAGGTGTCCAGAAGCATTGTAGAAGAATTATTCCTCATAGAAAAACATGTAGGAATTCTTACACAGAAACCCAGTGGCATCAGAATGCTATTTCCTATACAGAAAGCCATTTTACTGCACAGAAAATGGGGATTTTTTTGTACAGGAAAATCATAATTTCTCTGTGCAGGATATCACCTCCACAATGCATTGGGATGGTTGGACACAAAGAGAACAATGCAGAAGAATGTTTGTTCTCTTCTACATTGAGGAGAAAATTACTGTAAATATTTTTTTCTCCAAATGCAGAGATGAAATAGTTGAGAATATATGACCCACATACATTGTCTGAAAGGGCATGCCTGCTGGACTCTTTGTGCATATGGATAGAGGTTTCTCCAGGAGAAGCAATTCACTCCTTTTGGCAAGGGTATCTGAAAGGCTATGTGGCACTAGGGCTGAGCTTTTGACCTGTTGGTATTTGTGAACAGTCTTTGTATTAAGAGATATTTGATTTGATATATGTCAAGATAAAACTTGTTTAGGGATTATAAATGGTTCCATAACACTGGAAGTCATCCTCCAAGGACTTCTTCCAAGACTGGCTTGGGTGGAGTAATTCTCTCCAATAGTTCACCTGGGATTAGGGATGTTAATATTCAACTCTGTTGTCCTGGCAAGTGAGGGTGAATAATTTCCACTGTTTTGTTCCCACTGCAGAGAAAATGAATATTGTACAAAAAACACAAATTTCAACAGCCATCTTCGTGTGTGCATACAATATTATTTTTCTAAGCAAAATGCACTAATCTACCACAACAGAAATGATGTTCTACAAAAATCTTGCACAACAAAATTATTCCTCCTGACTAGGTTTTCTGTGTCAAGAAATCCATTATTATTATTATTATTATTATTGGCCAGGAAAAAAAATAACAACAATTACCTGGGTCTAACAATATTATATTTTCAATAGTGGGAGGTGAAATTGCATTTTTTTCTGGTTTCAGGGATTTGGTGGGATCAGATTGGCTGATTGTTAAACATCAGACTTAGGGGGGCTGCAGACGGTCGTTTCTAGGCCACCCTGGGAATCAGAAGATCAGGGCCACAGCTACAGCATGCCGCAGCTCCAATTCTCCCTTTTGCCGCCCCGAAAAGGGGTGGCAAAAGGGCACCCTAAGAGCCAGTGCACGGCTCTTTCTCACCCCTTCCGGCACAGCGCATCAGGACGCTGCGCCAGGACTACGTCCTGATGCTGCGCACTGTGCATAACGGCACGTGGCGTCAAGACATCGTCAGGCTGGGGTTGGAATGGTTGGCGTGCAGCTGCCTCTCACCATCTCTGCCTCCAGGCCGGCCCTTTGGGCTGGTCTGCAGAGGCCCTTAGTCAATTAACTTTCCATATAATTTGTTCTTGGGGAAGGTGGCACTTTAGATTATTTTAACCTTTAAAACTTTTGTATACTTAAATTGTAAAATTCCTTGAGACTTTTTAAAAAAAATCCAAGAAATGTTGACAACAAACAGTAGTAGTAATAATAACAACAATTGGGTCAGTTTGGAAGACATAACTTAGCACAAAGATGCCACATCATTTAGTTTAGGTCTTCAATGCCATAATTAGCTAAATCAAAGTTATTGCAGGTAACAGTACTTTATTACATTGTCTATGAGTGGTAATGGAAGAGGTACAAGTGATTTATGAATATTTGGTTTTTATTTAATATGCAGTGTACAAAGTACAAGATTAGCCATTTTCTAGTGAGAACCATGAGTTTCATACATTGTTGGAAGATGTGCTGCAAAGCATGACAAAGATTTGTTAATTACCCCTTTCACCTTGTTCAGAAAACATGATGCCTTTGCTCTCTGAGAGCAGAAACACTTCCATGTTAACCTAAGAGAAAATTCTTAGATAAAGGGCATGGGGATCAGAAGAAATCCCATTATTGTATTTATTTTATATTTGTAAGCCACCTTGATTGCTTAGGCAAAAGGCGGGATATAAGAAATAAATTATTATTACAGCACAGCAGAAAAGACACTAATTCGATCACCTTTGAAAGCAGGTTAACAGTATACTATTTCTTAATACCTATCATTGCACCAGCACAAAGGAGCCCTTTCTCTGTTGGTGAGTAATAAATGGCCACAACTTTATTGTATCTGTACAGGGGTCATAAATCAGCATATGGCAGCCATAAATCAATCACATTACCCATTAACCGTTTGACATATGTGTACATGCTCATATCGTAAATCATAAAATCATGTTGCTTTTGAATTGAGCAGAGTCACATTGTGTGAGCTGAGGAGTTGTTATACATATATACATTTTGAATGCTTGTAGGCCACTGAGGAAGACTGTTGTTGAAACGCGTCTGGCCTTGAGTTTTTATTATTCACCATTATTATTTTATTTTTAGCATTTGCACACTTTTCAGTGGGGTATTGTTACCCTTTTAGTAATTATACTGACTTATCAACTTCAGGGGTCAGGTTTTTTTACCTTGATTTTTGATTTTTATTATTATTAGATATTTATTTGTAGCATTGGTAAACTTTCCAGTGGGGTATTTTTACCCTTTCAGAAATTTAATTTTATTGGATTTTCTGCTCCAGGGTTTAGTTATCCTTTTATTGCTTCATATTGTTGCCTTTTTATAATTGGAAGTGGGATTAGTTTATCCTGGCTATTTTTTGGCAGAACCCTTCAGTTTGGTGTTTTTTTCCATATCATAAATCATGCCATCAATCAGTCATATGTCAATACCAGTAATTAATTATATCTGCTAATGACCATATATCACTAGCTGTCATCATAAATCAATAATCTGTCAACATACATTGATCCCCTTGTCATCATAAATCATAATACATTCATCCCAGAGCCATCGTCTCAGGATGCCCAACCAATAAAACTTTGTGTCAGGATGATCCTATACAAAGTTGTGACAAAAGCAGTGAACATTGATATCACATAGCTAAAGATTATACGTATTAAGAAAAACAAGAAGCATAAATGCTGTATAAGCAATACACCTAGAATGTCTAACACAGTACAATGCTAACTAAAACCAAAAAATCCCCCAGGGAGGGTGAAAAACCCACGCTCCAATAGCACTGGGAAAATTCACTCCCGGCCTCCGAAGGCAATCAGCCAAAGCCTGAGAGTTCGGTGACAAAAAGACTACAATGAGCTGGGGCGAGCTGGGTCTCTCAGTTGCTAGGCTCACAATGGCCACAGCCATGTGGGGAAGGGCCTTATGTAGGCCCCAAATTTCACCTGAAGTCTCACGATGTTTTGAAATCTTACGAGACTACGGAGACGATGGGAGATCTCATGAGATCTCCCTGATTGGCTGGGAGCCACAGGAAGAGGCAGGACTTCCTGTGGCCTCCACCAATCATGATGCCAGCTCCCAAAATGGCAAGTGCAACAAGAAGCCCTTCCCAACAAGTCAAGGGGGTCTTTCTAAGAGTATTTGATCTTCTTGCCACATATAGGAATTGCCTTAAGTTTATTTCTATATTAAAGCAAAATTTTGTTAAGGAAACTTGATAGTTTGGCATAACTCTCATGTTTTTGCTGGCACTGAGGGAGAAACAAAATTCTGAAATTTACTACTGAATTAGGAGCATGGGCTCCTTAGCTTTCATTACACAGTTCATTTTTGAAGGATCCATTTTATATTTTAAAAGTTACAGCTTGCCAACAGCTTTTATTCTTGATGGCAAGTAAAAAACCCCTAAAGTAATCATATTAACTTAAGCTGAGTACCTCAAAATATATTAGTCATCATGAACCAGTATTTTGTTTCCATTCTTTTTGGAATCTCATGTGAAATGCAACTTAATTTCCATGAAGGGGGAGTAAAAAGCTCCTCCTGTGCCAGAGAAGGACCACAGAAGTGTGAGAATACTGTAATTCACTCATGCATCTGTGTAAGATGCAAACTCAGTAAGTATTTTTTTAATGCAGTCAGGCTCCTAAGCAGAATTATCATTTGAAATAAAGAGGAACCTAATAATACACTGAGCTGGAGCACTGTTATACATTTATTTATTTCTTTAATATGTTTATATAACTTTATAGATTAGATTTTGGAAATGATCACCCTGCACATTCAGCAGAAAATTGTGACTAGTATCTTTAGTGCAATAAAGAGTAATGAAAAAAAAAAACAATTTTGAGAGACTAAAATTGTCACTATTATTCTGTCATATATCCAAATGCATGGAGGGAGCAGTTTGAGAAAACATGAACATCAAAGTTTGGGGAATGAGTACAAATAGAAACACAGTAGTCCTGCTATGTATTGGAATATGGCCTCTCCAGAGTATGGAATAGAGAGAGAAAATTTAAAACAAGGAGATTTAAAGTCAGTTCAAAAAATTAAAATGCACATAAGGAAGAACTTTGCTTATACACATCTACCATTCAATTGCCATGATTTCTGATTCAAAACAAATAATCAAAAATAGATTTCATTGGTATTCTTATTTTTAATTTTTTTTTTAAAGGGGTGTATTGGGAAAAATATGTTATGTTAGAAACAAAGCAATCAGTGCCAGGTTACATCCAAAGATACCTGCTAAGGATGGTGTTGTACAGATTGATTTAAAGTAGGGTTTGCCATGTCTTATGAAAACAGAAATTGATGCTCTTGAATTCACTGTTTGTTGGATTGCACTATAGGAATTCTTGTGTCCTAGTGTAAGTAGTTAACATACTTTTATTAAAGTGGCATTTTACTGCATTAACATTTTATAATATAGTTCATGTCTATGAAGATAATTTTGTTCCCTGTGAAGTCACTTCAGCTGCATAGGAAGTAAGTTAAAATTCAAGAGAACCTAGATAAATTAGAGTGCCAGACTGAAAATGAAAAATATAGTTCAAGAAAGACAAGTATAAATGACTGCCTAGAAGGAAGAAAATGTATAAATGTATAAATTTTAGCATCACTGTAAGCATTACTTCAAGAATCTCCCTTTACTTGGCTCATTTGGGGGGGGGGGGGGATGCAGAGGTAATCCAACATATGATGGTTGATAGCACTATCCACTAATTTCTCTTCCAATTAATCTTTGTTCAAACTTTATCTAATTATGTTCTGTCCACATCAGTAAGTGTGGCCTAGCTACTACGCAATGCCACTGGGAAGCTGCAGCAGTTTTTGGTTCTGCTCACATTACAGGTTACTTTTTTTAAGTTTATTAGCTTTAAAAACACATTGTACATACATAAACAGACATACATACATAAAAACATCTACCTACAAACATATAATTACAAACAAATACATATGCATATGACAAAACACACATACCTTATAACTTCCTAAACACTTGCCCAAGTCATAAATCATATATCTCAAATTGGCATCCTTTCTTCTTTTTTCGTCTTGAGACTGAAACTAAAACTTTGGTATTATCGCCTTTTTCTTCTTCCATTAATTATAATCACTTAACATATTTACATAACATAAATATACCATATATCTAATATAAGAGGGAGTGTACTTTGTCTCATTCCAAAAGAACCGTCTCATTCCCTTATTTCAGCTAAACCTATTTCTCATTGATGTAGTTCATTAAAGGTTTCCATATCACCTCATTCTCTTCCCAATCTTTTCCTTTTAACAAAGCTGTGGTCATATCTAATTGTATAACATCAATCAGTTATATAACCATTCTTCCTTATTTGGGAGGCTATCGCATTTCCATCTACTTGCATATATATTCCTGGCACAAACCATCATATAAAACAATAATTTCCCATGTTTAAGTTCCAAATCTTTGTCTTCGCATATATTTAAAAGATACAGTTTTGGGTCCATTTCCACTGGGTATTTTAGAATTTCTCTTATACACTTATGAATGTTGGTGCAGTACTTCTTAGCTTTTTTACAACTCCACCAGGAGTGATAAAACATTCCTATTTCTTGTTTATATTTCCAACATTTCATTGAAAGACTTTTGTATATATTAGCTAATTTGGTTGGCGTCATATACCATCTGTATTGCATTTTATACAGATTTTCTCTTAGATTGTAACATATGGTATAATGTAGTGTTTTAGTCTAGATTTTCTCAATTGCCCTGATCTGATTCAAAAAAGAGGTGGCTTGGTGCTGCCAAACTTGCAAGTCTATTATGAGGCTATTTGTTTAGAGTGGTTGAAGGACTGGATGTTGCTGAGGGATAAAGAACTATTAAACTTGGAGGGAATTGCATTTTATACAGATTTTCTCTTAGATTGTAACATGTGGTATAATGTAGTGTTTTAGTCCAGATTTTCTCCCATTGATCTAAAGTAATGGTTTGTTTAAGATCTTGTGCCCATTTAATCATATGATCTTTTACAACCTCCTCCTCCATCTCAATCTCCATTAGACAATTATAATATAGGGATATCTTATGTGTATTATCAGACATCATATTTTCCTCGAATTTAGTTCTCTCTATTCTAATCACAGTTGTTTTCATATCTGTGTGAAATCTCTCCCTCATTTGCCTATAAAGCAACCAACCTATGGTATATCCCTCTTCTTTTAACTGTTCTAATGTCTTGAATTCCGGCTTTATATTTCCTTTAGCTTTAACCAACAAATCTTTATAAGTAATCCAATTTTGCTGCCAGATTATCTCTCTATTATGAAAAGCCTCGTGAATTGCAGATCAAATCGGGGTATTTGGACAGAGTCTTTCTTTATATTTCATCCAGACTCTCATGAGAGATTTTCTGATGAAATGGTTAGTGAAATCTTTATGTATTTTTATCTTTCCATAAAGTAAATAAGCATGCAGACCAAATCTTTGGTCTATTCCCTCCAAGTTTAATAGTTCTTTATCCCTCAGCAACATCCAGTCCTTCAGAAACTCTAAACAAATAGCCTCATAATAGACTTGCAATTTTGGCAGCACCAAGACACCTCTTTCTTTACTATCTTGCATATATTTGAGTCTTACCCTTGGTTTTCTGCCACTCCATATAAATTTGGAGATCTCTCTATTCCAGAGGGTGAAAGGTTTATTATTGATTAAGATGGGTATATTTTGAAAAATAAAAAATAAAAACATGGGTAAAATATTCATTCATTGCAGATATATCCCCATCCAAGATAATCTTAAACTACTCCATCTCATTAAATTTTTCTTTACTTCCTTCAAAAGTCTTTCATAATTATTTTTAAACAAATCAACATTCTTATTTGTCAAATCAATACCCAGATATTTGACTTTCTTAACTATTTGATACCCTGAGGTATCTACAATCATCTTTATGTCACTCTCTGGTAGATTTTTTGTTAATACTACAGTTTTGCCCTTATTTATTTTTAAACCAGATACTTGGCTAAATTCAGCTAAAACATTTAGCAATTGTTTTAGGCTTTCCTCTACATCCGATATCATGACCAGCAGGTCGTCCACGTATGCTTTTATTTTATAGTCATAGCTCTTATGTCTAATACCTTTTATATCTTTGTTTTCCTTTATCTTGTTGACTAATACCTCTATTACTATCAAAAATAGGAGGGGGACAGAGGACATCCCTGCCTCATTCCGTTTTGTATCACTATTTTCTTAGTTTTTTAAAACTAAGAAAAACTCAGAAAATTACAGGTTACTGATGCTGTGTAAAGTAGTGAATGCAGGAATCCTGCCATTGCAGTTATTCAGACTAAAAAATAAAGGAGAAGTAAACTTTGCAATAAGGAAATAAGTTAACTTAAGTCGAATCACAAAAATGGAAAATTCTCATCCATTCCTACTCCCTGCAGTTATCAGTTCCCTCAAGCTTTTCTGAGAAAGGAGCTCTTTTGATCAGGACAGAATGGGGTGTGGAAGCATTGCTTATGTAAGTAGGATCCTTCAGAGTTCATTTTGCATGCAAATATTTGTTAACTATTACAAGTTCCTTAAAATAAAGTTTGTCCTTCATTGTACCAGTCCCTCAGTCCAATCTCACATTATTCAAAAGTGCTCCATGACATCCATATAAATTTTACTTTACACACAGAATATTGCAAGAAATGGGAAACATTCATTCCATATTTTATTTTCCTTCAAATCCAAGCCAGAATATGATTGTTATTGTTAACTACCTTTGAGTCAACTTTGACTCATGGACCTCATGAATGAGACACGTTCAAGATTCCCTGTTCTCAAGACTCTGCAGACTTAGGGCTGTGAACTCCTTGATTGTGTCTATACATCTGTCATATATCTGAGGAATAGACTGAAATCTACAAAAGCTCACACTGCCAACTTCTTTCTATCAGTTAGCCTCAAAGGTGCTACAAGATCACTCTACATACGGGTTCCACAGATTAACACGGTAATATCTTTGAATTCTACCAATTGTTATACAGTCTTCCCCTCTTTCTATTGCCCCTCATCTTTCCTAGCATTATTGTCTTTCCTAGTGAATCCTTCTTTTTCATGATGTGGCTGAAATCGGATAGCCTCAGTTTAATCATCTTGGCTTCCAAGGAAGGTTTAGGCTAGATCTGTTCAAGCATGCTTTTGTTTGTCTTTTTGGCCATCCACAGTATCCTCAGCACTTTTCATCAACACCACATCTCAAATGAGTTAATGTTCTTTCTATCTTTTGTTCATTGTCCATTTCTGACATTCATACATGATGATGGGAAATGCAGTACCTTGGACAGTCCTGACTTTGATGTTCAGTTGTATATCTTCGCACTTTAGGATCTTGTCTATTTCTTTCATAGCTGCCCTTCCCAGTCCTAGACTTCTGATTTCTTGACTGCAATCTTTGTTCTGATCAATGATTGATCCATGGTATGGGAAATCTTTATTTCAATTTCCTTATAGTCTATTTTAAATTTAGGCAAATCCTATGTAGTCATTATTTTAGTCCTTTTACTTCAGTATTAAGCCTGCCTTAGAACTTTCCTCTTTGACCTACTTTCATAATTATTCCAAGCCTTTGTTATTTTGTTGGGATCAGAATTGAACACGTTAAAATGCTGGGCCAAAACTACCAAGATGAATTTAAGTAAGGAGAAATATAGTGTACTAGGGCAGTAAAAATTAAATTCATAGATACAGGATGAGTGACACCTGGCTTGATAGCAGTGCATAAAAAGGGATCAAGCAGATATAGTGGACCACAAGCTGAACATGAGTTAGAAGTGTGATGTGGCAGCTAGAAAAACCAATGTGCTTCCAGGCTGCATTGATATAATATAGTATCTAGATTGAGAGAAGTAATAGTGCCACTTTATTCTGCTTTGATCAGACTGCAGAAATAAAGCATTTTGACACCACTTTAACTGCCATGGCTCAGTGTTATGGAATCATGGGATTTATAGTTTGTTGAGACACCAGAGCTCTCTGACAGAGAAGGCTAAATGTCTCACAAAACTACCATTCTCAGAATTCCATAGCATTGAGCCATGGCAGTTAAAGCACTGTCAAACTGCATTATTTCTGCAGTGCAGATGCAGCCTTAGCAAGTTATAGCATTTGCTTATAACAAAAATATCATGGGGTCAAACTTAAATGAGTTATAAAAAGTATAAAAACAAAACTCAATAAAATTACTGAAACATGCAATAAAATTTAAAAAGAGATAGAGCAGTGAGACTAAATACTGGATTGGGAATGCTTGTATAGCCATGGTCTAAGTGAAGTCAAAATTCTTTGTTCAGTTCTTCTATTTCTTTCCCTTTTCCTTTTATACATCAGTCTCTATGGAATATGTTATTCTGTATTCTTGTCTTTAATCATTGTCTATGTGGGAAAAATTGAAAAGAAAAACCAGTTGTGGGGAAAGATTGCTGTTTTTCTTTCAAAATGGTGATCAGATGAATTCATATCCTAAGGGTTAACTTATATCTTTAGATCATCTAGACTTAGTTTGCCACCTTGTGTCCAACTCCAATGTGTGCAACAAAACCTAATGAGAGATCACACAAATTACTTTGCTGGATTAAACCACAGGCCCAAGCCATTATTTTTCTGTCCAGTAATGTCAAGCAAAATGCCCTGTGGTTTGTAACAATCAAATTACATTGCTTTTGTATGTAACATCACTTACAAAAGTTCCTTTCTGAGACTATAACTGACAAAATCCCCCAGTTGGCATGAGCAATAGGCATACTGGTTAGGAAACTGGAAAAGCTACTTACGCATCCTACTTTGCTTTCCTGAAAAATGGAAAGTTCACTTTCTTTAAACCTTCAGTCATAAGGCAGAAAGACTGAAATGGGAGACATTGGTATCAGGTATTAAAGTTTGAGCAAGAGCAACCCAAAGATGAAGAGGAAAGCTATAACTGTATCTCATATGATGCTTCTTCAGCAGTGGAAACACACTTTTTGTAAGAAGATACAGCAAATGCTGTTTGATGTGGATTTGTAGGGAATTCTATACTCATGCTACTTAGAGGCAAGACCCATGAAATTCTATGGGACTTCCTCTCTCAGTAGGGTAATTATACCTTGGATTGCAGCTGTCACTTTCTTTTACTAACATTTCAGGTCTTTGATTTTGATGTGTCTTCTCTGATATTTTATGTGGCAGCCTCAAAACCATTTTAGATTGCCAAGTTCTTGAAGACCATACATTTTTTTTTTGTTTTGGCCTTAGGATCTTTTTTTTTTTTTTTTTTTGCAGGAAGATAAGTGGGGCAGGTCTAACAAGAACAGAACAAAAAAAAAATCATTTTCTGTTTTTTAAAAAATACTGTTAATGTATTAAAATGCTCCAAAGCTCTATACTTAGACTTTATAGGCACTGTAGATATAATCCATTTTGACACCAATTTAACTGCCATGAGTCAATGCTATGGAATTTTGGAGATTATAGCTTGGTGAGACATTTAGCCTTCTTTGTCAGAGAGCTTGGATGCCATAACTGCAGTTTCCAGAATGACATAGGATGGAGTTATGGCAGTTAAAGAGGTATCATAGTTGATTATTTCTGCAGTACGGATGCAGCCCTAACTTATGTTTAATTTATTACATATTATTTAAGACATTAAATGTATTATTTATTGGATTTATTTTTAAAAATCACTCCTTGACCCTCTCAGATATAATTATTATAACAGTATTTTGTAGCATTTTGCTAAGTATCAAAAAAGGAAAATCACTTTAGTTATTTAAAATTAAGGAAAAAAATAGCATTTAATTTATTATTTCATATGACCTTAATCAATACAATATTGACTGTTATACTCACTAGGAAATAAGATACCAGCTATGATATATTGTGTGTATTATTGTCCACAGTGCATTTTTCCATGCAGTACATGTAGTGCTTTCAATTAAAATAAGCAGCAACCCACAATGGTACAATGGTAATTTTTTAAAAAAACAACAACAACACAAAACGAGATCAGGTAATGGCCAAAAAAAAAAAAAAAAAAAAGGCCACATACAGCCCATGGGCCATACTTTGTCTGTCCCAACTAAGCAGAACATGAGGTTGTCATGGTTCTTTCAGCTTTCACTTTGAAACTCATTCCACCTGGGATGGTCATCAGATTATAAACCCTCCCACTACCCGACATAATAATTTATTTGTATTTCTGTGTGAATTTTTCTAAATGTACACATTTTGTGTGCATTTTTGAAAAGTACACAGTTTTCTCTCACTGACTTAAGTGTATTGATCTTCTAAAAATGTACACACATTCATCAACTGCATAGTTTCTTGTGTATAATTCAAGTGAAAGCTCATAAATATAAGGCTCTCAGTTTTCAGATTCACTTTTGAGTCCGACACATAAGATATTCTGCATTGTGTGACAATTGAAAGTTTCTTTCTAATATTGTTCCCATGTACTGAGAAACCATAAATGAGTAAAAACCATAAATAAATACTTCAGTTCCTTCAGCTGTGAAAAAAAGTATTTGAAAACAGGATAAAATAGAAATATTTTAAATATTTTAAACATATTGGATGACTCAATATATACTCTTACAAAGTACACAGTTTTCCCTGCAGTGTGTTTAATTCAAATGCAGAATAGATTATTTGCATAATTATACAGATAGTCCCCTAACTATGTGAACATAAAAATGTATAATTACGCTTGGGGAATAACCCTAATTTAGGCTCTGTGAACTTGCAGAAGGAGTTGAACTCCACTGGGTTGTAAATTCTCATTGAAGACATTGGGTTTACCTGTGAAGACTGAAATGAAGAAAGTGCCCTCCAGTTACACTTTCATCCTGGGGCTTTAGTAATATTAGCAACTTGATTCTACCAGTTTGTGAGCCTTAGGGTACTGTGCTTTGCTTTCTACTCAATGACTGTAAAAATCTTTGTTTATGCAATATCAGAAGCTCAAAGAAGAAGAGAAGGTTAAGAGGTTGATATGATAGCCTTGTTTAAGTATTTAAAGGGATGTCATATTGAGGAAGGAACAAGCTTGTTTTCTGCCACCCCAGAAACTAGGACCCAGAACAATGGGTGCAAGCTCCAGGAAGAGATTCCACCTCAACATTAGGCTGTTCGACAGTGGAACACACTCCCTCAGAGTGTGGTGGAGTCTCCTTCCTTGGAGGTCTTTAAGCAGAGGCTGCATGGCCATCTGTCATGGATGCTTTGATTGGGAGTTCCTGCATGGCATGGGGTTGGACTGGATGGCCCTTGTGGTCTCTTCCAACTCTATAATTCTATGATTCAAACATACTTATTGTAGCTATAGTTCTCTATCTATCTATCTATCTATCTATCTATCTATCTATATGCTTGAACATAAGGAGGGATCTTTTTGATTAATTATTATTCTTTATGCTTTTACCTTGGTTTTCAGCCAAAGCACTGTGTTCTATTGCAGTCAAAGTCAAAACATACATTTTCAGATCCAGAATGTTATAATAGTACTTCTCCACTTTCTCATGCCTATAATAGTACCCACTTCCTCTTGACATCAGCAAATATCTGTACCTTTAGTTTTGTGGCAGGAGAAATATGGGATATAAATTGAATAAATAAATAAATAATATACCACCAGGTATCCTTTTTATACACATTCATGACACAGTGCTCCTCCTATTTGAATTACTTACACACAGTGCTATAGCCACTTTCCCCACTGGGCCAATCTATATATCTATGGTCCTACATATTGGACACTGCCTTGCAATAAGGCCCACCCACCTTACCTCTGGAGCTTCCTGACATTCATGGAATGTTATAGGGCCTGTGTACAGAATACAGGGTCTTCAGTATGTAACACAGATTGAGGGATAACAAATGACATTAAACTCTATAACTAAACTTGCTCCTTAAACCTGGATCTCCAGGCCTAGAGATTGTTTCAGTATAAATCTGCTTTTTCACCGTTCCATAGGCTCTATAGGAAAAAATCTTCATGAAAGCTGGTCCTTATTATTTGTTTGGTTGAACTATAACTGGTGCTTCCTGGATCTGTTTTTGTTACCCATAAATGGTTCCGTGGGGGTCTCCTGTTTTTCCCACTCCCTGTTTTTTCTAAATCTGAGAAATCTTGACACCAATTCTTTAGCATGACTTCTCCTATTTCTCCACTATTTGTTTTTTTTTAACATAATATCAGTAATAATGCCATAGTCCTGTCCTGTTGTGTGTGTTTTTAAATTTTTATTGTTTGCACTTTTCCCATGCCTTTGTAATTGGCAGTCTCTCAGGAAACTATTTCCTATTTTCTAGCCTTTTGCTTCTACGGATCTTCCCCTTTGGAATTTTGACTTGAAAGTAGTCACTGGAAATTAGACAACATCCAAAAAGAATCTTTTACACTTTGAGACATCTATTATCATTTCCCAATGAGTTGTAACACTACCCTTTTCTGGGTAAGCTTTGTGTTTGGAATTCTAAAACAGACCTACAACAACAACAACAACAACAACAACAACACATTCTGAGGGATCTACTATGGTGTTCTTATGAGTTAAGCCTAACACAGACAAGCAAACATTTCCCTTTATTATTATAGATGACTGTCTGCCAATTGCAGCCTCTTTTTATGGATTCATAAATGGATTATGAAGGAGGTTGTGTCATGTATCTTGCTGTGTATATGAGTAGGAATTGTAGGAACTAGACATCAGCTTCACCACTAAACCAGCCACCAGTAGTAATGAAATATTTTTGACTATACCCAGTTATTTCTATATGTATGAGTGGTCATAAAATATTTCTCTGTGTTAGAGTACCATATGCTTGAAGCTTGACTTCTAGACATTGAACTAATAACTTCCAGCACTATAACCTTTACAATTCATTGGCCATTTTACTTGAGGTATTAATTCCTTCGTTAGAATCAGGATTCAGAATGATATGATGAAGAAATTAAATCCTGTTCCCAAGAAAAACTGTATTCTGAAACATATAAATTATGCAATATAAACTTACATGTACATACTTCATTTTCCCTTCTTCTTCTTCTCCTCCTCCTCCAAGGAAAGAGTTAGCCAGTGGTGTGATACACTAATAGCTGAACTAGTGAAAATCCTGCCTTGTATACTTTCATGTCTATATTTACAGCTTGATAGGTTAAAGAGAGAAGATAGAAAACCCTGCTTAACTGTTTTAAATAATCTAATTGCTTTGCACTTTCTGGCTGGGAGTGTAGAACTGTTCTTTGGGCTAATTCTGATGTATTTTTTTCTTTTTTCTTTTAGCCCCCTGTGAAGCCAACACATTCTTTTGCCATAGTAATATGTGTATTAATAATACATTGGTCTGCAATGGACTTCAGAACTGTGTGTATCCATGGGATGAAAACCACTGCAAAGGTAAATGCATAGAAATAGAATAGGAAAAATTCTGATTTATTCCCTTCACTGCCCTATATCTTCACTATCAAGTGACTCTTAAAAATTCAGAAGAATAATCCAATTCCATTTTTAAGAAGATATTAAAAAGATTTTTTAAAGAAGATATTTGTGGCCTTTGGCCATCTGTAGTGACTTCCAATGAATGCTTGAATAGATACATGAATGCATATTTCAGCACATCTTACCTCCTTTTTTGATAAAGTTACTAGTTTGGTAGATGAAGGGAATGCTGTGGACATAGCATATCTTGATTTCAGTAAGGTCTTTGACAAAGTCTCATACTTTATTTGAGCAAACAAGTTAAATATGGACTAGACAATGCAACTGTTGGGTGGATTTATAATTGGTTGAATGGCCAAACTGAAAAGGTGCTCAGCAATGGCCCTTCTTTGTCTTGAAGAGAAATGACCAGCAGGGTGCCACAGGGTTCTGTCCTGGGCCCATTGATATTCAACATCTTTATCAATGACTTGGATGAAGGAATAGAGGGCATGCTTATAAAATTTGTAGATTACACCAAATTAGGAGGAGTAGCTAATACCCCAGAAAACAGGATCAAAATTGAAAATGACCTGAATAGATTAGAAAGCTAGGCCAAAACTTTAAAAAAAAATGAATTTCAACATGGAAAAATGTAAGATACTACAATTAGAGCAAAATAAATACATAAATGAGATGCATTGATATAGGATGGGGGACACCTGGCTTGACAACAGTACATGTGAAAGGGATTGAGGAGTTCTGGTAGACCACAAGATGAACATGAATCAACAGTGTGGTGCGGCAGCTAAAAGTAGCCAATGGGATTCTAGGCTTCATCCATAGAAGTATAGTGTCTAGATCGAGGGAATTAATAGTACCACTTTATTTTGCTTCAGTCAGGCCACACCTGGAATACTATGTCCAGTTCTGCCTACCACAATTCAAAAAACATGTTGAGAAGCTGGAGTCTGTCCAAGGAAGGATGACCAAATTGGTGAAGGGTCTGGAAATTATGAGGTGATATGATAGCCCTGTTCAAATATTTGAAGGGATGTCATATTGAGGATGGAACAACCTTGTTTTCTGTTGCTCCAGAGACTAGGACATGAACCAATGGATGCAAACAACAGGAAAAGAGATTCTACCTCAACATTAGAAAGAACTTCCTGACAGTAAGAGCTATTTGACAGTGAAACACATTCCCTCGGAGTGTGCTAGATTCTCCTTCTTTGGAAGTTTTTGAACAGAGGCTGGATGGCCATTTGTTGGGGGTGATTTAATTGTGTATTCCTGCATGTCAGGGTGTCTGCTGAGAAGACCCCCATTAGCAGCCCAGAAGGATGGAAATGGGGTACCTGGTTACACCTATGTGGCTGGGCACCCCCATCCAACGTCACAGGTTGTGACAGGAGTCTTCACAGCAGATGCAACGGTGAATGCAGGTAAGGATTGTATGAGGCCATCCAGTCTGCCAGCTGTGGCCACAGTTTCCTAGAAACTCCATGGCAAACAACTGGTCTTTTTACACAGGGTTAAGCCAACTTTGGGCAGGGATTGGGTCAGATCTACTGGATCTGCATCTAGTCTGCTGATCCCAGCCTGAGGCTAATAGCATGTGTGTTGGGATTTGTAACCTGAGTATAAATGTCCAGATGTGGAAAAGTGACAAAGGATACTACAGGTCATTTTACAGGTTGCTAGCTGGGAAAGTTCTTTGCAGCTGGGACTCAAAACATCTTAGCAGTGTCCAAGGTCAGGATGTGCCAGAGAGCACATAGACCAAGTGTAAACACATTATGTCATCATGTTTCGGGGACAATAATTCAAGTGACACAGGAAGAAGTCACAGGAAGAGGCTGGACATAAAGGCCGCATGGCAAGTGTCTATCAAAAAAAAAAACCAAGACCACAGCATGTGGGTTGTGGTGTGAGTTGTCGTTGGTCGGTGGGGAGTGTATATAGTTTTGTACATACTGCAATTAAAAAATAAAAGTGCCTCTTTGGAGTTAAAACTTGGATTCAGTCTGTTTCATCAGAAGCAGGGAGGAATGCATTCCAAAGCAGCCAGACAGCTCCAAGATTGTGGGGTGATTTTCTCTGTGAAGTGAAGAAAGCTTCTGAAGACTTTGTCTGCGCATTCAATTGCTTCCGAAGACTTTGTCTGCGCATTCAATTGCTTGACAAAGGTTATGGGCCCAGGCTGCTTCCGCTGTGCTGAGGAATTCATCAGGTTGTGAGTGAATGGCACTAATTCTGCTGCTGTGATTTGTTCCTATCTACACTGTCGGTGCTGTAAGGCAGGAGTGCTAAGATTCTGGACTATGGTCTGTGTCTTATCACAATAGACAGTGGAAGCTGGGAAACTGCCAGGACTCTTGAGTTCTAATTAATCATGGAGGCAGTTAAATTTCCCAAATTAGATGAAAGCAATTATAATGCATGGAGTGCCTATGCTGAATCTTTGCTAATTAGAGAGGGACTGTGGGATGTAGTTCAAAACGGAGCTACAGCAGGTACTCGGGAAAATGACAGAAAAGCAAAAGCTACGATCTTTTTATCAATCACACTGGCTCAAATTAATTATGTCTGGGAGAAGAGAACTGCAAAGGAAGTGTGGGATGCTCTTAAGGACATACATCAGTCAAGTACTGCATTGTCATGGATGATCTGGTGCAGGAGACTGTATGCTTGCAAAATGCAGCAGGGACAATCTCCAGAAAAGCATCTGGAAATCTCCCAAGATTTGTTCAGTCAAGTCCAGATGAGGGCTGTCGAGATCCCAAGAGAACAAAAAGCATACATTTTGCTGGGGAGTCTCTCAAAGGACTATGAGCATATTCTGTACGGTCTCCAGGGAGTTCCTGAGGGGCAGATTACAATGGAGTTGGTAGTTGCATGGGTTTTGGAAGAGAGCCAGTGTTGCCAGTATGAGGCAGGGCTCCAGAGACAGCAGCAAGCAGCTCCGAGATCTACACACACAAGGTTGCTGAGTGATTTTCTCTGCGAAGTGAAGAAAGCTTCCAAAGACTTTGCACACTCAATTGCTTGACAATGTGTACTCCAGACAGGATGACACAAGGCCAATGAGAGCACAGGCCTTTGTGTGTTTGTGTGTGTGTTTAATTACCCACTAAAAGGTGACTGAATTCTGTAGCCTGGTGTCTTTGCTGTTCTGCTATTTTCGCTCTACATATAGTAGCACAGGGGTAAGTTAGAGCAGAATCTGCATTTCTGATATGCATTTGATACAGAGATCCTTTGGAAACAAAAATGAGAATTAAAACTAGAAAAGTTGAATAGAGCTGAGAAAGATGATCAGTAGGGCTATGCAGTGTTATAAATGTCAACAAAACTGATTTAAGAAATAACATCTAAATACTAATACAGGTACTCAAACATTTTGCTTCTCTCTATTGACAATGGTGGCTCTTTACCCTGGGAAAAAGTGCCTGGTGGAATGTCTTGGGCCTGATATTGTTCAACTGCTTTATAAATGATTTAGATGACAGAATGTAATGCATGCTTATAAAATCTTCAGATGACACTAAATGCAGGGGGTAGCAAATACACCAGAGGATAGAATCACACCATAAATCTGTCACTCCATAAAGTAGAAATGACTTGTAGGCACACAACAACAAATGGATAATGATACAAGAGGTGGCTCTATGAATGTATCATCTCTGGCTGCTGAAATAGCTTACTGCATTAAAAAAAATATGAATGGAATCATGATGACTTTCATGCTACAGTGAGCCATACAAGAGTTTTGTAAACCCAGGACAATAGATATAGAAATAAGTGGCTTGGCAGTTACAGTCCCTAATAGTGACAGCAGAAGTAAAGTGTGTGGTTTGGTTTTGTTTGTTTGTTTGTTTTAAAAAAGGAGAAATGGAAAGGAAAAACCTGTACATAAATGGCTACTTTGTCCTACTTCTGTCCTAAAAGACTACTTCTGTCCTAAAAGCAAACATGGATTTCTGATTGTTGAAAATATGTCCTCAAGTTTCAATATGCCTTGTGTTACAATTTTCTGTTTTTAAAGACACTATAAGAGAAAATGTTCATCTCCATTTCCTCCTCTTTCTCCCTCTTGAGGTGTAAACTGCCTCATGATAACAGAAAATGGAAAGAAATCCCTTTCCCCCACATGTCCATTTTCAACATGTTCTAAAATTTCACAAACAGGTAATTTTATTTCCATGTATTTTCCCACTCACATATTTCCTTGTGGGTTGTTTTTCAATGTGTAAGCATTGTACACTGAGTAATAACATTTATCTCTAGTCACTCATTAGGGTTGCATTACCTCTGTGCTGTTAGGCATTCTGCTACCCCCCCCCCCAAAAAAAAAAATCAGGGCCAAACAGTGATATTTTTTGTCTTTCTATAGGGACAGGAAAGTATCCTGTCATTTTAAGCCTTGCTACTTTTCTTAAATTTAACAAAAAAACTTTATGGAATATATCATTTACTAATGTAATCCAAATGAAATGAGAGCCTTACTGTTCAATTTGCTGCACAAAGGATTGATCTTAACCAATTTAGAAAACCTTAAATGTTCAGGGTGAAAAAATATATTCTTTTTCTTGGAAAGTCTTCAAAATATAGAGCAGAGGATACATTACTAATGGAGGCAAACATATCATTCATCCCATCTTATTTATACATATTTATCTAAATCCAAGCATTAATTCAGATCATTTCATATTCATGCAATATGTGCAGCTATCACTTGATAAAATAGTCATTGCTTAAGGTCTGCCATACTTACTGAATGTACAAATACAATTATTTTTCCTCCTCTTCCTCCTCCTCCTTTCAGTTGAATCCAGCATGTTTATTCTGAGGTGAAATGATCAAAATGAAGCAGTTTCTGGCCACTTTGGTGGTGTGGTGTTTAGATACATGCTTCCAAAGCAGCTGGAAGCCATGCCGAAGGCACAATCTGGTCCTTAAGACAAGAGCAAAAAAGTGCCAGCATTAATTGTTTCCTGGTAGCACTGGTTGGCCCTTGTGTGAACTTTGGGAGTGGGCCGTGTGGACAATGGGGTTCTGATCCACTTCCAGCCAGAGCAGACTCAGGCCACTCTTTCATGCCCATCTGCTCTGGCCCCTGGTGGGTTTTGTTTGTTTATTTGCTTTGGTTCTTTTTACAGTAGGCAGGAGAATGAGCTATTAAACCAGAAAGGCAGAAATATATAAAAATAATATACAAGTTGGATAATACTGTTATTAAAGCCGATTGAAATTGTAAACTTTTGAGTTCTCCACAACTCTTCATCTGGCTAGTTTCTGTCTGTCTCTAGCTCTCTGTCTGGCTTGCACACACATGTACATCTAGACCTAGAGTTATATAAAGTAATTAAAGGTAAAGGCAGGGGTAGGCAACCTTTCCCCTTTAAGGGCCGAGGGACTTCAGCTCCCAGAATCCCAGGAGCTATTGGCCAACATGGCTGAGGCTTCTGGGAGCTGAAGTCCCTTGGCCCTTAAAGGGGAAAGGTTGCCTACCCCTGGGTAAAGGTAAAGGTATTCCCCATTGAAAAGGTTGCCAAGTCATGTCCGACTGTAGGGGGTGGTGCTCATCTCCTTACTAAAAGAAACACTGGGACCCTGAAAACTTCTATGTGGATAGAAACCTGTGCTCTTTACTCTTTTGTAATATGCTGATATGAATGTATTTCTTAGCTTATATATTGAAATAAAACTGACGCCTGCATAATTCTGGACTTTTGTATATTACAAAATGTACAGAATTGTCAGAATATAGATGGCCTATGCAGTCAAAGGTGAAATGTGTAGAGATGTGTGTGTCTGTAATTTTCCACTTGAGAACAGCTTCTAGGCAAAGCACGAACAACTCAGTCCAGATGGCTAGAGAGACATAACAATAGAAAACTCTAGGTGGGAAATCATCCATGTTTACATAAAGGAACAATAATAAAAGGCTGGTATGGGAAAGTAGATCATGTGGTGGAGGATGAACAACAAGAGGCTGGGTTAGCATACATCACATACAGATCATCCAATCAGCCTGAAGGTTAACACCCAAAAAGGTGGAGAGGGGCTGGACTGAGAAACTCTGTGTTTGGCATTGTTATTATTATTATTTGCTTCCTTTGGATTGCACTTCTTCTTCCCTTTACTTCTCGCAATGGATCTATAATATGTTTATACTGCTTCACAATGTAGCCTTAAGATCTGGAAACATGGATCTGTAGTCTTGTTCTTGTTTAGCCACATCTGCAAGATGTGATCCTATAGTGGACTGTATTTTACTTTGCATGTTGTTATTATTTTTTTCAACAATAACAATAAAACTCAACTTTTAGAAGCTTGGATTTTTTTTTATTTTTTATTTTTTTTTATTTTTTTTATTATTTTTTTTGCTCCCTGGTTCTGCTGGATTTACAAGCACACTACTCCACCAAAACCAAACAAGAATTTCCAATACACAGATTAGAGGGATTTAGCTTAATTATTTTAATGCTTTTTGAAAATAGCTTTAATTATATTTTTGGTCAGTATGAGTGCTATTTTTAGTGGAAAGGCTTGTAAAATTATAGTAAATACACAAATATTTGTTAATTGAAGCGGGAAAGATTTCTTCCCAACCATACCCATCAGAGTCTGGACATCTACCCACTTGTCCATCTATGGACTCACCAGTTCTCTACAGGTTTCCACTGTAACCAGCAAGATGACATTTTCCAGGTTGTCATATGAGAGAGGCTTCAAAGGTCTCAGAAATCATAGGATACCATGGATGACACTTAATTTAGAATGTCTGGGAGTGGGGAAGACCTAAAAGCTCTCTGATTTTTCCTTATCAGCTCTCGATCTTTTCTCCTAGAGCTCCCTCCTCCATACCATCATTTCCTTCTAGGGATGGAGAAAATAGTCAAAAATGGTTTAAAATCTTTTTCCTTTGAGAAACCCTGACAAGTAGAATCTTGGATTGACATGGATCTTTGCAGTTTGGGACTTATTCTATGCAAAATTTACACATAGTTGTTTTGTGCAAACAACAAATAACATATTTTTATATAAAGAAAATAATATTTCTACATAGCCTGTTTTGAAAAGAAAATTCATCCCATTCCTGTAGAGAAAATGCTGTTTCTTATACATAAAATGCAATTTTATGTGAAAAATAACCACATGCAACTTTTTTATGCAGAATAAGTCTTGAACTATGACTAATTTCCAAGACTTTCACATAATGAGAGGAAAAATAGCTAAAATACTTACTGCTTCCTTTGTAAAGAAAATTAACTTGTGAGAATCTTCAGAAATCTGTTGGAGCAGATTTCACAGTTTAGTAAGTAGTGATGCTGTTTTTGAATAAAACTTGGCAAGACTTGGAAGTCAGTTCAGCATATAGTGATAATGACATGGCTAGTGGAGCGTAGCAAGCAAATTTATGCTAACAGAATGAACAGCTGTGACAAGGAGCCTGTGAAGATTGTTCTCTGGCTCTAGAGTAGTGATGCACTGGAGATTTATATTCATGCTCCTTTAACTGCTTCTTATAGTAAAAGGGTGAGTAATGACCTATAGGGAAAGTGTTTTTCTCCCTTTAGAGAGAAAAACAGGTAATTTTATTTCCATGTATTTTACCTATTTGAAATCATATTTCAAATAATTCTTGCTGTTCCCACTGAGTCAGCTAAATGTTATCTAACAATATCAGTTTCAAATAAATCATTAATGTCAAGAGTTGAAATGAGGAATAACCCAGTTTGAGACTGCTTTAACTGCCCTGGCTCAGGGCTGGAGAGACCTAGGGATTGCAGTTTATTGTGGCACCAGAGCTCTCTGGCAGAAGGCTAAATGCCTTGCAAAACTGCAGTCCCCAGAATTCCCTAGCACTGAGCCAAGGCAGTTAAAGCAGTCTCAAACTGGATTATTTCTGGAGTGTGTTCTGGACATTTGTTTCAAATTCCAAATTCAAGGAATACAATCAGCTGCATCTGCAAGGGACCTTTTGAGCCGCCATACCATGGCCATTGTTTCATTTATAAGCATGGTTTCTCATGAAATTTAATGTCCTCTGCTCACTACAGGATAAAGGAGACAGGGCCAGATATAATTGTTGTTGATTTTCAGAAGCCTATTCCTTGGCCTTGAAAAAATAAGAGCTAGTGTAGTTTACAGCACAAAATAGATTTCTTCACAGAAGTGAGATTCCCTGCCTTGGGAAACAACAACAACAAATGGAAGGAGTGAGACACACACACCCCATCCTATCTAGGATTATTTGATCTGCCTGGTCTTTCATCTTACTCTAGCCAATATATTTCAGTGAATCTTTACCACTCCAATCAAGGTTGAGGGGTGGGGTTTCTCCCTCAACTTGTGTAGGGAGAAACTACAATTGCAAAAATACCTGGAAAGGAAAGGTCTGTCTTTGACTAAGGACCCTTTGGAAAACTATTTTTGCAGGTAGGGTACATTTTTCCTATAGCTATTACACATATTTTTCAGCAAAGCAGTTATGAGAAAGTTTTCATTAATGTTATGTAAACTGGAATAATTTGTAGATTGTCAGAACAACTTTGGATGGTTGCAGCTATTGTTATGCCATCTGTACTCCAAGAATATCCCAATGCATAACCATCCATGGAAAGTCAGAAAGACAAGCCAACTTTCCACTGAACAGCTTAGTTTATTCTTTTGAGGAAAAAAATGAAGCAAAGGTAGCATCTGAGTGATATCTTCAAAGGGTAGGGGATTTGGAAAAACTGCTGTGCTGCTTCCAAGGTAAATGAGGTCCTAAATTGTAATACACATGCAGTGGTTTAAAAATAACAGTCCTGATGGAATAGTGGTGAGACTATACTATCAAATTTAGACTTGTTATTGCCCATTTTGAGTATTTTGAAACAGAGACTCAAGACAGATAAGCCAGAGATGGGTGGGCAGGTTAAAAAAATACAAGTTTTCATTATTATCAGTATTATTGTGTACTAGTTGAAGTACAGTCTGCCCGCCCCATACACAGGCTTGCCCTACATGAATTTGAGGTCATGCGGACTGCAAGTCTGGGAGGACAAAATGGTGTGCATGCAATGCTATGCACAGAAGCATAACACCATTAAAATCAATGGGACTTGAGGTCCCGTGGTTTTTTCCATATGCAGGGGGGGTTGGGGGTTGGAATGGATTCCCCGTATATACAAAGGGCCCACTGCATTGTCAGGGATGATGGGAGTTGTAGCTCTTCACCTCTGGCTCTAACTCTCCACCTTGTTATGCAGCAGAGCTGACCAGCTTTGATCAGTGGTTGATGCTTCTTTCCCAAGCAGCAGAGTTTCAGAGAATAGGCTGAAGACCCTGACAAACTCTCTAAGCCTTCTCACTCTTCTTCCTGAGATGTCTCCAAACTTCTCCAGGATTCTTCTGGCTCTTGTATCTTCCCTCAAGACACCAGACAACTCAGTAGTCTTATATAAAAGATCTACTTTATTTTACTATATACATAAATACTATATGCCCTACAAATCACAATCTCTACACTTCACAATATCTCCAACACTACTCCACAATGTACATTAGCAAACATTGCAATTTATAGCCATTGTTAGACACCACCCACCAGTCAGTTTCCACCCAGTGGGTGTGTACATACATCTTGATTGGTCCACATAGATCATCCCATACCTAAGACCAACCCAAGTGTTTCATCACTTTACCTTGATCACTTAATGAGTCTCAGGTGTTTGCAATCTATCACAGGTGTTCTCAATATACCTTCTATAACTTTGTCCTTGGCTCTCAAGGCTTCTTAATTATATTATCTTTTTCACCTGTGTATCTTCCTGATTGCTCCTGCTTAGTCACTTTGACATTCACATACATATTTTTATTTCTATTACTGTATATCCCATGTTGCTTTTTCCTTAACAATCCCCTCCGAAATAAAATATTGTATGTGTCTTACAATGTCATTCCAACCATTTGTGTCAGTCTTTCATGTTTTTCCGCCGTCAATGCTTTTGTGAACAAATCTGCTATGTTGTGTTGTGTTTCTATATATCTCAATTCTATTTTACCCTTCTGAACCATGTCTCGCACATTTTGATATCTTACTCCAACATATTTTCTTCTGTTCTTCAAATTTTCAGCTTCAGCCATTGCTATGCATGACTGTGAATCTTCCAGAATTTCTACTGGTATCTTGTAACTTTCATTTAAATCATTTAACAATTGCTCAACCCACTGTACCTCATTCACTATCTCATTTAAAGCTGCGAATTCTGCTTCCGTCGTACTTATCGCTACATTTGTTTGTTTCCTACTTCTCCAGACTATTGGACTTTCACTGTACTTGATTATTATTCCTGTAACTGACTTCTTGTCTCCTAATTCTGATGCAAAAGAACTATCCACATAACAATCTAAATCTGAATTACTGTTTCTAATTACCAATTTCTTATCTAAAGTTCCTTTCAAATATCTTAATAAGTGTTTTACTGCTGTCCAGTCTTCAATTTTTGGATCATTAACCCTTCTGGACAATACATTTACAGCATATGAAATGTCTGGTCTGGTGTAGCAAGATATGAATTGTAAAGATCCTATTATGCTCCTGAATAAAGTCTTGTCTTCAAAATCTCTAGTTGTTTTTTCAGATACAAAACCAGTTGTCATTGGAGTTCTTACTATTTTAGCATTTTGTAATCCACACTTTTCAATCAAATTTTCAATTTTCTTTCTCTGACTTAACAAACAATGTCCTTCTTCTGTCCACTCAACACCAATACCTAAATAAGACTTTAATAAACCTGATCTGCCTCTTTCATCCTCACTTTCTGTACTGGGAGTTATAGTTCTATGACTAAATCTCTTGTCTTCAGTCATTCTAGTAGTAATGGGTCTAGATTGTGTCTCATTATGAGAAGAACTATCACTGCTGCTAGTGGATGCTTCTGGCTTAACTGAAACCCCTCCGTTTCCTGAAGTTGGTTCAGTTTGTGTTTCTGGCTCATTTGAATTTCCTAACCTCAAGAAAACTTCCTTATTGGCATGCAATTTGTCCCAACCGGCATGTCTCTCGAAATTTGCAGACCTGGAATACTGCACTTCTCTTCCACCTAAATGAAACTTATAGCTATTTCCTGAATACCCCAAAAACCTAAGTCTTTTACTTTTGGGTTCTCCCTTTTTCCTGAAACAAGCTGGTATGAAAACATGAGCAAATTGTCCAAAGACTCTCAAATATTTGTAATTTGGCACTCTCCCATACAATACCCTGTAGGGAATGTCTCCAATTTCAGAATGATACAGTCTGTTACTAATATGTACTGCTGTCAAAGTTGCTTCTGCCCAGAAACTATCTTTTACCTCTGCATCTGCCATCAAACAAGCCGTTATTCTTTTTATATCTTGTATTTTTTTCTCAGCTAAACCATCTTCGTTAGGACAAGCAGGATTAGTAGTTTCATGCCTTATTCCCACCTTTTGAAACCAATTAAACAATTGATTACTTAAAAATTCTCCTCCTCGGTCAGTAACAATGGTGCCTACTCTAATATCAAATTGTCTTTCCACCATTCTCACCCATGCTTTTAAACTTTGCCCAGCATCAGATTTGTTTTTCAATATTCTTACAAAAGCAAACCTTGTATACCTATCAACAATTACCAGAAAATATTTGCTTCCCCCTAAAGATAAACAATTAGCTTGGGCAACATCTGCATGTACAAACTGAAATGGTCTTTGAGCAATTCTTTTGGTTTTCTTGGCTACTGGAAAAGCTCGGACCTTTACCTGATTACATACAGTACAATCTAAGTGATGTTTGCATTCAGCAACTTTTAAATCTGGACACATACTGATTAACTTCTTTAAACATTTGAAACTAGCATGGCCAAATTTCCTGTGTAGTTCATGTATGCAGTCTTTATGAATTGGACTATTGTCTATGTTATTAGCATTTTCAACCCTGTAGCAATCAATATTGTCTTCCAAATAGTAAAGTTTATCCTTTTTCAAGCCTATGCCTTGCAATTCCCCATTCAGTTTTATCTTACACATGTTCTTTTCAAAAATGACTGTGTAGTCTCTGTCTGTTAATCTGCTCACTGATAACAAATTATTTTCTAACTCCTTTACATGTAACACATCATTAAAGTTTTCCTTTAGCCCTGGAATGTAAACTGTACCCATTTGATTTACAGTACTGAGCTCTTTCCCATCAGCTAAAACTACAGCATTTACATTAGCTGATTTTCTATTACTTATCAAATTAATATTGTTACACATTGAAGATGATGCTCCTGAGTCAATTAACCATTTACAATTAGCATTTTGTCTTTCCTTAATCATGGTTGCAAACCCCTTTTTATTACCACTGTCCTTCAAAAATAGAGGTTTGGACTGCTTTTGATACTGCCGCGGCTGCCATCTGCTCTCTCCTTGCTTGCTTCTCTCAGCAGCAAATTGTTTACAATGTCTCTGTAGATGACCAGTCTTTTTACAATAAAAACACCTCTGTTGCTCCCTTGTAAAAGCTGCTTCTTCCTGCTTTCGTAGATCAGGTGTCGTTTGTTGTTTTGGAACAGTCCTCAAACTTGCTGAGTCATTCTGCTCAGACTTTCTTCTCAAATTTTCCTCCAATATTTTTGCAACAATTAAGTCTCTGTTCAGCTCAGCTTCTGGCAAATTTTGCAAGCTATTTGTAATGTTGTCCCAAGAAGAGTCTAGCGATTCCAGTAAAATGTAACACTGCTGCTCTTTGCTAATTTCCACTCCTCTCAGTTCAGCTTGCACAAATAAATCTTGCAATGTTTTAAATGTTCTATCACACACTGTCCTTTAGTCATCTTTTGTCTGTAAATTCTTTTAGACCAAAGCATTTTTGCAAATGCAGTTGAAGGAGTGTGTAATCTCTGCAAGGTATCCCACACATCCTTGGCGGACACTTTATCTCTTACGTCGTTAATCAAGTCTTCTTCTAGCATGAGATAAAGACATGCTTTTGCTTTAGTGTCTCTTTCTCGAGTGGCTGCATTAGCATCAGCTGCCAGCCCTGTTTCAACTGTCGACCACAGAGACTCCTTTATTAGTAGAGATTGGGCATATATTGTCCAGGTAGAGTAGTTGTTTCTATTTAATTTACTAAACTTTAGTATCTCCATCTTAATTTGTGCAGTGACTCAATTTGACACAGTCCTTCTGAGTATGCACAGCAGACAAAATACAAAATGAGTTACTCACAAAGCTCCACAAAACTTTCTTCCACACTCTGGAACTTTCAGCTTTTGTGGATGCTGGTTGCTCTAGTATCTGGGCCCATAACCCTTGTCAGGGATGATGGGAGTTGTAGCTCTTCACCTCTGGCTCTAACTCTCCACCTTGTTATGCAGCAGAGCTGACCAGCTTTGATCAGTGGTTGATGCTTCTTTCCCAAGCAGCAGAGTTTCAGAGAATAGGCTGAAGACCCTGACAAACTCTCTAAGCCTTCTCACTCTTCTTCCTGAGATGTCTCCAAACTTCTCCAGGATTCTTCTGGCTCTTGTATCTTCCCTCAAGACACCAGACAACTCAGTAGTCTTATATAAAAGATCTACTTTATTTTACTATATACATAAATACTATAATCTCTACACTTCACAATATCTCCAACACTACTCCACAATGTACATTAGCAAACATTGCAATTTATAGCCATTGTTAGACACCACCCACCAGTCAGTTTCCACCCAGTGGGTGTGTACATACATCTTGATTGGTCTACATAGATCATCCCATACCTAAGACCAACCCAAGTGTTTCATCACTTTACCTTGACCACTTAATGAGTCTCAGGTGTTTGCAATCTATCACAGGTGTTCTCAATATACCTTCTATAACTTTGTCCTTGGCTCTCAAGGCTTCTTAATTATATTATCTTTTTCATCTGTGTATCTTCCTGATTGCTCCTGCTTAGTCACTTTGACATTCACATACATATTTTTATTTCTATTACTGTATATCCCATGTTGCTTTTTCCTTAACATGCATACCTATTGTTGCTTGGTTCCATATCTAATATACCCAAAGGCTTCTGATTTTCTCATTTTCCCATTTTTAACTGTAGGAATTTTATCAGTAGTATCTCGGGGTTCCCCATCTTTTTTTTTAGCCCCAGAAATCTTTGTAACAGTTCTTTTGGCTCTGTTCTCTCCTCCTATTCTGTTTCTTATTTCACCAATTTTAGTAACAGTCCTTTTCTTTTCTAGATATTTAAAAGCAGCATGATGACTTATGACAGCCCCTTTTTGATTTCTAAGAAGCTCCCAACAGAAATTTGACTTGAAAGCTGCTGCTGCAACTTCTACCAAAAACATTCGTGTCAAATTTTGGAGTGTCTACTATGATGTCAAAATTAATTATGGCAGGCCTTTTTTTGCTTCTAAGGAGTTTATCACACGGGGGAAATTGGGGCTTTAAACAGTGTTAACCTTAGAAAATTGCTCAATTGATATTAAAACGTGATTAAAATGAGATTAACACAAGAGCCATTATCCTGTGAATAACCAGGCAATAAACAGGCAATAAACATTAAAAAGTCATTCGTGGGAAAATCCCATGAATGATTTTCTGCTGTTTCTTGCCTGGTTATTCATGGGTTAATGACACTTTAATCACATTTCACCTCGACGTCATGTGAAAACCATTAGCATGATAATAATGGTTATTCACAGGATAATATCAGTTTGAATATGACGTTGTGTGAAAACCATTAACACACTTGCAGGATTATCATGGGTTAATCACCATTTATACTTCCAATTGCCCCCTGTGTGATAAACTCCTAAGAAGACCTCCTTAGAATTTCAACATTTTGACATTGGGCACTGACACTTAAATGTAAACAAACAAACAAAAAGTTTTGTCTAATTTCAAGGCATCTACCATAATTTCCTGGTGAGCTAGGAATATCCCCCCACTTATTTTTCATCCAGTAAACCCATCCCAGTTTGGAATTTTGCTAGTTTGAAAACCAGAAATTTTCTGTCAAATTTTGACATGACTGCCACATTTTGAGTTTCTAGCACAATGTTCCACTGTGTTATTGCTGCCACAGATATACACATATGCAGACACTCACTTCTGTTACAATAGATAGAACCTATATAATAAAGTATGAATCCACGAGATTGAGATAGAACAATTCCCATTTTCAAGCTAGAGGAGGTAATATGGCTTTGTGTATTACCTGTCGCATTAGATAATTATTAACAAAATAAATTATTGCCCTTTCCATGTTAAGTTTGTCTTTGAGTTAGTCTCCTTTATATTAAGGTAGAATGACAACATGTTGGTCCTAAACTAATGAAACAGCATCATTATTTTTGTCTTGTTTTGCTGTATATTAATTCTTAGTTTTGTTTGTTTTATTTCTTTCTCCTCCCATACCACACAGAGAAAAGAAAAGCCAGCCTATTGGACCAGCTTACCAACACCAGTGGGACAATAATTGGGGTAACCTCTTGTATTGTGGTTCTCCTTATCGTTATCTCTGTTATAGTACAAATCAAACAGCCTCGTAAAAAGTTTGTCCAGAGGAAAGCAGACTTTGATCAAACAGTATTCCAGGAGGTGTTTGAGCCTCCTCACTATGAGTTATGCACTCTTAGAGGAACAGGGGCTACAGCAGACCTTGCAGATGTTGCAGACGATTTTGAAAATTATCATAAACTGCGTAGATCATCTTCAAAATGCATTCATGACCATCACTGTGGATCACAGTTATCTAGCACTAAGGGCAGCCGTAGTAACCTCAGCACAAGAGATACACCTATCTTGACAGAAATTCAACCTCAGCCTGTAAAGCCCCTGATCCAACCCATGAACCGAAGAAATATTCTTGTCATGAAACATAGCTATTCACAAGATGCAGCAGATGCGTGTGAGATCGATGAAATCGAAGAAGTACCAACCACGAGTCACAGGCTGTCCAGACATGATAAAGCTGTCCAGCGGTCAGTATCAATAGATTTTTGATGAAGACTGTGGTGTAAGGACTGGGTTCTATCCCAAATGTTCCCTCTTTCTTTGTTTCTATTTTCTATTTTCTATTTCCATTTAGAGTTCAGGTCATCCTATATCAGTTCTTCATATTATTTCTCTTCTCAGGATTCATTAACATAGTTTATGGTGTGAACATATACCCTAAAATTATTCCTAGGTAGAGACAAGTGTTCTTGGGTAAACACCACATGGAAATAGCAAAGGAAAAGACACACCAAGAATCCAAAGCTATTCTGGAAATTTTTAAAATCATTAATTAGTCAAATTTACAGCCTCTCCACTTATTTTATCTTCCCTTCTGGAGCAAATGAGATATGACCACAGAACATCTATGATTAGGCTCATTATTCATAGTTTCATTTGTTTATCTCACTGATGTTGCTTAGCTTGTCCTTTCCTTTATGTTTCCCTGATCTAGATCCTCTTATTCTAAAGCAGCTATTAGGCTGAGATAGGGAGATCTTCCAGCTAAGGCCAACAGCTGCTTTTGAGTAGAGTGGTGTAGATTAGGGAAAGGTGAAAGGAAAAAAAGAGTGAAGCATCCAGTTAACAGCCACTAAAGCACTGCTATTTTTAAGCAGGATTCCTAAACATTGATTTCCTATATTATATTGAGTTTGGTCTTCTCTTCCTTTCCTTCTCATATATATCATTATTAAAAAATTATAATTATCTTTTATTTTTCTTATTGTTTTAATTGTATTCATAGACACACACACACAAACATATACACATAGGAAAGGACAGGTTCATTTTACTATACCAAAGACACTTTTTCATTTAAAAAAAGATGGTGTTTTCTTTGAAAAATCAATATAAATATGGCTTCAGTATAGCTGAAAAATAACTGTATTTCCAAATCACTGAAATCCTATATGGTTCAGAACAGATCAATGAGAGAAGCCATTCTTTTTTCATGAAATACAGAATTTTTAATATATAAAATGCCAATGTTTCAAAGTACTGCAATAAGATTTCTTTTGCTGACCATATTATTCCTACTTGTCTAAATTATTTTCCATTTAGACCACAGGATATTTTTATTGCTTTAGCTTGATATTCTTTTAGAGTTCCTTATGAGGAAAAAATGTAGTGGAGAATTACCTTTCTAATTCAAGTCTAGCACGATTTCTGTTTTTACTTATAACTTGGAATATCTTTTGCTATGTATTACATTTGGAATGCCTGTAAATAAGGATGATTAAAGAGTTTGCAATTAACCACAAAAAGAAAAGCACTAATATACAAGGTATATGGAAACAGTCAGAACCTTTTAAAGCAATTTGTGTTTCAAATACATGTTTCCTTTTTCTATGTGTTTTAATGTTCTCTTCATATGACCCCACATGTTTCATTTTGTACATATATGCCACTAGATATGATCCAACCCTCAAAGCTCTCTGTCAGTAGTTCCATTAATTTAGAATGGAGCATAAGGACAGGTACTTTAAGTGTTGGTTGTGTTAACAAGAGCATTCTTTTTGTCTATCTGCATGTAGATTTTAAGTGTCTTGGATCAATTTGATCAGATTTTTAAGGTATACTTTCAGTTAAGAATGTATATGCATATATTTCTTTTTTTCTATGTGAACATTATTATGTTGAATGAAATAGCCATAACATTCCAGGTTCTGCCTCATTGGGTCTCTAAACAAACATGAATCTGAGTACAACACAACTAGGGTGTAAAAGACAAACTAAAGGTAAGTGAACAAATATACAGCTCCCAATTTATCATCACTTGCATTCCATTTGTTTTCTTCAAACAAGTCTTATTGCTGTTTATCATTTGCTCTGTGTGTGTGTGTGTGTGTGTGTCGATTTGTTTGAAAATGGTGCTATGCTTTGAGTATACAAAGAATTCAGAATTACAGCCAAGAGGCTGCTATAAAACCTATAAATCATTATCCCCAGTTGCATTATAACATTCTGCTGTATATAATCTCCATTTTAAGCTTGAATTTTAAACAGATGCTTCGCTATGACCATTCACTTTATTTAAGCAAATGCCATTTAAAGTATCTCAACAGGTAATAACTTACAGCCTGATCCACATTGCATGAGCAGAGAGTCTCAAATATACATAGATCTCTCTCTGTTTCACAAGGGTTATTCAGGTTATTCTATTTTTGGATAGCAGTAACCAATGTGCATTTCCTGCACCACTCTTTTCTGTATCATCTTTTCGAAATACAGTAGCAAAGATTGTCCATATTCCCCTGTTTATCACTAGATAAGTCCCTGCCTTGAATAACCATAGACATAGTAAATGCAAGGGGAGAATTATTTAACTTGTATTTTGAGATTATATAAAATAGCTTGCCTATGCAATGAGACCAGCATTGGCACTGGGTCTCATTTTGCTGCCAACAGCTGTGAATCAGGCTGTTTGTTTGATACCACTTAAATGCTTAGCTAAATGAAGATACAAAAACATCTGTTAACTCACTGTATTAGAACTTGTGATATAAGAATGATGCTTAAATAACCGCTTGTAAGAATTTAACCTAACTATTCCATTTATATCACATTTCATTTTCAGTTTACATACTGCTTTCTGAAGGGTGTGAACAGATATGTTGACTGAGGGAAAGGTTGGAAGTTACTTAATATTTGATAGTCATCATATAGATTGGCTTTTTTTTCTATGCAAAACTGTGACTGCCACATGCTACATTACTCTCTTGTAACTCTGAAGCTCCACAACAGCTACAACAAAAGCCAGTGTCTTCAGTATTAAGGAAAACTATTATGTTCCATCTTGCTGAGCACAATTAGTTTTCTCTAATAGTTTAAATGAATATAAGACCTACAGTCATACACAAAGGTTCCAGTATAAGCACTCAAGTCACTGAGCTGGAGTTTGTGTATGTTCGGTAATATGTAAAATGTGAAGTCGAAGGCTTTTACGGCCAGAATCCATAGTTTTTTGTGAGGTTTTCAGGATATGTGACCATGTTCTGGAAGAGGTTTTTCCTGTCATTTCGCCAGCATCTGTGGCTGGCATCTTCTGGTGAAACTGGTGAGGAAAGACAAACTCCAGACAATCTGCAAACTGACCAAGAAAATCCAGCAAATGCTGTGTTCAGCCAAAGACAGGAGAGACCCTCTGACGGTCCCAGGAGTTTAGTGCATGCCATGCTATGTGAACAAGTCTACATAGGGACCACCAAACACAATGTCCAAACACGAATCAAGGAACATGAGAGACACTGCAGACTGGGTCAGCCAAAAAAAAAAAAAAAAAAAAAAAAAAAAAAAAAAATCAGCAGTAGCAGAACCCAACCCATGCACATGAAAACCACTCAGGGTCAGTGGGATTTCCCAGCAGACAATAGATCATTAAATAGACACCCTGAGGCCTTGTCATTCAACAACAGATTAACATGTAAATCACTTCCTCTCAACCAAGGGTCACAGTGTGTGTGTGTGCATGCGCACACACATACACACACACACAAAGCCCACTCACACCCATGCCAGTATTCTCTGAAGATGTCAACCACAGATGCTGTCAAAACATCAGGAATAAACTCTTCCAGAATATGGCCACATAGCCCTAAAACCCCACAAAAAATATGTGAAATGTTTACACACTGTGCATTTAGGTATCAGTTTTATTTATTTATTTGGTTTGGTTTCTTGGAGAGGTGTAAAGTAATTCAATTAATCCCTTGTTTTATACATACAAAATATGAAATAAAATATAACCAGTATTTCTAGGCTCTTAGAGGAGGGATAATTTTCACTTAATTCTATTACTTTTTTTCCCACTAAAAAACTAAAAAAAATTCCTTCCTTCCACAAGAACACTTTTTCCATATAGTGGCTAAATACTTACTTTGTAATTTGGCTCAGATGGAAGTCAGTGCTGTTTGGCCTAACATTTGTTTTGACTGGAGACTAAATATTAGCATCATTTAAGAATATCTTTCCATAAAAAAATTAAAAATTAAGTAAAAAAGAAGGAATAGTTGCACAATGGCCTAAATCCAGTTGTTAGTCCTAATTGGAGTAAACCTGTAAATCAACAGGAATTTATTAAGTTAATACCTATGTAGATTTTACTGATTCAGTAAATCTATCTTAGGGCCTCTGCAGACTGCCAGAAATAGTGCAAATTAAGTCGATTTTAACTGCTCTAACTCAATGCTAGAGAATCATGGGGACTGTAGTTTATTGTGGCACCAGAGCTCTCTGACAGATAAGGCTCAATGTCTCAGAAAAAAATACAATTCCCATGATTCCCTAACACTGAGCCAGGGCAGTTAAAGTGGATCAATTTGCACTATTTCTAGTGGTCTGCAAAGGCTTAGTTAGGACTAACAAATGGATTTAGGCCACCGCCTTGTAGATAAGTTCTGCTCCTGTTAGCAATAACAATAGCAAGTACATTTCTATACTACTTATCAGTGCACTTAAGCACTCCCTAAATGGTTTACAATGTGTTAGCTAATTGCCCCCAACAAACTGGGTACTCATTTTAGTGACCTATGGAAGGATACTGTTTAGACTAATAAAAGTAGTTTGCTGTTGTTGTATGATCAATTAAAACACGTTCGCCAATTATCAGTCAAAGCAAGAGTCAGAGATCCAGTGGATCTTACATAAGTATGAACCTATCTTGACACTGAAATCCACAGGAAACCCTCTTTTTCAGACCCACTACTTTTACAGGTACAGTTGATGGGAACATAAGGTAGGGTCTTCTGGGTGACTACCCCTGGCAATTGGAACTCCCTTCCTAGGAAGGCTAGAATAGTAGGTCCCCTCATTATTTTGTTAGCAGGCAAATGTGTGTTGTTGTTGTTTTAAACAAAACAAGACAGGACAGACCTTTAGAACTAACAGCTTTTCAGAAAAGGGCTATAAGAGGGTGCTGCATTGTTTTGAATTGTATTGTTTTGATTGTTTTTTTTTAAATCTTTTAAAGTGCAAGTTTAGAATTGTTTAAATATGACTATTAGTTTAATTCTATTTTAATATTGACTTTGAGTCAATGATTCTACCCTAGATGAGACTAACAATTGGGTTTAGGCCATTGTGTAACTATTCCATTAACTGATTTTTTTTTGGGGGGGGGACACCAAAGGATTGAAGAAATCATAGGAAAAAGATGGGAGAATTATAAGCAGAAAACAATGCCTGTGAATGAGTCAGGGCAATTACATGCTAAAAGTTTAATCTGGAAGTAGTTTTCATTCATGTTCTTTGTGTTAATATTTATTTATAATACTCTGCCCTTCACTGTTTACTTAGATCCAAAACATATTGCAGAAATAATCCAGTTTGAGACTCCTTTAACTGCCCTGGATTAATGCTAGAGAATTTTGAGAAGTGTAGTTTTGTGAGATATTTGGAAATATGATACAGGGCCTTCTATCTCTGTCAGAAAGCTCTAGTGCCACAACAAACTACAATTCCCAGGATTGCCTAGCACTGAGCTAGGGCAGCTAAAGTAGTCACATAAAGTGAGTGTGGAACAATGAAAAGAATAACATTTTAACAGAGATTAAAACTAGTGTAGAATGAAGAAAATGAATTAAAGACATTTGTAAATATTAAGAAATTAGCTTGGTTAAAAAATATCAAAGTAGAAGTGAAGTGAACCTCTCTGGAGGCAAAATTTCACAATAAAACCCCCCTGTCTCTACTTGCCTCACAAGACAGTTAAACAATGTTGAGTTCCAGTTTAATGTTTAGTCAGGTTCATGTGAGAGTTTGCAACATAGCACCAAATCAATAGTCCTATCGATATGGATTATAAAATAATAATGTTATTGATATGGGTGTACTCTACTCAGTGTTGCACCTCCCATCATAAACCATGACTTCCATATAACATATGTGGAGACAGACAAAAATTTGGTGCACTGGGCTTCAGTTACAAATACAGCAATAGAGTATCAGATGTCTTTGTGTCCTGGTGTCACACAGTAGCTTGCAGTTACTTTGCCATTTGAAAAACAGACCATAAGAATAAACTGTTCAGTTGCAATCTGTTAGCAATTAACTATTCCTTCTGTTCTCTGGATCAGAGCAGGCCTTTACATCCTACATCTAAGCACATTTATTAAGAAATATAGACCAATTTACAGATAGACTGGATAGAAGTTCTACACATGTCATGAGTCTCAGGTCTGTTTGCCTGTCATTCAAATCACAGCATGTACATTATTTTGCACGAAGAAAGGCTTACATGACTGTCTCCAGGTGCAAGCAAAACTTCCCAGACATATTGTCCACCTATTTCTTGTAGTACCTGCTTGATAGGTATGTAAACATGTAGGCTTTTGGTCATGTAAAGCACTTTTTATAAGTGAGTGTATAAAGGTCATATGTACACCAGCTTGCATTCTACAGATTTCCATAGAAAAAAATATCAAGTGAGTATATTCAGAATTATTATTATTTTAATGTAGAGGTCATGGCATCCAGTTAATGTCCTCCTTATGTACTGCAATATTATGTGCCATGTCAGATATAATTATTTGCATTGAATGTGTTATATGTATATTGTTTTCATTATGTAGACTGCTTGAGAATAGTGCGATCCTGGGTGATTTTGAATATGCTACAGTGAATTGTGAATATCGGCCCTGGAACTGCCAGCTGGAGATGTTCTGGACTCTGACCAGCTATTCCAATTTCATGAAGGGGGAGCGGGGATATCATCAATCAGTAATGAGTAAACTTAATGGATGGAAATAAGACTCTTATTACTCATCATTGCTATCATTTATTTTTACTATTATAGTTTTTTTTCTTATAATTTGCTTTGTTTTATTTTGTTACAAAGAAAATATTACCCAATTTCAGGAAAAAATGATTAAATCAGGTATTTACCCATTCACAATCACAACAGAAATATTTGTTGGATATATATCTAACAGCGCTACTGAATTTGTCTCTGAGAAACTGATTTGCATGTATGTTGCTGAATATTTGAGTTGGCAAAACAGCAATGGCAAGAAATCCCTTTGATGAGGTACATTGTAAAAAGCATGCATTCATAATTACTGCTGTTCCTATCCATTTCTTTGTGTCATATGCTTGCTAATTGTAACTTTTTATATAAAGATACATAAAACAATGTATAATAATTTCTTACACTGAGTTTCAAAGTACTTTTTTATTTCACTCCAGCAAATAATCCTTCAGCATGTGTTTTCAGAATGGGTTTACAACGCACACATGCTGACTTTTAGCTAAAACTACCTGTGTGAACTTCTTCATCCATATTTTTAAACACTGAAATCCTGTTGATCAGGTATATCACATGGGAAGGGAAAGCAGGAGGGAGGGAATTTTGCTCCTTTCAAACAAGATTGGTGGTATTTCAAATGTTCACAACTGTACACATTTCTTTTATTCTTTTTTTGAAAAAGAAATATGTGCACTTGTGTTTAATCCCCTTCAACCATGCCCTCCTTGGATAGAAATGAGAATCATATGCCATACCTAATCCAGTAAAGACATCAACAGTACTGGGATTGACTACACATAGACATCAGTTTTCACCATCGCAACACTGAATGAGAAATGTTAAATTCATTTTTCAATGTAAAATGTTACTGCAAAACTAGAAAAGTAAGGGCCTTTGCAGACTGCTAGAAATAGTGCAAATTGAGTCCACTTTAACTGCCCTGGCTCAGTGCTAGGGAATCATGGGAATTGTATTTTTTTCTGAGACATTGAGCCTTCTCTGTCAGAGAGCTCTGGTGCCACAATAAACTACAGTTCCCATGATTCCCTAGCACTGAGACAGAGCAGTTAAAGTGGACTCAATTTGCACTATTTCTGGCAGTCTGCAAAGGCCCTAAGTGCTTAAAAAGATTTAAATATATTGGGATTTCCTGGTTGTCGAGTTTGACAAATATGAAGAATCATGAGCTATTAACACTTACATTCTATGTATTATTATTGGCAGGTGCTGAATACATTTATTTGCAAATGGTCTAGTATTAAACATTATTTGCTGAATATTAACCATAAAACACTGAAAAAATCAATAAATGCCAAATATTTTATGCAAAGTCAGATATTATATAAATATGTGAAAATATCAGAATATAGGACATCAGAAATTAATAAGAAACTTTTGAGGACTATTTTTTAAAATTTTGCTTTCATAAATACATATTTCAGATTTAAATGTGTATCTCTTTTACAGTTCAATCCTATGCATGTCTACTCAGAAGTAAATTCTATTAAATGCAACATAATTTACTTCCCAAGTAAGTATGTATAGAACTGTAGCAAGTGTTATGAGTATCTGTAAATGATATTGACCCTCCCACCTTAAAAAAAAAAAGGGAGAAACAATCCAGTCCAAAAGGAAACCCATAGTTCATTTACAGATTCAAAAAGTTCATTGCAGCTGCCTCATAAGAGCACTGTAATAGTTACTGGCAAAACAGGGCCAGTGTGGTGTACTGGTCTGAGTGTTGGATTTGGGTTCTTGAAAACCAGAGTTCATAATAGTCATGGAAACCCAGTGGGTGACCTTGGGCAAGTAATACTCTGTCAGGCTTAGAGGCTTCATCCTCTGAATAAGTATTGCCAAGAAAACACTATAGCCATGGTGGCGAATCTATGGCATGTGTGCCCTCTCTGGAACACACAGAGGGCACACAGAGAGAAGGGAGGACAGGGGAAGAGGAGGAACAGGTGCAATCCCTCCCATGCCTTCAAATGCCTCTCCAGAGACCGGGGGGGGGGGGGGGGGAGAGGAGGGACAGGTGTGTGTCTGTTCCTCCTCTTTCCCCCACCCTTCTGGGCCTCCCCAGAAACAGCTAATGGCCTGGGAAACAGCTAATGGCCCATAAGGGCAGATGAAGAAGACATCCCCCTGCCCTTATGGGCTTTTAGCTGTCTACAGGTAAGTCCCATCCTGGAAGTCCCGCTCCCTGGAAGGCAGAGGTCCCACCTCCTGGAAGTCCTGTCCCCTGGAAGTCCCACCCCTTGGCACCAGATAACACCCAGTGCTGGAATGCCTTTGCATTTGGGCATTCGGTCTCTAAAAGGTTCACCATCACTGCCTTATAGGGTTTCCATATGTCAGAGTCAACATGAAGGTACATAGCAACAACAACTGGGCATTTGAGGAAATATGCATGTTGCACAGAATTCATCAGAAAAATGATTCTACCTAATGTTTGGTATGAAGACTTTTGTAAAACTGAAATGTTTATATATTCAGTCCAGGATCACCCATTAAGAAGTACAATTTCACTTGAATTTCACCTCTTCATAAACAAACATAGATATTTTTTTTTCAAACGTTAAACAGCTCTTTGAAATGTTTGCCTTTCCACTGGCCATCATAACACAAGGACAATATCTGCCAAGTGAAACAGGGAAATTAGATGATTCACAGTAATCCAAATTCATGTTTTTCCATTCCAGTATTTGTCGATTTAAGAACAACACGTCTCTACTTGATGTTGGAGAAATTTTAATAGAAATTTGTTTTTAATCCAATCAGTCTGTTGAAATCTGACTACTTTAACCAAATCCCCACTTCTTTTGTATTGTTCATGTAAAATGGCTGTCCTCTTTCATTTCTTATCAAATTTGGCAGGGGAGAGGAGATGATGGATCTTAGCTTGCACACCTTGACTTTCTTCAGCTGTTAAACCAAAGGTGCATAGAGGAATAAGCTGAGGCATCATTGGAGTTTCCATGTGTTTTCTATTAATCCTATTTCAGTAACTTTAACAGCACCTTGAAGCACACAACAAGTAGTATGGATAAAAGTGAAAGGAGTTTCATCTGCTTAAATTCTTACATCATACTGCTATTAAAAGCACAGAAATGGCAACAACAACAAAAAGTGACCCTAGGCACTAAATGCTGTCAACTATGGGTCTTCCTTTTTCACATCTGAGTGGCAAGTATATATTAAACCAAGCAATGAAACCCTTAACAGTTTTATAGAAGATGTTAAAGAGAGGGGAGAGAGAGAGAAGAGGAGAGGAGGAGTATTTCATCATGGGTAAGTTGCTTATATGATACGCTTCACATGCTGCCATTCCCTATTATAAACAATTGTTAAAGGTACAGAAAACTTGTTCTCTTTTGTATCTGGTTACTCTATGACAAACCCATTATGGCATGTTGCCAATGGATCCTCTGTATGCACTGTTTCATACAGAGCCCCTGAAGAGCCTAGGTGTAAGATACTCTTTCCATTTTATTCCTCACACTTATAAGCATCCTTCTGATATATCCCTACTTTTCATATTTGTGCACAATGTATGGGTTGGGGAAAACAAACACTCCACTGTTTCCCTTTCTCTTATAAATTGTCCTCATGGTGTTTCTTCCTTGAGCCCCTCAAAATGCTAGTCTGCTCAGCTACTATGCCTTCAACAGTAGACCAACAAAAAGAAGTTAAGCCACTGTAGTTTTCATTATCATTTGTTCCCATGCTAAGAGCAGCTTCACAAGGGTCTCAAACAGACAGGCCAAAAGGGTCATTGCGGGGCCAAATTGGGGGATGTGGTGTTTATATGACACATGCCCTGAATATGGCCAGAAGCCACACTGAGCCCACCCCAAGCTGGAAGAGCCAGGCCAAAAAGGAGTGGAAAAATGCTCCTTTTCAGCAGCCCAGTTCAGGACTGGATGCATGCAGTTGCCGTGGTCCCTCAGCGATCAGTGTAGAAACAGCCTCTAGCCATTATTTTTTCCCATCTGCTTGAGGCCTATATTATTCATATGAGGAGGGGAATGCATTATTTTTTTATTTACCAGTTCTGTTTCCTTTACCAGTATTGGGCCTTGATTTAATATCCTAATATTAGGCTTGAGTACCTTAGGCCTCCTTAAATGTCAAACACTTTGTACTGCCATTTTGGAGAGTTGAGTTCCATCCTGATTTAATGAAAAGTGTTCTACTTAGTACACAATATTTTTCTCCCTAGCTGCTTCCTTTGGTCTTTTATTTTCACTTCACTTTTGAGAGGCAGGGAAGAGTTTCATCACATTTTATCCTCTTCTTTCTTTTTTAATGAGACTGTGGGAACTGATGGGACATGGTTGCTCAGAAAAAATGTTTTATATATGATCTGAATGGAAATTTCGAATTGGTCTGAATTGTCATCAGTAAATGGTACAAAGTCTTAGAAGCTGTGCCATGAATCCAGATTTAATAGCCCTCTGCCTATCTGCTGTAAAAGAACTTGGGCTAAAGTGAGAAAGTGTTTAGCAAAATTGAGATGTTGCACTATGTTTACCTGTTCTAAATCCAAGTGCTTGTCCTAAAGAGTAAATTCATTTGAATTAATTGAACCTTCATAGGTACTGATTTATCCAATTCCTACTGACTGATTGGGTCACTGGATCAATGCCTTCATTTGCTGTATTGCCTCTTTAAAACTTCAGAAGATTTTGCATCACTGTTGTAAACTCCTAATATAAAATCATTGCATTGCACCTTCACTTTAGAGTGTTTGTTATGGAAATATTTGGGACTGCCCCAGCAGTCATGGAACATCACTACAGTTTGCTTCTTTGTATATGGCACAAGCATCACATACCTTTAATATTTAAAATGTATAGGTTCACTGGATGTGGCTCCCAGTTTTAGTGATTACATAACATGGTACAAAAGATTGCTACAAATAATAGGGCAGAAACCTAATGTTTCATTTGGCAGGCCCACATGACACTGCAGTAATAGCAAGAACTTGAACCATTTGATCAGAGTTCCCCAGAGAAATATTAACTTTTCAACCATCCCCAAGAAACATCTATAAAGATACAATTGTATGAACAGTTCTCTTTTATTTAAAAAGGGGGAGGGGAGCCAGACATTGATTGTCATGTAATTAATGAAAAAGACAGAAAGTTATCTACTGCTTTCCTCCTGGACTGCAGGATAAGACAGCTACCACATAGTCTAATGAAGCTTGTGGTCCTAAAGAAGATAGTGAATTGTGGTAAGTGGTTTCATTGATGCTCATGTATATTTGCACATTTAAAACAAATGTTGGCAATTAGTGTTGGAATGTATATTGACCACAACCCAAAAGCAATGTTTTAGAAGTTCTGAGTAGTTATACAAAGAACAATCCTGAAGAATACTCAGCAAGAAAAGATGTCCCAACACTTTCTGACACATTATGAGAGCTTTTGTTCAGTTTTGGTAGCTTTTCATCTGGGGACTTTTCCTGGAAAAAGTAATTTATGCTTCACAGTATAATCAATTAAAAAGCCTTGTGTGAGTTTTCCTGGGCATGCAGTAATGCTTTAACTTGGCTCTTCAACTGCACTGAAAGAGTGTGGTCAATCCTCAACAACAATGGTTACACTTCATCTGTCTGCAGCACATATGCTACACAGCATATGTTGCCATCTTTCAATTAAGTAGTTCCTTATTGGCTGGAATCCTCTCAAGCATCTGAGAGTATCCTTCTATCAATTACCCTAGTCAGTTGTTGCAAGTCATTCTGTTTGAACTCAGCTCCTCTTGTAATTGGAAATTTGGCAGAATGACAATGAACTCTTTCACACCATCAAGGTGTTTCAGTGATGTTAGTTCATGCATTTGCTTTCTCATACTTGAAAAACAACATTTACACTACACTACACTGTTTCTTCCCCTTCCTGTTCCACAATTGCTGGATTTTCTTTTAAATGAGGAGGAGGAGGAGTCCATAATTGTGCAATTATATAATGACACCATCATGGACCACACCCAAATCAGTAAGATGAACATACACCACATCATGTCCACCATTTTTCTATGATTTTCCTAATGAACCAATGCTTTCTTGGTTTTGCTTTTGCATATTTTTCTTTAAACTTTGTTATATTTACTCTTTATTTGCTCTTTAAACTTTTTCTAACCTTGCAGTTTTTCTAAGCATTCATCTGTAATAGGATTACATTAGAACTGTGCGGTTCCATTTCTCCACTTGTTCTAATAATATTAAAATAATGAGATGTGTGTGTGTGTGTGTGTTGTAGTACACACTGGAGAACAAAGAATGTACAGCAGTCCTTTTGGAAACTTGCAATCCTTCAGACAGACCACAAAAACTGTTCACTGGGAAATCCTCCCTGCCAGAGATCACTGGGAAATTCCCAAGGGATAAACAATGAAATCAGACCACACTGCACTCACTATGTCCTCACTATGGTAAAAATACAGCATGAGACATTCATACCCAAAATGGTTACTCAGCCATAGCAGGATATATGGTTATTATGGGATTATTTCAAGTAGAAAAAGAATGAGTTTCCGAATGACCCAACAGTGATGCAACAGGTACAGTACTGGGAGAGCCACAACATTGTTAATATGCTTCATGCAAATCAATGCAGTAAAATTAACGATGTCAATGAAAAAAATGATTGATGTATGGGGTGAAGAACTGTACAAACATGAAACCCAAATTCTGAAAAGCAAGGTGGAAGCCATAATAAGAGAAACTGGGAAAATAAATCAGCAGGAATTGATGATATTCCAATTGAACTGCTACAGTGCATACTGACAGAATCAATTCTAGTACTATCTAGTGCCAACAAATATGGAAAACAAAATGGTGGCCAACAGACTGGAAACTATCTATCTATCTATCTATCTATGGATCTCCCTCTTTTATATTTCTTAGCTTTCTTAGATTTTCCTTACTGGTGCTTGAACATCAGTTTTAGCAAGGCATTTGTTTAATTCTTTTTAAAGGGGGGTAACTTGCTTTATTGTCTATGTGGGGTTCTTTTAATGTAAGCCGCCTTGATTGCCCTGGCAAAAGGCGGGGTATAAAAATAAAGTTTAATTATTATTATTATTATTATTATTAACTCCTCAGAAAAGAGAACAGTGCTAGAGGAGCATGAATACTGTGGCTGTAAATACCTACGAAAAAGTACATTTGACAATTTTTCAATGCACTCTATCACTCCAAATGTTTAGTGGCAGAAATTCAGAAGAGCTCTAATTTATATGTTAGCAGGGGTTTTCTGAGGCTAATTAGATGCAAGAATAAGTTCTGATGGTCATTTAATCACAAGTATTCTAGACTGTAATAATAATAATAATAATAATAATAATAATAAAATTTATTTATATACTGCCCAATGGTTGCCCAATCCGGGTGATTTACAACATAAAACACAATTACAATAAACAGCATCCCCCTCCCCTTAAAACACTATTAAACAATAAGATGGTTAAAATCCAATTAACAGTTTAAACAGGATAAATCAAACGATTAAATGATTAAAAACATGTCACATTACCCTGTTGTTACACTGCAAGGGGAACCAGGGTTCAGAATAGTGTCACTGAGGGGAGAGGGGACAACCCAGGGCCAGGACAATTTAGTCTGGAAAGGCCTGCCGGAAGAGATCTGTCTTGACAGCCTTTTTGAGTCCAAAGATCTCGTCTGGCAGGTCGTTCCAGAGCCTGGGGGTAACAGCAGAAAAGGCCCTCTGGGAGGTAACAGATAGCCTCGATCTTTGGGGCTCTAACAAATTCCTCCCAGAGGACCGGAGCGCGTGGGGAGGATTATACGGGAGGAGGCGGTCTATGATATAGCTTGGACCCAAGCCATTTAGGGCTTTAAAGGTAATAACCAACACCTTGTACTGGGCCCGGAAGCTGATAGGCAGCCAGTGGAGGGACCTCAAAACTGGAGTGATGTGGTCCCTCCTAGATGTTCCTGAAACAAGCCTGGCTGCCATATTTTGGACTAACTGTAGCTTCCGAACCAAGCACAGGGGTAGCCCCATGTAGAGCGTATCAGCCGGAGCTGATAACAGGCGCTCCTGACCGTCGCATTAACCTGATTCGTCATCAGGAGCGATGTGTCAAGGAGCACCCCCAGACTGCGAACACAGTCACTGGAGGAGAGTGTGACCCCATCCAGGACTGGAGGTTGCAACCCAATTCTTGGTTTCGGGCCGCTACCGTGAGCACCTCCATCTTGTCTGGATTCAGTTTCAATCTGTTTTTCCTCATCCAGCCCATTACCGCTTGAAGACATTCATTGAGAGAGGAGGTGCCATTGGAATTCGAGGCTGACGAACGAGACACGGAGAAATAGATTTGAGTGTCATCAGCGTACTAATAACACCCAGCACCATAACTCCGTATAATCTCACCCAGCAGCTTCATATAAATGTTGAATAACATCGGGGACAAAATAGCTCCCTGAGGGACCCCACAAGTGAGTTCCCTCTTGCTGGAACTACAGTCCCCGAGCAGCACCCTCTGGGACCTACCCGAGAGGAAGGACCGGAACCACTGCAGAGCAGTGTCCCCAATACCTAACCCCCTCAGGCGGCCCAAGAGGATGCCGTGATCTATTGTGTGAAAAGCCACTGAGAGGTCTAAGAGCGCCAACAGGGTCACACTACCCCTGTCGATGCCCAGACGCAGATCGTCGGTCAAGGCAACCATGGCAGTCTCCACCCCAAAGCCTGTCCTAAAGCCAGTTTGAAATGGGTCTAGATAAGTGGTTTCATCCAAGACCGCCTGGAGTTGAAGAGCAACTGCCCTCTCGATAACCTTTCAGTTATACCTGTTCTTTTATTGCTACATCTGCATCAAACTCCCAAGGAACCTAGGTCTTGGCTCAAAAAAACAATGCTATAGTATACCAAGAATTGCATTGGAATCACATTTCAGATGGTATTTGGAAATGGTTAGAAAGGAGATGAACAGGTACCTTGATTACCAGAAAATGGGTAGTGGTTGCTGCAGCACTAGACCCTGAAGAACAATCCATACAATACATGCATTAGGTTCCTTGAATACTCTGGAAGGGTTTCCAACTTTTCTTTTCCTGACCCTTCTGTAGATTTTACAATCTGAAAAAGAAGGCAATTTAAACTTTTCTCTTTCAATAACAATACTGCTTTAATGAAAGGTTTGATAGATGGGGGCCATATTTATCTCACTTTAATATGAGATGAAACCAGACCTCACTCCAACAACCAAAGTTTGCACTTCCAGGCAGAGGTGTTGACATCTGAACACAGTGTAACTGGAAGTCCAAATCAGTTTTGACATGTTCAACATTCCCAGGGCATATTTCAAATTTGAAACATCAACATTTTAAACATCAATTGGCTCAGATTAAAAATCCAAAATATTCTTAAATTTCAAGGTTAAATACTGATTTTCTGTCAGCTCTGTATTCCACCACTTGATGACATTTTGAAACATTTTGTGTATGATGGCTGTTGAAATCCCTTACAGATGTTATAATTCCATTTTCTAGAACTGCTGGTGCAATTGTCTATATATTAATTCATATTAATATGCCAAATGTACAGCATGACACAAGGTTTGGTTTTCTTTTAAATTGAATTTCATACAAATAAACAAAACAATTACATTACATGGTGATATTTTTAAATTTAACTTACTATGTATATTTCACACTAGTTATAAATGTGGTCTTATAATCTGACAGACTACAAATTGTTGGGACAAAGCAGTCCCGTTTATCCTTCAGAGTGCCATGAACTCCCAACTAAAATATCTCTGTACATCTCCATACCAGGGCTTCTGGTAAATGTGACTAACTGTACTAACCACACTTGTTTGAAATGAAGCAACTTTCATCTCTTTCCAGGTATTTCATGCTACACGTAGCAAACTGCATTTCATCTGCAATAATGAAGGAAATTGACTTAAAGGGATTCACCAGAACATTTGCTAAGGTTTTCTGCTCTATTTTATCCAGAGAGAAAAATATATACTGTGTCCATGACATGACATTCAAAAAGCATCTGCACTACAAACTCAGAATTAAAAAATAACCCCAAATCAGCATTCATTTCCTTTGCTTTTATTTTCTTTCTATCCACATCTCAGGAAATTATAAAACAGCTGACAAGCATATCCTGAAGCCTCAAGGTGCCTGTGTATTTAAGCAAATATTTAAACTTTCCTTTTATTACACATGAAAACAGTGTTGTTTGCAGCTTCTTATGTACTGATGATCCTATGGATTGCATATTGCTCCAAAAGAAGCAAGAGAGACCAGGGTCTGGAAAAAGGCTGAACTTATCCAACTAGGACTAGAGGAGACAGAGTTGAGTTAACAGCCTGTTTGTACCTTCTGATGGCAAAAATGTCTCTGGAAGTCCCAAACCAATTTTATTTTGGAAATCTATGTGATCTTTTATCCATCTCAAAGCATCTCCTGGGAATTCCTGGAATTGCCAAGAACTTCTTATTCCCACTCCCCAGGTCGGTTTAAATTAACCTAGTGCATTCTGAAATCAAATGTATCTGTACTTACTTCTGTGTTTGCAATACCTCAGGAGCCAATACAGATGGCCGTCTCCAAGTAAACTCTGCTGTTCTTTCCAAGACAGATTCAACAGAGTTCATGTGAAGGAAAGAAGAATATTAGTACTAACACAGATATATGAGATGAAAACAGAAAGTAGCATGTACTTTCTATACTGCTTACCAATTCCCTAACAAGCTGGGTACTCATTTTAGTGACCTTGGAAGGATGCCAGGCTGAGTTGTCCTGGAGCCCCTGGCTGGTATTGAACTCACAACCTTGTGGTTAGTGAATGAGTGGCTGCAGTACAGACATTTAACCACTGCACCACTGCTTCTGTAGTATATATAAATCATCTGGACTGTAATCTGAATTTTTAAGAAAAGGCTCAGTGGAAATGGGTAGAAATCATTTTTTTAATAAAAAAATATTAATATAAAAAAAATAGAAATCAGTTTCTGGAATGCTGCATGTGCATGGATGTGAATGTGGTCCATGAGAGGTGGAAGGGAAAGGAGAGGAGGCAGAGAAAGAGGAAAAGAAACCCATGATATTTCAAGAAAGAAACTGGATGCAAACCCAAGAATATATAAAGGTATATAGAGAGAGAATCCCCAGCTTGTTGGGAGCAATTAGCTTACAGTTGTAAACTGCTTAGAGCCTGTTTAGTGTGGTATGAAGTGGTATATAAATGAAGCTGCTATTGCTAGATATAATCAGAACATAAAAATTTATAACATTTTAAATTATTTAGTTTTCAGTCCTAAAAGAGTAATTAGGTATGTTGTTACAATTCAACCCTCCTCAACTATTTAAATTTTCATTCCTAAAATATAATTTAAAAAGTTACCTCTCTAATTATGCTTTTAATATCTGAATGATGCAAGCCAAAGATGAACATATTTTCCCCATCCATTTAATTGTTTTCTCAACACCATCTGCACAATGCAGCAGGATGAACCACCATTGGAACCATATTATATTTTTCCACCACCATTTGTTGTGTACACCCTATAACTGTAAATATAATTAAAACATTATGGTTACACCACAAAAGGAGTGAAATAATAGCTCATCAATTTGAAATAGTAATGCAGTGCAAAATCTTTGCCATTGAAATAATGGAATTAATTACAAGCAACTGGGGGAGTGTAGTAAGTTACTTTGAAATTCTGTGCTCCACTATCATTACAGAAGAAAGGATATAAATATCATCATCATCATCATCAATTTTATTAATGCTTAAGCCAAAGGCCATACACATGATTTATGTTTAAAACCGATAACAAAATTTCAATGTTATAAAATGCTCCATCAGATAATTAAATAATTAACATCGGAATTTTATACATTAAACATAAAAAGATTCCAGATAATTAGCTAAAACAACAATAAAAACAACTTCATACATTAGATAAGATTGTCCCCATGGCAATCAACTGTTTGCCTCAGCAGCAATCAAAATTCAGGCTAGAGTCATAGCGGACATTGCAGTTGATATAAATACCATAAATAATCAATGAACTATAAAGAAAATAATGGACAAAGCTCGGCTCCATGACAATTCTTGGACAACAACAGCACAACATAGTTTTTGAAGTCAACAGATAACCAGTGGGTGTAGTGGTTTGAGTGTTGGACTATGACTCTGGAGACCAAGGTTTGATTCCCCACTAGGCCATGAAACCCACTGGATGACCTTAATTAAGTTACTTTGGGGGGTTGCAGACTGCCAGAAATAGTGCAAATTGAGTCCACTTTTAGGGTTAGGGTTAGTGCTAGGGAATCATGGGAATTGTTGTTTTTTTTCCTGAGACATTGAGCCTTCTTTGTCAGAGAGCTCTGGTGCCACAATAAAATACAATTCCCATGATTCCCTAACCCTAACCCTAAAAGTGGACTCAATTTGCACTATTTCTGGCAGTCTGCAACCCCCCATAGTCTCAGGGGACTTTAGTTGATCATGGGCTGAAGTTTCAGCTTTATCTCACTATTCCATCATTTCTTGCTATGTTTTTGTTGTGATTGTCAACCCCCACACTACTCCAGCCCCTTCAATAATCTGGGTTGGCTCAGCTTTTACATTATTTATTTATTTATTTGGAAACGCTGATGGGAGATGCATCTACCAGGGTAAGCCCTCAAGGACAGCCACAAATTTGCAGGAGCCATTGTTGCAGACAGGAGCCATCAGAATCTTTATTAAGGGCCTTGCAGTCAATCCTGCCCCATGAAAACTCCCCTTTTGTGTTTGCCTGGATTCCCATGACTGCCTTTTAATAACATGCAATAGTTCAGTTCTGATTGCTTGTTTTGCTACATATTATGCTGTCTCTAAAGTTTCTACAGCAAATTATTACCTTTTCTTGAACTGTACCTAGTCCTCCTTTTTCCTCCTTGAATTTTCATTCCAATTCTATCAGCAATTTTCTTGCATGGATCCCCTGAAAGTTTAAATTTATGAATTAAAGTTCTTTGTTATGAATGTCTCTTTCTTTGTCAGTCTATATAAGAGGATCCAATTTCATTTTTAAGAGGAAATAGCCTTGGAAATTTACAGGGCTGGGCCAAGATCTTTTGGTCCCTTGTCTTGAAGTGCCCCCTCTTACTCCACATATAAAACCTGACTGGACTTGCTAGCTATTATTTCATTTCAATCCCACCTTTTTCCTATGGGACCCAATGTGGCTCACTTACCATCTTTATGCCAACCATTCACAACACTAAATAACACTTTTTAAAACAGATTACACATTTTTTATGCTTACTTTACATTGTATATAATTGTACTACTATATATCTTTTATTTTACCCATCTTTTGGCTGTCTTGACAAACTGTCAGCCACAATATTATCTTTACCTTTTACATACTGAATGGGAAAATCGAAATCTTGGAGTATTAGAATCCACTTTAATAATTTGCCATTATGTGATTTAACCAACATAGGGGTGAGTAGTCTGTTTTTACCATGAATTTTCTTCCCCATAAATATGTTTTCAGCTTGTTTAAAGCCCATACTATAGCCATACATTCCTTTTTGATAGTGGCCAAATGTTTCTCCCTCAGTAATAACTTTTTACTTAGAAATAACACCAGCTGTAACTGACCATCTCTATCTTCCTGACTTAGTACTGCCCCTATTCCTACATTGGAGGCATCTGTAGTCACTATAAAATGTTTTGAATAATCTGGAGCCACCAACATGGGTGCAGACGCCATTAGTAATTTTAATTCAGTAAATATCTTATTACATTCTTCTGTCCATTGGATTTTAACCAGTTTTTCCTTCTTGGTCAAATTGGACAAAGGTCTTGCAACCATTCTGAAGTTAAGAATAAATTTCCTATAATACCCTGCCAATCCCAAAAATGACCTGATCCCTTTTTTGAAGACAGAATCAGTCAATTAACTATAGCTTCGATTTTTGAAATTTCAGCTTTGATGTTACCACCTCCTACCACATATCCTAGATAATGGCTTTCTCTTTTCCCCACATGGCATTTAGAACTTTTACCAGTTACACCACTCTTTTTAAGTCTCTCTAGGACTGTCATCAGGTATTGTACATATTCCTCCCAAGAATTATTAAACACACCAATGTCATCAATGTAAGCCACTACATAATATTTTAAACCAGCCAATATCATATCTACTAATCATTGGAAAATAGATGGAGCATTCTTCAACTCAAAAGGTAATACAGTAAACTCAAACAAAGCCACATGGATAATGCAGTTTTTGATTGATCTCTTGGACACATGGTCACTTACCAATAACCTTTAGTCAAATCTATGGTAGTAATATACTGGGCCCTACCCATCTTTTCAATTAAATCCTGAGACCTGGGCATAGGGTAAGCATCCAACTGAGTTATTTTGTTAAGCCACCTATAATCTACACAGAATCGAATGGTATTATCAGCCTTTTCTACTAATACTACAGGTGATGCCCAAGGACTCTCCGATGGGATAATTGTTCCCATTTTAAGCATCACCTCGATCTTGTGAGCAATGCTATCAGCCAAATGATCTGTTACTCTATATGGTGAAGTGGCAATAGGACCAGCTTCTTCCATCCTAATATGATGGTGCACCCCTTTTACTCTACCTGGTAAATTTGAAAAAAAAATAGCTTTGTATTTATTCAGCAGGCCAATTATTTCTTCCTTTGGATGAGAAGTAAGGGAACGGTCAAGATTAACCGCCTATAACCCTCCTCCCAAAACTTCCCCAGGTTTCCACTTTGGAATTGGAATTTCCTCATCTCCAGCTTCTTTGATGGCATATAGAACCAAATTTTCCCTTCTTTGATAAGGTTTTAACCTATTAAATCTACAGCGCTATATAAATAAAGTGTAATAATAATAATAATAATAATAATAATAATAATAATAATAAACATGAACCAATTTACAACAATTTCATTCCCCAAGTCCACTATATAATTTACATTGTTGATCCTTTCAGATATCAGAACCAGACCAGTCCATGCATATTGTAACTTATTTCCTTTCACTGGCCAAAGAATCAATGCTTCATCTTCAGGGGGAAAAAATTCTATTTCTCACTATTTATCATACCAAGGCTTTTGTTTACTTAGAGCTGACTTTAAATTTTCTCCTGCACACCGTAATGCTTTCCTTAAAGATGTCATCAAGTTCTGTATATAGGTCACTACATCATTGGGCTCTTTTCTACCCAGATTCTCCCACTCATATCAAATAAGGTCTAAAGGTCACCTTGCAACCAAACATTAGTTCAAATGGACTAAAACCAAGAGGGTGCCCTGATACCACGTGCCATGTGGTTGGGCGTGTATCATCGGGGTGAAGTTGAAGCAGCTGGCATGCAGTTGCCCAGCCCCAACTCCTCCCCCAGGCCGGCCTAAAGTGCCGGTCTGCATCCCCCCCAAGTCTTCTTCCTCAGCTAGATCGAACAAAGGTTTTAAACTTTTATCATCCTTTTGATCCTGATTAAATTTGTGGTTTCTTTGGTATTGATCACCTCAGTCACTTCTCCTTCATATGTATCAGTCATATTAACATCGTCTTTCATAACTAATTTTTTTCCTTTTTCCTCTTTGTGTATTAGATCGTCTTGTTCTGAAGAAACTTTTCTTTCTCGTTGCCTAGTAATAACTAAGGCATACTTAAGGTATTTATCTAAATCATTTCCAATAAGACAGGGTACTGGAATATCATCATGGACTGCAAACTTCCACTGTATCCTATGTCCTCTAAAGGTAATGTTTAACTGGGCTACCAGAACTGAAAACGCAGGTCTTCCTAACCCTTTAAAACCATGGTCTCACCTGGGCACATGGATTGGGGCTCTACTAAGTGTGATTTAATTATACACACTTCTGCTCCTGAGTCTCTATAACCCCAAATGCAAATATTGTTTATTTGTATCACTTCTTTGTGTTCCTCCAAGCTAGGTTCCTGAGGTGCACTTGATACTTCTAAGCAAACTCTTGATAACTGTGAACTTGCAGTCAGTCACTCTCTCAACTGTCATTTCCATGGCAACTGCAGGCTCAGAACTCTCCTTGTGGCAACGTTTTTTTTCTCTGTAGCCTTAACTGATGTTATGCTGCTTTGACACTTGACTTTTTTTCTCTGTTATGTAACTTTGGACAATTATATTTCAAATGCCCTTGCTTACCACACTCATAGCATGTTTTATAACTCATATATGGGTGACTTTCTCTAGTCCAGTTACTTCTATTTTTTTCCCCTCAGAGTCACATTCTCTCAACATAAAACTTTTCTTTTCAGCCTCATTTGTTCATCCTTGTTGCCAGGGCTTAAAACTTCTCCCATCACCAAATCTATCCTTTGAAGCTTGCCAGTTTTTATCATTCTTTTTGTCATTCCCCTGAGAATTTAGCTCAGGTTTCGACATTTTTTTATTTTATTTTTTTTGTAATATCTTGGGAGCCTTTTCATGTCAATCTGAGGCATCTGGTTTACCCAAGCATTAATCAGTATTTGAGGTGCCGGCTCTCCCATTTCCTTCGACCTCAACTGATGTTCCATCTTTTCTCTTTCCAGTTCTTTCTCTCTTTTTCTGTCCTTCAGTCTATCATTCTCAAGTTCTTTTTTTTCAATCCTAGCTAATTCAATCTCTTTCTTAATTTTACAAATTTCCACACTCTCCTGAGATTCCAATACTGAGATGCCCAGACTCACACCAGTTATTGTTCCACCACTTCTCTTTCTGTCTCCGTGGGTTTTGCTTTCTTAGAAGGCATATTTATAGTATTTTCTTACTATTATCCAAAACGTTTACCTCAGGAAAACGTTTACCTCCCAACTGCATTTTACTCAGCTGTTTATTAAGGTAACACTTGGATCTTAACTGCAAAACAGTGATTTCCTACTTTACTCCCAATTTTTACCTCAGAAATCATATTCTAAAAAATATCTTCAGTGTGCTTTTGGTTTGGTACTTTTACAGATATGGAGTGTTTTTCCACTCTCACTATGTTTTCTGAACTTTTTATTCCCAGTCCCCTACAATTACCTCAGCAAATTACCTCAGGGATTGGTACCAACACTTTTTCCAGCATGGTCAGTTTCCAAGTAATCTCCTACAAATTACCCTTGAAAATTACCACAGAGATCACTCCTACTGTCACTAAAACCTTTACTTTAACTTCAGACCTCTGAACCTTTCTCTCTGAAGTTCAGATCAAATTTTGGGTTTCTGGTAACTCAAACTCAGAACCCTCTCACACCAACGTTTAAGCACCCTTTTCAGCACACTTCCAGCCACTGGATTTCTTTGTATCCCAGCCTCTAAAACACTTTTAGCCACTGGATCTTTTTGTATCCCACTGCTGCCACCAATTTATGTCACATGCACTTTTTCTTTTCTTTCATTTGTGGCCACACCATGGACCCTTTTTGTCCCGCAGCTGCCACCACCCTATGCAAAGAGCCACTTCTCACCAACCTTCTCTTCTAAAACTCTTTGGTATAACCTATCTTGTATAAGGTTTAGTAGCATGGATATTCATTCACACTGTAGACAAGTGTTTCATAAAATAACAACAAAACTTTATTTACAATACAAGTAACAGTGTTTCACTTGGTCTTGCTGCACTTGTTATAATTGGTTACAGTTACAAATAATAATGCTCTAAAACACTCCTTTCCTTGGAACACTTTCAATTACCCCGACAGGACACTCTTAGCCCTTGTTTGGGTACCTTTATCCCTATTTCCTAACCAGCCTCTAAGGCTATCAATACCCCTCAGGATATTCTCTTTATTAACTCCCTCACTTGGAGTGTATTATGGGTATTAGGCCCCTCTCTTCTCAACTTTTACCCTGTTCCACTCTGGAACCTTCACCACCAGACCCTCAGTGTCTGCAATCCAAATCCTATCTGACTCCCAACTGTTCCTAATGGAATCTTCCCCTTACAGCCCAACATTTTATTGGCTGTTGCCAGCTCAGTCCTAATTGGTTGTCACCAGGGCTGGCTCTAACCTGCCTTCTCTCCACAAGTGCAATGTAAGGACATTCGGCAATTGATGGTTAACAGTAAAAAGTACGTGATAAAGTGTGCAAAAAGTACAAATATTCTCTCTTGTTCAGTATAATACACAATATCCAAACAAGAGTCAGAGCATTAGAAAAACAGGAACAATATGTTATTTATTGGTTTATAAATCAATAAATGACTAAGCCTGGAGTTCATGGTAACTCAGATCAGGATTTCACAAAGAAATGACAGCTCTTCAGCTTCTTTTATATCCTGGTGCAACCATTGTACTCATTACTTCTATATATGTATCTCCACAGAAGTACACTGCAACCATCACAATTAAAGGAGATTCTATCCATTATATTTAGAGTCTATAGCCAAAAAAGATCTGAAAAGAAACCCAGTGAGCAGAATACATCATTCCAGGAATACTTTAGCCAATTGTTCTGCACAGAAATAGCCCAGAAATTTGCACCTGGTATCACTTTGTTAGATAAAAGGGTTCTTCTAATTTCAGTTAAAGATATATTTGAAGGACAACAATTTTAATATTAAGAAATCATTTTATACTCTTAATCCTTTTAATTCTCATGATATCACCTGGGTAAACAGGAAGGTTTTTATATGCTAGCAGAAAGGGAGGATGAGAGGTCAATCAAGAAGGTAATCCCACATTCTGGAAGCAGCCACTGGAAAGTCTCTCTGTGTCTGTGATGAAGATAGGATGGAAAGCCCTGTCTTGGGGATCTTAAAGCATGGACTAGCTTATATCAGGAAATGTAGTCTTTCAGATACTCTGGGACCAATCAGTTTGAATCCTTAGGATGCTGACCTGTCATTAATGTGGACCTCTCATTAATGTGGAAGCAACATTGGTAAGACATATCTCTTGTTGCCTGTCTCATGTCTCAGCTTGTGCCACCTGAGTCAGCTGCCTCAACCTCTTGAATAATTAGAGCATCCCTATAAATTACAAGCATCTGTCTGAACTTTCAGCCTATTTTTGTTAGCCAAACTGTTCATCTGAGGTTCATGAAATCACATTTCCAAAATAGTGCTATGTTTGGTGACTTTTGTAAGGGGCACCCAAAAGTTTCAAAACTGATGGAGATAGGGATTCCTGGATTGCTATTTTTAATTATAAGGCAACCAATTGTACAAATCAGTTTCCAAAAAGCAGCTCTTTTGTTTTTAAATAGACCATATACTGTATTAGCATAATTAGATTATACCAATGGGCTTGATTGCCTTTGAATTCTGCAACTGTTTTCAAAAGTAACACATTTGTGCACATTAGTCCTGTGCACATTAGTACACAGGAAAGAAGCTTTAAAGGTGTCTTTTTATATGCTTCAGCATGTGGATTAACTCAGATTAAAAATGGTGCCAGGATATCAGATCAAAATATTTTTCAGAACAAATGAAGAGAAACTGAGAAATATGATAGCACTAATGGCATACAAATAGGTCAGTAGGAATCACAATATATGTTATCTGCTCTTCAGTGAAAATGAGGTCCCTCTAATATAGTAGCAACCTGCTTGAAATCAGAAGAAACAATGTCGTGAAGTTACCCCTGAATCTGTTCACATGATTTGTGTTGAGTTTCCTATAGGAAGACAGGGAGAATATATATTTGTGTGAATTATTTATTTTGCTTGGATACATTAGATGCAACAGGCTATCATAGAATCATAGAGTGGAAAGAGACCACATGAGCCATCCTGTCAAAGTCCTTGCCATACAGAAATGCGCAATCAAAGCAATCAAAGATGGAATCTAATTTCCTGTAGTCTGAATCCATTGCTCCATGTTCTAGTCTCTGGAGCAGCAGAAAACAAGTTTACTCCATCTTAAACAAGACATCCTTTCAAATATTTAAACATCGCCATCATGTCACCCATTAACATTTTCTTCTCTGAGCTAATCATACCCAGCTCCTAAGTCACTCCCCACAGAGCATTTTTTTTCCAGACCTGTATACAATATTCCACGTGAGACCTGACCAAAGCAGAATAGAATGGTACTATTATTTTCCTCAGTCTAGACACTATACTAGTATTGATGCAGCCTAGAACTGCAGTGTCTTTTTTTAGATGCTACATCATGTTAACTTATGTTTAAATTATGATCTACTAAGTGTCTTAAATCCTTTTCACATGTACTGTTGTCAAGCCAAGTATCATCTATCCTACATCTGTGCATTTCTTTTTTTTTCCTTCCTAAGTGTACTATCTCCCTAAGTGTACATTTCTTCCTGTTGTAATTTATTATGTTAGTTTTGGTCCAGCTGTTTAACCTGTTAAAGTAATTTTTAATTATAATAGTGTCCTCTGGGGAATCAGCTATGCCTCCTAATTGGTGTCATCTACAAAACTGATAAGCATACCTTTTATTCTTTCATCCAAGTCATTCATAAATATGTTGAATAGAACTGGACCCAGGACAAAACCCTGTAGTACCCCACTAGTTCTCTCCAGGATGAACAGGAGTCATTGGTGAATACAGCCAAAACATTTCCTTCATATACTAAACTTGTAACTGTTAAAAAAAGAGGGAGACAATGAGAGAGAGAGATTAACTTGACTATATATATATATATATATATATATATATATATATATATATATTGATAAACCAATCCTGATGTGTAGTGATCATGGCATTCCTTTCTAAGTGCTTATAGACTGTTTAATGATCTCTTTTAGAATCTTTCCTGGTATTGATATCAGGCTGACAGGACAGTAATTGTTTGGGCCCTCTCCTCCCCTCCCACTTTTGAAGATGAGGACACCATTTGTCCTCTTCCAGTCCGCTGCACTTCTCCTGTTCTTCAGGAATTCTCAATGATTACTACCAGTGGTTCTGAAATTACTTCTGCCAGTTCTTTTAATACTATTTGATGTACTTCATCTGGCCTTGGAGACTGTATTCCTTTAGACTGGCTAGGTATTCCTGTACTATTTCTTTACCTATTTTCTGCTGACTTTCCCTATTGCATCATCAACTCTATTTCCCCAGGACGAGCATTGTTCTCCTTCTGGGAGAAGACCAAAGCAAAGAAGTTGCTGAGCAGTTCAGCATTTTCTCTGACTCCGTTAGCATTTTGCCATCTTCTCCATGCAGTGGCCTTACCATTGTTATTCCTTTTGCTATGGATATAACTTTTTTAAAAAGACCATTTTATTGTTTTTAACCTCTCTAGCAAACCTGAGCTCATTCTGCACTTTAGCTTTTCTGACTTTCCGCCTGCACATGCTGGCTATTAATGTGAATTCTTCTATGGTGATTTCTCCCCTTTTCTGTTTCTTGTACAAGTCCCTTTTACATCTTAGCTCCATTGAAAGTTCTTTAGACATCCATCCTGGTATCATTAGAAACCTCCTGTTTTTCTTCCTCATTCTGCATTTGTCCCTTCAATATCTGCCTTTTAAAATATCCCCTTCTTTTCTGAAATTCCTGACCACAGGATCACACACCTAAGTTTATTGTATTTCCCTACATTTACTGAAATCAACTTTTTAAAAGTCAAGAATATGTGTCTGACTACACTTGGCCTTCTCTTTCCACTGTATAACACACTCCAGGAGAACATAGTCACTCCCACCTAAGGATCCTGCCACTTTCATCCCATCAACCAGGTCATTACTGCTGGTCTGGATCAGATCTAAAATAGCTGATTCTCTTGTTGCCTCTTCCATCTTCTGAACAATGAAATTGTCTGCTAGGCAAGTGAGGAATTTGTTGGACCCTTCCCAGCAGCAGCAGAGGAGAAGCCAGAGACAGAGCCTCTGAAGGCAAGCCCAGCACCAACTGCCCTTCACAGCAACAGCAGAGGAGGGGTGCACTGCTCTCTCTTATTTCTGAAAAAGAAAATTAAAATGCACATTCTTGTATATTCAACACAAGACAAAAAGAGAGATGCTATAAAACAGACCACTTGTTCCAAAACTGTATGGCTATGAATTATTAAAATTTCCCAATTTCACAACCTAAATTCTAACCAAATGGGCATCCCATCCTAAAACAAACAAAGAAAATAGAAAATATATGTATAGCGGTATTGTATGTTGGTGGCTAAATTTGTATATTGGTGGCTAAATCTGGAAACATGCAACACTGTTACTCTTATCCCAGCATTTAAAGTTTATTCTTGACATCAGCAAATCAAAACAGAAAGTAGTACAGCCCACCCATCCCAGCCATGGTCATGCCATGTACAGATTTAAGCATCCACAGATGGCAAGCCCCATTACCCCTAATAGCCGTGTGAGTGTGCGCACACACAGAGACATTGAATATCTCAGGGCAAGCCACTGAAAACCTGAAGTCCTATGGTTTTTGTATCCACAGGGTGGTGGTCCAGAGGGGTGGTGGTCCAGCCCCCCAATACTAAGGGCTGACTGTAGTGTCACACACACACACACCCAGAAACCAGTGGATTCATATGGGAAATGAAAATTGTTGTTCCATTTGCAACAGCAGCACAGCTCTGTAGTTTTCACCCCCGGTGGATGAGAGAAAGCATTGATTTAGATCACCTACAGAACAACTTCACAGGAGAAGGTTACAAGTCCTACTATGTGATTAAGAATTTCATGCCCCCATAATACATGCAATCTAACTGTATAAATGTTGAGCACATTGTCTCTCTAACCAACTGATCTCACAGGTCTATTTTATGTAAGAGTAAAACAGAGGTGGAAGCAGAGGCACCTCTGCACTGAGGAATGTGGAGAGGGAATTCAAGATAAAAAATAAAATACAAAAAGTAAATAAATCTGGTTTTCTCCAGAACTACTATTGGGATGGGGGGCAGGTTGGGAAGAGACTAATTTTGCATTTTATTGTATTCTATGTATTTTTATTGCTATAACCCACCCGGATCCCTTGTGATTGGGCAGGCTATAAATACATCATTATTATTATTATTATTATTATTATTATTTTCTCGGCAGATATGACTTCCAACAAATATCAGGTACATCTCTCCTTTCTGAATATATGGCCATCCATTTCAGGAAGGCATCATTCAAGTCCTCAGTCTGGCTTGGGGGTCTGTAGTAGACCCCTGCAATGACACCACTGTTGTTTTCTCCTTAATTTTTAACCAGATGCTTCCACAATTTAAGTCATGGATCTCTTCACAGGTTTTGTATTGTTTTATAACTTAAGCATTTGATTCCAGGATTTTCCAGGCCAAGAAATGTTCCTATCTCAGAAAACACCTTTGTTATCCATTCAAGCTTCACTGACACAATACACGTGTTAGCCTTTTAAGACATTCCAGGAATCCTGCTGTGTTTTGATGGTACAGATTCTCATCTATTCACTACCTTTCATGTGATATGAATGAAAGGTATACATTAATTATATGAAAGGTCTACACAAACTGGGCCTAAATACCCTAAAGGCACCAGATCCCATCTCATCTTGAAAGCTAAGTGGGGTCAGCCCTGGTTAGTACTTGGATGGGTGACTGCCAATGAATACCAGGTGCTGTAGGCTATATTTCAGAGGAAGGAGCTGGCAAAGCTATCCCTGAGGATTCCTTGCCTAAGAAAACACACACACACACTCACACCAATACATTGGCTCAGTAGAATATATCACATGCAGAGCAAAATATGCAAAATATAAACCATATGTTTTGTTAGCCCAACATAAGTCTATGTAGTATAATTGGATAGGTATACTCACAGGTAAGTTCAACAAATGGTAAGTGTACATATGATTTGAGAAATGGTGAGCCAAAATCTTGCCTTTAGAATCCAGTTATCATAGCATTTCTGGGCAAATCTATACCTCTTCATTTTAGACAATATATTCCACATCATGCTGTCACTATACTGAAGCTGGGGTGACTGATAAGGGATTGTATCTCTGATAAGGGATGCAGGTGTGACCTGAACATTCTACATGACTCCTTGATTTCAAGCTTTTACTAATTAATTGTTTGCTTGTTTAAAAAAGAGTGACTTTCATATTGCACTACATTTTTAATAACTTAGACCATAATCTGTTCCTAGGAAAAGCCTGGCAGAATTGTGAAAATATCCAACTAATTTATCATATTACCTGTCCTAAGCTTTACCATATGGTGCTAGGTGTTTATATTATCTTAACAGATAAAACACATCCTTTTTGCCTGTGGATACTTTGGAAGTACAGTGTTCTCCTGTGCAGCCAGATGGTTTCTAATTAGCAAAGTACTTGACTGCAAGACCGTTCTTCACTGATGACAAATAACTTGAGTCTCATTTCCATTTAAATGGCTCTTACATGTACCTAACACAATTAAGGAGATGTTCTTGTATTTCTTATTAGCTAAAAGGTGACAGATGTGGAGAGGGTAGTTTATCTCAAAATCCTTTCTCCAAAAATTCTATTTGCATACCTAGATTCAAAATGCACTCCATTGATGCTAATGGGAGCTTCACTTGAAATATGATACCAAATTCTAGCTGGTGGTTTGGTAAGACAATAGCAAGGAATGAGAGATAATACATTGCTTCCCAGTTCCATGGCTGCTTAGGTTTTCCCTCTGCTTAGTTTACTTACAGTAACTAAAAATGTGTCCACTATTTACATTTTCATCAGGTCTAGCTTTACTCTTTGTCTTCATCTTTGATGATGAAGTTGCTACTTTCTTTGTCCTCATGGTGGCATGAGTGAAACTCAAGAGCTTCAGATAGCAAGTCTGAGGGGCTATTGGAGTCTGGTTGCAACATTATAGAAATGGAGATTTCTTCCCCCCACACTCATCTTCCTACATATTTCAATTCATCGTCCTTGTCCAATGGTATGTGTCAGCTCACAGAAGAAACTCCATCAGCAGCACTGGAAGGAAGTGCTTCTCTTCATGTAGCCATCATGGGCCCTCAATATCTGGAGAGCTGAAAATTGACCAGATAAGAGTAATGAATGTCCCAGAGAATAGAGATAGAAGAAACAGAACATCATATTGAAAGCACTCATAGACTGCATGGGGTTAGGAATGCCACTCTCCAGGATCAGATGATTGAGTTTTTCCCATCAATGAATTTTCAATATTGGATCCTAGCTCACATGTGGATTGGATTAAGCAAGATAAGAAGAGATTTTTAAAAATTAAAATAAAAGCAGCATGAAAATATGTGATAAAATATATATTTTTAAGAGCTTGAAAAGCAGCAAATTTACAATGGTTACCTTCACATTACCAACAGTTTGTTACTAACAAGTTACCAAGATTTTATCAAGAGTTTGGGTAGTGAAGGAAAGACAACAGTTGCAGTTCCTGTCAAAATATATCAAACTTTTCACACTCTTCATCCAATAAACAATCTAATTTTTCTATTGTCAGCCCCTGCTGCCATCACGACAACTTTCAGATAATCTTCTGGACTGTCATGGATTTGAAATGCAAATGTGTGGATAATGAATTTTTGTACTGCCTTCAGTCTTTTGATATTGTTGCTGTCAAGGAGAAGCCTTTATCAGGGGCTAGTTTAATTTTTTTTCTGTTTTGACTCACATTGTAGTAGACTCAATTGTTTAATTTTTTGACATTTCCTCAGATACTTCATGATGAGATCTAGACAAAACTAAATTATTCACTATATATTTCAAAGGGTTACCCATAAATAGTTTCATGGGTCTTTAATAAATGGATGGGTACAGACTAAATACCAACCAGTTGAACAGTGATTTAGGACAACAAAGTAATTTCAGTGTAGGAATTTTTGTCACCTATCCTCATGATAAAATTGTTAATCAGTCTGGGCAAGTGTTTGATAAAATTTTTTAGGGAGAATACAGGCCCATCAACTAACTTTCATGGTCCGTCATACTGGGCAATCTTGGTCATTACCACTGTACCTCCCATAGGAATTTGATTTGTTATTTTAGGCTATAAAGAAAGGTTATTTATCATTTTCTGCTTTATTTTCTGCTGCTAATTATATCATATTTGTCCATTTTAAGTATTGGGTATGTTGTCTACAGAAGAATTCAAAGAATAATTAAGAAGATGTTTTTTAAAAAACTTTTTCCCAGAAAGGATTGCCTGTGTAATGCATTGTACATTAGTGTGTCCTTTGTGAACAAATATGATATAATTAGCAGCAGAAAATAGAGCAGAAAATGATAAGTAACCTTTCTTTACAGCCTAAAATAACAAATCAAATTCCTATGGGAGGTACAGTGGTAATAACCAAGATTGTCTGTTATGATGGACCATGAAATTTAGTTGATAGGCCTCCATTCTTCCTAAATACTTTATACATATTAACTTACCCTGAGGGAGTCTTACTATCAGACTGGTACTCTAGTGTTCTTATTTTATTTTTCAAAATAACTATAAGGATATAGAGACAAATAGGTAATGCCATTAGGTATAGATTTCAAGTTCTATTCTTAATGTTGTTGTTGTTTTTAACTGTCCTCAAGTCAACTTCAATTCATGGTAACTTCCCTGATTAAATCTAACCCTGTCAGCATGTGATTTCCTCTTTTTCTACTGCCTTCCACCTTTCCTAGCATCACTGCCTTTTGTAATGATTCATTTTTCCTCACAATGTGTCCAAAGTAAGAAAGCTTCAGTTTAGTCATCGTGGGTTATAGGAATAGTTTGGGCTTAATCTGTTCTAGAACCCATTTGTTTGTCTTCTTGGCCATCCAAGGTACTTCACTCTTCTCCAGTACCACATCTCAAATTAGCTAATTTTCTTTCTATCAGCTTTTTTTAATGTTCAGCTTTCACACTCATACATTGTGATGGTGAATACAATGGCTTTGACCATCCTCACTTTAATGTTCAGAGTTATTTCTTTACATTTTCCTCTCTATTTCTTTCATAACTGCCCTTTCCAGTCCTAGTGTTCTTCTGATTCCTTGATTGCAGTCACTGTTCTGATAAATATTTGAAGGAAGATATGGGAACTCTATAACTATTTCAATTATCTCATTGTCTAGAGTGCATTCTTGCAGATCCTACCTGGTAATTATTTTTTGTTTTGTAAATGTTTAGCATTAGTCCAACCTTGACACTTTCTTCCTGACCTTCTTCAGTAATTGTTTCATATCTTTGATTGCTTCTGCTAGTAGTATTCTGCCATCTGCATATCTTAGGTTGTTAATGTTCCTTCCTCCTATTTTCATTCCTCCTGTCTCTGAGTCTAAGGGCCATTGCAGACAGCCCCTAAAGGGTGGCTCTGTGCTGCCCCAGGAGCACTGGATCAGGGCTGCGGCAACCACACACCGTGGTCCCAATCCTCCATTTTGCCATTCCAAAAAGAGCTGGCAAATGCCGCTCCTTTTTGGGGTGGCAAAAAGCTGCCCTTAGAGCTGCTGCAGTGGCTCTTTTGCGTCCCTTTGGCACAGCATGTGTGCATGTTGCACCAATGGGGCACCCTGATGCCACACACCATGCAGTCAGATGCACAGCATGACGGTGGCATCAGGGCAGAGTTGGGGCATCCAGCATGCGGTCACCCTGTCCCAACACCACCCCCAGGCTGGTCTTTTAGGCCAGGCTGCATCAGCCATAAGTCTTCTCTGTGTACAATATTTTCAGTATACAGGTTGAATAAATAGGGTAATAGTATGCAGCCTTGCCTGACACCTTTGCTGATTGAAACCATTCTGTTTCTATGTATTCTGTTCTGACAGCAACCTCTTGTCCCGAGTATAGATTATGCATCAGGAAAATCAGATGTTGTAGCACTCTCATTCCTTTAAGCATAAGCCATAGTTTTTCATGAGTTAAAGCCTTTGCTGTAGTCAAATTCCTAATGTTATTTGCATAAATTAAAACACTGAGGGAAGCAAATAACATTAAAAGTGAAGAAGAAGCAGACTAGTGTTTCATTCTCAACCATCTAAGGGATCATGCAGATGGCCCAAAAGAGCAGTGTGCAGCTGTGTTGGCACCAATTGTGCCAGGGCCGTGGCAACTGCATGTGCTGGCCCCGATCCAGCCACCACCATGGTCCTCAACCCAGCTGCCCTTCTTGGTTGGGGTGGTCTTGGCATGGCTTTCAGCCATGTTTAGGGCATGCATCATGTAAATGCCACACCCTCAATGTAGCGTGAAGCCAACATTTTTGGCCTTTCTACTTCAGGCTTTAGTTAAAAAAACACACAAATATCCAAGGACCTGATGAGTAACAATTTGCAATATTATAGATCTGATCTCAGCTTTTGATTGAGTGAATAGTCTCCCCCACTATCTCTTTAGGGAAACATTCTGAAACAACAATTAATAAAAAGTTATTGTGGCTAATACAAATGCTTTATCAGGTCACCAACCTGGTTCCTATGTTACCATACTTTCTTCAGCACAGTGAAGGTTAGTGTGCTTATTCATATGTGTGCACACACACCATTGTCACTTATGTCATTTAGATAGTAATGTTTCTGAATAAGCAAGATTTCTGTCCTCATGAGCAAGAAACTTGGAAAATCAGGGATCTTGTTTGTTTGGAAAGTCTCCATGAAAAAGAAGAACCCATCCTTTTTGGATGTATTAGTTTTCATTAGTTTTCAGTAACAATAGATGGGAGCAGAGTTCGGCACTCCTTTCTCCCAAATGAAAAACAGTGTGGTGAGTATTACTTGAATAGGACTAATGTTACGCATGAGAGCTGGTATGTGTCAGAGTGGGCAGTGTCTTGGGAATGATGAGCAATGGCCTGACTTTAACCCTTTGGAGAATCCATACTCCCACCTCCACCACTGGCAAAATTTCAAACAATCTGTTGGGAAACACAGATTTCAGTGAAGATGTGGCAGAAGAATCAATGGGTTTTTATATCAATAGTGGCAGAAATCTGTCAGGGAACTGGAGAACCACAAAGCAGCTAGGAGACCACATTTGATCCACCCTTAGTCTACATGAATGTCTGACAGCAGGCACATCTGGAATCCTCTTGGTATGCTACGTTAGTAGTTCAGTTTTTTTCCAGAGTCATGATTGCTGGTGGCAATGGTGTTAATGGAAATCAGGGCAGGGAATTTTTCCAGTGTCTTGCTTCTTTCATGGCTGCTGCATCCCTGATCTTTTTCCTTCTGCTGCCACCAACTTTGATGGTATAGCTGTGCCAATGTACAGCACTAACAAAATTCTGTGCTATATCTGCTGAAGGGTCAAACAGGGATATATTTTGGCTCCTTTGCTATTTAACTTTTAAATCAATAATGTAGTATGAGGGATGCCTTTTCTTGTTTTCCTTCCACTACTGTACTCCTGAACAAGGAAAAGTTCCAGCTTTTATGTCTGCTGACTATTTAGTTTTGCCGTTCATTAATCAAAAAGGTTTGAAAAGTATCTTGGCCAAGTTTAGTGCCTTTCTGCAGCAGAGAACATCTTTGCATTAACTGTTCCTTAACCAAGACTGTGTTTTTTGGAAAAAGAACAGAACAGAAATTAAAGAGGTGTGATAATACTTCTTTAGTTAAAGTAGTCTCTCCTGCCTTATACTAGTTTTTCCAATTATAAGTCTCAAAACTCTGATTATAAATATTGCACCTGTTGAGCTAATAATCAGGATTTTTCGTCCATGAATGATCTACTTTACAGGTTCTATAAATTGTAAACCGTTCTGCTAAATATTGCCAGTATTGCAGCAAGTTAAAAGGGGCTGAAATTAATACATTTACTCTTTCTCTAATCTTTGGAAATACATATGTTATATTTTTGTGAGAACTAATATGTACTTTTTTCAGGCTTGTTAAGGAAGGAAGACCTTCATTGGCTTAGCAAAGTTCTGAGCATAGTTTCCAAATATTATTATGGATTTCAACAGTCTTTACATCCTATATTGCTGATAAAATTTTATGGGATGTGCTCAGTTTTGTTCTGAAGCTAAAATTTTATCAATACTCTAACATTTTGAGAGGAATTTGTGCCTCCCATTAACTATCAAGAAATGATAGCTATCAAATGATATCACAAAAATATTTGATATCAAGAAATGACAGTTTGTTGGAAATGGATGATATTTTTATGCATAGTAACTCTATGATGAAGCTAAGCCTGCCAAACTGCAAAAAGGATACACAGTAGTTTTGGTGCTATGGTGCCTTTAAATTTTGATTTATTTTTTTTAAGAGGAGGAACCAAAAAAACCCTTGACAAATTAGATTATATTTTCAGGGAGCAAACAGCTGTTCTAATGGGAATAAATAGTTGTTCTAACAGGATCAAGCTTGGCAGATTTAGTGCAGCTTTAGTTCACATCTTTTATGGGTTGCTGAGCACATTTGGCATTTTGAGAAAGTGTCATGGGCACATAAAATGCCTATCATAATGGGTATTCATAAACAAAATTGCTGCTATGCCAGACAAAAAGCAAACTAGTCTTGGTAAACATCAAATAACTCATCAAGAACCTGAATATGAGAAATAGGTAGGGACTCTGAATACAAACCTGCTCTTTTAAATCCTTTTGATCCTAAATGTCTCCAGATTTGTAATGCATACAGAGGAATTCTGGGAAATGGAGAAAGAAAACAATTTGCAACCACTGATAGTGCTTGATTTGGAAACTCTCCTGATGATCCAAAAATAACTTTTAATTTATAAAATTACAATTGAATTAGTGCATATGTAATTGAAAAAGAATTATTTTTACTCAAATGTAAGTTGTCTGTTTAATTACAGTTTTGTATGTCAACATGAAATTGCACTTCCTCCCATTTGCAATCCCAGTTGCTGAGTGTAATTTGAAGGATGGCAGTTCTGATAAAGCAGGTCAAGATGCTACATAAAACAGTATAGGACAAAGGCAAGATTCCTTTCTTCATCACAGACACACCATCCTCTTTCTGGATTTGGGTCTGGAAAAAAACCCAAAGAAAATATACATACAACATGTTGTGAGGAAGCACATTTTGTAATATCACCCATGGTATCCTGCCCACAGTTTCCACCTGGGACAGTCCCCAGTCTGCCATGATGATGGGCAGATGCAACCACTACATCTCTCTTACCTGCTGCCGCCATTGCATCGGTCCAGAAGGTCCCCACCATAAGGCCCATAAGGGTGGAAACTGGGTGCCTGGCTATATCCATGTCACCAAGTGCCCACTTCTGACATCAGAGGCCATGGCAAGGCCATCAGAATGGATGTGGCAATAGCAGTAGGTAAGGGGTGTGTGGGGGCGTCCAGTCTGGCAGCTATCATCATAGAGTTTTCTGGAAACTCTGCACTAAACAGCTGGTCTTTAGGGACCAGATTAAGGCCTGTGGCTAATGGCCTGCATCATCCAGACAGGACAATGTCAGGCCAGGGAGAACATGTTATACTGCTGAATCAATGCATATTCTAAGGCAGGGATAGCTGGTGGCTTCCATGTAAGGGACACGACAAATATTGGGCCTGTACAGACTGCCAGAAATAATCCAGTTTGAGGCCACTTTAATTGTCCTGGCTCAATGCTAGGGAATCATGAGAATTGTAGTTTTTTGTGAGGCATTGAGCCTTCTCTGTCAGAGAGCTCTGGTGCCACAATAAACTACAGTTCCCATGATTCCCTAACACTGAGTCAGGGCAGTTAAAGTAGCCTCAAGCTGGATTATTTCTGGTAGTCTGTACAGGCCCATTGTACAGGCCCATTGTTCTGGGCTGTATTCCAGACTTTAGATTCAGCACTGCGGATAGCTCCTTTAAATTGTGCAATAAAACCCAGAATGGATTCATCACACTCCTGACATGGAACCCAAAGGCCACTGTTATTAAGATATCACTCTTAGCTTTGAAATTCCTGGCTATGTGGACCATGGGCCAACTCAACTGGAAAATTCATATTTAAACTGAGCACCATCCTGGCACAGTCTAAGGCAGGGGTAGGCAACCTGTCCCCTTTAAGGGCCGAGGGACTTCAGCTCCCAGAATCCCAGGAGCTATTGGCCAACATGGGACTATTGGCCAACATGGCTGAGGCTTCTGGGAGCTGAAGTCCCTCGGCCCTTAAAGGGGACAGGTTGCCTACCCCTGGTCTAAGGGTACATCCAGAATGATTAAAAACACCAGAATGTCCCAGATGTTGTTCCTGTTCTTTCTAATTTTATTTTGGAGATACATACACATCCCAGAATACTATCCCAGAATATTTTCAGTTAGCTCCCAGTATGATCAGAGAGTCTTTCTACCTGCTCCCAAGTTGGTTTATTTTATCTCTGTATGTAATTGGAAAAAATAAGAAGAAAATCTGAGAGCCCAAGTCTGTTGGTGGTGGTGGGGGGAAGTGGCATTATTCTATGTTTTTGGGATATTCAGCTATACCACCAAAATGGTGAGAGCTTTATCTTCTACCATACCATTAATCAACTTGCCATTTCACTGTTCTTTCACCATTTAGAGCAGGGGTAAGCAACCTTTCCCCTTTAAGGGCCGAGGGACTTCAGCTCCCAGAAGCCTCAGCCATGTTGGCAAATAGTCCCATGTTGGCCAATAGCTCCTGGGATTCTGGGAGCTGAAGTCCCTCGGCCCTTAAAGGGGAAAGGTTGCCTACCCCTGACATAGATCATCAGGGGGCTGTAGAAAGGAAGAGGCTGTTGTGTTTGTTACTGCCTTGGACATCCGCTTTCCTCAGTGGTCTAACTCTTTGCAGGACTGAAGCCCAGATTCAGCAGGCACTGCTTTTTACATTTGCACTTTATTCTTGTACTGGGTATAGAGGGCAAAGGTTTGTGCTTTTGCTGGACAGAAACAAGGGTCTGTTACATGCATTACCTCCTCAGCCTCAGAGGGAGAAAGGTAGGTCTGCTCCTAGCCTAGTTTAAGAAGAGAGCCCTCCCTCCAGTCCATCTGCCATAGTCCAGGCCTCAGACAGAAGAACTGCTGGACCTGATCTCCTTCCCCAATGTCATTCCTTTCTCCTTTTATGTCATGTCTTTTTAAATTTTAAACCTGCGGGCAGGGAACCTGTCTAATTAACCATTTGTAAGCCACTCTGAGAGCCTTGGTAGTTGAAGAGTGGGGTATAAATACTACAAACAAACAAACAAACATTATTATGTTCTAGCCACCTCCATCACTTTGCATGCTTCTCTGCTGGGTTCTTCAAAAATAAAAATAAAATTCTTCTAAGTGAATGATAAAAGAATGCATAATCAGTAATCAGTTTTACCCAACTTCTAATTTATAAGGAATCAGATTGTTGCAATGAAATTATCTGGATGTCCAGATGTCTGAATGCTAATCTTTCACAGTCTAAGGAACAACACACATTTTGGGAATACTATTTTTTGGACTACAACTCCCCCAACTAGGATTCTGTGGGTTGCAATTCAGCAGAAGAGTAACAGTTCCTAGCTCTGGAGCAGTGACATCAAAGAATGTAAAGGATGTACCTGATTGGCTTATGTACAATTTGGACAAGGGCTCAAAATGAGGATGTAATTTATTAGAAAAAAATTGAATTCTGTAATGTTTTCAGTTTGATATTGGTACAGTATGCACAGTTAGCCCTCCTTATCCACAGATTTCCTATCCATGGATTCAACCGTCCATGCCTTTAAAATATTTTTAAAAGATATCATTTCCCAAAAAGCAAACTATGATTTTGCCATTTTATATAAGGGACACTATTTTACATTGTATTGAATGGGACTTGAGCATCCATAGATTTTGGTATTGATGGAGGTCCGCGAAGCAAAGCCCAGAGGATACCAAGCTTCAATTTTTAAGGTAAACTGGGGTCAGTTCTTCAGATCCAAGACCTGACCCATCTGTCTTGAAATAATTTCTTTATTTATTGTACTTGCATTGTGGCTCTCCAGATGCTATTGGAGTATACCTCCCTTTAGCTTTAGCTAGCATAGCTAATGGTGAAGGCTCATGGAAGTTGCTGTCCAATGACATTTGGAGGGATAGAAGTTCCCAATTCCTTATTTACTCCAATAACTGAACACACACAGAGCAGGAATTCATAGAATCATAGGGAGACAGATCATAGTCTTGTCATTGTGGCTACATGTGTAATGCAGGAGGTCTGCTGACACCCTCCATATGTGGACAATGAAAGATAACAAACATGAAGATTTTGGTTTACCATTTGATTTGAGGTCACTTGCTCTGCCAAGGCTCTTTTGGGGGCCAGAATGATATAATGGTGTGAATCATAGAATCATATAATAGTAGAGTTGAAAGAGACCACAAGGGCCATCCAGTCCAACCCCTTGCCATGCAGGAACTCACAATCAAAGCACCCCCAAGAGATGGCCACCCAGCCTCTTTTTAAAGAAAGATACTCCACCACTCTCTTGGGGACTGTGTTTCACTGTCAAACAGCTCTTATTGTCAGGAGGTTCCTCCTAATGTTGAGGTGGAATTTCTTTTCCTGTAGTTTGCATTCATTGCTCTGTGTCCTAGTCTCTGGAGCAGCAGAAAACAAGATTGCTCCATCCTCAACATGACATCCATTCAAATTTTTAAAGAGGGCTATCATATCACCTCTTAACCCTCTCTTCTCTAGGCAAGACATTCCCAGCTCCCCAAGTCTCTCCTCATAGGGCATGGTTTCCGGACCCTTCACTATTTTGGTCTCCTTTCTCCAGCTTGTCAACATCCTTTTTGAATTGTGGTATCCAGAGCTGGATACAGTATTCCAGATGAGGCCTGACCAAAGAAGAATAGAGTGGCACTTCTCTTGATCTTAGACACTATACTTCTATCGATGCAGCCTAAAATTGCATTGGCTTTTTAAGTTGCCACATCACCTTGTTGACTCAGGTTCAACTTGTGGTCCACTAGGGGGGGAAGCAGACAGGCGGCCCTGGGCTGCCCCAGGAAGCTGCACCGCGGGACCAAGGCATCCCCACGCCTCCGTCCCGCGACGCACCTTCACCGTCCCTGAAAGGAGTACTAAATTGGTGCTCCTTTCACAAGTCGCTGAAGGTGCGCCTCAAAAGGCTGCGGCGCACCTTCGCTGACTCTTCCGCCGCAGCGCGTGCGAATGCTGTGGCGGGAGGTCCTCCTCGGAGCACCGGCCGTGCGGAGGGCCAGCTGCTCCGAGGATGACCTGGGGAAGGGGTTGGGGCGCCGATCGTGCAGCTGCCCCTCCCCTCCCCTGCCCCCAAGACAGCCCAATTAGCCGTCTGCTTAGCTCTTAGGACTCCTAGATCCTTTTCATATGTACTGTTGTCAAGTCACGTGTCCCCCATCCTATATCTATGCATTTCATTTTTTCACCCTAAATGTAGTAGCTTACATTTGTCCTTGTTGAAATTAATTTTGTTAGTTTTGTCCCAGCTTTCTAATCTGTTAATATCATTTTGAATTTTCATCCTGTTTTCTGGGGTATTAGCTATTCCTCCTAATTTGGTGTCATTGATAAATTCATTAACTGCTCTTTTCTTGAAGTGAATTGGTGGACACATTGTTACTTCAGATGTGTATTTGGAGCTGAGCGAAGTATGTTCTGCAGATGTACACACTCTCTCCTCCTAGGTTGTTTTTGGCACATGTGGTTTCATAAGACCTATGGGGTTATTTCTGGCCAATGTATTTTTCTGATTCCTAAAAAATTCCAGGAACATCACTTTACAGTTAAATAAAATTTAGCACCATCCAGTCTAATGAAACCCAATGGAATTAAAAAAGAGAAATAAACTAGATATCACTTTCAGCTGAGATGTTCTGGATTCCCCCCTCCCCTGCATATTTCTAGTCGAGCCTGCGGAGAACCTTGTGGTGGGAACCACCACCACCATGGAACATCTGAAGTTGTCTTTGCGTTCACTGAAAATGCATATGAAATTCTGGATCAAGGACACAGAGCTGATATATATAGATCATCTGCACAGATACCCATGCTCTGTTCCTTCTCTGAGGACGTTATCACACGGGGCCAGTTTCATGGTTAAAGAGATAATAAAGTGGAAATAAAGCATCCCGAAAATAAAGTGAAAATAGTGCTAAATTGCGCAAAAGCTTTTCACAAGTAATTAGAATAAAACCAGAATTTAGTGAAAAGCGAAAAACGACGTTTTTACCTTTCATACATAAGTGAAAAAAACCCATAAATGTACTAGAAATGAGTGTGTTTTGTGACCAGACTCCTCATTTTCCAGGGCGAGTCCTGCATTTCATTCAACCTTCTCCCCTCTCCAGGACGAAATGTCAAACTGTCTGCCATTTGGAGCAGGAGTAAGAAGCATGATTTCTGGGGGACATTTTGGAAATTCCTCCTGGACAGAAGGTTGAAATGCAGAACGTTTCTTCAAAAAAGGAGGACACCTGGTCTCCCTGGTCGCCACTCACTGTGCTTTTCAATGATGCTCAAAATGGAGGACATATGGGAAATTCCTCCTGGACAGGTTGAAAAGGAGGGTGCATCCTGGAAAAGTAGGACGCCTAGTCTCCCTGTTTGCCACTCACTGTGCTTTTTAAAATAATGCTCAGAATGGAGGATATTTTGGAAACTCCTCCTGGACAGAAAGCTGGACCTGCCCTGGGTGCTACTCACTGTGCTTCTTCATGATGCCCAAAATGGAGGACATTTGGGGAATCCCTCCTGGACAGAAAGCTGGACCTGCCCAGAAAAGGAGGATGCCTGGACACTGTGCCGGCTCCCAACCTGCTTCCTGCCTCCACAGAGAGGAGGGAAGAAGAGCACCAAAAGTTCAGGGAAAGTTGTCCTCCTGCCAGAGGAGGGGTGCTTCTTACTCTCGGGGGTTGCGGGGGGCTTTGGCCCAAAAAGCCAGAGCCAGAGCCAGAGCCTTGTCCATCCGTCCATCCATCCGTCCGCCTCCCTGCCTCCAAAATTGGGCTGTCCTCCGCTTTGACTCTGGAGGCACCTGCCTGCCTCTCTTCCTCCCTCCCTCCCTCCCTCTGAGGAGGAGGAGGAGGAGGAGGAGAAGCTGCTGGGCTTCCTTTGCCCTCCAAGGAGGGACACCAGGCACCGCCAAATGGAGGGCATTCCGGGGGGGGGGGGGGGGGAAGGAGGACATGGCCAAAAGGAAAACTCAAAACACTCACAGAAAGGATAAATTCAGGCTTCTCAGTCAGGACCTTTTGGGATACCTCCTGGACAGGGAAAGTGGAGAAAGCGGAGAAGCTCATGCCTGCCTGGAATGTTTGACAGCCAAGCAAACCAGGAAGTAAACACAGCCCCATAGAACCATGGGAAAACCGTGAAGAAGCTTTAAAGGAGATTTGTTTGTGCGGATTTGAATTTCACACTGAGGTAAATGCGAAATTAATGTAATATCACAAATGCATTTCCTCTAAACTCCAGAAATTAAAAAGATCTCAGATAACACCGCTTTCTGACCACTTTAATGTCAGTTTCTGTGCAATGTCATGTGAAATCGTGAGGCGTAAGTGTGCTTTTTTGGGGGGATTTGTGTGGGATAACCTATAGATTTCCCCCATGTGATAACGTCCTTTGTCACTCTGCCAGTCTCTAGTGTCAGCCCAATCTAATACCAGTTTGTTATACTGCTGAATCAATGCATAAAACCAATGTTTTGTGGGCATATTATTTAATAACATATTTTGGTCTCCTCTTTCCAGAACAGATGGTGAGTAAAAGATACATCTTGTACTGATTGGACTCATTCATGTTTTAAAGCATGTTTATATCTACTAATGTGCAGTTTTATAATATCCGCTTCTCTTTTACACCAACAGCATTAACTACAGTTCATGGAGCTTGTTCTCTCTTAAAAGGAGCAGATGTCATGTTAAGCTGCCCCCTCCCTAGCCCAACCTGAAGGAAATAACAGCCGCTGACAGAAGTGCAGCATGAAAGGTAAGGCTTTAATTTTTTCCCTTTCTTTCATTGGCTTTAGTGATTTCCATTTCAGAGGAAGACTGTAAACAAATCCAGCAATGAAGGAAGGGTATTAAATTAGGATTTTACATTCATACAGGAATCTTTATGATTATTGGGGAAACTAAATTAATAGAGCTTTGGGGTACAGTTGTTTATCCATGATGTTGGTTATTTTCAGGGACTCCTGTCAGCCTTATCCAGCCCCTATGCTGCTCATCACCTCAAAGGATTAAGGGAGACTGAAAGAACTAGTTGGCAGACCCACAGTTAGTAGAAAAACTAATGCAGGCTGATCCTACCACTGATGCCCTTTTTCATTACACAATTACAACACTATCAGTCCATTTTAACTGCCATGGCTTCATCCTATAGTATCTTGGTATCTGTAGTGTGGAGGTGGAAGAGCTCTCTGGCTGAGAATTCTAACTAACCCACTCTAGGGTTGCATCTGTACTACAGAAATAATTCAGTTTGACACCACTTTAACTGCCATGGTTTAATGCTATGTAATTTGGGGGATTGTAATTTTGTGAGATATTTAGCCTTCTCTGTTAGAAAGCTGTGGTGCCACAACAAACTACAGCTCCCAGGATTCCATAGTGTTGAGCCATGGCAGTTTAAGTAGAGTCAAACTGGATTATTTCTGCAGTGCAGATGCAGCCTATGATTCCCAGGATTCCAGTAGATGTTGTCATGACAATTAAAGAAGAATAAAAGTGCTATCATTGTATAGTGTGAAAGAATCCTAGAGATAGTTAGACAATTGCCACAGGCATCAGATTGTAGAAGGTAGCAACAGCACTTCCCCAGTTGTTCCTCCTTAGCTCCTTCCCCCTAGAATTCCTTTCTGTTGGAAAGCAGTCCTGTACAATGGCATGCCTTGTTCCCACTTTGCCAGTCTTACTGTGCTAGGCCAAGTGTAGTCCTGAACCCTCATGGAGACCTGAAGCTTGTTCTGTGGCCCTTTTACTCCTCAGAGAGCTAGGACCACTCCTTCTATGGCCAGAAAGGAAAGGCAGAGAATTTCCACTCTTAGAAGCCCCCAGGAGTGGCAATTCAACTTTTAAATAGATTACATGTGATGACTATATTTAATATTTAATTTCTTTTTTTAAAAAAAAATCAATGGCTACTGGTTGATTCTCTTGCTACTTCTAATGTTTTTGGGTTGGTTGTGTTTTTTTGAGGAGGGCATTTAGGGAAGTCCACACAGTCCCTCATTAAAAAAACAAAACAAAAACCAAATGGTTCCAGGGCCAGATACATCCCAGCTGATCATCCCACCCAACATCCAGCACTATCCTGCTGCCATCAGGAATGTTGGACAATGCTGTCCTATCACTAGTACTGAGGTAAGATTCAGGTGGTAATCCAGCTATCTTCTGGGAGATGAGGCACCATCTTGTCCTTTGCCTAAGAATATCAGGAGCCAGCCCTTCTAGAAAGGAAGAAGAATATAAAAATGAACCATGAATGGAAGACATCTGGGTCTCTGAGGTGGGGCTGAAATGCCCCAATTAGATTGGTTTGCATATATTCCATAATCTTCAAATCTAGCCCATGTGGTCCAGTAGATGCGGTCACCTGGGAGATATGTACCTGATGTTTAGATACCTATTTTTTGGGAGGGGGGCAGGGACCCTATTTCAACTTTGTACATTTTGAGAAATGAGCTCACCCTACATTGTCAAAAAAATTATACAAGCCCTGCAGTTCAAATGAGACAATAATGATATTCTCCTGTGTATTATCCCTCCACTTAACTGAGACTAAAATTGTTTGGGTAGTCTGTATTTCTTCTATTTAATATTTATTAATCACATTTGTGCCCATCAGGGCCCTCAGAGTGATATAAGGTATATACAAAAACAAATATTTAAAAACAAAATAAAATGCATTTTAAAACCAGTTTTAAAAAGAAAAAGGCTGATGGAATGGCTAGCCAATTGAACTGTATTTAACAGCCAGTTATAGCAAACAGAATGTCTTCTCACTGTCACAGACAATCACAGCTTGACTTTTTAAAATTCTACTATTCAGTATAATAAGCATAGCATGTAGCTTTAAACCTAAGAAGTCAACTATCAAACAGTAGCCTTGATAGTACTTCTATTGGTTCTTTAGACAGTTTACCAAATTCAGGCTACTGGGCCTGCATCTGCACTGCAGAAATAATCCAGTTTGACACCACTTTAACTGCCATGGGCCAATGCTATGGGATTCTGGGAACTGTAGTTGGTTGTGGCACCAGAACTGTAGTTCTGGTGCCACAACCAACTACAATTTCGAGAAGTTAAAGTGGTATCAAAACTGGATTATTTCTGCAGTGTGGATGCAACTATATATAATGTAACTGTTATGCTTCCAGCTTCCAAAAGAGGTAATTGACCAAACTTTTCACTTCTCATAGTGAGCCATTCATAATGTCTATAACATCATATTCCATAAATCTTTTTTAAGAGTGCACAATATTTTAACAATCTTTATTTTCAGAATTTATTGATTCACCACAGACACCCATAAAGAAAACATGCTGGTAGCGTGAGCAGGTTTTGAAATTGTTTCTGTCAGCTATACAAAATCCTGAGGAAAAATGTGCCTTGAAGTCTGTGTACAGTGAGACTGTAACAAGATAGAATTCCTAATCTCTGGAATGGAACTCATAAGAATTTAATTTGCTTATCTTTGTGTGCCTACCTGGCCAGTTTGACCTAAGGTGGCATTTTCCATAGATGAAAACCTTCTTCAGCTTGCACATGCTTCCTGAAAATGATGGTTTCCTCCTATACTGAATTTGATAACTTAGCTAATAATTTCAAATTGGATTTTTGATTCTAATTTACAGAGAGGATGGAGTGTTGCCACATTATGGCAGGGAATACAGGAACTTAGTTAGAAAATTCACATGGCTATTCCTGAATATTTGTTTTTGACTGACCAGCAATGAGAAAAAATATAATTGGACATGTTCCTTTCTGTGTGACTGGTGAATATGTCATATTTTTCAAAGTGGTTCTGGCAGAAGGACTCTTAAAGGAGCATGCAGCATAGTTGAATAATAAAGTTTATCCATGGGCTCAAGTCTGTGTTGTTATTATTATTGTATTTATTGCCTCATCTTTCCTCCATGGGGCTCACCAGACTGTACATATTCTCCATCTTTTGTCATCATAGTAACACCAGTCTTGTGCAACATCATCCCATAATCTTTCTGCATGAATGGGAATTTGAACCTGGGTTCCCCGATCCTTGTCCATTATTCTCTCCACACTACAATGGTTGTTTGATCTAATTTTATTCTGTTTTAGACCAAAACAAAGATTAAATTTGCCTTTCTGCTTCTTTTCTTCAGCAGTTATTACATATTACCTGAAGCTATTTTGTCAACGTGTTACAATATTTCGTTTACAAAAGCTCTGCCTAAGATTATGAGAGTTCATTCACCAGAACTTTTAAGTTTAATAAGATAAAACAAGAGAAAGAAGAAAAAAGCTCTAAGCAAGAATAATTGTAGAAGAGAAAGAAGACTCTACTTTTTAAAGTAGAGCAGAGACATCTAATGGCAAAGGAGGAAATATATTTCTGTTATAACAATGGAAATTCTCCAAAATTCATTTGGGGGGGGGGGAATGGTGCATAATTTCCCTGTATTGGGTACGGTGAATTACTTTCATTACATTTCCCTGTCCCACTTTGATTTTGTTCATCACATCCATTTCTATTTGTGCATTTCTTATTTAGGTATACATTATTATCCAAGCAATAGAGGGATTTAACCCTGCATTGTGAATTGCATAATTGAAGATATGTCCCAATAAATGAAAAGCAGTATATTAAAACCTGTGATCCTGCAAAAAGAATGAATTTGAAACAAGGACTTTTATCAATAGTGGCTGGTTCCAAAATTTGAGGCCTATTGGATTCCTAGATTTCTGTAATAAATTCCCTGTGTGACTAATCTTGATAACAGTCCAAATCTTTAACTGTGTTAGAATGCAGGTTAGTTAACTTGTTACAGGCCAGGTGTATTCAATTGCCAATTTTGTGGCCAGGGAAGAAATCTATAAATTAGAGATTATAACCTGGGGTAGCCTATAGAATATAGCATATATGGTATAAGAGAAAAGATGGAAGACTAGATGTATTAGAATGTGTATGTATTTATTTGTCATTGAGAACTTAGTGGTATCTGAAGTCTGGGGAAAATGCCTATCAAAATGTAAATAAGATGAGAGATTTGACTTATAATTACCTTCTAGCACTGTGAGATGTAAGAAGATGTGTCTAACAATAACCTCCTAGCAGGTAAAATAGCTTGATGGCACGCAACCAAAGACTTCTAGTATACCACAATCTTTAAATATGAAAATCCTAGCATATTGCAATCACCTCATACTTGAAGACTGTGTTTTGATTGGATATCATAAATGTGAGAATGTCAGCACCTTTGTTTTGATGGTTTTGATTGGATAACTGATATCCTGGGAGAAACTATGGAGAGAATATAAAGAGTCAAGACAGAGCCAGAAGATTAAACTCCCTAATCTGCCTCTTATGAAGAATGCTGTTCCTGATAGATTGATAAACTGCTCAGTCATACTGAAGGATATCCTGAAGATAGACCATACTGGTAAGAGACAGAAAATCTTTACTTTTACTTAGGCTTATGCTAAGATAGAGATATGTCCCATTAGGAGTGTAATGGATGCTCACTGGACTATTTATGGCAGGGGTAGGCAACCTTTCCCCTTTAAGGGCCGAGAGACTTCAGCTCCCAGAAACCTCAGCCATGTTGGCCAATAGTCTCATGTTGGCCAATAGCTCCTGGGATTCTGGGAGCTGAAGTCCCTCGGCCCTTAAAGGGGAAAGGTTGCCTACCCCTGATTTATGGCAATCATGGATGCTGTTAAGATTTAACAATGCTCAAAGAGATTGGATGTTTGTGTGTTCATAGAGGCTTGTTTAGTCTTCAACAGCTGAGAATGTATACTTAACAGGATAAATGACTAAGATCTGAAACACAGCCCAGAAGCCACCTTCCGGGTGGTTTAGGAACATGGTGTTTACACACGGCACACCCCTGGGTTTGCAGTGGAGCCACCAAAGGTGACGCTTTACTGGTACAAATAGGAGTGGATCTTTTCCACTCTTATTTGAGCTGGTATCAGGATGGATTGGGGCCATGGCATGTGGTTGCCATGGCTTTGGGCCCTCTAGGGCCCTTTTTTGGGGGCATCTATTTTGGCTCTAATTTATATGGTATAGGAGGAAGTGTTCCTCTATCTGTTAAACATTGCAAAGCCTGTTAAAGAGATGTAGAGAAAGAAAAGTTCAGTCCTTATGAAAGTGTAATATCCTAATGACCATCTGATGTGATGTAATGAACATGTAATATCTTACATCCAATGTAATGTAATTAGATGAAAGAAAGCACACAGACATTGACATGTCTATGTTTCTCCCTCTGGAGAATGATTATGTTTGTATTTCTATGAATGCATATAATAAATAGTCTAAAAGATTGTCAAAGAGCTTGTTCATTTCCCATATAAATATCCTGTGAGTCCAAGACTTAAGAATGCTTAAGCAGAGCATTGATGTTAAATCTGCCTGTCTGGTTTAACCACCATCACAAATTGGGCACTCAGGTGACCAGAAGATGACAACAGAATCCCAGACAGAATCCAGGTTAGTTGACAAGTGGCAAGGAACCTTAATCCCTCAGTTAAAGAGAAAGGAGTGCGGAACCACACCTGTTTCAGTACAGCTATTGTAATGAGAAGACTCTGAACCTGGGGAATTACTAAAGTCCAAGTCTTCTATGGGATCTTTTATCCTATGTTTATGGAGGTGGCTAGAGAAGAGACTGATATAGAAACAAAGCTTTATTTGAGGATTCAAGCATACAAAGACACCCTAACATACATGCACACACAAGAACTGAGGAGTAAAGTAGTTAGCTTGGATAGGAACACAAGGCTTTCTAATGGTGATAATTACCTGCAAAGATGTTGCTCCAATGATGAATAGACTCAACCAAAAAGAACAATAGGTAGAGCCGAAGACTCTAGCTCAGGGGTAGGCAACCTTTCCCCTTTAAGGGCCAAGGGACTTCAGCTCCCAGAAGTCTCAGCCATGTTGGCCAATAGTCCCATGTTGGCCAATAGCTCCTGGGATTCTGGGAGCTGAAGTCCCTCGGCCCTTAAAGGGGAAAGGTTGTCTACCCCTGCTCTAGCTAGAGATCATAAATGGTACAGGACCATCATGAAATCTATCCAGACCCCCCTTTTCCCTGAGATTTTGGGGAGTATTTAACCCTAGAAGTGAAGAGTTGCTATTGAACATCAAAGGATTCTGATTGCTATGCTTTGAAGTGGACAATTTCCAGAAGAGGGGAGATGGGATGTAGGTTTTTTACTTTTCCTCATCTTAAGGACACATCCTGACTGGCTCATAAATCTTTTCAGGTGTGAATGTCCTGCATTGCAGCTCCTAAGCCTGGCCTTTTGATCTGCAAATGGCTTGTAAATGCAGATTCACCTTAGTGCCTACGTGATGTGCTCGCTTCGAGCCCATGGCGATGGAGGCCATTTCCAGCCTAGGGCTTCTGATAGAGATCCAAAGGGATCTTGATATCAAAACTCAATCAAAACCACTTATCGTAACACTATCCTGGTTTGGAACTACTTAATTGGCATCCATCAGTTTGCTTCTGAACCCAATTTAATATGTTGTTTTGATTTTTAGAGCTCTAAGTGACCCAAATTCTTCGTATCTAAGGAAACATTTTTCCTATAGTCATCTCTAATCCCAAATTTTAACATATGATGGTGAAGGCTCGCAATGCAAACCATTCTCTCTCTCTCTCTCTCTGTCTCTCTGTGTGTGTCTTTCTCTCTCAGATAGTCATAGCACTGGCATCAAAATACCTTTTCTCTGGCTCTAGAGCTGATGAATGCCCTTTTCGGAGCACTTGTCCATTTAGACACATCTGACCTTGAGGACTTATAGTCTTACATTTCAGCCTCCTTTTTATTCATTTTTGTACCTGTTTAGTTCTTCTTTTCAAAATGTTGTTTTTAACATTTTGAAAAAAGAATTAATAGTCATAGCACAACATCTGAAAATGTTTTTCAGTTACAAAAAGAACAATGCAATAACAAATATTTCATTTTCGAACATAATACAGTATCAAAGAAATTGTTTCACAGATAGTCATCATTTTCAGTTATAGAAAGATACAGTTCAATAAAACGGTATATTTATTACAATGACAATTACAACTGAAACCAAAAAGACTTTCAAAGATTAGATAGAGATTGAGGAATTATGAGAGGGAAGTATATCAACTGACTCATTGTTCTGGACATTATGTTCCATAAATAAATATGTGTTTACTGTTTTAACTACTTGTGTTCTGGTCAGGAGACACTCTCAGCTTAGTACATCTCATTTTGTGTTTTGGCTCTGAAGTACATAGTCAAGCCTATGTAAATAAATAAATAAATAAAAAACACTTGCTAAAGAAGCCTGTAATTGCAGTAGGTTGCTTTGCATAGCATTGAGGAAGTCTGGACTCAATGTTTTATCCATGGCCTTCTCATACTACACAATTATAGCACTTTGGAGCCACTTTAACTGCTATAGCTGCTTCCTACAAATCTTGGAGGTTGTAGTTTGGTAAGACACCAAAACTCTGTGGCTGGCAATTATAAATATCTTTCCCTAAAATGCAAATCTCAAGATTCCATTAAATGGATCCATGGCAGTCAAAGAGCAGTCCTAGTGCTATAATTGTGTAGTGTGAAAGGGCTGCCACTAAATTCTGTAGGTCATGGCTTTTTATTGAATTTATGGACCATCAAAATATCTTTCCAAATGAGAGACTGAGCATTAAACTACATGTTACATTAAATGCAACTGAAGAGCCTTTTCTGTTTTACTTTTCAGCTCTGATCTGGATCAAGCTCCATGGTCCACTATTATGGAAGAGTAAAATCCACAATTACTTTATGTTTCAAAATCCCTCTTCCGAAAATTACAAAACTAAAAAGCAAGGGGAACCATGGCTACTGCTTCTACAGTTCCTTAAGGTGATGGGTATGTGGCCAGATTAGCCATTGGTCTGCACTTTTTTCTGAATCTATATAAATGAAGGATATTTGAAGGGTGATAAAAGGGCACTTTCCAGTCTGGTTGAACATATTTGGAATTGCTTTTTAAATTATTTATTTAGTCAGGTGCAGATTTGCCAGGTGTATGGCAAGCCTAGAAAAGAGAAAAGGCCTTAAAAAGTACTTACAGGCAATAATCACCATCATCCACTGGAGGGCAGCAGTTGCTTGCTCAAAAAGCATCTGCTGCAAAATGGATGAGCAAACCACTACACATGTCAGGGTTAACCAAAACAGGAATCTTTTCCAAAAGTTCCTTCAGTTAGAGTGTCAGGTAACTCAAAATCTTGCAAATTAATATTCTGGCAAATATACTTCCATTTCTTCTCTGAAAAAAGCTATACTTTGTGAGTCTGCCAGTGGTCAACAAAACTAACTCAGTTTCTGGGCAGTAATGCTTCAGAGGAAAGGTGGGAGGATCTCTTTAGCTATCTAGTCCAGAATTAGCAAATTCAGTGCTTGAGAAGGGCTTAAATGCCAACATGCGGGAGACTAATTTGAAACTAGGTGATGCGGTGGCTAAGATGCCGATTCTGAGGATAGCAAGGTTGGCAATTCGACAGTTTGAGACCCAAGTGCCACATGACAGAGTGAGCTCCCATCACTAGTTCCAGCATCTGTCAAATCTAGCAGTTCGAAAGCACATAAAAGTGCAAGTAGATAAATAGGTACCACTTCATTGAAAGGTAATAATGTTTCATTTGGCCATGCTGGCCACATGATCATAGAGTTATATTTGACAATGCTGGCTCTTTGGCTTAGTAATACAGATGAGCCCCTACAGTCAGACATGACTAGACAAACACGTCAAAGGGGAAATCTTAACCTTTACCTTTTCAATTTAGAACTGGCCAGATGTCCATTTCTGATCTGGAAGTTAATCAGTAAACAACAATTTGTTTTGCAGTTCAACTGCTGTATTGAAAAGATAAACCAGTACCCCTGTAAATGTCCAGGAGAGGCAATTTTCTATGTCATAAAAAGGATAGTTTGGGGAAATAAGCTTGTTGTGTTGTTGTTGTGTACCTTCAAGTGGTTTCTGATTTATGGCAACTCTAAGGTTAACCTGTCATGGTGTTTTCTTGGCAAGATGTGCTCAGAGGAAGTTTGCTATCACTTTCCCCTGAGGCTGAGAGTGTGACTTGCCCAAGGTCACCCAGTGAGTTTACATGGCTGAGCCAATATTCTAAGCTTGGTAGATAAAGAGAATGCTGTGGATATAACATATCTTGATTTCAGTAAGGCTTTGACAAGGTCCCCCATGAGAATCTTGCAAACAAGCTAGTAAAATATGGGCCGACAATGCAACTGTTGGGTGGATTTGTAATTGGTTGACTGGCCGAAACCAAAGGGTGCTCAGTAATGGCTCCTCTTCATCCTGGAGAGAAGTGACTAGTAGGATGCCACAGAGTTCTGCCCTAGGCCCAGTCTATTCAACATCTTTATCAGTGACTTGGACGAAAGAATATAGGGCATGCTTATCAAATTTGCAGATGACACCAAATTAGGAGGAGATGATCAAAATTCAAAATTACCTTAATAGAATAGAAAGCTAGGCCAAAACTAACGAACTACAACAGAAAGAAATGTAAGGTACTGCACTTGGGCAGAAAAAATGAAATGCATAAATATAGGATGGGGAACACCTGGCTTAACACAACTACATGTGAAAGGGATGTAGGAGTCCTAATAGACCACAAATTGAACATGAGTCAACAGTTTGATGTGGCAGCTAAAAAGGCCAATGAGATTCTAGGCTGTATCAATAAAAATATAGTGTCTAATCAAGGGAAGTAATGGTGCCACTCATTTTTTGCTTTGGCCAGGCCTTACCTGGAATACTGTGTTCAGTTCTGGGCACCACAGTTCAAAACGGATGTTGACAAGCTGGAGTCTGTCTGGAGGAAGGTGACCAAAATGGTGAAGGGTCTGGAAATTATGCCCTATGAGGAGCAACTTAGGTAGCTGAGTGTGTTTATCTTGGAGAAAAGCAGGTTAAGAGGTGATATGATAGCCCTGATTAAATATTTGAAGGGATGTCATATTGAGGATGGAGCAAGCTTGCTGCTCCAGAGAATAGGACCCAGAACAAAGGATTCAGACTACAGGAAAAGAAATTCTACCTAAACATTGGGAGGAACTTCCTGAGAGTCAGAGCTGTTTCGACAGATCTGATCCTAACCAACAGGGATGACCTGGTCAATGGGGTGCAAGTGGTGGGAGTGATCATGTTCTCCTGGAGTTTCTTATACAGTGGAAAGGAGAAGCTAGGCATAGTCAAACACTCATTCTAGACTTTAGGAGAGCTATTTCAATAAATTTAGGGAAACACTGGCAGTGATCCCATGGTCAAGAATACTAAAGGAGAAGGGAGTTCAGGATGGATGGGAGTTTCTCAAAAGGGAGATACTGAAGGCACAATCTCAAACTGTTCCAATGAGAAGGAAAAATGGGAGATGTCTCAAGAAACTGGGTTGATGACAAAAGAACTTTCAACTGAACTAAGTTTTAAATGGGAGATGTATAAGAAATGGAAAGGGGGCGAAATCACTAAAGAGGGATTTAAACAAATAGGTAACACATATAGGGCTAAGTCAGGAAAGCCAAAGCACAGAATGAGCTCAGATTTGCTAGAGTGGTTAAGCACAATAAAAAGGGCTTCTTTGGGTATGTTCGTAGCAAAAGAAAGAAGAAGGAAATGGTAGGGTCACTGAGCAGAGAAGATGGAGAAATTCTAACATGGGACAGAGAAAAGGCAAAATTACTGAACACTTTCTTTGCCTCAGTCTTCTCACAAAAGGAAAAGGGTGTTCAACCTGAGGAAAATGGAGCAGAGGACACAATAGGAGAAATGCAGCACAAAATAAGTAAAGAAGTACAGAAATACCTGGTTAACCTAAATGAATTTGTCTCCAGGACCAGATGAACTACATCCAAGGATATTAAAAGAACTGGCAAATGTAATCTCAGAACCACTGGCAATAATCCTTGAGAACTCCTGGAGAACAGGAGAAGTCCCAGCAGACTGGAGGAGGGCAAACATTGTCCCCATCTTCAAAAAGGGGAAAAAAGGGGATCCTAACAACTATCGCCCAGTTAGTCTGATATCAATACCGGGAAAGATTCTGGAACAGTTCAGTAAACAGAGAGTCTGTGAACATTTAGAAAGGAATGCCATAATCACTAAAAGTCAACATGGGTTTCTCAAAAACAAGTTATGCCAGACTAATCTGATCTCTTTTTTTGATAAAACAACCAGCTTGCTAGATGAAGGGCAAGCGGTAGACATAGCATATCTTGATTTCAGTAAGGTTTTTTACAAGGTCCCCCACGATATTCTTGCAAACAAGATAGTAAAATGTGGTCTAGACAATACAACTGTTATGTGGATTAGTAACTGGTTGACTGACCGAACCAAAAGGGTGCTCAGCAATGGCTCCTCTTCATCCTGGAGAGAAGTGACCAGTGGAGTGCCACAGGGTTCTGTCCTAGGCCCAGTGCTCTTCAACATCTTTATCAATGATTTGGAAGAAGGGGGCATGCTTCTCAAATTTGCAGATGACACCAAATTAGGAGGAATAGCTAATACCCCAGAGGACAGGATGAAAATTCAAAATGATCTTAATAGATTAGAAAGCTAGACCAAAGCTAACAAAATGAATTTCATCACAGAGAATGTAAGGTACTATACTTAGGGCAAAAAATGAAATGCATAGATATAAGATGGGGGACACCTGGTTTAACAAGACTATGTGTGAAAGGGATCTAGGAGTCCTAGTGGACCACAAGTTGAACATGAGTCAACAGTGTTATGCCGCAGCTAAAAAGGCCAATGCAATTTTAGGCTGCATTAATAGAAGTATAGTATCTAGATCAAGGGAAGTAATAGTGCCACTGTATTCTACTTTGGTCAGGCCCCACCTGGAATACTGTGTCCAGTTCTGGGCACCACAATTCAAAAAGGATGTTGAAAAACCTGAGTGTGTCCAGAGGAGGGTGACTAAAATGGTGAAGGGTCTGGAAACCATGCCTTATGAGGAAAGACTTAGGGAACTGGGTATGTTTAGCCTAGAGAAGAGATGGTTAAGAGAGGATATGATAGCCCTGTTTAAATATTTGAAGGGATGTCATGTTGAGGAGGGCGCTAGCTTGTTTTCTGCTGCCCCAGAGTACAGGACCCGGAACAATGGATGCAAGCTGCAGGAAATCAGACAAGCAAGCTGTCAGATTGCTATGCAGAGGGGCAGGATATAAATAAATAAATTATTTATTATTATTTATTAAAAAAGATTCCACCTTAATATTAGGAGGAACTTCCTGATAGTGAGAGCTGTTTGACAGTGGAACACATTCCCTCAGAGTGTGGCGGAGTCTCCTTCTTTGGAGGTCTTTAAACAGTGGCTGGATGGCCATCTGTTGGGGATGGTTTGATTTTGAGTTCCTGCATGGCAGGAGGTTGGACTGGATGGCCCTGTGGTCTCTTCCAACTCTATGATTCTATGATTCTATGACAGTGGAACACATTTGTTGGATAGTGGTGGAATCTCCTTCTTTGGAGGTTTTTAAACAGAGGCTGGATGGCCATCTGTTTGGAATGCTTTGATTGTGAGTTCATGCATGGCAGTTGGACTGGATGGCCCTTGTAGTCTCTTCCAACTCTACTATTCTATGATTCTGTGATTCAAACCATTACACCATGCTGGCCCCCAAAAAGAGCCTTAGGAAAGCAAGTGACCTCAACCCAAATGATAAACCATTCATATTTTCATCTTCATATCTTTCATTGTCCACATATGGAGGGTGTCAGAAGACCTCCTGCATCAGGCATGCAGTCACAATGACAAAACTATGGTCTGTCTCCCCTGAAACCCACCTTAAAATCCAACTAGCTACAGAAGGATGGAGTTCTGTGCCAAGTAGGACATTGAAGGGTAATGCATCCTGCTCCCTACAGCCCCATGCCTCAGTGCTGCTGGCTCAATTTTAAGGGGCATTTACAATTGTGACAATAGTCATTGGGGAAAAAAACAATGAGTCCTGTCTTCTCATGATGTGTCTGAAGTATGACAGCCTCAGTTTTTTCATCCTGGCTTCCATGGAGATTTCTGGCTTGATTTGCTCTAGGACCCAATGTAACTATGAAGACTAGGGAATTTATATTTAGCTCAAGTACAAGCAGCCCAGGATACTGACTCTGTGTTTATGGAGGTGGGGAAGCAAATAGCTGCAGAGGCAGATTCTTCTATTAACCATGTTTTATTAAAGAATTTAAACACATACATACAAAGAATTCATACTCTCACATACTTGCACACAAGAACTAAGGATGAAAGGAATGAGGTCAAGATAGAAATGAGGCTTCACTAGTGGTTATAGTTACCAGTAGCAAGATTGCTCCAGTAGATGCAGTTTGGTATCTGAGATGTGGGACTCAGCCATTGCTGAACACTCAGAGTGGCAGCAGCAAGCCGGGTCTAACAGGATTCAGAGTGACAAAGTGTCTGCCTGCTAACCAACTAGTCTGCATAGCAAAGGAAACTTGGGGTTCTTATAGGAGAATCCCACCTGGGGCAAAGAACCAGGAGTCACATAATCAATGGTCCAAATTGTATGAGGTAATTGCCTGGATGGAGGCTTCCAAGGCAAGAATTAAGGTGTAAATGAACAGATTCCTGCTTTAGATAATCCACAGGAGTGAGAGACAAGAACAAACATTGCACCTGGAAAATTAGTTTACAATTCCTTGGTTGAATTGCCTTGCCTTCCTGAGGTGTGTGTGAGTGAATCAGCCCTTTTGCAATTCCTAAATTACCAATGTTACCCTCTCTCTTGGGAGCTATGGCAGCTACATTCAGGGTCATTGAGAAGTCAACCTCACAATATTTATGATATTAAAACTGAAGACTTTCAGCCCTCGTAACACCATTTGTTTGTTTTTCTGGCTGCCCACAGTATCCTCAGCACTCTTCTCCAGCACCACATCTCAGATGATTTTCTTTTTATCTGCTTTTTTCACAGTTCACCTCTCACATACATGCATAGTAATTGGGAATACTATGACTTGGACAATCTAACTTCAATATTCAGTTGTAAAACTTTACTCTGGGGTCTTCTCTTGCTCTTTCATGGCTGCCCTTCCTATTCCTAGTCTTCTTCTTATCTCTTGGCTACAGTCTCCATTCTGGATGATATTTGATTCCAAGTACAAGAAATCTGTAATCCTGAGGCAACAAACTGTCTCTCAATCTGAATTAAGTTACACACCCTGGGTATACCAGAATGGAGTGTGGGGAATTTATAATTTAGATAAATATGTATCCTTACTCTAAATTAAAAACAATCATAGAGAAAAATCATGGATTTTTTTTGTTATAAAATGTCTATGCTAGGTATGATTGTAATATGATGGCATGAATAGAATGAGCAATTGTCTGGAGAGATTGCATCATATGTCCCTTTGTCCCATTAAGACATATCATTGGTTATGCCTTCCCAAGATCATCTGAAATATGTATATATACAGAAATGAAGCAGTATCTGTTTCCTTTCAAACATTGTGAGTGTCGATTAATGAGGAAATGAAGGAGTTGGCTCTTTTCAAGAATGATATAACATCCCTTAGGGGCTAAACAGATGGCCCCTAAGGGATGGCGTCCCACCGCCCCCCTTCCTTGCTGGATTGGGGCCACAGCAACCGCACACCATGGCCCTGATCTGACACTTTGCTACTCCAAAAAAAGCTGGCAAATGCAGCTCCTTTTTGGAGTGGCAAAAAGCCGCCCTTGCCATTGCGCCGGTGGCTGTTCTGCACTCCATTGGTGCAGTGTGTCTGAACACTAATCTTGTTTTTTGTGGGTAGAATTATTAAAAAATCCTATGTATGACTACTCAAAAGCAAGCCCCAATATGTTCAGATACACTTATTCGCAGGCTACATCTACACACCAGAATTAATGCAGTCTGACACCAGTTTAACTGGCACAGTGCTATGGAATTCTGGGTTTCGTAGTTTTGTAAGATATTTACCCTACTCTGTCAAAGAACTCTGGTGCCACAACAAACTAAAAATCGCAGAAATACAATGGATGGATCCATAACAATTAGTGATATCAAGCTGCATTAATTCTGCAGTATGGCAACACCACATATAAGAATGCATAGAATCTAACCTCTAGAATTTGCATTGGTCTGTGTGTATTGTTGTATCTGGAAGCAATGGACTGGGCAAATATGACATTTGATTTTTTAACTTGTGCTCAGGAAATATGTAGATGTTGTGGCTCACATGAAATAATTTAGGGTCTTTGCAGACTGCTAGAAATAGTGCAAATTGAGTCCACTTTAACTGCCCTGGCTCAGTGCTAGGGAATGATGGGAACTGTAGCTTTTTCTGAGACATTGAGCCTTCTCTGTCAGAGAGCTCTGGTGCCACTATAAAATACAGTTCCTATGATTCCCTAGCATTGAGCCAGGGCAGTTAAAGTGGACTCAATTTGCACTATTTCTGGCAGTCTGCAAAGGCCCTTAGTTACCTATTTGTTCAGTGGCTCAAGATAAGGAAACTAACTACAACTTATCTATTGCCTTGTTTACCATCCAATAATAGGTGGATATGATCTTAGAAAGTAAGAACCATCCAATTTACTTGATGTAACAAAAAGGTATAGGCCATAACGGAGAGTTCTACAAGGTCTTTCTTAATATTAATGTGACCCCATTCTAGCTGAGAACGGTCCTAATATGTCATTTTCTGTACCAAACTCATACAGCTACATAAGTAATCATTACAATTTTTGCTCAATTGAGACTATTGAACTTTGTAGTCTAACTGCCCAAGGTCCCATTAATTTTCTTCTTAGTATTAAATACATTTCCTTGCACAATCAAAATGACTGTCTACTGCAAAGACAGCTATAAAGGAAACTGCAGCTCTTATTAAACCAGGATGGCTTATAAAATTTTTGATTTGTAATAAAGTTAAACCATATACATGGATATGGCCTACCAAAATCTTTATCTAAGGCCATTGTCTTGAATGGAGCTAGTCATGATCAGTAGCCATGGATATGCCATATTCTGTTAAGCTCTTCAGATCCTAAGTGTCTCCAATGGAGCATAGTTTATTTGGGTACTGACCTGATTGAGTTTCTAGTGGCTTAATTATACAATTAATTAAGGATAATTATATACAATTCAAATAAGGGAAAAGGTTTATTTTATGTCTTACCTGCTACCATGGTTTTATGTTGCAGGATTCTACTTTTTCCCTTGTATCTGGCAGTAAATCCTGATACCTTCCACAGCATTGTTTTATTGATATTAAATTCCCCAGGCTGCCTGGTGTCTTCTTAAGGACAAGCACATAGTTACCAAAGCAAAGAAAGTTATTTTTAAAGGAATTTTTTTACATTGCTTCCATTTCTTTTACAATTAAAATATTGTCATTACTTGCTACAGTGTTTCAAAGTGACTGATTGCATTTTGTGTTACTTTTGGTACTTTTTCATTACTTTTTTTAAGTGGAGGAATAGATCAGATAAGACAACAACATAAAAAACTCTCAAAATCTATGTAACAAAAACATCTTTGTGCTTTGAAAACTAACTAGGAAAATCTTAGACAGCTCCATTTGACACCAGTTATTTTTTCCTGCTTTTGAAATATAACTTTATTGTAAAAAAAAGGATAACATATTTCAGACAGCTACATTGCTTGTGACATGTTACTTCCAAGTTTTGAAAGTTACCTTAAGTGCACACACATTAAACAAAACACTGACAGTGACTGACATTCTGTGTTAGGCAGGTAGAGCATTAACTATTTTGCAGTTCTGTAAGGAGTTTATCACATGGGAACAATTGGAAGTATAAATGGTGATTAACCCATCAAAATTGTGCATTTGCAATTAACATTTCCAGATGACTTCACTTTCAAAGAGTGATTATCCTGGGAATATCACACAATTGCACTAATGGTTCTCACACGGCATCACAATGAAAAGTGATTAAAGTGCCATTATCCCATGAATAACCAGGCAACAAACAGCAACAAATCATTCACGAGATTTCCCCATGAATGATGTTTTGCTGATTATTGCCTGGTTACTCCCTGGTTATTCCCGGGATAATGGTCCTTGTGTGTGAAAATGTTAACATTTTAATCGTGTTTTAATCTTGATTGCACAATTTTGATGGATTAATCACCATTTAAACTACCAGTTTTTCCCCATGTGATAAACTCCTAAGAGGGTTTCTTACCCTCCACCCCTGAAGGCAGCTTCTAAGGCTGCATCTGCATTGCAGAAATAATCTGGTTTGACACTACTTTAACTGTCATGACTCAATACTACAGAATTCTGGGAATGGTAGTTTGTTGTGGCACCAGAGCAGAGCTTCTGCATTCTATTCCACATTCTCTGAAAGCTTAGAAAGAGCTGTAGAGGTAAAACAGTGCATTACCTTTCTACAATCTCTGAGTTTTCCTGCTTCTAGTTTTCCTTGGTTGCATCTACATTGCAGAATTAATGCACTTTGACACCGCTTTAAATGTCATGGCTCAATGCTATGGAATCCTGAGATTTGTCATTTTGAAGCCATGACAGTTAAAGCAGTGTTAAACTGCATTAATTCTAAAATGTAGCCATACCCTTTGTTTACTCTCCCTTTGTCTTATTTATGTATATACATATGAGAGAGCCAATGTGGCACAGTCGTTTGAGTGTCGGACTCTGGGAACCAGGGTTCAAGTACTGGCTCAGTCCTGTAAACCCAGAGTGATCTTGGGCAAGTCACACTCTCTCAGCCTCAGAGAATGGCAATGGCAAACACCCTCTGAAGAAATTTTCCAAGAAAACCCCATGATATTTCCATATTAGGGTTGCAATAAATCAAAAATTTACTTGTAGGCATACAACTACAAATGTGTGAGAGATTGCATAGGAAGTCTTAACCATGTCCCTGACCAATATTCCTCAGTTTTGCATGCTTTTATGTGAACCAGCATTTCCTCTTATCAGCAAACACAAGGGTTGGAGTATGTCTCTACTGACATAATGGCTGTAATCCTAGAGTAAACCCACTGAATAAACTGTCGAATTGTGAGTCAACACATAGGTGAGCCCAATTGATTCTATAGATCTACTCTAATTTAGACTAAGGAGATGATTTAGGCCAATATCTAATATGATCCATCCAAATGTTCCAATGAGTTTTCATCTCTGATTCTAAAAATCTCTGATTCTCCCCCTCCATTTCTTTTGTATTTTCTGTGAATATTTGTCTGTTCAAAAAATATGAAAACATCACAGGCCACTGATATTTTTACTACCTTCTGTCAAATGAAAAGAACCAGTGTGGTAGTGGATTGAGCTTTGGAATTTGGCTCTGGAGACCAGGGTTTGAATCCCTGCTCAGCTATGGAAACCCACAAGGTGACCTAGGACAAGTCACAATCAATCAGCCTCAGAGGAAGGCAAAGGCAATTCCTTCTGAACAAATTTTACCAAGAAAACACCATGATAGTTCCACCTTAGGGTCACTTTAACTTGAAAATGACCTGAAAGCATACAACAACAAAAAGATCAAATGATAGTATATCAAATATTATTCTTTCTTCACTTCACATGTTAAAATAAAATGCATTAAATTTTTCAAGATGGATATTAATTCAACATCATTTACTTCATAATTGTACAATGTATTCCATAGATAAGTAGCCCCAAGCACCACACTTCTGCTTCTGAGTGAATTAAGCCCAGAATACCTTCAATTAATTTCCACCTGTAACCAGATGGTGTATCTTCTATAAACCAAGGAAGTTTTTTTAAAAATTCTCTATCTCAATTGGCTGCTATAGATGTTGACAGCTTCTTTAATTATAAAGTGGATCCCAGTCCAAAAAAACAGAAATCAAAATTCCAGTCTTGTATTTCCCCATGGCTATCTGAAGTGCAACATGGTATCAAAATAAAATGCACATATAATTGTCTAAGAAGGAGACAAATTTCCCTCATGGTGTTAAATTAATTACAAAGAGAAGGAAATACCTGAGCAATATGTTTCATTAGCCTCTTGGCTCTGCAAGTTCCCCCCTAATGATGTGGTTGGCTTTACTAGCTGGTAATTATAACAAGCTATCAGCTATTTCCTAAAACATTCTACAGTTCAGAAGAGTTTGGATACTTATGTGAACAGTTTTTCAAAGGAAGTAACTCCATGGTAGTGAGCCATCAGCTAAGTTATGCTGATAAAGTTGTTGTTCTCTTCTTTTTCAAACATTGTTCTGTTCCATCCAACCTTTAGCATAGCCATTAACAGTCCACTTGTGCAAACATTGTGATAAACCAAAATAATCTGGGCTTTAACTCCAGAATCTTTGTCCCTTTTAGATAATTTTTTGAGAAATGGTGAGAGAATAGTAATGGTTCTCAAGAAAAGTAATCAGTTAGCAAGGCAGAAGCTGAACAACAACCAGTCCCATGCTCACTCACATATACATAGAGTCTAGCAGAGAGAAAAAAATGTAAGATTAGTCTTCGTTGTAAAACCAATGAACCTTTACTTACATATTATTTGTAGATAATCAGATACATGGTCAAATGAAGGGGGGAGAGGGAAAATAAAAAATGGCTGCAGGTTAGAGAGCTTCAGAAAGACATCTGTGGTAAAACAAGCAGGAAGCCACCACAAATAAACTCCTACAAGTACAAACTAGCAATTAATTAGTACAGTTATTCAGCGGTTGCTAACTCCAACATTATTACATCATTTCCAAGTGCTGAAAGTTTTTAGAGTTAAACCAATAGTTTTGTCTCAGTGAAAAAGAAACATTTAAGATGTACCACTCTGCTGACAATAAAATTATCTCCTCCAGCTGGATATGTCCATGTTATGCTATCATTTTCTTTTAGTATGACTGCTGCAAAAGGATCCTGAAGAAATATTCCTAATAACTTTCTGACATAGAATGTCTGCAGTTGCTAGGTTTTCAGCTATATATCTGCAATAGATTATTCTAGTTTCCTAAGCAATAACAACCTCTTGGGTCTTTTCTCTTGGTATTTGCTGGGCTTGGATTGAGATGAGTAACTTCCCTCCTTGACCTGCTTGGGAAGTATTCTGCTCAAAGACATAAGGATACATTTTAAAAGAGCAATCATTTAGGGATAAATCCAGTTGTAGGTCCACCTGGGTAGACCTACTGAACAAATGGGATTTTCATAAGTGTTGAAAAGGTGCCATTGATTTAATGAGTGTACTCATTTGGGACTAACAACTGGATTTAGTCTTTTTTTCCCTTTGTACATTTATGCCTCTGAACCTGAACACAGCCACAGTACCAGTCTAAGGGAAAGTCTCTAGCTGTTTTCAGAAGTTGTCTCTGTATAAATAGAGGGATTGAAAAAAGAAACACCCCACTGCAATGCCACCAATTTTCCTGGACCACAGTATGACTCCAACCCCTAATCTCCATGGATTAGCCAGAACAGAATGTGGTACCTTTTTCAGAGCTTCTGGATAACACATGGTGACTTGAGATTAGGAGTTATATTATATAACAATGGTAGAGATGCAGCTAACAAATGAATATCCACTTTACTCCTTTCTCTATGCATTTGTGTAGAAACAGAAGTAACTCAAAAAGATGTTTTTGTATACAATCAAATAGCATTGTATTCCATGAATGTTAGATTGTTCTGAACTTTCTATTCAATATAGACATAAGTGTCAGGGATGATGGGAGTTGTAGCTCTTCACCTCTGGCTCTAACTCACCACCTTGTTATGCAGCAGAGCTGACCAGCTTTGATCAGTGGTTGATGCTTCTTTCCCAAGCAGCAGAGTTTCAGAGAATAGGCTGAAGACTCTGACAAACTCTCCAAGCCTTCTCACTCTTCTTCCTGAAATGTCTCCAAACCTCTCCAGGATTCTTCTGGTTCTTGTATCTTCCCTCAAGACACCAGACAACTCAGTAGTCTTATATAAAAGATCTACTTTATTCTACTATATATAAATACTATATGCCCTACAAATCACAATCAATACTCCACACTACTCCACAATATGCATTGGCAAACATTGCACTTATAGCCATTGTTAGTCACCACCCACTAGTCGGTTCCCACCCAGTGGGTGTGTACATTCATTTTGATTGGTTTACATGGATCATCCCATACTTAAGACCAACCCAAATATTTCATCATTTTACCTTGACTACTTAATGAATCTCAGGTGTTTGCAATCTATAACAGGTGTTTTCAATATACACTCTATAACTTTGTCCTTGGCTCTCAAGGCTTCCAAATTACATTATCCTTTTCACCTTTATATATTATTATATATTATATAACAATGGTAGAGATGCAGCTAACAAATGAATATCCACTTTACTCCTTTCTCTATGCATTTGTGTAGAAACGGAAGTAACTCAAAAAGATATTTTTGTATACAATCAAATAGCATTGTATTCCATGAATGTTAGATTGTTCTGAACTTTCTATTCAATTTAGACATAAGAACACTGTGGAAAAGAGGCCACTATATGTTTACCTTAAACATTACTTGTGCTCACATTGAAAAGGGAATCTTTATTACAGCAAAGTGAATTGTAGGTAGTTCAAATTGGCATTAGTATAAAGAGAAAAAATCCCACCTGTTGATGATTATATCTCCCTCTTCCTTCCTGTTTTGAGTTTTAGAGAGAAGGAAACAGCTGCATGAATTTTTGAAAATTCTATTTCTCCATCTGCCCAACAAATAAAACAGAATTAGTGTGATTAAAAATGAATGCACAGAAAAACATAATTGGAAAAATGATACAGGAAATAAACATTTTTCTATAATAAATTGTTAAGTAGGACCCACCCTGCCCTTCATCAATACCATATATTATTTTAATACATGATATACTATGTGATTCATGCATTGTTTTTAAGAAACAGTCTCCAAATGGTTGATCAAACAGAACAATACTCTTATGTTTTCCTCAGAAATAAATTGTAGAAACAGATACCTCAATATTTATTTTGCTGAATGTCTACTGCTTCTCAGGGAAGGGGTATCACTCCGTTGCTAATCAGGTCTTTATGGTTTTCCCCTTCTTCCTCCACTGACTTCCATGGATTCTTTCTATTTTTCAGGATGTGCTTTCCGAAAGAAAGAAAGAAACCCCAAGAGAAAATTGGAAAGAAAGGCACTTTATATTCACAACAGATTCAAGACACCTGGTACATTATTTCTCATATGGAGAACCACAACATCCTTGAAAGACCATCATTCTGAGAAATGTTTACCTTAAAACATTGCAGAGTTTATCTCAACATTTATGACCATTCTTATTCAGTGCAAAAATAATGGCATTTTACTGGTAGCCTTTCCTGGCTAGAAGGGTTACAGCTGTTTTCTACCTGTACCAGTGTGAGCAAATGCTTATGCTTCTTCCACCTATCCTTTGATGTCTGTAACAGGAAAAACAGCAGCATATATAGAAAAAGAAAAATAAGTCACTTGCTTTTTCAGATGAAATCCATTCATTTCTCAAAATTAATCTAATCATGTAGATTCCTATATCTATTTGCGGGCATTAAGGAACTTATTAAAACAATAATTATTTTGTTGACATTAATAATTTGAGACACACACACACAGTTAAGTGGATTTACCTTTTAAAAGAGTTTGCATTTCAGCAGACTGGTATCACTTGCATTGTTTGTTCTGAAATCCTCTATAACCGCCACTAAAAATGCATGCTCATAACATTATAGTCATTATAGTTAGACTTTCTAGTACCAGTTCTACTAGATTGGTAATAAACATATTTGGCTGAGATTCTGTTTGGGAGACATAGCTAAAATGATGTAGTTACTTTCCATTCCCTGATCCATTTCCCTAAAGCCCACCTTAAAAACCAGCAACTGCACCAACCAAAGGAGTTTTGCAGCATTAGCGATCATAGCACTAAACAATAGCACATTCAACTCCCCTCCACCTGGAAGTTGTAGTGGGATGAGCAGCTGTATGATCCTGCCATGGGACTCATTGCATCACAGCAAACTGGTGGGAGAGGGCTGGATGCATCATCCTTCAGGGCCCTGCTCATCATCAACACTCCATAATTCTTTGGGTTAGTACAGTTGCTTGGTTTTTATGGTGGCCTTTAAGGTGGGTTTTAAGATGGTGATGATGCCACAATCATACATGTGAATAATAAAATTTAAGAGGTAAATTACTTACAACACTTCTCTTTTTTAAAAAATATACACATTGAACATATCTATATTTCATTCCATAAAATATTTTTCTGAATTAATCTCTATTTTTGCCCCCCCCCCAAAAAAAAACTTACAAAGGTTTTCACAATTAATTATATTACATACAGAATGGATCTTGATTTTATGAATCCTGTTGCTTTTTGGCAATCAATTTTTGAAGCTCTCTCCCTTTCCCCAGGCTATGGGTTCTCTTCCTCTCCCTCTCTCTTTTGTCCTTTCATCTCCTTCAATTTTTTCTTCTTCTTCAATATTATTGTAAGTGCCCATGCTGTTCCTATCTATTCTATATCTTTTGTCATCCTTACAGATGGAAATAATATTTTTAAAAATATTCAGAAAATCACTGTTTCTGGAGTATCCAGATATGTTTCTGGAGTGTTTGTTTCTGGAGTGTCCAGAAATACTGACAGGAAGAATCCTGGATTGATGAATAACTTTGCAGTTCAATGCTTATTATAAAGAAAACAGCATTTTCTATGTAGGAAACACTTATTTTCTGCAAAGACAAATTATTTTTGGCACAGAAATATTGTTTTCTACATAGAAAATAATACTGCTGATTGGATCCAAAATTCATGTGCAATTGTTTTTCCATATGAAACAGCATTTTCCACTCAAGAAACATTTTCTGTACAAAAAATTCTGTTTTCCATGCATAAAACAATGTGCATGTTTTGTTGTTCCAAAGTGTGAACAGTCTTCAAAAAACTGTAATTTCTGAAGTTTTTTTTTTTTTTTTTTTTTGCAGAGGGAGGAAAACTGCTGAAATTAAGTGTTAGTTCCTTCAAGAAGGAAATTAGTGAAAAATTACATCCCTAATCTTCTTAGTCTCTTCTGCTTCATACTCTACATATCTTCAGCACTTCTTCCCTCATTTCTCCTCTGTACATTCTCCAATTTGCTCTTTTTTCCACATGTCTCTTTTTCTGTTTCCCCTACTTCTCTTCTCTAGCCCTTGTGTCTACTCCTCCTTTTTTCTTATCATCATTGCATGCATCCAGTTCCTCCCTCTCACAAATACACTCTGCATCTGACTCTTCTTCCTGCAGATACACACTGTTGCAGACAGAAACTCATGAGTGACAATTTGCCTACAAACATGAAATTTCCTTTTTGAGGGAGGACAATGCACCTGAAGGTGCATCTATAGTGTAGAAATAATGCAGTTTGACATCACTTTAACTATTGTGCCTTCATCCTACAGAATCCTGGGATTTGTATTTTTGTGAGGCATTAACGCTCTGGCAGAGAAAGCAAAGCACCTTGTAAAACTATAAATCCCAGGATTCCATAGGAAGGAGCTACAGCACATCAAGTGGTTCAAACAGCATTATTTCTAGTGTAGATGCATCTGCACCCTGATTTTTCTGTTTTATTATGAAGTAAATATATGCCTGCTCAATCTGGACTGAGACCACCATGCGAGGGGAGCATTAAACCTCTTATCAGGCATTTCCTCCTTCACTTTCTCCCTTCTGGCTGGGGTTTAAAAAAAGAAATCTCATCGTTATAGGTGTTTTATTTTAAAGCTTGTGGGTATGTGGTGAGTTTATGAAAGAAATGGCTGTTGAGGGAAGGTTTAAACCTCCCTTACCAGTGCATGGTGGTTCTAATTTCAATCTGGTGAGCATGTGCTTTTAATGAAGAAATATAGTGTGTGTGCTGCTTCTTTAGAATACTGTGTAGTTTAGTCTTGAGATATAAAAATAAAAAAGGCAGTGCATATAGTTATTTAAAATATATTGGCATGCAGAGGGTGTATCAGAAAGGAGAGGATCTCCCCCCCCAACAGAGTGTGTATGATGGAAAATTTCACTCTTACCTGCTGTAGGTCTTACGGTTTAGTATCACCCTGAAACCAATAAAAGTGATTTAAATTTTTCCCAAATGCACACTTTGTAAATAAAGATTGCTTGGACAGGAAACTGAAGGCTGGAAAGACATTAAGTGAAAACAAAGCTCAGAACCATAAAGCCAATTTAATCAAACATGCCCTTAAGTTTATTTTAAAACATTTGAAATAGGCAATTGCTGAGACCAAGCACATTAGAAAATGTTCTTATTCCCTATGAACGTGGGCTTTGAAAATAACATTAAAGGGGTATAGATAAGGTGATCTTTGCAAGGTGATGACTCATTTATTTGATCCATTGCTTGTAGTTGCTGGACTTAAGGAATCCAAATTAAGTGGCTTTTTTCTAGTCCACATTGCACCCAAAATTCCACATTCTTGGAAGTAACTATTAAGCAAATAACTTGTAATTAATGTCTTTCTTAAAATAACCAAGACAGAAATAAGTTGCATTATAGCTTGAACATTCTAAGGGATAATTTCACATTTTTGTGACGTGACTGTAACAGTTTTAGCTTCTTTTATAATTAGAAGTTGTGTTTCATATCACAGGCCAGAAGCATTATCAGGCATTTTAAAAAGTAACTAAAATGTAACAATTTTAGTTATTTCTGAATAGAGGAAAATAGTTTTGGTTTAAAATGTGCAGTAACTATTATGACAAATTGCAACCTTTGAATCCCGGGAACTGTATGCAATTATTTTTAATAAGTAACTTTCCAGACTGCAGATACATAAGGACAAGAAGATGAATAGGTCAAAAGTGTGCATAGAAGAATGTGCAGGTTTCAAATGTGTATAAAAACAAACATACTTTAGTATGCATACAGTTGGAAAAAATAAACAAAGAAAGATATCCAGTATAAAACACACATACAGCTACAGAACCAAGTACAGACTAGGCATGGAAGACAGAAAAGGAGAAAAAGAAGACCATTCACAGATATGGCCAAGAAAATGTGCATATCGCTTGTTTTAGTATTCAGTTTTGCACATTCATGGGCTAAATTTGGATATTGGCATTCCATGACATGCTATTCCAAATGTGGTTTAAGAAAATAATAATAATAATAATAATAATAATAATAATAATAATAATAATATAATTCCAGCCTTTTCCCCAAAGTTGGGATTTAGAGTAGCTTACAACAAATTAAAAACATATTAAAAATCTACAAAGTACAAAAATTAAAATAAAATTAACCAATCAGAAAACTAAAACATGTATATCTAAAATGTGTGCACATGCAGCACAATAATTAGCAAAATCTAGCACATTATTTTGTGGGATGGCCCTTATATATTAATAATAATAATAATAATAATAATAATACAGTGCAATCGGGGCGGCTTCCAACAGTAAAATACATACAAATCCCAAAAACCCACCTGCCCTTAAAAAGATATTAAACTTTAACAATTTAAAACATACTGAAAAGTCACAAACAATTACAATATAGTAATCAATATAGTCAATCGTAAAATACCTGTCTAAACAGAAAAGGCTTTACTTATTTGATAAAAGAATGTAGGGTGGGTGCCAGAGCCTGGGGACAGCCACTGAGGGGGCCCTTTTCCATGTTCTCACCTGCTGTACCTGTCAGAATGGTGGGACAGACAGAAGGGCCTCCTCAGCAGATCTCAAAGCACAGGCTGGTTCATAAGGGAAAATAGGGTCCTTTTGGACCTGAGCTATATAGGGCTTTATAGGTCAAAACAAGTACTTTGAATTTTGCCAAGAACCCAGATCCTGTCCCCTTTGAGCCTTTGACTGCAAGATAAAATGAATTCAGTATTGGTTGAGTTAGCTAGCTGTTAACACAAACTGATCAAAAGCTAAGTCACAGAAGTTACTTAGAATGATGTCAAAGGAACACACCATCGTTTAGGAAAGAGCTGGGAATGGTGAAAACCTCCAGCTATTGTTAAACTGCAACATCCAGCATTTCTAACCACTAGCTATGCTAGCTAGACTTGAAATCCAATAAAATCTAGAGGGGTGCAAAATTCTCATCCTTGGTTTAGGAAGAAGGCAGATGATTTTATTCAGATTTAGGTGTATACACATGAGCTGCTGCTGGAAAGAGACTTCATCACCATTTCCCTTCCATAGCTGACCCTTAGGCTCCTGAACATTCTGCACAAAGTGTCAGAGGCCCTACTGAATGGGATGAAATATGGTGTGTATTGGCTGGGGAAGGAGACAGAAGATTTCCAAGAATCAGGGGAAAGTACCTTCTTTGAGCTGAACATTTCTGCCTGTCAAAAGCAGCTCCTTTAGTCAATTCATGGCTGGTAAATATCAAAGGAAAAAAACATTGTACATGGTAGCAATTTTATGATGAGACCTCAATCCACGTTTTGCAAGTAGATCCCAGGCTGAGTTCTTAGAGTCTCTGGTTACTCCAAAACCAGCATAAAGCCAGTAAACAGTGGTACTTAAATCATTAAACATATATTGTATAATCCACTAACACTATTATGAAGCAAGCAAACTCTTCCATTGAACCAAGAGAACTTTCTGTTTCTGGAATGTCACAGTGAGAAAAGAGTAATTATTTCTCTGCACTCCCAAATATAAATTAATTTCCCAGTTTTTATTACATTAGCCCTTTGGTATTTCCTCAGCATATTAACCTACACCTCTGGCTGTACTTAGTGTGTGAGGGAACTCCTATTAAGCAGTTCCTACCATTTACCCTTTAGTGTGACATTTAATTGGTTTAATTTTCTTCTTCACCTTTAATGATCTAGAAGATTTATGTTACTATGAAACAATGCTGAGCTTGCTCCAAGAATACAAAATACTTTACATCCCAACATACCTTAGATAAGATTAATGTGTGAATCATGGGGACATTGGAGTGTGTGCACCAGCAATATGATTTCTGTCAATGTTATGACACTTCTTAATGCATAACATTAAACATTTCAGACTTCATTTCTGGTTGTCACTGATGAGTAACAATCTTCTATTTCTCTTCTCAGATGATGATGATAATGTTTTTAATGTGGTCGGTCCTAGCACTTAATGGGCATCCACTGCTTCATAATGAGTGGCCATGGTTACATAGCTATATAACTATAAGTGCTTGAAACTTCTTGGTAATGGATTGGTTCTTCTTGTTAATGCACATTACATTGCAGAAATGCTTCTCAGAGGTTATGCACTGATATTTTCTTTTTGCACCATTTTGTCTTTAAGTCTGACATATTCACCTTGAAGTTTATCCCTGGTTTTTGTATTTATATATCTCTTTATCTCTCTCTCTTCCTCTCTCTGGCAGCACACTTTTTAGATGGATGCAGATATAGATACATACTTTCTCACTGGAATGGCTATTTATATTAGATAAAGATAAATCTGCATCGTGTCCTATCAAAGACAGAATAGAAATTGATTAAGTGAATGAATATTGGCAACAGTAATAATGAATTGTGATAATGATGGGTTGTCACTGTTTGTACAATTCCATTCTCATTATTTCACTAAACGGAGTTGTGCCAAAGTGATCGGGCTAAGACGATTACACACAGGTATCACACTACATTAACTAGTTATGTATGTATGAAGAAGAGATATGAGTCCTGCAGTGGATATGAAATGCTGTTAAGTGATGTAGAAATATGTGGATACAAGTTTATTTGTCATTACCAGAAACACAATGTTAAGCACTGGAGCTGGATGCTGATATAATGCTTTAGAAGTATCTATACCCTTATGCAAAAGATGTTGGGTTGAATCCAGACTTGCTGTAGACCCAATGAAAATAATGGAGCAACTTTATAGTGACTAACCCATTGATTAAAATTAGTCTTTTGTAAGTCTTATTAAATTTGGATACAACCCATAATACAGACATTCCATTTGCTGAACAAGTGCTGATTTGTTTAACATTAAACCTATTTAAACTTTGTTGAACCTGGAAAGAGGCAAGGGGGAGCCACCTAGTGTAGGATCAGCTGAAGCAGGAGTCATTTCTTGACTTCTTCGTCAGCCTTCCCCTGGCTGAACCACCTGAGCACCAAAGGCCTCTCAATAGCTGGGTTTCTCCCTGTCTGTTCCCCATGACATTCTTGCAAACAAGCTGTAAAATGTGGGCTAGACAAAGTAACTGTTATATGGATTTGTAATTGGTTGACTGGCCGAACCCAAAGGGTGCTCAACAATGGCTCCTTTTCAACCTGGAAAGAAGTGACCAGTGGGGTGCCACAGGGCTCTGTCCTGGGCCCAGTGCTATTCAATATATTTATTAATGACTTGGATGACAGTATTGGGGGCATAGTTATCAAATTTGCAGACAATACCAAATTAGAAGGAATAGCTAATACCCCAGAAGACAGGATCAAAATTCAAATGCAATGTGGAGTAGGCAAACAACAACAACAACTTGAACAAATAAACAAAAAACAGGTAAAAGGAGGGGGGAATCCTACCTGGCCCTGAAGTAACCAGCAAAGCTCACACTGTACTGGAGGTGGGAGGGTGGTTGAAGTGATGTACAAAGAGGGCATGAAGGAGGCAGATAGAGCTGAAGAGTCAGTTCCAGATCCCTCTCCTTCATAAAAAGGGTGCCATTGTATTATTATTCCCCCCAGCTATCTGACACAGACAAGAGACAAGCACCTTTACCCCATTAGGCTTGCCACTAGGGCCCTAATTCCCTGTTGCAACCCCACCACCACCACCACGAAACAACATGTTATCTTCCTCTGATAAATGGACACCATCAGCTCTGTAGAGACTGGGCTGCTGAAAAACTAGAGCAGGATGACAAGACATTTCAGATCTCCAGGCTGTGTCAATACAATGGGGATCACCTTCACCCCACCCAACCAGTGAGGCAAAATGGCTGATCACATCAATATTATTTCCAGTTATCTCTTCTGTATGACACAAATATCATGCAAAGCCTTAAGGATAAAGGCCTTGTCCATCAAACCTAGGTCACCCACAATGTTAGGAGGAGGCCTCTTGTACTACCAAAACAGAGACAACAGACTATGCCAATGTAAGCTTCTTTTTCTTAAGCCACTCTGCCATAGCCTGGTTACACAACCCAAGTGAGAATGAAAATGGCAGTTCTATACCTGGGCCCTAACTCTCTGTTGAGTGGACAGATGTACACAAGGGATACCTAGTGTCTAATACACTGGATAGATCCTACACGTAGTCCCATAGCAAACACTGTAGAAGCAGCCCCAAATTGAAATAAATGGGTTTCAAATTTAAATCCTTGCAGACTCAAGTGATGCCTTGGAGGTAACAGTTCAAAACTGATATTTGGTAAGTGGTGAAAGGTCACCGTGACAAAATAAAAGACCAGGCCTAATTTTGCAATGCCTGAACAAGTTATAAAGCCAAATCTTGAGAAAGATATAAGGTTACTTTTGCCCCCACTTCCTTTTGATCTCTCTCAGAGGTATTGATAATCAATATAGCTTGTTGTCCAGAAAAAGTTAAATCCCTTAGCTCCAATGCTCTATGTGATGCATCCCCTCTAGGCAATGCTAATCAGTGGAACCCATGGCATGCAAAGATACATTTAAGACATTCAGGACCTTCAGCTCATCCCTCCCCAAAAAATCCCATTGAAGGAAGAAAGATATTCTTGCCAAACTCCTAAATCTTCTTTGATCCCTTGTGGAATCATAATCCTACAGTAGGGATTATGAATTTCATACATAGCATCAAATCACCCCTTAAGAAAGCCCCACCAGGAACCACAACTGTGCACACAAAATTTCAATGACCCATGAGCTGTTGATTCCTTAAGAAGCCAAATAAGTTGAATAAGGTTTTCAACAGAGAAAGCATGGATCAGGATAGGTATGAACATGGTCTAATAGAGCCTGGATCATTGCTGTGATAAGTTGTGGGAGGGCTGAAATGATGCCTAAGCAGGACCAAAGGCATTGCTATGAAACTTGCTTCAGAAAAAAACAGTTTCTGTTCCAATGATTGCTTCTAAGCACCCACCCACCCAAATACTACCGAGAATCCCCTTAGCTGTATTGCCCAGTGGCATTGCACACTGCTTGCCAGCTGCCCACTTCAATCCTCTTTCCTTCAAACCAAAACTGAAATAAATTTAAAAAACCTGATATCTTTCCTCTAACCATCATCTTCAAAGCAATAACCAAAGATGGCTCAAAAAGGAGAGGCAAGTAGGGGTTACAGTCCTTAATATCTAGACTCCACCCCATGTTTAGGAGACACTGAGCTCTAGCTGATGTATTTGTCACTGATCTCACTACCATTGGAAGCCAGCAAAGCCAGGTTCTTCCCCTCAGTGCTTCATCCTCACAGGTACAGATCCACATTGCTGAGTGACCATGGGTCTTCACAATATCAGTAGCATGCATTAACATATATTGTTAGAATAACAAATTCCTTAAGCTATTGGCACATCAAATGAATCTGGTTCTGGAGAAGAAGTTAACTCCAACTGTCTTAAGCAGGTAAATTATTTTAATCCAACACCTACATCCAGTTGCTAGGCCCAATTAGATTAGACCTATTAAACTTGGGACGCAGTGGCGCAAATGATTAAGACATTGACTCTGTTGATTGCAAGATTGGCAGGCCGGCAGAGCTTCCATCACTAGTCCCAGCTTCTGCCAACCTAGTAGTTTGAAAGCATGCAAATGCAAGTAGGTAAACAGGTACCACTTTGTTGGGAAGGTAAACAGCGTTCTCTGAAGTCATGCTGGCCACATGACCACAGAGTAGTCTTTGACAATGCTGGCTCTGACTCTTTGGCTTAGTAACAGAGATGAGCACTACCCCCTACAGTCAGACATGACTTGACAACCTTGTCAATGGGGAATACTGTTAGGAAGGATCTAATTAGGGGAATTTATAATTAGCTCAAAATATGCAAGAGTGGGGCCCTAACAACACCCCACAGGACTGTGTACCATTATGTATACCAAAGGACTAAGATATCCCACAATGGATGACACTGAGGCAGACTTCTCCAATTAAAGTCTAAATATTTATTATTAATAAGGGAAAACCACATACACAAATAGGTCACTCACACACTGCACTCTTAGGAATAAAGGGGGTGAAAGTGGGAATAGCTTGAGAGGGACCAGACTGAGGAAATTACTCACTTCCGAAGGCTTCTCTGGATTCTGCTGTGGAAGTGGATGATAATGATGATGAAGCATGGCCACTGAAATGGGGGGGGGGGGAGAGATGGCCACAGGAGCTATGATCAGAGTACAGGCCAATGTGGAGTCTGCATGCACTCTCAAGATAGCACATGGAATCTAAAATGTCAGGGTTCTTATAGGAAATTTCTGCCTTCTGGCTATTGACAAAACCAGAACAAAGGCATTGATAGTCTTAGCTCTGTTAACCTAGGTGTGAGCATAGTCTAAACAATGCATTTGGTTTTTGAAACTATAAAGGAGGGGAGGCTAGAGAAAAGGGCGCAGTCAAATCTGATCACTGTCCCATCAAGTGTGAGACTCAAGACCAGGGGTAGGCAACCTTTTGAGCCGGGGGCCAAGTTGCTGTCCCTCAGACAATTGGGGGGCCGAAGCATCATAAATAAATAAATAAATAAATAAATATATTTTTAATAAATAAATAAATAAATAAATAAATATGCATGCACACTCTCTCAGCCCCAGAAAAGCCATGGCAAAACCCCTGTGGAGATTTTGCCAAGAAAACTACAAGAATAAGTAATAACAATAATCAATATCATCATGGTGGGTGGCGGCGGAGGTGGCAGGACCAGCCTGGGGCCGGTCCAAAGGCCTCAGGGGCTGCATCCGGCCCCCAAGCCTTAGGTTGCCTACCCCCACTCAAGACAAATAAGCACTATTATGTGTCTTTTCCAGTATAATGGTTTTTCCCTTTTGGCAACTCCCAAACCTGTCTGGTGGGGAATTTTCCAGTAGTTCTGGGCAGGTCTCTCAGTGCCTACATGACCTGCCATCTAAAGGATTATGGCTGCTCTCCCTCAGAGATCAGTTTGGGGTTATAGAGGGAACTTCACATGTGTCCAAAATTTTATGAAAAATCACATATGCTAACAATACCTTTGCCTTACCTTATTAAACTAATTGCCAAATGGCAGGTCAGAGTTTAGATAAATTCCACTGTTTCTGTAGGTCTACTCTAATTGGGACTGACAATTGTAGTTAGGGCCAAACTGTTAAGCTGAGGTCTAGTTTGGACAATTGTGTTGGACTCATTTCCACAATGATTTGATAAGGTAGGAACTTCAGGAGCTCATGGAACAAATACAGATATGCTGATTGTGATGGTGAAGACTGAGCTACCTCCTATTCCTAGTTTTCTTCTTGACAAATAGTCATGGGAGTTTCTGTGTTACTAGAGGCATGGTATAGCAATCAAGGAAAAGTCATCGTAGTGATTTGTGTATGGTAGAGGTAAGGTTGGGATTATGTTTTGGAAGCAGACCAAAATATAATATTTGTTGGCTGTGCAACAACATTGATCACTGAAGAGTCAAGAATGTGTCAGAGTGGGCATTAGCAACAGCAATAGCAAGTGCATTTCTATACTGTTTATCAGTGAACTAAGCACTTCCTAAGTAATTTACAATGTGTAAGCTAATTGTCCCCAACAAGTTGGGTACTCATTTTACCAACCTACGAAAGGATGGAAGGCTGAGTGGACCTTGGAGCCCCTGGGATTGAACTCACAACCTTGTAGCTGCAGTACAGGCATTTAACCACTGCACCAGAAAGTCTGAGTGATCCCAAATGTCCTCCCTGCTTCTCAGTGATGTAAACTGATACTCTAGGGATGTTTCTGCCTCCTCTTCCCAGGGTCCTCTCAGCTCTTACCTAGAATGCAGCTAGATTAGTTTAGCACCCTAAATAACTTTCCTGTTTTATGGTGCAGACATACTGCAGAATTAAAGTGTTTTGAGATCACTTTAACTGCCACGACTCTATCCAACAGGATCCTGGGACTTGTAGCATGGTGAGATACCCATACTCTCTGACAGACCAGGTAAAATACCTCACCAACCTACAAATCCAGAATTCTGTAGGATAGAATCATGGTAGCAAAAGTGATGACATACTGTTTTAATTCTGCAGTGTGGCAGTCAGGATCTCTACCACTGCACATACTCTCTATCATGTATATGTATATGCTCTGGGTACATAGAAAAAAATAGCTAGTGCAAGTTCAATAATTACTTCTGGTTGCTTCAAATAATAGTATTTTTATTTACAAAGAATGACCCTCCCCAGTGAACAGCTAGCCAGAACACTAGTTAGATTCAAACAGCTCCATTAGAGAAAAAGCAATGTAAATGTGTCTAAATAATAGAAAACATGAATGTTAAAACTGTTTACAGTTGTACCTAATGAAGGGGCAATTTTCATGCCCTATAGCCAACTTTACGAATGATGGCCTCAAAATTCCATCTTGCCACTTGTAGTTTCACTTGGAGTTTGTATTTAGAAACTCCAAAAGATTAGGTTCCCAATCAAAAGTGTGTAGGGCATGGCTGATACTTTTGTTCCTGTCTAATTGTTGCTTGAGAGTGTAGAATGTGGGAGTATGGGATTATGACATGCCCTTTGAATTTTTCACCTGAAATGACATTCAAAGGGTCAAGCACAGCACTGATTTTAATGGCCTGGTGGCACAGTGGTTAAATGTCAGGACTGCAGCCACAAGGTTCTGAGTTCAATCCTGCAGGGCTCCAAGTTCCACTCAGCCTTCCACCCTTTCATAGGGTGGTAAAATGAGTACCTAGCTTGTTGAGGGCAATTGGCTTATACATTGTAAACCACTTAGGGAGAGGTAGTTCACTGATAAGCGGTATAGAAATGTACTTGCTATTGGTATTGATTACTGAAATATGGTTCCTGTTGTCAATGAGGACAAGAAAATTTACAAGTACTCCTTTAAAATAAGTAAACATCACCTGCACCTCACCTACTTTTCCACTCCACCTTCAAGTTAAAATATTTGCCAAACTTTAGCTTTTTGCCTGCATACTCATCCATGGTTAATTTTTTTCTGAGACATTGAACCTTCTCTGTCAGAGAGCTCTGGTGCCACAATAAACTACAGTTCCCATGATTCCCTAGCACTGAGCTGGGGCAGTTAGAGTGGACTCAAGCTGCATTATTTCTGGCAGTCTGTAAAGGCCCTAAGTATCTGACCTAGAATTGTGGCCCATCTATATAGAAGCAAGATTGCAATCTGCCATTTTTTCCATTAGAATATGTAAGCCCTATGAAAGACAAGAATCAATTTTTATTGCTTGAATTTTTAGTGCTTCCGTGAGGATGTCTCACCTTCCTTTGGTTCAGAAAGGAAGAGAAAAACAACAGCTCATTGACAGCTTTTAATATTTTAATTGACAAGCCAAGCTTGGTACATATTACATCCCCTGTTCTACAAGAAGTGGGCAGGGAAGAATGATTTGAAAGACTCTCACTGGAGTTTAACAATGTAGTGCATTCTCTATGCTCAGGAATGTCATTAACTTCTATTAAATGAGTAAATCATGAATTATAAAAATGTCAAATTTCGTTTAGCAGGCTCAAGAGGATCTGAAAATATTTTGTTTACTCTTCCAAGATGCCACAGAGTCAAGAAAAGCTATTTTGAAAACCAAGTTTCTTTAGATCACTGGAGGAATAACAAAGTGAATTGGAAAGTGGCTGGAAGAAAGAAGAAAAGATCTATGATATATGAAGCAAACCTGAGCTAAAAGGAAGTCACTTGTGGACTCCACTAGGTCACATTGGTTAATTTTTATATATATACTGTGGATTAGGCTTTTCCTCTCTCTGTCCAGATAATACATTGCTGCAAGATACCCTTTAGACTGTGTAAATTATGCATCAGCTACTGGAATTTTGGAAGAGATTTTCAAAAGAGCAAGAGCACCCATTCTGTTTTATTTTGATAGATGTGTGAATGCAGCACCATAAGTAAACTGGGAATTGCTTTGAGTTAGGCTGAATCAAGGCATCTTTTTCTTTGTCTTGGATTTAAAAAAAAAAGAGAGAGGAAGGAGATGGTGTTAATTCTCAGAAGGGTAATAGCTCTCACATTGACCTCATCTGCTCTCAGATTGAATTTTACAAACAAAATGTTGAACTGTTTTTATGGAAAATAGTTAATTTTTAAGGAAAAGCAACTAATAATAGATTCCTGTTGCTAGCAAGTTTTCTCCAAGGGTTTATACTATTCCATGGATAGACTGGTGCTTCTAATTGTTAAGTTCTAGGTATATATTATAATTTTATGTATAGTCAGCCTTCCCATATCCACAGGTTCTGAATCTACAGATTTAGCCAACAATGGTTCAAAAATATTCACATGCACATGCACGCACGCATGCACGCACGCACACACACACATATCCAAAAAGCAAACCTTGATTTTTCCATTTTATATAAGGGATGCCATTTTACTATGCCATTGTATATAATTGGACTTGAACAGCCCAAGATTTGGGTATCCATGGTGGGTCCTGGAACCAAATCCCAGCAGACCCTGAAGCCCCACTGTATGCTAGAGCCTTTCAGCCTTTCAGGAAGGCTAAACAAGCCACTGTAAGGGATCTTTGTGAAAGAGTAATTGCTGTGTGTGGTGATTTTAAATAATACTTAGTTTGAATAGCACATCTACTGTGACTTACTAGCTGAAAGAATATTCTAGGTTTGAACAGATCATTAAACCAGAGGCCTTTCACACTAAAGCAAAAGCAAAGCAAAGCAGCTTCATTTATATACCGCTTCATGCTATGATTCCACTTTAACAGCCATGGTAACACCCTATGGGATAATAGGATGTGCAGTTTAGGTAGGGCTATTTAGAAATATCAACCAAAGTGCTTTGGTGCTGCACCAATGACAATCCTCAGGGTCATAGGATGTTGCCATGACAGTTAAAGTAGAATCATAATGCTATAATTAGTTAGTGTGAGAGGATCCCAAGCTCCATCCAGTTTCAACATATATGACTATCTGAACTTATCTTAAGGTCAACACATGATATACACGTTGGGAATATTCTAGGATTAGCAATCCAGACTGGGGTGTGTGTGTATGGAGTGTCACAGAATTGTGAGAGTGCTCCTGTGCTGAGATCAATGGCCTATTTTTCAGTCTTGCCCTTGGAACCTTATCATCGATCACTAGTAGTATGGCAGTCATTTACTTCTGACAAATGAGTCAAAACAAAGTTGCATATCAACAATTTTGTACTGCATGGGCTGTTTGACTGATATATATTCTTTTTAATGTAACTATTGCTCTTAGAATCAATGAAAGCAGGATGGTCCAAGATCACACCTCCCTGGTTTCCATTGCCAAAGTTTGGGAAAGTTGCCTTGTTGAACTACACGTTTTAAAGTCCCCTGGGGAATCTGGGAATTATAGTTGAAAAAGGTAACTTTCTCAGGCTCTGTTCCAAGTATTGATCCAAATAGAAACTGGTCATATGTTTCTAAACTGAACAGAGTCTGGTATGGCAATCTGTTCAGACCTTTGGAATTTCAGACTCTGAAATTTTGTGGGAACTATGTATATAGTGATGGATGCTTTTTTTAAAAAAATCAACCAGCAAGTCTGGAGTAAATGGGAAAATATATTGATGAGGGATATTCAGTTAGACATTTGATCTGTTGCAGTGAAATGCTGGTTTTAACATCCAAACTGAATCTTCCAACTTCACCAGCCAAGAACTGTTTAAAGCAAACTTGAAGCAACCTGTTCTCTTTTTTGCATATAACATTTCTGTGATGACTTAGCAAAAGGATATTTCTACTTCAATTTTTTTCACCTATTACGAGCAAATAAATTATTGATTTACAGTAAATGAGGAGTAGTTTTGCAACTGGCAGACAGCAGAGAGCTGCCAAGAATTAACATAACAGCACGGTTGAGTACATTACCTTCTCTGCAATGTGTTTTAGATCAGAATATTTTAACAAGTACTGATATAGATTCGTGTTCTGAAGACAGCATCGCTTAATTGTTTGGCTTCTTTTACAACTTTCCTTTCAGAATACCTAATAATACATTTTGTCTTGTCCAGCAGACGTAGAATAATGGTAGAGAATTTACTTCCCAAAGTAATAGTGGATAATAGCAATGAACAAATGGATTGGGCATTTTGTGATACAAGATCCAGCATTTCTGTAGATGCAGAAACCAAAAGAATGATGGGTATACAGTAGATTCTGCTCTCTCTTTTTTTAAAAAATGTGTGTGTGTGTGTGTGTGTGTGTGTGTGTGTGTGTGTTTAAATGTATGAGTCTGCAAATCTGAAACATGCTTCTATAATAACAAAATAAGTAGTATGTATTGGTCATTGGCAGAAAATGCTGCTTCCTGATCACTTTTGAAATTGGGTGAAACAATAAACTATATTTCAAAAGACTTTCCCAGGGTGGCTTAGAATAAAAATACAAGTGGGAGCTGAAACAAAAAGTTGCAGTGTGGAGTGCTGCCTGATCGAGGGCTTTTAAAATACAATGCTATGACTGCATTTTTAACTGCCATGGCTGCATCCTGTGGAATTCATGTATTGCACTTAGGGAGGGATTAGAGCTCTCTAGCTAAGAATTCTAAGTAGTCCTCCCCCACACAAATATTGCCAATCTCAAGATGCCATAGGATGGAAACACAACAGGTAACACAGAACCATAGAGCTATCATTGTGTTTTGTGAAAGGGCCTAAAGCAGGGGTAGGCAACCTTTCCCCTTTAAGGGCCAAGGGACTTCAGCTCCCAGAAGCCTCAGCCATGTTGGGCAATAGTCCCATGTTGGCCAATAGCTCCTGGGATTCTGGGAGCTGAAGTCCCTCGGCCCTTAAAGGGGAAAGGTTATATGAGGAAAATTATAAATCAGTTTCCGATTGTAAACTGTTGAATCCAGATTAGATATATAAGGAATAGCCATAGTAATTAGTAGGACATGGGTTAGTCACTTTTAACTAGTAACATGCAACAAGCCCCAGACTCACTTGGGGCAGATTTGCAAGTTACCCCAGAGCGTAAGGGAAAACAGAGCTGTCATTTTCTCCTCTGACATAACATCTTTTTCTCAACTCCCCTTGTGGCTTTTCATGGACGTGGAAAGAAACAGCCAGTCAGTGGCTTTACCAAGAGTGCTTCTCAGTTGCCAGAATTTGAAGCCACACAGTTCAGTCAGATCCACCTGGAAATCACAAGGTCAGGATAGCTCTGCTCAGCAATGCATTTTGGTGTGATCCACCTTCACAACTCTCTACTCTATGGCTCTTGTTTTGGTTGGTATCTGCTTGGCTGGAAGATTCTGACAGTGCCAGTCTCTAAAAGTAACTTTTCTCAGCTCACCTCTTAAATCCATATAAGTCCTATTTAGGCATTTGTCTGAATCCATGAAGGTCTAAATGGCAGGGTGATGGTCACCCATATAGTCCTGAATATAGCCAACAGTCTACAATATCAGAGATTTTTCTGTGTTGAGCATGTAGTTTTGCAGAGGTCTTTGTAACAGTATTTGGATAAATGCTATTACAAATCTCCCATGATTGGGAATCTAGCCTTAACAGAGTGGCTGATCATAGGAGTTCTTCTAGTTAAAGATATTTTGTTCTTATTCTCCAAATAATTATAATGATTCATTTAAGAGACTTCCTGCAGGGTATGGCTCCTTGAGGGGGGGAAGATAGGAGAACAAAGAACATATTGATTATAAGATCTTTCTGTCGGAGAAGTTGTTATCTCATATGGACCATTAGCAGGCAAAATGACGCTATGAAGGAGAGACAAAATTTGGAGAGTACTCAATGGAATAAATGGGGTGGGGGGAGGGATACAAGTCTCCAAGTGTTCTATGGATGGCTGTTTTTACTTTGGTAAAAGCCAACAAGTTTCAGTCTATATACATTTCAATGGCCTTCATCAGAGTCTACATAAAAGCATAAATATAAATATAAAACTAAAATTAAAATTGCATTATATAGCAGATGACAAAACTGCTATTGCAAGTGATAAAGTGGGCCAAAATGTACATTTGTTTGTTAATATGCTTTGTAAATTTAGTCATTTTGGAAGTACACCTGCAATAGACACAATGGCCACTGGGATGGTGTCCTGTGAGTCTGGCTGTGCCCATCAGGATATTCATGGATGTTTATTTTTGTTTTGTTTTGTTTTTGTTTCTTTTAAATTTGTTTGTTTGCTTTTACAACTTGTGGTTCTTTTTGAGAAAATGGTATGTGCTGGTTATGTGTCAATGCTTTATGATAGAACCCTGTAAAATGTTGTGATTCTGTGATTGAAAGAGAGAGTGCAATTGAGACAGTTGGACTGTAGTCTATCTTGTTTTTTTAGTAGTTCAGAGTGTGATGTTGGATGCCTTATGTAAACCTTGAACCATCAAATTGACTGGAGTCCTGTTAAGGCTAGATTTCCAATCATGGGAGATTTACCTTAATTGACTCTCTGTCAATTAATTTATTGGTCAATCTACAGGTTTCTTTTCTGAAATGTGGAACTTTCATTGGAACCATTCTGTTTTAATCTAACAACTGCCCATAAGGGTGATTACATGCAAGTGATCTGAAATGTTGGCTGTCAAATCTTAAATTAGTGTTGGCACATGTGGGTTTTCTATATAGGAAGGTTGTGAGATGGTTTCCTGCCTTTTTTTACTTTTACATCCAAACATTGGATTTCTAAATTGTTGAATTCTACATCAAATTGTAGATTTGTGTTCCTAGAGTTTATCCACTTATGGAAATCCATAAGATGAACTCTACTCCCATACACACACACACACACACACACACACACACACTTAAAAATCTGACCCAAAATATGTTGTTCTTTTAATGCATTTTCAGGACAGGTGATCTGACTTTATACCTGGCCATGTATACATTGTTCACTTCTGGGGCCACAGGTCATACCATGGACACTCGTGTTATCTGTAAATAAAAGTTGTTCTCAAAGTAATTTTTTTTTGTCAAAACTAGTTTAGTCAGAGGGATTAGAAGTGTAAGGGAGGATGTCTCTCTTCTCTCCCATTTAAAGTTTGTTGCATGGCATTGAAAGCTTCTCTTCTGGTATACTGGTGCAGAAAGAGTTCATGTCTACAGTAACTAGTTAATCTCCCTCCTCTAATATCACAGGTGTTATTTTATTAATGAAATCTGAAGAGTCCCATGTATAAGATGGTATTTTGGGTATAAACCTTATTAAAACTGGTCCACAAATTGAGCAAGTGTCACTAAGCTGCAGTCTGATACCACTGAGCAGCCTGGAGGGGGAATTTAGCCCTTTATGTATTTTTGATAATACATAAAATATAGGTGTTCTAGGGTTACAAATTTACCAACATTTTTTGTTACTCTTCTGATATGTATCCCAAACTGAGACCCTCATCTACAATGGTTTAAATAATTTTGGTAATAGCAATTTTGGGATTATCCTTACATAGACTATATACTGACTTGTCTTAAAGCTGCTAAAGTATCTCATTTTATCCAATGGCCCCTTCTGAAGGTTATGGCTCCTTGGCAGGGGGAGGATATGTGTACAAATAACATATTGATTAAAATATTTTTAATCACAGGCCTTTACATCATATGGGCCATTAGTAGGCAAATTGATGCTATGAGTACATTGGCACTTTAGAAATAATGCAGTTTGACACCACTTTAAGTGCTGTAGCTCTATCCTCTGGAATCCTGGGATTTGCAATTTTACAAGACTTTTAGCCTTCTCTGACAAAGAGTGTTGGTGTCTTACAAAACTACAAATCCCAGTATTCTGTATGATGGAGTCATGGCAGTTAAAGTGGTGTCAAACTGCAGGATGTAGATGCACCCCTGTCTGAGATTCCATATCACATGCATGTAACATAAATATCTGCTAGTGGAATAATGTGATGTTTGTATTATGCAACCGCTATGCTTAATACCAGCTGGGCACAATGTGTGTGGATAAATAGCCAGTGCCCATGACTGATATCCCACTGTGAAATGGCAATATGTGATGCACATTTACATGATATTCTGTGAGCTTTAATGTGCCACCACATGTTCAATGGTTTTGCATGCAGAATTCTGCTTATGCTGCCATCAGCTAAATATGACCATTGCACATTGGTCATATTCTCTCTGCATCCATGGTACTATTTATGACTACATAAGTCACTAATGCTTGCATTTATTACAAATATTCTTAAATTCAACAAAATACAGTTGGAATCTACAGTACTTTACTATAGTGGTTCCTACTTTGCTCTCTCTTTACTATTAGATGTTAAGTAAAAGCCTGTAATATACCACTACTTGCTGCACAGTATACTGAAAAACCAATAACAGTAAAATATAAAATAGTTTGGTGCAATGAAGTTATTTATCCAAAGGATCTACTGGTAAAGGACCATTTTCTTTTATATTTTACTCTGACTCAGTTATACTGCAGAACTTTACCACTTAAGGAAACATGCCTAAGTAGTAAATGCCTTGTAATGGTTCCCTGCTGTAGATCCCTCATCATTTTTCCCCAAGAATAAGCAGTGTTTTATAACTCATTGGTGTTACATTTTATGAAGACAGCATGTGCAGAGCATATGGTGAAGCAGAATTAAAGAAATGGACTCTGGGACATATTTTTCAACTCTCCTCTGCTCTTTCTTCTTCTGTATAATGATGTGATTTTTCACCAATTCCCAGATCAGCCACTCACAAGAATTATCTTAAAACTCTAGTTTTTATGACTGCATGTATTGTGTCAAGTTCAGCTTCTTTAAGATTATAGAGATATACATCTAGCCATTGTCGCACTTTTCATCCAGTATATGGAATATGATCCAGAATTATTGTTGAAATTCTGCTGTGCCAAGTTGACATTTCAGTCCTGAACTTGAAGACGTGCTGTGAAAGTTCAAGTTGAGTGACCTTGAAGATAATTCTTTCCTTACTTACCCTTCCTCCATTTCTCTCTCTGCCATTTTCTTTGTGATGAAATTTGGATTGAAGATACCATCCTATGGTTAGTGAGGCAAGCTTGCTTCTTTTCTCTTATTTCTGTTAGGGAATGAAGTGATAACATATTAAATTTAATTAGAATTAAATTTCCAGGCAGCCTTTTTCAGAAGGGTATTAACTCTGCTTGGCCATTTTAATTCATGATCAACTGGAACACTGAAGTGGTACACTTCTTCCTAAGGGCCTTCAGAGTGAGATATTCCTTAAACATTTGTTTTCAGGTGTGTCAGGCTACAATTCCTATTATCCTTAGCCAGCATATCCAATTGTGATTATGGGACTTGCAGTCCAAACCATCTGAGGAACACTTGGCAGGAGTCTTCTAGAGAAGACTGCTCTAGAACAAGGTGTAATATATAAATGTGTTTTAGCATGTCTATTCTATACTTTTAAAGATGGTTAGGGTAAGTACAATACTGGAATTTCTCCCACTCTGTTTTTTAAAATGCTCCACATAGATTTAATATATCAATTTTATTGTATTTCTTAGTTCAAAGCACTCAAAGGGTTTCTTCCAGACTGAGGGCACCTACGACTACCAATCAAAAGGCAGGGTGCAGCTGTTTTATATCTCAGCAGACTTTTTTTCCTGGTAAGAAAGAATATGGAAGAAGTGAAAAGAAAACAGAGGAGGGCTGCAAAATGACGATGTCCCCATAAAATCCTCTGAAGAAGGAAGTGCACTTGAAGATTAAAAATCTCACTGGGAAAATCTCCAAGTTGCATTCAGTCTGTAATTCAGTGGGTACATGCTGTTTCTTCTCTTTAGTGAAACATTTAATAGTTTATAGTTCTACTTACTTGAGAAAGTGAATTATATTTATAATAATCCCTGATGCCCAAAAAGAATGAGGAAACAGAACAAAGAAAAACCAAAAAACTTCATGGAGAAGCACTAAAGGCCTCACCAGACAAGACACTGAGCATGTATTAAAAAAGAAAGGTGCTGAAAGGAAAGCAGCCAATTAATGAGGTGAGAAGAGGCAGCCATTCTTTTGTCCTTTCCCCTATCCCCTTCAGCAGAGGCAAAAAAGAACAGGGAGAGAGATTCTCCCCCAGCCAGAAGTCCCAGGACCTCCCAGACACAGTGCTTTCTCTTCTGAACTTTGATCCTTCTGGAGTGGATAAGGAGATATGGAAGTATAGTAAGAAATGGCAATGCCTGATCCTATTTCTTTTCTGTTGATCACTTCTTTGAGCTTATAGCAATAGCAATAGCAAGTGCATTTCTATACCATTTATCAGTGCACTTAAGCACTCCCCAAGTGGTTTCCAATGTGTAAGCTAATTACCCCCAACAAGCTGAGTACTCATTTTAGCAACCTTGGAAGGATGCCAGGCTGAGTTGACCTTGAGCCCCTGGCTGGTATTGAACTCACAACCTTGTGGTTTGTGAGTGAGTGGTGCTCTCTTAGAGAAAGAGAGACAGAGAGGAAGAGAGGGAGATACTTCTGTTCCTTTACTTGAAACTCTCTGGAATGCAGCCACTTCACCTTGTCACACACTTACTTGTATTATTTTTTCTGAGTGATGTGATGGTGGGTATTGAAATCAACTAGCTCATTCCATGCTACCCTGAGACAAAGAGCAAGTGACATGATGGCAAGGAGCTGCATCTTGCTTGCTTCCTTCCCTTTCCTGGAACTGCCCATTTAGAAAGAGTGAGTAGTTTTGGTGGCTTCTCTCTGAGACCCTCAAGTGTAAAGATACATTACATTAAAGTCAGAATCATCCTGGCCATTGTATTTCCAGTTTCTATGCACGGGTGTGAAAGCTGGATAGTGAAAAAAAATTGACAGGAAGAAAATCAATTCATTTGAAATGTGGCACTGGAAGAGAGTTGAATGGATAACATGGATTGCTAAAAGGACAAAAGAATGGGTCTTGAAGGAAATCAAGCCTCAATTTTCAATAGAAGGAAAGATGACTACACTGAGGCTGTCATACTGTGGAGATATAATGAGATGATGTGAGTCACTAGAAAAGATGATAATGCTCAGCAAAGTGGGAGGTAGTAGGAAAAGATGGAGACCACACTACGGGCTCATTCCCACTATGATTTACATCAATTTGCTGATCACTTTAAATGTGCCTCGTCCCCATTTGAAACGGTTTCAGATGTGACTGTGATCATTTGGACTAGTTTCAAAGTGAGACAAATGCAAAACAAAAACAAAACAAAACACTCTTTTCAGACACTATTTTTTTTGCTGGTCCTTTTGAAAAGAAGCGATTAACAAGCGTGTTCAGCAGGTGGGAACGATGGACCTGAGTCACATTAAACTGAAGGGAAAGGATTACTGTGGCAGAGGGTTGGTACATCCCTCAGCCAATTTTGGGAAAAATCTGCCAGTTACCCCCTCTCAGTGCTGCCTTTGTGCTTTGTGGTGTGACCTATGGATATATATATGGGTGCAATATTTATATATACGCACACACACACACACACACACACACATACTTGCGGGTGGCATGCCAGGTGAGCGGACCAACTGGTTTAGTGAGACAAGTAATTACAAAAACAATTCAGCACATATACTATCATTTAAAAAAAATTGCCTGCATCCCAGGGGAAAGTCCTCGATATGACACCCATGGCTGCAAGTTTCCCAGGGGAGAGTCCTCCATATGACATCCATGAGTGCATGCATCCCAGGGGAGAGTCCTCCATATGACACCCATCACTGCATGCATCCCAGGGGAGAGTCCTCCATATGACACCTGTGGCTGCATGCATCCCAGGGCAGAGTCTTCCATATGACACCCATGGCTACATGCATCTCAGTGAGAGTCCTCCATATGACACTCGTGGCTGCAAGCTTCCCAGGGGAGAGTCCTCCATATGACACCTGTGGCTGCATGCATCTCAGGGAAGAGTCTTCCATATGACACCCATGGCTGCATGCATCCCAGGGGAGAGTCGTCCATATGGCACCCATGGCTGCATGCATCCCAGGGGAGAATTCTGGCTACAGCACCCATGACTCCCTCCTGTGTTTTCTTGAATGTGTTGCCAGTTGCATCACTGATGACACATATATGATTGACAGGCATTTTGAAGGGGCACAAACTAGTGGGAATGACAATCGTGCCAAAAAGGAAGTGAACAAAGAAAAGACCCACTTCCATAGTGGGAATGATGCATTGACTGGAATTGATTCACCGACCTGGAGCAAAAATGAATCACAAACCAGGTTAAATGTAAATGGGAATGAGCCCTAAATATCTCAGAAAACCACAAACCCCCAAAATCCATATAACTGAGCCAGTGAAAGTAAAGCAGAGTTAAACTACATTAATTCTGCAGTGCAGATTAGACCCATGAGAACTTTAAATACTTGCCCTGATTAGAGCTGAGACAGTTCTCTTTTGAGTATCTTCATAGTCTCCCAGTTGCACATTTTATGGATGCTGCAAATGTCAGTTTGGAAAGGAGAGAATTCTCTGTTCCGTGTATGAATTTAACAGCCTTCATGAAAGAAAGATGCACCTCGCTGCAACAACCCATTCCTTAATTGTGGGACCTGACCTGGAGCTAATGGCAAGGAAAACACACACTTTTGACATCCTCAGAGGCCTTGTGATCCTTGTCACTTTACCTCTGATAGGCCTTTGCCCTCACATTATTAATCAATCTTGAAGCTCACTACTGGTAAAATTTGCCTCCGATGCCTAATTAATATTTATTCATGATTAGTTCTGTCACGGATAAGGAAAGTTTTTCCTTAATGCTTGTCTCGAAAGAGAAGGTCAGGCATTTTTCTCTTGTTTTTAAATGCATCTAAATAAACAACCCAGGAACTGAAGAGTGCCCATGAGGGAAGGGCCGCTTTAGCACATCTCCCACACTCCCTTTGGTCTGGGTTTATTTCGGTGCTAACTACTCAGCTCAGCAGCAGCACCTGGGGCTGCACAAGCTGAGCCGTGGGAACCATTTTTCCAGCCAATAATAACTGATGATAACCTTGACTGCAGCATATATCATCATGGCAGGTTTTGGTTTTGCAAAGCAGTAAGAAGACCTGGAGAGGATCTGAAGAATTCCCTGGATTATTGGAGTGAGAAGGGGGAAAGGAGAGGGGGTGGACGTTAATGGAAATTCCACCTCGCTCCTTTTCCCTGGGAATCCCTCACCCGATACTCTACCTCTAACCCAAACAATCCACCCACATCCACAAGGTCTCTCTATATCTCTTCGCTCCAAAACCTATGAGAGCCTTCCCTGCGTAGAGCTTCCTCGGCCGCTAGGTGGCGCCCTCCCCCCATTTTTGAAATAAGTTGCTTTCCCCATATAGTTATAGCACCCCTCCCCGTCCAACCAACCCCCCCCCCATTTCCTATGGGGGAGGGAGGAAGAAAGAGGGCGCAGAACCCAAAGTTAAGAGGGCATTTGGGCGAAACGAGCCCTGGGTGGCCGAGGTTTTAAAGGGCCCCCCTCTGCCTCCTTTGCCCAGCTGTGAAAGGGAACTTCAAGGGGGAAGCCAGGCTTCCTAGCGGTCGCCTCCTTGCCAAACCGGGGCAGGACCCTTGGCATTGCCTCCTGGACTTGGGGCAAAGGTGGGCGGATGGGTGGGTCCGGCAGGGGAGGGGAGGGGAGACGATCGGAGGAGGAAACGTCTTCTCCGCTTAGCCTCCCACGCCTGGCCAAAGGAGCGCTCTTTTTCCCCTAAAGGAGAAGGAGAAGGTGCCGTCGGGGTGCGGAGATCATCGCTCCTTTCCAAGGTGCCTGTAGGGAGGGAATCCGGGGAGAAGGGGAGGGTGTCTGTGTGTGTCTTGTGTGTGTGTGTGTGTGTGTGTGTTGCGAGCCTCGCAAGCGGGGAGGTGGGGGGGAGATCTTGATCGAGTTTGTCGGGTGTGAGAAGCAGTGACGGGTGTGGATGTGGGGAGAGAGGGTGGGAAGAAGAAGGAGGAAGAAGAAGAGGAAGAGGAAGAGGGGAGGAGGAGGAGGAGGGGGGAATTATTGGCAATGGGCGGGCGAGGACGAGGCGACTCCTGGGTGTTCTTCCTGCCAACCTAATCCGAGCTCATTCTCTCCAAGCGAGACAACTTGGCGGACCTCAACCTCAACCTCAGCCTGACTCCCTCCCAGCCATGGAGCTGCCAGGTATCCGGATCCCTTCCCCTTCCCTCTTCGTTTCACCTTGATCCATTGGGGGGGGGGGGGATAGGCAAAGGCTGGAGTGATGTGTGAGTGGGGGGAGGTGGGAGTACTGCATCATGGCCAGGGATTTGGGAAGGCGGGGGGGGGGGGTCTAAGGATGGTCCAACTTTGGAAGAGAGAAGTTGGACCATCTTTGCAGGTGGGATTTCCAAGCTCTCATTCCCCTCCGAGAGGTTTTTTTTTTTTTTTTTTTTGGTCGGGCGCCTTTGGTGCGACTGGACGGATCGGGACTGAAGCCAGCTTCGCTGTGAGGCGTTGGGGACTCGATTCGAAGTTGGAAGAGAGTTTGCAGGAACCCCCCGAGGAAATCTAGGGCTGGGGGAGAGATTTGGGGTGCATTGAGTCAGTAGCGCTGGGAAATCGAGGGACAGGAGCGGGACGAGTTTAATTCCAAGGCAGGGATGGCAGTAGCTTTCAATGCAAGGCTGGGAGGAGCAAGGAAAGCAATGCGAGTCGCTTTTTAAAAAAAATAAAAATAAAAAATGAAAAGGTGATAGCGATGCCTCCGAAGGCTTTCCAGAGGAGATAAAACGTGGGTTGTTTTTCATCCAGCGGCCGAGGATGAGGGAAGAAAAGGAAACAACTCCAGGACAGTCAAAAGAGTTTGGTGAAGCCAAACGATTTGTATTTGGGCAGAAGGAAAGGTTAAGCCTTCCAAGGCTCACTTTCCCTCCCTTATTGAATTCTGGTTGGTAGGTAGGTAGGTAGGTAGGTAGATAGATAGATAGATAAACACTCACACACAGACTTGTTAATGGGGACAGTAGTTTGTCATCTTGGGCGAAAAATAGATAGATACATACCGCAGGGCCCCTCACTTGTGAGGAATCCCCAGTGAATATATATATATATATATATATATATATTGGAAAAGCACGCCGCTTTTGTGTGTTTATGTTTATGTGTGTGTGTGTTTCATGGTGGTGGGCGGCAAAGGTGAGGGGCCCCCACGATTTTCGCCCTAAATACTCTTTAGGGATTTAGGGAAAAAAGTGTGGGGCATCCAAGTGTTTTGCTTTCTGTTCTTTGAAACTCCCACCGGACTCTGTATGAACCCGGGAGGGAACCCTGGTCTGGAGAAAGAAGGGCCAAAAGAGATGGAAGGTGGCGGCCTTTGTCTGGTGACGGCTGCATCCGCACTGGAAAGCTAATCCAGTTTGACACCACTTGAAGTGTCATGGCTCCAGGCTATGGAATTTTGGGAATGGTCGTTTGGTGGGGCACCGGAGGTGCCCCACCAAACGACCATTCCCAGAATTCCATAGCCAGGAGCCATGACACTTCAAGTGGTGTCAAACTGGGTTAGCTCTCCAGTCCGGACGCCCGGAAAACACCCACAGGCGTGTTAATGGGGATAGTAGTTTGTCATCTGCGTATACTCCACAGCCTGAGGTCTGACCCCAGAGGATGCTTCCTTTTGTCCCTCTCAGAGCCATAGCCCTCAGTGGCGAGGAAGGGAGCCGGAGCGCCCCGTCCATGTCCTTTCCGGCGCCTTTGCCCTTCCTTTGGCCCCCTCCCAGCCCACGGGGGGCCCTTCGGTCAGTGGTCAGTGGGGCTGAGAGGGAGGAGGGAGGAGGGAGGGCCGTCGAGTCGAGCCGCGCCGGGCTTCTCCTTGACCGCGTTTCCCTCCCTCTTTCCTCCTCTCCTCCTTCTTCTTCTTTCTCAGGCTGCAGCCCCGACGCGCCGCCCGCCTTCCTGTGAGAGGCGCGAAGGGCGGGAAAAGGAGCGAGGCTCGGGCTCTCCAAGCACCCCCAGCCCCAGCCCCGGCCCCAGCTCCGGCGTCGTGTTCGCGGTGGCGGCCGAGATGCCCGGGCGAGTCCCGTGGTGGCGGCGACGGCGGCGGCGGGGGGCCTCTTCTCTGTGGGAGCCGTCGGGGCTCTGCTCCTGGTGGCTGTCGGCGTCGCTGTCGCTGCTGCTCCTGCTGCTGCCGTCGGCGGTGGGGGCCCAGAACGACACGGAGCCCATCGTGCTGGAGGGCAAGTGCCTGGTGGTGTGCGACTCCAGCCCCTCGGCCGACGGCGCCATCACCTCCTCCCTCGGCATCTCCGTCCGCTCCGGCAGCGCCAAAGTCGCCTTCTCGGCCACCCGCAGCACCAACCACGAGCCCTCCGAGATGAGCAACCGCACCATGACCATCTACTTCGACCAGGTGGGTCAGGCCCTCCGCTGGCCAAGCCCCGCCCTCCGCTGGCCAAGCCCCGCCCCCTCCCACCTGCCCCCCCCCTTTCACAGCATCCCCTTCCCTTCCACCCTCAGGTAACCCCTTCCCACCGCAGCACCCGCTCCTCTCTGCTTCCCCAGGATTGAGGAGGGCCTCTGTGTGTAATGGTTTGAATGTGCTGAGCTTTTCTTTGGTCCTCTCCTACATTTTTCTGAAATGTAACCATGGTGCAGGAAGAGAGGAAGGCCACATGCCAGAGGGATGGACTCTGTTAAGGAGGTCACGAGCATTAAGGCGTTGCAGGATTTAAGCACAGCAGTGGAGGACAGGGGGTCTCGGAGATGTCTCATCCATAGGGCTGCCATGAGTTAAGACTGAATCGAGGATAGTTAACAACAAACCTACACTTTACGGTCCTTTTGTCCTCCTTTGTGGTGAGGACACATGGTCGCCCTGGACCCTGGCGTAGTGGTTTGAGTGTTGGACTCTGACTCTGGAGACCAGGGCTCAATTCCCAGCTCAACCCATGAAACCCACTGGGCGAGTCACACACTCCCAGCCTCAGGGGAAGGTAATGACAAACCTCTGAACAAATCTGGCCAAGAAGACCCCATTATAGGGTCGCCTTAGGGTCGCCACAAATCGGAAACGACCTGAAGGCATACACTACTACCACCACCACCACACTCCTTCACACCCAGGCCGACCAGATGTCCTCATCGCAAAGGAAGACGAGGCACCATAAAATGTAGTGCATTCAAGGAAAAGGGAAGACAATACCAAAAAACAACTCAAAACACCCCTATCAATGTAAAATACTTCTTTCAATATATTCATACTTCTTAGTCATACTCAGAATGGAGGGCATTTTGGAATTCCTTCCGGTCAGAAGGTTGGAATTGAGGACTGGTCCTGAAAAAGGAGAATGTCTGGTTGCCCAGCTTACACCTTGTTTGCTCACCAATTTTGTCTCCACCTTTCTTGGCTCAATTCTCCCCTCTCCATGCTTCCACCTGCCCATCATGTTGACATTTGTTGGCTGGCTTCTTTTACTGCTCTCATTGCCCCCTTCTCTGCTTAGCTTCAGACTTCCATTCCAGTTCCCCCCCCCCCCCCGCTAAATGGTTGACACCTTGATAGTTGACACCTTGACTCCATCTCAGAGTCACCCTGTCCTTCAGCATCAGCTACCCTTCCACCAAAGCCCATCAGTTCTCCCAGATTCCCTTCTTCATCATTGACTTCATTGTTCATCTCTGTTCCTCTACCCAAGATCAACTGTCTAAGTTGGAATCCTGGAGGGCTTTATGGCCTATCATCATCATCATCATCATCATCATCATCATCATCTTTTTCTTCTTGATGGGTGGTGGTCCTAATGAGCAATCCTTTGTCCCACCTAGCACCACAACACAACGTCAATGTGTGTTGCGCTTTCTAAAATATTCTAACACCCGATTTCCAGAGAAGGATGCCCCTGAGATTTCTTGCCTTCCCATATCTAGTCAAGCAAAACAAACCAGTCATATAGAAAGGCAGATTTGGGAAATCTAGGGAATTTGAATGTAAATGCAGACTGGTGGCACTGTAAGCTCAGGCTTTCCTTCTTAACTGGCTTCAGGAAATCTACGTGCTTTTAAAGATTCCTCTGCTGTATTGTTGCAGCCCTGGAGGAAGCACTGCCTTGGGATTATTTATATATACTTAAAATAGAGCAACAAATGTAATGCCTATAATGCCTTCAGATAAAGTAAGAAGTATTTTATTTGTGCCTGGCATTCCTAGCCAAAGGGTTATTTTTCCAATCCTGTTTTGCCCCTGCTTTGTTACTATACACTTTTAGGAAAAATACTGTAATTCAAAATGTATTTATATACTTGCTTTATTATTATAAATTATTGTTATTATAAATTATTTGGAAAAAAATAATTCAAAATAGATTTTCATTTGTTTTTGTTTTAAAGTATTCTATTTCCATTTCCCATGGTAACACACTATTCCCTGTGTATGGTATTTCATCGTTCTGTTTGTAAAGTTTGCTTGCTTCTGTCATTCTATGCTATATTGAATTTCAAAGTACTTTTTAGAAATATAGGTTTCATAATTGTTTGCTTTTGTGTTGTTTTGCAAATGGGTGTGTACATGAGATGGTACATTTAGACTAAACCTACAACCCTATATAGAATCATAGAAACAAAGGCTTGGAAGGGACACAATCTAGTAATCTACTCCAACTGTTAACTTGTAGGGAGCTGAATTCAGTAAGATGCATGGAACAAACCTGTATATTTCTGTTCAGAAGTAAATTTAATAAAGTTCTTTGGGAATTACTGCTCACCAGATGGGTATGAGATTACAAACAGCCATATTTATAAACAGATGGACATGGGATTATTCTGTAAGAATAAATGTTAAGGACTCTGGGGTCATAAATCCTTCATGTTTGATTTCTTTTATTTTGTACAACTTTCCCTTAAATACAGATTTTGAAACTCTAAATTTCAATAACCTCTGAAATCCAGAAACTTACACATGATGTCTAGCAAAATGTCTTGCCAGAGCCACTAAACAGATTTTTAATTAATTTGCCTATATTTGTATGTCCATGCCTGTGGCCATACCTTTGCCATAGAGAATGAATATCATTCAGATATTGTTGATCAGTTCTTGAAAAGGAGATACCTTGAAGATGACTCAGAAAAGACTGAGAAAAGACGAGCTCTGGATTTCCAGGGTCCACGGGCATTGTGGCACCGGCCTTTAGTGCAGTCTTGACACATCTTTCTTATGAAGGGACATCAGGTGGGGCTGAGGGTTGAAAGGTGAGCAACTACATTTCCTGTTTTGCAGAATTTCACTAGGCTCATCTTCCATTTACCATTCTCTTATATTTTCCCATTGCTACCAGCTTTTTTTTTTTTTTTTTAAAGAAAATCCATTAAGCCAGAGGAGTGGAATAGCTGCATAGTGTTTATGAACCGGTAGCATTAGAAGCCCTCTGTCTGGAGGCTTCCCTTCTCAGCTATCATATTAATATTCCAGGCAAGTTGTTGCAACCAGTTTTCAGAGAAGATAGTTTAGGAGGTTTAGTGGCTCATTCTGCAATTATAGGAGAAGTTTGTGGGTCTGCTTTTACAGATACATAATCTCAAACAAGTGGTTTGGGATGTAGAGAAATCTTCTAGCACCTTTGAGACTAATTGAAAGAAAGAAGTTGGCAGCATGAGCTTTTGTAGACTACAGTCTACTTCCTCAGATGCAAGTGGTTTGTAGGCCTATTTTATGAGTGTGTCTATTCTTGTTCCTATTTTGTTAGGAGAGTGCTAGTTGTATTTGGTTGCAAGAAGCAAGAATGAGCATGCAAATCATTGGGAAGATTAATCCCTTCTTCCTGGATCCATTCCATTCCCCTGCTTTTGTTATTCAAGAAGATGCTTCTGAAACATTCATAACTTGGCTTAGAATATCATTCTACATTATTCTAATTGGTAAATTGCACTCCTTTTACTACTAAATCCATGTACTATGCCCTTGTGGGTTAAAATGCATCTACTCTACTTATTTGTTCAAGCCTAATTGAATTAGCCCTGGTGCTTCCAGAGAAAAGAGAATGAAGGATGTAAATTGAAGGGGAAAAAAAGGAAAAATAAAAATAAGGGCTGCTACTTATTTAAAATTTGCATTTTCTCTCACCATTCCATTGCATCAGACATGACTAAGTCTATTTTATATTTCATTAACTTTGCAAGCCCCATGAGACACAATTAGTTTCAATAATATCACATAAAAATGTAAAATCCTAGGCTGAGTTGTTTCATGTCTTTCCCTCCCACTTCTTTTTGTGTGCATCTCTTAGCAATGATCTATTATGCTTTCTCCTCCACTGAGAAGACACAGGCTGCCATCATGCTCCTTTCATTTGCACACTGTGTAAATCAATCAAATGCCTAGGTCAATCCTTTTAAAACACCTTTGGAAACTGACCCATTCCCCCTACAGTCCGTTTTAATTGTACAGCAAATGCAGTGGCTTTCCATTGCTTGATAAATTGTTCAAGAAATCTCCTTGCCTTTCCCCAGCCCCACCTTACTTGTCATAAGCATGCTATAATCTGATTTTCTATTTTCTCTTTATTCTTTCCTCTCTTTTCTTTTACTTCTTTTCCTCCAGGTATTAGTTAATATTGGCAACCATTTTGATCTGGCTTCCAGTATATTTGTAGCACCAAGAAAAGGAATTTATAGTTTCAGTTTCCATGTTGTAAAAGTATATAACAGACAAACTATCCAGGTATGTATTGATACTGGAGACATTTCATTGGGGTACTTTTTCTTTGCAGAACTGTTTACATAAAGAATCTGGTGTCTCTGAGTATGACATGAATCACAGTGAGAAAAGAATTCATGCACCAAATGTCATATTAGGGGTTGGTTTTTTTTTCTTGGTTCTGTAAAACTATAGAATAGACTTCAGTGGAGGCTATAACCTTCCACCTCTGCTCAGGACTTGCTCTGAGAGGACTAGCTGTGAAGAGAAATATATGTCATGCACAACCTGAGCTAGGTGGAGGGAGGTAGAAGGACATATTGACACCACCATCCCAGTATTAGCCTACAAAAATAGAGATCTACTGGCTCCTATTTTGGAAAATGCATGTAATGTGTTTGGCATGAAGATGTATGTTTTACATTGTGAAGCAGAGGACAACTCTAGAGGACAACTCATATTGTTTTTCTTTTGCATTGCAGGTTAGTTTAATGCAGAACGGCTATCCGGTGATTTCAGCTTTTGCTGGGGACCAAGATGTCACCAGAGAAGCAGCCAGCAATGGGGTCTTGCTCCTTATGGAAAGAGAAGACAAAGTGCATCTCAAACTGGAAAGAGGGAACCTCATGGGAGGATGGAAATACTCAACGTTTTCTGGCTTCTTAGTCTTTCCGCTATAAAGGGAGGTGGTCAAGGAGAAATCTGATCTGCAAGCTGGAACAAGGATCCAGTCATTAAAAACAAGAAGAACACACAAGAACCCTCCTCTTCCCCTTCTGTGAACTTGGCTAGACATTGCCAATAATTCCAGACACCCTGTCAGACTGCCATAATAGAAGAATGGGAAACCTTCTCAATACCACTCTTTGCTTTGACTCTTGACAGTTCCTTGGGAAACCTGCAGCTCTGATTAGTTTTAGATGACAGTAATCTTTAAGAAAAATGAATTATCAACCTGAGCAATTTGTACCTGTGATTGTAAAGTCAATTTTGGATTTTATTGTTGGGATCATTGACTTTCCTCCCTTTGTTCTCTTTCTGGTCTTGTTCTGAAGAGACACATTAATTGGGACAACACAATTCCTTGTCCAGGGCTTATCCTAAAGCCAGAAGAAATCAACATCTGATGAAGTGTTCTTGTGATACTCTTCTCTCTTTGTGTTTGTATAGCCTTAAAAATATCAAGAGAAATTAATAATGACATCATTTTCAATCCTGTTATCTTCTGGGGGAGGAAAATCTTTGGACATTACTGTGTCAAGAAGTGCTTTATCCAGTGAAGCAAATTTTGCACGATTGGAAACTATTTTATTTTGTGTTACTCGTGTTTTTCATCATCATTCTTTTCCTTTCCGAACTCTTTTTATGCTAAAGGAGAAAGCTAGACTGATCAATAAGATAAAGCAAGCACAAACATACCCTGTAGCTCACAAACTAACCAGTTAATTGTTCTGCTTGCACTATACATCTGATCTAATGGCAACATTTGCTGAAATTTGGGAAGAGAGTGAACAATCTGATCCTTGAGTTACAATTTGGAAAGGGACTGAAATTTCTGAATTTATATGACATTTCCAGAATCTGGTCCAGAAAGCTGTGAATATCTTATTTGAACATAAAATAATGGCTTTTATTTTGCATTGCTGGGAGTTCTTTGGTGCTTTCCTGATCTTTATTTCATGGATTTGATTACTAGAGCTTGAATATGCAGTGATTTGGACTCTGAGTGGTCCAACAAATCATCTCCGCTTCAATTTAGGGTAAAACAGTTTCATACTGAACCTGTCAGGATCAGATATGTAATCAACAGTTGCTGTTAGTATGTCTCCCAGAACCAGAGCATCAAAATCCTGAGGTTTGGAAAGCTTCTGAAGATTTATATAGATGTGCAATGAATACATCATAAATTGTATATTTTATTATATTTATTTATTTTTGTTGCAACTTCACCTATTAGCATCCAAAGACTTTTGAGTAGTTTTAATCCAATACTGTATACTAGAAAGGTCATTGATTCCAAATGATAAAAGAAGAAACCTCAGGTTGAATTTAAATTCACCTACTTTGTGTCAATGTAACCAAAATACTGATGAACTTTAGATTCAGAATAAATGGGTTTCATGTCCAACTTGCCTTCTTTTCATATTTACGTAAGTGTCAAAAGTGATTATGAGACAAAGCGGAAAATGCAGTTTGGGCTGAAATGAGTATTTAGTATGAATTTTGAGATTAAAAAAATAATTTGTTTTTAAAGTCATATTTTAATTATGTTGTTGAGAATCTGGGTAGATTGGAAATGTATTTTATTTTATCAGGTTTTATCTTTTATTTTTAAGGAATAAATATAATAGCAAATGACATTGGCAGAATACACGTTACAATGCATGTCAGAATTATGGTGGACATGTTTTCATTGTAAATTTGTCATTAATCTTAAAAACAATTTTCTCTGTTTTAATTATAGCATGTTGCAGGGTCTTTTTATTTTTATTTATTCAGAATTCTAGAAACGGATTTGTGTTTTAATGTCCACACTGTTGTTTCTTTTGTTTTTCACTGTCTTGGAAGGTTCACTAAATGTAGTTAGTATGTGTTTGAAATTTTAGTGGTTTTTAATTCAAAACCTGAAGGTATTTCTTCATATCCAGGACCACACTGACCATGGTGGGCTTGCAGTTGTGTGTTGGACTTCACATTTACATACAATTTTGTGTGTGAGCACTGCTGTATGTTCTTTACATTTTGCTTTTGTGCTGCATAGATCTTCTATACCACTATGGTTTATGAATGTAACTTCCTGTGGCAATCTGAATCCCTATGGGATGTACAATTCCTAATCAAATTTTAATTGCAATCCAGGAAATGTCTGGACAGGTTCATAGTTTCCATGGAAAGATGTAGATTGCTTCCATGTTGCCTTTTTATTATTTTGTGTGTTTCCCCAGCCATGCAGTCAGTCTTCCTGAATTCTGCTTTAAATAGGCAACAATCTAAAATGAATTCCAGAACTGCAGCATATACTGGATGGTTGATGATTCTCTTACCTCCTAATGTTGGACTGCAGCTCCCATCATCCTTACCATTGGTCATACTAGTGGGGACTGATAGAAACTGCAGTTCCAACAATATCTAATATATTGTTAGTTCCATAATCTTGAGGCATAATTTCAAGCAGCAGTCTTTTTTTGGCAACTTTCCTTCCTCATGTTACCAATACACACATGCATTGATTTTAAAAACTACAAATAATAATAATAATAATAATAATAATAATAATAATAATAAAAAATTTATATACCGCCCTGTGGCAAGCCAATCCTTTCCAAACTCTTTTTATGCTAAAGAAGAATAATACAACACAGTCTTAAAGAAGACATAAAAAATGATGCTGGGTCTTAGCAAAGAGTATAGGCTCTCCTGTATTTTGGAATTGGAATGATATTTGATCACATCAAGCTTGCTTTTTTGTGTAATACAAGTGGCAATATGTTTTGCCAATATGTGTACTAATAAAGATGAGAGGCAAACAATGCTTTTAATAAAAGAAGGTAAAGCTACGGCAGGTCATGCAAAATATGTATATTTTTAAAAGAAACAAAAGAATTCTTAGTTCTGATTTGAAAACAAGTTGCTAACTCAGTCCTTCAAAATTTGTAGAGGCAATTGGATTAGGAAAATTCATTTTCTGCAGCAATCATTTTTGTCTGCAGGTACTGTAGAAAAATTTTCAAGTCATAGGTGCCTCAGTACTATACAATACAGTTATAATTTTAAAAACCGTAAAGTCTAAGATTCCTCTTGCAAACTGACAAATTGCTTTTAGTTGTGTTTCAAATGTCATGGCTAATTTTCAATGCACTAAACACTAATATAATAAATTACCTAAAATTTATTGGAACCTAATCTCCAAAACTAGCATCATATGTTGAGAAAAAGAAAGGCCATTATCTCCTTGGAGAAAAGGCCCTCCAAGTGCATGGTAGTTCATTGTTTGTTTCAAATCATCTTCACCTTAATTTGGCACCTACAAACCCTGTTACGCTATCATAACTGCATCAGTTATCAACATTTTAATTAAAATAAAATAGCAGCAGGATATATTTTTCAACAATATTTCAACTGCCAGCATCAAAACTTCCCTTTCTTATATTATTAACAGTGACTTCCACAAATGACCTTGATATTCCTGAAAGCTTAAAAAATCCAGATAATCATACCAGGAATGTGAAATATATTTACAATATTTTAAAATATTGGATTAGACTTATTTAAGATGCAGAATGAAAATGAAGAAGCAAACACAGTAGCTTCTGATTCCCCCTGCCTAGCCTGCAATTGACATTTTTTTTTAATTTCATGAAATTTTATTTCATTTTGAAATAAAGATTTTAAAAAGACAGTAAAAAAAGAAGAGCACACAATATAATATGATTATTAAAGAGATAAAGAAATTACCTGATTATAATCCTTTGTCTATTATGGATATACTGCGACAGAGTAAAATTGTCTACGGAGAAGTTTATTGTTTAATGAAATATTTCATATGCATGTTATATAGTATATATAGTATGTGTTGTGGGTGAGTGTATGCCTTTCAGAAGACAAGACTGGAATTTAGATTTAATTGAAGTTTGGTTAAAAGAAGCTCCAAGGACTTATACATGAGAAATAAACAGAAAGTATGTTGCCATAATATAGGTTTTGAAATTAGGATTCTTTACTTGCTTCATTGCTTCATTGGTTTTTACACTTTTGTAGTGTGCCAAATTTTTATCAGCCCACAGCTATTTAGATGGCTGCTTTGGGCCCATCCATGTGTCTGCTATAAGCAGTTATAAACAATTGCTGTTCGTTTTGTTTTGAAGGGATCTGTGAATTTAATTTTGGCCATTTTGGATGAAATATAAAGTTAAACAGCAGGGCTGTTAAAAGAAATAAGAGAAGGAAATGAAAGAGTAGCATGCTATCCAGGAAAAACTGCTTAGAGCCCTGGTGGCGCAGTGGCTAAATGCCTGTACTGCAGCCACTCACTCATAGACCACAAGGTTGTGAGTTTAATACTAGCCAGGGCTCAGGCTAGACTCTGGCCTGCATCCTTCCGAGGTCGCTAAAATGAGTACCCAGCTTGTTGGGGGGCAATGAGCTTACAGTTGTAAACCGCTTAGACATCCCATAGCACAATATGAAGCGGTATATAAATTAAGCTGCTTTGCTTTTGCTTTGCTTTGCTTATGCCTATCGATGGAGACTTCTAAATATGTATACTTAGGGACCTTTCAAATTGTACAGTTAGGGCACGATGATTCCACTTTAATTGGCACAACTACATCCAATGGAACAACGGGGTTTTCAGTTTGGTGAGACACTAGAGCTCTCTGGCAGAAAGCTATTTCACAAAATTACAAATTCCAGGATTCCACAGAATGAAACCATGGCAGTTAAAGTGAAAATATAGTGCTATAATTGTGTAGTATGTAAGGATAATAATCAATCTTATTGAGTTCAGTGGTACTTATCCTAGTACAGGAGTGGAGATCATGAGACCTTCTATTGAACTGCAACTCTCAGGATTCCTTTCCATAACCTATGGTGGCTAGGGCTATTGGGACTTGTAGTCCAACAAAATCTGAAGGACTGTATGATTTCCATTCATCCTCTCATAACTATCCCTAGATCTCCAGCCTAAAACACACTGAAAAGGAAGCAGTATTCAATGTAAAGGACCTATTTTTCCATAACAGTATTTTCAGTTGTACTATGAAGCTGGCACTACACTTGGTGAAAAACAGTGAAAGCTGTGTTATTTTGCCCAGATAAAACAGAAGCACAGTGTTACAAAGTTGGATGTTTCCTGCCTTTGTGTTATTTCATTGGCTGAAGCTTTCAAGCATAGTATTAATTATGTTAGTATCAAACCATGCATTTTCTCATATGGACTCTTTTGTGGGGGAAAAGAAGGGAAGCACATAATGCAAAAAGAAAAAAAAACTAGCACAAACCTTATTTCTCTATTTTTTTTAAAAAAATAATAAAACTATTTCTTGGGCCACTATGCTGAAAAAGGAGGTTAACTCTTTCTCTGATGTCATTTATCTGATCCAAATTGCCCTCTTCACCAGAGTTTCTATTGGTCCCATAAAGAAAAGCTTTCAGGGACCATGTGGTTTTCTCCAGCTTTGGGAATGGACTAATTCATTTTGTTAAAGGCATGAGAGGGTACAAGTAGTTTCAAATATTCCTCAATGCTGGCCCTTCTCTTATATCTACCATTAACATTTTTTACTTATGCCTTCAAGTTGCCTGTCAACTTATGGTGACCCCATGGATTTCATAGTTGTTTTTTTTTTTTAAGGCATGGAATACTAAGAGGTGCTTTTGCTAGTTCTTTCTTCTGAAATACAATGTAAAATGTCTGGTATTCACTAGTGGTCTCCCACCCAAGTACTAACCAAGGCTGCCCCTACTTAGCTTCCAAAATCCAATGGGATCTAGTGTCTTCAGGGTGTAAAGGCCTTCCTTACTGTGTCAGATTTATCTCGAAGAGGAAGTATAGTGCAGTTGTTTTCAGTAACAGACCTACTAAAATGAGTGCTACTTAGGCACTTACTTCAGAGTGAATATACACAGGATTGCATTGTCTAATGCTTTCTTTAATGGCATTTATCCATGTGATTTGAGTTAGGCTACTTTGGATTGTATCCAGTGTTAGTGCAGGTGGAAGCTTGAGTCCATACGCAGAAGATAGACAGTAATAAACGCCACTGGAAATTTTGGAAGTAGTTGCAGGCAAAACTCCTACATCCAAACAGAGTTTTACTCACACTGCTGAGGTTCTTCTGAAGAGGCTTTTAATTTTAGTTGCAGCAAATATTTACAAGCATGATACAGCAATATTTACACCATCCAACATAATGCTCCACCACCATTCCACATCCACCTAACCACAATGCATTGGAACATTCTTCCTTATATACACAAACTCTGGCTAGGATTCTGACCCAACCTCCTGCCAGTGTTTCATCATTTTCTTTAGGGGAAAATTTTAATCTTTATAGAATGGGGACTGCAATGTTTTCCCCCAATGTAAGATAAAATAATCAGAATACATGGTTAGAATTTATTTTCTTAATTCTTGAAACTAGTATTTATACCAAACATAACATTTAGAAGTGCAGAGTTTAGAAGGCCAGACATGATGCAAGAAGCCATTTATGAGGAACATTTTTAGATCCAGGGCATGGTTCCACCATTAAAATTTCCAAAAGGCCTATCTTCTCCTCCTGTATGCTGTTCATCTCCATAAACTGCAGAAGTTCTGGGAGAAGGGCATACAGTCAGATATCTGCCTTCTAGACTACAAGTGATAGAACCTATCCAGTTTTTGGTTGCTTTATGTTGGAGAATTCTGAGTAGTTTGGATAGTTTTGGATAGGGATATAATGGTAGTAATTTGTACAGATCTAGTTCTAAGTTAGGATGCTAGAATGGCTCTATCAGGTAGAGTGATAAATTGGTTATTTCCTTATCAGTCAAGAAAATTATAGGTTTTTTTTAAAAAAAATGATAATAAAACATTTAATTGAACAATGTAGAATAATTATTTCTAACTTAGGAGTTTATTGCATTCTTTAAAAAGCTGGCTTATCTTTTCCTGCTTGAATCTTCATCTGGGATACACTCAGACGTTATTACATGGGCCAGCTCCTTAAATTACCACGAAATCCATCGTCCAAATCCAGACTGGGTAAACTGCGAGTCGAAGCTGCATTCAGCTGGCTGATTTTCGAAGTCGTACACTTCTGACTTCGAAAATTGTCCAGCTGAGTGCTGTGGTTTACCCAGTCTAGATTCAGGTGGTGGATTCAGCAGCAATTTAAGGAGCTGGCCCATGTGATAACATCCGGGTGTATCCCAAATTAAGATTCAAGCTGGAAAAGGTAAGCCTGCTTTTTAAAGAATGCAATAAGCTCCTTAGCATTGATTTTGATGGCATCCAACATGAAATCTTGGCCTCTTGGAGGCCATATACATTGTTTATTTTGTCAAAGATAGAACTGGACTTTTCACCTTCAGGCTAGGTTATGAAATAATGATTGTTCTTATTATGAGGCAATCTTTTATTCCATAATACCACATTAACACCTTTGGCAGAGATGCCAAAAGACAGCATCTGCTTCCACTCTCCTTGGCAGAGAAGCCAGGAGCAAGCATTTTCCTCTCTCATCACCCTTGGCCCTAAAGCTAACATCTCTCTTGTTTTCCCCCACTCACCACCAAACATCAGCCAGCTTGATACCCACCAGTGAAGAATCTTTTTCTGTGAGAGGCCGTAGGCAATGTATGAAATCATTAGCACTGAAACAGTCTCCATAGTATAGTCTTTCACTCTGCTGTTCCTTTGTTCTGCTCCGGGCTTTGTTCTTCTACCAAGGGGACCAATAAGCTTATATTTATTTGCAAAAGACCATGACAATGGCTGGCATCCTTTTGGTTAGTATGAACTAGAGCAAAACTTCAATTAATTGTTGGATGACAAGTCAACACATAGGTAAATCCTACTGATATATTGTAATGGGTCTATTCTATTGGGGACTAGCAAAAGGATATAAGTGAATTTGTTGAATGCAAAGATGAGGCATGTGATAGTGGGCTGGGGCATGTAATTTCTTTGTAAAAGGAAAAATGGTGCATGGGTGACATGATCTTTCATTGAGGGTGCAGTATCAAAAGGAATTTTTGGTAAGTATCTGGGAAAAGCAGGATCTATATTGCCTTCAGTTTAGCACCATATAGAACTGAATGGACTTTGAAATGAAGCCTGACCATAAAGTTACATTAATCAAGATGTTCATTAACCAGACTCAATTGGTAAGCAGAAAATGTACTAGAGTAATGGCTTGACTCTGTTCTTTAGCAATGGTTTGGTTTAGACCAGGGGTAGGCAACCTGTCCCCTTTAAGGGCTGAGGGACTTCAGCTCTCAGAAGCCTCAGCCATGTTGGCCAATAGTCCCATGTTGGCCAATAGCTCCTGGGATTCTGGGAGCTGAAGTCCTTCGGCCCTTAAAGGGGACAGGTTGCCTACCCCTGGTTTAGACTGTTACCTCCACATGAAAAGAATTCATACCTGGGGACACATGTTACTTCCATCAGTGTTTTTAACAAAATAAAATTCTATAAAGAACCAACTTTTCTATGATAACTGGGATATCCTGTATACTGGTACCAGTAACAGTGTTATCCAGTGACAATGTTAGAGGAACACTTGTCTTTGAACTACTGTACAGAATATGCATCTGGGGTTTGTCTCATACAAGGCAAATGATAAATGGGTAAACAGGCAAAAAAAGGGAATACAGCTTATAATGTGGTTGTTGGAGATGTCTAGTTTTCATATTAAAGGACAACATTGAATCTTTTGTGAAATAATTGGTATCAAATGTTTCTATGACAATACTCTATTTTATTTGGATTTAGGCTCTAGGTTGTATTCTAACCTTTGAATCTTTGTGGTTGTACTGAAAATGCCTGAATTTACTGGTTCAGTTAACACTGACAAAACCATTTGTGAATTGGAATTTTCTGCAAGAGCAGGAATTTGTTATGACCTTGATGTGACTACTGTTAGGTATGGGAATTAAAGTGTTATTTTATTGACTCCCATCCCGTGGAACACACAGATGTGCACTCACTGCTTAATGGTAGAACTGTCAGGTAAAAAAATAATAATTTTAGTTGATTAATCACCTGATTCTCAATTTAGTAAATTAGCATACTAATAAAACCTCAGTATAGGTGCCATGTTGAGACACTGAAGGAAAAGCAAGATAATTTGCAAAATAATGACTACCATGAATTCATAAAAGGAGCATCCAGCTCTAATATTTTTGATCTTCATCCCCTATAACAGTAATGTGCTAAAACAAAAGATAGCCTTCAAAATGAATGTCTGTCCTTAATCTGCAGCTCACCAATTACATTTGGCCTTACCAATTTACTAAAGCATTAAATTATTAATCCCCAATTAAGCTTGAAGCCAGGTTTTATAGTAAAGCAATAATTGAGTATTGAAATAATGATTAAACCTGATTTGAAGAAAACTTTTTTTTTTTTTTTTTGCTTGTGGTTTTATACATCTATCTACGAAAGAAACAAACTTCCTACACTTTTCAGTATAAAGCTGAAGTCATGAAAATCTAATTTATCTAAATGTGAGAACTGTATTATGACTGGACCTCAAGATTTTTTAATGAACATTTAAATACTGGAATGTACTGCCATATATATCAAAAGTTTGTTTTTTTCATCTAAACTGACCATTCAGAATTTAAAATTACAATATTGTAATCAGTTTTCTTGATTCAAAAACAATATAAGACCCGCTCATTTCAAGCAGATCAAGTTTTACTTTGCTCAGTGCTATCTTCCCAAAAAAATATTTCATAACTACTATATACCAATCAAGAAGCAATATAATTTAAAAATTAGTAATTAGTGGTAGTGCTCAATTACTAGTATTTATTTTACACCCACGTAGGTGGTTGTTCTGGTTAGATTTGGTCCCAAGGATTATATATGTACTTAACTGTACTTAACTACTTTTAATTTTAACAGCTGATAAAAATACATTTTACACATATATGAGGTTTGCATTTGCACAAAAATCAGATTTAAACTGCACATATCTTTACATAAATACCTGATAAATGGAACCAATTCTACTGCTTTCCTAGGCTGCAATTACATGCTAATCTACATGGGGGGGACGACGACTCAATTGATTAAATCTGTCTTCTGGATTCAGAGATTTCACTTAATATTCTGGCTCTGACCCATTAATAGTGATCAGATCATTTGGTTGTGTCAGTAGCCATTTCTGTTTTCTTTAAATCACCATTTAAATGAGGGTAAAGTTTGCAGCCACAGATAATTCTCATCAAGATCTTCATGCACCATTCTTGAGTGAGATGCTGAAAAAATGGGTAACATCTCACTTCCAAATGTATTTGGATGATGTTGAATACTCAGATCTGTTCCAATTTGGTTTCCACCCTGGTGCAGAGACAGAAACAGACTTATTCACTCTGGTGGATGTCTTATGTGGAAGAACAGATGTGGTGAGTGCAAACACTTCAGGGGTTCTGGAATCACTGATCATGGTATCTTTCTGGGATACCAAGGTGGTATAGGAATGGGAAGAAAATCTTAGAATGGCTTGGAAAAACCATTATTCCCCCAATCCTATCTCTTTACCTGAGGAGTTAACAGTTCTTTGTAGTTTGTATCTACCCAGAGTTCCTTATTGTTAACCATTATGTTCACCTATGTTACCCAACTTTATTAACAGCAGTAATGTCCACTGGGAAAGTTAACTAACGTTCCCCTTAAGTATACCTCAAGACATGGAACTTTGGGATATTGTGGAATGGAAATAGATTTATGATCACTCTTAGGCTATTAATTTATATAAACAAATCAACAATATACATTTACTCTCCATTTGAGGAGGGATCATTACCTCACATATGCTTTACATCAGGGGTAGGCAACCTTTCCCCTTTAAGGGCCGAGGGACTTCAGCTCCCAGAATCCCAGGAGCTATTGGCCAACATGGGACTATTGGCCAACATGGCTGAGGCTTCTGGGAGCTGAAGTCCCTTGGCCCTTAAAGGGGAAAGGTTGCCTACCCCTGCTTTACATGGTCTATGCACAAACTTACAGACATTTCAGACTCTGAGCTTATATCACTTGAAGTAAACTTTGTTCAGAGGTACTAGGAGTATTGTACTCACAACAGAGGAACCATAGTAAGGAATATATCACATAAAATCCATAGATAAGCATAATAGATCTCACATTCTTATAAAAGCCTACTCTTATAGAGGCACATTCTTATTTTATAGACACATGATTCATTATCTTGTTACTTGAGGAAAAACAGTCATAGGACGTTATCACACGGGGAGTTGCGGTGAGAAAGTGGAAATAAACCGGACGAGCAGAAGACTTTAATTTACGGGATTTGTCCTGTTCCACCTCGTCTGATAACTAAATTCGAATTTAAAAGGAGGTTAATTCGAACGAAAACCTGATCTTTTCATTTCCTCAAAAATCCCGAAAATGAAAAGATCAGGTTTTCGTTCGAATTAACCCCCTTTTAAATTCGAATTTAGTTATCAGATGAGGCGGAACAGGACAAATCCCATAAATTAAAGTCTTCTGCTCATCCGGTTTATTTCCACATTTTTCCCGCGACTCCCTGTGTGATAACGTTCATAGAATACACTCTAGCTTTGTATAGTAACACATTATATGATCAGAGAGTAAAACTGTATCTGAAGACTGGATTTGCTTAGTTATAACATTATAAACAACACAATCTCACTCAGTGTGGGAAATGCACATGCATGGAAGCTTCTGTCTTTGGCTGAGTCACATTGGACATCAACAAATATCTATTCTGCTATTTAATTGCAGCCAGCATTGTTCTGTCTTTTTTCTATAACTTATTGGGCTTATTGTTAATATAATATTAATATTATTGATATTATAGTTATTTTATTTATAGTTAACTGGGCATCCGTACTCAGACAGAATGTTGTATATTATTCTCTAGTAAGGAACAGTCATTTTAATCCTGTAAGTTACTGTTTGCAATCCTTACATTAACCATTTTTACTGCTGATAACCACCTTCAGAACCTGAAATTGGTGGGGCCTCCTCTCTCCTTCTCCTCCTCTCTGTCGCCATAATTATCAGCCACCCTATAAAATTTCTAGTAGGACACACTTAGGGGATTCCTGTTCCATCCTATGGCTTTTGGTGTATTTCAGGGTTCCAGTTTGAGCCCCAGAGTCATTAACATCTAGATGAAATGGAGAGAAAACCCTTTGGAAATTTGGAATAAAATATCATATGCAAATGACATATAGTTGTTCTCTCATCTCCACTAGGTAGTCTCAGAGCAGCTACATAAAGCTTGAATAGGTGTCTGAAGTAGTTTCAGGATATATAAGAGCAAAATAATTAATAATATTCCAAATAAGATGTTCCATTCTTTAATGGGGGAACATTCTGATTTGGGCAATGTATAAAATAATATTAAATGGGGCTGCACTTGCCCAAAGGACCAAGAGTGCACTGGTGTGGATTGACACTATGCATTTTTGTCTAGGTGGTGATAGGTATTTTATTAATAAATCTTCTCCATAGTGCAGGAAAGAACAATGTGGTTAAACATTGGGAGAAATGTCTAGTGTAAAAAAGTGAAAGTGTTTAGCAGTAGAACAAAACTCTTCAGGAGGTAGCAAATTTCTCTTTGAGGCATTTAAGCTTAAAGATTGGAGAACTGTGTGTCAGGAAAGCTGTGATTACAGCCTATAAAGGAATCTTTATCAAAGTTGTGGCACTTTTAAGACTTATTGTGTGAAAGAAGTTGCATCATAACCTTTTGCATACTTGGTCTACTTCCTCAGATACTTGGAGTGAACTGTTGCTCAGGAAGGACCTTTATAACCAGACTACATGAATAGCCACAGAAATAGAAAACTTGTGGGTATGGTGATGAGGTGACAAGTTTAATATTAACTATGGTCTTTGAGCAAATATGTTGCCTAAGACCGGGGTGGGTGGATGACCATATGAATGATGTAAGGAGTTTTGAAATGTGGTGTGTGCAAGCTGTGAACAAGGAAGGAGACAGGATAAACTGGCTAAGAGTGGCCTCATGAAGCTGGGTTATAATATGTGTAATGTACCAGGAAACCATTGTCTCTGTTTAACCCACTGTTGATGGATTGGAGTTGCAGTCTGTTTTACAGAGCTTATATTGAGAATAAGAGTTTGAATATGCAGTCTCATGGATAATTCCCATTCTATTATTCTGTGATTTCCAAAATGGGTGGTACTGCCCCCATGAGGGCAGTAGAAAGATCCAGAGAAGGGTAGTGAGGGAGAAAAGGGGTCAGGGAGACAGGGAGAAAAAAGGGCCCAGTGGGGAGCCTTTATGCCTTGGCATGCAAAAAAGACAAGGGGAACCTTTAGGACCATGGTGGAGATGAGGGTTACATGAATCTTCTCTTTTCAGGGTCCTTAAAACCACAACACAGCCTCATTGATCACTTTATGTGGTGGTGTCTTCTGCACTTCACATGAGAGCTCATTCCTGCAATGTCACTTTGAGACAGACAGACTGACTGGAATGAGTAGCTAGAGCATGTGATGGCAGGGGAGAAGTGGCGACAAAAAGGAGCTTTCACATTTGGGACCCTGCTGACGCTTTGCAGTTTTGGTGAAACTTGGCCAGCCTCTTGGAAATGTGCTGCTGCTCCTGCTTTCTTTCATCAGACAGGCCAAGAGAAGAGGTAGCAGAAGAAACAATGTTTGTGTGTGTGTGTGTGTGTGTGTGTATGGGGGGATGACTTGACACTGTGTGCGGAAGGCACAATTTGGGGAGTAAAGGTTAAAAGGTAAAGGTTTCCCTTTGACGTGAATATCTAGTCATAACCGACTGTAGGGGATGGTGCTCATCTCCGTTACTAAGCTGAAGAACCAGCATTGTCCACAGATTACTCCAGTGCTCATGTGACCAATCTGACAGCACAGAACACTGTAACCTTCCCACTGAAGTGGTGCCTATTTATTGGTTGGCAGAAGCTGGGAGTAGTGATGGGAACTCCCTCATCATGCGGCACTTGGGCCTCAAGCTGCCAACCTTCCAATTATCAGAATTGGCATCCTAACCACTAAGCCACTAAGCCGCGACCAGTCCTTTGCCTCTCTCACCTCTCTTATCTCTCTCAGGACGTTATCACACGGGGAGTTGCGGGGAGAAAGTGGAAATAAACGGGACGAGCGGAAGACTTTAATTTACGGGATTTGTCCCGTTCCGCCTCGTCTGATAACTAAATTTGAATTTAAAAGGGGGTTAATTCGAATGAAAACCTGATCTTTTAATTTTCGGGATTTTTGAGGATTTGAATAGATCAGGTTTTTGTTCAAATTAACCCCCTTTTAAATTCGAATTTAGTTATCAGACGAGGCGGAATGGATCAAATCCCGTAAATTAAAGTCTTCCGCTCGTCCCGTTTATTTCCACTTTCTCCCCGCAACTCCCCGTGTGATAACGTCCTCAGATTGACAGACCTCTCTAAGCAGGGAGAAAAGTGGGAAGCCAGCTGCATCCCTTTCCAATTCAGTGAAGGCTTGAGAGTTCTTCCTCAGTGGGGAGAAGTTTCTCTTTTTGCACCCAGTCACCTTAGGAGCAGTTTCTCTTTTTGCACCCAGTCACCTTAGGAGCAGCAACCAAGAAGCCTCCTGCCTGTATCTCTCTTTGCTGCAAGGCCAGCATAAGCTAGAGGCTTCTTGACCACTGCTTAGCCAGCTGCTTCCAAGGTGACTAGGTGCAAATAGAGTCATGTCTGGATTGGTTGTTTTGAATTTGCAGTAGAAAAGTAGGCCTAATGTTAAGACATAGGCATTGTGGGATATTAGGATTGTAGTCCAAGAGGAAAGTGGATGGTAACTCAAATAAGTTTGTGGACTACTGTTCTAATGATTGCCTTTTTAGAACTTGTTCACTGTGGCAGAGAATGTTTCTGAGATGAAGGGGAAGGGAGACACAAAGCAGATAGGACACAGTGAACCAAATTCACATAACTGCTTGATCAGATTGTGGGGGGTGTAAGAGGTTATAGGAATTTGTGGAGACTCCTCTGTGGAGCTTTACAGGGGAGGAGAACATACTATGAAGAATGAACCAAATACAAAAGCATAGAACTATAATAATGCCGCTTCCCAAAATATATATTTTAACCTGGATTTTTTTAAATTCTAATCCACTTAGTTTGAACTTAAAATGCTCTACATTTCTCCTAAAATACTAAATATTCTATCCATTGGGGCTTGATTCCAGGACACACCCACACACCCCCAGATACCAAAATTCATGGATGCTCATATCCCATTATATACAAAGGCATAGTAAAATAGTGTCCCTTATGTAAAATGGCAAAAATCAAGGTTTGCTTTTAGATACTTTAAAAAAAAATATTTTCAAGACATGGATGGTTGAATTCATGGATGCAGAATCTGTGGATACAGAGGGATGACTGTATAATAAAACATCTTAGTGATGGTAATCTGGAAGATAAACAAATGATGAACAGTTTAAAATATTAATCTAAAATTCATCAGCTCAGCCAAATCATTCCATCTAGCTTAATGTTTCTATGAAGGAATATTAAGATGTCCTAAGGTGAAAAAAATAAGTTATTCATTTTCAACACACTTCTTCCTTCTTTTTTATTCATTAAATTAATAGGAGCATACAATAATTTTGGTGATCTCAATCACCATGAAAGCACTATCTGCCATTAACAAATGATATATTACTTCAATTTTCATTCAAACCCAACATATTTAGTTTCAATAAATTATATTCCACTCATCCCCATAGTTATGTCATGGTTGGACTTGAGACCATGAGATCTGCAGGTGTCCACCTTAAATAGGTTCCATACTGATTTGACTTCCCTTGAGCTGTGAAAAGACAACAAGGGGCACTGTAAGTTGTAAAGCATTCAGATTTTCAGCCATGGCCTGAAAATCAGCAAGCCTTTTGGGAAGTGCAAAGAGTAGGAGTGAAAATGCTCATCATTACTGATGACTTTAAAAAAAAAAAAAAAAATCAATCGCAGGTGTGGTCCTGTGCATGAGATATGAAAACACTGTTGAAATAAATGTTGATGGAGTGTTGAAAACAGTCCTTTAGAACCAAACATCCAAACCTGGAATTTTCAGCAAGCTTCTTTTATTGTAAAAGAACAAAAGCAAAAACAAATAATAATAACAATAATAGCATCTTCACTTTAGCCAAAGCTGGCTAAGCAGGAATAAAAGCTATTTGCTACATGATTCAAGATGTGTTAGTAGCATCATCAAAAGAATGGTTTTAATTAGTTCATTACAGTTCAAAAGTCAAAAAGCAAATGAAGAACTTTCAGATTCCCAGCCCTCAGCCCTCCAAATCTCCACCCTTCTGGGTGTAGCCTATACAAGCTGATTGGATGACAATACATGACGTGTTCTAGTCCAACCCTTAATTACAATAACAAATCATGTGACTACATTTCCCATAACAATATTGTGTTGACAAAAAACCTTAATATAAACAAAACCTCTTTCCCATAGAATGGAGTCTTGTTAGCTTCTTGTTTTGGCTAAATCACACCTGGGGCTGATAACTGTGAATCTAGCTCTCAGAAAAACAACTTTCCACAGCATGGAAAAAATACAGACACAGATCTTTTACATTTCAACATTTTTTAACATTGACTCTATATCCCATTTAAACCTAACAATCCCCTCCTGAAATGTAAGATGTGTGTATGTTGTACACTAAACTAATACTGTTGTAAAACTAACTTAGCTCAATGGCTAGGCCTAAACTTAAGACATGCCAAGTAGACGTGACATCTGTTCGTGTCTATCAATGGTCAATGCCTTTGTCAAGATGTCTGCTTGATTATGAATTGATTCAATGTATTGTAGACTCACAATTCCTTTCTGTACCATCTCTCTGACATTCTGATACCTTACACCAATGTACTTTGTTCTGCACTTTAAGTTCTCAGCTTCAGCCATAGCAATGCATGTCTGAGAATCCTCATTTATCATCAACACATTCTTCATTCAGATCTTTCAACAACTATCTAATCCATTCAGTTTCATTAACTAACTCAGATAAGGCCCCAAATTCTGTTTCTCCTGTATTTTGTGCTACACATCTCTGTTTTCTACTTCTCCAAACAATTGCGCTTTCTCCAAACTTAATCAACAATCCTGTCACTGACTTTCTATCCTGTAGCTCAGAAGCAAATGAACTGTCAACAAAACATTCAAGACCAGCTCGACTGTTTTGCAACTTCAATTTCCTGTCTATGCTACCCTTCAAATATCTCAACTGTCCAATCTTCCACTGTAGGACAATTTGCCTTTCTTCCAAGCATGCCCACGGCAAAACAAATGTCAGGCCTCGTGTTATTTGCAATAAACATCAAACTTCCCACAAAGCTCCTATACATCTCTGAATTTTCAAACTCCTTAGTCCCTTCACTATTCACATAACCAACTGACATTGGACTTTTCACAGTTTTTGCATCCTGCAATCCACATTTCTCAATCAAACTCTGAATTTTCCTCTGTTGACTCAACAAACAACTCCCATCTTCACACCATTCAACATCTATTTCTAGATAAGACTTCAAAACTCCAAGATCTTTGACACTAAATTTCTGTGACAACTCCTTCCTAACTGCCTGAATTTCTTGCTTTGAATTTGCTGCTACACACAAGTCATCTACATAAATCACCAAGATCACATCTCCTTTTGTGTAAACACATGCATCAGCTACACTGCGTCTGTAGCCTAGCTTCACCAACTCCTCATGAATGCAAAGATTCCAGCTTCTGGCACTCTGCTTCAAACCATACAATGCTTTTTTCAACTTGTACACCTTACTGTCACTATTTTGCTGAAAACCCAAAGGTTGCTCCATGAAAACAGTTTCCTCAAGACTTGCATTCAAGTATGCAGTCTCAAAATCAAAATGATGCACTACCTGGCCCCTCCTTGCAGCCAAAGCCAACACTAATCTCAAACTCTCAGGCTTTGCTGTTGGAGAAAAAGTTTTGTCATAATTCTCAAACCTCTGTTGTGCAAATCCTTTAGCTACCAATCTGGCCTTGTATCTCTGACTACCATCCGGCATCAGCTTCCTCTTATAAACCCATTTGCAACCTATCATCTTGTGATTTGTAGGCCTGTCAACAATTTCAAACACTTTTTTGTCTACCAAAGACTCCCACTTCAACTGCTCTTCATCACAACACTCTTGTACTTCCTTGTAATTTTCAGGCTCTTCTATCATGACTACACAAGCCTTTGCTTCCTGCACTTTAAAATGATCTGGAGGTTTCCTAACTGTAGTTGTCCTCCTCAAAACTATGGTCCTCATTTTTCCCTCATCATCCTCAGTGTCTGTACTTGACGCTTCCTTGTCTGTGTGTCTCTTTGCTTCTGTCATTCTAGGTGCTGGTGGGCGTGTGTGTGACAACTTGTCTGATGTGCTAGCCTCACCTTCTGAAGAATCTGATTCTTGCTTCACTGCCCCTCCATTTCTGGCAGGTGGTGGTGTCTGTGTTTCTAACTGACCTAGTCTGAAAAACACCTCTTTGTTTGAATGAATGTTCTCCCACCCAGAATGTTTCTCAAAGTTTGCGCTCCTGGAAAAAAGAACTTCATTTCCACCCAGGTAAAACCTGTAACTGTTTCCTGTGTAACCCACAAACATCAAACGTCTCCATTTGGGCTGACCTTTCTTTCTGAAAGCTGCAGGTATGTACACATTTGCATACTGTCCAAACACTCTAAGATATTTTAAATTGGGTAGGGTCTTGAAAAGCATGTGGTAAGGAGTATTCTGCACAGCAGAGTTCCAAGTGCGGTTTGTCAGGTAATTAGCTGTGAGAATAGCCTCCCCCCAAAGGTGCTCTGGAGCATTGGCATCAAGCATCATACAATCTTTTATTTGCTTCAAAATGGCAATTTTCCTCTCAGCCAATCCGTCTTTGGCTGCGCAAGAAGGATTAGTGGTAAAATGCCTAATTCCCATTTTTCTTAGCCAATTGGTCAAATGACTAGCCAAGAATTCTCCTCCTCTATCTGTGACCAAAGTTCCCACTTTGTAGTCAAACTGTCTCTCTACCATGTTCACCCATTCCTTGAATCTCTCCCCTGCTTCACCCTTTTCTTTCAAAAGAATCACATAAGAAAACCTTGTGAAGCGATCCACAATCACCATGAAGTATTTACACCCTCCCTGAGAGGGGGGGTGAATTGGCCCAGCTAGGCACAGTGCAGAAATTGAAATGGTCTCTGGGCTCTAAGTTTTGTTCTTTTTGCCACAGGATAAGCCTTCAGCTTAATCCTGCTGCAAACTGAACACTCCAAGTGGTTTGAGCATGGTGACATTTTAACCTCAGGACAAACTTGCTTCAATTTCAAAAGATTTGGAAAACCAGCATGACCCATCACCCTGTGAAAATAATGAATGCAATTTTCATGCAAAGGCTGATTTTGTGCAACTGCACAACTCTCTCTATCTATCATGTGATACAACTTGTCTTTCTTAATGGCTTTAGCACAAAATTCACCATTTTTAAAGATTAAACATTCATCTCCCTCAAAACTCAATTTGTACCCATCTGTGGTCAAAGCTGACACACTAACTAAACAGTTTTGCAAGGTAGGTACATACAAGACATCATCAAAATTGGTACCAAAACTTGGAATGCAAACAGTTCCCATTTCTTTAATTTTTGGACCTTCTCCATCTGCCAAAGCAACAGAAAAAACATTTGCTGGTATTCTGCTCTGGAACAGTTCAATTCTGTTTGCCATATGAGTGGAAGCTCCACTGTCTAGAAGCCAGACTGTAGATGGCTGAACTTGAGGCACACCATCTCGGCTTTGAATTGTAGCAACAAATCCTTGGTTAGCACTGTGTTTCTTTTGTCCACCAGGGGGACGTGGCTGCTGCTGCTGCTGTGGCTGCTGTTGCTGTTGTTGTGACTGCCCCCCTTCTGGTATCTGCAGCCAACTTCCTGCAATCTTTTCTTAAATGTCCAAATTTTTTACAATAGAAGCACATTTTTCCTTTTGAGACTGCTGCTTTCTCAGTTTGCATCTCTTTTGAAGTTCCCTCTGGGACATTGTGAGGCTTTGTAGTTGCAGACCCCTGCTTTCGTTGCTCTGCTTCAAACCTCCTCCTTTCAGCTTCCTGCAAAATTCTCTCACAGACTAATTCCATAGTCAATTGAGCTCCGGGCAAGGCTTGCAATCCTAACAGGATATTGTCATAGCTTTCATTGAGAGAACCCAGGAGAATGTAAATTTTGAGGTTTTCATCTAGGGCAATGTCCCTTGCTTGAACCTGGGCAAACAAATCTCTCATTTTATGAACATGAGCTTCTGCAGAATCTTTTTCTTTCATTTTACACGAAAACAATCGCTTTGCCCAAATCATCTTTGCTAGATCAGAAGAGGACTGATGAATTCTAGTCAAAGTGTCCCATATTTGTTTTGCTGAAGTAAGATCTTTTACAAGATTTAATTGTCCCTCAGATAATAGGAGTAGGAGGGTTGCTACAGCTCGGGAATTTCTGTCCTGGTCGGCTGCAGATGGAGCAGCCCCCAAACCAGCCTCCACAACTTGCCACAAACCCTCCCGTACCAAAAGAGATTTTGCATAAATGTTCCAAGATGCAAAATTTTCAGAGTTCAGCTTTGGGAACCGGGCTTGTTCCATCATTAATTATTTTTAAAATAGTCCAGCACAAGTCTTAAAACTGATAGCCCCTCCCGGGTGCCTCCTTCCAGGACTCTGCCTCTTTAAACTGCAGCTTTTACAGCCTCCGGCTAATTGCTGCCTGTTTTTTTTTTCTTGCTGCTTTACAGCACTGAGACAACAGTCCGGTTAATTAATTGCCTTGAGATAAGGGAGGTTTTCTACTTACAGACCTCTGTGGAGCCCATAAATCAGATGTGAAAATCCAAACTCCTGCCTTCCACGGATCTCCGCTGGCTTCTGTAGTGCTGCTGCCATAAATCAAGCCTGGAATTCCAGCTTGTCTGTGTGCCGCTTCCCTCCAGCCTTCCACGGAGCCCCGCTGGCCAGGAGAAAGGAAAGTTGTTGCTTTTTAAATCCAGGTTCTGCTTCAGAGTTCCGGTGGATCAGAGCCATCCTCTCAGCTAAATTTAATGTGGTAGGAGTGTTGAAAAACAGTCCTTTAGAACCAAACATCCAAACCTGGAATTTTCAGCAAGCTTCTTTTATTGTAAAAGAACAAAAGCAAAAACAAATAATAATAACAATAATAGCATCTTCACTTTAGCCAAAGCTGGCTAAGCAGGAATAAAAGCTATTTGCTACATAATTCAAGATGTGTTAGTAGCATCATCAAAAGAATGGTTTTAATTAGTTCATTACAGTTCAAAAGTCAAAAAGCAAGTGAAGAACTTTCAGATTCCCAGCCCTCAGCCCTCCAAATCTCCACCCTTCTGGGTGTAGCCTATACAAGCTGATTGGATGACAATACATGACGTGTTCTAGTCCAACCCTTAATTACAATAACAAATAATGTGACTACATTTTCCATAACAATATTGTGTTGACAAAAAAACCTTAATATAAACAAAACCTCTTTCCCATGGAATGGAGTCTTGTTAGCTTCTTGTTTTGGCTAAATCACACCTGGGGCTGATAACTGTGAATCTAGCTCTCAGAAAAACAACTTTCCACAGCATGGAAAAAATACAGACACACATCTTTTACATCTTTTCAACACACTTCTTCCTTCTTTTTTATTCAATAAATTAATAGGAGCATACAATAAAGTTATGCAAACTTGCCTCTGAAATCCATAGATTTGTGAGAATTGTACTAAATTTATGTGAAATAAAATACATAGAATGCCTTTTAAAAGGGGGCAAAAGTATCACAATTTGATATGAACCCAGGACAGGACAAGAATGCAGGTACAGTACAGAGAAACACAATAAAACCAACACTGAGAGATTGTCACATGGCTCTAGGGATTTTAGATCCAGAATTTCTCAATTATACTACCAGGAAGATCTGGAGGTGTGAAGGAAAAGCAGATTCTTCTTTCCTTCTGCTAAACTAAGGGCCTTTACAGACTGACAGAAATAATGCAGATTGAGGCCACTTTAACTGTCCCGGTGCAGTGCTAAGGAATCATTGTAACTGTCATTTATTGTGGCACCAGAGCTCTCTGACAGAGAAGGCTCAATATCCCAGAAAAAAATACAATTCCCATGATTCCCTAGCACTGAGCTAGGATGTTAAAGTGGCCTCAAGCTGCATTATTTCTGCCAGTCTGTAAAGGCACTAAGTCTCAGAAAATTTGGCTGCCCTCTAAAGTGTGCAAAAAATAAAGGTCCATGATAAAAAGTCATGGAATAATATAGTCTTGAAAGATCATAATTATTTGAATGTAAAAGAATAATGGTCTTCTTTGGATAATATTTTGTGAAGCATAACTTAATAACAAAACATCAACAAAACATTTCTGCTTTTTTGGGTTCATGCAGTTCCCATTGATATGTACAATACTGTTTGTCCTAAAATGTTCAAGGCATCAAGGATCGGTTATGGAGAACTACAAATTAGACTTCAATTTGCTCTAAAGAGGCATAAGTACTTACAATAAACAGTAGGTGCTCCACATTTGCTGTGGTCAGGAGCACAGAAGCCCTGTAAAATTGGACAAGCCACATTTTGCAGCCCATTCCTACACAAAGGGTTAGGATAGGATGCATAGTTTGCCCACGTCCACAGGGAGACAAGACTTAAAAAATATCTCAGCAGTTATGCTGAGGCTGGAAGATTTGGGGGTGTGGCCAGAGCCAACTTATGGTCTGCTGCCCCCAGCTTCTTCACTTCAATTTTGCAATCAACTCACCCTCCCACCACTGTTGCAATGTGAAGTTAACTTGGTTGATTTGGAGTCATTTAGGATTTTTCCCCCTTTCCAAGGGCCTTTTCACCTACCCCATATTGTTTCCAGACGGACCTAGGGAAATTGGCTTGGGTGGTGTAAATAGGTTGATTCAGCATGATTTGAAAGAAATTTGGATTTCGGTGAGCACCTAGGACACAGTTTGGGTGTAAGGAAGGTCTATGGAACCATCTCTTTGGGCCTTGGGACCTGGGAGTTGGGGAAAGAGACTGCATGGAGGATAAACCCCTCTCTTTAATTCTTGGGCATTGGGAGAAGGACTTTCATGATAGGGCCTTTGCAGACTGCTAGAAATAGTGCAAATTGAGTCCACTTTAAGGGTTAGGGTTAGGGAATCATGGGAACTATATTTTATTGTGGCACCAGAGCTCTCTGACAGAGAAGGCTCAATGTCTCAGAAAAAAACAAAATTCCAATTCTTGTTTAATTTCCAGCCAAAGTTTTTCATAATTATTTTTATAGAGATCTGAATTTTTCTTTGAAAAAATTATTCCTAAATATTTAATGATATTTGTTTCCTGAAATTGTATTTTTTCCTTTAAATCTTGAAAGGAAAAGATTTGAAAAGATGGACCAAATTAAAATTATCATGGATGGGGGGGATTGCTACATTAAAAATGAATGTCCTCCCGAAAATGATATTTCTTTTCCAAAATATTCCAGTTATAACAAATGATTCCCCTTTTTTAAATTGGGATAAAGACTTATCAAAATTTATATGGAATGATAGAAAATCTAGAATTAAATTAAAATATCTACAAGATACAGTGGAACGAGGAGGATTGGGAGTACCAAATCTTAAGCTATACTATTATGCAAGTGTGTTATTTTGGCTAAAAGATTGGATTTGTCTTCATAACGAAAAAAATTTAAAATTAGAAGGTTATGACAATGTTTATTCCTGGCACGGATATTTATTATATGATAAGGTTAAAGTTCACAAAAATTTCGAAGACCACTATGTACGAAAGACACTCTTAAGAATCTGGTATAAAGTCAAGAAAAATTGGCCAGATATTATTCCATATTGGACAGCAATAGGGGAGGTTATTAATAAAAATGATAAATTTGGAGAAAATAACTGGCTTACATATAAAGAATTATTGGTAGTAAAGGGACAAACTGTCTCAATAAAATCACAAGAGGAATTGAAGCAAGAAGGCTATAATTTTGGCTGGTTCATGTATAGACAGATTAGAGAAAGATTCATGATTGATATAAAAACGAAAAAAATAGGTGTTATGGATAAACAATTTGAGGAAGTTATATTGGAGGAAGGCAAACATAAGATAAAGATAATCTATCAGTTACTTTTAGAGAGAGAATGAGCCCCCCCGCGCTCTCCGGTCAGCGGGAAAGAATCTATTATTACAGCCAAGGTTGAGGTCTACACAGACCTCACAGAGGGCATTTTCTGCCATCGCCCCTAAATTATGGAATGGCCTGTCGGATGAGATCCGTCTTATTACAACGCTTACTGCTTTTAAGAAAGCAGTTAAGACGGATCTCTTCCGGCAGGCCTTCCCGGAATAACCCTCCTCGGAGGACGAACAGTGATCTCTCCCCCCCTCTAGCTCTTGCTGTCTGGCCGCTTGTTTGCATTTGTTGTTTTTATTGTATTTTATTGCCATATTGTCATTGTTTTAATATAATTTAAGTTTAATCCTGTTTTAAGGGGTGTGGGAGGGAAGTGGGAGGAGGGATTAGGATTTGGATCGTTTTAACTGTTGTATTTTAATTGTTGTACGCTGCCCCGATTGCGACGCAGAGGGGCGGGTTAGAAATAAAACTTATTATTATTATTATTATTATAACTGGAACCCGAGTTTATAAAACCTCAAATGATTAAATGGTCACAAGATTTTGGTCATACTATTGAATTGGAACAGTGGGAGAAATGCTGGAACAAGAGAATAAAATACACTCTTTGTGTTAATTTAAAAGAAAATTTCTATAAACTACAGTATAGATGGTATCTAACCCCACACAAATTGGCCAAAATGAAAAAAATCGGTCAAAATCTCTTGTTGGAAATGCGGTTTAAAAGAAGGGACACTTTCACCTTTGGTGGCAATGTGAAAAAGCGCAAACGTTTTGGGGTAACATTAGACTGGTGATGATGGAGATTTTTGACATTACTATAGAAAATAAACCACAACTGTTTCTATTAGGGATAATTAGCGATTCAAAATTAGAGTTGAAATATGGCAAATTGATATTTAATCTCCTAACTGCAGCGAAGATAATTTATGCGACAAGATGGAAATCCCCGAAGGTACCAACGACCGATGAATGGCTGTTAAAAATGTTGGACTTATTCGAAATGGATAGATTAACTGGACTGATAAGAGGAGAGGACAACGAAGTTCTTCTCAAGCATTGGAAACCATTGACTGATTATTTGATTCAAAAGGGTTGGAAATTACCAAGAAGTGTTTAAGAATTGAGGTAAAAATAATTCCACTATTTGTGTTAGAAGACGATAAAAGACAAATGTCGCTAATCAAATTAGTGGTTGTATGGAGTAAAATAACGCTGTAAATATCATTGCAAGAGCTTTTTTACAATGCTTGGTATGTATTATAAAAACTGATAAGAAACAATAGAAGTAAAACACAAAGGGCTAAGTACAGGGGTAATAAGTGGGAAGTAGTTTAGTTTGTATGAGATAAAAACTGTCATAGATATGAGAATTTTGAAGATAACAAATTGAATGTATGTTTTGTTGTGTTTGTTTTTATGTTAGTATATGTTCGTTTTTGTATTTGTATTTTTGTATTGGTGTTTGTTTGTTTTTCTTTTTTGTTTTTAAACTCAATAAATTTTTTGTAAAAAAAAAACATTAAGAAAAAAACAAAATTCCCATGACTCCCTAGCACTAACCCTAACCCTAAAAGTGGACTCAATTTGCACTATTTCTGGCAGTCTGCAAAGGCCCTCAGTGTTCCTGATGCATGCCGGCCAATGGATATCCCAGCTTTTGTGTTACCATTGGGGCTCAGATGCTATCTGAGGCTACAGAGGTGGAGGCTACGGAGGTGGTCTTGGAGATAGACCACCGGCTCCAGCTGCTCCCATCCCTGGCTATTTCCCTGCCTGGTTTGCAGTTCCATTAAGAAATTAATAAATAGGTCAAGTTAATAAATGGCCCTGTTTGAACCCACTTTCCTTTTCCTTATCTTGTTATTCCTGGAGTGGGTGGGTAAATAAAAAACAAAACACTACTTTTTTTTATCTGCCATACCACCTCTCTGTGAATCTCTAAGTCCTCAACTACAACTCTATGGTCAACATCTGCCAAAGGTTGACCATAGAATCATGCTGGAGGACCTACAAATGCCTAGAGAAGTGTTTTCTCCAGTAATCTCAAGATTCACCAGTGCAACTCCAGCAGAACTTCTCTGGAGGATCTAGAGATTCTTAGAGATAACATATTAATCAAATCCTCAAATAATCAAAACCACAAAAATCAAAGCTGCAAATGTGGATGGGCCAACTGTAGCTCCTTTTGGATTTGCCAATTGTTGTTCTTGTATTCATTTTTTATATTCTTTTGGGAGCCTATTTGTAATGAATTCTTGCATCTGGACTAGGACTCTTCAGGCGATTTTTTAAAAAATATGTAGTATGGTTTAATTGGCTTAGCCTATAGTTTGAAGGGGAAATTTATTTTATTTTATTTTTAATTATCTGGGTGGCCTCACGTTCAGTATTTCTGAGATCATAAGCTTGACTTAAAATCTTCTAACAGCTGAGGATTCATATTTATAGTCATTAACAACTGAACTTGACCACAAAATGATCGGTTTTCAGCCTGTCAATGCCTCAGCTGAATGATTTCTCTGGTGATGCAGATCAGGGCACTAGGAAAAGGTGTTTTCCTAGTTGAGGAGTACATTGGGAAAAGCAGTTGTGGCAGGCCCTCTTGGGGTCTCTCTAGTTTCCTGTTCTCAATGTGGCCTGTGATCAAGAGAGCATTGCAGCTGTAATTTCCCAAGTCCCTGATTTGCAGCACCTCAGAAACCCTTCAGCTGGAGGGGCCAGGCAAAAAAGTTTGTTTTGGGAAGTGTCGCATAGTGTGGCATCATCAGATGTGACAATAATTTGTTATGTCAGCATGTCATAATTAAGTCTTTTAAAATGTATTTATTAATTTTAATACAAAATAATTCACAATAAAATTAATAAACATTCAGAAGAAAATAAAAAGCATAAATGGAAAAAGATATACATTTGTATGGATACAGATATTATAACTAAGACTAAAACTAAACTAATGCTAAAACACAATACCAAAACATTACACGAGCACTAACCAATAAAATACATAAAGGCTCTTAGTAAATACACTAAGCATGGAAAAAATACAGACACACATCTTTTACATCTTTTCAACACACTTCTTCCTTCTTTTTTATTCAATAAATTAATAGGAGCATACAATAAAGTTATGCAAACTTGCCTCTGAAATCCATAGATTTGTGAGAATTGTACTAAATTTATGTGAAATAAAATACATAGAATGCCTTTTAAAAAGGGGCAAAAGTATCACAATTTGATATGAACCCAGGACAGGACAAGAATGCAGGTACAGTACAGAGAAACACAATAAAACCAACACTGAGAGATTGTCACATGGCTCTAGGGATTTTAGATCCAGAATTTCTCAATTATACTACCAGGAAGATCTGGAGGTGTGAAGGAAAAGCAGATTCTTCTTTCCTTCTGCTAAACTAAGGGCCTTTACAGACTGACAGAAATAATGCAGATTGAGGCCACTTTAACTGTCCCGGTGCAGTGCTAAGGAATCATTGTAACTGTCATTTATTGTGGCACCAGAGCTCTCTGACAGAGAAGGCTCAATATCCCAGAAAAAAATACAATTCCCATGATTCCCTAGCACTGAGCTAGGATATTAAAGTGGCCTCAAGCTGCATTATTTCTGCCAGTCTGTAAAGGCACTAAGTCTCAGAAAATTTGGCTGCCCTCTAAAGTGTGCAAAGAATAAAGGACCATGATAAAAAGTCATGGATAAATGTAAATACACTAAGCACTAACTGATTAAAATACATAAAGGCTCTTACCCCATGTAATAAAAGATAAAAAAATAAAAAAATAAAAAACAAGAAATATGGTGGTTATAGTTGGATATTATATTTCTTTTATCAACTTTTTGAGCTACATCCACCCACACACACACACCCCTTCTCCCCTGTGCAAAGAGAATTGAATAAATGGAATGAAACAATAGAGAAAGAGGCATAGTAGAATAGCTAGTTGGCTAGAATGCAAAATCATAATTTATAATGGTTATTTGATAAATGTTGTTTATAATAGTTATTTGGCATGCCAAACCAGTGAACTAGCCTAAAATTTAAGAGCTTCTGAAAGATAATGTGCCATGAAACACATGAATGAACAGGAAACAGCACAACCCTTGGTCTCTCTTTAGAGAAGCCATCCAGTAACTGAGGCCATTTTCTATATCAAGCTCATTCCAACATGAGTTGGTAAGAAGACACCTTACCATAGCACTGCAAGTAATTAAGAAACTACTTCTTCCACATGTGACACAAGGTAGCTTGAGTGGTTTAGCTAACAGCTAGTTATCTGGAATGAATTGTTGCCTACTGATGGCAAATAGATGACCTGAAGGCCGCCTTCTTGTTTGTCAGGAATTTGTTTCAGGAAATCCCCTAACCTGGCTCGATATTTTAAGCCTTAAGTGAATCCATATGAACTTTATAAGAGATGTATTATCTTGCTGCTAGACAATCCCTAGACAAGATTATAAATAATGAAGTGCCAAATGGAGAGTGTGTGTGAAGGGAGAGGGGGAAGAAGCCTAATGAGCATGGAAGGTCTCCCTTGGGAGAACTGCCAATTCAGTGTTTGCCTTATGCCTGCTGATATGATGTGTTATGATTCCATGAGATCTCCGTCCTTTGTCATTCATTTAGTGCTGTTGTAAATGAGATGATTTGGCTGGGAAAACGCAACTCATTGATCACATCCTTCCATTGGATACACAGTGCCAGATGGCCTAATTATTCCTAGCATTTCTCACACACATTCACTTTTTCAGGCAGACAGCTACAGTTTCTTGGTAACAGGGTTTTAAAAGAAAATCTGCTTGCAAGAAATACAGTTTGAGGATGTTGTTATGAAGACAAGCAAAAAGGCAACTGCCAGCTGATTGAAATATTTATGTGAGCAGGTTTGTTTGTGTGGTTCAGACTTTCTGTTTGTCCATTGTCCAAAAAAAGATGAGAGAGAAGCTCATTATTCATAATTATTTACTGCAATGTATACCACACTTTTTGGACACATAGATAGGAAAACATTTCACAACTATCAACAACCTGTCACATTCAGTCTATCATACTTGATATCCTTTCATTATGTGACTGGCAATATCTAAACACAGTGGTAGAGCTGTCGACCCCTGCCTATTTTTCTGACATGTTGGCCCCAATCCAATCCAATCCAATCTTATCCAATCCAAAAGAATTAAGCATTTTGTTATTAACTGCTATCAAGTTGACTTCAACTTATGGTGACCCTATGAATGGGAGACCTCCAAGTCACCTTATCATCAATTACCCTGCTCTGGTCTTACAGACGAGCTGTGGTTTCTCTGATTCAGTCCATCTGGAATGTGGTCTTCCACTTTTCTTGCTGCCTTCTACTTTACTAAGCATTATTCCCACAGTCCATAAAAGTGAAAGAAGGAAATTTTGGGTTGTAATTAATCCATGCTTTTTATATATGGGTTTCTCATTTTCTTAAAACACTGTTGATATATGGGAAATGTGAATAACTTTAACCCACCATTCACTATACAAACTATCATTAAACTTCTTTGTAAATGTATCGCATACAACTGTTCCCCAGAAATTGGGGGGGGGGGGTTCCAGTCCTGTAGCCAGAAATTTTGCATTTGGGTGGCCTGAATATAATATGGATGGCCAGAATAGTTAAATGAAAAATAAATGAGGCTCAATACTTTCATGTCCAGTCAATATATGTGACTGGAGATGCACACATAATTTGATGGGAAGACCACACTCTGATGTTCCTTGGCTATACATGTCCTAGTTTTCATCTGCAAAAGGAGAGTATGATGCAGTGGCAATAAAAAAGTTACAGAACAAAAATGGTCACTTAGGAAAAGATGAAACATACGAATAATCATGGGTTTAGAATATCTTTCCTATAAAGCAAAGGAATGGTAGGCAAATGAAGTGGAGAGAGAACATAATTTTTGCCCTATTTCTTCCCTACCAGCATTTTCCTTTCCTTTCCTTCCCCCCCTTTTTTTCTTTTCTTTTTCTTTTTCTTTTTTTTTTGGTTGAAATTGGTCAAAAAGGTGGCCCAGAAAAAAAAGGAGAATAAATAAATAAATAAAATCTGAAAACATTAAAAGTCAATTCCAGTTTTAACGTCATGAATTTTTAGCCCACCCATACATAGTTTTCAAGCAATTTCAGGAGTTGTGGGGAATTTCAAAATGTCTTCCATTTTGAGCATGACTAAGGGGGGTTGCAGACTGCCAGAAATAGTGCAAATTGAGTCCACTTTTAGGGTTAGGGTTAGTGCTAGGGAATCATGGGAATTGTTTTTGTTCTGAGACATTGAGCCTTCTTTGTCAGAGAGCTCTGGTGCCACAATAAAATACAGTTCCCATGATTCCCTAACCCTAACCCTAAAAGTGGACTCAATTTGCACTATTTCTGGCAGTCTGCAACCCCCCTAAGAAGCATGAATACACATTTATATTGCATTTTGTGGTGATCTGTGCTCCTTTGCAATTATAACATCTGGTCACACTGTTTTTTAACTTAAGAAAATGTGGGTTAGTTGTGCAAGATGTGGAGAAAGTACTGATGCCGTCACTGGAGGGATTCACTTGAGAGGAGGATCCAGAGCCTTTAACACCAGACAACGCTGGAGACAAGGCCATCTCTAAACATCCTGGCTCTTTAGGAGAGAGCTGAAGGAATCTATACTGGAATATGGAGAGAGCCCAATTGTTGAGTAAGAGGATGAGACATGGCTTCCTCTCAGGCCAAGACAGCAGGGTAGGATGAGAACTGGTCTCTGGTGCCAGTGGGAGCCTTCTGCCTGGGGAGACTTTGCACAGAGGAAGATGAACAGCCTAACTGAGGCCTAAGCAGCTCATCTATAAAACCTTCATTACTTTTAATATAACACTCCTAGAGTGCTATCAGTGAAAAGGATCCAAAGGCAGGTCTGATACAAAACCTACTAAGCCTGGCAAGCAGCATAGAAAGGAGGAAAAAGCAGTGTATTTGAGCCCCACCCCCACAATATCCAGCCATTTTTTTCAAAGATAAATTTCTTCCCATATTTTTCATGGAAAGGGAATCTTAGAATCCTAATTTACAAAGAATCCAAGGCTGTACAAATCTGGTGGTGGTGTGGTGGTCTGCTTAGGGACTCGATGCTCCCAGCATGCTCCCTGTATACCTCCCTTTCCTTCTCTCTGACATCAGAAAATTCAACAGTGGTGAGAAGAGGGATTCAACTGTCAAATCTCCTCTTTCAACAGTAGATCCATGACTTAGATTTTGTAATAGATCCAACATATTCACATGGCATCCCCAAAATATAAACTGCATTGAATTAGATTAATAAAGGTCTCCTTCGTCTAGTGAAAGAAGCTTAAATTTTCTCCACTGAGCAAGACTTTTTCTTTTGGAATAAAGGAGCTCTTAGATTAAGTGTAATTTAGCAAGGAATGGTGTACTATTTGATATAGTTATAAGCTCAGTGCACAACTGCCTCAATTAATGGGAAACATTACAAGTACACTTGGTGTTAGAGATGGTGCAGCAAGCTGCTGTACTTATATATATCCAAGTTTATCTTAGTTGTTGTTTTCTCTCCCAGGTGGGAACAACATGACAATATGGACCATTAAAAATAGAAGTCTTTAACACTGTGATAAATGAAAAGATTTTGCTAGCTTTTGCTTTTCTAACATTTTCCTACCTTTATTGTCAGTATTATTTAGAAACAGAAAGAAGCATACAGCAACATTCATCCTGTTAACGGGGGGTGATAATGGAAGAAGAATACAAACCATAATACAGTGAACCCTGTTTCAAATTGTTTTCAACTCTCTGATCATAGAAGAGCCACAAAATGAAAACAAAACTAGCATCTCTTTAAAGTTGATATTAAATCTGAATATTGTGTTGAACTCAAAATCAACTTTTTGGTTGGTATATTAGCACTATATACCTTATCATGGACTACTTAGGTAATTTCCCATGGAGGTACAGAACCAAATCTGAATTGACACACCCCAAGAGCCTCGAACAGCCACATTCTATCTATTACCCAAAATAAATAAACAGGGCAAACCTGGATGGTCCACCATCTCAAGCATTGGAACACTTAGAGTTGGTGCCATATATGGACAACGTCCTTAGACCATATGCCACCAACACTCCTAGCTATGTGAAGGACACTACCAACTTCCTGCAGAAATTACAGCCCATCCACAACTTGCAAGGGAACACCATCTTAGCCATTGTTGATGTGCAATCCCTATATACCAATATCCCACACAAAGATGAACTACAAACTATAAGGAATATCATTCAAGATGGGACCATAGCAGACAAGGCCACCAAGTGCTGCCACTTTATTCTCACACACAACTACATCACTTTTGGTAATAACATATACCTTCAAATTAATGGTACTGCTATGAGCACACACATGATGCCACAATATGTCAATAATTTCATGGCTTACCTAGAACAATACCACTTAAGTTCTGCACCCAGAAACCTCTCCTCTAGGTACATTGATGATATCTTCATAATTTGGATTCATGGAGAGGACTCATTCAAGACATTCCATCAGAATTTCAAACAAAAATCCATCATTGATCCTTTTTTTAGATGTGGGCCTATATTTCAAAACTTATTTCCATTCCTGCAGAGGTTGCAGGAAATGGAATCAGGTAAGCAGATATTAATTGTCTACTTCAATACACAAGATCTGCCCTTTAGTAAAAGGTCATTTTTTTCCCCATCGAGTGTCATCGTGAACTCCTTAATGCAGATTGAGATGCTGGTGTATGTATGTAGGGCCTTTGCTTTTTTAAAAGCATCCCACTTTGCCCAGCCACCAAAGTACTGATCCAAAGTACTACCTTGTCATTTTTTAAAGAAACAACCATATACCCAGGAGGAAAACTAAATGATTAAAACCTTGTGGAGTCTGGCCCTCAGTTCCTTTGCTAAGCTTCAGGTGTCATCATTCATTATCCTAAACCATATCACAAGTTTGTCATGAAGATTACAGAGCTAAGAATTGTTAGTCCCTTGTATATTGAAAAATGATACATGGTAATAATCCATAGCAAAATGTGGTTTGAAACAATGACAACTTGGATCCTAAATGGTTTTTTCCCCCTGTTTGTTTTATGAATACTGAAAAAAGAAAAGAAAAAGAAAAACGAAGAAGTTTTGCTGTTTGAAACTGAGAACTGCCACTTCAATAAAGAAGTCTCTTGAAAATTGAACAGCTAGCTTCCTAAATCCTGTTTGCAAAATGAAAAATTGTAGCTCAAATACTTTCCTTCAGCTATAATAAGATTCCCGTTGTCCTAACTACTTACCATGATTTCAGAGAGATAGTACAGGAACCATCTGTCTGTGAGTGCAAAGAAACATTCACAACACTTACAATCTATGTGCTAGGGAAAATAAAAACTGGTGGCCTTGGAGCTATGGGGTTATTCTGAGACACAGAAGTTTGCCTCCTGACCCATTAACCCATGGATGTCCTGATATCAACAGCAAGATCCTTTGAGATAAAAGAGAAATGAAAGCATTTGCTTCTCATATAGTTCTTCAGATTTCATCTAAAGCCATCTTGCCTTGATCCTCTGCTTCAAGCCCTTTTCCACATGAAGTTGAGGGCTAGTACTGGAGTTAGCTAGTATTCATAGTATTTCACAAGATCCTGAAGGATGCCCAGTTAGTGGCTGCCACATTGCCATGGTTAATGTGATAGTCTGTGACGCCCTACCTTATAAAACCTCCAGTTTCAATTGACCAATTTGTCAAATAGTACCCACACATTAGGAAAAGGAAACACTTTCCTATGGTTTTGATATTCTTGTTGAAATTAGCTGTTTTATATCTCCTGAAACTCATTGTGAGACAAAGCGCACCTTCCCTCAAAAATTTAAACATCTGTAAAGTTTTCATATATTAAAAATGTGGATAGCCAAAAATGTGCAGTATTCAAATATCATTTACTCAGTTGCAAAATGTGTACAAAATGAATACATTGGGGAAAATTTGAAAATAAATAAATAAATGTGTAAATTAATAAATGTGGTAATGTGAAGTAGCATGGAAATATGTGTTTTCTGTTTACATTTACTTTAATGAATGTATTGACTTTCATAATACACAAATAAAGGGTGCAATGCAACTGGGGGTCAGAAAAATGCAACACAGTCAAGTCTATCAGTCTTCCACTTCCCTAGCTCACATCCATATACAAGTCATATATGCATTTAATCATATCACTGATGTCATGGGGCTTTGTCACAGATAAATGGTTTTAGACTGCAGCCTAAAGAACATTTTTCTCACCTCAAGTACTTCACTTTTCATTTAATGTACTTCAGCCTGTATCCAGACACAAATGTTTGGCCAAGCCCTCCTTCATAGCAATCCTTCATCAGAGTCACAACAACTCTTATGTCTCATTGGCTGTCTGGCACATCATGCTTTCCTTCTTGTCCTTTCATTGGCTTTTTATTCCAGCAGAATGCTATTTTTTAATTTTTTTTAAAAAAAAATTATTCTTAATTTAAAATTCTGTTTTAAATGGTTTTCAGTTAGACGTTCTGCCTCCCCTCCCCCAGATACCAAAAAAACATGGGACAGCCATGTGCACACATCACCATTAGGAATAATGGGGGCTTTCCTTCTGCAGATGCTAAGATCTGTGGCAAGTCTATGGATACAGAGGTAGTTAAGGTTTTATAGCAGAGTATATTGCAGTTGACACAGCGGAATTCACATCCTAACCTCTATATGGAGAAACACAGTTCCCACACAAGGTTTGCAGATGAAAAGCTGACTCAGTTGGCTTCTATTTACAGAAATAATGAGCAACTAATATTTACTTTCATATAACCTACATATATAGTTCATGGGCACAATTGTCCTTCAGGCTTGGTTACAAATGGAAAAAAAGAACAAATATAGGGCCAATGCAGATGGTCCATAAGGGGCAGCTCTGTGCTGCCCCAGGAGCGATGGATCGGGGCCACAGCAACCACACTCTGTGGTCCCAATCCTCCTTTTTGCCACCCACAAAAGAGCAGGCAAATGCCGCTCCTTTTTGGGGTGGCAAAAAGCTGCCCTTGAAGCTGCTATGGCGGCTCTTTTGCACATCTTTGGCACAGCGCATCTGCACACTGCATGAAGAGGACACCCTGAGACTGCATGCCGTGGGGTTGGGCATATGGCATCAGGGTGGAGTTGGGGTGAAGTCAAGGTGGCCTGCGTGCAGTCACCCCACCCCAACTCCACCCCCAGGCCAGCCTAAAGTGCTGGTCTGCATGCCCTCATAGTCCTTGATTGCTTAGTCCTGTCAGCAATCTTCTTTTGCAGCATATAAACAAAATATCACAGCGTACCTTCTAGAACTGTGCTTTAAACAAAAAATCTTCCAGCAATACTTTCCAGCAATACTTTACTTAAACAATATGTCCTGCTGAGTTTTGCTGCCTTTATCCTTGGGCTGTTACTGCCCTTGCCCTTGCCCTTGCCCTTGCCCTTGCCCTTGCCCTTGCCCTTGCCCTTGCCCTTGCCCTTGCCCTTGCCCTTGCCCTTGCCCTTGCCCTTGCCCCTGCCCCTGCCCCTGCCCCTGCCCCTCTGATGCTTCCAGCAAGTCCATCTCCGCGTGCTGCCTTCTACCTTCTATGTGGGTCTGGCATATCCCCTTTTAAAGCTGTTCATGATGACTCAGCTTTTTACTCTGATTAAAATTACCTGTTTCTTTCACAGTTTGTTTTCAGTCTGCCACACCTTAGTTGTAAAATGCATACTATTACTTTACTATAACTAACAGAGGCTCCACTGTATTTACTTTTTTTTGTGTGAAAAGAAAGTAGGGAGAGTGCCAGTATAACTTCTCTGAGAAAAGAGTGCCAGAGACTGAGGGCAGCCACTAAGAAGGCCCTCTCCCATGTTCCCACCAGAGGTGCCTGTGAGGGTCATAGGACAAAGAGAAGGGCTTCATCATCAGATCTCTGAGCATAGGCTCATTCATAAGGAAAAATACAGCCCTTCAAATAATCTGGACCTAAGCTGTGTAGGGCTTTATATGTCATAACCAGCACTTTGAGTTGTGCTTGGAAACAGACTGGCAATCAGTGTAGCTGTTGCAACAAGAGGGGTTGTGTGACCTCTGTAGCCAGCCCCACTTAGCAATCTGCCTGGGGCTCTTTGAACCAGTTGATGTCTCTACAGAAGCTTCAAAGGCAGCCCCGTGTAGAGTGCACTACAGTAATCTATCTGGGATGTAATTAAGGCATGTGTCACTGTGGCCAGATCTGACATGTCAAGGAATGGGCACAAACTGTGGAAATGCACCTCTATCTACCACTGAAACCTGGGTTTCCAGGCTCAGAGCTGCATCTTCAAGGGGCATATAACCCCATCCAGCACAGCCTGAATCTAGATGGAGGGATGGGCAGACAGAGATAGACAAAGGCAGATAGATAAGGGGGTGAGTGCTCTCTCTCTCTCTGCATGCCCATGTGTGTGTGTGTAAAATTGGTAGCAGATGCATTTTTGTCTTAATATTCTACCCAAAGCATTTGAGCTGTTTATGGTCAAATATTTCATATTGCTGCTTCAAGGCATTTGATGTACTGCAGATCTGCCTATCCTTTTAATTTTGTTGTTCTTCAGTCTGCCTCCTTGAGTGCGGCAAATGTAATAAAATGTCTGGGGAAACAGCAATTGTAATATTTTTAATACCTTCCTATATTGCAACTGCATTAAAGCATTGTGTCATTATCAGGCCAAGTGGAAGCTGAGGCTGAGTGTTCTGGAAGTGTTGTATTAAAGAAGGCATTTTGTCTTAAGTGTGTGTGTGGCTGGTAGCTTTGAGTGACATTTCCAATCTTTTCCTGTTAGAATACCAACACATATTTTGGGGAGGTTCTTCTGTGTGTTTATGTGAGAGAGGGTGTACATATTTGCGAAAAAGAGAACTGTAGAATGTTTATAAATTCTTCTCTTGATTTCTTATGAAGTCTCATGAATCAAAAAGGCTGCAATGGTGACTACCACTTTTCTCCATATTTAATTACGTGTAGTTTTAATTTACAGTATGCAAAAGCTCAAAACCTAGCAGCAGTATCTGAATTAGAATTTAGCAGGTTTATAGCTTTGTTTGCCCCTAGGCATGAGTAATAAAAGCCTAGTTTTTAAGTACCACTGGGGGTTTACGGAATGAAGACATCTGCATTATTATATCAAAATGGTCCTTGGTGTAATAAATATAGCTGACAGTAGCATAGGACTTTTCTTTATGAAAAATGTGTTGATAGCAGTGCTTTAAATGCTGAAGAAACTGTTGATTAAAATTTTATGCTTCTAGTTACTAGCTAAATGCTCAGCAGATGTCCATATAACCAGTTTAACTCCTGGGTATAGCTAATAAAATATCTAGTTAAAACAACATTTAAAAGTGATGAAAAGACTGAATTAACCATTCTACTAATTTTAATATTGTTGATGAAAGCTTTATATTATAATTCAGTAATAATACATTTATTGTCTCTTAGGGTAAGATGTTCAATCGTAAAGTGTTTTCAATTCCTCTTCTGCTTCAAAAAGGCATCTGGGGTAACTAGGACATGAATCCAGATACTTCTAGAAACAATGTCTTTGTCCATACACTGCAACCTAGTAATGCTATTTCTGGATGGCATAGTACATGAAAGTGCTATAGAACAGAAACAGACACAGCCAGTTCAGACCATATCAAACCTTTCCCTTGAATTTTTAGGTGTAATGAGATCAGATATGAACTTTTCTGTAGCCAGTTGCCATATATACAGAGAGTGGATGAAGGATATGTTACCCAGAATCCAAAGAGCTTCTGTAGAATCCTTCCATTCAAATGCAAGAAGCATCTTCTATTCATTGAGTGAAAACTTGGGCTTTAAAGCCTGAATTCTGTACCAGCTGATTCCATGGTAAAGTGGAATTATTGATTTGGATCACAACTACTAGGTTTCACAGGGGCACGTCCTGTGTTTATTTGAAACTTGAATCCAAATTCTGCTTTAGCATGATAGTACAGGTATGATACTTTCAAAGCAGAATAACAGTCTGGTTTGCATATGACCATATTAAAATAATATTTTCATAATTTTCATTTGGGTCAAATTTAAGGATCCTTATAATTTCCCAAAGGATTAAGCATATTTAAGTATACTTTTCTTATGCAACTAATTCAAACTTTTTTAAAAAAATATTTTTTATTAAGCATACTAAAGCACAAACATAATTCATAAAATATGTACAATCATATCAGCATAACAATATAAAAACATCCATACTTATAAACTTACAACACACACATTATTAATATTCATCTATATGGTGGCGCAGTGGTTAAATGCCTGTACTGCAGCCACTCACTCATAGAACACAAGGTTGCGAGTTCAGTACTAGCCAGGGCTCAGGCTAGACTCAGGCCTGCATCCTTCCAAGATTGCTAAAATGAGTACCCAACTGTTGGGAGGCAATGAGCTTACAGTTGTAAACCACTTAGACATCCCATAGCACGATATGAAGCGGTATATAAATGAAGCTGCTTTGCATTTCTTGTCTTTATAACTAAAATCAGTATTGATAATCTTTCAATTTCTCATACTTTTGCTTTATCCTTCAACTTTATACCCTTCTTCTACTCATCCTATCTCTTAGTTCCACTTTCCTTACTACTTATCTAATACTTTCTATCTTCCCCTTCTTCCCCTTTCATCCATTCTCTTCCCTCTTTTCCTATACAAGTAATTCTCCATCCTACTCTCTTTTACCATCCTTACACTTATTCTAACCTTCTCTCACTTTCTTTCGCATCTTTCATTCATACCTTATTTCCTTTCCATCAATTACCGATTTATCTGTTTTACCAATATGTTGACATTCTGTTCTCCTCACACCTATCAATACCACACCTATACTTATTCAACTAATTCAAACTTGAAGTAGATATAAACAATAAAAATATTAATATTATACATTCTTTTAGGGGGGAAGCAGACAGCACAAAGGGCCGTTTTGGGGGCAAGGAAGGGAAGGGGCAGCCGCACGGTGGGCACCCCAACCCCTTCCTGAAGACATCGTCGGACCACCAGCCCCTCCACATGGCTGGCGTTCCGACGATGTCTTCCCGCCGCAGCATCCGCACACTCTGTGTCGGAAGAGTTGCCGAAGGTGTGCCGCCAGCCTTTTGTGGAAGGACTTGTGGAAGGACCGCTATTTTAGCGCTCCTTCCAGGGGCGGCGAAGCTGCACCGCGGGGCCGAGGTGTGGGGATACCTGCTTCCCCCCTCAGTCTGCTTCCCCCCTCAGTTTGTCAGTATACTACAAAACTGGACTTTGGAACCTGGAGTTGACTCATTAAGTATTACCTTATCATTTAATACAGTATTACAGAATCTGTGAGTTTATGATATACATGTATAATAAAATTAGCAAGGAAGCAGAAGACTAGAGGATTATTTTTCAACATCTATACAAATCATGAAAGATAAATGGTTTATCAGAAATTTGTTATAGGCTTATACCTGTCAAATGTGTTTGACATTATGTCAGGGAGCTTTTGACTATGGATTTTTTGTGTTATTACATACAATAACTAGAGAAAGTTGACATATTAGTTATTTGGAACTCAACTTACTTTTGAAAAAAAACTATGTACCATTTATTTAAGCTTTATTTTTTTGTGTCAAATCATTTTTAAAGGGGGGGAAAGTGAAGCTATAGGAAGAAGGCATGAAGCATCTTTGCCCAGTACAGACTCAATGGAGTCCACTATAGAAAAAGAAGTCCATATGATCCAGCAATCATAGCTTCCAATTCCTTAAGCAACAGAACAACACAGCAAAAAGGGTACTTAGATTTGTTTTGTTGCTAAGATAAACAGAGAACGTGATCACAGCAAGGCTTATTTCTAAGGTGCCCACATTCTTATTTATAATACCCTGTGTTTTGTAGTCTTGTTATATGTATAGTCTCTGTCCAAACAGGATGAACAATAACAAACTGCCTGAGATCCTGTGTGGTGACTGGGACAATGTATCTCTCTGCCATCATATTTCTGTTTGGCTTCTGTAGAGCCAATGGTGGTGTGACACTGAGACACACACACACATGGTCAATCAGTGGTAGAATGGCTTCTGTGCACCATCTAGCTGTAGTTCTGCATCCAGAAGAAAGGAAGATTCATGGGTCACTTGCTAACTGGAGCATAGGACAATATAAATGAATCCACTGGGAAAGGTCTCTGGAGTTTTGTGGTCTGGTGCCACCATGATGCAGTTGAAACCCAGCTTTACTATCCCTTTACAGCTACATTTAAGAAGACTGAGTGAGGGCAAAGAAATTGAAACTTAATCCGGAAACTGATGTGCCCTCAGTCAGTCAAAAGGCATATCAGGGAATAGGGATCCAGTCTGTGCTGGGTGGGGTTACACTCTCTCTGAAGATGCAGGTTCACAGCTTGGGTATACTCTGGATTCAAACTGAGGCTGGAAGCTCATGTCTCAATGGCATTGAGGAATGCCTTAGGGCAGTTAAGGCCTATGCATCAACTGTGCCCATTTCTGAAGATGGTACATCTCACAACAATGACATACACCTTAGTTGTAGTCCATCAGGGTCAGTGTTAAGTGCTCTACATAGGGCTGTCTTTGAAGTGTGTTTGGCATCTCAAGTCCAGGTTATCTGAAAGACTCTGTTCTTCCACGTGAGCCTCCCCCCCCCTTTTTTTTTTTAAGATTTGCTCCTGAGGCCCTTCTCTATCTCACCCCCCTTGCTGGTACATCTGGTGTGAATATGGGAGAGGCCTTCTTTATGGCTGAGCCCATATTTCCTTAAGATGTTAAATTAGCACTTTCCTTGCTAACTTTCTGCAGGTAAGTTGAGACATTTTGAGACTGATTGCTCAAAGGGAATAGACCTTGAAGAATTATGTCATGCTGGCTACCTGTGCTTTGATTATTTGTTGTTATTAATAGCTATGTTTTTAACAAGTTTTAATTTTATGGATAATGTAAGGGCGTTTTTAAATTTTGTATTTAGTATATATTTGTGCTGTGCTTGTTTTGCCTGTTCTGAGGCACTCTGACTCCCAGACTGGGAAAAAGGAGGAAGCAGCCTGGATAAGACATAGAAATTGCAATTCAACAACTTCTGGGTGGTGGTGGTGGGTATATTCCTCATGCCTTTAACACATAAATACAAGAACAATAAATATACTAAATCAGCAGACATTTCATTATTTTTACTAAACCAAAAGTACAACATACAGACTGTAGTAACATGACCCTGCCTGCCTGCCCGCCCACCAGACAGACGCACAATGAGAAGGAACAGCCTTATATAACCAAACCACTATTTTGAAGCCTTCAGTTGCTGCTACTTTTCTGCTTGTTAGAGCTCAAGGCAGGCTCAGCACCATTAGTGCTAGAACAGCTGATAGGAAAGGTCAGTAAAGTTTCAGTTAATATTTGGGCCTGAAGCTTCACAGAGCAAACTTGCTAAAAACAGAAAAACTTTAAGGAAGACCTGTAGCAACTTTAATGTGATTGGAAAGCTTCTAGAAGCTAGGCAGGAAAGGGGAAAGGGGGAGAATGAAAGGGAAAAGAGAGCAAGATAGAAAGAGAGATGCCCTTAAATGGCTCAATCATTTCGCTTTCCTTTTGGTTCCCATTCATTGCCCCTCAAAGCCTACCCCACAGTAATTCTCTCACATGAGATCTTTAAGTTAAGAAATGCAGTGAACATTTCACTTTACTTGAAACAAACTCTTTAAGTAGAAGAAATTGCAGCATGACAGATTGTTGAGCACTTTTTTTAAAAGTCATGTCATGCACAAAAGCAAACACACAGAGAGATAGAGCCAATGGTAATTCTCTTTCTGAGCTTCCTTCAAGTCTTGTCTGTCAGCTCCAAAAGTGTCCTCATGTGTTAATGTCACTGAACAGAAATGTACCTTTTGCTATTTTTTGTCAAGTTGGATGCCACCTGCCTTCTGTCATCATCATTCTAGTTAGGGGTAGGCTTACAGCTGTGTGAAGTTCATTGTTTCTATTAGCACAGTTCCTATTAACTCATAAATTTGTATTTCTTCTCACATTTTCCTCTCAAGGCTGCCTTGCAGCTCATACCCACCGGGAAACTGACGACTGTAATTTTGGGCCAGAACAGACTGCCAGAAATAATCAAGTTTGAGACCACTTAAACTGTCCTGGCTCAGTGCTAGGGAATCATGGGAACTGTAGTTTATTGTGGCACCAGAGCTCACTAACAGAGAAGGCTCAATGTCTTAGAAAAAACCACAATTCCCATGATTCCCTAGCATTGAGCCAGGACAGTTAAAGTGGCCTCAAACTGGATTATTTCTGGCAGTCTGTTCAGGCCCTTTGTTTATTCATTGTGTATTTGCATGTTTTCATCCATATATAATCCCTGCCTACTCATGTGTTAGCATAAAACATTTACAGCAGAGGTGGGCAACTTCTGACGGCATGGGTCACAGTGCCCCCCTAGCCTTCTTGATTGTCATAACCTATGCTTTTGCCACCAGATTTACCCATACTTTATGCATGTTGGCATTCTTGATCAAGGTGGCCCCATCATAATTGTGCAAACTGTGGTTACTTGTAGATTGGAGTCTTGAGTTGTAAAAAGATTTTCTTTGATTTTCTCAGTTAGTTCAAAATACAGCAGATTGGTATGAGCCAAACACTCTGCAACATCTGCCTCATTTCCTCCACACTTGTTTGACTATGGCTTGTGTCTATTTTAATTTTTCCCCCAGTTTCAGCAATGTTCTCATTGTCACCCAATATTCCTTAATTTTTTTAAATCTTATTATCAGTGCTGACGCTCCCTCAGGATTGTGCATCTTAAATCTCCACATTCAGATTTATACATTGATTTGATATGTGACACATGTTTGGTAACAACTTTGCAAAACTGAATGCATAATGGAATGAGCAATGCAGTGCACAACACAATGTGCATTGCATGTGAAAATGAACTGCATGTGCATTTCTTCTTCCACAATCTTGAATTGGATGTGGGCCTTCTGTATTGGAGACTTCACTTGTGAAGGGGAATATCAGTATGCAAAGGGATCTTGTAGCACCTTTGAGACTAACTATGCAAAAGAAGTTGTAGCATAAGCTTTATTCTTAGAGATGTGTAATAACCCATCAGGTTCTGCCCAATATCTCTTGAAATTTTCTTCTTTGTATTATGATTGTTTATTCCTCATCATTTCCACAATTTTTAAATGTAGTTGCACTACTTCATTATTGCATATTGGTTTTTGCCATAATGTACAAATCTGTTTCTATCAATCAGTGTGCATTTCAGCTTTCTCTGTGGTGTGGAAACTATCATGAATATGTTTTTAAAGTGGATATACAGAATTGTGCTTTGGTCAGATTTTACTAGTAGTATGGATACTACTATGACATTTTGTGCAATCATGCTGGCCACATGATCATAGAGTAGTCTCTGACAATGCTGGCTCTCCAGTTTAATGGAGATGAGCACTGCCCCCTACGGTCAGACACAACTTGACAACCTTGTCAACAGGGAATACCTTTACCTAGACATAAGGATTTCCAATACAGAGTATGTGTTATAAAGGTGCAGGTAAAAGAAAAGTACAGTCGTCCCTCTGGATTTGTTGACTTCCCATTTGCAGTTTTGAATTTCCATGGACAGGAAGCCAGGAGGGACAAATGGCATGCACGCCTGGGGCCATGCGGCCATTAAAAACAATGGAGCTCCAATATTTGTGTGTTTTTTCAATTCACAGGGGGGTCTGGAATGGACACCCTGTGAATCGGAAGGGACTGTACATATGATGAAGAATGTGTGAAGGAAAGCTTTTTTTTCTTTACTTTTAAACAAAGTCATTAAATATTTTCACTGGATCACACAAGATGGAATTTACTAGGAAAAGGAGCCAATCTCTAATTTCCTTCTTTGGTGTATTTATTTTTCTTTTCCTGTACAGTCAAGCTAATATCACTTGGCCTTAATGTTGGCTTATTGGCTAATCTAGAAGAGCACTGGTGGCACAGTGGTTAAATGCCTGTACTGCAGCCACTCAGGGGCTGGACAGACCAGCCACAAGTGGGGACCACACGCTGGTCACACCGAGTCTGCCCCCATGTCATCCTCATGCTGCCCAACCAAACAGATGGTGGGCGGTATCAGGGCACTCCCTTAGTGCAGCATTCATACATGCTGATCCAAAGGAGTGCTGAAAAGCCGCGGAAGTGGCAAGGGTGGCTTTTTGCAGCTCGAAAAAAGACTCAGGCTTGCATCCTTCCGAGGTTGCTAAAATGAGTACCCAGCTTGTTGGGCGTAATTAGCTTATACATTATAAACCACTTAGGGGGTGCTTAAGTGCACTGATAAGTGGTATAGAAATGTACTTGCTATTGTTATGTACAAATTTTCTGTATACCCTCTCTCTTGTTTTTCCTATTTGCTTTCCCATTTTTTTTTTTATTTTATTTTTTGCAGTGCAGGCAGAAGCACAACTCAACTTTTATCTCCAACATCTGCTGCATGGGTTCTAACAAGGTCAACTGAAATACCTCCTGCAGATTTTGCTCACCACTGTTAAAGTTTTCATATATTTCAAAGCATGCAAGAGAAAACGCAAACATGATAAATGACTGGATACAGGGAAAAATGTCCCCCTTCTATATATGCAGGAGGCTGTTTGTTCAGAGAAGTATTAAATTAAGACTTTCCTTTATAGATTTCCTGAATGTGATGTAAGCCCTGAATTGTATTTCTGCAGTGCCTGAATATTGAATAGTTTAAAAATCTGCATTTGTTTATCAAAAGAGAAGTGCCTCCATCTTCTTTTACCCTCTGATGCCACAAATTATATCAATTTATTAAAGCAGGTGGATATAGCCTTTTCGCAACACTCAAGATGAGATCTTTTAAAAAGTAAATAGATTTTAAAATTATAAAATTAGATCACTTTTAGAAGCATTAAAGTGTCAGCTCTTCCCTTTGACAGTAAGTCCATGTCAGCAACTAGTTAAACAACTGATATGGAACACACTGAAAGGCTATCTAATCTAATTTTTCACAACCAGATAGGTCTGTCCATCAGCAGTCCTCTTACAGAACAATCTACACAATCCCAACTGTCATGTAACACAATTAGGATGGGTAAGGTAAACTACCAAAAACAAGTATCTGCACAGTAAACAAAATCAAGTGATTTCATTATGTAAACTAGCTGTGGATAGCACATACCCAATGGACTGCATGTAGCTTCTGTCCATTTTGGTCCCATCAAATCCCCACAAAAGGTTTATAACCACTGTTGCCACTGACATTTGATGGCATTAGATTTTCACTTTAAAAGTGCCCCTTTGCTTTTAAAACATGTTTACAAATAGACCCACTCTCCCAGAAGCCTCAAGGAGTGTGTGAGAGTCTGCACCTTGACTGCACCTAGGGTCTTTTACAGGGGGAAAAAAACTCTGTGGGTTTTGGGGTGGGAGACCCCTGAATGTTGCCCAGATAAATGTATTCATGCTGTATGATGAACTGTATAATACAAAGCAGGACATAAAACATCAGAGTTCCTTTCTGAACAAGACAATATGGTTTGATCTAAAATTAGTAGGAATTAAACTCCATCACCCAAAATATTGCCAAGCCTCCAAGAATTGGAGTCCTTGGTACTTGGAACCCAGGTAATTGTTTCAATCTTCTTTTATTTTCTTTTAAAAAACCTTGAGGCCAATATTGGAGATGTGACAAGCTTCAGTTTGATCTCACAACAGTCTTTCATCTCAAAATGTGATAACAGGAGAAAAAGGACATACTGAGGCAGTCTTAATAGTTCATATAGTGAGAGAAAAACCACTGAATCTAGACTTGGATAATGTTGAAAAGTGGAATTAGGAGATGTGTAAAGACAGCCAGGAATGACAGAAAAGAGGTGCTGAGTGTTTAACAATAGTTGCCTCTTTGTAGCTAAGTATATTGCATGTACTTAGTTATCTCTTTGTAGCTAAGTATATTGCATGTGCTTACTGAGCCTGGAGGAGGCTTCTCTGGTCAGTCACAGGGTGACTTAAAGTTGCATTCGAAAAAATGAGTTTCCAAAATTAACAGATGTTACAACTGAATGCATGTTATGCCACCAGGGCAGACTTTTCAGTGAATTGTGAAGGAAGAAAAGCTGTAAGAAGCCACAATGAAAACATAAAACACAAGGAATTAGAAAACCACAGAAAAGAACACCACAGATCTCATTTTTTAAAAAATCAAACCCCCATCCAAAGAAAATCATGGGGCAATAGTTTAAGTACAGTAGCTTTATCATATATTTCCTATCATTCAAACTGCACAAGCCTAGGCTGTGATGAGAAAATAGTTACAAAAATATTGCCTGATTCTGACATTGCTGTTTCCCATCTTGCAGGCAGACACAAGCAAGTAGTTTAGCAGAATATATTTTGGAAGTCAAATCTCTAGGACCTTTGTTTAAAAACTCAGACAATTTCTTCTGTTTGGGCCTGCCTACTAAGGCACACTGGCAAGTCCCCCCAATTAATTGTATGTTACTTTTCTGTGACAGCTTGATTTTTACCATGATAATGATGAGACAAGGTGAGGCAATTGTTACATAGATTTCCAAAATTCTTCCAAACAATGGCCTAGGCATTAACAAAATGGTTTCCTCTGTGTCTGACAGTGCCTCTGTAAATGCAAATGTCGTATAATCCAGAGTTACTTCAAACATGCAATGAAAGCTTTGAGTTTTGATGCAGAAACCTTAACCATAATGTATAATAGTATACAGTGAGTTTAGCTTCTCAGTCAAAAAGGCAGTGTCTCTTTCCTCTTTTTAAGTTTTTGGAAATAGAATGCAAAGCTATACATCAGCATATACCAACAAAGTAGCTACTATTTTTAGCTGTTATGAGTACAAACAGCAATTTAAAGTCCATTAGTAACACAAAAAGAGATCTTAGCTGAGATCCAGGTTGATTCTGGACCTCTACAGACGGGCAGCCATGGGCCGCCCCAAGAAGCCAAGGATTGGGGCCGAGGCTGCCCCATTCCTTGGCTCCAATGCTCCACACTTCTTGGCCCCAATGCACTATTTTAGCGCTCCTTCCTCAAGGCGCGGAAAGGCTGCCGGAAGAGGCGGCACATGCTTCTTCTGCTTCACTTCTGTTGCAGCATGTCTGGAAGCTGCGACGGAAGGACATCATTGGAACGCTCACCATGTGCAATGATGGGCGCTTTGATGACATCCTCAGGAAGGGGTTGGGGGCCCAGCGTCCAGCTGCCCCTCCCCTTCCTTGGTTCGAAGATGGCACTTTGTGCCATCTGCAAAGCCCCTCTGTCCTGTACAAAGCTACACACCCCTTCTTTGATGTATCGGTTTTAAAAGTGAAGTAAAATAAATTCCAATTGAACTGCTACATTCCATACAAACAGAATCACCTGTAGTTTTAACTAATATATATAAATAAATATGGGAAATAAATGGTGGCCAACAGACTGGGAAAAAATCTCCATTCACAAAAAAGGTTACTGCTGTCAAGAAATTAGAAGAAGACTATGAATGGGAAGAGCAGTGATGAAAGAACTAGACAAGATCCTAAAGAATAAAGATATATAACTGAGCACTAAAGTTAGAATTGTCCAGTCCATTATATTCCCCATCAACATATATGGATGTGAGAGTTAGACAATGAAGAAAGTGGCTAAAAATAAAACCAACACTTCTGAGCTGTGGTGCTGGAGAAAAGTGATGAGAATACCGTAGACATCCAAAAAGACAAACAAATGGATCCTTGGACAGATCAAATCTGAACTCTCTCTGGAAGCCAAGATGGTTAAATTGAGGCTGTCATTGTCCACATCATGAGAAGGCATGACTCATTAGAAAAGACTATAATGCTTGGAAAGTTAGAAAGAGAGGAAGACCACATTCCAGATGACTAGACTCAGTTAGGGAGGCCACAGGCCTGAATCTGCAAGATCTAAGCAGAACAGTAGAGGATGGGGGGGGGGGGGGGGGGCTTGAGATTTCTTATTCAAAGGATCACCATGAATTAGGGACAGCTTGAAGGCATTAACAGCAACAACAATAGCAACTACAACAACATAAAGAGGTGACACTGGATCTATGAATTTATAGTGATAAAATAAAAGTTTCTCAGTTTGGAAGTAATGTCTAGGACAATTATGGTGAACCTTTTAGGGGCTGAGTGCCCAAACTAAAAGGGATCCCAGCAGCAGGTGTTACTTGGTGCCAGGGGACAGGACTTCCAGGGTGGGGCAGGACTTCTAGGGTGGGACTTTTGCCTTCCAGGGGGGACTTTCAGGGTTGGACTTCTTCCCCCGCCCTCCTGGACCTTCAGCTGCCTCTCCAGAAAGAGGAGGAACAGGCATGTGCTTTGCCATGGCAGAACCTGGACAATAATAGAAGCTAAAGGTCAAATAAAAAACACCATACTTTGACAGGTTATGTGGACTGTGGAGAGGTGGACATACAAAGAAGATAAATGTGATAGTATTCATACAGAGACACATCAAGGCTATGATTGTGCTTAATACAAAAAGATTTATATTCTGTAATATGGGTCATGTGGTTCTATCATATCATGCCGTAGGAACCATCTTTAAAAAGAGATAAAGAAGCATGAATCTGGTTTCTAAGCATGTCTTTTTTAATTCCCTAAGGAAATACAATATTTCAGCAAATATTTATAATCAATAGGATGCTATGATGAGTCACAGTTTCCTGACTGATGTGCAGTGGTTTAGAACCCATCAAAAGTCCCAATCTGCAGTCTATTCAGATACCCTAACTGGTTAGCTTAACTGTAGAAAAGGGGATGGATTCCTTTGTTAAAAGGGAGAATCTAAAGGCAAACTGAAATTGTGCAATCAAACAGCTTTTAGGTGTTAATCATGTAACAATATATAAATTGGAATGAGAGAGAGGAAGGGGGAAAGGATCACTAGCAATCCAATTCAACTAACGTTACCAATCAAGACTAATTAAGACTCATTGAATTTAGACACACTTCACAATTACTTCATACAATTAACTGTAGTCATGCAAAATAAGTTTAAGAAATGACAACACATCTGCATCTACAATTCAGAAATAATGGAATTTGACACTGCTTTAACTGCCATAGCTCAATGCTATGGAATTCTGGGATTTGTAATTTTGTGAGATATTTAGCCTTCTCTGTGGTGCCACAACAAACTACAAATTTCAGGATGCCATAGGCTGGAACCACAACTGTTAAAGCAGTACTGAACTACATTAATTCTTCAATGTAGCAGCAGCCACTGTTGTCATAAAGGGGAGCCAATTTTCAGTTTATTCTTCCTGTTTTAAAATATTATAAAAACATTTAGGATTTTGATTTTAACTTATAAAACTGATTTGTAGTAAGAAATCTTGAATATTGTGTTGTAGACTTTTTGTTATTGTTGATTTTGTTGTGAGATAGTCTATAGTAAACCTGTTCAATTATTATGGTAGGATACAGATTAAATGTACAAACAAATAAGATATGTGAACTGTGGAAAAATGGCCTCTCACAATTCTATACTTTTTTGTAGGCAATGTGATTGCCAGTGGCAATTCATTGAGAATTTTCCATGAGAATAGAAATTCTCCATTATTTTCCTGGAGACAGCAGTAGTCCACTTTGCTTCATTTATTCTAAATAATTTTAGCTCAGCTCTATACACATGCTGGATATGATGAATCCCTTCAAGCCTTGAAAAAAGTAGAATGTTCCCTGACAAGAATAATTCTCAGAATGATTTCACTTTTAAAGAAATGGCTATTAAATAAACATGAATAAGCTTGGTTATCACAAGGTGATTAATAATTTACTGAACTCACATATGTAGCATTTAAACTCAAAGGAATCAAAATGTGAAGCTCAATGAAATTTAAAAATCCATAGTTAAAATATCCCCTCTATACTTGATTCAGTGAACTCTGGGCTAAACCAAAACCTCTTGGGTGAAACTGCACAAGAGACATTGTGTGCTAAAAACTGATCTGCAAATTCCAATATTGGTATTTCTGCCTCATAATATGCATTTGAATGGGACAGGATAAAAACTGGCCATCTGTATTTTACTTCAAACACTGACATTTACATAGAAAAATGATACAAGTTGCCAGGTGGATTTTGAAGCTTTGGTTTGTTTAGTCAGCTCCTTTGTGTATTTTTTAAGATCAATAAACTATACTCCAAATAAAGATGCATAGTGTGCATCTGTTTTATAACTGCTATATACCTGTTATATAACTGTACCTGAGAAACAATATCATTGCTACTTTAATACACCTGTAAAGAAAGGTGTGCAGTATTGAAAAGCTTAGTCAGAAATAATTGACATACATTGGAAACACATTTTGGTAGAACCCTACATGAAAAAACAGCAAATTTCTGTGCACAAAAAGCTGTGACCTCCAGGCAGAGAGGTTGTACTTGAGATTTTTCTCCATCACTACCCTAGCTAAATTATTCCCTAGGTAGTGCATCAAATAGTTTCTGCTTCCTCTGGTGATAAATCATTAGGAATTGTAATTAGGTGGGTGGTGTTCCAGTTCAAACAAAAAGACCACCAGTTCAATAGATTCAAGGACAACTCTCCTAGGAAAACCCAGGTTTTTGGTCTACTAATATTACTACACTGCCACTATCACTGCTACCTGAAAAAGTGACACTGATAGATATCTATGTATAGGGTTTCCCACAGCTTTATCCTGGCACAATTCAAACTGGTTGTTATGACCTATAAAGCCCTAGATGGTTCAGGCACAAGCTATTTGGAGGACTAATTCTTCCCATATGCCAGAACTCTTCAAGGGAGATGTTTTTATCTGTCCCACTGCCTTCATAGCCATATTTGGTGGGAAAGCAGAAGACAACCTTCTCTGGGGCTGCTTCCAGACTTTGGAACTTTCTTCTTAGGGAGGTTAGGATGAGGTTGTTGTTGTTGTTGTTATTTACTTGTATCCTACCTTTCTCCCAATATAGGGACTCAAGGTGGTGAACAGCAAATTTAAATAATACAATTTAAAAACAGTATATATATATATATATATATATATATATATATATATATAATTAAACAATTTTAAACAGCTGTGCATTAGAATGTAAAACATGTTTAACACTCTATGCAAACCTTAAAATCTGAATGACACAGAATTTAAAGCCCAACCCTTGTCAATCCTGATGGCACAAGAATGTTTTTATCTGCCACTGAAAGGAGTAGGGATGGTGCCATCCCAGCCTTTTTAGTGAGGGAGATCCAGAGCCTGGGAGCAGCCACTGAGAAGGGTCTTTTTCTTGTTCCCATCAAACAAGCCTGAGAGGGTGATGGGACAGAGAAGAGGGCCTCTCCAGAAAATTCTCAACACCTTAGTGGGCTCGTAAAGGGAGATATGGTCCTTCAAATAACCTGGACACAAGCTGTTTAGGGTTTTATAGGTTGAAACCAGCACTTTGAATTGTGTCTGGAAATGGATTGGTAGTGAATGGAGCTATTGCAGCAAGAGAGTTATGTACTCCCTGTAGCCAGCTCTAGTTAACAACTTGACTGCAGCTCTTTGAGTCAGCGGCAGTTTCTGAGCACTTTTCAAAGACAGCCCCACATAAAGCACATTACAGTAATCCAAACGGGATGTAACCAAGCCATGTACCACTGTGGCCAGGTCTGACTTTTCCAGGAATGGGTACTATTTGTGCACTAGCTTTAACTGTGCAAACATACTCCTGGCTACTGCCTAAACCTGGGCCTCCAGGCTCAGTGCTGAATCCAGAAGCACACCCAAACTACAAACCTCAGTTTTGAGGGGAGTGTATGCCCCATCTAACACAGGCTGAATCCCTATTCCTGTATTTGTCTTTTGACCAACCAGGAGCACTTCTGTCTTGTCTGGATTAAGCTTCAATTTGTTTGCCCTCATCTAGTCCATTACAACTGCCAGACACTAGTTTAGTACAGAAATAGCTTCCTTGGAATTGGGTGGAAAGGAGTGATAGGGTTGGGTATCATTAGCATTCAGGTCATACTTTACTCCAAAACTCTGGACAACTTCTCCCAGTGGTTTATGTACATGTTAAAAAGCATAGAGGACAAGACTGAAGCATGAGGGACCCCACAGGCCAATGGCCAAGGAGTCAATTAGGAATACCCCAGCACCTCCTCTTGAGAGTATCGGTCCAAGAAAGAATGGAGCCACTGTAAAACAGTACATCCAAGCCCCATTCCAGAGAGATGACTCAGAAGGATACCATAGTTGATGGTATCAAAAGCCATTGAGAGGTCCAGTAGAACCAACAGGGACACATTCCCCCGTCCAGTTTCCTGTGTAAGTCATCCACTAAGGTGATCAAAGCAGTTTCTGTCCCACAATCAGACTGACATGAATCTAGATAATCCATTTCATCCAGGAACCCATGGAGTTGAGAAGCCACCACACTCTAGGTACACACTCTAGTACCTTGCCCAAAAATAGAAGATTGGAGACTGGCCTATAGCTATCTAGTACAGTAGGATCCAGGGCAAGTTTTTTTTTTTCAGAAGAGTTCTCACCATAATCTCCTTAGATATGATGGAAGCCTGCTCTGTTGTAAAGAGGCACTTCCCTTACCCACTCAGCCAGTCCTCCTCCATTTTTATTGAAAAATGATGTGTCCAAGGATGTGTTACTGATGGGATAGGCAAAGGGGACCCAAGGATGCGTCCATGGTACTTTACAGGCACTTTATAGAAGCAACAAACATATGAGTGTGTAAACCCTGATCACACTTTATTGACAATTTAAAGGCACTTTCAAGGCACCTTGCCTCCTGTGTGATAATGTCCAGAGTATGTGTGTATAAATACAGGAAACAGAATGTGATGCAGGTGTGTGTTTCTCTGAGTGAGAGAAACAGAGGAGGAAAAGGTTCTGTGTGAATGTGTTGGGGGATAAAAAGAAGGACCTGATGTCTCATTCACCACAGGTTCTGACCATTCCCACTAGTTGTCTGAGGGCCCTGACTAGTTGCCCACAGCCACATGTAGTTTTTGGGGGTGTCATGTCATAGTGCAATAACTAATCAAGAAGGTTGTCATATATTCTTGGTTATCACAGAAATATCAGGTAAGCAGAAGGTTTCTCTTACCTCGTTACCATGTGTATCCAAATCAGGCTGTCCTCCAGACTATCATGTAACTGCCAATGCTCTCACGTGTGTAAGTAGTTCTTAATGTTACTGTTGTGATAGATCACAAGCCAACTGAAGTGCCACTGTTCCCTGATTTTCCCTTTCCTAATTATCTGGGTGCTAGGTTTACTAGTCCTAAAATATTTTGCCTCAAGGAGACACACTGTGCATACGGCACAGAATTACAATGACAAAATGGGTTATTCTTAAAAGAAATCAGAGATGACATAGAATTTAAAGCAAAGGGGGAAAGGAAAAAAACCTGTCAAACAGTCTAAACCTGAATTTGTAAAAAATACAAAAAATAAGCATACTTAAGTCTATAGCCAAAGCTTTTATATACTTTATGGCATAAATATAGAGAGACAGTGTGGAGTAGTGGTTTGAGTGTTGGACTATGACTCTGGAGACCAGGATTCAAATCTCTGCTCAACCATGGAAACCGACTGGTGATCTTGGGCAAATCACTCTCTCAGCTCAGTGGAAGGTACAGGCAACCCCTCTCTGAACAAATCTTGCCAAGAAAACCTTATGATTAGTTTACCTTATGGTCTCCATAAGTTGGAAATGACTTGAAGGCACACAACAATAACAACAACAATGGCATAAAGATGCCAAGTTGAAGCTATGCTGAACCAAAACTTACAGTTCTCCAAGATACTCTTTATTTCAAAGCATTTCAAAGTTGTTGTTGCATTTTATTTTATTTTATTTTTTTATATAAACAAGAAGAAATGACTGATTGACTGACTGCCATTATGTCCAGGTTCAGATTGTCTCAAAACAACAAGTCAGAAGAAACAGAAAGCTTACTCCATGATTAGTCAGTTTTAGCTGGAATTTGTCTGAATGCTCAGAAAGACTGTGGTATCACCTCTTTTCCAACTTGGTTACTTTATAACTGAATTTTGCAATAGCAAATTTTAACAGACATACAGAGAAGATGACATCACTTTGTAGAGAAAGGGGAATTTCAAGTAAATGCTCTCAAATGTGAAGTGATTAATTAGACTTTTCTAATTAGATTAGAAAAGATATGATGCTTGACACCCTGTCTAGAAGTAGTAAATCCCTCTTAAATGAGGAATTACATATCTGTTGATATGTGTGGATGTATTTAATTTCATTTGTGAATCAGAGTCTGTTATTTTACAGCAGAAGTTTCCATCCCACCTCCCCAATTCCTGCTAGTTAAGAGCTGCTAAATTAAGCTTGAACACTTTGTGACTTAGGGGTATGTAAATTGAATGTTTTTATGTGTGTTCGTTGGGGCGGGGGAATGTATCATTTCATTTTTCATTTTTTATGCATGTTGTCTAATTTCTTTTTGAATGCCATTCCTGTGAATTGTTATTCTAATTCACTGATTTTCATTTTCATTCATACCAGATTTTCTGTTCATTGCAGTGTGGACTGTCTTGTGTTTCTCTGATTTTGTCATTTTCCATCCAAAATGGCATGAAACCTCCATGTATTCTGTTTAATCATGGAGCATGGGAAGGCAACTGTCAGAGAATGGGGGCCATGTTACCACCTAGGAGATTTTGTAAGACTATATCCTCACCACATGCCAGCAAAGGAACCCAGATTTGCCTCAAACATACTCAAGGTATTGGGATATTTTCACCATGCCCCTCTTCCCCAATTTTTTTAACTGCAAGAAATTGCTCGAAAATAATTACTTTGAAGTAATTTCCTCTTCATTTCCTAAAAGAGGGATCTCTTGGATCACAAAGTCCAAGGTACCCCTGCAATGTTGAACATGCCCCACAGCCTCCTAGAGGACATTTGATATGAATGTTTTTTTTTATTTTAAAAATCCCTTTTTATCCTTGGGGGCTTGGAGCCTCTAAGGGAGAGAACAGAAGCCAGGCACTGTACCATTGTGCCTCGATTCCAACAAGTGAATGAACAACTGAACAAACAATTCCCTCAATCCTGGCATTGGTGGGAAAGAATAGCAGCCAGCATTTTCTGGATATAATTCTCTCCCTTCCTCCACCATCCCTTTTTCCTTGTGTTTCATGTCTTTTTAGATTGTAAACTGAAAGGCAGGGAATCGTCAAATTAAAAATTTGTAAGCTGTTGTTGGAGCCTTTTTGGCTGAAGGTTGGGGTATAGATTCTCTTAATAAATAAATAAATAAATAAATAAATAAATAATAGGTTCAGCAGTGGCTGGTGGCTCCCATGTCCTGTTGGATGAATTTGTGCTGGATGCTGGATTTTAGTCTATAGTTTAAAGGACCAATATTGTGACAACCTGTGGCGGGGATGTATCTGTTTAGCCGCTATACATCCAGCAGGGATATTTTATATCATTTGAGTGTGTAGTCAAAATGTTGCTTGGATAAAAAACACAGAATGGATTCTTCACCCCATTGACATCAAAGCTACCAGCTGCCATTGATCAAAAGGAATCATCTCGATAGATAAACCAGAGAATACAGAACATAGAATCATAGATCCATGGAGCAGAAGGAGCCCTATAGGTCATTGAGTTCAATTTCTTGCTTAGTGTAGTATCTCCAGCTAGAGCATCCCCAGCAGGCAGCTGTTCAGACTGTTTTTGCAGGCATCCAGAGAAGGAGGTCCCACCATTCCTCTAGGCCAGGGGTCGGCAACCTACGGTCCGCAGGCCTCACCTGGCCCGCCAACCCCCGCCAACCGGCCCCTGCTGACCCCCGCCGTGGCCGCCATTTTGTTTGCCAAAATGGCAGCTGCATGCGCCGCCATTCCCCCCTCCCTGGCCCGGCAGAAGACCTGGGGACCAGCAACCGGCCCCAGGTACTTAAACCTTGCTGACCCCTGCTCTAGGCAATTGGTTCCATTGTCAAATTGCTCTCAACGTCAAGATGTTCCTTTTAATATTTATTCAATCTCTGCTCTTCTGTAATTTTAAACCCTTTAGTTCTAACCATTGAAGTTTCAGAGAACAAGTCCACACCATCCTCTTTGTGGCTTAAAGAGTGTGATCATGTCACTCCTCAATCTTCTCATCACTAAGCTGAACATGCCCAGTTCCTCCAACCTCTCCTCATGTTATGTTTTCTATACCTCTTATTAACCTCATTGCCCTTCTCTGAACTCTTTCCAACTTATCTGTATACTTCTTAAAGTGAGGTCATCAGAACTGAATACAGTACTCCAGATGAAGCTTAACCAGTGCAGAATATAGTGGGACTATTACTTCCCCTTGATTTAGGGCCTCTGCAGATGGCGCAAAGCACTGTTTTAGAGGCAGGGAAGGGGAGGGGCAGCTGCACGGCGGCCACCTCAACCTCTCAACGAGGAAGTCATCAGGGCACACACTGTTATGCACAGCACGCACCCTGAATACGTCCTCTCAGTGCAACATCTTCATGCGCTGCTCCAGAAGAGACGCAGAAGAGCTGAGCATCGGCTCTTCCGATGCCCTTTTTGCCACATGAGAAAGGAGCAGCATTTTGTTGCTTCTTTCCCAAGTGCCAAAAGGGTGGATTAGGGCTGAGATGTGAGGCAGCCTCGGCCCCGATCCTCCATTTCTGGGGTGGCTCAAGGCTTCCCGTGTGCAAAACCCCTTAGAATCTGTGCTTCTATTAGTGCAGGCTAAGATAATAATTGCCTTATTTGCTGCAACATCATGCTGCTGGGTCATGTTCAGCTTATGACCAACAATAATTCCAAGGTCCTTTACTCCTGTAGTACTTCTGAGCCAACTATCCTTTATCCTATACCTGTGAATTTGATTAATTTTGTGGACTAAATGTAGAATTTTGCATTTGTCTCTGTTGGATTTCATTTTATTAATTTCAGTCCAGTTTTCTAGTTTATCAAGGTGTTTTTGAATTCTGTTCCCATCTTTCAATGTGTTAAGTACCCCTCATAGTTTTTGTTTTATCTGCAAATTTGGTAAGGATCCCCCCCCAGGCCATCATATAAGTAATTAGAAAAAAATATTGAAGAGAATAGGATCTAGGACAGAACCTTGTGGCACTCCACTTGAGACCTCCTTCCAATTTGAAGCACAGCTACAGATGACAATTATTTGGACCTTGTTTTCCAATCAATTATTGATCCATCTGTTGGTGTTTCCAAATATTCCATATTTAGTCAGCTTGCTAATCAAACTATCATGGGAGGGGGGACCTTATCAAATGCTGTGCTTAAATTCAGATAAATGACATCCATAACATTCCCACCATCTACTAAGCAAGTGAGGCAATTTAAAAAGTTATAAGGTTAGTTATTGACAAACCCATGCTGGCTCCTACTGCACTGTCATCACTGCATTGTCATCAGGATACTTGCAAACAGACTCTTGTATAATCCATTCTAATGTTTCTCCTGATATTGAAGTCAGGTTGATCTATCTATCTATCTATCTATCTATCTATCTATCTATCTATCTATCATCACATAGACAATTAAAACAGTAAATTGTATAAGGCTGTCATTAGTTTCAGTGGAATAGTGAGTGCCATCTCTCCTTTTTACCTCTGTGTTCTTTCATTCTGTTATTTTCATGTCACTTTCAGTCCTTCTTAGTAGATGACTCACATAGAGTGTATGTACCTCAGCCTGAAGACCAGGGATAGTTTAGGGATTCTGTTAGTATACCAGCCACCCCGTTGCTTAACAGACTCCCTGACTGAGCTGACTGCCCTGGTTTCTGAGTTGTTGGAGTTGCCCAGACTTTTGGTTCTGGGCGACTGCAACATTCCACTAAAAACCAGTTTACAAGATCTAACTGGTGCGGCTCAGGAGTTCATGGATACCATGACAAACATGGGCCTATCCCAGTTGGTCGACAGGCCCACACATTGTGTTGGTCATACCCTCGATGCGTCTTTAGTACGGAGCAGGAACATCCGTGGACAGACGTCAAAAAAACCTCCGCTCTCTCATGGATGGATCATTTTCTGATCAAGACGGAACTAAGGGCTATTTTCCGGCCTCGAAGGCTAATAGAACCAATCAGTTTCCAGAAAGCCTTATAGGGTTTAATGGTTGGTAACTCCAGTGATTCTGTCGAAGCCTTGGTGAATACTTAGAACATCGATCTCACCCGGGCGATTGTCACAATCGCTCCCAAGCGTCCTTTCCGGCCCGGTTCAAACCGTAGGCCCTGGTACACAGAGGAGCTTAGGAGGATGAAGCGAGCCGGACAACGACTAGAGCGCGAATGGCGAAGAACTCGTCTCTTATCCAACAGAACTCGCCTTAGGAAGCACCTTGATTCCTACAGGGAAGCTTTACCTACAGCGCAGAAATCCTTCAGTTCTGTACGTATTGCGTCTGCAGAGTCTCGCCCGGCAGAGCTGTTTAGGGTGGTGGGGGAGATGACAAAGGTTTCTCCTGTGCCAAATGCCCTGCTTAACCCTACGACAGCCTGCTGTGCGGCATTTAATACCTACTTTGCAGATAAAATCTCTCGGATAAGAGCCAACTTGGACGCCAGTGTTTCGGCAGAATCCGTAGTTGAGGCACCCAGGAACTCTGTTGATGGCATTTTACTGGATCATTTTCAATCTGTGAGTACCGATGACGTGGACAAGCTACTTGGAAGGATGAGGAAGATGACTTGCCCCCTTGATCTTTGCCCATCATGGCTGGTCGTCCGGGGGGGGGGGGGGGGGGTCGCATTGAAGGTGTTCCTTCGGGACACAATCAACACCTCACTCAGGGAAGGTAGTGTACCATCTTGCTTAAAGGAGGCAGCGGTTAAGCCACTCCTGAAAAAACCTTCCCTGGACCCCCTGGACAGAAATAACTACAGACCAGTCTCCTTGCTCCCTTTCCTGAGCAAGGTGATTGAGAGGGCAGTTGCCACCCAACTCCAAGCTGTCTTGGATGAAACCGATTATCTTGATCCATTTCAAACTGGCTTCAGGACAGGATATGGAGTAGAGACTGCCATGGTTGCTCTGACCGATGACCTCCGCCTGGGCATTGACAGGGGTAGCGTGACCCTGTTGGTGCTCTTGGATCTCTCAGCAGCCTTTGATACTATAGATCATGCCATCCTCTTGGAACGCCTGAGAGTTGGGAATTGGAAGTACTACTTTGCAGTGGTTCTGTTCCTTCCTCTCAGGCAGATCCCAGAGGGTGAGGCTTGGGGACAGTTGCTCTTCCAATATTGAGCTTAAGTGTGGCATCCCCCAGGGCGCCATCCTGTCCCCAATGTTATTCAACATCTACTTAAAGCAGCTGGGTGAGATCATTCAGAGGCATGGAGCTCGGTGTCTTTAGTATGCCGATGACACTCAGATATATTTCTCCATGACAGATCATTGTCTTAGACTTCAGATGGCGTCTCTCCTCTTAATGACTGTCTCAGAGCGGTAATGGATTGGATGAGGAAAAACAGATTGAAGTTGAATCCAGACAAAACGGAGGTACTCAGGGTTACAGGCCTGAAACCAGATCTGGGAATACAGTCTCCAGTCCTGGACAGAGTCACATTCTCCTCTAAGGACTGTGTTCGCAGTTTGGGGGTACGCTTTGACTCATGGCTTCACATGACTAGTCAGGTGAATGCGGCGGTCAGGAGCACCTGCTATCAGCTCCGGCTGATACGGCAACTGCGCCCTTATCTGGATGTGAGGGATCCGGAAGCTGTGGTACACGCCCTGGTAACCTCCCATCTGGATTACTGCAATTGACTCTACATGGGGCTACCCTTGTGCCTAACCCGGAAACTACAATTGGTACAAAATATGGCAGCCAGGTTAATTACAGGAACATCTATGAGGGAGCACATAACACCGATACTTAAATCCCTCCACTGGCTGCCGATTGGTTTCGGGCACAGTACAAGGTGTTGTTTTTAACCTTTAAAGCCCTACATGGCTTGGGTCCATCTTATCTTAGGGACCACCTCTCCCCGTACGATCCCCCCATGCCCTGCGGTCCTCTGGGAGGAATCTGTTACAGCCAATAAAAACTAGGCTGTCTCAGACCTCCCAGAGGGCCTTCTCTGCAACCGCTCCCAGACTTTGGAATGGCCTGCTGGATGAGATCCGTCTTATTACTACTCTTGCTGCTTTTAAAAAGGCAATAAAGACGGATCTCTTCTGACAGGCCTTCCCAGGATAACATCTGTTTGTAGGGAGATGAGTTTCTATTTTGTCGGTATAACTGATTCCTTTTTGTTGTTTTATAGTTTTAACTCCATTGTTATGTTTTAATTTTTTTTTCTTGGTTTAATTCTGTTTTAAGGGGTTGGGAGGGTGGATTATGGGAGGAGGGAACGTTTTAACTCTGTTTGTTTTAAATGTTGTAACCTGCCCTGATTGCTGCGCAGAGGGGGTGGGCTATAAATAAAACTTATTATTATTATTATTATTATTATTATTATTATTATTATTATTATCTCCCTCCGCCCTACCCAGACATTAGAACTTCCAGATTTGAATCTGAACTCAAACAGAAATCCTCTTCACATGTTATATGAGTTAAGAGTGAAGTAAAATTGTAGCAGAAGATGCATAATTTGGCTAATAGCCCCATCCTCATTTTCTATGCCTCCCTCCTACCTCCCTTTCTGACCAGTAAGTGACAGCAAGAGTGGCCCATCCTCAGGCTTGACAACTGCTGGTTGATGGGAGGTTTGGGAATAGAGTGCAAGACTAATTGAATAGCCCCCAGTATCCAATTCAAAAAGGATCTTAAGCATACATGAGCTGCACTTACACATGTGCAAATCACTAACAGGATACTGGCTTTTGTGTATAAGATTGGTTAAGATTGTTCCAAATTAATTAGAAAGATAAGATAATTTCAGGACAATATACAGCTTGCTCAGAAATAAACTGCACTGAGTTCAGTGATACTTACCCCTAGGTAATTGTGCATCATATGGCAGCTTAAATCTAACTGCTATGCATTCAACAGTAATAATAATTTTATATCTAGCATACTTCACATCATTTTTGAACTACTTCTCTTTCTCTCTCCCCCCCCCCCCCATCTCTGACTAGGATCAGAAAACAAAGATTATCATCATTTTGACAAAAAAGGGGGGAAATGAACAGAGGAGGGAGGGAAAGTAAATGAGAGAAACAGAGTCATACCACTGAGATTCCACATTTGATATGAGGGAGTTAGTATTCATATGTAAGAAATCCTTCCTTACATATTTTCTATACATTATTTTCTATACATTAATGTTCTAAATAATTTTATGCCCATTAGTACTCCAACCAACGGCAAAAACTTAAATAGACACACTTCATGAAAAATAGAACATTTCTTCTTTCAAAGAAAAATCAAATGTGTTCTGGACAATGTACAATGTGAATTTGAAACCTTCAGCAGTGCTGGTGTCTTCTGAGGTCATTTGAAAATTCATTGTTTTGAATTCTGCTTGTTATAAATCTAGCAAAAGGTAAGTGAGTGACCATTTGCCCCTTCCATTCTCAGTTCTTTTCTTTGTTCAAAGTTGATATTCTGGTTATCATACCTTTGTGCTTCAGAATTACTATGTTCCCTCTAGATAAAAAAAAAAGTAGAACAATACTTTGGGGACTTTTTTTATTACTCTTTCCTAAGAACTAGAACATATAGGATATGATTTAGGGGGGAAGCAGACGAGGGCGTCCAAGACGCCCTGCGACGGTGCGCCGCGGGACTGGAGCAGTCGCACCGCGGTGCACCGTTGGTGCCTCTGAAAGGAGTGCAAAAATAGCACTCCTTTCAGAAGTCAGTGAACGTGCGCCCTAAAAGTGTAGGGCGCACTTTCACTGACTTTTCCGCCGCAGCGCGTGCGGTCGCTGTGGCGGGAGGTTGTCCCCGGAGCGCCGGGCGTGCGGAGGGCCGGAGGCTCCGAGGACGACCTCGGGAAGAGGAAGGGGCGCCGCGCGTGCGGCTGCCCCTCCTCTTCCTTGCCTCGGAGACGGCTCAATAAGCCGTCTGCCGAGGCCCCTAGTTATTATGCTCATATGGTTTTTTCATTATTGGATGAGGCACTGCCCCCCATACCACTGTAAATAACAGAAAAATGGACAACATTGATGGGGGGGGGGGTCAAATTTATTAGATTTCTATGTCTCTTTTCTCTCCCAAAGCAGTTTCTCAGTAGCTCACAGAAAGAAAGAAAAATACTGCTTTTTCTGCAGGAAACATGTTTTATGCTCTAAAACACATTTTCTTTGTAGAAAAGCAATGTTTGGAATCCAGAATTGGGAAATATATATGCATCACTTAGCTGTTTGCACAGCTATGTCTTTCTATGTTACCCCCCCCAACCCACACTGGAAACAATACTTGCTTTCAGGGAGCAGGGAGATCAGTGGGGAAATATCCAGTTATTTTCCTGTAGCTGAATGTGCTGCAACAAGCATTAACAGGAACCTCTGGAGGTCCCTGCAGATAAGATCCTTCAGCATGTGCAGTTACAGAAAAATAGATGGACATGTCCCTGGTGATCTCCCAGCTCTCTGCCAATACAGAAATGGCTGTGGTGCTGGTGCTTCATTGCTTACAATGGGCTTTGGGGAGATTTTGGCTGTTGCACATTCTGACCTCTTCAATGAGCAAAAAAAGAAAGAAAGACAAAGAAAAGAAAAGAAAAGAAAAGAAAAGAAAAGGGGGGAGTTTAAATGTTCCAAGTCCAACTCATGCCATTGTAATTTATCAACAGGATTCCTGCTCATTTATTTTCCCACAAATGGATTTCTTTGAACAATGTCCTAAATTACAAATAATGCATATGCAGAAACCTTTATATTCTCATTGAGATGGAGAAATTTCTGAACGTTTTCATTCTTGCACATGGGGAAATAAGCAAAGTTCCACACCTCTGGTGTACCCATGCTCTTGATGCTAATGCTAGTGTGAATGTTATTTTATAGTTCAAGGTGCTGTTTAGGGCTGGTCTGGCATGGTCAGAGAAGAAAAAGGCTGGAATTCTGTTGTTTCACTACATGGTTATAACTACACCAGCATAGGCAATCACAGCAAGAGGGGGAAAGCCATGGCTGCAGTGGCCCTGAACAAAGTAAGACAGTAGAGAAGTAGTCTCCTGGGAGCCAGCAAACATTTATTTATGTATTTATTTATTTAGTCTACCTTCTCTTGTCACCACAGCACATCTCTGAAAAGCTAGCATAACACAGCAATGGAATGCTGAGCATAAATTTCAGTATAGCTTTTGAGAAAATGGAAAGGAAAGGGAGAAAAGACCAGACCAGACCACTGTTACCCTACTTACAATGGAACATTTCATTAATGGATACCCATCTGAATTTTTCTAGATTCACTTCATTTAAAGGATGACATCCACAGTGTCCCTTACATTTCAAGAGTTTAACAGTTCCATCCTGCCACTGAGGGCAGTTTCTGATGACAAAGTTTGAAAGCTCCCCAGTGCTGATGATTAACATAATCATTCTAACTGCTGAGAAATCTGTCATACTGTTTGCTTCAACTGCTGCATTCTAATTATGCTGTGTGAACAGTTCAGCAAATAAATAACATGAATATTCAGTTAGGTTTCTTCTCTCCCATTGCATAATATCTTATTGCTGCTCAATAACAACTTGTTGGCATTCAATTCAGAATTTGGCCCTATATCTTTTTTACAACACATTGTTTATCAGTTTACATATGTAGGTTACGTGAAGGCAAAATATCATTTAATGGCAATATGATGAATTTTAGATCTAACAAATATGTCAGTGCCCTTCATAAATTGCTTTGCATGTGAACTCCTGGTGAAACAATATGGCCTTTGTAAGAGTGGGATGTTTTATTTTAGGACTGTTGTATTCATCAGCTTATTATTATTATTATTATTATTGTGGTTCTGAAACTGAGAAAAACAAGTATATTTTCACCTCATTCTTACTTGGAATCCTTCAGTTTTTGAGTTCTGATGTAGTACACCTATTTTATCTGTTAATTCTAGATAAAAGCTAAAATAAGAAACAGAGAATTGGTGAGCTATTGTGGCCAAAGCAACATCCAGTAGCAGGATAAAACATCTTATTTCTTTATTCATATCTTAGAAACATTAAAATATACAGCAGCTGAAGCTGGTTGAAGAAAGATACTCTGTTCAAGGATGTAGCTATGGTGTGTGTGTGTGTTTGTGGAGGAGTCATTTTGTCTCTTCAAATAAGAATTTTACCCTCGAATTCCCCTCCCCCTTGTCAGTACCCAGATTTCTAGCATTGCAGAGTGTGAAACAATGAAATTAATTTTGAGCTAGAACTTTTCTACTTGCTGTGCCCACATTTCCTAGGGAACTTTACCTGCTCCCTTTCTTTGGATATCTAATCTGTATTTCTAAATGCTTAACTGAAGTTATAAACTGTTGTGATACTTGAAATTTGGATTGAAGGGAAATTTCATGGGGGGAAATTCTCATCTCCTCCCCACACATAGCTACACCCTTCCATCTCTACTATTTATGTTTGTATGATACAGGGCACAATCATTCTTCAGTTCCCATCAGAATATTGCATTTTTCATATGTACTGGGCAGCATTAAAAAATAAAATAGTGAAAATTCTGTAGGCTGGCTTTCATTTATTGTATATTGCCTTTTACCTTTCTTCTTGAATATTACTATTTTTATTTTTACTGCATAGATGGCTATTAGATACATATCTCCTATATTGTTGTTGTTGTTGCCCCTAAGTTGAGTTCAACTCAAAGCAACCCTGTGGATCAGCCATCTCCAAGATCCCCTTGTCACAAGACCCATTGAAACTGCTTATTTTTTCCTCTTTTAAAACTATCTTTGCCACCAATTTTGAGATGTACCAGACCATTTTATTGATTGTTAGTAGTGTTTAAACAAGCTGGTAAATTTAAGACTTTATTTGAACAATGGTTTAACAATGTTTCACTTATTCAGTTGGTATATGCACTTGTTTTTGTTACAATTTGTTTCACAATTCTCTCTCAAGAGAACACCACTTATTGTTCCTTAGGAGTCACACAGTCCTGAATTTCTATTATCTATTCTAGCCACCCAGGCTAAATATATCCCAGTATATATCCCAGTAACTCCCTCACTTGGAGTTCTATATTGGAACTAAGGGGGGGTTGCAGACTGCCAGAAATAGTGCAAATTGAGTCCACTTTTAGGGTTAGCGTTAGTGCTAGGGAATCATGGGATTTTTTTTTCTGAGACATTGAGCCTTCTCTGTCAGAGAGCTCTGGTGCCACAAGAAACTACAGTTCCCATTATTCCCTAACCCTAAAAGTGGACTCAATTTGCACTATTTCTGGCAGTCTGCAACCCCCCTAAATTTTTCACTATTGGACTTTCCCCCTCACACCACCTATCTCCCCAACTATCACAAACGGACTTGTTTTTCCACTCCAGCCTTCAATTTGATTGGCTGTTGCCAGCTCTCTTTCAATTGGTTGTAGCTTGGCTGGCCTAACCCTACATTCTCTCCACACCCCTGTTCTCCATTGTTCTGTTCAGGTCCTGCAGACTCTGGCCTGTGGCCTCTCTGATTGAGTCCAACCATCTGGCATGTGGTCTTTCTCTCTTCAATTTCAATTTTCTCATTTTCTAGGATGCATTCTTGTATATCCTCTGTAGTCATTATTTTTGTTTTCTTAATATTCAGCATCAAGTCTACTTTAGCACTTTTCTCCTTGGCCATCAGTAATTGTTCCAGGTCCTCATTGTATTCTGCTAGTAGCATTGTGTCATTTGCATATTTTAGGGCCAGAGCAGATAGGCAAGAAGGAGCAGCCTGAGCCTGTTCTGGCCACAAGTGGATGAGGTCCAGGCTGACCGTATGGTCAGCTCCAAAAGCAGGCCATAGGCACAGGACCCAACCTGTGCTGCCAGAAGCCAGATTATCCTGGCTCCTGTTTGCTCTGGTTCAAAAGACCAGAGTGTGGCTTCAGGCTGCATTGTAGGTGTGCATTGTTTGAACACCATACCTCCACAGTGGTTGGAAGCCACTTCTTTTAGCCTGTCTGTTTGAAGCTGTCAATGTTTCTTCCTCCAATCTTCACTCCTCCTGCCTCTGAGTCTACAACTGCTCTGCATATGAGATTTTCTGCATACAGGTTGAATAGATAGAGTGATAGTATGAGCCCTTTGCCGATTGGAAACCATTCTGTTTCTCCATATTCATTTCTGATGGCAGCCTCTTGACCTGAGTACATATTCTGCAGTACAGGTAGTGGCACTCACATTTCTTTGAGAGCATTCCATGTCTTTTTGTGATCTATGCAGTCAAAGCATTTGCTGTAGTAATGATTTTCCTTTGGAATTCTCTGGTGCTCTCCATTATCCTTTGTATGTTTGCAATGTGATCCCTGTTGTCTTTTCCTTTCCTGAATCCAGTATGCACCTCTAGGTTTTCTTGCTCCATATATGGTAGGAGTCTTTGCTGCAGAATTTTGTGCATGACTTTGCTTGCATTGGAAATTGGTGCAATGGTTCTATGGTTGCCAAATCTTTTGTGTCTCCTTTTTTTGTGCGTGTATAAGAATGTAAATTGTTTGTGTCCAATGTGTGGGCCAATGTGCTTTGTTTTCCATATTTGTTGGTAGATTTTAGTTAGCAGTAAATTTGATTCTGTCTCTATGGATTGTAGCAGTTCTATTAATATGCCATCTATACCTGGTGATTTATTCTTCCCAATTGCTTTGAGTGTGGCCCTCACTTTACTTTCTAAAATTTGGGGTTCATCTCTCCTGTTTTATTTCTTGAACTGATCCCAAATCTACCCACTGTCTTTAATTCTGCTTTGCTTCCTACATTGACATTCCAATTGCCTATGATTACAAAGCAGTCTTATTCTGGTGTATTGTCAATTTCCTCCTGGACTCTGTTGTAGAAATTCTCAAATTTTTCTTCCTCTCCCTCTGTGACTGGTGCATATACTTGGATTATGGTTAAGTTTATTGGTTTTCCCTGATGCCTTATTGACATGATTCAGTCAGACTTTACATTATATCCTTTGACTGATTTTGCTATGCTTTTCCTCACTATTAATGCTACTCTGTTCTTTCTCCTTGTTTTCATTTTCTGAGTAGAAGAGTGTTTAATTATCTGGCTCAAAATGTTCCATTCCTGTCCATTATAACTCATTCCCTCCTATATAGCTTCCCAAATAAATTCTCTTAACAATTACTTGTAAAAGTTTAGGAAAACAGTCATTGTTTAATGTGCATTATTCTTAAAGTGCTGTGCATACTGTTCTAATAATTATGGAGCTTACAGCTTTGTTATATTATACCAGGGGTAGGCAACCTAAGGCCTGGGGGCTGGATGCGGCCCCCCAAGGCCTTTGGACTGGTCCCAGGCCGGTCCTGCCGCCGCCCCGGCCGCCGCCCCCCACCATGATGATATTGATTATTGTTGTTATTACTTGTTCTTGGGGTTTTCTTGACAAAATCTCCACAGGGGTTTTGCCATGGCTTTTCTGGGGCTGAGACAGTGTGCATGCATATTTTTTTAAAATTTTCTATTTATATATATATATATATATATATATATATATATATATTGTGATTCGGCGCCCCAATTGTCTGAGGGACAGCAACCCGGCCCCCGGCTCAAAAAGGTTGCCTACCCCTGTATTATACTATAACTCCTGATTATACTGTACCTCCTGATTCAAATATATATTTATCTTTTCTTTCTGTCAAATTATTTGTTTTATTCCTCCCTCATTTTTGGATTGTCTTATTGTTTTGGGTGCTTGAATGCAGTAGACTACAATGGAGCTAGATTAGAATTCTAGAATTCCAGTTGCTCCTTAAATTGGCAAAAGAGTAGCAAAAACACAACACTCTGAAGAACATGGAAAGGGCAGTATATAGTAATAAAACGAAATCAGGTTAGAATCTGGTCTGTCATGGGAACCTAATGGGTAGATTTTGGTTGCAATCCTATAAACTACTTTCTCCATTGAACACAGTGGTACTTCTTTTTGAGTAAACATATATAGGATTATCAAGTGTTTAGATTCACTGTCTACAGATTGAAGTGAGTTATCAAAGTGTTCCCGTTCCAGACACTGCAAAGAACATAAAGAACATGAAATGTATCATGCAAATATGGCTGCACTTGAACCAAGAACTGCACAATTCGTCTTGCACACAAACAAAACATAAACCCAATAAAATTGGCAGAAAGATATCTCCAAGGTACTTAAGTCAATGAGAAACCCCAAACTATTGTTATCATTTTTATGCCTTGGGTTGACTTTGGAGGCACACATTAAAAGCTATACTATACTTTTGGTCCTCCAAATTCATAGGGTTTAAGGGTGCAGAACCCCTGCAATAGTGGGAAAAGCAAGAATATCTATGGCACCCACCCTTCATTGGGAGGATCACCCTTCAGTGGGAGCATCAAGGGGCCAGGGAGATGAGATAGGGTGCTGATGTGGACCCCAAGGGGACTCACTTACCCTCCCTTCCTCTTTCTCTGCCCACTTACCATCTCTGCCTTTTAATTTCACAGCCAGGGCATGCAATAGAAGGCAGGAGTCCAGGGGAGCAACCTGGGTGAGCTATAGGGAATGGATCCCTTTCCCCATTCCTCTGCTGCATACCCCCACCACTGCCACCATGGTCCCTAGAGGCTCACTAACCCTCCCTGCCTTTTTCTCTCATGACCAGGGCACACATGGAGGTGCTGGAAGAAACAGAGCGAAGGAGTCTGGAAGAGTGGCTGGTGTGAGTGGGTGGGGAGCAGAGCCCCTTCCCTCCCTTCTTTGCCAGTCACCATCATGCCCCAATAGGTTCACTTGCCTTCTTTTTCTCATGGCTGGGATGAAAATGGAAGCATTGAGCACAGCAAGGGAAGGCACCTGCTTTCTCTCTCTCTCTCTTTCTTTCACTTTTGTCCCGTCTTCCTTCCCCACTCCAAACAAATTCCTGAATTATTGAATCTCCTGATGTTAAATCCATGGATGTGCAGGGCTGACTGTATTTTTTAATATGTCAAGTTCTCTTCTCATTAATTTTTAAAAATGACTCTGTTATTGCAATGTAATCTAGCACCTTGATATTTCCTTTTTTTGATTTGGAGGTAGTTACAGATTTGCTGGGGAAAAAAAATACTTTAGCCCTGCTGAGAAAAGATGTAAGGTTTGAAGTCTCTCAGATCTCCTACACAATCAACTGTTCTATAATAATGTGAAACAATGTTTCAACCCTATGCCAGAACATTTACTTCCCAATTTTGCCAGCTTTATTCTGCAGGATATAATGGTGGGCTCAGCATCATATTAAATACAGATTTACACTGGCATTGGGATAGTGCAAATTCTTTAGTAAATGATTTTCAAATACTGTGCAAATAAGAGAATAACTTCTATGTTGTAACAGCATACAAATTTAAGACAAAGTGTTTTAGAGCATCATCATTCATTTGGTCACTTTAATAATCATTATATGTTATATATTTAAATTTAGCAATTACGAATTTGCAAACATGGCTAAAATATAGCAGCTTAAACCTCAAAATTCTTGTGTTCAGCATTGTTTAGTATGAATGCATTAATCCTATAATCAGCATTGTAGCATGCTTATTCTGATTCTAGCCATCATATAACAAGGAAAGAGCCACACATCTGTGAAGACATGCCGATAAACCACCAATATTAAGCCTCCTTAATAACTACCTATTAATAGTGACTAACCAGTAATACATCTCCATTGAAACTCAGTTCTACCAGATATGATTTGTAAAGTGTTTTCTATTAGAGACTGATGATATTACAAGTGACTAGAAACTTCCATGAAAGAAATTGGCTGGTTAGTGCTAACTAATACATGGAATTCAAGCCAGACTTTCTTTCTAGTTTTGCTTCTAGTGAGAATTTAGGCTTTCCACACCACATTTCCAATGATTTGATTCTCTTCCAGTCAGAATAATAATAATAATAATAATAATAATAATAACTTTATTCTTGTATCCCCCTTTCTGCCACAACAATCAAGGCAGCTTACATAGAGTAAAATAGATTTAAATAAAACATAGCCTAAATAATAATAATAATAATAATAATCCCTTCCTTTAAAAAGAATTAAATACAATACTATTTTAAAAAATAATTCAACTTATTAAAACAGCAACATGATATTAAAATAGAGATTTTTTTCTGGTAACGACAGTGATTGCATAAAGTAGGGAGAGCACAGGATAGGCAAGGTGTTCCATAGTCTGGGAACAGCAGCAGAAAACATCCTCTAGGAGGTTGCCGTTAATCTGGTTTTTACAGGTTGCAGTAAGTTCCTCCTAGAAGACCTGAGGGTGTGGGCTGGATTGTATGGAAGGAGGCGATCCCTTAGATAAGTTGGACCCAGGCCATGCAGGGCTTTAAAGGTAACTACCAACATCTTATACTGGGCTCGGAAACCAATAGGCAGCCAGTGAAGAGATTTCAGAATAGGTGTAATATGATCACTCCTGAATTTACCAGTGATCAACCTGGCTGCCATATTTTGTACATATTTTTTGCTTTCTTTACTGTCCACTGTTAGCATACCCTACACACACACCTTGCACTGTATATGAGGTCTCGTATTTTCATATCTAGAGCCAGACATGTTCTTAAGAAGTCACAATGACCTTTAGAACACTAGAAAGCTTCCCATGGAAAAAGCACATTGACCTAAAGACATGTGGAGGATCTAGGTAAAACCAAAATAAAGCTTAAATGAGTTTGCTGATTGCTATGTCCTTCCACTAGGCTGTCTGCACATCCTTTTGCACTAAAAACAAAGGTGGTCTCATTACACTAATATAAGACCATATCTCCTACTTACCCTCTCTTGTGTTCCCAGCCAACTTCCCTATCCATCTATCTTGGGTTTGTCCTACATCCAATCATACTCTTTGTACTTCATGTGGAAATGCTAAATGCCCCTTGAAGGTACCAAACAGGGTAAAATATCCAGTCCACACATGGACACTCTGTGCATGCAGCTGCCACCTATCAAAGCATTGTCCAACCATCCAGAACTTGCTCTTCCTTATCACCCTCAGACACTGTTTGACCCACACCCTGCTTTCTGTGGATTCCTCTGCAGGATATCATCCTCTACAACCATAAACTCTACTATCCAATTTCCATATCTCTATTTCTATTAGCCTAGTATGTTGTTTTATATTGAATTTTTAGTGTGTGTTTCTGTACTGTCTTACACATTTCTAATTAAAACCTTTATTAATTAAACTTGGAGTCCTCCCACAGTTAGTATTGCTATACACAGATGAAAACTATCTTAGAGTTACCCAACCTCTTGCAGGCCCCTTGCTGAACTAAGGTATGCCATCATTGTAGGTGGGGACACCAGGTTCCCCCACCTTTTGGGGTAGCACCACCTTTCACAATCATATATACAAATCAGAAAAAGTATGATATGGATGATTCTGAGTTAAGTATTTAATGATATATTTCTTCACTTGAGAATTTTATTTTTCCATGGCCTCCTTTCCAAGTCATAGACTTATTCTGCTTTCTTATCTACAGTCCCCATATTGTTATTATGATTATCCATCAGCTACTTTGCCTCTTGGCATTCTGACCTCTTTAATCCCTTTTTACTGGGATATCTTTCTAATTCTCACCTTGCCCTGCAATGGTACATCTCTCTTTAGGACCAGTATGATGTTTTAATCCTTTCTGTCTTTACAACTTTGTTTCTAGTATATCTGCAATCTTTTGCAAGCTCATCCAATCCAACCTGTTCAGGAGTTAAGCCCAAGCAGTATATGTAAGCATGAGTAAAAGGTACATGGCTTTGAACACTGTTTAGGATCTTGTGTGCTCCTACTTACACCTCTGCCTCTTCAGTTGCAGTGGGAGGAGAGGTATCACAAGAATTAACACCAGGCCATGCAATTGGAAGGAAAAGGCCACAGGATTATTGAGTATAGCTGATAGGTAGGGTTGCCCCAAAAGCATGAGGTCTGGATCTGGCTTTGATCAACTTGCTTGTTGATTGATGAACCAAGTTGCCTGGTCACGGCCTAGCCTCAGGATGACAAAAGGGGTAACCGACTGATCACACATTCGTGGTACTGAGTGCGTGGAGTTCTGTCCTCATGGAGATAAGGGGGGGGAGCTTCAGTTGGGGGGCAGGATGCAGTGTACCTACACAAAGCCTGAACAGAGCAAAGGAAGAACTAACAACACAGCAATTTCAACAAAAGAGGCATCTTGCCACCTCAGCGCCCTCCTGGCTCAGAGGGGAAAAGCAGACCCACCTGGAGGGCCCCAAAAGGCAGATACAAAGACAACTCAGAAAAGGCAGGCATCCGCTCTAGAGTAGCACACCCTCTTGTGTGTCGAGAAAGCCTGAAAAGCAGTTTGAAACAAACAGGCCTTATCCCATCCACCTGCCTGAGCAATGTCCTCCTCCAACCCTCAATTGCCAGGGACTGATGAGAAAGGATGCACAAGGGTCCTGAAAACCATTAAAAAGAAAGAATGACTGGCCAAGTGTACTGACGTGCATGGGGCAAAACCTCCCTGCCATAGCCCGGTGAGGAATTGCAGGATGGTTCTAATATGCATTGACCAACTTGTCCAGAGGCCCATCACTCTGCAGGAGAAAAAATTGGCAACAGCCTTCTTGGTGCTCTGAGGTAGCAGAGGCCAGCAAAGACAGAACCCCTTGCATCACAGCATGCTTCTGAGATCCCGCAGCTCCTCTGGGGAAAGCGTGGGCGAGGAGTCTGCTCCAGGTGCCAAATAATGGAACCTGGCCTCCTGGAAACAAGAAAGAACATGTGTGATGCTAATCTCTAGGTCTGGTAGAAATTGGGCTTTGAAAGTAATGTTTTTGGGGAGGCACAACAAAATGAAATGGTGGCCAGGTGTGTGACCCACTCAGGCGTGGAAGATTGACAGTTGAGGGTCTTGGGACAGCCTGTTTGTTGTGCCAAAACCAAATAGTTTTGTCTTTGAAGGGCCCACCCCAAAAGTGAACTGCCACAAAAATGAGGGTAAAACTCCAGGAATGTGAGGTCCCGGATGATCCCACTCTGTGCCCAATGGACAGGCCAGCGTTGGGTGCACCAATGTCCCTGGAAAAGGACTCTGTACCCCAAATTCCCAGCAGCATCTGAGTGAACTTGGAGGCCCTGACCTAGGTTCCAAGGGCACTGCCACAGGGAAATGGAATGGAAACCTTAGAGAAAATCCAACCACAACATGAAATCTTATGACCCTGGTGATGTGGATATGATGGGCCATCCTGTTCCCTACAGTGACTCTAGCAGCCGGGTGCAAAATGTGAAACCACTATGCAGGCGTTCAAATGTCCCAAGAGGGACTGAATGTCATGATGGTCACCTCCTGTGCTTTGAGAGTGGCCTGAATTGCTAGCTATGTGTATTAGCAGACTCACTGGCTACAAGCATTGGTTGTAGCAACTGTCTTTAATCAATCTGAGGTATAGCCTCAGAACTCACAGGTGTTGTGTAACAGCAGCCACTCACAAGCCACAGCAAGTGCACACTTGTTCTGATGGCAGTGAAACCACTCCTATGACCCTCCTTGATCAACATGAGGCATAACTTCAGAATTTAGAGTTGTTAGGACAGCAGCAGCCACTGGGATGTCAAGGCAAACGTGTTTTTATTCTAAGACATAAAATTGAGATGTTATTATGTTAAGTATAATTTATATTTATAGCATTAGAAGCCTTCATCAGAAGGTGGGAAGGTAGAATAGGTAGGAAATAACTCATTGTAATATTTAAATAATGTATAAAACATAACCCAATAATGTTAAAGACAAAACTGGCCAATATAAAAAAAAACCTATGAAACTTTTTTTTAAAATATAGCGTATATCAAATCAAAGAATTTAAATTGAAGTCCAAAAGGCATCTTCTGAAATGTAGTCAACAGCAGAACAAGCCAAGCTAAAACAATTATAATTTAAACTCATAGATTAGAAAATAAATATCCCAACAGCATCAACAAAGTTCAGACAGACTCAAAAAAGTGACTTCTTGGCAAGATGTGTTCAGAGGGGGGTTGCCACTGCACTCATCTGAGGCTGAGAAAGTGATTCTCATGTGGGTTTTCACTGGCAAAATATATGCAGAGAGGGTTGGGCATTGTCTTTTCCTGAGGCTGAGAGACTGTGATTCTCTCATGGGTTTTTGCTGGCAAGATGTGCTGAAAGGAGGTCTGAATTGTCTTCCTCTGAGGCTGAGAGTGTGTGTCCCATCCAAGGTCACCCTGCAGGCTGCAGGGCCAAGCTGGGAATTGAATCTTGGTCTCCAGAGTTGCAGTCCAACACTCAAACCACTGTCCAATACTGGCTCCCAGAACAATTAAAATAAAACTTAGCATTGGATTCCTGTATAGAACAGAGCCTGTAGTAAATAGCTGTAAAATCAGACAATCTCCAGTTGTAAATAAAATTATAACCAGGAAAAAAAACCTTTTCCCTGTCCTTGGAAGAAAGAAGGAGGGAGGAGAAGGAAGAAGAAAGGAGTGTGTGTGTGTGTGTGTGTGTGGGTCCCCAAGGCTTAATAGAAAGAAAACCAGGAAGAAAGAAGATGAGAAAGGGAAAGAAGGAAAGGAAAAGTATGTTTATATTATCATTACAAAAAAGCTCTATACAAGCTCTCAAGAATAGCAGATATTAAGGGGGAAAAGTGCCTTAGAATGAGCCCAGTTCGGAGACTTCCGGTTGGTGATGGCTCCCCATTAGGACATGTGTTGGATAGTCTCCTAAACCCGTCCTTTGCTGTGGAGATCCCGGACTCTTGTCCGAGCGGACAGGGTCTTGAATTTACACCCCGGGAGTGGGGAGTACGGAGGGGGCTTGAAGGAGGTCCTGTTGGGCTCAGAGTCAACATTTCGGCAAGTTTTTTTCCTGCCGCGATCGCCAGGCTGGAGCCAAGAGGACGCGAGAGCAATCCACGGCTCCATAGCAAGTCGGCTTTTGCCCCAGGGAAGCCGCCAATTTAAAAAAAAAAGTTTTAAGATCTTCACCATGACGATGATCAATGCTGGGATTAAGAAAGGGATCTGAAAGGTAATAACATCTTGGTACAAAGAGAGACCAAAAGAAAGTGTACGAGTTTAAGAGTTTAAAAGAGGAAGAGTCTAATAATAGACTTGGTGCGAGAGTGAAAGATTCGGAGTGAAAGTGAAGCCATGAAACAGTAGGAGAACTGCTGTGATATCAAGAGAATTATATGATTAGGACTGACTTTTTCGACAGATTAGAACTTAATTCTTGAATATTGATATTTGTTACTCGTTATAGATCATTTTGGATTTTTGAGAATACTGAAAAAAGACTGGAATGTTTCTTTTACTGTTGTGTTCTCTCTGCTGGTTTAAACTCCGTTGAGGGACATATAATTTTTTTTGGTTTTTTTTTTTTTTGTAAAGACTTTAGAGGCTTTAATTTTGATATAGCTTGATGAAACTTTCTCATTCTTGAAGATATCTTGGGCATAAGTTGGTTGTCCTCTTTGTCCTCTTTGGAAGGACCTTGGCCATTTTTCTTTTTCAACACCTGGGAAACTTTCCCGGCTGATAAGTTGTCCTTGAGATAATCTGTCCTTGTCTGGCACCTGCAGTATAATATAATGACAACCAGATCACAGACACAAAAAATGGCCTCCCAGTCACAAAGACGTCTTTCAAATGAGAAACCTAAGAGTACGGATCTGAGTCATTTAATTCTAGAAAAGATTGATGCTATGTCCAATAAATTTTCAGGACAACTACTGGACTTTAAAAAAGAAGTCCGTCAAGAGATACGGGCGGACTTGAAAGAGATCAACCCAAAAGTAGACGTAATTCTAAGTGAAATGCAAAATATAAAAAAGAGGGTTGAAATCTTGGAATACACAATGAAAGATCGGAACGACAACTGATCAAAATGGAAAGCAACAGAGAGGCAGATCTGGATGAGTTGGCCCTACTTGAGCAAAAAATTAGAGACAAAGCTATTAAAATCCGGGGTCTAACAGAAGTTAAAAATGAAAATTTATTAGAGAGACTTATAACGAGGCTGGCCGAATTTTTAGGAAAATCAAATCAGGAACTTCTGCTTGAAATAGACACGGTATTCCGTGTTAATTCTGTTGTGGCCAAGCAAAAGGGCTTACCGAGAGACATAGTCATCAATTTTGTAAGGAGGCAAACCAGAGACTCTTTTCTAATGAAACATAGTAAGGACCCATTTCAGATTGAGGGGGAGAACATAAAAATAATGAAGGACGTCTCTGGTCGCATTTTAAGAAAACGACACAGCTACTCTTCAATAACTTCTTTTCTAAGAAGGGAGAAAATTATATACAGATGGGAAATTCCCGAAGGAGTGACTTTTTGGTGGGGAAGTAAAAGAATAAGAATCACCTCTCTGGAACAAGCCTCCGAATTTTTGAGACGGATGACAGCTAAACGAAGCAAACAAGAGACTAAGAGGAAAGATCAGAAATCCCTGAATAGAGGTGATGTGGGAGAGGATGAAGAGAGTGAAAAGAGCTGTAAGGGAAAAGGACATGAGCTGGAAGGAGCAAGTGCTCGGAGATGACGGAAACATGGATCCTGAGAGGAGCTATTAGGAAGAGAAGATGAGAATTATCATAACCGTTCGCATAGATATGATGAGGAAGATGATGACGCTGGCAATATAGTTGACGATGATGATGATGATGATGTCGATGATGAGGAAGAGGAGGACAGAAATAGCAAAGAAATAACTACAATTGAAGGCCTTCGCTCTGTGGACTCCGATCGGTGTAGAGCTGAGAGATATTCGCTGATTACTTTATCCCCATCTGAACTAGAGGATTACTTTGATAATTGAGGTTTGTTGAGTCTCTAATATTCAAGTGCTTATATTTGCTTGTTTGGGTTACAGCTTGTTTGATTGATAATTGGTTTAAGTAAATTTATATTGCAGAGTAGGACATGGAGCATTCAAACCATCTTAAAATCTTTTCTTTAAATGTACAGGGCTTAAATACCCCACAAAAACGGAAAAAGATTTTTCATTACCTTCAGAAATTAAAATTAGACATTTGTTGCCTTCAGGAATGTAGAATCAAAAATAAGGACATTAAATATTTGAGGAATCTGAAGTTAGGTTTGGAGTTTACAGCGGCTTGTCCTTTTAAAAAAAGAGGAGTCACTTTGTATGTAAATTCTAGTTTTGAACCAAACTTGATTTATTCTGACCCTGATGGATATTACTTACTGGTTGAAATTTTGGTAGAAGGCAAACACTATTTGTTAATAGGGTTATATGGCCCCCTTGAAAATAAAAATAGATTTTTCAAAAGGCTAAAAGATAAAGTTTTGGATTTGGACCAGGAAAATATAATAATGCTAGGAGATTTTAATGGGGTGGTCAACCCTATAATTGATAGAAAATCGGGGGGAAAAATTAAGCTGAGGCAAGGACGACTCCCAAAGGAATTTTTCAATCTGATTGATTTGACAAATTTGAAGGATATCTATAGAGTTAAACAAGGCAATGAAAAAGATTATACTTTTTATTCAAATCATCACAAATCCTATTCCAGATTAGATATGGCCTGGATCTCAAAACATTTATTGAATTCGGTAACTAAATTCAAAATAATCCCAAAGATATGGTCTGACCATAATCCGATATTATTTGAAATGAAACTTGGACAAATCAAATTCCATTGGAAATTAAATACTAATATTTTGAAAAATGAGGAAATAAAGGACTTAATTAAAAAGCAGATAAATTTTTTTTCCAGGAGAATTTGGACAAAGGCGTCCCAATACATACCGTATGGGACACACACAAAGCCGTGATTAGGGGGGTTCTAATTCAGAAGGGTTCTGAATGGAAAAGGAAAAGGAGAGAATATGAGGACAAGCTTATTCAGGAGTTAGAAGAATAAGAATGAGCCCAGTTCAAATACCCAAAAAGGCCCAGGCCTGACCCAAAATAAACTTTTTAAAAGAACAATAGTAGTCAATCTGACCCTGAGGCTGAGAGAATGAATCTTAGGGCCTTTACAGACAGCCAGAAATAATACAGCTTGAGGCCACTTTAACTGTCCTGGCTCAGTGCTAGAGAATCATGGGAATTGTATTTTTTTTTTCTGGGACACTGAGCCTTCTCTGTCAGAGAGCTCTGGTGCCACAATAAACTGCCATTCCCATGATTCCTTAGCACTGAGCCAGGACAGTTAAAGTGGCCTCAAGCTGCATTATTTCTGCCAGTCTGTAAAAGCTCTTAGATTCCATTAAATGAGGGGTGGGGATGATTGAGAACGAAATCAGGAGTAGAAAAGATGCTTTGGGTCTGAGTCGGCCCCTCAAAATGTACCCAAACCTCCAGGTCATTCTGTGAGACAAACATCAGGGTAAGGAATCCCCTAGAGTAGGCTTTATTGCTGTGGGTAAAACAGGAAACAGAGATCCTCAAATCAGGAAAAATTGAGTTTATTACTTTAACGTTGACAGGCCTCTGATGGAGAGCACCCCCCTTTGCTAATCAACATTCTTATATACCATCTTACACAGCTAACTTATAATTATATTAATACATGCATAATTGACCATTTTCATTGGTTACAGGACACAATTCCAAAACCCTTCCTTTCATGATTACATTTCTATTTGCCATGTGCGAACAAATTTAGCTCTCCCCCCCCCCCCCGCCCATGCCTGCTCATACCATCCTTATCTCCCTTGGCATTGAAGCTGTCTAGCCTTCAAGGCCAAAAAACACATTCCATTTCAATGAAGCAGAACTGAAAAGCCTTGCAAATGTAAGGGGCTAAGCAGACGGCTTATTGGGCCGTCTTGGAGGCAGGGAAGGGGAGGGGCAGCCGCACGATCGGCGCCCCAACCCCTTCCAAAGGTCGTCCTCGGAGCAGCTGGCCCTCTGCATGGCCAGTGCTCCAAGGAGGAACTGCCGGCACAGCATTTGCACATGCTGCGGCGGAAGAGTTGACGAAGGTGTGCCGCAGCGTTTTGCGACTTGTGAAAGGAGCACTGATTTAGCGCTCCTTTCAGGGGCAGCGAAGCTGTCCCGCGGTGCAGCTTCCTGTGCCAAGGATCATCCAATCCAGCCCCAAATTAGCCATGAACTTTGTAGTTTTTAACATTATTTTTCATCTCTTATATTATTGCACAAAGCCCAGTAAAACTCAGCCAAATCCAAAATGCTAGAAGCCTGAAAGGCAAGGCTTACCAACTGGGAGCCTTAAAGAAAAAAAAAAAAAAAAGGGGGGGGGGGAGAGAAGAAAAGCAAACAGATGGAAAAGCCCTCCAAATTGAAAAGAGGGGGTTGAGAACCAAGCCAAAGAACTCCCCCCCCCAAAAAAAAACCAGGAAAAGAAACCCCCAGGTGAATTAAACAAAAGGGGAACTGGCAAGAACAGTAGTGGGGAAAAGCCCCAAACAGCAAAGGCAGGACAGTTGAAACAATCATGTAAACCAAAACATAGTGAAAGAAATCCTCACCAGGCCTGGTATTTTTGCTTAGCTCTTGAGGCCTCTCTCCCATCTTGCCATCTCAAGAGCCAAGCTACAATGGCAACTATCACCTGGACCACATGGCCTTAATAGGCCCACCAGCCAATCAGGCAAAAGGGGAGTCCAGCAATCCCACCCCTTCCAGCCTCCCAACCAACCAGAGATGGCCCCTCCACTGAGGCCAACCAATGGGGTAGTGCTTTTAGCTCCTACAGCCTGCTGGGAGATATCGTTCCAGCCAGAGCTGGATGTTTGACTCCCAGAGGCCCCAGCAGCCAATTGGAGGCTATAAAACAGCCCCAATGCCTGCTGGGAGAGTGCTGGGGCCTGGGTCATGGTGGAGAGGCAGTGCAAATCCTCCGGCTTTTCCCCAGCAACCGGGGCGACCCAGTAAGTCGGGCAGCCCCATTTTCTGTTTTTTCTATAATGAGTGGCAAATTCAAAAGATAGGTTCTCTTGGAATTTGCTTGAACTTTCAAAAATATGTTATAGAATTCTCCATGTGATCTGGAAGCCCAATAGAGGAAGTTCTCCTACATTGGGTGTGGGAGATGTGGGGGGGGGAGCAGTTGTCCCCATCAACTATTAGCATTACTTCAAATATTTGGGAGATTAGATTTTGTATGAGGCTTCAGTTACCTTTGGACTATTTGCACCTGTTTGTATTAGGATTAACTAAGGGCCTCGGCAGATGGCTTAAAAAGCCATCCTGGAGGCAAGGAAGAGGAGGGGCAGCCGCACAATCGGCGCCCCTTCCTCGTCCCGAGGTTGCCCTTGGAGCCGCCGGCCCTCCGCACGGCCGGCGCTCTGAGGGCAACCTCCCGCCGCAGCATCCGGACACACTGCGGCGGAAAAGTCAATGAAAGTGCGCCACAAGCTTTTGCAGCGCACTTTCACTGACTTGTGAAAGGAGCGCTATTTTAGCACTCCTTTCAGGGACAGGGAAGGTGCACCGCAGGATCGAGGCATGGGGATGCCTCGGTCCCGCAGTGCACCTTCCCAGGGCGGCCCCATGCCGCCAGTCTGCTTCCCCCCTAATATAAGCAAACTCCAGGTCTGGAGTGAATTAAGAAGATTTTATTTAGAAAAATGCAGAGTGCAATCACACACATAAGATAACAATTCAAACAGACACAGCATACAGAGCTAACCAAAATGGAAATATGGAAATGGCAGAGCAGCATTTTAGAGGTTTGCAAAGGGGTTATAATTACCTGTTTGATGAGCAGATCATGGAAAGCTGGAGTGGAGTGGCTCAGACTGGGAGTTCTGAGGGTGACACAGAATATACATAGAGTTGTATGCCAGCTGTGTGAACAGAGGTTAGGATTTGGAACCATATTTATACCTGAAAATTAGTCCCAGGTGATGGGCTGTCAGGTAACAAAGACTGGATGTCTTTTCCCAGGAATTGACAATGGGATTCTGGACTAGCTGATGGCTTTAATTTTAGTGTCACAGAAGCAGTTATTGGCTCAATATGGGTGGATGGGGAAGTTTGCCTAGGGACACAAGGGTGGATAGGCAGAGAAGTTGGCTTTCTGCTTTGGGTGCGAGGGGATCCTTTGCCTCAAGTTGTGAGAGGAAATAACAATTACTTGGGGGAAATAACAATTACTTGGGGGAAGAAAGCAACACTGAATTCACACATTTAGATTTTATGGTCTTGTTTACCTGGATGTACACATGCCTTGGGACACTTCCTTTTCTCCTGGGAACCTGACTTAACCTACACAGTTCTGGATAGTCCTGAAGTTTCAGCCGAAGTCAGCACGGGTGTCAGAATTCAAGTATATGCATTCATGAATATGAAGGAAGCCAGTCTTTAGGCTTATCTTCACATGCCTGAAGTGCATCTGAAGAGGTGGCATATAAATCTGTGAAATATTATGCTATAACAAATCTATTTGTTCTTAAAGATGCCATACAATCCCTTGTTATTTTGCAGCAGCAGACTAACATGACTACTCTTCAAATTAGTGTTCCTGAAAGTTCATTAATCTTTCAAAAATATCTTATCTCCAGATATGAGATATGAAAATATGAGGACTCCAAAATATGCTGCAGGATTTGCTAGGGTGCTAACATTATGCAAGGATGTGGGAGACGGGGCTAGCATTGACACCTCTGTGATCTTTACTCATGTTCATGTAAACTCTTTGTGCTTAACACTTGAATGTGAATCCAATAACATCCAAACAATGATACCTTTACTGGGCCAACCAAAGCCCACAATTACATGTTGCAAGCTTTTGAAGTCATACTGGCTTTTTCATCAGGCAAACAAGAGGAAAAAATGAAGATGTTAGTCTTGGGCACTCATTTTCTGTTTCTGATCTCACTTCAGATGTTAGGAGAGGGCTATCTGCAGGCTGGCTCTGTGGTCGCTGGAAAAATTTGCAAGCCAAGGAAATTATGATTCACAAAGGAAAGAGACATGCTAGATTCCAAGGAAATATCTTCTTTGGATTGCAAATGGACATTAATTTCCTTAATGCAAAATTTTCCAGCGACTGCATGGCCAAAGGGGGAGGAGCCTGCCTCCAGATTGCCCTCCCCTAACATCTGAACTGAGATCAGAAACAGAAAATGCAGGCCCAAGACTAACATCTTCAATTCCCCCCCCTGTTTGCCTGATGAAGAAGCCAGTGTGACTCCAGAAGCTGGCAACATGTAATTGTGCATTTTGGTTGGCCCAATAAAAGTATCATGTTTTGGATGTTATTTGATTTGCTACATGGTCAACACGGCTATCCCTAGATGTTACTTGAATGCAAATTAGGCAACACAGTTTTCACTGCCAAAGATATAATTCTACAGTAGAGCCTGGAGGAAGCATTCCTTTCCTGGTGTTTGCTTCTCTCCAGTGACTGGTATTCAAAGGAATATTACCTGAATCTAGAAGATACTGTGTTTTAGCCAGAGTTTGGAACAGTTACTTTTGAGATGGTAACTCCCATAGTTTACAACCAGCACAGTAGATTGCCTTACAGGTTGGGAGATTCTGGGAGTTGTAGTCTGAAAAGTAACTTTTCCCAAGCTTTGTTTTTAATTTATGATGTTATTGTTTGTAACAATCAATTACAGAATCTCCTAATAAATGGAAAACTACCTTCAAAGATGTAACTATGAAAAGTGGTACGTGTATGTGCCATCATGTCATCTGTCAATTTATGGTGACACTATGAATTTCATTGGGTTTTCTTAGGCAAAGAATACTCAGAGGTGCTTTGCCAGTTCCTTCCCCTGAAATATATGTATGGATAAATACTGTTTGTTTGTTTAGAGTATTTATACCCCACTGTTAAGCCACAAAGGCTCTCAGAGCATTTTACAGATTGTTAATCTGACAGTTCCCTGGTCTGAGATTTACGATCTAAAAAGATATTACACAAAAGGGGAAGGGAATGGCAGGGAGAAGGGGATCAAGTACTTGTTTTGCTATCATGACTAATATCCACAGCTATAGATATATCATTGCCAAAATGTTTTGCTAAATCCCGTCTTTCACGAATTTATCTAATCCTGTTGTAAAGTCACCACCGCATCTTGAAGCAGTAGGTTTGATAAATTAATGATGTGTTGTGTGCTTTGCAAGGGTCCTACGAGACTTAATTTAATAAGATTTAGAAATGCATAATCCAAATACTACTACATTATTACTGTCATTCCAGTTTTAAACACATTGTCTTGTCAGCTGCAACCTGACACACTTGCTTATCCCTAGGGATGAATAAGAGTTTCATTTCAGTTTGGTTTTGATCAGAATTTTTCACAAGTCACAAAAATTCAGTGTGGGACAAAATAAAAGTGACATATTTGTCCATCAATGCTTCATTTAGAGTAATGTATTTGTCAATAGACAAATAAATAGGTTCAAGAATAAATCAAGCCAGAACTTTTCCTAGAAGTCAAAATAACTAAACTGAGGTTATGACACTTGGAAATATAATGAGACTGCATGACTCACTGGAAATAGGATAATGCTTGGTAATGTTGAAGTCAGTAGGAAAACAGAAATACCATATTTTATGTAGGCAGACACAATCAAGGCAGCCATAGCCCTGAGTTTGTAAGACCTGAGCAGGGCTGTTAATAGCAGGCTGTCTTCGAAGTCTCTAATTCATTGGGACCCCATAAGCAACAAATAACAACAACTTGGTTTAGAATAGCCATGCATAGGACCTATCAATAGTTTAGACATTACTGTTTTTTTCAGGCACCTAGATATAGAAACAGTGTATATTCCATTGTATCTTTTTTTTAAAAAAATTAGTGCTTAAGGAAATGTGTAAGACAGATATAAATCTAGTTTCAAGAAACCTAGTTTATAAAGCAACACATTTTACAGGTTCAGGTGGTATGTGTGTATACAGAGCTGCCTTATAGAGAAAATATCTGCATTACAGGAAAAAAGAGCACTTAACTGGAATTCAGTCCTGGGAGAAACTTTTCCTTCTCTTTATCATTTAGTAGTTCCTCCTTATACTTCTTTTCCAGTCCTCAATAGAGAAGAGAAAATACATCCACATAATCTCTGTCTATAATCTTATTTCTGGTACACTGGAGCAAATGAACACTCAAAGGGAATGTCTGCTCTATGTAAGGAAAAGCTGAATAAGGCACTGTGCCAGAAGAACTACTGTTGGAAGATACGACACCACTCACTTTATTTGTTTGCATCAGGATGCACCCAAACCCAGGGGGAAATTAATCCAAGGATGCCATTGGTCAAGCCCAACAATCTAGTGAGGGTCTATAGCTGGCCCTTGGCAGTAGATCCTGCTACTTGAGTAGTGCTATTCTGTTTTGTTCATGCCCCTGGATTATCCCATCCCCCAAGGTGCCACAATAAACTACAGTTCCCATGATTCCCTAGCACAGTGTCAGTGCAGTTAAAGTGAACTCAATTTGCACTATTTCTTGCAGTCTGCAAAGTCCCTTTTAAGTGTATTGTGCAGGCACTCCATCAGATGTGCAGTGTGTCTCACCTGGGTTAGCCTCAGATTTTGACAAATCCAAGGATCCAGGTGCTTCTCTGACAGGTACTGACACCTGCTGTATCAGTTCAATATCTTTTTCTGAGGTTCCAATCACTTCATCTCTCTGGAAATGGTGTATCTCATCAGTAAGCTCTGCTTTGCCACCCCCTAGTTTCCTTTACAAGAGGGTCAATTGCCTAGTCTGACCCTGAGACCTCTTCAAGGATTCAATCCTGGCTTAGATTGCTGATGCTTACCCCCTTCCCGCTGAAGACGACAGCTCTGGAGGCAGGCACATAGCTAGCTGATGCTTTGTCAGTGCTTTGTCCTTTGAACCCTTACCACTTTTAAAGCCAGAAGATTAGGGGAAAGGCAGTGTTAGATCCTTTCGTTATCCTTTTCTTTTTACAAGTTGTTGTTCACAGAGGAAAATAGCTGAAATTGGCATGCCCCACCTACAGACAGATTAGTATAGTCCATGACACCATTGCTTAATTTTATTGCTTCATTTTATTGCTTCATTCCCATCCTATTTTGCTAGATACACAGACAGAGATTCATTATGACAAAGGGTGAAATTATTGTGCTACAAATGAGTCAAATGTTATTTAGAAGTCTATTATTCTCAGTTTCATGTTTCAGAATCAAGTTTTTTTTTAAATCCTGTAAAATTACTATAACTCTTTATTTATTTCCTCCCTGAAATGTTACTTGCCCTAGAATTCATTTTGTTAACTGCTGTTAAGTCAAATTTGACTTCTGGGGACCCCATGAATGAAAGACCTCCAAGTAACTCAGTCATCAACAGCTCTGCTCAGGCCTTGTAGACTCAAGAGTTCTTTGATTCACTCTATTCATCTAGAATTCACCCTTCCTCTTTTCCCTACTGCCTTCTATCATATCAAGTATCATTGTCTTTTCTAGTGAGTCATGACTTCTCATGATATGCCAAAATTCAGTTGTCTGGTTTAGTCATCTTGGCTTTGAGGGAGAGTACAGGCTTGATTTGCTCTAGGAGGCATTTATTTACCTTCTTAGAACACTTCTCCAGCACCACATTTCATTTTGTTAAAAAAAATTATTAGGAAATTAAAAACAACTATAAAATAAACATTACAAACAAAACATTGATTACGACACATACATATATACATACAAAAATAAATAAATAAGTAAGCTTATTTTGCATAATCACAAAAACATAGAGTACTTCCCGGTTGAGTTCACCTTATTTACCTAACCAAGGCCCTTTGCAGACTGCCAGAAATAGTGCACATTAAATTGAGGCACTGCCCTGGCTCAGTGCTAGGGAGTCATGGGAATTGTATTTTTTTCTGAGACATTTAGCCTTCTCTGTCAGAGAGCTCTGGTGCCACAATAAATTACAGTTCCCATGATTCCCTAGCACTGAGCCAGGGCAGTGCCTCAATTTAATGTGCATTATTTCTGGCAGTCTGCTTAGGCCCTAAGTTTATCTTTTATTTTATATAACATTCTTTGAAGGACTTCTAATTCTTTTCCATATTTTTCTCTGTAATCTGCATTTTTCATTTTTCCTTTTAATCACTTATAAGTCTTATAACATATATCATAAAGTGAAGTATCCAGCACCACATTTCAAATGAGTTGATTTTATTCCTATCTGCTTTCTTCACTGTCCAGCTTTCACAACCATATATAGAATTGGGAAATATGATGGCATGGACAACTTTAACTTTAATATTAAATGATATATCTTTACACTTCGGGATGCCTAATTCCTTCATAGGTGCCCTTCCAAGTCCTAGTCTTCTTCTGATTTCTTGACTGCAGTGTCCATTATGATTAATGATGGAGACAATGTATGGAAAATCTTGAACTATTTCTATGGCTTCTATGGCTTCATCATCTATCTCAAAGTTATGTAAGAAGGTGTGCAGACGGGTACCTCTGGACCGCCCCAGGAAGCAGCGGATCGGGGCCGTGGCTACCCCACACCACAGCCCCAATCCTCTCTTTTGCCGCCCCAAAAAGAGTGTCCTCAGGACGGCATCGGCATGGAGTTGGGGCAGCTGGCGTGCGGCTGCCCTGCCCCAACTGTGCCTCCAGGCCGGCCCTAAATCATCTGTAGTTCATCTTTTTGTTTTCTTAATTTTCAATTGTAAACTTACATTTGCACTTTCTTCCTTGACATTCTTCAGTAATCACTTCAAGTCTTTGCTCTTCTCTGCTAGTAGTATGGTGTCACCTGTATATCTTAAATTGTTGATGTTCCTTCCATCAGTTTTCACACCACCTTCTTCTGAGTCTAATCCTGCTTTATGTATGATATGTTCAGCATACAAGTTGAGCAGATAGGGTGATAAAATGCATCCTTGCCTGACCCCTTATTAATTGAAAATAATTCTGCTTGTCTACGTTCTGTCCTGACAATAGCCTCCTGTCCTAAGTACATGTTACACATCAGGACAATCAAATGTTGTGGCACACCCATTTCTCTAATAGTAAGCCATAGTTTTTCTTTCTATGATCTATACAATGAAATCTTTTCTATATAGCACAGGCTGATTTTCTTTTGAAATTCTTTGGTGTGCTCCAGTATCCAATGTATCTTTGCAATGTGATCCCTAGCATTTCTTACTTTTCTGCACCCAACTTGGACATCTGGCATTTCTCACTCTATTATATGGTAAATGTCTTTGTTGTAGAATTTTGAGTATAATTTTGCTTGCAAGGGAAATCAATGCAATGGTCATGTGGTTACTTCAATTATTGTTATTTCTTTTCTCAGGGACTGGAATGTATATTGAGTGTTTCCAATCTGTGGAGCATTCTTTGTTTTCCATATTTGTTGACATATTTTAGTTAGAACTAGAGTAGAGTCTGTCTCTGTAGATCAGGGGTAGGCAACCTAAGGAATTAGGCAGGGTTGCATTTTAGCACCAGCACCATTTAACCTGTTCATAAAGGACCCAGAGGAGTATTTGCATTACTGAAATGGGCACCTCCCTAAACTTGGTTTATTATTATATGCAGATGATGCTGTTTTACTTTCTTGTAAAAGACCTCGACTGAAGAATCTGATATCAAATTTCTTAGATTACTATAAGACAAATGGCCCCAAATAAACTTTGGAAAATCCAAAATAATGGTCTTGAAAATAGATACTTTAAATTTCAGTGGACAATTGATTTTCCATCATTCTCTGTCACAGCAACTTTATATTGAGGCTATTCTTCAAAAAGCACAAATAAACTCACTCTGCAATAATTGTTTTTCCCCAAAGGGAGACTTCTATATTTCATCAGTGATTTAAAAATGTAATGGCAAAACTGTAGCACAATTATTATATGTATCCAGCATTTGGATAGGAGGTTTGCATTCCCAATTTGCATTCCCAATTGTGTGTTATTGCTGGAAACAGGGGAAAATTCTTTATCTGTTAGAACTTGGTGGCTTGTCCTCAAGTTATGGATGAAGGTTATAGTGTTTGGTGAGGGCTTCAGTCTCTTTAAATATCTGGAACAAGATAATGATATCAGTTCTTGGTCCAATTTGGGTTCAATTACTGCTCTTACGTCTATCAAATTAAGGCTATTGGAAATAGCTTTCTGAGAATTGCATTCACATTCTTATGTCTCTTGTTTCCATCCTTATAGCCAATTATTTGGTGAGCCTGTCTCTAGGCCAGTATCACTGTTTCTTTTCTAAGACTAGGTGCAATATGTAGTCTAAAGAACTACTTCATGGTAGATTTGTTTGTGTGCCGAAAGAAGATGCCCAGGCAGTAACTCAGAAGTAGAGTCTATGAAACATATTTTATAACACTGTAGTCTTTACAAGCAGATTCAACAAGCCAAAATCTATCTTACTCAGTAATGAAGATGAATGGAAGACCTGACCTTTTATATGTACAATTCTTGTTGGAAGATAAATACCTGAATGTCACTCTTGAAGTTGCTAAATTTTTTTCTGAGGCAGCTAGGATTAGAACCCTCTATGTATAAAGGGAAAGTTAGAGTTAGATTTAGCAACCTCTTCAACTCTTGTCTTATTGTTGTGAAATTTCATGACTTGTATCTCTTGACTGTATGTGTAAATTTTGGGTGTATGGAGTGTAATAAATTAAGACTGACTGACTGATTTTAGTTTATTTATCTATTTATCTCCCTCTTGAAATGATGCATGCACCAGAATTACCACACAGTTTTATAAATAACTCCTAGGAGAAGAATGGTAGAAATCACTCTTTAAAAGGCTTTGTATATGAGAGTTGGATGTTGGATTGATGCAAAGATACAACTAAAGAGTTTTTAAATACAGTTCTTTGCAAATGATTTAATTATTTTTAATGTGGGTTAACATGGATTAATCACTATCATGTTTTGTTTACAACCCATCTTAAAAAGTGAAAATGTGATAAAGTCAAGATTGTCTAACCTCTACTATAAATTAAACAGTATGTTAATGTGCATGATTCAGCCAAAGTTCAAGAACTGTTAATTTTCATTGATTTCTAGAGAAGAGTTCAGGAGTGCTATATTAAAAATAAAATTTTGAAACAGCAATAATAATAATAAAATTTATTTATACCCCACCCCTCTGAGCTCAATCGGGGTGGCTCACAGTGATAAGAGTACAGATACATTCCAACCCGTCTGCCCTCCCCCCCTTAAAAAAGTATTAAACCAACTAAAATTTAAAACCATACAAATTTAGAACAAACAGACATCAATAACAATAAAGCAATAGGGAGAGATGGCAGTGACAAGTTGACTATGGGGCAGGATAAATGGGAAGTTTCTAGAAGGTTCCCTAAAAGGGGTTTCTGAGGCTGGGAATCTATCTTGGAAAGGCCTGCCGAAAGAGATCCGTCTTGACAGCCTTTTTAAAGCTGTCTAAAGATATAAGCAGATGGATCTCATCCAGCAGGCCATTCCATAATCTGGGGGCGACCATAGAAAATGCCCTCAGGGAAGTAGCCAAAATCCTAGCTTTATGTGGCTGGAGCAAATTCCTCCCAGAGGACCGGAGTGCGCGGGGAGGATTGTAGGGGAGTAGGTGGTCCCAAATATAGTTTGGACCCAAGCCATTTAGCGCTTTAAAGGTAATAACCAACACTTTGTACTGGGTTCGGAAACTAATAGGCAGCCAGTGGAGGGACTTTAATACCGGAGTAATATGGTCCCTCCTAGATGTTCCAGACATTACTCTGGCTGCCATACTTTGTACTAACTGCAGTTTCTGGACCAAGCACAAGGGTAGCCCCATTACAGAAATCTAGACATGAGGTTACCAGCACGTGCGCAACAGTCTCAAGGTCCCTTACTTCCAGAAAAGGACACAGCTGGCGTATCAGCTGAAGCTGATAACAGGCGCCCCTGGCTGTCTCATTTACCTGATTTGTCATCAGGAGCGACGAACGAACGCAGTCCTTTACAGAGAGTTTGACCCTGTCGAAGATCGGAGGTTGCAACCCAATTCTTGGTTTCGGGGCTGCTACTGTGAGCACCTCCGTTTTGTCTGGATTCAGTCTCAATCTGTTTTTCCTCATCCAGCCCATTACTGATTAAAAACATTCATTGAGAGAGAAGACGCCATCGGAATTCAAGGCCGACGAATGAGACATGGAGAAATAGATTTGTACTGATAACACCCAGTTCCATAACTCTGAATAATCTCACCCAGCGGCTTCATATAGATGTTAAATAACATCGGGGACAGTATAGCACCTTGTGAAACACCACAGGTGAGCTCCCTTTTACTGGAGCAGGTGTCCCCAAGCAGCACCCTCTGGGATCTGCCCAAGAGGAAGGAATGGAACCATTGGAGCCCAGTGCCTCCAATTCCCAGCCCCCTCAGGTGATCCAAGAGGATGCTATGATCTATTGTATCAAAAGCCGCTGAGAGGTCTAAGAGCACCAACAGGGTCATACTACCCCTGTCGATGCTCAGACGCAGATCGTCGGTCAAGGTAACCATGGCAGTCTCAAACCCAAAGCCTGTCTTGAAGCCAGTTTGAAATGGGTCTAGATCAGGGGTCAGCAACCTACAGCCCACAGGCTGGGTGCAGCCCAAGAAGGCCTTGGGACCGGCCTGTGGCCGGTCCCGCCACTGCCGCCACGGCCCAGTGCGCGTTGCCATGAGTGCGCGAGCGTGGGTGCCATTTTGGCATCCAAAATGGCGCCCGCGCTTGCGCACACATGCGTACAAACACGGGTGCCATTTTGGAAGGCCCCATGGTGGCTGCGCCGTGCGAATTCACATGGCACAGCTGCCATGGGGCCTTCCCTGGGGCCTAGCAAGGCCCAAGCGCGCGTGCGCCTGGTGAATTTGCCCTGTGCAGGCATGCTGGGGCCTTCCCTGGGCCCTGGCAAGGTCCCAGCACATGTGCACCGGGTGAATTCACCCTATGCAGGCATGCTTGGGCCTTCCCTAGGCCCTGGCAAGGCACCAGCACGCGTGCGCCAGGTGAATTCACCCTGCGCAGGCATGCTGGGGCCTTCCGTGGTCCCTGACAAGGCCCCAGCGCGCGTGCGCAGGGTGAATTCACCCAGCGCATGCTGGTGGGGACTTCCAAAATGGTGCCCCCCATGTGCGCATGCATGCTCACAACGGTGGCTGTTGTGTGCATGTGCAAGCGCGCAAGTGTGCACGTCTGCCTGACCACCCGCTCCCCGTGCCTGCGCCATCCCCCCCACCGCCCCCCCCCCAGCAACAAAGGTTGCTGACCCCTGGTCTAGATAATCGGTTTCATCCAAGACAACTTGGAGTTGAAGAGCAACCGCCCTCTCGATCATCTTGTTCAAGAATGGTAATAAAGAGACTGGCCTGTAGTTATTCATATGCAGGGGGTCCAGGGAAGGTTTAACAGCCGCTTCCTTCAAACAAGATGGAATATGTCCTTCCATGAGGGATGCATTGATGATGTCCCTAAGGAACAGCCTCAGTGCATCCCCCCTGGACGGCCAGCCATGATGGGCAAGGGTCAAGAAGGCAGGTCATTTTCCTCACTCTACCAAGGAGTTTGTCCATGTCATCGGTACTCACAGATTGAAACTGATCCAGGATAATTTCATTCATGGAGTCGCTGGACACCTCGTCTGTTGTTTCTGTAGGTGAAGAGTATTTATGAATACTTATAACGTTGCACAATCTATATTGTATATTCAATATTATATTCACCCTTGTTTCCAGTCAAAGGAATGCCGCCATTGACATGCACCCTTAGTCACTACACTCCATTCTGGACCCCTCACACACAAAAAAACAAGAAACCACAGATATTCAAGCCCTGTTGGCTTGAATGGCTGTGCACTAATGTTTATGGCCTTGCCTGTGCGCTGCAGGTATGCACACCATTTTATCCCTCCCACTTACTGGTCTGCGAAGGACCAAGACTGTGGACTTGAAGTCCGTGAACGGGGAGGGACAACTGTATATACTTTTAATTGCTTACAAGAAGAGTCAGTTAATGGGACTAAATCCAATGATAGTCCAACATAAACCAGACCAATTGAAATGAATGGTACATTTTAGGGGCAAAACAGACCACCCAACAAGGGTGGTTTGTGGCTGTTCCAGAAAGGCTCACCGCAGAACTGTGGTAAACAGATGTGTGAGGCCTGGTTGTGGTTCTGGATAGCACTCTGAAAAGAAGCAGTTTTTTTTAACACTCCTTTTCAGAGTGGCTTTTTTGGGTTGGGGCTGCTTCTGGACAGCTTCTTGGTGGCTTCAGGAAATGTGTTATGTGATTGCTATGTCAGAGTATAGATGGGCTATGCAGTCAAAGGTGAAATGTAGAGATGTGTGTGTCTGTATTTTTCCACTTGAGAACAGCTTCTAGGTAGAGCACAAACAACTCAGTCCAGATGGCTAGAAAGACAAAACAATAGAGAACCACTAGGTGGGAAATCATCCTTGTTTACATAAGGAAGCAATAATAAAAAGTTGTTATGGGAAAGTAGATCACATGATGGAAGATGAACAACAAGAGGTTGGGTTAGCATACATCACATACAGATCATCCAATCAACCTGAAGGTTAACACCCAAAAGGTGGAGAGGGGCTGAGCTGAGAAACTTTGTGTTAGGCATTGAAATTATTATTATTTGCTTCCTTTGGATCACATTTTTTTCCTTCTCTTTCCTTCTCGATGGATCTATAATATGTTTATACTGCTTCACAATGTAGCCTTAAGATCTGGAAACATGGATCTGTAGTTTTGTTCTTGTTTAGCCACATCTGCAAGATGTGATCCTATAATGGACTGGTTTTTACTTTGCATGTTGTTTTTATTCTTTCAACAATAAAACTCAACTTTTAGAAGCTTGGATTTTTTGCTCCCTGATTCTGCTGGATTTACAAATACACTACTCCACCAAAACCGAACATGCTATACCCCTCAAGCCACCCTAAAGTGGACTTATTATGCCCATCCATTTTACCCCATAGTCATAACTAATTTAAATCTTAAGTCTGTTAATAATACAGGATATCCTGCATAATATTAATCTCTAGATTATAAACAGCTTCCTCTATCCCATCACTGCAAGAAATTTGGAAATTTTCAGAATATTACCAGATTTAGGAATATTTATTCAAATCAATTTGTTCTAGATGTCATGCCCTGCCTGGGGGAGGACTCAGAGGATGAGCCTGTATCTCCTCTGGGACCTGAGACTGCAGCGGTGGAGCCCCAGCCTGGCCCCAGCTCTGCACTGCCAGCCCCAGCAGAGCCTCCAGCAGAGCCTGTGGTCTCCCAGGAGGCTCCACAGCCAAGCCTCTTGGCAGCAGAACCTTCAGACATGGAGGAGGATCAAGGGACTGTGGCTACTTTCAGCCAGCATCGAGCAGAAAGGGCAGGCCTTTGGCATTTGAGGAGACTTCATGAAAAATGTCAAAGTAATCAGCCTCAGCAGGGGGGATTTAAGCAAGTGCAGAAGAGCTGCCAGCAAAAGCCTCTGTCTCTGTCTGTCTTTGTTCCTTGGCCTGAAACCTTGACTCTCGCACTGTTGACTTATCTTGGACTACTGGAACCCTTGACCCTTGGACTGCCTTTCCACTCTGCTTCTCTGGAATCTGAGACCTTTGGACTGCTTGACCCTTCACTGACCCCTTGGATTGGTAACTCGGACCTTGTTTGACTTCCATTTGCCTCTGCTATTAGCCCTCCTGTCAGCTTTCCAGGACACTATCATGTCTCTTCTAGACCAGCATGTAATTCAAAAGATCACTGAGGTGACTTTGCATTCAATTCAGCCAATATGATACAGTGATTGACAACAGCAGAGAGGGTTCTCAGTCCCACATAACCATAGGGGCTGCACCAGTGATCTAGATCTCCCCCCCCTTCAAATGATGACTGGGGGAGGGAAATATATATTCACTATTCCTACACAGTCCCTAGTTTTGGGGCTATGTAACAAACATGAAAGTCCCCTAAACCCCACTCATTGGTAAGCAGCCATTGCAATGAACAAGGATCCATTCCCTTGTTGATCAGGAAGTGGCTGTCTAATGTGCCTCCCTGCAAGAGTGGTCTCCCGTGCAAGGGGGATTTGAACCAGGGGTCCATTTTCTGCCTCTAGCACCACAGAGTGCTCAAGGGAGAGGATTGGAATGTCAGGCAGCTGCTTCTCAGTCAGCAGGGGAACAGACCCCTGTCATTCCCAGCAGCTGCTTACTAGTAAGTGAGTTTTTCAGAGGTCACACCAGAATTCACTATGTACCAACATTATACAAGGATTGAGGATGCTGTGGGGACAAAACCACTAGATGTGTCTCTGTTTTCAAGCTGTTTTTTCTCTCAAAGGTCTGCAGGGGCACAAGCAGACCATTTGCCACACTTTGCCCACACCTGATATAAGGGATGGAGAATAAAGAGAACAAACTTTTCTGTAAAAGTATTCTGATAACAACACATATGTTGATAACTAAGTTGGAAAATAATGGTAGCAATTCAAATTTATTTTAAACACCACATGCCACACCTACAGCAACCCCCCAGGCTTCCTACAAAGCATGGAATTAATGTTCAGTCAAGCCTAATTTACCAAGAGGGCAACTTTCCACTATACATAGATACCTTCTTGAGTTTAAATTTGAGGAAAACATAAGGTTGAAGTTAGGATTATAGCAGAACATTGGTGCAAGCATATATGAAATTGACTCACAAACAACGTTGATAGACATCATAATTAAATCATTTTCTGTTCATTTTCAAGAAAGCACTCTGAGACTTCTTCATTGTTGGTATATGAGTCTAGACAGGCTCCATATTATACATTCACTCTCCCCAGTGTTTTCAAGAAATTGTGGACATTATGGTTCATATATTAATTTAGAGCTGAAGTGTGTAAAATAAGATTTTGGACTAAGGTGATCAAAGTAATATAGGGTAGGCAATTGTGGAGGGGGACAAATTTTGTTCTTCACCTCCACAGTGGCACACCAAAGCCCCCAAACCTCCATTTTTTAAAATATTCTCACTCCTCCAAACCCATTTCAAAACAAGTGGTTTTTCTACAATCCATTTTTTAAAAAATTAAAATGTTGGTTTCAGGTACCATAATTTCAAGGTTCAGGAGCCACATGTAGCCTATAGGCCTCACTTTGCCTACTTCTGAATGGAATTGCAAACCAGTCTACACAATTTTGTGGTCAATTGTTAATTCTTTTGCTTTCTTCAGGTTATACTGTCAGGGATGATGGGAGTTGTAGCTCTTCACCTCTGGCTCTAACTCACCACCTTGTTATGCAGCAGAGCTGACCAGCTTTGATCAGTGGTTGATGCTTCTTTCCCAAGCAGCAGAGTTTCAGAGAATAGGCTGAAGACCCTGACAAACTCTCCAAGCCTTCTCACTCTTCTTCCTGAGATGTCTCTAAACTTCTCCAGGATTCTTCTGGCTCTTGTATCTTCCCTCAAGACACCAGACAACTCAGTAGTCTTATATAAAAGATCTACTTTATTTTACTATATACATAAATACTATAATCTCTACACTTCACAATATCTCCAAAACTACTCCACAATGTACATTAGCAAACATTGCAATTTATAGCGATTGTTAGACACCACCCACCAGTCAGTTTCCACCCAGTGGGTGTGTACATCTTGATTGGTCCACATAGATCATCCCATACCTAAGACCAACCCAAGTGTTTCATCACTTTACCTTGACCACTTAATGAGTCTCAGGTGTTTGCAATCTATCACAGGTGTTCTCAATATACCTTCTATAACTTTGTCCTTGGCTCTCAAGGCTTCTTAATTATATTATCTTTTTCACCTGTGTATCTTCCTGATTGCTCCTGCTTAGTCACTTTGACATTCACATACATATTTTTATTTCTATTACTGTATATCCCATGTTGCTTTTTCCTTAACAATCCCCTCCGAAATAAAATATTGTATGTGTCTTACAATGTCATTCCAACCATTTGTGTCAGTCTTTCATGTTTTTCCGCTGTCAATGCTTTTGTGAACAAATCTGCTATGTTGTGTTGTGTTTCTATATATCTCAATTCTATTTTACCCTTCTGAACCATGTCTCGCATATTTTGATATCTTACTCCAACATATTTTGTTCTGTTCTTCAAACTTTCAGTTTCAGCCATTGCTATGCATGACTGTGAATCTTCCAGAATTTCTACTGGTATCTTGTAACTTTCATTTAAATCATTCAATAACTGCTCAACCCACTGTACCTCATTTACTATCTCATTTAAAGCTGCGAATTCTGCTTCCGTCGTACTTATCGCTACATTTGTTTGTTTCCTACTTCTCCAGACTATTGGACTTTCACTGTACTGGATTATTATTCCTGTAACTGACTTCTTGTCTCCTAATTCTGATGCAAAAGAACTATCCACATAACAATCTAAATCTGAATTACTGTTTCTAATTACCAATTTCTTATCTAAAGTTCCTTTCAAATATCTTAATAAGTGTTTTACTGCTGTCCAGTCTTCAATTTTTGGATCATTAACTCTTCTGGACAATACATTTACAGCATACGAAATGTCTGGTCTGGTGTGGCAAGATATGAATTGTAAAGATCCTATTATGCTCCTGAATAAAGTCTTGTCTTCAAAATCTCTAGTTGTTTTTTCAGATACGAAACCAATTGTCATTGGAGCTCTTATTATTTTAGCATTTTGTAATCCACACTTTCCAATCAAATTTTCAATTTTCTTTCTCTGGCTTAACAAACAATGTCCTTCTTCTGTCCATTCAACACCAATACCTAAATAAGACTTTAATAAACCTAGATCTTTTAAAACAAACTTTTCAGACAATTCTCTTTTTACGGATTCAATTTCCTGTTTTGACTTTGCTGCCACGCATAAATCGTCTACATAAATTACTAACACTATGTCTCCTTTTGTATAGACACACGCATCTGCAATGCTCCTTTTGTATCCTAGTTTAGCTAACTCTTCATTAATGCACAAATTCCATGCTCTGGCACTTTGTTTTAATCCATACAATGCTTTTTTCAATTTATAAACTTTCTGACTACCATTTTCTTCAAAACCTTGTGGCTGCTCCATAAATATCTCTTCATCTAAACTAGCATTCAAGTAGGCTGTTTCAAAGTCAAAATGTTCTACAACTAAACTTCTTTTTGCTGCTACAGCCAGAACCATTCTCAGACTTTCTGGCTTTGCAGTTGGAGAATATGTCTTGTCATAGTTCTCATACTGCTGTTGTGCAAAACCCTTAGCTACTAACCTAGCTTTATACTTAATACTTCCATCTGGCATTTCTTTCTTTTTGTACACCCACTTACAACCAATTACTTTCTTGTCTTTGGGTCTATCAACTATTTCAAAAACATCTTTATTTACCAGACAACCAAACTCATCATCCATTGCATCAATCCATCTTTCCTGTTCTTCTCTAGACAAACTTTCCAACTCTTCAAAACTTTCAGGCTCTTCCACTGCTAAACAAACTCTTGCATTTGTCACAACAAACCTATCTGGAGGTTTTCTAACTCTGTGACTACGTCTGGGAATAAACTCTGCTGATCTGCCTCTTTCATCCTCACTTTCTGTGCTGGGAGTTATAGTTCTATGACTAAATCTCTTGTCTTCAGTCATTCTAGTAGTAATGGGTCTAGATTGTGTCTCATTATCAGAAGAACTATCACTGCTGCTAGTGGATGCTTCTGGCTTAACTGAAACCCCTCCGTTTCCTGGAGTTGGTTCAGTTTGTGTTTCTGGCTCATTTGAATTTCCTAACCTCAAGAAAACTTCCTTATTGGCATGCAATTTGTCCCAACCGGCATGTCTCTCGAAATTTGCAGACCTGGAATACTGCACTTCTCTTCCACCTAAATGAAACTTATAGCTATTTCCTGAATACCCCAAAAACCTAAGTCTTTTACTTTTGGGTTCTCCCTTTTTCCTGAAACAAGCTGGTATGAAAACATGAGCAAATTGTCCAAAGACTCTCAAATACTTGTAATTTGGCACTCTCCCATACAATACCCTGTAGGGAATGTCTTCAATTTCAGAATGATACAGTCTGTTACTAATATGTACTGCTGTCAAAGTTGCTTCTGCCCAGAAACTATATTTTACCTCTGCATCTGCCATCAAACAAGCCGTTATTCTTTTTATATCTTGTATTTTTTTCTCAGCTAAACCATCTTCGTTAGGACAAGCAGGATTAGTAGTTTCATGCCTTATTCCCACCTTTTGAAACCAATTAAACAATTGATTACTTAGAAACTCTCCTCCCCGGTCAGTAACAATGGTGCCTACTCTAATATCAAATTGTCTTTCCACCATTCTCACCCATGATTTTAAACTTTGCCCAGCGTCAGATTTGTTTTTCAATATTCTTACAAAAGCAAACCTTGTAAACCTATCAACAATTACTAGGAAATATTTGCTTCCCCCTAAAGATAAACAATTAGCTTGGGCAACATCTGCATGTACAAACTGAAATGGTCTTTGGGCAATTCTTTTGGTTTTCTTGGCTACTGGAAAAGCTCTGACCTTTACCTGATTACATACAGTACAATCTAAGTGATTTTTGCATTCAGCAACTTTTAAATCTGGACAGATACTGATTAACTTCTTTAAACATTTGAAACTAGCATGGCCAAATTTCCTGTGTAGTTCATGTATGCAGTCTTTATGAATTGGACTATTGTCTATGTTATTAGCATTTTCAACCCTGTAGCAATCAATATTGTCCTCCAAATAATAAAGTTTATCCTTTTTCAAGCCTACGCCTCGCAATTCCCCATTCAGTTTTATCTTACACATGTTCTTTTCAAAAATGACTGTGTAGTCTCTGTCTGTTAATCTGCTTACTGATAACAAATTATTTTCTAACTCCTTTACATGTAACACATCATTAAAGTTTTCCTTTAGCCCTGGAATGAAAACTGTACCCATTTGATTTACAGTACTGAGCTCTTTCCCATCAGCTAAAACTACAGTATTTACATTAGCTGATTTTCTATTACTTATCAAATTAATATTGTTACACATTGAAGATGATGCTCCTGAGTCAATTAACCATTTACAATTAGCATTTTGTTTTTCCTTAATCATGGTTGCAAACCCCTTTTTTTTACCACTGTCCTTCAAAAATGGAGGTTTGGACTGTTTTTGATACTGCCGCGGCTGCCATCTGCTCTTTCCTTGCTTGCTTCTCTCAGGAGCAAATTGTTTACAATGTCTCTGTAGATGACCAGTCTTTTTACAATAAAAACACCTCTGTTGCTCCCTTGTAAAAGCTGCTTCTTCCTGCTTTCGTAGATCAGGTGTCGTTTGTTGTTTTGGCACAGTCCTCAAACTTGCTGAGTCATTCTGCTCAGACTTTCTTCTCAAATTTTCCTCCAATATTTTTGCAACAATTAAGTCTCTGTTCAGCTCAGCTTCTGGCAAATTTTGCAAGCTATTTGTTATGTTGTCCCAAGAAGAGTCCAGCGATTCTATTAAAATATAACACTGCTGCTCCTTGCTAATTTCCACTCCTCTCAGTTCAGCTTGCACAAATAAATCCTGCATTGTTTTTAAATGTTCTATTACACACTGTCCTTTAGTCATCTTCTGCCTGTAAATTCTTTTAGACCAAAGCATTTTTGCAAACGCAGTTGAAGGAGTGTGTAATCTCTGCAAAGTATCCCACACATCCTTGGCGGACACTTTATCTCCTACGTCGTTAATCAAGTCTTCTTCTAGCATTAGATAAAGACATGCTTTTGCTTTAGCGTCTCTGTCTCGAGCGGCTGCATCAGCATCAGCTGCCAGCCCTGATTCAACTGGCGACCACAGAGACTCCTTTATGAGTAGAGAACGGGCATATATTTTCCAGGTAGAGTAGTTGTTTCTATTTAATTTACTAAACTTTAGGATCTCCATCTTAATTTGTGCAGTGACTCAATTTGACACAGTCCCTCTGAGTATGCACAGCAGACAAAACACAAAATGATTTACTCACAAGGCTCCACAAAACCTTCTTCCACTCTCTGGAACTTTCAGCTTCTGTGGATGCTGGTTGCTCTAGTATCTGGGCCCATAACCCTTGTCAGGGATGATGGGAGTTGTAGCTCTTCACCTCTGGCTCTAACTCACCACCTTGTTATGCAGCAGAGCTGACCAGCTTTGATCAGTGGTTGATGCTTCTTTCCCAAGCAGCAGAGTTTCAGAGAATAGGCTGAAGACCCTGACAAACTCTCCAAGCCTTCTCACTCTTCTTCCTGAGATGTCTCTAAACTTCTCCAGGATTCTTCTGGCTCTTGTATCTTCCCTCAAGACACCAGACAACTCAGTAGTCTTATATAAAAGATCTACTTTATTTTACTATATACATAAATACTATATGCCCTACAAATCACAATCTCTACACTTCACAATATCTCCAAAACTACTCCACAATGTACATTAGCAAACATTGCAATTTATAGCCATTGTTAGACACCACCCACCAGTCAGTTTCCACCCAGTGGGTGTGTACATCTTGATTGGTCCACATAGATCATCCCATACCTAAGACCAACCCAAGTGTTTCATCACTTTACCTTGACCACTTAATGAGTCTCAGGTGTTTGCAATCTATCACAGGTGTTCTCAATATACCTTCTATAAGTTTGTCCTTGGCTCTCAAGGCTTCTTAATTATATTATCTTTTTCACCTGTGTATCTTCCTGATTGCTCCTGCTTAGTCACTTTGACATTCACATACATATTTTTATTTCTATTACTGTATATCCCATGTTGCTTTTTCCTTAACATATACAAAGTCCTTCCAGTGTCAAGATCTGATTGTTATATTGTTGGCAACTGCAAGGTTTGAAAAAAGCTAAATGTTGAAAAGATTTGCTTGATCTGTCAATATGTGCTTGGAATAAACATGTATAGTTGATTGCCCTATACAAAAAACTTACTGCTCAGATGACAATTATACAGGGAGATGAGAACTATGATAGGTTTATGACCATATGGTTTATTTATTTCCAATATGTTAGTTCACATGTATATTTCACTAGGCTACCACAAAAGCAATTGCAATTTTGTAGAGATAATCTTATAATAGCTTTCTTAGAAATTATGACTCTTAAAATTGCAAAAATGTTGAGCTCTATTAAGCAGCCAATAATCTGAGCTGAGAAACCTGAATGCATATTTGGATCTGAACTGAGGCTGAATATAGTCATACTGAAACAATTTGGGAATATATACTAGATAGTAGATTTCACTCCTTTAGTTGCCTCTCCTTTTTCTAAGATCCAGATTATGTTTTGTTAATTATAGGAAGTTTCAGGCTTACCTACTTCTTTTTCTGACTCTTTATTCCTACCAACATACATAAACAGGGCAACATACATAAACAAACTCAATATTCCCAGTTTTCTGACTTGTCTTTTTAATTCTCTCAGAGGCTTTCTCCCTTTGTTTCCATCACCTCTCTGTTTTGCATGTAATGTGTATTTGAGTGCTGTGTATGCTTGTATACAGGTATTTTTATTCTTGCTAAAGATGCAGTTCCTCATTAATTTCTTTCTCAAAGGAAGCTAGAAAACTGCAGTTTTCAAAAAACTGTTTTTGGACTTATTCTGGACAATGTGTGCACATTTTCTTTTCACAGAAAACAACATTTTCTGTGCAAAAACAGCACATGTAGGAAAAATGTTGACTTATGCACAGAAAATGTTGCAGTTTGGAATTTATTCATACATTATTATTTTTTGTGCAGGAAAGAGCAATTTCTGCTCAAGAAACATAATTTTCTGTGAAGATTCCTGCCTGTCCAGGATTCTCCCCATCGTTGTATTCACACTTCCAGTTCTCATCCTTCCTGCAAATGGGTAAAAAATTCCATGGATATGGAAGGCTGACTGTATTATGTTCCCTGTATAAATTAGGCCTTATCCAGTGTGGTGTAGTGACTTGAGTGTTGGACTAGAACTCTGGAAGACCAGGGTTCAAATTCCTGCTCAACCAGTCAAACATACTGGGTGAGCTTGGGTAAGTCACATTTTATCAGCCTCAAAGGAAGGTAATATCAACCCCTTTCTGAATAAATCTTAGTTTGCTAACCCCAAGTATGCCCTTTATATTCATGGGGGTTACATTCTGCCCCTCCATGGATGCCAAAAATGTGTGATCACAAGTCCCATTGGTTTTAATGGCACTGCCCTGTATGCACAGCTGGTGCAGCTGCATGCATGCACTGCCATTTGGAAGAATGGAGAGGGACCATCCACGGATGCTCCTATCTGTGGATGGTAAGCTGACAGTTGGAGAGGGCAAACTGTATTACAGTTTTTATGCATCCATTTCAATTTTTATAATTATTAGCTTCACAACTTTCATTATCCCCACATACCAAGTTCTTAGTAAATTCATTGTGCAGCTTTGGATTTCTTTTCACATCTAAGAAGAATTAGTATTGCTTTCTTCTGTGTACTATTGACAGGAATTAGCTAAGGGCCTAGTAACTTTCCTTCTGGAGCTTCTCCACTGCCCTAAGCACTATTAGTTCACTTCCAGTTCTACCTGGAAAAGATGGATGCATCTTAGACTGCTGTTCACACTGAGCATTCCACCTTGGGTGACTCTATCTGAGAAAGTCTGATCTCCTCACAGTATTACTCTACAGACTGCCAGAAATAATCCAGTTTGAGACCACTTTAACTGTCCTGGCTCAGTGCTAAGGAATCATAGGAACTATAGTTCATTGTGGCACCAGAGCTCTCTGACAGAGAAGGCTCAATGTCTCAGAAAAAACTATAATTCCCGTGATTCCCTAGCACAGAGCCAGGACAGTTAAAATTACCTCAAACTGGATTATTTCTGGCAGTCTGTATAGGCCTCTGATGTTGAATCCACCTGACCATGTTAAGATGTGCACCCAATAGCTGCTCTACATAGGACAATATTTTCCTCTTACCACATGCAATTTTTTAAAATAATTTTATTTATCATTATTTACACTTCTAAAAAAAGAGGCTTTCACACATAATCTAAGTATATCCATAATTTCCTAAACTACATTACTAAACTTCTGTAAAGTTGCTTTGACAACAAATACCATTGCCCTTAGTCTTAAGTCATACATCTTTTTCTTTTCTATCATCATTATTAAACCTCAGCTCTCTTTCACCAACTTATTATTCGTATCTTATAATTTCCATATATATTTCCATACATCCTATCTTTTAATCATCTTATCCCTCCACAATAAGATTCTTTAACATTCCATTGGTTTACTTGCAGTTAGTCTATCCATTTCTTTCATTTCAGTCAGCTTCAATAACCAATCATCCACAGTTGGCAACTCTTGTTTTTTCCACTTCTGTGCTATTAACAGTCTTGCGGCTGAGACCATATATAAAAGAATTCGCCAGCATTTCCTCTGTAACATCTGGTCTGTCTGATTTAACATATTTAATAGATATATTTTTGGTTTCAATTCATACTTAACTTGAAGAATATCTTGAATTCTTTTATGGATTTTCTTCCAGTAAATTTTCATCCTAGAGCATCTCCACCAAATATGAAGTCAAGATCCAATATTTTGTTTACATTTCCAACAAACATTCAAATTTGTATTATAGATTTTTGAAATCTTTGTTGTTCTGTTGTTATTTTATTGATCCTTTGTTTATTGAGGTATTTAGTAATCTCTTCCCCATCACAATCATCTGCCTTATATAAATTTTTGTAATATCTCTGAAATGCTCCCTGTATCTCCTCTTGTACATTTATGATTTTGTCATTTTTTATCTTAGTAATCGTCTTCTGAGATTTCTCTTTCTTAATCTGTACGCTAACAATTTGCCTAATTTGTGAAGTAATTTGAAATGTCTTTGTTTAATAAATTTCATCTTCATTGCTACTTCCTCAGTTATTTTCTTATCTAGTTGTTTTCTAAGCCATTGAAAGTGTTTATTTTTCTTGTCACTTGTAGGATCATTAGTAAGTTCTAATTCTGCATTTTATATGTTCTTTTCCAATCTTTCCATATCTTTTACATGCCGTTATTTCAATTCTGCTCCTCTTTGTATCATCACCCCCTCATCACGGCTTTACTAGCATCCCAAATAGTTTTAGCTTTAGTACAGTCAGAGCTGTTTTCCAGAAAATATTGATTCAATGTCTTCTTTGATTTTTCTCTGAACTTTTTATCATTCAGCAAACTGTCATTTAATTTCCAAAATAAGTGTTTTTTCTCTCTTTCCAATCTTAGTAAAATTGGATTGTGATCTGATACAGTTTTTAGCATTATTTCCATTTCTTTAATCTTGGTTATTAATTCTGATGTTATCACAAACATATCTATTCTTGAAAATGATTTAAAGCTTTCAGAGAAAAAGGTGAAACCATCTTTTTTGGGATAAAGATTATCCCATACATCAGTCAAATTAAGTTGTCCTTGCAGTTCAAAAAAGGAGACCAGTAGTTTCCCTTGATTCTTTTTTACCTTCCTTGTTGAGAATCTGTCCTTTTTAGGGTCGATTACCTAGTGAAATTAAATTCGTATAGTCTTCCATTTGTATTTCTTCATTTATTCTTTTGTAAAATTCCAGCTGTTTTTCTTCTGGAGCACAAATCCCAACCAAAAGATATTTAAGATTTTCTATTTGTATCTCAACACCGATATAATGATCATTTTGGTCCTTAAAAATTTCTTTTGCTCCATATTTATTCTGAACATAATTACCACTCCACCCCCCCTTTTTTTTCCCATTCACTGCAATGAACATCTGACCGAGTTTTGGATTATTCAAATAATTTGTTTCCTTTTTCTTAACCTTAATTCTTGTAAACAGATCACATGCAATTTCCTTTTGCTTAAGTAATGGAAAACTTTACTTCTTTTAAATTTCAAATTCAGGCCCTTCACATTCCTTAAGATGATTTCAGTCACCATTTCTTATTTCAATTAAATAACCAATATATTATTCTATATCTTCCCCAATCCAGGATATTTTTCTATACTTTTGTCCTTTTCTGAAAACAGCTCTCTCTTATATTTACTTGGGAGTCTTCCTCTTTCTCTTCTCGCCTTGTCGATTGTTTTAATTCCATGTCTTCCTCTACTTTCATCTTTTGTTTTCCTTCAAGCTCTTCTTCAAACTTCTCTGACTGAAATCTTCTCAAGAACTCTCTAGCTTTCATAATGGAGTTTATTCTATATTTTCTTTGGTTGTACCAGAGCAGAACTCCTTTGATTCTATTCCACGTGTATCTAATTTTCCTTTGAGTCAATTCCTGTGTTAAAAACCTGTAATCTTGTCTCCTTCTCAATACCGCCATTGGAATGTTCTTATAAATTCTTATAGTTTTCCCTTCAACTTGAAGATCTTCTTGATAACTCCTTTGCAAAATTTGCTCCTTCACCTTACTTCTAACGAAGAAATCACTATATCTCTAGGTACATTTTTCTCCTTCACCACCACAGAGCTGATTCTGAAAACTTTATCGATCTCTCTCATTATCTTTTCCTTGGATATTCCAATAAAGTCTGCTAGAATAGATGTGACTCTTTCGTATAGATCTTGTACTGGTTCTTCAGGTAGCCCCCTCAGCTTCAGGCATTATTCCCTATAATGGACCTCTTGCAATAAATTTTAATTGCTCTCCCATTTTTGTTGATAGCTAGCTCCATTCTTGTCTTCCTCAATTCATTTGTTTTTGCTTTTCAAATCTTCCACATATGTCCTTAAACCTTCGACTTCATTGGAAATTTTGTCCAGCTTCTTTCCAAATTCTCCTAACTCTCTCTGTAGATCCTCCTTTGCTTCTTTTCTAGATTGTTTCAATTCACTCTTCACTTCCACCCTAAGTTTCTGAAACTCCTGTAACACAACTTGCATAAGATCTGTTGTTTTAGCCGCTGTGTTTGTGGATCCTCTGAAGTGTAGTTCCACTAGGAGTCAGTTTTTTAATTCCAGATGCAGTTCCAGTCGCCATTTCTTCTGTATCTTTGATAGGCCTTTGCCTTTTAATTCCAATATTTTACTTCTTTCAAATTCTTTTCTTCATCTTCTTCTTAATCTACTTACTTTTTAAAAGATCTTCCTTATAATTAAATGCTCAAAAATATTTACTAAGATTAAATATTCAAAATTCACTTCTGGTGTCCCATTGAATATCAATATCAAATTCAATAGTTTTAACCAATTAATTTAATGGGTTTAATGATCTTTCCCTCTCAATTCATTCAATATTAATATCCTATATATCCAATAATCCACAATAATCAATTCTAATCAATTGTCAATTATACTTAAACCCCTCTCAATTCATGCATATATCAATCCTTTAATTGTTAATAATTAACATGCAATTTTAAACCACTGTGTTGTTGTTGCTGAGCATTGTTTTATTACCCTCATGATAATACCAACATGAAGAATTCAAACTGAATCAACATGCCATTCAATTATATCCTACATCCCTTTAGTCTGAGTATCTACACTTGCAATATATGAATCTGTTTCTTTTGCATTTATTTTTAAATAAAGTTCTTTCCAACCCATTAATGCACAAATTTACACATTTTGGTATGTTGTTGTTGAAAAATGACCCAACCAAAACTCACACACATCTGCACTAGCCACATTTAGTTAATACATCTTTTCCCTAACCTGGAGAGAACAATGCTCTATCTATCTAACATATCACTTTGAGAAATAAGGAGCCTGTCAGAAATAAAGATGTGATAGCCATAATTCTGGAAACTGCAACTATGAGTACAGAGGAAATTATACATAGATTTTTTATAGAGTTGAGTTATCAAAATCCTTGGTATCGATAAATAAATATATCCACTTCACTTTCTTCCATATTCATGTATTTATTAGTTATATCTACATATCATATTTTATTCTATGAATTCAAGTTGTTAACGGTATATTTATTTGTGTATGTTTTTACTGATGTGGTCTTCACAACTACTGTAAGCCATTTTAAGTCCCAGGGCTGAAAAAAAAATACATAGGAAATAAGTAAATAAATACATATATAGCTTCTTTCCTCCCTGCTTTATCCTCACCAGAGGTAGGTAAGGTGGAGAGACCAGTCAGAAGTTTAGCTAGTGTTTTTCATTGCTCATTGGGCATTTGAACTAAAATTTTCCAAATATCAATCCAATACTACCACATTTCAAGATGTTTCCTGTTTGTAAAAAACATTGCAATTTTTGATAACCTCTTATATTTAAAAATGTCTCTGAAAGAAACTTTTACCCATCCTTAATTGACTGAAAAGTATATCTTTTAAATAGGCTAAAATCCTAGGAAACTAGGGGGGAAGCAGACTGGCAGCTCTGCGCCGCCCTGGGAAGGTGCGCCGCGGGACCGAGGCATCCTCATGCCTCGATCCCGTGGCGCACCGTCGGCGCCCCAAGAAAGGAGCGCTAAAATAGCGTTCCTTTTATACGTCGCCGAAAGAGCGCCCCAAAAGCGTGAGGTGCACTTTCGGCCACCCTTCCGCCTCAGCGTGTGTGGACGCTGCGGCGGGAGGTTGCCCCCAGAGCACCGGCCGTGTGGAGGGCCAGCGGCTCCGAGGACGACCTCGGGAGGAGGAAGGGGCGCCGAGTGTGCGAATGCCCCTCCCCTTCCTTGCTCCGAGGACGGCTTTTTAAGCCATCTGCCGAGGCCCTAGGAAATCTTTGCTTTAAGGAGTAAAGATTTCAGTTTTACACACTAAGAAGCTTGTAGCAAGGAAAGTGTTTAAATTGTTCTTTATGTATATTTTACAGATTAAATAACATGAGATGTTCTGATCTTTGTGAATATGGCTATATTATGTCATAATTGAACCATATTTTGGAAAGAAAAAAAAGAATGCACTGTGGTATCTAATTGGGGCTGTGAATAAAGAGGTCATTAAAAGAGAAGAGGATTTTTTTAAAAAAATAAAATAAAATAAATAGCATTGTGGATAACACTGAGAAAATTTGCATGTACAGTTTCCATCTCCAGTAGCTTTTACTGTAATGAACTGTGAAAGAAATGGTACTGTACACATTAGGCTTTAATGCTGTTGGCAGTAGTGTTGTGACTAATCAGATTTTTTTCTTCTTGTCCATTGAGAACTAGATATGATTTTTTTCTTTTTTAAAAAAATATTCATTTCAAAAGTCCCACTTTCAAAAGGTTATTTTGTCTCTCCCTATCAGGGGCAAAAGAAGTATTTTTTCACAGATTTACTGAATGGCAATAAAAGGCAAGACGAACATTTGCACTAATTATGTGTATTGGTGCTAATTTAATTTGCATTTCAAACTCAATTAGCATGTCAAAAAGAAGTTTGAGTTTAAAGAACATTTTTCTGCTTGAAAAAACTTTAAGGCACACAAAAAGAAAAAAAAACAACAACAAACCAATCTCAACAAATAAATTTTGGTTGCAGTCCCAACAAGAATTTCTTCCAGTCCAACCCCCTTCTGCTATGAAGGAATACATAGGATCCTAGAGGACATGTAGTCTCACCCTTTGTTCAACATCAGGATGGCAGTGGAGGATGTGATCCTAAGGCAAATCTATCACAGGATTTTCTTGGCATAAAGAGGTTTTTTGCCATAGGCTGCCCCTGAGGCTGAGAGACTGTGACTCTCACAAAAGACAAGAAGGGGCAGGGGTGGGATGAAATGGCAAATGTGCTCTTCTGCCAAGCAGGAATCCTGTCATGGAGAAATCCTAGCATTGGAAGGGATTCCCAAGGGTCATCTCATCCTTCTACCATTGGAGGCTGAGAGCATGTGACTTGCCCAAGGTCACCCAGTGAGTTTCTATGGTATTCTAATCCTGCTCAGCCATGTAAATCCATATGGTGACTTTGGGCAGGTCACTCTCTCTCAGCCTCAGGGACATTCTGAACTCTCCTTACCAAAAAAATCCCCCCATGATAGCTTTTTCTTAGGATCACCATGAGAGAGTGAGTGTGCAGAGGGAGGTTTGTCATGCCCTGCCTCTGACGCTAAGACAGTATGACCCTAACAAAAGAGAAGAAGGGGTGGGGGTGGGGTCCACAGGCTGACTTTGGGTAGGTTACACTCTCTCATCTTCGGGGACATTCTGAACACTCCTAGCCCAAAAGCAAACCAATCATATATTAAATAAATAAAATGCAGCATTAACATTTAAAGAGGCTTTCTTTAAATGAAATAAAGGAGCTTTGCAGACCGGCACAAAGGTCTGACCTGGGGGTGGAGTTGGGGTGGGGCAGCCACACACCGGCTGCCCCGACTCCACCCTGATGCTGTACTGATGCTGCACTCCCATCCACATGGTGCACAGCATCAGGACACCCTCTTGGTGCAGCGTGTGCTGCACCAAAAGGGTGCAAAAAAAGCCATGGTGGCAGCTGAAAGGGTGGCCCTTTGCTGCTCCCAAAAGGAGTGGGGCAGCAAAAGGGAGCATCAGGGCCACAGCGTGTGGTTGCTACAGCCCTGATCCACCTGTCCCAGGGACGGCTATGTTCTGCCTCTTTCAGGCTGTCTGTATTGGCCCAAAATCAAGCATTCTCCCATTTGCAAGGGACAAAACCATCATCATTTATGATCATAACAAAGCAACAGAATGAAAGGAGATAAGGCACCCTCCCTCATGATTGCTCACTTCACACCTTTGCTTTGAAAAACAAATGAGAAGAAGAATTTAGCAGGGAATACTTTTACAACTTCCTTCAGCTGCTCAGACTCTAGTCTGTAGTGATCTTCTATTGATAACAATGAAACCAAAGAAAATAAAGTTCACCTAGCTCACCAGAAGTAAATTACTTGGATCTGGATACACACAACAGAACTGGGAGAAATGCAGAAAGCAGAGGCAAGGCTATATTCAGTGCTTCTGTGAGAATTTGAATGGGAGAGCATGATGAGAAAGGGGAGAAGGTCTGAAAGTATCCACCACCACATACACACAAAATGCTCTCTCCTTTTGTTCTCATTTGTTTTTCTAAGCAAAGCTATGGGAACAGATGGGGGAGGACACCACCCTAACAAAGGAAATAGCATCTAGTTAAAACTCAGTATGAATGGTAGCTTTGCTTACACAAAATACACAAATCCTGGCCATCAAATTGTCAACTAAAAGGTCCCATCCCTTCATTTGCAAATGATTTAAAAACATAATTCTTACTTGTTGTTGGAGAAGTTCTAATAATGTCTTCTCTTTAAAAAAGCTTATGAAATCGAATAAGATTTTTGTGTGTTTATTGAATTTTGACAAGAATTCTTTACATCACTAGTTGGCAGTATTCCCTCAGCTTTTGGCAATTTGTGAAACCTGCTAACCACTGTTCACTCAAGTTGTTCCATTTTATTCTCAGCTTTAACTCTCAAAGGAAGCAAAACAGCTAAGTGGAAATCCTCCAGTAATAATGGATTTTCTATAACAAAATCTCTCCTTTTCACACTTGGGTGGAAGACTAAAAAGGAAGAAAGGCATGCATACACATATACACACACATACACACAGGTTGTTGTGGGTAAATACAGATATTTCCCATATCTAGTTCTACTGACCTCATTTTGGTTTGTATTTCAAAGCAGAGTGAGAATTACAAATGCTTGTCTTTGATAGGAACAGAATTTTTTTTTCTATTGCCATCACAAATTCAGAATTATTACTTTAATAATTAATTATTATTAACATTTTTAGACAATGGAAAACAAAATGATGGCCAACAAATTGGAAGAGATCAATATTCATCCTAATCCATAAAAAGGGAGACACAAGAGACTGCAGTAACTGTAGGACTATAGCATTGATCTCCCATGCAAGCAAAATCATGCTCAAAATTCTGCAACATAGATTCCAACCATACATGGAAAGAGAGATCCCAGAGGTCCAAGCAGGGTTCAGGAAAGGAAAAGGCACTAGGGGCCACATTGCAAACATATGATGGCTAATGGAGCACACCAGGGAATTTCAAAAGAAAATCAGCATGTGCTTTACAGACTATTGCAAAGACTTTGACTGCATAGATCATGGAAGGCTATAGAATGCCCTTAAAGACGTGGGAGTGCCGACACATCTGATAGTCCTAATGACAAATCTGTACTCGGGACAAGAGGTTACTGTCGCAACAGAACTCGGAGAAACAAAATGGTTCCCAATTGGCAAAGGGGTCAGACAAAGCTGTATCTTTTCACCCTATCTGTTCAACTTGTATGCAGAACATAGAATAAGAAAAGCAGGCTTGGACACAGAAGAAGGAGGAGTGAAAATAGAAGGAAGGAATATCAACAATCTAAGATATGCAGATGACACCATAATACTAGCAGAAAACCTCACAGACCTAGAATATCTACTAAGGAAGATCAGAGAATAAAGTGCAAAGGCAGGCTTACTGTTGAACATAAAGAAAACAAAAATAATTACCACAGAGAATTTACACACATTCAAACTAGACAATGAGAAAATAGAAATAGTAAAAGAGTTCTCATACCTGGGATCAAATATTGATCAGAATGAGGACTGCAGCCAGGAACTCAGGAGAAGATTAAGAGTGGGGAGGGCAGCTATGAAAGAACTAGAAAAGATTCTAAAATGTGAAGACGTACAACTCAGCACAAAAGTCAGAATCATACAAGCCATTGTATTCCCTATTACCATGTCTGGATGTGAGAACTGGACAGTCAAGAAGGAAGATAGGAAGAAAATTAATGCATTTGAGATGTGGTGCTGGAGAAGAGTGCTGAGGATTCCATGGACAGCCAAAGGGACAAACAAATGGGTCCTAGAACAGATCAAGACAGAGATATCCCTAGAAGCCAAGATGACAAGACTTCGGGCCTCTGCAGATCAGCCCAAAGGGCTGGGCTGGAGGTAGAGTTGGGATGAGGCAGCCGCATGCTGGCCACCCCAACCCCACACTGATGCTGTCCTGACACTGCACACTGTTATGCATGGTGCGTGCATCAGATGCCCATCTGGTGCAGCGAAAGGGTGCTGAAGAGCCACGCCACCAGCTCTTAAGGTGGCCTTTTGCTGCTTCTAAAAGGAGTGGCATTTTGCCCCTCTTTTTGGGGTGACAAAAGGGAGGATCATTGCCGTGGCCCCAATCCGCTGCTTCCCAGGGCGGCTCTGTGCTGCCCGTCTGCAGAGGCCCTTAGACTGTCGTTCTTTGGACACATCATGAGAAGGCATGAATCATTGGAAAAGACAATAATGCTGGGAAAGTGGAGGAAAATAGGAAGAAAGGAAGGCCACATGCCAGATGGATGGACTCTATTAAGGAGGTTACGGGTATGAGGTTGTAGGAATTAAGTAGAGCAATGGGGGACAGAGGATCTTGGAGATGTCTCATCCATAGGGTCACCATGGGTTGAGGTTGACTCAAAGGCAGTTAACAACAACAACAAAAACATTTTTTGGAAGGCTGAACCATGCAAATCTAGCTAGATACTTTCCTCTCATCCTGTTAATACTTGATTAATGTATTTGTGTGATGACAGTGGTGCTCTTCTAATGTCATTTTGTGAACTCCTATGTTTTTGAGCTGCTGAATATTTATTCTTTTGAATTGTTTTCCCCCTCCCATTCTTTAAGTCATATTACATACTGCAGTCCTTTTGGCAAGGGAAAATCCATCACTTTTTTCAATGTGCACTGAGAAAGGCAATATATCTCAGAATCAGTTATAAAATAAAATAAAATAAAACTCTCATTGTTTGTGTATTATGAGTTGCTGTGATGCAGCAACTTCATAGGGAAGGCACATAAGGAGCAATACCAGACGGAACTTTGTGCATGATCAATTTTGTTGTTATTAGGTAGATAAAGTACGCTTCAAATCAAGATCAATGGGTGTGTGTTGACCTGTACAATTAGTACCTGACAACACAAGGCAAGGGGGTAATTAGTTTAGTTTATTCTGACAAGAAACAGCTGGCTAAAATGCAGGCAGCTTCAACTCAAGTAGGTGTCTAAGGAAACCTGTCTTTTGAGCTGAACTTGTCCTGTCTGATTATCCAAATACAACCTGAACTCAGATATTTTATTGACTTAGCCAGAAATCAGTGCAGAAAGGCCTATTCTACTTCTCCATCAGCACCAAATACATTTCAAGGGTAGTATATACGAAATTATAGATAAAGCATTCAACTTAGGCCTATAACATTAAAATATAGGGTATTTTTTTTAAAAGAAACAATCAATCTAAAATAAATTTAGATAGTGTTTCAAAATATCAGAACTTTAAAATTATCACATTATTCTTTTGATCCTCTCTTTTAGTGTTGTAGACAGCTATGCTATGTTGTTAGCTTCCTTGAATCTCAAAATTGAGAGAAAACTGGTATATAAATTAATATTAATAATTAATCATAATTATAATATGCTTTGAAGAACTTGATGAATCCCTCTGTCCCTCCTTTTTTTCCTCCCTCCTTCCATGTGTTTTGCCAGTAACAGCAAAGTATGTATATGTTTTCCTGGAAGTACAAAACTAGTACCAATCATTCCTTATTCCTTTGTTTTTTCTCCATATCTGCTATGCTGAAACTTCTGCCTTCTACACACTGTTAGATGCCAGATACCATAAACCATAGCTAACATGGCTAGTGATGATCTTGGCTGGATAGCTGACAGCTTCTATGGCAAGTTTTATGACATGTTGTGCTTTTGGATAAAATCCAGAAACATAGCCCTGTTAGTCTGCAATATCTACTTCCTCATGCATCCAAAGAAGTAGACCAAGGGGCTTTGCAGACGGGTGGCCATGGGCTGCCCTGGGAAGCGGAGGATTGGGGCCGAGGCTGCACCACACCTCAGCCCCAATCCACCCTTTTGGCACCTGGGAAAGGAGCGCCAAAATAGCACTCCTTCCTCAGGCAGCAAAAAGGGCACTGGAAGAGCCTTCACGTGACTCTTCCACTTCTCTTCTGGCACAGCGCATGCAGAGACTGTGCCTGGAGGACGACATCAGGGCGCTCGCTGTGTATAATGGCATGTGCTCTGATGATGTCCTCGGGAAGGGGTTGAGGCGGCCACCGTGCAGCTGCCCCTCCCCTTTCCTGCCTCCAAGACAGCGCTTTGTGCCATCTGCATGTAGTTTATGGTACTACTTCTTCTACACAATTAGTCCCAAAGGTGCTAAAAGATTCATTTGTATACTGATATTGTGTTTTGTCCCATTGTGCAGTGTATGCTCTTAGAAAATTATTAAAGAAATTGGAAATTTTCTGTTAGCTGAAATTATTTCCACAAATTGTGATTAAAGATCTCCTATATTTGAATATTTGGTCTGTCTGATTTTTATTAGCAAAGCAAAGCAGCTTCATTTATATACCACTTCATATTACGCTATGGGATGTCTAAGCGGTTTACAACTGTAAGCTCATTGCCCTCCAACAGCTGAGTACTCATTTTAGTGACCTCGGAAGAATGCAGGCCTGAGTCTAGCCTGAGCTTTGGCTACTATTGAACTCGCAACCTTGTAGTCTATGAGTGAGTGGCTGCAGTACAGGCATTTAACCACTGCACCACCAGGGCTTATTATTATCATGTTTATTTATACCCCATCTTTCTGCCAGTACAGGGACTCAAGGCAGCATTTTTCTTTTTGTTCCCTACCAATAACTTGATGCTTTTAGAAGCACAAAAGGTAAAGGTTCCTGAATTTAATCATTGATATGTTATTTGTTTTAAATATTATATTTAATATAATATGGGTGAAGTGGGGTGGGGGACAGACCGCTCATGCCAACTGCACTCCAGGACCCAGGGGAGGGGAGAATGGCACAGCTCCATGTCCTCTCAACACCAGAGTTTGAGAGGTGATCAGCGAGGACAGGAGAGACCAGTGAGTCAAGTATAAGACTTAGGAATGGGGGCCGAGAACTGGCCATGTGGCAGAGGTAATGATGGCGGGAAAGAGACACACCTCTGAGGATGGAAGACAGGGGTGGAGCTGAGGGAAGGTAGGAGAAGCTAAGCATGAGAGGCTTAAGAGGGGGGGAGAGAAATGTGGGAGAAAATGTGGAAGCAGGGAACATGGTTGGAGGGAAGAAGGAAAATGCAGAAGCCACATGAACCTGAAAAAGCAGGGAGAAGGTGAACTCAGGGTAGGGAGTGGTGGCTGGGCTCCTGAAGGGAAGGTCCAGGGATGGTTTAGAGAGAGACCTTGGAGGAAGATGATGAGTGGAGGCTGGAGGGCAGCCAGCCCAGCCATTGACGTGAGTTGATGGAGTCCTGGGCACAGATCAGTTCTGTGGCCCCAGGGTGTGAGCAGTTGGGGATGAGACTGTTTTCCAGGAGAAGTATATGAATGGGAAACCATGGAGAAGGGGTTGAGCTTCTCTTAACAGATTGGGCCCTGGAAATTGAACCTCACCCCTAATGTCAGGGAATGATACCCCAGATGGGGGTCTGGAAGGGGCCTGGTGGGCAAATATGTACTTTATGTTGGCTGTTTTTAACCTTGTTGTGTTACAGTTATTAGGTGATGAGTTGTGAATAATTTTTTTCTAAGCAGCAGTGAAGAGTCCAAACTACTTACTTCAATAGGATGGACACTCGTGGATGGGTGGGCCACACCCATTCCCTGGGTGTAAGAAATCTAACAGTCTGATACATTCTATTCCTTTTAAAATTGTATGAACTTAATTTTACATCTTCACCTTGAGGTAGAAAATGTACTGCAGACTCTCTTTTATTGTATCTTTTCATATTTTATTTCTATTCTCCACTTTGCTGGTTTTAAAAACTGGATGATGACCATAATGGTGATGATGAGATGTGATTATGAAACAGTCAACATAAATCAATTTCACAGAGGAATTAGAATTATATGTCATTATGGGAAATTGCAGATTTTTTTAAAAAAAAATCTGGTAGAATTAGGTTTCTCACACTTCTCTAGCAGAAGTTATCCTGCTAAAATTGTCAGTGTGATGTCAATCACTTTTCTCCTCTTTTGCAGTTCATTACTGTTCTCCTTTTCTCCAAAAATCCTACTAAACTGACTGGATGCAGTTATTACCCTTTATATGAAGGATCTATGTTGAAAGGCTGTTATGAGTTTCTGTCTCAGTGGATTGTATGATGAAGTTGTAGTAGGCTGTCATCCAAAACTGTATAATAACCTCTCCTGGGAAATACAAAAGTGCCATGGATTATTGATAGAGTCATATCTGCAGTTCTGCTGACAAACTTGATGCCTCTTGATGCCTCAAAATGTTAAGGAAAGAGGAAAGCCTTTTGTTCATATTTCCCTCCATTGCTTCCATGTAAAATCTGAAAGCTGATTTGGATTCTCTTTTAATTTTAAATGGACAGTATATGGTCTTCCTGTTAAGTTTCAGTCCTTCATATGCAGTGCCTGATAGATTAAAAGAGACTATTAATAATTAGTTTTTGGAAAACTAACAACAAAATCCCAGCAGTCAGAATGTAACCTATCAGTATTATTTGATTATCTTTGATAGTTGCATTTTCAGGTTTGTTTTTTTTAAATGAGTTTTTTGGATAGCTTTAGATGGAAGTAAAAAAGGATTTTTTAAAAGGAAAAATAATAATTAGTGACCTGCTGCCAACATCATAAGTCCAAGAGGCACTACTCTTATAATTATTTCTTCCTCATAGCTAGCTATTATTACAATGTCATCTGCTTCACCTTTTTTACTTTGCAAAGTAAAGAAAATTACAGATAAGAGGATAAATGTTTTAAAACTTATTAAAAAGTTTTGATTAAAACAGTATGAACCCTATCAACTAAATACTAAAAAACAATAACCCTTCTTAGTTTTTTGTGGGTTTTTCGGGCTGTGTGGCCATGTTCTAGAAGAGTTTCTGACGTTTTGCCAGCATCTGTGGCTGGCATCGTCAGAGAAAAAAAAAAACTTCTTCTTATAAAACAATCAAATTGTCTTAACACCCCCCCCCCCCCGGAAAGAAACTGTTTAGCTCTCTTTGGAAGACCCTCTCCCTCATTCCTACCAAATGTGCCTGTGAATTTCATTTTGTCTATTTTATTTGGGGTAGAATTTGGCTGACATAAAATGTAATTTTTGTGGCTTGTCTTTAGTCTTTGGTGTTTACAATTGTCATGACTTTCACAAGTTCACCTAATATCATTAAGGGCCTAAGCAGACTGCCAGAAATAGTGCACATTAAATTGAGGCACTGCCCTGGCTCAGTGCTAGGGAATCATGGGAACTGCAATTTATTGTGGCACCAGAGCTCTCTCACAGAGAAGGCTCAATGTCCCAGAAAAAAATACAGTTCCCATGATTCCCTAGCACTGAGCCAGGGCAGTGCCTCAATTTAATGTGCACTATTTCTGGCAGTCTGCTTAGGCCTTTAGTCATTGGCTGACATTGTTTAATGACCATTTTGTACAAAGTCAGAGGATACTTGTATATTGCTCTTACTTTGATGAAGCTTAGATTAAAATATGAATGCACACAAAACTTGATCAAATGAATACCCCTGTAGAAGATTACTTGTGGGATGATTAAAATACCATAGTGTGCACATTTTCAACTTGGTGACAGGGTTAAGATATCATGGTATTTAAGCAACTTGTTGAAGTAATACTAAATTTTCATTTATGTAGAAAGCTTGAAAGGAAAACTTCATGTTTCCCCCCATGGACAGAATTTGTGACAGATTCCATGAGCACATGGAAGATCTGGGGGAATCCATGGGTTATATTCAATCATTAATCACAAAGTAGACTAGACTCTTTGAATCTTTCTTTCTGAGCCACTGAAAATTGTTTGCAAGGATGAGAATAAACAGCATTCTGCTTCAAAATTGACATAAATGTTGATTTTCCTTTTTTGGGGGGGGGGGGGTGAGTGTGGGGTTCCTAACAAAGGTTTTACTTATCTTGTTTACATTTTCAGTTTCAGTATTTTTATGATCTAGAAGTTGCGTTGAGATCTATTTGGAGGATATCTATTGGGTGACATGTGCCCCAGGGGAACATGTGTTTTCTCATTTTGGTCATTTGAACATTATGGAATTTTTTTATTCTGCCCCCACAAATCCAGTGGACATGAAGAATTTTTATCCCCTGAAATAATGGAATTCCCATGGGACAGAAATGTCCTAAAAGTCACTTAATACAGATTTTTTTTTCATCCATCTGAATGAAAATCAAATGTTCAATTCATCATTAACAACATTACTATACTGAATTTAAGTTAACTTTTGCCATCTAGTAAAGTTCCTGAAGGGCACAGACTACTGGAGGACTGACAAATCCCCCTCAAGTAACTGAGTTTTCTAGCAGTCATCTGGCATTTGAAGTGAGGTTTGAAGGTGAGGAAAGACGACATGTGAAAGCCACAGCAAAATATCCAGATGTGCTTTAAGGTTCAGCTGACTGTTTGCTTTCCATCTTCTGTTACAAGAGATAGAAATGAACATGTATTTGTTGAGGGAGCAAAATGGGGGGGGGGGGGGCATGAAAAGGAGGGTGCTAAAATTACATGTCAGAACTTCCAGGATCTAGCAAAATTGGATTGGGAATGACTAAAATAATGTGACCTGCCAGGAACAGACAGATTTGCCTAAATGAAATGAATGGCGTGCTTTTGATCAAGCAGAAGGAAGCCTTGTAGAGAATGTGAGCTTCCTAAACATTAGAAATGGAAATGATATTTATAATTATTCAACCTTAGGCCATATAACAGGTATGCCAATAGTTGGAAATCCCATCAGGAAGTATAATAGAACAATGAGAATTTTGTATATTTCATGTTTCAAAGTGCTGCAGAGGAATTATTCTGCAAAGAAAAATGCATGTTTTTGCTGTTAAAAATCCTAGATTTTGCTCAGGTATTTTTTATTTTAATTTTTGGCACAAAAATAAACATGACTAGCACCCTGCTCAGAAGTAACAAGATTATAAACTAGATATACAATCTTGTAACAGGTGGGGATTCATGTTTACAATCATGAACAATTGCCCACAATTGAAAACCTCACTTTTGCAGCCTCGCAGCACTCCAACTGAAGTGCTTTTGTGGTGTTGGAAACAGGTGTGCTGGGAAATGATTCTGGTGTTCCTGGTCATGGAATTAGTTGTTGTAGCAGGCCCTTGCGTAATCTCTCCAGCTGCCTGTTCACAATGCACCCTGTGACCTGGACAATGCTGCATATGGCCGGATGCAGACTGGCTTAAAGGGCTGCCTGGGGGTTGATTTGGGATGGGGCAACCACATGCTGGCCATCCCGACTTCATCTTGAATCTGCCCTGACACCACGTGCCCGATAATCATCCCCACACAACAATTTGGTATGCTTGGATACAGGAAGAATGTTGTGGAGGAAATGTCATTTTCTCTTGCAGGAGGGAGAAAGCAACTGTAATTATTCATCCTTCCATACAGGGACAAAACAGCTGAGAGTTTACACACCCTTAGCTGGAGTCACAGATCCAGTCATATTGTGGAGCAGGATGAAGCATCTGGCTTCAGGTGGCACCAGGAAGGTTGGGAGAAGGATAAGGGAAGACAAAATGGTGCAGCAGGACTCGACGATTGACCTTAGTGGCAATGGGGGCTTAGTTTCAGCAAAGTCCACTTTGTGCAGTCTTGCTGAAACTAAGAGATAGCAAATATATAGTTGGATCCCTGTTAATTTTGTGTTAAGTTGCATGGCCATTTTTCTAGTTTTGATTTTATTTATTTAAATAAAAGGAAAATACCTTGATGCCCACAATTTTTCTTTAGGGTTGATAGGCTGTTAAAATGGAAATGTATTTCTTCATTTCTTTTAAGAGTTTCTAAAACTGCATTTTCCCATACATGTCAAAAATATACTTGATTTTTTTTATTAAACCTGGCAGTCTTAATAATGTATATAAAAATAATAAATTCAGATTATTGTTGTTTTTCTGCAGGAGTTTCCAATCACTGCTTTGGAGATGAGTTTCATTATTGATTCTCTTCATAAATTGTTATTGTCTCCCTCCATTTCTCTCTCTCTCTCTTTCTTGTCTGTCTGTCTCACTCTCTCCCCAGTAATATAGCGGAACATTTAAAAAAAGGAGGATAAGTACTTTACAGCCTTCTTACTCCTGCCCATAGGGTGCTATAAATGCACAAACTGGATATAATTGAAGCACATATTAACTTACCTTCTGTTGTACAGGAAGAACATAAGCAGGCTGTTAATGTGCACTGTGTTGAAACTCTTAACTTGGGGCTTGTGAATTAGCTTGCAGGAGTAATTTGGTAAGCACCTGGGAAATTGCAAGCTTCATTTCCTGCAACGTGGAATATGATTAAAAACAGAATATATTATTATCATGGGCACCATTAAAAAATGTGTAGACAGCATTCCATGATGTTAAAATGGAAATTGGAAGTTGTATTCAAATGTGGAAGATACTGCATGTTAATTATAGTCTACCACAGTGCATTGAAAGTGCAATTCAATTATTTGCTTTGTCAAGCAATATTTTGATTAACTTGAACTTTAATTTTCTACATCTGGTGTTTTTCACAGTGGGATAAAAGCAGGGTTGAGGTACATTGCTTGCCAACTGCATCCAGAAACAAGAGAAAGAACATATGCAGAGCAACAGTAAACCATACTAAAACAGAGAAAGTCAGTCCTTTTTTTAAATGAAACAGAAAGCTCTCTTTAAGGTTACACAATCAAATAAATGAATCAAGCGGGTATTGATGGATATGGAGCCTGAGGTAATGTTTATCCCTTAGACTTTCACAAGCATTGGCTATCACTATATAATTATGTTGCTCTAATTGCTACAGTTAGTTATGATACAACTTTAGGTTTGAATTCACAAATAAAATACATATCAGGATCTGTGCCAGCAAAGAGAGAGAGAGATTACAATGCTACTTTAAATTCTGAATGTTCTGGAAATGGTAGGTCTCCCCCTGCCACTTTCTTAATATAAGGAGATATGGCAATAGTAACAGAACAGATATTTTGTAATGCATACCAATACAATACACAAATAATTCTTGAATTAATGGGATGCAGATGGCGAAAAACACCATCTTCAATCCCAGGAAGGGGAGGGGCAGCCGGACACTGGGCGCTCCATCCCCTTCCTGAGGACATCATTGGAGTGATGGCCCGTCCACATGACGGGCGCTCTGATGAAGTCCTTCCAGCTCAATGTCCACACACGCTGAGCTGGAAGAGACGCCAAAGAGGCGCGCCACGCCTCTTGCAGCGCCCTTTTGCGGCTTGCAGATGGAGTGCTATTTTAGCGCTCCTTTCGCAGGCAGCAAAAAGGAGGATCAGGGCCGAGGTGTCCGGCAGCCTCGGCCTTGATCCTCCATTTCTGGGGGCAGCTCAGGGTCGCCCGTCTGCATCCCCCAAATTTTGATGATTATTATGATTGCTTAAAATGTGTATGTCCCCTTTCCACAAGGCTACAAATATTATTCAAGGTGGCTAACAAGACCCACCATAGAGACACAATGTAATAAAAATTATGATGCATAGAATATATTTGACTATATAATGGTAACCTCTTGAAAATATGGCCAATAGGAGTAGAAAGTCAAAACAAAATTGAACCAGCTGGTAAACAAAACAAAAGGAAAGGTGAAAGGCACATTGAAACCAGATTAATTTTTGACTAGTGCCTAACAGGAACCAAATATGGTAGATTTTCTTGGGTTGGCAGTTCCACAGATGGTATGCTATCACAGAAACAATACTTTCTCTGATATTGGCCTGTTCAGACCTGATGGGTGGGAGAAAGTGGATAAGGAGCACTGATGAACTTTGTAGCTGCCTCATAGCTACATAACTAATAAAACAGTCTCCCAGATAATGTGATGCCAGGTAATTTAAATTTCAAATATGTCTTAAGAAAGTTGCATTTTTGATTATAATTTTTTATTACAAGATTAACAAAACTTATAGATCCAGTGTAAACATGTCTCCCAGTTCCATTCTTGATGACATTTTTCTTTTAAACTAAAATAAATTCCAAGTCTTTTGAAACTTTCTGCCACTGTATCTCAGGATTTCTTATTCTGACTCATATACACTACTACCAATGCTTTCAAGTCTTCTGGTACCCTGGTATTTTGGTCTTATGTATGGGTCTTATGCATCTCCACTGTGCCTAACCCTAAAATGAGATGAAAGGCCCTCCTTCCAGTCCAGGTGTCACCTTGGAGGGAGAGAAGAACCAGCAACATCTGCTGGATTTGATCCAGTTCCCTTCACCCTTTGTGTCATGTCTTTTTAGATTGTAAGTCTCATGGCAGGGAACAGTCAAATTAATAATCTGTAAACTGCTCTGAGAGCCTTCGTGGCTGAAGTGTGGGTATAAATACTCCAAATAAATAGAAAGAAAGAAAGAAAGAAAGAAAGTGGTGAAACACATGACTCTGGAAGTGGTCTTACATAAGGAGGAATTAGAATTGGGCAGTTTCACAGCATCCATGTCCTGTAGAGAGCTGGCAAAGTGCCCAATGAACATACACACTGATGTGTACTGCATATCACTATGCCTCACATAGAGATGTATATTGTGCAGTAATGTACATCACAAACATTGGAAACTCATGCTGGTGTCCTGATATGCATTGTTTTCATTAACAGAGTTTCTTAGGGGGGATGCAGATGGGCAGCCCTGGGCCGCCCCGGGAAATGGAGGATCAGGGCTGAGGCTGCTGGATGCATTGGCCCCAGTCCTCCTTTTTGCCAGCCTGGAAAAGAGCAGCAAAATGCCACTCCTTTCAGAGCTGGCAAAAGGGCACCCTAAGAGCTGCCGCATGGCTCTTTGACACCCCTTCCAGTGCAGCACGTCAAAAGGCTGCGCTAGAAGGACGTCCTGATGGTGTGCGCTATGCATAATGGCGTGTGATGTCAGGACATCTTTGGGGAGGTATTGAGGCAGCCGGCGTGTGGCTGCCCCTCCCCATCCCTGCTTCCAGGATGGCCCAAAGGGCCTGTCTGTAGAGGCCCTTAGTTTCTCTAATAGTTAACTTAGTATACATAAAGTTATGCTATATAAAATGTGATATAGGATTTCAGTGAACATTTTTTACAGGGACTTTATTTTTCTGTACAATTCATTTTAGCACAAACAAAATGTTTGTGAACAGCCTCCCAGAATGAGAAAATGCTGAAAACTGAACAAAAATTCTAGTAGTCATGCTCATCAGGGAGAAAACTTTGAAACTTTTCACTGTCATGAATGTATGATATGAAATAAACAAAGATTTACTTCTCTCCTAAAGAGACATGTTAAATTGTTTCTTCTTAGACATATATTGGACACTTCTGTTCCAAATTGATTTTACAATGGCTGGCAATGGCTTTAACTTCTGAAGTTATCGTGTTGGGTTGTTATTGATATTTTATTGCTGTTGTATTCTGTGGTTCTTTTATGGGCCTTTGTTCTATTTTATGGTGTTTTTCTTAGGAATGTAAATCCTCATTTGGCTCATTCTTATGTGCAGGAATGAGAAAATGAATCTTGTGAGATAATGAAATATTTTCTGTGATTTTCAGCTTCATCTATGGTCCAAAATACACTGCAGAAATATTCCAATTTGCGACCACTTTAACTGCCCTAGCTTAATGCTAGGGAATTCTGGGAACTTTAGTTTTGTGAGACATTTAGCCTTCTCTGTCAGAGAGATCTGGTGCCAAATTAAATTACAGTTCCCAGGATTCTCTAGGACTGAGCCAAAGCAGCCTCAAACTGGATTATTTCTCCAGTGTGTTTTGAATCTATGTGGAGAAGCTTCCCCCCTCCTAAATTGCACAAAATTACAATAGATGCATGCATAAATTGCATGGACTTATAAAAATTAAAAATATTGTGTAGGCTGTTTTCATCCTTTTCATATCTTTGCCATCTCTGTTTCCCAAAGGGAAAGGTATTATGTAGTAACATTTTTGTACACATGGCAGAAACATTCAAAATGCATGAACACAAAAGGATAACTATCAGGGATTAGGGATCCACTTTGCTCCACTAGGGGACCCTGAAGTGCTGTACCTGCATAGTCAGTTCCACATATCCCACTCCCAAAATATTAGGTCATTCCCCCATAGCTCTGCACATGTCAGCTATGGCCATTTGCTACATACTAAAACATTTTTGGCATCCATGTATGCTTTTTTTGTCCCATAAAGGCCTTTTTTTCTCTCTCAAACCAGGACCTAGATTTCATGGGAAGGATTATACAGACAGTCTCACAAGGCAGAAAGTGGTAGAACAGGGCAATACACCTCAGAATATAGCACAATGGCATACCCAAGACTTGGAAGGCACTACTGAGATATTTTGAAAGGCAATGTATTGAGTTCTGTAGGGAATTTAAAAATGATATTAGAAGCTGCCTGTGGGCCACAATTTGTCTACCATGTCATAACAATTACTAGAGAAATTATTCCATTGGCTAAATGATCTAGGCACAGGAATTAAGACTATTGTATTTCTCTGAGAACAGATGCTTTACTTCCGATATATACTACCAGAGAATGGTTATTCTTTACTCCATATTTTTATTGAAAGAAATATAACTTCAGAAAACTCAAGAGAATAAAATAAAATTTGCAAGCTGTCAACATTCCTTAACAGAACATGTACTAAATACATATAAATACATGTCTTTTTCTAGCTTTCAGGATAAGCTGTCATTCCATAGATGAACATATCAACTAAGTAGATATAGATTCATTCTGTTTCTATTAAATAATAATAATAATAATAATAATAATAATAATAATTTATTTCTTATATCCCACTTTTTGCCTAAGCAATCAAGGCAGCTTACAAATATAAAATACAGATTACAACAATAACAGTAATACAATACCCCCCTTAAAAGACTAAATATAAAATATATAAATATAAACATAATAAGATTATATAAAATATAAAAATAAACATAATAAGATTAAAACAGCATGCATTCTGTCTTCTCTCCCTCCTGATGATGGTGGGTGGAGGGAGGCCCTTCTTTTCTGGCTAGGCCTGACAGAGCTGGCCTGCTTTCTCTCCCTCCTGATGATGGTGGAGGGAAGGAGGGAGGGCATTCTTCTTTTCTGGCTAGGCTGGAAGGAAAATTTAAACCAATCTGTAATAAAGGAGTCATCATAGAGTTCATTTTTTGGGTTGTGAATTGGTGATGTCAATTTTTCCATGAGACCAAGTAACCACAACTTCTCATACCAAGATTACATTGTTTAGGCCTTTCATTTTTTCAATAATCACAATATAAGCTGCTAGCCAAAAAGAAAAAAAATAGTATTTTTTCACTAATATGATTTTTGTTTTGTTGTATTTAAAAAAAAAAAAAAAGAGAGAGAGAGAGAGAGCAAACCTGTGCTGGTGAAAATGTAATTTTTTATTTGTAATTCCCCTCACCCCATTTCATTGGAAACTTGTAACCAAAATCTTTGGACTTTTGGACACCACCACCACATGTGAAAGAAAATACCTACAGCTTTACAGTTTGTTCATTATTATATTTGCTTATCTATATAATTGAGTTTCAGTGGAGTACTATACATTACAGACTTATAGAATCATAGAACTGAAAGAGACCTCAAGGGCCATCGTCCAACCCCTGCCATGCAGGAATACATAAAGCATCCCTGAGTGATGGCCACCCACCCTTTGTTTAAAAATCTCCAAAGGAGAAGACTCTGGGGCTAAGCAGACTAGCGGCCATGGGCCGCCCTGGGAAGCTGCGCCGCGGGACCGAGGTATCCCCATGCCTCGATCCTGCGGCGCAGCTTCGCTGTCCCTGAAAGGAATGCTAAATCAGCATTCCTTTCACAAGTCACCGAAAGTGTGCCGCAAAAGGCTGCGGCGCACTTTTGGCGACTTTTCCGCTGCAGCGTTTGCGAACGCTGTGGCAGGAGGTCCTCCTTGGAGCGCTGGCCGTGTGGAGGGCCGGCTGCTCCGAGGACGACCTCGGGAGGGGGTTGGGGCACTGAGCATGTGGCTGCCCCTCCCCTTCCCTGCCCCCAAGATGGCCTTTTAAGCTGTCTGCTTAGGCCCTCTGTCACTCTCTGAGGCAGCTTGTTCAACTGATCAGCAGCTCTTACTGTCAGAAAGTTCTTCCTAATGTTTAGGTGGAACCCCTTTTCCTGTAGCTTTAATCCATTGCTCCATGTCCTATTTTCTGGAACAGCAGAAAACAAGCATGCTCTATGCTCAATACGACATCCCTTCAAATATTTAAGCATGGCTATCATGTCATCTTCTCTTCTCCAGGCTAAACATAGACGTCCTCATAGAGCACGGTTTCCAGAACTTCCACTATGTTGGTCACCCCCGTCTGGACTTGCTGCAGCTTCTTGAATTGTTTTACCCAGAAAATTCCACACAATATTCCAATTGAAGTCCAACCAAAGCAGAATAGAGTGATACTATTACTTCTCTCAGGAAAAGCCAATGTGGTATAGTTGTTTGAGTGTAGGACTATAGGCCTCGGCAGACAGCTTACATGTTGTTGTAAGCCGCCCCGATTGCTTTGCAGAGGGGCGGGGTAGAAATAAATTTTATTATTATTATTATTATTAATAGAGCCGTCTCTGAGGCAGGGAAGAGGAGGGGCAGCTGCACGCTCAGCATCCCTTCCTCCTCCCGAGGTTGCCCTCGGAGCAGCCAGCCCTCTGCACGGCCGGCGCTCCTAGGGCAACCTCCCGCCACAGCCTCCGCACACGCTGCGGCGGATAAGTCAGCGAAAGTGTGCCCTACGCTTTTGGGGTGCACTTTCACTGACATCTGAAAGGAGCGCTGATTTAGCGCTCCTTTCAGGGGTGCTGACGGTGCGCCGCAGTGCGGATGCCTCGGTCCCACGGCGCACCATCCTGTGGCGTCCCAGAGGCCCTTGTCTGCTTCCCCCCTAAGACTCTGGAGGCCAGAGTTCTAATCCCTGATCGAGCATAAAAATTCACTGTGTGACCTTGGACAAGTGACACTCTCTGTTTCAGAGGACTGGCAACCTCCATCTGAAAAAACATGCAGCCTAGAAGTGCGTTAGCTTTTTAGCTCCCATGTTGCTGACTCATGTTCAGCCTGTGGTCCACAAAATCTTCTGGATCCTTTTTGCATTCACTGCTGTTCAGCCAGGTATCACCCTTCCTATATCTGTGCATTTCATTTTTAATGTCCAAGTGTAGTATCTTTTATTTGTCCCTGTTGAAATTCATTTTGTGGCCCACCTTTCTAATTTCGAGTTTTTAGGGTATCTTGAAGGAGGTATATCTCTTTTTACAGAATTCACAGAATTTCTCTTTCCTCCTAAGTATTTTTTTTTTAAAAATTAAGTTCCTAATTTCCCTGAATTGCAATTATTTTCTTTGCAATTTTGTGCAAGTTAAACAATACTCTTTATTCTGAGTATAGACAGCCAAGAGGCAAAATCCTTCTCCTCACCATTTTTATCATAGTTCTACTAGCATTTGCAGTAGATTTTATTTCCCTCCCCTGCACCTTTCATTTCTTCATTCCTCCTGGCACCAGATCCAAAGGGTTTTCTAGCCCTCCAGAATGGGTGTTGGGATACCATGGCAGCTATAGGGATATGGGAATTAGCCCCTCCCAGTTATGCTCTATTCCCCAATTGTTCCAGCACAATTTGATTCTGCTCTATATCAATCTCTCTGTCTGTCTCTGTGTTGAATATGGTCATCTTTTTGGGAGGAGAAGGACACACTATGCAAACTGCTTAAGGGAAAGTAAATATTCTTGTTCTGAATTAACTTTGCCAGGCCACAAACCTCAACAGGAGCCTGTAGTCATGCTCTATAAAGGTTAGTGCCTTACGATTTGTGTATTGACTTTCTTTAGCGTTTTGAGAAAATAATGTGGCTGATAACCCTGCCTTTTAGAATAAAGGATAGCCTGGGGGTTGAAGTTGTCTAATACATTTTTTTCAGCTTGCTTTGTGACCTTTTCGTGTAATTCAGCATGTGATCTAGCATCTGACAAACCTTTAATTTTGGCAGGTCATCTGACATGTTAGCTGGAAAGGAAATCTATAGGTTAAGATAAGTCTCTAGAACTTTTATTGCTGCCATCTTTCACAGTGCAAACTTCCAATTCTCACTTGCTTTGGTTTTGATTTTTTTAAATTTAAGTTCCTAGTTTTCCTGCATTACAATTATTTTCTTTGCAATTTTGTGCAAGCTAAAAAATAAACACTCTTTATTCTGAGCATAGACAGCCAAGAGGCAAAATTTTGCTGATCTTTTCTGATATTAGTCTTCCCAGTAGCCTGACCTATTTTCAGAAGCTTTTATTGTGTTTCTGCCTATTAGATTTTATAGCAACTTCCAAATCTCATAGAAGCTCATCTGATTCCTTCTTCTTTTTGGGCTGAATGAATATCTGAAAAGAAACCACTGGAATTATTCACTCACCCATCTTCTGCAGGGCTGAAAAATAATACACATCCTTCTTTTCTTTCTCTTGTTTTTCTCAGAAAACATATACAGTTGGTCCTCCATTCATGGAGGTTAGGGGTGCAAGACCCCTGTGAATGTGAAAAAACCCAAATAATCCCCACCCCACTCAGAAGCCAGTTGAAGGGAGGAGTGGATGGGGGAAGAGGAGCAGGAGTGCACATTCCTCCCCCCCCCACACTCTCCTGTTCCTTCCCCCCACCCTCCCTGCCCCTTTCCAAAACAGATAGCTGGTTTTGTTAAGGCAGCTATCCATCCTGGAAAGGGGTATTGGGGTTTGATCCTCCTCCCCGTTTCCAGGATAGATAGCTGCCTGGGTTATTCTGCCTGGGGAAAGGCAGCTATCCATCCTGGAAAGGGGCATGGGGGTTGATCCTCCTCTCCCTTTCCAGGATGGATAGCTGCTTGGAGAAAGGCAGCTATCTGTCCTGGAAAGGGGCAGGGTTGTTGCATGCACCCTTCCCAGCTGCTCCCTCAGCTCCAGAGCTTTTTCCCTCCAAAGGGGAAGAGCCTGGGAGGGAGGGAGGGATGCACACACAGTGGCCTTGCCCTCGCAAATAATCAAAACCGTGAATGTCAAAGCCACAAATGTCAAGGGACAATTGTACCAGAATTTTTTTAAAAAAATTAATGGGTTCAGCATAAGCTGACAAATGACTGGAAGTAATGTACTTCCATATGGGGTGCAATGTAATTGAAGATGTCTGAATGGATTAATTGTTCTAATTAGTTAATTGCTTGGTTTTTAATTTAATCCATAATTTTGAAACCTCAGCATAAGCGCCTTCTGGGGGGATATCGAGAAATAATGGATGATTGTTTTTCTTAATGTGTGGATTACAGCACAATCCTACATATGTCTTTCGATTGTTAAGGTTACACATGAATAACTGAAAGCTATTGGTAAAGCAATTGTTTAACAGAGATTTCCCCTGTTCTTCATCTGAAAATTCTCTCCGAGTGGCTTACATAGAATAAAAACCCCCACAAAAAACCCAGCAGCATCCCTGTTGGTGGTCTTATAGTTAAAAATATATGATGCATAAGAGGAAGAGGTGAAGAGGGAAGAAGACAGCAAGCAAACTCAGGCATCAATTTAAATGCTTGCTGCTAGGGCAAAACGCCTTGTATAAGGAAAAACAGCATATCCTGAAGAAAGCAAACCTGGACTTTTTAGATAAATTATTTTTTTTATATAGAAAAAATATATTATTCCTGCCACAGATAGTAATCAAACACTTATTTACTTTTCCTTTCTTCTCTTGTAGTTCGAAACAGTGCAACCTTTTCCATGTGTTATGTAATGTTATTAATTTATATCCCATCTTTCTCCCATAGAGGTCCTACAATGGTTCACAGCATAGATTAAAACTGAACTGAAAAACAGTTTATAAACATTTAAAACAGACAACCAATGGGGGGGGAGTACAATATCCTTTTCTCATTTAAAGATCCATTTGCAATAATCAATGTTCAAGGCCCTATTTAAATAAAAAGGTCTTTATCTGCTGGAGAAAGAAGAACAGAGAGGATAACAACCTATCCTCCTGTGGGCAGTGGGTTGTACAGCCTAGGAGTAGTCACCAAGAAAGCCTTTAATTGTGGTTTCTCCCAATGTTCTTGTGAAGTTAATGAGTCCAAGGCCTTGTTTCTCTCCTGTTCTGGTGCTGTCCTGTTTGTACAACACCCATCCCAAAACCCAGTTCTTGTGCAATCAGTCTGAATGATGTTGGATACACCAGAACTAGGCTATACCATCTTTTAAACTGTGTAAAAATATTCCTGTTGCTAAGGATTTTCTGGGAAGATCTGGAGCCATGCATTCCAATGCCACATTGACTGCTGACTGGGCATCCAGCTGGGCCACCTGATACATCCAACACTGCTACGAGTAGCTCTTTCTGAGGTCAGTACAAGGTTCCTATCAATGTGACTGTTGCTGGGTTCCTTGTTTTGACCTCAGAAGTGAGAAACCAATGGTGGCGGATCCCCTGGATGGTTCAGCAGTACACCCATGAGGACAGCCATTGTGGCACAGGAACTGAGACTGAGGGGGGAAAACAGATGGCAGGTAAGGAGCAGCTTGCTGCTGCTTCTTTGCTCACTAGGTTGGGGCCGTGGCAACCGCACGCCATGCCCCAACCTGGCTGCTTCCTGGTGCAAAAAGGAGCAGCAGACTCCTTGTGCTGGGAAAAGGGTTCCTTTGCAGCTCTGCCACGGCTGCATTTTTTGCGTGTGTTTCTGCAGTGCAGTGTGCGTAAACACCCCAAATGCTGCCTGCCATCTGTTCGCCATCCCCCCACGCCATGCCAGAGCTGGCTCTTCATGCCTGTTTGCTTAGCCCCTGAGACAACTGAGGCAGGTCAGGACAACCTTGGAGCCAGGATACTCTTGGATGCCTTTGGAGTAACCTGGCCAGTGCACCCAAGGCCCAAGAATAAGTTTATTCCAAAGATCTCAAAACTCAAGAAAGTTCATAGAGGGAGATCAGCTATTTCAAATAGTTTTGACTCAAACTTCACAAAGCTTTACAAGTCACGGTCAGCACTTTGAATTGTACCTTAGAACAAATTGGTAGTGAGTGAAGTTTTTCTAGTGGAGAGTTGCATGTTTCTGGAAGCAGTCCAGGGGCCTTTTCACATTGCACAATTATAGCACTATGATTATATTTTAACTGTCATGGCTCTTTCCTATGGAATCCTGGGATTTGTAGTTTAAGAAGAGTTATTTAGAATTCTCAGACAATAGCTCTTCCAGTTGCCTCTAAAACTCAGAAACTCCAGGATTCCACAGAATGTAGTCATAACTGTTAAAGTGGAATCATGACTCCAAAATTGTGTAGTGGGAAAGCACCCTTGATCAGCATTTTGGACCCATTGATGTGTTTGACCACTTTCTAAAGTCAGCCCCAGGTAAATTTATCCAAACTGATTGTAACCACGGCACATATCCATAAGGAAGGGACAACTTTAACTCCTTTAATTTTCTTCTGTTTGGGAATTTAGAACCTAGACAATGCTTATATTGAGAATAATAAAATAATGCACCTAATTGGGTTTGCAAATGGCAGCATTCAGTCTTGATCAATGTTACTATGAAACACACAGAACTAAAATATATATTGTTTCTGACTGATGCAGAGTTTTCATGCACCTTCTTTCAGTAATCTGTCTATTTTGGCTGCTCCATTTTCTTCCCTTTCTCTTCTCCTTTCCTCCCTGTGGCCTCTCCCACCTCAAATGAAATTAGACTGAGACACAAGGTTCTGTACAGTGCAGCTTTGTGTTGTGGCCAGACCTTTTCATGGCTCAGTTTAATAACGTGACCCAAGATTACTTCAGTAAGTATTAGTTTTTTTATCAAGAAAGAAGATCTTTCTGTTTTGTTTTGGCTTTATGGTACACAGCACTATTCTGTGGCAAAATCCAAACATACTTTTTCAGAATTATCTTCCTTGTGAGGTTGGCTTGGGTAAACTTGGTTGCATGTGTTCAATTTTTGCATATTATATACATGTAAGCCTTACCTCACTCTATGTAAATATGCTTGAGAAACATAACCTTTTAATACCATGCTGTGTAATCTCATATCAAAACAGAATATTTTTTTAAAAAAATCTATAAAGCAGGAATATGGCTAATTCAATTGGGATTCCATGGTGTATTCATCATGGTTTGTTTGTTTGCTTATCAATTTCTCCACATAACTAGCAATATCTTGATGCAGTGTATAACTAATATGAAATCATTTTAAACATTAATCATGAACTGAAGTACAAACATTAATGTATTAGCCATTACATCATCAATTTAAAGAGCAAGCTGTTTACATATTTTGAATACAGTCACAAAGGGCAGCATGTCTGGGAAGGCCTGAATGAAAAGGTGAGTCTAACAGCTACCTAAAACATGACACAATTTAAAAACTACTTATCACAGCTTTGTGACACAGTCCTATGCATGTATATAGTGAAGTAGGTTTTGTCCAGATTTTCATCAAAATTGCCTATCTTCATACATCTATCACTTTTAATATTACCCATAAAATATGTTTTGCAATCAGGATCAGTATTCAGAAGATTATGGGCACAATACTGGAATAAAGATGGGTCGGTAAGGCTGTGGAAGAAGGTGGGGGGAGAGGGAATATTGCTTTCTTCTCCCCAACCTCAGCCTTCTCCCTGCTTCAGAATCTTTGGAGCATTTGATGGCAGAATTAAGAGCACAATGAGAGGACTAAAGAATGGAAATCTTCTCTTATTTCATTCTCACATGCAACAATGAACAATTTCAAAAGTTTTCTTCTTGCATGGGTGAGATTAAAAGAATTTTAGTGCCTTTTTAATTATTGCTTTCCTACGTTTCGGTTTTTCCTGAAAAATTTGTGAAGATTCTTTCACATAAAAAACATGGTATTGTCAAAAATACATTTTTTAAAAAAACAACAACCATGTTTGTTGTTATTATTGCCATTGACAAAAAAGGGGGGAGAAAAGAAAAAGAAAAAAAAAGTCTGACTTTTGTACTTGTCTTCAGGAGTGAAAAATCTCATGATATTTGACCATTGGCTTGACAGGGCATCTCAAAATGTTGTAAACTCCCTTATTTGGACAAGACTGAGATATTTTGACAATATTTCTTTACCACCCTACACTAGATGTGTTTGTTAAAATGTCAATTTAAGAAATAATTTCTGTGGCTGTAAATGTTAAGAGACACCAGGTGTCAAGCCTAATGGTATCACCACTGTATATAAGGACTCTAGAACCCAGGACAGGTATGGGTTGAAGAGAGGAATTGATGTGGTGGGTTGGAGAGTTTGTAGAGTGTGTTTGTTGGAGAAGTGGATTGCAGCAGTCAGAGCTTCTGTTGTAAATACTTTGTATATATTTTGCAACAGGAAGATAAAAGCCTCCAAGGACTTTGGAAGAAATCAGCTGTGTCTGTGCCTAATTTCAGGTTGGTCAGTGCATTATTGCCAAATACAGATGGGTCGGGCGTCTGCACTCTGGGTTGTGTGTCTGCACTCTGCTGTGAGCTACTGTTGAGGTCAAGCACCTCAGACAGTGCTGAACATTGGCACCTCTTTTTGGGCCTAGTTTTGGGTTGTGTTTTGTTGTTGTTGTTGTTGTTTTGTTTTTGGTTGCTGCATACCTGCAGGACACAGAGGAGAGCCAACAAGATGGCACTAAACTCCCCATTAAAAAAGCTGCCGTACAAGGAGAGGAAGGGGTTTCTCATACTGGATTGATTGAAGGGAATCACATTATTACATTTATCATCATTATCATTATTACTATTATTTTCCAGCTGGTTAGGAAACATTTTGTAGAAGGACAATGACCAATGAATGCCATAAGTCAGCCAAGCAACCTCCATTACCTTGTTATTTGTGCCATTGAAATGAAAGAAAAATTTGATGCCATATTTTGAAAGTCTCAAATCTTGTCAAGAATTTAATTCCAGGTGTTCTTTTTAAATAAGATTTTGCTAAAATCTGTGAATTCCATTATTTATTGGATAGAAATAACCTGAGAATTTCAAAATACTAAATGTGGGAGAAGCCAAATTCAAAAGGTTCATGCAACCAGAGTTGAAGAATTTAATTGCTTAGCTCTTTACAGTTTGGCTGTTCACTTGTTTGTATTCAGGGATGTTAGGGTTAAATTGGGGTTGCCAATGCCTCCCTCTCCAGAGATTCCTCAGCTTTAACATCTATTAGACAAGGAGTACAGCTTGATCTTCTGTATACTTGAAATAGCTGTACTTATTGGCCACTGCAAATGGGTGATAATTGTATGTATTTACCAAAATACAGAAATGTCTTCATGCTGAAGATGAAAAGAACCTCACATTTTTGCCCACATTCACTTTTTTTAAAAAATAAACTAAGGGGCTAAGCAGATGGCTTATTGGGTCATCTTGGGGGCAGGGAAGGGGAGGGGCAGCCGCACAGTGGGCGCCCCAACCCCTTCCCCAGGTCGTCCTCGGAACAGCCGGCCCTCCGCACTCCCGGTGCTCCGAGGAGGACTTCCCGCCGCAGTGTTTGCACGCGCTGTGGCGGAAGAGTCGACGAAGGTGCGCTGCAGCCTTTTGCGGTGCACCTTTGGCGACTTGTGAAAGGAGTGCTGGGGATGCCTCAGTCCCGCGGCGCAGCTCCCTAGGGCGGCCCATGGCCGCTCGTCTGCTTAGCCCCTAACTCTACATCCACCCTCTACATCTATGGAAATAGATGTTTTTATTACTTTATGACTATATCAGGGTGACTTTCCTTCCTTCCTTCCTTCCTTCCTTCCTTCCTTCCTTCCTTCCTTTTCACTTCAAAGGTTTGGAAAAAGAACATAACAAACTGGCTGTGATTCTACATTGGGAGATGTAGTTATGAGATGTAGCTATGGCCATTTCTTGATTGGTAGAGAAGGGGGAGCAACAGAGAAGCATTAATCTGTTTTACTATAGCTGGGCACACATCATTTGTATGGACCTTCACAGGGCCCCAGATATCTATGGGATGCCTTGTGAAGGTCCTACAGATGATGTCATTGTTCTGCATCCACTTGTAAGAAAATAACTGGATGCTTTATACTTCCCTCCCCACTCTCCACCAGCTTAGAAAATGGCTGGGTTTGGAAGGCTACAACTGAGAAAAAGTGGATTGGGTGGATTTTTGGCAATTACAGTCTATAGAGAATTCTGATGTGATAAAGACCATAAATGTGAGTTTCAATTACAGAAGTTTGATACAAACCATAATAATTCACCAACCGGGTGCAAGCCATTATCTTGGAATATAGCAGTTACCAGCTGTCCTGAGGGACTAACAAAATATTTCTTTATTTTTCCCCATAGGGAAAAAAAGGGAATTAGTTGCTTTCATTACTCTGCCCTCTCTCTGAGCTTGAATTTTCTTTGTTAACAACTCCTATTACCCCTTAGCCAGCATGATTTTGGCCATGCTGGCTGGAGGAGTCTGTGGGCCTTTGCAGACTGCCAGAAATAGTGCACATTAAATTGAGGCACTGCCCTGGCTCAGTGCTAGGGAATCATGGGAACTGTAATTTATTGTGGCACCAGAGCTCTCTGACAGAGAAGGCTTAATGTCCCAGAAAAAAAAATATATAATTCCCATGACTCCCTATTACTGAGCCAGGGCAGTGCCTCAATTTAATGTGCACTATTTCTGGCAGTCTGCAAAGGCCCTGTGACTTGCAGTCCAGAATATAACTTTTCCAATACATTTGTGAGGTAGACATGTTAAAATGAAAGAAAATAACAGGCCCAAAGTACTCCAGTGAGTTTTATGACTGAGTACAGATTTTAACCCTAAACTCTCTGTCCATGTCAGGATTTAAATCCACTACAGACCCAGATCATTTTCTCACTGAAAGAAGTTCAGGAGAAGGATGAATAGATGGCATGAGAGAGAAAAAAATACATTTCTTATTAATACTAATACTAATTCATTTTTAAAGATTTTTCAATGCCTTATAATTAAAAATATATATATTAGGGTCATTTACAAACACTCTGAGACTGCAACAAATAAACAGCAACATCAACATTCATAATTTAAACTGCTAATCTATAAAACATACAAAAAATATCCCATCAACAAGAGGAACACTAAAATAATATGACCTAAAACAGCAACAAGAACTTTGCATTAAACAGCTGGTCAAATAAAAGGTCATGCACACTAGGCACCATACAATCAGCCTTGGAGAAATCATTGAAAAGCTGGGACACTTTAACTCCCTGGGCACAGTGAAACTGTTTTAAAACTGGTCAGATGTGTTCTAGCCATGTCCAATCACATTAAGCAGTTTCTACATACTTCTCATGACAACTTGCACAGCTGCTTTTCAATATAAAAGAATCCAGCAATGAGACAACCTTTGAAATACAAGAAAAGAAAAGGAGATAAAGGGCATCTGACTAGGCCAGAGTTCAAGGATAAAGAACATATAAAGCCCAATGGTAAAAAATGAAATAAAATAAATGCATCTAATAGTTCTTATTGGTGAAGTCTTTGGCTTAGTTGAATGGAATGGAGGCAGTGATTAAGTTTGATGAAGAGAGGAAAAGTCTATATAGGCTCAGGAGAGCCTATAAATAATATTGTGCTTGTAATCTAGCTATTGTTATAATAGTACTTTCACCAAGCAGTGGGCCTAAGCAGACTGCCAAAAATAGTGCACATTAAATTGAGGCACTGCCCTGGCTCAGTGCTAGAGAATCATGGGAACTGTAATTTATTGCGGCACTAGTATCACTAATCTATGATCTCAGTCAGGCCACCATTGAGCAATTTAAGACTAAACTTGTGTCACAAGCAGAAAGAAAGAACTAAATACACTTGCAGTGTATTTGACAATGCATTTGATTGCACATCATATCCTGTGTATGATATAGTACTGATGCACACGGCCAAGAAGGGGCAGCACAGAGCTGCCCCTGGGAACAGCAGATTGGGGGTGCAGCAACTGCACGCTGTGGCCCTGATCCTCCTTTTTGCTGCCTCCAAAAGAGTGGTAAAATGTCATTTCTTTTGGGGGTGGCAAAAGGCTGCCCTTTCAGCTGTGGTGGCAGCTTTTTAGCACCCTTTTGACCAGGGTGTGTGCACGCTGCACCAATAGGGCACCCTGATGCTGAGTGCTGTGCGAACAGGTGCACGGCATCAGGACAGGGTTGGGGTGGAGTCAGGGCACCCCAACTCCACCCCCCAGGCCAGCCCTTTAGGCTGGTCTGCAAAGCCCCATAGAGATATGGAACCTATTATCAAGGAACTGAGCATTTAAAATACATTTTAGAAAACATTTACCAATTTAATAGATGAGCAGTACTGAGGCAGGAAGTCTGAATGTCCAGTAGAAATCAGTGAGTCTAGAGAAGAGTGCTGATGATTCCATGGGCAGCCAAAAGGACAAACAAATGGAACAGATCAAGCCAGAGATATCCCTAGAAGCCAAGATAACAAGACTTAAGACTGTTGTACTTTGGACACATCATGAGAAGGCATGAATAATTGAAAAAAATGCACACAATAATGTTAGGAAAGGTGGAAGGAAGTAGAATGAGAGAAAGGCCACATGCTAGATAGATGGCCACAAATATGAGTTTGCAGGAGCTGGGCAGAGCAGCAGAGGACAGGGGGCCTGGAGATGTCTCATCCATAGGGTTGTCAGGGGTTGAGACCAATGCAAAGGCAGTTAGCAATAACAAATGAGATCTAGATATACTTATAAAGCATGCCATTCAAGGAGATCAGAGTTACCAACCAGATTACAGGTCAATTCACATCACACATTGTTTGATGCACAAATTAAGAAGGGAAGCTATTACAATATAAACAGGTCTTTACAAAGGCTTAATCAGAAAATGTATTGAATTCATTTATTCTGGGTCACAACTCACCCCAATTTCCACCAGTGTTTTCTATTGTTTTCTGAAAGGCCAGGATCCTACTGTATCAATTTGCTTGCAAAACAGATCATACTGCAAGGGTTTTCACATTTATACCACTCACGCAAAGAGACATCCAAGATTTATGTAAGCAGCAGTTATTTGATCCCAGTGCTGATTTATGCATGTGTATGGACAAGCAGGAATGGTTTGGATTACTGCTGTGGTGAGACTGTATTGAAATTCAATAGGATCTGAACTCAGAGTTCTGATTTTGTGTCATGCTGCTTAACTTTATGCATACTTAACTATGTAGCAGAGGTGCTACAAAACCCTCCTTGTAAATTGAGAACGTGTTTGTCAGTGCTTGATGTGGATGAAGCTCTACCAATGTGCATTAGTACTCCCTAGCTGGTGTCCCAATGCATCTTGGGCTGTACCGAAACATATCAGCAGTAGCTAGTTGCCAAGCTGGGCACTGGAAGCACATAATATATGTTAGTGCCCATGATGCATTGGTGCCAATCTACACCAGTGACTTCACTGGCTCATCTATATAGTAATGTCATAGCAGCCCCTTGCTGTGAAATGCTGTATTTCCTGCAGATATAAGTTCACTTATGTAGACTAAGGGGCAATGCAGACTGGCCCAAAGTGCTGGCCTGGGGGTGGAGTTGGGGTGCCCAACCCCAGCTCAATTCCATCCTGATGCTGCACACCCACACACTCTTTTAGGGGTGGCAAAAGGGAGGATCCAAACTGCAGCATGAGGTTGCTGCGGCTCTAATCCGCTGCTAGCAGGGGCCCGTATGCATAGTCCCTAAGTTCCATACTGAATTCCAGCCTTCAGTTCCCCTGTTATACTTGTCAGAGGGATGAAAACAGGCAAAACCCATTTCTGAAACACTTCATATTTTCTTCCCAAGCAAGTGGCTGTGTGTCTTAATTTAGAGAAGACAGTCCTTTAAGAGACTCACCCCCTAAGCAGACAGCTTAAAGGGCCGTTTGGGGGGTAGGGAAGGGGAGGGGCAGCTGCACGGTGGGCGCCCCAACCCCTTCCCCAGGTTGTCCTCGGAGCAGCCTGCCCTCCGCATGGCCGGCGCTCCGAGGAGGACCTCCCGCTGCATTTGCACGCTCTGAGGCAGAAGAGTCGGCGAAGGTGCGCAGCAGCCTTTTGCGGTGCAGCTTTGTCAACTTGTGAAAGGAGCACCAATTTAGCGCTCCTTTCAGGGGCGGCGCAGCTTCCTGGGGTGGCCCATGGCCGCCCGTCTGCTTCCCCCCATACTTTCTCTATTTGAAGGCATAATCTATTCAAAGGATGTCCAGTCCAAATCCTGGTTAAAAGATAAAGAACCATTAGAAAGGAGACCAGAGGTACAGACTCAGGAAACAGAATGAATAGGCACACAGGTTACTTGGCTACAGTCCTCTTCATTATTGTGAGATGTACCTTGTCTTTAAAATACAATATGGATTTTGGAATTACATACATATACATGTGTAAATATACACAAATATGCAAGTTGTGTGCCAGTCATTGTCCTTTTTTGTCCATTACCCATTTAGGTAATGAGTTGCCTCTTTTTAAGATAATGGATTGCCTCTTTTTAAGATAATGGATAAGTAGCCAGTCTATAGTGGCATAATGGTTCAAGTGCAAGCCCCTTTTGAATATTCTTGTCTATTCACATATGGCAAAATGGCATATTTGTGTAGCAACCTAGATCTGCTATTTAAAAAATAAGAATCAACAGTAGAATATCTAAAAAGGCTTTGTTTCTGTTGATTGCTGGTAAAGCTAAGGAAGTGAAATAATTTTAGTATGACCAGGGTACCCTATGGACATTTTTTCAGCCATGAGAAAACTCAGTTCCAGTATGAAGCAAATATATCAAGGGGATTTTTGTTGTTAGAAACAACTTTGCACAAAACTCTTGTTCTGCACAGATATCTCCCACTCTGCAAATGATGCTCAGTTCCTTGGACTTCTCTTTGAGCCCTTTTTGGGTTCAAACCTTCAGTGAAAAGGACAACTGTTTCATAGAAAAATGCTCATTGGAACCAAATTGTTTTGCTATTCTTTCCCAAAATAGCCACGAAGAATACATGGTCAAATTAAGACACTCTAATAGCAACTCTTTCACCTAGGTTTCTGAAACCTCCTAAGAACACTTCATGGCTGCAGCAATCTATTTTCATTTCCCAATTCATTTTAAACTAATGCGTGCTCCTTTATAGAAGATGTATGCTGAAAAATACCAGCCCATATCTGGAAATTCTTCCAATCAGGCTGCACCAGACATCCTGTTTAAATAGATTAGGCATGCCATTTAGTCATTGTTAACAACCATTGAAATGAATTACTATGGATATATTACAAGAAAATGTTATGGCCTACCCTGAAACATTGATGTAATAACTGAATCTAAATATATTCTTTTGCAATGGCATTACATCACATCTGTAGAAATTTCTTCAAAATGATTCTTGCATTGGTGTATGCAAAATGGAAGATGTCAAAGACTAACTGATATATATTTTTTAAAATTAAAAAATGGAAAATAATAATAATAATGTGTTTTCACTTCATTCTTAATAGGTGGACAAGACAGAGATGAAGCAATATGTATGTATATGTGCATGTATGCCTTCTAGGTATTTAGTCTAGATGGATCTCCCAACATTGGCTAAAAATTGTGGCTAAACAATCTTTTTAATATTAGAAAATCTAGTTTAAAATAAAATTTGTGGCATGAGAAATAAAAAAAACATGTTAAGTTATAAATAGCAGTTTAAAAACAGCAATGATAATCATTAAAACATCTGCAGAGTAAAACCAGGAGAGTAATTTAACTATGTAGTCTGAATACAGACTGAAAAAGAATTGTTTTAATTTTAACTCAGGGATGGGGGAAAGGAAGATAAGTTCCTGAGAAAGGAGAATTCTGAAGTCTGGGCAGTGGGAAAAAGTTGTGTATTTTTTGGGAACATTTCAGTACACTGCTGCCATAGTAAAAAAAAAAAAAAATGGTAGCAGGTTGTTGCTGGAAAACAACTCAGAAAGAAAAAAGTTTGGAAACCAATACAGATGGTACAATTTTGGAAAAATGTCATCTGATCACAGATTCTAGTTGCTGCACTTTGAACATTTAAATGACTTCTGAACATTATTCGGGGCAGCCCTGTGTAGAATGCAGAAGCATAAAACTGTATGATTTCCTGGCATTGTTCTGTTATGGAAACTCCAGTCCCCATAAAACTGCATGGTTATGGCTACAGTATATATATGAGACCAAGAACAGATAAAAAGAGATACTTATTTATACAGCACATAGGGGTGATGCAGACGAGTGGCCATGGGCTGCCCTGGGAAGCGGAGGATTGGTGCTGACGCTGCCCCATGCCTCAGCCCCAATCCTCCGTTCTGCCGGCCCTGAAAGGAGCGCTAAAATGCTGCTCCTTTCAGAGTCAGCAGAAGGGATGTATCAAGAGCTGCCACACGGCTCTTCTGTGCACGTTGTGTGTAATGGCGTGCACCATCATGGTGTCCTTGGGGAGGGGTTGGGGTGCCCAGCATGTGGCTGCTCCTCCTCTTCCCTGCCTCCAAGATGGTGCAAAGCGCCATTGGTAGAACCCCATAGTTAGGCTATGAAATGCAATGCAATGATGATTACCAGTTTCAACAGTTTTAGGAGATTAAATAAATTCATGGATGATAAGACTTCCATTTCCTACTACTAGGCATGGCAACTATGGGCCTTTGCAGACTGCCAGAAATAGTGCACATTAAATTGAGGCACTGCCCTGGCTCAGTGCTAGGGAGTCATGGGAATTGTATTTTTTTTCTGGGACATTGAGCCTTCTCTGTCAGAAAGCTCTGGTGCCACAATAAATTACAGTTCCCATGATTCCCTAGCACTGAGCCAGGGCAGTGCCTCAATTTAATGTGCACTATTTCTGGCAGTCTGCAAAGGCCCTATCTCTACTATCAGAAGTTACATGCCTCTACATTCCAGCTGCTAGGAGATGTGATTAGAAGAGCACTATTCTCATAGGCCACCATGAGAGAAAGGTGAAGGACTTGGTAGGCCTTTGATCCAATCTACCAGGTTTCATCTTCTGCTTCCAACCACACAAGGTTACAAAAATGTTCTGTCTGAACTCTTGTCATTAATCTTTACTGCTTTGAATCAGTGATATTTCCCTACACATTGAAAAATTGATTGAAGAGTTTTACTCTAGTTGGACTAAGTAGCAGGATAAAAGCCTAGATTTCATTCTATCTGTGTCTGGTTGAGTGGTGCAGCATCTGGCTCCTAGCTGCTGTCATTATGTGGTGGCTGAGATGGGACTGATGTGCTTACTAACAGGAATCCCAAATAGGTAGCAAAGATAAGGATTGCTTGGTCAGGACAACAATGGCAGTAGGGCTTAGAATGGGTATAGGCTGATTGCATCAATATCTACCACCAGTCATTGCTACCACTCCCCTAATTGTATCTTGTTTCTACCACTCTGTTACATTTGTTAGAGGGCACCTCTGTCAGGCCACATCTTTCTCAGCACTTCAGAAATTACCAGTTATGTCAATGGAGATTATCACACAGGGGACAGTACAGAGATTATCACACAATGTCATTATCACACCCGTGACACTTATTACATGATCATGATAAAATTTTCAGATAACATCATGCTTATCCCATCCTTCTCCCACCCTTGAAATGGCATGACCCTGTCAGTTTGTATTAACGAAAACTGTCCTGGTTCACCCAAGCAGCTGGGAGGGAACTACCAACTGATAATGCAGGCAGAAGCAATGAATTACATCTTGAAAGCATCCTTGCTTGCCTGTGAGAGTCCGTCGAAAGAAAGGCATTGGTCAAGCAGTCTGAGTCAAGGGAGACAACAGAAAGCATGATCAACACAGTCCAAAGGTCAAAGAAGCCAGGAACTCTGAGGTAGGAATGCAGGAGTCTAGAAATAGGAAACAAGAATGCTGACCAGGAAACAGATGAACTGCTTCCAATAACTCCTTAGGCAAACTCAGCTCTTAAATAGCCTGACACCAGCTGGTTCTAATCATACTTGATTTCTTGCTGTTTAGCCTGCAGCTTGGCTGAGCATCTTAGCTCTTTCTTTTGTTGGATCCTTTTGTTCCTCCTCCTTGATTGAGGACGTAAGACCCCAGCTGTCTCATCGGCAGGCAAGTCTTGCTGCAATTCCACAGGATGAGCTGGCTGAAGCTCTTCAGCAGGGAGGGCTGGCTGCTCTGCAACAGGGGGCCTAAGCAGACGGCGCAAAGTGCCGTCTTTGAGGCCAGGAAGAGGAGGGGCAGCCTCACGCTGGGCACCCCAACCCCTTCCCCAAAACGTTGTCGGAGCGGCCGGCCCTCCACACGGCCGGTGCTCTGACGACGCATTTCCGCTGCAGCGTCCTCACACGCTGCAGCGGAAGAGGCGCCAAAGGTGCGGCGGATGCCTTTTGCGGCGCACCTTCGGCATCTTGTGGAAGGAGCGCTATTTTAGTGCTCCTTCCTGGAGCAGGGACGCTGCACCGCGGGGCCGAAGAATGTGGATGCCTTGGCCCCGATCCGCAGCTTCCCGGGGTGGCTCCGTGCTGCCCGTCTGCTTCCCCCCAGGGACAGCTGCAGGCTGTTCCTTGTCTGGAAAACTTGCCTGGGTCTCTTCCTCAGCCTCCTCATCAGTCTCTTCTTCCAGGTCCCAAGCTTGCAGCTCCTGGCTCCTGACAGAAACTCATGGTAATACAATGATGGGGCCACTATGGGGGAAAGGACTAGATAAGTGTGGACACAATAAGGATGGGGTAAGGATGTGAGAAATTGCTCCTTATCCCATGTGATAATCTCCTATATCTCTACAATAGTCATTACTGACAACTGAGAAGAATTCTGCCAAGATACTCCCCTTGCTATGCAAATCTGCTCTGAGGTCCATCTCAATGGACTTACTTCCAGGTAAGTGTATTCTAGACATATCCAGAATAGGGAAATGAAACACAGTCTCACAAATGACTTCAATTTTCACTGAAAAGAGAATGATTATTCAGATGGGGTACTTGAGTACTTCACTGCAGACCCTGATTATCTTTCATCTAATTAAAAAGCTGTTGAAAAATAATTTATGATTTAGTTGTGAACTGATGATGAAAAATTCATTTGTGCTAATAGCACACTCAGATTATATTTTATTGCTCAATTTTTATTGGTCCTGATAAGGGGGCAGTGGATTAATTATATCTCCATTTCACCATCTCAGTAACACAAAGAAATATTACTCCTGTGAAAGGAATTCTTTCTTTCAGAAAGAAATTCTGCTTTATTTTAATTACGTTATTTCATGAGGTGACAAAAAGGAGAGCAAGCATTGACTTTTCTGCATTTGCTCAGGAAGATATATTTAAGGTGATTTAAGAAAGGAAAAGAATGGAATGACCTATTTTGGTCTAAAAGTGAAGCTAAAAGCCCTAATTGTGTGAATAATTGAGTTGAAACTTTCCTGTTGCAAAACTTAAGAGCATTGCAATGAACCACAGCTATCTTTTTTCTAGATTAAAATAAGAGATGACCTGTATCTCATTTTATGAGCCACAGAGTATCAAGTCAAATATTCCTACAGGAACATGGAGCTTCACATGATGTGTAAAAGGCATGATGCAAGGCTACATCTAAATACATCAGTTATGAATGAATAGTTTATCAATTTATTATTTTTCTTTCTCCTATGCTCAGTTTTCTTAAACCTCATGCACTTTTCATTCCAAATATGAGAAAATGTGCAAACTCTGGTAATTAATTAAAAAATGAATGGAACTGAAATTTGCACCAGTCAAAATCAATATTTCCAAAACTGTGTGGTGTTGCTGGCCACATATTTCAATGACAAGAAGTGTTGGGGTGGGTGGGTGGAAGAAAGTTGTGAACTGCTATTCAACATTAACATAACTGAATGCACTGAAAATGAAAGACAGATTTTTAAGGGTTAAGCAATAAAAGTCCTTGGTGTAAATCAATGAATTTGTCAATTTTGGTTTTTCTCACATTTAGTTTTTTTCCCCTTAATCTTAATTCTAATTTTAACTTCTTTTAATTTTTTTTAAAAAATGCAGTTCACCCATTCCCATTTAATGGCCCATTCACAATACTCAAAAGACATGGAAGCTGTCTGAAGGCTCCACGAATTAGTTTTGTCATTGCTGTATCTGTTGACCATGGTCTTGTGGCCTCTGCCCAATCAGCATAATTGAGAATGCTCTCTATGCATATACTCTTGTATGCACACGGAGCTTTTTTATGCAAGGGGAATTCATAGTCCATCAAAATGTCCTCTTACTCATAGTCAGAGAGAACGAGAGAGAGACATGTTATAGTTTGTTGCAGCATTAAAAGGAAAGAGGGAGATCAAAAGTAATCTTTCAGCAAAGACAAACTGGTTTATTTTAGTGTAAACTTTCATGGATTTCAGTCCCCTTCCTCAGAAACAGTGATGGTATCAACATTAAAGCACCAGATCAATCCACTCTGAGTTTTAGTACAAACATTAAAGAAAGACTCCACAGTATTGAACCTATTTTAAGTTAGTGTCTAGCATGTTGGCTAGATCCTTTAACAACTTCCTTTAAAGTTAAAGCTAAAGTTCCTTTAACATGCAATAAAACATGTAGCAGATTCACTGTCCTATTGAGATGGAAGCCCTCAGCTACCACTGTGCATAAGGCACTTGCAGCAAAGTGATCTGAAAACAATGGCCCTGTTGTGAGGCTACATGACTCTAGCTTCTTCTGAAACAACATTCACTTGACATGAAACAAGTAGGCAATCTGATTTCATCTACTGTTTTAATCCTAATAATGTTTAACTGAATGCTGGTAGATAGAAATTAAATTGACAGCCATGGGGAATGAACACATTAATTATGCAGAGACACAGTAATAGTTGCACATTCCCCTACTCCCAACACTTGAATTGCCTATGCTACTCCTCCCAATGTGTTCTGAAACCACTAGGGATTGGAGAGTTGTTAAATCACAAATGCTATTCAGCCCAAGTCATCTCTGCAGCAGCTGCCAAGAAGGAAGCCAATTAGTGGCAATTCTGATGGTTTCTTTGTGTTTGTGATGAGCATATCTGTCCACAAGAAAGTAGTCTGAGATAATCCACCTATATGCTATCAAACTATCATGACAGTAACAGCATTCAGTCATGCTAAGAAATGCTCTATAAGCTTTGAACTAGTGACCTGCAGGTCAAAGGGTCTGTATTCATTTGCTAATTCCATGGACTACCTAGTTTTTCCTTCCTGGATTTTTATTAACACTTCCCCCTTTCATTTATTCTTGAAAACTAATCAAAAGCAGCACTGCACTTAATTGTGTGGAGTGGCAACCAGATTTTCAGAGAACTGGGAACAGACTATACCTTCCTATCGATAACTAGCCTGACATAAAATGTCTACAGGTCAGCACTACTGAGAATCTTAAGGATGGTGAAATATAGAACAGGATATTCACACTGTTATATAGATATTCAAGTATGAGTTATCTCTACCTTCCCTCCACCCTCCACCCCCCCAAAACTGATATTTTCTGGAATGCTAAGATTCACATTACTGGGAGAAAGGAAATGTGAAATAGCATTTTAGTTTCAGAAGGAAAATAACAGATAAATGTAAAGAAAATCTGGAAATGTATTTTGAACATGTTGTCCCAAGTAGATGACCAGCCAGCAGATGGCTGTTTGTTAACAAGTGCACATTAATTTACTGAATACTCCTGGATTCAGAGCATTTCAGCACAAATTCTGAAAGTGATTTCCAAAGTAAAAAATGTAAAAGAATAAAGTTAAAAAACTATTATTATTACAGGTTAAATCTCCCTTGTCCAAAATCTTTGGGACCTAACATATTTTGGATTTTTTAGGGCTGTTGTTGTTATTATTATTATTATTATTATTAGCATATACATAATATCTTGGAAATAGAACCCAAGTCTAAACATGAAATTCATTTCTGTTTTGTATACATGACAATCATCTCAATAAGACTCCATGGGAAACCTATGAATATCACCATAATTCATGTACATGCACCAACCACTGAGGCAGAACAAGAAAAATTGATAGATTTTATGAAGGATTACAGGAAGAAATTGACAACACACCAACACAGGATGTCAAGCAGATAATTGGTGATTGGAAGGCAAAGGGTGGACATAAAGAAGAATCAAAAACGGTAAGAAGATTTGGACTAGGCAAAAGGCTGCATCCTATCACCCTACTTATTCAATTTATATGCAGAACATATTGTAAGGAAAGCAGGCTTGGACATGGAAGAGGGAGGAGTGAAAATAGGAGGAAGAAATATCAAGAATCTGAGATATGCTGACGACACCATAATACTAGCAGAAAACCTCACAGACCTGGAACAACTACTAAGGAAGATCAAAGAAGAAAGTGCAAAATCAGGATTACTGTTGAACATAAAGAAAACAAAAATAATGACCACAGAGAACTTACACACGTTCAAACTAGACAATGAGGAAATAGAAATAGTAAAAGAATTCTCATACTTGGGATAAAATATTGATCAGAATGAGGACTGCAGCCAGGAACTCAGGAGAAGATTAAGAATGGGGAGGGCAGCTATGAAAGAACTAGAAAAGATTCTAAAATGCAAAGATATACAACTCAGCACAAAAGTTAGAATCATACAAGCTATTGTAGTCCCTATTACCATGTATGGATGTGAGAGCTGGACAGTCAAAAAAGAAGATAGCAGGAAAATCAACACATTTGAGATGTGCTGGAGAAGAGTGCTGAGGATTCCATGGACAGCCAAAAGGACAAACAAATGGGTCCTAGAACAGATCAAACCAGAGATATGCCTAGAAGCCAAGATGACAAGACTTAGGGCCTTTGCAGACTGCCAGAAATAGTGCACATTAAATTGAGGCACTGCCCTGGCTCAGTGCTAGGGAGTCATGGGAATTGTATTTTTTTCTGGGACATTGAGCCTTCTCTGTCAGAGAGCTCTGGTGCCACAATAAATTACAGTTCCCATGATTCCCTAGCACTGAGCCAGGGCAGTGCCTCAATTTAATGTGCACTATTTCTTGCAGTCTGCAAAGGCCCTTACTGCCTTTGCAGACTGCTAGAAATACTGCAAATTGAGTTCACTTTAACTGCCCTGGCTCTGTGCTAGGGAATCATGGGAATTGTATTTTTTTCTGAGACATTGAGCCTTCTCTGTCAGAGAGCTCTGGTGCCACAATAAACTACAGTTCCCATGATTCTCTAGCACTGAGGGCCTCGGCAGACAGTTAATTGAGCCGCCTTCCGGGCCCGGAAGAGGAGGGGCAGCCGCACGAGCGGAGCCCCTTCCTCTTCCTGAGGTCGCCCTCGGAGTCGCCGGCCCTCCGCACAGCCGGCGCTCCGGGGATGACCTCACGCCGCAGCGACCGGATGCACCGCGGTGTTTGAGTCAGGGAAAGTGCACCCGCTGCTTTTAGGTCGCACTTTCCCTGACATCTAAAAGGAGCGCAAATTTGGAGCTCCTTTTAGAGTCGCCGGAGGAGCGGCACGGTGCGGAGGCTGAGCTCCGCCGCCGCTCCGGACCAGGGCGTCCCCGACACCCTGGTCTGCAGAGGGGGTGAGTCAGGCAGTTAAAGTGGACTCAATTTGCACTATTTCTGGCAGTCTGCAAAGGCCTTTAGACTGTTTACTTTGGACACATCATGAGGAGGCGTGAATTGTTGGAAAAGACAATAATGCTGGGAAAGTGGAGGGAAATGGGAAGAAAGGAAGGCTACATGCCAGATGGATGGACCTTATTTTAAAGAGACCATGAACATAATAATAATAATAATAATAATAATAATAATAATAATAATAATAAAATTTATTTATACCCCGCCCTCTGGAATACCAATCTGGGCGGCTTACAATTTAAAAACATATACAGATCCATAAAACACAGATATATACAACAAACCCCCTCCCCCCCTTAAAACAGTATTAAATCAATGATTTTTAAAATTAATAACAATACTTATTAAAATACAATACAAACCCAGAGTATGTGCCCAGCCAGAATATCCTACCATTAATGATGGGGCCACGTAAGGATAACTGGGGAGGGTTATTTATACCTGAGGCCGGGTAATTAGTCTGGAAAGGCCTGCCGGAAGAGATCCGTCTTGACAGCTTTTTTGTGTTTGCAGGAGTTGGGCAGATCAGTAGAGGACAGGGGGAGCTGGAGATGTCTTATCCATAGGGTCACAATGGCTTGAGACCACCACAAAGTCAGTTAACAACAACAACAACAACAAATATATGTTATACACACATCCTGGAGGTAATTTTATACACAATATTTTTTAATAATTTTGGGCATGAAACAAAGTTTGTGTATGCTGAACCATCAGAAGTTAAAGGTATCAGTTTCTCATGCCACCGATATGGAGAATTTTGGGTTTTGGAATATTTTGGAATTCTGGACAAGGGAGATTTGGCCTGTGTAAGAAAACAGTCACATACCTGGTTAAATGAAATCCAAGTAATAATAATAATAATAATAATAATAATAATAATAATTTATTTATATTTCCCTCCTCCCCCTATGGATCGAGGCAGGAGTACAAAGATAAAATGTACAAAATGTACAGTAGTACAGTCAATAAAAAAGAAAAAAACATAACAATAAAACCACAACAGTAATAAAAAGAACAATAATAAAAACAATAAACCCAACAATAAAAACAATAATAATAACAGCAATAATTAATACAATAATAAAATTACAATGCAGGTTTATGCCACGAGTGATATAATCACAATTGAGGGGATTTCCATTCACTTAAAGAGTGTTAAGCAGTTTGGGCCCAGACATCACATGTAGAGATAAAGTATTCTGGAATAAAACAAACATATCTGTCCTACAGACCATCATTAGTACATGTGCCTCACAAAACTTGGACTTTTAACCAAATTATACAGTGTGGCAGACTGACAAGACTTCAAATCATCATTGTGTGGTCAATTATTTTGCTTGATTGTATAAATAAGTAAAAGTGGATTTAAAAACCACAATGCATTAGCTAGATTAAATACATTTCATTCCTTGGTTGTGAAAGCTATTATTGCCATGTTCAAAGATTCATTAAGTTGTAGGGATCCTTGTAGCACAAGTGCAACCCCTTGCTTGATAAGGGAAATCCAGAACAAGAGATTAGTGGTCAATTTCTGACTGAAGGCCTACAGCAAGGGAGATACCTCCAGTCTTCTGGGTTATACTTGCTGTGTTGGGCTGCACTTACTATCAGGTTTACTCTAATGGTAAGACTAGAACATCAGAGGTAGAGGACTGCAGGTTTGATTGTTCCTCCATAGGAGGGAAAATATACATACATACATACATAGACACAGAGAGACACATATCAAGAAAATGTAATATAATTTACTTAGTAGAAAAAATGACATGGCAGTGTAGATTAAGATGAAGAATACCACCTCAGAGGTGTCTTGAAAGAATACTTTCTGCTTGAAATTTTCTGCATGTGGTGAGGAAGAGCTCTGCCTGGACAAGGGAATGTGCATGTTAGTTTTAAATTTATGTCCAATTGTCTGATGATATTTTATAATGTGACAAGTCATTAGCTAACTTGACATATTGTAATATAATAGCACATTATAAACAAAGTAGTGCAATGTAATAAATCATTAATTCATGGTGCCAGGTTAGAGGATTCAATAGTAAACAAACACATACCTCTCCTGAATATATAATCTTTTGGAAAAGATGATTGCAAATTATCTACAAATAATGTACCACCTGGATTGCTTCAGTGTTTTTTGTTTTTTTTTAAAATACCAATTGTTATTTTGGGCCATCTGTTTTGCAGATGCTTAATCATTAATGTGAAGTAGCTGGTAGCCAAAACATTTATAGGAAAATAGTTCATATGAAACGCAAACTTTTTTTCTTATTATTTTGAACCTTGTCCCTCTCCCTCTGTGTGTATGCACTTATAGACACTTCCTTGAGTTAATGTGCAATGGTTCTTACAACATAATTAACTACACAATGATGATTTGAAGTCTAGTCAGTCTGCCACACTGTATATTTGGTTAAAAGTCCAAGTTTTGTGAGGCACATGTACTAATGAAGGTCTGTAGGACAGATATGTTTGTTTTATTCCAGAATACTTTATCTCTACATGTGATGTCTGGGCCCAGACTGCTTAACACTCTTTAAGTGAATGGAAATCCTCTCAATTGTGAGAAGTTCCTACATATACATAAGAGTTTCACCATCTATAAAATTTACAATGATGTTTTGGGAAAGAAATTAACCAAGATTTCTTAAAATACAAATATCAATTTCATGGTCTGTGAGATTATTCATGAAAGCACTCATGTATTTGTTGTTTTCTTACAATCAGGAGGAAATCTCAAGCATTGGGTTTTCTTTTTCTTTTTCAAATTATGTACAAGTAAATGATGAAAAATGCATTTATTTGAAGAATTCATGCAAACACAATTTAGCCAATGAGGAAAAAATTTAAATGCTTACATTAAGAAAAATGCATATGTAACAAGAGAGGCATTTTTTTCAAGTTTGGGAATAAAACAAAGTCTCTCACAACATCAGCTGGACTGAGAATGATGATGGGATCGGGGGAGAGCAAAATGGAAAGATTTTCATGTCCTTATTCTGTTCAGAGAAGTTCATTCTAACTAATCTTATGCAACAAGATCTGTCATTGAACAGTATCACACAGAGGATTACCGTGGTTAAAATGTAGGTAAATCATTCCTAAAGCACTCTGAGAGCAGATGCAATGTAACCACGGGAGACAAGCATGACTGGTGATCACACCAATGCACTTTAGGAATGATTTAGCCACGTTTTAACCACAGTAAGCCTCCATGTTATATTCTCCATTAACAAAGTAGTGCCTTCACCTTGTAGATGAAATCTACATTCTCTCAGACATCTTTAATAGACAAGAATTGAGAATTCATTTTTTTAATCAAAGAAATTATAGAAATTGGTGGGTATAGATCAGGGGTAGGCAACCTTTCCCCTTTAAGGGCCGAAGGACTTCAGCTCCCAAAAGCCTCAGCCATGTTGGCCAATAGTCCCATGTTGGCCAATAGCTCCTGGGATTCTGGGAGCTGAAGTCCCTCGGCCCTTAAAGGGGAAAGGTTGCCTACCCCTGGTATAGATCATCTCAGCAGAGCCAGCATGATGTAGTGATTTAACTGTTGGCCTAGGAATCCAGGAAACCAAGGCTCAAACCCCCACTCACTCATGAAAGCCAATTGGGTGACCTTAGGTGGTTATTATTATTATTATTATTATTATTATTATTATTTCCCACCATTCTCCCAGGACTGGGACTCAGGGTGGCTTACAACATTAAAAAAACAATAGTATTAAAAACGTACAAAAATAGTACATAAAACCAAATTAAATTAGTACAATAATTAAAACAGATTCCAAGCCAAAATATCAAAAACTTTGAAAAGATAAAAATGTTTAAAATACATTAAAACAATATAACACCCCAGACCATTCTTTAAAAGCTTTCTGTTTTGAATGTTTTGAATGCCTGTCTGAAAAGGAAGGTTTTCATCTGTCAGCGGAAGACTATCAAGGAAGGAGCCATTCTGGTCTCCCTGGGGGAGTTCCAGAGTCTAGGGGCAGCCATGGAAAAGGCCCTCTCTTGTGTCCCTACCAACTGTGCTTGTGATGGTGGTGGGATGGAGAGAAGGATCTCAGAGCTTAGGCAGACTCACATAGAAAGATACAGTCTACCAAATAACCTGGACCTGAGCCATATAGGGCTTTTTAGGTCATCACCAGCACTTTGAATTGGGCTCAAAAACAAATTGGCAGCCAGTGGGAGCTGTTTCAACAGGGGCATTGTATGATCTCTGTAACCTGCCCGTTAGTAGCTTGGCTGCAGCTCTTTAGACCAGCAGAAGTTTCTGAACATTCTTCAAAGGCAGCTCCAAGTAGAATGCATTACAGTAAACCAAACAGGATGTAACCAAGGCATGTACCACTGAGGCTAGATCTGGCATCTCAAGGAATAGGTGCAGTTGGTGCACAAGTTTTAAATGTGCAAAAGCACCTCTTGTCATTGCAGCGGTGACCAAGGTGAATCCAGGAGTACTCCCAAACTGCGAACCTGCATCTTCAGGGGGAGTGTGACCCCATCTAACACAGACTGGATCCTTATTCCCTGATCTGCCTTCAGACTGACCAAGAGCACCTCTGTCTTATCTGGATTAAGTTTCAATTTTTTGCCCTCATCCAGTCCATTACTGATGACAGACACTGGTTTAGGCCTAGAACAGCCTCCATGAATTGAGGTGGAAAGGAATAGTAGAGTTGAGTGCCAACAGCATATTGATGACACTGTGCCCCAAAATTCCGGACAACCTCTCCCAGCAGCTTCATGTATAGGTTAAATAGCATAGGGGACAACACAGAACCCTGAGGGACCCCACAGGCCAATGGCCAGGGGGTCGAGCAGGAGTCCCCTAGCAGGAGTCCCCTGTGTTCACCCCTGAGGAAGGAATGGAGCCACTGTAAAACAGTACCTCGAAGTCCCATCCCAGAGAAGGAGTCCAGAAGGATACCATGGTCAATGGTATTGAAAACCGCTAAGAGATCCAGGAGAACCAACAGGGACAAACACCCCTTGTCCACTTCCCTGCGTAAGTCATCCACCAAGGTGACCAAGGCTGTCTCTGTTCCATAGCCAGGCCTGAAACCAGATGGAAATGGAAATAGATAATCTGTTTCCTCCAGAAACCCCTGGAGTTGGGAAGATACCACACATTCTAAAACCTTGTCCAGAAATGGTGGGTTGGACACTGGATGATAAGTATTCATTATTGTGGGATTCAGAGATGGCTTTTTTAAACAAAGGCCTCACAACTGCCTCCTTTAGGCAAGATGGAACTCTGTTGTAGGGAGGCATTGACTACCTCTTTCACTCACTCAACCAGTCTCCCTCTGGCCTGTATAATCAGCCAAGAAGGACAAGGATCTAAGACATATGTGGTGGCTTTCACTTCTCCAAGGATCCTGTCCACATCATCAGGGTGCACAAGTTGAAATGTATCCATTAACTTTGGACAGACAGGTGCCAGGGTTATATCCTCTGGCACTGTATCAGCTGTAGCATCCAAGTTGGTGCAGATGAGTGAATTTATCTGCAAAAGTAACAGCTTTAAAGGAAGGCAATAGCAAACCGTCTCTAAACAAATATTGCCAAGAAGACCCCCAAGTTCACCATAGGATTGCCATGAGTCCCAAATGATTTGAAAATATACAGTAATGGTAGACCATTTCATAGTTACCTAGTTTATCCCTGCCAAGGACAAACCATATAGTGCTACATCACCTTCCTTTTGGCTACTCAGAACTAAGGGGGGGGGGTGCAGACTGCCAGAAATAGTGCAAATTGAGTCCAATTTTAGGGTTAGGGTTAGTGCTAGGGAAACATGGGAATTGATTTCCCCCCCCCCCCCCCTGAGACATTGAGCCTTCTCTGTCAGAGAGCTCTGGTGCCACAATAAAATACAGTTCCCATGATTCCCTAACCCTAACCCTAATCCCAAAAGTGGATTCAATTTACACTATTTCTGGCAGTCTGCAACCCCCCTAAGTCTTATTGAGTTCAGCATATCTTATTCCACATAAGTAGGAGTGGTATGAACTATGCTGTACTATATTGTTTATGGGAAGTCCAATTTTATTCAGTGGAGTTTAACAATTTGAAAATGTGCTGAGAACTGTGGCCTTAGAGTGATAATTTGAATAGTTTGATTACATATTTGTTTAGCTTACTTTAGTCATAGAGTTCATCTAGAATTTTGATTATGACAGAATGCTTCTTTCAATAGTTGGTAATTATTTAAGCAAGCACCACCTTCCCTTTATGCTTTTTCATACATGTTTGCCAATGGATGATTACATTTATTGGATTTTCATATATTTAACATTATTTTTTTTGGTTTTTTTGTTAAGTTTATCAAGCTTTCTCCCAGTCTCATGGTTTCACATGCAGATAATTTGTCATGTTTTGTGATTGGTGATGCCCCTCCCCCTTTTTGGTTCGTTTTTACATGGAGAAAAATGCCATTTTCTGCACATACATAACTAACTTTATTTAACTGCAGAGTTTTGTCCAGGAAGTACAGCATGATATAAATTTTTTCAAGGGGAAAAACATACATGGAAAATTACTGTCCAAAGGACCTCAATGAAGATAACTTTAAATTTTAGATCAATGTGACAAACATAACAAACCACTCAATGTCTGCTTCTGTTTCTATGTAAACATGAAGATTATTATCCATGGCTAGTTTGGGACATGAAGTAAGAAAAAGGCTGAATATTCTGTCTTGTAGTTTCAAATAGAGTTATTGGTGTGTTAGAACTTCTTAAGTTTGCCTATATGTGGGTGAGGTACCTTAAGTTCTTAACATGTTTAGGACTTCAGATCCCTGGCCAGCTGAGAGACATTATAAATATGCAATGAATGAATGAATGAATGAAATAACATATTGGATTTGCTTTCTTCATACTTTTTAGGTGTCACTACTTCTGACAGTGGTAGTCAGTGTCAGAAGTGACTTTAAATGTTGGGCAGAAGTGGAATAGTGGTTTAAATATGGACTAAGAGTTTGGGAGAACAAGTTTTGACTCCCCACTAAGTCATGAAAATCCTTTCTGAAATCCAAAAAATCCTCTGCTAGTCAGTGTTCCCAGTACTGAACTAGATGGACTAATGGTTTGACTCAGTATGAGGCAACATCCTGTCCTTATACAGAAGATCACATTTTAAATAGGTGATACTTTCTGCTCACCACTGAAGAGCAACCTTTTAATAGAATATATGCTGGGATAATTTTCAGCATATTCTCATTCTCACTCATTCCATTGCTATCACTGGCACCAATTAATCACAACAACTGGTTCTCAATTTGCCACCACCTCTGGTGTCATCTTCTGTTTTTCACTCACCTCTGCACACTGTGGATGGATTTTTCCACCTTCCTGTGTTACAATACAGAGTTCAATTGTCATTGCTATGGTATGCAGATTTACTGTGCCTGTTTATTTATTCATATCTCTTTGGAATGCTTATGAATTATTCTTCCCCCCTGCATTAACAGTTCTGGGTTGTAGGAATATAATTAGCCCATTATGTCACATTAAGTTTCCGGAAGCTTTGTTCTTGAGTCTATGGAAAGGTGGAATGATATATCAAGAGAAGGGGCTGCAATGGGTAACAATATCAATTTTCCCCCAAACAGTTTTAGTGTTTGCATTACTATCATGATATATGACTCAAATGGAAAATGTAAAGCCTAAGACAGGACCATCCTAAGAGATTTTGTGCACAAGATGAAAGACAAAATGGTGCCCTCTTTATTCTATGTATGTACAGAGTTCGCTGACAATTTAATACTACTGAATTGGCTGACAATTTAATACTACTTCAACACTAGTGACATAACAACATCTTAACTGCATATGACAACATCATGGCAGCTGAAGGGAATGTAAGGCAAAATATGTGGCACACAAAATTCTGACACCTTGCCACTATTGTTCACATACACCTGTGAACCCAGCCCTACTCAACCCATACTACGTGTAGTGACTCCCTCACTATCTGTAATGGTATGGCCAGCTCTGTCCAATGACTGACTACATCATGTACTGACTCTAGCAAAAACTATAACTAATCACCAGACTTGGAAGTATATATTATATATATATTGTTCAAAAGTTGTTGTCTTATATTTTTGGCTAACTTCTTCATCTATTGAGGTCTTCAAATCAGCCCTGGTGGCGCAGTGGTTAAATGCCTGTACTGCAGCCACTCACTCATAAACCACAAGGTTGTGAGTTCAATACCAGCCAGGGCTGAGGCTCGACTCAGGCCTGCATCCTTCCGAGGTCGCTAAAATGAGTACTCAGATTGTTGGGGGGCAATCAGCTCACCGTTGTAAACCGCTTAGACATCCCATGCGCGATATGAAGCGGTATATAAATGAAGCTGCTTTTGCTTTGCTTTCATTTTTGTTAAAGTTGACCCAACTAGCAGTAAAGATGATAATGGCAGTCTTCCTTCCTTCCTTCTTTCCTTCCTCTAAAAATCTCTTTAAAATCTAAAATGGAATTATTTTTAAATAGCCAATAGTCTCCTTTCAGAAACATACTGGGGCATGATTTGAAATTTGGAAGCACTTTGGAAGATGTCAGGGGAAGAGGTGTTAATCTGTGGCCTTCAAATATCTGAAGAATGGCAAAATGAGCCCAAGTCCCAGAAATTGTTCATGCCTGATGAACTGTATATGAATAATATGGAGCATGGCATAAGCTCAGGTACTGTAGGTATGGAAATAATCTTGTAAATATTTCAGCAATGGTTGAAAAGTGTCAGGAAATCCTAATGAGGAAATCCTAAATGAGAAAGAAACTTTTAAGTTGGGGGTGTATTCTGCATAAAATATGTATATTTGTGTATGTGCAGAAAATGGCATTTTTCTCCATGTAAAAAGCATTGCCATTTTCTGTATAGGGAGATCATTTTCTGCACAGAAATGCTGCTTTCCAAACAGAAAATACTGCTTTCTGTGCAGTGAACCAGTTTTCTGTACAAGAAACCCATGTAATTTTTTTAAAAACACTAAGGGCCTTTGCTGATGGGTGGCACAGAGCTGCCCCAGGAAGTGGTAGATTGGGGCCATGGCAACCCCACGCCGTGGCCCCAATCCTCCCTTTTGCCACCCCAAAAAGAGTGGCAAAATGCTGTTCCTTTTAGGGGCAGCAAAGGGCTACCCTAAGATCTGGCGCCACAACTCTTCCTCACCCTTTTGGCACAGTGTGTTTAAATGCTATGCCAGGAGGGTGTCCTGATGCCATGTGCCATGCGTAATGGCGCGAGGTGTCAGGACAGTGTCAGCATGGGGTTGGGGTGGCCAGCATGTGGCCGCCCCACCCCAACTCTACCCCCCAGGCTGGCCCTTTGAACTGGTCTGCAGAGGCCCAAAATAAGTCCCATAGAGTGAAATGTCTTGCTAAACTTAAAAAATGATTTTATCACAGCAAGGAAAAGAAATTGCCTGTGAGAACAAAGTTTACAAAGATTTGCTTCCCTCTACTATAGTGCTGGTAGCTCAAAGTAGCCGAGACTAAGGACTTTATCACATGGCTAATAAAGTGTTTTACCTGAATCGAATTTAATTTTAAATAGGGCTGCATCTGGACCATATCACAAAGATTTTGCTGCCAGAACTATCACCCGAATGCAGCCCAGGTTCATCCCTGCTTCCAGGAGCACTCTGGCAGCCATTTTTCAAGCCTGGAAACTCCTGGTTTTAAAAAGAGATGCCTGGGAGTGAGGATGGACCCAGTCAGCATCTGGGCAGCAATTTTGGTGGCAAAATCTTTGTGATAGGGTCTGGATGCAGCCTGATTTAAAATTAAATTTGATTCAAGTAAAACACTTTATTTCAGCTATGCAATAAGCCTCTAACTCTGTTACACTTTCCCTAAAGCACTTCTGCATTTTAATAACATGACTAACTGTAGGTTAACATCCAGGTAAAAACTTGCAGAAAGGGGTAGAGGAAAGATAATTTCTGCTATTCTCAGAGTGTCATCAATAGGGACTTTTGGACACGTGTCCTATGCTCCACTCAGCAGGATGAGTATGAAGGTCACAGAACTCACCAGGGCTAGCTTGCCATACATTGAAGTACATGAAATAATACACATTGAGGAGGTCCACCTTAAGACTGCCCAGAGTGTAATATTACATAAATCCACCATCGCTTGGTTCTTTTGTACTCTAAAAGTACAGACTACATTTGTTATTTTCCTTGAAAAGAATCCTTGCTGTCTTCCACCATGCTTCTTCAAAAGGTCATCCTCCTTATTCAGTCTTCCAGTATCTTAAATGGGGCACTGTCTGTGAAATACACTGGCAAGATTTCTAAAATCACTCATAGACAAATCAAATGTAATAAAATACCTCTAGACATAGCATAGAAAATTCCATAATCATTAATAATGAACAAGGAATTATCCATCTTATAGATACAATTTTTGACATTTTAGTGAATGCTAATCACATGTTTCCTTCCCACTGTCAGCATGTCTTTATTTGGTATTATTAACAAGTGTCTTTTTTAAAAAAGAAAGAAAAAAGTTGGGTATTGATACAAAAGTAAAGGAGGTACCCATTAAAACTGTGAGAAAATTAAGTTTAATGCATGCAGTGGAGATCACATTTATACACAGATTAGCTTGATTGAGAGCCAGTGTGGTGTAGTGATTTTAGCATGGAACTATGACTCAGGAGACTAGGATTCAAAACATATTGCAGAAATAACCCAGTTTGAGACTCAATGATACCTCTATTGGGCCAACCAAAATGCACAACTACATGTTGCAAGCTTTTAAAATCACACTGTCTTCATCAGGCAAACAGAAGAAAAAAATTGAAGATGTTAGTCTTGGGCCTGCATTTTCTGTTTCTGATCTCAGTTCAGATGTTAGGGGAGGACTATCTTCAGGCAACCGCATGCCGCGGCCCCAATCCTCCTTTTTTTCCACCCCGAAAATAGCAGCAAAATACAGCTCCTTTTAGGGGTGGCAAAAGGCCTCCCTAAGAGCAGGCGCCATGGCTCTTCCTCACCCTTTCGGCGCAGCATGTTTAAACGCTGTGCCAGGATGACATCCTGACACTGTGCTGTGCGTAACAGCGCACGGAGTCAGGATGGTGTCGGTGTGGGGTTGGGGAAGCTGGCGTGTGGCTGCTACACCCCAACTCTGCCCCCAGGCCGGCCCTTTGAGCCAGTCTGCAGGGGCCCATTGTCTCAGCCTCAGAGAAAGGCAAAGCAAACTCACTCTGAACAAATCTTGCCAAAAAATCCTTATGTTTGCCTTAGGGTCATCACAAGTTGGAAAAAAATTGCAACAGCAACACAATTGGCCAGATCCAGTGGGATTGTTTCATTGGTGGAATGCCTTCTGTTAGTTCAGGGGTAGGCAACCTTTCCCCTTTAAGGGCCAAGGGACTTCAGCTCCCAGAATCCCAGGAGCTATTGGCCAACATGGGACTATTGGCCAACATGGCTGAGGCTTCTGGGAGCTGAAGTCCCTTGGCCCTTAAAGGGGAAAGGTTGCCTACCCCTGTGTTAGTTGAATGGCTTTTGTCAGTGAAAATTCCCCAGACCAGATTTTTGGGTGCATGGGTGGGGAGGGGGAGAAAGTAATTCATGTTAATGCCATTGGATTTAGACCATTCACTTCTCTCAAATGAGATTACACTTAACCTGGCCTAAATTCCTTACCTCTGAGTTTGAATTGTTCTAACTGTTTATGACTGTCAGGGATGATGGGAGTTGTAGCTCTTCACCTCTGGCTCTAACTCACCACCTTGTTATGCAGCAGAGCTGACCAGCTTTGATCAGTGGTTGATGCTTCTTTCCCAAGCAGCAGAGTTTCAGAGAATAGGCTGAAGACCCTGACAAACTCTTCAAGCCTTCTCTTTCTTCTTCCTGAGATGTCTCCAAACCTCTCCAGGATTCTTCTGGCTCTTGTATCTTCCCTCAAGACACCAGACAACTCAGTAGTCTTATATAAAAGATCTACTTTTATTCTACTATATACATAAATACTATATGCCCTACAAATCACAATCTCTACACTTCACAATATCTCCAACACTACTCCACAATGTACATTAGCAAACATTGCAATTTATAGCCATTGTTAGACACCACCCACCAGTCAGTTTCCACCCAGTGGGTGTGTACATACATCTTGATTGGTCCACATAGATCATCCCATACCTAAGACCAACCCAAGTGTTTCATCACTTTTCCTTGACCACTTAATGAGTCTCAGGTGTTTGCAATCTATCACAGGTGTTCTCAATATACCTTCTATAACTTTGTCCTTGGCTCTCAAGGCTTCTTAATTATATTATCTTTTTCACCTGTGTATCTTCCTGATTGCTCCTGCTTAGTCACTTTGACATTCACATACATATTTTTATTTCTATTACTGTATATCCCATGTTGCTTTTTCCTTAACAATGACTGGATGCATCCCCAACATTCTGTGGTTCAGGAGGACCTGAGATGTATCCAGACTACAAAAGTATAGAACTATGATTTCACTTTTAGCTGCCATGGAACTTGGGATTTATAGTTTCCAAAACTCCCAGGCTGAAAATTCCACATATCCTTCCCTAAACTGTGAATCTCAGGATTCTATAGGATGGTGCCAAGGCAATTAAAGTAAAATCACAGTTCTATAACTCAGCAGTATAAAAGAGACCCTGATCAGTCCAACAAGCAAACCTGGTGAAAAACATGTATCTCTAGTCTGAACAGGGAAGAGAACCTTTTCAAACAGACACATTTGGACTGAGTAGTTTAGGGAAAAGCCATTCTGGGGCTTCATACAATACCAAACTGGGATTGCTAACATCCACTGTTTAAAAGCTTTACTTCTCATTGCTACTGTCCATTAACAAGGTAACACCCATTTAAACTCTTTTAAATTTGACCTAAACATTTATAATGATGGCCAGTGAAGCACTAATGCTCAGATTATATGGCAACTGCTTTTTGTGAACAAAATCAATGAAAATCTATTAATTCAAGTACTTAATCTGTTCATGGACAATATATTTTGCAGACATTTTACATTAGCCTGCAGTGCTTGTAATTATTTAGATCATTGTGACTAACCATGAGTATCTCACATAAATCATGTAATTAATTGGGTTACAGCTCTCTGGCCCATTTATACAAATCACACTTTTTCCATAGCATTTTAATGTTATTATAATTTTGTACTGCATAAAGTCTGTGAGATTCCAGGATAATTTAAGTATTAATAAATGTAATTGGAGATGCTGACCTTTTCATGTTGGGGAACATGAAATGCAAGTTCCCTCATGGAAGCCTGATAAATTCTTTATTAAATACACAGATGTATTGATAGATAGATAGGAGGATGGGAAAATAGATAGATAGATAGATAGATAGATAGAATAGATAGAATACTAGTAGATAAAAACTATGTTGACACTCAAGTTGCAAACTGATTGCATCAAATTAAATACAGTGCTATATGACTGAACCTTAAATGAGGGATATTTCAGGTTCCTTGTCAAAGAACAAGATTTAGTAGGTCCACCAAAAACTATAGGATAGTACAAGGACTAGGGCACATGTACTTAGGGATGAAAGAGAGCACCCCGAAGGAGGAGCGTCACACTAAACCTGGGCAAGCTGGGTGGGCACCACGGCAACTTCATGCTGCAGCCCTACTTTGGCATTTTTCCAGCACAAAAAGAAGAGGCAAAATGCCTCTCCTTTTTGTGCTGGAAAAGCACCGCCTTTTCCATCACCACCATGACTTTTCAGTGCTCTTGCAGCACACAGCTTCTAAACATCACACCATACAACCAGATAGGAGACTATACAGCTGGACATCACCAGATGGTAGACACAAAAGTCAGATAGACTGCATAATTGGAAGTAGAAGATGGAGAAACTCTATCCTTGTGGCCAAAACCAGACAGGAACTGATTGTGGCACAGACCACAGACTGCTCATAATAAAAATCAGAGTTAAACTGAAGAAAAAAGCAAACCACCATTATACCAAAATATGACCTGAATAACATTTCAGATTAATTCAAGGCCAATGTAAAAAACAGATTTGAACTATTGTATATAATCAACTGGGAATCTGAAGAACTGTGGACAGAAGTCAAAGACATAATTAAGTATGAATGCAAGAAAACACTAACAGTGCCCAAAAAGAAGGATAAGAAACAACGGATGACAGATGAAACACTTCAGGCAATAAAAGAAAGAAGAAAAGCAAAAGCAAAGGGAGATAGGAACAAAGCCAGAAGTATGAACAAAACTGTCCAATGTATGACATGCATGGATAAGGAGAAATACTACAATGGCCAATGCAGAGAAATAGAAGACAACAATAAAAAGGGAAGAATGAGAGACCTCTATCAAAAAAAGCTGAAAAATTAAAGCCAAATTCAAACTAAGGGCAGGGGTGCTCTATGGAGAAAAAAGAACATAATACAGGAACAAGAAGAAATAAAAAGATGCTGGAGGCAATACACAGAAGAGTTATACAAAAGAGATGAGGGAATGAATGATATTTGGAATGAGGCATATGAAGATGAACCCCAAATTCTAAGAAGTGAAGTGGAATCTGCAATAAAGGAAATGAAAAATAAATAAATCACTGGGAACAGATGATATCCCAATTGAACTGCTACACTGCCTACAGACAGATGCAACTTTAGTGCTAACTGAAATAATCCAACAAATATGAAAAACAAAGCGATGGCCAACAGACTGGAAATGCTTGATATACATACCAATCCACAAGAAAGGAGATACAAACTACTGCAGTAACTATAGGACAATAGCACTAATCTTATATGCAATCAAAATAATGCTCAAAATTCTGCAGCATAGACTCCAACCATACATGGGGAGAGAAATTCCAGAGGTGCAAGCAGGATTCAGAAAAGGAAGGATCACTAGGAACCACATTGCAAACATACAATGGCTAATGGAGTGCCCAAAGAATTCCAAAAAAGAATCACCACATGTTTCATATAGTCTACAGCAAAACATTTGATTGTATAGATCACAAAAAGCTATAGAATGCACTCAAAGACATGGGAGTGCCACTACATCTGATAGTCCTAATGAGGAATCTGTACCTAGGACAAGAGGCTACTGTCAGAACAGAATTTGGGGAAACAGAGTGGTTCCCAATAGGCAAAGGGGTCAGACAAGGCTGCATCCTATCACCCTACTTGTTTAGCTTATTTGCTGAAAACATCATAAGAAAAACAAACTTAGAATCAGAAAAGGGAGGAGTTAAGATAGGAGGAAGCAATATTAACCACCTAAGCTATGTGGAAGACACCATAATATTATTAGAATTCAGAGATTGGAACAGTTAATAAGGAAGGTCAAAGATGAAAGTGCAAAGGCAGGTCTGATGCTGAACATAAAGAAAACAAAAATAATGACCACATATGAATACACAAATTCAATCTAGACAATGAGGAAATTGAAATAGTTAAAGAATTCCCATATCTAGGATCAAACATTGACCAGAATGGAGACTGCAGTCAAGAAATAAGAAGACTAGGAATGACAAGGGCAACTATGAAAGAACTGGAAAAGATACTGAAGAGCAAAGACATATAACTGAGCATTAAAGTCAGAATTGTTCAGGTCTTTGTATTCCTAATTATCATGTATGGATGTGAGATCTGGACAGTGAAGGAAGAGACAGAAAGAAAATCAACTCATTTGAAATGTGGTGCTGGAGAGGAGTACTTAGGATAACATGGACGGCCAAGAAGACAAACAAATGGGTTCTTGAACAGGTCAGACCAGGGCTCTCCTTGGAAGCAAAATTGATCAAGTTGAGACTATTGTACTTTGGCCACATAATGAGAAGGCATGGATCACTAGAACAAACAATAATGCTAGGAAAGGTAGAGGGTAGAAGAAAGAAAGGAAGACCACAAACCAGATGAATAGGCTCGATAAGGGGGGTTATGGAGAAGGGCTTGCAGATCTGGGCAAGGCAATGGAAGATAGGGATTCTTAGAGATGTCTCATCCACTGGAACTGATTTGGAGGGCAGCTAGCAACAACAACAACAGCAACATGGACAGCTAGTTCTTCTAGCAGAGCACATATGTACAAATGATGGTCTTTCAATCCCCACCACTATTTCCCACTTTTAAAATGTCTGTCAATTAAAAAAAAAAGTTGTGGCCTAATTCTACCTAATATGTTTACCTCATTCTTGATGACTGCGAGCTGCTTGGCTTTGTCAGCTTTCTGAACCATTGCCAGAAATAACTGGTGCTGTGTTAGGTTTCATTTTGTTTAAATGCAATTATCTCATTCTCTTCTCTAGTAATGGTAGAAAAGCAGAGCATTGGTTTTTACAATGTATTTTCATATTAATTGACATAATGCCACAAGTCAAGTAACTATGACTACTTAGAGATAGTTGTGGAAAGAACATTTTGAAGGAAAAGGGATAGTGTTTATTAGCTTTGAAGCTGGAATCCCTTATTAGGGACACAATTAAGGCTTTGTATCTTGTCATCACAAGAGCTGCCTTGGTACAAAACTAAACCAACCATAAAGAAATGCATTTGGAAGGGGTAGTGAATAACACAGAGCACAGGGCACTGTACAAATTATAGTATGTAGAGAGGGGAGTTATATAAAAAGCACCAAAGGTTTGTCTTTCCTGTCCTCCTTTTAAAGAATGTAACAAAGCTAAAAGAACAAGTTCATTTCTGACAAAACCCCACTGGGTTCCTACAGACTCAGCAATGCCAGAAGCCCAGTTGCAATTCCCATTGAAATGAACACAGGTGTTCTCTTGTAAATGTAAAGGCTGCTGCTGGGCAGGGTATGGGAGAGGCACTAATCTACAAACCTAATCAGTAGGCTTGAGTGTTGGATTATGACTCAGGGTTCGATTCCTCACTCAGCCATGAAACACAATGGGTAACCCTGGGCCAGTCACATATTCTCTGCCTCAGAAGAAGGCAATGGCAAACCTCCTCTGAAAAAATCTTGCTAAGAAAACCCCATGATAGGTATGGATTAGGTTTGCCACAAGTTGGAAATGACTTGGAGGCACACAACAAACAACAAGAGACCCCAGAACTACATATATGTATTTTAAAGGTGTGGGGCTTCAAGATTGGCTGTCAGGTCATTATACTGCTTGCATATTTGACTGCATGTTTTTACAAAACAGTAAAAACAAAGACTATAATGTATAACAACAAAACAACAGCAGCAGTGGTGATGGTGGTGGTGATGATGATGTAGATGTAGATGTAGTAGTACACTGGAATCCTACATGATCTGTTATGTAACTTTATGATGAACTAACTACATAGCAGAGGTGCTAAGAAACCCCTTTACTGAATTGTGAACATGCATAATGGGACACCAGCAAGACTGACCAATGTGCCTTAGGACCAGTGGGCACCAATGCACATTGGTCACTTTGCTGGCTCTGCTACATAGTAACATAACAGCAGCCTTCTATAGGATATGGATGTTTCACATTCTAATTCCCATGTATGTAAGTGCCCTTATGAAGATCTAACAGGCTATGCAGATGGGCGGCTCTGGGCTGCCCCTGCTAGCCACAGATTGGGGCCACAGCAACTGCATGCCATGGCCCCGATCCTCCCTTTTACCGCCCCTAAAAGAGTGGCAAAATGCCACTCCTTTTAGGGGTGGCAAAAGGATGCCCTAAGAGCCGGTGCTGCGACTCTTCCACACCCTTTTGGTGCAGCGTGGTGTCAGGATGGCATCGGGCTGGGGTTGGGGTGGCTGGCGTGGTCGTCTCCAACAGGAATCCAACTAATAATAACAAAAACATTATCAACTAACTAAAGCCCTAAGCAGACTGCCAGAAATAGTGCACATTAAATTGAGGCACTGCCCTGGCTCAGTGCTAGGGAATCATGGGAACTGTATTTTTTTCTGGGACATTGAGCCTTCTCTGTCAGAGAACTCTGGTGCCACAATAAATTACAGTTCCCATAATTCCCTAGCACTGAGCCAGGGCAGTGCCTCAATTTAATGTGCACTATTTCTGGCAGTCTGCTTAGGCTCACAGTTAACAATGGATATTATTTGATGTTTAAGCAGTGTTTAACCTGCAGCCTGTTTACAAGATGACTTGCCTCTTCTGGAGACCACTAGAAGAAAAAAAGTAGTTCATGGAATCTGGAGGGGTCGAGGGCTACAGAAATTGCCTTTGGAGCCCACACTTTTCCTATACCTGATCTTGAGGCAAATTCAACCAGTATAGGCTTTAATGTACAGGCACCTGGGTAATTATTCAAAGTTATTTATTTTTTTTTATTTTTTTTAAAGACCCATTGTAAGATAATAGGATATACAGCTTAACTGCTGGTTTCAGGATAGATGTCCATTTCATTGAGTACTATAGCTTTCTTTCCACTTTACTGTTTGTTTAATTGTTATTCATCCTCTCACTTTTCTACACAGAAGACCTCCATGTTGCACAAACATAATAAAACAGAGATTAAAAATAAAATCTTGATTTTAACAAAAAATGTCAAATGGGTTTCTCTTTAGAGTTATTTATTTATTTATATTAATAGATTTCAAGAATGCTTTTGAGGATTTACAGTTGTGAAGGTGGTGACAACTGCAATGGCTTCATTTGCTGGCCAAAAAAGTGTGTTCTGTTGACACCAACAGATCGTTTTTAGAAAGTACAGAAGGGCCTGTGGTAATTTAAAAGGTCTTTGCCACATTTTCCTCTAGAAGATTATCATAACCCAGACACTTATTTCTTACTGGGATGCCATGAAGCTATTCTGAGACAATCTGTAAAACAAAAAACAAACAAAACCAATCTTAAAGTCTACCTTCAAGGGGAAGTGAGCTTTACAAGTCTCTAAATTTATCTCCAGCGTGCAATGCTTTTTTAAAAAGCAATATTACTAGGTCTCCTGCTTGGCAAATCCTTCTAACAGCTAGGAGGTTTGTACTTGCTAACTGAACAAGACTTTTCCAGCAAAGAATCAGGCCAGTATCAGAATGAACCTTTGAAGAACCAAAACAGCTAGTGTACCATGAGAATGTGCAGCAAAATGCTGGTGAAGGAAGCCCATCTGTATAAGGCCTCTGGAAAACAAACTGTTCCTCTCATTTTGTTTTGTTGCATACAAATTTAAGATTAATTTCACCCATTCGAATCAAGTCACTTGACTCTTTTGAATCATATGGGTGATATTTAATAGATTGATATAAAGGATATTTTCCACAGCATCAATTTGGCTTAGAATTTTAAATCACGATCAAGTGGATGTTGTGGGGTGGGTGGGAATATTATCTTTAATAATTTCTAAATAAATTCAGCTAAATTGAAGAACAGCGTAGGAGAATGCGCCCATCTCCTTAAACTATGAATATTTTTCATCACTGATTAAGTATACCACTGTTATATAAACTCTTAAGAAACTTCAGCCTGGACAAGTTGCTGATGAAGATGAAGCCATCTTTCCAATTACATACAGTAACTGCAGCTTGACAGACCTCCTGTCTTGGCTATGTGCTTGGGACTACAAAAAATAGAGATGCTATCAATATATAGCAAATGTACTGACACATGCCTGGTATACCTGCCTGATGAGCCACATTTACCTGTTGATGAGTAACAAGTTCTGTGGACATGGAATTTTTATTAAAAAATTTGCAGTCAATTTTCTACCAGACAGCTGTTATCCTCTAAATAAAAGTATTAGTTATTAATTTTACAGTGTCTAAATTTATAAGAATGAAGGGATAGTAGGTAAGTAGCCAAACCATTTTGATTTGTCGTCTCCTACTTTTAATAGTATGTGACTAGGAGAATAGCAAAAGGTTTAAAGGCTTAAGAAAATGACAGCTGTGACAATCTTTTATCAAACACTAACCCTGTAAAAGTTAATGACTCTAAAATCACTTGCTTGGCATTTACCAAGGATGCATATCCTGGCTTACCTATGAAATGCCTTCTATATTTCCTTTGCCATCACTTGGAGATTGTAGAACTCTTATAGTTTTTGTCTGCTGATTTGTTGTTGTATTTAATCTTTTCTTCAAGGAGAGGAAGGAAATATTCCTCTTCCACTTACCCTAAAATAATGATAGCAAGCTACATAAGAGTAGAGCTTGGAATATAACTTTTAAAAACTTTTCAAAAATATAACTTTTTAAACTCCATCTTCGATCCCTTTCAGTCTGGTTTCCGCCCACGACACTCCACTGAAACAGCCCTCACAAAGATCTCTAATGATCTTTTACAGGCCAAAGCAAATGGTCTCTATTCTGTGCTTATCCTTCTCGATTTATCTGTGGCATTTGACACCGTGGATCACTCTCTTTTAGTTGATGTACTTTCTGACATCGGGTTCTCAAACTCAGTTCTTAACTCGTTTAAATCCTATCTGTCAGATAGATCTTTTGCAGTGGTCACGGGTGGCCAAACTTCGTCCCCTGTTCCCCTATCTGTTGGAGTTCCCCATGTTCTGTTCAACATTCAGCCACCTGTATCATTACTTTTGCTCGTCGCTTTGATCATGTTTCCACTTTGTTGTCTTCTCTTCACTGGCTTCCCCTCCCTTTCCGCATTCAATATAAGCTTTTGTTGTTAACTTTCAAAGCCCAGCATGGGCTAGCCCCTCTTTACTTATCTGACCTTCTCTCTCCCTACACTTCCTCCCGTACCCTTCGTTCTAATACTCAAGGTCTGCTGTCCCAACCAAGGATCTCCACTGCTCCATCTCGGATTCACCCCTTTTTGCTTGCCGCCCCTCACTTCTGGAACCTTCTTCTCCCTCAAACATGGGCCATTAGTTCTTTATCCACCTTCAAATCTGAGTTAAAGACTATTTTGTTCAGGGAGGCATTCCCTGGTATTGTCTGATATACATTTACTTGTTTTCTCACTTAGGTTTACAGTGGATGTTGTTAGTAATTGTTGTAATTGTCTTTGTTTAAACTGACTTTTATTATTTTGCTCATTGTTTTAACTTAGATTGTACTCCTCTGGCAGGTTTTATTTGTTTTTTTTTAATTCTTGATTGTCTTTTGTACAGCGCTGAGTACACTGACAGCGCTCTAGAAATAAACTTTAATAATAATAATTTAATAATAATAATAAAAAGAATTAATAGTTAAACCATTCACAAGAACACAGTGATGCAATGATATTCTGAATCCCAGAATATCATCCTACCACTGCTCAGTTATGAATGGTTTCAGTCTATCATCACATTCATTCTTTTTAAAAGTAATTTTCCAGGCTCTGTCTAAGAGATAGTGATTGGCCCAAAGGCCAGCATCTTATGAATTTCATGTTTGAGTGTAGAATTGAACACAAGTCTTCCTAGACCTGGTTCAATTGTCTTCTTGAAAACCAAATCATAGTTGTGATATGCAGTGATAGCAAACCATATAGTATTTGGCTATTTAGTACCTTGATTCAACCACAGACTAATAGCATTAAACATGGGTGTTTTTTTTTTTTTTTTTGCTCACTAACCCATCTGACTGTTTTTCAATATTTTTGTGTTACTGAAATACTGGCTTATGTCTCAATGTAGTCATACTTAGAGTAGGCCCACAGAAATAGTATAATTGTATTTGTGATACAAGTTGAACATAAATGTAAAAGTTATGATTATGAATATGAAATATTATGATAATCTACACCAGTTACACTCTTGGGTCACACCAATCAGACTTTTGGGTCTCACTCTTTTGGGTCACAGTCCCCTTTGAGAATCCAATCAAATTTATGGATCTCCTCAAGAAAAATGCGCATAATATACACAAAAGCTTGCATACTATTCATGTTATTGCACTGGAAATTTATTTTTCTGACAGGAGTTTATCATACAGGGAAAACTGGAAGTGTAAATGGGTCAGAACCCATGTATTAGGCACAATTGCATGAATGGTTTTCACATGATGTCATGCGCAAACTGCTTAGAATCCGAACAGAAAGTCATGAATCAGGGAATAGTCATTTTTGGGAACATACCATGTTTTCATTTCCATTTCATTTACGAATTTACTTTCTTTGTGCTGTAGTGTGAAAGCTATTTGTGGGATTCTCCCTGTTTTTGTGGTTGTTGCCAGATTTCCCACGGTTCTTTGCTACTTTGCTGTGCTTTGTTGTGCCGAGAGGGATGAAGCCTTCAGCCAGGGCTTTTAAAGGATAGCAGGCACACACACAGAGAGAAAGAAACAGCTTGCTTCTCTCCCTTGCATGGCTCTCTGCCTCCAGCCTTCCCCATTACCTGGAGCTCTGGAAGGATCAGCTGGTGAAGGAAGGCAGGGGTGCAATGAGAGCGAGAGAGAAGTTTTCTCTTTCCTTTCCTACTTCTTTTGGATAATGTTCTGGTCTTTTTACTCAGGTTGGATACCATTTCTTGGAAAGTAAGGGCAATACAGTATATTTTTATAAGGAAAATTGTGTAAATAAAATTGTTTATTTCTCTGGGTGATTTCTGGTAATACAAGTACTGCTTCTGTGTGCATGTGCAAAAAAAGTTAATTCCAAAGCATCAATGGGATTTGTCTGCATCCGTGTGGAAACCAAATGCACTTTCTACTCATTTTCTCACGTTAGTAATGTGCTTTTAATGCATTGTTGTGCTCTCTGTGTGTATGAAAATCATTTGCGCATTTGCATGCTTTTCCAGGATGTGGATGCTTTAACCATTTTTAGGATGGAAGCACATAGGTCCCCATGTGATAAACTCTGTAGACTTGTTTGGAATGAAAAAAAGAGAATATTCTTCAAAATATTGTTTTTCATCTAAAAAAAATTTGTAATAGAAAAAATTGAAAGTATGTTATTGGACTGTATCTCCCAACAGCCCTGGGCAGTATGCCACATTGTAACTAATGCTGGCAATTGCAGTTCATCAACTTATAGAGTGTCATATAATTCCCATCACTGGTATGTAGGATTTAGTATATTTAGATTACATTTTTCTTAGGTTTTCGTAGATCATATTGTATGTTATCTCAGAAATTAATGCAACTGGTGCTGGATTTATGTGAAAGCTAAGTAAACTACACCCTGTGCTTTAAGATTATGAGGAAACCCTAAACACAGAACAAAAACACATTCTTTTCCCTTGCATAGCCTTGTCTGCACTGCAGAAATAATGCAGCTTGACACCACTTCTATGGCTCTACCACAGATACCATGGCTCAATGCTATGGAAACTTGGGATTTATAGTTTGTTGTGTGGCATCAGAGCTCTCTGACAGTGGAGAAGGCTAAACATCTTTCCAAACTACAAATCCCAGAATTCAATAGCATTGAGCCATGATAGTTAAAATGGTGTCCAACTGCTTTATTTCTTCAGTGCAGATGTGTCTGATGTCTTATTCTGGCCCTTCTTGTAACAAATCTGTAAAATATGCAAGGATCTATTTTTCCAAAATTGGGTACATGGAAGCTGAAAGAAGGTGCTTTGCCTAAGGAAACCTAGTGATTTAGTATCTAAGGGGGGGTTGCAGACTGCCAGAAATAGTGCAAATTGAATCCACTTTTAGGGTTAGAGTTAGGGTTAGGGTTAGGGAATCATGGGAACTGTATTTTATTGTGGCACCAGAGCTCTCTGACAGAGAAGGCTCAATGTCTCAGAAAAAAACAAAAAACAATTCCCATAATTCCCTAGCACTAACCCTAACCCTTAAAGTGGACTCAATTTGCACTATTTCTGGCAGTCTGCAACCCCACTAAAATGTATTTTTTAAAGTCAAGATTTCCAGTTCATGCTCCATGGTAATTTTTTGGCTACCTATGTAGTAGCTCCATACCAGCTCTGAGAACTATCAAAGATTGTCACCATGTGTGGTGAATAGAGTGTCCAGCTGGCCAATCAGGAGGCAGCTGAGAGCCAGCCAATGGGATTCCAGCTGGGAGCATTTAAAAAGCCTAGGCTGACAGTTGGTGGACAGTTAGAGTTGAGAAAGTTAAGCCCGAGCGAGCAGTGTTTACAGTTGCTGTGGTGTTCTCTCCAGTTGGCCAGTGTGGCTGAGGTACTGTGAGTGAATTAGAAACAAATGTTATAATGTTGTAACCAAGAAAGACTATAATAGCAAGTTCTGAAGCAAGTTACATTTATTACATGCTGATTTAAAATAAACTTTTCTTCTTGTTCCAACATCACTTGGCCTATGTTTTAGTCAAAGCAAAGCAAAGCAGCTTCATTTATATCAGGGGTAGGCAACCTTTCCCCTTTAAGGGCTGAGGGACTTCAGCTCCCAGAACCCCAGAGCTATTGGCCAACATGGGACTATTGGCCAACATGGCTGAGGCTTCTGGGATCTGAAGTCCCTCAGCCCTTAAAGAAAAAAGGTTGCCTACCCCTGATTTATATACTGCTTCATACTGTGCTATGGGGTGTCTAAGGGCCTCGGCAGATGACCAAAAAGGTCGTCCTGGAGACCCGGAAGAGGAGGAGCCACCGCACGAGCGGCGCTCCTTCCTCTTCCTGAGGTCGCCCTGGGAGCTGCCGGCCCTCTGCACGGCCGGCGCTTCTGGGGCAACCTTCTGCCGCAGCGACCGGACGTGCTGCGGCGGAAAAGACAGAGAAAGTGCACCCAATGCTTTTAGGGCGCACTTTCCCTGTCTTGAGGAAGGAGCGCTGATTTAGCGCTCCTTCCAGGGATGCCGCCGGTGCACCGAGGTGCGGAGGCTGCGGCCCCGCGGCGTGCCAGCCCAGGGCATCTGGGAAGCTCTCGTCTGCTTCCCCCCTGAGTCAGGGGTAGGCAACCTTTCCCCTTTAAGGGCCAAGGGACTTCAGCTCCCAGAAGCCTCAGCCATGTTGGCCAATAGTCCTATGTTGGCCGATAGCTCCTGGGATTCTGGGAGCTGAAGTCCCTTGGCCCTTAAAGGGGAAAGGTTGCCTACCCCTGGTCTAAGTGGTTTACAACTGTAAACTCATTGCCCCCCAACAGTTGGGTACTCATTTTAGCGACCTCGGAAGGATGCAGGCCGGAGTCTAGCCTGAGCCCTGGCTAGTATTAGACTCGCAACCTTGTGGTCTATAAGTGAGTGGCTGCAGTACAGGCATTTAACCACTGCGCCACCAGGGCTCCTACACAAAATACGCTACTAATATTTTGAAGTTTAGGAGATGGGACATCATACAAAAGGCTGTGTGGATCCCTTACACTTAATTAGGTGGCAAGGGTGGGGATAAAAAGTTCCCACAGGACTGCCAGCTAGAATTAAAATGCTAAAGGAGAAAGGTGGCAGTAGTGTGTGCCACATCATGTCTATTGTAAGAAGAGCAGGTGAGTGTGAAAACTCCAGACAGGACCTGGGGAAAAATGTCTGACTGGTCAGACTCAGCTGATTTCATTGTTAGAAGTTGTGAAATCATGCCAAATATTGCTATTGGTATATGAGGAGGTATTGTAAAGTTTTACTTATCACTTTTTAATTTTTTTAATAGAAAGTTTGTTTTGATTTGTAGTTGTTAACTTATCTCTATGTAGTCACATTTACACATTTTTCCTGGTGTTTTTTGACCCTCCAAATACCGTTATTGTAGAAGTCTGCAGATTTCACCTTAAACCACTCTTCCACCATGAATGACATATCATCTGTGTTGTCAAGTCAGTGACCCTGTAATGGATTTTTTATTTTTGGGAAAAGAAAAAGTCACTTGGTGATGATGACACTGACAAAATTTTATCAATATAGCATAATAACTTCTGGATGATAATTATTACTTTACGATACCACCTCATATATATCTGCAATTTACACATGCTTGTTTGACTGTATTTATGCTGGATGGTTCACACCTCAGAGCAACACAATAGTGTTGCATTATTTAGGATGCTTGTGAGAAAAGGGTCTGTATAAACTCAATTAATTCAGTTAAAGTGTAGACAATTGTGTAGAAAGAGAAAAGATCCACAAATAGGACTAGAGAGGGACTACATAGTTTTTTCCACTGCTGTTACTAGATGTAAAAAAAAAAAAAAAAGTGATAAGAATTATCCTGCCTGTATTCCCCTTATTTAAACCTTAAGACTTGAATCTGTGGTATTGCCTGTAACAAGGATGTCTCATCTATTAAAATTTTAACTATGGCCACAATAAAAATAAAAATAAATAAAAATACATTTAAAAAATCAGTCCCCTGCAGTCATGAGATCGGGACCACCATTAGATAAATGGAATAGTTTCCCCCCTTCTAATACAAATGCAATACAATTAGGGTGTTTTTGTTTTCTGTTTTACCTTTTTAGTTTTCGCAAAGCATATATCTTTTGCTTTTCCAATAGGATGGAATTAACCTAAATATTTTTGCATTAAATATACTTGTCTATTGTTCCTAATGAGTTAGGCAGTTTTGTCATATAATATGGTGTTACCAGCTTGCTTGTCACATCAGATTTGCTCAAACTCCACCCCAGCCAATTCCTTGCAGCAGAAACCTGAACTATGCAGCAATCTCCCTCTTCCTCCAGCTCTTCCATTGGCCTCTGTCTTCTAGGATGATTCATTTTCAAGGCTTCTTGTTCAAGTACCCTTTCGTCTGACCTCTGAAATAATCTCATGCTGGGTCTGCTGCCTGCCCGAGGCTTCACCACAATGTCACATCACACCTTTTGCTCTTCTCACCCAGAGAATCTAGATCCCCTTTCTGTTTCTAGAAATGTTCTCTCAGGGTGCATCCACGCTGTAGAAATAATGCAGTTTGCCACCACTAAGTGCTGTAGTTCCATACCTATGGAATCCTAGGAATGATAGTTTTACAAAGTCTTTAACCTTCTCTGCCAAAGGGTACTGGTGCCTCAAAAAACAACAGATCCAAAGATTATGTAGGATTGAGCTATGGCAGTTAAAGTAGTATCAAAAACTTCACTATTTATACAGCATAAATGTAATCATAGACTGACTATCACAGCAGTGAGTTATCTTCCTTCAAACATCAACCTTTTTCCTTAGAGCTGATCTTCCACTGTTCTCCTCAACCAGGCATTACTAATTCTCCCACAGCTGTGTTGTCTTTAATTTTAAAGTCATCATCATCATCATCATCATCCTAGTCAGAAACTCTAAGCAATCATATCACTTATGAAATATCTGAACTCCCTGCCTAAGCCAAACAAAGCTAGGTTGTCCTCCTAATTATTTCCAAATGGTCAAACTCTCCCCTGCAGAGCAACTGCAAGAAAGGCAACCACAATTGTTTTAGATCTAAAAACAAAATAGCAAAAGTAGGCATCTGGCCTATTTAAATAACATTATAACTTTACTCAGAAGTAACTTTGTTTATTCACAGGGATATTAGATAGACATTGGCCTTTGATTGTCTCAGGGGGCAGGGATTGGCTGAGATGCCATGGCAAATCCACCTGGACTTTTTGTTCCACTCATATTTTTTTGTGGGGTTTTGCATATTTATTCCTTCATGAAGGAATTACACCCCCCCATCTAGCCTTTTCTTTTGTTCTGGACAGAAAACCCCCCACTTAATATCAGATGACATTTAAAAATAAAACAAAAGTTATCTGAGGTTGCATTTATACAAGCAAGTTTCTTTCAGGGAAATAGTACTATAAAATGAAACTGCTTTGTAGTTCTTTTGAGGTTACTTTTCCTAAATGTCCCTTCACTTGGAGAGAGTTATACATCAATTACAGGAAATGTGAATGCTCTAATGAATTTTTGCATCTCCTGTGTTGTATTTTGGTCTCACCACACTGAGGTGACATTTCCTTATAAAAATTGGTTATATAAATGTATAAATCTTGTAACTGAATGCTAATCAGAAAACCGCATGCCTACTAAAGTTTGTCTGTAATATGTCCCCAAGCTTTTTTTCGTTCTGAGAAAATGGAAAGACAAGACAGCTGACGTAGGGCAAAAGCTAGCATGAAGGGCAAAAATTAAAGTCCACAGAAAATATTTCAAAGTATAATAATGAATTATGCACACATCCCCATTAAATGGTAAATGGCAGGAGCATTGGGGGTCCATGAGAATGTGAATTTTACTTTTCTTTTCCCATTAGAAATTTGAAGAAATCCCCACATTAAACAGCAAAAGTTTTGCCCCATCCCCCCAAAAACCTTCCTATTTGTACAACTTGATTTAAACAACAACAACAACAACAATGATAAGAACAAAAACACCTGGAGTTGTTTGCTATCTCACTCCCCAAATACAGCAGCTTGGGGGAGAAGGTTTAAGCCTTCCCTTACAATGAAATGTGATTCAAGTTGGGATCAAAGTCTCTGTACTTGGTTTACTTTTTAAAATCTAAACAAGTACTAGAAATCCTGAGGAATGCTGGGATTTGCAGTTCAGCAATAAAGGGGATGCTGCCCTGTCCAAAGTAATTGCTGAGCTGAAGTCCATTTGGATATCCTGTAGCTTATTCCTATTACTCATATCTGGGGTATTGGTGACTGGCCTATGCAGACTGCCAGAAATAGTGCACATTAAATTGAGGCACTGCCCTGGCTCAGTGCTAGGGAATCATGGGAACTGTAATTTATTGTGGCACCAGAGCTCTCTGACAGAGAAGGCTCAATGTCCCAGAAAAAAATACAGTTCCCATGATTCCCTAGCACTGAGCCAGGGCAGTGCCTCAATTTAATGTGCACTATTTCTGGCAGTCTGCTTAGGCCTTAAGAAACAGAGTAGAATAAATTTTCTGCTTTGGCTCATATACAGCACTGAGAGAAAGGAGGCAGAGATTTCTCAGTTTGGATGTTCTGAATTCTGGAATGGGTGAGAAGCCAGATATATAGGTGCTATGGTGCCATAGCACCATTTTTTATATATTTATATCCCAGCATAAAGGAATCCTGTTTCTGGCCAGTAATGAAAAGTGCTATGATACACTTTTTCTGGACTTGTCATCTATCAACACAGTATGCCCTCTGTATCCATATATATATATATATATTCCAAAAAGCAAATTATTTTGTCATTTTATATAAGGGGCACCATTCCTATGCCTTTGTCTTTCATGGGACATAGGTGTCCACTGATTCTGAGTGAATACCAAGGGCCCACTGTAAATAACTGAATGTTAGTGATGAACAAAAAGAAGCAAGGAGAATGGAGAGTCAATGGATCAAAAAGCAGCTCCAACTAGGGAAGGGAGCTTGCATTGTTTGTTGTTCTTCTCTCCCCCTCCTCCCCCCACACTTTATTTTTAAAGGACATTGTTCTTTGGATCTTAGGTCCAAAACACACTGCAGAAATCATCCAATTTTAGACTGCATTAACTGCCCTGGCTCAATGGTAGGGAATTCTGGGAACTGTACTTTTGTGAGACATTTAACCTTCTCTGTCAGAGAGCTCTGGTGCCACAATAAGCTATAATTCCCAGAAATTCCTGGCACAGACTGGGAAATAAAATAACCAAACTGGATGATTTCTGCAATGTGTTTTGGATGTTAGCCTTTTTGCCCTGATTTTAAGAAACTGCTAAATATCTGGGGACATAGTAAACTTTAAATAGACAGTTGATGACAAATGTAGCTTAATGAGTTGAGGTCCATAGAATATTCTGTTACAGAGTCTACTTCTGTATTGCAGAGAAGTGGACTTTGAACTCTCTACCAGCAAAATTCTAAATATCTCATGTAACTACAAATTCCAAGAACCCAGAGATGGATCAGTAGCAGTTATAGTGGTATCAAACTACTCTGTGCAGTGTGGGTGCAACACATATTGTACATCCCCCTCTGAAGTTAAAATAAGTTTGGGGAATGTTTCGGCACTTATTTTTTATACTGAACTTGCAAGGTGACTTATGATCCTTATGGAGCTAGTTCCATCAGTAAGTGTTAAATGACTAAATGCATCATTTGCAGTTATCTTATCCAGCAACTGAAGCTAGTAGACACAGGAGTCAAGCAGATCAGCAGCTTGGAGTGGCTTCTGGCTGATCCAGCTCCATTCACTCCCCATTCGGCGTGGGGCTGCGGTGACCAGGCAAGGTGGTCCTGAGTTCAGCTACTGCCACTGTCTGCAATGGACTGCTGGGAAGGAGTGCTTTTTGTGTGCTCCTTTTGTGGTCAGGTTTGGGCCACCTTAGGTGGCCATGGCACAGCTTCAGCCCAATCTGGGGGCATGCATCATCTGAACACCACGCCCCCAGATCTGCCCAAAGGTGGCACTTTTGGCCCATCTGTTTCAAACCACAGAGAGGATAAGAAGGGAGGGTTTTAACTTATTTCTCTTGTACCATGTTCCTGATGATAAAATCAACTTCTACATTGCTATTTGACTTGGGAGGAAAGGTCCTTTTATTACCAGTGTTGGATGCTCACCAAGCCAAATGGCAGTAGTTTCAGGGAGACAGTTTTCCTTGAGAACTACATACCTCAACCCGGAGCCTCTTGTGCAGTGATCTACCTAACTGTTGTTTTCAGTTGCAAGCACAATCACAACAATAGATTTAGGGACACATACAGTTTTCTCTTAGTTAATCATGTTTGAACTTCAGAGAACACTCTGTGTATTAATAAGCAAATTAACCAAGGTCTTGCAGTTTTTTAAGTAAAGAGGCAGAAGCTTGGGAACATCCAATCTAGTTCACAGAAGAAACTGGAGGCATATCTCAAAATACACAAGGGATTGTTTTATTAATACATAGCTCAATGTGTTTCAGCCTGTGTATTGAGGCCTTATAACAAGGCTATTTTGAATCAAACCTCAGTAATGCCCAGGAAGTAGTTTGAGAGTTCCTCAGCCAGCAATTTCTGAAGTTTCATTAAATATCTGAACTGAATAACAAGGATAGGCTTTGTGCAACAGAAAGTCCCACCACTAAAGCATTAGAGAGGCATTTTAGAATGGGGAAAGATTATAAAACCTAGGAACCCACTTAAGGATGGTATCATGGGTAAAGGCATATGACCTTCTGGAGAAGTCCAGAGGGCTGGTTCATTATAAAAGAAGTTGGGATTCAGCCCAAGGACCTGTGTTTATTGACCTTTGAATTCAGAGAAGGAATCCTACTGTCAGGGTCAGCAGTTGGAAAGCAAATGGAAATAGTAGGAACTAATGGCTTGGAAGGGCAGAAGCAATGTACATGCGTTGGGTGCAAATATGAAACTGATCTAGTCCCATAAGATATGTTTATTGTAATGAAGTAAATTGCAGCATAATCTAGCATTTTAATATTTATTGCAATCATGCTCAGATTGATTCTAAAAGAGTTGTTATGTCAGTCTCTTGTAGAAAACCTTTATGGACCTATGACGCTTTAAACATGGACAAATTCATTCAGGCTGAGTTGTAAAATTGTTGCACAATTTTTCTACAGGAATGATTATCCCTTCCCAATGTGTGCTCCAACATGGCATCCCATGCCTCTTTTCAAATCCAGAAATACACATACCAGCTGTTCAGCAAATTCCTCAGCTCTGGTGAATGTAATACTCCCTTTCACCACAATCCATGCACAGATCTTAAGATCCTGTCTGAAACCTGAAGCAAAGGAAATGCAACATAAAAACTGAAAATAATTTATTTAACTAATTAAGTAAGATAAGACAAGACAAGACACATTTGGCTTATAAACCTGTTTTACATTGAATCAGAGTCTACTTTGATTGGCAAAGACTCTTAGCAGGAGAGCTCATGAGCTGGGATATCATGAACATTAAGGAAATTGTTAGTCATTTTATATTTGTTATTTAATGAAGGGGGATGACATTTCTACCTCAGGTTAAAACTTAAACTCTTTTGGGTGCTATCACTTATAATGTGAGAGTGTCACCTGCTGGTCTATCTCAGCCAACAAAATGCTTTGGGCTTATCCTATTACTAGCTAAACACTTCTAACTGGAAATAGCAGATATTAAACAAGGACCTTTTGCATGGTCAGCATGTGCTATATCAGTGAACTATGGGTTTGTTTGTTCTAATGAGTCATACGTTCTCATGATGGGGCCAAAGTATGATAGCCTTAATTTAATCATCTTGGCTTCCGGGGAGATTTCAGGCCTGATCTGTTCAAGAGCCCATTTGTTTGTCTTTTTGGCTGTCCATGGTATCCTCAACTCTCTTCTCTAGTACCGTATCTCAAATGAATTGATCTTCTTCTTATTGTCTTTCTTCACTCTTCAATTGTCACATCCATACATGGTGATGGGGAATACCATGGCTTGGATGATTCTAACTTTAGTGCTCAGTTGTATATCTTTACTCTTTAGGATCTTGTCTAGTTCTTTCATAGCTATTTCCCATTCCTAGTCTTCTTTTGATTTATTGATTGCAAACTCCATTCTGATCAATGTTTGATCCAAGGTACAATAATTCTAACTATTTTGATTTCCTCGTTGGCAAGGTTGAATCTATATAGATCCTCCATGGTCATTAGTTTTGCTTTCTTTATATTCAGAATAAAACCTGCTTTCTTCTTTGATCTTCTTTAGTATTTTTTCCAAGTCTGTTATGTTTTCTGCTAGTAGCATGGTATCATCTGCATATAGATTGTTGATGTTCCTTCCTCTTATCATCACTCTTCCTCGCCAATCTTTTGCTATGCTCTTCATATGATGAATGGATTATATATGTGTGTCAATTTAGAACTCTGGAACTGATTCAGTTGATCTTCTCTGGTTGGTATTCTCCATTTCATATTTCATATATGTTTCCAAAAGATGTTCCCTCCATCTATTTCAAAACAATTCAGGTGAATTCAATGAAAGTATGCATAAATTGTCAGTTGCTTATGATCAATATTGTTCTGATGATTTTAATAGAAGAAAACAAATGTAATTCTTTCAGAGACTGGTGACAAAAATGATCTATTGAAGTTCAACACTAGGGATTTATTATCATACAAAAAAGTGGAAAGGAAATAATTTTTGTCAATTATCACATACAGTGCATGAAATATAGAGGGACCCACTTGGCTGAATAAATAGCAAGATAAAAACACACATAACTCCCTCTCTACTCTAGCCCCTGAGTGAGTTTATGAATCTGCTAATCAGCCATGTGATGCATCAGATATGCAATATAATAAGGCCAGAAATATTTCTAGCCTAAAGATTTATAGAGATAGCACTAGATATTAGAGTCATATACTGTTCAGCTTCTGAAAGCTCAGCCATGTTTTTGTCAAGATAATAAGACACTCCTGAACTTCTATTTGGCAGTTAACATGTCTGCCCAGCTTCTGAAATTTATAGATTTTTTTTGTGGTAATTCATGAGACATTGACAGTTGTGGCACTAATTTTTTTTTAAAATGGGAATAATGTAAAATTGTCTGGTGACATCATAAGCTAGGTGTTCTGATACAACTTCATAAATCTTCCCATATGCCTGTGTTTTAAAAGGTTGAGCTGTAAGGCCAGTAAATTTTATGACTGAATATTTCCAGTTCATGAATTCATAACTAGACACTTGAATCCTGTAAATCCCATTTAAGAATGGTAACCTTAGATGTGTGAAAATGCCCAGTACTTGCAACATGCCATGAAATCTTTTCTGAAAGAAACAAACTTTGGTGCCCCTGCATGGAGATAGAGCAAATGTTGGAGAAAATCAGTAATGAGGAAAGGTTAAGCACTCCTACTTATGTGAAGTGGGCCCAATCTGAAGTGCTTACTTCAGAGGGGGGAGAAGCAAAGTTCAATTGCACACTGTGCGTTTAATGTCACAGATAATTTAACCTAAGACCTCAGACCTGCAAGATCTGCTTGCGTTTTGTAGATGCTTGATGTCCACCAAGTGTGAAAAAGTGGTGTTTGTCTGGCATTAGAGAGGGGGAAAAAGGAGGGGCAGTGGGAAGGAGGGGCAAAGAGACTTAGAATTTATTCTAGAGCAACTAGAACAAATTGTTTTCTAACCTTTTATGCACATTTTGTTTACATTGTTCATACTGTTTGTTTTATAGCCTTCCTTTCTTCCAGCATGTATCACAAGATGACTCACAACATAAGATTAAAGCAAAGTTAAGTTAAAATAGTAAATAATATAAATGTTATTTTTAAAAAAAAGAAAATAATGGACTTCCGGTCTAGATGGCAAGGTGCTCAGTGGTGCAAGGTGAGAGCTTATCCTGCCTGCCACTCCAACTGCTGCAACAAACATCTAAACTTAGGTGTAGGCAACCACACGAGTGAGGCACTGAACATGGGGCTTGTCAGAGGCTCATGAGTGAACCCCCTATTTCTTTCACTCTTCTGGAGAGAAAAGTGGGAAAAGGGGTGTGTGCATGAGCTGAAGAGCAGCTGTTTAAGAAAGTTTATTATGCAGAGGCAAAATATCCCTAAAATAAGAGCTTCTCAAGGAAGAGAGAAGGTAGAAAATATTGAAGAAAGAATAAAAATGGTAGGAGAAATCTATCTAGAGAATACTTACTGCTTGTCTGAGAAAGTAGCCAACAGCTGACAATGAATCCAAACAAACACAAAAATTCCACACAGAATTTGTGGATCAAACCAAGTTTTGAAAGACAGACTTACAGGCAAAAGGCAGAGTCCAGAAATGAAGTCAGAAGTCAGTTCAAATATAAGCCAAGGGGTCAAACCAACAGCATAGTCAAGGCTTCCAGAAAAGCAGTGTGGTCAGGTCAGTCCATAATCCAAAGATCCAAGTTAATACCGAGAGTCAGGAAACAAGGTGCTTTCACCAGGGAACTCAAATAGCTTCTAACAAAGGCTCTGGCATCCTTCCCAGGCTTTTATCATCAGCCCCATGAGTGCAGCTGGTCTTTGAAGAGTTGGCATTTTGCATAAAGCCTCAAGTGCTGGAGGCATGCCCTTTTGGATCTTCTCTGGCCAAAGGTAGATATGTGGTCCTCCTTGTCCTCTTTCTCCATGCCCATAGTACTAGAAGGCCCTGCTGCTTGGATGTTTGGCTCCTAGTTCTCTTCTGAAGCTACAGCCTCTGCTTGAGCTCTCAGAGGAAAGCTAGGCCCAGGATCAGGATCAGAGTCCTCTCCTGAGTCCTCAGCTAGGTTGGGCCTGACACTGCTTAAAACTTATTTTTGACTATGAGATTTTGAATTAGCAAAAGTGTTTACCATGGAGGGTGAAGAACAGGCACTTTTTCATTTTGCATTATCAAATATATAAATTGAAAAGGGGAAAGGATGATAAAATCAAGATTTGCTGCTAATAAGTTAATAAATTAATAACTTTTCAAAGAAAAATGTTTAAATTGAAATTTGAGGTTTATTAATAAAAAGGTGGTAAGTGTAAGTGGAGGATTATATTCTGGGACACTGAGGCCCTAAGCAGACGACTAATAAAGTCGTCTTCTGGGCAGAGAAGAGGAGGGGCAGCCGCACGAACGGCGCCCCTTCCTCTCTCCGAGGTCGCCCCCAGATGCGCCGGCCGTCCACACGACCGGCGCATTGGGGATGACCTCACGGCGCAGCGCCCACATGCGCTGCGCCGTTTGAGTCAGAGAAAGTGCGCCCGCCGCTTTTGCGGCGCACTTTCTCTGACATCTAAAAGGAGCGCCAATTTGGTGCTCCTTTTAGAGTCGCCGGCGGTGCGCCTGGATGCGGAGGCTGCAGCCCCGCGGCGCTCCGTTCGGCGGCGGCTCTGGGGCCTCCGTCTGCTGAGGCCCTGAGTCACCCTTTACTTTTAGGAATGGAAATTCTTTTTCTTTTCTTTTTCAAGCCACACTAAGTGAAAAAGGAGTAATTATTGTTCATTTTTGCTAAAAAAAAAACCTTGAAGGGTTTATTACGGAAAGAAAGGATATTTATTTTATATTCATTTTCACTTTTACTTTGCAATAGTTAAAAAGAAAAAGAGAAAAGAGAAGAGAAATTTTTATTGAACAGCTGTGGGAGCAATTGAATTGGAATCAGAGTGTGCAGAAGCTACACTGAGAAGATTATAATCACTTACTGAGAACTAAGAATAGAGAACTGAACTTCGGACTTTGTCTTTTGAATCTTTCCCATTAACTTCTTCTCAAGATAGGAAAAGCAAACCAAACTTGTCAAATTCAAAAAGTATAAAAGGTAAAGGTAAAGGTATTTCCTGGACTTCTGTTGGTGAATGGAGGCATGATAGACGTCTCTCAGAGTGGCTCCGAGAGTGATTACTCACCGCAACCTGAACTGAAAGGAAAATCAAGTTGTAAGATCGATATTCTCCCTCCCCCCGAATAAAGGGGGGAACAGAGGAGCTCATGTGAAGCACTCCAGACCCCCAGGTGTCCTCAAAAAGGAAGATTAGTGAAAGTGAAGAAGGTAATCCTTGGGAGACATGAAGGAGGTGGCATGCAGAGCAAACTGCAGCCGCGGCTGAGCTGGTCTTTTAGGAAAGGAAAAGTTCCATCTCCACTAGTTACAAGCTGTTACTAAGGGGCTAAGCAGATGGGCGGCCATGGGCCGCCCTGGGAAGGTGCGCCGCGGGACCGAGGCATCCCCATGCCTCAATCCTGCGGCGCACCTTCACCACCCCTGAAAGGGGCACTAAATTAGTGCTCCTTTCACAAGTCAGCTAAAGTGCGCCGCAAAAGGCTGCAGTGCACTTTCGCTGACTTTTCTGCCGCAGCGCGTGGAAAGGCTGCGGTGGGAGGTCCTCCTCAGAGCACCGGCCGTGTGGAGGGCCGGCTGCTCCAAGGACAACCTTGGGAGGAGGAGGGGGCACCGAGCGTGCGGCTGCCCCTCCCCTTCCCTGCCCCCAAGATGGCCTTTTAAGCCATCTGCTTAGGCCCTTAATCTTTAAACAAGCTAATTCCATTGAAGAAACAGTGATCCATCTTTCTGAAAAGCAAGCTTGTCCTGCAATTAATGAGTTTAAATACACAAAGTGAGCTTGCTGAGGTGGAGAGAGACAGGAGCAGTGAGAAGAAAGGGAAAGAAGCGTGGTGACAGAGAAAATGGTGATAGTGAGACAGTAGAACAAGTTAAACAAGTGAAAGTGGGACTTTAAAGAAAGAAAAAAGAAATCAACGTAGAAAAATCCATAGGATACAATTTAATATTAAGGAATTTCGAGGAAAAAGAAATAGAAGATAGAACGTCCCTCTTCTCTTTTATGGATGCTTATTTCTCTTAAATGTGGATTACAAAACTGCTGTTTTAGCTCTTATCACCTTTACTTCTTAATTTGTAATTCTCCCTAATAAGTGGATTTCACAAGCACATACAAAATAATACCTCTAATAAGTGGATTTATAAACTGTTACTTACGTTGGAATTGAAAACCTGTTGTGTTATACAATATCTCTGGACTAAAGACATAAAAATAGACAAAAGATTAGACACTAGAACAATTAAATAGTAAAAAGAGAAAGGGGATGAAAGGAACAAAACACAAACTGAAAAGACTTTTCCTTTGTAACAGAAGCGATTGATATTTTTTACAAGCTCTCTAATTGTCAACGAGAACATCTGAAATAAACAAGAGACATTGTATCCCAAAAGAGACATTGATTTGATATTGCAGCAAGGGAAAAAGGCAAGTGGGGAAACAAGGACAGAAATATAGCTTAGAAGGTAAGAAAGAAAGAAGACATCAGCTACTGCAAAAGGGGGTGTCAGATACATTACTGAAATCTTCTCCTGCTCTATGTAAGACATAATTTGAAGCATTGATGAATTTGGTTTGACTTTTGTTTGTTTGTTCACTGTGTGAACTGTTTACCTCCCTGCAAAATAGATAAGGAATTTTGGTAGTTATATTAGACAGCAAAAATAGAGAATAAAGAGGGTTGCATAAGGGGGCATTGTTGTTTAAGGTATACATATAATGTATGTATGATTTATGAACAATTTATGTTATATAGTAATTGATTTAAACTGATTGAATTAACTGGAATTTACTGGTTTAATTTAAAGTACGAAAAATGTTGAAAGGGGATTGAATATAGATAGTTAATATCAAGCCTGCTATTTGCAAGTTTAAATAGAGTGAACAATATAAAGAATTGTGAGAATTGAAGAGAACAATACTTGAGTATAGAGACTTAATATTGACAGTTGTGTTAATTGATATAATTGATAGAATTAATTGTTCAACTACTTGTTTAATTAATTAAAAGATATTGATTATTAACTGTTTAATAGATTAATTGGGAAGCTACTATAGGGAGGCTGACAAATTGTATATGACTATTACTGATTGCTATTAACTATTACTGTAATAGAATAATTGATTGAAAGAGGTGATTAACTGATAGTTGAACTATTAATTGATTATGATTGATAATACTGTGACAAAATAAATGTTAACAAAAAATTAACAAAAAGAATAAAAGAAAGAATAAAACAATGTGATAAATAAGTTAATAACAAAAACAAAAAGAATAAAAGAATAAAACAACTATAATAACTGCAAGAACAAAAGGAGAAATACAACAGTAATAACAAGAGGAATACAACAATAATAAGAGAAAAGGGGGAAAGAAAAGACAATCAGAACAAAGGGAAAATAATAATAGGGGAACTAAAGTGAAACATAAATAACAAGAAGAAAAGAGAGGCATATTCAGTAAAAAAAAAGAAAAAAGAAAAAGAAACTAGCTATGGAAACAAGAATCAAGACTGCAACAAACTCAAATAATGATGAATCTTAAAAGGGGTTTGACTGACATGGTCATTAAACACATGGATATAAGCACAATGATTCTACAAGAGTTGAGAGAATTTAAGAAGAATTTTAAGAAAGAGATAAGGGAAGAGTTGAAGGATACAAGAAAGAAAATTAAGCAAGATATGCACAAAAAAAAACAAATTTACTGGCAAAGAAAATTGATAAGATAGACAAAGATATAATAATAATAATAATAATAATAATAATAATAATAATAATAATTTTATTTTTAACCCGCCCCTCTGCTCAGCAATCGGGGCAGTGTACAGCAAATTAAAACAGACAACAGTTAAAACAATCCTTCAATCCAATCCCTAACCCTCCCACCCCTTAAAAATAAATTAAACTAGAACAATATTAAAATAGCAGTTAGCAACATACAATAAAATACAATACAATACATGGTCAATGGTATCAAGCACCACTGAGAGATCCAGCAGGACCAACAGGGACACACTCTCACCCACTCACCCATTCTCTGCCTGCTTTCAGAGGCCAGGAAGTTCAAGGATTCAGTATACAAATGGTGGTCCTTGCTTCTCCAAGTATCCTGTCCAAATCCTCAGGCTGCACAAATTGAAACTTATCCAGCAATGCAGGACAAGCAGGCACCAAGATTACATCCACTGGACCTGTGTCAACTACAGCATCCAACTCAGAGCAAATATGAGTGATTTTGTCTGCAGAATGTTTCACAAATTCTTCACAGCGAGCTGGTGAATGGTCTTTGTTTTCTTCTTGGGGGCCAGAAATGTAGAAGGCCCCTGACCACTAATAATAATAATAATAATAATAATAATAATAATAATTTATACCCCACCCTCTGTAAAAACAATTGGGCGGCTTACAACAGTTAAAATTGCATCAAGAGTACAAACTAAACCCCCCAAACCCCACCCTCCTCCATAAAAATTATTAAACTACACATGTTAAAATCAACATAAAATCAGAAAAAAGAAAACAAAATAATTAAGACAATTACAAATTGACATAAGACGCAGGTAAGCCAAATAGAAAGATGTAGGGAGGCACAACTCCTGAGGCCGAGATCTAATCAGGAAAGGCCTGCCAGAAGAAATCCGTCTTCACAGCTTTTTAAAAACTAGTTAAGCTCATAATCTGATGGATCACGTCTGGCAGGCCATTCCATAATCTGGGGGCGATTACCGAAAATGCTCTCTGGGAGGTAGCCGACAGGCTGGATTTTAATGGTTGGAGCAGGTTCCTCCCAGAGAACCAGCATGCATGGGGAGGATTATATGGGAGGAGGCGGTCCCGAAGGTAGCCATTAAAGTGATAACCAACACCTTATACTGGGCCCGGAAACTAGCAGGCAGCCAATGGAGAGATTTTAATACCAGAGTTATGTTGTCTCTCCTGGATGGTCCAGAGACCACACTGGCTGCCATATTTTGTATTACTTGAAGTTTCCGGACCAAGCATGATGGTAGCCTCATGTAGAGCGCATTACAGAAATCCAGATGGGAGGTTACCAGCATGTGCACCACAGCCTCAAGATCCCTTACTTCCTGAAAAGGACGCAGCTGGCGTATCAGCCGAAGCTGATAACAGCACTCCTGACCATCACATTTACCTGATTTGTTATCTGGAGCAACGAGTCAAGGAGCACCCCCAGACTGCGAACACAGTCCTTTACGGAGAGTATGACCCCATCCAGGACTGGGGGTTGCAACCCAATTTCTGGTTTTGGGGCCGCTACTGTTAGCACCTCTGTTTTATCTGGATTCACTCTCAGTCTGTTTTTCCTCAACCAGTCCATTACTGCCATAAGACACTCATTGAGAGGAGAGAAGCCATCAGGATTCAAGGCCAACAATCGAGACATGGAAAAATAGATCTGGGTGTCATCAGCGTACTGATAACAGCCAGCCCCATAACTCCGAATGATCTCACCCAGCAGCTTCATATAGATGTTAAACAACATCAGGGTCAGAATGGTGCTTTAAGGGACGCTGCATGTGATCTCCCTTTTAACAACTTTGCTGGATGACACTGTGCAGAGGCAATGGTGGCAGAGAAGTATACTTTCTTTGCTGCCTTCATTGCTTTAGAATAGGCCTTCTACTGGGCCCTAGCCCATTTTCAGTTGGACTCACTCTGAATCTTCTGCCACCATAGCTCTAGTCTCCGTCCCACTTGTTTCATCACTGCCAGTTCATAAGTGAACCAGGGGGCATGTTTGACTCCACTTTGTGGGAGGGGATGCTTAGGACCCATTGTGTCCATTGCTCTTGCCATTTCCCTATTCCAAAGATCTGCCAGGGCTTTAACAGGATCACTTGCCAAGGAAACAGGAAACTCCCCAAGAGCCATCAGGAATCCATCTGGATCCATAAGCTTCCTGGGGTGGACCATCTTAATTGGCCCCCCACCCCTGCAGAGGCTTTGAGTCCCAGTGAGTCTAAACCCTAACAGATAGTGCTCAGTCCATGACAACAGAACTACAGAGAGTTCCTCCATTCCCAGATCACTGTTATCCTGCTCAGAACAGAAAACCAGGTCAAGAGTGTGTCCTGCAGCATGGAATGACCCTGATATTACTTGGAATACCCCCATGGTTGTCATGGCGAACATGATGTCCTGAGCTGACAACAAGCTGAGAGGACTCCAATGCCATTGCAGAGACTAAGGGGGGTTGCAGACTGCCAGAAATAGTGCAAATTGAGTCCATTTTTAGGGTTAGGGTTAATGCTAGGGAATCATGGGAATTGGTTTTTTTCTGAGACATTGAGCCTTCTCTGTCAGAGAGCTCTGGTGCCACAATAAAATACAGTTCCCATGATTCCGTAACCCTAACCCTAAAAGTGTACTCAATTTGCACTATTTTTAGCAGTCTGCAATCCCCCTAACTCAGCAAGCTCAGGCAGGGAGACTGTTGTGCAGTGGAGTGGACAGTACACCAACAGAATTCCTATTCTGTACTGGCCATCCATCTTTAAGTAAACACACTCATACCCAGTAGACTGTGGGACAGGGCACCAGGTAAGAGAGATGGAATCCTGATAGCCCACTGCAACTTTGGGCCATTACAGACTGCCAGAAATAATGCAGCTTGAGGTCACTTTAACTATCCTGGCTCAATGCTAAAGAATCATGAGAACTGTATTTTTTTTTCTGGGACATTGAGCCTTCTCTGTCAGGGAACTCTGGTGCCACAATAAACTACAATTCCCATGATTCCCTAGTACTGAGCCAGGACAGTTAAAGTGGACTCAGTTTGCACTATTTCTGGCAGTCTGCAAAGACCCTTTGTCTCTCCACCACCCAGGCCTTGTCTGCTGCTGTATGGAGAACCCAAGTGGACAAAGCTGGGAGAGATTAACCCCTCCAGCTTCATCCAGCTAGGTCTCTGTAATACATGCCAGGTCAGTGTGCTCATCCAGGATCACCAACCTGGCATTGAACAGCAGCATGTTTAGCCCAGGTGGCCTGTTGCCAAGGCTATCCAGGTTATTTGAAAGGAGGTCAACTTGGGAGTATACCCTATGGCTGTCCCCTCTTCCAGGGTATTACAGCTGATTCCTCATACCATATCTCCCTCTGCCCATTACTGTCATGATGGCTGCTCCTTGGGCTGCTTCTACTCCTTGCCCTCCCTGTAGCACATATTGCTATTTCTAGCTGACTTGTTGTTTAAGATACAGACAAACAAATATGCTCTCCCCCACCAACCAAAAGGACAGGCCCTCACCCTCGCTCCCCCAGAAGTGGCTTCTCCAAAGGGGCAACTCCCCTTTGGTGTTGCCTCCTTTGGTGGCAGGCCTGCCATAGCAGGTACCCAACCTTTATCCCCTTCTCAAGGGGAACAGGTGTTCCTGGCTGGGTATCTGGGCCTGGTCTTTGAGGCTAGTAGTTCACCAGGTGAGATGAGGCAAGCAGCAAGAAGCAAGCAAGTAGTACACACCTCTTTCCTGGGGGTGGGGTAGCCTGTTGTTCTCTTCCCCCACTTTGTGCTGGCTCTCCTCAGTACCAGCAGGCACCCAATCTTTATTCCCTTCCCAAGGGGAATAGGTGTTCTTGGCTGGATACTTAGGGCCCGGTTCTGGCAGGAAATAGTATCTGAGGCTAGTAGTCCACCAGGTGAGATGAAGCAAGCAACAAGCATATAGTACACACCAATTTTCTGGGGTGGCGGGGTGTCCTGTTATTCTCTTCCACCACTTTCTGTTAGCTTATTTTGTTAAGGAAACAAAAATATTTAAATATCAAAATATGAAAGCCAAGCCTGTTAGAGTCTGGCTTTAAATTAGCAGAATAGGGAGCTATACAGACAGCCCCTAAGGGGCATTGTCCTGCCACCCCTTTCCTTGCCAGATCAGGATCATGGCAGCTGCATGCCATGGCCCCGATCTGGCACTTTGCCACTACAAAAAGAGCCAGCAAATGCTGATCCTTTTTGGAGTGGCAAAAAGCTGCCCTTGCCACTGCAAAAAAAAAGCTGCTCCATTGGTGGAGCATGTCTGAATGCTGTGCCAAGGGAGCACCTTGATGTTGCCAGCTGTGTGTGGGGTGTGTGGCATGACAGCAACATTGGGGCAGAGTCTGGGCAGCCGGCATGCAGTCGCCATGCGCCAACTCCACTTCCAGGCTGGCCCTTTTGGCCAGTCTGTGCAGGACCTAGGAAAAATGTGCCTTTGCCTAACTATGCTTCCCTAAGAACTGAGACTGATTCAAAAAGAACAAACACGTAGCTTGTAATTTAAAACAATTGCATTAATCTATATTTACATAAAAAGGCTATATCCTAATCTAGCTAGTGAATAGCTCAAGTAGAAAAGGAATCTTTATCTCATCTTCCCAAACAAAGTTGAGAGAGCAGGAAAATGGGAACAGCTCAGTTGAATGTCTGTTAGTCCCAAAAAGGGAGGGACCTAAGTCACATGGTTAGTTTGAATGAGAAAGAGAGAGGGGGGGTTACATGTAGGAAATTCCTATCTATTTAAGGAGAGGGAAAGAGAATGCAAAAATCTTCCAACAATCCCCTTCTCATTCTCTTGCACTGACATCAAGAATCTTCATCCCTTTGCTTAGTCTCTGGAATTGATCTGTTGGTAGAGGCTTGGTAAGGATATCTGCAATCATCACTTCAGTGTTTCAGTACTCTAACTGGACAAGTCCAATTTGACACATCTCTTGCACTTTGTGGAAGGCAATGTCAATATTCTTCTTGAGTGGATTTTCACTCTCAGAAATCTTGATGTAGCTTTGATTATCTTGCATCAAAATGAGTGGTTTGGGCTCTGTTATCCCAAAGTCCAGAAATAAGTTGTGCAGTAATTTGATTTCATCCATGCTACCTTTGCTGAAACACACCCAGCACCAGTAAAAGAATGTGCAATTGTGGATGGCTTCTTACTTGTCCAACCTACAGCTTCTCCACCATAGAAGATCAAGTTTCCACTGGTTGATTTTCTGTCTGTCAGGTCTGCAGCCCAGTCTGCATCTATGTAGATTATCAGTTGTGGTTGGGCACAGGCTGGCAGCATCAGTTCCTTTTCAGTATCTGGCACCTCTTTTCACTGCAATGAAATCTCTTTCAGTAGGAGAGTTGACCATTCTGCATAAGATACCAACAGCATTTGCAATATCAAGTCTGGTAAAATTGGCTATGTATAGAAGTTTTCCAACTGCAGTCCTATACTTGTTTCCATTCTTCAAAGGTTCAGATTCTATAGTGACCTTTAAAAATCCTACTTCCATTGGAGTTGGCATAGCATTTGCATCTTTCAGGCCAAGACAGTCCAGAAGATCCATTATCTTCTGCTTCTGATTAAGGAAGAAACTTCCATCACTGCTTCTTTGTATTTGCACTCCAATATAGTCTGAGATATTTCCCAAATTCTTGATATCAATCTCTTTCTTGAAATTATGGATTATCTCTTCTCTACCTGCTTTATCCTCACTGAATAGTATCAGGTCATCAATATAATGTGATATAAGTATTGTTTCTCGATCTCTTGTACACACATTTGTCAACAATGCCTGGATTGAACCCCTCTTTGATAAAAAGCTGGTTCAGTTTCTCACTCCATGCTCTGGAGGCCTGTCTTAAACCATAAATGCTCTTTTGCAATCATCATACAAGATGTTCTTTTCCTGAAACTCGGTATCCTGGAGATTGTTCCATGTACAGATGTTCAGACAGATCAACATAAAGAAAAGCTATCTGGATGTCCAGATGCCAAACATTCATTTTCTTGTAGGCTGCATCATCTAGGAGAGTTCTGATGGTTGTGTGTGTGACTACTCCATCAAAGTTTCATTGTAGTCCTCACCATACTTTTGAGTGTAGCCTTTAGCCACGAGTCTTGCTTTGTATCTCTGAATCTTCCCTTCTGCATCTTGCTTTGTGGTAAAGACCCATTTACAGCCGATTGCCCTTCTAGCTTCTGGCAATTCTGACAAAGTTCATGTCTCATTTTTATATAAAGATTATATCTCCTCACTAGCAGCTTGTTTATCTTTTCAGAATCTGTTTTAGGCAGTCCCTTGATCTTTTTCCAATCAGAGGGTTTTGTAATTCTTTCCTCTGTGGCTTCATAAGAGAATCTGTCAGGTTGTATACCTTTATTGGAGCATTCTGACCTTCTCATCTGGACTTGGATCCCTGGCTCTGCTTCTTGTGTACCCTCCAGTTCCTCATTGTTAGGCTGGTCCACTGAAAGTGTAAGCCCTTCTGGATGCAAGACTTCTGAAGGATGAAATAATTCCATGTGCTCTGGTTGCTGGTGGGAGTCTTCTTTCACTTCAAATAAATCTGGATAGACATCTTGGTTTTGATTAGATTTGGGCTGTAGTCTTTCATCAATATAAACAGCACATGTTAATTGTATTGTGTGTCCATCTGGATTTACAATTCTATAACCATTTCTAGCACAACCAACAAAAAAATCCCTCATCACCTCTGCAGTCAATTTTGCCTATTTTTTGTTTAGGAATATAGGTAAATGCTTTGCTTCCAAAAACCTTCAGATGGTTTAATTTAGGCTTACTTCCATGCTGTAACTGGAATAAGGTTACATCTTTGGATTTAGTTGGCAGTCAGTTACACAGGTATGTAGCATGATGGCATTTAGGCATATTAGCCTCCAAAAGCATGGTAACTGCCATCTCCTTGAGAGTTCTGTTCATTCTCTCTCCCATGCCATTTTTATCCTGGAGAATAAGCCTGTGTGGTCTAATGCTCAATGCCATATTCCTTTAAAAAAATCATCAAACTTAGCATTAACAAATTCATTGCCATTGTCTGTGCTCAGGCTCTTGAGTTTATGGCCAAATTTTTTATTTGATTAAAGTACTCTGATTTTTTGAAAGGCTTGACTCTTCTCTCTGAGAAGGTAAGTGTATGTGTACCTGCTGAAATCATCAATAATAGTATTAAAGTAAGAGTTGCCACTGCTGACTTTTGATTCATTGGTCCAGAAAGATCATCATGTAAAAGATACAATTGCTTCTTAGTGACTGGAGGGTATGGAGTTCTAGTGGCCTTTGCTTTTAAGCATTCTACACATTTTCCAGTATTGGAGCATGCTTTGAATTGAAAGTCTTTTGCAACCTCTTGATTGGCCAGTCTTTATATATTTTCCACACTTAGATGAGCAATGCCATAAAGTTGAACAGTCTTTGTGATTGCATTGGGACACACTGTTTGCAGATGAATGCAAAATCTGCATTTGATAACAGCCATGAGATCCTAAGTCTGCTCTGAAAATCATTTTTTTGCCATGAACCAAAGCAGGATTGCTTTCTGAAACTAACATGGTTGCCTCTTGATGTTGTGGTTTGCACACTGTAAAATGAGGCTTCCAGGTCTGGTACATAATAAGCATAAGGAATTTGTAAGGTTCCTATTCTGTCAAGACCACATGTTGTTTGCAAAATAACAAACCCTTTTCCATGTGCAAAAATGTCTTGACCATTAGCAAAATGTCTTGACCATTAGGAAAAGTTACACTTGCATCAAAATCAACAAACTATTCTTTGCTGTTGAAGTAATGTGCACTTGCTTCATTATCTATGAAAACCTGATTTTAATATTTATCTCCAGCAATTTGAAATAATTGTTCATGAATGAAACCAATATCAACATGACTGGGAGATTTCTGTGTAGAGTTAAAAGCTGTTTTCTTAAAGTTGCTTTGCTTTTAGTATTTGGCTCCTGATTTTGCATCTTTTGGAGCTCAGCTCTTGGCTTTGACTTGTTAACATTGTTTTTATTTGAGCTGGGAGAAATAGAGACCTTTTATTTGAGCTGGGAGAAATAAATCCTCTGCAGCAAATTCAGCTAATTCTCTGTCTGTTGTTTTTGTATTATAGTTGCCTTCCATCATGTTCTGCCTATTTTGAAATTCAACAACTTGAGCAATAGCATGTTGCAAAGAAACATCTCCTTTAACTCACAAAGCATTAATTATTGGAGAATAATATTTTGGAAGGCTAGCCAAAAACAATCCAAGTTTTGCAGGTTCTGGAAAGGATTGTCCAGGTGCTGTAACTCCAGCCAAAGTGTTCCTAAAGCCATTATTACGCTGATTCAAAAATTGAGGCTGATGCAACTTTGTGTTAACAAGTTTAATCATCAGAGCTGTTTGATTAGAAGTACTTGGAGAATCAAACACTTTCTGTAGTTTGTCCCATATTTGTTTTGTATCAGTGAAACCTTGGATATGATTTGCAATGGTAGGATCTACAGAGAGGCAAATATTAGCAGATGTCTTCTCTACATTTTCTTCAAACAGTTGTTGCTATGTTCCTGCTTTGATCTTTGCCCATTCACTATTTTAAAAAGCCCCATTGTAGTCAAGTACATTTGCATTTTCCATGACCATGTTTTATATTTTGTTCTAAATAATATTGCAGTGCTCATTGTGGGGTTAGGATTAGCAGAAGCCATTCTGCATGGTTAGAGTAGCAAAACCTTTGTTGCAGACCAATATCTTCAGGAAAAGCTGTTTAGAACAAAATACTCTGGGACCACATAACCTCTCAAATATGGAGGAATTTAGGGGGGTTGCAGACTGCCAGAAATAGTGTGAATTCAGTCCACTTTTAGGGTTAGGGTTAGTGCTAGGGAATCATGGGAACTGTTATTTTTCTGAGACATTGAGCCTTCTCTGTCAGACAACTCTGATGCCACAATAAAATACAGTTCCCATGGTTCCCTAACTCTAACCCTAACCTTAAAAGTGGACTGAATTCACACTATTTCTGGCAGTCTGCAACCCCCCTTAGTTTCCTAAGGCTTCAGCCTTTGTTAAGGAAACAAAAATATTTAAATATCAAAATATGAAAGCCAAGCCTATTAGTCTGGCTTTAAATTAGCAGAGTAGCAGAAATGTGCCTTTGCCTATGCTTCCCTAAGAACTGACACTGACTCAAAAAGAACAAACACATGGTTTGTAATTTAAAACAATGGCTTTAATCTATATTTACATAAAAATGCTATATCCTAATCTAATTAGTGACTAGCTCAAGTAGAAAAGAAATCTTTATCTCACCATCTTTCCAAAGAAAGTTGAGAAAGCAGGAAAATGAGAACAGCTCAGTTGCAAATCTTTGGAGACAATAATGTCTGTTAGTCCCAAAGAAGGAGTGACTAACATGGTTAGTTCAAATGAGGGGGGGGGGGAGTTTACATGTAGGAAATACCTATCTATCTAAGGTGGGAGAAAGAGCAAAAATCTTCGAACAGAAACAAAAATGGATTTACATTCTTTTCAAAACCACATCAATCACTATCAAGAGTTGACATGTTTTTAGTATCAGAGCATTAGCAATTAAATGGAAAATGGAAATATTGCCTAGGACACAGTCTGACCACAATATGACAGAACTATATGTACAAAACCCTCAAAAATGAAACTTTAAATGGAGACTAAGGGGGTTGCAGACTGCCAGAAATAGTACAAACTGAGTCCACTTTTAGGGTTAGTGCTAGGGAATTATGGGAATTGTTGTATTTTTCTGAGACATTGAGCCTTCTCTGTCAGAGAGCTCTGGTGCCACAATAAAATACAGTTCCCATGATTCCCTAACCCTAACCATAACCCTAAAAGTGGACTCAATTTGCACTATTTCTGGAAGTCTGCAACCCACCTAAAAGAGGAATTACTTGAAGATGAAGAATTTACAAATAGATTAAGAAAAGAAATACAATTCTTTTAAAAAGAAAACTGTATTCCAGGAACAGCTATGAGAATAATTTGGGACACACACAAAGTAGTGATGAGAGGACTGCTGCTTCAAAGAGCAGGTGAAGTTAAGAAAATTAAACAAAAACAAAAAACAAACAAAAAAACAAACCCAAAATGCAATTGTACAGGAACTGAAAATAAAAGATGACAACCAAAGAAAAAATCCAGGGGATAATAAGCTACAAAATGAAATTAAACTACTCCAGAAACAACTCCAAGTGGAAATATTAGTTGCATGAGGAAATTTCCTCATGCAACTAATATGAAGAAAGTGAAACAGAAATACTTTGAAAAACAGGTTGCTGTTTGGCAAACAGACTGAAAAAAGAAAAAAAAGCAGACTGGTGAAATAAACTAGCAATCAAGATAACATCAAAAAAGCATTTAGAAAATTCTATACAAATGTATATAAAAAAGAAGCATTGTCAATGGATTTTGAAGAAAAAAATGAAGGATTTTCTTGATAAAAAGTCAGTAACAAAAATAACTAAGGAACAAAAATAGTTTTAAATGCACCATTCACAAGGGAAGAAGTACTACAAGCAATTCAAAACTTAAAAGAATGGAAATAACCAGGCCCGGATGGCTTCACTACTAAATGTTATAACATCTTCAAGACCAAATTAGTGGAACCACTGTGCAAAACTTTGAATCTTATTGCAAAAGAAGAGAAACCAGAAATGTGAGACAAGGCAACAATCACACTAATTCCAAAAGAAGACAAAAACAAACTACAAGTAGTAAACTATAGGCCTATCTCAATTCTAAACATAGATTACAAATGTATACTATAATTTTAGCCAACAGATTGAAGAACATTTTGGCAGAAATAATAAAAGCAGATCAAAATGGATTCCTACTTGGCAGATATATAAGAAGTAAAATTAGAACCATATTAGATATAACGTAATACTATAATGTGAACAATGAAAAAAACAACCTAGCATTACTTTTTATTGATGCGGACAAGGCTTTTGACAATGTGAGGTGAAAATTCATGGAAGAAGTGATGAAAAGAATGGAACTGGGTGAAAACTTCTTAGAAAATATAGAACAAATATATAAATATCAAAGTGCACAATTAATGATAAATGGAAGTAAAATACCAGAGTGTCCAGGAAAGCCACTAAGAGGGCTGATAGCCGTGTCTTGTGAGGGTGGAAGGCAAATGAAAGTCTTTTGCCAATGCAAAGTAAGAAAGCAAGGTCTGAATTACCAATCCAAGGGTTTAGCCAGTGAATGGTCAAGCATTCTGAAGGTCTAGGATTCCAGAAAAGCAGAGTGGCAAGGCAGTCCAAAGGTCAAGGGTTCCAGAAGTTCAAGATAAGTCTGAGAGTCAAGGTTTCAGACTAAGGAAAAAGGAGAGATAGAGGCTTTCGCTGGGAAATTCAGATAATCTCTGGCACTGAGGCAGTTTATCTGCACCTGCTTAAATTGTTGAAATTGATGGGTGGTGAAGGGTTCTTTGTGTGTGAAGAAACAATCCATGCAGGAGGCAGCCCATGCAGCAAGGCAGCTTGCCTAGCAGAAATCACCAGCACGCAGTCAGTTGCTCCAAGCCTCTAACTTTATTATAAGACAGCATAGGCAAAGTAAAACTACAAAGTCCAGAAAAATATCACTTTAGCCAGTTTGGCTAACAGGAACAAAACTATAAATCCTTAATGCTACATTGTGAAATTTTAGTCAAGCTACAGCTTCTGCAAAAATAAATAAGACTTTATTCCATACTGTTGAAAAGTTAAAACCAGACTGACTCCTAGGCTTGAAACACAATTCCCAGCCCACCTTTTCTCCACCTCTTTGGGTGTTACCCTTCAGGTTAATTGGTTGATTTGTACATGACGTATGTTAACCAAACCCCTTGTTGTTATCTTCTACCATGTGATCTATTTTCTCAAAACAACTTTTATTATTGCAGTCACTTTATAAACAAGATCTCTTTCCCATGTATTCCATCTTGTTGTCTCCACTGTTTTGTCTTTTCAAACACCTGGACTGGTTGTTGTGCTTTAGGCCTAGAAGCATATTCTCATCATGGAAAAATACAGACACACATCTTTACATTTCAACATTGACTATATATCCCATCAAAATCCTAACATAAATCCCCAAGCTGCAGGAGCTCAGCTGAGGCTGATTACTTTGGTGTTTTTCATAAAGTCTTCTTGAATGCTGAAGGCCTGCCCTACCTGCTCGATGTTGGCTGAAGGTAGGCACAGTCCCTTGATTCTCCTCCATGTTTGAACGTTCTGTTTCTGGGAGACCTGGCTACAGAGCCTCCTGGGAGACCACAGGCTCTGATGGAGGCTCTGCTGGAGCTGGCAAAGCAGAGCTGGGGCTGGGCTGGAGCTCCACCACTGCAGGCTCGGGTCCCAGAGGAGGTTTTGGTTCATCCTTTGAGCCCTCCTCCAGGCAGGGCATGACACAGAGTTCAAGATTAACAAATGCACCAGACAAAGGTGGCCACTGTAACCATTGTTTTTTTTTTATTATCATATTAGAATTCTTTATAAATGGATTAAGATAAAACAAAACAAAAAATGAAGGAACAAGGTTTAAAGGTCATGAAAACAAAATAAGAGAATTTGCAGATGACATGGTGGTGATACTGGAGTATCCAATAGAAGGTATAGAACAACTAAGGAAGGAAATGAACAACTTTGGAAGATATTCAGGCTTTAAAATGAACAAAGAAAAAAACATGGATACCAACAAAGATATGGCTACAAAAGAAGAGGAATTGTTAACTAAAAAATCAGAGTGCAAAGTTGGAAAGAAGGTAAAATATTTAGGCTTATTGCTAACAAACAATAATCTCAACTTAGTTGATAACAAAGACACCCCCCCAACGTGTCTGGAGGGGTTTCTTGTTGCACCAGCCATATAAGGACATGAGAGGCCTGATTGGCCAAGCACGCAGGGGCCTCTGGGTACCTGCACGCTTGGTCCAATCATCTTGCTTGTTTGAGTTAAGGAAGTCTCGCGGTGATTCTATTCTCATGAGACTTCCCAAGAGAGTTTGTTCTTTATAGCTCTGTGCTGCCACATGGTAGCAGCCATTTTAGAGCTTGAACTGAGTGAGTCACATCGCTCTGCTCTGTGCTCTGGCTGTTTGCTTGGCTTTGGGCCTAGCGAACTTCTGGCTTGCTGCAACTGGCTTCTTGGCTGACATTTACTCATTTCTCTTCATGGTGGGAGTTCTTAGTTTAAAGTCTCCCTGCATTCTTTGAGGAATAGGCCGAGTGAGGCCTTAGGGCCAGTCCCCTTGGGCCTGGAAGGGGCCTCTGCATCTTCAACACTCCGAGGGCTGCACACTCATCCGAGGCAGGTGCTGTGGCAGGTATCCTCTCTGCAGGGTGTGCGGACCCAGCACTTGATCAGGCCTAGCAGTGCCCCGGCTACCTTGGTCTGGTAAGGTCGGGACCCCATCACTGGTTTGGGAGGGTTTATTACACCTCTCCCCAGCGGTGAGTGTGTGAAGGGAATACTTATCTTCAGCAGGATGCTTATTAGGACCCTTGGTGGACACTTTCCCCCCTGGTTGGTTGTTGCCAGTGATGGTTCCTGGCTATTTGCGTGTCTTGTTGAGATTTGGGGAAGGGTGGCCTTTGGCCTGATGGTGCAGGGTGCCTAATAGGACCCTTGGTGGACACCTTTCCCCCCTGTGGTTGTTGCAAGTGATGCTTCCTGGCCATTTGCGTCTCTTGTTTAGACTTGGGGAAGGACAGCCTTTGGCCTGGTGGTAGTCATCCAAGGTTGGGTGACTGTGCTTTGGACCCATGTTTACACTATCTGGGGGGAGTGATGCCTCGCAGTAAGGCCCAATCTAAGAGGTGCGCAGCTCTGGCTGTGACTGGCTCTATTCACTCTGCTTCGAAGAGGCCTTCCCAGTCTACCAGCAGAGATGACGAGATTGCTGCTCAGCTAGCATAACTGGGCAAGACAGTACAGGCCTGTATGGCGGTCTGTAATCAGCTTGCCCAGAAGGGGCTACAGGCTAAAGCTGCCAGCCCTATTGCCAGCACTTCTGGCAACCTGGACACAGAAGTGCTGCTCCCTCCTTCTGTACCTGATTCTCAGGTAATTGCTGCTACACCGGGTCCTTCGGTAGTTTCGGCTATGGAGGTGGGGCAACCCACTATAGCCGACGTGTGGGAACTCCTGAAAAGGCTTCCAGGTGTGAAGATTCAGGGTGCTGCTGCCCCTGTTTCTGAGCAGCCCACAGTGGCAGATCTATATAACCTCTTGTGAGGAGTGCTTATTCCAGGTGCTGGTGCAGTGGAGCAAGCCTGTGATGAGTAGAGGAGAGATCAGGCTGCTGCTGCTTTGCCTCTGCCCGACACCTGAGCTGTTGTGGGGCCACACTTTGGGGGACCTGTGCAGTTGGCTGGTGATGCTTTCCAGCAAGCTTCAGTGTCAGGTTTGTCTCCTACTAATCCTTCACTGGGAAATTGGCCCACCTTGGTATGGGCTCCAGGTAGCCAGGTTAGCCAGGGTGTGGGTTTGGGATGTCCCATCCCTGCAGCTTTAGGTGCACCTGTGCAGGCACCTGCAGTTACACAGGTCCCTGACTCTAGGGTGCAGGCTGGTCAGCCAATTGCTTTGGCTAGTGACACCCCTGTGGTGTCTTCTTTGGGTGCTCCTGTGCTATCGGGAGTAACTGTGCATTCTGAATCCATTCCTTATGCTGGAATGTCTACACCCCTTGGCTCACACCTTCCTCTCTCCACTAAAGAAAGATTATGGAAGGCTGATTATATTGATTTATTGTCTCTCACTTTTAGGGATCCTGAACCAAGGATCATGGTAAAGGATGGGATTGTGTTCAGCCTTCCAAAAGAGTTTCAGGCGCTCAAACGCCCTAAGCTGGAGCGTAATTTTGTAATACAAATCTGAATCCGTTGTTCTGTTAAGATAACATCCGAAATTAAAAGTGCCCTACCAGACTGATCATTGCGAGATCCTTGCACATTCTCACTAATTCTTAAAGCTGCAAAGAAAGCAATGGCAAATACTGCCTTAAATAAAGCCACTTCCTCAGGTGAATAACCTGTATCAGCTAGTTGTTCCCACAACTTACCCAGGACTGAGCCTGTTATAGGCCTCCGTGAATCCTTTACTACAGGGGATTCTCTAGACCAACCTTCCACAGCTCTCTTCACCCTGAAGTCTGTGGTAGGATCAAAACAACCCCTTGCCCCAGAGTGAAAAGCCAAAGTGGCCAGCCTGCCCGTAATAGTAACATGTCTAAGGTGTACTATGAAATGCAGGACCAGATTAATCCTAATAGGCCAGTCTGCCACCTCCCCAATGACAGGAAAATTAATCTGGCTAATTAAATTTAATTGGGGTAAATTTGGCAAAGGTTAAATTAAAGGAAGTGACGTATGCAAATAAATGCATGACGTTATTAAATAATGGCATCATATGACATCATATGATGTCATTTCCAGTGGGGAGGGTTTGTAAATTTGTTGTTGTTATTTGTTTACATACTTTGTCACATGTGGCGAAGGACCACCCATCTGGGTCGGTTACACCTTCACACACATGTGACCAAGTGTTGGGAGTTTAATTGTAAATCTTGTAAATTAGACCCTGTACAGCAGAAAATAAAAGTTGTGGCCTGTTTAAACCCCAAAAGAGGCATCTTGTGTCCTTTGTGCCGGTGCAACTACAACAGAACTTGGAGAGAAATTCAAAAAAATGTATAGAGTTCAAATAAGCTAAATCTATCAATATTGGGTAGAATTCCTGTGATTAAGATGATGATCCTCCCCAAAATAATGTTTCTGTTACTTATAAAAGGTAAAGGTGGTCCCTTAACATGAATGTCTAGTCATAACCGACTGTAGGGGGCGGTGCTCATCTTTGTTACTAAGCTGAAGAGCCAGCATTGTCCAAGGGCTATTCCAGTGGTCATGACTATACTGAATGGACCTTCCCACCTACTTGCATTTGCATGCTTTTGAACTGCTAGGTTGGCCTTCCTATTATTACTAACAGAAAAATCTTTGATGAATGGAACAAAGAGTTTAAGAAATTTATCTGGAAAGGAATAAACCAAGAATAAAATTGAAGGTTTTGAAAGACAGTAAAGATAGAGGCGAGTATGCTTCACCAGACTTAAAGTTGTACTTTTGGACTTGTAACCTTGTATGGTTACAAGATTGGATAAAGCTAGAAAACAGAAACTTATTAAATTTAGAGGAATCAGATTTAAGATACCATTGGCATGCCTATTATGGTATAACAAAATGGCAATTGATAAAGATTTTTATAATCACCCGATCAGGAAAGCTTTATTGACAACATGGCTGCAAATCAAGAAAAAAATTCTACACTAAAAGACCAGCTTCGATTTGAACTCAGGAGGTGTTTTTTGGCAAATGAAGGATCAAACAGGAATGGGTAACATATAAAGATATAACAAAGGAAGTCAACCAAGGAAATATACAATTAAAGAAAAGATAATAATTAATAAGAGAAAGTAAAAACATACAATGGTTTAATTATATGCAAATTATGGGGAAATTTATAGAAGACATAAAAAGTGAAGGAACAGAAGAAAACCAAAATGAATTAGACCAAATCATATGGGAACTGGATTCGAAAAAGGTGTCTACAATCTATAAAATTATTTTTGAATAGAGACATTGAAAAAGAAACAATTAAAGAAGGGGATGGGTGCAAGACATAGGATATTCAAGACTACTGGACAATTGGCAGAAGGCATGGAAGGAAGCTATCAGCTTCACAGCATCAGAGGACCTTAAAGAGAACTTCATTAAGATTGAAAACAGAGAGCAAATGTTGGAGTAAATGTTGGAGGTGTCATGAAGATGAGGGTTTCATATACCACATATTTTGGATGTGTAAAAAGTTTTTTTAAAAAGTATTGGGCCAAAATACATATGGCACTACAAAAAATATTTAAAATTCAATGTCCCATGGTGCCAGACTTGTATTTATTGAATATAATATCATCATTAAAAACATCAGCTGAAAATATATAAGGATGGGTTATTCTATATTTAGTATATGGCAGCTGGATTGATTCTAGCCAGGAAGTGGAAATGTGAAGATTCATTGTAAAGAGAGGACTGGTTATTAAAGATAATTGAACTAAGAGAAATGGACAGGTTGATTTATATTATTAATAATAAATCAATGGAAAAAATTGAAAGAGAGTAGTCACCTATTCTACAATACTGAAAGAAAAATGGAGACTAAAGGAAGAATTGTTATGATATTGAAACAACTAAGATAAGACATTAGAGGTTAGATAATTTGAGCAGGAAAAGGAACAACAGCAATACAAAAGAAGAAATAAATGTAATAGTAATAATTGAATCTAGTCTAAAAGGAAAAATATGTTAGTAACAGTAAGAGCTGAAAGGAATTTACGATAAGTGAATATGAATTAACAAAAAGCAAAAACAAGAGCAACTAAGTTGCAGAGAAGAATAACAGAAACTGGTTCATAGTATGTTAATAATATGTTGACTGTTAAATAAAGTCAAATTAAAAAGATTATGACCAAATTGTAATATGGGGTCATGAGGAAACGGGGGGGGGGGGGGAATCTGCATAGTAAAACATAATTAAGAGGAAGTCAAAGAAAAGGATGATGTAATGCAATATCAATACTTGTTAGAACTTGTTTTTATTTGTATTTTATGTTTAAAATATCCTCAATAAAAATAAATTTAAAAGAAAAGGAAAAAGGAAAAGGAAAATAGCAATAGCAAGTACATTTCTATACCACTTATCAGTAAACTAGCATGCCCTAAGCAGTTTATAATGTGTAAGTCAATTTTCCTGAACAAACTGCATACTCATTTTAATGACCTACAGAAGGATGGAAGGCTGAGTGGACCTTGAAGTTCTCTTCTAGGATAGAACTTACAATGTTGATGCTGCAGTACAAATATGTAACAACTGCACAGCCAGGGCTCCTGAAAATAGATTCTGCCTAAACATTTGTAGCGGAATTATATGGATAATCTCAGTCATGCATTCTGGTGTTGTTATTCATACTGTGAAATGGCATTGAGCTGCTTCTCTTCGAGTTTTTTTGTGGGAGATGGAGGCTGATGCAGTATAAGGGTTCCCCCATTGCTTGTCCTGGCTTGACAAAGTCAGTCTGTGGTCGGGGGGAGGGGGGAGGGGAGAGAAGCTGTGTTCCTCCTGGGAAGTCACCAGAAGCCATTCCATAGCAATGGATGTGGAGGGAAAGAGGAAGAGAAGTGTCTCCTTATAAAGCCAGCTGGGAAGAGCCTCCACCCCCCAAGGAGTTGGCAATGTGAATGTATTCAAACTGGGTTCAAGGTATTCTATATTTAATTCAGGTCTCTTCACATTGTTGTTCACACTTCCAACAATGCAAATCATTTTTAAAAACTCAAGATAAACTTGATATTATCTTAGGTTAAGTGGTGGGGTTTTTTTGGTAGCCCCTCCCCCCAAAAATCTTGATTTGGATACATTTGGGGTGCATGTATACAACAAAAATTCAACCAACATTCATCCCAGATTATTTTCACCATGTGACTAGTCCCTCAGAGTGTGATAGAGTCTCCTCCTTTGGAAGTTTTTAAACAGAGGTTGGATGACTGTCTGTTGGGAGTGCTTTGATTGTGTTTTCCTCCATGGCAGAAAGTTGGGCTGGATAGCCCTTGCAGTCTCTTCCAACTCCATGAATCTATTATTAATCTTTAAAATAGTAGTTTAAAGCAGATAAAAAAGGCTATTCCAGCATAATAAGGTTGGTAAAAATAAAATACAAATTAAAAGGCATTTTGTGATGGGCAGTTTACAATCAAAGGCTTGGGTAAATAAGGTCTTTGCCTTCCATGAGAAAGAGAGCTAAGAGTATGCCAACCTAGTCTTCAGGAGGAGGGAATTTCCATCCTAGAGTTCCACCCCTGTTTTTCCCCAAAGCTTTCTACAATTCAAAAGCCTAACTTACAAGGTGCAGATACTACATTTTGGCTGGTGATGTTGGTGTTCTTGATTGGATTTGCATTTCATCTTTCATAGCATTAAGCAAAGTTAAAATGAACTCCCAATTTCCTGCAAAGTAATCAAACATCTTGCAGGACATCCTGATCTATTTTCTGCCCCCCCTCACCTGAATGAAATCACACACACCAATCAGATCAGAAAACAGAAAAAAAAATACTTACAAAGATTTTCCTCAGTGAACCTGAGCACTGTCAATCACTGAATCTTGCAGCTTAAAATAGCCATAAAGTCTTAAATTCTAAATGCATTTTTCCCATACACAATGGCATGAGGCCCTCCTATATTTGTTATTCAAGGTTAGAGTCCCACTTTTATACATGAAAACACAAGAACATTTGCAGATAATTAGATAAGAAGGGGATCTGTACACTTATTAAAGACAAATGTGTCTGTCGATTCTATAAGTGGAAGCAGAACAAAGGCTGCTGTCCTAAGTAGGAAGTATTCAATCAGCTTACCTTTTCTATTTCAGCATGCTTAGGATCAAACAGCAATACAAACTGGGATGGGTTTGTGAAGTATAACTGTCTTAGAATACCTACATTTATTTCTAGACCTGCAGAAGATTCCTAAGAGATACATGACACATGGCCTAGAAAGGGTTCTAGAGCCTTGCCTAGATAGAAACAGACACAGATCTTCAAATTAGGTATTTTTTTTTTTTTGGCTGCAAATGGAGAAAGAACATTCATTTGCTTTCCTTTTGTTGATTTTGTTCATAGATACCTCACAGCTGGGGGGGGGGGCAAGATAAAGAATTACTTTCTGTGTTGTTATTGGAGAGAAATTCTCAAGAATAAGAAGTTCTGGTTCATGGACACATACCAAAGTTATTCTAAAGAAGTTGCTAGAAATCCACTAAAGCAAGAATGGGCAATATTGCTGGATTATAATTGCTATCATCTTTTATTCTTGCCAATAAGAGTCCCATCTGGAGGGCCATATATAAATCTAAGCAGAGAAGAGTGAGAAGACAAGGAGATGGTCAACTGTTTATTCAGTATTTTTAAAATGCCCAGTGCGTTTTGACCTCAATGAGAAGAGACCTTCTTCAGGGGCTAGAAACAAACACAAATACACATCTATTATAAGTATTAAATAGTCAGGACAATACTCAATTAATTATAACCCATCAAAACATAGGAATACATGATTTTCATATTAAACATATACATACTCTTTAAAAAAATCACTCTCCAAAATACAAGACCATAGAGTGTTAAGAAAACAGAATCTGCAGCATTTATTTATATACTCACATATTCAAGATAACCAAGATATGTCAACAGATATAGAAAACAAAACAATGGCCAACAGATTGGAAGCAATGAATATACATCCCCATCCACAAAAAAGGAGACACAAGAGACTGCAGCATCTATAGAAGCATAGCACTAATCACCCATGCAAGCAAAATATGCTCAAAATACTGCAACATAGGCTCCGACCACACATGAAGAGAGAAATCCCAAGGTTCAAGGAAAGGAAGAGGCACAAGGGATCACATTGCAAATAAATGATGGCTAATGGAGCATAGCAGGGAGTTCCAAAAGAAAATCAGCATCTGCTTTATAGACTGTAGCAAAGCCTTTGACTGCATAGATCAGGGGTAGGCAACCTTTCCCCTTTAAGGGCCGAGGGACTTCAGCTCCCAGAATCCCATGAGCTATTGGCCAACATGGGACTATTGGCCAACATGGCTGAGGCTTCTGGGAGCTGAAGTCCCTCGGCCTTTAAAGGGGAAAGGTTGCCTACCTCTGGCATAGATCATGAAAGGCTATACAATGCTCTTAAGGACATGGGAGTGCCAACTCATCTGATAGTCCTAATGAGGAATCTGTACTTAGGACAAGAGGCTGATGCCAGAACAGAACACAGAATGGTTCCCAATTGGCAAAGGATTCAGACAAGGCTGCATCATATCACCCTACTTAATATACATAACATATTGTAAGGAAAGGCTTGGGCATGGAAGTGGGAAGAGTTAAAATAGAAGGAAGGAATATCAACAATCTGAGATATGCTGACAACACCATAATACTAGCAGAAAACTTCACAGAGCTGGAACAACTACTAAGGAAGATCAAAGAAGAAAATGCAGACATACTGTTGCACATAAAGAAAACAAAAATAATGACCACAGAGAACGTACACATGTTCAAACTAGACAATAAGGAAATATAAATAATAAAAGAGTTCTCATATCTGGGATCAAATATTGATCAGAATGGAGACTGCAGCTAGGAAATCAGGAGAAGATTAAGAGTGGGGAGAGTGACTATGAAAGAACTAGAAAAGATCCTAAAATGCAAAGACATACAACTCAGCACAAAAGTCAGAATCATACAAACCATTGTATTCCGTATTACAATGTATGGATGTGAGAGTTGGACAGTCAAGAAAGAAGATAGCAGGAAAATCAATGCATTTGAGATGTGGTTCTAGAGAAGAGTGCTGAGGATTCCATGGACAGCCAAAAAGGACAAACAAATGAGTCCTAGAGCAGATCAAGCCAGAGATATCCCTAGAAGCTGAGATGACAAGACATAGGGCCTAAGCAGACTGCCAGAAATAGTGCACATTAAATTGAGGCACTGCCCTGGCTCAGGGCTAAGGAATCATGGGAACTGTAATTTATTGTGGTACCAGAGCTCTCTGACAGAGAAGGCTCAATGTCTCAGAAAAAAATACAATTCCCATGATTCCCTAGCACTGAGCCAGGGCAGTGCCTCAATTTAATGTGCACTATTTCTGGCAGTCTGCTTAGGCCTTCAGACTGTTGTACTTTGGACACATCATGAGAAGGCATGAATCATTGGAAAAGACAATAATGCTGGGAAAGGTGGAGTGACGTAGGAAGAGAGGAAGGACACATGCTAGATAGATGGACTTTATTAAAGAGACTATGAATATGAGTTTGCAGGAGCAGGGCAGAGCAGTAGAGGACATGGGGGCCTGAAGATGTCTCATTCATAGGGTCACTATGGGTTGAGACTGATGCGAAGGCAATTAACAAAAAATTCAAGATGGACTTTGAAAAGCCATGACCAAGTCAAGAATATTGACATGAGTCAATTAATCTTGGAAAAAATAGACTCTTTATCTGATAAATTTACTGCCCAACTTAATGATTTCAAAAAAGAGGTCCGACATGAGATCAGGTTTGACCTTAGAGAAATTGGTCAAAAGGTTGATGTTCTACTCGGAGAAATGCAGAGCGTAAAGAAGAGGGTAGAAATGTTAGAATATACAGCTGAAAGATCAGAGAGGCAAATAACCAAAATGGAAATTAAAAGAGAACAGGACCTGGATGAACTGGCGGCTTTAGAACAAAAAATTAGAGAAAAAGCAATTAAAATTCGAGGCCTAACAGAGGAGAAAAAGGAAAACTTATCAGAAAGATTGATCCCAAAACTGGCAGAGTTCTTGGCTAAGAATGTACAGGATATGTACACGGAAATTGATACCCTGTTTCGTGTTAATTCCGTGGTAGCAAAACAAAAAGGGCTGCCTAGGGATGTGGTTGTTAACTTTGTTAGAAGGCAGACCAGAGATATATTTCTGGCAAAACATAATCAAGATCCCTTCAATATTGAGGGGCAAAGTTTAAGGATCCTAAAGGACGTGCCTGGAAGAATACTCAGGAAACGCTGAAACTACCACATTGACATCCTTCTTGAGAAGGGAAAATGTACAATATCGTTGGGAGATACCTGAAGGAGTAACGTTTTGGTGGGGAAGGAGAAGAATTAGGATAACAACTATGGAGCAGGCGACCGACTTTATAAAACAAGCAATGGGCAGAGCTAGGAAAAAGGACAAGGCGAAAAAGAAAGATTCAAAACCCGGGGAAAAGAATAATGACGATGATATTGATGACACTGATGATTGTGGAACTATGAGGAATCCCAATGACAATCAGCAGGACAAGGAAATGCGACTTAAAGGGGCGGTCGCCCTCTCCTGTCAGGATTTTGATTTGGGTGAAATTAGGGGCGATCGACCTGGACAAGAGAATGATGAAGACGAGGATGAAGAGGGAGATGATGATGACGACGACGTTGATGGAGAGGAAGATGATGACGAGGACACTGTTAACAATTTGCCTGGAATCGAAGGTCTTAGGCAAGCCACAGATAAAGTTGACAACAATTGCCTGACATTACTGTCTCCAATTGGCATAGAAGAATATTTTGATGATTAAGAGGTGACGGTTTATAATAGTTGCTTGTTTGGTATTTACTTTTGGGGGGGAAGTATTTAGTTTAGATATAGATAAAGATACAGATAAGATATAGATAAGGGTTGTGTGATCGTCTCCTGTCTGAGTAAGTTAATTCGTAGAATTGACATTGACATTTTAAGTGTAGAAGATGACACATTTCAAGAAGATTAAAATTTTATCTTTAAATGTGCAAGGATTAAATACACCACAAAAGCGAAAGAAAATTTTTCCCTATCTTCAGAAACAAAAACTGGATATTTGCTGTTTACAGGAATGTAGAATAAAAAGGAAAGATGTGAAGTATTTAAGGAATTTAAAATTAGGATTAGAATTTACCGCTGCATGTTTATTTAAGAAAAGAGGTGTCACTTTATATGTAAATCCTTCTTATGACCCCAAACTAATCTACAGTGATCCGGAAGGATACTGTTTAATGATTGAAATTACCGTGGAGGGCAAAAATTTCCTTATAGTAGGAATATATGGACCGTTAGAGAATAAAAATAAATTCTATAAAAATTTGAAAGAAAGATTGCTAGACTTGTCATATGAAAATGTAATAATGCTGGGAGATTTTAATGGGGTTGTTGATCTGGTAATAGATCGTTCTGTACAAAAAGTTAATAAAAAAGCCCGAGGAAAATTACCAAATGATTTTTTTAATTTAACGGATTTGCTAGAATTAAAAGATGTGTTCAGGGCAAAAAAAGGTAAAGAAAAAGATTATACTTTCTTCTCTAACTGACACAAAACATACTCCAGGCTTGATATGATTTGGATGTCTCCTCATTTATTGAATAAAGTAACTAAAATCAAGATTTTACCAAAAATTTGGTCGGATCACAACCCTGTATTATCGGAATTAAAATTTGGCAACTCTACGTTCCAGTGGAAATTAAATTTGAATATACTGAGAAATACGGAAATTTGTGGGGAAATTAAAAAACAAATATATTATTTTAAAGAGAATTTGGATAAGGGGGTTCCCATTCACTCAGTGTGGGATGCACATAAGGCGGTAATAAGAGGGATCTGTATACAAAAAACAGTAGAGTGGAAGAGGCAGAAACGAAAAAAAGAAGAGAGTTTAATTAAGGAATTGGGTGAATTAGAAGACAAATTGAAACAGGATACAAATTCATTGGAAATCAAAGATAAAATTAAATATATACAGAAACAATTATCAATTATTACCATGGAGCAAATTGAAAAGAAAATTAAATTTATTAGACAAAAATATTACGAATTTGGAAATAAGTCGGGAAGATTGTTATCTTATATGGTTAGAAAGGAAAGAGCTAAAAGAACAATTACTGAAATTAAGAAAGGTTCAGAAATTTTTTCCAAGCAAGAACAGATTAAAAAAAATTTTACGGAATTTTTTAGTAATTTATATAAAGCAAATGTTACATCTGATACAGAAATTAAGAAATATTTGGATGAAACAAAGCTATTTAAAATCACGAAGGAACAACAGGATCAACTTAACCACCCTATTACGTATAAAGAATTGGAGAATGCAATTGGACAATCTAAATCTTCCAAATCTCCCGGACCTGAGGGCTTTCCCAATGAGTATTATAAAACATTTGCTTCAGAGTTAATAGAACCCCTTCTCTCCACTATGAATTGTATAGTCCCAGGGAATATTCCCCAATCATGGAAATCCGCAAATATTTCATTGATATTGAAACAAGATAAGGATGGATTAGACCCTAATAATTATAGGCCAATTTCATTATTAAATACTGACTATAAACTTTTGGCATCAATTTTGGCAAATCGGCTGAAAATTATTTTAGGGGATTGGATACATGATGACCAAAATGGCTTTCTTCCGTCCAGGGGGACAAAACAAAATTTTAGAAATTTGCTGAATATAATTGACTTGCATCAAAAGAGTATACAAAGAAAATTGGCATTGATCTTTCTGGACGCGGAGAAAGCGTTTGATAATGTTAATTGGAATTTCATGATTGGGGTTCTGAAAAAAATAGATGCTGGGAGAGTTTTTATAAATTGGATTGAAAAGATATATTTCGAACAAAATGCAGCTATATCAATAAATGGTGACTTGTCTACTAAACTTGCAATTGAAAAAGGGGTCAGGCAGGGTTGCCCTCTGGCTCCCTTATTGTTTATTTTGATTCTGGAAGTAATGTTGGTTAAAATAAGAAGTAGTAGGGATATTTACGGAGTAGAAATTGGAAAACAAACTTATAAGCTAAGGGCCTACGCAGACTATTTAGTTTTAACAATTGCAAATCCATTGGAATGTATTCAGACAGTATTGGAACTTTTGCAGGAATTTGGGAAAGTATCTGGTTATAAAATAAATAGAAACAAGTCAGTAATGTTGACCATGAATTTGGCTAAGAAGGAAATAGGAGATTTAAAGGAGATATCTGGCTTTAAGCATGAAGATAAGAGTAAATATTTGGGAATATGTCTTACCACTAAGAACTCAGAGCTTTTTAAAAATAATTATCAAAAAATTTGGGGTGAGATTAAAGGTAGTATGGTTAAGTGGAATCAAATAACTTTATCGTGGATGGGAAGGTTAGCTCTTGTTAAAATGTTGATTATTCCAAAATTAATATATTACTTTCAGAATATACCAGTAATTGACAATGAGAAAATTTTAAAAAATTGGAACAAGCATATATTAAATTTTATTTGGAAAAACAAAAGGCATAGAGTTAAAGCAATAGACATACAGGATACAGTTAATAGAGGAGGATTAGCGGTACCAAATTGCTTGTGGTATTATGAAGCGTGTGTACTTGATTGGCTTCAGGACTGGTTACCTTTAAAAAATTCAAGAAATTTAGAGCTGGAAGGAGGGGATTTATTGTATGGGTTCCATTCATATTTGTTCTATGACAAATTTAAGGGAGATGCAAGGTTTAAAGATCACTATATTCGCAAATCCTGTCTAAGGATTTGGTTAAAATATAAGGCAAAGTGGTGTACAAAGGTACCACTATGGGCATCCCCCATTGAATCAGTTCTGATGAAAAGTGTTTATAAAGATGTTAATTGGTATAAATATAAGGACTTAATTCAGGGGGAAGGTAATGAAATTAGGTTCAAAACAAGAGAGGAATTGAAAGAATTGGGATGGGATATGAATTGGTTTACGTACATGCAAATTCACGAACAATTTAAAACGGATTATAAAGCAAGGAGAATTGGATTGGCAGATAAAAATTTTGAAAGAGTGTTATTTGGGGAAAATAAAAAGATTATTTCAAAATATTATAATTTAATAAGAAACTGGGAATTGGAAGAAAATACTGTTAAAACGTATATGATAAACTGGGCAAAAGACTTAAACCAAAATATAAATTTAGACGAGTGGACAAGATGCTGGGGAAATGTAAAAAAATGGGCAATTAATATTGATCAAAGAGAAAACGCATATAAGGTCATGAGTAGATGGTATCTTACTCCGTACATGCTATCGAAACTATACAAAGGATGTAATCCTACTTGTTGGAAATGTGGGGAAGAAACTGGATTCTATTTTCATGTCTGGTGGAAGTGTAAGGTTTCCCAAAAATATTGGAATATAATTAACAAAGAAATTAGAGAAATAGTTAATATAAACATTGGTTTGGATCCGAAAATATACCTTTTAAATATTTGGGGGGAAAAGATTGGAAAAGAACAAGAACGCCTTCTCTTTCTCTTGATTATCACAGCAAGAATCCTCTTCGCCAAATACTGGAGGAACAGGGAGATACCAAAGGTGGAAGAGTGGAGAGTTAAGGTCTACGAAATACATGAATTAGAGAAATTAACTTGGCTACTCCGAAATAAATCTTTACAGGAGTTCCACCGAATTTGGAACCCGTGGTATACCTATGAAAAGAAAAGATTGGATGTTTGATTTTGTTCTAAACAGTTTAAATTAGTATAAGGGTACTAAGTGGGTAGACGGATTATTATTATAAGAAAGTGAATAGTGAAGAAGGCAGAAGGGGGAAATGTTTAGAAGAATTGGAGGTTAAAAGAGATTATATAGTAAAATGTATATTATAATGTAAATTGTACGGTATATCATATTGTTATGAAGAATACTATAATAATTAGTGGGAATTCCTATGGGTTTTATTAATGAGTAATTTGGAATAAGGATAAAGAACAATAGAGTCTGAGTATAAGAATAGGAGCTCTAGAATATTATAGTAATAGACTATCAGGCGGAATTTTGGATTTCTGACTTAAGGAAATAGATGAGGAAAACTCTTTCTGCAGATAAGGAAAAAAAGAAAATTAGAAAGAAAGAAAGTTTGCACGGATTAGTGAGAATAGACTAAGATATATATAAGGTATAAGGTTATAGATAGGTAGTTATTAGCAAGATTTAATATAGTAATGTGTTATTTAGAGGTCCGGATCTGAATGTAATTAGGGATCCATACCAAAGTCATGGAAGTTTATGTGTTTTAAATGTTTATTTGTTTTGTGTATTTTGTTTTCGTATTAAGTGTATTTTGTTTTTTACGTTGTTGTTATGTTGATTGTGTAACATTGTTATTGTTATTTTGTTGGAGTTTGTGTTTTTAAAAAATTTTCTAATAAAGTTTAAAAAAAGAAAAAAGAAAAGCCATGACCAATGATATATCTTGGATGAGTCACAGGGAGAACTCACTCAGGTTCACTCAGGCCATTCAAGCCATTGCATTTCAATCATGTGCATATAAGCATTGCATTTAAATTAAAGATGTAAGTCAGATCTTTATTCAGTCCTAAACAGAGATGTGAATGTCCAGAAAAAGTTGGGGTGGGGGGAACAAACTTTTTCCTCCCTGAATCCTGCTAAAATAAAACATTCCATAATTGATTTTCTTCCTTTTATCATTTTTTTTCTGGTCCCCCCTACCACCACCAGTTCCCCCCCCAGGCCTTCACATCTCTAGTCCTAAAGGCTCCAGGGATCTCAATTTTAGAACCCATTCCCTAATTTTTCTTTAAAATATATTATTTGTTATGATAAATTCTTTCTATTACTCAAAACTGGAAATCTGCTACAGAATGTTGCATTTCCTCAAAATTTATCTCCTCACTGTTTTCTGCTTTTCTGCTTTTCTGAGAACAGCATCTAGAGAAACAAAGAGAACTCAGTCCAGGTGGCCAGAGAAGTCATAACATGAGCAGATTTTAGCTGGGAAACAGATAGTGAAATTCAAACAACATTAAGTCATGGGAAAAGAGTCATATGAGTGGATGATAGACAGCAAGAGGCTGGGCTAAAACACATCATACAGGCATTATCCAATCAGCATAAGGTTAACACCCAGAAGGTGGAGTAAGGGCAGGGCTGAGAGATCCCTTTTTCTAGAATGTTTATAATTCATGCATTATTGTGTGTGTGTGTTCGCAATGGTTTTAACTATGGAGTTAGTTTTTGGACTATAATATGCTTATATTGCTTTTACAATGTAACTCCTGGATCTGGAAACATGGATCTGTAAGTCGTAGGATTTCATGGCTGGCATCCATAGGTTTTTGTGGGTTTTTCGGGCTGTGTGGCCATGTTCTAGAAGAGTTTCTTTCTGACATTTTGCCAGCATCTGTGGCTGGCATCTTCAGAGAATACTGTAATAGAAGAGAGTGAGTCTATATATACTGTGAGACCCTGGGTAGGAAGAGTGATTTCCATGTAAACTGTGTATTGTTCTGTGTTGAACAGGTATAGTTTTGTTGTTAATGCAATGGCTTCAGGGTAGGAGGATATGCAATCGAGGAGATTGTCTGCTATTCCCATGTAAACTGTGTATTGTTCTGTGTTGAATAGGTATTGTTTGTTGTTAATGACATGGCTTCCAGGTAAGGATATGCAATCAAAGAGATTGTCTGCTGGGAAAACCCCTGACCCTGGTTGGTTTCCCATTTGCATTTGCTGAGTGCTGATTTTCTTATTTCCCAGCAGACAATAGCAGACAGTCTCCTTGATTGCATATCCTCACCTGGAAGCCATACCATTAACAACAAACAATACCTATTCAACACAGAACAATACACAGTTTACATGGAAATAACAGACAATTTCCTTGATTGCATATCCTCCTACCCTGAAGCCATGCCATTAACAACAAAACTATACCTATTCAACACAGAACAATACACAGTCTACATGGAAATCACTCCTCCCCACCCAGGGTCTCACAGTATATATATAGACCCACTCTCTTCTATTACAGTATTCCCTGAAGATGCCAGCCACAGATGCTGGCAAAACATCAGAAAGAAACTCTTCTAGAACATGGCCACACAGCCCGAAAAACCCACAAAAACCTATGTATCTGTAACTTTTCTTTTCTACCACATCAGCAAGATGTGATCCTATGGTGGACTGTATGTTTTTCTTTGCGTACTTTTATTTTATGGAACAATAAAGCTCTACTTTAGATCTACATGATTTGTCTTCATGCTTTCAGCATGAGAAGGCTGATGAAGGAAGCTGGTTTCCTAGGCTCTGCTGCATGTCAAGCACACCACAGCAATTAATCAACACTCCCAAACTTTGGAACTCCAACCGTAGGGAGGCTACAATGACTGCCCCCCTACTCTCATTCTGTTGGCAAATGAAAATATTTCTGTTCCAGCAGGCTTTAAAAACTGACTTCCACAGCTGGAGAAGACCCACAGAATATTATTGCAGTATACAGCAAGATTGCTCTAAACACAAAGATGGAAGATGGAAGAACTCAGGACTGCAGATGATGAAGAAGTGGCTGGTGAAACTGACAAACTTATCAGGAATTGACAAGTTGACTTGTTTGATTTAAAAAAGGTCATTAGTGATGTTTCACAGAGATTGGAACCCCCTTATTGATTTTTTGTGGAAAAAAAATGAATTGGCAATCTTAGGTCCAGTTAATTAGAAATAATAGATTATTCAAAGAAGTGAATCTATTGAAATAATAGAAAGTGAAACATTAATAATTATATGTGCATTTAACCACTGAAAGGAAGATCAGAAGTAATCTTTCTCTTCTTTAAATTTCTTTTCTTTATCTTTTTCTTTTGGCTATTTATGTTTGTATTTTAATTCTAGTTTCTGTACTTTTTAAATGCTCTCTTTCTCTGAATATTGTATCAGATAGCATCAGGTGTCCTTGTGTCTCATCCAAGACATATAATTGGTCATGCCTTTTCAAGGTCTATAAAAGAAACTGGCTGTAGGGTATTTTAATAGTGTGTTATTTTACTGACTTTCACCTTTAAAATAGTTTTTAATAAAACTGATAGTTTACTTGCATTTTAATAATAAATTCTTGTAAGTTTTCACATGTGCTTCATATTTGTTTTAATATTTGCAAGTCACCTTAAGTGCCAGTTTGAAGGACAAAGGAATTACCAATACTATATGGCTCCGAATAACCTGAAAGTGGCAGATCTCATCTGATCTTAGAAGCTAAGCAGAATTAGCCTTGATTAGTATTTGTGCAGAGGGCTGCCAAGAACACCAGGTGATATAGGGTATATTTCAGAAGAAGAAATACCTCAGTACTCTTTGCCCAACAAATTCATGTTGAACAGATAGTAAACTTGTGACCTGAAAACACACTGACACACACAATTTAAAATGAAATAAAAAAATACTAATAAACACTAATACTAGTACCAGTATCAATATAGTAGTAAGGAAATCAGAACAGCAGGAAGAGAAAGACCCCATTAATGAGCTCTAGCAACCTGACTTTTCAAATTGTCTGAAATTTTTGTCACCAAACAAAAACAGTTTTGTGCATAATCATCTTTGTCACAGCAATATTTGGCACTGTGAATTTTGTGAACTAAAAACTTTTGAATCCAATAGACAATACAGGCTCCCCCCCCCTTTTTTTTTTTCATAACATGTCTTGAAGCAATTTAAGCTATTATGATGTAGCAGGGAAAACAGATGTGTGACTCATATAATCTGATTCCACACTTCCAATGTAACATCCTAAGCGGGAAATTAACACATCTTTCCCATGTCTGCCCCCAGATGCGGGCATAGCTCACATATTTGTCTTTGAAAAGTCTGAAACTACTCTCAGCAACATTAGTAAAACAAAGTTTTGTTAGTGAAAAGGCATATTTCTAGGTGGATGTATTGGATCATCATTTACCTCATTAGATTACAAGACACTCTTTAAAAACAACAAGTTCACAGAGAGGGATGATCAAAAGGAAATTTGGAAGTGTACATGAGCATTGCTAAAGGAGCTACATTGGAGACACAACCTGCTTTTGATCAATGAGCCTGAGATATTTAGGGGTCACATAACAGGATAATGAAAGTTCTGTTGCATTAACACATGACCAAATGTGTGGTCCAGCAAAGTCTACTTGACCTCTCCAGTTTAATACATTCAACTGAAAAAGACAGGATGTTACTGCTGCTGTTGTCAGGCAATAATGAAATATTATTTGATATATCCTTTTTTCTGTCAAAAGAGATAAAACACTGCCAGCCTGTTAAGATGATTCACCATGAGGTTTTAGAAAGGAGTGTTCAAATGATACAGATTTTTCTTGACTCTTTAAAAGTGATCTACCCTGTGGAGTAATTTGGCACATACTATAATTGCCATCAGAGACTTTCAAAACTGTTTTTTTCCAGGCATGACAATAATTTTTGAGCCAAGTGAATTCTGCAGAGAAAATTAAAAAAATAAAAATAGAACAATGAAAGATTTGAGGCAAGAGTTCTGAGGATCTCTTTGTATTAGGTAGCATTGCTTATTCCTGAGTAGGTTAGTATTTCAAAATCATCCCATATTTCCTAAAAGTTAGCTGCTATCATCTTAACTTCATGAAAATATCCTTTGAGGACTAAAACTCTTAAAAGATTGTTTTTTCCTCAGCAGTCCTGAAATATACTGAATAATTCATGTGAGCCTCCAGAATAAACACAATAAAGAATGAAGCAGTTAAATACATTTCCAGAGCTTCTCTGTTATGTTGATTTTTTATTGTTTTGCTACAGACAGCATTTTGGGCAACCGCATAGCCAGATCTCAGGCTCAGTTTCTCTTGGGAAATTTTCATGCTCTCCATGAGGAGAGAATATATATATATATATATATATATATATATATATATATATAATGATTTCATCCCAGAGAGAATTTAAGGGCAGCATATATACAAGTTAAATATTCAATACAATAAATCAGACATAAATAGGCAGCCAATATGGTTTCTTGCAGAACACAGAGAAGCAGAATGGTTCCAAGTTGGCAAAGGAGTCAGACAAGGCTGTATTCTTTCACCCAATCTGTTCAACTTATATGAAGAACATATAAGAAAAACAGGCTTGGACACAGAAGGAGGAGTGAAAATAGGAGGAAGGAATATCAACAATGTAAGATATGCAGATGACACCATAGTACTAGCAGAAAACCTCACAGACCTGGAACACCTACTAAGGAAGATCAAAGAAGAAAGTGCAAAGGCAGGCTTAATGCTGAACACAAAGAAAACAAAAATAATGACCACTGGGGACCTTCACAAGTTTAACCTAGACAATGGAGCAATAGAAATAGTAAAGGAATCCTCATACCTGGTATCAAACATTGATTGAAATGGGGACTGCAGTCAGGGAATCAGAAGAAGACTAAGTATGGGGAGTTGGCTAAGAAAGAAATAGAAAAGATTCTAAAATGCAAAGTTATACAACTCAGAAAAAAAGTTAGATTCATAAAAGCCATTGTATTCCCTATTACCATGTATGGATGTGAGAGCTGGACAGTAAAGAAAGATGATAGGAAGAAAATCAATGCATTTGAGATGTGGTGCTGGAGAAGAGTGATAAGGATCCTACAGACAGCCAAAAAGACAAACAAATAGGTCCTAGAGCAATCAAGCCAGAAACCTCCCTGGAAGCCAAGATGACCAAACCTAGGCTGCTGTACTTTGGACACATCATGAGAAGGAAAACAATAATGCTGTGGAAGGTGGAGGGAAGTAGGAAGAGAGGAAGACCACATGCCAGATGGATGGACTCTATTAAGGAGGTCATGGGTATGGGGTTGCAGGAATTAAGCAGAGCAGTAGAGAACAGAGGGTCTTGGAGATGTCTCATCCATAGGGCCGCCATGAGTCAAGATTGACTCAAGGGCACTTAACAACAACACAAATGGTTTCTTCAGAACTGATGTGATCAGTAATCATGCCATTATAAAACCCAGAATGCATCCAATCACATTTGATTTTCAAAACTAAACAAGATCAGGCCTGGTTAGTACTTGAACAGGTGATGATCACGAAATGTCAGGGATCTCAAATCAGGGTTAGGAAAGGATCTTGCCTGAGAAATTGAAGAGCAGCTGCCAGCCAAAGTTGACAATACTAGGGTGTATGAATTTGCCTTTCTGATCCTCATTATAATGCACTTTCCTACATTCATATGTGCCTTTGCATGGACATGCCTAGAGGAAATTGCCTAATTCTAGTAGCTGAGTTCTTCAATAGAAGAAGCATTCAAATTGCTTTGAAAGGCCAGATGCATTAGAGTAATCAAGCCTACAGGTTACTAACACATTGATCTCTGTAGCCAGGAAATACCACAATGATAAACCAGATGAAGATGGCTATAGATCTTTCAGTCGCTGAGGACAACAGAGCGTCAAGAGACAAAACTGGACCTAACAGCACTTTTGACTTGTGCACATGCTCCTTCAGAAAGTGTGACATGCTTGAACCTCATATAGAACAGGTTGTGCACCAATTTTAAAGATTTGGGGACTCCCATCAGATGATGTGTTTGATTATTCATCCATTTTTTTTAAAAAAAAACCTTTACTTTACTTACAAGGAGGATTAAACTTATTTATTTTCTGTACTAGCTGCTAGACCCTGGTGTTTGTGTGTCTGAAAGGGGGGGGGGGAGAAGGTGAGAATGAGAGGGAACATGAGCATGACCATGAGCAAGAGCAAGAGCATGAGCATGGGACTGGTTGGTGTTCAGTTTTTGCCTTGCCAGTTGATAACTCTGCTCAAGAGATTTGCTGGTGATTCTCATTCCTCCCCCCCCCCCCAAAAAAATTTGAAATGATCCCATACACAGAGTAATTATGACTATGCGGGAAATACACAGACTGGTGAATCATTAGTTGAGTTGGTAGCTTTAGGATGTTTGGGATAGTAATCCTCCAGAGTTAATGTTCCTTTTCCTACAATATAGACTTTGGGATGAAACAGATGGTCCTTTTGTGCCACCGTCCAGGCAGCTTCTGAGCACAGCATTTATATGCTACATGTCCTGAAGCTGCCCTGAAGCCACCATGGCCATTTACATGTGAGCAGTTTCAAGGCACTCCGGCAACATGGCGTTTATATGCCACACACCAGTGGAGAGTCTTAAAGCTGGCTTCTGGCTGTGGCAGGGTGGGAAAAGCTGGCTTTTTGGTGGCCAAAAAGTAGTGGCTCTTTGCCACTCCTTTTTCAGCAAGGTTCAAAGCAAATTGGGACCATAGTGTATGGTTGCCATGGCCTCAATCCATCTTCAGAAGGGGCAGCTTCAAGATGCCCTTTCAGGGCCATCTGTTTTGGCTCTTCGTGATAGCATAGTAGTAGAAGAATTCCAATCCATCAAAAATGAATATGTTTCCCCTCTACAGCAAAAGGTTCTGATGTATCCTCTGCTTTTAACAATGATTTACCTTTAATTCTGTGGGTGTTTGATATCTGACTTGGACTGGAATGGCTCAAAAGTATCAGATGCCATGGATTAAGCAACAGAATCCAAATTTGCCTTACCTTTTAAAAGTCTACAATAGAGATCTGATTCAAAATGCCAGTAATATGATAAGCATTAGATAAGACAGATAATGATCAAGATACCAAAGAGAGGAGACTTGGGGGGGGGGGTTTGCAGACTGCCAAAAATAGTGCAAAGTGAGTCCACTTTTAGGGTTAGGGTTAGTGCTAGGGAATCATGGGAACTATATTTTATTGTGGCACCAGAGCTCTCTGACAGAGAAGGCTCAATGTCTCAGAAAAAAAATATCCCCATGATTCCCTAGCACTAACCCTAACCCTAAAAGTGGACTCAATTTGCACTATTTCTGGCAGTCTGCAACCCCCCTTGGTTAGAAATTGGCTGAGGTCAAATAGCAGAAGAGTGTGCAAGTAACTAGTAACAACTAACTAGTTTTTCACAAAGATATAGTAACAGTATGTTATCTTTATATCTTAAGGAAAGGTTTTACTTCTTTGTCATATAATGGTAAGTTTTAAGAGTGTTTTTTTTTTTTTTTACAGTTATGCGGCTAGTGGGTATCATAAGTAATTATTATCACCTGGAAATTATTATGGTATATTGATGAAATTTTGTCAGTGTCATCATCACCAAATGAATTTTTCTTTTCCCAAAAATGAAAAATCTATTGCGGGGTCACTGATTTGACAACACAGATAATGTCATTCATGAAGTGGAAGAGTGGTTTAAGGCACAATCTGCAGACTTCTACAATAATGGTATTTGGAGGGTCAAGAAATGCTGAGAAAAATGTGTAAGTCTGGATGATGACTACGTAGAGATAAGTTAACAACTACAAATAAAAACAAACTTTCTGTCAATTTTTTAAAGGTGATAATTAAAACTTCCTCTCGTATAGCTGCACTAAAAGGGGAGTATGAATAGCATGTGGTTCATGTTGAGCCTCATGCTCTTTTGTGGGTTGTGACGCAACAATGAGTTGCAAGGGAGAAGGTTTTTATTATTATTATTACAGACCAGTAGCTTGTAGTATTAAGGGTTTTTTAAAAATTAAAATTTAAAATGAAAGTAACCATTTTAGGGCCTCTGCAGACGGGCCCAAAGGGGGGTGGGTGAGTGGGTGGATCAGGGCTGAGGCTGCTGGACCATGCAGCCCTGATCCTCCCTTTTGATGCCCAGAAAAGAGTGGCAAAATGCTGCTCCATTTATGAGTGGCAAAAGGCCGCACTAAGAGCCGGCACGCGCTCTTTAGCACCCCTTCCAGTGCAGCATGTCAAAATGCTGTACCAGAAAGATGTCCTGATGCCACGTGCCATGCGTAATGGCACGCGGCGTGAGGACGTCCTTGGCGTGGGGTTGGGGCAGCTGGCGTGCGGCTGCACCTCCCCATCTCTGCCTCCAGACCAGTCTTTTGGGCCAGTTTGTAGAGGCCCATAGTTACTTTTGGAAAATGTAAAAGTGAAAACATGCATTTCAAAATGATACCTATAATGGTAACTAGGTACTTGGGGGGGGGGGGGGGGGGCTTTCAGCCATAACCACAACTAACTACTTCTAAAACAATAACTTTCTGAACTCTTCATATTAGATGAAACAGACAAGTCAGGATGAAGCTAGAAGATAAGCCAGAGGAGGGTTCCAAAGTCTGCTATACTTTCATGAGATGCTCAGAAATCAGCAGCAAGGGTTTTGCAAATTGTTATGTCCATGGGTATAGGTATGGAGGGTAAAATGAGAAAATTTCCACCTCAAATAACAATTCTGAATTTTCTTTCATTCCCCTGAAGAGTGAGATAGTGAAAATTCATCTCATCTAGAACTCTTCTATTTGCTGAGTTCTGTTACTCTAAATGTGTGGGAGTTAGTAGAGCCTCCATCAGCAATCCATCTGAATTAATTTGGGGAAATCACTCAACTTGGCTATGTGAGTGGGAGCAACATGATATGCAGGATCTGGCACCAGCTATACCAGTACTCACTATTAGGACCCAGGCATGAGGAAGTGTACATACCTTTATTAAGAAAAAGAAATGGTGGCATGCATACTAAAATAATATATTGAAATCACAGCTTACACAGCTAATGGAATTCAGGAAATTGGAAGGCAACAGCAGAAACTGAGTACTGATTGAGGTAATAGAGATCTGTTGGTTGAGGCAACTGACACCTGGGCAAAGGTCAACAGAAAGCCGGGAAGAATGAAGAATGAAGATCCAAGTTTGGAGGTTTGAGCATATGAATGAGGACAGGAAGAAAGGACTCGGGCAAAAGCCTGAGGATGATCACTGACATGCATGCATTGTAAAACAAGCTGCTGCAACTGTAGCAAAAAGGTTTTATTTTAAGGGTAATATTGATACCCTTAACCCATGAAAATTCCATGGGAAACCTGATAATTTGATTACTTCTGATGGAACCTGAGAAGGTTTCTAAAGTGAAGAGTTTGTTTGAATGTTTGGGAGAATGAGAAGGATTCACTGTGATTGATGATGCTTCATGGGCTTTGCAACACTTAGACAAGATCTGGGTTCCCAAAATTAAGAGGATAGGTGTGGGATGTTGGGGAACACATGAAAGATAAAAGGGGATTTTGGTCTTGTTTGATCTGGCAGAACTCATCCTTTGGATGTCAGTTTCCTATCAGATATACAGAGTAGGATGTGTGTGTGGCTGTGCTCTTTCTTGTGAGCATCCCACATGTTCCACATGGCTGTGGCTACATGCATTTTACACCCTCTATGTCTAGTGCTATATGGGTCATTATACACCACATCACTCATGCTAGCCTTTTAAACATTGTATCAAATAATATCTGAATTGATAGATGCATCAGGGGATATCCATAGCATTACTGTTCACACCCCATTGCCTGTCCCTTTTCTTTGGATTTCTAAATTGTATTTCTAGATGCTGGAATGAAGTTTTAAGTTACTGAAATGCTAGAAATTTGGGGACTAAAGGAACATTTGATTTGGGAATCAGAATTCTTATCTTTTGGGGGAGGGGGATGCTCTCATTTTTCTCCCCTCCATGTAGCTACATCCTTTGGTGTGTCCCAGTTGTCTTGTACTATGAGATGCACCTGCAGTCAAATGGCACACTCAGTTCAGTCTTTTACCACCAACTAGACTTTTTATAATTTAAATTGATTTTAACTCTATGTTTTAATTCTATCTTGGTTTAATTCTGTTTTAAGGGATAGGAAGGGTTATGGGTTTGGGTATGTATTTTATACTGTGCTGATTTTAATGTTGTAAGCTGCCTCGATTGTTTGACAGAGGGGTGGGATATAAATAAAATTTATTATTATTATTATTATTATTATTATTATTATTATTATGTCTATTCTGCTTGTTCTTTCAAGGAGCCACATAAAGGTGGTAGTGGAGAAATGCCATAGGAGACTGGCTGTTCATGGATGTAGTTTGAGACCTAGTAACAATTTATAGTTAGTTATTCTGGTTACAAAACTAATCCACTGGGGTTGCATTGATTAATATATCTGCAACATCTTCACCAAAAAGTCATGGAGGGGGGAGAAGAGTAGATGAAGGAAAAAGAGAAGAATTGGCAGCCATGGTAGTAGTGGTAATGAGTTAGTTTTTGCATAATTGTTGACCTCCTCTTGGACTCTAAAAGATTTAAAGGAATCCAGATATTGAGCTCCTGTTCATTTTTTTAAATTTATACCCCAACTTCCTATGACAAAGAGTGCTTAAAGTAGCTAGCAACAACTATAACTAAACTATAAACAAAAATAAAACAAATCAGTTAAAACCATCTGTTTAGCATCTCTCTACCAACACTGTAGCACAGGGGTAGACAACCTTTCCCCTTTAAGGGCCGAGGGACTTCAGCTCCCAGAAGCCTCAGCCATGTCGGCCAATAGTCCCATGTTGGCCAATAGCTCCTGGGATTCTGGGAGCTGAAGTCCTTCGGCCCTTAAAGGGGAAAGGTTGCCTACCCCTGCTGTACCAGGTACTTAAACAGTTTGAATACCAAGAAGTCTGATAATTCTTGTGAAACGGTGAACAATGAAATGCACCAGGAATTCTTAAGCATTTAGGAAGCTCAGAGGGAAATGTCAGAAAATGGTGATATTTTACTCTTTTTTTCCCCTTGGAAATGTGTGGCATCAAGAAATGTCAGAAATTATTATGTCACTTGCCTAGTTTCTGACTTTTAGAGTTATATCATTGTAAATGAAATTGCATCAGCAGTATCTGATAGATGATGATGATGATTAATTTATGTACCGAGGTGGGAACAATTAACAAACAATATCAGTTAAATAATATCGGTTAAAATACACATCAATTTAAAAGGACAAATAAGATATACAGATAGTAAAACAATCCACATTTAAAATTTATCATTTAAAACCCATGATTTAAAAATCATTTGGAAAAGTCTGCTAGAAAAGATTGCTATTTAATGCTCTTTTAAGTTTGGACAGCATATTCATCTGTTGAATCTCTTCTGGCAGGTCATTCCACAGTTTAAAGGTGGCTGAACATGCCTACCAGGGAGAGGCAACTCTGGAATCTGGATTTCAGAGGGATCATTCACACATAGTTTTTGCCCGAGGAGATGTGGATTACTGCAATGATGCATATTGGGATTGTTTTGGGTTCACAAAACTCTTTGATTCATTTTAATCCTTGTGTTATTCACACATGCCATCATTTCAGGATAAAATGGAGCTGCCTCCATTCCCTTGAATGACACAGAGTGATCAGAATAGATTTAGAAATATATTCACACTGCTGAAGATGCAGACACTGGGGAGGGGGGAACCCAGTATCAAATATCCTGGGTTGATTGGGTTTTGGTTAGGCACTCCCCACCCTCTCCCCCCAAAAAAAGTGCACTGAGTGCACCAGCCTGGAGTCATCCTGGATTATTTTTATTGGTGTTGTTTTTCTTGCAAAGAGAGAACAAGACTTTAAAGTACTGACTTCTCTGAATAGCAATATTCTACTCTCTGCAGCAGCAAAGATGCCACTGCCCCATCTGCTTTTTTAAAATGTCTGTAATTTGGTGTATATGATCTGGGAAATTTGGTGACCAGTTCCTATATTTATAGAGGGGTTTTTTTTGGGGGGGGGGGGGGGAATATACATAGAATCATTGAATCATAGAGTTGAAAGAGACCACGAGGGCCATCCAGTCCAACCCCTGCCATGCAGGAAATCACAATCAAAGCATCCCCAACAGATGGCCATCCAGCCTCTGTTTAAAGACCTCCAAAGAAGGAGACTCTACCACACTCTGAGGGAGTGTGTTCCACTGTCAAACAACTCTCACTGTCAGGAAGTTTCTCCTAATATTGAGGTGGAATCTCTTTTCCTGGAGCTTGCATCCATTGTTCTGGGTCCTATTCTCTGGAGCAGCAGAAAACAAGCTAGCTCCCTCCTCAATGTGATATCCCTTCAAATATTTAAACAGAGCTATCATATCACCTCTTAACTGTCTCTTCTCCAGACTAAACATACTCAGTGTTGGAGTGCTTGTGCGACCTGGAGTGCACGACGCTGAAGCTGTGCACCTGAATGAACACCCAAGAAATCACACAGAGCTTGGTGCAGGCTGGGGAACTCCTTCTCCCACTCACAGAAGCTGCAAACATGACAGCAACCTGAGTTCTTCAAAAGGAGGCTTTTATTCTTCATTCCACTGTTTACAGAGCTTGTCATCACTGACAGTCTCTAGCCACATACACATCACCAACTACCCACACTGTACACTGAGGCTCCTTATATACATTTTCCATCCCTGGGCATTTAGTCCAGCCTCTTCATGTCCCTCATGTGGCATGACTGTGCACTTTCAGCCACATGATGGCTTCATATCCTTCCATGATTGCATCAGACCATATGACTTAGCTAGGTCTAAATGCTGACTCATCATGGCTGCTTATTGACCTTTGGCAACCCTGTTACCTTGGTCCCACATCTGGACAATTTCCCTAGGATCCCATATCTTAATAATCCCCTCCAAATGTTAAAATGTATACACATGTTCTTACTATGCTCAAACTTGTTTGTTTACTTGAAGTGTGCTCAGTGACCATTATAGCTCAGACCCATCCAGCCAGATAACCTCTCATGTCTCTCTACCAGAAGTGTCTTAGTTAGTATGTCTGTAGCATTATCTTCTGACCCAATGTACCTCAGATTCAGAACCCCATTCTGCACCAACTCACACACAATAGCCCAACTGAGAATGAAATATCTGTCCTAGTAGCATGAGAATGCATACATGAGGAACTGGTGAGGCTAGGGTACAAACGCAGCATTGCGGATGCATGTGTGTACACCAAGCAGGATGACACACTAATAATTTATGTGGATGACCTTTGTGTGGCAGCTAGCACTGAGCAGGCAGTAAGAAAAGTGCAGGAAGAGTTGTTGAGGAAGCTCATTCTGAAAGATCTTGGTAATCTCAAAAGCTATCTAGGTATAGAAGTGGAAAGGACACAGGGTGGCAGGTTGTTGCACCAAAAAAAAAAAAAAAAGATAGATAGATAGACAGATAGATAGATAAGCTTTTGGAGAAGTGTGAGCTGGAGAGTGCAAAGGAAATGATGAGTCCAATGACTCCTAGCTAGGCCAGTAATGAGTCAACAAAGCTGTTTGAAAACACAGAGCTTTGCCATTCCGTAATTGGAAGTTTGCTTTTCATAGCTGGAATCAGCACATTGGCAAATTGCTCAAACACCCTGAGGTACTTAAGGTTGGATGGCCTACCATATAACATGTAATATGGGGTTTGTTGGACTGCAGACTGTTCAACAAATAGCAAGCAGTAAGCACAGCCTCCCCCTCATAGGTTTGCTGGTGCATCTGCATCTAGCATCATACAGTCCTTCATCTGCTTGAGTACCCCACTTCTTCTCTCCACTAGGCCATCCTTCTGGGGTGTCACTGGATTAGTGGTGTTATGACATATGCCACTCTGCTTCATCCAATTTTGCAGAGTGTGGGATAAAAATTTTCCACCCCTATCCGTCACCAAGGCACCCACTTTATATTCAAATTCTCATTCAACAGTATTTACCCATTGCTTGAACCTTTCTGCAACCTCATTTTTTTTCTTTCAATAAGGATGCATACCCATATTTTGTGTGCCTGTCAACTATTACCATCAGGTATTTGTTTCCCCCCAGACTTTCAGAAAATGGACCTGAAAGATCTGTGTGCACCACCTGGAATGGTCACTGGGTGGAGCATTTACTCTCCTTTGCAACCAGATAAACTTTCAGCCTTATCATGCTGCAAATGGAGCAATCCAGATAACTGCCACATGGGTTTAGTTTCAATTCTGGACAAACCCCACTCAGTTTACCCAAATTGGTAAAGTTAGCATGTCCCATCACCCTGTGGAGGTAGTGTGCACAGTTAGAGTGTAGAGGCACATTGCAGACTGTGGTACACTCTACTTTGTCCACCATGTGGTAGAGCGTATGCTTTTTTTGGGCTCTAGCACACAGCCTACCATCCAGTGAGATTGTGCAGTCATCACCTTTGAAGTGCAACTTGTAACCATCTGAGCTCAGAGTTCACACCCTCACTAAATAATTCTGCAGTTTTGTGGCACATAACACATCATCAAAGTCCCTCTCAAAACTGGGAAAATAAGCAGTCACCATGTTTTGTATTTGGCTGGAACCACCGTCAGTCAAACCTACAGTGTCCACACATGATGATTTCTTCTTAGTCAGGAGGGAGGAGTCATTAATCAAATGATGAGTAGCCCCCAAATCTAAAATCCATACCCCCCCCCCCCCGGGTCTGGTTGTCTGGTGGGCAAAACAACCAGTGTCCTGAGTCAAAGAAGCAACCCCTTTCCTGTCCCAGGGCTTTCTCTGTTGCTTCTTGCTTGCAGACATCCCCTCCTGTGCTGCTGCAGGCTTTCTGCAGTCCTTCTGGATATGCCCAGCCTGTCCACAATTGTAACAAAGCCTTGCTTTGCAGACCACAGTAGTCTCTGTATGCAGAGCCGGAGGAGTCGTCTGTATGCCTCAGTGTCCTTCCTTCTCTGGAGCTCAGCTTCAAACTTCCATCTCTGATGCTCCTTCAAAACTCACACCAACACCAATTACACAGAGAGATTTCTTTCGGGCACTCCTTGCAGGCTATACATAATATGGTCATAGTCTCTTGGCAGGCTGCTCAGCAATAGATAAGCCTTTTGCTCTCTAGGCATTTCAACTCCTCTGCTCTTGACCTGAGTGAACAAATCTCTCATTTCCTCTAAATGCTGGATGGGAGACTGACCTTCTCTCATTTTACAGGTGTACAACCTTTTACACCAACTCATTTTGGACAGTGCAGATGTTGACTGGTGTATTGCTCTGAGCATGTTCCATACCTCATGTGCTGATCACTTGCCTCTGATGTAGTTGAGCTGACTGGCCTCTAGGGTCAAAAACAGGGCTGCCCTAGCCCTTCTGTTCATCTCAACTTTGTCCCTTGTGGGAAAGACTTCAAGAACATCCCACAAACCTTCTCGGATGAGAAGCTATTCAGCATACATGGTCCATGAGGCATAATTACTGTCATTCAGCTTCAGAAACTTAGCTGACTCCATTGCCTCAGCTACCTCTCACCAAGGCCATGCTGATCCTTGGCAGACCTCCAAAACTCAGCTGCTCATAGATAAAGAGCTGGCCAGCAGCATGACACTTCTGCACTCACAGACAGTCTGGACAAGACTTCTGTCATACCTTGCACATGCTGACCTCTTAGCATTGACCATGGTGCACTCTGGGTCCATAACCCCTGTTGGAGTATTGTGCAACCTGGAATGCACTGCTCTGAAGCTGTGCACCTTGATGAACACCCAAGAAATCACACAGAGCTTGGTGCAGGCAGGATAACTCCTTCTTGTTGGAATATGGATGGGATATACAGTCAAAGTAGAAATGTAGAGATGTGTGTGTGCAAAATTTCTTATGGGAGCAGTGTCTGGGATAAACAAAGAGGATTCAGCCAGCAGGTGGTTCAAAACCTAAACAAAAACACTTTGGTCCTGAGAACAGGATATTAACAGATAAACATATGAAATCATTTAGTTCTCATGAGAATCACATGGGGAATGACACACAGTTAGAGGCTGGTCTAGAGGCTGGGTTATAACAGATCATCCAATCATCATAAAGGTTAACACCCAGAAGGTAGAGTTTGGGAGGGGCCAAGAGTTCCTTTGTTCACATTTGTTATATACTTGCGATATGTCTTTTGAACTAAAACTGTAACTGTTCTAATGCTAATGCTGTAATACTACAACAACATCTACAAGATATGATTCTATGGTTTTTTGCCATTGGCAAGATGGATTGTATATATTTCTTTTATGTTTTCTTTATGCAACAATAAAGCTTTGATTTGGATTTACAAATGTATCTTCATGGAGACAGCATTTCCAGGATGGCTGGTGAAGGAAGCTGGTTCCTGAACTCTGCTGCATTTTCAATCACATCACACCAAATTCCACACTTCTCCCACTCACAGAAGTTGCAAACACGACAACAAACTGAATTCTTTACAAGGAGGCTTTTATTCTTCATTCCACTGTTTACAGAGCTCGTCCTCACTGACAGAGTCTCTAGCCACATACACATCACCAACTGCCCACACTGTACACTGAGGCTCCTCCCCTTATATACATTTGCCATCCCTGGGCATTTAGCCTCTTCCTGATGTGTACCACATATACGTGTCCTTCATGTGGCATGACTGTGCACTTTCAGTCACATGATGACTGCATATCCTGCCATGATTGCATCAGACCGTATGACTCAGCTAGGTCCAAATGCTGAATCATAATGGTTGCTTATTGACCTTTGGTAACCGTTACATTTGTCCCACATCTGGACAATTTCCCTAGGATCCCATATCCTAACACTCAGTTCCCTAAGTCGTTCCTCATAGGGCATGGTTTTCAGACCCTTCACCATTTTAGTTGCCCTCCTCTGGACACGCTCCAGTTTTTCAACATCGAATTTGAATTCTGGTGTCTAGAACTGGACACAGTATTCCTGGTGGGGCCTGACCAAAGCAGAATACAGTGGCACTATTACTTCCCTTGATCTAGATACTATATTTCTATTGATTCAGCTTAAAATTGCATTGGCCTTTTTAGCTGCCGCATCACACTGTTGACTCATGTTCAACTTGTGGTCTACAAGGACTCCTAGATCCCTTTCACACATAGTCTCATTAAGCCAGGTGTCCCCCACCTTATATCTATGCATTTCATTTTATTTTTTCCCCCTAAGTGCAGTACCTTACATTCCTCCATGTTGAAATTCATGTTGTTAGCTTTAGCCCAGCTTTCTAATCTATTAAGGTCATTTTGAATTTTCATCCTGTCTTCTCGGGTATTAGCTATTCCTCCTAATTTGGTGTCAACTGCAAATGTGAGAAGCATGCCCCCTATTATTTCATCCAAGTCATTGATAAAGATGTTGAATAGCACTGGGCCCAGGACAGAACCCTGTGGCACCTCACTGGTCACTTCTCTCGAGGATGAAGAGGAGCCATTGCTGAGCACACTTTGGGTTCAGTCAGTCAACCAGTTACTAATCCACCTAAGAGTTGTATTGTCTAGCTCACATTTTGTTATCTTGTTTGCAAGAATATCATGGGGGACCTTGTTTAAGCCTTACTGAAATCAAGATATGCTATGTCTACCGCATTCCCTTCATCTACCAAGATGGTAATTTTATCAAAAAAAGAGATCAGATTAGTCTGGCATGACTTGTTTTTTTTTTAATTTTTATTAGTATATAAAAAAAATACATACATATAGATACACATACAACAACAGTGAAAGCGTTACATACATAAGAAGATTAAAAGGAAAAACAATAACAACACCTAGCTTAAAAGGACTTACAAACATTGATCTATACTAACTAACTTTCAGTTCATGTGTTCTTTTATCAACCCCCTTCCCTCCCCAAGCCCTCCCCCCAAACCCTTACAAACTACACCACACCCACACCTCATACATACAAAAGACAGTGGCTTTCTGTCTGTCAGTGAAACATCATAATTGTAATCTCTTGGCTTCCTTTTATTTGTCCTTAAGGACTTTATATATTATCTTTTTTACAAGGACTACTAGTCATATGGAGAAAGAGTTAGCTTGGATTGAATAATACAATCCTTCCCCATTCTTGTTTTAAAAAAAAATTATCACTTTCTTCCAATCGTCAGCCACCTTGAATTCATAATCATTTTTCAATGCTTGGGTTAGCATATCCATTTCCATACCTTCAAACAGTTTAACTAACCAGTCTTCTTTAGTTGGTATTTGTTCATTTTTCCATGTCTGGGCAAAACAGATCCTAGCCAAAGTTATCATATAAAATATTATCTTCTTTTCTTCCTTTTTAATATCTCCATTCATCATTCCTAATAAATATAATTCAGGTTTTAGGGTTAAATTTGTACCCATTATTTTATTAATTAAGTTGTTAATCATTTTCCAATAAGATTTGGCCTTTCCACACTCCCACCAGCAGTGGTAAAAAGTTCCCTTTTTTTATTGCATTTCCAACAAGCCTCTTTTTTTGTTTTGTATATTTTGGCCATTTTGTAAGGCGACAAATACCAAAAATATAACATCTTATAACAATTCTCTCTTATATTTTGGGAAAGAGTTAATTTCCTAATATCCATCCATATCTTCTCCCACTGATCCATTGAGATAGTATGTCCAATATATTTTGCCCATTTCAACATTTGGTCTTTCACAGTTTCTTCTTCGTTATCTAAACACAACAAGAATGTATAAATTTTACCTATTAACTTCTCTTTTTCAATATACAAGATCCTACCCAATTCAGATTTTTTAATATCTGGTTCAAAGTCATATATTTTCTTATCCATCTGGAATTTCTCATAAATTTGCCTGTATGTGAACCAATTCAAATTTTGACCAATAGTCCCTTCATTTAGTTCTTCTCTGGATTTCAATATCATTTTCCCTTCTACCTGTTTCCATAGGTCCTCGTATTTAAGCCAAATTGTCCCTTCACTGGATTCCTTCTTGTGGATAGCCTCATGAGGGGATACCCAACCGAAATTTTTTGGGAGAATATATCTTTTGTATTTCTGCCATATTCTAAATAGAGGTCTCCTAATCATATGGTTATTGAAGGTTTTATCTAGATTCTTTTTACCATAAACTAAATAAGTGTGCCATCCCATGCTGAGGTCATCGCCTTCTAGATCCAGTAGTTGTTTGTTTTCTAAGGAAATCCAATCTTTGATCCAAAATAAACTGCATGCCTCAAAGTACAATTTTAATGAGGGTAAGCCTAATCCTCCCCTCTCCCTGCTATCCTGAAGATTTTTTAATTTAATTCTGGGTTTATTCCCCCTCCAGACAAAATTTACAATATCTCGATTCCAATCTTTAAAAATTTTATCTGTTGATATAATAGGAATAGTTTGGAATAGAAAAAGCATTCTTGGCAAAATGATCATTTTTATCATTGCGATTCTACCTAATAAGGATAAGCCTAATTTATTCCATCTTATTAGATCGTTCCTAATTTCTCTCCAGACCTTCAGATAGTTGTTCTCAAATAGGTTTATTGCTTTCTTCGTAATTGTTACTCCTAAATATTTGACTTTGTTAACAACATTAATCCCTGTTATCTTTTCCAATTCTTTTTCTTCTTCCTTATTCAAATTCTTTGTAAGAATATTTGATTTATCTAAATTGATCTTGCAGCCTGAAGCCTCTCCAAATTCTTCTAGAATTTCAAGTACTTTATGTATGTTGTTTATGGGGTGGTCTACTATAAGTACCACATCATCTGCAAAGACTCTGATCTTTATATTTGACCTCTTTATTTTTACCCCTTGAATTTCTTTATTTTCTCTAATGTTCATAATTAACAACTCTATAATCAAGAGAAACAGCAGAGGGGACAGGGGGCAACCCTGTCTAGTACCTCTCTGTACTTGAATTGTCTTGGATTTATCATTATTGATTCTAACTTGTGCACTTTGTTTATTATAAATTTTTGATATCCAATTCAAAAAATTTGTACCTATATCAATTTTTTGCAATATTTTTATTAATGTGTACCAATTCACCAAATCAAATGTCTAAGAAGAGTAACCCAATTTGCTTTTTGTTATGTTTTTCTCCATATTCCAAAATATCTAAAATTGTTCTGGTATTATCTCTAATATACCTATTTTTCAGAAAACCCCTTTGTTCTTTTCCAATTAATTCTCCTAGATATTTACTTAGTCTTTTTGCCAAAATGGTCGCAAAGAGTTTATAATCGTTATTTAACAATGAGATCGGTCTGTAACTACTCGGATTTTCCTTGTCTCTCCCTTCCTTTGGAATTACTATTATCTCAGCTTGCTTCCATGAGTCGGGGAAATCTTCATCTATAGCTTTATTCATAACTAGTTGTAAGGGGGGTATGATCTCTTCTATAAAGATCTTGTAAAAAGAGTTAGGTATACCATCGTTCCCCGGTGCCTTCCCTTGCTTTGCCTGGTTAATTGATTACCAAATTTTGGAACGTGTAATTGGCTTATTTAATTCTTGACGCCACTCTTCCAAAATGGGCTTAATATTTAATTTCTTTAGATATTTGTCTATTTTATCTAGTTGTATTTCTTTGGCTTTATATAAGTTTTCATAAAAATCTCGGAAGGCTTCCTTAATATCCTCTTGCTGGGTAATCTGTCCTTTTTTCTAATCTTATTAATTACATTTCTTTCTTTTATTCTTTTTAGTTTAAATGATAACCATTTTCCAGATTTGTTTCCCAGTTCAAAACTTCTTTGTTTAGCCAGTTTTATTCTTTTCTCTAACTCTGTAGCCATTTCTACCTCCAATTGCTTCTAAATTATTTTGATCTCTTTTTGAACCAATTTATTGGATGGGTTTTTCCTTAGTTCTTCCTCTTTCTCTTTCAGGTTCTTATTCAGAGTGTTTCTAATAGAATTTTTCTTTCTGTGCCAAATTATATTTTGCTGAGTAAAATAGCTTCTAATTGAAGCCTTACACGCATCCCATACAATACTTGTCTTAACTTCCCCATTCAAGTTTTTTTCAAGAAAAGTATTCAACCAATCTTTTCCTTTTTTTGTAATTGTTTTATCTTTAAGTAGATTTTCATTAAATCTCCAAATGTTATCTTTTTTACTTTATCTTATTTTTACCACAATGGGATTGTGGTCAGAAATTTCTCTATTCAAGACATCTATATGCTCTACCTCTCTGATTAAGGAGTTGGTAACCAAACAGAAATCAATTCTAGCCAGAGATTTCATTTGGAGTCTCTCATAAAAAACTCCTTTATTTTCCTGGGGGCTGTATATACCTATTACTAAGATTTTCCTACCATTCCAAAAAATCTCAACCCCCACATAGTGACCTTTCGGGTCACTAAAGACTAGTTTTGACTCTAAGTAATTTTTTACATATACAATCACTCCTTTTTTGCTTTTATCAATTGAGGAAGTACATTCTTTACCTATTTTTGAATTTTTGATCAGTCTCACATCTTTGGTCTTAATTTTAGATTCTTGTAGACATATTATATCTGTTGGGATCCTTTCTAAGTATAAAAATACTTTTTTCCTTTTTTGCGGGGAATTCAGTCCTTTTATGTTCCATGAAAAAAATCTTCATGATAGAGGGTTTCTATTCCAGATATTTTGTAGGAGAACAATAAACGCAATAAACACGTTTGTTAAATTACTAATAATAGTACCTTTATTCGTTCTGTAATAGAAAGGAAGAGAATAAAAGTTTTTATATTCGAACAGGATTAGAAATTTGGTGGGGGGAGGTATACGTGGGGGGAGTAAGTTTTAAGAAAAGTAAAGATAAAAAGAGAGTCAAATGCTCTCTATCGAGTATACAATCTCTATGTCTCCCCTTCCCCTCCCTCTCCCTCCTTTTCTTTCTTCTTGTCTCTTCCTTTTTATAAATCCTTCTTGAGACCTCCCAAAAAAAGTTTCGCTTTCTCCACTGAGTTAAGGCAGATCTTCCTATGATTCCACGTCACAGTTAGGCCTTCAACTTCTTCCCATCTGAAAGGGATTTCCTAAGTTTTCAATACATCCGTTAAAAATGTATATTCTCTGCAGTTCTTTAAAATTTTACTGGGAATGTCTTTCAGAATCGTGATCTCCTGTTCGTCAATAACAAGTTTCGTTTTGTAGCTTTGATTAAGAATTAAGTCTCTAGTTTGCTTCCTGACGAAGTAGATGACCATGTCTCTTGGTAGACTTTTTATCTTTGCTATTCTCGAATTAATTCGATATGCCCGGTCAATTTCCCATGGAAAAGTTTCTACAGATTCGTTGATATATTTTGCTAGTGCTGAACACAACAGTGTATACAAGTTTTCGTTAGTATTTTCTTTCAGACCTCTCAACTTTATGCAATTCTCTCTTTGCTTCGTTAGCATCCCCAGGATCACCTCTTGGTCTTCTGTACGTCCCCTGTCTAAAGTGTCCAATCTTTCTTCCACCTTTTTCACGTCTTTCTCCAAATTCTTAATTTTCCCATTGATTTTACCAACTTCATTCTCGATCTTATCTAAACTTGCAGCTATTCCCCTTATCTCCGCTTTCAACTCGTTTCACTTCTTTTTTAGAAGATAGAATTTGATTGTTCGTTTCTTGCAATAGTTTTCTCATTTCTTCGATTACTAGATCATTTTGTTCTACCATTTTGCAATTTGTGTCTGTTGAGGTTCTCCTTGCGTTTCCTGGCTGGTTTCCATTTCTCCTTGTGTTCATTGTCTTACCAGAGAGTATAAAAAAGAAAAAAGAAAAAAATAGTAATAATAAAGATAATAACAATTAGTTAGAAGAAGAATAGAATATTAATTGAAAAAAAATGAGAAGAATAGTCTATAAATCCACAAAGGGAAAAGCAGTGCAAAAAGAAAGCTAAACAAACACCTAATTTTGTTAGAGCACAACACAAACCCAAGGATTAGTGGCGATAGGTTGGATATTTCTTCCCAATTGTTTAGAAGAGGATAAACTTTAGTTTAATTAAATGGCCTATTCAGTCACCTCAGCACTTATAAAGTTTATATTGTTTCTTTTCCAATTCACAAGAGGCTTATTGTAAAGCTTTTACCCTTAGTAAGGCAATATAAATGAATTATCTAATACCTTATTACTAGAGATTACACCTTAATTCCAAGTCTATCTATAATAAACAAAATTGTGTCTAATACAGTTATGTAGGAATTCAGAAGGAGATTCTCTTTTCTACTCTATTCTCTATCCAATTATATCTGGGCAGAGAAAAATATCTTTCTCTACACCATTCTTAGGTACAGTAGGCTAATAGGTGTATACAGTAAAATACAAATCACAAGTAAGTCAATTATAGAAAAACAAAACAAAACAAAACAAAACAATAAACCAAAAAACTTACCCACTAGGCAAATCGTTGTTCCCACAACCAGAAGGTCAGGGAAAGGAAGAAGAAAGGAAGGAAAGAAAATCACTCATTTAAAACTAACCCTCAGAAAGAGAGGAAGGAGGGAGAGAAATATAAAAAGACAGTATTTCCTTTCTGTTTTAATTAAGTCTTCTCTGCCTCCTTATCAGCTGTCCTTCCAAGAATATACAACACCTGTCTAAATAAACCACCCACTTAATCAACAGGAATGACTCCCAGCTGAGAGGCAGCCCATGAAACAGCAATGGAAGAAATCTCTCTTTCCACAGGGTTTTCATGGAAGCAACAAAGACAGTATGCAATCCAAGTTGAAAGAGTCTGAGTTCAGATAGGTCCTCCTTGCAGCAAACGAATAGGGGTCTTCTCAAGGGCAGATTTTTATGTCTTTTTCTTCAGCCCTTTGCCCCAATTCAAGGGGAATCCCGGGCTAGGATTGATTCTTAAGAGAGTTTAAAAAGTCCAATAGTGTCTCTTAATGTTTAGTAAGTTGCAAGGCAGCAGGGAAAAACAATTGTCACATATGGGCTTGGATTCCTCTTTCCTCCTCTTTCCTCCTCTTTCTCCTTTTCACTCCGCATTAAAGTTCTTTCAGAGGCTTTTCCTTTCTTCTCTCCTCCCTCTTTGCATCGAAGAGTCTTGCTACTCTCTTTTAAATAGTTCTTTTAAATAGTTCATGAAGATCTATGAAGTAAAAAATTGAAGAGAGGGGGAGAGGGGGAGGAAGGAGAAGGAAAGAGCCTGGGGGGGGGGGGGGAAGGAGGAGAACAATCTTACTTCCCACAAAACAGTCGCTAACGAGTCGCTGGCAAAAAGAATCTCTGGCATTACGGTTTGTTCAACATCCGCTTCTTGTAGTAGTCCTCACCATCTAGTCCACTCCAGAGAGAGTCTAATCAGTCTGGTCCAGTCCAAAAAAGATGATAATAAAAAATAATAATGATAATCCCAAGGAATGATGGTAAAAGGAAAAAACAGCAGCCACAAAACGAAACGAAACAACCCCAAACTCTGTCTCCTCTCACCGCTTACTTCAAAAAGGTGCCAGTAGTCCAATCATGTGGAAGCTTTCTGCACTGACAGAATCAAAAAAGAGTGATCTCCAAGGATCTCCAAAAGGATAAAAAAAGAACCCTTTAAAAAGGTGGTGGCGGAGCGATCAGCACAAAAGCCATGGTTTGTGCCTGCTCTTTGTGGCCGTGGATGCCTCTGATCCGTCCAGCTGCATTAACCCGTCCTGTTACAACTGGGTTTTCTCGTGTTCAAAAACCAGCTGTGGACCTTCTGCGGGGCCCCTCTGCCTCCCCTTTCTCTAGGGGATACCCTTGAGACGGCGATAGCTCACCCCGCCGCTCCCGTCGCCGCAAAGCCGCTATCGCCCTTGCGGAGATGTCCTGCAAGGGAGATCAAAGCGCCGCCAAGCATGACTTGTTTTTGAGAAACCCATGTTGATTTTAGTGATTATGCCATTCCCTTCTAAGTGTTCACACACTCTCTGTTTAATTAACTGTTCTAGAATCTTTCCCGCTATTGATGTCAGACTAACTGGGCGATAGTTGTTGGGATCCCCTTTTTCCCCCTTTTTGAAGATGGGGACAATGTTTGCCCTCCTCCAGTTTGCTGAGACTTCTCTGGTTCTCTAGGAGTTTTCAAAGATTATTGCCAGTGGCTCTAAGATTACATTTGCCAGTTCTTTTAATATCCTTGGCTGTAATTCATCTGGTCCTGGAGACTTAAACTCATTTCGGTTAACCAGGTATTCCTGTACTACCTCTTTACTTATTCTGTGCTGCATTTCTTCTATTGTGTCCTCTGCTCCATTTTCCTCAGGTTGAGCACCCTTTTCATTTTGTGAGAAGACTGAGGCAAAGAAGGTATTGAGTAGTTCTGTTTTTTCTCTGTCCCCTGTTAGAATTTCTCCATCTTCTCTGCGCAGTAGTCCTATCATTTCCTTCTTTCTTTTGCTACAGACATAGCCCCCCAAAGCCCTTTTTGTTGTTCTTAACTCCTCTAGCAAGCCCGAGCTCATTCTGTGCTTTGGCTTTCCTGACTTTAGCCCTACATGTGCTAGCTATTTGTTTGAATTCCTCTTTAGTGATTTCGCCCCTTTTCCATTTCTTATACATCACCCGTTTAAAACTTAGTTCAGTTGAAAGTTCCTTTGTCATCTTGAGACACCTCCCAATTTTCTTTCTCTTTGGAACAGTTTGAGATTGTGCCTTCAGTATCCACCTTTTGAGAAACTCCCATCCATCCTGAACTCCCTTCTCCTTTAGTATTCCTGACCACGGGATCACTCCCAGTGTTCCCCTAAGTTTATTGAAATCAGGTCTCGTAAAGTCTAGAATGAGTGTCTGACTATGCTTAGCTTCTCCTTTCCTCTGTATAAGCAACTCTAGGAGAACAGGATCACTCCCACCTAAGGATCCCACCACTTACACCCCATTGACCAGGTCATCTCTGTTTGTTAGGATCAGGGCTAAAATAGCTGATCCCCTTGTTGCCTCTTCCACCTTTTGGACAATGACATTGTCTTTGTGACAAGTGAGGAATTTGCTAGACCTTGAAGTATTGGCTGAGTTTGACTTCCAGCAACTATCAGGATAGTTGAAGTCACCCATCATTACTACATCTCTCCTTTCTGAGTGTGTGGTCATCTGTTCTAGAAAGGCATCATCCAGTTCCTCAATCTGACTTGGGGGTCTGTAGTAGACTCCCACAATAACATCCCTGTTATTCCCTTCCCCTTTAATTTTTATCCAGATGCTCTCCACCTGATTTCCAGGATTTAAGTCCTGAATCTCTTCCCAGTTGTAAACATCCCTGACATATAATGCTATTTGTCCCTCTTTCCTGTTTGGCCTATTTCTCTTTAAAAGTTTATATCCCTCTATTCCTACATTCCAATCATGAGACTCATTCCACCAGGTTTCAGTGGTGCCTATTATATCGTATTTGCTTTGTTGTGCTAGGAGTTCTAGTTCATCTTGTTTATTTCCCATGCTCTGTGCATTAGTGTAGAGACATCTAAGAGCATGGGTACTCCCCACTTGTTGCCTATGTGAGGTTTTTTACATGCAGGCTATATCTGATGGTGTTCCTTTCCATCATGCAACACATCTCCTAGCATCTTTCTCCAAATATTTTTTCCTCTAAACAGCCAAATTTCTCCTATGATTAGAAATTCCTCAATGCTATTCAATGGAAGAGATCATTTGGACACATGGGGCGGGGTGTTATTAGTATGCTGATGATACCCAGATATATTTCTCCATGTCTCGGTCTTCAGCTTTGACTTTGGTGTCTCTCCTCTGAATGATTGTCTTAAAGTAGTAATGGACTGGATGAGGAAAAACAGATTGAGATTGAATCCAGACAAAACGGAGGTACTTACAGTACTGGCCCTGAACATTGGGATGCAATCTCCAGTCCGGGATGGGGTCACACTTTCCTCTAAGGACTGTGTTTGCAATCTAGGGGTGCTCCTGGGTCCATCACTTCAGATGATAAATCAGGTAAATACAACGGTCAGGAGTGCCGGTTATCAGCTTTGGCTGATATGCCAGCTGTGCCCTTTCCTGGAAGTTAAGGACCTTGAAACTGTGATGCATGCACTGGTAACCTCTTGTCTTGAATTCTGTAATGCGCTCTACATGGAGCTACCCTCGTACTTGGTCTGAAAACTTCAACTAGTACAGAATATGGCCAGGCTGGTCTCAGGAACAACGAGAAGAGACCACATAACACTGATCTTAAGATCACTTCACTGGCTGCCCATTAGTTTCCAGGCCCAGTACAAGGTGTTATTTATCACCTTTAAAGACCTAAATGGCTTGTGTCCAACCTATCTTTGAGACCGCCTCCTTATGTCTGCAACCACCCAGAGGACCTTTCTGGCAACCGATCCCAGATTATGGAATGGCCTGCATGATAAGATGACCTTAAATAGCTATAAAAAGGCTGTTAAGACAGATCTCTTCCAGCAGGCCTTTCCTGAATAGATATCCCAGCCACCAAAAGATAGCCCAACCTGCTTATCCCTGATTCTGCTGAGGTTATTGGTAAGGAGGGCTGGAAATATCCTGCTGTACCACAATTGCCCTGAGAACAGACCTCTGTCACTCAGTACAGCTGCTGGCAGTTAAGGAAGATTTATGGAGTAATGATACATTTGTAACTCCATCAGTGTAATGTAGGATATTAGCCAATATGCAGTTTTATTGTGTTTTTAAAATTGTTAGCATGGCTTTCAAGGTTTGGCACCACTTTGGAGTTTTACAAAGTTTTTAGCCTTCTCTGCCAAAAAGTGCTAGTGGCTCACAAAACTACAAATATGAGGATTCTGTGAGAGGAAGCCATGGCAGTTAAAGTGGTGTCAAACTACTTTATTTCATCAGTGTATTTGACTCTTGCATTTTTGTGGGGTGTTTTGGCATTAGTTATGCTCCATGACTCTTCCTAATTTTCTTGTTGCTGTTGTTTTCCTACCTTTCATCCAACACTTGGACTCAAAGTGGCTTACAAATGACAATAATTGCAATGCATTCAAAATATAAGTCAATTTTAAAATGAGATTAAACAATCAATAAAACTTTTAAAACAATATTTCAAAATAGAAATTAAAATATGAAAATCACTTTAAAATATAATTAATAACAGTACAGAATGCTTTTAAAAGTCCTTTTAAGGGATGGATATAATATTCAAAAATATTTAAGAAATTGTAAAAAAAATGTAGTTCTCAGGTGTTAGTAAATTGTGGCAAAGACAGTCTTGTTCTGAAGAGGGGATTTACTATCACAAAAATACCTGATATGAATTTTGCATAAAATAATTCCCAAACTCCAAAAAGTCTTTGTAAAATGTGAAGTATTCAAAGGCTTTTTCAGATGGGGGGGGGGGGGGAGGATGATAAAATTATTCATTACTTCCTTCAAGAATGAAATTAGTAAAACTTTACAGCTTTCATCCTTTACATTAAGTTCTTAAAAACAAGAATACACAATCTGTCAGAATTAATAAGGAATTAATTAAGGTATCAAGCAGATGGGACAAAATTGCTGTGGGATCACATTAATAATAATAATAATAATAATAATAATGACAACAACAACATTTATTTGTATCCCACCCCTCTGCAGATGCAATCGGGATAGCTTACAGTAATAAAACATCACAATATACAATCCCAAGACCCTCCCTCCTCTTAAAACGTATTATACATCATAAAATTAAAACAAACCAACAAACAGCAAACAAAATTAACAGATAACAAAATTATAAAAGTAGAGCAGACAGCCAGTAGCAGATATGGCAGGGGAATAAGGGAAGGGCAAAGCTCACTCCTTATCAACCACACATGCCCGGTCCCAGTCTGGGCTGCCTGCACAGTCCTGAATAGGCCAATGAAAAGCAGCATTTCCTTCCCCGCTGCTTCTTTTTGGCCTGGCTCTTTCAGGTTGGCACAGCTTCTGGCCACATTTGGGGTGTGCGTCATGTAAACACCACGCCCCAAACACAGCCTGACAGCAGCCCTTTTGGCCCATCTATTTCAGGCCCATGATACGTCTGAGTCTAGAAGTACATTCAAACTGCAGACACATATTTTCATGGGCAATGTAATGCCACCCAGAAGAGGTAAGGATAAGGAGCACTTTCTGTCTTGATTGAATTAAGCTTAAAGTTGTTCATCCTCATTCATTTTCTTGCTGATGCCAGGCAGAGGCATCACTAGGGTTGGCATCATCTGGGGTGGTAACTCATGGTGTCACTGCCCATTGACTTCCTCCCATACCACATCCATACAGAATCCTTAGTAATGGTATTGCACTCATAAATCACAATTTTGGTCAAGAAGTCAAGTTGACTCCTATAAATGGAATGTTTTGGAAGACAGTTGCCATCTTTTCCTTTGCATAAGACAAGCAAATATTTGAGATCATTCCTGATTAATCAGCAAAGACTTTCTTCACATTAGTGGATGGGAGAGTTGTATGGGAGAAAGAAAATCAACAATATTGAATTTCTGAAAGAGTTTTCAGGTTCTTTGCTGTCTTTTGCACACATGCCCCAAACATGAAGAATGCCTGTATTCTCAGTGTCCCTGGAAGTTAAATGAATAGTTCTAGTTTAACTGTTTCAAAATCATTAACATTTGAAAATGCTGTGTAGCACTGAGTCACTGCCTAACGTCCAACAACCAGTAAGACTAGCTACTTTGGTAGGCCTGTGAATTGACAGAAATGGAGCTTGCTATAGAATCATGTGCTCATTAGAATGCTTTTCCCTTCTAGGTCCAGGCCTTAAGATAAAATTTCAGCCACCGAGAAGAGTCCAAAACAATAAATAAATTGATACAGACTTACTTCTTTATGTAGCCAACACTCTGGTAACACATAAGGGCTTTCCTGGGAATTAATTAAAGGTGAATGCTCTTCCTGTCAAAATATAGCAAAACAAAATTTGTGCCTGAAGCTGCTCACAATCAGAATAAGAAGTAGATTTCCAAATTCTCTGGCTAGTTTATACTCTTCATAATATTTTAGAGGAGGGCAGCTGTGATTATCCATTGTGGTTCATAGAGCAGGAATTCAAACAATGAAGATGATGATGCTTCTTGAATCACCTTGGATTCAAAAGATTATTGATAAATTGTGGGTATGTTCTGGTGAAGTTTCAGAGAATATAAATAGTTTCAATCTTTCTCTGAAGATGCTAGCCACAGATGCTGGTGAAACGTCAGAAAGAAACTCTTCTAGAACATGGCCACACAGCCTGAAAAAACCCACAAAATACTATAGTTTCAATCATTATTTTTCAGGAGCAGCAAAGAATATTTCTTCTTTTTATGACATTAAATAGTCTCTTGCCATCATCATTATCGCCAATTTAATTTTTATTCTCATTTATTACACTTTTGTTGTTACCCTCAAGTTGATATCGACCCATGGCAACCCTGTAGATGAGACATCTCCAAGACTCCCTATCCTCCACTGCACTGCTTAATTCTTGAAAACCCATACCCGTAACCTCCTTAATACAGTCCATCCATCTAGCATGTGGCCTTCCTCTATTCCTACATCCCTCCACCTTGCCCAGCATTATTGTCTTTTCCAATGAGTCCTCCCTTCTCGTGATGTGTCCGAAGTACAACAGCCTCAGTTTGGTCATCTTGGCTTCCAGGGAGATTTCCATCTAGAATTGCTCTAGGACCCATTTGTTTGTTCTTTTGGCTGTCCATAGGATCCTTATCACTGTTCTCCAGCACCACATCTCAAATGCATTGATTTTCTTCCTATCATCTTTCTTTACTGTCCAACTCTCACATCCATACATGGTAATAAGGAATACAATGGCTTGTATGAATCTAACTTTTTTTCTGAGTTGTATATCTTTGCATTTTAGAGTCTTTTCTAGTTCTTTCATAGTCAACCTCTCCATTCTTAATCTTCTTCTGATTTCCTGACTACACTTCCCATTTCTATCAATGTTTGATCCCAGGTATGAGGATTTTTTTACTATTTCTATTTCTTCATTGTCTAGGTTGAACTTGTGAAGGTCCTCGGTGGTCATTATTTTTGTTTTCTTTGTGTTCAGCATTAAGCCTGCCTTTGCACTTTCTTCTTTGATCTTCCTTAGTAGGTGTGCCAGGTCTGTGAAGTTTTCTGCTAGTACTATTGTGTCATCTGCATATCTTACATTGTTGATGTTTCTTCCTCCTATTTCCACTCCTCCTTCTTCTATGTCAAGCCTGCTTTTCTTATAATATGTTCTGCATACAAGTTTAACAGATAAGGTGAAAGGATAAAGCCTTGTCTGACCCCTTTGCCAACTTGGAACCATTCTGTTTCTCCATGTTCTGTTCTGACAATAGCCTCTTGTCCTGAGTACAGATTCCTCATCAAGGCTATCAGATGTTTCGCACTCCCATGTCTTTGAGGGCATTCCATAGCCTTTCATGCAGTCAAAGGCTTTGCTACAGTCTTTAAAGGACATGCTGATTTTCTTTTGGAATTCCCTGGTGTGCTCCATTAGCCATTGTATGTTTACAATGTGATCCCTACTGCCTTTTCCTTTCCTGAACCCTGCTTGGCCCTCTGGGATCTCTCTTTCCAAGTATGGCTGAAGTCTATGTTGCAGAATTTTGAGCATAATTTTGCTCCCATGTAAGATTATTACACTTCACTCATATACTATTTTTCCTCTCACTTTCCCATGGTTATTCCCCAGCTCCCACCTAATAAGTTAAAAACAGTGCTAGATCTGCTTTCCCTAGAAAAGAGAGCTTCATTCAAAACAAAGAAAAGACCTGCTGGATCAAACCAAAGGCTATCTAGTTCAATGTTCTGTTTCTACTCTCTCTCTCTCTCTCTCTCTCTCTCTCTCTCTCTCTGTGTGTGTGTGTACGCACACACATGTATGTATGTACTTCCTTAGTATGCTTGCAGGTGTTTGCAAATACAATGGGCCCTCAGTATCCATGGGAGGGTTGATTCCAAGAGAAAAAAAACCAATGGATATAAAGAAGTGTGGATGGTCAAGTTATTATTTAAAATTTAATTCTACCTGAGATTGAGGCATCCAGGCAGAGAAGCAGGCTGGAGCAAGAAGGGAGGCTGGGGCAGGAAGGCCTAGGCACCAAGAACACATTCTTTCTGCTTCTGCAGCTGGAAGGGGCAGCTGGCTTTTTCCTTGCCTCTCCCTTCCTCTTGGTTGATTTGGACCTATCCCAGGAAAGAGTTAGCAAGGCAGTCAGAAGCTCTGATGTCTCTGGTTCTGGGGCTTTGGCTTATGATGCTGCATGTTTGATTTGAATTTATCCTGGGAAATGGGGCTTTGGTTTGAAATGCTGAGTTTCTGATTTGAACTTATCCCAGGAAATGAGGCTTTGGTTTGTGATGCTGTGTGTCTGATTTGAGCCTATCCCGGGAACTGCAGTACTGTGTGTTGCTTCTGACTGCCTTGTTAACTCCTTCTTGTATAGGTTCAAATCAGACATGTAGCATCACCATAGCAGTAGGATAGGAGGAGGTCCTTATATTGGTGGCAGAGGGCCAATGCAGACCAGCCTAAAGGGGCAGCACAGAGCCACCCCTGGGAGTGGTGGATTGGGGTTGCGGCAACTGCATGCCGCAGTCCTGATCTTCTTTTTTGACACCCCCAAAAGACTGGCAAAATGCCACTCATTTTGGAGGCAGCAAAAAGCCACCCTTTCAGCTGCGGTGGTGGCTTTTTTGTGCCCTTTTGGCACAGTGTGTGCGCACGCAGTGCCAAGAGGGTGTCCAGATGCCATGTGAATGGGCATGCGGCATCAGGACAGCATCAGGATCGAGTTGAGGTGGCTAGCGTGCGGCTGCCCCACCCCATCTCCAACCTCAAGCCGGCCCTTTAGTCCGATCTGCAAAGCCCTAGAGGTAGGGACAAGAGGAAGCTATCATTCTTGTTGGTAGATGTAGGATTTGCAGAATATTACCATTTGGTGGAAAAGCGGTTTAAGTTTTCAAATGTATACATGATTACATATATATGTGCATACATATAAAGCAAGCTTTCTGTACTGTTTTCTATAAGTTATATAATCATGCTTTGGGCCACTACAATCAAGCCTACAGGGTAAGCAAATAGGAGTTTTTGAGTAGATTTGTCATCTGTCTGGATCAAGCAAAACACAACATCTCAAATATTTCCCATCGTCTATTATTTCCTTCTGTTATAATTTTGAATATCAAGTCACCTAACATCTAAAAAATGGAAATCCTTCACTTTTATTTTGCAAATAAATTTTTTGTTCAGTAACAACTTGATGGATTTCTGTATTTTGGTGTTTGGGAGAATATTTGAAGTAGGTAATGTTTTGAGTGAGGCCCAAGAGACCTTAAGTTCCACTTGTCACTGGTGAAGAATTTAGCCCCAGATAATTCACACATATTTTCTTCTTTTGGCAATTATGGCAATTGGCTGGTAGATTGGAGTTCCTTCTCATGGATTGTTTCTTTTTTTATTATTATTGTAGCATGCCCTATTTATATGGAGTGTAGCTCATTCTGATCAAACAACCTGCAATATATGAAAAAATCATTTAGTCTTTAAGGTACCACAAGGCTCATCATTTTTGCTGCAAGGTTATTAGTTTGGAAACAGAATACAACAGAACTTACTATTGAATACTCAAACAATAGTTGTATTGTGACTCTTCATAATATATTTTTGTTGTTGCTGCTAAGATTCTTTAACAACTAAGTAACATAGTTTAATTAATTCTATTAATTGTACAGAAGATGGAATTCCATCAATCTAAATAATGTAAGAAACTTGCACTATAAGCATTTCTTTCACTTTAATAAAATCTTGCTTTTTTCACATGTTGCTAATTGTTTAGAATGAGAAAATGCAAAACAAAAATGGTATATCTTATTAGCTTACATTTTGGTGTTCTGATTTATGAGTTATTAAATTCATATGATTAAAATTTGCCAATGTGAAATGTATCTGATTTATTTTACAAAGTGGTCATTCTTCCAGTTAAGGTTCCTTTTTTGTCTAATACAAAGCAACCCATATTAACTGACATAATATTATTTTTGTGGAATTAGGACTATGAAAGCAATACACTTGATGTGATTAGATCAAATAAAAAACAAAAGTGTTACACTTCACAAGTATTTTATAATTCTACAGCATGGAAGATCAAAATGAATGAATATACTGAAACAGAAGAAAAACTAAATTGATGTTATGGGTGTTTTTTAATGCTGCATTTTCTTAATAGGGCTCTTGATGTGAGGAGAAAATATTCATTCAGAACTTGTATAGATATTATTTTTATTCTGCCACCAATTTCCACATAATAATTCTTCATAAATGGGTCATTTATCAAACCATTAACGCTTAAGGCTTAACCAACAATTCATACTTGAAAGCAAGTTCAATTAACTAAAATGGGACTGTAAGAAAGTCTATGTACTATTATGGATATTTCCTCCCACAAAAGAAATGGGTAAAACTACTAAAAAAGGTGATGACCCATTTTACAGGGAAGTTGTAATGATTATAATGAAATTGTATGACCAGGAACTGATTATTAGTTCCACATAGAGTATATCCATTGAATCATACTTATTTGTTCAGTTACCAAATTTCAATTGATTTAATAGGTTTACTCTAGTTCAGAGTAACAACTGGATTTGGGTTTAGGCATAAAACTCTTTGAATACTTGAAAATGCTACAGGAAGGCTCAAAGCTCTCTGTTTGGTTCAGCAAATCTTCCAGTTTTGCTATCTTTTACATTCATTTTTTTAAAAATCTCATGTGCTTTTTCATCAAATTTATGAAGAATATGAATAAGTTTTTATCAGAACTAAAAGCAGTTCTTATTATTATGCTGCTGCTACACTGAAGAATCAATGCAGTTTGACAGTGCTTTGACTGCTATGTCTCAATGCTATGGAATCCTGGGATTTGCAATGGAATAATGGAATAGTTTGTTGTGACACCAGATTGCTCTGACAGAGAAGGCTAAATATCTCACAAAACTACAAATCTCAGAATTCCGTATCATTGAACCATGGTAATTAAAATGGTGTCAAACTGCATTAATTCTACAGTGTAGATTATAATTCCTAGTCATCTCTAACTGGAGGTATCACCACATAATTTAAAACATGAAATTTCTTTTATTTTCCATTGTACTCATGCTACTGACAATTGGGATGCTGGGAGCTACTATTCTCAGTCAATAGCCTGACAGCCACAGATGTTTGCCTTCCCTAGAATACTGTTTCCAGACTGATGTGAAACTTGATACTTCTCTTTTTAGAAATCAGTTGCTTTTATTGGACCATCTACTCTGATAACACAAATAGCTATTTTGGGGAAATCTTCACAGTTCTGTCTGTGCTAAACCAGACAATAACAATTCAAAAGATTTTGCATGACAGATTTAGAACTGGGGAATTTCAGAGTGTATCTCAAAACATTGTTCTACCTCTCTATGGAAAATTATGTAGAAAGTGCTTATGCTAATGGTAACAAAAGAATCTGATTCCTATGAGTGTATCCTGATGAGAGACCTACTGACACGATTATTAGATGATGAACAAACATGGAGGCACAGTGTCTTGCAAAAGTATTCACTCTTTGCCTTTGAAAGTAAAAAATGTTGCCCCATCAACAGAAACTAGGAATAGATGTTCAAGATTAGAGGTGATTCAATAAATTGGGTTTTGGGAATAGCATGTAAATGAGTGGTGTAGCAGCATGCTGATCTCATGCATCCCATCCACAGTACCTTTCAGAAATATGTACACTTTGACTTTTGCAGTTTGTTTTTGTTTCCTTAACTTTTATGCCACATTAAAAATATATTATTCCTTCACAGTGTTGAATATCTTGTGTACCTCCAGTGGTAACAATGCCAACTGAATTCATCTCAATTCTGTGTTGCAACACAAAAAAATATGGAAAGGAAATGTGGAAAAGTTGGAGGTTAATACTGTACGTTACAGTGTGTCTGTATGTGTGTGTGTGTTGGATAAACTGGGTTTGGGGAATAGCCCATAAATGAGTGGTGAGCCTTGCATGCTAGTCCCAAGCATTCCATCCATAATACATTGCAGAATGTAATATGAACTTGACCTTGGGGAATTTTTTGAATTAGCTCAAAGAGTTAGCAGGAGGCAAACCCAGCATTTACAGAGGTGGCTAAGGGGATATGTGTATAGGGACAAGGTTTCTTTGAATTATTTGTATATTTATTAAGGGATCAAACATACAAAGACATACATGCATTCATACATTCACACAAGACCTCAGGAATATAGCAAGTTAGTGTGAAATAGACAAAAGGCTTTCTAATGGTGATAATTACCTGTCTGGAGTTCTCCAGAGGAATGGATGAAAGTTGTACTCGACCGGGAGAATGGAGGAGGCATGGAACGAGTCAGAGCTGAATCAGAATTCTAAGTGATACAGTGTCACCAGGAATTCTAACCAGACACATCTTAGCAAGAATTTGGTAGACTATTTATAGGCTCAAAATAATCTTGTGCGAAAATTGATTACTGTATATCAAGGACCAAACATCTGAGGATTTCCTTGAAGGAGAGTGTTTTCCAGCAGGGGGTAGAGACTTATCTACATTGCAGCCAGAACCCACCCGGGTTGTACATTTCCTTGGCTTCCCCTGTCTCCTTAGGTGTGAATGTTTCTGTTTTGCAACTCAACTAAGGACCTTTACAGACTGCCAGAAATAATGCAGCTTGAGGCCACTTTAATGTCCTGGCTCAGTGCTAAGGAATCATGGGAACTGTAGTTTATTGTGGCACCAGAGCTCTCTGACAGAGAAGGCTCAATGTCCCAGAAAAAAATACAATTCCCATGATTCCCTAGCACTAAGCCAGGACAGTTAAAGTGGCCTCAATCTGCATTATTTCAGGCAGTCTGTAAAGGCCCTAAGTGTTTGATCTGTAAATTAAAGCTGAAGTCTACGTGACCACCTGGCTATATGACCATTTCACTCTAGGTTTATTGGTGGACTAAAGGCTTCTGTTTCAAGGTCATCAGAACTACACACACACACACACACACACACACACACACATGCACTTCACTTCTGGTAACAAGAATTATGCATCACTTTGAATTTTCCAATTTGTTTTTGTTTCCTTAACTCAAGTCACCTATCAACTTACAGTAATAGTGCCACTCTATTCTGCTTTGGCCAGGCCTCACCTGGAATACTGTGTCCCGTTCTGGGCACCACAGTTCAAAAAGGATGTTGAAAAACTGGAGCGGGTCCAGAGGAGGGTGATTAAAATGGTAAAGGGTCTGGAAACCAAGCCCTATGAGGAACGACTTAGGGAACTGGGTCTGTTTAGCCTGGAGAAGAGACGGTTAAGAGGGGATATGATAGCACTGTTTAAATATTTGAAGGGATGTCATATTGAGGAGGGAACAAGCTTGTTTTCTGTTGCTCCAGAGACTAGGACCCGGAACAATGGGAGCAAGCTCCAGGAAAAGAGATTCCACCTCAATATTAGGAGAAACCTCCTGACAGTGAGAGCTGTTTGACAGTGGAACACACTCCCTCGGAGTGTGGTAGAGTCTCCTTCTTTGAAGATCTTTAAACAGAGGCTGGATGGCCATCTGTTGGAGATGCTTTGATTGTGATTTCCTGCATGGCAGGGCTTGGACTGGATGGCCCTTGTGGTCTCTTCCAACTCTATGATTCTATGATTCTACAGTGGCACTATGAATTTCATAGGCTGAATATGTGCTGCACAAAAAAATGAAGTTTCACATTACTTTAACTGTCATGGATCAATGCTATAGAGTTCTGGGATATGTAGTTTTGCGTGCTATTTAGCCTTCTCTATCAAACCGCTCTGGTGCCACAACAAAGTACAAAATCCTAGGTTTCCATAGCATGGAGCCATGGCAGTTAAAACTGTGTCAAACTTCATTATTTCTACAGTGTAGATTCAGCCCTGGAGGTGGCTTGCCAATGCCATTGCCTTCCTCTGAAATATAACCAGGAGGCACTGGGTATTCTTTGGTAGCCACACATTGTTGTTGTGCTGTAAAGTAATTTCCAAATTACGGTAACCCTAAGGTGAACCTATAATGGGATTTTCTCAGCAAGATTTGTTCAGTGGGATTTTTGCTATTGTCTTCCTCTGAAACTGAGGGAGTATGACTTGCCCAAGGTCACCCAGTGGATTTCCATGACTGAGCAGGGATTAAAACCTGGTCTTCCAGTATCCTAGTCCAGCACTCAAACCACCACATTGCACTAGCTCTCTTGGGTTTAACAGAAATTTTAAGCTATTTTAATTTAGTATTTGTGAATTTCAAAGGAGAAAAGAGGCAGAAAACTAATGAAGGACCAACTGAGGCAGGAATCAAGCCAAATCTTCCCTCCTCCCTAGCCACCCCTTGGCAAAGCATCTCGAGCCTCATAGGCATAGGCTGTTGCCTACCCAACACAACTCTCTATAAACTTCCCCAGATATCCCCCATCTCTCATGATTTAAAGATGTCATGTGCAGAAGATGTAATGTGCAGAAGAGAAGCTTAAGGGTAACCTTCTTCACCCTTCTGAGTCTCTGAACCAAAACCCTAGCATATTGGTGTGAGGCTAAGTGGCCATCTATCTAATAAGGACACCTTTACCTGACCCCAAAGTGACCTGTCAAAGCTTACACGGCACCAGATATGGGTGGGCCATCAGCAAAAGAGGAAGTCACAAGTGTGTCCCAGGCTTTAAAGCCCTCATACTCTGTCCTTGTGTTTCCATATCATGGCATTGCTTGTGTCATTGCATACTGTCCCTCTGTTCTATGCTGGGCCAGCAAAGTCAGTCCTCCCCACAGCCATGCACATACTCCATGGGAACAGGTTGGATTTTGTCATCTTGGCTAATATCCCTTGATGGACCTGTCTTCCAAAACACATGAATTCCTCTTTTAAAACTATTCATTCATATATGTTCTCAATTATTTTGAATTTTGCTTTAAAAGAAGTGTTCAATAAACATATCAAAACCATTAATTTTTTCAAAATATACAATGCATTAATATTCATTTGCAATTTTCCTTCCTTCAGAAACCCATAATGTATTCACTTATATTATGCTAATTGACACTTCCTTGTCTTCTCTGTTAATGATACCTTAAAATTATGAGAGCAATGGATGTCTTTGTGCTCCAGAGTATTTTAAATATTAATTCAGCTTTAAGAGCTGTTCGCTTTTCCTATGAGTGTTTAAAATAAATGGAAAAAATATAATGTGCTTAAGAAATTACATCTCTGCAGTGAATTTTGCAAGGTCACACAGCAAATCAGCAGCAGGTTTTTTGAAGAATCTAAACCTGATTTTTGACTTACAGGCAATGGCAATACTATTATTTTGTATAATTACAGACTATTTTGTGGTTTATACCTAGGCCTGACTGCTCAACCAATTTACTCTTGAGAATTTGAAGGCTTTGCTATAGGTTTTCATTTTGTCTTTAATGAACCTTTCCTCTTTTTCCTCTTACTTCAACTCTACTTTGGTTGTAGTAAGAAGCTTTATCATGTTTTATGTATACATAGGTATTCTGATCATCATCCTAATTTCATTTCAATGAACACAAAACATCAGCTATCACTTAGTGAGACAAAGCATGAATTTATTAGAAATTTAATCTCAGGTAGCCCTGACATTGCAACACCATGGTGAAATGTTAATAAGCAACTTCTTCCAACAGAGAAGTCACATTGCAGAGATGAAGCAGTTTGATACCACTTTAATTGCCATGACTCAATGCTCTTGAATTTGTAGTTTTGTGAGATATTTAGCTTTCTTTGTAAAATAGCTTTGGTGCCCCACCAAACTATAAATCCCAGAAATCCATAGCATCAAGACAAGGAAGTTAAAGTGATGTCAACCTGAGTTCTTTCTGCAATGTGTCAGCAGCCAATGCTCATATTTTATTCTTCCCTTACAAAGTGAAAAGCATTAAAGGAACAGGACCATGCCCTTCAGTCTAGCACTATTTCATCTTCAGAGGCAGTGGAACACTTGAAAGTGGGTTTTCCATATCATTGCTGAAACTGAAGTCATGGACTGAAATTATTGATCCAGGGCTGAATTGCTTGGACTCAAAGTCTTTGGCATTTCAAAGAAGTCTAGCGTTCACAGTGGTGTTCAAGTCCAATGCTTCCTCCATTGGTACTATTTGTCTCCCAGACTTCATATCTATAGATAGGCTACTGTTGGACTCTAGGATCATGTCAGAATCATATTTCAGCCATTCATCAAGTGTAAATCACACTTGATTTACTATATTCTTTCTGTGGCATTTGAGGTGAGCTGTACCATTTCTCTCACATAAGGTGATTCTTAAAACTTATACCAGGGAGCATTCCATGAGCATCCTGGTTTTTTAGACAGTTCAGATTATTTGTCAAGAAGATACAATTCTCTTGCAGATTTTCCCAGTCAATATGAGGAAGTTTGATGTTGAAAGCATAGGAACATAAATCCCTGTCACTTCCATGCCTAAATAGGTATAATTACTAGACGAGATCCTAAAGATCAGCATTTTAAGCTATCATTTTTCCTCTAGTAGGTCATTTCACAGTCTGGAAGCAGCAGGTGAGAAAGTCTTCTGGGATACCATTGCCAGTCTACTCCTGGCCAGTTGGAGCAAGCATTTCCCAGAGGGCCTAAGTGTACAGGGTGGATTGTATGGGAGAAGGCAAACCTGTAGATACCTGGACCAAAACATATAGAGATTGAAATGTAATAACTAGCACTTTGTACTTTGCCTGGAAACTAATTGGCAGCCAGTGGAGTGATTTTAAGATTGGTGTGATGTAATCTTGGATGTATCCATAATCAATCTAGCTGCCATATTCTGAATCAGTTGGAGTTTGTGGACTTGGTACAAAGATAGCCCAATATAAAGCATATTGCAGAAGTCCAGCTTTGAGGTTACCTGTGTGTACACCACCATCTTTATGTCCACCAGTTGTATGAAGGGGTGCAGTTGGCATATCAACCAAAGATGATAACACTCCTGACTGTCACATCTGTCCAAGCTGACATTTGGATGGACGGATCCAGGAGCATTGTTATCATTTTCTATTGTAATTGGTTTGAAAGCTGCTATGAGAGCCCATAGGAGAAGCAGGGCAGAACATTTAAAATAAAAGAAGTACATACAAGTAGAATTAAATATACTCAGTTAAGGCCCAATTCATGTTCCAAGCTTAGCTTTCTATTTTTTTTTTCTTCCAGCAAAGCTGCTTCTTTAAATATTTACCACTGCTATTATTATGGCAGCATAGCCCAAGTTACTTTATTGAGTAAATATCCTGAAAACAAAGACCTATGTAGTAAGAAAAATGTGGAAAAGAAATGATAGAAGAGAACCCTATATATTATACCATGCTATGAAGAATCATCCTATTCATATAGTTTTTCAAACATACATGCACACTAATATTGTATCATTTTTCTCTAACAATTCAAATTTATATGGAAAAATACAATTTATATATCTTTATGAAATATTCAGAAATGCTTCTAGGATGTCTTTCTTCAACTGTTATGGATTGTTTATTTTTTTATGATGTATCCTTTTTATTAAAATTGTATAATAAAATGAAGCTGAAGTTTTCCTTTTCACCCAAACATTTACAATTTTGAATAAAAATTAATGAATAACTATATGATTAGAGATTGCTTGGACATGTATGACTCTAGTGTTGGTGTGCCACAATTACAGAACATTACCCTACCAATTGTTGTTAACTGCCCTTCAGTTGACTTCAACTCATGGTGACCCCGTGAATGAGGTACCTCCAAAAAACAAAACAAAATCTATCCTCTACCACTCTGCTCAGGGCCTGAAAACTCAGGTCTATGGCCTCTTTGATTGAATCTAACCATCTGATATGCAGTCTTTCTCTCTTTCTACTGGCTTTCATCTTTCATAGCATCATTGCCTTTTCTAAAGAGTCATGATGTAGCCAAAGTATGACAGCCCCAATTTTGGGGCTATGCAGATGGGCAGGAAAAGGTGACCTGAAATTGCCTTTTCCCTAAGCTGCAGCAACCACACTGCCTGCCCTGAGGTCGCCCTAAATGGGGACGGAGCAACCACACTGGGGGGAGTCAATGCAGCTTTTCCAAGGCTGTATTGAAGCCCCAGCAACTGCATCACCAGCCCCAAGGATGCTGCAAAGGGAGATGGAGCAACCACATGGGCTGGCAGCAGCTACTTTAATTTCCCCCCCCTCTCAAATGCATGTGTAAGTGCGCAGGACCAACTCTCCACACCTGTGCCAGAAAACATCCCTGTGTACCTGCACAGGACCTGTTATAAGGTGGCATACAGTCTGCCACTGTGCACAAAGATGACTGAAGTTCGGCATCCCTGTGCACCTGCACAGGATCTATCATACACCCACATATCATGCAAGGATTTGGTGACCTCCGCTTCCCCCCAAGGAGTGGGTGCAGTAGACAGGTGCCACTGTCAGATTGTGCCACCCTTGGGGTGAAGGAACGGGTTTGTCAACTGAAAAGACATCCTCCATAAAACATGTCCCACACAGATCAGGGGGGAGGGGAGAGGTACATGCAAGGGAAGTTTGTGTGGACAGACTTGATACATGCAGCTGGTGGTCATGCAAGAGACATGGTCAACAGGACACACAGACAAACATTACTCCAGGAGCCCCCCCCCCCATCATGTCAGGAAGTGGTGTGCAGGTCTTATGCACACCTACACACCTGCACAGAAGTGGTAACAAAAGCCTCTTTCATGCAAATTGCTGTGCATGCTGACAGCAAGCATACATCCAACAGAATGCATTTATTGTCATAATAGAGGACAGTTGCTAGGGAGCATGTGTAGGGTTACAAGTAGGGTTAGAGTTAGCGTTCCAATATTCAAGCACATCTATGCCGGTGCATCCACACTTGGAAGCATAAGGCACTTTAATAACAATAATAATAATAATAATAATAATAATAATAATAATAAAGTTTTATTTATAACCCATCCTTCTGTTTGGCAATTGGGGTGACATACAACAGATTAAAAATACACTAAGTAAAACATTCCATCATCCCACCCCTAACCCTCCCACCCCTGCATCATAGGGCACATGCTCTGGATCGCCATCAATTTCTGCCGCACATGTGACAGTGCATTTATATGGCTGTTTTCTGGTGCATCAGTGTTGCTGCATGCATACACACATGCAAAGGTGCGCATCTTCACCAAAGGAGGAAAAAAGTGGCTCCTTTTTGGAGCGGCTTTTCTCGGCATACGACAGCTAGAGGGTGCTTTCCTGGAGACTTTTAGGCATGTGCCATCTAAAGGCCACACCTACAAGTCACCCTCAAAGCACCCCTTTTTGCCTGTCTGCATAGCCCCTTAGTCAACCTAGTGCCCAGGCAGGGTTCAGACTTGATCTATTCTAGCACCCATTTGTTGGTCTTTTTGGCTATCCAGGGTATCTTTAGTACTCTTTTCCAGATACCCATCTCAAATGAGTTGGTTTTCTTCCTATCAGCTTTGTTCACTCACATCCATACATTGTGATGGGGAATGCAATGGCATGGACCATTCTAACTTCAGTGTTCAGTGTTATATCTTTGCACTTTAGGATCTTGTTGAGATTTGGAATTCATTTCTTTATTAGGATTCTTGCTTTGATTTAGACCTCTTTCAAATCAGCCTGATTCTATTTTGAATTTAGAATTCATGCAAATTAGAAGCAGATCTATATAGTTCTAGATTAAAAGTTAACACTAGTTGGTTGACTCTTTGGGGCCATGGCTGAAAGAGGAGATCCACCAGGAAGCATGTTCAATGAAGGTGTTCCGCCTCCCTCAGCTGAGTGGAGGATGAAGGTGTGCTCTCAAATGGAGTGCACCCACCTTTTCTTTCCTGCAGGAGTTCAGAAAAGCTGGATCTTCCTGAATCACCTTTCTCCCCAATCTCATAAGAAGGGGCAGTATATAGATCCTCCTGTGGCTTGACAGCAGCCAGAGGATGGAAGGTCAGGGGAAGAGCCATTTGCACTCCATCCACAAAGCTGCATTCATACATATGCAAATTAGTAACAGGATGGCAGCCACTGTGTTTCCATATAGAAAACATGGTGGAGGTAGAGACACAGAGGAATATGGCATGGAATAGTTTACAGAAAAAGCCAAAGTTCTGCAAGTCCCAAGCTTAATCACTGCTTAACATCTGATGTCATTGAAAGCCACATGCACACACAGCCACAAGTTAGAATTTATGCCAATCAGCTATCAGTTTTTAAGTTCTTTGGTTAGCATTAAATGTTAAAAAAAAATATCTCACTTTCCTCCACTGCTAGTGTGGGGTAGACAGTTAGGATTGTATTTTTTATTTTAATTATTTTAAAAGATATTGATTTGACTGAAAAGCAACAATAGTGTGTTATATATGCAATATTAAATTATGCAATACATAATATATAAATTATATAGAGTAGTGTGACAGCATGTTAGCATGTTAGCATGCTATCATAGTACAATACAGGCAGAAAGCAACTGATGAGCATCATTTTCAGCTAGAACTTGAATTCCAGAAGGATCCTATAAAACTGAAGTAGAGTTAATGAAATGGTCGAAAACAGTCTTTATAAAAGAATGTAATGTTTCAGCTTCCTCCTTCTTCAGTCATGTCTGTTGGAATGGAAGTATTCTGTGCCTTTGGATAAACAGCATCCTGTAGAAGCTGTAGAATTCCCAGTCTAAGCATGGAATAAATATAATGGTGCTGGAGGCAAGAATGGTATTGCCCTATCCATTAAGGCTCCATGGCATCAAAGTATAAAGTCTGCTGATCAAAAGTTTTCTCCTTTTTCAAGCATGCTTGGATCACTGAGTTTCTTTCTTGGAAATATAGAATGGCTCTGAATAAAAACAAGAAATACAACAACAGTTTTGTTTCCCCTTTTGATGGTGATTGCAGATTTATGTTTCCTGAATCTTATGTGAAGATCAATGTTTGGTTTGTGTGCATGTATGCACACACATGCATTAACATCTACTTTACACATAGCCCAAGTCTCATCCTGCAGTGCACATACTCTTCAGTCACATTGAAAAACTGACTTCACACTTCAACATGTCAATGGATTGCAAAGCTAAACATTTGATCCTAAATTGAACAATGAAATGGGAGTGGCCAGGTTGTTCCATTAACATTTTCAATCATGGTGAATAAATAATTGCTACTTTTGAAAATTATCCTCCCACTGTGGTTTGGGCCATTTTTATGGGGGATACAGGAGGCTGGATTGTTGTATATTTTTTAATTTTCCTATTTCTAACCCTTTATTTGGTATGCTGAAATTGTAGTTTTTCAGTGGTGGTATCTTTTGTGCAATCTGCTTTTTGAGATAATTGTAGCATCCTCTTGAATTTTGAAACTGGGCTTTATGTTGAAAAGCAGAGAATATTTCTAGTAATAAATAAGGCAGGCAGCTTTATAGTCAAGTGTTTTTCATATTTGTTTTTTCCCCCCCGTACTGCCTGCTTTCAAAAAACCTGCAGGTGCATTTGTAGATTGAAAGTTTCTGAACTCTGAATTGTTCCTCCTGGATCAAATACTGCTATGGCAACTGTGCCAACCTTAATAAGGAATTGCTGGTTGTTTGATATGATGGTTAGGAGTACAGTAATAAAGGAAATCTCCTAGTTTGCAGTTAAACAGACTGCCTTAGGCTAAATTCTCAAACAAGGAAGAAAATTTTGCCCCCTTTTATTTTCCTGTGACTCATGGCTCACAGTGCTTAACACCTACCATGCATGCTTATGATGGACATTCCTGTTATTCTTACATTGAGGGAAAGACTTACAGCCAGCCTTCCTTAGGGATTTCTAGCAGTAGTTTCTATAGCAGAAGTGGGCAATTTATGGGACTCTAGATGTTAAGAAATCAGAAGACGACTAAGAATGGGGAGGGTGGCTATGAAAGAAATAGAAAAGATTCTAAAATGCAAAGATATACAACTGAGCACAAAAGTTAGAATCATACAAGCCATTGCATTCCCTATTACCATGTATGGATGTGAGAGCTGGACAGTTAAGAAAGATAATTGGAAGAAAATCAACTCCTTTGAGATATGGTCCTGGAGAAGAATGCTGAAGAGTCCCATGGACAGCCAAAAGGACAAACAAATGGGTCCTAGAGCAGATCAAGCTGGAAACCTCCCTGGAAGCCAAGATGACCAAACTGGCTGTCATACTTTGGACACATCATGAGAAGGAAGGACTCTTTGGAAAAAAAATAATGCTGGGAAAATAGGGAGGTAGGAAAGTGGAGGGAGGTGGGAAGAGAGGAAAGGCCATATGCTAGATGGATGGACTCTATTAAGGAGGTCATGGGTATAGGGTTGCAGGAATTAAGCAGAGCAGTGGAAGACAGAGGATATTAGAGATGTCTCATCCATAGGGTCGCCATGAGTTGAGATCAACTTGAGGGCAATTAACAACAATAAAGATGTTAGATTGTCACTCCTGTCTGTAAATGCTGTCTGATGAGAAGTTACAATCTAGGAAAATCTGGGAGTCCACATACTGACCAGTCTTACTTTATGGTTATTTGAAGACAGATAGGTACAACATAGAAATATGGTAAGTGCCAAGAACCCTTATTAGGTTTATGGTACAATAACGTGGGGTGGGCAGGTTTCTGATCACATATTGACACACACTTCTGATTCCTGTTTCCTGAACCAGATTCCTCAGTATGAGGGGTTAAAATGTTGGCTATTGCTGGTTTCTAGTTGTGTGGGCTTTAGGAACAAGATATTCTCCTTTCTGAGTGGCCCACTCCTCACTGCCATCATGGCTGCCTTTCATTTGCCCTTAACCTTTGTGATAATCCTTTGTGACCTGATGCATACAGTACCCTGAAGGAAAAGCAAGCCAAAGTTGTTCTCTCCCCTTCCTTCACTTGCTTAGAGGGGAGAAAGATGTTGAGAATCAGGGCCAAGACTCAAAGTATAGGCAGTGGGACTATGATAAAGGCAGTGAAGTGTGGTCCTTAGTGTATATTTAGAGATGTCAACTCTTAATTCTAGTCCTGGTCCTGTAGGCAGTAGTTCCGGTATACCTATAGTTCTGAATTTCTTAAAAGATAAAGAGTTAGGAGGCTGGAATCCAGCTGGTCACTCATGTCTTCATAAGTGGATGTATGTCCATGGGAAACAGAATCAAGCAGTTTCACAGCATCCATTTCAAGCAATTTTACAACATTCACAACATTCATCAAGGGGCTGTTGTTACATTATTACACAGAGGAGCCAGCAAAGTGAACTTTATGCAATAGGACTATGCACAACATCAGTGATGCACAATGGGACCAATGCACAATGGGACTCAATGTTAATGTTATCCAATGGACAATGAGACACCATCTAGGGAATGCTAATGGACAATACAAGCTGATGTGCATCTGGTCTGGACAGTTTTACCAATGCCCCATTATGCATCTTCACAATTCACTAACAAGGTTCCTTAGCACCTTTGCTTCTTAGCTAGGTATGCATAAAGTTATATCCCAAAGCTTGTGCTGTTATGTGGGAAAGGTGCAACTCTTGCATAATTCCAAATAGCTTGGAGGGTGTTCTAAGGCAAGGCTTCTGGATTTCTGCAAAGACCAGTCAGCAGACATGATTGGTTCACAGTACATTAGAAACAGATCAGTGGAAACAAAGCAGCCTTTTCAAGCAGTTATTACTTCTGTTCATTTGGACGAAGCAAAATTTTGCATTAGGGATTGGGCCACATCATAAGAGCATTTTTTCTTCAATATATATATATATATATATATATATATATATAGATATATAGATATATGCCAAAATTCATTTGTCCCTGCTAGACTTTGTGTATTCCTTCAGTGTGTGCATTTTAAAAAACTTGGCATGGCCATATAACAACATAGTCTTATCCTGAGGGACATTAACTCTGTAAGGAAAACTCTTCTGACTGACATAGTATCAAATGATTCCCTCTAAGCAAACGAAGCAAGTGTAGGAAGGTTTGATTTAACACAACCCCTTGGGGACAGTGTGGCTAAGAAAAGTGAAATTGGTGTGATTTTGTCACTGGCAGGAGTTCTCAGCTTGTTTTAGCTCCCCTCGCCATTTCTCTGGTAAACTGTTAGGTGCAGTGAAGAAAATCAGAAAGTTGCTATCCTTGCATCTGAGAAAATTCGGCATTCCCCCCTCCCCACTGCTGCAAGCGAGAACGTTTCACAGACCTTTCCAAGTTCAATGTTTCTTATGTCATGTCTTTCATGCTGGTTCTCTATTGAACTAATAGTAAATGGAAATATATAATAAAAATAGGAAGAATTGGGAAGGTTTGTCTTTTGTTTTTGTTTTAGTTGTCAAACTTACCCTTCTGCTTAGTCTGCAGAGACCTCTGTACAATTACACTGTTTCCATTTGCTACCCACTGCTGCCTCTTTTAGTTTCAACAAAGTTTAAAATCCCCATTTGATCTTTAGGTACAGCAGGCAGCAGATAATTTTTGTCACTGTTTTATAGCGCTCACCAGTCACTAAGTAGAGGGCCCACAGGCATAATATGTAAATTAACTAATTATTTCAGTCCTGCCACAGAATGTTGTATTAACTCTTGTCTAGTCTATACTGATTCTGTGATTCTGCCATCTGCAGCAATATGAAAGGTTGGTCACTTCTTGTCTAGAGATAAGAATAAAACCTTCTTATTTTTCCTGCCCTGGGAATACACAAGCTGTCTCCACACAGGCACAGTCAACATAGAAAAGGTATCTTGGATATGACATTGTTTCAGCGACAGGAAATATTACATAAATATTGTACCTTTAGATTGCTGACCAACTAGAATTCTGTGAGCAGTGTGCAATGGTGACCTCTGGGTTGTGTACGCAACCACAAAGTTTTCAGGATGGATCAGGTGAGATGTGATGTTCAGAAAGAAGCAAATTTAAAGAGGTGATAGATGCATAATATCTATAATCTGTGAAGTAGGTCTAGTGAATGTGTACATCCTTCCATTTTGCTTCCTCTGAACTTGCATCTCTGTGCACACTTGGTCCACTCCTTACCAGTATCACCTACCATACTGAATGGAAATCATCAGGGAATACCAGAAATCTTCCAATGTTGCTGGGGAAAAATCCCACCTTAATCCTGGAAAGTCACCACCAGACAGAGCTGACCATACTAGGCTATATGGGCCAATGGTGTAATTCAGTGGTCAGGTTGAGCCTGTATAAGGCAGCTTCTTATTTTCCTAGAGCGATGGCTTCAACTATAGGAGCTCTTAAAAACAGGTGGTAATAGGACAATTGAGAGCCAGTGTGATATAGTGGTTTGAGTGTTCTTGCTGGGGGAATAGATAAGCCTGACCACTTCCCCAACCTTGCATATAGCTCAGTGCCAACAATACCTCTTGCCCAGTAAAGTTATGTTAACAGTAAGAATACTAGCATGCACTAACAGTAAGCATGTGCAAACTCTGTGGACAAAGAGATCACTCAACCTCAAACTAATTGTCACACTATAGCTGCATCCTATGGGATTCTAAGACTTAGAGGGGGATACTTAGCCAGTGTGGTGTACTAGTTTGTGTGTTGAACTAGAACACTGGGAGACCAGGATTTCAATCTTCTCTCAGACACGCAATCTTACTAAGTGACTTTGGATAAGTTGTAATCTGCATCACCCCCATGACAGAGATGTTGGGGGATGATGCATAATTTGCAGGCCTCCCTGGAACAGGGGAATAAGTTTAAATTGAGCCATGGCAGTTATGCCATGGCAGGAGGAGGCTTGGGGGTGTGGCCAGAGGTGATTTCAGCCCTGTCTCCTCATCTCTCTCCATTATGGCTCAGACTACCCTTCAATCGCTGCTCAGTGGCATACCTACCTTTGGTGTCACCTGATGCGGGGTACACACATGGGCCCCAATCCTGCTTGCTTCAGCCTGGCTTTCCTCAGGGGAAAGCCAGGCCAAAGCAAGGAGTCAGCTGGAATGTGCACCCCCGATCCTCCTTGCTTCAGTGCACCCCAATCCTGCTTGCTTCAGCCTGGCTTTTCTCTGATGGGCCTCTGGCCTGGGTGGCCTTTTCCAACTCATAGCTCTCCATTATGGCTAAGATCATCCTTCCACCACTGGTCAGTGGCGTACCTAACTTCGGTGTCACCTGGTGCAGGGGGCGTGCACGTGCCCTAATCCTGCTTGCTTTGGCCTGGCTTTCCTCAGGGAAAAGTCAGGCCAAAGCAAGGAGCCAGCTGGAGTGTGCACCCCCTGATCCTCCTTGCTTCAACGCCCCCCCCCCCATCCTGCTTGCTTCAGCCTGGCTTTCATCTGAGGAAAGCCAGGCCAAAGCAAGCAGGATTGGGGCACATGCGCGCCCCTACACCAGTGATACCAAAGGTAAGTATGCCACTGACCAGCAGTGGGAGGGTGGTCTGAGTCATAATGGAGAGCTATGAGCTGGAAATGGCCACCCGGGCCAGAGGCCCCTCCCCCAAGGCCTGTAGAAAGTGGCTGCATGGCTGGGGAAACAGCATGGCTAGGGAAAAAGCCAGGCTGGACACACCTGTGGGGGGCAGGGGGCTGACCGAGTGTCACCCCTCCTCTTCTGTGGTGTCACCTCTCTTCTGGGGTGTCACCTGATGCAGTCTGCACCCCCCCCCACCCCCCAGTGATATTACTGCTGCTGGTACAGTGTGAAGTTTCTTGGCTGCTTTTGGCCCAGGTAGGGTTTTTCCCCTTTTCCATTTTTTTTTTTATTTATTTTTTTTTTTTTTTTGGTCTACGCCACAGTTTCCAGCCAAACTTGTTCAATTGGCTAGAGTGGTGTCTAAATAGGCTGTCATTGGCAGAAATGGGGGAAGGTTTTGAATTTGGTGAGCATCTAGCTCACAGTTTTGGTGGAAGGGAGGTCTCTGAAACTACCTCTTTAGGTCTTGGGACCTGGGAGGTGAAGAAACAGATAGACCTTGAGGTTAGCCTGAAGGATGAACCCTCTCCTTAATCCTTGGAAATTGGGAAAGGGACTTTCTGGTTGGTCTTCCTGATGTGGGCTGGCTGGAGAGCAACCCAGTTTTGAGGTTCTCTTTGGGGCTCAGGTGTAATCACCCAGGGGAACCTGCAGAGGTGGTCTGGGCAAAAAGACCAGTGGCTGCAGCTGCTCACACATTAGGCTACTCACTCCTTAGTTGCAGTTGCACTGGCACAAAGGACAAGTGACACCTCTTATGGGTATAAACAGGCCAACTTTATTTTGCTGTACAGGGTCTCTTTACAATTTACAATTAAAAAACAATGCTTTGTCACATGTGTATGTGAAGGTGTAATCAACCCAAGTGGGTGGTCCTTCACATCATGTGACAAAGCATGTAAATAACAACAACAAACAAATTTGCCCCTCTCAACCGGAAATGACGTCATATTTTATTATATGACGTAACCAAATTAATGACGTCAAGGACTTAACTACTGACGTCACTTCCCCTAATTTAATTTAGCCTAATTAATCCCAATCAATTTTTTAATTAGCCAATTATTTTTCTGTAGATAGGGGGTTGTTACCTGCCATAAGAGGGGGCCAGCCTAGCTTGGCATCCCCTCTCCCCCCCCCCCACAGACTGCTTTTTTGATGTGCTCAGAAAGTGACTGCACATAAACCTCCGAACCCTCTGAAGAGAGGTGTACCCCATCCCCCCTGTACAGCTGAGGCATGGATACCTGAATACTGACATGGTCAATTACAAAAATGGCTAATTTGGTCAATTGTTTAGATACAGACCGTTGAGCCAACGTCGTGCGCCATTTATGGCAGTGTCCTTATGGGCCCCAGGTCAACTAGGCCTTGGTAGCAATTTGGTCCATAGCACGACAGCACCCGGAATGTGCTTCCTTATCTCCTGCAAGTCCTTGACCATTTGTTTTGCAAGCTGGAGACATGGAGTCTTGACTAAGTAATTCTCCCCCAAGTGTATTACTAAAACTCGGGGGTGTGGATGGGCGCTTGACAATTCAATAATCATGGGAAGTAAGGCTCCCCATTGCATGCCCCTGTGACCAAACCATTGCAGGCTGCCAATGTTCGTCAGTCCCAAGGAGGGGCTGCGTCGCTGTTCCACTATATGGCGTTCTGCCCAGAACACAAGACTGTGGCCCACTATCCAGATCTTTCCACAAAAGAAGCCTGGGTGAAATGACAAGTAAGGTCAATTAGTTTTACCAGAAATTGCAGAGTTCCATCAAGTGCAAACGTAAGATTTGAATGCCTTCTATTGCTATTGGCCAATTTGGTGAATATCGGTGTCACTTAAACCATGAACAGCCGCGGCTGTTGCCACACCAATGCGGAAAGAATGAGAAGAAAAGTAAGCGGGAGGTAAGTTGGCTCGCCTCAAAGTCTCCTTCAAAACCACCCTAAACTGAAACTGAGTTAGTGGCATACCTGATATATGCACAAACAAATATCCTGGCACATTTGGTCTAACCTTTAAGTAATCTGCCAGTGCCAGCACAGGGCAGATCTGACCCTCAGGTGCCTTAGCTAAAATAATAGACTGACCTCTATCTAACTGGTCAGTCTTTGAGTGCCTGATGGAAATCTGAATCCCATGCTCTGATAATATGACATCCAAAAGAAGGAGCGCCCTACCGGATTGATCATTGCAAGAGCCAGGGACAATCTCACTAATTCTCAAGGCCACAAAGAAAGCTATAGCGAATACAGCCTTAAAAAAAGACAATTTCTCTAGTGAAAAACAAGTATTGGCTAAGTGTTGCCACAATTTTACTAAAGCTGGGCCCGTTATTGGGAGGCGAGTGTCCTTAACCACAGGAGATTCTTTGGTCCAACCCTCTAAAGTTATCCTAACCCTAAAATCTACGGTAGGGTCGTGAAATCCACTGGCCCTGGAATAAAAGGCCAGGGCAGCCAACTTGCCTCTGATAGTAACAGGAGACAAACCCATTTTCCTAAGATGCACTATAAATTGAAGAACGAAGTCCACCCTAATGGGCCAGACCTCCACCTCCCCTAGTTCTGACAAAAACTGTCTAAATGCATTCACAGCTGTCTGATAAGACTTGCATGTAGATGGGGTGATAGATTGTAGGATAGCCTTGTCGATTTCTAGTCTCCAAGGCTCCACAGAAGTGCTGATACCTCCAATGGGTGCATCGAAGCCTCGGGCGCCAGCTGCCGGAACTTGGAGAACTGAAAACGAGAGAGGGCATCTGCCAAAGGGTTAAGCAAACCAGGCACATGGTGAGCTTGAAACAAAACATTGAACTTCAAACACTGAGTCACCATAGACCTAACCAAGCTCATCCCCCTTGAGGACTTGGAGGACTGGGAATTTACCACCTGAACCACCACCTGGTTGTCACACCAAAACCAGACGGTCTTGTTTGCAAATTGATTTGCCCATAAGTGTACGGCCACAACTGTGAGAAAAAGTTCCAAAAACGTCAGGTCTCTGGTCAGACCGCATTCTGTCCAAGCAGGAGGCCATACCTCTGCGGCCCACTGACCATTCCAATAAACTCCAAATCCGTGGGTGCCAGCAGCATCAGAGTGTACCTGAAAATCTGCCCTCATCATATTTCAGACCTCCAAAATGAAATCCCATTGAATTGTTCCAAGAAGGAATCCCAGACCTTCAAGTCCTCACAAATCCCTTTGGTAATTCTTATATGATGAGGAGGAGCAGAACCCCCTTTAGTGGCTCTATACAGTCGTGTGCAAAATGCTTGTCCCGGAACTATTACCTTACATGCAAAATTTAACAAGCCTGTAAGAGATTGAAAATCATGGAGTGTAGCTTTGTGCTTTCCCATCATTGACCTAACCTGATCCCTGATAGCCACTAGCTTGTCATTTGGTAAACAAGATATCCTGGCAATGGTATCCATCTCGATCCCCAAAAAAGTCAGCCATGTGTCAGGACCCTCTGTCTTCTCTTCTGCTAAAGGAACTCCCAACTCCTCCATTAAACCCTCAAAGGCAGCTAAAGTATCACTACATCTTGACGAATTGGGAGCTCCAGCTATCAAGAAATCATCCAAGTAGTGGGTGATTTCAGTATTGCCTGACCTCTTGACTGCACACCAATGCAGGAAGGAGCCGAATGTTTCAAAAGCTGAACAGGAAATAGAGCACCCCATTGACATGGCTTTGTCAAAATAATACATCCATCAAATTTAATACCCAAGAGATCGAAGTCATCTGGGTGTACAGGGAGCAGCCTGAAGGCTGATTTTATATCACATTTTGCCAATAATGCTCCCCTGTCTAATAATAATAAATAATAAAATTTATTTGTACCCCGCCCATTGGTAATCCAATCTGGGCGGCATTTACAATTAAAAGATACAGATTACAAAAACATACAATATAAAAAAAACCCCTCCCCCCCTTAAAACTGAATTAAATTTAAGACAATGTAAAAACAATAAATCAAATTAAATCTATTAAAATATATAGCCCTCCTGCCCAGAGACTCCGTAAGCCTGGTTTGACGATCCTCCCATCACATGATGCCCTGACCATCTTAACCACTGAGTCAAAGGAGGCATATTTAACAGATGTACATTTTGGGTCTATGGCATCATTAACAGAATCACCCTTTGGGTAAGAGAGATTGTGAATTAACCTAAATTCACCTGGGGGTTTCTTGGCACCACACCCAGAGGGGATAATTGAAGGGTAGGAATTGGCAGGTGATCATGAGGGCCTGAAAACCTGCCCACTGCAACCTCTTTTGCCAGCTTGTGGCTGCAGTACTGGCTGCAGTACTGGCATGTAACCAATGAAACATGACACCCTTCATGTAGGGAACTAACTTCATGAAGTTAAATATACAAAAATCAAGATTAAAATAGTAAGAAGAAATCTCTTTATTGAATAAGTCTCCAGACCATTTCAAATATATACAAAAATGTTAAAAGTAATAAAATAATAATAAAACAATGTTAAAAGAAAATATTTGAATACAAGGTTTAAATCAAATCAAATTACTACGATGCTTCCGTGGGCAAAAGAGGTAGGCAGAGAAATTAACCAAATAGTTGGTAAAATACAATGGTAATACAGAAGTTAATTAATGCCATTAACCATGAATGGGGGTAGGATTAAATAAGTCAAAAATAACCACACAATACAAATGTTATTACAGAAAGTACAGATACACAACAATCTATTTGAAGTCTTTGTCTATCACTTGCCTCCGTAAAGTATCAGCTTTCATTGCAAACAAGGCAACTCTAAGAGTTATTAAAGGCTCAACTCCTTGCAATAATAAGGACAACTTGCTTTCATCATCCCTATCCCTCAAATTTCTGAGGATGGGAACCAGATATTTTTCTCTAATACCATTATATAATTGGCAATGCAGATTAAAATAGTATTAAACTGCCTGTCAAATTAAAACAATTTAAAGCACTAAAAGGGTAGAATAACAGTAGCACAGCACATTAAAACAGAAAGCTGTTTACATGTAAAACATTTGCTGGAATAGAATTATAGAATCATAGAGCCATCCAATCCAACCCCCCTGCAGGAATACACAATCAAAGCACTCCTGATCATTCACCCTTCAGTCTTTGTTTAAAAACCTTCAAAGAAGGAGACTCTACTACTCCCCATGGCAGTGTGTTCCACTGTTGAACAGCTCTCATCATCAGGGAGATATTCCTAATGTTTTGGTGGAATCTCTTTTCCTGTACTTTGAAACAATTGCTCCATGTCTTAGGGGGAATGCAGATGGGCGGCCATGGGCCGCCCTGGGAAGTAGAGGATTGCGGCTGAGGCTGCCCCATGCCTCAGCCCCAATCCTCTCTTTTGGTGCCTGGGAAAGGAGTGCCAAAATAGTGCTCCTTTCCTAGGTGGTGAAAGGGGCACCTGAAGAGCTGCCATGCAGCTCTTTTGTGCCTCTTCTGGTGCAGCGTGTCCAGACGCTGCGCCAGGAGGACGTCATCAGAGCACTCACCATGTGCAACGGCATGCGCTCTAATGACATCCTCAGGAAGGGGTTGGGGCACCTGGCATGTGGCTTCCTTCCCTGGCTCCAAGACGGTGCTTTGCACCATTTGAAGAGCCCCTTAGTCTCTGGAGAAGCAGAAAGCAAGCTTGCTCCAACCTCAATATGACACCACTTCAAATATTTAAACATAGCTATCATGCCACGCCTTAACCTTCTCTTCTCCAGACTAAACATGCCCAGCTTCCCAAGCTGTTCCTCATAGGGCATGGTTTCCAGACCATTCACCATTTTGATCTCCCTCCAAAGGTATTTGCCAGCCAATGAAATGTCAGCAACAAACAAACAAATAAACAAACAAACAAAAACAAACAACTTAGCTAGACCTCCTTGGGAAGGTGAGAAGCCATTGATTGGTTCACAATCAACATCCAAAACTGAAGCTTAATCCAAACAATACTGAGGTGCTCCTGGTCAGTTGCAAGATAGATCAGGTAAAAAAAAAAAAAAATGATACAGCCTGTGCTGGATAGTTACACTTTCCCTGAAGATACAGGTTCACACTCTGGGTGTACCCTTGGATACATCTGTGAGCCTGAACCAGATATGGAAATAATATTCAAACACTCAATGGAAAAAGAGAGAGAGAGAGGCTTTTCAAGTGTTCAAAAATATAATAAAGACAATTCTCTTTCTCATTTGCCCTCACTTCCTAAATAGATCTAAGGACTATACGTGCCCCCTTTCCAGACTTGCATATTTCCCTTCCCCTCAGGAGGGTAAGGTGTAGCCCAGTTAGAGTGATCATCACAACCTATTTGCAAATGCTGGCATACAGTGATGAGATCTGCCTTGTTGTGAACCAACTATCAAAACAAAGGTTCTGAGCCCATACCCTTCTCACTCAGCTTTTCCTAATTTCACATGGGGGGCAGGTAAGTGGGTAAAGGAAGTTAAGAGAGAATTGTGGAAGTCTACATCCTCCCTGATCAATGTCCAGCTTCCCCCCATCCACCTTGATATCATAGGACAGATATGCTACAGCCTTCTACAATCATTCCTTGGCTCTCTGTCCACTTGCCCCTGACTTAACACCATGAATGTGAGTGGTCTCTACCACTGCACAAAGAAGATGGAGAAATTCTAACAGGGGACAGAGAAAAGGTAGAACTAATCAACACCTTCTTTGCCTCAGTCTTCTCACAAAAAGAAAAGGGTGTTCAACCAGAGGAAAATGGAGCAGAGGACACAATAGGGGAAATGCAGCACAAAATAAGTAAAGAGGAAGTACAGGAATACCTGGTTAATCTAAATGAATTTAAGTCTCCAGGACTAGATGAATTACAGCCAAGGATATTAAAAGAACTGGCAAATGTAATTTCAGAGCCACTGGTAATAATCTTTGAGAACTCCTGGAGAATAGAAGTCTCAGCAGACTGGAGGAGGGCAAACATTGTCCCCATTTTCAAAAAGGGGAAAAAAGGGGATCCCAACAACTATTGCCCAGTTAGTCTAACATCAATACCGGGAAAGATTCTAGAACATCTCATTAAACAGAGAGTAGGTGAACACTTAGAAGGGAATTCCATAATCACGAAAAATCAACATGGGTTTCTCAAAAACAAGTCATGCCAGACGAATCTGATCTCTTTTTTTGATAAAATTACCAGCTTGGTAGATGAAGGGAATGCTGTAGACACAGAATATCTTGATTTCAGTAAGGCTTTTGACAAGGTCCCCCATGATATTCTTGCAAACAAGATAATAAAACATGGGCTAGACAGTACAACTGTTAGGCGGATTAGTAACTGGTTAACTGACTGAACCCAAAGGGTGCTCAGCAATGTCTCCTCTTCATCCTCGAGAGAAGTGACCAGTGGGGTGCCACAGGGTTCTGTCCTGGGCCCAGTGCTATTCAACATCTTCATCAATGATTTGGATGAAGGAATAAGGGGCAAGCTTCTTAAATTTGCAGATTACACCAAATTAGGAGGAAAAGCTAATACCCCAGAAGACAGGATGAAAATGACCTTAATTGATTAGAATGCTGGGCCAAAGCTAACAAAATGAATTTCAACACAGAGAAATGTAAGGTACTGCATCTGGGACAAAAAAATGAAATGCATAGATATAAGATGGGGGACACTTGGCTTAATGAGACTACGTGTGAAAGGAATCTAGGAGTTTTACTAGACCACAAGTTGAACATGAGTCAACAGTGTGATGCCGCAGCTAAAAAGGCCAATGCAATTTTAAGCTTCATGAATAGAAGTATAGTATCTAGATCAAGGGAAGTAATAGTGTCACTGTATTCTGCTTTGGTCAAGCCCCACCTGGAATACTGTTTCCAGTTCTGGGCACCGCAATTCAAAAAGGATGTTGAAAAACTGGAGCATGTCCAGAGGAGGGCGACTAAAATAGTGAAGGGTCTGGAAACCATGCCCTATGAGGAATGACTTAGGGAACTGGGTATGTTTAGCCTGTAGAAGAGACGGTTAAGAGGGGATATGATAGCCCTCTTTAAATATTTGAAGGAATGTCATATTGAGGAGGGCGCTAGCTTGTTTTCTGCTGCTCCACAGTATAGGACTCAGAGCAACAGATGCAAGCTACAGGAAAAGAGATTCCACCTCAACATTAGGAGGAACTTCCTGACAGTGAGAACTGTTCGACAGTGGAACACACTGCCTTGGAGTGCGATGGGGTCTCTTTCTTTGGAAGTCTTTAAACAGAGGCTGGATGTCCATCTGTCGGGGATGGTTTGATTTTGAGTTCCTGCATGGCAGGGGATTGGACTGGATGGCCCTCGTGGTCTCTTCCAACTCTATGATTCTATGATTTTATGATTCTATTATCTCCATACTCCTGATGTTGTGCCAGGGCAGGTTGGGGAGTCCAGTCTTACAGCTAGTGACTACCCCCAAGTTCTCTTAAAAACTGCATGGCTTTTGAAGGCCTTAGGTAGTGAGGAGCAAACGAATTGATTTATTTGGTTTTCTTTGTGGGAGCAAATAATTTTAAACATCACATCCCTACTGCAAAGTGGATATGTCTTATATGTTAATATTAGAGTCTGAAGAGTTTAAAAACCCCTGCTTTAAAACTAGAAAATTGCTTCCAATGAACCTGGATAGTTATTTTTCAATTACCTTGAACTCATATTCATTTTAATTGGCCATGTGAGAAGTTGTGATGAAAAAAGTGAACAAATACTTCCCATCTCATTAAATACTGCTCAGCTATAATACAATCCTATGCATGGCTAATGTGAAATAAGTCCCATTGTATAAGGGTGCTCACTCCCCATTAAGGTTAAGCTTGCAGTTCTAAAAAGAATTCCAGGGAATAGGTCTAATTGGACTAAGGGCCTTTGCAGACTGCCAGAAACATTGCAAACTGAGTCCACTTTAAAGGTTAGGGTTAGTGCCACAGAGTCATGGGAATTGTTTTTTTCTGAGACATTGAGCCTTCTCTGTCAGAGAGCTCTTGTGCCACAATAAAATACAGTTCCCATGATTCCTTAACCCTAACCCTAACCCTTAAAGTGGACTCAATTTGCACAATTTCTGGCAGTCTACAAAGGCCTTAGTGGGGCTTACATTTCAGTAGGCATGTTTAGGATTGTTAATCACATGAAAATAAAAATTTGGAGCAAAAAAAAAAAAGGAACTTATATATTTGAAATTTCTATTATTCATCAATGGCTGTTGTTGTTGTTACTTCTTATCTCTCTCTCTCCATGAATCGAGGCAGGGAACAACAACAATTAACAGACACACCACATGCTGTTAAAATAGATCAATTAAAATACACATAAATTTAAAAAGACGTGCGCAATTTAAATGGACAAGATATACGCATATTAAAGCAATCTACATTGTGGTAAAACAAGCAATAAAAATGGTGGTGACCAACTCTCTGAAAATTAAAAATATTTGCTTACCATCCTGTTCAGCAGTTATTATTTTTTTATTTTTTTATTAAAACATAGCTATACAGATTCATATTGATAGCTTTACATTTTCTACAACATATTCATTCTATTATGCATATCTGAAATATTACCATGTATGAAAAGAGGAAAAGGATAACTCTACCTTAACTACTTCCTAGTTTCTACTACTACATCTGATTTCATAGAACATTTGTTTTACCTCAATACACACAACTTCTGATTTCCTGTCTTTTCACAGTCTCAACAGCTTGAAATCTATTAAGCACAGCTCTTTATAGTGATTCTTCCTTAGTATTCTTGTTTATCTACATTTCTCATTTCTTTTTACATAGTTCTACAATGGGATTCCATTTTCTTTCAATAATCTGGCTGTTAATGTATCCACCTCACATATTTCAATTAATTTCAATAGCCATTCATCTATCAGTGGTACTTTTTCAGATTTCCAATACTTTGCCAACAATATCCTAGTTGAGATTATCATATATAGTACTACTCTCCAATGTTCTTTCTGAGTCTTTTCTGATAAATTATTTGTCATATTTAACAAGCATAGTTCAGGTGTCATTCTAAAGTTAATATGGAACATTCTACTTATCGTCATGTGTATCTTCTCCCAGAATTTCTTAGTTTCCTGACATCACCACCACATATGGATCCATGTGCCTTTTGCTTTTTTACATTATCAGCATTTGTCCTGTTGGGTCTTATATACTTTTGAAATTTTTGTGGTGTAAGATACCAATGTTGTGACATTTTAAAGAAGTTTTTTTTAAGTCCTGTGAATAGGTAATATTGTTAGTCTTTATCCTTACTTTCCTCCAGTTTTGCAATTTAATCTTCCTCCCAAGATATTTTGTCCACTGGATCATTGTTTCTTGAATTTGTTCAGTTTCCAGCTCCCTCTCTCTCTGAAAGGAGATTATAGAATTTGGATGTCCCCCCCCCCCCCTTCACTAAATATGATTTTGTCTAATTCATTTTTCTCTTGTTCAAATCCTTCCAGGTTAGTGTCCATTTTAAATCTTTCTTTTAATTGTAGGTATGGAAACCAATAAAATTTGTAATCGATCTTCCCTAGTTCTTCAATTGGCTTTATATTAATCTGATTTATCTGATCTCTTCTTAATATGTCTTCATAGCTCAACCATTTATGTAATTGTTTCCACCTTCCTTGCAACATTTCTTGCGGCAATATCCAAACAGGGAGTCTTCTATAAAATTTCTTTTAAAAAAAATTTAATCCAGTTTATTAATAATAATTTCCTAATAAAGTGATTTTTGAAGTCTTTATGAACTTTTGCTTTTCTGTACCACAGATATGTGTGCCAGCTAAATCAATTATTGAATCCCTCTAATGCTAATACTCTTTCATTTTCCAATTTGATCCAGTCTGACACCTACATTAATGTGCTTGCATAATAATACAATCTTAAATTAAGGATGTTACAACCATCATTTTCAGTTTTATCTGTTAAAATCTTCCATTTAATTCTTAGCTTGCATCCTGCCCATATGAAATTTTTAAGATCTTTTGTCACTTTTTAAATGGTTTTTCATTGGTTATAATTGGGATCTTCTAAAATAGGAAATTTATCTTTGGGAGTACATCATTTTTGACTGCAGCAGTTCTTCCTAATAAGATTAATCATAGTTTGGACCATTTTTCTAAATCTGTTTTTATCGCCATCCATAATTTTTTGTAATTGTTTTCAAATAGGTCTGGTTTATTTTGGTAATCCAGATTCCAAGGTACTTCACTTTCTTCATAATATTGCAGCCTGATTTGTTTTCTATCTTTTTTTTCTGACTTTGTAATATTTTTTGTTATAATAATTGTTTTTCTCTATTTTAAATTCAAAAAGTTTGCCAAATTCAATCATTCTGTTCATTAATTTCTCAATTCCTTTTAGTGGGTCTTCCAAGATTATCACCAGATCATCAGCAAGGGCTTGTAACTTGTACTCTTGTCCCTTAATTTTGAGTCCTTGTATTTCAGGGTCTTCTCTTACACCTTTATTCAGTATTTCTAACACCATTATAAACAACATTGGCAATAGAGGGCATCCTTGGCAAGTACCTTTTTGGATTTGAATTTATTGTGCCTTTTCCCCATTAACTATTATTTTTGCCATTTGATTAGAGTAGATTTGTTTTGTCCAATTCAAAAAGTTATCACCTAATTTCATTCTTTTAAATATCTTCAGCATACAATCCCACTTAACATTGTAGAATCTACAAATATAAACACTGCTTTTTTCTCATTATGCTTATCATAATATTCTATTGCATCTAATATTATCCTAATGTTCTCTTTCATGGATCTTTTGGGTAGAAAGCCTTATTAGTCAGAGTGGGTTGTAGCTGTGAGCACTTTCTCCAATCTTTCTGCAAGGATTGCCATATAGATTTTATAATCTTGATTAGAAGTAAAATTGGTCTGTAATTTTGAGTATTTGTTTTGTCTCTTCCTTCCTTATGTATAAACACAATGTTTGCTTCCTGCCATGTTTCTGGAATGCCATTTTTTGGATTTCATTAAGTGTTTCTAAAAGAGGAAGTTTTATCTCTTCCAGTTTTTTAATATATATATAAAGCAGAGATAACCTATCTGGACCTTAGAGTCTTTTCGTTCTTCAAACTTTTTATTGTCTCTGTTAGTTTTTCCAGGGTAAATGGTGCATTTAATAGTTTCTGTTGTTCTTCTGATATGCTTTCTATATTTTGTTCATCCAAGTATCTTTCCAGTAGATCCTTATAGTGGGCACGTTCTTCTTCCTCTCTATTTTCTTCCTTATAGAGATCTTCATAAAAAAAGAATCTGTTTTTTATGTCCTTCTGTCTTGTGAAGGTTTTCTCTCCTTCTTTTAATTCTTTTATAAGGTTGTTTTCTCTTTGTTTGTTATTTAAATTTATTTTCAAGCCATTTTCCAGTTTTATTGAAATATTCAAAGTGTTTCTGTTTGACTAATCTCATTTTCCTTTCAACTTTTGTCAATTCTGCTTCCAGTTGATTTCTTAATAACCTTAACTTTTTGGCTAATTTGTCAAAATTTGGGGATATTTGGGGGTTTTTTATTTAATTTTCCATCCCATTCTTTTATTTCCTTTGTAAGTTTGTTTACATTTTCCTGGTATTTCATTTTAACTTCTGCACCTCTTTATATAAGTACTCCCCTCATTATCACTTTACTAGCATCCCAGACTATTTTTGATTGGGTTTCTTCTTTCTTGTTCTCTTGGAAGTACAGCTTCAATGATGTCTTAATCTTTTCTAGAAAGTTTTTTTTTTGTCACCTCTCCTATTTATACTGGTTTTGGAAATTCTAAATAATAAGATAAGAGCAGATCAGAGAATAGAAGAGGTTAAGATTAATAGACATTGTTTTAAGTTAAAAGCATTTGCTGATGATTTAATTTTTTTCCTAGAAGAGCCACAGAAAAGTACTGAATGTCTGATGAATACAATACAAAAATATGGTTTAGTTTCAGGATTTAATATTAACAAGGGAAAAACTTCAATTCTAACTAAAAACATGTCTAATATAGAAGATAAAGAGCTGTGTGATTTAAGCGGCCTTAATATAATGAAAAAGGTGAAATACCTTGGAATTTATTTGACTAAGAGAAATATTGATTTATTTCATAATAATTATGAAAGGACATGGGGAGAAATCAGGAACGACATGGAAGGTTGGACAAAATTGAATTTTTCATTTATGGGGAGAATAGCTATTATTAAAATGAGTATCCTTCCCAAATTTATATATTTATTTCAAAATTTACCAATACTGTCTGATGAAAAAATATTTGAGAAATGGCAAAAACTGTTATCTGAATTTTTATGGAATGGTAAGAAGGCCAAAATAAAGTGGAAAAATCTGACAGAGGAAAAGTTAAAGAGAGGGTGTGGTTTACCAAATCTAAAATTATATTATTATGTGGCCTGTCTTCAATGGATTGAAGAATAGGTTAAGCTTACAAATACAAAACTGCTGGAATTGGAAAGCATTAAAATGCAATTTGGTTACCATGCATTTCTCTGGTATGACAAAATTAAGGATAATAAAGATTTTTGTCACCATTTCATAAAGAATGCATTGATTAAGGTATGGGCTAAACTTTATTGGAAATTTTATAATAAAATCCCTCTATGGGTTTCAACCCAAGAGTCTTTTTTTTAGAAGAGTTAAAGATGAAGATAAACCTTGGTTGATATATAAAGATCTATTACTTAAAAAGGATCAAGACATGGTTATGAGATGTATGGAACAATTGGAAAATGAGATTAAAAAATGATTTTTCTAAAGACAATTGTTAGAAAGATTTTATATTGATAAAAGAGGAAGGGGATTTATGGATGAAATAACAGAGAGACGAGATTTTTTGGGGGGTAATAATAAAGGACACATATCTAAATATTACAGATTGTTAAAAAGCAGGGAGTTAGAATCAGGGAGAATTACACACTCTATGGTTAGGTGGGCCCAGGACAATTGGAACAGTGGAAAAAATCATGATGAGACACCGTTAAATTTATTCTTTGTCAAAATTACAAGGAAAATTACATAAAGATCCTATATCAATGGTATTTGTTGTGATGAACAGAAAGACAGCAGGGAGCTGTGAAGACCAGAAGACAGCTGACCAATCCTGAGACAGCTGGAACCAGCCAATGAGAGAGCAGCTGGAAGGAGGTAAATAGCTCAGGCAGTGAGGGATATAGTCAGTTAGGGAGTTAGGCAGTTAGGAACTGTGGAACAGAAGGCTTGGAACCTTTGAGAGTGTCAGTTGGATCTGACTTAGACAGAGGTATAGTGAGACAGTACCTTAAGCCAGAGGCTGTGGATTGTTCCTGAGCGAACTAAGTGGAACAAAGATAAGAGTCAAAAGAAAAAGGAAAAGAACTCTTTGTGGTTCAACAGAGCTCTAGTGCAGAGAGGGTCTGTGTGGTTAGGTTGTAATCATAAACAGCTGAAGGATTATATTTGAAATAGCTACACTACACTTGAAATTGTAAACAAGTTATATTATTACCAAGTTTGAAAACCAAGAAACATTGCCTGTATGTGTGAAACACAATAAAACCATCTTATATTTTATAAAAACCTATTTTGGCCTCTGTGTGAGAATTTTGAACAAACGAAACCAGTGTGTTATTAATAGTTCTGGGACCAGTATCTGATGAGGGCTATGAAGCAAGTCACATAAAATTCTAAAAGAGAGAATTAGTCAAGGTGGCAGGAGTGGATCTTCACATTTGTCACCCAGCAAATTCAACAAAATGCATAAAACCAGGATAAGTAAATGCTGGAAATGCCATGCATTGGTAGAGACTATTTTCATCAGTGGTGGAGTTGCAAAGAGGCAAAAATAAAAAATAATAAAAATAAAAAATTGGGGGAAGAATACAAGATATGATGTCTAAGATAGTCCAAATAACAATTCCTTTGAATCCTTTACTTTTTTTTTGCTTAATATGACATATTTTATAGAAAAAGAGTCAGAAAGAAAATTTAAGCACATTATATTATATATGATTACAATTGCAAGAATAGTATATGATAAATACTGGAAGCAGGAACAAACACCGTTAACAGAGGAATGGTTGAGTAAATTGGAGGAAGCTATGGAAATGGATATTTTGTCCACATTAATGAAGGACAGAAACAAAGAAGAAATGGAAAAAGAATGTGATTGTTTAAAAAAGTTTTGAGATAAATGGTACAATTAAAATTTATAATTTAATTTTGGTTGGGCAAATAAATGCCTTCTTTTATTGGGATAAATAAAAAAATGGAATAAGATAATTAAAATAATAAGTTATAAAAGATAAATGTTGTAATTTTGGAAGTCAGATAATATTTGGAATGTAAATTGATAGTAATCTTTTGTGTTATTTGTTGTATTGTTATATTATATGTTTTATTATGTTTTATGGTTTGTATCTTTTGTATGTTTTCTTATATAAATAAAATTAAAAAAATATTTTCTAGAAAGTTTTGTCATTTGATAGACTTTCATTCAATCTGCAGCTAAATTCCATTCTGTGTCCTGATATTGTTAGTTGTATCAGATTGTGGTCTGATATAATTTTGGGAAGTACTTTCTTCTCACATATTTTAGGTATTAAAGATCTAGAGATCATAATCATGTTGATTCTCAACATAGATTTATGGGGTTCCAAATAGAAGCTGTATCATTTTGCATTTCCATAGTTTCATCCAAACATTGTAGAGATCAAGAGTTTCCATCATCTCAAAAAATGAATTTGGTAGCTTTCCTTGATTCTTTTTTTTTTTTTTTTTTTTGAGAAACTATCTTGTGTTGGTTGAATCACTCCATTGCAATCTCCCACAATTATTATTCATCCTTTGTCACATTCTTCTATTTCTTCTATTTCTTTTTTTCATTTTCTAAAGAAACTTTCCTTGTTCTCCACTGGTGCATACAATCCCACTATAAAAAATCTCTGTTCTTAAATTTTTACCTCTATTCCAAATTTTGCTTCTTTTATGTACTGAATTAATGGCTTTCACATTCCATGAACAAATCTTTATCACCATTTTTAAATTACTTTAAATTTATATTTTATCTCTTATTTCTTAATCTTCTAATTCTTCTTCTTGTTCTGATTTTTCTTCCTCTTCTTCTGCCTCTCTACTTATCAGTTTTTCAGATGGGTCTTCTTCCTCTAATCCTGTTTCTTCTTCTTTCTCATCTTTTCTTCCCAGTTCTTCTTCATTTTGAGGTTTCTGTCTTGTTCTTGTTTCTCTTTCTTCTTGTTCTCATCTTTCCTCCTTCTGCTTGTCTCTCAAGTTTCCATCTCCAATGTCTCTTCTTTATCTTGGTCTCAGTATTTTTGTTCTTGAATCAATTTCTTTTTATTTATTCATTTATTCATTTATTTTTTATTGAAATACAAAATACATATCAAATCATTGTTTCTTCTTCATTACATTACTTTCTATTATATTCTTAATCTATAACAATCATAAGATCTATAACTTCTATAACTGAGTTATCTGATTCTGTAGGTCTATATAAGGAGTATTATATGATTTCCTATTGTTGACATTTCGTGTGCGACTTTAGTCTTTCAAATTCTTTTTGTACTCTTTCTGTTATTTTAAAGTTTTACATCAGTGTTTTCTTTTCTTTATCATAATTATCTTTATAGTTGGACTTATTTCCATCGTTTTTCACAATAATTTTTTAGTTTTTCCCAGTCTGTATTCATTACATTTTTTGTTTTTTTCTCTATCATTTTTGTTAATCTATCTAATTCTATATTATCTAAAGATTTTAATAACCATTCATCTATCGTAGGAAGTTCTTCATTTTCCATTTTTGTGCAATAAGGATTCTGGCTGAAGTTATCATGTATAATATTGTTTCGCTATGTTTTTTGGCTTCTATGTCTGAAATTTTGTTGGTCATATTTAGAAGATATATTTCTGGTAGTCTTTGAAACTTTATATCAAATATATTTTCAATTTCTATATGTATTGCTAACCAGAACTTTTTAATTTCATTGCATTGCCACCACATATGAAACCATCTCCCAGTTTCCCTATTGCACTTCCAGCAATTCTTATCTTTTTTCTTATACATTTTAGCTAGTTTCAAAGGAGTTATATACCATCTTTCAGCCATTTTATAATAGTTCTCTCTCAGATTTTGACATTTTGTAAATTGTGATGTTTTTCTTCTTGAATATTGCCAGCTATCTAAGTCTATATTCCTACCCAGATCTTTCGCCCACTTAATCATTTCCCCTTTTATAGCTTCCTGTTCTATGCTTCTACTAAGTAGTATTTTGTAGATTTTTGCTATTTGTTTTGTACCCTTTTCTTCTAATATTTTGTCCAATTTGTTCTTTTGTAGATCAAAGTCATATTCTTTTTTATCTTACTTAAATCTTTCCAGCAGTTGGTAGTATACTAACCAGTATCTATTGAATTCAAATTCCTCTATTTCACTCTGTGACTTCATGACAAAATGTTGTTGGTTATCTTTTTTCAAAATATCACAGTATCTTAACCACTTATTTCCTATTTTTGTTCTTCCAAGTAATGCTTCTTGTGGGGAAAGCCATCCCAGTATTTTGCTACAAAAAATAGGTTTAATCTTTCTCCATACTGTCAGTATTGATTTTCTTATATAGTGATGTTCAAACATCTTGTGTGTTTTTGATTTTCCATACCAGAGGTATCGATGCCAGCCAAATCTAAAGTTAAAGCCTTCTAAGTTTAAACATTTTTGGTTTTTAAATGTGATTCAATCTGACATATAAAGTAAAACATTAGCCTGATAATATAAATATAGGTCTGGCATATTGTAACCTCTGTTTATCTTTGTATCAATTAGACTTTTCCATCTTACCCTCGGTTTCTTGCCTTCCCAAAGAAATTTTTTTAACTCTTTATTCCTGTCAAAAGGTTTATTGTTCGTGATTATTGGAAGATTTGAGAATAAAAAGTTGAATTTGGGTAATATGGACATTTTTATTGCGGCAATTCTTCCCAAAAATGATAATCTTAATTTTGTCCAATTGTGTAAATCTTGTTGTATCATTTTCCATGTTGTTTTGTAATTATTGTCAAAAAAATCTGCGTTTTTATTTGTTATCCATATTCCTAAATATCTTGCTTTTTTAACTATTTTACATTTTGTTTTTTCTTGAAGAAGATCTTTTTCTGATGATGTCATATTTTTTGTTATAAACACTGATTTATCTTTATTTAATTGAAATCCAGCTATGCTACTAAAGTCAGTGAGTATTCTCATCAGTTTGTCCACACCACTAAGTGGGTCTTCCAAAATTATAGCTAAATCATCTGCATAAGCCCTCAATGAATATTCTTTGCCCTTTATTTTAGTTCCAGTTATCTCTGATTCAGCCCTTATCTTATTGTTCAATGTTTCTAAAACAATAATGAAAAGTAACGGGGATAGAGGACACCCCTGTCTTGTTCCCTTTTGTATGCTAATAGGCTTTGATTATTCTCCATTTATTATTAAATGGGCATATTGTTCCTTATAGATGCTTTTTACCCATCTTAAAAAGTTGTTTCCAACTTTTATTTTTTCTAGTACTCCCAGCATACAATCCCATTTTATGTTGTCGAAGGCCTTCTCTTCATCGACCCAAAACAATGCAAATTTCTTTTCATTATTCTTTTCATAATATTCAAACAGATCCATTTATCACTCTCGAATTTTCTTTAAGTTGTCTAGAAGGAAGGGATCCAACTTGTTCTTCGTGTATTATTTCCTTTAATACCTCTTTTAATCTGTTTACTCATATTGCTGTAAATATTTTGTAGTCCTGATTAAGCAAGGATATAGGATGGTAGTTATCTATTTTTGTTGTTTCTTTTCCTTCCTCATGAATTAGTGTGATATTTGCTAACTTCCAAGAATCTGGGATTCCTTCTTTAATGATTGAGTTGAACGTTTCTTTTAGAGGTATTTTAATTACTTCTTCCATCTTTTTGTAGAACAAGGCAGTGAAACCATCAGGACTAGGGGCTTGATCTGTTTTCAATTGATGAATTACCTTAGATATTTCCATCTCTGTAATTTCTTTATTGAGTTTTTCATGATAGCTTTCTGAAATTGTATAGTTTATTTGTTTTTGTAGAAATTCTTGTAGTGAATTTTTCCCCCCTTCTGTTCTTGGTGTTTGTTTGTATAATCTTGCGTAGAATTCGGTGAACTTATGCATTATCTCTTTTTGTGTGGTTACTAATTCTTCTTTATCTTGTATTTTATTTATTGTCCTCTTCTCCCTTTTATTCCTCAGTTTGTTCACCAGCCACTTGCCTGTTTTATTCGCTGATTCAAAATGTTTCTGGCGCACTTCTTGTAGCTTTTTGTTTATTTGAATTGTAATTTCCTCTTGTAGATCTTTTTTCAATAAATTTAAATAGTTTTTAATTTCCTTAGAAGTCGGGGTTTTTTCTAACTCTATTTCTTTTTGCCTTATTCTTTGTTCTGTGTTTTTAATTTTTTCTTGGCTCTTACATTTTATTTCTGCCCCTCTTTGTATGAGTAGTCCCCTTATTACCGCCTTGCTTGTGTCCCATATGGTTCTAGTGTTGCTATTTTCGTTGTGTTTTCACTGAAGAATAATTGTATTTGTTTTTTCAGTTTTGTGAGATATTTGTCATCTAACAATATTAGATCATTTAGCTTCCATGAGTACTGTTTATTTCTTAAATTTAATTCCATTAATATTGGGTTGTGATCCGATTTTGTTCTTGGAATTATTTCCATGGATTTTACCTTTATCAGAATCCTGCTCGTGACCATAAACATATCTATTCTAGAGGCCGAATTATGTTGCGTTGAGAAGAAGGTATATCCTGGGGATTTTCCATATAGTTCTGACCAAATACCTTTTAAATTTAGTTGTTCTTTTAATTGAAAAAAAGTGTTTGGAAGTTTTCCCTGGTTTTTTCTTATTTTTTTATTTGATGTTCTATCTTGTTTTGGGTTGATTACCACGTTCCAATCCCCCATTAATACTATATCTTCTATTTCTTGTTCCTCTATTTCTTGTTGTAAGTTTTTAAAGAAACTTATTTTATTTTCTATTGGTGTGTACATCCCTATGATTAGTGTTTTTACATCTTGTATTTTCGTTATTACTCTAATATAATGACCTTCCGTATCTTTAAAACACTCATTCACTTCATATTTATTATGGAGATATAATGCCACACTTCCTTTTTTTTTCATTGCATGAGGTAAACATTTGTCCCAATTTAGCATTTTTAAAATATTTCTGATCTCCTTTTTTATTTTGATTTCCTGTAAACAGACAATATCAAATTTCCTTTTTTCCAAATAATGAAAGATTCTTTTTCTTTTGGGAATTGAATTTATTCCTTTTACATTCCAAGAACACATTTTTATAGTCATTTTTATTTTTAAAATATACTAAAGGGCTAAATAGTATTATTTATCTATGTCTATATGTATATTATTACACGCACACATGTGTGCATCTAATTATATATATAGTTTTTTGTCTACCCAAGTTTCTTTCTTCTAGGATAGTTCAACTGAAATTCCTTCTCCTTTTCCTTCTTCTTCTTCCTCTTCTCCTATATTTAGAACTTTATCTAGATCTTCTTCTTCTTCTTCTTCTTCTTCTGATGTCTCTTTATTGTGCTTTGGTTCTTTATTTTGAATTTCGTCTTCTAAGTGTTCCTTTATTGTCGTATCTTTCCTTGTCTCAATTTCTTTTATTTTTGTCCTTGCTGCTTTATTTTCCTGAGGTCTATAGTCTTGTTTGGTTGTTGTTTTTGCTTTTTGAGGCTTTTCTTGTGTAGATTCTTCTTTTTGCATTTCTTTATTTATCCTTTTAATCAATTCTTCCGCTTTTTCCTTTGTATGCACTTTATATCTCTTTTGTCCATAAGTGAAAATAAGTTCTTCAACTCTATCCCATGTATATTTTATCTTATATTTGATCAATGTTTGGGTTAGTGATTTATAATTTTGTCTTCTTTTCAATATGGTAGTTGGTATATCTTTGAATATTTTGATGCTTTCTCCTTTGATATTACATCTTTCAGTGTAACTTGTTTGGAGAATCAAATCTTTTATTCTTGATCTTGTGAATGATATGATGATATCTCGGGCTAGATTTTTTTGTCTAGCCACATTTGAGTTGATCCTGAATATCCAATCTATTTCAATATCGAGTTCTGGTTCTGGTACTCCAATAAATTCTACTAAGTCTGGAATCAATCGGGCATAAAGATTTTCATTTGGTTTTTCAGAAAGTCCTCTTAATTTTACACATTTCTCACGATAACATAATTCTTGTGTAAGTATGGCATTTAAGTCTCTTCTTTGATCTTCTGAAATTGTTTTAGTTTTCTCCTCTAAATTTAATGTTTTTGCTTTTAGTAATTCCAGATCTTTTTACATTTCAAAGGTTTTTTTGCTATTAATTCTATAGTTCTTTCAATTTTATCAAAATCTATTTTCAAGCTTTCATTTGTTTCTAATCTATTGTCATTTAGCTCTTGATGAACTTCCTGTTTGAATTTTCTCAATTCTTCAATAAGTTGTTGAATGGCATCTGTTTGTTTTGCAGGTATTTCTGTTGAACCTCTTCTGCTCATTGCTCCAGTTTGAGATCTTGTAGTTAATGATCTAAGTCCTGTGGCCATTTGATGTTCTCTTTTTCCCAATGATTAATAATGCATTTTAGGTGGTCTTTTATTTGTCAATATTTCTACTGTGAATGAGCTAAAGTCCATTGAGGGATTTTAGCTTTGACCCCTTAACCAAATAACAATACTGTTATATTATTGTATTATTTCCACGGTGAGATAACCTTGATACCAAAATCTCAAGGTTTCCTAGAGAATCAGTTGGCTGCTCCCGGGCTGCCAAATGTGTTAGCACGTCTGTTGCCTCCTCCAAGCCCCTTTCCCTGAAGTTCTTCCCAGAATTCAGATGTACCTGCTTCTCTAGGGAATTGGGATTAGTAAACTAGTCCCAATTCTGTATCTCACCCCGTGGCTAGAAGTTACCTTGAATTAGTTACTACAAGGTTATTGTATTTAAATTTTTTGAAGAAGAAATTTTAAATAATACTTATATGGTGGCAGCATAAAAGTTCCTCAAATCTGAAAGAGAGAGAAAAAGAAAAAGAAATAAAACAGAATAAAAAATCTCCAATAGCGCTCTATCCCGGACGATGTAACCACGCTGCTGCAGTTAAAGGCAACCGGGAGCCAAATGCTCTGTTCCAGGTGCTGCTTGGCTCTCAGGTGTTGCTGCTGCACCGCTGCGCCAGAACTGGGAGCCTGGAGGCTTTTAAGGAGAACGGAGCCCCACCCTCCTCTGCTGCTACCGCACTGCTGCTCTTGAAGGCAACTGGGAGCCAAATGCTCTGTTCCAGGTGCTGCTTGGCTCTCAGGTGTTGCTGCTGCACCGCCGTGCCAGAACTGGGAGCCTGGAGGCTTTTAAGGAGGACGGAGCCCTGCCCTCCTCTGCTGCTACCGCGCTGCTGCTCTTGAAGGCAACTGGGAGCCAAATGCTCTATTCCAGGTGCTGCTTGGCTCTCAGATGTTGCTGCTGTGCCACCTGCCAGAACTGGGAGCCTGGAGGCTTTTAAGGAGGACAGAGCCCTGCCCTCCTCTGCTGCTACCGTGCTGCCGCTGTTGAAGGCAACCGGGAGCCAAATGCTGTATTCCAGGTGCTGCTTGGCTCTCAGATGTTGCTGCTGCACTGCCGCACCAGAACAGGGAGCCTGGAGGCTTTTAAGGAGGACGGAGCCCTGCCCTCCTCTGCTGCTACCGCGCTGCCACTGTTGAAGGCAACCGGGAGCCAAATGATCTGTCCCAGGCACTGCTTGGGTCTTGAATCAGTTTCTCATAGTATTCTTTTGCTTTATTGATATTGTTAATTTTAATTCTCTTTTGTGTGTATGTGAAGGACACGCCTTCTATATTTTCCCATGTATAGTTTATCTTCATTTTTGTGAGCTGTTGTGTAAGTAGTTTATATTCTTGTCTTTTCCTCAATATTGAGATGGGGATATCCTTGTAAATCCTAACAATCTGTCCTTCAATCTTCAAGTTTTAATTGTAGCTTCTCTGTATTATTATATCTCTAATTCTTGCTCCGGTATCTATGTCCCTTGGCAATTTTCACTCTTTTGCTACTTCAGAGTTAGCTCTGAATATTTTGACTACTTCTTTGTCCAGGTCTTGCTCATTCATGTCTATGTATTCCACCAGTGATGGTATGATTCTTTTGTAAAGGCTCTTGTTTGAGTCTTCTGAGACACCTCTTACCTTTATACATTTTTCTCTATATTTTAATTCTTGCCATTAAATAACATTTTCATCCTTCTTCTGTTTCTCTTGTGTTGTGTCTGTTGTTTTTCCCCAGTATCTGCATCCTTACTTCTAAGTATTCTACTTCAATTTGTATTTTTATCATTTCTTTTGATATTCTGTCTATTTTGCTACCTAGGATTCCTAGTTCTTCTTTTATTTCCTTCTGTACCTCCTTAACTTCCTGCCTCACCTCACCCTAGGTTCTGTCTTGATCTCTCTCTTTTTTTAAAAAAAAAAAATAGTTCTTCCACAAACAGCAAGTGGGCTTCAGTTTGTTTAGGAATTGATTCTAGAGTCTCTTCTTTGTGTTGATGTTTCTTGCTGTTGTTGTGCTTCTCTTCTTGCAGCTGCTGCCATTTTTTTATTTTTCTCTTCCTCTAGAGTTAGTTTTTTTTAATTTTTTATTTGTTTCTAAGTCTTGGCAACTCTATCTCTTTTTCTAGCTTTATTTTAACTTGATAATTTAGTACCTGTAGTTGCTTATTTTAAAAAGTGGGTGTCACTGTTATCCCTTTTTCTTGAACATTCTTCCAATATTTCATTTGTTTCAATTTCTTCTAATCTTGTTCCACAAGTTTATGTTTAGATAGTCTTATACTCAATTTATGTTAGTATTTCTTTTAGACATCTACAAATGTTCTATAATTCACTATTTTAAATAAAACAACGTATCAAATACAATTTAGTTTCTCTCTCTTCCTCCCTTGTATTCAGTTCTTTTCTCTATAGAAGAGTTTATCAAATAACAAAAACAGTTCTTACTAGGTTCACTTAAATATCTAAATTGAAACAATTTAAAGGTTCTAATTTATCTTCTATCACTTATCAGTTCAAAGAAACTTTACAATATATACTGACAAGTTCATATATACAATAATAAATTATAATATTGTTTTCTGTCACACAGTTAACAGTTTAAACTTCCTAAATTCAATCTTAAAAAATAGTCCATCCAGCAATCAAACCAAATTTAAGAAGATAAAAGAGGAGGAAAAGAAAATAATAAAAAGAACTTTATAAATTGTAAATGTTTATAGAATACAAATTCACTAGATCATATGATTTTTTCTCTTGGTAATATTTTTTTATGTAAAGCTTTAAACAATATGCTATCTCACAATAAACTTTCAAATTTTAATCATCTTAATTAATTTTCTAATTCTATTAGCAAAATATATATTGGAATCTAGGCCAAAAATCATATATCAAAATAATATCATATGTCAAAATAATAACATTCAATTTTCCAGTTCTTCAATATTTTGTATTATGTCTCTCCTTAATAGTGACTCTCACCTTTCCTTGTCTTAATTTCTTGTTCAGTTCAAAAGTCTCTGTCCACAGTTCTGTTTAGAGTCCACAATTTGGTATTTAAAGTCCAGGAGCTATAATTTGATATTTGTATTCCTCCACAGTCCACAGTTCAATCCATCCAATCTCATATTGCCCAATCTCATATTATATGCATCTTGTTTATGTTGGATTGAAGATTGGGTGAAATTGGAAAACATGAATTTAGTTGAAAGAATGGTCATGAGATAATAATGTGTTACATTAATGTAGTTTATTATTAACTTAATTCAGTTTAAAGATTGATTAAAGAAGGATTAAATGAGAGAAACATCTGTTTTCTTAAAGAAAATGATCACATCTATTTAGGAAGTTAAACTATAGATGATAATAAGAATTATTAAGATCACTTTGATTTGTTTTTGTTTTTATATAGAATTTAGTGCAGGGGTAGGCAACCTTTCCCCTTTAAGGGCCGAGGGACTTCAGCTCCCAGAATCCCAGGAGCTATTGGCCAACATGGGACTATTGGCCAACATGGCTGAAGCTTCTGGGAGCTGAAGTCCCTCAGCCCTTAAAGGGGAAAGGTTGCCTACCCCTGATTTAGTGTGTGTGTAAGTGTAGGTATGTGTGTTATGTTGACTTTAATCTTGTTTGTACGGTAGTAAATTATTAATAAAAATTAAAAAAAAAATAAAAGTGGTTGGAGGCAAGGCTTTTCCCCCTGTGGGTTGAGCAACTGCAATTCTGGCTGGTCTGTGACCCTACTTCTTCTCTTCTCAAGTCATCTCTGTGACAAGTTCAAAGAAAAAGTTTCAGGTCTCTGGTGAGCCCCATTTATTACCACTCTACCCAGAGTAGTAATTTTGGGGTTCTAACAATTAAGTATCCTGAAATCATGGTTTGGTGGCTGTGGGGGCAATGAGCTTTCACCCCCACAGCTGGTTTTTTGGTGTCCCAACCAGAAGTCATCCTGTTCAGCAGTTATGAGATTGTACGGTGTACATGAACATGAACATGAACTTGTAGATGCAGAGGATTCAAATCTGTAGTTGTGAATGATGGAACATAACCCCAAAAACCTACCTTTGCATCCTGGCAGCACCCCAAGCAAAACATTTCCAAACCCAAATCCAAATCCATATCAGATCTAAACACTCAAACTTTTTGCCAACCCAATTCCATTCCACTTATTTGAAGACCTAATGATGAGTATTCCAGACTAATCCTATTCCTTAGATTTTGTGCCACAGTAAAAGTATTTTGTACTTTCACAGTGTCGAGTATCTTGTGTATCTTAAGTAATATTAGTTAAACTCATGTCAGTTCTAGTTTGTAATATAGAAACTCAAGGGGGTGTTTGTGTGAATAGTTTGGCAAGACACTGCAGATGTCTTCATGAATTTGAAGAACTTGAAATCTTTTTTAAAAAATAACTAGGATAGTGAAAATGATAAATTAATCTATATAGGCAGAGGTAATCTTTAAATGCCTACATCTTAACAATCTAACTTTCTATATTTGGTGCCTGAGTCCAATTGATAGTCCCCAGATTAGACTCATTGAATCCACTACTGAATAAGGACTAAATACTTAAATTAATTCCATGGTTCTGCTCTGGTTATATAATTCAGGGCTGTATTTTCAGCTATGTTTGTGGCGCTGAATTAGAGTTATCACTTATTAATTATGACAGTCTCAGATATCTATACAATAAATTATATATAAATTATAAACTGATAAATGTGGGAAAATTTCATATTTGGACAGAGAGAAAATACACCACAATGTATCAAATCATTCATGTCACTCATTGATGAATGAAAAGTTCCACAAAGAAATCACTATTAGATGAAATCCTCACAATCCTATATGTCAAAGACCAACAAACAAGTTCTACAGGACAAATTCCTACCAAGGAATTGCCATGATAGGGTCATCCATGTGAAGGATTTCAGACATTTCAAAATAAATCCTCATCAGTCACTCATCAGTTATTCCTAGGAAAACATCATTATGTATTTCCTATAACATTATAAAACTAATAAAACGATAATATAAAGTATATTCACATAGATTTTGCAGTTTTGTTGTCCATTCAGACTAGAACCTTTGAGGATTTTCTGGAAATGAGGGATAGCTAACCTGATAACACAAAGCTCTAATCAACTGATGCTGTGAGACCATTCATTTGAGTCCCCAGCCCCTATGGCCCTGAAAATGAGCCCTCCAGCCCAGGAGGTTGGCTCCTGTAGTGAGAGGGTCTTGGAAGTAGAACAGTCTTCAAAGGGTCTTGTAAGAGTACTCCTAGAGAGAGGTTGAGAGTGTTTGTCTACCATAGGAGTGACCTTCAGTTCTCCTTGGTTAAATGAGCCCTTGTGTGTTAACATTCTGCTATGAGTGTCTGAAAGTGTTGGAGGAGTCACTGCCAAGGATGAGTGAAACTTTTGCCCAAGTGAAGATATCAATGAAAGAAAGCATCAGGCTTAGCAGATGAGTTAGTGACATTAGGTCCGCAGATTTCCTTTTTGCAAATAAGAGGGCCTCTCTTCTGAGTTTTGCTGTTCTCTTTGGAGTGGGGGAAACATGACTCTTTTCAGTATCTATCAGAGCTCCTAAGTGGACTATCCTCTGGACTGGAGATAAATGACTTTTTTGTTTGCTGACCACAAAGCTGTGTGCCTGAAGAGGTGACAGGGTGGTCACTAGAGTGCTCTTAGAGTTGTTGCTTCACATGACTAGTCAGGTGAATGCGACAGTCAGGAGCGTCTGTTATCAGCTTCGGCTGATATGCCAGCTGCACCCTTATCTGGATATGAGGGATCTGGAAACTGTAGTACACGCTCTTGTAACCTCACGTCTGGATTACTGCAATGCATTCTCCTTGTGCTTAACCCAGAAACTGCAATTAGTCCAAAATATGGCAGCCAGGTTAATTACTGGTACATCTAGGAGGGAGCACATAACACCAGTGCTTAAATCCCTCCACTGGCTGCCAATTAGTTTCCGGGCACAGTACAAGGTGTTGGTTTTGACCTTTAAAGCCCTACATGGCTTGGGTCCATCTTATCTCAGGGACCGCCTCTTCCCATATGAGCCCCCTCGTACCCTGCGGTCCTCTAGGAGGAACCTGCTACAGCCCATGAAGACCAGGCTGTCGCAGACCTCCCAGAGGACTTTCTCTGCGACTGCTCCCAGGCTATGGAACGGCCTGCCAGACGAGATCCGTCTCATTACTACGCTTGCTGCTTTTAAGAAAGCAGTAAAGACGGATCTCTTCCGGCAGGCCTTTCTGAAATAACCTCCTGGACATGAGGAGCCTGGCAACCTGCTTCGATTTACTGTTTCAAATTGTGTCTGCTGCCTTGTTGTTTTATATTGTTTTAAAGTTTGTATATGGTTTTTAATAGAATATTAGTTTAATTCAGTTTTAAGGGGTGGGAGGGTTAGGGGATTGGGATTGTCTGGTTTTAACTCATTATGTTTTAATTATGCTGTAACCCACCCCGATTGATTTGCAGAGGGGTGGGCTATAAATAAAAATTATTATTATTTTTTTTTATTAGAGGTTGTCTGGCCCCTGTGAATGAATGAGATTTGAAGAGGATGTCATCCAGTTATGAGAAGATATGGAATACCCAAGAGGCTGAAGCCAAACCAAAAGGCAGAGCTTCACAGTGATAATGGGTGCTGAGGTAACAAAAACAATGGTGTATGTGAGATGAATAATTAATAAGGATAGGTAAACAAGCTTCTGAAAGATCTTCTAAAAGAAGGTAATCCCCTAGAAAAATGTGCTTTTGGATTAAAGGAAAGTTTTCCATTTGTCCTTTATGAACTTGTTGATAAATATGAGGTATGGAACCAGGCAAATTCTGACCCTTTTCCTGACTACTGTGAAAAGGACAGAATATACCCCCTTGAATCTTTCATTTGTAGGGACTGGTTCAATGGCTCCCAGCAATAAAAGGCAAGAGATGACTCAACCCATTGCCATGTGCTTTGAGAGATTTTTGGAAATCAGTGATCTGAGAAATCGAGGTTTTGAATTTGACTGAATTATATTGTGAAACAGATTTTATTATCCTCTGACATGGAGAGAGATCATGCTTGTGTGAAATGTCAGTGCCTCCTTCCTATCCTGGATGGAGGATGGTTACAATTGTTGTAGAAACTGAACTGTGAGCTTAACTCCACAGCCCCTGGGTCCTTTAGCAGAGCCAAATAGAGAAGGAAGACCACTGATGAGATACAAACAGGATAAATTTATTATCATGTGCACAGTCCCAGGAGAAACTAGCGTTTCCAAGCCTGGGCAAAGGACAAGGAAAATGGTTGTTGTTTTTATACCCAAACAGACAAAGAACTCATCTCTTACATCTTATTAGATGTTCTAAACTTTAAACATATAGATTATAATCTGTTTAGGATACCATTTGTGCCTGACCCACTGCATTCCAGGAAAACATCTTATCAGCAGAGACTGTTACTGCCAGGACCTTTCAGGGTCTCTCTGCACTGATTTATTGTAATGGCTTTATGATGCATCCTGGCATCTCTTTGTTACAGTTTCAGGGTCTCTCTAAGGACACTGTGTAAATAAACATTTTAACATTCCTGGATATAAACATTCTAGTCATGTGTTTCTGTGTTAAAGGTACCAGTTCCCAGAATCCTTTTTGCAGGCCTGACACTTAGGTCCTAAGCAGACTGCCAGAAATAGTGCACATTAAATTGAGGCATTGCCCTGGCTCAGTGCTAGGGAATCATGGGAACTGTATTTTTTTCTGGAACATTGAGCCTTCTCTGAGAGAGAGCTCTGGTGCCACAATAAATTACAGTTCCCATGATTCCCTAGCACTGAGCCAGGGCAGTGCCTCAATTTAATGTGCACTATTTCTGGCAGTCTGCTTAGGCCCTTACTTAGCCTTTAATTTCTACACACAATAATACACATTTCTAACTTAGGCATATAAAACATTGATTATCATTGAATATCAAATCATGACTACTTCACAATGTTGTTCATTTCTGGGAGTTTGGTTACCTTGGGAAGTGTTCTTGCCTGGGCTTCCCTGGGAATGAAAGAAAAACTGGGACATAGACCAGGTTTGAAAGACCTGAAGTCCTCCACCTGGGAAAAATGAGAAGAAGAGATGAAAGGGCTGGGTCTGTTTACCCTGAGAATTCACATCTTTGGTATAGAAGGCATAATCTTCTTCTTGTTTCTAGTTTCAATAAGGATGTCCTTAAGAGCTGCCCCTCTAAAAAGAAGGTTCCCCTTGTAAGGGACTGTGGTCAAACTGGATCTGGATTACTTATTAGCCAGGGGTAGGCAACCTTTCCCCTTTAAGGGCCAAGGGACTTCAGCTCCCAGAAGCCTCAGCCATGTTGGCTAATAGTCCCATGTTGGCCAATAGCTCCTGGGATTCTGGGAGCTGAAGTCCCTCGGCCTTTAAAGGGGAAAGGTTGCCTACCCCTGCTTATTAGCATTCCAGTGTCTTAACCAAATGATTTTCTGGCTACAGTTGAGACAGCAGTGGAGCAAACTGAAAAAGTCAAGGAGTCTTTGGTACATTTTAAGTGAGCTTTGTGAAGAGATTTTGCAACTATGTCCTTGTTATCAAATATATCTTGTACCCACAGCATGACAGCTGCAGCAATAAGGGATACTGTGGAAGACACTCAAATAGATAGGTGGAGTCCTCATAGAAGGGTATTAGGAAGCGTCTGCCCTCTTCTCATTTCAGTCTTTAAGAGCTAAAATTTATCCTCAAAGGGCAAGAACATTCATCAGAAGAACTGAAATTGGGCCATCAGTGAGTAAAGGTTTAAGAAGATTCATCGTCTCTGGAGGAAGAATATATAGTTTTTGCACTGTATTAATAGCATTTCTGCTTTGTGTGGGATTATTCCACTCTGATTGATCTAGGTCATTAAAATCAGATTGAAAAGGAGCAATTTATGAGGGGGACTTTGGGTATGGAAACATGGCCACTCTACAACTGGATGGGGCAGTGGTGAGAGCTGAGAATGAATCAAGCTGGGAGTTCTTTAAGCCTAAAGCTGTAGCAGGGGTAGGCAGCCTTTCCCCTTTACGGGTCAAGGGACTTCAGCTCCCGGAAGCCTCAGCCATGTTGGCCAATAGTCCCATGTTGGCCAATAGCTCCTAGGATTCTGGGAGCTGAAGTCCCTCGGCCCTTAAAGGGGAAAGGTTGCCTACCCCTGCTGTACAGCATTAGATAAAAGGAAAAAAAATATAAAGTCATTTTAATTAAAAGGTCTCACTCTGGCTAGATCTTCTTGTTCAACTGAGTCTGACCAATCTACTTTTTCAGAGTCAGAAAAAATCCATGAGAAAATTTGAGTGGGGGAGGCTCAATCAGCATCTTTAGAGGAAGTTAAGGCAGAAGCCCTTCTTTCTGGAAGGGAGGTTGGTTCCTCATCAGAGGAATGAATTTCATCTGCCTCTAAACTTGGTTGCATAATCACAATGTTAGTTTTAACTATAGTATGCTTCCTCGGAGGATCTAAAGGGGAATGGAGAGACTGTGAGATAGAAGGGGTGGGAGAAGTGGCTCTAGGTCCTTTGGCAGCAAGCAGCCAAATGGCATCGCTGGCTCAACCCCTTAAGCTCATTAGCAACCATAAAGGAAAGCTGTTTCAGCCATGAATCTTGATTTTTTTAAAAGCATACAGAAAAGGATATGGGAAATGATTGATTCCATTGCCAAAAAATGGCTGGCCTGTACTCATTCAAAATGGCCACCATCTAGTATGTGAGTGCATGAGTGTGCTTTCTGGGAAAGTTCCTTGGGTTTGGCACCCAGCTGGGTTGCCTTCTTAGGTCTTCCACTCTCCAAGTAATTCTGCTTGGAAATTCTTCAGAAGACTCAGGACCTTATCACATGGGGTCTAGAGCAGAGCTAATCCAAAGGGTACCTGCAGCTAATACATATTATTTCCCTGTGTTTACACACGACGCTGCCCTAGAACACGGAGCTAATCTGTATTGTTTCCCCGCGTGTACACACGACGCTGCCCCGAAACTCCACAGAACCCGAAGCTAATCCGTAGCGAGTAGGGAGATTTTGACATTTGGTTTGTTGGGGAAGTACAAGCGGAGCCTTCGTATTCATTGCGCAATGGTGGGCGGGGCGGGGAAGCAGGGAGAGCTCTCCCAAGCAGAAAATCCCAGCGAGGGGAAGGGATTGGCGAAAGGCAAACCGGATTGAGAAAGAGGAGGAGAAGGAGAGGAGGAGGGAAGAGGGAGGCGATCTCTCTCTCTCCATCTCTCTCGCATTTTTCCCCACCAACACCCCTTCCCTCCTCCAGTCCTCCAGCCCTCCTCCTCCTCCTCGGTCCCCTTGGCTGCCTTTCCTCCCGACTCCTTCATCCCATCCTTGCCATCCACAGAAGCGCCTTCTGTGACGCTGGCTTTTTGGGTGGCGGGAAGGGAGAGAGAGAGAGAGAGAGAGAGAGAGAGAGAGAGAAGAAAATGTGTGTGTGTGTGTGTGTTTTCCTTCTTCCCACGTGAACCGCATCCCGCGGCGCCTGATCGCTAAATCCCCTTTGGAGCCTTCGTATTCATTGCGCTATGGCCGCCAGGGCGAAATTCAGTTCGTTTCGGTATAGAACTGAATTTATTCTCACTTCGGTTACTTTTCTGTTACTTTTCGCTTTGTGGCCAGCATTTGATAAGGTCCTCAGAGAACTCTGTGTGCTGAGGAGAAGCTGCTGCAGAATTAGAAGGAGTCTCTTCTTCCACATTGAAGCCCCTTTCTGGCTGTTTGTGAATGCTACCAGTGATAGCCAAGCAATCAGGGCCTGCCATTTGGGGCAATGAAGTGACATCAACAGCCTTAGCCTCCTCAAGGTTGAGGCAGAACTGATTCCAGCTTCTAAGGGGTTTTCCTCAATCACAGTCTAATCAATCTCCCTAACTGCAGCAGTGGGTCTGGTGGAGTCAAATGCTGCAGTGGGGAGTACAAGTAAGTACATATTTTTTTTCTGCCCCCTGTGAAGGTTAGTTAAGAGAGCTCACATGTTCCAGACCACTCTATTGTGTTTAACTGATGGGTTCTTTGAGGCCAGAGGTGCCCTTGAGATGGGGGAAAACATGATGAAAAGATGAGGGAAGCAAAGAAAAATTATAGCAAACACCCCCCACACACACACACACACAGGAAAAATACTATAGCCAAGAGAAAGACAGAGGAGCAAGTATATGACCTTTCCAGTTGAGTGCCAAACCAAAGAGAAAGAACTAGGGAGAAGCATATTTTCCCCAAAATACATGTGATCCCTTGACTTGCCTGGGTGCTGTCTGGAATTAACCCATGAGTGGATGATTTCTTCTCCTATGGCTAAGAATACTTCATTGTACAAACTAGCTTTTCAAAGATATAGTTGTAATCAGTGTTGGGTAACAAAGAAGTTGAATTCCAAGAGTGTGTTTCTCATGTAATTAAAAATAGGTTTTAAAAAAGAGGAGGAGGAGGAGGAGGAGGAGGAGTGAAGAAAATGTGTAGAAAGAGACATTTTTCTTTTGGTCTCTCTTTGGTGACTTTTACCAGTATTTCTCACAATTAAGTTGGAGATATTCTGCCAAAGTGTCTGCCTTCTCACATGCAAACCTCTGATATAAACACTAAAGAGAAACTTTAATTGATAAGCTTAAAATAATTAGAAAGCAACAGTGTGCCATAGGGCATTTTTAAGACCAAAGGCTAACAAGGAGCTACATCTCCTGAAGGTAATGTGATCATTATGAACACTAAGCGATAAAAACATGACATTTGAAAGTATTTTCCAAAAAAATGGAAAAGGAAATTTGCCAAGAAATTAAACAGTTTCTTTGCCTGTGTGCAGCATGTGTGTTCACACAAGGTTACATCCTTTGTTATGAATCCAGTATTTTTAATCACTTTCTTCTACTTTATTAAAAAGAAAAGGTTATAGCAAGTTACTCATCATTATATTTTTATGGAATTTTAAAGACTGAAATCTGCAACTACCTCTTGGAATTAATAAACACATTCCTCATGAATATAGTTAATCATTATATATTCCTTGCCCAAGAGAAATGCAAATTTTTGAAGCCTGGATAGGATAGAGGATAAAGGAATGGGGACTCCAGGTGGAATGCATTTCATGTGTAGTCCTCTTTGATAATTGTGCTAGACATACCATTGTCTGATATTATGAAGTTTGGTTCTGGATGACGAACAACAGAACCACTTAGCAGGTCCATGAACATATTGGGTACAGCAGTCCTCCAGGAAATCAAAGAATATGATCTTATCACAGTCCCTTTGTTTTGTAAATTGGGCCTTGGAATAAAGTACATTTGGTACTGATTATGAGAATGTTTACAGTAATTAATATCTGTAGAGTGATGAGGCCTGTATACATGAGGTTCAGCCAACAATGTCATTTCCCTTCTGTTAACCAGGAGAGGCTCCAGTGTCAGTGAAGCAGTGAGTCCACTATAGGTTTATGAACTTTAAAGAAAGTATCCAGGGTACTGAACCTAGATAGGATTCAACAACTTGGATACATAGCATTTGGACCAAAGCCCAGATCACACTCATTATCTCATTGACATTGGAGACACCTACTGTATGTATATGCTACTTCCTCTCCCCATTGCTTCCATATATAACATCCTCTTTCCTTCATACACAACAAAGGAATCGTGGGAATTGTATGTTTTTCTGAGACCTTGAGCCTTCTCTGTCAGAGAATTCTGGTGCCACAATAAACTATAGTTCCCGTGATTCCTTAGCACTGAGCCAGGAGAGTTAAAGTGGCCTCGAGCTGCACTATTTCTGGCAGTCTGTAAAGGCCCTAAGTTATTTGTTCTCTGCTTTATTATGCATTGCATAGGTTGTCCATTGGCTAGCTGGTAGATGAGTGGGTAGACTTTGTGAATAGTGATGGAGCCTGGTGACACAGTGGTTAAATGCCTGTACTGCAGCTGCTCACCCACAAACCTCAAGGTTGCAAGTTCAATACCAGCCAGGGCTCAGGCTCAACTCAGGTTTGCATCCTTCCGAGGTCAGTAAAATGAGTATCCAGCTTGTTGAGGTCAGTTAATTTACTGTTGTAAACCACTTAGAGACTGCATAGATCAGTATGAAGTGGTATATAAATGAAGTTGCTATTGCTAGCTGCTATTGCTAGTGGTGTGAACTCACAGAATAATTCTTCTTGTACCTGAAGAATGGAGGATAATAAAATTACTGTTTTCCCCATATGAAAAATGTGAGATAATTACAATGTCTCCTCCATAACAAGGGGTAGTAATCACTCATTCCAATTAGAGGCAGGAAAATCCTTTTGAAGTTAGTTTCTAAAAGTTAGCACAATAAAACTTCAATGGTGTGTGAATTTTCACACATTAGCAAGTGACATAGAATGAAATAATTAACCAAACCCAGCTAGATAAAAATTTGGATGGCCTGGGAAAGTAAAATACCTTCTGCTTGTGCTGACAGAACATCCAGACTGGCATCAGGAGCAGGAACAGGCTCAAGCATTTTGCTGCCTAAAGCAAAGGACAAGATGGTGTTCTCCATTCTGTGAATTGGACTGAGGGCTGAATCTTACTGCAGATTTGGCAGCACTTTTTCCTATGTATGAGATGTTGAAATTTTGTGTTATTATTTTTGCAATGATTAGATTTAAATTTGTCAAAGCTAGAACAGAAAATGTAATACGAGGGAGGATGGGGGTGAGGATAAGGTAGCTTGGTATAGTTTATGAGGATGATAGAGTGAAGAATACAATCTGGAATCAGTTTCGATAAGTCCTATAGCTGGAAGGGGGGTTATGGGAGCTGTAGTCCAAAACTTTTCCAAGCTCTAATTCTTTCTTTCTCTGCTCTGCTCTCTTCAGCTCAGACTATAATTCACTGAACTCAATGGAGTTATGGAGTCCAGCTATTGTTGCATGTTCCCTCAGTCCCTAGCTGGTGTAGTGCTAGGGAATCCTGGGAACTGTAGTTTATTGTGGCATCAGAGCTATCTGTCAGAGAAGGCTAAATGTCTCAGAAAACTACAGTACCCAGAATTCTCTAGCATCAAGCCAGGTCAGTTTAAAGTGATCTCAAACTGGACTATTTCTGTAGTGTGTTTTGGATCATAGGTCTTATAATAGTGAGTATAGGCTTGGTTCTTCTGCTTAGCATCTTAGACCATTGAGGGAAAATCTGAAGGTCTGGATTTCTTCTAGAACAGTCTGGGTAGAAGTCATATGATGGGGGCAGCCAATTCTGAGCACTAGTGGCTGGGCAAGACAATTACCATATTTTCTGGCATATAAGATGACTGGGAGTATAAGATGACTCCCAACTTTTCCAGTTAAAATATAGGGCTTGGGATATACTCGCCATATAAGATGACCCCTCTTCCAACGAACATCAAATAAATTTTTTTAAAACATCATATTTGATTTCAATATGGTAATTTTAATTCAAATGCTTATGACATGCAGGTACTTAGCAGGAAAACTGTCACTTATAAACACAACAAACTACAGCTCCCATGTTCCCTACTATTTATTTCTGCAGTGTTTTTTTGGACCTTACTTTTTTAAAAATAGTCCAGATTTAAATGCTGCTTTAAAAATTATTTCCATCTCCCAGCTACGAGATGGTTGGGGGGAAATGAGAAAGAGTTGGGGGGAAGGACTGCCAATATACTAGGTGATGCATTCTGGGGTATGTACAATTTGAGCCAAGTAAGTGATCCTGGGCCTGTCACACACACTCAGCCTCAAAGGATGGTAATGGAAACCCCCATTTGAAGAAACATGCCAAGAAAACCCCATGATAAGGTTGCCTTCGGGTCGCCATAAGTCAGAAAGGACTTGAAGACACACAAGAACAACAAAAAATCTGCAATTGTTTCATAGGTAGTACATGGGAATAGGAGCCAGCATGGTGTAGTGGTTTGAGTGTTGGACTTCCACTCTGGAGACCTGGGTTTGATTCCCCACTCTGCCATGAAACCCACTGGGTGTACTTGGACAAGTCACACACACTCAGTCTCAGGGAAAGGCAATGGCAAACCTCCTCTGAACCAGTCTTGCCAAGAAAACCCCAGGAGAGGATCACCTTAGGGTTCTCTCCTCCCGCCTCACCACCCCTGTCCTCCTCCTCTCTTCTGCCTTCTTTCTGCCTCACCACCCCTATCCTCCTTGTCCTCCATGTGCTCTTGCCTGGCTTCTCCCTCCTTTCTCCTGGCTTCTTCCTGCCTCGTCACCCCTGTCCTCCTTGTCCTTCACGTGCTCTTGCTTGGCTTCCTCCCTCCTTTCTCCTGGCTTCTTCCTGGCTTGCCACCGCTGTCCTCCTTGTTATCCACGTGCTCTTCCTTGGCTTCTTCCCGGCTCGCCACCCCCATCCTCCTTGTCCTCCACGTGCTCTTGCCTGACTTTTCCCTCCTTTCTCCTGGCTTCTTCCCTCTTCTCTCCTGGCTTCTTCCTGCCTCACCACCGCCGTCTTCCTTGTCCTCTATGTGCTCTTGCCTGGCTTCTCCTGCCTTTCTTCTCTCCTGGCTTCTTCCTGCTTTGCCACCCCAGTCATCCTTGTTGTCCCCATCCTCCTCCTCTTGCCTGGCTTCTTCCCTCCTCTTGCTTCTGTCCTCCTCCTCCTCCTCCTCCTCCTCCTCCTCCTTATACCCGCCGTATAAGACGACCCCTGACTTTAACCCAGATTTTCCTGGGTTTAAAAGTCATTTTATATGCTGGAAAATATGTTAGGTTTGTGACAAGGGTCCATTTCACTAAACCATTTCATCTCAAATAATTTGGTCCATTTGTCTAGTTTTCATCCTATCTTTTCTTCATGGAAAATTATATGTGGCATTGTTCTAGCTTTATAACAAATATAAAATAAATTAGAATACTTTTGTGGTAAAATAGGTTGCACATGTACATTCATCAACTTTTACTTCACCAAGCTGCAAGTGCATTATGCATATTCCAGTGAAAAACTAATTGATGAACACCATACTAAATGTTAGAGATTACAGATATCCTCAAAATTAAAGAAATATATCACAATCCAGCAGGTTACATTGTGCTAGCTCAGGTCCTTCATTTTGATGGCCCTGTGTGTTTAGATGCAAGCACCCACACTATACCAACACCACATGTAAGGGACAGTTGACTATAGGCCATATCAAACAGTCTTTAAACAGTATACTTTCGGTTTTGGAACTGATACACATAGGGGAGATTGTCTGATCTGTTCCTATCTCTTTACAAGGCTGCTTAGCAAAATCAGACATTGGAAAACAGGAAGAATGTGCACTTTTGATGTATCAACCAGCAAGAATAACTCTTTGTAAGCACTAAATGCTTTATACATGTATAGGAACAAAAGTTCAGAAATGAGTTACAATAAAAACTGGGACATTTAAAGAAATGTGAATTTTAGTATAAATGTTGAGTAAAAAATAGCTGTAGAGATGCAATAAGTTTAAGATGAAAATAGACTGATGGTACAGTTGAAAGTAGAGTTGTTTCTTGGAAGCTACTTAGTGAAGGCAAAGGATGGATATATCATTACTTTTTTGAGAAGTGAATGAAGTCAAAATTGGAGCACCATTTTTGTTTCTACAGATTTTTTGTATGGCTACATGAATATCCTGAGCTCATAATGAAAAGGGAGAAGAGAGCTGTATTTTGATTACAGCTTAATATTTTAACCACAGAATCAAAAGAGAAATTATGTTATTTATCATGATTGTTCAGTCTTCCAGAGATCAGTATAGCATACTTGCAAGTGCCCTGAAGTTTCACAACAATGCTATGAAATTGATTAGGTTGGACAGTGGCTTGAACAAACCTACCAATATCCTGTAGAGGATCACATAGACAGTAGAGAGTTCTGTTCTTAATCCCAGCAGGTAGCTAGCCTTATGTGAGATTCAATAAAGTGCATTCTACTGATACAAAGTGAGATTTATATTTACATAAAATGTGATCACTTTTGTAACCTAAGAAATCATCCATGTAGATTGAAGGTCATGAATGATTCTTTCTAATGAAAAATTGTGGGGGTGCAATTTGATATTCCCAGAGTGTTAACCCTTTTAAAGAGAAACAAAAATATGTAGGTATGAAAGTTAAACTTGTTAGAGTCCAGCTTTCATCAGCAGAACAATGAAAGTGTGGGTTGCTATTACTTTAAATCTGTCTTCCCCTAAAGAATAAGGACTTACTCCAAAAAACAACAACCATGCAGTTTGTATTTTTAAAACAAACAATAACGGCTTTAACAAATATTTACATAATATAACTGAAACCTAATCTAACAGTAGATGGTTTGGGTGAGGAGAAATAAATCCCACCATCTTTTAAGATAGCAGGGAAAAGGTCTGAAGGTCTGGATTTCTTCTAGAACAGTCTGGATTGATGTTATATGGTGAGGGCAGCCAACTCTGACAACCACTGACTGCTTGAAGCAGTTTAGAATCTTGGGAGAGAGCTGTCAAACTGTCTCCAAGAGTCAGTGATCAAAGTCACTTGATAGTTAGAATGAGAGAGGGAGGAGGGGGGAAGTCCCCATCTAACAAAAAAGGGACAGGAGAATGCAAACACATTCCAACAAAAACTGTTAGAACAATAAGAAGGACAGTGTTTATCACAGTGGTGTATTGGTTTAACACAGCTCCAATTCATGGTCAAATTGGAGGAACTATCCTCACCTACTTTTATGAGATCCTTTATCCTAGAGATGGGGAACCACCTAAAGTTCCCCATTCAGACAGAAGCTCCTTCAGCTATTATCTCACAACAGTGAACAAATCACAGATCAGGTACCTAACTGTGTACCAAGTCACAGAACAGGTACCTAACTTTTAAATAAATAGGCAGAGAACTAAATTGTATACTTTGTAAACTATTACTATAGAAATCCAATATGCATTGGGCAAATTGTGGCATGGAACTGACCTGTATACTCTGCAAGCTGTTCATGAAACTGAGACTTGCTGCATTACATTATATGTTCATTTTACGTTATCTTGCATCAGTTTGTGGAAGAGGTTAAACATACTCCTTGGAAGGAGAAGATAATCTTTATGTTAAAACTCTCATAGTTATAAAAAGGACATCTTTTGAAACTAGTCCAAAAGTCTGAAAATTGCTGAAGTGTGAATTGTTAGTCTTTTACTGAGTCTTTCAATCATACTACCATTACTTAAGTGCACAATTGTTTCTATCAGCTTTAGTCATTAATATATTTATACTAATATGCTTTGAATGCATTTAGCTGTGTATAGCTGCAGAACTCTATTGTCATGGTCAATGATTCATTGCTTTGTATGAAGAGTGGGAAGTTTGACATCAATTCAGATCTAATAATTTCATTTTTAATTGGTATGAACATTGTAGTACAGCGGAGCATTTGGGAATTCTTGAATAGGCATCTTTGGTACCATTAGTCACAGAGTGATTTCAGCTTTTGTTATTGTTAAAAAAAATTAACTTGTCCTTTCAAAAGGACTCTTCCTTCCTTTCTCTCTTTCTCTCTCATAAAAAAAAATTCAATAAACCTATACTAGCTAGTGGTGTACTAGCTTAACAATTAAACAAATTGCTTAATAAACCCATATGATGTAATGGAATCTCACATCTTCATATAATTTCACATTATCTTGATATACTACACTTGCAGGGAAACAATGATATGTGGACTACAGTACAGAATTAAGGCCTATCCCTAAGGAGAAAAAGCTCACTGCTAGTTCCTACAATCATCCTCTCCCATTTTCCCAGCAAACTAGGAGAACCTGAGCAATTTCTGTCATAGCTAGTGTGTAGTAAAACACCAGCTGTCTCAAGCTGAGGAAAGTGATTTTATTTAGTCATGATGGATGGTGTGCAAAACAAGAGCAATTTGTGGAAGCCATGTCAGCTTCTGGGATTCATTCTGCAGATCTGAGAGAGAGGAAGACTTTACGGGAGAAACTGAAGCATACTTTGTTCGTGATGACTGCCCTTGAATTGATCTGGACTCATGATGACTCTATGGATGAGACATCTCCAAGACCCTCTGTCCTCTACTACTCTGCTTAATGCCTGCAACCCCATACCTGTGACTTCCTTAATAGCCACCCCGATTGTTTTGACAGAGGGGCAGGGTATAAATAAATTGTATTATTATTATTATTATTATTATTATTATTATTATTATTATTATTATTATTATCATCTATCCATCTAGCATGTGGTCTTCCTCCCTTCCTACTTCCCTCCACTTTTCCTAGCATTATTATTTTTTTCCAGAGTTCTCCCTTCTCATTATGTGTCCAAAGAATGACAGCCTCAGTTTGGTCATACCAGGGATAGCTTGGGGATTCTGTTGGTATACCAGCCACCCCGTTGCCTAAAAGACTGCCTAACTGAGCTGACCGCCCTGGTCTCTGAGCTATTGTTGGAATCGCCCAGACTTTTGATCTTGGGCGATTTCAACATTCCACTCGAGACCAGCTTCCACTCGAGACCTAACTGGGGCAGCTCGGGAGTTCATGGAGACCATGACAAACATGGGCCTTTCCCAACTGGTTGACGGGCCCACACATTGTGCTGGTCATACCCTCGATGCTGTTTTTAGTACAGGGCAGGAATATCTGTGGGCGGAGGTTACAAAAACCTCCGCATTGTCATGGATGGATCATTTCCTGGTCAAGTTGGAGCTAAAGGCCACTATCTGCCCCCCCAGGGGTGCCGGGCCCATTAGAATGGTCTGCCCCCGAAGGCTAATGGAATCAATTGGTTTCCAGAAGGCCTTAGAGAGATTAATGGCTGGTAATGCTGGTGATTCTGTCGAAGCCTTGGTGAACACCTGGAACACCGATCTTACCAGCTCCATCGACACAATCGCTCCCACGCATTCTTTCCAGCCCGCTTCTAATCATAAGCCCTGGTATACCGAGGAGCTTAGGAGGAGGAAGTGAGCTGGACAACAACTAGAGTGCAAATGGCGGAAGACTCGGCTCTTATCCAACAGATCTCACCATAGGAAGCATCTTGATTCCTATCGGGAGGCTTTACGTGCCACGCAAAAATCTTTCTGTTCTGTACGTATTGCGTCTGCTCTTGTCCGGCAGAGCTGTTTAGGGTGGTGGGGGAGTTGACGAAGGTTTCACCTGTGCCAAACCCCCTATTAACCAAACGACGGCCTGCTGTGAGGCGTTCAACATCCACTTTGCAGATAAAATCTCTCGGATAAGAGCCAACTTGGATGCCAGTGTTTTGGCAGAACCCATAGATGAGGCACCCAGCAACTCTGTTGATGGCAATTTACTGGATCAATTTCAATCTGTGAGTACCGATGATGTGGACAAGCTCCTTGGAAGGGTGAGGAAGATGACTTGCCCCCTTGATCCTTGTCCATCTTGGCTGGTTGTCCGGGGGGGGGGGTTAAAAGTGTTCCTTCGGGATACTGTCAATGCATCCTTCAGGGATGGCACTGTGCCATCTTGTTTGAAGGAGGTGGCGGTTAGGCCACTCCTAAAAAAAACCTTCCCTAGACCCCCTGGATAGAAACAACTATAGACCAGTCTCCTTGCTACCTTTTTTAACCAAGGTGATTGAGAGGGCAGTTGCCTCCCACTCCAAGCAGTCTTGGATGAAAACTGGCTTCAGGACATTTCAAACTGGCTTCAGGACAGGATATGGAGTGGAGACTGCCATGGTTGTTCTGACCGATGACCTCCGCCTGGGCATCAACAGGGGTAGTGTGACCCTACTGGTGCTCTTGAATCTCTCAGCAGCTTTTGACACTATAGATCAGGGGTAGGCAACCTTTCCCCTTTAAGGGCCGAGGGACTTCAGTTCCCAGAAGCCTCAGCCATGTTGGCCAATAGTCCCATGTTGGCCAATAGCTCCTGGGATTCTGGGAGCTGAAGTCCCTCGGCCCTTAAAGGGGAAAGGTTGCCTACCCCTGCTATAGATCATTCCATCCTCTTGGATCACCTGAGAGAGTTGGGAATCGGAGGCACTGCTCTGCAATGGTTCCGTTCCTTTCTCTCAGGCATATCCCAGAGGGTGAGGCTCGGGGACAGTTGCTCTTCCAGAACAGAGCTTAATTGTGGCGTCCCTCAGGGTGCCATCCTGTTCCCAATGCTATTTAACGTCTATAAGAAGCTGCTGGGTGAGATCATTCGGAGCCATGGAGCGCAGTGTCATCAGTACGCCGATGACACCCAGATATACTTCTCCATGACCAGATCATCGGCCCAGACTTCAGATGGCGTCTCTCCTCTTAATGACTGTCTTAGAGCGGTAATGGATTGGATGAGGAAAAACAGATTGAAACTGAATCCAGACAAAACTGAGGTACTGACAGTCACAGGCCCGAAACCAGATTTGGGAATACAGTCTCTGGTCCTGGATGGAGTAACACTCTACTCTAAGGACTGTGTTTGCAGTTTGGGGGCGTTCAGGAGTACCTGTTATCAGCTTCGTCTGATACGCCAACTGCACCCTTATCTGGATATGAGGGATCTGGAAACTGTAGTACATGCTTTGGTAACCTCACGTTTGGACTACTACAATGCACGCTACATGGGGCTACCCTCATGCCTAATCCGGAAACTGCAACTGGTACAAAACATGGCAGCCAGGTTAATTACTGGAACATCTAGGAGGGAGCACATAACACCGGTGCTTAAATCCCTCCACTGGCTGCCAATTAGTTTCTGGGCACAGTACAAGGTGTTGGTTTTAACCTTTAAAGCCCTACATGGCTTGGGTCCAACTTATCTTAGGGACCGCCTCTCCCCATATGACCCCCCATGCACACTTCAGTCCTCTGGGAGGAATCTGCTACAGCCTATGAAGACCAGGCTTTCCCAGACCTCCCAGAGGGCCTTCTCTGTGACCGCTCCCAGACTATTGAATGGCCTGCTGGACAAGATCCGTCTTACTACCACTCTTGCTGCTTTTGGGAAAGCAGTGAAGACGGACCTCTTCCGGCAGGCCTTCCCAGACTAATTTCCCAGCAACGATGGAGGCTTATCACCTTCCCCTTAACCTTAACCTTAATCTGACTTTAATGGCCTTACTTGTCATTGTTTGTATGCTGTCTAAATTTGCTATCTTTGCATTGTGTGTTAAATTTATTTTAATACTATTTGAGTTTAATTCAGTTTTAAGGGGTGGGAGGGCTAGGGCCTGGGATATAGGAATGTTTTAACTGTTCTTTGTTTTAACAATGCTGTACGCCACACCGATTGCTGCGCAGAGGGGCAGGTTACAAATAAAAAAATATTATTATTATTATCTTGGCTTCCAGGGTGGTTTCTGGCTTGATTTGCATTCACTCCTAAATTAGTGTGCACTTGAATGATTTTGCCCAGCTTAAATTTGCATGCCACTAAGGGCCTTCCCAGAATTTTGTCAACTGCATTTTTTACCTCTTCAAAGTTACTCAAAATGTGTAGTTCATCAAACACACATGCTGTTGGGCGGCCATTTATCTCTAGCTGGATACAATAGAGGAGAATAGGGGAGAAGGGCATTTATTTGTAGCCTTCTTTTATATATTTTTCCTTCTGCTGTGCTGTTACATCTCACCCCTTTTTCCTCCTCCTCCTCCTCCTTTCTGACTTATGGAAAGCCTAAGGTGAACCAATCATGGGTTGTTGTTTTTTTGGCAAGATTAGTTCACAGAGGGTTTGCCTTTGTCTCTCTCTGAGGTTGAGAAAATGTGACTTGCCCAAGATTGCTCAGTAGGTTTCCATGGGTGAACAGGCATTCAAACCCTGGCCTTCAGAGTTATAGCCCAGTGCTCAAACCACTACAACATGGCAGCTGCCTGCCTGCTTGCCTGCCTGCATCCCTCCCCTCCCTCAGTATTCTGTGTTCCTGCATGGCAGGGAGTTGGACTTGATGATTTGTGTGGTCTCTTCCAACTCTATGATTCTATACATTTTTCCTCTGGCCTTGTACTTTTTATCTTTTCCTTGTTATATTTGATCTATCTTTGGCCCCTGCACTCTTAAAATGGCTGCTTTCTTACCAACCTTCCTCATATCTTCATTGGGCAGCTCAGCTCAGCTCTGTCACATTACCATCATCAGTAAAGTTTGTAAGCCTCCAGTGAGAGCATCTGATGCCATTACTACTGTCAAAACTCATAGCTGCCCTTGTTCTTCCTCCTTGGAGAGTAGACAGCTATTCTGAACTTCTGAAAGAGACTAACGATTCCAATATCAGTGGCACAGGGAACCCACTCTATATATGAGTCTGAATTATAAACCAGCTATCCAAGTTGCTATTTTAGGGACAGACTTCCTCACCTTGAGTAGCTCCTTTAAAGTTCCAGAGTGTATTCCCTGTGTCACCAATACTGATGACACTAAAAACATCACAGTGAGTATATCAACGAGTTATTGTGAACACCAATTTTGTGAAGCTTTGCATTTAGGAATGGAAACTGATTTTGCTGGGTTCAAATTTCTCAATAAAATCCATGCAAGGTGCATTTACCCACCTCAGTCTGTAGATACACTAATGAGGACAGCAAGCTGAATCCTTTTTGTTTAAATGTAGTGGAACAACCAAACCATATTTTCATTATTAAAGAAGCATGTTCAGAACTACAAGTTGAGGAGAACTGTGTTCAGTTTTCACTTGATATGCCCCATCACATTGCATCAGCTTAAACCCGTCATCCTCTATTGCATCTTCTTATATTTGATAAGATGTGTCCTGGCATGACTGATCTTGCTTGATACCAAACAGAGCAGTGTACATGCCTGGTCAAGAAATCTAAGGCATATAATGGGGAAATGAAAGTTAAGCTTGATGTTCTATGTGTTGTTTCGTAAGGAAACATTCCAAAATGATAATTCACAGCCTACAAAAAAGGACAGCGTGAAACTGGTGAAAGCCTTCCAAGATTGTTTTTCCCCTGTTGAATGCCTTCCTGTTTTGTCTCTGAGAATTAATGTCATTTGTTTTATTTTGATAGCTAATAAAAAGGAGATGGAATTAGAATAATTGAAAAAGTTGTATCTTCATTTATTCTTATTGCAAAATGCACCATAAATCAATGGAGCTGTGTCTTTGTTTAATCTCTTATCTCATCTACATTTGAAGATATGGATAGTCTTTATATACAGTTGGCCCTCCTTTGCAATGGATTATGTACCCACAGATTCAACTATCCATGGCTTAAAAATATTTGTGTGTGTGTGTGTATATATATATATATATATATATATATATATATATATATATAAGCAAACCTATATAAGGGAAGCCGTTTTACTATGCCATTGTATTTAATGGGATTTGAGCATCCACAGATTTTGGTATCGATGTAGGGCCCTGGATCCAAATTCCAGCAGACAGCAAGAATCCACTGTACATCTACCATATGTCTCTTTTAATATTATTGTGGTATGTACATGCTTTTGACCATTAGTTGGATACTCTTTCTCCCCAAAGTCTATAGCCAAATGCCTTTTGCTTGCCTGTGTACTTACATCCAGTCTATTAGGTGACTCTTCTCCTCCTTGGTACTGGTACAGATCATTTATGAAGGTGAGATGGGCACAGTCTCCCTGATTCTTTCCTTGTCCTGCTCAAATTCCAGTCTGCTTCTCTAACTAATATTACTACATGCAAAGCATTTGGATGTTTTTAAACAATGCTGCTTATACTTATCCCTGAGTAACCCAGTCCTTTTTACTTCAGAATAAAGATGCATAAACTGGATTTACTTGGTTTGCTGGCTTTCACTGTTTCTTCTGGTTTGGTATACAGAAAGTGTGATTGTTATATAAATGTAAACTACTTTAGGTGCAAATGCCTTTTCCACTTTGTTATAGTGTTGGAAGCACAGTGGGCATGGTGTGGGAATAGTTTCATTTTCCTTCCTTAGGGATACTCCAGGGATCTCCAATATGGAACCCCCAGGTTACTTTTAGTAGTTGTGCTGGGGGGACACAAGAATTCCATAGAATTTCCAAGAGAACCACTGTACATTCATTTCCTATTCTCCATCATATTTTAGTGCAATAACACAATTCCAAAGTAAGGATTAATTCCCATAGAAACAATGGGATTCAGAAAATTCTAAACAGGAAAGAAAATATAAATATACCAAAAATTATTATAATATACAAAAGTACAACCAGGTAAGTGCTAGTTTGTGGGGAGAACCTTAAAAAATGGTGAAAGTGATGTGGTTTATGTTCACTTTCCTGATGGTTCCAAAACAGTGCCATTATGTAATTGTGAAATTGCTTAATTCTACAATTATGGCTTTCCTTCCCCCGCCCTCCCACAACCCTCCCCCAAGTCATGGAAAGGGAAGTGGAACAAAAGGCTGGTAGAAATGGCATTATTGTTTTTCAAGTATATGAAAGCAAGCACAGGAAAGAAATGCAATTATGATGTGAAACAGGGCAGTGCCATTTTGTTGCCTTTCTGAGAACAGAAAAACAAAAACAAAACAATTTTCAAACAGAATGATCCAAAGCAACTGTAATTAGCATCCAAAACATGTGAAACCAGATCGGTTGATTTAGACACACACGAGTGTGTGTGTGTGTGTGTGCGCATGTGCACATGTGCGCATGCATGTGTGCTTGCAATATGTGTGTGGGTGTGTTTAACAATGTGCCTATTTTTAACTTGACATCTGGTTTTATGGGACACTGAACTGCCAGTAATAATGCAGCTTGAGGCCACTTTAACTATCCTGGCTCAGTGCTAGAGAATCATGGGAACTGTATTTTTTCTGGGACATTGAGCCTTCTCTATCAGAGAGCTTTGGTGCCACAATAAACTACAGTTCCCATGATTCCCTAGCACTGAGCCAGGACAGTTAAAGTGGCCTCAAGCTGCATTATTTCTGGCAGTCTGTAAAGGAGTTTTGATTTTTGTATCAAATGCGGATTTTATTTTGATACAGGCATGCAAATCCATTGAAAGCTGATTTCTGTTTTTCATCTAAGCCATATAGACAATAATTCAAGGGGTAGGCAACCTTTTTGAGCCAGGGGCCGGGTTGCTGTCCCTCAGACAATTGGGGGGGCGAAGCACCATAAATAAATAAATAAATAAATAAATAAATATAAAAAGATATATTTTTAAAAAATATGCATGCACACTCTCTCAGCCCCAGAAAAGCCATGGCAAAACCCCTGTGGAGATTTTGCCAAGAAAACCCCAAGAACAAGTAATAACAACAATAATCAATATCATCATGGTGGACGGTGGCGGCGGCAGTGGCAGGACCAGTTTGGGGCTGGTCCAAAGGCCTTGGGGGGGGCACATCTGGCCCCCGGGCCTTAGGTTGCCTACCCCTGCAATAATAATAATGTTCATAATTGTTTCTTTAAGAGCAAGTGATCTGTGTAATCCCATCAGTGTTGGTTTCAAATTAGTTTCCGGGCTCAGTACAAGGTGTTGGTTTTAACCTTTAACGCCCTATATGGCTTGGGTCCATCTTATCTTAGGGACCGCCTCTCCCCGTATGATCCCCCCCGTGCCCTTCGGTCCTCTGGGAGGAATCTGTTACAGCCAATAAAGACCAGGCTGTCCCAGACCTCCCAGAGGGCTTCTTCCACTACCGCCCCCAGGCTATGGAACGGCCTGCCGGACGAGATCCGTCTTATTTCCATGCTCACTGCCTTCAAGAAGGCAGTGAAGACAGATCTCTTCTGGCAGGCCTTCCCAGAATAATATCCCCCGGAACATACCTGCCCTGGGAGATGATTTTGTCTGTTATCCAATCGGCCTTCCGCGTGCAATAATTCTGTTAGAATTTTATTGTTTTTATTTAATAGTTACTTGTTTTAATTTTCTCTCGTTTAATTCTGTTTTAAGGGGCTGGGAGGTGGGATTTAGAGTTTGGGGTTATTTTTACATTGTTCTGTTTTTATCTGTTGTAACCCGCCTCGATTGTTGGGCAGAGAGGCGGGCTATAAATAATTATTATTATTATTATTATTATTATTATTATTATTATTATTATTTAAGGAGCTGTGTAAATACCCAACCTCACAAAGGCTATCTGTGAGGTTTAAGGGGAACATACATTCCCTTATGGGAATGTTCATAACTGTTTCTTTAAGAGCAAGTGATCTGTGTAATCCCATCAGTGTTGGTTTCAAATTTTGTGAGACCCTTCCACAAAATGACCTCAGTGGACCAGTACCCTGAATGAGAACTAGTAAATAAAAATCTTTTCCCATTCATTTTGCAGCTGTGACAGCAAGTTCCCAGTGCTCAGGAAATCCCATCAAGAAGAATACAGGGACCCATGAAGCTACTACAAGATACTTTGGATTTTGGTAAGTATTCATTGTTGGAGTTAGTAATATTTGCATGCCTATATTCGCTGGTAGTTAGATTGCATGTTGCTCTCTCAAAATTTAGCACAGCATGTTTATGGTTACTTCCTGTTTGTTTGTTGTTTTTTTGGTGTGCTGGTTCTCATCCACTCCCTTCCTGCATCACACAGATTTTCCTTCTTTCTTTGGGGTCTCATTTGCTCTCACACTTCTCTCTTTCTTCCTGCCTGAGATGCTCCAACTTTTCTGATACTTTGTAGTACTCTTTCATTTCTGACCTTCCTCAAGAAAATGAAACTGTTAATTATGAACAAATATTTGTGAGTAAAAATGCTTTCATATACCTTGTGAAGAAGATTAAAATTGATTTCGAAGGGTTGCAGACTGCTAGAAATAGTGCAAATTGAGTCCACTTTTAGGGTTAGGGTTAGTGCTAGGGAATCATGGGGATTGTTTTTTTCTGAGACATTGAGCCTTCTCTGTCAGAGAGCTCTGGTGCCACAATAAAATACAGTTCACATGATTCCCTAACCCTAAAAGTGGACTAAATTTGCACTATTTCTGGCAGTCTGCAACCCCCTACCTTTCTCTGCTAGATATTGTGTGTGGGGTGGACTTGACTGTTGAGCTGTTCAACTTCTGCCTAGTGCATCAGCTGCTCAGTTTGAAAGATCCACTACAAAACTCCCATATTTCCTAGGATTCATCTGGGCAGACATGCATGTCACTTTTCTGCACAGAGGAATCATGTATTATTGCCCAGAAAACAAAATCTTCCTAGAAAAAAATCATGTGGATTTCTGTCAAGATAATATAAATTTCTGCACAGAAACAGCTTCTTATCCACCTCAAGATCCTTTTGATATAGGGCAGGGCATAAATATTTTAATGATAAAATAAACTAAACAAATATTTCTGCAGTGATAAAATTTCAACTCAGTATTCTGGGGCTCATGGGACACTGCCACACCACAGCTTGGGAACCACATCTGGGTCCTGGAGTCTACTGACCCTTGCTATTTCTGCACAGAAAATTTGTTTCTGCATAGGACAAAATGGGTACTCATATCACAAATGCATATTTCTTGAAGCATGAAAAGCTATTGAAAACCGTGCAGAAATCTATGTGTTCTTCTCCAGGAGGCATAATATAGGAGGAATTATTCCCTCTTGCCTATGAGATGAAGAACTTGAAGATGTACATTCAAAGTGAGCAGAGTAAGTGGGGCACTACAACCAAGTTGCCCAGAAGTAGGCTACCATTCTTCTTTCTTGCTGTATTTGCTACCTATCCAGCATCTGAGAAAGCAGACTGATGAAAACTTGTGCTGCCAACTTTCTTTTAGTTAGTCTCAAAGGTGCTACAAGATCTCTCTACATAGTGATGCTACCTACCCATTTAGGTATCCTATCAGATATTGGAAAGAGAATGTGAACAGATAGAAATAGCAAGAAGGATGAGCAGGGCCAGTAGACTCCAGGACTCAGATGTGGTTCCCAAGCTGTGGTGTGGCAGTGTCCCATGAGCCCCAGAATGACTGAGTTGAAATTTTATCAGTCTCCTAACAGATAATGCATGTATATGCATGTCACTTTACACAGACTGACAGTATAGGTGAAATGGGAATCACATGACATAGAAATGAGCTAGCAACTCAGGCTAAGCATTAGGTCAAATGTTTGTACACTTCTATGCTAAAGTGCCTATGCACTAGTAATATCCATCTTAATTTTGTTCTCACACACAGGAATAAATAATTCCAAATGTTTTAGCTTTACTGGACAAGGCTACAGGGTTTTTTGGCACACTTTTCAATCTCTTTTTTTCACTTTCAAATATTTGTGGAAAAAATGCTTTAGATAGAAAGCAGTGCAGGTCATGCAAATGCATTGTTCTCTGAACAAAAAAGTTAGTGTGCATGAACAGAGTGGATTTCACAAATGTCAGGATGGGTTTTTTGGGGGGAGATGAGTTTGAAACAAATGACTTTTTTCACAAAATAATCCTGAAATGTAAAAACTCTTCTAGTGTTTGGCCATTTTTAAAAGATTGATATTGTCAATGGATAATGAATGGCAATATATAATATAATATTATTAGAATTCTAAACTGACATCTTGAATGCAGCTCATCATTGTTTTCAGTGATTGAAGAAGGCAGAAGCTGAAATGTTTTGCTGATTTATTTATTAAGTTCTGGCTGTTGATGGTGTGTGTGTGTGTGTGTGTGTGTGTTCATTTCCTGTCTGTCTCTGTCTCTCCCTCTTCCCTGATAAGTGTGTGCGTGCTTTGTTTCTCTCTTACTCTCTTTTTCTCTGTATTTATTTATTTACTCAACACATTTCTCAGAAATAATTTAAGATCAGAATGCATTTACTTTGCAAATTTTTTTTAATCCAACAGTTCATCTGCACTATACTTACCCAGGGAGAAATTACTATTATGCCAAGAATAAAAAAGCAACCATTATTAAAGGTATAAAATGTGGCAGACAAAAGTGAGAAAAGACTGAACATTTACATCATACATCAAAATTATAGAACAAGATATACAAATCAGAGGTGATCACATTATCTGAAGTTCTTGAGTATCACTCCATTTGCTTTATTTTTCAGATACCTGAAAACATGCCAATCAAGAAAGTGAATAAAGCACACTGACTTGATGAAAGCAAAAACCATAATATTTTTTAAAAGGGAAGCCTTGTGGATATGGGAAAGTGGAATCATACTAGGGAACTAGTGCATGTATTAGAGAACAAAAGGAAGCAATTAAGGGGGATAAAGGCACTGTAGAGATGTAAAATGATTCCTTTCTATCTGCCCTCATAATAGGGAAAGCAAGGAGGAAGCCTGCTGTTTTTCAAGTAATAAATGTGAGCCATTCATGTAATGCAGAACAAGAATACTTACCCAAAGGGTTAGATGTGTTTATATATGGAAGGTTGGATGTTATGGTATAGTTTATATTTCCTTAACCATCGATCACATCTTGTCTGCTTTGTAGACCATTAAAAGTAGGACACACAGCAATGACTAATATTCAGCAAAAACATGAAATATAACTTCATCTTGAATAATGAAAAGCAGACAAAGCTTTATCAGATCTGGTTTCAAGCTCTGCTTTCTAATCCAGAGATGAACAGCTGGAGGCCTGCATATATTTCCTAATTACATTTTTTAAAATTCTCCCAGGGGTCCAGAATAGCACTCATGTTTCTCCTACCACACATTCTTTCACACAACAGCCCTGTGATTTAGTCTAGGTTGAGAAGAAGTGGCTGGCTTGAGGTCAGCCAGTGAGCTGAACTTCCAAATATTAGAAAACACGCCTCTCATGGGCTTTAAATTGAAGGGGAGACAAAATGTGTCAAAATTACCTCCTCTCCAGTTAAGGCTTGGGTGACTGGGATAGATCTTTTTTAAAAGATATAGATAGAGAGATATAGAGATAGAGATAGAGATAATGGGATTGCTGGAGGTTTGGGGGGGTGTATGTGGCTCATGGATTGCACTCTCCTTGTTGGTTTAGAAAAATCAGTGGATGGATACAAAGAGAATGCTTTTCCAAAGTAAAATAATAGAAGGTGACTTTTAGGGTCATAATGCTTATCTGAAAGATGAGAAGAGCATTCCAGTTCCTTTGGATATACAGTGTCATCCCCATATCCATGGGACCAGTACCTGTGGTTTAATTTACCCACATTTGAAAGAATATGTTCTCTCAAAGCATATTCTAGATGTTTCAGTGTGGTTCTATGGTATGTTTCTGGTGGAAGTTGACCATAGAGTCCACTGGAGAATCTAGAAATGTCTAGAAAATATTATCTCTTTTTTTAAATAATAATAATAATAATATATTAAACATATTAAAACACCAACATCATTCATAAAAAATACATACAATCACATCAGCATATCAATATAAAAACATATATACTTACACACATGCAACATGCACATTGCTAACACTCATCTATATTTCCTTGGCTTACAACTACAATTAGTACTGATAGTCTCTCAATTACTGTCTTCCATTTCTTTATACTCTTTCTTCTACCCCATCTATCTTTTAATTTCATTTTCTTTCTACTTGTCTAATACCTTCTTTATTTTCTTCTCTTTTCTCTTTCCTCCATTTTCCTATCTTTTGTCCCTTTCATAACTAATTCTCCTTCCTTCTCTCATTACCATCCTTTCACATACTCTAACCTTTCACTTTCTTACACAATCTTTTCATTCATACCTTACTTCCTTTCTGTCAATTACCAAGATGTCTATTTCATCTTTATTTTGACTTTTGTATTTGTCAATACCACACCTATACAAATTGTTATGGTAATCTCCATTTTGATCTTTGTTATAGCTTGCTTTTGTAATTTCATTTCTTAAATCTATTTATTTCTATATATATTTCGTCCTACATTCTTCTTTGTTAGCTATTCAAAAAGAAGTCTGAGGGGCGAAACAGATGGGCAGGAAAAATGACTTAAAGCTGCATTTTCCAAAACCACATTGAAACCTCAACAACGCTCCACTGGCTCCCAAGGTGGCTGGAGTGCGCATGTCATAACCACACAGCACAGCTTTAAGCCATACTGCTGGGTACTTTTTAAAAAACTGTCCCCACCACCATCCCTATACAACTTTGCAGGAGTGAACATCTGGCAACTGCCATTCCATTGCATGGTCATCCCTGTGAACCTGCACACATTCACATGTGCAGCACTTCACCAGGACAGGACATCAGAGCAGAGGTGTGCTCATGCAGATGCCAGCAAGGTACAGTCATGCCTTTCTTCACTCCCTTCACCCTATGCCCTCCCCCCTTTAACTGTCTGTTTTGTGTATGTTGTACTCATCTCTACGAGAGGTTCCATGGTTTCTCTTTTGGGCATTGCCACTTCCACCACTTGTGTATTGCAGCTCTTTTCCTTTTAAATGCACTCCTGCAATGGGGCACTTACACACACAATTAGGGTTAGAGTTTGGAAAGAGTACCCCTTTAGAGCTGCACTGGTATTGGTGCATTTTTACGTACATGTGAAGCTGTGCACTTTTCAGGAAGAAGCAGAAAAAAGCAGCTTCTTTTTGAAGCAGCTGTTCTCCCCATAAGATGGCTAAAGGGTGCTTTCCAACTGGCTTCATAGCGTGTGTCATCTAAACGCCCTCCCTTGAAGCCTGTCTGTTTCGCCCCTGAATTTGTTTTACCTCATCATCTCACAAACCATATATTCTATTGGTTCTATTAAGCTAAAATTCTAATCTACTCTACCTTTTGTCTATCATTAGTCAATGATGCTACCCTTCCTTTGAAATTTCCTATATAGTTTTTCATATACCTTGTAATTTGATGTATAACAAAATGTATTTATATATAACATTGACAGACTCTAAATTCTACCTTATTTACACAATTTAACATTACACATGGTTTTCCCTTTATTGGAAATTTGCCAAGAAACTAGGGATCCTCTTGTTGAATTGTGTTGATGGATTTATTGCAAACAGTCCATAAAGCCAATCACCAAAAATCTGGTATCTCCAACAAGCTTCTTTTATTGTAAAACAGCATGAGCAAAAACAAATAATAATAATAATAATAATAATGATAATAATAATAATAATAATAATAATAATAGCATCTTCACTTTAGCCAGAATGGCTAAACAGGAACAAAACTTATCTGCTACATGGTTAAAGTTAGTTAAGCTTCAGCATCAGCAAAAATATGTCTCAATTGGTCCATTACAGCTTAAAGTTAAAAGACAAGTGTGAGACTTTTCTGGATCACAACTCTCAGCCCCCAATTCTCCACCCCTTTGGGTGTAGCCCTTTCAGACTGATTGGTTGAAGTTACATGACGTGTGTTAGCCCAACCTTTAATTACCATATTAAATCATGTGACTGCAGTTCCCATAACATTCCCATGTTTATGAAACCACTTATTGTAAACAAAGCACTTTCTCACAGAACTGTAGCTTGTTTGGGCTAAAGCACACCTGGGCTGATAATTGTGAATCTGGCCTCAGAAAACAACTTTTCTCAGCAAGGAAAAATATAGACACACATCTTTACATTTCAACATTTTAACATTGACTATATATCCCATCAAATTCTAACACCTCTATCCCTAATCTTGTATTTGTTATATGTTTGTCATTGTTGTTTCTTTCCATATTTCCTCCAAATAATTATAAACCAAAGACCACTCTTCTTTTACTTTCTCTGGAGGTTTCCCTTGCATTAATTGTGTTAGTTTATCCATTTCTATTGCATCATAAAGTTTTAGCAGCCAATCTTTTCCTCCTGGAACATGTTCAGATTTCTTTTTTTGTGCTAAAGTTATCTGTGCCATGGTGGTCATGTAAAAAAAGTATTTTTCCATACTTTTTCCAATTATTTTTCCATCATATTTAACAAATAATACTCTGGCTTCATTTGTATTTTAATCTTACTATTTATTTACTTTTTATTTACTATGTTAATATACTATTTATTGTGTTGTTTACCATTACCCAAAACATCTTTACTTGTTTACATCACCACCAGCAGTGGCAGAATGTCCCAATTTCTTCTTTACATTTCCAACAAAAATTATTCTTATTTTTGTATATTTTTGAAATCTTACCTGGCATCAAGTACCTTCGAAAGTACATTTTGTAATAATTTTATATTTTGTGACAATGTGTATTTTGATATTTCTCCCTCCTACAAGAGTTTTCCCATTTATGTAACTCTAATGGGTATCCCACATTTTTGGCCCACTTTATCATTTCTTCTTTTACTATTTCTTTTTCCAATTCCATTTTCAATAATGCATTATAAATTTCCCTATTAGTTTTTTTAATCTCCATTTAACATTTTACTAATTTCAGATTCTTTATTTTCAAATCTACATAATTTGTTATCCATTTTGTATCTTTCGCAAATTTATCTATATGGAAACCAATTTATTACAACTCCTTCTTCCTTTAGTTCCTCCTGCAATTTTAACTGAGTTTTTCCATTTTGTTTTTTTACAACAATATTTTATATGTAAGTCAATTTCCATTATATGCCATTTCTCTCCTTTGCAAAGCCTCATGAGGTGAAATCCATATTAGGATCTTATTCAGGATTCTAGCTCTATATTTCTTCCAGATATTAAATAGTGCCCTCCTAACACAGTGATTGCTTAGGTCTTTGTTACATTTCTCCTTTTCATATCCCAAATATCCATGCCAACTGAACCTAAAGCCTTCACCTTCTAATTTGAACAGTCTATTATTTTCTAATGTAACCCATTCTCTTAACCATGTCAGACAATATACTTTGTGGTATAATTTTAAATTAGGTATGCCTAAGCCTCTTTCTTTTGTATCTTGTAAAAATTTAAAATGAATTCTCGGTTTTTACCTTTCCAAATAAATGTAGACAAATCTTTATGTCATAATTTGAATGTTTTCTCAATTGTAACAACCAGGATCACTAACATTTTTATAGCTGCAATCCTGCCTAAAAGTGATAGATTTGTTTTGCTCTATTTGATCATTTTATTTCTCTTTTGATTTCTCCCCATATTTGTGTATATTTTTTCTCAAATAGGTTTATGTTATTATTTGGGATGTTTATTCCTAAACATTTTACATTTTTTTGTATTTTAATTTCAATGCTTTTTTCTAATTCTTTGTCTCATCAATCCTTACAAAAAAATAATCAATCCTTACAAAAAATTAGATGAATTTTTTTTGTAAGGATTGATGATTTTTCCTTGTTTATTCTACACTCCATAATTTCTCCAAATTTTCCAGTATTTTTAGTAATGTCTCAATACTTTCGAGTGGGTTATCTAAAATTATTACTAAATCATCTGCAAATGCTCTGATTTTGTAATTTTACTTTCACATTTTTAAACCTCTAGGAATCTCTAGGTCCTCCAGCATGACCTCCAGATGTCATTGAGTTCAATAGGGTTCACCATTACCTGCAGTTTCATGTACGAGAACATATCCCTTAAAGATACAGTTGTCATACTCTCTATATATGAGATAATCATTCTCAGCAACATTATTAATACCTGTTTATGAAGAGACATCTTAGGTGCCCAGGTACATTGACCACTGAGTTACATGCATTTAAGTTACATGCCCTGATGCCCTCCCTTCCTGTTTTTTTTTTTTTTTTTTTGCACACCAGGATGCAAAGCGGCTTACCAAAGTTAAATGAGATGAACCTTAAAAAATTATATAATATACAAGTTATAAATATAATTACATTAACAATACAATTAAAAGCAGTGAAAAATAGCCCCTTAAAAAAAAGAACAGCACAAGGAAACTACACACCACATGAAAAATGATTTCCCTCCCAAACAGTCAGCTTCAGAGGACTGCCACAAAAGAAAAAGGTTTTCACCAACCTATGAACAGATAACAAGAAGGGTGCCATATAACTTCTATAGGAAGGAAGTTCCAGGGCCTGGGAGCAGCCGCCAATGAGACATCTCCTGTCTCCTACTAGATCAACTCATGAGAGTGGTCAGACAGAGAGAAGAGCCCCCCCAGAAACAGGAAGGAGCATGTCTGGAGATCATAGAATCATAGAGTTGGAAGAGACCATAAAGACCATCCAGTCCAACCTCCTGCCATGCAGGAACTCACAATCAAAGCATCCTTGACAGATGGCCATCCAGACTGTTTAAAGACCTCCAAAGAAGGAGACTCCACCACACTCCAAGTGTGTTCAACTTTTGAACAGCTCTCACTGTCCTAATGTTCAGGTGGAATCTCTTTTCCTATAGCTTGCATCCGTTGTTAGGGATTCTATTCTCTGGAGCAGTAGAAAACGAGCTAGCTCCCTTCTCAATATGACATCCCTTCAAATATTTAAACAAGGCTATCATATCACCTCTTAACTGTCTCTTCTCCAGACTAAACATACCCAGTTCCCTATGTTGTTCTTCATAAGGCATGGTTTCCAAACCCTTCACCATTTTAGTCACCCTCCTCTGGACACGCTCCAGTTTTTCAACTTTTTGAATTGTGGTGCCCAGAACTGGACATAGTATTCAACGTGGAGCCTGACCAACACAGAATACAGTGGCACAATTACTTCCCTTGATCTAGATACTATACTTCTATTAATTCAGCCTAAAATTGCATTGGCCTTTTTAGCTGCCACATCACACTGTTGACTCATGTTCAACTTGTGATCTGATAGGACTCCTAGATCCCTTTCACACATAGTCTCATGAAGCCATGTGTCCCCCATTTTATATCTATGCATTTCAAAAAAAAAAAAAAAATCTCTAAGTGCAGTACCTTACATTTTTCTATGTTGAAATTAATTGAGATACATGGACATGAACCATAAAGGGCTTTGAAGGTCATAACCAGTAATTTGAATTGTGCCCAGAAACAGACTGGAAGCCATAGGTGTTTCAATAATTAGTCGAGTTATGTGTCTTGTAGCCAGTCCTGATTAACAACATGGCTGTAGTTCTATGCATCAACTAAAGTTTCCAAACAGTCTTCAGAACCAATCTTTTGTTGAAAGTGTCACAGTAATCCAGAAGGGATGGAACTAAAGCACATGCCCTTATGGCCAGATCTTACATCAGAGCTTAGAAACTCACCAAGAGTTTTCTAGATTGAATGAGATCAATTTTAGACCAAAATGGATTGTTAACAAGCTCTGCTGCATTCAGAAATGGGCCTGGGATGACACATGCCCAAACTTGAATGTAAACTCCATGATTGCTTGAATTCAGAGGAGAGCAAACACAAGACATTGTGCTGTCTCAGTAAAGCAAGGTTTTGATTTCTTCTTCCTCCTATTCTACTTCTTCTTTCCTTTCCTTTGCTCTCTCCTCTCCTCCCCTGCCCTCCTTTCTCCTTTCCCCTTGTGTCTCCCCGGCCTGTTATTAGTGACATCCAAAGAAATGAATTCAGGATTTCCATCTCACCCATCAGTGACCAGCTTGGAGAAACAAGACCTTTCTCATACTGAGGCACTGTGTTTAAGATATCCTAGACCTAGACCATGCCTATCCCATTGCAAGTTTTCCATGATAATGGCAAACAAAATTATGCATAAGGAGTTAAAGTAAAACTTTAAACAAGATTTGCTACCTTCAGAACAAAGTGACACACGACATCTCACTCACAAAGCCTCACTCTGAGGAAATAAAGAACCCCTTAGCAGTGCCACTAGCTGTTTTTGTGAAGCAACAAATACTGCTTAAAATTAAAGAATGTGAAAGAAGAAACATAAGCACTCCATAATTGGTTGGCTGGACAGTACTAGTAGATGGAGGAGAGTATACGTACAGAATGCACTGGTAAATATCCTAGTGATGAAGATGGTATACAGTCCAGTCCACAAGTCTTCCAAATCTACCTCCTGAGCTTTGTATCCTACTGTGGTCCATGGCAGAGCTTTCTTCTTCTCCTGCAGCACTTCTACCCTCATAATTGCCAGACTCTGTTGAGAATACCATCTTGCTTTACATGTCGCTTCTCTTTATATAATGTTCTTTGTCTTGTACTGGTGCATATCCATGACAAAAGTTAGATAGTTCTGGAAATGAATCTGAAATATAGTTGAAGTATTCAGCTAATTCTCAATTTATTTCTACAAAATATCCTTTTAAAAAAACAAACCCTAAACTATGTTTATGGTGTAAAACTAGCACCTATCCTACCATATTTCCAAAAGCAACAGTAACAATTATATTTTTGATAGAGATTCTCTTCATATTTATTATCCAGTGAAGCATTACTTATTTTGTCTATTTGGAAAGCAGAATTTTAATGGATTTTCAGATTATAGCTTAGTTAGATCAAGCAGGTAGAAACTGCCAGGTCAGCTTTATTCCTAAAAAGGAACTTGAGAAAAGATAAATTCAAAGTGGAGGAGTTGAAACATAGATATATATGCTGCAATTGGATTACTTCAGAAGCAAAATCCAGAATTTAAAATGTACTTTTAACTATAAATGAAAGAAAATATTTCAAAATAGGTTATGCAAAAGCAGTCAAAAGTCCAGAGGCTTACTTAAATCTTATCAGACCTATTCAAATGCCAATTGTGTGATAAATGTAGGAAGAAATTTCCCAATGCATAGTTTCTCTCTCTCTTTCCATGATATTAAATTTTGTTATTGTTCCATTACAATGAATTCATGCTGAAAGAATACAGCTTTAAACCCTGGCTCAGTTATGTTACTGAATCTAAGCCAGAGTACTCTGATTTTCTTGTATGGGTTCCAATGAGATCTGATCCATGGCCACTAACATTTGTTTAAAAAATGGAGAAAGATATTGTGGAGATAAGCTAACATGGAAGATGCCTTTCTTTAGAAAACCCATATCCCAGTCTTTGAATGTGTGAAAGGTATGACATCAATGTTTGCCTCCCTTCACAGAAGGAAGGAAGGAAAGAAGGAAGGGAGGGAGGGAGGGAGGGAGGGAGGGACAGAGCAGGAAAAAGCAGATCAGATTGCGTGCATTATTGCTATTGCTAACAAGTAGATATTAATGACTAGGTTAAGCATCTGTCCATTGAGTGATTAATAAATTGATAGATTGATATTTACGTAAGCCATTTATATCTCAGACTTTACTGGAAGGTGTTAAAATGGCTTAGAATCATTGCAAACACAAATAAAGCCAAAACAAAACAGTCCTTGCCTTCAAGCTTTCTGTCAAAAGCTACACAGTGCAGAAGGACAAAGAAATGAAGAGGGAAAAGGAAAAGGAAATGACTCAGGTGGTGCAAGTTTTTCCGTTTATGGGTTTCACAGAATAATCACATTCAGTGAAGTTGAAATGCTATAATGGAGCCAGACAGTTTCTTGTAAGGTTCATCTAGAACAGAAACAGTTCAAAGAGAGGAGCAGTGAAAAATGGCTGATTGATTTGCTGAGCTAACAGTGAGTGACTTCCTTTCTTTCTGTCCCTCTTCTTGGTAGATATGCTACCAGGTGACTTGGCAACTAAGCCAAACATGATGGAGCTGACTTCTCAGGAGGTCAGATGGTGACCCATCTCTAGAGGTGTACATATTTGCATATTTTGTGCTCACATGCAATATGAAGTATTTTAAAACTCCCTTTTTTTCTCCTGATGATTGCAAATATTGCTTTTTTTTTGAAGAAAAAAAAGGTAGACGACAGTCTTTTTTCTGCACAAAGGGATAGTTTTCACAAAAAGTCAAAAATGTGAACAATCCTGCAACAATTGTACTACAAGAGTTTATTGATGGAACAAAATATATTTTCTTCTCAAAGACAAGAAATTCACCAGTAATCTTCCTGTGTACATCCTACTCTTCTTCTTTTCCTCTTTGACTAATGTAATTAGACCCTCACTGTACAGATATGGACCTACAAGTTCTATTTTTACCTTGAAACAAACACACAAGTACATTAGAAAGAGCCCTAGTGGTACAGTGATTAATTGCTAGTACTGCAGCCACTCACTCACAAACCACAGTTGCCAACTTAGTCCTGGCTAACAGGAGTAAACATCCACCAGAGGACTTGAGTGTACAGGATGGATTATATGGGAGGAGATAATCCTGTAGGTAACCTGGACAAAACAATGTAGGGCTTTAAAGGTAATAACCAACACTTTGTATATTTCCCACAAACTAATTGTCAGGCAATGGAGTAATTTTAATATTGGTGTGATATGATTACTCCTAGATGTCCCAATCGGGCTGCTGTGTTTTGAACTAACTAAAGTTTCTGAACTTGGTACAGAGGTAGCCCAATGTATAGCACATTGCAAAAGTCCAGCCTTGAGGTTACCAGCACGTGCACTATCATCTTTAGGTCCTCCAGCTCTAGGTAGGGGTGCAACTAGTGTAACATCGTAAGCTGAAAGTAAGCATTCCTGACCATCACATCTATCTGAGTTGTCATTTGGAGCAATGGACCCAGAAGCATCCCCAAGCTGTGAATACAGTCTTTCAGGAAGAGTTTATCCCCATTCAGGACTGGTTGACACACGTTGGCCTCATTCCCACTACAAAATAAATCATTTTTTGGACAAATCGATGAAGCGATTTAGCGTCAAATAGATGTTCACACTATTCAAGCTGTGATCGAACATACCCATTTCAATTTAATCCACTTCATATTCACATTCAACATGCAGTCGCCTCACAGGGGTGACTGTGCCACAGGAACTGAATCAAATAGACAGCGTGTTCACACTTGTGCTGAATCGATTTGTTTCAAAGAAGCAGGGAAGGCTGTAGATCCAAAAGAACTGGTTTAAATGGGTTTAGTGCTGTGCCCCCCTTGGCAAACCATGCCAGAAATTCAGTGCAAGTGTGAACAAGGGCCGTTTAAACCAGTTCAGATCAGTTTGAAAACCAATTTATTATGTAGTGGGAATGAGCCCCAGGTTAAGACCTTTGACAGTAAGCACCTCTGTCTTGAATGGATTCAGCTCACATTTGTTTTTCCTCATCCGGCCCATTACATCCTCCATGCATTCATTCAGAGGAGACACACTAGCCTTAGCTGAGGCTGTATTTGAATGCATGGAGAAATATATTTGAGTGACATGTGCATACTGATAGCATCCCGCCCCATGCCTCTGAATGATCTTTCCCATAGGCTTCATGGGAATAGCCTATTGAATAGCATCGGGGATAGGATGGCACCTTGTGGTATGCCATATAACAGATCCTTTTTTGAGGAGCAGCTATCCCCATGCATCACCATCTGGGACCTACCTGAGAAATAGGACTCGAACCACTGCAGTACAGTGACTGCGATTCCCAAATCCCTCAAGCATTCCAGAAAGATACCATGGTCGATGGTATTTAAAACCACTAAGAGGTCCAAAAGCATGCTCCTCCTGTCAATGCTCAGATGAAGATCATCCATGAAGGTGACCATAACAGTCTGAAAATCATATCCTGCTCTGAAGCCAGTTTGAAATGGGTCTAGATAATTTATATCACCTAAGACTGCCTGGAGTTGGCTTTAGCCATGTTGTTGCCATGACTGTTGCCTTGGTGTGTGTTTTTTAAAGATAACTTTACAGCAGTAACTTAAAACTTTACTTAATAAGTTAGAAATAAGAGTTTGGGGACACCCTCAGAAAAGGGGGCAGTCAAAGTTACAATGGGAATGTGAACATAGCAAATATAAAAGTTCTATGCAATACTAGAGATTTGGGAAATGAAGGAAAATTTCTTTGAACTGGGAAAGAATACCCTGGCTGCCCTTGTTCCTTCTGTTTATGGGGTATTTGAGAGGCTACTGGAATCAATGTGTCCATATGTTAGCAGTGTGTATTCACTTTGAATTGAATTGAGCCAGTTTAGAAAAATTGGGGATTTGACAAAAGAGAAGCATTCCTCTTTTGAATTTGAATTAGGGATGCAAATCATGTACAAGAATTAGGAACTGTTAATCATCTTGCCATGTGAAGTAAAAGCATTTTAGGTATATTTAAGACAAAAATAAAAATGAGTATGAGAATGTTTGGTTGGCTGGTTGGTTTTTACATACCGTATTTTCCGGTGCATAAGATGACTTTTTAACCCAGGAAAACCTGGGGTTAAAGTCGGGGGTCATCTTACACGCTGGATATAAGGAGGAGGAGGGGAGGGGAGGCAGGAGGAGGGGGACAGAAGTGCGAGGGGGAAGCAGCCTTGGGAGGAGAGGAGGAAAGACAAGGACAGAGATGGGGGTGAGAAGAAGCCTTGGGAAGAAAGGAGGACAAGGAAGACAGGGGTGGGGGCAAGAAGAAACCTTGTGAGAAGAAGAGGACAAGGAGAACAGGGGTGGGGGCAGGAAGAAGCCTTGGGAGAAGAAGAGAACAAGGAGGACAGGGGTGGGGGCAGGAAGAAGCCTTGGGAGAAGAAGAGGACAAGGAGGACAGGGGTGGGGGCAGCAAGAAGCCTTGGGAGAAGAAGAGGACAAGGAGGAAAGGGGTGGGGGTGAGAAGAAGCCTTGGGAGGAGAGGAGGACAAGGAGGATAGAGGTGGGGGTGAGAAGAAGCCTTGGGAGGAGAGGAGGACAAGGAGGACAGAGGTGGGGGAGGTAAGAAGCCTTAGGAGAAGAGGAGGACAAAAAGGACAGAGGTGGGGGCAGGAAGAAGAGGAGGAAGAGAGGAACCCTAAGACGATCCTCTCCTGGGGTTTTCTTGGCAAGATTGGTTCAGAGGAGATTTGCCATTGCCTTCCCCTGAGGCTGAGAGTGTGTGACTTGTCCAAGTTCACCCAGTGGGTTTCATGGCAGAGTGGGGAATCAAACCCAGGTCTCCAGAGTGGTAGTCCAACACTCAAACCACTACACCATGCTGGCTCCTATTCCCTATAAAACAATTGCAGACTTTTTTGTTGTTCCTGTGTGTCTTCTACTCCTTTCCAATTCATGGCAACCCTAAGGCAAACTTATCATGGAGTTTTCTTGGCATTTTCTTCAAATGGGAGTTGCCATTACCATCCTCTGAGGCAGAGAGTGTGTGACATGCCCAGGGTCACTTACTTGGCCGCAAATTGTACATACCCCAGAATACATCACCTAGTATATTGGCAGTCCTTTCCCCCAACACTTTCTCATTTCCCCCCAACCATCTCATAGCTGGGAGATGGAAATAATTTTTAAAGCAGCATTTAAATCTGGACTATTTTTTAAAAAGTAAGGTCCAAAACACACTACAGAAATACCATAAATGCTAGGGAACATGAGAGCTGTAGTTTGTTATGTTTATAAGTGACAGTTTTCCTGCTAAGTACCTGCATGTCATAAGCATTTGAATTAAAATTACCATATTGAAATCAAATCTGATGTTTGTTTGTTTTTAATTTTTATTTGGTGTTCATTGGAAGAGGGGTCATCTTATATGGAGAGCATATCCCAAGCTCTATATTTTAACTGGAAAAGTTGGGGGTTGTCTTACACGCCCAGTCGTCTTATACGTCAGAAAATATGGTAAGTTAACTGAGGGCCTTTACAGACTTCCAGAAATAATGCAGCTTAAGGCCACTTTAACGGTCCTGGCTCAGTGCTAAGGAATCATGTAGTTTATTGTGGCACCAGAGCTCTCTGACAGAGAAGGCTCAATGCCCCTGAAAAAAATACAGTTCACATGATTTCCTAGCACTGAGCCAGGACAGTTAAAGTGGCCTCAAGATGCATTATTTCTGGCAGTTTGTAAAGGCCCTGAATGAATGAAACAAAATTGTACAATCATACTAAACAATGTTTCCTCCTGATTCGTTTCATGAATTTTAATGATTAGAAGACTCATAGCAGCATTGTGTGTGTGTGTGTGTGTGTTTTTATGAACTAGCCAAGCAATCAACAAGTCGATCTGTGCTTCCTGTGTATGAATGCTTTGCTTCTCAGATAGGAAGGTCACTAGCTTTGCACAGAGATGGTTTTTGCAAATTAGAGAGATTTTACTCTTACCTCATTCAGGTTCACTTGAGAGGCTTGAAATTACCCTTTCAGGTTACTCATTGAATTAGGGCAACTTAATGCTACAGGAAAGAGGAATAATCCTTTACAACTCCAGTTTAAGCCAAACAGAGACACAAGGGCTGTCCACATGTGCCCCAAGGCCTGTGTTTCCCCTGGCCTTGCATCATCCTGTTCAGTCAATGCTGGCCATAATCCAAGGGGCAGGAACAGACTAGATTCTGGCAGACTAGACATGGATCCCATGAATCCTTGGGTAAGCCGAGCTTATCTTGGGTCAAATTAACCTCCCCCCAAGTATGCCATGGAATTTGCCAGAATCTCTGCAGCAAACCCTGGCAGATGGCCTCACATGCCCCTTACCCTACTCTCCCATTGCTGCTACTTAAAAGAATCCTGTCACTACACTTGATGTGGAAACAGAGTCCCTGGCCACATGGGCTGAGTCCACACTTTCCTAGATCATCTATTCAGGGCCACAGAAAACATTTGTAAAAATTGATATATCTTCTCCCAATATTCCCATTTAAGAAAAATAACCAGAGGCATGCAGATTCTTTGAAGGTGTTTCACATTTCTCTGACCACAACCACAAATGTCTTCCTCCATACCTCAGTGAAGCTAATTTTTAAAAGAAGTGTGATAACTGGTAGTGGATATGGAAGAATGGTTCATAGGAGAAGCAATGTTTCCCTGACGGTTAAATATGCTAAAGGTAGCATTCACTGTGTATTTCCAGAGCAAATTGAGATGAAAGTAAGAATGTTAGGTCTGCAGAATCTGTAGTCAAGCATGTTTTCACTAAAGCAGGGAAAGGGCTTCAAGAGTACTGACCCTGCTCTTCTTTTTATATTTTCTTTCCTTTCTCCCTGGATAATGTCACTAACTATCTCATTTTTGCTCTCCCACTATGGCAGTGTCTCACTTCCTCCTGCTAATCAAAATCTAATTGAAATCTAATTTATCTAGGTAGTATTCATTAAAATAGATTAAGTTAAAATTAGATTATTATTATTATTATTATTATTATTATTATTTGAAAAGCTGAGAAATTAAATACATTACAAGTGTTCTCAGCCATTAGGGAGAAGGAACTGTGTGAAATATCTTTATGTAACACACTACTACCAAGAAGGAAAGCAGCTGGTATGTGTATACAACTGGAAACGTTAATCATTAGATTTCATTTTTTAAGCTCAACCAGGTTGTTGGGAAACCAAGACCTGATTTTGGGGAATTTATAATTAGCTCAAATGAGAGGGAAGTGCCCAAATTTGCTTCTAGGACCTTATCCAATTGTCTATGGGAGATGTAAGAGTTTTTGGCTAGGGAAGACACTGAGACTGACCAAGCTCCAATTAAAGTATGAAATCTTTTATTAACAAAATAAGCAAACATCCAAATGTGGCACACACACACACACACACACACATATGCTAGAAGAATAAGTGGGAGAAAAGAGAGAGCAGGGAAGGCAAAGAGAGAAAGACCAGGACAGAGGATATACTTACACCCGAGCGACTCCTCTGGGGTTTGGCGGTGAATGAAGATGAGCTCCGTGGAAGGGGCATGACCGGCAAGAGGGGGGTCATTGGAACTATCTCAGAGCACAGACCGACAGAGTTTCAGCATGCACTTCTCAGGTAGCACAATGTCTGCTAAAATCCAGGGGTTTTTAAGGTCGATTTCTGCCTTCCAGACATGGCCTGGACAAAGCTAGACAAAGGTGTGATGGGCTTTTCATTGTTTACTTAAGTCTGGGCATAGTCTAAACAATGCATTTGGTATCAAAGAAATCAAGGAAAGGAAGCTAGAGAAAGGAGGTGTCATCAAATGTAATCACTGTCTCATTAAGTGTGATGCTGAGACAAACAAGCACTATTAGGTATGTTTTCCAACATAATGAGATATTCCCAAGGGCAACTCCCAAACCCTGCTTGTCCAGGAAATCCTTAGTGGTCTTAAGCAATTTTTAGCTTGCTTACCTGACCTCACATCTAGGGGATTATGGCTGCCATCTCCCAAGGGTCAGGCTGGGGTCATAGGGAACTCCATATGGCTAAAATATATAATAAAATGGAGGACTTCTGCTAACAAGGTATCACTGGTGTTTACAACAGAGGTCAACAGAGAAGGGATATAATGAGATTCTCCCTGTGAGATTTGAGTCTTTCTTCCTACTTTGTATCCAAGCAATGAGTAGTTCATCCTGTATGTACATTCCCATATATTAGGAGTGAAGACTAAAAAGTCTGTGAATTTCACGCCTTCCATTATTTTTTTGTACTTTGCCACTGCTGAACTTGCTGTCACACCCTGTCACACCTGTGGCAGTCATAGCAGCAAACATTGTGTGGCATTAGTCATGGCAAAAGAATCTCAATTTCACTTCAAAGCAAAGCAAAACAAGTGAACATCTGAAATTCAGCAGTGCAGCAATAAATCCAGGAGAGTGTAGTTACCTATGGGTTCAAGGAGAACTAAAAAGCCCATTGACCCCAGAGGTTACCCACCACTGTCATACATATCCCCTACCATAAGAAGAAGCAAAATAAAATAAAATAAAATGAAGGGAGAGAGAGAGAGAGAGCAGTAAGTGCATTTTGCAACACCCTACAGCTATCCTTCTGTATAATCCTTCTGTTTTGCCTCATATCAGTGATGGCAAACCTTTTAGAGACATGTGCCCAAACTGCAACCCACTTATTTATTGCAATGTCCTGTGTCCCCCTGGCTTTCTACTAATGAACTCTGATGAACTCTGTGCCGGGGCGATGGCATGCATGCTCTGAATGCCCCCTTTAGCATACATGCCGTAGGTTCACCACAACTGCCCTATATCATCCATGATTAATTTAAAATAAAATTAAAATTCATTTCAAAACCTAGAATGCTAAGGTCCAAAACACACCGCAGAAATAATGTAGTTTGAGGCTGCTTTAACTGCCTTGGCTCAATGATAGGGAATTCTGGGAACTGTTGTTATGTGAGACATTTAGCCTTCTATGTCAGAGAGGTCTGGTGCTGCAATAATGGGTATGGGCCACTGTGTGGAGAAGATGGCAAAAAGTTAACAGGGGACAAAGAAAAGGCAGAATTACTCAACACCTTCTTTGCTTCAGTCTTCTCAGAAAAGGCAAAGGCTGCTCAACCTGAGGATAATGGAGCAGAGGACAGAATAGGAGAATTTCAGAACAGAATAAGTAAAGAGATAGGACAGGAATACCTGGCTAATCTGGATGAATATAAGTCTCCAGGACCAGACGAATTACATCCAAGGGTATTAAAAGAACTGGCAAACGTAATATCGGAACCATTGGCAATAATCTTTGAGAACTCCTGGAAAACAGGAGAAGTCCCAGCGGACTGGAGGAGGGCAAATGTTGTCCCCGTCTTCAAAAAGGGGAAAAAAGAGGATCCCAACAATTATCATCCAGTTAGTCTGACATCAATACCAGGAAAGATTCTGAAGCAGATCATTAAACAGAGAGTCTGTGAACATCTGAAAGGTAATTTCATAATCAGAAAAAGTCAACATGGGTTTCAGAGAAACAGGTCATGCCAGACTAATCTGATCTCTTTTTTTGATGAAATTACCAGCTTGGTAGATGAAGGGAATGCTGTGGATATAGTATATCTTGATTTCAGTAAGGCCTTTGACAAGGTTCGCCATGACATTCTTGCAAACATGCTGGTAAAATGTGGGCTAGACAAAGTAACTGTTACATGGATTTGTAATTGGTTGACTGGCCGAACCCAAAGGGTGCTCAACAATGGCTCCTTTTCAACCTGAAAAGAAGTGACCAGTGGGGTGCCACAGGGCTCTGTCCTGGGCCCAGTGCTATTCAATATCTTTATTAATGACTTGGATGATGGTATTGGGGGCATAGTTATCAAATTTGCAGACAACACCAAATTAGGAGGAGTAGCTAATACCCCAGAGGACAGGATCAAAATTTAAAATGACTTGAACAGACTAGAAAGCTGGGCCCAAGCTAACAAAATGAAATTCAACACGGAGAAATGTAAGGTACTGCACTTAGGGCAGAAAAACGAAAAGCACAGCTATATGATGGGGGACACCTGGCTGAATGAGACTACGTGTGAAAGGGATCTAGGAATCCAGGTGGACCACAAGTTGAACATGAGTCAACAGTGCGATGCAGCAGCTAAAAAGGCCAATGCAATTTTAGGCTGCATCAGTTGAAGTATAGTGTCTAGATCAAGAGAAGTAATAGATCTATTCTGCTTTGGTCAGGCCTTACCTGGAATACTGTGTCCAGTTCTGGGCACCACAGTTCAAAAAGGATGTGGAGAAACTGGAGTGTGTCCAAAGGAGGGCAACTAAAATGGTGAAGGGTCTGGAAACCAAGCCCTATGAGGACTGACTTAGGGAGCTAGGGATGTTTAGCCTGAAGAAGAAAAGGTTGAGAGGTGATATGATAGCTGTGTTTAAATATTTGAAGGGATGTCATATTGAGCAGGGAACAAGCTTGTTTTCTGCTGCTCCAGAGGCTAGGACCTGAAACAATGGATTTAAGCTCCAGGAAAAGAGAATCCACCTCAACATTAGGGCGAACTTCCTGACAGTAAAGGCGGTTCGACAGTGGAACACACTCCCTCGGAGAGTAGTGGAGTCTCCTTCCTTGGAGGTCTTTAAGCAGAGGCTGGATGGCCATCTGTCGGGGATGTTTTGATTGGGAGTTCCTGCATGGCAGGGGGTTGGACTGGATGGCCCTTGTGGCCTCTTCCAACTCTATGATTCTATGATTCTAACTACATTTCCTCAGATTCCCTAGCATTAAGCTAGGGTCGTTAAAATGATCTGAAACTGGATTATTTCTGCAGTGTGTTCTGGACCAAAGACAGAATAATAATGTAGAAAAAATGATGTTTTGTTATCCCAATCCATTGCCATTTTTGATTTCCATATAAAAAATATCACACTGAATAAAATTTACCAGTTAATTATGATAGATGTGTGTGTTGAAAGGCATATCTTTATGAGTTTGGGTCTCTCTATTGAAATGGAGGGATCCTTGTGCTTGCAGACTCTCCTGGTATGCAGCAGAGTCACAGCATGCAGAAAGAATCTCCAAATGGGGACATTTAGGTTTTGAAACAGCTTAATTTTAACTGAGTGAGGAAGAAGCTGCTGTTAAAGAAATAGGTCAGGAGGAAATGATTAAAATTCTGTTATGGAGTTCTTGGAAAAGACTCCAGCAATAGTGAGAGAGAGTGATGTCCAGAATGTTTTGTGAATGCTTAAGTTCTATTACATCGGCACAAACTGTATAGCAGGGGTAGGCAACTTTTACCTACCTGGGGCTGGTCCACTGATTCGGAGCTCTTCCGTGGGCCAAGGGGGGGGGGGAATGGTGCCGCGTGGGTATGCTTGCTCGTGCATGTGCAGTATGCCAGAGATACTGCACATGCGCGAGTGAGTCAAGGCTGCCATTTTGTTTTCCAAAATGGCGGGCATGACTCATTTGCACATGCGCAGTACTCTGGCACATGCGCAAATGAGTCATGGCCGCATTTTGGAAAACAAAATGGCAGCGGTGACTTGCAGGGGAGTGGCGGGGGTGGCAGGATTGGGCTGGGTCCGGTCCAAAGGCCTTGTGGGGCTGGGTCCAGCCCCCAGGCCGTAGGTTGATGACCCCTACTGTATAGAATGTTTCTTATAAAACAATTACAATTTTAATGTATGATGAAGAATCTTAAACTAATCAGTAGTGGAACAGAAATGGTAATTACCTATCAAAGAATTACAATGTCGTCTTGTAATTAGTTGCAAAGAGAGCAGCCTTGATCCAGAAGGTCTGTTCCTCACACAAGTGGCTTTGTGTTATCAGAGAGTTGTATTCTAAAAGACAGAATCTTATTTTCATCATGGTTGTAGAATAATCTATGTGGGAAACAACACTGAGTACATGATGTTCTGTTCTAGAACTGGATATAGTTCCATGCCTCCCCAAAATTTCAGTTGGTACCAAACACTGGAAAATTTATTGCTAAGCTTTATTTGTTATAAATAATGCAGCAGATGATATATAGTTGAGAACCATTTCAGTCCTTTTGCTGATGGGGTCCAGCATCCCCTCATTACTAATGGTAGAATTGGGCCTCTAAGCAACTAATTCTACCCAGACTGCCTATGGTGAATATCTGGGTTGGGATGCACCCTTACCCAGGCAGGGCCAATGGAATATGGATCTCAATTCTAATTGCAGAAGAAAACAAAGAGCCATAAATCTTTTCCTGTCAGCTTCCTGGAATCAGAGAGAAATATATTTGAGCACTAGCAGTAGTAAGCACACTCAAGAAGAGCACCTCCCTTTCTCTGTAGCTAGGAAAAGGATAGGGTCTTTGCACTGGTGATAACAGAGTAGCACTTGGGTTTGAAGCAATAATATGATGCTCTCATACTAATATCACACTGAATTTTTGGAGAATCAGAAAACAGCCAAGTATTTCAATGCATTTCACACTTATTTGTGGCTCAATGCACAATCAGGAAACACTTCTACTCTCACCCACGGATAGGAGAAAGGTAAGGGAGCACCTTTTGTTGTTATGTGCAAGTTGACTTCAACGTATGGTAACTCATTCATAGTGTTGTGTTGTGTTGACAAAATCTATTCAGAGGAGGTTTGTCATTGCTTTCCTCTAAGGAGGAGAAAGTGTGATTTGTCCAGAGTCACCAAGTGGCTTTTCATGCCTGAGCAGTGATTCATACCTTGGTCTTCCAGGGTCATATTCCAAACTCAAGTCACTACAACATGCTTGCTCTAAGGAATCACTTTGACAAACCTTAAAAATATTTAGCTGATATATTTTGCTATTACTTTCCAAGCATCTTGAAAGCTCATCAAAGCAAAGAAAAATCCAGTCTCTGTGCCAGGAAGATAGGTGGGAGATCATGATTGCATTGTACTGCCCTTCAGAAGTTCTTCCAGCATTTCTGAAGTGAAGGTACAGACAAATTGCAGTTGGCAAATTCTGTGGGGACATATCAACACAAGTGTAAAGTGAACACCAATGAAGAATCCCTCCACACCAAAAAATCCTCAACAGCAACCAACCAACCAGGGAGATCATTAAAATATCTCCCAGGTCACAATGAATGCCTTAGATACTGTGTTAAATTTGGTGAGTTACAAGTTATGCATGCTTGTGTGTAATATCCATACAACACAACATCCATTTAAAGATATACAGTAGTTAAAACAAAAATAAAAATGTTGCTTCCAAGTGTCAAACTTGGATTCTGGTTCATCTGTGAGCATATTAAAATGTGCAGGAGTTGCCTGCTAAGTTGAAAACTTCAGAACATTTCCCCTCCTAATCTACATAAGGAATGTTGTTCAGAATGTAATGATATCTCCCTGGGAGTTCACATTAGTTCTCTGATCTAGAATTGTTTTGACAGGAATTATGTTAGACAAGTCATTTTTCATCTATTAGTAATTAAGTTAAAATGATTGGAGGGACTTAGTCAAGTGCCTAGATGAAATGGATAAGGTCTTTTATGTGTCCTTAAGGAAATTGTCTGATTAAGTAGTAGAGGTCAATTTAATTAAAATGCTCCAGTGGGTGAAGGAGGTAAGCAAAGATACTTTGAAAACTTTATTGACTCCTTACCAGATAAAGTCTAAATGATTGTTCTATATGTAACAGCGATAGCAGGGTGTGGTAATGTGCCTGTCATTCATAGCTGTTTTCCTTTTCTAATCTTTCCTATCAAATTAGTTAAGTTAAGAAACATTTAATCAATATTTTCCCTCCAGGCTTTCCCTTCATTCCATTCTATCTTAGTCTGTGACCCTTCAGAGGAAGCAATCATGGTCTTGTTTTCTGGCTAGAAATATTACACTAAAATGGTATATATATATATATATATATATATATATATATATAAGCACCTTTAAGTGAAAATTACAACCATACACTGATAAGAATGAGCATATATGTCTGCAGCATAGGAGTTTAGAAACTATTCCTGCAGATATTCTAGCCCACAGTGCTCATAATTCTGTACTATTGGCCATTTTGTGGGTCTGTAGTGTGAAAGGTTCCTCATCCCAACTGTAGTATATAGCCAGTCCTATTTAGCTTTGATAGACATCCTCAGAGTGTCTTTCTTATGTCAAAGGTTGTGAGCACCCATAACTGACTCAAGAGCTGGTGGGTGCATCTTGATCCAAACTCCAATAGCTGCTACAGCTGGGAGGACTGAAATCTTAAATGTAGAAAGTACTGACCATCAGGGGAGAAAAACATGCTTTTTCTGACCAATTAAGCATCTACATATTCCTTGCCAATCAGAGGAGTCAATTTGCAGATCCCTTTACTTTTTTGGTGCCTGAAAGCCTGCATATAAAAGATCAAGAAAACCTAACTAGAATTTAATTGGATTGCATTCCAGCCATAGAACCCAATGTTAATGGTTCAAATTGAGGATTCCTGATAATTCTAAATAATATCTATGCACAAGACCTTTTATATTTGAAGGCATTAAAAGGGAGGGGAAGCTCAGAAAATGATGCAGCTTTAATTAACTAATGATGGTGTTTTCAACCCCAGAATATTTGGCTAATGTGCTCCTGGCATATACACAGTTTCTTTCTTTTTTTTGAAAATGACAGAAGATGATTCTTTAATGTCACCATAGCTTTTTAGTTTCTGACTTTTTCTAACACTTTGGAGAAAACAAAAATGAAGAGATAGGACAGCTATTCCATGTATCTGTGGCATGCTCATTGTTGCCTACAGATTATTTTATACAAGTGCACCCTTACCTTGATCAGTAGGGATGTGTAAGTAATGTGCTTTCATTTGAAATTTGGAAGGTTTGTCTCATTTTCAAATGTCTAGGCAAACCAGGGACTACACCACAAGCTAACACAGGAATACCCTGAAATGAATTGCTGTAATATGAATAGCAGTCAGGGAACACTGTCACCAGTCACTCCCTTGGATGTCAGAACAAGGCACCCAGCCATGTGATCATCACTGGGTGCCTCCTTCTGACCTCAGAAGCAATTGACTCATGGCAGCAGTGATTGCACCAAATGGCTCAGTGATATGTCCATGCAGACAGCCACCATGGTACAGAGATGGAAAGCCAGGTAAAGGGGAGAGATTGGGGCAGCTTCGAGGCCAGGATGCTATTGGCTGAACTTGGACTTTCCTGGTTAGTGTAGACAAAGGCCTAAGGGATCTGTCATCATGGTCAGGTCTAAGATCTCAAGGAATGGAAGAAACTAATGCACAAGTCTTAACTTTGCAAATGCACTACTGACCACTACTGAGATCTGAACTTCAACACTCAGGATTGAATCCAGGAGTACACCCAAGCTGCAGACCAACATCTTCAATGGGAGAATAATCCTACCCAGCAAAGACTGAATCCCTATTCCTTGCCTTTTGAATTACTACTCTCTTATTGAAGATTGGAGTGGATTAAGTTTTGCCTGGATTAAGTTTCAATTTGTTTCCCTTCATTAATCTATGGCAAGCTCTGGTTTAGGACAAAAGAGCTTCTTGGATTGAGAATTAAAAGCACATGCACACATTTAAACCAAGGATTGAGGATTAATAGCACACACACACACATTTAAACCAAGGAAACAAAGAAAGGGGCAAGTCTTATCCCATTAAGGAAAAAAATGTAATCATGGCACTGGGGAGGGAGGACATCTACAGGTACAGAATGTATATGTATATCTCTTAGTGGGTAGTACAATTCACCTGTGCCCCATTTTTTGATGCTTTCCTGCTTAGAAGATTTAGATGAGCAAATAAGGAACAGTGCAGCATCAACTGGTGCAATACAGCAGTGCAGAATACTGGTAGACTAGAGCTGCATCTACACTGCAAAATTGGCTTAATGCCATGGAATTCTGAGATATGTGAGATATTTAGCCTTCTCTGTCATTGAACTCTCATGCTATAGGAAAAGGTAAAGATATTCCCTGCTTGTCAAGTCGTGTCCGACCATAGGAGGTGGTGCTCATCTCTGTTACTAAGCTGAAGAGCCAGCATTGTCAGATACTACTCTGTGGCCATGTGGTCAGCATGACTGCACAGAACACTGTTTACCTTCCCATTGAAATGGTACCTATTTATCTTGCATTTGCATGCTTTCAAACTGCTAGGTTTGCAGAAGCTGGGACTAGTGACAGGAGCTCACCCCATCATGCAGCACTCGGGCCTTGAACTGCCAACCTGTTGATCTTGCAATCAACAGAGTCAGCATCTTAACCACTTGAGCCACTGCATCTCGTTATGCATAACATCTGGTACTATAACAAACTACAAATCCCAGAACTCCATAGAATGGAGCCATGGCAATTAAAGCAGTGTCAAATCCAGTTCAGGGTTACAGAAATCTGTTTTTTTAATTGTCTAATTATACTTAAATATTTGTTTTATAAAATTGATATTTGAAGTCATAATTACCCCCTTTTTGAGACTGTGGCCTCTAATTCATAACTGTTTGCTTTGGGTTAATTTGATTTGCCTTTATGTAGTAGATGTTCATGCAATTTACCTTAATTCAGATCACCTTCATATAAATTGTTTAATTTGTTTTCTTTGACCTTTATAAAATGAAAGTGAAACTGGCCCAAGCTTGGTTAGCACATCACCAGAACATTCCAGGTATTATTTTTTTAAAGAGAATTGCCATACTACATTGACTGGCATATTAAGAATATATAGCATCTGTAATATGAACCAAGTGTAAGTTTCACATCAAAACTGTAACAAGTCACACAATGAAATACCTTAATTTCACCTAATTTCACAAGCATTGTGCTGTGCTTCAGTTCATAATATTCTATTGTCTAAGATAATGTTTGTTCGATTTACTCAAATAGTTTTAATATATGTTGTCATAAATGTGTTCACTTTTACTGCACTTCTGTTTTGTGATCTGAATTCCAGAGTCTGCTTAGGAGATGTAGATGAGCAATTATTTTACTGCATATTATGAGAACAGTGTCAGGCACTGTCTCTCCAAAGAATCTTCATATACATTGATGATTCATGTTCAACAGATGTGGTTCTTATTAACCACTTCTGGGCAGAGTTCAGAAAGATTTCTTGTCTATAAGGAATGTACCTTATTGGTTTTCTCACATCATTGGTTTCTTTGGGTTTTGTACATGACTTTGAGCCCAAACAGTCATTCAGTACCCAAAGGCAATAGGGGAATAAGAGACTAGTTTATCCATTGAGTCTATGATCAACATGTGTGTATTTAAAGCAAAGGATTGCTACTATCACTAACCTAGGGAATGGTAGGATTTTCTGAAAATATGTTTTTCAATGTAAAGATAAAGACCAAATGGAATGTGATTATTGTGGTTGTTGTTGCCATTGAGTCAACTAATGGACTAATGGAAACCCTGTGGATAATAAATTTCAAATACCCTCTATCATATACTGCTCTGTTTAGGACCTGCAAATTCAGTCCTGTGATCTCCCTGATTGAGTCTATCCAACTGGCATGTGGTCTTCCTCTCTTTCTGCCACTTTCTAACTTTCCTAGCATAATTGTCTTTTCTAATTAGTCATGCATTCTCATGATGTGGCCAAAGTACAACAGCCTCAATTTGATCATCTTGGCTTCCAAGGAGACTTCAGGCTTCATTTGTTCTAGGATCCATTTGTTTGTCTCTTTGGTATCCTTAACACTCTTCTCCAGCTCCACATCTGTACATGGTGATAGGGAATACAATGGCTTGACAATTCTGACTTTAGTGCTCAGCTGTATATCTTTACTCTTTAGGATCTTGTCTAATTCATAGAATCATAGAGTTGGAAGAGACCACAAGGACCATCCAGTCCAACCTCCTGCCATGCTAGTTCTTTCCTAGCTGCCCTTACCATTCCTAGGCTTCTTCTAATTTCTTGATTGCAGTAACCATTCTGATCAATGTTTGATCCTAGGTATGGAAACTCTTTAACTCTTTAGGTTTCCTCATTGTCTTTGTTTCACCCACTTGTTTAAGCCACTAACTGTATCTATAGAGCTTATAAATAATATGCTAGAGGGAAAAAGTAATAAGATTACCTTTTCAGTGGACAAACATATAACAGTATTCCTTATACTGAACAATGTTATGCCTGCCACTTTTCTGGGTGGGCTCAGCTAGATGGAGTGATTTTTGAGAGATCTGTGCCATACCAATTGATGTTTTAAAATAATGTATATCTCAATATTTATAATTTCTTGCATTTTATTGAGATGATTTAGTATGCTGTGAGAAACCTCACATCCCAACTTTAGGAAGAAGACAGGATAAACAAATTAAATGCAATAGCTGTTAGCTAGTTAACTTACAGGGATAAACAGATGGTGGGTAAGGCCACCCCTTTGAGCACTGGATTGGGGCTGTGACAACCACACACCATGGCCCTGGTCTGGCATTTTTTCATCCTTTTGGGACCAGAAAACAAGCACTCCTTTTGCCACTGCCACAGCTCTTTTCTAGGGTAATGTGTAACAACTGTACCACGGGAGTGTTGGAACATTGCCCACCGTCTGGTCAGGTGGGCAGTGTGATGGCAGCTTGGGGGCAGAGTCAGGCCATGTGGCATGCAGTTGCCATGCCCCCATTCCACCCCAACACCAGCTCATAGTGCTGGTCTGTACAGCCTCAAACTTAAGTACTTACTATTAAGGGTCCTAATCTGGAGTTAAAGACATGTCAGCCAGTTCTGTATAGAGTTATACTCCTCTTGAAAGACTGTTCACAACTTGCCAGCACTCCTAGATCTGTCTCTCCAAATGTCAGCCCAGACAGATGTGAAAGTCAGGAGTGCTTATTATCACCTTCAGCTGATATGCCACTTGCACCTCTTCCTAGAATTGGAAGACCTAAAGATGATAGTCCATGCACATGCGATGTAGAGCATATTGTAAATGGCTTGACTTTTGCAATGCACTCTACATTAGACTATCTTTGTACCAAGTTTGGAAACTTCAATCAGTTTAAAACACAGCAGACACACTGATTGCTAATACATCTAGGACTGTGTATATCAAACTAATATTAAAATCACTCTACTGACTGCCAGTTAGTTTCTGTGAAAAGTACAAAATGTTGGTTATTACCTTGAAGGTCCTACATGGTTTGTGTCTAGGTTACCTGTAGAATTGCCTCCTCCAGTATAATCTGTCGCATATTTTCAGGTCCTTGGGGCGGCATTTACTTCAACTGCCCAGGACTAGACTGACAACTGTCACCCAAAGGACATTTTTATCAGTTGCCCTTAGACTACAGAATGACCTGTTGGAAAAAAATTGACAGCTGAATATACTGTCTGAATTTTACAGTATTAAAGACCTATCTCTTCTGGCAAATCTACCCAGTCAGCTTTAAACTATGAATTTTAAATTGGAATATTTTTAATTTTATGTTGGATGATTTTAATGTGTCCTAGGTTTATGTGTTTTAACTTAACATGTTAAAATGGTTTTATGTGTATTAATCTACGTTGTGCCCTGACTTACACCTTGGGGAGTGATGAGTAAGAAATAATAATAATAATAATAATAATAATAATAATCCAGTAAATGTGATATTCTTCAAATAGACCTCTTGGGCTACATAAACTGAAAACAGACCTATTAGCAGAGCAGCCAAAGTTACATCAGTTGGAACTGTACCATCTACACTGTCAAAATCAGAGTGGATCTCAGTGATTTTATCTGAAAAATTTCATACAAAATTTTCACAAGACGATTAGTGGTCTGTATTCTCCTCTCATGAGCCAGGATGCAACTGAGCCATTGAACACTCAAAATTGTTATGATGGATGACTCTGAGCAGACACCATGCTAGTAGAGAATAAATTGTGTGTGTGTTTGGGTTGCAAGAATCAACAAGCTGCAGACTTTCCTATGGCATCTGAACTTCACTCAGGGGGGAAGCAGATGGCACAAAGCGCCGTTTTCGGGGCAAGGAAGGGGAGGGGCAGCCGCACGGTGGGCGCCCCAACTCCTTCCCCAAAACGTCCTCGGAGCAGCCGGCCCTCTGCACAGCTGGCACTCAGAGGATGACCTCCCGCTGCAGCATCCGTACACGCTGCAGCGGAAGAGTTGCTGAAGGTGCGCCAGCAGCCTTTTGCAGCGCACCTTCAGCGATATATGGAAGGAGCACTATTTTAGCGCTCCTTCCAGGGGCAGCTAAGCTGCGCCGAGGGGCTGAGTTGTGCGGATACCTCTGCCCTGCGGTGCAGCTTCTTGGGGCAGTCCCGTGCCGCCCGTCTGCTTCCCCCTTCAGTTTCTATTACTGGTGCAGCATTTATTGTTCCATTTGTAAAGTAGTAAACCTCTGGGATAGTTTGAATCCAGTACATGGGAGTTACTCTCAAGAGTGGTTTGCCTGCCACAGTGGTCAGTTCTCCATTTCAGAGGACAACCAGAGCTTTAATACAATGTCTTGTCAATGGAACAGGGAACTCCCTAAGAGTCATCATAGAAATCAGGGAAATAAGCCACATTTATGTTGAGTAAAATTTAAGCAGAGATTTGGCATTGTATTAGCAAGGATCCATGCATCTTTTCATCTGCCTGCCAATCAATTCTTGGGAATCGTTGGAATGATGGGTCAAAGGGTCCCACTGCAGTATGAACAACTATGAACTTCCTTTGATCACTTTGGAGTAAGGCTGCATGCCATTCCTAACTCGTGACATTTTTTATATACCTCAACCACTGATATGGATTTTTATGGGAATTCTTCCTGGGGGAATAGATAAACCTGCCCACTTCCCCATAGCTCAGTATCAACAATACTTCTTGCCCAATAAAGTTGTGAGAATAGTAAGAAAACTAGCACACACTAACAATAAGCAAAGGGGAAACTCTGTAGGCAAAGAGATCACTCAGGCTCACAACAACTGATAGTAACTAATAGCCACACTATAGCAGCATCCTATGAGATCCTAAGACTTGGAGAGAGGTATTTAGCCAGTGTGGTATAAAGGTTAGTGTGTTGAACGCAGTGTGTTGAACCGTGGGAGAACAGGGATCAAATCCTTGTTCAATCTTGGAAACCCACTGGGTGTTCAAGCCCTATTCTTTCAGCCTCAGAGGAAAGCAATAGCATCCCCCTCCCAACAAATCTTGCCAAGAAAACCCCATGATGACCATAGTGTCATCATAAGTCAGAATTGAATTGCAGGCACATAGCAACAACAGTTTAGAATTCTCAGCCAGAATTCTCTACTGCCTTCATAAGCCTGAAGATTCAATAAGATGATGCTATGGCAGTTAAAATAGAATATATCACTATAATTTTGTGGTGTGAATGGGTCTAAGGCCATGACAAACAAAGTAAATATAGGGAGAATAGGTGGAGATCCAAAATGCTGAATGAGAGACCTGGCAGCAGCCCTAGTGTATGTCATAGAAAGGGATGTGACATGGAACTACCACTTTCAATCTCTCACCACAAAGCCACCACTTGACATCAGGTACTGCATCTTGGTTGCCTCGACAAAACGAGAAGCATGTAGCTGACAGGTCTGAAGATAGACTACACTCCTGTCCACTTTCCCTGTGTCTTATATGGTTTACATGGAGGTCCCCGGAAAGCAAGATACATACAAAAATTCTGAAGATAAAAACATGTTAATGAAAGTTAAGAACTTATACATATAAACATTATCTGTATGCTATGCTGACAGTATTGCCCATGAAAGGCTGATAGGCACTTCTGATGTGATGGAATATGTATTTCATCTCACAGTTCTCTCTTTTTCTCTCTCTGGAGTTTTCTGTAGTTGCTACAATTCTACATTTGATCCAGGAACTAATGTAACATTCTCTTTGGGGTGGATTCTAAAGGGGCTAAATTTAAATATATTTTCATTAATAACTTAATTCAGTCCAAATTGTTTCTTTTGTCCTTTAAAAAAGGAGAAAGAAAATTACCTTACTACTCTTATGCACAGAAACAGGAGCAGCTGTCGCCTCAGGGACCCTCATGGTCATGGATCCTTTGGGCATTGCTGACTGTATCCTGTTGTTAAATGAGGATACAGTTCACTAAAAAAAAAAGCCACCTCTGTAGTCACGCAGTATAGTTTTGAAGTGAACAGATTTTCTTTTCAGTCAGAAACCTCACTGAATGCAAACATCAGATAATGCACACAAAGGGAAAAAAAAGAAAGAAAGAAAGAAAGAAAAGAAAAGAAAAGAAAAGAAAAGAAAAGAAAAGAAAAGAAAAGAAAAGAAAAGAAGTTGAATCAGGAGACACACCGCTGAGCTTCTTCCTTTGAGAGGCAGAAAGAGCTTGGGAGAGGTTTTTTTTAGGGGCATTTTTGTCTATTCTATCTCATTCATCTGCTTCATCAAACAAGTATATTGTATTGGATGGTGTTGTAAGTATAGAATATATGGGTGTATGTGCTTGGCCATTGCTGATCTGCTGCAATATATCTACAGTGGCTAACATGGGTTTGCTTAATTCTTTTGTACCTGCTGTGTGCTTTGTTTTGTATAAGCTGAAGGCCCTTTTTTGGGACAAAGTGTAGAAAAGAAGCAGAGCTAACAACTGGGTTTTGGGTATTCAGCTGCAAATAATATAGTTTATAAACTAGAGATGTAACTTTGTTCATTAAATTTAAACAGAGCAATAGTAAGCATTATTCTGGGGATAGGAAATTTTTTTCCATCTTTACCTCAATGATGAGAATCCCACCTGCACACCTATCACTGTCTGTTCATATCAGATTGTGAGATTTTCATTTTTCTTCCAGTATTTGGTGCACATTTTCCAAAATATGCACCTTTATTTATATATTTTTCTTATGTACACATTTCTTTTTACTGTGCTATGCTTGTGCACTGTATGCATTTTTAGCCTTTTTTTAAAAAAAAAGTCTCAATGATTTTCTGCCCACATCACTTCTCTTGAAATATACTGCAAGTCTTTCAAATTTGTGGACTCCTGAGGCAAGGTGTACTTTGTCTCGCAACAGGTCTTTGGATTTTAAAATTGAAAATTCTGTAAGATCATAATTCTACTGAAATTCCTTTGCCTGAATAATGTAAGCATATCAGATATTTCAGGGTGAAGCAGATAGGTAGGAAGGAGCAGCCAGAAGCTGCTCTAAGCCTGATTGCCCTGGGACCATGGTGAAGACACATTGTGGCCCTGAGGGCACCCCCTACAATGGCCCCAAACAGGAGCAGAAAAGATCCACTTCTTTTGTGGCTGGATTTGGGCCATCTTAGGCAGCCCTAGTGAGGTCCCAGGGTGGCTTCCAGGTGCTCAGGGTGCATGCATCGTGTAAACACCATGGCCCCAGAGCAGCTGGAAGCCACCCCTATATGCCTGTCTGTTTCAAGCCTTCCTTAAGCATCTACCCTGGCTTCCAGTTTGTGGGCAGGTTCAGTTCAAAGTGTTGGTGAGGATTTGGAGATTCTTCTCTAAATGATCTCGTGAGTAAAGGTGAGTGGCTGGCTATTGAAGAGGGGGCTTACTTCCTATGAGGGATTCATCTGATGTTTAGTCATGAGGGAAAAGGACTCATGTTCATGTTTTTTTTTTCATGGTTTTTGGTGTTATCCTGAGTGCACTTCAGTGCTACTAGATGTGGTTACATTGAGGTTTTTTTTTTTTTTTAAATGCATTGGTGATGCTGACTTCATGCTCTGCATTATTTTGGATTTTTATTCTTTTTCTTGCATTTATAGTTGTGGGAGGTGATCATTTTGATAGTATATTAATGAATTACTGTTACCTGCCTTAGACTATAGGCCTAAGCAGACTGCCAGAAATAGTGCACATTAAATTGAGGCACTGCCCTGGCTCAGTGCTAGGGAATCATGGGAACTGTATTTTTTTCTGGGACATTGAGCCTTCTCTGTGAGAGAGCTCTGGTGCCACAATAAATTACAGTTCCCATGATTCCCTAGCACTGAGCCAGGGCAGTGCCTCAATTTAATGTGCACTATTTCTGGCAGTCTGCTTAGGCCCTATGTCTGTACTGATGGGAAAACCTGGCTTACAGTCAGGGCTTCTGGATCTGCATGGAGAATGAGCTGTCTGTACAACCAGTACCCTAAAAGGGCGGATACCAGCAGCACTATCCACACACTCCCCTTGCTCAGTTCCTGATCTGTTCCACCCACCCACCCACCCACCCACCCACACTCCCCCTCATCCCTACACTGGCATGCAGTCCATGCACATACACAGGGGATTCACCACACTTTACGGCCTGATTCAGAGCTAATGAGGACTCTTTTTACTCTGGCACATGATGTTCTGCCTGTTCTGGCCATGTACATTATTTAAAGAGGTCAGTGTGGGAATGGGGTAGGAGTGTTTCTTTTCCTCAATAAAAACATGATTCTTGTACTTTGTTAGTTTAGAATGGTTGTACACAAATATTGTAAATCCAGGCAGGAGGTGTTTTTTTTCCCTGCAGGAAAATCAGATTCCAACTGAGAAGTGACCCAGTGGCTACATTACAGCAGGATGAGAGAGGTAGAACAAAGACGTTCTTGCCTAGGAGGACTCAGAGAGTGAGAAAGTTTCCAGATCATTTTGTAGTGCAGGATGCTAGAGCCTGTACAGTGGTGGCTGATGAGCCTGAGAGTTTTAAGGAGTTGCAGAGTTTTCCTGAGGAGGAAAAGGAGAAGTGGTTTTCTGTAATGGATCAGGAGTACATGTCTTTGATAGATAAGGAAGTGTTTGAAGTTGTTGAGAGATCTAAGAATCACAAGGTGATAGGTTGTAAATGGGTGTTCAAGAGGAAAGAAATGCCAGATGGTACCCATAGATACAAGGCTAGTCTGGTAGCAAAAGGTTTTGATAAAACATTTTCTCCTACAGCTAATCTAGAAAACCTCAGATTGGTTTTGGCTTTAGCAGCAAGGAGGGGCCAGTTTGTGAAACATTTTGATTTTGAAACTGCATATTTGAATGGTAGTCTTGAGGAAGATGTGTTCATGGAACAACCTTTGGGTTTTGAACAAGACAGTGATGGAAAAGTATACAAGTTGAAAAAGTCTTTGTATGGTTTGAAGCAGAATGCAAGAAGTTGGAATTGTTGTATTCATGAGGAGTTAGTGAAATTAGGGTACAAACGCAGCATTGCTGATGCATGTATTTACACAAAGGGTGATGTTACATTGGTGATTTATGCTGATGACTTGTGTGTGGCTGGAAAATCAGAACAAGAAATTGAGACTGCAGAAAGAATTGTTAAAAAATTTGTGATTAAGGATTTGGGTTTTCTCAGAGCCTACCTTGGAATTGAGGTTCAGTGGACTGAGGATGGTAGATGTTTGTTAAGTTAGCAGAAAAAGATAGAAAGGCTGATTGAAAAATGTGGACTGCAAAGTGTTAAGGTAATGAAAAGCCCTATGAGTCCTGGTTATGTCAGTGGTGAGTCAACAAAAGAGTTTGAAAATCCAGAATTATTTAGAAGCATCATTGGAAGTGTGATGTTCATAGCAAACAACACAAGGCCAGATATTGCATTTGCAGTTGGCATACTTAGCAGAAAGGTAAACAATCCTAAAGTTGAGGATTGGACTGCAGTGAATCATGTGTTGAGATACCTGAAAGGTAGCAAAGACAAGAAGCTTGTGATTCAGGGAAGTATGGTTCAGCTTGAATGTTTTGTGGACAATTCATTTGCTTCAGAGCAAAATGACAGAAAATCAGTCACTGGTTTGTTGATAAAGTTTGGAGAAATCCAACTGTTTGGCATAGCAGAAAACAGAGTTATGTAGCATTAAGTACAACTGAGGCAGAATTTGGAGCTTTGTCTGAGATAGTTAATGAGATACAGTGGATTAAACAGTTGCTTCAAGATTTAGGGCAGAATTGTGCTGAGCCTATTTTGGTTCATAAGGATTTACAATCATGCATAGCAATGGCAGAAGGTGAAAATTTGAAATGCAGAACCAAGTACATTAGTGTGAGATATCAGAATGTCAGAGAATTGATTCAGAATGAAGTTGTGTGATTGCAATATATTGACACCTGAAACAATATAGCAGACATTTTCACAAAAGCTTTATCCAATGAAAGACATGAACAACTGTCACATCTGATTGGAATGGCACCTTAAGTGCACAGTTCTAGCTATTGAGCTAGAGAAAGTTTCCATAGTGTTAAATATTTTGTTACTGACATCCATACATTTCGGAGGGAATGTTAGGAGTATTGGGATATGTAGTTAAAGTGGAAATGTACAGATGTGGGGAAATTTCTATTGGAAAGATTTTGAGCCTGCAGGTGGCAAATGTGTAAGCAACACAGCAAGGTCACAGTGTTCTGGGAACAGACAGATAGCACATAAACAATGAGATCATCTTTGTTGTCTGGGAGCCAGGATCAGATGATACATGACTCACAGCAAGAGGCTGGGTTAGAGGCTATTCAGCAAATTGTCTATGAGGTATCCACCCATCGGAGGAGTTTGGGGTTTGGCTACGAGCCTGTTATTCTTCTTACAAATTATGCACTGTGTTGTGTGTGTTGGATCTATCGTTCTTATATTTCTACCTGCATGAAGATGAATGTATATAGTTTTCTCTTTACTATGTAATTATAAATAAAAATCTTCTTATGAAGAACTCTCTGCTCTGGTCTGGATTAATGGCTAACTGCTTGGAACTACAAGGAGCTGCATACCAGAGTGATGAGGTCAGCTCAGCTCAGTTCCAGAGACGGAGGTGGCTGATGGATGAAAGCCAGGCACTTCGGCAAAAAGATTCTCTGCAACACCACCATCCATAAATCAACAATAAGGACTCTACTAAGATGCTGAACTGGCAACTAAGTTCTAATATGGTAAGGGAGTCGTATTTCACTGTAACTTTAATCATATCTTGCTGGAGGAGAGATTGCCATCTGTCTGAAAGACTTAACCCAGTAACACAAATTTTTCAAATACACAAGTGCAAAGTGCATGTAACTTTAGGTAATGGGGTGTCCTTATACAGTACTTGAGGAGCAAGAGGGCTGAGGTCAGAGCTGTTCTTTAAATAGCAAAATGTCAATTGATTGGTTATTCACTGACACTCCTCTTAGAGTTTTGTGGAGAAATAGGATGATACTGCCTAGGAGGAAGTAGCTGTTGATGGTTGTCAGGACATGAATCTCTTCCAAATTTTACACGGGCTAACCAAGGGTGTGCCTACACTGAAGAAAAAATTGGCTGCATCTTGCATTTTTCAGGTCTGTAGTAAACCCACAGTGACCCTGTTAAGGCCACATACTCACAGACAAGGTGACAGAGGCATAACTGGCCACACTTTTCCCCTTGGAAAAATAACTTCTTTTCTCCTTCTATCATGAATCAACCTATCAGCTAATAACCCTTATTTCTTACCTGTCAAACTATTGGATCCACTATCATTGGATGTCTTTCCATCCAACCCTCTTTCCCCTTTTCCATCTTAGTGAGTGAGAGAGGGAATTTTAAATTTACACACACATAGTAGTGAGGGGAGAGATCAGGCCACCACTTACTTACTTCTCCCTTCTCCACCCCCACCTGAATGTCACATTTCTTTTATTGCTTATATCAGGGGTAGGCAACCTTTCCCCTTTAAGGGCCGAGGGACTTCAGCTCCCAGAATCCCAGGAGCTATTAGCCAACATGGGACTATTGGCCAACATGGCTGAGGCTTCTGGGAGCTGAAGTCCCTCGGCCCTTAAAGGGGAAAGGTTGCCTACCCCTGGCTTATATCATTCCCTCCTCCAATCTCCCCAGTAATTAGTCATTCACTTGTGCTGAGAACTGTAAAGTATATATGTGAGGGATTGGGGTAGGGAGTGCATGACATGTTTGCATGAGTGAATGTTTGGGGGAGGATCAAGTGGGAGGTTACAAACAGTAAAAACAAAAACAAACACTAGAAGAGGGGTGGAAGAAAAGGAAGGGGGTGGACAAATTTAACCCCTCAGCACTGATCTCATAGCTAAACATATACTGAAGTAGAAAAACATGGTGGCACACACCAGGCTTGCTAGACCCACCAAAAACTTCTCCAACCCTCGGCCCCACACTAACATTGTTATGGAGCACAACCTATGCACAAAAGCAAATATCTGGATTTTCTGTTCAAATCCAGATTAAAGCCCCTGTGCTAGGCAGACTTGGCTTCCTGGCAGCCAATCATAGTTCAGGAAGACTGTGAGGGTGAGCTGTGGGGGAATTAGAATATATAAAAACAGAAGTGAGTGACTGAGAGATGTTCTTCAGTGATATTCAGATAAGGAATCAGACTGGACTTTAGTGAGAGCCAGATAAAGAATCTGACTGGGAGACAGGGGGCCTAAGCAGACAGGCGGCCATGGGCCGCCCTGGGAAGGTGCTCCGCGGGACCGAGGCATCCCCATGCCTCGATCCAGTGGCGCCCCGTCGGCGCCCCTGGAAAGGAGTGCTAAAATAGTGCTCCTTTCATATGTCGGCGACAGTGCGCTGCAAAACATTGTGGTGCACTTTCGGTGACCCTTCCACCGCAGCGTGTCCGGACGCTGCGGCGGGAGGTTGTCCCCAGAGCGCCGGCCGTGCGGAGGGCCGGCAGCTCCGAGGACGACCTTGGAAGGGGGAGGGGGCGCCAAGCGTGCGGCTGCCCCTCCCCTTCCCTGTGCCGAGGACGGCTTTTTAATCCATCTGTCGAGGCCCAGGGAGAGTCAGAGAGGAGAGGTAATCACTTAAGAAAGTCCAGAGGGGATTGTGATAAGCCTTCAAGTCGATGTTAATATAACCATACTAGGTTGAAGCAACCCACCTAAAATACTTTCTGTATGTTATTTAATAAAATTACTATTTAAATTTTATAATAGATGTCTCTGTCTGAGTGAATTTTATAAGCTACAAACAAGCAAACACTACCTAAGATGCTGAACTGGTTTGGAGAAGACACTGGGGACCCTAGCTCTTATATACTTAGGGAGAGTATTAAAAGGGTAAAAGCAGGGCAGGTGTCAGTGGCTAAGGGCCTTTTGTGGAAAAGAGGTAAAGGTAGTCTCAGGCATATAAGGAAGGTTACTTCCCAGCCCCAATTATCTCCCTCAGGATTATAGCCCTGAGAAGCTGAAAAGGCCTATGTTTGGCCCATATGGCCCCAAACAACATCTGAACAGTTCACAGTGAAGATGACGTGATACCATTTGTCCATGTGGACAAGCCCCAAGATGCTGGACCCTATGATCAAAATTGGTACAGAATCCTGGAAGCTTCTTTAAAGTTTGTACTAAAATCCAGAGTGAATTCATTGATCCCTAGCTGTCCCAGTTGCTAGTACAAGGAGAGTGCAAAGTGAATTGCTCCGGTTTCTGGAGGAAGGAGGAAATGAAGAAAACTATAGTAGAAATTTTAAAACTGGTGAGCAAATGATTAAAAGTTATAATTATGTATTTTCTTCCTTGTGTTCTCGAGTTCATAGCACAAAGGAAGAGTCTGGAGATCATTAGCACCATGGTAATTCTGAAAAATATGCCATTTTCCTCAGATGTTGCAAGGCATGAACATGTGGAGGCTACATATAAAAGTGTATACAAAGCTGGAAATCCAGGGCAAATCAATTTAAGCTGATAAACTCTCTTCAGGGGTTTATAATGCAAGAAGAGCCAACCAGCTGGGAATACCAAAAATTTAGTTCAGTATATTAGCTAAGCTGTTGTGAACTCAGTTAGGAAAACACCTATATAGGGACTCAGGAGAATTATTAAGTTATAAGACTTTTATTGTAAAGTATCTGCCTTTGCAGACTGCTAGAAATAGTGCAAATTGAGTCCACTTTAAGGGTTAGGGTTAGGGAATCATGGGAACTGTAGTTTCTTGTGGCACCAGAGCTCTCTGACAGAGAAGGCTCAATGTCTCAGGAAAAAAAAAATTCCCATGATTCCCTAGCACTAATCCTAACCCTTAAAGTGGACTCAATTTGCACTATTTCTGGCAGTCTGCAAAGGCCCATGACAAAAGAGCAAAGTGATAGGTCACTATTTTCCTGCTTGACAAGGGAGGGGCATCTCAGGACTTCCCATAGCCAATGAATAATAGTCAATTGGTGACTTTACTTTGATTAAAGCAGGAGTGGAGGTGGACATTAATAGCTTCAAAATATCTCATCAGTTCCTATACAGCAGAAAGACATCTTTGCCTGTTACACTGGATGTTTTAGCAGGAGATTTCAGGTATGATTTGTCCAACTTTACAGGACTTTGTAAATCTACTTACTTTTCTTCAATTTGGAGCCCTCCATCTTATTCCCATAATCTCCAGACATTTCCACTACCACCCCATGGCAGTAAAATGCATAGTTTCTCTCTTGAACTTTCAAGACTTACTTTGCCACATAAACTAATATTTTGCTAATATCTTTTTCCTATTGTTGGTATTAGAACCAACACTTATTTATTTTTCTAATCAAAGTTAAAGCTAATACTAAGTTTAACAACAATGAGAAAGGAGATTTTTTGTAAAAAAAAATGGTGTTTATTTAACTGAATCTCACCTGTGTGGTACTTTTAAAAAATTGTATAATTAAATCCTCCAATTTTTATTTTAAATATTAGCACAATTGAATTTTATGTCAATTTACTGGAGAATAATGCCTGGTCCAGAAGAGTTGAACACAAGAGACCTAATCTTTATTCATAAGGCCAATAAATTTGTTCCAAACATACATCTGCTAAAGGCCAAAATGACTAGGGAAGATGAAGTGTGGATTTGTTTAGGTTTACATTGACAGTTATTTATGAAGGAGTCACAGGTTTTTCTCTATTCATTTTACTTTGCTTTCAATCTCTATAAAATACGAAAGAGCAAACCAAGTTCTCATTGAAGTACAACTTGATAATTATACATCCAAACAGAAGATTAAAAAACATACTATTAAGCATTACTTTAATTCATTTGAAGTGTTTAAACCACAGTAACCACCATTCATTTATTCTTTTAAATAAAGCAAATTTAGAATAATAGTGTAGGGTTGTTTTTTTTAAGTTTCACAACATAAAGGACAGCCAGGATTCAGTTCTATTGCTTGCTAAGAAAACAGGTTTCAGGATTCTGCCCTCTACCTGGTAAGAAAATCCCTATTCCTTCCTTCCTTTGTGTACTCCTTCTCATAACTTGACCACTAAGGATGGAAAGAATATGCAAGTATTAAAGAATATTTTCAAAAATATTTGGGAAATGGTTGAAAAATTCATTTCTTGGGTGTTGGGAAACACTAATAAGGAGAAGCCTAATGAAGAGAGCCCCAAACAGGAATTTTCGAAGCTTTTACAAAACTTCATTCCCTAAAAACCTGGGCTAGATTATAGTTATCCCTGTTTTCTTTCCAATTATCTGAATGTATTGGTGTCTTTTTCAGTCACTCCATGTGTTGAAATGAATGGATGAATAAGTGAGATCACACAATAAAAACTGACAAAGGGGAGAAGCAGATGGGTGAAATGGAGCAATCTACAGATGCTCCCACCCCAAGCAACTGCAGCAACTGGACGCTGAGATCCCAAGAATGGACACTGCCATGGTCCTGAACAGAGTGCCAGCAGGAATGGTTTTTCCCCCCACTCCTTTTTTGCCTGAGTCTGGGCCACCTTGGGCAGCCTCAGCACAGCTTCAGGGCAGTTTGGGGGCATGTATCATATAAATGCCACATCCCCATTGTGGCCTGAAGCCAGCACTTTTTGCCCATCTGTTTTGGGTAAACTTTACTTGGCTATCAGAGATCACAAGGATAATATTGCTGAACAGAACTGACTTCTTAATATTCAAAACAGGACTGATTGAGAGAAAACCTCTTTAGCTCTCCTGGCTGGTAGACCACTATGCCTCTATGACCTATGATTGCACCCTAGATTCTCTGAATGCTCCCATGGAAGTCCATAGCACCTTAAGATAGCTATGTAATTATACTTAACTAAATCCAAGAACCAAGTAACACTTATTTTTTCCTGTGAATGTGATCTCACCACTGTGATCCCAACATCATGTTAATTTAATCCAATATAAATAACAATGTCAACAAAGAGGAAAACAAGATCCAAACAAGATGAAATAACAGGTTTTTTCTTACTTATGTAACACACACACACCCTCTCTCTGTTTCAATGTTTCATACTATATTGTTCCACCAATCAACAAAGCCTCTGATATATCATTTAAAGGATAGCATAAATGCTATGGGATGCAATTGAGGGCATTGTTCTGGTGACCCAGAAGACATCTCCAAGACATCTCCTATGATGCCCTGCCTAGTTCCTGCAAATTCTTCTCTGCTCTGTTTAGGTTCTGGAAATTAATTTCTGTGGCACCCTTGATTGAGTCTATCCATCTAACATGTGGTTTTCCTGTCTTTCTACTACTACTACCTTTCCTAGCATCATTGTCTTTTCTAATGAGCCATGCTTGCTCATGATGTGGCCTCCCCAAAATAATAATTCTTACTATTAAAATTTCCCAAATTTTTAGCTTAACTTAAAACTTCAGTTGGGCATTTAGAAAGAGAGTTTTGCATCCAAAGAAAAAGGGGCAGGCAAAGTTACCAAATGTGTGAACAGAAAAAAATAATATAAGAAATTCTGGGCATGAATGATTTTCAATGTTTTGCTCTGCATTACTAAAAAAATGAGAACTGATAGAAAATTTCAAGGGAGGAATTCTTATTTGGAGGCAAAGCCCTCATTTTGCCCACCCCCATAGTTACACCCTGGGGATAGCCCATCAAGTACTAATAATGAGCCGGCAATCCGAAGTTCAATATCAGTCCCTTTATATGAGAATCAACTTATATGTTTTGTTTTTCAGTCCTTTGTTTTTCATTTGTCAAGATACTGAATTTGTCTTTGATCATATTTATTTATTTTGAGTATTTATACCTTGCTACTCAGGCAAAAAGGCTCTCAGATCACCTTACAAATTGTTAATTCCCTGCCCCCAGGTTTATAATTTAAATAAGACAGGATGCATAAGGAAAATGGAATAGCAGTGGGGGAAGAGATCAAGTCCAGCAGATGCTACCTATTCTCCTATGCCTCTGAGGTCACTCAGTTGGGGTGGATGGCAGACCTTTCATGAGCTGCTGAATCTACTTTTCATATTTTTTAAAAATGAAATATAGCCCTATGACTGAGGGTTGTGAAAATTTGTTAGTTTTACTTTCTCGTTCTTTGTTGTTTTTCTTGAAAATTTAATCTGTTTCCTTCCCAAAATATGATATTTCTGAATATGGGTAAGTTGTTCTAAAATAAATTGATACAGACCACCCCGTTGTCTAGCAGACTCCCTGACCGAGCTGACACAGCTGGTATCAGAGTTGCTGTTGGAGTCACCCAGACTCTTAGTTCTAGGCGACTTCGACATTCCACTTGAGACCAGTTTGGAAAATCTAACTGGTGCAGCTCGGGAGTTCATGGAATCCATGACAAACATGGGCCTATCCCAATTAGTCATTGGGCCCACACATTGTGCAGGTCATACCCTCAATGCCGTATTTAGTACGGAACAGGAATATCCGTGGGCGGAGGTTATTAAAACCACTGCATTGTCATGGACGGATCATTTCCTGGTCAAGACTGAACTAAGGACCATGATCTGCCCACTGGGGGTGGTGGACCCATTAGAATGGTCCGCCCTCCAAGGCTAATGGAACCAATAGGATTCCAGAAAGCCTTAGAGGGTTTAATGGTTGGTAATGCCGGTGATTCTGTCGAAGCTTTGGTTAATACCTGGAACATTGATCTCACCAAGGCTATCGACACGATCGCTCCCAACCATCCTTTCCAACCCGCTTCAAATCATAGGCTATTGTATACATCTGAGCTTAGAAAGATGAAGCGGGTTGGACAATGACTAGAGTGCATCAGTCAAAAAACTCGACTCATATCTGACAGGACTTGTCATAGGAACTTTCTTTGAGCCTATCAAGAGGCAATACGTGCAGCACAGAGATCCTTCTCCTCTGCACGTATTGCATCTGCAGAGTCTCGTCCAGTGGAGCTGTTTAGAGTGGTAAGGGAACTGACGCAGTTTCCATCTGCTCAGAACCCATTGCTTAACCCAACAACAGCCTGCTGTGATGCATTTAACAACTTCTTTGCAGATAAAATCTCTCGAATAAGAGCCGACTTAGATGCCAGTATTTTGACAGAAACAATTGACGAGGTGTCCAGCAATTCCGTTGATGTAAATTTACTGGATCGATTTCAATCTGTGAGTAGCGAGGACATAGACAAGCTACTGGGTAGTGTGAGGAAGACAACCTGCCCTCTTGATCCTTGCCCATCATGGCTGGCCATCCAAGGGGGGGATGCATTGAAGGTGTTTCTTAAGGACATCATCAATGTGTCCCTCAGGGAAGGTCATGTTCCATAGTGTTTAAAGGAGGTGGCAGTTAGGCCGCTTCTGAAAACAACCTTCCTTGGACCCCCGGACATGAACAACTATAGGCCGGTCTCTACGTTACCATTCTTAAGCAAAGTGATAGAGAGGGCGGTTGCTCTTCAACTCCAAGTAGTCTTGGATGAAACCGATTATCTAGACCCATTTCAAACTGGCTTTAGGACAGGATTTGGGGTTGAGACTGCCATGGTTACCTTGACCGACAACCTGCGCCTGAGCATCGACAGGGGTAGTGTGACCCTGTTGGTGCTTTTAGACCTCTCAGCGGCTTTTGATAATATAGATCATAGCATCCTCTTGGACTGCCTGAGGGGGTTAGGCATCGACAGGGGTAGTGTGACCCTGTTGGTGCTTTTAGACCTCTCAGCGGCTTTTGATAATATAGATCATAGCATCCTCTTGGACTGCCTGAGGGGGTTAGGCATCGGAGGCACTGCATTGCAGTGGTTCCGGTCCTTCCTCTTGGGCAGGTCCCAGAGGGTGCTGCTCAGGGACAGTTGCTCCAGCAAGAAGGAGCTTACTTGTGGCATTCCGCAAGGTGGCATCCTGTCCCCAATGTTGTTCAACATTTATATGAAGCCGCTGGGTGAGATTATCCAGAGTTATGGGGCTGGGTGTTATCAGTACGCTTATGACACCCAGATCTATTTCTCCTTATCTCGATAATCGGCCTCAAATTCCAATGACATCTTTCCTCTCAATGACTGTCTTAAGGCAGTAATGGGCTGGATGAGGAAAAACGGATTGAGAGTGAATCCAGACAAAACCGAAGTGCTCACGGTGGTGGCCCTGAAACCAAGGATTGGGTTGCAACTTCCAGTCCTGGATGGGGTCACACTCTCCACGAAGGACTGTGTTTGCAGTCTGGGGGTGCTCCTTGATCCATAGCTTCAGATGACTAGTCAGGTGAATGTGACGGTCAGAAGTGCCTGTTATCAGCTTCGGCTGATATGCCAGCTGCGCACTTTCCTGGAAGTAAGGGATCTTGAGACCATGGTGCACGTGCTGGTAACCTCCCACCTAGATTTCTGTAATGCACTCTACATGTGGCTACCCTCATGCTTGGTCCGGAAACTTCAGTTAGTACAAAATATGGCAGCCAGAGTGGTCTCAGGTATATCACGGAGAGGTCACATAACTCCTGTATTAAAATCTCTTCACTGGATGCCTGTCAGTTTCCGGGCCCATTATAAGGTGTTGGTTTTGACCTTTAAAGTCCTAAATGGCTTGGGTCCAACTTATCTTCGGGACCGCCTCTTCCCATATAATCCTCCCCGCACACTCTGGTCCTCTGGGAGGAATTTGCTACAGCCAATGAAAACTAGGCTCTCGACAACCTCCCAGAGGGCTTTTTCCATCATCGCTCCCAAATTATGGAATGGCCTGCCGGATGAGGGTTAAAATATGGGTAGGCATGCAGTGAATAAGGATGAGCACAGTGTGAAGTCTTATGTTCTGTTCAAATGATATAAAATCTCCATACCTCCTCTTTTTCACAGCCATATGTTGTTTCCACATGTAAAGTCTGTCAAAGTTTAACGATTAATCAAGATTACTAATATGAAACCAAAGTTCTTTGAAAGTTTTAGAGGTTTACATGTGAAAAATAAATTACAAGGCTGTTTTCTAACTCTAAAGCAAATATTAGAGCAAAGAAATGGGAATGATCCCCCCACAACTTAATTACAATATTTTAAAATATATAGTCAGTCCTCCACATTTGCAGGTTTGACATTAGTAGTTTTGATCAATAATGAGTTTGTAACTCCTCATCCTCTCAATCTCTTATCCTTCCAAAAGAGCCAGCCAGATTTAAACTGCTTTCCAGCCCATAGATCTCCCCATTCCACTCCTGTTCCTCCAAAAAGCAAAAAGCAGCTTCATTTATATACCACTTCATATTGCCCTATGGGATGTCTAAGCGGTTTACAACTGTAAGCTCATTGCCCCCCAACAGATGGATACTCCTTTTAGCGACCTCAGAAGGATGCAGGCCTGAGTCTAGCCTGAGCCCTGGCTAGTATTGAACTCGCAACCTTGTGGTCTATGAGTGAGTGGCTGCAATACAGGCATTTAACCACTGCACCACCAGGGCTCCAATCTATCACCTCTCAATCTTCCATTCTTCCAAAATGGCCAGCCAGGTTTAAACCACTTTCCAACCCATTGACCTTCTGGCTCGCTATTTTGTTAAGATGGGAGACAGAGGTGGTGGATTGGCATGAACAGGAGTAGGGTGAGGAGATCTATGGGCTAGAAAGCAGTTCAACCTGGTTGGATCTTTTAGAAGGATGGGAGATTGGGAGGTGGTGAATTGGGATGAACAAGAGTGGGGTGAGGAGATCTATGGGCTGGAAAAAGGTTAAAATCTGTCTGAGGCATGGTGTGGTGGTATTTATTCAGCTTCTTGCTTTCCTGTTTGTCAGTTCTTGGAATGTCAACCCACCTGCCCACCCTCTATTCTTCTGCCCAGGGATCATACAACTTTGTAGTCATTGTAGTCTCTGTTTCTATTTGTGAACATGTTTTGTATTTATGTGCATATCCCAGTTGCTTTTGTGCTGTCTGTGGCCATAATAAAGATGACTACAAACTACTGGTTGCTTTGTCACAACTTTGGAGGGCTGGTGGGCATGGTCCTGGATTCAAGACATTGACTGGCATTTATAATATAGGGGCATTCCCCTGTGGGACATGAAGGTGTGGAGCAGAAATGGTTTTTGCCCAGGTGGGACGATGCCTTTCCAGCACTCCCTGGTGAAAAGAGATACTGTAAGGCTCTGGACTGGGAGGATCCTGTTCTTATCATCCCATTAGTCTGGCACTTGACTTATGGGTTCACTGATCAACAAGCAGGTCAATGTTTGCATCCAGATCCATGCAGATATCATCTCTACCTATAGCTGTAATGGATAAAATTGTGGCCATTTTTTCCTCCATTCATGTGTGTATGTGTGTGTGTGTTTTTTTATTATCATGAAGTCTACTCACCTTCAGACAAGCAATCAGCAATTGCAGTGCGACTAACAAAGATTTTAACTGTGTATGGGAGAGAGAGGTCACATGGAGTATGACCTAGTACTTAAGCATTCTTCTAATGCTTTATGGTATTTTTATATTAGAGGTTTTATAAAGTATAACATTTTATATTGTATAAAATGATCCTTCTCTTAGAGTCTTAATATATTACTTATTAAACTTTAAAGGCACATCTCATTCATGCATTGAATACTGCTACCACTGTTAATGACACTAATTTTTATGAAGTTGAGTTTTTAAATTCATGAAGGTGCTAAGAGGTTAATATCTCTTCATACTGATTTGTGTGCAATGCTTTTTCTTAAAATAAGAGCATGTGGACTTTTGACAAAGGAATCAAATCACTGAAAGAGTGCTACCCCATTCCTCCCTCTTCTATTGGTATAAATCAGACTGTGAAAAGGTTTAGCAAAGTGGTTTTTGTTTCTAGTGGTTGTCTATGGCTTCCTGGAAGATCCCCAATACTAGCATAGTAATGAATTAACTAGGTGCAGTAAAATACTAAAGATATAGATGCACAGGTTTGTCCTGCTCCAGCACTAACACAAACAATTAATCACTTATCTGTCTGGAATCTTTAAAGTACTGTTTTGATTCTTTTTTTGGAAGATAAGGTTCTGTCACAACAATTATACATTTCTTTCTCAGGTAATAAGCCTCAGCAGAGTATGCAGACTTATTATTCATGTTAATCTAGGCATGAGTTAGAACAAATGGTCTGTAATTCTTCTGAGATTCTAGTTTCTGGTTGATAGTATTTGAGTTTAAATTCCTTTACACAGACTTGATGTTCATGGGTTAGAATCGGGTCAAACCTGGTCATACGGATCCAGGTGGCCAACTAGCAATGCAATAGAAAGAGAACAGAGTGGAGCATTATCCTAAAAATACAGCAGCTCTAATCTTTCTTTCATAATATGAAAGTTTAGCAAGGTAAGCAGCAGGAGAACAACCATCACATTCCTGATACATGCTGAAAGTAGCAGCAATGCTACCACTGCCTGAAGCTGGCAAATGAATATGTAGGGCATCTGAGAGACTACATCTTCTCTACCTGGACTATACTACTAAATAGGATAAAATGGGCTCAACAATGCAAATGGACCAATTTCAGACCCTGAATAGGAGATTCAAGACAGGAGAAGAAAAAGAAGTAGCCCCTCTTTTGGTAGGAAATAAATGAAATCAAACCAATAATGGAGACATCATTAAACAGTGCTTGATGAGTTTTTATTTATTTCCATTGATATCCTGCATTTCTTCCAGTAAACTTAAGGTAGTTTAAATGGCTCTTCTCCTCCCCATTGTTAGCAACATCTGGTTGGGCAGATTCAGTTCCCTCTAAAATATCAGATTAGTCAAAGTGTTTGCTTTACCTGGAATATAATCATACCACTTTTAAAATGTAAGGCAATATTTTAAAGAGAAAAATAAGAAGAATCATAATTCTAATTAAGTAGCTAGGCTACTTAACACAGGAAGCCACACATGCCCTCTTTCTTTGAATGTTTCGCTCAGACGATCAAGATAAACTTGAACAGTTGAGACAGTAACCAGAAGAATCAGTCTAGACAAGAAGAAAGTTCAGCCTAGGCTGAACAGACAATCTAAGAAATCTGAAGAGGTCTGTTCCTCTGTCTGCTCTTTACTATGCAGATACATGCATCTGGTGTGCAAGCTGAATTGCATCTCTTGTTTTTCTGGCTCCAACACGCACATCTTCACAACATCCCTATGAGGTAAGATGGGTACATAGAATGAGAGAGAGAGAGAGAGGTGGGTGGGAAATATCACATAATGAGAAAATGCCTCTGTAGTGATTTAAGCAAATATCCCCAAGATCCCAGTCTGACATTCTTGACACTACACTGCACTAGCTTTCATTGCTGTTGTGTGCCTTCAAGTTGTTTCTATTTTATGGCCACCCTAAGGTGAACCGATCATAGATTCTCTTGGCAAGACTTGTTCAGAGAGGTTTTTGCCATTGCCTCTGAGGCTGAGAAAGTGTGACTTGCCCCATGTCACCCAGTTGGTTTCCATGGCCAGGTGGGGATTTGAATCCTGGTCTCCAGTGTCCTAGTCCAATCCCCAAACTACTACATGATGCTGGCTTTCACCTTACCAACATGAATTTATCTATAGATTAGTAATTCTGAATGCCCCTCAACTATTTTAAATATTTCTTTATGTTTATACTTCCTCCCACCCAAGGCATCACCATTTATTTTTTCAGACCCATGTGCATGGTTCTGTCATGATGTGTTATGATATGATGACATGAGATGTAATGATATAACTGTGATAATTTGATAAGTTATTGTAAGGATGGATATGGGGAATATCGAAATGTATTGAATATTAATCATTTGGGTGTTATGGGCATGGGAACAAATGGGGAGGCAAATGGTAATAGGATGAAGGTTTATGGTTTTATGACCCTGCCTTTCCTGCAAGAGGAGTTGGCTTACAAAGGGGGGTGCTTTCCTCCCTTCCTTAAGGGCGATTGAATGATAAACATGGGAGGGAGAAAAAGGGGGACATGAAAGATTGCTTTGATCGGGATCAAATGGTCCAAGGAAGGGGATTTGATAACTTGTATTCTTATGCTATGGTACAGGGAAGGAACCCTAGTTCCAACACAGACCCTGGACAGGTGACTTCTGTCTCAGTTCTAGAAATAAAAATCTCTTTGTTTTCTATCACAACAAGATGTTTTCTTGGTTATTGGGAGCTGCGTTCACTGGTCCTGACAGTGTGTTAGAACTCACAACAGTGCCGCGTATGATGCAGCTGCATTCGAACTAAGGTGCACCCATCCTGGAGGAGTCTTCCGAGGAAGAACTGGAAGGTGACCAGGGAATGCAAGCCCTGGAAGAAAGTGTGGGTCAGTCAGCCCATGGAGTGGCAATGAATGTGGTGAGACATTCAGGTCATGGGGTGGGAGAAACCTTGAGAAGGTGAGAAGTGCGAGGTGAATCTGGGAAGGCAAGACTGCCCACTACATAGGGATGGGCCCCATGGCCCCAGGGGCTGGCCCAACCCGGGCTAAGAGTGATGATTCCATGAGCCCCAGCAATTGTCTTGGCCCTGGCCCTAGCCCATTGAGCCCAGGCCCCAGTAGCCAGACACCTGGGACAGGAGGCCAAGCCAGTTGCACTACTTCTTGGCCCAGGTGGTGGGGAACATGAATGTGTGGGGACACACCTTCCTCAGCAAAGGATCAAAAGTGAGGTATGTGGCCGTGCACCTGGAAGGTGAAGCAGCTGACTGGTTTATGCAGTTATACGGTGGAGAGGCAGTGGAACTGAGAAATTTGCCAGCATTTATGGTAGCCCTGTGGGCCCGATTCAAGGATCCCTTCTGGGCAGAGACAGCCTGATCCAGGCTGATGGTACTGGAGCGAGGAGCCTGTTCAGTGACTTAGTATGCAGTAGAATTTCGTGGGCTGGCCATGCAAGTTCCAGACTGGTCTGAAGCTGTTAAGGTGAAATACTTCAAGGAGGGGCTGCAGCCAGACCTCCTGGAGTGGGTCCTAGCAAGGGATAATCCCTGGATTGTGAAGGAGTGGATCCGGTTGGCCAGGGAAGGCAAAATGGTGAAGGAAGAGATTCATCTGACAAGGGAGTGGTGCAGTGGAGTGGGCAAGGGGACTAACCAAAACCTAAACTCCCTCCAGGGCAAAGAGAGAGGGGCAAGTGGCCAAGAATCAGTGACAGAGACAGAAGAGATTGGGACTTTTCCTGGTGTGTGGGCAGAAAGGACACCAGATCACTGAATGCCCTGACCGAGAGGCCCACCAGTGGGAAGGCACATCAAAGAAAGCGCCCACATCAGCTCTGTCAGGGAACAAGCAGCATTTAAACCAGTGGCAGCCAGGTGGCTGGGTTATTAATACGTCAAGCTGAGATGTAGCAGAGCCAGAGGCAGTGCCCAATACTACAATACTCCGAGGACAAAGCAGAACCAGTGGGAAACTTCTCTGGCCTACCTCAACCAGTGGCAGAAGGCAGGTCCCAGACCCAAGCCATCACACCCGATGGTGAGTGAAGGAATTCCCCTATACACACTGAGAGTCATGTTGGAGAATCCAAAAGAGGGAGGAAGAATGGACTTGGTGACAGCCGATGCTATATAAACCCGGACATAATCATGGAACTAAAGGTAGATACAAGAAGTTAGAGAACCCCATCACCTCCCAGCAGATAAATGGCTCCCCCATGGGGGGAAAGCCTACTAGCAAGCAGATGGGGACAGTGTGGCTTGAGGTGGCGGAACATTGGGAAAGAATCCGATTTGTGGTGAGCCCAACCTCGAGCTACCAGTTGATCCTGGGAATAGATTGGCTGCAATTCTACAACTCCAGGATTCAGTGGAGTCCAGGAGAACTGATCTTTGATGACCTGGTATGTACAGAATATACTCGGAGGCCCAATTTAAAAGAAAGTGCTAATCCAACCAGACTCCCAGCAAGACTGGGTGGGGAAAGCCATCCAGGAAGATCACCTGGGACCTAGTGGATGTGTTTGAGGAGTGTGACTAGCTCCCACCACACCAGGATATTGCACAATTGAGTTGGAACCAGGAGCTCAACCCCCAAGCACAAACTGTACTCAATGACCCCCCCCCCCCTTGAGATCATGACTCTCAAGGACCTTATAGAAAAGAATCTGGCCAGAGGTTTTATCTGTCTGTCACCCTTCACGTTTGCAGCCCTGTTGTCCTTTTGCAAAAAAGGATGGGTCTCTGAGGCTAGGTATGGACTATCAAAGTCTTAATGGACTAAGCATCAAAACATACCCACTTATGAAGGACATGCTAGGGAGACTGGTTACCAGAGGAATTTTACCAAGTTAGACTTAAGAGACACTTATTTCTGAGTGTGGATTTGGGAGGGGGATAAGTATAACACTGCATTTAACTGCTCCCCTCAGGGCATTTGAGTACCTGGTGATGCCATTTGGACTATCGGGAGCTCCAGCCATTTTTATATGACTGCTGAATGAAATCATGCACGATCTGCTGTTTGAAGAGGTCCTGGTCTACCTCAATGATGTCTTGATTTATTCCCAGGACCTGGACTCCCATGTGAAGTTGGTAAGGGAGGTGTTGAAGTGCCTCTTGGACAATCAATTGTATGTCAAACTATCTAAATCCAATTTCCACACAGACAAATTGGACTTCCTGGGATACTATGTATCCACCCAGGGAAATGAAATGGACCCTGCTAAGGGTCAAACAGTGCTAGAGTGGGCCCTACCTAAGACTAGGAAATGGGTGCAGAGTTTCTTGGGATTTGCGGACTTCTACAGACAGTTTATCCCTGACTTTGCTCAGATAGATCTGCCTATCACAGACCTGTTAAAGACCAAGACCTACCAAGCAAAAGCCCCAAGCATCCACTAAGATTAAGTGGATGCCAGAGTGTCAGGAAGTCTTTGAAAAGTTGAAGCAGCTGTTTAGCACTGAACCCATCCTGAAACACCCAGACCAAGATCAATCCTTTCTCATACAGGCCGATGCTAGTGATGTTGCATTGGGAGCAGTGTTAATGCAAAGAGACTCAAATGGAGAGTTAAGGCCATGTGCCTATCTGTCCAAAAAGTTTCAGGGAGCAGAGCTAGACTGGCCCACTTGGGAAAGGGAAGATTACACAATCAAGTGGGCCCCCCAAAATTGGCAACAGGAGGGCACACCTCATCTCTTTGAAGTCTGGATAGAAGCATTGCAGACCCCAAGAAAGTTAAGCCCAAAGCAGAGCTGGTGGGCAGAGGTGTTTTACTGCTTTAAGTTCCAATTAAAGTTTTTTTTTTCCAGGAAAGCAAAATGTGTTGGCAGATGTCTTATCAAGAAGAGACAACCCCCATTTGAAACTCTGTTCACCCCAGAGCAAATGGAGCTGGTGGTGACTATCCAGAGTCAAACCCAGAAAGAGGAGGAAGATAAAGACTAATCCCACACCCACTTTTTCAAAGTTTCTGTGAAGCAGCAAGGAGGGATCAGTGGCTTAAGGAGTACCAGGGGACCCTAGAGTTTAAAAATGAATTGTGGTACAAAGGGGCTATGGTCTACATCCCAGAGGAACTGAGATGCAATGTTTTGCAGCCGTGCCATGGCACAAAGGCAGCCAAATATTGGGGATCCCTGAGGCACTGGCACCTTGTCTGAAAATAGTACTAGTGGGATGGAATCCAACAAGATGTGGAAACTTATGTCAAAGGCTGTGAGTTATTGGAAGGATGGATAAGGGGAATATTGAAATGTATTGAATATTAATAATTTGGGCACAATGAGCATGGGAGCAAATGGGGAGGAAATTGAAAACAGGCTAAAGGTTTATGGTTTTATGACCCTGCCTTTCCTGCAAGAAGAAAGTTTTGACACAGACTCCAACATGTGACTTTTGTCTCAGTTCTAGAAATAAAAATCTTTTTGTTTTCTATCACAAAAGGTTTTTTTGTTTTTGTTTTTTTTTTTGTTATTGGGAGCTGAGTTCAATGGTCCTGACATATTTCTCATCTGTTAATCTTTGGCTCTTGGGAAATGAAGCACTAAAAAAGGCTTCTATGTGGACCACCTTCTCCTTCAGTGCCAGCTAGCAGTTGCTATGTCAATGGGGACGTGAATGTGATCTGGCTGTTATTATGAATTTTAAATGTCCTATTCAATCTGTGGACTCTACTCTCCTTATATGTTCAGCCCTTTTAATAGCTCATTTAAAGCTCGAACGAAAAGCCTGAGTTCATTAACTTGTCTATTTACATGGCAGTCACCTTCTGCCATTGTTCTGCCATGTCAAATGTGGGAATCCACCCATCAAAGAATGTGAATCTCAGCCACACTGCAATAAATACTTATATCAGTATATTTAGAAGTCTGGGCCATTGTTGTTCTTGCTGGGCATCTTGAATTCATATCTGACTTATGAAAACCCTAAAAAACAAACAAAGAAGCAAAAAAACTATCATGGAGTTTTCTTGGCAGAACTTGTTCAGAGGGGGTTTTGGCTGAGGCTGAGAGTGTGTGATTTGTCCAGGATTACCAAATAGGTTTCCATAGAGTCGGCATTCAAACTCTGGTCTCCCAGTGTCCTAGTCTAACACTCAAACCACCACACCCTGCTGGCTGATTGATACTTTTAATTTTTTAAAGGAAAAAGGACAGCTATTTAAATAAAACATTACTAGTGTATATATAGAATGTTGATTCTCTGTCTGTGAACTTTTTTATTTACCAAGTAATAATCTAATAAAAAATTTGCTAGTTTCCTAAATGCAATAGGAAACTTGTACATTTCTCATGTGGTATGTATATATCACATCTCAAGATGCCTGAAATAGCCATGTGCAGTATTGTTGAAATGTTCACTTAATTTGAAAATGCTGCAATGCAGTGAGAGAGGCATGTGTGTAATATGCAAAATTTTAAAAATTTCCATCCCTTTAGATACAAGGAAGACTAATTTTAAACTATTATCTTTCAATCATTGTACTTTGCAATTGAATCTTTCATATGCCAGCTGTCTTAAACTATCTATGGGGATTAGCTTTATGCAATATGTACTGGTTATGGATAATTTTTGTCTTAATGCCAATTGACTAAAGACTCATGGCTTGTGACATTCTAAAATCATGTAAATTTTCTAGGACTCCCTGGGAAAAATGTCTTCTGTGTTTCTTCCTCAGTGAAGTACTTGTCAAGCAGCTGAGAGGGAGGGAATAGGCTGAGTAGATCTGGGAAAACCTGACACATTTCTTACTGCTGATTTCCTCCTTTTACTGTGTTTAGGTCTATTCCTTGCCAGTTCCATATGGAGAAAGAGAGATAAACTCAGGCATAAGTCTGGAATCCTACTAGGCTGTTAAAAATGTGTCGCACTTGTAACTGTTTTAGATTATGCATTTGTAACTGTTTTGTATTCACAATCTCTATGTAGATCCTCCTTTACAGGCTACATAGGAACTGTGAAAGTTCCTCAATCTCTATTTAACATGATGTTTACCATAAAGTAGCTACTGCAGTTGGTGGGAGGGGTCTGTTATTCTGCCACATCAGAAAGCAGCTGGCTGATGGTTCCATCCCCCCCCCCCTCCATTTGAGCAATATCTGGTGCAAGGGGAATTGCAACAGGGGTTCTACTTTTGCCTGTCATACTGGAGATTGCTCATTGGAAGTAGGGAAACATCCATCAGTTGCTTCCGGAGCAACTGGGGGGGACGGGACAAAACCCCGTTAAACACAACAGCTGCTCTCTGCATAGCACGGTAACTTCAGTGGTTATGTATATATAAATCCTCAATAGGATTCTCACCTATTTTCACATGAATGCATTAATGAGTACATTTTCTTATGGGAAGAATGAAAGGAGAAAAAGTCCCATGTGCTATACAAGGGTCCAAAACTTTTATTTCTTAAAAAGCCCAATGCATTTTGGCCTTATCATTAGTTGGTGTTCTTCAAGGAATTTAATTCTTAGAAATTTTTCAAGTTGTAATCTGTTCCTTTCTTCTAACAATCAAAGGTCCACTAGTATGGACAGTGCAGACTGCAACATCAGAAATTCCTGGGACTTGAGTAGCTCCTGAAGTAGGCAAGTTGGTAATAAGGCTGAAACTGTCAAGAGTATAGATGAGCTATGCAGTCAAAGGTGAAATGTAGAGATGTGTGTGTCTGTAATTTTCCACTTGAGAACAGCTTCTAAGCAAGCACAAACAACTCAGTCCAGATGGCCAGAGAGAGACATAACAATAGAAAACTCTAGGTGGGAAATCAGTCTTGTTTACATAAGACTAACAATAATAAAAACCAGTATGGGAAAGGAGATCACGTGGTGGATGATGAACAACAAGAGGCTGGGTTAACAAACATCACATACAGAACATCCAATCAACTTGAAGGGTAACACCCAAAGAGGTGGAGAGGGGCTGGACTGAGAAACTCTGTGTTTAACATTGATATTATTTGCTTCCTTTGAATCACACTTTTTCTTCTTCTACATTCTTCTCGCAATGTACCTATAATATGTTTATATTGCTTTACAATGTAGCCTTAAGATCTGGAAACATGGATCTGTAGTTTTATTCTTGTTTAGCCACATCAGCAAGATGTGATCCTATAGTGGACTGTATTTTACTCTGCTTATTGTTATTATATTTTCAACAATAGCAATAAAAGCTCAACTTTTAGAAGCTTGGATTTTTTATTTTATTTATTTATTTATTTATTTTGTTCCCTGGTTCTGCTGGATCTACAAGCACACTACTCCACTAAAACTGAACAGAAATGTGTTGTGCTTTTAGAGAAATAAAGTTTTTTTGACCAACGTACAGCATGTAAGACTTAGGGTAAAACAGAAGGGGCCAAAAAGAAGCAGTTTCAAGCCACTTGGAAGGTGGGACATTTAGATGATGCATGCCTCCAAAGTGGGCAGAAACTAGATTGAAGCCATGCTCTGGGGCTAAAAACTGAGGCAAAAAGAACCCACAATATTCTGATTTACCTGGAAAATTAGCACTTTCAACCCTGCATATAAATGCCATGACATGAGAGTAGTTCTGAAGGAGCGATCCATCCTAACCCTATTCCTAAAGCTGCATATAAATGCACTGGTGCAGGTGCGCATTTAGAAAGGATGAGCTGGCATATACAAATGATCAGGCAGTTTGCATACTGCAGAAAAGCCCACTGTTTCCCACAGCTGCAATGTTTATTCTTGGTCTTTTAGTTTAACAAGAAAACATTTAAACAGTCAACTATCAATAGAAATTCCAAGGAATAGAGTACAAACTAATATTGTGCTTTAAAGACAAAACTGGAAATAATAACCTCTTCCGTCAGATAAATACTACAGGTTTCTGTCTGGCCATGTTTAGAATCAGGACAGGTTCCCCCCCCTTCTTTGATCTGCCTTTATATATAAAGACAGTTCAAGGATAAAACATGTCCTTGTTGTTTTAATTCATTTTTCATGATTTAGTCAGTTATCTACCATTTGTTATCAGAACCAGTCAATGCTAGAGGCATGGGTAAGTGAGCCAGATGGAGTTTGATGGTCCCATGTAACTGGCTGCTATACAGGTCCCCTTCCAGTTACTCTTTTTCTTGCTGCATTGTCTTTCATATCTAATGGCTAGATTTAGCTAAACATGCCTCTCAAATAACCTTGTGTGTACTTTACCTTACATACACACACACACACACTACCCTTGAGTTCAAACATACAATATTTCAGAGATGGTATACTGATGTATGAAAACCATCTGGAAAAAAAATCTGTTTCTTCTCAAGTCTTGTTACTCTTTTCTTCAAATGTTTCCAGTATTTTCCATGAGGAAAAATATATACATATTTCTGCATGTATTTTTTATGCTTAAACATGCAAGTGGCCTATTTTTTTGTTAACTTGAAGCACCAGCTATCAGTGACCTAGCTAAGTATTTTTTCTGGTGTGCTAGTTGTAGGGTATCTCAGCCATCTCAGCCCCAGTGGACATCTAAATATTCCACCTTTGACAGTGAATCCTAACTTGTAACAAAGCAACAAACTGGACAGTTTTACTGCCAATGAATACAATACAGGAATACTCTCCAGTACCTCAGCAATGAACACCCATGCATGGCTGTGACACTGCTTGGCATTCAGAATCCCCATGGGCTGCATATACATCTGATTTATTAACAAAGCACTCAGAGCATAGTAGTGCGAACATTTATTGTCAGTTTTTTTAAAAAAATGTTCTAGCTACTTGCCCTAATATCTAATAAAAGGTTGGGTAAAATGGCACAGGAGCCACATGTGGCTTCACCAAGCTACCACAGTGGTCTACAGCCTATGTAGTAGAACAAAATCCATTCAAAAACATGTATGTATTTGAAAAATCCACATGGGAAAATGTGTACATTTGGAAAATGCACACAAACATGCTTTAGCCAATGAGCAAAAGGAGACAAAATATATACATTTGGGGAATCTTTTGTGCATCAATTTTTTTAAAAAAATATATACATAACTTGTTGTTATTTGTCATCAAATCAGTTTTGAATTATGGTGATCTTATGAAGGAAACACAACCAAAACATCCAGCCATTGACTTCTCTGAAGAGACCATGCAAAATCAAGACCACTGCTTCTGTAACAGAATTCATATACCTGTAGTGTGGTCTTCTTTGTTTTCTACTACCTTCCAGTTTCCCAAACATTACCATATTTGTCAGTGAATCCCATTGTCTCATGATATGTCCAAACACAACAATCGCAGTTTAGTCATCTTGGCTTCTACTGAGAGTTTAAGCCAGATTTTGTTCTACAAAAAATGCATAAGTTTTTGTGCAGTGGGAAACAAAACAACAAACCAAGCAATGCAATGAAGAACTGGAGTAGAAGAAGCCGGGCTCTTGAAAAATCAAGATCAGTCTTGACAAACTTATCCATCCTTATCCATCCCTAGTGTTCTAAACTCACTGTTGTTGGCATTATCTTTTGTCCCCATAGTCCTTCTCTTTATGCTGCAGTCCTTTTGAGGTGAACAGCCATAGTTCCTATGGGGGATAACTGCTATTTACCTCAGGGATACCACATCCACTAAATGCATACAGTCATATTCAGAGCATGCAACAAATAATTCTTTATTTGTATGGACTTCTCCCTCCACCCAATTGCAGGATGCAATGATATTGCATTACAATTGTACCTTTAACAAGAAATAACTGAATGTTGTTATACATTTCCTTAAAGGATGTCTGCTTTCTTGCCCCCTGAAAAATGAGTCTATTGAAGTTGATAGAAATGTTTCTCTGTCTGTCAGCTTCTCTTTCCAAATGCCATTTCCAAATTATTTTTGCAGCCTTCATGTATATTCAACATTCTAGCTATTAGTTTCTGATACTCACTGGATTTTTTCCCCTATCTGAACAAGTAATATAAAAGTAGCAGTTACTAAAGGGCTGCTGTGGCTTGTAGGAAATGTTTCTTTATAAACTGAGCATTGCATTATTTACATTTCCAAAGCAGAAAGCCAAATGAATAGTAGCATATCTTCCAGTCTTCTACTGCCATGTGTTTTGAAAGTCTGAGGCTGCATCCACACTGTAGAAATTATCCACTTTGGCAGCAGTTGAACTGCCATGGAATTCTGGGAATGGTAGTTTGTTGGGGACAACAAATTACCATTCCCAAAATTCCATAGCATTAAGCTGTGGCAGTTAAAGTGGTGTCAAACCAGATTATTTCTGCAATGTGGATGCAGCCTCTGAATGAAGTGTTTTTCCTGAATTCTTTAAAACAGAAAGAAAAAGATTGGAAATTATGTTGTAGAACATCATCAACAAATCTTTCTCTCTCGTTCTTTCTTTCTCTCCTTCTTGCAAACTGCCCAGGGCATGAATGATCACCCATAGAGCACAATGAACTCCTTCCTTCCCTCCACTGGATCATTAATCCCTCCCCATTACTGAGGTGGAGGCTTACACTGGGACAAAAGAAGGTACAGAATAGCATGTCTTGTTCCTTCTCAGAGAGAGATAGGATGAGTCAAATACAGAGAAAGATGCTTGTTGGTCTCTTTATATTCATTCATTCATTCATTCATTCATTCATTTTTTGCCTGAAAACAAGCCAGTGTAAATTGTGTCCAGGTAATGGAAACATTGAGCTGTTTACTTCTCTCCTTTCCCCTTCACTAATATAAATTGTCTTTTCTGAAAGGGCTCATAAGAAGCAAAAAAGAAAAAGAAAGAAAGAAAGAAAGAAAGAGAAAAGAAACAAAGAAGAAAAGAAGAAAAGAAACAAGGCAAAAACCCAGGTTGGTGGTTTCTTCAGCCCATAATTTTTTCATGCCTAGGAATGGACTGATCATCCATGGATACCTCACACTTTTCTTGTGGGGGTGGGATCCATGATCATTATATGGTGTCTTTCTGTCTCTTATTCATATATGCATGCACACATGCACACACAGAAAGATTCAATTTAATTAGTTTTCATTTTTCTTAGTTTCTAATTCTGAAATGCTTGAGAAAACTGTTGTATCCTTACTGAGTTTTTTTTAAAAAAAAAAAAAATAGAAGTACTGCAGTAGTTTTGTTTGAATGATTCACTTTGCGATTGGACTCAGTAGATATCGGGTAACCTCTCCCCAGGGGGAGTGGACCCCTAGTGATATAATGAACTTTTTAGTTTCATTTTTATTTCCTTCAGAATGCAGGTACAGACAGTTCTGATGAACTGTTGAGTTTATTATGCTTTAATTAATAGTAAGTAACTGTAAGGAAGAGATGATAAAATTGTGCCAAATACAAACTAAATTATGTGCCAAAAACAAATTGAATTTCTTCTAAACTATGACTGAAATTCTGCTGATTTATTAAACTGGGGTAAATTTGTATTATTCAGGAGGTTATATTTTGCAAATGCTTGAGTGAGAAAGTAATGAGTACTACTTTACAAAACAGTTTTCCATTGGTCTGCAGAACACCAGACTTGCTCAAAGGCTGATGAAGGGCTTAGACAAAGTTCTTCCTTTGAATATCCCAAAAGAGCCATGAGAAAAGCCACTGAAATAGTCTCAGATGGTTGCACAAAATCACCCAAGATCACCTACACTGTACTATACAGCATAAACCGTGTGGGGGAGGGGGGAACGGACGGATGGATCGACAAAACATGTACAAAACATGCACTTCAAAAATACAAATGATACTAAAATAACATTAACAATCTACCTGGAAATACTAGTTGTACAGAGAAAGCATAATGTAACAAGCTTACATTATATTACATTACATTACGCATAATAATGTAATGAGCTTGCAAACCACACTGCAGAACCATATCAACAAGGATGATGTATTGAGATGTTTCCCCCTGCCCCCATGGGGACGCTAAATAGATTTTGAAAACTGAATAGCAACAACTTAGACTGCATGTACACCACAGAATTGATACAGTTTGATACCACTTTGTTTTGTGAGATACAGTCAGTCCTCCACATTTGTGGCTTTGATTATTCATGGATTTCATTACTATCTTCTCTCTAGGAATCTCTAAGGGGGGTTGCAGACTGCCAGAAATAGTGCAAATTGAGTCCACTTTTAAGGTTAGGGTTAGTGCTAGGGAATCATGGGAACTGTTGTAGTTTTTTCTGAGACATTGAGCCTTCTCTGTCAGACAGCTCTAGTGCCACAATAAACTACAGTTCCCATGATTCCCTAACCCTAACCCTAACCCTAACCCTAAAAGTGGACTCAATTTGCACTATTTCTGGCAGTCTGCAACCCCCCTAAGTCATCCAGTGTGACTCTTCTGGAATTTGACCATAGAGTGTCACTGGAGAACCTGCAGATTCCTAGACAGAATACTTCTCTAGGCATTTATAGGTCCTCCAGCACAATTCTATAGTCAGATTCCCATAGATGTTGACCACAGAGTTATGTCAGAGATTCCCAGGTGTCCTCTCAGGTTGAAAAACCTAGTGGTTTCTTATTTCGGTTTTTCCGCTTTCACAGGGGTCCTGACCCCTAATCTCAGCCAATGTGGAGGGTCCATTGTATTTGGCTTTCTGTGTCAGATTGCTCTTGTGCCACAACAAACTGCAAATCCCAGGTTTCCATAGGACAGGGCCATGACAGTTAAACATGACAGTGTGGCAGAAGCCTAAGTGAAAACCAATACTTGCTAGATCTCAAAGAAGTGGCTTTTGAGTTTGAACCTACCAAATATATTTGTTAATAAAATGTACTCAAGAAGCAGTTTGTGAGCTTCAAAATAACAAAAATAAACCCACAACACTAATGCAGATAAGGTTTGAGCCTTTGTTCAAAAACTGATATTGCTGCATAAATAAAATCAAAGATGAAAAAATAGTATACTAAAGCATATCTTATTCCTGCAAAGATTTGTACGCAAAGCATACCAAAATCTGAGCATCACTGTGGTTACATAGCACATATATAATATGACTACCATATTAATGTTAATCACACGAGGCAGAGGTGCTGCTATGAGTAGAAAGACAGCATTGCCCAACAAGTAAGGCTTTCCTCTCAACGATTTTTCCCTCAGTACCAAGATTTCTAGTATCACAGAGTGAGATGCTGAAAATCCTTGATGCCTAGAACTCTTAAATCTGCTTTGTTCACATACGCTTGATAATTTTAACTGCCTCTTTTCTTTGCATATTAAACTGTATTTCTAAATGTTTTACATTACAGCAACATTAGAAGTTTTGGAATTGGAGGAAAATATGGTTAGCTCAGATTGTTGTTTGGAGAACAATGCCCTCAGAAGATGCTGTTCATGTGTGAAGATTCCCAAGAATGCATGAAAGCTTTTCCTCTAACAGTTTAAACAACAGCATTTTCCCCAGATTATATAGAAATATGTTCTTTGATTTGGTGTTATTTTTCCTTTTCCTAGCTCAATTTTACACATATAGATATGAAAAAGGGACTCTTACATACATTTAATTTCATGTTAAAATTTCACAGTCTTAGCAATGCTATTAGATTCCCCTTTCTTCCTGGATCCTTTAAGTTGCAACAGACTAATATGTATTTGAAATCATGTAAATATGTAAATAAGGATGCAGTGGCTCACGTGGTTACAACACTGACTCTGTTGACTGCAAAATTGGCAGGTTGGCAGTTCGAGACCTGGGTGCTGCATGATGGGGTGAGTTCCTGTCACTAGTCCCAGCTTCTGCCAACCTAGTAGTTCAAAAGCATGCACATGAAAGTAGATAAATAGATACCACTTTGGTGGGAAGATAAACAGCATTCTGTGCAATAATGCTGGCCATATGATCACAGAGTAGTCTCTGACCACGCTGGCTCTTTGGCTTAGTAACAGAGATGAACACCTCCCCCTATGGTCGGACATGACTTAACAACCTTATCAATGGGAAATACGTTCACCTTTACGTTTACCTAAATATGTAAGCCCAAAAATGCCTGTGTGGTGTAGTGGTTTTAGAATTGGATTATAACCCAGGTTAGCAGGGTGAAAATCCCTACTCAGCCATGGAAATCAATTGGGTGACCTTGGGCAAGTCATACACTCTCACTCTCAGATGGTAATGGCAAACTCCCTCTGGAAAAAAACTTGCCAAAAAAACCCCATGTGATAGGTCACTATAGGTCAGGAATGACTTGAAGGAACACAAGAAAAATAACAACAACAACAATAAACAAGATGATAATGATGATCTGCCAAGGTTTATCCATAATGTTTATCTACAAGTTCTGACTGCCTTGTATATAGGTATACTCTTTTGCTGCAGTTATGCATATGTGTCTGTGCATGTATGTATTTCTCTCTGTGTCTGTATTTCTCTCTCTTTCTGTCATCATCATCATCATCATCATGATACAAGTGTTCCTTAAGGACACAAAAGGACCCTTCCCTAAAGATCTTTCCCTAAGGAATCTTTGCTCCTTTCACTATAGCTCCTTGTGTCCAAAGTTGGGTGTGTGTGTGTGCCTGTGCATAGCTTGCTTTGCTGAAAGAAAGAGAAAAATCCATTTGTGCAGGAGATCTATGTGTTTCTCCATACTTGGATAGTGTAGATTACAGATTATAAATATGTACGAAACATTTATAACATAATGCAGTGAACTCTGTACATCCAATCATAATGAGGTCACATGAGTATAAATGTGATAGCTGGCTGAGTTCCTGACTTCTGTTCCTAACCCATGCAATTAGATACAAGAAATAATAGCTCTTCTACAATAGCCTTATGCCTAATAGCTGCCAGTGTTCTTTTTAATATAGCATCTTCTCAAAGTACAGGCAGTGGATTGTTTCTCTGCCCAGTTACAAAAATCAATCATAGAAGGTTAGACATTATTAGACATTAAGAATTTTTTTGATGGTAACGGAGTGAGTGACCTTCTACAGTGTGACCTCTTTCTTTGAAGATGGCTATTTCACATTAGAAATGCTTACATCTCTGTCATTTAATATGTAATGGAAGTCAATTGAAATGACATGAGTTTGCCCCTTTATCTCCAAAGGAAGACACAGAGCCAAGTGTCTGGGTATCTAAAGGCACACATATTATTAAATTGAAGCCAAATCTGAGTAAGTATCTCCTTGTGTTGACATCATCTTCCATGGTGCTATAAACATGTTTGAATGAATGTGGCTGCAGGACTCCATGTTTATTTTATTTTACTTTATTTCAGACATTTATATCCCACGTTCCTCCTGATAAATGGACCAGGAACCTGCCTTATAAAGAGTCCCAGAGTCACAGTGTTTACCATTGTTACCCTTCCTCTTCCCTTTTCACATCCTTTCATGGTAGCTGCTCAAGGTAAACTATTTCAACACAGTTTCTTGGCAAGAACAAAAAGTTTTAAACTTCACTTTTTATACTTGTATGCAAGATTGACTATTTTCACAGGTTTTCCCCAATACAAGGGTTTCTGCACAATTTTGGTGCAGGACTTTTTTTTTTTAAAGCAATAGTAATAATTTATATAAAAATGCTATGAACTTTTTTTTTGCAGCAAAAACAAGATTTTCCCACACAAAAATTGTTTTCCATACAAAAAAGTACTAATTATGTGCATAAAGCCATTAAAGCCACATTTTCTACTGAAAAGGCACATGTTTTAACACAAATTAACTAAAAAAAAGTAAAACAGTGAGTAATCTTGCATGCTTACCATTTTCTTATTAAGAATGAAAACATTTTAGACATTCTTCATATATATGAAAACTGACCTCATAAAGACTACATGCAGTAGTTAGATACCTTCATTACTGAACAATGGCAGAGAAATAACCTAAAGACTTTTTTATAGGAATAGGAAAGTTAATCTAATCTAGCTTCTTTCTAGGGAAGAACTGAGAGAGGACTGCAGGAAAATGTGGAGGGGAAGCATCCCTAAGAGTTTCCTTTCACATCAATAATAATAATAATAATAATAATAATAATAATAATAATAATAATTTTTATTTATATCCCGCCCCTCTGCCAGGCAATCGGGGCAGCGTACAATGTTTCAAAACATGAAAACAAATAAAATCAATTCAAATCCCATTCCTCCTTCCCACACCCACCCATCCCCCAAAAACCAATCAAACTAAACAGATTAAATAACAATAATTAAACAATAAACAATAAACAAACAATAATTTAAAACCTGCCGGCGTTCTCCCCAGTTCCGTGCCGTCCACAGCTGCTCCCAGCTGCCCCAGGTGATGGTAAGGGGCAAGAGAGTCCTTCAGGGGCCTGAGTCCTCCAAGAGCACCAGAGCGCTGCTGGCACCGCGTATAGCCAGTATTTCTCTTCCAAGGTCGCCCACTGTTGCCGATGGTCAGGGTTTGGGAGGCTTTGAAGGCTCAGCTCCCTTGGGGCCAGGTGTTCCAAGGCAGGAGGGGGCGGGGAAAGACTCTCACCGCCCAGCTCCTGTCCTCCAGAGTCCTCCTTCCAAGGCCTCCTGCTGTAGCCGATGGTCAGGGCTTGGGAGGCTTTGAAGGCTCAGCTCCCTTGGGGCCAGGTGTTCCAAGGCAGGAGGGGGCGGGGGAAGACTCTCACCGCCCAGCTCCTGTCCTCCAGAGTCCTCTTTCCAAGGCCTCCTGCTGTAGCCAATAGTCAGGGCTTGGGAGGCTTTGAAGGCTCAGCTCCCTTGGGGCCAGGTGTTCCAAGGCAGGAGGGGGTGGGGGAAGACTCTCACTGCCCAGCTCCTGTCCTCCAGAGTCCTCCTTCCAAGGCTTCCTGCATTTACATCAAGAGGGGTCAGGATAGTAGAAAAGAAAGGAAGACATTTTGTGTATCTTAAACTTACAAAGGGGGGTTGCAGACTGCCAGAAATAGTGCAAATTGAGTCCACTTTTAAGGTTAGGTTAGGGTTAGGGTTAGGGTTAGGGAATCATGGGAACTGTATTTTATTGTGGCACCAGAGCTCTCTGACAGAGAAGGCTCAATGTCTCAGAAAAAAAATTCCCATGATTCCCTAGCACTAACCCTAACCCTAAAAGCGGACTCAATTTGCACTATTTCTGGCAGTCTGCAACCCCCCCAACATTATGGCTACTACTCACTGTGAGGCATTGTAGACTTTTTAGTTCTGAGCACTGTTGCACTTCTACACTCCTTCTCAACAACATGTGTGTGAATCCACAAGATTCATCTGCAAACATGACTTCTGTTGGACAATATTCTAGCTTAATAAACCCCTGTTCATCGTTTGTGAAACGATACTTTGTTTCAACATGTTTATTGTCTTTGTACATCCTATGTTGTTTTCATATATCTCTGTCAGTGTTGGCCCTTCTGTTCTGAGTATAATAGAAATGTGTAGCCACTCTAGTTATTCGCAGGCTTCTGAGCTGAGACATATTAAGCTCCTGTGCAGGTAACAAGTCTTCTGCTTCTGTATAGTCCAATCAATTATTCCATCTCCATAAAAGAATAAGTATCCACTTATAAATTTCCAGTCATTGACGTCATTGACCCAATCTGCAGTTACATTACCTGTTAGTTTAAGGTTGCTGGTTGCTTGCAATCAAAGTTTTAGGTGTGCTATTCCCTTCAAGAAATTGACTACTCTCTTTACTGCATTCCAGTGATTTTTAGTTGGTGAGCTGATTCTTCTGCACAAAATGCCAACAGCTGCTGATAAATCTGGTCTTGCAATTCTTCTGATGTACAGAAGCTTCCCAATGACTTCTCTGTATTGGCTGTTGTTTCATAATACTTCACTTTCTGTAGTGTGCTTCTAGTAGTTGATCTCCGTAGGAGTGCTAATTGGGTGTGTGTCAGTTAACCCAAGATGCTTTACATCTTTTGCTTAAGAAGATAACGTCTGTCTTTATCTCTTTCTAACTGTATTCCAAGATGTTACCTAGTCATTTCACTTCTGCTTCTTACTTAAATGATCTATGGACGTTATCACATGGGGAGTCGCAGGGAGAAAGTGGAAATAAATGGGCACGAGTGGAAGTCTTTAATTTACGGGATTTGTCCCGTTCCACCTCGTCTGATAACTAAATTCAAATTTAAAAGGGGGGTTAATTCGAATGAAAACCTGATCTTTTCATTTTCGGGATTTTTGAGGATTTGAAAAGATCAGGTTTTTGTTTGAATTAACCCCCTTTTAAATTCGAATTTAGTTATCAGACGAGGCGGAACGGGACAAATCCCGTAAATTAAAGTCTTCCGCTCGTCCCGTTTATTTCCACTTTCTCCCCGCAACTCCCCGTGTGATAACGTCCTATGACTTCATCACTCTTCCCTTTCCTTGCAAACAATGATCAGATCATCAATATAGATCAAGAGTCCTGAAATATAACTGTGAATTAACTCTAGAGTATGCTTTGTTTCTCTCTTATTCTGCTTGAGAAATATGGGGTCTGATCCCTTTTACTGTTATACAGCAAACACACCTTGTTTCATCATAGCAGTATTTTACATGTAGGTCTTTAGTTAGATTTGCATTTACATGTTATGGCATTAATAGCTCTATGACCCATCCTTCTGTGCTACAATCTAAGGCAGTTCTCATTTCTGCATTGTTTGGCACCCTTTGGATATTCCATTTGTAATCAATGATGTACAGATCATCAGCCACAGCTGTCTTCATTATGGGTTTCCCATCATAAAACACAATGCAGTCTTTCCCTTTAAAATTGACTTCATCTAGTTATGGGAAATATGGTCTGTGTTCACAGATGAGAGCTAGCCACACTGTTAAAATCCCAAACATTCATATTTCTGTGTGTGTGTGTGTGTGGCTCACAAAACCAACTTTTCAACTCCAACAATTCTCCATAAAAAACATTGTCACCTGATTTTTATATCTTTCTCAGAGAAGCTTGTGCATCTTGGTTTGGTCACATTCCATGCATTCTTTTCTCCCTGGTTATCCTGAGTCTTGAGTCTTTGTTCTCAAAGCAAGTTGTACAAGTCCTATTTTACTGGGGGGGGGGGGGCAGTACTAAAAGTTGTTGTACTATAACACCCATTCTCACCAACAAGTATATCCACTTCTAACATCTGTACAGATTAAGCTCCAGGTTTAAATAGTCTTTGGGTAAAGTGCCATCTAGTTGTCTCTTTCCTCTTCTTCCAGGAAGCTTCCTTGGTAGTGTCAGTTAGTGGCTATCATTTATCTAATGATAAGATTGTTAGAAAGCAAATGAACATAACTAGGGCCTAAATCCAAATGCTAATCCCAACTAGGGCAGATCCTTTAAATCAATGAGATTTCTGTAAGTGTTCAGTTACCATTCAGTAACTGCTTCAGTGAGTCCCCAGTAGTTGGAATTTAGCAATTTAGTTTAAGACAGAGAGCCAGTATGATGATGGTTTGATGTTGGACTAGGGCTCTAAGAGAACAGTGTTTGAATCTCATTGAAACCTACTGGGTTTCACATTTTTTCAGCCTAAGAGGAAGGCAATTGCAAACCTCATCTGAAAACCCTTGCTAAGAAAATCCCATGACAGATTCACTTTAGGGTCAACATAAGTCAGAAACAGCTTGAAGACACACAATTGGATTTAGGACTTAGCTTTAATAATTTTGTAGAGTTTAGAGAAAATATATTTTGAGACTTCAGCTTCCAGAATGCTTCTATCAGCCTTGCTTCTTTTACAAGCTCTGAAATTTTGAGTCCTTTCAGTTTTGAGGAAATCTGTAAATAACTCTTGGTTGATTGTATATAATTTTTTTCTGGATAGGTGTGAGAACTCTGGAAGTGACTCTGTAATTCAGAATTCTACCAAAATTGTGGCCTACAAATTAATTACATTTCAATTACGTGTTCTGGCTTTATAACTGCCAGATGTTTCAACTGCTGTTTCAGACCCATGAGATGGTGATCAATTACATTTTTAAAAGAGGGGTTTATAAAGGGGACAATTAATGTTTCTACATTTTGCATACTGGTTAAATAATATCAAACACAAGGGCAGCTATGAGAAGAGACGGTTTACAACATCCAGTTTTCCTAAAATAATATGCTGTAAAAAAGAAAAGGAAAGTATTAGACATAAAAGCACTCTGTCCTCTTTTAGCTAGATTAAGGTCTATTAGTAGAGATATTACTGTTAGATTTTAATTTATTTATTTATTCAAATATTTATCTTCTATGTCTGAAGCTCTTAGGCAATTAAATTCAATGTTGTTGCTGCTGTTAACTGTCTCAAGTCGACCATGACTCATTACAACCCTGTGTATGAGACATCTCCAAAACCCTCTGTTCTCCACTGCTCTGTTCATGTCCTATAAATTCAGGCCTGTGACCTCCCTAATTGAATCCAAACATATGGTGTATGGTCTGCCTCTCTTTCTATAGCCTTCTACCATCCCTAGCATTATTGTATTTTCTAATTAATTGTGCATTCTCATAATGTAACCAAAGTACGACAGTCTCAGTTTCATCATCTTGGTTCTCAAGGAGAGTTCAGGCTTGTCTAGACTGTTTGTCTTTTTGCCCATCCTCAGCACTTCTCCAGCAACACATCTCAAATGATTTGATGTTCCTCCTATCCGCTTTTCCCCCCACTCTCCAGCTCTCACATCCATACATGTGAGATGGGGACTACAATAGTTTGAATGATTCTAAATTTAGTGTTCACTTGTATATCTTTACACTTTAGAGTCTTATCTAGTTCTTTTATGGCAGCCCTCCCCATTCCTAGTATTCTTTTTTCTTAACTGCAATCTCTGATCTAATCAATATTTGATCCAAAAACAACTTTCAACAATTCAGCAAAGCAAATATAACAAAAGAGAAGAAGAAAAATCTGCCACCCAGAAATTAGAGCCAAATATCTGATTGAATAGCCACATGTTTTCTTCATACTAACATGAGGTTACCATTGGCACCAATCAAGCCTCCAAAGGTGTGGGCACTTGACAATTGGGGTGCCACACAAAGAAGACTTCCTCTCCTGTCTCCAGAGAATGGATTGTTTCCAATGGCAGCATGCAGAGAAGAGCCTGTCCAGAATTCTCAGTGTTCCACCTTCCATATGCAGGGGACAAATTCCCTCAAATATCAAGTCTCCAAGGGCAGATGGACTGAAATATCATGGGTTAGTAAAAAAAAAAAAATTTTGTCAGATGATGTGATGAACAATGCCAAGAAAATTAAGCTATGATAGAATCCTGTTAGTGAGAACATATGTCTGCTGACATAACTCCAAACTTCTAAATCTTCATTATACCTCCACTGAAAAACCTCCCCTGACACACCTCATCAACCATGAAAACTGAATAGTTAATTCTTACTCATAACTCATTGCAAACAAATGGAGAGATTGTAAAGAGAAGGATAGAAAAGAATAGTGCCATCTTCTTATTTTGGCCATAGTAGCTAAGTTTTGGACATGGTTGTTGCTATACCATGAAATCTCCACCATCACTCCCACATGATTGTTTTATCAAATGCAAATCAGCAGCCCTACTAACAGTCAAAACAGGCAATAAAAATAAAGTTTACTGTGTTTTGTGAATAAGAAACATTCTTTCTTTCTTTCAGTTGCCTCTTATTTTCCTTAAACTATATTTTCGCATGTATCACATTTTAGATTTAAGTACAATTCTTAGCTTTGACAGTTTACAGTTAATATAGTACAGCATTACATTTATCATTTAAATTACATATGATATAAATCTACTGCAGGAAAGCATACAGCAATTGAGACTATAGATTATATTACTTAGTACAAATTATGGCTTATAGGCTGAAATCCAAAGTAGAGGGGGACAGAACTATTTTCCTTTCTTGCTAGCTTCCTGGTTAAATACCAAAGCATTAATCATTGTGTTATGAAAGCTGAAATCCTAAGCTTGGAAGTAAGTCATATTGACATCAGAAAGCTTTACTTGCTAGTAGGGAAGGAACCTCACAGATCAGGAAAAATAAAACACATGTTTTCCTCTGGAAAGATCCCAAATTCCATTCTCCTTTTCTGTAGTAAAAATATCAGGTGTCATCCTGATATCTTGTGTTATATCTCTATGCAATATTTCAGAGAGCTTTTGCCTGTGAAAGTAGACAGTAGGGAGACAGAAGCAGAAACTGAAGCAATTCCTATGAGTACAATGATCGATATATTGGGCTGGTGAATAACAAAAGCTTCCTGAGCTAAACCTGCATAGAGAGCAGAAGAAGAAATATGTTGGAAATTTGTGGCATTTTTCAGATGTCAACTGACTCCAGGGAGCTTACTTCCCTCCCCCCTTTTAAGCAATGGTTTGTGACAATAGAACAAGAGTGGGGAAAATGTACTTCATGGCCCCCTAACAGTCAAACATTTGTGACCAATCAAAAAGTGTGGTCCCCCAAATGACCCTCTACATATTTTCCACACCCCTCAATCATTTAAGACCCAAACAGGTCTTTTTTTTTATGCATGGAGACACTCCTGGGCCTAAAATGCCCTAGGGCTTAGAAAAATATAAAATGCAAAAATAGTTTCTGTTTCTTCCATATTTGAAATTTATAATTTTTAAAATTCAATTTGGAAATAAAATTTCAAATTTTAAAATGCTAAAAAAACCCCAAATTTTCATCCATCTTTAGGGAAGTCTCATTTTTCTGTACATGGCACTTCCTTAAGTTCCTAATTTTGGGCTCTAGCACCTGAGCCTAAAAGATTTCTAATAGCATCACTCATGATGATAGAATCATCACTGAACTACAACCTATTTGGGACAATAACGCTGCCCTCTAAAAGGCTTTTGGTGGCAGGTCTTCACTTGTCTGCAGACAACCTTCCAATCTCAAACAGTTACTTATAGGAGGAAGCCCTGTAAGAACACAGATGGAGAGACAGGTGCAAGACCTTGCCACAAACTGAGATGCCAACTCTGTCCACATATCTACTTGGGAAATATGATCACAGGAGCCACTCAAATAACCCACAATATTAGAAGCATTTTCACTTGCTCATTAGGAGCCCTGGTGGCACAGTGGTTAAGTGCCTGTATTGCAGCCACTCACTCATAAACCACAAGGTTGCGAGTTCAATACTAGCCAGGGCTCAGGCTTGACTCAGGCCTTCATCCTTCCAAGGTTGCTAAAATGAGTACCCAACTGTCTGGAGGCAATGAGCTTACAGTTGTAAACCACTTAGACATTGCATAGTGCGGTATGAAGCAGTATATAAATGAAGCTGCTTTGCTTTGCTAATGTGATATATGTCATTCTCTGTCAATAGTACACTTTGGCACTCTACATTGGACAAACAGGCCATTCTGTGCACCACAGGATAAATGAACACAAATCAGACATTATGAATGAAAATGCAAAAACAAAACAAACCAACAAAAACAAAGAACAAACAAACAAAAAATCTTGTTGCAGAGCACTTCAGTCTTTCTGAACATTCCGTCTCTGACCTCAGGACAGTACTCCTTGAACAAGCAAGAAAGGAAGCACCAAACAAAAAAACAAACAAAAAAAAAATACAAAGGAAGATTGGGAAGTAAAACAGCTCAGTTAGAATATATCCACAAACTCCAATCCATCAACAGTGGGTTAAACATAGACAATGGCTTCCTAGCATGTAACACATATTGTAACATTGGTTAACACCCCAGCCTCATGAGAATATTTTTGGCCAGTTTATCATATCATGTTCAGGTTCCATGGCTGCAAACACCACCTTCCAAAACTCCTCCACCATTCAAATGGTTATCCACCCACCCTGGCCTTTGATAACATCTTTCCTCTTGCCCTTTGTCCCTCAATGACTATAGTTAAAAATGAATTTGCCACCTCATTACCATACCCCTAAGTTTTGCATTTCTATTTCTATTCATTCATTCTGTTTATAAAGGTTGTTTATGGCACCAGTTCACTCCATGCAACTGAGGAAGTAGTTCAAGTCTGAAAAAGTTTGTGCTACAATGCCTTTTGCTCAGTTAGTCTCAAAGATGTTAAAAGATCCCTTTGCATACATGAAAGACTTCTATCTAAGATCTTAATCTGAATGGCTTTCATCTAAACAGACCAATAATTTCATTAGGTATCTTACTTATGGAATACAACTTGAGTAATGTTGATCAATTTTTTACCAGTAACCATCTGTGAACAAGTCAGATGTAACCAGGAGTCTCATAGAGATGCAGTAGTTCATATCCTATTTCTGCAACAGAAGTCATAATATAAACTGCAAATGCACTTCTTTTATACTATCACTAAAAAGGGAAGGGAGGAATACCATAGGCTTATTTCATCTTTGGACAAAAAAGATGTAAACTAGGCTCCCTGATTATTTACTATATCATAACTGCCATTTATTTTAAGTGCACGTATATGTCTAACAATGGGGAAATTGTACTCAAAGAAAAAGAGAAAAGAACCGGGCACAGCTGCCATATGAAAAGGTGGCAGAAAATCTGCTCTCATGTTCCATGCAATTGCTCCTTTAGTGTCTGGCTGTGTCTAAGGAAAGTAGGGGAATGGCAGAACACAATGCTGTAACAGCAGATTTATAAAAGTAAGCTAAAAGCCAACTTCTGCTGTGTGAAGTCCATAATCCATTGTTGCAACAGATAACTAAGAACACATTTTTGTAGCTTATGCATCAAAGTAACATATTGGAAATTGGGAACATTTTGGTTTCTTTCTAACCTTGATGAGCCAGTGGCTCATCCTGTGAGAAAGTGGTAAGCATGCATTGTTCAAAAGAGCTAGAAAATTGGGTAACAAGCAGTGAACAAAATGGATTCAATCTCTGAGCTGAAGGTTTCTGAGTAAATATAGATTGGACTGTAGGGGATCTCATTGTGCCTGCATTGGCCAAGCTGCACTTACTTCAGGATTTCTTAAAGCAAAATAAAGAGAAGGTGAAATTTCTGCTGAGATCAGCTTCTTAGAATTAGATGAAACAAAGAGATGTGCTTGAGGAGCATTTAGCAGCTTCACTGGAAAGTGCTTGCAAGAAATATATTGCTAACAAGAAATGTAATAAACATTTCCTTTGCATGATGGCTAATTCTTATCCTTCTTTCATAGAGTTGGTACATATTGATGTATATATGGACTCCAAGATGATATTCATTAAATATGAAGTATTCATGAAGATAGGCAATTTGAAGGTTGAAGGTGGTGTGGTGGCTTAGTGGTTAACACACCCATTCTGATGATCAGAAAATCGAAATGTTGGCAATTCGAGGCCGGATGTTGCATGATGGGGTGAGCGCCCATCACTAGTCCCAGCTTCTGCCAACCTAGCAGTTCAAAAGCATGCAAATGCAAATAGATAAATAGGTACCACTTTTCAGTGGGAAGGTAACAGCATTCAGTGCAGTCATGCTGGCCACAATGAAGATGAGCACAGCCCCCTACAGTTGGTTATAACTAGACATTCCTGTCAGGGGACTATTTTTACCTTTACCTTTAACTTGAAGGTGCATGCACACATGCACACACACACAAATTAACTTAAGAAAAGATTTCCAACATTGGAGATTCTTCTAAGATAATTCTTCTAAGATAATAAGGCCAATGCAATTTTAGGCTGCATCAATAGAAGTATAGTATAGTATAGAAGTATAGTGTCTAGATCAAGAGAAGTAATATTGCCACTCTATCCCGCTTTGGTCAGGCCTCATCTGGAATACTGTGTCCAGTTCTGGGCATCACAATTCAAAAAGGATGTGGAGAAACTGGAGCGTGTCCAAATGAGGGCAACTAAAATGGTGAAGGGTCTGGAAACCAAGCCCTATGAGGAACGACTTAGAGAGCTGGGATATGTTTAGCTTGGAGAAGAGAAGGTTAAGAGGTGATATGATAGCCTTGTTTAAATATTTGAAGGGATGTCATGTTGAGGAGGGAACAAGCTTGTTTTCTGCTGCTCCAGAGACTAGGACCCGGAACAATGGGTTCAAGCTCCAGGAAAAGAGATTCCACCTCAACATTAGGAGGAACTTCCTGACAGTAAGGGCTGTTCAACAGTGGAACACACTCCCTCGGAGTGTGGTGGAGTCTCCTTCCTTGGAGGTCTTTAAGCAGAAGTTGGATGGCCATCTGTCGGGGATGCTTTAATTGGGAGTTCCTGCATGGCAGGTGGTTGGACTGGATGGCCCTTGTGGTCTCTTCCAACTCTATAATTCTATCATTCTATGAATTTTTCAGGTATTTATCATCTGTGAAGCATCTTGTAGACATTTTCTCTCAGCTCTGCACTCAAAGTGAACCTTATTTCTTTATTCCATGTTCTTTCCCACTATTCTAATTGTGTGGTGTGGCCCACAAACACACACACACACACACACACACACACACACACCACTTTTTAATAGTGGTGTATTGGTGGATTCCAATTTACATGAAATACTGGAATAATGGCAGCAGAGAAACCAAGAGACCAAGAACTAGAGTATAGTCACAATCTAATTTCTCTCTCTTTTCATCATTGATGTTATTTCAGTTACCTCATGAAATGTGAATGAGGAGATGCCTTAGGATTGTAAGAGAAGAACACTTCCAACGACAGTGACATTTGTGATGAAGGAGGCAGTATGCCCATAGGAGGCATACCGAAGCATACATTTCACTGGCAGAAAACATAGGAGAACTAATTATTTTCTCTGTGTAAACATTGCTCATTTATATTACTTCCACCTTTCTTTTGCATTCAGTGATCCATGTACATGAGTATGCATTGTTTTTAAGTCTGGGGTGGCATATTTCCATTGTCAATGATGCAGAGTTGGCACCAGACATTGTGTTCAAAACAGAAAATAGTGTATAGCAAATGTTCATTAAGAGGTGCTCAGTTTTTGCACAAGGGCAGGTATCTCTCCTCCTCTGTAAACATCTCAAATCTTTTAGGCTTTTATTATCAGTTGTCATGCACTGTCCAATAAATAACATTCTCCAGACACATAATGAAAAGTCAGTGTCAAATAAAACAGTCACATAGTAAAGTAAAATAAATAAAAATATAATCAGTTAAACATTACATATAGAGCTGAAAGCAAAAAACAAAAACAAAAACAAAAAAGGGGGGGGGCAAGATTAGGCGATTACTCTCCAGAGAAAGTACAAATGGAGTGTTATGACCAGAAGTCAACTGTCATGCTGTTAGCATATGTGATTTTTCATAAAATTTTGGACACGTGTGGAGTTCCCTTTAGACCCCAGACTGACCTCTGTGGGATGTCAGCTATAATCCCCTAGATGGCAGGTCATGTAGGCACTGAGAGATCTGCCCAGGACAGCTGGAAAATTCCCTACCAGACAGGTTTGGGGGTTGCCAAAAGGGAAAAACCATTATACTGGAAAAGACATATAATAGTGCTTATTTGTCTTGAGTCTAACACTTAATGGGGCAGTGATCAGATTTGACTGCACACTTTTCTCTAGCCTCCCTTCCTTGAGAGTCTCAAAACCAAATGCATTGTTTAGACTATTCTCACACCTAGGTTTAACAAAGCTAAGACTATCAACACCTTTGTCCAGGCTTCAGCCAAGCCGTTTAGTCAATAGCTAGAAGGTAGAAATTTCCTATTTAAACTGAGATGTTTAGGCTCCAGTGCTATCTTTGGAGTGCATGCTGACTCCACGTCGGTCTGTGCTCTGATCATAGCTCTCTCAGCCATCCCTTTTCCCATTTTGGCAGCCATGCATCATCATCATCATCATCATCATCATCATCATTATCATCAATATCCATAGCGGATCCCGGAGAAGCCTTCAGAAGTGAGTAACTCCCTCAGTCTGGCCCATCTCAAGCTATTCCCGCTTTCACTCCTTTATTCCTAAGTGTGCAGTGTATGTGTGTGTCATATTTGTGTGTGTAGTTTTCCCCTTTTAATAAATATTTAGAATTTAGTTGAAGAAGCTTGCCTCAGCATAATTCATTGTGGGATTCCTTAGTCCTCTGGTATACATATCGCTAACTGGTCCCACAGGGCTTTGTTAGAACCCCACTCTTGCATATTTGAGCTAATTAGAAATCCCCCTAATTAGATTCTTCCTAACATTTTGGTGGAGAATGCGGTCAATGTAGAGTACCCCAAAATTTGGACATCCCAAACTGATCACTTGGGCCATTTAAATCTCGGTACGTAGGAGGAATAAGGTTCTTGGGCAAAGGGGACACTGACACAATAGCTAGGAAAGTGTGTATGTTCTTCTGCAACTGAAAAGGGTTATCTTAGGTTGGCTACCCCCCCCCCCCTTTCTGTCTTTGGTTCTCTATCACAGGTTGGGAGAGAAGATCCAAGGCTCCCCCATTCTGGTTTTCCCCTTCCACAATCCAAACTTAGACTGTCCCCCAAACCACCTTGGATGAGCTTAGGTAGGTGAAGTGAGGAGACGTCCCCATCTGAGGCTGTAATCCCTATCACAAGGTTGGTCATTCAGAGTTAGCAAGGGTGAGGTGGCCTGGTGCAGCTAACAAGTTCTAAAACTAATGGCAAGGGTCTAGCTGGGGCCCCAAGGAATAGTGATTGCTGGGAACCTACTGTGGGAGGTCAACCGAGTAGGGCGGCTTCACTTGAACTTAACAGTGAATGGTTAGAAGGAGGAACTAACCAATTATTGGCTGGGGTCTAGCACAGGTTGTCCATGGCACTAGCTGCATTAGTGACCCCACAACCTCTGTCATAGTGAGCAGTCAGATATCAGCTCTGACCCACGAGTTCACTGGTGGAACGAGGTGGTCCCATAGGTCCAGAAGCAAGCTAGCAAGGATGGGAGTGTCCTAGTAGGGCTAGCAAAAGTAAGTTCAAGCTGGTAAGGATGGGAATGGCCTAGTGTGGCCAGCCAGAGAGAGAATCGAGCTGGTAAGGATGGGAGTGTCCTAGTGTGGCCAGCCAGAGAGAGTAGAATCCAGCTAGTAAGGATGGGAGTGTCCTAGTGGGGCTAGCATGGTTAGGGAAATGCAGCTAGTAAGGACGCGGAGGTCCTAGTGGGGCTAGCAGGGACAAGATTTGTTTCCGAGTAAGAGAAGAAGAGAGAGTAAGGTGAGGAAATGGAAGTCAACAAATTATTAAAGAAGAGCAGGTCAAAGACAGGCTTCAGAAGTGGATCACCGAAAAGGGGCCCAACTCCAGGTATCTCAAGGGTTCATCATGGAAGATCAATTTCTGACCTTACTGGAGGCCTATAACCTCAGGACAGAAAAAAAGGGACTGAAGAGTCCACTTTTAAATCCGAGTTAAAGACCACCTTGTTCAGGGAGGCATTCCCTGGCATTGTCTGATATACATTTACTTTTTCTGTCACTTGGGTTTACAGTGGATGTTGTTATTAATTATTGTAATTGTTTTTGTTTTAATTGACTTTTATTATTTTGCCCATTGTTTGTACTTAGATTGTACGCCTTTGGCAGGTTTTATTCTGTTTTATCCTTGATTGTCTTTTGTACAGTGCTGTGTACACCGACAATGCTCTAGAAATAACCCCCCCCTCTGGTCAGCTTAAAACAAGTTTTGCTAAAATAAGGCAAGGGCCCACTGAACCCTACTGTGACTTTGTTAATCAGTTGCAAGCAGCCTTAGCACAGCACATTGATAATCCAGAAGCAGCTGCAGATTTGTTGATCAAACTGGCAAAAGATAATGCTAACAAAGACTGCCAGCAAGCTCTGCAACCACTGATGGCATCGAGAAATCTTGAACTGGCAGACATGCTCAGGCTATGTCAGGACATAGGCACTCAATCACATAAAATGAATCTTTTGGCAGCTGCCGTACAATTAGGCAATAGAAAGGATGTGAAATATTTTAATTGTGGAAAAATGGGAAATTTAAGAAGGAATGTTAGCCTGCCCTGAACTCCACAGGTCCTCGCCCAAGCAAAAAAAAAATGTCCCAAATGTCAAAAGGGATACCATTGGGCTAATCAGTGCCAGTCAGAAAACTCCCGATCGGGCCAGCCGTTGGCCCCAGGGCCAAACAAGGGCAAATTACCCAATATAAAATCAGGATCAGTGCAACCAACCAACTCCCTTACCACAACCAATAACACTGGATTAGATCTATATATAACCCAGGAAACAACCTTTAAGTTTCCAATGGAGGTACAGATCATACCTACCCAAGTAAAAGGCCCTTTGCCTTCTGGGCTAATGGGATTGGCATTACCCAGGTTGTCTGCTTCAAAAAGAGGGATTTTTGTTATTCCCAGTGTTATAGGTAATGACTACACAGGAAGAGTTTAAATACAGGTATGGGTTAATCTGCCACAAACTTTGCCTTTAGACACGTCAATAGCACAATTAGTTTTGTTACCATGTGCAACCCCAAACCCAGTGGCTATAGAAACTAGTGGTGTCAATATACAGTGTATAAGACAACCAATTACTAACCAACGGTCTAGCCGTACATTTATGATTGCAGGTTTAAATTTTACTGGACTTCTGGATACAGGAGCAGACGTGACTGTCATTTGTGCAAGGGAGTGGCCCATAAATTGGAAAACAGATACTGTGCCTCAAGTCTGGGGTGTTGGTGGACCACAAACATCACAGAAAAGCTGTAAGTGGCTCAAGGTACAAACATCACAGAAAAGCTGTAAGTGGTTCAAGGTAACGAGCCACTACCTCTGCAAATATTAAGCCTTATGTTTTAGATATCCCTATTCATATTTGGGCCTGTGATCTGCTGCAACAATTTGGAGCAGCATTACAACCGAATGTTTAATAATGAAAACAGTTCTCCCACTGAAATGGAGAATAACCTCTCCTGTTTGGATTGATCAGTGGCCATTAACCTAAGAAAAGTTCTCTGCACTAGATCAGCTTATTAAGGAACAACTTGACGCTGGTCATATTGAACCTACCATGAGCCCCTGGAATACTCCAATATTTGTAGTAAATAAAAAATCAGGCAAGTGGTGGCTATTACATGACCTTTGAGCTGTAAATGCATGTATTCAGCCCATGGGTGCTTTACAGTGTGGATTACCCAATCCTAATATGCTTCCTCAAGGTTATCAGATCTTAATAGTAGATCTTAAGGACTGCTTCCCCCCCCTCCATTCCCAAGGGATAAGGAAAAATTTGCCTTTACTGTGCCAGTTTTGAATAATGCTTCCCCTACCCAAAGATTTCAATGAAAAGTCCTCCCTCAAGATGTGTTAAATTCTCCAACTCTGTGTCAACTCTTTGTAGATAATGTTTTACATCCCTTTCGAGTTAAATACCCCAATCTTATGGTTTATCATTATATGGAAGATATTTTGGTGGCTGGTGAGAAATTGTTGCCTGACCACCTAGACGATCTGACCTCTATCCTTTCTCAATCAAGTCTTTCTATAGCTCCTGAAAAAGTTCAATCCACAGCTCCTTATACTTATTTGGGAAGGTTATTCAAAATGCTAGTATCCCCATGCTGCCAGTTATAGAACCCAAACATACATATACTTTGGTTGAGCTTCAGCATTTGTTGGGAATGTTAAATTGGGCTCACCCGTACTTTAAACTATCCACCTCTACGGGGCTAAGCAGACGGCGCAAAGCGCCGTCTTCAGAACAAGGAAGGGGAGGGGCAGCCACACGCTGGGCACCCCAACCCCTTCCCGAAGACGTCATCAGAGCAGCCGGCCCTCTGCATGGCCGGCGCTCCGACGATGCCTTTCTGCTGCAGCGTCCACATGTGCTGCAGTGGAAAAGCCATCGAAGCTGCACCGGCAGCCTTTTGCGGCGCACGTCGGCGATTTGTGGAAGGAGCGCTATTTTAGCACTTCTTCCAGGGGCAGTGTAGCTGCGCCGTGGGGCCAAGGTGTGCGGATACCTTGGCCCCATTCCGCAGCTTCCCGGGGCGGCCCCGTGCTGCCCGTCTGCTTCCCCCCTACTTTAGCTCCCTTATTCTCTCTGCTGTCCTCAGCACAATCTCCAGCTGAGATTATTCAATTGCAGCCTGACCAATTTGAAACCTTAAAAACTATCCTTCTGGCTTCTCATTGTGCTTATTAAATAACTTACATACTTCTACAGGAGCCCTTTACCTCCTGCAAACAGAGTCTGTTGTATATATAGTAGAGTGGTTAGTGCTCCCACATACCCAATAACTCAATTCAATCAACAACTCCGCATGACGAGGAAGCATCCTTGTCATCTTGAGAAGGCCAAGGCTCGATCAGTGACATGGGAAGATATTAAGACATTGATGGGCAAAGCACAACAGCTGGTAGAGACTGATAACCCAGAAAAATTTCAGAGTATACCAGCAGAACATAAGGTCTTTGTGGCTATTTGTGCTGTATTAACCCGTAATTCTATGTGAACTATTGTACTTGATTTATTATTTCTGACCAGTGGAGCCCTTTCAGCCCAGTGACATCAAAAGAGAGGTCAAAATGTTTGGGAAACTTTGGCTAATATTAGTAATGTGTCTCATTTTTGTCTATCAAAAACCATGCCCACCCAGGAGGTTCTGGGTACATGCCTAATACCAGTATGCAAAGAATCTGTTGATGTTAAGCATGTGATTCTGCTTGCTGATTTTAACATGACTGTCACTTATGCTGACAGCCTGAATTGGGGTGCCATCACCACAGAACTACCAGACACGACATTTTCCTTGTATACACCTCATGTAGCATTAGAGAACACTACAAGATGTGCAAAAATTTGCAATTGTACAACAACAAAGGTAGCTAGAAGATGTGTTAAGCCCAGGGGAGCACCACTAAATTGTGCTATCAATGAAGGGATTTCATTTATATATGCCCATATTTTGTATCCACCTGGATGTTTTTTTACTTGTAACAGTCAAACTTATAATTATATACCTGCCAATCTGTTTGATGGCACACAGTGCTGTCTGAGTAGGCTTGTTCCTGTCCTCCCACACCCTTCTATGCTGGATATTTCCAGGGTTAAAAGGGTAGTAACACTCACCTCTGACTGTGACTCTACGATACACCTCTATAGCCCAGCTGAATACCTTTCACTGTCCTTATCCTTAATTGGTCTGGCAGGATTAACAGTGCACGCTGAAAAAAAACTCTAAATAAGTTGGCCTGTTTATTGATGAAAAATATTAAATGCCACATCTACCGCCCTAGCTATGTTAAATGAAGAGCAGCATGAATTTAGAAATGCCATTCTGGATTATAGAGCAACTATAGATTACTTACTCTTGCTACACAATCATGTGTGTGAAGAGATTAAAAATATGTGTTGTTTCAACTTGTCAGATAACTCTCATTCGATTAGTAATTTGGCCAAGCAACTACATGATTTAACCACTCAGATCCATCAAGATGTTGGATATTCAGGACTGTGGGATGTTCTAACTTCCTGGTTGCCAGATTTTCCCTGGCTGAAACAATTTCTTGTGTATGGCATTGTTATTCTATGCATTATTATCCTATTCTGCTATCTCCTACAACATATTCCTTCCTTTTATCAAACATTGCATGGGTACTTGAATCCATCAATCTCATATAGTATTACTAGTGCTGGGATCATGAAATTGATTGTCCTTGAAAAAATAGAAAAAGGAGAGATGTAGGAGACATTCCTCCTAATTAACTAAGGGCATTCTCATGCCCCATGCAAACATGTTGGAGCCATTTGCCTAACGGATTAAGTGGAGGAATTCCCTACTGGCCAGACAGACATAATCTGTCTCTTCCTCTGGTTAATTACTAAAGTTAACTATTACTTGCACCCAGATCCAAAGGTCAGGCACAAATGATTAACCAGCCATGCAATAATTAACTATTCTGTATTCCCCCCTACTTCCTTTTCTGTCTTAAAAAGTAAGAGACCTGTATGATTCAGGGGGTCAATCAAATTGGCCATGTGTCAGTGCAGTTGATCAGGATCAATTAAACTGTTCATACCAGATTGCAGCAGTCTCTGTCTGATTTCACTATAGAGAGCCTCCTTGGAGAAACACAGCCAGATCCAAAACCTCCATTTTCACTCCCTCGCCCTTCCAAAGGGACTCTCCCTGGAGAGCCCAAGGAAGAGAGGGATGGTTTTGTTGGTCTATCTTTTTCAACTCAATAGGAGATGGGGGACTAGCCCCTACCCAAAGATGGTCCTCTTCCTCAGCCAGTAGCAGGGCTCCCTCATGGAAGCCCTGCCTAGGGCAACTCAGCCACGGAAAAAAGCTGCCACCCTAGACATGTCCACCACCTTCCAGGTTATCATGATCAAACTGCTCGGAGCTCAGGACCTAAATCCCCGCTCCAAACCACAACCAGACGTATCTTTCACATGGTTAGAAATGTTAGGATTGGGTCCCAAGGGAAAATGTACATTGTGAGATAGTGCAGCAGCCATGGTGACACAGCATTTGGCCACAGCTGAGTCATGCAGCCTCATGCTGATGTCACAGGACATGATATCATGGGGGTAGTCACTCCTGCAAAAGTGCTGTGTCACTCAGGTGAGTGATAGGTGTCCAGGAGGAAGAGGCAGGGCCAGAGAGCCATGTGGAGCACAGGATATAGAAGGCACAAGCCTCTGGACACAAATGTGGTTTGTGGACTGTGGACTGTGGACTGTGGGTTGTTGATGGTGGATTGTGTATAGCTGTTGGAGTTGTGTTGGTGTATGCTGTACATATCTGTATATAGAGCAACAAAGATTAAAGCCTCATTTGTGAGACGTCTGGCTGTTGAGTCTCTGTGCTCTGTCTGAAAGGGGAGAGGAGATTCTCCAGCTGACAAGCAGCCTGCTTCATCGGAGAAGTCTGGATCCTGGTGCTTCATGTTACGTGGTCTCCACGCGCTGCGTTACCATGCCTAACAAGAAACACAATGGTTCAGATGATTCAGGCCAGTTTTGTCCCAAACGGAAACCTAATCTGCATATTTTTCCCAGCAGTCTTGACCCCACTCCAAGGTGGCAACCCCAGCTTAACCCAAACTAGGTGCCCACAGTTCAGATAGCCTGTGAGGTTCATCCTCTCAGTCCACCTGACCAGTTTTGACCTATCCTTGCACCCCCATGTAATAGATTGCTCTGATGCAAGCTCCAAGTTTGCAGATAGTTTTGTGTAAACCACCAGGCTTTGAGACAGCCCTTGAAATAGTTATCTATGTAGTTTTAATAGAACAGGCCTTAAGCCCTCACTAAACTCTTTGTTGCATGCTTATTATTGTTGTACTTCTTCGTTTGATGCTATGCACCACCTTTTGGTGGTGGATTTCTTTGTGGGAATGGTGGTTTGGAACACTCTCTCTCTTTTCTTCTCTTTCCCAGCTTCTCTGCCACTGACTCCAGTGCTATCCTATGGCACATCCTTTAGCCGAGTCTCTCTAGAGACAAAGGGGGCGGGGTGGAATTAATTCACCCTCACCCCGATTGCATGCTCTATATATGTATATCACCTCAATTACTCTGAATCATATAAGAGGAAGGTAAGCCTCCAATGTAATGCCCAAGCCACTGAGGTGGCCTCCTGCTCCAGAACCCAGGCACTGCTCTGGATGTCCCCTTATGTTCACTGGTGTCCCTCAATGTCCCTGTTGCTGCAGACACCCTCATCCACCTCCAGCACTCCGATGCCCACTCGATCTAACTGCCTGCATCTAGTGATCCACCTCCAGTCCTTGCCAAGTCAGTATCGCTGCGTCCTCCCACCGAGGCCGATGAGCAACCTCCTCAGGACCTTCATGCCTGCATCACAAGATTTTCCTGCCAAGACACCCTGCCAGCTCATGGACATTTTGGTCACCAGGTCTATGCTAACTGCCCATATTCTTGGATGCTGTTGCCCATCCAAGCAGATCAACACTGCCGCTTGGATTCTTAACTTCTCTTGCCCCCACCAGACTCTCCATTGCCAAGCTCCCCCATGGACATTATCCTATTTTTTGCACACAGACTCTTATTGCTTATTGCTGAGTGGTTTTTTTTAACATGGATAATACCACTACTACTACATTGCTGATTGCTTATTGTTTACATTGACACTGCTTACTGCTTTCTTCTATTACTGCTATTCTATTGAGGCTATTGCTTTAGAATGAATGGGTTCTAGATGTGTGATGAGATTTTAGGAAACCCTCCCTATGAGAGAGCTACTCCCTTCCGCACAGTGACATTTCCTTCCAAATTCTCACCCCAAAATTTTATGACAAAGACGAATTTGAAAGACATTGATCTCACACACCTGTGCTTTGGTCTCAACACTTTCAAGGGGGGGGGAATCTGTTAGCACATGTGATTTTTCATAAAATTTTGGACACATGTGGAGTTCCCTCTATGACCCCAGACTGACATCTGTAGGATGTCAGCCATAATCCCCTAGATGGCAGGTCATGTAGGGATTGAGAGATCTGCCCAGGACACCTGGAAAATTCCCTACCAGACAGGTTTGGGAGATGCCAAAAGGGAAAAACCATTATACTGGAAAAGACTCAGTATTTATTTGTCTTGAGTGTCACACTTAATGGGACAGTGATCAGATTTGACTGCACCCTTTTCTCTAGCCTCCTTTCCTCGAGAGTCTCAAAACCAAATGCATTGTTTGGACTAGTCAAACACTTAGGTTTAACAAAGCTAAGACTATCATTGCCTTTGTCCAGGCTTTAGCCAAGCCGTTTAGAAATTTCCTATTTAAACCCTGAGATGTTTAGGCTCCACATGCTATCTTTGGAGTGCATTCTGACTCCATGTTGGTCTGTGCTCTGAGCATAGTTACCTCAGCCATCCCTTCCCCTGTTTTGGCAGCCATGCATCATCAGCATCATCATTATCATCAACATCAACAGCGGATCCCAGAGAAGCCTTCGGAAGTGAGTAACTCCCTCAGTTTGGCCCATCTCAAGCTATTCCTGCTTACACTCCTTTCTAAGTGTGCTGTGTGTGTGTGTGTGTGCAGTTTTCTCCTTTTAATAAACATTTAGACTTTAATTGAAGAAGCTTGCCTCAGCATCATCCATTGTGGGATTCCTTAGTGCTCTGGTATACATATCAGTATCCGGTCCCACAGGGCTTTGTTAGGACCCCACTCTTGCATATTTGAGCTAATTATATATTCCCCTAATTAGATCCTTCCTAACAATGAACAATGATGCATGCCAGTTGGTTGCAGGACAAAGGACCTAGAACAGGGGTAGGCAACCTTTCCCCTTTAAGGGCCGAGGGACTTCAGCTCCCAGAATCCCAGGAGCTATTGGCCAACATGGGACTATTGGCCAACATGGTTGAGGCTTCTGGGAGCTGAAGTCCCTCGGTCCTTAAAGGGGAAAGGTTGCCTACCCCTGACCTAGAATACAGAATAAACCTTATTTGTCATAGAAGAATTGGAGGACAAACTACTCAGGAAAGTCAGGCATGAAATTCATTATCTCACTTAATGAAAACCAGAACACTTATATGAGGGGGTATCATAAAGCAATAATTATCACCTGGAAGTGACTTTTTCTTTTCTGCAAAATGAAAAATCTGTTCCACGGTCACCAATTTGACAACATAGATGATGTTATTCATGAAGTGGAAGAGTGGTTTAAGGCGCAATCTGAAGACTTCTACTATAACGGTATTTAGAGGGTCAAGAAACACTGGGAAAAATGTGTAAATCTGGATGGTGACTATGTAGGGATAAGTTAACAACTACAAATTAAAACACTTTTTTGTCAGTTTTAAAAAATATGATAATTAAACTTTTACTATACCCCTTATAGGAAACTCTTGGGCCCATTGTGCTATAGCTATGTCCAGTGCTATAGCTATATCCAGTGCTATCTGTTGTCTAAGCCAGGCAATGATCTAACATTTGGGGACTGATGTATCTAATTGTTGAAAGGTCTTATGCATCCTGACCTTAACCCATATAGAAAAAAAAAAAAAAACAGTTTCCAATCAGCATTCTCCTTTGTTCAACCTGAATGACCCTTAACTGGACTCCATGTCTTTTCCTTGTTTTCATTGCTCCCTTCCCATCATTTCAGCTACTGTGTGACATTTATTTATTGGAAAATGAATGCTTTTTTTTCTGGGTGTGGGGCTAAGCTACCCATCTTCCTCCAGTGCCTCATAAAATGATTTAGAGCAAAAGCCTTAATAATACTGTTTTGACTCTGATACTTAACAAGTGACACTGTTCTTACAGTACATGCGGAGTACATAGCCATGTTTTGCCCTTTTTACTCCTATCTTGTATTCATTCCCAGATAACACTTGAAAGGTTTTTTTTTTCTTTGTTAGATGTTAAGATGAACAAAATCTTCTTTGGTATAATTAGACTGATAATGTGCAATACAAGTTAAAATGTAATAGCTGATGAATAATAATAAAGCTAAAGCAATTCTGGGATATATAAGAAACAAGTATGAATGATCTGGGATATATAGACTCTAGGACAATGATAGCTAACCTTTTAGAGACTGAGTGCCCACACTCAGTGGCATTCCCACACCGGATGGCACCAGGTGCTGGGGGTGAGACTTTCAGGGTGGTACTTCCACCTTCTAGGGGTGGGACTTCCAGGGGAAAAACCCAATGCACAATCTCTTAAACTCAGGCAATCCCCCCCCCCCCCCGATGAAACTTACCAAGAAAACTCCATGACAGTTTCACCTTAGGGCTGCAATAAGTCAAAAATGCATACACACAAATGCATGCACAAACGCACACACACATCATGCTCTCTAAGCCTCAGAGGAAAGCAATAGCAAAAATCCCCTCTGAAGAAATCTTGCCAAAAAAAAACCCATGATAGGTTCGCTGTACGGTTGCCATAAGTTGGAAATGACTAGGAGGCACACAACAATAACAACAACAATAAACATAATAAAACACAGAAGTCACAGCACAATAACAAGAACAAAGAGAGTCAGCAGTTTTGAGAGTGCAACTTTGGAGATCAGGGCTGGAATTCCATTTTGGCCATGAAATCCATTGTAAGACCTTGGGCAAATTACACTCTTTCAGTCTCAGAGGAAGGTGATGGCAAAAATCCCCTCTGAGGAAATCTTGCCAAGAAAACCCCATGGATACCCTTGAAAAATGTGGGACGTGACAAAATAGAATCTAAAATTGCTCATATAAATCTAAATTTATGATTCTAAGGGGCGTTGCAGATCATCTTAAAGGGCTGACCTGGGGGTGGAGTTGGGGTGGGGCAGCCAGACGCCGTCCTGATGCAGCATGTAGATACACTGTGCCGAAAGGGCGCGGAAAAGCCATGGTGCTGGCTCTTAAGGTGGCCATTGCTGCCCCTAAAAGGAGTGGAATTTTGCTGCTCTTTTAGGGGTGGCAAAAGGAAGGATCAGGGCTGTGGCATGGGGTTGCAGCGGCCCCGATCCACTGCTAGCAGGGGTTGCATAGCCCCTTAATCATGCTGAAAAGGGAGGACCTTTTGAAATTCCTCCTGGACAGAATGGAGGACATGTTCTGGAAAAATGAGGGTGGCTGGTCATCCTGGTTCAAAATGGAGCACCTTATGGAATTCCTCCTGGGCAGAAGGAGGTGGGAATAGAGGACCTGTCCTGGAAAAGGAGGATGGGTGGTCACCCTGACCTAGCTGATCTCTTACCTTTCAGGGAGCATAACCCCTGGGTTGAAAAGTCCTTCCTTTTGAGGGAAGGTTAGGGAAGCTGGGCCCTTTTTCTCCTTTTGTCAGGGCCCACTTGGTTACCATGCACAAGTCACACTCTCTCAGCCCCAGAGAAAGGCAATGGCAAACCTCCTTTAAACAAACTTTGACAAGAAAACCTGAGGAGACCCCACAAGCTCCCATGGAGGGAAGAAAGGGAGGAGGAGGGATTCCCCTCAGCTGTGAGCAAAATTACATTTGCAGATGTGGGGGATGAAAGTTTCCAGAAGAAAGCCAGGCTCCAACAACTGGAATTCTGGAATTCTGGGAATTGTAGTTTATTGTGGCACCAGAGCTCTCTGGCAGAGGAGGCTAAATGTCTCATAAAACTACAGATCTCAGAAATCCATAGCATTGACTCATGGCAGATAAAGTGGTCTCATACAGGATTATTTCTGCAGTATGGCTGCAACCCTGATAGCACACCCCAACTTCAAAGCTGGAGAGAACCTGGGAACTGGCTCACATGGTGCCCGGGACCAGTCCAAATCAATGTCTGGGGAACCCCTTCTTTTCTCAATTCCAATTTCATCCCAATTCAACTCTCCCCTCACATCTCCCAGCACAGGTTCTCACCTGGAGTCTCCCTCCACCTCTCCTGACTTCTTGGAAATGGGACTAGAAATGCTGAGAGCAGCAGGTGGGGAGCAAGAGAGTCAGGGTGTGGGATCCTACAGGGAAGAGGATCTTGGAAAGAGGGGCCCATGGGATGAGCAAAGAGCAGGGTGAGCAGAGGTCCTCACTGCAAAGGAAGAGAATGTAGGAGATGCACAGAAAATGGAGGACAGGACCAAAGAGCTGAAAACACTCATCTCAATATAAATCCATGCTTCTTTGTCCTGCTCAAAACAGAGGACATTTTGAAATTCCTTCTGGACAGAGAGCTGAAATGGAGGACATGTCTAGGCAAAGGAGGATGCCTGGTCACCCTGGGAAAGAAGAAGTGGAAGGAATGAGCAAAAGTACGAGGATGCGACCTGTGCCTCCACCTCCAGCCCCCTCTAGCCTGTTGAAGAAGCTGCTGCTCTGATACAGCGGGGACAGTTGGGGCAGCCATGCCTGTTGCTGCCCTTCGGTAGTGCTGCAGTGCTTGACCCCTTGGACCCAGCACCTGGGCAGGGACCTTACGAAACCCCAGGGCCTGGCCCCAGCAGTGTCTTCTGCCTGAGGAGAATGTGTTACTGCTGGTCTTCAGCAGCTTCATAGTGCTCTGACTCTCCCAAGTTCCTCAGTGGCATCTTTTTCCACTCCAGCAGTAGCAGCAGCCTTGAGGGACGAGTGTTGGTGGACTGCCCAAAATAGTCTGTTGAGCTCCATGTTGTGCAGGCCTGGCACAGAACAACAAAAACTACAGTTCCCAGAATTTATAGCAGGGGGGTGGGACTTCTGCCCAGAAGGCCTCCATGTGGACTCGCTCCTTTTCATGTCCGGGTTTGCCTTGGGATTACTGGGCCATTGCAAGGAACTGGGCCAGCTGCATGTACCTCTCCCGTCCTTTCTTGCCATGGCCTGGTTGCCCTGAGGCAAACTGGGCCATGAAAGGGATTTGGGCCATGCACACGAGTGTGCCTTGCCCCAGCGCCTGTGGCCACAGCATGCCCTCATGGACTGGGCTGCATGCCAGAATGGGCACATGTGTCATAGGTTTGCCAACATGGCTCTAGGACTCCACATAGTGACTGAGACTCACTCACATAGACAGACATACACTCACACACAAAGAGAGAGAGAGAGAGAGAGAGAGAGAATTTATTTTATAGTTTTATATGCAGAAGCATCATTTCTAGAGAAAATTCCAAGGTCGGGTACACAAAATTATATACCTTAACAAAACACCCAAATTATACATATTAAATAAAGTTATAAAAACATAAAATTAGGAAATAAAAATATGTAAATTCAGTTTAGTTTTTGAATTGCATTTAATTTTAATGTTCTCTCTTCCATTTTTCATGGCTCTTTTTACTTTTTACAAATTTAGTCTTTCTTTACATATGATATTTTCAGAATGCAATTTAAACAGATAGGGTGATAAGATGCAGTCTTGCCTGACCTCCTTGCCAAGTGGAAACCATTTTATTTTTCCATATGCTTTCTTAACAGTAGCTTCCTGTCCTGGACAATCAAATACTGTGGCACCTCCATTTATTTAAAAGTGATCCATAGTTTTTTCATGATTGAGAGGAGTTATGTAGATACTGTGGACTGCTAAAAAGAAAAACAAATAGGTTCTAAAACAGAGCAAATCTGAACTCTCCCTAGAAGCCAAGGGGCTCGACAGAAGGCCCCAAAGGAACAGCTCTGTGCCAGCCCTTTCCTCACTGGATTGGGGCCATTGCAACCACACACTACAGGCTCAATCTTGCACTTTGCCATGCCAAAAAGAAACAGTAAAATGCCACTCCTTTTTAGATCAGCAAAAAGCCTCCCTTGCCACTGTGGTGGCAACTTCTTGGAGTTTCTTTGGCATAGCACGTCTAAACAATGTGATACCACCCATCAGGCAGGAGGGTGACACTGGCATCAGGTCAGATTCAGAGCATGCAACATGTAGTCACCATGCTCTCACTTCACCCTGAGGCCAGCATTTCATACTGTCTGGAGAGGTCCCAAGATGACTAAATTGAGGCAGTAGTACTTTTGCCATATCATGAGAAGACATGACTCACAAGAAAAGACAATAATGCTTAGCAAAGTAGAAGGCAGTAAAAGAGAAAGACCACATTCCATCTTTGTAGACTCAATCAAAGATCCCTGAGTGTGTGAGACTTGAGTAAGGCAGTTGATGATAGGGTGACTTGGAGGTCTATTATTCATAGAATTATCATAAGTTGAAGGCAATTTGATGGCAGTTAAGACCAACAAATGAATGAGTAATGTACAATCTCTTTAATTAGGTACCATTGAAAAGACTATTTTTCCAACCAACCAACCCCCCCCCCCTTATTATTTCTTCTGTGGCTGGGGCTCTGTTCTACCTCTGTCCTTGATACATACCTCCAATTAAGAGTAGAAGTCGATAACAGTGAACGTGACACAACATTGACAAATAGTAGAATTAGCTGTGTAACTGTTAACATCTCTTTAGTCCTTGATGTTGCAGTCCACAGAATCTGATGATGAATGATATTTAAGATGTGTAACTGGACCTTCTTAAGCTTTTCAGATGATTGTTCATCATAACAATTTATGTCACTTCTAGTCCAATTAGTAGCAAAATTAAGACTAGGCTGAATCCAAAATCATTCCGTTTTAGTTATGTGTATTAATGTGAGAATTGCACAGTGACATTTTTAACCATTCATCCACAAGATTTTTGTTCATATTTATCTGCATGCATTCCCACTCACCAATGTAATCTCTGAACTGTTATAGGAATGTTAGAAGGGGAATGTGGTAATAAATAAATGGATTAAGCATATAAATAATAGATGGAGAAAGAAGCTCATTTTCCCATGATCCACAGAGAAATTATACCATCATTAGGGATGTGCTGGGTGTGTGGGGTGTGTGTGGGGGAATGGTCTGCAGTAGGTGACATCTCAAAAGAGGGGTGACACCCAGTGGGGCCCTCCTGCTGCCGTGGGGTGAGAAGAAGTGAGTGTGCACCTCCCAGCTGCAAAACTGCAGCCTCCTCCTCAGAAAGAAGTCAACAATGTGGTGAAGGAGATGGGAAAGTGCACCCCTCCCAGCTTTGCCAAGGCAGCAGCCTGCTCCTGAGGAGGGGACTGCCACTTGTCAAAAGAGAGGGGAGAGTGTGCTCCTTCATCCTTTGGCACAGTGGCAGGTCCTTCCTGAGGAGGAAGCCACCACCACAGCAATGGAGAAGGGCCTGCATGCCCTTTTGGCTGCCACTGCCACCCACTGGAAGCACCCCCAGCAGCCCCACACACACCTGGTGACACCAGGTGTGTGGACACAACTGCTACATTCTCCATTCTGTACAGCCGCATTCTTGGTCAATCAGAAAACTCAGTAAAACTGTCACATTGTCATATGTGTAGTACCCTGTGCACATAATTGTAAGTAAATACCAGAGCTTGCAAAAGTTATTGTTTAGGACCACAAATCTTCCAGCATGACTGTTTGGGATTTCAGTTCTATTCAGACTAGTAACTTTTCTGAGCTCTGGTGAAAATCTTGTGCAGATCTGTCCTAGATTCTTATTCATATTGAAATTAAATAATCAATGCACTGTGTGAGGATACTGAAGAAGGCCCTCTCCAATAGAACACCCTTGTTGTGAAATACTTTCCCAACTAGTGCAAATTCTGTTGTCATGCCAATGCAAAGTCAAATCTTGGCATTTGTTAAAGCTCTTGGGACCTAATTATTTCATTCAGATCTATAACCTTGCATGATTTTAAACTCTTTTCATCAAAATCTGTACCTTTAAATGTTCAATTGTTTAACATGATTTTAGAATGCTTACATTATTTTATTCTTTAAATTGTTTAAACAGGTTTTATTGTAAGAGACCCAGAAATCTTATTATATATGATGACATATACATATTTTCATAAGTATGAAATAAATCAACTGTCTGCATTTACAGCTGTTTGTGCCAAGCCCTGATTTCCATAAGGTTTACCTTTTGGAGATGAAAAAGGGTTGATATGTGAGATGTGGATTTTACACTGCTGAACTTTAAGCATCTTGTAGTGGTAGCAATTGTCTACTTGCATTTCATTAAGAGTTGGGGGTGAGGTGGGGAGGGGGGGGTTACAAGCCAAATACTGATAGTTGTTGAAGAATGACTCACGGAACAAAACAACTTACAGAACACGGAAGGAACTGAATGGAAGAAATACAATGAATGTTTTACTTCTTTATTTTAAATTTCATGATCCTCCTATTTTTCTGAAATGTAAGTATAAATACATGGAATAAAATACGCTGAAGCAGTGATGAAAAATGTGGCTAAAGGTGCATTCAATTCAGGGGGAAAAAGCTGAAAATTTCTACATTAAATCAACTGGTGCCACATAAGCTCCTTTGACTGATTGTTTTATAAATTTACATTTCCTGCCTAGTCCTAATAAATCCATGCTGGGTGAGCATTTCCAGCAGTGTTAGTAAGCTCAGTCACCAGCACACCACATGTCACTATGTCAATTGGAGTAAATTTAGACAGACAGCAGCCCTGCTGAAGACATTATATAACTGACCCTGCCTGCTTGCTGTTGCTGCTGTTCAGTTACAGTTGCAGCTCTCTCTCTCTCTCAGTTAAGCCTTGGCTTATGAACAATTTTGTCTCAACAACCTCCTCAGGGGAATCACCCTTGACTGTTGCTTTTAGCATATTGTTGTCACTTCCAGTTTCTATATTGATCTTGTTGATACTGGGTGATATTTTGTTATGTTAATTAGTAGTATGAAATATTGTGCTAGAATTAGTTAAAGAGAAGAAATGAATTTCCTTAGGAAATAACCTGGCCTTTTTAGGGGGGGAGGGGGGAGAGAGAAAAGGATGAGGGAAGGGAACAGTTTGCACTTAGATATAGGTAAATTTGGTTGAACTAGCATCATGTTTTATTTAAACTGCAACTGTATCAACATAGGTGAATGGTTTACTTCTTTCATTTAACAAGCAATGATGTCTGGTGCTCATTAGGTGAGTTCCCTTCCCCAGAAAAGAATAAACAGTATTCATTCCCATAAAATGTATCTCTTCAAGTATGCTATCACTCACCAGGCCCCTGCCACTCAGAATGAATCAGATATCTCAGGTCCAAAACATACTGCACTTTTGTGAGACATTTAGCCTTCTCTATCAGAGAGCTCTGGTGTCACAATATACTACAATTCGCAGAATTTCCTAGCATTGGCAGTCAAACTGGATTATTTCTATAGTGTATTCTGGACCTCAGTCCCAAAGACTATCCTTATCCTGCCTCTTAGGGGTGAAACAGAGCACCCTGAAAGAGTGGCTTGCCCCTTTGAATACCAAATCAGAGCCATGGCAACCATATGCCATGGCCTGGAGCTGGCAAAAAGTCAGCTTTTCCACCACAGTGGTGGTTTTTCTGTTTCTCTGGTGCAGCGTGTGCACTGTGGAAATGGCATGATACTGCCCACTGTGTGGTCAGTGAGGTGGCATGACACCAGCTTGGGGGTGGCATCAGGGCATGCGGTGTGCATACACCACACCCCATGCCATCCTGAAGCTGGCATTTTCTGCTGGTCTGCTTTGCCTGTTAGTCTCTGATCCACAGACCTTGAAAAACATATCTCATCTTTAGATCACCTAAAACAGTACTTACCCTACCTGAACAATTTCCTGCACATGCTTGTTAAATATGACCAAATAGCATCATTGCTATTACGACCTTCCTTGGTTAGCAGCATAGACCTGATGGGGGAAAATCTCTGATCACCCAGAACATTATGTTTACTAGATACTCCCAGAAGATCACTTCTATGGAAATGCAAGTCTCTGTAGATATATGAAGCATATAAAATTTGAATTTCAAAGTCCATAGCTGCTGTTCTTAAAAAGGCTCAGACATTTTTTTCTTGAGAAGCACAAAGTATTGCTGCACAAGTAGGAAGTCAGTAGGGGTTAAGTTGCACTGTTATGATATACTTGGCATATTGATTATGCCAGTCCTGATTCTGAATGATTCTCTCTGGATACAAGTGCTAAATTTTACCAAGTACATAAACATTGGGGCAAAGCAGACCAGCACAAAGAACCAGCTTCCTGGTGGACTGAGGGCATGGCATTTAGGCAGCAGCATGCCCCCAGTCCACAGAGAAGCTGCTCACTTGACCATACATGTGGCAGATCCATGGTGTTTCTGTAGTGCAGCATTTAGACATGTTGTTCCGAAAAAACGCTGAAAAACCTCCACTGCCGCAGCAAGGGCACGTTTTCCCCATAGCAAAAAGGAGTGGCTTTGTGGGGCATGATGTGTGGTTGCCATGGCCCCAACCTGGTACACAAAGGGGCAGCACAGAGCCACTCCTTATGAGCCATCTGTTTTCCCCTATTTTGTATGGTAGAGTTCAAAAACATAGCCATGTTAGTCTGGAAAATCAGTATGCAAAGAGATGTTGCAGTACTTTTGGGACTAACTGAAAGACAGAAGTTGGTAGCATGAGCTTTCGTAGATTTGACCCTACTTCCAAATGCATCTGAGAAAGCAGATTCAAGTCTACAAAAGCTCATGCTACCAACTTCTGTCTTTCAGTTAGTCTCAAAGGTGCTGCAACAACCCTTTGCATACTGATTCTGTATAGAAGATATTCAAATATTTTACCAATTCTTCCTTATTTAGTGGTCTTCTACAGTGAGTCTGGCACAGCCTACAATTTCCTGCAATTGTAGGAAATTTGGGAACACAATTTTTCTAGTCAGACTTTATCAACAGTAAAATGATACACAGCTTCAGTATTTCCAGTGAAGTATGTCTATTGTGAAAGTCACAGGAAGAGATCAATAATAAAGAAAATCTGTAATGTTCCAATTGGATTACTATAGGATCCTCTGTTTATTGTATTTGACTTTGTCATCTCTGCAGTGATTTCCCTTGTCAGAGATGCTGTTTCATTAAACATTCAAAGGACCATAGCATGCTGATACTATTAATTGTGATATACTCAAAAACAAATTGCAGTACCATAGTCATTATCTATACAGGAAAAAGGTAATGATAAACCTCATGTCATCAGTCAAACCCATGAAGAAAAGAAACAATTTTCCTCTATCCTCCTATTTCCCATTGAGCAAAGAATTCTGACTCCTCCTTTGAAGACATCTGTTTTTAATATTCCATCTCCTAGCAGTCATTTTTAATATGCTGTTATTTTATAGCAGGATGAAAATCATGCAGCCCACCAGATTTTGCTAGCAGCCTTAGCCAGCACAGCCAAAAGTGAAGAATCCTGAGAGCTACAATCCAATGACATCTAGAAGGTTACAGGGATCCCACCCTTGAATACACCAAAACAACATATACCTCACTCCATTATATTTCACTGTAGATTCCTTCTACCATATAGCATTAAAACTACTAATTGTTTTCAGTTGCTCTTATTGCTTTTTGTGGGGGAAAAGGGCCCTTCTAAGGCTCTCAGATATGGGGAAATAATGTATATATAGCCCCATCTATACCTCTCTATAGATTTAGAGGTGCATGGTAATATAACCAACTTTTCCAGCAACTCACAGCTGGAATGGAGTAGCCCACTGTAATGATCACTAAGAAAGTGAAAACATTGTGTGCTGCTTTTGTTAAACTCAGTGAGAAGTATTAAGAGGTGGGAAATGAGAGAGAGAAAAAAAATGGAAGTGGATGATGAAACACAAAGAGATTTAAACTGTGTGCAAAGATAAGCTAAAAAGAAGTGATATAAGAGAAACATGCAAAATAAAAAGCAAGTACTATTGGGTATAGATACACATCTGAAATTGGGAAACAGAAAAAAGTGCTAAGGAAGGTGATAACCCAGAGAGATGTTCTGCTGAGAAAAAGAGAGAGTGATATTTAGTACAAAGATAAAGAGAGGCAGTTAGAGAAGACAGCAGTGAAAAATGTGAGACAGACCTCATCTGCTGTGAACAGCAAGAACGTGACTATAGGGGGTTGCAGACTGCCAGAAATAGTGCAAATTGAGTCCAGTTTTAGGGTTAGGGTTAGTGCTAAGGGATCATGGCAATTGGGTTTTTTTTTCTGAGACATTGAGCCTTCTCTATCAGAGAGCTCTGGTGCCACAATAAACTACAGTTCCCATGATTCCCTAACCCTAACCCTAAAAGTGGACTCAATTTGCACTATTTCTGGCAGTCTGCAACCCTCCTATATGTTGTAGTCTGAGAGCACATGCTTGACAGCCTTGGCTAAAGGCGGGGTATAAATAAAGTTATTATTATTATTATTATTATTATTACACTACATACATGCTATGAAGTAGAAAGTGAAAAAGAAAAGATTAACAGATATATGGTTTCAGAGGGATCTGTACTAGAGCGCAGAGAGTATTCTGTGGAGCAAAAAGGCTGAGCATGAGTTAACAGGTACATCTTAAAAGAAAATATTATTAATATTGTAATAAAAAGCTAACAGTAGTGACACAGTCCTCTAGAGTTAATAATAAAATTGTACAAATGGTTTCCAAAGTTACTTGAGTTGTGTTTTTGTGGGGGTTTTGGGCTATGTGGCAGTGTACTGTAAGAATTTATTCCTGACATTTCACCTGCATCTGTGGCTGGTATGGAAGTGAGTGATACACACACACACACACACACACACACTGTGTGACCCTTGTTTGGGAGGAAGTGCCGTGATTCATATGTTAATCTGTGTGTTGGTCTGTTGTTGATGGCAAGGCTTCAGGGTGGAAGGTTATGCAGGACAATATGTGTGTCTGTTTAATTAGCAATCCATTGTCTGCTGAGAAACCCCCTGACCCTGGGTGATGTTAATTTGCATGTGTTGTATCTCAATTTTGCTGTTTTTCAGGACTGGCAGCCAAACTGAGAGCCTTTACAGACTGTCAGAAATAGTGTAACTTGAAGCCACTTTAACTGTCCTGGCTCAAGGCTAAGGAATCATGGGAACTATAGTTTATTGTGGCACCAGAGCTCTCTGACAGAGAAGGCTCAATGTCCCAGAAAAAAATACAGTTCCCATGATTCCCTAGCACTGAGCCAGGACAGTTAAAGTGGCCTGAAGCTGCATTATTTCTGCAGTCTGTAAAGGCCCTTTGTTTACTTTCAGGGTTTCTTCTTTGCTGTTGAAGTTGTTCAAATTTTTGTGGAGTTCAATGGTCTCCCTGTACATTCTGACCTGATAGCTGTTGTCACGGTTCAAAATTTTAGTGTTATCAAATAGCATTTTATACCCAGGTTGGTTTATATAACATGTTCTGCTAGTGCTGATTTTTCTGGCTGGCCCAGTCTGCAGTCTCTCTCGTTTTCCTTGATTTGTGTTTGAATGCTGCATATGGTGGTTTCTGTGTAGACTTGTTCACACGGTATGTGATAGCCATAAGAGGTTCTCTCCTGACCTCTGATAAGTGCAGCATTTGCTATATTTTCTTGCTAATTAAATAGACGCACATATCCTCCCTCATATCCTTCCACCCTGAGGCCTTGCCATCAACAACAGACCAACACAGATATTAACCTGTAAATCACTTCCTCCCAGCCAAAGGTCACACAGTATAACCCACCAAAAAAAAAAAAAAAAAAAAAAAAAAAAGGATGCCGGGCATGACAGTCTTCAACTTTACATTAATTGAGTTGTGCTTGCCTGATACAGAATTGTGGAATGACTGTAAATAATAAACTGTTTGCATTCTTTAGTGTCCCACTGCTACTTTTAGAGCAAAATTTGATGTGAATATGGGGGAAATTGCTTTGGGAAAATCCATGAGGGATCTCATCGGAAATAAAATGAGTTTCAATAAGCAGAAAAACTCCTCAAGAGTGTTTTGTATATCCGTAGTAACTGTTCATTATGAATCTAGTTCTCAGCATTGAATCTAGCTTCCATGATCCATAGTTATATTTCACAAAAATCTAGGTCAAGGGCTAGTAAGTTTCATTCCCTAATACTAAAGAGGTGATAACTATTCAGAGCAGAGCAGAGCAGAGCAACAAACAGGTCAACTGCCTCTCTCTCCCAGATATTAGTTGAAAACTTCACAAATTTTATAATGATTCATTTATGTGTGGCACTACATGAGTGTAATATTTTACATCTTTTACTCTCACTATGTAAGTTTGAAAATAGCTTTGTTTATTAAAATGATTAATAATTATTAATAACATAATCTACTTTTGTTCTTCACCAGAGTTCCCCCCCCCCTTTGTGTCTGCATTCCTCCTGAATTAAGTTTTTATCATAGCAATAAGGACTCATCACTCATTCTTGGCAGTTGGCTTGGTATGCTAGTGCAAAGTGGAGAGAAAAGATACAGACTTTATTTAGGGCCTTTACAGACTGCCAGAAATAGTGCAAATTGAGTCCACTTTAAATTGAAGCACTGCCCTGGCTCAGTGCTAGGGAACCATGGGAATTGTATTTTTTTCTGAGACATTGAGCCTTCTCTGTCAGAGAGCTCTGGTGCCACAATAAATTAAAGTTCCCATAATTCCCTAGCACTGAGCCAGGGCAGTGCCTCAATTTAAAGTGGACTCAATTAGCACTATTTCTGGCAGTCTACAAAGGCCCTTAGTTATTTATGTGGAACATTCATACCCCACCCTTCAGTTAAAAAGGTTTCCAGAATGGTTTGTAATTTCTTTCTTTAAAGGTGAATGAGGGTGACTTGCCCAAGGTCGCCCAGTGGGTTTCCATGGACAAGCTGGGATTTAAACTCTGGTCTTACAAAATCCTAGTCCAACACTCAATTATTACACTATGCTGGCTCTGTTCCCAGACCAATTGAACCAGTGGCATTTATTTAAGTGTTCCCTTATGAAGTTCCCATTTATTCAGCAGGTATACTCCAGTTCAGACTAGCAATTGTATTTAGGCCTTAAAAGGATTTTCAAAAAATAATGATAATAAAAAATTGCCTCAAACTATATAGAGATAACATACTAAAAATATTGTCCCAGCTGCAAGGTCCAGATAAATACTATCAACATAAAGGTGAGAAAGAAAGCAGCCACTGGGTGAACAAAAAGGAACCTTTAAGCTACAGTGAATTGGTTTTCTTCTGACTTTGGATCTTTATCAAATAGCTTTCTGCTGCTTTAATTATTACTTAATATACCAAGCTCCTCAAAGGAAGCAGTAGAAAAATAATAACTTAAGTTTAGAAGACACACATGATGAATATTCATGATGATATAGGTACACAAAGTTCCCTACTGTTAAGTAATTGATTTTGAAAGCCAAATTGTTCTCTTCCCCCACCCCACTCCAAGCTGAGTACTTTACCTGTGCTACTCTGAGAAATTTAGTTTCATATTCAAGGGAGACTGGTCTGTTTATAAATGGTTCATATTTCATGCATAGTAACTTACTTGATTGACTGATGAAATATTTGTATTGCCAATATATTATAAAATCACCCATCATGAGTTATAATTGATTGACAATACAAACATTTTTGGTTCTATTTGTTTTATTTCATATACACCATCTAAGGTAGTTAATAACAATGATGAAGGTGATTTATAATAATGAAACAAATAGAAACAATCCAAATACAAAGCAGAATTATGGTGGGGATAATCCAAATTCATCTGGTCAATGTACATAATACTGAAAGATATTGGGAAGGGGGGAGGAGCAAAGGAATGTAGTTTTTCCTTTCTTTTCCTTTCTTTTTTGTTTGTTTTTCTTCTCTCCCTCCCCCCTTCTTTTTGTATATATAAGTATTGTTTGTGTTTAGGTGTTTTTTTAATTACTCAGTGAAAACTATTTTAATAAAATACTGAAAGACATCCAAGTTTGGCACATGAGGTAAAAAAAATGCCCAAGGACCACTTCCCATCCCTTGCAGTAGAAAGAGAACAATCAATTAAAAGTTGCTGCCTTTTCAAAATTTCAAAAACATCTGCTGCTAAAGGAGTTGGCAGCCTCAGTTTTGCTCATGATAGGGCTGGCCCAACCAGTCAGCCTGCCACTAGACATGGACAGTTTTACATATTTTACTAGCTACATGTTGGTGAGTTTCATCAGGAAAGAGAGGAGGAGGAGGAGGTAGCTGCATTATGCCCTCCATGATTAACAACTATATTCCTTGAAGGTTTTATTCATAAGATACCTTTGAACCTGAACTTGATTGCACTACAACTAATTATTTTCTTTATTAAACTTTAATGGTTGCCTCCCACAGGCTATCTTGAAAAGGATGACAATATAATAATTACTATATATTTTATTGCATATTTTACATTCATTTTTATGATACACTTTTCCAGTAAGGATTATTCCTCCGGTCCACTCCACTATTGACTAGTATTAGCAAATACAAAATAATTTGTAGACATTAAGCATGCCTACCTCAGTGTTGGGATATGTAGTCAAAGTGGAAATGTACAGATGTGGGAAAATTTCTAACTGTGAAAGCTTTAGCCTACAGTTGAATTATAAAAAACAAAGTAGCCAAGGTCAGTGTGCCTGGGAACTAGACCAACCACAACCATAATGTCTGAGGGCCTTTGCAGACTGCTAGAAATAGTGCAAATTGAGTCCACTTTAAGGGTTAGGGTTAGGGTTAGAGAATCATGGGAACTGTATTTTATTGTGGCATCAGAGAAGGCCCAATGTCTCAGAAAAAAAAAGCAATTCCCATGATTCCCTAGCACTAAACCTAACCCTTAAAGTGGACTCAATTTGCACTATTTCTGGCAGTCTGCAAAGGCCCTGAGACAAAGAAACACAGAGATACAGAGGTTCAAACCAGTACTGACAGTGAGGATGAGAGAGGTATAACAAGGATGTTCTTGCCTAGGAGGACTCAGAGAGTGAGAAAGCCTCTGGATCATTTTGTAGTGCAGGGTGCTAGAGCCTGTACAGTGGTGGCTGATGAGCCTGAGAGTTTTAAAGATTTGCAGAGTTTTCCTGAAGAGGAAAAGGAGAAGTGGTTTTCTGCAATGGATCAGGAGTGCATGTCATTGGTAGACAAGAAAGTGTTTGAAGTTGTTGAGAGGCCTAAAAATCACAAGGTGATAGGTTGTAAATGGGTTTTCAAGAAGAAAGAAATGCCGGATGGTACCCATAGATACAAAGCTAGACTGGTGGCAAAAAGTTTTGCACAGCAGAAGTTTGAGAACTTTGACAAAACATTTTCTCCTACAGCTAAGCCAGAGAGCCTGAGATTGGCTTTGGCTTTAGCAGCAAGGAAAGGCCAGTTGGTGAAGCATTTTGATTTTGAAATTGCTTATTTGAATGCTTGAGGAAGATATGTTCATGGAACAACCTTTGGGTTTTGAACAGGACGGTGATAGAAAAGTGTACAAGTTGAAAAAGGCTTTGTATGGTTTGAAGCAGAGTGCAAGGAATTGGAATCATTGTATTCATGAGCTGTTAGTGAAATTAGGGTACAAATGCAGCATTACTGATGCGTGTGTTTACACAAAGGGTGATGTTACATTGGTAATTTACGTTTATGACTTGTGTGCTGCAGCAAAGTCAGAACGGGAAATTCAAACAGTGCAGAAAGAATTGGCAAAGAAATTTGTGATTAAGGATTTGGGTTCTCTCAGAGCCTACCTTGGGATTGAGGTAGAGTGGACTGAGGATGGTAGATGTTTGTTGAGTTAGCAGAAAAAGATAGAAAGGCTGATTGAGAAATGTGGACTACAGAATGCTAAGATAGTAAAAAGCCCTATGACACTTGGTTATGCCTATAGTGAGTCAACAAAAGAGTTTGACAATCCAGAATTGTTTAGAAGCATTGTTGGGTGCTTGATGTTCATAGCAAACAACACAAGGTCAGATATTGCATTTGCAGTTGGTGTGCTTACCAGAAAGGTGAGCAATCCAAATGTTGAGGATTGGACTGTAGTGAAACATGTGTTGAGATACTTAAAGATAGCAAAGACAGAAAACTTGTGATACAGAGCAGCATGGTTCAACTTGAATGTTTTGTTGATAGTTCATTTGCTTCAGAATTACATGACAGAAAATCTGTGACTGGTTTGTTGATAAAGTTTGGAGAAAGTCCCATAGTTTGATTCAGCAGGAAGCAAAGCTATGTAGCATTGAGTACAACTGAGGCAGAATTTGGAGCATTGTCAGAGATGGTTAATGAAGTACAGTGGATAAGAAAGTTGCTTGAAGATTTAAGTGAAAAATGTCCAGAACCCATGTTGGTTCATGAGGATTCACAATCTTGCATTGCAATGTCAGAAGCTGAGAATTTGAAGTGCAGAACAAAGTACATAGGTGTGAGGTATCAAAATGTTAGAGAATTGATTCAGAACAACATTGTGCATCTGCAGTACATTGACACATGAAACAATATCGCAGCTATTCTCACAAAAGCTTTATACAAAGAGAGACATAAACAGCTGTCATGTCTGATTTGAATGGCACCTTAAGTGTAAAATACTATCTGTTAAGCAAAAATCCAAAACTGTAAATAGCATGACACACACATCTATATATTTTGGAGGAGAATGTTGGGATATGTAGTCAAAGTGGAAAAGTACAGATGTGGGAAAATTTCTAACTGTGAAAGCTTTAGCCTGCAGGTGGATTATAAAAAACAAAGTAGCCAAGGTAGTGTGCCTGGGAACACAGGATACAAGAAGAAAACAGATTAGGTCATCAAGTGTGTGAGAACCACTGGTCACATGACACATGACACATAGAAGAAGGCTGGGTTTGGAAGCTGTGTAGCAAATGTCTATAAAGGTAACACTCTGGGGGTGGAATTTTTTTTTCCCTTGAGTGGCTTGCAGGGCTTGGCACAGAGTTCTCTTTGTTCTCTGCCTGCATGTTGGATGTTCTATATTGTAAATAGTTATCATGTTTATTTGCAACAACGAGAACAAAGAACCTTCTTTTGAAGAGAATTTGATCTCTTGTCTGGTTTAATGGATTGTAGGAAGGCTGCAGCAAGTTACAGATCCAGAGACAGATGGCTGATGAACAGCAGTCATGCACCCACTCTGCTACACTCACACCATAAATCAACGCTCAAAAGTGTATTAGCAGGATCATAAATAGACAGAATTAATGGACTGTTAAGATGATAACAGACAACCTCTACACTTGCCAGAATATGGTGTATGTAGTATCTTTTTATGGTAACAGTAAATCTTTTTATGTTGGGTCATACATGTTAAGAGAACAACAAATAACTTCTACATTTGCCAGAATATGGTGTAGTATCTTGTCATTGTTGTTGTTGTTAACTGCCCTCGAGTCGATCTCAACTCATGGCAACCCTATGGATGAGACATCTCCAAGACCCTTGCTCTGTTAATTCCTGAAATCCCATACCCGTAACCTCTTTAATAAAGTCCATCCATCTAGCATGTGGCCTTCCTCTCTTCCTACTTCCCTCCACCTTCTCCAGCATTACTGTTTTTTTCCAGAGTTCTCTCTTATCATGATGTGTCTGAAGTACGACCGTCTCAGGGCTGTTGCAGGCTGGGCCAAAGGGCCAGCCTGTAGGTAAACTTGGGGAGGGGCAGCCACATGTTGACCAGCCCAACCCCACCCCGATGCCATCCTGATGCCATGCAGCCATATGCATGGTGCAGCATCAGGGCGCCCTTCCGGCATAGCGTGCAGACACGCCGTGCCGAAAGGGTGCTGAAAAGCTACAGCACCGGCTCTTAGGGCAGCCTTTTGCATCCCCTAAAAGGAGCGGCATTTTGCTGCTCTTTTAGGGGTGGCAAAAGGGAGGATTGGGGCTACAGCGTGGGGTTGCCATGGCCCCGATCCACTGCTCCGCGTGGCATCTCTCTGCTGCCCAAAACAGGCCATCTGCATTGGCCCTTAGTTTGGTCATCTTGGCTTCCAGGGAGGTTTCTGGTTTGATCTGCTCTAGGACCTACTTATCTTGCCATGCTAGTGGTAAATCTTGTCATGTTGGGGGTCATACATAATAAGTTGACAAAAAACATCCTTGACACTTGTTAGAATATGGTGTAGCATCTTGTCATGCTGGTGATAAATTTTGTCATGTTGAGGTCATATTGCTTCAGGAGGCAAGTTAAAAATCAAGTCTGACATCATTTTCAGAGGAATAATGTTATACAACTTCAATCCTGTCCTGGGAAAAAGGCAGGAAATAAATTCATTCATTCAGTTAATCAATCAAATATCTGTAATGGACCTTTGCTTTCTTTTATTGATAATTCAGACTGGCAAGATGAAGGAAGAGGATGAAATACCAGTGCTGGGAAATCTGCAAGGACTATATCTGTTAATCAAGCTCCATCTACATGTAAAAGGTAGACTTGGATATAGCTGGTGGCTGAAACTGCTTGATTATGAGGGTATCACTGCCAGTAATACTTAGCTGCTGAATGCTTAACTGTATCCAGCTATATGAGCTTGGCAGCTCATAGTGACAGCCCACTAGTGAACTGAATTTGACAAGGTGTTGCCACTACAACATATTAAGGTATTTTACATGGAGGCAGTTAATTTCTAAAACATGATCTTTCTGCTTAATGTGTGACATTTTTAGACCCTGATAAGTGGAGCTGTATTTGCCTATCTTATTTAACATAGCAGTGACTAATGTCTCTTGGAGAGTTTCAAATCAATTATTATGCTTCCTCTTGACTTAGTTGTGTGTGGCAATGAGAAATCATTCAGCACATAAAAGGAAGCCTGTGGAAACTATCAGCCTCAAGAATGAGTTGCACTGAAAATTAAGACACTGATACAAACAGGTGTTGTGTATTTTTTGTGTTACATGATGTTTCTTTAATACTGTCTTAATTTTTCCACCTGCAATATAATTGGTTTCAGTTTTTTCATATCAATATTTGAGCATCTTTACATAGTCCATCTGAAGTAGATGGCTGAAACCTGTAACCTGAAATGTGAAAAAGACATTAGGTGTGTTCACAGGATAAATTTAATGTGTGGAGGAAGAAGTAGGACCAGGATATGAAAATCTGTCAATTTTGGTTTTGTTGCATTTCTCATATGTAGACAATCATTCTCATCCATCTATAGCATGTTGCAAAGGTTTTTTCCCCTTCACTTCTAAATGTGTATATATTTTTGAAGGTATATTTTTCAAAGGTAGACATTTTCTGACTGGAATCCTCTCGATGACTTAACACTTGAAAAATCTGGGGTAAAGCTATGAAGTGAGCATGGCTTTTGTCACGGATGGATTTTAGAACTTTGCCAGATTTATGACCAGGTGTTCAGTGGCACAGAAAGGTTAATTTTTATATAGTAGAACCTACTAGATTAGCTTAGTAGTTTAAAGCTAAGTAAAGATATGCAGCTGGGAATGGTCCTGGGGAAGTAATTTTTTCTGTTACCAATCTGCTTCTACAGTTCTTATAACTATTACAATGGAAGATGAGTAACAACTGAGCACTTCAATTAATTTTGTTTGATTCTGCTCTCTATAAAACACAGGAGTCGATATTCCACTAGCCTTGTTGTAGAGATTAAACTACATACTAGAAATCCTGTTCACCAGCCACAGGGATGTGGAGTGGCAGCCATGGAATAAATGGGATAGAATTAGGAGTCGAGTTCTAACATTTGATGCAAGGGGATAATGACACCCATCAGCTAAAGAACTCAAATACTTGCTCCACTGTAGACCACTTGCTGCATCATTTTACCACCAATAATGCTTATCTTATAGCAGTGATGTGTGTCTGTTTCCAGTGCCAAATAAATTCTTGGTGGCTTGGAATTGGAACCATTTCCAGCTCAGAACATGCCAGTGCATCTACCTGCCCCGGCATTGTACAAGGAAATATCCACTATGTCCATAATATTTCCCCATACCCTTCAATGGCAAGCAGATGCTATCAGGTTGACGGTCCAACCCACATGATCACTGAGTGGCTGTGAGGAGCACTCTGTAACATCAACCTGCTAACAGCCATCACCCTTCCGAACGTCATCCAGACCACAGCATCTGTATCATTTACTAATATATGTGTGTTGGAGGTATTTTTCCCACTGATTAAACCATGTTTTATGCTTATTTTTAAATAACACACATTTTTTTTATTTCCCCTAAAAATACGCATTGTTTTGTTGCATTTCTTTTCTTTGTAAAAATGCATCACAAACATCAGCAAAGATTGGATTTCAAAGGAAAGAGGTGCTCAGAGGCCTATTGATGGTTTCAGTGCAAAATGGACACCATTAATCAGCATTCCCCCCCCCCCCCCCTGAAAACGATTGTAGCAAAATTAATGTTTTGGGCTTATTTTTATTTGAGCTAAATGGCCTATGATCTAGCCCAGGGACTAACCAACTGCAATCATAGAATATCTCAGCAAAAGAACATAAAATCTCTGTGTAAGACAGATATCTATGTAATTCACTTCATGCACACTTGTAATGGAAGACAAGAAGTATCAACTGGCTTTTGAGAACTGTTTTTATTTTTACGAAAGGGCTTTCAAGAGTTATACTTTCTAGAGCATAACTGAACCATTTTTTTAAAAAAAAAACTACTTTTTTAGTTGTATGTTTAAAATTGTTTTAATGTATTTAATGGTAATCTTTTGTATGTTGTAACTGTAACAAATTTATTTTAATTTGTAAGCTGCCTTGAGTTCTGGCTTTGAGGGAAAAGCGTTATACAACAACAATGACAATAACAGAAAAAGAGAGAACAATGGGGAGGAGTGTGTCCTACTGAATAGTTTATGATAATCTGGCATAAAATGGTTATTTTCATATAAACCAATAAATTCATGTAGCTATTCTTGTCATGTTATTATTGTGTGTCTTCAAATTGACTCCAGTTTATGGCAATCCTATCGTAAGGTTTTCTTGGCAAAATTAACTCAGAAAAAGCTTATGATTGCCATCCTCTGGAATTGAGACAGTGTGACCTATCCAAGGTCACCCAGCAGTTTCCATCATGAAGCAGGGAACACTTAGGCCATTACACCATGCTGGCATATTTTTGCAAAAAATTTCATAATGAAATTGTTTGCATAATTAAAAGGTGTTTAAAATAATAAAAATGATAAGGAAGGAAAAGAGATTGTAAGCTGTAAATGTACATGTCAGATTATATTCAAGGTTTGTGCTGTAGAAAAACTGAAGGTTAAAAACTTCTAAAAATGATTGTTTTGATAAGATTGCTAAAATAAAAACAAAGAAAACTCAAACCAGAACGATCTGTCAACTCTGCCACTGTATATTCTATATCTACCATCAAATCCTGTCCTATTGCATTTTGTAAGACTTTTGCCAATTGAATATAAAACAGCAGCATTTTAAACTAATCTGCATCCATCTGAACTCTTTAGGCTTTGTACGTATCCTTCTGAATTTTTTTCAGCTTTTTTGCCATTTCTGTACCAATGACTCACAAAGCCACAGGTGGCAATGGGGAATAAATAATTCCTGCTGTCTTCCACAAAAACTTTTTTAGTTACTTAAGTAGGCCACCCCATGTTGTCAATTTTGGAACAATCACTCATAAAATGTCTTTCTTTTTGGAAGGGGGTAACCCCTCCAAAAAAAAAAAAAAAACAACCCATAAATGCTGTTCTTGTCCTTCCCAGTGCACCTATTAATCTAAAACCTGATAGGTTGATTCCGTCAGAAGGAGCTTGGTTTACAGTGGCTCCATTTCTTCCTGGAGGAACAAACTTAGAAGGTGGTGCTGGGGAACTCCTAATCAACCCCCTGGGCATTGGCTTGTGGGGTCTTTCAGGGTTCTCTTTTGATTCCCATGATATTTAATATATACATGAAACTGCCAGGAGAGATTCTCTGGAGTTTGGTGCCATCAGTATGCAGATGAGACTCAATTTTATCTCTCCTTTCCATCTAACTCCAAGAATTTGGGTGTGTGTGTTTGTGTGACAGATCACTGTCTGTTCTTGGTAATGATGTGGATGAGGCCAAACAACCTGAAGCTTAATCCAGACAAGACAGAAGTGGTCCTGGTCAGTTGAAAGGCAAATCAGGGTATAGGGATTCAGTCTGTGTTGCTAGAAATAGTGCAAATTGAGTCCACTTTAAGGGTTAGGCTTAGGCTTAGGGAATCATGGGAACTGTATTTTACTGTGGCACCAGAGCTCTCTGACAGAGAAGGCTCAATGTCTCAGAAAAAAACAAACACAATTTCCATGATTCCCTAGCACTAATCCTAACCCTTAAAGTGGACTCAATTTGCACTATTTCTGGCAGTCTGCAAAGGCTCTTTGCCTTCTTTTGAAAACACAGATTCACAGTTTGGGTGGAATCCTGGACTGAGCTTTGACCCTGGAATCTCAGGTTTCTATGGTGGCCGGCAATACTTCTGCATATTTAAAGTCTGTGTGCTAACTGCCCCTGTTCCTTGAAATGTTGTATCTGGACACAGTGGTGCATGCATTAGTTACATCCAGTTTGGACTAATGTAACATGCTCTACATGGGTCTGCCTTTGGAGTGTGTTTGGAAACTGCAGCTGGCTCAAAGAGCTGCAGCCAAGGTGTTAACTGTAGCAGATTACAGATACCATAATATGCCCTGTCAAAACAGCTCCACTAGCTCACAGTTTGCTCCTGGGCATAATTCAGAGTGCAAGTTATGATTTATAAAGCCTTATATGTTTCAGGTCCAGGTTATTTGACAGTCTTTGAAATAGTGCCAATTGAGTCCACTTTAACTGCCCTGACTCAGTGCTAGAGAATCATGGGAACTGTAGTTTATTGTGGCACCAGAGCTCTCTGACAGAGAAGGCTCAATGTCTCAGAAAAAAATACAATTCCCATGATTCCCTAGCACTGAGCCAGGGCAGTTAAAGTGGACTCAATTTGCACTATTTCTAGCAGTCTGCAAAGTCTGCCTTAGACCCAGATCAGCAAAAGGAGACCTTAGTCCCACCATCATTGCAAGCACGATTAGTAGGGACATACACACACACACACAAAGCTTTCTCAGTGGCTGTCCCTAGACTCTGGAACTCCCTTCCCAAGGAGGCCAGAATGGCCCCTCCTTGTTGTGCTTCAATCACAAGCTGAATCATAGGCTTTTAAAACAAGCCTTTTTTAAAGAATGGGCTAAAGATTGCTGCATTGCAGTAACTGAACTTTTTTTAAAAAAAACAAAACAAAAAAAAAAAACCCCAAATAGCTTTGCATCTTTTTAATTGCATTTTATTCTTTTAACTTGATAATGTATTTTAATACTGTTAATAATTTAATTCTGTTTTAATCTTAATTTTGGGTATGTTTTTAATTATTTTGCATTTTTAAATTGTGGGCCAGTTTGAGTTCCAGGTTTTTTAGTGTACAAATGAGTAGTTTAATTCTGTTTTAACCTTCATTTTTGGAATGTTTTAAATTATATTGTTCATTTAAATTGTAGGCTGCTTTTAATTCCAATTTTGGGGGGAAATGATAGATAGATAGAAAGATAGATAGATAACCCTAGAGTCAAGTTCTCCTAATAAAACCAAAAAAGGACATCCACCGTTACATATTCCTGTTGCAATTTAATTTCAACCTAAAAGCTACTTTTCATTTCACTGGACTTGAGTCTATCCTGCTGGTTGCTAACAAATCATATGGGTTTCTGTCAACTATCTTAGGAACTCTTCCTCCCTTGAGGTTTTTTCTTGCATTTCTGTATTGGCTAAACATTTAGAGAAGGATTTCCAATATTTAGTTGGAAGGCTGGCTTCACAGTGACACCACAGGAAAATGCTGGGTAAATGACTTGTAGCTTTGCTTGCACCAGCACTCTGATTGGAAGCTAAACCTGCATAATGTTTTCTGGCCAGATAGGTACAGCAAGCCAGATGTTAGAGGCTTCAAGCAGTAATCCTAAATTTTGTCAATATTATATAAATATATATATATATATATATATATATATTAGTAATAAAAATTTATTGCTACCCCGCCCCTCTGTTAAAACAATCGGGGCAGCTTACAGCAATTAAAAATACATCAATACATTCTAAAAACCCCAAACCCCCACCCTCCCCATAAAAACGTATTAAACTAATATCCAATTAAAACCAACTAAATCATAAATGACATACAATAAGCAAACAGACTATAAAAAGAATCAGACAGTGGCAATCAGAGACACAAAGGTCAAGGGTATAGCTCCTAAGGCCGGGCTCAGTCAGGAAAGGCCTGCTGAAAGAAATCCATCTTTACCACCTTGTTAAAGCTACTCAGGCTCATAATCTGACGGATCTCGTCCGGCAGGCCATTCCATAATCTGGGGGCGATTACCGAGAAGGCCCTCTGGGAGGTAGTAGACAGCCTAGATTTTTGTGGTTGAAGCAAATTCCTCCCAGAGGACCAGAGTGCATGGGGAGGATTATATGGGAGGAGGCAGTTCTGAAGATAAGTTAGACCCAAGCCATTTAGAGCTTTAAAGGTAATAAGCAACACCTTATACTGGGCCCGGAAACTGATAGGCAGCCAGTAAAGAGATTTTAACACAGGGGTTATGTGATCTCTCCGAGATGTACCTGAGACCACTCTGGCTGCCATATTTTTGTACCAACTGAAGTTTCTGGACCAAGCATGAGGGTAGCCCATTACAGAAATCCAGATGAGAGGTTACCAGCGTGTACACCACGGTCTCAAGATCCCTTACTTCCAGGAAAGAACGCAGCTGGCATATCAGCCGAAGCTGATAACAGGCACTCCTGACCGTCACATTCACCTGACTAGTCATCTGAAGCGACGAATCAAGGAGCACCCCCAGACTGTGAGCACAGTCCTTCGCGGAGAGTGTGACCCGATCCAGGACTGGAGGTTGCAACCCAATTCTTGGTTTTGGGGCCGCTACCATGAGCACTTCCGCTTTGTCTGGATTTAATCTCAATCTATTTTTCCTCATCCTGCCCATTACTGCCCTAAGACAGTCATTGAGAGGAGACAGACAATCAGAATTCGAGGCTGACGATCGAGATAGGGAGAAATAGATCTGGGTGTCATCAACATACTGATAACACCCAGCCCCATAACTCTGAATAATCTCACCCAGCAGCTTCATATAGATGTTAAACAACATCAGGGACAGAATGGCGCCTTGCGGGACGCCACAAGTAAGCTCCTTTTTACTGGAGCAACTGTCCCCAAGCAGCACCCTCTGGGACCTGCCCGAAAGGAAGAAATGGAACCACTGCAAAGCAGTGCCTCCAATTCCTAATCCCCTCAGGCGATCCAAGAGGATGCTATGATCTATCATGTCAAAAGCCACTGAGAGGTCTAAAAGCACCAACAGGGTCACACTACCCGTTGATAGTGTGGAGGTTGTCGGTCAAGGCACCCATGGCAATCTCAACTCCAAAGCCTGTCTTAAAGCCAGTTTGAAATGGGTCTAGATAATCGGTTTCATCCAAGACCACATGGAGTTGAAGAGCAACCGCCCTCTTGATCACTTTGCTTAAAAATGGTAACATAGAGACCGGCCTATAGTTGTTCATGTCCAGGGGGTCCAGGGAAGGTTTTTTCAGAAGTGGCCTAACTGCAGCTTCCTTTAAGCAAGATGGAATATGCCCTTCCCTCTCCCCCCCCCCCCCCGGATGGCCAGCCATGAAGGGCAAGGATCAAGAGGGCAGGTTGTCTTCCTCACTCTACCAAGTAGCTTGTCCATGTCCTCAGTACTCACAGATTGAAATTGATCCAGTAAATTTACATCAACAGAATTGCCAGACACCTCGTCAGTTGTTTCTGTCAAAATACTGGCATCTAAGTTGGCTCTTATCCAAGAGATTTTATCTGCAAAGAAGTTGTTAAATGCATCACAGCAGGCCGTTGTTGGGTTAAGCAATGGGTTCTGAAAAGGTGTAACCTGCGTCATCTCCCTTACCACCTTAAACAGCTCTGCTGGATGAGACTCTGCAGACACAATACGTACAGAAGAGAAAACTCTCTGCACTGCATGTATTGCCTCTTGATAGGCCCAAAGAAAGTTCCTATGACGAGTCTTGTTAGCTATGAGTCGAGTTTTCCACCAGATGCGCTCTAGTCATTGTCCAACCCACTTCATTTTCCTAAGCTCTGATGTATATCATGGCCTATGATTTGAAGTGGGTTGGAAAGGATGCTTGGGAGCGATCGTGTCGATAGCCTTGGTAAGATCGGTGTTCCAAGTGTTAACCAAAGCTTTGACAGGGTCACGAGCGTTACCTACCATTAAACCCTCCAAGGTTTTCTGGAGTCCAATTGGGTCTATTAGCCTTCAAGGGCGGACAATTCTAATGGGTCTCCCCCCCCCCCCCAGAGGGGCAGATAGGGGCTATCAGTTCAGTCTTGACCAGGAAATGATCTGTCAATGACAATGCGGTGGTTTTAATAACCTCCGCCCATGGATATTCCTGTTCCGTATTAAAGACTGCATCGAGGGTATGTCCCACACAGTGTGTGGGCCCAACGACCAATTGGGATAGGCCCATGTTTGTCATGGTTTCCATGAACTCCTGAGCTGCAGCAGTTAGATTTGGAAAACTGGTCTTGAGTGGGATGTTGAAGTCGCCCAGAACTAAAAGTCTGGGCAACTCCAACAGCAACTCTGAGACCAGCTGTGTCAGCTCAGTTAGGGAGGCTGCTAGACAACAGGGTGGTCAGTAGACTAGCAGAATCCCCAAACTATCCCTGGTCCTCAGGCTAAGGTACAACACTCGAAGTGGACTGTGTTCTGGACAGGTATCCTGGTCAAAGTAAGGGTGTTTTTATAAACCAGGGCCACTCCGCCCACCCCCCCCCCCCACATCCCCTCACCTGCTCACTAACAGAATACCCAGCTGGGAGGGCCTGAATCCATGTAATGGCACTGACCTCTCCCATCATGTTTTCTGACAAACCCAAAGCCCATAACTCTGCTTTAGCCGCTGTCTTCTAATATTTCACATTAATGAGTTGCTGTTCCTGAACATGAATAAAGGAATATGGAATTTCTCTTGGTCACTAAGGACCAAGTTTCCCATTAATTACATAAAAAGGCTATCCTTTTCTTTTCCCTTTCTTTTTTTTTCCTTGACTGTGTAAGAAGCAAAAGTGAATTTTAAAAGAAGCACTCTTTATGCCTGTCTAGTGCTATTGTGTCATATAATGCTTCTTCTATACATCTCTTTGCTTTCCTGAATTACTTCAACATAATATCTTATAATTCAAAAATGACAAAATGTGTGACAGCTGGTGTGCAGTTCTTCTCCTTTTTTTCCCTCACAAATTATATGGCAAGTTAAAATATTTGGGTCGAAAAGATATATGTGATGAAACCTGTTTTTTTTTAAACAAACAAACAAACAAACAAAACTATTTTCACTGCTGATGTGAAAGAGTCTTGCAGTTTTACTTTTTGTTTTTAAATAGAGATTTAAAATGTCTTAAATGAGATTTAAATGAGATTTAAAATGTCTTAACGTTAGTGGACTTTAAATTAATACATCTGTAACTATTTATATCATTGTAAAACAGTCCCTCTGCAATGCAAATTTGTTAGCAACCCCTTTGCAGCTGTTAATCTAATTCAAACACACTGGTATTTTTTGCATGAGATTTCAGTATAATTATAACAAAGAAATTACTTGTTTAGCTTTGGTACAATTAATTCTGGAGCAAAGGATTAACCCTTCTTTTTCCGCTGAAAAGGAAACATATGTATGCAAATGATACATGCAATATGCAAAAGATATGTGTAGAAGACTTGTTGGGATTACTGTTGGGATTATTGAATGACAATGGGTTCTATCCAGACTTTGTCTATACATATAGCAGATCCATTAATAAATCTATTTTTGAGATAACTAGGCCTTATCTACACTGCAAAAATAATGCAACTTTACACCATTTTAACTATCAATGGCACTCTGGAATCCTGGGATTTGTATTTTTGTGAGCTATTTAGCCTTCTCTGTCAGAATAGTCTGGTGTCAAACAAACCATAAAACTGAGGATTTCATAGTATTTAGCTATGGCAGTCAAAGTAGTGTCTGACTGCATTATTTCTTCAGTGCAGATAAGGCCTGAGTCTAAATTTAATCCATCAACTATAGAATTGCATCCAGAGGGGCATCTTCTGAGTAAAAAGATTCTTCTACTAATGGAAGTGTCTCAACCCCAATAAGTAATATTCTCCAAAATAAATAAAATGACATGAGGAAGCAAAACTCATACTTTGCTCAAAAGAGTTCCAAGTTCTGTCTTGGAAATGCCAGAAAATTCAACACATCACTTCACCACATAAAGGATGAGAACTGGCAACCCTCTGTCTTGTTTCAAATCATGCCTGCTTCACATTCTGCTTACCATTGTTATGTCTGTGTCATAAAGAGAAGTAAGGGGCAAAATCCCCCTGAACCCTGGATCTCTGGAAGGCCTGGACAGTGGGGGGGGGGGGGGGACACCAAAACAATATGTTAAAAATGTGTGTTGGTATCACAGAAGAACAGAAAGTAGCTTCATTGTCTGTTGCTAAATTTATCAAAGGACAATATTTGAAGGACAATTTAGGGAGAACAGCCAGATTGCATATCTTGAACAAAGCCCAGTATCAACTCTCAATACCCAAGCAGTCTGGTGGCAATGCAAAAAGGTGTAATACCGCCAATGGATATAAGTACAAAATACACAAACCAGACAGTCCAAGAGGGGGAATGGGGTGAAGGGAGTGAAGGGGGTGAAGGGGGCATGTGGGGGACATGATTGTGCCTTTTCAGTGTTTTAGTAGACACACCAGTGCACTGATGCCCTGTACAAAGTGACAGCAAGATGAAAGAGGATTGAATCATAGAATCATAGAATCATAGAGTTGGAAGAGACCACAAGGGCCATCCAGTCCAACCCCCTGCCATGCAGGAACTCCCAATCAAAGCATCCCCAACAGATGGTCATCCAGCCTCTGCTTAAAAACCTCCAAGGAAGGAGACTCCACCACACTCTGAGGGAGTGTGTTCCACTGTAGAGCAGCCCTTACCATCAGGAAGTTCCTCCTAATGTTGAGGTGGAATCTCTTTTCCTGGAATTTGCACCCATTGTTCTGGGTCCTAGTTTCTGGGGTGGCAGAAAACAAGCTTGTTCCCTCCTCAATATGACATCCCTTTAAATATTTAAACAAGGCTATCATATCACCTCTTAACCTTCTCTTCTCCAGGCTAAACATCCCCAGCTCCCTAAGTCGTTCCTCATAGGGCTTGGTTTCCAGACCCTTCACCATTTTAGTTGCCCTCCTTTGGACACGCTTCAGTTTCTCCACATCCTTTTTGAATTGTGATGCCCAGAACTGGACACAGTATTCCAGTGAGGCCTGACAAAAGCAGAATAGAGTGGCACTATTACTTCTCTTGATCTAGACACTATACTTCTATTGATGCAGCCTAAAATTGCATTGGCCTTTTTAGCTGCTGCATCACACTGTTGACACATGTTCAACTTGTGGTCTACCTGGACTCCTAGATCCCTTTCACATGTAGTCTCGTTTAGACAAGTGTCCCCCATCGTATATCTGTGCTTTTCGTTTTTCCACCCTAAGTGCAGTACTTTACATTTCTCTGTGTTGAATTTCATTTTGTTAGCTTTGGACCAGCTTTCTAGTCTATTCAAGTCATTTTGAATTTTGATCCTGTCTTTTGGGGTATTAGCTACTCCTCCCAATTTGATGTCATCTACAAATTTGATACGGTAACTATACCCCCAATACTGTCATCAAAGTCATTGATAAAGATGTTGAATAGCACTGGGCCCAGGACAGAGCCCTGAGGCACCCCACCGGTCACTTCTTTCCAGGTTGAAAAGGAGCCATTGTTGAGCACCCTTTGGGTTCGGCCACTCAATTACAAATCCATGTAACAGTTACTTTGTCTAGCCCACATTGTACCAGCTTGTTTGCAAGAATGTCATGGGGAACCTTGTCAAATGTTATTTTGGCATTTTTTAAAAAAAATTGGGGGTGGGATTATTGTGATTTTGTTAGAGGGGTTTTCTTTCCATTTTTGTAGGTCTTTTCTATGGATACCAGTAGGTGGCAGTAATAGGACTATTTAAGCCCTGCATTGCCAAAAACAAAACAAAACAAAACAAAACAAAACAAAAGTGGAAGAAACAACAGCAGCAGTAGCCCTGTAAGGAACAAGCTTTCTGTCCCTCAAAAAAGGGACATCCCTTGTAACAAGGAACAACTGACAATCTTACCCAGCACCATGAGAAGCTAGGTTGATAAGTACACAAGACAGGACATTTTCTGTACTCATGCCCAAGGTGTGGAAAAGTCTCTCAAGGGAGGGCAAGCTGGTTCCTTCCTTTTCAAGCTTCTAATGGGCAGACAAGACAATGCGTAGCATTGAGCCATAGCAGTTAAAGTAGTAACAATCTGTGTTATTTTTGCAGTGTAGATGAGACCTAATGGACTAATTCTCTTCTGACTCAGCTGCAGGCAGTTTCATATGTTCATTATCTTGTATAGCAGGAGTGTAGGATTCAATTTTCATCTTCTATAGAGCACCTAAGCACCAATCTATATTCATTTACATATAGAGATTACCACTGAGTAAGTGAATCAAGTATTTGTCTTTTTCCACCCCCAATTGTCTGTTTCCGAGTGGTCAAAATTAGTCCTTTTATAGTTATTGAGTTATTTTGATGATATGCCCAAATAGATCATTAGACCAGCAAATAATCCTGACATTTTCATCTTCAGGACTCCTACTGACACTCTCTCCTTGAACGCATTTTTCTTTTTTCTTTTTTAAAGCTCAACATCAGCTCTATTATCTGAATGCACAGTGGCCCTAAAAGCATCATTTTTCAGCATTTCCTTTGTGAAGCTTAATAATCATTAGCAACTGAAAGGCAGCTTGCCAGCCAGAAGAATATTTTCTAAGAGCTCTATCCCATTTGCTTTCTTTACAAAGGCAATTATGAGAAGCAGTGTTTTAAACTACAAACATATGCCTAGACACAGCTGTGTTGCTTGCTTTGGAGTCTCAGCATAATTAAGCATGGCTCAGTTTACCTACACAAACAAGGGGAGATGGAAGTTCCAATGAGTAAATTCTAACTCAGTGGTGAGTCTCTATGGCTTGTTTTTTTAATATTAAATTTTAGGGTTTGATTCATGAGAGCCGAACTGGATTTTTCCCATCTTATCAATGTTCATATTGTACCCAGAGACTAGATTTTAAAAGTATAGATTTTAAATGGTCCCAACATCTGAAACTAGATGTTATTACAGTAGAAACAACAAAACAACAAGAAATCATTTGCAGAATTATATGACATATTTATCTTTCTTCTGTTTGTAATCAGAACCCCATCTGCTTTCTTGCTCTGTTTAAAATTAGATTTCACACACACACACACACACACACACACACCAAATATTCAAAAAATTGTGCGAAATTGGCAAATTTGTTTAAAAAAAACCAGCATTTTCTGCTCACTAAATAGCATTTTATGTGCAGAAATATCATTAATGTTCATTTTGCATAGAATATGTCCCAAACTACAGCATTTTCACCAGGAAACAATGGGGGGAAGCAGACGGCTTAAAGAGCCATTTGGGGGGCAGGGAAGGGGAGGGGCAGCAGCATGGTGGGTGCCCAACCCCTTCCCCAGGTCGTCCTCGGAGCAGCCAGCGCTTTGTACAGCTGGCGCTCTGAGGAGAACCTCCCGCTTCAGCGTTCGCAGATGCTGCAGCAGAAGAGTCGCCGAAGGTGCGCTGGCAGCCTTTTGCGGCGCACCTTCAGCGACTTGTGGAAGGAGCACCAATTTAGCGCTCCTTCCAGGGGTGGCAGAAGCTGCGCCGTGGGGCTGAGGTGTGGGGATACCTTGGCCCCATGGCGCAGCTTCCCGGGGCGGCCCATGGCCGCCTGTCTGCTTCCCCCCAATGTTTCTACATAGAAAATAAAATTTCACCCCAAAACACTTTTCAATAGAAAAATTTGCAAATTTTGCCCAAAACTTCTCTTTAGATTCCTTACATTCCACCTTAGGAAGCATTTTGGACTAGGCACTCCCCTTTTCATATATTTGTTGAAACCAATATGCAAAAACTCAACAGGACTATAGTAGCTGCCTGGAGCACAGAAATACATTTACAATGTTTGCAGAAAGTACGGGGTCACCACATTTGATAAAAAATTCTAGAAGCTCTGAGTATTGTAAGAGAAAAATACAGTGATAAAGGGAAGTTATTCTGATACTTTACTACTAAACAGCTTTGTTTTGTCTGCCTTCATTTTTGTCTTTTTAACATCAGGAATCTAAATCCAGCCCATAGTGAAAATATAAATGTCACAGATTTAGCAGTAATATTAAATGTTTTTTCTCATTTTAAGATTGCCCTTTGAAGATTGTGTTGCTGCATTTTGGCAAGAAAAATATTACATTTTTATTGTTTAGAAAGTCCCTTTAGTTAATCATGCCCAAAAAACAAGGTCAATAAAATTTTAATCATCTGAGCAGCTGACAAAAGCATCTGTGTAAAACAGCTATGATCTATTTTAACATTATAGCAATAGAATATAGAAACTTCCAGCTGTGATGTCATGGCGATCCGTCCATTGTGACAGAGGCTCCGCTGGACTACCAGGAGGGGAAGAAGGGACTGTAAGATCCCTTTCCATCTGCACCTCAGGAGAGGAGCAGATTAATTAAGGGATCAAAGAGATCTTGTCCGGATCCCTTTGAACACCCAGGTTTGGGGATTAAAAAGGAACAAGGACGAGATCGCAGAGCAGCCAGCCCCAAACTGGTCGCTTTAAGGGCATTAAGCCCTGCCTGCTGCTATTTTAAAAAAACTGATTAACAAAAAGAACAGCGGATCATCATCATAAACAGCGAGTACCAGGAAATATCTATACAAAGAACTCTTCCTAAGATATAAATTAATCTTGGCATATCGATATAATTAAGATGTCCATAAGGGGAATAAAGAAGAAAGAGCACCCGAATTGTAAATAACATCAAAGACGGGGTTGGAAGAATAGACTTTGAAGTCAAAAATATAAAATACATAACTTAATAATAATAATAATAATAATAATCTGTATCCCGCTTATTGGCAACAATCCAAGCAGCTTACAGTAAAAAAAAACCCACATCATTTCGTCCAAACCAACCCATCCTCCTAAAACAGCATTAAATAACGTATGATTAAAAGTTACAATAAACATAGACTAAAAACATAAACAATATAAAACTATAACATACTTAAACAGGTTACGGTACCCTGGTCAATCTCTACTGCATTCCCCATCCATCAACATGATGGGGCCATGAAAGGGATGCAGGAGTCAAAAAGTCCTAGCCAGGATTATTAGTCTGAAAAGGCCTGCCGGAAGAGATCCATCTTGACAGCTTTCTTGAAGCTATCTAATGATGTCAACTGACGGATCTTGTCCGGCAGGTCGTTCCAGAGTTTGGGGGCAACAACAGAAAAAGCCCACTAGGAGGTCGCCGCAAGCCTAGCTTTTTGGGGCTGCAGCAAGTTCCTCCCAGAGGATCGGAGAGCACGGGGAGGGTTATATGGGAAGAGGTAGTCCCTGAGATAGCCTGGACCCAAGACATTTAGGGCTTTAAAGGTAATAACCAACACCTTATACTGGGCCCGGAAGCTGATAGGCAGCCAGTGGAGGGACCTCAGAACCGGAATAATGTGGTCCCTCCTAGATGTTCCAGAAATAAGCCTGGCTGCCATATTTTGAGCCAACTGAAGCTTCTGAACCAAGCATAGGGGTAGCCCCATGTAGAGTGCATTACAGAAGTCAAGGCTTGAGGTTACCAGTGCGTGTACAACAGTCTCGAGATCCCTTACTTCCAGAAAAGGGCGCAGCTGGCGTATCAGCCAAAGCTGATAACAGGCGCCCCTGACCGTCGCATTTACCTGATTTGTCATCAGGAGCGACGAGTCAAGGAGCACCCCCAGACTGCGAACACAGTCACTGGAGGAGAGTGTGACCCCATCCAGGACTGGAGGTTGCAACCCAATTCTTGGTTTCGGGGCCACTACTGTGAGCACCTCCGTCTTGTCTGGATTCAGTTTCAATCTGTTTTTCCTCATCCAGCCCATTACCACTTGAAGACATTCAGTGAGAGAAGTGATGCCATTGGAATTCGAGGCCGACAAATGAGACATGGAGAAATAGATTTGGGTGTCATCAGCATACTGATAACACCCAGCGCCATAACTCCATATAATCTCATCCAGCGGCTTCATATAGATATTAAATAGCATTGGGGACAAAATAGCCCCCTGAGGGACCCCACAAGTGAGCCCCCTCTTACTGGAGCTACAGTCCCCGAGCAGCACCCTCTGGGACCTACCCAAGAGGAAGGACCAGAATCACTGCAAAGCAGTGCCCCCGATACCTAACCCCTTCAGGCAGTCCAAGAGGATGCCATGATCTATTGTATCGAAAGCCACTGAGAGGTCTAGGAGCACAAACAGGGTCACACTACCTCAGTCGATGCTCAGACGCAGATCGTCGGTCAAGGCAACCATGGCAGTGTCAACCCCAAAGCCTGTCCTGAAGCCAGTTTGAAATTGGTCTAGATAATCGGCTTCATCCAAGACAGCTTGGAGCTGAAGAGCAACTGCCCTCTCAATCACCTTGCTCAAAAATATTAGATTCAGATCCAAGAAACGAATTGAAAGTAAAAGATATGATTGTTAAATAAAGCAAATAACACAAAATAAGGAAGAAGGAAGCTGGAGGAAAGAAAGTGAATCGGAGGGGAGAACGAAAATGGGGACCAGGAAGAAATAATTGTGCATAGAGGAGGAGGAGGAGGCAGCAACAGGAAAAAAATGAAAACGCTGGAGGAAATAAAATAAAAAGGGAACTATATTAATGAACTAAATATATATTTTTTTAAAAATAACAATACAAAAAAAAAACTACTCAGATCAAGAATTAAAGATAACAATTTAAAGAAAGAAATGACAGAAGGAGGACAGGAGAAGGGGACAACAGGACGAAAGAGAAGTGAATCTGGGGAAACTTGAGATTGAGAAAATAAGTGTTGGAAGGCAGAGGAGATAACAGAAGTAAAGAATACAGAGAAGGATTATCAGGAAAGTTTTAAAATAAAGAAAAGAAAGGAAACGATGGAAGGAGGATGGGAGGAGGAGACAATGAATTTAGAAAACTATGGAGATAAAGTAACAGAAAAGTTTTACCACAAGAGAAAGAAAGAAAACGGCGGAAGGAGGATGGGAGGAGGAGACAACGGAATAAGAAATTATAAAGAAGAAATGTTTGCAAGGTCTAAAGCAGGGGTAGGCAACCTTTCCCCTTTAAGGGCCAAGGGACTTCAGCTCCCAGAATCCCAGGAGCTATTTGCCAACATGGGACTATTGGCCAACATGTCTGAGGCTTCTGGGAGCTGAAGTCCCTCAGCCCTTAAAGGGGAAAGGTTGCCTACCCCTCGAAAGGAAACGATGGAAAGAGGATGGGAGGAGGAGACAACGGAGGAAAAAGGGGGGGGGGTAAAAATAAACAAGACAAGAGCTCTAAGGGGATTTATATTACTTTTACCCTCCTTATCCTTTTGGAACTAGAAGATATTTTGTATACATTACTAGTATAAATAACATTTTCTTATTAACAGTTACCTATATTGTGAAAACAGATACTTTATATTGAGCAAGACTGTAACAGTATTTAGTAGCACATAATTGTTATATTTAGACAGGAAATTGTTTTATATAGCCTCAGTTATTTAATACTTTACATTTTGTAGCCTCCCTTCCTTATCTTATTAAGAGAATAAAAATATATAATATATATTTGGATTAATACTGTGAGATATAACTAATAAGCTTCAAAGTTAAGATTTATTTTGGCTTAATTTGCTTTAGAGTGAGAAAACTTTGTTATTTCAAGAATACATAATTGCTTATTTGTTTGTGTAATATAAAACTACTTTATATTTGTAAAATATTAAGTAGTAGGAAAAAGAAATCAACAAACAATGGCAAGTGGAGCTAGGAAACAGACCAATTTACCCCTCCCAGCTCAAAGGAGAGGCTCAACTGATGCAAATACAAAAACAACAGATTCTATGCAAACTCTCTTAGAGGAATTTCAGAAACTAAGGCATGAGATAAGATTGGAGATGAAATCAGAACTTAAACAATTCAGGAAAGAAACGAAAGAAGAATTACAGAAAGAATTGGGATTATTTGGAACAAAATTGGAAAAAATAACTGAGAAATTGAAAACCTTAGAGGTGAACTAGAAAATGTAAAGGAGACAATAAAAGAATTAAAAGTTATAATATCAGAGTTAGTGGAACAACAACGAAGGGAAAGTAACATCAATTTATTTCAAGAGGTCCATCATAGGGAGAAGAGCCTGAAATTAAGAGGGGTACCTGAATCTCCTAATCAAAATTTATTTGAGAAAATAACGACCTCATTGGCAGAATATGTCAGGGTCCCAGAGGAAGAAATAATAAGAGATACAGACAAGACCTTCAGAATTAATCCAAAAAATAGCACGAGAGAAAAATATACCAAGAGATGTCATAATCTCATTTACAAGATCCACAACAAATGAATTAATACTTCAAAAAAGCTACCAAGAGGATTTTATAATAGATGGGAAAAGCGTTAAGATTTTAAAAGATGTGTCAATGGAAATATTAGAGAGAAGAAGAGAATGCAAATTTTTTACAACTGAACTGACCAAGAGAAGAATAAGATTTTTGTGGGAGAAAATTGAAGGTGTATCCTTCATATATAGACAAAAAAAAAAAAAGAATAAATTCAATAATCAAGGCAAAAGAATTAAAAAAAATGCAAGCAGGAAGACAGGAAGAAATACAAGAATATGAACAGCAGGGAGAGAGGATGAAAACAAGAGCAAGAACTAAAAGGGAGTATCAACAGGAGCATCAAGATCCACAGAGAGAGGAAGAGGAAGAAGAAGGCACATGCACAGGAGTAGGAGAATTACAAGGAGACAGTGATCAATCTGGAGAAGAAAGTATAGATGAAGAAGAAGGACTATTAGAAGTTGAAGATTAAAACATAAATAACAAGAATTGGGAAATTAATAATAATTTGGAAAAATGGAAATCAAAATTATTTAGTGGAATATTTAAGGAATAAACCCAAAACATAAAAGAAGTAAAATATTTCATTATTTACAAAAGAAGAAACCATAAATAGCATGCCTACAAGAAGTAAAGATTAGAAAAAATGAAACAAAATACTTACAAAACCAAAAATTAGGACAAGTGTTTGTATCGGCATGAGAGAAAAGAAAAGGGGGAGTAGTGCTATATATCCAGGGAAAGTACAAAACAAAAGAGATTCTGAATGACCAAAAAGAACATTACATAGGCGTAGAAACACAAATTGAGGATGAAAAATACTTGTTAATAGGGATATATAGCCCCAAAGAAAAACAAGCAGAATTTTATAGGGAATTGTATGAAGAGCTATTGAAATTGGAAAGAGAAAATTATAAATTTATATTGATGGGAGATTGGAATGGGGTAATAGACCCCCCCCAAGACGGAATATCTAAGAGAAAAATTAAAAAGAACCAAGGGAAACTACCGACAACTTTTTTTGAATTGAAAGAACACCAGAATTTGAAGGACGTATGGTCATGCTTATATCCAAATTTTGATGGCTCTACCTTCTTTTCAGAAAGCCATAAGTCATTATCCAGAATAGACATGTTTATGATTTTGCCTGATTTAACAACTAAAATAAAAGATATGGAAATTTTGCCTAGAATAATATCAGATCATAATCCAATTACATTAGAATTAAAATGTCAGACAAAGAAGAGTTATAGATGGAAACTAAATGACTTTTTATTAAATGATAAAGAATACAGAGAAAAAATGAAGAAAACATTAAAAGAATATTTCAGAATAAATAGAACAGAATCAACAAAAGAAAAAGTTATATGGGATGCTGGGAAAGCAGTAATGAGAAGATTGCTGATACAAAGAGGAGCACAAGTTAAAAAATAAAATAAGCAGAATTGAAAAGACTAGAAGAGGAAATGAAAGAAGTGGAAAATGAATTGAAGACAGAACCATTGAATGATAGGAAAGGCAAATGATTAAAGTGGTTGAAGAAACAATTGGATACAAAGCTAGCAGAAGAAATTGCCAAAAAGATGAAATTTATTAAACAGAGACAATTTGAATCAGCAAACAAGATGGGCAAATGGTTAGCATACAGATTAAAAAAAGAAAGAGAAAAAAGATTGATTACAAAAATAAAAGGAGATAAGCTGCTTCAATTACAGGAGGAAATTCAAAAAGCGTTTCAAAAGTATTACATAAATCTATATGGGAAAGAAGGAATTAATAAAGAAGATATAATCAACTACATAGACAGACAAGAAATAGTAAAGATATCACAGAACAACAAGAAATGTTGAATGCAGAATTCACAGAAAATGAAATAACACAAGCGATAAAATGACTTTAAAAAGATAAAACTCCAGGTCCAGATGGATTTACAGCAGTGTATTACAAAACATTTAGTGAAGAATTGAGAAAACAATTACTAGAAACATTTAATAAGATTAAAGAGGAAGGAATTCCTGATACGTAGAAAAACTCTAATATTATATTGCTACCGAAAGAAGGAAGAGACAAGACAGAAATTAAAAATTATAGACCAATTTCATTGCTAAACACAGACTATAAAATATTTACATTGATTTTGGCTGAAAGACTAAAACAGGTATTAATAAACATTATTAAAGAAGAACAAGCAGGGTTTCTCCCAGGAAGACAACTAAAGGACAATATAAGGATGATTATTAATACTATTGAATACTATGAAAAAAATAACGATAAGAAGATGGTACTTATTTTTTTGGATGCCAAGAAAGCATGCAATAATGTTAATTGGTTATTTATGAAGGAAACATTAAGGAAAATGGAGAGGAGAAACAAATTTTGTAATTGGATAAATGAGATATATACTGAACAAACAGCAAATCTGATAATAAATGGAAATATAACAGAGAAGATTAAAATTGAAAAAGGAATGGGTCAGGGATGCCCTCTCTCACCGCTTCTTTTCATAATAATATTGGAAATATTATTAAACAAGATAAGACAGGGTAAGAACATAAAAGGAACAAAAATAAAAGGTAAAGACTACAAACTAAGAGCATTTGCAGATGATCTTGTATTAACATTGGAGGAACTGCAAACGCAAATTGAAAATGTTTTCCAGACATTGGAAGAATATGGAAAAGTGGCTGGATTTAAGATTAACTATGAGAAAACAATTATTATAACAAAAAATATGACAAGTGCAGAAAAAAATCGAATTTGAAACCAAAACTAAATGTAAGATAACTAAAAATGTGAAATATTTAGGAATATGGATCACCAATAGGAATATAGATCTATTTGACAATAACTATAAGATGAAATGGAAAGAAGTAAAGGAAGAGTTGATGAAATAGAGTAAATTGAAACTTTCTTTAACAGGAAGAATAGAAACGATTAAAATGATGGTCCTTCCAAAAATGATTTTTTTATTTCAATGTATTCCAATAATCCATAACAAAAAAACTGTTTAAAGATTGGCATAAAGACAGCCAACTGTGGTTGGCACAGTTATTTATGGTATGGAAAAGAACTGATTCACAAAGAATTTAAACATCACATAATAAGAAAAGCACTCTTAAGTATATGGAATGAAATAAAAGGAAAAATATACAGGAAAATACCATTATGGATTTCACCACATGAAGCCTTTTATGGAAAATGGACAGCAGTTAACAGCAGTTAAAACATGGTTGAAATATAAGGACATATTTAAAAAAGAAGACCAAAAATTAAAATTAAATGCTTTTTAATTAAAATTAAAAAGCATTGGCTTTTGTATATACAATGAAAAGAGAGATTCAGAATAGATATAAAACTCCAAGGTTTTGAAGAAGAAATGTTTAAAATAGATAAAGTGTTGCAACAATCACCAAAACAAAAGATAAGTAAACTTTATAAAATATTAATGGAAATTAAACAAGAATCAGAAAAAAATATCGGATAATATGATTAAATGGGTGACAGATATAAGCAGGACAATTGAATTGGATCAATGGGAAAAAGCAAGGAAAAGGACGGATAAATTTAAAAAATCACAAGATCTAAAGGAAAATTTCTGGAAAATGGAACAAAGGTGGTATTTAACACCAGCAAGAATAGCAAAAATTTATAACACAAAATCAAAAGAATGTTGGAAGTGTAAACAGAATGTTGGGTCATGGCTCCACACATGGTGGAAATGTACGAAAATAAAAAATTATTGGGAAAAAATATATATTAATATACAAAATATGTTGAAAATTAAATTTGAATTACACCCAGAAATATATTTATTAAACATGTTAAACAGATTAGATCAAGAAATAGAGAGAAAATTTTGGAAGATCCTCCTATATATGGTAACGACAGCCAGAATTGTGGTAGTGCAAAAATGGAAGAAAGAAGACACACCTACTGTAGATAAATGGTTTTCAAAACTATTAGAAGTGAAAGAGATGGACAAATTAACAAAATTACTTAATAATGAAGACTTGGATTTAATAAATGAAGAATGGGCTCCAATAGAGAAATACATTAAAGAAAACTGGACATAAATGAGCTAAGATACTAAGACATGAAAGGAAGGAAAGGAAGAGAACATCTTTAGTTTACTAGTAAGAATTGTAAGACATTAAAATTTGAGATACATACTTAAAGAACAATCGAATAAATGTAGGTATTCACTGTTGAAGAACTAAAGGAAGGTTGTATTTATTGTAAATAGAACAATAATAGTAGTATTATAATATGTATTGTATATATTATTTTAATTATGTAATAAAAAAGAATATAATTTGATTTTGATATTGTAAAATCCCCAATACATATTGCACCATGGATTAAATAAAAAACATATTCAGCAAAATGAATAATGAATTGGTTTGTGCAAAACCATAGTACAAATTCTGTTTTCAAATCTATTTTATCTGCACCTACACTGACAGAGCAGTCACTTGCCTCACTAGATGTTGTGCAATTTAAGTAAAATTGTCAGAGACTTTCATTGCTGTCAGTTGTTTCATGTTTTGCAGGTGCTATTATTTTTACACTGTTCTGTTCTGTTACTGTATTCAAAATCCCTTTTCTCAGGAACTGGGAGTCAACACAGCTTACAAAATAATAGAAATGATAATAGAACCATCTGTAGCTAAGAATGATAAAAACATATATAGCTAAAGAAAATTACAATATCTTTTACACTTACACTGGATCATGGATTTCATAGTCTTTAAAGCAGGGATGTAATTTGTGACAGAGTTTCTTCTAAAAGGAAGCAAGGAGTGAATGTATCATTCTTTTTCTTGCTGTAATTGAGGGCCTCTGCAGACTGGCCCAAAGGGCTGGCCTAGAGGCAGAGTTGGGCGCAGGGCAGCCATGCGTCAGCCACCCCAACCCCATGTGATGTGCACCGTTAGGCACAGCATGCAGCATCAGGATGCCCTTTCGGTGCAGCATTCAACTAACTGCTTTGAAGGTGGGGCGTTTAGACAATGCACATCTTGAAAGCGGCTGGAAACTGGACCGAAGCAATGTTTCAGGGCTAAAAACTAGAGCAAAATGAGTCCAAGGGCCTCTATAAATGGCTCGTTTGAGATGGCTCTGGGCTGCCCCTGCTAGGAGCGGATCAGGGCCATGGCAACCCCATTCTGTGGTCACGATCCTCCCTTTTGCCACCCCCAAAAGAGCAGCAAAATGCTGCTCCTTTTAGGCGTGGCAAAAAGCCCCCCTAAGAGCCAGTGCTGTGGCTCTCCTGCGACCTTTTGGTGCACAGTGTGCAAATGGGCACATGGTGTCAGGACAGTGTTGGGATGGAGTTGGAATGCCTGACATGCGGCTGCCTTGCCCCAACTCCATCCCCAGGCCAGCCCTTTAGGCTGGTCTGTAAAGCCGCCAAGACAGACCAGCTCACAGCAGAAAATGTGCATCTTCACTGCTGCAGATATAACAAGCCGATGCAAGTGTGGGGCTGTGGCAAAGCAAAGAATGAAAGTGTAACAACACCAATGGATGTAATTACAACATATACAAACCAGACAGTCCAACAAGTGGCATGGGGTGAAGGGAGGAGAAGAGGGCATGTATAGGGAACCTCCATAATTATGCTTTGCCAGTGTTTCACTCACACACTGATGCTCTTTACTGGTGGAACATCACACATGTGACTGTGTGGCTGTTCAAAGGGCCAGCCATGTCATGGGATAGCATCTGGGCAGATGTGGGAGGTACTTGGAGGTTGAAGGATGTGTGTGTGTGTGTGTGTGTGAGAGAGAGAGAGAGAGAGAGAGAGAGAGAGAGAGATGGTGCACATGTATAGTGAGCAGGCAACAAAAAAATTACCCAGCAGCATGGCTTGACACTACACCATGTGGTCAGGCCAAGCATATTAGGACTGCCTTGGGAGTGGGCTGTGCAGGAAGTGTGGTTTAGACTCACTTTTGGAAAAAGCAGGATCGAGCGACTTTTTCCTACCTGTCTGCTTCAGCTCTATGCCATGTGTCCTGTCTACTCTCCCTGAAAAAATTACCTTTTCCACCCATGCATTTGGCTCTAGAATGTTGGGGATAGCTGAGAGATATCATAGCCAGATGTGCAACAGTGGCCACATCTGCATGGCAGATACAATCTAGGTTGACACCACGTTAACTGTCATGGCTCAATGATATGGAATTCTGGGAACTGTAGTCTTATGAGACATTAGCCTTCTATGTCAGAGAGCTTTTGTGCCACAACAAACTATAATTTCCAGAATTCTATTGCATTGAGCCATGACAGTTAAAGTGGTGTCTAACTGGAGTATTTCTGCAGTGCAGATGCAGCCAGTGATGTCATCCTCTGGGACTTTGGATACAACTATTTATTGAATTTCTCATTCTCTTCCTGCTGGGAGAAAGTCTTTGAAAACCATACAGTTTCCAAAAGGTTATTTGCAATTCAGGACTTATTTGTACAAAATCTGCATATTTTGTGCAGAAAATAGCATTTTCTGGATGGAAAATTATATTTCAATGCAGAAATATTAATTTCTGACACAGAAAGTGCTGTGTTCTTTAGAACATAAAGGAAGAGGTTTTCCCTTGACAAGATCGTCTAGTCATGACTGATTTTGCTGCTCATCTCCATTACTAAGCCAAAGAGTCAGCGTGGTCAAAAATGACTCTGTGATCCTGTGGCTAGCATGACTGCACAGACCGCTGTTACCTTTACACTGAAGTGGTACTTATTTATCTACTTGCATTTTTACATGCTTTCAAACTGCTAGATTGGCAGAAGCTGGGACTAGTGATTGGAGCACATTCCATCATTTGGAACTTGGGCCTTGAACCACCATACTTCCAATCTTGTCATCATCAGAGTTAGTGTCTTAAGCACTGAGCCACTGCATCCCTAGAATGTCCATAGAATATACTTATGTGCTATTTTTATGATAATAAACCCCCAATTACAGTGTTTTGTCTGCAGAAAACAACATTTTCAGCATAGGAATGAATATATCTGCATCAAAAGATTCTTTTGCATGCAAAAAAATTGCTGTTTTCTGTGCAAAAAATAACATGCAAATTTCTCACAGCATAAATCCTGAATTGCAAAAGATTCTTGTCCATCCAGGATTGTTCTCAACACTCTAAAAACATATTTTTCATCATTTTTCAAATATTTTGAAATATTCTTTCCATCCCTGGAAATCCACTCTGCTGAGCAGGGAACAGCAAAAAGGAATCTGAATATGGGCCTACAGTCAGATGCACAGCAATGTCACCCTCTGGGTTCTATATGGTGACTTTAGGGACAGGCATCATGAAAAAGTGGATTATCAGGGGGTGGCAGTTGTTGCATGAGTGAGACAGAGTAGATTACCACACTACACTCTTATAATACTGCCATTCCACTTTAATTGCTCTGGCTGCCTCCTGTTGTATTCTGGGATTTGAAGTTTAGGGAGGGGCATTTAGAATTCTCAGCCAGAGATCCCTTAGGCCCACTGAACTAAAAACCTCAGAAGGCAACAGGAGGCAGTCAGAGCAGTAAAAGTGGAATAGCACACTATAAGGATGTAGTGTGGCAATGTGGAGAGAATTATGACTTCTGTAATGCTGTCCCTATGTCCAGATACACACAGGCATAACCTGAACTTCCATCTGTATAATGCCACTAAGAGGATACCATCCTGTGTTTTGTACAAAATTGGCCTGGGGGGTGAGTCAAAAAGCACGAAAAATAAAAGCAAGGCAGATAATGGAGAGAATGTTACTGCAAATTACAGATCACTCTGCTTCTAATGCTAGTGCAACATAGTGGTGGAGAAGAAATCATGTAGTCAAAGTATTACCATCTTGTACTTTAATTTTACAGCACTGATGCTTAGGATTACTTGTACACTCATGTTCTTTTTCATAAACACCACTCCTTTCTTTCACCCAGAATTAAACAGTGAAACTGGAGCTGTTTTTCATGATAAGTAAAAAAACTGTTGCGTTTATGTGATTATCTTGTTGTAATAACAATGTAACTAGAAAACTAAGGCTATAACATTAAAAACAATATTGAAGGGAAAAACATCATTGGTGGTCATTGTTTTTATTTATTTTTTAATTTTTATTATAAACATACAAACAAGCAAACAAAAACCAAAATAATAATAAGAAAAAAACTAAAACATCAGAAAACAAAACAACTACATACAAACATAACTTTACTTATATACATACATACATTCACAATAATTCATATACATTCCTACTTTCTCCACCCTTTCTTCCACTCCCTATGACTTCCCAAGCTAGCAAAACTTTGTATCTATTTTCTCTCTTTTCTTTTCCCTCCAACTGTTCTTATCACCTAATTTGTAATACCTTTTTAATTCTACTAAATCCAAGGAATATCACATAAATTTAAAATTATATACAAAATTCAAAATATAGATTATACAATTATTTGATACTCCTAAATATCTAATTCTATCCTTATATTCCATTGATCACTTATATACTGTATTGTCCATTCCCAATCTTTCCTATATTTCACTTGCTCCTCATTTCTTATCATACAAGTTAATTTATCCATTTCTGCCATTTCTATTAACTTTATTAACCATTCTTCCAATGTTGGAACTTCATAGTTTTTCCATTTTTAAGCTATTAGTAACCTGGCAGCTGCTGTCATGTAAAAAATAATCCTTGTATTTCCAACTCCTATTTGGTCATCAATCATATTTATTAGGTATGTTTCAGGTTTCATTTGAAATGTAATGCCTAGGATTTTTTTTTCAATTGATTGGTGTATCTTTATCCAAAATCTCTTAATGTTTACACACGTCTGCCACTGGTGATAAAAAGTTCCTATTTCTTTTTTTACATTTCCAACATGTATGATTAACCTGTTTGTACATTTTGGATAGTCTCTGGGGGGTAAGATACCATCTATAATGCATTTTGTATATATTTTGTTTAATGTTCTGTGCAACTGAAATTCTCATTGTCTTCTTCCATACCTTTTCCCATTTCTCTAAATCAGGGGTAGGCAACCTTTCCCCTTTAAGGGCCGAGGGACTTCAGCTCCCAGAATCCCAGGAGCTAGTGGCCAACATGGGACTATTGGCCAACATGGCTGAGGCTGCTGGGAGCTGAAGTCCCTAGGCCCTTAAAGGGGAAAGGTTGCCTACCCCTGCTCTAAATCAATTGTGTGTCCCACATTTGGTGCCCATTTAATCATCTGTATCCTTATCATCTCGTCTTCTTTATCTCATTTTAGTAATATTTTATAAATCTTGGATAAAATGTTTTGATTTCTGCCTAGTAAAACTTTTTCTATGTCTGTTTTTTCTTCTTTAACTCCATGGTTTTTAAATTCTATTTTAACCTTTCCCCTCATTTTTTTATGTAATAACCAATGGCAAGAAATGTCACTGTTGTTTAATTCCTCTTGTGTTTTTATTCTGTTTCTTACCATTGAAAGTGATCATATCTCCAAAAGTAATCCATTTGTCTTTCGTTATGTTCTTTTCTTTTATATAAAGCCTCATGTGGAAATATCCAGTAAGGAATAGAGGGAGAACACCTTTCCTTTAAATTTTCCACACCTTCAACAAAGCCTTTCTGACATACTGATTTTTAAAATCTTTACTTACTTTTTCTTTGTTAAACCAAAGATAAGCGTACCACCCAAATCTTAATTCCTCACCTTCTAAATTCAATAAGCTTGTATTCTCAAGGGTTACCTATTCCTTAATCCATACCAAACATGCTACCCCAGGGGTAGGCAACCTTTCCCCTTTAAGGGCCGAGGGACTTCAGCTCCCAGAAGCCTCAGCCATGTTGGCCAATAGTCCCATGTTGGCCAATAGCTCCTGGGATTCTGGGAGCTGAAGTCCCTCGGCCCTTAAAGGGGAAAGGTTGCCTACCCCTGTGCTACCCAATAATACAGTTTGAGATTTGGGAGACCAAAACCACCTCTTTCCTTACTCTCATACAAAATTTTCTCCTTTATCCTGGGTTTCCTCCCTGCCCAAATGTATCTAGAAATTTCCTTTTGCCATTACTTAAAAACCACTTCATTATGTATTATTGGGATTGAATGGTAAAGGTATAGAAATTTCAGCAACACATTCATTTTTCCCAAGAAAGATAAATTTAAATCTTTCTATTTCATTAGATCTTTTTTTATTTCACTCCAAGTCTTCCCATAATTATTTTAAAATAAGTCTGAATGACTTTTTGTTATTAGAATATCTAAATACTTTACTTTCTTACTAATTTCAAAGCCTGAATTTTCGCTAAAATCATTTTCCTCCTTTTTTGTTATATTTTTAATTATCATTGCTGTGTTATCTTTGTTAATTTCTAGTCCTGATATGTCTCTAAATTCTTGTAACACCATTTTCACTTTCTGCATGCTTTCTGATGGTTCTTCCAATGTTAATGCAATGTCATTGGCAAATACTCTAATTTTGTGTTCATCTTTTTTAATTCTTAAACCCCTAATTTCTTGGTCTTTCTTTATTAAACAAATAAGAGTTCTAATTACACACAAAAATAATAGTGACAATAGAGGGCATCCCTGTCTTGTACCCCTTAGTACAGGGATAGGCAACCACGGATATCATCAATGCATCCTTCAGGGAAGGACATGTTCCATCTTGTTTAAAGGATTAGGCCGCTCCTGAAAAAGCCTTCCCTGGACCCCCTGGATATGAAGAACTATAGGCCTGTGTCATTGCTGCCATTTTTGAGCAAGGTAATCGAGAGGGCGGTTGCTCTTCAGCTCCAGGCAGTCTTGGATGAAACCGATTATCTAGACCCATTTTGAACCGGCTTCAGGACAGGCTTTGGGGTTGAGACTGCCATGGTTGCCTTGACCGACGATCTGCATCTGAGCATCGACAGGGGTAGTGTGACCCTGTTGGTGCTCCTAGACCTCTCAGCGGCTTTTGATACAATAGATCATGGCATCCTCTTGGACCGCCTGAGGGGGTTAGGTATCGGGGGCACTGCTTTGCAGTGGTTCCGGTCCTTCCTCTCGGGTAGGTCCCAGAGGGTGCTGCTCGGGGACTGTAGCTCCAGTAAGAGAGACCTCACTTGTGGGGTCCCTCGGGGAGCTATTTTGTCCCCAATATTATTTAACATCTATATGAAGCCACTGGGTGAGATAATACGGAGTTATGGTGCTGGGTGTTATCAGTACGCTGATGACACCCAAATCTATTTCTCCGTGTCTCATTCATCGGCCTCGAATTCCAATGGCATCTCTTCTCTCAATGAATGTCTTCGTGCGGTAATGGGCTGGATGAGGAAAAACAGATTGAAACTGAATCCAGACAAGACGGAGGTGCTCACGGTAGTGGCCCCGAAACCAAGAACTGGGTTGCAACCTCCAGTCCTTGATGGGGTCACACTCTCCTCCAGCGACTGTGTTCGCAGTCTGGGGGTGCTCCTTGACTCGTCGCTCCTGATGACGAATCAGGTAAATGCAATGGTCAGGAGCGCCTGTTATCAGCTTTGGCTGATACACCAGCTGCGCCCTTTTCTGGAAGTAAGGGATCTTGAGACTGTGGTGCACGCATTGGTAACCTCATGCCTTGACTTCTGTAATGCACTCTACTTGGGGCTACCCCTGTGCCTGGTCTGGAAACTACAACTGGTACAGAATATGGCGGCCAGGCTTGTGTCAGGAACGTGTCGGAGGGACCACATTACCCCGGTTCTGAGGTCCCTCCACTGGCTGCCTATTAGTTTCTGGACCCAGTACAAGGTGTTGGTTATTACCTTTAAAGCCCTAAATGGCTTAGGTCCAAGCTATCTCAGGGACTGCCTACTCCCGTATAATCCTCTCCGCATTCTTCGGTCCTCCAGGAGGAATTTGCTACAGCCTCAGAAATCGAGGCTTGCGGCTACCTCCCGGAGGGCTTTACAGTCATCGCCCCTAGGCTCTGGAATGACCTGCTGGATGAGATCCGTCTATTAACATCCTTAGACAGCTTTAAAAAGGCTATCAAGACGGATCTCTTCCGGCAGGCCTTTCCAGACTAGTTATCTCCCGCCTCGGATATAAATAGCCGTACTAACGATGTTCCTCACGTGGCCCCATCGATAGATGGAGAGGATTATTGAGTTAGGCTTTTTTAGTTGTTCTCTATATTGGGCTTTTAAACTTAATTGAATTGATGTTTTAACTGTCTTTAATTTAATACTGTTTTAGGGGGGAGGGGGGGTTCTGTATTATATGTTTTATTATGGATTGTATGTTTTAAATTTGTAAGCCGCCCTGATTGGAGTACCACTGGGCGGGATATAAATAAATTTTATTATTATTATTATTATTATTATTATTATTTTATTATTTTGAGCCGGGGGCCAGGTTGCTGTCCCTCAGACAATTGGGGGGCCGAAGCACTATAAAATTTAAAAATTTAAAAAAATATGCATGCACACTCTCTCAGCCCCAGAAAAGCCATGGCAAAACCCCTGTGGAGATTTTGCCAAGAAAACCCCAAGAACAAGTAATAACAACAATAATCAATATCATCATGGTGGGGGGGAGTGGTGGTGGCGGCGGCAGCGGCAGCGGCAGCGGTGGCAGTGGTGGCAGCAGGACCAGACTGGGGCTGGTCCAAAGGCCTCAGGGAGGCGCAGCCAGCCCCCGGGCATTAGGTTGCCTACCCCTGTCTTAGTATCTTAATCCATTTTGTTTTTTCTCTATTAATTATAATTTTAGCTTGTTGAGCTTTGTATATTTCTCTAATCCACCTGGTGAACGTATTCCCTAAATTCATTCTTTTTAAAATTTCCAACATAAATTCCTAATTCACGCAATTGATGGCTTTCTTTATATCTAAAAAAATTAGGGCCACTTTTTTATCTGGATGCCTTTCTGCAAATTGCTCTTATATTATCCTTTAATTGTCTATTTGGAAGAAATCCACATTGTTCTTTTCCAATTAAATCTTGTAACGTTTCCTTTAATCTAGTTGGCAGAATTGCAGTAAATATCTTATAATCTATATTTAACAAGGAGATAGGGCTAACATTTTGGGGTTCTAATTCTTCTTTGTCTTATTTGGGAATTAAGCAAATATTCGTTTCTTGCCATGTTTATGGCATCCCCTTTTCTAATATTGAGTTAACTGTTTTCTGAAATGGTGATCATAATTGCTCTATAAAGGTCTTATAATATAATGATGTAAAACCATCTGGACCAGGTGATTTGTAGAATTTACATTTTTTTAATAGCCTCTTCAATTTCCAATTTCGTAATTGGTTTATTAATCTTTTCTTTTGATTATTCCTTAATTTGTTTAACATCATGTTTGTTTAAAAACTCATTAATTTCTTCATTTTTAACCTTTTTTCTTTATATATCTTAAAATAATATCTTTGAAAAAAATCTCTTTTTTCCTCTTTTTGATGTGTAATAATATCACCACCATTTCTTATATTGTTAATCATTCTCATTTTTGCCTTCCTTCTCATTAAATATGCCAACCATCTCCCTAGTTTGTTGGCATGTTCAAATTGTATTTGTTTGGTTGTTAATAGTTTCTTCTTCATTTCTAGAACTAACTCCAATTCTAACTGTTTTTGTAATGGTTTAATTTCTCTTTGAATTTTTTTCCTTTCCTCCTCCCTTTTCTAATTCTTTTTCTTTACTGCTAATCTCTTTGTTTATTTCTTTAATTATCTCATTTCTTTTTCTCTTTAATTCTATATTTTAAAAAAACAAACAAACCTGCATCACGGCTTTGCTCGCTTCCCAAACAATTCCTACATGTGATTCTCCATTCAAATTTTCCTGGAAGTATAACTGTAGATTTTGCTTGGCTTTTTTGACTATCCTATCATTCTGTAATAATTCTTTGTTGATTCTCCATTGATATTCCCAAATTGTATTCCTCAAATGTAGAACTATAGGGTTGTGATCTGTCAAACTTTTAGGCAGTACTTCCATACCAGTAATGTTTTTAATCAAATTTGCAGAACCCAAGAACATATCTATATGTGAAAATGAGGAGTGTCTATCTGAATAAAATGTATATTCTTTAGCTAATCCATATTTTTTCCTCCAAATATCCTGTACTGTAAAGTAATCCAATAGTTCAAAAAATGAGTTTTAGGAGTTTCCCTTGTTGCTTTTTAATTCTCTTATTTAATTTTCTATCAACTGTTGGGTCCAATACACCATTAAAGTCCCCCATCATAATTATTCTTTCATGGTTGCAGTTCAATAATTTCTCTTTAATTTCTCTATAAAAAATGTATCTTTATTTTCCAAAATTTCATAAATACCCACAATCAATATTTTTTGATTCCATAACTCAATTTCAATAGCTATATAATATCCATTTTTATCTTTGAATATTTCCTTAGCTTGAATTGATGTTTTAATATATATTACTACTCCCTTCTTTCTTTTTTGCGATACCGACATGAATTCTTTCCCCAATTTCCTGTTTCTTAATAATCTTTCTTCTCCTTTTTAAATTTTTGCCTCCTGGAGACATATTATATCATATTTAAATTTTTCTAAATAGTGATAAATTTTACTTCTCTTTTGGCCTGAATTTAGGCCCTTTACATTTCAGGAGATAAATTTCATTATTTTTCTAATTATTTGTATCCAAATCTAGTTTTTTTTTCCTTCTTTGCTTTCCCTGGAATTCTTTAATGCCCTTACTTTCTAATCTCCTTCCAGTTCTTCTTCTTTGCTTTCTTCATTAGCTTTTCTTCTTGTGTTATCTTCTGAACACTCTTCTAGTTCCTCCTCCTCTTCTTCCTATTCTCTTTCAAGAGCTAGATTTAGCTTTCCCTCTGGGCTTTCAGTATATCTGCATCTTGTTTCTCTATTTCTTCATTCTATATCTTTTTTGTTTTTACTCCATAAATCTTTTGCTTTCTGGACAGAATCAATATTTTTTTTAAAAAAACACTACTACAAAACATACATACAATACATAGATAATTACTAATAGACAACACAAACTAACAAACAAACAGATATATATATATATATATATATGAACAAAACCAGACAAAATAACAACAATCTTTATGACTTCCTGGATCCTTTGTCAAGCCATTACTATGTTTTACAAAATAAACTACCTTTCTTCTTTTTCTAAGGTTAAGACTGAGATTTTAACTTGACTACTTACAATTTCTTTAGCTACAATCATTAAAACTTAGATTTCTTAATTAGTTATATGTCTTAATCCCCTATTTCCAGTTTTTTGATATTTCCCAACTCTATGTTTGCTCAGTCTTCTCTTCCTACTTTACATTTTATTAACACTCTTTCACTTTCCTATTATTAATATATTTGAGTAGCAGCATCCAAGTTCAGTTTTTCCCAATCTTGGCCTCTCAGCATTATAATTAACTTATCCATTTGCATCAACTTGAGCAGCTTACATAGCCATTCCTCATGCTGGGGAGTTGCTTCACTTTCCCATTTTCCAGCATAGAGGATCCGGGCACTAACAATCATATAAAAGAGGAGTTTCGCAAATTTTTGCTCCAAATTTTTATCCTCACATATATTCAACAAATATATGTGTTGGCTTTCCAGCTGAATTTTATAAAAAATATGCCTTTCAAGTGACACCAATACTATGTGACATATTAAATGGAATAGAGTTTGATAAGTCTAAAATCCCTGACACATGGACACAGGCCGATATAATTCTATTACCGGAAGAAGGGAAAGACAAGTGTAACATAAGAAATTACAGACCAATCTCTCTTCTAAACAGCGATTATAAAATCTTTGCTACAGTACTAGCAGAAAGACTCAAAAATATTTTGAAAACCTGGATTAATAAAGATTAGAGTGGTTTCCTTCCATCTAGGAAAATACGGGATAATACTAGATTTGTGATTGTTCTGACAGAATTTCATGAGAGGAAAATTGATAAAAAGCTAGCTATGGTTTTTTTTTAGACTTCGAGAAAGTTTTCAATAAGGTAAGCTGGACATTTGTTGATAAAACTCTAGAAAAAATCAAAGCAGGTGCGAATTTCATTAAGTTGATCAAAGCAATTTATAGTAAGCAGGAAGCCCAAATTATTGTTAATGGTGAAAAAATGGAAAATATTAAAATTGAAAATGGGAGAAGACAGGGTTGTCCTTTGTCCCCACTACTCTTTTTAATTGTAATGAAGATTCTAAATAATAATGTAAGGGAAGATCACTTAATAAAAGGCATTAAATAGAAAGGATATGAATTTAAACTAAAGGCTTATGCGGATGACCTTCTGGTCACTGTATCGGGCCCAGGTGATAGTGTAGTAAGTTTAGTAGACCAACTAGAAAAATTTAGTGAAGTGTCGGGGCTAAAGATTAACAAAGATAAGATGATTGTGCTAACAAAAAATGTAACTAAAGAAGAAAAGGAGAAAATACAGAAAATAACAGGATATCAAATTGGGAAGAAAGTGAGATATTAAGGTACTGAGATTACAAACAAAAATGTAGATTTGTTTATTAATAATTATGAAAAATTAATGAAAGAAATAAAAAAAGACCTCTTAAATTGGAAACAACTGAACCTCTCCTGGCTTGGGAAAATATCAACAATAAAAATGAATATTCTTCCCAAGTTTATGTTCCTTTTTCAAAGCATTCCCATTATCACTAACAACAAACCTTTCAGAAATTGGAATAAATATTAGATATACAATTGTAATACTCCTCTTAAGTTAAACAACTGGGAACTCCTTCTGAGAAGTAATGGATTTGTTATGTTGTGTTTCTTTTTAACATTGTATAAAAAATTAAATTAAATAAAATATGAAAGAATAAGAAATTGGAATAAAGAATTTTCCAATTTTATTTGGAACGGGAGAAGATCTAGGGTCAGATTCAAAGTATTATAGGATAGGAAAGAAAGGGGAGGTCTGGCCCTACCAAATTTACAGATTTACTATGAGGCGTGCTGCCTTGAATGGTTAATGGAATGGCTGCACTAGAAGATAAAAAATTGCTTGCTCTAGAAGGGGTAGATCAAAGATTTGGACTCCATGCATATCTGTTTTATGGGAAACAGAAGGTACATAAGGACTTTTTAAATCATGTTATAAGAAAATCTATATTGAGAGTCTGGAATAAACATAAAGAAAGAATATGTCCTAAGTTACCAACATGGGTCTCGGTTCATGAAGCCTTCCATAATAGGGAAGTAATATATCATAATAAATGGGTAACCTATCAAGATTTAACAAATGTTAAAGTAACTGAAGCCAAATTAGAATTTAACAGTTTAGATCAACTTCTCAAAGAAGGCTACACTATGGGATGGCTAGTATATCGACAACTAAGAGAACGATTAATCTTTGATTCTAAAATGACAGGAATAAGAATTGATAGAAACAAATTTGAAGAAAATATGGTAGCCAATAATACACATAAAATAGCTCTGTTTTACAAATGCCTGCTGGACATTGACCAAGAAGAAGAGGTGGTAAAAGAATATATGGTAAAGTGGACCCAAGATATGCAACAGACAATCGACTTAGAACAATGGGGAAAAGTTTGGAATAAGATGGTAAATCATACTGTAAGCTTTGATATGAAAGAAAATCTTTATAAAATGCACCACAGATGGTACATAACTCCAGTCAAATTAGCTAGAATTTATGGAGGACTTTCAGACAAGTGCTGGAAGTGTAAAAAAGAAAAGGGGACTTTGTACCATCTGTGGTGGAACTGTAAAAAAGCAAAAAAGTTTTGGACCACCATCCATAAAACAATAGAGGAAATATTGGCAATTCAAATGAATATGGACTGGACAGAATCAATCTTGAGCCATCCTCTATTCCATCTCAAAGAGATGCTGTCTAATTTTTCCCACTGGTAAGATATCCCATTCCTAGTCAGTTGATTTGTTAAGAATTTATATTGTCTTCTTCTCTTGAGTATTCTCATGGGGATATCTCTATAATTTTTCACTATATTTTCTCCAATTTTCAATTCTTTCTCAAAATCTCTTTGTAAAACCATATCTCACACCTTCCTTCTTCTGAATTGAATTTCAACATCTCTTGGAAATTTCCTTTCTGTTACCCATTTTGAATTAACTCTGAAGACCCAGTCAATCTCCCATTCTATCAAATCTCTGTCTAAACCCATAATTTCTGTCAGCAGAGGAATTATTTTTCCATATAAATCTTCATTTTTTTTGAGATCTCTCATTTTCAAGGAGTTCTCCCTCATCTTTAATTCAAACAGATCTATTTCATTTTGTGCCTTTTCCTGTTCTGTGACTACTCTCTCAATTTCACTAACCTTGTCTTCCAATTTTTCTACCCTAACATCTATTTTTTTAGATCATTTGAAATTTGTTCCATTGTTTTTAACATCTTTAAGATCTGCCTTCATTTCTTTCATTTCTTTTTGCCATACTGATGTCATCCTCCTTAGTTTCTCTATTAGAAAAGATTGATCTGTTCCTTTATTCTGCACTTCTATGGATGACCTTCTTTGTGCTTGCGTCTGTGTCTGTGTTTGCAGTCTTGATCACACCACCATTGTTGACATATTGTTACTTCTCTCTTGTCTCCTTTCTTTTCTCTCTTTGTTAGTTTTTAATATTTACAGAGTCTTGTATTTATTGTATTTATCTTATTTTGTTTTGTTTTGTTATAGTTGTAATTTTTTATTTTTACTCTATCTTATTTTATTTTTAATTTATTTTTAATTTATTACTTTAATCCCTCTTCTCCTCCTCCCCCCTTCTTCCTTCTAGTGGTCATTGTTTTTTAGTTTTTTATTTTTATTGAATTTAAAACTCATTACAAACATACAGCCATACAAACAACACAAACAAATACAAACAAATATAACAAATATAACAAATATAACAACTACACAGACAAAGCTATCATTAGATAGTTAAAACAAACATCCATTCTTGTGTGCTTACATACTACAAAAAAAAGTTAGGAAAATTATTATTGATTACTGTTTCTTGAATATCTTTTCTTCCCAGTTTGGGCTAACTTTACTTGATTCTTTATATTTCCTACATTATCTCTCTTCGCTGTTTATCTTCTGAGACTAGCTATATCTTGCTGTCTTATTTCATCTTCTCTATTTTTACTATACACAATTTTAGTATTATTTTGTTATTTTTCCATATATTCCTCTAGAAATAATTTTTCCATATATATTCCTATATTAAATTCTTACATTAGCATATTGTTTCTCTTAATACTATACAACCCTTTTGGTACTACTGCTTTTTGTTTTCAAATTCTTTATATATTTACCACTGCTTATGCCTCTAATAAATTTACATATTCTTGTACTTTTACTTGTTCTATCCTAAACCTTTTAACTTATTCCCTTTGTTGTTGTTGTTGTTGTTGTTTTTCTTTTTCCTTATTCTTGTTCAGTCTCTTTTCTATATATTCCTCTATTGGTTCCCATTGTTTCTTCACTTTATCTACTGCTTTATCTTGTCTTAGTGCTGTAAGTATGTCCATTCTCATTGCTTCCTTCAATTTCACGAACCACTATCCTATCTTAGGAATTTCTGTATTTTTCCAATATCTTGCATAGGTTATCCTTGCAATTGAAATCATATAGAGGAGAATATGTCCATATTTTTTCTCCAACTTTTTATCTAATTCATTTAATATATTTAATAAAAAGATTTTCGGGCAATTCGGAATTTGTATACCTAATGCTTCATTAATCTATTTTCTTATCTTTTTCCAATACCTTTTAGCTTTTGGACACCGCCACCACATATGGTAAAAAGTCCCTTTCTTGGTCTCACATTTCCAGCATTCTCTTCTACCTGATTTATATATTGCGTTTATTTTAACTGGTGTGAGATACCACCTGTTCATCATTTTCAAGAAATTTTCTTTAGAGTCTTGACATTCTGTAAATTTGTGGGTTTGGGTTCAGGCTTTTCCCCAGCTTTCCATATTTATATTTTTCTTCATATTTCTCACCCAATCTATCATACCTTGTTTGATTATCTCGCTTTCCAGATTTCTGGTTATGAATAATTTATAATATTTCTTTATATGGTGTCCTTCTTTATCCAATATAATTTTATCCAAATCCGTATTGTGTTCTTCGAATCCAGCCATTTTCATATCCAACTTAAATCTTTCTTTTAATTGTAGGTATAAGAACCAACTATTTTCAATTCCTTCAGAATCCAATTGTTCTTTTCTCTTCATTATTCGATTTCCTTTTTCATCTATTTCGGTTATGTCCTGGTATCTGATCCATTTTCTGTTCTCGTTTTTGCTTTAATGATAATTAAATTGCTTTCTTGGAATGTGAAAGGGATAAACTCTAAATATAAAAGGAATATGATATTCCACTACGTGGAGAAACTTAGAAGTGACATTACCTGCATGCAGGAAATCAAAATAAAAGAAAAAGATACCAAATACCTAAGAAATCCCAAACTGGGACAATGCTATACATCAGTAACAGATAAAAGAAAAAAGGGTATAGTAATGTATATCAGTAAAAGATTTGCCTCCAAAGAGATATACAAAGATAAAAAAGGAGAATGTATCATAGCAGAAGCAAAATCAAAAGAATGTACGTTATTATTAATAGGAATTTATGCACCTCAATCAGGCAGGAAGAAATTCTTTGAAAAGATTAAAAAAAGAGTTCAAACTGAGAAATATGACAATATAATCATGTTTGGAGATTTCAATGCAGTGATGGAACCCAAACTAGATAGAGAGTTGAAGAATAGGAAAAATATAAATGTAAATCAGGGTAAGCTACCCACATCTTTCTTCGAATTAATAGAAGATCTTTCATTAAAGGATGTATGGAGAAACAAATATGGAGAATCAAAGGGTTTTACCTTTAACTCAGAAGCGCATAAATCCTGTTCGAGGATCAATATGTTTTTTACATCTAAAAATATCTTACCAAAAATAAAAAAATGGATATATTAGACAAAATAACATCAGATCATTATCTGATCTCAATGGAAATAAAGAAATACGAGTACAGATGGAGATTAAAAGAAAATTTATTGAAAAATGAGGAAAATGTGAGAAGATTAAATAATGAAATTAAACTCTAATTTAAAGAAAATGCTACACAAGAAATTACAAATAAGATGCTATGGGATGCCAGCAAGGCCGTAGCAAGAGGTTTATTAATAAAAATGGAGATAGAAGAACGCAAGAAAGAAAAAGAAAAAGAGGATATAATATTAAAGAAACTGAAAAAGAAAAAAAAGGAATGGGAAGAAAGTAAAGAAGAGAATATAAAATTAGAAATTGATTTATTAGAACAAGATTTGAGAACTCTTATGGTAAAAGAAATGGACAAAAAGTTGCAAGCGAATAGACAGAGATTTTTTGAAATGGGCAACTAATCCGGTAAATTATTAGCAAATATGATAAGAAAGAAGAGGAGCAACAAAATAATAATGGAAATAAGAGAAAAGGGTTTAAAATTAATTGATCAAGAAAGTATAAAGAAAAGCTTTAAGTTATTTTACGAGGATCTTTACAAAAATAAAAATAATTCTTTGTCAATGGTTGAAAAAATAAAAGAATACCTTAAAAGACAAAAAAATCCCAAAGTTAAATGAAGAGCAACAAAAAGAATTAAATAGAAACATCACGGAAGAGGAAATAGCAAAAGCAATAAAAAAAGATGAAAACGGAGAAGGCGCCCGGACCAGATGGTCTATCAAGCATCTACTATAAAAAAATGGAAGGAAGTTTGCTAACACCACTATGTAAAATGATGAACGATATAACAGAATATGGAATTCCCGAAACATGGAAAGAAACATACATTACATTGATCTTAAAAGAAAAGAAAGAACCATGGAATGTACAAAACTATAGACCTATCTCATTAATTAATAATGATTACAAACTCTTTACAGCAATTATAGCAGATAGGGTGAAAAAAATCCTCAATGTAACTATAACAGAGGACCAAAATGACTTTCTGCCGGGAAGACACATAAAGAACAATGTGAGAGCAGTACTTAACATCATTGAGCATTTTGAAATATACAATGAGAAAAAACTAGCTCTGTTGTGCATAGACGCCGAAAAGGCTTTTGATCAAGTCAGTTGGTTGTACCTGAAGGAAGTTATAATAAAAATGGATATGGGAGAAAATTTCAACAGCTGGATGAAAAGGATTTACGAGGAACAAAGAGCTCAAGTAATAGTAAATGGAGAAACAACGGAAAATATAAGTATTGAAAAAGGTACAAGACAAGGGCGCCCCCTTTCACCTCTCTTATTTCTTATAACTATAGAAATTTTAATTATCAAAATAAGAGAAGATGAAGACCTACAGGGGGTTAAAATAAAAGGACAAGAATTCAGAATAAAAGCCTTCGCTGATGACATTATCTGTTTTTGGAAGATCCTATGAAGAGCTTAGATAGACTGTTACAGATAATGAAAGAATTTGGATCAATATCAGGCTTCAAGATAAATTATAATAAATCGGCTATAATAACAAAAAATGTAAATAAGGAAGAACAAGAACAAATAGAAGAAACATCAAAAATTAAGACTGAGAAAAAATAAAATATTTAGGACTGATTATTACTAAGAGAAACGCGGATCTTTTTGAAAACAACTACAGCAAAATATGGGCAGAAATAAAGAAAGATTTAACTAAATGGTCTAAATATCAAACATCATTTTTAGGAAGAATCGCTATTATAAAGATGAATGTTCTTCCAAAATTTATTTACTTATTTCAAACATTACCAATTATTTTTAAAGAGGATTGTTTTGAAACCTGGAGAAGAGAAATTTCCAGATTTATATGGAAGGGCAGGAAGCCAAGGATCAGATGGAAGAATCTAATTGAAGCAAAGGAAAGGGGAGGATGTAATCTTCCGGATTTAAAATATTACTACTATGCTTGTTGTATGATATGGTTAGAAGAGTGGATTAAGCTGGAGGACACTAAAACACTAAGTATTGAAGGCAGTAATACCCGGTTTGGCTGGCATGCGTACCTTTGGTACAATAAGGCCACAATAAATAAAGACTTTGAATATCATGGCTTAAGAAGAAGTCTGTTAAAGGTGTGGATGAAAATAAAAGGAAAGCATTATAGGAAACTTCCTCTTTGGCTGTCTCCCCAAGAGGCAGTGTTTGGTCATTATTTTTTATAAAGAGATTACTCAGTCCTTTTCATGGAAGTAATTCGTAAAATGCCAATGTCATAACAGACTTTAAAAAAATGTATATGTGACTCTGTAAATATTAAAAACTAACAAAGAAATATTAAACACAAAAACACTACACTGGGAGACCTGATGGTGCAGTGATTAAATGCCGGTACTGCAACTAAAACAGCATGAGTTCAATCCTTTAGGCTCCAGGTTGACTCAGCCTTTCATCCTTTCATAGGTTGGTAAAATGAGTACCCAGCTTGTTGGGGGCAATTGGCTAACACATTGTAACCCACTTAGAGAGTGCTCAGCACTATAAAGTGATAGAGAAATGTAAGTGCTATTGCTGTTGCTAAAAAATTAAATTTTTTGGTGCAAAAGGCAATATGGGGGAGCAATAAAAACCAACCCAAATCAACAACAAAACCCCAAACCCAATGGGTTTTGTACAATGTTTCACGAGAAAAATAAATCAATGAAAAATGCAGAAAAATGAAACTAACTCCAGACTAATAATCTCACTCATTTTAAAATCCTTCATTTTTGTGTGAGAGAATTTATAAAGTGATTATTTTCTGCATCACCCCAATGATAGAGACATGGGGGGTGATGCATAGTTTACTGGCCTCCCTGGGTTGGACTGGATGCCAGGGGGTTGGACTGGATGGCCCTTGTGGTCTCTTCCAACTCTATGATTCTATGATTCAATAAGGCTTCAGGGTAAACCTATAAACATCACAATAATCCAGGTATATGCACCAACCACAGATACAGATGAAGAGGAAATTGAGAGATCATATGATGCAGTCCAAGAAAAAATTGACAATATACTATCACAAGATTTCAAACTAATCATTGGAGACTTGAATGCTAAAGTTGGCAACAAAGAAGAAGAATAAAAGTAGGAAGATCTGGATTAGGAACAAGAAATAAAGTGTGAGAGCATCTGATAGAATTCTGTGAGGCCAATAATCTAGTCATTGCAAATACCTGCTTCATAACCAGATAGGAGACTATACACTTGGACATCACCTGATGGTAAACACAAAAATCAGATAGACTACATAACTGGAAATAGAAGATGAAAAAACTCTATCCTTGTGGTCATAACCAGACCAGGAGCTGATTGTGGCACAGATCATAAAATGCTCATAACAAAAATCAGAGTTAAGCTGAAGATGAAAGCAAAAACTATCATTATACCAAAATATGACCTGAATAACATTTCAGATGAATTCAAGGGCAATGTAAGAAACAGATTTGAACTATTGAGTATAATCAACTGGGGACCTGAAGAACTGTGGACAGAAGTCAAAGACATAATTAAGTACGAATGCAAGAAAACACTAACAGTGGCCAAAAAGAAAGATAAGAAATAATGGATGACAGATGAAATACTTCATGCAATAAAAGAAAGAAAAGCAAAAGCAAAGGGAGATAGGAATAAAGCCAGAAGTATGAACACAACTGTTCATGTCTGACATGCAGGGATAAGGAGAAATACTGTAGCGAAATAGAAGACAACAACATAAAGGGAGGAATGAGAGACCTCTATAAAAAAATCCAAGAAACTAAAGCCAAGTTCAAACCAAGAGCAGGGATGCCCTATGGAGAAAACAAGAACATAATACAGAAACAAGAAGAAACAAACAAAAGTGCTAGAGGCAATACTGAAGAGTTTTACAAATAGATGAGGAAATGAATTATATTTGGAATGAGGGGCCATATGAAAATGAACCCCAAATTCTAAGAAGTGAAGTGGAATCTGCAATAAAGGAAATGGGGAAAAATAAATCACCGGGAACAGATGATATCCCAATTGAACTGCTACATTGCCTACAGGCGGATGCAACTTTAGTGCCAACAAATATGCCAACAAATATGGAAAACAAAGTGGTGGTCAATAGTCTGGAAACACTCTATATACATACCAATCCACAAGAATGGAGATGCACAAGACTGCAGCAACTATAGGACAATAGTACTTATCTCACATGCAAGCAAAATAATGCTCAAAATTCTGCATCATAGACTCCAACCATACATGAGAGAGAAATTCCAGAGGTTCAAGCAGGATTCAGAAAAAGAAGGAGCACTAGAGACCACATTGCAAACATACAATGGCTAATGGAGCACACCAAAAAAATTCCAAAAAAGAATCCGCATGTGTTTCATAGACTACAGCAATGCATTTGATTGTATAGATCATGAAACATTATGGAATGCACTCAAATATATGGGGATGCCACTACATCTGATAGCCCTCATGAGAAATCTGTACTAAGGACAAGAGGCCACTATCAGAACAGAACTCAGGGAAACAGAGTGGTTCCCAAAAGGGAAAGGGATCAAGCAAGGCTGCATCTTATCACTCTACTTGTTTAACTTATATGCTGAAAACATTATATGAAAAGCAGATTTAGAATCAGGAAAAGGAGGAGTTAATATAGGAGGAAGCAACATTAACAACCTAAGATATGCAGAAGACACCATAATATTAGCAGAAGACGTTCAGGGATTGGAACAGTTAATAAGAAAGGTCAAGGATGAAAGTGCAAAGGCAGGTCTGATGCTGAATATAAAGAAACAAAAATAATGACGACAGAAGAAATACACAAGTTCAATCTAGACAATGAGGAAATTGAAATAGTTAAAGAATCCTCATATCTAGGATCAAACATTGACCAGAATGGAGACTGCAGTCAAGAAATAAGAAGAAGACAAGGAATGGGGAGGGCAGCTATGAAAGAACTGGAAAAGATACTGAAGAGTAAAGACATATAACTGACCACTAAAGTCATAATCATCCAGGCCATTGTATTCCCAATTACCATGTATGGATGCAAGAGCTGGACAGTGAAGAAACAGACAGAAGGAAAATCAACTCATTTGAAATGTGGTACTGGAGAAGAGTACTTAGATACCATTGACAGCCATGACAACAAACAAATGGCTTCTTGAACTGATCAGACCAGGGCTCTCCTTGAAAGCAAAGATGATCAAGTTGACTATCATACTTTGGCCACAAAATGAGAAGGCACAGATCACTAGAAAAAACAATAATGCTAAGAAAGGTAGAGGGTAAAAGAAAGAGAGGAAGACCACAAACCAGATGGATAGATTCAGTCAGGGGGATTATGGGGAAGGGCTTGCAGGATCTGGGCAAGGCGGTGGAAGATAGGGATTCTTAGATATGTCTCATGCACAGGGTTGCCATGAGTCGGAACCAATTCAAGGGAAGCTAACAACAACAAGGGACTTGCTTCCCCTGATTTTTGTCTCCCAGAATGTCCTGGAGGTTGTGGTTTGGGTGCAGTTTTGGGGCCCACTCAGACCCAAAGTATCTTTTATTGACTCCTGACTTCATTCCCAATCATCCTCACCCCTTATTTACTGGGGTGTTGGACAGATTACACTCTCTCAGCCTCAGGGACAGATTAATAGCTATTGGGGCCTGAACAGACTGCCAGAAATAATCCATTTTGAGACCACCAACTGTCCTGACTTAATGCTAGAGAATCATGGGAATTGTCGTTTTTTGTGGCACCCGAACTCCCTTACAGAGAAGGCTCAATGTCTCAGAAAAAAACCATGATTCCCTAGCACTGAGCCAGGACAGCTAAAGCTGTCTCAAGATGGATTATTTCAAGCAGTCTGTACAGGCCCTTGTTCTCTTAAAATTCTCTTTTGTGTCTGATTTGTGTACTCACCACTTCTGTGATTGTGTTGTGTGGGGCCCATGAGGATTGTTTGCCATTTCAGTTTCCCAAGACCACTTTACCAAGAGTTGCTTTCATTTTCCCTTGCCTGTGCTTTTTGTCATGTGGCCGGGTGGGGTTTGGGCCTACTTGTTGGTTTGGGGGCCTATAACAATAAACAGGGCTCACACTAAGGGCCTTTGCAGACTGCCAGAAATAGTGCACATTAAATTGAGCACTGTCCTGGTTCAGTGCTAGGGAATCATGGGAACTGTAATTTATTGTGGCACCAGAGCTCTCTGACAGAGAAGGCTCAATGTCCCAGAAAAAAATACAATTCCCATGACTCCCAAGCACTGAGCCAGGGCAGTGCTTCAATTTAATGTGCACTATTTCTGGCAGTCTGCAAAGGCCTTAAGGCAGTTTCTTTGACATTTGTTTCCTATACTTCAGCATTTTGTGATTGTATAGGCCTGGGCCATGAGGATTGTTTGCCATTTAGTTTCCCAAGCCCACTCTACTTGGGGGGAGGGATGTAGACGGACAGCCGTGGGCTGCCCTGTGAAATGGAGGATCGAGGGCGAGGCAGCCAGATGTGTTGGCCCCGATCCTACCTTTCGCCACCTGGGAAAGGAGCGGCAAAGCACCGCTCATTTCATAGGTAGCGAAAAGGGCACCAGAAGAGCCACCACATGGCTTTTTTGGTGCTTCTTCTGGCACAGTATGTAAAAACACTGCACCAGGAGGACATCCTGACAGTGTGTGTCATGCATAGCGGTGCACGCTGTGAGACGTCCTTGGGAAGGGGTTGGGGTGCCCTGCTTGTGGCTGCCCCTCCACTTCCCTGTCTCCAAGATGGTGCTTTGCACCGTCTGTAGAGGCCCTTGGTTTCCTTTTCCCTTGCCTGTGTTTTTTGCCATGTGGCTGTGCGGGGCCTGGGCCTGCTGGTCTGTTTGGGGACCAGTAACCATAAATAAACAAGGCTCACACTAAGGCACTTTCTTCCTTTAATATCTGCTATTCTTGTGAGGTTGAATAGAGCTTTTTCAATACTGATACATGTAAACATACCCCCTTTGCAGACAGCGCTTTGCGCCATCTTGGAGACAAGGAAGGGGAGGGACAGCCTCATGCTGGGCGCCCCAGCCCCTTCCCTAGGACATCATCGGCGTACCCACCATTGCACACGGTGGGCGCTCTGATGATGTCCTTCCAGCTCAGCGTCTGGACACACTGAGCCAGAAGAGGATCAGAAGAGCTGCATGGTGGCTCTTTGGCACCCTTTTTGCGGTTTGTGGAAGGAGCGCTATTTTAGTGCTACTTTCCCAGGTGGCGAAAGGGAGGATTGGGGCCAAGGCGTGGGGCAGCCTCGGCCCCAATCCACCACTTCCCAGGGCAACCCACAGCCGCCCGTCTACATCCACCCCTACTTTTCCCTTCCTTCTTTCCTTCTCCTTTGCCTTTCTCATTTTCTTTCTTCCTGGTTTTCTGTCTATTAGGCCTCGGTGTGATCCCCCTACACACACGCACACACTTTTCTTCTTCCTTTTCATCCCTCCTTTCTTCAAGGACATAAAAAAGGCTTTTCCTGGTTATATTTTACATGCAACTAGAGATCCTATGACCTTGCTAGCTATTTATTTACTGTAGGCTCTGTTCTATATAGGAACCCAATTCTAAGTTTTATTTTAATTGGGTTGGGAATCAGTGTGGTGAAGTGGTTTGTGTGTTGGACTGTGACTTGAGACCAGGGTTCAGTTCTCTGATTGGCCTCTGAAACTCATTGGGTGACCTTGAATGGGTCACACACTCTCAGCCTCAGAAGAAGACAATGCAACCCCCCTTTCAACATATCTTGCCAACAAAAACCCATGAGAGAGAGTCACATTCTCTCAGCTTCAGAGGAAGACAATAGCAAACGCTCTCTGAATATATTTTGCCAAGAAAAACCCATAACAGTCACACTCTCTTAGCCTCAGAGGAATGAGGTGGCAAACCCCATCTGAACAAATCTTGCCAAGAAATTGCTTTTATGAGTCTCTCTTAATTTTGTTGATTCTGTTGGGATATTTATTTATTTATTTATTCAATTTCCAGTCAATTACTTTTAATTACAATTATTGTTTTAATTTAGCTTGTTCTATATTTCAGAGGAAGACTTTTGGATTTAGATTTAAATTGCTTGATTGTTTTGCTATAGGTATATTTCAGACAAAAAGTTTAATGGGCTTTTCTTATTGTATTGGCCTGCTTTAATTACCAGTTTTGATTCTACGGTGTTACTTTAACATTATTTGGTTAGATAATTTTGTCACTCCTTGTTTCAAATTAAGACTCATGTCCTACACTGATATGGCCTTTAAAAAGGCAAGATCTTAGATATGATTTAAATATTATAGTGAGTTATTTGCTACCTACTCAACGTTCCCATCTTCCAATGAAGGCTTCTAAATGTTCTAAATATAAATAATACTTAACATAATAAATTCTCATTTTGATGTCTTACAATAAAAACACTCTCATCTTGGTTTCCCAGCAGCTGCTGCTGACCCAACACCTCTAGATTCTGAAGTTATGCCTCTCATTGATCAAGGAGGGTTCCACAACTATGAGTGGTTTCACTGCCCTCTGAACAAGTGTGCACATGCCTTGGCTCACTGGTGGCTGCTGCTGTCACAATACCTATGAGTTCTGAAGCTATACCACAGATTGATTAAAGAGAGCCACTACAATCAAGTGCTTTCATCTGTTGAGTCTGCTAATATACATAGTGAGCCATTGTGAGATATTCGTGACCCTCGGGTTCTTCTAATCAAACATATCTATATGTTTTCCCCTCCCCCCCCACACACACAAAGTTTAAACAGAGGGCCAATTCCTTACATATTGTGCATTGTTCAGCCACCTTAAAATTTGACTTTTTTACCATTGATGCCTTGGCCCTGTCCTGTGGCCACTGTCCCACTTTCCATAGAAAGCTAATGATATGGGCCCATTTGGGCCTTCTAGTGAGATGAAATATGATGCTGTTAAACATTCTATCATCCCATATTGTCAATTATTACTCTCAATACCCATCCAGATAGTTCATGCTAGGCAGTGAGGAGAGACCCTTTAAAAAGGATGCCTTTTCCATCTGGGGCAGTGAGAAGGAACCCTTTAAAAAGGCTGCCTTTTCCATCTGGGGCAGCGAGGAGGAACCCTTTAAAAAGGCTGCCTTTTCCACCTGGGGCAGCGAGGAGGAACCCTTTAAAAAGGCTGCCTTTTCCACCTTGGGCAGCGAGGAGGAACCCCTTAAAAAGGCTGCCTTTTCCACCTGGGGCAGCGAGGAGAGACCCTTTAAAAAGGCTGCCTTTTCCACCTGGGGCAGTGAAGAGGAACCCCTTAAAAAGGCTGCCTTTTCCACCTGGGGCAGCGAGGAGAGACCCTTTAAAAAGGCTGCCTTTCCCACCTGGGGCAGCGAGGAGGGACCCTTCAAAAATTGCATTTAAATTGTATTTGCATTTTATATTGTATTTTGTATATTTTTAAAAATTGTTTTAATTTGCTTTGTTTGTTTTGTTTTGAGGGGTGGGTATGGGTGGGGTTGGGAAGAAGGGATGGGCTCTGTATTGATGTTATTTGTTATTGTGATTGTTGTACGCCGCCCCGATTGCTTGGCAGAGGGGCGGGATATAAATAAAAACTATTATTATTATTATTATAAACAGTTGTGTTAGGTGTTTTGTTTCCAAGGTGTCTACAACCATAAAGCCTGCTGATGCAAACATTTAGACTCAGGGGGGTTGCAGACTGTCAAAAATAGTGTGAATTCAGTTCACTTTTAGGGTTAGGGTTAGTGCTAGGGAATCATGGGAATTGTTATTTTTCTGAGACATTGAACCTTCTTTGTCAGAGAACTCTAGTGCCACAATAAAATTCAGTTCCCATGATTTCCTAACCTTAACCCTAACCCTAAAAGTGGACTGAATTCACACTATTTTTGACAGTCTGCAACCCCCCTCAGTTTGCAAAGTTCCTTTTGAAATGATAACAAAGGTGCGGACATAGCTGGAGTCAAAAGGGCTGAGGGGGTGCCCCTCCACCTCTACAAGGGCTTCAGCCCCATTGTTGGGCTCAATGTTTGTTGTTTTCTTACACTGTTTCATGAGCTACCCTCAATTTAAGCTGGTTTTCAATGGGGTTTTATTTTCCCCGGGGGGGTGGTCCATAACCCATTTTGGCTACTATTTGAGGCTAGGTTGACATACAACACCTCATAAAAGACAAATATTGCCAAACAAGTTGTTAAGGTCTAGTTCTTAGTCTGTTTATTTTCCCTCAATTCCCAAAGTAAGACTTTAATTTTGGGGGTTAGTTCCAATAACAAGAGAGTTTCACATTATTCACCATTGGTCACACCCACAATAGGTTTAATGATGTCATACTCCATGAACTTTATAATGTTTGCTATATATTGTTTGATGATACAGTTAGACAGGTGTTCTATCATACTTTGTTGCTAAATTACCAAAATGCAAATTGAGTCAGCTTTCTGTTTGTTGCCATTTCACCTTGCAGATTTTAAATGTTAGCTTTTTGGTTTCAAGATAAATTTTATATGGATCAAGCTGTTCAATTTTTTGTACAACTTTGTCAAGAACTCAAACAATATTTAAATTTTACTTATGAGTGATAGCCCAGACGTTTCTTTAATACAACTGGTGGAGTGCCTAAGCCGCATCATAAGATTCAGCTTATGTTTGATATTACTAATGATTTACAAATTTGGTTACAATTTTTACTTTTATTTACTGGTGTTTCATTTTATGTGATGAGCTTAAGCTTGCAAATATGTTACAAGTTTCATTTGTTGTAGCTGGCTGGCCTTAAGCTTGGAGACAGTCTAGGTTAACTACTGATTTGATTTATTAGAATTTTCATATTGTTGTGGCCATAACAATATGTCTGTCAGGGTTGGTTAACTATTCAAGTGAAATTTTAGTGCAATAGCCTAGCCACAGTCCATGTTTTAATTCAGTGACTTCAGAAAGACAAGTTTTAGATTCTTAGATGCCCTTATTTCTCAATATTAAAGGCTTACTATGATTATGATCTAATATTTGCATATGAGGCTCTATTTTTCATGCCACATTATTGATGGCATGATTTGGAGCTATAAGGTTTAGTGAGTAAGGGGCTATGCAGTCGGGAGGCTCTGGGCTGCCCCTGCTAGTGGGAGATTGGGGCCGCAGCAATCAAACGCCATGGCCCCAATCCTTCTTTTTGCCACCCCTAAAAGAGTGGCAAAATGCTGCTCCTTTTACGGGCAGCAAAAGGCCGCCTTAAGAGCCAGTGCCGTGGCTCTTCCACACTCTTTCAGCACACAAATGGTTGTGTGGCATCAGAACTGTGTCAGGGTGGGGTTGGGATGGCTGGTGTGTGGTGTGCTGTCCCACCCCAACTCCAGCCCCAGGCCGGCCCTTCAGGCCCCTCTGCAATGCCCCTTAAGTTTTGTCCTCTAAATAAGATACATCTAACTGGACATTTTAATTTACAGACCTACAGTCAAACCATCAGTCAGTTCTCATTATTATTTGCTCATCTAAAACAGACCAGCACAACAAATAAACACAACACAATTAAACTCTGCTAAGTTTAATTCTTTTTTAAGGGAGTGGGAAGATATATGATTATGTGCTGTCATTATGTATTGTATTAGTTTGTTTTAACATGTAAGCTCCTCTGATTACTATTGTAGTAGAAAAGCGGGATACAAATTAAAGTTTTATTTATTTATTTAGTTATTTATTTATTAATTATTTTGGGTTTGTGTTGATGCAAGCATTTGTCCTATGTAGGACTTATATAAATACATACATGGGGGAGGGGGGGAGAGCCCAAGATCTTTATTTATTCACAACGATCTTACACCACTGACTAAATACCACTTTTAAATGGCTACTTCCAAGGCTTTATCTGCTTGACATCATGAACGTGAAGCTTGCCACTCTTTCTTTCCATACAGGTGCTGCTTCAACTTTTGCTACTCTGATTCACTTGCCATTAAACAGATGGGACAAGAGGTCACATATCAAACAAACTGGTTTGTTAACATATCTACTCTGTTTTCATATTTTAGATCATTGCTGATGAGACATTGCATTTTGATCTGCAGCCTCAGCATGTTTTGCTGGGTGGCCTGTCAGGCCTGTATGAGCCACTTCAAGACCCACCTTGCTTGGGGTGATGGTGCCTTCTAGAGTGGCTAGAAAGCAGAGACTCCACTGTCATGGCTTGGTCCCATTGTGGTTCTTATAGTCTTGTCATTCACCTGGGCAACAATGATCAGAGATTGCTTAAGGCCAAGGCATTGATTTTACAAACCCTGTGTGAGTTTCAATTATTAAGCAAACTTGCCTTGGTTGGCATTCTTTGGTTCACAGTGTTTTCCTGCCAAGTTTGGAATGGCAAAGACGATCCATGTTTGATCAATGGTGCCCAATGTTGGGCCAATAGAAATGTCCAGTGACTGGGCCATTATTTGTCACACCATCAAATTAATTTTCAGAGGCCAGCACTTTACTGGACTGACAATGTTTACTTATCAGATTTAGTTATTTTTTTTTCTTTAGAGAGCTGCAATAAGGTGTTTGGGGTATTGTGGCTTAGTGGGAGATAGGGGCTAAGCCAATGCTTGCCCTTATCTATGGCAGAAATGGGGTGGGTAGAGTTTGGTGAGGCCCTAGGTCACCATTTTCATGGATGGGAGGTCTCTGAAACTACCTCTTTAGGTCTTGGGGCCTGGGAGGTGGGGAAAGAGAGGCTGGCCTGAAGGATAATTCCTCTCTTTAATCCTTGTGGATTGGGAGAGGACTTTCTGGCTGTTCTTCCTGATGTGGGCTGGCTGGAAAGCGACCCTGCTTTTGGGTTCTCTTTAGGGCTCAGGTGTGATCACCCAGGGGAAGCTGCTCCCACATTAGGCTACTCCCCACCTTAGATGCAATTCTCTTAAGAAATCAATAAATAGGTCAAGTTAATAAAATGGCCCAATTTCAACCCATATTTTGGTGTCTGTTCCATTATTGTGCCTTGATTTTGGGGTTGGTCAGCAATCTGCATCAGAGACATTGGGAAATGATGCATAGTTTGCTGGCCTCCCTGGAATAGGGGGACAAGTTTAAATTGAGCCATGGTAGTTATGCCATGGCAAGAGGAGGCTTGGGGGCATGGCCAGAGGTGATTTGAGCCCTGCCTTCCCACAGCTCTCCATTCTGGCTAAGGTGATTGGTCTACTCTTCCGCCACTGGTACATTATGAAGTTTTTGCTTAGCCCAAATGTTTCTGAGGTTGGTCAGCAAATGTCCCTAGGACAAGATCTATCTCTGACTGGAAAAATTAGGCATACATTTTTGTGTGTTATTTTTGCATGTATCCTTCTCTGCTAGCTGCCCAGTTTCATGAATATGAAAAAGTGTATGGAATAGTAATGGGTATTTGAAACAAATTGACAACCATCCATCCAGATCATACTAGAAATCAACATACGTCATGGGCCAAGTGTTTAAAATGTGAATTAAAGTGGCCATAATAATAATCTGAAAAGGCATAATTTGGATCTAACTTACAATATTAATGTTTAAATTATTTTTCATTACTTTAGAGTTCAGTTTGATTAGTCTGTTATACTGATGGTTTGAGAAGATTAATAGATAAGATCATATATTAAAATGACCTATCGTTATTTGCTTCAGCAAAAATGTACTACCAGAATAGGGTTTGAAGAGGTTACTACTTGATTTGTACTGCATTCATAAATTAATAATTTTTTTATTAAGCCTGCCTGATAAATCATGAATATTCTGTAGCAATCTCATCTTAATATTGGGTATCAAAATTAACCTTTATCCCATTTTTTACTGTATTTTGACTTTTTTAAAAATAAAGCAGATAATATTTGAAAAGTCTCACTGCAAACATTGCAGCACAGATTGAACAAACTGCATACTTGTTCTTTAATTAAGAGATAATTGTGACTGGAATTAAATATTGAGTGTACAGGCCTGCACAGTGTTTTCCATGCTAAAGTCTTCCTGAAGTCAATGGGTTTCAAGGGCATGTATGTGTAAACATGATGATGTGATCAGTTAATTCAAGATGCAGAAATGCTGTTTCAGGAACACAGAAATAATATCAAACTAGAATACATACCTCTCTACCCTAGTATTATTTAATCCAACAGGCAGCAGTTATGCAAGGCTTCAGTCAGATATCTTTCTCATCATCTATTAACAATAATTATAACTTGATTTTTCAGGGATTAGGCCTGAAACTTTCAAATTCATATGCTTTACCTTTAAGCTATGGCCCCTTCACCTAATTATTTGTTGAAAAATTGGGAGACTCAACAGGCACCTAATGCTTCCTGCCAGCATTTCTTATTAATTTTATGAGTTTCAAGAGTGCATTGTTACTCATGTCAACACTTAATATCCAAAGAATTACAACGCAGCATTTAAAAAGATTCCTAAGGGAAAGCAGACGGAAGCAGGGAGAATCTGATTTGGAATGAGTAATCCTGAAAAATACCTAATATCTATGTCTCCCTCATCTACATTTTTCCAAGCTTTTTGGAATTGATGAGGAGATAATGTGTCTGGCTTTTCATGAATCCCTCAGGTTTCTGTTTTGTCAACCTTGATATCTGACATTTAAATGAAATTGCTGGGAGATGTTCACTAGAGTTTTACTGATGGCACTGAGTTTCAACTTTCTCCTTCATACCTAATATCAAGGAAGCTGTTACCATACTAAACCAGTGTCTGGCATCTCTTATGAATGAGGACAAACAATTTGAGACGTAGGGCCTCTGCAGACTGGCTCAAAGGCATGTGTATTGATTGATCCTGTGTCCTTTGATGGCTCATGGTGTCCATGCTGTGGACCTGTTGCTACAGGTGTGTGTTAGCACATGCAGTTCAGCACTGTCTTACATCCTGACCTTCTAGAGCAGGGGTCGCCAAACTACGGCCCATGGGCCAAACCTGGCCTGTCGAGGCTGTTCAACCGGCCCATGGCTGGTCCTGCCATTGCCGCCACCTTTCTCGCGTGTGCACACGACTGCGGCTGCCATTTTTAGTTCCAAAACGGTGCCTGCCATTGTGTGCATGCACATGTGACTGTGACCGCCATTTTTTGTTCCAAAATAGTGCTCGGCGTCATTGGCCGCCATTTTTTTTAATTTTTTTTTTTTTTTTTACTTCAGCCCTCCAATGAGCTGGGGGACGGCGAACCGACCCCTGGCTCAAAAAGTTTGGGAACCCCTGTTAGAGGGTGGTTCTATTTGTGATTATTTTTGTCTGCACAATGAATACATAGATGCCTTGAGACCTGAACTGGGGGGAAAGTTCAAAGTGATAGTTAGGATCTATAAAGCACAATAAAATTTGGGTCTGGAATAATTGAGGGATGATATCTCCTAATAAAAATCTACTTGTATTCTATGATCTTTGGCAGAGGTCATTGTCTGAGTCCCATCACCTTCCTAGTCCCATTTGGGGGAACATGGGCTAGGACCTTCTTGTTGACTGGTTCTAGACTTTGAAACTTCTGCCCTAGGGAAACTAGGATGGCTTCCTCCTCTTGTACTTTTTCCCCCCTTGTTCCAACAGACTTTATGAAATGTGAATTTATGAAAGTGACTGTGATGGGCTTTTAATAGTGTGCTATCTTGTAGAATTTTAAAATTATTTCTCTTGTAATGAGTTTTTAAAAATTCAAAAATTAAAAAGTTATTAATGTTGTTGATTGTTTAAATGTATTTTAAAATAGTGTGTGTGTTACTGATATTTTTATAAGTTTTGGTATGTATTGATTTCAATATTTTGTAAACTATCCTGAGTCCCAGTATTGAAGAAAAAATGGGATACTTGTTGAAGTGGCTCAAGTGGTTAAGATGCTGACTCTGTTGACTGCAAGATCGGCAGGTTGGCAGTTGGAGGCCGGGTGCTGCATGATGGGGGTGAGCTCCTGTCACTAGTCCCAGTTTCTGCCAACCTAGCAGTTCAAAAGCATGCAAATGCAAGTAGATAAATAGGTACTACTTTGGTGGGAAGGTATACAGCATTCTGTGCAATCATGCTGGCCACATGATAACAGAGTAGTCTCTGACAATGCTTCCTCTTCGGCTTAGTAACAGAGATGACACTTCCCCCTATGGTGGGACACAACTTGACAGCCTTGTCAATGGGTAATACCTTTACCTTTAACAAGAAAGTATCAGTTCCTTGACTCCAATATATTTGGGGGAGGGGGGAGTGGCAATACCTAAATAAAATCTGGAATTTGCACCATTTCAACACTGAATTGTTGTACAGCTTTTTAAAAACATTTTTTTTTCAAATTTTTATCAGTTCAGTTTTCTTTGAGAAAATGTTCTAAATCTTTTCTGCAGAACCAAGTTCTGATTCTGGTTTAACAAGTTCCTTTCTAGAAACATTCAAGAGCTGCAAAATCTAGTACAGAATCAAATGAAGGCAGTTACTACCTCCAATATGATTTAAAAATAACAGAAAAGAGAAATGTATCTGGTGGAGAAACAATCTGGTCTGGCCCCAGAATGGAAGGAGCTCAGCAAGAAGAAGAGAATCTTAATGCCAAGTGTCATGGTTATGTGGGGTGGGGGAGAGAAGACTTATCAGTACTTCCTTTCTGTTCCTAACTCTTGGTCATCACCTGCTTTAGTTCAATGTAGGCTTCAGCTGATCACATTTTCTCCCTCTTTCCTTTTAAAAAATTACCATACACAGCAGCTGGTGGGGGGGGGGGGGGCTATGGGCAATAGTAGGCATCCATTTGATGAAAAAGAGATCTCAAAATTTCCCTTTTAGGTTGCGGGGGTAGTGAAAATTACTCTTAGGATCAGCTTGAGGAATGTCCTTGGGAAAGATAATCTTTAAGTATGCCTCCCACCAAGAAGATTTGGTTGGGTAACAACCTGGTTCAGTTGGATTGCTCCCTGAGCTTGGGAACCTGGCCTTTAGGTGGTTGAAGAAGAGGTCAGGAATGAACACCTGCCTCAACAGAATCACATACTAGGTAGATCCCCTCACCTTGCAATTCACATATTAGCCATTTAAATAGTTAAATCATTAGATAAAATGGCTCTGGTGACTTCCAGTCAGGATGGCAAGGCATTGGGAGGGGAAAACAGAAGTTCCACCACAACTCCTGTCACTGCAATCTAACCCCAAAATTGAGGTTGGACACCTGCTTTGGAGAATATGCGGTAGTGAGTGCAAACCCCCAAATCCCCTCCCAATCGAAAGGGAAAAGGGGAATTGGAATATGCAAGAGCCAAAGAGCAGCTCTTGCAGCAGCTAGGTAGTCATTTAGGCACTAGCCTTGCCCAGGACCTTTTATTTTTATATGGAAGAAAGAAACCTAAAGACTAAAAACTGGCCCAGTGTGCTCTGAAGCAAAGACAGACCTTAACTTTGGGACCTATTGGAAAGAAGGAAAAGGAATCAGAGAGAGCTACATATAGAGCCAAAAATACATTTAAAATGAGGTAAACAATGTGCCTGGACTTTTGACTGAACTTAAGACAATGCAGTTTTTAAGTGTTCTAGAGGGATAAGAATTTACTGTTTGTGTGGACTGACAAGAGGGTCAAGAAGAGGGGGGGAAATACATAAAATATTTTGCAACAAACTTTATAATTGATAATTCTGCAACAACTCCAAAGTTAGGAGGAGCAGTAGAACATAAGAAGAACAAATTTAGTTACTTGTGAGACTAAGCAGTTATTAGTCTTAACAGCTTTAAAAGGCTAAAAATCTTTATCTAAAAAGACAAGAAGGAAGGAAAAAGAGAAGAAAGAAGAGGGGGAAAGGGGGGAAGAACAACTGTTGAGTTTAGCTTGTTTAGAGTTCACAAACCTTGGAGATTTGTTTGAGATGCTTGTTTTAAGTGACTTTTTTATAATTTCAGAATCGCTGCTGGAAGTTAGGTTGACTTTACAATCTGTCTGTCATTGAAGACATAATAGAAGTGATCTACCTCTAAGAGTGACTGTCTTTGATAGCTGTTTAGCAGACTGGGGGAAAGCAAACATTGACCTCATCTTCAAAAAGATGAAAAAGAGGATGTCAACAACAATCATCCAGTTAACCTGACATCAATACCAGGAAAGATTCTAGAGCAGGTCATTAAACAGAGAGTCTGTGAACATTTAGAAGGGAATGCCATAATCACAAAAAGTCAACATGGGTTCCAGAGAAACATGTCATACCAGACAAATTTGATCTCTTTTTTTGATAGAATTACCAGCTTGGTAGATGAAGGGAATGCTGTGGATATAGCACATCTTGATTTCAGTAAAGCCTTTGACAAGGTTCACCATGACATTCTGGCAAACAAGGTAGTAAAATGTAAGCTAGAAAAGGTAACTGTTACATGGATTTGTAATTGATTGACCAGTAGAACCCCAAGGGTTTTCAACAATGGCTCCTCTTCATCCTGGAGAGAAAAGACCATTGGGGTGCCACAGGTTTCTGTCCTGGGCCCAGTGCTATTCAACATCTTCATCAATTACTTGGGTGAAAGAATAGGCAGTGTACTTATCAAATTTGCAGATGACACCAAATTAGGAGGATTAGCTGATATCCCAGAGGACAGGATGAAAATTCAAAATGACCTTAATAGATTAGAAAGCTGGGTCAAAGCTAGCAAAGTGAATTTCAACATGGAGAAATGTAAGGTACTGCACTTAGGGCAGAAAAATGAAATGCATAGATATAGGATGGGGGATACCTGGCTTAACACAACTATGAGTGCAAGGAAACTAGGAGTCTTAGTAGATCACAAGTTGAACATGAGTCAACAGTGTGATACAGCAGCTAAAAAGGCCATGTGATTTTCAGCTGCATCAATAGAAGTATAGTATCTAGATCAATGGAAGAAATAATGCCATTGTATTCTGCTCTGGTCAGGCTCCACCTGGAATACTCTGTCCAGTTCTGGGCACCACAATTCAAAAAGGATGTTGAAAAACTGGAGCAGGACCAGAGGAGGGCTTCAAAAATGGTGAAGGGTCTGGAAACCATGCCCTATGAGGAACGACTTAGGGAACTGGGTATGTTTAGCCTGGAGAAGAGGTGGTTAAGAGGTGATATGATAGCCCTGTTTAAGTATTTGAAAGGGTGTTATATTGAGGAGAGAGCAGGCTTGTTTTCTGCTGCTCCAGAGAACAGGACCCGAAACAACAGATGGAAGCTACAGGAAAAGGGATTCCACCTCAACAATAAGAGGCACTTCCTGACAGTAAGGGCTGTTTGACAGTGGAACACTCTCCCTTGGAGAGTGGTGGAGTCTCCTTCTTTGGAGGTTTTTAAACAGAAGCTGGATGGCCATCTGTCAGGTATGCTTTGATTTTGAGTTCCTGCATGGCAGGGGGGTTGGACTGGATGGCCCTTGTGGTCTCTTCCAACTCTATCATTCTATGACATGGCCCTCTTATCTATCCCTCAGAGAGGTCTGAGGAGACTTCTACAAAAACTAGGCAAGGTTTTCAGTCAAGAGAACTTTGTTATTAACCATTTCAAAATGAAAGTATTGGTTTTCTTTAAAAGGAAGTGCCCCCCAAAATGGTACATAGATGGTCACCTGATCGAACCATGTTATAGTTTCAAATACTTGGAGGTACATTTGTTGTGTAATGGAAATTGGAAATGCCATTTAGAGGCAGCAAAACCTTTAGTTTGAAGGACAGCAAAAACAATACTAACCTTTGGAAGGATCAGTGGAGGTACCCTGGTAGGCCCCGATCTAAAAATCTTTATGTCCAAAGTCCTACCCCAATTACTATATGGAGTAGAGCTATGGGGACAGGTCTATGCTGCAGCAGCCTAAACCATACAGAACAGATTTTTGAAAGAACTGTTAGTTCTTCCTCCGGTAGTGCCCTCTTCATTGCTAAGGCTGGAAGTGGATCTCCCTTCTATTAAGGCTAAAATCCACAAAGCAGTTATTCTTTGTGAGAAAAGAATGATGACCTTGGATGATTGCAATTTAGCAAAACAATGTTTTACTGAGCAACTTGCTAAGAGAGGATGGGCCCACTTTTGGATAACATTGTCCCTCTCCTATTTTGAAAATGTCCAGACCTCTATCATTCACAAAGACAAATACTCTACTAGTGATAGGATTCTTGATTTTTGATTCCTCTGAAAATATGCTTACCAGTCAACAGCAAGTTTTCTCTCCATGGAACAATTTTTCCAATGGTATTTTTAAGACTTAACTTTCATTTCTCTGCCCTCTGTTTTCAGACAATGTCTTCAGCTCATTTAGGGGGAAGGTATAAAGTGATCCCTTACACACAGCCTCTGTGTATTTGTGGTTCTGGGGAGGTGGAAGACCTAGTGCAGGGGTAGGCAACCTTTTTGAGCCGGGGGCTGGGTTGCTGTCCCTCAGACAATTGGGGGGCCGAAGCACCATAAATAAATAAATAAATATTTTTTTAAAAAAATAAATTTAAAAAATATGCATGGACACTCTCTCAGCCCCAGAAAACCCATGGCAAAACCCCTTTGGAGATTTTGCCAAGAAAAACCCCAAGAACAAGTAATAACAACAATAATCAATATCATCATGGCAGGCGACGGCGGCGGCGGTGGCAGGACCAGCCTGGGGCCGGTCCAAAAGCCTTGGGGGGCCGCATCCGGCCCCTGGGCCTTAGGTTGCCTACCCCTGACCTAGTGCATTATCTTTTACACTGCTCACTGTATAGAGACCCACGAACCATTTTCTGGGAGACCTTTTGAAAGCAAGGGCTGGTTAGATGCTGCCTGATACTGTTTGTGATCTGTTGGCAGACCACTCCAAAATTATTATACTTAAAGTGGCCACCTTCACGGTAGCAGCCCAAAAGATCTGCTGTAAATTTCTGAAAACATCAGCAGTGGACTGCAATGGGGACCAGTTGTTGTAGCCCTATTGTTTCCTTGGCATTTTCCCCTGTAATTTCAATTGATTTTAGTCCTGTACTCCCCTTGTATTTTGTAGATACTTTTCTGGTAAGCATGCTGGCTGTATTATTATAATTTTCCTGCAGAACTTTTGTAATATTTTGTAATGGATGTTGTGCCACAGACAAATAAACTTGATGATGAACTATCCTTGTTTTTAAGTCTGTACCCATCTGAGACTATAGCTATTCAGAGAATTAGTGATGAGGCTCTTAAAATTGACCAACGTAAAATATATATTTTTGCTTTAATATGGATATATATATATATATATATATTTAAAACCGTCTATCCAATGCTGACTTTGATTCACTTTTAATGAGGCAAAGCATTTTAAGAAGACCCAAAGCATATTCCTTGACCCCCTGAATTCCATGGTGTGTTGGGTTGTACAGTCTGTAGCTCTGTTTCTGTCAAACAAAGCAAACAGAAAAGTTCATGACCCAAAATTTCCTTTATGTACTAATTACCTGCTTTAGAAAAATAAAGTTCCATTCTATTCCATTTTTTCTCTCTCTCGCCCAACCCCCCCCCCCCATTAATAGTTCTTTTTCATTAGGTCCAAAATTTTCCATTTACATTTCTCCAGAATTCCCACCTCCTTGAGCCCCCACCTCCTTGAGACCAATTAATTAGTGTTCATGCCTCAGTAGAAGTAATTCTAAGGATGTATATCTATTCAAATGCTTGAAAGGCTGTGTTTGACACATCTATGTCTAAAGGACAGTGGTAGCCTCTTCAGTCATAGTAGTATAATTGTAAATAATGTTTGCAAAATTTATTGTCCTTGAAAAGAAAGGACAAATATAATTTTATGATTTTTCAGTTGGGTTGTTTTTTGGTAAAAATTTCATTTGAGAAAAAGTGTTTACAGCACTACATCTTGTCTAGTAATTACATTCCAAGCCCAACTTAAGTTATGACACCATAATTAAACAAATACACTTTATCATTGCTGCATCATGGACCTAAAAGCCCCCCCAGGAATTCCATAGCAATTGCTTGTTCCAGATGCCTTACTACTTGGAGAAGGTTGCTTACTGCCCCACTTCCCAGCACCTCTTTGGGTGGAACAGCATAGTTTAATGGGAAGTTTTGGTCAGCTATTTTGGGATATGTGATTATGCCATTGTGATTAAGTCTCCTGATACAGGATCTAGTCCAATTTTTTATGTGTAAAAATATATATCTTTTAGAAAATAGTTTGTTTTCCTAATGAATGTCTCACCAAAAAATCATGAAATATGAAAAATCACTGAATGCTGTACAAAACTTCTTTTAATTTTGCCCATAGAGAGGTTCAAGATTTGCACCCCAACATGATAGCCCTGTGAGGCATTCATACTTTAAGCCAATGAAACTAATACTTTATTTACTACTTCATCAAACTCCTGTGGTTACCTATTCCTAGAATGGTGAATTTGCATTCTTGTTCAGTTGGCTGTAATAAAAAATACTATTGATACTATATACATCTGGTGAACCAGCAATGGAGTAGTGGTTTGAGTGCTGGACTACAACTCTGGAGCCCAGGTTTCAATTCCTGGCTTGGCCATGAAACCCACTGGGTGAGCTTGGTCAAGTCACACACTCTCAGTCTCAGGGGCATAGCAATAGCATTTTCATTTCTGTACTGCTTAATAGTGAACTCAGCACTTTCTGAGCAGTTTACAACCTGTAAGCCAATTACCCCCAACAATCTGGGTATTCATTTTACCAATCTGCAAAAGGATGGAAGGCTGAGTCAACTTTGGAGCTCTGCCTGGGATTGAACTCACAATCTTGTGGCTGCAGTCCTGGCATTTAACCACTGTGCCACCAAGGGTCCTTCAGGGAAAGGCAATGGCAAAGCCCCTCTGAACAAATCTTGCCAAGAAATTGTTAGAATATAGATGGGTTATACACTCAAAGGTGAAATGTAGAGATGTGTGTGTCTGTAATTTTCCTCATGAGAACAACATCTAGGCAAACAAAAACAGCTCAGTCCAGGTGGCCAGAGAGTCATAACATAAAAAGGTTCTAGCTGGGAAAACAGCCATGTTCAGATAACAAGAACAATAATAAAAGTTAGGATGGGGAAACAGACCACGTGGTGGTTGATGGACAGCAAGGGGCTGGGTTAACAAACATCATATACAGAACATCCAATCAACTGGAGGTTAACACCCAGAAGGTGGAGAGGGGGCAGGACTGAGAAACCCTTTGTCTGGGATTGTTTATATTACATGTTCTTCTGGAATGTGTCTTCTCTTCTTCTCTTCACTTCTCGCAATGGATCTATAATATGCTTATATTACTTTTACAATGTAACTTTAGGATCTGGAAACATGGATCTGTAACTCTTTTGTTCAACCACATCAGCAAGATGTGATCCTATAGTGGACTGTATTTTACTTTGCTTATTTTTACTTTTTGCAACAATAAAGCTCTACTTTTAGAAGCTTGAGTTTTTGTTCCCTGGCTCTGCTGGTTTTACAAGCACGCTACACCACTAAAATTCAACAATGGGTTATGGGCCCAGCATGCTTCAGGATCTCAGGCTTTGCTGTTGGAGAAAATGATTTGTCAAAATTTTTAAACCTCTGCTGTGCAAAACCCTTTGCTACCAACCTAGCTTTGTATCTCTGACTACCATCAGGCATCATCTTTCTCTTGTATACCCATTTGCAGCCAATCACCTTGTGATTTTTAGGCCTATCAACAATCTCAAGCACTTTTTTATCTGTCAAAGACTTGTATTCCTGCTCCGTAACAGACACCCATTTCAACCTTTCCTCATCAGGACAATTCTGTACATCTTTGCAACTTTCTGGTTCATCAACCACAAGTGTGGAAGCTCTAGCTTCCTGCACTACAAAATGATCTGGTGGTTTTTGGACCCTTTGAGTGCATCTTGGGATGAAAACTTTTGTTCTACCTCTCTCATCTTCAGTGTCAGAACTTGTGTGAGATCCCTATCCCTGTGTCTCTTGGTTTCAGACATCCTGGATGTCCTTGGTTGGGTTTGTGTTGTTTGATCTGATGTGCTTGCTTCACTGTCTGAAGAAGCTGACTCATTTTTCACCACCCCTCCATTTCTGGTAGGTGTTCCTAACTCCCCCAATCTCAAAAAAACTTCTTTGTTGGAGTGTACCTTTTCCCAACCTGAATGTTTCTCAAAATTTGCACTTCTTGAAAGCAATATATCTCTATTACCATAGGACCAGAAATATCACAATGCACAGCCTCAAATGGACATTTTGCTGTAAATTTGCTTCACTTTGCCACAGGAAAAGCTTTCAACTTTATCCTGCTGTAAACCGAGCACTCCAGGTGATCTGAACAGGGTGACATTTTAAAATCTGGACAAATTTCCTCCAGTTTTACAAGATTTTTAAAACCAACATGGCCCATTATTCTGTGAAAATAATGAATACAGTTTGAATGCAAAGGCACATTTTGTATAACTGCACATTCTGCCTTATCTACCAAGTAGTACATTCTGTCTTTCTTTACAGCTTTTGCACAAACTTCCCATCTTTGGAAATTATGCATTCATCCCCTACAAATTGCAGTGTATACCCTTCTGTGGTCAAAGCAGACACACTAACTAAACAGTTTTGTAATTTAGGCACACACAAAACATTATCAAAAGTTTTACCAAACCCAGGAATGTAGACAGTTCCCATTTCGTGGATTTCTCTTGCTGCCCCATCAGCTAGAGCAAACGAGTTCACTGTGGAGGGCTTCTTGTTTCTGAGTAGCTCTGGATTGTTTATCATATTTGTGGTGGCACCAGAATCTAAAATCCAAGCTTGGCTCACCACATGTTGAGTCACACTGTCACAGCCTTGTGTAACTGCTGCAGTTCCTTTGTTTCCCCCCAAAGGTTGTTGTTGTTGATTCTTCTTCTTCTTGTCAGCTGCAAGTTTCCTGCAGTCCTTCCTTAGATGACTTGCCTTCTTGCGGTAATAACAAATTTTTCCTTTGGAAACAGCTGCCTTTTCCATCTGTATCTCTCTGGATGTTCCCTCTGTAGCATTTGATGACTTCAAAGCTGCAGACGCCTGTCTGCATTGGTTGGCTTCAAACCTTCAGCATTGGCTTTCTTCCAATACTCTAGAAGTCACTAGCTGCATAGTAAGTTGTGCTTCAGGCACTCCTTGCAGACCATGCAAAATGTTGTCAAAACTTGCCGATAAGGACCCAAGAAGAATGTACGCTTGTTGTTGTTGTGGGATTTCCACACCTCTGATATGTACTTGGGTAAATAAGTCCCTCATCACCTCCAGATGGTGTTCTGGAGATTGACCTTTATCCATCTTCTGCCCATACAGCCGCTTGCACCACATCATTTTGTCTAGCGCTGAAGCAGACTGGTGAATGTCTCTCAGGGTATCCCATATGTCCTTAGCCACAGATTTCTCCCTTATATGGGGGAAGCAGATGGGTGGCCGTAGGCCGCCCCAGGAAGCTGCACCGTGGGACCGAGGTATCCCCATACCTCGGCCCCACGGTGCAGCTTTGCTGCCCCTGGAAGGAGCACTAAATTGGTGCTTCTTCCACAAGTCACCGAAGGTGCACCACAAAAGGCTGCCGGTGCACCTTCGGCGACTTTTCTGCTGCAGCGTATATGGACACTGCAGTGGGAGGTTGTCCTCGGAGTGCCGGCCGTGCGGAGGGCCGGCTGCTCCGAGGACGACCTGGGGAAGGGGTTGGGGTGCCCACCGTGCGGCTGCCCCTCCCCTTCCCTGCCCCCAAAATGGCTCTTTAAGACATTTGCTTCCCCCCTCAGATTCAATTGGGCTTCAGAAAGAATGAGGTGGAGGGTAGCACAAGCTCTCTCATTCCTTTCTACCTCAGCTGGAGTAGGCACCTGCGGAAGACCATGTTGGACTGACTGTCAAAGATTCTCCCCAACTAGTAATGCTTGTGCATAAATGCACCAGGAGACGTAATTTCCATCCATCAATTTGGGAAATTTAGTGGCCTCCATTATGACTCCCACTTGTAACACAAAGAGTCTCAAAGTAGCTTGCCACACTCCAGCCTCTCCAAAGAAAAACTGTCACTTTAAATGCTCAGGCCAGAACTCAGTTCCTTAGGGGGGTTAGAAATAGTGCAAATTGAGTCCACTTTTAGGGTTAGGGTTAGAGTTAGGGAATCATGGGAACTGTATTTTATTGTGGCACCAGAGCTCTCTGATAGAGAAGGCTCAATGTCTCAGAAAAAAACAAACAATTCCCATGATTCCCTAGCACTAACCCTAACCCTAAAAGTGGACTCAATTTGCACTATTTCTGGCAGTCTGCAACCCCCCTTAGAAAGCCTTCACATTCAGCCAGCCGGCCAGAGAGCTCCTTTAAATCATGCAGAAAAGCAAAGCATTACTTAAAGCTTAAAGTCCAAGCCAGGAATGTGCGAGACATGGCACATCCTCCATTCCCCATCCGTGCTGCTGAAGACGTGCCTGAGAGGCCATAAATCTAGCTCTCACAGGAGAACTTAGGGTCTCCATAAGTCAGAAATGACTTGAAGGCACAAAACAACAAACTATACATCCGAGTGCCAATTGACAGGCACAGGACACCCTCTCCCTACAGTGGCATGTAGGAAAGGCACTAAGATGCTGTGCTATCCAAGACACATTGTGGTGGGGTAATAATGGTGTTGTCTCTGTTGGGTGCTGGGTGTTATATTCCTGTCTCTGTTTTTGGAGCATCTTAGCTTAATATTATTATTATTATTTTACAATTTCCCTTAACTCTTTAAAAAAACCACCCAAATACACAGCCTAAGAATGACATCTTGAAAGTGGAGCTGCCAATATCATGTCTAGGATAAAGCAGTAGCAAATGAAGCATTTGGACCTCCACCTCTGACCATTTTAGACTAAATACTCTCTGTTGCCTTTCATGCATACCCTTTCTGTTTGGGGGAAAATGTAATTAGAATCAGTTATTTAAATTGTAATATTCAGTATAGAATCAAAGAACATAGAGTTGGAGAAGACTACAAGGGCCACCCAGTTCAGAAACACACAATTAAAGCACTTCCATCCAGCCTCTGTTAGAAACTTCTAAAAAATGGTGACTCCACTGGACTCTAAAGCAATGTATCTCACTGTCAACAACTCATACCCTGAGGACGTTCTTCCTAATGTTCAGGTGGAATATCTTTAGGTCTTTGTGCTCTTTGTAGTATGTCTCTTAGCTGTCATGCATTAAAATATTATTGGGAAGATAAAATAGAATAGAAATATATGGTCCTAAATCCTTTGAAGTGTGTGTGCAAAAATGCAAATGATCCAACTAAACAGCTGACAAGGAGAATCTTTAAAATGTGCTGTTGCAATACAGGTGAGCTTCATGGTAAATAAGCCTGGCAGAAACAAAGCATGAATTATAAACATGAATATTTTAATTCAAATTAGTAAGAAATATCTAAGTCTGTTCTGCATTGAAATGTGACTTCTATGTCCTTCTAAATTTAGTACTGACATTTTAAGACTTTCCTGAGATACCACAAAATAGTGGATAGTTTCAACACATTGATGTAGAAAATAAAGATCTCCATTTGGGATTTCATTCTGACCACAATGAAATTGGATTTCAGGTTGAGCTTTCTTTAAAAAACATTAGTCTGTTGATATCAAATAACATGTTTGATATCTTACTATAACATTTATTGACACAATTTTATTGCCTTATTTTGTTATCACTGAATCTTGAGTTGGTGGAGGTTTTAAATAAATGCAAGAAACACCACTATATTAGAAACAGCAGTGATGTTTAAAGTGCTTGATTACTTCAGCAAGATCATTTTTGTTGGTCAGGTCAGTCTTTCTGCTTCTTCAGATATCTTGTAGCAGTTCTTGTCTAAATACATTCTGTATTTCAAGATACATGTGAAAATGATTGTGATGTCTCAACAGCAGATCATAATTTATGACCTATTAGCTGGGAGAAACATGAGGAAATACTGCAGACCTCTAGGTAAAATGAACTTACAGAAACAGCAAAGCAGCTTAACTGCAGGCAAGATGTACTCCAAGTGTCCAAATAATGATCTCTTATCTACCTTAGAGCTATGCCCAGAAGTACGCACGGAAATGCATCATTCAGACAAGTGAGCTGGGTTATTCCCTTCTGACTCTACAATAAAAAAAGTACTATTTTAGTTTTGATAAATTCTGGGCAGAGTTGGAAGGAGCTAATCACAACCACATAGCTCAATTGACAGTTCAGTGAACAACGGGGGGGGGGGGGGGGGAACCTACACAAATTAAAGCTTGGGTTTCACAGTTGTACTCCATCCACACATCAGTGGAATTGGATTAAAATCCACGAAAGCTCATGCATAAATAAATTTAGCTTAGAATTCTCTTTGTTAGTAACTGCCCTCGAGACATCTCCAAGACACCCTGTACTCCACTGCCCTGCTTAATTCCTACTATCCAAAGTATGGGAATTCTTTTACTTTTCTATTTCTTTATTGTCCAGGTTGAACTTGTGGGGGTCCTTGGTAGTCATTATTTTTGTTTTCTTTATGTTCAACATTAAGTCTGCCTTTGCACTTTCTTCTTTAATTTTCCTTAGTAAGTGTTCCATATCTGTGAGGTTTTCTGCTAGTAATATGGTGTCATCTGCATATCTTAGATTGCTGATATTCCTTCCTCCTATTTTCACTCCCCCTCTTCTGTGTTCAAGTCTGCTTTCCTTATAATATGTTCTGTATACAAGTTGAACAGATGATAGGACACAGCCTTGTCTGACCCCTTTGCCAATTGGGAACCATTCTGTTTCTCTATGTTCTGTTCTGACAGTAGCCTCTTGTCCTGAATTCAGATTCCTCATGAAGACTATTAGATGTGTTGGCACTCCCACGTCTTTAAGGACATTCCATAGCCTTTCATGATATGCAGTCGAAGGCTTTGCTATAGTTTATAAAATAATAATAATAATAATAATAATAATAATAATAATATAACTTTATTCTTATATCCTGCCTTTCTGCCAAAGCAATCAAAGCAGCTTACATAAAGTGCACATAAAGTACATGGTGCTTTTCTTTTGGAATTCCCTGGTGCACTCCATTAGCCATCGTATGTTTGCAATGTGGTCTCTAGTGCCTCTTCCTTTCTTGAACCCTGCTTGGACCTCTGGGATTTCTCTCTCCATGTATGATTGGAATCTATGTTGTAGAATTTTGAGCATAATTTTGCTTGTGTGGGAGATCATGTTATGGTCCTATAGTTGCTGCAGTCTTTGGTATCCCCTTTTTTGTGGATAGGGATGTATATTGACTGCTTCCAATCTGTTGGTCATCATTTTGTTTTTTATATCTGTTGACATATGTTGGTCAGCACTAGAATTGACTCTGTCAGTGTAGATTTCAGCAGTTCAATTGGAATATCATCTTTTCCTGGTGATTGTTTTTCACTATTTCTCTTATTGCAGTTTCCACCTCACTTTTTTAGAATTTGGGGTTCATCTTCATCTTCATTTTGCCATCTCTTTTGTATAATTCTTCTGTGTATTGCATCCAGCATCTTTTTATTCTCTCCTGGTCTTGAATTATATTATTTTTATTGTCACAGAACATCCCTGTCTTTGGTTTGAATTTTCCTTTGATTTCCTAGATCTTGTGAAATAGATCTCTTGTTCCTCCCTTTTTGTTGTTGTCTTCTATTTCTCTGCATTGATCATTGCCGTAATTTTCATTATCTTTTCACACAAGCCATTTTACTGTCACATTCATGATTCTTAGTCTGTTGCTATCTCCCTTTCGTTTTTCTTCTCTACTTTTCATCATTGCTTGTAGTGTTTTTTCTGTAATCCATGTTTTTTTTTTCTCTCTCTTTCTTTTTGTTTATTGAAAGTACCTGTCTGCATCCTTCTGTGATTATGTTCCTGGCTTCAGACCATAGTTCTTCTGGTTCTTGGTGTATTATGTTTACTAGTGCAAATCTGTTTCTTATGTTGTCAATAAATTCAGTTGAGATATTATTTAGATCATATTTTAGTATAATCACTGTTTTGTTTTCTTCTTGAATCTTACACTTATTTTTGATATAAGCAATTTGTGATCTGTGCCACAGATGGCACCTGGTCTTCTCTTGGCCACCAGTATGGCATTCTGTCATCTTTTGCTTCCAATTATATAGTCTATTTGATTTTTGTGTTGACCATCTGGTGATGTCCATGTGAATAACCTTCACTCTGGTTGTGTGAAGAATGTGTTTGCAATAAATAGGTTATTGTCTTCACAAAAATCTATCAGATGCTCACCTGCTTCATTTATTTTGCCTAATGCAAATCTGCTCTCTGAACAAATCTTATCAAGAAATATGGCCACCTGACTTTCCAGGATGGCTGAGTTGCTGGGGGCGAGAAGCCGGTGTTGGTTTGGGGCTTTTCTGGCCCAAAGAGGCTGGCCAGCTCCCAGGATACACTGGTAGCAACTCATTGGGCTGGATTGGCTGAGCGGGCCAGTCAGAGGTGAGGGTGGAGTACAAGTCCCAGTGGTCTGTGTGGCCAGAAGTCCTGCCCCATCTGGTGAGTCAGCCTCTCTGATTGGTGGGAGGCCAAGGAAGGGCCAGTGTGGCTTGATGCTCGATGACCCAAAAAAGGTGCAAAGCTTGGACACTGCCCTCTTATAGGCTCTGAGGATATTTGGGGCCAGCAAAGACAGGACTCCCTGCATCACAGCAAGCTTCCAACCTCCCACAGTTCCTCTGGGAAAAGTGTGGGAGAGGGGTCTGCCTCTGGTGCCAGCTGTCAACCCTGTCTCTTTTGACCCATGACTTCTTGGCCTTTCTTCTGCATCTTTGTTTTTTCCTGCTGCTCCCCCCTTCCGCTGACGAACTGCTCATAGAAATCTGCTGCTGCTGTTGTTTGGAGAAGCCACTGTGCACCATCTCTGATGCTTGGCCTTCCAGTCCCTTGGACAACTTGCAGGGGCTGCAAGTGTGCTTTGTCCTGTGGGGACTGGTGTGCCCGCCTCATGGGAAGGTATGGCCCTGGTGTGCCCCATCTGCAGGACAAAGGCTGAAAAAGTGTGAGAGAAACCTTCAAACACCACATCACTCATGGCTGTGGGGGAGCTGGGGGTGGGCAATGCCACTAGAGTGGCTCGCCTATGTCTGCTTTTGGGGGCCAAGGCAACCTATGATCATTTAGGTTGCCTGGCCTGTCCCCTTGTAGTGGGCCATGCTAGTGCCTCCCCTGCCTCACCTTTTTGGGGGCCATTTGAGCTATGTGCCTTGAAGTTGTGTTGGACCCTTGTGGAGGTCCGACCTCAAGATTGAGATAGTGTGACTTGTCCCTCCAGGGGAGCTGGGAGAGTGTGACCTGTCCAAGGGCACCCCAGGAAGCTGAGAGGGTGTGATATGCCTAAAGCAATGTGTCTCATCCAGGGACACTGAGGAGGCTGAGGGAATGTGACTTACCCCAAGGTCCTCAGGAGGCAAAGTCCATATGCCTTGGCCCAGGGCACTGGGGAGGCTGAATGGTGTGGCTGCGGGAGTGTGCCTCACCCAAGTAATACAGAGGGTGGGGATGGGGGATGGACTGAGTTGAAGCTGGCCCACAGGTCCCAATTCCTGCCCAGAGGAATGCCCCATGGGTGGCCCGATCCCAACACGGCCCCCCAAGCCTCACCTGCAGTGCCCCTGGGCTTATAACAGGCATGAGCTGTACTTTGCCCATGCCTAGCCCTCTGTTGCAGGTCCTGCCACAGCCATTTGCTGGGAGGCAGGAGTTCTTTGAGAGCTCTCTTTCCAAAGCTCCTTCCTGTGTGGGCTCCAGCAGAGAAATGGCGCTAGCTACCCCAACCATGTTGCCTTTTATATAGCTTTCAACCAATGGGGGCTGGCACCAGGCTGAAGTTCTTCCCCTCCTCATCCTCCTCAACAATCAGGGTGGCCAGTTTTCTGGATGGGGTAGGACATCCGTCAGCACAGGCCACTGGGACTTGTAGTCCCCCTTGCCCACTGGAAGTCCTGGCCCCGACCTGCTTGGCCAATCTGGGCCAATGAGCCATTCCCAGTGTATCCTGGGAGCCAGCCGGCCTCCTGAGTGGGCCGGGGAGGCCCCAAACTGCTGCCAGCTCCTCACCCCCAGCAATTTGGCCATCCCAGTAAGTTGGGCAGCCACATTTCTTGGTAATATTTGTTCAGAGAGTGCTTGCCTGTGTATTTCTCTGGGGCTGAGAGTATGTGACTTGTCTAAGACAACTAAATGGAGATTCAAACCCTGGTCTTCAGAGACCCTGTCTTCATCTGCACTGCAGAAATAATGCTGTTTGACAATTTCATGCAAATTGCTGTGCATACTGACAGCAAGTGTACATCCAACAGAATGCATTTATTGTCATAACAGAGGACAGTTGCTAGGTCGCATGTGTAGGGCTACAATTAGGGTTAGGGTTAGGGTTCTAATATTCAAGTGCACCTGCACCAGTGCATCCACACCTGGAAGCATAGGGTGCTTTAAATTAAAGCTTGTATCGTAGAGTGCATGCTCTAGATCGCCAAGTCAATTTCCACCACACGTGCAACAGTGCTTTTTTACGGCCATTTTCTGGTGCATCAGTGTTGCTGCATACACACACACATGCGAAGGTGTGCATCTTCATCAAAGGAGAGAAAAAAAGCGGCTCCTTTTTGGAGCAGCTTTTCTCGGTATACGGCGGCTAGAGGGTGCATTCCTGGAGATTTTATCCATGTGTTGTCTAAAGGCCACACCTACAAGGCACCCTCAAAGCACCCCTTTTTGCTTCTCTGCATAGCCCCTTAATTCCCTTCCTAACTGCCATTCCTTTTTCCTTATATATCATGCCTTGTTTAGATTGTAAACCCAAGGGCAGGGAACTGTCAAATGAACAGTGTGTAAGCTGTTGTACTGGCACAAAGGACACAAGACTCCTTTCATGGGTTTAAAACAGGCCACAACTTTTATTAAATTGTACAGGGTCAAGCCAAATAATTAAATTATTATTATAACATCTTTGCTATAGGTGTAAGTGAAGGTACATCCACCTAAGGATGGTCCTTCACATTCCATGTCAAAACAATACTTATCAACAATTTTAGCAGTAAATAAATAAACAAATAAGTAAACAAGTAACCAAAAATCCCTCCCCGGAAATGACGTCATATTACGTCATAAATTGCTATGATGTGAACCTTTATCAATTATGTCATTTCCTGTAAATTTGTTTACAGCCAAATTATTTCTATTCCCAATTTAACTAGCCGAATTAATAATAATAATAATAATAATAATAATAATAATAATAATAATAATAATAATTTTTATTTATATCCCGCCCCTCTACTAGGCAATCGGGGCGGCGTACAACATTTCAAAACATTTCAAAACATTTCAAAACATTTCAAAACATCAAAACAAACATCAGAACAAATAAATCAATTCGAATCCCATCCCTCCTTCCCAAACCCACCCATCCCCCCAAAACAAATCAAACTAAACAAGTTAAATAACAATAATTAAAAATATACAATTTAAAAATACATAATCTTTCAATATCATTATGGTCCTCCGAGGGCTGCAGGCTGGCCAAAACAGTCCTCCGCGGAATTAATTTTATCTGTGGGATGGGGTCATTCCCTGCCCCCACAAATTAAAACATATAACCAAACATAGACCCTGTACCCCCAGTTGTGACAACAACTAAACAGATAATCACGACCCAGACAGAACATCAACACAGAATCTCAGGGAGGCCAAAAAACCCAAGTAAAACCTAGGGAAAAAAATCCCTCCCGGCCCCCGAAGGTGACCAGCCAAGGCCTGAGAGCAAATTAGCACTGAAGCAAGGGTGGGAGGGATGGGTCACCAAATGCCGAGAACGGTTTGAAGTAACTCTCACCGTCTAAACTATAAAAATGGTTGCCTCCACATGGTTGCCTCGAGCTATAAGCAACAAACTCTCATCCAAATCTCACATAACAATAGCCTTGCGAGAATTGTTGACCTCTCCTGTTGGCCCAGGCACGGTGGTGTGAACTCCCCCCCCCGCACCTTGACCAATAAGGAGTCTTTGTCCTTATTTGGCCAGTCCAACAAGAACCCCTCCCAACAAGTCGTGGGGTGTCTTTCTGAGAGCCTTTGTGGCTGAGGATCGCGGTACAAAATAAATAAGTGTGAACTACTTTGTATTGAAAATACAGTAAAGAGAGCTAATTAAAGGTTAACTTTCAGGGTGGTGACATTCCCCTTTGCCAGTTTCTAGTACCGTCTGTGAGGCTGAGCAGAAAGGCTAGGATAGCAAGGTCCAAACCTGTGTTATCCTGACCTGGGTCCTGAGTGGAAAGCCAGGGGCAGACCTATCTATGCCATTAGTGTGTGAGAATATAAAATCAAATTCAAAATTTTTTGTGGATGGAAATGAAGTGGTAAATTCAATTTTAAGAATAGTCATTGCTAAAGACTACGAAAGCTCATGCTGCCAACTTCTTGCTTTCAGTCTCAAAGGTGCTGCATGATCTCTCTGTGTACTCTCTCTACACACTGATTCTACAGACTAACATGGCTATAGTTTTGAATTGTGTCACACTTGTAATTCATTTCTGAAATTAACCTTGCAAAGGTTTAAACTTTATTTTGTTTGTCTGTATTTTATTATTTCATATGTGACTCTGTTTGAGAAGCTCATATGCCCACATTTTTATGGCACATGTTGCATGGAAGTCATATCCAAAATATTACAGCCCTATCCTTGCCAACAGAATAAAATGCCAAGTCCAGATAGTAAACAGTGCAAACTAAGAATTTGCTCTCAGTCCTTCGATTTGTTATCATGTGTCCAATGTAATTGTAAGCTCCAGGGATGCCAGAAGTAACAAATGAGTTGCTTCTTTTTAGGCTGTTCATTCCCAAGAGAACAATTTGTCCTTTGTCTCATAATAAATCTCCTGATCCCCTAAAGTTCTGAGCAGAGCAGTACCAAACAACAATGTGGTCTTGATCATAGGCATCATGTGTATGAAGGTAATTACAAAGATGTGAGTGCTGTTTTCACCTTTCTTCTCCACTAGAGGAAGAATCCCAATAGAGTACATTAGAGCAGAAAAAATACAAATAAACATCCTCCTCTTACTTTCACCAAAATTAGGATTCCTCCATGTCAGAATGCATGACTGTGCTTTTTCTTTATTTCTTTCATATTCTGCTTACAGCCAGCCAAAGATCTTTTCTGCTTATGCTACTTTTTAGCTTTAATTCTCTAAATAAGACACATTGTTTGAGCTGAAATCCTGTTTTCATTTCTAATTTCACACACCCTGATGGAAAAATCCAAGAGATTGTAGAAGGTTTCATTTTATTTTTCTCTATTCCTTTTCTGTCTTGGTTTTTATCCTTTCTTATGTGTGCTAGCCATTAACAAATAAAATCAGGGTAAGAGTAGTCTTTAACTATGTGCTAAAAAAGGTGGCTGCCTGACTCACTGGGCCAGCCAGATTGCATGGGATGGGGATCTGGCAACAGTATAGGCTTCCCCTACTGCTCGAAAGGCCAGCTGGCTCCCAGTGTCCACCAGGGTGGCATGGCTACCTCTGATTGGTACAGCAGGCCAGGTGGGGGGGGGGGACTTCTGGTGGCAAAGCGGGACTACAAGTTCCAGTGGACTCCATGGCCAGAAGTCCCACCCCTTCTGGTTAGTCTCCCTGATTGGTTGAGAGGCTGGGGAGGGTGGAACTTCTGCCTGGCACCGGTACTCCATTGGCCAGTGGGCCTATAAAAGGCCACATGGCTGGGGTGGCTGGCACCATTGCTAGCTGGAGCTCAGATGGGAAGGAGCTCCATCTGAGAGCTCTTCCCTACCTCTCCACCCTTTTTGGGATCAAGGTTTCCATGGGGTGTAGTCACAACTTTCAGGGATGGTAGCATAGCCATGAATCTGGTGGGTATGGTTTCCTGGGCTGTGAAGCACAGGATCAGGAGTCCCTAGAGGACCCAGGGGTGCTGAGAATGGTGAGGTATTGCCATTGTGAAGGCAACTCCTGAACAGCATCCCCCAGTGACAAAGGGGCTGATAGGGAGATTGGCAACCACTGGGTCGCCCCTTCTGTCATCCCAAAGCCCGTCAGTGACCGGGCCTTTTGGGTTCATCGAACAACAGATGATGACAGATCCAGGCCCATGTATTTGGGCCAACCCCTACCTGTCATCTGTATCGAATGAAGTTGTAGCCTTTTCTGCCAATTGTGTGTCCTGTTATTCATTCTGGGTTAACATCCCCGTCCCATGCAATTATATCTCTTGTCAGTTTAGTTTTTTTTGTCTTCCCTCTAAGAGTTCAAAAAAGAAAACAATAGTTGAACAAGAAATAAATAAAATATTGAAGTATTAATGCAAGTTCAGAAATTATCAAGGCCTATACCTCCTTTACCCTATTCAGTATCAGCTCAAATAGGAATAAATGGGGGGGGGGGGACTATTTAGGACCAGACTTTGGCAGACCTGTACAAGAAGTTATTGTCACAGTCATGGGCACCTACACCTCTTCCAGGCCTGATTTATAAAAGAGGAAGAGAGGAGGGTACAAGTGTCATAGCTTGAGAATATTCCCATATTTTCTTATCCTTAATGAGAAAAGCCATCTTGACACTTAAAACAAAACAAAAAACAAACCTGCCCTGAAATTTTCCAACTCAGAGCAAAAACAACAACTCCAGCACTGTTTTTGGGGGGTTGGGGTGGGGGCAAGGGAGGTACTGCATTTCTGTTTTTTCTGTAGAAAAATACGGTTTTCCTAAAAAATGTTTCATTTCATGTAAAATACAATGTTCTATGAAAAAGCCCCAAAATTTCCTCCAAAAACTCTCCAAATACAAAAACCATTGTAAAATGTTCAAAAATACTTGTAATCTCATTAAGTGAGAAGTTTTAAATTTTCTTCTTGCATGTGAAAATGAAATAAGATTTGCATTACTAATCATGTTTACATTTCTTAATGAAATTGTCAAATGTAATATGTAATACAATGTCATAATAAATAAAACTTCCATACTAAAAATCAGGGAAAAGATACTAACTGCAGATATAAAACACAACTAAATGAAATAAAGACATTAAATTGTGTTCAAATCCCGCACCACATTAAGATTTGCAGTATCATATTAGACCTTACTTTGGCAGAGGATGTCTAACATTTTACAAATTTTGTTGTTATTTGTTTATCTCAATTTAATTAATTAATGTAGATTACTATAGAATCAATAATGGTGTAATTAGTTCATTAAGCAAATCTGTTCAAAGGAAAAGAAAAACAGTACATGAGCAAGTGTTTCCACAGTATTTCCACAAGGCCACATATACTTTTGCAATGGATTCCTTGTCAAATAACCTTCAAGTAATGCTAAGTACCATCCATTCATGTTGTTTGTTGGTGATGGTGCCTTCACTGACTTATGGTAATCCTAAGGTGAACTATCATGAGGTTTTCCTGGCAAGTATCTTCAGAGAGAATTTGCCATTGCCATTGCCATTGCCATCTTCTGAGGGTGAGAAAGTGTGATTTGCCCAAGGTCACCTAGGTGATTGCTATGGCTGAGCCAGGATTCAGACCCTGGTCTCCCAGTGTCCAAGTTCAACACTCAAGCCACTACACTATGCTGGCTCTGAAAAACATTTATAGCAAGAGTATTTTGTGGGAGGGGGGAGAGTCAGACAAGTAGCAGTGTTATACAATACAGGATATATTCTGCCTTGGTAGATCTCTTACTTTAATGGTATCAACAGTTAATACTTATTGTGGTGAAAACCCTAAGCAGTGATTCCCAAAGTGTGCCCTTTAAGGGATTTTGGAGTTCAACTCCCAAAAGCCTCAGCCATGTTGGCCAATAGTCTGGGATTCTGGGATCTGAAGTCCAAAATCCCTTATAGGGGACAGTTTAGGGATCACGGCCCTAAAGAAAAACACTGAAGCTGATCCCATAAAAATCAGGCAGAAGTAAAGGAAGCAAGATAGGAGGTACTAGATTTAATGATTAATTAAATGTTCCAATCCAACCCTGCATAGAAACAGAGGGAAAACCAATTTCCAATCTCTAAATATGTAATTTTTAAAATCATTTTCTTATCAAGTAAAATTTTCTTCTTGCTGTGAGGCAGGCTTTTAAAACTGGACCATTTTGAAGACTATGCACAGTTTAGAATGTATTCTGTGCAAAATTTACACATAGTAATTATGTACAGAAAGCAGCATTTTCTACAAAAAAAGAGTATTCTCTGTGCAGAAAATAATAGTTCTATGCAGAAAAACTGTTTCTTGCACAAAAATGCTGCTTTCTCAACAAAATAGCCATGTGCAAATTTTGCACAGAATAAGTCCACAACTGCAGCCTTTCTGCACAAAAAAGATTTTCTATGCATTGAATATTTTTTTCAGTGCAGAAATATTATTTTCTAAATAGAAAATGCTGCTCCCTGTGAAAAACATGCAAGTGAAAATTATATCTAGAGTAAGACCCAAATTGTGAAGATCCACATCACTCTAGTGGTGCATTTACCTTCAGGTTACCCTGATCTGTGGTGACCACACGTTGTCTACATGATCACCAGACACACTGAGGCAAAGTTCAGGAGAACTGTCCATACAGTCCTCCCTTTTGGCATCACCCCAGTCTAAAAAAAATCACACTATGTGTGGCTGCTCTGCTTTTTCTCCCCTCCCCCAGGTAGGCAAACGTACATATTTCTGAATCCTCCCCCCCCCCCTCACCAGCCTCACACTGACATTGCTATGGAGCTCAGTTCAGATGCACATGCAATTATCTGGATTTTTCACTAAAAACCAAAATAAATTCACACTCTTTTCTCTTTGGATTAAAGCCCTGAGGTGATTAAGTCCCAACCAGCCTGTACACCATTTGGAAAGCTCACTGTAAGAACGAGGTGAAAGCTTTTTAGCTGTCCCATCTAAATGCACCCTAGGGTTTCTTAATGTTCAAGAAAGAGGCTTTTGACCATGTGGGGGAGGATATTTTCAAACACTTTCCCCATCTCTGAAGAAACATTTGGAACACAACCTGTAGTAGGAAAATGTCTTCTTTTTCAATTGCATAATATTTAATGGGTTTTTTGTTTGGTTTTACATCAATCTAGATTTGAATCCTATGCAATAACTAGTTAGGGTAGGCAACTACTGGGGGAGAAGCCATTTGTCCAAGAGTAGTGAAGCAGAAGTCAACTTTTCTGTTACTTCTTTTTGGGAAAAGGTCGCTTCTAGTCCAAAAATGGGTGGGGATATTTGGCATTCTGAGTCAAATGTGGGAGGCATTTTGTTCCAAATGTGTTCATAAAACATTTTCTCCAAAAGACTAGGAGGCCCTGGAGTGTCCAGGTGCCATAAAACCAAAGCTTGTGATCATACAAAGTTCAAAGTGCAGAACCCAAATCACAGAACTGATGGTTTGGTTTTCTAGATGTCCAGCATTGTCCCTACATTATTATGATTGTTGGTGTATTAGGCATGTATTAAGATTTAAATGTATAATAAAGCTTTTTCAAAAAATGTATTCCTATTGGCCCAACTCTGATGCTTGAAAAATCATACTAAATACTTAAAATCCTTGAGCTTCTCTATAGCAGCAGCGGCGACTGTCCCGGCTCGGCAGGATCCGAGGAAGGACCTGGTTCCCTGAGGGGGTGTGTCTGGCCCCATAAAATTCCATCAAAGGGACTGGGACTCAGCGGACTCTGCCCCAGCCCATACTTACCATCAGGGCGGCCTCGGAGCAGCTGTGCACTGCGAGTCCGGGGAGAACGCCGGCAGGGATAAAAGACCCGTCCAGGAACACCCTCCTTCGGCACTCGCAGCGGCGGCGACTCTCCCGGCTCGGCAGGATCTGAGGAAGGACCTGGTTCCCTGAGGGGGCGTGTCTGGCCCCATTAAATTCTATCGAAGGGACCGGGACTCAGTGGACTCTGCCCCAGCCCATACTTACCATCAGGGCGGCCTCGGAGCAGTTGTGCACTGCGAGTCCGGGGAGAACGCCGGCGGGGATAAAAGACCCGCCCAGGAACACCCTCCTTCGGCACTCGCAGCGGCGGCGACTCTCCCGGCTCGGCAGGACCCGAGGAAGGACCTGGTTCCCTGAGGGGCGTGTTGGGCCCCAATAGTGATCATCAGCAGGGACCTGATCTTAGAGGGTCTTGCCCTCGGCCTGTTATTACCATCAGCGGGGTGGATGAGACCTGCTTCTTTGGTGTTCCCCCCTGCTAAGGGAAATTGTAGAAGGGTCAAATAATGTATCATTTCACCGAGGCTAGGACTGTGATGGGAGCGGCTATTGGAGTCGTGCAGGGGAAAGGGAGGTATGGCTGGAACTATGGGAACCAATGTTGCAAAAGAAGACAGGATTGCTGGTTGAGAGCTATCCCGCCTTCAGTTCCCTTAGTTGCTCTGAATGGTTTGGGGAGCAGACCAACCATACCACAGAACCTCACTCTGCTCCTTTGCAATGCCAGGTCAGTGAAAAGTAAAACCTGTATCATCCAGGAGCTTCTCTTGGATGAGGATGCCGACCTGGCTTGCTTTATAGAGACCTGGCTGGGAGAGGATAGCACAGCTATCTGGGCGTAAATCCTCCCAGCCGGGTACTCTGTTAGTGAGCAGGTGAGAGGAAGTGGGCGGGGGGACGGAGTGGATCTGGTTCATAAGAATCATCTGACCTTAACCAGGATACCTGTCCGGAACACAGTCCACTTCGAGTGTATGTACCTTAGCTTAAAGACCAGGGATAGTTTGGGGATTTTGCTAGTCTACCGACCACCCCGTCGTCTAGCAGACTCCCTGACCGAGCTGACACAACTGGTCTCTGAGCTATTGTTGGAATCTCCCAGACTTCTGATTCTGGGGGACTTCAACATTCCGCTCGAGACCAGTTTAACAAGTGCGGCTCGGGAGTTCATGGAGACCATGACAAACATGGGCCTATCCCAATTGGTCAATGGGCCCACACATTGTGCAGGTCATACACTCGATGCGGCCTTCAGTACGGAACAGGAATATCCGTGGGCGGAGGTGGTAAGTACCTCCGCATTGTCATGGACGGATCATTTCCTGTTTAAGATGGAACTGAGAGCCAATATCTGCCCCGCCGAGGGTGGTGGACCCATTAGAATGGTCCGCCCTCGAAGGCTAATGGAGCCCATTGGATTTCAGAAAGCCTTGGAGGGTTTATTGGTTGGGAATGCCGGGGATCCTGTCGACGCCCTGGTCGATATTTGGAATCTTACCAGGGCTGTCAACACGATCGCTCCTAAGCGTCCTTGTCAACCTGCTTCAAACCGGAGGCCATGGCTTACACCTGAGCTTAGAAGAATGAAGCGGGTTGGACAACGACTAGAGCGCAGGTGGCTGAAGACTCGACTCTTATCGGACAGAACTCACCATAAGAATTTTCTTTATTCTTATCGGGAGGCAGTACGGGCAACGAGGAGAGCTTTCTCCTCTGCATGTATTGCGTCTGCAGAGTCTCATCCGGCAGAGCTGTTTAGGGTGGTGAGGGAGATGACGCAGGTCCCTCCTGCGCCAAATCCCTTGCTTAACCCGACAACGGCCTGCTGTGACACATTTAACAACTTCTTTGCAGACAAAATCTCTCAGATAAGAGCCAACTTAGATGCCGCCATTGAAACAGAGTCGATAGGCGAGGTGTCCAGTGACTCCACCGATGTAGTTATACTGGATCAGAGGACATGGACAAGCTGCTTGGTAAGGTGAGGAAGACAACCTGCCCTCTTGACCCTTGCCCATCATGGCTGGCTGTCCGGGGGGGATGCATTGGTGAGTTTCCTTAAGGATATCATCAATGCATCCTTCAGGGAGGGACATGTTCCATCTAGTCTTAAGGAGGCAGCTGTTAGGCCGCTTCTGAAAAAGCCTTCCCTGGACCCCCTGGAGATGAAAAACTATAGGCCTGTGTCATTGCTGCCATTTTTGAGCAAGGTGATCGAGAGGGCGGTTGCTCTTCAGCTCCAAGCTGTCTTGGATGAAGCCGATTATCTAGACCCATTTCAAACCGGCTTCAGGACAGGCTTTGGGGTTGAGACTGCCATGGTTGCCTTGACCGACGATCTGCGTCTGAGCATCGACAGGGGTAGTGTGACCCTGTTGGTGCTCCTAGACCTCTCAGCGGCTTTTGATACAATAGATCACAGCATCCTCTTAGACCACCTGAAGGGATTGGGTATCGGGGGCACTGCTTTGCAGTGGTTCCGGTCCTTCCTCTCGGGTCGGTCCCAGAGGGTGCTGCTCGGGGACTGTAGTTCCAGTAAGAGGGACCTCACTTGTGGGGTCCCTCAGGGAGCTATTTTGTCCCCGATATTTTTTAACATCTATATGAAGCCACTGGGTGAGATAATATGGAGTTATGGTGCTGGGTGTTATCAGTACGCTGATGACACCCAAATCTATTTCTCCATATCTCGTTCGTCGGCCTCAAATTCCAGTGGCATTTCTTCTCTCAATGAATGTCTTCGGGCGGTAATGGGCTGGATGAGGAAAAACAGATTGAAGCTGAATCCAGACAAGACGGAGGTGCTCACGGTCTCAGACCCAAAACCAAGAATTGGGTTGCAACCTCCAGTCCTGGATGGGGTCACACTCTCCTCCAGTGACTGTGTTCGCAGTCTGGGGGTGCTCCTTGACTCATCGCTCCTGATGACAAATCAGGCAAATGCGACGGTCAGGAGCGCCTGTTATCAGCCTGATACGCCAGCTGCGCCCTTTTCTGGAAGTAAGGGATCTTGAGACTGTTGTGCATGCGCTGGTAACCTCACGCCTCAACTTCTGTAATGCGCTCTACATGGGGCTACCCTTGTACCTGGTTCGGAAACTGCAGTTAGTGCAGAATATGGCGGCCAGGTTGTTATCTGGGACATCTAGGAGGGATCATATTACTCCGATTTTGTGATCCCTCCACTGGCTGCCTATTGGTTTCCAGGCCCAGTACAAGGTGTTGGTTATTACCTTTAAAGCCCTAAATGGCTTAGGTCCAAACTATCTCAGAGACCACCACCATACAATCCTCCCCGCGCCCTCCGATCATCTGGGAGGAATCTGCTGCAGTCCCAAAGAGCTAGGCTTGCAGCGACCTCCCAGAGGGCTTTATCTATTGTCGCCCCCAGACTCTGGAACGGCCTGCCGGATGAGATCTGTCAATTGACATCTTTGTACAGCTTTAAAAAGGCTGTTAAGACGGATCTCTTCCGGCAGGCCTTTCCAGACTAGATAGTTGGCCTCGGGACCCTTCGAATCCTGGTATTCTTATTAGGACTTTATCATAATTCCCTTAAAGTTGATCAGCAGGGGATTGTTGGATTGTTCGTTTGCTGTTCTGTTGTTTTGTTGGTTGTTGTTGTTGTTGTTTTAATTGAAGTTAGTTTTAACTATTAATTACTGCTTAATTGCAGTTGTTTTAATTGTATTTGATTTAATAACTTTTTAAGGGAGGGAGGAGGGAATGATATTGTTTTAACTTACTGTATTTTATTATCTGCTGTTCACCGCCTAGATTGGTTTTCCACTCGGGCTGTATATAAATAAATTACATTATTATTATTATTATTATTATTATTATTATTATTATTAGTCCTTTTATACAAGAGATTGTGTTATTCAGAGACAGCCCTTTCTTTTGCCTTACTTGATGTTATTTTGGACAATATCCAGAAATACCTTTAACAGTCTTCTCAGTCCAGGTTTTGCCTCAGACAAGAGTACAGGATGTCTTGCATGCAATATAATTGAACTAATTTTATTATATGGCATACTGAAGATATAAATGTTGACAACATCCATAAACTATGCATTAAATAGAAGAAACAAGAAAACAGCCTTGCTTAAATTGTTTTGCAGATAGTGCAGGGGCCTAAATAAAATTGCTGTCTAATTTAGAGTAGACTCACCGAACCAGTGATAATATGGTAAGTCAACAGTTATGTAACCTCCATTGATTCAATGTGTCTATTTTAGGTGAGATTAGTATTTGGATTCAGGGCAGTGTTGGTGAGATGTGCCTCGGTAGTACACCACACCTGCAGCTAAATGCTATTATAAAGATTATATGTCTTTTATTTACAGATGAAGAGGAGAATTTTTGTAGAGTCTTGTATGGGTAATTGAATCAAATATCACCTTCTGATTGCTTAATGCTGCCTGCAAAGGTTGGTGTTTTTCTTCTTTTTCATTGATATATATATATATTCAGTTAGATTAGAAATGCTGAAGCAGTTTTCTAACCAAATTTTCAAATCAAATTAGTTTATATTACTAATGGTTTTAGTTTCATGTTCAATGGTTTGTAGTGGGGAACATCAGTAACACATGAAGACACCATCGTATATCCTGGAGATTTTGACCTAATTCATTTAAGGCAGTTCCCAAGCCAATACTAGAGGTCTACATACCAGAAAGGTTTAAAACTGATTTAATGATGTTTTATCTTTTTAAAAAGAAACAATATGCTGTTTCTACAACTTTTTGTTTTTTGTCCTTTCATGCGATATGTTAATTTGCTTTGATGGCTATTAGATGTTCAGTACCAAACATATGTTTGAAGAAAAGTTGCATGAGTCTTTAGGGAATAGAAGTCCATGCGATCATTTTGCAAACTCTGTTATCTTTTGATCAGCTTTATCTTCTCCAAATGCACAGACTGCAACTCCATATTTTTCATATAATGTGCTGCAAAAGCATGGCTAATTTTGCAGTTAATTTACATTTTTTTGAATGTTATATATTCAAGTCCTACTACATTAAGGTAGGAATATTATTTTAAAAAAACTTGGACCTTTACAGACTGCCAGAAATAATGCAGCTTGAGTCCACTTTAACTGCCCTCTCAGTGCTAGAGAATCACAGGAAGTGTAGTTTATTGTGGCACCAGAGCTCTCTGACAGAGAAGGCTCAATGTCTCAGAAAAAACTACAATTCCCATGATTCCCTAGCACTGAGACAGGGCAGTTAAAGTGGACTCAAGCTGCATTATTTCTGGCACTCTGTAAAGGCCCTAGATTCTAGTGGGAATAGTTCCCACTAAACATAATGAAATGTACTTCTGTGTTGAGACTCCATGTATTATACTATATGGAGCATTTAAAAACCAAGAGTGAACACATCCAAGGAACAGTAGGAGGAGCAGAAATCTTTGTAGTTGGGCACATTTTGACATTTTCCCCCATTTCTGGACATTTGGAGGCATAAGAAATGTATAAGTTTACACAAAATACATTTTGTGCAATTTAAATTTTCATCAAAAGTCCGCATGTGAAACAATATAGCCACATAATATGTGTGAAAACTCTTGCACTGTTATCCAGTAGTGAGGAAAGTTTGAAAATTTTCTTTTTCATATGTGACACAAAATAAATTTTGCATCTCTGTTTATCATATTTAAGTCCACCTAAAATTAATAATAATAATAATAATAATAATAATAATAATAATAATAATAATTTTTATTTATATACCGCCCTATGGCGGACCAATCCGGGCGGTGAACATAATGATTAAAATATACAATAATACAGTGTAAAACAACATTATTCCCACTCCCCCCCTTAAAAAATTATTAAATCAAATCAATGTAAAACTAGGTTAAATTTAACCCAATTATAAATTAATAATTAATAAAATTAATAGAAAATTTACATACAAACCGAACCAAACCCCTGCAAATGGGAAATTAACAAAAAAAACACAAAAAAATTTTGTGTTCATCACTGAAAAAAATTCTTCTAATTTCATGCTAATCAACATGCTTTTGTTGGCTGGATCTGAACTGGAAAATTTTGTAATACCATGAGAGCCTTAATTATCAAAAAGACTCACTACATTGATTTTGCCCCCTTTTCTTCTCCTGTTCTTGGACTGAAATACCAAATGACAGCTCCATGACAACTTATCAATGGGAGAAGCACGTGGGGATGGCTCCATGATACTTTACCCATGGGAGAAGCGTGCGGAGGTATGATAATTTTTGGCTCCCGATCGTGCAATTAGCGAAGTTTAAGGATGGGAGAAGGACACTGTTCCTCCTGTGTGATAATCTCCTAGGAAAACAAAGAGATTATAGAATAGAATCTGGGAAAGCTGAGTAGTACAGCAATCTATTAAGGCCTGATTTTTTTTGTGAGCAGGGGGAGTAGGGGAAGAATATTAACATGAAGAGATGGGAAAACACTTTCATTCCCTAGTCCCCGATATCCAATGGATAAACACTTTTTTTGGGAATAATAATAATAATAATAATAATAATAATTTCCTACCTCTCTTCTAGGCTTGAGGCAGGGTACAACATATTAAAATAGAAAACATAATTAAAACACATAAACTCACAGTTAAAACACAACACTATAAAATCATTACAGTACACTTATAGGGTACATATACAATTAAAATCCATCTCTCCACTGGCAAACACACGGTGGCGGCGCCATTTTGGGGCCACAGAGGACTGCAGACAGCCCTGCCGGGAAACCATCCAGCCCTGTCCGAAGACCATCAGGGGCAGCCTGAGCCTGCCGCAGCTGCACCAGGCCGGGAGGAGCATCGGCGGGGATAAAAACCCACCCGAATCCATCTCTTCCTCGGCAAACACGTGGCAGCAGCGGTGGCATTTTGGGGCCTCGGAGGACTGGGCGGGACTGTTTATAGTCACTGTGGGAGTTGTCATTAACAACAACACATATATTTTAACTCTCTTATAATGCTAACAGTGAACAATTGTTAGGATTGGAATAAGCCATTATTTCTCCAGCCCCTTTCTTTTCATTAGCTGGATCACCTGTTGTTGTCATCTTACAATGAAGCCGGGAACAGTCTGGGAGTGGGCGTTAAGGTTGTGTGGGGGTGGGTAGATATGGTGGCAACAGAGTGAAGAAATGTTACAAAAGAAGAAGGGATAGATGCATAATACCTATCCCTTCTTCAGTTCATTCTGTTTCCTAGAATAACTTGGAGAGTGTACCAGCCATTCCACAGACCCTTATGTTGCTCCCATATTATCCACGACCTCTTATTAGATGAGGCGGCTGACCTGGCATGCTTTACCGAGACCTGACTGGGAGACGCCAGCACTGCTATGTGGGCGCAGGCCCTCCCAGCTGGGTATATGGTTAGTGAGCAGATAAGGGAAAGTGGGTGGGGTGTGTGTGGCCTTGGTTAATAGAAATAACATAACCTTGACCAGGAAGCCTATCTGGAAAACAACCTATATCGAGTGTATGTACCTTAGCCTGAAAAGCAGGGATAGTTTAGGGATTCTGTTGGTATACCAGCCACCCCATTGCTTAACAGACTCCCTAACTGAGCTGACCTCGCTGGTCTTGAAGTTGTTGCTGGAGTCACCCAGACTTTTGGTTTTGGGCGACTTCAACTTTCCACTCAAGACCGGCTTGTCCAATCTAACTGGTGCAGCTCAGGAGTTCATGGAGACCATGACAAACATGGGCCTATCCCAATTGGTTGATGGACCCACACATTGTACTGGTCATACCCTCAATGGGGTTGTTAGTACGGAACAGGAATATCCATGGGTGGATGTTACAAAAGCCTCTGCATTGTCATGGATGGATCATTTCCTGGTCAAGATAGAGCTAAAGGCCACTATCAGCCCCCTCGGGGGCGGTGGACCCATTAGAATGGTCTGCCCTCAAAGGCATATGGAACCCATCAGTTTCCAGAAGGCCTTAGAGGGTTTAATGGTTAGTAATGCCAGTGATTCTGTCAAAGCCTTGGTGAATACTTGAAACATCGATCTTGCCAGGGCTATCAACACAATCGCTCTCAATCGTCTTTTCCAGCCCGCTTCTAATCATAAGCCCTGGTATACAGAGGAACTTAGGAGGATGAAGCGAGCTGGACGAATAGAGCATGAATGGCAGAAGACTCGGCTCCTATCCAACAGAACTCACTATAGGAAGCATCTTGATTCCTATTGGGAGGCTTTAAGTGTAGCACAGAGATCTTTCTGTTCTGCACGCATTGCGTCTGCAGAGTCCCGTCCAGCAGAGCTGTTTAGGGTAGTGGGGGAATTGACAAAGATTCCCCCGGCACCGAGTCCCCTATTTAACCCAACGACAGCCTGCTGTGACACATTTAATACCTACTTTGTAGATAAAATCTCTCAGATAAGAGCCGACTTGGACGCCATCGTTTTGACAGAATCTGTAGACGAGGTGTCCAGCAACTCTGTTGATGGCGATTTACTGGATCAGTCTCAATCTGTGAGTACCAATGACGTGGACAAGATCCTTGGAAAAATAAGGAAGATGACTTGCCCTCTCGATCCATGTCCATCTTGGCTGGTCATCCAGGGAGGATGCATTGAGCGTATTCCTATGGGATACAATCAATGCGTCCTTCATGGAAGGTATTGTACCATTGTGTTTGAAGGAGGCGGCCGTTAGGGTACTCCTGAAAAAAAACCTTCCCTGGACCCTCTGGATAGAAATAATTATAGACCAGTCTCCTTGCTCCCTTTTCTCAGCAAGGTGATCAAGAGGGCAGTTGCTTCCCAAATCCAGGCAGTCCTGAATGAAACCGATTATCTCAATCCATTTCAAACCGGCTTCAGGACAGGATATGGAGTGGAGACTGCCATGGTTGCTCTGACCGATGACATCCGCTTGGGCATTGACAGGGGTAGTGTGACCCTGCTGGTGATCTTGGATCTCTCAGCGGCTTTTGATACAATAGACCACGCCATCCTCTTGGATCGCCTGAGAGAGTTAGGAATCGGGGGCAATGCTTTGCGGTGGTTCCGTTCCTTCCTCTCAGGTAGATCCAAGAGGGTGATGCTCGGGGACAGTTGCTCTTCCAAAAGTGAGCTTAATTGTGGCATCTCTCATGGCGTCATCCTGTCCCCGATGCTTTTTAACATCTATATGAAGCCAATGGGTGAGATCATCCGGAGGCATGGAGCACGGTGCCATCAGTATGCTGATGACACCCAGATATATCTCTCCATGACCAGATCATCGGCCCAGACTTCAGATGGCATCTCTTCTCTAAATGACTGTCTCAGAGCAGTAATGGATTGGATGACGAAAAACAGATTGAAACTAAATCCAGACAAAACGAAAGTACTGACAGTCACGGGCCTGAAACCAGATCTGGGAATACAGTCTCCAGTCCTGAATGGAGTCACACTCTCCTCCAAGGACTGTGTTCTCAGTTTGGGGGTGCTCCTAGATTCATCGCTTCACATGACTACTCAGGTGAATGCGGCGGTCAGGAGTGCCTGTTATCAGCTTCGGCTGATACGCCAATTGTGCTCTTATCTGGATATGAGGGATCTGGAAACTGTGGTACACGCTCTGGTAACCTCATGTCTGGATTACTGTAATGCGCTCTACATGGAGCTACCCTTGTGCCTAACCCAGAAACTTCAATTGGTACAAAATATGGCAGCCAGGTTAATTGCTGGAACATCTAGGAGGGAGCCTATAACACCTGTGCTTAAATCCCTCCACTGGCTGCCGACCAGTTTCCAGGCACAGTACAACGTGTTGGTTTTAACCTTTAAAGCCCTACATGGCTTGGGGTCATCTTATCTCAGGGACTACCTCTTCCCGTATGATCCCCCCCATGCACTTCGGTCCTCTGGGAGAAATCTGCTGCAGCCTATAAAGACCAGGCTTTTGCAGACCTCCCAGAGGACCTTCTCTGCAACCGCCCCCAGACTGTGGAATGGCCTGCTGGATGAGATCCGTCTCGTTACCACTCTTGCTGCCTTTAAAAAGGCAGTAAAGATGGATCTCTTCCTGCAGGCCTTCCCGGAATAACTGCCCAGCTAATTGGAGGTGATCCTCCATTTTACCCCTCCGGCTGCCACGATATGTATGCCACTTGGTTCTGTAGTATTTTATGATTGAATTGATTTTAATTCTATGATAGTTTAATTTAGTTTTAAGGCATGGGAGGGTTTGGGGGTGGGGGTGGGGTGTGTGGGATGATGGAATGTTTTAACTGTTGTATTTTTTAACTTGCTGTAAGCTGCCCTGATTGCCGAGCAGAGGGGCAGGCTATAAATAAAACTATTATTATTATTATTATTATTATTATTATTAAAAAGTCATGATTTAAAATTAACTGGATAGGCCTGCAGGAAGAGATATGTGGTATTCATTGGCAGTCTCCCATCCAAATATTAAACAGGGCTATCCCTACTTAGCTTCCAAGATTAGACAGGATCTGGTGTCTGTAGCATATTTAGACCCATTTAATTCCATATAAATCTTTAATTAATCCAGAGAATGATTCATGATGTTTCTGAGTAGGAAAGTTGCATATATGGGATGAGGGATGATGGGTGGGAAAGAAGGAGAAATGCCAATTGACAGTAAAACATTTGCTGAGACTGTCATGGTTTAATGCTCTGCCTGCACAGTCCTTATGAAAGGAGTATCCCTGGTGGGACAGTGTGCCCTCAACAACCATGTAGACCAATTAAAGTTTTGCAGCAAAGTGACAAAAGGAAAATATGCTTTCCTGAACATAAGGAGATGTAACATCTCCTTTTCTTGCTTGGCAGCAAATTACAACCAGACACTGCTCAGGCACTCCCACACTTTCCCGTCAACCACTCCATGAAGCATGTGTTTCCCTATTGAAGATGGAATCTTCCTCATGAAGGGTTATATGTTAGATACTGAATTCCTCCTCCATCCCCTCCAGAAAGTGACATATAGATGTGTATATTCACTGAGGAGACATATGACACTAATGCTGCATCTTCACTGAAGAAATAATGCACTTTGATATTGTCATGGCTCAATACCATACTATAGAATAATTGAATTTGTAGTTTGTTGTGGCACCAGAGCACTCTGACATAGAAGGCTAAATATCTCACAAAACTACAAATCCCACAATTCCATGGCATTGAGCAGTTAAATCATTGTCAAATTGAATTATTTTGGCAGAGCAGATTCAGCCTAACTGGACTGCAATCATATTTGGCAAGTGTTTAGAGATTATTTGAACTGCTGTAAAATCATAGAATCATAGAATTGGAAGAGACCACAAGGGCCATCCAGTCCAACTCCCTGCCATGTAGGAACTCAAAATCAAACCATCCGTGACAGATGGCCATCCAGCCTCTGTTTAAAGACTTCCAAAGAAGGAGACTCCACCACACTCTGAGGGAGTGTATTCCACTGTCAAACAGCTCTCACTGTCAGGAAGTTCCTCCTAATGTTGAGGTGGAATCTCTTTTCCTGTAGCTTGCATCCATTGTTCCGAGTCCTATTCTCTGGAGCAGCAGAAAATAAGCTAATGCCCTTCCCAATATAACATCCCTTCAAATATTTAAAGAGGGCTATCATATCCTCTCTTAACCATCTCTTCTCCAGGCTAAACAACCAGTTCCCTAAGTCATTCCTCATAGGGCATGGTTTCCAGACACTTCACCATTTTACTCACCCTCCTCTGGACACGCTTCAGTTTTCCAACATCCTTTTTGAATTGTGGTGCCCAGAACTGGACACAGTATTCCAGATGGGGCTTGACCAAAGCAGAATACAGTGACACTATTATTTCCCTTGATCTACTATACTTCTATTAATGCAGCTTAAAATTGCATTTGCCTTTTTAGCTGCGGCATCACACTATTGACTCATGTTCAACTTGTGGTCTACTAGAACTCCTAGATCTCTTTAACATGTAGTCTCAGTAAGCCAGGTGTCCCCCATCTTATATCTATGCATTTCATTTTTTTGTCCCAAGTGCAGTACCTTACATTTCTTTGTGTTGAAATTCATTTTGTTAGCTTTGGCCTAGCTTTCTAATCTATTAAGGTCATATTGAATTTTCATCCTGTCTTCTGGGGTATTAGCTATTCTTCCTAATTTGGTGTCATCTTCAAATTTGAGAAACATGTCCCCTATTCCTTAATCCAAGTCATTAATAAAGATGTTGAATAGCACTGGGCCCAGGACAGAACCCTGTGGCACTCCACTGGTCACTTTTCTCCAGGATTAAGAGGAGCCATTGCTGAGCACACTTTGAGTTCGGTCAGTCAACCAGTTACTAATCCACCTAACATTTGTATTGTCTAGCCCACATTTTACTATCTTGTTTTCAAGAATATTGTGGGGAATCCTTGTCAAAAGCCTTACTGAAATCAAGATATGCTATGTCTACCGCATTCCCATGATCTAGCAAGTTGGCAATTTTATCCAAAAGAGAGAGAGAGAGAGAGAGAAAGAGAAAGAGAGATCAGATAAGTCTGACATGACCTGTTTTTGAGAAACCCATGTTGACTTTTAGTGATAATGGCGTTCCCTTCTAAATGTTCATAGAATCTCTGTATAATGAACTGTTCTAGAATCTTTCCTGGTACTGATGTCAGACTCAGTAGTCGATAGTTGTTGGGATCCTCTTTTTCTCCCGTTTTGAAGATGGATGCAATGTTTGCCCTCTCCAGTCTGTGGGGACTTCTCCTGTTCTCCAAGAGTTCTCAAAAATTATTGTTAGTGGATCTGAGGTTACATTTGCCAGTTCTTTTAATATCCTTGGATGTAGCTCATCTGGTCGTGGAGACTTAAATTCATTTGGGTTAACCAGAGATTCCTGTACTTTCTCTTTACTTATTCTGTGCTGCATTTGCCCTATTGTGTCCTCTGCTCCATTTTCCTCAGGTTGAGCACCCTTTTCTTTTTGTGAGAAGATTGAAGCAAAGAAGGTGTTGAGTTGTTCTGCCATTTCTCTGTTCCTATTAGAATTTCTCCATCTTCTCTGCGCAGTGGCCCTACCATTTCCTTCTTCTTTCTTTTGTTATGAACATAACCTAAAAAGCCCTTTTTATTGTCCTTAACCCCTCTAACAAGCCTTAGCTCATTCTGTGCGTTGCCTTTCCTGATTTTACCACCACATGTGCTAGCTATTTGTTTGAATTCCTCTTTAGTGATTTTCCCCTTTTCCATTTCTTATACATCTCCTGTTTAAAACTTAGGGCCTCTACAGACGGGCAGCCATGGGCTGCCCCGAGAAGCCGAGGATTAGAGCCCAAAGGGCTGGCCTGGAGGCAGAGATGGGATGGGGCAGCTGCACGCCGGCCACCCTAACCCTATGCCAACGCCTTCCTGATGCACTGCTCCCTGCATCAGCACATCCTTCTGGCGCAACATTTTGACATGCTGCACCGGAAGGGGCGCTAAAGAGCTGCACGCTGGATCTTATTGCATCAAAAGTCTCTTTTCGGGGTGGCAAAAGGGAGGATCGGGCCATGGTGTGCAGCAGCAGTGACCCCGATCCTCTTCTTCCTGGAGCAGCCTAGAGCTGCCCGTCTGCAGCCTCCCATAGATACCAACAAACAAAATTGCCATTTAAATATGAACTTACACTGCATTAATTGCAAGAGGATGGGAAGAAAGCATATATATGTACAGATTTCCCTCCCTGTTCATGGACTTTGAGTTCACTGTCTCAGGGGGGAAGCAGATGGGCGGCCGTGGGCCGCCCGAGGAAGCTGCGCTGTGGGACCGAGGCATCCCCACTCCTCAGTCCCATGGTGCAGCTTCGCCGCCCCTGAAAGAAGCACTAAATTGGCGCTCCTATCACAAGTCGATGAAGGTGCGCCGCAAAATGCTGCGTCGCACCTTCAGCTACTCTTCTTCCACAGCGCGTGCAAATGCTGTGGCGGGAGGTCCTCCTCAGAGCACCGGCCGGGCTGAGGGCCGGCTGCTCTGAGGACGACCTGGGGAAGGGGTTGGGACACTGATTGTGCGGCTGCACCTCCCCTTCCCTGCCCCCAAGATGGCCCTTTAAGCTGTCTGCTTAGGGGGCAACTCTTCACAAGGAGGGACAAATGCCTATGTGTAAAATGGCTGTGAGCGTGCCACAGGCACATGCAGCATTAGGGCTTCGGCAGACAACTAATAGAGTCGTCTTGGAGGCCAGGAAGAGGAGGAGCAGCCGCACGCATGGTGCTCCTTCCTCTTCCTGAGGTTGCCCTCAGAGCTGCCAGCCCTCCACACGGCCGGTGCTCCCAGGGCAACCTCCCGCCGCAGCGTCCACACACGCTGTGGCGGATAAGTCAAGGAAAGTACGCCCTACGCGTTTAGGGTGCACTTTCCCTGACTTATGAATGGAGCGCTATTTTTGCGCTCCTTTCAGGGACACCGCAGGAGCGCCGCGGTGCAGAGGCTGCGGTCCCGCAGCGCTCCGTCCGGCGGCATCCTGGAAGCACTCGTGTGCTTCCCCCCATTAGTTTCAATGGGGCTTGAATATTAGAAAGCTGCCATTTTTGTGGGGGGGGGGGTCAGGAATGGATCCCCCATGAATTGGGAGGGGCAACTGTAAAAGAAATTGACAGCCACAGTGAAGCTTTAGGATCAGTAAAGTCTTAAGCCAAAGACTTAGGGGCTATGCAGACTGGCAGGAAAAGGTGACCTGAAGCTGCCTTTACTGTAAGCTGAAGCAACTGCACCGCCTGCCCCAAGGATGCCCTAAATCGGAACAGAGCAACCACACTGGGGGGAGTCAATGCAGCTTTTCTGAGGCTGTATTGAAGCCCCAGCAACCGCACCGCCAGCATCAAGGACACCGCAAAGGGAGACAGAGCAACTGCATGGGTGGACAGCTGCTGCTTTATTTTTTTTTTTTTTTTTGTTGTTGTTCTCTCAGACGCATGCACACATGTGCAGAAGAACATCCCTGCACACCTGTGCAGAAACACATCCCTGCACACCTGTGCACCTGCACAGGACCTGTCATGAGCTAGTATACAGTCTGTCACTCTCTGTGTACAAAGGTGGGTGACGTTCAGCATCCTGAACTGGTCCTGTCATAGGCTGGTATACAGTCTGTCATTTTGTCTGTACAAAGATGACTGGAGTTTGGCATGCCTGCACATGTGCACAGGACTTGTCATACATCCACAGATCATGCAAGGATTCACTGACCTCAACTTCCCCCAAGTAGTGGGTGCCGTAGATAGGCGCCACTATCTGATTGTGCCACTCTTGGAGCAAAGGAATGAGTTTATCAACTGAAAAGACACCTACTCCACCATTCTCCACAAAAAATGCCCCACCCAGATCAAGGGTAGGGGAGAGGTACATACACAGGAGGTTTGTGTGGACGTACTGGATACATGTAGCTGTGGTCATGCAAGGGACATGGTCAAAAGGACACACCAACAAACGTTACTCCAGGAGCTCCCACCATCATGCCAGGAAGTGGTATGCAGGTCTTATGTACACCTGCACAGACTAGGGGGGGAAGCAGATGGGCGGCCATGGGCCACCCCAGGAAGCTGTGCCATGGGGCCGAGGTATCCCCACACCTCGGCCCCGTGGTGCAGCTTTTAGGCCCCTGGAAGGAGCGCTAAATTAGTGCTTCTTCCACAAGTCGCTGAAGGTGCGCCGCAAAAGGCTGCCGGCACACCTTCGGCGACTCTTCTGCTGCAGCATGTATGGATGATGCAGCGGGAGGTCCTCCTCGGAGCGCCGGCTGTGCGGAGGGCCGGCTGCTCCGAGGAAGACTTGGGGAAGGGGTTGGGGCGCCCACTGTGTGGCTGCCCCTCCCCTTCCCTGCCCCCAAAACGGCACTTTTAGGTGTCTGCTTCCCCTCTCGGTCACAAAAGCCTCTTTCATGCAAACTGCTGTGCGTGCTGACAGCAAGCGTACATGCAACAAAATGCTTTTATTGTCATAATAGAGGACAATTGCTAGGGCCCTATGACAGTTGCGTAGGGCTACAATTAGGGTTAGGGTTACAATGGGGGAAGCAGACGGCACAAAGCGCCGTTTTCGGGGCAAGGAAGGGGAGGGGCAGCCGCACAGTGGGCGCCCCAACCCCTTCCCCAAAACGTCCTCAGAGCAGCCAGCCCTCTGCACAGTCGGCGCTCTGTGGATGACCTCCCGCTGCAGCATCCATACACGCTGCAGCGGAAGATTCGCCGAAGGTGCACAGGCAGCCATTTGCAGCGCACCTTCGGTGACTTGTGGAAGGAGCACTATTTTAGGTGTGCGGATACCCCGTGCAGCCTGTCTGCTTCCCCCCAATGTTTGGGTTCTAATATTCAAGTGCACCTGGGACAGTGCATCCACACCTGGAAGCATAGGGTGCTTTAAATTAAAGCCTGGATTGTAGAGCGAATGCTCTGGATCACCAACTCAGGGGGGAAGCAGATGGTGCAAAGCGCCATCTTCAAGGCAAGGAAGGGGAGGGGCAGCCACACACTGGGTGCCCCAACCCCTTCCCGAAGACATCGTCGGAGCGCTGGAGCCTCCACACGTCAAGCGCACCAAGGATGTCTGTCCGCCACAGCGTCCACACATGCTGCGGCGGAAAAGTCGCCGAAGGTGCACCGGCAGCCTTTTGCAGCACACCTTAGGTGATTTGCGGAAGGAGCGCTATTTTAGCGCTCCTTCCTGGGGCGGCGAAGCTGCACCGCGGGGCCGAGGAATGCGGCTGCCTCAGCCCCATGGTGCAGCTTCCTGGGGCAGCCCATGGCTCCCCGTCGGCTTAGCCCCTCGATTTCTGCTGCACATGGAACAGTGCATTTATATGGCCATTTTCTGGTGAACTGGTGTTGCTGCATACATACACACATGCGAAGGTGCACATCTTCGCCGAAGGAGGAGAAAAAAGCCGCTCCTTTTAGGAGCAACTTTTCTCAGTAAACAATGGCTAGAGGGTGCTTTCCTTGTGACTTTTAGGCATGCGACATTTAAACACCATGCCTACAAGTCACCCTCAAAGCACCTCTTTTTGCCCATCTGCTTAGCCCTTTAGTAAATTAACGTCTCTCTTTGTTGAAATTTGTACTGTCAGTACATTATTTTTTTATAGGGGAGTCATAGGATGTGCTCTATGCATAATTTACTAATAAACTAACACTTCATTGGGCACACAGCTCTGAGGAGATTTACTACTCCTCTGGTCTTCAGCATACCAGATGCCATGGATTTCAGGGTTTAAAAAAAGCCACCAAAGTTTTAAAAAGAGGAAAATATTCACAAAGATATTGTGCAAGACTAAGGGGGACAGCAGACGGGCAGCTGTGGGCCTCCCCGGGAAGTAGCGGATCATGGCCATGGTAACCCCATGCTGCAGCCCTGATCCTCCCTTTTGCTGCCCTCAAAAGAGCGACAAAATGTCGCTCCTTTTAGGGGTGGCAAAAGGCCACCCTAAGAGCCCTTCAGTGCCCTTTTCGGTGCACCCACAGAAGGGTGTACTTATGCCGTGCGCTGTGCCAGTGTGGGGTCGGAGCAGCCAGTATACGGCTGCCCCATCTCAACTCTGCCTCCAGGCTGGCCCTTTGGGCCGGTCTACAGAGGCCCTAAATTATCTTTTCAGTCTAAATAAAGATTGCAGTCCATTATTTCTGTACTCAGAAGTAAGCCCCATTGAATACTATATAAAAATACTTAGCAATACATCAGAATGAACTCACAAGGACTATTGCCTGGAATGTGTATTTATAGCAGGGGTAGGCAACCTTTCCCCTTTAAGGGCTGAGGGACTTCAGCTCCCAGAAGCCTCAGCCATGTTGGCCAATAGTCCCATGTTGGCCAATAGCTCCTGGGATTCTGGGAGCTGAAGTCCCTTGGCCCTTAAAGGGGAAAGGTTGCCTACCCCTGATTTATAGGCTAGAGCTTTAAGTTTTTTTGTTTTTTTGTTTTTTTTACAAAAGCTATAAGAGAGTAGACTCAGGGCTTTTAGATTTAATAACCAAATATTTCAAAGGAGATAAGCCTGATACCAACTATATTATTTTCCAGTCAACATGTTTTCATATTTCATGCTGTTCTTTAAAAAGGCAAAGTTTTCCCTTTTGACAAGTTTGGAGGTGTGCAGACTGGGGGGTCTGGGCTGCCCCATGAAGCAGCGGATTGGGGCCGCAGCTACCCCACACTGCCACCCCAATCCTCCCTTTTTCCGCCCTGAAAAGAGCGAGAAAATGCTGTTCCTTTTAGCGGTGTTAAAAGGCCACCCTAAGAGCTGCTGTGTGGCTCTTCCTCACCTCTTCCAGTGCAGCATGTCAGAACGCTGCGCCGGAAGGGTGTCCTGACACCTGACATCAGGATGGTGTTGGCATGGGTTGGGGCAGCTGGCTGCCCCGTCCCAACTGTGCCTCCAGGCCGACCCTTTCGGCTGGTCTGCAGAGGCCCTCAGTCTAGTTGTGTCTGACTCTAGGGGACATTGCTCATCTCCATTACTAAACAGAGAGAGCCAGCATTGTCAAAGATGACTCTGTGGTCATGTGACCAGCATGACTGCACAGAACACTGTTACTTTCCCATTAAAGTGGTACCTATTTATCTACTTGCACATTTTACATGCTTTTGAACTGCTAGGTTGGCAGAAGCTGGGACTAGTGATGGGAGCTCATGGCCTAAGCAGATGGCTTAAAAGGCCATCTTGGGGGCAGGGAAGGGGAGGGGCAGCTGCACGCTCAGCGCCCCCTCCCCCTCCCGAGGTCATCCTAGGAGCAGCCGGCCCTCCGCACGGCCGGCGCTCCAAGGAGGACCTCCCGCCGCAGCCTTTCCACACGCTGTGGTGGAAAAGTCAGTGAAAGTGTGCTGCAGCCTTTTGCAGCGCACTTTCTCTGACTTGTGAAAGGAGCACTAATTTAGTGCTCCTTTCAAGGGTGGCGAAGGTGCGGCGCAGGATCGAGGCATGGGGATGCCTCGGTCCCGCGGCGCAGCTTCCCAGGGCAGCTCACAGCCGCCCATCTGCTTAGCCCCTCAGTCGGTGATGCAGTGCTTGAGTCTTGACTTGATGGTCTTAACTGCTAAGCCACCATGTTGTTCAGCACTAGAATTTTATGAAGAATTTTCAGAAAATATAAGAAGTCAAAATATGTCAACATATGTAAACTATTTGCAAGTGCCTCTCATCAAAGCACAAAGTTCTTACATAGTGCTTTCTCCTTAAAGTGTTGCTCTGCTTTCACTGAGTCCCCCTGAAAACCCTAGGCTACAGTTGGTGAAGTTTGTGGATCTCTTTTTCTTTAAATACTACTGATAAACATAAAGTTTGTCCAGTTTTATTCAATACAGCTGTCACAACTTGTTCGTTCAGCAATGGGGCAACCATTTTTTTTTCCTTCTAGAAATACTGCTGGGAATGGTGCAGTAGCATAACACAGCATTATTTTATCTTCAAAACACTTTGCAACCAGGGTAGTGAGAACAGGTAAGCCACTGCTGGAAGCAGTGATTTAGCACTTGAACACAATAATCCTATTCATAGTTACCTGGTGGGGGGGGGGGGGGAGCTTCATTGTATCAACAAGGTTTTCTCTTTAGTAACTTTACATACAATGAAATACTGAAAGATGGCAATTTTTTTAAACACAAACCCCACCCCACAGTCATCTCATTTTAAATGACACCCAGTTGTCCCCTAATGAACAATTATAGAGATCTCTTCTTCCTGAAAGTAAGAAAACAATTGGGTCAAATAATTTGGCCCAGTTTAAAATGTTTCATTTTACTCTGGAAATGGTCCATATAAAATCTATTACTCTTATATAACTTTAGTTTTGTTCCTTTCAAATTTCTCCTAGAATCTATAGTGCCCTGCAGCTATATTTATTTTCCTGGTCAGCTAATAAAAAGTACATCTATTGAGATGTATGCATCATTGTTTGGATGAATATTAAATAGGAATGGGTAAAGATCATACATTTTGTCTCTTGTTAAAGTCTGTATAACTAAAAACACAGTGTTCAGGGAGATATCCAGGGTGATAGTAAAGATGAAATACTGTAATGGATTTGGTTTGGTAACAGGAACAATTTTATTTAAGATTTTGCAGCAAATCTTGGTAGGATACTCAGGCTCTGAGAATACAGAGGTAAAATGACTCCCACTGTAACTCTTAAAATTGGCAACATAGGAATTTAGAAAGTGCTAAACATTAAAAGGAGCGGCATTTTTACTGGATAATTTTTTATTCTAGGTCCACACTTCCAGTATTATTACTTCTTTAATAATTTATTTAGCACTTTATAATGCACAAATTTCTAGATTGCTTTTAAGGAAATGCCTTTATGCAAAAGTGTAGGTGCCAGCATTCCATTTTATTATACAATAGCTGAATTATTTGTCATTATTGGTCATGGGTAAGCATGGCTGCGATCCTATGCAGTTTATCTAGATAATAGCAGTTACTCAATTCAGTGGAACATACTTTAGACTCAAATGGATATATATATATATATATATATATATATATATATATATGGTTGTGCTGCAAGTCTCATTTTGTTGTTAACTACCCTCAAGTCAATCTCAACTCATGGTGACCGTATGGATGAAACATCTTCAAGACCCTCTGTCCTCCACTACTTTGCTTAATTCCTGCAACCCCATGCCTGTGACCTCCTTAATAGTGTCCATCCATCTGGCATGTGGCCTTCCTCTCTTCCTACTTCTCTCCACATTTCCCAGTGTTACTGTCTTTTTCAATGAGTCTTTCCTTCTTATGATATGTCCAAAGTATGACAGCCTCAGTTTGGTCATGCTGGCTTCCTGGGAGATTTCCGGCTTGATCTGCTCTAGGATTCATTTGTTTGTCCTTTTGGCTGGCCATGGGATTCTCAGCACTCTTCTCTAGCACCACATCTCAAATGAATTGGTTTTCCTCCTACCATCTTTCTTACCTATCCAGCTGTCACATCCATACATGGTAACAGGGAATACAACGGCTTGTATGAGTCTAACTTTTTTGCTGAACTGTATATCTTTGCATTTTAGAATCTGTTCTAGTTCTTTTATAGCCAGCCTCCCCATTCTTACTCTTCTTCTGATTTCCTGACTGCAGTCCCTATTTTTATCAATGTTTGATCCCAGGTATGAGAATTCTTTTACTATTTCTTTTTCTTCATTATCTAAGGGCCTTTACAGACTGCCAGAAATAATTGCAGCTTGAGGCCACTTTAACTGCCCTAGCTCAGTGCTAAGGAATCATGGGAACTGTAGTTTATTGTGGCACCAGAGCTCTCTGACAGAGAAGGCTCAATGTCTCAGAAAAAAAATACACTTCCCATGATTCCCTAGCACTGAGCCAGGACAATTAAAGTGGCCTCAAGCTGCATTATTTCTGGCAGTCTGTAAAATTGAACTTGTGAAGGTCCTCAGTGGTCATTATTTTTGTTTACTTTATGTTCAACACTAAAACTTCTTTTGCACTTTCTTCTTTGATCTTCCTTAATAGGTGTTCCAGGTTTGTGAGGTTTTCTGCTAGTATTATGGCATCATCTACATATCTTAGATTGTTGGTATTCCTTACTCCTATTTTCACTCCTCCTTCTTCTGTGCCCAAACCTGCTTTTCTTATAATATGTTCTGCATGCAAGTTGAACAGATAGGGCGAAATGATGCAGCCTTGTCTGACCCCTTTGCCAATTGGGAACTATTCTATTTCTCCGTGTTCCATTCTGACTTTTTCCTCTTGTCCTGAGTACAGATTCTTCATCAGAACTATTAGTTGTGTTGGCAGTCCCATGTCTTTAAGGACATTCCATAGCCTTTCATGATCTATGCAGTCAAAGGCTTTGCTATCGTTATAAACCACATCCTGATTTTCTCTTGGAATTCCCTGGTGTGCTCCATTGCCATCCATTGTATATGTGCAATGTCGTACCTAGTGCCTCTTCTTTTCCTGAATCCCACTTGAACCTCTGAGATTTCTCTCTCTGTGTATGGTTGGAGTGTATTTTGAGCATGATTTTGCTTGCGTGGGAGATCAATGCTATGATCCTATAGTTGCTGCAATCTTTGGTATCTCCTTTTTTGTGGATAAGGATGTATATTGATCGCTTCCAATCTGTTGGCCAGCATTTGTTTTCCATATCTGTTGACATATGTTGGTTAGCACTAGAGTTGACTCTGTCAGTGTCAATTGCAGCAGTTCAACTGGAATATCATTTATTCCTGGTGATTTGTTTTTTGCTATTTCTCTTATTGCAGTTTCCACCTCACTGTTTAGAATGTAGGGTTCATCTTCATATGGCTCTTCATTCCATGTGTCCTTCATTTTGTAATCTCTTTTGTATAATTCTTCTGTGTATTGCATCCAACATCTTTTTATTCCTTCCTGATCTTGAATTATGTTATTTTTATTGTCATAGATCACCTCAGTCCTTGGTTTGAATTTTCCTTTGATTTTCCTGATCTTGTGAAATAGATCTCTTGTTCTTCCCTTTTTGTTGTTGTCCTCTATTTCTCAGCATTGGTAGTTGTAGTAATTTTCTTTATCTTTCTTCACAAGCCATTGTACTGTTGCATTCATGATTCTTAGGGCATGAATAAACTGCCAGAAATAATCCCTCTTGAGACCAATTTAACTGTCCTAGCTCAATGCTAGGGAATCATGGGAATTGTAGTTTTTTTGAGGCATTGAGCCTTCTCTGTCAGAGAGCTCTGGTGCTACAGTAAACTACAGTTCCCATGATTTCCTAGCACTGAGCCAGGGCAATTCAAGTTGTCTCAAATTGGATTTTTTTTGGCAGTCTGTTTCTATCTCCCTTTTATTTTTCTTCTCTTATTTTCTTTATTGTTTGTAGTGTTTTTCTGTCATCCAGGTTTTTTCCTCTTTCTTTTTGTTTATTGAAAGTGTTTGTCTGCATTCTTCTTTTATTATGTCCCTGGCTTCAGACAATAGTTCTTCTGGTTCTCAGTCTATTATAGTTAGTAGTATAAGTATGTTTCTTATGTTGTCAAGTAAATTCTGTTGAGATATTATTTAGATCAGGGGTAGGCAACCTTTCCCCTTTAAGGGCTGAGGGACTTCAGCTCCCAGAATCCCAGGAGCTATTGGCCAACATGGGACTATTGGCCAACATGGCTGAGGCTTCTGGGAGCTGAAGTCCCTCGGCCCTTAAAGGGGAAAGGTTGCCTACCCCTGATTTAGATCATATTTGGGTATAATCACTGTTTTTGTTTTCTTCTTGAGTCTTACACTTATTTTTGATATAAGTAATTTGTGATCTGTGCCACATTCAGCACCTGGTCTAGTCTTGATCACCAGTATAGAATTCTGCCATCTTTCATTTCCAGTTATATAATCTATTTGATGCTTTGATTTTGAGTTCCTGCATGGCAGGGGGGTTGGACTGGATGGCCCTTGTGGTCTCTTCCAACTCTATGATTCTATGATTTGTGTTGACCATCTGGTGATGTCCATGTGTATATCCTTCTTTCTGGTTGTATGAAAAATGTGTTTGCAATTAATAGACTGTCAGCTTCACAAAAATATATCAGACACTCACCTGCTTCATTTCTTTTGCCTAATCCAAATCTGCCTACTGTTTTTGATTTTTCTTTGCTTCCAATTTTTGTGTTCCAATCTCCAATGATCAGCTTGATATCCTGTGTTGGTATGCTTTCAATTTCCTCCTGAACTCCTTCATAGAATCTATCAATTTCTTCTGTGATTGGTGCATATACTTGAATTATGGTGATATTCATAGGTTTACCATGGAGCCATACTGAAATGATTCAGTCTGATTTTGCATTGTATCGTCTGATGGCTTTTGCCGCTGTTATAGCAAATTGAGTGTGCAGATCAATCACCTGGAAGCCTGCCCTTCTGCTCCAGAGAATGTCCAAGCCATCTGTTCATGAAGCTGTTTCTTGCTGTGGAATGTAATCATCCAGCTCCCCAGAAACAAGCTGTAGACAGGAACTAACTCCAAAGAGGCATTTATTCTTCAGTTCCAGAATTAACAAAGAAAAACTATTTACACTCTCATGTAGATGTGATACACAAAAACAAAGAACAAAGAGAGAAAGCAGAAGAAGAAGAAACCATGCTGTGTGCTCAGGTTATTTATAGACACTTTCCATAAGGCCTCAAAACCCAGCCTCTTCCTATGATTCCTTCCTGTGTCCTGTGTCACATGAACCAGTAGTTCCCACCAAACATGATGATCTGTTTACATCTTGCCTTCATGTTCCCAGACACACTATAACCTTGACTACCTCCTGCTTTGTTATTTTGTATTCCAGCTCCAGGCAGCTTTCGCAGCTAGCTGTAGAAGTGACTTGTAGTTCCCATATTGTCATTTTCCCGCATCTGTACATTTTCACACAAGTTTCATTTTCCAAGCCACATCTTTTCTTCTTATTAAAACCACTCCATTTCTTCTTGTCTTTTCATTCCCTGAGCAGAACACTTTATGGTTGTCGATTTTAACTCACTAGCCCCCAGTACTGCTGTGGTTCATGCATTCCATTTGCTATGTCCAGCTTCCCTTGGCTCATGCTCCTCACATTCCATGTCCCTATTTTATGTGTAATGCTGCTTTGGATGCCATTTGCCTTCCTAACGGTGTCTTCTATTTGTCTTGGCATCTTTCTTATGCCCTTGGCTAATCTTGTAAGTGCGATATCCATTTATCTCTCCCTCCTTCCTATTCTATTAATGCCCTGATCCTACCTGTGTCTCATTTGGAGTGTCTCATTGTAGGGCTTACTAGGTGATGGGGTTACACAAACAGGGCCACCTACAACTCTCTGTGCTCAGTGCCAACCAATGTTAGCTATGGTGTCACAATTCACTCCTGTCAGTGACACCCACCACTACTGCTGCTTCCCAGTAGCTCTTTGTCTCCCTATATTATTCCTCCAGTTGTTGTTTGTTTGCTTTCCTACCCAACTCCTTGTGCTTCCCTGGGTTTCCCTCCTTCCCTTTCCTTGTGTCCTCCCTCCTTTAGTCTGTCCTCATCCCCACCCCTCCCTCCTTTTGTTTCATCACTACCTTTTCTGTGGTTGGATGAGGGCACAGATGGCTGGTCGCCTTCTTCCTTCCTCCTCTTGCCTGCCTGGTCCTCCAGCAGCTCTGTTATCTGGCTCAGCTGGGTGTGGGGACTGGGTTGAGTTGGTGTTTAGCCTCACCATCCTTGCCTCTCTGATGGTCCTCTTTGAGATGCTGCTCAGCTGGGGGGGGGGGAGAGACTGGGCTCAGTTGGTGTTTAACCCAATCTCCCTGCCTCTCTGATGGTCCTCTTTGTGATGCTGCTCAGATGGGTGGCAGAGACTGGGCTTAGTTGGTGTTTAGTCTCAATCTCTCTGTCTCATAAATTACATTACATATAGTGCTTCATAAGGCATTCAGAAGGCAGTAGGAAAAGAAGAGCATATTCCAGATGGATAGACTCAACCAAAGAAGCCATGACCCTGAGTCTGCAAGACCTGAGTATGGCTGTTAAAGTAATGAAATGGAATGATTGAAAGGAACTAAACATATATCTAAATGGATGGATGTGAACTAGAACCTCACATTAATAGTAAAAAGGACATACAATTAGGAAATTACTCAACAAATCAAATCAGAAAAATCTGCTAATGTCTGGCTACCATTTGCATATTCCAAATCAATTCATAGAGCTGGAAGAGACCACAATGTTCATCAAGTCCAACCCCTGCCATGCAGGAAGACACAATCAAATCATCCCTGACAGATGGCCATCCAGCCTTTGTTTAAAGACCTCCAAAGAAGGAGACTCCACTACACTCTGAGAGGATGTATTCCATTGTCAAACAGCTCTCACTGTCAGGAAGTGCCTCCTAATGTTGAAGTGGAATGACTTTTCCTGTAGCTTGAATCCATTGCTCTCAGTCCTATTCTCTGGAGCAGCAAGCTAACACCCTCCTCAATATGACATTCCTTTAAATATTTAAAGAGAGCTATCATATTCCCCCTGGTCACTTCTCTCCAGGATGAAGAGGAGTCATTGTTGAGCACCCTTTGGGTTCGGCCGGTCAACCAATTACTAATCCACCTTGTATTGTCTAGCCCACATTTTACTCTCTTGTTTGCAAGAATATCATGGGGGACCTTGCCAAAGGCCTTACTGAAATCAAAATATGCTATGTTTACCACATTCCCTTCATCTAATAAGCTGGTAATTTTATCCAAAAAGAGATTAGGTTATTCTGGCATGACTTGATTTTGAGAAACTCATGATGACTTTTAGTGATTATGGCATTCCTGTCTAAATGTTCAGACTCTCTGTTTAATGATCTGCTTTAGAATCTTTCCTGTTATTGATGTCAGACTAAATGGCAATAATTGTTGGAATTTTCTTTTTTCCCCTTTTGAAGATGGGGATAACATTTGCCCTCTCCAGTCTGCTGAGACTTCTCCTGTTCTCCAGGAGTTCTCAAAGATTATTGGCAATGGCTCTGAGATTACATTTGCCAGTTCTTTTAATATCCTGGCGTGGCGTCAGGACGGTGTTGGAGTGGGGTTGGGGCAGCCGGCATATGGCTGCCCCACCCCAGTTCCACCCTCGGGCTGGCCCTTTGGGCTGGTCTCTAACGGGCCTAGTTGTGCCTTTTCTCTGTCCCCTTTTAGCATTTCTCCATCTTCTCCATGCAGTGGCCCTACCATTTCCTTCTTCTTCCTTTTGCTACAGACATACCTCAAAAGCCCTTTTTATTGTTCTTAACCTTTCTAGCAAGCCTGAGTTCATTCTGCACTTTAGCTTTCCTGACTTTAGCCCTACATGTGCTAGGTATATGAGTTCATCTTTGGTAATTTCCCTCATTTTCCATTTATTATACCTCTCCTGTTTAAAACTTAAGGGGACTGCAAATGGGTGGCACAGAGCCACCCTGGGAAGTGGCAGATTGGGTCCGTGGCAACTCCACGCCACAGCCCCAATCCTCCCTTTTGCCGCTTCTTTCAGGAGCAGCAAAAGTCTGCCCTAAGAGCTGGCACACGGCTCTTCAGTGCCCTTTCTGGCTCAGCACATCAGAATGCTGCACCAGAAGGGTGTCCTGATGTAGCATGCCATGTCTCAGGATGGCATTGGTGTGGGGTTGGGGCAGCTGGTCAACTGTTCCTCCAGGCTGTCCCTTTGGGACGGTCTGCAGAGGCCCTTAGTTCAGTTAAAAGTTCCTTAGTCATCCATCCTGGTTTCTTGAGACCCCTCCCATTTTTCTTCATTATTGGAACAGTTTGAGATTGTGCCTTCAGTATCTCCCTTTTGAGAAACTCCCATCCATCCTGAACTCCCTTCTCTTTTAGTATTCCTGACTATGGGATCACCCCAATATTTCCCTAAGTTTACTGAAATCAGCTCTCCTAAAGTCTAGAAACCATGTCTGACTATGCCTGGATTCTCCTTTGCACTGTATAAGAAACTCCAGGAGAACATGATCACTCCCACCTAAGGATCCTGCCAGTTGCACCCCATTAACCAGGTCATTCCTGTTTGTTAGGATCAGATCTAAAATAGCAGATCCTCTTGTTACCTCTGCCACCTTTTTGACAATGAACGATCCCTGGTTTTTCTTCTTCTTTCTGTGACATTCCTCCAGCTGTGTAGCTCCTGTGTATTTGAAGTGACATCATCCCCAACAACTTCCTCTTTGTGGTCCTTGTCCAGGACTGTTCATTCCATTCTGTCCCAGAAAACTTCTTTCTCCCTAATATGATTAGGTGTATCTACCCACCCTGCAGCTGCTGGATTTTCTCTTCCAAAAGGGCTACCAACTTGGTGCAGGTGAAATCCCCACATCCCTAGGCAGGAAGACAAACATTCCACAAGTGTTGCAGGTGACTGCAGCAGCTCCCTTAATGTCCATATTGAGAAGTCTTAAGTAAGCACTGTAAAAGGATTGGGAACTTCCCCCTCAAAAAGTCCCCTGTTAATCACCTACATAAAAGGCCCCTGTTGGCCTGGCCTTTTCACTAATCTCTGTCAGTGAGCTCAATCAACTTGGGCTATAGCTCTATAGACAGATCCTGGCTGTGAGTTCAATCCAGGGGCAAGTCCCTGACTCACTTCCTCTGACCAACCCTCCCCCCCAAGCCCTTTAAAGAAAAAAGGTGAAAAAAATTAAAGAATCCCTAAAACACAATTCTCAGCTCCCCTTCTGCCTATGCTCTGACTTCCCTTAACTGTGAAACTCTGGTGGGAGTTATATAGAGCTAGGCTCCTAGCTCCACCCCCTAGCGACTCACAGATGTGATTCACAGAAGTCACACCCCTTCAGCAATAAACACCCTCTCCCAAGTTAAAAAAAATATTAAAAACTCACCCACTCAAAATGGCCACCCAAAACCCACTTTTCTTCTTCTCCCTGACAGGGACTGGTCTGGAAAGTCTCTGGCAGGAGTTAGATGGAGCTAGGAGTTAGATGGAGCTTCACCCTCTAGTGAGTCACATCCTTCCTGAGTGTGTGGTCATCTATTCTAGAAAGTCATCATCCAATTCCTCCATATGACTTGGAGTCTGTAGTAGACTCCCACAATAATATCCCTGTTGTTTGCCTCTCCTTTAAATTTTGTATTGTTCGCCACCTGATTTTCCAGGATTGAAGTCCTGGATCTCCTCACAGGTGTAAACATCTTTGACATATGCTGCTATTCCTCCTCCTTTCCTGTTTGGCTTATTTCTCTTAAAAAGGTTATACCTCTCTATTACTACATTCCAATGATGAGACTCCTCCTGCAGGTTTTAATGATGCCTATTATATCATATCTGGAGTTATCCAGCCTCTGGTATCATCATCATCATCATCCTAAGGCAAGCTTGAAAAGTTCTGAAGAGTACCTTTTGAGAATTTTGTACTTACAATCAGAATAAACTTTGGAATGGTCCAGCCATTCTTAAACAATCAATAACTAGCATTATTTTAATATGAAAATCCTTGTTTGGGGTTGTATAGTATTCAGGAAAGTAGGAGCAAAATGCAGTTCTTCCATTGTTATTTATTGATTATACTGTTTGGCTCATGAAAAAGCACTAACATTATAAAATTATGTTAAATAAATGCCAGAAACAAATAGTTGAAGCATCTTCAGTTCATAGCCAAACCTTCTGAAGTGTCACCATTCTCCATACCACTTTCTCTCTCCTCTGATTTATGAAATTGCTCCCTCATTGGAATAGACAATATTTTCCTTATACACTTGATTGATTGATTAATGTAAGTATGGCCTCAAACAGATATATATGTATAATTGTTTTTATTATGTCCTCAGTCCCATCTTTTTCTCTTGCCTTTCTGAGGAAGGAACTTTTTAAAATTATGCTAGTGGTGATGGTGATAATGATTCTAAATATGAAACAGAATAACTCTTCATTTTCCTACACACATTGAAGAATAATATTGGCAAAATTGAAATATTCATTTACCTTGAGGTGGGAGAATGTTAAACTGCCATACACTTCCAAAGCAACAGCAGAAAATAAACACAAGGGTATAATTTATTGGATCCAGTGTTGCCAAGAGAACAGAATATCCAAATATTGTTGTGGACATGCTACTGCTCATGTCCTACTTAATGTACAGAATGTGACACATAAATCTACACAGAAATGCAATAATATTGTATATTGTCCTACAGTTACAATGTTGACAATCTCAAGTGGCTGTTAATGCCTGTGTTTCCTAGACGATGAAGACTCAGATCTGCAATAAATTCTGAAGAATTGTAAAACCACTAAACCACAGCCATAATATACAACAGAAATACTAGGGTAAAAAGAATCTAATACACTGAAAACATAGATGATGGTACTGTTCTGCTTCTTCTCTCCACCTCCAAGTATGAATACAGTCATTGAACTCATTTCAGGGTCAGCATAATCCAAAGCAGAGAGCACTGATGTCCTTTGTTTTCTTTGTGCTAATGTTCTGTTGTTGTTTTATTGTTGTTGTTTATAGATAACTCAATGTAGAACAAATTAGAGATGAATCCTATTGAGTTCAGTAGTGCTTCTACCCAGATATAGTAGAGGTGGGGAATTTCCCAGAAGGGGCACATTGCCCATCTCAGGCATCAGAGGCTACACTATTGTTAGTATAAACAGGGGGAAAAAATTGAAATTATCACTGAAAACTAGTTGCCACTCCCAGGATTCCCACCATCACAACTGTTACCAAAATCCAGCAAATTTTATGGTACTCTGTGATGCAGAAGAATGCCAGAATGCTGCTGAGTATCAGGGCTTATCTTGGCGCTGGCAGCAATAACACCACGTCACTACAAAAACAACCAAGGAATCAAATAGAATTTGCATGTCCCATGTTGCTTACCCTTGATATATAGATTTGCAATCATATACAAATTGAGGAAGACTGTGGAGAAACTATTGTCAATGAGCACATGCAGTGCTGGCCTTGGAACAGGATAAATGTGTGCTGAGTATCCTGTGATTTCAGAGCACAGTAGGCAGTCCATTTATTCACAGAACACATGTAGGGGTGCCATTTGTCATGATAAACTGGTAATTTCCTGGTTTTAATCCTTATAAAAATGTCTCGGCCAGTTGCAGCTGCATGTTCTGGTTTAACCCTAATAAGAACGTTATCACACGGGGGCAAATCTGCTGGTTAATCCACACAAATCCCAAACAGAAACTGGATTTGTGCCTCGTGTTTTCACACGATGTCGCACAGAAACTGGACAGAAAGTGGACAGAAACTGGTGTTAACGGAGACCTTTTGAAATTCGGTTGTTTGGAGGAAATGCAAATGCGCAATTAAGGTAAATTTGCATTTGCCATAATGTGAAAAGCAAATGTGCATTTGGAAGCATTTTTTGCACCTTCGGCGATTTGAAGGACAGGCAGCCGTGGGCCGCCCTGGGAAGTTGTGCTGCGGGGCCGAGGTATCCCCACACCTCGGTCCCGTGGTGCAGCTTCGCCGCCCCTGAAAGGAGCACTAAATTGGCGCTCCTTTCATAAGTCACTGAAGGTGCACCGCAAAAGGCTGCAGCGCACCTTCGGCGACTCTTCCGCCGCAGCGTGTGCAAACGGGAGGTCCTCCTCGGAGCGCTGGCCGTGCGGAGGGTTGGCTGCTCCGAGGACGACCTGGGGAAGGGGTGACAGCCATGGCGAGTGACAGTCGCGGTAAGCATAGCTATATCTGCACATGTGCTAGAAGATCATTTCTAGTACATTTACGGGATTTTCTCACTTGTGTGTGAACATTAAATGCGGTTTCAGCGGGAGCTTACTGTAAATTCGCTATTAAGGTAATTACGTGTGAAAGCCATTTGCGGAATCAAGGTTTATTTTCGGGATGTCTCATTTCCACTTTATTGTCGGTTTGTGGCCCACGTGTGATAACGTCCTAAGTCTTGGAGATGTCTCAGAGGAAGAAGAAGGAAAGTGGGAAGGGACAACACTTCCCTCCCGAGTCTAAAAGCTGGGCTGGAAAGGTAAGGTGAGAAGTTTCCCAGATGTTAAAAGGGAGGGAGTGGGGTGGAGGGGCACATGCTCAGTGGCAGGGGGCTTCAGGGCTGCCTCAGTTGCCCCGGCAATGTCTGCCTGGGGATCCCAGCTCCAGGCTGATAGGCAGCTGCTGAAAAGGGAGAGGAGGAGAAGGAGGAGAGCATTGCAAGGTAGTTTTTTTTTATTTGTTTACTTTTTTACAAAGAGCCTCCTGTGAGGTGGCTAAAGGGATGCTTATCTTGAGCAGCAGCTATTTGCTTTTAATAATAATAATAATAATAATAATAATAATAAACAAAAACAAGGAAAGGGGACGATTGCTATACCTGGTATGATAGAATTGGGGCACAAAGAGAGAAAGGTTTTTTTTCTTTCTAGGTTGGGTTGTAGCGGGTGGCTTCAAAAGACATGCACCGAGCTCTCTCATGAGGCTGCATCCACACTGGAGAAGTAATCCAGGTTGACACCAGTTTAACTGCCATAGCTGCATGCTGTGGAATCTTGGGATTTGGAGTTTGTTGTGGCACCAAAGCTCTGTGAGAGGGAAGGCAAAATGTCTCCTCAGATTACAAATCGCAGAGTTCTCTTGCATGGTCCAAAACGTGTTTCAGAAATAATGCAATTTGAGACCACTTTAACTGCTCTGGCTCTATGCTAGAGAATTTTGGGAACTGTAGTGTTTCTGAGACATTTAGTCTTCCCTGTCAGAGAGCTCTGGTGCCACAATCAACTACAATTCCCAGGATTCCCTAGCACTGAGCCGGGACAGTTAAAGCAGTCTGAAACTGGGTTATTTCTGCAGTGTTTTTTGGACCATTGAACCAGGGCAGTTAAATCAGGGTCAACTTGGATTATTTCTGCAGTGTGGATGCTATCTGATGAGTCAAAATGTCCAGAGGAGATAAGCCTCCTTTCTCTTTTGTCTGTGGCAAAGGAGTTGGACCAAGGCCCTTGGTTGAGTCCTTGTTGACTCTGAAGTGTGTCCCTCTGTCCATGGGACTTTATCACATGGAGAAAATCCTGTACAGAAACAGGATTTAAAAGGTGAGGAAAACCCACCAAAGCAGATAGATTTTCACACACATTGAAGATAAACTGTGCTTAAACCAAATGGAAAGTAATCAAAAGCAGGTTCTTTTTACTCTTGGGATTTTCCAAAAGTAAATAGAAGTGGCTTTTGACTACTTTCTGTTTGGGTTAAGCACAGTTTAATATTGACGTTGTGTGAAAATGTACCCACTTTTGTGGGTTTTCTCCTATATAAATCCCGTTTCTGTACAGGATTTTCCCCATGTGATAATTAGGCTCTCCTTACTCCCTCGTAAGTGTGCTTACAGCAGACTTTGTAGGCTCCCTCTTTCCTCAATTCTCTTTCTCTCTAATTCTTCCTCCTAGAAGTGGGGTTTTTCCTCCTCCTCCTCCTCTTCTCCCTTTTGGTCTGTTCCCTTGGGAGGCACTGGCAGCCAAGTGGGTGGGTACAGCATGGACTTTAACTGCCTTGGCTCAGTGCTTGGGAATCCTGGGGATTGTATTTTTTTGTGATACCAGATCTCTCTGACAGAGAAGGCTCAATGTCTCCCAAAACTACAATTCCCAGAATTTGCTAGCATTGAGCCAGGACAGTTAAAGTGGTGTAAAACTGGATTATTTCTGCAGTGTGTTTTGACCACTGTGGCTGTATCCGCACTGTATCCATACTGCAGAAATAATTGGGTTTGACTCCGCTTGAACTGCCCTGGATTCCATGCTATAGAATTCTAGGCATTGTAACTCTGCTCTGTGCCACAACAAAAACCAATTCCCAGAATTCCATAGCATGCAGCCATGGCAGTTCAAGTGGAGTCAAATTGGATTGTTTCTGCAATACAGATGCAGCCTGTGTGAAATTGTTTGGCTGGCTGAATTGAAGAAGGAAAAGTGGAAGGTTTTTCAAAAATACATAAATGAACTGCCAAGGGCTGGACTCTTTCTCCCAGCTAAGGAGAAGCTAACAATGCACTGTTAATTGTATGGCTGTTTCTTTAATTGTAAGCTACTTTAAGTTCCAATCGGGGGGGGGGGGGGGAGCAGGATGTTGTTAACAACAACAACAACAACAACACATGCATCTGAAGAAGTAGGCTTCAAGTCTAGGAAAGAAGCTGACATTACCAGCTTCTTTCTTTCTTTCTTTCTTTCTTTCAGTTAGTCTCAAAGGTGCTGCAAGATGCCTTTATGTACTGATTTTCCAGACTAACACAGCTAGCTAGATTACTACACTACACTGCTATTCCACTTTAACTGCTCTGGCTGCCTCCTGCTGTATACTGAGATTTGCAGTTTAAGGAGGGACATTTAGAATTCTTAGCCAGAGAGTCAATGGAGTTTATCACAAGGGGATCCCCGTGCAGAAACGGGGCTTTAAAGTAAAAAAAAAATCCCGCAAAAGCGGAAGCTTTCAATGAACGGGATTTCTTCCTTTCTGACCTGTGTGAAAAGTGAAAGTGCTGTTAAAAGGAGGTTAATCTGCATGGAAATTAGACAAAAACTGCTTTCGGGATCTTCCGAAAATAAAAAGAAGCAGTTTTTGTCTAATTTCCATTCGGATTAACCTCCTTTTAACAGCAACGTCATCTGAAAAAACACCCGCTTTTGCGGGTTTTGTTTAATTTAAAGCCCCGTTTCCGCACGGGATTTCCCCCATGTGATAAACTCCTTAGGCCTCACTACGAACCTCAGAATGCAACAGGAGGCAGCCAGAGCAGTAAAAGTGAAATAGTAGCAACATAAGAGTATAGTACGGTAATGTGGTAGAGTTCTTTGAATTCTAACATGGGATTGTGCTCCATTCATTTATGGAATCTTAATTTTAAAAAATAAAATAAATTTAGCTTAGTTCAAATCCAGGACAGATGCTCTCTCCCTCACTCCTTGCCCCAATTTCTTTCATTTCCCTTTCACTTGTGGAAAACTCCAGCAGCATCTGCAGAGTTGTATCTTTGCTTGAGGCAAACAGGAATGGAAATCTCTATGAAGATTTTGCAGGTGCTGTGATGTGAAAGTGCTCTGAAGGGGGATGAGGGAAAAGAGCATCAAAACACGGACCAAAGAAAAGTTGAACACACTCCTAGAAAGGTAAATTCATGCTTCTTAGCAGTGCTCCAAAAAGGGAGGACCTTTGGGAATTTCTCCTGGACAGAAGCTGAAATGTAGGGCATGTCCTGGATAAGGAGGATGTCTGGTACCCCTGTATGCTTCCACCTTCTGTCCAGGAGGAATTCCCAAATGTCATCCCTTTAGAGCATGGGTGAAAAGCATGAATTTATATTAATGTTTTTGGCTTTTAGTTGGTCGTGCCCTCCATTTTTTTTTAATGTCTTACATTTTGTCCTGGTTTTGTGGAATCGAATTATGGCAACCCTAAACACATGGCAAGTTCAATACAAGGCACACACTCCTGTCCTCATTTGGATGCATGGCTGAAGGTGCTTTATTGCCCTCACCTACAAAAAAGAAAGTCACAGATTTCATCGTTTATTTACTTTTGGTTATAGCTGGAGTCAGGCAAGAGAAATTTGAAAGAATCAAATCTTTGCTTCATTGCATTCACCATCAAAATGATCTTGAATTGTTTCTGTGGGTCAGCAGTTCCACCCTGAATAGCTACAGCTAGATTAAAAAGAAAAATCCCACTTATGTGAATGTTGGAGTCACTTCAGAGCAGCTCTTTTATGTTATTCATTGCAAAGTGACACAATCACCTTTTCTCTGGAGTGTCATGGCCCTGCCTCACGCCTGGTCTTATGATTCTAATTATCCATAAGTACTAAGCACAAGGTGCAGTCACAATTTTTATACAGCCAGAAATGTGATGCCTTAGTTAAACAGTGACTGCAGAAATCACCCCATTCATGGCAATATAATTTTATGGAATGATGGTGTCAGCAAAAGAAGCAAAGAGGGAAGATCTGTTCAAGAGCATGTACATGGTATGTAGGAAACATGACAGTAGAACCTATACAGTGATCTGCTACCCAAATGACTTACTCAGCACTACTTGCAAAAGACGTGTGCACATTCCCATATAACCCCCTGCCCTACAGGTCTCTTCAGTTCATTTTGTTCTGAAACAGTAATTATCACATCACAGAGACAGGAGCAGGAGTGTCAGTGTTGGTGGGAAATGCAGAATCCATTCTCATAATAATGATCACCTATTGCAACTATACTCACTCTGAGCAATTATAAAATGGAACACAACAAATGTCTCATGGACACTTTCATGTTCTCTGTATAAAATTGTTCTTTGTGATCTCTCTGTGTTGTGGTATAGGGCACCTAATCTTTACAGTGCCTGAAAGCCTAGAGATTGTAATGACTGGAATGGGAATGGGGGATAGAAATCCATGACTAATGATGCAATAATTGTCACCAAAGTCTGGTTTGTAATACATTTTGTGCATTACATTATCAGATAGTCCTTACAGCAACATCTTGCATCCCTATCTCTTGTCTTCAGGAAGTGGAATGCAGAATGTATCTGATAGTGCAGAGAACTTTTGGGTAACAGCAGAGGAACACCTGGATATTTCCAAGAATGCATGAGGGGCATCATTCCTCACCCCCTTGCATGTGGGAAAGCTTTTCTATTCTCTTTGGTTAAATTAATTCAGTTTAGTAAGAAGTATAAAAAGTTTCAAGTCTCAAATGTGAAATGGCAGAACCAGTCAATATCATCTCATGAAATGCTATGAAAGGGAACTTACAGAGGGAAAGGCTGAAACCTTTTTGAAAGTGTTAGGATAGTCAGAGATAGAGGGAAGACAGTTAGAAAGAGAGGAATTGATACAATCCAAACAGGGTTTGGGAGCTTGGAATATGAAAAGAGTTAAGGGAGTTGATGTTTAATATAATTGTTATATGATAAATTTTAATGGTTTTATTTTCTACAATAGTGTCTGTTTCGTTTAAGGATTAAAAAGGAGAAATAGGGTCTCTGCAGATGGGTGGCCATGGCCCACCCCGAGAAGCCGTGGATTGGGGCCGAGGCTGCCGCACTCCTTGGCCCCTATCCACTCTTTTTCCAGCCCTATCCACTCTTTTTCCAGCCCTGGAAGGAACACTAAAATAGCACTCCTTCAGCAGGGCACGGAAAGGGCACCGCAAGAGGCGGCATGTGCCTCTTCAGTGTCTCTTCTGGCTCAGCATGTCTGGATGCTGAGCCAGAAGGATGTCATCGGAGCACCCATCATGTGCAATGACAGGCGCTCCGATGACGTCCTCAGGAAGGGGTTGGGGCGCCAAGTGTGAGGCTGCCCCTCTCCTTCCCTGACTCCAAGATGGTGCAAAGCACTGTCTGCAAAGGGGGTTAGTCACACATTACCATGTTGAAACCATTGATAAGCTGTCACTTGTCCTATATAGAGGTCTGGCGTACCAGGTGCAGGAGGGGATCTGGAAGGTAAATGGACAAGGTGAGTGGCAGGAACCTGAGGACTGAAACTGCAGAACCAGCCTGGATGTGGGTTCCATCACACCATACTTCTAGAGATGTTGCTTAATCAAATATTTTGTCCTCACAAGTGAGGATGAATAATTTTCAATGTTTTCTTCCTGCTAGCGAGAAAACAAATATTTCCATGCTGTTCTCACCTTGTATTCACACATTCCAAAAGGTGGTATCTTGGAAATTATTCAGTTCAGAAATGGGCATGATTTTTCATGAGAACTGTGGGGTTTGGGGCAAAATGCAGAAGATAAACATCTTTTACAACAAAAATCTTGCACCCCCCAATGTTTTGTTCAACAAAAATCTTAGGAAAAAAAAAACAATCTTGCACACCAAAATCATGTGGCTAATTTCTCTGTGTGTGTGCATGACTGCAAAAAAAAAAATTGGTGTAAGAACTTTTTGCTGTGCAAAGCATCTGCTGCAGCATGGAAAACTCACACACAAACACATAGCTCTCCAGAAATAGTTCAAAGTCCCATAATCTTTGTACTAAAAAGCACATGTATTTCTTTATAAAGTAATTTCCCAAAGTACTTTGTGATATGTGAATTGTAGGTGCTACATATTCACACTTTTCTGTGGAGATGATCCCAAGAGATTCCACATTCCAAGACTTGTTGGAAGACGAATCACAACTTCCCTCAGAAATCTTTACATTTGTATAACTGGTAATAAGTAAATCATGTACATTTATAACCTTCATTTTTTAGCTGTTCTAAGGATTTTAATTCCATCTTTTTTCCTTTAAGCAAATCCTTGTATGTCACCCATTTTAAGTCATCTAATTTAGTTCTGTTTAAAAAAAGGCTTCATTTGTTGAGACCCACTTAGGCAATCCTCTACAAATTTTGGATTTTAATTTTAACCAAATTTGAATTAAAGATTTCCCAATATAATGGTCATTAAAGTCCTTATTAGCTTTTAATTTGTCATAAAATAAGTATGTGTATTACCAGTGATATGAAAGATTCGTTCAAGATTTGAAATCAAATAATATACAAGAAGCAGATCCAGAATTTGAAAAAATCGTGAAATCAGAAGATAACCATATAATTAAGAAATACTATAAATTATTTTTTACTTTGGATACTGAGGAAGAATTGATTAAACCTCAAATGATAAAATAGGCACAAACTTTTGGCCACCATATAAGGTTAGATCAGTGGGAAAAATCCTGGAATAAAAAATTGAAATATACTTTGAGTAATGATTTGAGATAAAATTTTCACAAAATGCAATATAGGTGGCATCTTACACCTTTTAAATTGGCTAAAATCTATAAAAAGGAAAATAACAAATGCTGGAAATGTGAGAAAGAAATAGGTACATATTATCATAGGTGGTGGAAATGTAATTTAGCAAAAAACTTCTGGGACAAAATTCATAGTACAATGGAAAAAATATTAAAAATTAAAATTAAGAAAGACCCATCAAGACTTTTATTAAGTATGAATCATGAAGAAGATTTAGAAAATAAACATGGTATACTCATCTTTTATATGACAACAGCTGCCAAAATAGTATATGCTGCAATGTGGAAACAAAAAACAATACCTAGAATAGATGATTTGATTATGAAATTACATGATGTGATGGAAAGTGGTAGATTAACACAGCTCATACAGGAAAAAAACAAACGAGAAATTTGAAAAGGTTTGGAATCCCTTAATTGAATACTTGAAATGGGAGTGGGGGTCAACAATTGGTTTTAGGTCTGGAAACAACATAGCTGGTAGGAAATACTAAGGAATGAACTTTAATTCCAAAAAACAAGTTCTTTATTCTTCTCAGCAGGTATTCCTGCTGATTATGTTACAACTATGAGGTGAAACGTAACAACATTATTTGGTGTAAGAACTTTTTGTTGTGCAAAGCATCTGTTTCAGCATAGAAAACACACACACAAACACATAGCTCTCCAGAAATAGTTCAAAGACCCACAATCTTTGTACTAAAAAGCACATGTATTTCTTTATAAAGTAATTTCCCAAAGTACTTTGTGATGTATGAATCGTAGGTGCTGCATATTCACACTTTTCTGTGGAGATGATCCCAAGAGATTCCATATTCCAAGACTTGTTGTAAGACAAATCACAACTTCCCTCAGAAATCTTTACGTTTGAAAGTTTTGTGGTATGGTGCTTGCAAAGGAAAGCATGTGTCCATCTAAAAATATAGGCTGGAATTTGAAATTGCACTTATGGATTCATAACCTAGAGTTACAAATCCATAACTAACTCATTTTCACAAGAACTACATATTTACAATCATGGCAGCATTGCCATAATTGTAAATGTCCCCCAATCCTACCCTAAAGATGATCAGCTGCTGCAAGTGATGAGGTCTGTCCTCCTTTCAATGGGGTGCAACAGACTGATGTTTCCATCCACTTCCAACAGAAATCTTCAGTACGAAGAGGAACTCAGAAAGGTTCTAGCCAGCACATCATCATCATCATCATCATCATCATCATTTTTAAAGAAGATTTTTAAAATGTAGAATTCCAATTGATGAAGAAAATGGAATAATCTGGAACTCCAACAATCAGGAGAGAAATATTGATGAGGAGAATTTTGGAATTGTTGAATTCAACAATAAAAGAACAAAAAATATAAAAGTATAAGCACTGGGTCTTTTATTGCTAAATCAGTATGGCTACTTTGGCCATAGTTTCACATGCTGTGCCCTGCCTTAGACCCTAGATAATCTAGATGTCAGCTGATTTAATTAGTATCTTTTCATCGGTAGTATTTTATTATACAGACTGGGGACACTATGATGACTATCTCAAGGATCAAAGTGTATTAGACTATCTGTCATGGCTCTGGGAAGAGAATGGGCTTGGAAAAATTCAGGTCCTATTATATAGCAGAACCTCATAGCATAATAGCATTGTTTTACTTGGATAAAAGTTGTGCTGTGTCAGATGAACAGAGGGGTTCTTTTAATTGAATGTTTATTCTTTATTTGTATTTTATGTGTTTATATGTTGAATTACTGTATTGCAGTATTCAGCATTGTTCCCCATGAATTGTTGCACACAGAGCAGAGTAAAAACCTCAGTGTCTGTGGAAATTTCTTTTTAAAATTCAAACACATATCAATAAGCACTTTTAGCTGAATACCTCTTGGTGCTGCACAGCAATCCTTCCAGAGTTCCTCCTTTTCTAGAGCACTCAGTTTCCCAGTGAGCATGTTTATGGGGAGAACATTGTCTCCATGTAAATAATACAACTAAACTGTTATTATCCACTTTATGCCACATCTTAAATATTTACAGAAATTTAGCATGGCTTTTTTTTTATGAATAGCTACATTATATGCCTCTGTCACATTACTGATTTTATTACTTTAGTAAAAGGGGAAGGAATTTAACAAGAATGAATGATGAGGCAATATTTTGGATGTATCACATTTGTCAAAATGTCAAAAGTTGATTGTGGAATACAAACAGTATTTGAATAAAATGCTGCAGGATTCCTACAATTATGGGAAGGGCTTTGAATTCATGCTGCTTGTGATGACATTTACTGCCTTAATGTTCTGGGACCTCAGTATGTGAAGAAGTGTGCCTCTCCCTATGTATGCCTGTTTGAGGATTTTGGTTCATGAGAGGACCCTTCTCTGTCTCCCACTAGTATGACCAATACATTGTCAGGATGTGGAAAAGGGCCTCCTCAGTTATGGCACCACAGTGGAATGTTTCATCTTGGTGTAAATACTACCTTTATTTAGGCACCAAGTAAACACATAGCTATTTACAAAACCCTTTGGGCCCTACTAGGTTCATTCAAAAAAGTTTATGCACATGAGTTAAAATTGCTTTAACCTTCTTAGCCTGTTTTTAATTTGTCAAATATGCTTTTAGTCTGTTTAACCTATTTGAATTGTGTTTTTTTTTTTAAAAAAAAATTGCTTATTGATTTGGCCTATGCCACCTTGATATCTTGTGCTACAGGGTGACATATAAATATTCTTAATAATAAATAGTTAATAGACCCACAAATACATCCATTAATGGAGGAAGAGGGAAAGTGAATTGTCCCTTCTCCCTGCAGTCCCCTAAACATCAACTCCACAGAGTGGCGAACATAAAAAGTGAAACTTGGCACAGATAGCTGCACAAGGAAGAGAAAAATAGTGGAAACCCCTCCTTTTCTCACTACCTGTCTTTAGAGGCTGCCACCGGAGCACTATTTATGTATATATTTAAATATCTTTATGCTACTTTTCTAGTAGGGGTGTACTTCTTTGCTAATTTTGCTCCTGAAAGGAAGCAACAAATAATTGCACCAATTTTCTCCCACTGTGACAAAGTCTTAGAAAATTATACAGTTTTTGAAGCTTATTTGTGTTTCAGAAATTATTATGCACATACTTTGCAGCATTTTTTATATCTGCAGCAAACAACATTATCTTTCTAGAATTATTATGTGCAAAATACAGTGATCCCTTGATAGCCACTGGGGTTTCACTCCAGGATCCCCCCACACCACATATCTGTGGATGCTCAAGTACCATTAAATATAATGGAGAAGTAAAATTTATTTATTTATTTATTTATTTATTTATTTATTTAAGGGATTTATTTATTTATTTATTTATTTAGGAGATTTGCATCCCACTTTTTAATGAGAACCAAGGTGGATTACAATAACCCAAAAGAGACAGAACAAAAAATACTGATAGATAAGACCAATAAAAACCATTAAAACAGCAAACCACATTATACATGTAAAACTCATCCACCAAAATGCTTCACTAAATAAAATGTTTTCAGATGTTGGTGAAAAGAGAGCAAGGATGGGATCAACCTGACCTCCCATGGTGTTCCACAGTTTGGGAGCAGCAATGGAGAAGGTGGTATCCCTTATATAAAATGGAAAAATCAAGGTTTGCTTTTTCAAATTTATATATTTCTTGAATATTTTCAAGCCATGGTGGTTGAATCCATGGATATAGAGGGCCTATGGTATGCTGTTTTCTGTGCAAAACTAAAACAAAATAAAGTTACAGGTTAGCTGCCACCCTTTGGGGTACACATTGCCTTTTCCACATATGTGCCTCCTACCAAATCATAATTTGCTCAGTATCAGACACTGTTACTTTTCAGTGGATATTCAGCATCGATACAGATTATTTTTAGGTGATGTTCAACATCAAAATATAGAGAGAAACTTCTTGGAGAAGATTCATGGGGGCATGCTTCAGCTTCAATTGAAAACAGGATAAAATACTGGTGCATGAATCTATTTAAAGAAGATGGAAGCAATCAGTTGATCCATGTAGAAATTAGATGGATATTCAAGTAATATTGTTGGAAGCAACCTTATTATAGAAAAATAAGATATGATTGTTCCACTAACATTTTTACCTTCATTATTGATACTTCTTCTTCTTATCTTCTTCTCTATCTTTTCCTTTTGCATGGGAAGTTGAGATCTTGCCAGATTTCTATTCACTAAAAATAACCTTCTGAGTTTCTGTGTTCTTTTCTCCTTATCTGCAAAAATGAAAAACCCTAAAGTTAGTAACTGGATGATAGAAAACAATTATATAATCCATAGTTTCAGTCCAGACTAACCAATTTGAACTGAAAATCTTACAAATAATGGGGTGTCTGGCACTGAGCCAATTTTGTTCAAGTTGATGAACATCATTAAAATATTCATAATGATTGACTTCTGGTCAGTTAACGGAGGCATGGAGAGCATTTTGACAGAGCTCCACCAAAAAGCTCTTTGCTAGAGACTTTTTCTTCAGGATTTAACCCAAAGAAACAATGAGGAGTGAAAGAAGACAAATTTCTCTTGGCATAGGGGGATCCAGGGCACCTCATAGAGACTCAGTTCCCACTTGAAAATGCCTGTTACATGACAAAACTGGAGAGCTGAAGCCTGAGACGGGTGTAATAAAGTGGAGGGAGTTTTGAGAGCTAAGCGGGTGGCAAACACTCAGTTTTCAGCACCAAGCTCCACCACCGATGTTTTAACAAAAAAGGGAAATTAAGAGAATTAAATATCGAGGTGTTGCTGAAATTGGGAAACAGCTTGCCTATCTTCAGCTTTAACTTTCCTAAGCTGGAAGAACAAGGGAAAAAGCCTGATTGAAGAGCTAAATCTGCATCTACCACTGCAGCAGCAGCTGTATAGGCTTTTATTAACAAGATCCTAAACTCAATTATAGATCCATGACTACAGCCAAGTACAAATAGAGCTTTTCAACAACTGTAACTTCAGTTACAAGTATTAATATAAGAACTATGAGAAAGGAGAAGAATTGTAAGTAACTCTGAAATTTAAACAGCAAATTAAATGGTGAAAGAGGGGAAAGTGAAGCTAAAGAGTGAAAACAACAAGCAAAGGAATTGTAAATTGTAAATTCAATTTATTCGGTCTTTGACCAGTATAAATTATAAAAATATATGAAATATATACATTAACAAATTAATATACAGATTAATATACAGACTGAAAATAAGCTGTGTCCAATATACATTGTCAGTCAAATCTATCTAAACTGTAGTAAAATATCCATTTGTCAACTGAGGTCGCAATTTGCAAACAATATAACAGAATTTGGCCACCACATGAGATACTGTATGGTCTTTGTTATCTAACAGGAAGCGTAAATAAAAGGAATCAGATTTACCTGGGAATTTACTAACTAATGGGCTAATTAGTTGGTGACGAATATCCCTGTAGAATTGACAATAAAGTAGAACATGCTCATTGGTCTCAACAGCGCCTGAACCACAGGGACAAAGACGAAATTCAAAGGGTATTTTTTTATATCTACCGTCCAACATGGCCGTAGGCAACATATTAAAGCGTGCCAAGGTTAAAGCCCTTCTAAACTTCGGAAGAGTAACATGAAATAAATATGGGGCTGTGACGGGGACCAAGTTCCGTGAGCTAAACAAGACGTATTTAGAAAGGGAAGCAGAATCCATAAGTCTTTCTGCTTCTATAATTTTTTGTTTAATAATAAATTTAGCTCTATCAACATCGAGTTTTAGAAATTCATTTTTATCAAATCTTAGCTCATTTAATTTCTTATGAATAGAAGTTTCCCAAGTAGATTTAAAAGAATCCAAAAAAATTAAATTTGTCAGCCTGCCAGGAATTTTATGCAGTTTTTGCCAGTAGGTGAGTGTACTGATCCACAAACTGGACTCTATTTTAATAGACCCAGTCTCCCTCCTAAGAAGAGCATTTGGAACACAGTGAGCAACCTGTAAAATTCTCCTAAGAAACTTAGTTTGGAGACGTTCGAATACCTTGATGTTACTGTATGGACCCAACTGGGCTCCATAGAGAAGTTGTGGGTGAACCTTAGCATTAAACAATTTAATTGCGGCCGGAATGAACTGAGCGCCTTTCGTAAAAAAGAATCTTAAGATTGCAGTTGTGGTTCTTTGGGCATTACTGATGACAAGTTCAGAATGGGCAGTTCTCCTACCAGAATGATGAAACACAATTCCTAAATATTTAAAAGTCTTAACCTGCTCAATATGTTGTCTATCAAGTGTCCACTGTAGCAATTTAGGACGATGAGCAAAAGTAAGAATCTTGGTCTTAGAAGAATTAACTGTCAGTTTTTCATCTTTGCAGTACAGAGCAAGAGAATTTAGAGATCTTTTTAGACCAATGGGGGATAATGAGAGAATGACGACATCATCCGCATAAAGCAATAGGTTGATATGCCTGTTGGCCAGCTTTGGAGGATGAAAAGAAAGATTATTCAAAGCAGTAACTAAGGAATTAATGTAGAAATTAAAAAGAGTGGGAGCCAGGACACATCCTTGTCTCACACCCGTCTTAACAGGGACTGCCTTGGAGACATGTCCTAAGGGACTGCATCTAACCTTGATACTAGAATTCTCATGAATCTTGATAAGAAGCAAAAGGAGTCGTTTATCTATATTAGTACACAATAATTTTTCCCACAACCTAGATCTGTTAACTGAATCAAAAGCGGACTTGAAATCTATAAATGCCGCATATAGAGGTTGACCATGGTGGAGATATTTTTCGACTAGGTATTGCAATATCGTTGCTTTATCAATAGTAGAACGTCTGGGCTGGAAGCCTGCCTGTTTGGCCATCAAAATATCCTCAGATTCAAGCCAGTCTAAGAACTTATTTAATAAATGTTTTGTATATAACTTGCTCACCAAACTCAAGAGACTAATCAGATGAAAATTAGAGGGATCAGTTCTATTACCTTTTTTATAAATCGGAATAACAATGGCCATGCCCCAGTTTTCGGGAATGGAAGCAGATCTATCAATGGCCGTGAATAATTTGGAAAGTACCGGAACCCACCATTCCAGATTATTTTTAAGTACTTCGCCAGTTATAAAATCGGCACCAGGGGCACGAGCTGGTTTAAGTTGGGTGATGAGACTCTTTACCTCGGAATGCGACACTTTTGGCCAAGGGGAAAGAGACAAAACCTGTGTCATAAGTTCCGATACTAATGAGCTTGAGTTATTTTCAGGAGAGTCATAAAGATTGGCAAAATGACTTTCCCATGTATGTGCTGGAATCTGAGCTGTAAGATTAACTGGAGTTCTGATAAACGAAGGAGCAACCTCTTTCCAAAACAAATTGGGGTTATTTGTACTGGCTGTCATAATTAATTTATTCCAAGAGTCTATCATGGCTCCCTTTTTCTTTTGTCTTACTAAGAGTTTGTATCTTTTCTTCTGTTCCAGAAGCTCAGACACAGGAAATTGTATTGGATCTAATTTATGTTGTTTGAACAAATATTTAAGATGTGCCCATAGTTCTTTACATTCTAAATCAAACCAGCTCTGATGACGTAATAATTTATATCTGGCAGAGTTACTTTTGGATACAGTAAGTAGTGGTTGTAAGGAGCTAATTAAAGTATTATAGTTTGACAATATCACAGAGTCCAAATTAGCATTCACTATTTTGGAAGAAAGCAGCTTGGTTGATTCACTAGAAAGAAACTTAGTAAGGGTATCAGACAATTGGGGGGGACCATTTGACTCGGGTTAGACTAACATCATTGGTAAAGATTGAGATCTTATCAAGAGACAAAGTAAGACAGTCCTGAAATTTTAAACACAAGAAAACTGGAAAATGATCACTATCAGGTCTATCAACAATGGCAAACTTAGAAATGTGAGAAATTAGATTTGGAGAAACCCCCATATAGTCAAGAACCGATGGGTTAGCACCTGCCCAGTGTGTATATTCGGCTGGATAGTCATCCTTAAAACTGCCATTCAAAATGATTAAGTTTAGTTCATCAAAGGAGCGAGCTAAACAAAAACCCTTAAAATCACAAGACATATCTTTTGATTTACGACACATTATTGGTGGAATAGCTATAGGAGACGGAGGTTGACAATTGTATTTAGCATATAAAGACACATCGTCGGCTCCAATTCTGGCATTAAGATCCCCAGCAGCAATAAAATTAGCTGTTGGCATCTCAGACATCAATTCTTTGATAAAGGAATTAATTTTGTTCCATACACTTAATATCTTGGCCTGGCCTTGAAGTGGGGGGATATAGATATTAATCAAATATAATAAATTGTTATTAAACTTCAAAAGAACTGCTAGGGCATACTGCTCTAATACCGAGACCTTAGTTATTTGAACCTTTAGTGCCAAAGATATCAATATCCCTAAGCCGCCACATAGTCTCCCATTACCTTTGCCAGGAATAGCATTTAAACCCATGAATTTATATCCCTCTATGGATATCTCTTCAGCAAGCCATGTTTCCTGTAAGAGAATAATATTATGTCTACAAACAAAAGGCATAAAGGTAGGGTCCCTGCATCTGGGTTTCCAACCAGCTACATTCCATGAGATAATAAACAAAGAGGACCAGTCAGTTAGATGTCATTTGCCTAAGACTGCAGACTGTTCCTGAGGTTTGGAAGCTTGCAGTTCATTAACAGTTGTATTTCCATTAAATATATTTCCCCTCTCTAGTCCTGAACTATTTAGACTGTCAAATACACTCTGCTTAAGTGTTTTTACTACAGGGGAATTATACTTAAGACATCTCCTCTTCTTAGTCTTAGATGATTGTATATTCATGGTGGACTTAGGAGAAGGAGTATTTAATGTTATTAGTTGCATAGACTCACTATGATGTCCAGTCTTATGTTTAGGAGAAATTTGAGTTAATGGGATAAGCGGATCCGCCAGACTGTCCGTTGGACGTTTGGGAGACATATACATTAAAGGGATCATTTCATCTTCATCCTCTCCAATACGCCGTTTAAGTCCATTTTTGAATTGTAACAAAGGGTCCAGTAAGGGACAACTAGTAGGTAATAAGTCCTTAATTGACTTAGTTGCCATAGTTACTGACATTAACATAGATTTGACAGCATCGAACCTGTTTAGTACTTGCTTTTGTTCCTCATTGGAGAGGGAGCCAAACATCTCGGCCAATTTTCCATCATCTTCTAGGAGACTCTCAGAGATTGGTGTTATCCCCCTGGCATCCTCATTAAGGTTCACTTTTTGATGGAAAACTTCCCGTCTAGAGAAAGATTTGAACAGAGGCTGGATATTTGAATTACAAAAGACACGTACTGGGGTGATTGAAAATTCCTTGAATGAACTCCAATTTTTCAATATCAGAGAGGGTATTGTTGCATTCTTAAACCTCAAAACAATTCTCTTAGAGTTGTTATATGAAGGCAGCCAATCGATTCCAAGTAGCTCGTTATAATGCAAATGTCGATGTAAAAGAAGAGATAGTGAATGCAATATAACAAGCTTGTTATGCCATCTGGCATAGTTGTAATGATTATTGGCTACTAATAATGCTATGCTATTTGGCATTAGTACAATCTTGTCATTGGTCCTAGCTTTAACATTATTTTGGGTTTGTTCAGAGTCTTTTTTACTAGGTGATGTTCCTGAATTTGATGGGCATTTAGGCTTGGTCATAAGGTCTTTCAGCCTATCAAGTTTCTGGTCTATACTTGTTAGTTTATCAAAAATGGCAATTACTGTTCTGGCGGTAAGTAAGCAATTTCTTGCTACAGTGTCTAAATCAGTCATATGATTAATACCAGTATCTGGGTCAGTCTCTGGAACAAACTCTTCTTGTAAGGAGAGAAAAGATGTTTCAGAAGTAGGCTTATCGTTGTCATTAAGCACAAATAGCTCTTCCATTTTCAGTTGTTTCAAGGTAGTAGCAGCCTCCAATAGTTTTGAATTCTTTGAGCTCATACCTGAATTCTTGGTGAGTTTCTTGATCCTTTTAACATTAGTACCAACTTCTTTATTAGCTGACCTCCTTTTCCGCTTAATACTATTCTTAACTACCATATTTTAATGAATTATCCCAGTGAGTGATCAAACTAAACTAATAGACCTCAGTCAAAATGTTAAAATATATAAAATTATACCAAATATGTAACATGTATAAAATATATAAAAATAAAAATAATGATAATAATGATAATATCAATCACAGTAAACAACAATGATAATGATAATACTGGATAAAATCCCTAATCAATCCGTAATTAGAGAAACACTTAATGTACTTAAAGCACTTCAAGCTGGCTGCGAAGCCACAGGATAAATATCCCTTTCATGGCAAGAAAAAGAGGTTTGGTGCTAGTTGTGAAGGGAGGGGCTCTCCCAAACCCAGGTATGTTGGCTTCCCTCCTTTCTTCAGCCACCGCCCGGAGAAGAGGAGGGGCGGGTGTGGCCCTGGAGCGCGGCTTCCTGCTCTTGCCACTGCCGCTGCCGCCAGAGGAGGGCTCGTTGGGGCCTTTTTATGGGCCCGGTTCTATCGGCCGCTCGGCCGCCGCTGCCCGCGCCACTTGGAGGGAGGGAGGAGGAGCAGGTGTGGCCCTGGAGCACGGCGCGGCTTCCCGCTCTTGCCGCTGCCACCGCCGCCAGAGGAGGGCTCGTTGGGGCCTTTTTATGGGCCCGGTTCTTCTGGCCGCTCAGCCGCCGCCGCCCGCGCCGCTTGGAGGGAGGGAGGAGGAGCAGGTGTGGCCCTGGAGCGCGGCGCGGCTTCCTGCTCTTGCAGCCGCCGCCGCCCCAAGCAAAGGAAATAAGTGATACAAAGATACAAAAACAGCAAGGTGTACAGATGTAAAGACTTAAACAAGGAAGAAGCAAAAAAAGAGAAGTGGGAAAACTATTGAAGGAAAAATATTAAAGGAGGCAACTGGGTAACTGAAGACCCACACTCTTGGGAAGTTAAAATTCACCTCACTTACCTTACTCAGCTGTGCTATAACTTCTACTTGGACCAGGAAAGTAAGAACCCGAAAATAAAAACAGTGCTGTAGTACAACTGGATTTTTATTTCTTATTCAATTTAATGAACTATCTTATATTTAAAATATAATCTCTTCTCCTTAAAGACTGAATGAATTAATCTGAAGAAATCAAATTAGTAGAATCAGAGTTACTTTGCTGCGACTTTAAAGGTAAGATAATAAGAAAATAAGAAATGAGGAGCTGAAGTTTTATTTGCTGTAATTGCTGTTTTTTCTTAATGAAATAAATTCTTTTACTTTAAAAATGCAAAACTTCTTCATTTAAAGCTAAATTAATTGAATCATTATAAATTAAGAAATTAAAAATTATTTTGTTTGAGATTGGGAAACAAGAAAGTGAAAACAACTATATATTTAAGACCCACCTTACTCAGCTGTGCTATAACTTCTACTTGTACTGGAAAATTAAGAAAGCAAAAATAAAAACAGTGTTGTTTAAAACTGTTTTCCTTCCTTTCTCAATTTAATGAACTATCTTATATTCAAAATATAAACCTATCTCTTTAAAAATTGAATGAATTAAATTGAGTTAATTAAATTAGAAGGATTGAAACTGTTTTGGTGGGACTCTGAAGTTAAAACAAAAAGTTTGCCTCTGTTGTGACTGCTTCTCTTTTCAATTTAATGAACTGTTTTGGTAGTAAGATGCAGAACATTTTTATTTAGAATAGAATAATGAATAGGTAAAATTAAAAAGCCATATCAATTGGGATTGTGGCAATAAGAAAAGAAGAAAGTGGAAATAAGAAATTGGATGGTTGGAATTATTTTTCTCTATAGTTTAATGAAATCTTATACACTAAGTAATAAACTTCTCTTTAAAGATGAATAAATTGAAACAACAAAATTTAGAAATCATAAATTTGTTTTGTGAATTAACAAAACAAAATAAATATAAACAAGAAAAGAAATGAAAGGAAATAGGAATATGAGTAAAATAAAATAATAAGAAAGTAGAATTAAGAAATTGGATGGTTGGAATTATTTTTCTCTATAGTTTAATGAAATCTTATACACTAAGTAATAAACTCTTTAAAGCTGAATAAATTGAAACAACAAAATTTAGAAATCAAATTTGTTTTGTGAATTAACAAAACAAAATAAATATAAACAAGAAGGAAATTAAAGGAAATAGGAATATGAGTAAAATAAAATAAGCAGCAAAAACGAGAAACAGCAGATATTTAAAATACAAAAGGAAAAATGGCTGCCATGAGCAGCAGGAAAATGGCAGCTGCTTAAGCAACATCACAACCACAAAGAAAGGCTTCAATAGAACAACCATCAATCATGGAAGAAATTTTTAAAATGTGATTGGAAATGGGAAGAATTTTAAGCAGGAAATAAAGAATTTTGGAAGAGACTTGAAACAAGATATAAATGCAGAATGAAAAACAGAACTGAAAAGACTCCAACAATCCTTACAAAAAGTATTAAAACAGGGGTAGGGAACCTTTTTGAGTCAGGGGGCAATTGGGGGGCTGAAAAATAAATAAATAAATAATAAATTAAAAATTAAAAAAATATGCATGCACACTCTCTCAGCCCCAGTAAAGCCATGGCAAAACCCCTGTGGAGATTTTGCCAAGAAAACCCCAAGAACAAGTAATAACAACAATAATCAATATCATCATGGCAGGTGGTGGTGGCGGCGGCGGCAGGACTGGCCTGGGCCCGGTCCAAAGGCCTCAGGGGAGTGCATCTGGCTCCCGGGCCTTAGGTTGCCTACCCCTGTATTAAAATATCTCAATCAAGTTATAACAAGAATAGACAATCTAGAAGAAAGAACACAAACATTGGAAGAAATGATAGGTATGAAGCAACAACAAGAAAGGGAACTGGATTTGAAAGCTTTAAGTGCCATCTGCAGAGCCAGGGAAGGGGAGGGGCAGCCGGACACTGGAAGCCCCAACCCCTTCCTGAGGATGTCATTGGAGTGCCTGCCATTACACACAGTGAGCACTCTGATGACATCCTCCCAGCCCAGCCTCTGCACAGGCTGAGCCAGAAGAGATGCATAAGAGCTGTGTGACGGCTCTTCCAGCACCCTTTCTGGGGCTTGAGGAAGGAGCACTATTTTAGTGCTCCTTTCCCAGGCTCCAAAACAGTGGATTGGGGCCGAGGTGTGGGGCAATCTTGGCCCTAATCTTCTGCTTCCCAGGGCAGCCCATGGCTGCCCATCTGCAAAGCCCCTGAATTGTCTTAAAATAAGAGGATTAAAAGAGCTAAAATATGAGAATTTGTATGAACATCTGATATTACCATTAGATTATTATGTGGAAATACCACAACATTAATTTATTAAAGAAATAAATAAGACTTTCAGAATCAACTCTCAGATCACAAAGGAAAAAAACTTCCCAGAGATGTAATCATTTATTTTGTTAGAAAGAAGATGAGGGATGAGATATTGTTTCAAAGTTATCAAAATAACTTAATAATAATAAATAATAAAAAAATATATCTCACCTCTCTGTAAAATACAACCAAGGTAGCTTACACGATAAAACAAACAATCCTGTCCCCAACAGCCCACTCCCTCTAAAATACAATTAAGCAATCAAAAATTAAAAACAAACTTAAAAATAACAAACTACAAAAACATGCCATCAAATGACATATAATTTAAAATAACTATAGTGGAAATCAGGGACAGGCATAACTATTTTTGGTGGTTGGTTACCTACTCAGGAAAGGCCTGCCAGAAGAGGTCCATCTTAACCACTTTTTTAAAGCTGTTTAAGGTGGTCAAATGATGGATCTCATCTGGCAAGCCATTCCAAAGTCTGGGAGCAATAGCCCAAAATGCCCTCTGGGCAGTTGCAGATAATTTAGTTTTTATAGGTTGCAATAAATTCTTCCCAGAGGACCTAAATGTAAGGGGTGGATTATAGTGAAGGAGGCAGTCCCGAAGACAGGTTGGACCCAAGCCATTTAGGGCTTTAAACAGGGGTAGGCAACCTTTCCCTTTTAAGGGCCAAGGGACTTCAGCTCCCAGAAGCCTCAGCCATGTTGGCCAATAGTCCCATGTTGGCCAATAGCTCCTGGGATTCTGGGAGCTGAAGTCCCTCGGCCCTTAAAGGGGAAAGGTTGCCTACCCCTGGCTTTAAAGGTAATAGCCAACACCTTGTACTACCCCCAGAAACTGATAGGCAGCCAGTGAAGCAATCTCAGAATAGGTGTTATGTGGTCTCTTCTGGTTTTGCCTGAGACCAGCCTGACTGCCATATTACGTACCAATTGAAGTTTCCAAACAAGACACAAGGGTAGTACCATGTAGAGTGCATTGCATAAATCAAAACAAGAAGTTACCAGCACATGTACCATGGTTTTGAGGTCCCTGACCTCCAGGAAAGAATGCAGTTGGTGTATCAGCCGAAGCTGATAACAGGTGCTCCTGACCACCACATTCACCTGATTTGTCATCTGAAGTGACAGATCTAGGAGCACCCACAGAGTGTGAACACAGTCCTTTGAGGAAAGTGTGACCCCCATCTAGGACTAGGGATTGTATCCCAATACCAGGTTCAGAGCCATTACTGTTAGTACATCTATTTTGTCTGGATTCAGTTTAAATCTGTTTTTCCTCATCCAGTCCATTACCACTTTAAGACATTCATTGAGAGGGGAGACACCATCTGAAGTCAAAGCTGTAGACTGAGACATGGAGAAATATGTCTGGGTGTCATCAGCATACTGATAACATGCCACCCCATGTCTCCAGATGATCTCTCCCAGCAGCTTCATATATATGTTAAATAGCATCGGGGACAGGATGGAACCCTGAGGGACACCACAATTAAGCTCCTTTTTAGCTGAGCAACTGTCCCTAAGGATCACTCTCTGGAATCTGCCTGAGAGAAAGGAACAGAACCATTGCAATGCAATGCCTCTGATTCCTAATTCTCTCAGGCATTCCAAATGACTAGATAATAATAGACCTTCCTTGGAGGTCTTTAAGCAGGGGCTGGATGGAAATCTGTCGGGGATGCTTTAATTGAGAGTTACTGCATGGCAGGGGATTGGACTGGATGGCCCTTGTGGTATCTTCCAACTCTATAATTCTATGATTCTATGATTCTATGACTGGAAAGAGACAAAAATATATAAGTATATTCCAATAAGACTTTTAAAGAAAAGAGGAAATTACAAGTTTATAATGACATTGTTAAACAAAATAAAATTCTCTATAAATGGGAAAAACGGGAAGGTATTTCAGTGAAATGGAACCAGAAATGGTACAAATTGAATTAAATTCAAAAAGCAAAAGATTTATGGAAAAAATATGGAAGGGAAATAGAAAATAGAAAAATAAGTAAAGAAAGGAACATGAATCATAAACAATATAAATGAAGTAAAGGAGAAACAACAGAAAAAAATGAGAGAGGAAAACAAGAGGAATTGCAATCAAGAAAAGAAATAGAAGTAGAAGAAGATTACCCGGATAGTGGCAAAGAAGAAGACGACATCATTAGAAGAGGAAGAATCTGTGGATAAAAAAGGAAAGGTAAATTAAAGAGAGAGAGATAAAAGGGGGAGAGGAAGAGAGGAGAAAGAAGAGGAAAAAAAGGAAAATGTACTAGAGGTATTGAAACAGAGCAAATAATATGAGTAAATTTGATAGTACTAAAACAAAGTAAATATTAACATTTTTTCATGGAAGGTAAAAAGGGCTAAATATACTCCAAAAGAGGAAAAAAGAAATTCTCACTACTTAGGGAAATTCAAGCATGACATAATATGTTTACAAGAAACTCATTTTAAACAGAAAGATGAGAGATTAGAAATTTAGGAAATGAATTTATATCAGCCTCACAAAATAAAAAGAAAGGAATAGTTATGTACATTAATGCAACAATCCAAGCAAGAGAAATATTCAGGGATGATAATGTTCAATATTTAGTCATTGAGGCAGTAATAGAAAATCAGAAAACTCAATTAGTGGGAGTGTATAGCCCAGAAGACAACAAAGAGAAATTCTATCAAAAACTTTTCAACATTATGCAGGACCTAAATTATGATGCCATAATTATGATGGGAGACTGGAATGGTGTATCAGACCCAAATCTAGATAGATAATCCAGAAAAAAGGAGAGACAAAAAAATCAAGATAAGTTCCCAAAATTCTTTTTGAAGCAAATGGAAAATCTTACACTAATAGATATTTGGAGACACATGTATGGAAATTCCTTGATTTTTTGAAGAGGCATAAGTCCTTTACAAAAATAGATTTTTTAAAAAATTCCAAAGTAATTTGTCTCAAAGTAGTAAAAATGGGCATCCTTCCTAGAGCCCTCTCAGATCACAATCCTATCATTTTAAAACTGAAAATTTCAGAAAGATCCTTAAATTGGTGGCTTGATGACAAACTATTGCAGAACCCAGAAATATTGGACAAAGCAAAGCAGACATTGAAGTGGTACTTTGAAGAAAATTCTGGAAAAGGAACAGATAATTTAATAGTTTGGGAAGCCTCAAAAACAGTTATGACAGTTTTTTAAATTCAACAAAAATATGAATTGAACAAGAAGTGTAAGGAAAAGATACAGAAAATCATGGATGAAATCAAGAAAAAAAGAGATAGCGTTACAACCCCCCTTCAAAAAACCAAAATACTTAAAGAGATAATTTTTTACAGAAACATTTATCAATAAACCTAACAGAAGAGATGGAAAGGAAGCTAAAATATATCAAAGCCCAATCTTTTCAGTATATGTCAAGAAACCTGGAAGATGGTTGGCCTATACATTAAAAAAGAGAGTAAAAAATGATAACTAAAATTTAGGAAGGTGAAACCATACAGACAGATCAAGGCAAAATTAAGAAAGTGTTTCAAAACTTTTATGCACAATTGTATAAAAAAGTAACAACTGAAATAAAAAAGATACAGCAATATCTTAACAATATGGACATTACCAAAATTAATGAAGAACAAAGAGAGATATTGAATCAACCCACAACCCATAACATCTATAGAATTAGTAAATGCCATAAAAAGAGTAAAATAAATAAAGCACCAGGGCCAGATGGTTTTATCTCAATACGTTATAAACAACTGCAAGAAGAATTACTACAACTGCTGAAGGAAGTAATGAACATTATTAAAGATGGGAAATTCCTCAGACATAGAAAGAGGCAATTAAAATGGTTATTCCAAAATAATAGAGGGTGCTGACTGAAAGACTTAATAAGATACTAAGCATTGATAATACACAATGATCAAAGAGGATGTATTCCTAAAAGATATCTAAAGGATAACATCAGGCATATATTGAATTTAACTGAGTACTTTGAAACACACAATGAGAAGAGGTTAGCTTCTTTTTCTCTCTCCCACCCCCCCCCCCCCATGTTCTCAAAAGAAAGCTTTTGAGAACATGGACTGGAATCTATTGTTTGAAATACCAGAAAGAATAGAGATGGGGGTTGATTTTGTTGGATGGATTAGACAAATTTACTCAATCAGAATGTCCAGATAGTTTTCAATGGGGAAAGAATAAAATCAATAAACATAGGTAAGGGCACCAGACAAGGTTGCCCACTTTCCCCTTTATTATTGTCATTGTAATAGAAATCTTGTTACAAAATATAAGAAAAAAATAATTTAAAAAAATAAAGCGGTAAGAATTACTGGAACTGAATATAAAACTAGAGTTTTTGCTGATTATCTCATGGTATCAATTAGTGACTCAATAAATGATGTTACTGAACTAATGACAGAAATAGGAAAATTTGGACAAATATTATTTTTGAAAATTGATAAAGATAAAACAACAATACTAACAAAAAATTGAAATCAGAAGAAATACAAATGTTGGAAGAAAATTTGGGATTAAAAGTAAACAAGAAAGTTAAATATCTGGGCATTATGATCACTAACAAAAACTCTGATTTATATGTAAATAATTGTAAGAAAATATGGGCAACCATAAAGGAAGATCTCAAAAAATGGAAAAAAAAATTGAGGAAATTATTAGGAAAAGTTGCCACAATTAAAATGAGTGTTCTTCCAAAGACGCTTTTTTGTTTCAAACATTACCAATTATAAAAAAATGGTGCACCATTTAAGGATTGGCAAAGAGATATCACTAATTTTATCTGGAACACAAAAAAGCCAAGAATAAAATTGAAGTATATATGATGCAAAAAAGAGAGAAGGGTTAGCCATGCCAAATCTCAAATTGTACTATGAAGCTTCTTGCATTGTGTGGTTGAAAGACTGGCTACAATTAAAGGATATGGATCTACTGAAGATAGAGGGTGCAGATTTAGATTTGGCTGGCATGCCTACATGTTCTATAAACAAGAAAAGGTAAACCAAGACTTCAAAAATCATTACATACAAAATTCATTGATGAGAATTTGGGAAAAAATATAAGAAAATAATTTGTTCCAAGATACCTTTTTGGGCCTCTCTGCATGAAGCTCTTTTCAGACTCAGTCAAATGTAAAAACAAAATTGGATAAAATACAAAGATATAGTTATAGCTAGTAAAAATATAGATTAAAATCTTGGGAAAAACTTAAAAACAAAGAGGTCATCTGTACTGGTTTTTATATAGACAGCAGAGAGAAAGGTTTATTATTGATAGGAAGCAAGAAGGAATAAGAAAAAGCAACACAGATCTAGAAGAAGAAATAATGTCCAACAAGGAGGCCATATTTTCTAAAATATATAAATGTATTTTGAAAATCTATAAAGAAGATGAAATTATAAAAGAGAATATGGTAAAATGGTCTCAAAATTTTGGGTGTACACTAAATCTAGATCAATAGGAATTGACTTGGAAAAACTTAAAGGAAAGTTATTATAAGATCTAATAATAATAATAATAATAATAATAATAATAATAATAATAATAATAATTTATTTATTTATATTTCCAGCCTCTCCCTATGGATCGAGGTGGGAGTACAAAGATAAAATGTACAAAATGTACAGTAGTACAAGCAATTAAAAAAAAAAACATAACAGTAAAACCACAACAGTAATAAAAAGAACAATAAACAATAAACCCAACAGTAAAAACAATAAAATAACAGCAATAATTAAAACAATAATAAAATTACAATACAAGTCTATGCCGCGAGTGATATAATCTTTTTCATCCGGGAGGTCCTTATAAAATGGTCATGTCTAATCTTATGTTCAGTTAGGGAGGTCAGGTGGATAGGCCCACCGGAAGAGCTCCGTCTTAAGTGCCTTCTTAAAGGCTTCTAGCATGGAAATAAGACGAATCTCCTCTGGCAGGCCATTCCATAACTTGGGGGCTGCAGCCGTGAATGATTTTTGGGAAGTAGATATTAGTTTAGTTTTACAGTAATTTAGTAAATTCTTCCCTGATGTTCTGAGGGTGTGGGACGGATTGTGTGGGGAGAGGCGTTCCTTCAAGTAACTCGGACCCAAGCCATGTAGGGCTTTATAGGTGATGACCAACACTTTGTATTGTGCCCAGAAGCTAATCGGCAGCCAGTGAAGAGCTTTTAATACTGGTGTAATGTGGTCCACTCTAGATGCTCCGACGACCAGTCTGGCTGCTGCATTTTGGACCAGTTGAAGCTTCTGAACTTGGTACAAAGGTAGCCCCATGTAGAGCGTGTTACAGAAGTCCAAACGAGAGATTACCAGGGCAAGTACTACTGCTTCAAGGTCCCTTAGGTCCAGGTAGGTACCAGGTATTTCAGGTGGTACTTAATGCCTGACAAAATGTAGTAAAATGTAGTAAAAAATAATGCTGGAAATGTAACAAGAAAAAGGACTCACTTTTTCATATGTGGTGGACATGTGAAAAGTGGAGAAATATTGGAGACAAATGTTGAGATAAAGAAGGTCATAAATGAAAACTTGAAATTTAAGCTGAAAATGTTTTTGTTAAACATGTTATATGTGGACTTGGAAAAGAAATTTGGTAAAATTTTGTTTTATATGTTATCAGAAGCAAGAATTATCTAACTAGAAAATGGAAAAAAGAAGACATCTCAACAGTAGTAGAATGGGTGCTTATGTTAATGGATCTTATCAAAATGGACAAACTCACAAGAAACATGAGAAATGAGAAACCAAAACAGTAATTAGAAGATTGGGGAAAAAATGTTAAGATATTTTTCTCAGAAATGGGGAAAAATAGTGACTATGGGAATAGAAATGGAATAAATTATAAAGGGAAAAATACATATACTGTTTGAATTTGAAAATTTATACCAGATAGAGGTCTGTATAAGAAGTGAAAAAGAAAATAAAGAGAAAGAAGGAAAGAATATTAAATTTTACTTTCAGACTAAGGGCCTCTACAGACAGGCTGCCGTAGGCCACCCCGAGAAGCCAAGGTTTGGGGCTGCTGCTAACACACACAGTGGCCCCAATCCATCATTTTGGCACTTGAGAAAGGAGAGCTAAAATGACGTTCCTTCCTGAAGTGCCAGAAAGGGCACTGGAAGAGGAGCGGGCACCTCTTCCATGGCTCTTCCAGTGCAGCGTGTTCGGACACCATGCCGGAAGGAGGTCATCAGAGCGCTCACCATGTGCAACAGTGCATGCTCCGATGATGTCCTTGGGAAGGGGTTGGAGCACCCAGCATGTGGCTGCCCCTCCCCTTCCCTGCCTCCAAGACGGCGCAAAGCATCATCATCCCCCCTAAGGTAGCCAAATAGAATTAAATACAGGAAAGGAAATCAAGCAAGGAAGGTAACAAGGAAGTAATGAGTGAGTGCCAGAATGGTTTTGTTAGTCTTAGTCATAGAATATTTGTATTTTTTTAAATGTACTTTGATGTCTGTGTTGTCTTTTCTGTTTGTTTGTATATTTAAAAGAATGTATGACTCTTTATAAATGTGATTTATAATATCTTTAATAAAAATTAAAAATGTAATTAAAATATTCATAATGATTGAAATATTCAGGGCTTGGTGACTTTTAACAATGATTTCAGTTAGGAATCTGGCTTTTACATAGGTTATTGCAGAAAATGAGTTATGTGCCAGTGATAACTAAGATACCAGAGTTTATGGATTAAAAGTCAAAATTCTATGTTTCACCATTTGTGACAGGATATAAACTGTGGGTCAGAAGCCATGAGAATATCTGGAAGCTTTTGACACTTCAGGGTTCCTGAAAGTAGGTAAGCAGAAGATTTTCTCAGCATTAAAGGGGGATACTCCTCTGTAATAGCAATTTATTGGAAGGCTTTTTATGTCTCCCCATTAAGTTGTGAGTTGTTGCAGCACAATTGTTTTTCCACATGGAATTGCTAAAGCAACCGCCATGGAGTGAAGAGATGCAATGTGACTCAATCTCCTCCATTGTTAAGACCTTAGAATTAAACTAACTAAAAACTAACTAAAAACTAAAACTAACAGGCTATACAGAACAGCCAAAGGGGCTGGCCTGGGGGTGGAGTCAGGGCATGGTGACTGCATGCCAGCCACCCTGACTCCACCCCGATGTTGCAGAGCAGAGTCACCATCATGCCGTGCTCCCCACACCATGGCAGGCAGTGTCATGCACGCTGCGCCACAGTGACAAGGGCGGCTTTTTGCCTCTCTAAAAAGGAGCGGCATTTGCCAGCTTTTTTTAGAGCAGCAAACCTCTGGATTGGGGCCACGACATGCAGTTGCCACAGCCCCGATCTGACAAGGAAAGGGGTGGCAGCCCCTAAGTACAGCCCCTAAGTAAAGATATATTTCATTGTTCTGCCTGCTTATCCTTCTGAATCCATCTAAAATTCCCTATTTTCAAGGTAAATATTTACACTGGAAGAACTAAATAATGCCTACTACAGGAGTGGACAGCTGTCTGGACTTGAGGCCCCAGATCATACCTTACAACTCATGAGGGTGACATCTGACCACCACTATACTCCCGAGAATTTTTTTTTTAAAAGAAACCCAACAACATCCTTTGATAATAAGGCACACAGGGAGCATACTTCTTGCATTAGAATAGAATCACACTTCTGTGAAGCTCCCAGAAGTGTGATTCTGCTTTATAATATTCCAAATAAAATTATGTTGTTCTTTTTTTCCTGCCACTTCCCCATTACCAAATTCTGCTGACACACTGGCAAATTAGAGAACAAGGGAGTGGCAGTGGCACCAAACACTGGTGGAAGCCATCTGTGACCCATGAGTTGCATGTTGGTCACATCTGCTCCACCATTAGTCAGACAGATCTGAGGAAGAAACAAAAATAAGCTATGGGGGTTGCAGACTGCCAGAAATAGTGCAAACTGAGTCCACTTTTAGGGTTAGGGTTAGGGAATCATGGAAACTGTAGTTTATTGTGGCACCAGAGCTCTCTGACAGAGAAGGCTCAATGTCTCAGAAAAAAAACAAAACAATTCCCATGATTCCCTAGCACTAACCCTAACCCTAAAAGTGGACTCAATTTGCACTATTTCTGGCAGTCTGCAACCCCATCTATGTTTCCTCTATCCTAGCAGAAAAACTCTAGATGAGTCAAAGAAGTGACAGAGAGTTAAAAAGAAATGGCAAATAACATAATATATGTGTGGTTTAGAAGGCCTCTCCTACAGGGAAACAATAAAAGTCAATAGAGACCTAATCTGATGTACATACATGGTTCCCAACTCCAAAGCCCTCCATATAATTTGTATTCGTGCACACTGACATTCATTTCTATTTCTGATACTATGACTGAAGGCTAGTTAAGAAATCAAACAAGTCAGATTTTAGAAATTCATTGTTTTTTTTCTGTAACTAAGGTTTGCTTCAAGGGAGACCTTGTACAAGCTCACTTCAGAAGGTTTGCTACAAACATCCATCCCTGTACGAAAGTCTTACAGCTTCAAAGGCATCAAAGATAATCAAACCACTTTGCTCAAAATTATCATTGTGATCCCTTGCAGATAAACTTATTCCTTACAAAATATTGCTTTCCCAAATTTCTGCCTAAGAAGCATACTGAACAATTCTTACTTAGGTTAGGCAGAAAGCTGCCCAATGAAAAGGAATAACTCTTCCCATTGGGTCATTTCTTGAAACAAAGTAGGTTACTAGGACTGGTATAGATCCGCTGGAAATATATTTAGTGCTTCCCTTTCACAGGCTAGTACAGCATTAGAAGACTACTTGAATAATCATTTGATTTATGATATGGAGTAATGTTCTCCCATAATGCCACATACACTGCATTATTCTCTAACCCAGCAGCACTGGCAACCCTTAGAAAAGAGATTTAATTAGCTAGCATTTATCTTGTAACAGTATGGTAGTTCCCATGGTCTTAAATGCCATCCTTCAATGGCTGAGAAAACCAACGTCATATCATTACTAAACGCCTATTCAGTCACTTTCTAAATGTGTCAACTAACTTTTGTACTTTTATTGCTGTTAATGCATCATTGTCATGCATTAATTGGCTCTTAAAGCCAGGAGGGGAGAATGGGCTGGTGACAACACCTGTAATGTATCAAATGGTAAGCAAATATGATAAATAGGTCATTGAGTGTTTTTATATCATCAAATGCATTCATGACAAAAGCTAACTCTGCATTATTGACTGAATAATTTAATCATGTCATGTCATAGAATACTTTCCGAAATAATAAACTGCTGAAGCTTAGCAAGTTATTGAGAATGCTTAATCTCAAGAGACTTGGGGGTTTCAAGTATATTCCTATCTTCCTCCCCATCCTTCAGGGTTGACAGATACTACCATATTCATTAAACTTGCCATGATAAGTTCCATATGCACATTTTTCATGGCGCAGGATAAAACTGTATCTTTGTTCAGATCAATATTGCAGACTTCTAAACATTTACATTCGGCCCTCCAGATCCAAAGATTCTGCATCCATGCATTCAAACATCCACTGTTTGATAACATTCACCAAAAACTTAAAAAAACAAAACCCAAAGCTTGATTTTGTCAATTTATGTAAGGGACACCATTTTACTATGCCATCATATATAATCGGACTTGAGCATCCACAGATTTTGGTATCTACCTTGAGGGGTGGGTGGGTGGAACCAAACCCCCCAATAGATACCAAGGGCCCACTGTACTTTGAATGTTATAAGTACACTGGACCAGATTAGATTAGCCCAATTTCCATTCATATGATTAGAGAACTGTTTTAAGTTTCTATACATCATGGAACCTCTATACATCAAGGAACATCTTGTTCACATGGGCTGGACAAGATTCCCAGGAAGGATACAAAGACCTGTTTCTTGATGTTTTAACTGTGCAAAGAGGAAGGAAAGTAACATATTTTGAGAGCTTTTGCTGTTGTTACTTCTCTGTGCTTCATATAATAGAGATATAAGCTTTCCTCTGGAATAATCATACATGATGGGAAATACACTGCACTTACAATCTTCACTCCACCACACCCAGCTTCCCTTGACAACACCCTTTGGTGCAGCAAGTGTAAGCATATATAAATATTCACATATCAAGTTTAGAGCAATTATCCAGTTGTTCCATCATAGTCAGTGTCGAATGACTTGAATTCAGAAATCCACTGAATCCAGAAACTAAGTTGTGCACCTGTTATCGGGCAGTTGCTTCAACTCTATACTTTTCATTTGCTGAAGTTCAGATGAGCTATGGGCAAAACTATGTTCACATGCTTCCATTAAAAGAAGAGGGGATCCCTCCATCTGCATTCAGAGTTTGTATACCTGGAAATTGTGAAAGGTTGGGCAGTGGAACAAGAAGTAGAAGAAAATCAAATAAGCTCCCCCTCCCAATATTCTTGTTCTGAAAGCCACCATTGGTTCTCGTTCTTCCTTGTGAAGAGAAAAAGTCATAAAATGGTAAACCTGTAATTCTGAATTATTGAACACAAGTTTCAATATGCTTGTTTTAAAATGTTAATCATACATTAGGTCTTGAAGTTTTCAGCTTTGTCGACATTAATATATTAATATTAGAAGAAGTTCAGAATTTGCTTGTTAAAATTGCATGTTACAAGAGACATCCAATCATATTTCACTGACCAAGTCAGAAGAAAATTTGAAGGACCCTCGATTCCAACTAAGGGATTGACTACTCCTTAGTTCAGAGAATATGACAGGGTTTTGTATTCTAGCAAAGAGAAGTCAGCCTCTTCCTCCAACATGGGGGGGGGGGGGGGGGAGAAAGCAAAGGGTGAAAGAGGAACAATAAGACGTGAAGCTACAGAGTAGAGGATAAAGGCATTGCCTTAACTAAAATAAGAATTTGCCTCTCTAAATAAAATTACAGTCAGCCCTCCATGGATGGCTTTAAAATATTTATAAATAAATAAATAAATGTTTTAAAAATTCAAAAAATCAATCTTGTTTTGCCATTTTATATAAGTGACACAATTTCACTGTGCCATACATAGTACATAATGTGACTTGAGCACTCTAAGGTTTTAGTATCTATGGCGGTGGGGGGACCTAGACTACAGTGGCGAATATGAGAGTTTGAATCCATCATTCATGGAAACCCACTGGGCGACCTTGAGCAAGACTCTCAGCCTCAGAGGAAGGCAGAGTCATACCCCCTCTGAATAAATCTTGCCACAAAAACCCCATGATAGGTTCACTTTAGGTTTCCACCATAACCTGGAAACAATTTGAAGGCACACAACAACAACCCCAAATTTCTAGCATTGCAGACATTGAAATGATGAATGCTGTTCATTCCAGAACTCTTATATTTGCTATTTTTGTGTTCACTTGGTAACTTTGTCTGCTCCTTTCTATGGATGTATTGAGTATGTTTTAAGTAACTGCAGTTATAGAAATTTGGAGACATAAGGAAATTTTTATTTAAGGAACAAAATTCCCATTTAGAAAAGCAATGCCCTCATTTTGTCCCTACTGATAGCTAATGTCTGGGAACATCTGTGAGAATATTAGTGGTGTTCTTCCCATCTAAAATCTGAAACAATGTTTCAGATATAAACATTTGATTATTTTGTCCTTATACCCAAAGTACCCATAGAGGTGAGAGCAAATGGAAATGAAAAGACATTAACCATACATTCACAGGTCTTGGTTTGAAACCACAACAAATAAAAAAGGAATGGTCTCACGCACAAGAACACTCAGGGCCTTTGCAGACTGCCAGAAATAATGCAGATTGAGGTCACTTTAACTGTCCTGGCTCAGTGCTAGAGAATCATGGATTTTTTTTTTCTGGGACATTGAGCCTTCTCTGCCAGAGAGTTCTGGTGCCACAATAAACTACAGTTCCCATGATTCCTTAGTACTGAGCCAGGACAGTTAAAGTGGCCTCAATTTGCACTACTTCTGGCAGTCTGCAAAGGCCCTTGTAAACAAGGCCATAACTGATGTAAATGCCTGATGTAAATAACTAAAACAGGGGTAGGCAACCTGTCCCCTTTAAGGGCCGAGGGACTTCAGCTCCCAGAATCCTAGGAGCTGTTGGCCAACCTGGGACTATTGGCCAACATGGCTGAGGCTTCTGGGACCTGAAGTCCCTTGGCCCTTAAAGGGGACAGGTTGCCTACCCCTGAACTAAAACATGATATAGTATAGCATATTAACCATATTTGAACAAATGACAGAATATTGGGTCAATAATATAAGATAGCAAATAAATAAATGTCAGCAATCACAGAAATGCAGGACTAAATAGAATTATGTTTAGCCATAATATTTTCATCCAGTTATCATCCCATCATAGTAGCCTGGCAATTCATCTTGGCAATTAGTTGCCAAATTTTAGCCAGTGCAGGTTGCTGAGAATTCTGTTCACTTTTTAAAAATCAGACCTGATCAAAATTTGTAATTTTTTCCATAAATTTGATGGAAAGAACTTGAGGGTAATCAATCAGTAGAAAATAATCTGGTGGTATATCTGATTTACAATGATACAAGAAAAACTAGAACTTCATTTTCCAAAAGCTTTTGGGGGAAAACTGCCATACTTTATTTGTAGCTAGTAAAAGATAGTCAATTTTATTGTATGAATCAAAATCAAAAGTCTTTCTTTCTCACTGTCAGTTTCATGCACACTAAAAGTGACAAGGATATTTTAAAGAGAAGAGATGACTCTGAGTGGATATTGCTTGAAGGTATAAAAATTCTTCAGTTTTTTTAAAAAAATCTATATTGTGAATAACACTGGAAAAAAGTTTTTAAACTAGCGCTGATATATACTATGCAACAGTTTGACACAAACCACTTAAGTAAAGACTGAATTGCTAAGTTGAACTTCATTATATATCTCCAACTGTGTTTTGTTTCCCACTGGGGGCTCAGAAATGTCTTTAAAATTGCCAGGAGAGGAGTTTTCATGCTACAAACCATGGATTGCCTATGTTCAAGCCAATTAGCACAAGAGTGTAAAAAGAGTCACACTGAATCAAACCAGTCCACCATTCTCCTTCCATAGTTGCAACTAGATGCCTGTGGGATAGCACACATGAGCACAACAACATTTTGCCAGTTAGGTACCCAGTAAATCCTATTTGAAAGTAATACATTGGGAGGTGCAACATAGTGTACATAACAATATTAAGGGCTTTAATATCCATTCAATGTTTTAGGTAACATATAGACCTCCTAACTTTGTCTGGTGATGGCCTTACCTAAAATTCACTTTTACAGTTGTCCAAGATGGCAGCCTTCACTTTTAATAGTGAAACTTAATATACAACTTTGCAAACATTGAACTGTAATCTGACCAAGGGGAGAGGCATATGACATAGAAGAAGGATGAGGTTCCCTACCTGTTTGTCCTCAATATCTATCATTCATCTTCACTGGATGTGTTGCCGGGGTGGGGTGGGGAAACTGTGTCCCAAGCCTCTTTTCTCACAGCTATATAATTTATACATCTCTGTGAAGCCTCCCATGTTATCTCTTAGCTTTTGTTAAAAGAAACTCCAAACATTATAACCTAATCTCATATTGGACAACCGCAACATGTTTGATAATTTTGTTTGCCCTTTTCTGTAACTTTTCTCAAAAGAAGTAAAATAAATCTGAAATTATGATGACCAGAACTTTATATGGTATTCCAAGGATTCCAAGGCAGAAGTGGGGGGAAATGGGTCTGGATGTTTTGGACTTTAGCATCTAGATGCTCCAGCCAGTATGGTCAGTGGTTAGGAATTATCTGTGCTATGTATCATCTCTCCTTTAAGGCAATGGACGGTTATCATATACATAATTTGTATTGCATTTTGAGGTGGTTATGCATGAAATATATGCCTCATAGATCTGTCGTCAAATTATTCAGATATTAAATCTATACAGCAGAACACACACACACACACACACACACATGGTACAAAATATAACAGTTCAAGGACATATTTTTCCCTATCACTATTTATTTCATTCCATGCTGGAGCTGTGGCAACAGGAAGTAGAAAAACCTCAGCCTTATTCAGAAGCATGTTCCCTTAATGCCTCCTTCCCATAATCATATGTTTAGACAAAGAGAGAGTGAGTAACTGAAACATTTGCATTTTTGGAAAAGGTCTTCTGAATTGCACAAAGAGCTATTATTAAAAATTGACTACCGTATTTGATTTTTCAAAGCTAAAATTATTTAGTAATAGATGAGTGCAAAGAGAGCCACAAATGTTAAATCTAGAGAAATCGACTCAGATGACTTGAATGGGAGAAATGGAAAAAAGTTGATTTGATTAGACTAGCTCAAACTGATTGCCAACTGGAACCATAATGAACACATTTGCTTTGGTACAAGGCTGAGAGATAGGGATTTGTATTCATTCTTCTCCATTGTCAGCAATTGCAAGAAAGGAGTGGGCTGTAAAGTCTGAAAAGCATGGGAAAACCTTCACTGCAAATTGAGATGGCTGCTAAATTGATTTAGTAGATCCTATTGTTATTCATTTGGTGCTAGAGGTAAGGCATGGCACTTTAAAGACATAAAGTATGACAAGGTCCACGTCCTAAGGAATTTCCAATATAAATTAGAGAGCAACCAAAAATAAAACCAGAACCTGATAGTCAGATGAGTGGGAAGGAAAGCAGAGATACTAAGTAAGAGAGATGGCATGCTGTCCTCAGGAAAGGAGTGTTTTGCAAAGAAAGTATGTCATATCACTTGTTTCCTTAAAAAATCCTCAGACATATCTGGCAGCTTGTCTATTTATCATCTGGTTTTATTTACCATATTAATCACAAGATGCATAGTTTATATGTAGTAGAATACTAAATAAAATATGATGTCTATGCAATGCCAATGCAGTTAGTTTAATAATATAAGCATGATTTACAGTAATGACCAATAATGAATTAAAATTGTCTTTTGGAGACTATTCCTATTCAGTAATATTATGAGAAATAATGGAGCACTTAATAATTACAACAGGTTAAATCCAATGTTTCCTTCTTTCATTGGGAATATGTTCCAGCTGGCAGGAAGAAGAAGGAAGTGGCATTTTCTGAACATCCCTTGCACTGCAACCCCAGACATGAATTCTGTTCTGTATGGTTGCTCAGACTTTTGGAGCAAATTTGCACATGGAGACAGAGGATTTCAGGGCTGAAAAAGAATTATGGGAAGTATAGTTTTTTCTGAGACATTGAGCCTTCTCTGTCAGAGAGCTCTGGTGCCACAATAAACTACAGTCCCCATGATTCCCTATCAATAAGCCAGGACAGTTAAAGTGGACTCAAGTTGCATTATTACTGGCAGTCTATAAAGGCCCTAAGTCTCCAGGACCAGATGAACCATATCCAAGGATAATAAAAGAACTGGCAAATGTAATCTCACAGCCACTAGCAATAATCTTTGAGAACTTCTAGAGAACAGGAGAAGTCTCCGCAGACTGGAGGAGGGCAAACATTGTCCCCATCTTCAAAAAGGAAAAAAAAGAAGATCCCAACAACTATCGCCCAGTTAGTCTGACATCAATACTGGGAAAGATTCTAGAACAGTTCATTAAACAGAGAATCTGTGAACCTTTACAAGGGAATGCCATAATCACAAAAAGTCAACATAGGTTTCTCAAAAACAAGTCATGCCAGACTAATCTGATCTCTCTCTCTCTCTCTTGATAAAATTACCAGCTTGGTAGATGAAGGGAATGTGATAGACATAGCATATCTTGATTTCAGTAAGGCTTTTGACAAGGTCCCCCATGATATTCTTGAAAACAAGGTAATAAAATGTGGGCTAGACAATACCTCTGTTAGGTGGATTAGTAACTGGTTGACCAACCGAACCCAAAGGGTATTCAGCAATGGCTCCTCTTCATCTTGGAGAGAACTGACCAGTAGGGTGCCAAAGGCCCAGTGCTATTCAACTTTATCAATGACTTAGATGAAAGAATAGGGGGCATGCTTACCAAATTTGCAGATGACACCAAACTAGGAGGAATAGCTAATACCCTAGAAGACAGGATGAAAATTCAAAATGGCCTTAATAGATAAAAAAGCTGGGCCAAAGCTAACAAAAGGGGGTTGCAGACTGCCAGAAATAGTGCAAATTGAGTCCACTTTTAGGGTTAGGGTTAGTGCTAGGGAATCATGGGAATTGTCTTTTTTCTGAAACATTGAGCCTTCTCTGTCAGAGAGCTCTGGTGCCACAATAAAATACAGTTCCCATGATTTCCTAGCACTAACCCTAACCCTAAAAGTGGACTCAGTTTGCACTATTTCTGGCAGTCTGCAACCCCCCAAAATGAATTTCAACACAGAGAAATGTAAGGTACTTAGGGCAAAAAAATGAAACGTACAGATATAAGATGGGGGACACCTGGCTGAATGAAACTATGTGTGAAAGGGATCTAGGAGTCTTAGTAGATTAACAAGGTGAACATGAGTCAAGAGTGTGATGCAATTTTAGGCTGCATTAATAGAAGTATAGTGTCTAGATCAGGGGTAGGCAACCTTTCCCCTTTAAGGGCCGAGGGACTTCAGCTCTCAGAATCCCAGGAGCTATTGGCCAACATGGGACTATTGGCCAACATGGCTGAGGCTTCTGGGAGCTGAAGTCCCTCGGCCCTTAAAGGGGACAGGTTGCCTACCCCTGGTCTAGATCAAGGGAAGTAATAGCGCCAATGTATTCTGCTTTGGTCAGGCCCCATCTGGAATACTGTGTCCAGTTCTGGGCACCACAATTCAAAAAAGTTGTTGAAAAACTGGAGCAGGACCAGAGGAGGGCTACTAAAATGGTGAAGTGTCTGGAAACCATGCTGTATGAGGAACGACTTAGGGAACTGGGTATGTTTAGCCTGGGGAAGAGGTGGTTAAGAGGTGATATGATAGCCCTGTTTAACTATTTGAAAGGGTGTTATATTGAGGAGGGAGCAGGCTTGTTTTCTGCTGCTCCAGAGAACAGGGCCCGAAACAACAGATGGAAGCTACAGGAAAAGAGTTTCCACCTCAACATAAGGAGACACTTCCTGACAGTAAGGGCTATTTGACAGTGGAACACTCTCCCTTGGAGTGTGGTGGAGTCTCCTTCTTTGGAGGTCTTTAAACAGAGGCTGGATGGCCATCTGTCGGGGATGGTTTGATTTTGAGTTCCTGCATGGCAGAATGGGGTTGGACTGGATGACCCTTGTGGTATCTTCCCACTCTATGATTCTATGATTCTATTGGCCAGTCTGTCAGTTTGACCTTCTCCTACATTTTTTTTTTAAAAAAATAAAAATCAATGTCAAATTATTATGAGACAAATAAAATTGATAAGAGAATTTTCAAATTTGGGGAACTTCATATCAACAAAATGAAATGAAAATCTTACCCAACTTGCCAAAAGATACTTCAGTTCTGCTTTATATGTGAAAGATACAAGGACTATCCAGATATATGTGGTCTATTTTTAAATTGCTATATCATTTCTGTAATGTCAGAAATTCATGGAGTGTAGGTTTAGATCATGACAGGAATTGTTGTATCCTGTCCCACAAATTGGTGACCTTGTTCTCTGGGAGTTGAGATAACTGACTGACTGTCTCAATAGATATTCCAAAAATTCCAATCTTGTGGCAGGTCCTTCTGTTTTCTCATATGCCAGTGGGACACCCAGTTTGTCTCCTAATGCCTGGAATTCCCTGAGTAAAAACAAATACACTCCTGAACCAGATGACCCAATAAACAAAAACCCATCAAAGTAGTGAACAACTCCCCTGAGATCAGTCCTAGTCCTGAGGGCCCATTCAAGAAAGGTGCTCAAAGGCCACAGAGCAACCCATTGGGAGCGCCCAAACCATGTAAAACTGCCCTTCAAACTTAAAACCTAACAAATTGAAATCTAAAGGATGAACTGGTAACAAATGAAATGAAGACTTAATGTTGCATTTAGCTAACTTGGCCCCCACACCAAAGCTCCAAACATGATGGACAGCAATATCAAAAGAGGTGTAACAAACCATACATAACTTATGGGGGATAGCATCATTAAATGATTGATCGTGAGGATAAGATAAATGGTGGATGATGTGGAATTCACCCACCACTTTCTTAGGAACAACACCCAATGGAAAAATTCTCAAATTAGGGGTAAGGGGTGCTAAAAAGGGGCCCAACACATGACCCTCCAGCACTTCTTTATCAATTTTGTCTCACGATCCATCCCCTTAACAGACTTCAAATTGTTAGCTAAAAATGGACATTATGTGACTTGAACAGGAATCTGAAAACCCTCGCTGAAACCGTCAAGTAGATAACGTGCCATCCCAGAATCAGGATAGGACACCAAGAGCCTCCAGAGAACATCAAGGAGGCTGGACTGGGGTACTTTTGAAAATGGGGGGGGGGGGGCTCCACCTGGTTTTCTATTGGTTTGGTTATCCTTCTCGTGGCCTGGTTATGCCCTCCCCTTGGTGCAATTTCAAAAGGAATGAGGGCCTTTGCATACTGAACACTCATGACTGTATTTGCATGCTTTACGGTTGCAAACACCCTGAAAACTAAACCCTCAACAGAGGGGGATTCTGAGATTGGCCAGAGGAATCCTATGGCCAAGAAGGAGAAGGGCCACCCAATTTCTGCACCAGATGATCATTGTGGATGCGTTCCCCTTGGACCGGGTGGATGGGCATTTATCAGTCATATCCACAACTGAGAATGTAACATATCCCAATGCATTATGGAATATAAAGGTGCCCACATGTGAAAGACCATGTTGTACAGCAGCTATGCTTGATCGGCATAGTCTACATAAGTCCTATTAATAATGTCCATATATTGGATCAGGGCTGCAGCCCAAGTAGTTTGGGCTTTACCTATGAAACCCACATAAATATGGAAACCATTAAGCCAATTCAAAAAATTCCACTCAACCTTCCTCCTATGCAATTTTTCTTTTTCTTTGTCATCCAGCTCCTCCTCCTCTTTCTTCCCCAGTTTGTGATATAGTAAATTGAAGATATCTATATATTCACCCTCAAAATCTTATCAATAGTCAATTGTAGTAGATGATCGCCCAGTGGTAGGGATATTTCACCAAATGGAATGGCAGAAGGGGACATGCCTGTGTAATCATAATGACATTGAGGCCCAGTCCAGTGCTGATCAACAACTGGCCATGAAGTGGGATCAATTAAAATGGGGAACCTGGTCACTGTCCTCAAGCGGGTTGGGGCATAGGCTAACCAAACAAAATTGTAGGCCCAACTACACCTGCTCCTCCATAATCGCCAGCCATATCACCACACACCAAAGCCACATTTTGGTGGTGTTGGCCTGGAAATCCCCAGGGTCAAAAATAGCCTGTAGTTGGGTTGCTATACTGAGGCAAAGACTCACCTGTAAAGGACTACGGTAACATCGCTTGAACCGCCTCTTCTGGATCAACCACAGCCATGGATTCCTGACCTGAAGTGCAGAGGATGTTCCTCGACCAAACCGTTCCTGTTCCAAGGCAAGGATAAGAGTTTTCATTTCTTTATAAAGCATAGCCCATCTAGAACACTTGGCAGACTTCTCATCCTGCTCTGGGGAGCCAATTGTCATGGAAAGTGGCTGAGAAGGCCCATCTTGAGCCTCCTCAAGAGCCCTAATCCTCAAAACCATTTCATCCATAAGGAAATCTTCAGTCTCATCAGTAGAAGAAGAAGGCTGGACCACTGAATGTTTAGCAGGTTGTGCAGGCCCTTTTCCCTTGGGACCTCCTTTACCTTTCTTTGGAGCCATGCCACACTACCACAAGCCAAGGCAAGCAAATGAACCAAACAAGCAACAATATACTTATCTAGCTACTGCATTGCAACAATGCTAACAACAACAACAGCTCTTGCCTAGAAAAGTGAAATAAGAGTGGGGCATTTTCCTCTGAAATACAGCCCACAGCAACAAGAACCAAACCAATTTACACCTAGAATAAGATAGCAGCCTGGTCACAAGCACCCTGTGGGCCTACCCAGTAAAGGGCAAAGGTAGACCCCCAATAAACCCCCACCACACAAAAAGGGGGTGCGTCCTACTCAAGCCAAGACCCATTGTGAGGAAGCGCTGTCAGAAAGCCCTCAGGGAGGAACCACACTACCTTCCCTTTGGCATTACCCCAATCACCAAAACAAACCCAAGGAAGAGCAGTCAGCCTGACTCAATGGCAGTCAGGGCCAGCCCAGGCTGCTCACCAAGAAAAAAGGCAACGCACTATGCCAACCACCATAAAGAAGGGGGGCAGTAAATGGGCCCTAACTGGGCAGAAGAGCCCTTGGGACAAAAGAATATGCAGCCCATGCCATGGGTGATCCAGGCCCATTGGGGCTGATCGCACAGGGAAAACACCACCCAGCAGGGCAAAAAGGTCAGAGGAACAGGCCCTAACCAGGCGAGAAAGCCTTTGGCCCAGACAGAGGAGCCCTTGGACCAACTGAAGGATGATCCAGGCCTGTCAGGCTGCTCGCTTCATAGAACGAGCTGGGGAACAGGCCATAACAGGGCAGGAGAACCCTCAGCCCAGGCAAAGGGTGATCCAGGGCCTTCAGGGCTGATCTCCTCAAGGAGGGTCGGCTGAGTAATTGGCCCAAGGCTGGCAAAAAAAACCCCTCCACCCTGGGGAGAGCTGCAAGGGCTGGCAAATGAGCCCCAGCCATGTGGGAGAACTTGCAGCAAGTTAAAGGGCAATCCAGGCCTGTCTGGTTGCCACCTGTAAAGAAACCTAACATGTGGCAGATGCTGTGTGCCTGGAATGGGCTCACTCTTTCACTCACCCGCCTGACCACCAGGTCAAAGCTGAGTGAGAAAGCCCCCCCCCCCTTCCACCTAGACAAAGGGGGATAGAGGCCCAGGGATCAGAGAGGGAAGACTAAGCCAAGGAAACCGGTGAAGATAAGTGGGAGGACAAAGGCAACCTTTCCCTCCCAAACTTATCCTTATCCCTAGCAGCCATCCATTGTTCTCGACCTCTACTTTAAGGCAGCTCTGAAGTCCTGGGGGCAGCTGCCTGTTATGAAGACTCTGGCTACACACACACACACACACACACACACACACACACAGGAGATTTTATTTAGCCTGTCTCTGCTCAGAGGAGGGCAGCAAAAATTCCATCCCCACTCCCACTCCCCCCTCCTGGAGGGGGAATGGGGATGGCCATTCTCTCAAAATTTGGCACATCTGAAAGACAATTTTTGAGACAAATGCATACAAACAAAGTTGCACATTTTAAAATGTGAATGATTAAGAATGCATACAAAGAGAAAAATATACAGAAACATGTTTTAGTTGACAGGGGAATCTACTTATTAGATAAAGTGCATAAATAATTATGTACATTTGGAAAAAAGTATATAAAACGTGTATGAATTTCAACATAGAAAGGTTTTTTAAAGCATTGCAATTTGATATAAAATAACAAGAAGAAAGTGTAGATGAGATTTAGAGACTGAATTTTTCTCATTCCTCCTTCTGAGACCTTATATGTCAATGTCCTTATATGTCAGATATTCTGAATATGTACATTGCACATTTGTTGAGAATATTTATTTTATTGTTTAAAAAAATCTAACTATATATAACAGTGTTACTGGCAGTTTAAAGCTGTGTAAATAGCCAACTCTTTAATTGTAATATCAGTGACACTGTTTTACATCATTCTGATATTAAAATATTCTATTTCATATTCATGAAATGTAGAAATATTAAAAATTTTATGCACATAATCTCAAGCAACAAATATCTATTATCTGTATTCATAACTATAAAGAATCTATGGCTGTCATAAGGAATTCAGGTGCCCACAAATCAAAGTTTACAGTCCAAGAGTATTGTGGTTAAAATCATGACTCTCATATATAGTTAAGACTGAAAAGATATGGCTTACTACTTTCCTCTCCTCATTTGATTGATGTTTCTCATACTGTTTCAACTAACACTTATTAGTATAGGTTCAATGATCCTAATGACAATTTAGACAGAGGATGATTCAATAGAACAACAATGATTTGATTCCAAATCTTTAATATGGTTTCAAAATGTAGTTCAAATCATGGTCATTCTCATACCTCACAATGTTTAAACATAACACAAAGACACATGGTAAATGGAAGTCTGGATGAGTCTTGCCAATTATCACATACTGAAAAAAGATTTTAGACAGAACAGCAGAACAATGGCTCACCCTGTCAGATGAGAACTGAACAAGTAGTAATAATGTTAAACAATTAGGAAGTTGTTGTCAGCTGTGTGTCAGGGATCTCCTAGTAACTGTAAGAGCAACACGGAAATGTGATGCATCTGCCTAAGGAGACAGTGCCAGTGTTCTCCCCATGCAAAGACAGGCAAGTATTTTGGTGCCCCCTTAACTCTGGTGGTGTGTGTGTGTGCATGCATTTGTCAGGGAAATTAAGACAGTTGACTACATTTTCTTGTCTTGGCCAAGGCCAGTCAATAAAAGTCTGCTGTGTCTTGGCTGATCAAGGTTTTAGGGTTCAGAATACCTGCTGTGGTCTCATGTAAGTCCCAAGGGTGTTTCTGTAAGTTCTTCCCACATTCACCTGGATGACCACCATCCAAAAAATTAGAGCTGGCAGAGGAAGAATTGCCTAAGAACTGTTAGTTGCCTGAAGCCATTAGGATGGGAGGAACAGAAACTTTTTAATAATGCAAGCTACCTTCTGCCATACAGGTCACATCACATTAACACCAGTAGGAGAATTATGTGACTAACAAGCAAACATAAAGTAGCTCTGGAAGTAAAATGTTTGTGATGTGTTGAAATATAAATTATATGGTTTCATTAAACTTTGATCTTAATATAGATATGAATATTCCCTTTAGAACAAAATGTGTAATTTAATAAAGGCTTGACATGTATTTTGCGACAAGAGGCAATGTTGTAAAACACATCATATTTGACAATAATAGAGATAATTCAGCTGCTTTAATCTGGCATTGTGGTTATTGACAAATATTGTGCACATTTAATGTCCATATTGGAACACAACCCAAATGCTTTTGAAATACAAGTATCTATTGTATCTAGAACAGGCTTTCACACAGTTAATTTCATCTTGTGTTGTTTTAAAGTTAATTTTGTGACCGGTTTAAGTAAAATAGTTCTGACAGTAACTTAAAAACACCATGCTACATTTTTTTCCTGAAAAAAATGTGATCTATGTGATTTATTTGAGAAATATTTATGTGCAGATATCTACTGAAGAATTCCTCCCTTTCAATATATAAGGAGAAAAACTACAAAAGAACAATACCTTTATTGGCCAGACAAATTGAAGAATATAAATCATGCAAGCTTTCAAAGCTCCAGTGGCTTCTTCCTCAGGCAAAAGATATTAAAAATCATACAGAAGAGAAAAAGTGCCAATGGTAGAGTCACAGTTTGTATCAGATGTTGTTTCTGTTTTACTTCAGTTGACATGCACAACATAGTTGGATCCAGCCCCCCATTTTCAAAGCACCATGCCCCAGTAATTTGTATTGGCACCCATCCCATCATTTTGTTTAGAGGCAATCTAGTTGGTCTCTGTAGACTAGCTATATCTAAGATGAATTAGTTAGACCAAACAGGTACTACATAGGTACATTCAGCAGTGGCTGTTAACCAGTTTATTAACCCCTATTCTTCCTCCTTTTTTTTTCTTCCTGATGCTGGAGAGAGCAAGCAAAGTGGCCTCAAGCAAGTTTCTATATCAATGCTCAGAAGCTATTCTTGACATTTCTTGTCAATTACTGGGGATGCCTTTGGATTATATTTGTAAAACAGTGTCATGCCTCAACAGCAGAGCAATTAATCCATCCATTACCAACACACACTGAGAGAAAGAGAGGGGGGGAGAGGGAGAGACATAAATAAAATTAAAAACCATTAGTCTGTTTTGCTAATCTGGTCCAGTGCTGTTTCACTTGTCTAGCTCAAAAAAAGTCCAAGATGCTGTCCACTCTCAAGCAGTTCTTCCTCAACAATTGTCTTTTTCACAGTATTGTTTCAAACAGATGATGGATAAAGAGTCCATTGCCCTGAGGCTAACTGAATATAAGCCACAGAGGAAGCAGCTTATTCAATGGCTTCCAAGAAGTATGATAGGCAGCTTCAGATCTTAAAACACAGTTGCTGACAGCTCAAGACTGCAAATATGCAGAACCCAGTATGGGTTTTCTCAGTGTGCTTTTTGAATTCATTTTGGGAGAGTATAAATTAAAAAAAAATCTTCATTTTAAAAAAGAGTCTGAAAATACAAGCAAACAGATACACACAAAAGCACTGACACATTCTTTAGTGTGAGACAGCTCATTATAAAAAGTCTCTTTCAGCAGATGGCCCTGATGTAGAAGATCAGACTTTTCCCAGTGCAGAACCACATGACCAATGGTAATATTATTATCATATGTGGGGGGGGGGGAGGGAATACAGTTTAATGTATATTGTTGTCAATCAACAGCAGGGGTGGAATTTATAAAATTATATAATGTATCAGAAGGTCCAAAGGAAAATACTGCAATTAGTAACTGAACTAGATATGACACAGCCTTATTTATCTTGCACAGACTTTTGAAAGTCCAAAAACAGCTTCAGTAGGCTGTAACGTTAAAGGAAGAAATGTAAATAAACGGGCTTTCAATAATTTTGCTTAAATTTACAATGTTAATTTCAGCTCTGCTCCTTTGGGCTGATGCACACGGCCCATAAGAGGCTCTGGGCCTCCCCTGGGAGCAGTAGATTGGGGCTGCAGCAACCATATGCCATGGACCCGATCCTCCTTTTTGCCACCCCCAAAAGAGAGGGCAAATGCTTGCCCTTTTGGCAGCAGCAAAAAGACGTCCTTTAAGCCATGGCAGCGGCTCTTTTATGCCCCTTTGGCACAGCATGTATGCATGCTGCACCAAGAAGGCGCTCTGACACCACGCACCATGTGGATAAGTGTGCGGCATTGGGGCAGAGTCAGGGTAGAGTTGGGGTAGCCGGAGTGTGGTTGCCCCACCCCAGCTCCACCCCCAGGCCAGCCTAAAGTGCCAGTCTGCATCCCCCTTCCTCACTGAATAATCTGCTTGAACTTTCAACTTGTGTGAGAAATTTATAGGAAGCTTATCAACTTCCCAAAAGCATCAGGTTGCCCAGTACATACAAACTTAATGCAGGATTAGAGAGGCATTTTGTCTGATTCAGCAGGGCTCTTTTTAAATTTATCTGCCCCTTGCGTTATAAAGCCATGTTTTTTTACTCTCCTGTGGGAACAGCAATGTATTATCCCACTTATTTTAGAGAAGGGAAGAAAGGTGGCTACACTTTTTTATGTCAAATATTTAAAAAACTGCACTCTTTGTAACTCAGTGCATACTTGACCACTGGGTTACACAGGATTCTTCTCATGTCTTATCCTAAAGAGTTTGAGGCTTTTCTTCCTACAGAACTATTTCTCTAACCCTTGATCCTCTCACTTTCTTCACTATTGGGTATTTTTAATATTCTTGGTAGCATGTTTTTGACATTGTTACTTATAAATCACTTCCAACCACTTCTTTGTGAACAAGAAGAAAATAACTTTTATTTACAGAAAGAATTTATGATGATATCTCTTTTGGTAGCTAGTTGTCAAAGCTTGTGGTTACAACATGCACGTTACCTCACTTGTTACAAATTGACTTTGTTTCAATTCATTCAATGACTTCAGCTACACTTCAACTGTGTTTGAGTCCTTAACACACACCTTCCACTAAAGCTCATCCATAAGGAGTATAAATCCCATGAAAGGAGTATAAATCCCATGTAGCTTTATTCATAAGTTACAATTTCACAGAATAAGGTAGATATGAACCTTCTTTTTACTGGCTCCCCACTTCTCAAAGAATGTAACACTTTAAACTGATTTGACCTTCTAAAATCTTTCTTCCTTAGATGGGAATCTGAATCTCATTAAGGCTAAACCATTTCCAACTGCACTCCTGGCAGTTTTATGGCACACTCCTCTGTATCACTGGACTTACTTTGTCCTTTTAAACCTTTCTTCCTTACATAGGAGTCTGAATCCCATCAAGGATCATCTTTCAGTTCTAACTGCTTTTCTGGTAGTTCTAACTGCACTACTGACAGTTTCTGGTACACTCCTTCTCCTTAACAGCTCCTCCTCATCTTATAGCCACTCATCAGGTCCACAGATCACTAGAAAAAAACAATAATGCTAGGAAAGGTAGAGGTTAAAAGAAAGCCAGCCTGTCTCTGATTGGGTGTTTTCAACATTCTGTTTTACCAGTGTCTCTCCACAGTGTTCATCAGAGAGTGATAACCGAAGTTACTTTATCCAACTCATGTTCCCTGCCAAAAGAAGATAAAAAAATTAAAACAAACCAAATTTAAAACATTTCACTTCTAGAATGGAATAAAGTAGGGTTTAAACAAGAAGTTACAAAGCCCAATCTATGATCCTTCCCAAAATTCCTAATTAGCCCCAATAAATGACTGCATAATCATGTCCTGTTTTAGGGAAGAATAGGGACTTTATCGCATGGTTTAAAAATGTGACTTATGGCTGCGTTTTCAACCCTAATTTGGGATGCTTCCTGGTATTTTTTTTTTGTTGTTTTTTAGCTGCTCTTGAGTTGGTTCCAACTCATGGTGACTATGTGGATAAGACATCTCCAAGAATCCCTATCTTCCACTGCCTTGCCCAGATCCTGCAAGCCCTTCCCCACAACCCCCCTGATTGAGTCTATCCATCTGTTCTGTGGTCTTCCTCTCTTTCTTCTACCCTCTACCTTTCCTAGCATTATTGTTTTTCCTAGTGATCTGTGCCTTCTCATTATGTGGCCAAAGTATAACAGTCTCAACTTGATGATCTTTGCTTCTAAGGACAGCCCTGGTCTGATCTGTTCAGAAACCCATTTGTTTGTCTTCTTGGCTGTCCATGGTATCCTAAATACTCTTCTCCAGCACCACATTTCAAATGAGTTGATTTTCTTTCTGTCTGCTTCTTTCACTGTCCAGCTCTCACATCTGTACATGGTGATTGGGAATACAGTGGCCTGAATGATTCTGACTTTAGTGCTCAGTTGTATGTCTTCACTCTTCAGCATCTTTTCCAGTTCTTTCATAGTTTCCCTTCCAATTCCTAGTCTTCTTCTTATTTCTTGACTGCAGTCCCCATTCTGGTATTATCATATGACAATGATGCCAGCCGGGTGCAGCCCAGGTAACTTCTGGCTAGAAGCGGCACTCAGATTGCCAATTTGCAAAGCTGGGAGTTTCCCAGTTTTGAAAAGAGGCTGGCAGAGGCTGCCAGGATGTATCCCAAAGTAGGATTGAAAATGGCAGTGGTAAGTTGTGTTTTTAAGCCATGCAATAAACTCCTAGGTGTTGTGGAGCCGAGAATTCAAAGAGTACAACATACAAAAGCTTTATATGGACTCCCTTCCCCACATCAACTCATGCAACACAAACTGCTCTGGTCCATGAGATGACTCTCTTTGAGCTACCAGCCCAATCTGAGAGTACAAGCCAACTCAGAAAAGATGTGACATTTATTTCAAAAGGAGTCTCTTCCTAGTAAATATGAATAAGATTAGATGCCCTTTAGTGCAGAAACATGACTGGGGCTCAGACTTAGGACGTTATCACATGTGGGCCAGTTTCATTGTTAAAGAGATGATAAAGTGGAAATGAAGCATCCAGAAAAGAAAGCGAAAATAGAGCTTAATTGTGCAAAAGGTTTTCACACGTAATTACAGTAATAACGGAATTAAGTTAAAAGAAAAAAAAAAACACGATTTTAACTTTCATACACAAGTGAAAAGAACCCGTACATGTACTGGAAATGGGTGTGTTTTGTGACAAGACTGCTCCTTTTCCAGGGTGGGTCCTGCATTTCCAAGGAGGAAACATCAGACTGTCCTCCATTTGGGGTCATGTCCTCCTGCACAGGTCCTAACCCCTTTCCGTTGGGGTTAGGACTCTCAAGAGAGCAGAGGAGGAGGAGGAGGCTGGAAAGGCAAGGCAAGGCAAGCCGAGGCAAGGGAGAGATTAGGATGGCTCACCCTCCCTTTTCTCTCTCTCCTTTCCTGGCATTGGAGGCTGTCAGCTTCTGGGGAGATGGGCAAGGAGGGCAGGATCACAGGTAGAGCTGGCAGGGAAGGAGGAGGAGGAGGAAAGGGAAGGAAGGAAGGAAGGGCTGAATGTTCCCTGGGGAGAACCAGAGCCTTGGATGAGGCCCAGGAGAGGGGGAAACTGGAGGTAGCTCCCATGCCCCCCCCCCATAAGCCTTTCCCCTTTGTAGGACCTGTAGGGCAGAACATCATGGTGAGATGGATCTCCAAGTTGCTCCACAAGCACACCCCACACTTACACCCACATCCACCCACAGCTGGTGAGAGGTAATCCTTCTTTCCCCTCCTTTTCCCTCCATCCCAAATGCCAAACTTTTCCTCTGTCCCAAACTCCCCTCTCCTGGGCTGCCTTCCTTTCCCTTCCCTGCATGGCACTGAGGAGGAGCCCGGGACTCTCCCTCTCTTGAGGCCCCTCCTCCTCCTCCTCCTCTTGGCCCTCCTCTAGGTTTTAAAAGAGAATTGTCCGTGCATATTTGCTTTTCAGATTAAAGAAAATGCGCAATTACTGTAATTTCGCAAATGCATTTCCTCTAAACTCCCAAAATTAAAAAGATCCCAGATAATACGACTTTCTGACCAGTTTCTGTGCGATGTCATGTGAAATCGTCAGGTGCAAGTGCGGGGTATTTTTGGGATTTGTGTGGGATAACCTACAGATTCCCCCCGTGTGATAACGTCCCTAGAGGTTCTTTTCCCACATGGACACAAGGACTTTTCTGTAAATGTTGGCTGTTTTTACTTGTGTAAAAATGATGCAAGAAAAAAAAATACAGTGATAATATATTCTGTAAACAGAAGCCTGACTGATCTAACTAATGGATAATTTTACATGCCCTTACAAAAATGAAACAAGAACGTCTACATGCCCATACAAAAATGAAGTTTTTTCTCCTCTCTCTCAATGGCAGACTTTCAGACCTAGTATTCACACAAAGTTCTCACACAAGTTTAAAGTTCAAGAGGGTTGCTTAAGTGAGTAAGGAGTAGAGTTCAAATAAATGTTCAGCTAGTAAGTGAAATTTCCTATAATTAAAATTAAACAATAGAGTGGAAAGAAAATAAAAGGAAACTAAATTATCTCCATGAAGCAAATCAGGAGAAAGTAGCAGAATAGATCACAGCAAGATCTTCTGAGAATTGTAGCTTCTCTTAAATTAGCACTACATAAAACAGTAATAACACTACAGTGTGAAAAAGATGTAACACAGTATGTGAGAGGTGATATATTGTGTCTCATAAAGTCATTAGATGTTATCATAAAAAAAAAATTGCAGAAAGTATTGTTATCACCAAATAGCATCTAAAGAAAATCCAAGGCAAATCTGGCAGGTTTTCTTTAATACTTGTAAATTTCCAGGGAAGTATAAGGTACAGTGGTCCCTCAGTATCCACAGACTATCCATTCACAGTTTTGATGATTCACGGATGGAATGTCCTCTCTCCCTCCCTTCCCTCCTTCTTTCCCCCCAGTGCTGGGGACACAGGGACCTGTAATCCACACCATCCACATGGGAACTCACTTTCCCAGCAACATTCAGGGCCTGGCATGAGCATGCCCCACCCTCTGCCACAGCCAATGGGTGCACAACGTGTCAATTGGCTGCAGTGGAGGGGGGTGAGGCATGTGCACACTGGGCCCTGAGTGCTGCTGGCCAGTGTGGATTACAGGCTCCAGCACAGGGGGGAAGGAGGAGGTAAGGGAGGGAGGGAGGGAGGGAGGGAGGGAAGACCTGTCCCATTGTCCCCAAAGGTATTCCAGCAATGGGACTTGGATATTTGTAAAATTTGGTATCCGCAGGGGATCCAGAATGGGACAAGTGTATTTTAATAACATATCCTATAGAAAACATCCAGGGATAGCCATGTTGGCCATATAGCAAATTCAATTACATCAGAAATCCACTAAACAGTGATACCTTTATTGGAACAACCCAAGTGCACAATATACATGTTGCAAGCTTTCAAGCTCCACTGGCTTCTTCACCAGGCAAAGTGTTAAAAACCATACAGGAAAAAAAATTGAAGATGTTAGTCATAGGCCTATATTTTGTTATTTTTGGCCTTAGTTCAGATGGTATGGAGGGCTATTTCTTGCAGGCTGGAACTCCTCATTCTGGCTATGTGACTACTGGGAGATTCTCAAAGTCCAGGAAATTTAACATCCATTTGCAACACAAGTAGGAAGTATCAGGTTCAAGTTGTCTCAAACCTTGAGAGTTTTTTTCAAGTTTTAAAAATGTTTTATATCCTATTTTAATTTGGGCATGAACATTTATTTATGTTGTGATCTTCTCCACATTTATGTGTGTGTTGCTTTTTTGTTGTTGTTGCTCCTTTTCTTTATAATAAATGGGGAATAGGATTTTGACAATGAAGAAAGCAAAAGAATCAACTCATATGAAATGTAGTGCTGAAGGAGAGTTCTTTGTATACAATTTGCTGCCAAAAATACTCGCCTGAACTCATCCCACAAGCCAAAATGACTAGGCTGAGACTGTTGTACTTTGGACATATGAAAAAACATGATTAATGAGAAAAGACGAATATGTATAGCAAGGTAGAAGGCAGTAGGAAAAGACCACATTGCAGGAGGTGAGACTCAATCAAGGAAGTCATGGCCCTGAGTTTGGAAGAAATGAACAGGGCTGTTGATAACAGATTAACTTGGAGGTCTCTCATGTATTACCATCTTACCCTTAAGGCAGTGCTTCCGAATTTTTTCTGTGCCCCACCCCCTAAAAACCTAATATCACATTTGAAGACAAAGAACTCTAAATTCTAGTGTTTGACCACAAATTAACACAAACACAATATTGCAGATGAACAAATTGAACCTATGGGGGGAAGGGAGCTTTTAACAGTGTATAAAATGAAAATCTAAATTGAACAATTTGATTCTAATTTATTCAGAAAAAATGTAAACAATTGTAAATTGTACAATTCTCTCCATTTGATTAAACAATGAGACTAGTATCTATGCAACACAATCACCTACTACATCTTCTCAAGGCACATTGGGAACTGGATAATTGATAACTTGTGACTCTGCACTCAAGGAAACAAACCATTTTTGTGGGGTTTTTTGTGGGTTTTTCAGGCTATGTGGCCATGTTCTAGAAGAGTTTATTCTTGACGTTTTACCAACATCTGTGGCTGGCATCTTCAGAGAATGCAGGCATGGAAGTGAGTGGGGTATCTATCTCTATCTGTCTATCTATCTATATACTGTGTGACCCTTGGTTGAGAGGGAAATATTAAGGAACTAAATTTCTCCTCTATCTCAACAGATTGAATATATTAATTTACTTGCAGGAATTACGTGATGTAACATCTTTGTGATGTTTCCATCACTGTTTACAATGTTACCAACAAATAATGCAGAATTTGCATTCTGCTATGAAATCCACCAAAGAGATTTTATTTTTGCCTAGCTTGCATTATGCATATAATTTGTCATAGCTCCAAAGAGTCTTTCTTTAAAGTACATAAAACATCTCCACCATGACTACCATAAAATTGACTCCTCTACTGCCAATTAAGCACATTTTTCCTGGCTCTACTAAACTTTAAATATCTCTTTAAAAAACACCTACAACAGACAAAATTACCAGATTACATTGAGATAAAAATATGACAGACACAATTTGCAGGACACCAGAGAATAATATAGTTTTATTTTTGAAATTAATTTTGTTCTAACCAGACCACAGAGAAAGAGTGCTGAGAACTCAATAAAAATAGAGCCAGCTTTGTAAAATACATCATAAAACAGCCTTAAAGTTCTCAAGAGACATTTTCCAGATTCAGAGTAATTCTCTGAAGCAAGAACTTTCTATGGAAACTAATTGTTCATGGAAATGAAATGTGGGATTTAAAACAACCTATAAAACAACAGGTTTTGGCTCCTTCCCACTATGCACCTCCCCCCATATATATATAGTGACTATCCACTGAGTGCTGGCAAGTTAAAATATTTAGTGCCCAATATTCTTTGGTATTGGTGATTCTCCTATTCCATAGAGTAATGGGAAAGTTATTATTCTGTAGAAGTAATTGGAGTCTATGCCCCATTTTGTTTTTCCCTGATAGCATGTTCCAAAAATTATGGGAAATGTGGTTTCAACAACATCTGGAGAATAATATTTTCCTTACCATAGTCATTCAGCTTCTTCATTTGTTTTTTGTTTTTAAAAGAAGCAATGTGAGGGATGTATATTTTCTCTTAGCATTGGGGGAGCAAGGGAATCCATACATGAGAAACTCACACATTGTAGTAATTGTCCTTTTAACAGTAAGGCTCGCATACTTCACTTCAATCCAGGTGTTATTACTGGACATGATTACTTTGCAGTAGGACAATATTGAAAAAAGCAGTCACAAGCTCAGAAAAGGAGCACATTCAGAATGGTAAGCCAACCTAGGAAGTACTTTCTAGTTATGTCTATTTATATTAGAGCAATGCTTGATTTAAATCAACAACAAGAAAAATAGCAAATTGCAACTCTCATTTGACATACTGAGAGAAACTGTTTTACAAAAAGGAAAGGAAATTATACTAAACCAGAAGTCTCAAACTTGAAATGTCCTTTTCTATGAATCTCTAAAGATGTTTGCCCATTAATGGCCACTTATAAAAAAATACACTACCAAATTCTCTGCTTATGGCTTAATCAATGGTGGTACAATTACTCTCATGCTTGGTCTTTCTCCCCTAGAATCTCAGATGGATTCACCAGCATGGTATAGTGATTTGAGTATTGGACTGTGACCCTGGAGACCAGGGTTTAAAGCCTTACTCAGTCCTATTGCATGACTTTGGGGGAGTCAGTGTAGAAGAAGGCATAGGCAAACTGCCTCTGAACATATATTGTCAAGAAAACCCCATGATAAGTTTTTTTCTTAGGGTCTCCATAAGTAAGAAATGACTTAAAGGCACAAAACAGCAGCAGCAGCAAGAAACTGATCTTTTAAAAATCTTGAACATTATTCATTATCAAGTGGGACACTCAAAGAAAATCTGGTCCTCTAAGTAGTACCAGTGCCAATTGGAGCTGATGTCAGTTTGCTGAGGTATGAAGATGATCTAATTTCACTAATATCCTGAAATTACTTGTTGACCACACTAGTAACATCCTCAGACTTGAAATGGCTTTCAACATATACTTCTATTCCTCTGGGTATTTATAACTTCCACAATTTTAAGGCATTCTTTATAAACTTTTACCAGTGCTTCCTGGCATAAAATAAAGAATGTGTATTCTCCTATCACATAGCACCAAGTTTCCCAACTCCTGAAAGGGAGTCAGATGATGGTTGTTGATGCTATTGTCATTGTTGTTGTTAAAAATAGTGGTAGTATTTCTGTGACAAAGAAAAGAAGGAAGTAGAAATATAACTTAAAAATTGAATGTTTCTATATAATTGTTAAAGATGATGTACTACTGTTGAGGAAAGTTAAAGATAATTCAGAATAAAACAATTGTCAAAATAGCCTATGGGTTTTACCTACTGACACACACACACACACACAAAAATTGAAGGAAGAGAAACATCTTACTGGAATCGCAAGGTACTTTATATTCAAAGACCTTTTTACCATTTGTTTCAAACTTCTTTTGCCCTGTGTGCACTGCTAATTCACAACTTATTCCTGGAATGAAAGATCTTCACAGTAGTTGGGATTATTGATTTTTGGTTGTTCACGTGGATTTTTATTATTTTGTTTTTGTTTTGTTCATTTTATGACAGGGAGATTGATTGGTGTGATATGGCCAAGATGCATTTGAAGGGTCTGGTTCTGGATGCCATGCTGCTATGATTGAGAATGCATGACTACTCCTGTCTAGTTTTTCTTTTTTCTTTCTTTTGTAAAAAATCTATTGCATGTTGTGAAGAGAAGGTCACTAAAAACTAGCATTACCTTGCCAATTTAACTACTTCTGATTAAAACAAGCTAAGGCAATTCAGATCTCTGTCACTGTTTCATGTAGATCATGTTACAGTATTTGTTCCAAACACAGAGAAAATTAATTCAAAATGTCAGATGCCAATGGCAAAGAAACAGAGCCCCTGAAGAGGCATACCCTCTTCAATTTCTGTTCATTTGGTTTCTCAGAAATGACTCCAGAAACAATGAGAGTGATTATGTATAGAGAAATATCTTGGTGGCTTCGCTGCCCTTCCCAACTATTTTTTCCCACATATTTACATACATCAGAAGCTTCTTATTAGTAATACCAGCTCTATTTTTTTAAAAAAAAATAGATTTACAAATGAAAAGAGGGTAGGTACGAATAGAAGAGGAGGGTGTCTGGAGGAAAAGCCTCAGCAATGATTGATCCAAGGGTAGTCTCAGCAGATAGTCTCTTCATATGCTAGTTCATGAACAGATGAAACTCTCAGGAATCAGACCTTCAAACAGGGAAGAGAAGAGAGCAGGCCTACTTCAATTTCAAGAGAATCTTACAAAGAGCATCCAGAACCAATTCTCTCTCCTCATTCTCTGCCAGTTGCTCTATCCAGTAGCAGTAGTACTCCTGTTTTGCTAACTAGGATAATTGGGAACTGCCAGTGAGTCAATGTGGGTGCCACTTTCCATTTCTCATTTGCTTGGGAGTGGGCTTAGTCTGACAAAGGGCCTTTGCAGACTGCCAGAAATAGTGCAAATTGAGTCCACTTTAAGGGTTAGGGTCAGGGTTAGGGAATCATGGGAACTGTATTTTATTGTGGCACCAGAGCTCTCTGACAGAGAAGGCTCAATGTCTCAGAAAAAAACAATTCCCATGATTCCCTAGCACTAACCCTAACCCTTAAAGTGGACTCAATTTGCACTATTTCTGGCAGTCTGCAAAGGCCCAAAGTTACTGTTACAATCTCAAAAAAAAAAAAAAAAAAAAAAAGTCTGGTCATTGCCATACTGCAAGGTGAGGACAGTGGAGGCTAATACCTGAAGCACTGTCAGGTAGAATTTTATGGAATACTTGCATTTCTTTTTTTTTTACTTTTATACACAGTGGAAAAGGTTGTCTTGGTACAGCAAGACAGCCCATTCAGTAAATAGTCAATTGCATTTTGGAACTTTCTTTGCAAAAACAATGCACAATATCCTTAAATTATTGTGTAACGATGGACAAACCCATCATATTGTGCAAAACCCATTTTGAAAAGAAAAAATATTTTTGGATAGAATGAGAAGCATATTGATTTTTCTTTTTTCTTTTTTTCTTTCTCTGGGTTGTTGTTGTTGTTGTTTTTAGAAATGATTTTCCCCAAAGAAATCCCAACGTTCAATAAATTATTGAAAAAATGTAGTAAAGTTCTTTTAATCTCACTCAGCAGTGAGAAAATGTTTGAATTTGTTCATTCTAATGTAAGAAAATTAAATAAATCAAAATTTGCATTGCTACAACTCTAAAAAATGACAGTTGGGCACAGCCAAATTGTTAGCCGCCCTATATGATACTGGTGTGTGAGCTTGTCAGATGCTCTACTATGTGAAGTGCTGTTGCTGGACTGAGAAGGAAAAGGTGGTAGTAGGAACTACAATGGGGAAATGACCACATACCAAACCTTATCTTTATATACAACAGTGCTTAGCAAATAGCAAATCTCCATGTCTTGATACCTTCAAGTGAACTGCATTTCTCAAATTTATTTCATTATATATACCTGGGTCATATCAATGTCATATTGATTTGTGTATGATATTATGTAATGTGTATATGTTAAGTTTTATTGAAGTATACAATTCTGAATTTTTTGGACATAAGTAGTAAATAAATATTAATTATTGTAATTAATTTTGCACAGCAGAATTAAATAAGGTTAATTGCCATTTTCTTTCCATAGAAGTCTTAAGATATGTAGGTGGGAGGTTATGGTTCTCTAATAAAGAATTTAGACCTGCTTCTAATGATTTCCTTTGAGGACATGAAACCTAAGATGTCATTAAGTCAAGAGTGGGGAACCTTTGTACTCCAAGATGTTTTGTTATACAACTCCCACCCAGTATGGCAAATGTTTAGAGATTCCAGTAACTGCAATCTAAAAATCTGGGAACCAAATATTTCTCATTCCTGGATTAAATCAATTTTGGTTTGAATAAAAAAAAAAGGTGCTGTATTTCAAACTTCAGTTTACTCATCTGGTTGCTCTCAGAGTACAAGAGACTCTGATCTAGGTATATTTTCTCCTTTGATAAAAACAACAACAGACAAGTAAACCATGTACTGTAAAATATTTTTTGCTGCAAGAAATAATTAGCCACTTTGAATCCCAATTTTGGTTAAAAAGCAGGGTAATAATAATAATAATAATAATAATATCAAACATTGATCAGCATGATGACTGCAATCAAGAAATTAGAAGAAGACAAGGAATGAGAAGGACAGCTAGGAAAGAACTAGATAAGTTGCTAAAAAATAAAGATATACAACTGAGTGCTAAATAGTCCGAGCCATTGTATTCCCCATCACCATGTACTGATATGAGAGCTGGAGATTAAAGACAGCAAATAGGAAGAAAATTAATTCATTTGAGATGTGGTGCTAAAGAAGGGTGCTGAGGATACCATGGACAGCCAAAAAAACCAAACAAATGGGTCCTAGAAAAAATTAAGCTTGTACTTTCCCTGATTAAATTGAGGCTGTCATACGTTGGCCACATCATAAGAAGGCAGGATATTAGAAAAGAAAATGAATCTGGGGAGGGTAAAGGCCAGTAGAAAGAGAGGAAGACTGCATGCCAGATGGATAGAGTCAATCAGGTAGACCATGGGCCTAAGCCTATAGGACCTGAGCAGAGAGACAGATGGTAGGGGAGCTTGGAGACATCTCACTCACAGAGTCATCCCAAGCCAAAGTGGATTCAAAGGCAGTTAATAAGAACAATTGTGCCATGTAAAAAGGGATTTATTAGTTTGCTTATTAATTTGAAATATATTAAAATATATTTAGTGACTATTTTTCTGCTCACTCAGTTTACACTTACATATATTTATTTGTAAGCAGAGAATTTTTAAAAAACCCAGTTAAGGTGAGTAGAAAAATGTTACATTGAAGTGATGATAAAATATATGGCACTGTTTATATTTCAATAGATTCCTATTCAAAGAAGAGCATTGTCCTCTCTTATCTTTCACATTTCCCACTGAATCTGGGATATCAATATAGTGTTAAAATTAGCATGGGGTGTGTGTGTGTGAGAGAGAGAGACAGAGAGAGAGTATCCATGCTAGGGAAAACAGCTGGTTTAGAAATTTGTTTGTAGAAGAAAAGGGATGTAGCCTGTAACTTTTTGGAATGATACATTTAAAGATGGTATACACCCTTATTCTTTTTCTTCATTAATTTAGCAAAATCCAGCTAATCCCATTTAATGTCATTGAATTATTTGATCTTTATGTAAAGAATGTTGAAATTTTATCATAATTAACTAGCTGAAGTATTCTAAAAGTCAAACAAGAGGAGGAACTGAATCCCTAGGGAGGAAGTGCCACAGTCTGTGCACAGCATCTGCCAAGTTTGTTGCTATAAGTAACAGGTAAGGATTTTTCATTTTAAAAAAGAAGAAGGGAGTCCTGCTACAGATATAGGAAACTTTCTTATACCAAATAACAATATTGGTTCTTTTTGTCAATAAGTATTGTCTTCACTAATTGGTAGCAGCATTATGTGTAAACTGAGCTATGGCCCTTAGAAAAAGGCAAATGGCAAGCTTGACACCAGCTTTAATAGAATATATTTCTATTTTTTCCATTCCATCCATTCTATCAGTATTTCCTCTTTGGCCTAAATGGTATGCAGCTCAGAAGTAAATTACAGTGATTTCACCAGAAATAATTTCCAAGTAAATTTGTTTAGGACTTTTGCCTTGGACTCATAAACAAGTAACTGTCAAAATAATTCAGTGTAACTCTCTGAATAATCTAGTGCTGGCATATGAACTGACTTTTCTCTACACAAAATATGTTTGTTTGTTTGTTTGTTTTAAAAAAAAGATAGCACTTCTAAATATTTACAATATGGTGGCTTCTGCTAATATAATTGCTCCTATAAAATATCAAAAACTAAACGTAAATTCTCCTTTCTCACCATGGATGAGAGCTTATAAAATATTTAAATTAGATTGCTCATTTTTTATCCACAGACTTTAATATCCTATAAAATATGCACAAGATACACAGGCTTGCCTCACTGTTTGTGTTGTTTCATATCATATTTTTATTCCTGTCATTCTGTATTTCAAATTATGAATCAAGATGCTTTTGAGATAAGTTGTGATTAATTTAAGACTCAAGTTGATTTCTTTCAGGTATTACATAAAGACAGCAGACTTCTCCTGTATAAAATTGATTTGCCTTACTCTAAAAGCCTGAATTGGGGAGTGTTTGTAATCAAACATGACCATTTGAGGAGTGAGCTCATGTACAGATGTACCTCTTCTTTTATAATATGCTTCTAATAATTGTAAGTGGATACACTAGGAACAATGAAGTTGTGTGTCTTCAAGTCATTTTTTACTTATGGTGACCCTAAGGAAAACCTAACATAGGGTTTTATTGGGAATTTTTTTCAAAGGGGGTTTCCCATTGCCATCCTCTGATGCTGAAAGTATGTGACTTGCCCATGGTCACTCAGCAGGTTTTTATGCTCGAGTGGGGAATTGAACCTTGATCTCTCTCACAGTCCAAAATTCAAACCATTATACCATGCTGTCTCAGAAACAATGAAGCAGTTTGTATATTTTCCAATTTGATCCTACCCTTTTTTCTGTTTTCTTGCACATCCATCAATGTCAACCAAAATTGCACAGAGTATACCAGATTGATATACCAATTACCAAGTCTAACAAATAAGGGAAATATATGTATTTTTCAAGGCAGCACCCTTGCACTTAGATTCCTCTCTTTCATCTTGAAGACTGAAGAAGACACTCTGAGATATGGGAAGACCAGCTAAGATATGAAACCATCTGCTGAATACAAACTGGTTTGATTGCTTTTATTTCCTGCTATCCTTAGTTTCCTATTATCATAAACTACAAAACTTAAAGAACACAATCAGAGCTTTTAACAGTTTATGCAGCGATTGCAATAATGTTCCTATATAGATCATTCAGATAAAATGGTGTTTAAAACTCAGCACAGATCTGTATAAACCATATTAGAGGAAACTCCTTTGATAGCTTCCATAAAGAGAAAACACAAAATATTATTGATTCATTAGTAAAGTTTCTCCAAAAATTCATATTGAAGGACATGGGAAACTGAGTGACAGTTCATACTTATATATTAGCATGTATTAGCATGTGAATTTTTAACTAGGTTTTTTTTTTTTTTTTTTTGGAAATAATTAACTTGTATTGCTGAATTTGGCACAACTACCAGTGCATTTACATTTTAAAAGGGTAGCATTTTTATAGGCATTGCCATATAGAAATTATCACACTATTACATTTTTCCTTGAAATCCCCTCTCAGGAGAAAGGCAGGATATAAATTCAATAAATAAATAAATAAATATCCAGAGGAGCTGGAACTTTAGACAATAATCACTAATGATTGGTCTTTTCCCCAATAAAGCTTTCTTTGTTTCATGGCCAGCATCCATAGGTTTTTGTAGGGTTTTTCAGGCTGTGAGACTATTGCAGAAGAATGTATTCCTGATGTTACGCCTGCATCTGTGCCTGGCATCTTCTCTGCACAGATGCAGGTGAAATGTCAGGAATACATTCTTCTGCAACACAGACTCAAAGCCTTAAAAACCCACAAAAAACTTTCTTTGTTTTCTTGTCATTTTGGTATACCATGTACTAGGATATATGTAACAGATTCCATTAAATTAAAAAAAATACAGCAATTTCTATAAGGAGCAAAGGCTTCATTATTTGTTAAGCAGTTCTCTTGAAAGTATGCAAAATGTTGACAGTTCCCAGTTAAATATCTTGTGCACCATTATGTTAACACTTTTTACTTCATTAATATGTATGCATTGTTGGTTTTGTAAGACACATATAACCCTAACGTATGTACATTGAAAGCAAATGTCTTGTTGATTCTATTCTTCTTTTAAAATCTTAAGCTGTCTTCTTTGATAGTCACCATAATTCTCAGTGGGAGTTGCACATTATGTATCAATCAGCTTCACTAACTGGGGTACTCTTTCAATTCTCATGTGGTTAATAAAATATGTGCTTGAAAAATAAGTAGAGCAGGGGTAGGCAACCTTTCCCCTTTAAGGGCCGAGGGACTTCAGCTCCCAGAAGCCTCAGCCATGTTGGCCAATAGTCCCATGTTGGCCAATAGCTCCTGGGATTCTGGGAGCTGAAGTCCCTCAACCCTTAAAGGGGACTTAAAGGGGAAAGGTTGCCTACCCCTGAAGTAGAGTTACCAATCCTTATTAATAAGAGCTTATTTTTTTAAAAAACACACCACAATAAAAATAACTTTTTAGTACCTCATTAGTAGTGTGTGGTTACAGGGAATATATCAAGTTGATTTCTTCTGTAAATTGCTACTATGTTTGAATAGAATCATAGTCTAATTGTCTGATACCCTATATCAGGAGTAGGCAACCTTTCCCCTTTAAAGGCCGAGGGACTTCAGCTTCCAGAATCCCAGGAGCTATTGGCCAACATGGGACTATTGGCCAACATGGCTGAGGCTTCTGGGAGCTGAAGTCCCTCGGCCCTTAAAGGGGAAAGATTGCCTACTCCTGCCCTACATGTTTACTTGATGAATCATATTGAACTCAGTAGGACTTCCTGTTAATTAAACATGCATAAAATTGCTTCTTAGGGTGCAATCTTTAATGTAATCACAAGAGATGTTCCTGAGATTGTTCCATATTATGGGTTCCAGCCATTATCAATAATTCAACTCAGGACTCAGGCAAACTGCCGGTGGTTATGGCAGAGCATTCTCCCAGGTCAAGGAGATACAGAGGGGCTCACAGGGGGTTCCTACTTTGGCACCAAATGAGCTCTGTGAGTGGATCCAGTAGGATTGTCAAGAGATATGTGGGGTGACCAGAAGAACAATATGGACAGTGAGCAAGTCATGACCACAACAAGTAGCTGTTGAACAGTATTAGCTCTGCCACCACTCAATCTTTTAATGTGAATATATCATGTACCCTTCAACAGAAGAGGTGTGTTGCTCTATTTTGGCAAGATTTTTGTCCTACTTATATACTTGGATCCTTTGATCAAAAAGCAGAGAAGTCCATCCTCTTTGAATACTCTCCCTGGAGTGAAGCACTTGGCAAGGCTAAAATATCTGGACTGGAAAGTGAAAGTAAAAGAGTGAAAGCTTAAGAGAAAGCTATGTCTTTCTATTGACTCTAATTGATAGCGATTGAAAGAAAGCAGAAAGACTGGAGAGACTGAAGTGAAGAGGGCAAGTGAAGGAGGAGATTGGAGTAAGATTTATGGATTTATGGTAGTGATTGTGGAAGAAGTGAAAGACAGCTCAAGGGCAGGGCGATTCTGAGAGAGGCCAGCCAGGGAGCTAGGACACAGTGAGAGAGACCAGCAAGAGAGAAACAATAAAAAAGGAACTAAGAACTGAGAACTGAGAATTGAATTAGAACTCCATATAATAGAATTAATTAACTCCAAAGACTGATTAAACTTTAAAGAAGAACCTGTGGGACTATAGGGAAGAACTTTAAAGAAGAATTTGTGGGACTATAGGGAAGAATTTGTGAGAATATAGGGAAGTGTCAGAACCATGCCTGCGTGCATGGATTCTGGGCCTGAACAGACTGCCAGAAATAATCTAGCTTGAGACCACTTTAACTGCCCTTGCTCAGTGCTAGGAAATCATGAGAACTGTAGTTTATTGTGGCCCCAGAACTCTCTGACAGGGAAGGCTCAATGTCTCAGAAAAAAAAACAAACTGCAATTCCCTAGCATTGAGCCAGGACAGTTAAAGTGGTCTCAAGCTAGATTATTACTGGCAATCTGTTCAGGCCCTCTGTCAGGTTTTATTGTTATTGGGCTGCATGTTTTAGTATTCTAATAGTTGTAGTTGATAGGGGATTGAGGATGGACATTTTCACACGGGGGTCCCTAAAGCCGGGTGGAGCCATTCCGGAACGGCTCTTGCCGCCGATTCCGTAATGGCTCCGTCGGCGGCAGGTTAATTCCGGGTGGACAGCCGGAATTACCTGAAGCCGGAGTTAGCCGGAGTTAGCCTTTTGCCACCCGGAGTGACGCCGGACTTAGGGCTCCGTGCGTTTGAACACACGGAGCGAAAAGCCGGACAGACGCAGGGATGGCACCGGAAGGGGCGGGGTTTGCCGCCGCGCGCGCATGTGAACTACGTGGAAATGGAGCCGGAGTGGTGCCGGACGGAGATAGGATTGCCTCCTCAAAAGGCCCCGTGTGAAAACGTCCAATATGTTAGAGAGATTCAAATGGTGAATGTCCTGTACTCTGATTGATAGCTCCATTGAAAGCCACTTCAGCATGTGGGAGCAGTTTATACCAATTGTCCTGCAGGTGATTGCTATAACACCTAAGGTACCTTTCTAGTCAATCATTTGTTTGGGCCTCTACAGATGGCCCTTTTTTGGGGTAACTCTGGGCCACCCCTGCTAGCAGCAGATCAGGGCCATGGCAACCCCATGCCATGCCTGATCCTTCCTTTGCCACCCCTAAAAGAGCAGCAAAATGCCACTCCTTTTAGGGGTGGCAAAAGGGTTCCCAAAGAGCCAGGGCCGTGGCTCTTCCGCACCCTTTCAGCACAGCATGTCTACACACTGTGCCAGGAGGGTGTCCTGATGGCTTGGGCCATGCAAATGGGCACGTGGCATCAGGATGGCATTGGGGTGGGGTTGGGGTGGCTGGCATGTGGCTGCCCCACCCCAAGTCCACCTCCAGACTGGCCCTTTAGGCTAGCCTGCAATGCCCCTTTGTTCTGATTGCCGAATGCTAATTCAACCCCCAACTTGGACTGCAACACCTTCCAAAATTGTGAGGTGAACTGAGAACCTCAATCTAAGATTATTTTATCAGGTAATCTGTGGCATCTATTAACAAATTGTACGAACAGATCAGCCAACTTGAGGGCTGTGGGGATGTTAGTAGTCATAGAAAATATGTTAGTTGGTATGGGGGGGTTGGCACTATTGGTACCAGGCTATGATAGTTTTGAGAAAGTTAGGACCGAATGTGTAAACTGTGAGATGTGGAGAGTTGGTGTCTGGATGTAACTGGAAGGATGGGGGTGGGGTGGAACACCTGTGTTGAAGAGAGATTGGGCCTAAGCAGACGGCGCAAAGCACCATTTTTGAGGCCAGGAAGGGGAGGGGCAGCCTCATGCTGGGCGCCCAACCCCTTCCTGAATATGTCATCAGAGTGCCCATCACTCCGCACAGCCGGCGCTCTGACGACGCACTTACGCTGCAGCGTCCGCACACACTGTAGCGGAAGAGGTGCTGAAGGTGTGCCAGAGGCCTTTTGCGGCGTACCTTCGGCGTCTTGCGGAAGGAGCGCTATTTTAGTGCTCCTTCCTGGGCCTAGGATGCTGTGGCTCGGGGCCAAGGAGTGCGGATACCTCGACCCCGATTGGCAGCTTCCCGGGGCGGCCCCGTGCCACCCGTCTGCTTCCCCCCATAGTGCTGGAGAGAAGGTTTGGGGAAAGGGAGGCTGGCTTGCTGGGGGGAAAGGCTATGGGAATTGGAGGTGGGTGCTGGTTTTGACGCCAAGGGTATTGGGTGGAGTTTAATGGTTTAGGGGTTATGTCATTTGGTTTGGAGGGGGCAGTTCTGGCTTAAATGCTAACTGGTGAATTTCTGACTATGTGTTCTTCATAAACTTCTTGTTGGTTCAACTCACATCATTCATGACCTCTTATTGTATGAGGCGGCCGACCTGGCATGCTTCACTGACACCTTGCTAGGGGATGCCAGTGCTGTAACCTGGGAGCAGACCCTCCTAGCCAGGTACTCAGTCAGTGAGCAGATAAGGAAAAGTGGGCGGGGGGGGGCGGTGTGGCCTTGGTTCACAGAAACAATCTAGCCTTGACCAGGAAGCCTATCCAGAAACAACCTACATTGAGTGCATGTACCTTAGCCTGAGAACCAGGGATAGTTTGGGGATTCTGTTGGTATACCGGCCACCCCGTTGCTTAACAGACTCCCTAACCGAGCTGACCCAGCTGGTCTCTGAGACATTTGGTTCTGGGTGACTTCAAGATTCCATTCAAGACCAGCTTATCAAACCTAACTGGTGCGGCTTGGGAGTTCATGGAAACCATGACAAACATGGGCCTATCCCAACTGGTTGTTGGGCCCACACACTGTGAGGGTCATACCCTTGGTGCAGTTTTTAGTACGGAACAGGAATATCCATGGGCGGAGGTTATAAAAACCTCTGCATTGTCATTGATGGATCATTTCCTGGTCAAGATGGAACTAAGAGCCACTGCCTCTGGGGGTGGCGGACCCATTAGAATGGTCTGCCCTCAAAGGCTAATGGAACCAATTGGTTTCCAGAAAGCCTTAGAGGGTTTAATGGTTGATAACATCAGGGATTCTGTCGAAGCTTTGGTTAACGCCTGGAACACTGACCTTACCAAGGCTATTGACACAATCGCTCCCAAGAATCCTTTCCAGCCCACTCCAAATCGTAAGCCCTGGTATACAGAGGAGCTTAGGAGGATGAAGCAAGCTGGACAACGACTAGAGTGCAAATGGTGAAAGACTTGACTCTTATCCAACAGAACTCACCATAGGAAGCATCTTGATTCCTATTGGGAGGCAATATGTGCAGCGCAGAGATCTTTCTCCTCTGCACATATTGCATCTGCAGAGTCCCGACCAGCAGAGCTGTTTAGGGTGGTGGCAAAGTTGACACAGGTCCTCCCTGCCCAAACCCTCTACTTAACCCGACGATGGACTGCTGTAACGTGTTTAACATCCACTTTGCAGATAAAATCTCTTGGATAAGAGATGACTTGGATGCCAGTGGTCTGACAGAATCCACAGATGAGGTGTCCAGCAACTCCATGGATGGCAATTTACTGGATCAGTTTCAATCTGTGAGTACTGATGATGTGGATAAGCTTCTTGGAAGAGTGAAGAAAACGACCTGCCCCCTCAATCCATGTCCATCTTGGCTGGTCATCCAGGGGGGTGACGTGTTGAGAGTATTCCTCCAGGATACTATCAATGCATCCTTCAGGGAGGGCATTGTTCCATCTTGTTTAAAGGAGGCAGCAGTCAGGCCACTCCTGAAAAAGCCCTCCCTGGACCTCCTGGACAGGAATAACTATAGACCAGTCTCCTTGCTACCCTTTTAAAGCAAGGTGATCAAAAGGGCAGTTGCCTCCCAACTCCAAGCTGTCTTGAATGAAACCGATTATCTTGATCCATTTCAAACCGGCTTTAGGACAGGATATGGAGGTGAGACTGTCATGGTCGCTATGGCTGACCTTGCTGGTGCTCTTGGACCTCTCAGTGGCCTTTGATACTATAGATCATGCCATCCTCTTGGATCGCCTGAGAGAGTTGGGAATTGGAGGCACTGCTTTGCAGTGGTTCCGTTCCTTTCTCTCGGGCAGATCCCAGAGGGTGAGGCTTGGGGACAGTTGCTCTTCCAGAATTGAGCTTAATTGTAGTGTCCTTCAGGGTGCCATCCTGTCCCCGATGCTATTCAACATCTATATGAAGCCACTGGGAGAGATCATTCGGCGGCATGGAGCGCGGTGTCACCAGTATGCTGATGACACTCAGATATATTTCTCCATGACCAGACTGTCAGCTCAGACTTCAGATGGCATCTCTCCTCTCAATGACTGTCTTAAGGCAGTAATGGATTGGATGAGGAAAAGCAGATTGAGACTGAATCCAGACAAAACGGAGGTACTGACAGTCACAGGCCCGAAACCAAGTCTGGGAATATAACGTCCAGTCCTGGATGGAGTCACACTCTCCTCCAAGGACTGTGTTCACAGTCTGAGGGTACTCCTAGATTCGTCACTTCACATGACTAGTCAGGTGAATGCGACGGTCAGGAATGCCTGTTATCAGCTTCGGCTGATATGCCAGCTGTGCCCTTTCCTGGACATGAGGGATCTTGAAACTGTGGTACATGCTCTGGTAACCTCACATCTGGATTATTGCAAGGCACTCTACATAGTGCTACCCTTGTGCCTAACCTGGAAACTTCAACTGGAACAAAATATGGCAGCCAGGTTAGTGACTGGAACATCTAGGAGAGAGCATATAACACCTGTGCTTAAATCTCTCCACTGGCTGCTGATTAGTTTCCGGGTACAGTACAAAGTGTTGGTCTTAACTTTTAAAGCCCTACATGGCTTGGGTTCATCTTATCTCTGGGACCGCCTCTTCCTGTATGAACCCCCCCCGCCCCGCACTTCAGTCCTCTGGGAGGAACCTGATGCAGCCTATAAAAACTAGGCTGTCACAGACCTCCCAGAGGGCCTTCTCTGCAATTGCTCCCAGACTATGGAATGGCCTGCCAGATGAGATCCATGTTATCACCACTCTTGGTTGCTTCAGTAAAGCAGTAAAAATGGATCTCTTCTGGCAGGCCTTCCTGGAATAATCTCCCAACCTATTAGGAGTCTGGATTGCTCCCTTTTTCCCTGCCTCCATTGTCTGCTTCCTTTAGAAGTTGCTTGGTTTATTGTATTGTATTTTATTGTATGTTGTTTTAACTGCTATTTTAATATTGTTCTCGTTGAATTTATTTTTAAGGGGTGGGAGGGTTAGGGATTGGGCTGAAGGATTGTTTTAACTGTTGTCTGTTTTCATTTGCTGTACACTGCCCTGGTTGCTGAGCAGAGGGGCAGGTTAAAAAATATAATTATTATTATTATTATTAGTAGTAGTAGTAGTATTGGACTTATTGATACACACAATTTCTTAATTTTCTCAGGTCTGACAGTAAGAGAACACAAAAACAAGATATTGCTATAGATGAAGAGACCCTTCTTCAGGCCTTAAGCATTATATAACACACACACACACACACTGTTACTTAGCTGTTTGGGACTTTACCTGTCACATCTGATGATTCTAGATACCCTAGTGACTACATAATTGAGCAATTGAATTGAAAAGTAATTGAAAATTAATTGGTTAAATATTTTCAGTTGATAGATTCTGACCAATTTGATTATTGTTCTAAGAGTAGAATCTGTAAAGATTTTGATTTTCTAATTAATTATATATACAATACATTGTTTATATACATAATAGATTATATTATAATTGATTGAATTAGACTCTAAGTATAATAACTATAATTAATCCCAAAGAGCAATAATTAAGAGTTTACTGAGACCCTAAACTGGAGAAATTTGAAGAAATTATTTGAGATCTTACATTGTATTTAAAGTTGAATCAATAATAATAATTGAGTGTTATAAGGTCAAGGAGGAGAATTAATTCAGAGATGTGGTTTTTCTTTTTGGTGGTTATCTTTTTTTTCCCTTCTTTTTTTTCTTTTCTTATTTTGAACAAATATGGAGGGTATGAAACTTGTATGACCTTGAAAATGCTGAAGTGAGGGGAAATGAAGTCAGGGAGCAGAGTTTAAAAAGAGTAGTGCTAATTAGAAGTAAAAACAGTGTGTGCAGTGTTAGGCCTATCTTGATCCTTAACACAGATTACAAGATCTTTGCATTGATCTTAGCTAACTGTTTTGAAAAATGCCTCAAAAATTGAATAGACAAAGATCAAAAAGAGTTTCTCCCAGGGACACAAATGAGGGAAAACATGAGATTCTTATTAGATGTATTGGAATATTATGAGCACCATAATGAAAAGAAGTTAGGGTTACTTTTTTTAGACCCAGAAAAGTCATTTGATAATGTCTATTGGCAAACTATATTTGAAATCATGGAGAAAATGAATATGGGGGGTATTTTTATTAAATTGAATTAAGAAAATATATAACATTCAAAAGGCACAAATAATAGTGAATGGCATGAAATCCAAAAGTTTTTAAATAACTAAAGGAACAAGACAGGGGAGCCCTCTCTCCTCTTTGTTATTCCTCATTGTAATTGAAGTGTTGATCACAAACATTAAAAAGAATGATATTATAAAGTGCATTAGAATCAAAGATCATTATTGGAAATTAAGAGTCTTTGCAGATGATATTGTGATCTTATTGGATAATCCTGTAACAAGTATAGAACACTTAATAGAACTGTTGAAAGTTTTTGGAGGAGCCACAGTATGCAAATTAAATAAAGACAAATTGGCAATAATCAAGAAAAAATTAAATTATTCAGAAAGTTTAGAGGTAAGAAATAAATCAGGAATAAAAATAGTAAAGAATGTCAAGTATCTAGGTGTGATAATTACAAACAAAACATTGGAACTTTATGAGAATAATTATACACAACTATGGAAAAAGATTAAGAGTGATTTGGAAAAATGGAGAAGACTAAATATTTCAATGTTAGGGCAAATTTTGGCAATTAAAATGGGGATACTGCCAAGAATCAATTTCTTATCTCAAATATTACCAATAAGTGTGTCTGACAAGATCTTTTAAAACTGGCACAAAGATATATCAGAATTTATATGGAGAGAGAGAAAATCTAGTATAAAACCTAAGACGTTACAAGATGCATGTGAAACAAGTGGTTTGGGAGTATCCAACCTGATGTTCTACTATGAAGTGAACTGCCTAACTTGGTTAAGGAAATGGATTATTCTTGAAGATAGGAGACTACTAGAGATTGAAGGTGAAGGGCTCAAATCGGGATGGCATGTCTACTTAGAATATGATAGAGACAAAATGGATAAAGAATTCAATAATCATTGTATAAGAAGGTCTCTCCTAAGAATTTGGGAAAAAAATATAAATAAAGAATTGTCCCAAAAAATACCTTTATGGGTCTCCCCAATTGAAACATTCCATAGAAGGAAATCTTTGATAGAACATAAATGGGTTAGATATAGTGACATTTTGAAGAAATAAGAGAGTGATAATTATAAAATGAAAACAAGAGAGGAATTGGGAAAAGGGAAAATAAAACTGCAATGGTTTCTATACAGACAGATATATAAGAGAATGATGATGGACAGCAAAATCAGGGACTTCCAAAATGAAACAACAGAATTAGATAAAATTTTATGTGGAGAATCTAAAAAGATTCCTGCAAGATTATATAGGTCATTGTTGAAATTAGATACAGAAGAGGAGGTGGTTAAGGATCAGAATTCAGGGGTAGGCAACCTTTCCCCTTTAAGGGCCAAGGGACTTCAGCTCCCAGAATCCCAGGAGCTATTGGCCAACATGGGACTATTGGCCAACATGGCTGAGGCTTCTGGGACCTGAAGTCTCTTGGCCCTTAAAGGGGAAAGGTTGCCTACCCCTGGATCAGATGATAAGCTGGGCAAAAAATATAGGCCACCCAATCTATATAACACAATGGGAAATGGTTTGGAATAAAAGCATAAAATATACAGTATCCCAAAGTATAAAAGAAAATATCTACAAAATGTACTACAGATGGTGCATGACACTTGAACTAATATCTAAAATTTATATTTTTTTTTTAAAAAAACCCAGAAAATAGTCTTTGTAAATGTGGGGAAACTGCGGGGACATTTTACCACTTTTGGTGGACCTTCCGGGGGGGGGGGGGGGGGGAATATTGGACTATGGTCAATGAAGCAATTTGTGAGTTCCTGGGGAGGACCATTCAAATGTTGCCAGAAGGATGTTTATTAGGAATTTTTGAGGATGAACTAGAATCATTGGTAACTCATAGACTTTTAGTATTTAGTATGATTCAAATAGGAAGAAATAAAGAAGCTAGTAGTAGAATGTAGAAAGCACTAAATGTGTATGCAATTTCCTTTATTTATGTGTTGTTTGTCAGTTTAATTTTTTGTGTTTTTGTGTATTTGTATGTTTGTTGTTGTGTATTTTTAATTGTAATGCATATTTTTTATTTGTTAAGGTTAACCTTTAAAATATAACAAAGCATGTATTTAAAAAATAATAATAATTCAACTCAGATATTATGTCAGTTGATGCCATTCCAGTAATGGCAACATTGGTTAATCAATATATATACTAAATCTCCTGTATTTGCTGTTTTTCAAAAGAAATTTTAAAATGATTCTTTAATTCTTTTCATTGGTTCAACAACACAGCATTTCTTATGTATATTCAAATGAAAGGTGGGACTCAAGATGTTGGACTGCTACTCCCAGGATTCTTTATCATTGGTCATGCTGGCTAGGGATACTGGGACCTATTGATTAGATAGTTCAGTTCAGTTCATCTTTATTGCTGTCATAGTCCAGCACAGGTATAAAGTGGATACAGAATTTAAAAAATAATCCATAACCTGCATGAATTAGTATAATCTTTTTACCAAATTGGGATATCAGTGCTCTTTTATCAAGTCATATGTGTTTCTAGGGACAAAGGATTAACTGAGCTAGAATTTTTATAAGAACAAAATATAAGCATTATAACATGAAACAATTTTGTTTACAAGCTTTTATTTATAACTCTTTCCTTTTGAACCCCTTCCTCCTAGAAGGTGCAAATTCTCAGTAATTTAGCCCACAAGCTAAATCTGGTTGGTTCTACTTCCTAGCAGGGAGGGGGAGCAAAGTCAGGCAACCTCTGAAGTGTCCCAACCTTGGTCCTGAATCCCTTTACTAACTAGAAGGTACACTGTCCTGGCTGTTTATTCAGAAGTAAACCCCAGTTGTTGCAATCTGACTTGAGGATTTTTCCATTCAGGAGATGGGGCAAATCATTTCTTAACCTTTTCTTAACCCACCATTTTCAAGGCCAGAATGCACCTGTTTGAAAAGCAGGTGAGTTCAGGGCTTCCCACCTGACACTCCTACTCATGAATGAGGCCAAGACTTCTGTGTCTTGCCTGAAAAGAAGGCAAGCCTAGGGTTTACTACCTAGTGTCTCCACCTATGAATGGGCCTCTTGCCATAATGAGGCCAAGACCTTCTCTGTGTCTTGCCTAAAATTGCCACTTGAAGGAAAATTGGGGCCTCATCCCAAAGCATGGAGTGGGTGAAATTATTGTGAGATCCTTATAAAGGTTCCTACACCATGGATAGACAAAAAAGGGGGAGTCCAGAATCTTCATGGATGTCACTCTCAAGGTCAGCAGGAACCTGTTACTGGGTTGGCAGGCCCCTTGCCAGTGTGCAAGTTATCCAACCAAAAACAGAAAAGGGGTACAGACAACCCTTGATAGCCCAGTCCTTGTGGCCCACATACTCCAGAAATCACACACACTTCCTGCGCTTGAATTTTGCAGTCTACTAGCCCCTGATGTCTCCTATCCTCTACATCTGAAATCTGGACACACAACTTGTGCACTTGGTGTTTCTGAATTCAGGAGATATGCCACCAATTGTAACCAGGGAAATTAATTAATATGCTGGATTGCACAGCTAGGACCTTATCTCTAGGTTTTATGGAGGTTCAGAGACAACAAGAACTGCAGAGACAGACTCTCAATGAAATGTATTTTTTTAAAAGGGAAGACATTCACACAATACACATGCACGCACGCACGCACGCACACATTCAAGAAATGGGAAATTCAGAGATTAGCTTGGAACAGATTGAACCATCACTAATGGAAATATTCACCTATTTGGAATCCAGCTCCTCTTGATGTAGACAGGAGAATGGAAAAGGGCTCTGTCACTTCCAAGGCAGCATGAGGTTGATGAGCGAAGAGCGGTGTTTAGAAGGAAATTGGACAGAGATTCTGCCAATTTCCAAACCAGTCCCAACAGACAAAGGAAGCCTGGGATTTAAATAGGCTTTCATGTTCTGTGACAAAGTCCAGAGACTATCTGGCCAAATGGTGGGTATCCTTTGATATGTAAGGTGGCATTTTGATGTAGGGTTTCCAAAGAGGAATTAGGGATTGTAAATTATCTGATTCCTGCATCCACTGGCTTGCAGGAGATGTCAAACTGAGATAGTTACATCAGTTGGAACTATATTCTTGATTTATGATCAGACCCTTCCTTCCTCCTTCTGGGTAAACATCCTCTCTTGGCAACTCTTAGCTAGCAATGTGACCCTCTTGTTTGCTAACAATGGTGACTGCATAAAGTCATAGGGGCAAATTTCCCATCCATTTTGATATCAAATAGGGAGGAGTAAATGAGAACTGGTCTCACAGTAACACTTTCTTCATTTCAAACATGTCATTCATTTGAACTAATTTGAACATTAATATAAACTAATGAATAACATGCTAATCACACCCTTTTATACTTCCATAAAGCCTCCATATAGTTCAGATATGCTTTGGAGGTCTTTAAACAGAGGCTGGATGGGCATCAGTCAGGGATGCTTTGATTTCGAGTTCCTGCATGGCAGAATGGGGTTGGACTGGATGGCCCTTGTGGTCTCTTCCAACTCTAAGATTCTATTCTATGAATGGGGAACATGAACAGTGTGAACTGATTTTCAGAATTTGCTCAGTTAAGTAGAGGAATAATATATGACCAAGGACACAACTCATTCAAGACAGTTCCACTTGAATTTGGTGACTTTCCTTTCATTGCAGCATTTCATAATATTATAAAACCTTTACTATTCACTAGGACCTATGATAAACTTTGGTGGGGGATGGGCTGAAGGATTCTGTAGTATAGAAGAAACAGCTTGGGAAAGCAAACTTCTGCTAACATAACAACTACCGTATTTTCCAGTGTATAAGACGACTGTGTGTATAAGACGACCCCCAACATTTTCGGTTAAAATATAGAGTTTGGGATATACTCACCATATAAAACTACCCCTCTTCCAACGCACACCAAATAAAAATTTAAAAATATCAGATTTGATTTCAATATGGTAATTTTAATTCAAATGCTTATGACGTGCAGGTACTTAGCAGGAAAACTATCATTTATAAACACAACAAATCACAGCTCCCATGTTCCTTAGCATTTATTTCTGGAGTGTGTTTTGGACCTTACTTTTTAAAAATAGTGCAGATTTAAATGCTGCTTTAAAAATTATTTCCATCTCCCAGCTATGAGATGGTTGGGGGGAAATGTGAAAGTGTTGGGGGGAAGGACTGCCAAATACTAGGTGATGCATTCTGGAGTATGTAAAATTTGTGACCAAGTAAGTGACCCTGGGCATGTCACACACTCTCAGCCTCAGAAGATGGTAATGGCAACCCCCATTGGAAGAAACATGCCAAGAAAACTCCATTATAAGGTTGCCTTAGGGTCGCCATAATAATATAATATTTTTTTTTTATTTATATTTCCCGCCTCTCCCTACGGATCGAGGCGGGATTACACAAGTAAATGAATACAATATGCAAAATACAAACAATAAAATAGTGAAATCAAACAACAGTAATGAATTATAAGAGCATATAATATAATATAATAAAAGAAATAAAAATAGAATAAAATAAAATAAAATAGCCAATCATCGTCAGAATCTAGAAATCTAGAAGATCAGATGGATAGGCCTACCGGATGAGCTCTGTCTTAAGTGCCTTCTTAAAGGCATCTAGCATAGTAATAAGACTAATCTCTTCTGGTAAGCTGGGAGCTGCGGCCGTGTACAATCTTTGGGAAGTCATGCTGAGTTTGGTTCTATGATGTTCTAATAAGTTCTTCCCAGATGTTCTGAGAGTGCGGGGCAGATTTTGTGGGGAGAGGTGTTTCTTCAAGTAACTCGGGCCCAAGCCATGTAGGGCTTTAAAGGTAATAACCAATGCTTTGTACTGCGCCTGGAAGCTAATCGGCAGCCAATGAAGAGATTTTAATATAGGTGTTATATGGTCCAATCTAGATGTACTGGTGACTAATCTGGCTGCCACATTTTGAACCAATTGAAGCTTCCAAACTTGGTACAGAGGTAGCCTCATGTGTGCCTTCAAAAATCCAAATGAGAGATTACCAGGGCAAATACTACTGTTTCAAAGTCCTTTCGGTCCAGGTAGGGACGCAGTTGGTGTATCAACCGAAGTTGGTACCAAGCACTCCTGACCATTGCATCTACTTGAGATGACAACTGTAAAGATTAATTCAGGAGTACTCCCAAACTGCGTACTTTGTCCTTTAGGGGAAGTGTAACCCCATCCAGGACTGGATGGCAAAGCTCCTTTCCTGGACTTGGGGTACCTATCACAAGTACCTCTGCTTTCTCTGGATTCAGCTTGAGTTTATTTTCCCTCATCCAGCCCATTACCAATTCAAGACAGGCATCAAGAGAAGCGATGCCATCCTTAGTCACTGCATCAGTCGGAGACATAGAGAAGTAGAATTGGGTGTCATCAGCTTACTGATAACACCACACCCCATGTCGCCAGATAATCTCACCCAGTGGCTTCATGTAAATGTTAAACAGCAGAGGGAATAGAATGGAGCCCTGAGGGACACCAGATGTCAGCTCTCTTTTTGAAGAACTACTATCCCCCAGCATCACCATCTGAAATCTGCCCGAGAGGTAGGACCGGAACCACTGAAGAGCAGTGCTCCCAATATCTAACTCCCTCAGGCATCTCAGAAGGATACCATGGTCTATGGTATCAAATGCTGCTGAGATGTCCAAGAGCACCAACAGTGTCACACTTCCCCCGTCGATGCCGAGACAGAGATCATCGACTAAGGCAACCATGGCAGTCTCTCCTGAAGCCAGTTTGAAATGGATCCAGATAATCAGCTTCTTCCAAGACAGCTTGGAGCTGGAAGGCAAATGCCCTCTCGATCACCTTACCCAAGAATGGTAGAAGGGAGACCGGTCTATAATTATTTTTCACCGGGGGATCAGGGAGGGTTTTTTCAAGATTGGTTTAACCACCGCTAGTTTCAAACTAGATGGAAATTTCCCTTCTCTGAGGGATGCATTAATGATGATTTGTAATAATATTTTTACTGCATCACCTCCCTGGATGGTCAGCCAAGATGGGCAAGGATCAAAAAGGCATGTTGTCTTCCTTACACTTCCAAGAAGCTTGTCCACTTTATCATTATTAACAAACTCGAAATGATCCAGTGTAACACAGTCCACAGAGTCTCTGGACATCTCTCTTATTGCTTCTGTTATAATGCCTGCATCCAGATTGGCCCTTATCTGAGAGATTTTATCTATAAAAAGTCATTAAAAGCGTCACAGCAGGCTCTAGTTGGTTCCAATAACAGGTTCAGGGTTAGGGTTAGGGCTCTCTGGATTCCTTCTCTTTCTCTCCTCCTCCTCTCCCTGGCTTCTTTCTCCTTCTTCCCTCATTCTCCTCCTCTCCCTGGCTTCCTTTTCCTCCCCTCCTCCTCCTCCTCTCCCTGGCTTCCTTCTCTTTCTCCCCTCCTCCTCCTCCTCCTCCTCCTCCTCTACCTGGAGTATAAGATGACCTTCAACTTTTGAGACTCTTTTCCAGGGTTAAAAAGTTGTCTTATATGCTGGAAAATACAGTAGATAAGACACTGTGTCTTTAAATATATTATTAAATAAAAATGAATGAATTCCAAAAATTTCAAATGTAAATGGCAATGAATTCCACATCAATTGACAAGCTGGAGTGTGTCTAGAGGAGGGCGACCAAAATGGTGAAGGGTCTGGAAGCCATTCTCTATCAGGAGAAACTTAGGGAGCTGTCTATGTTTCACCTGGAGAAGTGACAGTTAAGAAGCGATATGATAGCCCTTTTGAAACATTTGAAGAGGTGTCATATTTAAAATGGAGCAGCTTGTTTTCTGCTGTTTCAGAAAATAGGACCTGGAGCAATGGATGCAAACTACAGGAAAAGAGATTCCACCTAAACATTAGGAAGAACTTCCTGATGTTAAAAGCTGTTTAACAGTAGAACACACTCCCTCAGAGTATGGTGGAGTCTCCTTCTTTGGAAGTCTTTAAATAGATGCTGGATGGCCATCTGTTGGGGGTGCTTTGATTGTGAGTTCCTACATGACAGGAGGGTTGGACTGGATAGTTCTTGTGGTCTCTTCTAACTCTATGATTCTATGATCCATAGTGTCCAGATAACCACATTACTAGGACAAATATGTTATTTTAGCTCAACTACATTGTGTTACTGATACCAAAGTTTTGGAAACAAAGTTTTACCCAATTCCTTTCTGCAGTATACATGTATGCTGAATTTTGTAGGTACACTGAGCCACATTTGTTTACTCAACAAAATGTATAAATTCAGGATTCACCATGGACAGGAGTTTCATTATTAAGTGGAATAATTTCAAAAAGATTTGCAATTGTTCATTAGTTCAGTTGGTTCTTTTGTGTATACAGCAAATTATAATTCAATGCATGGATAATTATTTTAGAGTGCCAGTCTTTTAAAATTTCTTTTAAATTTTTTAAAGAGTTTCTTTCTTTGCTCTCTCTAGCCACCCTCACTCTAATAATGCATTTATTTGCTGACAGAACCAATATGAGCATCCATTGGTGGAAAAATGGGATAGAAATACAATGAAATAAATAAATAATTCATTTCCAACTAGAACTGAACCAAGGGAGAAATATTTTATATTAATATGTACTACAATAAATGGATTTTCAATAAAACTTTTTTTTTTTTTTTGCAAATTATTCAAGAATCATTGTGAAAGGCTGTTAAATTGTTTGTTTGTATTATCTTTGTGTATTTGTGTGTGGTATCTGAATGTCTAGGATCACTAAGATAACCTACATAGGAAGCACTGAATTCAGCATAAATGTAGAAATCCAATCTACTTCATGCCAGCAATATAGGGATAGGCAACCTTTCCCCTTTAAGGGCCAAGGGACTTCAGCTCCCAGAAGCCTCAGCCATGTTGGCCAATAGTCCCATGTTGGCCAATAGTCCCATGTTCGCCAATAGCTCCTGGGATTCTGGGAGCTGAAGTCCCTCGGCCCTTAAAGGGGAAAGGTTGCCTACCCCTGGCTGAGTAGCTTAGGTCACTTCAACATGGAAGAACATAACAGTCAGTAAGGGAAAAGAGAAGTAGCTACAAGCATTAGTGGACATCCAGGAAAAAGTAGGTTTCAATTATTTTTCAGAGATGGAAATTCAGTTTTTTGCAAACCAGTAATTCTGAGTTGTTATTTAGCTCACTCTTCATTTGGAGCATGTGCCTTAGTGTGCATGCGCGCACACACACACACACACACACACAACCCTCTTTAAATCATTGTATAATAACATTGATATTTGTTGTTTATTTATTGGTCATAATAATGTGGTAATAGTTATTTTTGAAACTTGGATTAATAATGACCTACCTACAAGTTTTTTGCAATGGAGAACAATAAAAGCCATGAAGTACCATGTACAAATGAAGTTATCATATGAATTATATGTAATGGAAGTAAATTGATCCCAGATGCCTATGTTTATCTGTTAATAACTGAAATCTTTCCAAATCCATCAAACCTATCTACACTGGACTGGACTGGAGATTTGTTATAATTGTGCGAGTACATTTATCAGTCTGAAAATAATCCAGTGAGACCAAGCCCATGAGAAATAATATTTTTAAATGCTTTAATTTCCCCCAGCAAAACAGCAAGATAGATATTTTTTGCCTCTTTTGTTGATTTTCAGTGGAAGCTTAGTGGTAGCTGGCTTCTGTTTTGCTCACTCAGTTTTTGTTTTTAATGCCAAGAGTAGAATAAAATCTTAAAGAATAAAAGGGAAGCCACTTGGTAAAATCATTGTAACTGTCAATGAAATACAGGTGCAATGACTCAGGCATTTTGATGGAATTCAAAAACTAACTCTGTTCATAGCCTTGATGTTGGCATGATGAAGGGCTATCATTTTAAACAAAAGACATACTACCTTCTTCTCATCCTATCCAGCAGTCAACATGTACTTCAAGTGAAAGATTGTGGGATATTGACAATAAACAACAACAAAAGAATTGTATCAGTTTCAAGAAGTTGGCTGTCTTACACAATCAACTAAAAGTTCAGATGGTTTTCAACTATCTGTCTAAAGAAACACTGCCTTGACAAATTATTTTCATGAGACTGGAAGACTTGTGGCTTGAGGGAACAGACAGAAGAAGACTCACAGGAGAAAAGGATTAGTTTAAAAAAAAAAAAAAAGCTGCCATGCAGTGCTTAGCCAAGTCTAACACAACATGTAGATCAGTGCTTGCATCCACCGGCAATGCCAGTTTCCCTCTGAAAGTGTAGCTGATGCTTCAAGAGGAATCACTGCTGTCAAAGGAAGCCTTTCACTCTGCGTGTTTGTACTGAATGTCCTAACAGATGCTTATTCAAAGTACCTTGTTTAGCTCTTCCCTTTGAAAGCAAGAGTAAAAGACAAGTTGCTTGTAATGAAAGATACTTTTGGGGAAAGGTGTTTGAACTGCAACAATAAGGAATGAGATTATGAAAGCTTTCTTAGAACTTGGATACACTCACAGGATGATATTAATTATGGCAACAGATGTGCCAAAGTGATTCTTACATTTTAAGGAGATACAGATATTAACATCCTAAGTAAGGCACTTCCGTCCTGAGTAAGTATTTGCCATATTTTTTCAGTAATTTCCAGTTTCTTCCTGGAACATGTATCCTCCCCTGCTGTGGGTTGCTCTCTTCTGAAGGCAGAAAAGATACCTAGTGATAATCACATGGGTGGTCTCATTCTGACTTCGGAATGAGCAACTGGTGACAGAGGTTTCACAAGCTGTTGTGGAGTTCTGCTGCTTCAGAATGGGACAGGCCATCATGTGATCATATTTATATTGAACCAAACATTGAATGATTTATTTTAATATGGCTTCATTAGATTACAGTTCAATGCAAATATGATTATATGATCACTGACACAAGAAATACTGACTATGGAAACCACAATGTTAGTAATTTAGTTCCAATGACATATCTAAAATAATAATAAAAACAGAATATATATATATTTCTTTGACAGCCAGAATTCCTCATGACATCATGCTAGATACCTCAACATTTGACAGAACATTTCAGGTTATGGTTATGAGTTTCAAGTCAAAATTCCAAATAGGGGCTCATTAGAAGCAAAAAAGAGACTGAGCCATATCTCATTAGAAAACCCATGGTAGATGGGGATGTAATTCTTTGCTGTTTCCTCTTGAAGGCAGTAATATAAGCAATGTTTTTCCCTGCTTAAAAATATTGAAAACCAGGCTATAACAATGTAGGACTTATTCTGCACAATATTTACATGTGGTTGTTTTGCACAGAAAACATCATTTTCTGCATGGAAACCCATATTTCAAGCCAGAAATATTAATTCTTACATACACACAAAATGCTGCTTTCTCATCAGTCCAGAATTCTTCCCTGCAGGGTTCCTCAACACTTGGCAAACACATTGGTTTTTTTGTTTTTTTTACCTTTTTCTGAATATTTTAAAATCTTCTTTCCATCCCTAATGGTAGATGTCACAACATTTGTTCTTTTTTCTCCCTAGTTTCAGTGGCCAGTTAGAAGATTAAATTCCAAAGGTGGCAGGTTTCTAGAAGCAAAAAATTGTGCCTGCTAAAGCTCACTGGGACAATGTGGTAGAAACTTCAAAATCTTACAGAATGTTTTTATTCATTGTCCAACTGGCAGCGACCAGTGGCAAGTCAAAATTTCAAATGAAGAATGCATAGGTAGTCCAGTCAGTTCCACCTCAGATATTACGGTATTCATAGTGACTATCTAAACTGATTCTATTAAATTGATTCAGTTATTAATCATATTGAACAAAAAATATCAAATGGTTTAAAGTTAACTGAACTGTGTGTGTGTGTATTCTACAATCCACAAATACTTTTTATAGTAAATGATATCTATTTATTGAATATGTTTGTGAAGATTCGGAGGTTCTCTTTCCACCCAAACCTCATGCTACTTTAAGGAATTATCTTTTAGTTTGATATATAAGGCTTTACTCATGAACACACACAAATGTTAAAGGGTGTCAAAGATATGTAACTTTTATAAAAAAAATATATGTTTTTTGGGAGAAACATATTCTTACTGTTGACAATGTGTTTAAAAAAAGTTATACTTTTTTCTTTTTGATAATAAAAGAAATGCAGCATTTAGAGGAAAATTCAAATAAGGGCCTTCTCAGAAGTAAACAAAAGGGGTGTACCAACATTTGTTCTGTCTCAAAGTGATATAGTGTAACTTTATTGTCTATAGTGGGCTGTTTCTTTCTAAAATATTCCAATCTTGAACTTTGACGCCATCATTAAATGACCAAAAATATCATTGGTAACTCATAGACTTTTAGTATTTGGTATGATTCAAATCTCTATGATGTTCTATTTATTTGGACACAGTTTAAAGCCAACCCAAGAAAAGGTTTATATCCATTTCTTCACTCTTGTGTGAATTGTTCTGAACTTTTCTCAGATTTAATGGTCTGATACTAAATCTCTATATCAGAAAACAAGACTATTGTGAGAAACCACCTACTTTCTCTTTACAGACCTGCTATTAGTCCTCTCCTTTTCCTGTTTCCTGACATAACAATTAGTCTACTGCTAGCTGGTGCACATACATACACACCATATGATTTTCTGACCCTATACATCATGTTTCAATTGCCTAGAGTTTTATGGATGCTCAAGGGAAGATTTTAAAATTTGTTTTGTGAAGTTCTTTATCATGAACCTTAAAGAATATATATTCAGGCCTTCCATGGTCATATTTTAGGCACTTTTTATGCTTATAAGTAATATGTTGGCCTTTAGCTAACAGAATTAGCAGAGTCTCTTTTTAATGTAATACTCATTAGATGGGATTTTAATTGCTGTATGTACAATATGTTAAAGGAAGCGAGAAGAAGATCAAGTCCAAAATGAGATAGAAAATGTTATTTTTAAGGGAAATATGATGCAGACCAACATTAGTGCATCTGCATTTGTTTAATACAGAGAGAGAGAGATAATATAGAGAGAGGCTGATTATTTTTATATTATTTCCATGGATACTTTTCAGTTGTAGCTGAAATTGTAAAAAAAGTATATCTATTCACCCTCACATAATTCTGGAAAAGGATTTTATGAATCTATAGGCAATGAGCTTATTAATGACTATTGCAAGCGCCATATCTCTTCATAATACAATATTCACTAGATGGGATTTTAATTGCTCTATGTACAGCATGCTAATATACAGAGTTGTTGATAACTGGGCCTCTCATTCCTCGGGTTGTCATAAGTCAAAAACTGATGTCATGGCAAATAACAACAAAAGTACAGCCAGCTGACCAGTCAGTAGAGGGATATCGCTATTACAATTTGTTGAGAATTCATGGAACTGGATATAACTATCACCACCATGTTTTTAACATTCTAATCTTCTTTTTGGCCACTGCTACTAGACTGAATATTTGTGTGTTTATGTATTTATTAAATGATTCATATCCTGCCTTAAATCATGCATTCTCTGGGCGGCTTACAATAAAATCAGTCTAAACATTTAGACTGATTTAGATAGTTAAAAACATTTTGGAACATAATAAATACATGAAAATTTGAGAACACAAAAGTAAATCAAAAACACATATTTGAATAGCTCCGTATAAAAAGTAGGTCCCAAAGGTTCTAATAAAGGCCAAGTCTTAACTTGGTACTGAAATGAAACCAACACTGGTGCCAATTGGGCCTCCAGGGGAAAGGCATTTCATAACTAACACGCACAGTGTAAAAGACCCACACTGACATATTCATCTAGTGTATTGTTCCTGCTAGTAGGACACAGAGGACATCTACTCCAGCTGACCTCATCCCTGAGATAGGGATATATAGGTAGAGGCACTCCTTGAAATATTGAGGTCTCAACCACTTAAGGCTTTCAATGTCATTACCAGCTCGTTCAAATCAGTATGGAAACATATTGGCAGCTAGTTCAATTCCTCCAAAATCAATGTTAGATGATTTCTATTAGCTATCCCTGTGATAAATCCAGCTATTGTTTTTACACTAGCTGCAGACTTCAAGGGCAGCCCCATGAAGAATGCATTGCAATAGTCTAATTGTGAAGTTACTGGTGCATGAACTAATGTGTTCAGCTTGACCCTGTCCAGAAAAGCCATAGCTGGCATACCAGTCAAATCTGTTCCTGGGAACTCTGCATAGATCTATAATGACTGGGGATTAAAATTATTTGCTCTCAAATTATCTGCTCCTTCAGGGGGAATGTAATTCAACTCAGGACAGGTTACTTACTCGATCCACTAATTACTCTTTCTTCCTGCCCATTACTCACTTGTTCCAACTTTAAATGAAGTTTCTATAAATGTCGACCTCAGCCCAGTATCAGAGCATGTGTTGAGAAATACAGCACCCAGCCACTGATCCAGCACCTGCAACTTCCCCCTCTGCAATTCCCTATAGCTGATTCAAAAGGAAAAGAAGTAGAGCTGAGTGTCACTGGCATACTCATGGCACCCAACTCACATTTTTTTGATCTGGCAGCATGGAGGAGGAGCAGCTCTTGGGAGTCACAGAAAATCCAGCCCCAAGATGACAGGAAGCTGCACCACTTTTTTTTGGTAAACTATGCAGCTTTCATTGAAAAGTTCACAGCTTTTCCAGATGATATGTATCAGGCTTCCCCCCCCCCCCCCACAAGTTTACCTCCTTTTTCCTCTCCCCAGCCCCATATCTGCACAAAAATCATCAGCTGTGAAAAATACTACAGTTGTCAAACTGGCTGAATGGGCAGACAAGAGGAAGGAGTTGCTGGAAAATTGACAGCTCTCATTTGAGATAGGCACCCTCCACCTAGGATTTCTGTGAAAGTTTCGGGGGACAGAGCTGCTGAGGGAATTGCAGAGGGGGAAGTTGCAGGTGTTTCACAGCTGGTGATCTATAAGTAGTTTCTATTTTCCCTGCAACTGTCCTCCCCTCAAGCTCCAGTCCTGATGAGAGACTGTGAAAAGATGGTTCAGCTGTCACACTGGAAGGCGAGGAAACTGAACTATCTTTTCACAACCTCTGGTCAGGATTGGGACATGAAGAGAGTTGTGGGGAAAACAAAACCTGCCAAACATCTGCAGCTTTCCCTCTCCCCAATTTCCCTTTGCATCTCACAGAAGAGACTGATTCAAAGTCTTGCCTACATCATCAGATTTCTACAACTGAAACTAATCCCAAGAAACTTGACTAGATGGAACCTCCTTAGACTCTGAAATAATGATGGTATCAAATTCTGAGAAAATAGAAGTGACTTTCTCTTCTAAGGGCCTAGAAAATTTGTCACAGCAGATACTGGGATGCTATGGTTACATTCTGTGTCTGATCCCAACAGGCATGTCAACAATGAGTTAGTATAAGCAAAGCAAGACTTTTTCTCTTTTGCTAAACTAACTGCTGCATAAAGGGCACAATGATGAATACTTGTGCAAATACTTTTTTCTTGCAGACAAGACTTTGGCTTTTAAGTCATATGGCAGAAGGGTTTTTTTAATGTAGTGTGCTGTGCTTTTATCTGTTTTTTATGTTTCATATGCATTACTAAGTGTTTTAGCTTTGTCTCATTAATACAATTGCTTGTCATTTCTAAACCTTTGCATTAATAATATTTTTAGCTGTTAAAATTTGTTGTAAGCTATTTTGGTTCCTGTCAAGACCATGTGGCACTCTTGTCTGAAAAATGACATGGATGTGACCACTGAAAGGAACTGGAGCAATGGTAACAAGGTTATTACAGTTCAAGTGGCAGGTGCATGAGTCAGCATTTGGCAAGCTGTGCATCATGGGAGGTCTGATGCAACATGCACAGTGGGTGAGACCAGCCAGGTATGCATCATGGGAGGCCTGATGCAACAGGCCTGATGGAACAGGCACTGGGAATGAAACCAGTCAGGTTTCATTAGTACATGGCTGTCACATGTTCTTAAGAAGACCACCTATATATGGGAGAGGATCAGAATCTCCGTTTTTGGTTAGTTGTGGTTGGTGGTTGGTGAAGCACTTTGTTGGTCTGTATAGCTGTGAGTATTCAAGACAGACATCTGGTACTCTATGTATCTTTATTAATATTTGCAACAAAGATTAAAGCCCTCAGTGAATAAAGTCTCACTGTCCAGTGATTCATTTCTCCAAGCTGAAAGCAGCAGCCTATGTGTGGGAGGATTTTTCCTGTGCCATCTGGAGCAATACTCTTCACAGAGACCATCTTCTAGGCATTCCTGCCTACATGCTTCAACTCTGCGAGTGTGTATGCTAGATCCCACTTGTCTGCATACCTCAACAGTTCCTGCTGAGAGAAAGTTGGGATATTGAATAATTAATTAATCAATCAATCACCATACCTTTTTTTTGCAATTTGAGGTGGCTTACACAGTTAAGAGGTACAGATAAAAGTGCATATCATATACAGTAATCACAAAATTTCTTCACTTCTGAGGCCACATCTTCTCCAAAATTTATACTTTAAATTAATATACGGATGTATTGGTCCCTAGCAGTTGGACCTCATAAAATAAGATGCTTTTAAAGCATGTTTGAACACACCTTAAATCATAGAAACTCCCAAGCAATAACACTGAAAATGAAACTGCTTAATTTCAACTTTGGAAGAAACTGTAACACCATTCAATTCTATTTAATGAAGAGTTTCATCACCTTTGCATGCACCTATTCACCAACAATAATGCAAGAAATTCACAGTTTCTTGCTTGCTTCCTTTAGTTAATTCAAGTCCATAAGAATAAATAACATTAAAAAGTAAACTAGAAATAGTGCAAATTGAGTGCACTTTAACTACCCTGACTCAGTGTTAGTGAATCATGGAAACGAGTTTATTGTGGCATCAGAGCTCTGACAGAGAAGGCTCAATGTCTCAGAAAAAAATACAATTCACATAATTCCATAGCACTGAGCCAGGGCAGTCAAAGTGGACTCAATTTGCACTATTTCTAGCAGTCTGCAAAGGACCTATGAGTACTTCATTAAAGAGCAAAATGAGTGTTAGCAATTTAAATGCAAAAAAAAAAAAAAAAAAAAAAAAAAAAGCTGGCTTGGTGATGCCTCTGTCATTTTATTTGTGATTCTCCACTTGCCCATTTGGAATTACATATTTGGAAAGCAGTGGAGAGAGCAGTGGAGAGTTTTCTAATTCAGAACATCAATCACCAAAAATGAACATAACCTAATGTCACTGCTGAATCAGACCATCAATTTATTGCTTTGTAAAAGCAATCAGCAAGCTATCAAGCAATAAAGTGTATGAGATAAGTGCTTCTTTTGAGACAGCTCTACCATTGACAAATGATATACTGATGGAAAAGCCTATCTGCCAACCTGATATTCCTATTACTTGTTAAAAGCCTCAGCACCATGCAACAGATGTGAAATATGTTTCTTATTATTATGGACCAATCTAGTTTGTTTAATAGCCTTATATGCCACTTAGGCTTGCCATCTTATTTAATGAGGTTATATCTGTACTCCTTTTGCTTTTCGCTTTGCTTTGCTCAGGGCGAGATTGCAGGAAGCAAACTGGTTTGCACTCATTTCCCCCCCCCCCCAAGAAACAGGGAGCACCTGGGCACCTTGTTTGTTTGTTTTCAATTGCTTATTAGGAAAGTGTAGGGTGTCTTGGGGAAATTTCAGAGTTGTTGATATACTGTCATTTCTTGCTGAAAAAGCAGACATTTTATAACATGTTAACAAGATGTTTTGGTTTTTCACCAGAAAAAGCAAGATTCCTCTTCTTCCTCATGTAAGCCCCTTAAAAATGCACCACCCACCCACATGTGTACACCTATGTACCTTTGTAAAAAGGCACTGAATCAGTTTAACTAATTATGCTTCTGAATGGACTACAATGCTGAAACAATAAATCTGATTTCCATTACATAGACCTTCCAGGGGTTCTAAATCTCTTTCCTTCTCTGTATAATTTGTGTCAGCAAACCTGACATGGCCTTGAAGACAATGAACTGGCACAAATAAAACCTTCATTTTTAATGAAGCAGCACTGCTTGTGACAGAAACCAGGGCATCTTTGAGGAAGTTACTACTCCTTCCTCTCCAGTATTCTTTAGTGAATTGTCTTAGCACATAACCCACACCTGCTTTCTCTCTGCTGTATCAGTTCAGTTTTTCTCAGTCATGAACATCCCTTTCATTTTTAAGAATTTTGAAAAAATGTTATCAACACATTTCAAAAATAAGTGATATATTAAAATAAACATTTATTAAACAGGACCCCCTTGCAGACTAAATGTTTGTCTAAACAGAAATTACTTGCAGGGAAAAAAAGGTATTTGCTTTGACAGCTGCAATCCTGCTTAACTCTTCATTTCTTGATATATGTACACATAAATTTTAGAGCTAAGTGAAAATTAGGGATACTCACTGAGAAGATGTAGTTACACTGGCACAAAGGACACGAGATGTCTCTTTTGGGTTTAAACAGGCCACAACTTTTATTTTGCTGTACAGGGTCTATTTACAAGTAATAAACTTCCAACAGTTTTGTCACATGTGTGTGTGAAGGTGTGACTGACCCAGATGGGTGGTCCTTCACCCCATGTGACAAAGATGTAAACAAATAACAACAACAAATTTACAAACCCCTCCCCACCATAAATGATGTCATATTACATCATATGATGTCATTAAATAATGATGTCATGCATTTAACTGCATACGTCATTTCCTTTAAATTTGTCTTATACCAATTTTACCCCAATTAATTTAAATAGCCAGATTAATTTTCCTGTGGGGTGGGGGTCATTACGCACCACAAGAGGGGGCCAGCCTAGCTAGGCATCCCCTCTCCCCCCCAAAAAACCCGCTTTTCTAATTTGTTTGAAGAGTGCCTTAACATAAATCTCCGAACCTTCAGCAGAGAGGTGAACCCCATCCCCCCTGTACAGCTGCAGCCTGTCCAATTTAATTCCTAAGTGTTCAACTATGAAAATGCCAAGTTTAGACAACTGCTTGGCCACATGATGATTAAGCCACTGTCGAGAGCTCTTGATAGCAGCATCTTTGCGAGCCCCCGGCCAGCTACGCCTTGGCAGGAGCTTAGTCCAAAGCAGCCAGCTGTGCCCCTTTCTGGAAGTAAGGGATCTCGAGACTGTTGTGGATGCTCTGGTAACCTCACATCTGGACTTCTGTAATGCACTCTACATGGGGCTACCCTTGTGCTTGGTTTGGAAACTGCAGTTAGTTCAGAATATGGCGGCCAGAATAGTGTCGGGAACATCTTAGGAGGGACCATATTACGCCAGTATTAAGATCCCTCCACTGGCTGCCTATTAGTTTCCGGGCCCAGTACAAGGTGTTGGTTGTCACCTATAAAGCCCTAAATGGCTTGGGTCCAAGCTATCTCCAGGACCGCCTTCTCCCCTACAATCCTCCCCATGCACTCCGGTCCTCTAAGAGGAATTTGTTGCAGCCACAAAGATCTAGGCTTTCGACTACCTCCCAGAGGACTTTTTCTGTTGTCACTCCCAGATTGTGGAATGGCCTGCCGGATGAGATCCGCCAATTGACATCTTTAGACAGCTTTAAAAAAGCTGTCAAGATTGATTTCTTCTGGCAGGCCTTTCCAGAATAGTTTACCCCGGCCTCAGGAATTCTCAGGAATTTTCAGAAATTCTCAGGTTTTTCCAGGAACTCCTCCTAGCGACTCCCTTTAAAGTTTCATGTAAGTGGCACAAGGTCTCTGTTTTCTGCCCCCTCTTCCTGTTATTAATATTGTTGCAGCTAACTTGCTGTATTTTATTCTATTGATTTTTAATTCTATTTGATTTAATATTTTTATGGGGTTAGGAAGTGGGTTGGGATGGGATGGGATGTAATGTATTTTTATCTTGTAAGCCACCCTGATTGTTCCCAGAGGGGTGGGGTATAAATAAATTTTATTATATTATTATTATTATTATTATTATTATTATTACAGCTCCAGGTAAAATCTTTCGAATTTCCTGCAGATCTTTCACCATCTGCTTTGCCAGCTGAAGACAAGGGATTTTGACTAAGTCATTTCCCCCCAGGTGTATTACTAGAACCCGGGGTTGCGGATACGACCCAGCCAGCTGTATAATCCAAGGAAGGAGCGCTCCCCACATCATACCCCTTTGGCCAAATCACTGAATAGTTCCAATGTTTGAGAGGCCCAAGGTAGAATCACGCCGGTGTTCAAGGAGGTGGTGTTCTGTCCAGAAGACCAGACTGTGGCCCACAATCCATATCTTGCCATGGAAAAAGCCAGCTGCAATGCAAATAAAGCAAATTAGCATAGCTGATCGGGAGTCATGTTCCCCAAAGGCTGAACATAGGACTTAAATGCTCGTGAATGCTACCGGCCAATTCAGCAAATATCGTCATCACTCAAGCCATGAGTGGCCGCAGCTGTTGCTGCTCCAATGCGGAAGGAGTGTGAAGAAAAATAGGCCAGAGGCAACTTAGCTCGCCTAAGCATCTCCTTCAACACTGCTCTAAATTGAAATTGAGTTAAGGGCATGCCTGACAGATTTATAAAAAGATAACCTGTCACATTTGGCCTAAACTTCAAATAATTGGTCATCGCTAACACCGAGCAAATTTGCCCACTAGGTGCTCAAGCTAAGGAAATGGATTGACCTTTCACTAGCTGGTCAGTTTTGGAGCACCTAATGTAAATCTGAATCCACTGATCTGTTAAGACAATATCCAAAATTAAAAGTGCCTGACCAGACTGATCGTTGCGAGATCCCAGCACAATTTCACAGATTCTTAAGGCTGCAAAGAAGGCTGTGGCAAATACTGCCTTAAATAAAGCTGCCTCGTCAGGTGAATAACATGCATCATCTAACTGTTCCCATAACCTAGCCAGGAATGTGCCAGTTATCGGCCATCATGAGTCCTTTACTGCAGGGGATTCTCTGGACCAACCTTTTAACCCTAAAGTCTGTGGTCAGATCAAAGCAGCCCCTTGCCCTGGAGTGAAAGGCCAGGGCGGCCAGCCTGCCCCTAATAGTAACGGGTGAAAGACATGCATGCCTAAGGTATACTATAAAACACAGGACCAAATCAACCCTAATCAGCCAGCTTTGAACCGCCCCAATTTCCAATAAAAAATGATTAAATGTATTCAGTGCTGTTTGGTAGGACTTGCATGTGGATGTGGCGATGGAATTCAGGATTGCACTGTGAAGGCTCCATAGCAAGGCTGGTACCTCCATCGGGTGTAACGACGCCTCGGAAGCCAGCTGCCGGAACCTGGAGAACTGAAAACAAGAAAGGGCATCTGCCAAAGGGTTAAGCACAGCAGGAACATGGTGAGCTTGGAATAACAGTAATTATTAAAGTTCAAACACTGCATGACCATCACCCTCACCAAACACATGACTCTAGGGGACTTAGAAGACTGAGAATTTACCACCTGAACGACCGCCTGGTTGTCACACCAAAACCAGATGGTCTTGTTAGCAAAATGGCTTGCCCACAGGTGCACAGCCACTACAGTAGGGAAAAGTTCCAAAAACATCAGGTCTCTAGTTAGACCACGTTCAATCCATGCAGAAGGCCACGCCTCTGCAGCCCACTGGCCATTCCAGTAAACACCAAAGCCATGGGCACCAGCAGCATCTGAATGCACCTGAAAGTCTGCTCTGAGCAGCATTTCAGATCTCCAAAATGAGGTCCCATTGAATTGCTCCAAAAAGGAGTCCGAAACCTTCAAGTCCTCAAAAATCCCCCTTGTGATCCTAATATGATGATGTGGTACAGTTACCCCTGCAGTAGCCCTATACAATCTTGCGCAGAATGCTCATCCCGGAACTACTACCTTACAGGCAAAGTTTAGCAATCCTGTAAGGGATTGAAATTCGTGAAGTGTAGCTTTTTGCTTCCCCAACATCACACTAACCGGCTGCCTCCTAGCCACCAATTTGTCGTTAGGTAATCGAGAAATCCCAGCTAAGGTGTCTATCTCAATACACCAAAAGGTAAGCAGTGTGTCGGGCCCTTCAGTATTCTCTTCCACTAGAGGAACTCCCAACTCAGACATTAAGTCCTGAAATTCAGCCAAGGAGTCCCTGCACTGAGAGGAATTAGGAGTCCCGGCGATCAAAAAGTCATCTAAATAATGTGTTATGGCCCTGTTACCTGTCTGCCTGACTGCACACCATTGAAGGAAGGTGCTGAAAGTCTCAAAAGCTGAACAAGAAATTGTCTGGGTGTACAGGGAGGAACGTGAAGGCGGATTTAATATCACACTTCGCTAAGAGGGCTCCCTTACCTAAATTCCTAACCATTTTGACTGCTGAGTCAAACGATGCATACTTAACGGACGTAAGCCCAGGATCTATAGAATCATTCACAGAGTCACCCTTCGGGTAAGATAAATTGTAAATCAACCTAAATTCCCCAGGGGCTTTTTTAGGTACAACACCCAATGGGGATAAACAAAGTGTGGGAATAGGCAGCTGACCATGAGGTCCGGAAACCCTTCCAGCAGTTATTTCTTTCGCTAGCTTTACCCTCATGATATTTGGCAATTCCCTTACGGAACGAGCATTAGGCTCATAGTGGTGTACCCTGGGACCTGTATAAGGGATATGAAAGCCTAAGGAAAAACCATGAAATAAATAAGATGCAGCCTCCTTGTTAGGATATACCCTCAGCCATGCCACCATTGTATCTAACTTAATTGGTGACGGAGCCTTTTCCTCTTGGTGATACTGGCTGGGGGGCACCACCCAATCCTGACCTCTTAACTCTACTGCAGGAAGTGCCGGGGTGACCACCCTGCAGGTGTTACACTTATGGTCGAACCTGCAGGGCTACCTCTTGCAATTGCCGGTGTTAAAATCCCAGCATATGCTAAATTTCTTTCATTCACCCATGCCAGGCCTCGCATTCAGCCTTCTCAGCAAAGTATCCATGGGGATGAACCCGTTGTCACATCTGCTAGAAGGGGAGGCCCCCACCATTACATCTGCCCATAATTCAGACTGTACATGTCTCCAAGACAGGGAGTGATCTTGTGCAGCTCTCATTCTAAACTGCTCATCATATTGCAGCCAAGCTGCACCTCTAGTGTTATGATGGCAGTTAGTGTAAGCTTTTATCATGATCTCCTGGTATTTAGAAAAGTCAGGAGACCTAAGTGGCTCTTTTTCCTCTATGACACCCCTGTAAATAGTAAAACCCATAATCCAATTCACAAAATTACGCTCGATCTTAGGGCGTTTGAGCACCTGAAACTTTTTGAGAAGGTTAAAAACAATCCCATCTTTTACCATGATCCTTGGTTTGGGGCCCCTAAAAGTAAGGGAAAATAAGTCAATGTAATCTCCCTTCCATATCCTTTCTTTAGTGGAAAGGGGAAGGTGTGAGCCAAGGGGTGTAGACATCCCAGCAGAAGGGGTTGATTCAGAATGCACAGCCATTCTTGATAACTCAGGAGCACTCAAAGAAGACACCACAGAGGTGTTGCTAGCCAAAGCAGTTGGCTGACCATCCTGCACCCTAGGGTCAGGCACCTGTGAAACCGCAGGTGCCTGCACAGGTGCACCCAAAGCCACAGGGTTGGGGAGTTCCACACCCATACCCTGGCTAACCTGGCCACCTGGAGCATATACTGAGGTGGGCCAGTTTGCATGTGAAGGATTAGTAGGAGACAAACCTGAAACAGAAGCTTGCTAGGAAGCATCACCAGCCAACCACACCAGTCCCCCAAAGTGTGGCCCCGCAACAGCTCGGGTGGCAGGTAAAGGCGAAGCAGCAGCAGCTTGATCTCCTCTTTGCGCATCATGGGTTTGCTCCATTGCACCATCACCTGGAAGAACCACTCCTCCCAAGAGGTTATATAAATCTGCCATAGTAGGCTGCTCAGAAACAGGAGCAGCCGCACCCTGAATCTCCACACCAGGGACACTTTTTAGGAGTTCCCACACATCGGCAATAGTGGGGTGCCCAACCTCCACAGCTGAAACCACCGAAGGATCCGGTGTAGCATCCATCACCTGAGCATCAGGTGCAACGGGGGGGGGGGGGGGGGGCAGCACTTCTGTGTCAGAGGTACCAGAAGTGCTGGCAATAGGGCTGGCGGCTGTAGCCTGTAGCCCTTTCTGAGCAAGCTGGTTACAGACCGCAACACAGGCCTGCACTGTCTTGCCCAGTTGTGCTAACTGAGCTTCAATCTCATCATCTCTGCTGGCAGACTGGGAAGGCCTCTTTGAAGCAGAGTGACCAGATCCAGGCACAGCCGAAGCTGCATGCCTCTTAGATTCGGCCTTACTGCAGGGCATCACTTCACCCAGTAAGTGTAACACCATTCCTAAGCACAACCACCCAACCTTGGATGATTACAACCAGGCCAAAGGCCACCCTTCCCCAAGTTTCAACAAGAGACGCACTTAGCCAGGAAGCGTCACTGGCAACAACCAACCAGGGGGGAAGGTGTCCACCAAGAGTCCAAAGGAACCCAGCCCGAAGACAAGTATTGCCTTCAAACATACCGCTGAGGAGAGGTGTAAAAAACCATCCCAAACCAGCGATGGGGTCCTGACCTTACCAGACTGGGGTTACTGGGGCACCACTGGGCCTGATATCCAGTACCGGGTCTGTGCACCTGGTGAAGAGAATGCCTTCCGCAGCATCCGCCTCGGATAAGTAGCCCTCCGAGTGTTGGCGATGCGGAGGCCCTTACAGGCCCGAGGGGACCAGCCCGAAGGCCTCACTCGGCCTATACGAATTGCTCCGGGAGACACAAATTGGAAACTCCCGCAGTTAAAAAATAATCAGCAAAGTCAGCAAAAGCCAAATACAGCAAAAGCCAAGAAATTTGCTAGGTCAAAGCCAAGCAAGCAGCCAGAGCACAGAGCAGAGCAATGTGACTCACTCAGTTCAAGCTCTAAAATGGCTGCTGCCACGTGGCAGTGCAGAGCTATAAAGAACAAACTCTCATCATAAGTCTCGCGTGATTACGGTCACCACGATACTTCTCAGACACAAGCAAGCAACTTGATTGGACCAAGCGCGCAGGTGCTCTAATACTCCTGCGCGTTTGACCAATCAGGCCTCTCTTGTCCTTATATGGCCAGCGCAACAAAAAAAACCTCCCAACTCCTTGGGGGGGTGTCTTTTGACCCATTTTAGGTATGTGCAAAACAGCCTATTTCAGAGGTCATATGAGTCTTGATTCAAACATTGATCTGGAAAACTAAGGCTTAGTATGCATCTACACTATAGAAGTAGTGCAGTTTGACACCAGTTTAAGTGTTGTAGCTCCATCCTATGGAATCTTGGGATTAGTAATTTTACAAGGTCTTCAGCCTTCTCAGCCAAATAGTGCTGGTGCCTTACAAAGCTACAAATCCCAAAATTCTGTAGGATGGAGCCATGGCAGTTAAAGTGGTGTCAGTATACATGCACCCCTGGATCCAGAAGGACAGGTGACAGGAATATTATGCATTTTTATTGATTGGCAGTTTCTTTAAAAAGACAGTTTTATTCCTCTAATTGCTTGCAGGGGGATACTTATGGAATATAAATGCTGCACAGAAGTAAATCTAGTTAAGAAATATAAAAAAAAAAATCAGACAGGATGTTACAGGGCAGGGAATGTTATGCTTCCCATTCCCCAAAAAAGTAGAATAAATGGCCAGAAAAAAGCAAATCACTGTGTTTAGAAGCTGGAATTCCCATTTACAGAACTGCCATTCTCTCTCCCTCCCCACAATTTTCCTAATATGAACATCTGGGGATAGATGTATCCATTTGTGGAGACACACTATTTGTATCTGTGTCCTCCAAATCTGGGAATGTAATTCCTCACTGAGGCTCCATCCACACTGTCAAAATAATCCAATTGGACACCACTTTTATTGCAACAGCTCAATGATATGGAATTCTGAGAATTGTAGTTTTATGAAACAGTTAGCCTTCTCTGTCAGAGAGCTCTGCTGCCTCAACAAACTACAATTATCAGAATTCCATAGCATTGAGCTATGGCAGTTTAAGTAGTGTCAAACTGGAATATTCTGGATGCAGCCTAAACTTCTTCTTAAAAGTAACAAACATATTTTCAGCAATTTTCTCTCAGCTACAAGAAAGTTTTTTAAAAAAAACTAAGGCTATTCACAATTCAGGACTGACTACACAAATTTCACACATGGCTGTTTTTCACAAAACTCAGCATTTTCTGCACAGGAATACTAATTAATTCCCCCAAAATATTGTTTTCTGCACAATCCTATCTAATTGGAGATTTGTTCTGTACAAAATTAACACATGCTCATTTTGCACAGAAAACAACATTTTTGGTGTGCAAAATAATATATTAACATAGAAGTATTAATTACATAATTACATGTTCAATTGACTTGCCAGTCATCTCAAAACCTGTAGAAATAAAAGATGGCATACAAAAGTTTGGGAGCTATTTAACATGCTTAAATTAAAAGAATATTAAACATTTAAAGAGCAATAAAGAGGGTTCGCTAGACATCAAAAACTTGGTGTTAACCTCAATATGTGTTGAGTGTACTTTTCAAGCTCAAAACTATTTATGATTTCCTGAACTTATTCTATGAAGCAATGATTCTTTTCCCCATTTGTTTTAATGATGGTTTTACAGTTCCTTATAGTACTTTTAAGTTATGTCACCCCTGTGCTGGAGGCGTTGTGGGAGGGATGTTGCGGGAGGGAGAGTTTGCTGCCCTTCCCAGACTTAGACACAAGTTTGAAAGATGCCATGGCAGGAAGAAGCCGGGGGAGTGGCCAGAGGCAACTTGTAGACAGCCACCCCCAGCTTCTCATTCTGGCTGGAGCAACTGACCCACCCTCCCACTGCTGGTACCGTGTGAAGTTTACTGGTTGCTTCTGGACTGGCTAGGAATTTCCTCCCCTTTCCATGGGCTTTTTCACCTACCCATACTGTTTCCAGTTGGAAAATAGGAAATTGGCTAGGGTGGTGTCTAAATAGGTTTTTATTTACTTGGACAGGGGTGATTTATAATTTGGTGAGCTCCTAGGATGCTGCTTGGGTTGAAGGGATGCCTCTGGGACTACCTCTTTAAATTTTAGGACCTGGGAGGTGGAGAAAGAGATTGCCTTGATGCTGGTCTGAAGAATAAATCCTCTCTTTAACCCCTGGAGGTAGGGAGACAGAGTTTCTGGTTGGTCTTCCTGATGCAGGCTGGCCAGCAAGTAACCCAGCCTTTGGGTTCTCATTGGGGCTCATGTGTTATCACCCTAGGGAAGCTGCAGAGGTGGTCTGGGGAAGATACTTCCAGCTGCAGTTGCTCCCACATGAGCCTACTCTCATGTCTTAGTTGCATTTCTATCAAGAAAAGTTAATAAATAGGTCAAGTTAATAAATGGGCCATTTTTCAACCCACTTTCCTGTGTCTTGTCTCATTATTTCCAGGGTTGGCCAGAAAGTCTTTTATTAAGTTATCAATGTATTGTACTTTATTTCTTCTAATGAAAAAAGTTTTTTAAAATATCATCTAATTTATCCAGTAAAAATATGTAAATGAATTTTGTGTGTAGAGTCATGTAAGTCATAATAAATTGTAAACAAGTCTATTTGATGAGCTTTGCTTTGCTTGTGGGAATCAAGTAGTTCAGACGCTTTCAGTTTGCCACTTGTAGTACAAAACTGATTTGGCCTCCAGTCATGGGAGAAAACATACATTTTTTTTTTTTTTTTACTGTAAGCAATGACAGCCCTATTTACTATCTCCAGGTTTCTGAAAAATCTGTCCTTTCTACACAGCCTAAGCAGTCAGAGGGATGACAGCACCATCATTATGCATACATATAGCCACAACTCCTCTGGAAAGTATTTTCATGCCATATAGGGAGATGAGCATTTTCATTTCCCAAGAAGCCCATCATTGGCATAGAATGTGCTAGGTTTTTGTTTTTTTATTGGTACATTTGAAGACTGACCCTCCCTCCTCTAATACACTCTTTGCCTTCAAATTGGCACTAAAGAATAATAAAATCATGAAATTAACAATAAATAATTTTGACAAAAAATAAAATAATAATAATAATAATAATAATAAAATAAATTAATAGCCCAAAATTCCAGGCACTGACAAAGTCAATAAAAAGTTATGTCAAAATAGTTTTCAAAAAAATGAAATCTCTCAAGACTTTATCATATGAGAAAAAAGTCATAATCCATTGAGAGAGTAATGGCTTTCTCCGTTCTGCTCTACATGCCCTCATAGCACTTCTGTTTGGCAAACAGCATTTGGCAGCAAACAAAGAGGAGACAAGCTGCACATGATCTAAATGGTCAACTGTTTATTTAGTCTTTTAAAAGCCCAATGAGTTTCGGTCACACAGGCCTTCTCAGGGGTTGAAAACAAATATAAATACACTTAAGATATAATATTTAAAATATAAGACAACAGTCATCAAATTTTGATACAAAAATATCCAAATAGTTCTAAACAAGGTTATGCATACCCATCAAAAGAAATCACTGGAGTTGTGAACACTGTCCCAAATACAGGACCATAGAGATAAAAGGAACAGACACTGCAGCATTTCTGTATATATACATATTCCAGATGATCTTGGGAAGGCATAACTAATGTTATGTCTTGGGATGGTTGCTCATACTATTTACGTCATCATATTACAATCATGTCCATACATATGTTCTAACATATACTTTCTCTATTCCATTCAAATTAAACATTGCAAGTCCAAATTACAGGTGTGTAATAGAGACCTTGAACTTGGGGAATTACTAAAGTCCAAGTCTTCTATGGGATCTTTTATCCTTTGTTTATGCAGGTGGCTAGGGAAGAGACTGATAGAAATAAAACTTTCCAATGAACTGTATTTTATTTGGAGATTCAAACATACAAAGACACCCTGACATACATGCACACACACATGAACTCAGGAGTAAAGTAGTTAGCTTGGATAGGAAACACAATGCTTTCTAATGGTGATAATTACCTGAAAGGAGGCTGCCCTAATGATGAATGAAGAGCGATAGACTCAACTGTTATGAAAGGGAAAGGATAATGGATAGAGCCGGGGTCTCTAGTCAGAGATCACAGTGTCACAATGTCACCATGAATTCTATCCAGACCCCCAAGTGCCTGAGCTTTTAGGGAGCATTTATATCCTTAATCCTAACTTGAGGTGAAGAGTTGCTATTCTATATCAACAGATTCCAATTGCTATGCTTTGAAGTAGACAATTTCCCAAAGAGGGGAGATAGGATGCTGATGTTATCTCATCTTCATCTGGACACACCCTGGCTGGCACTCATAAATCTTCTAGGTGTGAATGTCCTGCTTTGCAGCTCCTAAGCCTGGCCTTTTTGATTGGTAAATGCTTGTAAATGCAGATGTGACTCCATTTGGAGTGCCTACGTGAGGCTCACACTTTGAGCTCATGGTGGTGAAGGCTCCTTCCAGCCCAGGGCTCTGACAGAGACCCAAAGGGGTCTTTATATCAAACCAATGATCATAACAGTTGCTTAGCAAAGATTGGTCTTTTGCTCCTACTCCTAAACATGATCTGGTGCAGGTCAGATTAGATTTATTCAGAAACATTAAATTGAGACAATTCTTTGGTGGATCCACACAAACACCAGAAAACAATAGAACCAATTTCATAATCCACTCCATGTTTATGCCACCTCTCCTTATAGATCCATCTATCACTGTGTTTGAAAGACTGGTAACCCAAGAGTTAACAAGATTGAAGGATATGGCAATATGAGTGGAAGGGAAAGACTGGCCCTTTGATCATTGTCATCAGACAATTCCATAGTTATCAAAGAAGCAGGCTGGGGGGGGGGGGGTTGCTATTATAATATAGAATACCACAATGTATAAGGAAGAAAATTTCCTCCAATTAGCTGATGGTTCTGCATATGTAACAGGCACAAAAAGATCCTTCACTGGATATTTCTGGATTGTTAGAGTAGTGGTGGAGGAAGGTCAATCTCTGGGGTATATTACAGAAAAATAAAACAACTTTCTAATAATAATTTAAAAAAACCAATCCCAGGACCCCAGTATTATATACCCTACCGAAAATCCTCTCCCTGCTATTGTTTCAGTTGTGGATCTATTTTGGAATCTTTGGCACAATTTTTTGGATTATTTCTTGAAGCTTTTTATACCCTTTGTACAATCCTATATAAGGGATACTACAAATTTCATTAACAAAATTATACCTTTAAAGATAAGGGAGAATGACATATTGGGGTCTATGGATGTGAGATCACTTTATACCACCATACCCCAGGATGAAGCCCTCAACATTATAAGAATCCATTTGGACAGGAGGAAGGTCAGACATCTCCCAACCCATTTTTTTACTCTCTTTGGCCCAAATAGCTCTAACAAAAATATTTTAGATTTGAAAAAAAAATATTATTGGCAAATTAAGAGAGTGGCTATGGGGTCCCTAATAGCGCCTGAGGAGGCTAATCTTTATATGGAGGAATTTGAGGGGGGGGAACAGTCCACCTCAATGGCATATACAAGGGGAAACTCATATTTTGGGCTAGATAATTAGATGACATATTTTATATCTGAAGAGGTGATAATGAAGACCTAAAACAGTTCCATAAAACAATTAATAACATCAACAGACATATTAAACTTGATTTCAATTAGAGTAAGAAAGAGATCCACTTTTTAGATCTGAGGATAGATCTGAGGGTGATCATCTCACTACTTCATTATATAAGAAACCAACAGATGCTAACACATATCTTAGCTTTGATAGTAACCATCGAACTACCATGAGAAACAATCTTCCATATGGTCAGTTCCTATGATTGAAACACATTTTTTTTTCATGAAGAGGATTTTAAGGTGAAATTTAACTTAGGGTGAAACAGACTGCCTCAAAAGGGTGGACTCGGTCTGCCCTAGAGCTGTTCACCCCTGCAGTCATGGCAAGCACTTTGCTGCAGGCCCAATCAACCCCACCACTGGCCCAAATAGGAGTGGAAAAGAACTGTTCCTTTTTCGGCTTATTTTGGGCCACCTTAGGTGGCCTCGTCTCAACCACAGGGTGGCTTCTGGACACTCCAGGGGCATGTGTCATCAAAACACCATGCCCCTGGAGTGGCTGGAAGCTGCCCATCTGTGATCACCCACCACAGGCATTTTGGGGTCATGCACTGTCAAAATGCCACACCCCCAAGGCACCCAAAAGCTGGCTTTTCTGGGCCATCTGTTCAGCCCCTTACTGTTCAGCCCCTTACTGTCCAAACAACTAACAGATAGGGTTTATCCACAACATGTGATATCCAAAGGGTTGTCAAAAGTGGCTGACAAATCAAGACTGGAACTGTGAGAAAAACAACTTAGATCACAAACTAATTACTTACACTGCACTCTGACATTTAATCATATCACCAAGGATATACAGAAGGCTACACATAAACACTGGCACCTAACATTCCAGGATATGAACAAAAACCAATGATTTCATTTAAAAGAACCATAAACATCAAGGATTTACTTATGCATGCTGATTGTAAAACCTTAAGACAAACTGCTGAGAATACTGTGATAGGTCTGTGATACCATGATACTGTGACCAGTAGGACACCATGCATGTGGTCATTGTACATATTGTACCCACAGAACTAAAATGACAGAATTTGTAAATTGCAATGATGAGCAATGATATAAACTATCCCACTTTAGCACATGCAATATAGTTTTGTGATCTATGCTATTTAATGTATATGCAAGAAACTTTAGGTGTGGAGGACCACAAGGCAGACAGAAGGTAGAATAGGGGAACATCTTTATAATCTAAAAATAGAGGAGTGGAACCACCACTGTACAGGATCTTGCACTCTTCACTACAAAAACGTTCTGGAGGCTTTCTCACTCTCTGAGTCCTCCTTGGTAGGATTACCTTTGTTCTACCTCTTTCATCCTCACTGTCAGAACTCATCTGAACCTCTGTATCTCTTTTTCTCTTTGTCTCAAGCTTTCTAGTTGTGGTTGGTAACTAAAGTGTTGGTTGTGTCTGTGTAGGCTGTTCTGAAGTACTAGGCTTACTGTCTGGTGATGCTGTTTCTTGTTTTACCACCCCTCCATTTCTAGTACTCATGTCCTTTTGTCCCAATCTAAGAAAAACCTCTTTGTTGGAATGCAGTTTCTCCCAACCTGAGTGCTTTTCAAAGTTGGCACTTCTGGATAGCAAGATCTTCCCATGACCAAGATGAAATCTATAGCTATTCCAAGAATACCCCACAAACATCAACCTGCACCACTTAGGCTCACCCTTCTTTCTTAAACTGGCAGGTATATACACATTTGCATATTGCCCAAACACTCTCAAGTATTTCAAGTTAGCCATATTTCAAGCTATGATCTGCCATAAAACATATGAAATGGGGTTTTCTTTACAGCAGAATTCCAAACATGATTTGCAAGGTGATTTGCTGTCAGAATAGCCTCCCCCCACAACTGCTCAGATGCTTCTGTATCTAACATCATGCAGTCTTTCATTTGCTTTAAGACACCTATTTGTCTTTCTGCCCCTGAGGAGCTGCAGGGTTTGTGGTGTTGTGATGAATTCCCTTCTTTCTCAACCAATTTTTCAAACAATTAGACAAGAATTCTCCACCCTTGTCTGTGACCAAAGACCCCACTTTGTACTCAAACTCCCTTTCAATCATGTTAACCCAATCTTTGAAATGCTCTGCTGCTTCACTCTTTTCCTTCAAGAGCATCACATAAGAGTACCTAGTAAAATGATCCACAATTACCATAAAATACTTGTTGTTTCCCAGGCTTTTTAAGAAAGGCCCTGATAAATCTGCATGGATAAATTCAAAAGGTCTTTTTGTTGTGCTTTTGCTGCATTAGGCCACAGGAAAAGCCTTCTGTTTTATCCTGCTGCAAACTGAGCATTCCAAGTGATTTGAACAAGGAGACATTTTGAATTCTGGACACACCTCCCCCAGTTTCTCAAGACTGGTGAAGCTTGAATGTCCCAACACATGGTGGTAGTAATGTGCACAATCTAAATGTAAAGGCGCATTATTGACTACTGCACATTCTGCCCTATCCACCATATAATACATTTTGTCCCTTTTCACTGCTTTTTTACAGACCTCATCATTCATGGTGATCACAGACTCATCCCCCTTAAAATTCAATGCATACCCATCAGTTGTCAAAGCAGACATACTAACTAAACAGTTTTGCAATTTAGGTACACACAATACATTATCAAAGTCTTTAGCAAACCCTGGGATGAACACAGTCCCCATGTCTTTGATTTCCCTTGGTAGCCAAAGTTATTGAAGCCACATTGGGAGGTTCTTACTTTTCAGGAGCTTAGGAGTGTTTACTATACATCCTGTGGATCCTGAATCAAGAATCCAGTCTCAGTTGGGCTTGACTTCTTGGTGGGTCACACAGTCACTGCCTTTTGCCACAGCCACAACACCCTTTCAGGTCCCAGAGTCTTTGGGCTGTTGTTTTTTGACTTCTGCAAATTTTCTGCAATTCTTCTGCAGATGACCCAGTTTACCACAATAAAAACACTTTCTCTCCTTCGACACAGCTCCTTTATCTGGTTGCAGCTCCCTGGAAGCTCCCCCTGGTGTGTGCGTGGACCTAGGCATGGCTTGCTGCTGCCTCTGAAGTCCTGCCTCAAACTGGAGATGCTGGCTTTCTTCCAAAATGCTGGAAGCAACCAGTTCCATTGTAATTTGTGCCTCAGGAACTCCCTGAAAACCATACAGCACATGTTCATAGTCCCTTGAGAGACTCTCCAGCAAAATATAGGCTTTTTGTTCCCTTGGGAGCTGAACACCTCTCATCTGGACTTGATTAAACAAGTCTTGGATGATTTCCAGATGCTTCTCCAGAGACTGACCATGCTGCATCTTGCACACATATAGTCGTCTTCACCAAATCATCTTTGACAAAGCTGTGCTGGATTGATGGATATCTTTCAGAGTATCCCACACCTCCTTTGCGGTTCTCTTGTCTCTGACATATTTGATTTGAGATGGAGAAATAGTCAACAAGATAGGCTCCCAGGCTACAGCAGTGATGGCGGAAGGGCTGTGGGCATGTTTCTTGTCCAGCCCAATTCCAACTTCCCACTGGTGGTGCAGTGGTGAGTGAGGGTGGGTGCAGCTATAAAGCCAAGCCCAAGGCTTCCATCTCCCCCTCCCAGGCTACAGTGGTGATGGTGGAAGGGCTGTGTGTGTGTTTCTTGCCCAGCCCAATTTCAACTTCCCACTGGACACAGCGGTGAGCAAGGGTGGGTGTGGCTATAAAGCCAAGCCCAAGGTTTACATCTCCCCCTCCCAGGCTACAGCGGTGATGGCAGAAGGGCTGTGGGCGTGTTTTTTGCCCAACCCAGTTCCATCTTCTAAGAAACTTGAGCGAAGCCAGTGATATATACCGCCTAACCTACTTCACCTTCCCCAAAAAATCAGTGGCAGTGATTGAGAGTTGGAAGGCTCAGTTGAAGGCCCAGATTTATTACCATCATTGCCATCCCCTGAAAAAGACACAAAAGCAGTCACTAGGGGTGAGGAATATTTAAAAAAAACCTTGGTTAGGGCCAAAAAGCCATCCAACCCAACAAAATTGATGTGCCTGGAGAAGCGGCGATGATAGAATTGGACAATAGAATTGTGGGTTATAGTGGCTCACCACTGTGTCCAGTAGGAAGTTAGAATGGAGAGGGCCAGGAGAGAGTCAAAAAGGAAAACTGTAGGAATGCCCATCGAGGTAGTATGGGGCAAAGAGAGATATGGTGATAACAGGGTAGAACCATTTTACAAAAGAAGGTGGGATCAATGTTTAAAAGCAATCCCACTTTCAGTTCACCCGGTTGCCTGAAGAAAGTTGGGGAGCTTGCCAACCTTGCCCCAGAACCTTGCCCTGCTCCTCTGCAATGCCAGGTCAGTGTAAAATAAAATCCATATCATCCATGATCTTCTCATGGATGAAAAAGCCGACCTGGCTTGCTTTACAGAAACCTGGCATGGGGAAGATAGTGTCATTATATGGAACCATGCTCTCCTAGCTGGGTACTCTGTACACGAGCAGGTAACAGAAAGTGGGCAGGGGGGAGTGGCTCTGGTTCACAAGGACACCCTATCCTTGACCAGGATACCTATCTGGAAAACAGATCACTTCGAGAGTATGTACCTGAGCTTAGAAACTAGGGATAGTATAGGGATTCTGTTGGTTTACCATCCACCCCGTTGCTTAACAGACTCCCTATCCGAGCTGACACAGCTGGCAGAGTTGCTGTTGGAGTTGCCCAGACTTTTAGTTCTGGGAAACCTCAACATTCCAGTCGAAACCAGTTTAACAGGAACGGCTCGGCAGTTCATGGATACCATGACAGACATGGGCCTATCCCAACTGGTTTCTGAGCCAACGCATTCGGCAGGTCATACTCTCAATGTGGTCTTTAGTACAGAGCAGGCATATCCATGGGTGGAGGTAAAGACTACCTCCACACTGTCATGGACAGATCATTTCCTGGTCAAGGTTGAACTAAGATCCATTGCTCATCCCACTGGGGGTGGAGGACACATTAAAATGGTCCGCCTTTGGAAGCTAATGGAGCCAATTGGATTCCAGAAAGCCTTGGAGGGTTTCTTGGTTGGTAAAGCTGACAACCCTGTCAAAGCCCTGGTGAACACTTGGAACACCAATCTCACAAGAGCTATCGACATGATCACTCCCAAGCATCCTTTCCAACCCACTCCAAATTGTCATCCCTGGTTCACAGAAGAATTCAGGAAAATGAAGTGGGTTGGACAACGACTAGAGTGTACCTGACAGAAAACTAGACTCCTATCCGACAGAACTCGTCATAGGAAATTTCTTCATTCCTATCAAGAGGCAATAGAGGCAGCGAAGAAGTCTTTCCCCTCTGCTCGTATTGCATCTGTGTAATCTCATCCAGCAGAACTGTTTAGGGTGGTAAGGGAACTGCCACAGGTTCCACCTGTGCAGAACCCTATATTCAACCCAACAACAGCCTGCTGTGATGCTTTTAACAACTATTTCACAGAGAAAATATCTCAGATAAGAGCCGACTTAGACACTGGGATTACAACAGAAGTGACTGATGAGGTGTCCATAAAACCCATTTATGAGATTAAACTGGATCAGTATGAGTTAGTAAGTACCGATGACATGGACAAGATCCTTGGAAAAGTAAGGAAGATGACGTGCTCTCTTGATCCCTGTCCATCTTGGCTGGTTGTCCAGGGGGGTGATGCATTGATGGCCTTCCTCAAAGAGGTCATCAATGCATCCCTTAGGAGCTGTTCCATCTAGTCTAAAGGAGGCAGCTGTTAGACCACTTCTGAAAAAACCTTCCCTGGACCCCCTGGACACGAATAGACCAGTCTCACATTTACCATTCTTGAGCAAGGTGATCGAGCGAGCCGTCACCTTCCAACTCCAAGCGATCTTAGATGAAACCAATTTCCTAGATCCATTTGACGACAGATGGCGGTTCTCCCCTCAATCAATGCCTTGAAGTGGTAATGGACTGGATGAGGAAAAACCAACTCAAACTGAATCCAGACAAAACGGTGTACTTACAGTAGGGGCCCCTAAACCAAAGATTGGGTTGTGACCGCCAGTCTTGGATGGGGTCACACTCTCCACAAGGACTGTGTTCGCAATCTGGGGGTGCTCCTAGACTCGTCGCTTCACATGATAAATTAGGTGAATGCAACAGTTGGGAGCGCCTGTTATCAGCTTTGGCTGATATGCCAGCTGCACCCTTTCCTGGAAGTAAAGGACCTAGAAACTGTAGTACATGCCCTGGTAACTTCACAACTCAACTTCTGTAACGCACTCTACATGGGGCTACCCTTATACCTAACTCGGAAACTGCAACTAGTACAAAATATGGCAGCCAGGCTGATCACTGGAACTCCAAGATGTGGTCATATTACTCTAATCTTGAAATCTTTGCACTAGCTGCCAGTTAGTTTCTGGGCACAGTATAATGTGTTGGTTTTAACCTTTAAAGCCCTACATGGCCTGGGCCCATCTTACTTAAAGAATCGCCTATCTCCATATAATCCTCCCCATGCCCTCAGCTCCTCTGGGAGAAAGTTGCTTCAACCAATAAGAACCATATTGATGACAACCTCCCAGAGGACTTTTTCTGCCATGACTCCGAGACTGTGGAATGCCCTGCCAGAGGAGATCCATTAAAAAAGCCATCGAGACGGATCTCTTCTGGCAGGCATTCCCAGAATGACATTCTCACAAACTCTCCCCCGCCATCAGACCATTAGATCACTCCTTTATATATTCAGAGTGCTGGCTATCTAATTGTATTAGATTCGTAGCTTTGTTTTAAGTTACATTTTAATGTCGATAATGATTTAATATATTTTAAGGGGGGGGGGTTATATGTCTATTATAATTGTATAGGATTGTATTTTAATTGTAAAGCCACCTTGATAGCCTCAGCTAAAGGCGGGATATAAATAAATTATTATTATTATTATTATTATTATTATTATTTATCATAGAAGCTTTTGCTTTTTTTATCATTGTCCTGAATGGCTGCTGCAACACCAGCAGGAACACCAGTCTGAACCACACTCCAAAGGTTCTCTCTCACTAACAACGACTCAGCATATATACTCCAGGCATTATAATTCATTTCATCCAAATTGGGAAATATCACAGCCTCCATAGTTAACACTCAAGAGTCCTGGCTGCTTCCCCAGCCTCCACTGTCTATTGTGTTAAGAAACAAAGCATTGTCCATTAATCTTAACACTTTTGCTTTTCCAGCACAGAGTGCTTAGGGAGGATTTTTTTTAAAAAAACTGCCCAGCAACAGAATTAGTGCCTCTTACTCACAGCTTGTTGAACTCGTGACCTCCTCAGCACAGATGAGGCAGCCTGGGCCCCATAACCCTTTGTTATTGCAGATTGAGTACACAGAGTAATCACCTGGAAGCCTGCTCCTCTGCTCTGCATGAGGATCTTCAAGCTGTCTGTCTTGAAGCTGTTTCTTGCTGTAAAATGTGATCACCCAGCTCCCCAGAAACAAGCCGTAGACAGGAACTAACTCCAAAGAGGCATTTATTCTTAAATTGCAGTATAGAGAAAGAAAAACTATTTACACTCTCATGTAGAAACAAAGTACAAAGATAGAGAGCAGAAGAGGAAGAAAAAGCACATGTTGTGTGCTCAGATTATTTATAGAAATTTTCCATGCGGACTCAAAACCCAGCCTCTTCCTGTGATTCCTTCATGTGTCTCATGTCACATGAACAGTAGTTCCCAGCAAACATGATGATCTAATATGTTTATATCTTGCCTTCGTGTTCCCAGACACCATATGACCTTGACTACCTCCTGTTTTTTATTTTGTATTCTAGCCCCCAAAATTTTCCCAGCTAACAAGCTGCAGAAGTGACCTGCAGTACCCTATGCCACTTTCCTACATCTGTACATTTACACAAGTTACATTTTCCAACACCTATTACACCATTATCACAGTTCTATACCATTTTAACTGCCATCCCTCCAATCCCAAAATCTGTAGTTCAATGAGATAATTTGAATTCTCTATTACAGAGTTTAGTGTACTTCCCTGAATAGTGCAACAAATTCTAAATACTTGACCAGAGTTCAAATCTCATGATTCAGTACAATGGAACCATGGGAGAGTGTTATCAAATCGCTATAATGGTATAGTTACAAAAATATTCCTAATTGGGCAATGTCACAGAGAAAATACTTGACTCTACTCAGCTGCAGACCTAACAGGACTCACATCCATTAAAGATGTGATGTGGAAAAGAATCTCTTCTAACTGAAAAAGCAGGAATGATATATGGTAACAAATGTCACCTGAAGTAATGATACCAAAACATGTGGGTTTTTCAAGATAATCACCAGGGCTTTGAAATAGGCAAAAATAGGGCTTGAAAATTTTACTTCTTGAGTCACAACCCCAAGAGTCTCCAACAACCATGAGAATTCCAACAAAAAGTCACTATCGCTGAATTAGAATTTGTGATCTAATAACTTGTCTAATCTTGTAATGACTCCCAATATTTTGCCCTAAGTCTTCTGGTCTTCAAAAACAATGTTATAAAGTCTGTGAATCATCAACAAATCTTGTCTTTTTTACTAGTTTGTTTTCCAAATACAGTCATCCCTCTGGATTCAGTTTTGAATTTCTGTGAATGGGAAACCAGGAGGGACAAAATAGTGTGTGCACCTGTGGTGCATGCACAGGGCTGCACACAAGGCCCTGTGGCCATTAAAAACAATGGGGCTCCAATATTTGCGGTTTTTCCAATTTGCAGGGGGTGGGGCGGGTCTGGAACGGATCCCTTGCAAATCGGAAGGGACACTGTATTCTCTACAGATTAATAATATTCAATAGTTGTTTTACTTTTGTTTTCAATTTTGCTTTTGTTACAAGACACTTTTCTCAGCTGGCCCTCCGAGATCTTAAGTCTCTTGTTGTCCAAATCCTGCTATTAATGACACTTCAGGCAACACAGAGGCATGAAAAATCCCACCCTAATTTTAAGGCTCAAGTAGTCTGCAGTCCTGAGCCATTCATAAAGCAAATAGGGAAATACAATCCCTGATATTGTCTGATCTAAGTCAAGGAGGGTTCTCAAGATGTATGAGCTGAAGCTTAGATAGTTTCCAATTGTATTATTTGTGCAAGCTTCTTCTTGGCCTTTGTAACTGCTGAAATCTTGCCCTATGAATGGCGAGTAAGGGGGGAAGCAGACGGCTAAAAGGGCCGTTTTGGGGGCAAGGAAGGGGAGGAGCAGCCACACGGTGGGCGCCCCAACCCCTTCCCAAAGGCATTGTCGAAGCGCCGGCCCCTCTGCATGGCCGGCGCTCTGACGATGCCTTCCCGCTTCAGCGTTTGCACACGCTGCAACGGAAGAATCGCCGAAGGTGCGCCGCCAGCCTTTTGTGGCACACCTTCAGCGACTTGTGGAAGGAGTGCTATTTTAGCGCTCCTTCCAGGGGCGGCAAAGCTGCGCTGCGGGGCTGAGGTGTGCGGATACCTCGGCCCCGTGGCGCAGCTTCCCGGGGCGGCCGACGGACGCCCGTCTGCTTCCCCCCTAATACTGCTAAGTGGAGAGACTTATTCTAGGATGATGATTTCCAACTTGGTATTAACTGAATCTCTGACTATTCTCTGGGAATGATGGGAACTGTGGTCAACAGCTGGCAAACCAGTGTTGAGGTGGTTACGGTGTCTGATTTTTCCTGGCAGGCTTTGGAAACTGTTTTTACAAAAAATGAGTTTTCTTAATGCATTGTACCACTCTTATGTCATATTTTAAGTCAAACGATTTTAACTCCATAGACAGTTTAACACTATTTTAATCTTAAAGTTAAGTATGTTTTTAGTTACATGTTTTTAATTTAACTTTATAGACAGTTTAACACTATTTTAATCATGTTTTGTATTCTTTAGTTACATGTATTTTTAGTTCTATATATGTGCCTTCAAGTCATTTCTGACTTACACTGACCCTAAAATGAACCTATCATGGGGTTTTCTTGACAAGATTTCTTCAGCGGGGTATTGCCTTTGCTTTCCCCTGAGGCTGAGAGTGTGACTTGTACTTTACTTTTATTCAGTAAACCTCCTTGTGACAAATCCCTTTAGCCATGCTGATCCCTAAAAATTCCAACCCTAGGAAAACCTGCCACTCACCTTTCCCTTGTTCCCCCAGTTCTTTTCTTTCTGGATTGGGTTACTGGGCCTCAGGGCAACCTCTTATATATGTGGATTTATGGTTGTGTTGTTGCATGGGTTCCTTACGGCCTTTACAGACTGCCAGAAATAGTGCACATTAAATTGAGGCACTGCCCTGGCTCAGTGCTAGGGAATCATGGGAATTGTATTTTTTTCTGAGACATTGAGCCTTCTCTGTCAGAGAGCTCTGGTGCCACAATAAATTACAGTTCCCATGATTCCCCAGCACTGAGCCAGGGCAGTGCCTCAATTTAATGTGCACTATTTCTGGCAGTCTGCAAAGGCCCTCAGTTTGGTATACATGGCCTGATTCCAATTCAAGCTTCACAGCCTGCCAGAGGTTTAAAACAACAATAAGGATAGATATATTAAACACAGTAGAAAAATAATAAATTCTGATATTTTGGCACTCCAGTATCATAGGGTGTTATCTCTTCTTCCTCAAATGCAAAACCCTGTACCTGTCATCTCATTAACTTGCCAAGATCAGCTTCAGACCTTGTCTGTCTCAGCTTCAAACCCCAGTGTGTCTGAAATCAAAACCCTGTCTGTCCAAAATCCAAACCCTATCTGTCCAAAATCAAAATCCTGTCTGAATTTCTTCAGAGGTAAGCCTCTAACTTTTGATACACTCTGTTCTCTGCAGCCCACCTCACTGCCTTCCTGAGCCACAATTAGTCTATTTAACACATTCTTCACCTTCCTTGAGGAGTCTGCACTAGAGTGGGCAAACCAGATTAAATAGCCTCTGGAGCTATCCTGACCTTCCTCAATTGCAAAATGCTCCCTTCTGGAACCAGGTGTCAGGCTGCAAGCTTGTGTCACAAGCCACTGGGTTCAGTTTGTATGCTGCCAGTGTGCTTTGATTCACTCTGAGATCAGAACAAGGCACCCAGTGATGGTCACATAGCTGGTGCCTTGTTCTGGCCTCAGAGCAAGTGATGGGAGCAGCAGATGCGGTGGGTGCCTCAGCAGAAAGATCTGGAACAAACAGGGACTCTAAAAAAAAAAAGTAAGAGGAGTAAAACCTGGTTCTGGTGCTGAATAGGTTGGCTGTCATCCAGTCTGCCCACACCAGAACAGGGCTTTGGGCTGCGCATCATCTGGTCTCCCTGCTGGGGGAACTGAGAGAGGCCATTGCATATGACCTGTGTAGACAGGGTCTGAATCTCAGCTTTGCCAAAATGGCAGGAAATAATAAAGTGGTAGGGAAATAGACATACAGACAGTAAAAGCTCTTCCTTGTCATCTGTGCCATCAACTAGGCTTCAGAATAGTTTTGTCTCTGGAGGTCTCATTTAGCTGTCATGGTTACTGGATTTCTCCACATGAGGGAAAGTCGACTGTGGAATTTGTGGTAGATGCTTCCTCAATTTCTTTGCCTAATTCTCCCCTAAAGCCTAAATGTAAAATCTTGTCAGGATAACTTTTACAAATAGATTATAGACTTAGAGCCAGAGCAGATGGGCAAGAAAGAGTGGCTCGAGTCCACTCCAGCCAGAAGAGGGTCAGAACCCTTCTGACCACACAGCCCACTTCCAAGGTGGGCAGTGCACACAGGGTCCAACCTGTGCTGCCAGGACCCAGATTATCCTGGCTCCTTTTTGCTCCAGCCCTAAGGACTGGAGCACGGCTTCTGCATAGCTTCCAGCTGCTTTAGAGACATACATCAGACACCATGCCTCCAAAGCAGCCGGAAGCCTTCATTTTGACCATGTGTTTCACCCCTAAGATACATAATTGGATGACTAGTGGTGTTTATTTTGAGGTGAATATTGAAGTATAGACACTTGTAAGTCACGGCCCCAAAGAAAGCCACACAATGAAGGTAAACCAGGTTGTTCCACATCCTGTTCCATAAAGCTGTTATTTTAGTTTTCATACCCATCAGGAGTAAATCTTTTCTAATGCTCATAGGTCTTAACAGCTTGCTCAAGACCAAGACTTGTACTGGCACAAAGGACACGAGACGCCTCTTTTTGGGTTTAAACAGGCCACAACTTTTATTTAGCTGTACAAGGTCTATTTACAAGGCAATAAACATTAACAAATTTGTCACGTGTGTAAGTGAAGGTGTAACCCCCCCCCCCAAAAAAAAATGGGTGGTCCTTCACTGCACATGACAAAAAAAGTAAACAATAACATCAACAAATTTACAAACCCCTCCCCTCTGGAAATGATGTCATATTACATCTTATGATGTCATTCAATTAATGATGTCATGCATTTAACTGCCTTCATCATTTCCTTTAATTTGTCTTATGCCAATTTTACCCCAATTAATTTAATTAGCCAGATAAATTTTCCTGTGGGGTGGGGGTCATTAACCACCACAAGAGGGGACCAGCCTAGCTAGGCATCCCCTCTCCCCCCCCCCCCCCCCCACCAACAGCTTTTTGAATTTGATCGGAGAGTGCTGTGACATATATCTCCGAACCTTCTGGAGAGAGGTGTACCCCATCCCCCCTGTACAACTGCGGCCGATCAAGTTTGATTCCATGTTCCACCATGAAAATGCCCATTGTAGAGAGCTGCTTAGACACATAGTGATTCAACCAATGATGAGCATTGTTAATCGCAGCATCTTTCTGAGCTCCAGGCCAGTTACGCCATGGCAAGAGCTTAGTCCAAAGTATTATGGCACTCGAGAAGATCTTTTGAATTTCTTGCAAATCCCTCACCATCTGCTTTGCCAGCTGTAAGCACGGGGTCTCAACTAAATCATTTTCCCCCAGCTGTATCACCAAAACCCGAGGTTGCGGATGTGATTGTGCCAATTACATGATCCACAGAAGGAGTGCTCCCCACATCATGCCCCTTTTTCCAAACCACTGAGTGGTTCCAATGTGCAACAGGCCCAGGGTGGAGTCGCACCGATGCTCCAAAAGGTGGTATTCTGCCCAGAAGACCAGACTATGGCCCATAATCCATACTGAACCATGGTAAAAGCCAGCTGAAAGGAAATAGATCAAATTAGCGTGGCTGATAAGGAGTCACATTCCCTGATGGCCTGACATAAGACTTGCATGCTCGGGAATGCCACCAGCCAATTCTGCAAATATCAGCTTCACTCAAACCATGAGTGGCCGCAGCTGTTGTTGCTCCAATACAAAAGGAGTGTGAAGAGAAACAGGCCTGGGGCAGCTTAGCCCACCTTATTGTTTCCTTCAACACTGCCCTAAATTGAAATTGAGTTAAGGGCATACCAGACAGATGAATGAAAAGATAGCCTGCCACATTGGGCCTAATCTTCAAATAGCTGACCATTGCTATTATTGGGCAAATTTGTCCAAGAAGCGCCTTTGCTAAGAAAATAGACTGACCCTATGCTATCTGATCAGTCTTAGAGTGCCTAATACAAATCTGAATCCCTTGTTCTGTTAATATAATATCCAAAAATAAAAGAGCCCTGCCAGATTGATCATTGTGAGATCCTGGCACAGTCTCACTAATTCTTAGTGCAGCGAAGAAGGCTAAAGCAAATAATGCCTTAAATAAAGCCTCTTCCCCAGGTGAATAACACGTATCAGCTAATTGTTCCCATAATCTAGTCAGAACTGGGCCTGTTATTGGCCATCGTGAGTCCTTTATTACAGGGGATTCCCTAGACCGGCCTTCCACAGCTCTTTTGACCCTAAAGTCTGTGGTAGGATCAAAATAACCCGTTGCCCTAGAGTGAAATGCCAGGGCGGCCAACCTACCCCTAATAGTGACAGGCGAAAGACCTGCATGCCTAAGATAAACTATAAAACATAGGATCAAGTCAACCTTAATTGGCCAACTTTGATCCTCCCCAATTTCCAATAAAAATTGATTAAACAAATTTAAAGCTGTTTGATAGGACTTGCGTGTAGATGGGCAATGGGATTCAAGATTGCCCTGTGAATTTCTAATCTCCAAGCCTCCAGAGTAAGGCCGGTACCTCCAACGGGTGTGTCGACGCCTCGGGAGCCAGCTGTTGGAACTTGGAGAGCTGAAAACAAGAAAGGACGTCCGCCAAAGGGTTAAGCATACCAGGAACATGTTGAGCTTTGAATAACACATTATAGTTCAAGCATTGTGTGACCATTGCCCTCACCAAACCTATAACTCTAGAAGACTTAGAATTTACCACATACACGACTGCCTGGTTGTCACACCAAAATCAGACAGTCCTGTTAGCAAACTGGCTTGCCCACAAGTGTACAGCCACTACTATGGGAAAAAGCTCAAGAAACATAAGGTTTCTGGTCAGACTGTTTTGAACTCATGCAGAAGGCCACGCCTCTGCAGCCCACTGGCCATTCCAATAAACACCAAAACCATGGGCACCAGCAGCATCAGAATGCACCTGAAAGTCTGCCCTCAGCAGCATTTCAGATCTCCAAAACAATGTGCCATTTAATTGCCTAAAAAAGGAGTCCCAGATCTTCAAATCCTCACAAATGCTCCTTGTGATTCTGATGTGATGGTGCTGTGCCAAGACACCTGCAGTAGCCCTGTACAATCTTGCACAGAATGCTCATCCCAGAACTCCAACCCTACAGGCGAAATTCAACAGTCCTGTAAGGGATTGAAATTCATGAAGTGTAGCTTTTTGCTTCCCCAACATGGCATTAACCTGCTGCCTCATAGCCACCAATTTATCATTAGGTAATTGAGAAATCCCAACTATGGTGTCAATCTCAATACCCAGAAAGGTAAGCCTTGTATCTGGCCCCTCAGTCTTTTCTTCAGCTAAGGGCACACCCAACTCATACATTAATTCCTGAAATTGAGCTAAAGAATCCCTACATTGCGAAGAATTGGGATCCCCAGCGATCAAGAAATCGTCTAAAATGTGTTATGGCTCTATTACTAGTCCGCTTAACTGCACACCAATAAAGAAAGGTACTGAATGTCTTGAAAGCTGAACAAGAAGTCAAGCATCCCATTGGCATGGCTTTATCAAATAAATACTTTCCTTCAAATTGAAAACCCAGTAAGTCAAAATCATCTGGGTGAACAGGAAGGAGCCTAAAGGCAGACTTAATATTGCACTTAGCTAAAAGGGCTCCTTTGCCTAAATTCCTAATCATCTTAACCGCTGAATCGAACGATGCGTACTTAACAGAGGCAAGCCTAGGATCTATAGCATCATTCACAGAGTCACCCTTTGGATATGATTAATTGTGGATCAACCTAAATTCCCCAGGGGCTTTTTTAGGAACCACACCCAACAGGGATAGATGGGAATAGGCAACTGGTCATGCGGTCCTGAAATCCTTCCTGCAGCTGGTTCTTTTGCTAATTTCTCCCTCACAGTGTTCGGCAGCTCCCTTACAGAATGCACATTGGGCACATGACGATGAACCCTAGGACCTATATAACGAATATGAAAACCTAGGGAAAAACCATTGAATAAATAAGAAGCAGCCTCTTTATTAGGGTAAATCCTTAGCCATGCCACCATAGTGTCTAACTTAATTGGTGACAAGGCCTTCTCCTGCAGGCGAAGCTGGCCGGGGGGGCAGAACCCACCCCTAGCCACTTGCCTCTACTACAGGGAGCTCCGGGGTGGCTCCACAGCTGCAACCACTGAAGGATTCGGTGTAGCATCCACTTATGCTCAAACCTGCAGGGTTGCCTCTTATACTTGCCTGCATTAAAATCCCAGCATATGCCAAATTGCCTTCTCTCCCCCATGGTAACCACTGGGACATACCCATTGTCACATCTGCTCATGGGGGAAGCCCCCACCATAACATCAGCCCAAAGCTCGGACTGAACATGTCTCCATGACAAGGAGCGATCCTGTGCAGCTCTCATTCTAAACTGCTTGTCGTATTGGAGCCAGGCTGCACCTCTAGAGTTATGATGGCAATTAGTGTAAGCTTTTATCATGATCTCCTGATATTTAGAAAAATCAGGAGATCTCAATGGTTCTTTTCCTCCATAACACCTCTGTAAATAGTGAAACCCATAATCCAATTCACAAAATTGTGTTCCAGCTTAGGGCGTTTGAGCACTTGAAACTCTTTGGAAAGACTAAAAACAATCCCATCTTTTACTGTGATTCTCAGCTCGGGATCTCTTAAAGTAAGAGTAAATAGGTCAGTGTACTCTACCTTCCAAATCCTTTCTTTACTAGAAAGAGGAGTGTGTGAACCAAGGGGTATAGACATTCCAGCGTAAGGTGTAGATTTAGCATGCCCAACCGCTTCAGGTAACAAAGGAGCACTCGAAAGAGACACCACAGAGGTGTTGCTAGCCACAGCCATTGGCTGACCATCCTGCACCCTAGTGTCAGGGACCTGTGAAACTGCAGGTGCCTGCACGGGTACCTCCAAAACCGCAGGGCTGGGCCATTCCACAGCCACACCCTGACTAACCTGGCCACCTGGAGCCCATACTGGGGCAGGCCAATTAGCATGTGCAATATTAGGAGACAAACCTGAAACTGAAGCTTGCTGGGAAGCATCACCAGCCGACTGCACCGGTCCCCTGAAGTGTGGCCCCACAACAGCTCGGGTGTCAAGCGCAGAAGAGGCAGCAGCTTGATCACCTCTTTGCACTTCACGGGTCTGCTCCATTGCACCAGCACCTGAAGAACCACTCCTTGTAAGAGGTTATATAAATCAGCCAGAGTAGGCTGCACAGACACAGGGGCAGCCGCGCCCTGAGCCTCTATACCAGGGACCCTTTTTAGGAGATTCCACACATCGGCAATAGTGGGGTGCCCAACCTCCACAGCTGCAACCACTGAAGGACCCGGTGTAGCATCCATCACCTGAGCATCAGATGCCATGGGAGGAGGCAGCACTTCTGTGTTGGTGGTACCAGAAGCACCGGCAATAGGGCTGGTGGCTGTAGCCTGTAGCCCCTTCTGGGCAAGTTGATTGCAAAGCACAACACAAGCCTGAACTGTTTTACCCATCTGTGCCAACTGGGCAATAATCTCATCATCCCTGCTGGTAGACTGGGAAGGCCTCTTCGAAACAAAGTGACCAGAGCTGGGCACAGCTGAAGCTGCACGCCTTTTAGATTGCATCTCTCCTTCAGTGCTGCATGGCATCTCTCCTTCAGTGAATGCGTGGCATCTCTCCTTCAGTGAATGGAACATGGGACCAAGCAAAATCACCCAACCTTGTATGACTACCACCAGGCCAAAAAGGCTGCCCTTTCCCTAGTCTCACAAGAGACGCAAACAGCCAGGGAGCATCGCTGGCAACCAACCAAGGGGAAAGGTGTCCACCAAGGGTCCTATGCGGAGCCCTAACCCGAAGACAGCCATCTTCCAACACATGCACCGCGGGGGAGAAGTGTAGCAACCCTCCCAAACCAGCGATGGGGTCCCGACCTTACAAGACCAGGGTCGCTGGGGCGCCGCTGGGCCTGAATCCAGTACTGGGTCCGTGCACCTGGTGAGGATGCCTGAAGCAGGGTTCTCATTGGGTATACAGCCCCCCCAAGAATTGGGGGTGCAGAGGCCGCAACAGGCCCAGAGGACCAGCCTGAAGGCCTCACTCGGCCCCACCTGATTGCTCAGGGAAACATACTTGAACACTACCGATTTTGGAAGCAAGATAAAATCAGCCAAAGGCGAAAACGCAGCCAATGCCACAAATAAGCGCTAGGCCAAAGCTAAGCAAATAGCCAGAGCAAAGAGCAGAGTGATGTTAGTCGCTCAGTTCAAGGTCAAAAATGGCTGCCTCCACGTGGCAGCACAGAGCTATAAAGAACAAACTCTTGTCCCAAGTCTCAAGAGACCAAGAGCAACACGAGACTTTAGAGTAACAACCAAACACCTAATTGGCCAAAGTGCGCAGGTGTTCTCATTCCCCTGCGCACTTTGACCAATCAGGATTCTCATGTCCTTATATGGCCAGCACAACAAGAAACCCCTCCCGACTTGTCGGGGGGTGTCTTTCTCTAAATACTTTGCATTTCACCAGCATAGGTCATATCAACATATTATTACTGGAAAATCAATAATCCCACAGTCAAGCTAATGTGAAGGTTGCAGTGAAATGCAAATAGTAAAAGGAAGCCAAGATGGTTTGTTGTGTGACTTCAAGTTTTTTCCAACTTATGGTGATCCTAAGGCAAACTAATCATGGGGCTTTCTTGACAAGATTTGTTCAAAGGAGATTTGCCATTGCCTTCCCTTGAGGTGAAGAGCATTTGACTTGCTCAAGGTCACCCAATGGGTTTCATGACTAAGCTGGGAATCAGACTCTGGTCCCCAGAGTCATAGTCCAATATTGAAACCCACTGTTCCATCCTGGCTCCAGCCACAGTGGTAGTGGTGATAGGAGGATCACATATTGCTTCATTATTTCTGCTAAACAGAAGTAGAAGTGCTTATATCCTGAGAGCCTTGGTTCTACTATACCATCAAAACATCTTCAACATTTTAATCTAACTTTAATAAGCAATTTGTTCATTCCTTGTCTTTTAGTGCAATTTTATGTAGGTAATACAGTAAGTTTTCTTACCATTTATATTCATAAAATCAAAATTAACAAACATCTTTCTTCCTCTTAAATGCCTATATAGAGTAGATATGTTTTCCTCACACACTCTTCAAACTAATATAGCATTCAGACTGACAGCATTCAGCTTTTATCCTTTCTAGCCAAGCAATTTACAATTTAATGGACTTCCCTTGGTTGTTGGACATTCATTGGCACAGCTCTTTGAAATCACTTGAAATCCTGATGTCGTCTGAAAAGATTGTTAATAAAAAAAAAAAGAGAGAAGAGAAAGGAGGAGAAAATGATATTGCTTTATACAATGATTTCTCAAAAATTAGTGTAGGTTTTGAACTTAATAAATGGCTAGAACAAAAACTATTCTAATAATATTTTTGTATTAAATGTCTTAAAAGAACTTTAAAGAAGTTGTTTTCCCTTTCTGACAAACTCCTAGACAAATCTAGATTTTCCTCACCACTTGGATACAGGCCAGTTGTTATGCAGGGCCAATTAATACTCTAAAACCTGGTCGACAGCCTGTGGTGACGTGATCCCTTCCTCCTCCAGACCACAAGCAGACAGTACAGAGTACTAATAGCTTTTCTTATTAATTAGCTGGGGTGGCCATATTTTGAGGCTGAGTCTGGTTTTTAATGAAATAAATGAAACTCCAGAAATGTCCATGTATGCACATGTGTTACTAACTATGGCCTGTTAAAATTAGAACCAAATACAGTTCAGAGTGCTGCTTAAAATTTATAAGTCTTACAATTTTAGGAACCACACAATCTAAAGGAGCACGTTTCCTCATATGAGATTACCAAAGGTGGTAATCAACCTTTAGATTAGATTGTCTCTTTTCAGTGCATCCCTAGAGTTGATGTCACCCCAGTATGGTAATTAATGTTTAATGAGGCAGGCAGCCACTCCCCAACTCCAGTGAGTGGGAGCTGTTGGTGGAGGGAGGGATTCAGTCTTGATTTATTCCCTCCAGCCATGAAACAAAGAAAGGGGTAGGAGGGGGCCCAGACCAGGCTCCCCAGGAATCACCCTGTTCCTGCAGAAGGCAGAAGCGAGGGGCAAGGAAGAGGATGCCACTGCTGTAGCTGCACCACTCAGCTTGATGTCCTAAAATGCAAAGGAGAGACCCTTTAAAAAGGCTGCCTTTTCCACCTGGGGCAGCGAGGAGAGACCCTTTAAAAAGGCTGCCTTTTCCACCTGGGGCAGCGAGGAGAGACCCTTTAAAAAGGCTGCCTTTTCCACCTGGGGCAGCGAGGAGGAACCCCTTAAAAAGGCTGCCTTTTCCACCTGGGGCAGCGAGGAGGAACCCCTTAAAAAGGCTGCCTTTTCCACCTGGGGCAGCGAGGAGGAACCCTTTAAAAAGGCTGCCTTTTCCACCTGGGGCAGCGAGGAGAGACCCTTTAAAAAGGCCTTTTCCACCTTGGGCAGCGAGGAGAGACCCTTTAAAAAGGCTGCCTTTTCCACCTGGGGCAGCGAGGAGAGACCCTTTAAAAAGGCTGCCTTTTCCACCTGGGGCAGCGAGGAGAGACCCTTTAAAAAGGCTGCCTTTTCCACCTGGGGCAGCGAGGAGGGACCCTTTAAAAAGGCTGCCTTTTCCACCTGGGGCAGCGAGGAGGGACCCTTTAAAAAGGCTGCCTTTTCCACCTGGGGCAGCGAGGAGAGACCCTTTAAAAAGGCTGCCTTTTCCACCTGGGGCAGCGAGGAGAGACCCTTTAAAAAGGCTGCCTTTTCCACCTGGGGCAGCGAGGAGAGACCCTTTAAAAAGGCTGCCTTTTCCACCTGGGGCAGCGAGGAGAGACCCTTTAAAAAGGCTGCCTTTTCCACCTTGGGCAGCGAGGAGGGGCCCTTTAAAAAGGCTGCCTTTTCCACCTTGGGCAGCGAGGAGGAACCCTTTAAAAAGGCTGCCTTTTCCACCTGGGGCAGCGAGGAGGAACCCTTCAAAAATTGCATTTAAATTGTATTTGCATTTTATATTGTATTTTGTATATTTTTAAAAATTGTTTTAATTTGCTTTGTTTTGTTTTTGAGGGGTGGGTATGGGTGGGGTTGGGAAGAAGGGATGGGCTCTGTATTGATGCTATTTGTTATTGTGATTGTTGTACGCCGCCCCGATTGCTTGGCAGAGGGGCGGGATATAAATAAAAACTATTATTATTATTATTATTATTATTATTAATCCTGCAGGTGGTATCAGGTGGTGGGGAGGAGGAGGAGGAGGAGGAGGAGGAGGAGGAGGAGGAGGAGGAGGAGGAGGAGGAGGCGACCGCAGCAGGAAAGGGCATCCACCATTTGCCCTCCCCCTACTGACCACTTCACTGCTTTCCCATCCTGGTGAAGTTGTCTGACATCCCCCCAGCTAACCCTCCTCAATAGCTAGGCAGCCCTTGATGTTTGCCTGCTGTGTATTTTATGTAGGGTGGGTTGGTGTTGCCAATCAACTCCTCCTTCCATATCTGGCAAGACTGCTGCTTGGGTTGGGAAAGGGGAATGCCTTTAAAAAAACAAAGTACAAATATTCAATTTCTTACTAATCTTCAGTTTGGATTGCTAAAAGGAGCACCCCACCCCCTCCAGGGGCCATGACAGGCAGATGGCAGAGGCACCCTTGCTAGTAGAGGGGGATGTCTGGGTGGTGTTGGGACAGACAGTGAGTGACCACCTCACACAGTGTTCATCCTCCTCTCTGGTGTCACACACCCTAGTGACACCCCCTTTCTCTCATACCCACTTCAGTATGATTTATTTGTTGGAATCTCATACAAGGATCTTCTCAGTAGGCCTTGAAAAGAGAGGGAGAAAGTCTAGCCTCCCTAGAGAGGGAATTCAGGAATCATGGAAGAGACATCAAGAAAACTCCCACTTGTTCTCCAGATATGCCTGTCAGATTGGTGAGAATAAGAGAACTCCTATCTCAACCCATGCATATGGGAATATATTTTCCTTCAGATAGACTGGACCCAAGCCATTTGAGGCTTTATGGGACACAAAAAGCATTTTAACAGTAGCCAGTAGTTTAACAGTTGTTGGCCATTTGCTTAATTGAACTTGATGGAGTTATCCTCAGGTTTTTTCAGCACATAGAATCATAGAATCATAGAGTAGGAACAGACCACAAGGGCCATCCAGTCCAACCCCCTGCCATACAGAAACTCAAAATCAAAGCATCCCTGACAGATGGCCATCCAGTCTCTGTTTAAAGACCTCCAAAGAAGGAGACTCCACCACACTCTGAGGAGGTATGTTCCACTGTCAAACAGCTCTCACTGTCAGGAAGGTCCTCCTAATGTTGAGGTGGAATCTCTTTTCTTGTAGCCTGCATACATTGTTCTGGGTTCTGTTCTCTGGAGCAGCAGAAAACAAGCTAGCGCCCTCCTCAATATGACATCCCTTCAAATATTTAAAGAGGGCTATCATATCCCCTCTTAACAATCTCTTCTCCAGGCTAAACATACCCAGTTTCCTAAGTCATTCCTCATAGGGCATGGTTTCCAGACCCTTCACCATTTTAGTTGCCCTCCTCTGGACACGCTCTAGTTTTTCAACATCTTTTTGAATTTTGGTGCCCAGAACTGGACACAATATTCCAGGTGGGGCTGACCAAAGTAGTTTCACCTCATAGAGGATGCAATTGTTCATCTGGGATACACATAAGGGTGTGGAGGGGCATAAAGAGGTTGGAAGGGGAGTTGACTCCCTCCAAAGCATTGGGGAACATATGCAGTCTCTACACATCGAAACTGAGCACCTTTTGCTTAACGTCTGCAACAACCAATGGATAGCCTTAGGGTTGCACCAAGCTTCCAAATGTGTGATGAATAATTCTTATAGGATGGATAGATTCATCGGTTTTACTTTTTTTCCATTTTAATTTTGGAAAATCCTGATAAAGGAAAGAACCGAAATGAATTTCTCACCCATCCCTACTCCACACTGTTCAGTGAAATGTAGCCTATCTACTGGCATCCAATTACAACCCCACCCATAGTTTCTCAGTAATATATGGAACTCTGAAGTAGGACCATAGATCACATTTTTTCATTTCAGTGTCAGTGTCTTTTGGGTGAGGGAACTGACCTGAAGTGAAATAATGGTTGCAATTGGAAATTCATGTTACCCAGACAACAAATGATTGAACCACAAGGACACTACCATTCAGCGTCAGTAACTCAGAAGTGGCTAGATATCATTTCCACATTCCAAAAGACTTTTCCTCTGTTTCTCTCTGAACCTGAAGTCCTTCTATAACCTCTTTAACCCTAACATCTATTGCTCAATGTACTCCTGAGTGGAAAATCAGAAGGGACAACAAGCTTGGGAACCAAAGGCTCAGCTTTATTTTCACATTAAGGAGGATGGAAGTGATGGAGTGTGCAATAAGATCCCAGGGCTAGAACAAAGTGGGATAAATCACTGCAGTGACAGAAAAAGACAGAAGCGAGACTGATCGGGTGCTTAAAAATGGAAAAGAGCACACCCATTAGAAGCACATTTTCACCATTCCTAAGTTTCTCAATTTAAATCTCTGTATATGCTTTTGTCTGTATTTTACAGCTTTCACAGCTGCAGTCATACTTCAAAATCACGTGTTTGTATCTGAAAAAAATATGGTTCTTATATTTTCAAACCAGAGATAAAAGTTGCATTTGAATATATCATTTAACAACTGTAGTCTGTATTGTGGCTCATTTGCTAAGGGATAAATACACAAAGCTCTTTGTTTCAAAAATTGCAATGTATGCATTATTTGCTTTCTAAACTGCAAGGGTCACTTACTACTAATAGTAATTTGATTTTTAGGTCATCCTTCCTCACAAGAGTGCCTGAAGACTTTTATATATAAAAAAAAATGCATACTAAGTATCATATATTTGATACATCTAAACAAACAGTGCACCAAAATGGAATGAGAAGCACAAGGTCCAGTTTGAGTGAACATGCATATTACAAAGCCGCAATGCATCTCTGTTTAAAATGAAACACCTGAAGTACACATTGTGTTATTGAAGTAGGTAAATTGCAGATTGGAGAGTGCAGTTGGACATGAAAGGAAACTGGTAGGAGGGCAGAGGCACAAACATTGGAAGTGATGTCATTTCATTTTCATTTTTGATGAACACCTGAGAGAAATAAAGTTCAAATATTACATTCTGGAATTCTGATAATAAAACTAGTGCATTCTGAGGTTCTTATAATAAAACACATGCATATATATCTTCTGACCCACAACACAACTGCCCTAGAAAGTGTCTGAACATCTTGTCCTAAACAAACAATTGCCTGCATTATTCACATGTCTTTTTTTTTTTTTTTACCCTAAATCTATGCTAGAAATCTATGCTATAGAGCAGGGACAGGCAACCTTTTGGAGACCTGGGCCGGTCTCCCGTAGCCCAGGTCTTGGCTGGGCCGGGGGGCGGAATGGCAGCGCGCGGGCGCACCCCCCGCCGCCGCCCACGACCCCCCCGCATGCTGCCACCGCAGCCGCCACGGCACATGTCATGGCCGCCATTCTGGTAGTCCAAATCGCGGCCGCGACGCGTTTGCGCATGCGCAAGAGTACTGCGCATGCGCAAATGCGTCGCGGCCGCCATGTTGACTTCCAAAATGGCGGCCGCAGAGAGCGTGGCCGAAAATGCGCCCCGGCGGCGGCGGTGCGCGGCGGCGGTAGCAACCTTCCACCTGGGCCGGTAAGTCCGGGGCCTGGGGCCTTAACCGGCCCCCAGGCCGTAGGTTGCCGGTCCCTGCTATAGAGTCAGTGTAGTACCAGAGTATTGGTGTAGTATTCTCGAAAATCAGGGTTTGAATCCTGGTTTAGCCACGGAAGCCCACTGGGTGACCTAAGAGGAAGAGCAATGGCAAAACTCTAAATATATAATTCCAAGAAAACCCTATGATAGACTTGTCATATGTTGATGTTAACTTGAAAGCATATAACAACAGCATAATGCTATAAAAATAATCTTAGTGGATACTCAAAATTGTAAGGTGTACCCATTACAGTTATATCATGCAAAGTCACAGACCTGAAATATATATATATATATATATATATATATATATATATATAAAAAATTAACAAGCAAGACTGCAGTGGGTATTATCTGTTCTAGACATATTTATTTCTGGCTTTCTGATAATGTGAATAAGAATATCCACAATCTTTTTGTTTTTGTTTTGTGTTTGTTTGTTTTTTGGCATTCTATTAACTTCAGTGAGACTTTAGTAACCTAATAGCAGGCAGAACTTCAAATCTTTTTGTCACTCTCCTTCACACCCTTCCAATCAATAAAATAATAAAATAAAACTAAAATATTGTTAATGGTGGCCTCAAATTTATTCTTTTAGAGTTGTAACAGCTCTGCAGGGTTAACACTAGTGAAACAGTGCCTTCTGTCAGTAAATATGTAGGACACAAAATGTGCAGAGAATCTAAGTACTGAACATAAATCTGCAATGTTTGCATAGCTGTTTTTCTGTGTGGCAGAAGTATCAAGGGTGTTGTACATGTCAGGAGGTGTAAAGAAAATAAAATGTCAGAAATAAATCTTCAGATCATAAACTCTTTGCCATTCTCCTTCTGCCAAATCTGTTCTGTCTATAGATGATATAGCAAATAAAATAAGAATATGTATTCTATATGCCATACAGGAATGGTTCCCTTCCTGCCCTGGCAACATAAAATATTTAAATAAATACAGCAGGTACAGTTTTACAGTATAACAATATTAAAATATAGGTTTATATTTTATGCAGGAATAATTTAAAAGGAGAAACAAATAACCACTATCCTATTGTTTATTTGTGTGTGTGTGTGTGTTTAATTTTTTACCATTCCTATTCTGAAAGGAGTTCACTAGTTGGGTTGACTGGAGGGATCTGAAAAAAAATACTCAAAAAAGTACTTTTCCATAATTTTATATTGAGGTTATTATGCCAAATGGGGTTCAGCCACTCATGAGTGGTGATTTGCTTTTGTTTTAGGCATTAGAAACTAGCATTGTGCCTGAAAGCAGGGAGAATCCAAACATAAAGCTATTTGTATTATATTAAAAAGTGCATTTTTTCTAGAGATGGCTCATATTATTTGATGTCAAAGGAAAAGAAGGTATTCTCTCTCAGTTGTTATAGGAGCCAACCAATCCTCACCTTATTATTCACAATGAAGTACTGTTTTCTAGTGTTCCTGAGAGTGGTAAGTTTGCCCATGCGTACAAGATAGGATGTGTGGTACATACCATTCGATGCTTTTAAGATCATACCACACCATCCTTACCGCACAACATTTACTGTCTGAGGGTGTTGCCTTACTCTGGTTGATTCTCCAACACTGTGGCAGTGAGCAAATGAGCCCACCTTAAGTGCCAACAACCACATCAAGTGAAGGATGTCCATTCAGCTTCCAATTGAGACACAGTAGCATGGCATTTTTAATCCTCCCCCATCAGCAAGTGAGGCTACAATGAGGAATTGTAACAGTCTGATTGTTGCAGTCTTGCTCACTGCTGGGTGCACATCCTCCTGCTGCATTCCAATTAGCAGCAGAACAGAGATCTGTAGCTTGGGATGGCTGCTGGCTGTTTAGGTAGGTTTGAAGGGTGAGGCCAGGAGATGTTACTCAGCGTGCATCTACACTGTAGAAATAATGCAGCTTGATACCACTTTGAGTGATGTATCTCCATCCTACAGAATCTTGGGATTTATAGTTTTGCAAGGTCTTTAGCCTTCTCTGCCAAAGCGTGCTGGTGCCCCACAAAACAACAAGTCACAGGATTTTGTAGAATGAAGCCATGGCAGTTAGCATGATGTCAAACTGCATTATTTCTACAGTGCAACTGCACCATGAATTAGACATTCATCACTAAATAGGTGATATATTGGTTATATCACTGTATTTTGTAAACTAAATTTACTTGATTAAACGTATAGCCTTTGGCCAGCTAACAGAATGCATCTGTGTTCTGCACAAACACAAGAAAATTCCATGGATTTTATCCAGAATGAGTTTGGTTTTGTTTGTTTGTTTGTTTTTTTTAAAAAAAGCACAATGTTTTTGAGCAAACAAAAAAAATAATCCAATTTAAAACAAAAATAATCTTGCAATATTTTCACAAAGAAGTCTGAAACTCAGAGGTTTTCATAATGTCACTGAGCAGGAATATTTTTCAGAGTAACCATTCTTCTGCATAAGAATGAAACAAAGATTTACAAACTTTGTACAACATGGAAATAAAAGTACCATGTTGTACACATTATATGGAGTAAAAATAAATAAATTAAATAATAAACGCCCTGTTTGGTTTTGGTTTTTCTGCCCATACCATACAGCTTTATATGTTTATGTTGTATGTTTGAATTGCAGGGTTGGAGGAGGATTTTCATTTAGGTAACAAATAAGCTGCTGTAGTACTTCTTCAGTGAAGGTTTACTGTCAGCAACCATTTATGGCCAGCTGGCCTGAGGATGTGAACCCTAGAGGACTCTGGCAGGTTTCCTTCTTCTGAGAGGTAACCAACAGTGGGTTGAGTGGACACCGTTCAGGGCCTATCTGTGCTTCCATTTGTGAGCAAAGCACAATAAACCCATCCCCAAATCTATTCTGAGCTGGCCTTGAAGCCGGGGGGGGGGGGTTGCCATAGGAAACTACACTGTAAAAATAACTCATTTTGACACCACTTTAACTATCATGGGCCATCCTACAGAATCCTGGGATTTGTAGTTTTGTGACTACCTTCATGCTTTGGCAGAGAAGGCTAAAGATGTAAAACTACAAATCCCAGGATTCTGCAGAATGGGGCTACAGCACTTAAAGTAGTGTCAAACTGTATTATTTTTATAATGTAGGTGTACCCTAATTTGATGTCTCAAGTCTTCATTCTTTATGGGCACAGAAAGCAAAAGAACAGCATCCTATCTATGCAGACTCTTCACACAGTTATGATATCTAGCAAATCAGAATTCTGGTTGCAGGAAAAAATCTCCATCTTTTGGACATGAAATATGAGGAAGGTCTACTGTTCAGGATGTTAATGAAATCAGCAGCAAGTGTACTGTTCAGGATGTTAATTTCCACATTATCTCAATTCATGGTGGAGGGTGCATGGCTAACAATCTGGCTTTTTAATGTGTTCAACTTGAGCATCTGAACAGGCCTAAACTGTAACTTTTGTTTTGTATAGTTTATTTATTTGCATGTAATAAATGCCACATAAATTATCAGAGATATTTTCCACATAAAATATAGAAATATGAATTATGGCATCACAGTAAGTTACATTAAAATGTAGTCTTACATTTGGAGGGAGCAGTAGATCATAACACATAATCACTCCACTGTTCTTTATTACAGTTTTGTGCCCCTTTTCCTGCCAGAGAGATAACAGCAAGACACAATAGTCTGAATTTTCTGCCTGCTTGCTGATTCCTCCCTCCCTTCTTTTTCCCTGGAAGTGAGTGGAATAGCATTATCCTGAAGACAGGCAAAAAGACTAAATTCAAAATATAAAATGAATAAAGAAGCATTCCTGACATCTCAATAGTCACTGATGATAGGTTTGTTACCAGTGTGTGAGAACAAATGAGCTTCAGCTTCTCATTATTCTGTACTAGTGGGATTTGCTCCTGAATGGAGAAAGGGCAGCTCAGAACAAGAGGGAAGAGCAGAGGTCATGAGGGGTGGCAGCTGGTTATCTTGGCTTTGGGCTGAATGAACATTTTCTCTTACCAAACACAGTTGTTGGCCTAACTCTGAAAAGTAGCTACAGTCTTACTTAATGCTGTGCAGGCCTCATCCTCATATGTAGCTGGCACAGGGTCAATACACTGCAAAACAACAAGGCTCTTTCAGCTTTCCAGAAAGTAGTTTCCTAAAAGATTAAATACAAATGCCCTCTTATGTAATCTACCATCTGATAAAATTAAATAAAACAAAACAAACTGATAAGTATTTTGAATATAATCTTATCTACAGAATAAAAAAGGTGTCTCTCCTTTAGTGATTACAGTTTTAAGCAAATTAAATCTAATACAATGCCATAACCATCACGTCTCCAGAAAATTTATATGCCTCATAATAAAAGAAAGTTGGTGCATACAGAATCATAGAATCATAGAATCATAGAGTTGGAAGAGACCACAAGGCCCATCCAGTCCAACCCCTTGCCATGCAGGAAATCACAAAGCATCCCCAACAGATGATCACCCAGTTTCTGTTTAAACAGCTCCATGGAAGGAGACACCATCACACTCCAAGTGGTTGTGTGCCACTGTCGAACAACTCTGTCAAGAAGATCTTCCTAATGTTGAGGTGGAAACTCTTGTCCTGTAGCTTGCACCCATTGTTCTGTGTTCTAGTCTCTGGAGCAGCAGAAAACAAGCTTACTCCATCCTCAATGTGACACCCCTTCAAATACTTAAACAGGGCTATCATATCACCTCTTAACCATCTCTTCTACAGGCTAAACATACCCAGCTCCATAAGTCTTTCCTCATAAGGCATGGTTTCCAGACCCTTCACCATTTTGGTTGCCTTCCTCTGGACACATTCCAATTTGTCAACATCCTTTTTGAATTGTGGTGGCCAGAACTTGACACAGTATTCCTGGTGAGGCTTGACCAAAGCAGAACAGAGTGGCACTATTACTTCCCTTGATCTAGACACTATACTTCTATTGATGCAACCTAAAATCGCATTGGCCTTTTTAGCTGCTGCATCACGCTGTTGACTCATGTTCAACTTGTGGTCTACTAGGACTCCTAGATCCCTTTTACATGTAGTCTCGTTAAGCCAGGTGCCCCCCCCCCCCATCCTATATCTATGCATTTCATTTTTCTGCCCTAAGTGCAGTACCTTACATTTGTCCGTGTTGAAATTAATTTTGTTAGCTTTGGCCCAGCTTTCTAATCTATTCAGGTCTTCTTGAATTTTGATCCTGTCCTCTGGGGTATTAGCTACTCCTCCTAATTTGGTCAACTGCAAATTTGGTAAACATGTCTTCCATTCCTTCATCCAAGTCATTGATAAAGATGTTGAATAGCACTGGACAGAACCCTATGGCACCCCACTAGTCAGTTCTGTCCTGGATGAAGAGGAGCCATTGTTGAGCATCCTTTCAGTTTGGCAAGTCAACCAATTATAAATTTATCTAACAGTCACATTGCCAAGTCCACATTTTACCAGCTTGTCTGCAAGAATATCATGGGGGACCTTGTCAAAGGCCTCATCAAAATTGAGATATGCTATATCTACAACATTTCCTTTGTCTACCAAGCTGGTAATTTTATCAAAAAAGGAGATCAGATTAGTCTGGCCTGACAAAGCTGCAGGGAGTTACAGATCCAGAGATGTATGGAGCTGGTGAATGGCAGTCCTGCACACACTCTGCACAGTCTAACCATAAATCCACAAGGGTTATGGCTCCAGATCGCTCTGTGCTGCGCTGCTGCTGGGAGAAACAAGAGGCTGCTGGAATTCATCAGCTGTAAGTAAAGAGACATTTTTTCTAAAGCTGCCTATTCCGGAAGGACTGTCAGCTTTGTGTTAACACACTATAAACAGTGCAAGTGGGGAAGGTTGCCAGGCTTTTAAGTTTTAATCAGCCATGGAGCCTGTGAAGTTTCCCAAACTGGATGACACAAACTATAATTCTTGGAGCATATATGCTCAATCATTATTAATCAGAGAAAGTCTTTGGGCTGTGATAGAAGCAGGCATGCCTGCTGGAGCTGCAGTAGCAGTTGTGGAAGATCACCAAAAAGCAAAAGCTACCCTCTACCTCTTAATCTCTGCAAATCAGATAAATTATGTCAGAGATAAGATATCAGCCAAAGAAGTCTGGGATACTCTGAAAGATATTCATCAATCCAACACAACCTTGTCAAAGATGATTTGGTGCAGGCAACTTTATACTTGCAAAATGCAGAATAGTCTCCTGAGAAGCACCTGGAGATCATCCAAGATTTGTTTAATCAAGTCCAGATGAGGGTGTTGACCTCCCTAGGGAGCAAAAGGCTTATATTTTGCTGGGGAGCCTCTCAAGGGATTATGAGCATATATTGTATGGCCTTCAGGGAGTCCCTGAAGCACAGCTTACAATGAAGCTGATCACTTCCAGAGTTTTGGAGGAAAGCCAGTATTGAAGTCCCTCCACTGGCTGCCTATTAGTTTCCAGGCCCAGTATAAGGTGTTGGTTATTACCTTTAAAGCCCTAAATGGCTTGGGCCCAACCTATCTTCAGGACTGCCTCCCCCATATAATATTCCCCATGCACTCTGGTCCTCTGGGAGGAACTTGCTCCAGCCATTAAAATCTAGGCTGTCGGCAACCTCCCAGAGGGCATTCTTGGTAATCACCCCCAGATTATGGAACTGCCTGCCAGATGAAATCCATGAGATTACAATGCTAAATAGCTTTAAAAAGGCTATTAAGATGGATCTCTTCCAGCAGGCCTTTCCAGAATAGATTTCCCGGCCTCTTATCCCACCCTCTCACAATTTGGATGTTCCCCTGCTCCATGTGTTTTATTTTATTATTATATTGTTAATTGTAATTAGTCTTTATTCTATGTCTTTTAACTAGATGTTTTAATAGTTCCTTGGTTTAATACTTTTTTAATGGGTGGGTGGGTTTTGAGGTCTTTGTGGCATCATATTGTTTGTAATTTTAAATTGTTGTTAGCTGCCCTGATAGTTCTCCAAGGGGCGGGATATAAATTATTATTATTATTATTATTATTATTATTATTATTATTTATTTATTTATTTTAAGGGGGAGGAGTGTGAGATCGCTATGAATGGGGAAGTTTGTGCAAAAGCTGTGAAAAGGGACAAAATGTATTACATGGTTGATAAAGCAGAATGTGCAGTAGTCAATAATGTTCCTTTACATTCAGACTGTGCCCATTACTACCACAGAGAGCTGGGACATGCAAGCGGGGTTGAAGACTGCCAGAAATAGTGCAAATTGAGTCCAATTTAAGGGTTAGGGTTAGGGAATCATGGGAACTGTATTTTATTGTGGCACCAGAGCTCTCTGACAGAGAAGGCTCAATGTCTCAGAAAAAAACCAATTCCCATGATTCCCTAGCACTAACCCTAACCCTTAAAGTGGACTCAATTTGCACTATTTCTGGCAGTCTGCAACCCCCCTAAGTTTCAATAGTCTTGGAAAACTGGGGGAGGTGTGCCCAGAATTCAAAATGTCTCCTTGTTCAAATCACTTGGAATGTTCAGTTTGCAGCAAGATAAAGTTGAAGGCTTTTCCTGTGGCCAAACGCAGCAAACGCACAACAAAATGATCTTTTGAATGTGTGCACACAGATCTTGCAGGGTCTTTTCAGAAAACTCTGGGAAACAATAAGTATTTTATGGTAATTGTGGATTGTTTTACCAGGTACTCTTATGTGATGCTCTTAAAGGAAAACAGTGAAGCAGTAGACCGTTTCAAAGATTGGGTTAACATGATTGAAAGGGAAATTGAGTACAAAGTGAGGGTTTTGGTCACAGACCGGGATGGAGAATTTTTGTCAAATTCATTGAAAAATTGGTTAAGATAAAAGGGAATTCTTCACAACACCATGAACCCTGCAGTTCAACATAAACCCAGTGTATAATATCCATGTATTGAATTAAGGCTGCGGTGTGCATGGACTGTGCTTTAGCAATAACACCTGCATTGATAAAGAACCCATTCAACCAGTTAACAAAATTGTGTTCAACCTTTTGCCATTTTTAAGCCTCCTTATCTTTTTCAAGCTCTTCCTTATCTTTCTTTTCCATCTCCTGGTAGAGTAGGAAAAATACATCTATATATTCACCCCCTGAGTGTCTTATCTATGGTAGACTGGACAAGGTGATCCCCTCTAGCAGGGGTAGGCAAACTGTTCCCTTTAAGGGCCAAGGGACTTCAGCTCTCAGAATCCCAGACTATTGACCAAAATGGCGAAGGGTTGGCCAACATGGCTGAGGCTTCTGGGAGCTGAAGTCCCTCGGCCCTTAAAGGGGACAGTTTGCCTACCCCTGCCCTAGAGGAAGGGATAACTCACCATAGAGAATGGCAGAGTGTGCTACTGTGTTGTAGCCCTGCTTGGCTTGGGACCCTGTTGTGTTAAGTCACAGGCTGGCAGATGCAGGTAAGGGGTTATCATGGAATAACCAGGCCACGTTCACCAAGTGGGTGGGGCTAGTGGCCACTGTAGGGCTTGCGTCACTGGTGGCACAGCTGTCCCTTCCTTCAGCAATGAATGATTTTCTTGCTGTGAATAACCAGGCACCCCCATATGGCCATGAGTATCCCACAACAGGTGCTCGACTCACCTGATGGAGGTGGCACCATAGTTGGTAGAGGTATGACATCTGTGTCCAGTTGTGACATGGCCCCGGCACCCAATGACGTGGACACCTGCGCAGCAACCTGAGCATGTTCATGTTCCAAAACAGTGATATGAGATTTCATCTCGTTAAACAACTGTTTGTATCTAGCATGCTTAGAAGCAACTTGAGAGGATTGAGAATACTGAAGAATAGTTTTAGTGGGCATCCCATGTGTTTTCTCCAGGGCTTGAATCCTGGAGAACATCTCTTCCATGAAGGAATCATCTGAATCATTGCTAGATGAATAAGGCTCAACTAAGGGATGTTAAGGAATCTTTGGGGCTGGACCTTTGCCCTTATTACCCTCTTTTCCTTTGTTAGGTGGCATAGCCAAGCAGAATAAATTGACAGAGTATACAAAATGTAAGTAAACCAGCTAATTAATAAATAATAAAACACTAAGGACAACAATGCTAAGAATAAAATCACTACAATTAAGTCAATGAATTATCTTCAAATGTCTATGAGATACTGGGAATAACCCAGAAAACATTGTGTGATGGCAATACACAGCAAAAGTCACAAAGTGATTTAAAAATGAACAGACTAGCACAGATTGTCACTGATACTGGGACAGCTGGCCCTAGGCAGGCAAATAAAAAGCTAAAAGCACTTGTATTTATTGGCAGACTCCCATCCAAAAACTATCCAGCCTGACCCAGCTTAGTATAGCAATTATCTCTAAAACTGGTGATGTCAGCTTGCTATTGCAGAGCTGGGGCCCTCTTATGCTGTATAAGACCCCCCACAAGGCCACAGGTCTATTCTAAACAAGCCTGCAAGTGCAGGAATATAAAATATCCATCAGGCCTATCAGCAAAATGGCTGTGGGTGCAACAATATAAAATGGCCACAGGGCCTAAAATGGCTGCCAGGCCTATAATCAAAAGGGGGTCTAAAAATGGCTGCTGAGCTATAATAATCAAAAGGGACCTAAAAGAAGGGAGGGAGAGGCAGGTAACAAGTGAGGCCAAGCAAGGAAAAAAAGGGGGCACAAAAACCTCCCAAGCAGAAAACGAGGAATGAGACAAAAAAAAAAAAAACAGAGTAAAGGAAAGAGCAATGAGATATAAAGGAAGCCCTGGCCTTAACCAATGCTGGGGAAAAACCCTCCCTCACTGATAAACCAGGAAAATATTAGAGATGGCTAAAGGGATGGGCAAGTAACCCAAAACCCAATTTCCTCCCCCGCCTTAAAACTGGGAAAGATGAAAAATAGAACACTTAGCCCAGCCTAATAACTGTTGTCCACTCTCCTTGATTGCAAAATTGAAATGAAGAAGCTGGGAGCAGCAGACCATAAGTTGGCACTAGCCATGCCCCCATAATCTTCCAATCTTTAAATCTTGTCTCTCTGTGGATGTGGGCAAACTATGCACCCCATCCCAATCCTTTGTGTGGGAGTGGGATGCAACCTGCAGGGAAAAAGATAACACATACAAAGATAAAATAATTATGTCCCTGAGAAGATGGTCCATGGTAAACAATCTTTTGTTATCCAAAAAAGAGAAAGAAAGGTTCTAAAGTTGCAATAAAAATTTCGCGTCCAAAGGTCTGCTTTCTCTATATGTATCATTTATAAAAATCCTCTTTTGTTTTTTGTGGGTTTTTCAGGCTGTGTGGCCATGTTCTAGAAGAGTTTCTTTCTGACATTTCACCAGCATCCATGGCTGGCATCTTCAGAGAAAACTGGAATAGAAGAGAATGGGTCTACATATACTGTGAGGCCCTGGGTAGGGAGGAGTGGTTCCCAGGTGAACTGTGTGTTGTTCTGTGTTGAATAGGCATTGAAAAATCCTCTTGTTAGGGACATTCATCCTATCAAATTGCATATGTTGCCTTATTCAAATATTTCTAATTGCTTTAAAAGTATTGTGAGATTTCCAAAAGTAGTTACTTAGCATTAATATTACATTTAAATTATTTCCTTTTCCATTTCTTGAACATAACTAAAATAATTCCTTTTCACTTACTTAAAAAGTAGCATACATGAATGCAGCAGCACAAACCACAGCATGAGCTACTATTTTAACCATGGCATTTATCCCTTACCACTTAGTGAGTCAATACCACAGTAATTATAAAAGCAACTGAAAATGAGTTAAACAGCATAGGAGAAATATTGTCCCCTATTAAATTACAATGGTAGTACAATTTACTTTTATGCCAGAGTTTAGAATGATAGTTACTTTTTAAAATCAAATTATTGTATGACTCATTACAGACATCAAAAGGCTATTTTTATAATTAATTTTACAAAAAAAAATGTCATCACTTTTCATTATTATTATTTTCTTTGTGGACAAGGGAACTCTCTTAGAATGTTTTTTAAAAAAGAGTTCTGCTCAAAATGTTCTAGTTATGCCCTTAAAGCTAACTTTAAAAATAACTAGAAAATGGTACCCACCCACATCATCATTATATTACTTCTGAAATCTTGCTTTGTTACTCCTTCATTAAAAGCTAGTAATAGGTAATTAATTATTTAAAAGTTCTGGTTACATCTGTTTTATAGGAAAAAATGGTGTAACCATGACCCTACCTAGTTTCCACAGGTCATCATGATCTCTCAAAACATGCCCAACACTAGATATTAATTATGAAAATCCCATGTCCAGCTAGAGGGGTGTAGGGTATGCAAATATAACACACATGACAATGGAAATTCAATTGTTATCTAACTAGGTCATTTGCCTTGGATTGTGTTTGCTTCTATAGGTGTAAACTATAGGGTATTTTGCATACTATTTGCATGCTAGCTATGTTTTATACCATCAGTCTAATGTGTATTGGTTATGCAGGTGTCAAGTAATATCTAGCAATTTATAGAAGGACAAAGAAAAAGTAGCTGGCCTCTGTTTCTGAAAACACAAAGGTTAGCTGTAGCAGGCAAATCTCCAAGTTGAACCAACCTGTATGTTTATAGAAATGGTGCCCAGACATTGATTCTTCACAAAGGTGCCATTCCACTGTATATTTACACTGAGAGCATTTCATATGAGAGTGCCTTCCAGGAGACTGTTGTACAGCAACAACACATGAGAAGTGATACTCATTTTCAATTATTGGTCATAAAATTTGGGGATAGGTTAATTTAGTATATATGGTAACCGTGCTACCAACACTGTCCCATGTTATAAACCAGGGGTAGGCAACCTTTCCCCTTTAAGGGTCAAGGGACTTCAGCTCCCAGAAGCCTCAGCCATGTTGGCTAATAGTCCCATGTTGGCCAATAGCTCCTGGGATTCTGGGAGCTGAAGTCCCTAGGCCCTTAAAGGGGAAAGGTTGTCTACCCCTGTTATAAACACAATCCAACTCAATGTGCCTGTCATCAGTGCCTGTTATCAGCTTTGGCTAATACGCCAGCTGCACCCTTTCCTGGAAGTTAGGGGCCTTGGAACTGTGGGGCATGTGCTGGTAACCTCTCATCTCGATTTTTGTAATGCACTCTACATGGGTCTACCCTCGTACTTGGTATGGAAACTAAAGCTAGTACAGAATATTTATTTTTATCTTTCCTCTCTGCAACGCAATCAGGGTGGCTTACAGCATTAAAAACATCCATAATACAATAATGCCCTAACCCACCCTCCCCTTAAAAAGTATTAAACTGATCAATTTTTAAAATACAATACATTAAAACCAAACAACAAAAAGAATAATACAGCAGATTGAGTGGTGCAGTGGCATCTCCAAGGGCTGGTAGCCGATTCCTAGGGCCGGGAAATCTAGTCCAGGAAGGCCTGCCAAAAGAGATCCATCTTGACAGCTTTTTTAAAGCTGTCCAAGGTGGTAATAAGACGGATCTCATCTGGCAGGCCGTTCCATAACCTGGGAGCAGCGGCAGACGATGCAGATTCTGGAAGGAATCTGCTGCAGACTATAAAAACTAGACTGTCTGCAACCGCCCAGAGGTCCTTTTTGGCATCTGCTCTCAGATTATGGAATGGCTTGCCAAATGAGATCCCTCATGTTACCACCTTAAACAGCTTTAAAAAAGCTGCTAAGATGGATTTCTTCTGGCAGGCCTTTCCTGAATAGATATCCTAGCCACCAAAAGATAGCCCAACCTGCTTATCCCAGATTCTGTTGCAGTTATTGTTTATTTGTGTTATTATTTTAAGTGCGTTTTAAACTGTCAACTGTTTAATAGTATTTAATGGGGTGTGGGATTGTGGGATATGGCATGTATATTTTAATGTTGTAAGCCACGCCGGTTGCATTATGCGGGGGGGATTATTATTATTATTATTATTATTATTATTATTATTATTATTATTATGTGTGTTTTATTAAGCATCCCCTCCCTACTCTGAAATCTTTGGTTTGGAAGTTTTGTAAAGACTATTTCTATACTTGTTATCACCACTCCATACATTTTTCTCATACCTTCACACCTTGTGTGATATCACACATATACAGTTCATTGTTCTTTTCATACTGCCTGAGTGCAGGTAACCACCCACCCCAAGAGAAAGGGGGGAGAGGAGGGAAAGGGAGAGGGGGAGGCTGTTTGGATGTTAATGCACAATGCTGATCTTGATGGAATATGCCCTCATACATTGACCTGTAGTTTCTGTTCAGGAAGAGAGAGTAACAGAATTGTTTCAGTCTTGTTAGTAGCAATCTCTCCTTTCTTCCAAACTCCCTGAGTGTGCCACACTTCAGCTATCACTATTCAACATTCCATAAACAAAAGTCTATATTCCAGTTATATCATAGCCTATCACAGTCTGCAAATATTAAATCACAAAATATGTAAAAAAACAAAACAAAACAAAAAAAACCTCACATGGTGACTGCCTTCAGAAGCAGACATACAAAAGGAATGGAAATCCACACTGTTATAGATACTCCCCTTACCTTCTCCTCTTACTCACAAGTTTTCTCACTGACTGATTTTAGACAGGCTTGGGGGATAGTGGTCATCTCTCAAGCATTCTCTCAACTACAGCAAACTTATGGGCAAAGCAGACCAGCAGCTTGGAGTGCCCTCTGGCTGCTCCAGCCCCGGTCAGTCCCAATCAGTGCAGGACCTTAGCAACTGGTCCTTTTTTGTGCTGGGATCTCATGATAAAAACAAATGATTATCCACAAAATCATCTTGCTTTAACAGCTCACATGTTCTACAAAACCCTGTTGTTGTTCATTATCATCAAATTGGCATCAATTTATGGTGACCTTATGAATGACAGACCTCAAGACACCTTATACTGAGACTCTGTTTTAATAGCTAAGGTCTTATACATCACATGAAAACCAAATGATGTTTGGAGCTCCAAAAAAATAGAAACAAGCAAAACAAGAGAAAACTCACATTCCTAATTATCAGGAAATAACTGATCAGCAAACCCCACCTCTGCAAACAATTGGCATTACTTACTATTTTTTCCTGAAGAAGTTTTGGTATCAGCCTAGTTTCATAAAGCTGAGAATAAAATATTTTGTTGTTGTTAACTGCCCTCAAGTTGATCTTGGCTCATGGCATCTCCAAGGATGAGATATCTCCAAGACCCTTTGTCCTCCACTGCTCTGCTTAATTTCTGCAACCCAATACCTGTGACCTCCTTAATAGAGTCTATACATATAGGATGTGGCCTTCCTTCCTTCCTACTTCTTCCCCAGCATTATTGTTGTTTTTTTCTTTCCAAAGTGTCCTCTCTTCTCATGATGTGTCTGAAGTACAACAGTTTCATTGTGGTCATCTTGGTTTCCAGAGAGGTTTCCAGCTTGATCTGCTCTAGGACCCATTTGTTTGTCCTTTTGGATGTCCATAGGATCCTCAACACTCTTCTCCAGCATCACATCTCAAATGAATTGATTTTCTTCTTATCATCTTTCTTAACTGTCCATCTCTCATATCCATACGATGGCTTGTATGATTCTAACTTTTGTGCTGAATTTTAGAATCTTTTCTAGTTCTTTCATAGCCACTCTCCCCATTCTTAATCTTCTTCTGATTTCCTGACTGCAGTCTCCATTTCTATCAGTGTTTGATCCCAGATATGAGAACTCTTTTATCACTTCTATTTCTTCATTGACTAGGTTGAATGTGTCAAGATTCTCCAAATTTCTTCAGTCAGCAAGATAAAATGTGGAACAAAGTGCTAATCTCTAATCAGAACTTTTGTTCATGAACCAAATTTTGATTTTCCTCCTATCATCTTTCTTAACTGTCCAACTCTCACATCCATACATGGTAATAGAAATACAATGGCTTGTATGATTCTAACTTTTGTGCTGAGTTGTATATCTTTGCATTTTAGAACCTTTTCTAGTTCTTTTATAGCCACATTCCCCATTCTTACTCTTCTGCTGATTTCCTGACTGCAGTCCCCATTTCTATCAATGTTTGAACCCAGGTATGAGAATTCTTTTACTATTTCTATTTCTTCATTGTCTAGGTTGAACTTGTGAAGGTCCTCAGTGGTCATTATTTTTGTTTTCTTTATATTCAACATTAAGCCTGCCTGTGCACTTTCTTCTTTGATCTTCTTTAGTAGGTGTTCCAGGTCTGTGAGGTTTTCTGCTAGTACTATGGTATCATCTGCATATTTTAGATTGCTGATATTCCTCCCTCCTATTTTCACTCCTTCTTCTTCTGTGTCCAAACCTGCTTTTCTCATAATATCTTCTGCATACACATTGAACAGATAGGGTGAAAGGATGCAGCCTTGTCTGACTCCCTTGCCAATTGGGAACCATTCTCTTTCTCCATGTTCTGTTCTGACAGTAGCCTCTTGTCCTGGGTACAGATTCCTCATCAGAACTATCGGATGTGCTGGCACTCCCATGTCTTTAAGGACACTCCATAGCCTTTCATGATCTATGCAGTCAAAGGCTTTGCTATAGTCTATAAAGCACATACTGCTTTTCTTTTGGAATTCTCTGGTGTGCTCCATTAGCCATTATATGTTTGCAATGTGGTCCCTAGTGCCTTTTCCTTTCCTGAACCCACTTGGACCTCTGGGATATTTCTCTCCATGTATGGTTTAAGTCTATGTTGCAGAATTTTGAGCATGATTTTGCTTGTATGGGAGATCAGTGCTATGGTTCTATAGTTGCTGCAATTTCTCATATGTCCCTTTTTGTGGATGGGGATGTATATTGATCACTTCCAATCTGTTGGCCATTGTTTTGTTTTTCATATCTGTTGGCATATGTTGGTAGCACTGGAGATGACACCATCAGTGTGGATTGCAGCAGTTCAATTGGAACATCATCTGGTCCTTGTGATTTGTTTTTCTAACAATAAAATATTGTTTTTCTAATAAAATATTAGGTCAGGCATAAATTCACTCACTGTGTCTCTCTTCTCTCTCTTTGCACTTACAGGATTCTTTCTGAACAATATCCATATCACATTGTATCCTTTTATTTGCCAAACATTTCTTTATACCTTTGGTCTTTGGGAGCAGGCCATGTGCACACTGGGGTTTTGACCCACTTTCAGAAATCCTAGGATGGAGTCACTTTTTCCTGCCCATCTGTTCCGGCCCTAACTCAATTTCTGAGAAATGTGCTGAGATTAAAGTAAGGATAATCTCTGTCTCTGTAATTCATACTCTTAACCATGTATACTATAAATAAGGACACACACATTTTATTATTTTATGTTAAAATTAGATTAAATGCATTTTGGCCATTCCAGTCACCATGACCCCAGGAAAAATCCAGTCATTTCATTAGGGTTTTATATATTTTGCTTTTCTAACACACTCCTTAAAAACTTTACCTAAATCACCAACATTCAAACATGATGATTACCTTCATCAACATTCAAGCAAACTACTAACAAATCTCATAAATAAGTTTATGATGCATGAATCCTGCACATAATGATGTGGAAGTAAGCAACACTGAACTCCATGGTGCTTGTTTATATTGTATAGCTTGAACAGTTTCCATTTAGCACTAAGAAAAGCTTTCCAGTCAGCTGGACTACAATCTTTCAGTGTATTTCCCTGACATTCAAGGGACCTTACTGATGATAAAATGCAGTGCCTCTCAAGCATATTGCAAATGATATTGTTTGCTTTCTGAAGATTTGCTATATACATTTGCACTATTTTAACAAAGGCTATAGTTTGGACAGCTGCACAGTGGAAGTTAGAATGTCAATGGCTGTGAAATCTCTCCTGAACTTTCTCTCTACATCTCTTTATATGTTTGGAAGAGAAGCATTTGTATCATTTGACGCTGACCATCAGATCCCACAATATGTTTAGTCTGTTATCAAATCATAAGAGAGTCACCCATAGTTTTTCAAACATTTTGGTATTGTCATCCTGGCTTTCTCTTCACATTAGGAACTCTAATGTTTAAAGACAATCCCTTGTCTTTGGCTAAGTTTTCTGTCAAGAGACAGTTGATTCCTCCTGGCTGTGCATTAAAGTCTAAAGTACAGGATATGGTAGGTATGCTTTCACCAATGAAGACATGAACCTCACTTCAAATAACAAATATTACCATGACAAATTGGTAGGAACAGTGTTACCCAGAAAAGTATGAGGTTTGGAGAGCCTCCACTAATAAGAACAATCTATCTTTAATATGTTGGGGAATATTATTTTGGCTTGCAAGAAGGTGGGTAACCTCTGGGACCTAAAGCACCTTTTATACTCATACTGATAGAGACTCCAGGAACTAGGGAACTAAACGAGCTTTTATTGGAAGAAATATGAAAGGACACACACACACACACACACTATTATCAAAGATTCATGCAGAGACAATTGAAACAGACAAATGAAAGGAGATAGTGAAAACTGACAGTTTGAGGGTAGTATCTAACTGTCTTGAAGATGGGTCCACAGAAAGCAGGAACAGTTCCAACTTCTGAGGGTCACAGAGTGCAGCTAGGAGGCCACTGTGTGTGAAGAGGCTAGATTTTCCTGCTTAAATTTATACCTTAAATTTGCTTCAGGATAAGGTAATTTTATGAGAAACAAAGACTTAATAGCCCATTGGAAGGACCAAAAAAAAGAAAAAGGGTTTCTGAAGTGGTAGATTGTTTTGATATCCAGAAGATGTAAAGGACACTAATTTGATTGATAGTAGCATCATTGACTTCAAAAGGCAGATACAGGATCTGGAGCACCTTAAAATGTTTGGAGAGAAAGCTGTACTTGGGAGCATAGTAGGGAATAAAGGTGAGCATGATCTCATTTGATCTGTTAGTGAGAACCCTTCCTTTGTTTCTGTTTCAGGTAGAAATACAAACCATGGATTTTGTTTGTTTGTTTGCTTGCTTCTTTTATATTTTGTGTTTAGGCTGTCTGTATGTCTGGGCTCTACCTGTCTCATCCAAATACTACCTTGCTGGTGTTTAAAAGGCCATCACAACCTCCAAAGTACAAGCTGGCATCAGAGGAGCAACATAAAAATACAGATGCATCAAAAACACATTGTGGGAATACTGGGGTGCTTACAATAGTGTAATGAACCCAGTTACCAGAAAATATGGGGTATACAGATAGCCCCAAAGGAGTGGCTTGCCACCACTCCTTTCAGTGCCAGATCAGGCCTCAAGCAACTGCATGCCATGGTCCCAATTCAGCTGTTTGCCAGCCCAAAAAGTAATGGCAAAAAGCCACCCTTGCCACTGTGGCAGAAGCTTTTCACAGTTTCTTCGGTGCAATGCATTTTGAGGCCATTTTCATTCTGTAGTAGCATTTTTTAAAAATCAATATTGAAAGTGACCACACCTGCGAACAGTTTAATTTGTTAAATGTAGGAAAATTCCATATAGACGACTCTCAATGCTGCCTATTAAAAGACAATGGCTGACATTTTGTTCAGTATGAAATAATTTGTAGGATAGATGTATGATTCTGTAACTTTTTGGGATTCATATGTATGGTCTTGCTTCAGTGCAATGACTGAAAGTGTTTCCAGAACCCTTCCATATAAGCCTGGCACCTCTGCCAACAGAATGTTTTCTGGAGTGTCAGGGAGCAGGGCAGTGAATGAAGAAGCTTCCAACCCTTTCCCCAAAATAAGGGACTTTGCTGCACCTGCACTGCAAAAATAATCCAATTTTAAACCACATTAACTGACAGGGCTCAATACTAGTGAATCCTGGGAAATGTAGTTTGTTGTGGCACCAGAGTCTCTGGCAAAGAAGGCTAAATGCCTCACAAAACTACAGTTCCCAGAATTCCCTAGCACTGAGCCAGGGCAGTTAAAGCAGTCTCAAACTGTATTATTCTGCATCGTGTTTTGGACCTAAATGTCTCACATTACAATTCTCAGAATTCCATAGCATTGAGCCATGGCAGGCAAGGCAATGTCAAACTGGATTATGTCTCCAGGTTAATGGTTACTCCAGTTCAGACTTCAGAAGAGCAGCCAGACCCAGAAAAAAACACAAGACTGAACAAAAACCACCACCCAAAGGGAAGGTATTTTTTACCATACATCAGAGGAGTCACAGACAGAATAGGGAAACTGATAAGGAAACACAACCTCCAAATGGTCTACAAACCAACCAATAAAATTCAGGAAATGCTGCACTCAGCAAAAGACAGGAGAGACCCTTTCACAACTGCAGGAGTCTACTGCATGCCATGCAGCTGCGGACAAGTCTATATAGGGACCACAAAATGCAGTGTTCAAACACGAATCAAGAAACACAAGAGACACTGCAGATTGAGCCAGCCAGAAAAATCAGCTGTAGTAAAAAATGTTATAAACCATTAGGGGCATAAAATGCTATTTGAAAAACACTGAAATTCTGGACCATGCCAAAGATTATCATGTCAGAATGCACAGGGAAACCATTGAAATCCACAATTAGCTGGACAACTTCAAAAGGAAAGAAGAAACTTGAAAATAAACAAAGGACGTTATCACACGGGGTCTAAAGCAGACCCAATCCACACTCAATCCCGTCCTATTGCAGTTTTTTTCCCCGTGTGTTCACACGACGTCGCACACAACCCCATCCCAACCCCATCCCAATGCGGCATCATCCCCGTTCTTTTGAATGCCAGTTTCTTGAGGAAGTACAAGTGTGTGACCAAAATGATACCGCAATGATAGCGCTTTCACCGTATGTCTGATCACCAGATACGTATCCTGGAGCCCAGGCCCCGCGAAGGCTTGGGAAGGGGTGTGTGTGACAGCCAGCTGTCACACACACACACACACACACACACACCTTCCCAAGCCTGGAAGCCTGGTTGCTTTCCTTGGGACGAGGCCGGGCTCGGACCCCGGCCTCCTCCCAAGGAAAGCAACCAGGCTTCCCTTGGGACGAGGCCAGGGTCGGAGGATGCCTCCAACCCTGCCCTCCTCCCAAGGAAAGCAACCAGGCTTCCCTTGGGACGAGGCCAGGGTCGGAGGATGCCTCCAACCCTGCCCTCCTCCCAAGGAAAGCAACCAAGCTTCCCTTGGCAGGAGGCCAGGGTCAGAGGCATCCTCCGACCCTGCCCTCCTCCCAAGTCCCAAGGGTTGCTGTCACACACACCCCTTCCCAACCCTGTGCCGGCTTGGGAAGGGGTGTGTTTGACAGCCGAGGCAAGTGACAGCCGCGGCTGTCCTGTTTCTGCGCATGTGCAAGAACATCCTTGCTGGGTTCTGGAAGGGATTTTCTCACTTGTGTGTGAACGGCAGATACGGTTCCCAGGAGTGCATCTATCGCAGTTTCGTTAATTGTGCAATGATGCTAGTTGCGTATGATAGCCATTTCCATCTTGTGGGGTCTATATCGGTATAGTTCTGGATTGATTCCATACCGCTTTCTTGCCGCTTTGAGACCCGCGTGTGATAACGTCCAAAGTTTGAGTATCTGTCCTGAAAAACACCCAAATCAAGACTCAGCACATGCAAATGAACTTCACCCAGGGGCAGGGGATTTTCCAACAGACAATGGACCACTAATTAAATAGACACTAATCCTTCTCACATATCCTCCCACCTTGAGATCTTGTCATTCAACAACAGAACAATACACAGATTAACATGCAATACACAGATTAACATGCAAATCACATCTCAACCAAGGACACACAACATATATACACAACACTCACTTCCATGCCACTATTCTCTGAAGATGCCAGCCACAGATGCAGGTGAAATGTCAAGAAGAAATTCTTCTAGAACATGGTCTCACAGCCTGAAAAGCCCACAAAAACCCATGGATGCTGGCTGTGAAAGCATCCAACTTCACATTAAACAATAGGCTTTGGACAGATTGGATCCAGAGATAGTTACAATGATGGAGCAATCATGCAGGATCTCCACCTCTATTTCATATTTTCCTTTATGACAGATTTTTTGGGGGAGTGGAGAAGAGTGTGGAAGGAGGCAGCTGATTGCATGTCTAGAGCAACTGTTAAATTGTGTGAATGAGGTAATGGCATGATTAAAAAGTATTGTCTAGAAATAGTTTTAAGCTAGGGATGGAACACTTGGGGAAGCTCTAGAGCTAATTATCCACTCCCTGAAACCATTATGGGTCACATCACCTGCTTCAACTGAAAGAAAAGATGGGTAGAAATCAAATTTCTTGTCTTTCTTTCTTTCTTTCTTTCTTTCTTTCTTTCTTTCTGCACTACCCCAATACAAAACAAGACAGGGTTAAAAGCAAATTGTGCTCCCTAGGGTACAAATGTCCATGTTTTAATTCCCCAAATCTTACAATGTGAAGCCTCGGGGGGGGGGGGGAGAAGGAAGATCAATGGGAATTATATGCAGTCCCTAATATTTGCTTCATCATCTCACAATGGAACACATAGCATTAGGTTTTTGTAAAATGAAGTCAAGTGCATTAGCATTTAGTGCAGGGGTAGGCAACCTTTCCCCTTTAAGGGCCGAAGGACTTCAGCTCCCAGAAGCCTCAGCCATGTTGGCCAATAGTCCCATATTGGCCAATAGCTCCTGGGTTTCTGGGAGCTGAAGTCCCTCGGCCCTTAAAGGGGAAAGGTTGCCTACCCCTGATTTAGTGATACAAATCCTACAGAACTATCCTATATGTTTTTATTCACAAATGTCATTGAATTAATAGGACTTAATCAGAACAAAGTATATACAATGCTATAGCCATACAGTGAAGTGCTATGTAAAGTAATTCCCACTGTGCCCAATGTGGTTAAGTTCCTAGTATATTTGCCTTTGCCTTTGGGAATACAGCTTTAATTAATATGTTTAAGAGAGAGAAAGATGAATCACCTAAGCATTTTGTTTCCTGCTTTGAGCAGGAAGAAAGACAAGTTGAGTTAAAATGCCTGCTCCAACTCTATGATTCTGATTAGTTAAGAGCCCTATCTTGATGAGACTCATTTTGACTGTACAAATGTGATAAGTGTCTTTACATTTCCAGAGACAAATGTAGCAGGATAAAGATGAGAAGTGACATTCTAGGATAACTCTAATAGCTAAAAGAAAGCCCAACCAATTATCTGATTTCAGCTGACAGAAATGTGAACTACAACAGGAAGATGCTATATGAGAATTGGCTTTATATCTAAAGTCTTAATTGAGAGCCTGAGACAAAGAGAGAGGGAGAAAAGTGAAGATGGAGCTTTTCCAGTTTACATGGAAAGGCAGTTGTAACATTTCTGAAGTAATTACTTTTCTGAAAAGAGTTTGTGGGGTTGAAAATAGTGTTAATGCAAGTTCTCTCTTCATTAACACAGACAATTCATTCTGTGTGGATTCCTTATCTATTCATAAGATTGGTTCTCTAGACAAAGGGGAAGATAACTGAGGACTTAGACTGAATCCCTCAGCTTCCACCAGATTCAGAGACCTCCCTTTTACATAAAACAATCTAAAATACTGCTTCAGAGGATTTCCCTGTCCTTTACATGACAACTGTTAGGGTGCATGGAAGGTCTCAGGAGGAGAAGGGTTAATTCTGATGGAGTTAATGAGTTCCTGACTGGATCTTGACAGTAGTCTGTTTAAATATCTCATTCAAAAGATCTGAAAGAACAACAAAGGTGTCAAAGGTTAAAAATGGAGAAAGGAAGGGGGAAGAAAAAAGAAATGTAGCAGCATGCTTAAAACTTTATTTCAGCATGAGTTTTTATGAATATAAACCTGCTTCTTCAGATACAGTACAGAGGAATATGAAAGACTGTGGGAGTGAGATGGACTGTAATAGGGTCCAGGTCAAGAAAAAATGGGGAGTACAGACTCAAAGTTCACAGAGTTTAAGGAGGAAGATGCATGAAACATCAGCCAGAAAGAGTGGCAGAGGAGGGGACAGCAGAAGACGAGCAGCCTTGAAGCCATGAAGGAAATTAGTAGAGATGAGAAGGAACCAGGGAATCAGAGTGGACAGGCAGGACAAGGAAGGGGAGAGCCCAGAGCCCAGAGAGTCCATTGTTTGGGGCTTTTTTAGACTAGAGGGTAAAAGAGGATTGATGGTGATTTCTGCTACATGCTTTGGTCCTTTTATCAAACAAGATTAGAAAACCAGCCCCAAAGCTCCAGTATGTAAGACACCTTTATTTATTAATGTCTGTTATCTAATACATCCATTCTTGTGCTGTCCTATCTCTCTTTCTCAAAAAGTTGTGTAAAATTAAAAGGTCATGGCTGGAGGCAGACCTGCAATTGTCCAGTTTTTCTTCAGAAAGTTGCACAGTTCCAAGCTGTTACTTGATTGTCAAGAGACTAATCTGTCAATTCATATCAAAGCCATAGATAAATATGAAATGACTACCAATAGCTTTTGGCTCAGTAATAATATGAAAATAGATACCATTTTCTGGAACTTTCTATATAAAACCATAATTTTGAACCTCAAAGTTACATTTTAAGATAAATGCTGGAACTGTATACTGACCAATTCAATGTGGTCACAAAGGCCTTAAACCAGTCTTAATTAGAGTAAGAGCACTGAATCAATTACTGAATGGTCAGTCAATACTTATGTGAATCCCACTGTTTGAATGGATATGCTCTAGTTGAGGTGAAATTCCACTTCAATATTAGGAAGAACTTAATAATAATAATAATAATAATAAGTTTTATTTATAGCCCGCCTCTCTGCATTGCAATCAAGGCGGGTTACAGCATTTAAAATATAACAAGTTAAAACGTACCCAGCACCCACAATCTCCCTCCCACCCCTTAAAACAAAATTAAATCGAAAAAGGTTAAAACAAGGCAATGCATTAAATTAAAATACTATAATATAATAAAACCAAAGGATCAATTGTGCCAGCTCGGAGAAAAAAAAAATTAACTCATCTCGTTGCTGCAGATGTTATTCTGGGAAGGACTGTCGGAAGGCCTTCCTAACAGTAAGAAACTTCCTAACAGTATGAGCTGTTCAATAATGGAACACTCTCCCTTAGAGTGTGGGGGGAAACTATTTTTTGAAGGTTTTTAAACAGAGTCTGGATGGCCATCTGTAATGGGTGCTTTTATTGTGAGTTCCTGCCTGGGAGGGGGTTGAACTTAATGGTCCTTGAGGTCTCTTCCAATTCTATGATTCTAGAAACTAGATTTAGCCTATGATATGCATGGGAGTATCTATTGCTCAGTTAAGTGTTCAAGAAATGTTGCCTTTTAATACTGACTTTTTCATTTTTGTTGTATTTTAAGAATCAATTTTATATCTATATTTTCCAGTCATACATTGTTATGGAATTAAGTATGAAATGCTGTAAAGAAGCTGTTCTTAAACCAGATGTTTTATGCATATATTTATGAACTTCCATATTGTTTGAGTTACACCAAATCTAATTTTGCTTTCTAAGTCTGTTTGAAAAGAGGAATACATCAAACATGTCCTCAGCTTTTCTGCATCACTAGACTTGTTCATTTTCCATGAATCCTAATTTCCATTCAGCACACTTCCGTGGTACATTGGGTGGTTGACCTCTTTGGGTGACCACTTGTCAGACTTAGAACAACTCTAGGGCAACTTTTAACATCACACGTAAGGCTACACTAACAAAATTTAATATACTGTAAGGTAATTTCCTCCTTCATCCTCTTTCCTTTGTAGCTTGGTGCATACATGTGGTATAATATTTTTAAAAGGAGGAAATAAATTATAATGTGGGTATTCTTAATTAGTTATTTTCTTTTTATTTTTTTATAAATTTATTAATAATTATAACATATACAACATAAAACATAAGACAAAACAAAAACAAAACAAAACATCAAAACACATTACATTCCACAAATACATATACACACCTCTTTCTACATTTAAATCTAACCATTCATACATTTACATCCTACATACACTTTTAATATAATTCCAAATATTACAAAATATTGTTATCTTCTTCCAAATAAATGTATAATTGCCTAAAGTCATAACAAATTTCCTTTACCCCTCTATTAAATAAAACTCTTTTTTCTCCCCTTATATTTATTGTTTGAACATTCCTGGTATCTTATCAAATTAATATCTTTATTCAATCAAATCATATTTAAGTTTCCCATATCAATCCTCATAATTTGTTTTCATTCATATCCTTCTTTATCACAGTATTCTTTAAAAGCTGTCCAACCTCTAACCACTTCCTCTTCCTCTTCATCATTTAATAAACCAGTCAGAAGATCCGATTCCATCGCTTCCCAAGTTTTCCTTTTCCATTCATTTATAGTGGGAATAGTTGTTTGTTTCCATTTTTCAGCAAATAATATTCTGGCAGTTGTTATCATATAAGGTAAAATCCACCTTTTATCTTTTTCCAAGATTTTCTCTACTTTAACATATTTAACAAAAAAAAAAAAAAAGAGTTGGTTCTAATGGTATCTCTACTTTGTAAATTTTTGATATCACTTCCCTCATCTTTTCCCAAAATTTTTGAGCTTCTGCACAAGTCCACCACATATGATAAAAATTTGCTCTTGATTTGTTGCATTTCCAGCATTGATCTTTTCCAGATTTATATAATTTATTTAGTTTTTCCGGAGACAAGTACCACCTAAAAGACATCTTAATGTGGTTCTCTTTATAATTCTGGCATCTCGTAAATTTATTGGTATCAAGCCATGCCTTTTCCCACTTGCTTAAATCTATAGGTTTACCTATATCCTGCGCCCATTTTATCATAGAATGTTTTATTTTTTCATTTTCTAAATTCCTACCTTGCAATATTCTATAATATTTTCCAATATGACCTTTATTTTTATCAAAGAATATTTTGTCCAATTCATTTTGTGTATTTAATATACCTAGAGTATTTTTGTCAACTTTGAATCTTTCATTTATCTGCATATATAAAAACCAGTTGTCTTGAAATTCTTTACTTAATTCTTCTCTAGTTTTTAAAGAGTCTCCCATTTCTCCTTTCCAATTAATTAAGTCCTTGTATGTTAACCAAGCTCTTTTTTCCATTTTAGATCTATTAAAGAAAGCTTCCTGCGGAGATGTCCAACTGGGAATATGCATTTAAAATTGTTCCTTTATCTTTAACCAAATTTTTAATAAAGAATTTCTTACAAAATGGTGTGGAAAGTCTTTATTACTTTTGAGTTTGTTATATATCATATAGGCATGAAGGCCAAACCTCAATTGAGATTTCTCTATTTCTAATAGCCTTTCATTTTTTAAGCTGATCCATTCCTCTATCCAATTAAGGCAGGAAGCCCTGTATTATAATTTAAGGTTTGGAAGACCACATCCACCTTTTATTTTTTTTTCGGTCAGTAATTTCCATCCTATCCTTGCTTTCTTTCCTTCCCACACAAATTTTAATATTTCTTTTTGCCAAGTATCTAAATATTTTTCATCACTTATTATAGGTATATTTTGGAATAAAAATATTAATTTTGGTAGCAATACCATTTTAACTGCTTCAATTCTGCCTAGAAAAGATAGTTTTTTTTCCTGACCATCTCATCAACTCTTTTTTGGACTCTTCCCAACATTTCAGATAATTATTTTTAAATAAATCTATATTTCTTTTAGTCAAAATTATCCCCAAGTATTTTACTTTTTTCTCAATCTTCAATTTTGAAATCTCTTCCAATTCTAATTCTTCTCTCTTATTCATATTCTTAGTATTACTGTTTTATCTTTATTGATATTAAATCCTGTGACCTGGCCAAATTCTTCTATAACTCTAATTAATTTATTTATATTTTCTTTTGGATTTTCTAAAAATAAATAAATAAATAAAATACATCGTCCGCAAATGCTTGTAACTTATAAATGTGATGTTTTACTTTCACTCCTTCAATTTCTGAATCCCTCCTTATTTTGTTATTTAATACTTCAAGTACTAATAAAAATAGTAAAGGCGAAAGACGGCATCCTTGCCTGTCCCTCTTTCAATATTATTTTTTTCTGTTTTTTCATGATTTATTATTATCCGGGCTCTTTGTTCCTTGTATATTTCTAGAATCCATTTATTAAATGTGTCTCCCATTCCCATAAGCTTAATTAGTTCTAACAAAAAACACCAATTAACCCTGTCAAATGCTTTTTCAGCATCCAACAGTACTAGTGCTAACTTTTTATTATTATTAATCTCAAAATGTTCTATTATATTAAGTGCTATTCTCATATTATTCTTAATTTGTCTGTTCGATATAAATCCGTTCTGGTCTTCATGTATTATTAAAACCAATAATCCTTTCAACCTATTAGCTATTACAGATGTGAAGATTTTATAATCAGTGTTAGTCAAAGATATTGGCCTAAAATTCTTCAATTCTAAACAGGATTTTTCCTCTTTAGGGATTAATGATATCCAGGCTTCCTTCCAAGACTCTGGTATACCTTCATCATTTATCTTATTCATCATTTCTTTTAATGGCTCAACCAAAATGCTAACAAATTTCTGATAATAAATCGCCGTTAAACCATCCGGGCCAGGAGCCTTTCCCTTTTTCATTTTCTCAATCACCTCTGTAATTTCTTTAGTTGTTATTGCTTGATTTAACCTTTCTACCTGTTCTTCATTTATTTTATCTATCTTCTGCTCTTCCAAGTATTTTTTCACTTTTTCCTTTTCATTTTCTCTTGTTCCTAGTTTCCTATACATTTTATCATAGTAATCTTTAAATGATTTTTTTATTTTTTCTTGATCTACAATTATTTCTCCATTATTACTTATCTCTGTTATAATTTTCTTCTCTTTTTCCCTCCTAAGTCTGTTTGCCAGTAGTCTACCTGCTTTATTTCCCAATTCATTTTTTTTGTCTTACATATCTCATTTTGGTCTCTATTTCTTTAATTGTTAATTCTTTTAATTGTTGTCTTAAATTTTCAATTTTACATTTCAATTGTTTATCTCCTGTCATTTTCCATTCATTCTTTTTTGACCTTAATTCTTCATTTAGTTTTTATTCTTTTTCTTTCTCCTTTCTTCTTACTTCCACTTGTAATTTAATAAATTCTCCCCTTATAACCACCTTACTGGCTTCCCATATAAGTTTGCTTGACATTTCTTCCGTCTTGTTTTCTTTAAAGTAATATTCTAACGCCTCTTTTATCTTCTTCACATCATCCTTACTTTTAAGTAAATTTTCATCTAGTCTCCAAGTGAACTCCTTCTTACTTACATTCATATTCATTTCTATAGGGTTATGGTCTGAAACATATCTGTTTAGTTTCTCCATTGTCATTATTTTGGGTACCAAATTTTTTGAAACTAAGAATAGATCAATTCTCGATAATGAATTATGGACCTCTGAAAAAAAAGGTATAACCTTTAGATCAGGGGTAGGCAACCTTTCCCCTTTAAGGGCCGAGGGACTTCACCTCCCAGAAGCCTCAGCCGTCTTGGCCAATAGTCCCATGTTGGCCAATAGCTCCTGGGATTCTGGGAGCTGAAGTCCCTCGGCCCTTAAAGGGGAAAGGTTGCCTACCCCTGCTTTAGATTTTTTAAATTTATGTCTCCAAACATCTGTCAAACCAAATTCTTCTATTAATTCAAAACAAGATAATGGTAGCTTCCCTTGATTTGCTCGAATTTTCCTTCCTTCTAAAGATTTTCTATCAACTTTAGGATCACATACTGCATTACAATCCCCCAACAATATTATATCATTATAGTTTAATTTCTTAAGCTCATTTGATATTTTTACAAAGTATTGATCTTTGTTTTCTAGTAGAGCGTAAATCCCCACCATCAATATCTTCCAATTGTCTATTTTAACTTCAATTCCCATCAATCTGTTTAGACTGATATTTCTTATTTACAAAAATTGCTATTCCCTTCTTCTTCTTTTTTCGCAGCTGATATATATGACAATCCTAATTTAGGATTTCTAATATATTTAGCATCTTTTTCTCTTATTTTTGTTACTTGGATACAAGTGATATCACTCTTTAGCTTTTCCAGTTGATGAAATACCATATTTCTCTTATATTTTGAATTAATACCTTTTACGTTCCATGATATTAATTTCACCATATCTCTTGTAATCTTATTTTCTATATATCTTCTGCTATATCTCTTTCACTATCTTCTTCTCTTTCTTCTTTTTTGATGTTGTGCCACCCCTTCCACCCCTTAACTGAATTTTATTTTATTTTGTTTTACTTTATATTATTATTTTTTTGTCTTTTTTCACAATGATGATAATGAGAAAAAAACGGAATCTTATTCCTTTCAATTCCTTTTTTTTGTTCAGTTTTTTTCCTTATTTCACAGTTCTGCTCCTTCCTCTTCACTTTCCTCTTCACCCTCTGATTTTGAGTTATCCTTTTTGTCTTTAATCAAATCTTCTTCTTCAGTATTTTTTCCTCTTTTTGAATTTTCCTTTTCTTTTATTCCTTATTCTTCCTTTTTCCCTTTATATCTTTTAGATCTCCACTCTCTTACTAAAGTTATTTCTCCATTTCCTTCCTCTTTTGCATTATAATCTTCTCTAAGTTTCTGTTCCATTTCTTTTGCTTTTATTTCATTATCAATCTTATATCTTTTCTGTTTATATGTAAAGGAAAGTCCTTCCATTCTGTCCCATCCTGTCCCATATTCTTTAGTAACTGCGTCAAGTTTCTATATTTTTGTCGTCCCAAAATAATATGTGGTGGCACATCCTTAAAAATTTTAATTTCAACATCTTCCATTATTATTTTAGATTCGTAACTTTTCTGTATTAACATTTCCTTTATTCTGGTTCTAGTCCAACAAATGAACACGTCTCATGGAATTTTTCTTTCCTTTGCTTGTATAGCGTTAACTCAAAATATTTTGTCCACATCTTTTTCTAGTGAATCTTCAGACATATCAATTAACTTTGCTAGTCCCGGAATTACTCTGAGAATAAGGTTTTCATTACTTTTCTCTGGCAGACCTCTTATTTTAATGCAGCCTTCTGTATAACAAAGCTCATTTGTCCACATCAATTGTTCATGTCCTTCTATTTTCTTCTTGTTTTCTTTAAGATTAATTTCCAATATCTCAGTTCTTTCTTTTACTTTATCCACTTCTTTTTGATTCTTATTGATATCTATTGACATTTTCTCAATTTTCTTACTAATATTATCCAGTTCTTTTTTTATATCCTTCCTTATCTCAGATCTAGTTTCTTTGATCTCTCCTCTAATCTCTTGACTAGAATCTCTTAAATCATCTTTCATTTCTTGTCTATTTTCCTTTATTTTTTGTCTTATCCAGCGCATTTCTTCCACCAGTTGCAATACTGGGTCTATCATCTTAATTGAATCATCTGTGGATCCCCTTCTTTGAACAGATAACTGTGTTTGAGTCAAACTTTTCTTTGATGTAGCCATATTCCCAACTTTTCCACTCTCAAGTTTGTCATTCATACAACTCGTTACTTGGTTACTTGGAATCATAGGTATTCGCCAGCTGTTCACCACCCACTGCTCACTGTCACCAGCCGTCTCAATCAATTTTCCACTTGCCATCACAGGTCACAAGCCGCCTCCCTCCGCAACCTTTGGCCATGAGTCACTCGTCATTCAAACCGTCTTATTGCTCCACACCGCTCGTCACTCGCTACCCTCCGTCATTCTCCGTCGCTCTCCGTCGCTCGTCACTTCAAAGCACCTTCTGCCGCTCACGTTACTTCCAGCCGTCCTCCGCTCACCGTCGCAAGCCTCCCAAGCTGCAAGCCGCTCAAACCGCTCACCACACGCTGCTACCCTCCGTCATTCTCCGTCGCTCTCTGTCGCTCGTCACTTCAAGGCACCTTCTGCCACTCACATTACTTCCAGCTGTCCTCCGCTTGCCGTCACAAGCCTCCCAAGCTGCAAGCCGCTCTCAACAAGTCACTCATCTCGGGTCAACCTTAATCCTCTCCAGAAGTCTTCAGTCTTTTCACTTCCTTGTTATGCATTTTACGTCTTTTACATCATTTCTCTTCCCTTCCTGTTACCATATATGGGAAACGCTGCTCTTCTATTATCCAACGCTTTACAGACACTTCCTTTTTTTTTTTTTAAAGAACCAGGACAACAATCCAAGGGTAAGTTATACATTGGCAATTATTATTCTTTCTCTATTTTCTTTCTTCTCGTACATCCATTCTATTTATCTTTTATTTAAAATGTGCGCGACAAGACCTCATTTATATAAATAAATGAGTGCTACAATGGGAGGGCTGGAATCTTCAGAGTCTTGCAACACCCTGGTTCCGAGAAAGGAGAACAAAAACCCAATCTCTTCCCAGTATTGTCTATAAACTCCCCCAACGATTCCCTCCAAAAAGTCTTTCATATCAGAAAGACAATGGACGGGTAGTTTGCAGTCCCATTCCTACAAGAACCATTGTAGCAGAGGTAGCAAAGTACTATGAATTCATACTTGCAGCCTCTCTCGGCGCCATCACACCTGAAGTCCCGATACTCAGGTCTTAATTAGTTATTTTCAAAAATAAAACAATTATTTAATATTTTAAAATATTCATTCATTTATTTAAAATTATTTATATATAGCCTGTTCACCCTAAGCAGTTTAGGGTGGTTTAAACTAAAAAGATAATTTATAAAGTAATATTAACAAGCTATGACAAATGACCAAGAATACATGACATTGTATTTCTAATCTCACTTTTTTTAAAAAATAACTTAAATAGTTTTTTTTATCTATGCTTGACTGTCCTCTAGATCAGGAGTTGGCAATTTCATCAGATCTGGGGGGGGGGGGGAGTTCAACCTCAGTATCGTGCTGCAGGCTGTACCCACACTGTTGCTGCACTTTGATAAAATTCAGCAACATGGTGATAATTGGAAGTGGGGAGAAAACCCTTCTGTTTTCTCAGAAATTGTATTTGTGCATTACAAGGTACATGAGAAACACACATCTTGTTTTAGAGACTTTTTAATTTGCTGTTTTTGGAAGCCACCTTGGGTCCCACTTTGGGAGAAAGGTGAAATACAAATGAAGTATATAAAATAAAATAAGTATCATATAATCATAATTCCCCAATTGTGTATGATATAGATTGTTTGACACTACCAATGTGTTTTCAGGTCCAAGTCAAAGTTGTGGTGGTCCTTAAAAGCCCTATCTAATTTGATTCTAGATTATTTGAGGGATTTCCTATACCTATACAAACCTGCTTGTGTATTATAATCATCTTCAGATGGCATTCTTACTACTTTTCAACTATTATTTAATATTAATGCGTGACTTCATGGATATGGTTTTAAAATTGAAGTTGACTTGACTTGACTTCACCTTCAAGCCACGTGAAGACTGTGATCTTGAATAACAGCTTGGAAATATATTAAATGCTAGTGAAAATTGAGGACACTAGCTGAACACAGGATTTGGCTTGCACTGGGAATGAGCATTTTAAATTCCCCCAAATGGACCTGATGAAATATCTTTGCAAAACCTTTTAGAAAATCAAATTGATTTCCCTTACCATATGTGGCACTATTTCAGTTTCTTTACCTACCCATCAATTCTCAGATGTAATTCTTAAATCAAATTTAACAATTAGGGGCCTGGTATTGATTACACTGTCATTGCTTTTTGCTGTCAATAGCATAAATCACTTCACTGAAGTAGGGTGAACCCTCCAAAAAGAATTCAAAAACAGTCAAAGACATGAAAGCTGCATTTGATCAGTTCACACCACTATATTCCAGATTTATTTCTGGTTTTCCTCTGTGCTCCAGCAGTTGAAGTAAAACAAACTTATGGAAGTCTGGTTGGTGAAAATGGCTTTTGGTCAATTTGTGGAATTTGTGGCAGAGGCTTATAGTTAATTCTGTATTGACCTGCTTGAAGATAATACTGTAGTAGAGAGTGGGCATATCAAAACAAGCATAACTGTGGCAGTTTGATGTTTTTTTACCTGACATGGCTCCATCCTGTAGAATTTTGAAATTAGTAGTTTAGTCCTAGTGTTTTAGTTCATGATAGTAAATTAGAGTGGTGGAGTCTCCTTCTTTGGAAGGCTTTAAACAGAGGCAGGATGGCCATCTGTTGGGTATATTTTGATTGAGAGTTCCTGCATGGCAGGGGAGTTGGACTGGATGGCCTTTGTGATCTCTTCCAACTCTATGATTCTTTGATTCTAAAAATTTATCAGACTACAATTCCCAGGAATCCATAGGATGGAGCCATAGCAGTTGATGTAGTATTAATCAGATATAATAGCACAATGAGGATGCACTCAATGTGATGGTTATACAGTAACATGTTCAAAGGATCCCTCCCAGGATATTGCTAGGATTATTAGAGCAGTGGGGGAGGAAGGTCCATCTCTAGGATATATTACAGAAAAAGAAAACAACTTTCTAATAAAAACTAATCCCATGCCCCACTATTCCATACCCTACCAAAAATCCATGAAGGTATATATACTGCCTCAGGTAGATCTATTGTTTTAGGCTGTGGATCTACCTTGGAGCCCTTCGCACAATTTGTTGATTATTTCTTGAAGCTTTTCATACCTTCCATACAATCCTATATAAGAGATACTACAGATTAACAAAACAATGCTTCTAAAGATAAGGGAAATGACATATTGGGGACCATGGATGTCAGATCACTTTATATCAACATACCCCAGGATAAAGCCCTAAACATTATAGGAGTCAATTTGGTCAGGAGGAAAGTCAAGCATCCCCCAGACCTTTTTTAACTCACTTTGGCCGAAATAGCTTTAACAAAAATCTATTTTAGATTTGAACAAAAATATTATTGACAAATTAAGGGGGTTGCTATGGATTGTCCTATGACCCCTGTGGTGGCTAATCTTTATATGGAGGAATTTGATAAAAACAACAGTCCACCTTAATAGGACATACAAGGGGAAATTCATTCTTTGGCCTAGATATTTAGATGATATATTTTATATCTGAAGAAATGACAATATAGAGTTAAAACAGTTCCACATAGCAATAAATAACAGTAATAGACATATTAAATTTGATTTCAATCACAGCAAGACAGAGATCCACTTATCAGATCTGAGGATAAAAAAGAGGAAGCTCATTGCATTACCTCATTATATAAGAAACCAACAGATGCCAACACATATCTTTGTTTTGATAGCAATCATCCAACAGCCATGAAGAATAATCTCCCATATGGTCAATTTCTTTGATCGAAATGTAATTGTTCTCATGATGAGGACTTTAAGGAGGAATCTGACTTATTGTCCAAACAACTAAGAGACAGAGGCTATCTACAACATGTGATTTCCAAAGGAGTAGCTAGAGCAGCTGACAAACCAAGACTGGAACTTTTAAAAAAACCAACATAGACCACAAACTAATCGTGTTCACTGCACACTGACATTTAATCATATCACCAAGTATATACAGAAGGCTATACACACACTGGCACCTTTAGAAAATATTCCAAGATATGAACAAAAACTAATGATTTCATTTAAGAAAACCAAAAATATCGGACTTAGTTATGCATGCTGAGTGTAAAACCTTAAAACAATCTGCTGAGAATACTGTGATGGGTCTATCTAAGCCAGTAGGACACCACCCATTTGGTCATTGTACATACTGCACCCACACAACAAAATGACAGAATTTGTAAATTACAATGACCTACAACAATATAAACTATCCCACTTTAACACATGCAATACTAGTTTTGTGATTTATGCTATTCAATGTGCATGTAAGAAACTTTATGTGGGATGCACCACAAGACCAACAAAATGCAGAATAGGGGAACACCTCTCTAATCTAAAAAATAGAAGAGTGGGAGCTCCCTTAGGGCCTTTACAGACTGCCAGAAATAGTGCAACTTGAGGCCATTTTAACTGCCCTGGCTCAATGCTAGGGACTCATGGGAACTGTAGTTTTTTTCTGGGATATTGAGCCTTCTCTGTCAGAGAGCTCTGGTGCCATAACAAACTACAGTTCCCATGATTCCCTAGCACTGAGCCAGGAGAGTTAAAGTGGACTCAAGTTGCATTATTTCTAGCAGTCTGTAAAGGCCCTTAGTCAGTCATTTGGTAGAAATGCAACATTCTACAGCTGATTTCCAATTTTAGAACATAGAAAGAATTTATAATAATAAAGAATATATTTTAAAGAAAGAAAGAGATAGAATGGATTCTAAAACTAAAATTGTTGGTGCCTTTAGGTTTAAATGAAGATTTGGACCTACAATCCTTAATTTGAATATATTTGTTTTCAGCTCCTGAAGATGGCCTAGTGTGGCCAAAATGCATTGGGCTTTTTAAATGCTGAATAAACAGTTGGCCATCTTAGAGCATGTAGAGTTTGTTTCCTCTCTGTTTGCTGGTTATCCAGTACAGTAAGGGAAGGGTACTGGTGGATTGATTCCAGATGTTTCTTTCTGCTGTGTGTTCGTTGCAAGATTTCACCTAAGATTTGATTACACATTGCAGTGAAAAGAGCAAACAAAAATTGAAACCCAAGCAACCTTTTAAATGGTTGGGTCTTGGTATCTGGCTCAGAAAAGAAAGACATCTTGCACTGTGTTTCTAAAGCATTGTCTAGGCTAGCCCTTCTATTTTGCTTCCTTTTGCTCACTCATTGTTGGAGGCACTCACTGTAAAAAAGAAAGAGCAATCCCATTTCCTGGTCTCTAGTCAATCACCTTCCATTCAAGGGAGTAACAGCTGTTAAGTGCCACTCTGATGCTTTGTGATTTGTCTTCAGATGATGGTTATTTTCTTCTCTGATTTGTTATACTTTAAGTTACTTTCAATGCTTTAGCAGCAGGAGTCTAAAACTGATTCAGTTCAGCATTCACAGTAGGAATTTCAACATGTCACAAAAATACACCAGGATCAATGGCAAGTAATGCCCCTTCCTCAAAAATATTGGTCCTTATAGTTCCACCCAGACACCATCCCTTCCACCACTTTGCTAACCCTGCAACCAGATTTTTTTTTTTTTTTTTTACATTTTAGCCAAAATTCTGTCAAACTTACTTTTCTGAAGCCAGATACTGGACTATTTACAGAACTACAATATATATTCTGAGATAAGTCCTATTGTTTTCCATCATGTTTATCCTCAAGTAATTGTGTATATGGTTGCAGCTTCAACTAGTATATGCTAGGGATGCAAATCCTTGAATATTTCATCCTCAAGTACAAGGATGAATTATTCCTTTAGATTTCTGTTCACTTTAAGGGGGGGGGGGGAACCAATGGGGATGTAATTGTGCACTGTTTTTTTTTTCTAGAAGCTAGCAATGATTAATATCTGCAGCATTTTTCCTGCTATGAGAAAGTTTTGAAACCACACAGTTTGGAATCCTACTCACAGTTTGGGACCTATTCTGAACAATATTTGTACATGGTGGTTTTGCAGAGAAAACAGTATTGTCTGCACAGAAAAGAGCATAAGCTGCACATAAAATAAAATTTTAAAGGAGAAATATTAATTTCTGCACAAGGCATGCTGTAATTGGTGATTTATTCTATGTTAATTCACACATGGTTGGTTTGCCTAGAAAACAACATTTTCTGCACAGGAATAAAAGGCATTTTTATGCAGGAATTCATATTTATGCATTGAAATATTATTTTCCATGTGGAAAATGTTTCCTGCACTGAACTTTCTGTTCTCTGCACAAACCAACCACATGCAAAGTTTGTGCATAATGAGTCCTGATCTGCAAAGAATATAATCAGTCCAAGATTCTTCTCATCAGGGTTTCTCAACACTTTTTTTAAAAAAGATTTTCGACCATTTTTTTAGATACTTTCAAATATTATTTCCATCCCTACTAATAATTTTTCAGTTTCCTACCCATATGAAATGTCCCAAACTGTTGTGGAGAATTTTCGTGCATAAAGAAATTCCACTGCTCATAAAACATGTCTCATGAGTAACTTCCCCAACCCCACATGCTTTTGCCCTGACAATAATTCCTTTGCAAGGCGTCCAGATACAAAGTGTCACTTCTCTGTTCTTCTTCTTGAGGGGGGTGTCCTGACTGTTGGGAATTTCACATTTGGACCTGGAAATATTATTTCCATCCCTCATGCCTGATAATTAATTTTCTTGGCTCTAAATGGGAACAAATATTAAGAGAAAATGTTTTATAAAAGCCAAGATGATGTGACTGTGAGGTTATCTAACACAAAACCCAGACACACTATGGGCCTTTGCAGACTGCCAGAAATAGTGCACATTAAATTGAGGCACTGCCCTGGCTCAGTGCTAGGGAATCATGGGAACTGTAATTTATTGTGGCACCAGAGCTCTCTGACAGAGAAGGCTCAATATCCCAGAAAAAAAATACAATTCCCATGACTCCCTAGCACTGGGCCAGGGCAGTGCCTCAATTTAATGTGCACTATTTCTGGCAGTCTGCAAAGGCCCTATAAAGCCAGGAAGGATTTATGTTGCAGAAATTGTTATGCAAAAAGTGTGTTTCATTAGGGACATTTTTAAATGCATCATATGGTTCCATTCTCCATGCTGAAGTATTGAATCATAGGTCCAAGACACACTACAGAAATAGTCCAGAGTGATACTGCTTTACCTGCCATGTCTCAGTACTAGGGAATCCTGGAAATTGTAGTTTATTGTGGCACCAGAGCTCTCTGACAGAGAAGGCTAAGTATCTCACAAAATTACAGTTCCTAGAATTCCCAAGTATTAAACCAGAGTACTTAAAGTGATCTCAAACTGGATTATTTCTGCAGTGTGTTTTGGACCACAGAATCAGAGTTGGAAGAGACATTAAGATCATCAAGCCCCTGCCATGCATGAACACATAATCAAAACACTCCCAACAGATAGCCACCCATTTGTTCCATTGTCAAATAGCTTTTACTATCAGGAAGTTCTTCCTAATCCTTTCCCAAAGTTTGTATCTCCATGCCTTATTTTCTGGAACAGCAGAAAACAAGCTTGCTATACCTTCAATATGGCATCCCCTCAAATATTTAAACAGAGCTATCATATCACCTCTTAACCATCTCTTCTCAAGGCTGAACATACCCACCTCCTCACAGGGCATGGTTTCCAGGCTTTTCACCATTTCTGGAAATATAAATACTGAAAAAAGCAAATCTGTGTTCACTGCAGATTCAGACTGTTCTTGTCTTAACACTAAATGTTAAAGCAAGAACAATCTAGATTTTCTTTTGCTATGAATGGGGGAAAATGTTAAATGGCCAGAATCCATTCCTGATTTTTATCAGGGAATATTTTTTTAAGTCCTGGGGTGCCCAGCAGTGGCTATTCACCCTTTTTATTACTAGAAGAAGGATTGTCTGGGGTATGTTTGAGGGACTACTGAAACAACCTTGTGGGAATCCAGGGCCAGCTTTTGGCAATCACAGTACTAAAATCTTAACTTTAAATTTCTTTAAATTTAACTGACAGGCTTAGTTGGAAGATGTTTACTGAGGAAAAGGTAAGGATGCCTTTGGAATGTAATGCTGGAAGGCTAGGCTTTAAAAGTGACATGAAAGTAAAAGGATCATGAACATCAAACTAATTGCGAGAAAAGTGAGAATCCTCTTTCCTCAACTGATGTCTAGTGCCTACATGCAGAAGTCAGTAGAATGTTCTACTGGTGGTGAAGTATCCCCTGACAGAACCTATAATAATATTCCATTCTGTGAAATGGAAAGCACCATAAATTAATAATGGTCTGCAGGAGAATGTCAAAACAGGAGCAGTCAAGCAATTGACACTGTCAGTACTTCCACCACTCACAGACTCAAATCTCTACTGAGATGTTTTCATTTATGTCTGTCCACAACAACCAAGAGAAGAAATCTCAATGCCTTTTCATGGGTCTAAAACCGAATAAAAAGATTGCTAGTGAATTTCCAGTCTTTCAGTGAACCATAATTTTATTACAGTTAATGTTGATGCACATAACCTAGGAGTGGTACAAACTTCTAATCAATTCTCACTTGGTTTCTAAACCTCATTGAAGGATGATAGTCATCTAAGGATTGATGAGACAATCATTTGGTCTTTTTTTAATACACACACACACACACACACACACACACAAAACTACCTAATTCTCATTTCCAAACACATTGTGCTAAAACACAATATCTGTACTTCTCAAGTCCAAAAATACAATCATGTATACCAGGGGTAGGCAACCTTTCCCCTTTAAGGGCCGAGGGACTTCAGCTCCCAGAATGCCAGGAGTTATTGGCCAACATGGGACTATTGGCCAACATGGCTGAGGCTTCTGGGAGCTGAAGTCCCTCAGCCCTTAAAGGGGAAAGGTTGCCTACCCCTGATGTATACCATAGCAAAAAAAAAAAAAAAAGCATTATAAATTTAGCAATCATGATAATTATACGTGGAAATGCAAACCAATACTGTTAGGAATGGTCTAATTAGGGGAATTTATAATTAGCTCAAAATGTGCAAGAGTGGGGCCCTAACAACACCCTGTGAGACCGGAGTACTGTTGTGTATACCAGAGGACTAAGATCCCACAGTGGATGACGCTGAGACAGGCATCTTCAGTTAAGGTCTAAATATTTATTAAAAGGGGAAAACTGCACACACACAAATATAACACACACACTTATATTGCACTCTTAGAAGTAAAGGAGTGAAAGTGGGAATAGACTGAGATGTGCCAAACTACGGGAGATACTCACTTCTGAAGTCATCTCTGGGATCCGCTGTGGATCTGGATGATGGTGATGATGATGCATGGCCATCAAAATGGGGGAAGGGATGGCTGAGGGAGCTATGATCAGAGCACAGACTGACATGGAGTCAAGATGCACTCTAAGGATAGCACATGGAGTCTAGAAATCTAGGGTTTCTCATAGGAAATATCTAGCTTCTGGCTATAGACTTGATGGCTTGGCTGAAGCCTGGACAAAGGTGCCGATTGCCTGGGCTTTGTTAAGCCGAGGTGTGAGGATGACCTAAACCAGGGGTAGGCAACCTTTCTCCTTTAAAGGCTGAGGGACTTCAGCTCCCAGAATCCCAGGAGTTATTGGCCAACATGGGACTATTGGCCAATATGGCTGAGGCTTCTGGGAGCTGAAGTCCCTCGGCCCTTAAAGGGAAAGGTTGCCTACCCCTGACCTAAACAATGTACTTGGATCTTGACACAATCAGGGAGGGAAGCTAAAGGCACAGTTAAATCTAATCACTTCCCAGGAGTAAGACTCAGGACAAACAAGCACTATTATGTTGACCTTTAGGGATAATTGTCTTTCCCCTTTAGTAACTCCAAAACCTGTCTGGTAGGGAATTTTCCAGTTGTTTGGGCATGCCTTCCCTGTGCCTACCTGACTTGATCTAGAGCAGGGGTAGGCAACCTTTCTCCTTTAAGGGCCAAGGGACTTCAGCTCCCAGAAGCCTCAGCCATGTTGGCCAATAGTCCCATGTTGGCCAATAGCTCCTGGGATTCTGGGAGCTGAAGTCCCTCGGCCCTTAAAGGGGAAAGGTTGCCTACCCCTGATCTAGAGGCTTATGGCTGACATCCCACAGAGGTCAGTTCAGGGTCATAGAGGGAATTCCGTGTGTCCCAAAATTTTATTAAAACCATATTTGCTAACAATACCCATGCAGACTTTAAAAAGATCAAATAGATACAAAAACAGGATAGACCAAACACAAGAATGCTCAGATGCATATCCATTGCCATGCACACTATGATCTAGAAGATCCACATAGTGAGGAAGAAAGCTGACATAGCAATATCCTATTTTGTAAGAGGCATTTAATGAAATTTAAAACTGACAGAAGCTTATACTGATCACAATGAGCAATTGAGATTTCCATTTCAGATGTCTGCCATCTAAATCATATTTTTGAACCTGGTAAAACTATTCTTCAGGTTTGTTTTTCCATCTGTAGGAATTGGCAGCTGTGTTAGCTGTCTATAGAGAAACATTACAGCCTTAATACTGTCCTTATGCACTTGTGGGTATAATTTGTTTTGAACATTTACTTGTAACAAAATGTGTATAAGCAGTGCTGAAAAATATCATTGAGGATTTGAAAAAGATTTCAGAGATAAAGTCAACAGAATTGTTATCTTCAGTACAATAATATCACTCCTAAATATGAAGTGCTATAATGTGGTGTGTTCTGTTTTCTGTCTCCACTTTATTTCAGATAATGTTAGATATCTAAATTGCACTCAGATAGTTCTGCACTACTGTAATGGACAGGGAGGGTAGAGTGCTCATTTTGTGTTGTATAGAAGGATCTAAACTGCCCTATGATTAAAGGCTTGAATGTATACCCAGCTGAGGCTAATAAGTAAATATCACACACATATATATTCTATAGAGTATATATTATAACTGTATCATAGATACAGGTGCCAGGAAAAAATGCAAATGGAAAGCAGAGATTTTAACACTTCATCTGATGTGAATATTTATTTCAGTATCAGACAATAAGGGCCAATGCACACGGCCTGTAAGGGGCGGCTCTGGGTCGCTCCTGCGAGTGGCAGATGGGGCCGTGGCAACCACATGCCTTGGCCCTGATCCTGCAAATGCTGCTCCTTTTGGGGGTGGCAAAAAGCTGCCCTTCGAACCACCAAGAGGGCACCCTGACACTGCATGCCTTGCAGATGGGTGCACTGCATCGGGCTGGAGTCAGGGTGGCTGGTGTGTGTTTGCCCCACTCCAACTCCACTCCCAGGTTGGCCCTTTAGGCCGGTCTGCATCGGCTCTAAATTAGGGATAATAATCATGCAACCATTTGCATTTCCTTGCACTATAAATTCCAGTAGCATTAATTATCATAGCTGGGTGTTAAGAATCCAACATCAGTCCATCATATAACATGCAGTCTAACATCACCTGGGGGCTAGATGACACACAAACCTTGGCTAAAAGGTGGAGGAGGCAACAAGGGGATCAATTATTCTGGATTTGATCCTAACCAATAGAGACAAATTGGTCAATGGGGTTATACAGGAGAAATGGAAAGCCAAACATACAGGCATACACTCTGGACTGCAAGAAAGCTGAGTTTGGTAAGCTGCAGGAAATACTGGATGACAGCCCATGGTCAAAAATATTTAAATGGAAGGTAATTCATGTTGCATGTGAGTTTCTTGTAAGTGAGATATTGAAGACACAGTTGCAGAGAATTCCAGTGAGGAAGAAAAGTGGGAGGTGTTTAAGGAAACCAAGGTAAGTGGACAAGTAACTTTACGATGAGCTGAGATTTAACAGATACATGTATAAGAAATGGTAGAAGATGGAAACCACCAAAAAGGAATGCAAATAGTTGTAGGGTGAAACTTAGAAAAGGTAAGGCTCAGAATGAAATCAGCCTTGCTAGAGAGATTAAAATAATTTAAAGGGGTGGTGGTGGCTATTTTCAGGCCAGGAGTAAGAACAAGTAGATGGTGGTGGCATTGTGTAATCAAGATGGTGAAATCGTCATTACACAATGCCCCCACCATTTACTTGATAGAGGGAACATCAAACTAATGCCTTATTTGCTTCATTCTTCTCCTGAAAGGAAAACAGTGATCTAACTGGTGAAAAATGCAACAAATCATGCATAAGGGAACTGTAGCCCAGAATAGGTAAAGAGATAGTAAAGGAATGCTTAGCTATGCAAGGATAACTCAAGTCTCCAAGGTCAGATGAACTGAATGCAAGATTAATAAGGAATTTGCAGATGTAATCTCAGAGTTACTGTTAATTGTTATTGAGAATTCTTGGAGGACAGGAGAGGTTCCACCAGATTAGAGGTGGGCAAATATTATTTCCATTTTCAAAAAGGGCAAAAAAGAGGACCCAAGCAACTACTGACCAGTCAGCTTGATGTCTATGGGGGGAAGCAGACGGGTGGCCGTGGGCCACCCCAGGAAGCTGCGCCACGGGACCGAGGCATCCCCACCCAAAAGGCTGCGGCACACCTTCAGCGACTCTTCCGCTGCAGCGCGTGCAAATGCTGCGCCGGGAGGTCCTCCTCGGAGCGCCGGCCGTGTGAAGGGCCAGCTGCTCTGAGGATGACCTGGGGAAGGGGTTGGGGCACCGATCATGCGGCTGCCCCTCCCCTTCCCTGCCCCCAAGACGGCCCAATTAGCTGTCTGCTTAGCCCCCATAACAGGAAAGGTTATACAACAGAAGTGACAGCTTGGGTTTCTCAAAAACAAGTCATGCTAATCTTATCCCTCTTTTTTTAAAAAAAAATAAATTTAAGCACTTCGTAAATTGGTGGAGTCCTGTGGATGTAGTATATCTTGATTTCAGTAAGGCTTTTGATAAGGTCACATATGATATTTTTGTAGGAAAATGTATGAAGTGTGGGCTAGATGGTATTATGGTTAGATGGATCTGTAATTGGTTTACAGACCTAACCCAGAAAGTATTCTCCAATGGTTGCTTTTCGTCCTGGAGAGAAGTGACTTGTTGGGTGCCTAAGGGTTTTGTCCTGGGCACAGTATTAAAATCTTTATAAATGACTTTGATGATGGAATGGAAGGCATCCTTTTAAAATTTCCAGATGACAACAAATTAAGGGGAGATAGCTAATACACCAGTAGAGAGGAACAGAATTCAAAATGACCTTGACAGATTAGAGAGCTGGGCCAAAACTTTAAAAAAATGAGTATCAACAGAAATAAATGTAAGGTATTACATCTAGACAGGAAAAAGTAAAATGTATCTGACTTGAAAGCAGTACATGTGAAAAGAGGAGCACCTGGCTTCAAAGCTAAGAATGAGTAAATAATGTGAGGCAGTGGTCAGAAAAGACAAAGCAATTCTGGACTGTATCAACAGCTGCTTAGTGTCCAAATTAAGGAAAGTAATAATGCCACTATATTCAGCTTTGATCAGACTTTATCTGGAAATCTGTGTCCAATTCTGAGCACCACAGTTCAAGAAGGCTATTGACAAGCTTCTATTAAGAGAAGAGCAACTAAAGGCCTAAGCAGACTGCCAGAAATAGTGCACATTAAATTGAGGCACTGCCCTGGCTCAGTGCTAGGGAATCATGGGAATTTTTTTGAGACATTGAACCTTCTCTGTCAGAGAACTCTGGTGCCACAATAAACTACAGTCCCCATGATTCCTTAACCCTAACCCTAACCCTTAAAGTGGACTCAATTTGCACTATTTCTGGCAGTCTTCAACCCCCCTAAGATGGTTAAAGGTGTGGAAACCTATGAGGAATGATTTTGGGAGCTGGGTCTGTTTAGCTGGGAGAAAAGAATTCTGAGAAATGACATGATGACTATCTTTAAATATCTAAAGGGATGGCACAGAAGGTGCAGCAAGTTTATTTTATGCCATTCCTGGGACTAGGATCCAAACTAGTGGATTCAAATTACACTTAAACATTAGGAAGAACTTTTTATTTTATTTTATTTTTTAATATAATAGCTTTTCAGCGGTAAAATAGATTGTCTCAGAGGGTGATGACCTCTCCTTTTGAGGTCTTTAAACAGAGGTTGGATGGACATCTTTCAGGAATTCTTTTGCTATCTATTCCTCCATGGCAGGAAGTTGGACTAAATGCTCCTTGTTGTCTCTTCCAATTTTTGGATCCTATGATTCTGTCAAATAATAAATGAATTCAAGACAGTGAAAAACAACAGAGGTGAAGTGAGAAGCAGAAAGAGATCCAATATATCCACTGTGAAGTTTGTTCAAGTATCAGTGCAAATTTGGGGCACTAGAAAAATAAACATTAAGTATATTATAAATTAAGTTACAATTTTGTAAGAGGTTACTTAATATTTTTTGGTTCATAAAGGCCCTGTACAGACTGGCCAAAAGGGCCAGCCTGGAGGTGTGGCAAAAGGGAGTCAGGGTGTAGTGACCACACACTGGCCTCCTGACTCCGCCCCGATGCTGCATGGCGGGCAGCATCAGGGCACTCCCTTGGTACAGTGGTCAGACACACTGTACCAAAGGAGCATGGAAAAGCTGCCGCAGCAGCACCAGGGATGGCTTTTTGCCACTCCAAGAGAAGAAATAACAAAGTGAAGAAATAAGAAAATAGGGGATTTCATCTGTGCATGAAGCATGAGGCCTTTTTGTGGTGGAAATACACACACACACACACATCTAGGAATTTGAGGAGTTACTTTTTATCCCTTTTCTCTGGATTTGTTCAAATCTAATTTAATAATTTAAGATTGCCAATCACATTTAGAGGAAATTTTTGATGGGTCAGTCAAGGCAAAGATCTATGTATCTATCTATACATACATACAAATACACACACACACCCTGCACACTTTTTTCTGGTCTAGATAGGATATGATATGGGGTGTGTGTGTGACAAGGTAGTGGATACTGTGCATTTGGTATATTTAATCAGGTCTAGATGATAGATAAAGATAAATCTTTCACAGATTATATTAAACAAAGAGGCCTTGCTGAAGTGAGACAGGCAGCAAAGGCATAAAGAGGCTTGAATCAGAAACTCCTCTGATTCTGTTTTTGGTCTCAACACAAAGTTGAGTCGTCCTGTTGATGATTCTATCAAATATAAATGAATGAATGAATGAGAGGGGAAGTGAGACAAGAAGCAAAGGCATAAAGAGGCCTGAATCAGAAACTCCTCCTATTCTGCTCCTGATTCCATCATATGGGGATCATAATAGTGAGGCATGTGTATGTATGTTCCTTCAAGTCAACTGACAACTTATGGAGCCCCCATTCCAAAGTGTTTCCATAGGCAAAGAATACTCAGAGGTGACTTACAATTGCCTTCCTCAAATATAACACACAGCACCTGGTATTCTTTGACAGTCTCTCATCCAAGTACTAACCAGACATGACCCTGCTTAGCTTCCAAGATTAGACAGGACCTGGTACCTTCATGGTATTTAGGCATATGCACTTTTAAAAATGCATAAAATATTACACAAAATAAATTTTACTAACAAATAAAGACAAATATCAAATATGAACAAATGATACTGTAACTGTTTCCTTTAGGCAAGCTCTGTAATTTGCTAAGGTGGAGAGAGTGGAGATTAGCAACCAATAGCTCACCTGAAATGCAGTCACACATGCAGTTCTGCCTTTGAGGTCTACATGACCTATTCAATGTCCCTAATAGTATATACATTTTAAAACTAGGGCCCCTTTGCACTTCACATTTATACCACTATGATTCCATTTTAATTGCCATAGCAACTCCTATGGAATGCTGGGATTTGCAGTTTAGGGAAGTTAGGGGCAAAACAAATGGCCCTGAAGCCACCCCAGCTGATGCGATGCCAGGTTGGGACCATGGCAACCACACACCGCAGCCCCACTCCGTCTGTTTGCAAATTACCAACCCTTTTTGCCAGCTTTTCTGCACTGCTGTGGCTTTGCAGTGTTCCTTTGGCATGCAGCTTCTAAACACATGCTGCTGGAGTGCCATAAAACCAGCTCCTATGTGGTCAGCGGGGCAGTGTGATGCTGGCTTCCCAGCATCTTGGGTGTGTGTGTCATGCATACTCCATGGCTCCAAGCTGCCGGGAAGTCAGAGTATTCTGCCGGTCTGTTTCGGCCCTTATTTAGAATTCTCAGCCAGAAAGGTCTATTACTTCACTGAACTACAAACCCTAGGATTCCACAGGATGTTGCCACAGTGGTTGAAGTGCAATTATAGTGCTGAAATTGTGTAGTGTGGAAGGGCATCTGCTTTGGAATGGCTCATAAGGGCCCGAGAATACAATCTTAATTCATTTCCAGAATTCAGATCACCTCTTTCCAAAATAAAGTAAAAATCTGACATCTGCATGGTGTTGCCTATGGATATAATTCAGGAAAGTCAACTAATGCAGTGTGTGATAGCATGACTGTAATGGGCATAGACTGATTTTGAAACAGTTATACTGTATCTGCCAATTTATTTCTGCTAAAAAAAAAATCAATGTAATAGTTTTTGAAAGCAAAAAAGGTCTTTGATCCCATTATCCCATAGAAAATTTCCAACCAGTACAAGGTTCTGATACTTGAATCCTTATGATAAGGCCTTACACTAGATTCCATCATAGGGGGAAAGTAGATAAATCTCCACCAGATGCAGGGCCCTTTTAGAGGCAGCCCCAGTGTTGTGAACCTTTATTCTGAGAGGTATCCATATTTTCTAAAGCACATAAAACAGCTGTCTTTTGAAAACTGACTGCTGTTTTTAGCCTATCCTATACTGAACTTTATTGTGCTTTTTCTTTTCAACTTTTGAGTTTGTGTGTGGGTTTTTTGGACTATGGGAAACATCACAGTACACTAAGAATTTTATTTATTCAAACTTCAGGAAATTTGAAATGAAAGAAAAGAGCAGTCTAACAAATTTATCTCAGTTGCTAGTACACTCATATAGGCCAGAAATTGTCCTAGTGTCTCAGGAGATATTTCAGAGCCCACGGGGTCCTCTGATATTCTGTCCCAAGCTGAGAGTATCTCCTTCACAGGAAGCTAGCATGGCTTATTAGCATTAAGATCTGGGTTTGCCTCTTAAAGAGACTATACACAGCAGTGTTTTTAATATAATTTTTGTGGTGTTGATTCCTGTTTCTAAATGTAACTTTATGGGCGAATAATAATAATAATAATAATAATAATAATAATAATAATTTATACCCTGCCCCTCTGTCAACAATCGGGATGGCTAACAACAGTTAAAATTCTATACAGTATATATAAAACACAACCCGAATCCCACCCACCCCTGTTGTTAAATGCTTAATGCATGGATATAGAAACAAATCAAATAAAGTTTACACCCTTTCTCAGAAGTAGCATAAAAAGGCAAACCTTTGGTGCACAACAATTAATTTTTTGCCATGACTAATTTTTTTGCAATGATGAGGATCCAGAAGATCTCAGAAGTAACATAAAAAGGCAAACCTTTGGTGCACAACAATTTATTTTTTGCCATGACTAAATTTTTGCAATGATAAGGATCCAATGGTATCAGGATTGAGTAAGAGAGTCAAAAGTAGTAAAAATTCCCTTGCACTTTCTTTCTGCCTCTGTTACAAGCCAGATATATTCAGTTGTCAGGTTCTTGGCCTGTTCATATACATTTAAAAGATGGAATTTATGATAGTGTTTTTAAAAATGTAAGATGAATGGATACGTACTAATTCAGACAGTTATATTTGTGCTAGTGTCTGTCTGTATCAGTCAGACACTATAGTCTGGGATAAATGCCCAGGCTATAGTGGCTATAGTCTGGGATAAATGCCAGATGCTCTGGAATGTAAACAATATAAGAAATGCCTACACAGTTATACGCAAAAGAGGAATGCAATAACTAGCATCACTCTTAAAAGTGTAGGTAGGAGATGACCTATAATAACCTATGGATATGATCACTAGATAATCCTCCCAATACAGGTTGGTGACAGGCAGCCACAAGACAAGTGCACAAAAGGCAAAGTTAAATATAAGAGAGGTGTTTTAAAAATAGGAGCAAAAGTAGTGAAACTCTCTTGTATGGTTTATGCTGATTGGTCAACTAACTTGTTGAGTAGGCATTAGGAAAGAATTAAAGAATCTGAGAAGTAGTTCTTATCAGGTTGCCTCAGGATGTCTCCAGTGTAGAAGATACTGTTAGTAAATAGGGATGGCTGTTCCTGAAAAAACCAACATGCTATCCTAAAAGGCTAATTTATGTAGGTAAGACTATAGATCTAAACTTATGTTGAGACAATATGGTGCAGTGGTTTAAACATTGGACTACAGCTTTGGAGACCAGAGTTCAAACCCTGGCTTAGGTATGGAAACCCAGTGGATGGATAGTCTTTCAGCCTCTGAGGATGGCAAAGGAAAACTACCTCTGAACAAATCTTGGCAAGAAAACCCAGTGATAGAGAGTTGCCATGAGTCAGACACAATTTAAAGGCACATAACAACAAAGTAATGAATGTTTTTAAGATTTGACAATGATATTAACCCTTAAATGCCTGTGTTAGACAGATGCTTGTTAATGTTATTTAATTCTTCAAACAGAAGAGAATGTATACCCTGAATGGTTAAGGATGATACAAAGGACAGAACTATGTACACGTACATGTAAAAGCTTGTATTAGATATCTGTATGCCTTAGCAGATAAAATATAAAATTATGAAAGAAGAAGAAGAAGAAGAAGAAGAAGAAGAAGAAGAAGAAGAAGAAGACAATGGATAAAATACTGATTCTAGGAGCAGACATTGGGGGAAAGCTGGCTTACCCCTAGGTTTCTCAAATGATGGGAAGAGCCTGCTGACTGCACTACCAACTTCCACAACTACCTGAAAACTAATGCAGACTGCACACCACCACCCCTCCCTGTTGTGAGAAAAGACCTGCCAAAACTAAGCATTTGTAGCTATAAGCTGTGCCACATCATTATTTTTCCCCTCTATCTCATTAATGCATGCACACAAGCATGTGGATGCTTTGCCAGCAGCTACTCATCACCCTCCTGTCCCACTCAACTGCTGGCACATTGGATACCCCATGTGACTGTCCACTTGTTTGCACAAATGATCAATTGCCTATATGTCACATCAGTGTGCCCAGTGACACATTGGTACAGCACGATCATGTTGGCTTCCTGTTCATACCTCCTTTCTCCTCCATCCAGTATGATAGTTTGTGCTTATGGACATGGAACAGAGCAAAATGGGATGGTTTTGCTCTAATGTTAGGCTGGCATATGGCTTGGTTCTGTTTTCCTCCTTTTTCAGCCAAGTACATCATCTGAAGAGGTAAGTTTTGTACCAGGTGGAGTCATTTTTTTTTATCCTGTGCAGACAACATTTATTTTAAATGATTCAGAAGCATGATGTTTTTACATGTGCTAATTATTATGTGCTAATTATTAAGAAGGCTGTTAAGAAGTTAATAGACAGAGTCCCTATGAAATGTCCCAATGTATTAATGGCCATACAATATGGTGTGACATAATGTAATGTTACCTTACATGCATGTAATGGAACACAATCAAACAAATACCCATGCTATGTATGTGTTTCAAGAGAGCCTCCTCAATTCACATATAAATACCATGAAATCCCAAAACTTAGAAATGCTTAAGTGGAGTTTTGATGCTGATTCATCATATCTGATTTAACCACCATCATGAGTTGAACAAACAGGTGGGACTCCAAACAGAATCCAGGGTTACCTGACAAGTGACAAGGACTCTCAGTTTCTCAGGGGTGGTGAAACTATACCTGTTTCACCACCTCTCCCTGTTTGCCACTAGATTATTTTTCTATCTTTCTCATCATCCTACTCCTAAAGAAGGGCAAATAAATCTTGCAGAGACCTGGCCTCTTTCATACTACACAACTATAGTACTATGATTCCACTTGAAATGGCATGGCATCATCCTATGAAATGCTGGAATTTATGGTTTAGGGAAGGATATTTAGAATTCTGCTCCAGAGAGTGCTATATTTCCTTTAAAAGATAAAGGTATTCCCCATTGACAAGGTTGTTAAGTTGTGTCTGACCATAGAGGGCAGTGCTCATCTACGTTGCTAAGCCAAAGAGCCAGCGTTGTCTGATCGTGTGGCCAGCATGATTGCACAGAACACTGTTTACCTTCCCACCAAAGTGGTACCTGTATATCTACTTGCATTTGCATGCTTTCAAAGTGCTAGGTTGGTAAAAGCTGAGACTAGTGACAGGAGCTCACCCCATCATGCAGCACTCAGGCTTCGAATTGCCAATGCCAACCTGCTGATCTTGCAATCAAGAGAGCCAGTGTCTTAACCACTTGAGCCGAAACTGCAATCCCCAGATTTCCAAAGCAGTTAAAATGAAGTCATGTGCTGTGAAAGGAGCCTAGATGTAATCACTTATATACAGATAATTTTAAACCAAGGTACATCTAAGATCAGACTGAATGCCACAAGTGGCCCTAGGGTTGCAAGATGCATGTCTAGTTTATAGAATACATTATTTAAGGAAATGTTATCTCAAAAGTTGTAGTACATGGTGTTCATTGCCACTTGTTTGGCAAATGTTATTCAGCAAGAAAATAGCCTTCACAGATCAGTTTCACATGGGAAATGACATATACTTTCCATTATTAAATTTTACTAATTTTCTCCATTCCCATGGACTTTCTAATCATTTTCAGCATACTAACTTGATTCATCATGATTCGTTTAGTCAGGCAATTGTCTTTATAATAAGTCTATGTTTATGTATTTTCAATAAACATATGAGCCAGCTTCTCATCATATTTATGTAAAGAAAATGATTAAGATGACTAAGAACAATTAATATGTAGATGATAACAGTTAGAGGCATGTATAAAGAAAGGAGAATATAGGAGTTAAAAACCCTTTTGGCCATTTTATTTATTTATTCGTTCATTTAGACATAAAGGAATTGAAAACTGAATTACCGTAATAGATAAGTGAGCTAGAGATAATATGTGTCATCCTGTGATATGTGATAGAAAGAGGAAATGTTTTGGTTGTTGTTATTTTCCATTTATAGATATGGAAAACAAAATGATGGCCAACAGATTGGAAGTAATAGACTCTAACCATATATGGAGACAGAAATCCCAGGGGTCCAAGTGGGGTTCAGGAAAGGAATAGACACTAGGGACCACATTGCAAACATACGATGGCTAATGGAGCACACCAGGGAATTCCAAAAGAAAATCAGCATGCACTTTATAGATTATAGTAAAGCCTTTGACTGCATAGATCATGAAAGGCTAGGGAATGCCCTTAAAGACATGGGAGTGCCAACACATCTGATAGTTCTGATGAGGAATCTGTACCCAGGACAAGAGGCTTGTCAGAACAGAACATAGAGAAAGAGAAAGGTTCCTAATTGGCAAGGGAGTCAGGCAAGGCCACATCCTTTCACCCTACCTGTCTAACTTGTATGCAGAACATATAAGAAAAGTAGGTTTGGACACAGAAGAAGGAAGAGAGAAAATAGGAGGATGGAATATCAACAATCTAATATATGCAGATGACACCATAGTACTAGCAGAAAACCTCACAGACCTGGAACACCTACTAAGGAAGATCAAAGTAGAAAATGCAAAGTCATGCTTAATATTGAACATAAAAACAAAAATAATAACCACTGAAGACCTTCACAAGTTCAGCCTAGACAATGAAGAAATAGAAATAGTAAAAGAATTCTCATACCTGGGTTCAAACATTGATAGAAATGGGGACTGCAGTCAGGAAATTAGAAGAAGAGTAAGAATGGGGAGGGTGGCTATAAAGGAACTAGAAAATATTCTAAAATGCAAAGATATACAGTTCGGCACAAAAGTTAGAATCATACAAGCCATTGTATTCCCTATAACCATGTATGGATGTGAGAGCTGGATAGTTAAGAAAGATGATAGGAAGAAAATAAACTCCTTTGAGATGTAGTGCTGTAGAAGAGTGTTGAAGATCCCATGGACAGCCAAGAAGACAAACAAATGGGTCCCAGAGCAAATTAAGCCAGAGACCTCCCTGGAAACCAAGAGGAACAAATTGCGGCTGCCGTACTTCAGACACATCATTGACCTTTGACATTTATTATTATGACACATAGCCAGCATAGTAAGAATAAATAAAAATTACAAAAGTTACTGCAATTACAAAATAAAATGAGATAATAATAAAAGATAAAATAAGAGTATCATCCATTCATAGTTTAGGACATTAGTTTGCAGAACTAATAGCTACCTCAAAAGCCTTTTGAGTTAACTTTACTCAAAAGAGCTGAAAAACTACTTCACAGTCACCAAATGATTAGACTGTAATCTTCTTGTACACTTCTGACCATGATTGTAGTGTCTTTTTAGAAGTATTGGAGGCTGTTCATATGCCCGTTTTGTAGTATCAACCTATCCTAATCTAAACAATCTATACAATGCTCCAAAATAAACATCAGTCAGCCAAGTGTGATATACCAGCACTTCATCCACTATTATAGGAAGTTGGGGGAGATAAAGAAACAAATAACTGACAATTAATGTAATGAATGAGTGGGTTCCGAGCTGACTGTATGTCCCAAATCAGAGAATATGGCTGTATGCAATGCATTGATGTGGGAAGGATTTGGACATTGAAAGTGAGAAATTAAAAGGAATGTTGAGTTGGCCGGAGCAGATGGAATTTGCAAAATTTGTACAAACAAGATGTGCTGGACGCTCCGAGCTGCATCAACTGATAAGAACTTGGCTGGTTCAGGATGTTTTAATGTCAACAAGATAAGACACTGGTATGTTTTGAAACTATGGAAACCAAGGAAAAACATGTTTTTGTCAAAAGAAAGAAAGATGAACAAGGTATAAAAGTGGTCTACCAGCATCACTTTGTTGGCATCAACCATGGCAAGGTGTCATCCCATCTCTTTGGGGACAACCTGATCAATTTTCCAGAGAAGGGGCCCATGAGTATGTCTGAGTGAATGTGTGTGTGTTAGAGTTCTTGATACCTAAGTGATTGTCTTAAATATATGTTACATGCATAGTGTCTAAACCCAGATCTGGTTTCCTATGTGTCTTTGTTGAAAATCCTATAGTCTAGGGTGGCTAAATTTCTCTCTGGATCAAAACAAAAACAGAGAACCTCGGTTCATGATGCAATATACCTCTGCGACAAACAATAGCAACTCCACAGAATCTGGCCACTTTGTCAGTTATCTGCCTGTTTAGGTCTGAAAGAAGATATTCTACATAAAATTTATCCTGTCTACCTGGAAATTTTTGAATGAGAGGAGTTATAAATGAAGCTCTAATATCTTTGTAGAAGGTACAATAAAGAAGAACATGACAAACTGTCTCTACTTTGTCAGAATCGCAAGGGCAAAGCTGGTTCGAGTATGGAATCTTTTTATATTTGCCACCTAGTACAGCAGAAGGAAGGATATTCAATCTGGCTAATAGGAAAGCTCTTCTTAATTTAGGAATACTCAGGTTTTCAAGATAATTAGCAAGTATAAATATTCTATTGTTTTCTTTATATATAAGATATAATGCTATCTGGCTTATATGATTTTGGAGATCAATGTCTTTAATAATTGGGCAATATCTGATTTTATTTTGTCATAACCAGCATTAGAACATAAGCTATTGAAAAGCCAATAGCAGATAGTTTGGTAGTTATAGTTTTCTTCCAGTTTGATTGATAATAATCAGTTAATATTAGTGGTGTTAAACCAACTGGTTTAAACAGCAGGTTTTGATATTATTTAACACTGAGAATAAGGCCTCACAAAAGTAGGTAGAGGGAAAAATTGTGAGTAAAGCCATTGCTATATTTTTCAGGCTGCTAAAAGTGTCTGGTAGTCGGTTCCAGGCACTCCAAATTTCCTGTTCGTAGTGGCACTCCTCTTGATTCTCCAAGCTGTACCTTTCCAGATTCTCAAGCTTTGACCTCAAGTTGACAGACACCTGAGCCCAGATACTGTCTTGAAATTCTGCAAGTTGCATCTCCAAATCATCAATTTGCATCCATTGGAAATCATTGAATTTCAAACAACTGTAGACTACTACATCAGGATACTTAATTATTTTCATGGTCTGTTCTAGACTTCTAAATTGATTAAATATATCACTAAACTGGTCAAGTAATGAGTCTAAAACATGCTGGTACTTCATATGCAAGAGTTCCATTTCATTTTGTACAGCTACACTGGCCTTCTCAAAATACTTTATTACTCGAGGAAAATACTTATAAGTTTTAGTTTCTACATCTCACTTGAAAATTTTAACTTTACTTTCAAAAGCTTTTATGTATCCAAACATAATGTCAATACTTTTGACCAAACCTTGTAATTTTAAGTTCAGTTCATTAATATGAACAGAGAGATCTGTAAAAAAAAATCAGGGTGTTGACTCACTTATCATCATTAAGCTGAGGAAAGTTTCCCAGATCCTTATCATCAAGAAATATCTTAATTTCTTCAAAGCATTCCACAAAGTGCTCAAGGACTTTGCTTTGGCTCAGCCATCTTACATTATTGTACATCAGCAGTTCACTGTAGGTGGAATCAACCTCCAGTAAAAGTGCCAAAAACTCTCGCTTGTGAAAGGGGCGAGCAGCTATTAAATTAACTATTTTTGTAACAACTGACATTAAGTCGTTTAAGTCGGTGAATCCTGCCTTGGCACATAAAGCCTCCTGATAGATAATACAATGAAAAGGCACAATCGGATGTCCAATAGCTTCTGTAAACAATTTGACAAATCCGACTTTCCCCCCCAACAATATTTAGTGCCCCATCTGTCATCACTGACACAACTTTAGAGTTATCAATGCTTAGATCACAAAATGTTTGTATAACAATCTTACATACCGGTATTTCACTTCCTGATGTACTTGTTGGCACTGATACTAACTTTATCAACTCTTCTTTCATTTTGAGACCATCAGAATATCAACCAATAATGGCCAACTAAGCATGTGATGTGACATCAGTAATGAGATCGAAAAATATGGAATGGCCTGCCAGACGAGAGCCATCACTTACCAACCTTAGAGAGCTTTAAAAGGGCTGTCAAGACAGTTCTCTTCCAGCAGGCCTTTCCTGATTAGTCCTCCCAGTCATAGAACCTGTCCTCTGTACCTCTTTTTCCCCCCATTCTAGCTGCTATTATACCCATTGCTGTTGCAATTATTGTAATTTGTAAATTTGTAATTTATTTTTAAACTGTCTTAAATTTTGATGCTATTTAATAATTTTTTAAGAGTTGGGAGGGTTGGGGTTTGGGGTTGATTTTATTGTATTGTATTTTTATGTTGAAAGCCGCCCCGATTGCTAAGCAGAGGGGTGGGGTACAAATAAATTTTATTATTATTATTATTATTACTCTATGAGAGGATTCTTGGGGTTGAGCAATTTCTTGGGGGGATTAGTTGCTCTTCATGAATTACTGGGTTATGTGATAAGCTCTCATAGCCTCTAGGGTTGGGTGGGCACAACTAACATTGGATGATACTGGGCGCATTATAGATGAGGCTTTGTCTATATGAATTGTTTCGTGTTGGAATAACTTATTTTCTGCATCATCTAAGTATCTCATCTCTGTCCATGTCAGAGGAATAGGATTATTTTCTGTTATAACCTTACAATCATGTTCCTTTGTTCTGGTGGATTCATTGAATTGTTTTCTTTTCATTGATTGAAGACGTATAAGATGCTGTCTCAATGCTTCCATTCTTGCTAGTATTTCATTTTGTGCAGTTTGTGGTAATGTCATAAATGTATCAATTAGTCTCTTCTCCTCATCCAAGATTGGAAGATTAGGTAATGGCTTCATTTGAGAAACATTTTCTCCACTTTTGTTCATAATAGATATTTGTTTGCTGTGATCATAGTGTACTTGGACTTTGGGTTCCCAGTTTTTCATAGAGGAACAGTTAGAAGTACAAGATGGATATTGTATTAATGGCTGGGGGGATCCTACATTAGTATGGAATCTTGTGACAAAAATGTCTCTGTCTTAAAATGATAACTTATAATTAAGAATTACTTTGGCAGCTCTCTGCCCTCTAAATGAAACCACTTCACGTGCATATACATTGTTGTAATAAAGATATTTTATCTTTAAAATGTCTTCAGCAATGATTAAAATTGGACATATCTCATTTATGAGAGCTAAAAAATGCAACTTACGCTCAGCTTGTGTAAGATATCCAGTAGGTTCAGGAAAATTTGATAATATCAACTCATGATGGTTTAGTACTAGCTGCCATTTATCAGTACTTGGCTCGTAGTTCAACAGTTCCTCCTGAGATGGACGAAAGAGCAAACCTGCACATGACTTAAGGTTCCGTGTGTCCAACCACTAAATATGGTTTGGAAAGTTTGCAGGGCCTGTGTTGAGATCAAGATTGTCTTCAGTATGGGGGTTAGGCAGTTCATCTTTACTTCCCTTTCTAAATAACTGTTTCATACTAGTATCAGCTTCTTAGGTTCTGAATTCCAATTAGAACTGGTATTGTTTGCCTTAATTTGCTCATCAGAAATTGCTTTCCTATGTCATTGCAATTTGGGCTGTCTTTTGCTTTTGTGAATTCTTCTGAGATTTCCAGCCTTTTTCTCGTCTTCTTTTGGGAGATTGTATGGGAGATGCATTATTTGATAGGTTGTCTTTGCTATTGTCTGATCTTATTATCTGCTTCCCTTTGGAGCATGAATTTGATTTTAATTGGAAGTCCACCAAAATGGTTAGCAGGTTATTACACTCAGTTAAGAAGGTTTTAATTGCTACTATGTCTTTAATTAATGTGGAAATACAGCTATAGTAATCTTTTTCACTTGTATTCTTATATGGACTCGTAATATTATTTGGTATCTCGCCAATTTACCGTAACTTTAATTCAGGTGGTTGCTTGACCACAATATTCTCAATTTTTGTTTGACTGTGAAGGAACAAATTCTCATTCTTGGTCAGCTAGCTTTGTTGTCTCAGCAATAGCTAACTCTAAAGCAAGATTTTGAGGGGAGAGACTCAATATAACAGACTCAAGAATTCCTTTATTGTCCAATGACCAGCCCAATATTGGGACTGAATGTAATGGGTTTGCTCCTTTGACTTCTTTGTTTTCAATTATGATTTCCACTTTGGGTTTAGCATATTCTTTAGTCATTTTTGTCTGCTGGTATTTTTTATTTGGAATAGGGTCAAAGAGTGGTAAAATTCCCAAAGTTTTGTAGTCCCTTCTGCGCACGAACATTTTAGAAGGAAATGGGAGATAAGCTTGATGTGCCTATTTATTTCTATTTCTCTTTTGGTGATTATTTTCTTTTTCTTTTTCCCTTCCATTTCTCTTCTCTTCAGCTCTTTCCCAGTTGGCTCACTGAGCTCACACCACCTCTGTTGCTAGGCTGGTGGTGGGTTGGGGCAGGCTAAATAGCCTCAGCTTGGGCCTCTCTGCACTCACGCTACCATTTTTGCTAGGCTGGTGGTGGTTGGGGAGAACTAAATAGCCTCCTCCTGGGCCACTCTGTGCTCATGCCACTGCTGCTGCAGGGCTGGTGGTGGGTTGGGGTTGGCTAAATAGCCTCTGCCCAGGAGTCTCTGTGCTCATGCCACTGCTGCTGCTCAGGACACATCATGAGAAGAGAAGACATTAGAAAAGACAATGATGCTGGGAAAGGTGGAGGGAAGTAGGAAGAGAGGAGGGCCACATGCTAGATGGATGAACTCTATTAAGGAGGTTTGCAGGATTTAAGCAGAGCAGTGAAAGACAAGGGGTCTTGGAGATGTCTCATCCATAGGGTCACCATGGGTCGAGATCAACTTGAGGGCAGTTAACAACAAAAAATGTTTGTTTGTTTTTTGAAAATTTGGGGGGAGGGGGGAGGGAATAAAATAAAATATTTATATTATTTAGACATAGTAAAAGAATAACCAGAGGGAAATCAAGAGATTAAAAAAGAAGACTTGGAAGAAATGGAAATACAAGTAAGAAGATAAAGGGAAAAAGAAGAAAAAGAAAAAGAAACTACATAGCATATAAGAAATATCAAAAGGATAAGAAGCCAAAGGAAGAAAACCCATGCAGAATTTCAGACATGAACTAGGAGAATATTATGTATCAGAATATACAAAGATTCTGTTGTGGTAAGAGAAAATGTAAATAAAAATGTAAATATAAATGTAAAACTGGACAATTGAACAAAGATAATTAGAAAAAGTATTGTGCAGAACAATTATAGTACAGCAGTTTTCAGATTATATGTTAAGGTCTGCTTCAGGGCTATAGGAGGTTTGTGGGAAGGACATCCAAAGGCAGCCATAGAGTTGAAATCAAGGATTCTAAAAGGAACTTAAGAGAAAGTGATAACTCGGTTCTTTTAATTAACACTAAATGGAGGCCACAATTTCATTAGTGAGCTTACCCCTTTGAAAGCCCTTTATGTTGGTTCCATATATTAAATAGTGCATTTCTTATTGGTTGGTTCTTAAAGTCTTTTTATTTAAAAACTCTGTTGTGGGTTTTATCCCAAAAAGCCTTCTTTGGAAGGTGGGAGAAATCACAAGAATGGTTAACTTATGAAGACTTAGGGCCTTTACAGACTGCCAGGAATAGTGCAAGTTGAGATCACTTTAACTGTCCTGGTTCAGTGCTAAGGAATCATGGGAATTGTATTTTTTTTCTGGGACACTCTCTTCTCTGTCAGAGAGCTCTTGTGCCACAATAAACTACAGTTCCTATGATTCCTTAGCACTGGGCCAGGACAGTTAAAGTGGCCTCAAGTTGCACTATTTCTGGCAGTCTGTAAAGGCCCTTACTTAACAAAGAAGAAGGTAAATTAGGTTTAAAGACTAGAGAAGATTTAGAAAAAGGAATTTAAAAATACAGTGGTTTGGCTACCTCCAAATTAAGAGAAAATACATTGAAGATCTCAACGTGGGATTCAAAGAAAATCCAAATGAGTTGGATAAAATCCTCTGGACTAAAGACAAAAGTAAGATCTCTTAAGATTTACAAATTATTACTTGTTAGAAAATAAGAAGCAGACCCTATTAAGGACTCTTTGATAAAATGCGCCAAGGACATTGGCAGAACAATACCACTGGAGATATGGGAAAATACTTGGAAAAAGACCAATTACTTCACAGCTTCCCAAGACTTAATTATTATTATTTTTGTAAAATTGCTAACAGATGGTATTATACACCATGGAAATTAAGCAAGATATATAAGACTATGTTGGGATTTGTAGTCAAAGTGGAAAGACACCCCCTGATGAGTTGGAAGGGGTTTCTTGTTGTGCTGGCCAAATAAGGACATGAGAAGCCTGATTGGTTAAAGTGCGCAGGGGAATGAGAACACCTGCGTGCTTTGTCCAATTGGGTTGTTTGGTTGTTACTCTAAAGTCTTGCGGTGCTACTGGTCTCCCAAGATTTGGGACGAGAGTTTGTTCTTTATAGCTCTGTGCTGCCACGTGGAGGCAGCCATTTTTGAGCTTGAACTGAGTGAGTAACACCGCTCTGCTTTGGCTTTGGTTTGGCTTTTGCCTAGCGCTTACTCGTGGTCTTGGCTGCGTTGTGGTCTTTGTGGATTTCTCTTCCTTTTACAAGCGGGAGTGTTCAGGTATCTTCCCTGAGCATCCCGGTGGACCGAGATGCTGGGACCTCCGCATTCCTAATTCTCAGGGGGCTGTACACCTGAGGAGGGTCCTGCAGCAGGCATCCTCACAGGGTGCGTGGACTCAGTACTGGATACAGTCCCAGCGCCGCCCCGGAGAACCCGGTCTGGTAAGGTCAGGACCCCATCGCTGGTTTGGGAGGGTTGCTACACTTCTCCCCAGTGGTGAGTGTGTTGGAAGACGCTATCTTTGGCTTAGGGCTCCGCATAGGACCCTTGGTGGACACCTTTCCCCCTGGTTGGTTGCCAGTGACGCTTCCTGGCTGTTTGCGTCTCTTGTGAGACTTGGGAAAAGGTGGCCTTTTGGCCTGGTGGTAGTCATCCAAGGTTGGGTGATTTTGCTTTGGCCCATGTTCCATTCACTTACACACGTGACAAATTTGTTAATGTTTATTGCCTTGTAAATAGACCCTGTACAGCTAAATAAAAGTTGTGGCCTGTTTAAACCCCAAAAGAAGTGTCTTGTGTTCTTTGTGCCAGTGCAAATGTATAGATATGGAGAAATTTACAACTGTGAAAGTTTTAGCCTGCAGGTGGATTTTACGAAAACAAAGTAGCCAACGTCAGTCTGTTTCTGAGAATATGGAAGAAAGAGTGTAAACAGATTAGGTCATCGGGTTTGGTGAGAACAGGGTCACATGACACATGACACACAGAAGAAGGCTGGGTTTAGAGCTGTTTAGCTAATGTCTATAAAGGTAACATCCTGAGGGTGGAGTTTTTCCTTGAGTGGCTTGCTGAGCTTGGCACGGAGTTTTCTTTGTTCTACTGGCTTTTCTACAATGTTAATAGTTACCACGTTAATTCTGCATCTGAAGAATAAAGACCCTTCTTTTGAAGAGAATCTGGTCTCTGGTCTGGTTCATGGAATGCCGGAAGGCTGCAATAAGTTACAGATCCAGAGATGTATGGAGCTGGTGAAAGGCAGTCCTGCATACACTCTGCACACTTTCTAACCATAAATCAACAGACTAACAATGCCAAATGCTGGAAATGCCATAAGGAAATTAGATCATTATTTCATTTGTGGTGGTCATGTCTGACTGTGAAAAAGTTCTGGACAAAAGTACATATGGAAATAAATATATATATATATATAATATCCAGTATTTATTTAGCCAAGAACTTTATCTCTTGAATATAGCATCTATATTAAAGCAAGAAGATGAAAAGTTTTGGAGAACAATACTATACTTAGTGATGGCTGCCAGATTGATTATTGCAAAAAATTGAAATCTGAGGACCTTCCTTTAATAGAAGAATGGTTACAAAAAATTATGAAATAAAAGAGATGGTCAAACTGACAAATTTAATAAAAGGTAATTCAAGTGTAAAAGCAGCAAAGGACTGGAAACCAATAGTACAATATTGGAAAGAAAAATGGGGAAATAACATTGAACAAACTTAGAAGTAACAACTACAACAATAATTCAGTGATCTAAATACTGGGATACATATATACAGATAGAAGTACAATAATAATAGGATATAATTAATATAAATTAAGAGAAGGTCTTGGTACTTGTATTTGTCTTTGTATTTGAGTATGTATAAATACCGTATATATAAATGGAAAATTGGTAATAACAGAGCTACAGGTAACCATGAAAAGAAAAAAGTCATGAGGTTCACAAAAACAAGGGATCCAAGATTCAGATAATATAAGAAAAAAACTTAGAAGGAAATAGTAGTTAGTTACATATTATTAAATAAAGAATAAAAGAGCAAAGTTTGATAGATATTAAAAGAAAAAAGAAAGGATGAATTTATTTTGGGGAAAAATCAAGTTATTGTAACTAAGATATCTAATACATTATTATGAGATAATAAAACTTGTAAGTAAAATTACTGTATAGTAGGTAAGGTTTGGAAGTTGTAAAAAGCAAACTGTTAACTTGGAATTGTCACTGAAACATCTTTTTTATTATATCTTTTATAATATGAATTTAATGAAAACCTTTTTAAAAATGCCAAACAACATAACCTGTTTGTTCATGCATTATTTTTTATCAATAAAATGTGCCTAAAATTAAAATGGTAAGTATTTCACAGCTATGGGTTTTTGTGGGTTTTTCAGGATATGTGGCCATGTTCTAGAAGATTTTATTCCTGATGTTTCGCCAGCATCTGTGGCTGGCATCTTCAAGGATGCCAGCCACAGATGCTAGTGAAACGTCAGGAATAAAATCTTCTAGAACATGGCCACATAACCTGAAAAATCCACAAAAAACATGGATGCTGGCTGTGAAAGCCTTCGACTTCACATTTCACAGCTATTTCTCTAGCATAACAACATTCCACTAACCTATAAGATAATTTTGATTTATATATGCAATACTGGTTCTTAACTTTTTTGAGTAACAGATCCCTCTAAGAGTTTCCCAGGCAATACAAATAAATGTATATATACAAAATTTATTTTAATGCACAGATAATCAATTTCATTAATTTAATCTGGTTTGGAACAAAGAAATTGCAATGACCTTTTGGAAAGACTACATTTTTACTTTAAAATTCAGGAAAATTGGAAGCAATAAGAAACTAATTAAAGACAAAAGACACCCCACACACATCTTTGCACCCATTTCACAGATACCATGAAGCCCATCCCTAGGGATTCATGGACCTCAGCTTATGAATCCCTGAAGAAATGTGACATATTGTTACTTGATTAGGAAAGTCTGAACTTCAACACATACCCTTGCTTAGATTTCTTGAATAGTGAATGCCATTCTGAATTCAATTTTCTCTTAACTTGACATTTAGACAAACTTCCCCCTTTACTCCCCCCGTTGAAATAAATGTGTGTGTGTGTGAAGAGAAAAGGCAACGACTCACCAGGCATAGAAAAGTGTCAATAGTGACAAGAGGGGCATCATCCTTAAGCAGATTCCACATTCCTAGTCATGGTCAAGAACATGATTTAATTTGGAACAACAGGATTTGATACCTATTTCATTTCAGGATTCCATTTCAATCCTTCCACTGAGAAACAGCAATCCTGTATATGCTCAGGATCTTCATATATACACTTGAGATGTGACCCGTAAGCATGTCTTTCCTATTTCTAATAAACTTTCTCTGCCACTAAGCATTTTATCCTGGTTTTTAAAGGATAGCTTCCTTTTTTGGTTGAGAAAATAGAAATCTCCAGTCCACACACACACCTCAACACTCACTCTGAAAATAAGAGACTCAGTAGTAGAGGTGACAAAGACTGTGTTAGCATTCTATATACAGAGTATACAGATATATCTCTTGACAAATAATATTGTTGGATCATGATCTGTATCTTCACATGAACAGATACAGCACAGAACTTATAATGCTAGCACAGAACTTATAATGCTGTTTTCTTGCAATAAGTAACTTTCACATAACATCCCAAATGGTTCTTTATTACTGATTCATACATTATATTTCACGCCCATAACCGTGTTCTTCAGTTTGTTTTATTCATTACAGAATTCCAGAGAAAGCTTTAACCTCATTTGATCCTAATGTTTTATTCCCCAGCTTTTAATGTTACACTCTTTATGATTTCTTGCAGTGTACTTAAAATCTAAATATAATTACACTCACATACATTCTTCAAAAAGTGGGATGATTTCTTCAAGCAGAAAAAAAGTATCTTGAGGGAGCTGTGAACTCTGGCAGAACAAAGACTGACATGTTGGACAATGGACAGAGGTGACAAATATATATCTGCCATTTCTGATACAGAATTCTAGGAAATGCATATAAGTTCTCCCACCCTGCATTCCACCCTGCAGGAATAATAGTGTTGGCAAAACTGTGACCTCTAGTCATGCCAAGAACGATGTGATTTTAAGGTTTTTATTTCTTATCTGACATTTTCATATCTTTCATCAGGGGACAGAGAAAATATATCAGAGATGAACAGAGATAAGACAAAGTTTGAAATTTGCTTATGCTCCCAGAGATTAAAAAGAAAAGCAGAGAGGGGAAAACAGATTATCTTACTTAGACAATACATGGGAAGTGGAAGAAAGGTATCCAGTTAAGAGAGATGTAACTGATTTAAGGCACTAATATGTATGAAAGGACAAACAAAAAGAAAATTAGTGGGTTATGTACCCATTGGAACACACAGATCCATGTGTCATTTTCATATGTATTCAACTGTAAGTGTGTTAGAAATATAAAAATTTGCTGATTTCATTCTTTCAGACAAGAATATGTTTTTGCAAAAGCTTTTCCCCCACAGCATGAGATTTAAAGAATTTTAGCACATATTGATTGCTTGATGGATTGGCTTCTGGACCTCCATTTAGAAAAACTGATTTGGAGCTTTTTTTTTTTTTTTGGAGAGGAATATATATATATATATATATATATATAAAGTTTTTGCACAGAAAACTGTATTTTCCATGAAAAGTACTGGTTTTGGAACCTAGTGAGCATTTTGTACAATGATTTTTGCATTTCTACACCTCTTTTTTTCCTCATTTGACTCATTTTGATTACTTTTTGAATGAAGAACTAAACACCAAAATAAAACAAAGTGCAAAATCCAAATGATAATCTTGATCTGCACATTAGTCTGGGGAGGCTGCCACACTGCAGAATTAATGCAGTTTGATGCTGCTTTAACTGCAATTGCTCGATCCTATGAAATCCTGGGATTTATAGTGTATTGTACCACCAGAGTTCTCTGTCAGAGAAAGCTAAATACCTCAGTTAAGGTGGTGTCACACATCAGTTCTGTAGTGTAGATGCAGCTGTTGACATGTGGATCAGTTTAATTCAGATTAGTTTGGATTCAGTTTTTTAAAGACCAAATTCTTCAGGTATCTCTTCTGCCAGTCAGAGTAATAGTATGATTCTATAGTCACTGGAACATTGATTTGGGAACCAAAGTATAGATTAGAAATCCCTCTTCAAAGCTCAGTGGAGCAGATTTAACCTAATCTTCCCTGGCCCTACAGGAAAATTCCCATAGAACTTTAATTTTGGAAAGAAGGAAAGGTTGGAGCTGAACCATAGTGTTAGGAAGCTGGAGGGACTCCAAATCTTCATTTCTCACAATAGGTTGGAAATGAGGTGGGAAAGAATGTCAAACTTTGGTTCTCTCATCTCTGCCCTGCAAAGAGGACCCCAGCAGTATTTGCATATGTTGGAAAGTTCCAGTCCTGGACAGCTCTAGTATAATTGCCTGAAATATATTCAGTCAGCATAGTCATGCTGCTATTATTATTATTATTATTATTATTATTATTATTATTATTATTATTATTATTATCCCACTCCTCTGCGTAATGCACCCGGGCAGCTTACAACTTTAAAATATACATTCATATTCCATAATCCCCCCCCTTAAAATACAATTAAATAATGACAATTTAAAACACAAATAAACAAATAAAAAAATAACAATAGCTACAGCTGAATCAGGGATGAGCAGTATGGCTGTCTTTTGATGGCTGAAATATCTATTCGGGAAAGGCCTGCTGGAAGAGATCCATCTTAACAGCTTTTTAAAGCTGTCTAAGGGCCTTTGCAGACTGCCAGAAATAGTGCACATTAAATTGAGGCACTGCCCTGGCTCAGTGCTAGGGAGTCATGGGAATTGTATTTTTTTTGGGGGGGGGGGGACATTGAGCCTTCTCTGTCAGAGAGCTCTGGTGCCACAATAAATTACAGTTCCCATGATTCCCTAGCACTGAGCCAGGGCAGTGCCTCAATTTAATGTGCACTATTTCTGGCAGTCTGCAAAGGCCCTAAGGTGGTAATATGATGGATCTTATCCGGCAGGCCATTCCATAATCTGGGAGCAGTAGCTGAAAAGGTCCTCTGGGCAGTTGCAGACAGTCTAATTTTTATAGGCTGCAACAAATTCCTCCCAGAGGACCTAAGTGTGCAGGGTGGATTATATGGGAGGAGGTGGTCCCTGAGAAAGGTTGGACCCAAGCCATTTAGGGCTTTAAAGTTGATAACCAACACCTTGTACTAGGCCCGGAAGCTAATGGGCAGCCAGTGAAATGATTTTAGGATTGGTGTTATATGGTCTCTTCTCATTGTTCCTGAGACCAACCTGACTGCTATATTCTGTACTAGTTGAAGTTTTGGAACCGTATACAAGGGTAGCCCCATGTAGAGCACATTACAGAAATCAAAATGAGAGGTTACAAGCGCATGCACCACAGTTTCATGGTCCCTAACTTCCAGGAAAAGGCACAGCTGGCATATCAGCCAAAGTTGATAACAGGCACTCCTGACCATCACATTTACCTGATTTATCATCTGAAGCAATGGGTCCAGGAGCACCCCTAGACTACAAACATAGAGGAGAGTGTGACCCCATCCAGGACTGGAGGTTGTATCCCAATAACTGTGTTCGGGGTCACTACTGTAAGTACCTGTTTTGTCTGGATTCAGTCCCAATCTGTTTTTCCTCATCCAGTCCATTAAGACAGTCATTGAGAGGAAAGACACCATCTGAAGTCAAAGCTGAAGACCGAGACATGTAGGAATATATTTGGGTGTCATCAGCATACTGATAACACCCACCCCATTTCTCCAGATGATCTCTCCCAATGGCTTCATATATATTGAATAGCATAGGGGACAGGATGATGTCTTGTGGGACGCCAAAATTAAGATCTTTCCTTGCAAAGTGACTGTCTATTAATTTATTTATTTATTCAGTGCATGTATATCTTGTCTTCAGCCAAAAAGGCCCCATGAGCTATTTATAAGTTTTCAGGGTTACAATCTAAAAAGACACAAACACAAGAAAAAGGAGATGGCAGTGAGAGAGGAGATATGGGAGCTTATAGCATGGGGGAAAGTGCAGAAATCCTCTGCAGAAACAGGATTTAAAAGCCAGAAAAAACCTGCAAAAGAGAGTTGATTTTCACACACATCAGGGTTAATATGAAATTTACCCTAATGGAAAGTAAAAATGAGTGGGTTTTGTCTACTTTCCATTCAGGTTAATGTTGTGTTAATGCTCATTAACCCTGACGTTGTGTGAAAATCAACCCACTTTTGTGGGTTTTGTCAACCTGTTCAGTTTAACAACACATCAACCTGCTTTTGCAGATTTCTTTTGATTTAAAACCCCATTTTGCACAGGACCACTCCTGTGTGATGAATTCCATAGTAAGAATCTTCATGTTTGGAAAAGTTTTTCATGTGATAGGGGGGTGACAAACTAGATAGGTCTGTCATACTGGCACCACAGCTAGTGAAAAATCTTTTCTTGTGCACACTTTTGCATATTCTAGAAGGAAAGGTGGCAAAACTCTACGTGTTATAAAACTCTGTGTAGTTCTCTTAATCTATTCATAGTTCAGGATTTATTTTGTACAAAAATTTACATGGCGTTTTTGCATTTTCTGCACTTGAAGCAGCATAGTCGGTGCAAAAAGTGCAAATTTTGCGCAAATAAGTCCTGAAGCACAAAGATTTTCATCAGTCCTGGATTCTCCTCCTCAGGGTTTCTCAACACTTCTTCTTCATCTTTAGTAAAGGGTAGTGAGTATGGGTATGAATGATTTTCTGGCCTAAAGATAAAACATACAAACATTGCTTTTGAGTTTCCCAGCATGCAACTCAGCTAAATGTTCTTTGTTGGCTTGGTTATTTGACATCTTTAAAATATCAATTGATTTTCAGATTGTAAGCTATTTAATTGGTTCATTGAGCCCCATGACATTACAGGAGCACATTTCAATACTGGTTATGATATTAAGTCAGCTGCATTAAGAAAGGAGGGCCTGGGAGAGTGTCATGAATAAGATTACGAGGAAAGAAAAATGGGCAGTGCACATCCCTAAACCAAATATATAAATAGGGATGGCAACATAAAAGTTTTTTTTTCTTATGCTGAAGGTGACATAAAACAAAAATGCACTGTCTAGCCATTATTCAGTCTCCATATATTGATATGACAAATTAAAATTGCTTTATCTGTTAGGACCTGAAAATAGAAGCAAATTACACACCAGCAAAAAAAGATCCTATAAGCTGAAAGAAAGATATTATGGGCCATGCTTGCATATATTGAGATGTACAACTCTAACAGTAGCCCATTATATGGCCTGCCACGTAAGAACTTGAAACCTTATTTGGATACCAGAAGGGATTTTGCAGTCTCAAATGGGATCAAGATGGATGTAAAATCAAATCCCTAAACCAAATAAATAAGGAACCTCTTCCCTCCAGTTCTCTACTCCTAGACCCTAAACAGAATGGCTAGTGGGACTACCACCTTGGCATGAGAGTAGTAAGTCCACTATTGATTTTACATCCACTCCTCCTGCAAATGCTCTGAGTTCAATGGGAGCTCCATCAGTGCTGGACCTAGGTTATCAATTAACCAGTTTTCATTCTCAGAACAGGATTTCCTCAGAGGTATGTGCCTGATCAATCAGACTTGCAAATTAACTTACTAACTAGACTGTGTCTCTATTTTAAGGCAATATTTTGATATATTTGGTCCCCTCCCCTCAATTCCAAGGTCATCTACACATGCTGAGGATAGTGATTCATTGAAATATGTGCTGATCACCTTATCTAGGGATGCTACCCCTATAGATGCAACAATACCAACAGTTCCACTGAAATACTGGAGACTGAATAAGAGTATATTTCATACTCTGAATCTCCAAAGCTTTGGAGTAGGCAGAAAAAAAGGGCAATTTTTTCTCCAACTGAAATCCAGTTGGCATACAATTAAATCATAGCATCATAGAATCATAGTTGGAAGATACTACAAGGGCCATCTAGTCTAATCACCTGCCATGCATGAATACACAATCAAAGCACTCACAACAGATGATCATCCAGCTTCTGTTTAAAAACCTCCAAAGAAGGAACCTCCACCATGCTATGAGGCAGTGTATTCCATAATTGAACACATCTTACTGTCAAGAAGTTCTTTATAATGTTTAGGTGGAATCTCTTTTCCTGTGGTTTGAATCCACTGGTCAGTGTCCTAGTCTCTGGAAGAGTAGAAAAAAAACTTACTGCATCCTTAATATAACATTCCATCAAATATTTAAACATCACTATTATGTTACCTCTTAATCTTCTCTTCCACAGGATAAACATACCCAGCTCCCTAAACTGCTCCTTATAGGGCATGGTTTCCAGACTTTTCACCATTTTGGTCACTCTCCTTGAATTCTATGCCCCAGAACTTGACACAGTATTCCAAGTGAAGTTTGATCAAATCAGAATAAGGTTTTATTTTGCTATTACTTCCCTCAGTCTAGACCAGGGGTAGGCAACCTAAGGCCCGGGGGCCGGATGCGGCCCCCTGAAGCCTTTGGACCAGCCCAAGGCTGGTTCTGTCGCCACCGCTGCCCACCGCCGCCCACCATGATGATATTGATTACTGCTGTTATTACTTGTTCTTGGGGTTTTCTTGGCAAAATCTCCACAGGGGTTTTGCCATGGCTTTTCTGGGGCTGAGAGAGTGTGCATGCATATTTTTTTAAACTTTTTTTAAAAAAATTATTTATTTAGTTAGTTAGTTAGTTAGTTAGTTTTGGTACTTCGGCCCCCCAATTGTCTGAGGGACAACAACCTGGCCCCCGGCTCAAAAAGGTTGCCTACCCCTGGTCTAGACACTATATTACTATTGATGCAGCCTAGAATCCTACTAGTTTATTTAGTTGCCATATCATACTACTGACTAATGTTCAGCTTGTGCTGTATTAAGACACCTAGGTCAGTTTGATATGTAGTATTCTCAAGCCATGTATCATCCATTCCATATTTGTGTTTCATTTTTACTGCATAAATGTTACATTTCTTTCTATTGAAATGTATTTTGTTAATTTTGGCCAAGCTTTCAATTTTGTTGAAGTCATGTTGAATTTTGATTCTGTCCTCTGAAGTATTAGCTACTTCTTCTAATTTGGTGTCATCTGAAAGTTTGATACATGTGCCTTCTATTCTATCATCTAAGTCATTGATTGAGTCATTGATCAAAAGCACTGGTCCTGAGACAGAAGCCAGTGGCACTCCACTTGTCACTTTTCTCTGGGATGAAGAAGAGCCATTGATAAGCAAAGTTTGGTTCAGTCCATCAACCAATTACAGATTACCCTAATAACTGCACCGTCTAGCCAACATTTCACTTTTTTTTTTGAAAAATATAATGAGGGGCCTTGTCAAAAGATATAAAGATTATACTACATCCACAGGACCCCCCTGATCTACCAAGCTTATAATTTGGTTTTAAAAAAGGGGGGAGATGTTTTTTGAGAAACCCATATTGACATTTAGTGATCACATCATTCCTTTCTAAGTGCTTATAGACTGTTTAATTATCTGCTCTAGAATCTTTCCTTGTATTGATGTCAGTTTGACTGTTTGGTAATAGTTTGGGTCCCATTTTTAATAATAATAATAATAATAATAATAATAATAATAATAATTTATTTATTTATATCCCGCCCCTCTGCAGAGCAATCGGGGCAGCTTACATTAAAATTTCCATACAGATATGTTAATACTCTGTAAACAGAACCTAAAAATCCCGAAACCCACCCACCCCTTAAAAAGTGAGGGTTCTTCTTCTTAGGCTAGGCCCGATGAAGATGGGCCTGCATCTCTCCCCCAGATGACATCAGATGTAGTGGAGGGAGGGCTCTTCTTCTTAGGCTAGGCCCGATGGAGATGGGCCTGCATCTCTCCCCCAGATGATTTTTGTTTCCTTTTTGAAGTTAGGGACAACATTTGCCCTGATCCTGTCTACTGGGCTCTCTCCTGTTATCCAGGAATTCTCATAGATTATTGTCAGTGGTTCTGAGATTACTTCTGCTCATTCTTTAATACCCTTGGATGTAGTTCATCTGTCCCTAGAAGCTTGAATTGGTTTAGAGTAGCCAGGTATCCCTGTATTATCTCTTTGTCTATGCTGCATTTCTACTACTGCGTCATCGGTTCCAGTTTCCTTACACTGAGCACTGTTCTCTTTTTGGGGGAAACTGAGGCAAAGAAAGTAATTCTGCCTTTTCTCTTTCCCTTGTTAGCATTTCACCATCTTTGCCAAACAGCAGCTATGTCATTTCCTTGTTCTTTGTTTTGGTATAGACATTGGCAGAATAACCTCCCTTGTTATTATTTTGAACCTCTCTAGAAAGCCTGAGCTCATTCAGCACTTTAGCTTTCCTGACTTTCTCCCTGCACATGCTGGCTATATGTTTGAATCCCTCTTTTCCATTTATTGTACATGACCCTTTTAAAATCTTAGTTCAGCTGAAAGTTATTTACACATCTGTTCTTTGTTGTTGTTATTAACTACCCTCAGTTGATCTTGATTCATGGCAACCCTGTGGATGAGACATCTCCAAGATTCCCTGTCTTCCACTGCTCTGCTTAATCCCTGCAAACCCATACCATGACTTCCTTAATAGAGTCCATCCATCTAGCATGTGGCCTTGAGTAGATCACTCCAGAAAATTTGCCATTTTAATAATATGTTCTTATTTTAGTATTGTATTTAATTCTTTTTAAAGTGAGGGTCAATTGTAACTATTAATGTTATTATTGTTTTAATGCAGGGTGTGTTTTGTTTAAATTTAATTTTATTCTATGTGAACTGCCTTGATTGCCTTGGCAGAAAGGTGGAATATAAAAATAAAGTTGTTATTATTATTGTTATTATTATTATTATTATTATTATTATTGGGTTTTTTTTCCAGTGAGTCCTCCCTTCTCATGATGTTTGAAGTACGACAGCCTCAGTTTGGTCATCTTGGTTTCCAGAGAGGTTTCCAGCTTGATCTACTCTAGGACCCATTTGTTTGTCCTTTTGGCTGTCCATGGGATGCTCAGCACTCTTCTCCAGCATCACATCTCAAATGAATTGATTTTCTTCTTATCATCTTTCTTAACTGTCCAGCTCTCACATCTATACAATGGCTTGTATGATTCTAACTTTTGTGATGAATTTTAGAATCTTTTCTAGTTCTTTCATAGCCACCCTCCCCATTCTTAATCATCTTATGATTTCCTGACTGCAGTCTCCATTTCTATCAGTGTTTGATCCCAGATATGAGAACTCTTTTATCACTTCTATTTCCTTATTGTCTAGGTTGAATGTGTCAAGATTCTCTGAATTTCTTCAGTCAGCAAGATAAAATGTGGAACAAAGTGCTAATCTCTAATCAGAACTCCTTTTGTTCATGAACCAAATTTTACAAACTTGACCATTAAAAAAAGATTTAAGTTATTTTATTTTCTCAGTGTATTTTTTTTTTCAGAACAATGATTAAAGAGGGAAAAACTGAGACTCCATGGCTTTCCAAAAAAAAAAAAAAATGTTTACTTCCCCTACATTCTGCCATTCAATTTTTATGACTGAGAGTGATAGAAGCCTCCATTTATTAATGATGACTTTAAAAAAAAAAAAGAAGACACACAATTTTATTATATTCTGAGGTTATTGTGAACTTTTAAGGAATGGTACAGTAGAAACAGCAACATGCAAGTGAAATGAGGAGCAGAGAGGGAAGAAAATTTTGCTTAGGGAGATTGCAGATTGCAATGAGTCAGAAGGAAAATTGAAACTTTCAGGTGCAATGTTGTCAAAATATTAACAGTGGTTTGAATATGCCATTACCTTTATGCTATTCAGAATTCTAGAATTTCCAAATGAATTTCTTGCCCAATGAAGTAGGAAACATGAAGTCCTGGGCTACAGGAAAAATTAAATTCCAGAAGGATATTGTCATGAAATCCTCTCCAGGATCGTTCCACATTTTCATACCTTGGACTCCTATTACTCACATTGCTGTTTTTACCTTTAAAATTCCCCCTCCCTATTCTGATACTTACTCCTCAATGTGACCACTATTCCAGATGATCAGTTGACCCTGTTAACTGATAAATTAAAATGTTCAGAAATAGAAGTAAAAAATAAATAAAATAGTATCGATTTATTGTATAACAATATTCATATCTTGCCTTAGCCTTGTTCTATACACAGTATGGTGTAACATGTCAGCTTTAGACCAAATAACACATCTCTTTGAACTCCTTCCACATTCTCAGGTGCCAGAACCTCTATTCACATCTTCATAATTCCTCTCTTCCTAACACCTTTAACTCTCTTTCTGACTTCAAAGATATAGCTGTGTTTGTCTGTAAAATCAGTATGTGATGAGATCTTGTAGCACTTTTGAGACTAACTGAAAGAAAGACATTGGCAACATGAGGTTTCTGTGGAAGTGTCAGTCTCAAAGGTGCTACAAGATCTCTTCACTCTCTTTCTGACTGGTCCTAACTCTTGGGCTCCTATTACAGACAAGCCTCTTGGTTATGTCCTTTTTCATATAGCCTCTCTCCCAGCATTCTATGAGGGGTAATAGGCTGGATCCAGCAAGGCTTACCCAGCTTCTTGCTTCACAGGTACTTGGAACATCTAGGAGAAGATATTTGGGAAATAAAATGGACAGGATGGAGTATCAACGTACTTCTGCTCCTGTTAGAGTAAATCCAGAAGAGTAGAAGAGTAAGGTCACATGTATGTTTTGTTTTGTTTTTAAATCAATTGATGTTTGAACATTTTCTTCCTATTAACATCAGTGGGAGAGAATCAAGCTATAACATAACTGGTGCAGTTCTTTATCTGTTTTGGGAGTGTTTTTGGTGACTAGGTGCATGTCTTCACTGACCAGAATACTCTGGGCTGTCCTTGGATTATTATAGACCCAAATTCCCTCCCCATTATCTATGCTGTCTCCACATGTGGGGTTGCCATAATTCTCTTCCCCAAATCTGGGGGGAAATGTAGGACAAAAATGTAGAACAAAAAGTAGGACATTCAAGAAAAATGGAGTACATGACCAACTAAAGCCCCAAAACATTTTTAAAATGAAAAGTGGCAGGTGGCAGCGGAAGCCCTTAACCCCCCCCCGAACCTGCTAGGCCTCACATGCTGCCACCGCCACAGTGAAAGCACAACAGGCAGCAGTGGAGGAAGAGGAGACAGCCCCGAACCCACTGAACCCAGCGAGGCCTAGCCAGCAAGCTAGGCCTTGCATGCTGCTGCTGCTGTGGCAAAAACACAGCAGGCAGAGGAGGAGGAGGCCCTGAACCCCTCCCCGACCCCAACGAGGCCTCCCAGCCTTCCAAGGCCTAGGCCTCACTGCTGCTGCCCACCACTGTGCTTGCCTGCTTGCTTCCACACCGCTGTCTCTCTCATGCTTGCATGGAGGCTGTTTGAAAGCTCATCCTCCTCTGCACCTGGCCTATGAGGAGGACAGAGGAACTGGAAGCCTGCAGTCTCTCTCTCCCAGATTGGAGCAAGGCTGCTGCACCTTGGCTGACCAAGAAGTGGTGAAAGAGAGGCTGAGTCCTGGGGAGCTGGGAGCCAGGACTAGCTCCAAACCCAGGCCTGGACATTCACAAAAGGTTAAAAACTGCAAAACAAACAAACAAACAAAAACAGGATGTGGCAACCTTATCCCCATGTGGTTCTCTGATGGGTGGCTGCTTTCCCATGTAATCATTGATCATTGCCCAGTGCTGTCACTGAGGTCACAATGAGGTGCCCAGCCATATTATCAATGCCAGGTGCCTTGTTGTGACCACAGAGTGACTTGTACCTACAGCAGTGGCACCAGGCAGCTTGCAGAGATTGAATGGGGAGGCAGCCATCCATCATTGCTGCAGAGAGAGCTGAAAACCCAGAGCAAAAGATAAGGTTAAGAGGAGGAAAGGCTGAATCAGGTGCAAACATAATGAAGAAAGTCCATGCCCAATTTAGGTTTTTTGACCCTGCATCATGTAAACAGGACACAATGAGCCTGGGGGTGGGGGGGGGGGAAGATAATCCAGAGTAAATAACCCATGTAGACAAACTCTGGAATGATTCTAGATCCTGTGGACACTTCCAATACACCTAGGGACCAATGTTGTTCTGCTGTCAGACCAACATTGGAACTCTGACACACTAGAACTTTGGTGTGTGGGGACACCTGGAGAGGTAGAGGGCACATTTCCAAGATGAGACATCTCTCTGTGTTTTCTCTCTTTCTGCTTGGGTGAAGAGATCTATCCTATCATCCCTTTTCAACACCAAAGACTTTCACCGTAAAGATCTGGTATCTGCATGTAAATAAAACCATCATCCATTTGAATTACTAAAGAGCTGACTGTGCCAGCTTCTGATGTGTTTTGCTATGTGAGTGAAAGTTGCTGGTGTGCCTCAGGAGAGTGTGTAAAAATATTCCTGATGTAGATACAGAATAAAGATGAGTAATATTTCTAGCACTTTAGAAAAGCTAAGTATTATTGTCTGCCACTCAAAAAAAAAAAGAGTGCCATTTAAGGTGTGGGGACTGGATATTTTCCATCATTGTCCCCTCAGAGCTCTCATATTATTTCAGCTGTGATTCAGCATTCAATTTATCCATTCAATGCTTTAACAATAACAAAAAGGATTTGCAGAACACAATGATGTGATATGATGTTTCTATATGTTATCTAGAATCCAGGCTTTTATATGAATATATGAATAAGTTGATAGGAGGGAAATATGATAAAAGTATGACAATTTAACTTGTTAAATTAGGCATCTCTCTCACTCATGTTCTGCCTTTTTGCTGGCAGCCAGATAGAGATCTGATTAACTTTTTAGAATTAGAAGAGAAGTTACTTTCTTTATTTCACCAGAGGATGCAAATCTGACCTTTCAATAATAATAATAATAATAATAATAATAATAATAATAATAATTTATATTTATTTATTTATTTATAAAAAAAGAGTCAAGTATTGTAATCTCAAGAGGGATCAAGTGTATACTAGGGATGCAAATAGTCATTTTTTTTTCATTTCTATATGTGAGAATGAGGGGTGGGGGCACTTGGCTACTTTAAGTAGCCAAAATATATATCTTGTAAAATCTTTAAGCTTTTAAGTGTTTTTTAAGGGCAGAAAAGCCACAATGTACCAGACTAAAATTAGTAGAAAACAAAAGCAATATTCTCATGATCCGAGAACTATAAAGTGATTTTAAAAATGAAAAACACTCCTCCTGCATTTTGACATTTTTGGGGTTCTGCTGTATGCTGAAATTTAAATAGTCAATCAAGCAATTTTTTCCGCATTGTGGTAACTTTTCATTAAGCACATGGAAAGCTAATGTTATGAACATGGAATCATATACTATTTATTTAGCCATCCTATGTAGAAAAGCTAATAAACTATATTTTTTACAATTAATTACCACAGAGCTTGGAATTTTTTATTTTATTTTTTTGGCCAGGGAGGAGCTTATATTCTAAGATACTCAATAGCATGAGCTTCTACATACAACAAGTCCCTAGAAACAAGTTTTCAGTGCAGCTATAATGCATGTATGGGTGTTATCAAAACAATCAAAAGTGTGTGGGGATTCTGTCTTCTGAGAGTTTATGAATATGGTGCTCTAGAATTAATAGCAGGAGTTTAGTATTCTGTTATTTAATGCAATATTTAGAGCTGATAATAGCAGGTGTCATTAGCATTACTGTCCTCAGATATTTGCTTCTAATGGGTCCCCCCCCCCTTGTAATTACAAGGCATATTGGAATTCACAAGATGGAGACAGGTATTATGACATTCCACCAAAGTTGGGCTCTTCCCTGTCATTTTACATTGTAAAATGAGAAGATTTTGCTGACTTTTTGGAGAATTTACTTATCTGCTAATTGCCCCCTCAGGAACAATATGTCAGCAGCATTCCCTCGAAATCTTGTGTAATGATTAAAAATGAAGAAACCAAGATAGCTGAAGAAAAGGTCACAGTATAATTTCCACTTATTGTAACAAATAGAGCTAATGTAAGTGCTCCATCTTTCATACATATCATGGAAATATTTCATTCCTTTTTTCCAGACTTTAAAAAAAAAACAACACTATCCAGAGACTTTCCAATTTGGTTGTATTACATTTAATGTTCTGTTTATGAGCTATCAGCCATTTATGGTAATGAGGTGTGATTCTCTTGCTTATGGCCTTTTCTGTCAAGAAATTAACTTTTAAAAAAGTTTAATTATCCCTTTATTTGTAAGTGTCAGGGGTATTATTCACTACTAGTAGAAAAGTGGCAGAAGTTAATTTTTGCTAAGATGCAAAGTTTATGAAATTCAATATGTCAGAGTGTGCACATTTCATTTGACAGATGAAATATATTTGTATTCATCTAGTTATAACTGAAATATATCTCCTTCCCCCATTTCATAACACACACTTATGCAAGAACACAACCTGATCACAGAGTTCCATAGGAATAACAACAGTATATTGCTGTTTTACAGTTTCTTTAGTCTCTGTAATTAAGGCTTGTTAAATGCATATGCTCCTGAGGACTTCTGGTGGCATGGCTGGCATGACAGTTGCCCTCTAAAGTACTCTTGGAAGATGATAAATTTCTATGGAGAAAAGATCTGTTCTGGAAATTTCAGGATGGACTCAAAATCTCCCTGATAAGGAGACACAGAGGGGCCCCCAACTGCACCCTGAAACTCTCCCAGCATGTCCAGTACCAATGTAATACAGTAAGCTAACGCGGCATAGAAGAGGAACATGGATGGGAGCTGGGTCTAGTGGGGAGATCAAAGGACACTTGTGCAAGCCATGGACGCAGCAAGTCATGGCTTTGTGGCATAAGCATGGCCACCACTGATTTTAGCCACAGAAAGAAGCTGATTCTAAGTGTAAGTGCATCCCTCCCTACAAAAAATCCCTTCTTTGAAAACCTGACTATTGGAGCATTTATCAAACTTTACATTGACCACTGGAAAATAGTTAAATATTTCTGAACTGCCCAAAGAATTAATAGCTGAAGAAAACATAGCAGGGTGGTAGATAGGAGGAAGATAGAATTACATCTATGGGCTTCACCTTTATTCTGACCTTACTCTGACTTTACTCTGACTTTAACTGGTTATTCAACTAAGCTAAGCTTAGCTTAATAAGTGAACAATAATATTAGACAAGGAGAAGAAGAAAAAGAAAAGCTGAGGAGGAGAGGAAAAAAGAGATTTTAAGAAAAAAGCATTCGATTTAAAAATCAGCCAAGCAAATTAGAGTGAATTAAAGTGAACTAAGGGGTTAGGCCAAGGGTAGGCAACCTTTCCCCTTTAAGGGCCGAGGGACTTCAGCTCCCAGAATCCCAGAAGCTATTGGCCAACATGGGACTATTGGCCAACATGGCTGAGGCTTCTGGGAGCTGAAGTCCCTCAGCCGTTAAAGGGGAAAGGTTGCCTACCCCTGGGTTATGCAAATGGGTGGCTCTGGGCTGCCCCTGCTAGCTGTGGATTGAGGCCACAGCAACCACATGCCATGGCCCCAATCCTCCCTTTTGCAGCCCCTAAAAGGATAAATAAAATGCCACCCCTTTCAGGGGTGGCAAAAGGGCACTCTAAGAGTCAGTGCATGGCTATTTAGTGCCCCTTCTGTTGCAGCTCATAAAAATGCTGTGCTGGGAGGACATCCTCAGGCTGGGGTTGGGGCGGCCAGTGTACAGCTGCGCCTTCCCATTTCTGCCTCCTGGCCAGCCCTTTGGGCCAGTCTGTAGAGGCCCTTAATGAAATTAATTTAAAAATGATTTAAGAACACAAAAGACAAATGAAGACAAATAAGGTTGAAATTGACTTAATTAATCAAGAAGAACAGAATCAAAATAGAAGACAGAAGACCAGTAAATCAACAAATCAATTTGAATATAAATTTCAGTGATTGAAGAAGAATAAGAAGAAGGTTGCACTGAGTAATTTGGATTACTAATTTGATTGATATTAATTTATGCTATATATTTAATTCTTGCTATTTAGTTAACTTGTTAAAATAATTTGGTGTGATTTTGAATTAATTTTGAATTGAATATAGAGATAGATAGATAGATAGATAGATAGAAAATGTTCAAAGTAGATTGAGGGTTATTTGGATTTGAATTTAATGACATTGAGAAGAGACAATTAATGTATTGTAGTAAATTAATTAATTAATTAATTAATGGTGGTTAATTAATTAGAATCATTAACTTGTTGATCTCTACAGGGAATTCAGGTTTGAATAGTATAAGATTAATTTGAAAATGTATAAATTAAGGATATTTAAGCATCAAATGTAAGAACTGTATATTGAGTTTCAAGTAATCCTGCTTGGTTTGAACTTCTGACAAAATAGAAAGAACTAAAGAAAATTAAGTGACCTTGAAAATGCTGACTGTTTGAGATAAGAGAGTGAATGTGAAGGATTGCTTTGGTTTCTTTCCTCTTTCTCTCTCTATATAAATTGTTTAGTCTGAGAAACTTTGAGGACGTTAAGGCTATTATGAGTGAACAGCACCACCTTGTGGCTGAAAGTATAACAGAGATAATTTTTTTTTTAGAAAGTAATTGTTTTGATGCTGTATTTTAATTGTAGAAAGAAATGATAATTATACAATTTGACTAATAAGTGTGATAAGTGTTTTGGTTTAAGATAATAACCAATATTGTTTAACACTGTTTAGACTTGATAAATATAAAAGTAGAAAATGGCTTCAGGAAAGAAAATGACAGCACAGGTGACAACTCAAAGGATACCCCCAATAAGAATCTCAGAACAAAATGAGTTAACCATGTTGGAGGAAATAAGAAATATGTGAGATAAGATGAAGGAAGACAATATAAGATTAAAAATGGAACTGAAACAAGAGATAAATAATGAAATGGAGGAATTAAATACCTCATTAGAAAAATAACTAAAGATATGGAGAAAATAACTGAGAAGGTTGAGAGACTGGAAGCTAATGTGAAACACATTGAAACTAACACCAAACACACAGAAACAAAAATGGACATAATTACTAATGAAAGAAGGGACAATCAATAGGCTTTAATTACACTTGAAAACAAACAAAGACAGAACTGTATAAAACTGAGAGGGATTCCTGAACAAGAAAATGAAAATTTGCACAAATTTTTGAACCCCATCCTAGCAGAAAATATTGACAATCTGGCTGGGAGGTGGATACAATGTACAGGATCAGCTCTAAGGTGACTAGACAAAGAAATCTGCTGAGAGATATTATAGTATACTGTGTACAAAAACAAAGAAGAGATTTGATCATTCAACAAAGTTTTAGAAAAGAACTCATTATTGGCAGAAAAGGATGTCCTGACAAAAGTACTGAGATTGAGAAGTGAATACAGTTTTTTGTCTAATCAACTGAAGGTGTATGGCATTCCTTTCTATTGGGAAGAGGTGAAAGGACTGACTCTAACTTGGAGACAAAAGAGATACAGAATCAATACTATCAAGAAATTGAGAGACTTTTGGAGTAAGAACAGGAAAGAGATTGAAAGACAGAGAGAAAGCAGTCCAACAGAAACAAGATACTGAAAAAGAACATGGACTGTGACTACAAGAGTGCAGGAAAGAAGCCCAAAAGAAAAAGTGAATGAAAAAAGAACCAAGAAGAAGAGGAAGAAGAACTAGAAAATGAAAGTGAAGAGAAATAATAGATATTATAGTTAGAGACTATTTGTTAGAGGCAAGATAGCTGAGATATTTAAAGCAATAAGAATTAAGTGGGTGCAGGTGACTGGTTGGGTATTTTCTTGGTGTTGACCTTATTGCTCCTTCATTTGTTCAAATACTTTTTTTTAATAGTACATTTCTTTTTGAATAATTCCAGAAAAGAAATAAAATAGATTGAAAATTTTGAATTGGAATGTTAATGGACTTAACTCACCTCAGAAGTGTAAGAAAGTTTTTCATTTTGTTGAAAAACAAAAATGTAAAGTGGTGTGTTTACAAGAATCACACATAAAAATGAAAGATTTTAGACTTATAAAGAACAAGAAATTGGGTAAAGAATATATATCTTCACAGACAAAAAGGAATAAGGATTATATATATAAGTAGTCAGATAGAATCTAAAGAAATATTTAATGACAAAAAAAGTCATATACTAGGAGTGGAAATTAACTTAAATGCAAAAAAGAATATTAGTAGTGGGTATTTACTCCCCCCAGGAGAATAAGGGCAAATTGTACAAGGATTCATAAAAGGTACTAATGGAACATAATCATGATGAAATAATTATTTTAGGAGACTATAATGAGGTGATTAAGCCAGAATTAGATAGAATTTCAAATAAGAAAATAAAAGAAAGACTGGGTTAACTACCTAAATCCTTTTTTAATTTGATGGAAAATTTGACTTTAATAGATACATGGAGGTATTTATATGAAAATGCTAACACTTATACTTATTTTTCAGAAAGAAATAAATCATTGGCAAAGATTGATTTAATATCAATGATAAAGACATTAGGAAATGATATAAAAGAAATGGAAGTTCTCCCCAGAATATTTTTGGACCATAACCCTCAAATTCTTCATTTGAGAATATAAAGGAGACAAAAAAGTTCATCCATATGGAGATTAAATGATGACTTATTGAAAGACCCAGAGGTTATTAGTAAGATAAAACTAGCTCTATTAATTTTTTAAAAGACAATTTGGATAAAGGTATAAAAATAGCTACAGTATGGGATACATGAAAGCTGGTTATCAGAGGGTTATTTACTCAACAAAATGCCATTTTATAGAAAAAATAAACTCAGTGACTAGCAGCATTAAATAAAATGCTAAAAGATAAGGAAAACAGCCTAAACATGAATCCATCAAGTAAAGAACTAAATTAGGAGATAAAGATTTTAGATTTTAGGAGATAAAGATTTTAGAGAAACAAATATCATTGGAAATGGGAAATGGCCTAGGAAAGAGATTTAAAAGGGTTAAACAATATAACTTTGAAAATTCTAATCAACTGAAGAAAATAAAAGAAATGAGGCAAATAGTCAAAATTAAAGAAGGCAATGAAATACATACTCAACATAAAAAGATCTTGCAGATATTTCATGAATATTACAAAACTCGGTATGCAAAAAGAATAGACCAAAATATAAAGCTAACTGACTATTTTATGAACAAAGTAATGATTAAATTAAATGAGGAACAGAAAGCAAATTTAGAAGCAGAAATTGCCAGGGAAGAAGTAGAAGAGACTATAAACAGCTATAAAATCACCAGGGCCAGATGGATTTCCTGCTAAATTCTATAAATCATTTAAAGATGAGTTAAGTCATCCATTACAACTTGTAATGAACAACATTGTGAAAGAAAATATACCAGAGTTGTGGAAAGAAGCTGATATAACATTAATCCATACAGAAAATAAAGACACATTAGATCTGGCAAATTACAGACCTATATCCCTGCTCAGTACTGATTATAAAATATTTGCTTTAGTTCTGGCTAAGAGATTAAAGAAATCCTTGGAAGCATTAATGGATTAATATCAAAGAGGATTTCTTCCAAAAACACAAATGAAGGATAATTTGAGATATATACTAAATATTATAGAATATTATGAAAGACACCATGATAAAAACATGGGATTAATTTTTGTTGATATCAAAAAAGCTTTTGATTTGGTCAATTGACATACTTTATTCAAAATTATAGAGAGAACGAATATGAGACAAAATTTTAGAAGTTGGATTGAGGAAATTTATGATAATCAGAAAGCTAGAATTAATATTAATGGAGACTTGACTAAACCAATATTGATTGATAGAGGAACCAGACAGGGTTGCCCATTGTTGCCCCTACTTTTATTATTAGTAATGGAATTACTAATAAAAAATAAAAGCAGATTAATATTTACAAGGAGTTAAAATTAAACAATTAAATTAAAAAAAATAGAGCTTTTGCTGATGATGTAGTGATAAATTTAAAAAACCTGAGTTATAATAATGAAAGTATTGGATGAATTTGGTAAATATACAAGGTGTAAAATTAATAAAAATAAATAAGCAATTAATACAAGAAAAATGAAATAAACAAAGAAAGAGAACTACAAGAAAGAGCAGGAACTGAAGTTAAAAAGAAGATTAATACTGTGACTCTACTGGTAACTGTCGAAAATTTGCTGGGTTTTTTTGTTTTTTGTTTTTTTGTCTGTTTTAAAACTGCCTATGGTTTGTTAACTGAAATAAAGGCATTCATTCATTCATTCATTCATTCAAAAAGAAGATTAAATACCTGGGGATTTGGATTACAAAAAACCTAATGAATTATTTGAAAACAATTATCAAATTTTATGGAAATAAGTGAAGAAAGATTTAATGAGTTGGAAAAATATTCAATTGTCTTTTTTAGGGAGAATTGTGTCAATTAAAATGTCTATTTAACCAAGGTTTCTTTTTCTGTTTCAGATGATCCCAATTATAGGCTCTAGCAAACCATTTAAACTTTGGCATAGGGACATAGCTAAATTTATCTGGCAAGGCAAAAGGCTGAGAATTAGGTTCAAAATTCTTAAGGGCACAAGAGAGAGGGGAGTATTGGCAATTCTAAATTTACAGATATATTTTAAAGCTTGCAGTCTCCTCTGGATTAGAAAATGGATACATTTGGAAAATAGAAAACTTTTAAACCTTGAGGGGGAAGAGTTTAAATTTGGTCTACATGCATATTTGGCTGATAACAAAGAAAAAGCAAACCAAGCATTTAATAATAATTGTGTCAGGGAAAAACTTTTTATCAGTATGGAAGAAATATAAAAATAGAATAATCCTCAGGACATTATATATAGGGAAGAAATGTATAGAGAAAATAAGTGATTTAAATATTGTGAAATTATGAAGTATATGGGGGAAATTAGCCTTAGCCTGCAAACCAGGGATAGCTTGGGGATTCTGTTGGTATACCGGCCACCCCGTTGCTTAACAGACTCCTTAACCGAGCTGACGCAGCTGGTCTCTGAGCTGCTGTTGGAGTCTCCCAGACTTTTGGTTCTGGGCGACTTCAACATCCCACTCGAGACCAGTTTGTCTAATCTAACTGGTGCAGCTCGGGAGTTCATGGAAACCATGACAAGCATGGGCCTATTGCAACTGGTTGTCGGGCCCACACATTGTACGGGTCATACCCTCGATGCAGTCTTTAGTACAGAACAGGAATATCCATGGGCGGAGATTATTAAAACCTCCACTTTGTCATGGACAGATCATTTCTTGGTCAAGATGGAACTAAGAGCCACTGTCAGCCCCTCCAGGGATGGTGGACCTATTAGAATGGTCCACCCTCGAAGGCTAATGGAACCAACTGGTTTCCAGAAGGCCTTAGAGGGTTTAATGGTTGGTAATGCCGGTGACCCTGTCAAAGCCTTGGTTGACACCTGGAACACCGATCTCACCAAGACTATCGACACAATCGTTCCCAAGTGTCCTTTCCATCCTGCTCCTAATCGTAGGCCCTGGTATACAGAGGAGCTTAAGAGGATGAAGCGAGCTGGACAATGACTAGAGCGCAAATGGCGAAAGACTCGGGTCTTATCTGAAAAAACTCGCCATAGGAAACATCTTGATTCCTATTGGAAGGCACTGCATGCAGCACAGAGACTTTTCTCCTCTGCACGCATTGCGTCTGCAGAGTCTCATCCAGCAGAGCTGTTTAGGGTGGTGGGGGAACTGACACAGGTACCTCCTGCACAGAACCTTCTACTTGACCCTACAGCGGCCTGCTGTGACGCTTTTAACATCTACTTTGCAGATAAAATCTCTTGATTAAGAGCTGACCTGGATGCTAGTGTTTTGACAGAATCTGTAGGTGAGGTATCCAGCAACTCCACTGATGACATTTTACTAGATCAGCTTCAATCTGCGAGTACTGATGATGTGGACAAGCTCCTTGGTAAGGTGAGGAAGACGACCTGCCCTCTCAATCCTTGTCCATCTTGGCTGGTCGTCCGGGGGGGAGATACGTTGAGGGTATTCCTTCGGGATACGATTAACGCGTCATTCAGGGAGGTCACTGTTCCATCCTGTTTAAAAAAGGTGACGGTTAAACCCCTCCTGAAAAAGCCTTCCCTGGAAACCCTGGAGAGGAATAACTATAGACCAGTCTCTTTGTTACCTTTTTTAAGCAAGGTGATTGAGAGGGCAGTTGCTTCCCAACTCCAAGCTGTCTTGGATGAAACCAATTATCTTGATCCATTTCAAACCGGCTGTAGGACAGGATATGGAGTTGAGACTGCCATGGTTGCTCTGGCTGATGACCTCTGCCTGGGCCTCAACAGGGGTAGTGTGACCCTGCTGATGCTCTTGGACCTCTCAGTGGCCTTTGATATGATAGACCACTCCATCCTCTTGGATCACTTGAGAGAGTTAGGAATCGGAGGCACTGCCTTGCAATGGTTCCGTTCCTTCCTCTTGGGCAGATCCCAGAGGGTGAGGCTCGGGACAGTTGCTCTTCTAAAATAGAGCTTAATTGTGGCGTCCCTCAGGGCGACATTCTGTCCCCGATGCTATTTAATATCTATATGAAGCCACTGGGAGAAATCATTTGGAGGCAGTACGCTGATGACACCCAGATATATCTCTCTATGACCTGATCATCTGGCCAGACCTCAGATGGCGTCTCTCCTCTCAATGATTGTCTTAAGGCGGTAATAGATTGGATGAGGAAAAACAGATTGAGACTGAATCCAGACAAAACGGAGGTACTAACAGTGACGGGCCCAAAACCAGGCTTGGGAATGCACCTTCCAGTCCTGGATGGAGTCACACTCTCCTCCAAGGACTGTGTTCACAATCTGGGGGTGCTCTTAGATTCTCCGCTTCACATGACTAGTCAGGTCAATGTGACGGTCAGGAGTGCCTGTTATCAGCTTCAGCTGATACGCCAGCTGCGCTCTTTCCTGGACATGAGGGATCTTGAAACTGTGGTACATGCTCTGGTAACCTCACGTTTGGATTTCTGTAATGCGCTCTACATGGGGCTACCCTTGTGCCTAACCCGGAAACTTCAACTGGTCCAAAATATGGCAGCCAGGCTGGTCACGGGAACATCTAGGAGAGAGCACATAACTCCAGTGCTGAAGTCTCTCCACTGGCTGCTGATCAGTTTCCAGACACAGTACAAGGTGTTGGTTTTGACTTTTGAAGCCCTACATGGCTTGGGTCCAACTTATCTTCTGGACCACCTCTTCCCATACGATCTCCCCGTGCACTTCAGTCTTCTGGGAGGAATCTGCTACTGCCTATGAAATCTAGATTGTTGCAGACCTCCCAGAGGGCCTTCTCTGTTGCCACTCTGAGAATATGGAATGGCATGTCAGATGAGATCCGTCTTATTACCATGCTTGACTGCTTAAAAAAAGCAGTAAAGATGGATCTTTTCCGACAGGCCTTCCCAGAATAACTCTCCCGACCAATTTGAGATTGATTGTTCCTTTGCTCCCATCCTCCATTGTTTGTTTGTTTAATGGTTTTAAATTACTGCTGGCTAATTTGTATTTTAATTCTAATACAGTTTAATTCGATTTTTATGGGGGGGGGTGAGTTAGGGATTGGGGTGAAATGTAATTGTTTTAACTTTGTTCTTTTTAATCTTGTTTGCCGCTCCAATTGCCCAGCAGAAGGGTGAGATATAAAAAATTATTATTATTATTATTATCATTATTATTAATTGAAATTAAAACACAAGAGAAACTGCAACAATTGAGATTTGATTTGGGATGGTTTGTTTATAGACAAATTTACGAAAGAACAATTATGAATTTAAATATATTTGAGTCAGAAGAAAAGAAATCTGATTTGGAAAAAATACTATGTGATGAAAACTCAAAATTAATATGGAAATTATATAAAAATGTTAGAAATGGACACGGAGGATGTAAAAGTTAAAAAGACTATGGTTAAATGGGTGAATAATATATGGCATAATCTCCAGTTTAATCAATGGGAAAAATGTGAAACAGAGGAATTAAATATACTGCATCACAAAGTATAAAAGAAAACTGATCTTTTACAGATGGTACCTAACCCCATATAGATGATTAAAGTTTTATAAAAAAAAAAAAAGCAACAAGTGTTGGAAATGTGGCAAGACAGTAGGAACATTTATGCATTGCTGGTGGACATGCAAATATGCTAAAAATATTGGAAAATAATAAAAACAATGATTTGTGAAATTTTACACATTAAATTAGAAATGAAACTGGAAAGCTTCTTATTGGGGATGTTTGATGATAAGGCGGAAAAGAAATATGGAAAGGTGTGGTTCTATATGACATCTATGGCAAGGATTCTATTCGCACAAAAATGGAAAACCAAAGATATTCTGAGTAGGGATGATTGGATGATAAAACTACTTGAGATAATAGAAATGGATAAGCTGAGACAAGTTTTAAAGAATAGTTCATTAGACAAAGTTGACAAAGGTTGGTTATTAATTCTTAAATATATGAAGCAGCAATGGAAGAACACAATACTGATATATTATGAAGTAAAATAAGATTTCACAAAAGATATAATAGTGATATATATTGATAAATAGAATTTAGCAAAGGCAATCAGCTAGAGTTGAAATAGTACAGAATATAGAATAATATAGTATGGGTTAATAATAGAAGAGCAGATATAATGAATTAGGAAAAAATAAATAAAAAGCATATGTAATTAAAACAGACAAAGTATTAGGGAGAAAGGAAGTCAAGGAGTGTATGAGATGGTTAGTTGAAATTAGAGTACTAGGATTGAAAGATTGGGTTGTTTTTTTTTTTAGAGAGATTAGTTATGTAAGTGAAACACAGGATAGTAAGAGTAAGTGTAGAAGGTTAGAGAGCATGGTGAAATGTGCAAGAGAGGAAGAGGAAAGAATGGTTGAGATGAGTAGAAGAGATATATAAAATAAAGGTGGTGAATGTTGAGAAGAAGAGGAGAGGATTAGAAGATGGAGGAAAGGGAAGGAGGAGAATAGAAAGGATGAAGAAAGAAGTGAAGGGCTGGGGAAGGTGGGGGTGATAGGGATGATATACGATGAAGTTTTTGTATGTCTGAATATTGCTGTGATTCTTGAATAAAAATTATATGATAAAAATAAATAAATAAATAAATAAATATGCTCCCAGTGTTGTATAAAATGCACAGGTGCTTGTCAAGACGAATCAATAGATCATTTACAGAAAGCAACAGAATCTAAGAATATTGGAACCTGGCTACACAGGTGTCTGTTGGCTTCAGGGGGGAGGGGGAACAGGGGATAGAGATATGGAGCATTTTCAGCCCCTCCCTTTGAATTTCTTGTTCAAAGAAATACTTATGTAAATCAAATTTCATTTTGCACTATAGAATGTATTGTATAAAGGAAAGTGCATGCAGAGGAATCAAGAGGAATTTGTATATATAATTTGTAGAATAGAGTAAAGATTCCTGACAAGATACAATATTAATATACTTATTGGAGTCATGGAGACATGCTGTTAGATTCTATTTACAGTAGAACCCCTACAGATTTGCCCTTGAACAGTAATTGCATAAAATCAAATGCTCAGAACCTCCACTGTTATCCATGAAGGTAAACAGATCAGTAACTCTAAATCTGGATCCAGGAAAACTAATGGCACATGTAAATGTGGGATGAATCTGCATTTCTGATTAACTTCTCTCTGTTGTCTGGATCTACTAGGTCTGGCTAATCTGATTTTGTGACTTTCTGTTTTTAAAAGGTGTGCAAGTTCTATCTTGTGACAAAGTTTACAAAGCAAGTAGCCACCTCTCTAGATAAGATAGTTGTTCTTAGGATACCAGTGTCATCTGACACTGTGATTTTCTTCCTTTGTTCAGTTTGCCAAGTGCTTCTGAATATGTCTGCACTATTTTTCTAATTTCTAGCCAAATTCCCTCAACTATGAATCAGACAATACATATTAGTACAGTACCAAAAATTTCTTCTATTCCTCCACCTTTGCAGCCTGTCTTCCATGAAAAACTTCAACATAGTGATGAAATAATTATTTTTCTGACATTTGTCATGCTGCAGTTTGAAATACAAAATAAGAAACTTGAATTCTCATATAATGTAACAAAACAAAAACAAATAGTAGTAGTACTAGGCTGATGATGATGATGTGCCAGAAGACCCTTTTCCCAGGGCTGGGCCCTGCCCACCAGGTAATGTAGCCAACAAACAATGCAACAAAACTGAAATGTTTCATAAAACAATGCAAGACTAATACAGGATCTCTGACTCTCTATTCTTGATTGAAGCCTGAAAGACCAAGGGAACATGTAGATTCACATATGATAAATGGCATACATTTTTGACACCACACACCTTCATTACAAGGCACATCTGTTAAGACATCAGCCTTAGTATTGAAGTACTGGCTTATGTCCTGACTCTATGGATCATAGGCCAGTAAGAAATATCCTTTAAACCATCAGTTTTTTCCCCCCTGAAGAATTCTTGCAACAGCATGTCAGGCTAAACAATAGTAACATAAACTTTAAAGAGCATAGAGAATGAGGCCAAAAAGTGAAATCCTCCTTCAATACAATGTATAATATGTACTGCTGCACTTAATACATTGAGAAATGTAAATTTTGAGATAAAATGTGTATTTTGAGATAAAAATAAATTTAAACATGTATTTTTAGATGTGTGTGTGTGTGTGTGTGTGAGGAAAATGCATTTCAAAAGAAAAATAAAGCTGTATTTAAATGAAAAAAATAGATTTTTTTAAAAATGTAGATTAATATAGACAGAAGATACAGTATAAACTTTTTAAGATGTATGGAAAAGAGGAATGGGCTGAAAAGACTGATCTACTAAGCTCTATCTAAATGGCCACTGTTTCATGAACAATTTCTCCTAAATTCATCCGAGTTCCTCCAATGATTTGAAATAATTGTTGCCTCAGCTTGTATAGTTTATTTTACTGCTCCCAAAACTTCTACTTTAGAGGGGAAATGTTATGTAAGTGCAAAATAATGCTATGATTACAGAGATTTGGGCCTGAACAGACAGGCCAAATCAAATGGCTTAAGGCCACTTTGGAAGTGTGCTGTTTAAACAATGCATGCATCCTGAGAGGCTGGAAGCTGCAGCAAAGCTGGGCTCCAGTCCTAAGGACCAGAGTACAGCTTTGGCACAGCTTCTGGCTTCTTAGGACACATGCTTCATTTAAACAGCACACCTCTAAACTGGCCTGAAGCCACTTCATTTGGGCCCTTTCTCTGCAATGCTCATGAGTAATAGCAAACCAACTTCTGAATGGCATAAGAAGTTATGTAAGAGGACAATAACAGAGTCAGATAAAATCTTCATTTTCTTTTTACCTGCAGCAAAACATGTAATAACTTTAGAAAAACTGAAGACACAGTTTAAAGATGACTGACATGTGACCTTTTCAGTTCATTGTTACTTTAAAAATGAGTTATACTTTTCATGTATAAGAAATGTATTTCTTTGAAAAAAAGCTATCATTCTTCTTGCCTCTGTGGTTGATTCAAATTTATTATTTAAAGTGATCATCATTTTCCTTTCAAAAACCATATGAGTTTTTATAAACTAATTTAATATACTCAAATGACTGATTATATAATAATAATAATAATAATAATAATTTATTATACAATCTCAGACCCATCAAAACTCATAAAATATATAAAAACAGTTTAAAACATTTAAAATTTACAGAATATACCTTAAAAACCAAATTATGGAATAGGGGAAAGAACTGACTTACATCTTCTTTGCCCAGAAAAAAAGAAATTTAGCAGTGTCTCTCTAATGGACTTGTTTGTACCCTGTAGGAGATGTTTTAAATGCCAACCCAAGGTCCTGCCATGAAAGCTGCTCATTATAGGACCAAGGAATTTGGTGCACTCATCCCTAAAAAAGTTACATGTAATGAGAACATGCTCAATAGATTCAATTTCTTCTTCATTACAGGGGCATAGGCTATTCTTATACACCACACCATGACAGCACCCATCTAAAACTGCAGATGGTAGGCAATTAAATCTGACTCTTGAAAAAAAAACTTAATATTTTTGGAACTTTTCAAATTTTCCACATACCTAGCTCTTTTGGGGAATTTGAAATTCAAGCCGAAAAGTAGAGGTGAGCAGGTTTTACTGGCATTTGATAAGGAATGTTTACGATCTATGTCCTTAATCTGATTTTCTAAAATGAAATTAAATGCCTTGAGCTCATGGGCATAAAGAAACTCCATAGACAGATCTAATAAATGCAGTTTAGTAGAAAAGATTTTAAACCTAGAACTAGTATAAACATCTTTCTATAGCTGTTGTACATAACTTGCAGAAGTATTTGAATACCACTTTGGTCCATTATCTGAAAGGATATAATCAGGCAGTGTCTTCTAATGATGTAATGCCTACCTAAAGTCTTAAGGCTGCTGTGGAAGCACATCTTGGCAACCCAAGAATAGATCTTAAGAAGTTTGAAAGAACATTCTCAATACTTAAATGGAATCCTTGAATCCAAATTGGGATTCCATACACCAGTTGAGACAAGATCTTGGACTTAAAAACCTGGATGGCAGCAATTATGAATTGACACCCCCCCCCCCCCCCCGCTTAGTGAAGAAAAAGCAAGAAATGGCCTTGAAAGTATTCTGAGCTGTCTGTATAACAGACCGTATATGGACAGCCCAGAAAAGATTATGGTGGAACGTAATGCCCAGATATTTAAACTGTTTAACTTGGTTGATACACTGACCATTGATCTGATTATATAATGATTGTAGAAGGCAGCATCAACACATTAAAGCTAATATAGTGCAATTTTTTCCCTTCAAATTTCTTTAAAATCAAGCAGGGCTTCAACAAAGAAGAAAATTGAGATCCTGTAAATAAATAAGTATATCCAAAAAGGCAAACTTTCTCAGAACAAATTTTGCCTAGAAAGCACCATGATGAGGTCACCATAAATTTGAAATGACTTTAAGGCACACAACAGCAACAAATATCTGTGTGATGGGAAAATGTTACTCTACCCAGATATAACCCCTTGAGTCCTCTAACTAGCTTTTCTGAAGATTTGGGGTTCACTTTGATTACAATGTGATGTGGCAAAAAGGGATGCTAATGAGTCTGAACTTAACAGGGAGATTTGTTCTTACACATTGGTCTCTGAGATCAAAGCCACTATTGTCTTCAATCCAGATTGCCATAATGCAAGTAACTGTCAATTAAAGCTAGAGTAGTGTTTGCATTATTTGTGTTTATTTCCTTTGTGTATATCTATTTTAGCTAATGGAAACTTTCTGCTTCCAATGGTATTAGCAGATGGAAATGTGTTTAGAAAGTACTCTGATAACAATACCTATGGCTATGATGTGGTAACAAAATGGGTATCTCATAATATGCAATAGCAAGCTTGCCAGGCAAATACTTGTTTGAAAAGGGATGCCTTTGATAAATGGTCAGAAGCCTCAGTAAGTTTAAAGAGCTGGACCCACCCTGTTGACCAGAGTCAGTTACAGGAAGTATGTGAGTCCCTCATTACAACAGCATTCCAAAGTTTCCCAAAAATTTGGGCAATTTAATAAATAAAATAAAATATGCTCACAGATGTTTGGGAACTGACTGATTTAAGAAAGGGGTTTCAAAAGCATGATTTAACTACTTTTTCTTGTTGTGTGTTGTTATGTGCCTTCAAGTTGTTTCCAATTTATGACAAACCTAAGGCAAACCTATCATGGGGTTTTCTTGGCAAGATCTGTTTAGAGGGGGCTTGCCATTGCCTCTGATACTGAGAGAATATGATTTGCCTAGGATAACCCAGAGGGTTTACTTTTCAAAAATTATGGAAGGTTTGCAATTTACATTGGCATAATAAATAAATTTAAACATCTAATAATTTCCAGCTTTCAGTGATATAAATGTACTGCTTCTGCATGAAACTTTCCCAAAATTTGTATGTTAAAAATAACAAAAGATTTATCTTTGGTGGAACACAGTCCCTTAGGGTGTGGTGGAGTCACCTTCTTTGGAGGTCTTTAAACAGAGGTTGGATGGCCATCTGTCAGGGATGCTTTGATTGTGAGTTCCTGCATGGCAGGGGACTAGACTGGATGGCCCTTGTGCTGTCTTCCAACCCTATGATTCTATAGTTGCTACCCTTACTCCTGAAAGATCAGCAGCAGCTATTTATGTTTCCCTCACTCTTAATGCACACAGTTTAGGCTGCGATGTAGTGATTTACTCAAGTTTAGCAGTAACTTTAATGGATAAGCATGAATCTCAAAAAAAAAAAAAAAAAAAAAAAGAAAAAAACCAGACTAAAATCTTAATATATTACACTACACTACCTGCTGGAAATAGGTGCTATGTACATTTCTAAAATATTTTATTCAGTTATGTTATCAAACATGTAATTACCTTCATAATAATATAGGTTTGCCTAAATACTGAATGAAGTATCTGGGGTTTTGTGTGTGTGTCATTAAAAGCTGATATAGTTTGAAAATCTTATAAAAGAAGTGTTTCTTTCTTTGCTATATATATTTGAAATCGTCCCAGAAATTTAACAGGCAAGTTAGTGAGGTCTACAACTATGTCTCCCCAACCCATCATTATTGGTCCCTGGGCTTTAAAATCCTCTTGAGGATATTTGCTCTGTTTGGGCAGAGATTAGTTCCTGGTCTTAGGAGGAAAAGAAATCATTTTGAACATAGTCCAACCAACATTATGAATTAATTTAGAATTCTCAGAAGTGTGCATGTGGTTGCAAGTGTTCAAATGATATTTGTAATTAAGGATATAGGAAGTGCTCTGGTGGACCAGATTGAAGGTCCATTTACATCAGAATCTTGATTTCCAAGCAAGCCAACTTGATGTCTTTGGGAAGCCATCAATCAACACTTGAAGGAAACAGCTCTCTCTCTCTCTCTCTCTTCTAAATCAGGAAGCAATCAGACTTGGAACATTTTTAAGGGGTGCATTTGAATCAATCATGTCTTTAAACAAAAGTTTTAAATTACATTTTTTTAATTGTCATTATGTTGTGAGCAACAAGTTAATAATAAATTATTAGTGCTTTATCTTTTTGTTCTAGTGGTTCTTTACAAAGAAAGCAAAGACACAACAAAATGACTCTCCTAAAGCAATGATTTAAAAGCAATGAGTAAAAATTGCTCATTGCCCCAAAAGAAGTAGCTAATGTAGAAATCATTGCACAAGTTTGCAAAAATCATGGTATATGCTCATTTTCTCAAAACATAAGGAGTTACAAAAATGGTTATCCCCTTCTCCCCCTCCAGGAAGGAGAAGTGGGAGTGGGGATAGACTTTTTGCTGCCCTTTCCTGCCAAGAGACAGGCTAAGTTAAATCATGCCATAGCAATTATGCCATGGTGTGAGGCCACAGCCTTCATAACAGGCAGCAGCCCCCAGGGCTTCAGAGCTGCCTTAAAGTCGACCCACCCACTGGCCGCTGGTGTAGTGTGAAGTTTTTCTTGGTCATCTAGGGGCTGGGTAGGAATTTTTGTTCCCTTTTCCACAGGTTTTTTGCCTACCCCACACTATGTCCAGTCAGCATATGAGAAATTGACTTGGGTGAGTCTAAATAGGAATCAGTTTGGCATAAATGATGCAATTATGATTTGGGTGAGTTAATAATTGAATTAATAATAATAATAATAATAATAATAAATTTTATTTGTAACCCGCCCCTCTGCTCGGCAATCGGGGCGGCGTACATCAATTAAAATATTACAGTTAAAATCCACATTCTTGCCCTTCACCCACTACCCTCCCCCCTTAAAAACAGTATTAAACATAATAGTGTTAAAACGGACATATAACTAAAATAAATAATAAAAGATAGAACAAAATGCCACTCTCGGCTTGACTAATTGAATTATTTTTAGGTGAGCACCTTGGACAACATTTTGGTGGAAGGGAAGTTTCTGGAAACACCTCTTTAGGCCTTGCAACCTGGGATGGTGGTGGTGGCAGAAAGAAATTTCCCTTAGGTCTGGCTTTAAAGATAAACCCTTTCTTTAATCTTTGCAGATTGGGAGAGGGACTTTCTTGTCAGACTTCCTAATGTGGGCCAGCCAACAAATAACCCAGTGTTTGGGCTATTGTTGAGGGCTCAGGTGTTATCATCCAGATAAGCTGAAGAGATGGTCTAGAGAAAGACACCGGCTGCAGCTTCTCCCACACTTGGTTGATTAGTGGCAGATTCTTTAAGAATTTAATAAATAGGTCAATCAATAAATGGCCCTGTTTTATCCCAATCTTGTGTCCTGTCTTATTATTTCTGGGTTTGGGTGGCAATGTCACTGTTTGCAACATGTCACTTCCAGTGAAATGTGGCAGTTCTCTGGTCTTAGTGAGTTGATGGATCTGCTCTGAGTTCTAGTGCAAACTTTAAAGAAGCTAAAGGCTAAACCCTGTCCCTAAAATTAGATTAATCACAATGGTTAGTTCTTTAAAAGTTCAAATCAAATCCTAGTGTGGTTTCTCTGCCTCACATTGTTGGAGCCAGTATCAACCATCATCACTAATGACCACAGAGGGTCTTCCATTAAAAAGATCCAACTGAATACACAAGTTAAAAAAAAAAAAAGAAACATTGTCAGTGTATCCAGACTGGTGATTTCCCTATCCCATGCAGCCTTTGTGGGCACTCAGTATCTTTCCCAAAGTGCTGGAAAGCCCTTCAGATAAGTGTTTCAGTGGCACAGAGAGCTGGTAGAATAAAGGAGTACGTCATTTGGTAAGCATATAGGGGCAATATGGTATGCGCAATCTGCTGATGGAGCAGATGGATGTTGGAAAATGAATATATCTAACTTCCCATTCAAAGTCCCCATGACAAATAATGGTGGCCAATTTCCAAACTAAACTGCAGGGAATTCAGGTTTTAGTAAACTAATTCAATGTTATGTCCTCATTTTAACCTGACCATTTCAGTAAAATGGTTTTGGTTATTTCCTTTATCCTCAAAGCTACCAAGAATACCCACAATTCTTATCATTTTCATTTCTTTAAGGCTCAAAGAAATACTAAGGTTTGACAATTTGGCTCTATAATGTGCTGCCCAAGTACAAGACAGGTGTCAGGATTGCTGAATATTTATGTATATTTTAATTGCTGAAGGACCCTGTACAATTCCGTTTAAACACAGTTCTTGGCATTCTATTCACCCAAGGAGCCCAAGTTGTTCTCCATATATTTCATTATTGTGTTTTTGAATAATCAAACAATGCAGAAAGTTTGGGGCATTACATATGCAAAACTGCATCCCACTATGGTTTTTGTGTGCAAATACAAAACTGGATGTTAGCCATTCCTTACAATAAGTCAGTTATCAGAACCCATTTAGCTAATGCCTCTATTGAAAGGGAAATAAACTGGCATCTTTGACTGAAATAATTGATTATAATTCTCTGGTAATTGGCTTATTGCCTGATAATGTGTATGTAACACAAATGGTTTCCTATTCAGGCTCATTCCACCAAAGATGCTAAATATTTATAAATACAAGCTGTCTCTCTTAGAGAAATATTGATAAACAATTTCCAAGTCATGGCTTTGTTCATCCTGTCAGCTAATCATACACGAGAAGCAAAATATTTTTAGATACAAGCTGTCTCTGTCAGAGAAATGGCTTTCATCTGGTGTTCTGACTGTTGCATTCATCAGGAAATCAGAGAAGTGGAGATGACACTGAAGAGGCTTTAACAGCCAACACAAGCCAAGAATTCCTCTCACACAATTTGGAAGTTGTTGCTAGGTAGCCAGGTTCCACACAGCCACACCTTAAATCATATATATATATATATATATATATATATATATATAGTTCAAAAGAAAGGGAGGCATCCTAAGGAGAACAATGGTTGTCCCCTGGCCCAAAGCAGCTCTTTTATTTGTAAGTTTTACAGGATGATAGATATTTGGATATATTCCATGGTGAGATGACAATGAGGATCCATTGGCATCATCTGTTTGTTTGAATTAATAGATTCCATTTGACTTGCTGGTAAGATCATGTTGTCATTCCCCTTTTCATTAGCTTCCTAAAAAGCATCCTAGAATGTATTGTGTCTAAACGTGAGGGCAGTTACATGATATGAACCTCAAAAACAAGAACTATTAACAATAGCAAAAAAAAAAAAAAAAAAAATGTAATTCATGTTAGTTCCTGTGATCCTGTTTGAAAATAGCAGATGATAAAGGTACAATAGCATATTTGGCAATGGTCCAGAAGGACAAAGGAATAGGGGTTGATTGAAAAGGTTGAAATATGTTTGAGGGTCAAGAAATCCTGATGAGAAGAATCCTGAAGTGATGAGAACTTAATTCTGCACAAAATTGCATGTGGTTGTTTGGTGCAAAATGCAACATTTTCTTTGAAGGAACCAACATTTTCTGCACATATGTCATAAAATCATAGAGTTTGAAGGGGCCTCATGGGCCATCAAGTCAAAACCCTGCTCATTGCAAGATCTCTAGCTAAATTATCCCTGGGAGGTAACTGCCCAGCCTCCTTTTGAAGACATCCAAAGAAAGAGACCCCACCATCTTTCTAGGCAACTGCTTCCATTGCCAAACCACTCTTAGGGGGGAAGCAGACAAGGGCGTCCAAGACGGCCTGCGACGGTGTGCCGTGGGACTGGAGCAGTCGCACTGCGGCGCACCGTCGGCGCCTCTGAAAGGAGCGCAAAAATAGCGCTCCTTTCAGAAGTCAGTGAAAGTGCGCCCTAAAAGCGTCGGGTGCACTTTCACTGACTTTTCCGCCACAGCGCGTGCAGTCGCTGCGGCGGGAGGTTGTCCCCGGAGCGCCGGACGTGCGGAGGGCCGGCGGCTCCGAGGACGACCTCGGGAAGAGGAATGGGCGCTGTGCGTGCGGCTGCCCCTCCTCTTCCTTGCCTCGGAGACGGCTCAATAAGCCGTCTGCCGAGGCCCATACTGTCAAGAAGTTCTTTCTAATGTTCAATGAAAATCTACTCTTCTGTTACTTCAAACCATTAGAATAATAGAATCATAGAGTTGGAAGAGACCACAAGGGCCATCCAGTCCAACCCCTGCCATGCAGGAACTCCCAATTAAAGCATCCACAACAGATGGCCATCCAGCCTCTGCTTAAAGACCTCCAAGGAAGGAGACTCCACCACACTTGAGGGAGTGTGTTCCACTGTCAAACAGCCCTTGCTGTCAGGAAGTTCCTCCTAATGTTGAGGTGGAATCTCTTTTCCTGGAGCTTGCACCCATTGTTCCAGGTCCAGGTCTGGAGCAGCAAAAAACAAGCTTGTCACCTCCTCAATATGACATCCCTTCAAATATTTAAACAGGGCTATCATATCACCTCTTAACTGTCTCTTCTCCAGGCTAAACATAGGGCATGGTTTCCAGACCCTTCACCATTTTAGTCGCCCTCCTCTGGACACGCTCCAGTTTCCCCACATCCTTTTTGAATTGCGGTGCCCAGAACTGGACACAGTATTCCAGGTGAGGCCTGACCAAAGCAGAATAGAGTGGCACTATTACTTCTCTTGATCTAGACACTATACTTCTACTGATGCAGCCTAAAATTGCATTGGCCTTTTTAGCTGCTGCATCACACTGTTGACTCATGTTCAACTTGTGGTCTACCTGGACTCCTAGATCCCTTTCACACGTAGTCTCATTCAGACAGGTGTCCCCCATCGTATATCTGTGCTTTTCATTTTTCCGCCCTAAGTGCAGTACCTTACATTTCTCCATGTTGAATTTCATTTTGTTAGCTTTGGCCCAGCTTTCTAGTCTGTTCAAGTCATTTTGAATTTTGATCCTGTTCTCTGGGGTATTAGCTACTCCTCCTAATTTGGTGTCATCTGCAAATTTGATAACTATGCCCCCAATACTGTCATCCAAGTAATTGATAAAGATGTTGCATAGCACTGGGCCTAGGACAGAGCCCTGTGGCACCCCACTGGTCACTTCTTTCCAGGTTGAAAAGGAGCTATTGTTGAGCACCCTTTGGGTTCAGCCAGTCAACCAATTACAAATCTATGTAACATTAGACCTAGGCTGCCTCTGCACTGCAGAAATAATGCAGTTTGACATCACTTTAATCATCAGGGCTCCATCTTATGGCATCTTGGGATTTGTAGTTTGTTGTAGCACCAAAGTTCCCTGAGTGAGAAGGCTAAACATATCACAAAAATACAAATCCCAGAATTCCACAGCATGGAGCCATGCTGCCCCATTTCAGCATCAGCCACAGCTATGGGGGTAGCTTCTCTAGTCAGAGCAATGGCTGACAGCAAAGTAAGGAGTGAGTGCCCCTCTCAGTCCCAGTTGGTGTGAGGACAGGTGCATGAACACCTGCCAATCCCCATGCCAACCAGGGACCAACCAAGGTGAACACCAGGGCTAAAATAGCATGGGCTGAGCCCGTGCTATCCTGGCCCCTGTGTTTAGGTCCTGACTGTTCCTTCTTGCTGAGCATTGATGACAACCCCAACCAACAAACAATGGAGAAGGAAGAAGGTGGCTAGGAGAACACCCTGGATAGTCTACAGCAGCTGCCCCAATGTAGCCTGGAGGAATGGGGAACAGAAGCACACAGAAAAAATAAAATAGAAAAACCACAAAAAACCCCAACAATATTATTTTCCCTACAGTGCTGTTCTCTTATCCTGAGATTCCTTCCATTGCCCTGATGCCCAGCAAAAAGGATAAAGCCCTGATATCAGGGACTGCTGATTGTAATTGGTACTGGAAGAGGGCTTCCTGGCCCCTTGTGTTACAGCGAATAAAGTTGACAGGATAGTCACCTGCCCTTAGATCAAGAGCAAGTGAGCAAGCGAGCAAGCTGAGTTACTCCAGTAAAAGGTTTAAGTAATTTGTAGGAAATATGTTATTTTGGTTATAAGGGATTGTGCAGTATTTTGTTTCTACTGTCATTTGTTTTGATTGGCACTGAAAAGCTCACTTTTTAAGACCCAATGAGAATTGGCCCAAAGTTCATATTTAAATAAAATATTCACTTATAAGGGACAGAAATGGAAATAGAACATCTGCTGGACAATGGTGCCCGAGGGCAATGCATTTTTCATGCCTACCAATGATTTAAACAAGCTTTTGTTAGTGATTAATTTATATGAATTTTCCTTATTTCTAGAATGCCCCCTCCCCAAAATAAAATAAATCCAAAATATGGATATTTTTACCTGCATTGATTAATCATTATGTCAAGGGAAGGTACAATCTAGCCATCGGATAACTAAGATAATACCTAAATAGTAATGGGAGTGCAGGGGCAGAGGAAAACATGTCTGATAAGGTTGAATCCTATCATCCTTAATCTAAATCCATGTTCAAAAATCACTGGACTATTTTAATAGATTACCATAGATTACATCTAATTACATCTACAGATTATCATAGATTACATTTAATAGGTTACCATAGATTACAAAAATCTTCAAATGATGGGGATCCAATGCATCCTCCAGAAAGAGTCTTCTCACATCTTGAAGACTAAAAGGGTTCATAGAACAGTCTTGTGCAATTTACTCAGAGATAATATAATTTTATAGGAATGATGTACAGATCTACCCAACCTACTAGGTAAAAACTGAAATAGGAAATAGGAAATTTTAAATTGAAGTAGTTAAATGCTCAGACTATACACTCTAGGAATGGAAGAAATAAGCACATATCTGTTCCCCTAAACACTCAAAATATGGGTGTATGTTTCGGGAAAATCTTGAGAAAAGATGAAATAAAAAAAAGAACAAATTCCTTTATAGGAAGATTAAGATATCATATAGCCAAGTCTCTTTGAAAACATAGGAAATGATTATGAATAACAATGTGTCTGCTTATGAAAGACTATGTTAGATAAAAACTCCAAATATATACAGTTGGTATTAACATGAATATTTAGAAATATATGCAAGGCGTAGAGATATTTCTCAAACTTTTTTTCTATGACTCACTGGATGATTACAAGGACTTTTTTATGTGTAACAGATAAGGCAACCTGTATAAATGATAATACTATATTTTTTGCTGTATTTTAAAATTAATTAAAAAAAAAGAGATAGTCCAAGACTATCTAAAAGATCATCAAAATTGATAATCAAAAGATGATTAAAATTGATTTCTTGATTTCTTGGTTTCTTGGATGCTGGGAAACCCTGCAAAGGAGAATACTAACTATATGGGAATCTTTGCAGTGCAGGACTGTATGCAGGACTGTAAAAAGTATGAGGGTGGGATGGTGGGGAGTTGCAAAGAAAACAAAATTTTCTGTACAAAAACAAGATTTCTGCCCAGAAAGCAAATTCCTGCATAGAAAGCAACATTTTCTCTAAAGAAAATTGATGGTTTTTTTTACATGAAACTTTTTTTCTGTGTAGAAAATGTGATCCTGGTCAGTCAAAAGGCAGATCAGGGAATAGGAATTCAGCCTGTGCTAAATAGAATCTCCCAGTGAAGATGCAGGCTCACACTTTGGGTGTACTCCTAGATTCAACTCTGGGTCTGGAAGCTCAGGTCTCAGCAGATGGGCTTTGCACAGTTAAGTCTTGTGTACCAAGTATGCCCATTCTTTGGAACATTGGATCTGTTCCATGGTAACACATGCCTTAGTTACATCTTATTTGAATTACTGTAAAATGCTACACATGGAAACTAAAACTTCACGTGGTCCAAAGATCTGCAACCAGATTGTTAACTGGGACAGGCTACAGGGAACACACCACCCCCTTGTTGCAACAACTTCACAGGCTGCTGGTCCATTTCAAAGTGTTGGCTAGCATCATCACTAGGGGGATGTGGTGGTGAGTACCACACTAGGTGACATCCCAGATGGGGGTGTCACCTAGTGAGAGGGGGGCTGCTGCTGCTGCCACCAACCTCCAATTCCAATTGAAAGGCCAGTGGGCAGCTGCCTTCCAGGTCCTGTGTGGCCACTCAGATGGCCAGGTGGTCATGTGACTGCCTTTCAGGTCCCACACAGCAATGGCCAAGCAGGACTCAAAAGGCTGGGGGGGGGCTGAGGGGGGTAATTGCACTCCCACCTCACTGCTGTGGTGCTATTCTACATGTTGCAGCAGCTGGATGGAGGCAGTTTCCTTTTGGCCCCATCCCTGGAAGCCCCAACTGGAAGCCCCCACACACAATGGGTGACACTCCAGATGGGGACACCACTAGTGCTGGCTATGACTTTTAAACCCCTATGCAGCTCAGATCCTGTTATCTGAGCCATATTCTCCCTTACAAACCTGACCATGTTTTGATATCTGCTGGACGCCCTTCTCTCTGTCCCAATGCCCTTACAGGTACATCTGGTGGGAACACAGGAGATAATTTTCTCAGTGGCTGATCCCTGACTTTGGAACTTCCTTCTGAAAGAGGTTAGATTGGTATGCTCCCTGCTATCTTTTTGCAGGCAGTTTAAGACTGTTTTATTTCAGCAGAGCTTTGAAGAGCTACTCACAGTCCTGGTATAATTGGCCTATACTGTCTATGTTTTGTTTATTTGTCATTTTTAATAGTTATGGCTTTAACTTGTTTTAATGTTATGTGTAGTTTAATTACATTTTAGCTGTTATATTTGGTATATTTTTATGTCTCTTTTAATTGTTGCAAGCTGCCTTGAGTCTCAAACCAGAAAAAGCATGGAATATGGAGGAGGAGGAGGAGGAGGAGGAGGAGGAGGAGGAGGAGGGTTTTCATTCCTTGTTTTGTTTTGGGTTTTTAGTGCTAATGTCCTACATGGAGGGGGGGGGGGAAGATATGTTGGAATGTTTTTAATGAGCAGTCAAAATACAATTTAATTTTTCTGAATATTAAGGTTATACACTTAATAGTGATCATCACCATTAGTACCAGGTGCTATAACCTTTTGCACACTCAATGGCAGCGCTGTTCATTCTTTCTATTGCTTCCTTCTACAGTGGGCCTTTGGTTCCAGCCCCCCCCCCCCCCCCATTGATACCAAAATTCATGGATTCTCAAGTCCCATTATATACAAAGGGGCAGTAAAATGATGTCCCTTATATAAAATGGCAATATCAAGTCTTGCTTTTTGGATTTTTTAAAAGGAGGTTTTCAAGCTGTGGGTGGTTGAATCCTTGAATAAGGAATTCTTGAACATGGATAGATCCTCCCCAGACAGAAAACATTATTTCATAGTTTTGTCCTCATTCTGATTATGTATGTCCTGAAGTCTAAAGGAAAACAGTGCTTCCTGCTGCCCTCACTCCTTACCAAAAAAACCAACAAAAAACAAACAAGAAAAAAAATCTCCAGACTGAAGACCATTGCCTTCTGAACTGCCTTTTCTCTCATTTGGAATTAGCTTCCTTTGCCTTTAGTTATATCAACATATAATACAATCTATTTGTTACATGCAATCCATGTTACTATGAATGATTAAGGTGGTTTAGCTTTAAATCCGAAACAGTGGCTCTTGTACCAGTGGATGTGTATATAAAAAGTGGCCTAGTTGATACAGTTGATAATATGTGGTGATATTTTCCTCCAGAATAAATTATTTATTTGTAGCAAATAAAAACAGTGATCAGGCCGAGTGTGTTGGTAACCATTTTGACTTAAAGTTTATTTGATAGTCATTGTGTTCATGTAGGGTTTATACTCTGCTCAGCAGGAAATAGCCCTTAAAAACATCTAAAAATGAATGTTCAGGTGCCTGGAGACAGAGAGCTTTCTTTAAAAATCATTTTTCATAAATAATAAATTATTTATGTTTTACAGTTATAAAAGCCACAGTTCTATATTTCAGTTCATATTGTGTAACTTTACAAGTAATTAGCTATGTAGCAGAGGAGTTACATCTAGGGAGTGCTGAGTGTGCATCAGAATTCCCTAGCTGGTATCCCAAAGTGCATCAGTCACTTCATTGCTTTCCTACATAGTAACACTGGGGTTGCAGACTGCCAGAAATAGTGCAAATTGAGTCCACTTTAAGGGTTAGGGTTAGGGAATCATGGGAACTGTATTTTATTGTGGCACCAGAGCTCTCTGACAGAGAAGGCTCAATGTCTCAGAAAAACAAACAAACAATTCCCATGATTCCCTAGCACTAACCCTAACCCTTAAATTGGACTCAATTTGCACTATTTCTGGCAGTCTGCAAAGGCCCCAAGATAGGGAGGAATAGGGAAAAAAGAAAAAGCAAATGGAAAGGGTACACAGAAGAGGTGAAAGGATGCAATAAGAGAGGCAAACAAGTGATGAGGGTAAAGAGAATGTGAGAAGGTAGGAGGAGGTAGAGAAGAATTGGAAGAAGGTTAGTAAAGAAAGTAGGAATGAGAAGAAGGTATGAGAGAGAAGGAGATGTATAAAGCTCAAGTTCAGACTAGACATTAAGAGGACTGTGTTTTCTCTATAATGAACCCATTCCCTCCCCAAACAAGTTTCTCTTAGATTCCTCAGCATTCAGATTTGCAAATAAAGTTTGTGCTCACCATTCAAGGACCAGTCATTGACTAAGATGAACCTAGTCAATGGTTGGTCCTTTGAATGGTGAAAAGAAACTTAATTCACAAATCTGAACGCTGAGGAATCTAAGAGAAACTCGTTTTGGGAGGGAATGGGTTTATTATAGAGAAAATACAATCCTCTTAATGTCTAGTCTGAACTCAAGAGCTTTATATACTCAGGATGTCCACTGACATCAAGATCAATTCTGTGACCAGTCCAGATCAGAAGTATTATTATCATTATAACATCTCCATTAGACATTAGTGATGTCAGGTTTTAGCTAAATCTATTTGGATATATAGCACTATGATTTCAATGCATCTACTTAATGGTGAGGGGGAATCATACCCCAGAATCATGGTAAATTTTTAAGGTGAAAATCAAAATCATATAATAGTAAACTCAATGTTGCTAAGAACTTTGTTTTCTGCAAGGAACATGAGTGCTAAGTGGCTAATTCATTTTTTTATTATCCACTGAGGTAACATTGTACTATTTATTTTATTTTCTTCTACCACTATTCTTTTTTCTAAAAATTTACTACTACATCCCCAGGTACAGGTGCTTGAATTTTTATTACATATTTGCAGAACATTTGCTTCAATTCTTGATATAATTTGTGTATCCAGTAATGCAATAATAATACAAGACTTTGTGATTTTTTTATTCCATTATTTTATTGAGCTTCCAATAATGATCTTACAAATTGTTTCTGATGGATTCAAAAATACCAGTGCTGTTTTAATATTAATTACTTGAAGAAAGGCAGTAAAAATAATGGAGCTGAATAAAGTGAAATGAAATTATCAAATTTATCTTCTATTAAATATTCAATACATTTCCAAATTTTTCAATGACAGAGTTTAATATCAATGGCACATTGGATAATTGTTCGTATTCTGTTTAGCAGATTTCTAACAAAATATTTATCTAGATTCTGGAACTCTTCTTTGATTGCTACTTGTTTTAAAAAATAGAATTTATTATTAACATTTCAAATTGGATAAATTTAGATTTTCAAAACTGTGCTATCATGGAGCTAGATTTGCCAAAATGTAAATATTCCTCAGGAGGAAAGGGGACATTCAGGCAAGCATTTACAAGATGCAGATACAAAAATGTTCTGTCTCTCTAGTAATTCTTTTAAATACATTCTGCAGTGGCCCATTTCTAGATGACCCAATGACATTCTTACATTTTCATACTTATCTGCATTTCAGCTAGTTTTATGCCCTGTTCATTTTTCAGCTGGAGGCCCTGGAAGCATAACTGGCCAGATGGAATGCCATTTTACAATGCAGTTTCTCTGTATGATGGAATAGAGGGTCCAGCACTTTTCCTTTACTACATTAGTGTATTGGTGGTACTCATGCATCCATATATATTCTGGGTTTGGTCTCTCTCCTTTCCCCCCACATATTAGAAGAATCAAACAGCTAAGCACCTCACTTTATTCCAGAAAGCAAAACAAAACAGGAAAATCTTTTGATGTGTGGATCACTATATTAAGCAAAACCTCATGTGAATCTATTTTGAATTCTCATTTTGATGTGTTTGCTCAAGATGGCAATTTTTATCTTGTCCAGGATAATTTATCGCATGATATCTGATCACAGTTGCATATACACAGGGTATAACTGTGGATTTATGGAAATCACAGGATATTCTGAGGTTGAATGTGTGTGACTTGCTCAAGGTCACCAAGTGGGTCTCCATGGCCAAGCAGGGAACAGAATTCTGATTTCCAGAGTTGTAGTCCAAATGCTCAAATCAGTACAACACGCTGACTAGTGTAACTTAATGCTTCACACATATGACCTTGGCTATTACCGTATATTCTCAACTATAAGTCGACCCTATTTATAAGTCGAGGACAAGTTTGGGGGCCAAATTTTGGGTTTTGTTATGACCTATCAATAAATTGAGAATAAAACTTAGGGGCATAAAGTAAAAGATGTAAAAGGTGAAGCAAAGTAAAATGATTCCATAGAACTTACAAAATTCCAGCAGGCATAACTGTTTGTGCTCACCCTATAGGCTGGATGGATGAGAGAAGAGGGGCAGTGCTTCCAGGACAGATTACATTCTTGACTTTCACTAGGCGATTGTTCCTTTTTAAAACAAGTTAAAGTACAGTACTTAAATTGCCCCTTGGATAAGTCAACTTGGTGTTTTTGGCCCAATTTTTTGAGTAAAATCTCTAGACTTATACATGAGTGTATACAGTAGGTCCAGTTGGATGACAATTTACAACAATAAAACACCCTAATTACAGTCACAAATGTTCAGCCATTTCTTCATCCCTTCCTTCATTTCTTCCTCTCTCTTCCTTCCTCCTTTTGTGTTTTTACACCACTTTTTAATTGAAAAGATTATGGACATACTCCACAAATTTAAATGACAATGTAAACTAAAGGAAAATACAAAACAGTAAACTGTAACAAATATATCACCAATGGTGGATTTAGTAAACTAGGGTTGGTAAATAGAATAGAACTGGGTGGATGTCAGATTAGGTGCCTGGTCCTCGATCATATTGAAAATGATTTATTCTATATCCTTATTGTTTTTTTGAAGTGATTTACACATAGACATGTTGCTTCATCAACAGAGTGAGTCAGCTTGAGCTGTTATATTAAAATACTGCTGTAAATGAGATCTATCAATATATGAAGTAATTGCAGACTCTTGAGAAAAGCAAAATGCAATTTAATGAGCTTAGTTAAGAAGCAGAGCTAGAAAGATGAAGAGCAGATCATCACAAGCACAGCAGTCCTTGGTCAGTTCAGTTTGGGTACCTTTTCTTGATGTTATCCATCAAATCAGATGTAATGGAACATAAATTGTCCTGACCTGAAAAAATACATGTCTAAAACATTACAATGAAAATCAACTAACTGTTCTCATCCTTTTTTTCTCTTTTTCTTTCTCCCCTTTTCTTTCTTTTTTTCCCCTTTTGATGAAGGAACTGGCTTGTATAAGATTTGTCACCTAGCAGGAGCACATGAGTTGCTATATTTTGCTTTTACTGAGAAAACTGAAATGTGTCCATGTTAAAAGGAAGGCAGTAAAGTTGAAACTGTAGTTAGAATAATTTGAATGAAAAGTAACAAGGGAACAATGAGAAATTTGTTTCTATTTGTTTTTGTCCAGAATTACTCAGAACCAAGCATGGATTCAAGTGTTATTTGTAATTGTGTTTCCCAAGCTTCCACTGGGATTCAGACACAAAGAACAGTGAAACTTACAAAAATCTACTTTGGTAAAATTTGTATGAAAAATGTCCACATTTTAAACTATGTACAAAAACACTTTAGCTGATGGGGGGAAAGATTCATAAGGATAATGTAGATCTTACCATGCAAAAAGCCTTGAGATAGAACTCAGAGAGCCTCAATGAGTTCAAGGTTTCCTGATTTACACATTCGTGCATTAGACATGTTTTACTTGGAATCAATGCCTTTTCCAACATCATCTGAAGTATACTTACTTGGATGCTGATTCTACTGACTTCAAGGAAGCTTGTGACCTTTAGTCAAGGATTTAACTATATCTATATGCCTTAAAGTCACCAGCTGCTTTATGGTGACCACATAAATTTCAAAGGATTATTTGTGGGGCAAATGAAGGCATTGCCCTTCAAATAAGAAATCTACTCCTAATAAATTTTTTGAATAAAAGTTTTCAAATTCTTTGTGTTGTAATAATTTGAAATTATTAAAGGACAAAAATAATTGCAGGACAAAAACAGAGGACAAATTAGCCATGGCACCTTTATTGAAAAAATGCTCCCATTTATTAACTACATACATAAAGGATAATAACAACTGTGATCACCTCCACATCACATCAGACTTTGGAAAGACACCCTGTGGACTGACACTCTCAAACCCATTCAAGAGAATCCAGATCCTTCAACACTTGGAACTGCAAAGAATTGAAGAAGACAATGTTATAATGAATTAATTGATATTTAACCCTTGCTAATAGTATCCTACTCATTAGGCTTCTTCTTTATGTTTTATTAATGAATTGTGAATTAATCTCTTTAATCATCAAAATCAATATTTTTTCAAAGAAAATGAATACATTTTAGCCACCCAAAGAAAAAGGGGCATGCAAAGTTCCCAAAGAAATATGAACATAGGAAATATAAGAGTTCTCCAATGGAAAGATTTTCAGTGTCTCACTGTCTGCAGTGATAGAAATTTGGAGGAGCATTTCATTTCATGGGGCAGAATTCTTCTTCAGGGGACAACACCCTCATTTTACCCCCATAGGTAAAGCCCTACCTTTACTGTGTGCATATACAGGGAGATGTGTACACTCTGTTTATTTCCTAATCAAAGTCCATACAGCATTCTAGAGAAAGATACTATGATGCTGACCATGGTGTCTCATCCCAACATTATGCTCTTCTATACTGAAGTAGTGAAGGGAAACAGAAGCAACACTGGTCATTCATTATATAGAGAGTTGGAGGATGGTGTTCTCCACGCTGTCCACTTGGCTAGTAGCCTCTTGTATCTCAGTAAAGGACCAATTCTGTCTTCTCTTCAAGGACATGTTGTGATACTGGCTTCTGAGAGTGTGGGAAAAATGAAAACCCATTTTGGGTGTAGTGATGATTAGTTACATCAATATTTCTTCATGTAGCAAATAAGGACATCAAAATATAATTCATAATCAAAACTCTCTCTGTATGTGTGTGTGTGAAGATCACAGTGCAAAAGGAAAGTTGAACCTGTACAATGCAGATGTGAAAAAACACACATGAAAATTAATATTCAGTTCTGTTGATGATTCAGGAGTAGAAAGCAGTCTCTGTTTCCCTAGCAGCAATATCAGCAGTAATAAAAATACTGAAAGAGATGTCAATTTCTGCACAAGAAAGAATACTTGTGTTGTCTGTATTCTGTTTTTGAAGCCATTTTCTGAGCAAAAACACTCCATGACACTGTTTAAATGGTTCTCTTGCAATATTATGTCCTCCCCTCCCCTCCCCTCCCCTCTTTGTACTGCTATACATCCAGAGTAATATTTGAAATCTGCTAGACCTCTTTGTGTGATTTCCTTTCTCTTCTATGCAAATAGGAGCCATTATTTCTAAGACACTTCCTTTTTTCACTTCATGTGTAAAAACATAGGAGCCTGTAAGGACTTTGTGAAAAGCAATCACATTATGAGTGGTACTGAAGTTAAGGGCAGAGAGAGATTCAAGAACCATTTTTGTGAGGAAAAACTCTTCTGTTAAACTTTGTGGCAAAATGGAAGGAAAGTAAAGCAGTTACAGGAAACCATAAAGATTGATTCTCCTGCACAAATAATCATATTTTCTGTGAAAATGAAGCTGCAAGCTACTACTATTGTGTGAATTGTGTGAATTTATTCTAGTGGAAATGTTTGCCTAGATGTGGAAAAGAACACAGAGAGATACAAAGTTATATGTTTAAAAATAGCATTATTTTAGTTGGACCTATATTTTTATGGTTTATAATTTTATTAAATCACTGTTACAAGCAATAAAGAAATTTGAGCTCTAACAACTGTGATCAGTGCAAATCAATCCAGTCTCATCAATAGCATGTACAAAGCATTTGTGATGCATCGATGGATCTATATGTATGATTACTTGCTGACTCTTTTTCCCTAAGACATGACTGAGGGTGAGTGATAGTTGCAGACTTATGCCACCTTCTTGTCTTTTATCGTTCTTCCCTCTTTTCTAGCAACAGTTCTTCACATCATTCATATACAGTTGTTCATCTGAAACATAAATAGCAGTAGCTTTGGTTTTGCAGACAAGTACAATCCAGTCTCAAGCACATATAAAATGCATAATACTGACTGTCTGTGTTAACTGTCACATATTTACAAAATGTTGTGTGTGTGTGTGCATGTGTGTATGCATCTGTACTTTTAAACATACCATAGTTCTTTATAATAAGAAACACGTCCTTATCCCTAGTGATGCCTGATTTGTCCTTTTTATATAAAATGATGAGCAATCAGCTATTGCACTGGCACAAAAGAGTCCACATGCCTTTTCTTGGATAATAAATTGGCCACAACTTTATTTATCTGTACAGGGTCTTAAAACAGCTTTCAATAACAGTTTCTCAATTGACCATAATTTTGTTCTTGACACATGTGTCCTTGTACTTAACTACAGTATCAATCAAGATTAAGCCATGCCCATCACAACATGTGTCAAGAACGTCCTGTTCAAATTAGTTACACAATTTCAACAAATCATCCCCCCACCATACCAGAAATGATGTCATAATTAAATATATGACGTAAGCAAGTTATGGCGCAGTCAACATGGTTGATGACATCATAGAGGGTTTGGTTAACTTGATGACGTATACCCATCATCCACATTAATTAATATTATTTGGTAAGTTCTAATAGCCGAATTATCCCCTGGGGGGGTCCCTGCCTGCCACAGGAGTGGGCCAGCCTAGCTTGGCACCTCCTCCCCCCCCCCCCCCAGAAAGGGTCATTTAAAGCCACAAGCAATAGAATCCAGGTATACATCACAGTCCACCAGGGAGAGGTGAACCCCATCGCCCCGTACAGATGTGGCAAACAAACCTTAATTTCATCATGTTCAATCGCCAAAATCCCCAATTTCCCCAACTTCTTGCCAACAGTTCTGTTCCACTGACAATGAGCCGCGTTGGTAGCAGAGTCCTTTCATGTGCCTGCCCAGTTATGACGTGGCAATAAACTTGGTCCCCAAAACAACAGCTAGTGGCAGTCTACATTTAATGTCTTGCATGGCCCCCCAAAATGTGTTTGGCTAACTGCAAACTGGTCAGCTTTACAAAGTCATTCTTGCCCAAGTAAATAAGAAGAGTCCTCCTTTCACCCCAAGCTCGGATCTTGGCGAGATTGCATGATACAGCGCTAAGCCCAGAAGACCAGGCCATGCCCGACTATCCAGACAGATATCCTATTCTTGACATGTGGAAAGAGCAATGGACTGAAGAATTGCCCTGTCAATCTGTCTTCTCCAGACACCATAGATGCATCGGCAATAGCAGAGGTTGCGCTGCTGCCTCCGGACTCAAATGTTGAAACCTGCAAAAATAAAAGCGTGACAGGACAACTGCCAAAAGATTTAGTAAGCCAAGTACGTTATAAGCATGAATAAAACATTGTATTTTAGATACTGCCCAACCATAAACAATGACCAATGACATCACTCTTGAGGATTTGAAGCTCTGCACATTAACTATATGAACTACTGCTTAGTTATTACACCAAACCAAACAGTTTTATGCGCAAATTGGATTGGCCATAAGCGAACTGCTACCACAATAGGGAAGAGTTCCAGAAAAGTAACATCTCTGTTCCAACCATTATCCACCCCATACTGAGGGAAAGCCTTAGCCACCCACTGACCTTTCCAATATAGGCCAAACCCAGAGTGTACATAACAGTCTGCCTTTAAGGCATGTCGGTCCACCAAATTGAAAACGCCAATGAATTGCTCCAAAATTGGTTTCCAAACCTCAATTCCTCACATATCCCACTCATGATTGGAATGTGATGATGCCAAGGGAACACCCATCTCTGCCATCAAAACTTTTAAAGCCGACAAGTATCCATTACTAAATTTTTTAGAAGCAGCAAGAAGTAGAACACCCCACTGGCATTGCCTTATCGGAATAGTACATTCCATCAAATTGAAAACCCAGCAAAACAAAGTCCCTAGGGTGCACTGGAAGCTGCTTTAAAGCAGATATCCTGAAACACTTTGCAAACAGGATTCCCTTGCCCAAGGCTCTGACCAATAAGACTGCTAAGTCAAATGATGAGTATTATACAGATGCTAACGCTGTCCCAGTAGCATAATTCACAGGTTCCTCCTTTCGGGATAAGAAAGATTATACATTAACAGTATTCTCCTGGTGCCTTCTTAGGCACAACACCCAAATGTGACAATCAAAATGTCGGCATTGGCAGGTGTTTATGGGGCCCAGATATCCTTCCTGCTGCCAATTCTTTGGCCAACTTATCACCAAAAATCCCCGGCAACTCCCTCACCGAATGTGCATTAGGTGCATATCGGTGAACCCTCAAACCCGAATAAGGTATATAAGACCTGTGAAAAACCAAACAACAAATACTGTGCAGAATCCTGGTTAGGATAAATCCGCAGCCATGCAGCCAGAATGTCCAATTTAATTGGCGTTGGTGCTTTACCCTCCCGCTGGGGTTGGCTGAGAGGGGACCCCAGCCCCAGTCTTCTTACCTCTAAGGTAGGAAGTGCCTGAATGCTTGCCTTTGCAGGTGTTACATTGGTGGTCCGACCTGCAGGACTGCTTCCTGCACTTACCAGCATTGAAATCCCAACAAAGTCCAGGTGCTTTTCCTCCCCCATGGCAGGCCTCGTATACTGCCCTCTTGGCTGCATGACCATAGGCACACAGCCATTGCCACACCTGGTCAAAGGTGAGACCCCTACCATAACATCTCCCACAACTCCGATTGTACATGCTGCCATGACAAAGAACGGTCTAAAGTGGCCCTCATCAGGAACTGCTCGTCATACTGCAGCCAAGCAGTCCCCCTTGAACTGGAATGGCAGTTGGTGTAAGCCTTAATCATTATTTCATGATATTTAGAAAATCAGGAGACTTGAGGGCTCTTTCTCTTCAATGACACCCCTGTAAATGGTAAAGCCCATCATCCAGTGCACAAAATTCCTCTCTAACTTAGGGCATTTGTGAATCTGGAATTCCTTTGCTAGATTAAATACAACCTCATCCTTCACCAGAATTCTTGGTACAGGATTGCAAATGTGAGGGAAAACAAATCAATATACTCCCCTTTCCAAATCTTTTCTTTTGCAGCAAGCAGGAGATATAATCCCAAAGGAGTGGACATCCCCACATAAGGGTTGCACTCAGCTGCTCCGCCCACCCCATCTAAACCTAACTTTCCCCATTGTCACAACCCCACCCCCACCCCACCCCCAAGCCACCTACCTTGGCCACCGAGGGCTGCTCGGCCTTCATCCTCGATTCATGAACCTGGGTTGCCCCAGGCATCGCTGAGGATGCACTAAGAGATACCTGGGTTGAGCACTCAGAACCACAGCTTAAACCAGCATGCCCACCTGGAGCCAAGAAGCGAATATAGTATTAGAAACAAACCTGAACTTGACAAGTGCTGTGAAGCATCCACTGATACTTGTGTGGCTCCCGCCGAGTGTGACAGAACAGCAACTCCGGTGCCCTGTGGTAGGGTATGAGGATCACCTCCTACTCCGCTGATTAATGTCTCCAAGGTTTCAGGAGCCAGCCCTCTGCTCATACCTGAAACCACCACCCTCTGGACCAAGTTGTAGAAACCTGCCAGTGTGGGCTGCTCAAACACAGGGGCAGCTGCACCCTGTTGTCCCAACCAGGAACCTTTTAAAACAGTTCCATTAACTCAGTTATGGTTGATTGCCAAACCTCCATAGCTGAGGTAGCCAGGACTATGTGCTGTATTATCCACAAACTTACCAGGTGAGGAAACGTCCAGCACCTGTGTCACCTAAGCTCCCACCCCTTGATCATCATTTAGGGCTGAAATAGCCGGGGTTCTGAAACAAACATCCGGCACCCTCTTCTGGGCCAATTGCTCACACACCGTTATGCATGGCTGCATAGTATGACCTGACTGGGCTAGGTGTGAGACAATTTCACTGCCCTACCCTGGGGCATTACAGGGCAGTTAGTTGCCAACTGACTAGCTGTAGGGCCAGCTGGTGTCACACTTAGTTGCCAACTGACTAGCTGTAGGGCCAGCTGGTGTTGCACGCCACTTAGCATAACTTATTGTGAGGTAAAAATCCTTCTGACTAAAATTACAAGAGCCTTTGGGTTATTGCGTTTCTGTTAAGGACCATAACCCCTCAGCCAACAGTCAAATTAGAGAACAGCCCAGTAACATTAATGAGCCCCAGGGAGATAAATTGCTCCAGGCAATGCGAAGCCGAAATTACAATGCCTTGGGTTAAAGTGTTCACCTTAAGGTCTAAAATCCACAAGCCAGGAATCACTATGACTTTCATTATTCCAATAATGAGCCTTTTTTATTTTTTTTAGATAGAGAGTTAAACCACCCCCCAACAGGGGGAAGCTAAGTTAAAATGCCCCAAGCAGGGGCAGCCAGCACACACAAGCACAAGTCCCCAATGGCCTTATCCAGTCCCAAGCAGGGACTACCAGCAGGCACCAATGGCCTTATCCTGCCCCAAGCAGGAGCCCTGTCCCAAGCAGGGACTATTTTTTTTTCCAGGCACCAAAGGCCTTATCCTGCCCCAAACAGGGGCCCTGTCCCAAGCAGGGACTACCAGCAGGCACCAATTGCCTTATCCTTTCCCAAACAGGGGCCCTGTCCCAACCAGGGACTACTTTTTTTCCCCAGGCACCAAAAGCCTTATCCTGTCCCAAACAGGGGCCCTGTTCCAAGCAGGGACTGCTTTTTTTTCCAGGCACCAAAGGCCTTATTCTGCCCCAAACAGGGGCCCTGTCCCAAGCAGGGACTACTTTTTTTTTTTTCAGGCACCAAAGGCCTTATCCTGTCCCAAACAGGGGCCCTGTCTCAAACAGGGGATGCCATGTGCCAATTTAGACTGTGACTTAGAATAATAGAATCATAGAGTTGGAAGAGACACCAAGGGCCATCCATTCCAACCCCCTGCCATGCAGGAACTCCCAAACTTGCTGTGAGGCATGATGGCTAGTTAAACATAAGTTAAACTAACAAGGCTGTTTTGGGTTATAGTTGCCTTTAAGGAGTACAACCCTTCAGATAGCAATAAAATTAGAAAAACAGCCCCAATGACATAAATGAGCCCCAATAAAATTAAATGTAGTGGGCCCTAATAAGCACAATTTGTGTGTGTGTGTGTCTGTGTGTGTGTGTGTGTGTGTATATATATATATATATATATATATGGCTCAGAGTTAAAGTGTTCCAATTGAGGACTATACCACTAAAGCCAACAATAAAATACCTCCTTTATTGAATTAGTATACCCTGAGGGAACAACCCCCCCCCCAAAAAAAAAGGGGCAGAGTAACAGGGAAAACAGGCCATGCCAGGCTGCAGGCGTCCGAAAAACATGGGGCCACCCTCCCTGAGGACTTGAAATGTCACCCAGGCCACATTAGGCCTATTAAACAGGGCACCCCTGCCCACACCAGGCCTTGCTGTGCCTATAAACTGAGTGAGGCCTGGGGAAAGCAGGGCCTTACCACACCGGCCATGCCTCTCTTGACTGTCCCAGCAAAAATGGCTGCAGTCACATGGCAGCCAAGGGCTATATAGCCCACAAATCTCACAGGCAATCTCATGAGATCCAAAGATCTCACGAGATTACCCAGTGTGCTGGGGGATCTCACGAGATCCCGCTGATTGGCTGGGCAGAACAGGAAGGGTGGGACTTCCTGCCCGCCCAGCCAATTGCGGCGTCAGCCTCTTAAAATGGCCGGTGCAACAGAGAGCCCCTCCTGACGCTTCGGGGGAGGGTTTCTTTCTCTTTGTTTCCTTACTCTGAACAATTATACAAGCATTTCCAGGAACTGGGACATGTCTACAGCATTATTTGTCAAGTAGCACCACTGCATCTTTTCCTTTGGCTATACAATGCAAAGCAGCAGCATATGAGAATTGCCAGATTGAATCAATTCGCTACTGCATGTAGTACAACATTCTTTCTCCACCAGTAGCCATTAAGGTGCTCCATACATATCCTAAAGAAAGACATAGGAATACTTATCTTAAAGTGCAAGTTCTTCAAATGTGGAGAAATTCAAAGTCATTCTAGAAAATAGCAGCATACCAGTCAGCACTACTAGGGTTGAAAATTTTGGGCACCACACCAGATCCATCCCAATGTATTGTAGATTATAATAGGATGGAATGGATTTATCGCTATTCCATGCAGATTTCCTTCCTTGGCCATTGCTCTCTATAAATTAGCCCTATAAAATTTTGGTCGATACTAATAGAGTCAAAATTTCTCAGATGATAATATTAATTTTTTTTTTAATAATGCTTTCCTTACCAGGAAATAGGGCAGAAAACTTATATTGGGAAGGGGGTATTGCTCAGCTCTTATCTTTATAATCAGGCATCTCGGAGACAAGTTGAATACATCATTTTGTAACCTTCAAACTCATCCTGAAAGACACATTAAAATGGTGATGCACATGCTCACAACCGCCAGAAAAGTAAATTTATTTTAAAATCATATTGTGCAACCTCCCTCCCCTGGGCGAAAAGAATGAAACTGGGAAGGGACTTTTCTTCATTAGGCTTCATTCGGCTAAGAATTCTGAACTGGATCAAATTGGAAAGACAGAGAAACGTATGCTGACAAAGGGTCTTAGGGGGGAAGCAGACGGGCGGCACGGGGCCGCCCCAGGAAGCTGTGCTGTGGGGCCGAGGTATCCGCACACCTCGCCCCCACGGCGCAGCTTCGCTGCCCCTGGAAGGAGTGCTAAAATAGCGCTCCTTCCACAAGTCGCCGAAGGTGCGCCGCAAAAGGCTGCCGGTGCACCTTCGGTGACTCTTCCACTGCAGTGTGTATGGATGCTGCAGCGGGAGGTCATCCTCAGAGCGCCAGCCATGCGGACAGACGGCTGCTCCGAGGACGTTTTGGGGAAGGGGTTGGGGCACCGAGCGTGTGGCTGCCCCTCTCCTTCCTTGCCCCGAAAATGGCGCTTTGCACCGTCTGCCTCCCCCCTTAGTTTGCTGTCCATGGAGTTGCACCTTTTTTAAAGAAAGGAGAGAAAGAAAGAAAGAAAGATCAGGTTTATATTATTCTATTGGCAAAACATATCCTTTCTTTTTGTTCTCTCTCAGATATTTTCACACTTCAAATAAACTCTAGAAAGCTCTCAGTTGACCTCAGCTACTCTGTACTCTTGCGCAAACACAGACACAGGTACACAAACCATTCCTGTCCTGACAAATCCCACCAACACTCAACTTTCTGTTCCCTTCCATAATGCCTCACTATGGTCAGTTTTCCATGTTGATGTGTTTACTATTCTGAGGAAAACAACAACCACACACCAAGCTGAGGGGAAAAAACTTCATCTTAGATGGACAACAAAACTATTTCAAGCTCTTAAAAAAAGATTTTCTCCCCTTTAAAACTGCATTTAGTCTGGGAAGCTTATAGAAGTAAATTTTCATATTCTCCTCTGTCATCTTTCCCCACAATCGCAAACCATAGCTAATTCTAGGACAAACATCTGAAAAATACTAGCTACCATTGGAAATGGTAAGAAACAATACTTAGATTATGCCTGAAAATCTCACTGAATTTCTCATCAAGCTGGCCACAACAATACTGACAGTAAATATTTCCCAGCTCCAAATAATAATAATAATAATAATAATAATAATAATAAATAGTCCAGCATTGGAGTTATAGATAACATTATAGGTAATATTGGAGTTGTTCTGTTCTGGCCTTTCATCTCATCCCCCTCCCCCCTTTTTTAAGTACAAAAAAATATTACTAAAGGGAAGAGACTCTAATTTTCTAAGGTGGTTCTTGGGTGAGATCTTCAAAAACAAGTACTTCTAGGATAATGCCTACATAATTTCTGTGTGTAACTAATGGTATATCTATGGAGTTTATCACACGGGGGAAATCCTGTGCAGAAGCGGGATTTAAAAGGTGGGGGAAACCCGCAAAAGCAGTTAGGTTTTCACACAGATTGCTGTTAAAATGGAGTTAACCCGAACAGAAAGTTGTCAGAAACTACTTCTTTTTACTTTCGGGATTTTCTGAAAGTAAAAAGAAGCAGTTTCTGACTACTTTCTGTTTGGGTTAACCCCATTTTAACAGCGACATCATCTGAAAAACTAACCACTTTTGCAGGTTTTTTTTCTAATTTAAAGCTGCGTTTCTGCACGGGATTTCCCCATGTGATAAACTCCTGGGCCTCAGCAGACGACTAAAAGAGTCGTCTGCCGGGCAGGGAAGAGGAGGGGCAGCCGCACGAGCGGCGCCCCTTCCTCTCCCCGAGGTCGCCCCCAGAAGCGCCGGCCGTCCGCACGGCCGGCGCACCGGGGATGACCTCACGGTGCAGCGTCCACATGCGCTGCGCCGTTTGAGCCAGGGAAAGTGCGCCCGCCGCTTTTAGGGCGCACTTTCTCTTAAATCTAAAAGGAGCACCAATTTGGTGCTCCTTTTAGATGCGCCGCAGGAGCGCCGCGGTCCGGAGGCTGAACTCCGGCGGCGCTCCGACCCGTGGCGTCTCCGGGGCCTCCGTCTGCTGAGGCCCTCCTCTGTTGATATAGCCTGATTTGGTGAACTGTTTGACAATACATAGTGTACAGCACTGGGTGCAGTACTACATATATAAAATCTATATGACATGGAAGATATGATGTTGCTCTGATGCATATCTGTTTATTATTTAGCCAGATGCCCATGGAATTAGAGAACATGGTTTAGGACAGGTGGCAGGCATCATGGTATACAAGTACCACCAGACATTTAAAATACACAGAGAAGAAGAAGCCTGCTTTGAATTTATCTTCATGAACTACCTCTCTTTGTTTAGGGCATTTATATGGTAAAATGCAATATTTATATGTTCATAAACCAGCTCTACCTCATGTTACTTTAACATTTGCATTATAAGTGTCAAACTATGATCATCAGAAGCTTCCTTGAATCTGATGACTTTCATTCTGGTAAATATAGTTGGTAGAGAAACCCCACATTTACTTTAGTGTGTTTAAATGTCTCTACTTCTGTGTGATAATGTCACGCTAACTCACATTAAGCTTGTTCCAAGTTTGCATTAACATTAACTTAGGGGGGTTGCAGACTGCCAGAAATAGTGCAAATTGAGTCCACTTTTAGGGTTAGGGTTAGTGCTAGGGAATCATGGGAATTGTTTTTTTTTTCCTGAGACATTGAGACTTCTCTGTCAGAGAGCTCTGATGCCACAATAAAATGCAGTTCCCATGATTCCCTTACCCTAACCCTAACCCTAAAAGTGGACTCAATTTGCACTATTTCTGGCAGTCTGCAACCCCCCATAGACTTTAAACTTACCTTTTCCTAGTGCAGGTAGTCTAAGTGATATGGATCTGTTTGTCAGAAATGGTGGTCACAGATGAATGTCATGACCAGGGGCCCATTCAACCAATCTAATTATAGCACTGATTCCATGTTAACTGCCATGGCACCATCCTATGGAATTCTAGTATATTTAGGTTAGGAAGGGGTGTTTAGAATTGTCTGCCAGAGAGCTGTAATGCCTCACCAAACTACAAACACCAAGCTTCCATATAATGTGGAAATACTGTATATACTCTGTTATAAGTCAACCTTATATATATGTTGAAGGCAGGTTTGGGGGGCAAAAGTATGGATTTTGATATGACCCATGGATAAGCTGAGGGTAAAACTTAGAGGAATTTAACAAAAGATCTAAATAATGAAGCAAAGGAAAACAGTGTAAACAAACATACAAAATCCCAGCAGGCATAACTGTTTGTGCTCACACTAAAAGCTGGATGTATGAGAGAGTAGAGTGGTGGTGGGGGCAGTCAACATTTCCAGGATAAATTATACACTTGCCTTTCACTAGGGGAAGGTTCCCATATATATATATATATATATATATATATATATATATATCAGAGTTAAAGTACAGTAGTGACATTGGCCTGTGGATAAGTTGACTCAGGTTTTTTGGGTCAATTTTTGACTGCAATTTCTAGACTTATATATGAGTATACGCAGTAATTCTTCACTCATTTTCTTCTCAAAGGAATCAATTAGTGTCTTGAGCAATTTTCTTCCTACTGTGAGAAGGTCTTCAAAAACCACACAGTATTCAAACACTATCCTCAACTCATGACCTATCTTGCACAACATTCAAAGGTGGTTGCATTATGCAGAAAACAGCATTTTCTGCACAAAAATGATATTTTTGTTACAGAAACAGTTGTCTTCTGAGCAAAAAATGCTGTTTCTATGCAAATGAACCATGTGCAAATTTTGCAGAGAACTAAGGGCCTAAACAGACTGGCGATAAATGCCAGGACTGGAGCAGAGTGGAGGCGTGATGACCGCACCCCATGCAACCCAACTCTGCCTTGATGCCAGCGCCATGCCATCTGAGTGACCGCATGGTGGGTGGTGTTTCTGCATTTCTGCGGTGCAGCGTTTAGATGCACTGCACTGCAGAAACCCAATGTTTTCCCTGGTATGAAAAGGAGTGGCTTTCTGACACTCCTTTTTGCACTGGGGAAATGCTGGGTTGGGGTCATGGTGTGCAGTTGCCACATCCCCAGCCCAGCAAGCAAAGGGGTAGTGTGCTGCCACCCCTTATGTGCAGTCTGTTTGGTCCCTAAGTTCCCAATATCTTCAAAAATATATATATATCTTTCAATTGTCAGGAAACCTTCATGATAAGAAACATGGATTGATGAGAATCTTCACAATATGAGACTTATTCAATGCAAAATTTATACAAGATGGGTGTGCACAAAAAGCAGCATTTTTTTTTTCACAAACAGCTTTTTGTGCACTTAAGATAATAGTTCTACAAAGAAAAAATATTTTGTGTGCAAAAAAATGATATTTCCCATGCAAAAAATGCTGGGTTCCCACCGTACACACAATCATCACATATCAGTTTTACAGAGAATAAATCCCAAACCATGAAAGTTATCATGAGTCCAGATTTCTTCTCATGTGAGTTTCTTGACACTTGAAAAACATTTTAAAAAAATCATTTAAAAATATTTTGACTATTGGCCCAAAACAAACAGGAAAGACAGAGCACTTTCTGGCCACTTTGCCCCTATTGTTGACTTCTTTAATTTATAAACTAGAGCCATTAGATAGATATGGACATGACACATGCCTCCAGAACAGCCAGAAGTCAGCCTGAGGCTGCCTAAGGTGGCCAAGGGCTGCTGGGAAAAAAAGCTCTCCTTGTCCATGGACCATTCAGGAGTGCAGTAGTGGCTGGCCTCAGGACCATGGCACCTGTGGTGGTCCTGTGCTAATCGGGGGTGACCCAGGATGGAGGAGTCTACAGCCACTCCAAGCTGTCTGTCTGCTTCACCCCTATTGTATACTGAAACAGATAGAAATAGAGATACAAATAGATGGCCCTTTACAGACTGCCAAAAATCATGCAGTTTGAGGCCACTTTAACTGCCCTGGCTCAATGCTAAGGAATCATGGGAACTAGTTTATTGTGGCACCAGAGCTCTCTGACAGAGAAGGCTCAATGTCTCAGAAAAAAATACAATTCCCATGATTCCCTAGCACTGAGCCAGGACAGTTAAAGTGAACTCAATTTGCATTATTTCTAGCAGTCTGCAAAGGCCCATACATGCAGTGTGTGTGTTTCGAAGGGCGGCTTTCAGGCAGATACCAGGTATGCTTTGACTACAAAGCATGGCATATAGGGACATGGGTCAGGGAAAAACATTTAAGGGTAGCCAATTCATGCATAACAGCACCTTTACACATTCATACTGAATGCCTAAAGGAGCCTATAAATCAGTGATGAATCACACTTCAGTGGAAAGGTGAAGACTCACTGCTTGAAGCAACAAATGCATTGCTTTCTTCAATGAAGCTTTTAAAATCATTTTTGTTGAAATGATTCAAAATTATTGACATATTAAAAGTTCCAAAAAACACCATAGCCTCTATTAAGGGAAAACATTGACATTTGTTGCAAATACTAATGGTTTTCATGGGGGGGGGGGGGGATTGTCACCAGAAACAAGTTTATAAAGAGTTATCATAAAAGCTCCCTTAATTTTTTTTAAAAAATAGTGAAAGCTACACAAAAATAGAGAATGCTGCACAAGAATATTTATCATAAGGAAAGCCGTTCTTTTGAGGGGTGAATTTAGTGTACTATTACATCACTTTCCACCCCACCCCCCTTTATCAACATGAAATAAAGTTTGTGTACAGATGCAGTTATGAATTCTCATCCAGCCACACAAATGATACATGCTTTTTACCAACTTGAGAACAATATACAAATGAGCCAAGTTGGGTGTTTAGTGGGAAAACCAGGCACAATCTGATCTCCCTCCCCCCTCCCAACATGGATCATGGAACATTTTTAGCCATTTTGTTTTTATCTTGAGGGTACTGGGAAGCATTCGGGTTCAAAAATGGTTTTCCCCCTCTGCGTTTGACCCATGAAAATCAATGATAGAGCCTAGTCATTACTACTTCAAGACACATTGATTTCAGTGGGACAAAATCATGACTTTCTTAAGGATACAACACCTTGTGTGAAGCAAATGATAAAATCATAAAAATTTGAAGAACCCTAGGAGTCATCATGTCCAACCTTCTGCTCATTGCAGGATCTCCAGTTAGAGCATCTACAGAAAGAAGCTGTTCAGCCTATTTTAAAGTAGCTTTCATTTGAAAGCCAGTCTTCTGTAAATGTAACTGACTGTGCTTTTAGCAGTTCCTTCTTCATGAAATACCACCCATGCTGGATGCCTTTTTCTTTCAGCATCTCTAGCCATGGGATTCTGACTAGTTTTTCCTTGAGCTTGATAAAATCAATTTTCCTGAAATCCAAGATTCATATTTGACTAGACTCTCTTTTGGTCCCAAGGATTCTAGCATTACATGGTCACTCCCCAATAAAGTACCAACTGCTTAGATTTTATGTCTTCACAGAGAACACTTCTGTCAGAGCTTAGCAGTTATTTGCAGTTATTTTGAGACACACATCCCTTTAGTTGTTGTCACAGGCTACGATGGCCTGAGCATGTAGTGTACCTCATCGTTCAAGGTTGGCTGTTTCCTCTCTTCAGAATTTGGGACTCTGGTAGTTACTATTATAGATGCACATTTTAAAAAGAAATGTGTTGCTTTGTAGTTCTCAGAAACAAGTATTAGATAAGTTAATAGTAAATTATTTTGGGGCATTTGAGTTGTGTGTTTTCAAGTCATTTCTGATCTATGGTGACCCTAAGGTGACACTATCATGGATGTTTGTGTGTGTGTGTGTGTGTGTGTGTGTGCGTTTGGAAAGATTTGTTGGGGTGGTGGTGGTTGCTTTTGCTCTCCACTGAAGCTGAGAGAGTATTCCTTGTCTAAGGTCACCCGGTGGATTTCCATGGCTGAGCAGGGGTTTGAACCCTGGTTCCTAGAGTTAAATTCCAACAATCAAACCACTGGGTACGTTTTTGGGGAGGGGGGCTATTTATGACAAATAAGAATACAAAACCAGACAGTATTCAGCAGCAGACGTCAATACACAAACCAGAATACCAACCATGTAATGTTCCTGCACCATCATTCAGTGAGGTCACATACATAGGACATTCTGAATAATTTGTTGGCATCCTGTTTGTAGGGATTCTTGAAGTGATATTTCTTGGTAATTTGTCTGTCATCATATCTTGGTCCCTCACATGCAGAGCTGTGTTTAACTTTTTGTTATTTGTAGGAGGTTGTGGTTTTTTTACCCAGTGAGCTCTTTTTCCTCTTCCTATTTCCTCTTCCTCTTCCTTTTCCTATTCTATTTGTATTTTGGATATGGCTGCTGAGACTAAATGCAAAGTAAATAATTAATATCTTCTACTTATCTGCTATTCTTGTCAAGTCTAATGTAGTGATTGATTTTTTAATTTTTTAAAAATGCATTGTCAAAGTTCCATGCAATGAAGTTTTATGTGTGGCATGATGACATAATTTGTGGTGGTTCTGCAAATAATCTTTCCCTGGATTCCTGAAAGAACAGAAATGACTAAGAAACAATTTCATTCTGTGCCATAGATATATTCATGTACTCTTTTTCTCACACATTTATGAGTCTTGCAGATTTAATTCACCCTAGTGTCAGGATGGGAAAAACCCCAAGTCTTGATTGTTACTATGCTCTAAATCTCATCTTTATTTCTTATTTGTTTGTAAGACTTTGTGGGAGGTTTTACATATGTGGACATCTACAAGTATTCTCATACATTTTTTTCTAACAGATATTGGTACATTTTATATGGTAGGGTAGTTTAAAATAACAAAAACATTAACTGTAGTAACAGATGGGTAACTTATCAACAGAAGCAAGTCCAAACTTATAAAACAGCTTACAAAACTAAGTCCACAAATCAAAACAAAATATCTTGCTATGGGAGTATGGAGGAACATTGCTTTGTGCACAGTTTATTTCTCAGAAGTGCCCTACAAGCCTCAGAAATGTGTGGATTCTCAAGGTGAGGCACGTTTCTTCTCACAGCTAGTCTCGAGAGGTGTGGAAAGGCTACTTTTGTCGAAATTGTCAAAGCCAATGAAATTCTTTTCCATCCCTAGTTTAGTCCCATGCTATTCAAGAGTGTTCAGATCACTTATCTCTCCATATATCACCTGCACTGGATTGTGGGTACAACCACAACCTGTCAGAATGTGCCCAACTTCACATGACACTTAAGAATCAGAGCTGTATGATTGCATTGAATGAGTTATAAATCTCGCTATCCTGCACACACACCACAGCTTGGCATCTCTGCTATACTGAGTCCCTGGCTTGTTGTAAGTGCATTTGTTACCATGACAACCATTGGATTCATTGTTAAGAGAAATATTGTCCAGTTGAGTCCTCCAGACAAGTAAGACTTGAATGATTTGAGGTCTTGCCCTTCTTGTTGATAACAGATAGCATAAAACTCTTTAAAAATCTTTGTTTTGCCTTGAGTCATGCTATGGGAAATGTGAATCAATGTTTAATCCTTAACATTCCTTCCAATAACAGGTGGCAAAATAAAGGAAGAACCCCAAACAAAAAAGAAATATGAGGACTAGACTTGCCTCACTTTCTGTCACCACCCATGCAGCAGCTGTATGGTCTAACCTAGGTTTTTTGAAGTCCAGAGTTTTCCCTTGTATAAGAAGGGATATAAATCTTTATTTCATTTATCACATTCTTGGATCCAGTAATGAAGAATTGCAAAAGATCCCTCCCACTGAGCAAGGCTAAAATATTCTTTGTGCATTTTTTACAGTTTTTCACATTTTATAAAAATTCCATTTCCCCTCAAAATTAGTTTAGACCCATCATACATTGTTGTACCAAACCCAGCTATTTTACACAAATGTCATCATTGTCTGTGCACACTTTGATCAGAAATGTAAATCAGATAGTTTACTAAGTGGTGTCTCATGAGCTGGCCATTCCCAGACTTACTTTCTGGGGAGCAGCTTGGGCATGGGTGGATGATGTTTCCTCCCTCATCCCAGCAGCAAGTGAAGCCTCAACAACCAGAAGGAGAAACCCTGTTACAACTCCTCTTTGCAGCCTTGTTCACTGATGAGAGTGGGATGAAAACATTATCCACCCATGGACCGATTGCTAGCAGAATGGACCTCATTCTTTTGGAGCAGCCACGCCTGTTGTTGTTGTTGTTGTTGTTGTTGTTGTTGTTGTGATGATGATGATGATGATGATGATGATGATGATGTATTTATTTCCCACCTCTTCTCAAGGCTCAAGGCAGGGTACAACAGTAGGCAGTTTAGGGGGGAAATTACAATCATGATTATGTAGGGATCATGAATATGGAACAGTTACAAATTAATAACTCTGTTATGCATCCAGAACTGTGACAGTGAATGTCAGACCTCCTCCCCCACTCGACAAAACCTCAAATGAATTTTTGGAAAAAGTCCTGCTATATGAAAAACTTATGGTGGTTAACTATTTTTTGGGGAAAGGAAAGATGCATTGTATTTGCACTCACCAGAAGTATTGATGAAACATGTTTATCTAGTGTGATTATGGTGCTGATGGTGATTGTGGTAGCCATCACAGATGCTTTAAAATAATCTATTAAAGCTGCTTCTGGGATACAGCTGTTCTGTGTTGAAGTTCATTTTGTTCATTTGTTGACCATTTGTTAATGAAACCAGACATGATTAGTTGGATTAAACAAGGACCATTTTATTGACCTAGAATCATAGAATCATAGACTTGGAAGAGATCAAAAGGGCCATCCAATCCAACCCCCTACCATGCAGGAATTCAAAATCAAAGCATCCCTGATAGATGGCCATCCAGCTTCTGTTTAAAGACTCTAAAGAAGGAGATGCCACCACACTAGGAGGGAGTTTGCTCCATTGTCAAACAGCAATCACTGTCAGGAGGTGCCTTTTAATGTTGAGGTCGAATCTCTTTTCCTGTAGCTTACATCTGTTGTTCTGTGTCCTATTCTTTGGAGCAGTAGAAAACAAGCTAGCGTCCTCCTTAATACGATATCCCTTTAAATATTTAAAGAGGGCTATCATATCCCCTCTTAACCATCTCTTCTCCAGGCTAAACATAACCAGTCTTTCCTCATAAGGCATGGTTTCCAGACCCTTCACCATTTTAGTCACCCTCCTCTGGACACGCTCCAGTTTTTCAACATCCTTTTTGAATTGTGGTGCCCAGAACTGGACACAGTATTCCAGGTGGGGCCTGACCATCGCAAATTACAGTGGCACTATTACTACCCTTGATCTAGATACTATACTTCTATTAAAGCAGCCTAAAATTACATTGGCCTTTTTAGCTTCAGCATCACACTGTTGACACATGTTCAACTTGTGGTGTACTAGGACTCCTAGATCCCTTTCACACTTAGGGGCTAAGCAGACTAGCAGCCATGGGCCGCCCTGGGAAGCTGCGCCGCGAGACTGAGGCATCCCCATGCCTCGATCCTGCGGCGCAGCTTCGCCGCCCCTGAAAGGAGCACTAAATCAGCGCTCCTTTCACAAGTCAGCGAAAGTTTGCTGCAAAAGGCTGCAGCGCACTTTCAGCGACTTTTCCACCGCAGCGTTTGCAAACGCTGTGGCGGGAGGTCCTCCTTGGACCGCCGGCCATGCGGAGGGCTGGCTGCTCCGAGGACGACCTCGGGAGGGGGTTGGGGCACTGAGTGTGCGGCTGCCCCTCCCCTTCCCTGCCCCCAAGATGGCCTTTTAAGCCGTCTGCTTAGGCCCATAGTCTCATTAAGCCAGGTGTCCTGCATCTTATATCTATGCATTTCATTTTTTTGCCATAAGTGCAAATGCTCTGGGCATTTCATTTTTTTGCCCAGACTTTTTGAGGTCTGGGAATAAGCAAACTGAGAAGGAGGGAGCAACCTGGTGTGGGCCCAGCTGAGGCCCAGATGTCAACTTACAACACTTCCTCAGACATCCCTTAGATGGAATATCAGACCCCAAGGGCAAACTAAAGAGGTTGGCTGCTATCTCAGATTGTCATCTTTAGGCCAAACCTGGAAGACTCTCTCCCAAGCCCTGTAAATTTATAAAAGAAAGTAAAGCCCAGATCAGCTCCAAGGGCAGAATCCTTCTCACACACTCCAATCCTGTGTCCTGTGGAGAAAGTTCCAGAGTCTAACCCTCCACTATAATGGAATGCCAAGGTGTACACAAATCTAATATTTTCTCCCCCCCCACCACCTGCTAAAGGAGAGCTATTTATCATCACCACCTCAAGCCAGTTTCCAAGTTCCAACAGATGTAGTATGGGCTAGATGAAAAACCCTAGGTAATGAATGCAACAAGCAAAGCCTACACTGCACTGTGGGAAGGTGGGTGGGTCCCTGAACTTCACTTGAAATACCATGTGAAGGGGTTTAAACAGGCTACCTTTATGCTCCTTTGCATTCTAGAAATGGCACAGCAAACGAAAAGTAGAAAGGAATAAAGAGACTCGGTGTAGGTGGAAAAGAATGCCACTCCTTCCTGCACCTATATCCAAGTGAGCCTATGATTTTCCTTCATCCCTAGGGCATGGGAAGAATGGAGAGAACTGGTTGTGATTTCCCGCTTGGTGAAACATGTGTTAATAGGGGACAATTTTGTGTCATGTGTCTGATACTTCAATATAGCCCCTTTTCCTGGACCCTTTAGAGCAGTGATTCCCAAACTTTGGTCCTCCAGGTGTTTTGGACTTCAACTCCCAGAAGCCATAGCCAGCTTGACCAGCAGTAAGGAATTCTGGAAGCTTTTTCCCCTTTAATGGAGTGCTTGGCCAGTTATTGTGTCCTTCCCCTCATTCCACACTGTTTAATTTGATATTGTAACATCAACTGAAACCAGCTAATTACACTGTTATTTGAATTTGGCTAGTTGGCCGGTTAATTCCTGTTAGATAACATATTGTGAGTCTGGGAGGTATATACAAACTAACACTCTTGGTGAGTAGCATTGAGGCATTTTAGGATGCAAGATTCTCTCAGTGGAAGTGGCCTCAGTTGTCTGCTAAGAAGACTCTAAGAGGGTATACATGTTTGGGACATGATAGGAAGACTCAAGGAGTAGTTACCCTGTTATGATTTGCCACTCTTATCTCACGTACATCACTCTTGAAATGACCAGTAGAATAGCACTGTTTGAGGTCCTAGCCACTTACTATTGTCCTTCTTGTAGTAATGTAGCCCTTGTCTGAAAAGAAGAATACAATTAGTTAACAATTTTGTTCTCTTTTGTTCTGTACAATTTTCATAGATTATTCACAGTTCAAAACTTATTCTATGTGAAATTTGTGCATGGTTGTTACATGTGGAAGACAGCACTTTCTGCACAGGAAATAATATTTTTGTGCAGAAATTTTATTTTCTGTGTTTAAAATTCAGTTGTCCAATCAAACTCAGAAGAGGGAGGGAGGGAGGGGGGAGGGGAGTGAGAGAGAGAGAGAGAAAGAAAGAATTTTGCACAGAATATTCTCATCAGTGCAGAATTCTCCTCATCAGTATTTCCCAGAAGTCACAAAATATATTTTTGGCCATTTTTAATGTTTTTTTTTAAAAATGTTCTTTCCATCCTTAGCTAAGGTGTTTTGTGTTCTTTGGTGGCAGAGGAAGCTGCTTCTTCATCTTTCCTCTTTCGTTCTTTTGGTGATGCGCCCATGCATGCTACTTTTCTTCCTTGTCACTTTCCCTTTTCCCTCTATATTATGAAGATGGGCAGAGTGAGATAAACAGGGAGGAAAAGTAATTAGAACCATGGGGGGAAGCAGACGGGAGGCACGGGGCTGCCCCAGGAAGCTGTGCCGCAGGGCCGAGGTATCTGCACATGTCGGCCCAACGGCGCAGCTTCGCCGCCCCTGGAAGGAGCGCTAAAATAGCCCTCCTTCCACAAGTCACCGAAGGTGCGCCGCAAAAGGCTGTCAGCGCACCTTCGGCGGCTTTTCCGCCGCAGCGTGTGTGGTCACTGTGGCGGAAAGACATCCTCAGAGCACTGGATGTGCGGAGGGTCCAGCGCTCTGACGATGTCTTTGGGAAGGGGTTGGGGCGCCCACCGTGCAGCTGCCCCTCCCTTTCCTTGCCCCGAAAACGGCGCTTTGCGCCATCTGCTTCCCCCCCCCCCCATGTAAGGGAGAAGTCAAAGAAAAGTTTTCTAAGTAACAAAGTTTTCTCAATAACTTCATGGGTATTCAACAAATGCTTAGAAAATCATTTCAGCTCATTTTACTTAAGTCTGTGCTTAACTGCTTTCTGCCCTCACTTCATACTGAACTATTGATGGAACAAGGCTTTCCCACCAGTCATGCAGTCATTGCTGTGGAGTTTTATGTATCTGACAAGGTTGAAGTCATGCACCTGATTAGGGAAGGAAAAAAATTAAACAGCTCACCCAGGTGTGAAGTATGGCTTTGAAAAGAACATACTGTCATTTCAAATGGTGATCAAATAGGAACATGTGGAATGAACTCTCTGAGCCAACACAAAAATTGATAATTTGCACAGCTAGAATTTCTGAAGACCTCTTTCCCTAACAGGCAAATGCAATCATGTTGCAGTTAGCAATACCAAGAAAGCAGAAGTACCTGTGGTGTTCCCTGATCTAACTTCTTCTGTGGATTGGACTATTTCCCTCCTTATCTGGAATTAATGAGGAAACACTTCTCTCCATCATGCCAGATTTAAAAGACAAGATTGAATTTATCATGTCACCTTTTCAGATAAATGAATAGCCAAGAATATTGACATTTTGGAAGTTTATAATTTAAAGTGGCTTCTTTAAAGTTGTTGCAGATAAAGTGGAAATATATTAAACTCATTATGTCCCTGAAAACTATTTTAAATGTTAGACTTAAGGTGGATGGGGAGTTATTTCAGCATTGAACAAAAGGTGAGCTCATGGCCTTGGTACTCATTGCATGACTGTGAGATCCAGCATTATTACAAATACTGACAGTGTTAGGTTGATCTTGGCCTTAGTCTATCATGTTTGACTGTCATTACTGAGTGCACAGGTGCAATTATTCAATAAAATGTTGCCTAAGAAAGTTCTGTTCAGGGTTCCAAGCAATTGCAGAGTTTTCTATTCCACTTCACCTCTAGTTTTCTTTTTTCTTTTTGTCTTCTATATGTTTATTCCCTCCACACACACCATTTTAAGGGGCCATATTTGTGTTTAATCCTAGCTATATTCAAATTGTTGGCTTTTCTATTGATTTCTACTGGCAGCTCTCCTATCTGTTGCTTGGAATATTTAAAAGTAGCTTCTTACTGTCAGTGAAGAAATCAAAACATATAATGATACTTTTGTACATTTTATATATCTATCTACATGTTTCTCCCTTATCTTTTCCCCTCCCAGTGACTCAGTTTCATTTCCCTTCATATCCAGTGACCTGGTTTCCTCCCATCTTCCCAGACCATATTTTGTCATATTTCTTGAACATACTTGCCTTAATATGTAGTGGAATTGTGCCACATAGACTTGATGTTTACATTATAATCAGTAAATTGCCATTTTCTATTAATATAGTGTGGATGCCTGCAAAATGTATGAATGGGTCTTAACCAGAGATAGGCAAAGTGGGATGTAGGCTGTATGTAACCCCCTAGGGTAATTTTTGTGGGTCCCAGTACCAGAAGAGAGCAAAACTTTTTGGCTTTTTTACTTCAGAATGCACCCCAAATGCATTTCTATCACTCTTTGTGGGTTTCCTCAGTGAATGTAGGCTTAGGAAAGGCCTTTTTACAAACCCCAACATGGTAATAATGCCCCCATGCCCCTTATGGATATTTAGAAGCAGATGCAGCTCTCCAAGATCTCCTAGGGATTAGTGCAACCCTTTAGCCTTCTACAGTTGCCCATATTTGGTCTAAATCCAGAAGACTTCCTTTTATACAGATGAAGGCAAAAGTGTGAGGCAACATACTGTGTGTAGTGGCAGATATTGGTTTCAGTTATATGGCATATCTGAACTATTCTATTGCATGCAGAGATAAGCAGATTCAAAGACACATGACTTTATTGTTCCTTTCCACTAGGAAATGAAAACAGGACAACAAACTTATATTTAAACATGACCATAACTTTATTTAATTAAACAAAGATGAAATGTGGATTTTAGTTAGCTATGCCAATATCAAACAGTGTGGCCTCAGAGATCATCCTGTAGGGTCATTTTAATGTCCCATTGTACCTGTCACAGACAAATCCCCTAATTCTGTGCACAGGGGGGAAGTAATGTCTGGCAGGCTGCAGTCGCACTGGCTAGCCCTTGATTTCATCCATCTCTCAGTTTCCCCCAATTAGCCAAATTCAGAGAGATTAAAAGAATACAAAAGTTCAATTAGCCAAATTCAAAACAGTAAGATAATGCAGTGTCAAACTGAACACATGAACCATAAAACAAAGAGGAAGCCCACCATATGATCCCCACTAAGCCTCAATTATGACAACTGGATAAACTAATCTGAACTTAAATGGATGGGAAGGTGAGTGCCATGGAAATGTCCAGATAGAAAAACAACACAGGGATTGCAGAGATTACCTCCTGAATGGCAGCCCCTACATTGACTGGTTTCCATGGCAACCCCCTCCCCCCCCAAAAAAATGATAGCCCAAAAAACATTTTTTATTTCCTGGAATGGGGAGGAGAGCAAAAAGTGGACAGGGAGGTCCCTGTCCATTTAGAAGGGGAGGAGTGGCGATCTCTCAACCTTATATGGCAATGAACTTCTTAGGGGGATGTTTTTGGAGAACATCCTTTTTTTCTCTTTTTTTAAACATCTGACAGCCACAGAAATCCCAAGTCTACTGGTACATCAGTCTTCTTGGCATTCAAAAGAAATAATAAGAAGCTAGCTCAATGAAAATAAAATTGAAAGCCCTGTATATGCATCTCCTTCAGAAGATCACATTCTTATAATATAATAAACCCTGTTTCAGTGCATCATATCTATGAAAAGCTAGCTCCCATATTACATTATCCACGTAAGAAAATATTGTTTTGATTAAAAGAGATTATTGGATAAGATACATATTGGGATGGTTATGTTGGGTTGATGCTGTATGTAGATTGAATAAATCAGAGGTAGATTACTTCTGCAGATCCAAGGGGCATCTAAATGCCTCCAAACATCTACTAAAGCCAGGTGTTCCATCATGTTTAACAAAAAGCTTTAGGTAGCTTCCTTTGCTTGTCTTTTGGTGATACTCTTATCTAATTTTGGTTCCCATACCCCATTGAAATCTCCAAATACCATTAAATTGTTCATGATCAATTTCTAATATTTTACTCTGCAAGTCCATGTAATATTTTCTTTTATTTTGCAAAGGACCATAAATACCCACGACCAAGATTTTCATCTCTTTTCATATTATTTCAACCCCAATAAAATAACCCTCTTTGTCCTTAAAGAATTCTTTAGATTCCTGATTATTATTTACATAGATAATTACACCCCTTTTCCTCTTGGATGAAGATGAAATATATTCCTTCCCCAAATCCTTTATAACAATTAATCTCCAATCCTTCATATTCATATGTGATTCTTGAACACATGCAACATATGGCTTATTAATATAAGCAAATACTTTTTTTCCTCTTCCATGGTGAGTTTAGTCCCCTGATGTTCCAAGAAATTATTTTCATATTTAACTTTAACCCCCACCCTTTTAGTCAAATCCAATTACTAATTAAATACCCAATTATCAATTAAATGGCCAAACCCCACCCACTTTAAATGACTTGAACAATTTCCTTATTGAGTGATCCACTTAGTTACCACACAATATATTTCTTTATTCTGTTTCTACCCCTCCCATTGCACCCTCTTCTTCTTCTTCCCCGTTTTTCTCTTTCTCTTTCTCTTCCTCCTTCTCTTCTTTTCTTTTATAGTCTTGCCTTGTTTTCATTCTAGACATAGGTCTTCTTTCAAAGCTTTCTTCCTCCGGGTTGGTTTCTCTGTGCTTTTTGATTTCCTTTCTAAATTTCTGCCAAGAGTCCATTGCTTTTTCTATAGAGTTCATCCTGTATTTGTTTTGACACCAAGTCATGGACACTCCTTCAATCTCCTCCCATCTAAATAGTACTCTGTGCATTTTAAGTCGATCCGCAAGAAAGAAGTAATCCCTTCTATCTTGAAGAACACATGCTGGCACATCCTCAAAAATCTGAAGTTCTCTTTCCATTGATTATTGCCTGATAATCAATGATCAGATATCAAGTCTGTTTCTACACACAATACAAGATCACATTGCATGGGTAGATTTCTGGTTCATGCCACCTTGGAGTTGAGACAATATAGTCTATCTGTTTCCCTTGGGAAATGCTGTTCAGGTTCTTCAATATAACCATCTAGGATAGGTATCAAAGATTTGTACAGATTTTCATCTTCTTTCTCTGGAATCTCTCTCAATTTAACACAGTTCCCGTGAATTTTGATTTCCATCTTGATTAAATTTTCCCTATCTTCATTTTTTTTCTTTAATTACATTCTCCAATTTCACCTCTGAGTTTTTAAAATCATTTTCTAATTTCTCCACTTTTCAGTAACTTCTCCCGCCTCTTTAGTAATTGGCTCCAAATTTTGTTTTATATCCCTTAATTCCAATTTCAGTTCAAGTTTTATTACCGCTTTCATTTTATTTTTTATCCTTTCATTATCTTCTCTGATTCTTCTTGTATTCTTTTTAATTGCTCTAGTAGGAAATCATTTTGATCTGAGTTTTTAGTCATTGTGTCCACCATCAAAATCATTTTGATCCGAGTTTTTAGTGATTGTGTCCTTTGGCTCAAATTTGGAATAAGAGTTTTGACCAAAGCTTTTTTTTCCTCAGGCCATCTTTTCAGATATTTCTCCTTAGTACAGATATCTTAGTACAATGCTCCTTTGTTATACGGGTCAGTTAGACTCAAAAGACACAAAGGGTTCAAAGAGTTCCATTTGTTACTATGTGTATCCTAAAGAAAAGGTAAGCTGATTGGAATACACATCCAGGGAATACACATCTGAGCAAGAAAGAGTCAAAATTGTTAGGCATGGTAACGCAGCACGTGGAGACCATGTAATGTGAAGCACCAGGATCTAGACTTCTCCGATGAAGCAGGCTGCTTGTCAGCTGGAGAAACTCCTCTCCCCTTCCAAATAGAGCACAGAGACTCCACATACAGCCGTCTCATGAATGAGGCTTTAATCTTTCTTGCTCTATATACAAAGATATGTACAGCACACACCAATGCAACTCCAACAGCAATCCGCAATCCACCATCCAACAACTCAACAACCCACATGTGTGTCCAGAGGCTTTTGCCTTATATAGCCTGTGCTACACATGGCTTTCTGGCCCTGACTCTTCCTGCTGGACACCTGTCACTCACCTGAGTGACACAGCACTTTTGCAGCAGTTTCTGTGCTTTCCAGCACCAGGTGACTACCCCCATGATGTCATGTCCTGTTACATCAGCATGAGGCTGTATGACTCAGCTGTGGCCAAATGCTGTGTCATCATGGCTGCTGCACTTTCCCACAATGTACATTTTCCCTTGGGACTCAATCCTAACAAAAATGTTCTCCTTTGTTAGATTTTTCAAGGTCACTATCACAGTTTGTTTTCTTTAATAGTCCAACTCAATCCAAATCATAGAAAAAGAGGAATCAAAAATAGAGAAAATAAATAAGAACTTTAATTTAACATTCAAAATCTATTTGTATTCCAAAAAATAAAATAAAACAAAGAGATAAACTTATTCTTAAATATTACTCTTGCTGAACATTTAAGTTTTCTCCTCTCTTTTTGTACAAAATGGGGACTATCTTATCTTTCTTCCTTTAACATCAGTGTCCAACAGTAACAGTGATAACTACTATTTAACATCCAAATCTTGTCCTTATTCTTATTTACTTTTACTTTTCTTGCATTAACTTAGATTGGATTTTGACTCTCTCCTTCTCTTTGTTCTCCCTCTCATTACCTTCTTTGCACTTAAAGCTCTGTCAATAGATAAGTTTAAATTGCAGAAAGCAACATCTGGGTGGTTTCTTGCCACTTCTTGTATTAATGTATAATACAATGTATTATTGTATTATACATTACAATAATACCTACATTTTACTTACAATATACATACAAACATAGATCTTCATAAGCTAAACAATGTGAATATATTTATTTTGCTTTAAAGTAACTTTCCTGATGTATTATAGTCTTCCTCTTTGGCCTTAATTTTTCTAATTCCTCTGCAATCCATATCAAAATCAGTGGATCTCTAAGCAAATTTATTATTAGAAAATAGAAAGCTTAATTTCCTATATTTTTGCTGGTTTTACTATTGTTCCTTCTATTATTCTTTCTATTTCACACTAATCCCATACATATTAGTTTCTTATTCATAAGTAAATCATAAAATATGATTTCCAGATCAAAATAATCAAAGTTATCCAGCTAATCATTTTTTTATTCTATCCACTATTCTACACTGCCATGACATTTTCCCACTCTTCTATTTTTTTCTTTGTTTTTCCTTTGAAACTTGCTGACATTATGTCCATGTCCATTGCTTCCCTTAAGTTTATTTTCCATTCTTCTATCATTGGTATAATATTCTTCTTCCAATATTTTGCATATAATATCCTCGTGATGGTTACCATATATAATATCACCTGAATATGTTTTTTCTCTTTTACCTCATAAGTCATGTTTAAAAGAACCAATTGTTACTTAAGAACATGGGTAGACAATCTAAGGCCCTGGGCCAGTCCTGCTGCCGCCTCTGCCCCCCCGCTGACCCCTGCTGCCGCCGCCCCCCGCCATGATGATATTGATTATTGTTGTTATTACTTGTTCTTGGGGTTTTCTTGGCAAAATCTCCACAGGGCTTTTGGCATGGCTTTTCTGGGGCTGAGAGAGTGTGCATGCATATTTTTTTAAATTTTTTACTTTTTAAAAAAAAAATAATTTTAATTTTAATTAATTAATTAATTAATTTTTGGTGCTTCAGTCCCCCAATTGTCTGAGGGACAGCAACCCGGCCCATGACTCAAAAAGGCTGCCTACCCCTGCTTAAGAAGTATCTTTATTTTTAATATCATTGACATCCTATCACATATCATTTTCCAGTAGTTTTTTACTTTGTCACATTTCCACCAGATATGGAAGAATGTTCCCCGTGGATCTTGGAATTTCCAGCAATTAGTTCTTCCTGTTTTATATATGGTATTAAGTTTTACTGGTGATAAATATCACCAGTACATCAGCTTGATGAAGTTCTCTTTATAGTTTTGGCATAAAGTGTATTTGTTTGTTATCCTCCAGGCTGTTTGCCAGTGATCCCAATGTATGTTCTCTCCAATATCCTGTGCCCATTTTACCATAACATGCTTAATTGTTTCTTGTTCCATATCTCTTTCCTTTAATATTTTATAATATTTTGATATTCGGCCACCTTCTTCCTCCATCACCGTTTTGTCTATACTTTTTTTTCATCTATGATTCCTATATTTTTTAATCTAATTTAAATCTTTCCATAAGTTGCATATATAGGAACCATTTATTATTTATGTTGTTATCTTTTAATTGTTCCCTTGATTTCATTTTAAAGTTCTTTTTGTTGTCTTTCATCAGCAAGTCACTATATCTAATCCATGGTTCCTTTTCTTGACTTCTACTAAAGAAAACCTCCTGTGTCGAGACCCAAGTTGGTAACCCTCTATAGAATTTTTCTTTGATCTTAAGCCATACTTTCAGGAGTTCTCTTCTAATTATGTGATGGTCGAAACCTCTGTTGTCTTTTAATTTACTGTACTACATAAACTCATGCCATCCATATCTTATATCAGGGGTAGGTAACCTAAGGCCCGAGGGCTGGATGTGGCCTCCCAAGGCCTTTGAACTGGCCCCAGGCCGGTCCTGCTGCCGCCGTTGCCGCCACCCCCGCCGCCACCCCCGCCCACCATTATGATATTGATTATTGTTGTTATTACTTGTTCTTGGGGTTTTCTTGGCAAAATCTCCACAGGGGGTTTGCTATGGCTTTTCTGGGGCTGAGAGAGTGTGCATGCATATATATTTTTAATTTTTTATTTTTTTAATTTTATTTATTTATTTATTTTCGGTGCTTCGGCCCCCCAATTGACTGAGGGACAGCAACCCGGCCCCTGGCTCAAAAAGTTTGCCTACCCCTGTCTTATATTATCTCTCTCTAAATTTAATCTTCTTTCATCCTTAAGTTTTATCCATTCCTCTAACCATTGTAATGCACAGGCTTGTTAATACAGTTTGATGTTAGGCAGGGCACATCCTCCTTCTTCTTTTTCATCTGTTAAAATTTTTCAGCTTATTCTTGCTTTTTTGCCTAGCAATAGAAATTTTGATAGGGTTTTTTTTTTTTTTGCCATTTATCAATAATTCTTTCATCCAAAATGATCGGTAAATTTTGAAATAAAAAAATAAGTCTAGTCAATATACTCATTTTTATGACAGAAATTCTTCTTGAAAAAGAGATATTATATTTTGACCATTTAATCAAACCTTCTTTTATTCCTTTCCATGCTTTTTCATAATTATTCTGGAATAGATCTAGGTTCCTTTTTGTCAGATTAAGTCCAAGGTATCTTACTTTTTTATCTATTTTTAAATTATATGTATATATTAATTCTTCCTCCTCCCCTTTTGAAAAATTCTTAGTTATCATTGACATTTTTTCCTGGTTCATCTTAAAGCCAGCTACCATACCGTACCTGTGGAACATTTGTATTAACTTCCCTACACTTTGTAGAGGATCTTCAAGAAAGCAGACAAGATCATTTGCGTATGCTTTTAGTTTATAGGAATATCCTTTAAATATTACTCCTTTTATGTCTGGGTCTTCTCTTATTTTATTATTAAGCACTTCCATCACCACTATAAATAATAGCAGTGACAGAGGGCATCCTAGTCTTGTTCCTTTCATAATCCTTATATAATCTGTTTTTTCCCCATTTATCAATAACTGAGCTCGTTGTTCTTTATAAATTTCTTTAATCCATCTCTCAAATTTTTACCGACATTCATCTTTTTAATTACTTCTTGCATAAATGACCAGTTCACCCGATCAAAAGTTTTTCCATATCGAAGAATAGCATAGCTAATTTCTTCTCATTCTGCTTTTCTAATGTTCTAATAAATGTTCTAATATATTTAATACATTCCTTGTATTGTTTTTTATATATCTATTCAGAATAAATCCATTTTGGTTTTCATGAATCTTTTCTTCTAGTATTCTTTTTAGTCTTGCTGCTGAAATAGATGCAAGTAGATTATAATCAACATGTATAAGTGAAATAAGTCTATAATTTCCTACTTCACTTCTATCTCTGTTTTCTTTTGGAATCAAGGATTTATATGCTTCTTTCCATGTGTCTGGTATCCCAGACTGCCATATATCATTTATAGTATCCTTCAGAGGTGTTAAAAGTTCTTCCTCCATTTTTTAAAAAAATATATTGCTGGAAGCCTGTCCGGGACTGGAGCTTTACCAATTTTAATTCTTTTGATAGCTTCTGAGATTTCTGTGGTAGATATCTGTTCATTTAGTGCCTTTTTTTTTTTTTTTTTGCTCATCACTTATTTTAATATAGTTTGGATTCTCTATATAAGATTGTCTATCTTCTTCCTCTGTTTTAGTTTCTGGTTTGGTGTCATACAGATTTTCAAAGAATTTATTGAAATTTTTATTTGCTCTCTTGATCTAATATTCTTTTACCTCCATGATTTATTGCTGTGATGATCTTTCTTTCCTTTCTTTTTCTTAATTTATTAGCTAGTAATCTTCCTGCCTTATTACCATATTCAAAGTTTTTTGTCTAGTCATTCTTAATTTTTCCCCAGTTCTTTCATTGTAAGAGATTTTAATTGTTGTTGTAGGATCTTAACTTTTGTTACTATATCTTTATCACAAACTTATTTCCCATTCTTCCTCTTTTTAAAAAAAAAATTCTTCTACTATTTCTTTTTCTTTTCTTTTTTCTTTTTTCTTTTTTTTCTATCTGTATTTTTATTAATGTGCCTCTAATGACAGCTTTACTGGCATCCCAGATTACTTTATTTTTGGTATCTTCTATTTTGTTTTCTTTAAAGTATATTTTCAATGTCTTCTTCATTTTATTTATAATACTCTCATCATTTAGTATATTATCATTCAATTTCCAGTTGTATTCTGAAGCTTTTTGTTTTATTTTTATTTCAATCGGATTGTGATCTGATGTGATTTTCTGTAATATGTCCATAGTCTTAATCTGTGATACCAAAGATTTTGTTGCTAAAAATATATCTATCTGGGAGAAGGAATCATGTGCCTATGAGAAGAAAGTGAATCCTTTAGAGTGATCATTCTTTTCTCTCCATACATCCATCATCCTAAATTCCTCTAATATTTCAAAGAAATATTTTGGAAGTTTACCTTGGTTCTTCTTAATTTTTTTTCCTTTTTGTTAGATGCTCTATCAATACAAGGATCTATTACTGCATTAAAATCTCCCATCAGTAAGATGGCCTCATGTGTACATGCATGTTTCTTTAATTCATTCTGTATTTTCTTGAAGTATTTTTCTCTGTTTTCTATCGGCGCATATATTCCCATTACTAGTAATTTCCTGTTTCTTAAGTTAACTTCCACTGCTAAATAATGACCGTTATTATCATTAATGCTTTCTTTTGAATTGTATTTTTTGTTTATGTATAAGGCTATTCCTTTTTTATTCTTTTTTATCATCATTCTTTTATTCTTTTTTATCATCATTTTTATCATCACCTCGTTATCTCTTATTTTTGCTTCTTACACATGCAATATGTCACTTTTTGTCTTTTCCAAGTAATGAAATATCATGCTTTGCTTATACTTAGAATTTAAACCTTTTATGTTCCATGATATTACTTTAATGTCCATTTTGTGTCTTTATTATTATACTATATTTTGTTTTCTTTATTGCCTCCCCTTCCTCCCCCCTTTTTTATTTTTGTTTTTGCTTATTTGTCTCTGTTTTTGGGTGTGGTTTTTTTTTGGTGTCAAATATTTTTTATTTAATATTCTGTTATCAATTAGGTCTCATATAATCTCTATGTTCCTTGTTGGTTTCTTCTTTAGATCTTTCTATTTTGTCTTCACTATCTTCTTCTGCCTTTACACTTGATGCTTCTGTGTTTAATTCAAATTGATGTGTTTCTCTTTCCTCTTCTTTTTCTATATCCAATTCTGACCTTTCATCTTCTTCCTTTTGTCTTTCTTCTTCCTCTCATATTTTGCTTCCTTTATCCTGTCTTAATCTTCTTTGTATCTTTTCTCTTTTCTCTTCTTGTCCTTTATTTGATGTGTCTATAATCATCTCTCATTCACTGTTTCCCAATTCGTCTTCTGATTGTATATCTGCTTTTGGCCTTTGTGTGTATCTTTATTTTTCTCCCTTCCTGATTCTTGTGGTCTCTTTTCATTAGATTGTCAATTTTCTCTAGACATCCTTTCTCTCTTTTCTCTCATTTCCTTATTTAATCTCTTTTCCATTTCTTTATCTTTATCTTCTGAGTCTATCTTGTATCTTCTCTGTTTATAATTGAAAGACAGGCCTTCAATTCTATCCCATTTAAATTCTATTCATAAGTTTTTCAAAGTTTGAGTCAGATTTTTATATTTTTGCCTCTCTAACATAATTTGTGGAGAAATATCTTTGAATATTTTAACTTCATTATCTTCTATCCACAATCTGATATCATAACCCTTCTTTATTTTTAAGTTTCTTATTCTTGCCTTTACCATGCACACAATGATATCTCTGGGGACTTTTTTGTCTCTGGTTTGTTTAGAGTTCACTCAAAATAATTTATCTATTTCCATTTACATAGATTCCTTAGAATAACCAATAAAATTTCCCAATGCAGGTCTTATTCTGTCTATAACATTCTAGTTGGGCAACTCTGGTAGGACTCCTACCTTTACGCATTTGTCTCTGTATCTCAGTTCATTTGACAAGTCCATCAATTGTTGTTGTTGTATATAGTTTAACTCTTTTGACATTTTTCTAGTGTATCTGTTTTTTCTTTAATTTTCTGTACTTCTTTTTGTGTTTTAGTAATATCTTTGTCATTCTCTCCATTTTCTGGCTAATATTGTCCATTTCTTTTTAAAAATCATTTCTTATTTCCGCTGTAACCTCTTTTATCTCATCTCTTGTTTCCTGACTCAATTCTCTAATTTCCTCCTTCACTTCTTGTCTTAGATCTTTCATCTCTTGTCAGACTTTTCTTATCTCTTCCAAAAGCATCATGTTTATTTTTGCCAGTTTTATATTTTCTTCAGTAGATCCTCTTCCCTGTGATATAGCTTGTATCTGTGATTGAATCATGCCTTTTCCCCCGTTGCCATTATACACTCTTCTTCTTCTTTAACAATAATTTAATCAGTTGTAATTTTAGTTATATTTTCTCCAATAATGTCACCTATACTTTCACATATGTTTACTTTAACTTTAGCAAATGTAACTTATATATTCTTTCTTATTCTGCACTATCTGTCCCTACCAATTCTTGTACAGAACAAAAAAATCTACATACTAATCAGATTTAAACTCATATATTCTTCTCTATTCTGCACTATCTGTCCCCATCAGTTCTTATACAAAGCAAAAAAATCTTGCAAATCAAGCAGATTTAAACTTACTCTAATGTACCAACTGTTGTACATAAATATCAGACTCTATCCAACTCATTCAATCTGTGTAAATTTAGACAGATATTTTCTTATTATTTATTAAACCCTTATTTGTAATTCCATTGTGCACTCTTGTCCAACTATCAATTGTATCAGTACTATATGTTGGAATATGGATGGGATATGCAGTCAAAGTGGAAATGTAGAGATGTGTGTGTGAAAAATCTCTTCTGAGAAAGTGTCTAAGGAAACAAAGAGGACTCAACCTGAACAGGATAAGAAAAACTTTGGGCCTGGGAAACAGGATACTGGAAGATAAACACATGAGCTCATCTGATTTGCATGAGAACCAGATCACATGGGGAGTGACACACAGCTAGGGGCTGGTCTAGAGGCTGGGATACAGCTGATCATCCTATCATTATGTAGGTTGACACCCAGGTGGTGGAGTTCTGGGTTGGGCCAAGGGTTCCTTTGTTCTCCTTTGTTAAGAACTTGCCTTGCTTTTCAACTGAACAACAACAAGTTGTGATCCTGTGGTCTTTACCATTTGCAAGATGGATTGTACATAGTTCTTTTCTGTTTTTACTATGCAACAATAAAGCTTTACTTTGGATTTACAAATGTGTCTTCATGGAAACAGCATTTCCAGGATGGCTGGTGAAAGGAAGCAGTCTTCTGAACTCTGCTACATTTACATCACTCAAATCAACAAAGGGTTATAGGCCCCAGATACATCTTTGGCTGTGCCAGACAAGAGCAGAGATGTGACAGAGAAGGACAAAAAAGGCTTCTGGAATTCATCAGCTGTAATTAAAAATCTACAATTCTTGTGGGCTGCATGTTTAAAAGCTGTCTGGCCATTTGGCAGATGTGAAGGCTTTTAAAGGACTGTGTTCTGAGCCTGAACACTCTCTAGACAGTGGAAGCAGGAGGCTGGAAAGGCTGCAAGAACTCTTTTGAGTGCCATTTGTATTAAAATGGATGCATTTTAGTTCAGGTTCCCCAAACTTACAGATTCTAACTACAGCTCCTGGAGAGCTTATACAGAATCCCTTTTGGTCAGGGAAAATCTGTGGTCAATAGTCTGGGATAAGGTTGCACAGGCACCTCCCAACACTCTCAGAAGGTGAATTAAACTATGTGAGAGATAAAACATCAGCCAAAGATATTTGGGACTCTCTGAGGGACATTCACCAATCAAGTACAGCCTTAGCCAAAGTGATGTGGTGTCACAGATTATATGTCAAAAAATGGAGAAAGGTCAATCTCCAGAAGAAAAAAAAAATCTGGAAGTGATGCCGGACTTGCCCAATCAAGTGCAAATGAGAGGGGTCCAAATCCCCAGAGAACAAAAACTTATATTTTGCTGGGTCCCTTTCAAGAGACTTTGATAATATATTGCATGGTCTTCAGGGAGTTCCTGAAGCACAAATTACTATAGAGTTGGTGGCCTCCAGAGTTCTTGAGGAAAGACAATGCTGCAGGTACAAGGCAGGACTTCAGAGGCAGCCACAAGCAGTGCCAAGGTCCACAAATGCTTCAGAGGGAGCATCCAGAGAGATACAAGTGGAGAAGGCAGCTGTGTCCAAAGAGAGGGCATGCTTCTACTGCAAGAAGGCAGGTCATCTGAAATGGGACTGCAGGAAATTTGCAGCAGACAAGAGGAAAAAGAACCAAAAAGATCAACCAAGGGACTTTGGGACTAAAAAAGGCACTGTAGCTGTTACATAAGGCTGTGACAGTGTGACTCAGCAGGTGGTGAATCCAGTCTGGATTTTGGATTCTGGTGCAACTGCACATATGGTAAACACTCCTGATCTTCTCAAAAGTAACAAACCCTCCAATGTGGCTTCAGTTGCTTTGGCTGACGGAACTGCAAGAGAGATCAAGCAAATGGGAACTGTTTTCTTCCATGGGTTTGGTAATGACTTTGATAATGTTTTGTGTGTGCCTAAATTGCAAAACTGTTTAGTTAGTGTGTCTGCTTTGACCACTGAGGGGTATGCACTGCAGTTTGTGGGGGAGAAGTATGTGATCACCAAGAATGGTGAGGTTTGTGCAAAAGCTGTAAAAAGGTATAGAATGTATTACATGCTAGAGAAGGCAGAATGTGCACAAGTCAACAATGTGCTTTTACATTCAGATTGTGCTCATTATTTTCACAGAGTGATGGGACATATTGGTTTCAATAGTTTTGGGAAACTGGGGGAAGTGTGTCCAGATTTCAAAATGTCTCCCTGTTCAAATCACTTGGAGTGTTCAGTTTGCAGCAGGATAAAGTTGAAGGCTTTTCCTGTGGCAAAACAAAACAAGCACATAGCACAAAAACCTTTTGAATATATTCATGTGGCTATTGCAGACCCGACAAAAAAGTCACTAGTGGACAGCAAATATTTCATAGTAATTGTGGATCATTTTACCAGGTTTTCTTATGTGATGCTTCTGAAGAAAAAGAGTAAAGCAGCAGAGAGTTTCAAAAATTGGGTCAACATGGTTGAAAGAGAGTTTCAATACAAAGTGGGGTCTTTGATCACAGACCAGGGAGGAGAATTCTTGTCTCACAGTTTGAGAAACTGGTAGAGAAAGAAGGGAATTCACCACACCACCAATCCTGGAGTTCCTCAGGAGGATGGATTGGCAGAGAGGAAAACAGGTATCCTAAAGCAAATGAAGGATTGTATGATGCTAGATGCAGAAGCACCTGAACATCTGTGAGGCGAGGCAATTCTTACAGCAAATTTGCTGGCAAATCAAATTTGGAATTTGTCTATAAAGAACACCCGTTTTCATATGCTTTATGGATGACCACCTAATCTGAAATACCTCAAAGTGTTTAGGCAGTATACAAATGTGTATGTGCCAGCAACTTTCAGGAAAAAAGATGAGTCCAAGTGGCAGAGGTTGACGTTTATGGGATATTCTGGGAATAGCTACAGGTTTCATTTTGGTGGTGGGAAAATCTTGCTATCCAGAAGTGCCAACTTTGAAAAGCATTCATGTTGGAAGAGATTGCATTCCAACAAAGAAGTTTTGCTTAAGTTGGGGCAGTGGGAAATGAGTACCAGAAATGGAGGGGTGGTAAAACAAGAATCAACATCCACAGACAGTGAGTCTAGCACATCAGATCAGTCAACACAAACATGATCAACCACATCTAGGTTGTCTGATGCAAAGAGACACAGAGATAGAGAACTTCACACAAATTCTGACACTGAAGATGAGCGAAGCAGAACAAAAACATTTATCCCTAGAAGAATACAAAGAGTGTGAAAGCCTCCAGATCATTTTGTTGTACAGGAAGCTAGAGTTTGTACAGTGGTGGCTGATGAGCCTGAGAATTTCAAGGATTTGCAGAGTTTTCCTGATGAAAAAAGGGAGAAATTGTTTTCTGCTATGGAGCAGGAGTACATGTCTTTGGTAAACAAGGAAGTGTTTAAAATTGTTAAAAGACCTAAGAATCAAAAGGTGATAGGTTGCAAGTGGGTTTACAAGAGAAAAGAGATGCCAGATGGTAGCCAGAGATACAAGGCTAGATTGGTGGCAAAAGGTTTTTCTCAGCAAAGGTTTGAGAATTTTGAAAAAAACATTTTCTCCTATAGCTAAGCCTGAGAGCTTGAGATTGGTTTTGGCTTTAGCAGCAAGGAGGGGTCAATTGGTACAACATTTTGATTTTGAGACTGCATATTTGAATGCTTGTCTTGAAAAGGATGTGTTCATGGAACAACCTCTGGGTTTTGAACAGGACAGCGATAGAAAGGTGTACAAATTGAAAAAGGCTTTGTATTAATTAAAGCAGAGTGCCAAAAGTTGGAATCTTAGTATTCATGAGGAGCTAGTGAAGCTTGGTTACAAACACAGCATTGCTGATGCATGTGTTTACACAAAGGGTGATGTTATGTTAGTTATTTACGTTGATGACTTGTTTGTTGCAGTAAAGTCAAAATGGGAAATTCAGGCAGTGAAGAAGGAATTGTCAAAAAAAATTGTTATCAAGGATTTAGGGCCTCTCAAATCCTACCTTGGGATTGAGGTTCAATGGACTGAAGATGGCAGATGTTTATTGAGTCAACAAAAGAAGATTGAAAGGCTGATTGAAAAATGTGGATTGCAAAGTGTTAAAATAGTGAAACGCCCTATGTCTGTTGGTTTTGTCAATAGTGAGACAACAAATGAGTTTGAAAATCCGAAATTGTTTAAAAGCATTGTTGGAAGCTTGATGTTTAAAGCAAACAACACTAGGCTGGATATTGCATTTGCAGTTGGCGTGCTTAGCAGTAAAGCAAATTGTCCGAAAGTTGAGAATTGGACAGCAGTCAAACATTTGTTGAGACACCTGAAAGGTAGCATAGACCAGAAACTGGTGATGTAAAACAGCATGGTTGGGCTGGAATATTTTGTAGATAGTTCATTTGCTTCAGAATTACATGACAAAAAGTCAGTCACAGGATTGTTGGTCAAGTTTGGAGAAAGTCCAGTAGTTTGGCATAGTAGAAAACAGATTTACATAACACTGAATACAAGTGAAGCAGAGTTTGCAGCTTTGTCGGAAATAGTCAATGAGATACTGTAGATTAAACAATTACTTCAGGATTTAAATGAGAATTGTTCTGAGCCTGTTTTGATTCATTAGGATTCACAAGCGTGCATTGCCATGTCAGAGGCTGAAAATTTGAAATGCAGAACAAAGTACATTGGTGTGAGGTATCAGAATGTCAGAGAATTGATACAGAAAGGAGTTGTGTGTCTACAGTACATAGAAACATGACACAATTTAGCGGATATTTTGATAAAGTCTTTGGGAATAGAAAGACATGAACAGATGTCACGTTTAATTGGGATGGCATCTTAAGTGTGCAGCCATTGAGCTAAGAAAGTTTCAATACTGTAAATAACATGCCGCACACATCTATACAGTTCAGAGGGGATTGTTGGAATATGGATGGGATATGCAGTTAAATTCGAAATGTAGAGATGTGTGTGTGAAAAATCTCTTCTGAGAAAGTGTCTAAGGAAACAAAGAGGACTCAGCCTGCAGGTGGTGTAAAGCCAAAACAATTTCACACTGAACAGGATAACAAAAACTTTGGGCCTGGGAAACAGGATACTGGAAGGTAAAAACATGAGCTCATCTGATTTGCATGAGAACCAGGTCACATGGGGAGTGACACACAGCTAGGGGCTTGTCTAGAGGCTGGGATACAGCTGATCATCCTATCATTATGTAGGTTGACACCCAGGAGGTGGAGTATTGGGTTGGGCCAAGGGTTCCTTTGTTCTCCTTTGTTAAGACCTTGCCTTGTTTTTCAACTGTACAACAAGAAGTTGGGATCCTATGGTCTTTACCATTTGCAAGATGGATTGTACATAGTTCTTTTCTGTTTTTACGAGACAACAATAAAGCTTTACATTGGATTTACAAATGTGTCTTCATGGAAACAGCATTTCCAGGATGACTGGTGAAAGGAAGCAATCTTCTGAACTCTGCTATATTTACATCACACAAATCAACACTATAGTCTATCAAAGTCAGGTTATGTATTAATTTCTCTACAATATCTATATTTTTTCACATTTATACATTACTGATCAATAAACACTTATCAGTTATGTATGATTCCTTTATCTATTTTAATTCATCTCTCACATAAATTGATTTAAATATCTATTTCTTTGAACCTGTTTTTTTTAAAAAAAAATTATATACCCAGGTTTATTTAGATCTTATTTTTGTATCACTTCTTTCTGTCTATCTTACTTTTACTTTTGATTTCTTCAATCCAATCACTCTGTAGTCTTACCTCTTTCTCTCCTTTCATTCCACTCTTTCTCTTCCCATCTTGCATCTGTTTTCCTTTACTCTTCATCTCCGTGGTTAAGCTTTCTACAGACTTTTCTCTTTTTTCTGTCTTTTGTTTTTTATCCAGTCTTGGCCTTCCACAATTCCTAGTTCTGGTCTCTGTGTTCTGTTTTTGTTATTCTTATTCTTATTCTTACCTCTTTACCACTTATAATATATATTTTGTGGCCATGTCTCTGCGTTTTTCAACAGTTTGCTGCAATCTTTGCTTTACAACTCTTCTGAAGCCTTTTACAGCCTCTGCTTGCTTTCCGCCTTTTCCTCCACCTCGGATTTCTCCACCTCTCCTTCTTTACTCCATTCATTGGTGTGTTTCAGCTGTTTGTAGTATTGTTATTAGTGGTATGTTTGTTTCTCTTTGTTCTATTCAATTCATTCTCTATTTGACTCATTTCATGTCAGTTTACTGCTTTCAAGTCATTTGATTTACCATTGTTTATAGGCTTTCCCTTTCTCTTGCTTCCCTTGCTTACACCTTCTTACTCGGGCATCCCTTCTTATTTGGGTTATAGAGATCCAATAGATGGAAGTCAATAAGTAAGCAAGACCATAAGCACCTTTTATGCTAATCCCTTCTTCATTCCCCCCCAACTATTTTACATGCAAGCACTTTGGCTTGTCTCGTTGCTTTTTCCTGCAACAGTAATAATATTGGCTGTGGAAACTCTTCGGTCTGGCTGCCTCCAACCCTCCACATCTGGGGTATTTTATTAATATACTCCTGCACTTTGGTGGTTCACAGCGAAATAAAGACCCCCGACAAGTTCTTCCATTCTCCCTCTCTTATCGGAGAGAGTTAGGAGCAGTTTTATGTTCTTTTGGCTCCTCCAAGTCCCATATTATCTAGGTTGATGTGGGAGCTCATCCTCCCCACAACCTATTCCTCCAACACTCCCACCAGAAACCCCTTATTTGAAAATATTTTTAATAGTGGAAAATGTCAAGACCAAGTGGCACCTTGGTGTGGAAAATGACATGGATGCGGCCATTGAGGGGAACTGGAACAATGGTAACAGGATTACTACAGTTCAAGTGGCTGGTGCATGAGTCAGCATTTGGAAAGCTGTGTATCATGAGAGGTCTGATGCAACATGCACAGTGAGTGAGACCAGCCAGGTATGCATCATGGGAGGCCTGATGGAACAGGCACTGGGGATGAAACCAGTCAGGTTTCATTAGTGCATGGCTGTCACATGTTCTTAAGAAGACTTATATATGGGAGAGGATCAGAATCTCCCTTGTTGGTTAGTTGTGATTAGTAGTTGGTGAAGCACTTTGTTGGTCTGTATAGTTGTAAGCATTCAAGATGGACGTCTGGTAATCTATGTATCTTTGTAAATATTTGCAACAAAATTAAAGCCCTCATTGAGTGAATTCTCACTCTCCAGCGATTCATTTCTCCAAGCTGAAAGCAGCAGCCTGTGTGTGGGAGGATTTTTCCTGTGCAGTCTGGAGCAAGATTCTTCACAGAAGACCATCTTCTGGGTGTTTCTGCCTATGTGCATCTACTCTGTGTTTGTGTATCCTGCCTGTCTACATATCCCAACAGAAAAAAACCCCATGTTTTTAAGCATTGTGAAACCCTCATGAGAATAATCCTAAACTAATGAGCATTTTTGAAAATCAGACATGTTGTAATCTGCTTCACAAGATCACAAACTAGAGAATTAATACTTCAATCAAGCTACACTAAAAAGCTGCAAATAGAAGGAAAAGACATAAAATATTTAAGGATATTGCTACAATGATATTAAAGAGAAGACAAACATACAAGGCCCTAGTGCAAATATTAACAAAACATAATATAAATTACTCCTGGATTGTTTTGAGGGAGTGTTGATCTCAAACAAACAAAGAAGATATAAAATTAATGTAAAAGAGAAAGCAGCTAATCTACAAAAAAGAATACAAAAAGATAAGGATAAAGAAGCTCAAGAGAGAAGAGAACTCCAAAATAAGACCCGGAACAAAGAAAAAGGAAGAAAAGGAAGAACTGAGAAAAAAGAAAGATTAAACTCCAGTTCAGAAGAAGATAATGAAGATATAACAGAAACAGCACAATAATGATCTAAGAGCAACATCAAGAAACTCCAAAGAAGAGGAGAAAAATAAAGAACAGGAGGACTCAGCAGAAGAAGGAAACATAGAAATAGAAGAGGACGTATAAAGGGGTGGTAGTGGAACTCCTATATAATATGACCATAAAAATATGTTCATGGGACATCAAAGGAATAAATTCAATATATATAAAAAATAAGATATTCCATTATTTGGAAAAGAAAAAGTTCAATGTTCTATGTTTACAAGAAACAAAAATAAAAAAGAAGAAATAAAATACCTTATGAATAAAAAATTAGTTTTCCTCAAACAATGACAAGAAAAAAAGCAGGAGTGACCTTACAAAATGCCTTTCAAGTAAAGGAAACCTTTAAAGACAACAATGGTCATTACATTGGAGTGAAAATAAAGATCCAGAAGATAAATTTACTACTGATAGGAATATATACACCAATAGAAAATAAACCAAAATTATTTAATGATCTACAAAACAAAATAGAAAAACAAGAAAATAGAAATATCATAATTTTAGGAGATGGGAATGGCATCATAGAGCCAAGAAAAGACAGAATCTCCAATAAAAAAATACATAAGCATCAAGGCAAACCTCCAAAGTTCTTTTTTATGCTAATAGATAAATCTGATTTGAAAGATGCCTGGACTCATCTCTGCGGAGATAGGCAGGGATATACCTTTCACTCAACACAATACAGATCTTCATCAAGAATAGATATGTTTCTCATAAACAACATGTTGCTTCCAAAAAATTATAGAATTGAAAATAATGCCTAAGGTAGAGTCAGATCATAATCCGTTCCAAAATGAAGAATATTTGGAAAACTTGAAGCTGTTCTTCAAAGAGAACATGAAAGAAGAAACAAAATTAAAGACTGTTTGGGATGCCAGAAAGGCCTTTGTTCAGGGCTCATTAATACAGAGAGGTCATGAGGTAAAAAATAAAGAAAAAGAAACAATTTCAAACTTGCAAAAACAAATCAAATGAAAAGAAAAAGAAATGATAGAAACTTGTCATCCAAAAAACTGATAAAACACCTGAAATTATTACAGGAACAAATGGAGGGAAAACTAACTAAAGAAATAAAGAAATTGAAAGAAAGATAAAAAAAAGTTAGACAAAATTTCTTTGAAAATGTCGACAAAACTGGAAGGTGGTTAGTGAACTAACTGAAAAAAGAAAGACAAAAAAAAACTTAATAGAGAAAATACAAGACAAGGAGGAAATAGTATGGACTCATAGAATCATGGAATCATAGAATCAAAGAGTTCAAAGATACCACAAGAGCCATGCAGTCCAACCCCATGCCATACAGGAACTCAGAATCAAAGCAGACCTGACAGATGGACATCCAGCCTCTGTTTAAAGATCTCCAAGCAAGTGTGTTCCACTGTCAAACAGCTCTCACTGTCAGGAAGTGGAATAATGATGAGGTGGAATCTCTTTTCCTATAGCTTGTATCTGTTGTTACAGATCCTGTTCTCTGGAGCAGTAGAAAACAAGCTAGCTCCCTCCTCAATATGACATCCCTTCAAATATTTAAACAGGGCTACATATCACCTCTTAACCTCCTCTTCTCCAGGTTAAACATACCCAGTTCCCTAAGTCATTCTTCATAGGGTATGGTTTCCAGACCCTTCACTATTTTAGTTGCCCTCCACTGAACACGCTCCAGTTTTTCAACATCCTTTTTGAATTGTGGTGCTGAGAACTGGACACTGTATTCAAAGTGGGGTCTGAGCAAAGCAGAATACAGTGGCACTATTACTTCCCTTGATCTAGATACTATACTTCTATTAATGCAGCCTAAAATCACATTGGACTTTTTAGCTGCGGCATCACACTGTTGACTCATGTTCAACTTGTGGTCTACTAGGACTCCTAGATCCCTTTCACACATAGTCTCGTTAAGCCAGGTGTCCCCCATCATATATCTATGCATTTCAATTTTTTGCCATAAGTGCAGTACCTTACATTTCTCCATGTTGAAATTCATTTTGTTAACTTTGGCGCAGCTTTTTAATCTATTAAGGTCATTTTGATTTTTTACCTTGCCCTCTGGGGTATTAGCTATTCCTCCTAATTTGGTGTCATCTGCAAATTTGAGAATCTTGCCCCCTATTCTTTCTTCCAAGTCATTGATAAAGATGTTGAATAGCACCAGGACAGAACCCTGTAGCACCCCACTGGTCACTTCTCTCCAGGATAAAAGGGAGCCATTGCTGAGTACCCTTTGGGTCCGGTTAGTCAACCAATTACTAATCCACCTAACAGTTGTATTGTCTAGTCCACCTTTTACCATCTTCTTTTCAAGACTATCATGGGGGACCTTGTGAAAAGCCTTACTGAAATCAAGATATGCTATGTCTAATCAATTCCCTTCATCTACTGGTAATTTCATAAAATAAAAAAAAAGAGAGAGAGAAAAATTAGTCTGGCATGACTTGTTTTTGAGAAATTCATGTTGGCATTCCCTTCTAAATGTTCACAGACTCTCTGTTTAATGAACTGTTCTAGAATCTTTCCTGGTATTGATGTCAGACTAACTGGGCGATAGTTGTTGGGATCCTCCCCCCCCCTTTTTTTTAAAGATGGGGACAATATTTGCCCTCCTCCAGTCTGCTGGGACTTCTCCTGTTCTCCAGGAGTTCTCAAAGATTATTGCCAGTGGCTCTGAGATTACATTTGTCAATTCTTTTAATATCCTTGGATGTAGTTCATCTGGTCCTGGAGACTTAGGGCCTTTACAGACTGCCAGAATAATGCAGCTTGAGGTCACTTTAACTGCCCTGGCTCAGTGCTAGGGAATCATGAGAACTGTATTTTTTTCTGGGACATTGAGCCTTCTCTGTCAGAGAGTTCTGGTGCCACAATAAACTACAGTTCCTTAGCACTTAGCCAGGACAGTTAAAGTGGCCTCAAGCTGTATTATTTCTGAAAGTCTGTAAAGGCCCTTAGATTCATTTAGGTTAACCAGGTATTCCTGTGCTACCTCTTTACTTATTCTGTGCTGCATTTCCCCTATTGTGTCCTCTGCTCCATCTTCCTCAGGTTGAATACCCTTTTCCATTTGTGAGAAGACTGAGACGAAGAAAGTGTTGAGTAGTTTTGCCTTTTCTCTGCACCCTGTTAGAATTTTTCCATCTTCTCTGTGCGGTAGCCCTACCATTTCCTTCTTTCTTTTGCTACGAACATACCCAAAAAAGCCCTTTTTATTGCTCTTAATCCCTCTAGCAAGCCTGAGCTCATTCTGCACTTTGGCTTTCCTGACCTTACCCCTACATGTGCTAGCTATTTCTTTGAATTCCTCTTTAGTGATTTTGCCCCTTTTCCATTTCTTATACATCTCCCATTTAAAACGTAGTTCAGTTGAAAGTTATTTTGTCATCCAACTCGGTTTCTTGAGACATCTCCCATTTTTTCTTCTTATTGGAACTGTTTGAGATTGTGCCTTCAGTATCTCCCTTTTGAGAAACTCCCATCCATCCTGAACTCCTCTCTCCTTTAGTATTCCTGACTCAGGTTGGGAAGCAGACAGCTAAAAGGTCCGTTTTGGGGGCAAGGAAGGGGAGGGGCAGCTGCACCATGGGCACCCCAACCCCTTCCTAAAGGCATCGTCGGAGCGCCGGCCCCTCCGCACGGCCGGCGCTCCGACGATGCCTTCCCACCACAGCATTCGCACACGCTGCGGCAGAAGAGTTGCCGAAGGTGTGCCACCAGCCTTTTAAAGCGCACCTTCGGCGACTTGTGGAAGGAGCGCTGTTTTAGCGCTCCTTCCAGGGGTGGCGAAGCTGCCCTGTGGGGCCGATACCTTGGCCCCGTGGCGCAGCTTCCCAGGGTGGCCCACGGCTGCCCGTCTGCTTCCCCCCTCAAAGGACTTAATTCTGTACAAAATTTTCACATAGTTGTTCAACACCAAAAACAGCATTTTCTGCACAGGAAACAGCATGTACAATAATATTTCAATGCAAAAGTATTAATTCCTGCACAGAAAATGTTTTAGTTTTTTACAGAAAAAGCTATTATTAGGGATTTTTCTGTTTAAAATTCAAGTATAGTTGATTTGCATAGAAATTCATATCCTCTTTATAGACAAAAAAAGATGTTCTATGCAGGAAATGCTGGTTTCTGTGCAAAACAACTCCATGAAGATTTTGCACAGAATAAGCCTCAAATATAAATACCCTTCAAAACTTGGGTGATTCTGAAGGCTTACTTGTAGTGCGAAGAAAATTGCTGAAATTACTCACTGCTGCCTTCAAGAAGAAAGTTAATGAACAATTGTATTCCTACAACAAAATAAGCAAAGATTTATATTCCTAATAGTAAAATGTTTAGTATGAATATAGTACTGATATTGTTTGTATTCAATTTTTAACTTACTTGCTTGCATGTCTTATGCTCATTTAAACTTTAAATGTGTTTTAAATTAATTGTAGTTATGTTCCTAATGTTATACTGGAATACATTACAGTCAGCCCTCCATATCCATAGGTTCTGCATCCATGGATTCAACCACCTATGGTTTAGAATCATAGAATCAAAGAGTTGGAAGAGACAACAAGGGCCATTCAATCACCTGCCATGCAGGAATACACAATCAAAGCACCTCTGAAAGATCATAGAATCATAGACTCATAGAATCATAGAGTTGGAAGAGACCACAAGGGCCATCCAGTCCAAAACCTTTCCATGAAGGAACTCCCAATCAAAGCATCCCCGACAGATGGTCATCCAGCCTCTGCTTAAAGACCTCCAAGGAAGGAGACTCCACTACATTCTGAGGGAGTGTGTACCACAGTTGAACCACCCTTACTGTCAGGAAGTTCCTTTTAATGTTAAGGTGGAATCTCTTTTCCTGGAGCTCACATCCATTGTTTTGGGTCCTAGTCTCTGGAGCATCAGAAAACAAGCTTGTTCCCTCCTTCAAATATTTAAACAAGGCTATCATATCACCTCTCAACCTTCTCTTCTCCAGGCTAAACATCCCTAGCTCCCTAAGTCGTTCCTCATAGGGCTTGGTTTCCAGACCCTTCACCATTTTAGTTGCCCTCCTTTGGACACACTCCAGTTTCTCCACATCCTTTTTGAATTGTGGTGCCCAGAACTGGACACAGTATTCTAGGTGAGGCCTGACCAAAGCAGAATAGTGTGGCACTATTACTTCTCTTGATCTAGACACTATACTTCTACTGATTCAGCCTAAAATTTCATTGGCCTTTTTAGCTGCTGCATCGCACTGTTGACTCATGTTCAACTTGTGGTCTACCTGGATTCCTAGATCCCTTTCACACATAGCCTCATTCAGCCAGGTGTCCCCCATTGTATATCTGTGCTTTTCGTTTTTCCGCCCTAAGTGCAGTACCTTACATTTCTCTGTGTTGAATTTCATTTTGTTAGCTTTGGCCCAGGTTTCTAGTCTGTTCAAGTCATTTTGAATTTGATCCTGTCTTCTGGGGTATTAGCTACTCCTCCTAATTTGGTGTCATCTGCAAATTTGATAACTATGCCCCCAATACCGTCATCCAAGTCATTAATAAAGATATTGAATAGCACTGGACAGTGGCACCCCACTGGTCACTTCTTTCCAGGTTGAAAACGAGCCATTGTTAAGCACCCTTTGGGTTCGGCCAGTCAACCAATTACAAATCCATGTAACAGTTACTTTGTCTAGCCCACATTTTACCAGCCTGTTTGCAAGAATGTCATGTGGAACCTTGTCAAAGGCCTTACTGAAATCAAGATATACTATATCCACAGCATTCCCTTCATCTACCAAGCTGGTAATTTTATCAAAAAAAGAGATCAGATTTGTCTGGCATGACCTGTTTCTCTGAAACTCATGTTGACTTTTTGTGATTATGAAATTACCTTCCATATGTTCACAGATTCTCTGTTTAATGATCTGCTCCAGAATCTTTCCTGGTATTGATGTCAGACTAACTGGAAGATAATTGTTGGAATCCTCTTTTTCCCCCTTTTTGTAGATGGAGACAACATTTGCCCTCCTCCAGTCCACTGGGACTTCTCCTGTTTTCCAGGAGTTCTCAAAGATTATTGCCAATGGTTCCGATATTACATTTGCCAGTTCTTTTAATACCCTTGGATGTAATTCATCTGGTCCTGGAGACTTATATTCATTTAGATTAACCAGGTATTCCTGTACTATCTCTTTACTTGACCATCCAGTCTCTGCTTAAAAAGAAGGAGACTCCTCCAGTCTTTGAGGGAGTGTGTTCCACTGTCAGACAGCTCTTACTTCCAGGAAGTTCTTCCTAATGTTCAGGTGAATCTTTTTTCCTGTAGTTTGAATCCATTGGTCCAAATCCTTTTCTCCTGAGCTGCTGAAAACAACTTTGCTTTGTCTTCAGTATAGCTTCCCTCCAAATATTTAATGATTTCACCTCTTACCTTCTTCTCCAGACTAAACATATCAGGCTCTCTAGGGGATCATGCAGCTTGATTACTTGGACCCAGATCGGCATGGGACCATGTTGACTGGATGCTGCAGTCCCAAAACTGGCCATGTTCATGGCTCTGAATGGGCCACTAGCAAGGTGCTGCTTTTTGCTGCTACTTTTTCAGACAACTTTTCCCAGCCACGTATGCTCTTTGCCCAGCTTCTGGCCTTTCTGGGGGCATGCATCATCTGGAAGCCGCACTTTTTTACCTGCCTTTTTCGGGCCTAGATTGTTCTTCATAGAACTTGGTTCCCAGAATCTTAGGACATGCTCCAGCTTTTCCATGTCCTTCTCTAATTGTTGTGCTTTGTTAATGCGCAGGTTAATGCGACGGTCAGGAGCGCCTGTTATCAGCTCTGTGAATGCAGAACTGAGAAAAGCAGAATAGAATGGTACTGTGACTTCCCTTGATCTAAACACTATACTTCTGTTGATTCAACCTAGAATCACATTGGCCTTTTTAGCTACTGCATCACACTGTTGACTCATGTTCAATTTGTGGTCTACTAGAACACTTAGATCCCTTTCACATATACTGTTGTCAACCTGGTGTCCCTCATCCTATATCTGTGCATTTCATTTTTTCTAAATGTAGTGATTTACAGTTCTCCCTGCTGAAATTCTTTTTGTTATCCTTGGCCCAGCTTTCTAATCTATTAAAGTCATTTTGATTTTGGTACCCATGGGGGGTCCTGAACTCAAACCCCAGGGGATATCAAGAGCCCATTGTATAATCACATTTGTTTATTTGACTTGTTTGAGCAAAATGTGTTATTGAAAAGAGGGCATACAGTTTACAAACAACTCCAATTACATTTTTCTCTTGATTCTGCGTGGGTACCAAAACAAAGAGGTAGTATCCAAGTTGTGTACAGAAGGATAAAATGATACTGTCTATCATATTATTTCTTTAAAAATATGTTAGATCAGGTAATGTCTACCAAACTTTATATAGTCAGTGAAACAAGGAAATGCTTATCTAAGTAAACACTGGTAATAATGGGATACTATGGACCCTCCTTTGCAGAACTTTCTCAGACAATAAAACAAAATGCCAGTGAAGCAAATATAAATTTTTATCTAAGTAAGGGCTTATCTTGCTAGCTGCATTCTCAATAGAAGGTCATCCTTGTTTTTCAGCTGTGCCATTCAAAGAGTCAGCTAATGGGAGAAATAAAAAAATATATATCAGAAGCCTTTGATATTGCTTCATCTACAATGAAAGCCTGAACTTTCATTTCTATTTCCATAAAACTCTCCTGGATGAGGAGAACTCAGACTTCCCATTAGAGGTATACAGTGGTTAATTAAAAAGAAAGTTCATAGTATTCAAACAGCCTTGCTTTGGAATATTACCTTTCAAACTACTGATAAAGCATGAAAAACTGTATTGGCTCTTTCACCTTTAGCTTATTTTCACTATCATAAATGCAATTTGTTGCTTGTTCACTGCAGGAAGATTGGTTTCAGGCTCAGTGTGCAGTCAACTTGTTCTCAGGGTGCATGTGCTAATACTACATTTTGTATGATGACTTTTAATTGTCTTTTTTCTTTTTGCCTAATGCACTGGGGGGGGGGGAATCTAAGAAATAGATCCAAAGGCAGGACATCAAAGAAATTAGTCTATGCTTTAATTAAAAAAATGCATCTATTTATAGCTCAGTGTTTGGCATTTTTAAAGCTGTAGTTGTTTGTAACATTAGTTGTTTGCAACTTTTTCACATGACAAATTCATTTATATATACAGTGCATGAGAAACATTTAATGTTTCATCTTGCATTTAAATTGTTTGTTTCAGGAATGTATGTTTTTTCTGCCCTATGATATAACATGGTATGATATGATAATATATCATAAAAGTTAACAAAGATTTGAGGGAGGGAGTCAAAGCAGAATAATATTGTATTGACCATCAAAATGACATCAAGATATCATGATTTAAAAAAAAAAAGCAGCACCTAGAAAACTCCATTTGAAACACATGCATCAGTTGGAAATTTTAAAAAGATCTAGGAGAGGTAAAGATCAATTAAACCTCCTGAGACTTATTTCTGATGCCAAGGCTTGTACTGTTAGTTGCCTGTAAGAGGTGAACAAAAAATGCTTTAAGAGAACACAGGAAATGCATTCCATAAACTCATTACACCATCTGTAAAGGCCCAGTTTGTTCATTCTATCTGCTATACTTCTAGTAATGGACAGCTGCAAAGCCTTATAAGATAGTGCTCAAGAAGATTATTATGGAAGAAAGTGGATTGTGAAATGCAAAATCCTAACTAATGAATGGGACATAATAAAGTCAATCCTCCAGATTCTACATCCACAAATTCAACTATCCACAGCATGAAAATCTCCTCCCCCCCCCCCCAAAAAAAAAATCTAAAAAGCAAACCTTGATTTTGCCACTTCATATAAGGGACACAATTTTACCACCCTATTGTACATAATGGAACTTCAGCATCCATGGATATTGGTATCCACATTGTGTGTGTGTGTTCTACAACTGAGCCCAAGGGCCCATGGTATAAAGAATTTGGTATCACAGTGCTTTAAAATGAATTATCCTGCATACCTGGATCATTATTCATAACTGAAAATGTATGTTTGAAAGCAAGGTGAGGAAACTTGAGGTAGGGAAAGATTCCTCCTCAGCCTCCTTCAGTTTGAACAAGATCAGTGGCCAAGGCCAGGCCTTCCAAAGTAATTGGGTTCTCAGCCAATGTTCTCTCTCTCTCTAACACCTCAGACTTGGACCTAAATACATCAAGTGCATGGCCACTCATAATGGAAAAATTTGACCTGGTAAATCACGAATTGAACAAATGGCCTAGGAGACTACTCCTTCAGACTGTGCAGCTGAAATAGGATCTGGGTGCATCCACCATACACCTTCATTGATTGGGGAGATGCAGTATATTTGAAGCACTGGGACATGCAGCTATAAGGAGGATGACTCCAGGCTCCATGTCTCAGTGGACCTTGAATCCATCCCGTTTGCTCTCTGACTGGGGAAAGTACAAGCCAGGTAAATACTTAGAAGCTCCATTCTTATATACGATTAGAGATAAATAGTATAGATTGCTATCCCTGACACACTGAGAAGTGGGGTAGGGTTTAATGATAGAGAGGAGCCTTTAGAAGAATCTCTAGAATCTTGATTCCCTACTTTAAAAATATATCAAAAAATAGTACTGCTAAAGATATTTTATAATTTTTTTGTAATTTTATATTTTATTAACATGTATTATTCAAGCATATCTATCAAACTGACATATTAATTTCTTTTCCAATAATTATCTACAAATATTTACAATTGACTGCCAAGGTATCTCCAGTTTGTACTCAACCTTACTTCAATGTTCACAATAAAAGATATTATATAAGGATATTTCTTATGTAGGGCTGGATGAGGAAAAACAGATTGAAGCTGAATCCAGACAAGACGGAGGTGCTCACGGTCTCGGCCCCGAAACCAAGAATTGGGTTGCAACCTCCAGTCCTGGATGGGGTCACACTCTCCTCCAGTGACTGTGTTCACAGTCTGGGGGTGGTCCTTGACTCGTCGCTCCTGATGACAAATCAGGTTAATGCGACGGTCAGGAGCGCCTGTTATCAGCTTCGGCTGATACGCCAGCTGCGTCCTTTTCTGGAAATACGGGACCTTGAGATGGTTGTGCACGGGCTGGTAACCTCACGTTTAGATTTCTGCAATGCACTCTACATGGGGCTACCCTTGTGCCTGGTTCGGAAACTTCAGTTAGTTCAAAACATGGCAGCCAGACTTTTGTCGGGAACATCCAGGAGGGACCACATCACTCCGGTCTTGCGGTCTCTCCACTGGCTGCCTATTGGTTTCCAGGCCCAGTACAAGGTGTTGGTTATCACCTTTAAAGCCCTAAATGGCTTGGGTCCAAGCTATCTTAGAGATCGCCTCCTCCCCTACAATCCTCCTGGCGCTCTCCGCTCCTCTGGGAGGAATCTTCTGCAGCTTCCAAAACCTAGGCTTGCGATGACCTCCCAGAGGGCCTTCTCAGTTGTCGCCCCCAGGCTCTGGAACGGCCTGCCAGATGAGATCCGTCAGTTGACATCCTTAGACAGTTTTAAGAAAGCTGTCAAGACGGATCTCTTCCGGCAGGCCTTTCCAGACTAAAAAATTCACCCGGCCAAGGAAAATTGAGATCTGGGACCTGGACTTTCCTCTGACTGTTAGCCCCTGTTAGAATTGGAGTCGTATGGGGCTAATTATTTAATTTTAATTGTTTTAAAATTGGTTGTTTAATTTCAACTACTGTTTTAATTAATATGTAGTTTAATCTGTTTTTAAGGGGGGGAGGGAGTTATATTATTTTAGTTTGTATGGAATCTTTTTACTGTAAACTGCCTAGATTGGTCCGCCACTGGGCGGTATATAAATAATAATAATAATAATAATAATTATTATTATTATTATTATTTAGAAGACTATTCAACTTGTCCACAGAAAACATCTCACAAAAAGTAGGTTTAGGCTTACAAGAGGGAGGAATGAAGACAGGAGGAAGGAACATCAATGATCTAAGATATGCAGATGGCAGCATATTACTAATGGAAACATCATATACTTGGGGAAATTACTAGGGAAGGTCAAGGGAGAAGTGCAAAAGCAGGCTTACTGCTGAACATAAAGAAAACAAAGAAAGAATGACCATGGAATAGCTAAATAAATTAACTTAGACAATGAGGAAGTAGAAATAATTAAAGATTTCTTGTACCATGGATGAAACATTGATCAGAACAGAAACTGCACTCAAGAGATAAGACGAAGGCCAGCAATGAAAGAACTAGACAAGATCTTAAAGAACAAAGATATACAACTGAGCACTAAAGTTAGAATCATCTAAGTCATGGTATTCCTCATCACTATGTGAAATGTGAGAGCTGGGCAGTGAAGAAAGTGGTTAAAAAGAAAATAAAAAATATTTGAGGAATGGTGCTCCAGAAAAGTGCTGAGGATACCATGGACAGCCAAAAAGACAAACAAAACAGGTCAAGCCTGAAACCTCCATGGAAGCCAAGATCATCAAACTGAGGCTGTCATACTTTGGACACAACTTGAGAAGGCAAGACTGATTAGCAAAACAATAATGCTAGGAAAGGAAGATTGTATACCAGCTGGCTAGACTCAGTTAGGGAGGTCACAGGCCTGAATTTTCAGGACCTAAGCAGGTCAATGGACGACAGGGGGTCTTGGAGATGTCTCATCTATAGGGTCACCAGGAGTCAAGGTCAACTCGAGATCAGTTCACAACAGCAAAACACTTGGCTGCTGAAATAACTAGGAATCAGGTATCATATTGCAAGGGAATTAAGGTGTTGTTTCCTAGATACACTACATTTCAGGATTACTCATAGTATATATTTCTCTGTGTGCATGGACAAGCAAAATAGCAACAAAAAAAGGAGGTAAGCCTTGTAAATGTATATTCCAATAGAAAATGTCACAACAGTGCTTGCTAACTTGCTGATCTATCTTATTTATCCATAGGATTGGGAAAAGTTATAAGTACTATAAGCAAAACAATACAAAATTATGTTATATTAGAATTTTTAAAATAAGTTGCTGTTGCATGCAAATCTATCTGATAGATTGGGGATGCTAGCAGCATAGAATATATTTTGTGTACCTAACAGAATTCTGTAAATGAGAGTGAAAAAGTTTACTGTTCCCTGTATTGCACAATATATCAATCAACATTAATCAACATTAAATGAATCAAAGTCTTAAAGCTTACATGGGTCTGAGCAGTTCTTGAAATCTGTCAAGCATAACATGCATTTAGAAAATGCATTTTAGATATTTAATTAGTAGGAATTTTCATACAAATGGAGCCCCTCACTGGATCATGAATATTATGCCAGAGTGAGAAAATCTCCCTCACTTTGCTAAGTCAAGACCAAAAATATGTGTGTTTTGTGGTAAACATGGGAATGCCAACATATCTGATAGTCCTGATGAGGAATATGTACTCAGGACAAGAGGCTACTGTCAGAACAGAACACAGAGAATGGAATGGTTCTCAATTGGCAAAGGGGCCAGACCAGGCTGTATTCTTTCATCCTATCTGTTCAACTTGTATGCAGAACATATTAGAAGAAAAGCAGGCTTGGACACAGAAGAAGGAGGATTGAAAATAGGAGGAAGGAATATCAATAATTTAAGTTATACAGACAACACAATACTACTAGCTGAAAACATCACAGACTTGGAACAACTATTAAGGAAGATCAAGGAGGAAAGTGCAAAGGCAGAATTATTGTTGAACATAAAAAAAACAAAGAAAAATAATGACAACAGAGAATTTACATAAATTCAACCTAAACAATGAAGAAATAGAAATAGTAAAAGAATTCTCATACCTGGGATCAAATATTGATCAGAGCAGGGACTGCAGTCAAGAAATTATAAGAAGACTAAGAATGGGGAGGGCAGCTAATAATAATAATAATAAAATTTATTTATATCCCAACCCTTTGAAACCAATCTATGAGAGAACTTGAAAGTATCCTAAAATGTAAAGACATAAAGCTGAGCATGAAAGTTAGAATCATACAAGCCTTGTATTCCCTATTATCATGTATGGATGTAAGAAGTGGATAGTTAAGAAAGATGATAGGAAGAAAATCAACTCCTTTGAAATGTGGTACTCACTGGAAAAACCATAATGCTAGGAAAGGTGGAAGGAAGCAGAAAGAGGAAGGCCACATGCTAGATGGATAGAGTCTATTAAGGAGATCATGGGTATGAATTTGCAGGACATGAGCAGAGCAGTGGAGGATAGGGAGCCTTGGAGACATCTCATCTACAGGGTTGTGATGAGTTGAGATTGACTTGAGGGCAGTTAACACAACAATTGTGGTAAAACAAAGAAGTAACTTGCAGGAAATGTTCTTGGATTACCAACAGTTTTAATTAAAAATGTCAATACAAAGTTTAAAAATGAACATCATGCCTAAATTAATTTTTATACTGTATTTACAAAGCTGTTAACATCAGTTGAACCTACTGAGTGGTTGGTTTAGACTAAAAAGGGGAATTTAAAAAATTGATTTCAAGGTCCTTATGTATTCTATTTGAAAAGAGAGTCTTAGCAGATTGAGAATTTTGAAAAGATTTGTGACTATTTTTCAGATACATTGTTCCTAGAAATAAAATATAGCTTGCATTATTGTCCTTTAAAGATAATTTGTCTGCCTTCATTATCCTGTATATCCAACTTATCAAACCTGTCTTGCAAATTGCAGTGTATTTCATCAACAGAAGCAGAGCTTGCATAAATAACAAAGTTATGAGTCTAAAATGATAATTACCAGGATCTAATGAATCACATAAATCATTTATAATGAAAGGAAATAAACAGGGGTGCTGAGATGAGCACATTAATAACTTAAATTTCTCAAAAGCAACGAGTAGTTTAATTCATATGTTATATTAGTGGACAGTAACAACTTAAATTCTATCAGGGAAATAATTAGAAGCTAATCTAAAGGGGTAAGTATAGACATTCCAAACTGGGGAAAATGAATATTAAAGTTACTACTAAATTATATTCACTACCATGAAACTAAAGTACATGACCTATAATGGTACATAGAGAGATGGGAACATTGCAGAGACATTAAAGTTTGATCAACCTGAAATCTAACTTCAGTTGAGACAAAAGAACATACATACAAAATGTGTAGTTTATGGAGCAATCTTCACCCTTCCTTGCCTTGCCATCTTGGGGAGAGTTAGGATAAAATGGGGTAGGGGATGGGGGTGCCTTTTCACCAGCGAAGAGGAGTTCCAGCAGTAGATATCCAGAAATGCCTCCAGTAATTAGCACAAGCATCTGTTTTGGCCATTATAGCCCTAAATATGTGTGCACAATGTTTTCTCAGAATGGTCTATATCTGTATCTCTTCCTAATCACTGATCTCTGGGGGGCAACTCTTTGGAACATTATCAAGAGAAACATATATGGCTGGCAGATTTCAGACAGAGTGGTCCTTTTTCTTTGGAATCTCCTCTGCAGTGAGAAGCTTCTGGCTACGTGCCTATAGACAGATGCAGAATGACAAAGACAACCTCCAAGACCTCCTGAGGTCCTAGAAGAATGGTGTTGATACCCAACCATGAAATAAAGAGACCAGAGATGTAAATTGGATGAATAAAGGGCCATTTATTTAACCCATAACTTATTTAATGATAAACACTTAAACTTCAAAGTCTTAAATTTCAAAACTCTTGAGAGAAATCAAGTAAAGGGGAAATCCTGGTGTGGGTCCAGCTGAAGCCAGGTGGCAGTCCCAGACCACTTCGTCTGCCTTCCCATTGGGTGACAACACTGGACCATGAGGTAAATCTGATAATTGAGATTGTATCCTCAGCCAGTGCTTGGGAGGTAAACATAATAAGGCACTCTCCCCCAAACTCCCACGAATTTGTAAGGTTGAGTAAAACCCCTATGTCTACCCCAAAGGCAGGTTCCTTTACAAAATGCCAGGCCTCTTGACCTGTCAAGGGAGTGTCACAAGAGGGTGCCAAGGTGTACATCAAACCATTCCTTACCCCCCCCCCATTCAGGCCACAGATAAGGGACAAGTGTCCACTTAGGCCCTCTGCAGATGGGCAGCTGTGGGCCACCAAGAAGCGGAGGATTAGGGCTGCTGCTAACTCATGCAGTGGCCCCAATTCACCCTTCTGCCAGCCCTGGAAAGAGCACTAAAATGCTGCTCCTTCCAGGGAGGGCAAAAGGGGTGCCCAAAGAGACGCTGTGCATCTTTTCCATGCCTCTTTCAGTGCAGCATGTCTGGACGCTGAGGTGGGAGGACATTGTCATAGCACTCGCCATGTGCAACGGTGTGTGCTCTGATGATGTCCTCGGGAAGGGGTTGGGGCACCCAGTGTGTGGCTACCCCTCCCCTTCCCTGCCTCCAAGATGGTGCAAAGCACCGTCTGCATCCCCCCTTAATCCCTTTCCTCCACCAGGTCATCCAAAATGGTAGTTAACCCATTTTGCAAATCTCTCAAGAATATTGAATTACCCTCATCTGAAAGATGAATGCCACCTAAGCTATAAAGTTTTGGGACAATGGAATACTATTGAAGTGTGGCTGATGGCAAGGTGAGATTTCATTAATAATGCATTTTGTATTTCTATATTAACTCTTTTTCTGATGACATCCAATTTATGTGGTTTACCTTCACTTCTACAAACCTGTCAAGGTAAACTATCCAACCAAATTAAGATCATGTCAGGCCAAGTCTGGCAGATGGTGGCAAAATCATTCCTTGCTTGCGAAATAAGGGCCTTGACCTTTATCAAGCCCAGGTCATTCCCTCCAAGGTGTACTACCACCATGTCAAAGTGAAGGCCAACATGCTCTCAAACAGCAAAGTGAGTAGGCCATTCCACCTCAGGCCTCGTCTGCCCAACCATTCAATTGTGACGATGTCACTAAGACCAAGGTGGGAACCAAAATGGCTGGACCATGCCTGGTACACTGCCCAGTAGATCATACTGTTGCCACAGATGAGAACACATAATCTAATGGAACAAAATCTGTAAACTAACAGAATGTGCAAGTTTACATATTTAATTCAAAGTTGAACATTGTGAATATATTTCTTGTAGTAGATGATTTCCAGTGACCAAAGTGTTTAATTGTTGCAGGGTCTGACCCCATAGCAGTGACAATGGATCCCGCTTCAATGTGGAAAGAATGGGTACCAAATCTGACACCCTTAATCCTGTGATTAGATAAAGCCTTTACTGCCACTGCCAAAAACTGGATTTTAGTCAAGGGGATTGGTCTATATGATGAAACAAGGGGCCCTGAACCTGGCCTATCAAAGTTGTGTATTATAGTAGGGCCGGACAAGGGCATAGGTCTGCGAGGTAAGATTTGCTCAAGATGATATAGTTCCCTTTCCTTTTCTGATTGGTCTTAGATCTCCTGACCCTCAGGGTTGCTGTATGGTCTGACAGAACCAATTTGTTAAATAATAGGACCTGTTTGTAACATCATTTTTTTGAGGACAAAACTAGCTCACTAATTTGCAAGGCTCCAAAAATGTAGTTAAAGCTGCTGCATGGAAGAGAGTGGCTTCAGAAGGGGAAGAACATAAGTGAACCCACTGTTCCTTCAAAACACAGAATTCCTGGTGTAATGGATGCTTTATCATTGTGCTTGAGGCCTTGCATCCTGGCCGATCCTTCTAGTTTTAGCTATTTTATGAACTGTGAATCAACTGTGTTTAAGTTCACCAGCCCTTGGTAAGCCCTCTCTCTTTGCCATCTGACTTCATCCAGCTTCAGAGGGGGTGGGGAGGCCCAGACAGCTCCATCAAGCCTGGCCTAAAGTAAGAAGATGAGTCCTTCTTCTTTGCCATCTTATGCTGTCCAGTTTCCGGGGGAGAGAAAGGCTCAGCCAGTTCCATTAGGCCTGGCCTAAAGTAAAATGATGTGTCTCTTCTCTTTGCCATCTGATTTCATCCAGCTTCAGAGGGAGAGAAAGGCCCAGCCAGCTCCATTAGGTCTGGCTTAAAGTAAGAAGATGAGGCTATCCTCCATGCCATCTGCCATGCTCCAGGCCTCAGAGGGAGAAAAGAACTGCTGGACTTATTCCCCTTCCCCACTGCCATTCCCTTTTCCTTTTGTGTCATGTCTTTTTAGATTGTAAGGTTGAGGGCAGGGAAATTTCTAATTAACAATCTGTAAGCTGCTCTGAAAGCATTACTAGCTGAAGAGTGGGGTATAAAAACAGTAAATAAATAAATAATAAAAAATAAGGCAGATAGCTTGCTCCTAATGGTTTGAGATGTGAGTCCCTTATTGTGCAGATATACACAAAACTGTAGGCAATGCTCCACTGGAATGGGCCACATGGGGCTTAAACCATGTACACATCTAAATTGTTCAAAAGCCAAAATTGTTGGGATCTGCACCAGAGCCAGCTGTTTAAAACAACACATCTGTTGGCAGGAAAGAGCATCAGCGATTTTGTTGTTGACCCCCAGGATGTGAAAGGCCATGAATAAAATGTTATGAAGCAGACATTTAATGACAAATACCCTAACTAGTCTCATAACATGTGGGAACCAGGATGACATGTGATTAATTATCTGTACTGTTGCTGAGTTGTTGCAGCAAAAATGAACAGATGAGTTGGCAAATTCATCAGCCCAAATGTGCACTGTGACCACTATTGGGAAGAATTCTAAAAAGGTAAGGTGTGTGGGTAGGCTGGCGAGCTTCCAATCATGTGACCATGACTGTGCACACCAGTGGTCATTAAAATACACTCCAAAGCCAAGGAAACCTGCTGCATCAGAGGTGACCTGTAAAGCCGTGTAGAGCCTCAAAATGTCCCTCCAAAAGGAGACACTATTAAAGGATTCTAGGAATCAAAGCTACATGTGTAAATCCCATTTGATTTTACCAGTCACCCAGATCCTGTGGTGAAGGGGAGAGACACCGATAATTGCAGCACATAAGCACCTAAGGAATCTGTGGTCTGAAGCAATTACCCTGCACACAAAATTGAGTGGCCAATCAATTCCTAAAATTCTCTAAGGGTGGCTTTGTGTGTTTTCAAAAATGTATAAAGCCTTTCTCTAATGTTAATTATGTCATGCCCAGCCATCCTGAGGACTCAGAGAAGGACAAGGAGGCTGAGTGAGAGTCTCAGTTTGAAACTGAGCCTGAATCTGAGCCTGGCCCTAGTTCTGTCCTGCCAGCTCAAGCAGAGTCTGTGGCCTCCAAGGAGGCTCAGCAACTAAGGACCTCTACCAATGGCATTTTGTGCCATCTTGGAGGCAGGGGAGAGGGGGGGCAGCCACATGCCAGGTGCCCCAATCCCATGCTGAAGACGTCATCACAGCGCACATGGTTATGCATGGCGCTCACCATCAGGACATCATCATGGCTCAGCATCTTAATGCACTGCATTGGAAGAGGCTCAAAAGAGCCATCTGGTGGCTCTTGGGGCAGCCTATTTGCCACCTCTGAAAGGAGCATCATTTTGGCACTCCTTTCCAAGGCAGCAAAAGGGAGGATCAGGGCCGATGCCTCTGAAAGTCTCGGCCTTGATCCTTTGTTTCCCGGGGTGGCCCAGGGCCGCCTGTCTGCATCCCCCCTATGCCTCCCAGCAGCAGAGCCTTCAGGCATGGAAGGGGATGAAGAGAATATACCTAACTTCAACCAGTGAAGAGTTGAAAGGGAGTGTGTCCAGCATTTGAGAAGGCTTTATGAGAAATGCGAATTAATCAGTAAACAACTGAGCTCATGAGAGCTGGAGATGTAAACAGGTGAAGGATGCCAGACCAGTTGTCAGAGATTATCTGAGTTTGCTGGTGAAAGTATGCTTGATCCTGACCTTCCTTGTTTTCTTGGCCTGGACCTTTGACTATTGGACTGCCTAGCCATATTGACTCTCTAGAACCCCTGACCTTGGGCTATCTGTTCATAGTTATCAAATTTGCAGATGACACCAAATTAGGAGGAGTAGCTAATATCCCAGAAGACAGGATCAAAATTCAAAGCTAACAAAATGAAATTCAACACGGAGAAATGTTGGTAAGGTACTACACTTAGGGCGGAAAAACGAAAAGCACAGATATACGATGGGGGACACCTGTCTGAATGAGACTACGTGTGAAAGGGATCTAGGAGTCCAGGTAGACCACAAGTTGAACATGAGTCAACAATGTGATGCAGCAGCTAAAAAGGCCAATGCAATTTTAGGCTGCATCAAGAGAAGTAACAGTGCCACTCTATTCTGCTTTGGTCAGGCCTCATCTGGAATACTGTGTCCAGTTCTGGGCACCACAATTCAAAAAGGATGTGGAGAAACTGGAGCGTGTCCAAAGGAGGGCAACTAAAATGGTGAAGGGTCTGGAAACCAAGCCCTATGAGGAACGACTTAGGGAGCTGGGGATGTTTAGCCTGGAGAAGAGAAGGTTAAGAGATGATATGATAGCCTTGCTTAAATATTTGAAGGGATGTCATATTGAGAGGTGACAAGCTTGTTTTCTGCTGCTCCAGAGGCTAGGACCTGGAACAATGGGTGCAAGCTCCAGGAAAAGAGATTCCACCTCAACATTAGGAGGAACTTCCTGACAGTAAGGGCTGTTCAACAGTGGAACACACTCCCTCGGAGTGTGGTGGAGTCTCCTTCCTTGGAGGTTTTAAGCAGAGGCTGGATGGCCATATGTTGGGGATGCTTTAATTGGGAGTTCCTGTATGGTAGAGGGTTGGACTGGATGGCCCTCGTGGTCTCTTCCAACTCTATGATTTTATGTTGCCTCACTGGAACCCTTGACCTTGACTGCTTGACTACTCTATGGTTTGCATCTTGGACTTCGCTTTGTATCTTCTTTGCTTTAAACTGCACAAAGCTCTGTGAGCAGTTTCCTTTGTATTTTGTTTGGACTTTGGCTACCAGCATTTTTGGCCACTTTCCCAGACAAATTAATTTATTGTGTGGGAGTCTGGAGCACTGTTGTATGGTGTCAATTTATATGCCTAAAAAACTTTAGGCAGGTGCTAGGGCTCTCAGTTTTTTCGTGTGATAAAGAAACCCCTAAGTTGTTGGCAAACAACATGAATTGCCACATCAGGAGGGCACATTGGCCAGACCCTGAATTGCTAACAAATAGTGTACCACCTAAATAGTGGTACCACCCCCTGAAGTCCTGATTGCCTCTGCACAACCCATTCCAAAAAGGTACTAAAGGCTTCAAATGCTGAGCAGGATATAGAACAGCCCATGGGGAGGGCCCTATCAATTTACAATTTATTTTCAAATGAAAATCCCAATAATTCAAAGTCCTGCAGGTGGACTGGTAACAGTCTGAAGGCAGATTTAATATCATCCTTTCTTTTCCACTTCTTTGTACAGGAGTGAAAATACATCAATAAATTCTCCCTTAAGAATTTTTTCCACTGTTTGGGGTCCAAGTCCCTGTCCAGGATGGATGAATAAGTGGCAGCTGCTGCTGTCTGTGATGTGGCCTGATTGTTGGGTGTAATCTGGTGCACAGGCAGAAAGACTGGGCTGAATGCAGCTGGCTGGGGAACAAGAGCTATCCCTAACCGGGCCGCTTTGCTGGGCACAACCTGCAATGGAAGCATGAACACAGGTCTAAGTTTTCCAGGAAATTTAGGTCCACCCCTGCCCTCCTTGTAAGTGTGATTCCCGCAGATATAAAAAGGGGCAAGGGAAGGATGGGGAAAAGGAAAACATAGGCACTGGTCGTCACTTGAAAGATCCTCCACTGACTCTGCATTTGATGAAAGGAGGATGGACAGGGGGCAGCTGGGCTTAATATACCTGAGCAACACACACACCCCATCAAATGCCTAAGCTTGGCTCATTGGGCCACACTTAATTTTAAAATGGCCTCATCATTGGAGGGTGTCAAAAACACAGCTTCCCTTAAAGCAGCATCTGCTTTTTCATTTGGGTGTGAGTTGTCATGCATCTGGCTGTAAAAACATAATCAGACACTTTATTGCCCACTCTCCACTCTCCAACAATGGGGAGGTCACAAGAGTGAGTTCTTAAGGAGGTGAGAGAGGAGTTGTTTTATGATTCCACCATCTTAAACCAGATTCCCCCCTTCTACATTTTAATAAAAACAGAAATTTTAATTCCCCATCCTCCCAAATTAATCTGTATTAAAGTCGATGGACCTATTTTTTTTCATTCTAGGTAGGTGTGCCAAATCAAAATTTGTTATTATAACCTTCACTGTAGTGATTCTCTTATCATGGCTACTTTAAAATTCTGACCACTTGCTGATTCACTTTTGTGTACTCTTCTGGACAATTTCAATTTGATGAGAAATTCATTTCAGATTGTTGCTCTTCTGCTCCTTTTGTTTCTTCTTGAGAAATCCATTTCTCTTCTAATTGACACTAAGCCAGCTATCTATAACTCTGTTACACTGGTGCTTGCCTAAGTCTGTTGATGGGATCACTTTAAAGCAAATGGGTTTTGGCTTGAAACAAAATATTGCATGGCAAAGCACATAGGACAAAAGCAAAAAGCTCATCTTACATTTTACACCAACTCAAAGGAAAAGAAATGAAATGTCTCAAAAGAGGTGTGTTTGACTAATATACACAGAAGACACAAAATGTATTTTGATGTTTTGGACTACTAAACAGTCCAGTTCTACAACAGCCTAGTATATCCTGAATATTGTTCTAAATATGCATGCAACTTTATTTTGACTCTTTAGTTTTCAAGGGAAATAAAACATTCTATTCTACTATATAGATATTGTTGTTATCTCTCTTTAGTGAGCCTATCATAGGGTTTTCTTGGCAGGAGTGGGGTTACCATTGCCTTTCTCTGAGGCTGAGTGTATGATTTGTCATAGATCACCCAGTGGGTTTCCATGACCAAGCAGAGATCCAAACCTTAAGAATGAAGCAGGCAGACTGCCAGGAGTGGCTGGTGGCTACTCTGGCTGCGATCAGGTCACAGTCACTCCAGGACCATGGTGACTGCATGGCCTGCTTCCAAAGCAGACCCATCCTTGGGTGTGGAGAGAGCAGCTTCTGGCTGCTTTGACGGCATGCATAATCTGAACGTCATGTCCCCAAAGCAGCCAGAAGCTGCTTCTTTTGGCCCATGCATTTTGGGCCTTACTCTCCCTGTATCCTAGTCCAACAATCAGACCACAACACCATGCTGCCTCTTGCCATATAGATATGTCATTTTGCATTTTCCTCCTACCCTACACTTGAAAAAAGGGTCAGCGGTTAAGCTGCCACTTTTTTTTTTTTTTTTTTTTGCATATTTTAATGGTACAACATATGTTTTATATGCACATAGTTCCAGGTTCATTTCCAAGTTTATTTGATAGGTAAGGGCAAGATTACTATATTCAATCATGGAGAATTGCTCTTACATATTGACAAGACTGAATTAGGTGGACCAAAAGAGTTTCTTATCAAGCAGATTCTTCTGCTTACATGGCTTATAAATCAGTACTGTATCTCATTTTATTTACTTCAGAGATCAGAAAAGTTATTCTTTGGATTGCACTTTGTAGAATACCCCACCCAGCATGGACATGATGGTTGTAAAATTCTAAGAGCATAGGTTCCAAAAGCAATCTTTATCAGCTCTAGTCTGTTTGCATGAATCCTCTTAAATATGCCTACTGCTAATTTCATGGAGATGTGAGAAGTCTTGTCTGTTGGCTTAGCAGATGGCTTTTGCTATTAAGTGCACAAGAGATAAAGCTTAACACTGTGCTTGTGATTTGAAGGAAACAATATGAGTCTCTGCAAGTCTTGCACTGGGGAGGTCACAAAAGCTCTTGACTGTTTTGGCAGTTATATCAATGTCAATAGACATTCAAGTCTGCTCTTTTAAGGATTTCACATAGTTATTTTGTTTACAGTCAGCCCATGTTTTTAAGACCCATGTAAAAGACAACAGTTCAGCTGAATCTGTGAAATAATAATAATAATAATAATAATAATAATAATAATATAATTATTGGGAGTGATCACAACTACAGAAGGTATATGAACTTATACATGCAACTGTCTCTTATACATGCAACTGTTAAAAAGTACAAGCACTTCACAGGGGAAAAAATTGCAATCCACCTGTACTATCTACACCCATGGTGGTGAACCTATGGCGTGCATGCCAGAGATGACACGTGAAGCCATTTTTCCTGGCACATGGAGGGCAGGAAAGAGGAGGAACAGGTGTGTGCCTGTTCCTCCTCTTCCCAGGAGGGTGTGGGGAGAGGAGGAGAGGCAGCTGAAGGCCTGGAAGAGTGGGGAAGAAGTCCTGGCTTGGAATCCCACCCCCGGAGGGTGGAAATCCCACCCCAGAAGACCCGTCCCCCCAGAAGGCCCACCCCCCTGGCACTGGGTAACGTCCAGTGTCAGGATGCCTTTTAGTTTGGGCACCCAGACTCCAAAAGGTTCACCATCACTTATCTATATCTTTCTTTTCAGGTGAATATGAGAGTCCTGTTGAGGCATTATACACCATGCAATTGGGAGATTGTCTAGCCCATTTTGTTTGTCACATGGAAAATGAAGAGTTTCCTATTTATGTGAGTATGAACCTTTGTAAATAAGGGCTTATACTCACATTAAATATATTTACTTTAAATGTACTGTTTTCTGAAAAAGGAAACTGAGAATAATAGAGCTGTTGTGGTGTGGGACTAGTTTGTTCAGGTCCTCTATTGAAGAAAGCCAAGTGAGTAATATCCAGATAGGACTATAGTCTTTTAGAGTTCAGATTAATTAAAATCAAATTAGATTTTGAATTCTGGTCCAAAGTGGCTTATATACCCAAAACAAACCAAAGATTCAGTATCATGTTTATATGTCTGCAGTCCTGTTTACAGCTCTGCCTCTATTATGAATAAGCAAGGCCTTATTACAGCAAGAGCTTTCTCCTGCTTGCCCCTTCTGGCTCTGCTATTGATCAGAGATGAACAAGTAAACCAATTTCCATCTCTTATTTTTCCATGTGTTCAGTCTGAATCCATTTCATCTGGCTTCCATAACCATTTTAATTTTGAAAAGCATTAAGCTAGTTAAAAAGGTGCATATCAAGAACTTTATTGTTTGTATAAAGGAGAAACCATGGAAAAACCATACATTTTTAGTATTTTACTAAACATTCTATCATTGTATTTATCTCCTTAGAGAAGTTACATTCTTGTTACCCTTTTGGCAGGCTATTAAAACCATATGCCACCTCTAGATGGGGAGAAAAGTGTGGCTCTGGCACTCCATGAAGGCCACAAGGCTATTTATTTATTTATTTATGTTCCCTTTGACCATTCTCCAGACTCAAACTGCTATTTTTTTATCCCAAAGAAAGGATGAATTGCCTCTCCTGGAAGCTTCACAGAATCATATAGCTGGAGGAGACTACAAGGACCATCCAGTCTAATCCCGTGCCATGCAGAAGTAAACAATCAAAGCACTCCGGACAGCTGGCTATCCGGCCTCTATAATAACCTAAAGAGAAGGACATTCCACCACTCTCTGAGGCAGTGTGCTTTACTGTTGAACAGCTCATACTGTTAGGAAATTCCTCCTAACGTTTAGGTGGAATCTCTTTTCCTGTAGCTTGAATCCATTGACCCATATCCTGGGTCCAAAACATACTGCAGAAATAATCAAGTTCAAGACTGCTTTAAATGCCCTATATCAATGCTTGGGAATTCTGGGAAATGTCATTTTGTGAGACATTTAGCCTTCTCTATCCGAGACCTCTGGTGCCACAATAAGCTATAATTCCCTGGATTCCCTAGCACTGAGCCAGGACAATTAAAGCAGTCTGAAACTGGATTATTTCTGCAATGTATTTTAGACCTTAGTCTCTGGAACAGCAGAGAACAAGGTTGCCTCATGCTCAATATGACATCCATTCAAATATTTAAACATGACTATCATGTTACCTCTTAACCTTCTCTTCTCCATGCTAAACATACCTAGCTCCCTAAGCCAATCATAGGGCATGGTTTTCAGACTTTTTACCATTTTGGTCACCCTCCTCTAGACATGCTGTTGCTTGTCAGCATCTAGCTTAAATTGTGGTGCCCAGAACTGGACACAATATTCCAGGTGAAACCTAACCAAGGCAGAATAGAATGGTACTATTACTTCCCTCAATCTAGACACTGTACTCCTATTGATACAGCCTAGAATTGCATTGGCTTTCTTAGCTGCCTCATCACATAGCTGACTCGTGTTCAACCTGAGGTCCACTAAGACTCCTAGATCCCTTAACATCAAGCATGATGTGACCCATGTATTTCCTTTTCACTGCCCAAGTTTAGTATCCTATATTTCCCTGTTAAAATTCATTTTGTTAGTTTTTGCCCTGCTTTCTTATCTGTTCAGGTCATTTTTAATTCTGATACTGTTCTCTGGGGTACCTACATCTACTAATTTAGTGCCATCTGCAAATTTGACAAGTATGTCCTCTATTCTATTCTCCAAATCATTGAATAGCACTGGGTCCAGGACAGAATGTTGTGGCAACCCACTAGTTGCTTGCCTCCAGGAGGAGAAGGAGCCATTGTTGAGTACCCTTTGGGTTTGGTCTGTCAACTAATTCCAAATCCACCTAACAGCTGCATTGTCTTGATCACATTTTACTAGGTTTTTTTTTAATAAAAGTACTTTATTGAATTAAAATACACATCCACTTACATTCAGCATATGTACACTGTATACTTTCAATAACATATACATGTAGTAACATATACTCCATATGGAGAAAGAAAGAAAAAGAGAAAGAAAAAGGAAAGAAAAAAGGGGGGGAGGGAAGGAAGGAAAGAGAAAAAGGACAAAAGAAAGAAAAGAAAAGAAACACATAGTACAAAAGACACCAAACATAAATGACCTCCTGGATCCTTGACCAAGTCCTTTTCCATATCCTATTATATTATTCACCTTTCCTCTTATATTGAGATTCCTACTAAGCTATACTATATCCTACCTCTATAACTGTATATCTGTATGTATATCATATATTTAAAGCTATCTATAAACTATATATAATGTATATAATGACACACAATATTTATATACACTATTATCTTGTCTTCCACTTAACAAGCATTCAATTATTTCTTAGTCATCTCTTACTATTTTACTCCTTAAACATCTTCTGCTTTATTCCTTTTGCCCTCAATATATATAAGTAGTGGTTCCCAAGTTTTCTCATTCTTTTCCCAGTCATGTCCTTTCATCATTGTTGTCAATTTGTCCAACCGCATCAGTTCAATTAATTTGTATAACCAATCTTCCTGGTGTGGAGTTGTTTCACATTTCCATTTACTTGCAAAGGCAATCCTGGCACTAGTAGTCATATAAACGAGAAGTTTCCTGTACTTACAGTCTACTTCTTTATCTACATTATTTACTAGTTTTTTTTAAAGGATATCATGGAGGACTTTGTCAAATGCTTTACTAAAATGAAGATATGCTCCATCCACAGCATTCCCTTCATCTACCAAGCTTGTAACTCTATCAAAAAAAGAAGAAGAAGAAGAAGAAGAAGAAGAAAGAAAGAAAGAAAAAGAGAAAAGATGAGAGTAGTCTGGCTTGACTTGTTTTTGAGAAACCCATGTTAGCTTTTAGTAATCATGTCTTTCTATTCTAACTGCTTACAGACTTGTCTTTAATTATCTGCCCTAGATTCTTTCCTTGATTGATGTCAGACTGGGTAGTAATTATTTGCCTCCTCTTTTTTCTACCTTTTTGAAGATGGGGACAACATCTGACCTCCCCTAGTCTTCTGGATCTTTTCCTGTCTTCCAGGAATTTTTTTAATACCCTTGAATATAGTTCATCTGGCCCTGGAGACTTGAATTCATGTAGTGTAGCCTGTACTATCTCTTTACCTTTTTATTTTTTCCCCATGCATATTTTTATTTAATTATTTATTTAAATCATTCTTAAAGTTATTATACAAAATTCTAAATTCTTAGCTTACGTATGTCTTTTCTGAAGTTATTGTATATCAAATAACAATAATAACTGCTTCATCCAACACAAATCTAAACCAACTTTTTTAGATGGGCCTCACTAGTTAACATCAAAAGTGGCCATTTTTCAAAACCAGAAGTGGAATTTCATCTATTATTGACTTCTCTCTTGACGTTTGGCACTTTAGCACTCTGAGAGCTGCTTTTATTTTATCCCTGGAAACATTTGTGAGTAATAAATTACTTCAGCAAAAAGTGGGGGGTGGGGGTAGAGAGAGACTTTACATTATTCCTAGACATTACTGCTGGATGGTCCTGTTGTCATTTTTCCATCTCTTTAATCCATTTATGGTTAGTTGTGCTACACATTAATGGCTTGATCCTCTACTTGGATGCAAGGACACACATTATCACAGCACAATCAATTCCCAAATGTGAACTGATATCCCACCTAGACAGTTTGGATTAGCAAGCAGAGGGGAAACAGGGATACTTAATTTTGAGTTATCCATTCATGGACAAAAAAGCCAGATGAGACCCTTTTGTGCATGCATTTCTATCACTGCCACAAAATGCATTTCCAGGATATCAAGCAGTCAGGAACATTTTTTCTCTAAGAGATTTCATTTGTCTTTAAACTGCTTTCAGCTGGTAATCTAGTTCACCTGCCTCAAAGGCCTTTAGATAACAATCCCAAAACAGAGATCACACACATATACACGTAGAAAGAGATACACACATTGCAGTTACACAATACTGGGAACAACAGAAATTGTCTGCCCATTATAAAAGGAGTTGCATTAAATAATTTTATTTTTTTATCATTTAAATAATATTTTATCCTTTTGAAGAAAATTTGTTTTATGTTGTTGCTATAAATGTTAACAAAGTTACAGATGGCAACTTACCAGCTGATTTGAGCCTGGGCTAGACTTTCTAATATTTTTGGTTATATTTTCATAGGATTGATGAACTAGCATTATTTGTTATTTAATCATGTACTTTAGGTTGTATGCCATTTTAAAGAGCTTCTTTTTGCAATATGAGTGATAGGAGGGACTAAATTTATTTTAGATTAAAATAATGATCAGATGAACCATTGTGGTGAAATAATGATCAGTTGAACCATTAAAAAAACAGGAGCTTTGTCCCTTATTTTACCTGGCAATCCTATTTTCTAGAGAAAAACCACTATGATTCTTACAGTGGAACTATAGACCAAACAGTCTCTTTACAAAGTCTTGGAGGTTAAGTGTTGCTTGCATTAGAAGTCTGATTTATTACCAGATAAAAAAGTAAGGTAGAAAAGTGTGTACAAACTCACGGACATGCAGCTAGACAGAAGTGAGCCAGTAGATTCAGCAATTATTTCATGAACTGTCTGACTTCCAGACAGCTTACAAAGTACAATATCTGCTCTGGTCATTACTAGTAGGAGGCAATTTGCCTTTGAGCATCTTGCTTGATCTATTGAGAGAGGATGGTGTAGTCTTTTTCTACTTATATTAAATGTATGGGAAATTGTATATGGAGCTTGCTCATGCTCAGTTTCAGTATGTAGTGCCTATAGGATTTTCTCAGATGGTGTCCCTCTACAGGAAGGCTCTTGTAGCCATCAAGGGTTTTCCTCAGCAGAACTGGAGAAAATGAGAATGCCTCACTCCCTGCTCTTCTGACTGGAAACTCTGCTGGATGAAAAAGTCTTCCAATGAAAAGACACAATTGGATACAGCCACTGGTCTGCATTTTGTCTAGATCATAATGTTTAAATAGTTCAATGAGCAGTGGTGTTAGAACTTTATTACACAAAGCCTGAAAAGTGGAATTAGAGCAGGATAGTAGTGTCTGTAGCTGTACCTTACTATATGACACTATGTCTGTCCAGTAGATGGTCTGTAGTCCATCTGTTGCTGGAGCACTCCTTCTCATTGATGGACAAAATTAATCAGTGCCTCCCAATCATGCTGCTTTTGCACTATTGATGCATATCTGATAATTTCTTCCAAAGCAGTTCTAGTATTCTGGCAGTCACTTGGTGTGAGTGGGCATGATTCTGCTCCTCTCCCCCATCCCCCTCTCTGTTCCAAAGCAGGTGGTCTTTCTTTCTTTCTTTCTTTCTTTCTTTCTTTCTTTCTTTCTTTTTTCAATTTCTTTTCCTTCCTTCCTTTTTTTTTTTACTTAATGGATTGTCATGATTGTGCAATTGTGCTAAAAATAAAAATAAATAAAAAATAAAGACAGACCAAAAGGCATGCTTGGAAAGCACTATTTATTGTATGGAAGAAATTAAAAAGACACCTTTATTCTAAAATACCAATATGGACATATCTTCAGGAGGCACTTCATAAAAAAGAAGCTCCACCAAAAGAAACTTGGATTACTTATGAAAACGTATTGGTAAAATCCAATGAGGGCTTTAAAATTAAAATGAGGGAAGAATTACAACAAGAAGGTTTGGAAGTTAATTGGCTTAAATATTTACAGACAAAAGAAGACTTAAAAAAGGATATGGAAAACTCAGGAATAGAAAATGATTTGAAAATGTTTGATAAAATACTAAAGGAAGGTGACAAACAATGGATAAGAAAAACATATTAGCTCTTACTAGAAATAGAATTAGGGGAAGAAACAGTGAAAAATAGCACGATTAAATGGATGCAGAATATCAGAAATCCAATACCCTTACAAAGTTGGAAGAATGCATGGAAAAATAACATGAAGTTTACTAAATGTAACACCTTAAAGGAAAATTACCACAAACTCTTTCATAGATGGTACATGACCCCTACTAGATTAGGAGAAATGAAGAAACAAAATAACAACAATTGTTGGAAATGTAAGGATAAACTGGGTATTATGTATCATATGTGGTGCCATTGTAGAAGGGTAAAGAAATATTGGGAAAATATACACAGGAATATGTGTAAAATATTAGAGAAAAATATCCCACTAAAACCAGAATTGTTTCTGTCAAATGTAACAGATGTGATGGAATGTAAAATAAGTCAGGAAGAAAAAAGTGTAATATTACATATGATAACAGTGGCACATGTGGTGTTTGCAAGATACTGGAAATCTGGCAAAATACTTACCTCATCAGAATGGAAAATAAAACTAAATGAATTAGCGGTTACGAACAGATTATCCATGTATATATCAGGGAAAACATTTCAACAATATTTCAACGAAAGAAATGGGGGAAAACATATAAATGTTGCTGTTAGGACATAATTATGGAATTTTAAGAGACATAATAACATAAAATATTGTATATATAAATTTGATCTGTCCAATTTAAAGTAACATTTCAAGTCTTGTAGAGATAAATTTAGTATATTGTAGTTATGTAAAATCCTATTTAGGTTATTACTACTTCACCGTATGGTTATGTTCAGATTATGTATTGTTTTCTTAACCTTATTTGATGTAGTGTTTAAAATATTTTATGTATTAAAAAAATAAAATAAGATAAAAAAAAAAAAAGCATGCTTGGAAAGGCACAGGACAGGGAGGTAGGGCTATAGAGACCAGTGTGTAGAAGACAGATGCCAGGATAGAAGCATCACCATGGTGATTTGAAAAAGCTGCGCAATGATTACTGTGCCCAATATGGTATGCATTTTCTAGACTAACACAATTGTGGCACCTTACAAGCCTGGTGTTATTAATTCCTTGATCTGTTGCAGCAAAAATGGCAAAGAGTCTTATAGCACCTTAAAGACTAACAAGCTTTATCTTGCATGAGCTTTCATGGGCCCCAGTCCACTTACATCTGATGAAATGGGCTGAAGAACATGAACAGGGTATAAACCTATTTCAGAGAAATAGACCTAGCAAGAAAGATGGAGAATAGCTTTCTATGTTAAGGATGTTTGTACTTGTGAAGAGATCCATGACTTAAATCCAGGAATTCAGGTTGAGAGCATCTGGGTAAGAATTAAGGGGAGAGAAACAAAGGGGATGCCATATTGGTGTCTATTACAGGCCTCCAAACCAGACTGATGATATGAATGATGCTTTCCTGGAGGAGATGAGCACACATTAAAAAAAAAAAAGGAGAGAGTTAGTAGTAATGGGAGATTTCAACTATCTTGATATATGTTGGCAGTCAGCTTCTGTCAAAAACATCAGATCCAACCAATTTCTTATCTGTCTTGCGGGCAATTTCTTTATTAGAAAGTAGAAGAGGCAAGAAGGGGATCAGCTATTTTAGATCTCATCTAACCAGTAGGGACGACCTTGTTAATGGGGTGGAAATAGTGGGATCCTTAGGTGGGAGTGACCATGCTCTCTTGGACAGTCAGAACCATTTGACAATGGAATATGCTGCCTTGGAATGTAGTGAGGTCTCCTTCTTTGGAGGTTTTTAAACAGAGTCTGAATGGCCATCTGTTGGGGGTGCTTTGATTGGTGTTCCTGCATGGCAGGGGGTTGGACTTGGTGGCCTCTGTGGGCTCTTCCAATTCTATGATTCTAAGGCCTATGCTAAATAAAGCATATTAGAATTAAGGTGTCTTGGTGCTCATTTAATGTACAGTAACATCAAACAAGGAAATGATAGTAACAGATCATGGCATGGAGGAGCCATTACTGGGAAGTTACACAACTGCAATCTTACACTTTGACCAGATTACTGACTGTGGATTGTGATTAGAACATTCAAGGAAAAATTCCCTTGTTATCTTCAGTGCAAGATATGATTTTCTGGCATTTTTTTCCAAGCTGGCAACATAAATATATTTAATTAAAAATATATTGGGTTATTGGTGATTCATCTGGAAACCCACTCTTGCAATCCAATTCAGAAAACATTATTGTCTTGACAGATAATAAAGCTACTGATTAAAAAAAAAAAAAAGCAAAAAAGGACTATGCAATGGACTGTTTCCTTCAAATTAAGTATTCTGCAATTACCCATTCAGAATGAAATCAATACAAATAGTTCTAAGTAGCTTGAAGATTGCAACTTCAGTTTGGGGTGTGTGTATACACACACACACACACACACACACACACAGCTTCTTTTTTAGCATGCAGTAATTTGCATTTTATATCTATCACATGTACATTAACTGAGGTAGATATCTAAGTATTGATCTTCTCTCTCTGTTTTTCTTTATGACAGTTTTATATTTAGTTTGCTTTTCTCTCTGTATAATTTTAAAACCAAACAGCTGATTCCAATTAAATACTTGGAAGGTGGTAGTTAAAATTCTTAATATACTAACAGAGACACGGTATTGTAATCCTTTTTCATGTTATTATTACAAAGGTCAAGCCTACCAGGAAAACATGAAATCTGCAAAGATTTGGGTCTGTCTCAAAAGAACATGCATAATACAGTTTTGACCTGTGTAAAGGAGCAGCTCAGCAGGAAATTTGAAATCATTTTAAGAAGATTTAACTTTTTGTGAATTGCATATAATCTCACCCTGGAAACATCCATAACCTTTGAGGCTAAGTGATGTCTCAAGCCTAGTGTGTGTCACCTGCTCCTTTTACATAGTGATACCTGGTGAGCAATATCTATTGAAGTGCCAAAGGAAAAGCTTTCCCCATCAATTCATTGGCCTTCCTCATAGGCTTTCAACTGAAGACTATAGGCACCACAGGTATATGTAAAGTATATGCATAAAGGAGAAGGATAGCTATATCCTCATTGTCCACTGAAGCATGAGAGCTTTTTCCCCTAATCCAATGGGATGCAAACGCTCATGTCAGTAGATGGGAATTGATTGGTGCATTCACAGCTGGGGATTAGCTGTGTGCAAATTATCTGTACTGTGTCATTCAGTTCAAACCTGGGGGAAGGCATTCTATAAGTGAGAAGTCAGAAGAAATACTGGGCTTTTGGAGAGTTAAATTGCATTACATGGGAGCACTTGCATTGTCAGTATATGAAATGAAAGAAATTCCTATTGTATAGATCTGTCCAGAACCATAATCGAAGAGAAAATTCTCTAGTGAAAATGATAAAAATGGCTGTTAAACTTTAAATCTAATCATCATCGATTGGAGTGCAGCTTTAGAATTCATTTGTGCACTAAAAAATATCTGTTTTCTACTTTTTTAATAGGACTTACAATAGGACTAGGAGGGAACATAAATGCAATCAGCATTGATTTTTTTTAAAATTAGAATCCAGTCTCTGATACTTATAAAGGTATGAATCCCTTGCTTTGGGGGTCTTTAATTACTTCCTATGAGAACACATTATAGAGACAGTTCTCCCATAAATTGAATGATGTGCTTTTGGAGTCCTTAGATTCCTTCACATAAGTGTGAGATGGACAAGCAGTATATATTACTGGACATAGCCAAATGGCTTAAGCAAGAGAGTTGTGATGTACAACATGGGGGGAGAGGAAATGAAAATTTTACATGCAACTGAAGTAGCCAATTGCCTGAAAATTGTATTTTAAAATGACTGTCCATGATTGCCTATGATTCGGGGTCAGACTAGATAATCAACTGGGACTCTTAATGAGACTTAGAAAATTTTCTTGCCTGAGTGTTTCTTTTAGCTAAGCTATGTGCTCTGTACTGCATTACATTGATAACACCGCAGACTCCCTATACTGTAAACATTTTCTACGTAAGATTCCTATGTATTGAAAATAATGTCTGCTTAACAAGAAGTGCTGAATATTATGCAATTAATCGAGGGGAGGGGGAAGCTAGACAACGAAAGGTATTCCTGTTGTATGCCTATAAAAGCTGTCTGAATTTGGGTGAGGCGCTCTCTTTGCAATTATGCTAGAGGCTCGGTATCGTTATTAATAAATTCCCATCTTCTGAACTTCAGCTGGGTTTCTGCAGTTATTCTTGCCTACCTGAGTACCTGTTACCTGCTTCATTCTGGTGCACTGGCCAGGAAATAATCATAGAGGTGGTTTTGTCTGCCTCTGAATCACTGTGCTGGGAAAGGGGGGGTGGCACTCACACCTCATTCCTGGGCACCACCTGTGGATTTTGTCAGAGGAACAAGGTTCCAGCACTGTTGCCTCCTGGCCCGGCTATATGCGTTAGAGGAACCCAACTGCTGAAGCATAATAATAACAACAATAATAATATAATAATAATAATAATCCCGCACCTCTGTGATGCAATTGGGGCAGCTTACAGCATTAAAAACATCCATAATACAATAATGCACTAACCCACCCTCCCCTTAAAAAGTATTAAAGTGATCAATTTTTAAAAAACAAGTACATTAAAACCAAACAACAAAAACAATAATGCAGTGGATTAAGTGGTACAGTGGCATCTCCAAGGGCTGGTAGTCGATTCCTAGGACTGGGAAAGCTAGTCCGGGAAGGCCTGCCGAAAGAGATCCATCTTGACAGCTTTTTAAAAGCTGTGCAAGGTGGTAATAAGATATATCTCATCCGGCAGGCCATTCCATAACCTGGGAGCGATGGCAGAGAAGGCCCTCTGGGAGGTCGCCGACAGCCTAGTTTTCATAGGCTGTAACAGGTTCCTCCCAGAGGACCGAAGTGCACGGGGGGATCATATGGAAGGAGATGGTCTCAGAGATAGATTGGACCCAAGCCATGTAGGTCTTTAAAGATCATAACCAACACCTTGTACTGTGCCCAGAAACTAATAGGCAGCCAGTGGAGAAATTTAAGCACGGGTGTTATGTGCTCTCTCTTAGAAGTACCGGTAACCAGCCTGGCTGCCATGTTCTGAACTAATTGAAGTTTCTGGGTTAAGCGAAAAGGTAGCCCCATGTAGATCACATTACAGAAATCAAGATGGGAAGTTACCAGAGCATGTACCACAGTTTCAAGATCCCTAACTTCCAGGAAAGGGTGCAGCTGGTGTATCAGCCGAAGCTGATAACCAGCACTCCTGACCGTCGCAATCACCTGATTTGTCATGTGAAGTGACGAATCTAGGAGTACCCCTAGACGGCGAACTTGGACCGCCTTCAAGAATCAGGTGAGTATAGAGGGAAACTGCAATTCGGTTACACACAGGCTGACAGGCACCTGTCTTCAGAGTATATCTGCCAATCTGGTCTGATCATGCAACTGGTTGAAGTACTTCAGCCCCACCCTTGAGGGTGGAAGGGAGATCACTCTCTAAATTAGCCAATGCACTAATACCTAGCAAGGTTGGCTAGGTAAACTGCTTGGCTCTGATTCACAGGGCAGATATCTGGGAAGGTGGGAGGTAGGAAAAGTGTGGCTGCATTGTTTTGGTGAATGGTGAGTGAATGGTCACTGCACTTCTTGTTACATATTGTCAGGCTTGCCTGGGTGGCTTTGGGTGCTGAGTGTCTGGGTGTGCGGGCCACTGATGCGTGAATGATATTAATCCCTCTTGTGTCAGCTGGTGAGACCCCTTACTCATCAGCCAATATCCTTTCCCTTCTGTGTCTGTCTGATTATACTTGGGATGATAATGGAGGTGAGTGAACCAAGCCTTGCACTCCCTTGGGTTGTATGTTGATGAATTTTAAGAAAGGCTTTGATGGTGACTATGGGAACCCCCCCCCCATTAATCCACAATGGTTGCAAACTCTTTGTGAAGTTGAATGGCCTTATTTTGGAGTTGAGTGGCCCAGTGAGGGCTCTTTGGACATGGAAAGAATAAGGCAAGTGTATGTGGTGGTAGTGGGGGAGCCAAGACACCCTGATCAATTTCTTTACATAAATTCATGAGATTCAGTGGTTCATTCCTCTCCCCGTGGCTGAAAAAAATGTCAGGAGACTCAGGCTAAGATTATGGTGCTTAGGAGAGAAAAATTAGCTAATAAGTTCAAACCAGTGTTAAACCACCTGGGCAAGGACCTGACGGAGCCAACAGCACCTCCCCCTTATCTGTGTGTTGGCCAGTGAGATCTCTTACTAACTGACCATACCCTCTCCCCTTATTATGCTTGAAAAACATGGAAGGCAACAGAGGTAAAACTGCTTTGCTGGATGATAGGTTGAAGAACTTAGCTGGTAAATATTGTACTGACAAACATCATTGAGCAACTGTTGTAGTCATGTGTGAGAGTAAATGAAGAATGAGATGAAATTCTGTGTTTTTATATGCTATTTGTATGAGATCCTGGAAACTATGACTCTGGAAAGTGGGGTGGCTGTAGCTCAACTTTGCCTTTTCTCCCTCTTAACTATAATTTTCAATTGTTTACTATGTGTCACTGGGGTGGGGATCTCACGAAAGGAGAATAGAGAAAGCCTATTGTAGTTTAGGATAGCTTAAGTTTAGGGATTTGTCCAAATTCCATTGACCCAGCCAGCAAGTTTCACCAGCCAGTCACATCAGAAAACATGGTCTCAAGAAATGCTTCTTTTACTACCAAAGAAAGAGAGTGGACCCTGCCAAGAGTGTCAGAATAAGGTGTCTGGCTTGTTTAATAACCCCGACTGGGAGAACTGTCATATTTTATTGAACGTCTTTTTGTTTCCTGAGGAGAAGTGTATGGTTTGCCCAAAGATAATAGATATGGTCTTCTGTCCAGAGCATAATGTTTAACATCAATCTGCACTGGAATGACACATTGGCTCTGAAGATACTTTCTTCTTAATTTTGGATTTGGAAGGTGTTTTCTCATGTGTCTCAACACTAGAACCTGAGAGAAAAGAGGCTGTCAGCAGGATAGCTGTCCTAAAAACTAAAATGGACAAAGGTCTGAACATGTCCATCTCCCAGCTGGTACAGATTACCTACAGAGTTTACTCTAACAAAGACCTAGAGAAGAAGGAAAAAGAAAAAGAAGGAACTGGTATTGCAAAAAACAGAAGAACAAGATTTCCTAAAGGATAAAATGATAGACATTAAATTAAAAGATACAATTAGATATTTAGGAATAAATATTACAAAAAAATTACAAAAATTAGAGGAACAAAATTATAATAAATTAAGGATGAAATTAAAAGGAAATTAGAAGAATATAAAAATATTAAATTGTTGTGGTTTGGAAGAATAGCATTAGTAAAAATGAAAAAAATACCTAAGATATTTTTATTTAGGATGTTACCAACAAAAATATCAGATGTGGAAATTAAAGACTGGTAAATATTAGTAAATAATTTTTGTAATGGGAATAAAAAAGTGAGGATTAATAAAATATATTGATATAAACCCCCAAAAGATGGAGGCTTGGATCTCCCAAATTTAAAATAGTATTATAATGCAAATCAATTAAGATATATTATAGATGGAATTATAGAGAAAGGGGAGGTAGATTGGCTACAGATGGAAACAGAAATAGGGAAAAAATGGAAAACATATTTTTAAGGACTTTACCATGAAAGAAATGAAAGAAATAGAAAACACCTTTCTAAAGAATATACTAGAGATCTGAAAAAAAGATAAAGAAAAAATAATGCCAGCTATCTCACTATTAACACCAGTTATAATGATAAAAAACTGTCCAGCAAATTTAAAGGAAGACTTAGGGAAAGAGTTAAGGAAGCAAGAAATATATAGGATAAAAGAATGTATAAAGATAATGAAGGATAAAGGAAAGATAAAGGAAAAATTACAAAGTTTAAAATTAACCTGGCTTAGTTTTCAACTGGAACAATGGACAAAAAAATTGGAATAGGAAAATTATAGAATTTAGAGAATATACAAAATTTGAACAAATTATTTGGCAAAGAGATAGTATGGAGGTAAATGAAACTTTGAAAGGAGTTACAAGTGAAATATACAAACTACTATTAAAATATAATGAGAAAGAAGAATATCTTAGGACAATATGGGAGGAGGATTTAGCACAAATAATAAATGTTCAAGAATGGGAAAAAATTTGGAATCAACACAATTTACAAAAAATTATCCATACGGGTAAAGGAGAATTATTATAAAGTAATATGGAGATGGTATTTAACACCAGTAAGGTTAAACAATGTAAATAAAAATTATTCAAGGCTATGTTGAATGAGATGCCAAGAAATCGGTACATATATTCATATATGGTGTGGTTGTAGATCTGTAAAGAAGCTTTGGCAATTAGTATTTAAAAAGATAATAGAAATAATAGAAACTAATCTAGAATTTTGTCCAAAGATAGCATTATCTATATATGATAAGATTAATAGTACTCAAGCTAGAAAGGATTTAATTACAAATTTATTAACTGCAGTGAGACTAATTATAGCAAAAAAATTGGAAAGATCAGGGAGATCTACAAATACAAGATTGGTATAAAGAGATATGGCAAATAGTAATTAATGATAAGTTAACTTGTGGAATTAAGGTAAAAAAGGAATAATGAAGAGAAATGATTTTGAAGCAATTTGGAAAATATTTCTACAAAAGGCTTTAGTAAAGGAGGGATGTGTCCTACCTACACAGGAAGAGTTACAATTTTGGAGGGGAGAGGAATACGAAGATGCTAGGCTCTGGTGATGGGGAGCACTTAAGGACAGGGGGGGAAAATAATAATAAAGAGAAGAGAGAGAGAAAGAAAAAAAGGAACTGGTATTGCAAGCCTCCTTTCTAGCAAGGAAGGAAGAAAGGGGGGCAGGAGGTGATAAAGAGGATGTGGATTTAATGGTAACAGAGGACGTGGACAGGAGAGACAGCTGGACAGTGTGAAAAACTGTATGTATATTGTAAGGAACAAAGGAAAGAAGAGAACAAAAGGAAAGAAGAAGAAAGCAAAGGATGAAAGGAAGAAGAAAAATCAGATTCTTGGTGTCTGAAAAACACCAAGTCAAACAGATTGTGTAGCACTCAATTGGCCTGGCTGTTTAAAAGGTTGAAATAGTAACAGTTCTGTTGGTGCAGGAAGCTAGCAAATTCACTTTGGGACAGCAATTAACTATTTACGTGCCATGTTTATGGAGGTACCTAGCAATCCTGCTTGGTGAAGAACTTTCTCTGCAGACCTATTTTAAATCCATCCAGCCTATGATGTAAAGTCATCCTGGAGACTGTTATACAAGTAAAGATACTTTTGAAAACTATAGTGGTTCCTGGACTTGGCAGTGCAAATAAAAGCCTAAGGGAACTAGAGAATGAAAGCTGCATGAAAACATTCATCAGGAAACTGAACCATGGTACAGACACTTCAGGAAATCCTGATTGAACAATTGCTATTATCAACAGAACCTACAAGAACCTATAAGAACTACACCATTTGCCGAGCCTAGACAACCATGGAAGCAGCCCACAAAGGGATTCAACTTGAAGAGATTTCTCAAAAGGACTTTGCTGAGCCACCCCAAGATGACAAGTTGAAGTATTTGCCTGTGTTTGTGTGTGCTTTCTCGGGTTGGACTGAATGTTTTGCTTGCTCCACATACAAGAGCAGTGGACTAACAAGGGAATTTATCTAGGATATGACTTCGAGGTTTAGGATATTAGAGGTCATCCAGATATACAGAGACCGACACTACATCACAGAATACATCAAAGGAATTGCAGAGCTTTTGAAAATTGATAGGAGATACCATACTGCCTAGAGACTAAGGAGTGTAAACAAGTGAAAAGTTTTGAACCAGACTTTAAGAGACATTTAGGGCCTCGGCAGACAACTAATAGAGTCGTCTTCCGGGCAGGGAAGAGGAGGGGCAGCTGCACGAGCGGCGCCCCTTCCTCTTCCTGAGGTCGCCCTCGGAGTCGCCGGCCCTCCGCACGGCCGGCGCTCCGGGGATGACCTCACGCCACGGCGACCGCACGCGCCGCTGCGTTTGAGTAAGGGAAAGTGCACCCGCCGCTTTTAGGGCGCCCTTTCCCTGAAATCTAAAAGGAGCGCCAATTTGGTGCTCCAATTAGAGTCACCGACGGTGTGCCGCGGTGCGGCTGCCGCGCTCCAGCGGTGCTCCGTCCTGCGGCGCACGGGAAGCTCCCCTCTGCTTCCCCCCTTAGTCAAACTCTACCAAGAGTCAAGGTTAAGTGGCCTGAAGCTTTAATCATTGCTTTGTTATGCATCAGGATAACACCTAGATTAGGGATGGGAGTTGGCCCATTTCAGATGAAATTTATTAGTGACACATAGTAACCAAATGTATCTAATAAGAACTAGATAACCATTGCTAAATATATAGAGCCTGTCTTTTGTTTTGCTTTGTCTATTTAAACTGTGTCAAGGAATTCATCTTAAGTGAACAGTGATCTTACCCTTGGTTTTATTCAGCCTCAGATGTATGTCAAATAAAACTCCTTGGCTGTCACCATTTGAATTGATGTATAGTAGGCCCCACGGATCTTAAGTGGGCTAAGGAGGGACCTAGGAAAAGTGGGAAACACCATGTTATATCAAGAGGTTCAGGAGCTGGGGGGGGACCTTACAAAACTGAATCAATACGTTTTAAAATAGAGACCACCTTTGGTCCAAATCAGATTACATTTGTTTAACCCTGGAGATGAAGTATGAGTTAAAGAGTAGAATAATAGACCCCTTAACACCCCGGTAGAGAGAACCAAAAACTGCTATACTTTCCACCCCCACAGTTGTAAAAGTTGCCAATATTAAGCCTTGGATTCACTGGATCCTTGTTAAGAGAGCCAAAGTGGGGTGGACAGCAACACAAAACCCTGACAGCTCTTTAAAATTAAGTTTAAAAAAGCAAGACCCTCTGGATCTGGCCCTACCAGGGACAACTGACAGGTTCACAGGCTACAAGATAATCAATAATCCCTGCAACTGCCCTACCAGGAAACAGGTGTGTCCTCGCATGGCTGAAAAATTCATCAAGGAGAAAGAAGAATCAGGCTAGGCCCAACTGAAAGCACACACAGAGGCTGCTTTCTCAACATTCAGCCAGACCTGCAACTGGAGAGGACAAGAAGAAGGGGACTAGGCCCTACTGCAGCTGACCAGGTAAAAGCTTCCAAGCGTATGGCCAGATCCCGAAGATAAAACATACAGAGAGTTGTGGTTGTGTTGCTTGTTTTGCTCCCCTGGTGCCCATAGCAGAGGGAGGACTTTTCAGCCAGGGTCTGTCAGAAAATATTTGGATATACTTGGCAAATATTTCTGGGGTAAACCAGAAAAGTTTGCTAGTAGAGATCTCATGAGTTCTTGTATTATCCTAATCTGTAAACATCCCCAGACGGTTCAACAGGATACTCAGTTTTATGATTTTAATATCACTTTAGACTATAAGCACAATATAAATTGGGGGAAAATTCAGACAACTCTCCCCCCATAGAGTTTGCCCTGTGCACCCCTGTGGTGGCTAGTGGGTTAAATTCATCTTGTGCCTGAATGGTTAATTGTTCAACCAAGGTTTAAAAATTGTAAGACTATTTTGGGGTGACCATTCAATTGTACTCACATCCAGAATGTAAGTTTCAACTATGCCCATGTAGTTTTGCCCCATGGGCGGTTCTGGACCTGTGGTGCCTGAACTTGGTCATACATCCCAGCAAACTTTTCTGATACTCACCATTCTGTCTGAGCTGCTTGGTACCAGTTCTTCCCCCTTGGCCAAATAACACCCAGTGCAGCCCATGCCACCACCCACATGTGGCTACCCCATTGACTAGTGATTGTAAAGGTACTATACATTTACTGTCCAGAGGAGAACAAATATCGATGACAACATCCCTGGTTTGGCCTTAGAGGATGGCCTTAAAAGATGGTATGGAAATCAATGAGCTTGCTTGTGGTCTGGTTAAAAATATGAATGTCACTTCACAGGCACTATCTTTGCTTATTAAAGAGTAGCATGACTTAAGAAATGCCATCATAGAAAACTGTGCAGGTATAGATTACCTTTTCCTGTGCCACCACTTAAGCTGTGAGACACATAGACAACTTTGTTGTTTCAACCTGACCAATAACAGTAGAGCCATTGATGCTGAAACAGATAACCTACACGATATAGTGGCAAACACTGAACAAGGATTGGATAATTGGCTTGACTGGGGTAAGATCATAGTAGCCAGACTTTGACTGGACTTTGTTTCTAATGGTACTGCCAATCCTGGTCATAGAGATTCTGTATACCATGCCTCTTGCACTGTTTGTTAGGAATGTTCCATAAATCAATCTCCAAAACTGCTGCCCTATATGCACTCATGGCCCAAAATGATATTAACGGATGTTATTTGTTGTTGTTGTTGTTATGATATTACTTAAGATAAAGCTAGAATTGCATAGAATTATGCTTTAAAGGGGGGAATGAGATAGCCAATTGCCTGAAAATTGTATTTTAAAATGACTGTCCATTATCGCCTATGATTTGGGGTCAGACTAGATAATCAACTGGGACTCTGAATGAGACTTAGAAAATTTTCTTGTCTGAGTGTTTCTTTTAGCTAAGCTATGTGCTCTGTACTGCAATCAAGTTAGCATTGATAACACCACAGACTCCTGTACTGTAAACATTTTCTACGTAAGATTCCTATGCACTGAAAACAATGTCTGCTTAACAAGAAATGCTGGATATTATGAAATTAATCAAGGGGAGGGGGAAGCTAGAGAAAGAAAGGTTTTCCTGTTGTTGTATGCCTATAAAAGCTGTTCTGAATTTGGGTGCGGTGTTCTCTTTGCAATTATGCTAGAGGCCTGGCAACGTTATCAATAAATTCCCATCTTCTGAACTTCAGCTGGGTCTCTACGGTTATCCTGCCTACCTGAGTACCTGTTACCTGCTTTACAACAAGGAAATTAATTCTCCCCCTGCCATGGATAAATGATGGTGGGATGCATTTGATTGTTTAGTTTCTAATAGTAATGATGGTGTAGGTTTAGCAGTGACAAAGATGTGTGGTGGTGGAATGCATCTAGTAAGCCAAAATCCTCTTAGATTGTATTTGACTTGATAAGTCTATACAAAATAAAAATAATTTCTTTAAAAAAATCCCCATCCAATAAGTTAATGCTTGAGAGTCAGAGGGGTTGCAGACTGCCAGAAATAGTGCAAATTGAGTCCATTTTTAGGGTTAGGGTTAGGGTTAAGGAATCATGGGAACTGTATTTTATTGTGGCACAAGAGCTCTCTGACAGAGAAGGCTCAATGTCTCAGAAAAAAACCCAGTTCCCATGATTCCCTAGCACTAACCCTAACCCTAAAAGTGGACTCAATTTGCACTATTTCTGGCAGTCTGCAACCCCCTCAGTGAACTGAAGCTAGGTCCTGACAAGAAGGAGGTGTTTGATGCAACCGGGTCTCAAATCTTAGAAATAAACATGAAATATATTAGAAATAGCTGCACTCTCTTGAGTGGAGTGGGTGTGTGGCTTGGGAGTATCCCCAGATCCATTTTTGTCACTTAAAAGCTACATGGCATCTGTCTATGGCACAGAGTACTTTCTATTATGTTTACCTGGGTTGCTAGCTATAACCATTCCTAAGCAGAACAAGTCTGACTACAGAAATCTCTTCTCTGCTGGTCTCCTAGTTAGATTATTATTATATATGTGGTTACCTTTGTACATGTGGGTCTAGTCTTTAAAATGTCCTAGATATCTAAACAGGTGCCTAATTCTAACATTTATAGCAAGGTGAAATCATATACCAATTCTTAAGGCAATGCAATGGTCTATTCCAGTGATTCCCAAACATTTTCAGACTGCTGCCCCCTTTCCTGTTTGGTAACAACCTTAGCCAATTTGTTAATGTTCTACTGCAAATTTAAAACAACCAATTTTGATTGCTGCTCTCTTTGCACCTTGGGAGTAGCAACCAAGCAGCTGGCTGAGCAATGACCAAGAAGTCTCTTTCCTGTCCCAGCCTTGGGGTAAAGGCAGACAGCTTCTCAGTTGCTACTCCTAAGGTAACCAGGTGCAAAGGGAGAAGCTTCTCCCTGGTGAGGAAGGACTCACAATCCTTCTTCATTGAGGTGGTGAGGGGAGCAGCCAATGCGTGTGTAGTGGATTTATAAAGTCCACAAGCTCTGGATTAGAGACTGGAATGGACAGGGAAAGAAAGATATTTTAACTAGAGGAGCTGCTCCATGGTGAAGGACTTTTTCAAAGAATCAGCCCTGGATATTCCTTCCCCTTCTTTCCCAAGTCATGTCTTCCCAACACACAAACATTGCTTCTTCTGCTCTTCTCTCAGCCTGTCCAATGAAAGAAAGTAGCCATGTTGCAGCAAAGCTCACAAAGCTTAAGCAGGATTTCAAATCTCAAAAAAGCTCCTTTTTTGCCACTGCTTCTTCCCTGCTGCCACATGCTCTAATTCCTTGCTCCAATCTGTCTGTCTCAAAATAGTACTGCTCCAAGCCACAGAAATGATGTCCTGCACCCAAGCCTTGCAAGAGTTTCCTGCCACTATTAGTAAAAGGCTAGGAGAGTGAGCCCACTCAAGCAGATGAAGAGCTGGAGATATAAAGTGAGGTTCTGTGGTGGTTTTAAAAGAAGTTTCATCAGCCCTCATCCCTACTATGGTCCTAAAGGCCATTGGTTTCCCTTGTCTTTCTGGCACACCAATACTTTAAGTGAAGGCCCCTGCTGCCCTCTTTTTTCCTTGCCACTCCCCTGGATCATTCCACCACCCTTTGGGAGGGGGCATAACACCATTTTGGGAATCACTGGTCTATTCACTTATGTCAATTCAAGATGTCATTGCCGCTTGAGAAAATAGCTTAGGACTCCATTACAAAAATCTGCTGTCATACCATGAGGGGTTGACTGGAAAATATTTTGAAGAAAGCTGTGATTTGACTTTAAAATGTGACCAGGACTACTTTCATGCTACACAATTATAGTACTATTATTCCAATTTAACTCCCATGATTCTATCCTATAGACTAGAGTCTTGGAATCTGCAGCTCATTTAGGAGTATTTAGAATTCTCTCCCAAAGAGCTCTATTGCTTCACCAAACTGCAAATCCCAGAATTCCATAGGAGGTAGCTATCGCAGTTAGAGTAGAATCATAGTGATATAATTGTTTTTGCTGTGTGCCTTAAAGTTGTTTTCAAATTATTGTAACCCTAAAGTGAACCTATCATGGCGTTTTCTTGGCATGATTTCTCTTGATGTGCCTTACATAGTAGAGATAAATTTCTTTATTGGTTTCATTCTCAAAAGAAGCAATAATTTTTGTACTTTTCTTTCAACCTTCAAAAATTGTAGTTTGTCAGACTATTTCTAGTTCAGAACTTATCCTAAGTAAAATTTGCACATTTTTTTTTGCAGAAAGCAGCATTTTTTGCAAATAGTGTTTTTTGCTAAAGAAAAGAAAAGAAAAGAAAAAGAAAAAGAAAAAGAAAAGAAAAGTCACACTTTCCCACAATAAATGTGTTGGGAGAGTTTAATGCATTGCCAAGTATAGGTCTTGCCATCATTTGGAGTTTGGGACACTTTTTCACAGATTAGTTCCATGTATAGATCAGAGCAGTTATGAGTTTCTGCATCGAGGCAGAAACTGTGAACATGTAGGCATGCTGGATATATACAGGTTCAATTATCAGCTTTTGCAGAGGAAAGAGCCTTATTAATTTGTTGGACTCCATCTGCCAAAGAGATCAATGGAAACTCCATGGAAGTGTGAGACTATTGATTGCACTGCACTAGGCCTGCATTCCCAAAACAGTTTTCTCTTAAGATTTATAGGGCTGTATGAAAATAACTGTGCAAAATTCTCCATGCTATGTATGGGTGGAGAATAAATCCTTAATTGTGAAGATTCTCATTAGTCCTGGATTCTCCTTCACAGGTTTTCACAACACTCATGAAACATATTTATTAAATGATTTTTGAATATTGTAAAATATTATTTCCATTCCTAATACATAGTAAAGGAACGTAGGCTTTAGCTACATGAACTGTAAGGACATTCACATAAATCAATGCCAAGGCCTGAAATCCCACTCAGAGGCAACATAGGTTCAGCATACTTTGTTATATTGTCTCAAAAGGGCTTGTTTATGCCCTAGAGATAGAAAAGAAGTTCATATTAACCTTTTTGTTTGTTTTGGTACTTTTATCCAATTCTTGCTCTATGAGACTGTTAATGGAAGCACACATGTGTCTATCAGCATCTTGGCATTAGAATGAAAATGCCTGTCAGATCCCCTCCCTATACACAAGCAAATGCAGATTACTAAAAAAATAATAATAAGAAAACGGCCTCAATGCTGTTGTTAGTCCTAACTAGATTAGACCCATTGAATCAATGGGATTTACTTTTGTGTTGACTCGGTTGATTCAATGAGTTTATTCTTGTTGGGATTCAGCAGTGTGCTAGCCTGTATATTTGAAAAAAAGTGCACAAAACATTAATCAGTGGAAAACAGACATAAAATGTTTACATCAAATAAGGACTTGAAAAAGATTTGCACTTAAGCAGCATCTGTATTGCAGAAATAATGTAGTTTGGCATTACATTAATTTCTATGGTTCATTGCTATGGAATCCTGGGATTTGTAATTTTGTGAGATGTTTAGCTTTTTCTCTGAGACAGCTCTGGTGCCACAATAAAATACAATTATCATGATTCCATTGTATTGAGCCATGGCAGGTAAAGCAATGTCAAATTGCATTATTTTTTCAGTCAAGATGCAGTCCAAGGAGATTATTGGACTACAATCTTAAAATGTGGCTAATCTGCTTTAACTGCTCTGGCTGCCTCCTATTACATTCTGGCACTAGTAGTTTAGGAAAGGGCATTTAGAATATTCACCAGACAGCTCTTAGGCCTCAATAAATTAAAACCCCCAAAGTGCAACAGTAAGCAGCCATAACAGTAAAAGTGGATTAGCCCCATTTTAAGAGTGTAGGATGGCAATCTAAGAAAAGTATGTACCAAATTATGTATGAAGTTGCATTTGGGAAGAAAAGAAACATGTCTTCCTGCACAGTATGGAACTTGGATGGGTCAAAAATGCTGGTGGGATTCAGAGAAATACAGTTTTCAGAAACTGTCAATTTTGAAAGAAGAAAACAACACGATGCACCATTCCTTCTTCTCAGCCAGGAACCCTGGCAGAAGTGGAAAACAACTGCATAGATTGGGACTATTTGGCAGCATGGGAAATCAAATTCCACAGCCCTATGGAAGCCACACAATAGCCCCATGTCAGCATTGAGATGCAAATAAAATGGTGGTTTGCCAAGAACTGTAGTGGGATGGGTACCACCCCTCTGTCCACCCTCTGCCCTTTGTCCCTCCCTCCCTCAGTGACCCAAATGTGATCCACAAACCAAACCAACAATTGGGCCACACAGTATACAGAAAACCTACCTACCTACACACACACACATACACACACAGAGATACCTACAGAAGAACTCCAATCACCACCAAGGACAAAAAAGAAGCCCAATAAAAACACTAGTAGACTGGGCAAAAAAGATCTATAAATCCCACTTCCTGGAAGATGAAATGAAGCATCTAGACTGGGCTCTATAGGCTAATGGTTACTCCAGCTCAGTCATCAGAAGAGTGGCCAGACCCAGAAAAACCCAGAGGAGTTAAGACAAACAATCACCCAAATGGATGTCATGTGTACCATACATTTAAGGAATCACAGACAGAATAGGGAAAGTGGTGAGAAAACACAACCTCCAAATGATATACAAACCTACCAAGAAAATCCAGCAAATGCTGCACTCAGCAAAGGACAGGAGAGACTCTCTCACAGGCACAGGAGTTTACCACATACAATGCATCTGTGGACAAGTCTACATAGGGATCACCAAACGCAGTGTTCAAACATGAATCAGGGAACATGAGAGACACTGCAGGCACTTGTAGAACACCTTATAAACCATTCAGGGCATAAAATGCTATTTGAAAATACTGAAATTTTGGACCATGCCAACAACTATCAGGTCAGAATGAATAGGGAAGCCATTGAAATCCATAAACACCTAGACAATTTCAACAGAAAAGAAGGAACCCTTAAAGTAAACAATGGTGGGTTATAGACTGCCAGAAATAGTGCAAATTGAGTCCACTTTTAGGGTTAGGAAATCATGGGAACTGTATTTTATTGTGGCACCAGAGCTCTCTGACAGAGAAGGCTCGATGTCTCAGAACAAAAACAATGCCCATGATTCCCTAGCACTAACCCTAACCCTAAAAGTGCACTCAATTTGAACTATTTCTGACAGTCTGCAACCCCGCATAGTGTGGCTGCAAGTCCTGAAAAACACCAAAATCATGACCCAGCATGTGCAAATAAAAACCACCCAGGGTCAGGGGTTTTCCCAACAGACAATGGTTCAATATACACAAATGCCTCCTTACATATCCTCCCACCCTGAGGCTTTGCCATTCAACAACAGAACAGCACACAGATTAACATGTAAATCACTTTTTTCCACAAACTATATATATACCCCACTCACTTCCATGCCAGCATTCTCTGAAGAAGCCAGCCACAGATGCTGGTGAAACATCAGGAATAAAATCTTCTAGAATATGGCCACATATTCAAAAAAACAAAACAAAACCCCCACAAAAAACCATGAATGCCTGCCATTAAAGCCTTCAACTTCATGTGCACACAATTCTTTGGAAAATGAGCAGATTACTGAAAGGGCTAAGATGCGTCTCCATAGTTACTACCTGAAACTGGTTATCTAAACAGCTGACAATGAAGAAGGGAAATAAAGTAAGATATATAAAACTTTCTTGGAGGAGGAAAAGTCTTATTTTCCTTTCACTTAGATTTTCATAGCACAAATTGGAGAAAGTCCAAAAGTATCTCAGTTTTCCCGAGTCCCATGATGAGAACAATAAACATCTTCAGGATACGAGGGAATTTCTCTCTCTCCAGGAACAGGAATCTGCAGTTTTAGGCAGAAATACACATTTTTTTTGATGTGAGAATTATGGACTTCACAACAACACTGGCTGCAATCCTGTATCACTTAACTAAGGGCCTGAACAGACTGCCAGAAATAATCCATCTTGAGACCACTTTAACTGCCCTGGCTCAGTACTAGGGAATCATAGGAACTGTAGTTTATTGTGGCACCAGAGCTCTCTGACAGAGAAGGCTCAATGTCTCAGAAGAACTACAATTCCCATAATTCCCTAGCATTGAGCCAGGACAGTTAAAGTGTTCTCAAGCCAGATTATTTATGGCACTCTGTTCAGGCCCTAAGTAACTTCACCTGGTCCACCTCCATGCCCCCCCCCAAACCTGACTTGTGCAACATTCATGTTGTGCAAGATGGCTTTTGTGTGTGTGTGTAGACAACAGCAATCTTGCACAAAATAAACATATGTATAGTGTATAGACTACAAAGGTAGATTTTTACTGGAAAGCTATTGAGCAGTTCTCAGAAAGTAACCAGTTTATGTTGTGCCAGGAACAACAACAGAGATCCACAAACTAGCAGGAATGTCTCATGCAATATTTGTTCTTCTCACATTAGTTCCCTGAAGAGTCCGGAACTCCAAAGTTGAAACCACTTGGGAAATTTATGAATTTCTGTTTCATCCCTAATTTATAGTCACTTTGACCTTAGTACAGGAATGGGGTTTGGATTTCAGTTCATGGACTTCAAATTCTATCAGACTTAGCCATCATAGCTGAAGCCATAGGAAGTGATGACAGCTGTAATTCAATTATATATGGAGAGCCATACATTGTTCATCCCTCATATTCGTAAAGCTTAATACTAAATGTGTGTACTCTGAAACCCAATGATTTCAATATGACAGATGATACACTAGAATCCTTCCAAAATGTCTCAGACTCTTGTTTAAGCAGCAAAACAGAATTCTCAGAATACTCAGCTTATTACATATCTAATTAGAATTTTAACAGTGGACAGCTATAGAAGTCATTTTCTTTGTTTTAATAATTCTGTTTTAAGATTGCTGCTGAGAAAAGCTGCTACTTGCCAGAGTATCAGAACATTTACATTAAATTGCATAGTGATTCTGGGAATTCTTAAAACACGATTTATTAGAAGTATTTTGAAAAAGACGTTTAGTCATGGATTTATTTAACTGATCAAGTATGTTCTCTCTCAATCTTGCTCTCTCGCTCTCTGACTTCCCATTATCTCCCACTCCTATGCTAAAAAAAAGAGTATTGATTGCCAGTTATATTTTCATCATTCACGTTTAAAGGTGTTTTTTTTAATATAATTTAGGATAAGATTCCTTTTTTGTGATGGTGGTACTCTTGGGACCTATTGGAAATGTTCATCAGCTACAAACTGTGGTGGCTGTAGTCTATGGAAAGTATTATATCTTTATATCTCTGATTTATCATGAAAGTGAATTGCAGGAGGATGGCATGATAGCATGATATTCTTTTGCATTTATTTCCAGAAGCTAATAGTGTGATGGCATTGCCTAGTACCCTGATAACAATTACCACATTGACTCTTTCTGGAATAGGTACTGATGGGATATCAGGCCTGCAGGGTCTCATGGACAGACTGATATATTCAATATATTTCATAAATATAGTAACTTCCTCCATGACTCAAGATAATAATTTAGTGGCAAACCTCCTTCTGCTGCAAATGGTTACCAACAGAAGCCTATACATTTCCTGCTCACAGGAAAAAGGGAGGTTCCATTTACTTCATTGTGTTGTGTTTCATCACATTTATGTAAGGCCAAAAGATCCAGGGTAAGGTAACTGTTCATAGCTGCAAAAGAGAATTTTAGTTAATAATAATAATTAAAAATCCAAGAATTTTGCCTATGCAATTTTGTCAGGAAGGCATGATGGGAAGGAAAAGGATGAGAGAGAGCTCATGGCTGGAAAATGAGTAACTTAGAGTTATACATCCATAACTGATTTGTATTCACAATTCCTATGTATTCACAATTGTGGCAATAATGTAGGGAATACACAGGGATCATAACAGACAGTCCTGCCTTACCTGGTAGCAGCTGCTACAAATGATGTAGTTCTCTTCTTCTATTGATCAAGACTCAGCAGACTGACATTTCCACCCCTTCCTGCCTGAAATCACTGGTGCAACAAGGAATTGTGACAGAGATTTTGCTTCTTATTTTCACATTGACAATTGATGATAGGAGAAAGGTAGAAACATCAGTCTGTTGTGTCCGAGTCAACAGGAGAACAGACCTTTGGGGCTATGCAGACAGTTGGCTCTGGGTCACCCATGCTAGTGATGGATTGAGGCTGTGGCAACTGTGTGCTACGGCCCTGATCCTCCCTTTTGCTGCCCCTGAAAGGAGTGGCAAAAGGACACCCTAAGAGCTGGTGTGCAGCTTTTTATTACCCCTTCCGGCACAGTGTGTAAAAACACTGTGCTGGAAGGATGTCCTGATGCTGCGCACTGTGCATAATGGTGAGCGGCATCAGGACGTCATCAGGCTGGGGTTGGGGTGGCAGTGCGTGGCTTCCCCTCCCCATCTCTGCATCCAGGCTGACCCTTTGGGCTGGTCTGTAGTCCCTCCTTTGTTATTCAAATGTTTTTATTTGTGAGCCTCCTTGGGTACCTTTTTGGAATAAAAGCAGTATAAAAATGTAAATAAATAAATAAATAACAGGGTCTGCTGCCTGGTGACCAAGACTGGGTGGATCAGGCCATGAGACACTCACTACTCAGTTAACTATGGGCCTAAGCAGACGGTGCAAAGCGCTGTCTTCGAGGCCAGGAAGGGGAGGGGCAGCCTCACGCTGGGCGCCCAACCCCTTCCCCAAAACGTCGTCGGAGTGGCTGGCCCTCCACATGGCCAGCGCTCTGATGACACACTTCTGCTGCAGCGTCCACACACGCTTCAGCGGAAGAGGCGGCGAAGGTGCGCTGGACGCCTTTTGCAGCGCACCTTCAGCGTCTTGTGGAAGGACCGCTATTTTAGCGCTCCTTCCTGGAGCAGGGACACTGTGCCGTGGAGCCGAGGAGTGCGGATGCCTCGGGCCCAATCCACAGCTTCCCGGGGCGGCCCCGTGCCACCCGTCTGCTTCCCCCCTATGTAACTCAGGGGTAGGCAAACTTTCCCCTTTAAGGGCCAAGGGACTTCAGCTCCCAGAAGCCTCAGCCATGTTGGCCAATAGTCCCATGTTGGCCAATAGCTCCTGGGATTCTGGGAGCTGGTCCCTCGGCCCTTAAAGGGGAAAGGTTGCCTACTGATGTAACTGATCTAGAATGTTGGCCAATTTCTATAGTTTAAATGGAAACATGGGCCTCCAAAACTCAAAGAACTGAGACTGAGCAAGGCATAAATATTTCTAATGAACTGCAATACATCCTATGGTTTATCAATGCTTTCTACTACTCCTGACTCCATTTTTGCTGATTAACCAATAAACCTGTGCTACATCATTCTATATTGCTTGCTTAGAAATAATTGCCACTGGTTTCACTTAGTCCTGCTCTCCAGCACATGGAGTATAGTATGGTTATGTACACCAGACTGCTGCAAAACCACAAAGCAAAAATGAATGCACAATGGAAATAGCTACATTAAGCCATGGAAAAAATAGTCAGTAAATGGGGAGGTGTCACAATCTACATTAAACTACACAACACAGTGAAAAAAGAGGGGGGATGATGGAAAATACTAAAAGGCTGTAGGGAGAAAGAGGTTGCTGCTTTCTGCTGCTCTGGTTCTCTGTTTCACCAGTGGGACTCCCTGTTCTTTGCAGGATTAAGGCCCTGACAGCAGGTACAGACATCCATCCAGCTCAGGTGCCTTGCCAGTTGAGGGTACAAAACCAATTTTTCTGCAGTGGGAAGACTCACCTCCAGTAAGGTTGCTGTGACTGGGAGGCCACTGTGTAGATGTGTGAAGGTCTTTCTCTGAACCTAGAACCATGTGAAGGTTTCTGGTTTCCCTCCACTCCTGCTGAGATGGATGGGACCCCTTAAGACCACCTTTTTATCTAAAATAAACCTCACCACCACTGTTATGAGGAATGCTGTGAAAAATGGATTATTTCCCATAATTCTGGGTGTGCAGACCCTCTGATATGAATCTTAAGTGGAAATGCTGACTTTGCCATTGATTTGAAGAGAGACCATCATGTAGGCACAGCCAATTGGCAGATCAAAGCATAGACTGGGAAATTGCAAACAGTGAAGATTCACACCTTACTTGGGAGATTAAGGTGATTTACAGCCACAGGATGTTTTCTGACAAGGTTCAAAGAGAAGACCATGGGCACCACTCCTAATCTATATCAAGTAATTTTTATGGAAATGAAGTTACTGTAGTACAGTAACAACCTTCACTTTAGCCTTAGATCAGGTCTATTCAAGGACTGAAAATCCCTTTGTTTAGTGTGCTAGCTTGAAATTTGGGTGTCCCTCAAGTCACTCTGAATTTTGACTTAGCTCTGACCCTCAGCCACTTCCCCCATCCCATTCTATGTGGCTTAGGTCTACAAGATGTCAATTCATCATAAGGACCAGCCTCGTTCAGGTAATTATCACCCATTAGAAGGCCACTTGTTTATATCCACAGCTAATCCCTTTATTCCTGAGTTCTCATGTGTATGAGTGAATGAAAGATTGTCTTTAACATGTGTGCATGTATTTCCCCAATAAATTCAACAATTATTTTGAAACGCTTTGTTTCTGCTAGTCTTGTTCCCAGCTGCCTTTGTATAAATAGGGATAAAGACCCCACAGTTAATTAATTGAGCTAATTAGAATTCCCCACAGTCAAGTTCATTCATAATACCACCACCGGATTAATTACTCTCCTTTGCCTTAGCAACACATAAGGACTTTGCTAAAGAATTTCACAGACACTTTCCCGTGCCAATTTAGGAAAGAACTAGCCAAGCCAAGGCATGTGAAAAGGAGTACAAAGAGGCAGAGTACTTTAAAGAAAAGCTTTATATCCAAACTAAAGGAGCTCTATAGCAAAAGGATATCACTACATGAAGGACCAACGTGTCCCCCAGGCAAAAACAGAAAGTGTAAGTTACAGGTACAATCATTCCAGTCAAACCAGTGAATCAAATCCAAATCTTAATACCACTGACTGGTATATGTGTCAGGGATGATGGGAGTTGTAGCTCTTCACCTCTGGCTCTAACTCACCACCTTGTTATGCAGCAGAGCTGACCAGCTTTGATCAGTGGTTGATGCTTCTTTCCCAAGCAGCAGAGTTTCAGAGAATAGGCTGAAGACCCTGACAAACTCTCCAAGCCTTCTCACTCTTCTTCCTGAGATGTCTCCAAACTTCTCCAGGATTCCTCTGGCTCTTGTATCTTCCCTCAAGACACCAGACAACTCAGTAGTCTTATATAAAAGATCTACTTTATTCTACTATATACATAAATACTATATGCCCTACAAATCACAATCCCTACACTTCACAATATCTCCCAAACTACTCCACAATACACCAAACTACTCCACACTGTACATTAGCAAACATTGCAATTTATAGCCATTGTTAGACACCACCCACCAGTCAGTTTCCACCCAGTGGGTGTGTACATACATCTTGATTGGTCCACATAGATCATCCCATACCTAAGACCAACCCAAGTGTTTCATCACTTTACCTTGACCACTTAATGAGTCTCAGGTGTTTGCAATCTATCACAGGTGTTCTCAATATACCTTCTATAACTTTGTCCTTGGCTCTCAAGGCTTCTTAATTATATTATCTTTTTCACCTGTGTATCTTCCTGATTGCTCCTGCTTAGTCACTTTGACATTCACATACATATTTTTATTTCTATTACTGTATATCCCATGTTGCTTTTTCCTTAACAAATGGATATATTACCGAAAAACATATCTGATCATAATCTGATTGAATTGATATTGAGAACAAGGAAAAAAGAAATGACTTGGAGATTAAATGATAATTTACTAAACAAAGAGGATAATGTAAATAAAATCAAAAATATATTGAAATGTTATTTCAAAGAAAATAAAACAGAAAGCATGTCCAGTAAAATAATTTGGGAAGCCAGTAAGGCCGTAATTTGAGGAGAATTCATTAAATTACAGAAGGAACTTTATAGAAAAGAAAAGGAGCAGGAATTCAAAATAAAAGAAGAATTGAAAAAGAAAGAAGAAGAATGGAAGGAAGCAGGAGATAAGAAGACAAGATGTAAAGTAGAACAATTACAAAGACAATTAAGAGAGATGGCAATAAAAGAAATAGAAAAAAAATTAAAATATGTTAGAAAAACTTTGAACTAGGAAATAAATCAGGTAAATTGCTCGCTAGTAAATTGAGAAGAGAAAAAGAAAAAAGAATCATTACAGAAATAAAATATAATGGAGGGAAAATTACAGAACAGGAGGAAATCAAAAGATTATTTAAAGAATACTTTGAGAATATGTATAAAAACCAAGACAATAAGGAGGAAGAAAAGGAGAAAATAGAGAAATACTTAAGAGAACAAAATATAAAAGCATTAAAGGAAGAGCAAGTAAGGAAATTGAACCAACCTATAACAACGAAGGAAATTCAAGATGCTATTGGGAAAATGAAACCAGGGAAATCCCCTGGACCAGATGGATTGACAACGCTATATTACAAGAAAATGGTGGATGTCTTGGTAGAACCAGTGAAAGAATTGTTTAATGATATCAAGGATTACAGCATACCTAATTCATGGAAAGAGGCTTGGATTGTATTAATTCCCAAAGAAGAGGAAGAGGGTATAGAGATGAAGAAATATAGACCCATATCGCTGACAAACACGGATTACAAAATCTTCACGACAATAATATCAACTAGGTTAAAGGGAATATAAAATAATATTATACATGAAGATCAAAATGGTTTTTTGCCTGATAGACAAATAAAAAACAATATAAGGACAGTTTTAAATATCATAGAATATTATGAACATCATCATAATAAAAAAATAGCATTAATCTTATTAGATGCGGAGAAAGCTTTTGATAGGGTGAAATGGGCTTTCTTGTTAGAATTGATCAATAAAATTAAGATGGGAGAAACATTTATCAATTGGACACAAGAAATTTACAAGGAACAGAATGCACAAATTATTGTTAATCAAGAAAAAAACGAAAAAATGAAGATTGAAAAAGGGACAAGACAGGGGTGTCCCCTCTCGCCTTTATTGTTCTTATTAGTTTTGGAAGTACTGAATGATAGAATTAGAGAGGACCCGGCAATAAGGGGAACAAAAATGTTTTATACTCTTATACCTTATATTTTCATAGAGGGTAGTTGCCTAATTTTTAACACTGTAAACCATTCCTGATCACTATGAATATATGTTTAGTTATTAGCCTTGGTTTCCAGTTTCTCATCTTTGTTTGAGATGAGAAGAGATAGCCTGAATTCCAGTTTTTAACTGGTAGTTTTGAAACCCACAAATAATAGCCATCAAATAATATTATTACATGCAATGCCATTAGACTACATTAAAACCTCTGGAGCCTAGTCTTATCATTTATATTAGACTCTAAACCTTTGAAAGGACACATGCAGAAGCCAATTTCCATCTCAGGATTGGCCCATATTCTTGATGTGTATATTTAGCCATCCTTGCCAAGTTAGTATTAATAAATTACATAGATTGCAGTGACCTATCTATTTCAGAGTTTCTTTCTGTGTTTTGCAAGTCCCTTATGTCCAGCTTTTTGTAAAATGTCTTTAATGTTCTCCAGTGTGACTAATTTTTCAGCTTCTTGGCTGTGCAGATTGAGTAGTGTACATTTTATGTCTCCTCTGCTTATTAGTTTATGGCTATGCTGTCCTGCCAATTGTAAAAATAGTTTTTGCTTATTATGCATGTTGCATATGTTCAATAATCTGCAAATGTCCAACAGAGCCATAGAAACATAAAAATGATTTAAAGTGTTATTATTTGGCATTGCATTGTTTTATCTCAGTTTGAGAGGATCTAATAATATTAAAAGTATCAACTATCTTGTGTATAGTGTATGTTTTATGTGCTATTTTATTATTCCTTCTGAATATTTTGCCTTGTCACTATATATTAGGGGAATGGAAGACATTTCTTAGGCTCACATGTTAATGTGAGATTACCCAAATTCAGCCACTTAAAACTGAGCATAGATCCAAATAAAAATTGGGAGTGGAAATCTATAAAGGTTCAAGTTTGCAATGTGATTGAGAAAACAATAAAATACTTTTGAAAAATGCAGCTGGGAAGAACATATATAACAGGGATTGGTGGGACTCATACATACAAACATGGTTTAGTCTTTGAGAGATGACATTGAAGGTATATACATTTGATAAGTGTGCAAAATACATGCTTATACTTTGAACAATACACACAGGAGCTTATCACATTACCTTTTAAAGTGGAAAAAGCCTCCCAGGATGCAGCCAGGATGCTGGATGGGGGCAGGAATTATCACACAGTATGTTGCGCCGAATCACTGGGCAACTGCAGCTCAGGTCACAGCCGTGCTCAGATGGCCCTTTTTAGAAAATGGAAAGCTTCAGTTTTCTAGAAAGGGCCAGCTGAACCTGGCAGTTGCCCAGTGATTCAGCGGTGACTTACTGTGCAATAATTCCTGCCCCCATCCAGCATCCTGGCTGCATCCTGGGAGGCTTTCTGCTTTAAAAGGTAATGCAATAAGCTCCTTAGGAATTTTAACCTGAGTCAAAATAATTTTAATAATAATAATAATAATAATAATAATAATAATAAACTTTATTTCTAACCCACCCCTCTGCTAGGCAGCAGGGGCAGTGTACAACAAATTAAAACAATGCAAGAGTAAAACACATTGCCAAGTATTCACTCTAACCCTCCCACCCCTTAAAAATAGATTAAACTGAGATAGTATTAAAAACAGCAAGAATGATAAAACATCAAGTAATAAAATCATAAAACAAAGTAGCTGCAAAACAATAGTGGCTAAGGATAGGGGGGTAGGGGAGTGGATTGACAAGCCAGACCATCCAAGGGGGAGCCGGGAGATTATTCTGGGAAGGCCTGCCGGAAGAGATCCGTCTTTACTGCTTTTTAAAAGCGGTCAAGCATGGTAATAAGATGGATCTCATCCGGCAGGCTATGCCATAATCTTGGAGCGGTGACAGAAAAGGCCTTCTGGGAGGTCTACTACAGCCTAGTTTTCATAGGCTGTAGCAGATTTCTCCCAGATGACTGGAGTATGCGGGGGGGGGGGGGGGGATCATACGGGAAGAGGAGGTCCCAGAGATAAGTTGGACCCGAACCATGTAGGGCTTTAAAGGTCAAAACCAACACCTTGTACTGTGCCCGCAAACTAATCGGCAGCCAGTGGACAGATTTCAACACTGGTGTGATATGTGCTCTTTCCTAGATACACCAGTGAGTAACCTGGCTGCCATGTTTTGAACCAGTTGGAGTTTCTGGGTTAGGCACAAGGGTAGCCCCATGTAGAGCACGTTACAGAAATTTAAATGTGAGGTTACCAGAGCATGTACCACAGTTTCCAGGTCCCTAGTTTCCAGAAAAGGGCGCAGCTGGCGTATCAGCTGAAGCTGATAACAGGCACTCCTGACCGTTGCATTCACCTGATTTGTCATGTGAAGCGACGAATCTAGGAGTACCCTTAGACTGCGAACACAGTCCTTGGAGGAGAGTGTGACTCCATCCAGGATTGGAAGGTGTATTCCCAAGCCTGGTTTCGGGCCCGTCACTGTTAGAACCTCTGTTTTGTCTGGATTCAGTCTCAATCTGTTTTTCCTCATCCAATCCATTACCGCCTTAAGACAATCATTGAGAGGAGAGATGCCATCTGAGGTCTGGGCAGATGATTGGGTCATGGAGAGGTATATCTGGGTGTCATCAGCATACTGAAGACACCATGCTCCATGCCTCCGAATGATCTCTCCCAGTGGCTTCATATAGATATTAAATAGCATCAGGGACAGGATGGTGCCTTGGGGGATGCCACACTTAAGCTCAATTTTGGAAAAGCAACTGTCCCCAAGCCTCATCCTCTGGGATCTGCCCGAGAGGAAGGAACGGAACTACTGCAAGGCAGTGCCTCCGATTCCTAACTCTCTCAGGCGATCCAAGAGGATGGAATGGTCTATTGTATCAAAGGCCGCTGAGAGGTCCAAGAACACCAGCAGGGTCATACTACCCCTGTCAATACCCAAGCGGAGGTCATCAGCCAGAGCAACCAAATAAGCTTCATGGTGGAAAATGATAAACCACAATAATGTTTCCCAATCTTTATTTCACAGATGAGATTTTTTTTTTTAAGGGACATATTCTTTGGGACGATCTCTGGGCATCTACAGAAAGGCGGCTGTGGGCCTCCCCGAGAAGTGGAGGATTGGGGTCGAGGCTGCCCCATGCCTCGGCCCCAATCTACCCTTTTGGTGACTGGGAAAAGAGCACCAAAATAGCGTTCCTTTCCTAAGCCGCAGAAAGGGTGCCGCAAGAGCCGCCACAAGGCTCTTTTGCGTGTCTTCTGGCACAGTGTGTAAAAATGCTGCACCTGAAGGATGTCATCAGAGCGCTCACTGTATGCAACAGTGGGCGCTCTGATGACATCCTCAGGAAGGGGTTGGGGCATCTGGTGTCTGGCTGCCCCTCCCCTCCCATGGCTCCAAGATGGTGCTTTGCGCCATCTGCAGAGCCCCTCTATTAGCTGGGCAATATTCAATGCTGGCAAGCCTTACTCTTTAATCTCTCTTTTGCTTTTTATGCCAACACTTTGCCAACTACCTTTTCACTCTCTCCATCGCTCATACTCCTTTTTCCCTTTAATCCAATAGTCTGTCAGAGGAAGGACAGATTGTTTTTAGCAGATCAGAAAAGTTTGCTTTTAAAGAGCTTCTGAAATTAAAGGTCAAATGAAGCCTAAGTTAACCTATCCTTTCTATGAACCGACTTGCTTCAGTTTGAAGCAGTGTGGTTTCTTGATAAGTTCCAGCAATTACAATGAAATAATGCCATTTCATTCATTTCCAATTCTTCATTAAACTTCACCATCCATTAAAACATCCCTTGTGTACAATGGAACACCTGTTATTAAATTAGTGCCTAGTAGATATTTTGACTAATTGTTTTCATCTGCAGTACAATTAAGAAATTCATTAAGTCAATGGTGGACAAAAGGCCTCTGCAGACTGGCCCAAAGGGCTGGCCTGGAGACAGAGTTGAGATCCTATAATGGATTATATGTTTTTCTTTTCTTATTTTACTTTATGGAACAATAAAGCTCTACTTTAGAACTACAAGATTTGTCTGCATGCATTTAGCATGGGAAAAGCTGATGGAGGAAGCTGTTCACTATAATCTGCTATACTCGGCATACCACAACTGAATATTAACAATGCCACCTTTAGATCTCCAAAGAGTTAAAGTACAAAAAAAGAAAAAAAGAAGAGCTATTTTTTCCCTTGTTCCTGTATGCTTCTGGGATCAGTGAGTTTTATATTATAATTACAGCATGTTCTTCAGCACCTAATCCCACAATTGCAAAAAATGAAAATTGAAACTTGATGTCTGAACACAAAAATTTGATTTTTATTATCCTTTTTTTAAAAAAAAAAAAAAATCTGAGCATTTATATTTATATTTGCTGGGGGCAAAATGTTGGACTTAGGGCTGATGCAGACTGGCACAAAGGGCCGGCCTGGGGGTGGAGTTGGGGTGACCACACGCCAGCCACCCCAACTCCACTCCAACGCTGTCTTGATACCATGTGCTTGTCCGCATGGTGCACAGCATCAGGATGCTCCCTTGGCGCAGTGTGCACACATGCTGCACCAAAAGGGCGCAAAAGAGCCATGGCAGTGGCTCTAAAGGTGGCCTTTTGCCACCCCCAAAAGGGGAGGCATTTTGCTGCTCTTTTGGGGGTGGCAAGAAGGAGGATCAGGGCTGCAGCATGTGGTTACCTCTGCCCCAATCTGCCGCTCCCAGGGGCCACCCCTTTTGGGCTGTCTGCATCAACCCTTAGTCTTGCCAGAGTTACTCAACCTTTCATTAAGTTTTCAGGAGGCTACATAAATTTGCATATCAATATTAGTGTCACCCAAAAGCCACAGACAGGCCCCTCAGAGTAAGGATCCATGTCCAGCATACTAGGTTCCAATTCACATAATGAGAGAGAGATTCTTAATGCATTTTATTCGATCTTGCAAGATTGAGTACACATGGCTTGGTAGCAAATCATTGCTTTTGAGAACAGCATTCTTACAGTTTACAATTATATCTATGACATCAGAGTAAACTGTTATTGGAAGACTGTAATCTACATACAAACATAGCCTAAATACATGAACACTGCATGGTTACTAACTCCTGATTGGCTGCTCAAGCTTTGCTTATTATGTCACATATGTGTTTTTCTGCTTATGCATAGCAAATCTGAATTTGCCCATTGTCCATTCACCTCTCAGAAATATGTTATCTATTGTAGCTGTTCTCCCTTAAGTTCCCAAGGAAAGGAATGTCAGTTGCATCCTCAAAGAACAGGCCTCAAAGATAAACCCTACTTGCTTTTTTAAAATCACTTTTAGGCTTCAGACCCACTTTCTGTCTGGGCCTAGTCCTTTGACTGTCACTAGGAATGCAGATAGATGCATTGATTAACTTGTATCTCCCAGCTCTAGTTGCTGAGAAGTGGATGCAGAAGTCCCATTATTTGAACACCAATGACTGGATTTAGTAATGGTAGGGAACACAAATAGGATAGCACCTACATGGTGTCATGCCCTGCCTACTTGTCAGATGTTCCTAGTTCCAGTTGCCACTGTTGTCATGATGATCACTCATTTCATTTTTGACATCAGAACTAGACAGCAGTTGTCAGCAAGACAGCCTGCATGGTGTACTGGTCTGAGGGTTGGACTAGGACTCTTGGAGGCCAGGGAATCCCAAATCTGCCATAGAAACCCACTGGTTGACCTTGGGCAAATCACACTCACTCACCCTAAGGCAATGGCAAAACTCTTTTGAATAAATCTTGCAAAAAGTTCATGATAGATTTGCTTTAAGGTCACAAAATTTGGAAGCAACTTGAAGACACACAGCAATTTTCCTAACATGATAAATTGCTGGCAAAACTCTGGTAACCCAAGTGATCCAGTGAACTAGATTGCCAAACCAGTCTGTGATCCACTAACCCTGCCAAACCCAGATGGATTGATTGTTGAATGGTTTTGCCTATTTCCATAAATACCTACTGTGCCAAGGTGAACTTCAAAAGCCCAGTTGAGGGGTACACCAGCTGGGTACAGGGGAGACACTTGGGTTTTATCTAAATGCTCTTTCAATATTTTGGTTGTCATAGAATAGCAAACCTTAGACACCCTAAACATGACTCTAGGCTCCCTGTGTCAATGCTAAACTGTCAATGCTAAACTGTGGCTGTATCTCTATTTCAGAACATGACAAGCTAATCTGCTTATCCCAACATTTATTAGCTATAAAATGCCAATTTATTACATATTTCTTACATATGACTTTAAAACTTTAAACTGTACATCTAAAACCTAAAAAAAAAAAAAAAATGCTGCACAGGTTGTTCCTGCATGTAGAGGGGAAAAATGTTCACCTTATATAAAATGTAAAACTGTGGAGTTGTCAGCTACTTTAGCAACCCAGATTGTTGTAAGGTCATATAAAAGAGTTTGCACACATCTGTTTGGTTATTCTATTCTATCCTATTATATTATTTGCAAGCTTGAACAATTAACAGTTTAGTGTTTAGGCCAATGTTTATTTGAAATGAATATTTGTATTAGGATAGCAGTCATTCTTTCATTAACTAAGAATATGCAGCTTCATTATTCTGCCTGCTGAACAGTTTTCTCATGAATCTCCCTAACAGTTCTTCTTATGAAATGAATAAATGGCTTGTGGCAGTCTTGCCTTGAATTCAGGAGCATCCCAAAAGATTCTCCACACCCACTCACTTGTTGTAGAGTCTGTAGATCTGGAGGTAATATAAATACTTTAAAATATACATTTAAAACTGTATTAATGCTTCCCTATGGGGCACGGATGAATTGATGGCTGAAGCACAATGTATTGGAAGTGGATGTCAGAAAAGGAAGCTTTGAGCATAAACAACCCCGCCCCCCAGGTTATATATCATCAGAATGACCATACAATCCTGTGTCTCAGCCACATCATGCTTCTACATGTAGATTTGGTGTTGTTGTATGCCTTCAAGTCATGTCTGACTTATGGCAACCCTATGGTGAACTTTGCAATTCCTTTGCAATTTCCTTGCTCTACTATTCCAAATTTGAAGACAAAGACGTGGATATTTGATGTATTATTCACATTTTCACCTTATTTCGGAACATGCAATTCAGCTACCTTGGACCACGTCAGCCACAAAGTTACTCTGGATTACAACTCTCAGACCTCTTAAACAGTATGTCATCTGGACCAGTAGAGTGGCAACAGAATAATTCCACATCGGCTCCTACCTGATGCTTGCATGTGACCATTTTAACTGGGGTTTCCTGAGATGGAATGTATCCTCTTGCACTGAGCTGTGAGCCTTCCATAAAGATGGGCAACCTCTGGTTTTATTTCAAAGCTCGCTGTGTAGTAACCCACACTCTCATTTCCCCTTCTCATTTCCTCCTTTCATCAATGGCACCTGATGAGCTAGTATGGATTCTTTTAGAAGCCTAGAAAAAGATCACACTTCCATTCAGGTGATCTTGTGGTCCTAGGATTGCAATTCACAGAGAGAGGGTATCTTTTCCTACATGAGCCTTTTCTACATTGCTATCACTTTCCCAACATCATAAAAATAGACCTTGGTATCCTTGTCAAAGTGGTCTGTGTAGACATGACAATACCTGAGATGGTGCCTGCTAACTTAGAAAGTACATATAATTCTGGGCTATATTATTGCTGGAAAAGTCAGCTCCTCTCCAGGAAGTTTCAGAATATATTTGTAGGATATTACAAAGAATTCTGGAATATATGCACTCTCCATCTTACCCATCCTGTCTTCCCAGGGATAGCAACAAGTCTTGATCTGCCTCCAAAGAAAAGTGGGTTTTCTTTTTAATCAAAAAAGTTTAAGAGCTCAAATGTGGTATATGACAGGGTATTTTTTTTAAAAAATCTTTTGAAATATGATGTTCCAGTTTAGTTATTCCTCTCAGATGACCCTTTCTTCTTATCATTTGCATCCTGCACTGGTTATCTTTCATCTCCACTTTCAACTTTTTGTTTATTTCTTCAGGTTGTTTCTCCCTTTCTTTTACTATAGCCCTCATATTTCTCCCTATCGGGGAAAAATATCTCCTTCATCTGAATGGGGTTGGTACTAGCACAGCATTTTAAGGATCAGGGATTCTTATTCGCTTTCATTTATTTTTCTTTCCCTAGTGCATCTCCCTTGATATTCCTCATTTTAATTTTCTCACCCTGTTATGTCTCATCTCATTGCTCTAATTCTTATCCTCAGCTTGGGAAAACAGTGAGATATTGTAAATATGTAAATGTGAAATAAAGAAGGGGGCATCAAGTTGCTTTGTACAGCTGTGCAATTCATGAAAAGAGGGAAAGAGAGCCAATTATTCCTGGGAGGGCCTACTCACTCCCCTCCCTCTTTCTCTAACTCATATCCAAAAGAGGCTGTGCTATACATCCAAGAAAAATGAGGCCAGCAGCCTGCAGAGAGAAGGAAATAAGGAAGAGAGAGAGAGGAAGAGACAGAGAAAGAGTACTCATGGTGCTTTTACAGTTGTATAAGTGAATGTGACTTTGCATCAACAAGTGCCTTCCAGCATTTACAGAAGTCTCAGTCCCTTAAGATCCCAGCAAAATAATATAAGAAATGATGCCTCCGGACAAAGAAACAAAACCAGTACTGAATATGTTTGCTGCTAAAAGAATCACTAAATGTTTGCACATCTTAATGTAATGACAGTGAGGCAGTATGGCAGCATGCAGCATTCCATCTTGTTTTCTGCTGCTCCAGAGAATAGGACACGGAGCAGTGGATACAAGCTACAGGAAAAGAGATTCCACCCAAACATTAGGATGAACTTCCTGAAAGTAAGGGCCAATGCAGACCGGTCTAAAGAGCACAGAGCTGCCCCTGGGAGCAGCGGATCAGGGCCGTGGCAACCACATGCCACAACCCCGATCCTCCCTTTTGCTGCCCCCAAAAGAGTGGCAAAATGCCGCTCCTTTTAGGGGAGGCAAAAGGCCACCCTTTCAGCCATGGCAACAGCTTTTTCATACTATATTGGCACAGTGTGTGTGTACACTGTGCCAAGAGGGCATCCTTATGCTGCACACTGTGCGAACAGGCATGCAGCATCAGGACATGGTTGGGGTGAAGTTGGGGCAGATGGCATGCAGCTGCCCTGCCCCAATTCCACCCCCAGGCCAGCCCTTTAGGCCAGTCTACAAAGCCCCTAAGACAGTAACAGTAACCTCAGATACTGGTAGAATCTCCTTCTTTGGAGGTTTTTAAACAGAGATTGGATGGCTAGCTATAGGGGGTGTTTGTGAATTTCTGCATAGCAGGGGGGTTGGACAGGATGGTCCTTGTGGTTTGTTCCAATTCTATGGAGTTTATCACACAGGGAAAATTGGAAGTTTAAACAGGTTAGGCCCAATTGCGCGAATGATTTTCACATGACGTTGTGCACAAACCACTTGGAATCCAACAGGAGAGTGACATGAACCAGAAAATAGGCACTTTCAGGAAAATACCATAAATTCATTTCCGTTTCATTCACAAATTTGCCTTTTTAGCTCAATTGCTCTAGTGTGAAAGCCATTTGCGGGATTCTCCCTGTTTCTGTACTTGTTGCCAGATTTCCCATGGTTCTTGGGACAAGTAGCCAGGGCTCTTAAAGGAACAGTTGCTGGGGCAAAGGCAGGGACACAGAGAAAAAGCTTGCTTCTCCTCTGTGTGAATGTCTCTTCTCCCTTGCCCTTTTCCATTAGCTGGGGTTCTTAAAGGAACAGCTACTGAGAGAAGGCAGGGACACTGGTTGCTGAGAGGGATGCAAACTTTTATGCTGTTTTTCTACCTTCCTACTTCTTTGGGTAATGTTTTGTTCTTTTTACTTAGGTTGGATACCATTTCTTGGAAAGTAAGGGACAGTACAGTATATTTTTTATAAAGAAAATTATGTAAATAAAATTGTTCATTTCTCTGGGTGATTTCTTGTGATGCAACTACTTCTGTGTGCACATGCAAAAAAAGTGATTCCTAAACCACTATTGGGATTTACACACATCTGTGTGAAAACCAAATGTGTGTTCTACCCTCCTTCTCATTTAGTTATGAGCTTCTAATGCATTATTGTGTTCTGTGTGTGAAAATCATTTGCGCATTGCACACTTTTGTGGGTTGTGGCCACTGTAATCATTATTAGGATGGAGGTACATATGGTTCTATCTCAAGGCATTTAAAGTGGCATGTTCTTCCCCAGGAAACCTTGGAAACTGGTTCAGACTGGGCAGTGTGGAATTTTAAAGAGAAAACTGTTGACTTTCTCATCAGTCAGCCAAAACTGATGGGGGAAAGTCAGAGTAATTAAAAGATTTAGAATGAATATGAGTTACATATTTCCCTTTCAAATATACAACTGCTGATACTTAAATATTGTATGAACTAAATCAGTAGTTCTTAACCTGTGGTCCCCAGGGGATCACAATGTTTTCACAGGGATCCACAAAGGCTTGAAGGATCCACAAAAGCTGGCTGTCTGGGCCTGCACATTTCTATTCAATTCATTCCAGCTGTAAACTGAGAAGAAGCAGGAAAAAAGTCTTTCCTTTCTATGCAGTACCTTTATTGGATGGTGTGTTAATGGTTCAGTGTTAAAGTGGTGTTTATGGGTTTTAAATCGTGAATTAAGTCTAGGGAATCTGCAGCAACAAAATATATTTAAGGAGGGGAGTCTTTAAGAACCATTGAGCTAAGTCAAAGAGAGCATGACCTCCCAATAGACAGGTTGTTGTTGAAGAGAAATAAATTAAACCAAATACCAAAGGAAGGATACAGTCTCAAGTATGCTGTACATTGTTCACAGTTTACAATGAGAAGAAAAGTAAAATGAAACTTGTAGATTTGTCATATTTTAATTCAATATTAGTCCTACATAGAGAGGACCCATTAAAACCAATCAATTGGGTATTGGGTCCCCTCTACATTGGACTTAAACTGGATTTAGCCAACAGTGGACAAAATTTGTCTTTCCAGATTTTTTGCAGCTCTTGACCACTCCAAACTTCCAGAACAGTCCTTTTTCAGTCTGAAAAGTAGGTATATAAAATTTACAATGTTTACTCCTATAGGCAAGAATAAATAATTTTACCATTTTCAATAGGAAATTATCAATAATTTTGCTGTTGTCAAAGACTATTTGTGGTTATCATGTTGTTGTTCTTGTCTCTTCCCTTTTCTGTTCTTATTTCCTTTGTTTTACTGTGTGCCTGTAACATTTGACCGTTTTATAAACATTTGAAAATCAATAAAAATATTTTTTTAAAAAGACTATTTTTAGTTTTTAACTTATTCTGTGAAAAAATATGCATGTAAGGGGAGTATTTTGGAAATACTTGTTTAAGCAAGCTGGAATGGGAAAAAGCTATGGCTTTCAAAAGTACAAGTGTGTGTTGGAGTTCTTCAAGTAAGCTGCACCATCTGGACTGGAAGTAGTATGCATCTTACCACCAGTTGTTTGGGAACATACATAAAAGAAAAAGTGTACTTACACTCATGCCTTGTTCGTGGATTAGATGGGAGACTGGTTGGCCACAGTGTGATTAGAATGCTGAACCAGATTACAATGCCCTTGAGCACACAGATCTCTCTATCTAGTTATGTGTGAGTGGATCAATAGAAACAGGCTTGCTTTCTGCTTCCCACCTTTGCAGAAGACTGGAGGACTGTACTAAGAGGCTGAAAAGATGGGTCAGGATAGCATAGACTGAGCCCATACTATCCTGGCCTTGGTTCTCAAACAGGTCAGCATGGGGATGGGTGCGTATTTTACAGACCTGTCCTTGCACCAACCTGGGGTCCACTACTGGTGTGCATGCATTACCTTGCCATTTCCCCATCCCAATTGCTATTATGCTTGTTGCTGCTGTAGTTATAGTAAATTGTCGGCACTTGCCTTATTTTAAAAAATGTTTTAATTTGATGTTTGATTTAAAAACTTTTTAAGGGGTGGGAGGGTTAGGGTTTGGGGTTGATCTTATTGTGTTGTATTTTTATGTTGGAAGCTGGCCCGATTGCTATGCAGAGGGGCGGGATACAAATAAATTTATTATTATTATTATTATTATTATTAAAAGAAAGCTGCATTTTCTGGGCAGAAAATAATATTGCCACATAGAAAATAAATATTGCTGCACAGAAAGTGCTACTTTCTGTGTATGAGATCTATTTTTCTATGCATAAGTGTGATTTTCTGTGCAAAACACTTGAGAGACATTTGTTAAAATGTTTTCAAATATTCTTTCCATCCTTACTGGTGAATTGCCTCTCTTAGCAGTCTGAAAGAACAGATATTTATGAAGTTAATAGGTTGCATACCCGCTCTCCTCCTCCTCCTCCTCCTCCTCCTCCTCCTCCTCCTCTTATTTGTATTCATATCATCATCACATTTTCTGAACCAATAGTGGATTTCTGTCCACTTCCAGGTTTGCAATTGACATTTCTGCCATTCCCTGTAGCCTTCAGAAGTTCAAAGGGCCAAAAATTAGCCCTCAGGATTGTTAACCCCAAAGCATCTCAATTCCTGCAGATGGGAAAAGATATAATGGCTACTCTCTTTCTCTACCTAATGCCTATTCCCCCTTTTTTCCTGCTGAGAGGCAATTAACTAAAATAATAATAATAATAATAATAATAATAATAATAGAATATTATTGAGTATTTAAATGTTGCTGTACCTACTACAATAAAAATGAATAAACTCTTCCCAGGCCCTCTTAACCACATCTATGTCCCCAGTCCAACAAATCTAGAAATAGAGAAAATAAAGGAGAGAGAGAAAAAAGAGACAATGGTGATTTTTTTTCTTTTTTAATAAAAAGAATATTTGAAAAGCAGTTGAAAATGTATCTCTCAAGTGTCAAGAAATCTTGAAACTGAAGTGTGTCAGAGAAACCTAATGGCTGAGAATCTTTGTATTTTGAGACCTGTGTGAAAAACAAATGATTTTTTCGGCATAGCAAGCAAGTTTTCTGCACATAAAAAAAGTTTACTACAGAGAAAATAGCATTTCTCCATAGAAAAATGAATTTTCTCCACAAAACATGCTACTCCACAAAATATGCTACAGGTTCTGAACTGTGAATAATCATAAAAAAAACAGTTATCCATTACTTTCTTGCAATGAGGAGGAAAATGGTAAAATAATTCATTTTTACCTTTGAGAATGAATAATAATAATAATAATAATAATAATAATAATAATAATAATTTATTTATAGCCTGCCCCTCTGTGCGGCAATCGGGGCAGGTAACAACATTTAAAACAGACAAAGTTAAAAACATTCCCTGGACCCATAGCCCAAACCTCCCATCCCCTTAAAACAGAATTAAACTAAGGAAGAGTTAAAATCAGCAGTACAATAAAACAATAAAACAATAAAACAGGAATCAGTGAATGAAAGAAGATAAAAACTCATCTCCCAACAAACAGCTGTTATTCTGGGAAGGCCTGCCGGAAGAGATCTGTCTTTACTGCTTTTTTAAAAATCAGCAAGAGTAGTAATGAGACGGATCTCATCCGGCAGGCCATTCCAAAGTCTGGGAGCGGTTGCAGAGAAGGCCCTCTGGGAGGTCTGAGACAGCCTGGTTTTTATTGGCTGGAGCAGATTCCTCCCAGAGGACCGAAGGGTGCAGGGGGGGGGATCATTCGGGGACAGGTGGTCCCTAAGATAAGATGGACCCAAGCCATGTAGGGCTTTAAAGGTCAAAACTAACACCTGTACTGTGCCCGGAAACTAATGGGCAGCCAGTGGAGGGATTTAAGCACTGGTGTTATGTGCTCCCTCCTAGGTGTTCCTGTAATTAACCTGGCTGCCATGTTCTGCACCAGTTGTAATTTCCGGGTTAGAAACAAGGGTAGCCCCATGTAGAGTGCGTTGCAGTAATCTAGGCGTGAGGTTACCAGGGCATGTACCACAGCTTCCAGATCCCTCACATCCAGATAAGGGTGCAGTTGGCGTATTAGCTGGAGCTGATAACAGGCACTCCTGACCGCCGCATTCACCTGACTAGTCATGTGAAGTGACGAGTCAAGGAGTACCCCCAAGCTGTGAACACAGTCCTTAGAGGAGAGTGTGACTCCATCTAGGACTGGAGACTGTATTCCCAGATCTGGTTTCAGGCCTGTAATTGTGAGTATCTCTGTTTTGTCTGGATTCAACTTCAATCTGTTTTTCCTCATCCAATCCATTACCGTTTTGAGACAATCATTAAGAGGAGATATGCCATCTGAAGTTTGAGACGATGATCTGGTCATGGAGAGATATATCTGGGTCATCAGCGTACTGAAGACACCGCACTCCATGCCTCCAAATGATCTCACCCAGCGGCTTCATGTAGATGTTGAATAACATCAGGGACAGGATGGGCCCTGAGGTACACCACAATTAAGCTCAATTTTATATGAGCAACTGACCCTGAGCCTCACCCTCTGGGATCTGCCCGAGAAGAAGGAACGGAAACACTGCAAAGCAGTGCCTCCAATTCCTAACTCTCTCAGGCAATCCAAGAGCATGGCATGATCTATAGTGTCAAAAGCCGCTGAGAGATCCAAGAGCACCAGCAGGGTCACACTACCCCTGTCGATGCCCAGGCGAAGGTCATCGATCAGAGCAACCATGGCAGTCTCCACTCCATAACCTGTCCTAAAGCCGGTTTGAGATGGATCAAGATAATTGGTTTCATCCAAGACTGCTTGGAGTTGGGAAGCAACTGTCCTCTCAATCACCTTGCTTAAAAAAGGAAGCAAGGAGACTGGTCTATAGTTGTTTCTATCCAGGGGTCCAGGGAGGGTTTTTTCAGGAGTGGCTTAACCGCCGCCTCCTTTAAACAAGATGGTATACTACCCTCCCTGAATGACACATTGATTGTGTCCCGAAGGAACACCTTCAACACATCTCTTCCCTGGATGACCAGCCATGATGGACAAGGATTGAGGGGGCAAGTCGTCTTCCTCACCCTTCTGAGCAGCTTGTCCACGTCATCGGTACTCACAGATTGTAATTGATCCAGTAAAATGCCATCAACGGAGTTCCTGGATTCCTCGTCTACAGATTCTGCCAAAACACTGGCATCCAAGTCAGCTCTTATCTGAGAGATTTTGTCTTCAAAGTAGGTATTAAATGCCTCACAGCAGGCTGCTGTTGGGTTAAGTAGGGGGTTTGGCACAGGGGGAACCTTCGTCAGCTCCCCACCACCCTAAACAGCTCTGCTGGGCAAGACTCTGCAGACACAATATGTGCAGAACAGAAGGATTTTTGCGCTGCACGTAAAGCCTCCCTATAGAAATCAAGATGCTTCCTAAGGCGAGTTCTGTCAGATAAGAGATGAGTCCTTCACCATTCACACTCTGGTCATTGTCCAGCATGCTTCATCCTCCTAAGCTCCTCTGTATACCAGGGCTTACGGTTTGAAGCAGGCCAGAAAGGACGCTTGGGAGCGATTGTGTCAATAGCCCTGGTGAGATCGGTGTTCCAAGTATCAACCAAGGCTTCGACAGAATCACCGGCATTACCAACCATTAAACCCTCTTAGGCTTTCTGGAAACCAATTGGTTCCATTAGCCTTTGAGGGCGGACCGTTCTAATGGGTCCACCACCCCCGGGAGGGCGGACAATAGACTTTAGTTCTGCCTTGATCAGAAAGTGATCCATCCATGACAATGCAGAGGGTTTTTTTATCTCCGCCCACGGATGTTCCTGCTCTGTACTAAAGACCGCATCGAGGGTATGACCAGCACAATGTGTGGGCCCATCGACCAACTGGAATAGGCCCATATTTGTCATGATATCCATGAACTCCTGAGCTGTGCCAGTTAGATCTTGTAAATTGGTTTTGAGTGGAATGTTGAAGTCGCCCAAAACCAAAAGTCTGGGCAACTCCAACAGCAACTCAGAAACCAGAGCAGTCAGCTCGGTTAGGGAGTCTGTTAAGCAATGGGGTGGCTGAAACTTACAAAGATTCACATATAGGTTCTACTCATATTGCCCACTAAATCAATCTATCCAGTATAGGTATGGTGGATTTAATTTGCACCTTCCCCGAAAAGCAGCCAGTGAAAAGAATTGTATGTTAAATCAGGAGATGGAAACTTCAAAGTCTTAAAAGGGATCTAGATTAAAAATTGCAATATTTCTACTTAACAACAATCCTAATCATCTTCCTGCTCCTGCTATTGCATCTGGAATTTATTGCAAGAAGGAGGCTGATACACTAGACTCATTTCCTAGATTCAAGGAATACCGTACTTTTAAATGAACAGATATGTAGTGTACTTTCCTTCTTTATTGCTAGAGTAAGAACTAATTTTTTTTAGATCAGACATGCCAAACACTGATCATGGCTTGTCTAGTTGTTCTCCTGGCAGGCTAAATTTCATTATCTCTGAATAATTTCCTGAAGATGGGTGTCCAGTGTAATCTTAAGTATCCTCTATGAGCTTGATTTTACAAATCTCTTGACAACTTTTTGGTTTGCTTATATTCTACTACTAACACACATCCCACCAATATTTAACTTAAATGTTGCTTGCTATATCTTAAGTCCATCACACAGACTGCAAAAATGGCCTACCTTCCAGTTTCCCATTGAATGCAATTACTTTGTTTTTCAGTTCATGAACCTATATTTCATAAGCCATGAACTGTGTTCTTAAATTTATTATGAATTAAGAATAACATTTCATGTGGATTTCTGTAGTACAAGCAAAATCTTACCTAATAAATGTTTTGATTTATGGAGTCCAACTGACATCACCCTTAGAAAAGGATGCTTGATCTGAAGTAGTGAGGACACTACAATACCTTTGAGTATCATCATTAGTAATAGCATGACAAGCTACCATGACTTTGGCTCTAAAATCTTGTGGATAATATCTTCCAGAAGCTTTTCAAAGAAAATGATAACAAAGGAAGGGATAAAGGTCCCAAACACACTGCAGAAATAATCTAGCTTGAGACCATTTTAACTGCTGTGGCTCTGTGCTAGAGAATTCTGGGAATTGTCCTTTATTGTGGCACCAGAGGTCTCTGACAGAGAAGACTAGGGGCCTCTGTAGACTGGCCCAAGGGGCCTGCCTGGAGGCAGAAATGGGGAGGCGCAGCCACACGCCGGCCACCTCAACCCCATGCCGAGGACGTCCTGATGCCATGCACCATTATGCACGGCGTGCAGCAGGACATCCTTCTGGTGCAGCGTTTTGCACATTGCACCAGAAGGGGTGCTAAAGAGCTGCGTGCTAGCTCTTAGGGTGGCCTTTTGCCACCACCTACCAGCCAGCCAGCCAGCCGGAGGACTCTGGAGAACTGTGAAAAAGCCTTCTTCCCTCATTACACTGGGGTAAAAGGCAGCTCAGCAGGGAGTTGGGGTGTGGCCAGGAGTGGCTGGCCATAAAATCACTCCACCACCCCCACCCCAGGAACACCTACCAGCCAGGAAGGGCTTGTGGGCATAGCCTCAACCCAACCGGAGTTTCAACTCCTACCACAGCTGCTTAGTTATAGCCTTCTAACTATGGTCTGTGTATGAACATTGGGACTGTTAAAACAACCACCCAGATGGAAGCAAAGCAAAAGTAAAGCAGCTTAATTTATATACCGCTTCATACCATGCTATGGGGTGTCTAAGCAGTTTACAACTGTAAGCTCATTGCCCCCCAACAGTTGGGTACTCATTTTAGCAACCTCAGAAGGATGCAGGCCTGAGTCTAGCCTGAGCCTTGGCTAGTACTGAACTCACAATGTTGTGGTCTATGAGTGAGTGGCTGCAGTACAGGCATTTAACCACTGAGCCACCAGGGGGCGATGCATTGATAGCCTTTCTCAAGGAGACCATCAATGCATCCCTTAGGGAAGGAGTTATGCCATCTTGTTTAAAGGAAGCGATTGTGAGACTGGTCCTAAAGAAGCCTTCCCTGGACCCCCTGGATTTCAAAAATTATAGACCAATTTCCCATCTGCCATTTTTGAGCAAGGCTGTTGCTTCTCAACTCCAAGTGATCTTGGATGAAACTGATTTTCTAGATCCATTTCAAACCGGTTTCAGACCAGGATTTGGGATGGAGACTGCCATGGTTGCTTTGGTAGATGACCTTTGCCAAAACATTGACAGGGGAAGCGTTACCCAGTTGGTGTTTTTGGATTTCTCAGCAGCTTTTGACACAGTAGATCATGGCATCCTCTTGGAATGCCTGGGAGAGTTGGGGAGTGAAGGCACTGTGCTTCAGTGATTCCATTCCTTCCTCTCAGTTAGATTCTAGAGGGTGATGCTCGGGGACAGTTGCTCGTCAAAAATAGAGCTTAATTGTGGTGTCCCTTAGGACGCCATCCTGTACCCAATGCTCTTCAATATTTATATGAAGCCACTGGGAGAAATCATCCAGATACATGGGGTGGGGTGTTATCAGTATGCTGATGACACCCAAATATATTTCTCCATGTCTCAGTCATCAGCCATGACGATAGATGGTATCTCTCCCCTCAGTCACTGTCTTGTAGTGGTAATGGACTGGATGAGGAAAAATCAACTCAAGCTGAATCCAGAGAAAGCAGAGGTGCTTACAGTAGGGGCTCCTAAACCTGGTACTGGGTTGCAACCTCCAGTCCTGGGTGGGGTCACGCTCTCCGCTAAGGACTGTGTTCGTACTTTGGGGGTGCTCCTAGACTCGTCATTTCACATGACTGCTCAGGTGAACGCGACAATCAGGAGCGCCTGTTATCAGCTTTGGCAGATACGCCAACTGCGCCCTTACCTGGAGTCAAAGGACCTAGGAACTGTAGTGCATGCACCGCCATGCATTCTACATGGGGCTACCCCTATACCTAGTTCGGAAACTACAACTGGTACAATATATGGCAGCCAGGTTAGTTACCGAGAAATCAAGAAGGAAACATATCACTCCAATCTTGAAATCCCTTCACTGGATGCCTATCAGTTTCTGAGCACAGTATAAGGTGTTGGTAATGACCTATAAAGCCCTACATGGCCTAGGTCCAACCTACCTAAGGGATCGCCTCCTCTCATATAATCCACCCCGCACCCTTAGATCTTCTGGGAGGAGTTTATTGCAACCAATGAGATCTAGATTAACAACAAACTCCCAGAGATCTTTTTCTGTCACTGCTTCCAGACTATGGAATGCCCTGCTGGAGGAGATCCATCAAGCAACCAGCTTAGAGAATTTCAAAAAAGCCATCAAAACGGATCTCTTCTGGCAGGCCTTCCCTGAATAGAAGAGACCGCATTTAATGGATGCTTCTCCCTCTTTTTATGTTTCAATGTTTATGTTTTTATATTCTATGTTTTATGTTATAGTTTTAATGTTTTAGGGTATTCATTTTATATCACTGGTGTGAATTCGCCAGTTATTTTAAGCATGCATATTATTATATGTAATTTTAAGGGAGGTAATTGTTTTTATGTTATTGTTGTTGCTATGGATTTGTTTGTTTTATATGTAACTTTTGTGAGCCGCCTTGATTGTCTAAAGGCAAAAGGCAGGATATAAAAATAAAATTATTATTATTATTATTATTATTATTATTATTATTATATAATCTCTATTTTTTGTATATTTAGAATGCCTTTGTTTATTGTATAGATGTGCATTGTGAGTTGAGCTAATTTTAATTGTCTTTTAATTTGTTTTGTTTGATTTGTTTTTGGGGGGTGGGAATGAGGGATAGGATTTGAATTGATTTTAGTTGTTTTGATGTTTTGAATGTTGTACGCCACCCCGATTGCCTGGCAGAGGAGCGGGATATAAATAAAAATTATTATTATTATTATTATTATTATTATTATTATTATTATACATAAAATGAGCAACATTTTGCCACTCTTTTCCAGGTAGCAAAGGGAGGATTGGGGTTGTGCGGTCTGGCAGACTCGGCCCCGATCCACTGCTTCCTGGGGCGGCTATCTGTTGCCCCCTTGGGCCATCTGCAGAGGCCCTAAATGTCTCACAAAACTACATTTCTAAGAATTTACTAGCACCGAGAGAGGGCAGTTAAAGTGGTTTCAAATTGGATTATTTCTGCAGTGTATTTTGGACCAAAGACATAAGGAAGTGAACACTTTGGTTCAAATATGGCAGGGCGCTCAGCCTTTTCAACACATTCAGTGATACTTCACAATATTTATTAAACCATGAACTGGAAAACTGCAAGGGGTTAATAGAAATATGAGTCTGCAGAATTAATAAATTTAAAAGCCCACATAAAAAATATGCTTTTTGCTGCACATTTTTCCCAAACATGGATTGTTCTCTATGGATTTTTAAAAGCTTTTCCTGACTATAATTCATATCTTTATGAACCATTTGCCATAATATATATATATTTGTATGCCATTTGAGTATATTTTTGTGAGGTTTTTTTTTTTTCAAGAGGGGAATTTGGTGTTTCCAGCTGGATCACAAATTTTGCAGTGATGATGATGATGATGATGATGGTGGTGGTGGTGGTGACATAGTTTTCTGTGTTTTTTTCAGGCTGGGCAGCCACATCTTGGAATAATTTATTCCAGATGTTTAGCCTGCAACTGTGCCTGGCATCTTTAGAGGTGATGATGACTGACAATGTCCCTAAATACTGACAATAGCAATTATCATTTGACTAGAAGTTCATTCTCATCTAATGGCTACTCAATGGAACCTGATGTCTCCACTTTTTTTTTCTTGACCACCATCTCCTTTTTTTCAACATCCAGCATGAGGATCAATTCTGAAGAAGTGAAAAACTTGTTTTTTGTGTGTGTGACATTTCAGTGATCCAATAAAGGCATTACACAACTGTGATGTTTATTTTTATTTTTCTTACTCACTACTCACTCTTAATTTTAACATCCCTTTAGTAAGTGTATCCCATCAGAAGCTGTAGTTTTTAAAAAAAAAAAAAGTTTTCGTGGAATGTATATAATATATCTAGCAAATATTCAGCTACAAGGAAATAAAATGAAGAGTAGATTTTTCCTCAGCACTCATCCCAGCAATGTCTTTTGAACTACTTCTCTGGCATTATAATAATAGAGTGTTATCTGATTTGGATATAAGAATTGAAATTTGCACAGATAACATTTATCTGCTAGAGTGAATGAAAAGAACATTTTCTGGAGATTAAATCTATTATATCATATTCAACAGGATTTATAGTGTAGAGTGTTTACAGTATAAGAATATTTATTGAGATATTGAGGTGCAGCTTGCAAGATAAAACAGCAGTCAAATTTCTTACAGGCTTCTCTTAACCAGGTTTCCCCCAGAGAGAATTGTGAAGATATTTCTTATTCATAGGTTTCAGTAGCAATAGCAATTATTTCATTTCATTTCATTTCATTTCTATGCCGCCTTTCTCCCCAGAGGGACCCAAGGCAGCTCACAGATAAAACATTTTAAATGGCAATAAAAATCAAAACAATTAAACATATCCAATATAAAATCACATAAAATATACAAAAGTTAAAAACATAATCTGAAACAACCCATCATAAAAAAACAGGCTTGCATGACTTCAAAAAGCCTGCCTGCATAGGAATGTCTTTACCTGCTGGTGAAAGGCCAGCAGGGAGATGGTCAGTCTAGCCTCCCATGGAAGGGCATTCCAAAGGGTAGGAGCAGCCATCGAGAAGGCTCTATCTTGTGTCCTCACTGGGTGAGACTGTGATCTTGGTGGGACTGAGAGAAAGCCTTCTCCTGCAGATCTTCAGGCTCTCACAGTTTTGTATGGGGAGAAAAGGTGTCTCAAATAGTCTGAACCCAAGCCATATAGGGCTTTATAGGTCATGACTAGCACTTTGAATTGTGCCCAGAAACAAACAGGTAACCATTGAAGCTGTTTTAACAAGGGAGTTATATGCTCCCTGTAATTGGCCCCAGTCGGCATTCTGGCTGCAGTGTTTTGAACCTGCTGAAGTTTCCAGACAGTTTCCAAAAGCAGCCCTGCATAGAGTGCATTGCAGTAGTCCAAGTGGGATGTAATCAAGGCATGTGTCACCATAGCCAGATCTGACATCTCAAAGAACTGGCACAGCTGGTGTACAAGTTTAAGCTGCACAAATGCACTCCTGGCCATTGCTAAGACCTGGGCATCCAGGCTCAGAATAGAGTCCAGGACCATACCCAAGCGGTGAGCCTGAGATTTCAGGGGGAGTGTAACCCCATCCAGCACAGACTGAACCCCTATTCCCTGATCAGCCTTACGACTGGCCAGTTGCACCTCTGTCTTGTCTGGATTAAGCTTTAATTTGTTTGCATTCATCCAGTACATTACTGACAGCAGACACTGGTTCAGTACAGAGACAGCTTCCTTGGAGTCAGATGGAAAGGAGAGGTGGAGTTAAATGTCATTTGCATACTAGTGACACCACACCCCAAAACTCCAGATGACCTCTCCCAGTGGTTTCATGTAGATGTTGAATAACATGGGTGACAGACAAGCCAATGGCCAAGGTGTTGAACAGGAGTCCCCCAACACTACCTTCTGAGTTCACCCCTCCAAGAAAAACCAGAACCACTGCATAACAGTGCCCCCAAGTCCCATCCCAGAAAGCTGGCCCAGAAGGATACCATAGTCAATGGTATCAAACACCACAGATCCAGCAGGACCAACAGGGACACACGCCCCCTGTCTAGTTCCCTGTGTTGATCATCCACCAAGGCAACCAAAGCTGTCTCCATCCCATAGCCAGGTCTGAAGCCAGATTGAAATGGATCTAGATAATTTGTTTCATCCAGAAACCCTTGAAGCTGGGAGGCCACCACTCACTTCAGTACCTTGTCCAAGAATATAATATTAGAGATTGGCCTATAGTTATACAAAGTAGTGGAATCCAGGGTAGTCTTTTTCAGTAACAGCCTCACCACAGCTTCCTTTAGGCCGGATGGAAATCTGCCTTGCTGCAGTGAGTCATCTGTCACTCTCCTTACCCACTTGGCCAGTCCCTCTCTGGCTGCTTTCAAAAGCCAGGAAGAGCAAGGATCCAGTATGCATGTGGTGACCCTCACTTCTCCAAGGATCCTGTTCACATCCTCAGGCTGCACAAATTGAAACATATCCAACAATGCAGGACAAGCAATAGCAATAGCAATAGCAAGTAAATTTCTCTACCACTTATCAGTGAACTAGCAGTTTACAATGTGTAAGCCAATTGCCCCCAACAAGCTGGGTGCTTATTTTACTGACCTATGATGAGATGAAACCCATAACCTTGTAGTTGGCATTTAACCACTGTGCCATCAGGGCTCCCTGATGATTTTTGATACATTGTCTAAGATGACATGAAATTGAAGCCTCTATGAAGTTCCAGCTGCCCAAGGTAGTTAGCTGATGACTTTTGTCTGGGCACCGACAGGGGTAGTGTGACCCTGTTGGTGCTACTGGACCTCTTAGTGGCTTTTGATACAATAGATCATGACATCCTCTTGGATTGCCTGAGAAGGTTAGGAATTGGAGGCACTGCATTGCAATGGTTCTGTTCCTTCCTTTCAGGCAGATTCCAGAGGGTGATGCTCGGGGACAGTCGCTCTACAAGGAAAGAGCTTAATTGTGGCATCCCACAAGGCACCATCCTGTCTCCGATGTTATTCAATATATATAGGAAGCTGTTGGGAGAGATCATCCAGAGACATGGGATGGGGTGTTATCAGTACGCTGATGACACCCAGATATATTTCTCCATGTCGTGATCCTCACTCTGACTTCAGATGGCATCTCCCCTCTCAATGATTATCTTAAAGCAGTAATGGACTGGATGAGGAAAAACAGATTGAGACTGAATCCAGATAAAACGGAGGTACTATAGTAGTGGCCCTGAGGTTGTATTGGGTTGCAACCTCCAGTCCTAGATGGGGTCACACTCTCCTCTAAGGACTGTGTTCACAGTCTGGGCTGTCACTTCAGATGATAAATCAGATAAATGCGATGGTTAGGAGTGCCGGTTATCAGCTTCAGCTGATATGCCAGCTGCACCCTTTCCTGGAAGCTGGAGACCTTGAAACTGTGGTGCATGCACTGGTAACCTCTCATCTGAATTTCTGTAATGTGCTCTACATGGGGCTACCCTCGTACTTGGTCCGGAAATTCCAACTAGTACAGAATATGGCAGCCAGGTTGGTCTCAGGAACAACAAGAAGAGACCACATAACACGAATCTTAAGAACAGTTCACTGGCTACACATGAGTATAAGGTGTTGGCCATGACCTTTAAAGCCCTAAATAGCTTGGGTCCAACCTATCTTTGGGACTGCCTCCTTCTGTATAATCCATACCATGCACTCAGGTCCTCTGGGAGGAATCTGCTGCAGCCTATAAAAACTAGGCTGTCTGCAACTGCCCAGAGGGCCTTTTCGGCAACCGCTCCCAGATTATGCAATGGCCTGCTGGATGAGATCCATCATATTACCATATTAACAGCTTTAAAAAGGCTGTTAGACGGATCTCTTCTGGCAGGCCTTACCTGAATAGAAATCCCAGCCATCAAGAGATAGCCCGATTTGCTCTCCTGACTCTGCTGCAGTTATTGTTATTTGTTTATTTATATTTTATTTTAAGTGTGTTTTAAATTGTTCATTGTTTAATGGTATTTTAAGGGGTGGGTGGGATTGTGGGATATGCAATGTATTTTTATTGTTGTAAGCTGCCTCGATTGCATTACACAGAGGGATGGGATAAAACTAAATGTTATTATTAGTAGTAGTTACTTTACAGTTAAAATGCATGATATATCAATCATGTTGTTGATTTAATGCTGTGTATCTTTCTAACAAAAATATTTGTAAATCGTTGGGATGAGAATTTAGTTCACAACTTTGAAAAGTTTGAGCCTGGCAAAATAAAGGACACAAATAGTGAAGTTGCTTCATTATGGAGCTGGTGATGGTGAAATGAGTAGGATGGAGTGAAGATGGTGGTGGAAGACTCAGAGCAAGATGGAACAAGTCAGAACAATTCCAACCAAAAACGGTCTAGCCTATGCCATGGCCATTGTGGCAGTGAAGAAATTATATATTTCTGCCACCATTGTGTCTGTACAGTGTTGTCCAGCAGAGCTGTCTCAAGTTGTTGGGGGCCTTCTACTCTGAGCCACACAGAAGAAATAAGATCACTTGACAGACCACTGTAAGACACTTTCCAGACAAAATCACTCAGATTCACTCTGACTTGGATTTATAGTTGAAAACAGGTCCAATGGGTGTGATCTTGGCACCAGCATGTCCTGCATTTTAGGATATGTCTCAGTGTGCACAGACTGAGGATGTGGACAGGATCCCTGGAGAGGTGAGACCCACAACATGTATATTGGATACTTGCCTTTCCTTGCTTCTGAAACAGCTAGAGGGAGAGTGGCCAAGTGGATAAGGGGAGACAATGCCTCACTGCAGCAAGGAAAGATTCCATCCTGCCTAATAGATATTGTGGTGGTGTCAATATTTTAAAAATGCTGCCCTAGATCCCACCATTCTGAATAATTATCAGCCAGTCTCCAACATTCAATGTTTGGGCATGTGGTAACCTCCCAGCTGTAAGATTTTGTGGATAAGATGGATTATCTAGTTCTTATTTCAGTCTGGCTTCAGGCCTGGATATGGAACAGATACAATTTGGACATCTTGGTGGATAATCTATACAGGGAACTGGGCAGGTGGAGGGTGTACCCATTGGTTTTGACTTCTCAACAGCTTTGAATACCATCAGCCATGGTATCCTTCTGAGTTGATTCTCTGGGATTCATCTTGGGGACACTGTTATGCTGTGGTTCCGTTCTTTCTTGGACTGGTGAACTCAGAAGGTAGTGTGGGGAATTCCTGATTTATGCCCTTGACATAGGCATCTGGGGTTGATTTGGGTCCTGTTTTGTCCCTCATGCTATTTGACATCTATATGAAGCCACAAGGAGAGGTCATCCAAAGTTCTGAGGTGTGATGTCAACAATATGCTGATGTGTACCTCTCCTTCCTATCTGATTCCAAGGAAGCTGTCTCAGTACTGAACTGATGTCTGTTTGGCAAACAAATTGAAACTGAATCCAAACAAGACAGAGGTGCTTGTGATCAGTCAAAAGGAAGCTCAGGGAATAGGGACTCCACCTGTTCTGGATGGAATTACACTTCCCCTGAAATCTCAAGCTTGCACCTTGGGTGTTCTCCTGGCTCAAATTTAAGCCTGATTGTCTAGATTTTAGCAGTGGCCAAGAATGCACTGGCATAGTTAAAAGTAGTGTGCCAGTTACGACCAATTCAAATGCTGGTCATAGCCTACAAAGCCTTATATAACTTAGGTCAAGACTATTTGCAATGGTCTTAAGGTTTTTGGGGGAAGGCTTTCTCTCAGTCCATCAACATCACAAGCTCATTTGGTGAGAACACAAGAGAGTCTCACACTCTCTGGAACTATTTTCCATGGGAGGCTAGGCTGGTTCCCTCCATGCTTTCCTTTCACCAGCAGATGTCAGAACCATGCCTACTTGCATGGATTCTGTCAGGTTTGTATTGTTGTTGTGTTAAATGTTTTAGTATTCTATTAGTTGTAGTTGATAAGGGATTGTGAGTAAGCTAATAGTCATAGCAAATATGTTAGTTGGTATGGGGGGTTGGGACTATTGGTACCGGGCTAGGATAGTTTTGAAAAAGTTAGGCCTTTGGAATGTGTGAGCTGTAGGATGCGGAGAGTTGGTGTCTGGATGTAACTGGAAAGAGGTGGGTTGGATGAAATGCCTGTGCTGAAGAAAGGTAGTGACGATGAGAACGTTTGGAAAGGGGGGGGGGGTGGCTTGATGGGGGAGGGGAGGCTATGGGAATTGGAGGTGTGTGCTGGTTTTGGCACCAAGGGTGTTGGATAGAGTTTAATGGTTTGGGGGTTTTAAGATATTGTTTGGCTTGGAGGGGGCAGTTCTGGTTTAAACACTGACTGGAGAATTTCTGACTATGTGTTCTCAATAAACTTCTTGTTGGTTCAACTCACTGGACTTATTGATACACAGAGTTCCTGAATTTGCACAAGTCTGACAGCAGAGAAAATCTTTTGATTAAGTAGGCTTTTAATGGGTAATCACATTTATGGAGACTTCTCATTGGGGCAGGTACTTTATTTATTTTTCTACTTTTGTGTGTTTTAAAATAAGTTTATACTGTTTTAATATAATTTTATACTGTTTTTAGTGTGATCATTTTAATCATGTCAGGTTTTAACTGATTTCTTCTGTAATCTATGTTATCTGGGTCCCCCTCCAAGAGAATGGTGATATATAAAATAAATAAATAAGCTTAGGAATATGTTTGCATCCACAAGTATGTATATAGTGCTGTGGTGTGTATGTTGTATGTGAGCATGCCCAACTGGTACTTGACACAATTCTTTAAAAATCAACAACATAGATCTGCAAATGTGGTGCATATCATATGTATAGACTTATAGCACCATATGTACAGGATTTCTACTTGACTGCATGTATTAATTTATTGAAGACATTTTTGTACTACTTTTCATTCAAAAAGAAATCCCAACTTTTAAAATGTACACATGGTAATCCATACACACTTTTCTCAATAAAGCCATTTTGTGTGATTTAATCCTTCTGTGTGTATCAGGGAAAATATACATTTAGGAGAAATGCATACAAAATAATGCATAACTATGTTAAGTATGCAATTTTGTATGCCTTTCTTCAAGTCTTGGAATTTTTATGCACAGTATCATCATAGGAAATCATTATATCATCATAGAAAGTCAACTCATTTGAGATGTGGTGCTGGAGAAAAGTGCTGAGAATACTGTGGACAGCCAAAAAGACAAACAAATGGGTTTATGAACAGATTAGGCCTGAACTCTCCCTGCAAGATAAGATGATAAAATTGAGACTGTCATACTTTGGACACATCATGATAAGGCACAACTTATTAGAAAAGGCAATAATGTTAGGAAATGTAGAAGGTAGTAGAATCATAGAATCATAGAATCATAGAATCATAGAGTTGGAAGAGACCACAAGGGCCATCCAGTCCAACCCCCTGCCATGCAGGAACTCCCAATCAAAGCAATAGGAAGAGAAGAATACATTCCAGATGTATACTCAATCAGTGAGGTCATGGGCCTGAATCTATGGGACCTAAGCAGAGCAGTGGAGGATAGGGAACCCAAATAAGAATGACATATTGTAATAAAATTCATGATAAAATATATGTATTCATACAGTGAATGATTAGAGCCAGAAAAATTTCTGCATAACTGAAACAAAGCTCAGTGTTCAATTTACTTCTCTTCATACTGTCTATTACCATATCCTTATGGTACATTTTGTAATCTGACCAGGAGCAACTGTCCAAGTTGTTTAAGATTACAGTTATTGGATAACAACTTGGAAAGCTATTCCTGGTCAGATTACAAAGTTTACCATAAGAATATGGTCATAGACAGCATGAAGAGAAGTAAATTGAGCACTGAGATGTATGATGACTATAGCCCTTCAGAAGGCAATGGGCTACAGTTCTATCCAGCATAACTAATGCTGAAGGATAATGGGGGATGTAGTACAAAAATATTTGAGGATGGGAAATTGCCTGGCTTTGCTTTAATTAGAGATGCCTTTTCCTGATTCTAGGATCATATATATATGCACAGCATGCATCCTACTCCTGCAGCAACCAAAGAGAGTCACTTACTTAATATGTCACCCCATTTGGCTTTGGCTTCAATGAGTTATGGATATCTTAACTCTTGGGGACTCAAGCAGCCAGCTTACTCTTAAAAATCAGACATCATATAAAATGACTTCGTCAATATACTGATGGCATACTTCATAATTCTATGCCTCAATGTCTATTCTTATAGCATTTTAACTCTGAATTCCAGGCTATCATCTGACATTATGAATTCAATTAATTTATAAAATGCACAGGAAATGTCAGGCACTTGTAAATCTGTGTTAAAATGCCATTGCCATCTAACTTTTTTTTTTTTTTCCCTATTCCCAAAATGCATTCTGGCAATGCTTATGTCTTGAAAACGATTCTCAAGACTCCATTTCCCCCCAGACTTGAAGCAGTTATGCAAAATGCTATTACATCAGTGTTGTAGTCTCATGTGATAAACTCATCTACAAGCACAGATTGTACAAATGTACCATTATGTATTTGTTTTGTTTAAATGCATACTGACTCTGATAATGAAAAACCTAAAGAGCTTTGGAATAACTGGCATAATGATATGTGTTTTTTAAAAAAAATCACAGTAAGACTAAAAAATATATTGACATTACTCTACTGAGCATGGGTCACTCAAAAGTCAGATCCATAAACTGTGAAGATTCCCCCCCCCCATTTGCTCCACCTATATCCTAACTCACAAAATCCTGTGGCATGCCACAAACCTTGTTGACAAAAGCTTACATTCTATTTAAAGTTAGCATTGAGCATTTAATCTATTTCTGGATGTTAAATCAATATTGTTGTAAAGCCCATCGATTCCATGGGTCTACACTGATTGTGAATAACAACTGGATTTAGACCCAGGACTGTATAATATTGACTATGAATTGGAGCCACAGTAAATTTATCCAATGAAGGCCTAAAACAGAAGGGCCAAATAGAGTGCTGAGAGACATTGCTGGCACCGTTCATGCTGGGACTGCAGCAACCACCATGTGCCCAGCCCCAATCTGGGCCATCACCATGGTCCAGAACCTGACCACCAAAAGGAATGGATTCTATCCACTCTTTCTTGGGCCATATAGGTTGGTCTAAAACCCAAGAGTTTTATTATCATCACTCTATCTTGCCATCACTGATAAAACATGTAAGTTGCAACTTGGAGTGGGAAACATTAAGTATCAGCACAAAGACCTCTACAGCCATACTGTGAAAAACTTCCAGATCTTCACTTTTAGAGGTGCTCTGGTGGCTACCTCACAAAGGAACTATTTTGAAATGGGAAAAGGCCAAGCAACAAGTAATAAGAAGAGCTACCATGCTGATCAGCTTAGCTAATAACTTTGTTGTTCTTGTTAACTACCCTCGAGTCAATCTCGACTCATGGTGACCTTATGGATGAGACATCTCCAAGACCCTCTGTCCTCCACTGCTCTGCTTAACTCCTGCAACCCAATACCCATGACCTTCTTAATAGAGTCCACCCATCTAGCATGAGGCCTTTCTCTTTTCCTATTTCTCTCCACCTTTCCCAGCATTGTTTTTTCTAAAGAGTCCTCTCTTCTCATGATGTGTCCGAAGCACAACAGCCTCAGTTTGGTCATCTTGGCTTCCAGGGAGGTTTCTGGTTTGATATGCTCTAGGACCCACTTGTTTGCTCTTTTGGCTGTCCATGGGATCCTCAGCTCTCTTCTCCAGCACCACATCTCAAATGAATTGATTTTCTTCCTATCATCTTTCTTAACTGGCAAGCTCTCACATCCATATGGTAATAGGGAATACAATGGCTTGTATGATTCTAACTTTTGTGCTGAGCTGTATATCTTTGTATTTTAGAAACTTTTCTAGTTCTTTCATAGCTACCCCCCCCCCCATTCTGATTTCCTGACTGCAGTTCCCATTTCTATCAATGTTTGATCCCAGGTATGGGAATTCTTTTACTATTTCTATTTCTTCATCGTCTAGGTTGAACTTGTGAAGGTCCTCGTGATCTTTATTTTTGTTTTCTTTATGTTCAGCATTAAGCCTGCCTTTGCACTTTCTTCTTTGATCTTCTTTAGTAGATGTTGCAGGTCTGTGAGGTTTTCTGCTAGTATTATGGTGTCATCTGCATATCTTAGATTGTTGATATTATTTCCTCCCATTTTGACTTCTCCTCCTTCTGTGTCCAAGCCTGTTTTTCTAATGTTCTGCATTCAAGTTGAACAGATAGGGTGAAAGGATGCAGCCTTGTCTAATAACTAGAGAGTAGTAAGTAGCTAGAAACAGGTTTTTCCTCAGTTAAAGTAAGAATTAATACACTACCTGATCAGCATTCATTTCTTTAGACCAATGGCAGCTGAGAGTTCTTTAGATCAATGCCAGGATTAAAAGCTTAGTTGTGATAATGCATAGAATCCTGTTAGTCTTTTGGTGTTGGAATTGCATAGGAACACTGCAGTTATGCAGCACAATCTCACTGACTGGAAAGAGCTTGTTGGGTTGGTAACCATGCCAAAGGGCAAAACCTTGATTTAATCTATTTGTGCATCAAGCCAGAGTTGCCATTACTAAATTGAACTGTTCTGTCTTTTCTAAAAGCAGCATGCTATCATTAAGTTAATCTTCATCATTCTATGAATCCGAATGTTAGGCAATTAGAACATTTATGAGCCCCCACTGGCTAGGAATTGTTGAATAATTTGACCTTGGGAATTTCTCTATGAAGATATGTTTCCCATATCTCATAAGCCACATTCATGCATAAACATTAAAAGGTATGAAACATAGAATGAGGACTCAAAGGTGTGCTCCTAGCCTCACCCTGAGGTTGTATGGCTCCTTAGCCCTCTCCTCTATATTTATGTGTTAGGTCAAAATATTTATAAACACAAATATGTTGATTATAAATAAATATTATAAATATAATACAAATATTTATAAATAAATACATTGTAAATAAATGCATTATATAATATAAATAATGACATGGTGGCTTAGTGGATAAGATGTCAATTCTGATTATCATAAGGTCAGAAAGTTGGCAGTTTGAGGCCCAAGTGTTGCATAACAGGGTGAGCACTCGTCACTAGTCCCAGCTTCTGCCAACCTAGCAGTTTGAAAGATGCAAATGCAGGAAGATAACAGCATTCAATGCAGTCATAATGGCCACATGACCATGGAGTCATTTTCAGACAATGCTGGCTCTTCGGATTAGGAACAGAGATGAGCACCACCCCCTCAGTTGGCTATGACTAGACATTCATGTCAAGGGAAACTTTTACCTTTACCTACAAATGTTTACAGGAAAAAAATGTATACACATAGACTTTTATATAGGTTTTCCATATATTCTGGAACCCCCCTCATGCCGACAGCAGGTAGCAATTTTTCTGTTTTCAGACATTGGAAGACACAGTTGGACAAGCTAATGGCTATCTAGGCTTAAACTGAGCATTGAGTGAAAATATGACTTCAAGGCCTAGGTTATCATAGCTTTTAGTTGTAGGGTTATGTCCGTTGCTTTTTGTGTGATGAGGTCACATGACCTTGTTTTTACTGTGTTTTATTCTGTATCCCTGTTTTACCTGTGCTGGTCTATGACCATAATACTGATGAACTGAACTGAACTGACTTCAAGTCAGATGCTAACATGGCAAGAGTATTTCAACAGATGATAACATCTTCTGGATAACAGACATTCAAAATCAGATTAAAAATGACAATATAAGATTGGAGGCCTGGGCCAAAACTAACAAAATCCATTTCAACAGAGATAAATGGAAGCTGCTACATTCAGCCAGGAACAAGGACATGCACAATTATAGGATGGATGATACCTGTTCTACGGAACATATTAAACCATAAGATAAACATAAGCTGCCTTGAATCCTATTTTGGAAGAAAAGTGGGATATAAATTCAATAAATAAATAAGTCAACATTGTGGTGCCATTCTAGGCAGCATCAATGGTTCCCAGATCAAGGGAAATAACAGTGTCATTCTATTCTGCTTTAGTCAGACCTCACCTGGAATGCTGTGCCCATTTCTGCACACCACAGTTCAAGAAGGATATCAAGAAGCTGCAACATGTCCTAGAAGGATGGCAAATATGATCAAAGGTCTGGAAACCAAGCCTTATGATGTGTGACTTAGGGAGTTGTGTATGTTTAGCTTGGACATAAGAAGATTGAATGGACATGATATCCATCTTTAAATATTTGAAATAATAGCATTTAGAAGATGGAGGCAGGCTGCAGAAGGTGCAAAGTGCCATCTTGGAGCCAGAGAAGGGGAGGGGCAGCCGGATGCTGGGCACCCCAACCCCTTCTTGAGAACATTATCGGAGCACTTGCCATTGCACATGGCGAGCGCTCTGATGACATCCTTCCGACTCAGCATCCAAACACGCTGAGCTGGGAGGAGCACGGAAGAGGGGCCCAGCACCCCTCTGAAAGGAGTGCTATTTTAGTGCTCCTTTTCAGAAGTGCCATAAGGGTGGATCGGGGCCGAGGCATGGGGCAGCCTCAGTCCCAATCCATGGCTTCTTGAGGTGGCCCACAGCTGCCCGACTGTAGAGGCCCAGAGTGTCAGGGATGATGGGAGTTGTAGCTCTTCACCTCTGGCTCTAACTCACCACCTTGTTATGCAGCAGAGCTGACCAGCTTTGATCAGTGGTTGATGCTTCTTTCCCAAGCAGCAGAGTTTCAGAGAATAGGCTGAAGACCCTGACAAACTCTCCAAGCCTTCTCACTCTTCTTCCTGAGATGTCTCCAAACCTCTCCAGGATTCTTCTAGTTCTTGTATCTTCCCTCAAGACACCAGACAACTCAGTAGTCTTATATAAAAGATCTACTTTATTCTACTATATACATAAATACTATATGCCCTACAAATCACAATCTCTACACTTCACAATATCTCCAAAATCACACCACACTACACCACAATATGCATTGGCAAACATTGCACTTATAGCCATTGTTAGTCACCACCCACTAGTCAGTTTCCACCCAGTGGGCGTGTACATTCATTTTGATTGGTTTACATAGATCATCCCATACTTAAGACCAACCCAAGTATTTCATCATTTTACCTTGACTACTTAATGAATCTCAGGTGTTTGCAATCTATAACAGGTGTTTTCAATATACACTCTATAACTTTGTCCTTGTCTCTCAAGGCTTCCAAATTACATTATCCTTTTCACCTGTGTAGCTTCATGATTGCTCCTGCTTAATCACTGTTACTTTCACATACACATTTTATTTCTATTACTGTAAGTCCCATGTTGCATTTTCCTTAACAATCCCCTCCGAAATAAAATATTGTATGTGTTTTATAATGTCATTCCAACCATCTGTGTCAGTCTTTCATGTTTTTCCGCCGTCAATGCTCTTGTGAACAAATCTGCTATGTTGTGTTGTGTTTCTATATATCTCAGTTCTATTTCACCCTTCTGAACCATGTCTCGCACATTTTGATATCTTACTCCAACATATTTTGTTCTGTTCTTCAAATTTTCAGCTTCAGCCATTGCTATGCATGACTGTGAATCTTCCAGAATTTCTACTGGTATCTTGTAACTTTCGTTTAAATCATTTAACAATTGCTCAACCCACTGTACCTCATTCACTTTCTCATTTAAAGCTGCGAATTCTGCTTCAGTCGTACTTAACGCTACATTAGTTTGTTTTCTACTTCTCCAGACTATTGGACTTTCACCGTACTTAATTATCATTCCTGTAACTGACTTCTTGTCTCCTAATTTTGATGCAAAAGAACTATCCACATAACAATCTAAATCTGAATTACTGTTTCTAATTACCAATTTCTTATCTAAAGTTCCTTTCAAATATCTTAATAAGTGTTTTACTGCTGTCCAGTCTTCAATTTTTGGATCATTAACTCTTCTGGACAATACATTTACAGCATATGAAATGTCTGGTCTGGTGTGGCAAGATATGAATTGTAAAGATCCTATTATGCTCCTGAATAAAGTCTTGTCTTCAAAATCTCTAGATGTTTTTTCAGATACGAAACCAATTGTCATTGGAGTTCTTACTATTTTAGCATTTTGTAATCCACACTTTTCAATCAAATTTTCAATTTTCTTTCTCTGGCTTAACAAACAATGTCCTTCTTCTGTCCATTCAACACTAATACCTAAATAAGACTTTAATAAACCTAGATCTTTTAAAACAAACTTTTCAGACAATTCTCTTTTTACTGATTCAATTTCCTGTTTTGACTTTGCTGCCACGCATAAATCGTCTCCTTTTGTATAGATACAAGCATCTGCAATGCTCCTTTTGTATCCTAGTTTAGCTAACTCTTCATTAATGCACAAATTCCATGCTCTGGCACTTTGTTTTAATCCATACAATGCTTTTTTCAATTTATAAACTTTCTGACTACTATTTTCTTCAAAACCTTGTGGCTGCTCCATAAAGATCTCTTCATCTAAACTAGCATTCAAGTAGGCTGTTTCAAAGTCAAAATGCTCTACAACTAAACTTCTTTTTGCTGCTACAGCCAGAACCATTCTCAGACTTTCTAGCTTTGCAGTTGGAGAATATGTCTTATCATAGTTCTCATACTGCTGTTGTGCAAAACCCTTAGCTACTAACCTAGCTTTATACTTAATACTTCCATCTGGCATTTCTTTCTTTTTGTATACCCACTTACAACCAATTACTTTCTTGTCCTTGGGTCTATCAACAACTTCAAAAACATCTTTATTTACCAGACAACCAAACTCATCATCCATTGCATCAATCCATCTTTCCTGTTCTTCTCTAGACAAACTTTCCAACTCTTCAAAACTTTCAGGCTCTTCCACTGCTAAACAAGCTCTTGCATTTGTCACAACAAACCTATCTGGAGGCTTTCTAACTCTGTGACTACGTCTGGGAATAAACTCTGCTGATCTGCCTCTTTCATCCTCACTTTCTGTACTGGGAGTTATAGTTCTATGACTAAATCTCTTGTCTTCAGTTATTCTAGTAGTAATGGGTCTAGATTGTGTCTCATTATCAGAAGAACTATCACTGCTTCTAGTGGATGCTTCTGGCTTAACTGAAACCCCTCCGTTTCCTGGAGTTGGTTCAGTTTGTGTTTCTGGCTCATTTGAATTTCCTAACCTCAAGAAAACTTCTTTATTGGCATGCAGTTTGTCCCAACCGGCATGTCTCTCAAAATTTGCAGACCTAGAATACTGCACTTCTTTTCCACCCAAATGAAACTTGTAGCTATTTCCTGAATAACCCAAAAACCTAAGCCTTCTACTTTTGGGTTCTCCTTTCTTCCTGAAACAAGCTGGTATGTAAACATAAGCAAATTGTCCAAAGACTCTCAAATACTTGTAATTTGGCACTCTCCCATACAATACCCTGTAGGGAATGTCTTCAATTTCTGAATGATACAGTCTGTTACTAATATGTACTGCTGTCAAAGTTGCTTCTGCCCAGAAACTATCTTTTACCTCTGCATCTGCCATCAAATAAGCAGTTATCCTTTTTATATCTTGTATTTTTTTTCTCCGCTAAACCATCTTCATTAGGACAAGCGGGATTAGTAGTTTCATGCCTTATTCCCACCTTTTGAAACCAATTAAACAATTGATTACTTAGAAATTCTCCTCCTCGGTCAGTAACAATGGTGCCTACTCTAATATCAAATTGTCTTTCCACCATTCTCACCCATGCTTTTAAACTTTGCCCAGCGTCAGATTTGTTTTTCAATATTCTTACAAATGCAAACCTTGTAAACCTATCAACAATTATTAGGAAATATTTGCTTCCCCCTAAAGATAAACAATTACCTTGGGCCACGTCTGCATGTACAAACTGAAATGGTCTTTGAGCAATTCTTTTGGTTTTCTTGGCTACTGGAAAAGCTCTGACCTTTACCTGATTGCATACAGTACAATCTAAGTGATTTTTGCATTCAGCAACTTTTAAATCTGGACACATACTGATTAACTTCTTTAAACATTTGAAACTAGCATGACCAAATTTTCTATGGAGTTCATGTATACAGTCTTTGTGAATTGGACTATTGTCTATGTTATTAGCATTTTAAACACTGTAGCTATCAATATTGTCTTCCAAATAGTAAAGTTTATCCTTTTTCAAGCCTATGCCTCGCAATTCCCCATTCAGTTTTATCTTACACATGTTCTTTTCAAAAATGACTGTGTAGTCTCTGTCTGTTAATCTGCTTACTGATAACAAATTATTTTCTAACTCCTTTACATGTAACACATCATTAAAGTTTTCCTTTAGCCCTGGAATGTAAACTGTACCCATTTGATATACCATACTGAGCTCTTTCCCATCAGCTAAAACTACAGCATTTACATTAGGTGATTTTCTATTACTTATCAAATTAATATTGTTACACATTGAAGATGATGCTCCTGAGTCAATCAACCATTTACAATTAGTATTTTGTTTTTCCTTAATCATGGTTGCAACCCCCTTTTTATTACCACTGTCCTTCAAAAATGGAGGTTTGGACTGTTTTTGATACTGCCGCGGCTGCCATCTGCTCTCCTTTTGCTTGCTTCTCTCAGCAGCGAATTGTTTACATTGTCTCTGTAGATGACCAATCTTTTTACAATAAAAACACCTCCGTTGCTCCCTTGTAGAAGCTGCTTCTTCCTGCTTTCGTAGATCAGCCGTTGTTTGTTGTTTTGGCACAGTCCTTAAACTTGCCGAGTCACCCTGCTCAGACTTTCTTCTCAAGTTCTCTTCCAATATTCTGGCAACAATTAAGTCTCTGTTCAGCTCAGCTTCTTGCAAATTTTGCAAGCTATTTGTAATGTTGTCCCAAGAAGAGTCTAGCGATTCCAGTAAAATATAACACTGCTGCTCTTTGCTAATTTCCACTCCTCTCAGTTCAGCTTGCACAAATAAATCTTGCATTGTTTTTAAATGTTCTATCACACACTGTCCTTTAGTCATCTTTTGTCTGTAAATTCTTTTAGACCAAAGCATTTTTGCAAACGCAGTTGAAGGAGTGTGTAATCTCTGCAAGGTATCCCACACATCCTTGGCGGACACTTTATCTCTTACGTCGTTAATCAAGTCTTCTTCTAGCATAAGATAAAGACATGCTTTGGTTTAGCGTCTCTTTCTCGAGTAGCTGCATCAGCATCAGCTGCCAGCCCTGTTTCAACTGTCGACCACAGAGACTCCTTTATGAGTAGAGATTGGGCATATATTTTCCAGGTAGAGTAGTTATTTCTATTTAATTTACAAAACTTTAGGATCTCCATCTTAATTTGTGCAGTGACTTAATTTGACACAGTCCCTCTGAGTATGCACAGCAGACAAAAACACAAAATGATTTACTCACAAGGCTCCACAAAACCTTCTTCCACTCTCTGGAACTTTCAGGTTCTGTGGATGCTGGTTGCTCTAGTATCTGGGCCCATAACCCTTGTCAGGGATGATGGGAGTTGTAGCTCTTCACCTCTGGCTCTAACTCACCACCTTGTTATGCAGCAAACTTATTTTCTGCTGCCCCAGAGACTAGAACATAAACCAATGGATTTGACTCACAAGAAAAGAAGTTCTACCTAAACATTAGGAAGAATTTTGTTTTTATTGCAAGTGCTATTCAACAGTGGAATAGACTACTTTGTGGGGGAGGGGCTCTACTTCCTCAGCAGTCTTTCTGCAGAGGATGGATGAACAATTTTCAGGAGTGCTTTAATTGTGTGTCCCTGCATTACAGAGGGTGGTCTAGATGGCCCTTGTGACCCTTGCAAATCTTTGAGTGTACCATCAAATGAGACAAGATAAACAATCTAGAATGAGAGGAAAAGAATAATTTCACTAAACATTTGGCTTTTTTATGGGATATATGGAGGATGTTTGAAACGAATAAAGGATTATTGAATTTGTACCATATTGCAACTGCTGTGAAAGCCATGTAACTATTTTCTTATTTTTATTTTTTGAAAGATAAAAGAAGTATCTGAGATTAAAAGAGAAGGAAGTTGCCTTCAAGTAATAATTAAAGTTGAGCTAAAACTTCCAGTTTTTTTTTTAAATTAAAAAACTTTTATTCACCAATTCCTTATCCCTCCCTGCAAAAGGGCCACAGAATGAGGTTGTGTCCAAGGTGAAAAATAGTGGCCCAGCTGCCAATAAGTTTGATGCTAATACCATTTGTTGTGGCAGCACAAAACACAAAAGCTCTTGTGGGAGAGAGGGAGAGAAATAAAGTGTGCCAAAGTCACTGCTAATGGGGAATACAGGTTCCATGAGGCTGTTGAGTAATTTCTCCTCGTCTTAAAGAATTTGGTGAAATCTCTACCTCCACCGGCTCTTTAAGGGGTCATTTGTATTCAACTCTGGAGATGGTTAAGAAGAAATTATCAGGATGAGAAATGAGTAACTAAAGTCACACAGTGATTCCGTGAGAGTATGGCTATGAATCTAGTCTTTGGCTACTGGAAAACGGTCCTCATTTTCCTCCTCCTTCTGTACATTAAGGAAGGTTGCACAGAACAGAAACCTACAATAGTACTTATAAACTATGCAATATCTTGGCTTCAGCTATGTAGAAATGCAGCCTGGTGACCGGGTGACTGTACAGTAGTGGTTTAAGAATCCAAAGTAGTGTGTTGAAATACAAGTAAGCAATGCAACATCCAATACTGGTAATATAATGGGGAATAGATGGGAGGGGGGAACATGACAGAGTAAGAATGAAGCAAAGAGTTTGTGCTCCACAGATCACTATATGCCATCCAGTTTTAGACAAGATAGTGCCACCTGCATACTAAATGTCAGATGATGTATCCCATAGACAGATAGGTTGTCAGCCATAGAGGATGGATGGATGGATGCACGTAGAGACTGCTAAGGTCAGCTGGAAAAAGTAGACTGTAGGCAGCAGGTGTTATACAAAGGGCTGTGCTCTTCCAAGAAAACAAAGCACCAAAACAAGAATTCCACAAAATAGGGTGGGGGATTCTTCTCCAATGTACAGATTTTCATTAGGTTTTTATGTTAGATTAGAGTGGCCTTATCTTTTTTTTTTTTAAGGTGACTGAAAAGTATGTAAGGACTGCAGATTAAACACACATACACATTTCCAATTTTTTCTGCAGTGAGAATGTAAACAAGGCAGGGTTTTTAAAGAAACAAATGCTCTCTTTTTAAAAAAACCAAAGCTCACCAACAATAACTTCACTTTTTCATTTTTCCCCTCATAATCATAAACCTGCATGGAACTGCTGGGAAGAAGTATATATAAGTAGACAAACTGAATATATTGGTTGAATCCAGTTACTGCTATGCAGAAAATTAGGTTATGTATTGCAAAGGAGGTGGATACAGTTACAGTTACATGATTTCTTCCAAATGAAAGATGCATAGGAAGTGCTCACCCATCCATCAAAAGATTGACTTGCATCTGTGTTCATATATGCATTAGGTTGTGAGACCATACACAAAACCTGCTTCTATATATCAATTTCTCTGTGCATTTAAGACACGCATGTGTGTGAGTGTGTGGGTTTATATTAGTAGAGTACCTTTTATTTCCAGCAAAGCAGTCTCAGCAAGCTCTTATATAGGTATTTGGAAAAGATACATATTAGCTCAGTATCATCCAGAAAGAATGTTGATTTCCCCTCCTCTCTTTTTGTCTCTTCCAGTCTTAAACAAGTGCTACCATTTGGAACTTCTGTCATAGTGCTATTTCTTACCTTTTCTGAGAAAAGCAGGGGAAGGAGGCAAAGAAGAAACAAAATGGATGGGAAGGTGACTAGGCTTCAAACAGACAGCCCAAAAGAGCCATTGTCAAGCCACATTGGGTGTATGGCAATCAGATGACTCCACTGGAAGCCAGCCCAGGCATGGCTCTTTCCCAAAGAACTGTCCCTAAAAGGGTAATGGAACCAATTGGATTCCAGAAAGCCTTAGAGGATTTAATGGTTGGTAACGCCAGTGATTCTGTCGAAGCTTTGGTTAATACCTGGAACACCGATCTTACCAAGGCTATCAACACAATCGCTCCCAAGCGTTCTTTCCAACCTGCTTCTAACCGTAAGCCGTGGTATACGAAGGAGCTTAGGAAGATGAAATGGGTTGGACAATGACTAGAGTGCACCTGGCGGAAAACTCAACTCTTATCCAACAATACTCATCATAGGAACTTCTTTTGTTCCTATTGAGAGGCAATACGTGCAGCACAGAAATTTTTCTCCTCTGCACGTATTGCGTCTGCAGAGTCCCATCCAGCAGAGCTGTTTAGGGTGGTAGGAGAACTGATACAGGTTTTGTCTGCACAGAACCCTTTACTTAACCCAACAACAGCCTGCAGTGATGCATTTAACAATTTCTTTGCAGATAAAATCTCTCAGATAAGAACCAACTTAGACACCAGTGTTGGGACAGAATCAACTGAAGACGTGTCCAGCAACTCTGTTGATGAAATTATACTGGATCAGCTTCAACCTGTGAGTACCGATGACGTGGACAAGCTCCTTGGTAGAGTGAGGAAAACAACCTGCCCTCTTAATCCTTGCCCATCATGGCTGGCCATCCAGGGGGGAGATGCATTGAGGGTGTTCCTTAGGGACGTTGTCAATGCATCCGTTAGGGAAGGTTTTGTTCCATCCTGTTTAAAGGAAACAGTGGTTAGGCTGCTTCTGAAAAAAACCTTCCCTGGACCCCCTGGATATGAATAACCATAGGCCAGTCTCTTTACTACCTTTTTAAAGCAAAGTGATTGAGAGGGCAGTTGCTCTTCAACTCCAAGCTGTCTTGGAAGAAACTGATTATCTAGATCTTTTTCAAACTGGCTTTAGGACAGGATATGGAGTTGAGACTGCCATGGCTGCTCTGGTTGATGACCTTCACCTGGGCATCGACAGGGATAGTGTGACCCTGTTAATGCTACTGGACTTCTCAGTGGCTTTTGATACAATAGATCATACCATCCTTTTGGATCACCTGAGAGGGTTAGGAATTAGAGGCACTGCATTGCAGTGGTTCTGTTCCTTCCTCTCGGGCAGATCTCAGAGGATGAGGCTCAGGGACAGTTGCTCTACAAGAATAGAGCTTAATTGTGGCCTCTCTCAAGGTGCCATACTGTCCCCGATGCTATTTAATATATATATGAAGCCACTGGGAGAGATCTTTCGGAGACATGGCTTTAGGACAGGATATGGAGTCGGAGACATGGGGTGCAGTGTTATCAGTATGCTGATGACACCCAGATATATTTCTCCATGTTTCAGTCCTCAGTTTCGATTTCAGATGGTGTCTCTCCTCTCAATGACTGTCTTAAGGCAGTAATGGACTGGATGAGGAAAAACAGATTGGAACTGAATCCAGATAAAACGGTATGAGAATACAACTTCCAGTCCTAGATGGAGTCACACTCTCCTCCAAGGACTGTGTCCACATTCTGGGGGTGCTCCAGGATCTGTCACTCCAGATGTTAAATCAGGTAAATGCGACAGTCAGGAGTGGCTGCTATCAGCTTCGGCTGATACAGCAGCTACGCCCTTTTCTGGAAACTAGGGATCTTGAAACTGTGGTACATGCGCTGGTACCCTCTTGTCTTGACTTCTGTAATGCGCTCTACATGGGGCTATCCTTGTGCTTGACCTGGAAACTTCAACTAGTACAGAATATGGCAGCTAGGTTGGTCTTGGGAACAGCAAGGAGAGACCACATTACACTTATGTTAAAATTACTCCATTGGCTGCCTATTAGTTTCTAGGTACAGTACAAGGTGTTGGTTATTACCTTTAAAGCCCTACATGGCTTGGATCCAAAGTACCTCCGGGACTGCCTCCTTCCATATGATCCACCCCGCACACTCAGGTCCTCTGGGAGGAATTTGCTACAGCCTATTAAAACAAGGCTGTCTGCAACCACCCAAAGGGCCTTTTCCACTAACGCTCCCAGATTATGGAATGGCCTGCCAGATGAGATCTGTCTTATTACCATCTTAAACAGCTTCAAAAAGGCTGTTAAGACATATCTTTTCCAGCAGGCCTTTCCTGAATAGTTATCCCGGCCCCAACAGTTAGTTATTCTCTCTCTCTTTTTGTGCTGCTGCTATTGCTATTGTGACTGCTTTTTGCGCTGTGTTGTTATTTATTTATTTATTTTAATATGCTTTTAAATTGTCTAGGTTTAATATATAATAAATATTAATATTTTTTTATTTATAGCCCGCCCCTCTGCATGGCAATCGGGGCAGGTTACAGCATTTAAAAACAGACAAAATTAAAACTTCCCCTCATCCCACAATCCAACCCTCTCATCCCCTTAAAACAGAATTAAACTAAGAAAGAGTTAAAATACAAACAATGCTACAGAACAATAAAACAATAATAAGGAATCAGTAATAAAAACGAAATGAGAACTCATCTCCGATCAGACAGCCATTATTCTTGGAAGGCCTTCCAGAAGAGATCCGTCTTTACTGCCTTTTTAAAAGCAGCAAGAGTAGTAGTGAGACAGATCTCATCTGGCAGGCCATTCCAAAGTCTGGGGACGGTTGCAGAAAAGGCTCTCTGGGAGGTCTGAGATAGCCTAGTTTTTATTGGCTGTAGTAGATTCCTCCCAGAGGACCAGAGGGTGCAGGGGGATCATACGGGGAGAGGCCGTCCCTAAGATAAGATGGACCCAAGCCATGTAGGGCTTTAAAGGTCAAAACCAACACCTTGTACTGCACCCGGAAACCAATCAGCAGCCAGTGGAAGGATTTAAACACTGGTGTTATGTGCTCCCTCCTAGATGTTCCAGTAATTAACGTGGCTGCCATGTTTTGCACTAATTGTAGTTTCCGGGTTAGGCACAAGGGTAGCCCCATGTAGAGTGCATTGCAGTAGTCTAGGCATGAGGTTACCAGAGCATGTACCACGGCTTCCAGATCCCTCATGTCCAAATAAGGGCGCAGTTGGCGTATCAGCCGAAGCTGATAACAGGCACTCCAGACCGTTGCATTCACCTGACTAGTCATGTGAAGCAACGAATCTAGGAGCACTGCCAAACTGCGAACACAGTCCTTAGAGGAGAGTGTGACTCCATACAGGACTGGAGACTGTATTCACAAATCTGGTTTCGGGCCTGTGACTGTAAGTACCTCCGTTTTGTCTGGATTCAGCTTCAATCTGTTTTTCCACATCCAATCCATTACCGCTCTAAGACAGTCATTGAGAGGAGAGACGCCATCTGAAGTCTGAGATGATGATCTGGTCATGGAGAAGTATATCTGGGTGTCATCAGCATACTGAAGACACCGTGCTCCATACCTCCAAATGATCTCACCCAGCGGTTTCAAGTAGATGTTAAATAACATCGGGGACAGGATGGCGCCCTGAGGGATACCACAATTAAGCTCAATTTTGGAAGAGCAACTGTCCCTGAGTCTCACCCTCTGGGATCTGCCCAAGAGGAAGGAACGGAGCCACTGCAAAGCAGTGCCTCCAATTCCTAACTCTCTCAGGCTCTCCAAGAGGATGGCATGATCTATAGTATCAAAGGCCGCTGAGAGATCCAAGAGCACCAGCAGGGTCACACTACCCCTGTCGATACCCAGGCGGAGGTCATCGGTCAGAGCAACCATGGCAGTCTCCACTCTGTATCCTGTCCTGAAGCCAGTTTGAAATGGATCAAGATAATCGGTTTCATCCAAGACTGCTTGGAGTTGGGAAGCAACTTCCCTCTCAATCACCTTGCTTAAAAAGGGAAGCAAGGAGACTGGTCTGTAGTTGTTTCTATCCAGGGGGTACAGGGAAGTTTTTTTCAGGAGTGGCTTAACCGCCGCCTCCTTTAAACAAGATGGTATACTACCCTCCCTGAATGACGCGTTGATTGTGTCCCAAAGGAACACCTTCAACGCATCCCTTCCCTGGACGACCAGCCATGATGGACAAGGATCGAGGGGGCAAGTCATCTTCTTCATCCTTCCAAGCAGCTTGTCCACGTCATCGGTACTCACAGATTGGAATTGATCCAGTAAAATGCCATCAACGGAATTGCTGGATACCTCGTCTACGGATTCTGTCAAAACACTGGTGTCCAAGCCGGCTCTTATCTGAGAGATTTTATCTGCAAAGTGGATGCTAAATGCCTCACAACAGGCTGTCATTGGGTAAAGTAGGGGGTTTGGCGCAGGGGGGACCTTCGTCAGCTACCCTACCACCCTAAACAGCTCTGCCGGGCGGGACTCTGCAGACGCAATACGTGCAGAACAGAAAGATTTCTGCACTGCACGTAAAGTCTCCCTATAGGAGTCAAGATGCTTCCTAGGGCAAGTTCTGTCGGATAAGAGACGAGTTCTCCGCCATTCACACTCTAGTCGTTGTCCGGCCCGCTTCATCCTCCTAAGCTCCTCTGTATACCACGGCTTACGGTTTGAAGTTGACCTGAAAGGACGCTTGGGAGTGATTGTGTCAATAGCCCTGGTGAGATCGGTGTTCCAAGTATTCACCAAGGCTTCGACAGAATCACCGGCGTTACCAACCATTAAGCCCTCTAAGGCCTTCCAGAAACCAATTGATTCCATTAGCCTTCGAGGGCAGACCGTTCTAATGGGTCCACCACCCCCGGGAGGGCGGACAATAGCCTTTAGTTCTGCCTTGATCAGAAAATGGTCCGTCCATGACAATGCAGAGCTTTTTTTGACCTCCGCCCACGGATGATCCTGCTCCGTACTAAAGATCGCATCAAGGGTATGACCAGCACAATGTGTGGGCCCGTCAACCAACTAGGATAGGCCCATGTTTGTCATAGTATCCATGAACTCCCGAGACGCACCAGTTAGATCTTGTAAACTGTTTTCGAGTGGGATGTTGAAGTCGCCCAGAACCAAAAGTCTAGGCGACTCCAACAGCAACTCAGAAACCAGAGTGGTCAGCTTGGTTAGGGAGTCTGTTAAGCAACGGGGTGGCTGGTATACCACCAGAATCCCTAAACTATCCCTGGTCTTCAGGCTAATGTACATACACTCGATATGAGTCATTTTCCAGATAGGCTTTCTGATCACGGTTAAGATCACACACCCCACCCACTTTCCCTCACTTGCTCACTGACTGAGTACCCAGCCAGGTGGGCCTGCGCCCATGTCGCAGAGCTGGCATCCCCCAGCTAGTTCTCAGTGAAGCATGCCAGGTCGGCCACCTCATCCACTAAAAGATTGTGAATGATATGGGTCTTATTTTTGACCGACCTGGCATTGCTAAGGAGCAGGTTGAGGGTCAGTGGAATGGGTGGTACTCTTTCCAAGTTATCCTGGGAAACAGAGCAAACTGAAGGAGAGATAGATATTAAGCATTGATCCCTCCTTCTTTTGTAACATTTGTTAACTCTGTTACTGCCATACCTTCCCTGCCCCCACACAACCTGAATATCTGCTCCAAGACTATAATCAACTCCGCTATGTGGAGGGGGAGATGAGTGGCGAACTGTCCCATCTAAAGCAAAGGCTTCATAGATGGGGGAAGGGCAGCAGGGGAAGATAGTCTTCCAAGGTTGCCGCAGCTGCTCCAGCCGCTCTCAAGGCAGCCCTAAATGGTGTCAATCAGGTTGCCGATTCCTCCAGGCAACCTGAAGTCCTCTAGCGGCCCAAAGCACTGGCGCCACTGTGTGTTGCAATAAAAGGAGGTGGAGGAATTATGAATCTCAACCAGTCTTAGCAGTTAAGCCCTTATTAACAATTATATACAACTGAGAGGGAACAGCATATACCCCCCCCCCAGATGATGGTAGTCAGGGCTAACTCAGTCCTCCTCCAGCGGCCCAGGACGCTGCAGCCACTGTGTGTTACCGGGGCAGAGATGATATTAGGCGGGTTTAAATACCAGCAGAGCTCCTCCCGATGCCGCCGCCGCCGCCGTGTGTTTGCCGGGGGAGAGATGGACACAGGTGGGGGTTTTATCCCCTCTGATGCTCCTCCTGGCTGGCACAACTGCAGTAGAGGCAAGGACAGGCAGATGGTCTCAGGGCTGGATTACAGTCCTCTGCGGTGCCCTCCATGATGAAACATGGGAAAACATGCACTCCTAAGCTGTTAGTACAAATAAGTCCACAGAAGGTTGGCGCAATGCCCAAGTGAAGGTCTCTGCTCCCTCCACCACTGTGGCTCAAAGTGCAATGGTCTCATCCAGCTCAGCAAAGACTGCCATTAAGAAGGACAACTGGCTGCAACCAGCACCACCAGCACCACCAGCCCCCCTGATCTCCAGTGCCTCTTGGCAAGGCCTCCAGCAGGCACAAGGGCCTGGAAGGCCCCATTATCTTTTTAATGAGGTGGGTGGGTTTTTGGATTTGTATGTATTTTATTGTAGTTTTAATGTTGTAAGCCGCATTGCAGAGGGGCGGGATATAAATAAATGTTGTTGTTGTTGTTGCCTATGGGAAAATAGTAAGGAGAATGCCAGGCTACCCTCATTGAAAAATGAACTCCAGATTCTGGGAGCAGCCACCATGAAGGCTCTCTTCTGTGTCCCCATTCAATGTACCTTTGAGGGTGGTGGGACAGGGAGAAGAGCTTCCCCATCAGATCTCAGTACACTGGAAATTTCTAATAATGTGGACCTGAGCTGTATAAATAAAAAAAGATCTTTACCTGTTGACAGAAAGATAGTGTGATGGGGTGAGGGTGAGGGTAGAGGCAGACAGCCTCTGAAGGAATAGGGTGCAAATAAAGAGTGAATTTGCTACCACTGCACTGGCAATTCTAACAGCTACCTTGGCTCTAAATTCCCTGTAAGCCTTCTTTTTCCTTACCTTTTCTCACTGTAACCCATCTTCACCTTTACCTTATTCATGTCTAATATCAATATTTGGTGTAACCTGTTATACCTCAGTGTTTGATTATTTTCTGTTGTACATTTCACCACTCAATGAACATATTAAAAACAATTAATACATTTCTCTTCTGAGCTGGCCAGACAGGTAAGTTTCAACTATATTGTTGTTTTAAAAATGGTACCTGTACATAATTGAACAAGGAAAGTAAAATTATTTAACTCCATTTTCACAGTTATATCTAATTTTAACATTGCACTCATATATGCTTCTACACAGCATTATTTCCTATTGAATTCAATTGAATTCATGCTCCTATACTAATGACTGTAGTACTGAAGCAAAAAGGGTTTAGTTTCATTACAATAAATTATTGGTGCATGGGGAGGGGAAGCTATCTGTTCGTTTATGAGAAAAGTTTGTGTCTAAAATGAGCAATAAAAATAAACTAAAGGAGAAAAGCTGACCAGGGCATTATGGACTACTGTGAGCATGTTTGGGATTACTAAGCAAGCCCAGAGCTGCTGCAAAAATAATTATAGGTGACATTTTGAGTTTACAGGATATGACCAAGGACACCAATGAATTTTAAATGAAAGGAACAAGAATTCTTTAGAAAAGACTGTCAAAGATACAGCAGCTGGGAAATGGTTCATTGTTAGTTGCTTTTAATAGTATCTTGGAAAGGTCAAAAATCAATCAGCTTGTTATATGAAATATTCTAAAGTGGAGTTTTATATTGCAAGAAATGCTACATGGCAAAGAAAGTTAAAGTTCTGAGCAATGCATATAAATGGTTCCAGAAATACAACTGTGGCTGAATTAAAGCCAGCAAAATTATACAGAGGTAAAATGAATATATATTTAGTAAAGATTTTAATCATTTTATTATTGTAAGTTTTTACAGAGTCTTTACTTGTTGGTTGCTTTCTTACTCCTCTTTCTCTAAAGTGCATGAGATACATCCAGAAAAAGACAGAAGAATGAGACAAAGGAGGAGGAGGAGGAGAGATTCTTCCACAGTGGTTAAGATCCAATAACCTAAAATCTTGAATAAATATATATATATATCAAAGACTATAGCCGTTTCCATCTATTACTCATTTGGAAGGTACTCATATTGTCACCAATGGGTTGCCATAAGCTGGAAACAACTTGAAGGCACACAGCAATAATAACATCATATGCCATGTGCCCAGGCTAGCATCTCAACTTTCATACATTGAACCAGACTCTGGAAAGCCACAACATGAATAAGAATTTCTGTACAGATGTATCACTTTTCACATGAGAAAAGCAACAGTGGAGGCTAATGGTTATATTTGCTATAATGAATCAAAAGCCCATTCAATTTTTAATTATTTAAACTGGTGCACAGTTCTTAAATGTTGGTACTGCAGCCACTCACTCACAAGCCACAAGGCTGTGAGTTTCATCCCAACCAAGGGCTCCATGGTCGACTCAACCTGGCATCCTTCCAAGGTCACTAAAATGAGTACCCAGCTTGTTGGGGGCAATTAGCTTACACGTTGTAAACTGCTTAGGGAGTGCTTAAGTGCACTGATAAGCAGTATAGAAATGTACTTTCTATTGCTATATAACTGCCACAGCCCTGGCCATACAAGGAGAGAAGAAGAAGCAGGCACAGTTCCACTATGTTTAGGCCCAGAAGTAGATGAAAGGCTCCCATCCATCCCAGATTCCAATGCCCAGGCAATGCCCAGGCATTGGAGGGAGAAAAAAAACCATATCTGAAGGACTTAATTCTTTTCCCCATGGTCATTCCCTTTTCCTTCTGTGTCCCATCTTCTTTAGATTGTAAACCTGAGAGCAGGGAACTGCCAAATTAATAATTTGTAATTCTCTGTGAGAGCCTTTGTTGCTGAAGAGCATGGAATAAATACACTAAATAAATTAATAAATAATAAAAAAATGCTGTCACAAGTTTGATTTCATGCAATGTTTATTACTTAAAGCAAGAAAGAATTAGAAACAGGGCCATAAACCAAATGAGACAAAGATTATAGTTCCATCAATAAATGCTTAACATGTCACATAAAAGTTACTTAGAAGATATTTGGGCAGCATAGAATATAGTGAAAAGGTGCTAAGATAATAAAACCAAGAATAATGACTGGGATGGCGTGATGAAAAGAAGTCATTGCCCTCTTGACAAAAATCACACACAGCAGGAGATTTTTTTTTTTTTTTTTTTTTTTTTTTTTTTTTTTTTTTTAGTAAGATACTTGTTTTAGTCCTTTGAATCTCATTTGTGGGAGAAATGTGGGATATAAATCACTTAAATAAAACAAATTGTAAAAATTGTAAATATCCTGTTCTTCCATTTTCAAGACTTCAAGCACTTCTGTTTTTAACATTTAATGTTGGCCAAATCACATAAGCAGGGCCACAGTTTCAAAATAACTTATAATAATATCATAATAAATTTTATTTATAACCCACCCCTCTGCTCAGCAATCGGGGCAGCATACAACAGGTTAAAAAATACAACAATTAAAACATTCCATCATCCCTCCCCCACTCCCAAACCCTCCCACCCCTTAAAACTAGATTAAGCTGTGATGAAATTAAAATCAGATTCAATCATTAAAATACTATAAGACCAGTTTTGGCATACATATCGTGGCAGCAGAAGGGGTAGATGATGGATCACCACCAATTAGCCGGGCAGTTATTCTGGGAAGGCCTGCTGGAAGAGATCCATCTTTACTGCCTTCTTGAAGGCAGCAAGAGTGGTAATAAGACGGATCTCGTCTGGCAGGCCATTCCACAGTCTGGGGGCAGTTGCAGAGAAGGCCCTCAGGGAGGTCTGCGAAAGCCTGGTCTTTATAGGCTGCAGCAGGTTCCTCCCAGAGGACCGGAGTGCATGGGGGGGGGGATCGTACAGGGAGAGGCGGTCCCTAAGATAAGATGGCCCCAAGCCATGTAGGGCTTTAAAGGTTAAAACCAACACCTTGTACTGTGCCTGGAAACTAATCAGCAGCCAGTGGAGGGATTTAAGGACAGGTGTTATATGCTCCCTCCTAGATGTTCCAACAATTAACCTGGCTGCCATATTTTGTACCAGTTGAAGCAGGGGTAGGCAACCTTTCCCCTTTAAGGGCTGAGGGACTTCAGCTCCCAGAATCCCAGGAGCTATTGGCCAACATGGGACTATTGGCCAATATGGCTGAGGCTTATGGGAGCTGAAGTCCCTCGGCCCTTAAAGGATTGCTTACCCCTGAGTTGAAGTTTCCGGGTTAGGCACAAGGGTAGCCCCAAGTAGAGTGCATTGCAGTAATCCAGACGTGAGGTTACCAAAGCGTGTACCACAGTTTACAGATCCCTCATATCCAGATAGGGGCGCAGTTGGCATATCGGCCAAAGCTGATAACAGGCACTCCTGACCACCACATTCATCTGACTAGTCATGTGAAGTGAAGAATCTAGGAGCACCCCCAAGCTGCAAACACAGTCCTTGGAGGAGAGAGTGATTCTGTCCAGGACTGGAGACTGTATTCCCAAATTTGGTTTCAAGCCCGTAACTGTCAGTACCTCCATTTTTTCCAGATTTAGTTTCAATCTGTTTTTCCTCATCCAATCCATTACCGCTCTGAGACAGTCATTAAGAGGAGAGATGCCATCTGAAGTCTGGGCCGATGATCTGGTCATGGAGAGCTATATCTGGGTGTCATCAGCGTACTGATGGCACCGCACTCCATGCCTCCAAATGATCTCACCCAGCGGCTTCATATAGATGTTAAATAGCATTGGGGACAGGATGGCGCCCTGAGGGATGCCACAATTAAGCTCACTTTTGGAAGAGCAACTGTCCCCAAGCCTCACCCTCTGGGATCTGCCTGAGTGAAAGGAACAGAACCACTGCAAAGCAGTGCCCCTGATTCCTAACTCTCTCAGGCAATCCAAGAGGATGGCATGATCTATTGTATCAAAAGTTGCTGAGAGATCCAAAAGCACCAGCAGGGTCACACTACCCCTGTCGATGCCCAAGCGGAGGTCATCGGTCAGAAAACCATGGTAGTTTCCACTCCATATCCTGTCCTGAAGCCAGTTTGAAATGGATTGAGATAATCGGTTTCATTCAAGACTGCTTGGAGTTGGGAAGCAACTGCCCTCTCAATCACCTTGCTAAAAAAAGGAAACAAGGAGACTGGTCTATAATTATTTTTATCCATGGGGTCCAGGGAAGTTTTTTTCAGGAGAGACCTGACGGCCGACTATTTCAAACATGATGGTACTATAACTTCCCTGATGGACACATTGATTGTATCCCGTAGGAATACTCTCAACACGCCCCCCCCCCCGGATGACCAGCCAAGATGGACATGGATCGAGAGGGCAAGTCATCTTCCTTATTTATGAATATGTCATGTGAAATATGACACAATTACTTGATATTTGTTGAGTAACATAGGGCAACAATTGCTTTTAAGTGTTATAACACAAATGTGACAAACATTACTAACATGGGTCTGGAACAGATTGGCCAAAAGAAGTGGCTTCTGGCCACTTTGGGGGCATGGTGTTTACATGATACATGCCCCCAAAGTGGCTCAAAGCCACTCCAATGATGTGCTTCAGTCTTTTGGTCCAGCAAAAAGGAGCCACAATAATCCAGCTCCTGTCATTGCAGATTGGGGCCAGCGCCAGCAGCCTGCTTTGAGAGTAGGCCAAGCGGTTGCTGCAGTCCCAGACTACTTGTGGCTGAAGTGGGCCTGGGCCACTCCTCCCCCCTCCCCCATCTGCTCCAGGCCTATATAACTATGTACATTACTGTAGAATTCATAGCTGTGCTAATATGAAACATCACTATGTAAAAGGATCTTGTAGCACCTTTGAAACCAACTGTGCAAAATAAACTTTTGTGGATTTGCTTCTACTTTCTGGGCAACACTTCACTACATGTATTTCCATGTATCCAAATCTATTAAAGCATATGGTACAAATTATTTCACATAGTTAGTCTCAAAAGTGCAACAAGACCTCTTTACACATGTACAATACTGTTCGATTATGGTGGGCCTCTGCAGAATGGCCCAAAGGGCCGGCCTGGAGGCAGAGTTGGGGTGAGGCAGCTGCACACAGGCCACCCCAACTCCACGCTGATGCCATCCTGATGCCCTTCTGGTGCAGCGTTCTGACACACTGCACCGAAAAGGACACTGAAGAGCCGCACGCCTGCTCTTAGTGTGGCCTTTTGCCACCCCAGAAAGGAGCGGCATTTTGCTACTCTTTTTGGGGCAGCAAAAGGGAGGATTGGGGTTGTGGCATGGGGTTGCCACAGCCCTGATACGCCACTTCCCAGGGAAGCCAAGAGCCGCCCACTTGCAGCCCTCCCCCCCCCCCCCTGTATTTGCTGTTCAATAACAAATTATGGCAAGAATTTATTTTTTTTGTATCATAATGTATTACATGGTTCAATACTGTTGCCAAGTTCAGAGTATGATGACTAATGTGACTTTTTCACAAAGTACAGACTCCATCTTGGACTCTGTAGTTCTCATAAAAAAATTAAACGTACAATATAATCTTCCCTATTCCTGTTATGCTTGACCCATGTAGCTCTTTCAGATATTAGAACATTCTTTGGTTGGATTTCAGAAAGGTGTGTTCCATAGATGATGTATGTGTTAGTGTGTGGATGATGAGTGTTGTAGTGATGCCCTTTGACACCCAGCAGAGTCTGCAGGACAAGCTGGCTGCTGTGATCCACAGCCACTCTGTAATTCTTACCAACAATTGGCTCAGCTTCCCTTCTTCAGAAACCTGTCTTCCTCAGTCAAGAAGACACATTGTAAAGTCCAAAAGCATAGCTTTATTAATGCATATAAAAAGTAAAAATAAGATAACTAAGTAAAATCCATTGTGATGAACTTGTCCAGTTCAGCCATGAAAGATTACATCTTTTACAATCCCAAAAGCATTAGGATCCATCTTGTTGCAGTTAAACCCACTGTTTCCAGCCACACACACTCACATCTTTAACAATAACAATTTTAGACAAAGGATTTTTTAGGCCCTTCCCATACTACACCTTCTAGGTGTTAACCTTATTTTAATTGGATAATGTCTGTATGATGTCTACTAACCCAGCCTCTTGCTGTCCATCATCCACCACGTGACTATCTTTCCCAAGCTAACAATGTTTACGTATTTGATGTATCTTGTTATCCATAACAAAGTCTGGTTCCATTAGTTTTATCTCTGGAAAAGTACATGTTGACGTCTGTTTTAGCCACCTGGTGTTGACTCACTCTGTTTCTCTAAATATTGTTTTGTGCTTTGTCCAAAAGCTGTTCTCAAGTGAAAAATTACAGACACACACACATCTTTACATTTCACCTTTGACTGTATATCCCATCCATATCCTAACAGTATGAATTGAGCACAGCATTATTGTACATGTTGAAATTATTTATATTTGCTACTAGTTTTATTCCTACAATAAGATAATCAATGTCAATCTTTTCTAGTGTAATGCCTTGGACTGAGATGAAACTCAAATCTATAAACAAATTGGACTGATTCAGGATTTAAAGTTTCTCCAGAGTGGAAAATAGCTGAATCTGATCCTTGAAGATTTATTAGCAATCTGCATTTAGAAAAACACATAAAAAGAAACGAAGTGTCTCCCTATTTTGATGTTAAACTTTCCATGTAAATTAAATACAAGGGTAAGAAGAGATGTAGGGAGAGGTGGAGTGGAATAAAATAAGGTGAAATAATAATAATAATAATAATAATAATAATAATAACAACAACAATAAGTTTTATTTCTAACCTGCCCCTCTGCTGGTTAGAGGGCCTCACCCCAACTCTGCCTCCAGGCCGGCCTTTTGGGCCAGTCTGCAGAGGCCCACCATAATCCAACAGTATTGTACATGTGTAAAGAGGTCTTGTTGCACTTTTGAGACCGGGACAGCGTACAACAGGGTTAAAACAGATAACAACTTAAAAACACTCCTGCTCCCCAGTCCCTAACCCTCCCCCCTTTAAAACTAAACTAGTACAAGATTAAAATGGCGGTTGCAGAACAAAATACAATCAAAAGACACTAAAAACAAACAAATAAGTAATTCCTACAATTTCCAAGGACTTGGACATTCAGCTCTTAATTAAAATTAGTATGTAGTATACATCTAAATCCCTTAAGTGGTCTTGAAAACATCACTTTACATGTTTGGATTAGGGGAGCAGGTGTTAATTCACATTTTATAGTTAAGTTTTGTTTTATTGTAATTTATGCCCCTGTAGCCAAGGGTCTAATTAAAGGGGAATTTATGATTATTGCGAGATGGGCCGGCTACTGTGCCCTGCGGTACCGTCTTCCCTAGGTGTATACCGAGAAGACCAGGGAATCCCAGAAATAGGACTGAGGCAGATGCTTCCAATGAATGTATTTTTATTATAAGGCAAAATCACACTAACATGCACTCACACACTCACTCAAGGCTCAGGAAAGTCAAGGTTGGAGGTTGGAATAGATGGCAGGCTTTGCTAAGGGAGATGCTTACCGAAATGTAGTCTTCCTCCGGGAAACGGATGGGACGAGAGGCGATGGGGGACAAGCCTGACTCCGCAGCGTGGGTTGGAGCGGGCTTGCCGGTAACTAACTTCAGAGGTCAGAGTGACGTGGAGTCGTTTAGACCAAGAAGGTAGCACACAAACTGGCTAAAATCTGGGGCTTATATAGGGCCAAACGGGCCTTGAGGCTAAAGGTGATGATTGCGATGATGGCACCCTGCTGTATAGGCTCCCATTGTATTTGGTGCTCTTAATCCGAGGGTCTCATGTCCTGGGGGAGTGAATGAATAGGTGACACAAAGCACCTTCCAATGAGTGGGGGTGTGTGAGACTGGATGTCACAATACACACATCACACCCTTGATGGCTGAGGGTGCTTGTGACTGGGTGCCACAATACATTCGAGTGATTGGGATGATTTGATCAGGGGGAAATCCCATCAGCAACTCTCCTAGACTATCTGGGGCTATTCAGCGGGGATTAAGGGTGGTGGCCCATGCCATGGGCGCAGAGGATTTTTGCCTCCAATTCTACTGCCAGAGTCCATCTGGAGGTCATTATGGAATTTCATATTTTTTGATAGCAAGGGAACCATGGGTCATATTTGGATATTAAGGACTATGGGTAACATTTCCCCCCCCTTCGGGAATCATGAGGCCACACGGGTGATCGCGTGGACGAGTGGTTCCCGAATTACCTTTAGCCAAATAAATTTAGGGGTGTGAATGTTAGGGAGGACGTCCTATCACGGGAAGCAGCTCGACTGCAAAGTCTGCCTTAAGGAAGTGGATTTCTGGGTACACACACACATCCAAACTAAAAGCAGTATGAATTAACACATAAGTAATCAATAAACAATAACACATATGAGAGAGTTACAGTCTGTAAAATGCGGGCACATTCACGTTTCATGTGTTCTAATGGTGTATGAGGCAGCAGAGTTTGTGTTTTAATATGAGAGTGGTTGGGAAGAACCATGTGTGCCTGAGACTGTGGGCACGGAAACTTCTGCAATCATGACTTGTGTTATGGCAGTCCAACGGCACAGAGTTCTTTTGGAGGATTTCCGGCTGCTCTCCTTCAGGGAGACCTTGCCAAGTAGGGGTGGTAGCAAGCATGTGGGTGCTGTCAACCTTGGCAGTGAGGAGGCTTGTCTGAATGCGGGCCGCGCCATGGAGGACAGGAGCATCGGCAGGGTTCGTGGAGGACATCTCTCCTGGACGTCAATGGCATCTTCTGTGGGGTTTGTTCCAGTGTAAATGCGTAGGGGGCTTACCTTCCCCTTGATGAGGGATCGGGAGTCATGCAAGGAAGGGTTAAAAGAAGGGTTGGATCATGCCGGGAAAAGTCTCTGTTTGGGCTATCGGTGATGTTTATTGCCTGAATAGCCCTCTGTTTGTTTTGAGAGTCCCAGTTTCAGATAGTCCGAAAGCTGAGAGTCGATTTGAGTGGAGATGTTTAAAAGGGGGTTGGTCGTCATTACCTTGAAGGTAATGCGAGCCGGTGTGGTGTCTGAAATTTGAAAAGTAGACATGAAAAGGGAAAGGAATCCTCCCCCCCCTAGGCCCCTTCGTGGCCCCATCTCCAGAGGATAAAGAGTTAACAAGACAGACATGCAAGAGGGCCGGGCCGCAGGCGGCTAGCCCAGAGATTGGTTGCCTGCTATTTTAGTATGCAAATGACTGTGATGGGTTTCTAGCCGCGGGCTCGCCATGAGTTGCGGCAGCGGCCTCCCGGTTGTGCTATCAATCCCTTGGTGGGAACTAGGCATGAAGCCTAGTGGGTCCTAGTAGTTGGATGTTAGGGGAGTTCTAGTTTGTATCTCATGGCCCGGAATTTTGCCATCTGTCTCCGTGTCCAGCATATTAGACTGGCAGATCCTATCATTGTGATGACTTGTAGGAGGGTAATTATTGCCAGAGGATTAGTGATTAGCTTTAGGATCGCCTGTCCAGTGGCGGTCCAGTCCCAATTGCCCCACCAGGAATTGGTGGTGGCCTGCTTTATGGATTGGGTCAGTTGTATGATTTGTTTTGCCTGGAAGTCTACCTTTATTTTGATCTGATCCTCAGTTTTCTCAATTTGTTTGGCGGCCTCGCTAAGGTTATTAAGCAGGCGCAGCCATTTAGAAATCTGTAGCTCTTCTTCCAAATGGAAGCCAGTCAGTGTGGTTTGGTTGATGTGGAATGTATTCTCGCTAATGTATTCCTTAGCAGTCTCATGTAGGTAAAAATCTCTATTAAAGCAATCCCTAACATGGACTCTACAGAAGCAGGGGTTTCCTTTGGCCCTATCTATGTCTAAAGTGCATTCATATGGCATGAGGAGGATCTCCTGACAGGGGGTGCGGAGACAGAAACAGTCGTGGGTTATCTGAACCATTAAAGTCTGTGTCACCGGGGCGACAATATGCTCTTGGGTGGTTTGGATAGGGGTTCCTTCCAATCCATCATAGCAGTGCATCCACTGGTGATTACTGATGCATCCTGAGAGATCGTATAAGTGGGTGCCATTTGTCCAGTGTGCAATCTGGACGGGAATCACGGTAGCGTTGCTGTCTGCTAGTGGAAGTCCTAAATGAGAAACTGGGTGTATAAGTAGGGGATTTTGGATCTTTTCATGATAGACACCTATTTTAAGGATCATGTCTTGCCACTGTGCTCCAATTATTTTTATTAACTCTGTGGGGTGTTGGACGGAGTCCGGGTACCGGATCTTGAACAATCCCAAGACCTCCGGGTGTATCAGTTTCATGAGCGAGGCTTGTATTAACTGTGATGCAAATGTTATGAGACTATTTTGTATCTGAGTACATTGGATTGCAATGGATAGATTATATAGGCTTTTGTGTAAAGAGACTCCCAGGTCTATAATGATTTCTCTCTCTACTCCCACCCATTGTGGCAGGATGTGTCCTAAAATATCAATGCCCTGGGCCACATTGGTCATCCCTGACGCTATGGATATGCCTAAGTCTTTGGTGCGGGAGCCTACTAGTCCTAACTTGTTTGCCAGTACCTCATTGTCTATGGCATTTGGTATACTGCCTCCTATCCCTATGCCTCCCAAGACGTTTCCCATGGTGTCTCTCTGGCTCCTGAAGAGCGGGTGGGTTAGCGGTCGCCACCTCTCTTCTAAATCTTCCCATTGGGCCCACGCGGCAGTTACATATCGGCTGCAAATGGGGATCGTTTTGGCCACATTGACAGCTGTCAATATTGAGGGCTAAGGTGGTCACAATGGGCTGGGCTTCAGTGTATGCGAAAAGGGAGATGTCCCTCCGGATTATTAGGCTGCCTATATACATAGATGGTTTTTCTATTAAGGTGGGAGTTGCTCGGGGAGTGAAAGGGCACTGCATCTCTGCACACGTTATGCTGCAGTTAGTGGGGGTTTGTCGGTATGTATGACACAAGAAGAGCCTAGTCTTCCAGGTCCAAGTAGGGCGGCAGTGTGGGTCTATTGTGAGCGAGGTGTGGAAGGAAGCTGGCACTCGGCTAGCTGGAGGGTCAAACCTATGGCGGTTCCACACTCCTGGGGTAAGGGGAAGGCTGCCGGCGTCCGCCTCCACCCATGTGTGGGACCGGGGTCCAGACATGATTATTTCGGACCTGATGGTTTGACTGCCTGTTATGTAAACTCTGGTTTTAATTTTGAGGGGGAGCTGTCGGTCATACCACTGGCGAACCTCTCCCATGGCATCTAATACCTCAAACAACCCCGGGTAGGGTGGTGCCCAGTGGCACTCACTCTCTAGGTTATACTGCCACGTGACCTCGAACTGCGTTGGATAGGTGGGGAGGGAGCTACCTGTCCACATCCAGGCCAGGATCCAGAGGGTCCCAATGTGCTGCGCCATCCCGTGTCCCTGTTAAGTATACAGAGAGGCGGATTGAGCTTAGCTATCCTCTATCGTGGCAAAGGACAGTCTCTGCAAGATCTACCAGGGGCATTTCGGGCAAGTCTTGGATAGCTTTAACTGGTGTGGGTCCTCCCTTCCACTCTTTGAGCTGGGAAGCGTGAAAATATTTTAGCCTATCTCCCTTCCGGTGGGGAATTCGCAGCTGATAGACAGTAGGGGAGATCCTAGCAGTGATTTCTACCGGGCCAACCCATTTGGCTGCTAACACATGCTTATTCTGGGTGAAATTTCTGTACATTACCAGCTGTCCAGGATCCCACTGTTGGGGGTTTCTGATCCACCCAAATTTACGGTCCATGGCCTGCATATTTTTCCCTAAGTTTTTGGCCACCTGTCGGTGTATCACGCCCAATTCCTGTAGGAGTGTCTTAATCCATTCGTGATTTAACAGTGCAGGTTCTAGCTCGGAGGGAATGGTTGTGTTTAACCAGAAAGCTTCAGGCATGAGCATTCTGCGCCCGGTCATGACCTTATGTGGCGTAAAGCCATGGGAGGCCACTGTGCCTCGGAAGGCCATCAAAATTATGGGGAGTTTTGCATCCCAGTCTTTTCCTGAGGCTTTTACTACCTTGCGCAGCGCTTCTTTGAGTGATCTATTGGTGCGCTCCACCGCGCCGGAACTTTGTGGGCGATAGGGGATGTGGAAGCGCTGTCGGATGCCCAGGGCTCTGCACAGTTCTTGCATAATTTCTCCTGTAAAGTGGGGGCCTGAGTCATGGTCTATCTCCCGAACCATCCCGAATCGTGAGAAGACCTGGGTGAACAATATCCGTGCCGTGGTGGCCGCGGTATTGTCTTTAGTCGGGAACGCTTCCACCCACTTACTGAAGGGGTCTATGATTGTGAGGCAGTATTTATTCTGCCTGGGGGTAGTGGGCAAGGGACCTATGAAATCAATTTGGATTCGAGTCCAAGGTCCTTCAATTCTTTGGTGTCTCAATGGGGCCTTAGGGCCCCCCGGGTCCGCATTGACCATGGCACAGGATAGACAGTTATCCACCCATTGGTCAATGTCTGCTCGCATCTTGGGCCACCATCCCGTCTCTCGAACCCTCTCATACGTGCTCTGCTTGCCCCGGTGTCCCACCTCATGGACGAACTGGATTAAATCTCCACGGATGTCTCTGGGGACTATCCAGCTATGACTGCCCTCCGAATCTACTGCCCACCATACCTCTTCCTTCTGTTCTATTTTATACTTGCCGGTGGGGTCCCTACCGGCGTTTATCAATTCTTGGATCTCTGTGTCTCCCTTCTGTAGTTGGGCTAGATCTAATGTGGGGGGCACCAATGGTTCCTTGGGTTTTACATTTATGGGATGAAGGGGCTGAGGGGGTTCTAGCATGGATGCGGCCTCTTTGGCTAGGGTGTCCGCCCGGTTGTTCCATACTGCTTCCTCCTGGTTGCCCTTTTGATGTCCCTTCACAAAGGCTATCCGCGTAGGAGCGGTGCGCTTTAGGAGCAGAACTGCTACTTCTCTCCATTTGTCAACGTGGGCCACCGGCTTTCCATCATTGGTCGTCCACTCTCGCTCAAGCCAAATAGGGAGCCAATCTAAAGCTGCATTCACGGTCCACTGGGAGTCTGTAAACACCGCCACTGGGAGGTCTAGGGGCTCGAAGTGGAGGACGGCTAAAAGAGCCTCCACTTCGGCTGCCTGGCTAGAATGGGGGAGTGCTGGTCCCTGCAGTGTGTGAGCGTCATTAACTCGGATGGCCCCGTATCCCGTTTTGCGGGCGCCGTTAAGGCAATACGAGGATCCATCGCAAAACCAGCATTGGAACCCTTGAGCTAATAATTGTTGGAGGGGTTCCCCGGGCTTCACCGGCCATTTGTTCTCTGGGATTGGGGGCAAGGGACATTCGTGGGCGGCTCCCGTCACTATCAGCCCATAGGGAGCAGTTGGCTCGCTGGCTTGTTTTTGGAAGTCTATCCCTCTTTTTACCAGCTCTATGGTCCACTTGGCGATCCGGGAGCTATGGACTTGTCCGTCTTGGATCTTTCCGGACAGAATAAATTTCAGTGGCGTGTGTGGGGTTTGGATAATGACCCGGGCTCCTCCGATAATGAATTCCCACTTGGTGAGGGCCCAAACCAGGGCCATGCAGTTTTTTTCACAAGGGTTAAACTTTATCTCAGTAGGGGTGAGGTTGCGCGAGGCATATGCTACTGCCCTCTGGGAGCCATTTCGCTGCTGTAGCAGGACGGCCCCAATATGATTATCTGAGACGGCCAGTTGGATGTAGAAGGGCTTGGTGACATCAGGGTGCACCAAAGCAGGAGCTTTGGCTAGATCTCGTTTTAGAGTGGCTAACGCCTCCTCCTGCTTGGGTCCCCATTCCCACGTGACTCCTTTCTTCAGAAGGGCATATAGGGGCTTTGCCTTGATAGAGAAGGCTTCAATGAACTCTCGTGAGAAATTAAAGGTGCCCAACAAGGCTCTCAGAGAGGCTACATCTGTGGGAGCAGGGAGCTTGCCTATGGTCTCTACCCTCTGAGAATCTGGGGTCCGACATTCTGGCTGGAGGCTCAGGCCCAGATATCGGACATGTGTTTGAACCAACTGGGCCTTGTCCCGATTTGCCTTAAACCCAGTCTCACAGATGAGCTGCAGGACTTCACGAGTGATGTCCGCGGTCTTTTCTTCAGTCTCGGAGTGTACCAGAATGTCATCCACGTATGACAAGACATGGGGGCGCGAAGCTGGGCGCAACTTAGTCCACATCTTGACCACGTGGGAATGACATATGCTGGGACTCGAGTGAAATCCCTGTGGGCATCTCTTGAATGCCATTTGCTCCCCTCTGAATTCGAAGGCGAATTTATAAAAACAGCTCTCGTGTAGGGGGATGGAGTGAAAGGCGTTGGCCAGATCAATGACGCTGTAGAAGCGTGCCCCAGCTGCAATGGCTGCTAAGATCTCGTTGTACTTGGCCACGACGGGGGCTACGGGAGGAGTGACGGCGTTAAGGGCTCTAAAGTCTACAGTCATCCTCCAAGTTATCCCATCGGATTTGAGTACCGGCCAGAGCGGGGAGTTGCACACCGACTGCATGGGTGTAATTACATCCCATCTCAACAGCCCTTCTATGGTCTTGGCTATGCCCTCCTCAGCGGCGCGGGGGTATCTGTATTGTTTTTGAGGGGGGGGGTCCCTCCCTTCAATGAGGACACAGGCCCCTTTAACGGTGCCGCATTCCATTTTATCTGTTATCCACACCTCCGGGAAATCCTGGACCCAGGGGTCTGTGGCCAGGGGAGAGAGAGGCAATGGAGCCTTAAGGGCTGCACAGCGGTGTATGGCCGAAATGTGTAGCGGGCCATCTTCCAACTGCCATAGGAAGCCGTTAGCCAAGTCTAAGGTCAATCGGTGGCGTTTGAGATATCCTATGCCTAAAATACCATCGTCTTCCCCCTGGTTCTCACAGGCACGGATGAAGTCACTAATGGGGCCGAGTTTTAGGGGAATGTCTTTCCAGATCGCGGCTCTCTGCTGCCCTTTCCCATATCCTACCAGCTGCATGCTCTCCCTAGTTCGGGACCCTGCTTTCGCTAGATCGGGGTGAAGGGTGTTGATGGCGGCTCCCGAGTCGACCAGGAGTCGTGCGGTGGCCCTGGGCTCAGAGCCAATTCCGGCCTCCACTATGGGGCGCCCCCAAGGGTCAGGGATCAGCTGGGCTACTATCTGGGGGCAAGGGAATACCTTGGAGCTCATGGCTGGCGGGGCGGTTTTGTTGGCCGTAAGCGGGGAGAGGGAAGCCACCGGGGCCTCCTTGTAAGAGGCTTTCACTGGCCCCGTGCGTTTGAGTTGGGCAGGAGGGGTGTCGACCCATGGGATCCATGACCCTGCCCGTGTCCTCGGTGAACGAGGGGATCCCGGGCACCCCTATTCAGTGGATTCAGGCATCGGAGGGCCCCCCCTCCTGGCTTCCTCCGCCAGTATCTTGGCGTATGTGGAGAGTATAACTTCTGTGGGCTGCCTGTCTAAGAGGTCCATGTTGTACCCCCGCATGACCAGCGCATCCCACGCATCCCTCCTAACCTTATCATCCTTGAGGTGCAAGTAGGCCTTTCCACTGTCCCGCTTCATCCCCTCTCGGCGCTGAAAGGGCTTTTTGAACTCCCGTTTGTATACACTGAGTTGTCCCTTCGCTTCCTTTTCTCTCTTGTCTTGATCTACTGGCAGGGGCTGGGAGTGAGGGCCGGTATTTCGGTAGGTAACTGTCTGTATGGGGTCTCCCTCCCGGTGCCCCTTTTTTCCTCCTCCCCGGGTGCTTTTCCCCGCGTCTCTCCCGAGGTCCACATTGGCCCTACGGGTCCAAAACACCTCCGAGGCTGCGCGGATGTGCTCCATGAAGGCAGCCCAGGTCAGTGTGTTTAGGTTCAGGGATACTGCACCTAAATAGGTCTTGGCGGACTCATGGAGTCCGCTGTACACCTCCCTGATGAGTGCCTGGTTGTTGAGGACAGGCTGCCCAGCCTCGTCTATCTCAATTTCGCCGGCCAGGATTCCCAACATCTTCTTTCGTGCCACATATGAGTCAGGGGCTTCGTCCGGGCTCTGGGCTTCACTTTGGTATTTTGTCCTCAAGATTGACCCCGGCCAAAGGATTTTTGCTACCCTAGCCATCCACTCATGCAGGTCTAGGCTGGCCAGGTCTTGGTTTATTGCGGCGGCCTCAAAAGCGCCGTAATATGCCGGATCTAAGCACATCCTGGCGACCTGAACAAGGTCTTGTCCCTTTGCCTTTGGATATGAGAGGAACATGGAGGTCATCCAGTGTACCCCGGTCTGGGCGTCAAGGCGGCCCAAGTGGTCCGCTATAGCCTTGGTCTCCGTCAGGGACCATGTGACCGTCTCAATCACAGTTTTGGTGACCGTGCGGTCATCCTCAGACTCTTCCCGGGTTTCTACCATCCTCCTGGTCTTTACTGGCTGGAGTGGAGCTGGAGGATCGGCGGCCGGGCTCTCGGATGAGCTGCAGGCAGCCAAGTCTTTTCCCTCTCTATCCAGCCACTGTGGGTTGTATGGGGGTTGGGCCCTCGCTTCCTCTGGCAAGGGGTCCTGCATGGCCCCCTTCCAGTCCACGGCCTTGAGATATTGGGGGCTTACAGTGGACACCACAGACTGTTGTAGGTCTAGCCTAGCTTCTAGTTCATGGATCCGTCGTTCACACTCGGTGTGATCGGCGGTTGTGTTTCCCTCTGAATTGCGGGCCAGCACGTAGTCCGCGGCTTGCTTAGCCTGTCTCAATTTTTCTTCTAGCTCCTCTATGTATTTCTTAAAAAGGCTACTTTCCTGCTCTGCCTGCTCGGCTCTGAAGCTAACTTTATCCACCTTCCTTGCTAGCATGGAGTTCTCGGTCACCTTTTCCTTAAGTTGAGTGACCAGTTCCTCCATTCTATTCTGCATTCCCAGCTTCTCCTCCTTGAGGCGCTGATATTCAGCGACAGCTTCAGTTGCTAGTGTCCAGATTCCCCAAGCGGCCCATCGGTCCTTTTCGGCTGTGGACACTCTTTTAAATCCCACTCTTTTAGTCTTCGCGTTATACACCAATAACAATGTCGCGAAGGGATCCTCCGTCAGGAGGCCTCCAGCCTTCCATGGGTTGGATCCTTTCTGGAGGATCCACTTTTTGAGGCGGTCAGGCTTGGCCTCTTCCCGCACTAATTTGGCCGCTACTGCTAAAGCCTCCTCCATTTTCAATTCTCCTAGGGCTTCTATGGGGATCCTCCCTCTTTGCCTTCTTTAGAACCTCGGCCCCCGAGATTCCTGGCAGAGACCCTCCCTGCCTTTCTATTTCAGTCCCCCGGACTGCGGTCCTTGGATTTTCGCCTGTTAACGATTCCAGGGACCTTCTCTAGAGCTCTGGGTCGGGGCCCGCCTGTAGCGTCCCACGTCACGAGAGGGCCCTGCACTGCTGCAGTCAGTGGCTTATGGGTGATCCTTCGCTTAGACCCGGCCGGGAAGTCAACTTGGCCCCGCCGCGCTTCACTAGGGAGTTTTGATGTTGCCGCCTCGCTGCAGCGAACTGACCGCCACAACACCCAAAACTGGGGCCCCTAGCTAGACTCCCGCCTGAGCTTTCTCTTGCCAGCCGGCTCTCTAGACTCTCCCCCGGAGATGTCTATACTTTTCCCACCCTTGCGCTCGGATTTTACGGCCTCCAGTCAGGGGCGCCCTCCTGCTTTTGCCTACCTTGCTCGTCCAAGGGGGTAGATTGGCGGATTGGGATTTTAATGGATTTGTGTGAACCTACAGTGTTATGGGCTTTGGCTGGGGGAGAGACCTACTCCTGCTTTCCCACCCAAAGAAGTTGGTCAAAATAACAAAAAGGGCGTCGGGAAGAACCTACTCCGACTCCACGCCCAAGGATGATTATGCGTCCACACCTGGATGGCATCCACCAGAGCCCGGTGCAGAACACACAACCAAAGACGGAAAAATGGGGAAAAAGCCAACCCCGACAGTTCTTTCGCCCTTGCGGCCACTTCACACAAGAAACACTCTCACACGGATTTCTTCCTATTTATTTTCTGCGTCTGCACCTTTTGGAACTCCCTGTTCCCTCTACGTACCGATACTTAAACAGTCCAAATGATCAGTTTGGAAAGTCCAAGTTTCGGGGGAAGATAAATGCCCAAGCTTTCTCCACCAAATTGTAGCCAAGGGTCTAATTAAAGGGGAATTTATGATTATTGCGAGATGGGCCGGCTACTGTGCCCTGCGGTACCGTCTTCCCTAGGTGTATACCGAGAAGACCAGGGAATCCCAGAAATAGGACTGAGGCAGATGCTTCCAATGAATGTATTTTTATTATAAGGCAAAATCACACTAACATGCACTCACACACTCACTCAAGGCTCAGGAAAGTCAAGGTTGGAGGTTGGAATAGATGGCAGGCTTTGCTAAGGGAGATGCTTACCGAAATGTAGTCTTCCTCCGGGAAACGGATGGGACGAGAGGCGATGGGGGACAAGCCTGACTCCGCAGCGTGGGTTGGAGCGGGCTTGCCGGTAACTAACTTCAGAGGTCAGAGTGACGTGGAGTCGTTTAGACCAAGAAGGTAGCACACAAACTGGCTAAAATCTGGGGCTTATATAGGGCCAAACGGGCCTTGAGGCTAAAGGTGATGATTGCGATGATGGCACCCTGCTGTATAGGCTCCCATTGTATTTGGTGCTCTTAATCCGAGGGTCTCATGTCCTGGGGGAGTGAATGAATAGGTGACACAAAGCACCTTCCAATGAGTGGGGGTGTGTGAGACTGGATGTCACAATACACACATCACACCCTTGATGGCTGAGGGTGCTTGTGACTGGGTGCCACAATACATTCGAGTGATTGGGATGATTTGATCAGGGGGAAATCCCATCAGCAACTCTCCTAGACTATCTGGGGCTATTCAGCGGGGATTAAGGGTGGTGGCCCATGCCATGGGCGCAGAGGATTTTTGCCTCCAATTCTACTGCCAGAGTCCATCTGGAGGTCATTATGGAATTTCATATTTTTTGATAGCAAGGGAACCATGGGTCATATTTGGATATTAAGGACTATGGGTAACACCCCTAGACACATATTCCTTGGTTGCAAGTCCATTAAATGCTACTTCTCTTGTTTGGTGAAATCTCAAAGTCACAGCATAATACTCATCCATATTCATGTGCATGAGAGACTGTAACTATTTCTATTCTAAGTTTTTTGGGTTTTTGTTTTTTGTTAAAAAAAACCCCCACAATTAATCTACACATTTCTGTTTTGGGGAACTTTTACTTCCACAACCTCAAAGTGCAAAAGGTAGTCATTGATATAATTATCTGTGATAGCATTGACAATGGAAGTGACAATAAATTAATGAATGAACCAAGTCTGCTGATGGATCAGAAATTTGGATCATGGAAATGTGCAGGGGGGTTATAATTGAATCACAGATTACTGGAGTTCCAATACAGGGCAAATGCTTTAAAAATTGTCATCATAATATGTACTAAAAAGGATGGAGTACCAGTGTTGCTTAGCATCCTACTCCTTGATTTTTAGAGGTAAGTTAATCCCAGAAACATCTCCTATGATAAAACAGGGGATCGTTCATACTACTGTGAAGAGGGAAAGGGTGCATAATCTGTCTGAGATCCTCTTTCACAATGGTGGAGTGTTACGTTTTGCCAACATATCCAAGTGGGAGACTCATCTGGGATGGCAAAGGTTAAGGCTGTAGGGAGGGTCATGGGCACAGAAGGAGATTTTCTGATGCTTTCATACATCCCATTGATATGGCCAATCAATGAAGAGCTGTGACCATGAGACACACATCTGCCATTTTGCAACAGGAAGAAATTGATGTACAAAGCAATACTGGATATTTCTTTGTGCAATTAAACAAAAGGGCTTAGCTTCTAATTATACTTAATAAGTCATTAAGAAGAATAGGAAAATCAGAGTGGCATAGTGGCTTGAATGTTGGACTATGACTTTGGAGATGGGTTTGAATTCCTGCTTGGCCATGGAAACCCATTGGGTGACCTTGGGCAAGTCACACACTCAGCCTGTGATAGCTTTGCCTTAGGGTTGCCATAAGTGTGAAATGACTTGAAATCACACAACAAAGAGAAATAGGGCCATTGACTCCTAACTGTGTCATGCACATGATTTACATCCTACATTTAACATTTGTATACTACATACCATAAGAACTTTCATGGTGTAGTAATGTGAGTGTTGGGGGACAAGGGCTCAGCCATGAAAACCTACTAGGTAACCTTGGATAAGGCCTGAAACAGATGGACCAAATAGAGTGGCTTCCAGACACTTTGGGGGCATGGTGTTTATTTGATGCATGCTCCCAAAGTGGCCAGAAGCCACTCCAAAACCACATCACAGCAGCAGGAGCCTGACTTTCCAGGAGTGGTTTAAATCCACTCCTGTTGGCAGCCAGTTCAGAACTGTGGCAGCGGCTTGTCCAGGACTGTGGTGGCAGACCATTCAGGACCATGGTGGGCTGTTTGAGATGGCCATAGTGGCCTGCTTCAGGAGTGGGCCATCTGGTTTCTGGGGTCCCAGCCCGATTGGAGCCGAAATGACCTCCAGATATTCCTTCATGCTGGTCTGCTTCACCCCAAAATTGCAGCAAAACTACTGTGAATAAATCTGGCCCAGAAAGCCCTATGATAGGGTTGGCATAAGTTGTAGTTGACTTGAGGACACATAACAACACCATATACCTGCCAATCATTTAATATGAAACAACTAGTAAATGAACCACAGCTTTCAGGCTCCTTCCCCTATCATACTGAATCATACCCATGGAGATCCCCCCCAAAAAAAACATCCATTAAAAAGGTGAAATGAGTTAGCCCTATGTCAGGTGGGAATGCAAACAGACACACACACAAATGTTCATCACATTTTTATGTTTATTGAAGTTGTACTTCAGCTACAACTTGCTCCCCTTCAGGCTAAGGCCAATCTGAAACAGTTGTTTTTTTCAAAATCCTGATGGCTTGAGAGTTCACTAAGGAAATGAAATGGAGGCAGAAATTGTGGGTATCACATTTTAAAATCATATTTTCCATATTACATTAACAAATAGGTTTGGTGTGCTCCATTCACTTAAATTTGTCTAAAATATTATAATTTTTATCCTCTACTGCATGCAAAAGTTAAACAAAATATATAACACTAGCATAAGGGATATTTTAGAATTGACATGGCCAGATAATTGTGTCAGGAAGATTTGAGTGCCCACATAGTTAGAAAAGAGGAATATATTTTACACTGAGGCAAAATTTATCTGAATTTCATCAGGATCATCAGGTTTTCATGCCTAATATGTGAAGTAGGGGAAGGACTTTTGTCTATTCAGGCACCTAATAATTTAAAACTTCATAAAACAGTCAACTGTTATAAAGGTGCATCCATGCTTAAAATGGAGCCCATTTCTTTCAATTTTTTTTACTAAGCTCTATTGCAGGGATAGGCAACCTAAGGCCCGGGGCTGGATGCGACCCCCCAAGGCCTTTGGATCTGCCCCAGGCTAGTCCTGCTGCCGCCGCCGCCCCCCACCATGATGATGTTGATTACTGTTATTACTTGTACTTGGGGTTTTCTTGGCAAAATCTCCACAGGGGTTTTGCCAAGGCTTTTCTGGGGCTGAGAGAATGTGCATGCATATATATTTTTATTATTTTTAATTTTTTAATTAATTAATTAATTACTTTTTGGTGCTTCGCCCCCCCAATTGTCTGAGGGACAGCAACCCGGCCCCCAGCTCAAAAAGGTTGCCTACCCAGGCTCTATCGACACTGCTGGAATAATCCAATTTAACACCACTTTAACTGCCAGGGCTCAATGTTATGGAATTCTGGGAACTGTATTTTGCTGTAGCCTGAGAGCTCTCTAACAAAGAAGGCCAAATGTTGCCCCAAACTACAATTCCTAGGATTCCATAGCATGGAGCCATGATGCTTAAACTGGTGTCAAACTGGAATATCTCTGCAGTGTGGATGCAGCCTTAGAAAAATTACTGGGGTTTGAAATGAATGAATAATATATGGAATAACAATTTCCCCCCACATTTGTAGTAGTTGTTTCTTTTATTTTTTTCTCTCTCCCATTGTGACAAAAGTTATAACCAGTCTGGAACACCCAACACATTCCACCTAAAAATTACCAAGAAGGATGCAATGACAAAGTAACAAGGTTGTGTCTATGGGACTTTTTCATGGTCTATAACTGGTGAAATCATTTTTCTAGCTGAAATTTTACAAAGCTCACCATTTGGAAGAATTGCAGGATGATTTAGAATTTTGTTTGAATTGACTGGAAAATACAGTGGCCTAAATCCAATTGTTAGTCCCATCTATAATAGACCTATTAAATCACTAGGGTCTTAGTAAGGCAACAAGTAGGCTCCAGTGATTAGGTCTGCTCTTTTTGGAACTAATAATTGGATTTAGAGTTAGAAGCAAGAGAAACCCACTGAAATTAATAATAAATATGCATACATATGTCTTTAATTTTATTGTTAAATACCCCATATTTTAAAATATCTTCTCACAAAAATGAATATAAATAAAAGTATCAATAAAAATAAAATACAACAGTAATAAAATGACATGCATATATTAAGAGCCATTTGTTAATAATTAATTATAGTAGAATTTTCTTAACTGAAAACATATTCAAGATAATTTTCTCAAAGAGCTGAAAGGACTGCTGGTTTTCAAGGGAAGGAGTTCCACAATTGAGGGTGCTGCTGTAGAAGATTTCATAGGATTGCATTGTTTAAAAACAGGGAGCATTTTCCCAGGCTGTCTGGAATTTGTCATTTTTGAAATTTTGACTGGATCTTCATAGAAGTTTTGGATCTTCATAGAAGTTTTACAGCCAATATTTATAGCGATGAAAATTTCAAGAGTCATAGTACTACACTACTTTATAGTGTTATACAGGCAGTAGAACACTGGCTGAATCTCCCACCACAACTCAATGGGATATAAAAATGAATAGCAATGGCTAGAATGAAGAAAATAATTCCAATTCAGTTAGGAAGATGACTGAAAAATAAGTGAAAAATTAATGAAACTTAATAATTATAATGAATGGTATAAGCACTTTATTTATTTATTTATTTATTGCCTTTCTCTGGCACATATCAGGAATATATTAAAAACACAGTTGTCATTAAAATAACTCTGGCACCCCCCTCCCACAATTGCTGTCTGTCTGAAAGAAAGGTCAGAAAATATTCAAGTGCATACTGTGTCACATGAAATTGCTCCAAGGATGACAAGTAAGAACACCCCATGCTGTTTTAACTTTCTACACCAAGAGATCCATTAAGAGTGAAGTTCATTCTCAGCAGAGCACAGAGGATCAAATGCAGTACAGAAAAAGAAATGTCTTGCAAGGTATATATTTCAGTACATATAATATGATGAAGTATCCATGAGGAGAAAAACATGTTACTTTCCCTTGACATTACCAAAAAGTGTTTTAATATCTGTATATTTTCCCCTAGCTGGTTCTAATTTTTAATATAGCATTTGCCAAGAAAATATCATTCTTTTCTAACTGTGCAAACTTATTGCAAAATGAATATTTATTTATTTATCTATTTTTTGTGTCAGACCTTGTAATCAGAGCCTGAAAATAGAACATTACAAAAAAAAGGTCATTTTCTGTAATATGATACATTTCAGGTAGCAAAATCACCAGTAATGTTATTTTTAAAAAGTAATGTAAGAACTTGTAATAGTGTTACACTGGTGTTGCAAATAACATTTGTTCATTAATCTTTTAAAAATTGCTTTTGACAAAGGCATTTGAAAAGCATTTCTTCCCATTTTTATATTTATTTATAAAAAATACTCCAAATCTAATTTTGCTGCTTTTTTTCCTTTTGATACTATAATGGTGGCAATTACTAAGTGGTGTAAAACTGAATTATTTGTACAGTGCAGATGCAGCCCATGTAAACTTTGGTTACTGAACCAGATTTCATTTTAAACACCAGTTTCTGAGGAGTTTTTTTTTTCTCTTTCTCACTTCAGGCTAACTAGAATAGAATAAAGAATGCCATGTTCTGCATTCAGAGAGTATAAAGTAAGAAGAAGAAGCACAATCTGATATGATTTGCTAAAACTTCAGAAATCTTTGTAAATGCATCAAAATTATCAACACTAGTAAAACAAATGTAGCATCAAAATTAATTACCACCATCATAGTAAGTGTCTATATCACCAATAATGTTGTTCTTTGTTATTATTTAGCATCTGAAGGAAATTTATCTCCTGGTTGATAACTGTGATGAATATTCAAAATCAGATGTTCCAAAGCTAGCACATGTAAACTAAGATGAGCAACCTCCATTTTGCTTCCTTGGAACTACTTTCCTATCATGTTGTCACCTTCCACTTTTAAAACCTTAACCTAAGTGGTAACAGTAGTGGCATAGTACAGATATTTCTTAATTTTTCTCTTTCTTTTTTACCCTAGAAACAGTTCCTATACAAATGTCTTAATTGTGTTATCTATTCTTTTTTTGTATGCTACTACTTGCTCCCAAAAGTGTAGTAAGTGTAGTAAGCAGCACTTTCAGGCAAATAAGCAGATGAGTAGGGTGGGAATGGTAAAGGAAAATGGCAAGGGGTATGATAGAGTTAATGTTTTTATGAAAAAGTGCCTAATGTAACGTGTTGTGTGACCATATTTTTCAACATTTGTGTTGAGGTCAATACCCATTAAAAGCTATGCAGTGTAAATGAAAACATTCCTACTCAGGGGAATATTTGATGTGTGTTTGTTAGATTGGTTTAAACCCTGCAAGTTATATACAGACAGCCCTTCTTAGCTGGGTCAGTATCATTAAGGAACAAGAATACAATTTGTAAGATTGCCAAACAAGCTACTCTTTTATCATAGTTTGAACAGTACCTTTCCAAGCAAGCCAAGTAAAATTGTAACAGGCAACTTCAGAATAAGACACCTTCATGCTTCTTAGTATTTGATGAAAATGCATCACCAGAATTTTCTGACAACAAATACAATAAGTTGACATATTAGACCAGTAAGCAATAATCTTAAAATATACTTTAGCTAGACTTATGGAAAAGTCTTCACACTTGCAGCAGAACTGTCAAAAATCCTATTTTTGTCACATTTACAGGGGGAAAAACAGTTTGACATTTCCTTGACAATTTCTTGTTCTACATTTGTGTGCTTAAGATACCTGCTCTATCTGCTCTCTGAACAGTATCTGAACATTAATGAACTGACCTAAATTTCTATTTGTCAGAGTAGAAGGCATTTTTAAACATCTTGAATATATGAATCCATTTTGCAAATAGTTCCCAATAGAGCAAATAAATAAATAAATAAAGTGGAGCAAATGTGAGCTTCACTAACCTCAGTGAAAGAAGAAAGCCTGGTAAACCAGGGTCCCAGTCCAAATTAACCCTATCGTTGACTACAGTTTTCTTTTTTAAAAGCCATTAATGCAATTAGCAATTTGGCATGAAGTGTGACTCAATACAGTTGGCCCTCCATATCCATGGATTTTTATCCATGGATTCAAACACCCACAGCTTCAAAATATTCAAAAATATATAAATTACAAAAAGCAAACTCTGATTTTGCCATTTTGTATAAGGGACATCATTTTATTATCTATGGTATTTAATGGAACATGAACATCCACAGATTTTAGCATCCACAGCTGGTCCTGGAATCAACCTTCAGTGGATTCCAAGGGCCCATTGTAATGGTTATATGTGTTCAATGTATTGGTGGTCCAGCATCCAGTGGAATGGGGGATGATGCACCATATTGTTCAGACTAGGGGAAAAGGTTGATTCAAAGGGATTGTATAACCTGTAATTATATAGCTACAGATTCTTGGTTATTTAGCCTTAACTTCTCTACATTGTTTTCTGGTTTTCCTGCTCTCTCTCTATTATTATTGTCATATTATTTATATCATAAGGCTATGACATTTCTTTCCCTTGCAATATCATATTCACCTACTTGACCAACAAATATTGTTATAATGATTCTATGGTTCAAGTATTGTAAAGAAAAAAATGTAGCTAACAAAACTATTGTAAACAAATGTGACATAAGATACAAATTTAGAGTGTTATTCATATTCTGTCTTCTGAATAAACTGTTTTTAAATAAATAAATAACAGAAAGTCCTCAGAGATATATTTCTGCACTTAAGTTTCTATGTTGTTTATTCTCAAACAAGGATTTATAACATGCAGAGGAAAACTTCATGGCATTGTCAAATCTCAGATTTTTCAGGACTTTAAAAACTTCCATTCCTAAGAAGTTCTAGTTTTACATGCATGGTCCTTGAACCTCCCATTACAATTGTATCCCAGTTTTGCAACACTTCTTTTTTGTTAGTGATTAAATTGTCAGAAGTTCAACCTAGACAATGAAGAAATAAAATAGTAAAAGAATTTCCATACCTGGGATCAAACACTGATAGAAATGGGGACTGCAATCAGGAAATCAGAAGAAGATTAAGAATGGGAAGGGTAGCCATGAAAGAACTAGAAAAGATTCTAAAATGTGAAGATATACAACTTAGTACAACTATTACTACTAGAAACTGTAGTACATGCACTGGTAACCTTACGACGTGACTTCTGTAATACTCTCTACATGGGGCTACCCTTATACCTAACTCAGAAACTACAATTAGTACAAAATATGGCAGTCAGATTGATCACTGGAACATCCAGGAGTGATCATATTACACCCATTCTAAAATCACTCCACTGGCTGCCTATTGTTTTCTGAGCAAAATATAAGGTGTTGGTGATGACCTTTAAAGCCCTACATGTCCTGGGCCCAGCTTACCTAGGAGATCGCCTTCTTCCACATAATCTATCCCGCACTCTCAGGTTCTCTGGGAGGAAGCTGCTTCAACCATTAAAAACTAGACTAGCAGCAACCTCCCAGAGGACATTCTCTGCCACCTCCCCCAAACTCTGGAATGCCTTGCCAGAGGAGATCCATCAGATAGCCAGCTTAGATGGCTTTAAAACAGCCATCAAGACAGATCTCCTCTGGCAGGCCTATCCAGAATAAACTACCTGGTCTCCCTCCCATTAGATATCCCCCCCACACACTTTCTTACTGTGTCCTGGAGAGTTAGTGTTTAATGTCTTAATGTTTTATTCTATGTTGTGTTTTTAACTGACATGTCTATTTAATATATATTTTAATGGGGGGCTTTTCTTATTGTAACTTCGTTTATTGTTTGTCTTGAAGTAGTTTTATGCAATTCATTTTAGTTGTAAGCCACCTTGATTGCCCTGCAAAAGGCGGGGTATAAATAAAATTATTATTATTATTATTATTATTATTATTATTATTATTATTATTATTACCATGTATGGTTGTGAGAGCAGGACAGTTAAGAAACAAGATAGGGGAAAAAAATCAATTCATTTGAGATGTGGTGCTGGAGAAGAGTGTTGAGAATCCCATGAACAGCCAAATATATATATATATATATATAAAAGGTCCTTAGAGCAGATCAAGCCAGAAACTTCCCTGGAAGCCAAGATGACCAGACTGATGCTGTTGTACTTCAGACATGTCATGAGAAGAGAGGATTCATTGGAAAAGACAATAATGCTGGGAAAGGTAGAGGGAAGTAGGAAGAGAGGAAGACCACATGCCAGATGGATGGACTCTATTAAGGACGTCATGGGTATGGGTTGGCAGGAATTAAGCAGTTCAGTGAAGCACAAGAGAGTCTTGGAGATATCTCATCCATAGGGTCGCCATGAGCCAAGACTGACTCAAGGACAGTTAACAACAACAAAATTGTCCTTAGTTCCTGAACTTTGTGATGTCTCATAACTCTTTATCTTGGTATGTGATTTAAAGAGTTAATTTTTAAAACCTTTGACTGTGACTAAAAAGACCTAAGAGAAATGTTAGTTCTGCAAAATAGGTGGCAAGCAATAGCAAAGATGCCCTAGTCTTAAAGTATGTGGATGCCAATAAAGGGGAGAGGGCACAGTATTCTGCCATAAATATGCCTCTTGCTCAGATGCAGCCTGCATCACCACCTGTTCAATTATTGGTGTGGGCCTGGATTTTTCCACAAAAAATTCCCTTTCTTTCTTTCCACAACATGTTATCATTTGCTTAACTCCAATTACAACTGTATTAATAGCTGCTTACTTGCAATGTCCTTATTTTGTGAGTTGATCTGTAATGTGAAAAAACAAAGCAACTAACTAATGCATTCTTAATATTTGTAGTAATTTTTATTTATGTGAATAATATCTCATAGTCAATAGCTGAAAATGTCATTTCATTAGTAATGGAAATTCAAACACTGTGATGGTGAGACAGTTTATACCTGTAGATTGAATTTTTGCCATGCAATCTTTAAGGGAAATACAACAGAGGAAATTCAAAACTAAGAGGCCAAGCAGACTGCCCCTTTGCACTGGCTTGGGGATGACATCTAAGCATGGCATTTAAATGCCACATGCTCTGACACTACCCTCAAGCTGGTATCATGCTGCCTGCCTGATCACACAGTGGGCAGATTTTCAGCGCTCCAGCAGTGCAGCATTTAGATGCCCCACACTACAGGAGTGCCAAAAAGCTGCAGTAGTGGCAAAAAAGCCAGTTTTTTTTTTTCTGGTGCAAAAAGAAGAAGAGTGGGCTTCATGTGGTTGCTGCAATGCTCACCTGGCTTTTTCAGGGGTGGCATTACACTGCTCTTCAGGGCAGTCTACTTCGCCCCTAAGATTCCATGGGTAATTTTCTGAGTGTCCCTAGTCTTGATATGTTCACAATTGATTTTCTTACTGTTGTTCTTTCTTGTATTGTCTGGGCAGGAATGACCAACCTATATAAAAGTCTAGCCAAGTTTCTTTCTTTCCTAAGATGAAGAATATAGTCAACAAAGTCAAAACAAATCAAAAGCATGTAACAAATTAAATTAAATATTAAACTTTCTCAGCACCTCAAAGGAGTCTTATTTATGATATCACAGTGTAGGAGAGGGAATCCCACAAAGGTAGATCAGAGGATCTTAAGGGAAGCATCTTATGAGGTATCTGGTTTAGATAGCCTGTCCTTCATGTCTCCACCAGGAAGCATATAACATCAGGTTCCCTAAGCATTCACATCCTTTCAGGCACAATACAAAAGACAATGTGCTTCTTAAAACCAAAATTGACAAGATGACCCTGCACTACATACAATGATAACCAAATAAAGCTGGAAATTCTGAATCATGTGTTGTTTTTTATAAACAACAATAGATTTTATTTGTTTATTTCTATGTGAGGTTTTCTTAGTTGCCAATAACAGCCAGTTATTTGGGACAGGAAGAAAAAGAATAAACTAAATTTTGTTCTCAGTTTGTTTTGTTTTGTTTTTAAGAAGCAATATTTTCTTTGGCTCAAAGGGTGATGAACATATATGACCAAGAATAAGAATAAGACTAGAAAAGAGAAGAGAAGAGAAGAAAAGACAGTTGATATTGGTGTAAGATTCTTTTGCCCACTGTAGCAAAAACAGTAAGGCAAATAATGCAAAAAGTCTTTTGGGAAAAGATACATAGATTGTGTTCTGTCTTTCTGTCCCTGAGGTTAGCACAGTGAATTGTAACAGAATCTCAGAGGATTTGCTTGTCTGCCATTTCACTGATAGGAATGACCTCAACCTACAACTAATGTTTCATTGAGAAAAATAATAAGCATGTTGGATGCCCCCCAAGGAAAAGAAATACCCAAGGATTAAAGTGCCATGTATCCATGCATGTACACACATACTCACTCAAAAAAGCAAACAAACAAGCACTGCAGAGCCAGGACTGAACTTAAAAGTTTTTAATTTCTGTACACTCAGATTTATAAATTAGAAACTATAAAATGCAGCAACAATATAACAACATAGAAGACAGAATTAAAAAACCAGCCATGTTTAAGATAAATAGAAACAGGTACTTGGCAACATAGAAGCTACCTGTGACTCTGATAGCAAGAAAGCAAAGATGCAGCTCCTTGTTTCTTTTTCACATGCAAGAACAGTGGATCACACAACTTTGATCCTCACTTGCAATATGGTAAGATATTTCTTGCCTCTTCCACTAAGAATTCTTACTTTTGCAAAAATTGCACAATAATGAAGTTGCACAATGTTATGATAGCTCCTGCCACTTTACGTTGAGCTTCAAAAATAAAAAGAATGAAATAGATTGTCTGTATCTTTCTCATCAGTAAGCCAGTTCCTCTATGCTTGCTGCAGGTGTGCTTTGCTTCACAGAGGGGAAAAACCATATTATTGCACAGACCTTTTTTTTTATTTGGCACAAATTACAGAAACCTTAACAACAACCAAAAAAGGCCACTTCTTGTCTTCTTTTCACACTGGAGGGAAGAAATCATAGGGAGACTGTTGGATTCTCAACAGGCTGCTTCAATGTGAAGACAGCATCTTTCATTGAGAATGAGATATTTTACAAGTATGTTCCACATCCCTACAAGGATTGAATCAATAAAGATCCTCAAACAGCACACCTTGTCTTTTAGAAGGACTGTTATCTGCTCCAGAAAGGGTTCAACACCTCCCCTGAGCAGGTGAACCATTAACAGTCTTCCATCTTGTCTGGAGTGATCCTCAATCTGGGTGTCTTTATTGATACCAGCGGTTCTTAGCCTTGGTCCATGGACACCTGGAGGACTGCAATGTCCTCACAGGGAAATTGTGAAGACCAACTTTCCTCCTTTCACCCTCCCAAGACCTGTCAGGGCCAACCCCATGCTTAAAAGTGGAGGTTGAAAGAGAAAGGGAGGAGATAGTGAGCTCCATCACTCTTACCAGTCCAAACAGCAAGAACATTGCTGATCCAGACCATTATTTGGTCAAAGAACTAAATCAAATGTGTTATCATTGTGCAATTAAAATACTACCAATAGAGTTAGTAGCTAAATAGCATACATGATTGCAGGTGCAACTTAAATTGAACTAATGTGGCAATTTAATGCCACAGACTAGGCTATAGAGGTACTTCTTTGGTATTTAAAATACTATTCCTGCTTCTAACATGACTTTGGAGCTACTTATAAATGAATGCATTCATAACTCATTAGTTTCTATCCCCTCCCTCACATCAATGCCATTTAGCATTTATTTGAATTCAGCCCAGATGAACCTCCATTAAAAAATGTTTCAACTCATTGCTGGTTTCTACTACATAGGAGTGTATTGGCAATCAAATTGCAAGTGTTTGATTTCTCCCCCCCCCCCCCCCCTTCATTCTGAGACAAATTCAAGGAGGTAGTCCATTTGGTTTCAAGAAACTAATACATAAAAACTACTGCAGCATCTTTGAGACAAAACTACATTATTGTGTCATTAAATAATCTCTGAGGTCACAAAAATATATGACTATTTTAAAAAGAAAGGTAACAAAAAAATTGTTTACTACAGCACCTGCTAAATCACTGCTACCAGACACGTTAACAATTAAATAGGACTGCTAAATAAATTGTTTAATTTATCTAGTTGTAAATGCTAACCACTGTGGATTGAGGTATGCGTCTATGAAAATAGATACTGAGTTTAGTTTTAAATATTTCAAAATTCATTTGCAATTATATATAAGAAGAATCATGCTTGATCGCACTGAAGTTGTGGAGGAAGTCCTTCCTCTTCATATACATACTCATCAGAATACTGTCATCCTGGATTTCTGTTCAAACTATTGAACCATTGGGCAACCTATGAGTCCTGAAAATGTTGGATCTACAGTGAATGAGAAGCAATATTGCAACACCTTATAGACATCCAAAAGTTGCAGTTCAGTACACTTCATGAATTGGACTTCTGATCAAGGTGGACACCTTGCCGAACATACTTCTGTCAAGATTCTACATTGCTTATTATACATCTTTCCGTTTCTTGGACACATGGGTTTGTTGCAGTAGCCACATGAATGGCCTTTCTATGGCTGGTGGAAAGTTTGGGAAGGGAATTGCAGGAGGATCTGGCTATGTCCAGTAGTCAGGGGCAGACCAATGACATCTTTAACTGTGATCTGCTGGGGTAGATGATGTCATCAGTCTGTGGCTGGGTATGGGCAATATACAGAGACTTCTCCAATCCCCTGCATTTTTCTGCTAGCCATGAAATGGCCATGGGGTGGGGGGCTGTCACAGTAAAAGTTTGAGGGAGTATTGGTCATTGCAGATTGTGGAAATGATAACAACTTTACAACAATCAAAAGGAAAACACATACACCACGCATATGTCAGAAATTGTATGCCAGTGTCAATTTGTACATGTTCCTTGAAGAGGAAGGACTTCCTCCACATCCTTTTTGGATGTGAACTGTCACTTTTGCAGGTTCTCATCCCTTGAGAAGCTACAGACCAAGCAATCACACAGCTTCTTCTCTGGAAAACTGCAGTGCTGTGCCAAATGTGATAATATGCTTCCTTCTCATTGTTGGTCCCATCAACCCTACCTGGAATACACAATTTTGAAAAATAATGGGAGCTACAGTCTAACAACTTTACAAAAGTCAAACTATTCCCTATCCCTGGTCTAAGCTCAACAATGCACAATGAAATTCTGTTGGCTCCTGGTTATCTTTATAGAAGGAATTACAATGTGCTTTTTCAGATGAATAATCCAGATAATTTCAGATGGGAGAATTTATCTCTTAAATTAGTCAAAATATTGTACTGCTGGTTATGCTGATGTTGGATGTCATGGGCTAAATCAAAGGTGTTTGCAGCACAAGATACTGAAGTTTTAATATAATTTGCTAACAAATAAAACTCTGGAAGCATAACTTTCCCTATGTCAAATTTGTAATTAAAACATTGTTAGCCATAATTGCCACAATGTGCACCTAGAATATTTTTAAATTTCTTCCTCAAGGCTTGAGGTGAAATTTTAATCCAGACTTCAGCAGAACTTTGTTCTTCTTTTCTCTCATCCACAAAATCCAGTGCAAGTCTTTCAGAAGAATTTCATATTCATTGACAGTTTTACAAAAATTAAAGCCAAACAGAAGCACTATTCAATAACTAGAATAAGAATATTTTAGAATGGATCATGCAGCACAGCATGATTGGAAACAAAGAGCAGAAAATGAAGGAGTTATGCCTGAAAGGTGATTCAGCACTTCCTGGTATGACAAGGAAGGAAAAATACACTACAATGGAGGTGGTGTTTTCTAAGTAAGTAACTAAAGTAAATGGAAGAAGGAAACTGAGTAGGAAGGTTCATTTAAATATCCTAGCATTACCCACTGAACCAGTTACAGTACTTTGGTTAGCAGCTAGGATTTTAAATAAGTAGTACTGAGGACCACAAGTAGTGTTAGTAAAAATGCTGAGATAGGCACAGTAACCATAAGAAAAATTCAGAGTCTATATTATGGCAATTCTTTGATTAGGCCAAACAATGCACAGATATTGGGAGGGAAATTCTTGCTGGTAGGTTTCATAACCAAAGTTCTTTTATCAAGAATTTTTTTAAAAAAATGCTGGGAAAAGGCAGCATTGAGTTCACACAGGGCCTCTGCAGACTGGCCCAAAGGGCCAGCCTAGAGGCTGATTTGGGGTGGGGAAGCCACACGCCGGCTGTCCCAACCCCATGCCAACACTGTCCTGATGCCACGTGCCATTACATATAGCACGTGGCATCAGGATGCCTTCCTGGCACAGCATTCTGATGTGCTGCACCAGAAAGGGCATGGAAGAGCCATGCGCTGGCTGTTAGGGTGGCTATTTGCTGCTCTTTTCAGGGTGGCAAAAGAGTGGATCGGGGCCATGGTGTGGAGTAGCTGCAGCCCAGATCTGCCACTTCCCTGGGTGGCCCAGAGCCACGCGTCTGCACACCCTAATAGTCTGCAAGTTTTCTTGAGATGGTATCAGCAGAAAGATATGTGGACCAGAAAACTAGGCTCCAAAGACTACACCCTCCACATTATTATGTGGGTCATTAGGAAGAAGAATGGCTATAGAAGTAGAGGCATAATATGATGTGGAAATTCACCATTTCAGAATAGAAAAAGCTCCCTTAAAGACTACAAAGTTTTGGATGTCATAATAAAGGTACTATCACAATTATTGTTCCATCTGTAGCTACAGGAGCAGGACAATCTTGTATTGTGAGGAGTGAATGGATTTTGTTTTAGTGGCACTAATGGGCTAAATAAGAATATGAGCAAAAGAAGATGGAGAATCGCAATGTATGTTATGGGAGGTTCCTGTGAAGCAAAATAAGAATTCTAAAACTGCTGATGTGGCATAGTTGACATATCCTAGCAAGGATGCATCTGTCTGTGTTATTTATGGAAGAACAGGTCATTCAGAAGGTTCGGGTAGCAAGCAAGAAGATAAGAAGATGTTTAGAGTAAGATTGATAACACCTTGGTATGTTTTGGAACTATGGAAAACATGTTCTTCCCAAGAGCTGGCAAGACATGAGTATAAAGAAAGGGGATTTTCAGCCTCTCTTTTATTGGCATCGAACCGGCAAGATGTCATCCCAACCCTTCGGGGATGAACTGATCCATCATCCAGCAAAAAGGACATTTTGTGAGTCTGTTGTATGAATGGTGTGTGAATGAGAGCTCTTGATACTTAAAATGATTGACTTATTTGTTATTTGTTATTTCTTATTGTCTTATTTCTTATTGTCTTATTTGTTATGTTTTAATAAATGTTACATGCATAGTGTCTAAACCCAGATCTGGTTTCCCATGTGTCTTTGTTGAAAATCCTATAGTCTGGGGTGACTAAATTTCTCTCTGGATCAAAAGAACAACAGAGAACCTTGGTTCATGACATAATTGGTGTATCGGCAGGATCCAAGAGAATTCAGTTTTTCCTTGGTGAAGGATGAGTAAATAAGAAACACTGGGAATTGATTTGTGATTAAAAGCCAAATTTAGTCTCTCCATAGCCTTTTTGCTTGTCACTTGTTCCAAGATCCTTAACACTCCATGATTAAGGAAATAGTCAGGGAAAAAGTGTGAAGGTTTCTGGAGCATTTTGATGGGGTTAAGGCAGGGGTAGGCAACCTTTCCCCTTTAAGGGCCGAGGGACTTCAGCTCCCAGAATCCCAAGAGCTATTGGCCAACATGGGACTATTAGCAAACATGGCTGAAGCTTCTGGGAGCTGAAGTCCTTTGGCCCTTAAAGGGGAAAGGTTGCCTACCCCTGGCATATTAGGACTAAGGTGACCACCTTGATATTCTAGATGCAAGTTGAGGAAGACCACTGACTTGATTCAATGTCTGCACTTGGGAAGCCCCACTGCAGTTTGGTTTAAGCACCTAATAATCAATTAATTAATGTAGCCCTAGTTTACCTCATCATTTATGACTCACTTCTTTATTTCTGTGTGGTATACGATAGAGCAGGGGTAGGCAAGCTGTCCCCTTTAAGGGCCGAGGGACTTCAGCTCCCAAAAATCCCAGACTATTGGCCAACATCCCAGACTATTGGCCAACATGGCTGAGGCTTCTGGGATTTGAAGTCCCTCGGCCCTTAAAGGGGACAGTTTGCCTACCCCTGGGATAGAGGATTGATGAATAACCATGAAATAATGAGACCAGACATAAGGCATTGGGTTAAATAAGGGCCACCTTATTTGCCCTATGAACCAATTCCATGAACTGAACCTGGGGATAAGCAATGGGGGGGGGGGTGCAATCTGATGCAGGTCCAGCTGAGGCCCAGGTGTCATCCTGTAACCACTTTCTCAGCTTTCCCTTGGGCATAACACCTGACCCCAAGTGCAACCCAATACCATGGGTTGCTCCCTGGCTGGCCATTTACTGGAATGCAAACCAAGGGCACTCCCCACAAGTCCATAGTCTTTACAGGAAAGAGTAATCCATCAGTCAATCCTAAACAGAAGTTATTTCCCCACCCTCCCAGGCCTGTGGAGGCAGTTCTGGAATCTAAACCTTCATTAAATGGATGCCAATGTGTACACTGAATTCTGATATTTTCCCACATAACCTGGCAAGGACAATCTATTTACACCCAAGCCAATTGACATTTCTCCCCATATACAGTGAAAGGGGGCGGGGGGCGGGGGGTGGGGGGTGGAAAGCTCCCCCCCTCAAAAAAAAAAAAAACATGTAAAGGGAAGACAATTCCTACCCTACCCTGAAGTGACCAGCATAGCTCATACTGCACTGATGGTGGGAGGCTGGGTCAAAAAAGAAAATACAAAAGAGGCTCATAAGGGGTGGCAGGGCCATAAAACCCCTCTGGCTCCTCCCACCTCACAAGCTACAGCTTGGTGCCCAAGTGCCGCACCAATTAAATTTAGCCTCTATTGCTGGAGGCCAGTAAATTTTGCCCTTCTCCTGACCATTTATCAGGTGCCCAGGTTCAGGCAGACATTCTGATAACACATTAAAAATCCCAGCAGCTTTACTTACTGAAAATTTTGAAATTATTTTAAAGAAAACAAGAGGTGTACTAAAAGCCCTTCAAAAGGATAATATTGGTCCAAAACACACTGCAGAAATAATCCAGTTTGAGGCCACTTTAACTTCCCTGGGTCAATGCTAGGGAATTCTGGGAACTGTAGTTTGTGAAACCTTTAGCCTTCTCTGTTAGAGACCTCTGGTGCCACAATACACTACAATTCTCAGGATTCCCTAGCACTGAGTTAAAGTGGTCTCAAACTGGATTATTTCTGCAGTGTGTTTTGGACAATTTTGGATGTATTGAAATGTCAGTATTGTAAATATCTCTCCTAGTTGTCAGGTCTTAGTTTGTCTACTAGAAGTACAACCTGGGTTGTAATAGTCATCAGCAGTAGAGATACTATGTGTACATTTTGTGGCAAAATTTTTCTTTTAAAGTTGAAAGCTATTCTTTCCTTTCTGTTCATAAGTGGTACTTTTTATAGACCTGTTCCCTACAATTTCCACTCTAGCCATCATCTTCTGCAATGTTTTCTAAAGAGCACTTCAACAAGCTCTTCCATCATGTCTTGAAACACTCACTGCTTGCTTTTCATTCTGTCTTGATGCTACCTTACAGACAGTGATAATCACAAATCAGATTTCAAGCTTATTCCTTTCCAACATCACTTGAACAAAATCATGATTGCTCATATGTGATTAACTGTTATGCCCATTATGATCTTCAAAAGAAAAACTGTGACTTCAAATCTCAGAGACAGAAATTGACTCTAAACTGTAAATGTTTTAATATGGACAATATTGATGAACACATAAAGTGGTTCAATCTATCACTCAGTGGCATCAACATATTTGAGTATATTCTCATTGACTTCAATGGCACTAAACTGGCAAAAATGCATGTCTAAATCTGGTTTCTGATTTAGTTTTCAAGATTAAAGGTGAATTTTCATCTCAAATAAATACTTTCCCTTTTATGTGTTCCTCTTCAGATGTATACTTCTTTTATTAGCAAAATCAGCTTTATATGAGCAAGGAGGAAGCATCACACATGAGAAATTATATGTTATTGACTGCACAAGAACCTTCCCATCACAGAGGTGGTGGTGGGGAATACCCATTTATCAATTTGGAATTTTAGGATGGAAAGAGCCGTCAAAATAAATAAATTAGATTAGCTCTGTGACACAACTCTCTTTGTTTTGTCCTGCTTATATATTCTAATATTTAAATAGGTTAAAAGGGAAATTATGCATTCTGCACAGCTGTATGTCCTCAGCATTTTTTCTGTTGGTCTCTCATTTTCCCAAATTACTCCTTCTAAGAGCAAATTCTTAATTAGCAAACTCTTGGATAGTCAACATGGTGTAGCGGTTTGGGCTATGACTCTGGGAACCAGGGATCAATTCCCACCTTCCTTATGAGACCCAATGAGTGACCCTCGGAAAGTCACACTCTCTTAGCCTCAGGGGAAGACAATGCCAAACCTCCTGTGAACAAATCTGGCCAAAAAAACCTCCATGATAAGTTTGCCTTAGAGTCACTATAAGTCAGAAAAATGATTTGAAGTCACACCACAACAAGAAGAGCAAACTGAGGGCTTATTCACACTACGGAAATAAACTGGTCTGGAACAGGTTTATTTCCATGAAGTTTACACTCACCCTGATTGCAATTGGTTCAGTTTGTGAGGAGGGGGGAAACAAAAATCCCACTTAAACCAGTGCATTTGGCACTGGATCCCTTAACATCTCTTTTTTAAAGAATCACAAATCGTTGATAGTGAGAGTAAGCTATCAGATTGATTAGGATCCCATGAGACCCCCAAATGCAGTCCTCCCTCTTCCTTCCTCCTCTCCTCACCGCCACCTTCGTCTCTCCTCCTCCATTCTCCTCCTTCCTTCTCTTTCCACTGCTGCTGTGCCACCACCCCTCCTCTGTTGTTGTTGTTGTTGTTGTGTGCCTTGAAGTCATTGCTGACTCACCTATCATGGGATTTTCTTGGCAAAGTGTGTCCAGAGAAGGTTTGCTTTCCTCTGAGGATGAAAGTGTGACTTTCTACTTTTTTTTTGCCCACACTGGAGCTGAGGGAGGGTGAGGAGGGGCAAGAATAGGGAGGAGGAAGAGGAGGCAAAAAACTGACAGGAAAAGTTTACATTAAAAAGAGGTAGAATGAGGAGTGTCTCTTATGAAAGAGTGGTGCCCCTCCTCTGCTGTTGTGTGCCTTCAGGTACTTTCTGACTTAGGGTGCACCTGTCATGGGCAAGGTTTGTTCAGAAGGAGTTTGCCTTTTCCTTCTTCCTCCTCCTCCTCCTTCCTCCCCCCACCATTTTCTTGGCAAGGTTTGTTCAGAAGGAGTTTGCCTTTTCCTTCTTCTTCCTCCTCCTCCTCCTTCCTCCCCCCACCAAGTATGAACAGAAACAGGGTTAAAATGGCATGAAGATATTCAGTATCACTAAGGAGACCCAGATCTCCTTGGTACAAAAAGGTAAGTGTGAATGAACCCTCAGGTAGTGTAACTGTAGCTACTGGAAAACAAGAGGACATGTATGCATGTTTGAAGGAAGTGTAGGATTTGTAGAATCTCAAGAATTATTTTACTTAAAAACAACAACAACACAAGACAGCATACACAAATTTATGCATCTGATTTGGGGAGAAAGATGGCCTATAAGAACAATAGATAGATAGATAGATAGATTAAAAAAAATCACACTGGTTAGGACTGTGTGTATTTATTAGAAATGTGATGTAGAGTGAAACTGTAAAGAAAAAACAGAACACAAGATGGTAATGGTCTCAGAAGTCCATAAATGCTCTGTTGAATTATGAAAAGCGGCATTCCTTTTAAGAGGGGGAAACTCCAGAATATTCTGTACAAATATAACTGTTCTATCTATTCTACAAAGATGTTTCTTGATACATTAGTGTGATATATTTATCATTATTTCTCTCAGTTATCCTCTGAGGAAGACAAGCAGCATATATTATTATTTCCCACCAATTTTATTCTCACAACAGGTATACAAGGGGATAACAACAGGCCTTTGGTTACTATTCATGAACTTCATGGATGACAAGGCAGCTGATGATAGACCTGCTGATTCTAGCGTGACATTCTAACAACTATACCACACTGATTGAATTAGAATTTTTCTCATTTAGTAGCCACTAAAGAAAAAGAGGTGATCATGTCCAGTGGCTAGTGACAATTTATCAAATAGTCATTGTAGCCACTTGGTAAACCAGTAATCAAAATAATCACAGCAAGTCATAAAAATCCTACCATACTCTTTGTTTTCTAAATGTTTGGTCTGTTATGGAAGTATGGTAAAAAAAAAAAAATCCACATCTGTGAGGACAATGTAATGGTCAGCTTTCCAAATTATTATATTATGGCAATTACCAGATAATAGTCATCAGTGTGGCTTAGCTTTTTTCGCATATAAAGTGGACCCAATCCATGCTAGCTATTTTTATTGTGTATTCAAGCTGTTTCTGACTTCTGGTGACCCTAAGTTGAGCTATAAAGGGGTTTTCTTGACAAGTTTCATCAAAAAAGGATTTATCATTGTCATCCTCTGAGGCTGAGACAATGTGACTTGCTGAAGGTCACCCAGTGGGGTTCCATAGTATAGCAGGGATTCAAACCCTGGCCTTCAAAGTCAAGATCCAATGCTCAAACCACTACACCACACTGGCTCTCTTCAAATCCATACTACTATGATTATAAAAATGAGGTTGACTTGACTCCATCATCATTGTGCTTCATGAGAGGGGAGGGGGATGTTTATTTCACCTGGTCTTTTTTGCATGTTCCTCTTCATGATTTGATTGCTATCCCTGTTCCTTCTACTCCTTCCCTCTCTCATTCTAATTCTGTCTTCACATATGATTTTAGTGATGATTATTTCCTTGTTATTTCAGTGTGCATCTATCAGTCTTGCTTTCTATTAGCTGGTAACTTCTTTTAAAAAGACAGAAGATGTAGATCAGAAATAAATTTTAATTGTTCTCAGCCTCACACATTGGAATTTTAATCTATCATATTGAGATTGTCAACTGCTCAGTGTGGTGCCAACTGATTTTATTTTGTTTAGACACTGTTGGATCCTAATCTATAGCATTCATTTACAAAAAAAATTGTCTGCTCCCTTAGATAGTGAATAAATATTTCATAGGTTTGCACAGATCTCTGTATTTTTTGTGTTGTATGGCTTAGCGAAGTACAGTTACTCAGGAGACATTCCCTAATATGCAAAGCAGGGAAAAGAGCATAGCAAGTTTTAAAGATTCTGAGTAAGAAAAGTGTGGCTTTGCCTTTACAAGAAGATAGGTTCTATCATAGACAGAACAGGCCTTCATAAATAAATAGCAGAAAAATTTGGTTGGGAACTGTTTCTATACCCACATCAATTTATTTAGAATTTCAACATTCCTTATCTTTTCTTTGTTATCCAAACCTGGAGGTTTTAGTCTATCCACTGTTCAAGTGAATCAGGACTTTACTATACGAGAAAAGAAAAGAAAATCTGATCAGGACAGTAGCAGCTTTCTCCCTGCCACTCCACAAGCCATCATAGCGTTTCAGTTCTCTTCCTGAGGTGAAAGTTGTAAAAGCATGCCTTTTTCTGAACTGGAAAGCCCTCAGTTACAGGAGCTTAGCTGGTAACCTAAGGTTTCCTAAATACTGGAACTATAAACAGAAAAGGACAATTAAATAATTATTTAAAATTTTCTTTGAGTTCTATAAATCTCTCCCCCCCCCCCTCCCTCTCATCCTTTTTCAGCAGAAGTTTTTCCTTTAAAATAAAATGCTATTCAAAATTTCATCAACAGTAATAGTCAAAAAGAGGGAGTGGTGGATGTGGCCTAAAGAGAGGCAGAGAAGAGTAGTAAGAAAGAAGAAACAAAAAGTCCTCAATTGCAATAGATGTTAAGCAGGCTAGAAGGAAATTTCACCAGGCCACATCAGCTAGAGTAACAGTGGAGATTCAGCTGCATTGTGGAAGCACTGACCAGAGGGTGACAACTGTTTCAGTAACATATTTGTAGAGATCATGATAAAATAGTAATTTCATATTCTGGTTTAAAGAAAATACCTAAGTAATAGTTTACTATTTTAGACAGGGTGGGACACAGGTTTTAAGAAGCCAGAATATTTCTTGTTAAGCTAATACAGTTAAGTTCTAAGAGTTCTTTCCCTTCCTCTATCTGACACTAACAAACAGAGACACATACAGACAGATACCACTCCATAATTTGGTGACATCATCAGTAAGGCTACATTCCCTTATGTTCCCTTCTCTCCAGTACAGTGGTCCTTTCTTGCCTAACTAGGCTAGGTTTCAAACACTGTACTTTGTCAGCAACAGATTGGTTGCAGGTTTTCTCCCCTCTATGCCTCATTAGTAATTTCCCAGTTTTTTTTTTAATGTACCCTATGTGAATCCTGTTCATGATACACAATAAGCTCCAGAACTAAAACTATTCCAAAATTGCACTCAAATGGTCCCTGTCCTATTTCCTTTGACACAGACAAAATAGAACTGGGGGAAGTGGAAGAGATCCTTTTCTAACAGCTATATCTAGAAGATGGAAATAGAACTGATAATTTTCTCAACCTCAATCAGTTAGGGTTACAAGGAGATGCTTTCAGGCTCATACAATAGTAGCTCTGATTTAAAGAAAAAAGAAAAAAAAGATGTTATGTATTTAATCCCAATAATAACATCTTACTTTTTTTAAATAATAGGATTTGTTCATTAGCTTGCTAACAGAGGTTCTCAGTTCAGTTGGATATCTTTAAATTGTCTGCTTTTTTCAAAACTAGCATGCCACTTTATTCCTTTTTCTTCTTTATCTTTTTTTTCCCTTTCAATTTTCAGCTTCCTGAATACAGAGTTCTCTTTTGATTTCCTTGCCCTTTTCTTGTTTCTGCAATAGATTTTTTTTAAGACACAACAATCCAAAGCAAATGCACCATTTAATAACACAGTCTTGATTCTAAATCACACTACCATTACCAAGTTGGGCTAGGATGGACTAAATACAATCTACTCTCTCTCTCTCTCTCAAAGACCTTTTCAAAGCCCCACAGTGGCAAAAAGGTGACCTTAGACTAAATGAGAGGTATGCTCAGTATATAAAATCAGGTGTGCTATGAACAACAAATATAATTACCAGCTGTATTAAAAGCACCATGGGAACTGGAAATAGGCTGTCCTTCAATTCACTGAAACACAGCATTTCAATTAAATGAAATGAGCTCTAGTGAGCTTAGTGGCAGTGTACTACAGCACCTTGTAATTTATAGGAGTAACTTTTCCCAAAACAATTGGCTGATTGATTGGCTCATTGGTTGGCTTCCCTCTCGCAAACTAGAGATGAACCTCAAAATGTGCAAAATTTAAATGAAAATCTTTCCTCGTGAGCTTTACATGAACTAGCCACAATGTGCTTGAAACTGTTTTGCCTGCTCCCAAATGAAGTGTGTGCCCCCATTTTTTAAAATCACAGTCAGTGGCAGATGTTGGCTCTCATGTCAGTGGATCAGTGATTCTATTACTGGTTTTGCTCAACCTATTTGAAGACTTGTGTTCAGCACCTTGAATTTAACTTTTTGATTAAAACCCAGTGGGTTCCTTACCCTACTGATGTGGAGGTCGCTAGTTGTTAGGAATAGAATTAATACTTGAAAATATTAGATAAATGGTCAAGAAATGTGAGGTTTTTTTTAGTGTCGATAAATTTGCATGATAGGACTTCTGGATTAATAATAATGATGATGATAATGATATAATTTATTTATATTTCCCGCCTCTCCCTACGGATCGAGGCAGGAGTACAAAGATAAAATGTACAAAATGTACAGTAGTACAATCAATTAAAAAAAAGAAAAACATAACAATAAAACCACAGTAGTAATAAAAAGAACAATAATAAACAATAAACCCAACAGTAAAAACAATAAAATAACAGCAATAATTAAAACAATAATAAAATTACAATACAGGTCTATGCCGCGAGTGCTATAATATTTTTCACCCGGGAGGTCCTTATAAGATGGTCATGTCTAATCTTATGTTCAGTTAGGGAGGTCAGGTGGATAGGCCCGCCGGATGAGCTCCATCTCAAGTGCCTTCTTAAAGGCCTCTAGCATGGAAATAAGAGGAATCTCCTCCGGCAGGCCATTCCATAACTTGGGGGCCGCAGCCGTGAATGATCTTTGGGAAGTAGATATTAGTTTAGTTTTACAGTAATTTAGTAAATTCTTCCCTGATGTTCTGAGGGTGCGGGACGGATTGTGTAGGGAGAGGAGTTCCTTCAAGTAACTCGGACCCAAGTCATGTAGGGCTTTATAGGTGATGACCAACACTTTGTATTGCACCCAGAAGCTGATCGGCAGCCAATGAAGAGCTTTTAATACTGATGTAATGTGGTCTGCTCTAGATGTTCTGGACCAGTTGAAGCATTGATGAGATTCTTCTCAGTTTAGGACCTGTTCTGTGCAAAAGTCACATATGCTTGTTTTTGTGGAGAGAACACATAGTTTATGCAAGAAACTGCATTTAATGTGCAGCAAATGTCATTACTTGTGTAGACAATGCCATTTTCTATGCAAAACAACCACATGCAAATTTTGTTCAGAATGAGTCCTGAATTGCAAATAGTTCCCCATAGTCACTATAAATCAGTGTTGACTTAAAGAAAGGGGACTAAACAGACAGCCGCCCCTTTGAGCACTGGATCAGGGCCACAGCCCTGACCCAGCATTTTTTCTGGCACATAAAGAAACAACAAAATGCTGCTTCTTTTTGTACCAGAAAAAAGACGCTCTGTTTGCTGATGCAATGGCTCTTCTACACTCCTGCACTGTGTGGCATCTGGGCAGGCAGGCAGCGTGATACAAGATTGGACATGGAGTCGGGGCGTGTGGCTTGTGGTTACCACATTCCCCACACCGCTGGGAAGCCAGCTGAAATTGCCAGTCTGCTTTGCCTCATACATTGCTTTTATATTGTAAGCCTCCCTGAATCTCAGTTTTGGAAGAAAGGTGGAAAATAAAATAAAATAATAAAACAATAACAACAGAAAAGATTTCCAAGCATTTCCTTCTGTGGTTGTTTTGTGTGTCATTATTATTTTTTTATAATCTTTGACAGATGCCAGCTGTCTTTCCATATATTCAAATTTAATAATGAGAGAGGGTGTGTTAAAACCCATTGAAACCATACAGACACACACACCCCGACTTGTCGGGAGGGGCTTCTAGTTGTGCCGGCCATTTTAGGGCAACAGGTGCCTAATTGGCTAAGCATGCAGGAAGTCCCGCACCTTCCCTGCACGCTTGGCCAATCAGGTTTGTTATTGATGGGTCCAATGCATGCTGGGAAATCTCGTAAGACACTAAGTCTCATGAAATTTCCGGCGAGACTGCGAGACTATATAGTCCCGCGCTGCCACGTGGTGGCAGCCATTTTAGAACAGCAGCCGAGTGAGTCACTTCGCGTTGGCTGTGTTCTGTGGTCTGCTCAGCTTTTGGGCCTAGCAATTTCGCATAGTCGCTTGTTGACTCATTGCTTCTGTTTATTCTTGGGAGCGCAGCTTAAGTGTGATTGGTCTGTGGCTCCTTTTCTTCAATTCAGTGGGCCCGGGTGAGGCCTGTCTGGCCAGTTGCCACAAGGCCTGGAGAGCAGCCTTACAGTGCCTGGGACACTTGGCTGGCATGAGTGCCAGACCGAGGCCGGTGCTCTAGAGGGCGGTTCTCTGCTGGGTGCGTGGACTGCTTGGCTTGGTTTACCAGGCTGGGTGGCGCCCCAGTAACTCCTGACTTGGGGACACGCTTGGCTTTGTGTACAGGTCAGGTGCTTTCATCCCACAGTTGGTGGTTTAGGGATGACTCCGTATTGTTTCCTTGTGGGGGTGCCTGTATTCAGGACCCAGCTGAACACCCTTCCCCCCCCCCTTGGTGGTGTTGTGCCGGTGAGGCTGCCTGGCATTTGGCGTCCCTTGGTGGACTTGGGGGAGGGCGGCCTTTGGGGGCCCAGTGGTGTCATGTCCCACAGAGGGTCATGCTGGTGGAGGACCCGGGCTTGGAGGAACTTGATTATTTTTCTTCATCTCTATGCAAGACAATACCCCGCAGCAAGGCACAATCAAAAAGGTGCACAGCTCCGGCTGCGTCAGGCTCTGGTCATTCTGTGCCTAAGAAGTCTTCTCATTCAGCCATTAGGGACGAAGAGATAGTTGCACAATTGGCGCAGCTGGGCAAAACTGTGCAGGCATGCGTGGCAGTATGCGAACAGCTTGCCCAGAAGGGGCTACAGGCTACAGCCGCTAACCCAATGCCAGCACTTCTGCTTTTCAACAGAACACAGGAGTGCTGCCCACTCAGGTTCAACTGACTACTGCACCTGAAACACAAGTGGTGGATACAGCACATGGTTCCTCAGCTACATCTGCTATGGAGGTTGGGCAGCCAACCATAGCTGATGTATGGGAACTTTTGAAAAAAGTTCCTGGTGTGGGACAACAGGGTGCAGCTGCCCCTGTGTCTGATCAACCCACTTTGGTGGACTTTTATAACCTTCTCTGAGGAGCGGTTATTACAGGTGAAGGTGGTGTGATGGAGCAAACCTCTGAGGCTTCCAGAAGGGACCAGGCATGTGCATCCTTGTCTCATCCTGACACCTGAGCTGCTGCTGGCCCACACTTCGGGGGAACTTTGCAGGCTGCTGGTGATGCTTCCCAGCAAGCTTTGAGCTCAGGTTTGTCTCTTCCTGTTTCTTCACAAGCTGCTTGGCCCACCTCGGTATGGGCTCCAGGTGGGCAAGTTGGGCAGAGCTCTGGAGCTGAATGCCCCATCTCTGCATCTCTGGGAGCACCTGTGATGGCCCGTGGGCTTTCCCAGGTTCTGGACTCGAGGGTGCAGGCTGGCCAGCCTGTACTTCCCTTGGCAGGTGATGCTTCAGGAGTGACCACCTTGGGAACAGCTGGATTGGTTGGAGTGGACAGAGTGGCTGATTGCAAACCATATGCTGGGATGTCCACTCCCCTTGGTTCGCATCTCCTGCTGAATACCAAGGAGCGAATTTGGAAGGAGGAATATATTGATCTATTTTCACTCACATTTCGCGATCCTGAGCCAAGGATCATGGTGAAGGATGGGATAGTGTTCAGCCTCCCTAAGGCATAAATGCCCTAAATTGGAATGGAATTTCGTAAATTGGATAATGGGCTTCACTATCTATAGGGGAATTATTGAAGAGAGGAAACCACACAGATCTCCTGATTTCTCTAAGTACCAGAAGATTATGATTAAGGCTTATACTAACTGCCATCATAATGCAAGGGGTGCAGCATGGTTACAATATGACAAACAGTTCAGGATGTGGGCCGCCCAGGATCGATCACTCTTGTGGAGGCATGTTTAATCAGAGCTGTAGGCGGATGTAATGGTGGGGGCCTCCCCTTCGAGCTGATGTGACAATGGGTTTGTGCCCATGATTACGCAGATGAAAGGGCAGAATACGAGGCCTAGCACGGGGGAAAGGAGACAATCTGGCCTTTGCTGGGACTTCAACGCAGGTAACTGCAGGAGACAACCCTGCAGGTACTGTTAGAATATAGATGGGTTATACAGTCAAAGGTGAAATGTAGAGATGTGTGACTGAAATTTTCCTCATGAGAACAACATCTAGGCAAACAAAAACAACCCAGTCCAGGTGGCCAGAGAGTCATAACATCAGAAGTTCCTAGCTGGGAAAGGCAACCAAGAACAGATAACAAAATCCAAAACATCATTAGGCTTGGGAAAGAAATCACGTGGTGGATGATGGACAGCAAGGTGCTGGGTTAACAAACATCATACACATAACATCCAATCAACATAAGGTTGACACCCAGAAGGTGGAGTAAGGGCAGGGCCAAGAAATCCCTTTGTCTAGAGTTGTTTATATTTCTTGCATTCTTCCTGTTTGTGTGTGTGTTTGCAATGGATCTAACTATGGAGTTAATTTTGGGACTATAATATGCTTATATTGCTTTTACAATGTAACTTCTGGATTTGGAAATATGGATCTGTAACTCTTCTGTTCAGCCACATCAGCATGATGTGATCCTATGGTGGACTGTATTTTTTCTTTGCTTATTTTTACCTTTTGAAACAATAAAGCTCTACTTTTAGAATTTTGGATTTTTCCCTGGCTCTGCTGGATTTTCAAATACACCACACCAATAAAATTCAACAGGTGAAACCATAGGTGTAAAACCTGTGGGGGGAATCACTCCAGCTCTTCCTGTCTTAGAGGTAAGAAGTCGGGAACAGGGGCCACACCTCAGCCACCTCCACTTGGAGGAAAAGGCACCAACTCCAATTAAATTGGAGGTGCTGGCTGCTTGGTTGTGGATTTACTTGAACAGGGATTCCTCTTTGGATATATTTAATGGTTTTTCTAGAGGTTTTCATATCCCTTACTCAGGTCCCAGGGTTCACCATTAAGCGCCTAGTGCTCATTCAGTTAAGGACTTAACAGGGATTGTGAGGGTCAAGCTGGCAGGAAGGATATCAGGCCCACATGATCATTTGCCTATTCCTACACTGCGTTTGTCACCTCTGGGCATAGTCCCCAAGAAGGCACCAGATGAATATAGGCTAATCCATAAGTGATCATGTCCAAATGGTGATTTGGTTAATGATGCTATAGACCCTAAGCTGACATCAGTCAAATATGCTTCCTTTGACTCTGCTGTCAAAATGGTTAAGGCCTTGGGGAAGGGAGCTTTGTTAGCAAAATGCAATGTAAAATTGGCCTTTAGGTTACTTCCTGTACAGTCAGATGACTTTGACCTTTTGGGATTTCAATTTGAAGGGAAGTATTATTTTGACAAAGCCATGCTGAGGGGTGTTCAATTTCTTGTTTGGCCTTTGAAACATTTAGCACCTTTCTGCATTGGTGTGCCATCAAGAGGTCAGGTAATCCCGCAATCACCCACTATTTGGATGATTTCTTGCTGGCTGGAGCTCCTAATTCTTCTGAGTGTAGTGACACTTTAGCTGCCTTCCAGTTCTTAATGGCTGAACTGGGAGTCCCTTTATCTGAGGAAAAGACGGAGGGTCCTGACACCTGGCTTACTTTTTTGGGAATCGAGATGGACGCTGTTGCTGGACTATCTCGTTTACCAATTGACAAGCTGGTGGCTATGAGGGAGCAGGTTATGTTAATGAGGGGAAAAAATAAGGCCACGCTTCAAGAGTTTCAATCCCTCTAGATTTTGCCTGTAATGTAATTGTCCCTGGAAGGGCATTCTGTGCATGCCTTTACGGTGCCACAAGGGGGGTGATGGCCCCACATCATCACATAAGGATCACTAACAGGATTCGTGAGGACCTGAAGGTCTGGGAGTCTTTCTTGGACCAATTTAATGGCAATTCATTTTGGAGGTCTGAAATGCTGCTGAGGGCAGATTTTCAGGTACACTCCAATGCTGCTGGTGCCCAGAGGTTTGGTCTTTATTGGGACGGCCAGTGGGCTGCTGAGGCTTGGCCTCAATCCTGGGTGGAAAAAGGTTGGACTCGGGACTTAACATTTTTGGAACTTTTTCTCATAATGGTAGCCGTTCACTTATGGGCAAATCAATTTGCAAACAAAAAGGTGTGGTTTTGGTGCGACAACCAGGTGGTTGTCCATGTGGTAAACTCCCAGTCCTCCAAATCCACTGGAGTGATGTATCTGGTCAGGGCCATGGCGGCACAATGTTTGAAGTTTAATGTTTTGTTTCAAGCTCACCATGTGCCTGGTTTACTTAATCCTTTGGCAAATGCCCTCTCTCGTTTTCAGTTTTCCAGGTTCCATCAGCTGGCTCCTGAGGCTGCGGCACACTCACTGGAGGTATCAGCACTTCTTTGGAGCCTTGGAAGCTAGAAATCGACAGGGCGATCCTTTAGTCTATCGCCCCATCAACACACAAGTCTTATCAGCTAGATCTGAGTGCTTTTAGACACTTCTTGTGTGGTGTGGGGGAGGTTGAAGTCTGGGCCATTAGGGTGGACATTGTTCTTCATTTTATAGTTCACCTTAGACAAATGGGTTTATCACCTGTTACCATTAGATGTAGGTTGGCTGCTCTGGGTTTCTACTATAGGGCCAGCAGCCTTCCAGATCCTACTGTCAATTTTAGGGTTCGGAGAGCTCTAGATGGTTGGGCCAGGGAGTCCCCTGTGGCCAGGGATATTCGTTGCCCATTACGGGGCCAGTTTTGGTGAAATTATGGCAGCACCTGGCTAATACATGCTTTACACCTGAAGAGGTGACTTTGTTTAGTGCCATATTTGTGGGAGCCTTTTTTGCCACTTTGAGAATTAGTGAGATCATCCCTCGCTCATGCCACGAAGAATTTGGCAGGGCGCTCCTTGTTTCGGATGTTAATTTTTTGGATCAAGGGATTCAAATATCTATCAGATGGTCTAAGATGGATCAGCTAACCAGGGGCCAATCTATCACCTTGTCTAGGGTGCCTGAGGATCAGATTTGCCCAGTGTTAGCATTGTCGGACTACATGAAGGTCCAGCCAAAAGTTACAGGTTATTTGTTTTGCATGTGTTGGGTGTTCCTTTGACACAGTTTCAGTTTAGGGCTGTTCTTAGGGAGACTTTGAGGCATGCCAGTTTGCCTGCAGCCCAATTTTCATCTCATTCTTTTTGAATTGGGGTGGCAACGGCCGTGGCTGCTCATGGGCTAAGTGACGCTGATATTCGCTGAATTGGCCGCTGGCGATCCAAGGCATTTAGGGCATGTGTATGCACCTGAGGGTATTGCTGTTAATTGTCAGTTGATTCTTACTTGACAGTTGTCTTTTAATTTCAAGAAGGTTTTGTCCAAGGGAAGATTTGGATTATGGGCCACAGCCTCATTTTTTGGGTGGAGTGCCGCATACTGGAACAATGACATTACCTGAACTTGGGTTTGTCGAATGTTGGTAATTTCCAATGGTTTGGTCTCAGAGGCATGTAATGGGGGGCCTTGCTTCCCTGGCTTATTGAACTCTCAGTGGCTCATCCGCATCCATGGATATTGGTGATACATCTTGGTGAGAACGACCTCGTCAAGGTCCCTTGCCTGCAGCTTGCAAAAAGGATTGTAAAAGACATGTAGGAGATTCGGAGACAACTTCCTGGTGCAATCTTGATGTGGACTAAGTTGTTGCCAAGGCACACCTGGCCTGGGGCGTGTAAGGATGCTGCCATTAATTGAGCCTGATGGTGGCTTAACAGAACTGTTGCTAAGCAGCTGGATAAACTTGGTGTTTTTGTTATTGACCATAGTGGTATTCAAGTTTCATTGCCACAGCTGTACAGGAAGGATGGAGTACACCTCTCTGCCAAAGGATCAGATGTATACTTAACATCTCTTTCTGCCCATATCAAGAGAGCGATTTGTGGGGGGGGGGGGGATGCAAAGCTAGGCTGGCCCCCTCCTGTGGCAGCAAGGACCCCCCACCACAGGGGGATAATTTGGCTAATTAAAAATTAATTGGGGCTAATTAGGTTTACATTGGAAAAAAATTGGGTAATTTAACATCACTATGACGTCACTTGAAAATTACATAATAAGCTTGAATATGATGTCTGTTCCAGTGGGGGGGCTAAAGTTAAATTGTTTGTAATTAATTTGCATGCTTTGTCACATGATGTGAAGGATCACCCACATGGGATGGATATAGCTTCACATACATGTGGCAAAGCAATAAGAGTTTGTTATAATTGTTTGCCATCAAGAGACCCTGTACAGCAAAATAAAGTTGTGGCCTGTTTATACCCAAGAAAGAGGAGTCTGTTGTCCTTTGTGCCGGTGCAACTGAGACACTTGAGGCATTCATACCAAAAGTAGCCTGAGCATTTGCAGTTCAGAAAATTTATACAACTCTGACAGCTTTATCAAAAATGTATTTCTTGGATTTTGAAAAATCCTGGCAAGAAGAATCTAGAACTGACAAGAATCATTGTAGTTTGACACTTATTCTTTTCAAAATTCACATGTTTTTCTTAAATGTTGAAAACAGCATTTTCTCCACTGAAAATAGCTTTTTCTGCACATAAATGCTATTTTGTGTGCAGAAAACACTGTTTTCTTCCCAACCTCCCAAAACCAGTTTGTGAACTGGGTATAGAATAAGTCACCAACTGCAATATTTTCTGCTTTGAAAACAGGCATTTCTGAGCAAAATAAATAAATAAATAAATGCAATTTTTGTGCACAATGAGACAGAAACTGAGAAAACGCTTTAAAAACTGCAGTTTTTGTACTGGGAAAAATTACCGTACTAAAATTACTTGTTTCATCCATCAAGAATAAAATTAGTGAAGAAATGCATCACTCATACCTGTGTAACTTTTCATTAAGGCTTTAATACCTCAAACTATGGCTAATGGTAACTTGCATGAAGCCAGTTTCATCTTTAAGACTGATCTTATCCACTTATATTTCATCTGCACTTGACTTCTACATACTGTATGGCTATTTGCACAAATGTATATGTACTGGTAATTGCTCAAAGTGATTTATCTAATTGCTAGATTCTTGCAGTGTTTTATGGGATTTCCTATATGCACGGGGCATGTATATGTCATGGTGGGTTAATCACTAAACCAGTGATGGTGGACTTTTGGGGGGGCCGAGTGTCCAAACTGAAAAGTCTTCCAGCACCAGGTATAACCTGGTGCTTGGGGCAGGACTTCTGGGAGGGAACAGGACTTCCTGGGAGGGACATTCACCAGATAGGGGGGGGGGGGGAGGGCAGAAGTAGGGGTTCTGGTGCAGTACCTCTTCCCACACCCTACCGGGCCTTCAGCTGCCTCTCTGAAGACAGCTGAAGGCCTGAGATGGCAGGGAAGGAGGAGGAACAGGCATGGGCCTTTTCTCTTCCTCTCTGCCCTATGCATGCCACAAAGAAATGGCTTCATGTGCCATCTCTGGCACATTTGCCATAGTTCACCACCATGGCTCTAAACAGATACATTTTTATTTGCAAACTTTTACAACATTTCTACTTGTATATAATTTTTGCAATCATACTATATTGTTTTATACTGTTAAATACTTTGCCCTGGTTTTGCCTTTGATAATCAAAGAACCATATAGGGCAGTGGTCCCCAAAGTGGGTGGTATCATCCCTCTGGGGGCATTGGAAAGCTCCAGGGGGGCAATGAGGGAAAAAAAGAGCATCAGGGAGCACTGAGGGGGAAAGGAAGGCAGCAGGTAATTGTGGGCATGCAGGTTGCAAGCAGGCTTGCTATTGCTGCTGAAAAACCATGAAAATCCAGGAATTAAGGGGGGTTGCAGACTGCCAGAAATAGTGCAAATTGAGTCCACTTTTAGGGTTAGGGTTAGTGCTAGGGAATCATGGGAATTGTTTTTTTTTCTGAGACATTGAGCCTTCTCTGTCAGAGAGATCTGGTGCCACAATAAAATACAGTTCCCATGATTCCCTAACCCTAACCCTAACCCTTAAAGTGGACTCAATTTGCACTATTTCTGGCAGTCTGCAACCCCCCTAAGTCTTTGAAAAGCAGCATGTCTCAGATTCCTGAAGGCAGCAGTAAAACTTCAGGGAAAAACTCATCCAGATCCTATCCTTGAGGCTCTGGGTGGTACTGCACATGCGTGCCAGACCCAGAGCCCAGGGGCAGGAAGGAAAAGGAGGCAAGCAGAGGCTTGGAGAAGGGAGAAGGCTTCTTGTGTCTTGGTAAGTATGTGGCAATGCTGCATGCCTGGTGGAACTTTTTGCTTACTTGGGACTGGAGCTGCTGGTTGGCCAATAAAGGTATCACTGTTTTATGGATTTTGGATGTTATTGTGCTTTGCTGTATGGGCTGGACATCACAGCAACCCCTGGTTGTGATTTCTAGACTAGGAGTCCCTCAGAGGACTTTATCACACAGTGAAAAAAAATGGGAACATAGTGCTATGCTCCTGTCTTTTATCATGCAATAACATGAAGATTTGCATGCAACGTTGTGCAACATCACCATTATTGTGTGATTATCCCATTAATAAAGTAGCAAAATCATGTCACTTTTTATTCGTGGGAAAATCCCACGAATAAAAAGCGGTGCAATTTTGCTGCTTTTTTCATAGGATAATTGTGCAATAATAGCAACGTCATGTGACAATCTTCGTGTCATCGCATGATAATGATGGGAGCATAGCACTATTCTCCCCCATCCCCGTGTGATAAAATTCTTAGTCACGTAGCTGTTTGAGAGCTTTTCTCCCTCTCTCCCCCATAGAAGGGGGGGGGGGAACCCACCCTCGCTATTTTCTCTTCCAAGTGGCTAGAATTCAGAGACATAGGTTTAATTTGCATTACAGAAATAATGTGGTTCAACACTGCTTTAACTGCCATGGCTCATTTCTATGAAAATCTGGGATTTGTAGTTTTGTGAGCTATCTAGTCTGTCTCAGGGAGCTCTGGTGTGACAACAAACTACAAACCCCAGAATTCCATAGCATTGAGCCATGGCAGTTAAAACATTGTCAAACTGTATTAGTTCTGCAGTGCAGATTCAACCATAAATCATGTTAGTCTGGAATATCAGTATGTTAAGGGATCTTGTAGCACCTTTGAGACTAACTGTGTGAAAAAAGTTGTAGCATAAGTTTTCATAGACTTGCATTTGTGGAAGAGAATTATGGCAACCCTAGTTGCAATAATCTTCTTTTGTACACCATTCTGTGATAGGACAGCAGCAGGCCAAATTGAGAGCTGCAGGAAACAAGCCATGTCTGTCCAGGTTGAGAGGCAAGAGACCTCACCCTGAACAGAACAAATGGACCCTGTCCTTCCCTTGATCTTTCCCTCTTTGGAGAACAAAATACTTGCCATGCCCATCTTCTCCCAGAAACTGCTCAGCTTCCCCCTGCAAGGAGTCCAAGTGGAAAGCTTATTTGGGTAAGAAAGACACCAGCTGGTTGCAAGACAAAAGGGAAAGGAAGGAGGCAGGCATGTGCTCTTCTTTCCCTTTTGCCTTGGCTAGTTAGCTCAAGCCAACTAGCCAAGGCAGAAGGGAAGGGGGCAGGCACACGGTGCTTTTCAGTTTTCCCTTGGCTAGCTAGCTCAACCCAGGTAGCTAAAATAGAAGGGAAGAGAAGGGAAGGGGGCAGGCTCTGCCTCTGTTCCTCATTATGTTGGATACTGTCAATGCTCTGGCAACTCCTGGGGTTTCCTGTTCCTCCCCCCTCCCCCCACCTTTCATTCCCTTCTCCCTCCCTTTGCCAGGAGAGGAGGAGGGCACCTGCAGGGATATTTCTTGGCATGGGCTGCCCAGGGAGCCATGCAGCCCTTCTTTCCTCAGATAGAAATCCTGTTGAGTTTGTCTGCCCACCTGCCCTGTTCACCAGTGATCCCATTCAGACAGCATTGTTCCTTCCATAGAGGGGCCTTCCTCTTTTACTTTCCCAGGCTAATCCCCAGCCTCACATTCCTTCCTTCAAATACAAACTTGTGGGGTTCCAGGTTTCCTTTGGAAATTGGGCTCACTGGCAGCAATTGTTGTTGTGTGCCTTCAAGTTGTTCTGACTCATGGTGACCCTAAGGATCATGGGGGTTTTCTTGAAAAAAATTCTTTAGAGGAGGTTTGCCATTGCCTTCCCCTGTGGCTGGGAGAGTGTGACTTGCCCAGGTTCATGCAGTGGGTTGCATGGCAAGCAGGATTTCATTTACTTCATTTGCAAAATTAACCAGAAGCAGCCACTTCCCTTTGCTTAGGATATTTTCTCTCTTTTCCTCCCCAATAGAACAGGACCTAATACCAAAAAAATAGGCATAGGGTGTGTGAGGGTTGTCACCCAAGAGGAAAGGAGGTAGTAGCCTGAAAAGGTTTGGGGACCATTCATATAGGGCATTGTGCAATCAAAAATGTCTGTGTTTCTATGACATATTGTGTTTTTAACTTTAAGTGTCATTGTAGGAATCTCACAAGAATGATGTAACTATCATTCACCATATTGTTGTGAAATCAGTAAGGCAGACTTTTTTCTAATAACAATAATAATAATAAAGTTTATTTGTATCCCGCTTATTGCCAGACAATCCAAGCGGCTTACAATAATAATATCTCCAAAGAAAAACCAACCCACCCCATAATCAACCTCTACTGCGTTCTTCATCCATCAACAACTGATGGGGCCACGAGAGGAACGCAGGAGTCAAAGAACCCAAGGCCGGGGTGATCAGTCTGGGAAGGCCTGCCGAAAGAGATCCGTCTTGACAGCTTTTTTAAAGCTGTCCAGTGATGTCAACTGACGGATCTCGTCCGGCAGGCCATTCCAGAGTTTGGGGGCGACAACAGAAAAAGCCCTCTGGGAGGTCACTGCAAGCCTAGATTTTTGAGGCTGCAGCAAATTCCTCCCAGAGGACCGGAGAGTGCAGGGAGGATTGTATGGAAGGAGACGATCCCTGAGATAGCTTGGACCCAAGCCATTTAGGGTTTTAAAGGTAATAACCAACACCTTGTACTGGACCTGGAAGCTAATAGGCAACCAGTGGAGGGACCTCAAAACCGGGGTGATGTGGTCCCTCCTAGATGTTCCAGAAATAAGCCTGGCTGCCATGTTTTGAACCAACTGAAGCTTCCGAACCAAGCACATGGGTAGCCCCATGTAGAGCGCATTACAGAAGTTGAGGTGTGAGGTTACCAGTGCATGCACAATGGCCTCGAGATCCCTTACTTCCAGAAAAGGGTGCAGCTGGCGTATCAGCTGAAGCTGATAACAGGTGCTCCTGACCGTCGCATTTACCTGATTTGTCATCAGGAGCGACGAGTCAAGAAGCACCCCCAGACTGTGAACACAGTCACTGGAGGAGAGTGCGACCCCATCCAGGACTGGAGGCTGCAACCCAATTCTTGGTTTCGGGGCCGCTACCGTGAGCACCTCCGTCTTGTCTGGATTCAGTTTCAATCTGTTTTTCCTCATCCAGCCCATTACCGCCCGAAGACATTCATTGAGAGAGGAGATGCCATTGGAATTCGAGGCCGACGAACGAGACACGGAAAAATAGATTTGGGTGTCATCAGCGTACTGATAACACCCAGCACCATAACTCCGTATAATCTCACCCAGTGGCTTCATATAGATGTTAAATAACATTGGGGACAAAATAGCCCCCTGAGGGACCCCACAAGTGAGTTCCCTCTTACTGGAGCTACTGTCCCCGAGCAGCACCCTCTGGGACCTACCCGAGAGGAAGGACTGGAACCACTGCAAAGCAGTGCCCCCGATACCTAACCCCTTCAGGCGGTCCAAGAGGATGCCATGATCTATTGTATCAAAAGCTGCTGAGAGGTCTAAGAGCACCAGCAGGGTCACACTACCCCTGTCGATGCTCAGACGCAGATCGTCGGTCAAGGCAACCATGGCAGTCTCGACCCCAAAGCCTGTCCTGAAGCCGGTTTGAAATGGGTCTAGATAATCGGTTTCATCCAAGACAGCTTGGAGCTGAAGAGCAACCGCCCTCTCGATTACCTTGCTCAAAAATGGCAGCAACGACACAGGCCTATAATTTCTCATATCCAGGGGGTCTAGGGAAGGTTTTTTCAGAAGCAGCGTAACAGCCGCTTCCTTCAAACAAGATGGAACATATCCTTCCGTGAATGATGCATTGATGATATTTGTGAGGAACCTCAACAATGCATCCCCCCCCCCGGACGGCCAGCCATGATGGGCAAGGGTCGAGAGGGCCGGTCGTCTTCCTCAGCTTACCAAGCAGCTTGTCCACGTCCTCGGTACTTACAGATTGAAGCTGATCCAGTATAACTACATTGACGGAGTCGCTGGACGCCTCGCCTATAGACTCTGTTTCAACAGTGGCATCTAAGTCGGCTCTTATCTGAGAGATTTTATCTGCAAAGTAGTTGTTAAATGCGTCACAGCAGGCTGTCACAGGGTTAAGTAAGGGGTTTGGCGCAGGAGGCACCTGCGTCATCTCCCTCACCACCTTAAACAGCTCTGCTGGCCGGGACTCTGCAGACGCAATACGTGCAGAAGAGAAAGCTCTCTTCGCTGCACGTATTGCCTCCCGATAGGAATGAAGAAAATTCCTATGGTGAGTTCTGTCAGATAAGAGTCGAGTCTTCTGCCACTTACGCTCTAGCCGTTGTCCAACCCACTTCATCCTTCTAAGCTCTGGCGTATACCAAGGCCTACGGTTGAGAGCGGGATGGCAAGGGCGCTTGGGAGCAATCATATCAATAGCCCTGGTAAGGTCGGTGTTCCAAGTATTAACCAGAGCTTCGACAGGATCACCGGCATTCCCAAACATTAAACCCTCTAAGGCTTTCTGGAATCGCACTGGCTCCATTAGCCTTCGAGGGCAGACCATCCGAATGGGTCCACCACCCCCGGTGGGGCAGATACTGGCTCTAAGTTCCATCTTGACCAGGAAATGATCCGTCCATGACAATGCGGAGGTACTTACCACCTCCGCCCACGGATATTCCTGTTCCGTACTAAAGACCACATCGAGTGTATGACCTGCACAATGTGTGGGCCCATTGACCAATTGGGATAGGCCCATGTTTGTCATGGTCTCCATGAACTCCCGAGCCGCACCTGTTAGGCTGGACTTGAGTGGGATGTTGACGTCCCCCAGGATTAAAAGTCTGGGGGACTCCAACAGCAGCTCAGAGACCAGCTGTGTCAGCTCGGTCAGGGAGTCTGCTAGATAACGGGGAGGTCGGTAAACTAGCAGAATCCCCAAACTATCCCAGGTCTTTAGGCTAAGGTACATACACTCGAAGTGGGCTATGTTCTGGACAGGTATCCTGGTCAAGGTCAAAGTGTTCTTATGAACCAGAGCCACGCCACCCCCCCGCCCACTTCCCCTCACCTGCTCACTAACAGCGGCGCTATCCTCCCCCAGCCAGGTTTCTGTAAAGCAAGCCAGGTCGGCGTCCTCATCCAGGAGAAGATCCTGGATAATATGAGTCTTATTTTTAACTGACCTGGCATTGCAAAGGAGCAGAGTGAGGTTCTGTGGAATGGTTGGTCTGCTCTCCAGGCCATTCAGGGAAACAGAGGGAACTGAAGGCGGGATAGCTACCAAACAGCGATCACGCCTTCTTTTGTAACGTGTATTCCCTCTGTTACAACCATACCTTCCGTTCCCCTGCACAACTCCAATAGCCGCCCCTACCTCATTCCCGGCCTCGGGAAGGGCAGTGGGACTCCGCCCTTCTGGCCTCCACAGTTGTTCTGGGGGAGGCAAAGGGGAAGGCAAAATTAAAATAAAATAAGGAAGAGAAAGAAAGAAAATTAAGAAAAATCCATTCAAGATGTGTCTGCCGGCATTGGCTTCAGTCTCTGGACTGCTCCTGATGGTAAGTGGCAGTTGGGAGACTTTTGATGGCTTCCTCCGGCATTGGCTCCACCCTCTTGGCCTCCACAGCTTTTCTGAGGGAGGCAAAGGGGAAGGCAAACAGTCCCTGCCGGCGTTGACCTCAGTCTCAGCACTGCTCCTGATGGTAAGTGGCAGTTGGGAGACTTTTGATGGCTTCCTCCGCCATTGGCTCCGCCCTCCTGGCCTCCACAGCTGTTCTGAGGGAGGCAAAGGGGAAGGCAAACAGTCCCTGCCAGCGTTGGCCTCAGTCTCTGCACTGCTCCTGATGGTAAGTGGCAGTTGGGAGACTTTTGATGGCTTCCTCCGGCATTGGCTCTGCCCTCCTGGCCTCCACAGCTTTTCTGAGGGAGGCAAAGGGGAAGGCAAACAGTCCCTGCCGGCGTTGGCCTCAGTCTCTGCACTGCTCCTGATAGTAAGTGGCAGTTGGGAGACTTTTGATGGCTTCCTCCGGCATTGGCTCCGCCCTCCTGGCCTCCACAGCTGTTCTGAGGGAGGCAAAGGGGAAGGCAAACAGTCCCTGCCAGCGTTGGCCTCAGTCTCTGCACTGCTCCTGATGGTAAGTGGCAGTTGGGAGACTTTTGATGGCTTCCTCCGGCATTGGCTCTGCCCTCCTGGCCTCCACAGCTGTTCTGAGGGAGGCAAAGGGGAAGGCAAACAGTCCCTGCCAGCGTTGGCTTCAGTCTCTGGACTGCTCCTGATGGTAAGTGGCAGTTGGGAGACTTTTGATGGCTTCCTCCGGCATTGGCTCCACCCTCTTGACCTCCACAGCTTTTCTGAGGGAGGCAAAGGGGAAGGCAAACAGTCCCTGCCGGCGTTGGCCTCAGTCTCTGGACTGCTCCTGATGGTAAGTGGCAGTTGGGAGACTTTTGATGGCTTCCTCCAGCATTGGCTCCGCCCCTCCTGGCGTCCACAGCTGTTCTGAGGGAGGCAAAGGGGAAGGAAAACAGTCTAGTTTTCCACAGGATGCCGTTAAAATTACATCATGTGGTAGGGATGGAAGGGACAGGATGCAAATTTCTTATAAAATATGTAAATATTAATCTGATAGATGTGAATGAGAGAATCATTGCATCTAAAAAATGTATATAAATTATGGTCTAACATAGCACTAATTCAAAGGGACAAATATGGGAAACTTTTCTCTTTCCTCCAATATAGCTCACATAACCAGAACACCCAGTGGATTCTTATCATATCTAAAGCTTTTTCTGAATATTATTTCCTTAATTCCAACACTGTCATTTAATCTTATTTGTATTTGAAAGTTTTTTATGAATTTCAAGGACATCAAGTTTTGAAATATATGTGTATGCACAGAAGTATTTTAGCTAAACACGATTGAATTAAACAAGATTGAAAGAAGCAGATAGAAATTAACAAATACAATATTTGTTTACCAGTTTTTCAAAGGAAAAAATATTGCTAGAACAAAAAAAGCTTGTTTATTCCACATTGTCCAGGACTCAAAGCCTGTAATTTTTAGGTCAATCAATTTTGCTGAGGTTCTGCTTCATTTGTTGTGGGTGATAACTTATTATTTGGGATACATCTTACACTTTTAAACATTGATTTATAATCCATTTGACTTTTAACTGAAACACTGAGGCATCAGAGTTAATTGGAGTTTTCCCTTTATGGATAGGGTATTACGTTTCATAAAAGTACAAGTATGTCCAAGCCAATTACACACATTGCTCAAACTAGCACATAATAGTTCTTACAAGGCAGATGGATAAATATGCTGGGATACAGTTAATTATAAGTCTTGCTTGGCACTGATAGATTGAATGAATGAAATTTGCTTTAGTTGAGACTAACAATTGAATTTAGCCCACCATGTTTTATGTTTGAAACAAGCATCCTAATGTGGGGTAGATGGATTGGTAGATGGAAATAGGAATATATTTCCCCTAACAATAAGAAACCCATTCATCCTTTCTGTTTGCCTCCTTATTATCATTGCTATTATTCTTTGCATGATGTTAAGAAATTAATCTCAAACTTATAAGTTCTCATTTTAATTTAATTAAATTAATTAATAAGTTCTCTTTTACTTAGAAGGAGGAGTTGCACATGATCAGGTTTGTTATGAAACTTCTGGAAACTTAACCGCTATTTTACCCCATAACTATTCAAAAATCATTATGTCAAAAAGAAGCAATACTTCATAGGAAACAGAGAAAATATTTGTGGCATTTCATCTATAAATAATGTATTAAAGAACCTACCAATAGTTAGAAGAAAGCAGAGATAATAAAAGATTTGTTCCAAGACTTCATTTCCCACGTCCAATTAATATTCAAAAGAATCTTGTTTCTGTTCCATGAAGCACTATGTTTCTTTCTTGTCTTGTATCAAGATTAAAAAACAATGTCATTCTTTTTCTGAGTTTTACTTTTTAACAATAGTTTTAGGATTAGTGATTTTACACAACAGTTTCTCCTTAAATTCACATGTTAAGCAGATACAATTTATCAGATATCTTTCAATCTTAATTTTACAAGTGTCTAATCCCAGAAATAACTGGGGAATACACTTCTTGGAGTTTAACTGCCAAGAGACAACTTTATAACATGGCTTTTCTTCATCAGTAAATGTTTGCTTTGGGGGGAAGCAGACAGCGCAAAGCGCCATTTTCAGGGCAAGGAAGGGGAGGGGCAGCCGCACAGTGGGCACCTCAACCCCTTCCCCAAAACGTCCTCGGAGCAGCCAGCCCTCTGCACAGCTGGCGCTCCGAGGATGACCTCCCGCTGCAGCATCCGTACACGCTGCAGCGGAAGAGTCGCTGAAGGTGCGCCAGCAGCCTTTTGCGGCGCATCTTCGGCAATTTGTGGAACGAGCGCTATTTTAGCACTCCTTCCAGGGGCGGTGAAGCTGCGCCGCGGGGCCGAGGTGTGCGGATACCTCGGCCCTGCAGTGTAGCTTCTTGGGGTGGCCCCGTGCCGCCCATCTGCTTCCCCCCTTTATTCCCTTGAAACTCAGTCTACAGATGTAATTCTTGGCTAATTTTGTTCTCAAAAGAAACAGTTTGAGCGATCCCCCCCTACCAGAAGAAAGTCTTTAAAAATTAGTTTTTGAACACTTTTCAGAGTTCTGGACTTCCTTTGTGTAAAATTCACATGTATTTTTGCACAGAAAATAGCATTTGTATTTTGGTGCAGAAAATACTGTATTTGTATAGTATTTATATTCCTAGAGAAAACATACTGTAATTAAGGGTTTAGATTGAACAAATTCCACATGGCTATTTTGTACAAAAAGCAACATTTTCTGTGCAGACATCTGTTCACTGGTCCAAAACACACTACAAAAATAATCCCATTTGAGACTGCTTTAGCTGCCTTGTTTCAGTGCTAGGGAATCCTGCAAATTGTAGTTTATTGTAGCATCAGAGGTATCTGATAGAGAAGACTAAATTTCTCAAAAACTACAGTTCCCAGAATTCCCTAGCATTGAGCCAGGACAGTTAAAATGGTCTCAAACTAGATTATTTCTGCAGTGTGTTTTGGACCTCTGTGAATTTGGTAGAGAATAAGTCCTGAACTGTGAACATTCCTGTTGGTTCAGGATCCTTCATGTCATGCTATCCTAAAACTTGAAAGGCTTACATCTGATCACTTTTTAAATAATACTTTCCCTAACATAGATTGAAAAACTATCTGAAATTATGGGGGTTTACAGAATTTGAACCTATTACAACAAACTTAATTGATTTCAGATTGGTGCAACTGTCTTTATCTGAATCAGAGCTCTGAACCAGAAATGGAAAGAATATTCACAGACTCTACCTCTTTCTTAAAGAATGAAGAGCTTCAAGAGTTAACCCTGTAGTTCAGAGCCTAGTATTCCATTTCCATTACAGCTCTATCATCTGCCTGGTATGTGGCCTACACTTGTAACCATTACACAGGATGAGAAGGAAAAAACAGTTTCCTGAGGGATGATTTTTAACCATAAATGGGGAGGCATTTTTCTATCAAGCTTATTTGAAGAATGAATCGATGTGGGACAGCTCCATGAGATCTTTGGTTGTTTCCTTGGCTGTCAACCTGCTCACATGAAGATCTCAAGCAAAGTATTAATGTAAAGATACTTGTGGGAATCAAAATGCAGGCATGAATAACCTTTCTCCATACAATACTGCTAACTCCATAAAATGAGTTTCAATGGAAGATAGGCTGCCACTAGCTTTCACAAAACACATCTGGAATAAAGCAGTATTACGTGAGCAGAATCATGTATTCTTCTCAGATTTAGGAACTGGATTGAATATAACAGAAGCACATAATACATTCAGATTAATTTAATTTCTAAAGATGATATATTCATGAAAAAATATTATTGCCTGCATTGCAATAATATAATTAGACTTATCATGAAGATATTTTCTAGTCACAGTAAGGATCATTTGAATTAATAAGTAAAATTATTAGAATAGACTCCAACATTATTGTTTGTGCTTCTAAATAGGTCTACACCTTGCACAACTACTTATCTGCTTTTCTGTATTTTCATGCAGCTGCTGAATTGCAAATGAAGTCCTAGTCAAAATCTGATACTTCCTTTTTTATTTAACAAGACTGCTTTATTGCTCATGAGATTCAAAAGAAATCAGCCACTATCTGGAGAGCCAAAGTCTGTAGTAATGGTTTGAGTATTACAGAGATTTATGGAATTTCAACGACTAATCCCTTTGCTCATCAGAAGAAATGATAAAACATGGAAAGGAACATGACCCATCCAGAGAGCATAATGTACCATAAGTAACCCATGTATTGAATTATACATTGGTCACCATATTTAAGTGTAGAAGATATAAAATGAAAAGACACTTTGCTTGTATTAAAAACAATTACATTAACTTAGTAGGATTGTACATTGGTACTGCAGTGTATGTGTCTTTGTAGTAGTGATTTTACATAGTATCTCATACCAATGAATTCCATGCCAAGCTTCATATTGGTAAGGGCAGAATGAAGATAACTGCAGAAGTTGAAGAGTATAAAATGCAATTCTTGAGTTGTAAAATGCACAGTTTGCATCAGCAGTCCCTTCCAAAGTTTATATTTTGCTATTGGAGCTGTGGATGGAATATAGTATCAATTCCTACTGTGTTGTGTCTGGGTTCATATTAAACACACACAGGTCATATTCCCAAACATACAGTTATTCATGTTAGAGTTAGCAAACCTTGCATGCCTGTACATACAATTGCTAGCTAACACATTTGCAAACTTTCTGTTTGTTTGCTTTATCAGATCAACACTCTTCTTGCATTAGTCTAACCTGCAACCATTTTCTGTCCACAGTCTTTCTTCCATTATCCCATGTATTTGACTATGCACAAATATTTGTGCCTTTATGTGTTTCACAAACAATTAAAGTTATTTCTTTCTGTGCTGGTTGTTTTCAGCTCCTACTGATTATTCTGCTAGAGGGATCCACATTTGTAAACAACTCATACTCAAGCCTGTCAACTCAGGCCTCTCAAATTGTAATATGTAATAGATTTTGCTGACATCCCAAGTCTAATCAGAAATGAACACTCTCAACAAAGTGTCCCTTCTTCTCATGACATAACAGAGCTTCAGAATTACCCTCTGAAGCCTCATTGAAGCTTTTGTTATGGAAAAGCAGATAGTTTGGCACATAAATAATTCCTTTTCACAGGATTAGGGGGAGGAAAAACTGGGGCCGAGTGACTGATAAATCCATCTTTAGATAAGGACACTGTGTTTAGGCTGAAAGTTCTTACCTAGGAGAGAAGCAAACCAGCATCTTGGAGCCTCTCCAGCCCCCATAGGCCTCCAATCAGCCAGTGACCATGGTGACTGGAAGGCCCACTCTGAAAGTGGGCCACTGTAGTGGTCCCAAATGGGTTGCCAGCAGGAGAGAGTTTTGTTTTTTTTACCACTCCTTTGCAGGTGCTTTGGGAAGCCTTAAACAGCCATGGAAAGGCTTCTAACTGATCCAGAAGTGTGTGTCATCTGCATTCTATGCCCCTGAAGTGGACAGAAACTGCACCTTTTGGCCTGTCTGCTTCAGGCCAAGGTTACACAAGTATAACGACATATAATTCAGAGGCATAGACCTGTTTGTCTGGAATATCAGTATGCAAAGAGATTTTGCACCACCTTTGAGGCTGAGTGAAAGAAATATTACCATAAGCTTTTGCTGACTTAGGTCTATGTCTGAAGAAGTAGACCTACTATATATACTTGACTATAAGCTGATCTCAGTATAAGTTGAAGGTGTTTTGGGGGGCAACGTATGGATTTTGATATGACTCATGGATAAGTTGAGGGTAAAACTGTGGGGCATGTAGCAAAGGATGCAAAGGATGAAGTTTGCTGTCCTCAGGCATACATTTCTTCAGATCCTTCTAATCCTTATTCCTTTCAGCACACCTTTGAGGGGAAGCACCTAAGAGGTGCCACCACTGCCATTTTCCCACTCAAGCATTCAAAAAGGCCAGAAGCAGCATCATGGTGGAAGGAGTAGATGTGGCTGGTGCTTATTTTGGTTGCTCCCGGGATGGACTAAGCTTTTGCCATTCGACTCAGAGATGGGAAAGAGTTAAAATGCAGTACATACATGGACCCATGGATAAGTCGACCCAGCTATTGGGGGTCAATTTTTTGAATAAAATTTCTGGACTTATACATGAGTATATACAGTAAGTCTAGGAAACCTTATGCCACAGTAAATAAGTAGAATTCTGACTACTACCATCCTTATACTCAACATCATTTATGTCCTGCCTTTTTTTTCCAACTAATTGGACTCAAGGCAAACAGATTAAAAAAACATATAAAAACATCAGTAACAGAGAGAGGCAGAGAGAAATGAAAGTTATTTAAAGCACAGTTAATATGTAGTGGTAAACATATCTAACATTTATTAAAAGACCTATTTTAAAAATAAAAAAGAGCACACCATACCATTATGAGTCCATCAAAATCAGTTTCTAAAGCCTGATGGAATAAGAATGTTTTTACTTGCCAGCAGAAGACCCTACCTAGCCTCCCTAGAAAAGGAGAAAAGGAGTTCCACACTCTGGGAGCAGCCACCAAGGAGGCCTTCTCCCTTTTTACCACCAATTGATCCTGAGAGTAGTGAGGCAGAGAGCAGGACCTCTTCCAAAGATCTAAGAGCTTGGACAGGTTCTCATTATAGTCATTGGGAAGTACTGACCCTTAAATTTTGGATTCTTGACTCAAGTTGGGAACCAGAATTCAAGCAAACTGACTTGAAATCATTCCAAGCAGAGGCAAGTAACTTTTAGAAGTGCCAGATCAGGGTCAAAACTGAATTTGAAGGTCTATGCTCAGTCTTAATGTGTTGACTGGCTACCATTCCTCTGTGGTAAAACAAAACAAAACAAAACAAAATAAAATGGAAACATACTACTTTAGCACACAATGCAGACTTTCTCATTTGTGTGTGTGAGTGCTTTACTTTTGTTTTTTATTTACTTTGCACCTTTCATTGGTAAACTCTGTCAAGAACAGACAAGGATATGAGATGAGATCATTTTATGTTCCTCATTGTCAGTCCTCTCTATCCTCAGCATTTGTTGAATGTGTAGGCTAAATAAATTACCACATGTGACTGCTTGGAGAAATAACACATTGTAATACAAGCTGCAGCTCACACTGGGGAGTTAGCAGGTGGCAAGAACAAGAGATTCAATTATCTGTTAGCAGGTAAGATTCTACAGGGGCTTATTTTGCATGGAGTTGTCTTTGTATCAACTCTATTTCCTCAGTAGCTGAGCAACCTTGGTTTTTTGTTTTTTTGTTTTTTTAAAAAAATGTGTTGCAAAAACTAAGATTTGGAAATATTTTGGCTTCCTATTATGGTAAGATCAAGTTTGCTTTGGTTCTGTGGATGGGCTACCACAATAGCCTGAGAAATAAGATACAGAACACAATCCAACAAACACAAAGTCAAAGCAGATGAGAGAGCTTAACCACATTGATTGGTTTATTTGATACATCTATGACATTGATATTGAGGTCCTAAGTGTTTTAATATGGAAGTATATCTATCAAGCCTTTAGAAACAGAATTTTAAAAAAGAAATACATTGATCCTGGGAGTATGTATCATTGGGCGTTTGCCTGGAAATACTGAGGATATTCAAATTTTTCTATCTCTGCCATCCTATGCTCTATATCCACCATTCCCCTCCCTTCATCACACTTTTTCTCACTTTAGTGTCAATTCAGCAAAATGGGGGAAAAAAGGAAAGAAGAAGAAAATGTCTTAAATGTTGTTAGTCATCATAATTTTCCAGCCACCTTACCTAGCCTCTTGAAAATTTGGAGTTTTTTTTAATATATATAGATATGAGACACACATAACTCTCACACAAATAGCAAATGTATCTGTCAAGGAAGTCCTTTGCCATTTGAACTCTCAAAGAAACTATCCCTATCCTACAACTTTACAGGTTTCTTAATTAGGAGCACATCAGAATTGTATCCCACTCTGTCTGAGAATTTATAACAAAACAAAATGTAAGGCAGGTTAACTACCACCACCCATGTCTATTTGTCTGGGTCACCCCTATAAAGCTCCATAAAGTTTTACGTAAAGCAGAGGAGGGGGAAAGAGTAAAAGCAGTAAACATAAAAACAACACAAAGTACAAAGGGAGAGGGAGGGGTACCCCAATCTAACCCCTCATTGTTGATCTCATGTCTGGAATTTTTCACATGTAAAAGATTAATAAAATGATTGGTTTTTTTCCCCTCCATCATGTGTGTGTACATTTGAAATTTCCTTCCTCCCTCACTGGAGAAGCAAAGGAGGAAAGGAGACTGGATGAGGAAGTATCAATCAGAGTGGATCCAATAAACTGACAAACAAACCATAAGGACTACTGGCTGATAAGCTGGTGTTTACTGGAAAGGGGAAAAGAAAAGAAGTGAGTTTACCAGGAGAAAAACAGTGGCCACTTGTGCCAATGTTGCTTTGAAGTGCTTTGTGTGTGTACACTTAAGTGGGCTGTTGTGAGGTCCCTGTGGACCAGTTTTCTTCTTCCATGTAGTCATGCCCATTGTGGTTATGATTGCTTTTCTTGGTTCATCAGACTGTGGCCAAATGTCTCATGAGTGATAATGGTGATGACAATAAGGATGATACTACATGGGTGTGTGTATGTAGGTTTTGTTTTTGTTTTGTTTTTTAATTATACACCCATTTTGAGCTAGGAGAGTAGAGAGAGGATGGAGGTTTCAAGATGAACAAGACAGATTAAATTTTGGAGGAAGAGGAAAATATAGATAGAACTGATAGAAATAATTATTTCTGAAAATCAGAAAATATACTCCATTTCATAAGCATACAAACAACCATAAATAAACATTCACACTATGCATAAAGTAGAAGAGTGAGAAGCCAAAGCTGATCAATGTAGCAAAGTTGATAACTATAGTAGTTATTGTTTCTCAACTAGATGGTCTATTGAACAAAATAGCATGGCCACGTGGTTGATTGATTGATTTAATTCATTTATATCATGTAGCTAACAACATATTTAAAACAAAACTAATGCATTAATAAAAACAGAAATATAAAATTTTGAAAACAACTGAACAATTTATAAAGTTAAAACATTAAAAATATTAAAATTTATTAAATTACTGTGGGTAAACCTTAAAAACAGCACTGTACTGCATTAAAAGCCCAAATCTAGTCAATTTTTAAAAGCATGATGGCACAAAAATGTTTTGACGTACCTATTAATGGAAAGAAAGCAAGGATTGAGCCATCCTAGCCTTTCTATAGGAGGAGTTCCAAAGTCAAGAAGTAGCCACTAAGAAGGTCCTCTCCCTTGTTCCCACCAAATGAGCTTGAGAAGGTGGTGGGAGAAAGAGAAGAGTCTCTTCAGGTGGTCTTAGAGCTCTAATGGGTTCATAAAGAGAAATGCAGTCCTTCAAATATGACCCGAGCCATATAGGGCTTTATAGGTCAAAATCAGCGCTTTGAATTCTGCCTGTAAATGGGCCAGTAGCCAGTGGAGCTGCTGCCACAAGGATCCCATGGACAGCCAAAAAGACAAACAAATGGGTCCTAGAGCAGATCAAGCTGAAAACCTCTCCAGAAGCCAAGATAACCAAACTGAGGCTGTCATACTTTGGACACATCATGAGAAGGAAAGACTCATAGGAAAAGACAATAATGCTGGGGAAGGTAGATGGAAGTAGGAAGAGAGGTAGCCCACATTCAAGATGGATGAACTCTATTAAGGAGGTCATGGGTATGGGGTTGCAGGATTTAATTTGATGTCCTACATCAAAGGGCCGAATCTGCATGGGAAAGATCACAAAGATAGAGGTCTGTGAAGGGGGGTTGTGGTTGTAAATTGGCATTCTCTGGCAGGGATGCAAAACATCCTGGCTGTAAATCCCCCAAACTTCCTGGAATGTGAAGTGAGAATTTGCCTTAATTGCAATTCCCAAACTGCCTACCTGGTCTCTAGCCTTAAAGCTCATGGCGGCTTATGTCTACATGATCAGGGATCAGGGTGCTCATGGCTGCTACACAGATAGGGTCATTTAGGGTCATAGGGGGTAGCACACACCACAGAATTGGAAAATTTCCAGTGGTCATAACAAAGGGCTGAAATAGATGGCTTGGATGGGGTAGCATGAAGCTGTCCCATGTAAAGACAGATTAGGGCCATGGCAGCCATATACTGTGGCCCAATCCACTGTGGTTCTGGCTGAAAAAGGAGTGGTTTTTATAGCCATGGAAAAGCCATGTAACTGCCATGCCACCAAGATTCCATGAAGCTGGCCAAGGTGTGGCCACTCTGGGCACCTTCAGGGCATCATGGGGGTGTGAGGCATGTGCATGCCATGCTCCAAGCTGCTCTCAGCTGCCCCGAAGGCAGCTTTTAGTGCTGGTCTGTACCAGCCCTAAGAGTGAATCAGAATTATTTTAACTGTGAAATAGTGGGCAATTTTTTCACAATGGGCTCCATCAGGCCAAGTAGTTACTGGTAGGGAGCAGAAGGTGAGACATCAAGCTTGTATGCAGCCAGGTGATGGGGGAATGAATTGCCGGCTGAAAGAAATACTCCAGCTGCCCTGTACCCTGATCTCTTTCCATCACCCATCCACATTTCCTTTTACCAGAGGAAGATTTTGCTGGTCATTTCAAAGCCAGATAGTAGCCAAATAGGAGCTATTGGTTTTACACCATTTTCTTGTGAGGGATGTTCCACCCTGTATTAAGATAGGTAGGCTTAGATAATTTTGTTGGTAATCTTTGCTAGTGTGTATTGGTTCTTTAGGTTAATTCAGACACATGGGGGGGGGGCATTTTGTGTGGAAACATTGTGAATAGGCAAGGTTCATGAGAACCCACAGGCCCATAGAGATGATTGGTGGTTTCTGAGTCTTTCTGCTTGGAACTCCAGGATCAATAGGTAGGATAGGGATCACATTAATGATAACCTTGTTTACCCACTCCAAGGTGTGAGACTCCATCTGTAGCTAATGTGAATTATTCCTGCACTTGAAATTGTACACTTCTGGTCTGATATAGACTTATCTATCTCAATAGAATTTACTGTTAACATAAGAAACAGATTTGCATTACTAAGCATAATAGATTGAGAACCAGAGGAACTATTTTCTGAAGCCAGGGACATAATAAAAAAAGAATGCACACTTTCAATAAACAAAACGAAAGAGAAAAAAACATGGATGACAGAAAAAACACTACAAGCAATAAAGAAGAGAAGAAAAAGAAAAGGGATATAGGTACAAATTAAGAATTATGAATGCAACAGTACAATGGGTTGAGCAGAAAGATAAAGAAAATTACTACAATGACCAATGCAGAGAAATAGAAGACAGCAACAAAAAGGGAAGGACAAAAGATCTATTTCACAAGATCTGGGAAATCAAAGGAAAATTCAAACCAAGAACTGGGACAATCTATGACAATAAAAATAACATATTTCAAGACCAGGAAGGAATAAAAAGACATTGGATGCTATACACAGAAGAATTATACAAAAGAGATGACAAAATGAAGGACACATGGAATGAAGAGCCATATGAAGATGAACCCCAAATCCTAAAAAGTGAGGTGGAAACAGCAATAAGAGAAATAGTGAAAAACAAATAACCAGGAACAGATGATATTCCAACTGAACTGCTGCAATCCACATTGACAGAGTCAACTCTAGTGCTAACCAACATATGTCAACAGATATGGAAAACAAAACAATGGCCTACAGATAGGAAGTGATCAATAATACATCCTCCATCCACAAAAAGGGAGATGCAAGAGACTGCAGCAACTATAGGACCATAGCACTGATCTCCCATGCAAGCAAAATCATGTTCAAAATTCTGTAGCATAGACTCCAACCATACATGGAAAGAGAGATCCCAGAGGTCCAAGTGGGGTTCAGAAAAGGAAGAGGCACTAGGGATCACATTGCAAACATGCAATGGCTAATGGAGCACACCAGGGAATTCCAAAAGAAAATCAGCATGTGCTTTATAATCTATAGCAAAGCCTTTGACTGCATAGACCATGAAAGGCTATGGAAACCCTTAAAGACATGGACTTAGCTCTAGGACAGAACTCCAAGTAAGGGAGTAGCCTGAGAGCTGGTGTAGAAATAAGGTTGGGAAGACCACAGTAAATAAGGATGGTGTGAGAATCCTAAAGACTAGTAACTGTTGTTATTTAAAGTTAAATAGTATGTAAGAAAATATAACAAGAACAAGAGAATACAACATTGTAACAAATGAAACATTGTTAACCATCATTCAAATAAAGTTTTATTGTTGTTCATTTACAAGCTTGTTAGAACCTGGAATTATTATCCAGGCTACTAAGAAATAAAGAAACCAAGATTAGGGAGTATACCCATAGAGATAAATAAAAATGGTCTGATACATCACATATTGGGGCAGCGGTGGGATCACAATACCCATAGGGCTGCCATCTGAGGGTAAAAAGGTTAGGTGAAGGAGTGACTTCTTCACACAGGGATGTTGTCACCTTCTTGTAGTGGTGGCACAATTATCAAAAGTGAAGTTCATTCTTGCTTTTAATGAAGAGCTAAGTAGACAGAAAGAAATTGCAAGAAAGAAGCAATCCTTTGGGTCCCACTCTTGCCACAATGCCAGATTTCTTCTCATTTGTTATCTAAAGCTAAATGAGTGGTGCATGCTTCCCTGTTCTGTTCATTGCTTTTCTTCTTAGTGCTGTAGAGGTGTTTTTGAAGAAGTGAACAGCTCAGGAGAATAGGCTTAATTATAGTCCTGGCTGCCAACCTGAGTAACAACACTGTGGGGCTCAATTCTTTGCATCTCCTTAGAAGAATGATTGTATTCATGAAACTTTATATATTTCAGGAAGCACAGAGGTGACAGCACTTGAGCATACATTATTTGCTTCAGACCTCTCAAAAGGTTACTATTGCAATGAAAGCTCCTGCCACCAGTTATGTCTTTTTCTTTTCTTCTTGTTGTATATCTGGGAGCAGTGTCCATACACTGCAATGCCCATAAATCTCATCAAAAAAATAAAAAATAAAAAATAAAAAAAAATTCTAAGGAAACATCGTACTAATATGACCAGATAATATAGATCATAGAGTGCTTATAAACTGAAACAATAAATATTAACAGTACTACTAGCAGCTTTATTGTTGTTATTTTGTGCCTTCAAGTTGTTCCCTTATTACTGTATTAAAATGTGGAGAGTGGTTCACAAAAGTAGTGAGCCCTTCAGCATAAGGATTCTACATTGTTCTTCCACTTCCCTTTTTAAAAGTCTCATAATCCAAATTTATTTCTAAATTTTGTTTAAGAAATCATTTCCAAAGTGGAACTGAACTATATCCTTCATTGAGTCACATACACACACAAAAACTCAAGTGTAAGAGAGGACAACAAAATTGTATGTAAACATGCAATTTAACTTTATTTAAGTTAAATGATCTGTATTATTGGTTAACATCAAAAGTTTAATCCTAGAGGTCATTCCACAAGCTCAATTTGACTGTAAAACATTTGGAATCAAAGGCACTAATGAGGCAATGCCCCAATGCATCTTGTCACAGCCAAATTTTTCAGCTGGATAGACAGAGAGGAGGCCCAAACTTGTGGGCCACTGTAGGGTTAGTTAACAATTGTTGTAGTCCACTTGCCAGTCACCCAAGGCTGTGCCAAATTATTTTTAACTTTATTTATACCCCACATTTTACTCAATACTGGGACTCAAAATGGTTGACACATTCAAAAGCATGCACATAACAATATGCAACATTAAAACTGAATCAAACTATTAACCATATTAAAACATACATTCTAAAAAAGATTTTTTTAAAGTTGCACAATGCAATTTAGAACAATACAGAACTTACAGCCCTTTGTTAAAAGCCTTCAATTCTGAAAGCATATCTAAATTTTTAAAAACATTTTTACCTGCCAACAGAAGGACAGTAAGGAGCAGGCCATTCTAGCCTCCTCAGGTAGGGAACTCCAAAGGCAGCCACTAAGAAGGCCCTATCACATTTCACCATCCTTACCTGTGAAGGTGGTGGAACCGAGAGGAGTGGCAGGTTCATATTGCGAGATACAGTCATCAGATGGCTTGAACCTTAGCCGTGATTCCTTAGTCATGTGATGCCTCCAAGTCATTCACCAGTGAGTCCAAATTTGGGCTGCACTTTGCTACCTAATCTTAAATAAAAGTCCACTTGGCCAAATGAAATAACAATCTCATGACTAAAATACCATTTACATTAAATGAAAATGTTAGAGTAACACAGTGCCATATTAAACAGTGGTCAAAACAGAAATGGAAGTCCTCCTCATAGCATATCATGAAGTAATGGGGAAAAGTCAATCTTCAGCCAATTTTGATAGTCCCTTCAAAAATGTGTAGATGGCCCAATAGGTCAACTAAATAAGCCCATGCTGAAAGCATGAAAAGCACAAACTGAGAAACATACATATGGATGGGGACTAGCACCACAAGCATCACCCTACGTGTGGCAGCACTGGCACTGGTTGACCTCATCTAGGTGGGAAAATAAAAGGCAATGGCAGGAGAGAAGTGACATCATCATAAGTTTGAAGATTGTATACAATACGAACATGAGCTGTTTTGTGAATGTGAACTTTTCATTCATAACATTCACCCCATGCACTGCTACATTACCAGTCCCAAGATGCACACTGATAGAACACTTATGAAAGCTTTGTTAAGATCATTGCAATCTCAATGAGTGAGGCTGAACTTAAGGAAAGGTGGAGTAAGAAGTTGCCTGAAAAATTACCTCAATTTGATCCCACTCTTTTCCACTAGTTCTTCTCAAGTTAATAGTGACAAGCATTTGAGTGGTTGAGAACTACTATTTTCCCCCCAAATTTTCTCAGGATTGACAGAAGCTGACATTCTCATGTGACTTGTGGATAACAACTGTTTTTAAAAGGTCCCCTTCAGCCATCCAGAAGAGTGAAATTTTAATGATCCCATGTTTTATTCATTCAGAAGACTACCAACATGCAGCTCTTGTATCACACTTTCAGGGTCTCTGAAGCCATCTCCCAGCCCCACAAACTCCCAATGTTTTTTTTAAAAAAATTCAGTGCAATTTACAGCAATTTTCCCAACAAATCATGCAGAAAGGCCCCTCCCCAAATTGTGAAAACATATCAAAAAACATCCTCTCAAGTACTTCAGAAGCTTGTATTACCCTGAAATATGCCCATTTTCCTCTACAGTCCTTCTCAAAATGGTAACAGAAAATCACATGACATAATTTCTTGTTGATATTTTGAGAGAGACTGCAGAGGGAAGCAGAAGTAATTGGGCTTGCTTTGGGCACAGTGATGTAGCCCATGGGTGTGGTTGGGGGAACTGGCCCCTACAATACATCCCTATCTATTGTCAAAAAGCTGTATGGATATAAGCAGTATCACTTTTAGTGATACTTCAACTTTCACCAGGAATGTGTGCATATACAAGGCAAATAGCTGGAGGCCTACTGTAAACATCGCAAAAGGCAGAGGCTCAAATGTAGAACTCCTTCCTAAGGGAAGTCAGGATGATTTCATTCTTGTTGAGCTTCCAGCTGATGACTGATACTTTTTTATTCAACTTGTCTTTGATTTTTAAACTGATCTTTAACTGACTTTTTTTAAAAAAATATTTATATATTCAAATGTGCAAATTTGGTTTATCATACAATCAAGTCATTTTCTACATGATCTATTCTAACTAATCCTACCTATAGTTCTTTGACAGCATGTATATGTTCTATATGACCACAGATTAATGCATTACTATAACTCTTACATATAATTATCAGCTCTTGCTATCAACACTATTAATCCGTTATAACCCTTCTTCTTTGCTGACAGATTAATTCTGTAGTTCTTTATATTCCTCTCATCCTTTCATCATAGATCAAGTGACCTTTTGTCTTTAAATAATCCATAATTACTTTGCTATTTTAACTCCATCTTGTTTTTATGTATTCTTTGATTGGGGCCCACTCTTTATCCAGTCTATTTACATCTTTATGATTTACTAACGCAGTTAATCTATCCATTTCCTTCATTTCTGTTAATTTCAATAACCAATCGTCCACAGTAGGAATCTCTTTTTTTCCCCTCCATTTCTGAGCTATCAATAACCTTGCTGCAGTGGTCATGTAGAGGAAGATACTCCAATATTTCTTCTCAAATACCGGACCTAATTTATTTGTCATATTCAGCAAATATAGCTCTGGATTCAATTCATATTTAACTTTTAATATTTCTTGTATTGAAATATGGATTCTTTTCCAGTACATTTTCATTAAGGAGCATCTCCACCAGGTATGAAATCACAAACCTACATATTCTTTACATTTTCAGCATTTATTTGTTTAACATTGTAGATTCATGCTATTTTTGCAGGTGTTAGATACCACCTTTGTTCCATTTTCCAAAAGTTTTCTTTCAAGTCCTGCGAATGAGTAAATATCTCTGGTTTTTTTTCCTAGTATTTTCCAAACTTTCTAATTCTATTGTTATTCTAATATCAGTTGCCCATTTAATCATATTATCCAATATCTTTTCGGTTTCTTGTGCCCTATCCATTAATATTTTGTATAATTTACTTATTCTTTTCTTCCATGGTTGTGTTAATATTTTATCAAAATCTATTGGTTCTTCTTCAAATTCCTAGAGTTTAAAAGCCAATGCATTCTAGGCTCTAGTTGTTCTAATTCTTCCATTGTTTTTAATTCATATCTCTCTCCATCAGGTCTTTTAAGTATGTTTTTATACCTCAACCATATTTTTACTGCAGTCCATTTTCCAAAAAAAGCTTTGTGTGGGGATATCCAGAGTGGTATTTTCCTGTATGTTCTCTTTTTGATTTCATTCCATGCATTCAAAAGTGACCTCTTACCACATGATGTTTGAATTCTTTATGGACCATTGCTTTTTCATACCATAAGTTGCCATACCACCTGAATCAATTATTAAAGCCTTCTATATCCAATATTTCTGTCTTCTTAGTAAAGCCCAATCTAACAACCAATCCAATGCATTAGCTTTATGATATACTTCCAGAATGGGTACACTTCTACCTCCGTCACTTTTATTTCTTGTCATTGTTTTCCAATTAACCCTTGCTCTTTTTGCCTTCCAAATGAACTCTCTTAAATCTTTATGCCATTCTTTAAATGTTTTTTTATTATTATTATGGATAATCGGTATAGATTGAAACAAAACATTCATTTTAGGAAGAACCATCATTTTTATAGCTTCCACTCTTCCTATTAATGTAAAGTTAAGTTTGCTCCATTTTATCAATTCAGATTTAATTTAGTTTTATAATTGTTGTTAAATAAGTCTACATTCCTTTTGGTAGGCCAGATTCCAAGATATTTAACCTTGTTTTTAACTGGACATTTTGCTGTCTCTTCCAAGAGTTTTTCTTCTTTCTTAGACATTTTTAGTTAATATCACAGTTTTTTTTAATAGTTGATTTTAAATCCAGCCACCTTCCCAAAATCTTCTAGTGTTTGAAAAGCATCAATGATTTGCTATTGGGGATCATCCAGAATGAGAACCAAATCATCTGTGCAGGCTCACAATTTGTATTCCACTCCCTTTATCTTCATCCCTTTTATTTTTTCCTTCTTGTCTTGTTTTGTTCAATAGTATTTCCAAGACTATTATAAATAGCAAAGGCGATAAGGGACAGCCTTCTCTTGTTCCCTTTGAAATCTTGAATATTTCCATGCTACTCACATTAATTATTAAGTTGGCCGATTGCTCTGTGTATATTTCTGTGATCCAACCACAAAATTTAGATTCCATTTCCATTTCCTCTAATACTTTCATCATAAAAATCCAATTTACATTGTTAAAACCTTTTTCTACGTCTGTGAAGATTGACGCCAATTTTTTATCATTATTTTCCTCATAATATTCAACAGTATTTATAATTGTTCTAATATTATTTTTTAATTATCTTGTTGGAAGAAACCCTGCTTGGTCTTCATGAATTATGTTCAATGAAATTTGTTTTAATCTATTGACCAAGCTTAATGCCATAATTTTGTAGTCCGTATTCAATAAATATATTGGCCTATAATTTCCAATTTCTTTTTCACGTTTCCCCTCTTTCAATAACAATACAATATTTTCTTTCTTCCATGGGTCTGGTATCCCTTGTATATTTATATTATTCAAAGTTTTTAATAGAGGTATTTTTAGTTCTTCCTCAAATGTTTTATAGTACATTGAGATGAATCCATATGGTCCTGGAGCTTTTTCTATTTTTAATTTTGCAATCGCTTGTGTTATTTCACTCTCTGTAAAATCTGCATTTAATATTCTCTGTTGTTCCTGCATTATTTTCCTGATCTTTTGTTTTCCTATATAGTTAATTATCTCTTCTGGATTGATGTCCTCTGCTTTATATAAACTTGTATGGTATTTTTTAAAAATGTTTTGGATTTCCTCTTGTATATGTATTATTTTCTTACCCATTTTTATATTCATGATCAGTCTCTTTAACTTCTTTAATCTATGTGCCAACCATCTTCCAGTCTTGTTAGCAGATTCAAATTGTCTTTGTTTGATGAGCTTCATCTTTTTTGCTATTTCATCTGTCAATGTCTTATCAAGTTGTTTTTGCAGCCATTTCAAATATTTATTCTACTTGTCACTTGTAGGATCTTTTGCTAGTTCCGATTTGGCTCTCTGAATATCGTTCTCCAGTCTATTCAATTCCATAGCACGTGATTTTCTTATTTCTGCCCCTCTTTGTACCAGTAAGCCTCATATCACTGCTTTGCTAGTGTCCCAGATTACTTTTGCTTTAGTTGAGTCTGTTGGTCCAAAGCATGGCAGCCAGGCTTATTTCTGGAACATCTAGGAGGGACCACATCACTCCGGTCTTAAGGTCCCTCCACTGGCTGCCTATTAGCTTCTGGGCCCAGTACAATGTGTTGGTTATTACCTTTAAAGCCCTAAATGGCTTGGGTCCAAGCTATCTCAGGGATCGCCTCCTTCCATACAATCCCCCCCGTGCTCTCCAGTCCTCTGGGAGGAATTTGCTGCAGCCTCAAAAATCTAGGCTTGCGGCGACCTCCCAGAGTGCTTTTTCTGTTGTCACCCCCAAACTCTGGAATGACCTGCCAGACGAGATCCGTCAGTTGACATCACTAGACAGCTTTAAAAAAGCTGTCAAGATGGATCTCTTCTGGCAGGCCTTTTCAGACTTAATATCCCGGCCTAAGGCCCATTGACTCCTGCATTCCTCTTGTGGCCCCATCAGTAGTTGATGGATGAGGAACACAGTAGAGGTTGATCAGGGCACTGTAACCTGCTTTAAAATGTTTTATTTGTAATATGTCTTATATTGTTTATGTTTTTAATTTTATGTTTATTGTTATTTTAACTATGTATCATTTAATACTATTTTAAGGGGGGTTGGTTTGGGGATATGATGTACGGGTTTTATTGTAAGTATCTTAGATTGTCTGTCAAGAAGCAGGATATAAATAAATATTATTATTATTATTATTATTATTATTATTATTATTATTATTATTGTGTTTTTGAAAAGTATTGTTTCAATGTCTTCTTTAATTTGGCTATAAAGTCCTCATCATTTAACAAGTAGTCATTCAACTTCCAAATGAATTTTCTGATCACATTCTCTTTCTTTAATAGAATTGGGTTATGAGCTGATATGGTTTTAGGAAATATTTCTATATCTATAATCTTAGCGGAAACCAAGAACATATCAATTCGGGAAGAGGACTTATGATTTTCTGAGGAAAAAGTAAATCCATCTTTACTTGGGTATAGTTTTTTTCCACACATCAGTCAGATTTATTTGATCTTTTTATTCAAAGAAGGAGACAGGAAGTTTCCCTTGATTCTTCTTGATTTTCTTTATTGAAGTTCTCTCTCTTTGGGTCTACCACTCCATTCCAATCGCCCAGTAAAATCACATTATTGTTTTCCATCTCTGTTTTCAATATTTCTTCATGTAGTCTCATAAAATTCTGATTGTCTTTCTGTTGGACTATATATCCCAATTATCAAATATTTCATGTCCTCACTTTGTACCTCGATTCCAATGTAATGCCTCTTCTGATTGTTAAAGATTTCTTTAGCCTTGTACTTATTTTGAATATATATTACTACTTCTCCTTTCCTTTTTTCATTGGTCAATATAAACATTTGTCCTAATCTAGGATTCTTCATATAATTAATTTCACTTTTCCTGATTTTAATTTCTTGCAAACATACTATTTCTACTCTTTTTTGTTAAATAATGAAAAGTTTTGCTTCTCTTAAATTTCGAATTTAAACCCCTTATATTCCAAGAAATGATTTTAGTCACCATGTCCTTATTTATTTATATATTGCTTGTTTATCTAATTTATACTTATTCATCCACTCCTTCTTCTCATTCTACTTCTTCAAAGCTCTTTTGCACACTTTTTTCTTTCTCTGAGAACAATTCTCCAGTTATATTCTCTTGTAATTCCTCCTCTCTAGGGTTAGCTCCTTCATCCTGTTGGTGTTCCATTTTTGTTCTAGCCCTCATCATCATTCTCTCTTCTGGTATTCTCTCTTCCAGTATTCTCTCCCCTCATGCTTCTTTGGGTTTTTCTGACTGCATTTTCTTTAAAAACTCCCTTGCTTTCATCACAGAGTTTATTCTATAATGTTGTTGCTTGTAAATGAAAGAAACTCCTTTGATTCTTTCCCAAGAGAATCTGAATCTTCTCTTTGTTAATTCGTAAGTTAGAAATTTATACTCTTGCCTTTTTCTCAGCAATGCCATTGGTAGATCCTTGTAAATCATTACTATTCTTCTGTCTATCAAAAGGACTTCTTGATAGCTTTTTTGTAAGATTATTTTGTAAAATACCCTGGATATTATAACATCTCTTGGGACATTTTTTTTTCTCTTGCTACTGAAGAGTTGATCCTCAAAGCTTTATCTGTATCTCTTATCATCTCCTTTTTTTTGGGTATACCTGAAAATTCTGCTAGGGATGTTGTTATTTTTTCAAATAAGTCTTGATTCTGTGCTTCTGGTGCCCCTCTAAGCCTCAAACACTTCTCTCTATAATGGACCTCTTGCATCAAATTTATGTTGCTCTCCCACCTTTGTTGTTCAAGAAGGTCCACTGTTGTAGTTTTCAATTCCTTGGTTGTCCCTTTAAGTTCTTTGACACATCCTCTTAGACCAGGGGTAGGCAACCTGTCCCCTTTAAAGGCCAAGGGACTTTAGCTCCCAGAAGCCACAGCCATGTTGGCCAATATTCCCATGTCGGCCAATAACTCCTGGGATTCTGGGAGCTGAAGTCCCTTGGCCCTTAAAGGGGACAGGTTGCCTACCCCTGTCTTAGACTCTCTACTTCACTTGCTATTTTCTCAAGTTTCTTTCCAAATACTCCAAGCTCTCTCTGCAAATCTTCTTTCACTTCCTTCCTAGATTGTTTCAGTTCAGTCTTCATCTCAACTCGTATTTCATATCTAAGTTTTTGAAATTCCTCCAGTACTGTTTGTAATGGATCTGTTCATTTAGACCAGGGGTAGGCAACCTTTCCCCTTTAAGGGCCGAGGGATTTCAGCTCCCAGAGCTATTGGCCGACATGGGACTATTGGCCAACATGGCTGAGGCTTCTGGGAGCTGAAGTCCTTCGGCCCTTAAAGGGGAAAGGTTGCCTACCCCTGATTTAAATGTTGTATCAGTCAATCCTCTCCTTTGAGAGGGACCTGAACTTGGAGCTGGTTTTCTAATTCCCGTTGCCATCTTTTGGTTCTGTTTAAATATTATATGATCCTTCAGCTAACTCTTGTCTTCTCTCTCTCTTCTCTTCCTTTAATGCGTCCTCTACCTCAGTTTATTTTATTAACTTAATATAAGTTATTATTATCCTCTATCTTAAAAAAGAGCCTTAGACAAATTCTCCCATTATACTTCCTTAGTATTCCTGTAGAATTCTATACATCAATATATCACATATAATTCTATAAATTAATCCATTTAGACACACTCTAAATCAATTAACATTTCTATTGATCTTAGCTATGTTGCTTATTAACCCAAGTTCTTTATAAGATTTATATTAATTCCCAACTGACTAAATCAGATATAAATTCAGATAAAACAGTTGTCATTCACTTATTCCTCCAATATTCCAATATTCCAATATCAGAGGTAACCCACTTCTACCTCCCACCAGGGCAAATAAACAATCAGCAAAAAAATGTAAAGTCTCTAACCCTCTTCAAAGAACCTTAATTAACTCAAACTGAATATGACTGTTCTACATTTAGTCAAATTGTCAAATCACTAAAGCAACACAGGGGTGAAGTAGGGGGGAGGGTAAAATGGAGGGAGAAACCGGTTCCTCTTTCCAACCTCTAGAGGAAGGGAAGAAAGAAAATAAAAACAAAAACACTATATACACTGACTTTTTAAATAGTTGTAAATCTGTTATTTACATGCTGCATGATGCGGTGAGCTGCCATCACTAGTCCCAACTTCTGCTATCCTAGTTATTTGAAAGCATGCAAATGCAAGTAGATAAATAGGGACCATTTTGGTGGGAAGGTAAACAGCATTCTGTGCAATCATGCTAGCCACATGATCACAGAGTAGTCTCTGACAATGCTGGCTCTTTGGCTTAATAATGGAGATGAGCACCATCCCCTACAGTTGGACACAACTTGACAACTTTGTCAATGGGGAATACCTTTACTTTTACCTTTAAATCTGCCATATGACTCCTTTTCAGGTCCTGATAGGCAGAGAAATAATTAATTAGTTGTTTTTGTGTTCCTTCAAGTTGTTTCTGACTTATGGCAATCCTAAGATGAACCTATCATGAGGTTTTGTTTTGTTTTGTTTTAGCAATTTGTTCAAAGAAGGTTTGCCTTTGCCTTCCTCTGAGACTAAGAGCGTGACTTGCTCAGGGTCACCCAGTGGCTTTCCATGGCGAAACAGGGATTTAAATGCAAGTCTCTAGAGTCATAGTTCAATATGTAAACCACTACACCAGGAGTAGGCAAACTGTCCCCTGTAAGGGCTGAGGGACTTCAGCTCCCAGAAGCCCCAGCCATGTTGGCCAATAGTCTGAGATGTTGGCCAATAGTCTGGGATTCTGGGGGCTGAAGTCCCTCGGCCCTTAAAGGGGACAGTTTACCTACCCCTGCACTACACCATGCTGGCTCTTAATTAATAAGTAGTATTAATAAATATAATGGGCCTGCAAGACAACTGGGGCTAGACTAAAGGAAAGCTTAACTCAGGGGTTCCAAGCAAAAGTGAGAAGGTAAAGAGAACCAATTAGCGGGATGCCCACATGAGCTCTTTTAGCTAGCCAAAGGAGTAGTAGAAAAGGGGTAGGAAAAGTAGACATTTGACTGCTCCAGGAGATCAGGGAAGAAATCCCAGGGAAAAGATTGAAAGGATTTTCATTTCTTTTGAAAATGATTGGTAGGCTAGGAATGGTAACCATTGAAGTTCAAGAATGACTTCTTTTATATCTTGGCCTATTAATCTTGGGTATTACACTTGCAATCAGAAAGAAGGAGTAAGGAAAAACCTTGGGCTTTAAGCCAGTTGAATTTACTGTGTATACTCTCTTGCTTCAATGTTTCCCTTAACATACTGGAATGGAAGGAGCTCTTGTGGTGCAGTGGTTAAATGCTAGTACTGCAGTCACAACATTGTGAGTTCAATCCTAGGGCTGCAATATTGACTCAGCCTTCCATCATTTCATAGGCTGGTAAAATAGGTACCCAGCTTGTTGAGGGCAATTGGATTGCAGATTGTACTTTGAGAGTACTGAGTTCACTATGAAGGGGATTTAGAAATGTAAATGCTATTGCTATACATTCATGTATTTATTTAATTTTGTTCTTATTAAAGTATTTCCACTTTTTGTGATCCTGCACTCTTCCTTAGGGGAGAAAAGTAAGGAGCTCTGATCGTACATTTTCAAGGCAAGGTATACTAGAAATCTTCTAGATATTATCTTGTTTCACCATCAAAAATGAGGAAAGGAAGATGGTGTTAAGTCCTTGCATCTTCAGGAACCCAGAGAAGGAAAAGTGGATTAAATATCTAAGGAAAGACTTGGTGTCAGCACGACTGGTACTGCTGCACTGGAAAGATGAGGCAAATCTGGGTACAGCACAGCCACACATAGCCCCTGCCCCCTTTACCACAATAAATAATACTAATTTGAGTCACTCTGAGCAACACTAACACCCTATACAGACCAGCCAAAAGGGCCGGCACGCCAGCCGCCCTGACTCTGCCCTGATGCTGCCATCAAACCACATGCCCCACTGCACAGCGGGCAGTGTCAGGGTGCTCCCTTGGCACGGCATACAGACACATTGTGCCAAAGGAGCACAGAAAAGCCACTGCCGCTGCAGCAAGGGCAGCTTTTTGCCACTCCAAAAAGAAGCAACATTTGTCAGCTCTTTTTGGAGCAGCAAAGTGCTGGATCAGGGCTGTGGCATGTGGTTGCCACAGCCCCAGTCCAGCACTCCCAGGGGTGGCATGGATCCGCCTCTTAGGGGCCATCTGTAGAGCCCCTAAGTTGGCATTATAACTCTATTGAATCACATCTGCATTGTTAAATTGATAGGCAGAACTGTTACAGTTGGCCCTCCTTATCCACAGATTTTTTATCCACAGATTCAAGCATTCATGGCTTGAAAATATTTAAAAAAGTATTAATTTTAGAACTTCTGGTGGGATAGCAGTTTGTGAACCATCTCTTTGAAACTGCTCTGAGAGATGGTCACCTGTTGTTGGGATTAGATGGGTGAAAAATATTGAATCACCTAATAGAAATGTCTCCAAAGTAGAGAAGAAGCAGAAGAGCTCCAAAAGATTTCCCAAACATTTCCAGGCATCCCAGATTGAGGAAGATTAAAGAGGAGGAGAGAACACCATTGAAGGGACGTGGAGGTGAATGAGGGAACAAAGCTAGTCACGTCTGCAACAAGGCAGCCACTCAAGCAGCATAAGTTCTGCCACCACTTCTTTTTAATTTCAGTAAGTAATAACTTATCTAATTCCACCAAAAGCTGATTGCTACTTTTGAACATCTAAAAACCCACCTTCAAATAAGAGTAGAATAGCAAAAAAAATAAAAAGCTTACTTTACAAACTCTCATAAACTCTTGAGAACTTATAAGCCTACAGATAGTTTATGATTCTTTTCTGACTGCTTTTGGAAACTTAGGAGGAAACGTTCAAGGGGAAGTTGGAGAAAGCGAGATTGTAAAGGAGAGAGATTGTGGTGAAAGCATGGAAAACAGAGTGAAGATAAAAGCAGAAATCAGAAAAAGACCTAAACACCCTAAAGCAATATATACAAAGAAACAACAGTAATAAGGAAGAAAGTGAGAGCAGAGATGAGGGAGCAAAATATTGAGAGCAGAGATGAGGGAGCAAAATATTGCACTGAATATTGAAGGAAAACAAAGCAAGAAAGGACAGCAAAAGTGAAAGCAGAGAGAGACAAGCTGATGACAAAATGTTGATCAGATCGAACTGAACTGAACTGAAAGGCTTTATGGAAAACTCAAATTATTGTTTAAAAATGGAATTAAAAAAGATTTCATCAAATAAAGTAAGGGCTGGCCTTTGCAGACTGCCAGAAATAATGCAGCTTGAGGCCACTTTAACTGTCCTGGCTCAGTACTAAGGAATTATGGGAACTGTAGTTTATTGTGGCACCAGAGTTCTCTGACAGAGAAGGCTCAATGTCCCAGAAAAAAAATACATTTCCCATGATTCCTTAGCACTGAGCCAGGATGATTAAAGTGGCCTCAAGCTGCATTATTTCTGGCAGTCTGTAAAGGCCCTAATATTTTATAAAGACTTTAAAATGAGAGACAGAGACCAGAGACTGGGACGAATATAAAATATAAAGTAGACTGTTTAAAGACAGTGTTTTGAAGAGGTGCAGGGCGGAGGACTGCAGTGGAACTCTTGGTCTCTCTGAGGACAATGAGTGAAACACAGATTGCGATAGAGTTCGAGACAGAGGTGGGGACAGAGACGGAGAGACCAAGAGTGACTGAGAGTGAATAATATTTTAACAGACATTAAACCAAAGCAAAGAAAAATAAATCAAAGCAAAATAAAATAAAAAGACAATCAGAACTTAATTAACACCTGTTGCCTAGGTAAGATCAACATACTTTTGAAAGATAAAACAAAGAACAAGAAGAATAAGTAAAAGCGGGACTACAAATAGCAGTGTAATATACAAAAGTAATAACTGTGATTACTAATGACTGTATTGGTGATATTTAATTGTTTAATTGTATAAGATGTTGATAAAGTATAATCTGATCCTTTTTTCTTCTCCCTTTTTTTGTTTTGATTACTGCTAGAAAAATATAATCTGAGATTGTATACTATATAAGGTGCATATAGGTGTATTTTATACAGGAGGTGGATTTGTTCTTTTTTTGGTATCTTATTTTTCTTACCATATTGTTTCTTCTTTAATTAATCAACTGATTCTTCTTCCTTAGGCTATTATATTTAGAAGTATGTTTAACTGACAAGTTTGAACATTTGTTAAGAGACTCAATAGCATGTAATCTTTCTCTACAATATAGAGAATAAAACTATGAAAGCAAAAACTTGGGTAAGAACTCCTAGGACAGGATTTGATTGTGATTAAACTAAGATCAGATTAAAAGAGGACAGGAGAGGCAATAGAGGGAATTCCAAAACAAGTAGCATAACTATTTTGTATTAAAAGAGAGACATCTACTGGGGTGGTGGAGGAAATAGATTAAACTGTCAATAGGAGTGTTAGGAGTCAAAGGGTCAAAGAGGACAAACATATAAGAGTTTTAAAAATTAGAAAGTACAATTACAAAATCAGAGCATATATGGATGATTTAGTAATAATTTTAGATAACTGACTCGAAAGTATTGAACCATTATTAAAAATACTGGAAAAATTTGGAGAAATTACAGGGTGTAGAATAAACAAAGAAAAATGATCAATTCTTACAAAAAATTATCTAAGGCTGAAGATAAAGACTTAGAAGAAAGCATTGGAATTAAAATACAAAAAAAATGTAAAAAGTTTTAGAAATAAACATCCCCAATAAAAACATAAACCTATTTGAGAAAAATGACACAAAAATATGGGAGAAATCAAAAGAGACATGGTCAGATGGAACAAAACAAATATATCACTATTAGGTAGGATAACAGCTATAAAAATGTTAGTCCTCCCATGAATACTATTTCTTTTTTAGATGATCCTGGTTGTTACAAGTGAGAAAAGATTCAAATTATGGCATAAAGATTTGTCTACATTTATTTGGAAAGGTAAAAAATTGAAAATTCATTTTAAAATTTTACAAAATATAAAAGAAAGAGGAGCCTTAGGCGTACCTAATTTAAAATTATACCATGAAGTGTGTTGTCTGACTTGGTTAAGAGAATGAGTTAAATTAGAAAATAATAGACTACTTGAATTAGAAGGTAAAGGCCCTAGGATTGGTTGTCACAGATATTTGGAATATGAAAAGTCAAAAACTAACAAAGACCTAAACCAGGGATCGGCAACCTTTTTTACTGGTGGGCTGGGAGGGGGGGGGGATGGTGCTGGGGCTGGTGTGCACACTTGTGCGCACGCATACTTCCCCACATGCATGCATGCACACAACTCCCACCGTCGTGCACATGCATGCATTTGTGTGGGGGTGCCGTTTTTGAAACCAAAATGGCACTCCGCGTCACACGCACATGCGCACGATGGCAGGGCACCATTTTTGTGGTTGCAGGGGTCCCCCAGGAAGGCTTCTTCAGCTACGTCAGCCCCCAGAGAGGCCCAGCGCAGCTGCGGGGGTCCCCCAGGAGGAACACAAAATGGTGCCCCGGAGTCGCAGCCACGGGGGTCCCCTAGGAGGGCTCCCTCGACTGCACTGGGCCTCAGAGAGGCCCGGCGTGGCTGCAGGGGTCCTTTGGGGCACCATTTTGTATTCCAAAATGGTGCCTGAAGTCTCACACGACCTTTCCCATTGACGGGAAAGGTTGCACTAGACTCAGGGCTCCATTTTGGAACACAAAATGGCACCTGGAGGACCCCCACCACCACAAAAAGTGACGGCGGTGGTGACAGGGCCGGGCAGGGGCCAGTCGGCAGGCTTCCTTGGGCCGGGTGCGGCACGTGGGCCGTAGTTAGCGACCCCGACCTAAACTATCACTGTGTTAGAAGGGCACTATTTAATACATATAAAGCTAGAATCCTGAATAAGATCCCATTATGGAACTAACCTGACAAGACTTTCCAAAGGAGACAAATGGCATATAATGGAAATTGGCTTACATATAAAATGTTATTTAAAAAACAAAATGGAAAAACTCAGTTAAAATTGCAGGAGGAACTAAATAATGAAGGAATTGTAATAAACTGGTTTCCATATAGACATATTTATGAAAGATACAAAATGGATAAGAAATTATATGGATTCCAAAATGAATCTGAAATTAGTAAAAATTTAAATGGAGATTCAAAAAACTAAGAGTGACATTTTATAATGTTTTATTGAAAATAGATTTGGAAGAAGAAATAATAAAGAAGAAATGGCAAAGTGGGCCAAAAATGTGGGCTACCCTTTAGAATTAAGTAGAAGTGAAAACTTGTGGGGGGAAATATCAAAATACAATTTGTCATAAAATATAAGAGAAAATTATTACAAAATGTACTTTTGATGGTACTTGATGGCAAAGAAAATTTCAAAAATAGACAAAAACAAGAGTAATTTGTGTTGGAAATGTAAAAAAGAATTGGGACATTCTACCACTGCTTGTGGTCATGTAAACAAGTAAAGAAGTTTTGGGTAATGATAAACAACACAAAAAATAGTATATTAAAGATTAAAATACAAATGAAGCCAAAATATTATTTGGTAAATATGATGGAAAATGAATTGGGGGAAAAGTATGGAAAAATAATTTTTTGCATGACCACCATGGCACAGATAACTTTAGCACAAAAATGGAAATCTGAACATGTTCCAGGAAAAAAAAGATTGGCTGCTTAAACTTTACGATGCAATAGAAATGGATAAACTAACACAATTAATGCAAGGGAAGCCTCCAAATAGAGTAAAAGAAGAGTGGATTTTGGTTTATAATTATTTGGAGGAAATATGGAAAGAGACAACAATACCAAATATATAACAGGTACAAGATTAGGGATAGAGGATCCCTGGTTTGTTGGCAAATAGCAAACCTTGATTTTGCCATTTTATAGAAGGGACACCATTTTGCTATGCCATTGTATTTAATGAGACATGAGCATCCATGGATTTTGTTATCCATGGGGGGACATGGAACCAAACCCCAGCAGATAACAAGGACCCATTGTATATTATGTCTTATGTGACTGGAATTTATTTATTTAATTAATTAATTTCTATCCAAAAAGGGACCCAAGGCAGCTCACAATATAAAACACTTAATACAACATATTAAAAACAATTAAAATAACCTAATTAAAACACACAAAAGTTAAAATGTAAAACATACAAAAGTTAAAAAACATAATCTAAAACAACCTCCCCATGGGATGTCATGGAATGCACAGCAGGATCACTGAATACTCTCTCCTGAATGTAACTGAGCATTACATTCTCAAATGCATGTAAAAGAATCTCCAATACTAGGGTCCTCCCTGTTCTGTTCATGGCAAGTTGATTGAAAGTGATTGTTAATTAAGACTGCATCTTGGTTACACCCAAATACATAGGTTTTGGGGAGTTTTTTTAGATCTTTGTTACTCCACCATGCTATAGCCATAACATACACAAAATTAATAATGTTACCTTCTTGAACATTGCTGCAGTCTGAGATCTCATCTTTGTTCCCTGCTGGATCTTAGTGCTTGTAAAGCCCTAGCAACACCCTTGCAAAATCTGTGGTATTAAGAGAAACATTTAAGTAGGCAACTCCTTAAGTAAGAGTTTTATTTATTATTAATTATTATTTTATTTTCTTATATCCTGTCTTTCTCCCAATACAGGGACTCAAGATGGAAAAATGCATTATATTAGTGTGATACAGTACTAAAAATACAATAATACAACTTGATAAATGAGTAGATCCTCTTTCATATTGCAAGAACAGTACATTAGGCTAATAAGATCCAGTCTTAATACACTATGATGGATGATACACTATGTATTCTGTTAAATTATGTATATTAGAAACCACACTGCCTATGAGGCTAGCTCACATTATATTCCTTACAGATGAAAACCAGGCTAGTAATGATGTTGATATAAATACAAATGTATTGGCTTGAGAAAGTGCAACAAATGATTGTTTAGTCCTTTTATCTCACTAGGGTTTCCTTTGCCATTATGTCCATTTTGTCATTGAGCCACATAAGCAGTAAAATTGGAGTAGAATTTACATTATTTCAAAGAGTGATAGTGATATGCAGGGTATACAGGCATTCCCCTGCTTATTCAACAGGTTAGAGACTATCAAAAAGCAGAAATTGTCAAAATGAGAAACCATTATGTGCCATTAGGAACATTACTGTGAGGTGCTCTGGTCCTTAACCTTTCAAATTAGTGGGGGATACCTATATAGGATTCTTGGGGGAAGGAGGAGAGGGCAGATGACCCCTACCATAGCTTGATCCCCATTTCCCCCAAGAAACAACAGAAGAGATTGGACCCCTGGATCCAGGCCATGGAAACATGAGACAAGGAATTCTTCTCCTTCCTTGGGCAAAGGCAGAAGGAGTCCAAGAGCATAGGGTGACCAGATGTCATAACTGCAAAAGAGGACAAGGCACCACAAAGTGTAGGACATGCAAGAAAAATGTAAATAAAACCTAAAAATACTAATATAAATGTAAACTAATGCTTCTCAGTCATGCTCATAATGGAGAACATTCTGAAATTCCTCCTGGACAGATATGTCCTGGAAAAGGAGGATGTCTGGTCACCCTGCAAGAGCATAGCTCCTCCCTCATCTCATCTGTCTCATCATTCACCTCCAGAGTAGAGGTGAGTACTGCAAAAGTGAGCAGAAGCCAATGGTCACTGTCATTGGAACCCATTCTGCTGGACCAGATCTGCTCCTCCCTCCACTTTAAATCACCATCCATGGTGCACTGGGGCACATCTCCATACCAGCCTGGCAGCCTGGCTTCAGCTTGGAAAACTCAAGGGGGGCTGAGAACAAGCAAGGAGGCAGGCAATCAGCACTGGTTTGCCAGCACACTTCCTGTGTCCAATTCTCCTTTTTGAGGCAAGGCTCTGGAGCAAATTCTTGCCTCCCAATTCCAGAGGGTCCTCAATGAAACAGATTATCTAGAGCCATTTCATTCTGGCTTTATGTCTGGCCGAGATACAGAGAGAGCTTTGATTGTCTTGCTGAATGACCTACATGGGGAACTGTACAAGGGAACTGTGCACCTGCTGGTTCTGCTGGACCTCTCAGCAGCTTACAATAGCATTGGACATAGTATACTTCTGGGTTGCTTCTCCAAGATAGGACTTTGAGGCACTGTTTTACAGAGGCTGCATTCCTTCCTAGAAGGGCATATCCAGAAGGTGGTGCTGAAGGACTCCAGGCCATTGGCCTGTAGTATACCTCAGGACTGTCTTGTCTCCCATGCTGTTTAACATCTGCACAAAATTGCTAGAAGAGATTGTCTAGAGATTTAGAGTTTAGTTTCACCAGAAAGGTGATGACACTCAACTCTATTTGTCTTTCCCATCTAACACCAAGGAGCCATTTTCAATACTAAAGCAGTACCTGTTATCATTAATGGACTGGATGAGGGAAAACAAGCTGAAGCTTAATCCAGATAAAACAGAGGTACTCCTGATCAGTTGGAAAGCAAATCAGGGAAAAACATTCAACTTGTGCTGAATGAGTGTATATAATGTAGTGGTTGAATGTTGGACTAGGACCCTGGAGACCAGGGTTCAAATCCTGGCTCAGCCATGGAAACCCACTGGGTGACCGTAAGCAAGTCACATTCTCTCAGCTTCAGAAGAAAATTGGCAAGAAAACCCCATGAAAGGTTTGCCTTAGGGTCATCATAACTTGGAAATGACTTGAAGGCACACAACAACAACAACAACAGCAACAAACAAGTGCTAGATGAGGCAACATTTCACCTGAAATCCCAGCTTTATAGTTGGAACATTCTTTAGACTCATCCCTGAAACTACATGTCCAGGTTTTGGCAGCAGCCAGGAGTGCATTTCCACAATTTAAACTAGTTCACCAGCTATGCTCATTTCTTGAGAAGCCTTACCTAGCCATGATAACACATGCCTTGATTACATCCCAGTTGGGTTACTGTAATGTACTCTACATGGGGCTACCTTTGGAACTGCTTCGAAACTTCAGCAACGTCAAAATGCTGTGCGTAGACTGCCTACATGGGCTGGTTATAAGAAGTATGTAACTCCCTTGCTGAAACAGCTTCACTGGCCAGTCCATTTGTGGACATAATTCAGACAGCTGCTTTTGATCTATAAAGCCCTATATGGCTAAAGTACAGATTATCTGAGAGCCAGTATCTCCCCATATAATTTTGCATGGCTCTTATGTCCTTCAGTGAAAGGTTTTCTCTCCCTCCCACCACCTTCCCAGGTTCAGCTGGTGAGGACACAAGAGACAGTGTTCCTGGTGGCTCTTCCTAGGCTTTGGAACTCCCATTCAAAGAAGGTTTTTTTCTGCCCTGTCTTTGCTGTCTTATCACCAACAGGCAAAAAGACCTTCTAATTTAAACAGGTCTTCACCCTTGCTGACCAGGGTGGAGTGACATGCAAGTAGGTATGCTGTTTTTGGTACATAATGTGTATTTTAACTGTTTTAATTCTTAATGTCTTCAAAGTAGTGTTTTAATTGACTGTATGATTTAATGCTTCTTTAATTTGCTCTCCATATTGATTTAGATGGTTTGTTTTAAATTATGTTGTAAACCACTTAGAGTTCCATTCAGATGAAAAGCAGTATATAAATAAAATAAAATAAAATAAAAAATAATAATAATGGAATCTTGGCCAGTATTTCTATAATTGTATGAACTGTTTCTATAAAATTTAAAAGTGAGTAAGGGGGGTTGCAGACTGCCAGAAATAGTGCAAATTGAGTTCACTTTTAGGGTTAGGGTTAGGGTTAGGGTTAGGGTTGGGGAATTATGGGAACTGTAGTTTATTGTGGCACCAGAGCTCTCTGGCAGAGAAGGCTCAATGTCTCAGGGGGGAAAAAACCAATTCCCATGATTCCCTAGCACTAACCCTAACCCTAAAAGTAGACTTAATATGCACTATTTCTGGCAGTCTGTAACCCCCCTTAGTCAAGGGCTAAAATAGCAAAGGGATTATCCAATAAACCATTATTTCACCCTATTTTTTGGGGGGGGGGAGCTTTTTTCTTTCCATTTTTTGTTTTGTTTTCATTCTTAGCTTTTGTGCCAATAATAATAATAATAATAATGCATCTTCACAAAGTTGAGTACTGTATCTTGTGCACATTCAGTTGAATCTAGTCATTGCCAGTCAAATCCATTTCAACTCCAGATTATAACACAACAAAATGTGGAAATGTGCAAAGAGGTTTAATATTTTTGCAAAGTTCTGTGTACTAGTTTCATGTTGTGATTAGAAACATAGATTTATTCAATGCTTTTAAACTGAGGGGTAAACTCTTCCCTCCATTTGTCTCATAATTCTGTGGTCTATACTATTTTTTCAGGTATGTATAGTGTTTCCATCACCTGCATTGTTAAAGCATTCTACTCCTCTACACATCCCTTCATTGGTCACAGATACATTTTTCTTTATTTGATTTATGTAGCAATGAGGCAAAATAAAGGCTACAACCCGATTTAGCATTCTCTGTGCTCCATGGGGAATGCAGGCAAGTATTAAGTTCAAGTCTCACAACAGCAAAGTTTTCATAAGACTGTTATTCTTAAATGCTGTATTGCACTATCTGAATCTATTTTGCCAGCCAAATGTTTAAAAGTGTTTTGTGAGCACTCACCTATGAGGCTGTGGTTGAAAGGAGCTTAGAGCCTTATCTAGTCCAATTTACAGGCCCTGAATTTACTGTTCAATCATGATGACCTTTGACTCAATCATATTTATGAACTCTAGAGCTCCTTTATAGGATTCATGTATTCTTATGAATTTTAAACATTAATGTTTGGTTTCATCAGCCAGCTTCTAATAAAAATAATAAAATGATAACATCTCAAAAAGACTGAATGAGGGGGAAATGTTGCGGTGTGCCTTTAAGTCATTTCTTACTTGTGCTGACTCTACTGCAAACCTATCATGAGATTTTCTTGGCAGGTTTTTTGTGGGTTTTTCGGGTTGTGTGGCCATGTTCTGGAAGAGTTTCTTTCTGACATTTCACCAGCACAGTTTACATGGGAATAGCAGAAAATATCCTTGATTGCATATCCTCCCACCCTGAAACCATGCCATTAACAACAGAACAATACCTATTAAACACAGAACAATACACAGTTTACATGGGAATCACTCCTCCCTACCCAGGGTCTCACAGTATATATAGATCCACTCTCTTCCATTCCAGTATTCTCTAAAGATACCAGCCACAGCTGCTGGCGAAACATCAGAAAGAAACTCTTCCAGAACATGGCCACACAGCCCGACAAACCCACAGAAAACTATGGATGCCGGCCATGAAAGCCTACGATTTCACATTTCTTGGCAAGGTTTTTTCAGAGGGTTTGCCTTTGCCTTCTTCTGAAGCTGAAAGAGTATGACTTGTCTAGGATCACCTGTTGGTTTCTGTGGCTAAGCATAGATTCATATCCTAGTCTCCAGAGTAGTATTAAAACATTCAAGCCACTATACCATGTTGGCTCTTGAATAGAAAAAAATAACCACATATTAAAAAATAACAAATTCTGATATCTTCACCACAACTTGAAAGCTTACTATGACATTGCAGGGTAAATCATATTCTCCCCTGATCCCCTCAGACTAGCTCAGAAATTGAGTTGATCCCTCTCCCCAAATATGTAAGAACTCTTGACAATTTTTCTAACCTAACCCAAGGCTGTCAAAATAATAATAATAATAATAATCCCAATTTATCCCACTAGCTTTCCTCATTCTGTTTCAGGATCTTGGTCAGCTGGAAGAGCCTTCTTCTGTGTGGAAAAAGGGATCATTAATGGATTATTTCAAGTGGGGGAAAAATCAGTTTTCAAATGATCTAACAGTGGTATGGCATTTGAAGAGTCATGATGTCATGTGATAAGCTCCAGGAAAAAACCAGTACTAATACACTGCAATTCTGATATAATAATGTCACGTGATAAGCACCTTATATATTGTAATAAACAAATAAAATACCCCTCAACCTTTTCCTTGTTTTACTTTCCTTTTCCTTGTTTTACCACAGCAGCAGTAATTGTATTTGATCCTGTTCAGTAAAGAATCCAAGGTCTTCAGGATCACAGAGCTGGAAGTAGCGTTGGTGGTCATCTAATCCAAATTCCTGTTCAATACATGATTCGCACAGCAGCCATGTCAGATAGCCATCCATATCTGCTAAAATACATCCAGTTAAGTAAAGCCTGTTACCTCCCAAAGCAGTCAGTTTCACTGTTAAACTGCTCCTACCAAGTGGTTTTTCCCCCTATTGTTTAGTGAAAGCAATTCCCTGAAATTCCAGCCATTGGTTCTGCAAATTTGATAAACATTGTGATTTTCTCATCATCCATGTTATTTATAAAAAAGCTGAACATTACTTACTTATTTATTTGATATTCCCACCTTTCTTCCAGTAAGGGATCCAAGGTAAGGACATCATACCACATAGCTAAAACCTATTTGATAAAAACTTACAAAATTAGTAAACAGTCCTATTAAAAATTTATATTACAACCATTTAAAACACATTGAAAATAACAAAAACATGAGAGCCTAAAGCACACCAGTAAAAGTCTGTTTGCTACATTAATTTATGATCCATAGCCCTTCTAAACAAAATGGTGATGTCTTTACATACTGGCAGGAGAAAACCAAGCCTTTCAGGAAATGGAATTTCACAACTTGAGAGCAACTACTCAGAAGACTCTCACCATTGTCTTCACAAAATGCACCTGTAATTGTAGGAGAATGGAAAGGAAGCCTTCCCCCAAGATCATATGCAGACCCATAAAAGGAAATTTGGCTGGAATTCAGTATTGGATGCATATCTATATAAGTGGACTTACAAAATGTGTAATAGAATTTAGCAGTTTTGTAATGTCTGCATTCAGCAAGGGCTTGCCATGATATTTTTATATAACAAGGCTGAGAAGTGACCCTTGCACATTTGTCCTAATGCACAACAAGCACCAATACACATTAGACATGAGCATCAGTAAAATGGCCAGGGACTGCCAATGCACATTGAGCACTCCCCATATGTATCAGGATAATAGCTAGGGACTGCCAATGAGCATCAGACACCCCGATGCACATCAGAACAATGACTGAGAATTGCTGAGTGCCCTGATATGCATCCTTACAATTTACTAGAAGGGCTCCATAACATCTGTGCTAAGTATGTGCAAGTCATGCAATGTATACCACAATATCAAATTGTGGCTACTGCCTTTCATATCATCTGCACAAGTGGTGTAAGATTCAAATCATAAGCAGCACATTAAATTGTGCCCAGAAATGGACTAGTAAAATTGCTACATTTGTTTAAAAAAAAAACTGTTGCAATTTGCTACAGTTTTCAAACAGTGTCCAACAGCAGCCCCACACAGTAATCTAAATGGAATGCAATCAAGGCATGTGTCTCCCATAGGCAGATCTGACATCTTCAAAAAGAAGCACAGCTGGTGCACTAGCTGGCCACATTGTCAACAAAGATATTATGAATGCACAGGGCATGGGGTTGGATTGGATGGCCCTTGTGGTCTCTTCCATCTCTATGATTCTATGATTCTATGTTGAAATGCTTGGGGATAGGGATTGTGTGGCATCCTTTGTTCTGGATAAATCAGTGCTGGATCTTTGTAATCAATGATGTGTTCTTTAAAAAAAAAAAAAAAAGCTTACAAGCTTTTAAAAAATACATTCTGAATTTTGTATCACCATTTTCCTAAGGGACAATATGTTACCTGAAACCCAACAAGCATTTTCTGCAAGGGTGTCTTCCAATCAAATACTGAAATAACTTGCAGAAAAGAAAAGGTTGAGCTGAACAGGCTCATGCTAAGGATGAAATAATTGCAATGGACTTCACAGTGTTGACAAAAGTAGCATTTTTGCACCTCACAAGATTTGTGAGAAAATGTACATAAAGTGTACAACTTAGTTCATTTGCACAACACAATATGCGTATTCTATATTAAAAATACTAAACACGTAAGGTGTGCATAATCAAATAAATATCAGAGACATGCATTAATGAATACAAAAATGTACAATAAATTAGGTATAATTGAATGGAGAAATAAATGTACAAATTGACAAGATGTATTTCAAAATTGTATGAATTTGGTGCAAGAAGAAAGCACAAAATCTTACTACTTGGTATAAAAAAAACACAAAAAAAATGTAGGTAGGATTTGGAAATTTTCACATCCCTAGCTTATGCTCAACCTGAAAATCACCTTTGTCTGCTTGGAAAGCTCATATAGTTTATTCTGAATACTGGTGTTCAGAATAAAACTGCACATATATCATTTTAGTTCTTTGCTACAATAAAATATTTGCTCTAATAGTTGCTATATAGTTCTGTAGAAAATATTTTCACAGAGGTATCACAAGTAACACTTTTATCTTCTTCCTAGAAAGAGAGGGCACTGAAGAAGTTCATTGTGTACCTGTTCTACTTTTAAATTTTTATTCTCCAAATGTATGTATAGAAAAAAATGAGCAATTGTTCAAGTTTCTCCTGATTTAACTATCCTGTAATGTCTCTAATTAATTAGCTGAAAAGAGTATCTGGTATAAGATTTAATAGAAAAAATAGATAATATGCAACTACAATAAGTAATAAACTTGGAGTTTACAAGTTTTAGATGAATACTGAGACAAATATTTGCAGTGAAGTGAATATTTGCTGGGTTTAAATTATATGAATAGTCCCAACAGGAAGTCTTCTTCCAAGAAAAATCTCTCCAGGGCAATTGCTGAACAAAATGGATGACTGAGCTGAATAAAATGGATGACCAACCACAGGGACTGGATGGATATAAATAAAAATTTCAAAGTGTAAGTGTTGTTGTTGTTATTTAAAAAAACAAAATCAACAATATTATTGATTGAGCCATGCAATGACCCCAAAAAATGGTTTGGATAAGGATATTGTTTTGGTAATGTAATATCATGCTATAATTTTTTAGGAACATATGTAGTAATTTTTACTTCAAATTCAGAAATTCAGTTCGCATTTGTACATCTGTGTATGCATATAACATAATGATTGATTATTCCTTAATAATTAGAATAATGTTGTAGAGACAGAGAATATAACATATTTTCATGCTTTATTCAGAAATTGACACATTAAAATTCATCCCAAGATCCTTTCTTCAGCTCAGTCTACAGTCAATGACATCAGAACACTGATGTTGGAAAAGTGGGACCTTAGGGAAAAATAAGAATGAGACATATAAACATGTCTCCTGTGTGAATTTAAAATGCTCTGAAATCTAAAATTGATTATTTTCTTTCTTTTTAGTATTGCATTGAATAGAATACACTTATTTGTCTCTAAACAATTCTTATTCAAGTTTGTAGCAATAGCAATTACTAATAATAGCAAAATCTTTCTATTTAAGTTTAAACCATCCAATTGAATTCTAGGCTCTATCTTCACATTCCCTGCTGAGGTACAAAAATAGTCAAGACCTTCCTAAAAAGAGAGGTGGGATGGAATTTGGAATGAAGGATAATGAAATGTACAGGTAGACAGACAGCTCAGTATTGATCAGCTATCCAATGACAACCCTGTGCATCATTTATCCTTCCAAGCTTATGGAATCTCTTGTGTTGATGAAATATAGTGTTGCTACATCCAATCCCAATAAATCATTCAGTAGCTGATAATTTGCTGTAGGCCACCATTGTTACACATCACAGCACAATTAGAAACACAAAGCAATTCTTGATGGCCCTGAACAGTATAATGAATAAGTTAATATGTGAATTACTTTCCTAGATATGCTACATTTCAACAGTTGGAAACTGCAAATAATAAATTATTGAATAAATTTATTCTCTGCATTAAATTTTTTCCTTGAATGAGAGGCATATAGAGAATAACTGTGTAGTGGCACTAAATATATGCCTTACCATCATCCTACTTATATATATTTATGTAATGTTGTTTACTAACAATGGCCCAAGACAGACAGGCCAAATAAAGTGGCTTCCAGCATTTTGGGGCTGTGGCATTTAGATTACCCACACCCCTGAAGTGGCTGGAAGCTACACTAAGACCATGCCAAACTGGCAAGAGCTGGCCCTTTGAGGAGTGGATCTAATTTGTTCCTGCTGGCCGCTGGCTTGGGACCACAGTGGCCTGCTTCAAGAATGGGCCATGTAGTCACTGTAGTCCCAGCCCAATCAGAGCCAGAGCAGCTGGAGGCCAACCCTTCCAGGCTGTCTGCTTCCACCCTTTGTTACAGAGGCTATATTAGCAGATAAGAGTAAACCAGAGCTTGAGTACCAGTTTTGGGCAATGGGGAAGGCAGAGACTAGATAGACTTTGGGCCTTTGCAGACTGCCAGAAATAGTGCAAATTGAGTCCACTTTAAGGGTTAGGGTTAGGGATAGGGAATCATGGGACCTGTATTTTATTGTGGCACCAGAGCTCTCTGACAGAGAAGGCTCAATGTCTCAGAAAAAAATACAGTTTCCATGATTCCCTAGCACTAACACTAACCCTTAAAGTGGACTCAATTTGCACTATTTCTGGCAGTCTACAAAGGCCCTTCATGAGACAAGCTGAGCAACAACAATACAGCAACTCTGAGTTGGCCTCTCCAGAAGAACCTATGATCTAAAGAGATGAAAAGGCAATGGTTTGCTTTGGGTTAAGTTCATGGGTTGTTCTGGTAAGGCCTTTCCTGTCCCCAGCCAGAGGTGAGGTGAGCCTGAGATGGCTAGCAAGTGCCAGGGAGTATTATTTATTTATTCATTTCATTTCTATGCCACCTTTCTCCAGAAAGAGACTCAAGGCAGCTCACAGACAGTGCATGTTAGAGTTCATTTGGAAGTGTTCTCCAGGAACCTAAAGACTTTATTCATGACTGCCCTTTTGAATTATAAAATGGCAAAATTAAAAGACTTTAGCATCCATGGATTTTGGTATCCACAGGGGATCTTGGAACCAACCATTCATGGATGTCTAGGACCTATTGTATAATCAAAGAGAAATTAAAATAGGATATAGTGTTTTATAAACTATATCAGTTATCACTACAATAGCTTTCATAGGAGCTTATCACACGGGGGAAATCCCATGCGGAAACGGGGCTTTAAATTGGAAAAAAATGCAAAAGCGGTTAGATTTTCAGATGACATCGCTGTTAAAATGGAGTTAAAATGAGGTTAACCCAAATGGAAACTCATCAAAACTGCTTCTTTTTACTTTCAGAAAATCCCGAAAGTAAAAAGAAGCAGTTTTTGATGAGTTTCTGTTCAGACTAACCTCATTTTAACTCCATTTTAACAGTGACATCGTCTGAAAATCTAACTGCTTTTGTGTGGTTTCCCCCCCCAATTTAAGGCCCCTTTTCCACACGGGATTTCCCCCGTGTGATAAACTCCATAGAATCATAGAGCTGGAAGAGACTACAAGGGCCATCCAGTTCAACTTGCTGCCATGCAGGAACACACAAAGCACTCCTGACAGATAGTCATCTAGCCTCTATTTAAAAAACCTCCAAGTTTTGTAAGATATGTCAATGCTGTCCCCATATCATGGATCATGATGTGAAAGTAATAACAAAGACATTGTCTAGAGCCACCTGCAGAAGCTATAGTAAGAATATGCACAGAGAATTCTACTATTATCAGACTTGAGCAAATTCAGAAACTTCGAGTCCAATGTATTGACTGAGAACACATAGTCAGAAATTCACCAGTCAGCATTTAAGTCAAAACTATCCCCTCAAAGCCAAATGATATCTTAAACCCCCCAAACCTTTAAACTCTTCCCAACACCCGTGGCACCAAAACTAGCACCCACCTCTAATTCCCATAGTCTATTTCCCACATCAAGACAGCCCCCCCTTTCTAAACCTACCCACCAGCCCTATCCTTCCCAAATTCAGTCATTTTCACCCTTTACCCTCCTTTCAGTTACTGCTGGCCACCAACTCTCTGCATCCCACATTTCACACATTCCAAAGCTTATCATTCTCAAAAGTATCCTAGCCAGCTACAACTATTCCCAACCCCCCATATAACTAACCTATTTGCTATTGCTACTAGCTTACCCACACTCCCCTATAATCTTTTACCTATATATATTAACTACAATATTCAAATAAACAACAACAAAAACTTGACAGAATCCATGCATGCAGGCCTGGTTCTGACAACTATCCACATTTGTAAGCACTGCAGTACAACATGCCTATTTTGCATTGAATTTTTGCATGACATCATACTTTGACAATAGATAGGTGTTCCCAACCATCCTGATTTGTTTTGCTACTGTAAAAGCAAGTTGAACTTCACCTATCAATTAGATATTTCACATGAATCTCTGTGAATTCATAGCCCTCTGATTGTTAACTGACTACATTATAATTGAATGTAATAGATACATTAGCTTCTGAATGTTTAAGTGTTCATATTTATAGGATGCTTCTAGCTCAGAGCAGAACAATTAGTTTGAAAATCATGTTTTTCACATTAAACAGCCAGTTAATGATCAGATTAAAAAGAAACATAGAAATACTTTTCTTTCCCTTTCCCTTGAAGTATGAGAAATCATATTCATCTATTTATTCATAGCATTTTGAAAATTGGAAAGAAATTGATAGGTTCTTAGCAGCATTATTTTTTCTTCCCATATATGATACCCTTTGTGAGATTCATTAAAATATTTTATCCAGTGCTGAAGCACTGACCTGCTTAATTTATGAAAGATTTTGTGAGGGAAACCTTTCTAATGGTTCACAATATGGAACTGATAGAAAACACCAATACTGCTGGCAGAAATTAAACACGTAAATGCAAAGTTCTGAATTCCACAAAGGGATCCTAAGCACCAGATTCATATATTGTTTAGGTGTGGTTGGGTGGCAGGGTTGCTCTTCACAGATCCAGTTCTGCTTCTACTTTCTTTCATGACTTCCATGGCTAAGTAACTATTAACTACAAGTTTTCCCTCCCCACCCCCACCCCCACCCCCACCCCATGATGTGGCATCATTTCTTTGAGCATTCTAGCAAAATTGCAAAGTGGAGAAAGGCTATGGAGGGCAGCCAGCCCACTCCTTGAAGCCATGGAAAAGATTTTGTTTTGAAGAAATGTGCCACTGTATTGTATTTTAGAAACACCCCTACACACACACACACACACACAGAGACTTTTTTTTTAATGCCTACTTTTCTTCAAATGTAGAATTCCACAAAAGAAAATGATGGGATATTTAGCCCACTCTGCATTTTGCATGACCTTAGTAACATCTAATTAGATTCTTGGTACTACTGAATGTTCATGTATTAACCTCTAAAGTGGTTAACAACTTGAGGCTAAGAACAAAAAGCAAAACTGTTTCTGATGGAACAAAGAAGATTTCTGAAGTCATGTGGTGCAACTTGTTCCTTGCTCCAAAACCAAATGTGAGGGTTATGGTAAGAAGAAGCAGGGACATTTCTGTGGTAGTCCCTTGATGTGAAACACATCCTATCAAACTGCATCTCTCTTGGTTAGTAAAGATGGCAGGAATTCAGTTGGGCAGTTACGAGTACATAGCCACTGTAGTCATATAGCTACACATTATATATTTAATTTATTCCACTTATACTTTTCTTCTGCTGGGCCCAATACACTGCACTGTTCTCAGTTGCTCCAGACCCAGATAAGAGTTCAGAAATAATGCATTACATATAGCAACATTACCTGTAACATTATTTGAATTGATGGATTACGTTTGGATGGGTATACTCTTTTATAAAACATTTGCATTGCTTCCTGGACTCTTTTAACATTACACAATTATAATGCTATGATTCCACTTTAAGTGTCATGGCTGCAACCTATGAAATCCTGGAAGCACTTAAGCTCTCTTGCTGAGAATTCTAAACCATTAACTGAAATGTAAATCCTAGGATTCTATAGAATAGATCCATGACATTTAAAGTGGAATCAGAGTGCTAACATTTGTGTAATGTGAAAGGGTCGTTGGTTTGATCCTTGTATTTCCCTCTCAGCCGTGTAACTAGCATTTGTATAAAGTCCTATTAAAGGATAATGGTCTCACTAGTTAGTTATATTATTTGTTTATTAAATTCATACTCTACCTTTCCAACAAAAATTAAAATGAGGTACGGTAGTTAACATTACTAAAAGATCTGTAAACTAAAACCAAACAATGAAATAAATAAATCTGGGATTAAAACATAAAATTCAATCACTTAAAACACATTTAGAAACATAACAATAAAAGTAGAGCCAACAGCAAGGAAGTTATAAACCTTGAAAAATAATCCACATTACATGACAAAGGCTTACTTGAACATAATCGCCTAATGGTGGACATGCTGTAAACATAATAATTTATTTAAAATTGAACTCCTATACTCAACCTGGTATCAACTCAGGTGAAACTTAATTGCTGAATGAATATGCATAGGACTATGATCCCAAGTCTTCCCTTGTTATGGAGTAGTCATAGTGGGTGTATCCCAGGGTAAGAGTGCCACATCAAGCTATTGAAATCAACAGCTCTTTGCTTGAAAAACTACAGCAAGTAAATTGAGAGAATGAGCAGACAAGGCCTATAAAATTGCTGCTGATGATGAATAATGATTCCTTTCAAATCCCTAAACTGGCAGTAAATCAGAATATATTAAATATTTTCCTGAATTTTATTTATTTATTTATATATTGTCGCTCTGAGAATAAAATGCAACAAATTTTCAATGTTTCTTCCCATGCTGCACAATTAAATCATTCTTTATCCAGTCTGGAAGTATTTCTGCACAGTCATTGCAATCCTTATATACTCACTGAAAGAAGCAGATGTTTGAGAAAGTGAACAAAGTTAAGAAAACTCTCAGTCTTGTTATGATATAATAACTGCTTTGCTTCCATGCTATGACCCATAGCTGTAGTGGTATGACAGGTTAGTGCACCTGCTGGAAAGAGGATACATGCTGGGCATAGCAATGCTCGGCACACAGCACAGCCAATGTTGGGGGCAGAATATGAAGGATTTACAAGTCCCCTATCCCCTTGTTTCAGCTTCTTGATTCCTTTACACCTGGGAAGAAATGATCCAAGTGCAGCATTGGGACATGGCAGATAAGTGGTGTCATGGCAGTATGGCCATTGCAGTTCGTAGGTTGGAAGGTGATCAGATGAAGGAGGGAATTAGTAGTTTTCTAATCTGAGCAAGAATTTAAACCATGGTCTCCACAGTCCTAGTCCAACACTCAAACCACTAAACTGCACTACTCCCTCCTGTTCAGATTCCTATTTAGTCTGTGACTAATGGACACCAGTCCCTGCCACAGGTCCCTGGTTTGATCCCCGTATTTTCCTCTTTACAGTGTAACTCACACTCCTATAAACCCTATTGGAGGATTAAGGTCTCAATATTTAATTATATTATTTTTTGGCTAAAGTCATACTCTAGCTTTTCAACAAAAATTCAGATGAGGTAGTTAACAATACTAAAATCATCTTCTGCTTCTCTACTTTCAGTTTGTCTTTGTCTTCTTTAGGTATAAGTGTAATGTTAGCCTCTGAAAGAAAGATTTATTAAGGATAGAAATGACACTGGCATTGGAAGAAAAGATGAAGAGTTCAAAAAGATTTTGGAAAATTATGTTAAATTAAAAATATCTCAATTTTATGATTTGTTGCTAAAATTAGATCAGAAAAAGGAAGTTATTAAAGATAATATGATAAAGTGGGCTAGGGATTTAAATGAACCTATACCATTAGAACAATGGGATAAATCTTGGACTTTTAGATTAAAGTACTCATTGAGTTTTGATTTAAGAGAAAACTTTCATAAGATGCAACTTTACTGATATCTTACTCCAGTGAGGTTTGCCAAAATGCATGAAGGGGTGAGTAACAAGTGCTGGAAATGTCAGGAAGAAGTAGGCACCTTCATACATAGATGGTGGCACTGTAAGCAGACAAGACAATGCTAGCAGAAGATACATGAAATAGTTAGGCAATTTATCCCGCTTAAAGCACGAATGGATCCCAAATTTTATTTATTGGGTATGTATTCGGATGAAAAATTAGAAAAAGAGTATCGTAAACTTCTGTTTTATATTACTACAACTACAAGAATGGTCTTTGCTGCTAAATGGAAATGTAAAGAATGCCTGGATATGAAAGAATGGATGAACAAGCTATTAGATTGTGTGGTGGCAGACAAACTCACTTTATTGTTGAGACAGAAGTCATGGGAAAGGCACAATAAAATCTGGAAGCCTTTAATATTTTACTTAGAAAATAGTGAATATCATGGTCTATGTACGAAATTATTGGAGTAATATTGTTGCAATCTGGAAAATATAAAATATGGTGAAATATATATTGATATAATAGACTGAATTTTATAAAATTAGGTTAATTGTAGAGTTTAGATCAGTTAGGAGTAAGATTTAATGACCCAAAGATATGGGATTAAATATTGTAAGTAAATATGATATTTTGCCCTTCACTCAAGGCAAGTTTAAACCGCGAAGTTGTATGATTTCGTTTGTTCTTTCTTGGTAAACTAAAAATGAAGAGCACCAGTGATGAAACTAGGCAATATGGAAGTAACAACGAGTCAAATCTCAGGAAGTTGGGTTTGTTTTTTTAAATTGGCTTCAATGTTAGTGTATATTTCGGAGTTTATGTTTGTGCTTATGTTTATGTAAATGAAAGTGGTAGTGGAAGTTGTATGGTGGGGAAGAGGGGTGGAAGTTAGAGGTGCGTGATTTGTGGATGATGATTGTATGAGATATGTAAATGTTTTCTTTATTGTGTAATCTGTTTTTTTATGAATAAAAATTTTAATAATAAAAAATAAAAAAATAAAGACAGACTATGGGCCTCTGCAGACAACACAAAGCACCATCTTGGAGGCACAGAAGGTGAGGGGCAGCTGCACAGTGGATGCCTCAACCCCTTCCTGAGGACATCATCAGGGTGAGTTATGCACAGCGCATGTCCTTAATACGTCGTCCCAGTGCAGCATCTTCACGCGCTGTGCAGTGGCTCTTGATGTGTCCCTTCTGCCAGCTCTGGAAGGACCAGCATTTTAGTGTTCCTTTCAGGGCCGGCAGAAGGGAGGATTGGGGTGAAGGCGTGGGGCAGTCTCGGCCCCAATCCTCCACTTCCCAGGACGGCCCACGGCCACTCATCTGCATTTCCCCCAAAATTACTTTGGGAACTATAGATATTCTTAGGAGCGAGCTAGAAGAGGATTAATGTAAATGAAGGTAGGGACAAGACAGATAAATAAAAATGGAAACACCTAGTTTACACATCCAGCATTATAGTGAGTGAAGGTTTTTTTCTACTTGTGCAAAGTATTGTTGCACTGTTTTCCACTTCAAACAGCCTGATGTGAATGGAATGAACCTCAACTGTTAAGCCTGACACACTTCCACTTCCATTACCATAGTTTCTTCTTCTTGGTGTAGCCAAGAAGAACAAACTAGAAGCATTCACTTCCTGACTTAAACTGTTATTATGTCTGAAGTTGAAACTCTGTTTAGTTTAAACCATGGGTTGTTTCACAAGCCAGGACTATAAATCATGGTTGGCCTAAATATCCTAAAGGCACCACATCTCATCTAATCATGGAAGCTAAACATTGTAAGCTCTGGTTAGTACTTGGATGGGAGGTTGCCAATGAATTCCCCATGCTGTAAGTGATATTTCAGAGAAAGGAACTGGCTAAACCACCTCTTGAGTATTCCTTGCCTAAGAAAACCTATGAAATTCATGGGGTTGCCATAAGTTGACAGGTGACTTGAAAACACATGCACACACTCCAGTGGAGTAATTGAATACTACACTGTTAAATCATGATTTGCTCCTGTGCATTACAGGCTGAACTGATGATTCATTGTGATGACTTCTTCTGATCTCCCATCCTGGCTTCAATATATAATCCCCATCTGGAATTCATATTTTTATTTTTAAAACAGAAAGGAATGATATAGGATTTTGTTGTTTGTAGCGCAGTAAGCAATATCTGGAAACATATTGAAAAGAACTATTTTTTTTTAAGAAATATGCAAGTTTTGTAAAACAGCAACAGCAACAACAGCAACAATGACAAACACACACACACACACACACACACACACATACACACACTCATGCTTCCAGCCTAAGATAATTAATTTTTGAAGCATTGCATCTTTAGGAACACAACCAAAGCTTTTCTGCCTGAAAGGGCTTTCACAAAGGAAACAAATGGTGGATTCCTTTGTTCAGATCTCTTTCCTCTATTAAAATGAATGAGGCAGACAATGCTTAAGAGGTTTATATATGTGTGTGTTATTTAAAAAAAAGCCTGGAAAGAAATAAAAGCCTCTCTGCTTAAAATGTATAGATTAATTTAATTTTCGGCACATGAGTATTCCCCTGGGTGCTGAAGACAATAATTTCAGGAAAAGCAAACTAAATTCTGTCATGCTGTTAGTCAAGCTAACCCTGAGGCTTTTAAAATCATTCAAAATACACATGCTACAAAAATATGGAAAACTTGAGCTTTCCTATTTCTCTGTTGGGCTTTTCATTTGCTTTTACCAGCTTTATTCTAGTTACTGCTTTGCCTTTCCCCAGCTTATAGTTCAGTAATACACAGACTATGGAACAGCCATGTGTGTAGGTATGGAGGGGGCAGTAAAATAAGGGCATTATTCCCTGAATGGTAATTGCATCACACCATGAAATTTTACTTCGGTCTTCAATTTTCAAGCATAGAAGAAAGTGAGAAGGTGAAAATTATTCAAACCTAGAACTCTTAGAACTATACAAAAGAGAACTCTTAGAACTATACAGAACTCTTATAGAGCTTTTAAAACTATACAGAAGCACTATACAAAAGAGAAGACAAAATGAAGGACACATGGAACGAAAAGCCATATGAAGATGAACCCCAAATTCTAAAAACTGAGGTGGAAGCTGCAATAAAAGAAATGGCAAAAAACAAGACTCCAGGAACAGATGATATACCAATAGAACTGCTGTAATCCACACTGACAGAGTCAACTCTACTGCTAACCAACATATGTCAACAGATATGGAAAACAAAATGATGGTCAACAGATTGGAAGTGATCAATATACATCCCCATCCACAAAAAAGGAGACACAAGAGACTGCAACAACTATAGGACCATAGCACTAATCTCCCATGCAAGCAAAATTATGCTCAAAATATTGCAAAATAGGGGTGTTGCAGACCAGCCTAAAGGGCCGGCCTGGCGGTGAAATTGGGGTGGGGGAGCTGCACACCTGCTGCCCCAACCCCAGCCTGATGCCGTCCTGATACTGCATGCCCGTATGCATGGTGCACGGCATCAGGACACCCTCCTGGTGCAGAGTGTAGAGATGCTGCACCGAAAGGGCACAGAAGAGCCACAGCACCAGCTCTTAGGGTAGCCTTTTGCCACCCTTGAAAGGAGCAGCATTTTGCCGCTCTTTTAGGGATAGCAAAAGGGAGGATGGGGCCATGGAGTGTAGTAGCCCCGTAGATTCCAACCACACATGGAAATAGAAATCCCATAGGTCCAAGCAGATTTCAGGAAAAGAAGAGGCACTAGGGATCACACTGCAAATATACGATGGCTAATGGAACGTAGCATGTGCTTTATAGACTAGGGCATGTGCTTTATAGATTATAGCAAATCCTTTGACTGCATAGATCAGGAGTCCCCAAACTATGGCCTGCAGGCTGGACCCGGCCCATCGAGGCCTTCCTACTGGCCCGTGGCTGGTCCTGCCAACGCTGCCAACGCTGTCACCGCACCACCACCGCGCCACTGCTGCTGCTCATGCCTGCTGCCGGATGCCATTTTGTCTTCCAAAATGACGTCCGGAGTCGTGTGCATGCACCCAGCATTGTGCACGCATGCGCACAACTCCGGATGCCATTTGGAACCAGCCCCCGGATCAAAAAGTTTGTGGACCCCTGGCATAGATAATGAAGGGCTATGGAACACCCTTAAAGACATGGGAGTGCCAACACATCTGATAGCTCTAATGAGGAATCTGTACTCAGGACAAGAAGCTACTGTCAGAACAGAACATGGAGAAATAGAATGGTTCCCACTTGGCAAAGGAGTCAGACAAGGCTGTATCCTATAAACCTACCTATACAACCTATATGCAGAACATATTGTAGGGAAAGCAGGCTTGGACATGGAAGAGGGAGGAGTGAAAATAGGAGGAAGAAATATCAACAATTTGAGGTATGCTGAAGACATCACAATACTAGCAGAAAAACTCACAGACCTCGAACAACTACTAAGGATGATCAAAGAAGAAAGTGCAAAGGCAGGCTTACTGTTGAACATAAAGAAAAATAATGACCACAGAGAACTTACACACATTCAAACTAGACAATGAGGAAGTAGAAATAGTAAAAGAATTCCCATACCTGGGATCAAACATTGATAGAAATGGGGACTGCACCCAGGAAATCAGGAGAAGATTGAGAGTGGGGAGGGCGGCTATGAAAGAACTAGAAAAGATCCTAAAATACAAAGATATACAACTCAGCACAAAAATCAGAATCATACAAGCTATCATATTCTCTGTTACAATGTAAGGATGTGAGAGCTGGACAGTCAAGAAAAAAGATAGGAGGAAAATCAACACATTTGAGATATGGTGCTGGAGGAGAGTTCTGGACAGCCAAAAGGACAAGCAAATGGGTCCTAGAACAGATCAAGCCAGAGATATTCCTAGAAGCCAAGATGACCAAAATTAGACTGTTGTACTTTGGACACATCATGAGAAGGCATGAATCATTGGAAGAGACAATAATGTTAGGAAAGGTGGCGGGAAGTAGGAAAAGATGAAGGCCACATTGTAGATGGATGGACTTTATTAAAGAGACCACAAAAATGAGTTTGCAAGAGCTGGGCAGAGCAGTAGAGGACAGGGAGGCCTGGAGATGTCTCCTCCATAGGTTTGCCATGGGTTGAGATTGACATGAAGACAGTTAACAACATCAACAACAAAGAACTCTTATATTTACTGTTGTTGTTGTGTACCTTCATATCATTTTCAACTTATGGCAACCCTATGGCAAGCCTATCACAGGGTGTTTGTTTCTTTTTTGTTAAGATTTGTTTATAGGAGGTTTTGCCAGTGTCTCCTTTTGTGCCTGAGAGTGTTTGACTTTCCCAAGGTCACCCAGTGGGTTTCCATGGCTAAATGGGAATTTGAGCCCGATCTCCAGTCATAGGAGTTTATCGCACCCCCCCCCTCCAAAACGACTTACCCCTGCTGGGATAGAGTCTCTTATGGGATGCAACCAGAAATTATCACATTGAACATGTCACCCATGCCACCAGACGACTGCATCTTGGTTAAATCCTGGCTGCCAGCTATGCTCAGCTGGCCAATTTACAAACACTGGGGCTTCCTGTTTACAAATCAGCCAGCTGAGCATGGCTGGGAGCCGGGATTTAGCTAGAATGTAGTCACTTGGTGGCATCGGCAGCATATTTAATGCAATAATTCCCAGTTGCATCCTGTAAGCGACTCTATCCCGGCAGGAGTAAGTCACTTTTTTTGTGTGCGATAAACTCCTTAGTCCAAAACTCAATCTATTACACCATGCTAGCCACTTTGCTTGCCCCTTTTCTTTGGTTTCCTAAACTGTATTCCTAAAAGCTCAACTGAAATTTTAAATTATTGCAATTCTAGAAATTGGAGACATAAAGGAAAATGTTGAAGGGGCATAATTCTTATTTGAGGAGCCAGTGCCATCATTGTGCTCTGTCTGTAGCTGTAGCATTGGATGAAGGCCAGCAGCTCCACTTTCAGTGGCACTCTCATAAATCATAGTAATTTTGCCATTTTTGCTTTACTGGAAAATACCATGTTCCAGACAGCAGGATCCATGTATAGGTACATGAAACTGGCGCATGGTGTCATATTTGTGACTAGCCTATCTCTTTCACTTTGCCTTTTCTGTTTCAGAATCCCTGTTAAAAAAAAGATTGTTAGCCTCAAATGCTCACATAATGTCAATAAAATACAAATATGTGCTCCCATCCATTCCTAGTGTGTATCTACACTATAGAAATAATGTAGTGTGGCATCACTTTCAGTGCTGTAGCTCTATCCTATGGAAAACTAGAATTTATAGTTTTACAAGATCTTTAGCCTTCTCTGTCAAAGAATCCTGGTGGCTCACAAAATTACAAATCCCGGGATTCTATAGGATGGAGCCATGGTAGTTAAAGTGGTGTCAAACTGCATTATTTCTGTGGTGTAGGTGCACTTGTTTGGTCATATCAGAGGTTTGAAACACTGAAGATAAAGGAAAGACTACTCTTGTTAAAATCCACAGATTTACTTTCTGCACATGAGTATACCATCTACTCCAATACTATAAGAATTTGGGAGGAAAATGTGGCTTGTGGTTATGAAAAATTGATAAGCCCAAATCCACTTATTATTCTCAACTAGAGTAGACCCAATGAATCAATGGAATTGATGTAAGTTCTCATTTATCAGACTCATTCACACAATGACTTAAACCAATTTTCAGATTGGTTTAAACTGGTTTATATGTGCCTCATTCACACTTGAGTCAATTTCAGATCCAACTGTGTTCAATCTGAATTAGGGTGAATTGGCACAATTCCAAAAGAATCAGTTCTTTCAGAAGCAGATCTTTTGCTGGTTCTTTTGGAAGAACCAGTTCTTTTGGCTGCATTATGTTGAACAAATGTGAATGTGTTACCAATCACATTCTGGGCACATTGGAGAGGAGGGACAATGGGCAGAGAGGGTGGGCAGAGGGGTGGTACCCATCCTACCACAGGTCTTGGGCAAACCACCATTTTTCCTCTCTCAGCACTGCTGTGGGGCTGTCGTTGGACTTCCATGGGGCTGTGCATGTTGTTTTCCATCACAGCCAAGTAGTCCCTTTAAATCACACTGTGATTCCTGATCAAACTGAGCTACTATTTCTCGGTTCTGTTGGAAATTTATCAAGAGGTAGGGCAAGTAGGGGGTGTTCCTTGGGGGGCATACAGCAGCATGCATTTTTTTAAAAAAAATAAATGACAGTTTCTGCGATTGGCCGCATTTTTGTGGGATCATGAGAGCAAGTAATGGGTCCCATGACAGGAATTCCCATCTGCCCTGGCATGTATTGGTCTGTGGGTGCCTTGGCCAGATGTCGGGGAAGCCAGGAGAGGGAAACCTATGGGACCATGATGCAGTTTTTTAAAAATAATTTGACATTATTTGCACACTGTCATATTTGTGTGGGTTCACGGGAATAAGTCATGGGTACTGTGGTGGGAATTGTCCTGACATGGGTGTTCCCATGGGTGGCATGAGAGATTAATCCCAGGGGGTGGGTGCATTCATGGTCTGCATGGAGGACTATGCCCTAGCATGGGTGCATCTGTGATGCCATGGTGGATTAAGCCTGGTATTGGGCGCATCTGTGTTTGCAAATGTGGATTGAGCGCAGGGATGGGTGCATCCATGAGTGGAAAGGATACAGCCCCGTGATGGGCAGATCCAGGGTACCATCTTTGCAATGACTGAGAGGAAGAGATGGCATTCTCTGCTGGTCAAAGGTCATTGAATCCCATCTGTGCTCTCCCATCTTTGTGCCCTCTCACCTTTGTTGTGCCCTCTTCTCAACCACGGCACAGTGCAATTTTTTAAAGGCTCTCACACGGTTGAAGCAGTGTCCGGCTCAATGGCGTCTCAGAGCCCTTTAAAATAACTGGCTGCTATTTTTCCTCTTGCTCTGAAACAATTAATGATGGCTGATTCCTTGTGTAAAGATGAGAGAGAGATTGCTTGAAATAAGGAGGAGATGATAGATTTAATATCTCTTTGGAGATGATTCAGATGCAGCTCACCATCAAGATGAGGGTGAAAGGCCATGATAGGACTGGCCCAGAGTGTGGGACCAAAGCCAAGACTTTAAAATGTAAATTTAAGGATGCAAACCAGAAGTGGGAGTGGAGCAGTAACAAACGGTCCTGGTTCTGTGGAAAAAAGGGAAGCTGTCCTCAGAAATCCAAGCATTCACTCCAGTTGCTCTTTAAGATTGCTTTCATTATAATTTGACCAGCATGCAGTGTTGATTTCATGTGTGTGTGTGCATGTGTGCGTGCATATATATATATATATATATATATATATATATATACTTTTATTATTACATTTAAGTAATTAAATGTACAAACCTTCTCAGGTTTATATATATTTATGTACTTGTATACATGTGCATATACATATATATTTGTGTGTGTATGTGTGTGTATGTATACAGATATATACATGCATGCATAGATACACACACACACACATATATATTTCTCCATACACACATATCTACATACACATACGTACAGATATCTATACATATCTACAAATACACACACACATATATGCATGCATGTATGTATGTGTGGGTGTACACATATATGCATGCATGTATGTATGTGTGGGTGTACATATACATAAATATATGTACACATACACACACACACATAAGCATATCTCTATATAAATACACACACATACACACACACATACATACATAAGGTGTGTATATATACACACACATAAGGTGATGATCTCCTGGGGGGGGATGCAATTCGCAGGACTACCCTTACTTTGGTGTGGCAATGCTAAGCGGCAGTTCAGGGATCCTTCTTCTTCTTCAATGGAGGATGAGGAAGTTTCCTCTACTCTCTTCCTGCACCTAGCACCTTGAAATGTAAGGTAACAGAAAAAAGCATTAAAAAAATGTCTACCTGGGGGAGTTTTCTCCCTGTCCTGTGGCCAAAAAAAGAAAAAGGTGTCATTTACCTGCCAGTCTCCTCTCCCTCCAGAAAGGTCTGTCTGAAGTAGTCCAAAGGTCCAAAGGTCCTTGAGCCTCTAAAAAAAGGGATAGTTGGTGGGTGGCAGAATTCCATGGAACATTTCCACGGCCCTATAAAATGTCACCTTTAGGGTCTTGAACTTAGCTTGGCTCTGAACAGCTGACCGAGCAAACCCACAGTGGTCTAGGGAATGGGAGACAACAACATAAAAGTTAATATTCCTCCTGTTTGAGGATTGCATTAACCTCCTGGCAGCACCTTGCTGCTGGGCAATGCTGTCCATCAGGAGGTTGGTCTCTCTGGTCCTCCAATATTTAATCCTAAAGGGAACCTGCCATGCCACCATGATTCCCAACTGACGGAGATGCTGATATTGAGAATCCATTTTGTAGTGGTGGAAATGTAAGTGTGAATGTGAATCATGTTAAATGGACACAAATGCATTCGGTAATGGAAAACATAGTGTGAACGTTGTTTCAGTTTGAATCGATTCCATGTTCCCGAATCTATGTGACTCAGAAACTAGTTCAATTGTGAATATGAATGAGCCTTAACATGGTTCCCAGAGATTCAATGATACCAACAGACTAACTTGGTTGTTGCTGCATTCCTTCAATTTGACTTATGACAACCGAATCATAGGCTTTTTTTCTCTTGGCAAGATTTATTTGGAGGAGGATTATCACTACCTTCCTTTGAGGGTGAGACAGAGTAACTTCTCAAGGTCACCAAGCTGTTTCCATGGCTGAGCAGAGATCCAAAATCTGGTCTCCCAGAGTCCTAGTCCAACACTCAAAACATTACATCATAATAAATCCCACTAAAATGGTTGTGTTCTCCTTAAAATTAATGAAAATAATCTGCCAAAATGTTGCAGTCGCCAGAAAAATAAAATACTTGAGGGTGGGGCTTTTAAAAATGATACAACAAATAATGCATGTTTTTAAAAAGTACCAATAGCACCTTGAACTTTCTGACTAGTTTTTATTTTGTTGTAGAGAGATCTTGTAGCACCTTTGAGACTAACTAAAGAACAAAGTTGGCAGCATGAGCTTTTGTAGATTTAAGTCTACTTCCTCAGATGAATTCAATGGCTTCCCACTGAATGCATCTGAGGAAGTAGACTGAAGCCTCTGAAAGCTCATACTACCAACTTTTTTCTTTAGTTAAGTCTCCAAGGTGCTTCAGGATCTGTCTACATACTGATTCTACATGGCTATATCTTTGAAACCTGTCTTATTTTGAGATATCTATCAGAAAGGAGAGTCCATTAAAGAAGCATGATATCGGCTTAGATAAATATCTTGCCTATTGTCATCTGGGGATATTTTGACAATATTGAACCAATGACTTCCCAGCTCATATTCTCAGAAACTACACCATTGTTCCAAGAATTGCAATGCTTCATTTGTGAAGTCCTCAAGGTTCCACACACAAAAATTACTCTCTGCAGTCTATGTAATTTATAATTTATAAATGAAAAGAGAATTTGTTTGCAAATCTAGAGCATTTAGCTGCATTTCAGTCCCATTGAAATCAATTGGACATAAATTAGTCAAACTAATTGAAGTCCCATTGATTTCAATGAAACAATGAGGAAGATACCCAACTCATTAACATTCTATAGATTTCAGTGGGATGGGGGGGGGGGGGAGAAAAGAACTCTGCCAAGCTGGTATGTTAAAAGGATAGCTCATTATTATTATTTTCTCTGCAGATACTGAAATTAATATTAAATAATGAAGACCAACTTGATAAAATTAGGCTGTCACTTAGATGAAAATGACTTCATAGCTTACAGATCTGCTTTGGCTGCAGTAAGCATCTCAAAACCCACATTAGCTTTAATAAACACATAAAGAAAGAATATAGGTCATCATTGTTCCCCAGAATTGCAGTCAAAACTATTGTGCACTAACCAGAATGTTCTAATCAGGTAATTGGATTGTCCAGTGTGACAGAGAACCTAGCAAAATATAAAGAACTATCAGTGGTTATTTTATCCTGAGCAGTAATTTTTAGAAGTAACTCTGCTTGCTTATATGCAGGCTTTTTTTTTTTTTTTTTTTTTGCCAGAAGGACGGAAAATTGATCATGGCATTTGCATTCTAAACTATTGACATTGTGTCATAAAAACCAAGAAGATTTGAAAGATGAATCACATGCAGTTTGTCTGTCACAGCTATTGATTATCTCTCAACCTATAAAGAGCATGTAAGGTTAAAAAGCATTTAAAGATTTATTACCTGTATTGATCTATTTTTTCTGTTGTCATGAAAGCAAACATAAATCTTACTTCCAGCAAGTAATAGAGCAAACATGGCTTCTTAAAGGAATTAAACAAGCGAGATTTGCAAAATTAACACTCATTGAACAACTTGATTAAAGAGAGAAACTTCTGAACATGCTATGATTATGGCATACAGTTTAGTAAATATTTTGACATAGGAAAATGTCAGCCTTTATGTAAATGTATTTTTAAATACAATTTTATGCAAAAGAGTGAAAAGAATATATATTCATCATTTCCATTAAAAATAACACTAAGAAAGAAAGCACCACACCTACCTAGCGTTGTAGGTACCTTGTAGGAACTGTTAGCACATTTGTAGAACTCTTATTTGAGTGCAGATCAGTCTGAAAGTCAGACATGAGAGTATGAAGATATGTTCAAAAAAAGATGACCCAGAATTTTGATTATGTGTGGCCCACTTTTGAAATGTCTAACTTAAGGTTTTAGGGATGGTGACAAATATGCTCATTTCTTTTACTCAGCCAGTAAAAAGAATACTGTCTTAGAAGCCTTTTCTCTGAGCCTCAAGCAAGTCACACATTATAAATGGAATTCTGTTATTTGTCTGATTTTTTTTAAAGCAAAAGAAGCCTAGGATATTCTGCATCTAAACATTATAATGTACAAAAGTGACTACTAGCTTAGTGCTTACTCTTTTTTTCCTAGTTCAAAATTGTAACATTTACACTGATGTTTCAAAAAGTGTGTGTGATGGTGTGAGGGGAAAAGAACTGTTATCTTTTCCAGAACTCAAAAACATCACTTTTCCAGAATTCCCCACCAGCATGGCAACTGAGAGCTGATCTTTTCATCTGGAGATAAAAATGAAAACAGCTTCAGACTAATGATTACAACTAGGAAAGAAGATTAACACAGCCTCTCCCAGTGTATCCTTCTTGTAATCAGAATAGAGACTGGACCACAGGTAGAAATCATTACTAAGGAATGAACAATGATATTCTGTGTAATGTATAATGAAAATGATAGATTTTGGCATAGAGTTTCTCACTGTGGGTTGCTTTATGATGATGAATCCTTCAAGAGGTTTAGTATAAAATAATTTCCATATTACCCTAGAGGATAATATGATTGAATTGATGGGGGGAAATGTGGGCCATATACACAGAGTCCTTGTTAGCCCTACTTCCATCATCTGAGAATTCAGGATTCAAAATCAGAGTAGGAAACCTATGTGAGTAGAGCATATGGCTTTCTTCAGACCATCCCTTACATGTGTGGACAGACTAGAAATGTATCTTTCTGCCATTTTCTCATTTCATATATTAGTATTTTAATTTCAAACAAATAAACAAACAGAAAACACTCAGCCATACAGTTTATGATCAAAATCCTAATTTCTAAAAAGGAATCTGCAAACTTAAATAAGAAAGAGGCTGGTATCAGGTCTTATCTCAAAGGATATGAGATGATTAAGTTCTATCAATCTCTCTGGGGCATGTTACACAGTGAACTGTCCATTTCCTTTGAGTGCCTGACTACTGTACTGATAGGGAACACAACATACCATATATAGCAAGTTGGAGATTAAAGTCTGGTGGAAAACTATGAAAAAAGACCTCACCTCCACCAATGTAGCAGGATGAATGGCTGCAAAGTGGCAAAGCAGATGGTCTTTGTTCATAGTCATGTGAGGAGACACATGCCATTCAGTGTAGTTTCATCTCCTTTCTTTTGTCACACACATCTCTCAGGATAGATCATCTTTATTTTGGATAACTCTGATTGCCAAATAAGGAATACAAAGGAAAGGTTTCTGCAAATGTCCAGGCTGGATCTGAATTGTGCCTATACAACATAATGACCAGGATTTGAATGTTAAGACGGTTCAGTAGGAATAAATAGCATGAACTAGTTCAGTGTATCGGGGAATCAGGGGATAGAATTGTGCACATTTTGGCTGTATATCATATTATATTAAATCTAAGTGATGAAGGAACATCACTGCCACTTTACTAGGTCACAAGAATCAGGGTGGAGATAAAAAAAAATAGTTCAATTTCCAGTCTTTCTGACTCAACATTTCAGGCATGCTAAAGGGGATTGAAATTCCTCAGTGTAATAAAGTATTCAGTTAGGAAGGACCAATAGTGAGGACACACCTACTGTGGGACCCCAAGCTAAAGAAACATGCCCAAAAGATGTGGGAGAGGAATAAAGGTTCAAAACAATATGTATACAAATTAAAGGAGGACATTTGGAAAGTATGTATTACCTCATCTTTTACACTTTAAAGATAAATAAAACTGATTACCAATATTAAAAAAGGGTAACCTGGGCTTATCTCATTAATAACTAAGGTAGAAGGTAAAAGATTGATTCTGGTAGAAAATAGTCATTTCTGTTGTTGTTGCTTTAAGTACCAAAACACCCAACAGCTTATTGACACCAACTCAGAAATAAATTTCATTGATTTCAAAGGAACTGGTAGGTACTCTGTTCAACTTTGACATTTGGCTAAATTTGTTCATGTGACATGTGACACCATTAATATATAGATAAATTAACTGAATTCATGGCTGCTGGCCCCATAACCTTGTTAGGAAGGATCTAATTAGGAGAATTTATAATTAGCTCAAAATATGCAAGAGTGGGGCTCTAACAACACCCCATGAGACCGGAGTACTGTTGTGTATACCAGAGGACTAAGAGATCCCACAATGGATGATGCTGAGAAAGGCTTCTTCAATTACGTCTAAATATTTATTAAAGGGGAAAACTGCACACACACAAATATGACAAACACATGTATACACTACACCAGGGGTAGGCAACCTTTCCCCTTTAAGGGCCGAGTGACTTCAGCTCCCAGAATCCCAGGAGCTATTGGCCAACATGGAACTATTGGCCAACATGGCTGAGGCTTCTGGGAGCTGAAGTCCCTCAGCCCTTAAAGGGGAAAGGTTGCCTACCCCTGCACTACACATTTAGAAGTAAAGGAGTAAAGCGGAGATAGCTTGAGATGGGCCAGACTACGGGAGATACTCACTTCCGAAGGCTTCTCCGGGATCCACTGTGGATGTGGATGATGGTAATGATAATGCACAGCTGCCGAAATGGGGGAAAGGGATGGCCGAGGGAGCTATGATCAGAGTGCAGACTGACATGGAGCCAAGCTGCACTCCAAAGATAGCACGTGGAGTTTAAAAATCTAGGGGTTTATATAGGCCATATCTTGCTTCTAGCTATAGACTTGATTGCTTGGCTGAAGCCTGGACAAAGGCACTGATTGCCTGGGCTTTGTTAAGCCAAGGTGTGAGGATGACCTAAACAATGTACTTGGGTCTTGACACAATCAGGGAGGGGAGGTTAGAGAAAAAGGGTGCAGTTAAATCTGATCACTGCCCCATCAGGTGTAACTATTATGTTGACTTTTGGGATAATGGTCTTTCTCCTTTAGCAACTCCAAACCTGTCTGGTAGGGAATTTTCCAGTTGTTTGGGCAGGCCCTTCCTGTACCTACCTGACCTGCCATCTAGAGGATTATGGCTGACATCCCACAGAGGTCAGTTCAGCGTAATAGAGGGAACTCCACATGTGTCCCAAAATTTTATTAATTTCATATTTGCTAACAACGGGCAACATCTGTGGTAACACCCTGAACTCCCCTGAACCTGCCAGGAAACACCACATATCCCTCCTGTTACCATATTTGCTACTGTGCTGCCAACATTTGTGTTGCCACACTGTTGGTGGCACTATGATGTCAGGTAAGGAAAACTGCTACAATATACCTGCTGTATATACCTATTTTTAGTTACATAAACAATAACAACAATAACTGATAGTTTTTCATTCACAGCAAAAGCTGGCTTTGGAGCTATGAGATGTTCCTTCTTCATCATTTAATGTGGCCACATTCCTATAACTATAAAAATAAGTAGATATTGTAATTAGTTGACAAAAATGTGAAATTATAAGATTGGAATTGAAGAGTACTATATTTTCTCTCTAAAGTTATCAAGATTGTGCAGTTTTTGAAGACTATTTTCTCACTGTCACCACTGGAAAACTAAACTAAACATTGGTCGATACAGATGGTCCTGGGAGCAGCAGATTGGTGCTGAAGCAACCACACACCATGGCCCTGATCCTCCTTTTTGCCACCCCCCAAAAAGAGGCAAAATGCCTCTTCTTTTTGGGGTGGCAAAAAGCTGCCCTTAGAGCTGCCACCGGCTCTTTTGTGCCCTTTTGGTGCAGTGTGTATGCATGCTGCACCAAGATTGCACCCTGATGCCGTGTGCCATGTGGATGGACACATGGCATCGGGACGGCATCAGGATGGAGTTGAGGCAGCTGGCATACAGTTGCCCTGCCCCAACTCCACCCCCAGGCTGGCCTAAACTGCCAGTCTGCATTGGCCCTATGATTAATTCATTATTTTTAATTAGTTATTTTCAAGCTCTGTATATAACAAACTCTGTATCCACCAGCTTGGGTAAATATCATATCTTTTTTCAGAAGTACAAGCCATCTCTAGAAAGGAAGAGAATGGCTGAGAAATACACAATAATGTAATGATCATTGTTTATTTTCAGTGATCATGAAATATTGGATCGCTATTGGAGAGAAGAAAACAGAAAATGGCAGAAGAGGCTTTAATTAATGGGTTGTTTGTTTTTTAAGGAAGCAGGTGTGGCTAGCTGGTTAACTGTATTCCTTCACTGAAACACTCTGAACTGCGGCATTTTGTTCTGTATTTCATTTGTATTAAAATAATATTAATGAATATTAAAATTGTATCCACATTTGCACCCCAATTTTCTACAATTTTCATGAGCAGCAATGGGGGAAAGGATATCAAAGGATTCTCCTGTAAAAAATCCAACATTTAGTAGGGAATCTGAAAATTCTTGTAAAATCCATCTGAACTTTTTCCCTAAGATTTATCCCAGCTCTGTTTTTTTTTTTTTAAAAAAAAATTGAAACATTTAAACATTTTATGTGATAATTCTCCATGCCACCTAGCATAGTGAACAAAACATTTTCACTATGCTAGGTGGCATGGAGAATTATAACACAGGTTTCTTTTTCTTTCGGAAATCTTGACAAGGAGACTTTTAGATAGGAGACAATCTTCACAGTCAGAGTTCTTATTAGTGTGAAGACTGTACATGGATTTTATTTGCACAGAAGATGGCATTTCTGTGCAAAAAAAAGTTTCTTGCATTGAAAATAGAAAAAAAGTATTATTATTTTTTTATATAGCTGTTCTTCAGTGGTAAATAGTCTTCAAAAACTGCACAATCTTGATAACTTCGGGGCTCTACAGACAGCCCCTAAGGGGCACTTCTGTGCCACCCCTGGGAGCGCCTGATCGGGGCCGTGGCAACTGCATGCCAAGCCCCAATCTGGCACTTTGCCACTCCAAAAAGCACTGTGGTGGCTTTTCTGTGCTCCTTTGGTACAGTGTGTCTGTATGCTGTGCTGAGGGAGTGCCCTGATGCTGACTGCTATGCGGTGGGCCACATGGCATGACAGCGACATCAGGGTGGCTGGCATACAGTCACCATGCCCCAACTCCACTCCCAGGTTGGCTCTTCTCACCAGTCTATACAGGGCATTTATCACACTGAGGACAAAAATGGTAAAAATATTTGTTCTTGCCTGTGAAAATGAAATTTATAAAGATTTAGATTCTTAGAGAGAAGATCTAGGAGATAGTATGGTAGGGTATCTGAATTATAGTGACCTTTTAACCTGAAATATACTTAACATAGGATTTACAGAGAGGGTGGCTGGAAATCTAAACAATCTATCCTCAAAAAATAACCATGCAGGTCAAGGGTAGTATTTAAACACACCATTTAACAATCCTGAAGCTCAGTCTATACTTGATTAATTCTTTTGTCATTAAAAGAAATGCAGTTCAAGATCTGCATAACTGATTTGTAAATATGAGTAATTAACACTTTGGGAATTAAAATAATTTGCCTTCAAACAAATCATGCTCACATAACCCAAATTTTCTTCCTATACTAGAGATGTCCAAAGCCAGATGCTTTGGGCTGTAATTCCCATAAAGCCCTAGCTAGTATAGCCAATGTGATGGATGATGGGACTCCTATACAACACCTGGAGTGTCAAATGTTCCTTGGCTTTGACCCCTCACACTCAACATCACGGCAGTACACACTGTGATCTTTCACTAGATCTCCACCCACTTGGGCCCTGCAAAACCAGTTCCTCACTGCAGCACTATGTACTTTTTAAGGGGGGGGGGGAGGGGGAGGTAATTGTTCTTAACTGTTGTTGATAATTTTATGATGTAAGCCACCCCGATTGTGCTCAGAGGGGTGGGGTATTAAATAAAAATTATTATTATTATTATTATTATTATTATTATTATTATTGCCATTCTGGAACTGGCTTCATTCAGTTTCATACAATTTATGATTTTCACTTGTTGTGAATGCAAATGGGACATATATTTTCTCTGTAAAAGTCCACCCCACCCCACTTTCCAGGAAAGAGGCAAGCAAATTTTGTTGTCCCAATCTAAACGTCTGTCTCATGCAAGTTTTGATGCGTATGGGAAACTCCTGCATTTACAACCTTCTTTCCTTTACACAGAAGGAGTAAACGTAGCCTTAGTTCAGCTCTGAATGTACATACAGAACCGGCTTCCCAGTGCATATCCATAGATTAGGAAAAAAATTAAAAGACCTACAACTCCTTGCTTGGGGGGGAGGGGGGAGAAATATTACACATGTCCAGTCATTAAAATATTCTTTCATTTCAGTAAAACTCTTGTCACTGTCTCATTAATAGTCTGATTCCCTGAACCACTGTTCAGAAAAAAGTACCATTGACTTCTGTGGGCCTTACTTGTAGTAAAGCATGAATAGGATTGTAGTGTAAAACTTACTTGAAAGACAACATTTAAATGCACTTGCTTAAGATCAGTGTTAAGAGGGATGAAGCCTGCTGCATGACAATCAATAAAGGTTAATGAAGAACAGCAATGTATGCAGTTATCTAGGGAAACTGGGATAACCAAGGGATTAGTGTAAAAGCTGGTCTTATTTAAAATTGTAATTAAATTACATGGAAGGAGGAGTGGAGAATCCAGTAATGAAATTCAAGAATATTATCAAAGCACTAATAGTGTTGTTAGGGTAAAGAGATACAAACAAAGAAAATGTCTTTGCCTTGAGTGGCTCAGAGATTAAAAGATACATGAAGATCCTGTGGGATTGCACTTGAAAGACCCAAATATAGTAGCAACTTAGAAATGATTTGGTAGAGAGGAGACTGATAATGTTATAAAAAGATGCAGTCACATCTGTAAACTTGGCAGAAGTGGCTTTTGAAAATAAACAGTCCTAGAGGGAGACTGTCGTCTTACACTGATTTTGCTATGCTGTTTTATTTCTAAGCAAGCTGAAGAAAAAAAAATGATGCTACAGAACAGACATGTACATCATGTCTGAAACTGGTGTATGCTCATCCACTAGATGTGATGGCTTGATTGTTGTATGCATAGAGGTAACTTTTAGCAGCAAAATCACCCAATTTTACTGCTGCTCCTTCCTGTCACTGTGGTTGACAGGAGTTCTCCCAGTACTGGACCTTACTTGCATGATTTTGTTCCCAAATTATTGAACCAGTCCTCAAAATAAATATGTATTTTATTCATTTCCAAGATTTCAAAGCCATGTTTCTGTACATATTACTCTCACAATGTGGTGATCAAAATAATAATTACACATGGGAGATCTGCTTGTTCTACAACTGTGGACTTTCTCCTTTTCCAAATTACCCCCAAATTTGATACTCTCATATTTGATATTACGAATGGTCTCACCTCAAAACAAGAAGCATAATATTTTAATATTTATGGACTTTAAATATTGTTGATCTTAAACAAAAAATCAAAGGCTGAAAAAAAGGAATAGCTCAATAGGGATATGTTCAAAAATCCAAATCATCAATAGAGCTTTGAATAGATCAAATGTTTTCCTTGGGATACCACATATGCTAACATCCTCATAACAGCACATGTAATGAAATAATTCTCCTCAGAAAATTTTCTGACTTCAAGGGAAATAAACTTTAGGAAAGTGGACTATATACTTTTAACACCTCAAGACTAACTGACATACCTGCATTATCTTACTCAAATTTTTGAAGGGTCATAGTTTACATCTTTCTGTATCCTATTACACTCTGATCCCACCCCTGCAACTATGTAACTGCTAATACATCTGTGGTTTTGAGATTGTACTCCATTAGTGCACCTACGAAAATTGATCCACAATAGCTCATGTGAAAATAAATCTGTTTCTTTTAATGATGCTCCTATATTCCTCTTCTCTCTTTTTTTATTTCAATGACAGAAAGTTAAAGACTATGCCAGTGTTCTGCACAAGCTATTTAGTTAAGTATACAATCACAGATTAAGTATACAGTGTCAATATTGTAACTAGATAGCAATCATGAATGCAGCACAGTTACCTAGATGTATTCATTTGTAACTATTCTGTTTTCATGATCACTACTTAGTTATGCTTGTGGCACTGTTACTGTGATCATAACTCCCTCCCTGACCTACTTTGCTGGGCATCAGGTCCATATGGAGAAGGACGTCCTTTCTGCTAGTGACTGGAGCATGAGTGAATTATGTTTCCATTATGATTGGAGAAGGAGTGACGTAGAATACACATCCTTACAAACAGAAAAAGTAGAGAAAAACATAGACAACCAGTCAGAAATATATATAGCAGACATAAATAAATATTTAAATACACTACCCTTTATATATACTAAAAGCATAAGCACAGAATTCATAGTAAAGGATGGATAGGAAACCTCAAATACAAACTGTTACTGAAGTAAATAGGTTGCTCAAATTGACATGAAGAGGCTCCCATGATATTAAAAAGGAGATAACATTGACTCCTTCTTCATAAACTTTGAGAGAACTTGTGAAGAATTAAAAATAAAGACTGAAGAAAGAATGAGTTGTTTAAAATCACAAATCTGTGGAAGATTATCAGAAATATATGCTGAAATGAGGGGAGAAGAATCCCAAAACTATGACTTGTTCGAACCCAAAATCGATTTGGGTTAACTCCAGAATACCATCGGAGGGAATTAAGAAATTTGAAGAAAAAGAGGGATGAAACCTATGCTCAATTAGGATGCAGATTAGATTACCTATTAAAAAGTTGGATAAATGGGTCTAAGGTGAATTCAAAAGAGGAATTACAAAATTTAATAGGTTTGGAGCAATTTTACAATATCATCCCTCAAGAATATAAATGGCTGGTACAATATTTAAAAGCTCAGACAGTGGCTGAAACAGCCCAGATGATGGACCATTTAGTCTTAATAAGAGAAGTAGGGAGCAAAAAAAGTGTCAAAATCTGAGGTAAAATCTCATTGGAATGACAAGAATGATAAAAACTGGCAAGCTTCGAAGGATAGATCTGGTGATGGAAAAAAAAATTAAGTTCTGGCAACAAGATCAAAAAAATGAGGCTTATAGGAAATTTTTGGATTGAGAGAGTGTGACTCTGAGGCCAATAAGAGAAGTAGTTGGATTAGAGAAGGTTATTAAGATCTGAGCATGGTATAAATATGGCAATTGAAGACATGTAAAATATGATTGTCCTAAACTGAATAATAAAGAAAGTCAGGTGTAAAATCAGCATATTATACAAGATCGGTTAAGCTTACAGAGAAAGACTGTTGCCACAAGGAGAGTTCTAAGTCAGTAGTTACCATGGAAACAACAATTGAGAGAGCTCCCAGGTCCCAAGAGCTTCTTTATTGATATCAACTGGATTCCAAGAATTTAACTCAGAAGAACACAAAGAAGTTATACAAATAAATGATACTTGTATCTGGGGTTATAGAGACTCTGGAGCAGAAGTGTGTGTAATTAAACCACACTTAGGGGTTTTGCAGATGGCACAAGGTGCCTTCTTAAAGCCCAGGAAGGGGAGGGGAAGCCAGACGCCAGGCGCCCCAACCCCTTCCTGAGCACTCCTTCCAGGGCCTCTCCTTTCCCAATCCCATGGGTGTTCATGGTGTCCCTCTTGGCAAATGCAGTGACTTTTTATCATTCATCCTCCGCTTCTCCCCCTTCTTGTCACCTACAGATCATGCAAGGATTCGCTGACCTCCACTTCCCCCAAGTAGTGGGTGCCATAGACGGGTGCCACTGTCTGATCGTGCCACCCTTGGGGAGGAGGGATGAGTTTGTCAACCAAAAGGACAGCTGCTCTGTCATCCTCTAGGGGACATCAGATCATTGGGGATAGTTTGTTGATTTGGAATTGGGCTGGGCTGGATCAACTCACGATGCAAGGGTGGCAAGGAATTCCATCATCTTTCAGGCCATGGAGACCGGCATCTACGTGCCAGGGAACCTCACCATCACTTTGAGGGGCCAGCAGATCCGCCTCCTTCTGCTTGCCAACAGCACCTACCCCTTTCGGAAGTGGCTCATAAAGCCTTACCAGGGCACCACCAATGCCAGACAGAAAGGATTCAACAGGAAGCTGAATCACAATGGGAATATGGTAGAAAGAGCCTTCGGGTGGCTGAAGGCTCAGTGAAGGCCTCACCAGCTCACTCCTTGTGTCACAGGAGAATGTCGTCCCCATCATCGCCTCATGTGTCATCCTCCATAACAACTACGAGACCAAGGGAAGTGTCCTGGATGAGGGAGGGTGCTACAGGTGTGGCTTTGCTTTGCCCACCCTGGGGGCACCCATGGAGGACAATGACCTTGTGAAGCAGAGAGCAGGGGAGGCTGTGAAGGAGGCCCTGGGAGAGTTCTTTGAGACCAGGATGATCTGAAGTATCCCCTCTCTTCTATCTGTGAGCCTAGGACACTACTGTACTATTCCATGATAATAAGCACCTGAACACAACATTTCCTATTATCCACACTCTGTGTATGGATAGCCTTTATATAGGGCATTACTGCACTATGCCATGAAAATAAGCACCTCAATAAATATCTCCTATTATCCACACTCTCGGTATGGCTAGCATTCATGCTCTTATGCACTTATCCTTGACCCTGAGCCTAGGGAGTCACACACAGACACACAGAAACACACACACAAAAGGTCATGGAGGGGTCACCTGGTGCCAGATTTCCTGGCAATAGAAAGATACAGTGCAAAAACCACCAACTGTAATCTCTGACAATGTTGCAAAATTCCCAACATTCAGCTTTCCTAATGGTCCATTTGATTATAACAAGTGGTAGCCCACAGGGCTACCATTGGGGGCTACAGACAAACTGCACTTCTGAGGGTCCCCATTGGCTAGGAGCCAGGTAAGGCCATCTGCCCCTGCAACAATTGCCCATAAATGCCCCTACAGACCTCTGCAAGTTCCCAGGATGATGATGGCAGCCAGGAGGAGAGTGCCCATCCACATCGCTTACTGGACGGATATGGAGGTGGGCATTCTCCTCCATGCCCTGACCCCAGAGCCAGCTGTGAGAAGAGTGATGGCAGTCCCAACTGGCCTAACTGGAAATACTTTACCCAGGCTTCCCAAACCCTCTACCAACAGGGCTTCAGGAGGACCCCTCAACAGTGCCAAACCAAGTTCAAGGCACTAAAAGAGGTCTTCTTTGAAGCCCTGGAGGACTATGGGGATTATCTCCTGGTTAGGAAGTGCCCACCCTTCTACAAGTGGCTCCAGGACCTTTGGATCAGGGCCGGCTGCCCTAGATGTCAGGATCATCATCCTCCGGGTAAGTGTCGGGCCCCTGCCATGGTCCCTCATGCCCATCCTTCCCTTCTCCTCACCCTCCCTCCTTTCCCAATCCCATGGGTGTTCATGATGTCCCTCTTTTCCCCAAATGTAGCTGTGCAGCGGAGGCGATGACAGGGACAGAGGAGGGACCCTGCTGTTTCCCCCCCTCCTCCTCCTCCTTCTCCTCCTCCTCAAACAGGGAAGCCAGGCCAGGCAGGGAAGCCTATGCAGAGGGAGCCCATGCCATCCCTCTGAAGCTACGCCAGCCTGCCATGCCAGAAGGTAGGCTACTGAGGGGAGGGGTAATAGCTGCATGACTACGGCCTCCATGGCATTCCTGTCCCTTCCCCCCCCCCCCCACTTTCCATGGTGCCTTCCTAAATGGTGTCTTTTTTCCTTTCACAGGTGGACATGCTGAGGAGGAGCAGCCTGGGCCAAGCCGCCACCTGCCTGGTGTGGAGGGACAGGGGGGCCTTGATGTTGCCTGCCTGGCGGTGCTACAAGGCAGCTGGGACCAAGACCGTTGGCAAGGTAAGAGTGGCAGGGAAACAGAGGGAGGGAGTTGGAGGGGGCACCCAGGAACCCTGGCTGTGGCATTGGGTTTTGGGGTGCCGAGTAACCTCCTAACCATACTTTTCTTTTTTCTTTTCCCTTGTAGAATGACAGATAGAGGACAGGATGGCTATCATGGAGGACCAGCTGAAACATCTAGTGGACTCCGTGGCAGCTATCATGGACCACCTAGGTCTTCCCCAACCCCCATCCCCACCCGTCCCTCCCCATCCCTGACGCACCTTCCCCTCCCCTTTACATTGTACATATGTCCCTCCTCCCCTCCCCTTCTCCCCCCATTGTATCTAACCCGCCTTTGTAAATACTCCACTCCCCTTCCTCCATTTGTAAATCATTGTAAATAGTTGTTTTATTGGTTTTTTTTTTTTGTTTTTGTTTTCCTAGAAAAAAAAAACTTTATTTTTAAAACATTTATGCCACAATCTGGGCACATATGCAGGTTTGGCAATAGCTGTATTTGATGAATAAACTTTCCATTTTTAAAAAGCTTGTGGTGTTTTATGCACAGGTGTGTAGGTTCATCGCAGGATCTCTGCAGGAAACCAGTGAGCAGTATCAGTGAGGTGGGCATAGTATGCGGTGGCGGTGGCAATCAGTGTGGTGAGCATAGTGTGCGGTGGCAATCAGTGCGGTGGACACAGGGGGTAGCTGCCAATGGTGGCCTTGGTACTTAGAGGTGACCATTGCAACATCTCCATCCCCCTCTACTTGACTTTGAGGGCAGTGAGAGGTCTCTGGCACTGCCATATCACTGCTGAAAAGGCTGGCAGACTCATCTACGTGGTGTTGCTCAATGATCTCCACCTCCATAGCAGCTTCATCGTCCATGGGTGGACACCTCTCCCTCTTCCCTCTACCCCCCCACAGCCTTCTCCTCCATGAGTAGATACCTTTCCCTCCTCCCTCTGCCCCCCACAGCTTCATCCTCTACAGGTGGAGAGTTACCCCTCCTCCCTCTGGCCAGAGCACCTGCAACTTCCATGGGTGGAGAGTGACCCCTCCTCCCTCTGGCCACAGCACTCTCAACTTCCACGAATTGAAAGCGACCCCTCCTCCCTCTGACCAGCACCACAGCACCTCTTGCTGGGCCTGGGGGATACCTCTCTCTCTGCCACCCTCCTGCACGCCCTCCCTGATACCACCAATGGCCCTCTGGAGCCCCTCTACGACATCCACAATACAAGCCTGCAGGCTGGTCTGCACTTGTAGGGAGTCAGCAACATGACAATGCTTTCCTGATGCTGGAGGCATTCCTGCTGCAACTCCTTCCGCTCCTCTGCCTCACTCTGCCTCAGGTGATAGGAAAATTCAGCGAACTGTTAATCCTGTTCTAGGGCTTTGTCCATTTGTTCTGTGCTGCATTCCCATGAACTGATGCTGGGCACTTGTACTTGCAGTGGCTGCTGAGCGACGGGCCCTCTTCCCTCTGATCTCAGCCAGACAGGCTGACGATGGCATCACAGCTCTGGGATTAGCTGTTTCATTCTCCTTTCTCTCTCATCTTACTTCCCATTCTAGGGACATATATGGCAGAGGGCACAGTTGACACACAAAACATGTCCCACAGAGATTGGAGGTGGAGGGGAGAGATATATGCCAGGGAGGTTTGTGTAGACACACTGGATACATGCAGGTGGTGGTGATGTGAGGGACATGGTCAACAGAATACAGACACAAACGTTCCTCCACGTTTCCCCCCCCCCCAGCATGCTACGGTACAAAAGTGGCATGTGGGGGGGTCTGCAAACCTGCACACATATGCAAAAAACATCACAAAAGCCATACAAAGTGCTATGCTTTTTTAAAAAAGTGTGGGCGTACATGCGACAGAATGTATTTATTGTCATAACAGGGAATATCTTTACCATGTGCAGCCCAGAACTAATTGATAAGCTGGGTGAATTGTCCAGGACCTGCCCTCTCCTTGCCCTTGCTCTCATCGTCGCTGACCGCTCTGCTGGTCCGTGGGATAGGGGAGTGGTTACAGTGACTACTGATCGTGGAAGATACGGTGCTCCACTCTGAAGTATGAAATGGTGGCCTGCTGGTGGAACAGGTAGAGGCACGGGATAGTGGTCTCATGTAGGAGATGTCCATAGCCCTCTGACTGCAGGATGTCTCATCTGAGTCAGGGTGTTCCTCCTGGTCATATAAAAATGACAAAGGATGGCGAGCTTCCAGTGTGATGGCATCAGGAGAGGATGCAGGTTTAAGTCTGTGATGCCTGCAACCTCAGCAATAATGGTGCTTGGAGGAACAGGGACAATTTCTACCCGTCCATTGCTTCTCCGATAAGAGGGGCATAAGGAGGGAATCGCTGGGGGAGTCGTGTTAACATTGGTTCAAAGACAGGGATTTGTTTTCCCTAGTTGCAGAGCTGGTGAGTCTGGCGAACTCTGTAGATTCCAACCCTCCCATTGTTGCATCCATTATTCAATGGATTCTTGTCACTCACACTTATTGAAGCAATGAGAGAACAGAAGAAGAAATTTAAATAAGGAAGATTTAATAGAAGGAAAAATTTGCTGGACTATTTGCATACCCCTAAAGATGAGACGAGATACTGTAACTTTAAAAAGAGAAAGTGGAGAAAGCAGCAGCTGGGGCAGATAGAAGGAAACAGGAAAAACCGTTTCCCATATTTGGTAGGAGAGGCATGGTGAAAGTGGGAGAACGGGTGGAGGAAGAAGAGATGATGTAATGTGAGAGAGAGTGGAGAGAGTGGAGAGAAGAAGAAGAAGAAGAAGCAGAGGCGAAAGCCAGTGGGGAGTGGCAAATAATAAGAAGGACTTTAGAAAGAGTCGAAGAAAGCTGAAGCTTGAAGAGCTTGAAGAGAAAAGTGCTAAAGGCAAGCAGTTGGCGGTTTGCAGTGAGGAACAAGCGGAGAGTGAAAGACAAGCAGAGAGTGAAGGTTGCTATGCAATAAGAGAAGGAGAGTGGGAAAGCTGTAAACTGAAGGGTGAATTGGTCAAGGCAGGTGGACTGTGGAGTTTCTGGCTTAGTGAAGGGCAATTGGACACGAGTTGCCAAGCAACAAGGGAAGGAATGTTGGAGAACTGTTAATGTTGTTAATGTTGGAGAGCTGCTAATTGAAGAGTGAATTGGTTGAGGCAAGCGGTTCGCAACGCGTTGGACTTAGTAAAGGACAAACAGAGAGAGAGAGAGCTGCCAAGCAGAAAGAGGAGGAGGGGTGAAAAACTGCAAGTGGAACTTAGCCAGTAGAAACAACAGAATGGAAGGCAGTAGGAGGAAAGAGGAAAATTTGAAAACAGCAAGGAAAGGGAAATTTGGCAAGTAGCAGCAAGAAAGCAATCTTCTGGAGGAGAGTAGTCTATGCAAAAGTAAAGAAATACATTGAGAAGACTGTGAGAAGAGAGGAAAGTAACGTGTATGATCAAGAGGATCTGGATCAGAGACTAAAATAGACCTAGGTAATTTGATAGAGTGAGATTAGAGACAAGAAGCAAATATGCCAGCTGGTGATAAGAAAGAGTAAGGATAAGGAGTAAATATATGTATATGGAAAAGAGCTGTTAAAGGAAAAGGAGAGAGGATAGGCTAGTGTGAGGGTTAAAGATTAATTTATAAGGCAAGTGGTGACTACAAGCAACACACCCATCATATGTATCAGATCAAGATAAATCCAAATTGAGGATTAGAAAGAGGTGAAAGAGAAATCGAGATATAGGAGATAAGGGATAAGGGATAATAATATATTTATATTATATATATATTAGAGAAAGCAGAGCCAGTGATAAAGGGGAGTGTTTTAATGGAGGGGAGATATTGAACCTGGGATATACCATCTGTATTCAAATAGAGGTGAGAATATTGAAATAAATTGAAATAAATTAATGAGAGTTTTAGAATTAGATAATAAAGTAAAAGAATTAGAGAGGAAGGTAAGCTTGGGACTTGATTTAATATGTAATAGGTTATTTAAACTGTGTACTGAGATATGTTATAATTAATATAGCTGTGAAACATGATAACTAACTGTGACTGATTAACACAAGGAGTAAGAGAAGAAAATTTCATACTCTGTGGAGTATTGAATGGAAACAAGAGAAGCACGGAAGACAAGAGAAAGAGTAAGAACTGTTTTTGAATGTCTATAGTGGAGAGATAATTTAAAGAATATTATAGATCATTATAGTAGGATATTTTAGAATAGAATATTATAAAGGACAAGAAGAATTATTAGAATATATAGAAGAATGGAAGATTCGTGAAACTAGTTACAAGTGGATATTGAATATGGACGAAGATAGGTAAAGATGATGTAACTATATAACTGTCCAAAGAGATAAATTAGATAAATTAGATCTGTTATTATGGCAAAAAGTAGAATAACTGTAAGGATTATGTAAATGGCTATTGAACTGTATATTGAACTGAAAAATTCTTTAGTTGGGTTTATATATGTAGTGACTTGATTAAGGTACTTGAATACCTATATTATTAAGTTGGCAATAATATATATTTCTGTAATTTTGTAATTTGTTGAGTTAGGGTGAAAAATCTGAGAAAATGTCCACTTCAAAAAAGAATTTGATTCAAACACAAATACCTGCACAGAGAAGAGGCTCCACGGATGAAGTGATTAAAGTTACTGATCAAATAATGCAATTATTGGATGAAATGCGCAGGTTAAGACAAGAGGTAAAGGAAAATAGACAGGAAATGAAAGATGACTTGAAGGAATCTAATCAGGAGATACGAGAGGAAATAAAAGAGGCCAGAGCCGAGATATGGAAGGACTGGATAAAGTCAAAGAAAGAACAACTACTGTAAAAGAAAAGAGCAAGGCCAATCAGAAAAAAATAGAATGACAAGGAACGCTACCCTGGGCTAATGAGATTAGATACAGAGACCATTGTATAAAGATAAGAGGTTTACTGGAAATGAACAACGAAAATTTGATTATAAGACTGAGGTTCCAGGTTTGGCAAGATTAATAGATATGTCGGAAGAGTCAATGGAAAAAGAAATTGATAAGACCTTTAGAGCTTATCACTAGCAATACTAGCAAAAGACAGGAAGTTACCTAGAGACATAGTTATATGCTGGACAAGAACGAGAATAAAAGAAATGATAATACAAAAAAGCTATAATGCAAAAATGATAATAGAGGATGTGGAGGCAAAAATCTTTAAAGATGTCCCACCACAGATTTTGCTGGAGAGACAGAAATACCGGAATTTGATGTTATTGTTGAAAAATCTTGGAATTTACTTTAAATGGGATCGGATAGAAGGTCTATCCTTCTCATATAAACAAAAAAGATACAAAATAGATAATAACTCTAAAGCAAAAGAAATGGAACAGAAATTAAGAGATGAGTTTAGAGGAAAAAAAGAAGAAGGGCAAGAAACAACTATTATAAGAGAGTGGAGATCTAAGAAATATAGGGAGAGCAAATCAGAAGAAGAACTAAGTGAAAATAAAAGGACTGAGAAAGAGAATAGTAGAGAAGAAGAAATAAAGAGAAATTCTAAAGAAAAAAGTTTGTAATCAGAGGAAGAGGAAGGAGATGGAGGAGAGGAAGTTGAAGAGGAGAAAGTAGAGGAAGTATAAATCATTTTATAAATATTAATACTAAGAAAGAGACTTGGACATATATATATATTGTATTATTGTGATTCTTGACAAAACATAAAAACAAGTAAATAAAAATACAAAATTAGGTTAAGGGGTGGAAGGGGTGGCACATCAAAAACATCAAAAATAAAATACATATATTGTAAAAGATGAAAAGAATGATCGATACAGTTAAAATAATATTTTGGAACATGAAAGGAATAAACTCGAAATATAAAAGAAATATTATTTTTCACCAACTAGAAAAATGGGAGGCAGATATTATTTGTATCCAAGAAACAAAAATAAGAAGAACAGATGCAAAATATGATAGGAACCCTAAATTGGGAAAAGCATACATATCATCAGCAAAGAAGAAGAAGAAAGGAATTATAATCTATGTGAATAATAAATATAAATCTCAAGAAATCTTTAATGATAATGGAAGAACTTACATAGGGGTGGAAGTGAAAATGGAAAATATGGCAATGTTAGTGGTAGGTGTATATGCCCCAATGGAGAAGAGAGATTTATACTATGGGGAGATACTGAGACAATTAAAGAACGTGAAGTATAACTCTATTATGTTGTTAGGAGATTTCAAGGCTGTCCCTTAACCAATTTTGGATAGGATATCAATGGAAGGGAAGAGAATTGATATTAATCAAGGGAAATTACCGAAAAACTTCTTTGTAATGCTGGAAGAATTGGGACTAGTTGATGTTTGGCATTATAAATAGGTAATGCTAAAGGTTATACTTTTTTTTCGGATACTCATAATTCAGTCTCTAGGATAGACCTTTTTTTGACATCCAAAAATATAGCTACAAATATAACAGCAATGGAAATATTATCAAAAAATATATTGGCTCATAATCCGATAGAAATGTTAATGAAAACTAGAAAAAAAGCATTGACATGGATATTAAATGAGAATATATTTTAAAAAAGAAGCAAATGTAAATAAAATCCAAAATATATTGGAATGTTACTTCAAAGAAAATAAAACAGAAGGTATGTCTAATAAAATTATATGGGAGGCCAGTAAGGCCATAATCTGAGGAGAATTTATTAAATTACAGGCCCAATTAAATAAAAAGGAAAAAGAACAAAGATTAAAAGAACTGAGAAAAAATGAAGAGGAATGGAAGGAAACAGGAGGTAAGTAAAGTAAAGAGTAAAGTAGATCAACTACAATGACAACTTAAAGAAATGGCAATAAAAGAAATAGAAAATAAATTAAGGTATGTAAAACAGAAATATTTCGAACTAGGGAATAAACCAGGTAAATTGCTAGCAAGTAAATTGAGAAGAGAAAGAAAAAAAACACTTATCGCAGAAAGAAAATACAAGGGGGAGAAAATCACAGAACAGGAGGAAATTAAAAAGTTATTTAAAGAATATTATGTTAATATGTATAAGAATTTAGAAAAGAGTGAGGAGGATAAGAAGAGAATAAAAAATATCTAGAAGATCAAAATATTAAAGTATTGGATGAAGAGCATGTAAGGAAGGCAAATCAACAAGTAACCATAGTAAAAATTAAAAAGGCAATTGGGAAAATGAAATCTGGAAAATCTCCTGGGCCAGATGGGCTGACAGCGTTGTATTATAAAAAGATGGTGGATAGTTTGGCAGAACCAATGAGAGAAATGTTCAAGAATATTAAAGATTTGGGAGTGCCAGACTCTTGGAAAGAGGCTTGGATTGATTTAATTCCAAAAGAGGAAGAAGAGTGTTTAGAAATGAAGAAATTTAGGCCAATATCCTTGATGAACTTAGACTATAAAATCCTAATGACTATTATAGCGACAAGGTTAAAAGAGATACTAAACCAAATAATACATGAGGACCAAAATGGGTTTCTGCCTAAGAGACACATAAAGAATAATATCAGGATGGTCTTAAATATTATAGATCATTATGAGTGTCATAATGAAAAAAAATAGCATTAATCCTATTAGACGTAGAAAAAGCCTTTGACAGGGTGAAGTGGGATTTTCTGCTAGAACTAATTAATCAGATGAAAATGGGAGAAAACTTCATTAAGTGGATAAAGGGAATATACAAGGATCAGACTGCACGATTAATTATTAATCAGGAAATAACAGAAGAAATTAGGATAGAAAAAGGGACAAGGCAGGGTTGTCCTCTCCTGCCATTATTATTTATATTGATATTGGAAATATTGAATAATAAAATAAGAGAGGACACAGAAATAAAGGGAACAAAAATAAAACAGTACTCTTTTAAGTTACAAGCTTTTGCCGATGATCTTATTTGTTTTCTGGAGGATCCAAATAAAAGCATAATAAGACTAACAAAGGTTATAGAAGAATTTGGAAATATAGCAAGGTTTTACATTAATAAAGAAAAGACAATGATTATAACAAAAAATATGAATTTAAAAGAAGAACAAGAACTGGAAGAATTATCAAAATTTAAGATTGTAAGAAAAGCAAAATATCTGGGAATTATGATTACTAAAAGAAGCATAGATTTATTTAAAAATAATTATCTGAGGTGCTGGGAAATGATACAGAAAGATTTAGTTATATGGTCAAAGAAACAACTTTCATTCCTTGGAAGAATAGAGGCAATAAAGATGATTGCCATACCAAAGACTATGTACCTCTTCCAAAACATCCCAATACTTAGCAATGAAAGATGTTTGGAGGGTTGGCAAAAAGAGCTGGTAAAGTTTTTATGGGAAGGTAATAAGGCTAGAATAGGCTGGAAACTATTAACAGAAGAGAAAGTTAAAGGAGGGTGTGCACTCCTGAATCTTAAATTATATTACAGGGCCGCATGTCTAAATTGGTTGGAGGAATGGGTGGATTTGAAAAATGAACGATTATTGGAACTGGAAAGCTCCAATATGAGATATGGTTTCCATGCATACATGATATATGATAAACAGAAGGATAATAGGGATTTTTTTACATCATTTTGTGAGAAAGGCATTATGGAAAACCTGGACCCAAATTAAGGAACAATTTTATACTGAAATACCGAGTTGGGTATCCTCGCAAGAGGCCTTTTGTAGGAGATCTAAGAGGGAAGAAATCCCGTGGATAAAATATAAAGACTTGATTAACTGGAATGGAGGAATAGAAATATCTATTAAGAGATGGGAACAGTTGAAAGGTTCAATACAGGATGACTGGTTCTTATATAGCCAGCTAAGAGAAAGATATAGGATAGATAAGAAAAATAAAGGAATTTCAAACGTACAAAATGAAATAGATGAAATATTTTTGGATTAAAAAAAGGGCATATATCGAAGTATTATAAAGTACTTAAGAATAGAAACTTGGAAAAAGAGACGATTAAACATTCCATGATTTGATGGGCTCAGGATGCTGGGAGCCCTATTGATTTAGAAAATTTGGAAAAGGCGTGGGAGGATACGAACAGTTTCACTAAATGCCAAGATTATAAAGAGAATCATATAAAGATGGCATTTAGATGGTACTTATCACCAGCAAAGTTAAACAATCTATACAAAACAGTAGAAAACTCATGTTGCAAATGCGGAAAGACTCGAGCAAACTTTTATCATCTTTGGTGGAAATGCGTTAAAGCAAAAAACTATTGGACAAAGATAAAAGATTCTATGGAGAACATATTTAAAGGCGAGATGCCTTTGGAGCTAACTTTCTTTTTATTAAATATGATGGGGTCATTAGAGAAAGAACTGGTGAAGAAAAATAAGCGCTTGCTATTATACATGGTGACTGCAGCCAGAATCTTATATGCCAAGGTTTGGAAACAATCTACAACACCATCTAATAAAGAATGGATAAATAAGGTATGGGAAGCGATGGAAGCAGATATTCTAACAGGTCTTTTAAATGACAGAACAGAAGATGAGGTTAATAAGGAATGGATAAGGTTTAAAAAATATTGTGATAAAGAAATAAAGGATGAAGAATAAGATATGAATGGATTTCAGGAAGTAAAGGATAGGATTATATATATATATATATATATATATATATATATATATATAATTATTTAAGTAAAGTCTCACTGAGTTAATTATAAAGAACAAATTTTAGGGAATTCATATTTTGATTAGGGGATCAAGGCAATTTCATTAATTGAGCAAATATTCATTTGGAATACAAAGAAAGTGTCATAGAAACTTAATGCTATGTTCAAAAGACATATCCACCTTTTTTGTTTGTTTATTTGTTTTTATGTTTTGTGTTTTGTTTTTGTAGTATGTTTGGGTTTGGATTTTTTGTGGGGAGGGGGTGAGAGAGTTAGTGTATAGGTAGTGTAGTAGTATATATGTTATGTGTTAGGTTTTATATATTAGGTGTTATATATGTTTGTGGTTTTCATGTAATTTTTTTGTAGAACATATGTGTATGATTGAATTTTGTATACAAAAAAATTAAAAAATAAAATAAAAAAATGACAAAGGATGGGGTGATCTCTGCCCTCTGGCCACCCTAAAGCTGTCCCCTGCACCCCTTCCTGAGGGCCCTGGCACATCTTACCTTGAGGGGGCAAAAGCTCCTGGGCGCATTCTGCCGCAAAGATGTCCTCCAAAGTTTCCGCTCTGGCTGGCTGGCTGACTGGGACCCTCGTGACATCACTGCTGGTGTATATTCTGATGGGCCGTATGCTATCATCCCTGGCGAGGAAGGCATGGAATTCCTTGTAGAAGGGCATGGAGGAGGGGCTCCGTCTGCTTTTGGCCTTGTGATCCCTAAACTTCTTGTAATCAGACCTGAGGTTTTTGGTCTTCCAACAACACTCTTCCCAAGTGCGTTGGTGGCCCCTAGCTCTCATGCTTTCTGCCAACTCCTTAAATGTATCGGCCTTCAAAAATGAATTTCTCAATTTCTCCAAAATGTGTGGCTGTGACCACACAGCTATGAGGTCAGTGGTCTCCACATGGAACCATGATGTCCCTCTCCCTCTTTTTGGCTCACCACTTGTCGATGGCTCTGCCATTCTGCCCGCTGTATCAGACGAGCGCCAAAGGTGCACAGCTATGGAGGTCCACAGCGACAAAGGTCCACTGGGAAAATGGCTCTGGAATGTGTGTGGGAGTCCTGCTTAAGAGTGAAACTTTCCCTTTATCACTTTCACAGTGCTACATCCAGTTGCAACAGTTTCACCTTTCCGCTCTGGCACGTGCGCACTACAACAATTAGGATTAGGGCTAGGGTTCTGAGGCAGACACACCTGTGGCAGTTCTCCCACACCTGAACCCTAAAAACACTTTAATTTAAAGGTTTTTTTCATAGGGTGCATGCTCCCTAGTGGCAGCTGAAAATGCAGCACACCTGTTCACATGCATTTACGGCGGTGTTTTAACTCTCGGGTGCCCTTTTTTCCGCCATACCTCCATCACTGAATACCGACGTACCTATGTAGGTGTGCATGTTTTCGAAAGAAGCGGAAAAATGTGGCTTCTTTTTTTAAGTGCACTTATACAGGAAGAGGTAAGTACGGGGTGCTTTTTTTGGTGTGTGTCATCTAAAGACCATGCGTTCAGGTCAACCTCAAAACACCCCTTTAAGCCCATCTGCATAGCCCCTTAGTTTCTTTATTTTTTAGTAGTGTGGATAATAATTCAAGGTTCTAACAAGCTAGTAAGTGAACAATAAAACTTTATTTGAATGATGGTTAAAATGTTTCACTTGTTATGTTGTTGAATTCTCTTCTTCTTATACTTTGTTACATACTGTTTAACTCTAAAGAACAACAGTTACTAGCCTTTAGGACTCTCACACCATTGTTATTTACTGAGGTCTTTCCAACCTTATTTCTACACTAGTCATCAGGCTAACTAAGGGTTGATGCAGACCGGCATTTTAGGCTGGCCTAGGGGTGGAGCTGGGGCGAGGCGACCACACGCCGGCTGCCCCAACTCTGCCCCAATGCCACGCGCTTGCACAGAGCGTGGCATCAGGCCACCTTCTTGGTACAGTGTGTGCACACACTGCACCAAAAAGGCACAAAAGAGCCATGGAGGTGGCTCTAAGGGCAGCTTTTTGCCACTCCCAAAAGGAGCGGCATTTTGCCGCTCTTTTGAAGGCAGCAAAAAGGAGGATCAAGGCCATGGTGTGTGGTTGCCACAGCCCTGATCTGCCACTCTGAGAGGCAGCCTCCGCCCTAAATCCCAGAAACTCCCTCACTTGGAGTTCTGTCCTAGAGCTAAGTCCCTCCCTTCTGAACTTTAGCCCTCACAGTCCCTCCCTTCTGCACTGTTACCAATCTAGACCTGGTCTGAATTCAGCTGTCAGCCACAGAATTCTTTATTACCAACAGCCCAAGATTCTATTGGCTGTCACCAGCCCACTCCTGATTGGCTGTTGCTAGCTTGGCATAATTCTGCCTGTTCTCCACATGTATGTACTAAAAAGCAAGCTTTCCAATCATGTAGAGAGTCTCTCTGTATGGCAGAAATACTTCTGTTGAGATTCATCATTCTCCTATATGGGGAGTGATAGACATACAGTGTTGGACATCCCCCCCCCCGCTTTTGTGTGTTTTAATTACAACTAAATAGAGCTTATATACATGGATGTGCATGCAGCCATGATTCCCAAAGCAGTGTCATATATAAACTTCAAGGCTGAAGGTTTATAGAAATTGAGAAACATAAACTCCATTGTGGAGACTACTAGAAATGCCATCTGCATGAAGAGGTAACTCCACAATTGATTTTATAGTCTTCTAGTAGTTTATGTTGATTCTTGTCCAGTGGATTGTAGATAAATTCAAATTAGCACAATTAAGGGTGGATACTCTTGATACACTACCACAATGTATCCATTAGAAATGGGATGACCAAAATTTATCCCATGGTGCTTTGCCAAATGCAATATAATGTGCACTCTGATGCAAATTATTAAATTTGTGTGAAAGCAGCATTCTACTGTAGCTGCTGGAAAATATGGCTATTCAGCCACAAACACAGAATACTTTTCAGTAAACACAGTTCACTTGCTCAGTTTACAGTTATTGTATACATGTTTATACATGTATTGATTAGCAGACCAAACAATGATTTGTCTGTGTGAATGAGCTAATCCAGAACTCACATCACCCCACAAAAAAATAAAGATAAGAAAGGATGTTTTTGTTGGAGTCAGTTTACATAGTTAATGGCTATCTAAGAACTGTAAATCAGATGATGAACATTATTGTGTGAATTCAATCCAGTTAAAGTGATCAAGTGTAAATAAAGTTAGTTAGCATCAACTAACCCTTCACAGGTAGTATATCTAATTCCAGATAGCATTGCCTATATAGTTGTATGCCCCAACAAAATATGAATACAATTACTGTTAATCTCGTAAGATAGCTGCAGGAATATCATTCTGTATAATGTATTTTATATGATCATCTGGTTGGCATCCACTTGTGCATATGGGCCCACTGTATAATAAACACTCCAATGTTGCCCATTAATGATATCCATTACTATGTATAAATCAAATGTCACCTTAATGGAGTGCTAACAGACATTTTAATACTGAAGCTAAGAATATCTGTTTTCATGACTTTAATTAGTTGGCACATTTAATTCAAGAGTGTATTTGTACTAAACAAAATTGGATGCACTTAACAATTAATATTGTACACCATAAGATTTTTCTCTAATGCAGTGTTTGTTTTCTCTGCTTTACCCTCTCTCATCTTTTCCCCTCCCTTGTGAAATACTGAATTCTAAATGGCCATCTGTCTATACTGCTTGGGTTGTAGATAAAGCTGATTTATTTAGAAGACATATTTTGGAAAGCATCTGCAGATCTCACCTAGAGCCTCAGCAAAACTGGTAGCTGCTTCATAATTCACAGCCATCAAGTGGAAATGCTTTACATTCCCTTGTGTTGTCTGCACAGGGTCTATAAAATATTTAGACTCAATGGTGGGACCTGAAGAAACAGTTTTGTCACATCGATTTTGTCACCTTTGTTGTACTTGGCCAAGGCAAATGGTCCAAATATTTTTCCTCACCTGTCAAACCCCCTAGTAGTGCCCTCTTGCCACCAGCTACTCAGGGAAAGGCAATCATAAAAGCAACACTGAAGCAATTGCACACAGCCTTTTCTGTAGTCTTCCTTAATTTGAATGAGGAAACAGAATGCTAAAAATAGTATCAGAATAATATGCCATCCAGTTTGCAAAATCAGCAGCACAATAACCTGGAGTCTTAAGCTTTAACTTTAACCCACACACTACCATTCTTCTATGTGTTTCAGTCAGGTCTACAAGACTGTACTTGATGTGGTGGATTGTGAGCTCAGATAATTAACATCAACAACTTAGAAATTGATAAATATAAACTCCATTGTGGAGACAATTAGAAATGCCATCTGCATGAAGAAGTAACTCCAAAATTGATGTTATGGGCTGGATGAGGAAAAACAAAGCTGAGCCCAGACAAGACAGAAGAGCTTACTATCAAAGGCCCTAACCCTCCTAAAGGTGTTTTTTTTAAGTTTTATTGATTATATATATATATATATATATATATATATATTGAATATATATAAGTTTTATTGATTAAAACAACATAAAATACAAATAAAACATACCTATAATACAAACATATAAGACTATACAAACACTTACAAATGTATAGACATATTTCATTTAAGCCAAATGTGTGACTTCCCCCATCCAATCCCTGATTTTTAGATTTTCCTAGACTTATATCGTCTCTCCCAATTATATATATATATATATATCTTATCTCCTAACAATAATTTATACTAATACTATATAAGAAAAGAAAACAAAAAAAGAAAAACACAAAAAACTATGAAACTTTTGTATAGACATATAGTTTCTATCCATCTACAACTCATATATATATCCTAACTAAGCATTTCTCCTTCTATTTTGGGGTGCTTAGTCCAAACTAACAAAATTAAAGTTCTCTCTTTAATATATATAGTTCTTTAATTCTCCAATCCTGATGTCCAATGTTGTCCCCAAATTTGTTTTACATATGCAATAAATAGCTTCCATGTTTTCTCAAATTTTTCTATTGTTTTTTTTTTTCTGAATTGACTGGGTTAATTTATCACATTCCATCAAATCATAGACTTTCATTATCCAATCATTTATTCATGGTATTGACTTATTTTTGCATTTGGAGGCATAAATAATTCTTGCAGCACTAGTCAAATAAAATATGAGTGGGCCATATTCTCTTACAATATGATCTTCTTGATTGATACTTAAGAACAGGGGTAGGCAACCTTTCCCCTTTAAGGGCTGAGGGACTTCATCTCCTAGAATCCCAGGAGCTATGGGCCAACGTGGGACTACTGGCCAACATGGCTGAGGCTTCTGGGAGCTGAAGTCCCTCGGCCCTTAAAGGGGAAAGGTTGCCTACCCCTGCTTAAGAGATATCTCACCGGATCCTTTTTTTATTTTAAACTTTAATATTTTTTCGATTGTCTCATGTATTTTATCCCAAAATCTTCTTGCCACTGCACAGTTCCACCCCATATGGTAATATGTACCAAGATCTTTTTCATACTTCCAACACTTATCTTTCTCTCTTTTATAAATTTTGGCCAGTTTAAAAGGAGTAAGGTGCCATCTGTAGAACATTTTGTAAAAGTTTTCTTTCAAATTATAACTTAACATATACTTTAATCCAGGGGTAGGCAACCTTTCCCCTTTAAGGGCCGAGGGACTTCAGCTCCCAGAATCCCAGGAGCTATTGGCCAACATGGGACTATTGGCCAACATGGCTGAGGCTTCTGGGAGCTGAAGTCCCTCGGCCCTTAAAGGGGAAAGGTTGCCTACCCCTGCTTTAATCTTTTTATCCACATTTTCTCCCATTGTTCTAGATTTATAGGTTGTTCAAAAGTAAAGCAGCTTCATTTATATACCGCTTCATTCCACGCTGTGGGGTGTCTAAGTGGTTTACAATATAAACTCATTGCCCCCCAACAGTTGGGTACTCATTTTAGCAAACTCGGAAGGATGCAGGCCTGAGTCTAGCCTGAACCCTGGCTAGTATTGAACTCGCAACCTTGTGGTCTATGAGTGAATGGCTGCAGTACAGGCATTTAACCACTGTGCCACCAGGGTTGAACATCTTGGGCCCATCTTATCATTTGATCTTTAATTCTTTCATCCTCCATTTTCAATGGTAGCAATAGCTTATTAAAAAAATTATTCTATGATTTTCTTCTGATTTAATTATTTTTTCCAATTCCGGGTCTGTATCTTGAATTATATTTTGTTTTTTATCCAAGCCAAATCTTTCCTTTATTTGATAGTAGGTGAACCAGGTACACTTTAACCCTTCTTTTAATTACTCTAATGTTTTTAGGACCTTTTCTTTGCTCTTTAATAAATCCTAATATAGTACCCATTTCTGATAATTTAATTTGGTTCTCTTAAAAAAGCTTCATTTATCGAGGCCCACATGGGTACCCCTTTACATAATTTTGGTTTTAGATTTAAAAAGTCAGTAGGAGGGATTTTCTTATATAATGATCATAAAACCCTTTGACAACATTTATTTTTCTGTAAAACAGATATCCCTGCCATCCATATCTGATCCCCATACCTTTTAGATTTAGTAATCTTTCATTTTCCAATTTTATCCAATCTGTTATCCAATCGATTATACAGGCATGATAATAGAATTTTAGGTTAGGCAATGCTAATCCTCCTCTATTTAGCTCATCTTGTAATATTTTGAATTTAACTCTAGGCTTTTCCCCTCACCATAAAAACTTCGACACGTCCCTATGTCATGTTTTAAAAGGTTTTTCATTCGTAATTATTGGGAGATTCTGGAATAGAAAGATAATTTTTGGTAGAATAGACATTTTAATCCGTGATATTTTCCCCATCCATGAGAGGTATATATCTCCCCACTTTTTAAAATCTTTTTTTTTTATCTTTCTCCATTTTAATTCATAGTTATTTTTAAAAATGTCTGAGTTTTTAGTGGTAATCTTAATTCCTAAATAGTTTGTTTTCTTTACTATTTGGAAATTTGTTTTTTCTGTTAGCTTTTGTTTCTCTTCCTCCTGTATGTTCGTTGTTAGCATTGTCATTTTGTTTTTATTTATGGAGAGTCCCGAAACTAAACAATATTTTTGAATTGTTTCCATCAAAATTTGTTTCCATTTGGGTTCCTCTTCAGATATTCTTCTCTTTTATTTATTTCTTCTTCTATTTTTTTAAAAGTTTCTCCTGCTTATTGTTTTTCATTTCACTATTGTTGTTTTTTGGATGAAGAAGCCCCTTATGAAAGCTTTAGCTGCATCCCAAACAATATATGTAGGTACACCTTTATCCATATTTTCTTCAAAGAAAAACTAAGTTATTCTCTCCCTTCTTTCACTAACTTTTCATTTCGTAATAAATATTAATTCAATTGCCATCTGTAAGATTTAGTGTTGTTTCTAAGTATCATTAGTACCGGATTGTGATCTGACCATATTCTTGGAAGTATTTCTATTTTGTCCACTATTTTAATCATTTGTATGGAGATTAAAAAGATATCTAGCCTTGCCCACAAGCTATGAGCATTTGAGAAACAATTGAAATCATTTTCCCCCTTATATTTATTTCTCCATGCATCTTTCAGATTTAGTCTATCCATCATTTCGAAGAAAGATTTGGGTAATTTTCCCCAATTTGATTTAATCTTTTTTCTGATCTCCTATTTTTTATGGGGCGAATCACCCCATTCCCATCTCCCATTATTGCTATATTATCATAATACAACAACTCTATTTGTTGTAAAAGCTTTTTATAAAATTTATCTTTCCCCTCTATAGGAGCATATATCCCCACCAACAATATCCTTCCTAATTGATTCTTTAGGTCTCCTATTATGTATTTCCCTTTGGGGTCATTTGAAATTTCTCTTACCTCAAATCTATTATTAACATATAATACCTTTTTTCTTTTTATCTCTTGTTGTTGATATGAATTCTTTTCCTAATCTATGATTTTTAAAAAGATTTTTGTCTTTTTCTTTGATATGTGTTTCCTGAAGGCAAATTATATCAATTTTTTTCCCCTGTAAATAATGGAAAATTTTCTTTCTTTTCTGGGGTGAATTTAAGCCTTTTATGTTCCATGTTAAACATCTAATTTGATTTATCATTTTAATTTTTTTGGAGTCTTTTAGGTTATTACTGCCTTTGGTTAGTTCCCTTTCACTTTGTAGCACTAAAGGTCCTATTCTAAATCCGGTTCTTCTTCTTGTGCTTCCTCTTCTTCATCTTCATCATTTGGTCTTATTAGAAGACTTAGGTATCCTTATAGCTCTCATTCCTGATGCTGTCTTGGGAGAGTCAGTTCCTCTGTTATTAAATATCTTCGTCTTTCCCTATCAACTTGCTCTCTTCTCCTTTGTCTATATATTTCTGTTTCTTCTTCTTCTGTTCCTTCTTCCTCTCTTCTCTGTGATTTCTCTTCCCTCTTTTTTTCTCTATCTTTCCTCCCTTTTCTTCACCTCCTTTCTAGATAGTCCCTGAAGCTTCTGTCCACTTCTAATGATTTTATTACGATCCTTCTATTATTTAAACAGAAAGACAAGTCCTCTGGTTGTATCCATCTGTAAGTTATTTCCAGATCTTTTAACAGCGATGTTAGGAATGCATAATCTTTCCTTTTTCAGAATATCCTCATAGGTATGTCCTTAAATATTTGAAATTCTCTTCCATCGATTTTTAATGGAGACTCTCTATGTCATCATATTAAGCTATCTCTAGTCTGTTTTCTTACAAAATGTATAATAATGTCTCGGGGCAGTTTCTTTTGTCTTCCTATGTTGGAATTTAGCCTGAAAATCCTATCTATCTCTAACTCATTTTTTTCTTCTTTTTCTAAAAATGATGCTAATTTTTTGGGGAAAAAATATTAATTAAATCTTCCTCTTTAGAATCCGAGAAGCTTCGAATCATAATGCATCTCTCTCTGTTCCCATTGAGCTTTGTCAGCTAGTTCTTCTTCTCTCTTCAACTTCAATTTCTGAGACTCTTCTTCTGTTATTTCTGCTTTTTCTTCTTGCATTTTAACTTTTTGTTTTGTTATGGACATTTCATTTGCTAATTTTTCTACATTTGATTTATTTATTGTTTGATTTATTTCATTTAGTTCTGTCCTAATCTCCTGGCATATTTCTGCTTTAAAATCTTTCATCTCTTGTCTGAAATCCATTCTTAATTTCCTAATCTCCTCAAATAAGATTTGATTTGTGGGTTCAGTTTTTTGTTGTTTCAAAGATGGTCTCCTTACAAACTGTAATTGAGATTGCGATTTGTTCATGTTGTTTATCGAGGTTTGGCTTCTTAAACTCATTGCCATTGCTATTTTATCCCAATCAAGAATTCCCTCAGATTTTTATATTAAATTGTGTTTTCTCAATGCAATTACTTATTTACCAGTAGATCTGGTGATATATCACTATCTATTACCAAATAGTACTCTTATAACAATCAAGTTCTTATTGCAAATTAATATTAATAGCAATCAATTCTTAGTCACTATTCCAATGTTCTATAATTCTTATACAACTGTTATCAAAAGGATTTATGCTATCCCTTAAACAATTTAGAACAAGCTTTATATTCTCTCTTTTATCTATAGTCCTCTATCTCCTTTACTTTTTCTTTATTTCTGCCACTAGGGTCTGCTGTTTATTCTCTTTCCCTTCCTGTAGTTATTTCAGTGCCTTCTTCCTTCTATACTCCCTCTGTGATCGTTTGTATTCTAACTTCCTTGAGAGGGAGGACTACTACTCCCAGGATTCTCTTCACTTTCTGTTTCCTCCTCTTCCTATCTTCCTATGTGTTTTTGTGTTTTTCTTAAAGAACCTTTATCCTTATTCCTAATCCTATCCTCTCTCTCACTATCTACTTTCTGCTTCCTTCTCCTCTCTTTTCTTCTCTTCAGCCCTCTTCTTCTTCCCTCCTACTCTTTTCCTCAACTTCAAACTCTTTCTCAATCCCAGTCCTTCCCCTTCTTCTCTATTCCTTCATTTATCCCCTCTATTATCCCTCTTCCCTGGTTTCTTCAAGCCTGCTATTCTTTTCAACCCTTTCCTCTTCCAATCCCAGTTTTTTCTCCACATTTCCAACCTCCCTTTATACACTCTTCACAGTCCAAACTCAAGCGGTGAGGGTCTCGTTCCTCTTTGGTTTCTCAGCCCTCACTCTCCTCCTCTCGCTATGCCCAGCGCTCCCAAAGCTCCAAACGTTCAATTCAATCCAAATAGGGGTGTGCATGAGGGACCTCTGTTTTTTCTTGCTCTGCATCAGCTCTACACCTACTCCATTGCACCCTGCTCCTCTCTAACAGCTCCGCTCCTGAATCCAAGGCTCTAGAGCCAGGGCTCACACCACAACCCCCGCCAGCCCCTTCACCGATGCCAGTGACCTCCTCCTCTCTCAGCCATCTCCTCAACTTCGTGGAATCGCAGGCTACAATGATACACGACACCAATCCTCTCCTTCTCCTTCTTCTCTCAGCCCATGCCACTGCTCGCTTACCAATGACCAAAGACCTCTCCTACCATTCTACAATTGTAAGCAATGTTCTAGGAGGGAGATTATCAATCTTTCAGTCTTATAGTCCTTCTTCTAATATTCTTGTTTGTTTATTCTTATTTTGGCTTTATTATTATACAACCTCTGGATTGCTTTCAAGAGATAAGTGTTCTTATATTACTCCAAATCTTTATGTTTTATGAGTCTTTACCCTGGAGATTTCCCAAAATCAGAGATTGGAGATCCTTCCTTAGTTCAGTAGACTTACAGAGCTCTTTGATGTTAAAAATTTGGTGGCATCCAGACGATACAGGAGCCTTGAGGTAGCTTTCCTCTCCAGTCCCCTCTTATCCCTGATCTATCTTGCTTTGGATATCTCGACATCCAGGGCTCCAACATTTCAAAGGGCAGGAATGGACCCTCGGCTAGGAGTCTCAGATTCTTTGTACCCGAAGAATCCTTTCTGGTTGATTTCAGATTGCTGTTATCAACCCTTTACCTCACTGTTCCAAGTCTCCCCCTGCACATGCACTTGGGGATTATTCAACCAGATGCCATTGTCCACTGGAAGTCCTAACCCTCCTAAAGGGTTTGAAGGTATGTCAATCAGTCCTGGATGGGGTTACACTCCCCCTGAAAGGCTATGTTTGCAGCTTGGGAGTCTGCACCCATTAATCCATTTGGCAGCTCAAAAGGATGTGATGTCCAGAAGTCTGTATTATTGGCTTCAGCTGTTTCACCAGCTGCACCCCTACCTAGAGCTGGAGGACTTAAAGATGGTAGTACACATGTTGGTATCCTTAAGGTTGGACTTTTGCAATGTGCTGTACATTGGGCTGCCTCTGTACCAATTCCAGCAACTTCAGGTAATTCAAAACATGGCAACCAGATTGGTTACTTGGACATCCAGGAGTAACCATATTACTCCAATATTAAAATCACTCCATAGCTGCCAATTAGTTTCCAGGCATGGTAGAAAGTGTTGGTTCTTACCTTTAAAGTTATACATCTAGGTTATCTACAGGATCTCCTCCTCTCATATAATCTGCCCTGCACACTCAGGTCCTTTTGTAGACATTTAGTCCAGTCTGGCAGGATTAGGTTTGTTGTTGTTTTTAAAGGCCCTCACGTCGATCTTGACTCATGGCAACTCTATGGATGAGACATCTCCAAGACCCTCTGTCATCCACTGCTCTGCTTAAATCCTGCAATCCCATACCCATGACCTCCTTAATAGAGTCCATCCATCTAGCAAGTAGCCTTCCTCTCTTCCTACTTTCCTCCACTTTCCCCAGCATTATTTTTTTCTCTAAAGAGTCCCCTCTTCTCATGATGTGTCTGAAGTACAACAGTCTCAGTATGGTCACCTTGGCTTCCAGGGAGGTTTCCGGTTTGATCTGCTCTAAGACCCACTTGTTTGTCCTTTTGGCTGTCCATGGGATTCTCAGCACTCTTCTTTAGCACCACATTTCAAATGAATTGATTTTCTTCCTATCTTATTTCTTAACTGTTCATCTCTCACATCTGTACATGGTAATAGGAAATATAATGGCTTGTATGATTCTAAATTTTGGGCTGAGTTATATATCTTTGCATTTTAGAATCTTTTCTAGTTCTTTCATAACCACCCTCTCCATTCTTAGTCTTCTTCTGATTTCCTGACTGCAGTTTCTATCAATGTTTGATCCCAGGTATGGGAATTCTTTTACTATTTCTATTTCTTCATTGTCTAGTTTGAAGGTCATTGGTGGTAATTATTTTTGTTTTCTTTATGTTCAGCATTAAGCCTGCCTTTGCAATATCTTCTTTGATCTTCCTTAGTAGGTGTTCCAGTCTGTGAGGTTTTCTGCTAGTATTATGGTGTCATCTGCATATCTTAGATTGTTGATATTCCTTCCTCCTATTTTCACTCCTCCTTCTTCTATGTCCAAGTTTGTTTTTCTTATACTATATTCTGACTACAAGTTGAAAATACAGGGTGAAAGGAAGTAGCCTTGTCTGACTGCCTTGCCAATTGGGAACCATTCTGTTTCTCCGTGTTCTGTTCTGATAGTAGTCTCTTTTCCTGAGTACAGATTCCTCATCAGGACTTTCAGATGTGCTGGCACTCCCATGTCTTTTAGGGCATTCCATAGCCTTTCATGCTCTATGCAGTCAAAGGCTTTGCTGTAGTCTATACAGCACATGCTACTTTTCTTTTGGAATTCCCTGGTGTGCTCCATTAGCCATCCTATGTTTGTAATGTGGTCCCTGGTGCCTCTTCCTTTCCTGAACTCCACTTGGACTTCTGAGATTTCTCTTTCCATATATGGTTGGAGTCTATGTTGCAGAATTTTGAGCATGATTTTGCTTGCATGGGAGATCAGTGCTACGGTCCTATAGTTGCTGCAGTCTCTAGTGTCTCTCTTTTTGTGAATGGGGATATATACTGATTGCTTCCACTCTGTTGGCCATCATTTTGTTTTCCATATCTTTTGACATATGTTGGTTAGCACTAGAGTTGACTCTGTCAATGTGGATTGTAGCAGTCCAATTGTTCCTGGTGGTTTGTTTTTCACTATTTCTCTTATTGCTGTTTCCACCTCACTTTTTAGAATTTGGAGTTCATCTTCATATGGCTCTTCATTCCATGTGTCCTTCATTTTGTCATCTCTTTTGTATATTCTGTGCATGGCATCCAACATCTTTTTATTCCTTCCTGGTGTTGAATTATGTTATTTTTATTGTCATAGAGCATCCCACTCCTGGTTTGAATTTTCCTTTGATTTCCTAGATCTTGTGAAATAGATCTCTTGTTCTTCCCTTTTTGTAGTTGTTGTCTTCTATTGGTTGTGGTAGTAATTTTCTTTATCTTTCTGCACAAGCCGTTGTACTGTTGCATGCATAATTCTTCATTTGTTCCTATCTCCTTTTTGTTTTACTTCTCTTCTCTTCTTTATTTTTTGTAATGTTTTTTTCTGTCATCCATGTTTTTTTCTTTTTCTTTTTATTTAATGAAAGTGTCTGTCTGCATTCTTCTTTTATTATGTCCTTGGATTTAGACCATATTTCCTCTGGTTCTCAGTCTATTATGCTTAGTAGTATGAATCTGTTTCTTATGTTATCAGTAAATTCTTTTGAGGTATTATTTAGATCATATTTTTGGTATAATCATTGGTTTTCTTTTCTTTTTGGGTCTTACTCTTATTTTCATTATGAGTAATTCATGATTTGTGCCACAGTCAGCACCTGGTCTAGTCTTGGCCACCAATATAGAGTTCCTCCATCTTTTACTTATTATTATATAATCTTATTATATGTAATTATATATAATCTTATATATATTATAATCTATAATCTTATAATCTATAATTATATAATTCTATGAAAAGGATTAGGTTTACCAGGGTTAGAAATCTAGCTTGTTAGCATGCAGAATCTAGATTTTCCCAACCAATTTACAACTCACCTAGTGCTCGTTTCTTGGTGCTCTAAATCTTTTTATGTTTAAAAATCTTACATGAAATATTCCTATTTTGAATATCTGAGCTCTGAAAGGAAGAAACACCTTACTAATAATCTTCAGAATTTTGAATATTAAACATTTATTCAATATACAATTGTTAAAGGTTCTGATGACATTCTATTTGAACACATGGCATACTATTTAGACAAAAGTTTCTTATCCCCTCTTCATCATACAGAACAGAAGAGTATATTAGGCGATTGGGAACATTTCTGCAACAAAACTGAAGAAACCTAATTAAATCAAACAAGGCTTAGCTGTTTAAAATCTGGAAGTGCAGGCAGAGATACTGTAAAACTATGGAAGTAGCTCCATTGATCTTCCTTTACCATGATCCATTTACATGCTATTGTAGCTCAGTTTGAGCTTATAGTGGCTTTTTAGCAGCTCCATCAGTTGCTTTACCACAAAGCCTCTTTCATTTTTTCACCCTGTTAATTGCAGAATTTACAACAATGACATATTTTGAGAAGTGTATAAGATGAGGATCCAGTGAGGCATGTAAATCGTTCTTTTAAACTTAGATAATCTGTAAATGTAAGAAATTTTCCTTAACTGAACTTTTTAAAAAGCTCAAGAAAAAGAAAATTTCCTTTGATCCAAAGGGTATAAATTTATCTGCACCATCACACCAATGCAATACAAGCAGTAACAGTACAAGGAACTGTAATATTTAGCAGGTGTGACACAATGAGGCTAAATCATTTTAAGGGGCTACCCTATACCCTCTTGCTGGTAGTGAGCCCCCCAAACGCAAATGAATTTGCTTTTGGATAGGTGAATATTGGTTTGTGATGGTCCATGGAACAACCACTTCTGTTATATATTCACAGTAAGGATGGAAACAATATTCAAACATATTTGAAGGGCTTTTTTTAAAAAACATGTTTTGCAAATGTTGAGAAACCCTAACAGGAACAATCCTACACAGGCAGATGTTTTTGTTTTTTGCAGTTTTGGGTTTATTTAGCACAAAATTAATATGTGTTTATTTTAGATAGAAAATAGCATTTTCAGTGTAGGAAACAGCATTTTCTGCTCCAAAAAATGATATTTTTACACAGAATTATTATGTTCCTATAGGGAAAATTCTGTAACTGGAAACATATTGTGCACAAATTTGCAAGTGAGTGATTTGCATAGAAAACAGTATTTTCTGTTTTGAAGTCCTGCCCTTGTGAATAGGCTTTGAAAACTGTAGAACTTTCTTGCAGTGGGAAGAAAATAGCTTCTTTTGTGGAGAAATCTGCTGAAGAATTACATCCCTATTTCAAAGATATTTTTAAAAATTCCACAAAAACATGATAAAAAATACATTGAAAAAATATTTGAGACTTTGACTGCTTTTTTCTTTAAATGAAAGTAAAATGTCAGGTATAAGAATGATTTCTAAAGGAGAAAAAATGCATACCAATGTAAAAACAATCCTTCAAAATAAAACTCTTCTGCATAGATTTACCTTTACTAAAATCATGGAATAATCATAGTCATTGTAGCTTCCCCCTTTTCATAGTGAAATCATTCAGTGTAGGACCTTCTGTTTTTCAGGCACTGTGACAAGTAATTAAGACACCATCACAGTGTTTCCATTGTATTTACATATTACAATACACTGTTACTCAGATGCCAAATAATGTTATAAGTGCCAAATATCAGTAATTTAGATGTATAATTAAATCATTTCCAGTGCAATTATTATCGAGAATGCTAAGTGCTCTTGAAAGCCTCAGGGAATCTAGGACACAAATCTCATTTGCATACAATAAGAGCTCCACAGTTTCTAAGAGATAGTATCCTAATAAATAATTACCAGAATTGAAGACAGATACTTTAAGAACAAAAAAAGGTTGATGCTGTGGCTCTACATCACACCACAAATCTGGCTAACTTGAGAATAATTGTTAATTGAAAATATGTTCATTTTGCAGTGTACAAATGGCAGCATAAAACTGGTGTGGACCATCAAGATGTTGAGTCATTTTACATGTAGATGGAATGTTATCCTCACATGACTTCCTAATGCAGGTATATTAGTGTAAAAGTAAGATATGAACAGTTGCCTATCATATTTAATTAGAGATGGCTGAAAATTTCATTTTAGTGTGTGGTGGTGGTGGTTGCTGTAAAAATAATTCATCCCTATTTACCAATTTCTGCAAATATAGGATAGAAAGAACCTGATTTAAAATATTTAATAGTGTAAGAAAATGGCTTATTCACCCATCTGGTCTGAGTGCCTTAAGTGTTTGACTCTTACATCTTAGGTTTGAATTCCTCTGTATTCAGTCAAGTTTGTGGTGTTGAACTAAGGTAGCCAATTTTTTTTTTCCAGACAGCCTCCTCCTCTTTAATACCTCTGTACCAAGCTTACTATCAGTTTGGTCTTCTCCATTACATATGCTATATCTGTTGAGACTTTGACCAATGCAAGTGGGTGAGATCTGTGTTTGCTTTTGAACAATTTACTGAGATTCACAAATTTCTTCATATGCAAAATGACAAGAATTTGGGATTTTTAAAATGTGAATGCAGTAGGAAGAAGAAAGTTAACTGCATTACCCCCTCAGCCTCAAAGGGAGAGATGCAGGCCCAGCTCCCTCGCCTAGATGGAGAACCCTCCCTACATTCCATCTGCCATGGTCCAGGCATCAGAGAGAGATAAGATCTGCTGGCCTGGTCCCCTTCCCCACCACCATTCCCTTCTCCTTTTGTGTCATGTCTTTTAAAATTGTAAGCCTGAGGGCAGGGAACTGTCTAATTAACCATTTGTAAGTTCCTCTGAGAGCCTTTGTGGCTGAAGAGCAGGGTATAAGTATTCCAAATAATAAATAAATAAGAAATGAAACTTCCCCCTCCCTACTTTTATATTCAATATATTTTTCAAAATTCCCCCACATTGTCCTTTTTTGTTTTTCCTTCTGGGCATTAGCCAAATCTTTGTTTGAAGAATGTTTCTGGAGCACTGTCCGGACTATAACCTGAACATTCACCCTGCAGACCCCAAATGTATGGATCCAGTTGTGTTATGAAATGAGATAGGAGGCCATTCTGCACATGCTCAAAGAAACTGGACCAAGTACTTTGTGATTGTGTTAGGATTAAACCCTTGCACTGGAAAAAGAATTCAAGTATCAGTTGAAGCTGTCGGTAAAAATAATTTTGAAAGAGCAATTGCACTCCTACTCTTTGTTATTTTGCTAAAGAAAATAGACATACATGGCTATCCTTCTGGAAGTGGAGACAATGACATCTATTTTGCTGTATATGTGAATTAAACTTGTTGATTAATATTAAAGAACACCATCCTTCCTACAAAGCTACATTTGAAAATGACAGTCTTAAAATATAGTGTTCTCTTGAATAACATATTTTCCAAACATCTTTTCAGATGATCCACAGCACAATCTATCCACAGAACAATCAATTGCATGTAATCCCTGTAGTTTACACACTGCACAAAATCTCAGCAGTAGCTGTACTCTGAGTGGGAATGTTATATTCTCTATATATCTCACTGTAATTGAAACATGCTACCTAGTTATGTCTGAGCACCCAAAGAAATTGTGAAATGAAGAGACCACATCTATTGATTATTCTAAGGTCATGCAGGTTGTGGGGGAAACCAGTCTGGATTGTCTTCATCTTTTACAGATTGTTTAACAGAGCATATAATGGCATCAGCAACAAAGAAGCTTCTCCTGCAAGAGACATACTGTGCCCAAGGCAGTTTTGCACATAATTGTTTAGAGAGTAAGAATTATTTCCACCTTCTTCAATTCACAGTAGATTTCAAAGTCTGATTAATCAGACACGACACGGGCACTTTTTTCCCTAGAAAAGGTTAGAATAGAGTTGTACTTGGCATCCATTGCTGTGATTTTGAAGGTAACCTATATCCCATATTTCCAGGAATTATGCCATTGATTAATGGGCTCTTTCACCCAACATGTTATTACTCTACCATTGCTAAGCTACTTTTGTGGTTCTGTATAGTCATACCCACTCTCAGTTTGGCTGTCACAGGGCTTTTATTATGAGACAAGTAGCACAACTGACAATAGCAAGACTTACAGAGGAGATGGATAGTAAATCATACAGAATGTTATTTATTTGCTGGTTTATTTTCCATGCTATATTTATATGGCCCAATAGAGAGAGACTTTTCTATCTGAATGCTGGAAGAAGAGACCACAGAAAACAATAAGGTACCTTTTTTATTTTATTTTATTTCATTTTAATTGCAATACATAATTGCAATTTAAATAAGTAGTCAGAAATGCATAGCTGCAAAATTAAAGACATTGAATAAAAACACATGCTCCAAGAAAAGCCACATGGTCCATAGCGGCATACATTTATAACTCTGTGGGGATATGTAGAACCTCAGAACTCTTGAGAGAAAGTTCAGTGGGAATAATATTCTTTTTTTTAACTTGATTGTATTGCTAAAAACAAATATACAACAAACATTACACACAATCAGATATAGTAAAACACATACACATACAAATAAACATACAATACATTTAAAAAAAAAAAAAGACTTCCAGATCTAAAGCAATGGTTATGTCTTTCTATTAAAGTAGTCCTATTTTTTCTTTTCTTTTCTCCCATTAAATATATAATTCTGTAATTGCCTTAATATTTAATATATGACTAATCAAAGGGAAAGAAAAAAACAATTTATATGTGCACTCAATTGTCAAAATATTCTTCCACTCCTAATTTGATGGGTGAGGTTAAACCTCCCACACCTTCACTCTGGTTATCCTTTCCCTTTGATTAGTGATTAGTAAGTGAATTAACTAGACAAGATTACCGATTGAATAGAAATGGATTTTGACAACAAAGTAAAAGTTGGTTCATGGAACGCACAAGGTATGAACACTCCTCAAAAGAGATTTTTTTTTCATTATTTGTTAAAATTAAAATTAGACATATGTTGTCTCCAGGAAACGAGAATCAGGAAAAAAGATATTAAATATTTACGATGTCCGAAATTGGGTTTAGAATTTGTATCTTCTGCAAATATTATAAAGGTGTTTTTTGGTTTTTTTTATGTTAAGACTAAATATGAACCCAAAAAGATTTTGGATGATCCAGAGGGGCATTTCCTAATACTGGAGGTGCAAGTGAAAGGAAAGTATTATTTATTAATCAGAATTTATGGCCCATTAGAAAACAAAGGTAAATTCTACAAAAAAATAAAAGATTTGGCAACAGGATATAACTATGAAAATATAATTATGATGGGAGACATGAATGGTGTTGTGGAGCATAGAATAGATCGTACATCCAAAAATCCTATTAAAGAGAAGCAAGATAAACTTCCTAAAGAATTTTTCCAAATGATTGAATTGACGGCACTCTAAGACGCATACAGATTCAAAAATAATAATGGAAAGGAATATACATTTTATTCAAACAGGCATCACTCCCTGTCAAGAATAGACATGATATGGCTCTCAAAATATCTAGCCACAAAAATAGACAGTGTTAAAATTTTACCTAGGATCTGGCCTGATCATAATCTTGTGATGATGGAATTAAAATTTGGTCCAAAACAATTTAATTGGAGGTTAAACTTGAATATACTGAATGACAAAAAGGTATGTTCTGAGATCAAGAATCAAATTGAGAATTATTTTGAGGAAAACATGAACCGAGACATTCCTATCCATGTAGTCTGGGACACATCTAAGGCAGTAATAAGAGGATATATAATTCAAAAGACTATAGAATGGAAAAAGAAAAGGAAGGAAAAAGAATGTAAATTACTAGAGGAATTTAAAAGATTAGAAACTAACTTAAGGAAAGTTCCTAGTAATATTGACATTAGAAATGAAATTAATTATGTCCAAAAACAGATATCAATATTAACAATGGAGGAAATTGAAAATAGAATTAAATTTATTAAACAAATATTTTGAAGGAGCTAATAAGCCTGAAAAATTATTGGCTAATACCTTAAGACAGGAAAGGGTGAAAAGGGCAATCATCAAAATGAGAGATGTTTATACTAAAGGAGGCCAATTCCTACCTGCAGCCTTGAAGGTGTTCCAGGCTAAGGTTATACCGCAACTGTTATTCGGGATCCCCATCTGGATCCAAGGCTTCTCTGCAGAACTAGAACAGGTCTTTTCAGTCTATCTCCGGAAATTATTTGGAGTACCTAATTGCATCCCTTCAGCAGTCTTACGTCTCGAAGCGGGCTGTCATTCTGTGGAATGTACTGCCTGGACGTGGACCCTAAAGTACTGGCTGAAATTTTTTTACGCAGGCCCTGATTCAGGTCTTTTGCAACTTGTAAGGGAAGATAATTATACTACCCTCTGGTTTAAATGTATCCAGGAGAAACTGCTGAGAATCGGCTTTTCAAGTAACTTCTTTATTACACATGATCTGTCGAGAGCCCAGCAAAATATGATACATCGTATAAAAGACATTGATAACCAATATTCCTTATCCTTTGCTCGTACCACCTGTTCTCCCATTAGTTTAGGGCTACAGTTCAATTTTGAGAGGGAGACATCTTATTTGCAAAATTTGACTATTTCAAAGTTCCGAGTGGTGTTCTCTAAAGCTAGATTTAATGTAATTCCCTCAGCGGTCCTAGAGGGTCGTTTCAAAGGAATTCCCTATCATGAACGGGTTTGCCCTTGTGGTGAAGGCTCTGTTGAATCTTTAGAACATGTTCTATTCTTTTGTGACTTCTATAAAGATGAGAGGCTAAGATTAATTTCTCCCCTCCTGCACAAGTTCCCGGGTAGACCATACAGCTGGTACATGGAGTACCTGTTAAATGATTCTAAGAAAAGCAAAACGGAAACAGTGGCTAAGTTTCTTTTTTTTTGCTGTTAGAACACGTAAGACCATGAGTCAATCCAAATGAACAGCCCTGTTTTTGCATTTCATATATCCAAACAAACATTTATTTTGGTTTTATGTTCAATGGTTCAATATTTCTTAAAATATTTGAGAGTCTTTCTGTATATATATATATATATATAAATGTATATATATAAATGTATATATATAAATGTATACTCTTTGAGCATGTTATGAACATCTACTTTACAGTCTTATTTTATCAAGTTTATGTATCTTAAATGTTTTATATGTTTTATATGTTTTAAATCCATTTTGTTGTCTTATGGCCTGTTGGCTGAAATAAAATTGAATTTGAATTTTGAAAAATTAGAGATGGAACAAAAATTGTTTCAAAACAAAAACAAATTCAAAAAGTCTTAATTAGGTATTTTGCAGAAATATATAGAGAAACTTGCGAGAAAAAGTTAGACATTAAAAATATTTGGAGAAAAATGAGATAGTGAAATTAACTGATGATCAGAGAATTATGTTAAATGAAATCATTACTGTTAACGAAGTAGAAGAGGTGATAAGGGATTCGAAGTCATCAAAATCTCTTTCCAAACGAATACTACAAAATTTACGCTGCACAGTTGATAACACCCCTTGTAAAAACTATGAACAGTATATTTGAAGGACAAATCCTCCAAAAATGGAATTCCGCAAATATTACATTGATTCCAAAACAAGGTAAGGATTGGCTTGAACCTAGTAATTATCGGCCTATGTCACTATTAAATTTGGATTATAAATTATTTGCCACTGTGTTAGCAAAAAGGCTTTAAAAGATATTAGATAATTGAATTCTTACTGATCAAAATGGTTTTCTCACAAATAGAAGAACAAAAGGAAATTTTAGGAACTTGTTAAATTTAATAGAAATTCATCAAAAATATGCATAAAAATTAGCTATGGTTTTTCTAGATGCTGAGAAAGCCTTTGATAATATTAAATGGAGCTTCATGTTTGGGGTACTGGAAAAAAATGGAAACAGGGGATATGTTTATGAATTGGATAAGAAAAATATATTCAAACCAAGAAGCGTGCATTATAGTTAATGGGGAAAAGACAACAAAAATAAGTCTCAATAAAGGCATAAGACAGCGTTGTCCATTGGCTCCCCTTTTGTTCATTCTCACATTAGAAATGTTGTTGAATATGATTAGGAATGATAATATAATTACAGGGGTGGTTAGTTAACAACAAAAGTATAAGTTAAGAGCCTATGCCAATGATGTAGTGCTAACAATAGCTAACCCTGTTAGGCATGGTAACGCAGAGCGTGGAGACCACATAACATGAAGCACCAGGATCCAGACTTCTCTGATAAAGCAGGCTGCTTGTCAGCTGGAGAAACTCATCTCCCTTTCCAGACTCCACAGACAGACGTCTCATGAATGAGGCTTTAATCTTTGTTGCTCTATATACAGATATGTACAGCATACACCAACGCAACTCCAACAGCAATCCAACAACACCACGAACTCAACCCACATGTGTGTCCAGAGGCTTGTACCTTATATAGCCTGTGCTCCACATGGCTTTCTGGCCCTGCCTCTTCCTGCTGGACACCTGTTACTCACCTGAGTGACACTGCAGTTTCACAGCACTTTTACAGCAGTTTCTTTGCTTTCCAGCACCAGGTGACTACCCCCATGATGTCATGTCCTGTTACATCAGCATGAGGCTGCATGACTCAGCTGTGGCCAAATGCTATGTCATCATGGTTGCTGCACTTTCCCACAATGTACATTTTCCCATGGGACCCAATCCTAACAAACCCTGTGGACTGTATGGAGAAAATAATGATGATCCTTAATCAATATGGAGAGGTCTCCGGGTATCAGATTAATAGAACCCAAACTGTGATGCTGTTATTAAATATTCCAGATAAAGAGGCAGAAAAAAATTATAACAATTACGGGATGTAAGAGAGAGAATCGGGTTAAGTATCTAGGAATTTGGTTAATTGCAAAAAACTCAGACCTCTTTAAAAATAATTATGAAAAAATGTGGAAGGAAATAAAGGAATGTTTTAAAAAATGGAACAATTTAAATTTATTGTGGCTAGGTAGAATTGCAGCTATAAAGATGGTGATTCTTCCTAAAATGATGTTTTATTTTCAGAACATTCCCATAATTATAAAAGAAGAACCATTCCATAAATGGAATAAAGATATTTCGGAATTTATTTGGAAAAAGAAAAAACCAAGAGTCAAATTAATAAATTTACAAAATGCAGTTGATAAAGGGGGATTGGTGTTACCAAACTTAAAATGGTATTATGAAGCTTGCATTTGGATTTGGATCCACTTTGATTGGATTCAGGATTGGTTTAACTTAAACAATAACAGAGTACTAGTCCTCTCATCCTCCATCAAGCCACTGCCTCCAATGCCCCAGGTCACTACTACTCAACCACCAGCCTTCCAAAACCTTGCAAGCAAGCCGCAAGCATAGGTTATAATCTTTTCGGAATAATCTTCTGGCTCCAGGGAAGATGGTTTTTAGCGTTCCATGTATTATGGTTGCCTTATTGTTTGTATTGTTTTGTTGGACTGTTTTTTTACGGCATTTTAATTTCCTTTTAGTTTAATCTTGTTTTAATGGGAAGGGGTGGGAGATTTGGGATGAGGGAATGTTTTTAACTCTGTATGTTTTAAAATGCTGTAACCCGCCCCGATTGCTGAGAAGAGGGGCGGGCTATAAATAAAATTTATTAATATTATTATTATTATTATTATTATTATTATTATTATTTGGAGGGGATTGATATACAATATGGGTTCCATACATATCTATTCTATGACAAGGCTAAAGTAGATGGGAATTTTAAAAACCATTATATATGGAAAGCCTGTTTAAGGGTCTGGTTAAAATATTTTTTAAAAAATGGTGTAGCAAAGTACCGTTATGGGCATCACTGGCGGAGGCCATCTTAAGAAAGAGAATATATAGTGAAAAGATTTGGTTTAGATATAAAGATTTGATAAAAATAGAGAAGGATAAGATGATCTTTAAAATGCATGAAGAAATATCACAGTTAAGCTGCCAATTAAATTGGTTTACCTATAGACAATTGAAGGAAAGGTTCCAAATGGATAGTAAAGTAGATGGGCTAGGCCATGCATAAAGGAATTTGAGAAAATATTGAAAGAGGCTAAAAAAAATGATATCTAAATATTATAATTTGATAAGAAACGGAATTGGAAGAGAATTCGGTGAAAGATTTTATGTGTCCGGGAAAGCAGCCAAAGGGCTGATAAGACAGCTGGCTTCAAACAAACAAGATCCCCAGCACAGCAAGTCAGTGTTACTACACAGTAACTCTACCATAGGGTTTACCAAAAGAATTGTCAGATGGTCTGAGGTTTGAGGTATCAGATAGGCAGATCGATAAACAGTCCAAGGTCAAGGTTTCCGGATAGTCGAGGTGATCTAGGAGACACGGAGCCAGAGACAAAGTCTTTCCCATAGAAGAGTCAGATATCCACTGGCAAAGCACCACCCATGCTCCAAGTTCTTAAGAAGGCAAGGAGCTAGCCTTCAGCTGTGTCTGATTATTAACACGCTTCTGCTGAAGCCTCCGTGATCTATGCAAGCCCTCTCTTTCTGCTCGATGCTCCTTAAAGGTAGGCACACTGCCCAGATCCTCCTTCCTGGCTACAGCATTAGGCAGCCCTGACTGCTAAACCTCTGGAGGGCCCACAGCCTCTGCTACAGCAGAACTAGGGCCAGCCTCTGGCTCTTCCACTACAGGTTCAAGTCCCAGGGGCCCTGGCTCCTCCCTTACAGGTTCAGGTCCCAGGGGCTCCAGCTCATCCCCTGAGTCCTCTGAATCGTCCTCCAGGCAGGGCATGACATTATGGTTAAATCGGCATGTGACTTAAATTAAGTTATACAAATGGAAAAAGTTAAAGATTAGACATATGAATAGTGTAGAATTAAGAGAAAACCTGTATAAGTCATTATTCCGATGGTACCTTACCCCTCGCAAGTTGTCAAAAATATATAAAGGATGCAACCCAATGTGCTGGAAGTGTGAAACCAACCCAGGATCCTATCTGCATATGTGGTGGAATTGCCCATATGCAGTAAGATTTTGGGGAAAAAATCATGAAGTTATTTTTTTTAAACATACAATTCCACCTTGACCCTAAAATATATTTACTGAATATCATAAATGAAAAGATTGAAAAAGAAAACAGTAAGTTGTTTTGTTTTGTTTTGTTTTCTAATTACCGCAGCAAGGATGATGTACGCCAAGTTCTGGAAGAAAAAAAATACCCACATTGGAAGACTGGAAAATAAAACTCTATGATATGTATGAAATGGATAAATTATCACAATTATTAAAAAATAAAAAGTTAATATATTTTTATAAAGTATGGGAACCATGGATTGGCTATACGCAAAAAGATGGTAATCAGATTAGATATATAGCTTTGAAAGATTAAATTTATAAGATATATATTTTTCATTGGTGATCATGTTGATACAGGTTTATAGGAGATAGTTATTATTTAACAAAGTGTAATTAAGTTCAGTATTCATAGAGCTTGAAGTTTATTGAACCTGCATTCTTGGACCAACCTGTGCTCTTAGACTAATAGGTTATTTACAACCTGTATCATATAGGATTTCCAGTCCTCAGTTCTTTTTTAATTTACTGTATAATTTATTTTTATTACACATATACTATAATATGTGGAAATATGTTTAAATACTTCTAGATGTGGACTTAGGAAATTTAAGATAAAAACTTAGAATATATGGAAAATATATAAGTGACAAATCGAATAACGGGATTAACTCCACTTTTTGCTCAAATATTTAAGTAGAGTTTTTGAATAATAATAGTAGTTTGATATTAAACTGCAATTGATATAACTCCTGATGTATGAAGGTAATATATAGGAAAAATAGTTATACGGAACAATGTAGGCATATAACTTTATCTGTATCACTTAGGACAGGGGTAGGCAACCTTTCCCCTTTAAGGGCCGAGGGACTTCAGCTCCCAGAAGCCTCAGCCATGTTGGTCAATAGTCCCATGTTGGCCAATAGCTCCTAGGATTCTGGGAGCTGAAGTCCCTTGGCCCTTAAAGGGGAAAGGTTGCCTACCCCTGACTTAGGAAGTAGTCAGTGGTTGTTTTTTTATAATTGATATGTGTGTAATTGTTAGTAATGTATAATGATATATGTGTAACTGTATGTGTAATGGTCTATGTGTAAATGTACGCGTAACTGTAATTGTTTAATTTGTGTATTTTAATCAATAAAATTTATTTTAAAAAATATTTAACATATGACAATTCATTTATAATTGAAAATTAAACCTTCCTTTAAATTATAAATTATTTTATACATATAACCCAGATAGTTACTGGTATTAAATTATAATTGCCATTTACAAAATTAATATTTTTAACCTTCTTATGGCAAAACACAATTTACTTTATCTACTTTATCTTTTTTCCAGTGTCCTTTTGATTTTCCAATCTGTTTTTAATTTGGTTGAGATGGTTTTTGAGTCCAGAAATTATTCAGATATTCCATTACTAAAGTCCATTCATCTTTAAATTTGTCTAATGAGTCATATTTAATCAAACATGTTAATTTATCATTTTCCATCAAGTCATATAATTTCCAGATCCAATCCAATCCAACAACAACAAATTTATTGATTAGTCAACTGACCATATCAACAATAAAATACAGTATCTCAAGTACAAAATACAACATATCAGAATACAAACAATAGTAAAGTAGCTCAATCCTAAAACAAATCTAAGATTGACTAGGGTTAATAAATATGTTTAAATACACAACTAAATAGTATGATATACAAAATAAACGACACATACAAAGTAAAATAAATAAAGATAATAATAATAATAATAATAATAATAATAATAATAATAATAATAATAAAATATATCAAACTAAAACTGGGGGACAAGGCTTAAAGAACTAGGAGGTTTAAATATGCTCATCACCATGACATGGCACGCCATGATAAATAATGAATTGATCTCTCAAATGAACCACTTGTATAAGAAATTTTGCAGTACATCTCACTAAATGTAAGTTCTCCCCTGAGAGAAAATAGGACAATTTAACAGTAGGATCCCAATTAATTGTTCTACCCAAGTAACATTGTAAAAAATGGGATCTCTCCTTGATGTATATGCTACAATCAAACAGGATATGTATAGTGTCCTCTACAGCAGAGGCACCACAGATACATGTTCTTTTGTGTAAGGTATGTTTTGGAATTGTCCTGATCTGACCATGGACTTTAATTGCTCAAATCTGGCTCTTCTAAAAGCTGTTCTCTGACTTTGTGTTAACTGTAGTCTAAGATATTTTTCTAAGCCAAAAGAAGTTTTATTTTTGGCTAGCCAGTTTAAGGATTTACAACCAACCATCGCAGCTATATTTGTTTCAGCACTAATATCCCCAATCCTTTGTTTTAAAGTTTCCTGGGCTTTACAATCAGCAGAAAGAAGAAAGAAAGAAGAGAAGCCTAGCTGGTGAATTGATAGGGAAAGCTGACATACACAACACTTCAGATTGCCAATAGCTAACTGTTCATCCAGTGGGAAATCTCCCTAGATCCATTTTAAGGATCTTTAACCAGTAATTAACAGCCTTTTTCAAGACCTGAGATTGGATTGAATAGGCTCCAAGTTCTGCTCTCACTGCTTGTGCTGGGGTGGTTTTATCTAGAACAAGAATCCTCCTAAGGAAACTGATCTGGGCCTGTTCCAAAAGAGGAACTTTCAAATAGCCCCAAAGTTCTGCCCTGTATGACAAAATGGGGATGGTTTTGGCATTATAAATTTTTAGGATAGGAGGTATGCTAGCGGGGGGGTTGTGATTTATCAGTTTTTGAAGAGCACAGGAGTTCACAATAGCTCTCTGTTTGCTTCTTCTGAGGTGGTTTGTCCAATTTCCTGAATTTGAGAATGTTAACTCTAAATATAGATAGGATTTAACTTGCTCTATCTGAGTTCCTTCCAAAAACCAATTATATTTTTAATGACTTTTCCCAAAAACCACCACCTTAGACTTCTCTTTGTTTATAACTAAGAAGTTAAGAGAGCAGTAGGTGGCTAGATTCTGTAGATGCCGTCTCAAACTTATTTGCATGCGGGCAATCAGGACTATGTCATCGGCATAATGAAGGACATTAAGGAATGTGTTGCCTATCTTTGGTGTGTGAACCAATGTAGAAAAAAGATGACCTGGGATATAATTAATGTATAATGAGGGCCCCCCAAAATACAACCTTGTCTAACTGAGTTATACACATTAATTTTCTTGGACAACACAGCACTAGTGCCAATACACACTTTAAGACAGGTATCTGAGTGCAGGGCTTTAAGCAGAAATAATAATCTTGGTTCCATATTCATTCTTGCCAGTTTGGTCCAAAGAATATCTCTGTTGATTGTATCAAATGCTGCTCTAAGATCAATAAACACTGTGTAAAGTCTTTTACCTTCAGACATATACTTTGTAATGAAGTTATGTAAAATAAAGCAGTTATCCATAGTAGATCTGCCTGGTCTGAATCTCACTTGTTCTTCCACTAACAAATTTTTAGCACTAATCCAGTCCTCAGTTCTGCTTAATAGATGTTTTGTATACAATTTGGCCACAATATCAATGAGGCTTATGGATCTATAGTTTTTGGGGTCCCCTTTCTCACCTTTTTTATATATGGGAACTACGATAGACAATTTCCATCTGGAAGGGAAGTGGCCTGTGTTGTTAATAAAGGTGAACAAACCAGACAAGACTGGAGCCTGCCACTCCACAAAGGTCTTAAAAATCTCTGGTGGTAATAGATCTTCACCTGACACTTTATTTGGTTTCAAGGTTTGTATGATGTTTTTAATTTCAGCCACAGTAACTGATGGCCATAGAGGCATTTCTGCTAAGGAAGAAAGCAATTGGAAAGGTAATCTTCTGAAAAATCCACTGAGTGGCCTTGATTGGGATCAAATTTAAAAAGAAATCTTCCCAAACTATGGCTGGGGTGGGGACATCTGAATATAATCTGCGTTCTTTCAACATTCCATTTACTGCGTACCAAAAAATAGCAGTATTTGATCCTTTGGCTGATAGCTTCAAATTTGCCCATAGTTACATGATTGGCCTTCTTTGTTGACAGGAGTTTTTTGTAATTCCGTCTAAGAGTTAGCATCCTTGTGTGGTTAACTACTGGAGACTGATATTGAGTCTGTCACATGGCCGATCTTAAATGTCTCCTAGCTCTAATGCTAATGTTAATTTATCATTTTCCATCAAGTCATATAATTTCCAGATCCAATCCAATACATTCAGTATGTCTTTTTCCTTCCACCTTTTTGCATATACAATTCTAGCTGCAGATAGCATGTAGAATAAAATTCTTCCATGCTTTCTATTTCTTGATCAATCATTCCTAGCAAAAAAAGCTTTGGGTTTTTGTTTTTTTGGATATTTACCTGTAATATTTCTCTTATTAATTTTTGAATTAATTTTACCTCTCTCCTTCCCACACTTCCAATGATAGTTTACATTTCTGTACATGTGAGCTATTTTGTCTGGAGTCATCTATCACCTGTATTCCCTCTTGAATTATTGTTTTCATAGATCTGTACAGACTGTGTATTTGATTCTCTTCTGCCAATTGCTTTCTCACTCCTCTGATAAATATTTTCTCCACAGTCTCTGTCCCATTTTATCATGTAATCTTTGATCAAGTCAAATTTCATCTCTATTTTTAGTAATTTCTTATAAAGTTTAGAGAGAGTTCTGGTGTCCTCTCTTAATAAGATTTTTTTCTAGGTCTGATTCTTCTGCTATTCCATATAATTTCTTATCCATTTTGAATCTTTCTAAAATCTGTCTGTACAGATACCAATATTATCTGTAACCTTTTTCTATCCACTCATCAGGTGTTTTCATAATATAATTCCCTTATTTATCCTTGGATAATATATCTTTGTATGTCACCCATTTCCCTTTTAGAATTTCTTCTCTTTGAAAAAAAAGCCCCCTTTATGGAAACTCAGACTGGGATCTTTCTGTTAATACAAAGTTTATATTTCTGCCAAATTCTGAATAATGATCTCCTGATATAATGGTGGAGAAAGTTTTTATTTACTTTTATTATGAAACATGTAGGCATGCCAACCAAAATGGTTGTCTATCCCTTCTAGCTGTAGCAGTCTTTTATCCTTCAGTGTCATCCACTTTTTCAGTCAATAAAGACATGTTGCATGATAATAAATTTTTAGGCATGGCAATCCAATCCTTCTATATCTATTTCATCCTGCAGTAATTTATACTTTATTCTAGGTTTTTTAACCTGCCCATACAAATGTTTGGATATCTTTCTGCCATTGTGAAAAAGGTTTAAATAATAATAAAATAAAAATAAATAATGTAGGGATGAAATTCATTGTAATTGTTCACTCTGAACATTTTATCTATTTCCATGATGAAATTTTCAGATCTAATCCCATAAATTCAGCCAGACCTGGTGTTATCCTCTTATAGAAGTTTTCATCTTTTTGCTCTGGTAAACCCCTTATTTTAAGGCATCTCTCTGAATTTTTGTTCAAGTTTTGTTCTTTTTTCTATATCTTCAATCTGTCCTTTAATTAATTTTTTTTAACCTTTTCCTCTAGTTATCTATTTTCTTCTTCACTGTCTTTGGTCTGTGTCAGTTCTGGAGTAATTTTTTCTAATGAATGTTAAAATATTTTAATTTCTGCTTTCACATCCTGTCTGATTTCTGTTCTAATCTGTTTTAATTCCTGATTAATTTCTATTTTGTCTTGTTTTATCTCTTGTCTGAGTCTTTTTTTTTTAATCTCTTCCAGAATTGTCATATTAAAATCAGCAGTTTTCGGTTGTTCAGTTGATGGTCTTCTAGATTATTTTGTTGGCTTTTCATAGTTTGAAATCTTGTTGTTATCCCTGAGGCCATCCTTGTCTGTTTTTTTTTAAAAAATTGTTTTTACAGCTCTTATTCTAAGTTTTCTTAATACTAGAGATATATGTAATTAATTCTTAAGATTAAATTTTCCAGACATTCAAATTTTTCAACTTTTCAAATAGTTAATTACTCATTCAATTTATTTATTTTTCTCAATGATCCTCTTTTGATTTCAAAGTCAGCTTTGAGATTTCAGTGGGTGAATAATGTGATGGAGTGAAGCAATAATTTTGGCACTTCCCAGATTCACTGACAGATGCAAATGTAGTGTTTCTTCCCTTTGTGGATGGAAGGAGGGTTGAGACTGTACTGCAGGTGCTGCTTCCATGGCATGGCATGGCAGATGGGAAGTAGTGTTAGGCCCAGCCTAGCTGAGATCTCAGGGGAGGACTCTGAGGCTGAGCTTGAGCTTCAGTCTGAAATTGAGTCTAGCCCTAGCACTGCCCTGAGAGCTCAAGCAGAGGCTGTGGCTTTAAAAGACAAGCAGGAGCCAAACCTCCAAGTAACAGGACCTTCTAATATTTTGTGGACATTCAGGAGGAGGAGGAGGAGGATCACATACTTAAATTTAACCAGAGACAATGGTCATGACTCAAGTGCTCGAGGAGGCTTTATGAAAATTGCCAGCTAATCAAAAATCATCTGCACTAATAAGGGCTGATGATAAAAGACTGGGAAGGATGCCAGAGATTTCTGTTGGGAAACAAGCCTAATTTGGGGGATTTATAATTAGCTCAAATGTGAGAGTGAAGTGCCCAACTTCGCTTTGGAGATCTTATTCAAATGTATACCAATGATGCTGAGAGGAACCAAACTCTAATTAAAGTCTAAAATATTTATTAACACAACCAATAAAGCACGCATACACACACTAGAAGGATGAGCGGGAGAGAGCGGGGAAAGCAGAGCAGGAAAGCAGGAGAGAGGGAGATACTTACACCTGAGAGACTCCTCAGGACTTCTGGCAGCGAATGCGGATGGGTGCCGTGGAAGGGGCACAAACGGAAAGAGAGGGGGTCGCAGGAACTATCTCAGAGTGCAGACCAACAGAGATTCAGCATGCACTTCCAAGGTAGCACATGGTCTGCTAAAATCCAGGGGTTTTTGATTCCTGCCTTCTGGCCATGAGTCAAACAAAAGGAGGACAAAGGCTTGATGGGTTTACCATTGTTTACCTAAGTCTGGGCATAGTCTAAACCAGGGGTAGGCAACCTTTCCCCTTTAAGGGCTGAGGGACTTCAGCTCCCAGAATCCCAGGAGCTATTGGCCAACATGGGACTATTGGCCAACATGGCTGAGGCTTCTGGGAGCTGAAGTCCCTCGGCCCTTAAAGGGGAAAGGTTGCCTACCCCTGGTCTAAACAATGCATTTGGTTTCAAAACTATCGAGGAAAGGACGCTAGAGAAAGGGGTGCAATCAAATCTGATCATTGTCCCATTAAGTGTGAGACTAAGACAAACATCAATGTGTATCTTTTCCAGTATAATGGGATATAACCAAGGGCAACTCCCAAACCTGCCTGTCCAGGAAATCTTTAGTGGTCTTGAGCAACTTCAGCATTGCCTACCTGACCTTACATTTAGGGGATTATGGCTGCCATCTCCCAAGGGTCAGGCTGGGGTCATAGGGAACTCCACATGGCTAAAATATATAATGAAAATGGAGGACATCCACTAACAAGATTTTCAGAAGCTATCTGAGTTCTCTGGATAAAGCATTTTGCTTCATGACTCAGTATTGATTGTACCTTTGGACTATGGACTGACCTGACCACTCTGCTCTTCTGGAACCCTTGACCTCAACTGTCTGACTTCACTCTTGGCTTAACCCTTTGTCTTGCACCCTGCCTGACCACAGGCCTTGTTACTGGACTCTGCCTTGTTTGTAAGTCTGCCCTTTGAGGTTCGCTTCAGTTTCACAATCTGGTTTGTTTGGACTTGTTATCAATTACTTGGCTGCTTTCATGGACAGGTGGCCATATAGGATGAAGAGAAACATGGAGCCCAGCAGTGCCACTTAGGGGCTGTACAGACACCACCACTTTCCTTGCCATATTGGGGCTGCAGCAACCACACGCCACAGCCCTCATCTGGCATTTCTGTGGTGCAAAAAGAGCTACAAAAAGTAGCTCTATTTTGCACTGCAGAAAGGGTGCCCTAGCTGTTGTGGTGGCTTTTCTGGGCTCCTTTGGCACAGCGTGTGTAGACGCTGTGTCAAAGGAGTGCCCTGATGCCTCCTGCCATGAGGTGGGACTTGTGGTGTGAAGTCAGCATGGGGGAAGAGTCATGGCAGTCAGCATGTAGTCGCTACACACCGCACTCTGCCCCCAGGCCGGCTCTTTATGCCAGTCTCTACATCACTTTACTTGTGCTTGCCTTCTCCACATGTCATCTCCTGAGCTACAATGACCTAGCCATACACTGCTGCAACTTTTAAAATCCAAGTGAGACCAAAGAACAGACTCCCCCACACATCATAGTGTGTGTCCAGTGATGACTGTGTGTCCAGTGATGACTGATGCATATCACATTTGAGGCAATTCAAGTAAATTCACATGGTTGGGAACAGAGCCAGTGTCACACATTGTGCATACAGATAGGTAATCTATGGATCTGGGGGAGTGGAGTTCACCAGGCAGTGCTTCTTGCTGGGCTGCAAGTGGTGACAGTCTGTCTTTTTTGCATGGCCATGCTACTACAACACCACGACTAACAGGAGAACCAGCTCCGGCAGCATTACCACTGCTGTCACTACCTCTCATCTCTCTGCCCTCAATTTTATTTATTTATTTATTTAATATGCCACCCTTCTCCCCAGAGGGACCCAAGGTGGCTCAATGAGGAGTATGTAACAAGGAGGTGGGGATGACCTTAGGGTGAAGAAGGCAGGCACAGGTAAGTGGCATTGTTGGGGCTCTATGTTCCTCTTTCTCCTGTATGGCCACCTCCCATCTGCCCAACAGATGAAGAAAAGCAGTCAGCAACTTTTAAAATCCAAGTGAGACCAAAGAACAGACTCCCCCCCACATCATACTTATAACCACAGTCCATTAGGAAGTAGTGGGAGAAGGTTGTTTAGAACAGAAACAGGTGGTAGAGAAGTACAGGGAGCTCATGTCTGAGCTATGAATACTTCACAAGCGTGGAGGTGGTGATGTGTCTCTGCTTGAAGAAGGGAGGACACTTTGAGAAAACTTTGGTGATGCTGTCCTTGGCCAACAGCAGAAAAGGAGAGAGGTATTGTGAATTGATCTGTGGCCTCAGAAATCAATGCCCTGCAGAACTCACCCACTCTTTCCCCCTCAGGTACATATACACAGTCAGAGCAGTCCTCCCCAGAAACTCTGGCACTCAGATATGTAATTCTCCATTTGATGACTCAGAGCCAGACACACTCCAAGCTGATTACCCTTTCCCTGAAACCCCCAGTGAGACTACTCCCCGTGGGTCCAGGACTACCAGCTCTGGAAGGACACCTGTGTTGCTGGGCTTAAGCTCCATTCTAGCCTACAGCCATCATCTCTTCTAAAATCACGATCTTTGGAGATGCTATATGGACAGTGGAGAAGACAGTGGTTCTGCTTGAGACCCTCCAAACCAGCCAGGGGATGGCCTTGCTGATCAGCAGCTCCTCAAGGTCCTCTGGTGACCTCTGGGAGGATATTGGGGCAGTTTAGGTAGCAAGTCTACTCCAGGACCATCTCTCAGATGAGGGCCAAGTAGAAAGTGGTAAAGAGGGGTTTATTCTTAGTGTGTTATGCCCATGCCCACATTTTACTGAAGTCTATGGGCATGCTGGGTGAGAACAAGCCTCCTGAGATATGAAATCTGAAGCACTCCTAATAAGCCAGTTCTCTACCTTTTTGCCCCCTTCCTAGTGTCATGCAAAAGTGGCCTGGTCCCAGCTGAATGTGTAGGACTTGTGTATATAATAAATGTGTAACAAAGTGGGAGACTGTCCTGATGCAGATTGGGACTCCTTTTGCAATAGACAATGATCCACACTGTACATAGGCACATAATGTTTTCCCAATTGATGCCCTGGATGTCACATGTTGATGCTGCTACATTCTCTCCATTAGTACCCTTGGCAGGATGGTATGCCAATGAGTCTGTGTGTTTGTGAGGTGAGGGGCAAGGAGACACCTCTGTGTTTTGGCTGTATGGTGGGTCTCTGCTCTTACCTTCACAGCCACATTTCAGGCCAGTCAGTGGCAGGCACACATAATGGCTGTGGAGGGGAAGGAAGAGGATAAGATTGAGATGGTGGTCAATGGGATGGAATAGAGGCACATCCTGCTCCTTTCAAGCAGTGGAGGCAGTGGCACCTACATCAGAGGAGAGAGGAAGGAAGGCTCTACAGCCCTTGCCAGCCCATAACAACACTGCCAACATCTTAGAGAAATTGCATCCTCTGTCAGTCCCTACCTCTCTCATCCTGGACAACCAGGAAAGGTTTGCCCAGCTGAGGTGAAAGAGAAAGCATGATCGTAATCTGGTCTCTGGCAATGGTCAGGTAATACTGGGATTCACCTGGCATGGGAGGGGGCACTGGAAACCATGTGCCTTCCATTGAAAGACTTCATGCCACCCATCTTTGTTCTTCACCCTCCCTGATGTTTAGCTTCAGTGGGACGTTAGATCTGTGAAGTACCTTGACTATTAGCAGGGAACCAGCTAGCACAAAACAGTGAAAAAGACACAAACAGCATCTCCACTGATGTCCTTTCCCCTTCCTCCATCCCTTCCCTAACCCACTCCCAGTTGTGGCCTACCCCATGTCTCTCCCTCAGTAAATAAATGTTTCTTTTCATTGTTAGCAACTACCTATGTGTACCTTTTACCCCCTCACACCTTGTGCGTGGTGCCAAAAATAGGTTGTGGTCCATGTGGCAGCTCTGTATGCCTGGGCCTCCCTGGGTATAACTGGCACTCCCAATGTATATCGGGACACTGGTGAGAGGGTGCTCATGAACATCACGCTCCATCAAAGTGAATCAGTCTCCCCTTGCCAGTATCCTGATATGCACGTTCACAGTTCATTAACAAGATCTGTTGCACCTCTGCTATAGAGTTAAGTTTATGTAAAGTTGCATAGGATTCAGGCCTATATATATTCTTTATACTACATACAAAACAGTTCTTTTGTTTCTACCAAAAAAAGTATACTAAGCAGATGTCTGTTAGCGGGAGATATTTTATTGACAGACTGTATTATATTATGCCATGTCATTTTAAAAGATGCATGTACTCATTTTGCCTCTTTAAAAGGCAATAACCAGCCTCACAAACATTCATACCATTCATGGCCCACTATTCTGGGTGGCTACAATAATAAGTTTGATTTGACTGACTGAAAAAATAATAATTTGCTTGCAGAGCACAGTTCAGGAATAACACCATCACTGGAAGAAAAGAAAAGAAACCATCTAAACCAAATGCTCTTGGGCAATAGTGTCATTAGGTCTTTTCTTTGGATGGACAATAGGTGCAGCAGGCTCCAACCTTCTGATCTCTGCACACTGAAACTTGTATCAACTAGGAATGTGAATATCTCTCAATCTCAGTTTTGTTTCATTTCTACTAATTACACCTGAATTTTCCTCCTTCTCTGATTCCTAAGTTACGAGAGGGTTTCTTTTTTCTTCCTATGTGGAAATTTATGCATACTTTAGTACACTTTCTTCTTGCAATACACTTTACCTAATTCATGTATCTTCACCATGACCAAGTATTTTTCTTTTCCTTCTTTTCCTCCTCTCTCCCAGTATGCGAATTAAGGCAGTTCACCATGTGATGTGAGAATGCAACAGAAAAGCCTCCAGGCTCCACTAGGAAACCATTCGGATCCACCAGCCACCTTGAGCAGACCCCCTTAAATGATCTTCCACCCCAACAGAGGTTCAGAGTCCATTGAGTTTAAATCTCACCAGACAATAATCTGCCCATGGACAACAGAAATACAGAAAGATCACTATCATCCCAGCAAGAATAGAAAGCTAGTTCCAGAGTGTGGCCTGCAGCATGGGTGAGGCCAGATGCCACTCAAGACCAATCTTTGGCTGTACACATTTTTTCAAAGGTACATATTTTTAATATTTTGAAATTACTTCAAAATAATTTGAAAATAAAAATGAAGGAGAATCAGAACCTTGTGCTTTCCTCCTAATAGTTTGGGCATGAAAAATATATGTGTTCTTTCATAGCAGCCTCGTAGACTACAAATAGGATATATTATTAAAAGACAATTGATTAATACAATTTCACATTTTGAGATGTACTGATTTCCTCTTTAAAGAAATCTTATGGGGAAAAGCCCACTGCCTGCTCCATGAAGCCAGCATTGCTATTTTTGGCCCTACTTCTGTGCCCTTTGATGGTGAGCAGGTGCTGATGCTGTTTGTTGTTGTTGTGTGCCTTCAAGTTGTTTCTGACTTATGGCAACCCTAAGGTGAAAACCCATGAGGTTTTCTTAGCAAGATTTGTCCAAAGAAGGCTATAACATTTACTGAAATATGCATGTCAAATTTTATGGATGATACAAATTCATCAGAATTTACCTAAATGTATATGCATAAAAAGTAGCAATTACTCATAACCCAGACTATTCTGATTTTCTGCTTAAGGAAAGGCTTTCATGTTGTCTACCAAACATATAATATTGTTAAACTTCTCAAGATCCCTCCTGTTATAAACAAGCAAGTCCCTTTTCAACACTCCACTGATAGCAATAGCAAGTACATTTCTATATTGCTTATCAGTGAACTTAAGCTCCCTCAGCAGTTTACAGTGTGTAAGCCAATTGCCCCCAACAAGCTGGGTACTCATTTTACTGACCTATGAAAGGATGGAAGTCGACCTTCGAGCCCTCCTCTAGGTTCGAACTTACAATGTTATAGCTGCAGTACTGGTATTTAACTACCAGTCCCACCAGGACCCCTTTTCAACGATCCCCTCTTTCAACTATTTTAAATTATAACTGGAATCCATTAATTTGACACACTATCTGCTCCTTTGACCACACATTGAATTAATGGGTTCTGCTTACAATGTAAAAGGATCAGAAGGGTGGAGGTAGGAACTCTCTTGGGCAGACTCCACCTTTTCCGTGCACACACTCTCACTGTCTAAGGAGTGACTTAAAAGAAACTTGACCAGGGCTGTTTCCCACTGCCTTGGGAGATTTGCCAATCAGGAGACTGCAGAGAAACTGTGGCTGTTGAATATTCAAGTGGTGGAGCTTGCTTCACTGCACTTCCCTGTCTGGTTGTTTAGGATTGCCGACATTGCTAGGCAGGATTTCATTTGGTGATTCTAAGGTGGTAGCATAAAGGTGAATGAAAGAGGTCCCTTAATAGGAGTACATGCTGTGCAACTTCCTGGAGAGGAAAATGAGCTTGAAAGGGATAGTTGGGAGTGGATCCCTTTGCCAGAAGGAATACCAGTCATTGCAGAAGATGCCTGGGAGCATGTTGTATTTTTGATCCTGCAGTTCAATGGTTGTGACTACTACTGTTCTCAGACTGAAGGAAAAGATGGCACTTTGCATAATGCTTTTGTGACCACACTGCTCCCCACCACAACTTGGTGTTATCTTTAATTCAGTCTGTGTGCTGTGCAGTATAGAAGATATTTGTGGTGTCATCATATGCATTCATATGTACAGATACTGTGTTCATACCTATATTTGTATTTATACAGTGGGCCCTTGGTATCCGCAAGGGCTTGGTTCCAGAATCCCTCATGGATACCAAAAACCACAGATGCGCAAGTCAGTATTTAACAATTAAAATTACCTGGGTGACAAAGTCCAGGCACCAGGAAGGCATTCTTCCTGCACTGTTTGCCACCTGCCCATCACCAAGACTCTGCCAGAATTTAAAAACTTTCTTGACTCTGTTTCCCTCCTTCTCACCTTCCCATCAAAAAGCCTCTGCCAGATTTTAAACCCCTTTGCCACTGATTCACATCAGGGAAGGGCAGCAGAAGGTGTCAAGCAAGGAGGTGTATTAGTAGGGCACTGGCCAATAATATTCCTAATGGCACATAATGGTTATGCATTTCAATGATTTCCACTTTTTGACAGTGCTCAGGTGCCTAACCTGTTGGATAAGTGTTGGGCACTTGTAGTTATAGGGTTAAACCACATACATTCACTTCAAGAGATTCTTTGAACCAACAGCTCACCTCTCTGTGATGTTTTCAAGTTTGCACAGAAGGCAAATTATACTTCATTGCCTTAGGTGCTTCTTGTGGATTCTGCTTCCTTAGTCTCAAAGTCCATTAACTTAAAAATTTTACATTTACAAAAATGGGCTTAAATGACATGGAATTTTTGAGGTGAGATTGTTAGGAGAACCTTTGATGCCATCTCCTTGGTTCTAAAAGCTAAAGAGTTTTGTACTGACTTGTAGTTGCCAATTAGAGTGGTAACTCTTGCTAGAATTCACAAATTTGCAATTAAAATTTGTAGAAACATACAATAACCTTGCTACCAGCAATCTTCTTGATGAGATGAATTCAACAGGAGAAGCAAGTAATTTTATAAGCCATCACCTGTGCACTGTAAGTCTGATTACCTTACTAGTCACTGAGGCTCTGGGCCTTTAACTGCTTCTAAATAAACATTGAACATATGAATTTCTCCATTTTCATAATACTGCATGTTCATGTCAGATAAAATTTCATGACATCCTACTGTTTGGTAATGAGATGTGTTCCATGTTTAAACAGAACTATGCTAAACTCTAGCCTCAGCCTACTAGTGGCCTAACTTTGGAGACCTGGTGCATTAAAATGCTTTACATTGTAGGTGGTCTTAAGTTTACCAATGGTCCACATTTTGTCAAAGTGGTCCAGAAAAATCACCATTACATCTGGAAGAATCACCCAATTGTAAGTCACCTGATGAAATCAGTGTTTAAAGAATGATACAATGGTTTACAGCAGCTGTTCCACTGAATTTGGCCAGGGCAGGTGGATGAACATCTTCAGTTCAATGTGAAGTCGAAGGCTTTCATGGCCAGCATCCATAGGTTTTTGTGGGTTTTTTGGGCTGTGAGACCATGTTCTAGAAGAGTGTATTCCTGACGTTTCACCTGCAAATATAGCTGGCATCGTCAGAGAATGCTGGCATGGAGGTGTGTGGGGTATATATACTGTGTGACCCTTGGTTGAGAGGATTAGCATGTAAATCTGTGTATTGTTCTGTTGAGGCAAGGCCTCTGTGTGGGAGGATATGTGAGGAGGATTAGGGTCTATTTACTTAATTGGTCCATTGTCTATTGGGAATTAGCATGTAAATTAGCATGTAACTCTGTGTATTGTTCTGTTGAACAAAAACCTCCATGCTAGTATTCTCTGAAGATGCCAGCCACAGATGCAGGTGAAACGTCAGAAATACACTCTTCTAGAACATGGCCTCAGAGCCCGAATAACCCACAAAACCTATCTTCAGTTCAGTTTTAGATTAGTGGGGAAGTGATACAATCTTTGCTAAGAAAACATATTCAACACTAGCTGTGTTGGCCATGCAGCAAAATACAACAAAATACAAAATACACAAAAGGGTGATGCCTTTATTGGCCAACCAAAATACAGAAAATGATTCATGCAAACTTTCAGAGCTTCACTGGCTTCCTCATTAGGCAAAGATATTTAAAATCCTACAGGAGAAGAAAGTGACAATGCTAAAGTCACAGGCCTACATTTTGCCTCAGATGTTACTTCTGTTGTTAGTTAAGGTGGTCTGGATCTGGAAGGAAATTGATGCTGGCAGAGGGCACTTCCCTTCTTGGACATGTGGGGAACAGGGACCAGGAACAAAGGTGAATGAAAGATAGGTAATCTATTCTAATTTTAAGAATCCTAAAATAATGATTCTAAGGTAATAATGATGTTCCATTCTGTCATTGATCTCTCTCTCTCTCTCTCTCTCTCTCTCTCTGTAGAAGCCTGTTGATTAATCTGATGAATAAAATAATTCTCTCAAACTCGGTAATAATGTAATCATGTTTCTTTTGTATTATATTTTTTAAAAGAGAAGAAAATGGAACTGGCATATTTTTAAAAAATGCATTGGTTCCTAATATGTGTGTCTATTTGCCTTCAAGTCATCTGTTGACATGGCAGCCACATGAATTTTATAGGATTTTCTTGGGCAAGGAATATTTCAAACAGAATAAACTAGAAGACTAACTTTACCATCTTCCAGCAAATCTAAGTGCCATTTAGGTTGCATGGACTGGACACATGAAATGCAATGACAGCAGATCCAAGACTTCTTCCCAAAGGAAGATATTTTATCACACACTTTGGTAGAAAAGACACAAGTTCCTTCCCAGTAGAGATCCTTGAAATTATTTCAAGGGACTTGATTCTATCAGAAATTAATTATTAAAGTTGTAATGGTTATGATATTCATTCATACATGCATGTAGTTTAATGAGTAGTCAAATCCTGGATTTCCTTACAAAGTCTTTCACAGCAACTTACAGTGAAAAATATGAGCAGCAGCATTTACTAAAAAACAAGCAGTAGTATTTCACTCTGTAAGGATATAAAACTTCAGCACCAAATTGGGTTATTTTGTTGCTTCCTGTTGGATCTGGCAGAAACATAGCCTAATAGTTATCCCCAGAACTCTGAAATGCTCATGCCCATTTCTGTTGTAATCATTTCTTCTTATTGCCCCCACCAATAAGGTAATGCTGTTTTGTTTTTTTATATATATAGATAAAAATAAGGGAAAGGAGAATATGATAATAAAAACCTCCACTCTACAAGGGACAGAGAGTCCGGAAGTACTGTCTGGAAGATGAGGACCATCTCAAGAGCTAGTCCTCTAGAATAGGTTTAGAAAACACAGAGGGAGTTGGCAAGAAAAGGAGGAACACCTGTTCTCTTCCTCCAGTGCAAGCAAAACTTTTCAAAACTCTTTGTTTGGCTCCAACCTGCTGTTTTAGATGCTCTGCAAAACATGAATAAACCACAGGTGGAAATTCTGGGATGGGGGTGGGAAGAAATCTAATGTGGAAGTATCTCAAAAGTTGCCATATTTTGTTGTTGTGTGCTTTCAAGTAATTTCTGACTTATGGTGATCCTAAGGCCCTATCATGGGGTTTTCATTTCACAATATTAATTTTTAGTTATGTTATATTATTTATTATTTATCATTACTCAGGTTTACATGCAATGTTTTTTGTGATCATGTAAGTGAATGTACTGCAGACCTCACCTCCCACTATGGCCAGAATTTGAAGGGATGGGACCTGTACATGAGATGATGCTGGAATTTGGAATAGGACACCCATCCCCATTTCTCTTACTTGCATTCATGTATACCATTCAGGCTTGCTTCTATTGTGTAGCTATCTTGAACTCATTTTCTGTTGCATTTAATCTGATTATCTCCTACCCCCTCTTCTGAGTGTATAAATAGATGTAAACACTCCTATGCAAACTGGTTATGGGTGAAGTGCATCTAAGTATGAAACAAGTATACATACCTATAGTGACCCCATGAATTCCATAGGGTTTTCTTAGGCAAGGAATACCAAGAGGTGATTTGCCATTGCCTTCCTTGGAAATATAGCTTATAACATCTGGTATTCCTTGGCAATCCTCCACCTAAGTATTAGTTAGAACCTGCTTAATTTCCTAAATCAGATGGGATCTTGAGCCTTCATTCAGGTCATCCAATACCCATATACTCTAAAGAATTTGATACCAAGAGATTACAAAAGTGGAAATATGTTTTAAAATGTTTTAGATCACAACAAACAGGACAGATCTCTTACTTAAATCTTTTGCTAATGGGGTTTTGTTTAATCATTTCTATTTACTAGTGAGCTAATGTGAGAATTGCAGAGAGATTTTTAAAAACATAATTTGACATAATTCAATGAGTATTTGCCTTGACATAAACCATTCTTACCCTTCTGGCCGATAAAATAAAGAAGAATCCTTGTTTCCACAAAGATATTCATCTTCATTTATCCCATATGTGTGCTTTAGGATTTCTTATGTGTGAAAATGAATTCAAAGAAAAGAAACAAAAAAAAATAGAGATAAGTGATTGTGCATTTGCTAGTACAGAAGATGTTTTTCTGCTAAGAGTCTTCAAAATCACTAGCACATTACCCAAAGTTCAAGAGTGACCTTCACTTGCATACTACAGCAATCATTTATACTTACTAGTATTTAGTATAAAATGTAATTAATCATTGCCATTTGGCTTCCATATAATTAGCATATGCTTTTGCTTTTTTGGTACACTCTGACTGTATCATTGCTATTGACTGGATTTAACATAACAAGTCTAACACGCAAATCAGTGCACTGGATGAGAATTTAATTATATGTTTAAAGAGGCTTCCTGTGCAGGTAGTGTATTCTTCCTTTCTGTGAAGCAGGGGAAAAAAGCTGTCCATGAAAAGAAGAATGTACAGCATGTCAGCCTATATATCCTATTGTACTTCACCATTGCAAAAATGTAATATATATTCTTTAATGAATTACTACTTCCAGAAGTATATATCTGAACCTTAAGTAGATGTGACAGTGAGTTCTAAGTTAAGAGATGGTATGCCCTGGTATGAATGTTACATATATTTATGGCTGAATTAGAAGCACATTTATGCAAACAGTACAGCAACAGTACCAAACATCCAGCAAATGCTTAGCTGCATTTCAGATCATTGACATAAGCATGATCTGATGGGACTGTAACCAATAATGTTAGAGATAAAATGGTGGTGAGAGCTGTTTTTGTTTTTTAGGAATCTTATCAGAATTAGTATTTGTTGTTTTTATTTATTAAAACAAGAAAGACCCCCTCCTGCAGTTTGCAAAACATAAATAAAAAAAAACTAGCCAAAGAAAGTTAACATCATTATTTCAGATGTATTGGTTGAGATCCTGCATCCTCAAATGTAACTATCATCATGGGGCTCCATCACTGCAGCTACGTTTGATGAGGCCACATCCCCAAAACCTACCTTTTCAGTCAGGAAGTGAGCTTCCAAGGAACTGCATATTGTCAAATTCTAAATTTCTCAAATTCGTTTTTTCAAATTTCAAATTATATCTTCAATAAAAAGAATATAACAATATAACAAAAACAATATTAAAAAGTATAAAACCCAGGTTATATTACAATTTAAAAAGCTTTTAAAACTTAAATATAAATAACCCCAGTTTTTGCTTCAAATTTTTCAAATTACTCAAATTTCAAATAATAATGTTAAAAATTTTCAAATCTGATACTATATAAAATCTATATTAAAATACAATCAATATATATTATAAAGTTTCAATTTCAGTCAATTTTTCCAAATTTTAACAAAAATTTCAAATTTCTTTTAAAAATTCCAAATTTCAAATCCCAACTTTCTAATCTTAAACCACCATATTAAATACAAATTAACATAAAATCAATATTCTAATTCAAATTTCTCAAATTTCTCAAATTTTTCTCAAATTTTCAAAAAAAATCCCCCCAAATCCCAAATTCAAATATAACAATAACAATAACAACCACAAATTAATATACAATCAATGTTCAAATTTAGATTTCTCAAAATTCCCCCATTTTAAATTTCCAAAATAAAATAAATAAGTGTCCAATAAAGTATTATTAAATATATTGAAGGTCCTGCCAATTTAATAAAGTTTAGTAAAATGCCAGGTAATTCCAAAACCGTAAAGGCGATTAAATTTCAACTGCCCTGCTGACACCACCACCGACGAGACCTCAAGACTCCGCTGGGCCAAACAACTCCCCAGAATGATGGGAGGGATCAACCTCCACCGCTGCCCCAATAACCAAACCTGGTAGGGTCTCAAACTCCACCAGGACCAGCTGACTCTTCTGGGGGCGGGAAGGATCTACCTCACCAGCATATCAATCTCTGTACCAGTGGAGTTTCAAGCCAGAGCCAAATGATTCTTCAGGAGGTGGGGGAGAATCCCACCTCCCCCACCACAGCAATCTCAGTACCAATGGACTCCAAGCTCTGCCAGGGCCAAATGAATCTCCACGAAAGCAGGAAGGTTCAAACCTGCCCCACTGCACCAATGGGCTCTGCTGGAGCTGAAAGGCTCCCCAAAGGAATGGGAAGGGATGGGAGGGGTCAAATCTCCTCCTCCACTGAACCGAAACTGCTGCTAATGAGGGCTCAAAACTCTGCCCAAACTAAACAACTCTTCAAGATGGCGAGGGAAAGTCTGCTCCTTCCAATGATAGTCTTGATATCCAGGGTCCCCTCAAAACTCACAGAGGCAGGTAAGTCTCTAAATATTGGGGGAATCAAGCCTCCACACTGTCCTGACTTTAAAACAAAGGAAAAGTCAAACCTCCACCACCATCGTTATCATCAATGAGAAAAAAAAAGAGGAAAGGAGGGGGGGGAGAAGGGGGAAAAAACTCTGCCAAGTCCAGACGCAACTTAAAAAGCAAAACAGGAACAAAAGAAAAGCTCCTCCAGTACTTTTACCAAATCTTTCCTCAAGATTCCTCAAATTCTCTGGTTTATTCTCCAAGTTCTCTTCTTTAAACTTATTTTAGATCCATCTTGGGTCTTGAATCTGGCTCAGTTTGTTTTTTTAAAGTCCATCGCCATTAATCTTCTTCTCTCCCTCTTCCTCTAGTCTCTCCGAGTTATCTTTTCCCAAAAAGAGAGGGGGGGGGGGGAAAGGAAATCCAAAAAGTCCACAAAGGTCCATAAAAAAAACAGTCCAACAACCAAAATTATCTTTTTCAAATGTAATTTGATCAATAAAAAAGGGAGAGAATAATATCAAATTTATAGATGATTTTCGTTACTGCAATTTTACTTTGGCTTATAAACAGTCTAGATCAATATTTGTTATAATCCTCTTATTATTATTATTGTGTAGAATGTAATAGTTAATCTCCACAGGGCAGATTTATGAAGTTAAAGTGGTCTCACCAAACTGGAGTCTTAAAACCGATGCTCTTTGTTCTTCTTTGCTTTGTGTTGCCGGCAAAGTTCAGTCCCTCAGGACGCCATATTTGGGGTTTCGGCTGCCTTGCGACCAAGTCCTCTTCGAATCCGTGGGCCACCTCCGTGATCCACTGATCCAAAGAGGACTTAACCAGTCCACTTCAGGCCCCGATTCTTCTTCTCCTTACCAGGAGAGGAATTTCAGAGTTTTAACAATTCTGAAGCCCCAAAAAGGCAAGTCACTGAGACCAGCTGTGTCTTCAGTGACCGGACACCTTGCCTGTCATCACCGGAAGTCCAAGGAACTGCATATTGAGATTCTGGAAAATGATATCTGCAGTGCTCTCCCAATCATGGGGCACTTGAGAACAGGGAGCTAGAGAGACTTCTTGGGTCCTCTCACAGCTGCTTCCCTCAATACATCCCATGACCAGAAGAGCACTGCAGATGTCATTTCCCAGTGCCCCAATCTCAAACATATCATAAATGCTGCATTAAAAACATTGCCTGCCTGAAAAGGTAGACACTGGAGGTCATGCTCAGTTATTGATGACTATAAATATGAATCTCCAAAACTATGAGATCATAAGTGTGGCTTACAATCTTGCAACTATTCAATAGGATGCTGGCCAACATTTCAACTAGGGAGCATTGTGAGAATTTCTTCTCAGTTTGTTTTTGTAAGAATTATGAACATTTACAAATTCCTTAATATTTAAGGTAGAAGGAATTGTAATGTGTAGGGTGTGTGTGTTAAACCCCTCAAATACAGGAAAACATGGCTTTGAATGCCTAATTCTTAAAAATCTGAACTTGATACCCAATGTGATATGTACTTATGTTAGTGCTGAAATAAGGTTGCCACCTCTGAACACTAATACAACAGGATCCTTTCCATGCTAGGAATGGCTATTTATTGATTTGACCTTGTAGAAGGAGGACTTTTGATACAGTGGGTTTTTTTTTTCAAAGAATTTACCAAAATGTGCAAACCGTATCTGGAATATGATTCAATGGATGTACAGTACTATAGCTGGAACTGACAACTGGATTTATACCACCTAAAAGAGGAATGTGAATACTTGTCATTATAGTTTCTCCCTTATTCATTTATTACCTAAATGTCAATATATGTATATATATTCATGGGGAGTCCCATTAATGTCCTTCTTAAAATTGGTCAGCAGTTGAACATCTTAACTGAACAGCACTTCACACTCAGGACTCTGTGATCCTATTCTGTCAATAATAAATGACAAGTGGTAAACTAAAGTTTTTTTTTTAAAATAAATAAATAAAATAAAATCCATTTGTATTACAAAAAATATAAAAAGAATAATAAACAATTACCTTGTGATAACCTGTCCATTTAGTTTCCCACAGGCTACACAGGAGATCAAGCAGTACAATATTGTTCAGTGCATATTATTTTATAAATGTTTTTCCAAAAATCTTGTATGGCTTGTTGGTACCCTGGAGTTTTTATTTGGAAATACAAAAAAGCATAAATCAAACCAGAGAGGATTTTGTCTTCTTTCTTGTCCCCTTTGGCTCTTATTTGGTTCTGGAGCATCTTCTTCACCAGCACTATTGACTGATCTATGTCCATCCAAGCTTCACAGTGAGGCAGACTGGCATCTTCCAGCACTTGCTTATTTCTAGACATGCTGCTCTGAGCATTAAGGTGATTAGTCCTTTGTGTAGTAGCTTGTCATTGCTGCCAATAAAAAGGGATATTAACAAAAGCTATTCAGTGTTGTATTGGCTGATTCGTTATCAATGCTAAAGTGTTTACCGCTTGTGATCTAAAAGCTGGGACAACAGGATACTTCAGTCATGTATGTATTAATGTCCTTGTTTCTTGCACACCTTTCCAACAAAAAGGGAGAATACATTGAATACGCTGATATATATAACTGGAAAAAGAATTATTATCCATTTTTTGTTTTTGTTTTTTAACATCATAGTACTGAAAAAATTAGCAAAAGATTTGTGAAAACATTTTTTTTTGTCATTATACATACTTAATCCAGTTCATGTGTTCTATCAGTGTCAGATAAGGAGTGGGGCTGCACCAAGCATCCTTGTCAGCAACACTGCATTTATAGAATAGCTGAAGCCCCAGCATGTGTGTACAATGTATATTCAGGAATGGTGATATTGGGATGGCAAAAATAATTAAAAAATCATGGTTAAAAGAAAAACACCACACTTTCTGGGTGGGAATAAAATGCTGGTGATGATACCAGGAACTAGAACTGAGTAGTCCAGAACAATACAAGTGATTTCTACTTATTTTAAAAAGAAGGAGGGAGAGCACTACCACCACAAACACCACAGCTGCATTAGTCCTGTCTGTAGGAGCCTTATATATTTTACATTTTGTGATATAAACAAAAGGTTTATATAGAGTTCACAAATGAACTGTCATAGTTCTACTTAACTACTATCATTATAGTTAATAGAGGAGTTTTTACACATATTTTGTTTAAAATCAATGACAATTGAAAATTATAAAACATAAAAGGAACCAGCTATGGTTGCAGCTCCCAATGTGATGACTTCTCTCCCTAAACAGATACGGCTGGCCACAACTATGGTTGCAAAACTTGTGTTCTCTCTGAAATTTCATATATCATTTGCTGATGACAGATATCTTGAAATTTTATTTTATCGCAATAGGTTGCCTTAAAAGTTGTTTCCATCTCATACAGTTTTATTAATGTTGCTATCTTTTGTTAATGCTGTGAGCTGCCTGAAGAAGCCTATGACCCTGAACAGTGGTGAAAATAAGAAATGGATGAATGAATGAATGAATGAAGTCTTTAGAGGCCCATCTTAAGACAGGATACATTATCTTTGCCCAGCCCCTTAGAAAACTAAAAAGAATTCAGTATTTTTAAAAAGAAGAGAACAGCATATTTATAACAGGAAAAAACGTTCTTACAAAAACTGTTTGTCATATAATATTAACAAGGCTGAATTATGCTTCATAAATATGTAATATCTGTTTGTTTAGTAGATGATATTTCAGTTGACAAATGATGATCTGGTTTTATTATAACCATAAATAGAATTAAAATATAATTTAAATAGACTTCAAAAAGGATCTGTGCTGCTCCCACTATTTCAGAAAACAAGATTATTTCTTCACTTTCCTCAGCTGGTCTCAAGTATCTGTAGTTTCCATGATGAATTGTTTACACAATAGAATGGCAATCCTGTAGTACCTATATGAGATTAAATCTGGAACTCAAATAGGCCTGAGTAAGCATGTTACTAAGGATTACCACTCTATATCTACATAAATATAGTTAGATGTGTTCTGTATGACTATAAGGCCGGTTAGCTCAATAGGCCTTACTGTAAACATGGATAGAATTGCAGTGGAAAACATTATTCCGACTAATTTTTGTATGACTTCATCTCTATAAATACACAGGATAAATGGTGCTACTACACCTCCAGTTTTGTACCATGGCTGCAAATAATAATATCAGCAGAAAGGATTGGAACAATGTAGAGGTCCCCCTACAAAGCTCTATCACTAGATACCTTATTCAGCCTACTCATTGTGAACTTGCTTGCCATAATTTTCCTCCCATCTTTCTTCTTTCACTGCTTGTTTGTTTAGGAGAGAAGCAGAGCTTCCTTTCATGACTTGGCTAAATAAACAAAACTGGCATGTAGGGTGACATATGTGTTCCTAGAATCTGACCAGTTCTGATAGTTGCATCACTAGGCAACCATTCAATTACAAAACATAACATCAAAACATCATTAAATAAGCAGTTATTTAACAATGAATAAAAAACAATAACTGTTGTTAATAGCATAATCTGATGCAGTTCTATAGCATGTACCATAGAATAAATTCTTGGACTCAGTGGTACTTCTGCCTGTTACTACTCACTTTCCACTAATGCAGACATTACATATTCCACTATAGCCTGCTATCAACCATTTTCCCACTTATTCTTCACCTTAGGAGCTCATCAGCTGTTTCAGAGGAGGAAGATGGACTCTGTTCCCTTTCACTATCTCTTGAGTAGCTCATTGGTGTTACTACAGACTAGGATTATACTAGATTATTTTATCAGAATTATATGTTGCTAGATCTGGAACCTTCTTCCTTGCATGAAGAATTACTTGGCCAATATCCAATAACACCAATGTTGAAGCATACATCTTCACCAGTGGACTAACTCTAGTGGTAGGGAAAGACAATAATTACTAGAATCTTCTGAGAATAGCAACTGGAATCTTCTGGGAATAGCCTTATCCCTACTACCCACATTTATTAGCTGTAGGGACCCATATAGGAGCTGTCCGGTTGACCTTACATACAGATAGGGGAAAAAACAGAAGCCATCTCTCCTAGAAGAGTGGGAGCTACTTCTTCATTTCTGGATGCCCAAGGATAGCTGGACAGTTCTCAGGTGCACTTATCTGGCCAGGAAGGAGTCAGGCTAGTGCTCTTTTGTACCCTGTGAAAAGATATTCTGCAATGTGGTACAGGTTAGAGTCCTTCTGAAATGTCTTTAAACAATTCATACTAGCCAAGAATTTATATCTGTAGCTGATGCATGCATGTCTGTTGGTCAATGAATCTGATATGGCTAAAGATATTTCTTTTTGTAAACCTAAAGATGAATTGTTAGAAAGATTAAAAGTTGACATTCTTGTGACAAAATATCCAAATCGATCTTAAATCATTGTGGATTCATATTAATTTCATTTTTTTCCTACCTATAATCAAGCCCATGCAATCTCTCTCTGTGTCCTGTCTGTCTCTCTGTTGGTCGGTCAGTCAGTCGGTCAGTCAGTCTATGAGAGTGTATCCATGTGCATGAGAGAGATTTCTTTACAGCAGGGATGGAGACAGTATAAACTTGAACTACCATCAACCTGCCAGCTAATGAAGTGTGGGGGTTAGAGCTAGAGAGCTGATGTTTCTTCACTTTGCAGGTTCTAATCAGGAGAAATCTTCAGAAATTAGTTAAACATTCTTTTCTTTTGTTCTTACAGATGTAGCGTTTGTTTTTTTCTTCTTAACTCCATGCAATTCTTAACCTGGTTAAACCACAGAATTTGGATTTAAGCAGATTTGTATTTCATTCAGATTCAGGGCAGGTGTTTTTGTATTGTGCTTGTACCTATTCTTGTAATTTTTCTATAGAGATTTCTTAAATAAACTATGTAAATGACATTAAGATAGAGATAAATTCACAGAAGCAGTGAAATGTTCTTAGACATTCCAGAAAAAAAACAGTTCATTCCAATTATCTATTCCTAGTGTTTTGTTTTAATTAGATGCAGTACAGATACTTTAAACTCATCCTTGTTATACACATATATAAAACCACATTAGCAGCAAAATTGGAATGTGATTCTGATTCATCAAAAGCACTGGGAATGTCATCACTTGTTTGCGTGAGATGTGTACGTCCAAACTTACTTCAGTAAAAATGAAATATATATTGGCAGAGTACATTTGCTAAGTTGGGACATCAATTATTATAGCTAAATGACTCTAAATAAGGGAACTCAGTGTAAAAAGAGGGGGGGTAGATTTAGTGGCTGCTAAATAAAAAAGTAAAAGAACAAGTTGAAGATTCCATATCTTTATTTTTTAGGCAAGGGTGGGACCAGAACTATCATCGTTTGTCAATTGTGATGGATGGCAGTTCCCACTATGATTTAAAGCAAATTGCTGATTGGATTATATGTCTGTTGTTCCCATTTGAAGCCGGTTCTGATCCTACTGCACTCAGTTTCAGTCATGATGAAACAAGGTAAATGCAAAAAATTGGCCATTCCTAACACTAGTTTTTTGTCAGTTCTTTTGAAAAGAATAGATTCTGAAGCATGATCAGCAAGTGGGAACAATGTTTGTATCTGAATCACATCTTACTGGAGGGAGGGACAGTGGCAGAGGGGTTGGTTGAGGGGTATTACCCATCCAATCTCTGGTTGCTTGAATTTTTTATTTATTTATTTATTTATTTTGAGCACTGCCTTTTGTCTGCCCGCACATACGTGGTGGCTTTAATTTTCGCTTTTATACTGATTGATCCCTGTGAATCTGGTCATAATCATTTCTACAATGTGTGTCAAGAGGTAAGACAATGGTGCGGTTTTCTTTAGGAGGGGGATCTGTGGTTTTGGGTGGTTTTTTTTAAATTTATGATAGAATATGTGATTTCTCGATGTTCTGTAGAACCTCTACAGCAAGCAAGGGCTCTCCTAACGGGATTGCTCATTTCTCTGGCATGCATTAACCATAGGTGCCTCCAGCTGATGTTGGAAGGGTGGGAGACAGTTACCTTTGGACTCTTGATATGGCCTTTTTTTAAAAAAAAAAATGTGACAGTATATCCGATCCATTGTATTTGCATGGATTTTCTTTTTCTAGCCACTGCTTCTAAGCCAGAGGTTCCCTGGTACGGTTGCTCTAGTCCCTATTGGGGGAAGATGCCCATAGGTTGAGGGGGGCATGATAGGGGATTGGGTGGTTCCATAGGTGCCATTTGGTCATCCCTGGAATGAGTCATACAGGAAGAGAGGGTGTACTCAGCTGGACAAGGGTTCTGTGCCCTCCCACCTTTGTGATCTGGCCCCATTTAAATCTGTCTACTTTTTTCCCTTAGCCATGGCAGATCCCTTGAAAAAAAGTGGGAGGGGATATTTTCAAAGATGGATGAGATGAAAGATTTGATAGTGATTTTGGGTGATGAGGCAGTGCAGATGCAACTCAACCGTAGCCACTGCAATATAGAAGTTTATGAAAAAAATGCAGCCAAGTTGAGGAATAAAAGACATAATAGGACAGGATCGGAGTGTAGGACAAAAGCAAACAAGAGCAGGAGTGCACTAATAACCATACCCTTTTTTCATGAGCTGAAGGAGATCTTTGCCGGTGATGCCAGTGTAGGGGCAAAATGGGTAACTTCTGCAATAGAAATTGTGATAGTGTCGGGAGGGGCTGCTCATCAGGAACCCAGCATGGCACCCCATCTGCATCTGTAGCCTGCAGAGGGCTCAGAGGAGCTATTCTCACAAGGTAAGTTTTACAAATATAAAAATGTCCAATGTTCAATTGGTCACATAGATGTATGGCTAGTTATGGGGGGTTATTTCTATAGCATGTGTTTCCTTTTCTTAATGAACAGGAATAATAAGAATGAGATCACCACTGCAATTTTTGAATAATTACATGCCCATGTATTGTGATAGTGCTTTCTCTGCATGCTCCTGTTAAGAAACTGCATGCCATTAATAATTTATCATCCATTTCTTCTTTACCCTAAATCACAGTACCACAGCAGGGTACCTTTATTTTGCAGTGACGATATGGTTTCCCTCCCCTTTATCTATCCTCATGTCTGCAGATCTCCAAATAGAGAAGGAGGAATCTTATGTGTTTGCAATTACCCCTGTGGAGCAAGATGATGACAATACACAGGCAGAATTCCAACAGGAGGAAGTACCACAGCAGGAGGAAACCACTGCAGGCCCCAGTGAAGGGGACCCTCCTGAACCAGCAATATCTGTGTCCACAAGACCAATTGGTTGGTGAATACACCTTGAATTTATTCTAAAGGTCTTCTGGAATGGGAGGTGGTGGGGCATGTGTTGGACCTTTAACTTGACATTCTTGGATTAGCAATTCCATATGGAGTCTTACTCTAATCATTTTTGCATTATTATTATTATCTTCTATCTTCCTCAGAAACCATCACTTCCAGGCAAAGGGCTACACTATCCCCTGCTGAGCAGCTTGCCATGATTAAAAGAAAGCAGGTTTGCAACACAGCAGAAAAAAATGACAGAGAAACTGATGCAGCATTCCTCCAATCAATTGAACCTCGCCCTTGACCATATGAAGGCAAAAGGATGATAGGGACCTGCAATTTGTAGAAAGGTAGAAGGAAAATAGAGAAAGAGAGAGGGAAGCTGGGGACAGGTTCCTTGAAAGGTTTTTTGAACAATCAGAACGGGATTTTTGTGATCTACTAGATGTTTTTAAAGAACAGACACATAAAATTTGGGACCTGGTCACTACTGTTATGGCAAACAATTGTACTAGTAGGGGAGGTGGAAAGATGGTGAAGAGGAGGAGAGTAAATGTGTTTTTAATTTTAAAATTTAAATTGCAAGGAAACCTCATTTTGGCCAATACACAGCCGAGAGTCTCCTTGATAGGCAGGTATCTTGATACAATGCTAAACTTTTCAAGGCTTGCTGCCATGGAGTGATGGGGAAATTTTGAGAATATTTTCATTGGCCAGAAAGCAGTAGTACGGTGGCTGCAGAAAACTTATAGAGCAGATATTCACTTCCTATGTTCAAAGGAGGTTATAAAAGTTTGGCTGGCTAATTTGAGAAAGGGTTATACATTGCAAAGAGTTACATATCATGCTGTTTTCATGATCCTTTGTGTGACTTTTCAAGGCTTGCCACCACTGAATGACAGAGTAATTATACAACTTTATGATTGGTCAGAAGACAGGAGTATGGTGAGCATGGTGAATCAATAGATCACATGCATGATCTCCAAAGAGGGCACAGAAATAGAGCCTGCATAATTTCAATGGCTGCCTGATATGCAGTCTTGGCACCATGAATAGCTTGGAAATTTTAGAAATATTTTTTTTTAGTCAGGGTGTATGAGTTTCTGCACAGGACAACAGCATGCATTATTTTAACAGAGGGAAATAGATATTGGCCTAACCAAAGCAGAAACACAAGCATCCAATCCATATGTTGAGAAGTTCACAGCAAAAGTCTTCCTTTATCTGTATGTGAAAATTTATTCTGTATGTGAAAGAGTGGGTGTGTGCTTTTGCAAGTTCCACCACTTTTCTGAGTGCTAGGATGTGAAATTTGGAAAAAAAAAACTGTGAAGGAAGTATTAGGATGGGCCTATTAAGAGACAGATCACTACATACCTTGATTTCTCTGCATGTGCATCTACCCTGCTCATGCTGTCTCCTGCTGTGCAATCCAACATCACAATTGTAAAAAAACATGGAGGCTATGCTATGTTGTCACCAATTATGACCATAGCAGACAGTTTTACTACACCAACCTACTGTTATAGGCCAAAGTTGGCACAGTGAAACAAATGAAAAGTACATAAGATATCATGATAAATTTGTTTATTATGACACCTAACTATGGCTTTAGGTCAAAGCTGGCACAGTGAAGCAAACAAACAGTACAAAAGTTGTCATGAACAATCTGTTTGTTATGAAACCAACCTGTGATCATAGGCCAAAGTTGGCACAATGAAAAAATACACAGTACATAGGATGTTGTTTCAATCTACTTATTACAACACTAGCCTTCAGTTAAAAGTCAAAGTTGGCAAAGTGAAACAAATACACTGTATATAAGATAATGTGATCAATCTGTTTATTATGACCTAATAAAGTAGGATTCATCATATTTTCTGGTTGCAAATGAAATTAACAAATGCCTCCCTTATAGCCTCTCTCTCCTCCATTTTCTGACCCTCAAGAAGGAAGTTGGCTTCATCCACTGTGTAGATTGCCGGCTGAGGAGGGCAGGATGACAGCACTTGGCCATCAGTCTCAACAATATTGTGCAAGATCACAGATGCAACAATGACAGAGTTCACAATTTCCTCTGCCACCTCCAATGGGGCTGTTAGGCATCTCCAACATGCCTTAAGGTGACCAAATGCCCTCTCAACCACATTTCTCACCCTATTGTGACACTTGTTGTAGACTGCCTAGCAAGAACACAGAACAGCCTTGAATGGTGTCATCAACCATGGATTAATGGATAGACAGCACCAGCCAACAAAAGTGGTCCTACTTGTCGCCTAAAGATTGTCACTGTAGGCTTCCTGGGTACATAGACACCTGCCCTCAACGCTCTGTAAATGAGAGAGCTCCACAGGACAAAACTGTCATGATTTGACCCCACCCACCCGGTGACAACATCAATAAATCTTCCAGTATGGTCATATGTCCCCTGTAGAAGCATGGAATATATTTGCTTCCTGTTGATGAACTGTCCACCCTGATGCACTAGAGAAAGAGAGCCATCCACTGCTCTGATCACCTGTGGAAATCCCTGTAGTGGCAGTGGGAAAGTACAAGTGACAATAAGTAGTGTGCAAAGCCAAGCCAACTATTACAAAGTAAAACAAAAAACATATTAAGTTAAAGCAACAAATGAAGATAAAGCTGAAAACCAAGCAGCAATCAGGCAAGGCAACAGTTAGTGTGAACAACAGTTACAAAGCAGTACAAAGCAGTACAAAATAAAATTAAAGCAAGGAAACAAATACTGATACTGCATAAAACCCTATGGCAGTAAATTGCATATCTTTCTATAGTTTCCAAGGTACATAGTCTTATTCAGCAGCACCAATTGGATTATAGTTTTGCAGGCTCTAGACTTCCCAACACCAAATATTGTGGCAATAGTCACATAGGATCCTTTGCTCACCAGAAAATATACAGCAATAGCAACCTGTTTTTCCACTGGCATGGCCCTGCAGAGATGGGTGTCCTGTCTTATAAGATGTCGGTGCAGTTCTTCCATGATCATATTGAAGACTCCTTGCCTCATGCGGAACTGCTCCTTCCACATCTTGTCAGACCACACAGTAGTGGCAAAAATGTCCCACAATTCACTTACTTTGAGGTACACCCATTACCTCCTGGGCATAGGTTCATAAAAGCACTTCATGGCGCTCCTAAACTGAGTGACCTCACTCAACTAGGAAAATGAATTCAGGTCATCATCAGCAGCATCATTTTGCCTAATCTGCCAGTCAATGGTCCCATCATCCACAGCCACATCCTCATCTTTATTCACATACACTTCCAAGGCTGATTTAAAAAAAAAAAAGTCTGCATTGCCAGGTTTTCCTCATCCAGAGACAGATGAGCAAAGTGGATTGCAAGTATGTAAATATTGTCTGTAAAACAGCTGTAGAGACAGGATCCATGACCCTTGCCAGCAGACCACGAGGCTAAGTTACCAAAACAAGTGGCACAGTGATGGGTTGGGGCACACCTAAAAGGTTCCCAGTGTTGCCGGAATGATGAATGGCTACATTACCAATGACATGGAAATGAAAATCAGATGACTGACATTTTAAAAAAATGGGACAGAGCGATCGTGATCAAGTCTGAGCCTGCATCATCTAGTGGCACAAATACCAGTGGGAACTACAACAGAGTCAAAAAAAGAAGTGAATCCATGAAATAATGAAAAGATCTGCTTTCATAGTGGGAATGATGCCTCAAGTGGAATCCATTCACTGACTTGGAGCAAAAGCAATTTGCAAACCAGTTTTAAATGTCAGTGGGATACTCCTGCACTTCATTTGAAGACTAATTACCAACAATGTGGCATAAGCATTCAAGCAGCTATAGAGAATAATACCTGTTTGCTGATTTGTACTCCCCTCCCCCCCCACACACACAATTGTTATAAGAGAGCAAGGGGAAGATTGAGAAATTGGTTTATTTGGCTTTCATTTGTATAGTATGTTTTGGTTTTGGTTTTTTTGCTAGATGTACTCAGGAGTATGAAGAAGTTCTCAGGTTTTAGATCTAAAACTTGATTTACCCTAAGCGCATGGAAGAGAAAATGTTTTAAAAGGTGGTTTTTCCCCAAATATTAATAAAATTTGGAGAGAATCTCAATTAATTTGAATATTTTTATGTTAACAAATAAAAAAATCTTGTGTATAAAGAGATGAGAATACTATGAAATCAAAGTAACAGGAGAAAAAATAAAAGAGAGAGAGATGTTAAATGGTGATAGAATAGAAAGCTATGGAGCTATATAAGAGTTTTTTTAAAAAGCAAAAAACAAAAACAAACATACAATATGGAATGGAGGTCAGCCTGTGTAGTGGCTGGATCCTCCTTGCTTCATTCCCTACATGCAATTATATTGTAACATCCAAAAAGACCATTCAAAGAGTTTTGTAACCTAACAGACACTATGATTTATGCCATTTGGTGCTGCAATTGAATGGATCTTGTTCCATCCATTGACATTTCTGATTAGCCTGCCGTAGCTCCACAAGATCCTTTTGAATAGATTCCCTGACTCATGGGAAAATCTTCTTATCCTTGCTGCTAAGGAAAAGGGTGGGGGGGGGGCTAAATGAAAAAAGCAAGGGAAAATATGTTGAATGAGGGTTTTTTTTTCATATTACACACCTTTCACATCCTTTGTAAACATGAAAAGAAAATAGACAAAGAAGACAGAAGAGCTCTAGATTAGATTCAAATTTAGATTGCATTTAGATTTTCTTTTTTTGCTGCCTACAGGGACATCTATCCCCTAGTGACATGTGGATTATCCTGTGAGTTTTTATCTATTGATATTTTTATTGGGTTTTTAAAAAGTATTTTCTGTGTTTAAGATTTGTATATAAAGACCTTCCTCAATATGCCATTTTCAGCTATATAGGACTAACAATTGGATAAGTGGCTGGGGATGATGGCTGTTGTCATCAACCTGAATGCTGAAACAAAAAGTATAAATGAAAATTAATAAATAAATATAGGGATGACTGTGAACAAAGGATGGAGTATGACAGAAATCTGCTTCATTTGTCCATATTCAAGGATCAGGAAGATTTGCTTTGTATGGTACACAAGATCTGGTGAAGTCAAAATAATGATGGAGGCAAGAGGGATATGGAAAGAAAAACTCACTGAAAGAATAAAGATGTATGTGGTATTGCAAGGAAAGCTAAATTTCACACACTAGTTCATGATAATCAGCCAAATATTTCACTGCAGTTTTTCTAGTGTTCTATACAATTAATCTTCATTTCCATCCATCTGCTCTTCCTTCCTGTCTCCCTACTTAGGCTCATTGCATCATAGCGATCTTGCACATATCTTCCCCTTCATCTGCAAATTCAGGGCTCCAACTTGCTTTACATCTGTTGACTGGACATTTGTATTCTTAGTGCGCTGTCAGGTAATCCTGATAAAAGCCCATGACAGGTCATAAATCTACTTAAATAAAACAAAAAGCAAAAAATCCTAGTTATTTCAGACACATCAGTACAACAGTCAAGTCTTTTGTAGCTTTCCTATTATGGTTCTAATCTTTAAGCTGCTCTTGCTGAGGCAAGTCCCTTCATTCCACTGGTGCATCACTTTACACTGGCACATTGCACTGAGTATCAATCTCTATGACAAGAAAACAAGCAAATGACTGTTCTGCCTTATAAACAAAACAATGTGGTCTATAGTAATCATTAATGTTAATACATAGAAATAATGTAGACAGGAATATGGTCCAGTGATCATGACAAAAAGCAACAAATCACTCTGCCTATTGAGATGAAGAAAACTTCAGCAAAACTAAAAGGTTTCAAGGTTCCAATGTGTGGTTTGCTAGTTTGATTTACACTATAGCTGATATTACCTAAGTGCACCAGTTTAGGTTCCCACAAATACCATCTATCAAAGTAAATACTTAGGTTTTAGTGCTGCTGCACTTCCTTTTTCAAAAAGGATTTGCAAAATAAATACATTTTGTGGTCACAAAGAGTGACAAAATATTTGGATCTTGCACTAAAATGTTATCCAAGCACAGTACAGTAATATGAAAATAAATACATGTACTTTTTAGGTAAGATTTTGTTTGTCAACAATAATGCCCCTTATTTGTATGCAGCCAAACTACATATCAGATTCCCACAAAGGAACACCCCCCCCAACAGCTCAGGAAACATTCCTATTAAAAAATTGGATGGTATTTATCCTTGGGGAAAGTATAACTGGGAAGTAGAACATGAAAATGAATAAGATATTTCTTTGGGATGAATGTGAATTTTCCTATATCTCAGATCAAATATAAATGAAGATACTGGGGACCTGTAATGCCCTCTTCTATTTGAGGATGAGCTTGAACAAACCTCCACAGTTTAGGTGCTCTTGCTTTTCTGAATGCTTTTCTGAAGTGATAATTTCACCCTGGTTTTGCTATCACATATTTATGTTAGAAGCAGGATTCAGAAGTAGTAGTTGATTTCAAACAGAATGGCAATCTACATATTTGTTTAAAGATACAGGGTATAGGATGGACATAAGAAGAGAAACCATTAGCAATGCATGGAAAGAAAGACAGTCCAGGCACAGTATGACTATCTGGAGACATGTTTCTGAGGATGGAATGGAATTTTCCTGTTACTGGACTCAAGATAAAACCGTGGCTTCTAGTAAACAAAAAACTACTTCCAGAATAGAAAATGGTATTTAGAGACAGGCATGTTATGGAGGAGATGTGACTTCTTTTGATTCCCCTAATTGACATGGGAAACTATTTGTGGCTGTCCTCATTTTTGCCCAGGAAACCAGGAAAAGTCCAAAGAAAGTTCCTCTGAAGATCTCCAAGGTCCATCTTTCCAGTGAAAATGTTGTAAAATGCATCTATTTACCTCCAGTGATTCTACAGCTTGTAATTTCAGCCACTTCCATGACTGGTAAAGGTAATCCATACTTTACCTCTGGGAAGTGTCGACCACTTTATCTTTCATTGCCTCCACCTGCTCCAATGTCATACATGTTTCTGCCTCCTTGAGAACAGGAGAAGGGAGATACAATGTGTGTTTTATGAGCATCCTTCCAGCCTGCTGAAATGTCAAGGTTGAGGGTGTTTTAATTACTGTTAGTAATGGACTTATTTGACCAAGCATCTGCTGATTCACTATCCAGTTTAGTTGGTTTTTTGGTGGATTTATGTATTTGTTTTGTAATGTATCAGGTAGATAGTGAGGATGTAGTTCATCATTAATTTTCTTATTGAAGAACACAATGAGTAATTTTAATAATTTTCTTCCCACTGATAGAGTTTGAAAACTGCAGTTTTTTAAATGCCTACTGCAATTCAATACTTATTCTGTGCAAAACTTTCATGTGGTTGTTTTGCACTAAAAACAGCATTTTATGCTTAGGAATCAACATTATTTTTGGGTCCAGAAATCTGTTTCCTGTGCAGAAAACACAGTTCTCAATGCAAATCAATAATGTGCTAATTTTGCATGGAATGTTCCAGATAACTGCATTTTCTGCACAGAAAACATGTTTTCTTCTTTCTATCATTCTTTCCATCATTAATAAGTAGGTAATTAGGTACATTGGTAAGTAGAACTCCCCCTACTACTTCAGTTTAAAAATTATACATGCTGTAATTTTACCAGAAATGTTTTTGTTGAGCACTATGCATAAAGAATTGGATAATAAATATGTCTTACTTGTTCAATATAAGAGAAGAATATTGTTTGCTTGAACCTGAAAACAGACTGAAGCACCAACAATAGAATAATGGATTGTTAAGGTTGATGAGTTAACCCAGTAGGGCAAATTAACACAGATTTTAAAGGATAAGCCAGTTAAAGACTTGTTGAATGATTGGAATACGTTTATGGATATTTTGAGCAATAAGGAACCTAACGAGGTAATAAGCTACATTTTTACAGACCATCTTTCAAAAAAATAAAATAAAATAAAAATAAGCCCCCACTGAAGATGGCTTACAAAACTTTAAATGATGTTTGTAAAATATAACAGCAAAGGCAGCAGATAAAATGATGCCTTTCAGATTTTTTGAAAAAGAAACAAATTGCTGGGGCTTGACGGCTCTATCAGATTTACTTTCATCTGCTTTTGAAGATTTTAAATTCCAAGTTTTCTTCTGTCTCAGTATAAAGAGATTGCATAGCTGTGTAAATCTTGACTGAAACAAGCTAGAATTAAAATTATCACCTGACCAAATTCAACTGTACAGTAGGTATTGTTCCCAACATGGAAAATATTGTCCTTCTTGCCATATAAGTACTAAGGATTAGTAGGCTCGAGGAAAATATATGCTAATCTCAATTCATTACTAATTTGGTTGAATATGGAGGGATTCAAACCTAGACATGTATCAGTTCAGTGATTCCCACTATCTTTTCTCCTTTTAATTCTCAGTGTATTATGTCCTGAAGAATATTACAAATTTTGGTTAATTCTCATCAATTATCAAAAAGTAACTGAAATGAAATGCTCACTCATCCCTGACACTTTCAGCTCAGTTCAGCTGTATTGGGGGAAAAAATAACTCCCATATTCTCCATTTTAAACACTAGAAATCATACCTCCAAAATTTATTCTCCGGTATAGGTGTATTCCTTCATATGAAGCAAAAAGTATTCAGGATATTCATATTTCTGCTCAGTCATGTAAAATGACCTTGGATGAAATACACAGAAGAATTATACAAAAGAGATGACAAAATAAAGGACATATGGAATGAAGAGTCATATGGTGAACCTCAAATTCTAAAAAGTGAGGTGGAAACTGCAATAAGAGAAATAGTGAAAACAAATCACCAGGAACAGATGATATTCCAATTGAACTGCTGCAGTCACACTGACAGATTCAACTCTAGTGCTAACCAACATATGTCAACAGATATGGAAAACAAAACCATATACATCCTTCATCCAAAAAAAAGGGAGACACAAGAGACTGCAGCAACTATAGAACCACAGTACAGATCTCCCATGCAAACAGAATCATGCTCAAAATTCTGCAACATAGACTCTAACCAGAGTTTCAAGTGGGGTTCAGGAAAGGAAGAGGCACTAGGGACACATTGCAAACATACAATAGCTAATGGAGTGCAACAGGGAATTCCAAAAGAAAAGTAGCATGTGCTTTATAGACTATAGCAAAGCCTTTGACTGCATAGATCATGAAAGGCTATGGAATGCCCTTAAAGACATGGGAGTGCTGACACACCTGATAGTCTTGATGAGGAACCTGTACTCAGGACAAGAGACTACTGTCAGAACAGAACATGGAGAAACAGAATGATTCCCAATTGGCAAGGGAGTCAGAAATGCTGCATGCTTTCACTCGGTTCAACTTGTATGCAGAACATATGATAAGAAAAGCTGTGTCCTGGACTACAGCCAGCCTCAGTTCCCATAGCTGCTAGGGATGGAAAGGGTGAGCTGCAAACAGCAAGGCCAGCCACAAACCTTCCGTAGTCGAAACATCAGCAAAACAGAGTTCAGAAATCAGCGTCAATCAGTCTAAGGTCAGGGCAGGCAGCAATCAGCAAAAGTCCAGTCCGGTCCAGGGTCAAGGCAACAGAGTTCCACAAGGCAAGAGCAAGAGGCACACAGCAGGAAACCAGGAACCACACTGACCATAGTCTCCCACAGAAACTACAATAAGTCTTAGCACTCAGGAAACCTCTTGCCACTCCTTAAATAGTCAAATCCTACCTCAGTGCCAGCTGAGGCTTGTTAAGCAGCTGCATGCTGCCAGCACTCTCAGCTCTCCTCTGCCTAAAGGAAGGTACTGGCTCTGCTGTATCTTCCTGATTCTCCCCACTAGGCAGCTGAGCCTCCAAGGAAGAAGCACTAAGACCTGGCTGCTCTGGGGCTGGGAGAACTGGGCTTGGCTCAGGCAGATCAGAATGAGAGCCAAGTGGAGCCTGTATCTCTTCCTTCTCTGGAGGAAACCTATCCTCCTCCTCATCCTCCGAGTCCTCCTCGTGGCTGGCCGTGACAAGCTGGCTTGGACACAGAAGAAGGAGGAGTAACAATAGGAACAAGGAATATCAACAATCTAAGATATGCAGATGACACCATAATACTAGCAGAAACCTCACAGATCTGGAACACCTACTAAGGAAGATCAAAGAAGAAAGTGCAAAGGCAGGCTCAATGTTAAACATAAAGAAAACAAATATAATTACCACCAGACCTTCACAAGTTCAACCTAGATGATGAAGAAATAGAAATAGTAAAAGAATTTCCATACCTGGGATCAAACTTTGATAGAAATGGACACTGCAGTCAGGAAATCAGAAGATTAAGAATGGGGAAGGTGGCAATGAATGAAATAGAAAAGATTCTAAAATGCAAAGATATACAACTTAGCACAAAAGTTAGAATCATACAAGCCATCGTATTCCCTATGACCATGTATGGATGTTAGAGATGGACAGTTAAGAAAGTTAAGGAAATTCATTTGAGATGTGGTGCTGTAGAAGAGTGCTGAGGATCCCATGGACAGCCAAAAGGACAAACAAATGGATGCTGCAGCAGATCAAGTCGGAAACCTCCCTGCAAGCCAAGATGACCAAACTGAGGCTGTCGTACTTTGGACACATCATGAGAAAGACCCCCCCGACACATTGGGGAGGGGTTCTGCATTGCGCCGGCCATTAAATAATGTCGGGCGCTTGATTGGCTGGGCAGGGGGAAGTCCTGCCCCTTCCTTCGCCACTCGGCCAATCGGGAGAGGGATCTTCTAGGATCCCGTCTCTATGGTGGTCTTGCTTATCGTGAGACTACTAACAAGAAATTAAAGGGCTATAAAGCCCCAAGGCTGCCTCGTGGTGGCAACCATTTTAAAAGAAGCAGACAAGCAAGGAGCTTGTCTGCTCATCTTCTCTAGTGGCCTGCTTGGCGACCGGGAGCCTGAGGCTCGGGTAGCGGCTGTGTTGGCCTGGACGAGGCCTGTTTCTGATTGTCTTCCCAGTGGCCTGTTTGGCAACCGGGAGCCTGAGGCTCGGGTCGCGGCCGTGTTGGCCTTGACGAGGCCTGAGTGAGTGCACGGCGGGCGGTGGTCCAGCTGCCTTTAGGGGCGACCGGGGGGCCTGGTGGCTTGGGTCGTGGCTGCAATTGTCCTTTAGGAAGCCTGTTGGCTTACAGCAACTTGAAGACTTGAGGAAGGGTGCTACGTAGGCTCGAGAGGGAGCAGCCCGGTAAAAGAGGGCTTTGCTCCGCCAGCTGCGGCCTGAGTTTATAAGGGCCCGCGATTGTGCTCAGGGCTGAGAGAGGCCCGTTGGCCTTGTCAGTGATCGGCCGAAGTGACAGCCAGGGCAAGTGCAAGGCCCTGATCATTCTCCCAGTGGGGAGAGGCCCGTCGGCCTTGCAGAGAGCAGCCCGAGTAGCCCATAGAGTTGGTGTATAATTTTTTTTTAAATGAACAAACAAACAAACAAACAAATAAAGCTCCCTGCATAGTACAAGCAGGTGGCCTGGGCAGGTCTGGCTGCAATCTGCCTGGTATACCATAAACCACAACAATATAAATAATAATAATAAAAAAAACCACATACAACACAGTTGATACACTTGCCAAGGGTTGCTGGCTTGACTTTTATGTCCCAAAAAGGGAAGTTTTGGGCCTTTTGGTGTCCAAAGTAATTGGTAGGCCCTTAGGTTGGGTTTCTACCTGGTGGTTCTACACTAGCCAGTGTATTCTGGTTGGGTTCTTGTGTCCCACAAAGGGAAGTGATCGGCCTTTGGCCATTAACCTTGTCCCTATTTTGGGAAAGGCTGCTGGTTGGGGACCACGTGCATTTTACATATGTTTACACTCTGCCCAGTTACAATAATAATAATAATAACAATAATTTAGACCAATTTGTATACATAAATACTTTTTAATATATATATGACATAGAGTGCCAAAAATATATATTCTAAGACATTAAATGAATAAATAATATTACAGTCTCTAGGATAATTATAACTGAGTCATGCCGCACAGTAAGCCACAGTCTAAGCGGTGTGAGGCTTCAGCTGGGCCTGATTCTGGGCGTGCAGCACCAAAGAGACCAAATGATCCTCAAAATAGAGATGATGGGATTGCAGCTCAGTTAACACAATTAGGCCGCACTATGCAGGCATGTGCTGCTGCTTGTGAACAGCTAGCACAAACTAGGGTTCACGGTCATAATACAGGGTCCCAATCAGCTACAATGTCCAGTGGCGATCAAGTTTCTGGGCAGCAGGTTACTTTGGTACAACCAAGTACTTCATCTGACATGTCTTTTCAAGATGTGTCTCGTGGCCCCCTGATTTCATCTGCTATGGAGGTTGGTCAGCCAACCGTAGCAGATGTGATGGAACTGTTAAAGAGAGTTCCTGGAGTGACGCAACATGGTGCGTCTGTTATTGGACTTGAGCAACCTACTCTGGCAGACTTATACAGTTTGTTACAGAGGGCTGTGGTTTCAAGTCAGGATGGTGTGTCTGCACCTAAATCTATGCAAATTGCTAACAAAGATAGGGGAAGTGTTTCTTCTGTTCTGCAGACTGGCACCCGAGCAGTTGCTGAGGCACACTCAGTGGGAGCATCACAAACATTGGGAGAGGCTGCTCAGCAATTGGCTAATACAGGTTTGTCCCCATCTTTGAATGCTACAACTTCTTGGCCCATCTTAGTGTGGCCCTCTGCTAGCCCAGTGGGGCACAATGTGGGTGGGACAAGTTCCAAAAATGTTTCTACAGCTGCACCTTCAGCTTTATCAGTTGCACCAGGGGTGCATGACTCGAGGCTGCAAGCTGACCAGCGTATGGTTACCAAGGTAAGTGATGCAAAGCCTTTGGTCAAAATGGGAGCCTTAGGTTTGGCTGGAGTCAATAGGTCAGTTGAATGCAACCCCTATGCTGCGATGTCAACGCCCTTAGGATCTCACCTTCCCCTCTCTACCAAGGAGAGAATATGGAAAGGAGAATACATAGACCTGTTTTCTTTGACTTTTCGTGACCCTGAGCCACAAATTATGGTCAAAGATGGGGTCGTGTTCAGTCTTCCTAAATAATTTCAGGCGTACAAGCGTCCTAAGTTGGAAAGAAATTTTGTAAATTGGATGATGAGATTTACCATATACAGGGGTGTGATAGAACAAAAAGACCACTCTAGGGCCCCTGATTTTTCAAAGTACCAAGAAATAATGATCAAAGCCTATACAAACTGTCATTTTAATGTGAGGGGGGTATCATGGCTCCAATACGATGAACAGTTCAGGATGAGAGCAGCTATGGATCCATCTTTGTCATGGAAGCACGTCCAATCTGAACTTTGGGCAGATGTTATGCTAGGGGCCTCCCCGTTGAGCAGGTGTGATAATGGCTTTGTACCCATGGTCAGCAGCCAAAAGGGCAGTATGCGAGGCCTAGCATGGGGGACAAAACAGTTATAGGTTTATGCTGGGGCTTCAACTCTGGTAAGTGCGCTAGACAGCAATGTAGATTCGACCATAGATGCAGCATTTGTAAGGGTAATCACCCAGCTACCTCCTGTTTCAGGCGGAAGAAAGGTGGGGCCGGAGTCTCCGGTCAACAGCCAGCAGCGGGAGGGAAAGGCACCAACACCAATTAAACTGGATGTGTTGGCTGCTTGGTTGCGGATTTACCCGAATAGGGATTCCGCTCAATACTTGTTAGACGGGTTTTCAAATGGTTTTCATATTCCTTATACAGGTTTGAGGGTGCACCGATTTACACCTAATGTGCGTTTGGTGAGGGAGTCGCCGGAGATAGTCAGGGAGAAATTGGCTAAAGAGTTGGCTGCCAGTAGGTTATCAGGGCCTCATCAACATCTGCCAATGATGACACTAAGGCTGTCCCCTTTGGGCATCATTCCTAAGAAGGCGCCTGGTGAGTTCCGTTTAATACACAATTTGTCATACCCAAAAGGAGACTCTGCTAATGGTGCCATTGATCCAGTTTTGGCATCTGTGAAATACGCATCATTTGATGCAGCAGTGCAGATGGTACGGGTGTTAGGTAAGGGCACCTTATTTGCTAAGTGCGATATAAAATCAGTTTTCAGGCTTTTGCCAGTACACCCTGATGATTTTGACTTGTTAGGTTTTCAATTTGAAGGGATGTACTATTTTGATAAGGCCATTTCTATCTCATGCTCTGCATTTGAAAAAATTAGTACATTTTTGCACTGGTGTGCAGTCAAGAGGTCAGGTAATCAAGCTATTACTCATTATTTAGATGACTTCTTGTTCGCTGGGGCTCATGGTACTACAAGTTGTGCAGATACCTTGTCGACATTTCAGGTGTTGATGACTGAGATGGGAGTTCCTTTAGCGGAGGAAAAGACGGAGGGTCCTGGCACCCGTCTGACCTTCTTGGGCATTGAGTTAGACTCAGCTGAGGGAATCTCTTGCCTCCCATTAGAAAAACTTGAAGCGATGAGACACCAGGTAAGGATAATGAGCAGTAGGAATAAAGCCACACTTCGAGAATTTCAATCCCTGACTTGGTTGTTAAATTTTGCCTGTAAAGTTATTGTTCCTGGACGAGCCTTTTGTGCTCGCCTATACAATGCTACAAAAGGGGGTTCTGCTCCACATCACCATATTAGAATTACTAGCAGGATCAGAGCTGATTTGAAGGTTTGGGAATCATTTTTGTATCAATTTAATGGAGTCTCCTTTTGGAGGTCTGAAATGCTTTTAAAGGCGGACCTCCAGGTACACTCCGATGCTTCAGGCACATATGGATTTGGCCTATATTGGAAGGGTCAGTGGGCAGCTGAGAGATGGCCTCAAGAGTGGATTGATAAGGGTTGGACGTGCGACCTTACTTTCCTCGAACTCTTCCCTATTGTGGTTGCAGTTCATTTGTGGCCAGTTCAATTCGAAAATAAAACTGTTTGGTTTTGGTGTGACCAGTGGTTCATGTAGTGAACTCTCAAACCTCCAAATCCTTAAAGGTGATGTCTGACCAGTTGGCTAAGGGACAAACAGTTACATTGTCTAGAGCACTATTAGGTCAAATTTGTCCTGTTTTAACCTTGTCAGATTATCTTGGGATTCGCCCGACTGGCCTGGGCTATTTGTTCCTTCATGTTTTAGGTCTTCCGTTGACACAGTTCCTATTTTGAGCTGTGTTGCGAGAGACTTTGAGACATGCAGGTTTGCCAGCGCCCCAGTTCTTGGCCCATTCATTTCGTATAGGGGCAGCGACTGCTGCTGCTTCACAGGGTTTGGATGATGCCACAATCCGACGGATTGGGCGTTGGCGGTCCAGGGCTATTAAGCCCTACATTCACCCATAAGGTATGGGTGGGGCATAGCGTTATCTAGTTGAGGTGTCAGTGTTATACTTCATATTTGTTTATTTTAAAGCAGATCTGAAGTTTGAACACATATGGATCATTGGACACAGTCTTGTGTTCTAGGCGGAACATCATGTGCTCCAATACTGTCACGATCGGAATCTGGCGATAAGAGAGGTTCAGCGAATTTGATGGTTTGGTCGGAGAGGAATGCTATGGGGAGCTCTCATTCCACGCATCATTGAATTATCTGCGACATTCTCACCACCCAAGATTCTATTGGTACATTTGGGAGAGAATGACCTGGTTAAAATTCCTTGTTACAATTTGGCCAGAATGATCTTGAACAACATGCAAGACATTAAGCAGAGACTCCCGAACACAGTGGTGATGTGGACCAAGTTTTTGCCATGACGTGCGTGGGTGGGAGCAAAAAAGGACTCGTCGATTAATGCTGCACGTCGTTGGTTGAATAGATTCATGGTTAAGAAGTTGGGAGTTTTGGGAATTGAAATTGTGGACTCTATTAAGGAGGTCATGGGTATGAGGTTGTAGGAATTAAGCAGAGCAGTGGAAGACAGAGGGTCTTGGAGATGTCTCTTCCATAGTGTCACCATGAGTCGAGGTTGACTCAAGGGCAGTTAACAACAACAATATGTAAGCTAACACATTGACATCTTGTTAGAGTAAGGGAGAAGTTGCCATTTTATGACATTATTTCTCCTGTAAGTGAATAACATTTAGAGAATAGCATGCCATCAGCATCATTTAAGCCTTTGTGAAAGAAGGGTTTATGATTGTCTTGTTAATTCAATGGCTGCAGATAATTTAGATAATAATTGAATTGAGGTGCATCTGCCTCTTTCCCTTGCTTTTCAGAAGAAACTAAAATGAGAAATCCTGCCCTTCTGTAACATTTGGTGGCTATGATTACTCCTAAATTTATTCATAACTCCTCTCATCTTTAAATTAAGTCCAGCAATACATAGATGTATATTTATGTTCTTTTTTAAAAAGGAACATTTAGTATAAAATAATTGAAGTACATAATTACAGCATGAGCTGGGGTTCTGCCAGTAGAAATACCTTTGATTAAAACTATTTTGCCAAAGGAGAGGCACATGTCATAAGGAATATTTCCTCCACTTGTTTTCACCTAGTGCCAATTAATCATGGTTTGCTGTCAAGCACCTACATAATTCACAACATGAGACATGGAAGACTGGGAGACCTATGAATAAATAAAAATGACACTGAAGGTTCATACACAAACAAGTGCTGTATCTTAACATCTGCTGGAGGGAAAAAATGGAATGGTACACATGCAATGGTTTTGACTTTCTGCAAGTTAAGATTGGCCTACTTGCACTGGGTTGTTGTTATTGTTTTTGCAAAGGGTACTATAGATATAAACTATGGCAAGCTTATTCCCCTCACCATATAGCCCTGTCTGGCCATTACTTGAACACCACTCCAATTTGTGTTGGCATACAACTTTGCAGATAGAGGAGAAATAGAGGAGACTGTAAAAAAAAAAAAACCTAGCCAGGAACCAACACAATGATTATACATTTTTAGAATTGCATAAAACACTGTGAAAGTAAACAAAACAGGATGTGTAGGGAAGAACTTGAGGAATGTGGAGGAAGCAGCATTCGCTAGAAGCATGAGTTTTAATGAACAATCAATAACATTTTCACACCATTTTGTCAGCCAAGGAAGCTGACCCTTCACATTTTCATCCTTTCTAAGAAAGTGGCTGGAAGTGGTGCTAAAGACTAGACCACACGAAAGAGCCTTTTGGATCTAATTGTGTCTCTGAAAATTATATTCAAAACAAGCCTTCCCCTGCTTTTTCTGCCTATTGTGCAATATTATTATGTTCATTGCCATCACTTCCTTCAGTGTTGTTAATTTTTAGAGGACTTAAAATGCAGCATTTTGCCTCCAAAGAGAATGCAGCACTATTTAAAATTATGCAAAAATTATAATAGTTTTCTCATTTATGCATAAAATTCACTGTGGTTCTCTCTTGACCTTCCTGGTACCCTGGAGAGTTTCAGACAGACTTCAATGAGATGAAATTTTCACTTTATTTTTCTCTTTCCAAGTGCAAGGAAAGAAAAGTCCTAGGGTTACTACAGTGAGAAAGGCCTTTCTTTCTTGAACCAGGAATATAGTACTTTCAAGTCAGACTTCCTTTGGTCTTACACATTTGAGACAGATCTTTAATGACATTCTAATGCAGCTTATTGCATTTAATTATTTTTATGGCTAGAAGAACTGTAATTTGTCCTGCTGTGTTCTTTGTTTAGGCCACTTCTGACCTTCACTTTGAAATTGCTCAGTTAAAGCTGTTCTTATATTTTAATCTACAGCAAGACAGGGAAAAATATGAAAAGTCTTTCTGCCTCCATAGAAGATGAGATGTATAATTATATGGAACCCTTTCTCCCCACACCCCTGAAAACTTTTTTAAATGGTTCGCATACAAAAATAAAATTTAAACTGTCATGAATAACACAAAAATGACTGAGTTTTTGGATGTAAAATAAAAACATGAGAGATAGATTAAACCATGGAGGGGCATGCATGTACCCATCAGCTCACCATTCAGTGACACTACATCCCAGCTGCCTTGAAAAACATGTTTTCATTATGAAGATCTGTAAAGGTTTCCTTAAAAATGTTCAGCTAGTGCATTTAACAGATATCCTGTGAATAAAAGTGGGATAAAGGATCTGTACTGTGGGGGCTCCGTAAATGCATTAAGCTGAGTGTGCTTGCAAAGCAGAACTTTGTGGATTATTTCACTGGCTCTACAAAGATTTAGAATGCAGTTGGTTGTGCAGTGATGGTGAAAGTGGGGTTTCTGCATAGACCTTTGATCTCCTCCACACTTTACCTGTACTAAGGTGCTAGCCCATGTTCCTATATCACTTTCACCTTACCTGTAATATGCAAGATGTTGCATCCAGGAAATGGACCTGCAACACAATTATTTTACTGCATCTTTACTTTCTGCTCTTGCTTGGGGGAGTCAGCCAGCCAGCGAGCCAGCCATGCCCTCATCCTACAGTCTATCTCCCCCCCCCCCACACACACACCTTCTCCATTTTTTTGTGGGTTTTTTGGACTGTGTGGCCATGTTCTAGAAGAGTTTCTTTCTGACATTTCACCAGCATCTGTGGCTGGCATCTTCAGAGAATGCTGGAATGGAAGAGAGTGGGTATATAGATATATACTGTGAAACCCTGGGTAGGGAGGAGTGATTCCCATGTAAACTGTGTATTGTTCTGTTGTTGATTGTGTATTGTTCTGTATTGATGGCAGAGCCTCAGGGTAGGAGGATATGAAAACGAGGATTATTGTCTGCTAATTGGTGTTCATTGTCTGCTAGGAAAGCCCCTGACCCTGGGTGGTTTCCCATTTGCACTTGCTGAGTGCTGATTTCCCTATTTTGCAGGACTGGTAACCAAACTTTGTTTACTTTTAGGGTTTCTTTTTTCCTGTTGAAGTTATCCAAATGTTTGTGGATTTTGATGGCTTCCCTGTGCATTCTGACCTGATAGTTGTTGGCATGGTCCAGAATTTAAGTGTTTTCAAACAGCATTTTATGCTCAGGATGGTTTATAATATGTTCTGCTATTGCTGATTTTTTCTGGCTGGCCCAGTCTGCAGTGTCTCTCATGTTCCTTGATTCGTGTTTGGACACTGCATTTGGTGGTCCCTATGTAGACTGCAGCTGCATGGTATGCGGTAAACTCCTGCGACTGTGAGACTGTCTCTCATCTCCTTCACTGAACGCAGCATTTGTTGGATTTTCTTGGTTGGTTTGTAAACCGTTTGGAGGTTGTTTCCTCACAACTTTCCCTACGATTTCACTTCTCCATTTTATTTTTCAGCTGACACCAGAACATGAGCAAATTTGGGGTCTCATGTAAGTGGTGTGGTAAATGCACTATATGTTATAAGCTGAAATTTATAGGAACCAGGCAATGCTATAGAATCCCATCTCCAAAATATGTTCAACACCTTTAAAATTCTGGAGTAAAGCTGTAGTGGTTTCACAATCCCATTAACAGGGAAGTCAATAACCACAACTGCATTGAAGATTGTCTTTTGGGACTCCTCTATGCTTAATAGGCTTTTTTTTTAAAAAAACCACTCAAAATATTTATCTAAATATTTAAATCTTGTCCGTATCAAAATATCTCAGGACAGATCTTTATAGAGCGGCTTTTCTCTAATGTATATTGGGGAGAAAATCCTCTCTAGACAAATCTGTGATCTTTTTATATGGATAGGATTTAAATATTTAGATAAATACCTTGTTTCTCCATGACCCTATTTTGCTCAATTCCTGTTGGCTCTCACTACACGGATTTCTCTTAGAATGAGTGGTTGCACTGGCACAAAGAAGTCCAAATGCCGTTTTTTGGATAACAAAATGGCCACAACTTTATTCATCTGTACAGGGTCTAAAACAATAACTTTACAGCCAAAATTCTTCACTTGATTATAACTTCCTTCTCGACACAGTGTATGTGCACATGCCATAACACCTGATGCAATCTTCACCATAATTAAGTCAAGCCATCAGGGATAAGTCATGCCTCCCACAAAGCATATGTCAAGAAGGTTCTCACACAAGTTGCTAAACATATAAAACAAATCATCCCCCCATCCAAATTTTGACCTCATCTCTAAGATTGATGATGTAAGAGAATTTTAAGCTGATGATGAAAATCATTCATCCCCCTCTTAACTGACCAAATATTGTAAATTCAGATATCCAATTATCCCCCTGAGGGGAGTCCCTGCCCTGCCACAGGAGGGGGCCAGCCTAGCTTGGCATCCCTTCCCCCCCCCTCCCAGAAGGACCCATTTAATATGAGGCAATGGAATCCAAGTATACATCACAGCCTACCAGGGAGAGATGAACCCCATCACCCCTGTACGGTGTGGCAAATCAACTCTGATCCGATCAAGCTCTACACATGAGGCCCCCAAAACATCCAACCTCCTCAAAACACTTCTATTCACCCAGTGATGAGCTGCGTTAATAGCAGAGTCTTTCCTTGCACCATTCCAAGTTCATTGCGGCAAGAGCTTGGTCCATAAAAGAACAGTCCCTGGTAACCATCATTGTACTTCCTGTAGGTCCACCATGATCCTTTTGACTAGCTGCAGTCCGGTAATCTTGACCAAGTCCTTCTCACCTAGGTGAATGGGTAGTATCTGGGGAGGTGGGAAGGTAACAGCCAACTCGATGATACGTGGAAGAAGGGCCCCCCCATAGCGTGCCTCTCCACCGAAATCAGTGAATGCGCCCAATTCGCTCCAGACCCAAGTTTGGATCTCGGCCTCACTGGATAATGTGCTGTTCGGCCCAAAAGACCAAACTGTGACAGACAATCCAGACGTCACCCTGTTTTTGACCTACTCAATAGAAAAACACACATTAGAACATGAATGCAAGATCGCATCAGCCCCCTGTTACTAGAAATCAACATCTAACCAGACTAAGGGTGAATGTAAGATTTAAACGCTCCAGAGCTCCATTGCCCAATATATCAGATCACAGCATCACTTAGGCCATGAGCTGCTGCAGCCATCGTAGCTCCAATCCGAAAAGAATGGGAAGAAAATTGGGCCGCTGGTAAGCCCACATGCTTCAGAACACTGCTTGAAATTGAAACTGCATCAACGGAAGGCCCGAGACATGCAAAAACAAATAACCAAGGGATGGTGGGTGCAATCTGAGGTAATCTGACAAGGCCAATACTGGGCAAATCTGACCCTTGGGAGTCCTGGACAAGACTGTGGTTTGACCCCTAGCCAACTGATCTGTCTTTGAATGCCTAAAACACAAATGTAGGCCCTGCTCCAAAACTTGAACATCAGATAACAATAGCACCCTGCCTGATGTATCAGAGTGAGAGCTCGGGACAAGCTCGCTAATTCTGTTAGCAGCAAAAAAGGCCAATGAAAATGCAGCCTGAAACAAGGTAACTTCCTCAGGAGAGGAGTACACCACTTGGGGGAATGCCAAATCTGTATAAGGATTGCATCCGTCATAGCATGCGGGTATCACGTGCCACAGGGGGCTCCCTAGACCATCCCTCCAAAGCCCTCCGAACCCTAAAATCTACAGTAGGATCCATAACCCACCCACCCACCCAGGAGTAAAAAGCCAGTGCTGCCAACCTTCCCCTAATGGTAACCGGAGACAACCTGGACTGTCTGAGATGAACTGCAAAGCAGAGTATAACCTCCACCCCCAAGGGCCAAACCTCGATTTCCCCCACAGCCACCAGAAACTGTCTAAAAGCTCACATTGCAAGCTGATATAACTTGCATGTGGAAGGGGCAATGGAGTGCAGAATAGCCCTCTCGAGCTTTATCCTCCAAGGTTCCACATGGGCTGGCACCATGAAAGGCTGCACTGCTGCTTCTGGAGCCAGCTCTCGAAACCTGTGAAACTGAAAACACGAAGGGGCATCTCCCAAGGGATTCAATAGGCCAGGCACGTGGCACACCTGGAACAAGACATATTTTAAACACTGTAATACCATAGATCTGACAAAAGCCATCACCCTTGGAGACTTAGAGCTCTGTGAATTGATAACATGAACTACTGCCTGGTTGTCACACCAAAACCAAACAGTTTTCTGCACAAATTGCTTTGGCCAAAGATGAACTGCAACCATAATAAGGAATAGTTTGAGAAAGGTAAGATCTCTTGTCAAACCGTTACTCACCCAAGCCTCAAGCCAATTCCCCGCCATGCACTGCCCCTTCCAGTATACACCAAAACCATGGGCTCCAGATGCATCAGAATGAACCTAAAAATATTCCTTTAGGAGCATTTTGCTCCTCCAGAGTGATACACCATTGAATTCATCAAGAAATGAATCCCAAATGTTCAGATCCTCATGTATCCCACTGTTAATGTGAATGTGGTGATGCGGGGAAGACACTCCCCTCATGGCATTGTATAGGCGAACACAAAAAAGCCGGAACTACCATTTTGCAAGCAAAATTCAACAACCTGTTAGAGATTGAAAGTCATGTAATGTAGCCTTATTCTTACCTCTCATTGCCCTTACCTGTTGTCTCATTAGGTCCAATTTCTCATTCAGGAGGTGGGATAAACCCTCAATTGTATCAAGCTCAATAACCATAAAGATTAAATGGGTGGCAGGGCCCTCCGTCTTCTCATTAGCCAGAGGCGCTCCCATCTCATCCATCGAAACTTGAAAAGCCAACAAAGCGTCCTGGCACATTGCCGTGCCGGGGGCCCCAGCAAACAGGAAGTCATCTAAATAATGCAGAATTGCAGAATTGCCAGACCTCTTCACTGCACACCAGTGCAAGAAGGTGCTAAATTTCTGAAAAGCCGAGCAAGAAATGGAACAACCCATTGGCATCGCCTTGTCAAAATAGTACATTTCCTCAAATTGGAAGCCCAGCAAGTCAAAAACTTCAGGGTGTACCGGAAATAGCCTGAAGGCAGATTTTATATCACATTTTGCCAAAAGAGCTCCTTTGCCCAAGGCTCTAACCAGTTGCACTGCTGAGTCAAATTATGCATATTTCACAGATGCCAACGCTGGATCAATAGCATAATTCATGGACTCCCCTTTGGAGTAAGAAAGATTGTGAATTAAATGATACTCACCTGGTGTCTTCTTGGGAACCACACCCAGCGGTAACAACCATAATGTTGGCATTGGCAATTGTTTATGGAGCCCAGATATCCTCCCTGCTGCCAGCTCTTTTGCTAGCTTGTCCCTAACATCACCGGTAACTCCCTCACTGAATGTGCATCAGGTGCAAAACGATAAACTCTTAAACCAGAATATGGAATGTGAAAACCATATGTAAAACCATCAAGTAAATACTGGGCAGAATCCCACTTAGCCAAGCAGTTAAAATATCCAACCTAATGGGCACTGATGCCTTTACCTCCAGCTGGGGTTGCCTGAGGGGCGGCTCCAACTCCAGTCCGCTTATCTTTGAAGCAGGAGGTGCTGGAGTGAATCCCTCTGCAGGTGCTACAGCGGTGTTCAAACCTGCAGGTCTGCCACCAGCACTTACCTGCATTAAACTCCCAACAGACTCCTGGTAATCTCTTTTCCCCAGTGCCAGGCCTTGCATACTGCTCTCTCGGCTAAGTGACCATAGGCACAAAGCCATTGTCACACCTGCTCGAAAGGAAGGCACCAACCATCATATCCACCCATAGCTCAGCTTGTACGTGTCACCATGAAATGGAATGGTCCAAAGCAGCACACATCCGAAACTTGTCACACGAAGCCAAGCAGACCCTCTTGAATTAAAATGACAATTAGTGTATGCCTTTATCATTATCTCCTGATACTTGGATAAATCTGGAGACCTTAAGGGCTCCCTCTCCTCAATGATACCCCTATGAATTGTAAAGCCCATTATCCAATTAACACAATTCCTCTTTATCTTTGGGCACTTGTGTGCCTCGAACTCCTTAGGGAGACTAAATACAACTCTGTCTTTCATCATAATTCTTGGTTCTGGGTCACAGAATGTTAAAGAAAAAAGATCAATAAACTCACCCTTCCAAATTCTCTCCTTCATTGTGAGTAGGAGATGGGAGCCTAAAGGAGTGGACATACTTGCATAAGGGTTGCAATCAGCCGTTCTTTCTACCCCCACTTGATCTAAGGCTCCTACTGTAGTAGCTGCTCCACCTGGACCCTTGCTTCCTGAGTCTGAATCGCTCCAGCCGCCGCTGAGGGTGTGCTCAGAGAAACTTGAGGGTGAACATTCAGCTTCACTGCCCTGGCCAGCTTGAACACCAGGTGCCCATACTGTTGCTGGCCAAGACCCCAAGGAGCTAGGTAAAGTAGATGCACCTGAGCCCGCCGGCTGCTGTGGGATATCCACTGACGCTTGAGCACCTCTAACCAAGTATGATGCAACCAGGGCTTGGCTGTTATGCTGCAGGGTGGAGGAAGCACCTCCCACCACATTGTTCGGTAATTCAGGAGTTTCAGCAGCCGGCCCGCTGGCCTGGCCTGAAGCCACTGCCTGCTGTACCATCTTATACAAATCAGCCAATGTAGGCTGTGCAGACGCAGAGGCCACTGCTCCCTGCTGTACCAAACCTGGAACCTTTTTCATAAGCTTCATCATGTCAGCTACAGTTGGCTGCCCACCCTCCATAGCTGGAGCATCTACTGGACCATGTGATGTGTCACCCACTGTAATGCCAGGTGAGGGTACCTCCTACACCTGTGTAGTTTGTAACCCCACCACTTGCTCCTCATTTGAGGACCCCGCGCTTCAGGCTGGAAGGGCCGAAGTTTCAGAACTACCACCCTGCACACCCCCCTCTGAGCTAGTTACTCACAAACAGCCACACAAACTTGCATTGTACGTCCCAACTGGGCCAGGTGGGCAACAATCTCATCCTCCCGACCCTGGGCCTTGGCCGAACTCTTAGGCGCCGACTAGCTGGTGCTAGATCCAGCAGGCTCCGCATGCTGCTTGGATTGGGACTTGCTCCGTGGCATGATGACAAAAATTTCCTCTTTATAATTTCCAAGCCCCTGGGTTATAACGTCTCAAGCAAGGACTAGAACCCTTCAATCAAGTGAAAGACCAATGAGGAAAAATTCCTCTTTTAAATCAAATAAGCCCTGGTGGCTAGAGTGCCCCAAACAGGAACAAAAACTGTTTATAGTATCCCAAACAGGGACAACAAACCCTCCAATAGTCGCAGACCAATAAGGAAAAAAGGACCTCCTTAAAACAATCAGCCCCAAGCAGGGACAAAAAACCACCCACAGGGTCCCAAGCAGGGGCAATAAACCCTCCATGGGTCACAGACCAACAAGGAAAAACCTCGCAACTCAATAGGCCCTGATGGCCAAACTGTCCCAAGGAGGGACAGGACCCCCCCCCCCCCCCCATGGGCTGCAAACTGAAGAGGAAAAAATTCCTCCCCCAAAAGGCAAGCCTCCGGGTGCTCCAAAGTCCTAGGCAGGGACCTTTTTAGGATCGAGCTCACCAACCAAGAGACGAGGCCCAATATCCAAGCCCGCTGGCTCTCCCAACACTCGGCAGCCGGTGCTCTCTCTCGGCTGCCAAGGATCAAATGGCTGACTCCACGTGGCAGTGGGGAATTAAATAATCCCCCAAATCGTGCCCGAAATCTCACAAGACTTTCCAGTCTCGCGAGATTATGCAGGCTGCTGGTGGATCTCGCAAGATCCCCCTGATTGGTTGGGAGGCGAAGGGAGGGCGGGACTCCCAGCCCTCCCAACCAAACATGGCGTTGGCCTTCAAAATGGCCAGTGCAACAGTGGGCCCCTCCCGATGCATTGGGGGGGTCTTTTAGTTGGTTTTTAAACATATATATATATATATATATATATATATATATATATGGGAATTTTATTCATATTGAATAGAACACTTATCTAACCAATCACATCACATAAAATGTTCACTAAATTTGTAACAATGTGAGTATAACCTACTTCATATATCTAATGATAACTTGGTTAATTATCATACTATTTCTCATTGGAGATATCATATCACATCCAGTGTGAAGACCCAAAATCTTTTGCTTATCAATTCAGAAACTGAGGGGGGATGCAGACAAGGGCGTCGGGGATGCCCTGGGCCGGTGCGCCGCTGGAGCGAGGCACTCGCACGGCAGCACACTGATGGTGTCCCTGAAAGGAGCACCAAATTGGTGCTCCTTTCAGAAGACAGGGAAAGTGCACCCTAAATGTGTCGGGCGCACTTTCCCTGGCTTTTCCGCCGCAGCGTGTGAGGACACTGCGGCAGGAGGTTGCCCTTGGCGCGCCGGCCGTGCGGAGGGCCAGAAGCTCCGAGGGCAACCTCAGGAGGAGGAAGGGGCGCCGCTCGTGCGGCTGCCCCTCCTCTTCCTTGCCTCGGAGACGACCCTATTGGTCGTCTGCCGAGGCCCTGAATTAGTGTAGGATTACTTCTTAATCCATTACAGAACAAGCAATTAATCTGCCAATACATCTAATGTTAACTGTCATTGTTCCATTCTATGAAATCCAGGATTGCTATTTAGTAAGATATTTAGAATTGTATTGTCCGAAACTACAAAACCAGAGCAATCTATCACAGTCATAAGTACCTTGCTAAGATAGAAATCTATATGGATTCCATAGGATGGAACCATATTAATTCAAGAAATATCAAACTGATACAACTGTGTTCTGTTGATACACTTTCTGTTGTAAGTGCAAAGCCAATATCCTGAGGCAGAAAGAATCCTATACCTTCTGGCTTCTGGTTGCTATTTCAGTCTATCTGACAACACATTTCTCTTTCTACCTCTAGCTTCATTACCATTTTATCCAAGTTTATAACAAACTTGAGGGAAGGGGATTGATGCCTTTCATATCTCAATAGAAACACTGGAGCCAATGGTCAATGTTGTACTGGTGTGTACCACAAAGCCCCCCCCCCCCCCAGTCTTCAGTAACACTTGGGACCCAGTTCTAATCATCTCTCTGAAACAGTGAAGGAAGTTTTAAACAGCAAAACTTTCCCACAATCTGATTATACTGATGGAAAAAGTGGATGACCTCCATTGAATTCCAGCCAAAATATAGTTTCACATGTACTATATTATATAAACACACTCGATAATAGTACCAATAACTGTTTCCTATACTTCAGATACTAAGCTCAGATCTTGATATAAGTAAAACATAGGATTTTTTTTAAAGTAGGAAGAAAAATGTTTATTATGCTAACATATCTTATAGAATCATGGCCAATTAAGGTTTGGGATCTACAATCAGTTTGGTGTCTTTTGTTTACCAAAGCATGCTTCATTTATTTCCAAGCTGCTTTGGTTTCCCTGCAAATCACAGAGCAGTGTATGAAAGCCAAATGTTTTCTGTCACAATGAGATCCTGCTTTTAATGGGAAAATAGCCTCCCAGAGGAAAAGAGAGAGAGAGAGAACTATATCCTCCCTTGAGTAAAATGAGGGTGGCAAATCAACCATTATAACACTTAAATGAAGTTAATATTCATTCAAGCATGGCAGCATAGGACAGATAAAAATGCCAGGCAGACAGCCACATTCTGGTGCCTCAGAGAAAAGCATACACAAATGTGAAGCCACACAGCCAAGTTGTATAAACTCTCCATGGGAACATTTGCCCTTCTCTGCTAATGAGATAACCATTGAATGTTTTACACCTACTACTTCTTTCCTTGGGTCAGTGGTTTTTCATTGACTCTTCCAACATTTTCCTTTTGGAAAGGTAAGTTTCTACAAAATCCCCATGTGGGATCTTCATACCAATGTTGAGTGCATGGATTACTTCATTGAATATTTGAACAGCCAAATTAACCAAATAGAATTAAAATACGCAGGATATACATTCTGAAAAACTAGGCTGTCTGAGAAACAGTACCAGAGTTTTAAATAGTTCCAGACTTTTAAATAGACTTTTAAATAGGAGATGCATTTTAGGCTATTTTTAAAGATTGATGCCTATAATTTCATTTATTACTTTGTGTATTTGGATCCAAAATTGTTATTCTCTTCTACATCTCTACTACATATGGTACATGGTACCTTTCTTTCTTTACAGTTCCAACACCTGTTATTAATATTTCTATACATTTTTGCACATTTATCTGGTGTAAGGTATCATCTAAACTGAATTTTATAACTGAAAGGTTTCTGGGGTGGTGCAGATGTGGATAAAAAGGTAAAGGTAAAGATTTCCCATCAGATGTGATTGTCTAGTCATGTCTGACTGTAGGAGCAGTGTTCCTCTCATTTACTAAGCCAAAGAGCTAGCTAGCATTGTCAAAGACAATTCTGTGTTCATGTGATCAGCATGACTGAACAGAACACTGTTATCTTTCCACCAGAGTGGTACCTATTGATCTACTTGCACTTTTACATGCTTTTGAACTGCTTGGTTGGCAGAAGCTGGGACTAGTGATGGGAGCTCACTCCATCATATGGCACTTGGGTCTCAAACTCCTGACCTGGTGACCTTGCGGTTGTCAGAGTTGGCATCTTAAACACTAAGCCACCACGTCCCTTATGTAGATGTGGATACTGGGAAATAATGTCCCAGTCACAGGGTCAGAATCCCCAAAGGATATCTCTGGCTGCCTGTTCTTCATGTGCTTCATGACTAGGTGAGTGCAACAGACATCATTTCCCAGTGTCATGATTTGCAGCAGCTCAGAAACACTTTAATTGACACACTGCTGAAATGGTAGTTTTTGGATGCTGGTGCCAGCAGACAGAGCTCTATCACTGTAGTTGCAATGCCATCATCTGATCTATGTTAGATCTGATTACATTCAGACAGATAGCTTGGATACTGTATTTCTTTATGGTGAAAAAAAAATGGGGAATGTCAAGTAGTAACTAAATAAGTAACTTTTTTCTTGTATCCCACCTTTTGCCGGTCAGGCAATCAAGGAGGCTAACAAACAGTTCCTCACACACACCTAAAGTGCATTATGACATAGTAAAATAATTACCCCCCTTTAAAATTAGATATAATATCAATTAATTTAAAATGACTGGCATATTCACCAGTGATTATAAAACCACCCATAAAACTTAAAAATGTAAACATAAAATTAAAATTGGATAATTCTAAAAGAGGGAGAGACATATGTTAGAAGGGCTAATCATGGAAGGCCTGCCAGAAGAGATCTGTTTTCATGGCTTTTTTGAAATTCTCCAAGCTAGTTGCTTGATGGATCTCTTCGGGTAGTGCATTCCACAGTCTGGGAGCAGCGACTGAAAAAGACCTCTGGGAGGTTGCTGTTAATCTGGTTCTCCTTAATTGCAGCAAGTTCCTCCCAGAGGATCTAAGAGCACAGGGCGGATTGTATGGAAGGAGGTGATCCATTAGATAGGTTGGACCTACACCATGTAGAGCTCTAAAGGTCATTACCAACACCTTATACTGTGCTCGGACAATAGGCAGCCAGTGAAGGGATTTTAAGATTGGTGTGATGTGATCCCTTCTTCATTTTCCCGTGATTAGCCTGGCCACCATATTTTGTACCAGTTGTCGTTTCCGAACTAGGTATAAGGGTAGCCCCATGTAGAGTGCTTTACAGAAGTTGAGTCATGAGGTTATCAGTGCATGTACTAGTTTCTAGGTCCTTTTTTTCCCAGGTAAAGGCACAGTTGGAGTATCTGCTGAAGCTGATAACAAGCACTCCTGACCGCCTCATTCACCTGATCAATCATGTGAAGTGACAAATCTAGGAGTACCCCCATACTGTGAATGGAGTCCTTCGAGGAGAGCATGACCCCATCTAGGACTGGAACTTGTAACCCAATACCTGGCTTAGGGACCCTTACTGTAAGTACCTCTGTCTTCTCTAGATTCAATTTGAGTCATTTTTCCTCATCCAGTCCATTAACGCTACAAGACAGTGATTGAGGAGAGAGATACCCTTATGTAGATGTGGATACTGGGAAATAATGTCCCAGTCACAAGGCCAGAATCCCCAAAGGATATCTCTGGCTGCCTGTTCTTCATGTGCTTCATGACTAGGTGAGTGCAACAGTCGTCATGGCTGATGACTGAGACATGGAGAAATATATTTGGGTGTCATCAGAGTACTGATAACACCCAGCCCCATGTCTCTGGATGATTTCCCCCAGCAGCTTCATATAGATGTTAAAGAGCATCGGGGACAGGATTGCACCCTGAGGGATGCTACAATTAAGCTCTTTTTAGATGAGTGACTGTCCTCAAGCATCACCCTCTGGAATCTGCCTGAGACGAAGGAATGGAACCACTGAAGTACAGTGCCTCAGATCCCTAATCCCATAGCTTTCCAAGAGGATGCTATGATCTACTGTATCAGCACCAACTGGGTCATGCTTACCCTATCGATATCTTGGTGAAGGTCATCTACCAGGGCAACCATGGCAGTCTCCACCCCATATCCTGCTCTGAAGCTGGTTTGAAATGGATCTAGAAAATTGGTTTCATCCAAAATCACTTGGAGTTGAGAGGTGACTGCCCACTCCATCACCTTACTCAGGAGTGGAAGGTGGGAAACAGGTCTATAATTTTTCAAGTCCAGGGGGTCCAGGGAAGGCATCTTAAGGAGTGGTCTCACAATCGCTTCCTTTAGGCAAGATGGTAATACTCCTTCCCTAAGGGACTCATTGATGGTCTCTTTAAGAAAGGCCATCAATGCATCACTCCCCTGGATGACCAACCATGATGGGCAAGGGTCTAGAGGGCATGTCGTCTTTCTCACCTTTCCAAGGATCTTGTCCACATCATCAGTACTCACCAGCTCAAACTGATCCAGTACAATCTCAGAAATGGATTTCCTGGACACTTCATCAGTCAAATCTGTTGTAAGCCCAGCGTCCAAGTCAGCTCTTATCTGAGAAATTTTATCTGCAAAGTAGGTATTAAATTCATCACACCAGGCCATTGTTGGGTTAAGTAGAGGGTTCTGCACAGGTGGGGCCTGTGTCAGCTCCCTTACCACCCTAAACAGCTCCGCTGGACGATACTCTGCAGATGCAATACGTGCAGAAAAGAAAGATTTCTTTGCTGCACGTATTGCCTCTCGATAGGAATGAAGGAAGTTCCTATGACGAGTCTTATCAGATAAGAGTCGAGTTTTCTGCCAGGTGCACTCTAGTCATTGTCCAACCTGCTTCATCTTCCCAAGTTAATCTGTGAATGAACCATGGTTGTTTATTTGAAGCAGGATGGAAAGGATGTCTAGGAGCGATCATGTCGATAGCCTTGGCGAAGTAGGTTCCAAGTATCAACCAGGGCTTCAACAGAATCCCCAGCATTACCAACCAAGGAACCCTCCAAGGCTTTCTGAAGACCAATTGGCTTCATTAGCCTCCAAGGGCGGACTATCCTAATTGGTCCTCCACCCTGACTGGGGCGGGCATTGGCTCTAAGTCCAACCTTGACCAGGAAATGATCAATCCATGACAGTGCAATGGTGTTAATTACCTCTGCCCATGGATATGCCTGCTCCGTACTAAAGACCATATCGAGTGTATGACCTGCACAATGTGTTGGCCCAGAAACCAATTGGGATAGGCCCATGTCTGTCATGGAATCCATGAACTGCTACGCCGCGCTTGTTAAACTAGTCTTGAAAAACATATTCAAGTCACCCATGACCAAAAGTCTGGGTGACTCCAACAGCAGCTCCGAGACCAGCTGTGTTAGCTCGGATAGGGAGTCTGTTAGACAACGGGGTGGACGATATACTAACAGAATCCCTATACAATCCCTGGTTTTCAGGCTTAAGTACATGCACTCAAAGCGGTCTGTTTTCCGGATAGGTATCCTGGTCAGAGTGAGATTATCTCTATGAACTAGAGCCACTCCACCCGCCCCCACCCACTTTCCCTTACCTGCTCAATAACAGAGTACCCGGCCTGGAGAGGCTGATTCAAGGTGATGGCACTATCCTCTCCCAGCCAGGTTTCTGTGAAGAAAGCGAGGTCAGCCTTTTCATCCACAATCAAATTGTAGGTGATATGAGTTTTGTTCTTTATTGACCTGGCATTGCAGAGAAGCAAGGTAAGGTTATGTGGTATGGTTGATAAGCGCCCCAGCCCATTTTGGGTAACAGAATGGACGGAAGGCAGGATCGCTTCCAAATATCCAGCCCACCTTCTTTTGTAACAATATTCCATTCTGTTATCGCCATACCTTCCTCTGCCCCACACAACCTGAATCGCTGCTCCCAGTGAGACCATTTTTATCTCTCCCTCATTGCCTTCCATCTGGGTGGTTGTTTTAACAGTCCTAGAGTTCTAAAGGGCAGCATAATTGAGAAACTGTCACATGACAGCTGTGGTGGGAGTTAAAAACCAATTCGGCTCAACTGCAGGTGGTGGTATCCGCTCTTGGCACTGGGCCTCCACCCACTCTTTCCCGCGGCTCTCGCTGCTGCTGCTGCTGCTGCCACCACGCTGCTGTATGAGATGATACTTAGTGGGTTTTATAGTCCCCACCTGACCTTTCAGCAGCCTCAGTGCTGCTCTCACCACCGCAGGTGGTGGTGTCAGCTCTGAGCTCTGGCCACCTTGGGTCCCACTTCATTGCACATGCCTTTCTCACTGGTCTTCCAGCCCAGATGGTAATTGGGAGAGGGAGGCTGGTGCTCCAAGGCTGCTTTTCAAGCTTGCCGCCTCCTTCAACACGCCTTCCTCACTGGTCTTCCAGCCCAGATGGTAATTGGGAGAGGCAGGCTGGTGCTCCAAGGCTGCTTTTCAAGCTTGCCGCCTCACTCAACACGCCTTCCTCGCTGGTCTTCCAGCCCAGATGGTAATTGGGAGAGGGAGGCTGGTGCTCCAAGGCTGCTTTTCAAGCTTGCTACCTCCTTGGACACGCCTTCCTCACTGGTCTTCCAGCCCAGATGGTAATTGGGAGAGGGAGGCTGGTGCTCCAAGGCTGCTTTTCAAGCTTGCCGCCTCCTTCAACATGCCTTCCTCGTGTGGTAATTGGGAGAAAGCAAATATGTAAAAGTTCATTGAACTTCATTCTATTACATTAAAAAAACAACAGCAGAAGTCTGGATGGCCATCTGTCTTGAATGTTTTGATTGGGTCTCCCTGCAAGGCAGGGGGTTGGACTGGATGGCCCTTTTGGTCTCTTCCAACTCTATGATTCTATGAAAAGAATATGCATACTTCTGGATAGTGTATATTTTATTGTCATGTGTGCAGAACTTTGTGGTTAACACATCAGTATATTTTCAGTCTTTCTTACTTTTGTACGCATTCATTTCTGGCTTTGGACATTTATTTTTATTGCATATTATTTACATGATTTTAGCCAATATATCATGGTTGTTATTAGTTAAACAGACTGACGGGGGGTGGGGGGGTGGGACAAGCTGTTCTTTACATGTAATGTTAATTTTTTTTCAGCATGACAGTTGAAAGCTATGAAAGAGGAACGTCTCTGCCCTAAGGTGATCCTAAACATTTAGGCCAACTATGTACTCTCAGCCTTAATGCCTGACAGGAACATCAAGGAAATACTAACCTACTTTATAGGTTTGTTGGAAGGAATAAAAAGTTGAAGGGTGTGAATAAAAATCACACGAATATTATCACATCCTTTCAGTATGTAGAGATTATTTCTGTGTTGCATATGAAGCAGATTTTATATAATCAAGTTCAGGGGAATGGAGCTTGGAAGGATGTGATATAATGAAAAGAAATGTTTGAACCTAGGCTGTAAAGAATCTGCAATGGCTGAAGGACTAGTGCTGTTCATATACAGTCTTAGCAGTAAATTTTGCTACCATTCAAGAAGTCATAATATAGTTATTCCATAGCTAGCAAGCACAAAGGAATTATAATTTTAAAAAGGGAAAATCAAAGTAGTAGAATGAAGTTCTCTTATGCCTGAGTCACCAATAAAATGCCAATTATTTGCACGGAGAAAGATGGTTGTACACCAGCATTATGGCTATTCAATTAAGATAAGTTCCCTTAATGCATTACAGTAGAATTGTGTTGGCCCTTCATGTGACTTAATAAAATTAATGGTGAAACTGTGTGTCAGTCCACCATTGGCTAGAAGGATTATAGTTCCTTTTCCTCCACTTAATTGAAGCAAAATATGGTATAGTAGTGTACCATAAAACTTGTCCATACCTAAAATACTGCATATGTGCCTTGAATCCCAGGAAAACGCTGTACTGTTCTCAGAAATATATATATATATAATCACACTGAATATGTGTAATGTGCACATAATTAATATATTGTAACAGTATAAAAAGCCTGCTTTTATAGTGATATTAAAGTTAATGACAAATATGTTCACCCTAGCTTCCGATATAAAGAAATATGAAAGCTAGCAAGTCATAATGTTTCATTAACACACAGCAAGAAGCTTTATTAAGCCAGAAGGATAAAATAATTTCAGTTCTTCCTTCTCCCAGCTGTTAGAGATTTAAAAAAATTATATGGAGATAAAACATATAGATAAAACAAGCTCAATTTTGGTTAGCTGTTGATGGCCCTGGTTCAGTCATTTAAACAGGCTAACCAAATGCCTTGAGCATGCTGGTTGAGTAATTTTTCCCCCCTGTTATGTCCTTCAGTATCTTTATTATCTGACATTGGGACAAGATATGATAATGCTTATCTTTTAGTCATAAAAACCACCATTCCTTGATTTCTGTTGATAAGTGCATTAAAGGCCCAGGAACAAGCAAAATTCTTTACCTTCTTTCACTGGTTACCTGGTTGACTACATGCCAACCACAAGCTGCACTGACTTGTAGTCTCCTTTATTGCTCCTAATATGTGCCTTAAAATAAAGACAAACACATTCCTATTAAGTTTCTTAGTTTTTCTCCCCAATTTCAATTTTATTCCATTTCTACATGAGCTTACAACTTTCACCAAAGGATTACCTGAAACTTTGTATGTATCTTTTTTTGAATAGTCCTGTTTAACACGCACAGTTGCTTGCTTAACATATATGTTTTAATGATATTTTTCTCATTCCCTACCTATGCATTTTTTTTCAGAATTTTCCTTAGCATACCATATTTTCCAGTGTATAAGATGAATGGGAGTATAAGACGACCCCCAACTTTTCCAGTTAAAATATAGAGTTTGGGATATACTTGCCATATAAGATGACCCCTCTTCCAATGCACACCAAATAATTTTTTTTAAAAAAATACACATCAGATTTAATTTCAATATGGTAATTTTAATTCAAATGCTTATGGCATGTAGGTACTTAGCAGGAAAACTGTCACCTATAAACATAAGGCTGTTTGTCACCAAACATGTAAACATAAAACAGTGCAAGTGGATTAATATATACATACTTAAAATACATCTCAAAACATGTGGTTAACTTCCATTGAAATAAACTGAATTTTTGCCATTAATTTCAGAGACTGAAACCCCATTATTATGAATGAAATCCACTGCCTCTGCCCGTGGCTCTCAAAATTTGGTTATCCAAGTATTTTGGACTTGACCTTCCAGACACCCCATATAAAAATATGCACTGCTGGAAGCTATAAAAATATGCACTGCTGGAAGTCAATAACACCAGAGTACAATTCAAAAAAACCCTGCAGGAATAATTCAGGTGGACCCCACTTTAACTGCCATGGCTCAATGCTCTGAAATGATGGGATATGTACTTTCCTAAGCCATTTAGAGAGAGCAATGGTGCCACAACAAACTATAAGTTCCTGAAATCCCAATGTGCTGAGCCATGGCAGTTAAAGTGGGGTTGACCTGGATTATTTCTGTAGTGTGGACTCACCTAAGAAGGCTCCAAGGAACCCTGCTAGCCCAGGGTGACTAGATATCTTCACTGCCAAGGAGGACAAGGCACCGCAAAATGAAGGACCTTCCAGAAAAATGTAGGACATACCCAAACAAAAGCTCAAAACACTCATATTAATATCAATTCATGCTTCATAGGGGGAATGCAGATGGGCGGCCATGGGCCGCCCTGGGAAGCGACGGATCAGGGCCAAGGCTGCCCCATGCCTCGGCCCCAATCCTTCCTTTCGCCATCTGGGAAAGAAGTGCTAAAATAGAACTCCTTCCGCAAGCCTCCTCCGGCTCAGTGTGTCCAGACGCTGAGCAGGAAGGACGTAATTGGAGCGCCCATCTTGTGGAAGGGCTGGCGCTCCAATTACATCCCCAGGAAGGGGATGGGGCACCCAGCATGAGGCTGTCCCTCCCCTTTCTTGCCTCCAAGATGGCGCAAAATGCCATCTGCAAAGGGGGATACTCAACATGGAGGACATTTAGGGATTCCTCCTGAGTAGAAAATAAAAGCTAAAGATGCTCATATCAATGTAAATGCATGCTTTTCATCATGCTCATCATGGAGGACATTTGGGAATTCCTCCTGGGCATAAAACAAAAGCTAAAAATACTGATATGATTATAAACCCATGTTTCTTCATCGTGCTCAACCTGGAGGACATTTGGGAAATCTTCCTGGGCCAAAAACAAAAAACTCAAAACACTCCTGTCAAGATCAACCCATGCTGCTTAATCATGCTCCAAATGGAGGAGCTTTGGGGGATTCCTCCTGGAGAGAAGGCTGAGACCTTGTGGTCTCTTCCAACTCTATGATTCTATGAAATGGAGGACATGCCCAAAGAAAAGCTCAAAACACTCCCATCAAGATCAATCCTTACTTTTTCCTCCAGCTTTTCAGGAGGAAGGGGGGGGGACCTTTGGGGGATTCCTCCTGGACAAAAGGCTGAAATGGAGGACATGCCCAAAGCAAAGCTCAAAACACTCCAGCTCCGGCCAGCTGCCCCTCATGAGCATGCAAAATTCTGACAAATGTGAATACAGAAGATATCTGTATTTTTGTTTTGGTATTGCTTGGTGAGGTATGTTTGTGCAATACAAATGAAGCAAATATTTATCAAAATGTGAACAAAATTAAAGTGCTCCTTTTCCCTAACTCAGAATCAGGATAGAATTCAAAGACATAGCCATGTTTGTCTGGACCAGAATGCAAAGGGATCTTGTAACACCTCTGAGACTCTCATTTAGACAAAGACATAGCATAACCTTTTGGAGGAGAAATCTGCTTTATCAGATGCATCTGATGAAGACAGCATCTACACTGCATAATTAATGCAGGTGATACCACTTTAACTGCCTTGGGTCAATGCTGTGGAATTCTAGGAAATATAGGACCTTTGCAGACTGCCAGAAATAGTGCAAATTGAGTCCAATTTAAGGATTAGGGTTAGTGCTAGGGAGTCATGGGAATTGCTTTTTTTCTGAGACATTGAGCCTTCTCTGTCAGAGAGCTCTGGTGCCACAATAAACTACAGTTCCCATGATTCCCTAACCCCAACCCTAACCCTAACCCTAACCCTTAAAGTGGACTCAATTTGCACTATTTCTGGCAGTCTGCAAAGGCCCATAGTTGTGTGAGACATTTAGCCTTCTCTGTCAGAAAGCTCTGGTTCACAAAAAATTACAAATCACAGGATTCCATAGGATAGAGCCATGGCAGTTAAATGCATTGATTGTGCAGTGTCGCAGAACCCTTGGTCTATGAAATCTTATGCTGCCAACTTTTTCCCCGTCAGTTAGGCTCAGAATAAGGGGTAAATTTCAGGGTAGAATTTTAGAAGCAAACTGCCCTTTCCAACTTGGCCACATTCAAAGTAGCACTTACATTTAGCCAAATCCAGCACTGGGGCATTTTGAGATGTTGTCATGATGACCACCAATATGGACCACTTTAAACAGGGATTGGATAAAATCATGAGGATAAGGGTACCAATAGTGTGTGTGTATATATGCACGCATGCACATGCTTATATATATAATGTGCCCTCCACATTCACTGGGGTTAGGGGCACAAAACCCCATGAAAGTGGTAAAATGATCCTTTTTTAAAACTGAAAGAATACACCTCTAGGAATCTCTAGGTCCTCCAGTGCAACTGTATGGTCAACTTCCAGCAAAATTTCTCTGGAGGACCGAGAGATTCTTAGAAAGAAACTGTTAAATAAATCTGCAAATAATCAAATTGGTAAAAGTCAAAGTTGCAAATGTAGAGGCCCAACTGTATATAATCATTATCAGAGGCAGTATGACAGTCTATCAATTTCTGAGGCTTATGGGGAAAACGCTGAAGACACAGCTTGCTTATAGCTTCCCATGGACAATGAACCTTCAATCTGCCCTAATATGTTTCTTCTTATGTTCAGCCCAAATTAGGAGTTAATTTACTATGCAGAAAAATGTGCACATATGGTCTGAAAGATATAGGGTATTTACTGTGTTCAGCCTAGGTATGTACATTAAGAAGTATGTGATATAGCATGCAAGAATGCCATGGGTTGGAATTAATAAGTTATAATTATTTACTTGTTAATATGTTTCTTTCCCCATTATGATTGCAATGTAATGAGAAATAGCAACATTCCCTTTGCTATGTAGCTGTAACTTTTTAGCTAGTTTATACCAGTGTGGCCTCCCTAAATACTGGAGGAAAATTTCATATGTCTCAAGTGCTAGATTGTACTGTACCTTGTTCTTTGTTGATATTTTAAAGGTGATAGTGAGGTAAACATGATGACAGCTTGTCTTTTACCACAGGCCACTGTTCTGTTGCATTTAGATTTAATACTTACTTGGAATCAGAGTGGATATAGTATGGTCCCAAAACCATTTTTGAGGGAGAAGTGAAATCCTGCAGTACTCCCCATGCTCCTTAGAGGGGGTACAATTATTCCATATTTTTGGCTTCCACCATGCCACAGACCTCCCAGACGGCCTTCTCTGTGACCGCTCCCAGACTATGGAATGGCCTGCCGGATGAGATCCGTCTTATTACTACCCTTGTGGCTTTCAAGAAAGCAGTAAAGATAGATCTCTTCTGGCAGGATTTCCCGAAATAATCCCCTGGCTCTAGCAGAGGTTACCTTACGCCCCTTAACCCCCCTAATTGTTTATTTTGTTTTTATTTGTTTTGTTTTTGTTTTTGTTTTTATTATGTTTTTAAGAATCGTTTTAATTCTGCTATTATAGTTTAATTTAGTTTTAAGGGGTGGGAAGATTAGGGTGTGGGATATAGGAATTTTACATTGTCTTTTTTTAAAAAAAAAATTATGCCACCCCGATTGCCGAGCAGACAGGCGGCTTAGAAATAAAACTTATTTATTTATTTATTTATTTATTTATCATGCTGTTTTAGGTCTAGGAGAATGTGTTTTGTTTTTGTTTTTTGTTTTTCTTTAAAAAAAAAACACCCACAAAGAAATGATAAATAGTAATAGCAATAGCTATTTACAATGTGTAAGCTAATTGCCCCCAATAAGCTGGGTACTCATTTTAGTGACCTACAGAAGGATGCAAGGTTGAGTCGACCCTGGAGCCCTACCTGGAATTGACCTCACAACCTTGTGGCTGTGAAAGGCTGCAGTACCGGCATTTAACCACTGCACCACCAGGGGGCAATGCTCTCATCAAATTGCCTGTGACCACTTGAGACTGTGGGACTCCACTTGGGACAAAAATTGGGGAAATGAAAAATAAAGAAAATGGCCATAACAAAGCATGGTGAGGTCTTCCAGGGTCTTATGGAAAATCACTGTGGCTCCTGAACTCCTGGCAGTTGCCTACCCCTACTTCTGAGAGAAAGAAACCCTAACTTTGAACTATATCTGAAACTAACTGTTTACTAACACAGGTGAATAATAGTAACCCACACAATATACATAGTTTCAAGAATATTTTGGTATTTGTGTTGTTGTTTTTTTAATAATCTCTAGATAAAAAGAAATCCAGCTTCTTCGTAGCATTTCAAGAACAAAAATGTTTCTCTTTAATATTTCCACCATATACTTCATTCCTTGGAACCAAGGGCTCAGAACATGGAAACATGGAAACAAGACTGTCCCTTTGCTTTTGATTCATGAAAGAAAAAAGAAAAAATGAGTGTGCATTCAGAACATATTGAACAATAGAGAAGGATTTTGTTTGTTTTTTATATTTAAAAAATGTTTTATATGTTAAGACATTTGTTTAACACCTCGCAATCCACCAGGGTCCCTGAGTCAATGGTACAATGGTTAAAAACATTTAAAACATAATTAAAAACATTTATACATAGACTAATAAATCCTCCTTAAATATAGTTTTAATATATTTGTAGGCTGTTTCTAAGGTTAGTATATAATCTTGCAATTAATTTTAATATTTTCAATGTTTAATGATCTTACTTTATAGTGGTTTAATTGTTTTTTAGATCTTATATTTATATTTTTATTAATGCTCTAGTATAGAGTTCATTTGGATTCTTTTAAATATGTTGCTAGCTGCTTTAAGTCCCAGTATTTGCAGAAAGGCATAAATGAAAATAATAATAATAATAATAATAATAATAATAATAATAATCATCATCATCATCAGAGACAATTAAAACAGGGCAGTCACCTCAAAAATGTAAGAACCAAAACTCCACCAAAATAGCACAGTCTTAGCAGCCACTGGAAATTCAGAAGGGGTAGAGCCAGCCTGACATTCCACAGTTCTCACAGTCAGGGTGCTGCTACAGAGAAAATCTTGTTGGGTGTACCTACTAACCTAGCCTTATGGGGTGGTAGAACACTCAACAGGGCCTCCACTGTGGATCTTGGATTACAGGCAAGCTCCTATGGGATATCATTGGTCCCAAACTCTTGTTAAGAGATATGTCATAAATTGTTGATGTTTATCCCCACTTAGGAACAATGCTTACACATGGAAAAATAAATAGATCTAGAGGCACATTTTCTTGATAGGTATTGCATAATATATGTGATTCTATTTAGAATGTGTTTTGAATAGCACAGATAGTTTAACACTACAGTCAGGTTCTCAGAATGGAGATAAACTGCAGTTAAATTAAGTACCTATGTCCATGGAATAAATAAGTTTAACCCAATTCAGACTTGCATCCACTATTTTCAGGGAATTTTCTTCCTAGTTGTTATAACCTGATTTGGATAAGGCAGTGCAAGTCCCCTGTACATTTAGCTGTGTGTGTTTTAAGATTTTTAAGCTGAGGGGAAAGCAGAATAAGAATAAGAATATAGGTGGTCTATAAAGAATTTTTTACAAAACCTAATAAAACAAGAATACATATATACACTTGCTGGTTAGGGAGCTTTGACATCACTTTCTATAGCTCTCATTTAAGAAGAATTTCAATGAGGACTAAGCCTTTTCTTTTTCTAAAATGTAAAGAGATGGAACTCATTATTTCAATTAAAGCTGTAATTCTTCAAATTTGCAGCCTAAAACTGAGTCTCCACATATTTCCATGAAACTGTCAACTGAACGAATGCTATTTATTTTTGTTTGTTTCAGCTGCCTTTTGCAGAGGAAAAGAGAGTTTCAGGCAAAGAAAACATATTCAGGATGAATGGACCGATGGATTTTAAACTTGATATTATATTCATCATGAAAAAGGCTGGGGTCCTGTTGGTGTCTAACACATGAATAAGCTCCTCTGCAGATATTTTTTTCTAAAATCATATTTTTTCAAGGCTGTGAAAGTGAGGTTTCACATGTGGTGCCATTGTATCTGCAGCTATGCACTATTATTGCATTGGTTTCCACATTCAGTTGTGCATTTGGTAGCTCAGTGTTTCCGTCCAACAGAAGTTTTGTAACACAGTCAATGGATACCTCTACATGGAGAGCACTATACAACCTTGATATGGTATCTTAACTGAAGTGATATATAATAAATTTAATACAAAACACAGACAGAAGCAGAAAAATGCTCTCTAAATTCTTCTCTATAGCCAGACAAGATTGCCCCTCATATTCACCACAGGGTCTGGGGGGAGGGCCTAAGTAATATTGTCAGCATTTATATTAGAGTAAAAGATGGTCCTTCACTGAAAGATTATCACTGTACTGACATAAGAGGAAGACTGGTCAATATACTATCACTTCTTGATGAGAAAAAATTCATGTTCTTCATTTACAAACTCAGCTTCTTAGAAGATTCCAGAAAAAGAATGCTAGAGCAATAAGGTATATTTTTATTGTACACTTTCCAACTTTAAATTCTTCAAGGCCCAGATTTAGATTTTCTTGCTCTTGATTGCCTGAATCAATTCATCCAAGTTTGTTCAATGTCAACATAAAATGTATATACTCTATCAACCACCACCACCACCATGATTTCTTACCATGACAAGTTACCTCAGTCTCATCTCCTGTAACTTTTGTGTGTCCTAGTGATTCTCAGTACAGTTTTTCTTTCTGATTTAAGGGAGAAATCCTTAATGGCATTCATGAAGAAAACTGGAACAGATCCTGATAGGTAAGTTCCTTCCTGTTGGTCCTGCTAACAGCCAGGAAAGTATGGCTTCACAAAGCCTCAAAACCCACAATTCCCCACCTTTTTAGAAAAAGGACTAGGCATTTTCAGTAGACTTTCTTTTAACACTAAAAGAACCCCCACTGAAGAAAACTGCCACAAATTTTCCATTTTCTTCTTTAAGCCCCCAAATTACTGGTTGTGGGCCAAACATCAGCCAAAAATTGTAGCCAGAAGTAACATGACACCAATTTTAATGCTGCAAGAAGTGCCAGTCAACCCATGGGGAGATGCCTGGGGTAAAATTTGGAACCCATGCCCCATTTCAATTGATTGCCCCAGGTCTAGCTCTTCATACAGTATATTCTATATCATAATCAGATAAGAAGAGATTTAGAAGCTTCCTGAAGCCATAATTCAATTAATGATAACAATATTGTATAATAGTACCCTATGTATAAAATTGTGCAATACTGTATCTTTGATTATTATCACAACAGCAGGAATGCCCAAAATCTCTTCTTATCTGACAGTGATTAAAACCAAAATGAAAGAAGTACTCCTGAAGTCTATATTAATTTCAATATTATGTCTAGTGTAATGCAGATACTAATATTTGCCTGACATGTAGACCATTTGGCCTTGAAATAATTCTATCTGAAGACATAGGAAGTAGAAGCATCAGTTGAAGGGTTACACAATGTTTTAATATAGAATTATATCAGCTTGTAGAATTTTTTTAAAAGCCCTCATTCCCACTACAAAATAATTTTTTTTTAGTTGAATCAATGAAGCAATTTAGTGCTGAATAGACGTTTGCGCTATTCGAGCCGTGATCGAACCTACCCATTTCAATTTAATCCAATTTGCGTTCACATTCAGCAATATTCTTCAACATGGAGATGCCTCACAGGGGTGACTGCACCACAATATTGAATCAAATAGACAGTGCATTCACACTTACGCTGAATTGATTCATTTCAAAAGAAGCGGGGAATGCCACAGATCTGGAAGAACTGGTTTAAATGGGTTTAGCACTGTGCCCCCCCCCTCCCAGCAAACCACACCAGAAATTCACATAAGTGTGAACAAGGGCAATTTAAATCAGTTCAGATCGGTTTAAAAACCAGTTTATTATGTAGCGGGAGTGAGGCCTAAGCAGCCCTAGACAGCACAGTCTCTCTCTCTCTCTCTCTCTCTTTTGAGGACTTTGTATCTTCTTCCAGCCATGTAATTCCTATTCTAGTCATTGCACTACAATGCACATTGGATTAAGTTCAAAGCTGCATTTTAAATTAGAACAAGAACATGATCAACAAGTCACTTTACTACAGATACATTCTCATCTCTTACAAAAGAAAATATTAAATTGAAACTTCCTTTGCTACTACTGTTAACAGAATAATTTCATTTCCACTTACATATTCACATCTAGCACATTGGCTTTTGGCCAAATTTGTTCAGGTTTCAGCTTTAGCCTCTTGAAGTGTGTGTGTGTGTGTGTGTGTGTAAGAGATCTTAAGAACTAAAATCATTCCTGCTAGAGAAGTCCCTGATTTTAACAGCTGCAAAGAACTTCTTGAGAAGTCCCCACACTTCCAAGGTAAGCATAGCTCTTGTTTAATTGACTTCTATTATAATGTTGTGAGATACACATTAACACAAACAAATAGTATGCAAAGCAGCCTTCATGTCTGGCTTGCTGCCATCATCCCTAGTCAACATGGTTATGATGATGCTGATGTCAGTTGCAATTCAACATATCTGGAAGACAGGGTGTATGTCTGTGTGTATTTATGTCTCTGTGTGTGTATGTCTGTGTGTGTCTCTGTGTGTGTGTATAATTGTAATTGGAAGAGTGAGATTTTGGTATTAAGAATAGTACCCATTCTAAGGAAAGCAGGAAGTCAATGTAAATATTTGTTTCCATGATCTCCCCCCCCCTTTTTTTTTGTTTCTCTTTTCTTGCTTGTTCTTTCTATTCTTTGTTTCTTGCTCTGTTTATTTTTGTTAATTGTTTTGTTTGCATATCTTTAATGTAGTTAAATTTCTTTAATAAAAAGTGTGTGTGCATGCACACATACACACACACAATTAAAAATATATCTGAGGGCAAGGGGCTAAGGGAGGCTAATCTAAACCATACTATTAATTATAGGCAAGGCAGGGTGGATTTATTTGCTCACTTAAAGAAATGGTAGTGCTAGTACATTTGATAGTCCTGAAGAAAATCTGTATATGAGAAATTTGTAAAGGATACAGTTATCAGTGGCTACCAGTCAGGATGGCTGTATATTATTTTCACTATCAGAAGCAGCTACTAGAAAACACAAATAAGTATGTGACAGTTGTTAGGAGATACAAGTGGGAATGAATTGTTACATGCACACCCTGGTTGTAGTCTTCCTACAGATCAGAGTGCTGGGCTAGATGGGCTATGGATACACCATAGCTAGTCTTATGTTCTTACAAATTTCACATCAGATGCTAAAGAATTCTATTTTCTCCCTGAAGCTTCTGAGTAAGGAATCCCTTTTTTTCCCTTTTGCTCCCTTTTGCTCCCTTCGCTACATTCTGCCCCTCCCCAAACTTTTTCCTCTGCCTCTTAATTGTCTGCTAAGGAAAAAGAAAATGAGGCTTGCCCTTTTGCATTCTTGGAGTAACCTTTCCTGCTTAAAAGTCTCCTGAAAGACACAACCACTTCTGCAGCAGGTATAGTTTTAATGATGCTTTGATGCCATATGTCAAATCTCATCACTTGCTGTGAGGAGTGACATTTCTTTTGATAGCTCCTAGCAACAGCAATACAAATTGTTGGTGGTCACTTCACACTGTACAAATAGCTCCTGCAGCAAGTACATTTAATTTCAGGTTCATGCTAGATCGCACACTGCATAGACCTATTTCCTCTACAATTCTGTTTCAAAAACAATGAACCTTCTATCTTTACAGAAATAACCTACATTTTATATGCATGTAAAGATTCCATATATAAGGAACGTGCTGCAATGCAGTACCAATGTAACATTGTAGGACACAATCCATAAACAGGGAATAATATTTCTTGCAATATTATATTATTTTTGGCATTGGAGCATGTAATTATATTGCAGCTTCATGATCTAAATCCCTTCTGAATATTGGAAATCGATGTGCTTTAATCATTTATCAAAATCATAATTGCTTTGGTTGTGCTGCAGGTGGTTGGCAAGTGTTCTCAAGGAAAGCTAGGGCTAAATCTAATATTATGTGGACAGACTACACATGTAAAGTGAGTTACCCTACAACTCTTCCTCTCCTAAGTCCATTGTGCCTATCTTGAATCTGTTCCAGAGGAGTTCACTGGAGGATATAGGGGAAAGAAAGAATCCACCACTAGTTTCAGTTCTGTAAAAAGACCCATCACGCACTCAACATTTGGAGGATCCACATTTCTTCAGCAGTGACAATTTGTGCTTGTAAAACACTTCAGCAGTAACTAATCCAGATACATAGTATTGCTCTAAGAAATATAAAATACAACAGTCCTTTCACCCCCTGGCCAGTCCTGTCAAACTATGGAAACTAACTCATCAGCATAACTACTAATTAGACAATGTTTAGCATGTACAAAACTGATGTGTCATTACAGAGCTATAGAGTTGTATGAAAATATTATATATATATATATATATATATATATATATATATATATATAAAATGGAAAAATTTAAATCAATGACATGTACACCCCAAATTGCTTTACATCAGTTTCACCTGAACAATTGAACATCCAGGGGTCTGCTACCTGTGTGAGAAAACAAAAACAGTAGAGTGCATTGAATTTAGAATCTAATCATTCAGAACAGGGCATGGTAGTTTGTGAAAGTTTAAACAACCAGGTGAAACATCAAGAAAACCTTTGTATGTTTTAATGAAACCTTAAGGCTTTTTCTCACAGACCTGTTGACAAGAGAATGAACAGGGAACACTGGACATCAGAATTCCAGTTCAGCAGAGCTTCTATCCACCCCCTGCTTCCACAGGAGTATTTGAGTTTTCTTAGTGAATAGGTAAGCATATATATTTTTTTGCAATATACTATAAGGGGCTATTAATGCTGCTTTGCTCAGATACCATTACAAAAATAATCATCAGATAGCTTGAATGCAGCTCTTTAAAAGAGGTGCACAGGAAAGATAGAAAATAACTCATATTTTTTAGTCATTGGGACATCCCTATGGCTTTTCTTTGCAAACGAAGATTCAGGAAGGACTTATCCCACACTTTCTGCAAGCGTGCTGATGACTAAAAAGGCCAATCTGAGATAAACAAGTCTGGTTGCAGAAAGACTTGTTCAGCGTGACTTCTCAAATAAGGCTGCAGCATTGTGGATAGTGTGTCTCCATGCCTCCAGATGTGAGGCCAGGGTGGACCATTGTTGGTGATCAATTTGGCCGAGCCTGATATGTTGTTTCAGGGAGTCCTTGTATTGTTTTTTTGGAGTGCCCCTCTTACACTGACCCGTGGCGAGTTCACTGCAGAGTACTATTTTTGGGAGGCGATGGTCCTCCATCCTAGAAACGTGCCCTGCCCAGCGCAGCTGTGTTTTCAATAGCATGGCCTCAATGCTGGTGATTCCTGCTTGCTCAAGGACAGCAACATTCGTCACATAGTCAGTCCAGTGTATATTTAGGATTGTGCATATACAGCGCTGAAGAAAGCATTCAAGGAGTCGTAAGTGTTGGTGATGGGTGACCCATGTTTCAGACCCTAAACGAGAATAGACAGTACAATGGCTCTATACACAATGATTTTTGTGCTTCGCCTCAGGTGTTTGTTACCCCAGACTCTTTTGTAAAGTCTTCCAAATGCGCTATATGCCTTTGCTAATCTGTGATCGATCTCTTTGTCAATCTTGGCATCTGAGGAGATGATGCTTCCCAGGTAGGTGAACAGCTGAACGGACTTAAGCACAGATTTACCTACAGTGATGTGGGGATGGTGGTGTTTATCCTGTGGTGCAGGCTGGTAGAGAACTTCCATTTTCTTCAGGTTGACTTCCAGCCAAAACAGCTCTGCAGCTGTTGCGAAGCAGGATGTTAGGCACTGCAGAGCTGCTTCTGTGTGGGCAACAAGGGCAGCATCGTCAGTGAAGAGCAGCTCACGGACTAGATAGTTTAGAGTCTTAGTGCAAGCCCTCAGACGGCTTAAGTTAAACAAGCTATCATCAACACGTAACGTATATAGATGCCGTCTTCTTCTTCGAGCTCTGCTGTAGCCCTTTGGAGCATCATGCTGACGAAGATTATAAATAAAGTTGGAGCAAGAACACAATCGTGCTTCACTCCCTGGCTGAGCAGACGGCTTAAAAGGCCGTCTTGGGGGCAGGGAAGAGGAGAGGCAGCCGCACGCTCGGTGCCCCCTCCCCCTCCCGAGGTCGTCCTCGGAGCAGCCTGCCCTCCGCATGGCCGGCGCTCCAAGGAGGACCTCCTGCCGCAGCCTTTCCACTCACTGCGGCAGAAAAGTCAGCAAAAGTGCGCTGCAGCCTTTTGCGGCGCACTTCCGCTGACTTGTGAAAGGAGCGCTAATTTAGCGCTCCTTTCAGGGGCAGCGAAGGTGCACCACAGGATCGAGGCATGGGGATGCCTTGGTCCCGCGGCACAGCTTCCCAGGGTGGCCCACGGCTGCCCGTCTGCTTAGCCCCTCCATTACTTATTAGAAAGGGCTCTGAAAGAGCATCGCCGTATCTGACTTGACCATGCTGGCCCTCATGTAGAAAGATAATCATTTTGAGGAATTTGGGGGGACATCCTAGTCTTTCCAGGATCTGCCATAGACCTTTTCTACTCACAGTGTCAAAGGCTTTGGTGAGGTCGACAAATGTTACATACAGTCCCTTGTTCTGCTCTCTACATTGCAGTTGTCTAAGGGCAAATACCATATCTGTAGTACTCCTATTGGCTCTGAAGCCACAATGGCTTCCAGGAAGGAGTTCTTCTGCAATAGCAGGAACTAATCTGTTCAGGAGTATCCTTGCAAGGATTTTTCCAGCAATAGAGAGTCTGAGCAATTGGATTTTGCTCCTTTTTTCTTGTACAGGGTGATGATAACTGCATCTCAGAGATATAATGGCAGTTCCCCTTTTTCCCAGCAACTCACAAGGAATTTGTGGAGTCTGGCATGGAGTACATGAACTCCGTGTTTCCAAACTTCAGGTAGGATTCCATCAATCCCAGCTGCCTTGCTGTTTTTCATCTGCTGTATGGCCTTAAGGGTCTCTTCCAAAGTGAGAGCTATGTCCAGTTCGTTTTTCATCGGTTTTTGTATCATATGTTGGATAGCTGAGCCTTGGATTACTCGGTTGGCACTGAAGAGACTTTGAAAATGTTCAGCCCATCGATGCAGGATGGAGGCTTTATCAGTAATTAGTGTTTGACCATCTGTACTGTATAAGGAGCTTTGGACCTGATAAGTAGGTCCAAACACTGTTTTAAGAGCATCGTAAAATCCTCTAAGATCACCCAGACCTGCACAGTGTTGTGTCTTTTCTGCTATATTGATCCACCACTTGTTTTGAATGTCTCGGAGTTTTTGTTGAAGTTTACTGCACATGAGACAGAAAGCTGCTTTTCTTACATGGCAAGTTGGTTGGGCAAGATATGCCTGGTGAGCAGTTCTCTTCTTTGCCAACAGCTCCTAGATCTCTTGGTTGTTTTCATCAAACCAGTCTTGATTTTTATTGTGGGAGAACCCAAGGGATTCTTCCGCGGACTGGAGGATACTGTTTTTGATATGTTGCCAAAGCACTGTAGGAGAAGGATCTGTAGGGTGGTCTTCAAGTTTTGTTTGCAGATTTGCCTGGAAGTTGTCTCTCATGGTAGCTTGTTGAAGATTGTTGACTTGGAGTCTCCTCTTTAAGAAATTAAGATTAAGAAAAAGGAAACAAATTATGTGAATAATCCAAAACTGAGTCAGATGTTCATATGAAAAAAAAGGGGGTGGTGTGGTAGTGTATGTTCAGAATAAATATGGAGCAAAAGAATTTTTTTAAGGACCAAAACAGTCATTATACTAGTGTTGAGATACAAATACAAAATCTTAAATATCTTTTGGTTGGGATTTATGCCCCAGCAGAAAAACAGCTGGAATTTTACAAAAGAATAAATAAAGAAATACAATAGAAAGACTATACAAATTTAATTTTACTAGGTGATTGAAATAGGGTAATCAACCCCAAAAAGGACAGATTCTCAACAAGGAAGGTAAAAAAGAATCAAGGGAAACTACCAGTCTCCTTTTTTGAACTGCAAGAACAACTTAATTTGACTGATGTATGGGATAATCTTTATCCAAAAAAAGAGATGGTTTCACCTTTTTCTCTGAAAGCTTTACATCATTTTCAAGAATATATATCTTTGTGATAACATCAGAATTAATAATCAAGATTAAAGAAATGGAAATAATGCCAAAAACTGTATCAGATCACAACCCAGTTTTGCTAAAATTGAAAACAGAAAAAAATAATTCTTTTGGAAATTAAATGACAGCTTTAAAATTCCACAGAAAAATCAAGGAAAACATTGAATCAATATTTTCTGGAAAACAGCTCTGACTCTATTAAAGCTAAAACTATTTGGGATGCTAGTAAAGCCGTGATGAGAGGGGTGATAATACAAAGAGGAGCAGAATTGAAACGACGGCTTGTAAAAGATATTTAAAGATTGGAAAAGGACATATGAAATGCAGAATTAGAACTTACTAATGATCCTACAAGTGACAAGAAAAATAAACACTTACAATGGCTTAGAAAACAACTAGATAATAAAATAACTGAGATAGTAACAATGAAGATAAACTTTATTAAACAAAGACATTTTGAATTTGCTAACAAACCAGGGAAATGGTTAGCGTACAGATTAAGAAAAGAGAAATCTCAGAGAATGATTACTAAGATAAAAGAAGATGACAAAATCATACATGTACAATAGGAGATACAGGGAGCATTTCAGAGATATTATGAAAAATTATATAAGGCAGATGATTGTGATGGGGAAGAGATTAGTAAATCTCTTCCCAACAAAGGATCAATAAAATAACAACAGAAGAACAAAAGTTATTAAATGCAGAAATTACTGAGAATGAATTAATTCAAGCCAATGGGAAATTGAAAAAAGATAAAGCTCCAGAACCAGATGACTTTACAGAAATCTATTATAAAACATTTATAGAAGAGATCAAAGCTCCTTTATTGAGAACATTAAACAATGTCATTAAGGAAGAGATTCCAGATACTTGGAAAAGTGTGAATATCACAATTATTCCAAAAGAAAGAAATCAGGAATTATAGACCTATATCCCTTTTGAATAAGATTATGGCATTAATACTGGCAGAGAAACTTAAAAATATTTTGGTGGATCTGATTCACGAAGATCAGTCAGGATTTTCACCATTGAGGCAATTAAAAAATAACATCAGGTTGATAATGGACACCACTGAGTATTATGAAAAAAACAATGATAAGAAATTAGCACTAATATTTGCTGATGCAGAAAAAGCATTTGACAATGTGAACTAGAGTTTTATGAAGCAGTTATGTGAAAAAATGGAGATGGGGCCAAATTTTTGTGGATGGATAAATGAGATTTATGGAGAACAATGTGTGCAGTTAATTATAAATGGGAAATGTAAGGATAAATTTAAAATTGCAAAAGGAACAAGGCAAGGTTGTCCATTATCACCATTGTTATTTATAATTGTGCTGGAAGTAGTAATGAACAGAATAAGTCAAGAGGACGGTATAAAAGGGATGAAAATTAAAGAACAAGAGTACAAATTACAAGCCTTTGCAGATGATTTGGTTATTATTTTAGAGAACCCAAAGTTACAAATCACAAAAACTTTCCAAATAATAGAAGGTTTTGGTAAAATGTCAAGTTTTTAAATTAATTGGAGGAAAACAGTTATTATGACTAAGAATATGTAAAAAAAAAAAAAAGAGAGAGAGAGAGAGAGAGAGATCCATTTAGAGGAGATCACTAAGTATTCAGTGAAAAATAAAGTTAAATATTTATGAATTTGGTTAAAGAAGAGGAATACAGGCTTGTTTGATAATAATTATAAAACAAAATGGAAAGAAATCAAGAAGGATTTGATAAATTGGAATAAACTGAACTTGACAATGATGGGGAGAGTCAAAGCAATTAAGATAGTAGTATTACATAAAATGAACTTTTTTATTTCAGTGTATCCTGATTATACACAATGCAAAAGTATTCAAAGAATGGCATAGAGACTTGAGAGCATTTATTTGGAAGGGGAAAAGAATGAGAGTTAATAGGTTAATGATGATGCGACATAAAGAAGCGGGGGGGGGGGGGGGGAGAAGTGTTCCAGACTTAGAATTATACCATCATGCCAATTCACTCAATTGGTTGTTTGACTGGATCCTATTAAAAAATACAAGAATATTAAACATTGAAGGTTTTAACAATTGATTTGGGTGGCACAAGTATGTATGCTATGGCAAAGTGGCCATGCATAAAGAACTTAAACACCATGCGATAAGGAGAGCACTTTTAAGGATATGGGAAGAAACAAAGAAGATGATATATAGAAAAAATCTGTTAGGGATATCTCCACATGAAGCTTTTTTTTGGAAAATGGACTGCGGTGGATACTTGGTTGAGATATAAGGACATACTCAAAAAGTCAGAAGAAAATAAATTTGAAATTAAAGGAATTCAGGAGTTGGAGCAGCTAGATCTTGGAATTCATTGGTTATTGTATACACAACTGAGGGAAAAATTTAAGATGGATAGCAAAATAGAGGACTTTGAAGAAGAGCCAAATGAATTAGATGAGATCCTGATGAAATCAGAAAAAGAAAAGGACAAGTAAACTGTATAAAATGTTGTTGGATAGAAAACAAGAAAGAAATTTAATTACATAAAACATGATTAAATGGGCAATGGATATAGGGAAAATTGATTTGGAAAGCTGGGAATATGCAAGAAGAAAAACTGAGAAATTTACTAAATCGCAAGATTTAAAAGAGAACTATTGCAAGATGGAACAAAGATGGTATCTAACTCCAGCAAAGATTGCAAAAATTTATAATGCAAATTCGAACGTTTGTTGGAAATGTAAACAAAATATTGGATCTTGGCTTCATATTTGGTGGAGATGCTCTAAGATGAAAATTTACTGGAAGAAAATCCTTGAAACAATTCAGGATATTCTTAAAGTTAAGTATGAATTGGAACCAGAAATATATCTATTAAATATGTTAAATCAGACAGACCACATGTTACAGAGAAAATATTGGAGAATTCTTTTATATATGGTCTCAGCTGCAAGACTGTTAAGAGCACAGAAGTGAAAAAAACAAGAGTTACCAACTGTGGATGATTGGTTATTGAAGCTGACTGAAATGAAAGAAATGGATAGACTAACTGTCTTGTTGAACCAGGTTGATCTAGAAAGAGTAGATAAAGAATGGTCTCCTGTGGAAGAATATAGTAAGAATAGATTGCTGAAGTAGAGCAAGTAAACCAATAGAATGTTAAAGAATCTTATTGTGGAGGGATAAGATGATTAAAAGATAGGATGTATGGAAATATATATGGAAATATATATGGAAATTATAAGACACAAATAATGAGATGATGAAAGAGACCTGAGGTATAATAATGATGATAGAAAAGAAAATAGATGTATGACTTAAGACTAAGGACAATGGTATTTGTTGGTTGTCAAAGCAACTTTACAGAAGTTTAGTAATGTAGTTTAGGAAATTATGGATGTATTTACCTTATGTGTGAAAGCTTTTTTTTTTTTTTTGAAGTGTAAATAATGATAAATAAAATTGTTTAAAAAAAAGAGGAGAAGGCCTTCTCGGTGGCTGCTCCCAGACTTTGGACACAGCCTTTCTCTCCTTCCATCATCATGTCAAAACATTTTTATGCCATCAGGCTTTTAAAAACTTTTTTAAAAAACTGACCAAGATAGGGGCTTAATTCCATGAAGTGCTATTTTTTTAAAGTTTGCATATGGTCTTTGAATTAATTTTAATGTTTTAATGTTTAATGTTTTAAATTTATAAATTACTCTTATATTTTTAGTTTTAATCTGTATTCTTTTTAAATATGTTGTTAGTCATCTTGAGTCCCATTGTTGGGAGAAAGATGGGATGTAAATGAATGATTTCAGATGAAATAATAGCTAACTATTGAACTAACTATTGAGATGAAACCATATTAATGCATTTGTAGATGTGAAAAAATGCTTCCCTCAAGTGATGACAGGAGCCCAGAAATGGGGGAGTGGAGTATCAGACAACCTCCATGAGGTGGGGGGGACTTCCCCCTGCCCCCTCAGGTGCTGCCCAAGTGATGTGTCCTGTTGCCTAGCTCAGAGAGTTTCTTAATAAGAGTTCTCATGACAGAAGTCAGCTAGCGCACTTTATCTTCAGCTGCCCCTAGACTGAGAATGAGCTGCCAGAGAAATTTGACAGCTGAATACGCTTTCTGGATTTAAAAGAGCATTAAAGACCAATCTCTTGTGGAAGGCTTTTCCAGGTGATTTTTAAATTCTGGAGCAGATCATTAAATAGAGAGTCTGTGAACACCTGGAAGGTAATTCCATAATCACAAAAAGTAAACATGGGTTTCAGAGAAACAAGTCATGCCAGACAAATCTGATCTCTCTTTTTTTGATAAAATTACCAGCTTGGTAGATGAAGGGAATGCTGTAGATATAGTATATCTTGATTTCAGTAAGGCCTTTGACAAGGTTCCCCATGACATTCTTGCAAACAAGATGGTAAAATTTGGCCTAGACAAAGTAACAGTTACATGGATTTGTAATTGGTTGACTGGCTGAACACAAAGGGTGCTCAACAATGGCTCCTTTTCAACCTGGAAAGAAATCACCAGTGGGGTACCACAGGGTTCTGTCCTGGGCCCAGTGCTATTCAGCATCTTTATCAATGACTTGGATGACGGTATTGGGGGTATAGTTATCAAATTTGCAGATGACACCAAATTGGGAGGAGTAGCTAATACCCCAGAACACAGGATCAAAATTCAAAATGACTTGAACAGACTAGAAAGCTGGTCCAAAGCTAACAAAATGAAATTCAACATGGAGAAATGTAAAGTACTGCACTTAGGGCGGAAAAATGAAAAGCACAGATATACAATGGGGGACACCTGGCTGAACGAGACTACGTAAGTAAGTAAGTAAGTAAGTAACTTTATTAATGCTTGAGCCAAAGGCCATTCGCAATTATGACAATATAAAAAATATAAAAGAAAGCCAGTCTTAAAACTTATACAATTATAAAATACGTCGATTAAATAAATAATTAATCAATCCACAATTAAACAATTGAAAAAAAAATAAAATAAAAGACTTTATAAATTAATTAGTAAATTAAATATTAGATGTTATCATCTCCACGGCAATCCACTGCAATGTCGTCTAAAACACTAGCCCGAATTTTAATTGCTGCTGCGGCAAACATTGAGACTTTGTGTGTTACCTTAGAGTTAGTATCAGATAAGAGGTAAAATATCTTTTCAGAGATACTATTACACTGTAAGTTAGACAATATTTGTCCCAAAAATTTAGTCCTTGGTTTTGTATAGAGCGAACAGGAAAACAAATAATGGGGTAGATCCTCAATTTCTGATGCTCCACAAATACAGAAGCGAGAGTCTTTGGCTATACGTGCATATCTACCATCAATCACAGCGGAAGGCATTGTTTGAAAGCGAAGCGCTGTAAAGGCCTGTCTAAGCTTCGGAAATGTAAGCTTCTCTAGATAGATGGACATTTGGTGGTCCAGTTTGTATAATCTGAACCATTCAGAGAACTTAGAGTTATTAATGGCCAGTCTGTCCAAGTGTATACCACGATTGTAAATGTAATCACGTAATTTTTCTTTTGAGCACCAAATTGGAGAATCTTCAATTAAAGCGGGGTATAATTCCAACAATTTGTGATATCTTAAACTCCAGATTTTACAGTGCGGCAAATATTGAAAACATAATTTTGGAAAAACCTTAATCGTAGAATCTTTTACAGATCTCCAGTAATTAAATAAAGCAAAATGAATACAAACTTTAATAGAAGGTAGACCAACCTCTGCCCTCACTAAAGCTGCCGGTGTACCGGGAGGGAGAATCAATAGTTTCTTAAGGAATGTATTTTGGAGAGTCTCCAACTTATCTAATTGAGAATCATCCCATCCCCACACTGCGGCACCATATAGAATTTGGGATATTACTTTGCTCCGAAATATTTTGAGAGCGGGTGCGACCAATTTACCCCCAGCCTGGTTGTAGAATTTGAGAATTGCTCCAATAGATTTCATTGCCATTATTCTAATATTCTCAATGTGATATTTCCAAGAAAGATTTTCTGTAAAATGGATACCAAGATATTTAAACTCTCTACATTGTTCAATCTGATGGCCATTAACAGAGCAATGAAAGTCAGAGTGTCTATTCCCGAACACCATCACTTTTGATTTGTTGTAATTAATGACAAGTTTTTCTTTATCACAAAAATTAACAAGTTTGGAAATTAATCTTCTCAGGCCAATACGCGTCAAAGAAATCAACACCATATCATCAGCGTATAACAAGATAGATATCTTTTTCCCCCCAAGAGTGGGTGGAAAAAATTCTGGGCCTGAAAGTGCGGGAATAATGTCGTTTATATATAGATTGAAAAGTGATGGTGCCAGAAGACACCCTTGTTTAACTCCTTTATTTATAGAAATTGGATCAGTTAATGAACCTGAAACACCCACTCTTATCCTTGCTGTTGTATTGGAATAGAGTTCCCTAATTAGAAATTGTAGACGCTTATCCATATTAGTATTGGCCAATTTAAGCCATAACAGATTTCTATTTATTGAGTCGAATGCTGCAGCTAAATCAATGAAAGCGGCAAATAGATGTTTTGTTGGACCTTTGATTCCTTGTTGAGCTAAGGAGTAGAGAGTTAGGCAGTGATCAATAGTGCTCTGACCCTCCCTAAATCCAGCTTGCTCTGGGTGAATAACCTGATTATTTATTTCCCAATCCTCTAGTTTATTTAGCAGATGTTTGCTATATAGCTTAGAATCAACATCTAACAGGCTTATAGGCCGATAATTATTTGGATCTTGCTTATCGCCCTTCTTATATATTGGAACAACTACACTCTGTTTCCAGCCTGGTGGAATCACCCCTGTGTTGTTAATTTGGGTGAAAACCTTGGCCAGAATTGGAGCCCGCCAGTCAGAGAATTTTTTAAATATTTCAGGGGGCATCATATTTTCGCCTGGAGCTTTATTCAATGCCAGAGATGCTATCAGTTTTTTTATCTCAGACTCTGATACAGGGAACCAGTCGGGCAAGTTGGTGACTTTTATATCAATGGGAGGATGATGTTCTACATTTATATCTCCATAGAGTTTGCTAAAGTGACTATACCATTGTTGTGATGTAATCTGTCCGACAATAACCGGTCTAACCCTGTTCATATCCAAGGCAATAATGTCCCAGAACTGCTTTTCATTTTTCCCAGAAACAGCCTGTGCAAGTTGTTTCCATTGTGATTTAACATATGCATCCTTCTTTTGTTTTATAAGTGCCTTATAGGACTGTCTCATAGAGGCTAGGAGATCAGGGGAGGTATTATCCTTTTTTCTAAGTACTTGTCTAGAGCAGTACATTAATGCTTTCCGGGATTTACGACATTCCAAATCGAACCATCTATTAGTTACTACTTTGTTGAAATTAAATTGCTTATTACTTATCAACTTGGGTCTAAGATTTTGAATTATAATTTGGAAAACATGTAGAATATCCACATTAGTATTTAGAATAGTCTTTTGTAAAGCCTTAAAGTTGGAACTCTCCAATACCTGGGAGATTGAAGTGCCTAAGTGAGTTGTCCATCGTATTCTTCGCTCTCCTATATGGATTCCATTTGAATTTTGATGGATGATTGGAGAGTAAAACGGCCCAAAACTGAACAGCAATGACAAAGGAAAGTGGTCACTTTCAACTCGATTAGTAACTTCTAATTTGCAAACATTAGATATTAAATTTGCAGAAACTATTATATAGTCTATCGTACTTGCTCCCCTAGTGGTCACGTGAGTGAAAGGGCCCGATGTTAGGTCGCAATGCGTTCCATTAAGGCATTGTAGACCATGTAAGGACAGTACTTCTATTAGCTTTAAACCAGATTTGTTGATATTCGTATCTTGAGATACTCTAGGGATGGATATATCACGGGTTACTGGTCCATGATTAGTGCTCTCCACTTGTCTTAAATCATTTCCAATTCTAGCATTAAAGTCTCCACACATTACTAGCTTTACCGAAGGATATTGATTTTCTAAGGAGGCCAAGGTTTTAGATAAACCTTCCCAGATATTATTAGGCCCTACATTCTTTGCTAGATTTGGTGGAAAATATATGTTTATACAAATTAAGGGGTCAAAATGCCTACTCTCAATAAGCAATACTTGTATATTTTGTGGAAATCCACTAGATATTGGATAAATTTCGGCCTGTAAATCAACTGAAATGAATGTTGTAAGTCCGCCGCTACCACGGCCTCTTGTGGAAGTTTTAACTGCAGGGACAGAGAATGCTTGGAATCCTTGTAGGGATGGCAAATTGGTTTCAAGAGCCCACGTCTCTTGTAGACACAGAATTTTAAAGTTTTGCAAGTAGTTCGCAAAATCTGAATCGTAGAATTTATTGCCCCATCCCATAATATTCCAACATAGTAAGTTTAATTGTCAAATTGAAGTGATTAGAGCTCTGTCCTCATCGGTACTTAGAAATTCTGTTTGGACTATGGCTTTTGAACTATGGGATAGATCATATAGATCGTGTAGAGACGATGTAGTGTTAGCTCTCACAGGTTCAAGAACTTGCATTGAACTTGTAGTTGCGAGATCTTTCTCATTCATTGATAATAAGGTATCAATAGGATTTTTAGATGAAACCTGTTCCATTTGGAGGGTTTCCACATTGGTTACTGAATTCAATAATGGTAGGGCTAGATCTTTAGTAGTGAGCAACATGTTTTGGAGATCATCTACTCTAGCAGCAAAGTCATTTTGTTCCACACTGTTTGTTATGTTCCTTGAATTTATAATTTGTTCTTCTGTAGGATATCTCTTATTTCTATTACTGGGGATTTTAATTGGGCCAGGCTCTGTTATAGTTCTTTTAAAGGTTCCTTTAGGAGATGTCAGGCGAGTCCTATTTTGCTCTATAAATTCCTCACTATTCAACTTATGGTGTAGTAGAGGGGTTATAACTTGATCTCTGAAGACCTGTACTGGAGTTATTCGGAAATTTGATAGATAGAATTTCATTTTAATCAACATAATAGGGATTGTAGGTTGGGTAAAAGTTAACAAAATGCGCTTGTGATCTAATACACTTGGTAGCCATTCCACCGTGAGAATATCAGCGTCATAAGGGGATATCTGTAATAATTGACTCAGCGAAAATCTGATAGCTCTTTCTGACCCCCATCTGCCATTATTTAATCTATTATGGGCAATTTGCAGCACAACCTGGTTCGCTTGTAAGATCCTAGCACACTCTCTTTTCCCTTTTTCCCTGGGTGGTAAATTGCCTCTAGAATTATAACTGTTGGAATTCCCCCTTTTGTTAGACATTATTCTGCTAGTGTGGTCCAATTCTTCCATGGTTACTATCTGATTCTGTTTAAAGGTCTCAAAAGAATGTTTAAGAAGCTCCACCTGGTGCATAATTTTCCCTAGACGCTCATAAATTGAAATTACAGTGTGAGCTGTCAACAGACATTGTTTGGTCACAAAGTCAGGGGAATTTAATTGTTGTTTGGAGAGATGTTTCTTTTCCGTTTCTGTTAATTTTTCCCAAACAGACTCATTTAGCTCTAGGGACACTTCTTCATTAGAAGCAGCTGTTTCACTTCCGAGGGAAATTAGTTGTTCGGAAAGAAATTCATTTTCCTTCTCTAAGGGGAGGAATCTATTAGTAATTGGAATGGCAAACTCCAAATTTGAGTTTACAGGTGTAGTTAAACTACTTAGAGTTTCCTCATTAACTAATAAATCATCAATCCTAAGCTGTTTAAAGGCCTTATTATGTTTGTTTACATCCGGGCTTGTTCTAGGACGTTTTTTAGTGCCCATATTAATGATAGCGCCAAAAACAGTAAAGAGAAGCAACAAACAATGAGTATCGACACAAATGGGGACTTCAAAACTCCCAGTACAATAAGCTAAAATAGACTATAAAAAATAAGTAGACAGTATAAAAAAAATTTATAACAAATCTATAACATACCCCGATTATAACCCCTATTTAAAAAGAACCTTAGGGAGGAGTAGGGGAACCCCAACTTGCCCCGCACCGCTACTCCGCCACCCAATAGAATAAAATAAATACAAAAAAAAAAAAAAAAAAAAAAAAAAAAAAAACCAGCCGCAGGCTCAGCCGCTGCCGGGGAGGGAGGTGGGCGTGGGTGGGGCCAGAAGTGCAGCCGCCTGCCCGCTTGCCGCTTGCCGCCGCCGCCGAGCGAGGCTTCTTGGGCCTCTTTTCTAGGCCCTCTTCTCTCGGCCGTTCTCGCCGCCAAAAGAGGGCTCGTTGGGGCCTCCTTTTATGGGCCCGGTTCTTCTGGCCGCCCAGGCGCTCGGCCGCCGCCGCACGCGCCGCTTGGAGAGAGGGAGGAGGAGCGGGTGTGGCCCTGGAGCGCGGCTTCCCTCTCCTGCCGCCGCCGCCGCCAAAAGAGGGCTCGTTGGGGCCTCCTTTTATGGGCCCGGTTCTTCTGGCCGCCCAGGCGCTCGGCCGCCGCCGCACGCGCCGCTTGGAGGGAGGGAGGAGGAGCGGGTGTGGCCCTGGAGCGCGGCTTCCCTCTCCTGCCGCCGCCGCCGCCAAAAGAGGGCTCGTTGGGGCCTCCTTTTATGGGCCCGGTTCTTCTGGCCGCCCAGGCGCTCGGCCGCCGCCGCACGCGCCGCTTGGAGGGAGGGAGGAGGAGCGGGTGTGGCCCTGGAGCGCGGCTTCCCTCTCCTGCCGCCGCCGCCGCCAAAAGAGGGCTCGTTGGGGCCTCCTTTTATGGGCCCGGTTCTTCTGGCCGCCCAGGCGCTCGGCCGCCGCCGCACGCGCCGCTTGGAGGGAGGGAGGAGGAGCGGGTGTGGCCCTGGAGCGCGGCTTCCCTCTCCTGCCGCCGCCGCCGCCCGAACGAGACTACGTGTGAAAGGGATCTAGGAGTCCAGGTGGACCACAAGTTGAACATGAGTCAACAGTGCGATGCAGCAGCTACAAAGGCCAATGCAATTTTAGGCTGCATCAATAGAAGTATAGTGTCTAGATCAAGAGAAGTGATGGTGCCACTCTATTCTGCTTTGGTCAGGCCTCACCTGGAATACTGTGTCCAGTTCTGGGCACCACAATTCAAAAAAGATGTGGAGAAACTGGAGCGTGTCCAAAGGAGGGCAACTAAAATGGTGAAGGGTCTGGAAACCAAGCCCTATGAGGAATGACTTAGGGAGCTGGGGATGTTTAGCCTGGAGAAGAGAAGGTTAAGAGGTGGTATGATAGCCTTGTTTAAATATTTAAAGGGATGTCATATTGAGGAAGGAACAAGCTTGTTTTCTGCCGCCCCAGAAACTAGGACCTGGAACAATGGGTGCAAGCTCCAGGAAAAGAGATTCCACCTCAACATTAGGAGGAACTTCCTGACAGTAAGAGCTGTTCGACAGTGGAACACACTCCCTCGGAGTATGATGGAGTCTCTTTCCTTGGAGGTCTTTAAGCAGAGGCTGGATGGCCATCTGTTGGGGATGCTTTGATTGGGAGTTCCTGCATGGCAGGGGGTTGGACTGGATGGCCCTTGTGGTCTCTTCCAACTCTATGATTCTATGATTCTATGATTCTATGAAATTGGGAAAATCAAATGGTGAATTTGATTTGTTGATGGTTTTAATATATGTACATCTTATTTGTCCTTTTAAATTTATGTGCATTTTAACTGATGTGTTTTAAGTGATGTCATTTGTTAATACTGAAGTGGGAAACCTCTGTCCCTCCAGATATTTTTGGACTCCAACACCCAGCATACCCATATAGCATGGTCATTGGCCATTACTGGAGAATCTAGAAGCCACAGGTTCTATTTCTGCTTCAGGAAATCTCTACACTCCCTTCTAGTTTCAAAGAGTCAAAGAAAAGAAAAGAAAAGAAAAGGTCCAACTTTGTAGGGTCAATCAGCACTCCAGCAATTATTTTCAGCAATGAAAATAAAACATGAAACTTAAAATGACTGTTTCTGCTCAGATTTAAGTTTATGAGCTATATACCAAGGTTTTAAATTTAAACAGCTTTCTGTTTCTTATTTAAAAAATCATATACATTTTTCTGATTCTTATTATTGCTCTTATTTCTTTTGACCAAAATGTCTCCTGACGTTTCAACATATTTCCCCCTCTGCAACAGATAAGGGCAAACACTTTTCCACTTGCAAGTTGAGGCCTCCATTAGCTATATAGTTGTATTGCCTCAAGGCAACATGTACCATATTTTTTGAAAAAACACAAAAGATATATGTAAGCCACTTTCAGGTGTTTGAAAAGAAGAGAAGCAATCAAAGTGAATGTATCCCTTTCAGGCAACAAGTAGCTCTATCCAACATTCTTTTTTCTTGTAAGTGTAGGATTTTTACTGTGAAAGTTGCCAAATTTTTTGCTCAAATGCAAGGGGACTCTGGAACTTCATTGTCTTTTTGGTAAAGATTTATGTGATTGGGATATTCTAAAACATGGGTTCTTCTGTAAAGGACAGGGAACCTTAATTCCCTAACTTCTTCTTTTAAAAAATAACACATCTTATTGACCACAAAAATGCCTTCCCATTGAAAATGTGAAAACTGAAGTGTTTGAATGTGTTTGTATGTGCAACTGAAGTGTTCCTCTGAGTGTTTGTAATTGACCATTCAGAATCATGTCCCTAACTGATAGAACCTGTCACTAAATGAAGCACCATCCTTAGATGTTACTAACAAATCCTTCTCGTTCCTCATATTGTATTTTCAGTAGTACTTTTGGCCAAGCATGTGGAATTGGAATGTGATGTGATTGAAATGCAGCAGAGTTCAGGAACCAGCTTCCTTCACCAACCATCCTGGAAATGCTATTTCCATGTAGACACATTTTGTAGATCCAAATTAAAGCTTTATTGTTCCATAAAGAAAACAGGAAAAGAAAAATATACAATTCATCCTGCTGATGGCAAAAGACTATAGGATCACATCTTGTAGATGTTACAGAATTACAACATTAGCAATAGAATAGTTACAGTTACAGTTCAAAAGAACACATTGCAAGTATATATAAACAAAGGTGAACAAAGGAACTTTTGTCCCTTCCCATACTCCACTTTCTGGGTGTCAACCTTATGATGATTGGATGATGTGCTGTAACCCAGCCTCTAGCTGTGTTTCATCCCCCATGTGACCTAGTTTCTCATGAGAACTGGATGAGCTCATATGTTTATCTGTTAATATCATGTTCTCAGGCTCAAAGTGTTTTTATTATTCTGTACTGCGGGCACATGTTATGGCTTCAAACCACCTGCCAGCCGAGTCATTTTTGTTTTTTGTTAGACACTGTTCCCATAAAGCAAAGCAAAGCAGCTTATTTATATACCGCTTCATATCACGCTATGGGATGTCTAAGCGGTTTACAACTGTGAGCTGATTGCCCCCCAACAATCTGGGTACTCATTTTAGCGACCTCGGAAGGATGCAGGCCTGAGTCGAGCCTCAGCCCTGGCTGGTATTGAACTCGCAACCTTGTGGTCTATGAGTGAGTGGCTGCAGTACAGGCATTTAACCACTGCGCCACCAGGGCTTATCAGCCATAAGAAATTCTCACACACACATCTCTACATTTCTACTTTGACTGTATATCCCATCCATATTCCAACAAAGCATCCCATACCCAGTTCATTACCAAGGCCTGAAACAGATAGGCCAAATAGAACAGCTTTTGGGCATTTCGAGGGTGTGGTGTGCAGACAACACATACACTGAATGCAGATGGAAGGTGTTCTGATAATGCTTAAGGTGGCTTGAAGCTGGACAGAAAAGGAGCATCAAAAATCACCCCTTGCTGATAGGCCTGATCAGAACTGTGGCAACCGGTTCTGTTGTCCTGGACTGATCTGGGGCTGATTGCAACTGGAGCAGCCAAAGGCCACTCCAAGCTACCCATCTGTCTTACCCCTTTGATTCTTGCAGTTTACACTCATATTTTTTGTCAAATGTAAATATGTTTATTCTCCCTCCTCCCTCATTTTTCCTCTAAGAGATCAGAGTAAGCATATACAGTTCCCCGTCATGTACTTTTGTTCTCACAACAATCTTCTGAGATAGATTACATTGACACACTACACAATTATAGTGTTATAATTCCACTTTAATTGCCATGGCTGCATTCTATAGAATCTTGGGGCTTATAGTTTGGTGCAGCACTAGAGCTCCCTCACAGGGTGTCTGTTCTAAATGTCCCTTCGTAAACTGCAAATCCCCAGATTCCCTAGGAATGAACCATGGAAATTAAAATAAATCAGTGTTATAAGGGTGTAGTATGAAAGGGCCCTGGTCTCACTATAGTGTTGCAGTACTGTTACCAAAAATGCATTTTTCTGAATTTTGTGTGTGTGTGAATTCCACATGACCCCAGATGTACTCTGCAATGAGCTCCAAGTGCCACCAAGACAAGACAGGCAGGTTGTGCCTAGGTCACTTGGAAGACTGGGGAAACCCCAAGCCCCAAAGCCAGGCAGATAGTGTGGGAGTTGCAAATGGACCATCATCACCTCCATAATCAGAAGAATGGGTGATAATGGCCCAGATGTCTTACCTGATGGGCCAGCTAATGACTTAATCCTCTCCCATTCATCTTGAATATTGCCAGACTGGATTACTTCACCCATGCAATCTCACATCTTTGCCCTGAAGCTAGTTTTAGCCCTTAAAATCCCTTGGATTTCTCCCCTCAGTGTCGCTAGTTGGAATTCATGGGGACCCTGCATCACTGTGCTCTCTGATCTAGTTACCAACACCTCCATTCAACCCGCATTCTCAGAATGGTTGTGTCTTACACCACTTCTCTTAATTGGATCCTGAAGAAAGCCTCATCTGTAGTATCACCCCTAGTTCTGCCTCAATATCTTTTCCAAGCTAACCCCTGATTTCTTGAGCCTTGCATAAGTGTGTGTGTGCATGTGAATTGCTGTGTGATTTTCCCCTTTAATAAATAATACGTTAATTGGAGAATTCTGTCTCTGCATCAATTCTTAGATCCCCCAAACTCTTGGTATATACATGAGAGACGGTCTCGCAGGGTTCTTGTAGCCTCTCAACTTGAGTTAAATAAAATTCCCCTTAATAGACTTTTGCCTACAGTACAGTAGACACACTGGTTTGTATTAAATCAATTTGGAATCATGTCCATCTAGCTTCACAGAAGAAAAAAGTAGGATTATGCATACTGTGAACTACTGTCAACCTTTGAAACTCCCAGGGTATGTTTCCCTAGTTGTTGTTAACTCCCTTTGAGTCGACTTTGACTCATGATGACCTTGTGAATGAGACACCTCCAAGATCCCCATCTTCAACCATACTGCTCAGGTCCTTCAGTCTCTTGAGTCAATGCAATGGTCCCATAATTGCTACAAGATTTTGTGTCTCCCTTTTAAAGAATGGAAATGTATATTGATCTTTTCCAGTCTGTGGGTCACTGTTTTGTTTTCTATATTTTTGGCTATATTTAGTTTAGTTAGAACTAAAGTAAGAACCCAAGTAGAAATCCAAGTAGGAACCAGCAATCTATTTTGTATTTCTCTTTAAGCTGAAGTCTGCTAGAAGTCTCACTATAGCTCCTTAGACACCTTCAGAACCATGCGGGTTTTCTGCCTATGAACTAATCTCAAATTGTCATAAATGTTGCTTTAGGTTAGTGCACCTCTGGGGCCCCAAATAGCCTCCTTAAGGCTGTTTTTGTGACCAGGCTCAGAAGGCACTGTGAACTGCACTTTGTCTAGCCTAAAATAAAAGGCTGAATTGCTTCTCCATGAAGTCTCCAATACATTCAATTCACTTTTGACATAGTCTGAAGTACCACCTGTAACATTAACTGTGACATTAAAAACAACAACATTCCAACCAGAAATGGACTCTGGGCCATGAACACGATCATGGTATGGTTTGTTTTCTTCTGTCATTTCTAGCAGTTTCTATGGTCCTCAGAGAAAATTCGGGCCTCGGCAGACGACCAATAGGGTCGTCTCCGAGGCAAGGAAGAGGAGAGGCAGCCGCATGAGCAGCGCCCCTTCCTCCTCCCGAGGTTGCCCTCGGAGCTGCCGGCCCTCCGCACGGCCGGCGCGCCAAGGGCAACCTCCCACCACAGCGTCCTCACACGCTGTGGCGGAAAAGTCAGGGAAAATGCACCCGACGCGTTTAGGGTGCACTTTCCCTGTCTTCTGAAAGGAGCACCAATTTGGTGCTCCTTTCAGGGGCGCCGCCGGTGCGCCGCCGTGCAAGTGCCTCGCTCCAGTGGCGCACCGTCCCAGAGCGTCCCCGACACCCTGGTCTGCATCCCCCCTTGGAGGCATAAAATAATCCCCTAGACAGAATAACAGAATCATAGAATTGCAGTAGTCCAGAACTGCCATCTAGTCCAACCCCCTGCCATGCAGAAACTCACAATCAAAGCACCCCTGACAGATGGCCATCCAGCCTCTGTTTAAAGACCTCCAAAGAAGAAGATCACCACTCTCCAAAGGAGTGTGTTCCACTGTTGTACAGTTGCACCGACACAATAATAATAATAATAATAATAATAATATTTTTTATTTATAACCCGCCCCTCTGCGTAGCAATCGGGGTGGGGTACAACAAGATTAAAAACAGAACAGAGTTAAAAATCATTCCCCCATCTCATAATCCCGCCCTCCCATCCCCTTAAAATAAGATTAAACTGCAATCAGATTAAAAATGCCACATAGTTAAAAAATAAAAAATAAACATACAATAACACAGAATCAGTGGAGCAATTCTAAAAACTCTAAAAACTCATCTCCCAGCTAAACACTATTCCAGGAAGGCCTGCCGAAAGAGAGTAGTAATAAGACGGATCTCATCCGGCAGGCCATTCCAGAGTCTGGGAGCGGTTGCAGAGAAGGCCCTCTGGAAGGTCTGACACAGCCTAGTTCTTATTGGCTGTAACAGATTCCTCCCAGAGGACCGCAGGGCGTGGGGGGGATCATACGGGGAGAGGCGGTCCCTAAGATAAGATGGACCCAAGCCATGTAGGGCTTTAAAGGTCAAAACCAACACCTTGTACTGTGCCCGGAAACTAATCGGCAGCCAGTGGAAGGATTTAAGCACCGGTGTTATGTGCTCCCTCCTAGATGTACCGGTAATTAGTCTGGCTGCCATGTTTTGTACCAATTGAGGTTTCCGGGTTAGGCACAAGGGTAGCCCCATGTAGAGAGCATTGCAGTAATCCAAACGTGAGGTTACCAGGGTGTGCACTACAGTTTCCAGATCCCTCATGTCCAGATAAGGGCGCAGTTGGCGTATCAGCCGAAGCTGATAGCAGGCGCTCTTGACCACCACACTCACCTGACTAGTGTACAGCGTACTCAACTTTATGGTTATAAAACATGGCCACAACTTTATTTCACAGGGTAATCAACAATTTTAACACTTCACTTTAACCAAAAATTTTAATGTTCTTGACACATGTGTTTTTATACATATCTAATTTAACCAACTGTATCAATCTATCCCTTTAATTCATGTGTCAAGAACATCAAGTTCTAAATAAACCCCACCTCGAATAATTCATCTCTCCCCAAACAAACTGACATCATAATTCAGCTCATGATGTAACATGTCCATGCCGTCATCAATTGTTGGGTGACGATATAACAACAAATGGATTAACCCCTTTGATGTATACTTTGTGTCCACTTAAATTTGAACCAATTTCATAATTTCAATTAACTAACTTATTCCTGGGGGGGGATCCTGCCCGCCACAGGAGGGGGCCAGCCTAGCTTGGCATCCCCTCCCCCCCACCCCAGAGAGCTCATTCAATATGATGAGAGATACTCCAAGTATACATCAAAACAAGTGGGGGATAGATGAACACCATCGCCCCTGTAAAATTGTGGCCTATAGTTTTGAATAGTCCTATGCTCCACAATTTCAATACCCAAAACTCCCAACTTTTCAACCAAGAATCTATTCAGCCAACGACGTGTTGCGTTGATCGATGTATCGTTCTTTGGTCCCACTCGTGCACATTGCGGCAAAAACTTGGTCCACATCACCACCATGTTCGAGAGTCTCCTCTTAATGTCTTGCATGTCGGTCAAGATCATTTTGTCCAACTTAAAACCAGGTAGTTTAACAAGGTCATTCTCTCCCATATGTATCAAAAGAATCTTGGGTGGTGAAAATACCTCAGATAATTAATGATGCATGGAATGAGAGCTCCCCATAGCCTTCCTCTCTCATCGAACCATCGCATTCGCTGAAACCCTCTTATCGCCAGATTCCGATCATGACAAGATTGTAGCCCATGACGTTCTTCCCAGAACACAAGACTGTGTCTAGTGATCGAACATCCTCAAACTTCCTATCTGCTTTAAAAGAAACAACATATAAAGTATAACACTGACCCTCAACTAGATAATGCTATGCCCCACCCATAACTTATGGGTGAATATAGGACTAAAAGCTCTGGACCGCCAACACCCAATCTGTCAGATTGTGGCATCATCCCACCCTGTGAAGCAGCATCAGTTGCTGCCCTTATCCAAAACGAATGGGCCGATAACTGGGCCACCGGCGAACCGGCATGTCTCAATTCTCTCGCAACACAGCTTTAAATTGGAACTGCATCAATGAAAGGCCCTAAACACGAAGGAACATGTAGCCTGGTCCAGTCGGGCAAATCCCAAGGTGAATCTGACAATGTTAGAGCAGGACAAATTTGACCTGAAGAGACTCTAGACAATGTAATTATTTGTCCCTTAGCCAACTGGTCAGTCTTAAAACACCGAAAACTTATTTGAACTCACTTTTATTAATTTGAAGATCAGATAGGTAAAGTGCTCTGCCTGACTTATCCGAGCGAGAGCTAGGAACCAGCTCGCTGATTCTAATGGCTGCTAAGAACGCCACAGAAAAAACAGCTCTAAAAAGCATCACCTCTTGAATTGAAGAACATACTGCAGGAAGGGATTGACACATTTGGATTAAAATTGATCCTGTTACTGGCAAGCCAGTATCGCGTGCCGGATGAAGCTCCCTGGTCTAACCTTCTAAGGCCCTACAGACTCTAAAATTGCCCCCCCCCCCTTCGGGTCGATGAACCCTCGTGCCTTAGAGTAAAAAGACAGAGCTGCTAACCTTGTCGTAATAGTGACCGGGGACAAACCTGATTGTGGAAGATGGACTTCAAAACACAATACCGTATCATCCTCCATACCAATCCTCAACTCCCCTTCCATAGACAAAAACAGCCTAAAAGCTCGCAACGCACGCTTATATGACTTGCGGGTCGATGGAGCGACAGACTGTAGGATCGCCCTGTCGATTTGTCATCTCCAAAGCTCCACAGATGCTTCGGTATCTCCCGTGGTAGAGCTGCAGCCTCCATGGTGAGTTGACGAAACCTGGAAACTTAAAACAAAAATTGGCTTCCACCAACAGATTTAGTAACCCTGGCACGTGGCGCTCGAAACAACACATTGCATCGTAAACATTGAGAAACCCTTGCTCTAACCAAAGACATCATCCTTAATGACTTGGAGGTTTGAGAGTTCACTACAAGAGCCCTTGCTTGGTTGTCACCCCAAAACTACACAGTTTTATTTTTTGAATTGACCTGGCCCCAACTGAACTGCAACCACCATAGGGAAGAGTTTGAGGAAAATAAGGTCATGTCCAACCCGTAATGATCCACTCTTGGGGCCATCTCACAGCTGCCCACTGACCCTTCCAATATGGCCAAAACCATGTGCGCCTGAATCATTGTAGTATACCTGGAGGTCTGCCTTTTAAAGCATTTTTGACCTCTAAAAAGAGGCTCAATTAAATTGACCCAAAATTGATTACCAAACCCTCAAATCGGCTCCAATCCGGCTAGTAATTGTAATATGGTGATGTGGAGTGTAAACCCCTTTAGTAGCATTGTAAAGGCAAGCAAAAAGTCTCATCCATGAACAATAACTTTACAGACAATTTTTTAACAACCCCGTAATGGATTGAAATTCACGAAGTGTGGCCTTATTCCTACTGCTCATTATCCTCACCTGGAGTCTTTTTGCTTCTAGTTTTTCTACTGGGAGGCGAGAAATTTACTTCACTGAGTCTAACTCAATGCCCAAGAAGGCCAGACGGGTGCCAGGACCCACCGTCCTTTCCTCCACTAAAGGAACTCCCATCTCAGTCCTCACCTTGCAATTAGCAGTTGTTCATTATTTTTTGGTAGTTTGAAAAATTAGGGGCCCCGGACTGGTCTTTTTGTCTGTATATGATAAATCCCATCATCCAATTTAGAAAGTTTCTTTCCAACATAAGACGCTTGTGTGCCCTAAATTCTTTAGGAAGACTGAACACGACCCCATCTTTTACCATAATTTGTGGCTCAGGGTCACGAAAGGATCTATAAATTATCCTTACTATAGTCTCTCCTTGGTAGAGAGGAGAAGGTGAGATCCCAAGGGCGTTGACATCCCCTCAAAGGGGTTGCACTCCACTAACCTATTGACTCCAGCCAAACCCAAGACTCCCACTGTGACCAAAGGCCTTGCATCACTTACCTTGGTAACCGTAATCAGATCAGCACCCTACAGTGGCCAACTGGGCTAGCAGAGAACCACATTGAAGTGGGCCTGAAAGTTGTAGCATTAAAAGATGGGGACAAAACTGTGCTAGCCAAATGCTGAGCAGCTTTTTTTTTTTTTTTTTAATTATGATGATCCCACTAAGTGTGCCTCAGCAACTGCTCAGGTGCCAGTCTGCAGGATAGAAGAAACACTGCCCCCATCTATGTTAACCATGAACATAGTTTCAGGTGCAGACACACCATACTGACTTGATACCACAGCCCTCTGTAACAAACTGTATAAGTCTGCCAGAGTAGGCTGCTCAAGTCCAGTAACAGACGCTCCCCATTGTGTCACTCCAGGAACTCTCTTAACAGTTCCAACACATCTGCTACGGTTGGCTGACCAACCTCCATAGCAGATGAGATCAGGGGGCCACATGACACATCTTGCATAGACATGTCAAATGATGTACTTTATGTACCAAAGTAACCTACTGCCCAGAAACTTGATCCCAACTTGACATTGTAGCCGATTGGGACCTTGTATTGTGACTGTGAACCCTAGTTTATGCTAGCTGTTCACAAGCAGCAACACATAACTGCATAGTGCAGCCTAAGCGTGTTGACTGAGTTATAATCTCAACCTCTCTATTTTGAGGTTCATTTGGTCTCTTTGGTGATGCATGCCCAGAATTGGGCCCAGCTGAAGCCGTATGCCGTTTAACTGTGGTTATTGCGCAGCATGCCTCTGTTATAATCATCCTAGAGAATGTAATATTATTCATTCAATTAATGTCACAGAATAATTTTAATTAGCACCTTTTTTATGGTATGTCATATATATATATATATATATATATATATATATATATATATATCATAAATATTTATGCATATAAATCGATCTAAATTAATATTATCATTATTTTTAGTGTAACTGGGCAGAGTGTAAATCCATGTGAAGTGATCGTAGCCCCCAACAAGCAACCTTTCCCAAAATAGGGACAAGGTTAATGGCCAAAGGCCGATCACTTCCCTTTGTGGGACACCAGAACCCAGCCAGAATACACTGGCTAGTGTGGAATCACCAGGTAGAAACCCAACCAAAGGGCCTAACCAGTTACATTGGACACCAAAATGCCCAAAACTTCCCAAGCTAATACCCCTTGGCCAGCATGGCGACTGTGTGAGTGTGTGGGGGTTTTTTATTCTTCTTATTATTATTATTATTATTATTGCAATTATAATATTATTTATTGTTATGGTTCATGGGACAGCACAGATATCCAGGATACCATGCAGATTGCTGCCCAACCTGGCCAAGCCTCCAAAGGCCCCCAGCTTATACTATGTTTTATTAAAAACTACAGTTCCCATGATTCCTTAGGACTGAGCCAGGGCAGTTAAAGTGGACTCCATTTGCACTATTTCTGGCAGTCTGCAAAGGCCCTATCACTTGCCCAAGATCACCCAGTTGTTTACATGGCTAAACCCGGGTTCGAACCCTGGTCTACAGAGTCATAGTCCAATGCTCAAACCACTACACCACACTGACTCTGGTCACTTTTTTTTTTAATTAAACAATTTAAGGGCTCCCTGTGACAATCAGGGCCCTCAAACTTTAGCCTTTATCGGCTTTTGTTTATAGCCTCCAAAGGCCTCCTGCTTTTATATATATATATATATATATATATATATATATATTAATAGTTTATGGCACAGCAGCCACACCCATGATATCAGGCAGATTATATCCCATCTGCCAAGGCCTCCAAAGGCTTCCTGCTTGCACCTTGCAAGCCTCTATTATTATTATTATTATTATTATTATTATTTAAGGGCTCCCTGTAACAGACGGGGCCCTCAAACTTAAGCCTTTAACAGCTTGTGTTTGTAGCCTCCCCAGCCCAGAGAACTACTGGGACCCTCTCATCGCCAAGGCCGCAGCCGGAGAGCTGAGCCCCCTTCCCTTGGGCCGCTCGCTTACAATGCCGACGCCCCCCCCCTCAACCTTGGGAGTGATCGCGGGCCCCCATCAAGCCCAGGCCGCAGTCAGTGGAGCAGAGCCCTCTCTTTACCAGGCTGCTCTTTCACGGGCCGACGTAGCACCCAACACTGTGCTACCTCTTTAAAAGGCCCCTTCTAAGGCTGTTATAAATGGAGGGCGAGTCCTGGAACAAAGGAGGGGCAGTCTGTACAAAACCCTTCCTCTGGGGGCTGAGAGAGTGTGACTTGCCATAGGTCACCCACCCCAACAGGCCTCTTGAAGGTCGATGCGGCCGCGTCCCGAGCGCTAGGCCCCCGGTCGCCAAACAGGCCGCTATACCAGATGAGCAGACAAGCTCCTTGCTTGTTTGCTAGTTAAAATGGCTGCTGCCACGAGGCAGCCTTGGGGCTTTATAGCCCCTTGTTCTCGTTGGTAGTCTTGCGATAAGTGAGACCACCAACGAGACGGATCCTAGAAGAATCCAACCCTGATTGGCTGAGCAGCAAAGGAAGGGGTGGGACTTTACACACTTGCCTGTGTTTCTGGATATGACTTGAAGCAACTGGTAGGATTGACATTTCAGATAGCATTTGAATGAAAGATGTAGAAACAACCAAACTAGAATGAGCATGCCATTTATTATACACACATACACACTTCACCTGTTGTTTTAATGTTCACTGTCTCCCATTAATTGGACCTGGTGAAGTGACACCTTCAAAGAAAAAGTTCCTTTAAAAGTGGGGAGGGGATATAAGAAACTTGTTTAAGCTATGGACTTTTTTAATTGACTTGTAAATAAAACAGATAAATAAAATATCTTTAGATAGCTAATACACTATAGTTGCTGTTATTTGCTGTCTAGTCTCCTTTTACCTATAAAGACCCTAAGAATGAATGACCTCCAGGAATCCTGGGCTGCATCTACACTGCAGAATTAATGCAGTTTGACACAACTTTAGCTGCCATGACTCAGTGCTATGGAACTCTGGGATCTGTAATTTTGTGAGATATTTAGCCTTCTCTGTCAGAGAGCTCTGGTGTCACAACAAATACCAGGGTTCTATAAGATGAAGCCATGACTGTTAATGCAGTGCTAAACTGTATTAATTCTTCTAACCCTGCCCACTTGTCCATAGACCTATATTTTATGATATTTTCATCTGCACAGCTGTAAGCATTAGGCTAGATCAGTGGTTCCCAACCCTTGCTCCTTCAAACGTTTTAGACTTCAGCTCCCAGAACTCCTGGCTGTTGATCAAGTTGGCTGGGGCTTCTGGAATCCAAAGTCCAAACCAAATTAAGAACCAACATTGGGGGCTACTGAGCTAGATCCAATTATTAGTTTCAACTAGAGGATACACATAGTATCAAGGAGAACTTGTTAAATCAACAGCCATGTAGGATTCATTGACTTAAAGGGTCTACTCTAGTTTGGACTAACAATTGAAATTAGACATGGGATGTCATGTGGTCTTCCAGATGTTTTTGGACTGCAAATTTCCACATTCCATGAAATTGACTGATGTCCAGAGCTTCTGGGAGTTGTAGTTCAACAACATCTAAAGAGTTATGTAATTCCCAGACATTTATACTAATGTACTAAAATTTCAGCCACTTGTTTATATGGTACAAACAAAATAATGCTGAGGAAAATATGCTAACAATTTCATTGATGGAGGAGGAGTCACTGAAGTATGCTTATGTTCCAATTAATGGCATAGAATGTAATACATTGGGAAGAAATGTCCCATGCTAGGTTTTGGCAAACCATGATGCAGTAATTAATTGTCAGTAGATTAATGGCTTGATGGGAGTAAATAATAATAATAATAATAATAATAAATGTATTTGTATCCCGCCCTTTGGGAAACCCAATCCGGGCAGCTCACAACAGTAAAATCATACATAAAACCAAAAAACATTTCCCTTCCCCCCTTAGAACAGTATTAAATCAATAAAGATTAAAATCACAATAAAGAAGTTTAAAAACATAATACAAAGACATAACATTGGCCCATAGCAATATTCTTCATTCCATCAGTAGATGGGGCCACGAGAAGAACATAGGAGTGGGAGTACCCGAGGCTGGGATAATTAGTCTGGAAAGGCCTGCCGGAAGAGATCCGTCTTGACAGCCCTTTTGAAGCTGCCTAATGATGTTAATTGATGGATCTCATCTGACAGGCTGTTCCAGAGTCTGGGGGCAACAACTGAAAAAGTCCTCTGGGAGGTAGCCACAAGCCTCGATTTCTGAGGATGCAGCAAGTTCCTCCTAGAGGACCGGAGTGCACGGGGAGGATTGTATGGGAGAAGGCATTCCCTGAGATAGTTTGGACCCAAGCCATTTAGGGCTTTAAAGGTAATAACCAACACCTTGTACTGGGCCTAGAAGCTGATAGGCAGCCAGTGGAGGGACCTCAAGATCGGAGTGATGTGGTCACTCCTAGTTGTTCCTGAAATAAGTCTGGCTGCCATATTTTGTACCAGCTGTAATTTCTGAACCAAGCACAAGGGTAGCCCCATGTAGAGCGCATTACAGAAATCAAGGCGTGAGGCTACCTGTGCGTGCACAATAGTCTCGAGATTCCTTACTTCCAGAAAAGGGCACAGCTGGCGTATCAGCCGAAGCTGATAACAGGCGCTACTGACTGTCGCATTTACCTGATTTGTCATCAGGAGTGATGAGTCAAGGAGCACCCCCAGACTGCGAACACAGTCACCGGAGGAGAGTGTGACTCCATCCAGGACTGGAGGTTGCAACCCAATTCTAGGTTTCGGGGCCGCTACCGTGAGCACCTCCGTCTTGTCCGGATTCAGTTTCAATCTGTTTTTCCTCATCCATCTCATTACCACCCAAAGACATTCATTGAGAGAAGAGATGCCATTGGAATTTGAGGCTGACGAACGAGACATGGAGAAATAGATTTGGGTGTCATCAGCGTACTGATAACACCCAGCACCATAACTCTATATAATCTCACCCAGCAGCTTCATATAGATGTTAAATAACATCGGGGACAGGATGGCACCCTGAGGTGCCCACAAGTGAGCTCCCTCTTACTGGAGCCACTGTCCCTGAGCAGCACCCTCTGAGATCTGCCCGAGAGGAAGGACCGGAACCACTGCAATGCAGTGCCCCAATAACTAACCCCCTCAGGCGGTCCATGAGGATGCTGTGATCTATCATGTCAAAAGCCGCTGAGAGGTCTAAGAGCACCAACAGGGTCACACTACCCCTGTCGATGCTTGGACGCAGATCGTTGGTCAAGGCAACCATGACAGTCTCAACCCCAACGCCTGTCCTGAAGCTGGTTTGAAATGGGTCTAGATAATCGGTTTCATCCAAGACAGCTTGGAGTTGAAGAGCAACCGCCCTCTCGATTATCTTGCTCAAAAATGGCAACAAAGAAACAGGCCTGTAGTTACTCATATCCAGGGGATCCAGGGAAGGTTTTTTCAGAAGCGGCCTAACAGCCGCTTCCTTCAAACAAGATGGAACATGTCCTTCCCTGAAGGATGCATTGATGATATCCGTGAGGAATCTCCTCAATGCATCCCCTCCCTGGACGGTCAGCCATGATGGTCAAGGGTCAAAAGGGCAGGTTGTTTTCCTCATCTTACCAAGCAGCTTGTCTACGTCCTCAGTACTCACAGATTGGAGCTGATCCAGAATAACTTCATTGACGGAGTCGCTGGACACCTCGTCTATAGATTCTGTTACAACAGTGGCGTCTAAGTTGGCTCTTATCTGAGAGATTTTATCTGCAAAGAAGTTGTTAAATGTGTCACAGCAGGCCATTGTTGGGTCAAGTAAGGGATTTGGCGCAGGGGGCACCTGTGTCATCTCCCTCACCACCCTAAACAGCTCTGTTGGACGAGACTTTGCAGACGCAATACGTGCAGAGGAGAAAGTTCTCTTCGCTGCATGTACTGCCTCCCAATAGGAGCAAAGAAAGTTCCTATGGCGAGTTCTGTCAGGTAAGAGTCAATTCTTCTGCCATCTGTGCTCTAGTCGTTGCCCAAACCTCTTCATTTTTCTAAGCTCCGGTGTACACCAAGGCCTCTGGTTAGAAATGGAATGGCAAGGATGCTTGGGAGCGATCGTGTCAATGGCTCTGGTAAGATCAGTGTTCCAAGTATTGACCAAAGCCTCGACAGGATCGCTCCCAACCATTAGCCCCTCTAAGGCTTTCTGGAATCCTATTGGTTCCATTAGCCTTCGAGGGCGGACCATTCTAATAGGTCCACCACCCCTGGTGGGGCGGATACAGGCTCTAAGTTCCGTCTTGACAAGGAAATGATCCGTCCATGACTGGGTGGAGGTACTAATAACCTTCGCCCATGGATATTCCTGTTCCGTACTAAAGACCGCATCTAGTGTATGACCTGCACAATGTGTAGGCCCAGTGACCAATTGGGATAGGCCCATGTTAATCATGGTTTCCATGAACTCCCAAGCCGTACCTGTTAAGGTGGCCTTGAGCGGAATGTTGAAATCCTGCAAAACTAGAAGTCTGGGGAAGTCCAACAACAGTTTCAAGACCAACTGTGTCAGCTCGGTCAGGGAGTCTGCTAGTCAACGGGGTGGTCGGTAGATTAGCAGAATCCCCAGACTATCCTTGGTCTTCAGGCTAAGGTACATACACTCGAAGTGGACTGTGTTCTGGACAGGTATCCTGGTCAAGGTCAGGTGGTCTGCCCACTTCCCCTCACCTGCTCATTGACAGAGTACCCGGCTGGGAGGGCCTGCGCCCAGGTGACTGTGCTATCCTCCCCCAGCCAGGTCTCCGTGAAGCAAGCCAGGTCAGCATCCTCATCCATGAGGAGATCATGGATGATGTGGGTCTTGTTCTTAACCAACCTGGCATTGCAGAGGAGCAGAGTGAGGTTTTGTGGACTGGTTGGTCTGCTCACCAAACCATTCTGGGTAACAGAGGGGACTGAAGGCGGGATAGCTACTAAACAGCGATCCCGTCTTCTTTTGTAACATATGTTCCCTCTGTTCCAGCCATACCTCTCTTATCCCTGCACAACTCCAGTAGCTGCCCCCACCACATTCCCATCCTCAGGTGGAATTAATAAGCTTAAGGCCTCTGGAAACTAAAGTGGCTGGGGCATGGAACATATCCAGCCCTATAGCTCAGTTGTTATGATATCAAATGGTAAAAGCCTTGTGACTAATTAAACAGATCTTATACCAACCCACCCTCTCATCAAATCTAAACTAACAATAATTCTCCGTTGCCCCCTTTAAATTATTGCTATAGGCTCCACAGAAAAAGGCAAAAACAGCGGTAAAGGTGGGCAGTCCTGGGTGGGTAATTCTCAGCCTCTCTACTGCTGAAGTCTAAGATAGAATGCTGGCCCCTCCCAGCCCTTTGCGGCCCCAGATGCCGCCGCACCACCACATGGTTGCCGGGGGAGAGATAGATTCGGGCAAGGTTTTATCCCCGCCGGAGCTCCTCCCTGTTCTCCTGCAGCTGGGGCAATCACAGGCCGCTCCAGGCGGTATTGATTGGGCTGGAGATCGGGCTGGATACAGTCCTCTACAATCCTCCATGGCCCCAGACGCCGGCACACTGCCGCATGGATAAGAGAGGGGCTGGTTCAACTCTCCCTACTTGGCTCCTGGAGCCTTCGCTGCTGCCGTTGCTGTTGAGGAGGCTAAGAGTGTTAAACAGCTTCCACTCTGGCCGCTCAGCTGGTGGAAAGGGAGGGGCTGGTCCAACTCTCCCTGCTTGGCTCCTGGAGCTTTCACCGCTATCGTTGCCGCTGGGGAGGCTAAGAGTGTTAAATAGCTTCCACTCCGGCCGCTCAGCTGGTAGAAAGGGAGGGGCTGGTCCCACTCTCCCTGCTTGGCTCCTGGAGCCTTTGCTGCTGTCGAAAGGCATCTAGGCATTAATGAATCACAGGCTGAATCAATAGAGTATAGTGTCTAGATTAGGGGTAGGCAACCTGTCCCCTTTAAGGGCCGAGGGACTTCAGCTCCCAGAATCCCAGGAGCTATTGGCCAACATGGGACTATTGGCCAACATGGCTGAGGCTTCTGGGAGCTGAAGTCTCTCGGCCCTTAAAGGGGAAAGGTTGCCTACCCCTGGTCTAGATTGAGAGAAGTAATAGTATCACTCCTTTCTGCTTTGGTCAGACTTCTTCTGGAATATTGTGCCCAGTTGTAGAGACCAAAATGCCAGAGGCATATTAACAGAGTGTCCAGAGCAGTGTGACCAAATGGTGAAAGATCTGGAAATCATGCCCTATGAGGAGCAGCTTAGGGAGCTGGGTATGTTTAGCCTGGAAAAGAGAAAGTTAAGGGGTGATATGATAGCCCTGTTTAAATATTTGCAAGGATGTCATATAGAGGATGGATCAAGCTTGTTTTCTGCTGCTTCAGAACTAGGACACAGAGCAATAGATTCAAGCTATAGGAAAAGAGATTCCACCTCAACATAAGGAAGAACTTCCTGATGGTAAGAGCTGTTAGAATGTGGAACATGTTCCCTCAGAAAGTAGTGGTGTTTCTTTCTTTGGAGACTTTTAAAGTGGCTGGATGGCCATCTGTCAGTGATGCTTTGATTGTGAGTTCCTGCTTGGCAGGGAGTTGAGCTGGATGGCCCTTGTGGTCTCTTCCAACTCTATGATTCTATGATTTTAGGTTGCTCCCATTTGGGTGACATTTGAATTTCTTCTTCTGGAGTAGGGCACAATAAAATTTATGGGGTTAAGGAATTGTTGTACCATATTAGAAGGATGTGCTTGATTTTATTTTACCTGATTTTATCTTAACCTCACAATACATGGGAAAATTCACAGGAGTTATAATACATGATCCAATATACACATTTTTTAAAAAAACAAACACTAGTTTATGAAGATTACAAATACAAAAATTTTCACCAATATCATCTATTATTTTTTATGCTTCTGTCAACATCATCCGAATAATATTTCTCCCATTTGAGTCCTGGTTCATTTCTAGGCACAATTCAAAGTGCTGGTTGTGACGTATAAAAGCCCTACACAGCTTAGGTCCAGATTATTTGAGAGACCGTATGTCCCCATATGAACCACCTAGAGCCCTAAGAACTTCAGAAGAAGGCTTTCTTTTGGTCCCAACACCATCACAGGTTCGCTTGGTGAGGACACAAGAGAGAGCCTTCTTGGTGGCCATTCTGCCCTCTGAAATGCCCTTCCAGAAGAAGCAAGGCTGGCTCTTTTCAGGCAGGCTTTTAATGCATAATGCAAAATTATGGGATGGATTTTATATGGGTATTGTGGTTTTAATGTTTGTATTTTATATTGTTTTTAGCTGATGTTTTTAATTGTTTTATTGTGATATTGTTTTTTAGATTTTTTTTATTTATTTATTTTTATTTTTATTTTGTAAGCTGCCTTGGGTCCCTTCATGAAGAAAGGTGGGATATAAAATAAATAAATAAACAAATTTTGAGAGAAAAGTGGTATATCAATCGTATAAATAAATAAAAAAACACACCAGTCTTTGATAACTTTCTCCATGCAAAGATAACTTTTGAATCTGCATCTAAATGACAACATAGATGGAACTATACTTTCAATAATTACACACATTCCGACACCTTTGAAATGACTCTGTTAGACTACTGAGCTTTTGCCACCACTGATGTCTACCACCTTCTATTTCAGCTTAAGAACACCCTTAGGGAGAGTGTCTTATTTCATTTCACATTCACTGACTTCCAACAGCTGCTGTCACCCAGAGCCTCAGTCTCACAAACAAATCATGACTGATGTTTTTATTTTCTTGGTATCCTCCTGGCATCATTGATAATATCAGTCCAACTCTGAAAAAGCTGAAAGCTATTGCAGTAACAGCAGGGAGACATAGCACTAACCCAACAAAAAATTACAAGTTATATAGAGCTTCAAAATAGCTAGATATTTTCATGTGTCTTCCTATGTATTTAAAGGGCAAAACCAGGTGTTAACCAGAACATGTTAGCATCTTGAGTAAAAAAAAATAATATAAACATTAAAAGAGAACTGACCAGGGTTTAGAAATCTCTATATATTTGTTGGTTATATTTATATTCCATTTCCCCCCACTTTATTCTAAGAACAGCCCTGGGAATTGGGTTAAATTAGATGGACAGCTGTTCCAAGATCACCCAATGAGTTTTGTGGCTCAATAGGGACTTGAACCTGCATCTCCCAAATCCCTGTCCAGCATTGTGTCCCCTACACTGGGTCTTTCACTATTTTCATTACAAGAATGATTTTGAGCTTTTACCCATTAGAGACAGCTTTAATTGTTAGCTTTACATACTGCAGAAGATGACTGACAGATTCTTCAGTGGGATCATTTGGTACCCTTGTACTATGACAATTTCAAAGGAATTTTGCTGGTTTTGTTTGCTTCCAATTCTGATTCAAGATGCTGGTATCTAAAGAGCTTGAACCCCAAATATCTGAAAACATGTGCTCTCATGTCTGTCACCCATAGTGCTATCCAGACAGTGCTCTACACATTTTCTTCAGTATAGGAGCAGGGGACTACCTAGCCCCAGTCCCTCTGTCATTCCTTCTGTAATATCATTGGTAGACAACTACTTGAGAGTGACAAGACAATTTCCTCCTCAGAGCCTCTCACATGCTACATCCCCCACAAAGGAAGCCCACATAGCTCAACGTTCTTCTGCAATTCCTCTCAAAGTGGCAACAAAAAGTGATCTTGCATAACTCTCTTTCTCCATTTTGGGAGGGACTGCAGCAGAAACAACAGTAGGACAGTGCTTTCTGAAGTGGGCTGTAGATATTTTTACATGTTTTCATATGTGTTGGGAAGGCTTTCTGCATAGTTTATGGGCAACATTTCCCCAAATCACACCAAAAAAGTTTTTAATGGGGGATGAGTGTGATGCTTTTGGGTATTGACAAGGGTTTCAGGGGCTACAAAAGGGGCCATGCAATTTGCCTACCCCTACCTTATGTGGAAAGCAATTCATTTAAAGTGAACTATGCATGGAAGCCTTCCACCTGAGCAAGATCCCTGATTTTCCCATGTCCTTTTCCAAGAAGGGAAAGAAATCAACTTCTTATCAAAGAAATTGCTATCATTTAGAAATAAGATTTTTTTAAAAAATTATTTATTTTTCACTTACCCAGACATTTTAACTGTTATACCACTTCACTGAATCTTGATCTTAATTATAACATTTTTATCTACTGCTTTTATCTTTTTTGGGGGAGAGGTGTTTTCAAACTACCCTGAAATGTCTGTAAACTACCCTGAAATTTAGTATGATGTAGTGTGATATATAAGGGATACAGTGGCTTGGTTAAGACACCAATTCTGATGATCGGAAGATTGGAAGGTTGGAAGTTTGTGGCCCAAGTGCTGCATGATGGGGTGAGCTCCTGTCATTAGTCCTAGCTTCTGCCAACCTAGCAGTTTGAAAGCATGCAAATGCAAGTAAATAGACACCACTTAGATGGGAAGGTAACAGTTTTTGGTGCAGTCATACTGGCCACATGACCACCAGAGCAGTCCTCAGAGAAGCTGGCTCTTCAGCTTAGTAACAGAGATGAGCAGCACCCCCTACAGTTGGTTATGACTAGACCAGGGGTAGGCAACCTTTCCCCTTTAAGGGCTGAGGGACTTCAGCTCCCAGAAGCCTCAGCCATGTTGGCCAATAGTCCCATGTTGGTCAATAGCTCCTGGAATTCTGGGAGCTGAAGTCCCTCGGCCCTTAAAGCAGAAAGGTTGCCTACCCCTGGACTAGACATTCATGTCAAGGGACTACCTTTACCTTTACCTTTAGTGTGATATATAAATGGTCCCTAAATGAATAAATATTATTTGTTGTTATGTACATCCAGGTCATTTCCATCTCATGGCAACTGTAAACTGAACCTGTCATGCATGTTTTTTGGCAACATTTATTCAGAGGAGGTTTGCCATTTCCATACTCTGTTCATGAGTGCATCCTTCTTATCCTTCTTCCTGGAGGACACATCTTCATCTGCGGAATTACATTCCCCTCCGTTTTATTAAACAGTAAGGGTCTACAGGAGTATGATTTTCTAGGGCATGAAAGCTGCTAGGGTGGGGGAAAGATGCATATTTGCATGGACAGAGCATTATACTTTGCATGACTGATGGAGGATTTAGGCCTTTGCTTCCTGTGATAAAGAATAAGATGGTACTGCTTCATTTTTACATACAAAAGCTGACTGAGATAGAAGTCGGAGAACAGAATAGGCAATGTGATATATACAGTTCTATCCTTCTATAATGAGGAATGCCCAGAAAGCTGAGGAGAAACAGCTGATGGACTTCCAAAGTTGTCTTCCTTCCCCTGTATTTGTTACCTGTGGTAGTTCCCTTACTGTGCCTAATAGTAGGACCAGCCCTGGCCATGAGACACTGTGGGGAATTGAATGCATAGGGATGCTCCACTGCTCATCACTGCTTCGATAAATGCCATTGCAGCTAGCTATACCCCCCCCCCCCCCAGTATCCACTGTCAGATGATGGGTTTGTTAGAGACACTTTGCTTGGAAACGTGCCAGTGTAACTGCATGTTGGGGTACAGTGGAGACTACTGTGAGGAAGAGGAGCCTTGAAAGTATTACATCTCATACAACAATAGTCATGCTAACTGTGCAGTGAGGAACAATATCCTTTTTTCCAGAGATAAACCATTAGTTTTCAATGCTTCAAATATTAAATACAGTGCTTTCCAGTTGATCTTGTATGATACTGACAAACTGGATCATTCTGGGAGCTTGCAGCTACAGAATTAGTTTGAAGCACTCTCCCTTATCAGTGATGATGAGAAAGAGCAGCAGGGACAGTCTTCAGGGATGATGCAGGGGACCCTGAGAGTACCACTGCATAGAACAGCTGCTGCTAAACCTTGGAGGAGGCATGTGGTGGTGGTGGGGACTCCTTGCTGAGGGGTACACAAACATTGGTTTGTGGGCCTGACAAGATGTCCCGAGAGGTGTGTTGTCTCCCTGGGGCAAAAATCCATGGTGTGACAGTGAGGCTGACAAGACGTGTAATGCCTACTGATCATTACTCCTTCCTTTTGGTCCATGTGGGAACCAATGATACTGCAAGGCATAGCCTTCAGAATATCTGAAGGGATTATGAGGCTTTGGGTAGGAAGCTGAAACAGTTGGATGCACAGGTTGTTATCTCATCTCTTTTCCCAATTGAATGGCATGGTCCAGGAACATAGAGGAAGATAGCAGGTGTAAAGAACTGGGTCTGCAGATGGTGCTGGCAAGAACGATTAGGATTCTTGGATCATGGGCTGCAGTTCCATGAGGGTGGACTTCTGGCAAAAGATGAGTTGCATCTCATGCCAGTTGCCAATAGTTTCAAAAATTTGATCTGGAGGGCTTTAAACTGAGTCATGTGGGGGAGAGAGACAGTTTCTTGGAAGGCAGGAGTACATCATGGGCTGGAAATTATTCTCTCAAGCGTTTTGAGGGAACGAGGCAAATAATCCAAGACCCAACGGTGGGAGGAAAAAAAATATACACAGGCAGCTAAGGGGGAGGACCCATGGTATTAGATGTCTCTACACTAATGCACAGAGCATGGAAAATAAACAAGATGAACTTGAACTCCTAGCACAACAAAGCAAATATGATATAATAGGCATCACTTAAACCAGGTGGGATGAGTCTCATGATTGGAATGTAGGAATAGAGGGGTATAACCTTTTAAAGAGAAACAGGCCAAACAGGAAAGGATATATCAGGGATGTTTACACCTGTGAAGACATACAGGACTTAAATCCTGGAAATGAGGTGGAGACCATCTGGATAAAAATTAAAGAGGAAGGAAACAACGGGGATGTTATTGTAAGAATCTATTACAGATCCCCGAGTCAGACTGAGGAATTGGATGATGCCTTTCTAGAACAGATTTCCACAGACTCAGAAAGGAGAGATGTAGTAGTGATGGGTGACTTCAACTATTCTGATATTTGCTGGAAGCCAAAACCTCAAGGTCTAACAAATTCCTCACTTGCCACAAAGACAATTTTATTGTCCAAAAAGTGGAAGAGTCAACAAGGGGATCAGCTATATTTGATCTGATCCCTGATACTGTTCAACATATATATGAAGCGGCTAGGAGAGATCATTTGGAGTCATGGGGCGGGGTGTTATCAGTATGCTGATGACACCCAGATATATTTCTCCATGTCTTGGTCATCAGCTTTGACTTCTGATGGCATCTCTCCTCTCAATTACTGTCTTAAGGCAGTAATGGATTGGATGAGAAAAAAACAGATTGAGACTGGATCCAGATAAAACTGAAGTATTTGCAGTAACAGCCCCAAAACTAGGTATTGGGATACAACCTCCAGTCCTGGACAAGGTCACGCTCTCTGCTAAGGACTGTGTTTGCAGTCTGGGGGTGCTCCTGGACCCATCGCTCCAGATGACTAATCAGGTAAATGAAATGGTCAGGAGTGCCTGCTATCAGCTTCGGCTGATATGCCAGCTGTGCCCTTTCCTGGAAGTAAGGGACTTGGAAACTGTGGTGCATGCACTGGTAACCTCCTGTCTTGATTTTTGTAATGCACTCGACATGAGGCTACCCTCTTGCTTGTTTGGAAGCTTCAATTCGTACAGAACATGGCAGCCAGGTTGGTCTCGGGAACATCAAGGAGACACCATATAACACCTGTCTTAAAGTCACTTCACTGGCTGCCTATCAGTTTCTGGGCTCAGTACAAGGTGTTGGTTATTATCTTTAAAGCCCTAAATGGCTTGGGTTCATCCTATCTTTGGGACCACCTCCTCCCATATAATCCACCTCTGGATTCAGGTCCTCTGGGAGGAATTTGCTATAGCCAATAAAAAACAAGGCTGTCTGGTACATCCCCGAGGGCCTTCTTGGCAACCGCTCCCAGGTTATGGAATGCCTACCAGATGAGATCCGTCAAATTACTACCTTGAGCAGCTTTAAGAAAACTGTCAAGATGGATCTTTTCCGGCAGGTCTTTCCTGAGTAGACATCCCAGTCTTAAGAGTCAATCTTCCTCTCCTTCCCTACTCTCTGTGACAACTAAGGTTTAGTCTCTTTTATCAAACTTATTTCAAGTATGTTTTTAAACTCTAATATTGTTTCTTTTTAGGGGTGGGTGCGTTTTGGGGTTGTCTGGGATGGAATGGGGATTGTATTTATGTTAATTTTAATGCTGTAAGCCACCCCGATTGTTCTGCAGAGGGGCAGGATATAAATAAATTATTATTATTATTATTATTATTATTATTATTATTATTATTATCCTAACCAACAGGGATGACCTGGTTAATGGGGTGCAAGTGGTGGGATCCTTAAGTAGGAGTGATCATGTTCTCCTGGAGTTTCTTATACAGTGGAAAGGAGAAGCTAGGCATAGTCAAACACTCATTCTAAACTTTAGGAGAGCTGATTTCAACAAACTTAGGGGAACATTAGGAGTGATCTCATGGTCAGGAATACTAAAGGAGAAGGTAGTTCAGGATGAATGGGAGTTTCTCAAAAGGAAGATACTGAAGGCACAATCTCAAACTGTTCCAATGAGAAGGAAAAATGGGAGATGTCTCAAGAAACCAGGTTGGATGACAAAAGAACTTTCAACTGAACTAAGGGCCTTTACAGACAGCCAGAAATAGTGCAGCTTGAGGCCACTTTAACTGTCCTGGCTCAGTGCTAAGGAATTATGGGAACTGGAGTTTATTGAGGCACCAGAATTCTCTGACAGAGAAGGCTCAATGTCCAAGAAAAAAATCCAGTTCCCATGATTCCCTAGCACTGAGCCAGGACAGTTAAAGTGGCCTCAAGCTGCACTATTTCTGGCAGTCTGTAAAGGCCCTAAGTTTTAAATAGATGTATAAAAAATGGAAAAGGGGTGAAATCACTAAAGAGGAATTCAAACCAATAGCTAGCACATGTAGGGGTAAAGTCAGGAAAGCCAAAGCACAGAATGAGATCAGGCTTGCTAGAGGGGTTATGCCCAGTAAAAAGGGCTTCTTTGGGTATGTCCGTAGCAAAAGAAAGAAGAAGGAAATGGTAGGGCCACTGCATAGAGAAGATGGAGAAATTCTAACAGGGGACAGAGTCTTTTCACAAAAGGAAAAGGGTGTTCAACCTGAGGAAAATGGAGCAGAGGACACAATAGGGGAAATGCAGCACAAAATAAGTAAAGAGGAAGTACAGGAATACCTGGTTAACCTACATCAATTTAAGTCTCCAGGACCAGATGAACTACGTCCAAGGATATTACAAGAACTGGCACATGTAATCTCAGAGCCACTGGCAATAATCTTTGAGAACTCCTGGAGAACAGGAGAAGTCCCAGCAGACTGGAGGAGGGCAAACATTGTCCCCCATCTTCAAAAAGGGGAAAAACAAGGATTCCAACAACTATCACCCAGTTAGTCTGACATCAATACCGGGAAAGATTCTAGAACAGTTCATTAAACAGAGAGTCTATGAACATTTAGAAGGGAATGCCATAATCACTAAAAGTCAACATGGGTTTCTCAAAAACAAGTCATGCCAGACTAATCTGATCTCTTTTTTTGATAAAATTACCAGCTTGCTAGATGAAGGGAATGTGTTAGACATAGCATATCTTGATTTCAGTAAGGCATTTGACAAGGTCAAGGTCCCCCACGATATTCTTGCAAACAAGATAGTAAAGTGTATGCTAGACAATACAACTGATAGGTGGATTAGTAACTGGTTGACTGACTGAACCCAAAGGGTGCTCAGCAATGGCTCCTCCTATCCTGGAGAGAAGTGACCAGTTGGGTGCTACAGGGTTTTGTCCTGGGCCCAGTGCTCTTCAACATCTTTATCAACAATTTGGATGAAGGAATAGGAGGCATGCTTCTCAAATTTGCAGATGACACCAAATTAGGAGGAAGAACTAATACCCCAGAGGACAAGTTGAAAATTCAAAATGACCTTAATCGATTAGAAAGCTGGGCCAAATCTAACAAAAGGAATTTCAACACAGAAAAATGTAAGGTACTGCATTTAGGGGAAAAGATTGAAATGCATAGATATAGGATGGGGGACACCTGGCTTAACAAGACTATGTGTGAAAGATGTTCTCCTTGATAAATAGCCATTGCAAATCTGTGTTTTTTCTGTAAAAAGTGCAGCATTGGAAAATGTAATAATAGTTATTTGGTATTAAAAGCAGTACCACTGGATAGATACTTGATGTAATTAATCTACCTTTCCATTTGTGCTTGTTATATTGGCTGTAATGATAGTAATAGGTGTAGTGGGAAATAAATCTAACCAATAGGTCATTGTAGAGCTTTGAGAAGTTTGTATGACATTTTGGCCAATTTGTTTGCCCATACATTGTAAAAAAAATAGGAGTTGGGAAATCTTCTGGGGGAACTTAGAGTACAAAATACGCATAGAGACTACATGCAACCAACAGGCCACATTTTCCCACCTCAGTTCTAACAGCATTATAATGACCCTGCCATCTTCCATCCCTGCATGCCTTCATTATCCTTAGATTCTGGATGTTGCAGAGGCTCTCAGATGCACACAACAGTCTTTGCTCACAACATTGCTTCTTGCACTGTGAAAAGGCACTTGGGGAATCTAATGGTGAGAATTACAGACTGTGCAGAGTATAACAACTCATTTGCCACCTCTTATGACTTTTTTCCCATCCTCACATGCCAGCATCAACTGCTTACATATATATATATATATATCTTTTGAACTTTTAAAATAATACGGTAGTAAAGAAAATGCCTCTCTGTGTGTGTGTGTGTGTGTGTGTGTGTGTGTGTGTGTGCTTATGTGACTATATGTGTTTATTGTGAGATATCTATTATCAACCTTCTGCCCTATTTCTTCTTCTGCTTCTCTCCTTTCAATTTAGTTGTTCTTGCTAGCCTCATACTCACAGTTCCAAGGCTCTTCATACTCTCCAGATGCTTCTTCAAACATTAAGCTGGGGGAAAAAAGCACTGCTCATTATTTTTCTGTCAAACTCTAGGAAAGCACACGGAAGTTTTGAAAAAGCAGTGTGTGCTATTCTAACCACAGCAGCCAAATTATCCCCTTAAATATGATTCCCCCAGTTTTTCCCAATCATTTCTTTTTAAAACATTGGAACAGCTTCTTTACATAAGATTATTCTTATGCTTCTTCCCTTAATTCAAAACATCTAGTTGAAAGTTATTTAATAAGTAATGTAGTCCTTCCGTAAATCATTTCTATCAATGTATTTTCTGTATTTTACAACTTGCACCACATCAAACATTTATTATCACTTCATATAAAACACGAACAAAGTGTGTCCATTGGATTGCACATAGTCCTCCAAGGATATTGCTAGTCCATGGCCTCATTGATTCTGCCCCCCAATAAAGTTTATATCATGAAACTAGCAAACCTACATTTTAATGGTTAGCTGTCAAAAAAAGGGAGGAATAAGACCTCTGCAGAAATCATCTTCACAACTATTGCTATATCCAACAATTCTTCTGCATTTTAAAAATTATTCTTATTCAACATAACATAAAAATGTTTTCCAAAATGTTTCTGGTTAAATTGTTTTAAGTGGGTCAACAGTTTTTAGTTCTTGGCATCTATGGCTCTCCGGGGGTAGCCAATAGCTTTCATGTCAGGGATACTCTGTTTCATTCCAGATTTTAAAAGAGACATCCAAGGTGCTCAACCATATCCCAGAAATAGATTCAGAACCATGGAAGTCTTTGACTACCCCATCTCTTCCCATCTGTATACTTTATCCTCATGACAGCCCACTGAAATAGAATGACAGACTGAGAAATAGTGACAGGCCTAAGGCCACTGAGTTTCAAGTTTCTATGGGGATCAGATCTCTCAAGCTCCAGTACATATTTTTAATGACTATTCATTCCTGGATTTCTTTCACTCTTATAAAATAACAATGACTGAGATCCTATGTTGTCAACATGACTACAATGTCAAACGTCCATTGTCAGAGGGCTTTATCACATGGGGGAAAAAGTCAGGAGCATAACACTATGCTCCCATCGATATTGCACAATAATGTGAAGATTTTCATGTGACATCACCATTATTGTGCGATTATCCCATGAATAAAGCACCAAAATTGCACTGCTTTTTATTCATATAAGCTCCTGTCTTTTTTCCGCCATGTGATAAAGTTCATAGTTCAAAGTTCATAGTTCATAGTTCATAGTTCAAAGTTCATAGTTATGTCTGATGTTGACGACCTTTAAAAACCTACCTTTGCAATCTGGCAGCACCTTGATGGAAGCATTTTCAAACAATTCCAGATCAGGAGCTAGTGAATGACACCTGTGCTTTCCCAGTCACAGGGTTTGTTGAGAATAGGCCACTGGAGAGACCCCTGGAGTCATGCCATAACTGCTTGTCTCACTGTGCTCTGTAGCCAGGAGAGAACTGAAGATATTCTTTAGAAGATATAATTCCTTTGATCTGCAGTGCCATCCAGGTGTTCTCTGGATGAAAAGGTAAGTTTTAGGGATCATGTTCAGTCATTCATGACTGTGAATCCCCAGCAATTTCATGATAATAAATAGCATAGCAATAGCAGCTTCATTTATATACCACCTCATATTGCACTCAGCAGTTTCTAACCAGCTTACAACTATAAGCTGATTGTCCCCCTCAAGCTTGGTACTCATTTTAGCAACCTCAAAAGGATGCCAGGCTGAGTCAACCCTGAGTCCCTGGATGGGACTGAACTCACAACCTTGTGGTTTGTGAATGAGTGGCTGCAGTACTGGCATTTAACCACTGTGCCACCATTGTGCCACCAGGATTTAAATGAAGAGAATGCCAGCGAGTATCTTTGTTATTCTTGTTATTAGCCCAAGTGACGAGGTTTCACACTAGCAGTTCATTCACTAAGACATAGCAAAAGTCATTTTGATCGAAAAACATCTTCACTTCCTCCATAACATTTATAGGGAGCTGAACCTTTCTGCTGCTATTGTTCTTTGTAATTAATCATGACCATTCTTGGCTTTGATAAATCCAGTGATTCACTAGACCTTATTTGCACCTTGTATATGATCACTAATGTTTTAACATTGTAGATGGGAACAAGGATGAATAAAGTTATTTTAAAAGGTGGCATCAGTATTGTTGCCACTGTAATTGCAAGATAAATTTTGGACAAAGGAGAAGGGGAGGCAGAAACCTGAATTTCATAGGTATAGAACAGCACATGTGGCTCTTGGACCCCACTTTTGTGGGCCTGGGACACTAGTACTCTATAGCCTCCCAAATGAACTTTTTTTTAAAAAAAATGGTGGAATCTTTTGGGCACGTTTTGCCTAATATCTTGCAGAAAGCCCCCCAAATGCATGAAAACACATGAAAATACTCCCTGCAAGCATCCTGAACTACAGATCACCTTAAAATAGATCTCATTTCTTCTGGTTCCTCTCTCAAAATTGTGATGGGAAATAATGTGATGTTATTTCCTGTCACCATTTTGAGAGGGACTGCAAAGGAAAACAGAGGAATTTGCATTTGTTGTGGGAGTATGTGGATCACTGGGGCCACCCAAGCAGTTGTCCACCTTGGTATGAATAAAGGAAACTCATAAAACAGCAGACATGGCTGTTAGTATATTTTTGCCCCAGGCTGTGTAAAATGTCTCAGGTGCATGCAATGGGTTAAAGAGGAAGTGCTAGCTCAACAGAAGGTGATGCAACTTGAGCATGAAGATGAGTTATAGCAGGTCAAAACTGCACTGTCACTGTGGACACATGACAGGAAGCTGATGAAACACTAGCAGGGGGTTGGGTCAGAATCCTAGCTGTGTTTGTGTATATAAGGATGAATGTTCCAATACACAGTTTGGTGGTGTGGATGTCAGTTGATGGTGCAGCATTATGTCAGTTTGTGTAAATATTGCTGTATCATGTTCATAAATATTTTGATGCAACTAAGATTTAAAAGCCTCTTCAGAAGAACCCAGCAGTTTGAGTGACTTTCCAGGCTTGGCAGTGGCATCTGTTTCTTAACTGGCAGCCTTCAGCGTATGGACTCAATTTTCCCTCTGCTCTAACAATGGTCACCACTGGTTCCCAATGGTGCCATCACTGAACTAATTTCCACATCCCAGCCTCAGCTCAGAAATGAGTAACTTTTAGAAAATTTAGCATTCACCAAGTGATTCCAACTTGCAATATATCACATTGGGTGTAAGAGACTAGAGATTCACTGCAATTCACACAATTGCCTTTCTTGGATTGAAGGAGGCCTCCAATGAATCAAAAGTGAATAGAAAGACGGTGTCGTGGGGCCACAAGGCACTCCTCCCACTCCATGCTTCTTGGAGGTATCCATTTCGGCGAAAGAAAGGGCAGACCACTTAAGATGTATGCTCTATACCTTTAATCTACTCGGAAACCCATTCACCAAACAGTTACTAAAAGAGGGGAGAGATGTTGTGCCACACTCTCTCTTTAATATTCTCAGTCCATTCCTTTAATCTTCCCCTTTCACCATTCCTCCTCCTCAGATTAGTCTTCAGCCTGCAATCCCTGCCCTGGAGGGTTCTAAGGGAAGCCCCTTATGACCAACACCCTGGTTTGGCTTCAATTGACTTCGGCCCTAGGGTTGTAAGAGCAGCGACCGGTTCCTCCAGAAGCCCTTCCCTTGGGCTGAGTTGGCCCCAGTCGATTACCTCCCCTTCTGTCAGTGTTTCTCTTTCCTCTTGAGCTCCCGTACTGCTCGCTTCTCTTTCCCTTCCACCGTCCGCCTCACCGAGCCTTCTTCCGCGTTTCTCCCTCTCCCCGAACGCCTCCTCCTTTTCCCTTTTATCCTTGGGCCCCTCCCTCCTGGGTCTTGCTTCCCTTTCTTCTTTTCCAGGTGTCGTTAGATCTCGTAATTCCCCTCTCTGGCTCCCTGTTCTTTTCCTCATTAACCCTTGCTTTCCAGAACAACCCTCTTCCATGGGCCAGCCTTCCTTCACTTTATCACATAACCCCCCCGACAAGAGGGTTGTTCCGTCTCCACAAGCCCACGGACCCTGTCGAGAAAAAAAATCAGCATTAGCATGATGTCTCCCCGCCCGGTGTCGGACCGTAAAGGCATAGGGCTGCAGAGCTAAATACCACCGCGTCAGCCGGGGATTAGCATCCTTCATGGTATGCAGCCACTGTAAAGGGGCATGGTCCGTGACCAGAGTAAACCGAGCTCCCCACAAATAATAACGTAGAGCCAAAACAGCCCATTTCACTGCCAGAGCCTCCCGCTCAATGGCTGCATACTTTCTTTCTCCCTGCTTCAGCTTCCGACTCAAATAAAGAACAGGGTGTTCTCCGTCCTCCCACTGTTGAGCCAGCACGGCCCCAATTCCTCTCTCGGATGCATCCGTTTGGAGAATGAACGGTTTATCAAAATCCGGAGCTCGTAAGACCGGCCGACTACATAACAGCCGTTTCAGGGTGTTAAAGGCCTCCTCCTCCCGGACACCCCACCATTGTCTCTTATTCCGAGATTTTCGTGTTAAATCTGTCAAGGGTCCTGCTATACTGGCAAAATGAGGGATAAATTTCCTATAATATCCGGCTAACCCCAAAAATTGCCTCACCTGTTTCTTGTTCATAGGCCGTGGCCACTTACTAACCCGGTTGACCTTATCTTCCATGGGCCTTAACTGTCCCCTTCCAACCCAGTATCCCAAATATTTCACTTCTTGCCGCGCCACCGCGCACTTTGCGGGGTTAGCCGTCAAGCCTGCCTCCCTTAATCTCTGCAGCACTTGTCGGAGGTGTTGAACATGTTCTGACCAAGAGTTGCTAAAGATAATTATATCGTCAATGTACGAGGCAGCGCAATGTTCTAGAGGGGCCAGGACCCGGTCCATTAGCCTTTGGAAAGTTGCTGCTGCTCCATGAAGGCCAAAGGGCATTCGTACAAAATGAAATAAACCCTTAGGCGTTGCAAAGGCCGTCTTTTCTCGGTCCCCTTCCGGTAACGGGATCTGCCAGTAACCTTTTGTTAAGTCTAAAGAGGACAAGAACTTAGCCTTCCCCAACTTTTCTAGCAATTGGGTAGTCCCTGGCATGGGATAAGCATCAAACCGCGACACCTCATTGAGCCTTCTAAAGTCTATACAAAACCTAATCGACCCATCAGGCTTCGGGACCAGTACCGGTTGACTTCGCCAGGGACTATTAGAGGGTTCAATGACCCCCAGCGCTAACATCTTATCCACTTCGTCGTTAATCCCTTTCTGTAATCTCCATGGCCAAGGTCTCGCTGGAACCCTCACCACCACCCCGGGCTTTGTAACTATTCTATGGCAAGTCATGGAAGTGAAGCCCGGGTCCCTAGAGAAGACATCCGCAAAGTCCCGCCTTACCTGATGGATATGTCTAAGCTGTTCCTCCGAGAGGTTAGAGCAGATAGGGAGATCATCAGGACCCTCTTCGCGCCCAGCCTGTGGGCCTAACTCTTCTTCTACCTCGTCCCCCGTTACTACTTGAGCCAAAAAGGCTTCCCGCTCTTTCCATTCCTTAAGGAGATTAACATGAAAAACCTGTAACCGAGGACGGGCCCCCAGCACTTCCACCTCATAGTCCACAGGGCCCACCTGCCTTTTGACCTCAAAGGGGCCCTGCCACTGAGCAAACAACTTCGCTCTCTCCGAGGGCAATAGTACTAGCACTTTTTGGCCCACCTGCAAGGACCTAGGCCTGACACACTGGTCATAAGCCTCCTTCTGTCTTCTTTGGGCCTCCACCAGATTCTGTCTAGCTATCTGCCCAATCTTTTCCAAATGATCCCTCATCTGTAGCACTCTTCTTAACACCGTAGACCCTTCGCTAACCTCCTCTTCCCACCCTTCTCTAACCAAGTCCAACACTCCTCGAGGACGCCTTCCGTACAACAGCTCAAAAGGCGAGAACCCCAAGGATGTTTGTGGGACCTCACGATACGCAAACAAGAGAGGTCCTATTAATAAATGCCATTGTGATCCCTGTTCCATTACAAACTTTCTAAGCATGGCCTTTAGGGTCCCATTAAATCGTTCCACCAACCCATTGGCCTGTGGGTGATAAACGGAGGTCTTTAGGGGTTTGACTTTGAGGATAGACCACATCTTTTGCAGGACTCTACTCATGAAAGAGGTGCCCTGATCTGTAATAACCTCTCGTGGAAACCCCACCCTCGCGAAAATTGTCAACAACTCCTGAGCCACCCTACCTGCTTGCATGGATCGCAAAGGGACCGCTTCTGGGTAACGGGTGGCGTAATCCACCATCACCAAAATAAACCGATGGCCTGCTGCTGACTTCCCCAGAGGCCCTATAAAATCAATGCCCACCCTTGTAAAGGGTTCGTCTATGACGGGCATAGGAATCAAAGGCCCCGCGGGAGCTCCCCTTCTTTGGGTCACCTGACAGCGGGGACAAGAGGCACACCAGTCTTTCACCTCTTTCCACACCCCAGGCCAATAAAACCTCTGTAAAATGCGACTTATAGTTTTATCCACCCCCAGGTGTCCCGACAGAGGAATGTCATGAGCTAAGGAAAACACCGCAGGACGTAGTGGTCTGGGCACTAATATTTGCCAGTGTGCCGCCTCTCCTTCCTTCATCTGTTGAACCCTATACAGTAAATTATTTTTAAAAACAAAGTAAGGTCCCTTCTTTCCCCTCTCCTCCTCTGGAACCGCTTGCTTAAACGCTTCCTGTAGGGTCGCGTCATTTTGCTGCCAAAAGGCCACTTGCTCTCTATTAACCCTGGCGATATCTACCCCTTCCGCCCTGACCTCTGCCGCGGCATAACCCTCCTCCTCCTGGATTAATTCCCTCCAGTTGGGCCAATCCCGCCCTAGGAGCATTTCTCTTCCCATTGAGGGTACCACCCCCACCCTCATCTCTCGCTCCATCTTTCCCACTCTCACCCTCACCTTGGTGGTAAAATAGGTTTTCACATCCCCATGGATACATTTCACCGCCACCTGTGAACCATACGCCTTCCCTGGTACCCTCCTTACCAAGGAGCGGCTACAGCCCGAGTCAACTAGGGCTTGAACTCTCTGTCCATTGACCCAGGCCGGGACCACCCGAGCATCCCTACCTGTCAGGTCCCTACTTACCTGGGCCGCCTCCCAGGCGTCTCCCCATGCACACTCCATGAGAGGACAGTCCTTCTTAACGTGTCCCTCCATCCCACAGGTGAAGCAGTTGATTGGACGCCGGGGACCTTCCTGGGCACCCAACAGCAACGGTCTTCGGGCAAGGGTCGTTGGTTTGCCTCCCTCTACTCCTCCTTTCAAACCTTTGCTCGCGATTCCCTCGGCTCCAAATCCGTCTCCCGGCGCCATTCCCCGCCGTTCTGGTGGTCTACCCCCGGCGACTCTCATTCCCCACGATACCTTTGGTTCCGCCGGTCCCCGAAGGTGCCCTAATTCGGCCTCCTCAGCCCCTGAAAAGGCCTCCATCAAAGTCACAGCCTCTTCCAACTTGGAGGGTTTGTGGCACCGCACCCAACTGCGAGCTGTCATTGGTAAGGCATTAATAAATTGCTCAACCATCACCATTTCAGCCACCTCTTGCGCCGATCGCACTGCCGGCTTCAACCATCTTAAACAGCTGGCTCTAACCTTTTGCCCCAGGGCACGAGGATGCATGCCCAGAGTCCATTTTAACTCGCGTAGTCGGCGTCTATAAGTCTCCTCCGAGATGTTGAGAGTAGTCAAAATGGCCTCTTTGACTTTCTCATAAGAAGAGGCTTCCTCGGGGGCTAAGGTATCCACTATCTCCTGGGCAGGCCCCGTAAGACATGGGGTTACTATAAGAGCCCATTGTTCCTTAGGCCACTTGGCAGCTATGGCCACCCTCTCGAAAGCGTGTAAAAATGCCTCCGGATCATCATTAGGGCCCATCTTGACCAATCTTATTGGGGCTGGGGCCCCTACCAGTGACTCCAAGGTAGGCTTTTCCCCCTCCCTTGGGAGCTTCAGCGCCTCAGCCATCTGCGTTACCAACTGCTGTTGTGTCACCTGCTGGGCTGCAAACATTTGCTCCATCAACCGCACCTGGTGAGCGTTCACACTCCGCAACAACTTTTCCTGTTGGTCAGCCAACCATGCAAACCAAGCCTCACTGGGTCCTGTAGCCCCGCCTTGTACCGGAGATCCCACTTCTGACACCAATGTCGTGGGGCCACAAGGCACTCCTCCCACTCCATGCTTCTTGGAGGTATCCATTTCGGCGAAAGAAAGGGCAGACCACTTAAGATGTATGCTCTATACCTTTAATCTACTCGGAAACCCATTCACCAAACAGTTACTAAAAGAGGGGAGAGATGTTGTGCCACACTCTCTCTTTAATATTCTCAGTCCATTCCTTTAATCTTCCCCTTTCACCATTCCTCCTCCTCAGATTAGTCTTCAGCCTGCAATCCCTGCCCTGGAGGGTTCTAAGGGAAGCCCCTTATGACCAACACCCTGGTTGGGCTTCAATTGACTTCGGCCCTAGGGTTGTAAGAGCAGCGACCGGTTCCTCCAGAAGCCCTTCCCTTGGGCTGAGTTGGCCCCAGTCGATTACCTCCCCTTCTGTCAGTGTTTCTCTTTCCTCTTGAGTTCCCGTACTGCTCGCTTCTCTTTCCCTTCCACCGTCCGCCTCACCGAGCCTTCTTCCGCGTTTCTCCCTCTCCCCGAACGCCTCCTCCTTTTCCCTTTTATCCTTGGGCCCCTCCCTCCTGGGTCTTGCTTCCCTTTCTTCTTTTCCAGGTGTCGTTAGATCTCGTAATTCCCCTCTCTGGCTCCCTGTTCTTTTCCTCATTAACCCTTGCTTTCCAGAACAACCCTCTTCCATGGGCCAGCCTTCCTTCACTTTATCACAGACGGCATTGGAAATGGAAAGGCAGCAATGGAAAGGCAGCTGCAGAACTGTGTTACATTGACATTGACCCAGAGACAGTAATGTCATTGGAACACTCTGTGCCTGTTTTAATTCCTTTCTATTTTTACTCTTAACTGTTTTAAAAATGTTCTTTAAACTCAATATGTCTTTAATTAAGAACAGAAGGATAATTAAGAATATGCATGATCTTTCGAACCCAGTCAGGTTTTTTTTACATCATTAGGTTAATTGACAACAAATGAAATACTTTCTCCATAATGATTACCTACCCTTTGTTACAAAGACAAAACCCCTCAATTAAACCTTGTTTCTAACAGAAAGTCAGCCTGAACACAATATGTTTTCTAAGGTATTTTAAAGTGTTAGTATAAGTAATGTAGAGAAGGCAACCATTAAAATGGTGAAAACCACTTCTGTAATGTGACTGGCCTTATCTTTACTCTCTTTTACAATATTATATTTCAGTGTTGACCTACAATGACATAAGATGCACTCATTATGTGTATTTTCATGATATGTGGCACAGTTGGTATTTACACTTTAAAAGCTGTGAACATTTGTTTAAGTTACATTCAAAAATATTTTCAGTGACAGACAAATTAAATGTTTTCTTAGCTACAGTGTCTGATTAGTGATGCATAAAGTAAGTCTGATGGCCTGCACAAGTGACAAAAGCCCTAAATCCTATTGATAGTACTGATTGGAATATAGCCATTGAATCAATTGAATTTATCTATGTGTTGACTCACTAATTGATTGAGTGGGTCTTCTCTAGTTGAGACTAACCAACAGCAGGTAGGGGATTTGTGATCAATCCTCTTGGAATATAGCGTGTATAGCAGAAGTAGGGAATCTCCTCCTTCAAATCTATTTTGCTCATCTCCTCCATCAAACCAAACCCCATAGGTTCATTCAGTTGCAGTTTCCAATAAGAAAAACTATATGAGATACTTAATAGACTCCTAGTAGAACAAGTTGCAGGATCCAGGCATCCGGACCTCCAGGACTGTTCTTGTGACCCTCTGGATTCTTCAGGCTTTCTTCTAGCACAAAATAAAAAGATGAGTTGCCTCTCATGCAAGAGCTGAAACTCCCCTTTAAAATAGGTTGCAGGAGCCCTGCAAGTACTTAACATTTTTTAAAACAACAGTTTTTCAAAACAAAGAGTGGACTGGCAGCCTCTTCCTTATTGCATTGTTTCATGTTGTATTTTAGTATTTTCGGTGGTCCAGATAACTTTCAGATGGTAATAGGGCAGAGAACAGGACCATGAACAAGGCACATTTTTACCCCTGGAATAGACAAAAACTGGGATGTACAAGTTACTTCAGACCTTCTTATCATTAAAAATACAAAATGTCTTTCTCTGCTGTATTCTATTGCAATAAGGGACTACAAAAGCAAGAATAATCTTTCAACCTGAACAATTCATAGAGATGGGCAAATCTGCTGGTTTTGCTTTCTTACATATTTGATTTCTGTGAATGTGGGTCAATTCTGATTAAAAACTGCAAATAGGGAATTCTACTCCATTTTATAGCTACATAGCAGGCAAAGAGGGTTGAGTGGGAAAGATGAAAAATGTGACTCTTTCCTTTCCTTTATTCTAAAACATTTCTGGAAAGTACAATACAACCAGAAAGAAGGCTACACACATGGACATCACCAAATGGTCAACACAAAAATCAAATAGATTAGTAGTAAGTAAAGTAAAAGATGGAGGAACTCTATATTGGTGGCCAAGACTAGACCAGGCACAGACTGTGGCACAGATCATGAATTACTCATATCAAAAATAAGAGTAAGGCTAAAGAAGAAAATAAAATCAGTGATTATACCAAAATATGATCTGAATAATATCTTAACAGAATTTACTGACAACATAAGAAACAGATTTGCATTAAGAAACAAAATAGACCGAGAACCAGAGGAACTATAGTATGAAAACAGGGACATAATAAAAGAAGTATGCAGACAGACACTTTCAACAAATAAAAAAAAGAGAGAAAAAAAAAACATGGATGACAGAAAAGAACACTACAAGCAGTAAAGAAAAGAAGAGAAGAAAAATAAAAGGGAGATAGAAACAAATTAAGAATTATGAATGAAACAGTGCAACAGTGCGGAAATATAAAGAAAATTAGTACAATAGCCAATGCAGAGAAATAGAAGACAACAACAAAAAGGGAAAAACAAGAGATCTATTTCACAAGATCCAGGAAATCAAAGAAAAATTCAAACCAAAGACTGGGATGCTCTATGACAATAAAAATAACATAATTCAAGACCAGGAAGGAATAAAAGGAAGTTGGATGCAATGCACAAAAGAATTATACAAAAGAGATGACAAAATGAAGGACACATGGAATGAAGAGCCATATGAAGATGAATCCCAAATTCTAAAAATTAAGGTGGAAATGCAATAAGGGAAATGGTGAAAAACAAATCACCAAGAACAGACAATATTCCAATTGAACTTCTACAATCCATATTGACAGAATCAACTCTAGTGCTAACCAACATATGTCAACAGATATGGAAGACAAAACAATGGCCAACAGATTGGAAGTGGTCAATATACATCTCTATACACAAAAAGGGAGACACAAGAGACTGGAGTAACTATAGGACCATAGCACTGATCTCCCACACAAGCAAAATCATGCTCAAAATTCTGCAACATAGACTCCAACCATACATGGAAAGAGAGATTCTTGAGGTCCAAGAAAGGTTCAGGAAAGGAAGAGGCACCAGAGACCACATTGCAAATAAAGGATGTCTAATGGAGAGCAACAGGGAATTCCAAAATAAAATCAGCATGTGCTTTATAGACTAAAGCAATGTCTTTGAATGCATAGATAATGAAAGGCTATGGAATGCCCTTAAAGACATGGGAGTGCCAACACATCTGATAGTCCTGATGAAGAATCTGTATTCAGGACAAGAGGCTACTGTCAGAACAGGACACGGAGAAACCGAATGGTTCTCAATTGGTAAAGGGGTCAGACAAGGCTGTATCCTTTCACCCTATCGGTTCAACTTGTATGCAGAACATATCATAAGAAAAGCAGGCTTGAGCACAGAAGGAGGAGGAGTGAAAACAGGAGGAAGGAATATCAACAATCGAAGATATGCAGATGACACCATAATATTAGCAGAAAATCTCACAGATCTGGAACACCTATTAAGAAAGATCAAAGAAGAAAATGTTAAGGCAAGCTTCATTTTTAACATACAGAAAACAAAAGTAATGACCACCAAGGACCTTCACAAGAAATAGAAATAGTAAAAGAATTCTCATACCTGGGATCAAACATTTATAGAAATAGGGACTGCTGTCAAGAAATCAGAAGAAAATTAAGAATGGGGAGGGTGGCTATGAAAGAACTAGAAAAGATTCTAAAATGCAAAGAAATACAACTCAGCACAAATAATAATAATAATAATAATAATAATAATAATAATTTGTATGTCCCGCCTCTCCCAATGGATCGAGGCGGGAGAACAGCAATAGAAATAAAACAACAAGGTTTAAAACATGGCAATAAAAACATGACAAAATTACAATAAAAATTCTTAAAACAAACATTAAAATTACAAATGCAATAAGACAATAAAATTAAGATTAACATTAACATTAACAGTTAGAATCATACAAGCCATTGTATTCCCTATTACCATGTATGGATATGAGTGCTGGACATTTAGGAAAGATGATAGGAAGAAAATCAATTCATTTGAGATGTGGTGCTGGATCCCATGGACAGCCAAAAGGACAAACAAATGGGTCCTAGAGCAGATCAAGCTGAAAACTTCCCTGGAAGCCAAGATGACCAAACTGAGGCTGTCATACTTTGGATATATCACAAGAATGGAGGACTTTTTGAAAATAACAATAATGTTGGGAAAGGTAGAGGGGAGTAGGAAGAGAGGAAGGCCACATGCCATATGGATGGACTCTATTAAGGAATTCATGGGTATGGGGTTGCAGGAATTAAATAGAGCAGTGGAGGACAGATGGTCTTGGAGATGTGTCATCCATAGGGTTGCCATGGGTCAAGAATGGCTCGAGGGCAGTTAACAACAAACACCAACTGTAGGAAGTTGTTGCTCTTTTTTTAATTTCACATAACTCATCTATCTAACCTCTTTTTCGGACACTTGCTGTCCACTGTCAGAGACCAGTGCAAGTCATTGTACTCATGCCCTCCAAAATTTCCCCTCAAGTGTTTTTAACTGTTAACCTAATATCCTGTGGAGATTAGGTCATGGCCTCACACATTTCCCCCTCCCCACATGTTCCTATCCATTTCAGGCTCTACATCCCCAATTCCCAAACTTGAAACTTGTTTTCTTCCACAGATCAGCACAATTCTACAACACCCCTGGTGGGAATCCTTCTTCTTAAAGTCTATGTATACACTGCAGTGATATATTGGAAAATTTACTAATAGTAGTTTTATTCTTGAAGTGTCCAATAGATATCTAAGCAATTAAAATGCATTGTATGTGCATAACATATGTAAACTAATTAAATATGTCATTCAGAATCTTCTAAGGGAATTTTGCTGCTTTGTGGCTATGGATGGCAAAAGAAAATGTGTATGTTATATTTAATCTTGAAAGTAACTGAGGGGCACAACAGCCCACCCCAAAGGGGCAGCTTGACACTGGAGTATCCCAGCATGTGCATACAAGGCCCCAGTTGGGCTAGATCTAAACCATTATTTAGACAGAGTGAAAGGGGTGGGGAGAGAATCAAATAGCTTGAAACATCTAGAAATGTCTATTAAAATTTTTCATACCCAACATTTTGTTTCAAGATTATAGATAAGATTGTGTAATTTGGTATGATGTTACCAAAAGGAAGCAAATGGTTTAGATAGCAAAATGAGTTGGCAAGACATTTTTCTCCTTGAAAAGTGCCTTTCCTTTCTACCAATTACTACAGCCAGTCTAGAGCAATATGATTTAATGTCATAATTTTGTGCCTTGAACATGGATACAGTGTACAAACACAAACTTAGCTATCACATACAATTCATCACCCTTTTGATTATTCATCAAATTCAAATGTTTGTCTTTTTCTTTCTCTATTTTTGTATTTATGACTTCATTTCTCTAGGACTGGATGATCAGAATAGAGCAAAGGGAAAAGAAAAAGGCTGGATGGTTGCCTCCAGATGGCTCAAATGTGTAATCAATGGAGGAAAGCTACATTAAAAGTACCAATGATGTGGGTTACTGAAAAAGGTGGCTCTTAAAGTATGATTGAAGCATCCCTAAAGAAGCATGAATAACTATTTGGAGAATCACAGCTACCATGTTTCACACCAGTCTGCTCATCTAGATCTGCCTGGAGCAGAATCTTGATATTGTCAGCCAGTCTTAAATCAGCCAAACAATGGAAAGTATGTCAAAGTGGGGAAAGGCTACAATTCAATGTCCGTGAACTCCTGCTTAAATTGTAAAACATCTCAGGTGCAATAATAATAATAATAATAATTTTTATTTATATCCCACCCCTCTGCCAAGCAATCGGGGCGGCGTACAACAATACAAAACTTCAAAACAATAAATCAGATTGAATCCCATCCCTCCTTCGCCCACCCATCCTTCCCCCCCAAACATACAGAACAAATTAAATAACAATAATAAAAATGTACAATTTAAAATACATAATTTTCTTGTCATTGTGGTCCTCCAAGGGCTGCAAGATAGAAAAAACAAAAACAAAAAACAAAACAGTCCTTCGCGGCCATAGAGCGCTGCCGCATGCCATGTGGTGCCGGTGGGAGATGGAAATGGGCGGGTTTTAAGTCTGCCGGTGCCCCTCCCGGCTGCCTCATAAGTGCGGCAGCTCAAGCCACTCAGATAGTGCCCCAAGGGAGCCGATGTTGTGGGCTGGAGGACTCACAGCCGGTGTTGTGGGCTGGAGGGTGGGGTTTTTTGAAGGGGCTGCAGCATATCTCCTCCTCCACCTCTGCTTCTTCAATTCACAGCCGGTGTTGTGGGCTGGAGGGCGGGGGTTTTTGAAGGGGCTGCAGCGTCTCTCCACCTCTGCTTCTTCAACTCACAGCCGGTGCAATTCCTTTCATTTCCAGATAGGACTGGGAAAGATCTCTATCTAACATTCTGTTGTAGTCAGTGTAGACACTGACACTATTGAGGCCAATGAACCATATGTCTGCAGCATTATGGAATGTTTTAAGATAAACCCAAATGTTAACAATAAAGGAAGAGAGAAAGAGATCACTTAGCTACTTTCACTACTGAGGGTGTATCCATTCTGCAGAATTAAAGCAGTTTGACAGCACTTTAGCAGCTAGCAGTTACATTTCTATACCACGTCATACTGAACTAAGCAGTCTCTAAGTGGTTTACAATGTGTAAGCTAATTGCCCCCAGCAAGCTGGGTATTCATTTAGCAACCTCGAAAGAATGCCAGGCTAAGCCAACCCTGGAGCCCTTGGCTGAAACTGAACTCACAACCTCATGGCTGTGAGTGAGTGGCTGCAGTACCAGCATTTAACCACTGTGCTACCAGGGCTCCCTTAACTGCCATGAATTTGTCCTATAGAATTCTGGGATTCAGCTAGGACTGTTAGAGAGCTCTCATGCCTCACCCTTGGACTTCCACAGGACAGAGTCATTGCAGTTAAATTGGTGCACCTTTAGTAATTTAAACCAGAACCTTGCCCTTAGTAGCAAATTCTACTGAAATTTTCTTCTCACTCAAATTATTTTGTAGACCTCTTCATTGAAGTCCCCATCCTCCCATGGATTTCTGGGTGGGGTGGGGGGGGAGAAGATAAATATTTGGTATAACTTTAAATGGCAGGACTTTTGCATTCCTCTGTCTTAGTTTGTACTCTAAAGGAACAATCCAAGGTGCTGAACCTATTTTGGGATAAGATTTATTGTCTTGGATAGCTCATCTATTCTAAAACAAGAATGAATTTACTTCTTCCTTGAACCTGGAGTCATCAGGCTCCACTAGGTCAAAGTATTGGCAGTACAGTGTCCTGGGACAGTATTGGTAGGGAACAACAAAGACAATATCAGAGCCTCTAGAAATCAAGAAAGTAATGAAAATGGCAATTTACTGGTTAACTACTCAAGGCTGTTCCCAAGATAGGATGGGTCAAGTGGACAATGAAAAGTGATGCTATAACAAAGCTGCTTAGTGAATTGCTGGGGGTGAGGGAATAGCAGTGGAACTGGAAAGCTAAAGAGGGATGGAGAGCAAATTTCTCTTTCACTTTATCTTCTTTCTAAAAACAAGGAGGGTCCACAGAGACCTCTAATATCAAGGTAAATACAAACAGAAGGTTAAAAGGAAGAGACTTTCCTCTATCTTCTCCAGGGAATCTTACAGGGTAATGTGGCTTTGTTTTATTTTCATTTTCTCTGCCTTCATCTGCCACAAAAGCATGTGCCACTTGATTACACATGCTTCTTTACCGTAATTAAATCCAAAAATATTTGTTCATAGACAGGCTGGATTATCCCCCTCTCTGATGTCCTTGCAGAGGCAGGTGAGGACTTTTCATGATTTTCACAATACTTTGGGGAACTGACTGCTTATGGCAGTAGCCTGCTGTATTGTCTGTATTTATTTTTATTTTTATTTTTTGTGGTGGTGGTGGTGGTGGTGATGATGATGCTTTAATGGATATGTATTTATATTGTTTTTAATTGTATTGACAGTTTAATTATGTTTCAACTTATGTTTTCTGTGCTATGAACTTTTACCAATTTTTGTTAACTATCTGGAGCCCCAGGGCTTTGAAAAAGGTAGATATAAGTGATCAAATAAATAAATAAATAAATACAACAAAAAGCAACACTCAGAGATGTTCTTTCCTTATTTCAAAGTATATTCTACATGTGTAGAATATACATGTGATAATGGAGCAACAATATAACATATTTAATGTTAGAGCAAACTCTAATATATAAAAGATTAGAACAAGCTCTGGTATATAAAATACAAGGAGCATCTATTAACTTAAAAGAAGGCTAAACATTTCCCTTTCAGGAAGGATGATGGATGAAGCCATTATGGAAAGACACTATATAAGAACATTCTTTAAGGATGGAAACACCACAAAAAGCCCTGTGCCTTGTGTTCAGCCTAATAGCCTTCCTTCAGTCTATGGACAATCTCAGCATTTATATATGTTCAACACAGGATTGAAAATATCCCTCAAAATTGTTGAAATGTGTTTCTGAGTTTTAGGAAATCCCAATGAGAAGAATCCTGGACTGATAAGAATTTTTTCAGTTTGGATTTACTCTGCATGAAATCCACACACACATTTTTTTTTCTGAAGAAAACAGAATTCTCTGCACATAAATATTGTATATAGAAAAGGTTGTTTTCTGTCCATGAAAATGCTGTTATATGTGCTAAAAATGCCATGTGTACATTTTGCACAGAATTTGTGTCCTCCACAGTACAGTGCAGTGTTGCTGGGGGAATAAGCCTTTGAGGACTTTCCAGGACTGAGAGGCCAAACTAATGGTGTCATAGTGCTAAGCATCATGAATGGAGAGGGCAGAACTAAGAGCATTTTGTATGGAGACCACCCTCTGCCTTGGCTCACCACCCATCTCTAACAGTGTAAGCTTGTTGGTCACTTCTGGGCTGAGTAGGAATATTTCCCCTCTTTCCACAGGCATTTTTGCTTACCCTACATGGATGCAAGGGGACTTGGCAATTTTGGTTTAGGGTGGTGTCATAAAAAAGGTCACTTGGCAGTCAGTGGAAGGAGAAAGTAGGATTTCAGTGAATGCCTATGGCACCCATTTGGTGAAGAATAGGTCTCTGGAACTGACCCATACACCATGGGACTAAGGCAGTGGGCAAGGAGGTTGTCCTGAGGCTTTAGCCCTTGTAAGAAGTCATACAACCTGAGGGTTGGATCTTTGCATTGGCCTTCCAGGAGATGGCTAGCTAGAGAGCAATCCATTTTTGGGGTTGTTGAAAAAGTCTGGAAGAAACCAACTGCCCCAGCTCCTGCCATACTAGGTTGCTCCCCACCTTTGCACTCCTCAGGTGATACTTAAATAAGTGATAGTTAAAATAAAGTGGCCAATATTTCAACCTAAGCCTTCTGTGTGGTGCCGTTATTTCATAAGTTGGTTGTCAATAAGTCCAAACTGTGATAATCTTTGAAAACTACAGTTTTGAGGTGGGAAAAATTGCTTAAATTATTTGTTGCATTCTTTGAGAAAAGAAATAGTGCAGAACTATATCCTTAGTGCCATAGGGATAACCCAGCTCATAGCTGTTTAGGGGTTTTAAAAAGATCACTGTGATCATTTAAGAGGAGTGCAACCCTACCTGATGCTGATCTTACATCTCTATCCAGATCAGCAGCTTCTCCATCCATAATACTTTTCTCTTTTGTAGAATTAGTCTCAGCATTTATTTATTTATTTATTTATTTAACATTTAGCTATGTATTTAGTATTCTGTCTTTCAGGTCAAAAATATGCTAAAAGCTTCATCAGAAAATTATCCATCTATAGCAATAGAACTGTTCCTAGCCCCTCCCCCCCAAACATGCAGCATTTTCTTTTCTTTTTTTATTTTTTAAATAAATTTTATTATATATTTTAAAACCAAATATTAGACAAAACAAACTACAATAATATATGTTACAATAATACACAAACACCAAACATTATAACAACACACATCTTAGACAATCCAAAAAAACAAAACAAAACAAAACAAAAACAAAACATAAACAAACAAAAAACCACGAACAAACAGACAAATAAAAAAGAAAAATATATAATTATTGCTACACACATTTTAAAAGACTTCCTCTTATCACCAACTGATTGCGTTTATAAATACTAAATGTTTTCTCTAGCAATACTAATCAACATTACTATAATATGTTGCCAATAGTTCAACAGTGTCTATTATCTTCCCTTTCCAAATATATATATAAACCTTACTCTATACATACCACCAATTTTCTATTTCTAGTGACTTCATCGTGAAAAAAGTATAGACAATAAAAAATAAAAAAAGAGAACACAAAATACAAAACTTTCCTAGTAATAAATTCTATATTCATTTAACTTCTATTTTTCCAATAACTATTATGTAATTATATGTTTTCCAATCCTTTTACCAAAAATTTACCCCATTTCTGTTCAATATATCTAATAAACAGATTCCATACATTATTAAACAATTTTAGCGGGGGTTTTTTTGTAACAATTATGTAAGTTTATCATTTTCCATTAGATCATAAACTTTCCAAACCCAATCATCAATATCCGGTGTTACTTTCTGCTTCCAATTTTTGGCATATATTAATCTAGCTGTGACTGTCATATAAAATATAAGTCTTCCATGCTCCTTTTCTAGCTTTTCCTCTTCATTTACATTGAGTAGGTACATTGCCGGATCTTTCTTAATCGATTGTCCTAAAATTAACTCTAATTCTATATGGATCTTATTCCAATAAGTTTTAGCGTTGGCGCATTCCCACCAAATATGGAAATATGTTCCCACTTCTTTCCCGCATTTCCAACATTTATCATTCTTTAATTTATAAATCTTTGCCAATTTGAAGGGTGTCAAATGCCACCTATATGACATTTTGTAAATATTTTATTTTAAATCATAACTAACCGTGTATTTCATTTTTTTTATCCATAGTTTTTCCCATTGTGACAAGGAGATTGGTTTTCCAAAATTCCTGGCCCATTTAATCATAAATGGTTTCACATAGTCCTCTTCCATTTCTAATTACAGTAATAATTTATATATTTTCTTAATCGTATGTTCTTTATTTGATTTGCTTATTTTAACAAACCTAGAATCTGCATCCTTAATATTATGTGATCTTAAATCCATTAAGAATCTTTCCTTCAGCTGACGATAGGTGAACCATGTGCAGTTCATACCTTCTTCTAACAAATGGTTAAGTGGTTTCAGATTCATCTCATCTTTTTTTTATTAAATCTTCATATGTTACCCAATTTGAATTTTTCAACGGGGTTATTCTGTAAAAAGCTTCATTAATTGAAGCCCATTTTGGAATTCCTGGGCAGATTCTGGGTTTAATATTTAACTAAACTCTTAATAGGGATTTTCTTATATAATGATCGTTAAAATCTCTATTTACTTTTATCTTATCATAAAAAAGATATCCATGCCATCCGTACCGTAAATCTATTCGTTCCAATTCTAATTGTCTTTCATTTTCAAGTTTCAGCCAATCCAGGACCCATTCCATTACACACGCATAGTAATAGATTTTCAAGTTGGGTAACGCCAATCCCCCTCTATCTGTTTGGTCATGTAATAGCTTAAATTTCACCCTGGGCTTCTTCCCAGACCATAAAAATTTAGAAATATCTTTGTGCCAATTTTTGAATGGTTTATCATTTGCAATAATGGGGCTGTTTTGAAATAAAAAAAAATCATTTTAGGTAATATATTCATTTTGATCGTTGATATTTTCCCTAACCATGATAGTTCTAATTTGTTCCAGTTCTCTAAATCTTTTTTAATTTTCTCCCATGTACTTTCATAATTGTTTTTGAATAGATCTGAATTTTTGTTTGTTAGATAAATCCTTAAATATTTTACTTTTTTTGCACATTTAAAATTTGTTTTGATTTCCAATATCTTTTTTTCTTGTTCCATCAAATTCAAAGTTAACATATTTGTCTTTTCATTATTTATAGTTAAACCGGAAACATTACTGTAGTTTTTTAATGTTATCAATAAGTCATCTATGTTATCTGTTGGGTTAGCTAAAGAAATCATAAGGTCATCCGCTAATGCCCTTAATTTGAATTCCTTATCTTTCACTTTTATCCCTTGAATTTTTGAGTTATTTCTTATAGCATTATTCAACACCTCCAATGTGATTATAAATAAGAGTGGTGACAAAGGACAACCTTGTCTAACTCCTCTAAATATCTTATAATTTTTTGTTAATTTCCCATTAATGACCAAGGCTGCCTCTTGTGAATTATAGATATTTTTAATCCACTTTAGAAACTTTTCCCCCAGGTTCATAAATTCTAATATTTTACACATAAATTTCCAATTAACTTGATCAAACGCTTTTTCTGCATCGATAAATAACAATGCTGCTTTTTTAATCTATTTTTTTATAATGATACTCAATAAGATTTAATAAATTTCTTAAGTTTTCCTTCATGTGACGGTTAGGAAGAAACCCAGTTTGGTCTTCATGAATCCATTTATTTAATACACTTTTTAATTGGTCTGCCATAATACCTGCAAATAATTTGTAATCATTATTTAACAATGATGTCGGTCTGAAGTTTTTTGGGTCCAAATGATCCTTGTTTTCTTTTGGAATTAATACCGTTATTGATTTCATCCATGATTCGGGGTAGTGGTCAGTTAGAATCGAATTAAATACACTTTGTAGCGGCTTAACTAATTGATCTTGAAAAATTTTATAAAATTCTGCTGGAATTCCATCAGGGCCAGGGATCTTTCCTGACTTACTTTTGTTAATTGCAATCCTTATTTCTTCTATCGTGATTAACTGGTTAAGAATCCCTCTATCTTGTTCCGTTATCTTATTTATTATTTGATTTTCCAAATATTTTCCAATTAATTTAGATTTCATTCCCTTCTCTTGTGATAATTTAGAGAAATATTTTTTTAAAAAAAGTTTTTTATCCCTTCTTGATCTGTAATAATTTTATGATTCTCTCTTATTTGAGTAATATATTTTTCCCCAATTTCTTTTCTTAGTTTATATGTGAGATATTTCCCCGGTTTATTTGCATGTTGGAAATTTCTTTGTCTGATATATTTCAATTTTTTTTCCATTTCATCGACCATTAACATTGATATTTGTTTTTGAAGACTTTTTATTTCTTTTAAAGTTTCCTTATCTTTTGGGATTATTTTCAATTGATTTTCTTTATTCTTTATTTCTTGCTCTAGTTTTTGTAGGTTTGGTAGTCTTTTCTTTCTCCAATCAATTTTTTTTTATAAAAAGTCCTCTTATAAAGGCCTTTGCAGCATCCCATACCATATGGATACTCGTTTCCTTATTTAAATTTTTCTCAAAGAAAAAGTTAATTTGTTCTTTCAATTCTTCCACTATTTTTTCATTCCTTAAAAGAGTTTCATTTAATTGCCACCTATAAGATTTCTTTTCTTTTCCTATGCTCATTAATACCGGGTTATGATCCAACCAAGTCATTGGAAGAGTATCTATTTTTTTAACTAATTTAACCAAGTGGGTAGAAAGGAAGAACATATCCAATCTACTCCAAGATTTGTGAGGGTTAGAGAAAAAGGTAAATTCTTTAGAGTCTTGATATTTTTCCTGCCAAATATCTCTTAGCTCAAGCCTATCCATCATTCTAAAAAAAATTTCTAGTAGTTTTCCTTGGTTCTCTTTTATTCTTTTCTCTAATAATCTATCTAATTTGGGATTTAACACTCTGTTCCAATCAACTAACATAATTATCGAATTGTAGTCTAATTCCTCAATTTGATTTGTGATCTCTTTATAGAATTTGTTTTTCTTTTCTATTGGAGCATACACCCCCACTACCAATATTTTCCCTAGCCAAGAGTTTAATTCTACCATCACATACCTACCATTCGTATCATTACTTATCTCTTTGGTCTCAAATTTTGAATTGATATATATAACAACTCCTTGTTTTTTCTTATCTTTAGCAGCTGAAATAAATTCCTTCCCAAGTCTCTTATTCTTCAAATATTTTTTATCTTTTTCTTTTATGTGGGTTTCCTGAATACAAATCACATCCCAATTTTTTTTCTTTTGAAGATAATGAAATACTTTTTTTTCCCTTTTCTGTGGGGAATTTAGGCCTTTTATGTTCCAAGTTAAAAAATGAATTTGGTTCATTTTTGGTTCAAGGAAGGAAATAAGAGAGAAAGTAGGAGAAAGATATAAATGAAGCAGCATTTTCTTTTAATATGTGAGGGAATGGCTGAATATGTGGAATGTGTGGAGGACAAATGGGTTCCTGGAGTGACAAGACCCTGGAAGAACCAAAGAAAATGGTTGCCGCACAAAGGACTGTTGAAGGAGGAACTTGGATGGTGGAAGCGAGGAATGGGAGAAACTTGGCCTCAGAAGCAGAGACACTGACCAAGCATATCCAGAACAATGCAATCTGTCAAACTCGAATGAAATATGTTGTCATGGCCAAGAAAGATTCTGCACAAGCAGAATGTACTCAGACCTGTCTATAGAATAAGGAACTGAATAGTTTTAAAATCCTGGTAACCAGCAAAACATGTTTGTTTAAAGAAAGAAGATGAAGAAGGTATAAAGGACAGTACTTCTCCCGCTTCACCTTGTGCTTCCTGATCCACAGCAAAAGGGGCCACTCAACCTTCATAGATGCCTGATCAACTTCCAGTGGAGGATTGTGAGTATGAATGTGTGTGAATGTGTGAGTGAATGAAAAGAACTCTTGATAGTTAAGGTGTTTGTTATATTGATTTCTTGATATTTGAAATTATTGTTTTGTTTGTCATGTCTTAATAAATGTTACATGCATAGTGTCTAAACCCAGATCTGGTTTCCTATGTGTCTTTGTTGAAAATCCTGTAGTTTAGAGTGGCTAAATTTCTCTCTGGATCAAAAGAACAACAGAGAACCTTGGTTCATGACAAAACCAATACAGAAAACATGTTCTGCTGCAGGAACAAAGATAGATTTCAGGGCATATTACTCTTGAAAGACTAACTGTGGCCTCTTTTTTCATCTCTGTTCTTTCCCAGCAACTTTTGTCAGTCTAAATGTACAATCAATATCTTATTGCTTAAAACTAAATAAATTAGTGGAATAGTGTGGAGAGTCTCTTTAGGAGTCCTCTATTCCATCCTATCTTAAAACCATTCCTCCACACTTCTGAGAAGCAATTATATTGAAGAAAAATGCTGTAAACAATAAAACATTGTCAAGGTAAATAAAAGTCCCATTGCAATCATGCAGAAGGATAAAGTTCCCAAGGCTAAAGATACATAAATAGCTTCAGACCAAAATATACATGAAATATGGCTTTCTTATTATCCTCTGTTTCTGCAGGAAGGACTAACAGCTGTTTCTTGTGATTTGGGAAGCTCAAATCCTTTGAGATTTCTATAAAAGGCAGCTTGGGATGCTTTCACTTGAAAGAGCAAGTCATCATCATCACTGTCAATTGAGTGACTCAGCTCCATGTTTGGGATTTTGCAGGGCTTTCATATTTTTCAGAGAGAGAGGAAACCACTGGAAATACAAGAGAATGAGGTCTACCCAAGTAGACATGTATTTTCATAATACATGCAGAGTGAAGCAATGGAGGTATTTCAATTTGAGTTAAATTGGTAGGACAAAGGATGGATGAGTAACACGGAAGAGTTGGAGTCAAGAGAGGAACGGAAGAAAGAGATATATATTGAAGAGGGTGATAAAATGAATATCTATTTATACCATATTCTTATGATCTTATTATAATATACAATGAACTCTTGGTATCCACTGGGGTTTGGTTCCAGGACCCCCCTTGTAGATACCAAAATCCATGGATGTTCACGTCCCATTGCATGGTGTAGTAAAATGGTGTTCCTTGAATAACATAGCAAAATCAAAGTTTGCTTTTTGGAATTTATATTTTTTAAAAGTATTTTCAAGCCATGAATGATTGAATCTGTGTAGTAAATATCTGTAGATATGGAGGGTCTACTGTATGATCATTTTTATCTATGAGTAATTTTGAAAACATGTAGGGGCAACTACGTTGACCATTTAGCAAATTCAAACAAAAATTCACCAAACAGTGATACCTTTACTGGCCAACCAAAAGCCACAATATACTTGTTGCAAGCGTTCGAAGCTCCACTGGCTTCTTCATCAGGCAAGGTGTTACAAACAAAACAGGAAAAAATTGGAGATGTTAATCAGACGCCTGTGTTTTGTTCTTTCTGTCCTTAGTTAAGATAGTATGGTATCTTTAGCAGGCCGGCCCCTCGATCTTCTGGCCATATGGCAACTGGGAGATTTTCAAAGTCCAGGAAATTTAAAGTCCATTTGCATCTCAACAAGTAATTTTGAGTTTTTCACTATCATGTCTTTCGTTTAGGTGCTTGGGTATGTCAATAAACCTGCAATGGGTATGCTGTCAAACTTGAGAACTTGACAAAAGAGCAACAAAGGCATATTTTTCAAAGGGTTTAGTGTGGAGACCAAATATACCACATCCAGGTCCCACTTTAAATAGATAAATGTTTTCTGATTCTTATTGGCTGAAGTTTTTGGAGTGGTTTTGCCATTATTTTTAAACAAAATATTCTTGCTATGGCAAAATGTCTATCTGCTTTGCTGGAAGAGAAAGATATAGGAATTATAATGTCTTCAATAATAGAATAAGAGCCCTATCCAAAATTCTAAAGACTTAAAAGTGAGAAAATATTCAAGAGAGTGTGTAATAAACATCTTATATCATATATATTCTAAACAGTCATAAACGTCAGAGTAAAATGCACTCTGAGGAGAAAGTGCCATAGATGTGACTGGGGCAAAGAAACTGAGACAAAGGTGAGAGGGTTACCTTTGTACAGTTGAGAACCATGTTGACTCAGCATTTGAGCAGTCCTGAGTCACAGGGGCTGATGCAACACTAGGCAGATGGTTGAGTCAGAAATCTGCAGTGTTACATCAGTCAGGTGACAGGAAATAGGGTGAGATCCCAATAGTGGGCTGGACAAATATCCCAGAATGGGATACTGCATATAAGTGGGTGAATTGGCTACTCATATTTGGGTGATTGTATATAGAGATACTGGTGGAGCATTTTGTTAATCTGTACATAGTCTGTATAAAGAACCTCTTTGTGAAACAAGAGAGAATCCAGCTGTCTGTGTTTTTTTTTTTTTCCTTGCAGTATTTGCAGCCTGCAGAGAACTTCATAGTGAAGACTCATCTTTGGCGTATGTTCCAGCGTAAGTTCCTGCACATGTTGAATTCAGTTCACATGTGTCCCAACTACTCAAATTTCACAGAACAATTTCCTATATCTCAATAGAATTTACCAGATAACTAGTGGAGTTATGATCCAGCTGAAATTTCATGCAGATTCTAATTATATGAGCTAGTCCTTGTGTGTGAGAACTAGAGACATAAATCCTTGTTTGGACAATTGTAATTACATGAAAAATTTTGGCTCTCCATGTAGAGGTGTAACACAGCTGTTCACCTCAAAGGTATATGTCCACCTCAGAGTTTCTGTGCTGTTTCCAGTTCAAGATTTCAAAACTCTTTCATGTGAAACTGGTGATGTGGAGAAAGCAGGAACTGATGCTATATTTTGAAACAAAATAGCCTTATAATATTCACAACTTTATAAGGAACTTACATATTTCTCTTAAGGATGGGTAAAGGTTTGAATTACAGTCATTAGTCCAGGGATCAGCAAATTGTGGCAATCAATTGCAACTCTCATCTGCCCTAGCTAGCATAGGTAATGATGAATGATTATAGGAATCACTACTATAGGAATTGTAGTCCAATATATGGCGGGTGATATGACCAGACTGGAGACTGCAGCCAAGAAATCAGAAGATTAGGACTGGGGAGGGCAGCTAGACAACTAGACAAAGACATAGAACTGAACACTAAGGTCAAAATTATCTAAGCCAATGCATTATCCATCACCAAGTATGTCAGAGGGGAGCAGTGAACAAAGCTAAGAGAAAGAGAATCAACTCATTTGACATGTAGTGCTGGAGAAGAGTTTTGTGGATACTATGGACAGCCAAAAAGACAAATAGATGGATCTTTGAAGTCTCCTTGACAAAACTGAGGCTGTCGTACTTTGACCACATCATGAAAAGACAGGACTCACTAGAAAATACAATAATGCTAGGAAGGGTGGTGGATGGTAGAAAGAAAGGAAGACCACATGCCAGACCACATGTTTGTTTAAAGAAAGAAGATGAAGAAGGTATAAAGGACAATATTTCTCCCGCTTCACCTTGTGATTCCTGATCCACAGCAAAAGGGGCCACTCAACCTTCATAGATGCCTGATCAACTTCCAGTGGAGGATTGTGAGTATGAATGTGTGTGAATGTGTGAGTGAATGAAAAGAGCTCTTGATAGTTAAGGTGTTTGTTATATTGATTTCTTGATATTTAAAATTATTGTTTTGTTTGTCATGTCTTTATAAATGTTACATGCATAGTGTCTAAACCCAGCTCTTGTTTCCTATGTGTCTTTGTTGAAAATCCTATAGTTTAGAGTGGCTAAATTTCTCTCTGGATCAAAAGAACAACAGAGAACCTTGGTTCATGACAAAAACCAGTACAGAAAACATGTTCTGCTGCAGGAACAAAGATATTTGTCACATGCCAGACAGTTAGACTCAATCAGGGAGGCAATGGGCCTAAATCTGTAAGATCTGAATTGAGTGGTTCAGGGTAGGGGGTCTTGGAGGGGCTCACTCAAAATCAGCCAATGACATTTTTTATCCCCACATTAGTAGTTTCTTTGACCCTGTAACCTTAGATAGAATCTAAAGTTTCTACACCTTCTAGAAGTTCATACTCCACTTATATTTTTCCAAGATGGTTATTAATTCTAGAGCTGGCCTAAATACACTAAAGGCACAATATACCCTCTGATATTGGAAGCTAAGTAAGGTCAGTTCTCATTAGTACTTGGATGGGAACTCACCAACTAATAGGAGGTACCGTTGGCTATATTTCAGAGGAATTAACTGGCAACACCAAATCTGAATATTCGGGCCATTGCAGATGGGCGGCCGTGGGCTGCCCTGAGAAGCTGTAGATTGGGGCTGAGGCTGCCCCATGCCTCAGCCTCAATCCACTCTTTTTCTGGCCCTGCAAGGCACAGAAAGGGCGCCGTAAGAGGCGGGGTGCACCTCTTCGGCATCTCTTCTGGCTCAGCATGTCTGGACGCTGAACCAGAAGGATATCATCGGAGTGCCCGGGGTGTGCAATGGTGGGCGCTCCAATGACTTCCTTGGGAAGGGGTTGGGGCACCCGGGGTCCCACTGTCCCTCCCCTTCCTGGGATTGAAGACGGCACTTTTTGCTGTCTGCATCCCCTGTTCCTTAGCTAACAAAGCCCTTTGAAATTCATGGAGTCTCCCTAAGTCAACAGGCAACTTTAAGACACACACACATTACTTTTAGACCTTGTGATAAATCATACAGAACTTAAAAGCTTCCTCAGTGTTCTGGCCATTTTGATTGATATTTTCTGACTGTAGATTTTGAAGTCTTTTTCTTTAACTGATCACTATGTTTCCCTTTAGTTTTGTGACTTTGATGTAACACTACACATAAATTCCTTGGAGCAACTCTCAGTGAGCCCAATGGGATTTACCTCTGAGGAGATGTGCATAGGATTACACTGCTAAAGCAAGTTCTCAGCTTTCTTTTAAAAAAAAAAAGCACCCATACTACACCATGATGTTCTTCCTTTATAAAGAAGACAAATTTTACTAATAAGAAAGACCAAGCATAGTACTATAATTTTTAAAGATGTTTTTCTCTTGGTGATGCCTACCAACATCAATCCCATATTAAAACTTTCAGCAATAGTTAAAACATGAGAAACTACTCGAAGAGGGATTGAAAACAACCTTAAACATAAGATATAACCATCATATGTCATGTCTCATTGAAATAACTGAGCTACAGTCAGGCTGTTAAGATAGTTTATCATGTTTACATAGATAATTAAACTACAAAAAAGAGAAAAGAATTTTATTGCCTGTTTCTTTTTATGTGAAAATTTCCTTTTGAGGTAAGTCAGAGATCAAGGTTATCAGAGATCTATGGAATACAGCTGGATAACATTTTTAGTTCTCTGACTGCAAGGCCAAGATCCTCATCATACTATCAGAAATCGTTAGGAATCTGCCATCCCACTCCTTTACAGACTGCCAGAAATAATGCAGATTGAGGTCACTTTAACTGTCCTGGCTCAGTGTTAGGAATCATGAGAATTGGATTTTTTTCTGGGACATTGAGCCTTCTCTGTCAGAGAGCTCTGGTGCCACAATAAAATACACTTACCATGATTCCTTAGCACTGAGCCAGGGCAGTTAAGGTGGCCTCAATCTGCATTATTTCTGGCAGTCTGTAAGGTCTAGCTGGCATATTAGGAGCTGAGCAAATCAGAGAACTCCACCATACCTGTCATCTAGATTGTGTCACTGTTCTCAATGTGTGCTTCCAGTGAGTAACTCAGTTTGTAGTGTACTCATAATTACTGCCAGTAACTGCTCATTTCTGGCTTTTAGCTTCTGGCCTCACATAACATGCACACAATTAGACCATTAAATTTGTGATCCCCATCCACTTCCACCTTTGTCCTTCAGGAAAGGTGATCTTGTTTAAAACTTTAATTGCTGGCACATTTCCAGGACCAAATTCTCTGTTGTAAAAGTTCCTTAAAGATTTCAATTTTCTTTTTGCAAGTACTTCCGCAGTGGCATCTGTTTCCCCAGAATAATTCCTGAGGCAAATAAAATGATGCCTATGGATTTGTGTTAAGGTTACACTGTTGATTGACTGTTCTGGTCTTTCTAGACATCAATCTTCCATGATCAACCTTCAAAAGTGAACATTTTACAGAGCACACTTCCTTTAAAAAAAAAAAAAAGCTATGTACCTTCTAAACAGAAGGCTGTGAAGGCAAAGGCCTTTTTCAGAATGTTGTTTTCTAGTGCACATTGTGTAGAACAGGGATGAGCAGCATTGGCAAATGTGGGGGTCAGTTTTACCCCATCCCTAAGAATCTGCTTCAGGAACACCCTTCCAGAAGAAAGATTATTTTCCCAATTTTTTCAAAGCCAGAAGACACTGGAAGTCCCCATTCTCATCCCTCCCAGGGAAAGTTCTGTGCCTCGTTCTCCCGCAGGGGTGGGAATTGTGTGGCCCTCCAGATGTCAAACTGCAGCTCTCAGGAGCCTAGCTTGAATAGCCAATGGTGAAGTATGCTGGAAGTTATAGTTCAATAAAGTATGGAGGACTTCAATTTTCCCACCCCATTCCAATGGAAAATCTAATGAATTTTTTTATTAAAAAAACTTTTTTGAAGATATGGGTGGTGCTATCAGGCCCAAGATCCACAAACATAGCATGAGAAGCTGCATCATACCCATTCCATATCCATGGAATCCTGGGATTTGCAGTTTGTGTGACATGAAGGCTCTCTGATAGAGAAGGCTAAATATCTCGTAAAACTACAAATTCCAGAATTTTGTAGCCTTGAGTCATAGTAGTTAAAACAGTGTCAAACTACATTATTTCTGCAGTTCTGATGCAGCCTAAGTTTCTTCTTGAAGGAAGCCACAAATAATTTTAGCTATTTTCTTTTCACTGCAAGAAAGTATTTGAAAACTACACAGTTTTCTAAGCCTATTCACAATTTGGGACTAACTCTGTGCACAATTTGTTGTTTTGCAAGGAAAACAGCATTTTTTTGTGCAGAAAACAAGATTTTTTAAAGCTAGAAAATAGTATTTCTATGCAGACAGGAGATATCTAGAGAATGTGAATCTTGCTGTTGACTGCTGTATTTATTGCTGTAATTCTCTGTTGTTGTTGTTTTGAAATGATCAGATGAGGTTTCTGTTGTCCCAGTGCATTTACTGGCAGTTTCCAGAACCACATGTAATATTACTTCCCATTAAGAAGGTGGATTTTCTGTTTAATTCCAGGATATATCAGAATCAAAACAACAACACAAAAAACAAACAAAAACCAAAGGACCTGTATGGTTCAATACTTCAATTAATCCTTGGTTCCATAGCCATTTCTTTTCCTCACTAGATGGGGAGGTTGGGGGACACAGAAGCCCCTTTATGGCACTTAGACATTTTAGAATACTGGTGGTTTTTTTGTTTGTTTGTTTTTAAAGAAGGCATCCCCATGCTAGTCTCACAACATCCACAGATGATAGGGACCAAAGGCATTAAAGACATCTGAAGGAGGAATGGTCAAATTGATAATCATGATATATAGCTTCCTTTATCCTTTCTTGCCAGTTTCTAAAGGGACAGGAGGTCCCAAGTGGATCCAACAACATCATTAAAGATATGAACCAGTAAAAAGGGATATGTTCTGTTATCAGAGATCTTACCTTTGCAGTAGTCTTGAAGAGCCTTATGTCCATTGCTTGAAGACAATGCTCCACTTATACAAAAAGTTTCTTTGTATAGAATGCAATAAATATTTTTCCCAATAAAGCCTACTGGTATTTTTATATCCCAAGTGCTTCTGATTTATTTCTTAATTAAAAATATTGTTTCAGCTTGAATATACCTATATTGATTTTGAATCTAGCAGTTATATTGGTAGATGCGTATTTAGACGAGAAATCAGTAAAACTCTGTGCCTCCAGTAAAAGCTGTCAATTGATTGTCTTCTGTTTAAGCAACAAAATATTTAAAGAAATCTATATGCTTTAATAATGAATGGAATGATTTGTAATGGTTTTTGTTGTTACTGTTTCTAATTTTGTCATTGCATATCTGTATCATCTAACTCTATTTTCTAAGGGTTTTTTTTGTTATCTTTCTAAATTAAAACAAAAGTTTATCACAGAGGTTCTAAAATCCAGAAGGCATGACATTTTATAAATCTTATCTGGTTAATATTGTCTGAGTTCCCAGTCATTTTCACAGCAGAAAGTACATAAATAAATGATGTAAAGTCTCTGTGAGGCTATTACCAGCAATTTTACTGTCTTGATGGTAACCAGTGTTACTGGTGGTCATGTGGGCAACCTATAGCCCCTGTTCAATCCTTCGAAACTTTCATTGTGGCTTTCCTGGGTGCTTAAGGTGCTGCCACCAATTTTTCCACTACATCTATTGTATTGTGAAAATTTTGCACCACAAGCCTGGCATGCAGCTGTTCATCAGGCTGTGGGGAACATAATTTTCTTGGGTACTATGCCACATTGGAAATGATCTTATCTCTGCATTATCCTTCCCAGCACATGCTAGGACTGTCCAAAAATTGAGTGATGGGCTTGTTCTGCAGCCCATATAAGTATGGTGAAGGTGGCACATGGGTATGGGGGGATAATCCATGGGAAAGGGGGAGATTATTACTCCTATTTTAGCTTTGGACAAGAGAAAACCAGCTTGGGGCTCAAGTCAGCTTGCAAATTAAAGGGATTGCAATTTGCAATATAGTTAAAATTATAAAGTTGTGGATGACTCCAAAACATCATTCTATCCATTTGTCTTAAAAGCAAGTTTCCAACTTCAGGCTAGAAACATTTTTGGTATATATTTTGCATACTTTTAAAAAGTCACTTCATGTCTCCTTCAGGAAGCCTGTTTCCATCTGAAAAGAAACATGTAGAAAGAGTAGAACTGCCTTGCTGTGTGAGAGCAAAGGCTCATTAATAAGAGTGGCTTATGGGCCAAGTGAAGAGGCCACTAACCTTCAACACATCTGCAGTGGAACATAGAGCACCAGACTGGTGAAGTCTGATCTGGATTTCATTTCTCTGTATTTATAGTCCTGTTTCTGTTTCTCCAACCACTCAGTTTGCAATGTTAATTAGAGGCTCTTCAATATGTTTACTTGTTGTTAAAAAATGGCAGCTTTCATTAGTGCTGCAAGTTCTGCCATTACATTATATTCCTGCTTTATTACTAGTTTGATCACAAATAATTTGGTCTCTAATTATTCACTCAGATTTGAGTAATTACTTACAAACCTAGAAGTTTAAAATATAAGTTCTTTAACTCAAAATGTGCATCTCATAAAAAAAAAAAAGAGCTTTTGGGTTTATCAAGTCCCCTCTTCCAAATTTTGTCTATGACCTCAGTTATTTATCTCTCTTCCTTTTACTGATTTCTTTATTAGCACAGTTCACATTTAGTTATTTGTTGTGGGAAGACTTGTAACTTGGACAGCTTCCCAAAAAGTAGTAGGTGCCTTTTCAGGAGAACACAACTCCTGTTTCCATTAACACAACACAATTTAAGGCACACAAGTTCAGGTCAACAGACCTGAAAACAACAAATTGCCTGGATTGTTCTCTTGCAAAGCATTTAATGAAGGGGATGTTTGAAAGTGGGAGAGTTTGCCGTACAGCTTCCCAGGGTAAAAAGTTTATTTATAAACCTGTCCCAATTCAGTTATGTCTCATAATGAAGGTTACTGCTACTTTGATCCAGCCCTTTTCTAACATCTCTGTCCTTTAGAAGCAAAGACAAAACAAAGCAACAAATAGAGGGGAATACTCTTACCCTTTAGAGGGGCTGACCAATAGCTGGAAAAGTTTTATGAAAGCAAAAGAGGCCTCCTTAATGGCATTGCTGACCAACCCATGAATAAAAAGAATAAAGACACAAGTAATGGGTTTGAAACAAGAGCCACTTTATTATGTCACCTATTTATTAATTTATTTGTTTCTAAGAAGAATTGCAATTAAGGGAGAGTAACCTAGTGTGGGAGCAGCTGCAGCAGGTGGTCCCTAATCCATATTTCCTCTGAAGCTTCCCCAGGGCAATAACGCCTGAGCCCCACAGAGAATCCAAATGCTGGGTTACTCCGTGGCCAGCTAGCATCAGGAAAGCCAACCTTCTCCCAAGCCCCGAGTATTAAAGAGAGGGTTTATCCTTCAGGCCAGGCTTTTCTCTGCCTCCCCAGTCCCAAGCCCCAAAGAGGCAGTTCCAGAGACCTCCCTATCAACAAAACAGTGAACGAGGTGCTCACCATACTCAACTTCTCCATGGCTATCTCTAGGTGACAATCTATTTGGACACCACCTTATGCCAATTGTCGAAGTCTGACTGCTACAGTGTAGGGTAGGCAAACAAAGCCCACGGAAAAGGGGAAAAAATCCTACCTGGTCCAGAAGTGACCAAGAAAACTTCACACTGTGTCAGTGGCAGGAGGGTGGGTCAAATGCCAAAGCCAAAGAGGTGAGAGCTGGGGGTAGCAGGGCATATAACAGCCTCTGACCCCATCTCCAGACTCCAATTACAGTCACTTACAAGCTACTGTATACTTTTAAATTTGGTCTTGTGGTCCCAGGAGGTCAGCAAAGCATGCCTCCCCACCCAATGGTTATACTGGAGCGGGGGGGGGGGGGGAGGTAATCCACATTATCCTTAACTGGAAACTATACTTTGAATTTGCAGTCTCTTCTGTGTGTTGAATAATGAGATAAGGGAGTGGACTAGATTAAAGAATCTCACCATGAAGCAATCCAAGTTGATCTGCTTGAGGTTCAAGAATAAAAGTTGAAGAAATTAAAAACCCAGTCATTTCTTGCTTGGGAGAATGGAATTTGTGTGGCCATGTTTCTCCCAATTTAATGACAGGAAATAATAATCTTAAGAATGCTGAGTAAGATCATTTCCAGTTAAGGGCAGATTGGAAAATCCATTTCTACTAGCTGCCATTTACATTAAGCCCACCCCTTTGAAGATCAAGGGATTTTGCTTTTAAGTGTCAAATTGGCATAGAGATAACTTTCACACCTTCTTTCCCATTGAATTTTCATGGAAACTCTCCAAAAAAGACCCAGCTCTTAACATTCTTTGGGAGAGCTTATAAAGATTACAGTATGAACTCAACCATCCTAGGGACATCTCACAGGAGTAACTGACAACCACTGCAGTATATGGTATTTGGTATGGTTTCCTCTTTCCATGTATTTCTTTTGAACAATTTGTCACTGGAGAATAAGTTTACTGCTACAACTTAATAGCCCAAAGTGGCCAGCAAAACCAGTGGTAAATTACATTGACAGATCCTCAAAGGTTATCTTCATTGCTTTTTGCTCAATCGTGGACTGACCTTTAGGCCTATTGTGTAATGCCAATCTGTTCTCACAAGACATATAATACCACAGAACTATTTTAGTGCAGGTCATTCACAGAACAAGTAGCTTAGATACTCCTAAAGGAAAGTCTATTGTGGTCTAGTTTGAAGTTTTAAGCATGGTGCATAAAATAAGATCTCCCCTACACTACCCCATGTTTAATATGGTACAACTTACAAAATGTCCATACATTTAAATGAGACTATTGAGTCTCTGATCATTCCTTCCAATTACCCTTCATCAATGCTAGTTTTAATTACAAAAGAATCCAAATATATTTTCATTGCCTCCCCCTTGAGCAATTCACTCTCTCAGCCTTAGAGGCAGGCAATAATAAACCTCCTCTGAATAAATCTTGCAAAGAAAACCCTATGTAGGGTTGTTGTAAGTCAAACTGACTTACAGACACATAACAAAAACAAGGAAAAAAGTTGGAAAGTAGCTAAAACCATTGTGTAACCCATTCAATAATGTAATGTAGGTTCCCTTGTTCAGCATCCTCCTACCTGATATGTTCTGTTTCTTACTCTTTCCTTTATCCTTGTAGCAATTCTATGCAGAATTGTGGAGGGACACAACAATCACTTTTCTGAATTGTTTACCGGAATAGCCAGAGATATCAATTTAATCGTCATGAATTATTTGCATTCTTCTATTCAGGGCTGAGTGAGATGTCACTTAATTAGCTGGTTAACTAATCAACACCACTCCAAAGGGCATGTCGTTCTGCAAATACTGCTTTAAAAAAAGAATACTTTTTTAAAAGACCATCAGTGCTTCACTAGCATTTAAACCAAGATTTTTGGTCTGCGTGTGAAATGTGAGATTGTGCTTCTATTTTCTCTTTCTCCTCTGTTGGCACAAGACATTGGAGTGTGCTCCTTGCAGCTGTTCATTCTACATCCTACTGCTTTTGTGCAGCAGAAAGTAGAAGCAACAGCTGTGAGGCACCTTGTGGTTCACCAAATTAGGGTGTGTGTGTGTGTGATGGGTAGGATAAGGCCATGAAGATACTGTGCATAATCATTCAAGTAATGAACCTTTATCTTGACTTTGCCTAACTTGAGGCTGCATTATTGATTCCAAATGTCTCAGAGTGTCTGCATGAAATTTAGGGTCAAGGCCTCTGTTCAGTTTACTTCAGAACAGACATGGATAGGGCAACCTGTATAAGCCTTCATTATACAGCAATCTGGATTGTCTTGAGTTAATAACACCTGCACAAGATACTGATATAAAGAAGATGGGGGAAAGTACTACAAGAGTTTTACATAGTAAACAAGTCCAAAGCAAGAGTTTTCATCATGAATTGCAAAGCAAATTATATGGAAAGAATAATTACTTGGCAATGTAATATGTACTGATTGATGGAGTTTGTTAATATGTTGAAGGGGCTTCAGTAGAGCTGACTGGGTGCCTTAATATCAACAGTGTCTGTTGCTACAAAGTGTAGTTTTACTTACCTAGGAACCAAGAAAAAAAGTTTTAGGAAGCATCTCTGCTACTCCATTGGTGAGGTTTGATAAAAGGCAATAGGGGATGAAATAATCTGCAGATCTAGAGAGGGAAAAGACACACTGGGCCAGCTGCCTTGCCTTTTAAATGGTCACTAAATTTGTAAAATGTATCAGTATTTATGACTAATACTTCATATTCATGTTAAAGAACAAAAGCTTCTTTGTTGTATTCCAGGCTTTCATAATGCTATGTAATATATTGAAGTTGCACAGTGAAGCTTGCAGTCTAACTTTCTTAAATGGGTTGATGGTGCTACATTAGGGATCTTTTATCCTAAAGTCAAGGTTCTGGAATGTGGAGGAAATCCATTCTGTTTCCTTCTCAGATCATTCCAGCCACATATTCATTCAGTGCATGGAGAGCAAGAACATCATGTCAGCTGATGTCACCTCACCTCAGTACATACATCAACTCCAGACTGACATCCATGCATTGGGTGGGATATTGGATGGCAGGTATTTGCATAACTGAATGTGGGTAGAACCAATACTCTTAAGCAGGATGCCGGCATGGTCATGGTTCCAAATAGTGCAAAGGGTCCATTTCTGTGTGCCAACCAACACAGAGTTTGGTCAAGGCTGAAGAGTTTGGAGTAGGCAACCAGAGAAGGACAAACCTGTTTGCCCCACTTTCTCGCATCTTCAGATATTGTAAATGTTGTTAAATTCCAATAAAAAATGAACTGAAATGAAATAGTATGCTCCAGTTGCTTCAGTATCCATGATTAGAGATACACTGATGCAATACTCAAACACTCTAGCCATATCCTAATGCAGATATTACTAAATGCCTACCTCCTGCTCCACTGAATTTTTGCATAGTCAAACAGATTCATAGGGGTGAGAAATAAGACTCTCCTTTGTTTTGAAATTTTATATTTTTTTAATCTATTATGTGTAACTGAATTTCTCCACTTACATGGTAATGAAGATTTTCTGACCATTTTTGTGGGCTCAGTAGTATAGAATTATAGGTTGCAAACATAAAAAGTATCCTCCCCTCTCATTATACTCTTATTTAGAGATTTCCATAATAGGTTGGTCACTGCAAACAACAGTTATACTACTTTTGGTATGAAATGCAGACAGATGCAAAACAAACAAACAAAATTTTTGGTTTAACATTTTATGTAAGGACTTTCCATGTTATCTCAAAACAGCAGCTAACAACCATTATGCTTAGTTAATTTGTTAGTTATATAGCTCCATCAGTGTAGACAGTGCTATACAAAAGTAAATCCATAGAAATAGATGTTCCTGCCAAATGCATATAGTAGAAAAGAAAACACACAATTAACAGAGGTTTTTAGATATGAATATGCTGTGGTGTTCTGAACAGTGGTATCAGAAACAGTGAACTCAGTTCCTAATGGCCAGAAAAACATCTTGTTGTATAGGAAACAAAAGACTTCATTTAAGGCAGGGGTAGGCAACCTTTCCCCTTTAAGGGCCGAGGGGCTTCAGCTCCCAGAATCCCAGGAGCTATTGGCCAACATGGGACTATTGGCCAACATGGCTGAGGCTTCTGGGAGCTGAAGTCCCTCGGCCCTTAAAGGGGACAGGTTGCCTACCCCTGCTTTAAGGCATCAGGAGAGAAGTTACCAGTAAAGCATTTGAGTCAGAACTGAGGGTCTCTCCACCCTACCGTAGCATCAGAATTCCAACTATCCAGCCCTCCCCTCAGGCTGTTGCCACATAGCTTTTGATCACAATCAAACCAAATTCTAATAGCCTTTTCTCCCCATTGTTCCCCACTCAGCTTTCCCCCATATTACCATTCTACTGCCATAAAGGAAAAGGAAAACAAATACCCTCTGCATACCAGGACCACTGCAGGAACAACAAAATCATAAAGCCATAAATCCCTTCACTCTGCTTACTATTTGCCCCCCCACACACACACACACACCATTTGTCCAGTCCCCGTCCACTTGCCATACACAAAGCCCATACATGATCAATGCATACACTTCAGTATTCAATGCATACATCCTTTCCAATAAACCACATCAATTATGACAGAGCCATGCTCATGGATTCTGACAAGTGGTTCATTCCAGATTTACAATTCCCTTAGAGCTGGATAGCTGAGAGCGCGAGAAAGTAAACCTATCAGATTTATCCATTCAGTGAAATGGGCGCATGCTGTCTATTGAACTAAAGCTACTATTCATAGAATTATAAAGCTGGACTCACATTATCATTTGAATGATGGTGGTTAGATTGTGGACCATTAAACTGAGATCCTCACCCAGACATACATGAAATGTGGAAGATATGTGACTGAATCTCCTACTGTCATTTTCTTTTAATAAAAACTACCAAATGAGATTTGGATCTGGGAATGAGGGATTACGTCCCTTTTTGCATTTATTTCTCATGGAAATTGGTCCCTGAACTGTGCAACAAAGCTGCTGCAGGGGAAGGGGATTCTTTGTTGGCCTCCATGAATAGAGGTTAGACAGTAACACAACTTTGGCCTGATTGGCCAAGCTGTGCCACGTGATGGGAATGAAAGGCTATTTAAGCCTATTTTCCCCTAGAGTGTTACCTCTTCATATTTTGTGACCCACCCACCTACCCTCAGTGCAGTGTGAGTTCAACTGGTCACACAGGGGCTGGGTAGGAGTTTTTCCACCCATTACCTGGGGTTTTTCGCTTACCCCATATTGTATCTGTTGAGAATTGGACAATTGGCTCAGGGTGAGGTAGTTAAATAGGTTTGGCAGGTAGTGGGCGGGGGGAAGAAGATTCTAGATTGGTGTACACCTTGGCACCCCATTGTGGTGAAGGGTTGGTCTCTGGAATTGCCTTCATGGAGCATGTGACTGGCAAGAGGGAAAAAGAGACTGCCCTTGGGCTGATCTGGGGTTTACTCTCTTTTATAAAGTTTTGTGGTTTGGAAGGGAGATCTCCAGATTTTAGTTTTCCAAAGATGACTGGAGGAGGTAGCAACTAATTCCCTTTGGATTACCCTTGAGGTCTTATGTTTGACCCAAAGGATAGCTGAGGAGGTGTTGTAATGAGAAGACTCTGAACGTGGGGAATTACTAAAGTCCAAGTCTTCTATGGGATCTTTTATCCCGTGTTTACAGAGGTGGCTAGAGAAGAGACTGATATAGAAACAAAGCTTTATTTGAGGGTTCAAACATACAAAGACACCCTAACATACATGCACATACACAAGAACTGAGGAGTAAAGTAGTTAGCTTGGATAGGAACACAAGGCTTTCTAATGGTGATAATTACCTGCAAAGATGTTGCTCCAACGATGGATAGACTCAACTGAAAAGAACAGTAGGTAGAGTCAGAGAGTCTAGCTAGAGATCATGGATGGTACAGGACCATTATGAAATCTATCCAGACCCCCTTTTCCCTGAGATTTTGGGGAGTATTTAAACCCTGGTATGTAGGTTTTTTACTTTTCCTCACCTTAAGGACACATCCTGACTGGCTCATAAATCTTTTCAGGTGTGAATGTCCTGTATTGCAGTTCCTAAGCCTGGCCTTTTGATCTGCAAATGGCTTGTAAATGCAGATTCACCTTGGAGTGCCTACGTGATGTGCTCGCTTCGAGCCCATGGCGATGGAGGCCCTTTCTAGCCTAGGGCTTCTGATAGAGATCCAAAAGAGGTCTTGATATAAAAACCAATGAAAACCACTTATTGTAACAGTGTCATAGTTTGATATCTGGGCCTCAGCTGTACCCGCACCAGGTTGCTTCCCCCCTTGTTTATCATTTGCTTACTCCCAGGCCTCAACCAGTTAAATAGTTTTTTAGGTCAATAAAATGGCCCTTGTTTGATCCACTTATTTCTGTCTGGTCTCATTATTTCATGGTTGGTCAACAATTGCCTCTCTAAAACTGCTGTTAGCTATAGAGGAGGAGGATCACAAACCCAGTACATGTCTATAAGCATAATGTACAAGTTTGAGCATTGGGCTACAACTCTGGAGACCAGGGTTCAAATTCCCATTTGACCATGGGTTACCTTGAACAAGTCACACTGTCTCGGCCTCAGAGGAAAACAATGATAAACCCACTTTAAACAAATCTTGACAAGAAAACTAAGTGACATGGTGCCCCACCTTAGAGGCACCACAAGTCAGAAGCAACTTGAAGCCACACAGCAATAATTATTTTTCCCTAATGGTAATTTTGAGGAAGCAGAGAATTATGATGAGCAGAAAAGCATGTTACTATTTCAGCAGTAATGAAGCAGATGATTTAAAATATTTTAAACTAGCAATAGTACATAGATTCATGCAGGCTGGTCACCTTTTACCTCATGATCTTTCTGTGCCGCACATATCAGGTGATCTTCCTCTCTCTAACCATGACAGGTACACAGGTGGTCTTTCTGTGCCACACAGGTAGGAATTCTTTCTGTGCCTTAACCTGTTAGGTAAAATGTCCCTTTAATTAATTAATTAATTAATTAAATATCCTGCCTTTCTCCACAAAGGAACCCAAGGTGGCTCACAAATAAAATTCTAAAAAAAATATCACAATAAAGCAATTAAAAACATCAGCTAAAAACAATATAAAAAACAAACATTAAAACCACAATACCCATATAAAATCAATCCCACTATTTTGCATTATGCATTAAAAGCCAGCCTGAAAAGAAGTCGTAAAATAATTTCTATGGCTGTAAATGTTAAGAAACACCAGGTGTCATCTCTAATTGGATCACCACTATAGATAAGGGCTCTGGAACCCAGGACAGGTATGAGTTGAGGAAAGGAGTTGGTGTGGTGGGTTGGAGAGTTTGTTTGTTGAAGAGGTGGATTGTAGCAGACAGGTGACAGAAGTCAAAGCTTCTGTTGTAAATAAATTGTATATATTATGCAACAGGAAAATAAAAGCCTCCAAAGACTTTGGAAGTCAATTCTGTCTGTGCCTTATTTCAGGTTGGCCAGTGCTTTGTTGCCAAATACTGCATACTGGGTTGTGCTTCTGCACTCTGCTGTGAGCTACTGTTGAGGTCAAGCACCTCAAACAGTGCTCAATGTTGACATCTCTGTTTGGGCCTAGTTTTTGTTTGTTTTTGTTGCTACACACCTGCAGGACACAGAGGAGAGCAAACATAACCCACCCACCTAGTGTTCCTCTCCCTATTCCAATATGCCTACTCTTTTTCTTCCCTTAGCCTGCTCCCTGCCCCCAACACTCTTTTTCTTTCTCTCTCTCACCTATGGTACTCATTTAGCTTTGCTCTCTGGTCACTTTTCTCTTGTCCCTTTTCATAGACTCATAGAATCATAAAGTTGGAAGAGATCACATCGGCCATCCAGCACCCCCTGTGTTGCATTTTCTCTACTGTTCCATCTTTCTCAAGTTGAGCACTGCTTTCTTTTTTTGGAGAAGTCTGAGGCAAAGAAAGTGTTCAGCAATTCTGCATTTCCTCTGTCCCCTGTTAGCATTTTGTCATCTTTTTCACATAGTGACTCTACCATTTCCTTGTTCATCTGTTTGCTACAGACATAAATAAATAGAACCCTTAATTGTTTTCTACCTTTCTAACAACCCTAAACTCATTCTGTGCTTTAGCTTTTCTGACTTTCTCCCATGAGCTGGCTATTTGTTTGAATGCCTCTTTGGGGATCTCCCCTCCTTTCCATTTCTTGTACATGTCCATTGTACATTCCACATTGCAAGTATTACCTACTAACAACCAACACCATCCATATGGAATAACAAAGTTGGAAGAGTGTTGCAGTTGCCTATCACAAAGATGTGATAGGCAACATGTCTCTATGAAGGATATGAAGAATAATTTTAAAAATGCAATCTCAACAAGAGAGGCTGTGTTGACATGTCAATAAAACTCATCAAGAAATTTCCAGTCTCCACAAGAATTCTTGTCTCCCAAAATCATAATGTTATTGAAGTATGCATATCTAAACATAGACTACAATATGCATGCCTAGAACAGGAAGGCTAGCTAGAACAGGGCTTAAATCATTGGAGAGTATGGATGACTCTCAAGGGAACCTTAGCTGTGAATTGGCAGGGGGTTGAAATGGATGACTCCTGGGGTATCTTCTAATGCTGTAATTCTATGAAGACTATCCTAGCCCACCAACACTTAGCTATTTTAAGAGCCAAGTAAGATTTGGCTGTTCAGATAGGTATTTGATGTGGATTCTTGTCCTCCTCCTGAATTTGGATTCTCCTGATGCTGTTGATGTGGACATTTTACAGTTTTATGCTGCAAGATCTGCTTTTATTTTGTTTTTATTATTACTTGATTATGTTATTTTATTACTGTAATGCAATTGTGCTGCGCCAGTTGCTGCTTTAGTTTTTTATGAAACACATTAATTCTCCACCACACCATAATAAAAATACAAAATTCCTTAGTCTGCATGACAATCTAGTGCAGCCTGAGTTTATACCCCAGTAACTATATGTCAAATGAAGTGATTGTTTTCTTTTACATACATATATACAACAAAAGCCTCTGTGGACGTTATCACATGGTGGAAATCTATAGGTTATCCCACACAAATCCCCCCCCCAAAAGCACACTTATGCCTAACGATTTCACATGACGTTGCACAGAAAATGACATTAAAGTGGTCACAAAGTGGTGTTATCAGAGATCTGTTTAATTTTTGGGAGTTTAGAGGAAATGCATTTCCACTTTTAAAGTAATTGTGCATTTACTGTAGTGTGAAATTCAAATTGGCACAAACAAATCTCCTTTAAAGTTTTTCCCAGTTTTTCCCATGGTTCTGTGGGGCTGCTTTTACTTCCTGGTTTGCTTGGGTGACAACATGCCAGGCAGACATGAGCTTCTCCGCTTTTCTCTTTCTAAAATTTCCTATCTGGTAGTTGAGCAAACAGGCACATTTCCATCAAGTTAAAGAGTGACTGCAGAGTTAAAAAGATGAGGTGGAGGCAAAGGAAGGGAAAAGGTTTCCCATGCCAACAACCCACCATAGATAGGATTGGGTGGGGGTTGTTTTAATTTGTAAGCTGCTCTTTGTCCCTATTTGGGGGGGGGGGGAAGTGGTACAGAATCCCAGCTCAGCCATGAAACCCACTGGGTGACCTCGGGTGGGTCACACTCTCTCAGCCTCAGGGGATGGCAATGGCAAACCCCTTCTGAAGCAACTTGCCAAGAAAATCCCATGATAGGTTCTCTGCTTTAGGATCGCCCTAAGTCGGAAGCAACTTGAAGGCACACCACAAAGCGGGAGAAAGGGGGACCCCTCCAGTGAATCAGATCCCAATTTGGGGTGCCTTGCTTCTCAGCCCATACCAAAGCAAGAGGACTTAGGCTAGCAAGTGGCTGCTCTCCAAGGCAAAAAGGACAACCCCACAGACATCCTCACAGCTGAAGAGGCGGCAGGCGTATTCCCTTGGCAAAAGGTTTGCTCACAGGAGGAGGGAAGGAGGAGGGATGCTGCCCTCTTCTCCGTCTGCATCAGGGGGACCAGAGGTCCTAACCCCAAAGGAAGACTGTCCAGGAGGACAGGACTCAAGAAAAGCTTTTTAAAAACACACACACACACATAGAAATAGAAAATCATACTTCTTACTCCTGCTCCAAATGAAGGACAGTTTGACATTTCCTCCTGAAGAGGAGAGAAGATTGAATGAAATGCAGGACCCGCCCTGGAAAAGGAGGAGTCTGGTCACCCGAAAGCAAAGCAAAACACGCCCATTTCTAGTACATTTACAGTTTTTTTTCACTTGAGTATGAAAGTTAAAAACATCTTTTTTTTCGTTTTTCACTTAATTCCGTTTTTATTCTAATTACGTGAGAAATGCTTTTGCGCAATTTAGTGCTATTTTTGCTTGATTTTCGGGATGCTTTATTTCCACTTTATTATCTCTTTAACTATGAAACTGGCCCCCGTGTGATAACATCCTGTGTTGCTTTTGCTATTTTATTTGTAATGATATGAAGGATTCGCTTTTCAGCTTTGCTAAATGGTGTCTTTCTTCTGTTCTGTTTGCAAAGTACCCTGCTTGATGCCAACTGCTATATATCAGCTGTAAAAAAAATACCATGGGGGGGGGGGGGGAAGGAACATTTAGTGAAGACTCTGAAGTAAAGAGGAAAAGTAAGTAGTTCACAACTTCTTTTTAGCTACAAGCCATGGGAACATCATTGATACATGGTTGGAAAAGCATTATTGTCATACACTCTAGTTCATATTTTGTAATCCTGTTACTCCTTTTACTCCTGTTATTATATCTTACATTTAGTATATATTAGCACAATCTAAGGAAGCTTACCTAGAGGAAAATCTCTCTGAATCCAGTGACTGACACATACTAAGGAAGGGTGAACCAGTACCATCCTGCTCTTTTTTCTTGTTTGTGAGCTTATGTAATTGGATCACTCTTCTTCTCCTCATTCTGTTTCCCCTCCCCCACATTTTCTTTTGTGGACAGTGTCTGCATCTGCCAAATTCCACAGGAAAAGGTGTTAGAAGTTTTGTTCAGTAATACCTTCCCTTAAGTTTAGTGTGTGTGTGTATTTAAAAAAGGAGTAACTTCCAATAGTACAGTTTCAATCAGGATATTAATTAGTTCATCATAATTTTCAAATCATCCTAAACAAATAAATGAAGTTGGTATTGGATCTTAATAGCATTGATAGAACATCACAAACAGTTTTTATTTTTTTTTAAAAAAAATGCATAGAAAGTGTTTGATAATATTTCTTGGATTTATTTATTTCAAGTATTGGAGAGAATGGACATTGTCTTTATGGCCCAAGTGATATTTTCGCCAATATACAAAGCTCAAAAGATCCAGATATTATTAAACAGCAACAAAACAAGACTGACTGGAATACAAAAAAAGGACTAGACATGCTGTCCCCTTTCCCCTTTACTGTTTCTTTTGGCACTGGAGATTCTACTGAGAGATATCAGACAAGATGCTAGAATCTGTTGATCAAGAGTTTTTAAAAAAGAACAGTACAGTGGGTCTGCAGTATCGGAGGGCTAACCATGCATGGATTTAAGCTTCCATGAATTTCCCTGACCCATTATTGACAATGGTGGTGCAAGCACATGGCCATGCCAACAGCCACATACACATCACTACCCATTGACTATAATGAAGTGTGAGTATGAACATTTTTTTTCTCATCCTCAGGGGGCTCTGGATCCGAATCCCCACAGGTACACTGTATAAACTGAGGGCTTATGTGGATGATCTTGTGATAATTGCACAAACCCAATTTAACTCAATGAAATATTATAGTGTTTGGGGGCATGTTCTGGATTTAAAGTGAACTTTGATAAATGTTTTTGGTTAACTTAACCATGTAGTGCTTTGTAAAATTAACATATTATCCACATTTGTAAACTATAAGTTGAACCCGACTTTAAGAAGGGCCCATATCTCAAAATACAGGACTTTTTGGCATTTTTTTCAGTCTATATAAAAGGAAAAACCTTTCAACCTTAAAAAAGGGAACAGCCCTTATAAAAAGGTACACCAGTCAGAACTATAGAAGACAAGCTTTCTAATCTTCAAATAAGGGATACTTATTATAATAAGGGACACTTGATGGTATTACCTGGATCTAAGCTGTAGTTTTCTATCCCATTCTACAAGTAGGAACTCTATGACTTTTAATAGTTTTCTAAAAGCTTTAAAAGGCTTAACCCAGAAAAGCACTCCTGTACTAAAACCAAAAAGTAAATAGCTTTGTCAAACTTATTTATTCACATCAATTTATTGTGAAACAATATAGTATCTCCATTAACAAGACAGCATTGTTTCTTTCATTATTAGTGACTTTCACAGGTTAAACACAGGTATCTAAAGAAAGTTGTAACTAAACAAACAAACAAACTACTCATGCTTCCAAAACATTTTAGAAGTGAAATGTAGATGGCACAGCACATTACTTACTAATGCACATACGTGTTTTCTGTAGCTCTTTTTTCCCATTCCCAAGATACTCTCATTTTCCCTTTTGGAAATGAACTGGACAATTTACACCCAATTTTCAAAATGTTTTCCAAGTTATTGCCCCAATTCTTCCAGCCATTTAATATAAATGGCAGTTATATGTGTAAGGAGAGCTCTAATAGTATAAAAATCACAGTTTGCCTGTTCAATTGATGTTGTAATGTAATAGCTGCTTATATGAAACAATATAATTAATATTTGCACCAGATTAGCCTGCACTAGAGTATTAGGGTCAAATTTGTTTCACCTGTGCTTCAGAGTTCTTCATTCCAGAGTCTCAGCCATTTTGAGGAGGAACATGTCCTTAACAGTCAACAGCACAGATATGGGAATTTCTTGGCTCACAATGTTCATCATGTGTTACCACAAGGTTTTCACAATTCGGGATTGGTTTCTGAAAAATTCATTTTGCAATTTTAATATGTCATACTTTGTGCAAAATACAGCTTCTATACAAAAATGAAAATGATGATGATGATGATGATGATGATGATGATGACCATCATCATCATCTATCTGTCTTTTCCACAGACTGGGATTCAAAATAGCTTACGACAATTAAAAACATGGTTAAAAATCCACAAAATGCAAATATTAAAAGATAATAAAACAATCAGAAAAAAATAAAACCAAGTTAAAACATATATCATTTTTAAAAAGCACTAACTGTGATGTCCAGCCTGGACTGTTTAAATCCTCCCCTGCATTTTCCTTCATCTTTAGTTCAGTCCTCAATATATTTGAGCATAGGAATGTTCCATTGTATTAGTTTGAGGGAGGAGCTGTAGGAATCCCCTGCATTTTTCTAGTTTTTGGTATGCCACTTCCCAGCAAGCTCACATCAATTGGGATTTTTAGTTTTTTCTTAGGCAGGCTTGGCTTTATCTGTTTGGTGGCAAACAGGCACAGACAGACAGAAAGGGCATTTTTTACACCATTTAGCCAATTTAGTTACCATTACCCAATTTAGTTACCATTTAACCAGATTAGTTACCAAAGGCAGTTAATTAAATTGAATATCAACAACAAAGAAGTCAAGAGCACCAGAAGCTGAAAGACCCTGCACCAGCTTCATTGAGTTGGAGTTCAAACCAAGATCAAACCAGAGAGATGACAACACTGAAGATTGTTGAAACCTAAACTGTAAAATACCTTTTATTTTAAGCTTGTTAGAGCTGGGGAGGAGAAACCTTTTTCTTTTGTTCTTCAAAATAAATTTCCCACTTTTGGACTTTACATTCAGCATTGGAGCCTTTTTGGGTAAAAGAGTTTGATCTCACCAGGGTACTGGCATTGCACACCCATATTTGCCACCACCTTTAGTTGGGTGTGTCTTCACACTAACACAACAATTAGCAATACCCAGCTCATTGTGTAAGATGGACTTTATCTTATTATTCAAGAAATGCCTGTTAAAATAAAACAGTCTTTTCCTGTCCACAAAAGGAAAGTAGAAAGGATGCCTATCTAACCTTTCTGGAAAGGGAGTTCCAGAGCCTGGGTGCAGCCACCAAAAGGCTCTCTCCTCTGTTTCCCCAGATGTAGTTGGTGGGACAGAGTGAGGTGCCTCTACAGGAGTTCTTAGAGCATGGGCTGGTTCATAAGGGAGAATATGGTTCTTCAAATAATGTGTCCTGAAATGTAAAAAAATAAATTAAAAATGCACAAACACTCATAATCTCACCTGGTAGGGGAAAAACAACATTGTTGTTGTTGGTGTTACTGCTGTTGTTTTACTTGTGAGAATGAAACCAAGTAAAGATTTTCATTTATAAAGATTTATAACTCTGATAACCTATTGGATTCTAGGATTTGTAGTTGGTGAGGTACTTAGAATTCTTTTCAGTAGTTCTGGGAAGGGCACTGGAGCTCTTCAGCAGTGAATTCTAGATATTTCATCAAAGTACAAATCTCAAGAATCCATAGGGTGGCACTATGACAGTCAAAGTGGAATAAAAGCGATATATTATGAGATACATTCATGTATGTGACCAAGGCAGTATTATCACCAATGCTTCAAGGCTGTCTTTTCACCTCATAAACATTTGAAGACCTGTTCGTCCTTGACGCTTGCCCCACTTCTGCCCTTAATACTTTCCTTTAAATGAATTAGGGTTGGGGTCCCCAATGTCCTTTCCTTATATGTGTTTTATCTTTGGTAGCATGTTGTCTATGAAGTTACTGTTATAAAGTCACTCAGGACAATACTCTTCTGGAAACAAATTAACTTTATTTACAAGCATGTGTTAAAATTGTATCTTTTCAAGAATGTTTCACAGTACTTTAAAAGATACTAGTTATTTCTTATTCAGTTTCCTCACTTAACTCTTTCAAGCCTAAACTGTTTCTTGCTTCTTTTAAACTTATTCTCTCATACTGTTAATCTTCTCCCCTTTCACAGAACTATGAATTCCACTAAGGTACATTGGCCTGAATTCCAATTGACTACTCTCAAAACAGAACAGTTGTGAACTGGTTTTAAGCCAACACATTCTTCTTTGACTCTGATTCACTCATACCTTTTTATAGTCACTCCTCCCACAGCAGCCCCTCCTCTATAGCCAGTCTGAACCAGGATTGGCAGTTGGGGAAGTTGACTCTGCCTAGTGACTCACCATAATGTACTAGGACACATTGACAATCTGCATCTCTGTAGAGAATTTAGGATCTGATCTGCAGAATGTAAAAGCCTATCCCTTCACTGGGTGACAGAACCATAAATATATGACTCCATAACATAGTTCAGAGGCAATGTAATAAGTCTACTATGGGGGGGGGGGGGGAGAGAGAGAGAGAGAGAGAGAGAGCAGAATATGGCAGTTCAGCTGTTCCAACCTGTACAAACTCAGTATGTGCTTATTAACATATAATACAGACAGGTGTGAATTTTGTTTCATTTGTTTCACCAGGTCAAAATGTGTCCCCACTTAACCTATACTGTCTGTTCCAATTGATGGTCATTATATTGGTTCTCAGACAGATGGTCTTTCATGTTTTACACATTGTGTTCAATAAATATGAATATTAGTCTTTGATGTGTAAGACAGGGAAACTACACGTTGTCAAAGTCTGCACAAATTGTTTAAGATTCATAACGAATAAGCCAGGGCTGATGTTGGCCTGGATCCCCAAAACTTAAGCCTTATTCTAAACTGCAAAATTCCCTTATTCCTCATTCCTGTTAAATCAGTATTTAACTACCTTATTTACGTCCATAAAATGGAAGTCTGCTGAAGTGGCTCTGACTGACACACCCCTCCATTGAAAGGTATCTTGCAGCCTTCAGAGAGATTGGCCAACCTGTCTGGATTTCAAACAGAGTAAATATCTATACTTGATTGGCTTTTTATCTGGTATATGTAATCCATTGTCTCTACTTGCTCAGGCCACTTGAAGAGCCATTATCAGGACCTGAAGGGCACATTCACCTCTGCCTTTTTGTAAACATGTGTTGAAATAATGTTTTCCCCACCCATAAGTGTTCCCTTGACTTTTAAGAAACCACCTACTAAGTTAGAAAGACCTTTAAAACTTACACTACGTACTTTTGGACTTCTCCCTCTGACTTTTCTGTCTGCTGCTCCAATTTCCAGTCATCTTCTTCACTCCAAAGGATGAGAAAATCCATGTGTTTATTTCAGCATGTAACACCTTAAGTCTAGTCCTAGTCCCTTAGATTGGTTAGGTGAAGGGTGTTTAACTTCCATGCTGTTTATTCCCTCTTTTACATTAAGAAATAGATTGCATTGAATATAGTATGTTCTTCTGGTTTCTGCTGCCATCTTTTTAATTAGGATCCAAAGCACATTGTAGAAATGAACCAGTTTGAGATTGCTTTAACTGTCCAGGCTCAATGCTGGGGAATTCTGGGAACTGTAGTGCTGTGAGAAATTTAGCCTTCTCAATCAGAGAGTTCTTGTGCCACAATAAACTACAGTTCCCAGGTTCCCCTATCACTGAACCAGGTTAAAGTTAAAATTATTTCTGCAGTGTGTTTTCAAAGATATAATTGGTTTTGCTGCAGAATCAGCCTTCAGAGGCTTCTACCTCATTTTTACTTGGAGTCACTTTGGCTAATTGTTCATTTAAAAAATTAGCCTTCAAGGTCCTGCAGAGAGTTAATGTCTGGAAGAGCTCCCCCCTCCCCCCGAGACCAGTAAAACCAGTGCACTACTCTTAATATGTGTGAATGGATACCCGAATCCTTTTCTGCCAGTGAACCAGTTTGTACCTCTTTTAAATAAAGTCAAGGTTCTGCTACAAAACTATGGACTATTTCCACAGGGATCATCATCATATATGAATATAACAGTCTAGAAACCTTTTCTGATGCTCTTCTTTGTCCTTCTTTGGCACTTCATAATGGCATGCAGCTATTTGGCAGTAACATATTCAGTGGAAGCATGTAGTGTGGCCAAGTAAATGCAAAATATGTTTTCCTTGAGAAACTTTCTGTTCTGTGCAGGGACACAAACATGACTAAAATACCATCCACATAGTACTGCTTATATCTGTAGTAGGTAGACTTTGATGAATCAGTCTCATTAGCTTTGATATTTCTTGCCTAATAGAGTAACTTAAGTAACTGCACAATTTACTGATCTATGAAGATGAGATTACAAGCATAATGTAAAATTTATTTTTTTTATTTTTAATATTACAGATTATATAAAGCATTTCCTTTAAATAAAACCCAGCACTTCACTGCCAAACTGCAAACTGCTTTCCTACAGTTTATCATGTTAGTAATGCTAAATGTTCTTGCCACCCCTATTTAAAGTGCTCAAAAAAAAAAGTGAGAAATGTCATTTCTGGAAGGCAACCTCAAGCAGAGAGGCTTGGAAATAGAGTCTGAATTCATCATCAGCTTAAAGAGCGAGAGATGAATGGATGGAGCACTTATACATAGTTCCTGAATATTTAAGTTCACTCCATTTGTCTATCATATCCATTTAGATTAGAAATGATTCACAGTCTTTGCCAGGTTCAGATTTTCATTACATTGCATTGCATTGATTTATATGTATTCATAAGGTCCACTGGCCAGTCTAAGGGAATCTAGATGACGGAGGGTGAATGTGTGTGAGTGAAGCAACTCTAGAAGCAGTTACTATAAGCAGAGAAAAAAGTCCTGCAAAATATACTGTGAAATCATGGTCACTTTTTTTCCTCAGTAGGAGCTCGTAACCTGCTCTCTGGCTGCAAAGGAAACTAATAAAAGTTAGGAGATCACAAATAAGCCATTAATTAATTTTTGCAAAATGTCAGAAGCCAGATGCTTTACAACTTACAAACACTTCAGGTACCATTTACTTGTCTCTCAGCATCCACTCAAGCCCTCACCAGAATGGTGACATTTTATGAGCATAATAGTCAAAGGGAAATAATTTGGTAGGAAGTTGTCTTGCACAACTTCACTGGAATAACAGTGATGTGAGCAACATCAGGCTTTCTTTTATTGTCTCCATTCTTTAGGCATTTCCCCCCACTTTAAAGGCTTTATCCTTTGGAAGCCTGAGATTTGTACTACTACTACTAGTATGATGGGATAGTTGGAATTCTCTGCTAAAGAGCTCTAGTTCTGTGGTTCGAGGTAATGCATTAGAGAATTCTAAGTCCCTCACCAAACTAAAAATCCCAGGATTATATAAGAGGGACCCTCAGCAGTTAAAGTGGGATCGAACTGCTATCATTGTGTAATGTAGATTTTAGGGGAAAAAACTCTTCAAAGTTGCTTAGTTTCTCAATGTTTTTGCTGCAGGGATTTAGATCTTCCCTGACCCCAAAGCACACAACTGACCCCCAAACATAAGTATAAATTTCAAGTGTGTGACCAGTGATGCCCCCCCCCCCAAAAAAAATGTGATCCAATGATTGGAACCAGAATGGACTGACACATCCAAAGAATCCAGTGGAAAATGTATTTCTCAGTCCTTACCTTGGTAAGTAACATATAAACCAATGTTGAGTAAGGAGACTGGTTTTGACCACTTTAAAAAATTGCCAAATAAACATCAGTATTGCTATGGTTCATAATTCAACACACTATCTTGTTTCATCCTTTTCTGGATATGTGAACAAATATCTCTTCCAACCTAGAAGGATTAATGTGACATCTTACCTATTGCAGTGAAGGATAAGCAAAACAGATTTTGCTGTTTGAATTAGTAATGAAACTAACATTGATTTGATATTTGTTTCCTGTCAAAAGAAGGGGTTTTCTGATGCTTGGGAAATCCTTTTGGGAAGAATTCAGGCAGGTGTAAGGGTGCTTCAAGATTATTTGCACTTCCGGATATATTTGTATGTAAGGAAATATTGTGGGTTTTGTTCACAACATATGTTTTCTGCACAAAAAATCCATACACATTTCTGCATAGAAAAGTGTCTTCCACACATACAAATAAGTATTTCTTCACAGAAAACATGCATACATAGAATTTTATGCAGCAAAACATGCTTTTATAAAGAAAATCCAATATATATATTTCTGCATAGAAAAACCACATGCAATTCTGCCAGAAATCATGTTTTCTGCATCAAAAATGTGTCCTATGTGCAGAAAAGTGGGGTTTTTTGTGGGTTTTTTAGAAATCAGAAAGAAATTATCTCTGCACAGATGCACATACCATATTTTCTGGTGTATAAGATGACTTTTTAACCCTGGAAAAGGGTTTTAAAAGTTGGGGTCATCTTATATGCCAAGTAGAGGAGGAGGAGGAGGAGGAGGGGAGAAAGAGAAGGAGAAGGAGAAGGAAGCCAAGTGAAGGAGGAGGAGGATAAAGATGAGGGGAGAAGGAGAAGGAGAAGGAAGCCAGGGAAAGGATGAGGACAAGGGGAGAAGGAGAAGGAAGCCAGGAAGAGGAGGAGGAAGAGGAGGAGGAGGGGAGAAGGAGAAGGAAGCCAGGGAGAGGAGGAGAAGGAGAGGAGAAGGAGAAGGAAGCCAGTTCTACAGTATGGATGCAGCCTGAATCTGCACTGCAGAAATAATGTAGTTTGACACTGCTTTAACTTCCATGGCTCCATCCTATGGCCTCCTAGGATCTGCAGTTTGCTTTGTGGTACCAGAGCTCTCTGACAGAAAAGGCTAAATATCTCACAAAACTACAAATCCCAGAATTCCATAGCTTTGAGCCAGAGCAGTTAAAGTGGTGTCAAACTTCTTTAATAAATTTCTGCAATGCAGACAAAGCCAAAGTTGATGTGTTGCTTGGGCATGGCTTCTTTAACAAATAATTCTGCACAATGAGAGAGAGAGTGTGTGTACCCTTGAAGATTTATCTAAAGAAGAACCAAGAATCAAATGTATGTAAGGAAATATTGTGGGTTTTGTTCACAACATATGTTTTCTGCACAGCTTTATCATAAATGCTGTGGACAAAGGACTTTACAGTTCTTGGAAGAAAAATTATTTAAAAATCCCTGGTGAGGAGAAAGTTTTTACACAGTGGTCATGCTGTGGGTGGCTGCAGCAGATTTGCTGGATGCCAGGAGCCAAGCCATTTGCTTGAGGAATGTCAGAAATGCCAGTTTGAGGTGCCTAGGGCAGCACCTGAGGTTTCAAGGAAATGCATCCAGAAAAGGCAGCTGATGCACGGGAGAAAAATGATGCTTTTACTGCAGAAGAGCAGGATATTTGAAAACGGCAATGCAAAAAAGTTTGCAACAATCAACAATCCAGAGACTTTGGGGAAAACAAAGGAACTGCAGAGCTGTGACAATGTGACTTAACAGGTGGTAAAAACTTAAGGACAAAATAGATTCTATATTCTGGGACAAGCAGGCATATGACAAAGAATGCAGATTTGCTGAAAAGTAAAAAAACCCTCCAGTATCAAATGATGTTGATCTAGCTGATGGAGGGGTAAGAGATGTCAAAAAAAAAAAATGGGAATGATTACATACCAAGTTTTGGTAAGAAAAATTTGATTTTTTTTTTTAATGTGTACCTGATTTACAAAACTGTTTAGTTAGCGTGTCAGGGGATATACACTGAGTTTTATGGGAGATAAATATAGAATCACCCTGGATGGGGAGGTGTGTACAAAAGCTATAAAAAGAGAAAATATGTATTTTACATACAAAGTGAAAAAATGCTAAATGTGCAGGTGTGGGAAATAAATCATTGTATTTTGGTTATGCACATCAATAATAGAATCCTAGGGAACACAGGATTTGGTAGCTTGTTTAAGCTGGGGGGATATAGGTCCTGAATTTTAAAATGTCTCATTGTACATATAATTTGGGAGGTATTTGGTTTGCAACAGAGAAAAAGTCAATTCTTTTCCTGTGACAGAACTGGAACAAGGGAATTGCTAAAAAGACCTGTTAAGGTTGGTCTATGCTCATAAGCAAAAAGGACAAATGTGTGTCACTAGGTGACAACAAATATTTCTTAGTGATTGTGGATAGATTTTCCAGTTTTGTTTTGTTTTTCATATGTCAGAAGTTTGAAACAGAGAAGTGATACAATTGAAAGTTTTTAAACAATGGATAAACATAAATGGAAAAATTTGACTACAAAGTAGGGGCTTTGATCACAGACTGGGAAAGGAGAATTCTTGTCTCACAGTTTAAAAAACTGGCTGAGAAAAAAGAAATCCAACACCATTTCACATGTTATGTGTGAAACCGCTAAATCTAAAGTATCTGACAGTTTTTGGACAATATACAAATGTATATGTGCCAGCAAGTTTTAAAAGAAAAAAAATGAACTAAAGAGCCACAAACTAATGTATGTGGGTTATTCAGGAAACAGTTAAAGATTTCACCTTGGTGGTGGTGGGGAACATTTTAATGTCCAAGAGTACCAATTTTGAAAAGATTCAGGTTGAAAAAGATATATTCAAACAAAGAAGCTTTACTGAGAATGAGACAGTTAAACAAAAATGGAGGGGCACACAAACTACAAACATTAATCCTCTGGAAGTGAGGGAAATACTTTAGATCAGTCAATACAGACAAGGCCAACCATATATAAAACTGACAAAAAACAAAGGACACACAAGTTCAGACACATAAGATGAGAGAGGGAAAACAGCAAATTTAATATCAAAGAGAATTCATAGAGTGTGATAAACACCAGACAAATTTATTATCAAAAACAAGAGTTTGTACCATAGTGGCTGGTGAGCCAGGGAGTTTCAGAGATTTAAAAGTTGTTTTTTTCCTGTTGAGGAAAGTGAGAATGGTATTCTACAGTGTAACAAGAGTTCCAATGTTTAGTTGACAAAGAGACGTTTAAATGTGGATGATAGACTAAAAAAGATCACAAGGTGATTGGATACAAATAGATATACAAAATAAAGATGCCTGATGGCAAACAGAGTTACAAAGCTAGGTTAATAGCAAAAGGATTTGCTCAACAAAGGTTTAAAAAACATTGATAAAAACATTTAGTCCAAGGCTGAGAGCTTGTGACTAGTATAGACTTTAACAACAAGGAGGGGCCAGTAGGTGCAACAAGATTGCTTATTTAAATGCTGATGCGTGTGTTTACACAAAAAAGAGATGGCATTTTGGTTATTTAGATTCGAGAGATTCAGACAGAAAAGAGAAATTGTCTAGAGGGATTTGTTATTAAAGATTTTGATTTTTGAGATCTCATTTTAAAGTTGCTGGACTGCTGATAGAAAAAAATGTTTATTGAGTTAAAAAAGATTAAAAACAGTGTGGTTTGCAAAGTGCAAAGGTGGTGACAGGTTTAAAGACAATTGGTTTTATCTGGAATAAAATAACAAGGAGTTTTGAATATCCATATCTATATATATCTATATATATCTTTGTAAAATGTCTGATGGTTATAGTTAACATTAATAGACTAGACATTGCATTTGCAATAGGAGTTTTAATAAGAGAATAAATTGTTTTAAGATAAAAGATTAGACAACAATAAAACATTTGATAAGATTTTTTTTAAGGAAAAAGGGGCTTGTGATTTAAAACAGCTACATTGGGTAAAATGTTTTTATAGTTCATTCATTTGCTTCAAAGTTATATGACAAAAAGTCAGCTAAAGGATTGTTAATTAAGTATAGAGAAAGCCTAATAGTTTGAAAAAACATAAGGATACATAGTTTTAAGCACTGGTAATATAGCATTAAATGAGATAAGAGTAGATTAAACAGTTGTTATAGGATTTAAATTGTAAATTGTCAGTTGTGATATATGGAGATTCACAGACATGCAATGTCATGACAGAAACAGAAAATTTAAAGTGCAGATCAAAATACATTAGAGTTAACAAAATGCCAGGAAACTAGTTTAAAATGGAATTGTGTGCCTACAATGTAAAAATCGAAACACAACACTACAGATATATTAACAAAGGTTCTAAAGATAAAACAACATAAACAATTGTTACAACAGATCGAGATGTCACTTTAAGTATACAGGACTACCCATTGTGCTAAGAAAGTTTCACAACAAAAAATATTGTGCTTCATATACACATCTATACATTTCGGAGGGGAATGTCAAATATGGATGGGTTAGTCAAAGGTGAGATGTGTGTGTAGAATTTTCCTCATGAGAACAACATCTAGAGAAACAAAGAGAACTCGGCACCAGATGGCTACACAGACATAAACATTCCCACATATGCAGCACGTAAACACAGCCTTTGTTATGAGAAAGCATGATATCAAAAAGGTAAACAATGACATCAACATCTTAGGTCATGGGAAAGAAGTCATATGGGTGAATGATGGACAGCAAGAGGCTGGGTTAATACACATCATACAGCATTATCCAATTAGCATAAGGTTAGCACCCAGAAGGTGGAATATGGGAAGGGCCTAGAGAATCTTTTGTCTAGTTTTGTTTATAAACACAACTGTGAGTGCATGCATGTCTGGCAGTGTGGTTTTAACCATGGAGCTTTTGACTTGTAGTTTTTAGTATGTTTATACTGCTTTTACAATCTGTAACTTCTTCTTAATTTTTAACTGCAACAAGTTGGGATCCTAAGCTTTTGAGATTGCTAAAGATGTAATCTTTCATGGCTGAACTGGATTAGTTCATCACAATGGATTTTACTTAGTTATCTTATTTTCTTTGATATGCATTAATAAAACTATATTTTTGGACTTTACAATGTGTCTTTTTGACTGAGGAAGACAGGATCCTGAAGAAGATAAGCTGAGCTAGTTGATGGTAAGAGATACAAAGTGGCTGTGGATCACAGCAGCCAGCTTGTCCTGCAGATTCTGCTGGGTGTCAAAGAGCATCACTGCAACACCCATCATCCACACACTGACAAAGGCAACCTTATCTTGGGTTTTTCTTGGCATGTTTCTTCAATGGGGGTTGCCATTACCATCTTCTGAGGCTGAGAGTGTGTGACATGCCCAGGGTCACTTACTTGGCCACAAATTGTACATACCCCAGAATGCATCACCTAGTATATTGGCAGTCCTTCCCCCTAACACTTTCTAATTTCCCCCCAACCATCTCATAGCTGGGAGATGGAAATAATTTTTAAAGCAGCATTTAAATCTGGACTATTTTTTAAAAAGTAAGGTCCAAAACACACTGCAGAAATAATAAGGTCCAAAGCACACTGCAGAAATAAATGCTAGGGAACATGAGAGCTGTAGTTTGTTGTGTTTATAAGTGACAGTTTTCCTGCATTTGAATTAAAATTACCATATTGAAATCAAATCTGTTTGTTTGTTTGAATACAGTAATAGTTGAGAACTGGGTAAACATCTTCATGTTCTTCTCCAATGGTGAGAGCATCATAAAAATTATTAATTTTTGTCTGATAAAATGAAGAACATGAAGAATGATATCCATAGTCTGAATGAGTGCAGAAAGAGATGTAAAATTGCTGTCAAAAATCACTAAACATTTATTAACAGTGAAGGCAGAACCAGCTCTACCATTAGGCAGAGCAGTGAAGCTGTCTGAGGTGTCAGATGATGGAAATCAGGTGGCAGCCACCAAATCATGACCCTTGATGCCCTGGATCATGTTTTGTACATGACCTGCCCCACATCCCCTCCACTAGACTGCTGCCCTCAGGAATGATGGGAGTACTATCCCTTTGGCAGTGCTGAAATAAGATTCACTGTGAATTCAGTTTGCATCTGTATATGAAATTTGGAATCCACCATCATGTCAACCCTGGGCCAACCCTGACAATGGCCAAATTGATACCCTCATAATGATAATTTCTTGCCAAATAATATATACAATGTAACATACTTTTGCTGTTTTATCTGCAGTTTGGGATATACTGTGTCATCATAGTACATAGTGTATTTTAGGATTTGCAGAATACAGCATTTGCTCTGCAGTTCCCAGCATCACAGCATCATGTTTCATCATGTATGTTTCTCTGATTGGCTCTTATCACATGTCATTCATTTCTAAAAACCTACCATTATAGGTTATAGTTAAAGACAGTGACTAGGGTTGGAAAGCAAGCATCAATTATAGACCTGCATGTTCATTGTACTTTTGTCCCCACTCTAGATTTTTCATTTCCTTAAGAAAATAGTGGCACATTTAGTCATGCAGATTACATAAGCACATAGGATATAGACTAATTCACAGTTTTTCACAGTTCAAATTTCTAAAATATTAAAGATTCATGAGTGAAAACCAGGCCTAACTATATATTTGAGAATTAAGCATCTACTGGATTCAATTTATGAACAAATTCAAGTTCTGGTAACCTCACCCATTATCGGTGGCAAATGCAGTTAAAATACTGGGTCTCTGGGCTTTGGGTCTTAGTATTTAAGCTTCTGATTTCTTCCATCCTACATACAGATTGTAAGAAAAGATGCCATGAGTATCTAGCATTTTCTCCAAGCAAGGAAACTGACACTGCAGAAAGAAGTCATGAAAGTTGATGTTGGGAGAGTGGGGAAAATGAAATACACTTACCTGATCTGAGCTTCATTGTTCAGCAAAAGGTCAAATCCCTAGAGATATGGAGCATCAGTTTCTATTGCGCTGATACTGGTAAAAATTGATCATGTTCTTGAGAACACACTGAAAACATCCTTATACAAGTACTGCTAATAAGAACTGGAACAAAGAGGCAAGTTATTTCTTCTAACAAAATAGTGTTTATAATGTATATTCTCCATCTTACTTTTTAAAAAATATCCGAGACTATGAACCTTGACAATTCAGAGCTTGGCTACTAGTCATTATGGCTTTATGTTACCTCCATTATCAGAGATAGTGTGCCTCTGAATCCCAGTTGCTAGGGAACACAATAGAGGAAGTGCTATTATACTCATGACACTTTCCTAGGTCTGTTTACCTTTTCTGCACAAGAATCCTGGACTAGTCAGAGAACATGATTACACATAACTTTTAAACTGCTATCAGTGTTTTAAAATAGTGCCTTTGGCGATACTTATCCCATGGCATCACCTCCAACCTATAGCTGCTGTGTCTGTGATGTGTAGTTAGGGTGTCCCTTTTCATTGATGGGGAAAACCCATCAATAGCTCCCAATTGCATGTAAATTCCAGTACTCCTCATGTGCAAAAATCATTGACACAGCAGTTCCATTGTTGGCAGTCATGTGGTGTCACAATCCCCTCTCTCCCCCTTGCTATTCCCAAGCACCTTGATTGCTTTTATTTTATTTGGGCCTCTGCAGATGGCACAAAGCACTGTCTTGGAGGCAGGGAAGGGGCAGCCACATGCAGGCAGCCCCAACCACTTCCCAAGGACGTCATTGGAGTGCCCACCATTGCACACAGGAGGTGCTCCAATGACATCCTTTCAGCTCAGAGTCTGAACACATTGAGCCAGAAGAAGTGCAAAAGAGCCACATGGCGACTCTTCGGGCACCCCTTCCATGGCTTGTGGAAGCAGTGCTATTTTAGCACTCCTTTCCTAGGCGGCGAAAGGGAGGATCGTGGCCGAAGCATGGGGCAGCCTCAGCCCCAATCCACCACTTCCCAGGGCAGCCCACAGCCACCCGTCTGCATCCCCCTGTTGTTTATTTTATTTATTTATTTATTTTAAAAAACTTAGATCACACTAGTAGAACTGCACAATTGCAAATAAAAATGTAAAAAAAATGAAATGAAATGAAAAAATGAAAAGCATGCTGGATAGGTCATAGTGCAGGGAGGCAGAGTTAATGTGGAGTGTGGAAGAGTGGCAGCAGTAGCCCCAGTGACACATTTTTGAACATATGTGATAGTGGCTGCTCTCAAACCGTTATGTTTGTGTTTTCATTAATTAGTGTGATTGTGACAAGAACAGGGCTCATGTGATAATGTTAAGAGTCTCGGTCCTGTGTTAATGCAGGGTCAGCATTATAACTAGAAATTGAGAGTAAGAGAATCTGGTAGCTTATACTGAAAAAAATTATGGCTCAGCTGGTTGATCTGAAACTTGACAGTTCAGAAAAGGTAACTCTGAGGATGATCCAGGCCAGTTTTGAACAGCGGTTGGTTGTGTCTTCTGTGTCATGAGGCAGGGAATCCATTCCTTGTTTTAGCCTAGATTTTTTAAATGATGAATCCAAGGTGCAAAACCCTATCCATATAATAGTCTCAATGCATTAGACAGCTTCTTTAAAGATCTCACTAAATCTTAAAATACATGCATGGACATGGAAGCTACCAATTGCCACTAGTTTTGAGGCAGAAAAGCCTAGAAAGTCATGCCAATCTGTGAGCAGGTGATTGCACTAGATTACTATTAGTTTTTAATATATTTTGCAAGTTTTTAATTGTAACCTTTTAGACTGTGAGCTGCTTTGGGTCCCAGTTTGGGGAGAAAAGCAGGATATAAATTAATATAATGAATAAAGAAATAAATTAGTAACACTATATGATGTAGTTGTGGAGGATGTACATCTAAACAGCCACCATTTTTTGGCATTTAAGGGCCTAAATCAACATAGAAGGTCCCTAACAGTACTTGCTACACTGAAGGCCCTCCACTCCCATTCATTAAACAATTTGACTTGATCCAGTATATTGCACCACTTCTGCAATTACAGGTCAGTGCTACCACTCTTCTCTGGCTTTAACTAGACCCCATAATTTTGGATCTGCTTTTTCTTGTCTAAGGAGGCCTCCCATAGATAAGATGTAGCAATGATCTTGGTCCCCTTTCAAGTATTATTTAATGGCATTAATAATGACCCTAAACAAACTTATCATATGAGTCATTCAGAACATAATTCTTTAAAGACTATTCTAGAGCTGTTATGTTAATATTTTCTCCTTTGTAGCCTGGTCATCTCACATTCATACTAAATACAACAGTAAAATGGCAGTTTCACTGTGTACTCCACTTAACCCTATGACCCAGTTCTGGTCACAAATATAACTCTGCTTAAGTCTTTGTAAGCATATGTTAATTATGTATTTTTCATAATTAACATCACCTGATGTACATCTGTGAAGTGGGAAAGGAATGTAAAAAAAAGGCAAGGGGAAAAGATTATTGACCACGAGGAAGCAACTGACTGTTAAGGCTAATCATTTGTTACAAAATAGCTGGATATAATGCTGTGTTCAGTGTTAGATGATTTTCATCATAGTACTACTTGTACCTGCCATTGTTCATTATTGTGATTGACAGGGTTATTTAATTTTCACTACCAGATGAAAAACTAATTATATCATAATGAATTAGTATCCCAATAAGTATATTTTCCCCTTCATTTTCCAAAGAGAAGGTCACAGATCTGAACCTTTTCACCCAAACATGTCAAACATTAAAAATCTAGCATTTTTTACACTCTCCACCATGCTAGAAGTAGTATGTCATAATTCAAAACAAACGTGTTCACATTAGGAAAGATATTGTGCACTCATTTCCTCCCACTAATCCAGAGTACCACAGCATTAGGTCATTCTAAATGAACATCAAACTCACTTGGCATTCCCTTCCATTTTATTGTATTCTGTCACTTTAAACTACTTTTAGGTAGAAATATTTTGCTTAAATAATACTGGACCTATCTTAGCTGCAATTAGCTATTTGGGGGAGACGGGTGCCTCCCTATATGAGTCTCCCTGCACTCTAAGATCAGGGAAGGAGGCTTTCTTTCACTCCCACCACAATCCCAGGCATATCTGGTGAGGACATGAGAGAGTGTATTCTCAGTGGCTGCAGCCATGTTGTGGAACTCTCTTCTCCAGGAGATCTAGTTGGTCCTCTCCCTGTTGTCTTTCAAACAGCAAGTAAATGCCTTTTGTTTTATTAAAAGAAGTATTTGGTGACAGGACAAAGTGTAGTGTTTTTATTTTATTATGTTTTAAATGTACCCTTATTTTCTGGCGTATAAGACTACTTTTTAACCTGCAAAACCTGGGGTTAAAGTGGGGGGGGGGTCGCCTTATACGCCGGGTATAAGGAGGTTCATGATAGGTTTGCCTTAGTGTCATCATCAGTTGGAAATGACTTGAAGGTGCACAGCAACAACAACAACAGTTTTGGAAGTCATAGGGCCTTTGCAGACTGCCAGAAATAGTGCACATTAAATTGAGGCACTGCCCTGGCTCAGTGCTAGGGAGTCATGGGAACTGTATTTTTTTCTGGGACATTGAGCCTTCTCTGTCAGAGAGTTCTGGTGCCACAATAAATTACAGTTCCCATGACTCCCTAGCACTGAGCCAGGGCAGTGCCTCAATTTAATGTGCACTATTTCTGGCAGTCTGCAAAGGCCCATACTCTTCCCAAACTCTATATTTTAACTGGAAAAGTGGAGGGTCGTCTTATATGCCCAGTCGTCTTATACGCCAGAAAATACGGTATTTTAATGCTGTTTTTACCTGTTGTTTTATGTTTTAAATGTATTATAATGCTGTTTTTACCTGTTGTTTTAAAAATCAAAGTTAGTTTAATAGTATTTTAACTTTTGTATAAGAGGATTTGTTAATGTATTGTAGTTCTAATCTGTTGTATACTGCCTTGAGTTCCATACTGGAAGAAAGGTGGGATATATAAGGAGGAGGCAAGTGAGGTGTCAGGAGCCATCCACTGAAAGTGTGTCAGAAATCTGGAGATAAAGGAAGGTTTCCACAAGGTGTTATATAGTTTGTGAATGATTTCCAGCCAGTAACACAACTCACTGTATGAACAGAGTTGGACCTCAGTATCAGCATAATCATATCAGTTATATTCTCTCATTAGAATTGAGGTTCCAAAATGTTAACTGTATTCAAGTGTTTACTCAGCAATTCATAGGATACGTAAAAGATTGTGCCTTTGCATTAAAAATACGTTTATAGATAACATGCTGAATTCCAAATGAAAAGAAAAAAAATAGACTAAGCACTTAAGAATTGTGAATACTACTGTAACCTAGGGAGCAGAACATGCAGTTTATGGTGGGTGAAATAAGAGTAAGTAAATGAGGCTGCACAAGTGCTTTTATTACTGGAATGAAAAGTGAAATGGCTGGAGAGTTGCCATCCAAAGGCAAAGTGAGCAGCAGCAAAGACATTTAGACTGGGCTTTTAAAATAAGATGAGATGTTGTATTTTACAAATATACATGTACCAGTATTCCTAATGGCTGGAATTCATAGAGCATTGGTGTCTGTGATGGTGGATGGCTTCCAGACTAGGGAGATACTGAATCCACTGTGGGTTTTGCCCCAAATTTGAAATGTACATGGGGTATAGGGTTTAACATCTTGGATAGATCTTCTAAAGTATGAGCCAACCCCTGGATCAAATTCATTGTCCCACTGACATGGAAGCTATCAACTCCACTCTTGGCTCTGACTCATTGTTACAGAAGGATGGTGTGAAGGATGCATACATTGCAAAACTACTATATGACCTACAGGGAGCCATTATGACTGAAAACTGCATATGTGGATTTGGCTGCATGTACATATACTATCCATGTTCTGGAAAGCACTGCACAGTCTACAGCAGAGTTTTTAAAGAAAATGGTTTCTGGATGGGTTTTGAATACAAAATGAGAGAACATCAGCCTCCAAAAGAATGAAAGGACTAGTGGCTTGAGCACAGAGGTGTAGCATAACACAGGGGCAGTATATTGGATTAGGACCATGAGTAAGAAGGGTATAAATAGAGATAAATAGAGCTGCTGGACACTGAAGGAACTGCTGCTGGACACTGAAGGAACTGCTGCCGTCACCTGCAATACCTGTGGGATGTTTGTATTCTTACCTACAGATGTGGGGAACTACACATGCACAAAGTGCAAGTTGGTAGCCTTGTTGGAGGACAAAGTACAGCAGCTGGAGGCGCGGGTAGCTACACTTCAACATATTAGGGAACAAGAGGCTTTCCTTGACCGAACAGAACAAACGGTCTTGGATGGGGAACACACAGAGGAAGTCGCTGGGGAAGACAAGGTCACATCACACACACAGGAGGTAGAAAGCTGGAGGAAGGTCACACGCAGAAGTAAGGAGACCAGGGATCGTACTGGGAGCTTGCAGCTACAGAACCGATTTCAAGCTCTTACTCTTAGCAAGGAGGATGCAGAAGAGCAGCATGGACAGATTTCAAAGACAGAGCAGGGGACCCTGGCAGTTCCACCACAGGGAACAGTCGCTGCTAAGCCTCGGAGGAGGCGTGTGGTCGTGGTGGGGGATTCCTTGCTGAGGGGGACAGAAGCAGTGATTTGTGGGCCTGACAAGATGTCTCGAGAGGTGTGTTGTCTTCCTGGGGCAAAGATCAGAGATGTGACAGAGAGGCTGACAAGACTGGTCAGGCCTACCGACCAATACCCCTTCCTTTTAGTCCACATGGGAATGAACGACACAGCAAGACACAGCCTTCAGAACATCAAAAGGGATTACAAGGCTCTAGGAAAGAAGCTGAAAGAAATGGAGGCACAGATTGTCATCTCATCTCTTCTGCCAGTTCAAGGGCATGGTCCAGGAAGAGAGAGGAAGATAGCAGATGTCAACAATTGGCTCCGCAGATGGTGTCGTCGAGAACGATTTGGATTCTTGGATCATGGGCTGCAGTTCCATGAGGGCGGACTCCTGGCAAGGGATGGGCTGCATCTCACACCAGTTGGAAGAAATGTTTTTGCCAACGGTCTGAAGAATTTGATCAGGAGGGCTTTAAACTGAACTGTGTGGGGAAGGGAGACAACGTCCTGGAAGACAAAAGGACTGGAGAAAATAGTCAAACTGTCATAGAGGAAACAAGGCAAACAGTACAGGGACCCAACAGTGGGAGGCAAAAAAATGTACACAGGCAGCAAGTAAAGGGGACACATGGTCTTAGATGTCTCTACACTAATGCACAGAGCATGGGAAATAAGCAAGATGAACTTGAACTCCTAGCACAACAAAGCAAATATGATATAATAGGCATCACTGAAACCTGGTGGGATGAATCTCATGACTGGAATGTAGAAATAAAGGGGTATAACCTTTTCAAGAGAAACAGGACAAACAGAAAAGGAGGAGGAATAGCATTATATGTCAGGGATATTTACACCAGTGAAGAAATCCAGGACATCAATCCTGGAAGCCAAGTGGAGAGCATCTGGATAAAAATTAAAGGGGAAGGAAACAACAGGGATGTTAGTGTGGGAGTCTACTACAGACCCCCAACTCAAGCAGAAGAATTGGATGAAGCCTTTCTAGAACAGATGACCACACACTCAGAAAGGAGAAATATAGTAGTGATGGGTGACTTCAACTATCCGGATATTTGCTGGAAGTCAAACTCTGCAAAATCCTCGAGGTCTAGCAAATTCCTCACTTGCCTTGAAGACAATTTCATTGTTCAAAAGGTGGAAGAGGCAACGAGGGAGTCAGCTATTTTGGATCTGATCCTAACTAACAGGGAAGACCTAGTTAATGGGGTGCAAGTGGTTGGATCCTTAGGCGGGAGTGATCATGTCCTCCTGGAATTTATTATACAGTGGAAAGGAGAAGCCAGGCATAGTCAGACACGCATTCTAGACTTTAGGAAAGCTGATTTTACTAAACTTAGAGAAATACTGAGGGTGATCCCATGGACAGGAATACTAAAAGAGAAGGGAGTTCAAGATGGATGGGAGTTTCTCAAAAGGGAGATACTGAAGGCACAATTTCAAACCGTGCCAATGAGGAGGAAGAATGGGAGGTGTCTCAAGAAACCAGGATGGATGACTAAGGAACTTGCAACTGACCTATGTTTTAAACAGAACATGTATAAGAAATGGAAAAATGGGGAAATCACCAAAGAGGAATTCAAACAAATAGCTAGCACGTGTAGGGGTAAAGTCAGAAAAGCTAAAGCGCAGAATGAAATCAGGCTTGCTGGAGAGGTTAAGAACAATAAAAAGGGCTTTTGGGGGTATGTCAGTAGCAAAAGGAAAAAGAAGGAAATGGTAGGGCCACTGTGTGGAGAAGATGGCAAAAAGTTAACAGGGGACAGAGAAAAGGCAGAATTACTCAACACCTTCTTTGCTTCAGTCTTCTCAGAAAAGGCAAAGGGTGCTCAACTTGAGGATAATGGAGCAGAGGACAGAATAGGAGAATTTCAGCACAGAATAAGTAAACAGATAGTACAGAAACATCTGGTTAATCTAGATGAATATAAGTCTCCGGGACCAGATGAATTACATCCAAGGGTATTAAAAGAACTGGCAAATGTAATATCAGAACCATTGGCAATAATCTTTGAGAATTCCTGGAAAACAGGAGAGGTCCCAGCGGACTTGAGGAGGGCAAATGTTGTCCCCATCTTCAAAAAGGGGAAAAAAGAGGATCCCAACAATTATCGTCCAGTTAGTCTGACATCAATACCCGGAAAGATTCTGGAGCAGATCATTAAACAGAGAGTCTGTGAACATCTGGAAGATAATTTCATAATCACAAAAAGTTAACATGGGTTTCAGAGAAACAGGTCATGCCAGACAAATCTGATCTCTTTTTTTGATAAAATTACCAGCTTGGTAGATGAAGGGAATGCTGTGGATATAGTATATCTTGATTTCAGTAAGGCCTTTGACAAGGTTCCCCATGACATTCTTGCAAGCAAGTTGGTAAAATGTGGGCTAGACAAAGTAACTGTTACATGGATTTGTAATTGGTTAACTGGTCGAACGCAAAGGGTGCTCAACAATGGCTCCTTTTCAACTTGGAAAGAAGTGACCAGTGGGGTGCCACAGGGCTCTGTACTGGGCCCAGTGCTATTCAATATATTTATTAATGACTTGGATGATGGTATTGGGGGCATAGTTATCAAATTTGCAGACGACACCAAATTAGGAGGAGTAGCTAATACCCCAGAGGACAGGATCAAAATTCAAAATGACTTGAACAGACTAGAAAGTTGGGCCAAAGCTAACAAAATGAAATTCAACACAGAGAAATGTAAGGTACTGCACTTAGGGCGGAAAAACGAAAAGTACAGATATACGATGGGGGACACCTGGCTGAATGAGACTACGTGTGAAAGGGATCTAGGAATCCAGGTGGACCACAAGTTGAACATGAGTCAACAGTGCGATGCAGCAGCTAAAAAGGCCAATGCAATTTTAGGCTGCATCAGTAGAAGTATAGTGTCTAGATCAAGAGAAGTAATAGTGCCACTCTATTCTGCTTTGGTCTGGCCTCACCTGGAATACTGTGTCCAGTTCTGGGCACCACAATTCAAAAAGGATGTGGAGAAACTGGAGCGTGTCCAAAGGAGGGCAACTAAAATGGTGAAGGGTCTGGAAAGCAAGCCCTATGAGGAACGACTTAGGGAGCTGGGGATGTTTAGCCTGGAGAAGAGAAGGCTGAGAGGTGATATGATAGCCGTGTTTAAATATTTGAAGGGATGTCATATCGAGGAGGGAACAAGCTTGTTTTCTGCTGCTCCAGAGACTAGGACCCGAAACAATGGATGCAAGCTGCAAGAAAAGAGATTCCACCTCAACATTAGGAGGAACTTCCTGACAGTAAGGGTGGTTCGACAGTGGAACACACTCCCTCGGAGAGTAGTGGAGTCTCCTTCCCTGGAGGTCTTTAAGCAGAGGCTGGATGGCCATCTGTCGGGGATGCTTTGATTGGGAGTTCCTGCATGGCAGGGGGTTGGACTGGATGGCCCTTGTGGTCTCTTCCAACTCTATGATTCTATGATTCTATGATAAGGAATGAGAAAGTAACTTAAAGTGAGTGAGTGGCTGCAATATAGGCATTTAACCACTGTGCCACCAGGGCACCACTTACTTAAAGAAAGTAACTTAAAGTTACTTTCTTTAAGTAAGTGGTGCCCTGGTGGCACAGTGGTTAAATGCCTATATTGCAGCCACTCACTCACAAACCACAAGGTTGCAAGTTCAATACCAGCCAGGGCTCAAGTTTGACTCAGGCTTGCATCCTTCTGAGGTCACTAAAATGAGTATCCAGCTTGTTGGGGTCAATTAGCTTACCATTGTAAATGGCTTAGAGACTGCATAGCATGGTATGAAGTGGTATATAAATGAAGCTGCTATTGCTATTATTTGGATTTTTAGAGTGGTTCATTGTTGTTACTAATCACTCCCACACCCTGTCTAAGGTAGTGGTAAGGACTACAATCAGGCCACCCAAATTATTCCAACTGCATATTCCTCTTGCACAATGAATTTTAAAAGACATTCATCTATGTTACCCCAGATTACGCACATGTACATCACCAGGAGGACTGTAGCCATTATATTTCTCCTAAAATATGAAATAAACAACCAACAAATTGGTAAAACATCAAAAAGATGCACATTGTGTGATTTCTGTGGGTACCACATAAGCCTGTGGGTACCACATAAGCTGCACAAGAACAGCCTCTGTTCAGGCAATCTTTCCCCCATGATATAGATACCTCAGGCAATATAAAGACTAGAATGAATAAAAATATAGGGAAACCCATCAGTAATATGCTTCAGCAATGAGGATATATGAATGAACAGACAAGGAACTACAAAAGTGCAAGAGGCAATGTAACAGCAAGGAGGGGGAAAAGCATGCTGAGATACAAAATATTTGGGATATACAGAGGTTTGGAGGTAGAGGGAACAAAAATGGCAGGTAAAGAAGAATAAAGGGAAAGAGGAGATAAAGAAGGAAAAGAAAACCAGTGTGGTGTGGTGATTTTGGTGCTGGGTTATGACTCTGGAGAAGAGGGTTTGTATCCCTGCCTGGCCAAGGAAAACCAAGAGGTGACATTGGGCAAGTCATAGCCCTCTTTGAAGAAATATTGCCCAGCTCCCCACAAAATAAAAACATAAGTTCACCCTAGGATAGTCATAAGTCAGAAATTACTTGACGGCACACAACAACAAAGAAGAAGAAAAGGACACAAAATATTTCAGTGGTGTGCATTTCAAATGGCATGGAATTAGGAAAGACATGGAGAAAATGAAGGAGAGAGAGGATAAAAGTGACTGCAAAGAACTAGGCAATTGTGAAGTCTTTCTGAGGTCAGTTAGTACACAAAGTCAAGAATACTGAGAAATGTTTATCATATCAGCCCATCTGACTTTAATTAGATTTTACCCCTTTGTTATGTCATAAAGTTTGTATCCAATATTTATATGTTTAATCTGGAACATCATCTGGACATAATAACATGACAGCCAGCATGCAAATCCTGTTTTAAAAATGAAAGGGGAAAAGATGGGAGGAGCAATGGGGGTGAGAAGAATTAAGGAAAAAAGATAATATTAACACATAAAATGGTTTGAGGAAATGATCTCCCCCTGAAAAAGCACTATTTGGGAACTGAAAGAGAGAGCATTTGGTATAGTCCTGCTGTATGCACATGCATAATATAGTCTATTTTCATTTCAGGAGAATAATTGCTTTCATGGATGCTCTATTTTTATAAGATTTTGTTTAAAAAAGAAAGAAAAAGAAGAAAAATGACAAAGGGCTGAGCAATGATTGCAGCATATGCACACAACTAAGCAAGAGAAATAAATAAGGAAATATGTAAAGGAGAGATGCAATCCCAAAGACTAATATATTTCACAACAAAATTACAGAAATAACATGCCTGCAGACTCTAGATACTAACTTCAATCACGATTATTGCTATCCAAGTGACTGGTTCATTTCCCTTGCTGCAGGACAAAACCTGACTGAGCATCACGTAGGAGACAAAGAAAACTCTGTAACAGAAATCATATATTTTGATTCAAAAATCACTCTGTGGAACAACATGGATGGATTTAAAACCATAAAGTCTCTACATTTTATCTCTATTGAAAAATTTCTGGCATTTTTCACCCATTCCCAACCTCCTGTAATAGAAAATACTCAAGGTTAGAATCCCTCCGCTTGTTCCTTTGTTATCCCTTCCCCTTTACTTGGTACAAGGTAATATTAGAGATACTTAAGGGATTTGATCTTTGCAAATGTGTATACATAATGCCTTGAACAACAACTCTTAATAAAATATTGTTTAATATGTTAATTAAAAGTTAACAATAATTCCAAATTTTGCACACCTCAAAATGTTTTGATGTAGTTCTTGGAAATTCACATGTATAAGCATTTAATTTTTTTGAGACAAAAACACATTTAAGTGAATATTTTTAGGGATGTCTAAAGTGCTATATATATTTATAATAACAGTAATGCAGAAATGAAAGGTTTTATGAGTGAACACATTCAAAATGGACAGATTCACTCCCACCTCTCACTCAATTCTCTTTTTTCTCCCAGTCCTTGGAAGAAAGCTCGAGAGGCAATGGTCCATTTAAATGGAAGTAGCAGTGAAAGTACAGTCAATTGATATGAGGCTGGATCCAGCAATGAATTCCATTGCCCCAATACCCACTAAGGTTGCCAGGTTGGATACAGGTCAGGACTGTTGTAGCTTTAATCCTGAAGAGATTGAGAAGTAGGATATACTGTAGTACTTTGTCAAGACAGGGAAAGCTTTCTGTCTTCCCTTACATTTCAAACTTGAGCTTTCAGCTGCAGCCATTTTCTCCCAGCATGTTTCTTTTCTCCTTAGTGAAGATCAAGAGAACGTTGCATAGTGGGACTGATGACAAGAACACAGCTTGGTAATCCTATGCCCCTTTCTACCCCTGTTCTCCACCAGGAGATGAGAAGCAGCTGCAGTTGAAATTTGAAAGAAAAGGGAAGACAGGTACCTTTATCTGTCAATCTGTTAGGGATTGAAGCTACAAGAACCCCATCCCACAAGTGATATAATCACAGTAAATGGAAAATCTGTAGACGTACCCCAAAAGATTAGGCTCCTTAGACTTCCACTATGGACTTTGAGTCTAGGACATGTTAAAATGGCCCATAACCTTCCATTTTAATATCACAAATATTGTGAGGTTCACCCCTCAATGACCCTAAATGGAACTGCCATAATCCTCCACACAAAGGGTCACATCGGTAGTTTAGAAGTTGCAAAAGGGCTGATTCACTCACACACACCTCAGGAAGGCAAAACAATTCAATCAAGGAATTGCAAATCAATTTCCAGGTGCAATGTTTGTTCCTGTCTCATACTCCTGCAGACTACCTAAAGCAGGAATCAGCATTTCCATCTTAATTCTCACCATTACCTCATACAATATGGACTATTGGCCATGGGACCACTGGTTCTTTTTCCCAGATGAGATCCCCTATAAAAAAAAAACCCAAATTTCTAGTGCTCCTCAGACTAGTTGGTTCAAAGGCAGGCACTCTGTCACTCTGAACCCCACTAGTCCTGGGTTGCCACTGCCACTCTGAGTGCTCAGGAATGGCCAAGTCCCACATCCCAGTTATCAAACCGCGTCTACTGGAGTAACCTCGCTACTGGTAACTATAACTCCTACTGAAGCCTCCCTTCTATCTTAACCTCTTTCCTTTGATTCATCATCCCTTGTGTTCATGTGTGTAAGAATGTGGATTCTGGCTATGTGTGTGTTTAATTTCTTTAATAAAGTATAGTTAATAGAAGAATCTACCTCTGCAGCTCCTTATCTCCGTAAACATATGAGACAGTATCCCAGGCTGCTTGTAACTCAGCCATAGTTGAGCTAAAATTCCCTAGACTTCATAGTTATAGACAGGACAAGTAACCCACCTAGGCACTGACCTTGCTCATACAGGTTGAGTCTTCCTTGGAACCTTGGTATTTTGGATTTTAGATTTTTTTTTCAGAGTTTGGAACATTTGCATATACATAATGAGATATCTTGAAGATGAGAGTGTCACGACCACTTTATTCAACTACACTATATTTTTTTGAGGACAGCACCATGGGCCTTTTCTACCCAGGTCACCTTTGTGATTAATCCTCTTGGGCACTTATATTGTATAAGATTTAGTAGCGTGTTTTTGTTTTAAAACTCTGGCCAAGTGTTTCTTGAAACAATAACAGAAGTTTATTTGAAATTAGAATTGTACAAAGGATCATGGATATGAAGTTGTCATTATAGGTTTTACTTGTATTACAGAGGGCCGATGAAGACGGTCCTTAAGGGGTAGCTCTGTGCCACCCCTGGGAGCGGCAGATGGGGGCCACAGCTAGCACAAGCTATGGCCCCGATCCTCTTTTTTACCACCCCCAAAAGAGCAGGTAAATGCCACTCCATTTTGGAGCTGCAAAAAGCTGCCCTTAGAGCCACCACTGTAGCTCTTTTGTGCCCCTTTGGCACAGTGTGTCTGTATGCTGTGCCAAGAGGGTGCTCTGACACTGTGTGATGAGTGGTCAGGTGCGCAGCATCAGGGCAGAGTTGGGGCAGCTGACATGCAGTCGCCCCACCCCAAGTCTACCCCCAGGCCGGCCTAAAGTGCCGGTCTGCATCCCCCCTTAGTTGCATTCACATTTTTTTATTTTTATACTTAGTAGTGACTTATACTTCTAAAGGAACAACTGTTTCTAACCATATGTTTATCTTGTTACTAAGACTTTTCTCTTTCACCTATACTCTTTCATCACCCCAGAACTTCCCTGTTCCTCTTTGGGCAATTCTTTTCTCTAGGAGTTCAGTTATCTCAGAGACCCTGAACATCAGACTCTCACACAATTTTTCACTTTCACTACTATTCCAACACCCTATCACCAACAGATTCTACCTGCCCCTCTTATCCTCATAGCTGGAATTTGAATGGCTGTTGAATTCTCCATCCCTATTGGTTGTCTCTAGGGCCAGCTGAATTCTGCCTTCTCTTCACAGGCAGCCAAATCTAAACACAAAATTATGTTTCATATACACTTTATACACATACCCCATAGATAATTTTATACATAATATTTTTTTAAAAAATACATTTGTACATGAAACAAACTTTATCTACACCAGTGGTCCCCAAACTTTTTAAGGCTACCTCTCCCTTTCCTTTTGGGTAGCAAATCTAATGACTCCCCAGCACACATTTTTTGATATTAGGTCTGCTGTTCTCCTTGTAGTCATGCTGGCCAGATGAACACAGAATTGCCTCTGACAATACTGGCTCCCTCGAATTAGTAACCGAGTTGAGCACTGTCCCCTAGAGTTGGACACAACTAGACAATCTTGTCAAGGGAAAACCTTTACATTTACTTTTTCTACTGCAAATTCAAAACAACCAATCTTGGTTGCTGATCCCTTTGCACCCAGTCACCTTGGGAGCAGCAACCAAGCAGCTGGCTGAGCAGCCAACCTTGCAGCTAAGTCAAGAGGCTTCTTGGCTGCTGTTTGACTAGCTGCTTAGTTTCTATTCCCTTTGCATCCTGTCATCCTGAGAGTAGCAACTGAGCCTCTGGCTAAGCAGCAACTGAGAAGCCTCTCACCCATGCCAGCCTTGTAGCAAAGGCCAGTGCAGACAAGCGGGTTCTTGGTTTCTGCTCAAGCAGCTTCTCAATTGCTGCTCCCAGGGTAACCAGGTGCAAGGGAAGAAGCTTCCCAAGCTGATAAGGTACAAGATAAGCTTCTTCCTAAAGAGAAAGACTCTCAATCCTTCATCAGGGCAGAAAAAGGCTCAGCCAGTGTGTGTGTGTAGAGGGTTTACATGGGCCACATGCTCTGGACTAGAGACTGGTGTGGGCTGGAAAGGGAGAGATTTTAACTACAGGAGCCACTCCAAGACAAGGCAAAATTTCCAAAAATTGAGCAAAGATACTCCTTCCCCAGAGAAATGTCTTCCCCACACAGCTTCAAGTGTCCACTCTCTTACAAAAAAAAAAGTTTCTTCTGGGACCTCTCATCCTGTCTGATGAAAGAAAGCAGGAGAAGCAGTACAACTCCAGCCTGCCAGTCAAGTCCTAGCAATGCTCATAAAGCTTAAGCAGGTTCCCCAATTTGGAAGTTTCTTTTTGCTGCTACCATGTGCTCTAATTCTTTGCTCCAATCTGACCCAAAATGGTACTGCTCTGAGCCACAGAAGTGATGCCCTGTGCCCCAGCCTCACACAAGTTTCCCAGTTGCCACTATTAGCAAAAAATGCCAGAAAGGGAGTGAACTCACATGGACAGGCAAAGAGCGGGAGACACCACCACCCAAAATGATCAGCAAGGCTGTGTGATGGTCTTCTGGGGACCCTGGGAAAAAGTTTAATGTAATCCCCATCTCCACCATAGTCCTGAAGACTGCCGGTTCCCCCTTGTCTTTCCTGCACACTTATCCTGTTTACCTTAGCTGGCAGGGAACAGGAAGCAGGAATTCAGACTGAAAGTCCAGACTGCAAAGCCTAATCAAATTTCAAGAAGTAAAAGGTATAAGCATGAACATAGTCTAAAGTCCATTCCAAGGGTCTAGAAACTGGAGTCCAATTCAAGGTATCAGAGTTCACAGTAATGAAGGAACATTCAGGACAGGTTGTCAGCCACAAGAGAGTGAAGCAACTGGCTCCTTTTAAGGAGTTTAGCGTGCCTCAGCTATTATCGGTTAGCTCTCCTCTTGGCCTCCAGCTGGGATGAGCATCTCAATAATTCTTTGGCATGTCATCTCTCAGCAGGTCCTGTTACTGGCATGATAGGATGTGCCTCTTCCTCCTCCATGTCCTGCTTGTCCTTGGAGACTGCAGTGGAATCCCTTAGCACAAGGTCCTCTCCTAAATCACCAGGTATCTTCAAGTCTATCTCTACCTCATCAGATTCAGGGGGGGCTATGACACCACTCCCCCTCCTATCATCATCCTCCCTGGATGACAGGGAACATGGCTTGTCAGGATAGTGGTAGTGGAAGTCTCGGACTAAATCAGGAGCATGGACTGTGGAAGTGTCTTCCCAGGAGCATTCCTCCAACTGATACCCTGCCCAGTCAATCAGGTACTGCAGCCTACCTTGATGTTTCTTGGAGTCCAAGATCTGGGCTACCTCAAACTCCTCCTCTCCACTGACCAGGACGAGAGGCAGAAGAGGGGATGATCCAGCATTAAGGCAGACATCTGTGGCAGGGACCAGGAGGGAGTGATGGTATACAGGATGGATCCAAAGGGTCCATGGAATCTGCAACCAGAATGCCACAGGATTTATCTGCACCATGATTGGGTATGGTCCTACAAAGTGGGTGTCTCACTTCCGGCAAGGATGTTGGAGCAATAAGTGGCATGTAGAGAGCCAAACCCAATCACTACTCTCAGAGGAGGAGCCAGCTGACATATCTGATCAGCACTTTGTTTGTAGGCCTGCTTCGCCTGTGCCAGTTGATCTTTTAGCACTCCCTCCAGTGCATGCAATTCCTCCACCTATTGATCTGCTGCAGGGGTGGGAGATGGGGAGACCACTTCAGGAAACAGATGAGGAAGGAAATCATAGTTCACAAAGAATGGTGACTGCTGAGTGGAGGAATGCAGGGTATTATTATAAGCAAAAAGCCAGGAAGGGCAACTCCACCCAGTTGTCCTGCTGGTAGTTAGAGTAGCAACAGCGATACTGTTTCAAAGTGGCATTGGTCTGTTTCATCTGCCCATCTGTTTGGGGGTGGTACACAGAGGGCAACTGAGCCTGGATCCCCAACTGGAGCAATAAGCTGCACCAAAATCATGCAGGGAACTGTGGTCTGTGGTTGGAGATGACTCCTCTGGTAGGTCATGGAGCCAGAACATATGGTGCAGGAACAGGCAGGCAGTGTCTTTGGTGGTAGGTACACCTGCACATGAAGATGAAGTGAGCCATCTTCAAAAATATGGCCACCACAACCAGGATGACGGTGGAGCCCACCGAGAGGGGCAGGTCAGTGATGAAGTCCATGGAGACTGTTTTCCAGGGCCCTGACAGAGTCTCCAGGGGCTGCAAGAGGCCAGTGGTTTTGCCAGGCTGGTCATTGGCCCAGTGACAGACAGGACACAAGTTGACATAATGGGCCATCTCAGCTCAAATGCAAGGCAACCAGAATTCCTGAGTCAATAGGTGTAGGGTCTTCTGAACATCAAAATGACCCACGGGATGGCTGTTGTGGTGCAGGTGTAACACCTCCTCCCAGTAGGATACCACTGGCATGTAGAGATGGTTCTGGTGATAGACGAATCCCTCCTACATGGCATAGGGGGATGATGGCTCATCCTTCTAGTGGGCTTGCACCAGATCTTGCCCATCCCAAATTCGGTCCCATGGGGTCTAGGCCTTTCTCAAGGTGGCAAAGTTCTCCAGATGAAGAACTGTGGAGTGCAGGTTTGCTTCAGGAGATGCCATGTACTCTGGTTTCCAGGAGAGGGTGTCAGCTATGGGTCCTAGGGATGTAAGTCAGACAGAAGTTGAAGTGGGCAAAAAAGAGGGACCTTCAGTTCTCTCTTTGGGTAAGCTTTCAAGCAGTTTGGAAATATTCCAGGTTCTGGTGGTCAAAGTGGACCTCCACCGGATGAGAAGCCCCTTCCAAAAGGTGCCACCAAACCTCAAAATCAGCCTTTAAGGCAAGCAGCTCCTTTTCCCAAACAGTGCAGTTGTATTCCAGAAGCGTCAACTGCCTAGAGTAGAAGGTGCAGGTTAGCAGACCAGGTCCTGAGGGCTTGGAGTGGAACAGGACTGCTCCTACGGCAACATCTGAGGCATCTATTTCTATGACAAAGGGCAACTTGGAATCCGGATGCTGAAGGAGCGGTGCTGACGTGAACTGCTGCTTCAGGTGCTCAAAGGCTAGAGTCCACCAGAATGGGAGTTTCCCACGCAGCAGCTGAAAAATTGGAGCTGCCCGGTCTGCATAGTTCAAAATGAATTTCTGGTAAAAATTGGCAAATCCCAAGAACCACTGGACCTCCTTCCATTTTGGGGGGGGGGGGGGAATGCCAGAAGGTCGCAGCTTCGATCTTGATGGAGTCTATCTCAATACCTTGGAACAAGATCCAATAGCCCAGACAGTCAATTGTAAACAGGTCAAAGACACACTTCTCCAGTTTGGCATAGAGCTGATGTTCATGAAGGCACTGCAACACAGCCCAGATGTGAGCATCATGAGCAATCTGGTTGGGTGAGTAGATCAGAAAAATCATTTATTTTTGTATCTCCTTGGAGACTAACTGAAAAAAAGAAGTTTGTAGCATTAGCTTTCAAAGACTTTAGTCTACTTCTTCAGATGCTTATGGTGCAGTGGAAGCCAGGGACAGACAGGAGTGCAGGCATTTAACTGAATAAAACTTGAAAAGGAATGTTGGCTACATGATACGTAATTTTGCAAAGGGCTCCCCATACATATATCTTTAAATTCTACCACTATGGAAAGCACTAAATTTAGCTGAATGAAGTGGAAAATCCGGTGCTTCAACCTCTTCAAGAAACTTGCCCAGATACAGACAGATATCTTATTTTGTAACAAGTGCAAACAATGGGATGTTGTTTCTGGAGACCTATGTGTGGTGAGCCCTTTGCAAAACTATGTATCACGTAGAGTTCATGGGTTTTACTCATGCTGACTGGTTCTGTAGCAGCCAACATTCCTTTTCAGTTTTCTTCAGTTAAACTCCTGCACTCCTGTCTGTCCCTGGCTTCCACTCCACCATAAGCATTTGAAGAAGTAGACTAAAGTTTATGAAAGCTAATGCTATAAAACTTCTTTTTTTAGTTAGTCTCAAAGGTGCTACAATTCTATAGATTAACATGGCTATATCTTTAAATTATACCACTATGGAAAGCACCAAATTCTACAGAGTAATTCAAGAAGCTGAATAGGTTAAGAAGGAACCACAAAGAAAGTATTTGAATCTTGCGTGTTTATATGAATAGCTTCTTGTCATTGAATGTAACCTTGTTTCTGCCTGGTTGCCTTGTGGAAAATTTGTTCTGTGCATGGCTGAACAGGTCCCAGTTGCTATTGAAAAAAAAGTAATAATGATTGAGTACAGTTATCTGTATAGCGCAATAGAAAACATGATGCACCATTGATGAGGATGTTGACAGAGTTGCAATTCCTTGGTTTGAAATACAAACTTCAATAACTCAGAAAGATTTGCTTTCACACACTGGCTCACACAACACGGCTCCTCCCCTTTGCCCATCTGCATACCTGGCAATAAAGTAAGTGCCATAGAGTGCCAGGAACTTCACTATCTGTTATCTCCTCCCCTTCAAAATGCTGGAAAGCCTTGCCTGGAAAAGATAGCTTACCCAGAGTGACAGGCAATAGTATGAATTGCTGTATCTCACAACATAGCCTGATCAAGCATAAATTTTGCTTCATTGAAGATTATATATCAACATTGTTATAAAATATAAAATGCAAAATTCATTTATGATATGTGCATCTTTGTGTGCATACAGACACATAATTTGATATAGTAAATATTATAAAGATGGTTTTTTTTTTACAACGTGTCTATCTGCTGAATGATATTTTTACCAGTATGTGCTGTGATGAAATGATGTTTATATATAATATTGGCTGTTGAACCTCAAATAAATAATATGCAGGTTCAGTATCCTTTATCCTTGAGACCAGCAGTGTTTTGAATTTTATTTATTTATTTATTTATATTTCACCTTTCTCCCAAAGTGGGACCCAAGGCGGCTAACAACAAATTTATACTATATAAATTTTGGATTTATTTATTTGTTTATTTGGATTTTAGAATACCCGTATTTGCATATATATATATATATATATATATATATATATATATGATGAGGTATCCTGGAGATGGAACCAAATCTAAGCATAAAATTCATTTATTTTTCATATACACCATATACACATAGCCTGAAAGAAATTTTACAACAAGTTTAATAAGTTTGTGCATGAAGCAAAGGATATATACGCTGAACCATCAGACAACTATCTCACCTGCTGGAACTCCAATATTATTTATTTATTTATTTATTTATTATTAAAGCCAAAACTCATCCTACTCAGATATAAAGTAAACTTTTATTAAGTCTAAATTATTCTATTTTGTTTTTGTTTTGTTTTAAATATATCTTTATTCCATTTTCAAACATACAATCATATGAAAAATAGAAGAAAGAAAGCCCTTTCATTTGTTCTTTCACATACATCAGGGGGTGGCAACCTTTTTTGCCGATGGGCTGGGGAGGAGGAAATGGCACTGGGGGCTGGTGCGTCCTTGTGCACGCGTGCACACTTTCCCCCCCGCACGTGTGGGGGCATGCGCACTGCCATTTTGAAAGATAAAATGGCAGCCACCGCCCCCCCACACACACATGTGCATGGCAATGGGGCCCCCCAGGAGGACTCCCTCTGAGAGGCCCAGTGCCACCACGGGGGACCCGCAGGAGGCTTCCCTCGGCAGCAACGGGCCTCCGAGAGGCCCAGTGCCACTGCGGGGGGCCCCCAGGAGGCTTCCCTCAGCAGCGACGGGCCTCCAAGAGGTGCCGCGGTGCTGTGGGGCCCCCCCAGCAAGGTTTCCCTTGGCAGCGACGGGGCTCTGAGAGGCCCAGCACCACCGCGGGCCCCCCCAGGAGGCTTCCCTCGGCAGCGACAGGCCTCCAAGAGGCCCAGTGCCACCACAGGGCTCCTCTGGGATGCCATTTTGGCCGCGCTGCTGCTACACGCACCGTGGCTGCCATTTTGTTTTTCAAAATGGCGCCGCGGCTTGTTTCTGCATGCGCAGGAGTACTGCGCATGCACAAACAAGTTGCAGCCGCCATTTTGAAAAACAAATTGGCGGTGGCGCACATGGCGGTGGCAGCAGCAGGGGTCAGCGGGGGCCGTATGTTGCCGACCCCTGACATACATACATGGAAATATGTTTCTACAAATCAACTGTAATCCTGACTGGTGAGATTATAGGCCTTTACAGACTGCCAGAAATAATGCAGCTTGAGGCCACTTTAACTGTCCTGGCTCAGTGCTAAGGAATCATGGGAACTGTAGTTTATTGTGGCACCAGAGCTCTCTGACAGAGAAGGCTCAATGTCTTAGAAAAAAATACAGTTCCCATGATTCCTTAGCACTGAGCCAGGAAAGTTAAAGTAGCCTCAAGCTGCATTATTTCTGGCAGTCTGTAAAGGCCCTATGTCATCAATATTCTATATTCAGTCTCCATCTCTCTCTTCTTTGCATTTCCCTCCCTTATTTTCCCCTTCCTGAACTTTCTTTTCTTCTCTTCTTCTCTTCTTTTTATTTTCCTTTCCTTTCCTTCCTCATTTGTGTAAAACTAGTAACAGTAATAACATATATATATGTATATATATATATATATATATATATATTACAAAACGAAAGCATTCCATCTTTTATGATTTACAAAACAACTTAAATAAAAAGACTTCCCTGCCAGAGAGCTTTGATGTTAATAGCTTTCTTTTATTTACTTCCCTTTTTTTCTTTTTGCACTGTTCCCTTCTTGTCTATTTCTTTTTTCTACTTGATTATTTCCTTACTGTTTAATTGTTAATGTCATTATTTGATTCCTACATGTGAGTCTGTTTGTTTATGGAAATACCCATATAACTTTATCTCTTATTTTCCTCTAGTAGTTTCCTATTATCTCTTCTATTATTTCCTTTTTCTCTTCTCTCCTGTACTTATTTCCCCCTCAATCCTATTTTATTGGTATTTAAAGGATACGTATCATTGTGAAAGGTTTGTATTAAAATTGGCCACAACATCTGTCAATAAATATTAACCACAATTTAGTTCTATATTGTAATTTAACTTTTATCTATTTCATTTGTAAACTTATACATTGAATTGTATTGCTTTGTTACCCCATTTACTTTCCCATATTTGGCATAGGGCCTTTGCAGACTGCTAGAAATAGTGCAAATTGAGTCCACTTTAACTGCCCTGGCTCAGTGCTAGGGAATCATGGGAATTTTAGTTTTTTCTGAGTCATTGAGCCTTCTCTGTCAGAGAGCTCTGGTGCCACAATAAACTACAGTTTCCATGATTCCCTAGCACTGAGTCAGGGCAGTTAAAATGGACTCAATTTGCACTATTTCTGGCAGTCTGCAAAGGCCCATAATCTTTTCCAGTCATCCTTCCTTTCTGTTGTAGACTTTCCATTTATCACATGTGTGAGAATATCCATTTTATACATTTCATGTAATCTAATTAACCAATCTTCTAATTCTGGTTCTGCATTTGATTTCCAATTTTTAGCTATTATTAATCTTGCCACTGTTATCATGTATAATAGTAACTTCCAATTTCTGTTTTCTGTTGATTTGTCCAAACTGTTGAGGATGTTTAGTAAATATATTTCTGGTTTCATGGGATAGTTGATATTTAGTGTTTGAATTATTAGGCTATGGATTTTTTTTCCAGAAGTTTTATTTTATTTTATTTTTTACATTGCCACCACATGTGAAATAGAGTCCCTGTATTTTATTTACACCTCCAACACTTTCCACTCAAATTTTTAGTTATTTTGGCACTCCTTTTGGGAGTTAAGTACCATCTTAAATAAATTTTGGAATAATTTTCTTTTAGTATATTACTATTTGACATTTTTAAATATTTAGACCACACTTTTCCCCTATATTCCAGTGGAACTGTATTACCTATATATTGGGTCCATAAAATCATATGGGGTTTAATCACACCCTGTTGTATGCCTAATTTTAATAATATGTTGTAAATTTTTTGCTAGTGTTTTTTTCCTCTTTGGTTGCAAAATTTTGTCAAAATCTCCCTTAAGGCCTTCAAACCTGTCATCTTTAAGTCTAGTCTGAACCTTACTGTTGATTGTCTGTGGGGGAACCAGTTGCAAATGATTTCCTATTCTAGAAGTTCTTCTCTATATTTTATTCACCATTGTCCACTACTATATTCTATTAAATCTTTGTATGATAACCAGCCTTTTCTGCCTAAAGTTTCCCTTTGAATAAATGCCTAATTGGGAGATACCCACAGGGGTACTTTCTTATATAATATATTTTTGTATTTTAGCCAAGTCAGTAGAAGGGGTTTTCTTGTTAGTGTGGTTACGCAGCGTGTGATGACCCACATCAACATGTAGCACCAGGGTCACCACCTTCTCAGATGCAGGCAGTAGCTTGTGAGCTGGAGAAGCACCTCTCCCCTTTCAGAAAGAGTAAAGAGACTCTACAAACAGGCATCTCTCAGATGAGGCTTTCATCTTGGTTCCTCTATGTACAAGCTATATATACATGACAATCCACCAACACAAGTGACTTCAACTCCCAACAACCACAACCACACATGTGTCCTGAGGCAACTCCCTTATATACCCAGGGCTCCATGTGGCCTTTTGGCCCTTTCTCTTCCTCCTGACACCTGTCACTCATCCAGGGTGACTTGACAGTTTTGCAGCCTTTTCTGTGCTTTACATTATGTCATAATGGCTGCCTGTGACCCTTTCATGCCTGATCACTGCTATATCAAACCACATTGAACATTTTCCCTGGGACACTATCTCTTTATGAACTTTATCTTTATCATACTATAGGTATGCAGGGAAAACAAATTGGGTGTTAAATCCTTCTAAATCTAATAATTTTACATCTTGGAGGTTGATTTGTTCCAAAATCTAATTCAGACAGCTTGCTTGGAAATATAGTTTCAAGTTTGGAAGCCTAACCTCCTCTTTCTTTTGGATCATACATAACCTTCCATTTTATTCTTGGTTTTCTTCCTCCCCAGATGGATTTTGATAGTTCTTTGTTCCAGTCTCTGAATGGTATCTCATTTGTTATTATTGGAATATTTTGAAAATAATATAACAGTTTAGGTAGAATCATCATTTTTATGCCACTATTCTAACTATTAATGAGAGTCCTAATTTATTCCATTTTCTTAAGTCACTTTTTATTTTATTCCAACACTTTTGATAATTATTACTAAATAAATCTGAATTTTTCTTTGTTATATTTACTCCCAAATATTTTACCACTTTTTGTACTTTGTAACTTGATAGGTTTTCCAATATTATTTCTTCTTTTTTCTCTATCTTTTTGGTAATAATAGCTGTTTTATCTTTGTTTATTTTAAATCCTGACTAATTTCCAAATTCTTTTAGAGTTTGATTTATTCTTTCCAAGCTCTGTTTGGGGTCTTCTAAGAAAAGAACAATGTCGTCTGCAAATGCCTTAACCTTGTACGTATGTCCTTTTATTGAAGGACTTTTTTATTAATTCGTCTTTTCTTATTTTATTTAACAGAATTTCTATGACTGCTAAAAAGAGGAAAGGGAATAAAGGGCAACCTTGTCTGGTGCCCTTACTTATATCAAATGCAGCTATTTTTTTCTCCATTTATAGTGATTTTTGCAGTTTGTTCACTACATATTGTCTTAATACAATTTAAAAAGTTATGACCTATCTCCATTTTCTCTAAGCTTACTCAGATATAAAGTAAACTTTTATTAAGTCTAGGTTGCTTTGGATTCCATTTTGGAAAGGAGAAAGTAGAAAGTTGAGATGCAAATTTAATAAATAAAAATAATTTAAAATTTGCACGCACATGCACAGTGAACCCTTGGCATACACTGGGGATTAGTTCTAGGACTTATTGTAGATACTAAAATTTGTGGATGGTCAAGTCCCATTAAATACAATGTCATAGGAAAAGGGTGTTCCTTATATAAAATGGCAAAGTCAATGTTTGCTTTCTTTAATTTATATCCTTTGGGAATATTTTCAAGAATCTATGGTTATATATATATCCGAGAGGTGAAATATATGATCTTTCTTTCTTTTCTTTTCTTTTCTTTCTTCTTTCTTTCTTCTTTTTTTCTTTTGTACTAATTAGCAATTGTACATCATTAATACTTTATAAAGCCATCTTTACAAAGATAACTTTCCTCCTCCTTAGTTTTTTGTGGTTTTTTGGGGCTATGTGGTCATGTTTTGGAAGAGTTTATCCCTGACTTTTCACCAGCAGCTGTAGCTGGCATCTTCAGAGAATGCTGGCATGGAAGTGAGTGGGGTATATATACTCTTCCAGAACACAACCAAATAGCCTGAAAAACCCACAAAAAACCATGGATGCCAGCCATGAAAGCCTCCATCTCCTCCTCCTTCCATAAAAATAATAAATTTCCCACTCTGCTGATATTCAAAGCAAATTATTGTTTTATAGTCATAGATGCCTACAGAAGGTAGTTTTTCTAGTGCATGGGGAAAATGTGGCCTATTATCCCCATCTGGCCACTAAGCATCCTTTTGTAGCCTCCAAAGCCCTCTAGCAATGTCCAATTTTTTAAAAAAAAATTAAAAAGCCATTTTGAAAATTAAAAATCTCCCACTGTTTTTTCAGGTCATGCTCCCCCCCCCCCCAAAAAAAAAAAAGCTAGCTAAAATCACTCCAAGGAAAACAAGCAAGGAGAAAGTTGAACCATAAAGGAAGAGAGTTTTCACTCTTTGTCTTGATCAGAATCTTTTACACTTGTACCTTGTAGTACAAAGGGAAAGAGCAATAATGTGAATAGTTTGAGTCTATTTTCATGTTGATCTTCTGTGTGTTTTTAGCTATGTTGTACCTGTTTTAATTTGTAATCTACCCTGAGTCCCAGCTTTGGAGGATATGCAGGTATACATAAAGAGCCTTGGTGGCACAGTAGTTAAATGCCTGTAGTGCAACCAGTCATTCAGAAACCATAAGGTTGTGAATTCAATACCAGCCAGGGGCTCAGAGCATCCTTCCGAGGTCGCTAAAATGAGTACCCAGCTTGTTGAAGGCAATTAGTTTACACATTGTAAACCACTTAGGGAGTGCTTTTGTGCACTGATAATTGGTATAGAAATATACTTACTATTGCTATTGCTACATAAAAATGGTGGCAGTGGTTGTGATGGTGCTAGTAGTGGTGGTTAAGAGGATAAAATGGAATGATCTCATGTAATAGACTGAGCATGCTTGAGTATAGGATAGAAATGAAAGAAACAAGTCAGTCCATCATCTGCAGAAATACAGAACTAAAAGAGAATGCACCACACACTTATAGATACATATCCATATGACACATTATATTAAAGCATTGTGCATATTCCATGCAGAATCTGAACTCCACCATCAAGTTTAACTGATAGCGCTCTTGAGAGAAACTACCTATTGGAACATCTCTCTCAAGAGCCAAAAGCCATTTTAAAGTTCAAGCCAGGGTGGGAAGAACTGGGAGAAATGATAAGCTAAGAGATGTTCAATGTGGAGAGGAGAGGGGGGGGGAAGAATGTGTGTGTGGGGGGGGAGAATAAACATTATAATTGTATTTCACCTTTTCATTTTTCCTTGGCCTTCCAACTTACTCTGGCCAGCTTGTGGAGTGTGAGCAGCTCCCCTACTCCTCAGTCATTTACTAAGAAATCATATCCAGAGATCCTGTAGCAGGAAAATAAAAGCCAAATTAGACTCAAAATCCTATTTCCCAGTTGCTAGTACATAGTTTACTATTCTCCATGCCACATAAAGTAAAAGATGAGGCAAAGATGCAAGACTTTTCTTTATCCTTCTGATATTTTTAACCTTAAATACTAGGAGTAAATTAGCATCTTTACTAATAAGAAACAGATGCAAGATAGGTTTGGCCTTATTATTATGAGCTTTGAATTATTCATTGCTTCCCATTAGCAAAATGATAGCATGACAATTTTATATTTAGACTTCTTTGTACACTGCATCAGCACCTTACTTCCAAGTCATGTTTAAGTGCACCTGACAAGAAATATCCATACTGACTCAAAAAATTATACTTCAATTAGTGTCTCCTTATAATTCATAATATATTTTTTGTTTAAAGATATATTTTCTCCTCAAATGTTGTCCTCTCTTAGACTGCATCTAACTACAGAATTAATGCAGTTTGACACTGCTTTAACTGCCATGGTTCAATACTATGGAATTCTGAGACTTGTAGTTTTGTGAGCTATTTAGCTTTCTCAATAAGAGAGCTCTGGTGCCACAACAAACTACATGCCAGGGTTCTATAGGATGGAGCCATGACAGTTAAAGAATAGTTGAGCTGCATTAATTCTGCAGTGTCAGCAGCTTTAGACTATATATTCTTAGAAAAGATAGGATAGTAGGCAAACATTTTTTTTAACAAAAAATCCTGTGCATTTTTTATATATTCATTCACTGGATTTTTATATTAACTCACTGAAATTTTGCTACTGTTCACTCCATAATTGGTGATTTAGCATTAATTATAATCAGCCAGCATAGTATGATGACTTTTACCTGTTTCTCCTCATCATTATATCAACATGGTTTACCTGAGAGACTCATTTGCTGTGATTATTCAATGGTATGTGTGTGTTTCAAAGAAGTAATACATTTTTCTTAGGTTGTTCCTCTAATACTTCATAAAGTCAAGCAAATCCTTTCCTATTTGGTTAAAAGCTGTTGACTTCTTGAGCTCTTTTATTGCTGTGGCTCCAAATTGAATCTCACAGATCTGAAGTCATTTCAAACACGAATATCTACTTCCTTCATAACATTCATCTTGAAGTACTGTAATTGTTTTCATCTTTATGAACACAGACAAGGAACTTTTAGCTCAGAAGCACAGCTCATAACAGTCATGCACATTTTCAGAAAAAATCTGAATATTCACATGTCGTGAATAAGTCTTTAGTGATCTATTTGACATGCAAAGGCACACCACACATATTTACATGAGTAGCCAAATGCATGTGATGTAATATATAGTAATTCATATAGCAATCACACCTTTTTTCAAAAATTCATCAAATTCAAAATATGAATTATTTTAATTTATATGCCACCTTTCTCTCAATAAAGAGACTCAACACAACACACACACTCATTCTCTCGTGCGATCTTTCTCACACACACACAATGTATATCATAATGTTGCTCATTGCATTATATACAAGCAGTCTAGGTTCCCAAACTGAGAACCATTTAAAAATATTTCTCCAGTCTTTTTAGAAACATCTTCTGGCAATGTTCCAAGAGAGGACAGCTTGAAATAGAGCTGAACATAAGTACAGTAGTGCTGAGTCTGTAGATTGTAAATTGCACAGATATTAGGGACAGATGGGCAGTAGTGTCAGGAGACAAAAAAGATCAGCCAACCACAGCTGTTGTGAGGGGCAATAGAAACTGAGGCCCACAAATTCAGCCAGTCTATGCTATGATTTCTAAAACTTTCATTTATACCATGATTTAAAATCTACTTTTTAAAACAGTTGCAAAGTGAATGCAGCAGCAGCAGCTTTGTTAATGTAACTACTTGCAAATGTAGTATCCCCTACTGGAAGCAAGACTAAAGAGAACGATAGGACCCATCTCCTGTGCAGTCCTCAAAGGACAGTCCAGTAGTACTTTCCAATGGGTGGTGGAGAAATTGCAGCAGGTGGGACAAATGTCGCTCTCAAGATGATTTAGACCAGACCAGACTAGTCCCCCAAAATATTCAGAAAAATAAAATACAAAAATTAGGGATGCTCAAAAAGTATTACGTGGAGAACAATTTTGTGGAAGGCAATTTTACCACATTTTCCCCATTTCCTAAGTTGTTTTAGTTGTGGGAGAAGCCTTTTTTCAGATCAGGAACTGAACACAGAAAACTAAAATCATGAGAAAAATTAGCAACTTATAAATTATTTAACATAGTAGTTTTACTACGGGGCAATGTTAAGTAACTTGTACTAATCCCAAAAGGTCCCATATTGGTGGGATCATCAATCTATTCCGGGCATGATTTTGAATGAGGAGCAAGGCAAGGTGCTGAACATTTCTCCAAAATAAAATTTGGACTAAAACTCAGAAAGATTTCAATATCCCACTGATAGCAGAGCCACAAGATACAACTGATTGTGTGGGGATAAAGAGGGTATGCACAAAATCCCTGATCCATAAAGGTCCATGATCCTGTATGCACTGAGGTGGAGAACAGTATTGGGGAACATGAACTTCTAGTAGAGTATTATAGTGATTCTTCCATGCATGGGGACTGTGCCTATACTCAAAGGAATTATACCTTAAATGCACAACATAACGTTGGAGGAGCTTTCTTCTACAAGGGTAAAATTGAAGATTAGTTTGCACTCCCTCTGAAGAAATAGGTTTCAGCAATCCACTTAAGGCATTTATATCACAGTCTAATTTTTGCCAGAGTTTACCAACAGTATGACATAATGTGTAGAGAGAGAAGTTCAATATCCTTGCCAAATTTATGATAAATCAAGCTCATAAGCTGGATGCATTTATATTGCATTCAAATCAATATGTAATCAGTTCCTAACCTTCTCTTGTGAATAGGTATTAGACTACCTCTGATTGAGAAATATTTTAAACTCACTTTTAATGTTTGAATTCATTATATATTAAATGCTATGTTTTTTATCTAGGCATAAAAAGTTGTGCATATTGTTTTGTAATGGTGACACATAGAGTCCAGGTACTCCCAAACCCTGTATGCAATTTATACTTCCCAGAACAAAGCATAAAATCAAATGCAATTTGCAGTCCAAAATTCATGTGATCTATTTTTTTAATAAAAAAACTTTCTTTGTTAAAATTCATTCAGCAAGTCAAAAAATGAACAGACAAATAGACATAATCAAAACAAAACAAAACTTACAAAAACATACATACAAATAAACATATTAGACTTCCTGAACTTCCTCTCAGACCTTATTTCCTGGAATTCTGTTCAAGTACATTCCATAACATAATGATAGCTTTCTCATGATTTCATCAACATTTGTTAATATTTCCAGTCATATCTATTGCTTACATAAATCATCTATTTTATGTATACATTTGTATATACATATCTACATATTTACTATCTTTGTCAAATAATATACCCTGCTCATATAACAATTCCTCTTCCTCTTTCTCCACTGTAGCATCTTCCTTCCTTCTTCTCCCACCTCTTCTTTCCTCTTCCTACCTCCTTCACCCTGCTCCTTCTGCCCCTCCTCCGTGGCTTCTTCCTTCCTCTGCCTCCTCCCGTTTCTTCCTTCCCCCTCCTCCTCCACCTCTGCTACCCCCCCCCCATGGGTTTGTCATCCAAGTGCCCACTGTACAAGCATAGCCCTCTGCCATCATTTCTTCTTGAGTTTTTTTCTCAATTTATTCAATTTTTCATCCATCTTTATCGATTTTGAATATGTTAACCATTCCCTCCTTTTCAGTTTATCTCTATTATGAAATGCTTCATTAATTGAGACCTATATAGGAAGTTTCCTATATAACAATGGTTTAAATTTCATCCATGCTTTCATCAGAGATTTTATTATATAGTGATTCTCAAATGCTTTATTTGCTTTAATCTTCTCATAAAATAAATAAGCACGCCAACCAAATATATCAGCTCCCTTAACTGTCAGCAATTATTTGTGGATTTTTTTTTTAACTTGAACTAATCTAGAAGCCATTCAAAGCAGCATGAATAATAATATATCTTTAAATTTAGTATCCTGCATTACCTTCAATTTTACTCTTGCCTCCCCCTCCCCCCCCCCCATAAACTTAGAAATATCTTTATGGAAGATCTTAAAGGGAGATTCATTTACAATAATCAGAATGTTTTGAAATAAAAATATTAACTTAAAAAGGATATTCATCTTTATTGTGAAGATTCTTCCCAACCAAGATAATTTTAGTCTATTCCATCTTTCCATGTTTTTCTTTATACCTTTTCATAATTATTATTTAAAAGATTTACATTTTTGTTGTTGTTGTTAATAGAATTCCAAGATATCTAACCTTTTCTTTTAATTGAAAATTGGATCTTTTTGCTAATTCTTCTTTTTCAAGCTTAGGTATATCCATAGTTAATTTAGATGTTTTTTCTTTATTTAGACAGGCCCATAACTTGACCATAATGCCCTAATGTATTTACCATATGGTAAATGTTATCTAAAGGTTTAGAAAGGGCAAGAAAAAGATCATTGGCATATGCTCTTAATTTGAATTCATTTCCTTTTTATTTTAACCCTTTCTATATCTTTGTTTTAACCCCTTCTATATCTTCTCTAATTGTCTTATTTAATATTTCTAATACTATTATAAACAATAAAGAGGAGAGTGAACATACCTGTCTTGTGCCTTTTTGGATATCTATAGATTTAGTTTTTTCTCCATTAATTATTATGTTAGCACTTTTTTTAAAAAAATAGAATTTATCCATTTCCAGACGTTGTCTTCTATCTTCATTCTTTTTAGTACCTCACATAAAAAGTCCCAGTTCACATTATCAAATGGTTTTTTGAAGTCGAAAAAGATAATGACTAGCTTTTTATCTATTTTCTTTTTGTAATACTCTACTAGATTTAGAATGTGTCTTATATCATTTTTGATTTTCCACTTAGAGAGAAATCCAGATTGATCTTTATCTATTCATCCATCAAGAACTTTTTAAATCTTGTTACAAAATTAAGAGATTTTATAATCACTATTTAATAATGCCAGTGGCCTATAATTTTGGGAGCCCAGTCCATCTCTATTTCCTTTAGGTAGCAATGTTATATTAGACTCTGTCTAAGTTAATGAGAAATTTCCCATTAAGATGTTATTCATAGTATTTTGTAAGGTTATTGCCAATTCATCTTTAAATGCCTTATAGTATGCAGAGGGAAACCCATTTGGGCCTGGAGACTTTCCTGATTTACTTTTTTGAATTGCATCTCATATTTCTTGTATTGTTATTTTTTGTTTAGTAAGTCTCTGTACATCATTTAGTACAGGTATTTCTTTGTTATCTAAATATTTTACTATTTGTACCATTTGTATACCATCTTGTAGGACATTTCTTCTAAATGAATTCAAATATATTTGATGAATATTTCTTTTATTTTGTTTTGTTCCATTTATATTTTCCCTTCCTCTCTCAGTTTTACAATAGTTTCCCCCCCCTTTTCTTTCCTTAATTGATAAACCAGGAATTTCCCTGGTTTATTTGAGGATTGAAAGTATATTTTTTTTGTATTTTTAAGCTTCTTGTTTATCTCTTCCACCATTAATATTGAAATCTGTTTTTGTATATATTTAATTTCCTGTACCATTGATTTCTGCAATGAGTCTATCATTAACGGCCTTTCTTTTCCTTTTAGTTCTTGCTGCAAGGCATTTATCTCTTCCAATTTCTTTTTTTAGTTCAGCTCCTTTTTGAATAAGAAAACCTCACTTTTCCCTTCCAATGGGGCATAATTCCTAAAATTATTGTCTTTTGCCCTTAAATATTAGCTTGAACCTTGATATAATGTCCATTAGGATCATTCAAAACATTATATGCTTTAAATTTAGCATTTATATATAGAACTACCCCCCTTTCTTTTATCAAATGCAGATACAAATTCCTGTCTAATCTTTGATTTTTAGATACCTTGTTTCACCTTTCTTAATATGTGTTTTTATTTGTAAACAGAATATTTCACATTTTAATTTTTCTAGATAATGATTTTTTTTTTACGTTTCAGTAATCTATTTATATCTTTAACATTCCAAGATAGGAATCTAGTTTGATTACACATCTTCTTAACTTGGGGCTTGTTGTTCCATTCCTGTTTCCAAACCAATATTTCCTTCTTCATCGCTAAGTTCTTCTTTTCCTCCTTCACTTTCACATCACTCTTGGGTTCCCAGTTCTAATTCCATTTGTTGTTCTTTACTGATAGGCTTATTAGTTTCCAATTCAATATCATCTGTTTTCTGTTTTCTGTTATTTTCCTTCTACTTCTAAGCCATTCCCTGCATTTTTCTACAGTTTTTCCTTCATAATCTGTTGAGTGTTTTTTACTTTCATCTTTATTTTCTCATCTTATCTCTGATCCATGTTGTTCCAAAAATTTTCTCACTCCTTGTATTGTTTTTATTTCAATTTTTTCCCCCTAAACCAGAATAATGAAAATAGGACTTCCAGTGGAGATGAGGTTCCAGTTTGCAAGGTTAGCTGAAGAGCCGTCTTTTTCGTCGTGGTTTATAAGGCCAGAAAACATCCAAATTGGTCAATTAGGTACTCCTTGGTTAGAGGCATCCTTCGGGGTTGACTTTGGACCCTTTTTTGGCCCTCTGAACTGTCTAAAGCTTTATAAAGGGATTTAGCAGGGGAGGACCCTTGGGTTGAAGAACAACTGCGGCCGCGGCGAACTCTCTGAATTTCTAAAGAAGTTTGGAGCAGGAGCAACGTCTGCTCACAATATTAAAAGGGAAAGAAGGTAAAAGAGCTAAAAAAGATTCTTTTTTTGAGATTTTAGGAAGATTTCCCAGAATTTAACTATGGGCTTATGGGAAAATAAACAGGATGCTGTTTTTTTACAGTTAAATAAAGCGAAAATCAATGACTGAGAGAAGAATGCAAGAGATTTAAAACTCAGACCTGCATGGTGATTTATTTATTTTTTTCTTCTCTTTATTGGCTTATTTCTTCCAAAGTGATGACTGTTGGTAAATAAAAAGTAGTTTAAACTGGAGTTTAGATATCTTCTCACTGCTGATGTAAAGGTGGTGCCCATCTCCAGACAAAAGGAGGGCTCAGAGTAAGCCTATTCAACAGAACAGCACCACCGGAGGACAGCAGAAATTACATCATCAAGATTTCTGGTTCTGAGGCTTCTTGGAAGTTGTAGTAAAGCGATTACTGCTTCAGTGCCGAAAGAAACAGACGTCTTCTTATAATAATAATAATAATTTTTATTTCTAGCCCACTTCTCTGCTCAGCAATCGGGGCAGGTTACAGCATAATTAAAACACAAAGAAGTTAAAACATCTTACATCCCAATCCCTAACCCTCCCACCCCTTAAAACTGAATTAAACCAATGAATAATTAAAAATACATTATATAATTAAAATCAAACAGTTTGTGGACAGCATACGTCTGTCATTGGGGGGGCTCAGAGCAGGTAGTTGGACTCCTCTCACTGGGAGGCTATTCCAGGAAGGCCTGCCAGAAGAGATCTGTCTTTACTGCTTTGTTAAAAGCAGCAAGAGTGGTAATAAGATGGATCTCGTCCAGCAGGCCGTTCCAAAGTCTGGGAGCAGTCGCAGAGAAGGCCTGCTGGGAGGCCTGCAAGAGCCTGGTCTTCATGGGCTGCAGCAGGTTCCTCCCAGAGGACCTAAGGGCATGCGGGGGGTCATACGGGAAGAGGCGGTCCCTGAGATAAGATGGACCCAAGCCATGTAGGGCTTTAAAGGTTAAAACCAACACCTTGTACTGTGCCCAGAAACTAATTGGAGGCCAGTGGAGGGATTTAAGCACAGGTGTTATATGCTCCCTCCTAGATGTTCCAGTAATTAACCTGGCTGCCATGTTTTGTACAAGTTGCAGTTTCCGGGTTAGGCACAAGGGTAGCACCATGTAGAGTGCATTGCAGTAATCCAGACATGAGGTTACCAAAGTGTGTACCACAGTTTCCAGATCCCTCATATCTAGATAAGGGTGCAGTTGGTGTATCAGCCAAAGATGATAACAAGCACTCCTGACCGCTGCATTCACCTTACTAGTCATGTGAAGTGACGAATCTAGAAGTACTCCCAAGCTGCGAACACAGTCCTTAGAGCAGAGTGTGACTCCATCCAGGACTGGAGACTGTATTCCCAAATCTGGTTTCGGTCCCGTAACTGTCAGTACCTCCGTTTTGTCTGGATTTAGCTTCAATCTGTTTTTCCTCATCCAATCCATTACCGCTCTGAGACAGTCATTGAGAGAAGAGAGGCCATCTGAAGTCTGAGCCGATGATCTGGTCATGGAGAAGTATGTCTGGGTGTCATCAGCGTACTGATGACACCGTGCTCCATGCCTCTGAATGATCTCACCCAGCAGCTTCATATAAATATTAAATAGCATCGGGGACAGAATCGCACCCTGAGGGATGCCACAATTAAGCTCTATTTTGGACGAGCAACTGTTCCTGAGCTTCACCCTCTGGAATCTGCCTGAGAGGAAGGGCCGAACCACTGCAGAGCAGTGTCTCCAATTCCTAACTCTCTCAGGTGATCCAAGAGGATGGAATGATCTATTGCATCAAAAGCCTCTGAGAGATCCAAGAGCACCAGCATGGTCACACTACCCCTGTCGATGCCCAGGCGGAGGTCATAGGTCAGAGCAACCATGGCAGTCTCAACTCCATATCCTGTCCTGAAGCCAGTTTGAAATGGATTGAGATAATCGGTTTCATACAAGACCTCTTGGAGTTGGGAAGCAACTGCCCTCTCGATCACCTTGCTTAAAAAAAGGTAGCAAGGAGACTGGTCTATAGTTGTTTCTATCCAGGGGGTCTAGGGAGGGTTTTTTCAGGAGTTGCCTAACCACCGCCTCCTTTAAACAAGATGGTACAGAACCCTCCCTAAAGGACACATTGATTGTATCCCGGAGGAACACTTTCAGCGCTTCCCCCTCCCAGATGACCAGCCAAGATGGACACGGACTGAGGGGGCAAGTCCTCTTCCTCACCCTTCCTAGGAGCTTGTCCATGTCATCAGTACTCACAGATTGAAAGTGATCCAGTAAATTGACATTAACAGAGTTGCTGGATACCTCGTCTACGGATTCTGCCAGAATACTGGAGTCCAAGTCAGCTCTTATCCAAGAGATTTTATCTGTAAAGTGGATGTTAAATGCGTCACAGCAGGCCATCGTTGGGTTAAGTAGGGGGTTTGGCACAGGTGAAACCTTTGTCAGCTTCCCCACCACTCTAAACAGCTCTGCCAGACAAGACTCTGCAGACGTGATACGTGCAGAACAGAAAGATCTCTGCGCTGCACATAAAGCCTCCCAATAGGAATTAAGGTGCTTTCTATGGTGAGTTCTGTCGGATAAGAGTCGGGTCTTCCGCTATTTGCACTCTAGTCGTTGTCCAGCTTGCTTCATCCTCCCAAGCTCCTCTGTATACCAGGGCTTACGATTAGAAGCAGGCTGGAAAGGATGCTTGGGAGCAATTGTGTCAATAGCCTTGGTGAGATCGGTGTTCCATGTATTCACCAAGGCTTCGACAGAATCCCTGGCATCACCAACCATTAAACCCTCTAAGGCCTTCTGAAAACCAATTGGTTCCATTAGCCTTTGAGGGCGGACCATTCTAATGGGTCCGCCACCCCTGGGGAGGCAGATAGTGCCTCTTAGCTCCGCCTTTACCAGGAAATGATCCGTCCATGACAGTGCAGAGGTTTTCATGACCTCCACCCACGGATATTCCTGCTCCGTACTAAAAACTGCATTGAGGGTAAGACCAGCACAATGTGTGGGCCCATCAACCAGTTGGGATAGGCTCATGTTTGTCATGGTATCCATGAACTCTCGAGCTGCGCCAGTTAGATCTTGCAAGCTGGTCTCAAGTGGGATGTTGAAGTCACCCAAAACCAAAAGTCTGGGTGACTCCAACAACAACTCAGAGACCAGGGCAGTCAGCTCAGGGAGTCTGTTAGGCTACGGGGTGGCCGGTATACTAACAGAATCCCCACACTATCCCTGGTTTTCAGGCTAAGGTACATACACTCGATGTATGTTGTTTTCCAGATAGGCTTCCTGGTCAAAGTTAAGTTGTTTCTGTTAACCAAGGCCACACCGCCCCCCTGCCCACTTTCCCTTATCTGCTCACTGACCGTATACCCAGCTGGGAGAGCCTGCGCCCAAGTCGCAGCACTGGCATCTCCCAGCCAGGTCTTGGTAAATCATGCCAGATCGGCTGCCTCATCCAGTAGCAAGTCATGAATGATGTGGGTCTTATTCTTGACCGACCTGGCATTGCAAAGGAGCAGAGTAAGGGCCTGTGGAATGGAAGGTGTGCTCTTCAAGTTATCCTGGGCAACAGAGTAAACTGAAGAAAGGATAGATATTAAGCATTGATCCCTTCTTCTTTTGTAACATTTTTTCACTCTGTTCCCACCATACCTTCCCCTCCCCCACACAACCTCGATGCCTGCTCCCAGACTATTCCCGGCTCCATTATATGATGGCGGTAACAGGTGCTCCAGCTAATTCCCGACCAGTCCTAGGTGGGCAGTGTTTTATGGCCAATGCTGGTAGGGACCAAAAGGTTTTCAAATTTGGCTCCCTTCCAGGCTTGACAAAATACTCATAGCTAACATTGTACAAGGACTGGGAAATGATCAGATGGGCCACTGCTTGCTGTCCTTCAGCTGCACTGCCGGGGTGGCTTCTATTTGCAGGTGGAAACGATCAGGCACAGTATTCTTAGCCCAAGGACGCCGCCTCTGTCATTGTGCCAATGGTCGGGCTTCGGCCAGCTTTTCAAGGTTCCCTCCTGGAGACAGGTGTTCCAGATGAGGAGGGGGGCAGAAGCGCTTACCACCCCACTCCAGTCCTTGACAAGGCTGCAATCTGGTGCTGATGGTCGGGCTTCAGATTTGGCTTTCCAAGGCTTTTCAAGGCTCCCTGCTGGAGCGAGATGTTCTGGAGGAGGGGGGGCAGAAGTGCTTACCACCCCACTCCAGTCCTTGCCAAGGCTGCAATCTGGTGCCGATAGTTGGGCTTCAGATCTGGTTTTCCAAGGCTTTTCAAGGCTCCCTCCTGGAGCCAGGTGTTCTGGAGGAGGAGCAGGGGGAAGAAGTGCTTACCATCCCATTCCAGTCCTTGCCAAGGCTTTTCTTGTCTCTTCAGTTTGAGGACCAAAAGATTATCTAGAGCTGCTTCTAATAATTATTTTCCTATATTGACGTGACAACCCCAGAAAATAAAGGGGCTGGTGAGTGCCCACGGTTGGAAGGTACAACACGAATTGACTTTTGATATTGCAATCGCCTGTTTAGAGGCAAAGCTTTAGCTGAAATGCAAGCGGGGAAACAGGGGGTCTTTTAGATCCACTTGCTCTAACATCATCTCATACCAGGCTACGTGATAACTGTGTATATACAGAGATTGAAGTGGCCAAGATAAATTGGATCTTCCTCTCATCAGAGCTTTGTTTGTGTGTGTGTTTTGTTTTTTGTTTTTTTGCCTGTACCTTAAATACAAAATTAAGGGCAATAGGGGAAAATAGTTTGGGACAGAGAAAATTTAAGTGGCCAAATAAGTAAAAGCACTAGGGGATAACAGCAATACTGAAGGAAATTGGTTTCAAAAATAAGAGAGATTGGGAAATATAATTAGAACTTTGGGAATTTCTGTAACTATATTGCAATTTGATTATTAATTAATATCTGTAACATCTACTAATTTGTGGTTTAACATCTAATATTGATGATAATAATAACTCAATACAGGACTGGTGTATTGTAAAGATAATCTGTCTGAAACATTGTAAAACTTATGTGTGTATGAATTGAAGCTATATAAACAGAGCATAAATAGAAAATCTAAGCACATAGATAGAGAAAAGGAGGGGAAGAGGGGAAGGTTTTTTTTCCTTCTGAATTGAAAATAAGATCTATAGAAATAACCTTGAATTAAGACAATATGGAGATTAGGAATCAAGCTACCAAACAACAGACATAATGGAAGTGAAGGCCTTCTCTTGAACAGCCTAAGGTGACAGACTCAAACCAAGCCCTGATTGAGGAAATTAGGAAGATGATCAAGCTTGAGGGAAATCTGATCAGAGTTACAGGAAATTAACCAAAATGTAGACAAACTAACAAATGAGATCTTAGAAACAAAACAAAAAGTAGAGAAATTAGGGGGAAAAAGTGTGACCATGGAAAAAGACTTAGCAAATATTAAAAGGTGGAAAGAGAAAGAGTTAGATGAAAAGGCAGTATGGGAGACTAAAAGAAGGGAAAATGCATTAAAATTAGAGGACTCAGGGGGATGAGGATTTAGGAACAACTATAATATCCAATATTGCCAAATTTATGGAGATAGAAGAAAACCAAATGTATCGGGAAATGGATAATTTGTTCCGTTTAAATTCCTATGTAGCAAGGAAAAATAATCTTCCCCTGGATATTGTGGTATATTTTGTAAGAAATCAAGTCAGGGATCAATTCCTAAGAATACACAGTGACTAACCTTTTGAGATAGCTGGTAAAGAACTGAAGGTTATGAAGGATATACCTAGGAGAATTTTGAGGAGGAGGAAGGAATATGTGTTACTAACTACCCTGCTTAGGAAGAATAACATCCCATACAGATGGAATATACCAGAAGGACTGGTCTTCTGGTATAAAAAGAGAAGAATAGGCATAAATTCCATTCTAGAAGCAAAAAAAAAATGTAAGTATAAATGGAAAAGACATTTCAGGGGAAGACAAACTTAATGGAAGAGAAAAAGACTGACAAAAATTTTGAAAAGGAGAAGGACACTAGTGTCACAAGAACAGAAAGGTCTAAAACAAGACAGGAGTTAATTGATGAAACAAGCATGTATACGATAAATGTGGGTGGTCTAGATGCAGATAAGACATTTCTTACAGCAATCAGTTTAGGAGGGAAACTCCCAGAAACAGATAAAGCAGACTAACTGACCATAACAGGTGTGAGATTAAGAAACCAAAATGTCTACTCCTTTAAAAATATTAACCTGGAACGTTAAAGGACTTAACACTCCAGAGAAGAGAAAGAAAGTGACCCATTTCTTGTATAAAATGAATCATGAAATAATTTGTTTAAATGAGATGCAAATAAGGAGAAAAGATAAAAAGTTCTTTAAAAAAATGAGAAACTAGGGCTAGAATATTGTGCCTTAGCAAAATCGAAAAAGAAAGTAGTTGTGATCTATGTGAGACCCTCTTGGAATTCCAGACTAATCAATGCAGACACTAATGGAAATTGGTTAATGGTGGAAGTTGAGATAAATGATTGTAAATTTCTTATTGTAGGGGTACATGGACCTCTGGAACAAAAAGGGAATTTTTGTAATAAAATTAATGCAATATTACAAGACCTGGATTATGAATTTATGATTCTATGTGCAGATTGGAATGGGGTAATTGACCTAAGATTGGATAGAAAGTCAGAGAAGCAGATTAAAAAAAAAAAAAGACAAGGATTTTTACCCAAATCTTTTTCTATAATGATGGACAACTTAGCTCTGACAGATGCATGGCATTTGAAATATGGTAATGAAAAATATTATACCTTTTACTCTTCAGCTCATAAATCTTGAGCAAGACTAGATATGTTTCTAGTCTCATCAGCTCTTAAAAATAAGATTATAAAGTTACAAACTTTGCCAATGATCTGGTCAGATCATAATCCCTTATCTATGTCGATAAATCTAGGTAAAAAAGAGTTCCAATGGAGATTAGATTCTAATGTACTGAATAATGAGAAAATACTAAAAGAATCCAAAGAACAAGTTACATTCTTTTTTTGAAGAGAATTTAGATAAAGGTGTTCCCATTGATGTGGTATGGGATACTTTTAAAGCTTACATGTGAGGATTCTTTATAAAAAAAAACCATCAGAATTAAGAAAGACAAAAACAGAATTAGTAAATAGACTGATGAGGGAAATAAAAGATAAGGAAAATGTTTCCAAAATCTAAAAAGTTAACTGAAGAGATAAAATGTTTACAAAAACAACTAGGTATAACACATGTGGAAGAAATACAGAAAAAAATAATCTTTGTAAAGCAAAGACTTTTTGAGTATGCAAATAAACCAGGAAGGTTGCTTGCATATAAAATTAGAAAAGAAAAAGAGAAAAGATTGATAACAAAGATTAAAGAGGGAGATAAGATCTATACTACCCAAAAGCAAATAAAACAAGTATTTCTCAATTATTATTCAAATTTATATCAGAAAAAAATGTATAGACCATGAAGAAATAATAGAGTATTTGAGTAGATATAATATCCCTAAGATTAATGAACAACAGAGGGAGCTTCTAAATAAAAGGATAACTCTACAAGAAGTTTTGGAGGCAATACAAAGAAGTAAACCGGGGAAGGCTCCTGGTACAGATGGAATAACAGCAGAATGTTATAAGAAATTAAAGTATGAAGTCAGTATACCTCTAACCAGAACAATGAATGCAATTTTTCAGAGAAAATTACCATTTTCGTGGACACAGGCCATTATTTCTATAATACCCAAAGAATCAGGAGAAAATTTGGAAACAAGACAATTTAGACCTATTTTTTTACTTAACTTTGATTATAAAATTTTTACTTCCATAATGGCAGAGAGACTGAAAAAAGTATTATCAGAGTGGGTAAGTGAAGACCAGTCAAGATTTCTCCCAGGTAGGAAAATAAAAGATAACATAAGACATCTAATCAACCTGGTAGAATATCATCAAAAAAAGATAAATAAAAAGGTCACCTTCATTTTCCTAGATGCCGAAAAGGCATTCGACAATGTCAATTGGACCTTTTTATCAGCTGTATTACAAAAAAATAGAAGTAGGAGACAACTTTGAAAAGTGGATATCTGCAATATATAAATACCAGATGGCTTATATTCTGATTAGTGGTGAGACAACAAAACCATGTAATATTTACAGAGGTACGAGACAAGGTTGCTCCTTATTGCCTCTTCTGTTTATTATATCATTGGAAATCCTATTACTGGCAATTAAAGGGAACAACTTAATTGCGGGAGTTAAACTAAAAGAACATGAATTCAAAATTAAAGCATATGCGGATGACATCTTGATCACTATCTCGGATCCAAATCAAATTATCGGAAATTTATTAAAAATATTGAATGATTATAGTAAAGTATCAGATCTAATCATTAATAAAACCAAAACTAAAGTTCTAACTATGAACTTAATGGACTCGGAAAAGAAAGAATTTACAAGTAAATCAAACCTGACTATACATAAAAAGGTGAGATATCTAGGCATAGAATGTACAACAGACAATAATAAACTATTTCAAAATAATTATGAGAAAATGTGGAGAGAGACTAAAAAAGAAATGGAAAGATGGAGTAAATTATATTTGTCATGGATGGGTAAAATCTCAGTAATCAAAATGAACATACTCCCCAAATTTCTTTGTATGTTTCAAATAATCAGCAATGATACCCCATTCAGAAATTGGGAGAAAGGAATTTCACACTTCTTGTGGTCAGGGAAAAAACCTCATGTAAAAATGAAAATATTGCAGGATGAAACAAATAGGGGAGGAATGGACTTGCCAAACCTACAACTTTATTATTATGCCTGTGGTCTCGAGTGGTTAACTGATTGGATTAATTTTAAAAAAAAGTCTTTGCTAGCATGAGAGGGATTCGAGAATAGGTATGGCTGGCATGGTAATCTAGTATATAATAAAGATTTGGTACACAAAGATTTTAATAATCATATAATAAAGAGAACACTGTTGAGAACATGGAAAATAATTAATAAGAAATGGAAGGAGGCCATTCCTGGATGGACCTCGACAAATGAGGCTTTTTATAGACAAGAACCAATCTGCACAGATCACTGGGTAACCTATGATGAATTTTTGGTTAGAGAGCAAAATGAGAGCAAATTGAAAGAATTAGATGAACTAAAGGAAGCAGGATATAACTGTGGGTGGTTTTTATACAGACAAATTAGAGAGAGATTCAGGAGAGACAATAAACTCAAAGGTTTTGAAGATAAGGGCATGGACTTGACAATTTTTTTTATAAATAGAGGGAAACCACTACATTTCAAAATTTTACAAAATATTGCTAAAATATGAGTTGGAACCAGAAACTGTTAAGCATTTATGGTAAAATGGGTGCAATACATAGGACAGCCTATACAACTAGAATGCTGGGAATATGCATGGAAGAGAGGCTCAAAATTTACTTCAAGTTACAACATAAGAGAGAATTGGTATAAAATGCAGTTCCAATGGTACTTAACACCTTACAAAATTGTTGTAGCAGTCAAGTTTCCCGCTAAAATGAGTAAGAATACAAACAATTTATGTTGGCAGTGCAACAAGGAAGTTGGTTACTTCTTTCACAATTGGTAGAAATGTGTTAAAACCAGAAAATATTGGAGACAAATCTATGCAGAAATACAAAAAATACTAAAAATTGAGTTCCCACTAGACCCAAAATTGTACTTGTTAAATATGATTGTAAACAAAGAAATCTAGAAGAAATTTGAGATAATACTATTGTATATGATTTCGGCAGCCAGGATACAATTTGCATCAAATTGGAAAAAAGACACATGTCCTGATATAAAGGATTGGTTGTTTAAACTATACGAGTTCATGGAAATGGACAAGTTAATCAATCTATTAAGAGGAAGGAATACAGAAACTTATTTTCAAATATGGGAGCCCTTAATAAGGTACTTAAAAGAGAACAAAGGTACAATATATACAATTGGACTGATTTGAATTTCCAGATTTTCCAGATTTTCGCTATTCAAAATTAGTTAAATATAAAAAGTTATAATACATATAACTAAAAACAAATGGAAACTAAGTTGTAAGAAAAATAAATGAAAAGTTTGTGGCATTTAATGTGTAGAATGTAAAGAGGAAATTATTCCCAAAATGAAGGAAGTCATTTTCGTTATATGTGGTGGTGGTAGATTTAATGTGTGTGTTTGTATTTGTAATTTCTGTTGTGTATGTATAAGTTGTTTTTTTAAAAATATATATATGTCATTTTTGCTAGGTTTGAATGGATATTGGTGTTTGGGATGTAACGTTTCATGTTTTATATGTTGAGGAAAACAATAAAGATTATTAAAAAATAAAAATAAAAAATAAACCAGAATAATAACCTTTCTGGGATGTCCCAGCAATATGATATATTTATTTTTCTAAGTTAAGACATTAAGAAGTAATATTCTTTCCTTTTTTCAGAATTTTTGGTGGTTTGTCTTTAAAGGCTTTAAAATAGTAATTAATAACTGATCAAAAAGAAATTAGACAGCAGACAAAGCAACAATGGAAATCACTAAAATTAAAATTAAAGTAGAGAACATAGAAGAGAGACATATGAAATTTGAAAAAAAATAGAAAATATGGAAATTAAACAGAAAGAACAAATAGATGAAATCACAATATGGGAATTAGAAATGTGGGAAAAATAAGAGGACTATCAAAGCAAGAAGGCAAGAGCCTATATGAAAGAGTGATTCCAAAAATGGCAAAATACTTAAAACAAAAAGAATACTAATTTATGACTGAAGTTGACAGAATTCAGATTGAATTCCCAAATTGCCAGACAAAAGAAGATACTCAGGGACATTGTGATATATTTTGTGAGGAAGTGGATAAGAGACCAAATATTAAAACAACATAATGAAATTCCTTTCAAAGTTGAAGACTAAGAACTTCAAAATTCATGTGATATATTCTAATAAAACTGTGCTTGATAATATATACACATTTGAAAAATGCATGAAGAAAATGGTATATAATTCTAAAAAAACTACAAAAATACTGTAGTCTTTGAATGTATGTGTACAAAAAAAGATAACAGCAAAACACATGTAGAAAATAATCTGTTTGACTGCATTTGTCTGAAAAATGCATACAAAATATGTGTGAATTTCTGTGCATGAGGGGAACCTATAAGAAGTTAAGAAGGCAGTAGAAGAAACAAGATCCTCAGTTTGACAAATTTACACATTCTCACTCTAGAAAAGTTCCAATGTAGACCTGGAGAGGACTCAAATATTACTTTTCTACAATGACATGCCCTTCCACCCACCCAAGGATGCAAACCCAAGGTGGTCCAGGGTTTGAAGCCTGAGGTCTTCAAGCAGAAATTCAGATGCTAATTTCAAATGAAGTAATTGCAAAATAGATGCAAATCTCCAGTGCAAACCCTTCTAACAGAAGGATATGATCTTCCAAAGAGGACACCTCCAGGTGCAACTTTTTGTGATTGCAATTTTATATTATTGTAAAATCTTTTAAACAATGACATGATAAGTGAACATCACCAAACTTTCTATAACCCCCAGTATCTGGTGTAACAATGTTTAGCCTTAGCATTTTTTAAAAAAAGTTAAAATAGAATTTCCAAGGGCAGTCAGATGCATTCCACAACCCATGGCCCTACTCCTGGTATGAGACTTTGAATTGGCTGCAAATTTAGCAACATTTGAATAGACCAATTAAGTTGGCTATGGACTCTTCCAAATTGGTCTGAAGAAGTTCTTGTGATATGGCTACTTGGATTTTGCTGACTGGTGTCCACTTTCTTCATGCTTTTTGGAAATTATAGCATTTTTTTTATCTGCACTGAATTTCTTCCAAAGGGTATTGGGAAAAAAACAACAACCAATAACAGACAAACCTGGAATGCAGTTTGCTGAAACAGTCCTGTGGTTTGAAGGGTATATTTTCTCCTGTCTCTATTATTTGACAAACATTTGTTAGCATCATAGTGTTATAGTGTAAAAGTATAATTTCACTGTCACTGTATTCTAATACTAAACAGTCTAATATTTAAAAAGAGAGGGAAGGAAAGGAGGAGATGTGTGTGTGTGGGGGGGTGTTCCAATATGATTCAGAATTAAAAACACATTCAGATATAGGATTTGCCAGAATATAGTCTGTGACAGGAGAAGCATCATTTCATTTTTTTTAAATGGCAAGAACTACATTTTATCTCCAACATCCTGACATATTTGACTTAGCTAGAATGATGCTATGCCACACTTTTTAAAATGTGAGCCTTTTCAATGAGGGCAGAGTCAAACTTTGATCAAATCCTAAACCAATTCAATAGTTTTAATGTTAAAACTGTAGACTGTTAATGACACTTGACAGAATGGGAATAAATTGGAATCAATCCAAAATGGTTTCAAATTGGATGGAGCCAGTTAACACAAGGAATACATGGAAATATTCAAATAATTGGATGGAGCCAGTTAACATATGGAATACATAGAAATATTCAAATAATGAAAATATCAATATTTGGCATTAATATACAACAAACTCATTGAAAGCTTAGTGGATGTTGGTATGGCTCCCAGCATCTTTGGAACCAGATTAATATATGTCATTTTAAATTTTGGAACTTGATCATCAATACTAAGTTTAAAAATTGCTATCCCACAATAGTACTGGACTGCAGCTTGACAGCCTAACAATGAAAGAAGATAAAGCAGGTCATAAAGCTTGTTCTGAAATTTAGCAGCAACACATAGTGGTTGTCCCTTGTTTATTGGTTTTATTGCTCGGCTGACCTCTAATTTTAAAATAGGAGCAGTCAGCAAATCCATGTTGGCTTAATTCAGTGGGTCATGTAAGGAATGGCTGCAAGATTTTAGTCTCACCACCACCACCACCCTTATACTCTGCAGGAAATTGAAAAGAAGAGCTGTTACATTTTCCTGGTAGCCTGCTGATCTGTAATTAACTTTCTATCCTTCCCTGTGTTTAATGTAATCAGAAAATATCAATTTATTTAAAAGGAACATGGATAATTTGCTTCTCTCCTCACCTCTTTCTTCCAAAGGGCACTTGCAATAGAATAAAAGGATTCTGCTAGGTGGGTAAATTTTATCCATAGCATGAGGTGAAGCCATTTGAATAAGATCAAGCACACTGTCATCCTTCCTGAACTAAATATGAAGTTGGAAGGCTTTTTCTGCATCCTTTTGTTCTTAGCTAAGTACTTTTCTTTACCCAGGGAATGGACTGGGAATGTAGTGAATCAACTAATAAAGGGGTATAATGGAAAAGGCTGAATGTATTCTTTCCAAATTCCACATTTATACAGGCATTTCCCCTCAAATAGAAGGAATAGACCCATCTGGGAAGCACTAGACTGTGGAAGCCTATGGCATTTATCACACCTGAAAAAAGTGACTTACTGGCCAGCTGAGCATGGCTGGGAGCCAGGATGTAGCCAGGTGCTGTTGTCTGGCAGCATCAATGGTATTTTCCCTGCGATAATACCTGACTGCCTCCTGTAAGTGACTTTATTCTGGGGGAAACAGGTAATTGGTGAGCCTGGGATAGGGGAGCAGTAGTTGTCCTTGAGATTATTTGGGGGGGGGGACTATTTAGAGGAGGAGGGTTGAACGAAAAATGAGAAAGAGGCTTGGGAGGGATTCTCTTCATTTGTGGTTACAAATAATTGAAAAATTCAATTTTTCATATCTTTCCTTAATTATTTTAATATTTTTACCATCCCCAGTAGCTAATGTTTAAAAATAAAAAGAATAATGACTCATTTGAATGTTTCCACTATAAGAACAATTTGCCTAAGTAAAGTATTCTTGTGTGCTTCTCTCTTTCAATCTTCTTATATTTTGAAGAGTGTTCTGACAAAAGTACCAGATGGGGATTTATATCTTCATAAATTTAATTATCACAGTTCATAGTTTTTGCATTTTGAACTTATTCTGGGCAAAATTATAACAATGATGATAAAGATGATGGTGATGATGATGATGCCTGGTTTTAGTGCAAAAATATATTCTTCTGTGTAGAAAACAAATTTCATGCACAGAAAACAACATTTTCTGCACGTAAAATAAAATTTCTGGCAAGCATTTTTTCTGCATGCTCATTTTTGGACAGAAAAAAATCTCTCATACATATTTTTCACACAGAATAAGTTCTAAGGTGTCATGTTTTTTGTCCACCTAAAATGATTAGGGTTTCCCAATGCACAGCAAACCTGTTTTTCAACTATTTTTCAAATATCCTTTTCCATCCTAGCTCCAATAGGTTCCTATAGCTCCTGAAAACTGTACAGTCCACTTTTTCCAACAAGGGGATGCCAAGATCAATAAGCAAAAGTTTTCCTTTTGTGAGGGAAGATAGATGCCTGCCTTTGCAGACTGGATGTCTTCATTGGATTCTGGGCAGAAACCCCAGGTCTCCACCTAGTGGGAACACAACTATGCTCTTCTTTTGCATCCTTGCACTGAGAGCAATATGTTCTCAGCCAGTATGTGAAACTGCTGTTCTAAAAAAAACCCTGCCATTTTTGTTCCTCTTCTTTCTTTCTTGTGCAAAGAAGGGAGGATGGGACTCAAGGGATGTTTGCATAAGTGGTATTTTTTTTGTGTAGTCATCTTGCTTCATTCACAGAATGTTATAGGGCAGGGGTAGGCAACCTGTCCCCTTTAAGGGCCGAGGGACTTCAGCTCCCAGAAGTCTCAGCCATGTTGGCCAATAGTCCCATGTTGGCCAATAGCTCCTGGGATTCTGGGAGCTGAAGTCCCTCGGCCCTTAAAGGGGAAAGGTTGCCTACCCCTGTTATAGGGGAATGCAGTCTAAAATATCGACTTGGTACTGCATCCAAACAAGTGGGTTTATATCCATGAAAACTCATGTGAAAATGAATACCAATAAATCTTAAAGGTGCTGCAACATTTCCTTTTTTCCACTCTTCTTTTAAAAACTAAAATATAACACCTATATAGAGGAAAGAAAGATTAATGCAAATACAAATCTATAAAATACAATTGTAAAACAAATTTTCCAAATTGAATACAAATAAACAATGCAACATAAAATGAAATAAACTGACAAATATATAAAATCAAAATATACAAGATGATAAAGCAATATTAAAGCATTTTTCTGCCATGTTCTTTCACCAGTTCTTCTTTCTTCTTCTTTTTTTTCTTACAGTAAATGTCTGCTAATGAGCGAAAGACAAAAAAAGCTTCACAGTACTTTTTAATTAACACTAGGAGGTATACATGTAGAAGCTAGGAGAGGAAAAGTAGGGTACCAATACTAAGATGCTACCCAGAAGTCTTATCATCTGGGCTCAAGCTGATATTTCAGGATTGGTAGCAGTGTGTTCTGAACAGTCATTGTATTAAACAAATGCTAATCATTACACCCACTCTTTAATGGTCAGAAGACATCTAAACATATTAAAATGCATTTTCTTTTTTATCAGCAGGTGAACAGGCTACATTTAGCCATTAGACAAAGCTCTGGGCATGTTTCCAACTGTGAAAAAAGTGTGAGCCTTAATACAGTTTTATAAAATTATGCAAATATGCACTATCACCAGTTAGCTCTCAGGTGAGTATTACAAAGTTAAGCGTTCCCTTACACCCCACAGTGCCTCTAAATTAACCAAAGTGCTTCCAAATGGAACAGCAAATCATTTCGACAGAGTAATTAAACAGTAAACAGTGCATAGAAGCTTTATAGATGAGCTTAAGATGATATCAAGGCACAAGGTTTAGTCACCCAAGCCACTTTGTTATATTCAAAAGATGGGATTAACATTTACTTCAGATCACCCCAGTTCAGAATCAAAGTTTACACATGAACAGAAAATCATAATACGGTTTTGCTTTTTATAATCTGTTTGATCTACTCCAAATCACTATACATTCTTTTAATCCTTCCTTTTTTGCTTTCAAACAAAAGCTACATAATTTTGAACTTCATCCAATATTGTGAAGTTTTGAAAGAATATAATATAAACTAATGTCTGTCTGTTGTGGGAGATTGTAATACAAATTGATATATGTTTACCAAATGGAGACTACAGTACTTTGGACATATCATGAGATGGTATGACTCATTACAAAAGATAATAATTTTTTGTCAATTGGAAGACAGTATGAAAAGAGGAAGACCATCTGTGGTTAGATGCAATCCAATAGGTCACAACCCTAAGTTTGCAAGGCATTAGGAGGTTTGTTAATAACAATGTGTGGGGTGGGTCTCTCACTCATACATATGTCAAAGTCAACTTGACATCTATTAACAACAGGTGATGGCTGTAGATTCTGAAATTTAAAGTTTAACTTTTTAATATTTTGTTTTTGTTTTCATAAATATATGCAACATTATTCAGTAAATCACAACTATTAAGATGAATTGCATGGAAATAATTGAATATTGAACATGTTGAGTCTCCCTTATCCAAAATGCTTGGGACCAGAAATGTTTTGGATTTTAGAATATTTGCATGTATTTGATATCTTGGCAATGGGACTCAAGTCTAATAACAATAATAATAATAATAATAATAAAATTTATTTATATCCCGCCCCTCTGAGAACAATTGGGGCGGCTAACAATATTAAAATACAAGATACGGTCAACTCCCCTTATCCTCCCCTCCTTAAAAAAGTATTAAATCAAATAAGATTAAAATCATACAAATTAAATTTAACAGTTAAGACACAACATCACAAACATACACAAAACACGGCATTAGTTAACAAATGGGTTAATAGAAAAGCAGCGGTGTCATATTGAGGGAGTTCAGAATGGGTTCCTGGAAGACTCTCCTAAAAAGGGGGTTCCCTAGGCCAGGTATCTATCCTGGAAAGGCCTGCAGGAAGAGATCTGTCTTGACAGACTTTTTGAAGCTGTCTAAAGATGTAATCAGATGTATCTTGTCCGGCAGACAGTTCCATAATCTGGGGGCGACCATAGAAAATGCCCTCTGGGAAGTAGCCAAAAGCCTAGATTTTTGAGGCTGAAGCAGGCTCTTCCCAGAGGACTGGAGTGCTCAGGGAGGATTATAGGGGATAAGGCGGTCCCAAAGATAGTTTGTACCCAAGCCATTTAGGGATTTAAAGGTGATAACCAACACCTTATACTGGGCATTGAAACTAATAGGCAGCCAGTGGGGGGACTTTAATACCGGGGTAATATGGTCCCTCCTAGATGTTCCAGAAACTACCCTGGCTGCCATGTTCTGAATTAATTGCAGTTTCTGGACCAAGCATGAGGGTAGCCCCATGTAGAGTGCATTGCAGGAGTCTAGACGTGTCTAAGTCTAAACATGAAGTCTAAACATGAAAAGACCCCCCCCCCACGCGTCCAGAGGGGCCTGCTGTTGCGCCGGCCATCTTGGAGGCTGACACCATGATTGGTTGGGAGGGCTGGGAGTCCTGCCCTCCCTTCGGCTCCCAACCAATCAGGGGGATCTCGCGAGATCCCCCAGCAGCCCACATAATCTCGCAAGACTGGATAGTCTTGCGAGATTTCAGGCGGGATTTGGGGGCTTATTTAATCTTCCTCTGCCACATGGAGTCAGCCATTTTTTTCTCGGCAGCTGAGAGAGAGCATAAATTGGCTGCCAAGTGTGGGAGAGCCAGCGTGGACATTGGGCCTGGCTCTGGGTTCATGAGCGTGGTGCTGGTCCCTGCTTGGGGCTTTGGAGCACCCAGTGACTTGCTTTTTTTGGGAGGATTTTTTTTCTCTTCAGTTTGCAGCCCACGGGGGGGGGGGGGGCGTTGGGACAGTTTGGCTATCAGGGCCTATTGAGTTTCAAGGTTTTTCCTCATTGGTCTGTGACCTGTGGAGGGTTTATTGTCCCTGCTTGGGACCCTGTGGGTGGTTTTTGTCCCTGCTTGGGGCACTCTAGCCACCGGGGCTTATTTGTTTTAAAAGAGGAATTTTTCCTCATTGGTCTTTCACTTGTTTGAAGGGTTCTAGTCCTTGCTTGGGATGATATAACCCAGGGGCTTCGTAATTATAAAGAGGGAATTTTGTCATCATGCCATGGAGCAAGTCCCAATCCATGCAGTGTGTGGCACCTGCTGAATCTGGCACCATCCAGTCAGCACCTAAGCATTCAGCCAAGGCCCAGGTTCATGAAAATGAGATTGTTGCCCACCTGGCTCAGTTGGGACATACAATGCAAGCTTGTGTGGCTGTTTGTAAGCAACTAACTCAGAAGGGGGTGCAGGGTGGTAGTTCTGGAACCTCAGCCCTTCCAGCCTCAAGCGCGGGGTCCTCAAACGAGGAGCAAATGGTGTGGCTACAAATTACACAGGTGCAGGAGGTACCCTCACCTGGCATGACAGTGGGTGACATGTCACGTGATCCAGTAGATGCTCCAGCTATGGAGGGCGGGCAGCCAACTGTAGCTGATGTGATGGAGCTTATGAAAAAGGTTCCAGGTTTGGTTCAGCAGGGAGCAGTGGCCTCTGTGTCTGCACAGCCTACATTGGCTGATCTGTATAAGGTGGTACAGCAGGTGGTAGCATCAGGCCAGGCCAGCAATATCACCCAATCAACAATCCTGTCACTGACTTTCTATCCTGTAGCTCAGAAGCAAACGAACTGTCAACAAAACATTCAAGACCAGCTCGACTGTTTTGCAACTTCAATTTCCAATCCATGCTACCCTTCAAATATCTCAACAAATGTTTCACTGCTGTCCAATCTTCCACTGTAGGACAATTTGCACTTTCTTCCAAGTATGCCCACGGCAAAACAAATGTCAGGCCTCGTGTTGTTAGCAATAAACATCAAACTCCCCACAAAGCTCCTATACATCTCTGAATTTTCAAACTCTTTAGTCCCTTCACTATTCACATAACCAACTGACATTGGACTTTTCACTGTTTTTGCATCCTGCAATCCACACTTCTCAACCAAACTCTGAATTTTCCTCTGTTGACTCAACAAACAACTCCCATCTTCACTCCATTCAACATCTATCCCTAGATAAGACCTTAAAATTCCAAGATATTTGACACTAAATTTCTGTGACAACTCCTTTCTTACTGCCTGAATCTCTTGCTTTGAATTTGCTGCTACACACAAGTCATCTACATAAATCACCAAGATCACATCTCCTTTTGTGTAAACACATGCATCAGCTACACTGCGTCTGTAGCCTAGCTTCACCAACTCCTCATGAATGCAAAGATTCCAGCTTCTGGCACTCTGCTTCAAACCATACAACACCTTCTTCAACTTGTACACCATTCTATCACCATTTTGCTGAAAACCCAAAGGTTGTTCCATGAAAACAGTTTCCTCAAGACTTGCATTCAAGTATGCAGTCTCAAAATCAAAATGATGCACTACCTGGCCCCTCCTTGCAGCCAAAGCCAACACTAACCTCAAACTCTCAGGCTTTGCTGTTGGAGAAAAAGTTTTGTCATAATTCTCAAACCTCTGTTGTGCAAACCCTTTAGCCACCAATCTGGCCTTGTATCTCTGATTACCATCCGGCATCAGCTTCCTCTTGTAAACCCATTTGCAACCTATCACCTTGTTATTTGTAGGCCTGTCAACAATTTCAAACACCTTTTTGTCTACCAAAGACTTAAACTCCTGCTCCATTGCAGACTCCCATTTCAACCTCTCTTCATCACAACACTCCTGTACTTCCTTGTAGCTCTCAGGCTCTTCTGTCATAACTACACAAGCTTTAGCTTCCTGCACTTTAAAACGATCTGGAGGTTTCCTAACTCTAGTTGCCCCCCTCAAAACAATTGTCTTTGTTTTTCCCTGATCATCCTCAAAATCTGTACTTGAATGTGCCTCTTTGTCTGTGTGTCTCTTTGTTTCTGTTATTCTAGGTGCTGGTGGGCGTGTGTGTGACAACTTGTCTGATGTGCTAGCCTCATCCTCTGAAGAATCTGATTCTTGCTTCACTGCTCCTCCATTTCTGGCAGGTGGTGGTGTCTGTGTTTCTAACTGACCTAGTCTGTAAAACACCTCTTTGTTTGAATGAATGTTCTCCCACCCAGAATGTTTTTCAAAGTTTGCGCTCCTGGAAAAAAGAACTTCCTGCCCACCCAGGTAAAACCTGTAACTGTTCCCTGTGTAACCAATAAACATCAAACGTCTCCATTTGGGCTGACCCTTTTTTCTGAAAGCTGCAGGTATGTACACATTTGCATATTGCCCAAACACTCTAAGGTATTTCAAATTGGGTGGTCTCTTGAAAAGCATGTGGTAAGGAGTACTCTGCACAGCAGAATTCCAAGTACGGTTTGTCAGGAAATTTGCTGTGAGAATTGCCTCCCCCCAAAGGTACTCTGGAGCATTTGCATCAAGCATCATACAATCCTTTATTTGCTTCAAAATGGCAATTTTTTCTCTCAGCAAGCCCATCCTCAGCCGCACAAGATGGGTTTGTGGTAAAATGCCTAATTTCCATTTTTCTTAACCAATTGGTCAAGTTCTGAGACAAGAATTCTTCTCCTCTATCTGTGACCAAAGTTCCCACTTTGTAGTCAAACTGTCTCTCTATCATGTTCACCCATTCCTTGAATCTCTCCCCTCCTTCACTCTTTTATTTCAAAAGAATTACATAGGAAAACCTTGTGAAGTGATCCACAATCACCATGAAGTATTTATTTCCTCCCTGGGTCTTGGGAGTAATTGGCCCAGCTAAGTCACAGTGCACATGTTCAAATGGCCTTTTGGCTCTTAGTTTTGTTCGTTTTGCCACAGGATAAGCCTTCAGCTTAATCCTGCTGCAAACTGAACACTCCAAATGGTTTGAGCATGGTGACATTTTAAACTCAGGACAAACCTGCTTCAATTTCAAAAGATTTGGAAAACCATCATGACCCAACACTCTGTGAAAATAATGAATGCAATCTGCATGCAAAGGCTGATTTTGTGTGACTACACAACACTCTTTGTCAATCATGTAATATAACTTGTCTTTCAGAATGGCTTTAGCACAAATTTCACCATCTTTAAAAATTAAACATTCATCCCCCTCAAAACTCAATTTGTACCCATCTGTGGCCAAAGCTGACACACTAACTAGTTTTGCAAGGTAGGTACATACAAGACATCATCAAAATTAGTACCAAAACTTGGAATGCAAACAGTCCCCATTTCTTTAATTTTTAGACCTGATCCATCTGCTAAGGCAACAGAAGAAACATTTGCTGGTTTTCTGCTCTGGAACAGTTCAATCTTGTTTGACATGTGGGTCGTGGCTCCACTGTCCAAAAGCCAAATGGTGGATGGCTGAAGTTGGGGCACACCATCACAGCTTTGAATTGTGGCAACAAATCCTTGGTTAGCATTGTATCTCTTTTGGCCACCAGGGGGACGTGGCTGCTGCTGCTGCGGCGGCGGCAGTTGCTGTTGCTGGCCCCTTCTTGTATCTGCAGCCAACTTCCTGCAATCTTTTCTTAAATGTCCAAATTTTTTACAATAGAAACACATCTTGCCCTTTGAGACTGCTACTTTTTCAGTTTGCATCTCTTTTGGAGCTCCTTCTGTGGCATTTTGAGGCTTGGCTGTTGCAGAACCCTGCTTTCATTGCTCTGCCTCAAACTTTCTCCTCTCAGCTTCTTCCAAAATTCTCCCACAGACCATTTCCATTGTAAGCTGAGCTCCTGGAAGGGCCTGCAAGCCCAGCAAGATATTATCAAAAGATTCATTGAGAGATCCCAGGAGAATGTAAACCTTAAGATTTTCATCTAAGGCAATGTCCCTTGCTTGAACCTGGGCAAACAAATCTCTCATCTTATTTAGATGAGCTTCTGCAGACTCTTTCTCCTTCATTTTGCACGAAAACAGGCACTTTGCCCAAATCATCTTTGCTAGATCAGAAGTGGACTGATGAATTCTAGCCAAAGATTCCCATATTTGTTGTGCGGAAGTCAAATCCTTTACATGATTTAATTGTCCCTCAGATAAAAGGAGAAGGAGGGTTGCTACAGCTCTGGAATTCCGGTCCAGCTCCGCTGCAGACAGATTAGCTCCCAAACCATTTTCCACAGATTGCCACAAACCTTCCCTTATCAAAAGAGATCTTGCATAAATTTTCCAAGATGCATAATTTTCCGACGTAAGCTTGGGAAACCTGGCATGCTCCATGTTTAATTAAGTCCCAAATTAGTCCAGTACAAGCCTTAAAAACTGTCCCTCCCGGCTCCAGGACTCTGTCTCTTTAAACTGCAGCTTTTACAGCCTCCGGCTAATTGCTGCCTTTTGTCTTGCCGCTTTTCAGCACTTAGACAGTCCGTTTTAATTAATGGCCTTTAAGATAAGGCAGGTATTTTACTTACAGGCATCTGTGGAGCTTCTGCCATAAATCAGACATGGAAATCCAACTCCTGCCTTCCCTGGATTCCCACTGGCTGTGAGAAGGAAAATTCCTGCTTTTTAAATCCAGGTTTTGCTTCAGAGGTCTGTTGGATCGAAACCATCTCCTCTGGCTACCACTTGTTGGAAATTGATGTTGATGGGGTGTTAAAAGTAGTCCTTTAGAATCAAACACCAAAACCTGGAACTTCTAGCAAGCTTCTTTTATTGTAAAAACAGCAAAAGCAAAAACAAATAATAATAATAATAATAATAATAATAATAATAATGATAAAAGCTTCACTTTAGCCAGAAGGCTAAGCAGGAACAATGCCTAACTGCTACATGATGCAAAATTGGTGAGTAGCATCATCAGGAGAAAAGTTTAATTAGTTCATTACAGTTCAAAAGTTAAAAAGCAAGTGAATAGCTTTCTAATTCCCAGCTCTCAGCCCCCCAATTCTCCACCCTTCTGGGTGTAGCCTTTACAAGCTGATTGGGTGATAAAACATGACGTGCTTTAGCCCAACCTTTAATTACCATAATAAGTCATGTGACTACATTTCTCATAACAATTCCATGTTGACAAAAACCTCAATATAAACAAAATCTCTTTCTCACAGAACTGAAGCTTGTTAGCTCCTTGTTTTGGGCTAAGAACACATCTGGGCTGATAACTGAGTCTGGCTTCAGCAAAAACAACTTTTCACAGCAAGAAGAAAAAATACAGACACACATCTTTTACATTTCAACATTTTAACATTGACTCTATATCCCATTTAAACCTACCAAGAACTACCAAGCAATGTGGTGGGAGGTGCTTCCTTTACCCTGCAGCATAACAGCCGAGCCCCCGTTGCATCACACTTGGTTGGAGGTGCTCAAGGGTCAGTGGATATCCCACAGCAGCTGGCAGGCTCAGGTGCATCTACTTTACCTATCACCTTGGGGTCTTGGACAGCAACAGTATGGGTGCCTGGTGTTCAAGCTGGCCAGGGCAGTGAAGCTCAGTGTTCACCCTCAGTTTCTCTGAGCACACCCTCAGCAGTGGCTGGAGCGATTCAGACTCAGGAAGCAAGGGTCCAGGTGGAGCAGCCCTTGGTGGGCAAGATAGGTGCGACCAATGGAGCTGCTACAGTAGGGGCCTTAGGTCAAGTGGGGGTGGAAAGAACGGCTGATTGCAACCCTTATGCAGGCATGTCCACTCCTTTAGGTTCCCATCTCCCACTCACAATGAAGGAGAGAATTTGGAGGGGTGAGTTTATTGATCTTTTTTCTTTAACATTCTGTGAACCAGAACCGAGAATTATGGTGAAAGACGAAGTTGTATTTAGTCTACCTAAGCAGTTCCAGGCACACAAGTGCCCAAAGTTAGAGAGGAATTTTGTTAATTGGATAATGGGTTTTACAATTTATAGGGGTATCATTGAGGAGAGGGAGCCCTTAAGGTCTCCAGACTTATTCAAGTATCAGGAGATAATGATAAAGGCATACACTAATTGTCATTTTAATTCAAGAGGGCCTGCTTGGCTTCAGTATGACGAGCAGTTTCGGATGTATGCCGCTTTGGATCGTTCCATTTCATGTCAGCACGTACAAGCTCAGCTATGGGCAGACGTGATGGTTGGTGCCTCCCCTTCAAGCAGGTGTGACAACAGCTTTGTGCCTGTGGTCACTCAGCTGAGAGGGCAGTATGCGAGGCCTGGTACGGGGGAAAAGGGATTACCAGGAGTCTGTTGGGAGTTTAATGCAGGTAAGTGCAGGTGGCAGACCTGCAGGTTTGAATACCGTGGTAGCACCTGCAGAGGGAATCGCCCCAGCACTTCCTGCTTCAAAGGTATGTGGACTGGAGCTGGAGCCGCCCTTCAGGCAACCCGAGCTGAAGGTAAAAGCACCAATGCCCATTAAGTTGGATGTTTTAACTGCTTGGTTGGGGGTTTATCCTAAGCAGGATTCTGCCCAGTATTTACTTGATGGTTTTATATATGGTTTTCACATTCCATATTCTCGTTTTGCACCTAATGCACGTTCAGTGAGGGAGTTACCGGGGATCATTAGGGACAAGCTGGCAAGAGTGCTGGCAGCAGGAAGTATATCTGGGCCCCATAAACAATTGCCAGGGCCAACATTACAGTTGTCACCACCTGGCATGGTTCCCAAGAAGACACCAGGTGAGTATCGTTTAATTCACAATCTTTCTTACCCCAAAGGGGAGTCCGTGAATGATGCTATTGACCCAGCATTTGCATCTGTGAAATATGCATCATTTGACTCAGCAGTGCAAATGGTTAGAGCCTTGGGCAAGGGAACTCTTTTGGTAAAATGTGATCTAAAATCTGCCTTTAGGCTACTTCCGATACACCCTGAAGATTTTGACTTGCTGAGCTTCTAATTTGAGGGAATGTACTATTTTGCAAGGCGATGCCAATGGGTTGTTCCATTTCTTGCTCAGATTTTGAGAAATTTAGTACCTTCTTGCACTGGTGTGCAGTGAAGAGGTCTGGCAATTCTGCAATTACGCATTATTTAGATGACATCCTGTTTGTAGGTTTTTCAAGTTTTGATGGACGAGATGGGAGTGCCTCTGGCTAACGAGAAGACGGAGGGCCCTGCCACCTATTTAATCTTTCTGGGCATTGAGCTTGATACAATCGAGGGTTTATCCCACCTCCCGAATGAGAAACTGGACCTAATGAGACAACAGGTAAGGGCAATGAGAGGTAAGAATAAGGCTACGTTGCATGACTTTCAATCTCTAACATGTTTGTTGAATTTTGCTTGCAAAGTGGTAGTTCCGAGGTGGGCTTTTTGTGCTCGCCTATACAATGCCACGAGGGGAGTGTCTTCCCCGCATCACCACATCCGCATTGACAGTTGGATATTTGAGGCCTGAAGATTTGGGATTCATTTCTTGATGAATTCAGTGGTGTATCATTCTGGAGGAGCAAAATGCTCCTAAAGGCAGATTTTTAGGTTCATTCTGATGCATCTGGTTTTGGTGTATACTGGAAGGGGCAGTGGGTGATGGGGAGTTGGCCTCAGGCTTGGGTGAGTAACAGTTTGACAAGAGATCTTACCTTTCTCGAACTGTTCCCTATTGTGGTTGCAGTTCATCATTGGCCAAAGCAATATGCTCAGAAAACTGTTTGGTTTTCATGTGACAACCAGGCAGTAGTTCATGTTATCAATTCACAGAGCTCTAAGTCTCCAAGGGTGATGGCTTCGGTCAGATCTATGGTATTACAGTGTTTAAAATACAATGTGTTGTACCAGGCGCGCCATGTGCCTGGCCTATTGAATCCCTTGGCAGATGCCCTTTCGCGTTTTCAGTTTCATAGGTTTCGAGAGCTGCCTCCAGAAGCAGCAGTGCAGCCTTTGACAGTGCCAGCCCATCTGTGGAACCTTGGAGGATAGAGATCGAGAGGACTACACGCAAGACATATCAGCTTGCAAAGCTTTTAGACAGTTTCTTGTGGCTGTGGGGGAAATCGAGGTTTGGCCCTTGAGAGTGGAGGTTATACTCCACTTTGCAGTTCATCTCAGACAGTCTGTGTTGTCTCTGGTTAACATTATGGGAAGGTTGGCAGTACTGGCTTTTTACTCCCGGGTGGGGGGTTTACGGATCCTACTGTAGATTTTAGGGTTCGAGGAGCTTTGGAGGGATGGTCTAGGGAGCTCCCTGTGGCATGCGATACCTGCATGCCTGTGATGGATGCAATCCTTATACAGATTTGGCATTCCCTCCAAGTGGTGTGCTCCTTGCCTGAGGAAGTTACCTTGTTTCAGGCTGCTTTTTCATTGGCCTTTTTTTGCTGCTACCAGAATTAGCGAGCTTGTCCCCAGCTCTTGCTCTGATATGTCAGGCAGGGCGCTATTGTTATCTGATGTTCAAGTTTTGGAGCAGGGCCTATGTGAGAGAATGGCTGAGTATGTGGAAGGTGAATGGGTTCCTAGAGTGACAAGGCCCTGAAAGAACCAAATAAAATGGATGCCGTGCAAAGCACTATTGAAGGAGGAACTTGGATGGTGGAAGCGAGAAATGGGAGAAACTTGGCCTCGGAAGCGGAGATGCTGACCAAACATAACCAGGACAATACAATCTGTCGAATATGAATGAAATATGTTGATATGGCTGAGTGAGATCCGGCACACACAGAATGTACTGAAACTTGTGCAAAGAACTGGACTGTTCTGAACCCATGGTGAGCAGAACATGTTTATTTCAAGAAAGAAGAGAAAAAAGGGTATAAAAGGCAGTACTTCTCCCACTTCACCTTATGGTTCCTTGATCCGCGGCAACAGGGCCATCCACCCTGCTTGGAGGCTTGATCAACTTCCAGTGAAGGATTGTGAGTATGAATGGGTGTGAATGTGTGAGTGAATGAAAAGAGCTCTTGATACTTAAGGTGGTTGTTATATTGAGTATCTGATATTAGAAATGATTGTTTCAGGTGTCTCTGTTTCTGTGTTTCAATAAATGTTACATGCAAAGTGTCTAAACCCAGATCTGGTTTCCTATGTGTCTTTGTTGAAAGTCCTATAGTCTAGGGTGGCTAAATTTCTCTCTGGATCAAAAGAACAACAGAGAACCTCGGTTCATGACATAATTGGCGTAGTCGGCAGGATCCAAGAGAGATTTAGTTTTGCCTTGGTGAAGGATGAGTAAATAAGAGACACTGAGAATTGATTTGTGATTGAAAAGCCAAATTTGGTCTCTCTGTGCCTTTTTGCTTGTCACTTGTTCCGGGATCCTTGACACTCCCTGATGAAGGACATAGTCAGGGGAAAAGTGTGAAGGTTTCTGGAGCATTTTGATGGGGTTAAGGTAGGAGAGTGGAAAACAGAGGGACGCCTCTGCTTAAACTGAATTTAGAGTCAGAAGGAAATATGGATCTATTTGGGAAAGGAAAGAACAAAAAGGGAAACGGGGAGGAAATGGACTCGTTTGTGGAAACCCTTTCTGTTCTGTAGAGGGGAGTGTATTGAAAGCTCCTTTAACAGAGGATTGTGGAGAAAAGGCAGGAGATTGGAGGATATATTTGCATAGAAATATAGTAACTAATAAGAAAACTGAGAAAGCATGAAAAAAAATATTGGTGCAGTATTTTAAGGAACAGTTAAATAAGAATATGAGAAAAAGTGAAGAGAAACTATTTAAAGCTGTAGCTCTGTTCTGCCAAGAGGTGGATAATGCAGGAAAATAGAAACAAATCAAAGTAATGGCACTCTTGGCTTTAGAAGGAACAGACCAGTGCCATGTGCAGACAGTGAAATTAAGAGAAAAACTAGAGAAAGAAAAACAAAAGAATGGAGCCTTGATGCTTCAAAACATCAGTAGGATGCAAGAGAATATAAAGCTGGAAAGCGAGAACCATGCCCTATGAAAAGAAAATAGAATCTTGGAAACAAATACTAGAGAGCTAGGAGATAAGGAGGAGAAAATAAAACTAGCTAATCAAAAGGTTAAACTTTTAAAAAAAGTTCTGGTGGGGAAGAGTGAACAAGAAAAGAGATCTGTAAACCAAGTTTACTACAGTTTAGGGGATGATTATGATTGTTGTGAGGAAGGAACTTGCCCTGACAACCCTGACTGTAGTCCTTTAGGGGCATCAGGAGCTAGAAGACAGAAACGACCCCACAATATAAACTGCCACAACAACCCCAGAATAAAAGCAACAAAGAAAAGAACCTCCACGTGTGAAATTGTGGAAGAAGAGGAGGGAGGAGATAGAGCAGATACTAGTATGGTTACAGTTGACAAATATACAAGAGAAAGAGAAAAGATAATAAAACACTCTATCACAGATGAGCCCATGTCAGCAGAAATGAGGGAACTAACGGAGTCTCTAGGACAGCCAGGGAATAGAAATATAGAATGGGCTATTAAAATTTTGGAAGGCTGTTGAAGACAATGATATGACCTGGGATGAGACAAGTCAATTGTTTAGACAGATGCCAGGTATGCAGCCTTATATAACCAGAGTTAAGGAGAGTGGCATAGGACCGACTTTACAAGATTGTTTTAGAACAGGGAAGTGGTGTCGCAAAAAGGGAAGTAATAAACATGGAACAGGGTCCAACCGAAGACCCAGTAGTATTTTGGAATAGAGTACATATGGGAATGTATTTAGCAGGACTTTTTAAATTAGGAGAAACAAAAAGGTAACAGAAATATTAGGAAAGTCCAAATCAATATCTGAACTAATGGAGTTTTCATGGCTCCCTTTGAAGGATTAAATCCAGAATGGAAATCAAATATGACTTTAATCATGGTCATGCTTGTGCAGGATGATACAAGACCAAGTTGGGAAAAGTTACAAAAATTGTTTGCTAGCTTAAGAAAACAAGGTGTTGGGACCATAAAGAAAGCACAGGTCTCCATGAAAGCAGGAGTAAAACAGGTCACCTCAAAATGGGTGCCTAAGGGAATAAAAACCAAAGAGAAAGGAAAACCCACCCCCACAGAGAGAGTACTTTTGTGGAGAAAATTGAGAAAACTTGGGTGGGATATGGATAAACTAGAAAGAATAAGTACTGAGTGTCTGAGACAACTAGCAGAGAAGGGGGAAAAGAGAAAAATTAGTGAAAACTCTAGTGCCCCACCACAGGAAGACAAGAGAATACAGAACCAGACAAAAAGACAAAGACATAAATAAAGCCAGGAGTATGGCAGTATTGGAGAAAACTATTTTAAAAAAAACAACAACAACCTGGCAATAATAGAAAAATTGTGGTGGTAACTGAGTAAAGAGGAAGGAAATATCAGAAACTACAGAAGCATTAGAACAGCTGGGGATAATCAGAAAGACTGTAAGTCTATATAAGTCTATATAAGTATTATACAACTGGTTTTGGCCTAAAGTTAAATATTGGGAAATTACCCTTCAAACTGGTGGACATATAATAATAATAATAAAAAAATTATATAAAGTCTTTGTGTGCCATAAAACCTCCAGATAATATAAAACAATTGAGAACGTTGTTAGGAACTTTTGGCTTTGTTAGGTCTTATGTGCCCCAGTATGCTCTTTTAACCAGGCCCATGTATAAATTATTAAAGAAAGATGTGCCTTGGGCATGGTCTAAAGAGCATCAGAACAATTTGGATTTGATAAAACTTTTGATACACTGATGAATAAAAGCTAAGACAGCCAAGAGAAGGACAACCTTTTTACGTTAGCCTGGACCAGAATGGACTCAGTGTTGCGGGAGGATCTGAAGCATGAGGGTTTACCAGCTGCCCAATTTTCTTCTCATTCTTTTCGGATTGGAGCTGCGACGGTTGCAGCAACTCACGGCCTAAGTGATGCTGTGATCTGACGTATTGGGTGATGGTGCTCTGGAGCGTTTAAATCTTACATTCACCCTTAGGCTGGTTATATGTTGATTTCTAGTCCCAGGGGGCTGATACGATCATGCATTGATGTTCTTATGTGTGTTTTTCTATTGAGCAGGTCAAGAACAGGGTTACATCTGGATTGTCAGTCACAGCTTGGTCTTTTGGGCCGAATGGCACGTTATCCAGTCGGGCCGAGATCCAAACTTGGGTCTGGAGCGAATTGGGCTCATCCACTGGTTTGGGTGGAGAGGCATGCTATGCCCCCCCCTTCTTCCAGGTTTCATCGAGTTGGCTGTTACTTTCCCACATACCCAGATACTACTTATTCACCTAGGTGAGAATGACTTGGTCAAGATCACCAGATTTCAGTTAGTCAAAAGGATCATTGTGGACTTACAGGAAGTACGACGATGGTTACCAGGGACTGTTCTATTATGGACCAAGCTCTTGCCGTGACGAACTTAGCCTGGTGCAAGGAAAGACTCTGCTATTAACGTGGCTCATCACTGGGTGAATAGAAGTGTTTTGAGGAGATTGGAAGTTTTGGGGGCCTCATGTGTAGAGCACAATTTGATCAGAGTTGATTTGCCACATCTGTACAGGGGTGATGGGGTTCATCTCTCCCCAGTAGGCTGTGATATATACTTGGATTCCGTTGTCTCTCATATTAAATGGGTCCTTCAGGGGGGGAGAGAGAGAGGATGCCAAGCTAGGCTGGCCACCTCCTGTGGCGGGGCAGGGACCCCCCCAGGGGATAATTGGATATCTACATTTACAATATTTGTTCAGTCGAGGGATGAATGGCTTACATCATCAGCTTAAAAATCTCTTAAATCATCAATCTTAGAGATGATTTCAAAATTTGGACAAACAAACAGGTCCTAGACCAGATCAAGGCCAATCACTCCCTGGAAACCAGGATGACTAAACTGAGACTACTGTCCTTTTTCCATATAATGAGAAGGCATGAATCAATAGAAAACACAACAGTGTTAGGAACAACAGATGGCTCTAGAAGCAGAGAGAGAGAGAGACCACATGTCAGTTGGATGGACTCAATCAGAGAGGCCATGGACATGAGCCTGCAGAAAGTAAGCAAAGCAGTAGAATACAGGGTGTTTTGCAGAGGTCCCATTCACAAGGTCACTGTGAGCTGAGGTCAATGTAAAGGCAGTTAACAACAACAGCAATACATCTTATCCACATAGTCTAAAGGCAATCTTATACATCTTATACATAATATTTTTAACATTATTTTTTGCATGAAACATAATAGTTTATGTACACTGAAGCATCAGAAAGCAAAAGTGTCTCAGCCACCATGTGAACAATTTCGGATTTTGGAATATTTTTTATTTTGAAATTCTAGATAAGGCAAACTCAGCCTGTATTGAAATTAATCAAAAGGGAGTAGATCTAAAATGCATGAACATTAGTTCTCCTCCCTCCTTCCTCGATGCTGCATCTTGATTGCTGGAAAGTGCAGACTTCCATTCCACTATCCTATTCAATTTTCTCTTTGTTTATAATCTATAAAGGGACTAGATTTTATTTTATTTCATCAAGAAATAGACAAGATTGAACATTGAATATTGAAAATCCTCATAAAAACTGAAGGCTAGAATTCATTTTTGCAGTTACGTATGTGTAACCTAGAATTATGCATCATCCAAGTGTCGTTGATTCATATTTCTAGTCCCTATGTATTCTTTATCATGGCACTACTGCCACAATCCTAAAAGTCCCTCAATATTGTTTTATGGGTAGTAGACACTGCAAGCAATGGAAATCTGTTTTGGATGTTCCCACCCCTCCTGCCTACGAGCACCACTGGGAAGAGAAATTGCAAGAAGGAACCTGCTTTTGATTGTTGTATCACAGTGGTTGCTTTCAGCTAAACAGAAATTATGGGAGGGCGGTAGGAGATACTTCTTAATTAAATATGATTAAGTAAGTAGCTGATCTAGGATTTCAGCTAATATTTGTGATGAAGTAAACTCTCTTGTTCTGGTGAAAAATTTAGCCCAGAAAGCCAAGCTAATTCCTCACAGGATAAGAAACCATATCTGAACTCATTGTATCCCCAAAGATGTGATAGGTGACTCCAAATTCATCCTATTCATCCATTTACTGGCATTCTTCCTTACATACATGCTTCCCTCCCACCTACCGACCTGGTTTTCTGCTTCAATTGGATGTAGTACACATAAAGTTTCAGTCACCTCTGAAGCCTACCATTACATCTTTTTCCTTCATCTGATCACTACCTTCCCTGAAGCAACATACAAAGTAAGTGGGTATAGAGGAAAGTAGAAGGGATGCAAAGGCAGGCCATTAAATGAGTAGGAAGACTTAGGCTGCTTCTTCAATAAGGCGTATAATGCAAACAAGGGGAAAGATCAAAGCTGGAGGGAGGTTTTCAGGATGTAAATGTTATTTTTCCATTACAAACAAGCAATATGAGTGTTTGAGATTCATGTACCTGAACCAGGAATCAAATTCTGCAACATCATGCACTGGGATATCAGAAAACAAGTTATGCAGGTCCTGGATATCGCTCCACTTTTTAAAATTCAAAATAATTTCAGCTACCGCATTCAATTTTAAAAATGAAATGAAAATCCAAACTATTTTTGTAATGCAATATGTGTTTTCAGAATCAGGATTGAATATTGACACACAGATTCAGGTAACCATTTCATATTGCAAATTTTAACCTTACTTTAACCTACACTCTTATTTTGATGCTGATTAATGTTGTTCCTAGCCATTTTGAAAACAAGGTCCATGGGCTGGGTAATAGCTACTGACTGAATATCACAAGAACAAAGAAATCCTGCTGGACTTTTCCAGGAGTCTATTTAGTCCAGTAATATTTTTTCTGTATTGATCAAATAGATGTCTTTTGAAGCACCCCAGACAGACAATAGTGCAATAGTGCCTTCCCACTCATGTTCCCTTACTGTTGGTTTTAGGGGGAACACTGACTTTGATCAGGAAGCCTATATAGACATATAGACATCATGACTTATAGCCCTTGATAGCCTTAATTTCCATTAAATTGTAGATTTTTTTAAAACCCAACAAAGTTGATGGTCATCACTACATCTTACAGGGGGGGGGGGGATAATAGAATCTTAGAGTTGGAAGAGACCACAAGGGCAATCCAGTCCAACCCCCCTACCATGCAATAACTCAAAATCAAAGCTCCCTGACAGATGGCCATCCAGCCTCTGTTTAAAGACCTCCAAAGAAGGAGAATCCACCACACTCTGAAGGAGTGTGTTCCACTGTCAAACAGCTCTCACTGTCAAGAACTTCCTCCTAATATTGAGGTGGAATTTCTTTTCCTGCAGTTTGCATCCATTGTTCCGGGTCCTGTTCTCTGGGGCAGCAGAAAGCAAGATAGCATCCTCCTTAATATGACATCCCTTCAAATATTTAAACAGGGCTATTATATCCCCTCTTAACCATCTCTTCTCTAGGCTAAACATACCCAGTTCCCTAAGTCATTCCTCGTAGGGCATAGTTTCCAGACCCTTCACCATTTTAGTCGCCCTCCTCTGGACACGCTCCAGTTTTTCAACACCCTTTTTGAATTGTGGTGCCCAGAACTGGACACAGTATTCCAGGTGAGGCCTGACCAAAGCAGAATACAGTGGCACTATTATTTCTCTTGATCTAGATACTATACTTCTATTAATGCAGCCTAAAATTGCATTGGCCTTTTTAGCTGCAGCATCACACTGTTGAATCATGTTCAACTTGTGGTCCACTAAGACTCCTAGATCCCATTTACATGTAGTCTCATTAAGCCAGGTATCCCTCATCTTATATCTAACATTTCATTTTTTTTTTCTCTAAGTGCAGTACTTTACATTTCTCTGTGTTGAAATTCATTTTGTTAGCTTTGGCCCAGCTTTCTAATCTATTAAGATCATTTTGAATTTTCATCCTGTCCTTTGGGATATTAGTTATTCCTCCTAATTTAGTGTCATCTGCAAATTTGAGAAGCATGCCTCCTATTCCTTCATCTAAATCATTGATAAAGATGTTGAAAAGCACTGGGCCCAGGACAGAACTTTGTAGCACCCCACTGGTCACTTCTCTCCAGTCCTTTCTAACTCAAGACCAGTTGACTGCGGGGTGAAGCATTAGTAAAAATATTATAAGAAAAACAAAGAAATAGAATTACATTATCAAGGAAAAGAATAAGGACAACCAAGAAAGAGATAAGGTGCCATATAGTGACTGATGTACAGGTAATCGATCAATGATCAAAGAGAAGCTATGAGGTTAATATTGTTGTGACATATAATTGTACATCAGTCAAATTACAGACGAACAACAATATTATTGTAATTTAATTATTGCAATTATCGTAATTATTGTATTATTATAATTTTAATCTGTAATTTTTGGGCATTTGCCTATTTTCATATTGTTAAATTAATGTTGTTCAATAACTTTTTAAGGATCAGGATGATTAGGGTTGGGTTGATATTATTGTATCGTATTTTTATGTTGGAAGCCACCCCGATTGCAATGCAGAGGGGTGGGGTATAAATAATTTATTATTATTATTATTATTATTATTATTATTATTATTATTTATTGCTGAGCACCCTTTGGGTTCAGTCAGTCAACCAGTTACTAATCCACCTATCAGTTGTATTGTCTAGCCTACACTTTACTATCTCGTTTGCAAGAATATTGTGGGGGACCTTGACCTTGTCAAAAGCCTTACTGAAATCAAGATATGCTATGTCTAACACATTACCTTCATCTAGCAAGCTGGCAATTTTAAAAAAGAGAGAGAGAGAGAGAGAGATCAGATTAGTCTGGCATGACTTGTTTTTGAGAAACCCATGTTGACTTTTAGTGATTATGGCATTCCCTTCTAAATTTTCACCGACTCTCTGTTTAATGAACTGTTCTAGAATCTTTCCCGGTATTGATGTCAGACTAACTGGGTGATAGTTGTTGGAATCCTCGTTTTTCCCTTTTTTGAAGATAGGGACAATGTTTGCCCTCCTCCAGTCTGCTGGGACTTCTCCTGTTCTCCAGGAGTTCTCAAAGATTATTGCCAGTGGCTCTGAGATTACATGTGCCAGTTCTTTTAATATCCTTAGATGTAGTTCATCTGGTCCTGAAGACTTAAATTCATTTAGGTTAACCAGGTATTCCTGTACTTCCTCTTTACTTATTTTGTGCTGCATTTCCCCTATTGTGTTTTCTGCTCCATTTTCCTCAGGTTGAACACCCTTTTCCTTTTGTGAGAAGACTTAGGCAAAGAAGGTGTTGAGTAGTTCTGCCTTTTCTCTGTCCCCTGTTGGAATTTCTCCATCTTCTCTACGCATTTCCTTCTTCTTTGTTTTGCTACAGACATACCCCAAAAAGCCCTTTTTATTGGGCATAACCCCTCTAGGAAGCCTGAGCTCATTCTGTGCTTTGGCTTTCCTGACTTTACTCCTACATGTGCTAGCTATTTGTCTGAATTCCTCTTTAGTGATTTCACCCCTTTTCCATTTCTTATTTATATTCTCATTTAAAACTTAGGGCCTTTACAGACTGCCAGAAATAGTGCAGCTTGAGGCTACTTTAACTGTCCTGCCTTAGTGCTAGGGAATCATGGGAATTGTATTTTTTCTGGGACATTGATCCTTCTCTACCAGAGAGCTCTGGTGCCACAATAAACTACAGTTCCCATGATTCCCTAGCACTGATCCAGAACAGTTAAAGTGGACTAAAGCTGCACTACTTCTGGCTGACTGTAAAGGCCCTTAGTTCAGTTGAAAGTTCTTTTGTCATCCACCCTGGTTTCTTGAGACATCTCCGATTTTTCCTTCTCATTGGAACAGTTTGAGATTGTGTCTTCAGTATCTCCCTTTTGAGAAACTCTCATTCATCCTGAACTACCTTCTCCCTTAGTATTCCTGACCACAAGATCACTCCCAATGTTTCCCTAAGTTTGTTGAAATCAGCTCTCCTAAAGTGTAGAATGAGTGTTTGATATGTCTTGCTTCTCCTTTCCACTGTATAAGAAACTCCAGGAGAACATGATCACTCCCACCTAAGGTTCTCACCACTTGCACCCCATTGACCAGGTTAGGATCAGATCTAAAATAGCTGATCTCCTTGTTGCCTCTTCCACCTTTTGGACAAAGAAATTGTCTTTGAGGTGAGTGAGGAATTTGCTAGATCTTGGAGTATTAGCTGAGTTTGACTTCAAGCAAATATCAGTCTACTTCAAGTCACCCATCACTACTACATCTTTCCTTTCTGAGTGTGTAGTCATCTCTTCTAGAAAGGCATCATCCAATTCCTCAGTCTGACTTGGGGTCTGTAGTAGACTCCTACTATAACATCCCTGTTGTTTCCTTCCCCTTTAATTTTTATCCAGATGCTCTCCACCTGATTTCCCGAATTAAAGTCCTGGATCTCATCACAGGTGTAAACATCTCTGACATATAATGCTATTCATCCTCCTTTCCTGTTTGGCCTATTTCTCTTTAAAAAGGTTATACCCCTCTATTCCTGAAGAAGAAAATCATCAGTTTTGATTGGAATAGGACTCTGGAGACCAGGGTTCAAATCCGAGCTTTGTAAACTCAATGGGTGACCTTGGACAAGTCACACTCTCTCAGTCTCAGAGGATGGCAATGGCAGTGGCAAACTCCCTCTGAATAAATCTTGCTAAGAAAACCTCATGATAGGTTCACCATAGGGTTTCCATAAATTGGGAATTTCTTGAGGGCAACAACAACAACAACAACAACAACAAGTATTTTCATTCATTTAGACAAACTCCCACCATTCAGTACTAAGTATTGTGCTAGAAGGAGGTGCCTTTAACACTGCATGATTATATCACTCTGACACCAGAATAACTGCCATGACTGTCACCTGAACTATGCCATGGATATTAAGCTGACTCCATTGTTATTTGGTTTCTTAAAACTCATTAATTAAATCAATTTAACTGTCTGTGGCCTGCAGTACCACCTCAATCACTAGGTAGCAATCAATTTAATGTCCTTGTAGCCTACAGTATCATTTTTATTCACTAGATTGCAGATAACCCTAATCATGTTTTTATTAAGTACAATGGCCTCTATTGAAATAAGCTACTGCAGATTGTGAAAAGTAACTAACTAAATTTACAATGAATTACTGAGACCACAAGCAGCAGAAAGCTTGCTGTCAGAGTAGATGAGACTCCAGAACAGAAACACACAAAATGAAAAGAAAACAGAGTACACACGTCTGGAGCTAAGAACTACTAGTCCCCATTCTACTACAGTTTAGTCTTTGCTTATGATTCTGATTTCTAACTTCTTGCACCTATTGCCATGCAATCAGCTGCAAAGGAGTGAACCACCATAGATATGTTTCAGTGGTTCAACAGCTACAAATCAATTGCTAATCTTCCTGCAAATTTTCAGTGGTTCAGCAGCTTGAGATCATCATACTGATCCTCCAGATTTTCAAAAGGGTGATACTACAATTAAATAAACAAAAGCAATATAAAGAACACCTCACAAGAAGGCAAGTGGTCCCCTTTTTACATAGTTTCACTCATAATAGAGAAAAAGTATCATAGTTTTGTTAATCATTAACATTGCTTGAAACCTTTGGTGCTGATCACACTATAAGAGCTATCATAGCATGTGAAAACCCACATACTTTTTTCAGCGTTGTATGAAGAGCAACCTTAACAATAACTATGTATGCTTACAAGAGCAACCATAGAGGCAGTAGCTTGAGGCATCAAGACTTATTCTGCTAAAGCTTTTAAAGCAATTACGAGCTGCTTATCAGTATTTTTTTAAAAATCTGTCTATTCTCTGTCTGAAAAAGTATGTATTCCAGGTGTCAGGGATAAAGCGTTGTATTTTCTTTCTATGCAGAAAATTCATAGAAAATCCCAGAGGGTGCTGCTCGGGGACAGTAGCTCCAGTAAAAAGGAGCTCACCTGTGGCATCCCTCAAGGTGCCATTCTGTCTCCGATGCTGTTTAACATCTATATGAAGCTGCTGGGTGAGATCATTTGGAGTCATGGAGCTGGGTTTTATCAGTACGCTGATGACACCCAGATCTATTTCTCCATGTCTCAATCGCTGGCCTCGAATCCCGATGGCATCTCTTCCCTCAATGAACGTCTTAAGGCAGTAATTGGCTGAATGAGGAAAAACAGATTGAGAGTGAATCCAGAAAAAACAGAGGTGCTGACAGTAGCGGCCCCGAAACCTAGAATTGGGTTGCAACCTCCAGTCCTGGACAGGGTCACACTCTCCATAAAGGACTGTGTTCGCAGTCTGGGGGTGCTCCTTGACTCATTGTTCCTGATGACAAATCAGGTAAATGTGATGGTCAGGAATGCCTGTTATCAGCTTCAGCTGATATGCCAGCTGCGCCCTTTTCTGGAAGTAAGGAACTTCGAGACTGTTGTGCACGTGCTGGTAACCTCTTGTCTGGATTTCTGTTATGTGCTCTGCATGGGGCTACCCTCATGCTTGGTCCGGAAACTTCAATTAGTACAAAACATGGCAGCCAGAGTGGTCTCTGGAACATCTAGGAGGGACCACATAACTCCGGTGTTAAAGTCTCTCCACTGGCTGTCTATCAGTTTCCGGGCCCAGTATAAAGTGTTGGTTATTACCTTTAAAGCCCTAAATGACTTGGGTCCAACCTATCTTCGGGACTGCCTCCTCCCATACAATTCACCCCGCACACTTCGGTCCTCTGGGAGGAACTTGCTCCAGTCATTAAAATCTAGGCTGTCTGCAACCTCCCAGAGGGCATTTTCAATAGTAGCCCCCAGATTATGGAATGGCTTGCTGGATGAGATCCAACTGATTATAATGCTAAACAGCTTTAAAAAGGCTGTTAAGACAGATCTCTTCTTGCAGGCCTTTCCAGAATAGACTTCCCGGCCTCAGGAACCTCCTTATTTTGCCCTCTCCCAATTTGATAGCCGCCACTATTCCGCCACTCAGTTTGTTGTTAGATTTTGTTGTTTATGGTTTTCTTTTCTTTTATGTTTTAGCCAAAGATGTTTTAATCAGTGTCTGATTTAATACTATTTTAAGGGGGTGGGTGGGTGGGTATTGAGTTTTTTGGATTTGTACTCTATGTATTTTTAATTGTTGTTAGCCACCCTGATTATGCACAGAGGGGTTGGGTATAAATAAAATTATATTATTGTTATTATTATTATATATTATTATAATTCATTATAACATGTAAGTTACTAAATGTGAAAATTTAATAACTCTTATAGTGAACAAATCCTTAATACTACAGGTAAAGGTCAGCAGTGATGGATCCTTAGCCATAGCAGCAATGTAATTCACAAAATAGTGTTAAATGTTTCAAGGTGTATAGCACTCACTTTGGCTTTATTCATTATTTTATTTATCAAGATGTAAATATCCTTACAAATATTTGACTGAAGTAATTTTATGGCAATCCTTATTGAGGGACATATCAAGGAGAGCGTACACAAGAGAAATTCCTGGCTGTGTCTTCTTGTAGCACAAGTAGGTACTCATTGCAAGACACTTGTTCAACTTTTATTCTCAAGAGCAATTAGGTCTCCTGAAAGAAGTTCAAATATCACACTGTGCTGAGCACTGATCAAACTGAAAAGACTATCTGTTCAGATAAAAAGAATAGTGCAATATTCATTTTCCAAGAATGCTCCATAGTATGTTGTCTTTTTTTAAAAAATGAAACCCATTAAATTTAAGAACATAAAGACCATAAATGCTGAGATCTGTAACCATTCTGGCAGAGCATAAGTCTCCACCAGCACACTAAAGCCCTTGTTTAGTTTCTGGTCCTTTGTTACCTTTCTCATTTTACTCAAAGTGCATAGTTCTACCAGAATGAATTCCCATTGGTTTCAAAGGTGATGTTAAGTATATGCATATGCTTAAGCATATGCATAGTTTTCTTCATGAAATCATTAACTGCAGTGGTGTAACCAGTATATTTGTACCTGGTGCTGATCATTTTTTTTACCTCCCCCCCCCTTCCAAGATACCCCTTAAAAGACAAGGAGCATCAGTGGGCATTGGCTGGACTGACATGCATGATATTTCATTAAAACACATGCACACAAATATGCACATATGCAGACACATACATGTAAAAAAGCAATACAACAGGCAAGATAAAATCTGTGACAGAAGAGCTACCACTCACACCAACCAGGACAGAAAGCAGCCAGCTTGTATTATATTTTTTTATCTCAATATGGAGGGTCTTTTTTTGTCTGGTTACTTCTGATTTTTTCCCAGTGGAAGACAAATCAACAAAACTAGCTCTTGGGTTAGTATAGTTCCTGCCCCTTATCTTGAACAGTTATGTGGGGGGGGGGGGGGGAAATATATAAACATATGAAGGGACAGAGGGGTTCTCCTGCTATCTCTGAAATGATCCATTCATGTGTCCACTGCTGTGAAAACAGTGACATCAGAGTAGGAATGATGACAGAGTTTTTTAAAAAGGGCCTTTAAAATTAATATTCTTTCTATGTACTTGCATCCTTTCCCTTTGTGGCTCTTCACATCTAGCAAGGAGAGAACAGCTGACTGGTTCAATTCCTACATAAGAGAGTTATTTATTTCAATCTTCTTTGTTGGAGGATGTTTGCATTCTCTTTCCCCCTCCTTAGATAGATAAGAATTTCCTATATGCAAACTGTTCTTTCTTCCCCCTCCCGCTCTCTCATTCAAACTAATCATGTGACATAGGTCATTCCCCCTTTGGGACTAATAGTCTTTCTCTCAAGATTTTCATTTGAGCTGTTCCATCTTCCTGGTCTCTCAACTTTGTTTGGAAAGATGGTGAGATAAATATTTCTCTCTACCTGAATTAATCAATAGCTAGATTAGAATTTAGCCTTTTATATAATTATATATGAAAGCCTTGTTTTTTAAACTACAAGCTATGTGTTTGTTGTTTTTTTGAGTCCCTTTGCAGAATGCTAGAAATAGTGCAAATTGAGTCCACTTTAACTGCCCTGGCTCACTGCTACAGAATCATGGGAACTGTATTTTTTTCTGAGACATTGAGCCTTCTCTGTTAGAGAGCTCTGGTGCCACAATAAACTACAGTTCCCATGATTCTCTAGCACTGAGCCAGGGCAGTTAAAGAGGACTCAATTTGCACTATTTCTGGCAGTCTGCAAAGGCCCATAATCATTTTTTTGGGAAGCAACATTAGGAAAAGTCACTCTTCTGCTACTCTACTGTTTTAAAGCCAGCGATTTGCTACTGGAGGCATTTGTTTGACTTTTTGGCAGTTTGTGGTATCTGTTTTCTTCACTGTCTAGCTTTCAGAACCAGGAATACACAGGAATCAGAGATACAATGGCATAGACAATCCTGACTGGTAGTCAGTTATAACTGTTACTGTTATTGAACCTGGAATACCTTAAAATTGTAGGACAGTAGCAAATGAATTGTTCTTGGGATGGTTCATTCACAGAATTATTTTTTTTTTTTAAATTGACATAATATGACTAAATGCATGGGAAAATAACAAGAACTAGAAACAATACTAATTCATATAATCCTAACTTCATGAAACTGTTCCTCTAATATATTCACATCAGTAAAAGTGGGAAGAAATTTCATTGGATTTAACCATTCCTGAAAGTAGTATTTTTGTATTTTTAAAAAAACTCATGAGAAAATGTGCACCTCACTTTAAGCACTGACATGTTTGCAAAGCTTGGAGAATAGGTTTAAGTAAATTATTCCAAAACAAAGGGAATATTATAAAATGTGTATGTCAAAAATTTATAATTTAAATATAATTGCATAATTGAGAAAAAATATGCAAAAACATTATTTAGTTCATAAGGGAAAAGTCATAAAAAATTAAGTAGGTTATACTAAAAAAATGTACAAATTATTAAAATAAGTTTAAAAAATTGGTAATTTCAGTACAGAAAGAAAATATGAAGCACACATGGGTAGAAAACACCTCTAAGAATCAGGGAAAAAAGACAGAAAAATTAAGACTTAAAGATGTTCTCTTTTTGTCCTCTTGATGTTTGCCTTTAATTCAAACATCTTTCTTGGCAAGATTTGTTCAGAGTGGGGTTTACCTTTATCTTCCTTTGAGGCTGAGAGTTGTGGTTTTTTTACTTGCCCAAGGTCACCAGTATGTTTCCATGGCTGAACAAGAATTAAGACCTTGTATTGTTTCGACATATTTTGAACAATTGTTAAATTTTAGAAAAAGAAAAGAATTAAAGTCAGATTCTCCAATCTACCACTGGATAATTGAAAAGAACTAATAATCCAGAAGTTCATTTGGTCCTTGGGAAGTGCAAACTGTGGTTTCACAAACTGTATATGCAATGAATAGGAATCAGATGGAAACATGCATTGCCTTTCACTAGATCTTTACTTGTTCTTATTTGTAAGTTGTTGTTTTTTCCACAGGTGCTATAGGCCATTCCTTCATCATCCAGGACTGGTGGTGTTTTTAGTGCATGTATCAGTATTATATTCTATATTGTGTATGTTTCTATTGGTTTTATGCTGTGGTAGATTATATCTTCTTTTTTACTTTGTTTTATTTTTACTATTTTGCTGTTATTTTTAAACTGAACTGTTCAATGCCTAGAGAAAATTATTCTATGAGACATTTCAAAGTAAAATAATTTGTATTTAGAAATACAGACTATCTTTTTTTCAGAGGTACAGTTAGAATTCTAAGTGTACAGATAGATTTAGTATTTTTCCAGTGCAATACTGGGAGGGATACTTGTTTAACACTCATTAAGTCTACATTAATGTATTCAACAGTATTTGTTAACAATAATATTTGTTCCATTAACATGTTTACAATTACTTTTTAAAAATGGATTTGCTCCTGGCTCATTTGCCCTCAACACAAAATTTCAATTTAATTGAGGATTCTCTCCCCCCCCCCCCCCCCCCCCCAGTATAAAGTTAGCAAAGCACAGCTTGCTATCCAGGCCTCATGCTGAGTCTGCAGGCCTGACAATTACAAGACTTATCTTTTGATGTATAAAATAAGCAGATTTATTACGGAGGCAAATAGCGAAGAATAAATATGGTACCTCATTATATCACTGTCATAAACTCTTTACACTGAACGGAAGAAGAAATAAATACTCATTATTTTGCTGGAAACTAAGACTGCTACTGTGTGCTACCTTAATAGGGATTTCATATTATTTCCCCCCTGCCCCCCCCCCCCCCGTATATTAAAAAAAAAACTTTTGGTGACCTTGTTCATTGTATATATTGCACCAAACTCTTGAAAATATGGATAATTACACCAATCATTTCAAGTACATGTCTCTTGGAGAGCAAATTATTTGTAGTTTAGTCTTCCCTTAAATGAATGTAACAAGGTCAAAATCAATGTCACTAAGGCTATTGCCACACAGCAGAATTAATACACTTTGATATCCACTTAACTCTCATGGCTCCATCTTCTGGAATCCTGGGATTTGGAGTTTGTTGTGGCACTGGAGCTCTCTGCCAGAGAAGGCAATATATCTCATGAAACTACAAATCCCAGAATTCCATAACATTGTACCATTAAGATTAAAACATGTAAAACTGCATTAATTCTACAGTGTAGATGCAGCCCCAGTCTACAATACTTCATTCACATGCCCAGAAATATTTCACATTGGATTTCATTAGACTTACTTTTGATTAGACATGAATGCCATGAATCACAAACATTCATTATAAATCAATCATCTGTTACACATTGAACAACCTGTCATCATAAATCATAATACATTGATTAATGAGTATTCCACCAGAATGTATGACCACTACAGCTATGTGCCATGATTACAAGTTGTGACAAAAGCAGCAAACATGGAATCATGCAAAGCTAAAATGTTATACATAGTAAGTAAAATAATATGCATACAAGCTATATAAAGAATATTCTTAGCATGCCTAATTAGCACCATACAACACCAAGACTAAAAATCCCCCATGGAGGGTGAAAAACCAATGCTCCCATAGCACTGGGAAAATTCCCTCCCAGCCTCCGAAGGTGACAGGCAAAAGCCTGAGGGTTCAGTAAAGAAAAGACTAAGCAGAGGTTAGGCAGGCTGGGTCTGTTCGCTGCCTGACATAGAATGTGGGGAAGGCCTTATATAGGCCCGCAAAGCACGCCCCAAATCTCATGAGATTTTGCAATCTCACAAGATTATGGGGTATACTGGGGGAATTTATGACATCTCACAATTGGCTGAGAGCCACAGGAAGGGGCAGGACCTCCTATGGCTTCCTCCAATCATGGTGCTGGCCTCCCAAAAATGGCTGGCACAACAAGAGGCCCCCCTGATGTTTTGAGGGGTCTTTATGCCAGCACAAAGGGAGCCTGTTCAATGTTAGTAGGTAATAAATGGCCACAACTTTATTGTATCTGTACAGGAGTCATAAATCACAGTTTCACAGACATAAATCAATCACATTGACTGATATCCAATTGACATATGTTTGAAATGCAAGGATAAGTTGGATACTAGGTACCACATGTGATGTAAATGTAGAAGGGTTAAGAAATACTGGGGAAAGATACAGAAAAATATGTGCAAAATATTACAGAAAAATATCCCACCTGAACTGTTTTATTAAATATAACAGATGTGATGAAATGTAAAGTAAGTCAAGAGGAAAAAAGTATAATTTTAGCCAATTGGGATAATGTCAGCACGATTGGTATACTCAAGATATTGGAAATCTAACAAAATACCTACCATCGAGGAATGGAAAGTAAAATTAAACAGTTTGGCAGTCATGGAGATATTGTCCATGTATATCGCGGGAAATACAACCCAATAATATGAAAAGAAATGGGGGGAAATATCCAAATGGTGATGCCAAAGATTAAATTCAGGAGCCAGAATGAAAATTAGAATAGAAAATATCCTCTATAGAAAATTTATTAAAGAAATCTAATCTGTTACTAAGGAGCTTGCAACTGAATTATGTTTTAAACGGAACATGTATAAGAAATGGAAAAATGGGGAAATCACCAAAGAGGAATTCAAACAAATAGCTAGCACGTGTAGGGTTAAAGTCAGAAAAGCTAAAGCGCAGAATGAAATCAGGCTTGCTAGAGAGGTTAAGAACAATAAAAAGGGCTTTTGGGGGTATGTCAGCAGCAAAAGGAAAAAGAAGGAAATGGTAGGCCCACTGTATGGAGAAGATGGCAAAAAGTTAACAGGAGACAGAGAAAAGGCAGAACTACTCAACACCTTCTTTGCTTCAGTCTTCTCAGAAAAGGCAAAGGGTGCTCAACCTAAGTATAATGGAGCAGAGGACAGAATAGGAGAATTTCAGCACAGAATAAGTAAAGAGATAGTACAGAAACATCTGGTTACTCTAGATGAATATAAGTCTCCAGGACCAGATGAATTACATCCAAGGGTATTAAAAGAACTGGCAAATGTAATATCGGAACCATTGTCAATAATTTTTGAGAATTCCTGGAAAACAGGAGAGGTCCCAGCGGACTGGAGGAGGGCAAATGTTGTCCCCATCTTCAAAAAGGGGAAAAAAGAGGATCCCAACAATTATCGTCCAGTTAGTCTGACATCTATACCCGGAAAGATTCTGAAGCAGATCATTAAACAGAGAGTCTGTGAACATCTGGAAAGTAATTCCATAATCACAAAAAGTCAACATGGGTTTCAGAGAAACAGGTCATGCCAGACAAATCTGATCTCTTTTTTTGATAAAATTACCAGCTTGGTAGATGAAGGGAATGCTGTGGATATAGTATATCTTGATTTCAGTAAGGCCTTTGACAAGGTTCCCCATGACATTCTTGCAAGCAAATTGGTAAAATGTGGGCTAGACAAAGTAACTGTTACATGGATTTGTAATTGGTTGACTGGTCGAACCCAAAGGGTGCTCAACAATGGCTCCTTTTCAACCTGGAAAGAAGTGACCAGTGGAGTGCCACAGGGCTCTGTCCTGGGCCCAGTGCTATTCAATATCTTTATTAATGACTTGGATGATGGTATTGGGGGCATAGTTATCAAATTTGCAGACGACACCAAATTAGGAGGAGTAGCTAATACCCCAGAGGACAGGATCAAAATTCAAAATGACTTGAACAGACTAGAAAGCTGGGCCAGAGCTAACAAAATGAAATTCAACACAGAGAAATGTAAGGTACTGCACTTAGGGCGGAAAAACGAAAAAGTACAGATATACGATGGGGGACACCTGGCTGAATGAGACTACATGTGAAAGGGATCTAGGAGTCCAGGTAGACCACAGATTGAGCATGAGTCAACAGTGCGATGCAGCAGCTAAAAAGGCCAATGCAATTTTAGGCTGCATCAGTAGAAGTATAGCATCTAGATCAAGAGAAGTAATAGTGCCACTCTATTCTGCTTTGGTCAGGCCTCACCTGGAATACTGTGTCCAGTTCTGGGCACCACAATTCAAAAAAGATGTGGAGAAACTGGAGCGTGTCCAAAGGAGGGCAACTAAAATGGTGAAGGGTCTGGAAACCAAGCCCTATGAGGAACGACATAGGGAGCTGGGGATGTTTAGCCTGGAGAAGAGAAGGCTGAGAGGTGATATGATAGCCGTGTTTAAATATTTGAAGGGATGTCATATCGAGGAGGGAACAAGCATGTTTTCTGCTGCTCCAGAGACTAGGACCCGAAACAATGGATGCAAGCTGCAAGAAAAGAGATTCCACCTCAACATTAGGAGGAACTTCCTGACAGTAAGGGTGGTTCGACAGTGGAACACACTCCCTCGGAGAGTAGTGGAGTCTCCTTCCTTGGAGGTCTTTAAGCAGAGGCTGGATGGTCATCTGTCAGGGATGCTTTGATTGGAAGTCCCTGCATAGCAGGGGGTTGGACTGGATGGCCCTTGTGGTCTCTTCCAACTCTATGATTCTATGATTCTATGATTCTATGATTCTAAGATTAAGGATATTTCCTCTCTGAGAACACAGCAGTATGAAAATTAAATATTAGCAGTTTAAGCATCGCAGGGGAAGTCACAGGTCAGAATGAGCTTAATTTATCATATTGGGTTTTGTAGTCAAAATGGAAATTTACAGATGTGGGAAAATTCTAGCTGTAAAAGTTTTAGCCTGCAGGTGGATTACATGAAAACAACATAACTAAGGACGTTATCACACAGAGGAAATCTGCTGGTTAATCCACACAAATCCCAAACAGAAACTGGATTTGTGCCTCACGATTTCACACGACATCGCACAGAAACTGGACAGAAACTGGTGTTATCTGCGATCTTTTGAAATTCAGTAGTTTTGAGGAAATGCATTTGTGAAATTACAGTGATTTCGCATTTACCATAATGTGAAAAGCAAATGCGCATTTGGGAGCATTTCCCTGCTTTTCCCATGGTTCCACGGTGAGCTTTCCTCTATCTGCGCACGTGCAAGAAGATCATTTCTAGTACATTTACGGGTTTTTCTCACTTGTGTGTGAACGTTAAATGCGCTTACTGTAATTTTGCAATTAAGATAATTATGTGTGAAAGCCATTTGCAGAATCAAGGTTTATTTTCGGTTTATTTTCGGAATGCCCCATTTCCACTTTGTTATCGCTTTCTGGCCCACATGTGATAATGTCCTTAGGTCAGTGTGTGCCTGGGAATACAGGATGCAAGAAGAAAACAAATTAGGTCATCAGAGTGTGTGACACAAGACACAGGAAGAAGGCGGGTTTAGAAGCTGTTTAGTAAATGTCTATAAAGGTGTCAACCTGGGGGTGGAGTTTTTGCTTTTACCTTGAGTAGAGTGCTGGGCTTGGCATGGATTTCCTTTGTTTTCTGCCTGTTAATGACTGTTCTACAATGTAAACGGTTATGTTAATTCTGCAACTGAAGAATAAAGAACCTTCTTTTGAAGAGGATTTGATCTCTGGTCTGGTTTCGTGGAATGCTGCAAGCTGCAGGGAGCTACATATCCAGAGAAGTATGGAGCTGATGAATGGCAGTCTGCACACACTCTGCACACTCTCACCATAATTCAACATATCATATGTACTATATGTATCCTAGAACAGAATTACGGAAGATTAGGAAAAGAATGATAGGTCTGATTTAGTGTTGAAGAAAAGGAAACAACAAATGTTCTTTTATTTATACGTCATGCTTGTATGTATCATATAATAAATAAATAATAATAAATTCAAAGAAAGGAAAAAAGAAGTATGCAGGGATGTGGATGGGTAGCAGTCAGCTTAATGACATGTGGTATAAGGGCTCCCCACTACATCCCTTGATGCCCAAACCAACAAATATGTGCCAGCTGCATGAGACCCAAATCCCAGCCTCTGCCCAGACTGTACAGCATGCCGTTCACCAAAAAAACCCAAAATGTGACCTATAATCCAGATATCGCCATGATGTCCACCTGCTCAACAGAAAACAGCACATTAATGCACAGGGGAACCGACCCTTGGATCCCTCATGTGGAATGCCAGGAGCCTACTGGCCTGAGGATAAATGTAGTCCCAGAGCACCACCACTCAATGTGCTGCAACACATCATTTTGCAGGCCATGAGATGCAGCTGCCATGGAGGCTCTGATCCAGAAGGAATGTGTAGAAAATTGGGCTGCTGGGAGGTCTGAATCCTTCAGTACTCCATGCAACACTGCTCTAAATTGGAATTGGGTCAGTGAGAGGCCTGAGGGATGCAGAAACAAGTAACCAGGTGCCGGAGGACAGGATCCCAAATAGTCGGTCAATGCGGTTATGGAGCAAATTTGGCCTGGTGGGGCCCATGACAGTATTATGGTTTGACCCTTGCCCATCTGATCCATCCTTGATTGCCTAGAGTGGACCTGGAGTCTCTGTTCTGAGACCTGTACAACCAAAACCAGAAGTGCCCTCCCAGAGGTATCAGAGCAGGAGTTAGGGATGAGTTTACCAATCCAGGTGGCAATGAAGAAGGCCTATGTGAAGGCCCTCTGGAAAAGGGTAACTTCACTGGGTGAACAGCAAACAGCCTGGAGGGAATGTAAAATATGAGGGAGAACCAAATTAGTAACTGGCAGCCGGGTATCGCAAGGATGAGGTGACTCCCTTGACCACCCCTTCAAGTCCTTGTGATCTGTAAATCCATGGTGGGGTCTGCGAATCCTCCTGCTCGTGAGTAGAATGCCAGGGCAGCTAACTGCCCCCTAATGGTGACCAGCGACAGACCACCCCATCTAGGATGAACCGCAAAGTGAAGTATGGTCTCCACCCCCAGGGGCCAGGCCTTGATCTCACCCATGGACTCCAGGAATTGCCTAAAGGAGTTCAGCAATAACTGATATGACTTGCATGTGGAAGGGACAATCGAGTAAAGAATAGCTTGGTCAATGTCTATCCACCAAGGTTCCACAGACGGCTGGGACCATCATGGACTGGGCCTCTGCTCCTGGTTAGAGCTTCCAAAACATGTTGAACTGAAAACATAAGAGGGCATCTGCCAGGGGATTCAATAAACTTGGGACATGTTGGGCCTAGAACAGGATGTTGTGCCTCAGACATTGTAGCACCATGCACCAAAACAGACCCCATCACCCTTGGGGATTTAGAGCTCTGAGAATTAATGACATGAACAACAACCTGGTTGTCATACCAAAACCAGACAGTTTTATGAGAAAATTGTTCCACCCAGGGATGAACAGCCACCATGATGGGGAACAGCTCCAGAAAGGTGAGATCCTGTGTCACCCTTGTACTCACCCAGCCCAATGGCCAACTTTGCTGCAAATTGGCTGTTCCAGTACACTCCAAACTGTGTGCTCCCAAGGCATCAAAATACACCTGCAGATCAGCCTTGAGGAGCATCTCACCCTCCAAAATGAAACTCCATTGAAATCCCCCAGGAAAGTGTCCCATACCCTCAATTCTTCCTCACTGTTCACATGTATGTGATGATGCAGAGCAGAGACCCCAGCCCTTAAGGCATGGTAGAAGCAGGTGCTAAAGACCCACTCAGGCATAACCACATTGCAGGCAAAATTAAACAAACCCGTCAATGACTGGAAATCATGCAGGGTGTCTTTTTGCTTACCTCCCATACCACTCACCTGCTGCCTCAACAAGCTCAGTTTCTCTTGCAGGAGGTAAGGCACACTCTTGATAATGTCCAGCTCAATTCCCAGGAATGTAATTTTAGTGGAGGAACCTTCTGTCTTTTTGAGAGCAAGGAGGATCCCCATCTCATCCATCAGCAGCTGAAAGGCCCTTAACATGTCCCCACACAACAATGTGGCAGAGGCCCCAGCAAACAGGAAGTCATCCAAGTAATGAGTGATTGCAATGTTACTGAACCTCTTCACAGAACACCATTGAAGGATGTGCTAAACTTCTCAAAGGCTGAGCAAGAGATTAAACAGCCCATCGGCATCACCTTGTCAAAGTAGTACATGCCTTCAAACTGAAAACCTACTCAATCAAAATCTTCTGGGTGAAAGGAGGAGACTGAATGCTGACTTTATGTCACACTTAACCATAAAAGCTCCTGTGCCAAGGGCCCTTACCATCTGAACAGCTGAATCAAAAGAGGCATACTTCACAGAGGCCAGGGCTAGATCAATAGTGTCATTAACTAATTTGCCCTTGGGATATGATAGGTTATGAATCAACTGGTACTCACCCAGCGCCATGTTGTGGACCACGCGCAGAGGCAACAACCACAATGTTGGCATTGGTATCTCTTTGTGCTAGGATTCTGATCCAACCCCGTCAGCTTCCTGTCTTGTGTCCAGTTTGGACTTGCTATGACGCATCTCCATGCTGAAGTTGCATCAGCTTCCTCTGAGTCATCATTTCCTCTTTAACCCATTGCATGCACCTGAGACATTTTACACAGCCTGGGGAAAAAATATACTGACAATCCCCTCCAAAATGTCTTAGTTGCCATGCATGATAAACAAACTACATCAGAATACATTTTTACTCATAAAGTCCCAAGTGTTTATCTCAAGGCCCAGCCTACCTGTTAGTCTCTCATGACTTTCTATAGGTGATGCATTTTGTGAGTAAATCTGCAATGTTTTCCTCAGAAACACAGTGATGCAGTTTTAGGATTCCACCCTGTATTAACTCACATTCTGGGATCTTACCCCAAGGTATTTCATCCTGCTTTTGAAATTTTCTGCTTCTGCCATTGCAATGCAGGCTTGTGAGTCTTTGTTGTTTACTATTGGTGTAAGGATGCCTTACACTATCCTTAGAGTTCACCAAGATCCCCCAATAGCTGCCTGACCAACTGACCTTCACTACACATTTCTGAAAGTGCAGCAAATTCAGCTTCTGTGGTATTTAAAGCTACACAACTTTGCTTTCTGGATATCCACCCAGCAGAAATGTCAGCAAATCTGATGACCAAACCAGAAACTGACTTCTTGTCTGTTACCTCTGATGCAAAGGAACTGTCTGCATAGCACTCTAGCTGAGATACACCTCCAGCCATCACCAGACATCTGTCCCTTGTCCCTTTGAAATATCACACCACATGCTTCAAAACCGTCCATTCCACTAACCTGGGTTTTGAGGCTCTCCTACTCAACGACCCTATTGCAAAGCTGATGTCAGGTCCAGTGTGAATGGCAATATACAAAAGACTTTGAAATACTAAACGGAACAATTCAGGAAGCTCAAACACTTTTTCTGACTCTAAACTGCCAAACTCAGTTGTCATGGGACTTCTAACTGTCTTTGCATTGTTTATTCCACACTTCTCCACAATCTTGTCAATCTTTTTCTAACACAACAGAATCTTCCCATCCTGGGTTCTCTCCACTTCAATTCCTAAATAATTCTTCAAACTGCCCAAATCCTTCAGTTTGAATTTTCTTGCTAACTTGTCCTGTACATGCTTAACATCATCCAAACTACTTGCAGCCACAAAAGGTCATCAACACAGACCACTAGAATGGCACTACCCTTGGTACACCCTTGGTATATACACACGCATCAGCCACACTGTGTTGGTACCCAAGTTTGACAAGCTCATAATGTTCCATCTGTTCCAGCACCTAGCATTCCATACAGGACTTTCTTCAACCTGTATACCTTATTGCTACCAGCACAGTCATACTCTGGAGGTTGCTCCATGTACACAATCTCCTCCAGATAAGCATGTCTCAAAATCAAGATGCTTCACCTCAAGGTTCCTTTTTGCTTCTAGTGCCAACACTATCCTTAAGCTCTCTGGCTTGGCTGTTGGACAAAAGGCCATATCATAATTCTCATACCTTTCCTGTGAAAAACCTTTTGCAACAAGCCTGATTTTGTACTTCTGAGTTCCATCTGACATGTCCTTCTTCCTGTACACCCACTTGCATCGTACAATCTTGTGAACTCCTGGCCTATCCACCACTTCAAAAACTTTCCTTTCTAGAAGTGACTCATACTCAGAGTCCATGGCCTGTTTCCACTTTTCCTGTTTCTCCTGAGGCATTCTCAACATGTCCTGAAAACTTTCCGGTTCTTCAGCCACTACAGTGCAAACCCTTGCCTCTTGACTCACAAAGCTATCTGGTTCTCTTCTGACTCTGTGAGTCCTTCTGGGAATGATTACTTTTCTTCTTCCTGACTCATTCTCACTATTAGTCTGCATCTCTGGTACCACATCTGACTCTTTTCTAGGTTCAAACATGTGTGTGAGAATGGTTTGTACAGGTGTTTGTGAGTGTGTCACATGGAAGCAATGTCCTGTGATGTGCCTGGCTCTACATCTTCCTCTGCTTTAAACAAATCCACCCCTCCATTTCTGGCATTTTGTGGCACATTGCCCAGTGGTACAAACACATCCTGGTTACAGAGGATTCTTTCCCAACCACAGTGTTCTTGAAAATTTGCACTCTAGAGAACATTACTTTCCCTTTGCCCATAAAGAACCTGTATTTGTTCCCTTCATACCCAACAAAGCAAAGCCTTCTCCACTTTGGCTCTCTCTTTTTCCGAAATTGTGGTGGAACAAGCACATTTGCATATTGCCCAAAAATTATTAAATGGTTCAGATTGGGTACATGAACATACAATAGAAAAGATGGAGTCTGATAAATGGCTGAACTCCACATTCTATTGATGATGTGGCTTGCTGTGAGGGTGGCCTCTCCCCATAGATGGGCAGGAACTTGTGCATACAGCATCAAGCAATCACACATTTGACTAATATCCAATCTGCCTTTGGGCCAGACCATCCCCCTGTAGACAAGCAGGATTTGTGGTCTTATGATGAATGCCTTTCTGTTCCAGCCAATTTTGTAAATTGCTGCTGAGGAATTTGTCTCCCCTTTCAGTTACCAATGCATCAACTTTGTGTGGAAATTCCCTCTCTGTTGAGTTTACCCACTGCTTAAATTGTGTAGCTGCCTCATCATTGGCTTTTAACAGAAAAAAACAAATCCGTAACTTGTGTACCTATCAACAATTACCAATATGTATTTTTGTACCCTTCAGTGGGTCTATAGGGGCTGACCAGATCTGTATATACCACCTGAAATGGCCTCTGGATGGCACACTTGCTTTCCTTGGGCATAGGGAAAGCTTTCAGCTTTATCTTTTTGCACACTGAACAATCCAAATAGTTATTGCAGGAGTTTACCTTTAACTCTGGACAGACCTTTTCCAAATGAAAAGACTAGAAAAACTTGCATGTCCCATAAGCCTAAGTAATGGTACATTAGAAACATTAGCACATTTTGCTTTTGCTACCATGTGGTAAAGCTTATTCATTTTTATTGCTCGGGCACAGACAGACCCATTTGAATATATTGTGCAATCATCCCCTTGAAATGACACTTGATACCCATCAGATGTTAGTGTGGAAAAACTCACTAAACAATTTTCAAGATTGTTTGCACAAAGTATACTGTTAAATGTCTTCCCAAAACTAGGAATGAAAACAGTTCCCATTTGCTGAACTAGGAGCTAAACAAACAGGTGACACAGTGCTTGCCTGGTAGGCAACAGCAACACTCCCTTCAGCTTGTGAATCAATACCCCTTCTTTCCTGAGGCTTCCTCTTCTTATGGTTAGCTGATGGTCCCTTTCATGCTGCAGAAGACATCAAACATTCTCTCTGGAGATGTCCCATCTTCCCACAGTTAAAACAGCATTTCTCTTTGCAGACTGCAGCTCTTTCACGAATCTTCACATTGTGGATGGTTGGATTGTCACTCTCTCTCTCCTTGCTGATCTCTGCTGCCTGGCCTCAGAATCACACCTCTGGACTTCCTCCAGAATCTGCACTGATAGGTGGTCCAGGGTCAGATCTCTCTCTGCAACACTTTGCAGGCTGTACATCAGGAAATCCCCATCCTTGGTCAGACTTCCTAGAAGGATGTTCACCTTTTGATCTTCTGGAATGTTTACACCATGAATGGCAACTTGTGTAAACAATTCCTGAATGCTGCTGAGATGTTGCATTACAAACACACCCTCTTACAGTTTGCAGCTGTACAAATGCTTCACCTAAATCATGCGAGATAAGCAGCTATCATACTGGTGGATGGCTTTCAAAGCATTCCATAACTCAAAAGGAGTTCTTTTCTCTCTCATGTGGATCAACTGAGATGGTTCTAAGGTAAGCCAAAGAGTTGCTCTCACCCTCCTGTCCTCCTCTGGCTCTTTGGCCATCACGCATGCCTGCCCAACACCCCATAAGTCTTCTCTGATCAGCAAGGCTTCAGCGTAAGCTGATAAGGAAGAATAATTATCAGCTCTTAATTTCTCAAAACAGAGGCTTGACTCCATGTTTTGCTTTTGTTTTGCAACTTGCCAAGGACACAGTCTATTGGCAGATCTCCAAACCACATATAAAGTCTAGTAAATAGGCACTTAGTCTTTACCTATTTTTCTGCCAAATTCCCTGGCCACTTGAGAACTTTGGCTTTACCTTCACAATGGGTGAACTTACTCAGAACTCCGAGTGTTGTCCTAACAGCTAACTGGGCCCATAACCTTTGTTAGCGCAGAGGAAAAATTGAGTCCATATGCTGAAGACTGTCAGTTAGGAAACAGAAGCCACTGACAAGTCTGGAAAGTCACTCACAACTGCTGAGTTCTTCTAAAGAGGCCTTTAAATCTTAGTTGCAGCAAAGTATTTACAAGCACAATATAGCAATATTTACACAAACTGACATAATGCTCTACCATCAACTGACATCCACACCACCACACTGTGTATTGGAGTATTCATCCTTATATACACAAACACAGCTAGGATTCTGATACAACCCCCTGCTAATGTTTCATCAGCTTCCTGTCATTTGTCCACAGTGATAGTGCAGTTTGGACTTGCTATGACTCATCTCCATACTCAAGTGCATCAGCTTCCTCTGAGTCAGCGTTTCCTCTTTAACCCATTGCATGCACCTAAGACATTTTACACAGCCTGGGGCAAAAATATACTGACAATAGCAGCAATAATTTGGAGGTAATGTCATGTGATATCACCAAAGTTGCTATTATCCAGCTTTTAATTCTGATTTAAAAGGCTCATGTGATAAGATCCAGAAAGATAGTCCTACTTCCATAAGCCACTTGGGCAGCTGGAAGCTATGCCACATCATGAGGCTCCCCTAAACTGTATACTTGATTCAAAAGAGACTATAGGCCTAATTTAGGGTCAACAATTCTAGAGACCAACAATACCTCTCTCTTATTTGGGTTTAATTTGGGGTCATTAATCCATATCAAGTTCATAAAGCTATCCAGGTGCTGGTCTAGGACCTCTGTAATCTTATAGAGATATAATTCTTCAGTAATTTTTTTCTCAAAGGAAGGAAAATGTAATTTTAGCAATTTACTTCTTTTTTCTATTCACAATTTACAAGTGGTTGTTTTGCATATAAAACAGGAAATATCTATGCAGGAAATATTATTTTCTGTGAAGAAAATATTTCTGAGCATAAATATTATTTTCTGCACAGAAAAGGCTGTTTGTTCCACAGGTTATTTCCCATGCAAAACAACCACATGTAAATTTTGTTCAGAATAAGTCCTCAATTACAGTATTTTTAAGTAAATGAACAAACTTTTTCTGTGTAGGAAATGCTGTTTCCTTCATGTCAAATGCCATTTTCTGTGAAAAACAAAACCTTTGTGTGATGCTGTAGTTGGGGACTTAAATTGTGCACAGAAAACTGCAGAAAAAGGTTGTTTTCTGTATAAAAAATGGTGTTTTCTATGCAAAACCACCTCATACAAATTTAGATCAAATGGCGTGAAACAGATGGCCATGAAGGAACAGCCAGAGACAGCTCCATCCCCAATTGGACTGGTACCATGAAGACTGTATGGCTCACTCTTGAGGTGAGCTGCTGCTGTGGTCCCCAATGGTCCACTGGCAGGAACGGATTAAATCCACTCCTGAAAAGTCCAGCTTCTCCAGCTTCAGCACAGCCTCAGAGTGGCTTTCAGCTGCTTTAGGGGCATGTGTCATCTGAACGCCATGCCCCAGAAGCACCTGGAAGCCACTTCTTTTGACCCATGTGTTTCAGGCCAATGTCCTAAACTGTGAATATTATTGTCAGACCAGGATTCTTCTTATTAGGAGATCTCAGTTCTCATTTGCCATTAGCCTGTGAGTCCCTTGGGATTTATCTTGTCATTACAATTGTTTTTTCTTAAGATCTACCTGAAACCTCTAGTTTTGGGGTTGGAGGGGGTCCAACATAATTTGTTTTTCAATCTCTTTTTAAAAAAAATCAAATATTCTTTTCATCACTACCTCATTCATACTGATATAAAAATATGTAGAACTAAATCATTTGTATATTGATGACCCCCTCCAACCGCAAAACTAGAGTTTTCAGGTAGATCTTGGGGGGGGGGGACACTTGTAATGACAGGATAAATCCTGAGGGACCCACAGGCTAATGGCAAATGAGTTAAGGAAATATCCTCTAGCATCACCTTCTGGTAATGCCTCACCACAGAAGGATTGGATACTAAAATATAACTACAAGTCCTATATCAGACAGGCTTCAAGAAGGATACCATGGTTGATGGTAATGAACCAAGAGAGTTCAACTGTGCAAACAAATTGCATTCCCATTGCCTAACCCCACTAGCAGATTATTCACTGATATGACCAGCTCTTTCAGTTGACTTTTCAAACTTCTTTAAATCCAGATAGGACAAGATCTAAATAATCAAATCCCATCCAAAAAATCATGGGATTGCCAACACCACCTAGGTTCACTTCTGTTTATAGCCACATAAAGATTTATTTCTTGCCATCCAAGAAACAGCTAACAATCTGGAGGCAAGAACTGAAGAGAAACATATTTGTTTAGAACTTTGTAAGAAAAATGCTGAATTTATGTATATTTTGCACTTTCTCTCTCTTATATCACCCTGTCATAGATTCTAGGAATTGCTTTTATAACCATGTTCCAGCTTTAAGCATTAATTGCCTGTCCAAAAATATTCTCCAAGGCATCCCTAAATTTATTCCAGCTTCAGGTGACAATGTTTCTATGAAGAATATTAAACTTGAAAGATCTCATGGGAGAAATTTGAAGAGGGAAGAAACCTACTGCATTACATCCACAAGTATATCCTTTCCTCAAATCTAAAAAGAAGCCTTCACTCATCTCTATTGTTTAAAAAACAGAACAAGATTTCTTGGAGTTGTGGGTCTGCAACCTTCATGTTATCAAACTCTGAGTGTATATGTCTGTCTGTCTCTGTGAAGGGGAGGAGTTTCCTGAAATACACATAATAATAATAATAATAATAATAATAATAATAAAATTTATTTATACCCCGCCCTCTGGAATACCAATCTGGGCAGCTTACAATTTAAAAACATTTACATATCCATAAAACACATATATACAACAACCCCCCTCCCCCCTTAAAACAGTATTAAATCAATTAATTTTTAAAATGACAAACACAATAATAACGCAACTAATTAAGATACAACCCAGAGTATGTGCCCAGCCACAATAACCCTAACCATCAATGATGGGGCCATGTAAGGATCACTGGGGAGGGATATTTTTACCCGAGGCCGGGTAATTAGTCTGGAAAGGCCTGCCGGAAGAGATCCGTCTTGACAGCTTTTTGAAGCTGTCAAGTGATGTTAACTGACGGATCTCGTCCGGCAGGTCATTCCAGAGTCTAGGGGCAACAACTGAAAAAGCCCCCCGGGAGGTAGCCGCAAGCCTCAATTTTTGGGGTTGCAGCAAATTCCTCCCGGAGGATCGGAGAGCGCGGGGAGGATTGTATGGGAGAAGGCGGTCCCTGAGATAGCTTGGACCCAAGCCATTTAGGGCTTTAAAGGTAATAACCAACACCTTGTACCTGGCCCGGAAGCTGATAGGCAGCCAGTGGAGGAACCTCAGAACCGGAGTAATGTGGTTCCTCCGAGATGTTCCCGAAACAAGCCTGGCTGCCATGTTCTGTACCAGCTGTAATTTCCGAACCAGGCACAAGGGTAGCCCCATGTAGAGTGCATTGCAGAAGTCAAGGCATGAGGTTACCAGCACGTGCACAACAGTCTCAAGGTCCCTTACTTCCAAAAAGGGGCGCAGCTGGCGTATCAGCCGAAGCTGATAACAGGCGCTCCTGACCGTCGCATTAACCTGATTCGACATCAGGAGCGACGAGTCAAGGAGCACTCCCAGACTGCGAACACAGTCACTGGAGGAGAGTGTGACCCCATCCAGGACTGGAGGTTGCAACCCGATTCTTGATTTCGGGGCCGAGACCATGAGCACCTCCGTCTTGTCCGGATTCAGTTTCAATCTGTTTTTCCTCATCCATCCCATTACTGCCCAAAGACATTCATTGAGAGAAGAGATGCCATTGGAATTCGAGGCTGACGAACAAGACACGGAGAAATAGATTTGGGTGTCATCAGCGTACTGATAACACCCAGCACCATAACTCCGTATTATCTCACTCAGCGGCTTCATGTAGATGTTAAATAATGTCAGGGATAAAATAGCTCCCTGAGGGACCCCACAAGTGAGGTTCCTCTTGCTGGAGCTACAGTCCCTGAGCAGCACCCTCTGGGACCGACCCGAGAGGAAGGACCGGAACCACTGCAGAGCAGTGCCCCCCGATACCTAACCCCTTCAGGCGGCCCAAGAGGATGCTGTGGTCTATTGTGTCGAAAGCCGCTGAGAGGTCTAGGAGCACCAACAGGGTCACACTACCCCTGTCGATGCTCAGACGCAGATCGTCGGTCAAGGCAACCATGGCAGTCTCAACCCCAAAGCCTGTCCTGAAGCCGGTTTGAAATGGGTCTAGATAATCGGTTTATCCACATATGGATAAACTCTCTCTGTTTTTCTTGCTCCCTCCTTCTCTCATTTATATATGAATGAATTTTAACTTCAGTTTTCTGTGTTGTGAAAGAAGATCAAACACATTCATCAGCATTTGTGAAGAAGTGATTCCATGCCACTGTACTTTAACTGACAGTGACTTTTCTAAGAAGCCATTTCATATAAATTTCATATCTGCACAACTGCATTTTATTTCTTCTGCATGCACAATGCATTAGACATGACAGTTAATGTTCTAAATAGCAATCCAGCCAATCAATGTTCACTCATGAAATGGTTATGAATAATTTTCCTGCTCTTACTACATTCATTCCTACTATGTAGAAAGGAGGAACTGCACATATCTACCAGTGTTTAAAATACACACATCTTATAGGAGACTTCGGGCCTTTGCAGACTGCCAGAAATAGTGCAAATTGAGTCTACTTTAAGGGTTAGGGTTAGTGCTAGGGAATAATGGGAATTGTTGTTTTTTTCTGAGACATTGAGCCTTCTCTGTCAGAGAATTCTGGTGCCAGAATAAAATACAGTTCCCATGATTCCCTAACCCTAACCCTAACCCTTAAAGTGGACTCAATTTTGCACTATTTCTAGCAGTCTGCAAAGGCCCTTCATCCCTAGGCCATGTTTAATGTAAAGTCACAATATGAAACATATTGAAAACATAAAGAAAATCAAATAAATACACCCATATTAAAATTACTAGATATATTTTAGATACATTTTTCATTAAACAGCAAGAAAAATTATATTTAGAGAAGCAATTTGTATGAAGACACCTCTTGGATTGCACCGATTTACTTGGGAGTAATCCCTGGTTATTCCAATCAAATTGCTTCAATCCACACTAACAGAATCAACACCAGAGCTAAACATGTCAACAGATATGGAAAACAAAATGATGGCCAACAGATTGAAAATATTCAATATACATCCCCATCCACAAAAAGGAGATACAAAAGACTGCAGCAACTATAGGACCATATCTCTAATCTCTCATGCAAGCAAAATCATGCTCAAAATTCTTCATCATAGGCTCCAATCATACATGGAGAGAGAAATCCCAGAGGTACAAACATAATTCAGGAAAAGAAGAGGCACTAGGGACCACATTGAAAATATATGGTGGCTAATGGAACACACCAAGGAATTCCAAAAGAAAATTAGCATGTGCTTCATAGAATATAGGAAGGCTTTGATGGCATAAATAGGAGAATAATATTGCATTGAGATCTGGGGGATTGATCATAATAATTTGCAGGATTTAGAGATCTAAATAAGTTCTTGAGGTGCCTGTTGGCAATACTTCCAGGGACTCTGGCCCCATTTCTCAGGACAGAGACAGGGCTGGTATCCGTAAAAGCTAGGGCTGAGATTGGCAGCAATTTCATATTATAAGAGGATCTTGGACATGTCAGACAACCATCTCCCCAAGCTCTGTTTAGGCAAACAAAGGAAGAAAGGTGGCTGGGCTAAGCTAGTCCAAGACATGTTGATTTCTAGAAATCTTTCAACAGATATATTTTTTCTGGCATTAAAAACAAGGTGAGAAACTGGATTTATAAGTGTGATAATGAGCAGGACTTCGCTTTAATCAAATCTTCAATTTTTCCCCACTGGTACCATTTGTTGAAATCAAATAATGTAAGAGCTCAATACTTAGAAATGCTTACATTTGCCCCTCTGTGAATGGCATTTACAGAATTACATTTTCAAACTATGCCAATAGCTGTCTTGGACAGTAGATATAGAAAAATCCTGAGAAACCTAAGGCTTTGCATTTGTGGAGTGGGTGAGGACATCTCACACTATTTACTTTATTGCCAGCTTTATCAAAATTCCAGGAAGAGATTCTTGGGTCAGATCTTGGCTTCTATGCAAAGGGGGAGCTCTTATATGAAAATATGTGGGTTACTTTCAGACTGTGATCTGTATGTTACCCATAAAACAGCCTCTCTTTTTTTTTTTTTGCTAAAACTGAAAAGTATAGGTGTTGCCTATTTGAAAGATATTGCTATAGATTGTGCAGGGGACTCACTAATATGATGTATCTATGGATATAAATGTAGAAGTATATGTATAGGCATGTATTTATTTCTCTTTTTTTGCTGGATTTTATTATGTTTTTTCTTTCCTAGAGTTTTAATGGCTTTTACTCAAACACAATAAATGATTGACTGACTGACTGCATAGATCATGAAAGACTATGAAATGCCCTTAAAGACATGGGAGTGTCAACACATCTGATAGTCTTAATGAGGAATCTTTACTCAGGACAGGAGGCTACTGTCAAGATAGAACACAGAGAAACAGAACAGTTCCCAGCTGGCAAAGGGGTCAGACAAGGCTGCATCCTCTCACCCTGTCAGGATCAACACTCCCAGTTTCCAAAGACCAAGACAACATTGTAGTATAGTAGAAAACTGAAGATTTATTCTGGATATTGAGAAAGAATGTGCCCCGTCCCCAGTTCAGTGTCAGAAATAATGAAGTTCCCCCTCAGACCAACAGAAATACATTCCCATCCTCCAGGCCCCCTTTCCAACCCCAATCGCTCCCCTTTGATCTAGATCAATGAGCCCTTCACATTTTTCTCCTTCCCCTCCTGTGTTAACTTTTTTATCTCCCTTCAGGAAAAAGATCATCCCTATTTCACAGCTCAGATCCATAGCAAGGAGATTGGGGTCATAAACTACAACCCCTTTCTGCCATTGGCCATTTACCCCTTCCATTTGTTTCCCAGGCTTGGATTTGACATAAATGACATCCTCTTCACAAGGGCCCACATGGTATACAGCGTTATATCATCATATCACTGTGCCTTCATATCTTCATTCCATAATATCATATCATTATACCAACATGACAGAACCACGCATATGGATTCTGACACACTCTATCTGTTCAACGTGTATGCAGAACATATTATATGAAAAACAGGCTTGGACACAAAAGAAGGAGGAGTGAAAATAGGAGAAAGGAATATCAACAATCAAAAATATGTAGATGATACCATAGTATTAGCAGAAAACCTCACAGACCTGGAACACCTCCTAAGGAAGATCAAGAAGGAAAATGCAAAGGCAGGCTTATTGTTGAACATAAAGAAAACAGAAATAATGACCACAGAGAATGTACACAAATCCAACCTAGACAATGAGGAAATAGAAAGAGTAAAAGAATTCTCATACCTGAGACCAAATATTGATCAGAGCAGAGACTGCAGTCAAGAAATCATAAGAAGACTAAGAATGGGAAGGGTAACTATGAGAGAACTAGAAAATATCCTAAAATGTAAAGATGTAAAACTGAACACGAAAGTTAGAATCATACAAGCCATTGTATTCCCTATTACCATGTATGGATGTGAGAGCTGGACAGTTAAGAAAGTGGACAGGAAGAAAATTAATTCATTTGAGATGTGGTGCTAAAGAAGAGTGCTGAGGTTACCATGGACAACCAAGAAGTCAAACAAATGGGTCCTAGAGCAGAGCATACCAGAAATTTCTCTGGAAGCCAAGATGACTAGACTGAGGCTGTTGTACTGAGACCACATTATGAGAAGACATGATTCACCAGAAAAAAATGCTAGGAAAGGTGGGGGGAAGCAGAAAAAGAGGAAGGTCGCATGCTAGATCGATGGACTCTATTAAGGAGCTCATGGGTATGAATTTGCAGGACCTGAGCAGAGCAGTGGAGGATAGGGAGTCGTGGAGATGTCTCATCTAAAGGGTCACCATGGGTCGAGATCGACTCAAGGGTGGATAACAATAACAACAATTTCCTGGTGAATCCAATAAGACTGTACTTCTGAGCATACACATATTAGATTGTACTGTTAATTAGAACCTAAAAGAGGTGTTTAGTTCATACATGAAGCAAGCTATAACTCACTAGGTAACATCAGCACAAGTTGTGTGACATTTTTAAAAGCAGAGGCCTCAAACAGTTCATCACTGCAAACATTTTGAGAGTGGACCTCATAGGTCTGATTCATCAGTTGAAGGTATACAGTCCATTTTTAAAAATGATTTGGTTTTGAGATCTCTATTTTCCAGTTTGCTGATTAGCAACCTCCATGAAAACAAGCCAAACCAGTGGGTTACACAGGGTTTATTGAAATTGTAATGATCCTACAGACAGGAGAGATGGAGAAGAAGTAATTAAATCTTGGAGACAATATAGGGTTTAGCTCTTGAAAAGATGATACAAAGTCCAGAGCTAATTAATGTGCTTGAACCTGAGATGCTGTCTTCTCTCTGTCTGTACATCCGGTAGGCATGTTTGTTTCTACACTTTTGAGGAGAATCCACTTTTTTACGGTTCTGCTGGAATGACTGGATTGCACTTTAGCAGCTGTAATTTAATACATTCAAGGCCACAAAAATTCAGAGACATATCTTGTTCATATCATTTTAGATGTTGTACAGATAAGCATTTGGACCATGATTAGCATAGGATATTTCTGGGAATTAAACAAGAATTGATTTCACAAGTTCTTTAACAGAAGTAAAGAACTGCAATACTAATATAACCTACCACACTCACTGTACACAGCTGCAAACTTATATATAATAGTAACAACAATGATTGGTAGATGTCCATTTTCATGTAGCAGTTCTAGCATACCAGAATCTGCAGGCAGATCCTATTTACAATCCAGGCTCAGGTTTCTTTAAAACATGTGAGATTTTTATATCCATTCAACTGTTCTTAAGTTACTATCTTAAATGATTTTTACTTGCAATTCCTACTAATAAACCATTTTACGTTATTTACTTTAAATATCTTAGCTTATTTACTTCCAGTTACTTTTAATATATATCTCTATTGGAGCCCATTCTTCCTCGATAGATCCTGAGTCTTTATTATTTAGTATATTTGTTAATTTGTCCATTTCTTTCATTTCTGGATATAAGTACTCATTGTGGAAAAACTAAAGGAAGGATGTATATATGTACTGTAAATAGAACTTTTGTATTGAAAGTATGTATTGTTTAAATTGTTTTAATTATGTAATAAAAATTAAAAAAAAACATGTGAGATTTTTGTAGTCAGCTTGAGAGTTTCTTGTAGAGCTCTGTTTCAATCTTTGCTGGACACCAAAGCTGTTGTAATGACACATGGCTGTACTTAGATCAATTCCCATCAATTCCCTGGGTCCCTCAAGAATCTTACAATTTGTAACTGTGGGCAACAATGTGGCCACAGTGAATAATCCTGACAGTATCCATGGACAGCATCCTTTGCTGTTTCTGCTTGAATTCCTGCTGACAACAGAAGCTTTCCCTGTCAAACCGGTGAATTGTCATGCCATGGATCTTAAAATATACCCCATCCAAATGTTTATCTGAACTCTAGGTATGTGTACATCTCTATGATATTTTCCTGTTACTACAATATTTATGGGGCTTAGCTAATGATCCTTCTGTTTGATTCAGCAATATTATAATTTCTGAGTTTGACTTCCACCACAGTGCTCAAAAGTACCAAGTTAGGTTACTCAAACTTTTATAGATTCAGCATTGCTGAATGTGGGTAACCCTCATGTATCAAGAGGGTTTTTGTTTTGTTTTGCTGTTAACTTACATGAGTTGTGGGTATTTTCTTATTCCAATGAGAATTCCAACATATTGAAGGATAGTATTGCAATTTGGATTAGGGATTTAATTCATTAGAGTTGAATTTATGTTTTTGTAACAACAAATATATCCCAGAAGGCTACTTTAGACCAGCCTACTGATAACCAAAATATGAGACTTTTTGGCATTAGGTTTGATGAATGATAGCATTGAATCCCCACCCCACCCCATGTTACCATGGTTAGGACAAAAAAGGCTATTTTAGACCAGCCTACTGATAACTAAAATATGAGACTTCTTGGCATTAGGTTTGATGAACAATAGCATTGAATCCTCCCCCCCCCCCATATAGTATAGTGACTCCCTCCTTGTTGGTCACATCTCTGGGTGCCCTGTTCTGACCTCAGTAGAAGGGATGACACTGGGCAGGTTGTCTCAGGGAGCTCCTTGGCCAGCAAGGAAAGTGTCAGTCCAGCTGGTCTGTGAGCACAGTGATGTGACAGCACATCAGATTCAGTCTGGTGTGTATGGTCACCATCATGGTAATCTGTGGACAATCATGATGCTCCAAACTATTCACAATGTTTCTACATTTTTCCCCAGGAAGAAAATTGTAATTGTTCATTTCTAGGCACAATTCAATGTGCAGTTCATGACCTATAAAGCCTTATACAGCTTGGGTCCAGGCTATCTTTTTAGAACTGTAGTTACAGGGTTTTTAAATTGGTTTGTATTATTATTTATTTTTTTATTTGTTTTTGTGATTTTAATTGATATACAGTTTAATAACTTTTTTAAGGGGGGGGGGATATATTGTTTATGTTGTATGCTTTTGATGCTGTAAACTGCCCGGATCCTGCCAGAGTTTTAAAATTATGAGAGAAAGGCTTTCTTTCAGTCCTGTAATTATAACAGTCTTGCTTGGTAACATGAGAGAAAGGACATGAGAGAAAGTGGCTGCTCCCACCTTCTGGAATGCCCTTCCATGGGAGACTAAGCTGACTCCCTTTCTGATTTTCTTTCACCAGCAGGTAAATACATTTTTATTCAAACAGACTTTTAATATGAAATCATTGTCAAATGAAGACCAGAGCAGACAGCTTGGAAGGAACAGCCTCTGGCCTCTCTGTCCCCAATTGGTCTGGGACCGTAGCAACTGCAATCCCAAACCAGCAGCCGACAGGAACAAATTAAATCTGCTCCTAAAAGAGCTGGCTCTTACTGGCTTGGTGTAGCCTCAGCATGGCTTCCAGCCACTTTAGGGGCATGTGTCATATGAACACTACACCCCCGAAGCAGCCAGAAGCCACTTTATTTTGCCTGTCTGTTTTGGGTCATAGACATCTTATTGGGGTATGTGCTATGTTTATTCATTTTTTTAACTATTTAAATGAGATGATTTTAAAATATTGGGTTTTTAAATTTTATTTTAAACAACTTTTATCTGTGAGCCACCTTGGGTCCCACTCTGGGAGAAAGCATATTCAAAAAATTAATAAATAATCATGGTTTACTTTAGAAGGGTTTATCTCATTCACCTTGTAACAAAGGCTCTGTCTTCATTAGAATTGCATTTGCCTTACCACTATAAGTTTCATAGTGGAGTTTCATAAGGAGCCCTGGTGATGCAGTGGTTAAAAATGTCTGTACTATAGCCACAAGTTTGTGAGTTGGATCCCACAGGCTCCTCGATCTATTCAGTCTTGCATCCTTCCATAGGTCACTAAAATAAATACCCAGCTTCTTGGGAGCAATTAGCTTACTCATGGTAAACCACTTAGGGAGTGCTTACTTCACTGATAAGCACATAGAAATGTACTTTGCTATTGCTACTCAGTTATTAAGAATAACATTTTGAATTTTGCATCCACACAAAGGACACTAACACGATTGGTATGGATGAAACATTGGCCACAACTTTTATTTGTACAGGGTCTGACATATTTAAATTTCAATATAAACAACTATTTATCCATCCACAATTTAAGTATTTCTTAACAATCATCTATTTGACGCATGCCTGCATGTTTTAAGCACAAGCGCTGTTGAATATTTACCTTTTTTCAGGGCATGCATCAAATTCTTTAAATTAGATAATCTCATAACCGAATATAAACCCCTCCCCCACCGGATATGACGCCAAAATAATTTTATGATGTAACCATGTTATGACATCATTAAGTTTAATATGACATCATCAAAATTTTGTTTAATCACATGACATATACCCAATTTCTTTATTATTCTTTGCCAATTAATAAATCCAATTAACCTACAGAATTCCCTAAAGGGGGGAGGGTCCCTGCCCACCACAGGAGGGGGTCAGCCTAGCTTGGCATCCCCTCTCCCACCCCCCTAATTGAAGCCTTTAAGCAAGACTCCAATGTGGCCAGGTATATGTCATTCCCCTGAGGGGAGAGATGCACATCGTCACCCCTGTACAAATGTGGTAACGTAAACTGTATTCCCTGATGATCAACAATAACCACTCCCATTTTCTTTAACGTCTTTGCCACAGATCTATTTAACCAACGCCAAGCTCCATCTATGGCAACATCACTTCTGGTCCCATGCCAAACTCGCTGAGGAAGAAACTTCGTCCACATGAGGAGTGTATGTGGCATCATCCGCTGAATCTCCTTCATATCTTTAATGATGCGTCTAGCCAATTGCAACGAAGTCAATTTGGAAAGGTCATTTTCCCCCAAATGAACCAACAAAATTTTTGGCTGTGTGAACGAAGCCATCAGTTTGATTATTCTAGGCAGTATGGCTCCCCACAACATGCCTCTGCGACCAAACCATCTCAAAGTTCCAGCCAGTCCCAGGCCCAAGGCCCAATCTTGTCACTGTTGAATGATGTGCCTCTCAGCCCAAAAGACCAAGCTGTGTCCAAGGATCCAGGAGGCCCAGAAGCGGTTGCGGAGGAGGCAGAGGCGGTGGCGGCTCCCTCCTACACCCCGCCCTCCAGCTCCACCATCAGCTGTGAGCCCTCCAGCCAGCCCTTAACACCGGCTGAGAGCTGACAGGCCAGGAGGCCCAGAAGCGGTTGCGGAGGAGGCAGAGGCGGTGGCGGCTCCCTCCTACACCCCACCCTCCAGCTCCACCATCAGCTGTGAGCCCTCCAGCCAGCCCTTAACACCGGCTGAGAGCCGACAGGCCAGGAGGCCCAGAAGCAGTTGCGGAGGAGGCAGAGGCAGCGGTGGCTCCCTCCTACACCCCGCCCTCCAGCTCCACCATCAGCTGTGAGCCCTCCAGCCAGCCCTTAACACCGGCTGAGAGCCGACAGGTCAGGAGGCCCAAAAGCGGTTGTGGAGGAGGCAGAGGCGGCGGCGGCTCCCTCCTATACGTGCGCTCCGGAGGCTGCGGAGGACTGTTTCCCCTCGCGCTGCCAGGAACACACTGAGCGCCCCGTGGCTGTCAGGGACTAACACCTTCACTACTAATTCACTGGAGGCTAGTATGTGGCTGAAGAAACTGGGAAGAGTAAAACCCTTCCCCAGTAACATCTTCTTCAGCAACTATGCAATTTGTATTCAATTGTATTATGTATTTAAATTGTACTGGGTTTTTATATTGTATATTTTAATAATTGTCTTTTAAATGGTTTGATTTGTTCTGAGGGGTGGGGTGGGTGGGGGTGGGAAGGAGGGATGGGTTTTGACTGACGTTATTTATTTGCTTTGATGTTATTTCTGTTGTTGTGATTATTGTAAGCCACCCTGATTGCCTGACAGAGGGGCGGGATATATAAATAAAAATAATAATAATAATTATTATTATTATTATTATTATTATTATTATTATTATCATCCATACGTCACCTGGAGCCAATTCTGCCAAATTAATTAGAACAAGAACATTTATAACTACCTTAAACTTAGGTGCGAACATACGATTTAAACACTCTTGAGCGCCAGTGACCAATCCTACAAATTGCAATGTCACTCAAACCCTGAGTTGCTGCCACTGTTGCTGCCCCAATCCTAAATGAATGAGAAGAAAATTGAACTGCTGGTAAACCAGCATGACTCAAAAACCCCCGCAATACTGCTCTAAATTGATATTGTTAATGTTAAACCCGATATATGCAAAAATAAGTATCCCGTTGTGTTTGGCCGTATAAGTATTCAAAGCCTGCACCGGGCAAATATGGCCAGGAGGAGCCCTAGCCAATGTTAAGGACTGTCCCTTCCCTGGCTGATCTGTTTTTGAGCGTCGAATTGTCAGTTGAATGCCCTGTCCTGAAACTTGAATATCTGAAAGCAAAAGAACCCTGCCAGAACTATCAGTACGCGAACAAGGAACAATTTCACTTATCCTCAAGGCTGCAAAAAACTCTAATGAAAATGCTGCCTTAAAAAAAATCACCTCTTCAGGCGTAGAACATGTAACTGGGAGGCATTGCCATATTTTCAACAATATTGACCCCGTTATTGGCAAGCGACTGTCCTGAGTGATGGAAGACTCCCTAGCCCATCCTTCCAGAGCCCTACGTACTCTAAAATCAATTGTAGGGTCTTTAAAACCTCCTGCTCTAGAATAAAATGAAAGAGCTGCCAATCTTCCCCTAATAGTGACTGTAGATAAACCCATTTGTCTAAGATGCACTGCAAAATGAAGAATAACCTCCACGTCCAGAGGCCAAACCTCAACCTCCCCAATAGTCAATAGAAAGGATCTGAATGCTCACAAAGCGAGCTGATATGACTTGCGTGTCGACGAGGCGACGGACAGAAAAATCGCCTTTTCAATTTCTACTCTCCAAGGCTCCAGAGTTGATGTGGTACCTCCAAAGGATGAGCTGCTGCCTCTGGCGCCAACTGGCGGAATCTGTAAAACTGAAAACACGAAAGGGCATCTGCCAAAGGATTTAATAAACCTCAAACATGTTGAGCTTGGAACAAAATATTATACTTTAAACATTGAGCCACCATTTCCCTCACCAATGACATTACCCTGTCAGACTTGGAAGACAAGGAATTCACTATATAAACCACAGCCTGGTTATCACACCAAAAGCATACCGTTTTGTTTGCAAATTGTTCTGGCCATAAATGAACCGCCACCACAATAGGAAATAATTCCAAAAAGGTGAGGTCTCTAGTCCAGCCTTTTTCAACCCAGGTTATTGGCCATTCCTCAGCTGCCCACTGGCCATTAAAATAAACTCCCAAACCACAGGCCCCCGAAGCATCAGAGTGTACTTGAAAATCTGCGCTAAGGAGCATTTCAGATCTCCAAAATGAAATACCATTGAATTGTTCCAAAAATGACTCCCATATCTCCAAATCCTTTCTTATCCCAGAATTTATTCTAATATGATGGTGTGGGGCCTTCATTCCCTTGGTGGCTTTATATAAACATGAACAGAATGCCCTTCCAGGGGCTATCACCTTACAAGCAAAATTTAACAAACCTGATAAAGATTCTCTAAGTGTGGCTTTTGATTTACTTTTCATCATCCTCACCTGCAGCCTCATAGCTGTTAGCTTGTCAGATGGGAGACGAGAGATACCTGTTTCGGTATCTAATTCAATTTCCAAGAAGGTAAGACGTGTATCAGGGCCCTCAGTTTTTTCCTCAGCCAAAGGTACTCCCATTTCATTCATTAAGTGCTGAAAAGCTAATAGTGTGTCTGCACAACCATCTGTCCCAGCGGCGCCAGCAAAAAGGAAATCATCTAAATAATGAGTAATTGCTTGACTACCAGACCTTTTAGAGGCACACCAATGTAAAAAAGTGCTGAATGTTTCAAATGCTGAGCAAGAAATAGAACACCCCATTGGCATAGCTTTATCAAAATAATATTTCCCCTCAAATTGAAAACCCAAAAGATCAAAATCATCCGGGTGAACTGGAAGTAGTCTAAAGGCCAATTTAATATCGCACTTTGCCAATAAGGCTCCTTTGCCCAGAGCCTTAACCATTTTAGCTGCCGAATCAAATGAAGCATATTTAACTGACGTCAACTGAGGATCAATAGCGTCATTTACTGAGTCACCTCTGGGGTAAGATAGGTTGTGTATTAGCCTGTATTCCCCTGGGGCCTTCTTAGGGACTACACCAAGGGGCGATAATCTCAAATTTGCCATAGGCAAGTGCTCATGAGGGCCCGAAATCCTACCTGCTGCTATTGCCTTGGTCAGCTTGTCCCTTACAATCCCTGGCAATTCCCTAACAGAACGTGCATTGGGTGCATAACGATGCACCCTTAAATCAACATAAGGAATGCGAAAACCGTGAGAAAAACCCTCTAACAAATACTGAGCGGCCTCCCTTTTAGGGTATATCTGCAACCAATTGGCCATGACATCCAAGTTAATTGGTGTTGGTGCCCTTTCCTGAATTGGATAATTGTTGCTGGGAGGGGACTCCACCTCCTGACTTTTTAACTTTAAAACATGCTGATCCTGGGTGGTTTCCCTTACAGGTATTACACTTATGCTCAAACCTGCAGGGCTGCCTTTTGCACCTACCTGCGTTGAAGTCCCAGCACAGTCCAAATTGTTTTCTCTCACCCGTGCTAGGCCTTGCATTTTGCCCTCTTGGCTGAGTGACCATAGGTACAAACCCATTATCACATTGGCTCGAAGGGGAGGCTCCTACCATAGCATCAGCCCACAATTTGGACTGTACATGACGCCAAGATAAGGAGTGGTCTAGTGCTGCCCTCATCCTAAATTGCTCATCATATTGAAGCCAGGCAGAACCTCTAGCATTAACATGGCAATTAGTATAAGCTTTAATCATTATCTCCTGCTATTTGGAGAAGTCAAGGGATCTGGCAGGGTCCTTTTCTTCCATAACGCCTCTATAAATGGTAAAACCCATAATCCAGTTTACAAAATTCCTTTCTAACTTAGGGCATTTATGTGATTGAAATTCTTTTGGAAGGGTAAACACCACCCCATCTTTGACCATTATCCTAGGCTCAGGATCCCGAAAGGTGAGCGAAAACAAATCAATGTACTCGCCCTTCCAAATCCTTTCTTTTGTAGCTATGGGAAGGTGTGACCCCAAAGGCATAGACATACCCGCATAAGGATTGCATTCAAAAGACCGATCCGTCCCAGAAATGCCTAATGCACCCACCACAGCTGTTTCCCTCGTTTGACTTACCGTGGTATTAATGTTTGCAATGCGCTGTAACCCCAATCCCGAACCCTGGGTTGGGGCAGAGCTATCTATAGGTGCTGTTACAGGTTCAAGGCTAGGGTGAACACTCGACGAGGTCAAGCCTATCAGCCCACCTGTAGCCCAAACCGCTGAAGGCCATGTTGTCTGCAAATTATTATTATTATCTAACAAACCTGAGCTCGTTGGATGAGGAGAAGCATTCAAAGATGCTTGCTGAACTCCCACCGTGGATGTCACTGAAGCAGCTCTGGTGCTGTGCTGTCTGCCATGAGCGCATGGTACATCACCGCTGCAAGCCGCAGATGTCTCAGGTGTTGACACATTGCTCTGGCCTGTAACAACCACACTTTGAAGAAAGTGAAACAAATCAGACAAAGTAGGTTGACTAGATGTAAGCACCACGGCACCGTGGTGCCCCACACCAGGAACTTTCCTCAAAAGTTCCATTACATCAGCTACGGTTGGTTGCCCAACCTCCATAGCTGAAGTACTCGGGGAACTACATGCAGTGTCAAGTGATGAAGTTGTATTAGCAATAACCTGCTGAGCAGTGGCTTGTCCAACATTTGTATGCGCAACCGAAAAGGTAGTTGCTTGCAAATGATGTTGAGCCAACTGCTCACATACTGCCGCACAAGCCTGCATAGTGTGACCTATCTGTGCCAGATGTGTGGTGATGTCATCTTCTTTGTTTGCAACATTAGCAGTTCGTTTAGGGGCTGGCTGGCCAGCTTTTTGACCAGTTGAGGTCGCACGCCGCTTAGATTGAGTCTTACTTCGCGGCATGATTTTAAAATAATTAAAGTAACAAATATTAACAAACTGATTGATGCAGGATATAGAACAACTAACTATACCTGTGTCACCAACTTATAATGTGAACTGCATGTACTCCCGTTTGACAACTGCCAACCAAGTTAGGTTAGCCAACATGCAAGAAGGAGGCACTCATCCAAACTCACCCCCTTTAATATTTCCTTTATATATATATAAAGGAATTTATATAAATTTATATACTATAAATGGTAAAACCCATAATCCAGTTTATATATATATATATATATATATATATATATATATATATATATATATATATATTGTTGTTAAATTATTATTATTATTATTATTATTATTATTATTATTATTATGGCCAGGCCAAGCTATTAAATTAGCCCCTGCTAGGCCCGATCGAAATGAGTGCACAGAAACCGCAGGAAGGAGTGGCGTGTGGGGGCGCACTTCCACTACCTTCCCCTTAAACAGAAACTGTGAAATGGGATTAAAGGGGGGGGGGGCTGACCTAGGAACCCAGGGCGTCTGCCCAAACCAGAGGCCTGTCCCTTCTATTTCCACCTTTTTGCGCCAATTAGCGCTAAACAAAAAGGCCTGATGGCCAATCTGGGGGCACCTGGAAACTAAGTCCAGGGCCCAGCAACAAAGAAAGAGTCGCGGCTTTTTTTTTTTAACTTGCGACAACACTTGTGTCCTCCAAAGTCCGGAGGACCACCAAGGCCTGCAAACCACGGCCTGGCTCGTTCCCAAGTGGGGGGGGGGGGCTGGCGAGACATAAAAACAGCCGCAGCCGCACCCGTCTGTCCGCCCAACAAAGCGCGGGCCCACCGCAGTAGGCCGAATAGGCCTCACAGTGACGAGGCCAGCAGGGACGGTTACTCCCCTGGGCGCGTGTCCCTCGGTGAGAGCCTTCTCTCAGAAGGCGTAGGTGGGACTCCAACCCACAGCCTCGGGCGCCTCCTATCCTCCGCTGGCTCTCTGGCAACTCAAACCTCCGCGCCAAGGAGAGATGGACGAGCAAGGTACTCCTTGCTTGTCCCAAAATGAAATGGCTGCCAACACGTGGCAGCGCGGGGCTTTATAGCCCCGCAAATCTCGCGACCAAATCCCGTGAGATTTAAAATCTCACGAGACATGGCGCGAGATTCTTTTTTCATTGGCCAGGCCGACTGGAAGAGGCGGGCCTTCCGGTCCTCCTGGCCAATCAAGCATCATTGCCCTTTTTAGGCAGACGCAACAGAAGGCCCCCTCCCAACTCGTCAGGGGGGTGTCTTTCTTTTCCATTTATCTATTTATTTCCATTAGAACTTTATATCCACCACCACTCATGTAGAACACATTTTCTTGCATCCAATAGGTATTTAGTGAATCCCAAAGGAAGATTTTCATATGTATTCTGTCTTTAAATCATGTCCAGGATTTCCTGCTCCTTTCATCAGAACCAATAATTAAAAAACAAAAACAAAACTATGAGAGCTAGCTTAGCCCTGAGCTCACCAATTTGATCAGGGGAACCAGATGTTAATTCAATGACCCAATGTTATTTCGCAATGAACATTCTGTTAAGTCAAACCTGTAAATGGAAGAGAGGCAGGTGAATCAAGGGAGCAAATACTTTGCTACACAAGGGAGAGCTTTTGGAATTCTTAATGAAAGATAACAAAAGTTTCTAGTCTCTGGGAAAAGTCAAGGTGTGCAACAGGTTTTTAACAATTTAACAGATCCATAAATTCATATTATTAATAGAACACAAGATTTCTTTCACAACCTACAAATCCTTTATTTTTAATGTTGCTATTTATCTTTGTTGGAAGTTATGCATATTTTCTACAAGCCTGATTTAACTGTGATACTTTGTTTCCAGTTGATACTTTGATTCTAATTGACTATATATTTTCACAACTGTGGCATGCTAGTCCTTGTGGAGTCAACCCAGAAAACAGAATGAAAGTTCAGCCAAGCAGACTGCAACAAACAGTCGTGAGCAGAGCTGGGAAAAGTTTTGGATGGATACAGGAACCCCAAAACAGCCAATTAGTTTGCTTAAGTAGGTCCAAATAAACTATAAACAGATCAAGATAAGAGGTGTGCTCTTTCTGTAAAGTTTACTGTTGGTTGAAGGAACCAAGTTTGATATTTCTGGTGTTGCCTTCTGCTCAGCTGAGGGTTCAAAGAATGAATAGATATCAGTGTCTTTTACTACATTTGTATTTTGGCAGAAATTTACTATGGGGTTTGAAGGCAAGAATCTGAGTTTTGAAAATGTTGACTGAGAAAGAAAGCAAAACTAATAAATGAGTCCTTCTAGGACTAGAGCTTCATAAAAGTGTGTGTTTAGGATTGAGTACCTGTGTACTCATTCATATTTAAGATTCTTCTTTCTGACTCTTGATTGTTAACATGATGTGTAAGCAGGTACAATTGGGACTAGCAGCAGCTATTGAGTCTGGCTGTAGTTGTAGTTTTATGAGACATTTAGCCTTCTTTGTTAGAGAGCTCTGGTGCCACAATAAACTACAATTCCCAGGATTCCCTAGCCAGGACAGTTAAAGTAGTCTCAAACGGGATTATTTCTGCAATGTGTTTTAGCCCATAGTCTCATAGGGCTGAAACAGATGTCCATGAAGGGGTGGCTTGAAGTCGCCCTCACCAAAGATGCCTCTGGACCATGGCAAACACACGCTGTGGTCCTGAAGGCACCCCACAGCTGGCCCAAATAGGAGCAGAAAATATGAGCTCCTATTTGGACTGGTTTTAGGCCACCTTAGGCAGCCCCAGCACAACCCCCAAGTGGCTTCCAAGAGCTCTGGGGCATGCATTGTTGAAACACCATGTCCCTGGGGCAGCTTGAAGCCGCCCCTAGCTGGTTGGCTGGGCAGTTTCCTGGTGTCCTGGGGGCATGCATCATCAAAACACCACACCTTCAAGCCACCTAGAAGCTGGCTTTTCTGGTTAGTCTATTTTGGCCCTTAGTTCCAAAAGGAATAGTTACCTGTAGAACATAAGATGTAAAATCATTTTAATGACAATTAAAATGCTTAAAATATGCAGAAAACTGAGTAAAGAGACTGTGTGTCCATTTTGGAGAGGATCTTTCTTACCTTAAAACCTTGTCTGAGTTTGGGGCAATTTATAATACTTTATAATAATTTATAATACTTCATGTCCCAGAGTTTTCTCCTGGCTACACAATATTTCAGGATGATAAGATCAGGGCTTTAGGAGTTATGATGCATGAAATTCCATTTAAGACCTTGTTGTTGCTGCTGTTCTTTTCTGCTTAATTGGAAGTAAGTTCATGATAAGATTAATAACACAGAGTAGAGTTTGCAGTGGCAGAAGAAGGAGTAGATCTGGAATTTATTGAAGCGACCATCAAATACTATTCACTTCCAGATCTCATATATCCAAACTACACAATTATAACAGTTTTATCCCACTTTATTTGCCATGGCACCATCTTATTGAATCCTGGGGTATGTGGTTTGGTGAAGGACTTAGGGGCTGTGCAGATGGCGCTTTGCGCTGTCTTCAAGCCAAGGAAAGGGAGACGCAGCTGGACGCTGGGCACCCCATCCCCTTCCTGAGGATGTCATCAGAGTGCCCACCCTTCCACATGATGGGCGCTCCAATGATGTCCTCCTGGCTCAGCGTCCAGACACGCTGAGCTGGAAGAGATGGAAAAGAGACGCATGGTGGCTCTTCGGGCATCCCTTTCTCGGCTTTTGGAAGGAGCACTATTTTAGTGCTCCTGTCCCAGGCGGTGAAAGGAAGGATCGGGGCTGAGGCATGGGGCAGCCTCGGCCCCATTCCACCACTTCCCAGGGCGGCCCATGGCCGCCCGTCTGCATCCTCCCTTAGAATTCTAGAGTAGACTTGGCAGAGAATTCTCAGTATTTCATAAACTACCATTCCTAAACTAACAATGCCAGGATTCCATAGTCATGACAGTTGAAGTGGTCACAAACTGCTATATTGTGTAACACATATGTTTTCTCTGAAAATATTTTAAATACTTCTTCTAGTAGTGACTACTGGTTCAGTTCTGCAATACATTAAATCAGTATACCTTCTTCCAAAAACAGGGGTTTTAGAACTGTGGCAAGCCAAAAGATACTCAAGAAACAGTAACTAATAATAATTTTTCTTGACTTTTTTTGTAGTATGTAAGCATATAAGAATGGATTTTTTTTTTTACTATCTAATGATAGTTTTGTTTGTGTAGTTGTTATATTTGTTTGTATTTGTTTGTGTTGTTTGTATGTTTGTATGTTTGTAATGAGTTTTAAATTTAATAATAATTTTAAAAAAAAGAACTGTGGCAAGCCATCCATTCTAATTAGAAATTATAATGCCCATCTTCCCACTCCCACTCTCCTGGCATTTTTGTTTTATGGAGAGGTTAGGGAGAGGTTTTTGGACACAGGATATCTGTTATTCTTAAGTAGTGTCAACATTCAGCTGAGATTCACACTGAAGAGTTCCACTTCCATTTGGACATCTCCTGAACCTTTCAAAATTAGACTAATTTAGGCAAAGGTTCAGTATTTGTCTGAATCCAAAGCACAGAGTTATTATTATGTTGTTGTTACATTCTCTGTCACTTTTATATGCTTCATAAATAATTACAAGTCAACAAGTGGTGATAGTATTCCATTGTTAGGAAAATTCTGATCCCCAGTGGTGAGAATGTGGAGTATATTCTTTCTCTACCACAGATAGAATTAGGTGAGTATACAATCAATCAATCAATCAATTCTTTATTACAGCCAATTGGCCAGCATTGTTACAAAATAAAAGTACAATTTTAAAACAGATCTTGATTGTGCATAGTAAATTTCTCCAAAAATAAATTAGTAAATATAAACAAATCATATTTATGTAATAATAATAAACAGGGCGGTCTTCCAAACACAATAGTGAATAGATTATTTTGGCTCCATACATATCATAGTATAATATTATGCTTAAAATGCATTAATTCATATAAAATCATATGAAGAAAAAGACTTATAAAACTGTTAAAACAGGAAGGTTTATAAACAGATAATTTGATAATGAGCTACAGCCGTACCTCTCTCACACTGTCATTAATGATCAGGTTGTGATTTATCTTACTGCATTTGTTTTAGGAACTTTTTGCGATTTGTAATAGCAGCTGCAAAAAAAATTGCAACTGTTTGTGTTATACCTTCCTTTTGATCTGCAAGTAAGTAATTAGTATAAAATTTCAATTGTCTACCTGGATATTGCTGTACAATTGGTGTTATATACAAGGAACGTATTTCTGCGTACAAAGAACAACCAAAGAGTAGATGATTAATGTTTTCAATTTCTTCTGAACCGCAAGGGCAAAATCTATACTGATAGGGGATCCCTTTAAATCTACCCTCCAGGACTGCTGATGGTAAGATATTAAACCTTGCTAACATGAAGGCTCTCTTGAACTTTGGGACATGCAGATTCTCTAAATATTTAGCATATTTACCAAGTCTACTAATTTCCCTAACAGTATGCAGGGTTGATTGACTTATATGAGTTTGAAAATCAATGTCCTTAATGCGTTGGGAAATAACAGATTTTGCTTTATCATAACCCAAAGCAGTTATTTCTGATGGTGAGAGTCCAAGAGAAAGAAGTTTTTGAGTCAACGACTTCTTCCAGGGAGACAAGAAAGAATCTGTTAAAATTAATGGCACCAATCCAGTCGGAACAAAGAGCATTTTAAGCCACAAGTTTAGTTTGCGTAGCCATACACGTGCCTCAACAGATAATAGTCCTGTTTCTAAATGGAGAGAGGGATTAGAGACACAATTTGGGACACCTAAGATTGTTCTTAAGAATTTTGTTTGAACTGCCTCAAAGGATGTAAAGATATTGAAGGTACATATCTCAGAACCATATAATAATTGTGCTAGGATCTTAACCACAAAGACTTGGAGAGCTGCAGGGGTGTACTGGCCTCCTTTGTTATAATAGAAAGTACATAGGGCCTTGATACTTCTTTGAGTGTTGATTACAGCATTTTTCTGATGTAGATTAGTAGTTCCCTTTTCATGAAATGTAATTCCCAGATATTTATAAAAGGACACCTGTTCTACTGGGTTGCCATCAGGAGTCCAGTTGTACTGCCGGTGGCTTCTAGAGAAGACCATTACTTTGGTTTTACTATAATTAATTTTTAACGCATCTTTTGCACAGTGGGATGTTAAAGCTCCTAGTAGCCTATTTAAACCTATTTTTGTTATAGACATTAAAGCAACATCGTCGGCATAGGCATGTACTGATAGGGGCTTGCTTGACAAGGTTGGGGTATGTGCAGATACTTCTGATCGGGTTGATATCATGGAGTTAATGTAGATGTTGAAAAGGGTGGGTGCTAAAATGCAACCTTGCCTGACTCCATTTGGTGTAAAAATGGATCTTGTTGTGTTACCCCGGTTGTTACACTGTATCACCACTCGAGAATTCTCATGTAATTTACAAATTAATACTAACAAACGTTTGTCAATATTGGTGGTCTCAAGTTTTTTCCATAATCTGTCTCTTGAGATAAAATCAAAAGCGGATTTAAAGTCGACAAAGGCAGTAAACAATGTACCCCTAGCCGACGCAACATATTTTTCAGAAAGATGTTTAAGCACTAAAGCGTGGTCGATTGCTGAACGATTTTTCCTAAAGCCAGCTTGTTCTTCCCTAATAATTTCTTCATCCTCCAGCCATTCTTGGAGCTTGTCCAATAGATGTAAAGCATACATTTTGCTTATGATGTTAAGGAGACTGATAGGTCGGTAGTTTCCAGGATCACATTTATCACCTTTTTTATATATTGGTACAATAATGGCAAGGCCCCAGTCCTCAGGAATGTGTGTAGTGGTGTCTATTGCACTGAAAAGGGATGCAAGAACAGGGGTCCACAATTCAATATTGGATTTAAACACGTCTGAGGGTATGTTGTCATTACCTGGTGCCTTGCCTGGGGTGATTCTAGTTATCAAACTCTTTATTTCCTGTTCGGAAACTGGTAGCCACGTTGGAAGCTCCTTAATATCAACAGGGGAATATTTTTGTTTGTATTGAGGTTGGTCATATAACCTACTATAGAACTGTTCCCAGCAGCTAACAGAGATAGAATAAGTCATACTTGTTGTCCTTGGCCAGCCACTTGTTACGATTTTCCAAAAAGTAATTGTATCTTTGTTGTTTGCTGCTGTTATTAAAGTACACCAAGAGTTTTTAAGAGCTATTGCTTTTTTTGTTTTTATCAATTTCTTATATATATATATTTTTAGATCAAACCATTCAGATGGAATTGCTTGTAAATTTTTTTGTCTATAGGTTTTATAGTTTTCCACCAAGATCTGCTTCATATTGATGCAGTCCTGGTCAAACCAAGTTTTAGATCTTTTAATCTGGTTAGAAACCTTAGAACTTATTGGTCGGGTTAACAAATTTTTAATAGTTAAACTTAGCTGTTGAAAAGGTTCAAATATATCTCTTGGGAATTTTGTTCAGAGTTTAAGATAGTTTTTAGATTGCTTTCAACCTTAGGGGACCATTTAATACTGCTGGGCCTCAATTCCAAATTACCCTCAGGAGGAACAATTTGCTCTGCAAAATCTCCTTGTGAAACACATTCTAATGTCAAAGTAACAGGTAAGTGGTCACTTTCAACTCGGTGTTCTATTGTACATCTAGGTATTACTGAGAGCAGTTCATATGATATTAAGAAATAATCGATGGTGGAAGACCCACGGTTGGACACAAATGTAAATTCTCCTTCAATATCTCCTTCTGTTGAACCATTCATTATGACTAGATTTAATTTGTGAGATAATTCAGTAAGATAAAAGCCAGCCCAATTAAATTGTTTGTCTTTTGACTGTCTATGAGGAAGGACTAAACCTAAATCTGGTTGAGGCTGGGTAAGGTGGAAATGAGCATAGAGATCTGCCTCGTTAGGTCCAATTCTTGCATTAAAGTCCCCAGCTAGTATCAAATGAACTTCAGGATGTTGAGCTAGTACATTAATAATATAGGCTTCAAGTTTTGACCATATGTTTTTTTGTGTTTCTTTTTGACGTATAGGTGGTAAATAAACATTTATTATTAGTAGCCAAGTATCATTAAATTTGACTAATGAAGAAGAGGCCAGATTTGCTAATGGTGGAATAGAAAAGGAAACATGCTTGATGCTTGTAGAAATCAGAGTGGATAGTCCACCGCTAGGACGACTGCCTTTCTGTGAGGTGGAAACATCTACTGAGCTTGTTATAAATCCATTCAATGTTATCTTTTCCCTCAGCCATGTTTCTTGAAATAATAATATATCAAATTTAGATAGGTAGTTCACAAATGAGGGGTCACAGGTATGTCTTCCCCAACCCATAATATTCCAAGACAAAAGTTTTAGTCTTTTTAGTTCCGTTTTCTTTTGTTGTCATGCATTTGTTCTCACAATATAATGGGGTAATTTGGTTGATCTACAGCTAGAGATACCATTTGTACATCTGAAGCAACTAAATCAGTTTTAATATTGTTGTTCTTAATCGCTAAAGTGGGACAAACATTATTATTAAGATTTTTGTCTTCTGTGATTTCTTCAATAATTTCAAGGGTTGGATGAATGCAGCTCACATTTGTCCTTACCGGACCTTTTATTTTTGATGTTTCTTTTTTAGAGGTCCTGTTAGTGGGCAATGGACCATTCTCTGAATTATCTAAGTATCTCATTTCAGTCCAGGTTAATGGATTTATCTCTGCTATAAATTCCTTTCTATTCTCTTTTCTCTCACAAATTTCTTTTATGGGGGGCTCTTTTGTTAAGCATACATTTGAAAGATATTGTTTTAGGTTTTCCAATCTATTTAATATTTCTGTTTGTGCAGTTTGAGATAGGGTCGAAAATGAGTCAATTAACTCCTCTTCTTCCTTAGTAATTGGAAGGCTGGAAAGGTGAGATGATTCTGTGGCGGTAAAAGATATACAATCTTTTACACTACTAAATTTATTTGGGTCACACTTCCCAAGTTCGAAATTGGTTTGATCTTGTGTATTTCGTATTTTATTCAGGGGAATAGAAGTTAAAGATGGTATACTTTCTATCAATGGTCGTGAAGGAGCTGTGTTAGTAAAATATCTAGAAACAAAAATACCTTCACGTAGAAGTAAAGATTTACATTTGCATATTAAAGTGACAAATTTAGTATCACTAAATGTGATTAGTGCACGGGCTCGGCGAATATTGAAGTACAAATAAGTGACCTGTATGATGTTATTAACAGTAATTTGATTTGGACAGATTTTTTCCAGAACAGTTAATAGATGATGTTTACGTCTGACCTGGGACATTGTGCCAAAGGGCTTAGGGAAATTTGACAGGACAATTTGGTGCTGGCCAAGGACAAACTGATATTCCTTTTTCCCTTGCGGATTTGTGTTTTTTTTAACATGGGATACTTTAGTAATAGGATGTTTTGCGGGCACTTGGTCCATTTCTGCTGATTGGACTATTGAGGAGCTTGGAATGGTATTTTGGGAAGAGTTATTTCTTAATTGAGAAGTTATTAAATTTTCTGATTGTCTATTAGCTTCAGGATTGGGGTTTTCAATATCATCAGATATCCTACCATTTTCTAATATTGCATTTTCCCCAGTTTTACAAATCTTTTTTGGAACTACAGATGTCTCTGCCCTTGAGTTTTTTCTTTTACGGCCCTTCTTTGGGCTATTTACAGCTCTATGTCTAGAATTTATATCAGTTTTTGAAATGGAAGTTGTTATCAAAGAAGAAGATTTCTCTTTACCAATTTCTTTATCAAACTTTGGTTCTTTTTGATTAGTGCAGTTTGTCTGAAGATGTAGATCTACTAGGGTAGTAAAAAGGATATTACATTCATTAAGAATTTTTTTTTACTTATGTCAGTTCTTCTAAAAGAATGGAAACCCATTTAGGATTTTCCATATCTTTTTTTGAGTTGTTAAATCGAGAAGTTAATCTAACGGCAGTATCAGATCTCAAGGCATCCTTACGTGGGTCTATTTCCATTTCAGTTTCAAGTACCTTTTCACTTACTGTAGGTTTGGGTGTTATTTTTCCCTCAGCGAAAGCCAATTCCATTTCTAAATTTGGTATTGAGAGGCTTCTGTCTAAGGGCTTCAAAGAACCTATTTTATCTAAAGACCAATCCAGAATGGGTATTACAGATGATGATATTGATTCCTTGTCCCCCATGGGTTTTACCTCTGCATTAATTCAGAGCATTTAAGGGGGAATTTATATCTACAATCAGTAAAAAACTGAGTTATTTTAGCTTGTACCACTTTTCCTTTAGGAGTAAAGTTAGGAGGTGAAAAATGTTCTGAAATCATAATGCCCTTAGTGTTCATGTTTATATTTACTGAAAATAGTAAAGGTAGAATTATTAGGTTCCCAGTTATAATCAAGTTTCCTTGGAGTTATTTAAGATTTAGGTAGACATAAAACTATATAATCTTAACATCAAATGTTCAGTAACGTACACAATAAAACTATTAAATCTAATGTACCTTTTAAAAAAAGATTTTGCATATAAAATAGCTTTGATAAACTAAAATTCGAAGATAATCAGTTAAACTCAAAATTGGACTGTAAATTTCATCCCTCCGCTTCTCCTATTTTAAGGCAAGGGGAAAAGGTTTAATTAACAGTTAAATCACAAAACCCCAATAATTGGTTTTTATCAACAAACAATCTAACCCTCTTTACCAATAAATTTTTTGAAGGGGATGAGGATGGGACTGGGCGTCCTCCTCTGTCACTGTGTTCTTCTCAGAGCAGGTTTTGGTGGAGGGTTTTTGTAGCCTCAGGCTGCGTTTGGAGGACCCACGCTGCCTCTTGCTCTGAGAACTGGGGTGGGGAGGAGGAGAGCTCAGACGTGCCCAGAGTCAAATGCAGGACTCCTCTTCTATTGCTGTGTTCTTCCTTCAAACATCAGATTTGCTCTGGGTTTGTGTATATATATATATATATATATATATATATACAGCAGGCAGAGTCTAGGCGTGGCAGGGCTCCTCTCCACCCACAGGCAAAAATGCTGGAGTTTTTATACAGCAGGCAGAGTCTGGGTGTGGCAGGGCTCCTCTCCACCCACAGGCAGAAACGCTGGAGTTTTTATGCTGCAGACAGGGTCTGGGTGTGGCAGGGCTCCTCTCCACCCACAGGCAGAAATGCTGGAGTTTTTATGCTGCAGACAGGGTCTGGGTGTGGCAGGGCTCCTCTCCACCCACAGGCAGAAATGCTGGAGTTTTTATACAGCAGGCAGAGTCTGGGTGTGGCAGGGCTCCTCTCCACCCACAGGCAGAAATGCTGGAGTTTTTATACAGCAGGCAGAGTCTGGGTGTGGCAGGGCTCCTCTCCACCCACAGGCAGAAATGCTGGAGTTTTTATACAGCAGACAGGGTCTGGGTGTGGCAGGGCTCCTCTCCACCCACAGGCAGAAATGCTGGAGTTTTTATACAGCAGGCAGAGTCTGGGTGTGGCAGGGCTCCTCTCCACCCACAGGCAGAAATACTGGAGTTTTTATACCGCAGGCAGAGTCTGGGTGTGGCAGGGCTCCTCTCCCGAGTATACAATCTAAGTAGATACCTGGTGACTTTCAATTTTGCAAGGATACTTGCAAATATCTGTAGAAAACGTTCATTTCTAATAGTATATTAGGCACATATATATACCTGGCATACACATAAATTATATTAGGCCTGATCTCTACATGCAGAAGAATTAGGTACTAGCAGGAATTGCTCAACTTCAGATGGGAGATTAAATTTCGGAAGCTCTCCTTTTTTGTGAACAAAAACTAGCAAGGGCCTAGGTAGTAACAAAAGAGTGCTTTCTTGAGAAAACCTTAACTTCAAGCTGCAATATTCAATTATTGCCATTCAATACATTCTACTTAATATGTCAAACCAGAGATCTATTTCAGCTATCATAGATCCATTGACTTCAGTGATTCTATACCAGCAGTAAATGTAGCCTATAATAACATGGTTCAGCTGCTCCTTCTGCTTTACAAGATGCTAAAATGTAGAGCACTATTGCACTTCACAGTACATTTCTAGTCAAGTTTTTTTTCTCCTGCATCTGTTCATTCATATCACTGGCTGTTTTAAAATTTAGTAGGTTTTGGCAAAGACTTTACAAAGAGCTCAATAACTCAGTAACTGTCAAAAATTATTATGAAGTGAAAGCAATAGGAAATCTCATGGCAACTTAATAGCCAACACATTGAATTTGGCTTAAGCCTCTGCAAACTGCAGCCTACCTCTTTTTATTTTGAGATGGTCTATGATAGGCTGAGTTATGGTCATGAAATATGCAGAAACTCAAATGAATGCTTACATCAGTTTAATCTAGCAATGTGTCCAGCTTGAGTCAACAAACAAGGATAGCATTCCATTGTTGGGCTAACTATAATCCTCAGTGGTGAGAATGTGGAGAATGTTGTTTCTCAGCCACAGACAGGTAATCATTAAGCAAAAGAATAACAAAATAAAGAATAACAAAATGCTAGAAGGAATAGTTAGTCAAGTTTCACTATGAAGCTGGAGAATTTAATAGAAAGATAGTCTAATCCCCCCCCCCCCCATAATTGTTTGATCATTCCTACTTGTCTCTTGAAGAAGAGTTTTTATGGCTTCATATTTCTTAGTCCTGTTGTCTTTTTTATGATCCTGCTTCCTTTCCTCTCATTTGCTTATAGGAAAGAAATCTAAGATGATGCTAGCTAACAGAGAACTTGGAGCAATCAAGGTGAGACTTGTCAGCCTTCCAAGGTAATCATAATTAGCCCTTTGGCAAAGTATAAAGCTATACAAGGATGATTCCAGGGTGCAACCTATTTTTTTCTTAGGCAGTTTTTGCCCTTAGAATCTGTAAAGAAGTAATAAAGAAGACTGGGTTTACTTTACTGAAGAAAACCATACAACTTCTTTGTGAATTTATCTATAGCTCTTGCAGAAAATGAAACCTGAGATAATCAAAGCTCACTGAAAGGAACTTAGCAGGCAGCATCCAAGCATCCCAACAGGAATTAGTACTTGATTTTCTTGTAGAAGACATCATACTCAGTCACTTGGAACTAAGCAATGTTTAACTTTATGGAAGAAAACTGTATACACATAGGCCTATTTTATTCCAAAGTGCCTAACTATGGATGCAGGACTTTTCAGATAGGCAATCTTAAAGGTACTTAGAGGGACATAGGGCCTCAGCAGATGGCTTATTAAGCCATCCTGGAGGCAAGGAAGAGGAGGGGCAGCCGCACGCTCGGCACCCCTTCCTCCTCCCGAGGTTGCCCTTGGAGCCGCCAGCCCTCCGCACGGCCGGCGCTCCGGGGGCAACCTCCCGCCGCAGCGTCCACACACGCTGCGGCGGATAAGTCAGTGAAAGTGCGCCTCACGCTTTTGGGCAGCACTTTCACTGACTTGTGAAAGGAGTGCTATTTTAGTGCTCCTTTCAGGGACGGGGAAGGAGCACCACAGGATTGAGGCATGGGGCTGCCTCGGTCCTGCGGCGCACCTTCCCGGGGCAGTGCAGAGCCGCCAGTCTGCTTCCCCCCATAGCTGGCACAAAAAGTAAATATACTGTATTAAAATACATTCTTTAAGAATCAATCAACCAATAGAAGAGGTCTAATTATTTCTGAGAAGAGAAGTAAGGTAGAGTTACCGTGGTGTTGGAGTCCCTTCAATTTGTTGTGCCAAGAGAATTCAATATCCATACTGTGACTACCTTGTTGAAGATAGTTCAAGACTTCATGTCCTATATGACATTCATAGATATTTCCCAAGTGATATCTGGCACCACTCAGGTTGCAAGACACACTCTGGACCTATTTTTCTGTACTGGCTGATATGGTGGGGACTGTGGTACAAAGGGTCTCTCTGTAGTTAGCATGGAATGATCACTATATGGTGGGGTTAGACTTGCTGGGATTCAGAACCTCTGTTTCATATCAGAAAGTGTTGGAAGAATTTTGGATTCTCTTTCCCCCTCCTTATATAGATAGAGATTTCCTGCATGCAAGCCTTCTCTCTCTCTCTCTCTCTCTCCCCTCATTCGAACTAACCATGTGACTTTGGTCACTTCTCTTTTGGGACTCACACACTTACAAAAAAAATTTCTGCCCTGTTGAGTCCTCCGTCTTCTTTCTCCATCAACTTTCTCTGGAAAAACGGTGAGATAAATATTTCTTCTTAACCTAAACTATTCACTAGCTAGATTAGGATATAGCCTCTATGTATATATAGATTAAAGGCATTAGTAAGCTTTTGTTTCAACTTCAAGCTACTTGTGTTGTTTTTGAGTCAGTCTCAGTTCTTAGGAAGTATAGTGAGACAAGGGGTCTCTGCAGATGGGTGGCTCTGGGCCTCCCCGGGAAGCAGTGGATCGGGGCCGTGGCAACCCCCACTGCAGCCCTGATCCTCCATTTTGCTGCCCTGAAAACAGCAGCAAATGCCACTCCTTTTAGGGGCAGCAAAAGGCCGCCCTAAGAGCCGGTGCGCAGCTCTTCCTCACCCTTTTTGGTGCAGAATGTCAGAACGCTGTGCTGGGAGGGCATCCTGATGCTGTGCGCCATGCGTAACAGCATGTCATGTCAGGATGGCTTTGGCATGGGGTTGGGGCAGCCAGCGGGTGGCTGCCCCACTCCAATTCTACCTCCAGGCTGGCCCTTTGGGCTGGTCTGCATAGGCCCAAGGACACATTTTGTGCTACTCTGCTGATTTAAAGCTGGAACCTAACAAGCTTGGCTTTGATATTTTTTATATTTAAATATATTTGTTTCTTTAACAAAGGCCTTAGGAAACTAAAATTGCCCTACAGAAAGAAACTATTTCATCCCCTCACTCAGCATGTTGTCCTTAGCGGTGACTATGGGGTGAGGGCTGCCATCTGCCCTCCCAGAAAAGAGAAGAAAAAGCAAGAAGCTTAGTGGCTTTACACATCAGAATGCAGGATAGAAAGAGGACATAATAAATGGATAGAAAGTCTTCCTCCATAGTCTCTAACAGTTGTTCCACCCACTTGCCCACCCTGCAGTTTAGTACTGGAACTGACTGGTCACCTTTGTGTTTTGCCTACCTTGTATTGATTCTCCATGATAATAAGGGACAATTGGCTTTGTAAGATGCCTTAAAATAATTTGATAAGATGCATTGAATTTCTTTAATACTTATTGAATTATATGTTGTGTATGTGGTAAATCCCCATTCAGTTGTAAGCAATTACCATATTAGTCACTTTTAATGCTTTTAGAAATCTTGGGCAATTATCAATGAATCCTCATGGGTGCAATTTGTGAAAGTGAGCCCTCCAGGCTTGTCCTTTGAGTTCTCAGGCATGGGATGGGAACAACCCTTAAGAGTGGACTTGACTGGCATTCTCCTTTAGGGTTTGGGAATTGAAGGGAAGAGTCAGCATGTTCTGTCTTCCTAATATGGCCCAGCCAGAGGCAAGCTTCATTTATTGACTTCTATTTGCAGTCTGAGATTGCTGACCCTTTAAATGCTTAAGAGAAAGTAAATATACATCTGCTTCAGCACACATTCCACTATTCATCCCTGCTGCAGAACAGATTAAATGATTAATAAAGTGATCCTTATTGTATCCATACATTTATGTGTCTGTCTCTTTCTTCCAACTGAGTGAGCAAATATCAGCTTTTTCAAAGATGCTTAAAATTATATATATATATATATATATATATATATATAAAGTAGAAATAGAAAGAACAAGGTACCAGACACAGTTTATGGATATAAAGCTGATGGGCAATCTACATAATCATTTTAACAGAGTCACTGGTGGAAAGTCCCACTGAAGAATTTCTTTGAAGATTTTAAAGTATATAAGTGGTAAAATGATACAGTTGTAAAGGCATAGAAATACATGTATGACATAACCACAGATGATTTGGGAAAATGTTGGCTGATTTTGCTTTAATTACTCTAATCCAGTGGTCCCCACACTTTTTAGGCTACCACCCCCTTAGGTGAAATCCTAGTGCTCCCTCCCCACATATTTTTTTGATATTAGGTCTACTGTTCTACTGCAAATTCAAAAGAACCAATCTCGGTCCTGCTCCCTTTGCCACCCAGTCACCCTGGGATCAACAACTGAACAGTCCCTGCTCAGCCAGCTGCTTGATTGCTGCTCCCATGGTGACTGGGTGCAAAGTGAGAAGCTTCTCCCTGTCAAGGAATATCAATCCTTCTTTGTTGGGGAACAGAGAGGCACAGCTGGTGTGCATGTAGCTGTTTACAGAGGCCACATGCTCTGAACTGCAGACAGGAAAGGAAGAGATTTTAACTACAGGAGCCATTCCAAGACAAATCACTCTTTCCAAGAATTGACCCAAGATACTTCTCCCCAACACAGCTTCAAGTGTTTTCTTCACCCCCAAAAGAGATGGCTTCCTCTGATACTTCTCTCAGCCTGTTTGAGGATAGAAAGTAGCAGCAGCAGCACAGCTCCAACCTGCCAGCCAAGTTCCGACAAATCTCACAAAGCTTAAGCAGAGTCCCAAATCTGAAACCTCCTTTTTTGCCACCACTTCTCCCCCACTGAAATGTGCTCTAACTCCTTGCTCCAGTCAGTCAGCATCTCCCAAAATGATGCTGCTGTAAGCCATAGAAGCAATGTCCTGCACCCAAGCCTCATGATAATTTCCCAACCACCACTAGAGAAAGACATGATTAAGGGAGTGAGCTCACATAGGAAGGTGAAGAGCAGGAGCCAGCACCACACAAAGTAGTCAGCAAGGCTGTGTTGTGGTTTTTAAGGGACTCTGAAAAGACATTTCATACAACCCTCACCCTGATGGTTCCTCGTCTTTCTTGCAAACTAATACTTGACTAAAGGACCTCCTGCTGCCCCCTTTTCCTCTCACTGCTCCCCTGCTGCCCCCTTGGATCTTTCCACCATCCTTTGGGGCACCCAGTTTGGACATCACTGCTCTATTCCCTGGAAGTAGGGATATTTGCTTTCTCTGTGTTGTAATTAGAAGTGGCTCACTGAATGAAGAACAAAGAGAGAGAGAAAGAGAGAGAGAGACTATATATGTGTATGTATATATGAGTGTTTGTGAGAGAGTGTATATTAATAACAATTCAGAAAGTGTAGTGCAAATTAAACAATATGAAAGATACAAATTAGCTGTCCTTTCAGACATCTTAGTCCAAGACTATTATAGGAAGGCACTCGTACTAACACCTATACCTATACCTTTGTGAACTAAGAGAAATATGTGCATGTATGTTCAAATTGCTGCCATACCAGCATCCTTTGAAAATGAACGCTTGCAACTTGTGACCCAAGTTAATCCTGTAGACATAATTTAAAAATGAAAATTGGAGTTTTTAGTGAAATGCCTTAAATCCATCAACAGTATTTAATCAAACAGCCAACTGCATTTTATTTTTATTTTTAAAAAATGCCCACTTATTTCACCTATGAAGTGCCCTAGGACTTGAAAATGTGTGTGGATTGTGGAGACGGATATATTTTATCCTTTCTTAAATTAAAGACATCTGTAAAGAAGCACTTGTAGTGGTTTGAGTGTTGGACCAGGGCTTTGGGAGATTGAGGTTCAAATTCCTACTCAGCAAGGAAGGTCACTGGTGATCTTAGGCAAGTCACATTATCTTAGCCAGAGAAGAACAAGGCGGTGAATCTCCTCTGAATAAATCTTGCCAGGAAAACCTTATGATAGAGTTGTCATAGGACGGGTTGATATGAGGCCCCATGACAATGACAAACATTACTAGACCTGCTAGAAGAGACTCTGCTGCTGAATACACTGTCTGAATTTAAAAGAGCATTATAGTCTAGTCCAGGGGTAGGCAACCTTTCCCCTTTAAGGGCCGAGGGACTTCAGCTCCCAGAATCCCAGGAGCTTTGGCCAACATGGGACTATTGGTCAACATGGCTGAGGCTTCTGGGAGCTGAAGTCCCTCGGCCCTTAAAGGGGAAAGGTTGCCTACCCCTGGTCTAGTCTCTTCTGGCAGGCTTACTCACATAATGTTTAAATGACGAATTTTAAATATAGATTGCTTTAATATGTGTATATCTTGTCCTTTTAAATTGTATATGTATGTCCTTTTAAACTGATGTGTATTTTAACTGTGTTTTAACTAATGTGGTGTGTCTGTTAATTGTTGTTGTTCCCCACCTCGACCCATGGGGAGAGGCAGGTAATAATAATAATAATAATAATATCCAATCTGATTATTCAGGACTTCTGATTATATGGGAGAGATGGCATAAGTACAGCCAGCTCCCAATTCATATAGTTGTACAATGGGCAGAGGTCAGTGAGAGAAGGCTGGGCAAATGTTGCAATTGCAAATAAAGGATGCAATGACATGGGGGTAGAATCACAGAATCATAGAGTTGGAAGAGACCACAAGGGCCACGCAGTCCAACTCCCTGCCATGCAGGAACTCTCAAAGTATCTCCAACAGATGGGCATCTAGCCTCTGTTTAAAGACCTCCAAAGAAGGAGACTCTACCACACTCCAAGGGACACTGTCGAATAGCTCTTACTGTCAGGAAGTTCCTCCTAAAATTGAGGTGGCAGTACATGCAGATTTCCTCCTGTTCTGTGTGGAAATTCAGCAAGTGAATAAGATCTGCTTTAGCTGAACTGACAACACTGCATAGTTGTTAGAGCAAGTCCTGTAAAAGATGGGTGAATTAGGTGGTTCTTGCGTTGGGGTAGGACACTGAAGATCCAGGTTTGCATCTCTGCTGAGTCATAAAACCCACTGAGTGAGTCAAATTATCTGAGGCCTTGTCTGCACTGGTCACATGCTTCAGGAGCAGCCCAGATTATCCTGGTCCCATAGTTGCTCTGTTGTCCTCCTGTTACCTTGGCCTCCATCCCCATATTACCCCACCCCCACTCCCACCCACTACCTTGGCCTGCACAGGTGTCCTGCTGGGCCAATACATCTTTTGCTGCTGCAGGCCACTTGCTTCTGAGATCATGCTCTGATTTCATAATGAGTCCCCCATTCTGGCATCAGATGCACTGGGTGACCTAGTGGAATGCCCATGCAGACAGCCACCATAGCACAGAAACAGGCTCCAGATTTTCCCAGAAGATCTGAAGCAACAGGTATTTAAAAAAAACAAACATAAAATTTGTCCCACACCATTCTAATGTAGGATATGCTGGACGTCATTCAGACTGTGCTCACCAGTACCAGAAGTTGGAGTATGCATCATCTGAACAGAACAACAACAGAAGAGGAGAATAGGCCTTTTGAACTGTGTAGACAAGGCCATAGTTTAACCTACTACCTAACAGGGCTCTTAGGAGCTGTACAGACTGGCAAAAAGAGGTGCTTTCAGGCTGACTTGAAGGTGTGGTGTTTAGATGATGTATGCCTAAAAGCTGGCAAGAAAAGCCCTCTAGGCACCACATGCTGGGAAAAGCCACTCTAAAAAGGAGCAACTTTTTCCTGCTTCTTCCAGAAAGATGTGCACCTTCGCATGTGCGTATGTATGCAGCAACACAGGTGTGTCAGAAAAAGGGTGCCAGAGATTTAAAATAGCCATATAAATGCACCACCACAAATGCGGTGGAAACTGAGCTGGCAATCCAGAGCATGCACCCTATGATGCAGGCTTTAATTTAAAGTGCCCTATGTTTCCAGGTTTGGATGCACTGGCACAGGTGCGCTGGAATATTAGAACCCTAACCCTAACCCTAATTGTAACTCTATGCATGCACCCTAGCAACTGTTCTCTATTATGACAATAAATGCATTCTGTCTCATGTACACTTACTGTCAGCATGCACAGTAGTTTGCATGAAAGAGGCATTTGTTGATGGATTTAAGGCATTTCACTAAAAACTCCAGTTCTTGGCATGATGTGGGGGGTCCTGGAGTAACGTTTGTTTGTGTATTCTGTTGATGATGTCCCTTGCATGACCACCAGCTAAATGTATCAAGTCTGTCCACACAAACCTCCTTTGCATGTACCTCCCCCCTCCCCCCTGATCTGTGTGGGATGTTTTGTGGAGGACAATGAAATAGGTGTCTTTTTGGTTGAAAAACTCATTCCTCTGCCCCAAAGGTGCACAATCAGACAGTGGTACCTGTCTATGGCACCTACTACTTGGGGTAAGCTGAGGTCAGTGAATTCTTGCATGATATGTGGGTGTATGACAGGTCCAGCACAGGTGCAAAGAGATGCTGAACATCAGTCACCTTTGTACAGACAAAATGACAGACTGTATGCCACCCTATGACATGTTCTGTGCAGGTGTGCAAGGATGCCAAACTTCAGTCACCTTTGGACACAGAGAGTGATAAACTGTATATCAAGCCTATGACATGTTCTGTGCAAGTGTGCAAGGATGTGTCCCTGCATGCATGTGTCTGAGAGGGAAAAAAAATTAAAGTAGCTGCCGCCGGCCCGTACGGTTGCTCCATCTCCCTTCGTGGCGTCCTCAGGGCCAGTGGTGCAGTTGGCGGGGTTTCAATACGGCCTTGGAAATGCTGCATTGATTGCCCCCCCAGTGTGGTTGCTCCGTCCCCATTTAAGGCATACTCGGGGCAGGTGGTGTGGTTGCTGCAGCTTAGGGAAAAGGCAGCTTTTCCTGCCTGTCTGTATAGCCCCTTAGTTTAATATACCAAACAAGGCTATTGTGAGGATGAGGAGGGGGAAAGGAAAGACCCACACCTTAAAAACTTGTTGAAGAAAAGGTTAGATTGAAGTGTAATATAAAATCCTCTCCACTATCCCTATATACAATATATACACATCTTTCTGGAATATCATGTTATATATGGAAACAACTGTGTAGAATCTTTGATTACATGGACTGTTGCTGGAGTGAAAGACAAAGATGACTTCTTTTTCTTTAAGCTTCTGATAATTCTTTAAGAAACATCAGTCTTCTTCTTCTCCTTCTCCTTCTCCTAACTGGAGACTCCATTGAAAAATCAAAGTTGCTATCCAGTAAAAAAAGAAAAAAGGCTGATTATTTTGATAACAGCCTTGTAAGTGTCAACAGTACATTTTGTAGGATGGCTTTGCTATTATAAATGACTTGTTTTGCAAGTTGTCTGCTAATAAATTATTTTTCCTTGGCATTCTTAAATCCCTGAAGCTTGATTTTTGCCTCTGCTGCCATTATTGTATTATCCAGCTGCAAAGACAGGTGAGAAAATGCTTCTAAAGCAGAATCTATTGCTTGTCTCAGCTGGTAATATCTTCTACTGTTTCAGACACTGAGTGCTTCCCTGTTTGTGGCCATAACCTACCCAGTCATTTGGAGACTTTAATCATGACCTGCAGGTCTGGCATTTCCTAGCTACAGGGGTTACCACAGTAACCACTACCTTTTGTGCTTCACTTTGCATAAACACATATCAGCACAACCTAATCTTGTCCGCTTATTGTTCTTCGAAAAGGTCAGTTATCATACTCAACAATGGATTTAGATTTGATGTATGTGTGCATGCTTATATGCAGATGTACTTGACAGCTTTGGCACAAACAAGCAAAAATAGAATGCAATGCTGAGCATTTGTCTACTGCACATTTAGAAAAATGGAAAGTACTCTATTCTACTTCACAAACTTTTACTGTGCAGGGACTCAGCAATATTCATTTATGCATGTAAACCCTGATGTTAGATGGTTGATTTTGTAACAAAAATACCCCCTATTCCTTCATCCAAAATACTCTCTCTCTCTCTCTCTTCTCAGTCCCTCACTTCAAATTGTTCTACATAAGGTTCTACATGTTGCACAGGAGTAGTAAACCATAGGAAGCTGCCTTCTTCCAATACTTCAAGGTCTAGCAAATTCCTCACTTGCCTCAAAGACAATTTCTTTGTACAAAAGGTGGAAGAGGCAATAAGAGGATCAGCTATTTTGGATCTAATCCTAAACAACAGGGATGACCCGGTAAACAGGGTGCAAGTGGTAGGAGTGATCATGTTCTCCTGGAGTGTCTTATACAGTGGAAAAGAGAAGCTAGGCATTCCCGTGGTCAGGAATACCAAAGGAGAAGGGAGTTCAGGATGGATGGGAGTTTCTCAAAAGGGAGATACTGAAGACACAATCTCAGATTGTTCCAATGAGAAGGAAAAATGTGAGATGTCTCAAGAAACCAGGTTGGATAACTAAAGAACTTTCAACTGAACTAAGTTTTAAATGAGAGTTGTATAAGAAATGGAAAAGGGGAAAAATCACTAAAGAGGAATTCAAACAAATAGCTAGCACATGTAGGGGTAAAGTCAGGAAATCCAAAGTGCAGGATGAGCTCAGGGTTGCTAGAGGGGTTAAAGACAATAAAAAGGGCTTTTTGGGGTATGTCCGTAGCAAAAGAAAGAAGGAGGAAATGGTAGGGTCACTGAGCAGAGAAGATGGAGAAATTCTAACAGGGGACAGAGAAAAGACAGAACTACTCAACTCCTTCTTTGCCTCAGTCTTCTCACAAAAGGAAAAGGGTGTTCAACCTGGGTAAAATGGAGTAGAGGACACAACAGGGGAAATGCAGCATAGAATAAGTAAAGAGGAAGTACAGGAATACCTGGTTAACCTAAGTGAATTTAAGTCTCCAGGACCAGATGAACTACATCCAAAGATATTAAAAGAACTAGCAAATGTAATTTCAGAGCCACTGGCAATAATCTTTGAGAACTCCTAGAGAATAGGAGAAGTCCTAGCAGGCTGGAGGAGGGCAAACATTGTCCCCCATCTTCAAAAAGGGGAAAAAAGAAGATCCCAACAGCTATCGCCCAGTTAGTCTGACATCAATACTGGGAAAGATTCTAGAACAGTTCATTAAACAGAAAGTCCGTGAACATTTAGAAGGGAATGCCATAATCACTAAAAGTCAACATGGGTTTCTCAAAAACAAGTCATGCCAGACTAATCTGATCTCTATCTATCTATCTATCTATCTATCTATCTATCTATCTATCTATCTATCTATAATTATCAGCTTGGTAGATGAAAGGAATGTGTTAAACATAGCATATCTTGATTTCAGTAAGGCTTTTGACAAGGTCTCCCATGATATTCTTGCAAACAAGATAGTAAAAGTTGGGCTAGACAATACAACTGTTAGGTGGATTAGTAACTGGCTGACTGACCGAACCCAAAGGGTGCTCAGCAATAGCTCCTCTTCATCCTGGAGAGAATTGACCAGTGGGGTGCTACAGGGTTCTGTCCTGTGCCCAGTGCTATTCAATATCTTTATCAATGATTTGGATGAAGAAATAGGGGGCATGCTTCTCAAATTTGCAGATGACACCAAATTAGAAGGAATAGCTAATACCCCAGAATTCAAACAACCCCACACCGTGTCCCCGATCCTCCCTTTTGCTGCCCCCCAAAAGAGCAGCAAAATGCCTCTCCTTTTAGGGGCAGCAAAAGGCCAGCCCAAGAGTTGGCGTCGTGGCTCTTCTGTGCCCTTTCGGTGCAGCATATATACACACTGTGCCAGGATGGCATCCTGACGCCGCGCACCATGCAAATGGGCACGCAGCATCAGGATGCTGTCGGGATAGAGTTGGGGGGGGGGGGGCTGGCGTGCAGCTGCCCCGCCCCAACTCCACCCCCAGGCCAGCCCTTTAGGCCGGTTTGTAATGCTCCGTAGACTATCATACTTTTGAGAAGGCACAAATCATTGGAAAAGACAATAAGGAATGTTAGGAAAGGTGGAGGGAAATAGAAATAGAGGAAGGCCACATGCTAGATGAATGGACTCTATTAAAGAGACCATGAATATGAGTTTACAGGAGCTGGATAGAGCAGTAGAAGACATGGGGGGGGCATGGAGATGTCTCATCCATAGAGTCGCCATGGGTCAAGACTGACACAAAGGCAGTTAACAACAACAACAAATACATTTTATACACTCTTCCCATTGACAGAAGCACATTTCTGAGGGGTTTCCCTCCCTGAAACATACATTAAAAAAAATCATGTACATTTATTGGTGTGTAATTGTACTTAGATGGGAGGCCATCAACAAATGTCAGGTTCTGTAGGCTATATTTCAGAGGAAGGAACTGGCAAAACCACCTCTGAGTATTCATTGCCTAATAAAACTCTATGGAATACTCAGAGGTGGTTTTGCCAGTTCCTTCCTGTGAAATATAGCCTACAGCACCTGGCATTTGTCACCATAAGCTGACAGCCAACTTGAAGGCTCATGCACATGCACAATTAAAAAATAAGGGAAGGAAGAACAAATCTGATAATAATAATAATAATAATAATAATAATAATTATTTATATCCCACCCTTTGGAGGCCCAATCAGGGCGGCTTACAACAATAAAAACAATACAATAATCCAATCCAACCCCCCCCCCTTAAAACAGTATTAAATCTGCAGAATTTAAAATCCACAGTCAACAAAACAATTAAAACCCAATAATAAAACCCACGGCAGTAATTTCCTCCCAATGATGTCAAACAACAAGATACCTGGAGTCTTGTATTAATAATCCTTCAAATCATTAATTTGATAATGTCATTCAAAATTCTCAGTTAATGTAGCTCTCCTTTCTATCTCTACCATCTGCAAAGGGGTTGTCTACACTGGCAAAAAAAAAAAAAAGGCATCAAACCAACTTAAAGCCAAGCTGTTTAGACAATGTATGATGTGAAATTGCGTTGAAACAGTAGTGTCACTAGGGGCTGCAGGGGATGAAGACTGCAACGGGTGACACCCGGTCACCCCCCACCTCTCCTGTCCATGCCACTGAGGAGAACGGAGGCACAGCAAGGAGGAGTGGGTGGGGCGGGGGGTTGTACAAGGCCATCCTCCTTGCTGACGCTTCATTCCCCTCAGTGGTTCCACCACTGTGATCACAGAGGTAAGGGAGAAGCAGTAACCCTCATCTGCCACTTTGGCTGACTGTAGAGTTGGCATTCCCCTTCTCTTCCTTCCCCTCTGCCCTCCATGCAGCAAGGGGGTCTGGCAGGGCTCCAGCTGGGTTGTATTATTATTATTATTATTATTATTATTATTATTATTATTATTATGTTTATTTATATCCCGCCTTCCTGGCAACACAGGGACTCAAGGCGGCTAACAATTCTAAAACAATCCAAATTAAAACAGTAGAAAACATTAAAAATGCAGAGTTTAGAAAACAATTAAAGAATTAAAAACATTACATTCTTAAAATTTAAAAAATTAAAACTCTTTAAAACAAGAACAAGAACAGCATCCATGTCAAGTGAAGGCCTGGCAGCATAAAAACATCTTTACCTGCTGCCAGAAGGACATCAGAGATGGAGCCATCCTGGCTTCCATAGGGAAGGAGTTCCAGAGTTTGGGAGCAGCCACTGAGAAGTCCCTTTCTCTTGTTCCCACCAAACTCACCTGAAAAGGTAGTGGGACAGAGAGAAGGGCCTCTCCTGGTGATCTCAATACTCTGAGGGGCTCACACAGGGAGATACGGTCCTTCAAATAGCCTGGATCCAGGCCGTACAGGATTGTATTCTGCTGCTTGAAAAGCGAGCCCTGCACTACTTGGCCAGCCCTGCTGCCCTTCTTCCCTCTCTGATCGGCACATCCCCCATGTTGTGCTCAGCACCTAGGCTCCCCTCATGATCATACCACCAACCTTACTGAGGCTGCTGTGTCTGTGTCTGTGTGAGAAGAAGAGGGCAGGCATGCCTGCCTCTGGAAGTAGGGGAGGACAGGGGACACAAGAGGCGCTGGGAGGAGTCTTGATTTGCATTTTACTTGGGTAATGACTCCTTTACACAGTGTGTGGACCTTGGACACTGTTTATCCAGTCCCTGACACCTCCATATTCCCTGCACTGCCTTTTTTTCTTGTCAAAAAAAAAGAGAGAGAACCCAATATCCAGAAAACCTCCAGCACCTCACCTTTTGGAACAAGTTGCAGTTTGTTTTACATTAATAATAGTAATAATCTGTTGTGGGTTTATTTTAATCCAGTATAAAATCAGAAATGACATGGACAAAGTCTGGATTACCTTTTAGTTAAAAATGCACCATCTTAAAAAGCAGTTAAACTATCAGGAAATTAAAATCAGTTAAAAACATGAACCTTTTAAGCAACAGTAACACAAAAGTCCAGCACATTATACAAGGCCTGTTTGCCCTAAAAGTTAATTGTCAATGGTCTGCTAAAATAAAATAAAAAATCTCCAGTATCTATATCATAGGAGGGGAGTGTCTATCAAATCAGATGCACAAAAAAGTCTGCAAATATTTTATTCACTGCTAACTATATGCACATGTGAAATGAAACAACCAGGTCAGGTAAGCCTGTCTGGGGTTTTAAAAAACTACCCAAAACTTGAAAACTTCTTCCAAAGCACATTCAGGGATGACTTTTTCTTTCTCTAGCCTCCACTAGTCTAATGATTTCTTTTTTGGTGGTCAGATGAATAGATCCATGCTTCTTTAATATGTTGGAAGGTGTAAGTGGTGAAGCAGACCAGTCTGCTCTCTCCTTTTCTTTCTGTTTTGCTGTTCACACAAAGTCTGTAAGGAATTCTGGATGCAGTTGCTATTTACCTTGCCTCTTGTAGGTAAGGACACCAGGCTACAGTAGGATTGTCTCAAGTAGAATTCTTCTTTTTCCCCACTCAAGCTTTATTGCAATTACTGCAGGCATGCTGGTGGAACCCAGTACCAAAAATCTGTATTTCTCCAGCCTTTCTTCACCATCCTCCCAATGCCAATGCTGCTAAAAATGTCCAGCTAGACAGAGGACATGAGTTTCTAATAGTTTTCTCTGCATAAGATTGAAGACTTAAAGTGGAACTCCTCAGTCAATGGAAAAGTCACACAATAAGAATAAATTAAATAATCAAATATAGGAGTATCTCAATTAATAAAGCCTCTGACAGTGAAACTCCTTCACTATCTTCTCAGCTCTTCTTTCACTCATTTCTGTCTTTCTACACACTGGTAAGGACCTTCTTGTTTCAGCTTACTTTTGAGAATCAAGTTTATTAGAGGGAAACAAGCCTTGTACAACATGCTGGATTTGGGAAATGATTTTTCAAATAGTTTTTGTTTTAATTTTTTTAAATGTTTTGATGATTTAATTCATTTTTAATTTTCTTATACATACAATTAATTATTACCTATGTTTGTTTTTAATTGATGTAAGCTGCCTTGAATCCCAAACTGAGGGAGAGGTGGGATATAAATATAAAGATGATGATGATGACAAATAGTTATTCAATTGGCTCGGGGTATAGCCAGATTTTTAACAGGGGCTGGCTGAAGAGAGCATTCAACTCTTTTAATGCAACAGCTCCAGACAAGCTGAGTGCTGGGGCTTTCTAGGCACAAATCAAAATGCTGGTTATGACCTATAAAGCCCTATATGACTTGAGTCCAAGATATTTGACCTTTGACCTGTCTCCCACTGCCTTCCCAGACATATTTGCTGGGTAAACAGGAGAGGGCCTTTTCTGTGGTTGCTCCAAAGCTTTGGAGGCTAGGAAGATTCCCTCCTTGCTCTCTTTCTGTTGCCTATTCCACCAGGTTTTTAGGAGTTCACTGCATGCTTTTATTTGCATGTGGTTTTATTGGTTTTTCTCTTTAATTTCCTGTGTTTTTTTTAAAGATATTTAAATTGCTTTAATACTACTAATTCTTTAATTGTTTTTCTGAAGTAACTTTTATGTATTTTAATGTATGTTTTGTAAAGTTTAATCTGCTGTATTAATGCTATAGATGGTTTGATTTCTTTTTAAGGTAACATATTACTGAATCTTATGGTTTAATCTGTCCTGGTTTCAACATTTTGTAAGCAACCTTGAGTCCTGACATTGGAAAAGAGCCCTGGTGACGCAGTAGTTAAATGCCTGTACTGCAGGACTTCCGTTTGTCATGGCGTCCCTTTGAGAAGTCGTCCACATTGCCTCCGGGCGACTTCTCAGGCAACTCGGCAATAGATCGACCCACAAAAACAATTCAAGTCGATCAAGGAGTCTCCTTGGTATTGGGGACCCGGACGACCCAATTAAAGCCCTGGAAGGTTGCTTGGAATCCCCCGATTTCAGATGAATTTAGATTCGTGGAGATTCGGAGAAGAAAAGCACCAGGGGCAAGGGAGCGCGGCCGCGCTGCAAAGAATCCTTTGAAGAAGTCAGGGACGTGGACAAATATATTAATTTTCATCGCAACTTAGTTGCAGTAAGTAAAGATTTTAGTTGGATAACGTGAAGGAAGCAGACTAACCTTGGACTCATAGACTTCTCGAAAATACCATACATAGACTGTGAGAAGTAAAAGAAAGAGATATAGCAATCAACGGGATAAACAGCTTTTATTACGTATAAAGAAGCCTTGGGAAAATTGAGGTTTTACCTCAATAATTAGAGAACTGTTCCCTTGAAATTGAGAAATTTTGGGAAATGCTAACCGATTGAGAAGAAATAATTTAATAAACTTGGAAGTCTATGTCTAAGAGATAAATAATTGAGGACTAAGATTGCAAAGAGAGAGCTTGTTTAAACAGTGGGATTTTGCTTATAAGAAGAAAAGCGATCTCCACTTAGAGAAGAAACTGGGACTGTAATGAAGTAACTTGCTAGAATTAAGGAAAAATCGGACTGGACATTTATTAATGGGAAATAATCCGTTGTGAAAGGGTTAATATTTCCTACCTTGAAGTGCGACGTGAGATAAGATAAGAAGGAAACAAGGCGTGGCGACCTTGAAGTGAGGTGGACTGAGGCTGGAAGAGGTGGAGCAGAGGCGCGACTGGGGAAAACGGAAGTGACTGAGAGGAAAGACAAGAGAAGAAGGATAGAGAAACTGGAAGGAACTACAAGAAAGTTCGGATTAGAGAGTGTCCCCATGCCAAGCTGTGACGTTACAGCATCATAGAGTTGAAGAGAAAGAACAGCACTAAACAGAGGATATAAGGGATACTATAGCATCGAGGAGAAGGAGAGCCAGGAAAGAAACACGGAAAGGGAAGGGGCTGGGAAAAACGTCAAGATAGAAGGAAAGAGAATAGAGTGGCATTCATAGTGAGTAAAAAGAAAAAAGAAAAAGGTCCGATATTTAGAGAGGTAGAAGGGGAAAATAAAGAAGAATAAATAAAGAAGCCCAACAGGTGAAAGACCTATTAAGACTTATTAAGAGTCGGTGCATAATTTAGAGGTTGCATTCTTGTACTTTTGTATTTTCGTATTTTTTGTATTGTAGTTTTATATTGTATATATATAGATTGAGAAACTTAGAGGAGAAATAATATGGTCAAGGCAAGAACCCTAGGATAGATTTTGACCGAAATTAAGCAGAATTGGTAATAAATTGGGGAAATTAATTAGAGAATTATTGAATTTATTGGATAATAAATAGCAGAAAAGAAAGCAGGGATATCATAACAGGATTGTTTGTGTATATATATAGGTATATGTGTTAAGATATAAATACATAAAATAAACTTAGAAATTTAGAAATTATAAATTAAAATTGAAATTGGTTAAAAATAAACAAACAAATAAAAAATAAACCAAAATTAAATATATATAGGGTTCTTGCCTGAGACTAAACTTGAAAGGAAAAAAAAGAAAAAGAAAAAGAAAAAGAAAAAAAATTGTGTAATTATAAATTGTATAATACATACTATTGGAGTTCATAATTTGGAGTTAAGGAAAGGGATAGGAGAGATAATAATAATAAGAGCCTGTTAAATATTTTTATTTCAGAAAACTCCAAGGTGATCAGCTGGAGATATATATACAAAGAAAGATATTTGGGGGCTGTTAAGGGAATTAAAGGAAATTAGAGAAATTTATCAAAAATCATAAGAAATAAGACGGATAATGATGTCCAGGAATCAAACAAAAGTACAGAGCAACTCTCAATTACCTAGACGACCATCACTTGAACAATCAAAGAGTGCAGATCCAAATCTTTCCTTAGTAGACGAAATCAGAAAGTTACGTTTGGAAATTAGACGAGAGATGATGGACTTTAAAACTGAAATTCGTGAAGAAATTAGAGGTGAACTTCAAGGGATAAATCAGACAGTAGAAAAACTTTCTAGTGAATTTTCTATTATAAATTGTAGGATTGACAAATTGGAAAATAAAAATGAGAGATTTACCGAGGAATTGGATGAGATAAGACAGATAAGAGACCGGGATTTAGATGAGAAAGCATTAATTGAACAAAAGCTTAGGGAGAAATGTGTTAAAATTCGAGGTCTCATTGAAAGTAAAAATGAAAACTTGATGGAAATATTAAACATAAGTCTGTCAAAATTTCTGAATGTCGATCCAAAAAACTTTCAGTATGAACTGGATAGAACTTTTCGTTTAAATTCATATATAGCCAAGCAGAAGAATCTACCACGAGATGTGGTGGTTTATTTTGTTCGTAAACAAATGAGAGATCTTTTACTTAGGACACATAATGAAACGCCCCTGGAAATTAACGGTAGAGTGGTTCAAATTTTGAAAGATGTGCCTATAAGAATTTTGAAAAAACGTAAGGAGTACGCTTTCTTAACAACATTTCTCAGACAAGAAGGAATTTCATATAGGTGGGGATCCCCCGATGGATTAATATTTTGGTGGCAGAAAAGGAGAATTGTGTTGAGATCAATAAGTGAAGCAAAAAGATTTTGGGATAGATTGGAGAGACAAAGAGAAAGGAAGCGCAAAGATAAAGAAGAAGCAAATAAAGGAAATCAAGAAAAGAAAGTAGAACCCCTTAATATAGATGAGAATAGAATTTTGCAAAAAAAAAGAGGCGAGTTTATAGTGTCAGAAGAAGACAGTCAGGAAGAATTAGGAGCAAGTAATTGGAAAGACAACAAGGGAAGAATACTACTGGACGAAGATTTAGATTTAGAACCACCTGGAGATCAAGATAGCCAAGAGGAAGAATTAGATAAAAGCTTGGGATCTGATAACGAGTGACAATGAGTGACAATGAGAGAGGGTAAGTTTTATGCATATTTTTAAATTTGTGTGAGTCGAAAGGGATAAGATTAGTGAATTATAATAGAAGAGGGAGGAATTATAATGATAAAATGGATAAAATTAAATTAATTTCTTGGAATGTAAAAGGTATGAATACTCCCCAAAAAAGAAAAAAAATCTTTCATTATGTTCAAAAACAAAGACCAGATATTCTGTGTTTACAGGAAACACATATTAGGGTTAAGGATTCCAAATTTTTAACTTGTAAGAAATTAGGTCAGGAATTTATAGCGGCTGCAAAGAACAAAAAAAATGGAGTAGTATTATATATTACTGAGAAGTATGAGGCGAAAAAATTGGCAACGGATCCCCAGGGACGATATGTCGTAGTGGAAATTGGAGTAAAAGGAGAGAAAATTATAGTAATAGGTTTATATGGACCATTAACCAATAAAAGAGAATTTTATGAGACACTACTAAACCAATTAGAAGACATTGATAATAATGAGAAAATGATAATCCTAGGAGATTGGAACGGTGTAATCGATCCTCAAATAGATAGAACCTCTTACAGAAAGACAAAACTATTGCAAGGCAAATTACCTCAAAGTTTCTTTGAATTGCAGGAAAGATTGATGTTAAAAGATGCCTGGAGGATAATCTATGGAAATAGTAGAGATTATACGTTTTTCTCACATCCCCACAACTCATATTCCAGAATAGATATGATTCTCTTGACTTCAAATTTAACTAAAAGGATTCATAAAATGGATAATCTGCCAGCTATCTGGTCAGACCATAACCCGGTCTTGATGGAAATTAAAAATGAAAATAGAAATTTTAATTGGAGATTTGATGCTAAAATATTGAAAAATGAGCAGACGATTAAAGAAACTCAAAAAAATTTAGAATGGTTTTTTCAAGAGAACTTGAATAAAGAAACATCGGTAGAAGTTGTGTGGGATGCGGGGAAGGCATATATGAGGGGTTATTTTATTAAAAGAGGTGTTGAATTAAAAAGACAAAGAGAAAATGACATGGAGAATTTGAAAAAAGAAATTAAAACTAAAGAAAGCCAATTAAAAGATACACCAAAAAATAGGAAGTTACAGATAGAACTACAAAAGCTGCAGAAACATATGTCTATATTATTAACAGAAGAAATGCAGAAAAAACTAAAGTATATACGTCAAAGAAATTTTGAGAATGCCAACAAACCCGGGAAATTTTTAGCTTATCAACTGAAAAAGGCTCGAGAAAAAAGAATTATAACATTACTAAAAGAGGGACAAAATAGCTTTTCGACTCAAGAACAAATTAAAAGGATAATGTTTGAATATTTCTCAAATACATATAAAATTAATAATAGAAATTTGGAAGTAATTGAAAAATATTTGCAAAAACAAAATATAACCATGATGACAGAAGAATATAAAAATTATCTTAATAAAAAAATAGAATATCAAGAACTTATGGATGCAATAGCCCAGCTAAAAACTGGAAAGGCCGCCGGCCCAGATGGATATAATGCAGAATATTATAAAAAATTTAAGGAACAATTGGCGAAACCCTTATTAATGGTAGTAAATAAAATAAAAGAAGGGTATATTCCTCAGACGTGGAAAGATGCGAATATTACGTTAATCCCTAAAGAAAATAAAGATAAAACTGAACCAAAAAACTACCGGCCAATTTCATTATTAAACGTTGATTATAAGATATTTGTGAGCATTATTGCAAAAAGGTTAAAAAAATGGTTAATAGAATGGATTTCGGAAGATCAATCAGGCTTTTTACCAAATAGAAGAATTCAAAATAATACCAGGCATGTAATTAATTTGATTGAATTCTACAATAAAAATATAGATAAGCAAGCAGTATTGATTTTTTTCGACTTAGAAAAAGCATTTGATAATCTTAATTGGGAATTTATGTTTAAATTAATTGAAAAATTAAATATGGGATCTAATTTTATGAAATGGATAGAAATGATATATAACAACCAAAGAGCTAAATTAATAATAAATGGTGAACTAACTAAGGATTTAAAAATTCAAAAGGGAGTAAGACAAGGATGCCCCCTTTCTCCTTTATTATTTATTATGTGTTTTGAGATTTTGTTGGGAGAGATACGTAAAAACAATAAAATTAAAGGAGTTAAAGTAAGAGGAATGGAATTTAAAACCAAAGCCTTCGCTGATGATTTAATGATATCAATATCAGATCCTTGTGAAAGTATTACTGAATTATTAAAAACATTGGAGCAATTTGGCCGGGCTTCTGGACTTAAAATTAATAGAGAGAAAACTAAATTGATGTTTTTAAATGTCCCTGAGAAAGAAAAACAACAGATAAAAGACAAAACTCAATATTTGGAAGCTAAAATGATTAAATATCTAGGTATAAACTTTACTATAAAGAATGCGGATTTATTTAAAAATAATTATGAAAAAATATGGACAGAAATTAAACATGAAATGAGTAGATGGAATAAATTAAAATTATCATGGATGGGTAAAATATCAACCGTTAAGATGAACATTCTACCCAAAATGATGTTTTTATTTCAAAATATCCCGGTATTAATAAATGATGTGCCCTTTAATAAATGGGAGAAAGATATATGTAAATTTATATGGGAGGGTAGAAAACCCAGAGTAAAAATGAAATATATACAAGATGCAGTAGAACGTGGTGGTTTAGGACTACCAAATTTCAAATTATATTACTATGCGTGTGCCTTATTTTGGTTGGAAGATTGGATTTGCCTTAAGAATGAAAGGAATTTAAGATTAGAAGGATTTGATAATGTCTATGCTTGGCATGGATACTTAATATATGATAAATTAAAGGTCCATCAAAACTTTAATGATCATTATTTAAGACGATCACTTTTAAGAATTTGGTTGAAAGTAAAGAAGTTTTGGCCTGATAATATTCCATTGTGGACTGCAATTGGTGAGATGATAAACAAAGAGGATAAATTTAATAAGGAAAAATGGTTAACATATAGAGACTTATTTAAGAAAACAATAAAGGGAAAAGAAATTAAAACACAGGATGAATTAAACAAAGAGGGATTTAACTACAATTGGTTTACCTATAGACAAATAAGAGAAAGATACATAATTGATTTGAGAAGTAGGAAGACAGCAAATTTAGATGAAAAATTTGAAGAGATTATTTTTTCAGATAAAAATAAAAAAAATATCGCAATTATATAAATTATTATTGGCAATGGAAATGGAGAAGGAGACAATTAAACCACAAATGGTCAAATGGGCGCAGGATTTTGGATTTAATATAGAATTAGGACAATGGGAAAAAACTTGGCAAAAAAGATTAAAATATACATTGAGTAGTGCTATTAAAGAAAATTATTATAAGTTACAATATCGCTGGTATTTAACCCCAGTTAAACTTGCTAGAATGAAGAAATCCTCAGATATTAAATGTTGGAAGTGTGACAAAAGTGATGGTTCGCTTTACCACCTTTGGTGGAAATGTCAAAAAGCTAGGGAATTCTGGGGGAATATAATAAAGATAATATCTGATATTTTGGGTACTACTTTAGAAAATAATCCACAGATGTTTCTATTAAATATGATAAATGATTCTGAGTTGGAAAAAAAATTTGGTAAATTATTGTTTAACCTTATTATCGCTGCTAGGATTACATATGCTTCAATGTGGAAACAAAAAGAAATACCATCGGTACAGAAATGGATGATGAAAGTTATGGATATAGTAGAAATGGATAAGCTGACGATTTTATTGAGAGAAGAGAATGAAGAGACTTTCAAGAAAACTTGGCAACCAGTGATGGATTATTGGAGAAAAAAACGGGGAATTAGTTACCGCAATAAGTATATTATAGAAAATTATAAAAAAAAAAATTGCTGTAAAATGTTAATTGTAATTTAGACAGTTTTGTCTGACAATAATCAAGTTAAAATAGGATGATATGTAGTTTCTTTTTAAGTTAAACATGTATGGTGTGAGATAAATAGCAATACATTGTAATAGAAGTAAAAAAAAAAAAGGGCAAAGCTCAAGGAAAGTCTGGTGAAGGAAGTATTTTAGTATATGTATAGTATATGTTATAGTTTTAGTATGTCAGTTAGTTGATTTGTATGTTTTTTTTATGTTTTGTATTGTTTAATATGTTTGTTATGTTTACTATGCTTTGTTAGTCTATATGTACTGTAATGTTGATGTTTGTGTTTATGTTATGTATGTAAATGTTTGATAATCTTTGTAATAAAATTTATTTAAATTATTAAAAAAATAAAAAAAAATGCCTGTACTGCAGCCACTCACTCATAGACCACAAGGTTGCGAGTTCAATACTAGCCAGGGCTCAGGCTAGACTCAGGCCTGTATCCTTCTGAGGTTGCTAAAATGAGTACCCAACTGTTGGGGGGCTATGAGCTTACAGACACCCCTTAGAGCAGTATGAAGTGATATATAAATGAAGCTGCTTTGCTTTGCTTTGCTTTGCTTTGCTTTGCTTTGCTTTGCTTTGCTTTGCTTTGCTTTGCTTTGCTTTGCTTTGCTTTGCTTTGCTTTGGAAAGGTGAATGTGTATGGAGGGTCCAGAGACCATTTTCAACTCCTAGACTCACATGGACTACACATCACTATTTTTATGGAACCAAAAGTGACATTCCAGTCACCTTTGGACACTGTTTTTCATTATTTTTGCCACTTTCAGGATAGGGAAAGTGATGGTTAAACACAAAAGACATTGTAGTAGAGGCCTCTCTGCGATGGGAGATTTCGCTGGGCTATTTGTTGGGAGGTTTGACTTAGTTGGGGGTTTGGGTGGGATATTTGTAGCTGGGGAGTGTTGGGGTAGCCAGAAGGGTGAGGGCTGCATTGAAACTCCCTCACTCTGCATGAGGCCAATAGCCCATACAATTCCTACCTCTACCCTAGAGGAAATATGTATGATTACTATATATACTTGACTATAAGTCCCGATCAGGTTTGGGGCCAAAATTATGGATTTTGCCCTGACCCATGGATAGGTTAAGGGTAAAACTTGGAGGCTCCTTCAGTGTGTGTATGTTTGCATGCCACAAGAGGGACTCTAATTGAGGTGTTTTGCTTCAGTGTCTTAGCTTTTGTTTCAGCCTTTATTCCCCAGATAGCGAGATGAGAGGGAGGGAGAGGAACCCTTAAACAAACAGCAATATCAATAAATCACTCAGGACTCTTTCTGCTTGGCTTAAGAGAGAAACTGCTTGGGGAAATCTGAAAGAGCTGCTATCACATTACCATAGTCTCAGCCATGTTGGCCAATAGTCCCATGTTGGCCAATAGCTCCTGGGATTCTGGGAGCTGAAGTCCCTCGGCCCTTAAAGGGGAAAGGTTGCCTACCCCTCACTTAAACAATCCATCTACCTAAGTGCTATAGGGCTTTGGGATGGTAGACTATAGGGGGGATGCAGACAGGCGGCCATGGGCAGCCCTGAGAAGTGGAGGATTGGGGCTGAGATGCCCCATGCCTTGGCCCCAATCCACCATTTCGGTGACTGGGAAAGGAGTGCCAAATAACACTCCTTTCCCAAACCGTGGAAAGGGCACCGTAAGAGCCTCCATGTGGCTCTTTTGTGCCTCTTCCGGCGCAGCGTGTAAAAATGTTGTGCTGGAAGGACGTCATCAGAGCGCTTGCCGTGTGCAACAATGGCCGGTCTGATGATGTCCTTGGGAAGAGGTTGGGGTGTCCGGCGTCCGGCTGCCCCTCCTCTTCCCTGGCTCCAAGACAGCACTTTGCACTGGAGTTTTTGTGGGAAGGAATCCATATGAAATTGAAATTATTGTGCATATGATGCAATTTGATAAAAGCCGTGAATAGCAATCAAATTATAAATTAGGAAACAAAAACAGAGGCATTCAGCTTTCCATATATGGCAAAACTAGTGGTGAGGACTTAATTATTGGTTGGACAGTGAACTTTAAAAGAGGCATATCCCTTTGTGTTCTTTGTTAGATGCACTTTTATATAAATGTAAAGGGAAAATTTGTTATCATGATGCCACACATAATTATTAGAGTGACATGACATCTTAGAAAATTGCCTATAGCTGTCATTACAGATTGTTTAGAAGAGAAGCTCCAGAAGATAGATGGTTAGTTTACAGCAACAAGAATATTTCCTTCGTGGGCCTATGTGTGCTAAGACTATTTTCATACAATTCCTTATGTCCATCAACATTTAGCTAGGTATACCCTTACCTTTAAGTAACAGAGGGAAATAAACAGGATTTGAACATTTCAGGGGGTAGGCCAAGGCATTATTTGTTTTAGAATAGGGTGGTGCTTGTTTGTAATTCACCAATATGTAATTGCAATTCACCAGTATAATAACTGAAATTAAAGAAATATATATAATCATGTGGTCTTTGATTTCAACTATTAAATTTAACAGTCTGAGTGTGTTTTACGAGAGAATGAGAAGTATGGTTCTATGCAGGTCAGATCTATAAGTCCAGCAATGTATAATATTCGATCAGCCCTTTCACACTTTGCTGTTTGAAAATTATTATTGTTATTGTTACTTTATTTCTTTACAAATTTCTTTTTCCTCAGCCCTAGGACTCAAGGCAGCTTATAACAATTAAAGCAGATATAGATAAAACTTCCATACATGAAATATCAAAAATTAAACTATAGTACGCTATGAACAAAATTAAAAGCATTAAAACATATCTATTAAAAACCAACAGATACAGTCATACAACACAAAATTAAAAGTATTTTTTTCAATAAATAGTTCACAAAGATCTGGCAAAAATTTTTACCTGGTTCAAAAAAGACAGCAAAGAAGAATAGTCCAGTGACTATTGTCCCTAGGAACAGTATTTCATAGCAGGGAGCAGCCACTGTGAAGGCCCTTTTCCATGTTCCCTCTAGATGTACTATGAGGATGATAGGGTAAAGAAGGCCCTTTTTGAAGACCTCAAAACCTGGGTAGTCAACAGTACACGTTAACAACAATACAAAACATTAAAATGTAAATAAAGGTAAAAGTAAAGGTGTTCCCCTTTGAGAAGGTTGTCAAGTTGTGTCCGACTGTAGGTGGCAGTGATCATCTCTGTTACTAATCCGAAGAGCCAGCATTGTCAGAGACTACTCTGTGATCATGTGGCCAGCATGATTGCACATAATGCTGTTTACCTTCCCACCAAAGTGGTACCTATTTATCTACTTATATTTGCATGCTTTCGAACTGCTAGGTTGGCAGAAGCTGGGACTAGTGACAGGAGCTCACCACATCATGCAGCACCTGGGCCTTGAACTGCCAACCTGCCAATCTTGCAGGATGAAAATGTAAATCAGGGGTAGGCAACCTTTCCCCTTTAAGGGCCGAGGGACTTCAGCTCCCAGAATCCCAGGAGCTATTGGCCAACATGAGACTATTGGCCAACATGATTGAGGCTTCTGGGAGCTGAAGTCCCTCGGCCCTTAAAGGGGAAAGGTTGCCTACCCCTGATGTAAATACAAAGTTTAAAAAGCAATTAAAGAATTTTTAAACAGTTAAAAATATTACTCAATAAAATTTAAAACTCTATATTTAAACTATACAGTCCAACTTGTCAGTCTGAGAAAGCCTGGCAGCATAATTTTTTTATCTGCTGCCAAAAGAGCAAGGATGGGGGCAACTTGGCCTCTCTAGAGAGGGAGAGAAAGCTGCTGGACATGCGAGGCTGGGGTCTGAGCTGCATACAGGTTTCACTCGCCTGGCCACAGCTTGGTGCAATAACATCTGTGTTCAAATTTTCAATCCTGCATCTATCCTGGTGGGATTTCCAGGTGCAATACTCTTCTCAATCGCACTGCTTTTACACTATTGATGCACATGTGATAGGTTCTCCCCAAAGCAGTTCCAATATAATGTGAGTGGGCATGATTATGCTCCTCTCCCCCTCCTCCTTGCTATTCCCATGCAGGCTGCTTTCATTTGCTTTTTTATTTTATTTTTTAATTGTTTAATGGATTGGTATGATCACACAATTGGGCTAATAATAATAATAATAATAATAATAATAATAATAATAATAAAAACAAATACAGAACAAAAGGCATACTGGGAAGGGGTTAGTGCAGGGCTTGAGGAAGACAGAGTCTGGGACAGAAGCAGTACCATGGCAATTCTGAAGAGCTGTGCGATAATGAATTTTCCCAATCATTATGTTTGCATTTCCTAGACTAGCACAGCTGTAGTGCCTTTAGAGCCTCTTGTGATAAAGTCATGTGATTCCAAAATTCTATGATTCTAAGTACACCTTTCCCACAATCCTCTAGTTCCCACATCTCCTATAATTCAGCCTTTCTATACATGCAAGTGGAGGGAAACAGACCATTGCCCTTTTTATCTACCTCTGTTCCATCCCCTTCTTCTGTTGCTTCTCCAGTTTGAATTTTAGACCATAAATTCCATAGGGCAGTGACCTGTCATCATGTATTCTGTAACATCCTATGCTATTAATGGTGATATACAAGTCAGAAATAATAATAAATAAAGGGTATTTGTTCTTTTTATATAGGCAATACCCATGAGTTTTAAGTACCTTTTATTGCTGCAAGAGAATCACAGGCCATATTTTTAATAGCCCAATGGCAACGGTGCATACACATCTAAGGACAATGTGCATGCAGAAGAAGCTGATTAACATCAAACACTAATTAGTCCCTCAGTATTTAGCAATGAAGCATCAACAGCTGTCTTAGATGCCATATGCTAATTAGCATTAGTAACTTCTGAAATAATTGCCTCTATTGCTCTGTGTCATAGTACTCCTTCTAATTGTCCTTTGGAAAGTGCTGGCTATAAATGCTATCAAGGATTACATTGCAATGTTTGAGGTTTAATGAGCAATTTAATGGCAAACTTAAATGCAATGGGCACAGAAATGCTGCCAAATTCTAAGGTAGTATATTTTTCAGTAACAGGAACTGGAACCTCAACATGGTGACATTTTGAAGGATCAGCTGTACTTTTTGGAGAAAAGCTATATTCCAAAAGCTGTAAAAGACAATTAAGATGTTTCTTTTTTACTTTGAAAAACATGAATGTTCACAATTCTATTTGTATCAAAGTGAGGGGCAAACCACCTCAGCCCTGGTGGCGCAGTGGTTAAATGCCTGTACTGCAGCCACTCACTCATAGACCACAAGGTTGCGAGTTCAATACCAGCCAGGGCTGAGGCTCGACTCAGGCCTGCATCCTTCCGAGGTCGCTAAAATGAGTACCCAGCTTGTTGGGGGGCAATCAGCTCACAGTTGTAAACCGCTTAGACATCCCATAGCGTGATATGAAGCGGTATATAAATAAGCTGCTTTGCTTTGCTTTTTGCTTTGCAAAGAGAAGTGTCATTTTGGCTTGTATTGGTCAATGTAGATTATTAGGTGAAGAGGATGGCAGGCTTCAGGTATGTCAGAACCACTTTGTTTTGTTTTTTTAAACATAAACTTATGGTCTGCTGAGTACACCAGGTACCAGAACTGTAGTTCATCTACACAAGTAGATTCCCAGCTATCAAACTTTCTTTATGTCTGCACTGTAATTTAGAGTGGATAGGGAGACTAATTTTGCTGCTGCTAATGTGAAAGAGTTGGAAGTTAGAAATAATTGCTAACCTATTGCCAGCCACACAGCAATCTACAAATAGATCCTTATCTAGCTCCTTTCCACCCCAATCCAGAAAATGGCCTGTGTTACTACCCCCATCACCCTCAAAAACTGTATAGTACATGGCTTTTAAATTTCCAACAGCTGAAGCTTCTTTTGCTCTGTTAAAGAAGAATCCCATGATGTCTATTGAAAAGCTAATATTGGATGTTGATATAAACAATATCATTGCTATTTATTTTCTGAAACTTCAAGCAGTTCATGAGCACATGAACTGCCCTATACTGAGCCAGACCACTGAACCATCCAAAGCTTAGAAAATTACTTTGAATAAGAATGAAAATAGCTTGGTAGTGGCAGGACATTTCTCCAGACCCAAGAGCATCATCCAATCTCTTCTCTGATAGTGATGACTTCACCATGTCATTGTTTTCATCCTTCTTAACTTTACTACCTCTGCACCTAACTCAAAACTGGTTTCATTAGCTGGCAGTGCTTCAGTAGGGTTTCACAGAGAGGCTTTGCCTTCACTTCATCCTTTGGCAGAGAATGCAAATTTTGCTTTGCTCCATTCTTGTAAGTAAGGATGAAAAATTTTGAGCAATTTCTCCTATGCAGTTCTTTTTTCATTTTGAATTTATTTCTCTTTTCTTTTTTGTTGTTCACATTTGGGGATTTTTATCAACATTTCATGAAAGTTTTTTTATGTTGCTTGTTTTGAGGTATAGAGCAATAAACTCTATATTAGCACAGAATAGGAATTGAGTGTGGCATAGTCATTTGAACATTGGACTTGGTCCTTTGCAGACTGCCAGAAATAGTGCAGATTGAGTCCACTTTAAGGGTTAGGGTTAGTGCTACAAAATCATGGGAATTGTTTTTAATTTTTTCCCTGAGACATTGAGCCTTCTCTGTCAGAGAGCTCTGGTGCCACAATAAAATACAGTTCCCATGATTCCCTAACCCTAACCCTTAAAGTGGACTCAATTTTCACTATTTCTAGCAGTCTGCAAAGGCCCTAAAACTGTGGGAGACTAAGGTTCAAATCCCCACTCAGCCATGGTGACCTTAGGCAAGTCACACTCCCTCATCCTTTGGGGGGAAAAGCAGTGGCAAACATTCTCTGAATAAATCTTGCCAATAAAATGCTAGGACAAAGTTGCCATCACTTGGACTTGAGCTGAAGGAGTATAATAACAAATTTCTGGTTCTAGAGCAGCACTTTGTATATAGTTGAACTCCCAACTTATTGATAAGTCCACAAGAAGATAGAGTTGACATGAAAGCACATACAAACCATACACTGCTTGTAGCACTGTTCTAACACTTTGGTTTTCATTGCCATTAAAAAAACAAAAAACTGTCCATGCATTTTAATTAGTTTCTCTTTTTCTATGTTATTGCCCTTTAGTGTTTTATGATAGCATTCTGTTTTGCTTTTATTGTATCTTGTGATTATATGACCATTTGGGGATTACATTCTGCCTTGTTTTCTTTTGATGAAGGACAGTTTAAAAATCTAACTGGTGTAAACATGTGAAGAGAAGGCTGATATTTATCACAAGGTGGGAGGGGGGAGAGAAAATATTTGGTGTTTTTTTTTAAGGATAATAAAATGACAGCAAATGAGAACAAAAGTAAATTCAGCACAGCACAGCACAGCTGTAAAAGAAAAGACATAAAAGTTAATACAATCAGTGTGGATGTAGTCCCTTCTCTGCAGGAGCCCAAAGGCCTGTTTTCCCCCTATTCTGGCAGCATACTGTTGGGATTATACATGGCACATATCCCAGTTCTGATTGCCATTCACTCACTCTGAGGTCAAAATAAGGTACCAGCCATATGATTATCACTGGGTTCCTCATTCTGATATCAGAAGTGAGAAACCCATGGCTGTGGCAGATGCACCAGGTGGTTCACTAAGTAGAATGCATGTGCAGACAGCCACATCAGTTTAGGAACAGAGTCCCTGGTAAAGGGGAAGGTCAGAGCAGCTCTGGGACCTGATTCCTGGCCACTGAGAACAAGGCCTATCAACAAATGATTTCTTATGTTTTTACCATTGGAATGGTGAGAACTGTGAACAGGCAAGCTGGTATTTCCATCACACTGTATAAATCATGTAACCCTCCAAATGTTGTTGGATTGCAAGTCCCACCAGCTGGCATAGCTGGCATAATGATGTGAGCTGCAGCCCAATAACATCTGGAGGGCTGAATTATTTCCCTCCCTGATATAAATAAACAAAAAAGTTAGAATGTCTCAGCGGGAAAGATTTGAGGTTGTGGAATTAAAAGCTTTCAGTTATCAGGTTTAATTGAATCTGTTTGCTTATTTTGCTTAATTATGTTGCTAAATTTTAAAATTAGTTGTCAGTTTGGAGATTTCTAGATTGACAAACAAGTGCTGTGTGACCCTGGCAAACCAGGAATCATGCTCATGTGGACAGTGTCTATTTATAAACAGGAATCATTCCTTTTTAAATGCATATTTTTTTCCACAAGAGGAAACCGATGGAATGTGGTACAGCTCGGTGCTGTCCTGCTCCAGTGCAAAAAAAAAAAAAAAAAGTCTTACATGTTTGCTACCTGTGTTCACAATCTGGCTGGTATCTGAGTCCTCTGAGAGAGTAACTGATTCTCCAGCCAACAATATTTTTTTAGTCTAGAACCATGCTGTTTATAGATATACAGCTATTCTATCTTTTGGACATAATGGTTTAAATTGCCAGAGCTTTCAAATGTGTCAAATAAGAGCTCCCTTACTGAAAAATATTTATTCAGACCTCAAGGCATTTTCTTCCATTTCTTAAAATTTCAGCTGTGAACTAACAAGATGATTTATGCATTTCTACTGTAGTTTATTCCTTAACAAAACTCTAATGCAATTGTTGTTGGCAGGGGGAGGAGCTGTTTTGACTTTCTACAGTAGACCCTTAGGCCTTCTGATAAAGTTTTTAACTGTAAGAATTTTATCTTCACTCCTTACAAGTGTTTCACAACAGAATTTAATACATGGCTTTGGTAGCAGATTTAAACGCAGAATATATTGCATCTAACATTTTATACTGAAGCAACGTCTCATTTTCTCCACAAACCTTAATTGTGCCTTCTTTCACATGTCACAATGATACTTTTGTCTCAGTTTCAAAACAGAAGAGTATTTCTTTTGGCTTTGAACATATTAGGAGGAAACCTTTATTTAGAAACAATATCCAGCAGCAATATCAACACTTGACTAGCTCCCTTTAAGAGTTACTTGATTTCTTCACAGCTTCATTTTCCAATGTTTCATGTATGAAAATGTTTAGCATGTACATCTAAGAGATCAATTGGAAATGATACTTAAGAAGAGGCTTTCAGAAAAGAAGTGCAACTCCATGCCAAACCCTTCCTCTGCATAATTTTTTAAGCAGCAATCTTTACAATAACTTTGGAATATAAGAAACTTCAATAGAACCCATTATGTATGAGAGATCTCAGAGTCCCTGATCACAGAGTCCCTGTCCAATCATGAGTCACTTCCAGGCAGGAAGCGAGAGTTCAGACTCCAGTTTTTATGAGGTCAACATAAAATTCAGGAAAGGAAGGGGGATTCAGGAAAGAAAGAGGCACCAGGGACCACATTGCAAATATACAGTCCACAATGGAACCAAAGAATTCTAGAAAAAAAATTATTGACTACAGTAAAGCATCTGACTGATTAGATCATGAAAAGCAAATGAAACACACTTAAAGACATGGGAGTGCCACCACATTTGACAGAAATCTGTACCAAGGATAAAAAGCCACTGTCAGAACTGAATACAGAGAAACAAAGTGGTTCCCAATAGGCAAAAGAGTCAGACAAGATGGCATTCTATCACCCTACTTGTTCAACTTATATGCTTATATTCATAAGAAAAGCAGAGCTAGAAACAGAAGTAGGAGGAGTGAAGATAGGAGGAAGGTATATCATCAACCTAAGGTACACGGATGATACTGTAATAATGGCAGAAGACAACACAGACTTGAAAAGGAAACTAATCGCCATCTTCGAGCCAGAGAAGGGGAGGGGAAGCCGGACATTGGACACCCCAACCCCTTCCCAAGGACGTCATCGGAGTGTGCACCATTGCACACAGCAAGTGCTCTGATGACGTCTTTCCGGTACAGCCTCCTTACGGGTTGAGTTGGAAGGAGCACAGAAGAGGCGTGCGGCACCTCTTCCAGTGCCCCTTCTGCCCACTCTAGAAGGAGCGGCATTTTAGCACTCCTTCTAGGGCCGGCAGAAGGGTGTATTGGGGCCGCTGCGTGTGTTAGCAACAGCCCCAATACTCTGCTTCTCGGGGCGGCCCATGGCCACCCATCTGCTCTCCCCCTAAGGAAGGTTAAAGAGGAAAGTGTAAAGGAAGGATTAATGCTGAACATAAAGTAAACAAAAATTATGACCACAAAAGAGATGCATAAATTCAATCTAGACAATGAGGAAATTGAAATAGTTAAAGAATTCCCATACCTAGGATCAAGTATAGACTGGAATGATGACAACATTTCAAGAAATAAGAACAGGAATAGGAAGGGCAGCTATGAAAGAACTAGAAAAGATCCTGAATTGTAAAGATATACAACTGAGCACAAAAGTTAGAATCATCCAGGCCACTGTATCCCCCATCACCAAGTACGGACGAAAGAGCTGAACAGTAAAGGAAGCAGACAGAAGGAAAATCAACTCATCTGCGATGTCGTGAAGGGGAAGAATGCTTAAGATACTGTGGACTGCTAAAAGGACAAACAGATGGTCTTGGAACAGATCAAGCTGAGATCTCCTTAGAAGCCAAGATGATTAAACTGAGGCTAACATGCTTTGGCCATATAATGAGAAGGCACTGGCAAGGCCAATGATGCTAGGAAAGGTAGAGGGTAGAAGGAGGAGAGGAAGACCGCATGCCAGATGATGACTCAATCAGGGAGGACATGGACATGGGGTTGCAGGACTAATAGGAAATGGAAGATAGGGGTTCTTGGAGGTGTCTCATCTACAAGGTCACCATGAGTCGAGGTCAACTTGAGGTCAGATAACAACAAAAAATCAAACAAAAAATTATGTTCAATATATGTGCTTATATTTGAATAACAACCTGTAAGTAACTTTGGTTGCTATATAATGCATAATACTTAATAACATCACCAGGGCCCAACTCTATGACATGTTGAAGAATCCTACACTAGCTCTCATATTTGAGGCTGGAAATCTTAAGGCCTGAGATGCTTTTCACCTGGAAACCCTACACATCAGATATCTTCAAATTTAATTGCTATTTGTCATAACATGAACTGGAAAAAAATGTTGACCTATAGAAGACACGTAAGTTATATAATTGGCTAATTATGGCCTGTTAGCTGGCACAGCTATGTTGGGTCACAGCTACTTGTCCTCTGAGTTGGGCTGCCAAGTCAGTAGCTTCTCATTACCTGAGATTTCAGGGCCAACACCAGGAGGAGTGTTGCAATTTCTCAGGTGGGCCCTTTTGATGAAATGAGAGTCTTTGTGATGATGTGGAGGTGGGGCAGTCAATTTTTAGAAAGGGACAATAACAACATCTTCAGACAACTGATTGTGGAAATGACCATAAGGGCAAGCTTGATAAATGGACCTCAAATGTATGGTTTACCAAGTAATATAGCAAGCTAGAACTTGGGGGAAGCATCCAAGCTCTTGAATGCAAGCCACCATTTTGTCTGCCCCAAACTGGCCCCAAATATTGTCTCTTTTCTCAAACCCTAGGTCCCACAACCCACAGGAACAGGTCTAGAAATAGTGATGTCACGGTTATTCATCATGGACACGAATTGCTGATTTCTTAGCCCCTTTAATTGATTTATGTACAAGCTGAGAATAGCATAGGTGTGAGAATTTTCACATGGTTCAATTGCAAATGAAGTAAAGGGATGGGAAATTCCTGTTGAAGTTCATTGTTCCAGACTGTTTTATTGTTTTATGGCATCATTACAATAAAACAGCAGGAGTGCAAGAGTGTGTTAATTTTCACATTCAAGTCACATACAAAGCTGTATTACCAATGAGATGTTTAAATTGTGTGTTGCTGTTGTTTTTGCAATGACTGGATTCCCATTTCTCAAAGCTTAAACAGAAAATGTCACACAAAGGAAGATGGGAGAGGATGGGAGTGAGGGGAAGAAGTTTGGTCTGGTTTCTGAAGATCAGTTTTGACAATAAGTCCTATAGCTGAAAGGAGGATTATGGAAGCTATGGAAGCTATGCAGAGTCAGTCTGCCCTGGTTAATACTTGGATGGGAGACCACCAAGGAATAATACTAGGTGCTGTACGCTAGCTTTCAGAGGAAGGAACTGGCAAAATCACCTTGTAGGAATCCTCACTTAAGAAAAGCCTAGAAAATTCACAGGCTCCCTATATATTCATGAGCTTCTTAAAGGTGCATGTGTGTGCATACACATACACACACACACGCTTTATTATCTCTACAGCCTCTGTAGCCAAATATCTGGCCCTGTAGCACCAGAGGGGCAAAGGGATGAGTCCTAGAGAGCACTACTTGCATTTACATAGAATCTTAAAGTTGGAAGGAACCCCCAATGGCTGTCCAATCCAACCTCTTCTACCATGTAGGAATACATAGAATGCTACAGTTTCAAGGGACCCAAAGGCCATCCAACCCAATCTCCTTTGGCCATGCAGGAATACATAGAATCCTAGAGTTGGAAGGAACCTCCAGGGTTCTTTTGCCATGCGGGAATACACAGTATCCTCAAGTTGGAAGGGACCCCCAAGGGCCATCCAGTCCAGCCCTTTTGACCATGCAAGAATACATGGAAACCTAGAGCTGGAAGGGACCCCCCAAAGACCATCTAGCTTCTAGCATATGTGTGTGATGTCCACACATGCACCTTCAACTAGCACAGTTTCCATGATCTTGATGTTGTTGGACTGTAGCTACATTACTGACATTATACCCAACTGTGCTAGTGAATTGTGATGATACACAAGATATCCTGTTGTCAGTGGGTGCTCCTTTTGGGTGATGGGACATGTAGCACACCAGCATCATTGCAAAACAGCCACACTGCAATGTGGATTAATGAGATGGTCCTGATAGTGTAGCTATATCTTTCCTCCCCTAGTCAAAATACAATCATTGAACAACAACACAAGTTACATTTTGCCAGTCTGAAGAGCCAATCTGTCCAAAAATGTGCAACTCACAAGCTTAAAATTAAACATAAACACAAGTTCAAAGCAACACAAACATTACTGAATTAGGCAACCAAATCCTAAGGAAGACAGAACTACTATGCTATTACATTAAAAAAAAAAAAAAAACTATTGTTACTGGCATACAAATCTTTTCAAACTCTATTAGATGTAAAATTCTCATTAATACACTTATATACTGTGCTTTATGCCTTTAACATTACACTATATAAGCAGGTTCTTCCTCACTTTGAAAATGTAGTGGATATTCTAGCCCATTCCAAGAAAGCACATCTGATTCCTGATTTACCATGAACAGTATTGATACAGAGTGCTGGCTGATGATTACTATCTTCCCCAGCTGACAAATTACATATGTAGGAACAGCTTCTGTCAATGAACATAATATCCCTTACACAACCTAATTCAATTTGCCTATTCAAGACATCTGTAAAGTGTCACTTTCAACAGACTTGATGCCCAGTTTAAATATCCACTCTGCCTCCCTTTGATGCAACATGGATGCATGGTCATCCCAGTATTTACAAGGAGTTTCTTATATAAAACATTCCGTAAAGCGTGCTTTTGAGAGCCAGCATAGTCTAATGGTTCAGACATTGGACTATGACTCTGGACACTAAATCCCTGCTCAGCCATGGAAACCCACTGAGTGACCTTGGGTATGTCACACTCTCTCAGCCTCAGTCTTAGAAGAACTTCTTGACAATAAGGGCGGTTCGACAGTGGAACACACTCCCTCGGAGAGTAGTGGAGTCTCTTTCCTTGGAGGTCTTTAAGCAGAGGCTGGATGGCCATCTGTCAGGGATGCTTTGATTGTGAGTTCCTGCATGGCAGGGGATTGGACTGGATGGCCCTTGTTTACCATGAACAGTATGATTCTATGATTCTATGATTCTAAGGCAAAGGAAAGCTCCCTCTGATCAAACCTTTGCCAAGTAAACCTTATGGCAGGTTCACCATAGAGTCACCATAGGTTGGAAGCAAAAGCACACAACAACAACAAAATGAGCTATGAGAAGAGCATCCATAACTCTGTTTTTAGTTATTTTAATATACAAATCCCAATGTTTCTCAAACTCTTCCTCACAAAGAACAATCCATGTGGATATATGGCTACATAGTAACTCAGAAATATGTTGTAAACGTTACTGTAGAATAGTTTCCAGACAATGATGCAGTACAAAAATTAGACTTTCTCCTTTAGCTCCCCAAATGACTGACATAGGTTCACATAAGTAGGTATCATTAGCTACCTGTAAGAGTTTGTGTTCACAGCCAACAAGTATAATAGGGAAACTGCTTCCCACTCTGGTTTGTGAATGCAGGATGTTTAATTCACTGGATGGATGGTCTTGTTGTTCTACATCCTAAATAAATAATTGGAAGTGTCCATTCCCTAGCTTATGATTGGTTCATTTGAAACAAGAAAGGAATGCTCACATAGCTAATATTTAATTGTTAATTTAAAAAGTGTTAAGAGGAGAATTATAAAAGAAATAAATTCAAAACCTGTTAATATTCTGATAATGGGGATCATTTTGATCACTCTCCTGGGAGAGGTCATAATTCACATTCTTAATTATAAATGTGTTTCGCTGCTGTCAAGAGACCCAGGTGGTAGCAAATGATATTTTATTAAACAAATGTTGTTCATCTAGATGCTTGGTTTGCAAATGTATTTATAAAGACCTACTATTTCCTACAAAATTTGTTTTCCAGTAGTGTCCACCATTAGTACAGTTACAGCATATTACACAACCGTGATCACAAAAATGTAGTGATTTTCATTATGTAACTCATGCCATAGTTCAGGATAATTACATTCAAGTGTTTGCATTTCTCGCTCTGAGAGCCACTGTGGTATAGTGTTTTGAGTGTTGGACTAGGTCTTTAGAAGACCAGGGTCTGAAGCCCCGCTTAGCCGCTGAAACTTACTAGGAGGCCTTAGGCAAGTCATTCTCAGAAGCATCACTATGAGGGTGTAGATGGTGTCGACTGAGCCAGGTGACCCATCAGAAGGGGTGACATCATTGAGGAGGCAGTGGTGGAAGTATGCACAGTTCCCTGAGGAGAACCAGTCCAAGTCACTGGGGGGCAGGGGCAGGGGCAGGGGCAGGAGTAGTGGTGACGGGGCCAGCAGCTGTACTGGCCTCTGCTGACTTTGTACAGCCAGATACCACCATGGCTGTTCTTGTTCATATGGAGGAGGAAAAGAAGGAGGATCTACAATGCCCACCCATTTCATCCTGGCCAGGCCACCCATGTATCCCCAAGGGTAGTTCCCAGTAAGTAGTGGCACCCTGGCAAGACAAGAATGTGTGTGGGGAGGTCTTCCACATGGAGAAGCTGAACATTGGGGAGATTTGTTGCATTGTGTATGTGCACATGGGCTCCCCAATTTCCACCATGGCTTTCTCTGGCTGACAAAAGGTACAACCATGGGATGACACCATGAGCCACACTGGAGTGACACCAACCCTACTAATACAGTGTTTACACACTCTCAGCCTTTTGAGAAGAACAATGACAACTCTGCCTTAAGTTGAATTTGACTTAAAAGTATAACAACACATTTTTGCTTCTAGAGGAGTACTTTGAACATAGGTAAACTTCCACCTTCCTTTTACACTGAAAGATATTCCTCTGGAAAATGTATCACAAATGCATTCCTCTTGTAGAAATGCAGTACTGTGTATATAATTAACAAACTAGGATGTGGAACCAGAATCTGCAACTAATTAGAGCAAACTGCAATTTGCTAAGTTTGAATGCAACAGGGTACTGAAATTTGCATTAAAAAAGAAATAAAACCTTGAGTTCTCCTTTTTTAGACAACCAAAGATCATTCATTGCAGATTGTTCTCAGTCACCTAAACCATGGCTATAATGTGGAGAAATTGTTAATCTGTTCATCAGATCTTTCTTTTGTGATAGTTAAAACTCATACAATATGCTTTTATTTAATTACAGCACAAAACATCAAACAGTTTGGGATTTATGATGATTGAGCAATGTTGTTATCTCTTTGTGCTCAAACATTTTACATTTAATTAAATGTCTTTTAATATGACATAAGGCTCTTAAATTGGAAACTATGGAATCTTTGAAAAATTCCAGAATGTAATTTCATGAGTTCAGAGATAAGTAAGAAGGCAGACTTAAGAAGCAAAATGTTTCCTTCTGGACTGACAGTTGAATTACCTGGTCTGCAATTCAAGGGTTTGAAGTGCAGATTGTAATCCCCCACTGAACCTATGCTATAAAGACACTTTGAGAATTGAATGTAAGAGAAAGTATCAACTAGTCATCCAGTTGGGTCCTGTAGATGACATGGAGTGGGGAAAGTCTTTTCATCCTTGCCTCAGGTCGCAAAATGTCTGTGGCAAGCCAATCTTAAATATTCTGGGATAAAGGTATCACTGTTTTGTAGATTTTGGATGTTATTGTACCTATTTTGTGTGTTTTATTCTAAATTGTCTGTTGCTTTTCCTTGCAAGTTTGGATAAGATTAATTGCTGTTAAAAAAAAAACAGGAAGAAAGATACAAATAAGCATTAAGGGAAGTAGAAAAGCAGATTATTTACTCCTTCTACTACAAGTGCCATTTTGGGAAGTTCTTTACAATGGCTATGATTTATCCTAGTATACACTTATTTGGCATTGCACTGTTTTACACATTAATGTGTATGTTAGAAGCAATAGAAATTAGTGCTATTGATTTATAGGTCCCTGTTCCTATTTCATGGCATTTGGTTCTAAGTGAATTTCTGCAACTTCTTTTCCTATGAATTTGTTTTAGGACATCTACCCCCTCCCCAGGAGGTCTTATATTCATGGCAAAAATCTCTCCTAGGATAGTTTAGCTGCTGTTAAAATGTGGAATAAATTTGCTACATTATTCTTAGTAACCCCCACCTGGTATAAACAGTCCAAGTGGACCCAAAGGAAGGTTTATACTATTAGGAAAAACCTATGAATATATATGTAAAATAAGTATATGTAGATACTATATAGGAGGAATGGGAAATTAACTAAAGTACTGGGTCCACACAGGCCCAACAATGGATCTCAGAGAAACAGATCCCCCAAAGTGCATCCATCTTGAAAGTTTTTCTTTTCTTTTTTTATTCTTGGTCCAATTTCTCCCTACAACTTCTATGGAAGGGGTGGGAAGCAATTGGAAATTAGGTATTGCCCCATCAAGGGACTTGAGGGGCTATACCTCATTGCACAACCTGGGAAAATGATTTTTATCTCTCTCCCCAATCCCTGAATGTTCCCTATGGGGAGAAAGAGTAATTTTGTTACATTTGTTGCCATCTCCAGATCATTTCTGCCCCAAAGAGGCCTTTTCCGCCCTAGCCCCCACACTTCCTAGACCAAGAAGAAATTGTGGAAAGAAATAAAAAAATAGGGCCAAGAGGGCAACAAACATAGGTTTTCAGGTCACATATAGATCACATGCTACAAATTCCCTATTCTTGATCTAGATGATTATGGGTGGCAATTTTGCAATGGTCTTCTCAGCTATTCTAGGCAGAGAAGAGGCACTTCAGGGAGCAGAATAAATACTAAAACTTTGACAAAGGGAGACATGCAGCCCATTGACATCACAGAATTATACAGCTATTTGTCACTTTAACTGCCAACCTATGGAATACTATCATTTGTAGTTTGACAAGGCACTGGAGCTCCCTGGCTAAGAATTCTAAATACTGTTTCCTACACTGACAATCCCAGCATTCTACAGGATGGAACAATGGCAGTTAAAGCAGAATGATATTGCTATAATTCTGTAGTGTGAATGGGCACATGATAAAAAAAAACCAAAACACCTTCCATGTCTCCTACAGGATTTAGGGAACATTTCAACTTCAAACATTTTAAAATTGTGTCCAGAACACAGTCCACTTCGAGTGCATGTACCTAAGCCTGCAGACCAGGAATAGTTTGGGGATTCTGCTAGTATAGCAACAACCCCGTTGTCTAGCAGACTCCCTAACTGAGCTGACACAGCTGGTCTCAGAGTTGCTGTTGGAGTCGCCCAGACTTTTAGTCTTGGGCGACTTCAACATCCCTCTTGAGACCAGTCTGTCAACTCCATGACAAACATGGATTCCATGACAAACATGGGCCTATCCCAATTGGTCAGCGGGCCTACTCACTGTGCAGGTTATACTCTCGATGCAGTCTTTAGGAACAGGAATATCCATGGGCAGAGGTTATTAAAACCTCTGCATTTTCATGGATGGATCATTTTCTGGTTAAGGCGGAGTTAAGAGCCTCTGCCCCACCGGGGGTGGTGGACCCATTAGAATGGTCTGTCCTTGAAGGCTAATGGAACCAATTGGATTCCAGAAAGCCTTGGAGGGTTTAATGGTTGGTGACACTGGTGATTCTGTTGAAGCTTTGGATGATACTTGGAACACCAATCTCACCAAGGCTATCGACACAATCTCTCCCAAACGTCCTTTCCAGCCACTGTAAGCTGTGGTATACAGAGGAGCTTAGGAAGATGAAGTGGGCTGGACAATGACTAGAGTGCATCTGGTGGAAGATTCGACTCTTATCCGACAAGACTCATCATAGGAATTTCCTTGATTCCTTTCGAGAGGCAATATGGGCAGCGCAGAAATCTTTCTCATCTGCACGTATTGCGTCTGCAAAGTCCCATCCAGCAGAGCTGTTTAGGGTGGTAAGGGTGCTGACGCAGGTTCCACCTGCACAGAACCCTCTACTTAACCTGAGAACAGCCTGCTTTGATGCATTTAACAACTTCTTTGCAGTTAAAATCTCTTGGATAAGAGCCGACTTAGATGCCAGTGTTATGACAGAATCTATTGACAAGGTGTCCAGTAACTCCACTGCTTCATCCTGTGAGTACTGATGACGTGGACAAGCTCCTTGGCAGAGTGAGGAAAACAACTTGCCCCCTCCATCCTTGCCCTTCATGGCTGGCAGTCCAGGGAGGGGATGCATTGAGGGTGTTCCTTAAGGACATCATCAACGCATCCCTCAGGGAGGGCTTTGTTCCATCTTATTTAAAGGAAGCGGTGGTTAGGCCGCTTCTGAAAAAGCCGTCCCTAGACCCCCTGGATATGAATAACTATAGGCCGGTCTTGTTGCTGCCATTTCTGAGCAAAGTGATCGAGAGGGTGGCGGCTCTTCAACTCAAAGCTGTCTTGGATGAAACCAATTATCTAGATGCATTTCAAACTGGCTTTAGGACAGGATTTGGAGTTCAGACTGCCATGGTTGCCTTGACTAATGACATCAACAGGGCTCTGCTGGTGCTCTTAGACCTCTCAGCGGCCTTTGATACAATTGATCACAACATCCTCTTGGACTGCCTGAGGGGGCTGGGAATTGGAGGCAGGTCCCAGAGGGTGTTGCTCGGGGACAGTAGCTCCTCTGGGAAGGAGCTTAAGTGTGGCGTCCCTCAAGTCCTAGTCATCAGCCTCGACTTCAGATGGCATCTCTCCTCTCAATGACTGTCTTAAGGTGGTAATGGACTGGATGAGGAAAAACAGATTGAAACTGAATCCAGATAAAATGGAGGTACTTACAGTAGCGGCTCCGAAACCAGGTATTGGGATACAACTGCCAGTCCTGAATGGGATCACACTTACCGCAAAGGACTGTGTTCGCAGTCTGGGGGTGCTCCTGTACCCGTCGCTTCAAATGATTAATCAGGTGAATGCGACATCCAGGAGCGCCTGTTGTCAGCTTCAGCTGATACACCATCTGCACCCTTTTCTGAAACTAAAGGACCTTGAAACTGTGGTACATGCTCTGGTAACCTCCCATCTGGATTTCTGCAATGTGCTCTACGTGGGGCTACTCTCGTGCTTGGTTCGGAAACTTCAATTAGTGAAAAACATGCAGCCAGGTTGGTCTCTGGTACATCTAAAAGAGACCATATAACACCTGTTTTGAAGTCTTTTCAATGGCTGCCTATTAGTTTCCAGGCGCAGTACAAGGTGTTGGTTATTATCTATAAAGCCCTAAATGGCTTGGGCCCAACCTACCTCTGAGACTGACTTCTCCCATACAATCCACCTCATGCGCTTCAGTCCTCTGGGAAGAATCTATTACAGGTGGAAAAATCTAGACTATTGACTACTTCCCAGAGGGCCTTCTTGATGACTGCTCCCAGACAATGGAACAGCCTGCCGGACGATAGCCGTGTTTAAATATTTGAAGGGATGTCATATCGAGGAGGGAACAAGCTTGTTTTCTGCTGCTCCAGAGACTAGGACCCGAAACAATAGATGCAAGCTGTAAGCAAAAAGATTCCACCTCAACATTAGGAGGAACTTCCTGACAGTAAGGGCGGTTCGACAGTGGAACACACTCCCTCGGAGAGTAGTGGAGTCTCCTTCCTTGGAGGTCTTTAAGCAGAGGCTGGATGGCCATCTGTCAGGGATGCTTTGATTGGGAGTTCCTGCATGGCAGGGGGTTGGACTGGATGGCCCTTGTGGTCTCTTCCAACTCTATGATTCTATGATTCTATGACGAGATCCATCATTTGTCAACTTTAGACAGCTTCAAAAGAGCTGTCAATATGGTTCACTTCTGGCAGACCTTTCCTGATTAGTCTTCCCAGTCATAAGGACTTCCCAGTCCTTATGTTTCTTTTTTCCCCAATCTCAGCCGCTGTTGTATTTTCTGCCACTGTAATTATTGTAAGTTGTAATTTTTAATTTGTGGGCATTTGCCTTATTTTAAAAATGTTTTAAATTGATGTTTAATAATTTTTAAGGGGTGGGAGGGTTAGGGTTTGGGGTGATCTTATTGTATTGTATTTTTATGTTGGAAGCTGCCCTGATTGCTACGCAAAGGGGCAGGGTATAAATAAATTTTATTATGTTGTTGTTATTATTATTATTATTATTATTATTATTATTAAAATTAGTTTTTTGTGACTCCTTTTGTCTGTGATTCCTTTAATGTTCACATTGGAAATCTCTACAGGGAGAAACTGTTCTAAGACACCTGGAGACTGGAAAAACTCCAGACCAGGAAAACACATCTACTCTGCTCACTAACTTTCCTGCTACGCTGCAGAGACACAGATACCATACCACAATTTCTCACAGCAAAAAGGACCTTAAAATCACCACAGGCCAACCGTATTTACAAAAGGATGGAACATGCTCTGCTACGGGAGAGAATGCACACCACCCACAAAGAGCTGGCCAACACAGACAAGGAACTGCTATCATTCCACCTCAGCATCAGTCAAAAGATGAACAACCAAGACTGGGACAAAATTGACAGCCTCACCTACAGAAAAATGGTTAAAGACATGGCAGACCACACTGAAAGACAAAAACAAAAATTCAACAAATGCCAGGAGCATCAGCTGAAACCCTCACTGGATACATCACAGACTATCATCAATCTCACACAGTGGCAACTTTCAAAAGAGAAGACATCCATCCTGGCCAAAGGAGGCAATTTTGCAGTAACCGCCACCAGAACCCCTGTTGCAGGCATCATTGCCCAGGTAGAATCTGCACTCCATCTTCTCCCAGAGGAGAAAGCGGAAGAGATAAGAGGAGAAATGGCAAGGATTCTGCACAAGGCAAAACCACCTCTGAGCAACATAACCAGAAAAGAAAGAAAAGCCATCAAGGACCTCAATTCAGACCCAGAATTCATCATTCTCCCAGCAGACAAAGGCAATGCCACAGTAATCATGGAAACAGAACAATACAAACAAAAAATCAGGGAACTCCTGGATCCTACAATATATAAAAAACTGAAACAAGACCCAACCAACAAAATCACCAGGAAAACAAGCACCCTGATCAAAAACTCAATTCAGCCAACCACAAGAAAAAAATTGTGCAAATCTGAGGCTCTCTCACCAAGACTATATGGACTTTCCAAGATCCACAAGGATTCCATTCCCTCTGACCCATAATGAGTGCCATTGGATCCCATACATATGATTTGGCCAAGTTTCTGGTCACACAATTACAAACCTATATAGGGCAAACTCCGCACTATACTCAGCTCACTTCATAGGAAAAATCAACAACCTTGAACGTAAATCTGGAGACATACTAATCAGTTTTGATGTGGTCTCCCTGTTCACCAAAGTCCCCATAATGGACACCATGACACTCATCCGACAAATTTTTCCAGAGGGCATCACAGCCCTGTTCGAACATTGGCTCACCACAAGCTATTTCCAGTGGGACAATGGATTCTATGAGAAGAGAGATGGAGTAGCAAAGGGAAGCCCTCTAAGCCCTGTGATAGCAAACTTTTACATGGAACACTTTGAAAACACTTAACACTTTGAAAACACTTTGCACTGCCGAACGTCCTGCAGTGCAGCCCAGGAAGACAGGCGGAGGCCAAACGTCCCACCCAACACCTTTCCTCCTGTGGCCCTGGCATCAGCTGTGGCAGTCCAGCAAGCCTCCCGGGAGCTTGGCCGGCAGCTTTAAAAACTGCCCAGTTCCATCTTCTCCAGGGGCAGTGCAGCCCAGGAAGACAGGCGGAGGCCGAACGTCCCGCCCAACACCTTTCCTCCTGTGGCCCCAGCATCAGCTGTGGTGGTCCGACAAGCCTCCCTGGAGTTTGGGCGGCAGCTTTAAAAACCACCGAGTTCCACCTTCTCCAGGGGCAGTGCAGCCCAGGAAGACAGGTGGAGGCCGAACGTCCCACCCAACACCTTTCCTCCTGTGGCCCCAGCATCAGCTGTGGTGGTCCGGCAAGCCTCCCAGGAGCTTGGGCGGCAGCTTTAAAAACCACCCAGTTCCACCTTCTCCAGGGGCAGTGCAGCCCAGGAAGACAGGCGGAGGCAGAACGTCCCGCCCAACACCTTTCCTCCTGTGGCCCCGGCATCAGCTGTGGCGGTCCAGCAAGCCTCCCTGGAGCTTGGGCGGCAGCTTTAAAAACTTCCCAGTTCCACCTTCTTCAGGGGCAGTGCAGCCCAGGAAGACAGGCGGAGGCCGAACTTCCCACCCAACACCTTTCCTCCTGCGGGCTCAATAAAGACACTAACTGTCAATAGGACCGATACCCTGCTAATTCATCTAGTTACACTCTTTCCAATGGTGACGAGGATTATTCTGAGTCATCAGAAATACCAAATTGGAAGGGGATATTGTATTACCTGAGGCCAGGAAGGATGGGGGAGCGGCTATTGGAGTTGTGCTGGGGAATGGGAGGTATGGGTGGAGCAGAGGGAACATATGTTACAAAAGGAGATGGGATCGCTGTTTGAAATCTATCCCGTTATCAGTTCCCTCTGTTTCCCAGAATGGTTTGGAGAGCAGACCTCACTCTGCTTCTCTGCAATGCCAGGTCAGTTAAAAACAAGGCTCACATCATCCATGATTTACTCTTAGATGAGGATGCCGACCTGGCTTGCCTTACAGAGACCTAGCTGGGAGAGGATAGCGCTGTTACATGGGCGCAAGCCCTCCCAGCTGGGTACTCTGACAGTGAGCAGGTGAGGGGAAGTGGGCCGGGGGGCGGAGTGGCTTTGGTTCATAAAACCAACCTTACCTTGACTAGGATACCTGTCCGGAACACAGTCCACTTCAAGTGTATGTACCTTAGCCTGAGGACCAGGGATAGTTTGGGGATTCTGCTAGTCTACCGACCACTCTGTTGTCTAGCAGACTCCCTGACCGAGCTGACACAGCTGGTCTCGGAGCTGCTGCTGGAGTCCCCTAGACTTTTAGTTTTGGGGGACTTCAATATTCCGCTCGAGACCAGTTTAACAGGTGTGGCTCGGGAGTTCATGGATACCATGACAAACATGGGCCTATCCCAATTGGTCAACGGGCCCACACATTGTGCAGGTCATAGACTCAATGCGGTCTTCAGTACGCAACAGGAATATCCATGGGTGGAGGTGATAAATACCTCCGCTTTGTCATGGATGGATCATTTCCTGGTCAAGATGGAACTTAAAGCCAATATCTGCCCCGGTGGGGGTGGTGGACCCATTCGGATGGTCCACCCTCGAAGGCTAATGGATCCTGTGGGATTCCAGAAAGCCTTAGAGGGTTTAATGGTTGGGAATGCCAGTGATTCTGTCAAAGCTCTGGTTAATACTTGGAACACCACTCTTACCAGGGCTATCGACTTGGTATTTGGTATACGCCGGAGCTTAGGAGAATGAAGCGGGTTGGACAACGGCTAGAGTGCAGGTGGCGGAAGACTCGACTCTTAACTGACAGAACTCTCCATAGGAATTTTCTTCGTTCCTATTGGGTGGCAATATGTGCAGCGAAGAGAGCTTTCTCCTCTGCACATATTGCGTCTACAGAGTTCCATCCAGCTGAACTGTTTAGGGTAGTGAGGGAGATGACGCAGGTGCCCCCTGCGCCAAATCCCTTACTTAACCTTGTGACAGCCTGCTGTGATGCATTTAACGATTACTTTGCAGATAAAATCTCTCAGATAAGAGCCGACTTAGATACCACTGTTGAAATAGAGTCTATAGGTGAGGCATCCAGCGACTCCGCCGATGTAGTTATACTGGATCAGTTCCAATCTGTGAGTAACGAGGACGTGGACAAGCTGCTTGTTAAGGTGAGGAAGACAACCTGCCTTCTCGACCCTTGCCCATCATGGCTGGCCATCCGGGGGGGATGCATTGATGAGATTCCCTACGGATATCATCAATGCGTCCTTTAGGGAAGGATATGTTCCATCTTGCCTGAAGGAAGTGGCTGTTAGGCCGCTCCTGAAAAAACCTTCCCTTGACCCCCAGGATATGAGGAACTATAGGCCTGTGTCATTGCTGCCATTTTTGAGCAAGGTGATTGAGAGGGCAGTTGCTCTTCAACTCCAAGCTGTCTTGGATGAAGCCAATTATCTAGACCCATTTCAAACCGGCTTCAGGACAGACTTTGGGGTTGAGACTGCCATGGTTGCCTTGACTGACGATCTGCATCTGGGCATAGACAGGGGTAGTGTGACCCTGTTGGTGCTCTTAGACCTCTCAGCAGCTTTCGATACAAGAGATCACGGCATCCTCTTGGACCGCCTGAAGAGGTTAGGTATCGGGGGCACTGCTTTGCAGTGGTTCTGGTCCTTCCTCTTGGGTAGGTCCCAGTGGGTGCTGCTCGGGGACTGTAGGTCCAGTAAGAGGGACCTCACTTGTGGGGTCCCTCAGGGGGCTATTTTGTCCCCAATGTTATTTAATATCTATATGAAGCCGCTGGGTGAGATTATATGGAGTTATGGTGCTGGGTGTTATCAGTATGCTGATGACACCCAAATCTATTTCTCCGTGTCTTGTTCGTTGGCCTCGAATTCCAATGGCATCTCTTCTCTCAATGAATGTCTTCGAGCAGTAATGGGCTGGATGAGGAAAAACAGATTGAAACTGAATCCAGACAAGACGAAGGTGCTCACGGTATCAGCCCCGAAACCAAGAATTGGGTTGCAACCTCCAGTCCTGGATGGGGTCACACTCTCCTCCAGTGACTGTGTTTGCAGCTTGGGGGTGCTCCTTGACTCGTTGCTCCTGATGACAAATCAGGTAAATGCAACGGTCAGGAGCGCCTGTTATCAGCTTTGGCTGATACGCCAGCTGCGCCCTTTTCTGGAAGTAAGGGATCTCGAGACTGTTGCCCATGCACTCGTAACCTCACGCCTCGACTTCTGCAATGCGCTCTACATGGGGCTACCCCTATGCTTGGTTCGGAAGCTTCAGTTGGCTCAAAATATGGCAGCCAGGCTTATTTCTGGAACATCTAGGAGGGACCACATTACTCTGGTTCTGAGGTCCCTCCACTGGCTGCCTATTAGCTTCCAGGCCCAGTATAAGGTGTTGGTTATTACCTTTAAAGCCCTAAATGGCTTGGATCCAGGCTATCTCAGGGACCACCTCTTCCCATATAATCCTCCCCGTGCTCTCCGATCCTCTGGGAGGAATTTCCTGCAGCCCCAAAAAGCTAGGCTTGCGGCGACCTCCCAGAGGGCTTTCTCTGTTGTTGCCCCCAAACTCTGGAACGACCTGCCGGACGAGATCTGTCAGCTGACATCATTAGATAACTTCAAGAAAGCTGTCAAGACAGATCTCTTCCGGCAGGCCTTTCCAGACTAATTATCCTGGCTAAGACTTTTTGACTCCTGCATCCCTATCGTGGCCCCATCATGTTGATGGGTGGGGAATGCAGTAGAGATTGACCAGGGTACCGTAACCTCCTCAAGTATGTTATTAGTTTTATATTGTTTATGTTTTTATTTTATGCTTATTGTAACTTTTAATCATACGTTATTTAAAGCTGTTTTAAGGAGATGGGTTGGTTGGGTTGAAATGTTGTGGGGGATTTTACTGTAAGCCACTTGGATTGTTGTCATTAAGCGGGATACAAATATTATTATTATTATTATTATTATTATAAAAGCAAGCCCTGGAAACAGCACCGAAAAAGCCCACAACTTGGTTCTGATACGTGGGTAACACTTTCACCATTTGGAGCCATGGAGAAGAAGATCTGGCTGTGAACCACCTGAACAACATCCACCCTAACATCCAATTCACTATGGAAAAAGAAAAGGAAGAAACACTGTCATTCCTAGATGTCCTAGTCATCCGCAAACAACTTCTGGATCACACAGTGTACAGAAAACCTACACATACAGACAAATACCTGCACAAGAACTCCAACCATCACCCAGGACAAAAAAGAAACACAATAAAAACACTGGTAGACCGGGCAAAATGCATCTGTGAACCCCACTTCTTGGAAGAGGAAGTGAAGCACCTAGATTGGGCTCTACAGGCGAATGGTTATTCCAGCTCAGACATCAGAAGGGCTTCCAGACCCACAAAAACCCAGAGGAATGAAGACAAGCAATCACCTAAAGGGAAGGTATTTTTACCATACATCAAAAGAGTCACAGACAAAATAGGGAAAGTGGTGAGGAAACACAACCTCCAAATGGTTTACAAACCGACTAAGAAAATCCAGCAAATGCTCAGCAAAAAAAAAAAAAAGAAAAAAAAAGAAAAGCTCAGCAAAGGACAGGAGAGACCCTCTCACAGCCACAGGGTCTCTCCTGTCCTTTGTTGCTTTAAATTGTTCCATGTCCCCCCCCCTTTTTTTTTATTCTATGTTTTAGATCTCTACTAGTTTAATATTGTTTTAAGGGGAGGGTGGGTTAGGGAATTGGTATATGTATTGGTGTTTTTAACTGTTGTAAGCCGCCTCGATTGTGCTGTAGAGGGACGGGATAAAAATAAACTTTATATTATTATTATTATTATTATTATTATTATTATTAGGAGTTTACTGCATACCATGCAGCTGTGGCCAACTCTACATAGGGACCACCAAATGCAGTGCATATATAGTTTACATGGGAACCACTCCTCCCTACCCAGGGTCTCACAGTATATATACCCATTCACTTCCATGCCAGTATTCTCTGAAGATACCAGCCACAGATGCTGGCGAAATGTCAGAAAGAAATTATTCTAGAACATGGCCACACAGCCTGAAAAACCCGTTAAAAACTATGGATGCCAGCCATGAAAGCCTTTGACTTCACATTTTAAAATTCCTTGGTGGCCTATTGTGCACAGGCTGCACTTTCACCATCCCTGCTAACAGCTTTATTCCACAACAACTTCATTGTCATGTCTTGTTCCAGAATGAAAACCAATTTAATATTTTTCCTTTCTCCAGTAAATATTGGGAATTCTGGGAAGACCTTACAAAGGACTTGTCTGTGCTGACCAGGATATTCCAGAGCAAACAGGAATATACTGGCCCTGCAGTTCACAGCTACTGCAGATTGCTTGCTTCTGAAGTCAGAATGAGGCACCCAGTGACTGTCACAAGCTGAGTGCCTTGTTGTGACCTCAGAATGAGTGTTCTGCCATGATAGTGAATGTCCTGGGTGGCTCGCTGGGATAGTCAATTGGACACCCATGCAGATAGCTTTGGCAGTGTGGAAACAGAGGGCTCCAGCTCTTCTGGAAAGGTCTGGAACAACAGATGGTTTCTTACTCCATTTTAACTTGGTTATACCCTGGTTCATTCATCCAGACTGCACACATCAGAACTGGGGTTTGGGCCACGCATAGTCCAAACAGGACCATGCCAGAACAAGGTGTGGGGGTAAGGGGAATGGGCCTTTTGGCCCATATCAACAGACTGAAAATGATCAATATACATCCCCATCCACAGAAAAGGAAACATAAAAGACTGCAGCAACTATATGACTATAGCATTAGTTTCTCATGTAAGCAAAATTATGCTCAAAATTCTGCAACGCAGACTCAAATCAAATATTAGCACTAAGGATCCACTACCGTGGCACTCGGTATCCATGTACTTGCCATCCGTGGATTTGAGCATCTATAGATGGCAAGCCTGCGTTGTCCCCAATGGCAGCGTGTGCACACAGCTGCACCATCATTGGGGACAACTGCACTGAAGTCGTCCCTCCCTCTGTCTCCCATTGCCAGTTATCTCCTTCCTTCCTTCCCTCCTCTTTCCCTTCCAGGGCTTCTACCCTGGGCTTGGCTTCAGAGGTGGTTTGGAAGCAATGGGTGGAGCCCCATTGGTCAGGGCTGGGGCTTAGTTCTCAGAGCCTGGAGGTTCTATCCCAGGTGTTGGGCCTAGTGGATTGGGGGGGGGGAGGCTCCGAGACCCAGGCCCCAGTACCAACTCCCTCCAGTCAACGGGGCTCCAGCTGCTGTCTCTAAACTGCCCCCAAAGCCAAGCCTGGGGCAGAAGCCTTGGAGAGGGAGAGAGGAGGGGAGAGAGAGAATGAAGGGAAGGAAAGAAGGGAGGAGAGAACTGAAGGAACGAAGGAATGAAGGAGAGAGAGAATAATAATAATAATAATAATAATAATAATGGAAGGTAGGAAGGGAGAGAGGGAGAAAGGGAGGGAGGGAGGTCTCCAGTTCAGTTGTTCCTAATGGCAGCACGTGCTGCAATTAGGGACAATGGGACTTGAGCATCCACAGATTTTGGTATCCGCAGGGGAGGGAGATCCAGAACTAGGTATAAGGGTAGCCCCATGTAGAGTGCATTGCAAAAGTCGAATTGTGAGGTTACCAGTGCATGTACTACAGTTTCTAGGACCCTTATTTCCAGATAAGGACGCAGTTGTCATATCTGCCAAAGCTGATAACAGGCACTCCTGACCTTCTTGTTCACCTGATTACCAGGAAATCTAGAAGGGATCATATTACACCGATTCTGAAATCCCTTCACTGGCTGCCTATCGGTTTCTGAGCACAGTATAAGGCAGGGGTAGGCAACCTTTCCCCTTTAAGGGCCGAGGGACTTCAGCTCCCAGAATCCCAGGAGCTATTGGCCAACATGGGACTATTGGCCAACATGGCTGAGGCTTCTGGGAGCTGAAGTCCCTCGGCCCTTAAAGGGGAAAGGTTGCCTACCCCTGGTATAAGGTGTTGATGATTACCTTTAAAGCCCTACATGGCCTAGGTCCAACCTATCTAAGGGATCGCCTCCTTCCATATAATCCACCCCGCACCCTCAGATCCTCTGGGAGGAACCTACTGCAACTGAGGAATTCTAGATTAGCAGTAACCTCCCAGAGATCCTTTTCGGTCGCTGCTTCCAAATTATGGAATGCCTTGCCAGAGGAGATCTGTCAAATAACCAGCTTGGACAATTTTTAAAAAGCCATCAAGATGGATCTCTTCCAGCAGGCCTTCCCCAAATAGACTTTCTATTTCAACCTGTGCCTCTCCCTCTTTTTATATATCTATCAGTGTCAGAACACCAGTTATTTTAATTGTTTAGTATTGTATTTAATTTTTAAAGTGGGGGTAATTTGTTTTTATGAAGTTATTAATGTTCAATCTAGGGTTTGTTTTATCGATGTTAACTATGTGAGCCACCTTTATTGCCTTGGTAAAAGGCAGGATACAAAAATAAAGTTTATTTATTATTATTATTATTATTATTATTATTATTAAGCTGCAGTGAATGAAGCAGTGGCTTTTTCTGTAGCATCTGGAAATACAGTCCGATGAGTGAGAAATGGAACAGAACCAGCTGTCTCTTCTCTCATCCCAGGTAACTCATGTTTCCTTCTTTCCTAGGAGTTATAATTATCACAATTCTTCTATGACCTAAAAGGGCCCATGGGTTGCAGGAAGATTGGAATCCCTTTCCTCCTTTTCCCAGACCATACTGATTTGATTGTTTCCTGTGTTAAAGCCAGCTGCTTCAAGTTACAGCAGTATGAAAGGATATGCCATCATTGGGATTCTTTGCTCATCTGCGTGGCTTTCAAAAAATGTTGAAATGTAAAATGTGTTTATTTTATAAAAAAAATGCTTCATTTGAAAATGTGTTACTCTCCCTGGTTCAAGGTTTCTATGTTATCTGATTGTCAGAGTTCCCACCAAATTCTGAGTTCATTTAACCAGATTGTCCTCATGCTTATTTATACAATTAGCTCATCATGAAGCAATTCTTTAACTGGCTCACTGGTGTGATGTCACAAGTACCTGGCTCTATGTCATCAAAAGGGCCACAGTCCTGGAGCCAGGTAGACCACCTCCTGGTCTCAGGTTTTACCCCTAACATCACAGGGAAGACAATGCTGATGACCTGGCAATCTCAAGGCACACTGTAATAAAAAATAAATGTATATAAATCAATACACACAATAAGTGTGCATATATGGTGAAATAGTATATTCAATAATCTAAAAACTGGGTACGTGATAGAAGATTTTTTCCCCCCAATGACAAATTTCCTTCCTGTTCTCTTCAAAAATAAAACAAAACAAATATCCTTTCTGAATCCCAATCATTGCATGCCTAATATGTACCTGTAGTTTTGCAGTCTGGGTGATTATTTTTTAAACAATTCTTAAGAAAAGCAGAAACAATTATTAGGTAGTATTTCAATAAGCTGTTGCTATGCATAAACCACCCCTCTATACATAAGATGTGACACACCTATGGTCTGAAGAAAATAAAGAAAAATAGGTGAATGCTTTATGCCACCACAGATATTTGTGTTATGAATTTAAGAAGAAAAAGGACACAAGAAACTTGTATGTATATGCAGGTAGTTAGGAATTATGGATTCCACTCATTACTTCTAGGAGTGAAGAAATGTCAGTGCTGTCAAGAATATGTATTTATCTAATTATTTAAAAGGCTTAAAGTTGTACTTTATAACAGACCCTGCTGAAGACAAGATAAGCAAAAGACAGGCATATTGTGGCCATTATGTAGTGTGTTGTAGAAAGCATGACAGGCCATACCTCTTATGGAATTCCTATTGCATATTAATGCAGGATTCAGCAAAAGGTACTGATCAAGTTAAATGTTTTGACAGAATGAATCCAGACTCTGCAAGAGGGATAGGGAACCCAAGCAATTCACTCTTGCACCACTCTCAAACAGCGAGGGCATTAGATTATGATACTGTTCCTTTCTTTTGACAAGGTTTTAGAGAAGCACTTTAAGAATTAAATCAACATGCCAAAATGATTGTTGATGTCAAGAATTCTGGCATGTTCTGATAAGACTACTTTTAGTAGTATTTGGAAATAAAATGAACAAAAGTATGCTTTAACAGACTCATTAAAAATGCATTTTTTTTAAAAAAAAAAAGTCTACCTCTGTATATTTCTGATGCAACTAAGAATTAATTTTTAAAAATATTTATGTCCCACCACTGTACCCTAGAACAATGATGAACCTAGAAGAAATAAAATAGACATAAAGCAGTGTTTAAAATGTGAAAGGCTTAAAGCTAAAGGAGGAAAGCATATGTGAAACACATTTATCGAAGATCGACATAAACTGTTTTCATGTTAGTTACTAAGTATATATGAAATGAGGAGTGACCTGATATAACTGAGTTTGATGCAGAGATAGTTATGTTAGCTTGTTTGATGCCTTTTGTTTTCCAAATGGGTCACTGAGTTTTGAACCAGTAAACAAGACAAGGCAATATGGACAAAACAGGACAAAGCGAAGGCATCAGACATTGTGGCAAAGAGTGCTCTGATGAGCAATCATCAGCACACAGAATATATGCATATGCAAAGTAAATTCTAATGGCTTACCTTCTAGGTGCTACTGAAATTATTCATATGGCTAGGTTGAGCCATGCTGCATTTGTTGTTTAAAATGTATCATCAGCTTATCATATATGCTTAAATTCTACATTAATCTTTAAACATACTTGCATTTATACTTTCTTCAGGAAAATGTGACATTTTAATCCCACTTTCTGCATTCAACTGCTTCTAATATGTACCATAAGCAGACCTTAGGTACAAGGTATTGAAGACAATACAGATTTCTATTAAGATACAACTGTATATAGTCACTGTGTCCATTGTTTCCTTGATTTGCAGCAATACAGTGTGGTTAATATAACAGCAAAATCATATCATCCTGGGAATCAGAAAGCAAAAAAATCTGTAAAAAGGTTAATCCTTTTTATTGGGACTCCATTGACCTCTCTGCAACCTTTGAATTAGATGGTGCATGAGTTCTGTTAAGGATCTCACATCTTTACCTGGACTTCTGTATAATTAAATCAAAGAGGCGTTGAATCTAAGGTCTTATAGCAAAAATGTAAGAGGGCAAATGTTGGTCTTGCATGTATATTATACTAATTCCCTTCCTAAAATGATGTTAAATCAACAAAGTCTGGGAAGGAAAAAAGAACACCTATAACTTTGGATCCAGTTTGTGCTAAAGCTATGGTGATTTTGGACATCTAATCTTAAACAGGGTTTGAATTCCCACTTGGATATGGACAGCCACTTAGAGGTTTATCACACACTGTTTAAATGGTGATTAAAGCTATTTGCCCCAGTCACATTTAATTCTGAAGTCGGATCCTATCACATGCACCAGGGGCCAGGTAAATGCAACCCAGCTGTATTCCATACCCCAGCCACGCTTATCTGGCATCTTTTTAAAAATGGGAATCTGCTGTCTAGGAAAGCAGCCAAATGGCTGATAAGACCAAACAAACAAATGGCTTGTAGAGCTAGTGTGAAGCAGCAGCCGAGGTCTCTGCTTCAAAGTGCAGGGGGGGTTACCAGAAGAGTTGTCAAGCAGGCCAAGGTCCAGGGTATGAGATAAGCATGTTGGGTATGAGAAAAGGCAGTTCAAAGGTCAAGGGTTCTAGAAAATCAAGACGGGTCAGCATTCCAAAAAGCAAGGTTTCAGTCCAAGGAGCAAGGGGAGCCAGAGATTTAGCAACTCCTCAAATGAACATGTTGCAGGCACTCAGGTGCTTCTGATTACCAGCTCATTTCTGATGAAGTCTCTGTGACCTAGGCAAGCTCTTTCAGCTTGATGCTGACTGAAGGTAGGCACGGTCCCTTGATTCTCCTCCATGCCCAGAGACGCTGAAACCGGAAGACTTGACTGCTGAGCCTTCTGAGAGGCCACAGGCTCTGTTGGATCAGGCACAGCAGAGCACCAGGCTGAGGCTCCACAGCTGCAGGCTCAGATCCCAGAGGAGATTATGGCTCATCCTCTGAGTCCTCCTCCAGGCAGGGCATGAAATCTGCCATTTTTAATAAGATGCCAATAAGCGTGGCTGGGGTCCGGGCAACCAGGTTGCATTCACCTGGCCCCCGGCATGTGAGATAGGATCCGACTTCACAATTAAATGCAACTAGGGTGAGTCACTTTAAATGCTGTACGATAAACTCCTGAGTGACCTTGGGCAAATCACATTCTTTCAGCCTTAGAGGAAGGCAAAGGCAAACATGTGAACAAACCCTGCCAAGAAAACCTCATGATAGCTTTGCCTTAGGGTCACCATAAGTTGAAAATGACTTGAAGCTACACAACAACAAACAAAATCTTAGCCAGCAGAAAAAAAAGATATTAAAGATTTCTGGGTTCGTATAGTTTTTCATTTTTTATGTACTTCACCAAAACCACTTCTCTTTTCTTTCTCATGTTTTTCCTTCTTTATAATCCATCCCCTCTTAAACTTGGCCTTTCCCTAATGGATCCTAGAAAATTTCCTAGGATTAAGATCTTCAATATTGACTCCTGGATACTACACTTGATCTTAGCCAAAAGGCCTAGAAGCAATGTTAATCATGATAACTTATCTTCTATTTGAAAGAATGGAATTGCAAACTGTGTAGTTTATAAAGACTATTCACAGTTCAGTACTTATTCTATCCAAAATAAATGACATTTTCTGTGCAGAAAACAAATTTCTCATATAGAAAAGAGCATTTTCTGTGCAAAAATATTATTTTCTGCATTTACGCATAGAAAACAAGTTTCCTGCACAATAACATTTCCTTACAGAAAATGCTGTTTTCTTTACAGCAAACTTGTTTTCTGTGCAGAAATGCAGGGAATGACATTTCTGAAAATTCTGCTTTCTGTGAAACTTTTGTTATTTTAAATATTATTTTCTGGCCAGAAAATGCTGTTTCCTGTACAGAAAATGTTGTATTTAGAGCAAAGAAAAAAATGTGTATATTTTACACAGAACAGATTCTGAACTTCAAAGATGCTCCTCCTCAGTTCAGGATTGTATCCATCAGGGTTTCCCAACATTCAAGAAAGTTTTTTTTAACCCCTTTTTAATTTTTTTCAAAATAATATTTCCATTCCCAGTACTTATATGCATACATTTCCTGACAAATGTGTCACTAGCCTTCCTCCTCTTCCTCCTTCACTATCATCATCCCAGTACACATCAGGATTTACATTCTTCATCTCTCAGCTTCAGTATTTTGAACTAGAACTGAGCTTTGGGTATTCTGAACTAGAACACATGTCATCTTAGTCTAGATTCTTCTCTGGCCCCAATGCAAGTTCATAGGTTAGACTGATTAACAAGTCACAAGCCAGTGTGATGTAGTGCTTTGAATGGTGGATTACGATTGTGGTGATCACGGTTCAACTTCCCATTCAACTATGGAAATCCACTGAATGATGTTGGGCAAGTCATATTCTCTCAGCCTCAGAGGAAGGCAAATGCAACCCCCCTCTGAACAAACTTTGCCAAGAAACCCTCATTATAGGTTCCCCTTAGAGTTACATTAGTCAGAAATGACTTGAAGGCACAAAACAAAACAAAAAACCAAATAAATACTACATGAAGTTTTTTTAAAGCTGCTAATTTTTCAAAAAATAACTTTAAAAATAGCAGGAGGGGTGCTATTTTGGCATGTCTTTTGCTCTCATTTAGGAGATAATACCTCTCCTATAATGGTTGCTGTGACAAGGCATTCATGAAACACCTGAAAGCAAGGAAAGAATGTGCTTGCCTTCAAAATTATTGTTAGATTTTATGCAAATTTATACAGCTTTAATATGAAAGACCCACCTTCCATGCTTGATGGAAGATGGAATTGTACAACTGGGACAGAAAAGGCATTGCTTGACATGCATTTTGGAAAATACACTCATGAAAGGGAAAACATCCGTGTAGTTGTAAACAGTGCTAGAAATGATAGCAGTATTAGTTTATAGTCACTGAGGCTCACTTACCATTAAATTATTTATGGATATCTTCAATTCATGCATTAGTTATTGATCTGAAACCCCACTGAGTTAAACATATAAAACTGATTTGCAACTGTTGCATATTTTCTGTGATCTCTGCCCTGCTGGTAATATGGTACAGTAAATTGCAGAAACACAGCTGTTATAGAATAAGGAATAAAAGTGTTAATAAGTGATAATTAAGAGACTATTATTGGCTGATAAATAATGTGATGATATTTTCTGACATTTGGTGCTTCTGGCTGCCATTAATGCAGAAAGAAAACAAAACAAGGAGTCTAATCAGAAACCCATTTACTTTAGATTCCTCTTTCCAACATCAATAGGAATGCTTCAAAAGTAATTGGATTGTAGATTGCTATCTAATTTTGCTAGCCATGAGTTAGCATTACATCAGCTGGTGGCGGGGAAAGGACTTCCATACCACTTCATGGCAGCTAAAAATACTCTGTGTACTAGATATAGATTGAACACTGGGCTTGAAAACTGCTGCTGATTGTAGGTATGATGTTTTACACTGTTTGGTTTGAATCTGAACAATATCAGAAGTCTTATAAATTTAAAGCAACAATTTGAAGCTTCAGAATATATGGTCTGACAGTTTTTCACTATATTTTGCACCAGCAATAAAGTAGATGGGTTGCAGTCATTTGCAGAATAAGCACTTATCCTTACTAAGGAGGAATACTTTTCACTGATTTACTTGCATATGTATGATGATACTCAACTAATATATGGTATACTTGTTTACCACTCATGGCAAACCTCCTCTCTTACTCAGTACAGATGGAAAGAATACTAATATAAAGATTTGGATGAAAAAGGGGCTACCTGATAAGGCAAATCCTGAACACTTTTTACAATAGAACTTCTTCTGTTTTTAAAAAGATCTGCAGAAAATTGTATTTTCTGTACAAAAATGTTATTTCTGTGCAGTAAGCATTTTTTTCCCATAGAAAACAGTACTGAGAAGGATTTTTTTCCTGAACAAAATAATGTGTAGATTTTTCACAGGATGAATCCTAAACTGTAAGTAGTCCTTGTAACATTTTGAGGACTTTTTTTTTTTTTTTTTTTTTTTTGCAGCACAGAGAAAAATGATTAAATTATTCTTTCTTACCCACAAGAATTTACATCCTTATATATTATCATGCTTGCCTCTGACATATACATCCTTATATATTATCATGCTCCTCTGATGTATAAAAACATGACTGTAAATCTCTGCAGTAAGTCCTAGGTCTGAACCTAGGTTTGCTCCAAAATGCAAAGAAACAACCCAGCATATAACCAATGGAGTTTTTCCTTCTTCTTTCATACCTGTATTGTTAGGAATACCCTCAACAACATGATTATAAATATTTTATCATACATGAATGTAAAATGAACCAGACCACGGGGGGTTGCAGACTGCCAAAAATAGTGCAAATTGAGTCCACTTTTAGGGTTAGGGCTAGGGCTAGGGAATCATGAGAAGTGTATTTTATTGTGGTACCAGAGCTCTCTGACAGAGAAGGCTCAATTTCTCAGGAAAAAAAAATTCTCATGATTCCCTAGCACTAACCCTAACCCTAAAAGTGGACTCAATTTGCACTATTTCTGGCAGTCTGCAACCCCCCCTCCCCACATCAGAAATTACAGCTTTTTCTTGGATTAATGATCCCTATATGATATCTGTGTTCCCAGAATTCCTTAGCATTGACCCAGGGCAATTAAAGCAGTCTCAAACTGGATTATTTCTGTAGTGTTTTTTGGACCAAAGATATACAAACATACTCCCACTCCCTCTCACACACAAATACATGCATACTCCCTCAGCTGTCACATACACAGATAAGCAATTCCTCCAACAATTTTCTTAAACACGCAGGCTGAAAGAAAACCATTGATCTACTCTGTGCTCTCTGCTCTCTTCTTATGTCTTTTCAGCTTTTCACAAGTTCTGATAACTTTGTGGAGCCTATAAAAACTATTTTCTGGTTCAGAACAATGGTTACCATGGTATTTTGTGAACTGGGTTTTACCTGGATTCTAGGGCTGTTCAACTGGATTCCCTTCCTAGTCTCATATCTTGACTTCAGAGTCAACTGCCCTGCAAATAATTTCTCTTACCTCACTTTCCATCTACTTATAATTATAATTAATAGTTATAATTATCTACTTATAATAGTTATAATGAACTATTTTCAGCTGACAATATTTTGAGATGACAATATCCAGGAAATAACCATATACAGTTGACCTTTTCCATTTGTGGAGCAGGAGTTGATTTTGCCCCACCTCTGAGATGAGAAAAAATGCAGGTGGTTGCACCCCATATTATTCAATAGGCAGTGATGTGCATGTATCCACATCAGCAAATCCATATACATGTACCACCATTGGGGCATTACAATCTATGGGCAGCCAAATCCATGGATCACTAGCCCGCTGATGTATCAACCCACTGTATCTCATGCACAGGTCCTACAGGGAGAGACAAGGAACTGGATTTGAGTGTGGGACCTTCTGTATGCCAAACTTGCCCCACCATTCTCATGTTGTTGTACTTAATACACATGTCTACAACACTGGGGGGGCTAAACCTGATGTTACTTATTTCCACCATACACAAGTATCATTTGAATTAATCTTATAATATCTGCTACAAAAGCAGCCTATGGTGTGTCAGACCCAACAGCAGCCCCTGGGGAACTGTCTGCTTACATACAGTTCATATATTATTTGGACACAGTTAAAGATCACAATAAGCATACCAAGTGGATCTAACCTTCTAATTCTACAAAGCTTGAGTTTCACAAGATTGGAAGTATGTGCTGGATCTAAATTTACCATTTTTATTCAGAACACAAAGCATAGAATCAGCCTGTCCATGGTCTATAATAGGATCTTGAAACCAGTTAGCTAATGGCCTTCCATTAACCCCATTCAGCCTCATCAATGCTAAAGGATGCAGTGAACTGTATTTCTTCAAAATCTGAAAGGCAACAGTTTTCCCAGGCTTGTTATATAAGAATACTGAAGACTAAATGTGAATTAATCTTGTCCCTTCTAAGAATGTGTGATACAATTGTTGGACAAAACAGTAGAATAGTATAAAACTGTTTACCATTTTAAAGCAGCAACAGAGAAAAATTAACACAGATGTTTGATACACTAGCATCTTCAAGCTTCTTTCTACAGATATGGAGAACTTACTGTCTAAGAAGCTGGCCATTCAAGCATAAAAAGCATAACAATTCAAACCCATTCTGCAATGGAATGCTTTAAATTTACAGTTAAAAAGAAACACATATCATCTAATTGTTTTCACTTACAGCTATGCAATAGTGAAGTGTCTCACCATCCATTTGAAAGCTTTTCTCCTTCCTGTTTCCCCCTTTTGTTCAATAACTGCATCTCAAAAATAACAATAAGCTGTGTGAGGGCCACTTTACTTCTTCTTGTGTGGCAGCCCAATGAATTTTAACATCCCACCACTGCCGCCAATTTGGTGATTAGACCCACTGAAACTGCTTATTTTTTCCTCTTTTAAAACTATCTTTGCCACCAATTATGAAATGTACCAAACCACTTTTAGTGATTATTAGTAGTGTGGCTATTCCAGGTTTAGACAAACTTGTAACTGAACAACAATAAGGCTTTATTTGAAGAATGTTTTAATAATGTTTTGCTTATTCAATTGGTATATGCACTTCTTCTTGTTATAATTTGTTACACAATTCTCTCTCAAAAGAACACCAGTTACTCTCCTTTAGGACCCAAACAGTCCTGAACTTCTATTATCTATTCTAGCCACCTAGGTAAAATATATCCCTCAGGATATCAAATCCCAATAACTCTCCCACTTGGAGTTCTGTATTGGAACTAATGGGCTCAACAGACAGTCCCAAAGGAGTAGCTTCCCACTGCCCCTTTCAGCAGCAGATCAGGCCTGCTGCAACTTCATGCCATGGCCCTGATCTGGTGATTTGCTGGCCCAAAAAGGAGTGGCAAAATGCTGTTCCTTTTCAGAATGACAAAAAGCCACCCTTGCTGCTGTGGTGGTGGCTTTTTGCTGTTTCTTTGGCACAGTACATCTAAATGCTGCACTGCAGAAATAGTATGATGCCGCCCACCATGTGAGTGGGCAGATAGTGTGATACCCAGCATCGAGGTGGAGTTGGGGCATGTGGCATGTGGTTGCCACACCCTCACTCCACCCTGATGCCAGCCCTTTATGCCAGTTTGTAGAGGCCCTATGTCCCTAACTTCTGGACTTTAGCCTAACTCCAACTGTCTGCAACAGTCTCCTCTTTTACTCCATCCTTCGATTTGATTGGCTGCCACCAGCTCTCTTTCTATTTGTTGTCACTAGGATTGGCACAATTCTGTCTTCTCTCCATAAGCTGTTGTGGTGATTTTTTTTTTAAATGTTTATTTGAAAAGCAACATTATCAAGATGAAAATTCTGATTGATCTGAGGATGTGCACACATTAAAATTGATGGCAAACAAGTGATCCACACAGAAACAACTGAAGAGTATACAGAAAACTCTACCACAAGGCAAATGCAGGTATATTCAGCAAAGATGACAATGTGAAGTCGAAGGCTTTAATGGCTGGTATCCATGATTTTTTGTGGCTTTTTTTGGGCTATGTGGCCATGTTCTAGAAGATTTTATTCCTGATGATTCACCAGCATCTGTGGCTGGCATCTTCAGAGAATGCTGGCAGGCAAGTGAGTGGGATATATATTATATATACTGTGTGACCCTTGGTTGAAAGAAGGTGATTTACATGTTAATCTGTGTGTTCTGAATGACAAGGCCTCAGAGTGGGAGGATAGGTAAGGAAGTATTGTGTCTATTTAATTGGTGATCCATTGTCTGCTGGGAAAACCTCTGACCCTGGTGGTTTTCATTTGCACATGCTGGGTCTTGATTTTGGTGTTTTTCAAGACTGGCAGCCAGACTTTGTTTACTTTAAGGATTTCTTCTTTCCTATTGAAATTGTCTAGCTGGTTGTGGATTTCAATGGCTTCCCTGTGCATTATGACCTGATAGTTGTTGGCATGGTCCAAAATGACAGCATTTTTAATAGTATTTTATGCCCATGGTGTTCTGCTACTGCTGATTTTTCTGGCTAACTTAGTCTGCAGTATCTCTCATGTTCCTTGATTCATGTTTGAACACTGTGTTTGGTGGTCCACATGTAGACTTGTCCACAGTTGCATGGTATATGGTAAACTCCTGTGTCTGTGAGAGGGTCTCTCCTGTCCTTCATTGAGCACAGCATTTGCTGGATTTTCTTGGTAGGTTTGTATATCATGTGGAGGTTGTGTTTCCTCACCACTTTCCCTATTCTGTCTGTGACTCTTTACCAAAGATGACAATGGTAAGGGATACAGACAGAACACTTCTAAATCACCCAGACAGATGTATCCTGCCCAGTGAAGAAGAAATATGGGGAACTTTAAGCCCAAATACATTCTATATGTTTACACAAAAACATAGTGGCTCAGGACTGCATTCAAAGCTTGCTCTCCATTCTTTTCCACTATAAACTAAGGGTATTTCCAGTTCTGTTTATTGATTTCAGAGTCAATCTGTCTTTAAGTAGTATCATACAACTATTTCAGGTGGCAGACTTTTCAAACACAGGAAACATCAGCAGTGTCAAAGAAAAGAGTTGTGTGTGCTACATGTTCTTGCAGCATCTCCTAAACAAGCCCACTTCCTCCATATTCAGCGGATGCTGCTATCCTGTGTGCCATGCTGAAATAAATTCAACTGATTTTCAAGTGTTGATGAGGGAATGGATGAAATGACAGAAAAAAGGAAATATGGAGACTTTTTGTCCATATTTGCTCATAGTATCCAAAAGAGATTTTGGTTTTTTACACATATATGTTTTCAGTGTGATGAACAAGATCCCAATGAAAGGACAGCTCTTCTTTTCCCTTCCATTCCATTACCCATAGTTACTATGCCTGTGTGCCATGGCTTCACCTTCCTCTACTTACGGCAACTGCCATACACTAACCTGAAGTGCACCTGTTCCCATTTTCCAACATACTGGTTGTTTTAGGGGAGACTTTTTTTTTTTATAACATAAATATATTACAATATTAAAAAAAGATTCACATATAATATTTAAACAGCAGAATAATGATTTATACATTAATTTCCATCTGGCTATTTCTCAATATTCTTTATAATTCAATACTGACATATCCTGTCTATATGTTGTTACATATTGTTTTCTTTTGTAACTTCTATTTTGTTATTCTCTTTGTAATATTCTAACTTCCTTTGGTTATATGAAATTTCTCCCAAAGTGATCTTTCAAAATTATTCCTGTAATCTTATTACTTTAAATTCCCCAAATTTTATCACAATAAAGAAATAATGAATTCCATATCTCATTTGTTTCATAATATGTTTTCCCTTGTCTTATTTCCTCTTTTTTATCCATCACTGACATATCTATCAATCTAAGCAACCAATCCTCGATAGTAGGCGTTCCATCTGTCTTCCATTTGCTGGCCATTAAAGTTCTAGCTATTGTTATCATATACAGGAGTAATTTCTTTTTATTTTCTGACCCTTTCACTCCGTGGGTCATGTTCAATAGATATATTTCAGGTAAGTCTATTATTTCCACTATTGTTTTATGAATATTTTGCCAAAATTTTACTATAATAGGACAAGTCCACCACATATGTATCCATGTACCATATTCTTTCTTACATTTCCAGCAGTAATAATTATTATTTTTATACATTTTTGCCAATCTCACAGAGGTTAAATACCAACGTGTTTCCATCTTAAAGTAGTTTTCTCGTAGTAGTTGGTTTTTAGTGAATCTTTAAGTAACCTTTCTAGCTTTGTTCCAATTTTCCAATGATATTTCCTCACCTATATCCCTAGCCCAGTGTATCATATGATCTTTCACCACTTCTCCCTCTAATTTCCTTTCTATTAGAGTTCTATATAGGCTAGTTATTAATTTTGGTTTTTCTGTTAACAGAATTTTATCTAATTCATTTTTAGATAAGTATATTCCTTGATTTTTTTGATCACTTTTATTTATACTTTGGAGCTGATGATATTGAAACCATGTTAAGTCTGGATCTAAAATTTGAATATCACTTAGTTCTTTTAATTTCATCTGCCCATTTCTTGGGTCTTGTATAATTATTTTCTCATATGTCAGCCAGTTCTTTACTTTTCTAAATCTGCTTAGCATAGCTTCCTGTGGTGACATCCAGCCAGGAATTCCTTGGTAAAATTTGGTCTTGATTTTTCCCCATGTTTTTATAAGTGCATGTCTTAATATGTGATGGCTAAATCTTTGGTGTATTTTTGCTTTCTCGTACCAAAGGTACGCATGCCACCCGTACCTTAAATCGTGGCCTTCCAGATCTAAGAGTCTTTTATTTTTTATGTTAATCCACTCCTGAATCCATGATAATGCACATGCTTGGAAGTATATTTTTTTACAAACTGTAAGTGACTTCCAGTTTATTTCTAAATTCTGAAACAGTCCTCATAGTTGTGTGCCTTCAGTTTGACTCTGGTCTATAGCAACTCTATTATCTTGGTCTTAAAGAACCATGGAACAAGGCAGAATTTCCTCCCACCTCATGGGACAGGGGGACATTTTCAGTTTTTTAGGTTTTTATAAAGGTAGTGTCAATGTGTGTGTAACCCTCTAAAGGGCTCATGCTACCCTCGGGCCTTAGTTAGCTGCCCATCCCTGCTCTAACTTAAAACAGAAAGATCATATCTAAACATGGTGATAGAATCAGGTCCAGCAACATAGGCCTGAAACAGTTGAGCCAAATAAAGTGGCTTCCTGCAGCTTTGGGTTCATGGTGTTCAGATGATGCATGCTATCAAATTGGCCGGAAACCACACGGAGGCCACGCTAGAGGCCAAAAAGCCAGCCCAAAAAGAAGTCGGTTTAAATTGACTCCTGGCCAGTGCAGCTTGAGACCACTTCTTTTGACCTGTCTGCTTCACCCCATTATCAAAAGTTGTATTGTGTGTTATAAATTATCTTACCAATGATTTCTTAAGCTTCAGACTCCAGATGCAACTCTGCATATTAACACGAATATTAATATTAGTGAAAGCTCCTCTCTTTAGAGTTATTAATATTCAGAGGGCTTGTTGATCTTCTGAAGCCAAAAGAGGCTTTATTTTAGGCAGAATGAAGCAACTACCTTAGGAGGTAGGATATATGGACAAGTGGCAGAACAGTGGACAGAGGTATGCACATTGTACACGGTGCCCTGTACTCCATAAATTAGTCTTCTCCTCTCAAGTGTGAAGAAAAATAGTGATCCATCTCTAGTGTTGAAGTAAGAGTCAGTTTCCAGAGCAGCTGGCTTCTGCCCATGGAATGGGTATTGGAAGATTTTTACATTCTCTTTTCCCCCTCCTTAGATAGATAGGGATTTCCTGTATACAAACTCTTCTCTCTCTCTCTCTCTCTCTCACACACACACACACACACACACACATATTCAAACTAACCATGTGACTTAGGCCACTCCCCTTTTGGGACTAACACATATTCTTTCAAAACTTTCAACTGAACTGTTGGTCCTCTAAATTCCTCCTCTTTCAACTTTATTTGGAAAGATGATGAGATAAATATTTCTTCTCAACCTGAACTATTCACTAGCTAGATTAGAATATAGCCTTTTATGTAAATATAGATTAAAGCCATTAGTAAACTTTTGTTTTGAACTATAAGTTACTTGTGTTGTTTTTGGAGTCAGTCTCAATTCTTAGGGAAGCATAGTTAGACAAAGGCACATTTCTGCTACTCTGCTAATTTAAAACTAGACCCTAACAGGCTTGGCTTTGATATTTTTGACACTTTTTTTTGTTTCCTTTACAAAGGCTAAAGCTTTAAGAAACTTAAATTACCCTACAATGGGAATAAGTGTCATCTTGCCTTTCACCCCAGCAGCAAAGTCTCTTGTACCCAATCCTGTATGGACCCAAGGATAATTGAACATGAATGAGATTAACCAGTTACATATATATTCCTCATGTCTGTGTGCCTTCAGAATTGTAATCAAAACTCCTCTAGTTTCTATAGCTACAAGATCACATAGACATAGAAAGTTATGGTATATAGAAGAAAAAGAAAATGGGAAAAAGTTAGGAAAAGATGAAGGTGCATTAGTAACATAAGAGAATGACTAATATACAAACAATATTTCAAAAGTGCATTTAGAAAAATAGAATAGACATTAAAAGAAAACAGTCATGTGGGCAATTAAAATTCCCATGATCAAACGGTGAAGACTTCTATTAAAATGTCAAAACAAACAAATAAGAAAGATGGCATGAGAGGAGAGGAAACAAGCAAGCAGATACATCTCCCATGAAATGGTTTAGAATGTGTGTGACTAACTACAAAGACAAGATTCCTGGATGTGTGAGAATAAGCTCAAAATAATTTTCTAAAAATCGCCACTTCTTGTATTCAAGGTCATTGATCATGCTCTGACTTCACTCACTTTCTTTGAGCTGCTGCCACAGAGAGTGCAGCTATGGTATATAAATGGTAATTTAGAATGAATTTGAAAAATGTTACATGGTTATATGTGCACAGTAAACAGAATCCAGAGAATGAATCTTGGGATCTCATTAAACTTAGGACAAATTCACACAACCTTTTTGTTTCTGGTTTTCCCTCATGCTAATTGGAAACACCATGTAGAAACTGGCCATGCAAAAATGTTCAGTGTAAATTTACTCAGAGGTCAGAACAGTAGCATCTGCATACAACTATTTATATTCATAGAATCATAGAATCATAGAATCATAGAGTTGGAAGAGACCACAAGGGCCATCCAGTCCAAACCCCTGCCATGCAGGAACTCCCAATCAAAGCATCCCCGACAGATGGCCATCCAGCCTCTGTTTAAAGACCTCCAAGGAAGGAGACTCCACTACTCTCCGAGGGAGTGTATTCCACTGTCGAACCGCCCTTACTGTCAGGAAGTTACCCCTAATGTTGAGGAGGAATCTCTTTTCCTGGAGCTTGCACCCATTGTTTTGGGTCCTAGTCTCTGGAGCAGCAGAAAACAAGCTTGTTCCCTCCTCAATATGACATCCCTTCAAATATTTAAACACGGCTATCATATCACCTCTCAACCTTCTCTTCTCCAGGCTAAACATCCCCAGCTCCCTAAGTCGTTCCTCATAGGACTTGGTTTCCAGACCCTTCACCATTTTAGTTGCCCTCCTTTGGACACGCTCCAGTTTCTCCACATCCTTTTTGAATTGTGGTGCCCAGAACTGGACCTGACCAAAGCAGAATAGAGTGGCACTACTACTTCTCTTGATCTAAACACTATACTTCTACTGATGCAGCCTAAAATTGCATTGGTCTTTTTAGCTGCTGCATCGCACTGTTGACTCATGTTCAACTTGTGGTCCACCTGGATTCCTAGATCCCTTTCACACATAGTCTCATTCAACCAGGTGTCCCCCATCGTATATCTGTGCTTTTTGTTTTTCCGCCCTAAGTGTAGTTAGTACCTTACATTTCTCCATGTTGAATTTCATTTTGTTAGCTTTGACCCAGCTTTCTAGTCTGTTCAAGTCATTTTGAATTTTGATCCTGTCCTCTGGGTATTAGCTACTCCTCCTAATTTGGTGTCATCTGCAAATTTGATAACTATGCCCCCAATACCGTCATCCAAGTCATTAATAAAGATATTGAATAGCACTGGGCCCAGGACAGAGCCCTGTGGCACCCCACTGGTCATTTCTTTCCAGGTTGAAAAGGAGCCATTGTTGAGCACCCTTTGGGTTCGGCCAGTCAACCAATTACAAATCCATGTAACAGTTACTTTGTCTAGGCCACATTTTACCATCTTGTTTGCAAGAATGTCATGGGAAACCTTGTCGAAGGCCTTACTGAAATCAAGATTTACTATATCCACAGCATTCCCTTCATCTACCAAGCTGGTGATTTTATCAAAAAAAAGAGATCAGATTTGTCTGGCATGACCTGTTTCTCTGAAACCCATGTTGACTTTTTGTGATTATGAAATTACCTTCCAGATGTTCACAGACTCTCTGTTTAATGATCTGCTCCAGGTTCTTTCCTGGTATTGATGTCAGACTAATTGGACGATAATTGTTGGGATCCTCTTTTTTCCCCTTTTTGAAGATGGGGCCAACATTTGCCCTCCTCCAGTCCACTGAGACTTCTCCTGTTTTCCAGGAGTTCTCAAAGATTATTGCCAATGGTTTCGATATTACGTTTGCCAGTTCTTTTAATACCCTTGGATGTAATTTGTCTGGTCCTGGAGACTTATATTCATTTAGATTAACCAGGTATTCCTGTACTATCTTTTTACTTATTCTGTGCTGAAATTCTCCTATTCTGTCCTCTGCTCCATTATCCTCAGGTTGAGCACCCTTTGCCTTTTCTGAGAAGACTGAATCAAAGAAGGTGTTGAGTAATTCTGCCTTTTCTCTGTCTCCTGTTTACTTTTTGCCATCTTCTCCACACAGTGGCCCTACCATTTCCTTCTTCTTCCTTTTGCTACTGACATACCCAAAAAAGCCCTTTTTATGGTTCTTAACCACTCTAGCAAGCCTGAGTTCATTCTGCGCTTTAGCTTTTCTGACTTTACCCTTACATGTGCTAGCTATTTGTTTGAATTCCTCTTTGGTGATTTCCCCATTTTTCCATTTCTTATACATGTTCCATTTAAAACTTAGTTCAGTTGCAAGTTCCTTAGTCATCTATCCTGGTTTCTTGAGACACCTCCCATTTTTCCTCCTTGTTGGCACGGTTTGAAATTGTGCCTTCAGTATCTTCCTTTTGAGAAACTCCCATCCGTCTTGAACTCCCTTCTCTTTTAGTATTCCTGTCCACTGGATCACCCCCAGTATTTCTCTAAGTTTAGTAAAATCAGCTTTCCTAAAGTCTAGAATGCATGTCTGACTATGCCTGGCTTCTCCTTTCCACTGTATAGTAAACTCCAGGAGGACATGATCACTCCCGCCTAAGGATCCAACTACTTGCACCCCATTAACTAGGTCTTCCCTGTTAGTTAGGATCAGATACAAAATAGCTGACTCCCTTGTTGCCTCTTCCACCTTTTGGACAAAGAAATTGTCTTCGAGGCAAGTGAGGAATTTGCTAGACCTTGAGGATTTTGCTGAGTTTGACTTCCAGCAAGTATCAGGATAGTTGAAGTCACCCATCACCACTATTTTTCTCCTTTTCTGGTACTAATCAGTGACCTCTGACTCACTAGTTGAGGTAACTATCTCCTCTTCTCAGGAATACAAAATATGGGAAAGTAAGGCCTATTTATGTGACTAGCTAACCAGGACCTTTTGAAAATAGTTTGTCTTTCAGTCAACCTATTTAAAAATCACCTAAAGCTAATGTTTAGGAATGCATATTAACTAGGAATTCAGAGTTTTAGCAAGAAAAATGTAGCATCCATACAATATTTTATTAAACATTCTGCTTATTCATCATTTTATATATTCATTTATTTATTTTATTTATATGCTGCCTTTCTTGTACAATTACAATTGTATTATTGTAAGACCTAGGAGGTTGTGGGTTGGATAAATAGGATTATACCATCAGCCATAAAGTTCTTTGTCATCTGAGATGGGGTTAAAGGACTCGGTTTATCCTACGTCCCAATTACCCCATCTTGTCAGTGGCTTTAAATCCTATCACCGCACCTGAGGCCGGGAATGGGACGGGGGCGGCTATTGGAGTTGTGTTGGGGAATGGGAGGTATGGTTGTAACAGAGGGAACAGATGTTACAAAAGAAGACGGGATCGCTGTTTGAAAGCTATCCCGCCTTCAGTTCCCCCTGTTTCCCAGAATGGCTTGGAGAGCAGACCAACCATTCCACAGAACCTCACCTTGCTCCTCTGCAATGCCAGGTCGGTGAAAAATAAGACCCATATCATCCAGGACCTCCTCCTGGATGAGGATGCCGACCTGGCTTGCTTCACAGAGACCTGGCTGGGGGAGGATAGTGCTGCTATATGGGCGCAGGCCCTCCCAGCCGGGTACTCTGTCAGTGAGCAGGTGAGGGGAAGTGGGCGGGGGGGCGGAGTGGCTCTGGTTCATAAGAACACCTTGACCTTGACCAGGATACCTGTCCGGAACACAGTCCACTTCGAGTGTATGTACCTTAGCCTGAGGACTAGGGATAGTTTGGGGATTTTGCTAGTCTACCGACCACCCCGTTGTCTAGCAGACTCCCTGACCGAGCTGACGCAGCTGGTCTCTGAGCTGGTGTTGGAGACCCCCAGACTTTTAGTTTTGGGGGACTTCAACATTCCGCTTGAGACCAGTTTAACAGGTGCGGCTCGGGAGTTCATGGAGACCATGACAAACATGGGCCTATCCCAATTGGTCAACGGGCCCACACATTGTGCAGGTCATACACTCGATGCAGTCTTCTGTACCGAACAGGCATATCCGTGGGCGGAGGTGGTAAGCACCTCCACATTGTCATGGACGGATCATTTCCTGGTCAAGACAGAACTCAGGGCCAATTTCTGCTCCTCCGGGGGTGGTGGACCCATTCGAATGGTCCGCCCTCGAAGGCTGATGGAGCCAATTGGATTCCAGAAAGCCTTAGAGGGTTTAATGGTTGGGAATGCCAGGGATCCTGTCGATGCTCTGGTAAATACCTGGAACACCAATCTCACCAGGGCTATCGACACGATCGCTCCCAAGCGCCCTTGCCATCCCGCTTCTAATCGGAGGCCTTGGTATACACCAGAGCTGAGGAGGATGAAGCGGTTTGGACAACGGCTAGAGCGCAGGTGGCGGAAGACTCGTCTCTTATCTGATAGAACTCGCCATAGGAACTTTCTTCGTTCCTATCGGGAGGCAATACGTGCAGCGAAGAGAGCTTTCTCCTCTGCACGTATTGCGTCTGCAGAGTCCCGTCCAGCAGAGCTGTTTAGGGTGGTGAGGGAGATGACGCAGGTGTCCCCTGCGCCAAATCCCTTGCTTAACCCGACGACGGCCTGCTGTGACGCATTTAACAACTTCTTTGCAGACAAAATCTCTCAGATAAGAGCCGACTTAGATGCCACCATTGAAACAGAGTCGATAGGCGAGGCGTCCAGTGACTCCGCCGATGTAGTTCTACTGGATCAGTGGCAATCTGTGAGTACCGAGGACGTGGACAAGCTGCTTGGTAAGGTGAGGAAGACGACTTGCCCTCTCGACCCTTGCCCATCATGGCTGGCCGTCCAGGGGGGGATGCATTGATGAGATTCCTCACGGATATCGTCAATGCATCCTTCAGGGAAGGACATGTTCCATCGTGTTTAAAGGAAGCGGCAGTTAGGCCGCTCCTAAAAAAGCCTTCCCTGGACCCCCTGGATATGAAGAACTATAGGCCTGTGTCATTGCTGCCATTTTTGAGCAAGGTGATCGAGAGGGCGGTTGCTCTTCAGCTCCAGGCAGTCTTGGATGAAGCCGATTATCTAGACCCATTTCAAACCGGCTTTAGGACAGGCTTTGGGGTTGAGACTGCCATGGTTGCCTTGACCGACGATCTGCGTCTGAGCATCGACAGGGGTAGTGTGACCCTGTTGGTGCTCCTATACCTCTCAGCGGCTTTCGATACTATAGATCACGGCATCCTCTTGGACCGCCTGAGGGGGTTAGGTATCGGGGGCACTGCTTTGCAGTGGTTCCGGTCCTTCCTCTCGGGTCGGTCCCAGAGGGTGCTGCTTGGGGACTGTAGCTCCAGTAAGAGGAACCTCACTTGTGGGGTTCCTCAGGGGGCTATTTTGTCCCCGATGTTATTTAACATCTATATGAAGCCGCTGGGTGAGATAATACGGAGTTATGGTGCTGGGTGTTATCAGTACGCTGATGACACCCAAATCTATTTCTCCGTGTCTCGTTCGTCGGCCTCGAATTCCAATGGCATCTCTTCTCTCAATGAATGTCTTCAGGCGGTAATGGGCTGGATGAGGAAAAACAGATTGAAACTGAATCCAGACAAGACGGAGGTGCTCACGGTAGCGGCCCCGAAACCAAGAATTGGGTTGCAACCTCCAGTCCTGGATGGGGTCACACTCTCCTCCAGTGACTGTGTTCGCAGTCTGGGGGTACTCCTTGACTCGTCGCTCCTGATGACGAATCAGGTAAATGCGACGGTCAGGAGTGCCTGTTATCAGCTTCGGCTGATACGCCAGCTGCGCCCTTTTCTGGAAGTAAGGGATCTCGAAACTGTTGTGCACGCACTGGTAACCTCACGCCTGGACTTCTGTAATGCGCTCTACTTGGGGCTACCCTTGTGCTTGGTTCGGAAGCTTCAGTTGGTACAAAATATGGCAGCCAGGCTTGTTTCTGGTACATCTAGGAGGGACCACATTACTCCGGTTCTGAGGTCCCTCCACTGGCTGCCTATCAGCTTCCGGGCCCAGTACAAGGTGTTGGTTATTACCTTTAAAGCCCTAAATGGCTTGGGTCCAAGCTATATCAGGGACCGCCTCCTCCCGTACAATCCTCCCCGCGCTCTCCGGTCCTCTGGGAGGAACTTACTGCAGCCTTTAAAATCTAGGCTTGCAGCGACCTCCCAGAGGGCGTTCTCTGCTGTCGCCCCCAAACTCTGGAACGACCTGCCGGATGAGATCCGTCAGTTGACATCATTAGACAGCTTTAAAAAAGCTGTCAAGACGGATCTCTTCCGGCAGGCCTTTCCAGATTAACCATCCCGGCCCAGGCTTCCTGATCCCCTCATTCCTCCCGTGGCCCCATCTTTAGTGATGGTTGAGGATCTCCAGAGGGACATCAGGGTTTTTAGGTGGTTTTCATTATGGTTTTATGTTCTTATATTGTGCTTTTAATTTGTTATATTGTTTAATACTTTCTTAAGGGGGGGAGGGATTATAATGTTTAATGTTATATTTTAATCTTGTCATATTTTATTGTTGTCAACCGCCCGGATTGGTTCGCCACAGGGCGGTATACAAATAAATATTATTATTATTATTATTATTATTATTATTATTATTAATTTTAATAATTAATTTTAATAATTTAATTTTAATAGAGACATAATTTTGTAAATTATACACATGGTTACCATACCCTCTAACTGTCCAGGCTTTCTGGGATAGTCCCAATTAATCCTCCATCGTCCCACTTTTTCAGCTGCTTTTAACATATCTCAATTTTTCTCTCCTCTTTCTGTTTCTCTCCTTTGTCCTCAGATTATTTCATTGCTGCAAACTTAATTCAAAGATAAAAAGTAGTAATTCACAATCAAGTAGGGAGATTTACAAAAGACTTGAATATGCTGAGATTTATCTAATTGCATGTATAAGAAACAAACATTACACCATACATTATAGTACTTCACAGCACTTTCTTACAGATTTCACTTGTATTCAACAACACTCACCAGACTTTTAAAAATCTTAACTATTTGTTCTTACAACTCAGTGGGGAAAAGCCAAGGTAGACAAAATACATTTTTTATTGAGGATCATTCCTGATAGTGTCTATCTAGGTACAAGATTCATCAAGTTCCTAAGGAGATTACACAAATTCACCAGGCATCTGTTGCAAAAAATAAAAGTATGTCTTTGAGAGCATGTAAATGGTCTAGGCTTTCCAGGCTGAACAGGTGATAGGATTCCTATATCTTTAATCTTAAGAGATCCTGGGGCAGGAAAAAATGAAGAATGATTACAGTTCTGTATGTCTAGCTGTAGGAACACAGCTGGGTGCTTTTCCTCCTTACCCCTGCCATTAGCCAGCAAAATGGGAATGCAGCACTAATAATAATAATAATAATAATAATAAAATTTATTTATACCCCACCCCTTTGAGATCAGTCAGGATGGCTTACAGTAAATATGCAGTACAACAGTAAAAACAAATTACATCCCACCCACCCCTTAAAAAGTTATTAAAACTAATACAAGTTAAAGATGGACAAAGTTAAAACAACAATCACAAGTGTACAATAAAATGACAGAGGACTGCGGCAATATAGTAAATGGTTTTCGGGGAGGCAGATAGGGCTCCCCTAAGGAAAGGAGGGGCCTGAGGCCAGAATATTCTATCCAGGAAAGGCTTGCCAGAAGAGATCCGTCTTGACAGCTTTTTAAAAGCTGTCTAAAGATGTTGATTGGCTAAAGGCTTGAAGGATGAGGGAAGACACATTGCACAGTTCCAACTAGTGGAGTTCCAACTAGAACTTTACACTACATCTTCCTGCTCCATGATCTGTTAACATTAAAGGTATATGAGCTCTGTCCTGGTTTCACCTAGAAACTTTTACATGGCCTGTTAGATCTGGACTTTCCACCTTCCCTTTTAAAGAGACCTCACCTGCCAGTGTATCTTGTACTAGTAAACTCCATAAACATATGTGCTGTCTGAAATCTTCCATTGCATGACTCCACATTCTAGTATCAAAAGGGAGAGAGAGAAAGAGAGAAAGGTGCATATAAATCTTTACAGACTGAAAAAATGAATTGAGGGAATCTAAAGTCCCTGCATTCTTGCTTCTACACTAAGCTGTGCCATCACCTCCAGCATCAACACACTTGGTGGATGTTAGAGAATCTTGACAAAGCAGTGTCTCTCAATGTAAAATTCTATGTATTCATCATTAAAAGGAAAGAGAGCTCATCTCAAGATCCTTTAGGAATGCACACATTTAGGGAGGTTATGGACAGCTGAAGATGCCAGTCCTACCCTACACAGTCATGGGACATGCCCCCCCTACTGTTATACTTTCAGCACACAAAAAGGGCTGGATTCACCCCTAGGTTGTATGTGTGCGCATGTGCATGTGTCTCCACTATCTCCATACTTTGCATAATTTTAGAAATCTATAGCATTAGACTATCCTTGCTGGGAAAGTGAACATAGGGAACGAGTTAATATGCAATCAGGTTACTTGTCCAGTTACAAACATTATCTCTGTCTTCTCTTAAAGAAAATAGTTGTTTGTGTTCTCAGGAGGATGAGAAGAAAGATGATGCTCTTTCTTGCCATCATCTATCTGATTCTTCTAAATTAGGATAGGCTATTTTCAGAGTGCTTACAGTTTCCTTCCAGTGCCTTGGAAGTGCACACATTCATCTGCTCCCACACACTGCCCACCAAAACAAAACCATCCAGGCACTTCCACATTGAAATAAAAGTTCTCATGGGCCCAAAACAGCACTGGAGTAAAAGTGACCAACTGTGCCCTCCTAGACAATTTGATTGGTTATTTGTAGCCCCATTTTTTTTAGTTGGTCACTTGGAGGTTGGAAACAGTTATGGTTCATAGTGGAGGCCATGCAACTTGTGGGCCACACTTTGTTCACCCATGTTTTAAATGGTGATACCAGAGAACATTAGTTCTGTAAACAAAGCATGCACTCTAGCAATGAGCTAGGCTCCTTCTTCTTGGTCATCCTGGTTTTTTTTTGTCTACTCAGCCTATCTTAGTATGCTTTGCCTACTCTTAATTAGCCATGAAATAATTAAAATGGGAAATAGTTAGGAATTTGGCATCTAGAAACCTTATTTTGTGCCCAAGTATCATTTTTTTCCCTTACTCATGTATCACTGTTGTAACCATACTCTCAGTCATGCCTGAAGCCCTGGGAAATTATGCCTGCTGCAAATCATTATGGGGAAAGGTAGAAGTACAATCGACCTTCCATACCCATGGATTCTACATCCATGGATTCAACCATCCACTGCTTGAAAATATTTCAAAGTCTCTCCCCCCCCCCAAAAAAAAGCAAACTTTGAGGTTGTCATTTTATACAAGGGTCACCATTTTACTATGCCATTGTTTATAATGGGACGTGAACATCCATTAATTTTGGTATCCATGGGGAGTCCAGGAACCAAATTCCAGTGGATACCAAAGGCCCACTGTGCCAATCCTTTTCACCTGCAACAAAATGTACCAACAGCTTGTGAATGATTGCTAGAGGACAGTGCCCCACCAAGATGGGGAAAACACATAGGCATAACTGTTGTCTGCTGTAGTTCTGGGATTTTTGAGAGGGTAGATTGGGGTCTTTTTCTTATCTTCTGACATGGGACATGGCTGTGTGTTGGATGAGACATCTCAGGTTAGAAAGACTATTTCCTATATGGTTAAACCAACCAATCAGTTTAAGCTTCAGTTATCTGTACAAGGATTTCAAATAGATTGTACAATAGTGAAAAGTCACTGTACTGAAGCCATTGTAACCGTAGTGTAAGTTATATTGGAGATAATATGTTACACAGAAAGTTCAATGAAAATAACTTCCTCAAAAGACAATAAAAGGGTCATAAGATCAAACTTCATATCTAATTCTTTCCATTAGTTCAAGGTATGAAGCAAGACTCTGTGTAACATGCTCTATATGGTCTTCTATTTGTTCCAGAGAAGAGTGAAAAGGGAAACCTGCTAAAATGATTTATTGTACTGACTACTTGTTTTTTCTATCATGATCAATTCTAGTCAATTTTAAGTACAACAATTTATCTTATTTTGCTGCATAGGAGACATGTCTACATTGTTACAATTTTGCTTGTCTATACATAAGATTCACCTTATCTTTACAAAATCTACAATTTTTTATTGTTGTGAGGGAAAAATATTTCATTGATGCTCTAGTGCAGAAACCATTGCATTGAGAAGGGGTGCTAGATATACTCTCTCACACACTAAGGCTTTTCTGGGTATAACAAAATCACAACTTTATTAAAACAATTATATAGTGTTGACTTGATGTGAGGTCTGGATCTGCTGATAGAATCCAAATGTTATCCAATTGGACCTGTCTTTGGCCTGACTGCAGGAGGGAAAAGGGAGCGACAGCTGAAGAATCCATGTTGGTGCACATCCACTGTATGGCTCCCAGCCATCTGGTGGTAAGACATGCCCTTCAGTCTCCAAATTGGGTCTACTCTTTACTGCCACACACCAAAATTCCTTAGGGGCAGATGTATCCCTGAGAAGCCAAAAGTCTCCTATGTTGCTGATAGGCCATGGTCAGATGCTGATGTCATGGCACCTATTTGGAGTGCCCACCATAATCCATTGGCTGCATCCCAACTTTGTCCAATGCTGCCCACATAACTTCTATAAATTGGAATCTGGTCAGAGGAAACATTCAGCATGAACCAAGAAAAAACCCACACCATGAAGGTGTATATACAAAAGTTCAGAAACTGTGTGGAGTGCATAAGAACCTTGAAAGCCTAACACCCTCAAACGTGACCACTCTCCATCCATATTGGTCTGTTTGGAATCTCTTTAGTCTCAGTTGGATTTCTCCTGCACCAAGTATACATCCCAGAGTTACAACACTTGAAACAAATTATTATTGTGAGCAGTAGCTACTAGTTCATACATCCTGAAGTCCACCCAGAAGGCCAGAATAAATGCCACTTCAAATAGCTTTATTTCAAAAAAGGAATGAATTGTGGCTGGAGACTGCCTAATCAAGGCTACCAGTGTGGGAAATGTGATGGGCCTTCACATATAAGATTTGGAATGGTTATACCTTCTAGGGGTGGAAAGAATATTTTAAAATATTTGAAAAATGTTTTTGGGGAAAAGTTTTCTGTCTTATTTTGTTTTGTCTATCAAGAAATCTCGATGAGAAGAATCCTGGACTGAAGAAAATCTTCACAGTTTCAGTCTGATATTGAGCAAAATTTACATGTGGTTGTTTTCTACTGAAAATAGCATTTTCTGTGCAAGAAACAGCTTTTTAAGTGCAGCAAATAATCTGTGCAAAACAACCACATATGATTTTTCTGCTGAATAAGTCCTGAAATGAGTATAGATTATGGTTTTTGAAGTCTTTCTTGCAGTGGGAAGAAAACTGCTAAAATTACTTTTTGCTTTCTTGAAAAAGAACATTAGTGATGAATTACATCCCTAATGCCTCCACCATCCTCCCACTATCTGGTAGACCAGGAATGAATTACATGGGTAAGAAAACCTCAGGTCTTATTAAAATTGAAATTGCTGCCATGTGAAGGTTTCATGATAATGGAAGCAAACTCTTGTTCTTTAAGCTTGACCAAATAATGCAGAACCATGATCTCAGTAACCAGCTACACTGCTGACCACCAAAAAGCCAAAAATCCCTCTCATATGCCTATAATGTGCTGAGCACAAAATTGCAAAATACTCCCTACATTACTGTTCACTTCCAATACGCTACAGTTCCTCTGGAAAGTCCCTGGCTGCTGGTTTGCTTTGGATGGCAATGTTCAGAACCCGTTTCCAAAAATGGCACAGGGTAGCTGCAGTGGTATTTTTTTTGGCCTGGAGCATGGCTGCCTAAGAAGAAGAGGTCAGCAGGCAGATATAGAAGCACAAATTCTTGTACTACATGCATGACACAGTCAGACTCATATGGTTGACAATAGATTGCCCTTATTAAGGCTTAGTTGTCACACCATAAGCCCACTTTCTCATTGACAAATTAATTAGTTCAAGTGGGCATTGCCACCATTATAGAAGAAAAATTCCAAAAATGGCATGTCTCTAGCCAACTCTGACTCCAGACACTATTCAGGCCATTGTTACACACATCAATGACTCTTGAAGTATACTCCAAAGCCCATGCTCAATGCACTATCATATTAGACCTGAAAAGTGGGGACACCTAAAGATTCACACCAATGTGATTCCTCATTAAAGCTATCCAAAATCACATCTCAGAAATGCAGATGGGATGATAAGGCATAATTGCCCCAGCAGGGCCCTTACTAGGTGAGTTCAGAAGGCCTTCCCTGATGCAATCTCCCTGCAAGCAAGGTTGAAATGCCCTAGCAGTGCCTGTAATTCTCTAAGGACGCACTTCTTGGTGGCCAAAAAATTCTACCCCAGTCCCCAAACTAAGCTAACTTTTTCCTATGGCAATCAAGGCAAACCTGTCCCTGAACCTAATTTTGTTCCCAAATACCTGGGACTGCTGGGTCGACATTTCAAATTTAGTCTCCTGCAAGTTCCTCTACAAATTATTTCTTTGCTAGCTGAGCCCATAAAGCAAAAATAATTGAGATAATAGGTGAGCAAAGGGGTGTTCACCTGGTCTTTTACTAACCACTCCCAAGAATGTACTGAATGTCTCAAAGGCCATGAAGATGATGGCACACCCCAATAGGCATGACCTTAACAGCTCCCACTGAATGTAAACATCAAGCGGTAGATAAATTCAACTTTATATCTGAATGTTATACAGCTTTTCTGTACAGTTGACTGCCCTGGCATATTTCAATTTCTGTTCTACAAATAGTTATATATTTCAGTTTAAGCATCTGTAGATGCTCAGCAGACATTTGAATATTAAGTAACAAAGAAAAACAGTAAAAGCAAGTTACTGAAATCTAATTTTACATTAAAATATAACTAAACTTAAAACAGAAACAATTGGCTTACTATCATGCTTCAAAACTCAAGTGGTCATTTCAGTGATTAGCAGATACCCAGACCATGAATCAGAAATTATCAGATAGCAGTTTGTCAAGTAAAAACACAAAAGCAGTTTTTTAAAATCCTTTCATATGTCTTACTCTGATTCCAGCATTTGTTTTACATGAAGACTTCAGAGGTAATATATCAGGGGTCCCCAAACTACAGCCCGCAGGCTGGACCTGGCCCGCTGAGGCCTTCCTACCGGCCTGCACATCTCCCCGCTGCTGCCGCCACCACCACCGCTGCCGCCACCCACGCTGCCGCCGCCACTCACACTGCTCGCGCATGCCACCGGATGCCATTTTGGCTTCCAAAATGGCATCCGGAGTCATGAGCATGCGCCCAGCATTGCGCGTGCATGCACATGACTCCAGGCACCATTTTTGAAGCCAAAATGGTGTCTGGCATTGCATGCGCATGCACACAACTCCGGATGCCATTTTGGAAGCCAAAATGGTGCCTGGCATCACGCGTGCATGCACATGACTCTGGACGACATTTTGGAAGCCAAAATGGTGCCCGGCATTGCGCGTGCATGCGCACGACTCCGGATGCCATTTTGGAAGCCAAAATGGCACCCAGCGTTGCGTGTGCATCCAGCCCCCCAGAAGAGCTGGGGGCCAGCAAACTGGCCCCCGGATCAAAAAGTCCGGGGACCCCTGTAATATATTATTAAATTTTAAATTCTATGACATGGTGATATGCTATTATCTCTGCTTGTTTAATGCTGAAGTGTTTTTCCCTTTAATATCATTCTAGTAAGCAGGCCTGAGCAATCAATTTGGCCAGATTCCAAATAGAGAAGCATATTTGAGACATATTGGTACAATTACGAAGCAGAATGGATTGGCCTAATTCCATTCCAAAGTACTTTTTTTACCTATCTGGATATTTCAGATATTAAAAATGAATGGGGAAATATTAGTTAAAGTGTTTCAGACTTAGCTGAGATATGGTCTAGGGCAGTAAGGGGCTACTTTTGCTTAGTTGATATTATTAAACTTAAACCAATGATGAGGAATGCTGACAATGCTTAAAGTGAGGCAATTCCTAGTCTTACTTTGGTGGAAGTAGTGCCAGGACAAAGCCTCCCCGACAATGATTATATATCTAAAAGCCTGCTTGAACAAAAATTTCTTTATCTGCAGGTGAAAGGAAAGCAGAGAGTGAGACATCCTAATCTCCCATGGAAGGGAATTCCAGAGAGTAGGAGCAGCTGCTGAGAAGGCTGTCTCTCATCTCCTCACCAAGTGAGTCTGTGATGGTAGTTGGACCAAGAAAAAGCCTTCCCCTGATGATCTTAAGAGTTCATACAGGTTTGTATGGGGAGATACAATCTTACAGATAGTCTGGACCTAATCTGAATCAGGTTTTATAGATCATGAATAACACTTTTAATTGTTTCAGGAAACAAACCAGTAGCCAGTGAAGCTATTTCAACAAGGGATTTATATGCTTCCTATAACTGGCCACAGGTCAGCATTCTGGCCACTGCATTTTTAAACCTCAGATGTTTCTGAATAGTTTCCAAAGGCAGCCCCATGTGGAGTGCATTACAGTAGTCCAAATAGGATGCAATCAAGAAATGTGTCACCATAGTCAAATCTGACATCTCAAGGAATGGACACAGCTGATACACTAGTTTTAGCACTCCCAGCCACTTCTGAAACCTGGGCATCCAGGTTCAGAGCTGAATCCAGGAAAACAAGCTGTGAGACTGAGATTCAATTTGTGGACAGTTGTTTTCTTTTGCATATTTGTCTTTCTGTTGGTCCTGCCAGTATCACAGGTTTTTTTGGTGAGGACACAAGAGACAGCCTTTTCAGTGGCTTCTACTACCCATTGGAACCCACTCCTGTGGGGGGATAGGCTGCCCCCTCCCTGCTCTCCTTTCTCCTTTGATTTAATAACTTTTTAAGGGGGGGTGGGAATTAGATTTTACTGTTTCATGCATATTTTATTGTTGTTAGCCGCCCCAATTGATCTCAAAGGGGCGGGATATAAATTATTATTATTATTATTATTATTATTATTATTATTATTCTCCAGTGGGGGGGGGGACTTTTTTTAACCAGAAGCCTTAGATAATTGTGCCCAGGGAGGCTTCTTATTGGGATGTTTGCTTTGGTATATTTTAATGCTTTTGTATTTTCAACCTAGGATTTTTAAGGGTTTAAAAATTTTAACTTGTTATATTAATATGGGAGGGCCAGTGGAGTGTAGTAGTTTGAGCATTGTTCTGTGACTCTAGAATGAGGGTTTAAATTCCCACTCAGCCATGAAACGTACTGGGTGACCCTGAGCAAATAAAACACTCTCAGCCTCAGAGGATGGCAATGACGAACTCCCTCTGAAGAAACTTGCCAAGAAATCATCATAGGTTCATCTTAGGGTTGCCATAAGTTGGAAATGACTTGAAGGCACACAACAGCAACAGCAATATTAATATGATGTTTTAATTCTGCTTTTAAATGTTTGAGTTTTATTGTCTTTGTTGTTTTTTAAGCATCAAATTGGACCACCTTGGGTCCAATTTGAGAGAAAGGCAGAATATAAATAAATAAATAAATAAAATGAATACTTGATATGCATTCCAGTCCCAAAGAAAGTAGATGCTAGGGATGCAGTAACTACAGGATCATTGCATTGATTTTTATGGGTATGCCACATTTGATTGTCCTATGCATAATCATATTCAAGACAGAATATGGAGAAATGGAATGGTTTCCAGTTGGCAAAGGGGACAAGTAAGGTTTCATTTTATCACCCTATCTGTTTAACCTGTACACTGATTATATCATACATAAAGTAGGATTAGTCTCTGAGGAAGGAGGCATGAAAATTGGAAGAAGGGACATCAGTAGTTTAAGATATGCATATAACACTATACTACTAGCAGTAAATAGAAAATACTATGAACAATTACTGATGAAAGTAAAGGAAAAAAGGGCAAAGGTGGGTTTACAGTTTGATATGAAGAAAACAAAAATAATTATCTCATATCATTTACATAACTTGAAAGTTAGATGATGAAAATGTTGAAATAGTTCAGGATTTTCCAAACCTTGGCTGAGACATTAATAAGAACAGAGAATCCGGAAGAAGACTAGGACTTGGAGGCACAGCTATGAAAGAACTAAACAAGTTCCTGAACAGTAAAGATATATTATTGAAAACTAAAGTTAGGATTGTACATGCCATCATATTTCCAATTGTCATATATGGCTGTGAAAGCTGGACAGTGAAGAAAGATGATTAGAAGAAAATCAGATCATTTAAAATACAGTCCTGAAGAAAAGTTCTACAGGTACTGTGGACAGCTAAAAAGGTAAATAAATGAACCCTACAGAAAATCAAGCCTGAAATTTCCCTAGAAGCCAAGATGACTAAACTGAGACTGCTGTACTTTGGACATATTGTGAGAAGACATGACTCACTAGAAAAAAAATGCTTGGTAAAGTAAAAGTCAGTAGGAAAAATGCAGATTGCATTATAGATGAATAGACTTGACCAAAGAAACCCTGGGTCTGGAAGACTTGAGCAGGGTCGTTGATGACAGGGTGATTTGGAGGTCTCCTATTCATAGCATTGTCATAATTCAAAGTTAGCTTGATGATAGTTAATGACAACAATCAAATTTAAACTTCATTAGCAACAGAAAAGTAACTCTCCTTGAGATCCAAGCTGCCTCTGTTCTGTGGAAACTACCAGCCCTTTCTTAGGCAGACAACAGGTCATTGCACACTGGCACAAAGGGCCGGCCTGGGGTTAGAGCTGGGGCAGAGCAGGTGCATGCCAGCTGCCCCAACCCCACCTCGATGGCATCCTGCTGCCATGTGGCCGTACACACGGTTTGCAGTATTAGAATGCCTTTCCGGTGCAGCATTTAAACATATTGTGCCGAAAGGGCGCTGAAGAGCTGTGGCAACAGCTCTTAGGGCAACCTTTTGCTGCCCCTAAAAGGAGTGGCATTTTGCTGCTCTTTTCGGGGTGGCAAAAGGGAGGATTGGAGCCATGGTGTGGGGTTGCTGTGGCCCCGATCCACCGCTTCCGAGGATGGCTGTATGCCACCCCAAACAGCCGGTCTGCATCAGCCCAACATTGAATTTCTCAGAAACGTCCAAAATAGACAGCAGAAATAATCCAGTTTTGAGATCACTTTAACTCTCCTGGCTCAATGTTAAGGAATTCTGGGAACTGTAGTTTTGTGAGACATTTCACTTTGTCAGAGAGCAATGATGCCACAATAAACAACAATTCCCAGGATTCCCTAGCACTAAGCCAGGGCAGTTAAAGTGTTCTCAAACTGGATTATTTCCTCAGTATGTTTTGGACCGCAACATCCGTAAAGTTACAGAGTACCCATTGTTGAACAGAACTTCCCTTCTCATTGACTTGATCTTAGTCCTACATCTATGACAGGAACATTTTGTGAGAATGTAGGAGAGAGACTTTTCACTGGCTTCTCCCACATTGTGAAACTCCCTTGCATGAGATGTTCAGTTGGATTGCTCTATGCTCTCTTTCCATCATGAAACAAAAGCCTTTTATTTAGGCAGGCTTTTGATGCTTAATTCAATTTAATAGAAGGGTGTTTTGAATGTGGTATGATATGCTTTTATCTTTTTATCTTGTAATTATGTTTTGAATGTATGTTTTAAATGGTTTACATTATGTGTTTTTTAAATAAATTTGCTTATTTAATTGTATTTTTTTTGTAACATAAGATTTTTTTATCTGAACTTTGTTTTAAATTTTTGTAAGCCATTTCAAGGGCTTTGTCAGAAGAAAGGCGGGTATCAATTAAAGTCTGTATTTGGCATTGTTTGGAGCACATCTGGGGGAAAATGTTAAACCTGCTTTTCAAATGTGTGTATTTTCTTCAAAAGCATTTGCATCCATCCTTCCATTTACCCACGCGAGAATTTAGGACTGCAAATTAAATATGCTAGCAAGCAACCCATAAAGTGGAAACTAAGACAAGCCCCTCACACTATGGGCTGAAATTGTATTGCTCACAAATCCTTACAGTATTAAGGGAATAAGAGGATGGTGTTTAACAATTGGCATATTTGCCTTCAATCTTTTTAGGCTAAGCACCATGTGCTGCTTGAGGATATCAGGATAATGCTGATTTATCCCCATCTTGCTTCTCAAAATCCTTTTATTTTGCTCTATAAAGTATGTAATTCAATGCAGTCCTTAAGAGAGAGAGAGAGAGAGACTTCCAAAGTAAGTCCTTGGGGAAATTGCTGATCTCAGTGATGTGTTCCTTTCAGCCCTTCTGGTGCTTTTGTATTTTGTTTTGTTTTGTTTTGGTTTTTGTTTTGTTTTTGGTAGAAGATGTTAGCTAAATTAAAATGTGAAAGCACACCAACAGGTCTGTGCTTTCCATGAAGGACATTTTCTAAAATCGATGTCATGACTCAGCATCCTCCAGCACCCTGAACCTTGCATTGCTCTGAACATAAATTTACTACAAAATAAAGAGAAGTAATTTTGAAATGGAACAAAATATAGGCATCTGACAGCAGAAAGAAGCCTTCATAGCTCTGATGTCAGGGACAAAAGCCTTCACTGTAAATCTAGTATGTTGTTCCACATATTTTTATTGTTGTTGTTACAGGAAACATTGAGTAGCAGCATCCTGGAAGCTGCTCTCCTATTTGTTCTCCTATCCTTTCAAAACATTATCCAATGCCAACAATTCCCAAAGGGGTTTCAGTTATACAATGCTGTCAATGTCTCAGGATATTTGATTGCTAGGGGCTAACCTTGTGATCAATAGGGATGTGAAAAAAGCTTATTGCTTTTAGTTAAACATACAGGGTTTTTTGGTTTTCTCAATGCTAGGCTCAAGCATTTATTAGATCTGAAATTTGGCACTTGCTCAAATGAGATGTGAAAATTTGCAAATACTTCATCTGCCCAAAAAAAAAAAAAAAAAAAAAAAAAAAAAAAAAAAAACCAACAACAACAGTACAGGCACTTTAGTGGGAAATGTGAAGTTCAGGATGGAGTTCCTTAAGTAATAAAAGGAACAGTGCCTCAGCCATTTATTTTAATTGTGTGAGTCTCAGTAAAAGCAATTTGAATTACTCCACTTGGCTGCAGGAGAAGGAGAGAGGGGGGAATCCAGCTCTAAAGGTAAACACCTGCCACTCTTCATTCTTAGACATTGTGGAAGGGCAAGAGAGCTGAGTGTTTTATGGCACTATTCAGTTAGAACCAAAAAAAAAATCCATTATAGCTTCAAATCATAAAAGTATATGTATGCCTGTGTGTTTTACATGCACCTGACATTGTACATAAACATATAGAACTACAGTAACATCACCTAGATAACTTAATATTTCCCATTATAACTGAGTTAGTCTCAGTCAAGACAATTTGAATGTCTCCATTGGGCTGCAGGAGAGGAGGTGAAGAGGGAATTCCATTGTAAAGATAAACATAGGCCATCCTTCCATATAAGACACTTCCAACTGAGTTTTATGATTAATTGCAATAAGCATTATGGAGGGAAAGCCAGATGAGTGTTGCATAGCCCCCATTCTTCAGAAATTTGTCAGGAATGGTTTGCTTCTCTATGAGGGTTGACCAAGTTGAAATACCTCACTCTCCACATAAGAGCAAGAAGAGTAATAACATTTCCTGCCCTGTCTTCAGAAATGGGAAGAATAAAGTTAGAAGTGGCTAGGTTCTTGCTTTACACCCCTAAAAAGCCATGTGGTAGCTCCATAAAAGTATACTACAGGAGGGCACCAACTGAATCTCAAGGAATTGCCATGCTTTTCCAAGTCTACTTGTGGGAATACAATTCAGACGGTGAGTGACACAAGAGAAAGAGAAAGTTTATTTATTTAATAATAATAATAATAATAATAATAATAATAAATTTTATTTATACCCCACCCCTCTGCTGGGCAATCGGAGCGGTGAACAAGATTAAAACAGAACAAATTAAAAAAATTCTGTCTCCCCCCCAATCCCTGACCCTACAGTCAAATTAAACTGTATAAGAATTAAAATACAAGTTAACCAGCAGTAATTTAAAACCATTAAAACAAACAATGAAGGATGGGAGCAAAAAACAATCAAACTCAAATTGGTCAGGAGAGTTATTCCGGGAAGGCCTGTCAGAAAAGATCCATCTTTACTGCTTTTTTAAAGCAGTCAAGCATGGTAATAAGATGGATCTCATCTGATAGGCCATTCCATAATCTCGGAGCGGCAACAGAGAAGGCCCTCTGGGAGGTCTGTGACAATCAAGTTTTCATAGGCAGTAGCAGATTCCTCCCAGAATACCAAAGTGTGCGGGGGATCGTATGGGAAGAGGCGGTCCCGAAGATAAGTTGGACCCAAGCCATGTAGGGATTTAAAGGTCAAAACCAACACCTTGTACTGTACCCAGAAACTGATCGTCAGCCAGTGGAGAGACTTCAGCACTGGAGTTATGTGCTCTCTCCTAGATGTTCCCGTGACCAGCCTGGCTGCCATATTTTGGACCAGTTGAAGTTTCCAGGTTAGGCACAAGGGTAGCCCCATGTAGAGCGCATTACAGAAATCCAAACATGAGGTTACCAGAGCATGTACCACAGTTTCAAGATCCCTCATGTCCAAGAAAGGGCACAGCTGGTGTATCAGCTGAAGCTCATAACAGACACTACTGACTGTCGCATTCACCTGACTAGTCAGGTGAAGTGACGAATCTAGGAGCACCCCCAGACTGCGAACACAGTCCTTGGAGGAGAGTGTGAGTCCATCCAGGACTGGAAGGTGTATTCCCAAGCCTGGTTTCGGGCCCGTTACTGTTAGTACCTCCGCTTTTTCTGGATTCAGTCTCAATCTGTTTTTCCTCATCCAATCCATTACCGCATTAAGACAATCATTGAGAGGAGAGACGCTATCTGAGGTCTGAGATATATCTGGGTGTCATCAGTGTACTGAAGACACCATGCTCCATGCTTCTGAATGATCTCTCCCAGCGGCTTCATATAGATATTGAATAGCATCGGGGACAGAATGGCACCTTGAGGGATGCCACAATTAAGCTCTATTTTAGAAGAGCAACTGTCCCCGAGCCTCACCCTCTGGGATCTGCCCGAGAGGAAGGAACAGAACCACTGCAAGGTGGTGCCTCCGATTCCTAACTCTCTCAGGTGATCCAAGAGGATGGAGTGGTCTATCGTATCAAAGGCCGCTGAGAAGTCCAAGAGCATCAGCAGGGTCACACTACCCCTGTCAATACCCAAGCAAAGGTCGTCAGCCAGAGCAACCATGTCAATCTCAACTCCATATCCTGTCCTAAAGCTGGTTTGCAATGGATCAAGATAATCAGTTTCATCCAAGACAGCTTGGAGTTGGGAAGCAACTGCCCTCTCGATCACCTTGCTCAAAAAAGGTAACAACGAGACCGGTTTATAGTTATTCCTGTCCAGGGGATCCAGGGAAGGCTTTTTCAGGAGGGGTTTAACCGCCACCTCCTTTAAATAGGATGGAACAGTGCCCTCCCTGAATGATGCGTTAATGGTATCCCGAATAAATAACCTCAACGCAACTCCCCCCTGGACGACCAGCCAAGATGGACAAGGATCGAGAGGGCAGGTCATCTTCCTCACCTTACCAAGGAGCTTGTCCACATCATCGGTACTCACAGATTGAAGCTGATTCAGTAAAATGTCATCAACGGAGTTGCTGGATACCTCACCTACGGATTCTGTCAAAACACTGGCGTCCAGGTCGGCTCTTATTCAGGAGATTTTATCTGTGAAGTAGATGTTAAAAGCATCACAGCAGGCCACTGTAGGGTCAAGTAGAGGGTTCTGTGCAGGAGGTACCTGCCTCAGTTCCCCCACCACCCTAAACAGCTCTGCTGGACAAGACTCCGCAGATGCAATGCGTGCAGAGGAGAAAAGTCTTTACGCTGCACACAATGCCTCCCGATAGGAATCAAGATGTTTCCTATGGTGAGTTATGTCGGATAAGAGCCAAGTCTGCCACCATTTGCGCTCTAGTCGTTGTCCAGCTCTCTTCATCCTCCTAAGCTCCTCTGTATACCAGGGCCTACGATTAGGAGCGGGCTGGAAAGGACAAAGGATTTTGTCGATAGCCTTGGTGAGATCGGTGTTCCAGGTGTTAACCAAGGCTTCGACAGGGTCACCGGTGTTACCAACCATTAAACCTTCTAAGGCCTTCTGGAAACCAATTGGTTCCATTAGCCTTTGAGGGTGGACCATTCTAATAAAAAAAAAATATTTATTGCATTCTGGTAACCAAATTTTATCCAATTACCTGCCAGCATCAGATGTGTCTAGCTCATATGAAGGTGTTTACATGTTGAAATTGTGCAGAGCAAGGGGACTGGGGACAGAGTACACACAAATGAGCTCATTGTGCTATTTGGAGCTAGGCAGGTAGTGGAATGCCAGTATTGCAAATCATGATCTCTAGCTGAGAAGCTAAAGAACAGCAACACAAGAGTGGGACAGGGAGCTGCTTATGGGCTGACAGTGAGCCTTTCACAATGCCCAGCAACAGCAGAGAATCTGGAGAAAGTGCTCATTTAATAAGTATGATGCAGATAAGACTGTATGCCCCCTAGCTGGGATGGTTGAAACTGAGTACAGCTGCTGATCACATTTTACCACCAGCCTGGTTACTGAAAAAATTATTCCTCTGCCTCTGAACTAAGATTTATCATTTTGCCTGTTTAATTGGGTTTCCCCCAAATCCAAATTTACCCACAATCAGCTTACAGAGAAGTAGTTCTGAACCAACTCTTGCCTCAACTTATCTCTGTGACATCACAAGGACTATCCCCGTGACATTATTGGGGACTGGCCCATGACATCATAAGAACTCAACCCCTGGTCTTAGGTTGTGGTCCTAATATCACAGGTAATGAATATAGTCAACTCTATATTCTTTTATTGCTGCTGGTAATGAACAAGGCCACAGGATGTACCTTTTTAAACCTGGTCCTTGTACTTCAATTATTTAACAGATTTTATATTTGTATAATATTTATTTGTTATTAATACTGCACTTATTATGTTAGTGATGATTTACTTGACATGAAACTACTCTGGTGTTTTGTTTTGTTTTTCTTTAATAGGGATGAATTAGTGTTTTTCTGTTTTGTTTTTCTGTGAATCATTCTGAGCATTTTTTTTTTTTTAATGGAAAGGCACTATACAAATATAGCAAGCTGACTGACTGATGCAGACCTCTGTCTAAGAAAGTGGCCAAGAATGCTGATAGCCAAAGTCCAAACAAAATACAAAGGAAACTGCTCACAGAGCTTTGTGCAGTTTAAAGCAAAGATACAAAGCAAAGTCCAAAGTGTAAATCATAGAGTAGTCAAGCACTCCAAGGTCAAGGGCTCCAATGAGGCAAGATGATCAGGCAGTCCAAGGTCAGGGGTTCCAGAGAGTCAAGATGGCTAGGCAATCCAATAGGCAAAGGTCCAGGCTGAGAAGACAAAGAAGCTCAGGATCAAGCGTGCTTTCACCAGCAAACTCAACAACTGGTCTGGTGTCCTTCACCTGTTTATAACTCCAACTCAGTTGTTTGTTAATTAGATGGCATTTCTCATAAAGCCTCCTTGAATGCTGGAGGCATGCCCTTTCAGCTCTGCTGGTTGAAGGTAGGTGTATTCTCTTCATTCTCTTCCATGCCTGAAGGCTCTGCTTCTGGGATGCTTGGTTAATGAGTCTCCTTGGAGGCCACAGAATGCTTGAGCTGGCAGGGCAGAACTAGAGCCAGGATCAGGTTCAAACTGAGACTCTGGATCCTCCTCCTCCTCCTCCTCCTCCTCCTCCTCCTCCTCCTCCTCCTCCTCCTCCGGCTGGCTGGGCATAACAGCCACATATGTTCCCTCTGTATTTTCCAAAGGAGCATATGAACCTCTTCATAACCCCTGGAACAGGACTGGACTTTCAGAACTGTATTTTCTGTTTCCTCTTATGCAACTGGACATGCACCTTTCTAAAGTAACTAGTTCAACCAGCTAATTAAATAAACTAAAAAATCAAGAACAAAAAGTAGTACAAAATGTTCTGTATTAGTCATAGCTTTTCTCACTCTCTGGAAGTTGTACTCTTAATAGGCTAGCTTTAACACATGAGATAAAAATTAAGGCTGGAGAGAAACCAGAGACTAGTGTAGCACTAAGAATGCAGGGGTATAAATCTTGATGAATAATTATCATAAATCAGATTACCATATGTGAGACATTTGAAGACTTCCACAACAAACATGCTGATAAGGGCAACCTTTTTGGACAAAACCAAGATTCCAAGGAAAATCAGGCCAGTTGAGGCCAGGTGCAAAATGGATCAGATCAGCTTGATGTGGGTGTCGCATTTAAGTGTTTCAGACCAATCTGTGAAAGGACCAGATATTGTGTTTCCAACTACACCAAATAAGATCCATAGGGGGGTTGCAGACTGCCAGAAATAGTGCAAATTGAGTCCACTTTTAGGGTTAGGGTTAGGGAATCATGGGAACTGTATTTTATTGTGGCACCAGAGCTCTCTAACAGAAAAGGCTCAATGTCTCAGGGGGGAAAAAATTCCCATGATTCCCTAGCACTAACCCTAACCCTAAAAGTGGACTCAATTTGCACTATTTCTGGCAGTCTGCAACCCCCCATAGGTGGGAACTGTGCTGCACTCCAGATGTTGCTGGATTGCAACTCTCACCAACTTTAGGTATCATAGCCAATCAGGAGGAATGCTAGAAACCACCACCACTCAACTAGTATGCACAATTTATACCTCTGTTAGAAGGAAAATAGCATGGTGGGATATTGGGAAGGGACACTGGGTTTTGTAAAGTGGCAACTTTAGCTTCCAGTCTGAGGCAATAATGTCACCAACATTCTCAGATTGCAGTGTTTGGTGTGAAATCACTGAATTGCATATATTCATATTACCCTGAAGGTATGGGCTCTTTTTCCAAATTTAGGTGATGCATGCCTTACCATTGAATGCCAACAACACCTCTCAATTTCGCAATTTCTTTTGACCATTACCCTTGGACTTAATTTTTGATCTGCAGTGCTGCTGTACAGTTGCCCCTCCATTCTTGTAGTCTTGAGATCTGCGTCCCTTGCCCAGGCGGCAAACAGAGGGGCACAAAATGGGGTGTGTGCCCGTGGTGCACCCCCACATATGCCCATGGGCATGCGCCTTCATTCAAGCCTATGGGGCTTGAATATACGTGATTTTCTGTTCTTGTGAGGGTGTGTGTGTCTGGAACAGATCTCTTGTGAGAACGGAGGGTCAACTGTACTTGAATTGCGAATCTTGTAGATGATCTTAAGGACTTTAGCATAAGACCTCCTATAATATGGGGGAGAGCACTTTACCTACATGGGCAGTGATAATTCCCCCCTTGTCTTCACTTTTTATTGTGACTATCTGTACTGTGTGTATCAGCTACACACACCAGGTTACTCTCAATTGCATAAGCAGCAGATCATCACAGGTGCTACAGTGCCAAAAAGAGCATGAACTAGCAGGACAGCTGACTGTATAAATGTATTTTACTTTTTGAAAGAAAGCAAATTTGAAATTAGCTGCAATTTGATAGGGATTGTTTGCTCCAAAGAGGCTACCATGTCTCCAGATTTTCAAGACCTGTTTTTTAAGAACAGCACTTTACCTACATAGCTTTTTAAATTTTCAAATGCAGGTCAATCGAAGACCCAAATATCTGGATGCATGAAACATACTATGGATTCAAGCCATATTATATTCCATTTGATAACTGAGGTCTAAACTAGTGCTGAGTAAATGAAAAGCTACCAAAAATTGTAATTAAAACATTTTAACCTGTAACCATAGCTTAAATTTACTTAGAAAAAAAAGCCCACTGTCTAATTAGGTTTCAGCTCAAATGATGTCAATATAAGTCACATTTTACCTGTGTTGAAAAGCCTGCAGAAAAGTAACCAACTGTGCTTCCACTGGGAGAGCATTCCATAGTGTGGGCACAACCACAGAGAATTAAGAGCTCAGTATATAGGCAAAGACACACATCAGCTTGAAAGTTTAACAAACCATCTAATCAAAAACTGAATACAGTCTAAAAAAGAGAAACAATGCAATGCAGTCTTGTTCAACAGCTAATCAACCACAACAGAGAATTAATTACCAAACAACAATGGTAACCTACAATAGTAATTAACAGTTTCAGAAAAGGGATATAATAGTCACTCAAATATTCAACTGAAAGCAAGACTTTTTCAATCAATCAAAATTGTCCAGAAACAGACTAAATCAGTTTCTTTATTAGAAATTTCAACTTTCGCCCATCAACACACTTGTAGTTCCTTATATTGAATAGTTCTCACTCTACTGCTGTTCTTACACTATTTAAAACAAAGATATTATTCAATGTTGCATCTTTTGCTACTCTGAGGTTGTATGGTAGCAATATCAACAAACTAATCTATTAGTCTCAGCAGATTAATCAAGTATATTGAGCAAAACAACATATAAGACCACAAAGGTTCTAAGGCATAATTTATGTGCATAATTATATTCAAGTCTCAAGAACACTTTAAGGCACTTAATTTGCAAGTCTGGGTTGATTTCTTCTTTTCTAGGTCAGGTTCTACATTACTTCTCTTGATTTCCATCTCTGTTGCTGCCTGTCACTGCTATCAATAGCAAAATGTTCAGTGGGGGTGTTGCACCATGACAAAAGAGAGGTCAATCATCATCGTTATGGATACAAAAATGGCCACAACTTTATTGCATAGTACATTGGTCATACATCATTCATATAACAGTCATGAAGCAGTTATAAAGCAGTCTAACATGATGGGATATAAATCAATCATAATGTGTATCATAATTTAATCACATTATGGCTATAAATTGTAATACCATCATAATTCAATCAAGATGCCATCATAAATCAATCACTGTCAAGATAATTCAATCAATTATGAATGGTTGCATAAGCATTCAGGGCAACCATAGTGGCAGCATGTCAGAGGCCTAATGGACAGCTTTGGCCAGCATCAGCAGCTGAGATCCCACCCCTTCTGGAAGGCAGCAGGTGAGGTTGAATTAGCAGCTACAGCTGGCAACTCCTATAATCCCCCTCTGAGCTTTTGCCACCTGAGGCACCCATTCTGAAATGGCTACACATATGGCTACTCTGCTCTCCATTTGTGACAACTGGGCAGCGAAATCATTCTTGCAATTAGCCTTTGTTGGAATCCATCCACCTCCTTCCCTGCCTTCATGCTCATGCCCAAAGATTGGGCCTCTAGCAGCTTTGATCAAGCAATCCATCAACCCCCTTTCTTCCCATACCCCACTCACATTCCTTACTCATTTCCAAGGGGGCAAGTCATGCATCTAGGCTCCAAAGCAGCATGATTTTCCTATTCGGCAGTGAAGACCAAAATGACTGTCCTCCACATACTTGGGCCTTATGTTGCATCCATAGATTTCTGGTCTTGTGAGAATTGGATAAGATCAGGAGTGAGATCTTGCAAGATTCCCCCCCCCCCCAGTCTCACAATGGCTGGAGCCATCACATGACTTGCAAGTGTGACCAGCGATGGCTCCTGTGAAGGCCAAACACAACAGATGACCCCTCCTCAAGGCAACAGGGTAGGTCTTAAGTTTCATTTTTGAACATGAGAAAGAAACATTTCAGGTGTTTTCTCCCTGCTTGGCAGAATTACAAGAATTTTTGAACACTTCCCAACGTCCATGCATTTTTCCTCCCCCTCCCCCTGCTTCTTTTAGCATTTCATAACAGTTTTGGGAAAATATCATTTGTGCAAAAACTGTTTTTTTAAAAAAAATAGTAGAATATGCACAATTGATTGTTTGACTGTGCTAGTTGCCCCTCTTGGAGGGAATGATAAGGAGGTTTATCACATGGTTTATGTGTGACTTTAGGTCACAGGAAAGCAGCCAATTCTCGCTAGATAAGATTGATTGGTGAAAGAGATCTTGAGGGCTGATAAAAGGCCATTCTTCCTAGGTTATGTCACAAACTATTCACATTTTTTCATGAAACAAAATTGGGATTATTGTCATTTCTTTGAACTACGTTGGACATAACCTAGGAAGAATTTTTGGAGGCCTTACCTTGGCCTTTAGCACCTCCCTTTTTATCTATTTTATACACTTGAGAAGTTAGAGCAGTTTCTGAAATTGGATTGATTGGCTTTAGGGGTTTTCTCATCACATCTGACATAGAGTGTAGAGGAGGGATTTTATTTTAGTTAATTCTGCTGAACAATCTTCAGGGCTGTTTGGTGAAGGAAGAACGTCTCTGGCATTTCCTTAAAGATAACTTTAAAGACAGGTGAAAAAGATGCTTCCTTTCAAAGCCATTGCTCTGAACCAGAGTTGTGTTTTATAGACTGCCGTGTTATTGCTTAATTTTTGATGGGCTGGGAGACCACATTTTATTTTGAATTCAATCCTTCCCCTTACCTTGCATAATCTGAATGGCAAACTGCTGGAGGACGTGTCACTTGCACACACACCCCCCAAGGAGATAGACATAAACAATGAAGGGGGAGAGGGAATGGAGTAGGATAATTTATAAATCACTTATCTGTCTGATTTCTTCTGTCTTTTAACATTTCTTGGCCCACCCACCAGCCTTGGCAGTTAGTATATGCTTTGACTTGTCACCTATTGGCCTCCACATGCCTTCTCCTCATCGCCATTATTATCCTCATCTTCATCATCTTATCTTACTTAGACTCAAGGCAGCAACAAATACATACAAGAAAATAACAGATCTGTATGAGTCCTTCACAGAAAAGGAGGTCAGCTCTTCCTTATACATCTTACTTGTTAAGATGAAAACCCCTTCAAAATTTTGTGGCCATGTGTTTCCTAAACTGTAATCCTAATTTACATCTGCTTGTTCCTTTTTCTGTAAACTTGTGAATGAGAGACAAAAATTTGAACATTAGTTCAGTTGTTTCAATTTGTCACTGTCAGATGGATGACTTCTTGAGTCACCTAAAGCTATCTGTTAAGAATTATTTTATTTTTCACCTGATTTCTGCTCATGACTAGTCAAGGATTATGCAGGAGAATCTGTTACACTGAAAGAAAAATCAACATGAATTTTGCAAGAAAAATGCAAGGTTAGGAATGGGTGGAAGAGACTGTAACTGTAATATAAAAATTGGTGTGGATGGACAAACTGACTTGTAGCTTTGATTTAGAATTAGATAGTTGGTGTTCCTTTCCTTTTGATTTTTATTGAATTAATGTTTCGGTCCTGAATGACAGTTATTAGAAAATAACTGCTTTGAAATAAATGAGTATTGCTTCCAAGTAAATCCACATGTTCTTCCCATGTATATACAAAACTTTTCAACTGCTATTGAAACATACCTTCACCAAGCTATCATTACCTCACATTCAGGCAGCTCACACTTAGTGATAGTTTTGTGGTGTAGTTTTATAACAAATACAGTGTCTGAAATCTGAAAATAGCTTTTATCCTAGATTATACTTGTAAACAGCTTTTATCACAAGCAATCATATAGTTAGTAGGTGACCCTCTATTTGCTATGTCAGGAAAAGGTCATTTATACGACAGGCAGAAGATGCTATTCTGAATGCATCAACAGGGTCTATACCTGTAGCCATTTCTTAGATTTCTTTGCTAAATTTATATTCCAGTTCTTTGGCTTAATTTGTAGTTTCTAACTTAAGTTTCATTCGGAGGGGGGGGGGAGTACATGGCAAGTGCTTGTATAAAGGAAATCAATTTATTTCAGACTATTCCATATTCTCTTCCCAACACATTGCACAAGTAATGGGCTGTGTGCTCTTAGGCTTTACAAGAGAAAGTAAGGATTTCTGGAATGGGTGGTAAATGAGCTGAAGCCACATTCAGGCCTTAAAGGAACATTAACTGAAATGTTTGCACCCATCAATGACAGAACATGAGAAGTTCTTATCATTGCTCATACAAAGAGCTTTCAAAGTAGAATTCAAAAGAATCTGTAGAGTACTAGAGGAAAATGATGCATATTCTTGATATAACTGGAAAGATTACATGATCATGTACCTGTGGGTTTTTTCCTCCAATTATATCAAGAATATACACCTTTTTTTCAGTACCAATTCAGACAAGTTCTGATAAGTGAATATGCATGAAAATGTGTTCATCCATAATGAAAAATCTCATCACAGATTTTCCTTGCAAAATACAAGTTGACCTGTGTGAAATTACTATTTTCATATGCTTTCTTTCACCAGTGTTTCTACATGAAAGAGAAGAGAAGGAGGTTAAACTTTATATCCCAGACACAGATGTGAAAATTTTCCTAAAAAAATAAAATGGTTACTGAAGCTGTGATTTCCCACCAAGGAATATCAAAGGGAGAGGAAAATAGATCAGTTAGTCTTTTCCCATCTCTGTTCACCAGTCTTGATGTGTTCACTGCCTTGAGTGTTCATTTTGAGTACATGCCCATGTTCGTCTCCCATTTTGAGCACCCAAGTGAAGTGAAAGATATAAACATTTTGAAAATGTACACGTGATGCTGTATTCATTCATTGTAAAAATGTTTTCAATTTACCGTATGCTTATTAGCAAAGTGGAAATTCTGCTCTTTGTTACAGACTATGAATGTTATCATATGTGGCTTTTAAACTGCCATTAAAGTTAGAAAACAGTACATTTTGTAATACTTATTGTATGACACTGTCTCCATCTTGTAGCTGCCTTGCCTTCCATGCACTGTCAGAGTACACCTTGTCATTGATGGGGAAATCCCATCAATAAGCTCCCAAATACTCTGCTGTAGCTATAATCCTGAGTTGTGATAAGATCCTTGCACAACAGTTCTAGTACCAGGCAGTCATGTCGGGTGAGAGTCTCCTCCTCTCCCCCTCCTCCTTCCCCACTCACTATTCCAAAAAGGCTGTAGTTTTTGTTTTACTTTCTTTTATTTTCTCTTCCCTGTCCATAATGCCAAAGAAGAAATGAGAGTTCTTGCTTATGAAGAGAGACTCTCATTTCTTGTTTGATGGTCAGAGGGGTGCAACAAGCTTCACTCTATCCCCTCCCCATTGCCAAAGAAGGAATGACAGGCTTCTACTTGCAAGGAGCCACTCTTGTTTCTTCTTTAGCAGGTGGAGGAATGTAGCCAGCTTCTCCCCCACTCCTACTCCCTGCCAAGGAAGAAATGACAGTCTTCTACTCATGAAGAGAGAGACTCATTTCTTTTTTGCCTCCAATGTTTGAAGAGAAAATGAAAACTTTACAGGCAGGCATCAGATCAATACCAAATGTCATATTAGGTTGTACAATAGAAAAAATAAAATGTTTTGGTGAAAACCACAGAAATATCTGAAGTTCACAAGAGCATTGTCAAATGTTATGACCTGAAGATATCTCAAAGTATGCCCAGAAGCTCTCCCAGTTCTCCAAGATGCACTAATTGTGGTGAATAGAATAGAACACTTAAAAATTCCAAGCTGATAGTTGGAGTGGGGAGTTGGGAATTCAACAGTTGAAAAGATTGGTCAGGGAGTTAAGCCAGAGAGAGCGCTGTGTTTTGGGGAGTTCCTGAGGGAACTGTAATTTTGTTACTTAGAGTCATACAGGACTCTAAAGAAGGGAATTACTGTAGTGTTCTCTCCTGAGAGATATTGTTAGCCAGTGTGGCTGAAGTATTAAAAGTGAAGTGGAAACAAACATTGTTATATGTAACCAAGCAAGCCTACAGTAACAAGCTTTGACACAAGTTATAGTTATTCCATGCTGTTTTAAAATAAACTTTTCTTCTTATTTAATATCACTTGGCCTATGTTTTCTGAACAAACCACGCTACTAACATTTTAAAGTTTTGGTGTGGGACAACATACAAAGAATAGTGTGGGTGCTGTATACATAATTTGGTGGCAGGGGTGGGATAACAAGTTCCCACAGGACTGCCATCCAAAAAGTCAGTGCTAAAGGTGAATGGTGGCAGGAGTGCATACCACATTAATAATCTAGGAAGTCCTCTGTAATATTCCTTATAAAAGGTGTGGTGACCAGAACTGTACAAAATATTCCACTTGTGGTTGCACTATGGATTTGAAGAAGTGCGTATAATATTATCAGTTATATTCCTGACAGCTTTTCTAATTGTGCTCTATCAGGAGTGTTCTTGTGGTTTTTATTTGTTTGTTCAGATAGCTGATTTTGTTTTGTTTTTTGCAGAACATATACACTGGCTTAATATTTTAATCAAACCATCCATCACATCCCAAGGTCTCTTTCTTGGTCAGTCACTTCCAGCTCAGATCATATCTATGTATATATGAAGACAGGTTCACTTCACCTCTTATTCATTGCTTTACATTTCTTTACACTGAATTTCCAGAATACCATTTTAAAGTCCATTCCTCAAGTCTACAGAAATCCCTTTCAAGCTCTTCAAAATCCTTTCTTTCCCCTGTCTCATCACCCTGAATAATTTAATGTAATCACCAACCAACTCATACCTAACTTTAGATCTTGCATCAGAAGATGCTCTATACCTAGGACGTGTCTGTATTTGTGTATGTATATGTATATGTATGTGTGTGTGTGTATTGAATTTCTTTGGAGTGCATTTTGTCTGCAATTCTGTATGTGCTAACATATCTCATAGATCCCCCCCCCCCTTAGGGTAGTATGCATGAGATGGGGGTATGTTAGAAGGCCTCCTGGCCATCTTTGCATTCTCAAAATAGGAACTTGTATATTTCTCCATTTGCTTCTTATATTGATCTTAACTTTTAATCAATTTTGTAATTTTTTTTTTATTATTTGTCAATGCCTTTATGGTAGTCACATTTTTAACTGCTTCAGCTGGTACATCATCATCATTTGATGCTGTTGTCATTTTAATATAATATATTATGTGTTTATACTGTCTTCCAGTATACTGTATGCTAAATTCATAATGAAATGCTTACCAATCTTGAGCTCCCTCATCCTAGATATAATTCTGTGGTCCTTGAGATGTTCTATATATGAATGCTTGAAAGAAAAAGTTAAAAGATCAATAGGATGCTACCTACTTAGATTCTGGGTCATAGGTCAGACCATTTATATACCCCCATCTCTAAAGCAGATTGGGACTTTGTTCCATTCACTCTATTAGTAAATTCACAGCATTTTTCAGGGTACAAGGATTTCCTTGGACTCATACTATCTTCTGAAGCTGAGATTAGCCAAAACAAAGCCAGGGGAAAGAAACCATGAAGAGAACAAAGAAATGGGAAGCATCAAAAGTGCTACTTCCTAGCAGTTTTCCAAGAGATCATCCAGCCACAGGTTAATGCTTTGCTTTTACATACAAACTATGTTACATGCCACACTCAAGTCTCTTTTGGTGCTCTTGCAACACTGACTTCACTGCAGAGATAAAACCAGAAGGGAGACCTTAGGATGATTCACATTGATTTGTACTTGAAGCTTTGACACACTGTTCATTACAGTGACAACTTTGTGAATGGCAAATAAGCAGGGCTCAGCTTTTTGTCTTTTTAAAGTCACTACCACACAGGAGTGCACCTCAGAATGACAGCCAGTGGCATTCAGCTCACCAAGTGCTTCTCTTCTTGTCCAAATAGAGAAAGTCATATACATGTGAGTACACTGACATCAACATCTGTTCTGTAAAGTAAGGACACAAACACTGTGTCATGGATGAAATGCAAAGTAGGAGAGGCAATAAATAGATGTCAGAATATTGCATCTATTGGAAGTCAATAATATATTTCAAATCCAAAGGCTTCATTGAATTAAAGTTAAATTTATATGATCTACATCTGCCTCATAGTGACTCAAACAACTGCTATAACCTGAATTGAAGACACAATGCTAGCTATATCTTGGTTGTTCACAGACTGTATGCCCAGGAAGTCACATGAATCTGAGATGAATCTATCCTAAGACCTCTGTGAAGACCTCTGAACTAGAAATTGAATAATGTCAGCTCAGGGCAAACCCATCCAGAGAACTTTGCTTTCCATAAGAAATGAAAGAGGATAGAATGTGAGGCCTTTCAAAGGTGCCACAATGAAAAACACCAATCTGTAAAGGGCTCTGGATGCTGTTGAGATCATATTTGTTTTCATTAGCAGCTCTCCTAGATACTGGACCACCTTAGTATGATCTTTTAATCAGGTCCAATTAGACATATAATTAGCAACTGTGAGATTCCCCTTGCTCCCACAAACATAGCCAATGAGATTCCACTGTGGTAAGGCTAGGTGGTACCTGATCCTTGCCAAACTCCTTGCTAGACCATGCTGTTAGAGCTGCTTCCATGGCTCTTTTGCACCCCTTTGGCACAACATGTCTGCACACTCTGCCAAGAAGGTGCCCTGATGCTGTGCACCATGTGGGTGAAGTTGGGGTGGCTGGCATGTGGTTGCCCTGCCCCAACTCCACCCCCAGGCTGGCCTAAAGTGGCGGTCTGCATTCCCCCTGAGTTTCCATGGCTGAGCAGGTATTTGAACCCTGATCTCCTAAGCTATAGTCCAGTGTTCAAACCACTGTACCACACTGGCTCTCACACTTTGCCCTCTACTTTTATTTATTAAGGTATTATTTCTTGACCTGCCTTAATGTTAAAAATAGGAAATTAATAATGAAACACAAATACAACAGTATAACCAAATTATTCAAAAAATCACAACAGGTAAAAGCCTCTATTAAAACACATCTTTTTGTTATAAAAGAAACAAACAGCACCCATCAAATTAAAACTTATCTGAGAACAATATCAGCCTGAAATGCAAAAGCATGTGTAAGCAATAATGACTTTGCCTGCTTGCTGAAAAACAAGGGAGATAGAATGAGCCTATCTGTCATGCCCGGCCTGGAGGACGACTCAGAGGACTCAGGGGATGAGCTGGAGCCCCTGGGACTTGAACCTGCAGTGGAAGAGCCAGAGGCTGGCCCTAGCTCTGCTGGAGCAGAGGCTGTGGCCCCTCCAGAGGTTCAGCAGTCAGGTTTGCCTGATGCTGTAGCCAGGGAGGAGGATCTGGGCAGTGTGCCTACCTTTAAGGAGCGTCAAGCAGAAAGAGAGGGCTTGCAAAGATCACGGAGGCTTCAGCAGAAGCGTGTTAGTAATCAGACACAGCTGAAGGCCGGCTCCTTGCCTTCTTAAGAACCTGGAGCATGTGTGGTGCTTTGCCAGTGGATATCTGACTCTTCTAAGGGAAAGACTCTGTCTCTGGCTCCGTGTCTCCTAGATTATCTTGACCACCCGGAAACCTTGACCTTGGACTGCTTATCGACCTGCCTATCTGATACCTCGAACCGTCTGAAAAGCCTTTTGGTAATCCGTTTGGGTAGAGTTACTGTGTATCTCCGAGACTGTGTAGTTAACACTGACTGCTGCACTGGGGATTTTGTTTGTTTGAGAGCTAGCTGTCTTATCAGCCCTTTGGCTGCTTTCCCGGACACTATCCCCCCTGGCATGACATTCCAGAGCCTGGAAGAGGCACTTGCTATTTACTCTTTAAAAGCCATTCAAGCAATTCTTAATTGTAGGATTACATCACATCAGATTTGTTCTTTAGACTATTTTATTTAGACTATTTTATTTCAACAGCTGTCGCCTAGAACCTAATACCAGAACCTTTATTTGTGAGTGTATTTACAATAAAACTATCAAATTCCAGGTTCCTCACCAAACTTAAATCCCCAAGATTCCATAGGATGAATCAATGGACATTCTATAGTATCAAACTGATATAACAGTATAGTGTAGGTACACTCTATCATCATATTGAAGACAAATCATCCCAAATTCTGTGTAGATTGAAAATGTAGCAAAGTTTAGCAATTGCTTGACTGATTGCTAGCAATTCTTCTATAGAATCACTATTTTTGCAGGCATGCTGAGAGTTAGTTGAAGGTTAATTTAAGGTGTCATTATTACAGACCATGTGCAATGACTCCCAAATCGTAACTCTTGCTGGAATACTTTACGACCTATGCACCATGGAGACTGCCTTGCTACTAAAATCTTATAATCCAACCCCTCTAACACAGACACCTTATGAGTCTAGAGCCCCCAATGGAGGATTTCCCATCTATCAGTTTTCCACTGATCAATGGTTTTTCACCATTATTCTTTTCATATACCCCCCCCCCACAACTGTTCCCAAGGACAGTAGCACTTCCCCACTTTTATCTTTACTTTAATGTTTAGAAGAAGTTAAGCATGAGAAAAAGGAGTCTGTAGCCAGCTACTCCTGTCATCTTCACTTCACTAGATGGGTTTTAGATGGGTTGGATTTTTAACAGCCCTCAATATATGGGGGGATAGATAGATTCTCTTAGTGACATCCACTCATTCCCATCACTAACTTTTTCTCAATTTCACCCACATCCCTTCTAAAAACAGTATCAGGGTTCAATCACACTGTAGAATTATGACTCTGTTATTTCACTTTAACTGTCATGATTCTGTCCTATGGAATCCTAGGACTGGTAGTTTAGAGAGGGACATTTAGAATTGTTGGGCAGAGCACTCCAGTGCTTCATCAAACTACAAATTGCATGATTCCATAGGATGGAACCATGACAGTTCAAGTGGAATAAAAGTACTATAATTCTGCAATGTGAATGCACCACTCTGGTGATGCACCAGTCAGTGGTCCCTCATGGCTCTGATGTCATCTGGTCCTGGGTTTAGTCCAAATTTTAAAATAGTTATCTAAGGTTCTAAATCCAATCCCATCCCCCTTAGATTCAGCACTTGGACTGCTCTTTTAAAGTTTTGATAAAACCTGGATGCTGAGTCCCTACTCCATTGACACTAGCTCCATCAACAGTGGAACACACTCCCTTGGAATATAGTGGAGTCTCCTTCCTTGGAGGTCTTTAAGCAGAGGCTGGATGGCCATCTGTCGGGGTTGTTTTAATCGGGAGTTCCTGCATGGCAGGGGGTTGGACTGGATGGCCCTTGTGGTCTTCCAATAATTCTATGATTCTGGTCTCTTCTGACTTCCTTCTATTCCAGGCTCTGAACATAGATTTGGATGGATAGCCTTCATAAATAGGGAAACAAAGTGCTGTATATCTTTGTTGTTGTTGTGTATGTCCAATTCATTTTTTACTTATAGTGATCCTAAGGTGAACCTATCGTCTACTGATGACTGATCTTAGATCTATTTGTTCAGTCTATATGATATGAGAAATACATAACATATATCCAGGAAACTTTGAGTGAAGTTATGTACTGAGCTGAGGTGAATTAATCTTCCTCTGTTTCTACTGTCTTCTTAAACTGTAGCTACAGCAAACATCACAAATAGAAAGTCACCCACTATTGACCTTTCACTTGGTAATTTGTTCTCTGTCTCTCTCTCTGACTGAAACTTATTTGAGCTGAAACTCAGCAGTTTGAATTGAAAGGAAAACTGATCATCATGGTACTTTCTATAAATTGTTGAAAAGGCTCCACCTGCTTCCTTTCTGGAGTAACTTTACAAGCACACACATCACTAGTAACAAATAAGGTTTGAAGGAAGTTATATATTAATCCTGTTTGAGTAAAATATACCTACATAGGAGGCTTTAAGTCTTCAGTCCTATGCACAGTGACAAGAATATAATCCCCACTGTTCAGACCATGTACCGTTCTCCTAATTTTGTATAATAGTGATTCAAATATTTATTTATTTTTAAAAAATTAAAATTAAAAAAAGTATAAGCCCCACTGAACACAGTAAGACTTTCTTTTGAGTAAACATGCTGCATAGGATTTCACTGTAAATATAGCTGTACTCCTCTATATGTGTGTAAGTTTGTGTGCACTAGTGTGCACACTGCACACTTTTTTAAAAGTGGGGTGCATTAAATAAGTGCTTTGAGAGGTTTCAGCTAATGCAGCAGGGAAGTATTATGCAATATGGTTTGTTGAACAGGCAATTTTCATTTAACATCAAAGGTAAGGTAAGGTCATTATAATTCCCATCAGTTCTAGGAGGTCTTAAATATTTGAAAGCAAATAAATAGTCTTCCCTCTCAAAGGCTTATTCCTCCTCCCAGCAGCCAATTAAAATGAGGATGGCATGGCACTGTGCACCAAGCTTTCAGGCACTTCTATACAGAGAAAAGTGCCTTGGACAGCAGCCACAGGAGGGAGGAAGAACAACAAGAACCAAACATTGCAAATTACAGTACAGCACAATTAAGTTACATAAATTTAGTGTGCAAGAAGAGCTGAGCTGATCATAAAATATGCATGTGCAAATGAAACCCATTATGAATATGTGAAAATCTATAGCAGGTGTGAGCAGCAAAATGATTTGCGATCTTACCCATTGACCTTTCATTGTCAAGGCACTGGAGATAAACTAAATCACTTCTCTGTGCGGTTTGTCTTAAATGTGTGCCTATCTTTACTGTTTCTGGCAGAGATCCTGCACCTTACAGAGCAGACAAAGTTTGTGAGGTGACATTTTTCCTCTCACTCCATCTTTCTGATGGAAAAGATTGGACTATTTGTGAAAGGTACAGGAGTTTACTAGTGAGAAAAGCTAGAAACCCTTTAAATTTTGTAGTAAGCTGATCCTAGAGTATAAAACATACGAGGCAAGCGGAATGAAATCTGTTTGTGTTATTCATGAAAGCATCCAAGTGATAATGGGAATTGCAGGACAACAATATCTAGAGGGCTACACATTACATCTCCCTATTCTAGGAATTAGTTTGTAGCAAAGGACTTCAGTTACCAGAATTGCTGTTTGCTTTCCCCACAGTATCTTATCTTAATAATGAACAGTGCATGAACATTTCAAATCCTGGATTGCATTAGAAATGGCCCTGGAGTAGTCTACATTAAATGTGCATGACTATAACCACTTACAAACAACTCATAAAACCACTCTTTGTCCTTGTATATCAGCCCCCCCAATCATACATTCTATAGGTCAAATAAGACTGAGAGGAGATAAAATGGAGTAACCATTGCTTTCTGCTTTTGTATTCCTGCTTGCTCAGTTCAATTTGCCTAGACAAAGGGAGTTAGAGCTGCTTTGAAAAGAGTCCTTTACCTTTCACCTACTTTTGTTTCTCAGTTAAGAAGTAACAACCTACTTTTGTTTCTCAGTTAGGAAGCAACACCATATAAGGAGTTAGGAAGTTGGTGCATGGTCTGTATTATATAGCTAATCACGAGTTGCGTGATTACTTCATGGACAGTGCATGCTACCAATTAGATGCTGACAAAGTAGATGCTTGTAACCAATCAGTTTGAACCTGTGATAAGTAATTGTATAAAGGTTTTGGGGAACAGTAGGTGGATGCGGTGGCTCTTGGAGTGCTATTTGGCATGCTGCTGCCCTGGTCAGAAAATAAATAAATAAAAGGTGTCTTGCTTGGATCAATTCGGTCTCTCTTTGTCTTTGATCTGGGGATAAATTCCGCTACAAGACAATAAGGAGAAAGATGCACCCCCTAAAATTACCTTTTCTTCTCTCCCAGAACAGGATTTCCTCAGGATGTACGCTACAGCAAAGAAACTTGCAAATTAAACTTGTGTTCGTCTTTTAATGTTAACTCACAGGACAAAGCACACTAAATGCAAGATGCATTGGAAAATGTGAATCACATGCTATGACAAACAAATGTCTTTAACCAATTAGAAAACCTCATCTGAAAGAAAAAAAACACCTTGATAAGCATTGCTTTGGTTTTCACTCATAGATATTGTGCTACATTCTTGATGGCTGCTTCACTTATTACAATGCTACCTAGGTTAAATACTCTTCCCTTCTCTGTGCATATAAGAGTACAACAATATATACTGTATATAATCATGTAATAAGTCTAGAAATTTAGGTTGAAAAAATGACCCCAAAAAACTGAGTCAACTTAAGTACTGTACTTTAACTCACTTGCTCACACATGGACAGACATAGACACATCAAAATCCATAATTTTGGCCCCAAAACCTGCCCTTGACTTATACATGAGGTCGACATATAGTTCAGTATATATGGTTTTTGATTATTATTATTTTTACAAAGAAATCATCAATCTAGGTTGGTCTGAAGATTCATATTAACATTTATTATCAAACATTGTCTCTGAGTTAATTTTTACTGGGGCAATAAATGTCAGTTCTGGCATTAGTAGATCAGACAGCAAGTTGGGTCTCACAGTAGCATTACAGATTATATTTCTTCCACCCACCCCCACCCAAATTCTTAGAGAAAACTACACTAGCACCATCTTCCCTGAAATCTTTTCCCCCCTCTTTCTATGCAGTTTTGTATGCAGTCTGACATGCCATGGTATTCAAACCCTACAAATTTGCTATTTTCTGACCAACCATGGAAATAAAAAGACCAGACACAGAGATTTGAAGTGGGCCTCTCTGTTTTAACTATAAATATATATGGAGCAAGGAAGACCTCAATTGGCCCAATTTCTATCTACCTTATGCTTCTTTAGCTTCTTTTTTTCTTCTTTGTCATCCATCTCCTCCTTGTCATTCTTCTTCAGCAAAGCAGGGTGAAAACATCCACATATTCAACCCACAGTATCATATCTTTTGTGTAATGAATGAGGTGATCACCCAAAGGGAGCATCTGCTAACCATAACTGATAGCTGAATAAGGAATCTCATTATAAGCCTCATTGGAGGCTTATAATGAGCTCTCCAATCTCTGCCCTCCACCATGCTTGTGTTGTGAGCCCAAAGAGGTTGACACCAATTCCAATCAGGCTGTAGAACAGGCCCCATGCCCACCCATTCTGAGCTACTAACATGTCCCCAAGGAGTACTGCAAGGTCCTAGGACAAATTATAACTTCCTGAGATCCCACTACTCATGTCAGAATCTTCAGCATGGTGGAGGTGCTTGCAAGGTCTTTGCCAATCTACTAACATTACTTAATGAAACTGCAAGTGCTGTATCATCACCGTCCAAAGCTGTAGAAGGTCCTTCAGACTCCTGTTGATGCTGAGCATCAAGACAAGCTCATATTTGATTATCAAATCTCTCTTTTTTTGGTTAACCTGCATCCTTCTGGTGAAGTGGAAGCAACTGCTTAGGGGGAGCCTTGACCTTCTTTAAAGCCTTTAGCCTGGCCAAAATGGCCACCAAAGTACTACTCTCCTCTTCCTCTGGTGAGAAGGTTATCTCCAAAGGAAGATGCTTCAGTTATTGCCTCTGAGTTGGAAACTTCCTTTTGGCTTCCATTTCCTTTCTCAGGCCCCATAGCCAACTCAACACAAGGACAACTGTCCTAGTCTAGTACTCAGACTAAACAAAAGTTCCAGTACTTTACTAACCTAAACCAGGCCTACTTGGGCCTAAAGGCCAAACCAAGCTTACAGTAGCTTTATAGCTTAGATGTGACCTAAGTCCTGTACCTGTTGAAGCCTGAAAAACCCAACCCCACCCCAGCAGTGGCTTGTATAGTACAATGCTTAAAGGCTGCAGGCCTAGCATGCTTCTATTTAGGCCAAACCATAGGCACAATGGAGGCCTAAATGCTTTATGGGGAGCCAGTGTGGCATAGTGGTTTGTGCTGGACTAAGGGGCTCCGCAGATGGCGCAAAGCACCATCTTGGAGCTAGGGAAGGGGAGGGGCAGCTGGACGCCCCAACCACTTCCTGAGGATGTCATCAGAGCACCCAACGTTGCACATGGTGAGCGCTCTGATTACGTCATCCCAGCCCAGCCTCTGCATGGGCTGAGCCAGAAGAGACACGGAAGAGCGACACGACGGCTCTTCCGGTGCCCCTTCTGCTCGCTCTGGAAGGAGTGCTATATTAGCGCTCCTTCCAGGGCCAGCAGAAGGGTGGATTGGGGCCAAGGTGTGGGACACCTTCAACCCAAATCCTGCGCTTCTCAGCACGACCCATGGCCACCCGTCTGCAAAGGTCCTAAGACTCTGGAGAGGTCCAGCAGGCCTACACGGCCTGGTTCAGAGACCTATGAGCCTGGCAGAGGTGTAAAGGCCTTATCAGAAGTATACAAGTCTGACAAAATCTTAACAGTACTAGCAAACCTGATGGGCCTGGATTCACAGGCCTACAGACCTATGAAGGCACTAACAAAGGCCTGCAGGTCTAAAATCCTATGAAGGCTGGCAGGCCTAGTTGGGGTTTGGATTGGCTGTTAATAGGGGATGCGGAGGCCTAAATGAGGCCTGATGGCTGACTCTTGTTCTATTGGCCATTTGGAGACTTGGGAAGGACCTACAGATCCAACAAATGCCTATAGACCCAGCAAAGAAGCCTGCTCAGTGGTCAGCTGCCTGGTTAAGGCCTAACAATCTAAAAAGGGTCCACTCCTCAATTATTTATTTATTGTATTTTATTTAATAAATAACCCCACTCTTCAGCCACAAAGACTCTTAGTATGATTTACAGATTGTTAATTTGACAGTTCCCTGCCCTCAGGTTTGCAATCTTTTAAAAAAAATGACACAAAAGGTGAAGGGAATGACAGTGGGGAAGGGGATCAACTCCAGCAGATACTGCTGGTTCTTTTCTTATTCCAAGGCCAAGGCAGTGGCAGTTGGAATGGAGGGAGGGCCTTTCATCTGCAGCCCAGGATGGTGAAAACCTATCAGGCTTGACTAGGGTCTATACACCCAGCTACCTTCTGGACCTATCTGACTGCTCAAATCTTCTGCCACTCACCAACCCTGCCACTCACCAAATTACTAGACCAGGAGATTACGAGATACCCAATCATGTTTCCCTTCACACCAGGCCACTGATCACTGCCAAACCATCTGCTATCCTTTACACAATTGCCACTCTCCATTGTTCACCACTCTTCCACTTCACTTCTCTTCAACCACTCAGCTATATATTCCTCTCACCCATTCACTAACCATTCCACTTGCTTGGGGATGACATCCATGCATAAAAGGGAGAGGAGCCACCTTCTCTCCTTTTTATGCCTGGACATCATCCCCAAGCATTCAGGATGGTTAGTGAATGGTTTATAAAGCCTCCAACTCTCTGTCCGGGAAAGCTGCCAACATGTGGCTGATAAAGACAGGGCCTCTTCCAAGACAACAACCCAGTTGCAAGTAACGTACCACTGTTTGTTTGCAGCAGGCAACCAACAAGTCCAGAGTTCCGAAAGGCAGGTCTAGAGAGCAATCCAAGGTCCAGGGTTAACGTGAGCAGGTAGTCCAGAGCCGTTCCAAAGGTCACAGGATAAAGTCAAGCCGAGAGCCAAGAGCTTTCACCGGGGAATCCAAGATAAGCCTTGATGGAGAGCTTGGCTTTTCCCAGCTGCTTATCTAGCCTCAGCTCCTCTCTCCCAGGTGTTTCTCTTTAGCTGCGCGTTTCTCAGCTAATCTTCAAGAACGCCGCAGCCCCTCCCTATCTGTTCTCCTCTGAGCAAAGGTAGGGATTTCAGTCTCTTGCTCCTCTGCTTCTTCCTGGCCTGCAATCTCTGCTTGGGAAAGGCTTTCTGCTGGAAGAAGGCTAGGCTGCTGAGGAGGAAGGCTAGGCTGTTTCTCAATGGGCTCCACACAGTTAGGTCCAGGTTCAGCTAGGTCTATGGGGGCTGGGAGCACCAAGCTAGGATCTGGCCCCACATCCTCCCCCTCAGAGTCCTCCAAGTCCTTCACCTGGCTGTCCCTGACACTCTGCCACCACAATCTCTGTCATGACACACGGCACTGCAATGCACTTCTTCCCTGATGGATGCCAGCAATGCCACACAGTCCAGTAGGTGAGATGGATTCTCTGAGGATTAGGCTGGAGACTGACACTTTTAAGTGCTTTAAAAGGCACTTTTTCTGAAATGCAGCACAACAATGCTTGCAAAGCAAGTAAAGAAAAGCCTGGTGCTCATCTAAGCTAAGAAAAACACAATTTTTAAATTCTGTGTACAGGAGAGTGACAGGAAATATGATCAGCAATCTGAGCTGTCAAAGGTTTCTGAGTGGCAGAAACACATTATGTGGGGCTGTGTTGTCACTGAATGCTTGAAGCTGCACCATTTTTCTTTCATCCTTCCTTCCCACATTATCTTTCTACTTTATGTTTCTCCTCATGACTTGAAGCAACACACTTCAGATAATGATTTCCTAGACATGTCAGTATCACAACTAATGTGTGCTATTTTCTAGTTGTGGTTGTGTGCCTCCAATATTTTTCACTTATGATGACCCTAAGGCTTTCTGCCAATCTAGCGGATCGAAAGCATGTAAAAGTGTGCGTAGATAAATAGGTACCACTTTGGTGAAAAGATAAAAGTGTTCTGTGCAGTCATGCTGGCCACATGATCACAGAGTCGTCCTTGACATCGCTGGCTCTTAAGCTTAGTAATGGAGATAAGCATTGCTCCCTACTCTGCAGTTGAGATAGTGTCACTTGCCCAAGATAATCGCAGTATGTTTTCATCAAGGTGACCAGAGTCCTTCTTTTTCAGGGCATATCCTACATTTATTGTCTTTATCTGTCCAGAAGGTGGAACATGACTCAAACATGACTGAGAAGCGTGGGTTTATATTTAAATTAGTGATTTTTACTTTTATTTTGTAATACCCTACATTTTTCTTTAATGTCCTACATTTTGTGGTACCTTGTCCTCCTTTGCAGTCACTTTTTTTTTTTTAATGCTCAAGCAGGTATTTGAACCCTGGTCTACAGAGTTGTATTCTTAGACATGCATCTTAATAAAGTTCCTTTTTACAAAGTGTTTTTTAATGCCCTAGCTCTTTTTTCCTCTTTATCCTGTGTCTAGCTGGAAGGTGTTGTGTGTGGGGTTTTTTGTGTGTGTGTGTTTTTAGCAGAATCACCTTTAGGAGGATGGTGAAGGAGAAGTGGAGAAATACTAAGGGTTGAGAAATGGAATTAGAGCAGGATAGAAGTGCCATACCTTATTACATGGTGCTGTTTCTGTCCAGTACTTGGTCTGTAGCACATCTGTTGCTGGAGAGCTCTTCTTCATTGATGGGCAAACCTGTCAATGCCTTGCAATTATGCTATTTTCCACGTTGATTCACTTGTGATAAGTTCCTCCTGCTGCAGTTCTGATATTCAGACAATCCCCTGGTGCAATTAGCCATGATTTTGCTCCTCTCCCTACTCCTCTTCACCATTCTCAAGCAGGCTTTTTGTCTTTTCTTTTTCATTTCTTTTCTTTTCTTTCTTTTTTTTTCCTTAATGGATTAAAAGAAAATAAATAATAAAAATAAATAAAAATTAAATACAGACTGAAAGGCATACTGGGAAGGGGTTAGGGCAGGGAGGCAGGGCTATGAGGCCAGTGTGTAGAAGGCAGAGGCTGAGACAGAAACAGCACCATGGCACTTTTGAAGAGCTGTGTGATAATTAATGTCCCCAATCAGGTATGTTTTCGTTTCCTACACAGAAGCTGTTAAACTGTCTCATGAGCCTCGTGTGACAAAGGACTTAGTGTCAATGGTGACAACATTACAGAGTAAGTGATTCCCTTTTTTTAATGATGGCTTGAGCTCTATTAGTCTTTTATTGTGTTTGTATATAACCTTAATCTAATAAACAGATGAACAATTTATCAATATATGAAATGTTTAAAAACAACATATCTGTCCACTATAGTTTTCTGATTTATTTATTTATTTTTTCATGTGTGGCTACATTACTGAATGCAAATAACCCCCCCCCCCCGCATGCAAAATGACATCATTTGTACAGTGCCTTTAACCATAGCTTTGGCATGAATGAATTAAGCTGTGAAAGGTTTCACAGCAAACAAATAGCCATGATCACACTAATAAACATGCAAACTTTTGACCAAATTCCCACCAGGTTCAAGTCTCACAGAATGTTCCAAATCTTTCACAGTGTACCCACAACAATAACACACTGTTGCTGATCACACCAGTAAGTCCTCATCAGCTGCCTTTCTGTTCTCTCTTTTCAAAAGCTGGAAAGGTTACATAAACAGATCCGTTTTAAACTGTTCTGACTCACTTGACACCTTAATGTATGTTAAATGCTGATATATTGCTACTGTTTTGTTGGGTTGGTTTAAACAAGAAACACGAAGAATTAATAACCTCCCATGCTTGTTTTATTTAATTTGTCTCAAGCAAAATGTTCACAAAAGATCAGCAGTATGTTTGGGAAATTTTCTACCACAAACTTCACCAACTGTCTACATTTTTCACTATGTTATAACAAAAGGATTTTTAAATGATGGGGCAGAAGCCATTCATAGGCTATCAATGTCTTAATGGATGGATTACCAAGATGCCAGATGTTTTAAACCAGAATGATGGATTAACTGCAAGAGCTAGAACAGAATACATCACAAACAGATGACCTGTATTTGCCTTCCAGCAGGTGCAGCAAAATACAGCTTGCCTTAATGTGTGGCAGACAGAAAACCCCATAGGCCATGCTTAGCTTCTTCACAAATTCCTGAGCCCCATGCTGTGCAGATGTAGTGTGGAAGCCAAGTGCAATGAACTGAGTTCACTGCAGCACACCAGGCTTTGAGAAATCTTTCTGTGGGATGAAAATATGCAACATCCAAGCTGAGAACTTTTTGCATCCAACCATGCAAAAGTCAGAGAGGTGTTAAAACGAAAACATAACTTTAGCTTGCACTAGTCCATTTTGACTTTTTACTATGCAGTTGGAATTTAACAGAAATTAGAGCCTATGGAGATTATCACATTCATAATAAGGTAAGCTCCCATTTTGAAAAGCTGCTGGATATGCGCAGCTGGGTTGTGGGCTGCATATCAGTTGCACTCGCCTGGCTATGGCTGAGTGCAATAACACCCGCTTTTAAATTTAAATGTGACTTTATCCCTTTGGGGATAAGTCACTTTAAAATGAATGCAATAATCTCCTAATTCTCAAGGATTTTTGTGGATTATAAGTGATCTCAAAGGGCCTCTACAGATGGGCGGCTGTGGGCTGCCCCAAAAAGCCAAGGATTGGGGCCGAGGCTGCCCCACTCCTCAGCCCCAATCCACTCTTTGGGTGTCCCTGGAAGGAGCACTTAAATAGCACTCCTTCCTCAAGGCATGGAAAGGGCCTTATTCTGCATCTCTTCTGTCACAGCGTGTCCAATGACGTCCTCAGGAAGGGACTGGGGCGCCTGGCGTCCGGCTGCCCCTCTCCTTCCTTGGCTTGAAGACAGCGCTTTGTGCTGTCTGCAAAACCCTAAAATTTCTTTTTAGGAGCCATGTTTCATATCTGTCTTTAAGCCATAAATGGGGTAAACTGTTACACAGCACGAGGAAATCACTGGCCACCAATATGTTTTGGATGACAGGTCCAATAATCCTTTACTATTGGGCAGCTGGCTGGTGGAGAGTGGATCAAAAGTCCCAAACCACTGAAGGTCCAGATCTTGCACCAGCCAAGGAATCCTCATTAGAAAGAAACTCTTCTAGAACATGGCCACACAGCCTGAAAAAACCCACAAAAAAACAATCCTCATGTCATTCTCTCTCACTCTCTCTTTTAAATAATCTTTATTTACTCACTTTATTCTCAAATGAATTTCAGGTGAGGCTGGAAGGAAAACAGTATGACACAGTCACTAAAGTCTGTAGAAATCAGCAACTGAAAATCATTGCAAGATGGCATTAGCCCCCACTGAGGGCTGGAAGTTAAATACTGTTTCAAAAAGTATACAAAGTTGAATGGTAAAAAGCTTGGTAACTTTTTTTGCCCCACTCAAACATTGTAATTTCTCTTGATTGCTAGTTTTCATATTTCATGCTAGTTTCTGGTGTACGCTGACCTCATTTTATTTCTTGGACTCATAGTCTTTTTTACTGTATGCCCCCTGAAATCAATGACACACACATTAGCCATGACTAACTGAAAACAGTCTATTCTGAGCCAATTGTATGCTCATGATACATTACTATGGCTATGGCTGACAGACTGAAATGAGTCCCTCAACCCATGCAAATATATTTGATGTTCTTTCCAGTGCTGATCTGTTATTGTACACCTTTTTGCTCTTCAGACTAACAGGAGACTTCTATATCTGTCTGCTAAAAAAAGTTTCTTTGTTTTCTGTGGGACTTACTGCCAGATATAAGTACATAGAATTCCAACCCAGGTGTCTGCCTCTGAGCCTGCAAATATTAGCTCTAATAGCTCCTTACATCAAGTTCATTTTTCAGTTCTATTCCTATTATCAAAATCCACAGGAAGTCTGTGCCTAGTGCTTCAGGCTTTCAGCATTCCTCCTCTTGTTTTTCTTGTTTTTCTTTTCATAGGTTGGGTTTTGTTTTTAGCTTTTTGCAAATAGATGATTGCATAATAGTAAACAAGCATATAATTAATGTAATTACACATACAAGAACATGTATATTATGAAGATCACACAGAGATGGAATGGGTATTTGATAATTTCCATAATGTGGTCAAAATTTAGTATTCCTGAAAACGTGGGGGGAATTGAGGAAGAAAATAGCACTTTGAGAGTTCTCACAACTTGTGGGAACTTTTTTATTTTTCTTGGCACAGCAAAACAACACAGCTGTGTCAACCCTGCTCCCTAGTTGGAACACAGCACAATTGTCTGAGGCAAAGTTGTGCATATATACTAAGTAAAACGATGCAATTTTTATAATCATCTGAGTGGTTGAACATTGCAAAGGCAAGAATGGAGCAGAATATTGCTTGAATGCTAAGCCTTAAAGCTATACACCAGTCCCCTGAAGGCCTCCAATTAAAAAAAAATGGGCATAATCATGGATGTTAAAGCATCGAAATTTCCCAAATTGCACAAATGCATCAGGTTAGCCCAGTGCTCAGACCCACCTCTAGAGTCCTCCAAAATACCATCTTCGCCCAAATCTCAGCTAAAATAGCAACTTGAAGTGATTTAAGAACACCAGGAGTCCTGATGGCATAGTGGTTAAATGCTGGTACTGCAGCCACAATGTTTTGAATTTGATCCCAGGACCCCAAAGTTAATTCAACCTTCCATCCTTTTTTAGGTCAGTAAAATGAGTACACAGCTTATTGGGGGCAATTGGCTTATAGATTGTAAATTGCTTAGAGAGTACTCAGTTCACTATTAAGCAGTATAGAAATGTAAATGCTATGATACTAGAAAACTGCCATACAAAAACTCCAAAAATCTACAATCCTAGCGTAACACAAAATCTACAATCCTAGCATAACACAAAAAACTAACAAAAACTAACAAACACTCTGATTTCCTTAAGGCAGAGGTAAAAGTGTTGCCCATTGACAAGGTTGTCAAGTCATGTTTGACCATATGGGGTGGTGCTCATCTCCGTTACTAAGCTGAAGAGCCAGCGTTGTCAGAGACTACTCTGTAATCATGTGGCCACCATGATTACACAAAATGTTGTTTACCTTCCCACTGAGAAGTGGTACTTATTTATCTACTTGCATTTGCATGCTTTTGAACTGCTAGTTGGCAGAAACTGGGACTAGTGACAGGACCTCACACCGTCATGCAGCACTCAAGCCTCGAACTGCCAAGGTGCTAATCTTGCAATCAACAGAGCATCTTAACCACTTGAGCCATGCATCCCTGATTTCGTTATCCCCAAAATAATGGTTATATCCCCCTATTACTAGACCTCCTTTAATTCGTACGACACAAAGATTCTAAGCAAGCTCAGTTCATTTTAGAAAATATCAAACTAATAGCTGACCCCAATAGAAATAAAAATTCCTTCTCAGATCATAAATCAATATAAATTAAAATTCTTTGTCCACAATTTCCCAATTGGTCCATTAAAATTGGGGATCCACTATAGTCAGCACTCCTTATCCATGGATTTTTTATCAATGGATTCAACCATCCACAGCTTATATATATTCCAGAAAGCAAACCATGATTTTACCACTTTATATAAGGCAGGGGTAGGCAACCTTTTTGAGCTGGGGGCCGGGTTGCTGTCCGGGGGGGGGGGGGGGGGGGAGACGAAGGACCAAAAATAAATAAATAAATAAATAAATATTATTTTTTTAAAAAAAATTAAAAAATATACATGCACATTCTCTCAGCCCCAGAAAAACCATAGCAAAACCCCTGTGGAGATTTTGCCAAGAAAACTCCAAGAACAAGTAATAAAAACAACAATAAATATCATCAAGGTGGGCGGCGGCGGCAGCGGCAGGACTGGCCTGGGACTGGTCCAAAGGCCTTGGGGGGTTGCATCTGGCCCCCAGATCTTAGGTTGCCTACTCCTGATATAAGGGATACCTTTTCAGTATGCTATTGTATATAAGGGGACTTGAGCCTCCACAGATTATTTTGTATCCATGAGGAGTTCTGGAACCAAACCCCAGTGGATACCAAGGACATACTGTACTTTGAGCCCATTCACCATGCAGTCTTTAACCTGGTCTGCCTCAGTTTCAAATCTCAACAACACTTTGTACATCTTAGCAATCAAATGCTCATCATCAATATATAACTGAATTTCATATTCAGATTTAAATGTCTCAAAATCTTGATTTTTTTGTCCATTTTAAATCTTTTATTTAATTGTTTGCATGCAAAACAAACAAACAAACAAACAAACAAAAAAACCCAAACATTTCTGTTATGCTGGGAAAGACAGGTGTGACCTGCAGGGTGGGCTTGCAATAATAGAAGGTGGTCTCTAGCTTTGCACAATTGCCTATTCCTACTGTTTAATTTCCTAATAATAATAACAATAATAATAATAACAATAATAATAACAATAATAAAACTTTATTTATACCCCGCCTTTAGCTGAGGCTGTCAAGGTGGCTTACAAGTTAAAAAGAGTGCACCCATACAATCAACAATTAATAACCTCCTTTAAAAATATATTAAATCGTTATACAGATTAAAATCTCATTTACAATAAAAACATTAAAACATCTAACATAAATGATCATCAGCACTGTAGACATCTCGGAAGGAGCTATCTAGTGGGGGGGGGGGGGAGAGAATGTGTTATTCCGGGAATGCCTGCCAGAAGAGATCTGTCTTGATGGCTTTTTTAAAGCCATCTAAGTTGGTTATTTGATGGATCTCCTCCGGCAAGGCATTCCATAATCTGGGGGCCATGGCAGAAAAGGTCCTCTGGGAGGTTGTTGCCAGCCTAGTTCTTATTGGTTGAAGCAACTTCCTCCCAGAGGCCTGAGGGCGCGGGGCGGATTATATGGAGATAGGCGATTCCCTAAGTAAGATGGGCCCAGAACATGTAGGGCTTTAAAGGTCAATACCAACACCTTATACTGTGCCTGGAAACTAACTGGCAGCCAGTGCAATGATTTCAAGATGGGAGTAATATGATCACCTTTTGATGCTCTGGTGCTCAATCTGGCTGCCATGTTTTGCACTAATTGCAGTTTCCAAGTTAGCTATAAGGGTAGCCCCATTTAGAGTGTGTTACAGAAGTCGAGTTGTGAGGTTACCAGTGTGTGTATTACAGTTTCTAGGTCCCTTACTTCCAGGAAAGGGCGCAGCTGGCATATCAGCTGAAGCTGATAGCAGGGGCTCCTGACTGCCATGTTCACCTGATCTGTCTTGTGAAGCGACGAGTCCAGGAGCACCCCCAGACTGTGGACACAGTCCTTGGTGGAGAGCGTGACCCCATGCAAGACTGGTGGTCACAACCCAATCTCTGGTTTGGGGGCCCTTACCATAAGTACCTCCATTTTGTCTGGATTCAATTTGAGTCGTTTTTTCCTCATCCAGTCCATTACCGCTTTGAGACATTGATTGAGAGGAGAACCGCCATCTGCCATCATGGCATCTGACCAAGACATGGAGCAAAATATTGAGTATCATCCACATATTGGTAACATCCTGCTCCATGTCTCCTGATGATCTCTCCCAGCAGCTTCATGTAAATATTGAATAACATCGGGGACAGAATGGCTCCTTGAGGGATGCCATATTTTAACTCGGTTTTTGATGAGCAACTGTTCCCGAGTACCACCCTCTGGAATCTGCCTGAGAGAAAAGAGTGGAACCACTGAAGAACAGTGCCTCCCACTCCTAATTCTCTCAGGCGTTCCAGAAGGATGTCATGATCTATAATATCAAAGGCTGCTGAGAGGTCCAGAAGCACCAGCTGGGTCACGCTTCCCCTGTCGGTGTTCAGGCAAAAGTCATCTACCCCGTCTCCACCCCATATCCAGGTCTGAAGCTGGTTTGAAATGGATCTAGAAAATCAGTTTCATCCAAGATTGCTTGGAGTTGGAAGGTGATGGCTCACTCGATCACCTTGCTCAAGAATGGTAAATGTGAAACTGGTCTATAATTCTTCATATCCAGGGGCTCCAGGGAAGGTTTCTTCAGGAGTGGTCTAATGACTGCCTCCTTTAAATTTGATGGTACGATACCTTCCCTAAGGGATGCATTGATGACCCTCTTGAGAAAGGCCAACAAGGCATCACCCCCTTGGACGACCAGCCAGATGGCCAAGAATCAAGGGAGCACGTCGTCTTCCTAACTTTTCCAAGGATCTTGTCCATGTCATCGGTACTCACAAACTCAAATTGATCCAGTTTAATCTCATAAACTGATTGACTAGACACCTCATCAGTCACTTCTGTTGTAATCCCGGTATCTAAGTCAGCTCTTATCTGAGAGATTTTATCTGTAAAATAGTTGTTGAAAGCATCTCAGCAGGCTGTTGTCGGGTTGAGTAAAGGATTCTGTACAGGTGGAGCCTATAACAGTTCCCTTACCACCCTAAACAGTTCTGCTGGACGAGATTCCGCAGACACAATACAGGCAGAAGAGAAAGACTTCTTTGCTGCCTGTATCGCCTCTTGATAGGAATAAAGGAATTGCCTATGATGAGATCTATCAGATAGGAGTTGAGTCTTCTGCCAGGTACACTCTAGTCATTGTCCAACCCACTTCATTTTCCTGAGTTCTTCTGTGAACCAGGGATGATGATTTGAAGCGGGCTGGAAAGGACACTTGGGGGCGATCATGTCTATAGCTCTGGAGAGATCGGTGTTCCAAGTGTTCACCAGGGCTTGGACAGGGTCGTCGGCTTTACCAAACAAGAAACCCTCCAAGGCTTTCTGGAATCCTATTGGCTCCTTCAGCCTTCGAGGGCGGACCATTCTAATGGGTCCTCCATCCCCGGTGGGTTGGACAGTGGCTCTTAGTTCAACCTTGAACAGGAAATGATCCATCCATGACAGTGCAGAGGTATTTTTTACCTCTGCCCATGGGTACGCCTGTTCCATGCTAAAGACCGCATTGAGAGTATGACCTGCCAAATGTGTAGGCTCAGAAACCAGTTAGGATAGGCCCATGTCTGTCATGGTATCCATGAACTGCTGAGCCACCCCTGTTAAGTTGGTCTCGAAAGGGGTGTTGAAGTCTCCCAAAACTAAGAGTCTGGGTAACCCCAACAGCAACTCCGAGACCAGCTGTGTTAAGCAACGGGGTGGACGGTATACCAAAAGAATCCCTATAGTATCCTTGGTTTCCAAGCTCAGGTACATACTCTCGAAATGGACTGTTTTCCAGATAGGTATCCTGGTCAAGGAAAAGGTGTTCTTGTGAACTAGAGCTACTCCCCCCCCCGCCCACTTTCTCTTACCTGCTCCTGCACAGAATAACCAACTGGGAGAGCCTGGTTCCAGGTGATGGCACTATCTTCCCCCAGCCAGGTTTCTGTGAAACATGCCAGGTCAGCTTTTTCAACCATGAGAATATCATGGATAATATAGATCTTATTTTTCACTGACCTGGCATTACAGAGGAGCAAGGTAAGGTTCTGTGGCAAGGTTGGCAAGCTCCTAAACTTACTTTGGGTAAGAGGGTGAACTGAAGGTGGGATCGCTTTTAAACAGCGATCCCACCTTCTTTTGTAACATGGTTTCACCCTGTTATTGCCATATCTACCATTGCTCCGCACAAACTTAATAGCCATTCCCACAGTTCCCCTTTTTCATTCTCTCCCAACTCTTTCCATCTCCCCTATTATCTATAGCCCACTGAGTGTCCAAATCTTTCACAAGCACTTCTCATTTATCTTCACTTCTTTTGTAACTCATTTTCTCTTAGTTTACTGCTGGGATTTCTTTATTCCCTGTATCCCTTACAGACAAATCAACAACAACATTCAAAATCCACCCTTTGGTGATACTGGAGAAAGAGATTAAATGCATTCTTCTGTCACAGGGACCTGTGGATTTATAATAGATAGATAGAAACAGTTTTTGGAGTGGGATGCTTTGTAATTTCAAACTGAAAAGCTATACTGCCTCTATATGTATGTATCTAATTAATTTATGTATACCCCACCTAGTTTTAAAACAGTTTTAAAACATAGTATTTTGTAGGTTTTTCAAGCTATGTGGCCTGTTCTAGAAGAGTTTATTCCTGATGTTTCACCAGCATCTGTGGCTGGCATCTTCAATGAATGTTGGCATGGAAGTGAGTGGGGTATGTATACTGTATGACGTTGGTTGAGAGGTTGTGATTTGCATGTTAATCTATGTTTTGTTGCTGAATGACAGGGTGGAAGGATATGCAAGGAGGATTTGTGTCTATTTAATTAGTGATCCATTGTCTGCTGGCAAAAACCCTGACCCTGGGTGGTTTTCATTTGCATTTGCTGGGTCTTGATTTTGGTGTTTTTCAAGATTGATAGCCAAACTTTGTTTACGTTCTTTCCAGTTGAAGTTGTCTAGGTGGTTGTAGATTTCACTGGCTTCCCTGTGCATTCTGACTTGATAGTTGTTGGCATGGTTCAGAATTTCAGTGTTTTCGAATAGCATTTTATGCCCAGGATGATTTATAAGGTGTCCTGCTACTGTTTATTTTTCTGGCTGACCTAGTCTGCTGTGTCTCTCATGTTCCTTGATTCATGTTTAAACACTGTGTTTGGTGGTCCCTATGTAGACTTGTCCACAGCTGCATGGTATGCAGTAAATCCCTGTGGCCATGAGAGAGTCCCTCCTGGCTTTCGCTGAGCAAAGCATTTGCTGGATGTTCTTGGTTGGTTTGTAAACCATTTGGAGGCTGTGTTTCCTCACCAGTTTCCCTATCTTGTCTGTGACTCCTTTGATTTATGGTAAAAATACCTTCCCTTTGGGTCGTTGTTTGTAGAGGCGAGTCTAGGTACTTCAATTCATCCAGGAAATGGGGTTCACAGATCCTTTTTGCCTGGTCTACCAATGTTTTTATTGGGCTTCTTTTTTTTTCTTTTTGTGTGTCCTGGATGATGATTGGAGTTCTTGTGTAGGTAGCTGTCCATGTGTAGGTTTTCCGTATGCTGTCCATGTATGACCCAAACGTTGGTTTGGTTTGTGGATGACTAGGACATCCAAGAATGGAAATGTTCCTTCCTCTTCTTTTTCCATAGTGAATTGGATGTTTGTGTGGATGTTGTAAACATGGTCAGATCTTCTTCTCCATGGCTCCAAATGATGAAAATGTCACCTACATATCAGAACCATGTTGTGGGCTTTTTGGTGCTATTTCCAGGGCTTGCTTTTCAAAGTGTTCCATGTAAAAGTTTGCTGTAACTGGGCACAGAGGACTTCCCATGGCTAACCCATCTCTCTTCTGCTCATTTTCATTAAAGGACCTGAAATAAAAAGATATTCATACAAACTTAAAGCATAGGCCAATGATCTTCTGCTCATTCTGCTCATGGTATCCATTATCACACCGGAAGTAGCTTGTTGTGAGGCAATGTTCAAACAGGGCTGTTATGTCTTCCAAAAAAATTTGTTGGATGAGTGCCATGGTCTATTATGGGGACATTGGTGAACAAGGAGACCACATCAAAGCTGATTAGTATGTCTCTGGGTTTGAGTTTGAGGTTGTTGATTTTTTCTATGAAGTGAACTGAGTCCTTGATGTAGTGGGGGTTTTGCCCTATATGGGTTTGTAATTGTGTGGGCAGAAACTTGGCAAAGTCATATGTGGGGGATACAATGGCACTCACTTTGGGTTAGAGTGGAATGGAAACCTTTTGGATTTTGGGAAGTCCATACAATCTTGATGGGAGAGCCTCAGATTTGCATAATTTTTGGTTGTGGTTGGCTGAATTGAGGAGTTCTTGATCAAGATGTTTGTTTTCCTGGTTATTTTGTTGGTTTTACTTGATTTGATTGATAACAGGAGTTACTTGATTTTTTTGTTTGTATTGTTCTGTTTCCATGATTACTATGGCGTTGCTTTTGTCTACTGGAAAAATGATGATATCTGGGTCCGAACTGAGATCCTTGATGGTTTTTATTTCTTTTTAGGCTATGTTGCTGGGTGGTGGTTTTGCCTTGTGCAGAATTCTTGTGGTTTCTCCTCTTATCTCTTCCACTTCCTCCTGGTGGTGGGTGAATTCAATAAGGGCAATGACGTCTTCAATTCGGATTCTGGTGCTGGTAACCACAAAGTTGCCTCCTTTGGCCAGGATGGATGTTTCTTCTTTCTAAAATTGCCACTCTGTCAGATTGATGATGGTTTGTGATGTACCCAGCAAAGGTTTCAGCTGATGCTTGTGACATTTGTGGCATTTGTTGAATTTTTATTCCTGTCTTTTGGTCCACCATATAATTTTTCTATTTTTCTTAGGTGATGCTGTCAATTTTGTTCAAGTCTTGGGTTCATCTTTTGACTGATACTGAGGTGAAGTGATAGCAGCTCCTTGTCTGTATTGGCCAGTTCTTTGCGGGCAGTGTGCATTCTCTCTGGTAACAGTGCATGTTTCATTTGGTTGTAGATATGGTTGGCCTGTGGGAATATTAAGGTCCTTTTTGCTGTGAGAAAGTACAGTATGGTATCTGTTTCTCTGTAGTGTAGTAGAAAGTTTAGAGGGCAAAGTAGATGTGTTCTCCTGGTCCAGAGTTTTCCAATCTCTGAATGGAACATGATGGTTTATGAATTATGAGGGTCAAAATTTGCATCTTTCTATATCCTATTACACTTTGTCCCACTCCTACAACTGTGTAAAACAGAGGTTTTAATTCCAGTCCATTAGGGCATCTGAAGAAGTAGACAAATATCCACAGAAGCTTATGCTCAAATGGATAGGTTAGTTTTAAATATGCTGCCAGATTACACTACTCTTCCTTTCCCCCCCTTTTATTCTGAGACAGTAAAGCCATTTCTCTGAAAACAGTAACAGTAATGCTGAGCCTCAAGTGCCAAGTCACATATTTTCCCCTCACAAAGTACCAAAAATATATCTTTCACAAAAGGTAAACTGTGGATAATCCAAGAAACATATGCAGAGGGAAAATGCCTAGCCCTTCCAAAAACCCTAGGCTTAATAAACATATACACAAGGTAAAACACACCATACAAACACGTTCACAAACCTGGGAAAAACACATACTATTTGAAGAGCAAAGCTTTTATTATAAATAAAGATGGCACTGACAATTGACTTTTTGCTTTGCAGCCTACTAGATTCCCAGATTTTATTTTTATTTTTATTTTTTTAGGGACAATTTTAAAAAGGAGAGACAGGAAACCTGGTAGATGCCAAGCAAAATGTCTTTTCATACACTGGTACCCATGGACTACATATTGGGAATCCCAGATTTTTAGAACTTGACAGAGACACACTATAGTTTACACTACACACACTATACACATTAGCTACAAAGCCCATTGTGTCATGTCCTGGCACAGAAATCTATAGTTCCTTTTTTGCAAACCTGATGAGAACTACACAGCCAGATTAGCCAAAATAAATAACACTAAACTATAGTTTGGTATGACAATCAAACCAACATATTGATTGTGTTTGGGTGATAAGCATTCTGATTAGAAATGTAAATCCTATGATCTCAATTGACACAGAGAAGGCCTTCGATTTGGTTGACTGGGAATTTATGTTTACAATACTGGAAAAGATTAATTTGGGAACCATCTACTTGCAAGGAATATGTACAATTTAATATACAAAAAACACAAATAATTATTAATGGAGAAAGATCTAACTTAACATTAACTGAGGTACCAGACAAGGCTGCCCTTTATCTCCATTGCTGTTCATAAGAGTTATAGAAGTGTTAAATAATGCAATCAAAAACAACCCACTCATTAAAGGACCTAAAATAAAAGGATATTCATACAAATTTAAAGCATATGCTGATGATCTTCTGATGTTCTTGGAAAGTCTAGAAGAAGGAATAGTAGAAGCACTCAAAGTACTAACTGAAGTTAGTGAACTTTCTGGTTTCATGGTAAATAAGGAAAAAGGAAAAATTATCACCAAGAATATAACAAAAAATGAAAAAAGGTTCTTTGAAAAACCTGAAAATCGAGAAGAAAATTAAATACCTGAGGATTTGGATAACTAAAAGAAATATGGACCTTTTTGAAAACAACTATATACAAATTTGAGAAGAGATTTTTTAAAAGGACATGCAAAAATGGTTGAAATTACAATTATCTCCTTTAGGGAAAATATCAACCATCACTATGACTATATTGCCTAAAATGATATACATGTTTCAGAATCTCCCTATAATAACTCAACCAATTTTTTTAAAAATATGGCATTAAGACATAACTATGTTTATCTGGAATGGGGAAAAACCAAGAATAAAACACCTAGAATTAATGGAAAGAAAGTTGAAAGGAAGAATAGGCTTGCCTGACCTACAACTATATTATGAGGCAAATACTTTGAACTGGATCTCTGAATGGCTGACTTTAAAAAATGAAAAGTTACTGAAATTAAAGAGATTTAATATCAAATTTGGTTGGCATGCATATATTTGGTATAATAAACTGAAGGCTAATAAAGAGTTCACAGACAGTATAATCTGCAAATCTTTACTGCAAACATGGATAAAATATATTTTAAAAATCTACTGGAAAATTCCACTATGGATATCTCCAGAGGAAGCTTTCATCAGAAGATGGAAAGACTCAAAAAAGAAAGGGCTCACTTACGTACTTGAAATAGGCTTATACTCAAACTTGGAAATTGGATTAAAAGAAGAACTAGAGAAAAGAGGATTGAAATGCCATTGGTCTACCTATAAACAATTACAGGAAAGATTTTTGATGGATTGAAAGTTAGAAGGTTTTGATTTAAATGACAATAATTTAGGAGATATTCTACTATCAGATGATGAAAAATTATTTACTAAAATTTATGATAAAATACTAAGATTACAGCTAGAGAAAGAACCGGTAACTGAGACTATGATTAAATTGGTACAAAATATCAGACATACATTAACTTTAGATCCCTGGGAAAGCTCATGGAAGAGTACACAAACATTTACAAAATCAGAGGATCTTAAATAAAACTATCTAAAACCTTTTCATAGATGTTATTTCACCCCAGAAAAACTAAATAAAATGTATAAAACAATTGATCTGAAATGTTGGAAATGTGATAAAGCCCAAGGGACTTTTTTCCAAATGTGGTGGACCTGCCCTATAATTTAAAAAATGGAAAGATATACAAATGGCCATCTCTCAAATTTTAGGAAAATGCATTCTACTGAAACCAGAACTATTTGCACTGGCACAAAGGACACTAGACTCCTTTCATGGGTTTTAAACAGGCCATAACTTTTATTAAATTGTACAGGGTCAAAGCCAAATAATTAAATTATTATTATAACAGCTTTGCCACAGGTGTAAGTGAAGGTATATCCACCTAAGGGTGGTCCTTCACAGCCCGTGGCAAAGCAATAATTAACAACATATTTTAGCAGTAAATAAATAAACAAATATGTAAACAAATAACCAAAAATCCTCCCCGGAAATGACGTCATATTATGTCATATGACGTCACAATTTTCTTTAATTATTTACGTCATTTCCTGTAAATTTGTTTAGAGCCAAATTTTTTCAATTCCCAATTTAACTAGCCGAATTAATTTTATCTGTGGGATGGGGTCATTCCCCACCGCAAGGGTGGGGCCAGCCCAGCTAGGCATCCACTCTCCCCACCCCCCACAGATGGCTTCATATATTTGGTCAGAAAGAGCACCAACAAATAACAACAGCCTTTTCTTGGAGAGATGTATCCCATCATCCCTGTACAATTGTGGCTTGTCCAGCCTAATAGCATGTTGAATAACAAACATGTCCCTCTTTAAAAATTGTTTAGTAACAAAGCGATTAAGCCACCGCCGTGCATTGTTGATGGCAGAATCCTTTTGTGCACCAGACCAGGATCGCCTAGGCACCAACTTAGTCCAGATTATCTTTGCTAGAGGAAGCATTGCTTGTAATTCCTCCAAGTCCTTAACAATTTCTTTGGCCAGTTGTAAACACGGCACACTCGCCAGATCATTCTCCCCTAGGTGAACTACCACTGAACCACCAAGGATGCAACCGAATCAGCTCCTTCATATAAGGCACGAGAGACGGCCACTTCATGCTCCTCTCACCGAACCAAATTGTGTGACCAAGGTTGGACAAGCCCAAAGAAGTGTTGGAACAATGCTCCTTCAGGAAATGCTCCGCTCACGCCACCAGGCTATGCCCAATGATCCAAATATCGCCCAGCCTAAAGAAAGCTGGAATAAAGAAAAAGAGTCAGTAAGGATAATCGAGAGTCTCACTACGCAATTGTCTAACTTAAGATTTAAAAGTGTGTGAGCGCCATCTGCCAATCCTGCAAATATCTGTTTCACTCAAGCCATGAGTGGCAGCAACCGTTACGAAAGGAGTGTGAAGAAAAGGAATCCATGGGCAGCCCAGCTTTCTTAACTGTTTGTTTTAACACTGCCCTGAATTGAAATTGTATTAGGGGCAGACCAGACAGATGAAGAAAGAGATATCCAGGCACCTTAGGCCTGATTCTTAAATAGCTATCCATTGCCACTAATGGGCAGATTCAACCCTGTTGGGCCTTAGCCAGGGATAAAGACTGGCCCTTGACAAACTGGTCAGTCTTAGACCGCCTAATGCACATCAGTATACTGTGGTCAGTTAAATTAATGTCAGAAACCAGTAATGCCCTGCCCGATGTATCGTTCCTGGAACCAGGGACAATCTCACTGATTCTGAGGGCAGCAAAAAATGCAATAGCAAATACCACCCTAAATAAAGCTAATTCTTCAGGTGAATAGCATATTTGGGTCAGTTGTTCCCATAACATAGCCAGGATGGGCCGTTTATTGGCATTCTAACTTCCTTTGACATAGTAGACTCTGTGGACCATCCTTCCACTTTCCTCTCTTGACTCTAAAGTCAACAGTAGGGTCAATGTAACCATTTGCCCTGGAGAAAAAGGCCAGGGCGGCCAACCTGCCCCTAATGGTGACAGGTGATAAACCCGACTGTTTGAGATCTACTATAAAACAAAGTACCAAATCCACATTAATAGGCCATGTTATTTCTTCCCCAATCTCACACATGAATTGGTTAAAAGAATTTAGGGTTGTTTGATAAGACTTGCATGTTGACGGGGCAATGGAATTCAACTTCTAATCTCCAAGGTTCCAGAGAAACATCGGTACCTCCAGCGGGTGTAAAGTAGCCTGGGGCACTAACTGCCAGAACCTGGTAAGCTGAAAATGAGAAAGGCCATCCACCAAAGGGTTAAGCAAACCAGGAACCTGGTGAGCTCTAAACAATACATTAAACTTTAAACATTGTAAAACCATTGCCCTCACCAAACTCATCACCTTAGGAGATTTGGAGGACTGCAAATTTACCACATGCATGACCGCTTGGTTGTCACACCAAAACCAAACGGTCTTATTAGCGAAGTGACTTCCCCCCATAAGTGTACAGCAACAATGATTGCAAACAATTCCAAAAAACTAAGGTCCTTGGTAAGAGCAGATTCCACCCAAGCAGGAGGCCAGGCCTCGGCAGCCCATTGGCTGTTCCAGAAAACTCCAAAGCCATGGGCACCAGCAGCATCAGAATGCACCTGAAAGTCTGCACGAAGCAGCATTTCAGTTCTACAAAATGATATACCATTATAGTACTCCAAAAAGGAGTGCCAAACCTTAAGATCCTCACGGATGCCCCTTCTGATTCTAATGTGGTGATGCTGAGCCACTAGACCTGCAGCAGCCTTGTAAAGTCTAGCACAAAATGCTCGTCCTGGGACTTTTACCCTATAGGCAAAATTTAATAAGCCTGTAAGTGATTGAAACTCAAGCAGGGTAGTTTTCCATTTATTCAACATAATTTGGACTTGCTGCCTCATGGCCACCAATTTCTCAGAGGGCAAATGAGAAATTCCAGCAATAGTGTTTATCTCAATGCCCAAAAAGGTTAATTGCATGTGAGGACCCTTTGTCTTCTCCTCAGCCAGAGGCACACCCAATTCCTGCATCAATTCTTGAAATTGCACTAGAGTATTACGGCATTGAGAGGAATCAGGAGAACCTGCCAATACAAAATCATCAAGGTAATGAGCAATAGCTTTATTACCAGTTCTCTTATCAGCACACCAATGGAGGAAAGTGCTGAATGTCTCAAACGCAATACAAGAAAGTGAACACCCCATTGGCATTGCCTTGTCAAAATAGAATTTTCCATCAAACTGGAAACCCAACAGATCTAAATCATCTGGGTGTACAGGGAGAAGTCTGAAAGCGGATTTAATATCACATTTAGCCAGCAGGTCACCTGAACCCAAATTTCTAACCATCGTAACTGCTGCGTCAAACGATGTATACTTAACTGAGACAAGCCTTGGGTCAATGACGTCATTCACCGATTCTCCTTTGGGGTATGATAAGTTATGAATTAGCCTAAATTCCCCAGGAGCTTTTTTAGGAACTACCCCTAGTGGTGATAAACGAAGTGTAGGAATAGGCAAGTTATCATGAGGTCCAGAAATTCTCCCTGCTGCAATTTCTTTAGCTAATTTCGCCCTAACAACATCTGATAATTCTCTCACAGAATGAGCATTAGGTGCAGAACGATAAACCCTAGGACCAGTATAAGGAATGTGAAAACCTGAAGAAAACCCTTGAAATAAATATAAAGCAGCCTCCTTGTTGGGATATTTTTTTTAACCAAGGATCCATATTAGCCAGATTAATTGGCGATGGGGCCTTTTGCTCCAGAAGGTACCGGCTGGAAAACAGCTCCACCTCCTGTTCTCTTTCCTTTAATACAAGAATTCCCTGGGTGTCCAAGCCCACAGGTGTTACACTTGTGTTCAAACCTGAAGGGTTGTCTTTTGCATTTTCCAGCGTTAAAGTCAAAACACAAACCAAATGTCTGTTATCACCTGTGTTAAGCCTCGCATTTGGCCCTCTCGGCAAGGTGAACATTGGTACAAAACCATTGTCACACCTGCTTGAGGGGGAGGCCCCCACCATGACATCGGCCCAGAGCTCAGTCTGCACAAGCCTCCAAGATAAAGAGGGATCTTGAGCTGCTCGCATTCTAAACTGCTCATCGTATTGGAGCCAAGCAGCACCCCTAGAATTATATAGGCAATTGGTGTATGCTTTTATCATGATCTCCTGATATTTAGACAAATCTGGAGATCTAAGAGGCTGTTTTTCCTCAATCACATCTCTGTAAATAGTGAATCCCATGAGCCAATTCACAAAATTGCGCTCAATCTTAGGGCGTTTGAGTGCTTGAAAGTCCTTTGGCAGGCTGAAAACAACACCATCCTTAACCATGATCCTTGGTTCAGGATCCCTAAATGTTAAGGTAAATAAATCAATGTATTTACCCTTCCAAATCCTTTCTTTAGTGACAAGGGGAAGGTGAGAACCAAGGGGTGTAGACATCCCAGCGTAAGGAGTAGGCTCCACGCTGCCAACTGCTCCAGGTAATTGTGTACCAGCAATTTGTACAACAGATGCGGAGTTAACAACAGCAGAGGGCTGAACACCCTGTGCCCTCGTGTCAGGCATCTGTGCAACAGCAAGGGCCTGAATCGGTGCATTTAAAGCTGCAGGGTTAGGCTGCTCCAGAGCCACTCCCTGCCCCACCGGGCTACCTGGAGCCCATACTGAGGTAAGCCAATTAGATTGCACAGTACTAGGGGACACACCTGAACTTGAAGCTTAAGCCGTATCAGCAGTTGACTTCGAAGGTCCCCCGAGATGTGGCCCCACAACAGCTCGAGTGTCCAAGGTAGTTTCTTGCAAATTTTAATAGAATGATGACAGTTAGATAAAGGAACGTTAAAGAAGATAATCACCAAAGAGAGTCATATCCACTTTGTAATATCTGATTCTAAAGATTGCCTTTAATAGGATGACATATATACACTAACCTGGGGGGGGGGTGTAAGCTCAAATTTAGGAGGAAGGATTAAGACTATAAGGAAACGTAAATTAAGATATATGAGATAATCTATGTAATAGAATAATGCTTATTAAGATTGCAATGCTGAGTTTTTATTGTATTGTATGTATTAATGATATAAATAAAATATTGAAAGAAATGTAAATCCTGACATGGCTCATCTTTCTATGGTAAATGGGAAAATAGCATTATTCTTCTTTTTTTACCAGCTAAAACCTTGATGGTGGTGGTCTCTGAGAAAATGTGTGCATTTTATTGAGTGCTTCTTCCCTCCCCCATGATTGTGTAAAAAGCATAAAGCCAGAAATGCAATGACTGTTGCTATGCTATGGAAAATCACTAGCATTTGATGGATTATTTATGTCTTTGTGATCAGTCCATCTCTCCTGTTGTGCTTGCTGTGTGTGCTTCTTAAAAGATTTTTTAAAAGAGATCTATTCAGAAATGGAATTTTATGCAAAAATACTACTTTTTGCCATCTCAAGCTATTGCCACATTGCAGAATTAATATAGTTTGACACCACTTTAACTGTCATGGTCTCATCCTATGGTACAGAGAAGGCTAAATATCTTACAAAGTTACAAATCCCAGAATTCCATAACATTGAGCCATGGCAGTTAAAGTGGTGTCAAATTGCATTAATTATGTATTATAGATACAGCCTTGGTCTTATGCGAGAGATGAGTGAGTTCTATAATGCCCGTAATGCATTCCTGTTATGGTCAGAAGACCAGATTCATATAAATTCACAGCAGCAGGATGATTTCCCCCAACATTCCTAATTGTCATCCCCAATGCAGTAAGCAATGATGAAAACCTCCTTGAAGTTCAAGGAAGGGTTATGCTGTGTCACTGAATTGCACTGGCATAAATTGTCTCTGAATTACTGAACAATTCTACAGTATCTTCCTTCCCATTCTTTCACAAAAACCACTACCAACAGCACAGCTCTTTAGCATGAACTCCAGCTCCTCTCATTTTAGGAAATAAGCATTGGGATCCTCCTCTTCCTCACTCTTTCACTCTCTTTATCTTCCTCTCTGTCCTTGCTACACCCTCAGCCTCCATACTGACACTAGAAAGGAAAAGAAAATTGCAAACAGTTATCTTTCCCTTTGTTCTTTTGTGAATGGCAATTTGAAACAGGCTGCATTTTGGCACCTTCCTTCCTAAAAATATAAACTAGGTTTGCATCACTTGTAGGAAAGTGCAGCTTACCTGTCTTCTAAATATAGAGTTTCCATTGCAACATCCAGTCCTGCTGAAAGAGGCAGGTGTAGTTTTTGTTTTCTTTTCTGGCTATTGTAAATTTATCTAGAAGAAGTAATCAAAACTCATTTTTTTTTATTTATGATACAGCTTGGTATGAATCTGAAAATGGGAGGTGGAATCTTTCTTGACCAGGATTGTACTCATACCTCATTGAAGGCCCACATATTCTCTGGCCATCGAGCTTTTCATCATTAAATTGATATCTTCAATAAAATGATTACATGATGAATAATATAAAATGATAAAATAATAGTACAATAATATAATTGTTTGGAATCAAATACTGAGCTCAGTTCTCTAGGTGCTGGTCCTTCTGTAGCTAAATTACTTATGTACAAGAAAGAGAGAGAGATAATGCTTTGAAAAACCCCAAGATTTGCCAAAGTATCAAGCCATCTTCAAAAGGAGGGATAAAGGGTGAAATAGATTGCAAATAACCGGGGTAAGCATAGTGGTCATGGACTAAGACCATTCACTGTACTGCTGTAGTGTAAGTCTCCACCAGGATACTTATGGGAGATGGCTGCTTCCCCCCAGTGTGCAGGAGTATTGAGGTAAGGAGTAATAATAATAATAATAATAATAATAAATTTTATTTGTAACCCGCCCCTCTGCTTGGCAATCGGGGCGGCGTACATCAATTAAAATATTACAGTTAAAATCCACATTCTTGCCCTTCACCCACTACCCTCCCCCCTTAAAACAGTATTAAACATAATAGAGTTAAAAACAGACATATAGCTAAAATAAATAATAAAAGATAAAACAAAATGCCACTCTCAGTAGAGAGACCAGATAAGTGGCTCAGCTGTGCATATCCCTGTACAGAGTTATTCTGGGAAGGCCTGCCGGAAGAGCTCCGTCTTAATTGCTTTCTTAAAAGTGGTGAGAGACGTAATAAGGCGTATCTGATCCGGCAGGCCATTCCACAGTTTAGGGGCAACGACTGAAAATGCCCTTAGGGAAGTCTGCTTGAATTTCGTTTTAGGTTGTGAGAGCAGATTTTTCCCCGCTGAACGAAGGGCACGGGGGGGCTCATACAGGGAGAGGCGGTCCCTAAGGTAAGATGGACCCAAGCCATGTAGGGCTTTAAAGGTCAAAACCAACACCTTGTACTGTGCCCGGAAACTGATTGGCAGCCAGTGGAGGGATTTAAGCACTGGTGTTATGTGCTCCCTCCTGGATGTTCCAGTGATTAACCTGGCTGCCATATTTTGAACCAACTGAAGTTTCCGAGTTAGGCACAAGGGTAGCCCCATGTAGAGTGCATTGCAGTAATCTAATCGTGAGGTTACCAGTGCGTGCACCACAGTTTCCAGGTCCTTCCTGTCCAGGTATGGGCGCAGCTGGCGTATCAGCCGAAGCTGATAACAGGCGCTCCTGACTGTCGCACTCACCTGATTGGTCATGTGAAGCGACGAGTCAAGGAGTACCCCCAGACTGCGCACATGGTCCTTGGAGGAGAGTGTGACCCCATCCAGGACTGGGGGCTGTAATCCCGAACCTGGATTCGGACCTGTAACCGTGAGCACCTCCGTTTTGTCTGGATTCAGCTTCAATTTGTTTTTCCTCATCCAATCCATTACCGCTCTAAGACAGTCATTGAGAGGAGAGACACCATCAGAGGTCTGAGACGATGATCTGGTCATGGAGAAGTAAATCTGGGTGTCGTCAGCGTACTGAAGACACCGTGCTCCATGCCTCCGAATGATCTCCCCCAGCGGCTTCATATAAATGTTAAATAACATCGGAGACAGGATGGCGCCCTGAGGGACGCCACAATTAAGCTCTATTTTAGAAGAGCAACTGTCCCCGAGCCTCACCCTCTGGGATCTGCCAGAGAGGAAGGAATGGAACCACCGCAAAGCAGTGCCTCCAATTCCTAACTCTCTCAGCCGATCCAAAAGAATGGCATGATCTATAGTATCAAAGGCCGCTGAGAGGTCCAAGAGCACCAGCAGGGTCACACTTCCCCCGTCGATGCTCAAGCGGAGGTCATCGGTCAGAGCAACCATGGCAGTCTCAACCCCAAATCCTGTCCTAAAGCCAGTTTGAAATGGATCGAGATAATCGGTTTCATCCAAGATAGCTTGGAGCTGGGAGGCAACTGCCCTCTCGATTACCTTGCTTAAAAATGGCAGCAAGGAGACTGGTCTATAGTTGTTTCTGTCCAGGGGATCCAGGGAAGGCTTTTTCAAGAGTGGCCTAACTGCCGCCTCTTTTAAGCAAGATGGTATACTGCCTTCCCTGAGGGACGCATTGATCGTGTCTCGGAGAAACACCCTCAACGCGTCCCCACCCTGGACGACCAGCCATGATGGACAAGGATCGAGAGGGCAAGTTGTCTTCCTCATCCTTCCAAGCATCTTGTCCACGTCCTCGGTACTCACAAATTGAAATTGATCCAGTAAAGTGCCATCAACGGAGTTACTGGACGCCTCGTCTACAGATTCTGCCGGAATACTGGTGTCCAAGTCGGCTCTTATCCGAGAGATTTTATCTGCAAAGTAGATATTAAATGCCTCACAGCAGGCTGTCGTCGGGTTAAGTAGAGGATTCGGTGCAGGAGAAATCTGCGTCAAATCCCCCACCACCCTAAACAACGCTGCCGGGCGAGACTCTGCAGACGCGATACGTGCAGAACAGAAAGATTTCTGCGCTGCACGTAAAGCCTCCCTGTAGGAATCAAGGTGCTTCCTAAGGCGAGTTCTGTCGGATAAGAGACGAGTCTTTCGCCATTCGCACTCCAGTCGTTGTCCAACCCGCTTCATCTTTCTGAGCTCTTCTGTATACCATGGTTTACGATTCGGAGCGGGTTGGAAAGGACGCTTGGGAGCGATTGTGTCGATAGCCTTGGTAAGATCGGTGTTCCATATGTTAACCAAAGCTTCGACAGAATCGCCGGCATTACTCACCATTAAACCCTCTAAGGCTTTCTGGAAACCAATAGGTTCCATTAGCCTTCGAGGGCGGACCATTCTAATAGGTCCACCACCCCCGGGAGGGTGAACAATAGCCTTTAGTTCCACCTTGATCAGAAAATGATCCGTCCATGACAATGCGGAGGTTTTTGTGACCTCCGCACACGGATATTCCTGCTCCGTACTAAAGACCGCATCGAGGGTATGACCAGCACAATGCGTGGGTCCGTTGACCAGCTGGGATAGGCCCATGTTTGTCATGGTATCCATGAACTCCCGAGCTGCGCCAGTTAGATCTTGTAAACTGGTTTCGAGTGGAATGTTGAAGTCGCCCAGAACCAAGAGTCTGGGCGACTCCAACAGCAACTCAGAAACCAGGGCCATCAGCTCGGTTAGGGAGTCTGTTAAGCAACGGGGTGGCCGGTATACCAACAGAATCCCCAAACTATAGGAGAAGAAGCTGAAGGAGAAAGGAGTATAAGGCTATTCCTTTCTCCTTCAGTGCTTAAAAGCAAGAGAAATGCACCCCAAGATCCAGTTAGTAGCCAAATGAAATAGAACTACATCCAAAGCCCACTGGCTGTTCTTGTGCATTGATGTGGGGATCTTTGTGATAGGGAATGCTGTGTAACCTCCTTCTGCAAGGTCGGTAAAAGGATGCATGCAGACATAACTCCCAATTACACCAGAGTATGTCACCAACATGATGCTGGCCATGAAATATTGAGTGACTATTGAAGGGACAGGAAATTGAAGGGTGAGGCTGGAATGTTTCATACTGTAAGCATTGAAGGAAGATTAGCAGGTAACCCAAAGAGAGGCACATCATAATATTTTTTATGGGACCCATGCTGTTAACAAGAGATGTTTCAGCAATCTTAACTTTATATATGTATTTATGTATTTATTTTATTCATTTATATGCCACCTTTCTCCTGGTAATGAGAACCAAGATGGCTAGCTAAAAGGTAAAGGATGGCTAACAACACATTTACAAACAATAAAACTATATAAAATCATTTATGAAAGTATAAATATAAGAGTTATTTTAAAAAGCAATTAAACAATTTAAAAAGTTAAATATTAAACAGTAAAAATCAATTAAAAGACTAAATGCTAACCTTAAAAACTGTACCACATAACATTAAAACCTCACTACAATCAACTATTAAAGTGTCATACTATCCATGTACACAAGAAGAAGCTGTTAGCAGGGGAAACTCAATGATACAAGGACTTGATTATGCCTATTGGCCATAGAATGCTGAATAACTGTTGAATGGAGATAGGTAAAAAAACAGGGTAATGAAACAGAAGAATCCTGGAAATGGAGCTGCATACAGGAATGCCCCACACCCTACCATTTTGCTTCAGACCTCAGTTATCCAAACTGCAATCTGAAAGTAAGATTTCTAGAGAAACCCAGAGGCTAGTTTCACACACACACACACACACACACACACACACACACACAAAACCCTGATTGGGATCACACTGAAATGGATGTCTCATAGAAGCTCAACATTCAGTTTTGTCACAATAACAATTTCCAACCTAGCTTGCTATTACAAAAGGGAATCATGTTGGGTACTTTATCTCTTTTCAATTGACAATATTTGTGCATGAAAATATTAGCAAAGAAGAATAGACTCTCTTTTTCTTAATGCTGTTGATATTTCCATTCTCAAAGCTATTTATTTTATAAGGTCTACATTCTTCTGAAGATTTAGGACAAATGTGTGATGTAAATGTCAACATAATCAAGGTGAATAACAGCTCTGGACAGCACAGGAGGATGTGTCATGAATTGTATAGTAATTGTTGTAAGACATCTAAAGTTCACTTCCAATTTTTACCCACTTAAGTATCACCCCATGATGAAACTAGCTATAAAATGAGAAATACTGCATTCCTATTAGTGGCTTTCATATACATTACCATTATAAATACATTTAATAACAGTTTGAGAAACAACAAATCTTACAGGCATTTTTATCACCCATTAAACCGCATCATTTTTGAGTTTACTATGGGATGATATATTGCCTTAAAAACTATTTAAAGTGCAAATTTTACCACCACAAAATGAAGCACATTTAATAAACACTGATCATCCATCTTCCAAGTAATATTGACTTCATCAAGTTTCATTCCAGGTATCCTAAGATATGACAATGGTAAGCATATCTTATTAGACCTGTGGAGTATGAGATGTGATCAATATAAGACACAATTACTGTATAAATCTTGCATCTTTTGGAAGCTTAAAGCAATACTTTGAGTCACCAACCCACCTCATTTATGATCCATCCTGAAGTATCTGTTCAGCTATTTAAGGGGTCCCCATTTATTTTTGGTAGCTCCTGAAAAGTGCCTTCAGCTATCTGAGCCATATGAGATATCCCTCAGCATTTAAATTGTTGTTTTTGTCTATCAAACTCTTTTATTTCTCTTCTAAATGATGGGCTAGGCAGCAGACATGGATCTTAACCTTTATATGTTCTCCCTCTGAGGCACTGCATCCCTAAAGCAGTGCACAAAGCAAAATATCAAAAGTATCCCTTGGAGAAACTGTTTTGTGTTTTTTTTTTTTAAAAAAAAAATCCTAGCTCTGTAGGATGTGCTACAATGCATCATGCTCCTGGCTTATAAAGTCTATAATGTGCCTCTAGCAGCAAACAATGTAATATGGCTTGAAGGAAGCCAACTTTCTGGCTTGGTTGAGTTTCAAGTGTCATGCAGGGCTATAAATTGAGAAACTCTTTCTAAAACTTATTTACCCTATGAACCAAAATACTCTCTTCATCCAATAGCAGTGTTGCATTTGAAAGGAGCTAAATGTTTTACAATATTTAGAAATACAAAAACCACAAAATTTGATCTGCAACACTTAATTGTTGTTGGTTGATTGGGTATTTCATAGGGGTATAATTTAGATTTGGATGAATTTTAAATCCAGAACAAAGCTCAGCTGATTTCTAATGATGCCTTCTTCTCTAAAACAGGCCAAACATGAAACTGAACACTCCTGAATATTTGTTAGCAATTTAGATTTGTAGTGACCTGGATGCAAAAATATACTAAGGAATCTTCAAATAGACTGAGACATTGAAATAAACTTTCATAGACACAGGCTACTTTATCAGATGCAGTGTCTAATAAAGCTAATGCTATAAAGTTATTTATCTCAAATATTCTTAAATGTGCTATAAGATTCCTTTGTATTTAGGGGGGTTGCAGACTGCCAGAAATAGTGCAAATTGAGTCCACTTTTAGGGTTAGGGTTAGTGCTAGGGAATCATGGGAATTGTTTTTTTTTCTGAGACATTGAGCTTTCTCTGTCAGAGAGCTCTGGTGCCACAATAAAATACAGTCCCCATAATTCCCTAACCCTAACCCTAACCCTAACCCTAACCCTAAAAGTGGACTCAATTTGCACTATTTCTGGCAGTCTGCAACCCCCCATAGGGCCTTTGCAGACTGCCAGAAATAGTGCACATAAAATTGAGGCACTGCCCTGGCTCAATGCTAGGGAATCATGGGAACTGTAATTTATTGTGGCACCAGAGCTCTCTGACAGAGAAGGCTCAATGTCCCAGAAAAAAATACAATTCCCATGACTCCCTAGCACTGAGCCAGGGCAGTGCCTCAATTTAATGTGCACTATTTCTGGCAGTCTGCAAAGGCCCTAACACAGCTATGTCTTGGATTACAGAGGCAAAAATATTATGCTTTCAAAAATGGGTGCATGTGTTTCTAAGCTTTCTCTATAAGGAAAGTAGCACAGCATCAAAGCTGATATAAAAGATGAGTAAAGTATTGTGATTGGCAGGTGTACCTTGAAATCAGTGAATTAATTCATCGGGATTCTTCAACAGCAGTGATTTGGGGGAGGAACATCAAATCAATATATCATAACAATATATCATTCAGTGTTCTTTGTTAGATTTCTCATCCTAGAATAGGAAAATCGAAAGTATTTGATGACCAACTGTCCCAAAATTGTTCACATTTCTGGACATTTATTTATTTATTTATTTGCAAAAGAATAAAAAGAAAAAAGTGTGTGCAAATATTTAATTTTCTTCCTCAAAAATGGGAGGGGGTTTAACCCAACAAATTTTGCAGAAATGGTTTTTCCACAAAAAAAATTGCATTATTATTATTATTATTATTATTATTATTATTTATATCCTGCCCCTCTGCAGAGCAATCGGGGCAGCTTACAACATTAAAATTTCCATACAGATATATTAAACAGAACATAAAATCGTGAATCCCACCCATTCTTTAAAACATTCTTAAAAACATCTACAAAGTTTGCATCTACAAAGTTAAAAATCATAAGGGGAAAAATTGAGCCCTTTTTAACCCCATAAACTTTTAAAAGTTGTTATGTGTCTCCTTTTCAGTTGTTTTTCTTGTAAATGTAAATAATGTAAATAATCATTAAAAATGTACAAAAACTCCCATAATTGTCCCATTGGGGGCAAATACATAAAATTCTTTGTTAGCACATGTGAGAATAAAATGAGTGAAGATTCACATTCCTATCAGCCTTAGCTTCCAATTTCCTGATTTTATGAAGGTTGAGCTGAAAGGAAACAGCTGGCTTAAATCTTATCCTGAACTGGCATGGTTTCTTCTTATAATTCAGCAAAATTAAAGGCTCAAGATCTGTTGCTGGTTATGAGTGGTCTTCAGATATGGTTATAGCATTAAAAGCCTCAAAATTCTATTGCTTTTAACAATTAAACTGGTTCAGCCCTCCTAGATGACCAAATACATTTTTAGTTCACTACTCTTTCCCCATTGGGCCAGCTAAATACATATGGAAACCTACAGTCAGGAAATAAGTGGAATAACACCCATATATTCACAGTAACATAAGTAGTAGTAGGAGTCACATTGCCACTGTTATTGGAGACAAAACAGGGTCTTTGTCTGCACTGGTCAGGATGTTCAGGAGGTAGCTAGGCCCCAGAGCTGCCCTGACCTCCCATAGTTCTCTGATCCTCCATTCCCACACCATGGGAGCTAGCTGCATGGGCATCCTACTAGGCCACCAGGCATGTCTGATGCTGCCATGGGTCAATCACCTCTGAGGTCAGAACAAGGCACCCAGTAAGGATCACACTCATTCTAACCTCAGTGTAAGCAACTGGCAACTGTGGCAGACATGTGCTGACAGCTGCCCCAGTATAGGAATGAAGGTCTCCAGATCTTCCCAGAGAGGTGGGTTTTTAAATTTTGCTTTAAAGTTGTTATACCCTGGTTCTGGTACTGAACGTGCCAGATGTCATCCATTTTGCTCAAACCAAAACAGGGGGTTGGGCCATGAGTCATCTGACTCATGGAGTTAGCTGATGGGGTCATATGGGGAGGGGAACAGATCTTTTGGCCCATGTAGACAAGGCCAAGATCATCATGAGGAGCAACTAGATGATCACTCCACTTCCATTAATTTATCTAATCTCCTTGAAAGATTCCTTGAAAGATTCCTAAGGTTCATATAAATCCTGTTCAGTTTTAATCACATGATTCCTCATAAATCTTGTTCAGTTTTAATCCCATTATCCTATTTCTCTGTTGTATGGTTTTATACAAGCTGTTTATACTATTATATTATATTAATTTCATGGAGTAATAGTTAAAAATGTTTTTGGATTAATGAATTTTGTAACACATTAAAACATGCTTGAAATTAGCTTTTAAAAAGCTTCAGCAGCAATAATGGGCCCCTAGACTGGCATTTTGCTCTGGAACAGCTAAGTGTTTCTTTTTAAGCTTTGATTGTATAGGGTTCAAAGGAGCGATTAGTCAGAAGCTAACCTTTGTGATAACAAAGTAGAATCAGAAAATGGGCAATAACTCAGTGTTCAAGGATTTTTTTTTAAAAAAAAGATCTCTAACTACAGACACTTGCAAAATTGCACCTATCCAGAACAGTAATACCTAATTTTACACAGTTGCTAAAGATAAATGGTTTTTCCTGATCAAATTATATCAGGATGAATAATTTTATACTATATAATTTGTGAGCTGGATAATTCAATAAGCCCATTTTCTATGGTTGACTTCTTTTTACAAGTCAAAATTCCATAATGGGGAAGGCAGCTTTGTCAAAACAGCTGCCAAATGGCAATCACATCATAAAAAAGGCATTAATCAGTAAATTAATTGAACATTCTGTGTATGTAAAAAACCTGCTGTATGCTGAAAAATGTGAGTAGCTTGACAATGGCATTTGTCACAATGTATTCACCAGAGACTTCTGCCAAACCAGCAGTGTCTTGGAGCAACACACCAAACCAGCTATTTTGTGAGAGTAAAAAGTTTGGGGGTTTTTTGCAAGAAAAAAAATGGAGAAAATGTAGTATTTATTTTGGCTTAATGATGATGGCTGAGTTCACATTCTATTACATCAGGCACTGAAAGTGTTTTAAAAGGATGGGAGATGTCAATATATATCCAATGTTCATAGATATTGTTCTCTTTTTATTCAACCATGGTGCTTCATGTTTATTCTCCCTTTCATCTGGCAAAGTGGCATAAAAGAGAGAGGAACACCTTTACATTGCACAGCCTATGATGAGAAATATAAACCTGTGAAATTTGCCCTTTAATGTCCTCACTAACAAGGGAAGGCTGGCAATCATTTTCACTAATATTTCCAAAACTCAGTTGCATGAGGATTTCAGAAGATTTTTTAGTTCAGGGAAGGTGTTAAATGGCATGAATGTTTTAAGGTACATGGAGTTCAGGGCAATGAGTCATTGCACTAAAACCATTTAAAAATAACATCATGCAGTGTAGTTGTTTACCAAGGAAAACAGGTATTATTTATTATATTATTTATTGCCTCCATTTTCATCTTTCCTTTCAAAGAAAATGTCCAACATATGACAATATGATGAGGCTATGCACACAGCCACTTTTTAAGGCTTTAAATTGTTGTAATTAATACACATTTTGCACAGTTTCCATGTGTTCATGTGAATGTAGGCATCACCAGTCAGTTGTAAATTTTCATATGTTGGAGAAATCACAAAGCCTAGACATGTGATATATCTTTATCATCTTTGTTTTATGATGAATAGGCATTTAATGTATTGGTATTAAATCCATGTTCCAGGAAATTGTACAAACGTTCCTTTTCTGAGTAGAAAATAACCTGTGATAGCCTGAATTGTGTTAATTAATTCATAATATGGTATCGAAAAATAGTCTCAAAAAGGTAATGGATGAAGCTGCAATAATCAAAGCAATTAATATATACAATCAAGTATGTAGGTGGCTGCTACTATGTGGTTTACATTTCTGAGTGCATTTCTGAGTGCATTATGTGTGTAATGGTGTAGGAAAAAGGAAGATCTTTGTCTTTAGCAGGACTGAACTGAATATTAGTCACCACTTGGAATAAGGTATCACCTCAGGTGGAAGATATTGAGAAGCAGTGGTAGGCTGTTGAAAGAGATCTGTGTGTGCTGTGGCCTACTCTGCATCTCTACGCTAACCTGCAGCCCTTCATGTGTCATAAAGAATGTTGTCCCATCATTATAGTTGAAGGAAGATACAGTCAAGTTAACTTTGGAACAAGGAAGGCAAGTAGCTCTATCTTCCTCATGTCAAGCTTAATAAAGTCTTGGACCAGTCCTCAACTTCAAAACATGAATGAAAACTGTAAGTGGCTTTCATAAAATTGAGTCCCATTAAATATAGGGCTCTAGTCTTATCTAGATCATGCTATCCATTCAATGGTCTCAGAACCTTTATACAATTTAGAACACACCTGGCTAGATAGCAGCTGGGAGGAGCCATCTTTGATCCCCCAACATAGTGACAAAATGAAATAATTGTGCCATGACTGACAAGTTTAGAGGCTGAGATTAAGAGGCTTTAAAACCCCACTCCAGATCACTCTCTTTGGGGGGTTGCAGACTGCCAGAAATAGTGCAAATTGAGTCCACTTTTAGGGTTAGGGTTAGGGAATCATGGGAACTGTATTTTATTCTCGCAGCTCTCGCAGCCAGGAACACAGCTGAGCGCCGCCAGGAACACAGCTGAGCGGCCTGCGCCGCCCCGCCCCCCGCGGCTATCAGGGACTAACACCTTCCCTACTAATTCACCGGTGGCTAGTGTGCGGCTGGAGAAATCGGGAAGAGTTAAAACCCTTCCCCAGTAACATCTTCCCCAGCAACTACGCAATTTGTATCTCAATTGTATTATGCATTTAAATTGTATAGGGTTTTTATATTGTATATTTTTAACAATTGTTTTTGATTTATTTGATTTGTTTTGAAGGGTGAGGTGGGTGAGGGTGGGAAGGAGGGATGGGTTTTGATTGATGTTATTTACTTGTTTGATGTTATTTCCTTTGTTGTTGTGATTATTGTACACCACCCCGATTGCTTGGCAGAGGGGCGGGATATAAATAAAAATTATTATTATTATTATTATTACTATTATTATTATTGTGGCACCAGAGCTCTCTGACAGAGAAGGCTCAATGTCTCAGAAAAAAAACAGTTCCCATGATTCCCTAGCACTAACCCTAACCCTAAAAGTGGACTCAATTTGCACTATTTCTGGCAGTCTGCAACCCCCCTTTAGTTCAGTAGTCCCCACCTGCCTGTTCCTCTGGGATCTGAGGTTTAAATGAATGGAGGATCAATGGTTAAGATAGTTGAATGATTGAATGCTCTAGAGCAGGGGTAGGCAACCTTTCCCCTTTAAGGGCCGAGGGACTTCAGCTCCCAGAATCCCAGGAGCTATTGTCCAACATGGGACTATTGGCCAACATGGCTGAGGCTTCTGGGAGCTGAAGTCCCTCGGCCCTTAAAGGGGAAAGGTTGCCTACCCCTGCTCTAGAAGAATGTGAATACTATATGGAGGATCCAGGTTCAGGCTTGGCCTACAATAATTCCACAGGTGGGTGATCAACTCATGCTTTGAGTTCAACCTCTGATTCAGAGTATTCCAGCTGGGACCAGTCATCCTGGAAATCATCTTCTGAAAAGAACTCTACTAGGTAAGGCATGGTAATAATGCAGAACCAGGTACTCTTTCTTGATAACATGCCAAAACTGCTGCCTGAGCTGGCCAACTCATTTCACCCAATAGTAAGGCCAGCCCTTTGATGACTTCAGAGAAACAACAGTTCCTCAACTGTCCCCATTTGGTAAAATGCAAATATATTTGTAGTGGTTTTATGAATTCCATAATATGAAGAATGTTTTATACATAAAAGGTTTCTGATATAAGGTCTATAATAAAATATAATCCAGTGGAAAAACCTCCCTATAAAATATGAAAGATGGTAATACCAAAAGAAGAATCTCTCTCTCTCTCCCTCCCTCCCTCCTTCCCTCCCTATTCTCTTTCTCTCTCTTTTCTTCATGATTTGTTGCATGAAATGATTTATTCTTAGGCAGCTGATGTTTCAAGAGGCCATATATATTTCCTCAACATAGGTCAAGACTGACCTAAGAGAACATAAATACATTTTGAGCCTCTCAGCTTTCCTGGAGTATCAGAAAAAAAAAGTACAATTAGCTTGAGTTCTAGCTTTGGAGGGGCAGAAAGGCAGGATATAAATAAAACAATACACTACAGCAAATATTATTATACCTCTGCTTATTTCTCATGGGGTTGGGAATAAGTCTACTGTGTACAAACAGTAAAGAAATATACCTGGCTTTCAATATATTTTAATGGGGCTTGTAGTGTTTTTCTAGTGGTTATACAAACTAACAGAATTTTAGACCAACACATGAACATGTAGTTTTGCAAGGCATTGCAGCTGTCTGGCTATGAATCCTAAGTATTTCTCCATACACTGAAAAGACCAGAATTCCAGAGGATAGACCCATGGCAATTAAAGTAGAATCATAGTGCTATTATTGTTTAGTATGAAAGGGCACTTGGTGGATATGGAAACTACTAGAACTGAATGGTTAATATGGATCAACATAGCTGCTTGAAACTTTGAGGAGCATGGCTATGAGAACATTCACAACAAGCAACTCTACTTTGAAAGTTACCACTATTCTGCTGGACATGAATATTCAGCTAGGATGCAAAGAAAAGCAAGAGTAGAACATCTGGGAGCTTTTTGACATCCCTAAGGGAGATATGCATGGGCTCATAGCACCTACTGACAGATGACATTCAATAATGGAAGAAAATCAGTTATGGCACACCTGTGGACTGAAGTAATCTTCTTTGGCATGTAAGTTAAAGGCTGAAGGGCTGGGTTAATATGGAAAAAACACATTAATTTCATGTTTGCATTGTGAACATATAGTGGGGTTGGAAAGAATATTTGAAAATATTTGGGAAATGGTCAAAAACCATGTTTTCCAAATGTTGACAAACAAGAAGAATCCTGGACTGATGAGAGGCTACTGGCCAAAAGGTTGAATAACAGTCCCCCAGCACCACCCTTTGGGAACTTTCACCAAGAAAGACTGAAACCACTGCAAAGCAATGACTCTAAATCCATTATCAGTCAGACAATCCAGAAGGATATCATGGTTGATGGTAGCAAATGCTGCTGAAAGATCCAGGGAGGCCAATAGGGACTCACTCCCCTTATCTAACACCTGATGTAGGTCATTCACAAAGGCGACCAAGGCTGTTTCTGTCATATAGCCAGAACTAAGCCCAGATTAGAATGGGTACAGGTAAACCATTTCACCCAGGAAAGCCATCACACACTCTAGGATCCTACTTAGAAAGGGGAGATTAGAGACTGACCAATAGTTACCTAAGGAGGTAGGGTCCAGTGAAGTTTTTTTTTTTCATCAAAGGTCCAAAACACACTACAGAAACAATCCAGTTTGAGACTGCTTTTCACTGCCTTGGCTCAATGCTAGGGAAATCTGGGAACTGTAGTTTTGAGAAGACATTTAACATTCTCCCTCAGAGAGTTCTGGTGCCACAATAAACTACAATTCCCAGGATTTCCTAGCACTGAGCCAAGACACTTAAAGTGGTCCCAAATTGGCTTATTTCTGCAGTATGTTTTGGACCTAAGGTCTTAGAATTGCTTCTTTTAGAGAGGTTGGAAAATAGCCCTCTTTCAAAGAAGCATTGACAACCTCTACAACCCAACTGGCCAGTCCTCCATTGGCAGCTTTAATTAGCCCAGATAGACATGAGTCTCACAGACAAGTGATCAGCCTTAGCCTTCCAAGCACCTTGCCCACATCATGTTGAACTCATCCATCAAAACCAGGCAAGTACATGCCATAGGAGTTTATTAGAAAGTCATGAAATAATAAAGAAGATCCTAGAGAAGACAAGAGAGGAAGTCAGGGTAAGACTGAGAGAGGAATAAAGGAATAATTGTTTGATGGGTGTAGGGAAGTGATGGAAGGTTTGATCAAGTGGAAGAAGGTAGGGGGAATTGTGATAGAGAAAGAGGTGAAGAGATGGAGAGAGAAAGAGCGCAGGAAAAGAATAATGTAGGAACGTTAGGAGGGTTAAGAGGATTAGAATGTATTAGAGAGAGGAAGGATGTGAGAAATGGAAGAGAAGGAGAATGAAGGTGAAATAAGAAGAGCTAAAGAGGAAGGAAGAAATGATAAAGAAGGAAAAATTGAAGTGATTGAGAAGGGTTGGTCGATGGTATAAAGTAAATAGATGGATGTAGTTGGTAAATGACATTTCATGATTGATTGTAGATGTGTATGATGTTTTTATTTATTTTTTGTATGTTTTCCCGTTTGAATAAAGATTATATATATATATATATATATATATATATATATATATATATGGGCAAGTACATGCCTCAGTTACCTCCCCAGATTCTACCTTCAATGTGGAATCCAACTCTACATCCTCACTGCAGAAATAATCCAGTTTGATGCCACTTTAACTGCCACAGCTCCATGCAATGTAATTCTGGATTTGTAGTTTGTTGTGGCATTACAGCTACACTCTGGTGTCACAACAAACTACAAATCCCAGAACTCCATAGCATGGAGCCATGCCAGTTAAATTGCTATCAAACCATATTATTTCTGCAGTGAGGATGCAGGTGATGTCAGAATGAATCCAAACATTTTTTTTAAGTATTTAGCAAATTCATCAGAGCAGTTTTCTGAGGGCTCCTCCACAGCACTCTGAGGTCTAGGATATAAGAACCCTTTAACTACCCATAACAGTTGTGCTGGAGGTGATGTGATAGAGGTAAAAAATAGTAAGGGTTTTTGTTTGTTTTTTGTTTTGTTTTGTTTTGTTTTTTGCTGCCCTCACTTATAATTACTGTAATTAAAGCAATACAGAGAGAGGGATAGGGAAGAGGAACTTTTAACAATAAAGATTGAACTTTAAATCTGTTGAGGAAGCACTTTTGAGATATTGAAATGTCTAATGAAATGTTTTGATATGCTAAAATGTCTGATATGCTAAAATTGTCTGAAATTCAACTTCAGAGAGTAGCCTTTTCCAGGAGGTGTGAGAGAAAATGAAACTTCTGCTCTGTTTGGAGAATTATTACATTAAAGACAGGATTTGGAGACAAAAAGGATGGAAGGATATCACTACTGTTCTTTGCTTCAAGGCCTGAAAAGATGAAACTAGTTTGCTTTGTTTTGGGACAGTCAAGGCAATGAAATCTTCTCTGATACTTCTTGTTGCTAGTGGCAGAAGACCTGCTTAGTGATATGGCAAGAAGAAGAAATAAAGAAAATAAAAAAGTTAACAGCAATCAGGAATGTAGTGTGTCTTCTGAAGACCACACGTTGAGCTTTTATCTTTGCCATCTTCTCTTCCCTTAAGGAACCTAGGATATTTATACAATAGCTGAAAGAACAACTTTGAAGTGTCATTTGTTGAGCTGAGCATAAGTTATGGTTTTGCCTGAGCCCAGCAGGATATCTAGCTACAAAAAGGGAGGATTTTGAAGTTAGAAATTCTGTTTTTCTGAAACATTTGTTTCCAGGATTCTTAAATGCAAGCCATGATCTTTGCCTTTGAACAAGAGTCTGGATTTCAGCTGAAGAACCCTAAATAAAGCATACAATAGACTGCAATGGCATACCACTGTTTCTGAAAAGGGAGATGCTGATGGTTATATAGTGTTATGGATTTGCTTTGTGCAGAGGCATGGGATAAAAATGCAATTAATAAGCAGACTTATTGTTGTTCATACTCGATGGTAAAATATTTAACTCCTTTGGTGTCCTTTAATTAGCTACAAAAATAGGATTAAAGGCTTTTTAGATTTCTTTTCCTGAAAATACTATATGCAACAATTGCATTTACTAGTTTTGCATGAGAGACATATGCTTTTGTAATCTTTGCTCTATTTAGCTGTGACACTATTGCTGAAGGTATGGAATGTGCCATAAATAACATTGATTCTCACAGATGAAAAGTATGACCTTAGAATACATATTCCAGTAGGATTGTTAATGCTAATGGTATGATTTTATAAAAATAACATTGTGGCTTCTGACTGTGAATGTCTTCTAAGTATCTACTCCCTTCCTTCCTTCCTTCTCTCTCTCTCTCACATGCACACACATTTGCTTTTGCAAAAACATTAGCCATTCTCTATCCATGGGAAAACACATTTTAAAAGCTTTACAACTCAGACATTCTGAAGACATATGGAATATTGGAATAACTCCACCTTCTCCGCAATATTTATCTGTAGGGGAAAAAATGTATTTCTGCCTATTTTAGTTGCAAAAGATATTAAGATGACATGATGATTGTGTTGTAGCTTTTTAGACAAATATTATTAGTAGGAGTAGTAGGAATAGCAACAGCATTGTTAACATCGTCATCATCGACAAAGTAACTGTTACATGGATTTGTAATTGGTTAACTGGCCAAACCCAAAGGGTGCTTAACAATGGCTCCTTTTCAACCTGGAAAGAAGTGACCAGTGGGGTGCCACAGGGCTCTGTTCTGGGCCCAGTGCTATTCAATATATTTATTAATCACTTGGATAACAGTATTGGGGGTATAGTTATCAAATTTGCAGATGACACCAAATTAGGAGGAGTAGCTAATACCCCAGAAGACAGGATCAAAATTCAAAATGACTTAAATAGACTAGAAAGCTGGACCAAAGCTAACAAAATGAAATTCAACACAGATAAATGTAAGGTACTGCACTTAGGGCAGAAAAACGAAAAGCACAGATATACAATGAGGGACACCTGGCTGAATGAGACTATGTGTGAAAGGGATCTAGGAGTCCAGGTAGACCACAAGTTAAACATAAGTCAACAGTGGAATTATTATTATTATTATTATTATTATTATTATTATTATTATTATTTATATCCTGCCCCTCTGCCACGCAATCGGGGCGGCATACAACAAGTTAAAACATCACAATAAATTAAAATCAGGCCAGATCCCGTGCCATATTCCCACACCCACCCACCCCTTAAAAATAAGTTAAACTAAAGCAAGTTAAAATAACAATTGTTAAAATATTCAATACAAAATGCAATAAATTTTACAATACTAATATACAGAGCGGTGTTAATGAAGGCGGTAGAAGGGCGATGATGCAGCAGCTAAAAAGGCCAATGCAATTTTAGGCTGCATCAATAGAAGTATAGTGTCTAGATCAAAAGAAGTAATAGTGCCACTCTATTCTGCTTTGGTCAGGCCTCACCTGGAATACTGTGTCCAGTTCTGGGCACCACAATTCAAAAAGGATGTGGAGAGGGTCCAAAGGAGGGCAACTAAAATGGTGAAGGGTCTGGAAACCAAGCCCTATGAGGAACGACTTAGGAAGCTGGGGATGTTTAGCCTGGAGAAGAGAAGATTAAGAGGTGATATGATAGCTGTGTTTAAATATTTGAAGGGATGTCATATTGAGGAGGGAACAAGCTTGTTTTCCGCTGCTCCAGAGACTAGGACCTGAAACAATGGATGCAAGCTCCAGGAAAAGAGATTCCACCTTAATATTAGGAGGAACTTCTTGACAGTAAGGGCTGTTTGACAGTGGAACACACTCCCTTGGAGTATAGTGGAGTCTCCTTCCTTGGAGGTCTTTAAGCAGAGGCTGGATGGCCATCTGTGGGGGATGCTTTGATTGGGAGTTCTTGCATGGCAGGGGGTTGGACTGGATGGCCCTTGTGTTCTCTTCCAACTCTATGATTCTATTCTATGATTCTATGATCATTGTCATCTTTATTTATATCTTGCCTTTTCTCCAAGACAGGGGCTCAAGGTGGCTTACCCAATAAAATAATTAATAATTAAAACTGAATTAATCTGTTAACCATATTGAAAACATACATTATAAATTTATTTAAAGCTACAGAATACAATTTAAAATAATTCATTACTTACAGCCCTTTGTTAAAAGCTTGACTGAATAAATAAAGTCTTCACCTGCTGGCACAAGGACAGCATGAAGGGGGCATTTTAACCTATCTAAGAATAGAATAACAATGTAGGGTTAGGGTTAGGGTCCAAAGTGTAGAGGGAGCCACTGAGAAGGCCCTCTCTCATGTTCTCACCAGCCATACATGTGAAGGCTGAAAGGATCTGAAAGGAGGGCTTCTCCCATGGGTCTCAGGAGCTGAGCAGGTTTACATTAGGAGATACAGTCTATCATAGTGATTCCCAAGCATAGGTCCTCCAGGTGTTTGGGACTTCAACTCCTAGAAGCCCCAGCCAGCTTGGCCAGCAGTCAGAAATTCTGGGAGCTGAAGTTCAAAACATCTGGAGGACCAAAGTTTGGGAACCAATGGTCTATCAGATAGCCTGGACGTAAGCCATAGAAATAAAGCATGGTTATTTAGCAAATCTAATAACATAAATTACTTGAGAAGATTCAGAAATACTTTGTTTTTCCCCACCATTTCCAGTTGTGGCTTAGATGTAAAGATTTTCTCATTTCTTCAAGGAACAATAATATTACCTTTATTCATTCATTATCTGGATTTTATGTCTATCTTGGAAAGATCACAACATGGCTATCTGCAGTGATGTTTCCAGTTGGGTACTGGTAATGTGGAATGTTTGCTTCAGCCATTTGCTGACCTCCTATGTATGTATTCCAATAGACATACAAAACTAAGACTTAACAATCACTGTTTACTCCAAGTTAGTACTGATACTGAAACTTACTATAGCACAGGATACTATTCCATATCAGTGCTGCCAAACAGCACATCTCTTTAGATGGTGTCCCTTTATGGCTGCAAATCTAATAACATAAATTCCAAATATTTTGGACCTTGAATGAAAACTCTTAATAGAAGATGTTAAACCAAAAGATGTTTAGTGAGGGAGTATTCGTATATTTGGCTGCCCTTTTTCTATTTTCCCTCCAATTGGTTTTTCTTTGCTTGCTTTTCCCTTCTCAGTACTTAAGAAAAGTGCTTTCGATAATTCTAAAACAAATGTCAATTATTTGTTTTATAGAGATTTGTGCTAACCTTCAAATGTATTCTCAGAGCAATTGTGAATTTAGTATCCATGGTGACAGGAAGTTAAGGCTGGGCAAGATTAATTTATTTAATATATATACTGCCTTTCTACCAATACAGGAACCTAAGTGGCTTACAATATAACATACAATAAAATATGGCTAAAGCTATATATAGTGCAAAAGTTTAAAAAAACTTAGAAACATTCCAATTAAAACATTAATTTTAAACAGTTGAAAACACATTGGAAGCACACACAAAAATTAGAAAAGTCCTTCTGTTCCAACCAATTAAAAGCTGAATGTCTGTCAAAATAAAAGAGTTTTTGCCTGCTAGTGAAAAATAGAGTAGATAAGGAGCCAAGCAATCTTCCCTTGGAAAGGAGTTCCATAGCCTAGGAGTGGCCATCACAAAGGCTCTCTCCTTTTTTCATCATCATCATCATCATCATCATCATCATCATCATCATCATCACATAAAAACAACACAAAGAAAATCAGCAATGACAAAAACAAAATTTAATTCTTAGCCAGAATAGCACTAAACTCTGGATCAATAAGAAAGAGAAAAAGGAATTAGATTCAGAAATCGTTACCTTTCAATAGGTCTTAGGTTTTATATATATAATATTCTATAGTTACTTCTATAGTTTTTAGCTACAGGATCAGTTGACATAAAGAATATTCTTTATTTATGAATGAGAGAAAGCTGTATTCTGGGTCTTCACCAGGGTGATGGGGCTGAGAGAGAGCCCTCCTCCTCAGATTGCAAGACTCAGACAGTCTTCTATGGGGAGGTACAGTCAATTCAATCTGCTCAACTAGTTTGGCCTGCTCAAAGGTGTTTTGTATTCATGAATCTTCCACTGCATTCTTTTGTGCTATACACACAATAAAAAAAACAGAGGTTAAATGGGGAATTTCAAAAGTAGTTAGTGGTATAACTCTGAGAACTGATGTTCAAAGCTTTCTTTGTAAAAAAAATCTCATCAAGTAATTGTAAGTCTAACTGAACATGGATGCCACCTACCATCTTTTGTGTCTTATGTTTTTTTATGTCGCTGGCATGACAAAGAATATGTGCATTCTTTGTCAGAGAAAGCCAGTGAAACATTTACTGAAACACCATTCTTACAAATTTATGGACACTATAATCTTGTATGTGTTCACTCACAATTAAATCTCATTGTGTTCTACTAAGCACACTCACTGCTCATACAAAGCATACTAAAGAACAGTCAGAAAGGAGTATCAATGGCTTTACCACCTGAATTTGTTAATGGATTCCAATGTATTTATTCAAATGTATTTAACCATTTTTTCCACACACAAAAATCTCAACTTAAAAAAGAAATGCAAATTGCATTCAATTCTTTGCAATGCAATGAAAAAATGATATCTATCAAATGCAAGGGCCTTTGCATTAGTGCAATATCACAATTCAAGATGTTGCATCTCTAGCGCTCCTCCAAGGAAATATGTATACAAACAGACAAATGTTAATTCATAATTAGCAAAATATTAGGCTGGATCCACACTGCAGAAGTAATCCAGTTTGACACCACTTTAACTACCATGGCTCCATCCTATGGAATCTGACTAAATATCTCACAAAACTACATATCCCAGAATTCCATAGCATTGAGCCATAAGAGTTAAAGTGGTTTCAGAGTGGATTATTTCTGCAGTGAGAATGCAGCCATTAGTCAACAGTAACCATAAGATAACTTCCTGGCCAAGAGTATATACAGTATTAACATAGCATAACTGTTCTCCAGCATACTTACCTTGGAACCCATATTGCATAAGGGATTGTAAAAGATGCAAGGCCTTCAACTCATCTGTTATGTAATGAATAATTAGCTCCCCACCCACCAAATATAAGTAATACAGAAGGCTGCTTGTGGGCTTGCGAAGTTATTGGCAGCACTCAGGACCCCATTTATACAACCTCTGAAAAATGCAGCTCATAGTACAACCATTTTTATGGTAATGTCTTACCCTGACAGGATTTCAGCTTTCATATGAACCTAACTATGTAATACTATGTAATTGAACCTAACTATGTAATTAAAAAGTAAGATATAGTTATAGTTGGAAAAATGTGGATGTCCACAGGATTAATCTACAAGTGGGACTAAAAAATAGGCTTTACAATTTTGAGGAATCCTATTAATTGAATTGTTAATTGAAAGGGTGACTGCCAAGCTTATGCTTTTCTGAAGATGTAGGGTTTTGGGGGCTTTTTTACAAAACTTATTTTTAATTATTTTATTTTTGATTTCCAGCCAGCCCAAATAAGCCCTGGTGTTCAGCTGACTTGAAGAACTCTTAAGGACCATGAAAGCATGGAAAAAATTGGCTGAAAACACTAAAGTTTTTTTTACCTTTTTAAACTTAAAGTCTGCTAATGTTTAGTCATGTTCTGCTCATGCAATAAGTGTGTGATTCCTGAGACAGACATTTATCAGTCATTCCTTGCCATCAGCTATCTTTTAAATTAAAAATAAAAACAAAAACCTATCTCCTGACAGGGTGAGAAAAGGACATCTGAGAAAAGGTATCTCAACAAACCTTTTGGACTGTATCTCCACAGTCTCCACAATATACTATCAGCATAGGCAGTGGCCAATTTTGGCTGAAGAAATCTAGACGTGTGTGTATGTTTGTGTATTTCTGTGTGTGTGTGTGTGTGTGTGTGTGTGTTTGCCTGTCAATTTATGGTAAATCCATAAATTTCATAGGTTTTTTTTTTAAGGCTAAGAATATTTCAAGGAGTAGTAGTAAAAAATAACTTTTCCAAAATCTGCGTAGATCCTGTATATTTAGTAAAAATCACAATGAATCCTATGTGTACTAAAAGCAGGAAAGGGAGACAAAGAGATGACATTGGAAAATCTGTCAATTTCACTTTTGCCCCACATCCAGACAGTGTTTTTTAAACTTTTATTTATTTCAGTTTCACAAACAAAACTATCAATAAAAATGTTTTTAAGAACATCAAACCTTTTGCAGTGCACATACAAAGAAATTAATGAAATTGTTATGTCCTTCACAAATGAATTTCTCCCCCATTTGTACCAGCCAAATTAAATAGATAAAGCTATTCCTTGCATAGGGAAGATCATATTGTACCTGTCTGCATATAGGTGTTAAAGAGAAGAAGCTACCTGCAGTGAGGAATAAAGAACAACTCTAATTCAGCACTATCATGGTTCAATATACAGAAGCTGAAGGCCAAACATTTGAGAACTGACCACATTGAGCCCTAGTTCTGGATGGATAAGTGAGTCAATTTCAATATTTTCCCTATTTGAACATCTTAAACCCTCAAGTTTTTTCCATTCAAAATATAAAAATAAATCCAATTTCTTGCAACTTTATATGAAGCTGAAACAAATTCCCACAAAACAAAATAAAAAACAAAATTCTTTTTTTCCCCTAAGAGGAAAAAGGCTATGTTAGAACTATGCATGAGTGATATCCTGGTTCCTTCTAGCACTGATTCTATAGTTTTATGAATGTTCATCATTTTACATAATCTTGTCAGGAGATGGTTTGTATGTGCAAAATACATATGCAGGTGTTAACTACATCACAGGTAAAACCCTGGAACTAAGTCAAAATACCTTTCCAGCTTCATCTAAATTTCTGCATGGTATGATATTGGGAGAATATTTCAGTGAAAGGATTGCTCTGCCACTAAGCTGTTGGACACCAAATACTCTGACATAATTACGTGAGCAAACCAGGATCTCCACCCACTAGTCCAGAGCAGGGGTGTACATCAAGTGACCCCCACACACACACACCGAATGGAGTGGAACATCGACCCATTCAGTTTACTCACACTTGCTCTAGTGTGAGGAACAGAAACACAATCACTGTTACTTTCCCATCAAAAATTTAATTTTGAAAAAAAACCACCAATGGTTTTCTCATTCACTCTGTCCTCATAAGTCCTATTTAGATATTCTACAACTGAGAATAATTAACAAATGTATACTCTACCCCACTACCTCTGGTACTCTATTCAAGTAAAAAAAAAAAAAAAAGACGCTTTCCTGAAGAGGAGAGAGTATGCCTCTGTGCTGGAAGTTCTCCATGCAATCCAAAACATTGATTTTCTAGCATTGAAAGTTATGTCAAGAGCCTCAACACAGAAAGGAGTCTCTGCCTATCAAATCATCAGCCTCCATGTGTGGAAGGTGAGAGAAATGATGATGAGAACGGGTGGGTCTTGCCCAGGCCCTTCCTAGCATGTTTATTCTCACAGTTATAGAATGCCACAATATGGACATATTCATCTGTCTATAACCAAGTGTACAGTATAATAATCATTCTGAAAGTGATCAAGTATTGTGCAGATGTATAAACCAGCTGTTATTCTTTGTGGAACATTCAAATTAATTCTCAATGATGTTTCTGTTTCTTTCTTTCTTTCTTTTTTAATGAAATATTTTTTGGACAGTTGCTGTTGTTAACTACCCTGAAGTCAATCTCTATTCATGGTGACCCTATGGATGAGACATCTCTAAGACCCTCTGTCCTTCACTGATCTGCTTAAATCCAGAACCCCATACCCATGACCTCCTTAATAGAGTCCATCCATCTACCATTTGGCCTTCCTCTCTTCCTACTTCCCTCCACCTTTCCCAGCATAATTGTCTTTTCCAATGAGTCCTCTGTTCTCATGATGTGTCCAAAGTTCAACAGCCTCAGTTTGGTCATCTTGACTTGAGGAAGGTTTCCACCTTGTTCTGCTCTAGGACTCACTTATTTGTCATTTTGGCTGTCCATGGGATCCTCAGCACTCTTCTCCAGCACAACATCTCAAAGGAATTGATTTTCTTCCTATCATCTTTCTTAACTGTTCAGCTCTCACATCCATACATAGGACATTATCACACGTGGGCCACAAAGTGATAATAAACTGGAAATGACAAATTCCGAAAATAAACCTTGATTCCGCAATGTTTTTCACACGTAATTACCTTAATTGCGCAATTAAGGGAAGCTCCCGCTGAAATCGCATTTAACCTTCACACACAAGTGAAAAAATCCCGTACATGTGCTAGAAATGATCTTCTAGCACATGCGCACTATGCTCGCCATGGCTGTCACTCACCACTGCTGTCACCATTCGTAGGGTCGGCACTCCGAGGAGGTCCTCCTTGGAGTGCTGGCCGTGCGGAGGGTTGGCGCTCTGAGGAGGTCCTCCTTGGAGCACCAGCCATGCAGAGGGTCGGCGCTCCAAGGACAACCTGGGGAAGGGGTTGGGGCGCCGATCGTGCAGCTGCCCCTCCCCTTCCCTGCCCCCAAGACGGCTCAATTAGCCATTTGCTGAGGGGGAAGGAGACACTTACGCTGCCTCCAGGACCCCGCAGAACCATGGGAAAATGCGGGGAAATGCTTCCAAATGCGCATTTGCTTTTCACATTATGGCGAATTTACCTTAATTGCGAATTTACCTTAATTGCGCATTTGCATTTCCTCCAAACAACTGAATTTCAAAAGATCTCGGTTAACACCAGTTTCTGTCCACTTTCTGTCCAGTTTCTGTGCGACGTCGTGTGAAAACGCAGGGCATTAATCCAGTTTCTGTTTGGGTTTTGTGTGGATTAACCAGCAGATTTGCCCCCGTGTGATAACGTCCCTAGTAATAGGGAATACAATGGCTTGTATGATCTAACTTTTGTACTGAGTTGTATATCTTTGCATTTTAGAATCTTTTCTAGTTCTTTCATAGTCACCCTCCCCATTCTTAGTCTTCTTCTGATTTCCTGACTGCAGTCCCCATTTTTATCAATGTTTGATCCCAGGTATGGGGATTCTTTTACTATTGCTATTTCTTCAATGTCTAGTTTGAACTTATGAAGGTTCTCAGTGGCCATTATTTTTGTTTTCTTTATGTTCAGTATTAAACCTGCCTTTGCACTTTCTTCTTTGATCTTCCTTAGTAAGTGTTACAGGTCTATGAGGACAGTAATAACACTAATTCTAAAAAGAAAAGAAGGCTGTGCCACAAACTTTGAGAAAGAGACAGAAATTGGGAAAATAATCCTAATACTAGTTTTCCTCTGTGATATGTTAAAACAAATACAAAATAAAAAGTACTTGTCAACCACTGGCACTTTGTTCAATCAATAGAAGGAACAAATTGTATTTTCCAGTTTTACATAAAAGAATTACCTATTTTATCTAAAATATATAAGATCTGAAAGTCTAAGAAATGAATTCTCTAAAGATAAGTAGCATAAACTAATTTCAGGAGACGTTTAAAGCTTTAGCAAAGTTGTAACTTGAAACCCTGAAAAAATAGAATGAATTTTATTTTTATGAGCAATTTCAGTCACTTGCCTGAAAGTAAGTCCTGATGAACTCCCTGGGGCCTTCTTTTTAGTATGCATATATAGGACTACACTATGGGGTCTGATTAAAATATATGTCCCATCTTTCTATCAAATATCATAAATCATTGATTTATTGTAAGATTCACATTAAAACACTATTTATCAGAATGTTATAACACATAAGCATTTCAAGAAATGTATCCTTTCAGAAAGAAACACATTTTTAAAAGTATGGACTACACAAACACATGCTAAGATGTTTTTTCTCTCAGAGAGAGAGATCTTAATGAGGTGTAAATGAAGTCCAAGGAGGATGAGAAATGTTACACAAAATCTTATAGACTTGAAGCATATGCAGTTGCATATTAATGATGACATCTGTTGCATACAGCACAGAAATCCCTTAACTATGGAATGCCACATAAGGACTGACAAGAGACTTAAATGTCTTCTATTAATTTGTGATGGCAGCAATTAACAAAGAGCATGTTAATGCTCACCAGTGCACAAGCTGTCAAATTCTGTCAATTTTTGTTTCAGTGTCTTGAAAACTTTCACTGCTGCTTATTTGAACACAGCATTGCATACATCCAGAAAACAGCCCCCTCCCTTCCTTTTTCTGTCAAATATTTTGAAATATCTACAGTTTTTTGGAATGCTCATCTAAGAACTCATCCACGCTCAAAACAGTATAAATTGTATATGGACCCATTCCACTACAGAGAAGGAGACTCAGTTGGAAACTCAGTCCAGATGCACACATGCTTGAAGTGCCAATAAACACACCCTGCATAAACTAGATCATGTAACAGTTATGGCCAGATGGAGAAAGACAGGTGTTGCTCACCTACTGCTTGTGCAACACAGTGGAAACAATCTGTATAGAGATGAGCATTGCCAAAAAGAATTGACAGACAAGAATGATTTAAGAACCCAGGATTTCACAAGAACACATTGAAGTCCTCTATCCAAGCTCACTCAATAAAATCAATGAAAGCTTTAAAGCTTTTCCACTATTGAGAAACTGTCCATACAGATCATTAATATCAGGGGGACACTTTCACACTACAGAATTCTACAACTATAATCCAGAGATTTGTAGTTTGGTGAACCAGTAGAGCTCTACATATGAGAATTCTAAATACCTCTCCCTAAACTGCAAATCTCAGAATTACATAGGACGGAACGAGTGTCATTAAAGTAGAATCATAGCACTACAACTGTGTAGTATAAAAGATCCATGGTGCAGCCCACTATGTGCCTGTGGAAAAAATGGCAAATAAAGAGTTGAGAGACAAAAATCTTCCTGCAACAATATTCTCAGGATACTAGCTATGTAATGTGAGCCACAATATAACACCTAAAAGATGAAGCTGCACTGAGGCCAATGTCAGAAAGAAACTCTTCTAGAACATGGCCACACAACCCAAAAACCCCACAAAGAACCAGGCAAGGAGGAATGGATCTGCTTTTCTGGCAGCCCAGTTCAGGACCACAGCAGTGGCAGCCCAAATTGGAGCTGTGCATGTGTGGTTGCTGTGTTTCCAATGCAAACAGCGCTGGCGCAGCCTCGCACCACTCTTTTGGGCCCATCTGTTTCGGGCCATAGTGTAAAGTTTTGCCCAGATCTCTCCTCCATCCCCCAATATTCACTTTCTTCTTGCAATCCCTCTCCCTCCATAGCTGTTGGTGGCTAACAGATAGTGAGGAGCTATAAGATTGTGCCCTTATAGCCTGCCACAATATGGTGATATCACCTCTGGGATCTCCAGAGGAGCCACTGGTGTTATGGGAGATGGTTTTCTTGTTCTGCACCTGGTTAAAGGAGTAGAGCTATAATAAGTATAGGGATTGCATGATAGGATAATGTATTGAAGTTTAGAAGTATCATACGGATGGTCAAGGTGGGATAATCATTGAGAAAAGATACAAATACGAATATTATCATTATAGAAGGTTAAAACACAAATGGAACAACGATAGACAATGTACGAACTAGCAGCATCTAATCATATATGAACAGTTATAAGAAGGTCATTTACTAGTAGTTAAATCACCAAGTAAGAAAGGTTTAGTAAGGAAGTTTATGAAAGACTGATGGATGAATGGCAAAGGAAGTGTTTTAGGAAGAAGGTAGTTGAAGGTGCTAGAGGGTAGGAGTAAGTTGTAGAAGGTCAGAGTAGGTAGGATGGAAGAAATAATAAGGACTTGTAGGTGAGGGCAGAAGTGAAGACAGAGAGAGGGAAGGATATGAAGAGGAAGGGAAGAGAAAGAGACAGGGAAAAGATAGGGAGAAGGTAGAGGAAAGGGAAAAGGAGGAGTAGGAAAGGAAGGTGATGTATTACAGGATATTAGGAAGATTAAAAGGATATTAGGAAGAATAAGTAAGACTCTATGACTAATCCTTAACTAATCTTACCTTTTTAAGAGACGAAATTAATATAAGGACATGACTATAGTCAATTTATGACCTACTGGGTATAACCTTAAATGATCCTTAAATTCTGAACTTTAAATGATCAAAATTGTATTAGATTACTAAGTATTGTATATATGTTTATGAGAAGTTTGTGTTTGTATGATTTTGTGTGAATGTGTTATTTTTTATAATTTTTTTTAAGTTTTATAATTTTTTTAAAAAAAGGAGTAGAGCCAGACGCTTCTCCAACTCCCCTCTCCACTCCCCACTCACTGCCCGGGGGAGGGCTGCAAGAGGGGGATAAGTCTGTTGTGGATATAAAATTGTTGCATTAGGCAGGTAGGTAATTCCTCTGTGAAGCCATAGGCTTTCATGGCCGGCATCCATAGTTTTTTGTGGGTTTTTTGGATTGTGTGGCCATATTCTAGAAGAGTTTCTTTCTGACATTTCAGCAGCATCTGTGGCCAGAAAAATCAGCAGTAGCAGAACACATTATAAACCATCCTGGGCATAAAATGCTGTTTGAAAACACTGAAATTCTGAACCATGCCAACAACTATCAGGTCAGAATGCACAGGGAAGCCATTGAAATCCACAAACACTTGGATAACTTCAACAGGAAAGAAGAAACCCTTAAAGTAAACAAGGTTTGGCTACCAGTCCTACAAAATAAGAAAATCAGCACTCAGCAAATGCAAATGGGAAACCAACCAGGGTCAGGGGCTTTCCCAGCAGACAATATCCTTGTTTGCATATCCTCTCACCCTGAAGCCACGCCATTAACAACAGAACAATACCTATTGAACACAGAACAATACACAGTTTACATGGGAATCACTCCTCCCTACCCAGGGTCTCACAGTATATAGAGACCCACTCTCTTCCATTCCAGTATTCTCTGAAGATGCCAGCCACAGATGCTGGCAAAATGTCAGAAAGAAACTCTTCTAGAACATGGCCACACAACCCAAAAACCCCACAAAAAACTATAGTTAATCCATCCCTCCTCAGTGACCATAAAAGGAAAAAAAGAAGACATACAGAGCTGTAAGCTGGACTTGAACATCTATGTATCTCTAAGGATGTCTGGCATCCAGGTTTTTGTTTCTGTGTCCCTTCAAGTCATTTCTAACTTATGGTGCCCCCAAAATGAATCTATCATGGAGTTTTCTTGGCAATAATTGGTCATAGAGTGGTTGCCTTTGCTTTTGCCAGAGACTGAGAAAGTGTTACTTGCCCAAGGTCATCTAATGGGTTTCCATGGCTAAGCATGAATTCTAACCCTGGCCTCCAGAGTTATGTTCTAATACTCAAAACACTATGCCACACTGGTAATGATAGTTAAATTACTAGAAAATTGATATGTTTCTGCTGTATTTATGCTCCCAGTGATTTCTCCCTAAAATTATTAGATTTGAGATGCCATTTCATAGAATCATAGAATCATAGAGTTGGAAGAGACCACAAGGGCCATCCAGTCCAACCCCCTACCATGCAGGAACTCAAAATCAAAGCATCCCTGGCAGATGGCGTATCTCTTTAAAAATGAAGACAAGTGTAAGCTATATATTTTTGTAAATAATAATTTAATAATAACGAGTAATTCCTTTTGCATCACAAGCCTCTATCTTGTTGAAAGAGATTCAACATTTTCCTAAATGGTACAGGGCATGGTTGTGGCAAGTTCTATTTATAGAAGGTTTTCCACTGTATTAGGATGATGGGCTTCACTGGGCTGAGTGAGGTTTCATACTCTGGTCTTCTGAAGTCCTAGTCCAACATGCAAACCACTGCAGCATGCTGACTTACCTCCCAATGATATCACCTAAAAATTATAGCAGCAACTCCTTTCAATTATCTCACCAGGAACATGCTATGTTAGGGGGAGATGGGTCATTATGTCCTAAATCACTAGGTCCTGGCCAAAATGGATATGCTCAGCACTAGCAGAAGACTAGCCAAACCATGGCAGTGAGCATCTGTATTACAGAAAGACAGACTCACTTGTAACAGAGATAGTATTTGATAGCATTATTTTCTTCATTTAAATCTCTCTTTTCCTACAATGAGCTTTCCATGTCCTGCATGCTCTCTGCACAATGTAATCCATTGAAAAAGTCAAATAAATGAATCCTAGTGCAGATCAAAGCTGAACTCTCCCTACAAGTAGAAGCTATGATGACTAAGCTGAGGCTGTCATACTTTAGCCATATCATGATAAGAAATGACTCATTAGAAAAAAATAATAAAATAGTGAAGTAGAAGACAGAGAAGGACCACATTCCATATGGTTAGACTCAACCAAAGAAGACACTGCCCTGAGTCTATAAGAACTGAGAAAGTTAGTTGATAATAGGAGAACTTACAGTATCTCCTTCATAGAGTCTCCATGAGTTATAGTTGCCTTGATGGCAGTTAACAACAGCAATAACAACAAAGAAAGGGACAGATACAGAGATGGAAGCACACTGCACTACACTGTTATAGCATTATTATTCCACTTTTATTGCTATGGCTGCCTCCTATGGTATTCTAGAGTTTGTAGTTCAATGAGGCCTAAGAGCTCTCTGGCTAAGAATGCTAAATGTCCTTCCATAAACTACAAATACCAGGTTTCCACAGGAGGCAGCCATAGTAGTAAAAATGGAACAATAATGCTATAATAGTGTAGTGTGGTATTAGAGAGTCAGGTGATAGGTTACAAAGTTTCCTGGCTCAGTATGAACTTGAACTTGGATCTCCTTAGTCCTATTAGACTAAATTGGTCATATGCAAAACAGTACATAGTGGTGGTGGTGTAAACTCTGTAAGCTATGCATAAAGCAGAATTCCATTTACTTGGTTTTTCTCACATTAAGATAACAGGTACTGCCTCTCTGCATCTCTAAACTGGGTACAACAGTTCCACCTGTCATGCCCTTCAGAAGGGCATGGGATCCCTGGGACAATAAATAATGATAAACAGCTGGCTTCCCACTGATCACGTCTGCTGCTTATGTAAGACTCACTGAAGTATCTATGGCAGAGAAGTGGGGAACATCGTTGCCTCTGTGTCTACTTGGAAAGCTGCCAATTTGCTTGCTGAGACAATAGAGACATGGGGATTGAAATGAGTAAAAGGCAGCTGCTGAAACAGACAGCATCCACAACTCAGTTCTCATTGATAACAATTGAAATGGGTGCTGCTCTCTAAGCAATCTTGTATTCTATTCTGCCTGTCCCTACCTAACCTTGCACACTGTGGATAACAGAGGCTTTGGAATTTTCAATGGAATGTTTTCATGTTGGGAAAGTTAATGTGGTCATTATGAAACAATGCTCTTTCATCCATTAAGAAGTTACAGTGGAATTCCCTCTGCATTTGCTGACCATTATGCTTCATGTGTGCTGGCCTTTATTCTACAAGGATGAATGAGATGTATATTTGGAAAGCAATACTAATAATGGAGTACATGCTCTTTAAAAAAATAGTGGTAATTCCCTTTAATGTCACCAGTGCATAACAAAATCTTACCTACTTTTAAGGGTTTGTGATGAAGAAGGACTCTTACCTCTGTAAAATTAAGTATGTTGTTATAATGTATGTGATACTGTATTTTATGGTGTATAAGATGACTTTTTAACCCCAGAAAATCTTATGCAAAGTCAGAGGTCATCTTATACGCTGGGTAGATGAGGAGGAGGAGGAAGAAGACGACGAGGGGAGGGGGGAGGGAGGGAGGAGGAGGAGGAGGAGGAGGAGGAAGGCCAGGGAAGAGGAAGAGGAGGAGGAAGAAGAGGAAGATGATGGGGGAGGCGGAAGGAGGAGGAAGGCCAGGAAAGAGGAAGAGGAGGAGGAGGAGGAGGAAGAAGACAATGGGGGGCAGGCAAGAGGAAGAGAAGGAGGAGGAAGAAGACGATGACGATGGGGGGAGGCAGGAGGGGGAGGAAGGCCAGGCAAGAGGGAGAGGAGGAGGAGGAGGAGGAGGAAGACAGAGGAGGTGGGGGAGGCGAGGGAGGTGGGAGGAGGAGGAAGGCCAGGCAAGAGGAAGAGGAGGAGAAGGAGGAGGAAGAAGAAGATGACGGGGGGAGGCAGAAGGAGGAAGAAAAAAAGTGATGAAAAAGAGGGAGGAAAGAGGAGGGAAAAGGGAAGGAGGAAAAAGGAGAGGAAAAATAAAAAGTGGAGGAGGATAAGGATGAAAAAGATACGGATGAAAGAGGATGAAAAAGGGAAGGAGGAAGGAGAGGAGAATGAAAAAGTACTGGTGCAGGAGGAGGAGGAAGAAGAGAAGAACTAAAAAGAGAAGGATGGAAAAGGAGGAGGAGGAGGAGGGGGGCTGTCCCGGGGGCAGTCCGTGGAGGGCGTGGTGCCCCTAGGTCCAAGTGGTCCCTGTCTGGAGACTGTCCCTCCTCCTCCTCCTCCTCCTCTGGCCATCCAACCCCGATGGAGCTCCGGGAGGTTCCTGGAACCAGGCAGCAGCAGGAGCAGCATCCTCCAGAGCCAGGCTCAGGCCCCTCCAGGGGTGGATCACGCCCCCTCCTCTTGGCCAAGGAGGGGGAGGAAATCTATCCATCTCACTCTCCTTGCATACATTTTCCTGATGGGGAGCAAGTCAAAAATTTGAGGAGGTGATGTTCTTTTTGTTGCTGCTGCTGCTATTTGTTCAGAAAGGGTTTGCCATTGCTTTCCCCTGAGGCTGAGAGAGTGTGACTTCCAAGAATGTTGTAGTTGTTGTTATTGTTGTGTGCCTTCAAGTCATTTCTGACTTTTGGCAACTCAAAGACAAACCTGGGGTTTCCTTGGCAAGGTTTGTTCAGAAAGGGTTTGCTATTACACTGATGATGACCCTAAGGCAAACCTATCATGAACCTATCATTTCTTGCCCTGATGCTGAGAGAATGTGACTTCCAAGACTATTGTTGTTGTTATTGTTGTTTTGTGCCTCCAAGTCATTTCCAACTGATGATGACCCTAAGGCAAACCTATCATGAACCTATCATTTCTTGCCTATGTGTTTTTTCAGACAGGATTTGCCTTTGCTAACCTCTGAGGCTGAGAGAGTGTGATTTCTAAGATTGTTGTTGTTGTTGTTTTTGTTGTAAGTCTTTGAGTCATTTCCAACTTACGAAAGCCCTAAGGCAAACCTATCACGGTATTTGCTTGGCAAGGTTTCTTCAGAGGGAAGTTTGCCATTGCCTTCTCCTGAGGCTGAGTGAGTGTGACTTGCTCAAGGTCACCCAGGGGGATTCCATGGCTGAGCCAGGATTCGAACCCTGGTCTCCAGAGTCATACGCCAATACTCAAACAGGGTGGCCAAATGTCTTCAATGTAAAGGAGGACAAGTCACTACAAAACATGTAGGACATATAAAAAAAAGTAGAGAAAGCTAAAAACAATAATATAAATGTAAATCCATGCTTCTTAGCCATGCTCAAAATGGAGGATGTTTTAATGGTCAAAATGGTGACTTTTAACCTCACTATGGGGTTTTCTTGGCATGTTTCTTCAAATGGGGGTTGCCATTACCATCCTCTGAGGCTGAGAGTGTGTGACATGCCCAGGGTCACTTATTTGGCTGCAAATTGTACATACCCCAGAATGCATCAGAATGCATATTGGCAGCCCTTCCCCCCAACACTTTCTCATTTCTCCCCAACCATTTTATAGCTAGGAGATGGAAATAATTTTTAAAGCAGCATTTAAATCTGGACTATTTTTTAAAAAGTAAGGTCCAAAACACACTGCAGAAATAAATGCTAGGGAACATGGGAGCTGTAGTTTGTTGTGTTTATAAATGATAGTCTTTCTGCTAAGTACCTGCATGCCATAAGCATTTGAATTAAAATTACCATATTGAAATCAAATCTGATGTTTTTTTAATTTTTATTTGATGTGCATTGGAAGAGGGGTAGTCTTATATGGTGAGTATATCCCAAATTCTATATTTTAACTGGAAAAGTTGGGGGTCGTCTTATACGCCCAGTCGTCTTATCCGCCCGAAAATACAGTATGTTGCTACACACTGTACATAATGTATATTTTGTGCATTTCATCACACATTTCTAGGCAAGTGGTTTTCACAAAAATACTTACAATGATGCAAACTAACACAGATAAGTATTAAAACAATACGAGAAGAAACTTTTTATGAAATCAGTTTAAAGTATATATGATATATATGCAGATGCAAAGAGATCTTGTAGCACCTGATCCTTTTGCACACAGCTCTTTTAAAGTAACATGGCTATGCCTTTGAAGTCTATAATAGATATATAGATGATATAGATATAAAACACTACAGCATTAAAACATCCCAGTTGCAAGCAGCAAAAATAATACATGATGCAATAATAGCAATAATAGTTCCAAACCTCCAGTGCAATGTCTGCAATTAAAAGCAAATTAGAATTTTTAAAGTACTTTTTAAACCACTGTTTTAAAAGTAGTGGAGATTTTCCCATCTTTTAGATAGAAGGATATGTCCAGCTTCAGTTTCAAGAAAGCTCTTGGCAATATGACTTTGTCCCCCCCTCCTCCCACCACCCACCACCAGACTTTTTGCCTACTTGCCCATAATGGAAATCCTGACTGGAACCTCTTGCCTATATAGCACACTTACATTGTATGGTGCCACCATTCTAAATAGGCTGGTCCTTCCCTAGTGTATTTCTGTCAAGGGACAAATAGCTACTCAGCAGCAGCACCAAGCCTTCCTCAAGATTTGACAAAACCTTTGGAATCAGAGGCAGTACCTCTGAACAGAATTCTTCTGCACTGCCAGTCCCTAAGATGCCACAAAGGGAAATGAAGAAGTGCATGGGCCAACAGCGGCTGCTTTAATTTTTTTTGTTCTTTAAGATGCATGTGCACATGCACAGGGACACATCACCTGCACAGAACATGTCATAGGCTGGTATACAGTCTGTCATTTTGTCTGTACAAAGTTGATTGATGTACAGCATCCCTGCGCACCATGCAGGATGTGTAATACAGCTACAGATCATGCAAGGATTCACTGACCTCAGCTTCCCTCAAGGAGTGGGTGCCATAGATAGGTGCCACTGTCTGATTGTGCCACCCTTGGGGTGGAGGAACGAATTTGTCAACCGAAAAGACACCTATTCCATCATCCTCCACAAAACATGTCCCACACAGATCAGCGTGAAGGGGAGAGGTACATGCAAGGGAGGTTTGTGTGGACAGACTTCATACATGCAGCTGGTGGTCATGCAAGGGACTTGGTCAGCAGGACACACAGACAAACGTTACTCCAGGAGCCCCTCCCCCAAACATGCCAGAAAGTGGTGTGCAGGTCTTATACACACCTGCACACTTGTGCAAAAGAGGTCACAAAATCTTCTTTCATGCAAGAAAATCTTCTTTTCATACTGTGCATGCTGACAGCAAGCATACATGTGATGGAATGCATTTATTGTCATAATAGAGAACAGTTGCTAGAGTGCATGTGTAAGGTCACAATTAGGGTTAGGGTTAAGGTTATAATATTCAAATGCACCTGCGGCAGTGCATCCACACCTGTAAGCATAGGGTGCTTTTTCTCTGAAGATGCCAGGCACAGATGCTGGTGAAACGTCAGCAAGAAAATCTTCTAGAACATGGCCACACAGCCCAAAAAACCCACAAAAAACTATAGGGTGTTTTAAATTAAAGCTTGCATCATAAGGCTCTGGATCACTGACTCAATTTCCACCACATGCATGGCGGTGCATTTATATGGCTGTTTTAAATCTCTGGCACTCTTTTTCTGATGCACCGGTATCTCTGCATATATACACACATGTGAAGGTGTGCATCTTTCCAGAAGAAGCAGAAAAAAGCTACCCCTTTTTGGAGCGTCTTTTCCTGGCATATGGAGCCTAGAGGGTGCTTTCCTGCTGGCTTTTAGACATGCATCATCTAAATGCCATGCCTCCAAGTCAGCCTGAAAGCACCTCTTTTTGTCTGTCTATACAGCCCCTGAGTCTATCCATTCAATGTGACATGACGTAGCCTTCCTCTTTTCCTACTGCCTTCTATTACCAAACATGACTGTCTTTTCAAATGTGTCATGTGTTCTCATGATATGTCCAAAGTTTGACAGTCTTGGCTTCTAGGGAGTAATCTTGGTTTCTAGGGAGAGCACAGGCTTGATTTGCTCTTGAACCCATTTATTTGGGGGTTTTGTCAGTTCATGGTACAGTCCTAAAATTTTCTTATGCTTGTGATAGCAACAGGTTTAAGTGGGAGAATATACTTTTTGGCCAGGTGTTTTGGCCATAGTACACAGTCCAGATGCCTTATGTCATTCTTGCATTAGGAATACCCCAATTTTTGCACAAAACACTGAGTTTTGCATCCCAAAAGTGGTGTTTTTTTTAAATAATTCCCACCCCCAAAAAACAATCTCATGGCAGTAGGCCTTTTTTCTCCCAGTGGTTTGCTGCCATATTGAGACACTATATTTTATCAGGAATGCAAAAAAGTGGATATTTTTATATCCCTAATGCAACACTCAGGAGTTTGGACTGAAGCATGGAAAATGTTGGGAGTCCCTTGTATGGATCCTCCAACTATTGTTACACTAGTCATTGAAAACTAAATTACAAGTGAACTGGAGTTCCTGATAGATGTTTGTGTCTAGAATTCTATGACATAGTATCTTTAGGTGTTCTGAGAAGATTTTCTTCCTACTGTATGAATCATTATTTTTTCTATCATTCAATCAGGTTTTATTGGTGCAACAAATGTCCATTACAGACATAATTAGACAAAGAATTACAAAGCAGGGTTTTAAAAGGTACAGGAACAAAACAATAAGTTACAGGATAAAATATTGGCCAACAATAATAATGGCATCTACAGCTAATCCCCTTAAAAACCTACTGCTCATTTAAAAAGAAAAAAGAATTTGCAGCAGTTGTTTTAGGCTGCTGCTGTAAAGGTGGTAATCTTGAGATTTGTTCAGAGGAAGTTTGTCATTGCCTACCTCTGAGTTTGAGAGAGTGTGACTTGCCCAAGGTCACTCAGTGGGTTTCCATGGTTGAGCAAGGATTTGAACTATGGTCTCCAGTGTCATAGTCCAATACTCAAACCATTACACCACAGTGACTATTTTTTTTATTAAGTTTTTATTGAATAAAAACAAACGAACACATTAACATACATACACTCACATTAGCTTATTAACCTAGCATATTATAACATCCACAAAATTCATCGTACATATAACACATAAACGTATACCAACATACTAACCTACATTCTCATGCATACCTAATATTTCTAATTAGTATTTCATACATCTTCCAATATCTCAACCTTCCTCTCATCCATTCCTTTATAGAACTTCCTGAACCCTTACCAAGTCATAATATTTCCCAAATTGTTGGGGAAAATAAAAATAAGAAAAAGAGCAACCTTTCTTCTCTTAAACTGGATTAAGACTAAAATTATAAATAGTTTGAGATTTATATTTTAAACTAACCAAAAGCGTGCCAAAAGAGGGGGGGAAAGCAACAATCACTCGGTTAGCCACTTATTTAACCATTCATAATATTCTTTTCATTATATTACCATTTATCTTCTATGTCTTAATATGCTCTTATAATAATTCTAATTTACATTATTACCTTTACATTCTTTCTTACATATATAGTTAGACAGTGGTTTCCATGATCTCTCAATTTCTTCCCAATCATGTCCTCTCAGCAAATTAGTGTATTTATCCATCTGCTTTATACTAATCAGCTTATTCAGCCAATCCTCTTTTGATGGGAGGTTTCAGTCTTTCCATTTACTTGCATACACAATTCTTGCATTGGTCATCAAGTAGAAAAGAAGTTTTCTGTGTTTAATCACCAATTCCTTATTGTCACTCATACTTAGAAGATATAATTTGGGGTCAATTTCTATTTGAGATTGAAGTATCTCCTTAACTTCAATCTCAAATAGAAATCGACCCCATGTTTACATTTCCAGCATTTATCAGAGAGGCTCTTGTAAATTCTAGCTAAATTTGCTCGTGTCATATACCACCTGAACTGCATCTTATAGAAATTTTCCCTGAGATCATAACAGGCGGTATACCTTAATGTTTTATTCCAAGTACTTTCACATTGTTCTAATCTAATATTTTGTTTTAGGTCTTGCATCCATTTCACCATTTGTTCTTTGACTGTTTCTTCCTCTAACTCTATTTCCATCAGACATCTGTAGAATAAAGTTATTTTATGTGGGTTGTTTGATAACATATTCTCTTCAAACTTGGTATTTTCTGTTCTTATCCCTATAGTTTTAATATTTACTGAGAATCTCTCTCTTAATTGTCTGTACAATAGCCAACCCTAGGAGTATCCTTCTTCTTTAAGCTGTTCTATTTTTTTGAATTCTGGCCTATGTTTCAACTGAGGTGTGGTTTTTTTTAATAACTCTTTGTATGTAATCCAATTCTCCTGTGCTATTGTTTCTCTACCATGAAAAGCCTCATGAATTGAGGCCCATAATGGTATTTCTGGGCACAGTCTAGCCTTATTCTTAAACCAGGTTCTCATAAGAGACTTTCTGATAAAATGGTTTAAAAAATCTTTATGTAACTTCTCTTTCCCATAAAACAAATAAGCATGCAGACCAAATCTTTGATCTACTCCTTCTAGGCTGAGTAATTTCCTATCATTCAATAACAACCAAGCCATCAGCCATTCTAAACAGCTAGCTTCATAATATATCTGTAAATTCGGTAGCGCTAGACCTCCCTTCTCTCTTGAATCCTGCATTAATTTAAATCTCACTCTCAGTCTCCTCCCACTCCATACAAACTTAGAAATGTCTTTATTCCACTGTTTAAAAGGTTTATCATTTGTAATAATTGAGATATTTTGGAACAGGAACATAAATTCCAGAAGCACTTTCCTCTTAATTACAAAAATTCTACCCAGCCATGATAAATTCAGCTTATTCCATTTCATCAGGTCTTTCTTTAGTTCATTTTGTAGCTTCTCATAGTTATTTTTAAACAAATCTACATTTTTTGTTGTTAATTCGATATCAAAATAATTAACGTTTTTACAAATTTGGAATCCCAAATTCTCCACAATAATTTGGTTTTCTTTGTTAGATAGATTTTTAGTCAGCACTACTGTCTTATCTCTATTTACACTTAGTCCTGAGAGTTTGCAAAACTCTTCTAATACCTTCAACAACTGCATTAAACTATCCTTGGAATCTAATAAGGTAACCATTAGATCTGGGGTAGGCAACCTTTCCCCTTTAAGGGCTGAGGGACTTCAGCTCCCAGAAGCCTCAGCCATGTTGGCCAATAGTCCCATATTGGCCAATAGCTCCTGGGATTCTGGGAGCTGAAGTCCCTCGGTCCTTAAAGGGGAAAGGTTGCCTACCCCTGCATTAGATCATCTGCATAAATTTTCAGCTTAAACTCTTGGCTTTTATATCTAATTCCTTTTATTTCGTTATCTTCTCTTATATTATTGGCCAGTACCTCCATAATTATTAAAAATAAAAGAGGTGACAAGGGGCATCCTTGCCTTGTTCCATTTTGGATTTCTATTTTCTTTGTTTTTTCCCCATTAACTAAGTTCTATGCCTCTTAGAATCATAGAATCATAGAGTTGGAAGAGATCACAAGGGCCATCCAGTTCAACCTCCTGCCATGCAGGAACTCCAAATCAAAGCATCCCCGACAGATGGCCATCCAGCCTCTGCTTAAAGACCTCCAAGGAAGGAGACTCCACCACTCTCCGAGGGAGTGTGTTCCACTGTCGAACCGCCCTTACTGTCAGGAAGTTCCCCCTAATGTTGTTTAAAGTAAATTGCCTCTATCCACTTAATGAAATTGGTACCTGCCTTTATTTTCTCAAAGATTTTAACAAAAATTGCCAATTGACCTTGTCAAAAGCTTTCGCAAAATCAATAAAAAACATTGCTAACTTTTTATCACATTTCCTCTCATGCAATTCAATTACATCTAATACAAATCTTATATTATCTTTAATCCTTCTCAATAGCAGAAAACCATTTTGATCCCTGTTAATCCAGTCACATAAGACTTTCTTTAACCTTTCAGCTAATATTATAGCAAAGATCTTACAATCACAGTTGAGTAATGAGATTGGTCTATAGTTCTTTACATTTTGTCTATCTTTACCCTCTTTTGGGATCAGAACAATATTGGCCTGACCCCATGTGCAAGGGATGTCATTTTCGAGTATTCCATTCATAACTTCTCATAATGGTTGGGCTAGTTGGTGCACATATTTCTTATAAAATTCTGATGCGAATCCATCCAGATTTTCCTATTTTCCAGGAGATTTTCCTATTTTAACTTTTTTTATTGCCTCTATTATTTCCTGTGCCATTATTTTCCTATTAAGTTGTTCTCTTTGTCCTTCATCAAAGGGTTCTAATATAGCTTTATCCAAATATTCCCTCATACTGTCCTTTTGTATTTCATCTTTCTTATAGAGTTGATAATAGATTTTATATATTATTTCTTTTATTTTATCCTGGTCCATAAATTTTTGATCTCTCCCTTTTAGGCATGTTATTTTTTTTTTTCTTTCCCCTTCCTCATCTGGTAGGCTAACCATTTCCTGGGTTTATTAGCACCTTCAATTTTTTTTGCCTCAGATAATTAATTTTCTTTTGTAAGTCTTCCATTAAATATAAAGAGATCTGTTGTTGTATTAACTTTATCTCTACTACTTGTTCTTTCTTTTTAGGTGTCTGTTTCAGTTTATTTTCCTTTTCTGCTAAACTTTCCTGCAATTTTCTTAGTTTCTGTGATTTCTGCTTTTTAATAAAACAGCTCTTTTTCAAAAAGAATCCTCTGAGCACCACCTTTGCTGCTTCCCAAATCATATTTATGTTAGTGCCTTTGTTCATATTTTCTTTCAAATAATTTTGTAAACAGACCCCGGCTTCTTTATACACCTTCTCATTGTTCAATAATTTTTAGTCTCCAATTGATCTCTTTATCTCACAAACCTAGTGTTTTAGTCTCCAATTGATCTCTTTATCTCACAAACCTAGTGTTACTTCCACCAAATTATGATCTGACAGTAATCTAGGTTTTACTTCTATATCTGCTATCCTGGGGATTAAATGAGACTGGTGCCCAGGACTGGTGCCTATCTAAAAAAAAGGTATATTCCCCTTTGTCTCCTTTTTTTTCTCTCCACACATCCCTTACACCTATACGTTCTGTTAACTCAAAAAATTCTTTGGGCAATTTACCTTGATTACCTTTTATTTTTCTCTCTCAGAATCTGTCCAGTATTGGATCGATGACCCCATTTCAATCACCCATTGCCACGCATATGACAAATGACAAGTCTTCTATTTTATTTAACAAAAGTTTATAAAATTTTCCTTTTTTCCCCCAAAGGCCCATAAATCACCAACAGAAGAGTTTTTTTTTTCTCCATTTAGAGTAATTTGCACTTCAACATATCGTCCCTGATCATCATTTAATACTTCCACCGCCTCATATCTGGAGTTGATATATAATGCAAATCCTCTTTTTTTTCCCCTGCCAAAACATATACCTTCCCCAATTTAGGGCTCTCTAACAGTTTAACATCCATTTTCTTTATTCTAGTCTCCTGTAAACATATCACCTCATAGCTTTGTTTCCTTATGTAATGAAATACTTTGCCCCTTTTATCTCATCCATTTAAGCCTTTGATATTGCAGCAGGCAATTTTCAGAGTGCTCATCATTTAATATATTTATTTGTTTTTTTATTTATGTATTTATATCTCCACTTAATCTCTTTCTAAATATCTTCTAACTCTCCTTCAGATTGTCCCAAAGGTAGTTCTTCCTCAATGTCTTCTTTTGCTTCTACTTCTAAATCTCCTTCCCTTTCATCTTGCAAAGGAATATTTTCACTCTTGTCTGTTAGAGTGTTTTTCCCCTCTCTCTTTAGTTGGGTCCTTTTTACCTTTTTGTCTCCCTTCTCTGTATTTCTGTGTTGCTGTTTTTGCTCTTCTTGATCTTTTTTATCCTTTGTTACCTTATATCCTTGTTTCACATCTGTCTCACTTTGATCCTTATCATCTAAGTCTTCTGTATTCTTGCTTTATTATTTTCTTTCCTGCTATCTTTTCTAAAATACTTCCAAAATTCTTTCGCTTCCTGTACAGACTTTATTTCTATCCTCCTTTTTTGGAACCAAAAAATAAGTCCCTCTGGCAACCTCTATCTATCAGTAAATTGTCTCTCCTTAAGTGCTGCCGTCAAAAAATTATATTCTTTTCTTTTTCATATAATTACAGGAGGTAGAACTTTAAAAAACTGTATCTCATTACCCTCAAATCTGATTGGTGTGGTCTTATGTTTGTGCCAAATATTATCTCTTAAATGTTTCCTTACAATGAAAACAATTACCTCTCTTGGGATTTTATTTTATTTTATTTTATTTTTTTTGCCACATATGAGTTTAAGCTACACATATTGACCACCTCCATTTCACATTGTTCAAACTCTTTGTTTAGATACTTGCTTAACATCTGTACAATATTTTGCCATAAATCCTCACTCTCCTCTTCCAGAATCCCTCTTATCTTTAAAGATCTGTCTCATACTCTCACATCTCTCATTACATTCTCCTCTACGAGATCTTTCTGTCTGTTTAATTTCACTCAAATTTTCTTCAAAACTTTCATGTTTGGCCACAATTTTTTCCATTTTACTTTTAATTCTATTCATTTCTGTTGCCATTCTATCTATTGCTCCTGAGATCCCTTTAAGATCCTCTCTTAGCTCACTTTTAATTTCTGTTTTAAGCTCTATCATTTCTTGTTTTAAATCATGGATTTCTTTGCTCAAATCAATTATAATTTTCCATATTTCTTCCATTAAAGACATATTTAAGTCTTGTCCTTTAACCTGTTTAATTGATGGCCTATGGTTTGCCTGTGCTTGGGCCTGGGCCTGAGTCTGAGACCTGATGATTTTTGTTGTTGCCATTTATATCTGATTCCAGTCCACTTACACAGATATTTCCATACAATTAAAGCAGTATACTCACGTATTTCTCAATTAATTTATCTTTGCTATTCTGATAATTAACTTTGTGGGATATCACTTGCCAAAAATCCCCCCTGATGACTCTATTATCAAAGTACTCTTTAGTATCCCAACCATTCAGTCCTTGGAACAGCTCTTTCTACCTTACTTATTTTTTTTCTCCTTTAAATTAATAGTTATAAAATGGTGAAAATAGTCCTTATTTCAAATGGAGATACAGGCTATTCAGATTATATTACTATTTCCCTTCAACCCTCTGCTGCCACCAATACTATTCCCCACAATGGGGATTACATTAGAGCCTGCCAGATTTTTTAAATTATTTTTTGGTTTTGTTGTTGTATGCTCTTCCCCCCACACATCATGCCTTCAATGAGAAGGAGACAGCACTACCATCACTTTCCTCACTCTCCACATTTGAAAGCCTTCAGACCACAGACCACCAGACTGCCCCTTTTGCTCTGTTGATAGCCACTAGAAGAGTGTGTCCTCCTCTCTCTCTCTTCTCCCTGTCATTGGAGCACGTCTCCACGGTCCCAAAGATTCTGTGTAAGTGGACTGGAATCAGATATAAATGGCCAAAGATTCTGGTGGGGGAGCCCAGTCTCCTCTCCTCCTTTGCTCTTTGCTGAGTGCCTCCAAAAATTACCTCAGCAAAGCCAAGCCAATAGCCAAGGCTCTCCTTCCTTTCCTGCTTAATTCCAGCCTTGCTGCCTCTGCCTCTGTCTATTACAAGCACTTTTCTATTTGTGAGGTGGTTCAGTATTGATTGGTATCTCTATTTTAACTGCAGTCAGGATGTGTAAACTCCCATGAGTCTCTGATTCTGCTTAATCACTTCCTTCCCTCCCAAAACTACAGTTCCCAGAGTTCTCCTTCTTCTTCCTTCCTCCACTCCTTTCAGGTCTGATACATCACTCCAGCAGCTCCTCCCAAAGCACTCCTTGGAAAAGAAAGCAGTGGAAGAAAAAAGTAAGGAGATCCTTGTCCTCTTCTAGGATTTCTTTCACATAAGACACTCTTCCATCTTTTTTTCTATCTATTATATCTCCTAATCTCTCAGTTCTATATTTTTTTGGACATCATAGCCAATAGTTGCCGTCTTTCATTCAATATCATGTCTCTATTTTCCTCTTTTTTTAAATTAAATTTCTCATAAAGGCAATCCTTTTCCATATTGTTCTCAAGCCAGCTATGTCTTAGGAAAAGGTGCAATGATGGGTTTGGTAAGGTGTTCTGCCAAGTTAATAAACAGAGCGACAAATAACTCACATATAATAAAAGTTGGTGGCATTTCTCACTCCCCCCCCCCACAGGGGGAAAGCTTGAAGGTAGACGTGGGTCCTTCTTGCTGTTGTTTTGGTCTTCCACTTCTCTTCTACCCTTTGTCTTTTCCACAACAGCTTGCCAAGGTTACTCTCTGAGTCCTCCTTACCAGGGGGACAATTTTGGCTATCCGTAAATCCACCAACAGCCAATTTCTGCCTTCAACTAGATGGTTCCTTCAGGAAAACTGATTCAAACACATCTCACCAGTCTGCCATATCAACCCGGAAGTCCTCATTACACCACACTGACTATTGTACTTCTTGTTTATAAACTTCATGTTCCAGGGATATGGACCTAATTCCTGCTTCTTGCATAGTGTGCCCATTCTACACCTACTTTTTGCTCTTTGTGCTGGTGGTGCTCTCTCAGTGACTGGTACCATTACCATAGCAGTAGTGGTATAACAGTACATTTCCTATGCCAACTTATTTTGGATTATACACAGTCATTATTATTACCCATCAGTCATAAGTTTATTTTATTATTTCCCAGTAGCCATAAGTTTAATTTAAAACATATGTATTGATGTACATCCATGTATATCCAGTATTCAGTGAGGCTGGCTTTCTTTTATGACTCTTTAAGTTTATAGACTTCCAGTGCACTCCTATACATATATACTAAAAAGCAAACCCCATTGAAATAAACTGGACCCATTTCCAATGGGAGAAACTTAACAAAGCCAGATTTGGGTATGAAATTTGCCAAATCTATAAATGGCCCAGAAAGCAACTGTGTTCCAAATCTATTTTTTCCAGCATTTTGATCCAGTTCTTAACTAAAAAATGCTCCAAAAATTAAATAAAGAATCAGAGATTTTCACAAAAATGGATATATTAGGGATATGCATATATTTTATATTTGGAAGAAAACTCTTAGAAAATTTGTGCACACTTAAAAAAAGTGCATACAAAAATGAGTATAATTGGAATAATGTGGACATGATTGCACAAACTTTTCAGATTGACTGTATGTGAGAGCAAATGTAATATAAATGTTATATTAACACAGAGAGGGGAAATGATCAATTCAGCAAAACAAAAATTCATTGATTCCTCCATCCCTGATCATCAGGTAAGTGTTTACTGGACTGCATTATAAATGGCTTAGCTACACTTTAGCCATTTGCTGTAGCTACAAACAGATATACTATCTCAAAGTGATACTTAGAATGTTAGATGAAAAATTTGGGCCAGACACTAAGTAATAACAACACAATATCATCTCTATAAATACTTAGAATGAGATATACATTTTACGTTATAAATACCACAATATATTCTGTTTTGCATCACATGCTGCACTGAGAATAAATTGTCATGTTTTTCTCTCTTGTTTTGAAAATCACTGTTGTGCTTATCAGTTTTAATAATATGTTTCTTAATATTTTATTGACTGGTTTTTATAGGTATATGAAAAATGCACTGGAGGGCAAATTCTGCTTTATATCAGTTGATGAAGCCTTACAGTTCTTTCCTTCTAAAAGTTACAACTCTCAGAATTCTTTTCCTCAAGGTCCAATTTATTGTGTACCTCTCATAAATGAAATTCCCTTCCCCACCTTTTGGCCAACATAATTCAGGTACCAAGAAACCGATACAAGGACTAAAAATTCCTCACCCAGTACTCTATACCTTACTATTACAGTTCTTAGATAAAAATGTCAAAAGTAAGGGATTCTGCAGAGTTGTAGTAATTATTTTGGAGAACTGTGGTGCTCCAGAGGTATAGAAAAAAGGACATCCACTGTACTGTGTGATGACCTTACTGTGGTAGAACAATGAAGCATATTTTGGAATAAATGAAAACTGATGGACATACTCTGCTTCATTTCTGTCTGTTTTTCATCCAAATTGTAATGCATTTTGAAGACTGGCTACTTACCTCAGACTAGTTAATATAGTAAATTGTAAAGTGAGGCTTCTGCATAACCTCTGAACAAATTTCCCAGAAGCTACAGTTCATAGTGTGCTTGAAAAGCTGCATCATAGGAAGTTAAGTTTTATAGAAATAAAAAATGAAGATACAATACAAGTGTGCCTTTTAAGAATAGGATTGGCCAGAGTGTGTTCCTCAAAATTAGGGATAAAAGCAATGGTCTTTTAGTTTGTTTTTGTGAAGAATTCAACAAAATACAAATGTTTCTTCATATTCAAAATAGAAAGAACTTGAGATTAGTTTTAAAAATGAATGGAAGAGTAATCAAAACTTAAGAGATTTGCCATTCAGATTCAGGACTCTGATGCTTAACTTTTTAGAGTATACCCAAGGTTTTTCATCTATGTTTGTGTTGCTGTCTGTTGTTTTTTTCCTTAACAGGATCCTACCAGTATAACATAAACACATTGAATGTGGCCAGAATGTAGGTCAGAATTTTGTTCCAATTTATTTTAGAAGCATTTACCAAAAAAAAAAAAAAAACCCCAAAAACCCTAAAGTCCAGAAATGGCTACATATATCATACTCTCTTTTTTTTTTTCTTCAGATTATATGTGTTGAATGCAAAGAACTCAAGGTTGTTGTTGTTTTTTTGGGGGGAAATCAAATATAGAAGAAAGTAAAACTTGAAAATTGCCCCAAATCATCCTGCAGATATTGTTTGTTTACTTTGATTCCTAATATTCATGGCCATTGGCCCAGGCTGACAGTGCTGGCTGGAGTCCCACAACATCTAGAAAGGCACACATTCCCTACTCATTTTAGAATAAAAAGAATCAAATTCTGTCTTGTCACATGAGGACTATATCAAGAACAATTTTAAATAAGACTGAAAAAGGCTGTTCCTCTAGCATGGAACCCCTTTTATGTGAATTAAATAATTGGAGTGGGGCAGGAAATATTCATGGCCAATATTTATAGTCACTTTTTTTATTGGTGGTCAGTTTTTATTATGAGTTTTTAAACTCATTTTTAGTACATTGGTTAATTAGGTAGAGAAGAGCTTGCTATTGTAGGGTTTACAGATTAAAAGCAATTTTCTGAATGATGTGGGACATATTATGAGATACCTAAAATCTACCATGTGGAAGTGGCCTCTTCCACAGATTCAGTAATATCCAGTTTGCTGCCCAACCCCAGAAATAATGAAACAAGACACAAAGATTGAGTGAAAACAGGGCCATTTATTAACTGACCTATTTATTAATTTCTTAACGAAATTGCAACTAATGTGGGAGAACAACCTAGTGTGGGAGCAGTTGCAGCCAGGGTCCTTCTCTAGACCACCTTTGCAGCTTCCCCTGGATGATAACACCTGAGCCCTCAATGATAACCCAATGCTGAGTTACTCACTGGCTGGCCCACATCAGCAAGTCCAACCAGAAAGTCCCTCTCCCAATCTGCCAGGATTAAAGACTGGGTTTATCTCTTTGTGTCACCTCCCAGGCCACAAGGCCTAAAGAGGTGATTCAAGAAATGTCCCTTCCACCCAAACAGTTTCCAAGGTGCTCATAGAACTATAACTCTCATTTACTCTTGTCATACATATGGGGCAAGCATCCGCTTAGCCCCTATCTCCCATTCAGTCATCAAGCAAACCCTTAATATCTTGCTGCAGGTCCGTTAAGAAAATAGTGTTACCTGATTCATAGAGATGAACACCATTGGACCAATAGAGCTCTGGCTTCTGAAAAATAATCTGGGGATGTGATAAATAGTGACCCAGTCCTGCATTGAGGGCCTTCTGAATTTCCCTATTAGCCCGCCATTGGGGTTGCCACCACACTTCCATTCTTGGCATGGCAGTATGGCAGACCAAACTATTTGGACCAGTGGCGAAGACCACTTGATCAGGTCAAAATTATGAAGCACCTGTAAAATAAACACCCTCCCTTTCAGCAATCCAAGGTCGTTGCCCCCAAAGTGAATAACAAGCACATGGAGAGGAGGCCCTTGGTGCTCCTCAAACACCAATAGCAACAGGTCATGCCAGCACAGACCCCACCTTCCCATCCAATGGAAACAGGCCACATCACCTAGGCCCAAGTGGATCCTGAAGTGGCTCATCCTGGCTTGACAGGCTGCCCAGTAACTACCCTCCTGATGTATTTACAGTAGGCTGAGAACTCCCAGTGTCCAGTTTTCTTAATGACACGCAGTTCATGAGCCATGAAAGTAGCCATGGAAGCCACCCCAATCAAAAAGGAATGGGTAGCAAAACAAACATTTGGTAGGCCCAGAGCAGATAAGGCCCTGGAAGTAATAGCCCAGAACTGATGTTTAGTTAAAGGTGAAATATCCTGATGAACAAACAGGGACCTGGGGCTGGATTCCTGACTTCTGTATAATTATGCAGGGCCTGGATAGAACAAATAGTTGCATCCAGACAAGGCTGTAGAGAAAGCAGACACCCCTATTGTGTTGGTTGGTTTTTGATGATCTAATGGATAAAATAATAGATAATTTATAAAACTGTAGTTCTCTGTAGTTCAAAGCTTTGTATAAAGTGTCACTCTTAGATGATAAAACTAATTTGCTGATTTTTCAACATCCCAAAAAAGACAGTTAACACTGCCGAATGAAAAAATAAGGCCTCGTATGGAGATATGCAGATATGAGCCCATACTTGTCCTAAACCTTTTAAAATGTCCTGGGATAAGAGCATCCTATTATTTGACCTCTCTCCCTAGTCCAGCCTTCCAGCACCTTCCTAATGTGAAAATCACCAGTGGTGTCATCTATCCCTTGCAATTTTAACCAAAATGCAATGATAGACAGGTGGCTTCGAATCGACTGTGGTGCTAATCCTCTATTATGCAGAAACACACAGTAACACAATAGCTGAGGGACCAGGATAGGCAAAACCTCTCTTAGTTTATGCTTGACCCGGAGGTTGAGAAATTCTTTTACTGATCTAAGGTAACTCCTCTTTGTACTAGGCATGACTGATAGACTCAGGGCCTTTGCAGGCTGCCAGAAATAGTGCAAATTGAGTCCACTTTAACTGCCCTGGCTCTGTCTAGGGAATCATGGGAACTGTATTTTTTTCCCGAGACATTTAGCCTTCTGTGTCAGAGAGCTCTGGTGCCGCAATAAACTACAGTTCCCATGATTTCCTAGCACTGAGTCAGGGCAGTTAAAGTGGACTCAATTTGCACTATTTCTGACAGTCTACAAAGGCCATCAGAGCTCATGTTACCTCATGCTTCCAAGGCTCCAAAGATGTTCAGACATTGGTTCCTGAGCCACCTCAGGGGCCAAGTTCCAGAAACGGTCCATTTATGAAAAAGAGCATCTGGAATAGCATTATCAATTCCAGCCACATACAATGCAGTAAACAGGATATTAAAACACAAACACTGCAAAGTAAATGCACGGGCCAGGCACATGACCCTTGGGGATTTAGAGGTTAAGGAGTTGATAACATGGACTGCAGCCAAGTTATCACACCAAAAATGTACTGATGAATTGGCAAACTCCCTGGCCCATATGGTGACCACCACAAATATTAAGAAAAATTCCAGGAAGATCAGATTGGAAGTTAATCCTCAGTACACACAACACCTATCATGAAAATAAACACCAAATCCCACTGAGCCTGCTGCATCTGATGCTACTTGTAAAGCATCCCTGAGCTTAAGCTTATAACACCAAAATGAGATCCCATTGAATTTAGCCAAAAATTGAGACCAGACCAATAAGTCTTCTTTAATGGCCATGATAACCCTAATCCTGTGGTGAGGCTTATTAACCTCATAAATTGTGTTACAAAGACACCTCAGAAATGCTCTGCCTGGGGCCACTATTTTACAGGTGAAATTCAAATGGCCAATGAGTTATTGGAATTTGTGAAGCTTAGACTTGTTACACGACAGGAATTGTTGAACCTTGACGTGTAAGTTGGCCACCGTGCTATTTGGGAGTCTAGACAATTGATTAAAAATGTCAATTGAGATGCCAAAAAACACCTATCATTTAAAAGGACCCTCCATCTTTCCAGATGCCAAAGGGTCACCCAGCTCATTTGTCAAGGCCTGAAACTGTCTAAGAAAGAAAGAACAATTACCTGAACTCGATGCGCCAATAAATTAAAAAAATCATCCAAATAATGGACAACCCCCTTTTTCCTGGTCCTTGTCTTAAGGGCCCATTCCAGAAAAGTACTAAACATCTCAAGGGCTGTGCAAGAAACCAAGCAACCCATGGAGAGGGCTCAGTCCATGTAAAACTGGCCTTCGAACCTAAAGCCTAACAGTTCAACATTGAAAGGATAAATGGGTAACAAATGAAACGCTGACTTAATGTCACATTTGGCTAACTCAGCCCCCAAGCCGAGAATGTGAACATGTTGAATTGCTGCATCAAAGGAAGTATAATGCATTGCACACAACTCATGAGGAAATGCATCATTAACAGAGTGACCATAGGAATAAGAAAAATGATGAATAATATGAAACTCTCTCACAACCTTTTCTGGAACAACACTGAGCAGGGAAACTCTCAAATTAGGGGTGGGGGAGGGAAAAGGGCCCAAAACCTAGCCTTCCGCCACTTCTTTGTTAATCTTTTGTCTGACTATGTGTTCCATGCCCACTACAGATTTCAAATTGTTAGCTAAGAATAGGTGCCGGATGCCTTGAAAAGGAATGTGAAAACCATCGTGAAAGTCACTCAACAAATATTGTGCCACTCAGGAATCTGGATAGGAAGACAACAATCATTGAAATACTTCAAGCTTGATTGGGCTGGAGCCCTTTTGGAGGTGAGGGGAACACCCCCAGACATTTTATTGTGCTGGCTGTCCCTGTTGGGACCTGACTACAACTGGAAAGCCCCTTGCAGACAGAGCACTTGTGTTTGTATTTGCAGGCCTTATGGTTGCAAGAACCTTGGAAGCTCAACTCCCAACAAAGGAGCTTCTGAGACTGACTTGAGGGAGTTTGGGGGTGAAAAGAGGAAAGACCTCCAGGTTTCTGTACTAAATGATCTCTATGGGTACGCTTGTTGGAATAACATTCCAGTGAAAATGCACAATGTGGTGAATGGCAGCAGCCATGATGACTAAGCATTTGGCCACTGCTGAGTCATGCAGCATCAAGGCTAATGAAACAGGAGGTGACATAATGACAGGGAGTCACCTGGTGCTGTAAAGCACAGTAAATGCTGAAAAGGGGCTGCAAACATGATGTGTCATACTGTTGATTGACAGGTGTCCAAAACGAAGAGGCAGGGCCAGAAAGCCATGTGGAACACTGGCTATATAAGGGACAAGTCTCTGGACACATGTGAGGGTTGATTGTGGAAGGTGGAGATTGTTGGAGAGTGCATTGGTGTATCATTGTACATAGCCTTTGTACATAGAACGTCTAAAGATTAAAAGCTTCCTAGTGAGACATCTGCTCAGTCTCTCTCTGCTCTGTCTGGAGGGGAAAGGAGTTTTCCTGTAGCTGACAATGTTGCCTGCTTCATCGAAGACAGTCTGGATCCTGGTGCTTCACGTTACGTGGTTCCCACATGCTGCGTCACCATGCTAACAATGCTCTCCTTGAATTGCGTGGGCCAGTGTCATAAGTTGCAGCCCATGTAATCAACATACACCTTGTGAATAACATCCATATATTGGATAAGGGCAGCTGCGTGTAAAGGTTGGACTTTTGCTATTACCCCTGTGTAAATATGGAAACCATTGAGCCAATTGGAAAAGGTACATTCTATCTTTCCACAGTGTATTTTTTCTTTCTCCTTTTCATATGACTTGTCCTTGTCCTTTTTCTCAAGCTCTCGATATAAGAAGTTAAAGATGTCTATGTATTCTCCTCTAAGGATCTTGTCTAAAGTGGACTGCAGTAAATAATCATCCAGAGGAAGAGATAGCTCACCATATGGTATAGCTGAATGGGACATCCTATCATATCCTGACTGGCCCTGGGGCCCACCCATACATACATCAAGCTCTGGCCATGAAGCAAGGGGGGGGGGGAGAAGATAATGGGAGCCCTGACCTTATACCTCATGTAGGTAGTGACATCAGTCATCCAAACTGTGTCGCAAGCCCAGCCACAGTGAACACTCCCCTATCACCACGGAGAATAAAGCCGAGGTTGGCTGGAATCCCCCAGGTCCAAGAATAGCCATGAAGAGGCTCACCATATTGGGCAAGGGACTCACCTGGTGTTGGTGACACTGCCACTGGTTGGACTGCCTCCTCAGGTTCCATCTGTGGAGTAGCCTCTAGGTGGTGCAATGGCCAATGATGTCCCAATGCATGTCTGCTCCTTTTCCAAGGCAAACATTTGAGATTTCATTTCGTCATGAAGTCTAGCATGCTTGGAACACTTGGAAGCCCTTCCTTGGGGTGAGAGGATTGAGAAGAAGGGGCAGCAGGCATGAGGGCCTCTCACAGGCATCATCTAACTCAGGGGTCAGCAACCTATGGCCCGCGGGCTGGGGCTGGCCCGCTGAGGCCTTGGGACCAGCCCATGGCCGGTCCTGCCACCACTGCTGCCACCGCTGCATTCCAAAATGGTGCCCGCCACAGTGTGCATGCGTGCACAAGCGCGGGCACCATTTTGAATGCCAAAATGGCACCCGCGCTCTCACGCGCATGTGCATGGTGGTGGGTGCCATTTTGGAATGCCCAACAGTGCCAGCATCATGCAAATTTCCCAACCCCAGCACCATTTCCCAACTTCCCTCCTGGCCCCCAGCAAAAAAAAAAAAAAAAAGTTGCCGACCCCTGATCTAACTCCTGGATTCTGGAAAACAACTCCTCCATCAGAAAGCCTTCTGAATTCTAATTTGAGAAGGAAAGCTCAACTACTGGGTGTTTAGGTAGAGTAGCTGGTCCCTTATCCTTGGGGCCCCCTTTGCCCTGGGGGCATAATTAAACAAAAGGCAGGCCTACATCAAAGCTAACAATCCTAATCGAGCTAAAGGGAATCATGAGCCCAACCAAATGGTAAGTGTGTATGTTTGTAACTTCATTTAATTAATAATAACAATAATAGTAATGTCACCAGGTGACTCGCATGTCGCCTCTTCCTGTACCCTTTCCGTGCCTTGTGGAAGAAGCGCTATTTTAGCGCTCCTTCCAGGGCTGGAAAAGGAGTAGATTGGGGCCAAGGCATGGGGCAGCCTTGGTCCCAATCTGCAGCTTCTCCGGGCGGCCCATGGCCGCCCGCCTGCAGAGTCCCTTAAACCATTTAGATTAACCAGGTATCCCTGTACTACTTTTTTGCCTATTCTGCACTTCATTTTCCCTATTGTGTTCTCTGCTCCATATCCTTCAGGTTGAACACCCTTTTCTTTTTGTGAGAAAATGGATGCAAAGAAGATGTTGAGTAGTTCTGACTTTTTTCTGTCCCCTGTTAGCATTTTGTCAGCTTCTCCATGCAGTAGCCCTATCATTTCCTTCTTCTTCCTTTCACTGTGGACATACCCCAAAAAGCCCTTTTTATTGTTCTTAACCTCTCTAGCAAGCCTGAGCTCATTCTGTGCTTTAGCTTTTCTGACTTCCTCCCTAAATATGCTAGCTATTTATTTAAATTCCTATTTAGTGATTTCCCTCTTTTTCCTTTTCTTATAAATGTCCCATTTAAAATGTAGCTCAGTTGAAACTTCTTTAGTCATCCATCCTGGTTTATTGAGACACCTTCCATTTTTTCTCCTAATTGGAACAGTTTGAAATTGTGCCTTTAGTATCTCCCTTTTAAAAAAACTCCCATCCATCCTGAACTCCCTTCTCTCTTAGTATTCCTGACCACAGGATCACCCCCAGTATTTGCCTAAGTTTACTGAAATCAGCTTTCCTAAAGTCTAGAATGCATGTCTGACTATACTTGGCTTCTCCTTTCCACTGTATAACAAACTCCAGGAGGACATGATCACTCCCACTTAAGGATCCCACCACTTCCATCCCACTGACCAGGTCATCCCTGTAGGTTAGGATCAGATCAATTCCCTTGTTGCTTCTTCCACCTTTTGGGCCATGAAATTGTCTTCCAGGCAAGTGAGGAATTTGCTAGACCTTAACGTTTTGGCTGAGTTTGACTTCTAGCAAATATCAGGATAGTTGAAGTCACCCATCACTACTATATCTCTCCTTTCTGAGTGTGTGGCCATCTGTTCTAGAAAGGCATCATCCAATTCCTCAGTCTGACTTGGGGAGGGGGGGTCTTTAGTAGACTCCCACAATAATATCTCTGTTGTTTCCTTCCCCTTTCATTTTTATCTAGCTGCTCTCCACCTGGCTTCCAGGATTTAAGTCCTGGATCAATTCACAGGTGTAAACATCCCTGACATATAATGCTATTCCTCCTTCTTTTCTGCTTGGCCTATTTCTCTTAAAAAGGTTATACCCCTCTATTGCTACATTCCAATCATGAGACTCATCCCACCAGGTTTCAGTGATGCCTATTATATTGTATTTGCTTTGTTCTGCTAGGAGTTCATTTTGTTTATTTCCCATGCTCTGTACATTAGCATAAAGACACCTAAGGCCATAGGTCCTCCTGCCTAGCTGCCTGAGTTTTTTGCCTCTCACTGTTGGGTCCTTGCACTATTTGCCTTGTTCCCTTTATAAAAGTTTTAACTATTATCTCCAGCCCTTGATGAACTCCTGCCTTCCAAAATACTGTCTCCTTCTCCCACATAACTTAGTTCTCTTGATCAAATTTTTGAGGCTGTTGGCAAAAACATTTCTGCCAACTGGCATGAGATGCAACCTATCCCTCATGGAACCGCAGCCCATGATCCAAGAATCCAAATCATTCTCAGCAGCACCATCTGAGAAGGCAGGTGTTCACATCCGTTACTTTCATCTCCCTTCCAGACCATGCCCTTCAACTGGAGGAAGAGATGAAATGATAACCTGTGCATCCAGCTCTTTCAGCTTCCTACCCAGAACCTCATAATCCCTTCTGATATTCTGAATATATATATGGGATGAAAAGAATTTGAGATTTTTTTTAAAAAAAAAATTAAAATGCCACATAGAAGAAAACTGTCAAGTTTGTATTTTACTGTTTTTGAAAACTCATGTATAGGTTCTGGGTATTCCATTTTGGTAAACAGTCTTATTGAATTCAACAAGCTTTAGGTATGAGTCAATACAGCTAACATAGCTCAACAGCAGTAGGATAGTAGCATAGTAGGGCTATGGAACATCCTTAAAGACAAGGGAGTGCCAACACATCTCATAGTGGCTTGGGTCCAGGCTATTTAAAGGACCGTATTTCCCTGTATTAGCCCTCCAGAGTATTGAGATCATCCAGAGTGGCCCTTCTCTCTGTTCCACAACCCTCTTAGGTGCATTTGGTGGGAACAAGAGAGAAGGCCTTCTCAGTGGCTACTCCCAAACTTTGGAACTTTCTCACTAGAGAGGCTAGGATGGCTCCATCCCTGCTACCTTTCTGGCAGATGGTAAAGACGTTCTTGTGTGGGCAGGCCTTTGCAAATTGATGAGATCTGGGATTGCTGTGGTATTTAAAATGTTAAGGTTTGTATCATATTATGATGATGATGATGATTAGTAGTAGTAGTAATAGTAACAGAGATGAGTACCGCCCCCTATGGTCAAACATGACTTGACAACATTGTCAACCGGGTATACCTTTACCTTTTATCATAATATTATATTTTAGCTCGTGACTGTTTTAAGTGGTTTAATTGTTTTTTAAAATTTTATATTTATACATGTTAATGTCTGGACTGTTTTTAAATTGTATTGCTTTAAATGTTTGCCACCATGAGTCCCTATATTGGGAGAAAGACGGGGAATCATCATCATCATCATCATCATCATCATCATCATCATCATCATCCTGATGAGGAATCTGTACTCTGGACAAGAGGCTACTGTCAGAACAGAACACAGAGAAAAAGAATGGTTCACACTGGCAAGGGGATAAGATATCCTATCACCCTATCAATTGACAAAGAGGTATGCATCCTATCACCCTACCTAGTCAACTTATGTGCAGAACATATTATAAGGAAAGCAGGTTTGGACACAGAAGAGGGAGGAGTGAAAATAGGAGGAAGAAATGTCAACAATCTAAGATATAATGACGACACCATAATACTAGCAGAAAATCTCTCAGACCTGGAACACCTACTAAGGAAGATCAAAGAAGAAAGTGCAAAGGCAGGCTTACTGTTGAACATAAAGAAAACAAAAATGAGAACAGAACAAGTTTTATTGATTAGTCGTTTGACCATATCAACAATAGAATACAGTATTTCAAATACAAAATACAGCGTATTAAAATACAAACAAATAGTAAAATAGCTCAGTCCTCAAACAAATGTAAGATTAAGTGGGGTTAAAACATATTTGTTCAAATAAGCAGCTAGATAAATAAAATAGTATACAAAATAAACTACCAATACAATATAAAATATAACAAGCTAAAACTGGGGGAAATTACTGAAAAACTAAGGAGTTTAAATAAGCTCATCACCATAACATGACATCCCATGATGAATAATGAATTACTCTCTGAAATGAGCAGCTTTTATAAGAAATTTTGCCATATATTTCATTAAACATAAGTTCTCCCCAGTGAGAAAATAAGTTAATTTAGCAATAGACTCCCAATTATTTGTTCTAGCCAGGTAAGATTGTAAAAAGTGAGATCTCTCCTCAACATATATACTACAATCAAACAGGATATGTATAGTGTCCTCTACAGCAGAGGCACCACAAATATATGTTCTTTCATGGTAAGGTATTTTTCAGAATCGACCTGATCTGACCATAGATTTTAATTGTTCAAATTTACCTCTTGTGAAAGCTGTTCTCTGGCTTTGTGTTAGCTGTAGTCTGAGATATTTTTCTAAGCCAAATTTTTTATTTTTTATTTTTGGCTAGCCATTTTAAAGATTTACAACCAGCCGTCTCAGCTATATCTGTTTGAGCACTAAAATCCCAAATCCTTTGTTTTAGAATTTCCCGGGCTTTGCGATCTGCAGAGAGAAGAAAAGAAAAAGACAAACCTAACCAGTGTAATGATAGGGAAAGCTGGGATACCTAAAAGTTTGAGTGGCCAATAGTTAACTGTTCATTCAAACAAAGTTTGGGAAATCTCCCTAACTCCATTTTATGGATCTTTAACAAGTAGTTAAAGGCCTTTTCCAACACCTGACATTGGGTTGAATAGGTTCCAATTTCTGCTCTCACTGCTTGTGCTGGAGTGGATCTATCTAATCCAATAATCCGCCTAGGGAAGCTGCTCTGGGCCTATTCCAAAAGAGGTGCTTTCAAATAGCCCCAAATTTCTGTTCCGTGTGACAAGATGGGCATAATTTTGGCATTATAAACTTTTAGGATAGGGGATATACTAGAGGGATAATTGTAATTTATCAGTTTATAAAGAGCACAGGATTTTGCAAAAGCTCTTTGTTTACTTCTTCTAAGGTGGTTTATCCAATTTCCTTTTGTTTGAAAACATTAACACTGGATATATGAAGGATTTAACTTGCTCTGTTGGAGTTCCCTCCAAAAACAAATTATATTTTTTATGTCTTTTCCCAAAAACCATCACCTTAGATTTATTTTATTAATTACTAAAGAATTAAGAGAGAAATAGGTGGCTAGGTTCTGAAGAGGCCGTCTCAGACCCACTTGCATACAGGCAATCAGGACAATGTCATTGGTATAAAGGAGGACATTGAGGAATGTATTACCTATCTTTGGTGTATGCACCAATGTGGAAGAAAGGTGGCCCGGGATATCATTAGCATATAAATTAAATAGAGTGGGAGCCAAGATACAACCTTGTCTAACTCCGTTATACACACTAACTTTCTTGGTCAACACTCCATTGGTACCGATACACACTTTTAAACAGGTGTCTGAGTGCAGGACTTTAAGCAAAAATAATAATCTTGGTTCCATATTCATTCCTGCCAATTTAGTCCAAAGAATACTTCTGTTGATTGTATCAAATGCTGCTGTAAGATCGATAAATGTTGTAAAAAGTCTTTTACCTTCCAACATATACTTTGTAATGAGATGATGCAAAATAAAGCAGTTGTCCATAGTAGATTTACCTGGTCTAAATCCTGCTTGTTCTTCCACTAACAGATTTTTAACAACAACCCAGTCCTCAATTCTGCCTAATAGATGTTTAATATACAGCTTGGTCACAATGGGGGGAAGCAGACAGGTGGCCATGGGCCACCCCGGGAAGCTGCGCCACGGGGCCGAGGTATCCCCACCCCTCGGCCCCGCAGCGCAGCTTCGCCACCCCTGGAAGGAGCGCTAAAATAGCGCTCCTTCCACAAGTTGCCGAAGGTGCACCGCAAAAGGCTGACAGCGCACCTTCGGTGACTCTTCCGCCACAGCGTGTGCGGCCGCTGCAGGGGGAAGGCATCATCGAAGCACCGGCCGTGTGGAGGGGCTGGTGCTCCGACAATGTCTTCAGGAAGGGGTTGGGGCACCCACCGTGTGGCTGCCCCTCCCCTTCCTTGCACCCAAAATGGCCCTGTTAGCCGTCTACTTCCCCCCAATATCAATAAGGCTTATGGGTCTATAATTCCTGGGGTCCCCTTTCTCGCCTTTTTTGTATATAGGAACTATGATAGACAATTTCCATCCAGAAGGGAAGTGACCTGTGTTGTTAATAAAGGTAAACAGAGTGGCCAAAGCAGGGGCCCACCAGTCCACATAGGTCTTAAAAATCTCTGGAGCTAGTAGATCTTCACCTGGCACTTTATTTAATTTCAGATTTGTATGATAATTTTAATTTCAGCCACAGTAACTGGTGGCCACAAAGGCATTTCTGCTAAGGAAGAGTACTCATCTAAGTAATCCTCCGAGAGATCTTGATTGGGATATTGGAACAAATTTAAATAGAAATCCTCCCAGACTGAGGCTGGAATGGGGACATCTGAATTTAATCTGCGTTTTTTCAATGTTCCATTTACTGTGTACCAAAAGATAGCAGTATTTGATCCTTTGGCTGATAGTTCCAGATTCGTCCGTAGCCTAGCTACATACTTGGCCTTCTTTGTTGACAGAAGTTTTTTATAATTATGTCTGAAAATTAGCATCTTTGAGTGGTTAACTACTGAAGGCTGATATTGAATTTGATGCATGGCAGATCTTAATTGTCTCCTAGCTCTAAAACAGTCAAAATCAAAGCAGGAAGAGCCAGGAGACCTAGTTCTTTTGGATAGGGACTCATAAATTAGAAATTTTCTTAATATGTTACAGAGATTGTTAAAGATAACATTAGATGCTCACTACTCCAGATTTGGAATAAACATACATTAAGAATTATGTCTAAATTCCCCCCTTGGTTCTCCCCTCACAAAGCAATACAAAGAAAAGAAACGAGGCAGGGAATCAATTGGATAACTTACAAAAAATTATTAAGGAAACAGGAGAAAGGAAACTATAAGATAAAAACACAAGAAAAATTAAATAACGAAGGGTTTATATTAGATTGGTTTAAATACAGGCAAATTGTTGAAAGATATAGATACTAAATCACAGGGAATAGAATTGAAATTTGGGAAAATTTGGATGGACGAGAATAAAAAATGGATTGGATGTTTCTATAAGATCCTATTTGAATGGGAATTGGAGGAAGAGAGGATAAAAGAATGCATGATCAAATGGCTAAAAAAAATTGGTTACTCAATAGATTTAGAAAAATGGGAACACGTTTGGACTAGAAGATTAAATTACACGGCATCTCAAAATCTTAAAGAAAATTTTTATAAATCTTATTTTCATTGGTATATGACCCTGGATCTGATATCAAAAATATATAAAACCAAGAATAATTTATGCTGGAAATGTGGTAAACAACCCAGTACACTATACCATTGTTTATGGTCATGTAGTTTGGTCAAAAATTACTGGATAAAAATAAATGAAACAATTAAGGAAATGCTTCAAATAAGAATACAAGTTTGCCCAGAGGACTGAATATGTGGGAAGAAGAATTAGATAAAAATTATGGTAAAATCCTGCTTTATTTAATTACCATGGTAAGGATGACATTAGTCCAAAAATGGAAATTGAAAAATATTCCAAGTACAAAAGATTGGCTAATCAAGCTGTATGATGCAATCGAAATGAACAAACTTACACAATTTTTAAGAATGGATAATAATGAAAGTGAAAATAATAATAATACTTGGAAGCCAATTTTACAATATTTTAGAAAGCAATGGGGAAACTTAGCTACAATTAACTGTTAAGAAAAAAAGATGAGATTTGTAGAAATAATGGAAAGATTAATTATTTAAGGAAAAATAATAATAAAAGGCTAGTATGAATCAATATAATTTTTGATAAAATGATACAAAGAGGAAGGAAGTCAAGAAACAAAGTTGTAGAATGAAAGCTAATATAAGTTAGTGGATAGTGTTAAAAATAAGAAAAATTAAAGAATATAGGAACTTAGAAAATGTAGAGTTTATAGAGTGGGAAAGATAGATAGATGAATTAAACAAAGTCATATAGTTAAGAATGGTAGATAGATACTACAATGGTAATAATAGACAGAATAGATTAGATAGATTAGAAGATCTGATATTAAGATTAAGAATAAGGAAGTAGTGTATAAACACAACTGGAACACAGTATAGAAAGAAACAAATTTATAAAATGGCGTACAATAGATAGACCTAAGAGGGTCAAAGTACAATAATAAATAATTCAGATAGGATAAGACATTAAGAAAGTTTAAGAACAAAGGGGAGAAAATGAGAAAGAGATTGATTGAGGATAGAATTACAGACTGCCAGAAATAGTTCAAATTGAGTCCACTTTAACTGCCCTGACTCAGTGCTAGGGAATCATGGGAACTGTAGTTTATTGTGGCACCAGAGCTCTCTGATAGAGAAGGCTCAATGTCTGAGAAAAAAATACAATTCCCATGATTCCCTAGCACTGAGCCAGGGCAGTTAAAGTGGACTCAATTTGCACTATTTTTAGCAGTCTGCAAAGGCCCAGAAGGAAAGGAAAGTTGAAGAAGGTGAATGTAGGAGATAGAGGATGAAGGGAAGAAAATAGGCGTAATAAGAGAAGAAGGATTGGGGAATGTAATAAGTGAAGTAGGGAAAATTAGGTTTAAGAAAATGAGAAAAGATGGAGATAGGGAAAGATGAGAATGAGTAAGAATGAAAGTAAAAGAATGGAAATGGAAGTATAAGTGGGTGAAGAGATATAATGGCTGATATTTTTAGAGAGGAAAGAGGATAGTATGAAAAGTATATTGAGGGTAAGAAAGCAGTATAATATAAAAGAGCAATATAATATTGTAATGAAATAATATTATGTAAGATTGGATTAGTGAATGTGTGTATGTGAATGTGTTTTTAAAGAATAAAGTTTTTAAAAATTAAAAAAAGAGAGATTGTTAAAGCTAAGGAGGGGCTCATCCCTTTCTGTATTGCCTAGCATTATTAATTTGTAATCTGACAAGATTTGCTCAGAAGACAAGAACTTGGATAGGACATTGAGATTAACCTTACTCCTGGGTTACTGGGTCTAAGATCTGAGTAACCCTGGAAGGTAACAGTGACAGGTTGGTGATCGCTATCTTCTCTCACAAGAATATTAATGTCTGAATATAAACCCGTGTTTCCAGATGAAACACAGATATAATCCAAAACACTACTAGAAGCTCTAGAGTGACACATAAAAGGATAAACAAAACTATTAGTATAACCCCCAATATCTGAAGGTTACAATCATACACAAGCAAGATAAACCAGGAACCTCCTTGGTTCCTAGTTCGATTATGAGAGTGCCATGTTAATTCATTTTAAAGATAAGATGCTGGGACAACCCCTTTACATACAAACTCCTGAAGTGAGGGCCCCACTCTAGCATTAAAATCCCCCAGTAGAACTTTAATAGCCTAAGGATATTTTAAGTTTATTTCTAAAATGAAGTTTTCCAACTCAACCCACATCTCTTTAGAAAAAAAAGGATGAAGTAATTGGTGGTAAGTAAACATTCAAACAAATTATATTTATAAATTTGAAATGAAGTTTTACCACCAATATGTAATGTGAGGCTGATTTCAAAATTAATTCCTCACTCTGCCATCCCAGAGACAGGGCCTCTACAGATGGGTGGCCATGGGCTGCCCCAAGAAGCCAAGGATTGGGGCCGAGGCTGCCCCATGCCTTGGCCCCAATCCACCCTTTTGGTAACTGGGAAAGGAGCACCAAAATAGCACTCCTTTCCCAAGACACGGAAAGGGCACCGCAAGAGCCACCACACAGCTCTTTTGCACCTCTGATGATGTCCTTGGGAAGGGGCTGGGGCATCCAGCGTCCAGCTGCCCCTCCCCTTCCCTGGCTCCAAGACGGTGTTTTGTACCATTTGCAGAGCCCCTCATTCACAGAGATACTTAGACCCCCGCAGAGGCCCTTCCTTTATTTTTGTCTTTCCTTGCTGCTTTAAACCAGGATTTGTAACTGGGTAAATTAGCCTGCTCAACAGCAGAGGTAAGCCATGTTTTCTGGAGAGCTATTATATGAACTTTTATTTTAAAAAAAATCAATCAAATCCCCACTAGCAGCTCTATTTCTCCATCCTGCTATGTTCCAGGTTAAAAATTGAATGTTACTCTCGGGCCCTTTAGACTCACGTAGGGCCTTTGCAGACTGCCAGAAATAATGCAGCTTGAGGCCACTTTAACTGTCCTGGCTCAGTGCTAAGGAATCATGGGGATTATATTTTTTTTCTGGGACATTAAGTCTTCTCTGTCAGAGAGCTCAGGTGCCAAAATAAACTACAGTTCCAATGATTCCTTAGCATTGAGCCAGGACAGTTAAAGTTGCCTCAAGCTGCATTATTTTTGGCAGTCTGTAAAGGCCCTTAGTCAATGTGTAGTGATTGCATTTAATTGACCTGAATGGTCATTATAGATACAACCGTTCTTTCCTTGGCCACTGCTCTGTCCTACTCAAATTGGTGTCACAACAAATAGATACCTTTACAGGATTATGATCTGAACTCTGTATTAATTCAGCAAGCTCCTCTGCCCATGCTTTTCTCACCTCTGCCCTGTGTAGGTCATGGGATATCACCCTAGTGGACTGAAAGTCCAACTCTATATCATGCAATAAAACAGCACTCATGGAAGAATCTTGCCTCTGATGGGCTACTTCCAATGGTGAAGCTCCTATGGGTAGCAGTAGGGCTGGGATAGGTAATGTCTCTTTACTCAAGTATCACATAGATCCTGTATAGGATATATGGGCTCTACTTGAGCTCTTTTATACAAGAGCGAGTTACAGTTATCATTCAATGACAATTCAACACTCTTAGTAGTTTCCATTTGGTCAAGCACAGAGAACACGGACAAATTGTCTCTAGTATTGTATTTCGAAGTTGAGTTTTGGATTACCCTAACATGACCTTTTGAATGTCCTGAGTTTGGCTGCATCTGTTGGGCTGTCGAGACTAGAGGAAATCTAGATCGTTGTTGAACATTCATCTAATAAAGATACCTTTTGTTGCTAATTTTGCTTTCAAATATATAAGCTTTAGGGGAATATGATCAGTATGGAAGCTAAATATAACTTTTGCTTGATCGGCTGTAGAGGTCTGACTTTCCACATTGAAGAGATCTATATATTCTGCTTCCATTTCCAATAAGGCCTGTAAGTGCCTCTTAACAAGTTGGTGGGTGTTCAAAGAGGGCACAATTTCTCTATAGCTATATACTTCCAAACAAATTTTAGTGGGGATTAACACCAATTTTGAGGGTTTTCCCAAGTCATGGAACAACAGGATAGGCTTCTTAAAAGAGGTTTTACCCTGTTCTATATCACAATTGGAAGTCTTCCAAGATCTTATCTCTTCATGATTTTTTATAATGAGGCCCATTTTACAATTAAGTGTTTTTATTTCCTTGTAAATATTCTCAACTGTTATGGACATAAGTTGTATTATATTTAGACAACCTAACAGATCAATATCCCTCTTACTGTTTCCCTTATCCTTGCTAGAGCTGTTAGAATCATTTGGCTGATGTGCATTTTCACAGGGTTATTCAGGAGCCTTAACAGACTCATATTCCTCACTATCATTTCTTCTGACAGCTAAAACTGAAAAACAATTCTTAGTATGGACTTGCATATTATAGAAGTACACGATTTTGGGTTGTTTAGCCACTGGGGGTGTTTGTCTCTGCATCTCTCCAGCGCTTCCTTCAACCCATTGTAAGTTACTTTCAAATTTCTTACCCATGCTTTACCACAGTAGGGGAATGAGTTAATGGGAGATGTTGAGGTGGGCTAAAACTTCAGCTTGTAGCAGACTCAATGAATTTCACACTGCTGTTGCTCAGGGGGGCCCTGTGTAGGTATTGGCTGCTGCTGCAGCCTTTTAAAACCAGGAGTTCCAGATCATGTCCCATCACACAACAGCTACCTTGCTATTTAATGCTTGCTGCTTGCTCTGGTCCCAGTGACAGGAAGGAAAGAAAAAAAAAACAGAAAAGCTTGACAAGCTGGCTGACTCACAGGAAGTTTCTTGCCCAGTGCTTTCAGGGGGAGTGAAGAAAGAGCAGCCTTTTAAACTAGGAGCTCCAGGCCATGCCTCACTCACAGCTGCTGCCTTGCTGTTTATTACTTGCTGCTTGCTCTGGTCCCAATAGTAAAGAAAAAAGGAAAAAAGGGAAAAGCAAAGAAGCTTGGTGTCTTGGCTGACTCACAGGAAGTTTCTTGCCCAGTGGTGTCCAACAAAAATAATGATTACAGAGAACTTACACACATTCAAACTAGACAATGAGGAAATGGAAATAATAAAGGAGTTCTCATATCTGCGATCAAATGTTGATCAAAATGGGAACTGCAGCCAGAAAATCAGAAGAAGATTAAGAATGGAGAAGACAGCTATGAAAGAACTAGAAAAGATTCTAAAATGCAAAGACATACAACTCAGCACAAAAGTCAGAATCATACGAACCACTGTATTCCCTATTAGCATGTATGGATGTGGGAGCTGGAGGAAAGAAGATAGGAGGAAAATCAACTCATTTGAGATGTGGTGCTGCAGAAGAGTACCGAGGATTCCATGGACAGCCAAAAGATCAAATAAATGGGTCGTAGAGCAGATCGAGCCAGAAATATCCCTGGAGGCCAAGATGACAAAACTTAAGGCCTAAGCAGACTGCCAGAAATAGTGCACATTAAATTGAGGCACTGCCTTGGCTCAGTGCTAGGGAATCATGGGAACTGTATTTTTTTCTGGGACATTGAGCCTTCTCTGTCAGAGAGCTCTAGTGCCACAATAAATTACAGTTCCCATGACTCCCTAGCACTGAGCCAGGGCAGTGCCTCAATTTAATGTGCACTATTTCTGGCAGTCTGCTTAGGCCCTTAGACTGCCATACTTTGGGCACATTATGACAAGGCATGAATCATTGAGAAAAAAATATAATGTTGGGAAAGGTAGAGGGAAGTAGAAAGATAGGAAGGCTACATGCTAGATGAATGGACTTTATTAAAGGGACCATGAATATGAGTGCAAGAGCTGGGGAGAGTGGTAGAGAACAGGGTGGCTTGGAAATGTCTCATCAGCAGGATTGCCATGGGTTGGGATCAACGCAAAGGCAGTTAACAACAACAACAAAGTTCAACAGCACATACTAGACACAATCCACAGTTATTCTGTGTGAAACTAAATTAATGGATGGATGAGAGGCATCAATCACCTTATCAATCACCTTATTGAATTACAATATTAAAGAAAAAAGTGGGAGCAAAGGCCTTCTGACACTAACTATTCAATTAACTGCAGGAACCCAATTCCAATTGTTGCTTCAAACTGGAATATATTAACTATATGAATTATTGATTAGTAAGTCAACACTTGATTCAATGGGTCCATTAAGGTTAGAAACAGAAAAGGGATTTAAGTCAGAACCACTTCAAAAAATTCCTTTCACTCCCAGCTGACTAGTTGATCCTTAGAATGATTTGACATTCACATTAATCAAATACTGCTAAGTCAATAAAAATGGGCAAGGCCACACTGTCTCTGCAATACTTTTTTTATACTTCCTCTTCAACAAACATTCATGACCTATGTGCCTTTGTATGAACATATATGCCATGTCTGTGCAAACCAATATCTCCTTTTTTTTCTTCATACTATGTCCTTTCTGGCTGCAAAGGATCTTTTTTTCTTAATTGATCTTTTTAATCTTTTACTTGTTTAAAACTGAGGTACTGTGCTTTAGTGGTGCCCCAGAAGTCCTTGGATCTCAAACCAGTCCCTATTTCTCACAATCTTTTCTTCTTTTGCCACCTTTTAACTCTATTACTCTTTCTTTGGAAACAAGTGGTTGAAAGACTTGTCAAGGTTTAGGATCTCTGCTGGGCTTAGTTAACAGTTGTCTGCAAACAGCATGTAAAAGTGTTCACTATGTCAGAGAGATAGAAAATAATTTGAAGAGCAAGAGTGAAACCAGCAGGATTAAGAAGCTCTAAAACAACATGTGAAGTTTAACCATCAGAAAGACTCAGCTCTTCACTTTGAGGTAACACCACTCAATTTGTGAAAATTGAAAAGAAAAAAAGTGAAAAGAGGAAAGTGAAGCAAATCTGTTAATCACAGCAAAGTGGTACTAGGCAAACAAAGAATGATAGATCACATGAGGAAGCAGAAATCATAGCTTATGCTTCTAAAGAAGACAGATGAAGAAATTAACTGCATGGTTGCAAGACCATGAGAACTTCCTTGCAGGAGAAGCATAAGGTTTATGTACCCCAACATTATTTTTCAGGTGTATAGCTTTGAAAAATCAGAGACAAGGCCAGAATATGTTGATCCTTGCCATTCTCCAAAGCTTGGTATTCAGAAGTATACTTTCATTCTAGGTGATAGGGCTGTTTGTGCTGACTTAAAAATTCTGGCAATGGTTTTGTTTCAAAGAAATAAGTATAACATTTAGCTTCAGCCTCTCTTTAGAATCATTGTCTTAGGGAAATATGTTGTCTGTTTGTTTGTTTTTTAATATTTTTAACCTGTAAAAACCTCTTTGGAGGTGTAAATTGCACTTTAAAGTCAAGATTAGTCATGTAGCAACACATCCTACCTAGCACCCTCCTCTTACAATAGACAGAGAACTGTAATGACAACAGTTACTCACTTAAAAAACAACCTTCAAGCACATTCAGACTTGTGAACATTGAAAAAAATACTGCTAATAATAATTAGGAATATTTAAAAGCTCCAAAACACAAATACTTGGGCTAGAACTTCAAATGCAAAAACTATGAGAAAAGAGAAATGAAAATAAGTTACTTATTAAAACATGATAATTACAAAAGTTTGTCACAAGAATTGAGGACATTTTAGCTGCCTTCATTTTCTTTCCCATGAAGCCTCAGACCTGATGACACTGAGCTCCCTTTTTACACAGACAGAAGGAGGTAAAAAGTGATCACATCATACTCTTCTCTGCACAGAGAAAGGGATTGCTTTTTGTTGCTTACTGTCAGTGAAAAGCAAGGAAAAACTTGTCTGTGTGGTTTGCATCATCTGAATCAGCTACTGGAGAGAAGAGTATGGTAACTGTGCCCACTTTGAGGGAAACAATGAGTTCTTCAGGACCAGTCATAGATTAAGACGGGTGGTAATTAAAGACTGGGCATTCCAATGGTCCTTTTCTAAATATGACTTATGACAAGAGCCAACAAATGTATCTGGTATGCACAACAGCAGAAAATATAGTTCTCAACGTTTTATTTAAAGACAGTATGTTAATATTTTGGAATCTGTTCTGTAATTCAAGCATAGTTGTTCAATTATATTATTTTCCCTTTATAGCTATAGATATTTCTGTCATATCCCTGGTATTGAGCATCTGTTACTTATGCTGTTCTTTTGCCAGGCAGTTTTGCTTTGGCTAAATTCCAAGGTGGTTAATTACATCGTGTGTGATATAAATTTCACCATAAATTTCAATTCAACACTATTTTTCATTCTCCATTGTACAGAACTATTTGGGTAGCTATATGATGCCAAACATCTGTTATATTCTCTCCACTCCTTGCTCCACATCACACACACAGCCTGATAAGAATGGAACTTACTAACTGATGAAATGTTTATTGCAAAAATATACAAAGGGGCACTTCAAAAACTAAGGGATACGTATGTTATCATGATCTTTGCTGTTCATTTCCCCTAGAGTTCATTTCTCCAGATCTGTCAGTCCTCTCTACCACCTCCACCTCCATGCTTGCACTACTACTTCATTGAGGAGACTGGGACCATTCAGTTTAGTAAATAATATTTATATCTTCTTGGACCACTGGACATGGTATAGGCTAGAATCCTGTTAATGCAATTCACAAGTGGAGTTGGTGGAAGCAGGAGGAAAACTAGCACAGGGATATTTGTCATGAATGAAACAATACACTGTAATAAAGTAAGCTTCAAGAAGTGGACAGATTTTCTCTGTCTTCACTCACCAACAGTGTATGGCCCTAGGGGAAAAGTTCAGTTTATAGTGTGGTGCAGCAACAATATTCTAGTCATAATAAGCCAGTTGGGACAAAGTTGTCATAGGAGTTGTCCACATGAGACAAAAAACCCATGCCCCCCAGCTTTTTTGAATGATGTAGACCAAACCCCAGAGTCAGGTGGTCCATATTCAGGTGCTATATTAGGCCAGATCCTGGCAGACTGAGCATGGATCCAGTGGCTCTAGCCCAATCCTGGAGTAAATGCCCCTTTCCATAGATCAATTTGACATCTCCCCCCCCCCCAGATTGCCATAGAGTTTCCCTGGAACCCTATGGCAAACTCCAGCTGTTTAGATGCCCCACATGGTCCTTACATTCCCTCTGCATCTCCATGAGCAGACCTCCATCACTGCATCTGACATGAATATGCAGCACCTGGCTGCACCCACATGGCCATGCACCCCACTTTCACATCAGATGCAGCAACAGTGCTCTGCTCACTATCAGAGATGCAGGAGGAATGTAAGGAGTATGCAGCAGTAGTAAACACCCATCCATATCCATGCCAGGCCAGGAATAAACCTGGGTTTGCACCCCCAACTAAGCTTATCTGCTTAGGACCTTGGGCAATATCTTCCCATCAGCCTTTGTCCTTCAACAACCACAGTTAAAACTTATCACTCCTTCACACTACCCACATGTTTTACATTTTTATGGCTATTCATATAGTTTGATTATAAATGTCCACACTGGGCACCAGTTCATTCCATGCATCAGAGGAAGTAGACCAAATCTACAAAAGTTTCTGCTACAACTTCTTTTACAAAGATACAGCTTGTTTTTGCTTGTTCTCCAGTCACGCTCTCATCTCCCAATGTGTTTTTTATGATCATCATTTTGTCAGTTTTTATACAACTGAACAACAATGTTATTAGTCTCACTGGAATTTGAGGGCTGAAAATGGGTTCACACTGGAGGTGTTTGTGTGTCTGTGTGTGCAATGCTGTCTAATGTATTTGGTATTTTATTTAGAATTTATTCATTTATTATTAAATTCCCATGCCACCTCTGATAGAAGATCTCATACATTTACCCAAAAGGAGCTAAAGGGGAACGAACAGTAATGTAGCTTCTCTTGGGTTACCTTAGAAAAATTTTGACATCTGTTTGGAATTATGTGCATGACTTCAGGAACTTTTGCTTAGAAAAATAAATAAACATAGTAAAAGTTACAACCAACAAGTCTCCTCCCACATAAGTATTAAGGACCTTTTGATAGCAAGGAATGAGGATTGGGTTGTTTACATGCAACATCTCTATAGAACAGGGGTAGGCAACCTTTTCCCTTTAAGGGCCGAGGGACTTCAGCTCCCAGAATCCCAGGAGCTATTGGCCAACATGGGACTATTGGCCAAAATGGCTGAGGCTTCTGGGAGCTGAAGTCCCTCGGCCCTTAAAGGGGAAAGGTTGCCTACCCCTGCTACAGAAGGTCAGTTTTGATGCAGTGCCTGGAAAAATAAACCAACTATCTTACTAGGAATATTAGCTGAAGGGGAAATTACCCTGGAACACGGCAATCTATGAGTGACATAGCAACTTTTAAGATACTAAACATTAGAGTTATGGGTGTATCTACACCATAGAAACAATGCAGTCTGAATGCAGTTTAACTACCATGGCTCCATCCTACAGGACCCTGGGATTTGTAGTTTCTTGAGGCACCAGCACTCTTTGACAAAAAAAAGCTGAAGACTTCATAAGACTATGAATTCCAAGGTACCATAGGATAGAGCTAAAGCATTTAAAGTAGCAGTGTTCCTACAGTGTATATGCACCTTAAGAGTGCTGAGCTCAAGGTCCCCATGCTGTTCAGATTCTGGTCTGTCAAAGTGCAGGGCAGAAATGCATTTCCTTCAATAATATTGTTTCCTTGATTCATCAGCATGGCATTCTATTTTCTCCTGGAAGAATTAAGGGGGCAATTCCATTTCAGAGCTCTATTTTGGGATTGGTCTGAAACTGAAAGCTCATTAATCAAGACTTGTTGGCAAGAATGACTTTTCCACTACTGCACCAAATCCTTCTTACTACATTTGGCTTGACTGCAAAGGATCCAAGGGTCCCAGTATGTTTTGAGTAACCAACAGTAAATTGAGTCTCAAACAGGTGGTGTCATGGTAAGCAAACAATAAGTTTGTTTTACATTTAAAATGGAGACTGATAACACTGCCATACTTGCCATGCTGCTTCACCTACGGTACTGAAAAACATTACAGGTGCTTTTCATGAGCTAAAGCAACTTGATGAAATGGTGAATCTTTAAATGTTCCAGGCTTTTCATTTAGCTGTGCTGAAGATCTGTAATTATTAAGATAGCATACGCTGGCTCCAAAGTTCAGATAGCCTATTTCTTGAAATGGCTATGGTCAACATAATAACAACTGAGGCTTTAGAAAAAGAGTGTAGAAGATCAAGGTTTCATGTCAGTTCTGAAGTGCAAGGACAAGACCAGAGTCAAATGGGCTGTGAAAAAGCCTATGAAACTTTTTTTTTCCTTAAATGCAAAAATAAATCATTTCAAAGGTTTGCTTCCTATCAGTTGGGGATACAATAGTTTTGTGCATTTTTCAATGATGTGCTGCTTTTTCAAATTGTGAAAAAATCAGTTTGCTTAAAAGGCTGGTTTTACACACACATACACACACCTCTATTTGTACAGGAAGCATCTCTTTGCAAATGACACTGGTTATATGACAAAATGTGTTTCGTGCAAAAACGATGGTGTTTTTGTACACAATTTTCAGACAGTGCTTGAAATGTGTGTAGGGGGGAATAGCATTAAAAAATTGACCTCCCCCCAGCTTGTATTTCTAGTCAAGGATAGGGAAATGTACAAATATTTATTGCATTTCTACTTGAGGTAGCTGTAAAATCTCTTTTCTTTTTCTCATAAGACTTGCTTCCAAAAGTAATGAAACTTTTTATGCTATTTATTATGCATTTGGAGTAGTCATCGATCAAATGGGTCACAATGCTGAATATGCCCTCATTACAACAATGAGAATTTTTTCAGTGGTATGAAGATTTTGCACTGAGGATTTGGTGTGCAGGGACAAGAGAAAACAATAATATTTTGCCTTCTCTTCTTTGATTAACATCTTAGGTGGCTTAAACACTCAAAGGGCTGAGGCTTGGGAGAATTTCTTTTTCCTGCTTGATAGGGCAATCTTAAGGTTCCAGATGAAAACAGGGCACAGTTTTGAGAAGGGTTTTTCTTCTGTAGTAAATCTTTTTTTCTCTCTAAATTGTTTTGATTGAGTAAAAAATACAAAGCATAAAGACTGAATAATGTGCTTAACCAAAACAAACTACACACTACAAACTACACAAAATAATCTACAAATTATAACAGCAAAGAAAGAAAAGAAAACAAGACAAAAGATAAAAACATGGCTTCCAATTATTTCTTTTGAGGTACACTTCATTGTAAGTTCCACCTCTCTATATCCTACCTATTAGTTACACTTCATCTATATATTTAACTCATTTTAATTAATAAAATTGACAATCAAATCAGTTTCAAAGAGTCAATAAACTTCAGCTATAAATTAGATGACAATAGAACTGCTACTATCCACAGGTCCAAGTACAGATCTAACTAAAATCTGCCAACAAATATGGAAAACAAAACAGTGGCCCACAAATTGGAAAAAAATCAACATACATTCCCATGCACAAGAAAAGAGATACAAAACACTGCTACAGGACTATTGCACTATTTTCCCATGCAAACAAAGTCATACTCAAAATTCTGCAGCAAAGATTCCTATAATATATGGAATGAGAAATGCCAGAGTAACAAGCTGGTTTCAGGAAAGGAAGAGGCACAATGGATCACATTGCAAATATATGATGGATAATGACATGTACCATGGAATTTCAAAAGAAACTCTGCATGTTTTATTGACTACAGTAATGCTTTTGGCTGCACAGACCATGAAAAGCTATGGGTTGATCTAAAAGAAATGCGAGTACCACTAGAGGACTAGAGGCTGCCATCAGAACTGAGTACAGAGAAAAATAATGGTTACCAATAGTATCCTCCTATATATTCAGCCTGTATGCAGAAAACATCATATACAGAGCAGGCCTAGACTGAGACAGGAGAAGTGAAGATCAGAAGTAGGAAAATTACCATCCTAAGATATGCAGTTGACACAATTCTGCTTGCAGAAACCAACAAAGACCTGGAACAACTATTGAAGAAGGTCAAGGAGGAAAGTGCCAAGGTAGGGTTGATATTGAACATTAAGAAAATAAAAATAATGCTCATGGAAGATCTACAAGAGTTCATCCTAGATAATAAGTAATCTGAAATGGTCAAAGAGTTCTTGTATCTCAGTTCAAACATTAATCAGATGGAGACTGCAGTCAAAAATTTAGAAGAAGGCTAGAACTGGGAAAGGCAACTATGAAAGAAATGGACAAAATCCTAAAGGGGAAATATGTAACTCTGAACACTAATGAGGCTAGTCCAAGCCATTGTACTACCCATCACCATGTATGGTTGTGAGAGTGAAGAAAGCCAACAGATAGAAAATAAACTCTTTTGAGATGTGATACTGGAGAAGAGTGCTGAAGATACCATTAGTAGAAAAGAAAACAATCAAATGGGGTCTTGAGCAGATCAAACCTGAACCAGTCCTAAAAGCCAGGATGAGTAAATTGAGACTGTATAGTTTCACCACATCATGAGAAGGCATGAATCATTAGAAGAAGAAAAACAATAATGCTAGGTAAGACAGAGGGAAGTGGAAAGAGAGGAAGACCACATGCCAGATGGATGGACTCAATGAGAAAGGCCACAGGCCTGAACATGCAGGACCTGAGCAGAGAAGTGGAGGACAAAGAGTCTTGGAGAAGTCTCATCCACAGGGTCACCACGGATCAATCTCAATTCAAGGGCAGAATCCAAAGATATAGCTGTGTTAGTCTGTGCGATCAGTAAATAAAGAGATATTGAAATAAAGAAGCTGGCAGCATGAGCTTTTGTAGATTTCAGTCTACTTCCTCTATACGCATCTTAGGAAGTAGACTGAAGTTTACAAAAGCTCATGCTGCCAACTCAAGGCAGTTAGCAACAAGAAGTTCTACTACCAAGACAATAATACTCTACTTATTTTGGTTAAAATTCATTTTTAAAATTTTCTGGTAATTTTTATATGTTGTGGAAACTCTATGCATTCTCTTTATTACACACTAAGGGATCTCGAGGGTTTGGGTCATGGAGAAGGGACTTCAAATCTCTCACAGAAACCTATAACTGTTGATTTGTGTGATGTAAATGTAGCAGAGTTCAAAGCCTGCTTCCCTTCACCAGCCATCCTGGAAATGCTGTTTCCATGAAGAGACATTTGTAAATCCAAACTAAAGCTTTATTGTTGGATAGTAAAAACAGAAAAAACTATGTACAATCCATCTTGCAAAAGGTAAAGACCATAGGATCACAACTTCTTGTTGTTCATTTGAAAGCAAGGCAAGTTCTTAACAAAGGAGAACAAAGGAACCCTTGGACCAACCCAGAACTCTACCTCCTAGGTGTCAACCTACATAAAGATAGGATGATCAGCTTTATTCCAGCCTCTAGACCAGCCCCTAGATGTGTGTCACTCCCCATGTGACCTGGTTCCCATGCAAAACAGATGAGCTCATGTGTTTACCTTCTAGTATCCTGTTTCCCAGGCCCAAAGTTTTTGTTATCCTGTTCAGTGCGAAATTGTTTTGACTTTAAACCACCTGAAGGCTGAGTCCTCTTTGTTTCCTTAGACACTTTCCCAGAAGAAATTTTTCACACACACATCTCTACATTTCCACTTTGACTGCATATCCCATCCATATTCCAACAATCCCCTCCAAAATGTGTAGATGTGTGAGGCATGTTATTTATAGTATTGAAACCTTTCTTAGCTCAATGGCTAGAACAGTGCACCTAAGGTACCATCCAATTAGACGTGACATCTGTTCATGTCTTTCTATTCCCAAAGCCTTTGTCAAAATATCCGCTAAATTGTGTTGTGTTTCTATGTACTGTAGACGTACCACTCCTTTCTGTATCATTTCTCTGACATTCTGATACCTTATACCAATGTACTTTGTTCTGCACTTCAAATTTTCAGTCTCTGACATAGCAATGTATGCTTGTGAATCCTCATGAATCAAAAAAGGCTCAGAACAACTCTCATTTAAATCCTGGAGTAATTGCTTAATCCACTGTATTTCATTGACTATTTCCGACCAAGTTGCAAACTCTGCTTCACTTATACAGTGGTACCTCTACTTACGAAATTAATCCATTCCGACAGCCATTTTGTAAGTAGAAAATTTCGTAAGTAGAAGCAAATTTAACATTGAAAAGGCCTAATCCGTTCCGCAGCTTCAGCCATTCGACCCTAGAAGCGGGGGATGGCTCCGCTTCCAGGATCGGCTGCTGGCTTTCCCTGGGCCAATCCTGGAAAGGGAGCCGTCCCCCGATTCCAGGGTCGGCGAAGGGAAGGGCCGAGGCTGCTGGCTGTTCCTTAGGCTGTTCCTGGGAGTGGAGAAGTCCTCTGCTCAGAGGACCAGCCCATGGAACAACACCAAGGCCGGGCTTAAAGGGACGCCGCTGGTGTCCCTTTAGCCCCGGCCTCGCTGCTTTCTAGGCTTGGTCTCCCAAGCAGAGAAGTCCTCCTCCGCTTGGAGGACCAAGGCCATAGAAGAGCGAGGCCAGGGCTAAAGGGACGCCGCGGTGTCCCTTTAGTCCTGGCCTCGCTGCTTTCTGGGCTTGGTCCCCGAAGTGGAGAAGTCCTCCTCCGCTCGGAGGACCAAGCCCATAGAAGAGCAAGGCCGGGGCTAAAGGGACGCCACGGCCTCGCTGCTTTCTGGGCTTGGTCCCCGAAACAGAGAAGTCCTCCTCTGCTCAGAGGAACAAGCCCATAGAAGAGCAAGGCTGGGGCTAAAGGGACACCGCAGCGTCCCTTTAGCCCCAGCCTCGCTCTGCTATGGGCTTGGTCCTCTGAGTGGAGGAGGACTTCTCCACTTTGGGGACCAAGCCCAGAAAGCAGTGAGGGCGGGACTAAAGGGACACCGCGGCGTCCCTTTAGCCATGGCCTCGCTCTTCTATGGGCTTGGTCCTCTGAGTGGAGGAGGACTTCTCTTCTTCGGGGACCAAGCCCAGAAAGCAGCGAGGCCGTGACGTCCCTTTAGCCCTGGTCTCGCTCTTCTATGGGCTTGGTCCTCTGAGCAGAGGAGGACTTCTCCACTTGGGAGACCAAGCCCAGAAAGCAGTGAGGCCGGGGCTAAAAGGAGGCCTCCTTCCAGCCGCGGCCTCAGTTGTTCAATGGGCGGTCCCTGGAAGCGGAGAAGCTTCTCCGCTTCCAGGGGCAGCCCATTGGAAAAAGCAGCACCTCCGTGGCTTCAGCTTTCGTAAGTTGAACACTTTCGTAAGTCGAAGCAAAATTTATCCGGAGGCGCGTTTCGTAAGTCGAATTTTTCGTAAGATGAAGCATTCGTAAGTAGAGGTACGACTGTACTTAGTGCTACCTTGCTCTGTTTTCTACTATGCCAAACTACTGGACTTTCTCCAGACTTGATCAACAATCCTGTGACTGACTTTCTGTCATGCAATTCTGAAGCAAATGAACTATCTACAAAACATTCCAGCCCAACCATGCTGTTTTGTATCACCAGTTTCCAGTCTATGCTACCTTACAGGTATCTCAACAAATGTTTGACTGCTGTCCCATCCTCAACTTTCGGACAATTTGTTTTTCTGCTAAGCACGCCAACTGCAATTGCAATATCTGGCCTAGTGTTGTTGGCTATAAACATCAACCTTCCAACAATGCTTTTAAACAATTCTGGATTTTCAAACTAACTTGTTGTCTCACTGTTGACAAAACCAACAGACATAGGGCTTTTCACTATTTTAGCACTTTGCAATCCACATTTCTCAATCAGCCTTTCAATCTTCTTTTGCTGACTCAACAAACATCTGCCATCCTCAGTCCATTGAACTTCAATCCCAAGGTAGGATCTGAGAGGCCCTAAATCCTTGATAACAAAATTTCTTGACAATTCTTTCTTCACTGCCTGAATATCCCATTCTGACTTTGCTGCAACACACAAGTCATGAACATAAATAACCAATGTAACATCACCATTTGTGTAAATACACACATCAGCAATGCTGTGTTTGTAACCAAGCTTCACTAGCTCCTCATGAATACAAAGATTCCAACTCCTGGCACTCTGCTTTAATCGCTACAAAACCTTTTTAACATGTACACCTTTCTATCACTGTCCTGTTCAAAACCCAGAGGTTGTTCCATGAACACATCCTCCTCAAGACAAGCATTTGAATATGCAGTCTCAAAATCAAATTGTTGCACCAATTGACCCCTCCTTGTTGCTAAACCCAAAACCAATCTTAGGCTCTCAGGCTTAGCTGTTGGAGAAAATGCCTTGTCAAAATTCTCAAACCTCTCCTGAGTAAAAAACCTTTTCCCACCAATCTAGCCTTGTACCTCTGGCTACCATCTGGCATCTCTTTTCTCTTGTAAACCCACTTGCAACCTATCACCTTGTGATGTCTAGGTCTTTCAACAATTTCAAACACTTCCTTGTTTATAAAAGACATGTACTCCTGCTCCATAGCAGAAAACCATTTCTCCCTTTCCTCATTAGGAAAACTCTGCAAATCCTTGAAATTCTCAGGCTCATCAGCCACCACTGTACAAACTCTAGCTTCCTGTACAACAAAACAATTTGGAGGCTTTCACACTCGCTGTGTTCTTCTTGGGATGAATGTTTCTTCTCTACCTCCCTCGTCTTCAGTGTCAGAACTTGTGTGAAGTTCCCTATCTCTGTGTCTCTTTGTCTCAGACATCCTACGTGTGGTTGATTGTGTTTGTGTTGACTGATCTGATATGGTAGACTCACTGTCTGTGGATGTTGATTCTTGTTTTACCACCCCTCCATTTCTGGTACTCATTTCCAACTGCCCCAACTTAAGAAAAACTTCTTTGTTGGAATGCAATCTGTCCCAACATGAAGGCTTTTCAAAGTTGGCACTTCTGGATAGCAAAATTTCCCCACCAGCAAGATGAAACCTGTAGCTATTCCCTAAATATCGCACAAACATCAACTTCCGCCACTTGGGCTCATTTTTCTTTCTGAAAGTTGCTTGCACATACACATTTGCATGCTGCCCAAACACTCTGAGGTATTTCAGATTAGGTGCTCGTCCATAAAGCATATGAAAAGGGGTATTCTTTACAGCAGAATTCCAAATTTGATTTGCCAGAAAATTTGCTGTAAGAATTGCCTCACCCAACAGATGCTCAGGTGCTTCTGCATCTAGCATCATGCAATCCTTCTTCTGATTTAGGACACCTAGTCTCCTCTCCGCTAATCCATCCTCCAGAGGAACTGCTTGATTGGTGGTGGTGTGGCAAATTCCCTTCTTTCTCAACCAGTTTCTCAAACTGTGAGAGAACAATTCTCCTGCACGGTCTGTGATCAAAGACCCCACTTTGTATTCAAACTCTCTTTCAACCATGACCCAATTTTTGAAACTCTCTGCTGCTTCACTCTTTTCCTTCAGAAGCATCACATAAGAAAACCTGATAAAATGATCCACAATTACCATGAAATATTTGTTGCCCCCTAGCGACTTTTTCATTGGGCCTGCAATATCAGCATGAATATATTCAAAAGGTTTTTGTGCTATGTGCTTGCTTCATTTTGCCACAGGAAAAGCCTTCAACTTTATCCTGCTGCAAACTGAGCACTGAAAGTGATTTGAACAGGGAGACATTTTGAAATCTGGACACACTTCCCCCAGTTTCCCAAGACTATTGAAACCAATATGTCCCATCACTCTGTGAAAATAATGAACACATCCTGAATGCAAAGGCACATTGCTAACAATCACACATTCTGCCTTATCTAGCATGTACTGCATTCTATCACTTTTTACACTTTTGCACAAACCTCACCATTCTTGGTGATCACACACTCCTCCCCCACAAACTGCAGTGCATACCCCTCAGTGGTCAAAGCAGACAAACTAACTAAACATTTTTGCACTTTAGGCACACACAAAACATTATCAAAGTCTGTACCAAACCCAGGGATGAAAACAGTTCCCATTTGTTTGATTTCTATCGCTGCTCCATCAGCCAAAGCAACTGAAGTTACATTGGAGGGTTTCTTACTTTTGAGAAGATCAGGAGTATTTACCATATGCCCAGTGGCACCAGAATCCAAAATCCAGACTGGGTTGACCACCTGCTAAGTCACACTGTCACAGCCCTTTGTAACAGCTGCAGTGCCTTTTTTAGTCCCAATGTCCCTTAGTTGATCTTGTTGGATCTTTTTCCTCTTGTCTACTGCAAATTTCCTGCAGTCCCATTTCAGATGACCTGCTTTCTTGCTGTAGAAACATGTCCTCTCTTTGGACACAGCTGCCTTCTCTGCTTGCATCTCTCTGGACACTCTCTCCAAAGTATTTGTGGACTTTGGCACTCCTTGCGGCTGCCTCTGAAATCCTGCCTTGAACCTGTGGCACTGGCTTTCCTCAAGAACTCTGGAGCCACCAACTCCATCACAATTTGTGCTTCAGGAACTCCCTGAAGGCCATGCAATATATTATCAAAGTCTCTTGAAAGAGACCCCAGTAAAATATAAGCTTTTTGTTCTCTGGGAATTTGGACCCCTCTCATTTGCACTTGATTGAACAAATCCTGCATCACTTTCAGATGCTTTTCTGGAGATTGACCTTTCTCCATCTTTTGGGCATATAATTTGCGACACCACATCATTTTGGCTAAGGCTGTACTTGATTGATGCATGTCCCTCAGAGAGTCTCAAATATCCTTGGCTGAAGTTTTATCTCTCATATAATTTCATTCACCTTCTGAGAGTGTTAGGAAGTTAGTAGCATGTCCTCTATCATTTCTTTCCACATCTGCTGGTGTGGGTGCCTGTAGAAGCTCATCCCGGACTATTAACCACAGATTTTCCCTGACCACAAGGGATTATGTATGAGCACTCCAGGAGCTGTAGTTCGAGTCAGTAAGTTTTGGGAACCTGACTGCATCCATTGTGACATAAATGGCACTCAAAAGAGTCCTTGCAGCCTTTCCAGCTTCCCAGCTTCCACTGCTTAGAGAGTGTGCAGGCTCAGTACATAGTCCTTTAAGAGCCTTCATATCTGCCAAATAGCCAGATAGCTTTTAAACATGCAGCCCACCAGAAGTGTAGCTGTCTACTTACAGCTGATGAATTCTAGAAGCCTTTCTGCCTTTCTCCGGCACACATCTCTGTTCTTCTCAGACACAGACGAAGACATAGCTGGGCCTCATAACCCTTTGTTGATTTGTGTGATGTAAATGTAGCAGAGTTCAGAAGACTACTTCCTTTCACCAGCCATCCTTGAAATGCTGTTTCCATGAAGAGACATTTGTAAATCCAAACTAAAGCTTTATTGTTGCAAAGTAAAAACAGAAAAGAGCTATGTACAATCCATCTTGCAAAAGGTAAAGACCATAGGATCACAACTTCTTGTTGTTCAGTTGAAAGCAAGGCAAGTTCTTAACAAAGGAGAACAAAGGAACCCTTGGACCAACCCAGAACTCTACCTCCTAGGTGTCAACCTACATAATGATAGGATGATCAGCTTTATTCCAGCCTCTAGACCAGCCCCTAGATGTGTGTCACTCCCCATGTGACCTGGTTCCCATGCAAAACAGATGAGCTTATGTGTTTACCTTCTAGTACCCTGTTTCCCAGGCCCAAAGTTTTTGTTATCCTGTTCAGTGTGAAATTGTTTTGACTTTAAACCACCTGCAGGATGAGTCCTCTTTGTTTCCTTAGACACTTTCCCAGAAGAAATTTTTCACACACACTTGTCTACATTTTCACTTTGACTGCATATTCTATCCATATTCCAACAATAACTTCCAACTAGGATGTGAGTTTACGTAGTTTTGTTTTTAGTTCCAATCACAGTGCTGTTGGGTAGAGCCAAGTAGGAACTTAAAATCACAGAGTTGGAAGAGACCACAAAGGCCATCCAGTCCAACACCCTGCCATGCAGGAACTCAAAATCAACCCATCCCCAACAGGTGGCCATCCAGCCTCTGTTTAAAGACCTCTAAAGAAGGAGACTCCACCACACTCCAAGGGAGTGTATTCCATTGTTGAACAGCTCTCACTGTCAGGAAGTACCTCGTAATTTTGAAGTGGAATCTCTTTTTCTGTAGCTTGCATCCAGTGTTCTGTGTTCTAATCTCTGGAGAAGCAGAAAACAAGCTTGTTCCATCTTCAATGTGACACTTCTTCAAATACTTAAAGAAGGCTATCATATCACCTCTTAACTATGTCTTCTCCAGGCTAAACATACCAAGCTCCCTAAGTCTCTCATACGACATGGTTTCCAAACCCCTTTGGTGGTCCTCCTTTGTGTTGGGACAATGGATTTGAAAAGAGACTAATGAAACAAGGTACTATAAAAGGCTTTATATAAATACTCAAAAGGTAGCAAACAACATATATAACAGAATCATACAAAACCCATATATATAAGACAAAGCATAATATTAATGGCAAAAGTAACAAATAGCAAATAACATAATCAAATAACACAAGTATAAAGCAACATAAAGTAAGGCTAAGAATAGAGTGAGCAAAAGAGAGAGAGAGCTCACTACAGAGGCAGCCTTATTAAGGCTCAAAACTTGATTAGAGCTATGCATATACAGCTGTAGGTCATCTGTGTTCTCAGTAGCTCTCCATTAACCCTATGATGGTTGTTAACCCTATAATGGCTCAAGTGTAGAGCTTGTTACTATTCCAACACTCCTTCTCAACCTCTATCAACTGAGTCATTACAACAAATAAAATCATCAACAAAAATTAGACATGTTCAACATTTCATGAAAAAATGTAAATTTTTGTGTCGTCAATGGCTTAGTTAATATATCTGCTATCATTTCATCAGTAGGGCAATATTCAATATCAATCATTCCCTTTTGATACAAATCCCTCACTACTTGACATTTTAATCCAATAGTTCTGCTTCTGGCTTTAGTACTTTCTCCTTTACATATTGTAATGCAAGCTTGATTGTCTTCAAACATTACAATTGGTACAGGTTCACTAATGCCAAAGTCCTTTAACAAATGAAAAATCCATTCTAGTTCATTACATGCACTTGCTGCTGATACACATTCGGCTTCTGCTGATGATTGGGCCACAATAGCCTGTCTTTTACTAGTCCAATCGATGAGATTATTCCCATAGAAAAATAAATATCCACTAGTTGATTTATAATCCGTTAACTCTTCTCCCCAACTTGCGTCCATATATGCAACCAATCTAGGATTTTCACAAGATGATAATTTTAGTTTTAAATCCTCTGTTCCTCTCAAATATCTCGCCAGTCTCTTTATAGCGCACCAATCGTGATGGTTTGGTAAACTTGTTTTTCTGCTCAGAATATTGACAGCTACTGCAATATTAGGTCTTGTAGTTTTACTCAAATAAAGGAGTTTGCCTATAGCTTCTTGATATTTGCCATAATTTTCAAATGGCTGTCCATATTTTACCTTTAAATAAGTTGGTTCCAATGGAGTATTCACAGGTTTGCAATTCTTCATGCCAACCGACTATAAAATCCATGATCTTGTGTTTCTGACTTAAAACAAAACTTCCATCATTGTTTCTTTCAATTTCTATTCCAAGATAGTGTCTTATTTGTCCAAGCTGTTTAATTTCTATTTCCATCTTTAGCTTACTAGCTATCTCTTCAATATCTTCTCTGTGTTGACAACATATCAATAAATCATCTACATAAGTCAGAATATACTGGTATTCTCCATTTTTAAGTCTCATATATAAGCAAGGGTCAGCCTTTCCTTGTTTAAATCCTTGCTGATATAAGAGATCTGTCAATTTATCATACCAACTTTTAGCTGCTTGTTTAAGACCATACATACTTTTATTAAGTTTACAAACAAGATTTTCTTGTCCTTTCTTTTGAAAGCCTTCAGGTTGCACCATATAAATTTCTTCAAAAAGATCTCCATTAAGAAAAGCTGTTTAAACGTCTAGATGTTCTACAAACATATTTTTTGAACTTGCAACACTAAGAAGTGTCCTAAGTGTTACATAATTAACAACTAGTGCAAATGTATCTAAGTAATCTACTCCGTATTTTTGAGAAAAACCTTTTGCAACTAAACGTGCTTTATATTTATCTATACTCCCATCTGGATTATATTTGATTTTATAAACCCATTTATTTCCTATTGCTTGTCTATTAGGAGGTAATTCAGTAAGAGTCCAAACCTGATTTTGCTGTAAAGATCGATATTCTTCCTCCATAGCTTCTATCCACCTTTCTCTTTCCAAAAAAGGTAATTTAGTGACATCTTTCCAATCTAATGGTTCCATTGTTGTTTGTAAGTTTTCACAAAATCCATATCTCTCTGGAGGTTTACCTTTGTTAATTCTGTCTGATCATCTTAGAACAGTTGTTTCTTCTATTTCTGTCTCACACGGTCTGGTTCCTGCTTCCCCTTCTGTTTTAGTAACATCATTTGAAGGTGTGACTACTGATTGACCAGCATCTTCCACAGGTAGCCAATTGACCAATTCCTGTGAAACAGTATCTATGCTTTTTACATCAGTTGTCATTATTGACTCAACTGTTTCTTGCATTATATTCCTTTCATCCACATATACTACATTACAGCATTTTATTTCAAAGGTCTTTGGGTCCAAAACTCTATACCCTTTTCCTCCAGAGGGATATCCAATAACAACTCCAATTTCAGCTCAAGGATCAAGTTTTCCTCTTTTTTCTTTTGGAACATAAGGAAATACTTTGGAACCAAAAGATTTTATATGCTTTAAGCTAGGTTTTCTACCATACCACAACTCAAAAGGTGTTTTACCAGTCACTTTACTAGGAACTCTATTATGTAAATAAGTTGCTATAACTACTGCTTCAGCCCATAAAGAGTTAGGTAGTCTTGCTTGCATTAACATAGATCTAGACATTTCTTGTAATGTTCGATTTAATTTCTCAGAACTCCCATTCTGTTGTGGAGAATAGGATATCGTTACTTTATGCTCTATGCCTTCTTGTTCCAAGAAGTATTTAAAGTCTATATTACAATAGTATCCACCTCCATCAGTTCGTAATGTTAAAGGTGCTCTGCCAAAATGATTTTTAACTATAGCCACATAGTTTTTAAATTTTTCTAATGTCTCATCTTTATTTTTAAGTATATATATGTAACTGTATTTGCTTTTAGATTCAGTAAATGTAAGAAAATATTTATTTTTACCTGCAGATAATGGCATAGGACCTACTAAATCTGAATAAACTTCCTCTAAAAACTCCTGATTTTGTAAATTAGATTGTCCTGTATAACTAGGAGCCGTTCCCTTTGCTTGTATACAGATTTCACAACTTTCTTTTCTTTTATCACATTTGGGAACATTATTCCACACTCTGTCAATAATTTTTCAATACTTTGCATATTTCTATGTCCTAACTTTACATGCCATGAATAAAGACAGTTTTTGTGGTCACAAATATTTCCTCTAGTTTGACATACAGCCCTTTCCTCATTTACTGTTACATCATTAACATCGATGATATAATGAAACCCATCTTTTTCATCAACTTTAAGCACAAGGCCAGTTCTATTGTTGATAATTTTTCCTGAGTCACCTTTAAGTACTATAGTATAGTCCTTCTCTACAATTCTTTTAGTACCAATCAAATTATTTGAGGCTTCAGGAACAAAAGCAACATTTGTTAATGTAAGGTTTACCACTTCACCTCTAGAAGTGAGAACTCTTAAAGGCACAGTTCCAGTTCCAAGCACATTTAGTCTTTGCTGGTTTGCTTGTAATATCTCTGGTCTATTTTCTACATCAAGTTCACTAAAACTTTCTCTAAAGCGACAAATGTGAATGAAACTACCACTATCAAGGAGAAAATGCTGTCTATCATTTACACCCTGATAATCAGATATTTGAAACACTTGATTATTCATGTGAGGATTTTTACTGTTATTAAATCTTTGCTTGTGTTTATTGTTTATTCTTTCATCAATTGGTCTATGACTATTAAAGTGTTTTTCTCCACTAAAAGGTAATTTTCTTATAGAAGTTGTTTCTCTGGGCCTTTGATTTTCTACACCTTTAAATCTACAGTATTTAGCAATATGCCCAACCCTTGAGCATATATAGCATCTCCTTTCTTTATAGTTAGGTCTTGTTCTTAATACTGACATTTTTTCAGCTGTATTACCTACTGTTTTTATAAGTCCAGAATCTCTTAAATAAGCAATTGTATAATCTATATCCACTTCTCCCATACATTCAAGCATAGCCTTTTGGTTTGCAAAAGAAGGTGGCAAACTAAGCAAAATGCAAGTATGAAATTCAGAGTCAGATATTTCTGCTCCTGCAGACTGAAGCTCTGAAACAATTTTCAACATTTCATCCAAATGCATATCTATGCTAGTTCCATCTCTCATCCTCATACTATATAGTTTCTCTTTCAAAAATACTATATTTTTGTTTGATCTACTAAAGTATTTTTTCTTGAGTGCACCATATATTTCTTTAGCTGTTTTATATTTAACTACTAATGGACTTTCATGATCTTCTATACAGGAATATAGTATCATTAAAGCTTTTGCTTCTTTCATTTTATATTCATGCTGTTCTGATTGATTTTCAGGCATATCTTTATCTATAACATGCAAACAGTCTTGTACTTGTAGGGAAACTCTTAATCTTGCATCCCACATCTGAAAATTATCCCTATTTAACTTTGGGATTAAAAATAAGCCATTACTATTACTTATACTTTGTTGAACTTTTAAAGTAGACATATTAATTTCAGGTGAACTAGCTGAGGTTACAGACATTTAAAAAACACTTTGTATATGTAAACTCTCTTACCAATATAAGTTTTAATTTTAAAACTTAACCAGATAAAATTCTTGAACTATTTATCTTTGCCTTTAAAAACTAACTTTCTTAGCATCAAAAACCAACTATTCTATTCAATAGCCATAACCAAAATAAATACCATACATTTCTCAAAAGGTTTGCCAAAAGAGAAAAAAAACTCTATTTCAATGAAAAATATTTCCAAATACAAATCACCTTTCAAACCATTGTCTCAAACAACCACTGCTTTAAGCAACAATTCTTTTGAGCAACCATCCTCTGCTACCAAATTTGTTGGGACAATGGATTTGAAAAGAGACTAATGAAACAAGGTAATATAAATGGCTTTATATAAATATTCAAAAGGTAACAAACAACATATATAACAGAATCATACAAAACCCATATATATAAGACAAAGTATAATAATAATGGCAAAAGTAACAAATAGCAAATAACATAATCAAATAACACAAGTATAAAGCAACATAAAGTAAGGCTAAGAATAGAGTGAGCAAAAGAGAGAGAGAGAGCTCACTACAGAGGCAGCCTTATTAAGGCTCAAAACTTGATTAGAGCTATGCATATACAGCTGTAGGTCATCTGTGTTCTCAGTAGCTCTCCATTAACCCTATGATGGTTGTTAACCCTATAATGGCTCAAGTGTAGAGCTTGTTACTATTCCAACACTTTAGACATGCTCCAATTTGTCAACATCCTTTTTGAATTGTGGTGGCCAGAACTGGACACAGTATTCCAGGTGAGGCCTGACCAAAACAGAATAAAGTGGCACTATTACTTTCCTTGATCTAGACACTATATTTCTATTGATGCAGCCTGACATCACAGAAGCTGTCCCAGTATTGTTGTGGTGGTGTCTTTTGTAACTGTATCATGGCCACAGTGGTTGAAAGAGAGATGTCTGGAGTTCTGTTTCAGCCTTTGAGTGGCTGGCATCAATTCCTCTAGAAAAAATGTTGAGTTTCACCAAATCCATATAACCCAATCAAACTTCAGAAGCATTTTCTCCACAACTTCAGGTAGGCTTTTGACAATGGAGTGAGTTCTGATTATACAGCTCAGGGGCCAGTGTTTGTAAAGGTGTACTTTAATGGTTACTAAGGGTTACTCCAGCTCAGACATCAGAAGGGCTGCCAGACCCAGAAAAACCCAGAAGAGTGAAGACAAGCAACCACCCAAAGGGAAAGTATTTCTACCATACATCAAAGGAGTCACATACTAAATAGGGAAAGTGGTGAGGAAACACAACCTGCAAATGATCTGCAGACCGACCAAGAAAATCCAGCAAATGTGCTCAGTGAAGGACAGGAGACAGGGTCCAGACTATCTTAAGGACCGCCTCCTCCCGTATAATCCTCCCCGCGCCCTCCGGTCCTCTGGGAGGAATCTGTTACTGCCTCAAAAAACGAGGCTGGTGTCGACCTCCCAGAGGGCATTCTCTGCAGTTGCCCCCAAACTGTGGAACGGCCTGCCGGAGGAGATCCGTCAATTGTCATCACTTGACAGCTTCAAGAAAGCTGTCAGGACGGATCTCTTCCGACAGGCCTTCCCAGATTAATTCACCAGCCTGGCTCCAGAGTCTTTTTCCCTCCGAGATGTTCCCCCTCTGTGACGGGGTTCCTTCTTGAGCCAGCATTTGACATCTGCCGCACTTTTTGTTTTGGTTTGTTTTTATGTACATTTGTTTTAATGGAGGAATTTACCTCCTTATATTGTGCTTCTTTTTAACTTGTATTGGGGTTTAATAATTTTTTAAGGGGGGGAAGGTGGAGGTAAATGTTCTTAACTGTTTCTGGAAATTTTATGATGTAAGCCGCCCCGATTGTGCACAGAGGGGCGGGGTATTAAATAAAAATTATTATTATTATTATTATTATTATTATTACAGGAGTTTACCGCATATCATGCAGCTGTGGACAAGTCTACATAGGGACCACCAAATGCAGTGTTCAAACATGAATCAAGGAACACGAGAGACACTGCAGACTAAATCAGCAGTAATGGAACACCTTATAAACCATCCTGGGCATATAACGCTGTTCAAAAAAACTGAAAGTTTGGACCATGCCAACAACTATTGGGTCAGAATGCACAGGGAAGCCATTGAAATCCACAAACACCTAGACAATTTCAAAGGAAAGAAGAAACCCTTAAAATAAACAAAGGGCCTTTACAGACTGCCATAAATAATCCATCTTGAGACCACTTTAACTGCCCTGGCTCAGTGCTAGGTAATCATGGGAACTGTAGTTTTTTGTGGCACCAGAGCTCTCTGACAAAGAAGGCTCAATGCTTCAGAAAAAAAATACAATTCCCATGATTCCCTAGCATTGAGCCAGGAGAGTTAAAGTGGTCTCAAGATGGATTATTTCTGGCAGTCTGTTCAGGCGCAAAGTCTGGCTGCCAGTCCAGAAAAACAACAAAATCAAAACCCAGCATGTGCAAATTAAAACCACCCAGGATCAGGGGTTTTCCCAGCAGGCCATAGATTAAAACTAAATAATTGTTTAATAAAAAATAATGATCCTTGCATATTCTCCCATCCTGAGGCCTTGCCATTCAACAACAGAACAACACACAGATTAACATGTAAATTACCTTCTCTCAAACATATATATATATATATATATATATATATATATATATATATATATCCCACTCACTTACATGCCAAAATTCTCTGAAGATGCCAGCCACAGATGCTGGTGAAACATCGGGAATAAAATCTTCTAGAACATGGCCACATAGCCAAAAACCCCGATAAAAACATATGCTTTAATTAGTTTAAATGGAGTCTAAATTTCATTCTGTTTTAATAGTTTATCTAGCTTTGTGCTTATATGTGTGTGTGTGTATGTGTAATATAATGAGAACTACCTTGAGTTACATCTTTGAGAGAAAAGTGGTAAATAAAACAACTAATACAGAAAATGAAAAGTCAGCCTAAGCCTCTGAATTGAGGTGATCACCTACCTGAGCTAACAAACTGAGTGCCAAAGGTGTTCTTCCCTTTTGGGATGAGACATATCCTTACCAGTTGCCATATCTGGGGACCAAAAGGAATTGACCCAATCTCTGGTAGGGCCACTGCACAGAGAAGATGGAGAAATTCTAACAGGGGACAGAGAAAAGGCAGAACTACTTAACACCTTCTTTGCCTCAGTCTTCTCACAAAAGGAAAAGGATGTCCAACCTGAGAAAAATGGAGCAGAGGACACAATAGGGGAAATGCAGCACAAAATAAGTAAAGAGGAAGTACAGGAATACCTGGTTAACCTACATGAATTTAAGTCTCCAGGCCCAGATGAACTACATCCAAGGATATTAAAAGAACTGGCAAATGTAATCTCAAAGCCACTGGCAATAATCTTTGAGAACTCCTGGAGAACAGAAGTCCCAGCAGACTGGAGGAGGGCAAACATTGTCCCCATCTTCAAAAAGGGGAAAAAAGAGGATCCCAACAACTATCGCCCAGTTAGTCTGACATCAATACCGGGAAAGATTCTAGAACAGTTCATTAAACAGAGAGTCTGTGAACATTTAGAAGGGAATGCCATAATCACTAAAAGTCAACATGGATTTCTCACCAGGATTAGATGACGAAAGCATAAAGGAACTAAACTCACCAATTTCAATTGCTGAAATAGATCAAGCAATAATGGATTTGAAGGACCATAAAGCCCCAGGTCCTGATGTACTTACAGCAAAATACTATAAGACATTTAAAAATTAATTGGACAATATACTCTGCAAAACTATACAAAATATAGATTATGGAAAGTACCCAGAAACATGGAGACACTTCACAACTGCTCTGATACAAAAAGAAGGCAAAGATCCAGAACTTATAAATAATTACCATCCTATTTCGTTACTAAATGCCGATTATAAAATATATGCAGCTATTCTGGCAAAAAGACTAAAAAAAAATACTAGAATCATGGATAAATGAAGACCAAGCAGGGTTCTTACCCAAGCGTAACACAAAAGTTAATGTAAGAATAGTAGTTAACATGTTAGAAAAATGCGATCGTCAAAAATCATTGAAATTGGGTATGGTCTTTTTAGACCTTGAGAAAGCCTTTGATAATGTAAATTGGGACTTTCTAGAGATAACTTTGGAAGAAAGTGATATTCAAAGGCGGTATATAAATTGGATAAGAAATATCTATTTAGAACAAAAAACTCAAGTGTTAGTAAATGGGGAGATAACATCAATAATTAATATATATAAAGGAACGAGGTAGGGCTGCCTCTTATCCACATTGCTTTTCATAATGGTTACGGAAATTATGAATATAAAAATAAGATCTGACAGTATGATTCAGTTTCCAAGAATACATAAATATAAATACTGCCTGAAAGCATTCGCAGATGACATAGTTATATTTTTGGAAAACCCAATAGAAAATATAAAACCTCAAGAAAGAATACTAGAACAGTTCACCAACTTAGCAGGCTTTAAGATCAATAAATCCAAAAGTGGAATACTAACTAAAAAATTAATCAAAAAAGAAGAAGATTTGAAATATAAAACAGAATACCAACTTATAGAAAAAATAAAATACTTAGGAATAGTAATATCCAAAAATAATAATTAACTATTTAAGAACAACTACACAATAATATGGAACAATATTAAAGTGGATTTAGCGACATGGGTTAAGCAACAACTTTTCCTATTAGGAAGAATAGCCATAATTCAAATGAACGTATTACCCCGGATGCTTTTTCTCTTTCAAATGATTCCCATTTTAACATCTAAACACCTGTTTAAAATGTGGAAGCATGATATCATGAAATTTATATGGCAGGGGGAAAAAACCAGAATTAAGGCATCTGTATTGCACAACAGAAAAGAAAAAGGCGGAATGGGATTACCCAATTTAGAAATCTATTATAATGCATGTGCATTTTCATGGATAGGGGATTGGATCACCTTAAATAATTCAAAACTATTAGAATTAGAAGGGGTTAGAATGAGAACAGGATGGCATAGTATAATAGGATATAGAAATGGTAAAAACGAAAAGGATTTAAAAAATCATATTATAAGAAAAGTGCTCCTTATCATATGGAAAAGATGTAAGGGGAAATTTTGGACATGCACCCCACTATGGGTTTCTCCACAAGTAGCATATCACAAAAATGAAGGTCCCATTAATGACAACCAGGTAACATATGAAAAGGTTTTGATAAAAACTCACGAAGGTGTAAAATTGAAGTCAAGAGAAGTTCTTTGAAAAGAGAGATTAGAAATAAACTGGTTTCAATATCATCAATTAAAAGAGGACTATAAGAAACATAAAGAAAAGCAAGGGTTTGAATCGGAACTAAAGAATCATGACAAAATTTTAAGTAGTAATAAAAAACATTGGATAGAGAAAATGTATAAGATATTACTAGATCAAGAAATGTATGAAGAAACTGTAAAATCTATGATAAAATGGATGCAAAACATGGGGAAATCTATACCCTTGCAAGATTGGGAAAACGTATGGAAAGAAACCCCAAAATTTACCAAATGCAATGTCCTCAAAGAAAATTTCTATAAAATTTTCTATAGATGGTACATGACACCTACCAGATTAAGTAAGATACAGAAAAAAGGTGGAGAACTTTTCTGGAAATGCAAAACGGAGAAAGGCACCATTGCAAAATAGCAAAGAACTATTGGGAAAAAAATCCATGACTTGATGAGGAAAATCAAACAGAAAAACATATCTTTCCAAACAGAACTTTTCTTGTTAAATATGTTATCTACCATCAAAGAAAAAAATAAACCAAGATGAAAAAAAGCTTAGTCTTATATATGATAACAGCAGCAAGGATTACGTATGCACGGTACTGGAAACTAGAAAAACTACTAAATATGCAAGAATGGTATAATAAACTATGTGAGTTAGCAGTTATGGATAAACTATCAATGTATGTAATTGGAAAATCTACACAACAATATGAAATGAAATGGAAGAAAATAAAAATAGATTTAAGATAAATAGCTAAGATATTTAGTAATTTGAGAAACATTTAAATATCTTTTTAAAACACACACACACACACATGGATTTCTCAAAAACAAGTCATGCCAGCTTAATCCGATCTCTTTTTTTGATAAAATTACCAGCTTGCTAGATGAAGGGAATGCCGTAGACATAGCATATCTTGATTTCAGTAAGGCTTTTGACAAGGTTCCCCCATGATATTCTTGCAAACAAGATAGTAAAATGTGGGCTAGACAATACAACTGTTAGGTGGATTAGTAACTGGTTGACTGACTGAACCCAAAGGGTGCTCAGCAATGGCTCCTCTTCATCCTGGAGAGAAGTGACCAGTGGAGTGCCACAGGTTTCTGTCCTGGGCCCGGTGTTATGTGACATCTTTATCAATGACTTGGATGAAAGAATAGGGGGCATGCTTCTCAAATTTGCAGATGACACCAAATTAGGAGGAATAGCTAATACCTCACAAGACAGGATGGAAATTCAAAACGACCTTAATAGATTAGAAAGCTGGGCCAAAGCTAACAAAATGAATTTCAACACAGAGAAATGTAAGGTACAGCACTTAGGGCAAAAAAAAATGAAATGCATAGATATAAGATGGGGAACACCTGGCTTAATGAGACTACGTGTGAATGAGATCTAGGAGTCCTAATGGACCACAAGTTGAACATGAGTCAACAATGTGATGCAGCAGCTAAAAAGGTCAATGCAATTTTAGGCTGTATCAACAGAAGTATAGTATCTAGATCAAAGGAAGTAATAGTGCCCCTATATTTTGCTTTGGTCAGGCCCCAGTTCTGGGCACCACAATTCAAAAAGGATGTTGAAAAACTGAAGCATGTCCAGAGGAGGGTGACTAAAAAGTTGAAGGGTCTGGAAACTATGCCCTATGAGGAACGACTTAGGGAACTGGCTATGTTTAGCCTGGAGAAGAGACGGTTAAGAGGGGATATGATAGCCCAGTTTAAATATTTGAAGGGATGTCATATTGAGGAGGGCACTATCTTGTATAGGACTCGGAACAACGAATGCAAAGTACAGGAAAAGAGATTACACCTCAACATTAGGAGGCACTTCCTGACAGTGAGAGCTGTCCAAAAATGGAACACACACCCTTGGAGAGTGGTGGAGTCTTCTTCTTTAGAGGTCTTTAAACAGAAGCTGGATGGCCATCTGTCAGGTATGGTTTGATTTTGAGTTCCTGCATGGCAGGGGGTTGGACTGAATGGCACTTATCATCTCTTCCAACTCTTTAATTATATGATTCTATGATTCTATGAAAATGGATACTGAGTTTATTTTTATTTTTTACTGTGAACTATTTTTATTCTATGTTATGTGTATCCTACCTTTCTCTCACTGTTAGGATACAAGGCAGTTAATAGCATATTAAATACCTAATAAACATTAATCAGTTATAAATATAAAATTATTCATTTATTTAAAACAGTCATTAAAATGTTTTTAATGCCGTTGCCCCGTTTTTAAAATATTTTCAAATATTCTTTCCTTCGCTATTATAGATGTGGGAATGTGGTTTTATTTCAGTCCCTGTGCTTTCGAGAGGTGGGTGAGATGGGTAATATGATTTTCTTCCGGTCCAACAAATTTGTGCAAAACCTGCATAATATCTGTATTTTCTTTTTCTGTCAACAACACTCAGGCTACATTTCACAGCTGAGGAAAGAGGGTATGTCAAGAATCTTCTTCTTCTTATAGTAGATCTCAGTCAATAGCAGACAGAAAAATAGCTTAATGATATGAAAGTGCTTTTTCAAATACAGTTACTGACAGCATAACATCCCTCCAGGAGTAAGATACTGAAAGCACATCTTATTTAAAAAAAAAAAAAAAAAAGCTGAGATTCAAAGCCTGCCTATTGCTTAAGACTAAATTTAATCACCTCCTGCTTTGCAATCATTTGGCAGATTTGGAAAAGTTTTCTCTAGGCTCAGCTCTCTGAAGCCAAACTAATAAAGTGCTAATTAAAGAAAGTACACAGAAGACATGAACATCAGGAGCCTGGAGTAATTGGCTACAAAAAAGGCATGGCTGAGACACGTCACTTTATCTGCTGCTCCTGATTAGCCTCTAATTCGAATCCCAATATTTCAGTGCACGTTAAGGGGATTTGCGAAAAGAGAGTTTGAGTTTTCTCAGCAGCTGTAAGCAAGGAAGTGTGTGTGTGTGTGCACGCATGCATGTGTATGTGAAAGAATATTTACATGTCTCTGTGTGTTTCAAATCTTTGCAGCATTCTTGATAATATGACCTCCCAGGCTTTGTTAAGGGGTGGTGGTTTTTCCCTAGCTGGATGAGATCAGGATGAAATGAATGGGAACCACCATTTGCAGGGAAAGGGGTGACATAGCAATAAGGAAACACCAGGACACAAAATTGGAAGGGAAAAGGCCACAACTTTATTAAGTACAGCTGATGGGTAGGGTTAGCCCATATGCATGGGTCTGGATCAGGCATCAACCAACCCACCTGTTACTCAATGAACCACTCCACCTGGTTACAGCCGGGCCTCGGGGTGACAGAATGAGTAACCGTTTGCATCTTTGCCCCTTTGTCACCAGGGGATGCTGATCAAGAGTTGCCCACACTATGGCAACACCATGATGCTCCCAACACCTCTGAGTCCCCATGGGACTCCCAATCGAGTGCTCTGCAGCACAGGAAACCATGCCCACCAGATCCATGGCCCATGCTACCATCCCTGGAAAGTTGTGACAGCACACCCTGATCCTACAGACCCAAATAGGGAGGGTGGGAAGAACCAGACTGAAATGGTGATGATCCCTCCAGCCACATGGCCCTAAATAGGCCAAGCCACCAGCCTTTGTGGACAGAAGTCCTCCCCCCAGAGTGCTGGCCAATCAGAGCCGAATAGCAGGGCTAAAAGGGAGGTGCTTCTGGTGCACAAAGCCTGCTTGGACCTGAAGTCCCAAGCCAATCTGGTCCTTGAATGCCCCCACCCCAGCACCATCGGAACCAGGCCAGAGCCTGGGCCAGACAGAGAAGCTGAGGTGGGCCCAATGCCTCCCCCCTGCAGTACCCGGGCCAGCCTCGTAAGTCAGGTAGCCCCATTTACAAATAAAATAGAATACTAAGTTGTACAGCCAAAGAGAACATACAGATTAAATTTGACAAATATCAACTGTAATTTATCTAAGGAGGTTTGCTCCTCTGCCTTGAAGCTAAGCATGAACCAACACTTATCAGCACTGTCCTTGAGAAATGATGATTACAAATGTAGGTTTGTTTGGTTGTTTTTGTTATTGTTAGCATTTTCAGGGAGTGCAGATTGATTTCCCCCAGGTGTCATTTTGTCATGCTACAGTAATAGAGCATAAGAGTAAACTGGAAATTTAATGTGTCTTACTAAATCGAAGATTAAGCTACTCATGGTCATGGTAAAAACCCATCTTGTGTACATTCTACTGTTTTTCAACAGACCTCAAGTGGTTTAAATATGGTTCCCAAACAGCTTTCCATCTGCTCACTGACCACACACATACTTAGGACCAAAACACACTGCAGAAATAATCCAGTTTGAGACCACTTTAATTGCCCTGCCTCAATGCTAGACAATTCCGGCAACTAATTTTGTGAGACATTTAGCCTTCTCTGTCAGAATGCTCTGATGCAACAATAAATACAACTCCCAGGATTCCCTAGTATTAAGCCAGGGCAGTTAAAGCGGTCTCAAACTGGATTATTTCTGCAGTGTGTTTTGGACTTTAGAAGATTATCACACTTGATTATAAACCGGTTTACCTGAGCCAGCTTAAAATTAGAAGCAGGTGGCATCCTGATAGTATCAGATGCATTTAGTCACCAAAATCACCACCCAGCTGCAGCCCGGTTCCATTGCCACTCCGAGGGGCATTCCGGCAGCCATTGTTTCAAATTGCAAAACTCCTGGCTTCAAAACGAGGTGCGAGGAGCACCCCTTGGAGCAGTGATGGAGCCAGGCTAAATGTATCTAATACTATCAGGATGCCACCCACTTCTAATTTTAAGCCAGCTCAAGTAAGCCAATGTATAACTGAGAGTGCGATAGTCTCCTTAGTTAGCTTCCAAAAATCATCTTCACCATGTTCCTTCAGACTGCAACCATCAATGCATACTTAAAGATTTGTAACTCCCAACGAAAACAATTATATTTTAACAGGGTTTATAATTCCCATCAAAGAAAACAATTATATTTTAACAGGGTTTATAATTCCCATCACTGAATCTCAGTTTAATTTTAGTGGCTACATGATTGAATGCTCTGGTTTATATGTGGTTTATTTATATGTTTTATTTGCATTACATATTTCTGGCCTACACAAGTCATCCAAAATATCTGAAAACTTATCTTCCATGAACAAATACAAGAAATGAATTACGAAATTAAAAATAGCATCTGATTAAAACATCTGTGAATTGAAAACTAGGAAACATGTTTCTAAGAACACCAAAGAACAGGTTACACATCATATATCCCAGTATTCTTTAGCTTTGAAAACACATATTTGGCTTTTTAAAAACACTTTGGCCAAGATCCTGAACTGTGAGGCATACATGCATCATGCAACTATGTCCCTGTAGCTAAAATATAGCCCAGAGCTAGCCTCCACTCTAAATCACCTTATAAGCAGTGCAGCTCTTCATCCAACATGGCCAGACTCCAGACATCTCATGTGAAACAGGTTTTCTCAAAAGTTTTGCAGAAAGACTTGATATGTGGTCCAGGAAATTGTGTTTGGTTTGACATAGGGTTCCAGAGGACCAGGCTTCACTTTTTGTCACTAATGGGACAACACATGTATTACCTACAGATGGAAATAATGGCCACCATAATTAATTTTTTGGCTTGAAAATACATTTCCTAACACTCAGAAAACCTGGTTGGGAAGAACAACATAGTGGCAAAACATATGTGCTGTTTGGATCTGGTAATCATACATCCTGAAGTGTTTTAGGAAATTATTCTGTGCAGAAATACATGTGGGGTGGGGGTGAAAAAATGTTTTTGTGTGGAAAAACAGACATGGCATGCTGTTTCCAGAAACATGCATTTTTTGTGTGTGCAAAAAAAGGAGGAGGGAATGTTGCACATACAATTACACATGTTTGTAGAAATGTCTGTTTTGCACAGACATTGTGGTATGAGTTGCATAAAAACATTGTTTCCTACAACACAAATGCAGTTGTTGAAAAATCATGTCTTATGCCCCAGGCATCATTTTTACATTTACAAAAACAAACAAACAAGCCTCAAATGTATTTCTGGAGACTGGGGATTTTTTTTTAATGTTCTTCTTTTTGCTAAAAAAAAATATAATTTTGTGTATGTGTGTGTGCGTGCACACAAAAATCACAATTTTGCTCAGAAAATGTACCTGGGCCTCACAGGGAAAGAATAAGAGGCAAGCAAAGCTCCACCATGCCTAGGCTTTCTATTGTAACTCCACCACCTGGCCTTGGCATGAGAGATGTACTGGCAGCATGTGCTAAACTTGATCCCCTTCCTCAATGCCACTCCTTTCTCCTTTTGTGACATGTCTTATTTGAGATTGTAATAATAATAATAATAATAATAATAATAATTTATTTGTAAACATTAACATTAAAAGACTTCCGATTGAACAAAGATTTTCCATTAGCCCACTTAATTTGAACTTCATTCTAAAATTATTGTTATATCTAACGCCCCACGTTTTAATTAAGTATATCAATGTTTTTTTAAAAAAAATTACATAAATATACTATGCCATAGCATAGTTTTAATGTTGTAAGCCGCCCCGATTGCTGTGCAGAGAGGCGGGATATAAATAAATAAATAAATAAATAAATAAATAAATAAATAAAATATCAATATTTCCAATAGAAAATATCCCAACTTGACTTGAGTTCTCTTAATCCAAATCAATAATAAAATAAGAGTCTACCTCTGATTTCCAATAATTCACCAATGGCATCCAAATATCTTTAAATACTTCTTTCTCATTTCTTAACATCCAAGTTATTTTTTCCATTTCCATAATTTCTAATATATATATATATATATATATATATATATATATATATATATAACCAATCCTGTTTATCAGAGGTTATTTTGGTTTTCCATTTTGCCGCGTAAGTAATTCTTGCTGCTGAAATTAAGTAAAATATCAATCTTCCTTTTTTTTCTATTTTTTTTTCCTGTACTATCCCCAGAAGATATAATTGTGGATCAAATTTCAAACTAATCTGTAATATTTTTTTCTAATTCCTTATGTATACTTTGCCAATATTTTCTTGCCGATTTACAGCTCCACCATAAATGAAAGAAAGTACCTATCTTTTTCTCACACTTCCAACATTTGTTAGAGTTGTTTCTTCTCATCTTAGCCAATTTATATGGAGTGAGGTACCAACGGAAATGCATTTTATAATAATTTTCCTTTATATCTGAATTTAGAGAATATTTCAGTTTTATTTTCTAATTTTTTCCCATTGTTCCAAATTTATATTTTGACCAACATCCTGGGACCATTTAACCATTTGAGGCTTAATAAATTCTCCCTCCATTTCCAATTTAAGCAACATTTTATATAATTTCAATATTTTATGAGCATCCTGAGCTTCTATAAGTTCTTCAAATTCTTTATACATAATCCCAATTGATTTTGTTCTTTTTTCTAACAAGAAACGTTCTCACATTTGTAGGCAAACCAATTACAATTGTAGATCTCAGCAATTAACTGTTCCTGGGATTTTATTTCTTGGCTTTGACTGTTTTGACTATTTTTTAATAATAAATCTCGATATGTCAACCAGTTTTCTTTTCCTAATTTATTTTCTCTCAATGTTACCTCATTAATTGCTGTCCAAAGTGGAACCTTATCCGCCCATTTAGTTTTTACCTTCCACCGAACTTTCAACAGTGATCTTCTTAAATAATGGTCATTAAAAGCTTTATGGCATTTGATTTTGTCATAGACTAAATAGCCATGCCAGGCATAAACTTTATCGAAACCCCCCAATTTTTTTTCATTTTCTAACTTAATCCAATCCATAATCCAATACAGACAACTCGCATAGTGATAAATTTTCAAGTTGGGCAATCCCATTCCTCGTCTTTCCACCGAATCATATAACAGTTTCATCTTTATCCTTGGTTTTTTTCCACTCCATATAAATTTCAATATATCCCTCTGTCATTTTAAAAAAGGTGCATCACTAATCAAATTTGGAATATTTTGAAACAAATAAAGTATTTTCGGAAGCACATTCATCTTAATCACAGCAATTTTACCAATAAGTGATAACTTTAAATCACTCCATCTATTCAATTCTAACATAATTTCCTTCCACTTATTTTCATAATTATTTTTAAATAATTCAGAGTTTTTAGCTGTAAAATTTAGTCCTAGGTATTTAACCATCTTACTTTCTTGAAAATTGGTTTTAATCCGTATTTCTTCTCTTTCTTCTTTGGGTATATTCATCATCAACATCATAGTTTTATCTTTATTCACTTTTAATCCTGTCAACTTTTCATATTCATTCATTAACTCGACTAATTTAGCAATTCCTTCTCTAGGGTTTATCAATGATATCATTAAATCATCAGCGAAGGCTTTTACTTTAAATTCGCTACAATTCACTTTTACACCTTGTATCATTTTATCTCCTCTTATCTTTTCTAATAGGATTTCAAAACACATGATAAATAACAACGGAGACAAGGGACAACCTTGTCTTACCCCTTTATATATCCTGAATTTTTTTGTTGTTTCACTATTAACTATTAATTTAGCTTCTTGAGTCTGGTATGTTGTTTCTATCCATCTCTGAAAATTCAGACCAAGCTCTAATTTCCTCAAAGTAGAAATCATAAATGTCCAATTAAGAATATCAAAGGCCTTTTCTATATCGTAAAAAAGTATTGCCCCTTTTTTGTCAATATTTTTATTAAAGTATTCTATTAAATTTATTAAGTTTCTGGTATTATCTTTAATTTTTCTGCTTGGAACGAATCCTGCTTGATCTTTATTTATCCAGATATTTAACCATTTTTAAAGTCTATTCGCCATTATATTCATAAAGATCTTATAGTCGCAATTTAAAAGCGAAATCAGTCTATAATTTTTTGGGTCTGTTCTGTCTTTCTTTTCTTTTGGAAGTAATGAAATGTTCGCTTGTAACCATGATTGAGGAATATTACCTGCCAGCAAATTGTTCATTGTTTCTAAAAGAGGAATTGCCAATTGGTTAGAAAAAGTTTTATAATATTCTACAATAAGGCCATCAGGACCTGGCATTTTTCCACTTTTCATTACCCTTATCATATCCATTAATTCATGTAGATTAATTTTTCTTGTTCAGTTCTTCTTTATATTCTTTTGTTAATATAGGCAATTTCAATTGGTCTAAATATTTTTTTAATTTTAATTAGTTTACTTTCATCTTCATGTTCTTTCCTATACAATTTAGTATAATATGTCAGGGATGATGGGAGTTGTAGCTCTTCACCTCTGGCTCTAACTCACCACCTTATTATGCAGCAGAGCTGACCAGCTTTGATCAGTGGCTGATGCTTCTTTCCCAAGCAGCAGAGTTTCAGAGAATAGGCTGAAGACCCTGACAAACTCTCCAAGCCTTCTCACTCTTCTTCCTGAGATGTCTCCAAACTTCTCCAGGATTCCTCTGGCTCTTGTATCTTCCCTCAAGACACCAGACAACTCAGTAGTCTTATATAAAAGATCTACTTTATTCTACTATATACATAAATACTATATGCCCTACAAATCACAATCTCTACACTTCACAATATCTCCAAAACTACTCCACAATACACCAAACTACTCCACAATATACATTAGCAAACATTGCAATTTATAGCCATTGTTAGACACCACCCACCAGTCAGTTTCCACCCAGTGGGTGTGTACATACATCTTGATTGGTCCACATAGATCATCCCATACCTAAGACCAACCCAAGTGTTTCATCACTTTACCTTGACCACTTAATGAGTCTCAGGTGTTTGCAATCTATCACAGGTGTTCTCAATATACCTTCTATAACTTTGTCCTTGGCTCTCAAGGCTTCTTAATTATATTATCTTTTTCACCTGTGTATCTTCCTGATTCCTCCTGCTTAGTCACTTTGACATTCACATACATATTTTTATTTCTATTACTGTATATCCCATGTTGCTTTTTCCTTAACAATCCCCTCCGAAATAAAATATTGTATGTGTCTTACAATGTCATTCCAACCATCTGTGTCAGTCTTTCATGTTTTTCCACCGTCAATGCTTTTGTGAACAAATCTGCTATGTTGTGTTGTGTTTCTATATATCTCAATTCTATTTTACCCTTCTGAACCATGTCTCGCACATTTTGATATCTTACTCCAACATATTTTGTTCTGTTCTTCAAATTTTCAGCTTCAGCCATTGATATGCATGACTGTGAATCTTCCAGAATTTCTACTGGTATCTTGTATCTTTCATTTAAATCATTCAATAACTGCTCAACCCACTGTACCTCATTTACTATCTCATTTAAAGCTGCGAATTCTGCTTCCGTCGTACTTACCGCTACATTTGTTTGTTTCCTACTTCTCCAGACTATTGGACTTTCACTGTACTTGATTATTATTCCTGTAACTGACTTCTTGTCTCCTAATTCTGATGCAAAAGAACTGTCTACATAGCAATCTAAATCTGAATGACTGTTTCTAATTATCAATTTCTTATCTAGAGTTCCTTTTGAATATCTCAATAAGTGTTTTACTGCTGTCCAGTCTTCAATTTTTGGATCATTAACTCTTCTGGACAATACATTTACAGCATACGAAATGTCTGGTCTGGTGTGGCAAGATATGAATTGTAAAGATCCTATTATGCTCCTGAATAAAGTCTTGTCTTCAAAATCTCTAGTTGTTTTTTCAGATACAAAACCAGTTGTCATTGGAGCTCTTACTATTTTAGCATTTTGTAATCCACACTTTTCAATCAAATTTTCAATTTTCTTTCTCTGACTTAACAAACAATGTCCTTCTTCTGTCCACTCAACACCAATACCTAAATAAGACTTTAATAAACCTAGATCCTTGAAAACAAACTTTTTAGACAACTCTCTTTTTACTGATTCAATCTCCTGTCTTGACTTTGCTGCCACGCACAAATCATCTACATAGATCACTAACACTATGTCTCCTTTTGTATAGACACATGCATCTGCAACGCTCCTTTTGTATCCCAGCTTAACTAACTCGTCATTAATGCACAAATTCCATGCTCTGGCACTTTGTTTTAACCCATACAATGCTTTCTTTAATTTATAAACTTTCTGACTACCAATTTCTTCAAAACCTTGTGGCTGCTCCATAAATATCTCTTCATCTAAACTAGCATTTAAGTAGGCTGTCTCAAAATCAAAATGTTCTACAACTAAATTTCTTTTTGCTGCTACAGCTAGAACCATTCTCAGACTTTCTGGCTTTGCAGTTGGAGAATATGTCTTATCATAGTTCTCATACTGCTGTTGTGCAAAACCCTTAGCTACTAACCTTGCTTTATACTTAATACTTCCATCTGGCATTTCTTTCTTTTTGTATACCCACTTACAACCAATTACTTTCTTGTCCTTGGGTCTATCAACTATTTCAAAAACATCTTTATTTACCAGACAACCAAACTCATCATCCATTGCATCAATCCATCTTTCCTGTTCTTCTCTAGACAAACTTTCCAACTCTTCAAAACTTTCAGGCTCTTCCACTGCTAAACAAGCTCTTGCATTTGTCACAACAAACCTATCTGGAGGCTTTCTAACTCTGTGACTACGTCTGGGAATAAACTCTGCTGATCTGCCTCTTTCATCCTCACTTTCTGTGCTGGGAGTTATAGTTCTATGGCTAAATCTCTTGTCCTCAGTCATTCTAGTAGTAATAGGTCTAGATTGTGTCTCATTATCAGAAGAACTATCACTGCTGCTAGTGGATGCTTCTGGCTTAACTGAAACCCCTCCGTTTCCTGAAGTTGGTTCAGTTTGTGTTTCTGGCTCATTTGAATTTCCTAACCTCAAGAAAACTTCTTTATTTGCATGCAGTTTGTCCCAACCGGCATGTCTCTCGAAATTTGCCGACCTAGAATACTGCACTTCCCTTCCACCTAAATGAAACTTGTAGCTATTTCCTGAATACCCCAAAACCTAAGCCTTCTACTTTTGGGTTCTCCTTTCTTCCTGAAACAAGCTGGTATGTAAACATAAGCAAACTGTCCAAAGACTCTCAAATACTTGTAATTTGGCACTCTCCCATACAATACCCTGTAGGGAATGTCTTCAATTTCTGAATGATACAGTCTGTTACTAATATGTACTGCTGTCAAAGTTGCTTCTGCCCAGAAACTATCTTTTACCTCTGCATCTGCCATCAAACAAGCAGTTATCCTTTTTATATCTTGTATTTTTTTCTCCGCTAAACCATCTTCATTAGGACAAGCGGGATTAGTAGTTTCATGCCTTATTCCCACCTTTTGAAACCAATTAAACAATTGATTACTTAGAAACTCTCCTCCCCGGTCAGTAACAATGGTGCCTACTCTAATATCAAATTGTCTTTCCACCATTCTCACCCATGCTTTTAAACTTTGCCCAGCGTCAGATTTGTTTTTCAATATTCTTACAAAAGCAAACCTTGTATACCTATCAACAATTACCAGAAAATATTTGCTTCCCCCTAAAGATAAACAATTAGCTTGGGCAACATCTGCATGTACAAACTGAAATGGTCTTTGAGCAATTCTTTTGGTTTTCTTGGCTACTGGAAAAGCTCTGACCTTTACCTGATTACATACAGTACAATCTAAGTGATTTTTGCATTCAGCAACTTTTAAATCTGGACACATACTGATTAACTTCTTTAAACATTTGAAACTAGCATGGCCAAATTTTCTGTGTAGTTCATGTATGCAGTCTTTATGAATTGGACTATTGTCTATGTTATTAGCATTTTCAACCCTGTAGCAATCAATATTGTCCTCCAAAAAATAAAGTTTATCCTTTTTCAAGCCTATGCCTCGCAATTCCCCATTCAGTTTTATCTTACACATTTTTTTTCAAAAATGACTGTGTAGTCTCTGTCTGTTAATTTGCTTACTGATAACAAATTATTTTCTAACTCCTTTACATGTAACACATCATTAAAGTTTTCTTTTAGCCCTGGAATGAAAACTGTACCCATTTGATTTACAGTACTGAGCTCTTTCCCATCAGCTAAAACTACAGCATTTACATTAGCTGATTTTCTATTACTTATCAAATTAATATTGTTACACATTGAAGATGATGCTCCTGAGTCAATCAACCATTTACAATTAGTATTTTGTTTTTCCTTAATCATGGTTGCAAACCCCTTTTTATTACCACTGTACTTAAAAAATTGAGGTTTGGACTGCTTTTGATACTGCCGCGGCTGCCATCTTCTCTCCTTTTGCTTGCTTCTCTCAGCAGCGAATTGTTTACATTGTCTCTGTAGATGACCAATCTTTTTACAATAAAAACACCTCCGTTGCTCCCTTGTAGAAGCTGCTTCTTCCTGCTTTCGTAGATCAGGCGTTGTTTGTTGTTTTGGCACAGTCCTTAAAATTGCTGAGTCACCCTGCTCAGACTTTCTTCTCAAGTTTTCTTCCAATATTCTGGCAACAATTAAGTCTCTGTTCAGCTCAGCTTCTGGCAAATTTTGCAAGCTATTTGTAATGTTGTCCCAAGAAGGATCTAGCGATTCCAGCAAAATATAACACTGCTGCTCTTTGCTAATTTCCACTCCTCTCAGTTCAGCTTGCACTAATAAATCCTGCATTGTTTTTAAATGTTCTATTACACACTGTCCTTTAGTCATCTTCTGCCTGTAAATTCTTTTAGACCAAAGCATTTTTGCAAACGCAGTTGAAGGAGTGTGTATTCTCTGCAAGGTCTCCCACACATCCTTGGCGGACACTTTATCTCTTACGTCATTAATCAAGTCTTCTTCTAGCATTAGATAAAGACATGCTTTTGCTTTAGCGTCTCTGTCTCGAGCGGCTTCATCAGCATCAGCTGCCAGCCCTGATTCAACTGGCGACCACAGAGACTCCTTTATGAGTAGAGATTGGGCATATATTTTCCAGGTAGAGTAGTTATTTCTATTTAATTTACTAAACTTGAGGATCTCCATCTTAATTTGTGCAGTGACTCAATTTGACACAGTCCTTCTGAGTATGCACAGCAGACAAAACACAAAATGATTTACTCACAAGGCTCCACAAAACTTTCTTCCACTCTCTGGAATTTCAGCTTCTGTGGATGCTGGTTGCTCTAATATCTGGACCCATAACCCTTGTCAGGGATGATGGGAGTTGTAGCTCTTCACCTCTGGCTCTAACCCACCACCTTATTATGCAGCAGAGCTGACCAGCTTTGATCAGTGGCTGATGCTTCTTTCCCAAGCAGCTGTCCGGGAAAGCAGCCAAAGGGCTGATAAGACAGCTGGCTTCACACAAACACAATTCCCAGCCCAGCGAGTCCGTGTTGCTACACAGTAACTTTACCAAAGGGTTTACCAAGAGAATTGTCAGACAGTCCAAGGTTTGAGGTATCAGAGAGGCAGATCGATAAACAGTCCAAGGTCAAGGTTTCCGGATAGTCAAGGTGATCGAGGAGACACGGAGCCAGAGATGAAGTCTTTCCCATAGAAGAGTCAGATATCCACTGGCAAAGCACCACTCATGCTCCAGGTTCTTAAGAAGGAAAGGAGCCGACCTTCAGCTGTGTCTGATTACTAACACGCTTCTGCTGAAGCCTCCGTGATCTTCGCAAGCCCTCTCTTTCTGCTCGATGCTCCTTAAAGGTAGGCACACTGCCCAGATCCTCCTCCCTGTCTATAGCATCAGGCAAACCTGACTGCTGAACCTCTGGAGGACCCACAGCCTCTGCTCCAGCAGAGCTAGGGCTAGCCTCTGGCTGTACCACTGTAGGTTCAAGTCCCAGTGGGCCTGGCTCCTCCCTTACAGGTTCAGGTCCCAGGGGCTCCAGCTCATCCCCTGAGTCCTCTGAGTCGTCCTCCAGGCAGGGCATGACAGCAGCAGAGTTTCAGAGAATAGGCTGAAGACCCTGACAAACTCTCCAAGCCTTCTCACTCTTCTTCCTGAGATGTCTCCAAACTTCTCCAGGATTCTTCTGGTTCTTGTATCTTCCCTCAAGACACCAGACAACTCAGTAGTCTTATATAAAAGATCTACTTTATTCTACTATATACATAAATACTATATGCCCTACAAATCACAATCTCTACACTTCACAATATCTCCAAAACTACTCCACAATATACATTAGCAAACATTGCAATTTATAGCCATTGTTAGACACCACCCACCAGTCAGTTTCCACCCAGTGGGTGTGTACATACATCTTGATTGGTCCACATAGATCATCCCATACCTAAGACCAACCCAAGTGTTTCATCACTTTACCTTGACCACTTAATGAGTCTCAGATGTTTGCAATCTATCACAGGTGTTCTCAATATACCTTCTATAACTTTGTCCTTGGCTCTCAAGGCTTCTTAATTATATTATCTTTTTCACCTGTGTATCTTCCTGATTGCTCCTGCTTAGTCACTTTGACATTCACATACATATTTTTATTTCTATTACTGTATATCCCATGCTGCTTTTTCCTTAACATAATACTCCAGCATTATTCTTTTAATTTGTTCCTGTGAGGAAAATGTAGTATTTCCTTCCTTTAACTGCAAAATAGTTCTATTTTCTTGCTCTTTTCTTAGCCGACATGCCAATAACATACCTATTTTATTGGAAAATTCAAAATTTCTCTGTTTCAAATATTTAATCTTCCTTTGAATTTCTTCTGATGCCAATATGGATATTTGTTTACATAAAGTTTGTAAAATCTGTTTTATATTTTTATTTTCAGGATTAAGTTTCAAAGCCTTTTCCTTTAGTTTAATCCCATCTTCTAACTTTTTAAATTGTATTTCTCTTTTCTTTTTAATTTTAAATCCTTTTTTAAAAAAGAAACCTCGCATGTGTGCCTTTGAAGTGTCCCAGACCACATCTATTTATGTTCTTTATTTAAATTATGTGAAAAAAATAATAATTGTAGTTCCTCTTTTGCTTCTGAGACTAGATTTTCATTCTTTAAAAGATTAGAGTTTAAACACCACCTGAAGTCTTTTAGGCCAATCTTAAGACTCATCATTATAGGGTTGTGGTCAGACCAAATTGCTGGTAACGTTCCTATCTTAAGTATTTTTTTGCACAATATTGTTGAAATCATAAACATGTCTATTCTTGACTATGAGTTATGGGGTGTGAGAAAAAGGTATAGTCCTTCATATTTTTGTGCAACATTCTCCAAATATCTTCTAAAAATAGTCTTTATCATTTCAAAAAAACTTCTAGGTAGCTTACTTTGAGATATTTTGTCCTTTTTTTGGGAGCTTCTATCCAATTGGGGGTCGATGACGCCATTCCAATCACCCATTATAATAATTTGTTCATTATTCCAATTTTCTAATTTTGTAGTCAGTTGTTCATAGAATCTACCTTTATTCGCCAGGGGCGCATATAATCCAACTAATATCACTTTATCACCATGTAAATTAATTTCTACAACCACAAAATGTCCATTGTCATCAGAATACAATTCCTTTGGGTTAAATTTCTCCTTTATGTATAAGACCACCCCTTTTTTCTTTTTTCTAGCTGCTGCTATTAATTCCTTTCCCAACTTATGGTTTTTCAAATATTTGACATCTTTTTTCCTGATATGTGTCTCCTTAAAACAATAAATGTCAGCTTTTAATTTTTGAAGATAATGGTTAATTTTTTTTCTCTTCTGTGGAGTATTCAAACCTTTGACATTCCACAAAATAATTTTTAACCTGTCCATTTTCAACCCCTTTATTTCATTCAATTAAGTAAATATAAGTAAAATTACTGTATCTTTCTCTTACAGTACATCAAACTTAAATTCTCATAATCAAAAGAAAAAGAGAAAGAAAGAAAAAATCAAAATCTTTATTATTGCTAACTTAATATCACTGATATCTATCAGCCCTCCTCACTTTCTCTTTCTTCTCTACTCTGCTGTGAATCTTCAGGATCTAATAACTAATCCTCAGACCTATCTTGTTCTTTCCTATATCTCCAGTTGTCTGCTCCCAACAATTCTTGGTCTTCTTCTTCCTGTAGATCAGGGGTAGGCAACATTTCCCCTTTAAGGGCCGAGGGACTTCAGCTCCCAGAATCCCAGGAGCTATTGGCCAACATGGGACTATTGGCCAACATGGCTGAGGCTTCTGGGAGCTGAAGTCCCTCGGCCCTTAAAGGGGAAAGGTTGCCTACCTCTACTGTAGATTTTCCTTTTTGCTTGCCTCACTTTTTTCTCTCTTCTGATCCTTTGTAGTTTTTTTATCTATATTGTCTCCTTGTATTGGGGAAGTGATTCCTTTCTCCTGATCCTGATCCTTTTTTCTCCTCCTATTTTCCTCCCTATCCCAGAATCTTCTTGCTTCCTCGGCGGTTTTGATGACTATTCTCCTTAACCTGAACCAGAAGGTCAAACCCTCTGGTACTCCCCACCTATATGGTATCCCTTCCTGTCTTAAGAAAGCTGTCAGGAACTCATATTCCTTCCTTTTTTTCAGCCGTCTAGTTGAGACATCCTTCAAAATCTGCAGTTGTTTTCCATCAATTTCTAGTGGTACTTCATTATGAGCTTTTAACAATAAATCTCTAGTCTGCCTTTGCACAAAGTAAACCACTATGTCCCTAGGTAAATTCTTCTGTTTTGCAATCGTCGAATTCAGACAGAAAACCCTATCAATTTTGAATTGGAATTGGGATAAATCTTTCCCCAAAAATATTGCCAATTCAACTGTTATAAATTCCAATAAATCCTCCTTTTTGTTTCAGGTAGTCCACAAATTTTTACACATTTTCCCCTAAGTTTCTGGTCCCAGACAGCTTTCTCATCCAGGTCCTTTTCCCTGTCTTTCCTTACATCTTCCAATTCTTCCCCAAATCTGTCGCTCCTAAATTTTAAGTTATCTAATTGGTTTGCAGTAAAAAGTTCCCCTGTAATTTTCTCAATCATCTGAGAAAATCCCTGTAATTCATTCCTAATACCTTGACGAATTTCTGTTTTGAAATCCTGCATCTCCCATCTAATCTCAAGTCTAAGTTTTTTAATCTCATCAATAATATTTGTATTCGAATCCACATTTCTCGATTGATCAATAGAAGCTCTCCGTGGGAGCTGTGTTTGACTTTGCAACCTGGCTGCTTGATTTCTTGACAACATAATTTTTAATTTTCTTTTTCTTTTTTAATGTTTTCTTTGGGGGGGGGGGGTTTGTTTTTGTTTTGGTGTGTCTGTGATTTAGTGTGTATGGTCTGTTGTTTATGTAGTCGTTAATTATGTGTTATGTGGGGTTTTTTTAATTAATAAAATTTATTTTAAAAAATAATTTATTTGTATCCCACTCCTCTGAGAGCAATCGGGGCAGCTAACATATTAAAATACAGAATACAATCAAAACTCCAGTACCCCCCCTTAAAATGTATTAAATCAAGACAGGTTAAAACATCTTAATTAAAACACAGAATAAATAATACCACCGTTATTATAATTAACTCACAGTAGAGAAAGGAAGTGGAAGCATTGGGAAGGCGAGGACTAAGGAAATTTTCTAAGGCTGGGACACTATTCTGGAAAGGCCTGCTGGAAGAGATCCATCTTTACAGGCTTTTTAAAGCTGTTTAGAGATGTAATTAGACAGATCTCATCTGGCAGGCCATTCTATAATCTGGGGGTGACTACCGAGAAAGCCCTCTGGGAGGTTGCAGTCAGCTGAGATTTTATTGGCTGAAGCAGATTCCTCCCAGAGGACCAGAGTGCATAGGGAGGTTTGTATGGGAGAAGGCAGTCCCGAAGATAGGTTGGACCCAAGCCATTTAGGGCTTTAAAGGTAATAACCAACAACTTATACTGGGCCCGAAACTAATAGGCAGCCGGTGGAGGGACCTTAATATCGGAGTTATATGGTCCCTCCTACATGTTCCAGAAACTACTCTGGCCGCCATATTTTGAACTAACTGTAGTTTCCAGACCAAGCACGAGGACAGCCCCATGTAGAGCACATTGCAGAAATCCAGACAAGAGTTTACCAGTGCATGCACCATAGTCTCAAGATCCCTTACTTCCAGAAAAGGCTGCAGCTAGCATATCAGCCGAAGCTGATAGCAGGCACTCCTTACTGTCGCATTCACCTGATTTGTCATCAGGAGCGACAAGTCAAGGAGCACCCCCAGACTGTGAATGCAGTCCTTCATGGAGAGTATGACCCCATCCGGGACTGGACGTTGCAACCCAATTCTCAATTTTGGGGTAGCTACCTTGAGCACCTCCATTTTGTCTGGATTGAGTCTCAATCTGTTTTTCCTCATCCAGCCCATTACTGCCCGAAGACATTCATTGAGAGAGGAGACGCCATTGGAATTAAGGGCCGACGATCGAGACATGGAGAAATAGATCTGGTGTCATCAGCGTACTGATAACACCCAGCTCCATAACTCCGAATGATCTCACCCAGCAGCTTCATATGGATGTTAAATAACATTGGGGACAGAATGGCACCTTGTGGGGCACTACAAGTGAGCTCCTTTTTGCTGGAGGAATGGTCCCCGAGCAGCACCCTCTGAGACCTACCCGAGAGGAAGGAACAGAACCACTGCAATGCAGTGCCTCCAATTCCTAACCCCCACAGGCAATCCAAGAGGATGCCATGATCTATTGTGTCAAAAGCTGCTGAGAGGTCTAAGAGCACCAACAGGGTCACACTACACCTGTTGATGCTCAGGCACTGGTCGTCAGTCAAGGCAACCATGGCAGTCTCAACCCCAACACCTGTCCTGAAGCTAGTTTGAAATGGGTCTAGATAATCGGTTTCATCCAAGACAGCTTGGAGTTGAAGAACAACTGCCCTCTCAATTACCTTGCTCAAGAATGGTAACAAAGAGACTGGCCTATAATTATTCATATCCAGGGGGTCCAGGGAAGGTTTTTTTCAGAAGCAGCCACTTCCTTCAGACAAAATGGAATATGTGCTTCCCTGAAGGATGCATTGATGATGTCCGTGAGGAACATCATCAAAGCATCTCCCCCCTGGATGGCCAGCCATGAAGGCCAAGGGTCAAGAGGGCAGGTCGTTTTCCTCACTCTACCAAGAAGCTTGTCCACATCATCGGTACTCACAGATTGAAAATGATCCAGGATAATTTCAATAATGGAGTCGCTGGACACCTCATCAATTGTTTCTGTCAAACCCCTGGCATCTAAGTCGGCTCTTATCTGAGAGATTTTATCTGCAAAGAAGTTGTTAAACACGTCACAGCAGGCCATTGTTGGGTTAAGTAATGGGTTCTGAGTAGGAGGTACCTGCGTCAGTTCCCTTACCACCCTAAACAGCTCTGCTGGCTGGGACTCTGCAGACGCAATATGTGCAGAGGAGAAAGATCTCTGTGCTGCATGTATTGCCTCTCAATAGATCCAAAGGCAGTTCCTATGGCGAGTCTGGTCAGATATGAGTCGAGTTTTCCGCCAGTTGCACTCTAGTCGTTGTCCAACCCACTTCATTTTCCTAAGGTCAGATGTATACCATGGTTTACGGTTAGGAGCGGGTTGGAAAGGACGCTTGGAAGCGATTGTGTTGATAGCATTTGTAAGGTCAGTGTTCCAAGTATTAACCAAAGCTTCGACAGAATCACCGGCGTTACCAACCATTAAAACCTCTAAGGCTCTCTGGAAACCAATTGGTTCCATTAGCCTTCGAGGGCGGACCATTCTAATAGGTCCACCACCCCTGGTGGGGCAGATAGAGGCTCTTAATTTAGTCTTGACCAGGAAAGGCCCATGTTTGCATGGTTTCCATGAACTCCCGAGCTGTGCCTGTCAGATCTGTCAAACTGGTCTCGAGTGGAATGTTGAACCCAAAACTAAAAGTCTGGGCAACTCCAGCAGCAACTCAGAGACCAGCTGTGTCAGCTCGGTTAGGGAGTTTGCTAGACAATGGTGTGGATGGTATACTAGCAGAATCCCCAAACTATCCCATACACTCGAAGTGGACTGTTTTCTGGACAGGTATCCTGGTCAAAATCAGATTGTTCCTGTAATCAGATTGCTGTTGCAGGCCACTCCCCCCCCCACCTACTTCCCCTCACCTGCCCTACTGACAGAATACCCAGTTGGGAGGGCCTGCATCCAGGTAATGGCACTTTCCTCTCCCAACCAGGTCTCTGTAAAGCAAGCCAGGTCGGCATCCTCATCGAAAAGGAGATCGTGAATAATAAGGGTTTTATTTTTGACTGACCTGGCATTGCAAAGGAGCAAGGTGAGGTTCTGTGTAATGGAAGGTATGCTCTCCAAACTATTCTGGGAAACAGAGTGAACTGAAGGAGGAATAGCTTTCAAACAGCGATCCCGCCTTCCTTTGTAACATCTGTTTGCTCCATTCCTGCTATATTTCCCTTTCCCCAGCACAACTCCAATTGCCGTCCCCACCTCATTCCCGGCCTCAAATAATGGAGGGGACAATAGGGTCAAATCATCGTTGTCACCAAATGATGGTGAAGGGGGCTGGGGGGCTGGTACCCCCCCCCTGGACCCCGTCCTCCTAACCCAGTCTGTAGCGACCTAGATAGTAGGAGAATAGGGTGGGTGGATGGGGGGGGAAAAAACCCTAGCCCAGTTCTCAGTGCGCTGCTGTTGTTAATAAAATGCAGCATTATGTCCTCCATTTAGTCACTCCCAACACACATAGGTGTAGTTGTCGTGCTTCTGCCACCACTATAGCCAGGGGTTGGGCTCAAGGGCAAGCATCTTTTAAAGGCTCTCTCAGAGGCCAGGTGTTCCACAGGGAGAGGAGGGCAGGCAAACACACACCAACCAACTCCTCCTCTCTGCCGCCTCCTCGCTGTAGCCGGTGGTCAGACTCAAGGGCGAGTGTCTTTTAAAGGCTCTCTCAGAGGCCAGGTGTTCAGCAGGGGGAGGAGGGCAGGCAAACACACACCAACCAACTCCTCCTCTCTGCCACCTCCTCGCTGTAGCCAGTGGTCAGGCTCAAGAGCGAGCGTCTTTTAAAGGCTCTCTCAGAGGCCAGATGTAATAATAATAATAATAATAATAATAATAATAATAATAAAATTTATTTGTATACCGCCCAATGGTTACCCAATCCGGGTGGTTAACAGCATAAAAATACAATACAAAATAAATCCCTCCCACCCTTAAAACAGTATTAAACAGTTACAGAATAAAATCTAAGTATCAATTACATTAAAATCAGATAATTATAGTCTCAATAACCCCATGATATTTTCTAATTATACACAATAAGGGAGGCCAGATGTCACATAATGTCCTAAGAAGTGGGGACAGCCCGAGGCCGGCTACCTAGTCTGGAAAGGCCTGCCGGAAGAGATCCGTCTTGACAGCTTTCTTAAAACTGTCCAAAGATGTTAACTGATGGATCTCATCCGGCAGGCTGTTCCAGAGTCTGGGGGCAAAAACAGAAAAGGCCCTCTGGGAGGTTGCAGATAACCTAGCTCTTTTTGTCTCTAAAAGTTTCCTCCCAGAGGAACCGAATGCGTGGGGGAGGGGTTGTACGGGAGGAGGCAGTCTCTGATATAACTTGGACCCAAGCCATTTAGGGCTTTAAAGGTAATAACCAACACCTTGTACTGGGCCCGGAAGCGAATAGGCAGCCAGTGGAGGGACCTCAAGACCAGAGTGATGTGTTCCCTCCTAGATATTCCAGAAACAAGCCTGGCTGCCATATTTTGAACTAATTGTAGCTTCCGAACCTGGCACGAGGGTACCCCCATGTAGAGCGCATTATAGAAGTCAAGGCGGGAGGTTACCAGTGCATGCACAACAGTCTCGAGATCCCTTACTTCCAGAAAAGGGCGCAGCTGGCATATCAGCCGAAGCTGATAACAGGCGCTCCTGATCGTCACATTAACCTGATTTGTCATCAGGAGTGACGAATCAAGGAGCACCTCCAGACTGCAAACACAGTCACTGGAGGAGAGTGTGACCCCATCCAGGACTGGAGGTTGCAACCCAATTCTTGGTTTCGGGGCCACTACTGTGAGCACCTCCGTCTTGTCTGGATTCAACTTCAATCTGTTTTTCCTCATCTGTTTTTCTTCAATCTGTTTTTCCATTACTGCCTGAAGACATTCATTGAGAGAGGAGATGCCATTGGAATTCATGGCCAATGAACGAGACATGGAGAAATAGATTTGAGTGTCATCAGCGTACTGATAACACCCAGCACCATAACTCTGTATAATCCCACCCAGCAGCTTCATATAGATGTTAAATAATGTCGGGGACAAAATAGCTCCCTGAGGAACCCCACAAGTGAGTTCCCTCTTACTGGAGCTACAGTCCTCGAGCAGCAGATGTTCCACAGGGGGAGGAGGGCAGGCAAACACACGCCAACCAACTCCTCCTCTCTGCCTCCTCCTCGCTGTAGTCACTGTAAACCTGAGGGCACGGAATTGTCAAATTTGCATTCTGTAAACCACTCTGAGACCCTTTGAGGCTGAACATTTATTTATTAAAAATAAGTCCCCTAATTATTGCAAGAAGTGCAAATATTGGGTGAAAATATGTTAAGGAAAAAGCAACATGGGATATACAGTAATAGAAATAAAAATATGTATGTGAATGTCAAAGTGACTAAGCAGGAGCAATCAGGAAGATACACAGGTGAAAAAGATAATATAATTAAGAAGCCTTGAGAGCCAAGGACAAAGTTATAGAAGGTACATTGAGAACACCTGTGATAGATTGCAAACACCTGAGACTCATTAAGTGGTCAAGGTAAAGTGATGAAACACTTGGGTTGGTCTTAGGTATGGGATGATCTATGTGGACCAATCAAGATGTATGTACACATCCACTGGGTGGAAACTGACTGGTGGGTGGTGTCTAACAATGGCTATAAATTGCAATGTTTGCCAATGCATATTGTGGAGTAGTGTTGGAGATATTGTGAAGTAGTGTTGGAGATATTGTGAAGTGTAGAGATTGTGATTTGTAGGGCATATAGTATTTATATATAGTAGAATAAAGTAGATCTTTTATATAAGACTACTGAGTTGTCTGGTGTCTTGAGGGAAGATACAAGAACCAGAAGAATCCTGGAGAAGTTTGGAGACATCTCAGGAAGAAGAGTGAGAAGGCTTGGAGAGTTTGTCAGGGTCTTCAGCCTATTCTCTGAAACTCTGCTGCTTGGGAAAGAAGCATCAACCACTGATCAAAGCTGGTCAGCTCTGCTGCATAACAAGGTGGAGAGTTAGAGCCAGAGGTGAAGAGCTACAACTCCCATCATCCCTGACAAAATATTCATGTTCTTCTGCAGCAGAGAGAAAACTGGGGATATTCGTCTTGACTTGCAGGGACAAAATAGTCAAAGATTTACATCCATAGTGTGACCTTTGTGTAATCCAGCTGTCTGGTAAAAACTTGCTCCAAATTCCAGATAGAGTAAAGGTGATACATACATGTTGTTTGCAAAAGAGGTGGCAAATTATTTTGGGTGTTTCATACCTAGTTTACAGATCAGGCCTATCAATATTTACACAATAATGTGAGGAACAAATATTTGAGCCAAAGCACAGAGCCAGTAAAGAGTGGCTGGAGGCTGCTCCAGCTGTGATTGGGTTGGGCCACTGTTGTCCCAAACCAGCACCACCAGGAGCCAGATTATATCTGTTCCTTTTTGATTAGGTCCAAAGGACTGGATTGCCATACCAGAGCAGCTTCCAGCCACTTTGAAGGTGTGCTTCATCTGAATGCCATGCCCCCACAGCTGCTGGAAGCTGTCTTATTTGGCCTATGAGTTTTGGGCCCGATAGGTACTGAATAGTTTGTGTTGTTAACATGTTCATAACTGTGGAATATTTGTCACCTAGCTCACCAACACTGTGCTGATATAGCAATAATGTAGACATATTGAATGAAACTGATCTTCAACTCTAACATGGGAGACAATTTCATTCAGCTCACAACTTGTGCACTTTTGTACTCTCAACAATACACAGGACCTGAATGCATTTCTCTCTCTTGAAATTCATAGTTTGTGAACTTTATTGTTGCAGATTTCAAGGCCAGAAATGCAGGCAAATAATTATATTAAGAAAAAATGCATATAAGAAGCATATATTCAAAGATGCATGATGGTATGAAGACCCCTTGCAAAAGGTGTCTAATACATGCAATGCAAAAATGATACATTAAAATAAAGAAATACAGCATTTTGTGGGAAAGTTCAGTAGAAACAACTTATGTCAGGACCAGTCTTGCATCTCAAAAGTAGCCACATTAAAAAAACAGCACATTCTCCATTCCTACATAATCAATGTTTAGATGGTATGTAAGCTTATACATACCCTGGATGACAGATAAAACACTACAAGCAATAAAGAAAGAAGAGAAACAAAACAAAAAGGAGATAGGAATAAACTAAGAAATATGACTAGTGTGCAAAAATAAGGAAAATTACTACAATGACAAATGTAGAGAAATGGGAGACAACAACAAAAAGGGAAGAATGAGAGACCTATTCCACAAGATGTGAGAAATCAAGGGAAAGTTCAAACCAAGGACTGGGATGCTCTATGACAATAAAAATAACATAATTCAAGACCAGGAAGGAATAAAAAGATGTTGGTTGCAATACACACAAAAACTATACAAAAGAAATGACAAAATAAAGGACACACGGAGCGAAGAGCCCTATGAAGATGAACGCCAGATTTTAAAAACTGAGGTGGAATCTGCAATAAATGAAATGGCAAACAACTAGACTCCCATCTCATTAAAACAAGATTAAACTATTGAAGATTTAAAATATAATAATACAATAAAAACAATAAAAACAATAAAAACAACAAAACAACAATAGAGCAGGCAGCAAAGGACAAAATTATGGCCAACAGAGTGGAAGAGCTCAATATACATCCTCATCCCTGAAAAAGGAGACACAAGAGACTGCAGCAATTATAGAACTATAGCACTAATCTGCCATGCAAGCAAAATTATGCTCAAAATACTGCAACACAGACTCCAATCACACATGGAGAGAGAAATCCCAGAAGTCCAAGCAGGGTTCAGGAAAGGAAGAGGCACGAGGGATCACATTGTAAATAACGATGGCTAATGGAGCGTAGTGGGGAGTTCCAAAAGAAAATCAGATGGGCTTTATAAACTATAGCAAAGTCTTTGACTACATAGATGATGAAAGGCTGTGGAACACCCTTAAGGAAATGGGAGTGCCAACACATCTGATAGTCCTAATGAAGAATCTGTACTCAGAAGAAGAGGCTGCTGTCACAACAGAACATGCAGAAACAGAATGGTTCCCAATTGGCAAAGGAGACAGACAAGGCTGCATCCTATCACCCTACCTATTCAATATGCAGAACATATTGTAAGGAAAGCAGGCTTGGGCATGGAAGAGGGAGGGGTGAAAATAGGAGGAAGAAATGTCAACAATCTGAGATATAATGATAACACCATAATACTAGCAGAGAACCTCACAGACCTGGAACAACTACTAGGGAAGATCAAAGACGAAAGTGCAAAGACAGGCTTACTGTTGAACATAAAGAAAACAAAAATACTGAACACAGAGAACTTAAACACATTCAAACTAGACAATGAGGAAATAGAAATAGTAAAAGAGTTCTCATATCTGGGATCAAACATTGATAGAAATGGGGACTTCAGTCAGGAAATCAGAAGATTAAGAATGGGGAGGGCAGCTAGGAAAGAACTAGAAAAGATCCTAAAAAGCAAAGACATATAACTCAGCACAAAAGTCAGAATCATGGCAAGCCATCATATTTCCTATTACCATGTATGGATGTGAGAGCTGGACAGTCAGGAAAGAATATAGGAGGAAAATGAATGTGTTTGAGAAGAGTGCTGAGGATTCCATGGACAGCCAAAAGGACAAATAAATGGGTCCTAGAGCAGATCAAGTCAGAAATATCCCTAGAAGCCAAGATGACAAAACGTAGACTGCCATACTTTGGACACATCACGAGAAGGCATGAATCATTGGAAAAGACAATAATGTTAGGAAAGGTGGAGGAAAATAGAAAGAGAGGAAGGTCACATGCTAGATGGATGGACTTTATTAAAGAGACTACACATATGAGTTTGCAGGAGCTGGGCAGAGCAATAGAGGATGGGGGAGGGCTGGAGATGTCCCATCCATAGGGTCGCCATAGGTCGAGATCGACGCAAAGGCAGTTAACAAAGAAAAAAAAAGCTTATAGTGGATATTTTCATTCTCTTTTTCACTGTAAATATGTCTATACATTGTGTTTTCATTGAGCAATGTATTTCAACATTTTAAAATGACAATAACCATTTTACCCAGGAGCAGAGGAAGTGGCCTGTTTGCTATTTTGGTCTGGGAGTAAATCACCAGCTTGTAGGAGAGCTGCATGTGGCTGAACTTATCATTAAGGTGTTACCATTACCTAGCAGAGGCCTAAGGCAGACACTTACCTTCTCTATTAGTAATAACAAATGTGGTCCTTAAAACTGGTAGCCAGTAGATCCTCTCTTTTATTGTTTTGACCTTCTGGCTCTTCATATATCTCTTTCCAAAACACAGCAGTTTCACAGCATTATAGTTTTCCTAGAGATTAGACCAACTTGTTATTCCACTGACATACCCAACTTGGTAATGTAGTTTGTTCCTTTAGAAATCATGTTTAGCAAAATTAAATCAAGCCATGGTAATGATAAAAATCCATCCGTTCCTCTTGATAATTGTGTGAATAATATATTGAGGCTGGGTCTATTGGTTTACAGGCAAAGAATGGAGCAAAACTGCAGTAAATTAGTAATTTGCTCACAAACATAAACTTGTTTGTGACTGCTGTGCCTACACAAGAAGAGGCTTGGCTTTTATTGCTTCAGCAAGCTTGTTTTCTGCTGCTCTAGACAATAGGACCAAGAACAATGGATGCAAGCTACACGAAAAGAGATTCCACCTAATCATTAGGATGAACTTCCTGATAGTGAGAGGTATTCAACAGTGGACCATACTCCCTTGAAGTGTGGTGAAGTCTCCTTCTTTGGTAGTTTTTAAACATAGGCTGGATGGGCATATGTCAGGGGTGCTTTGATTGTGACTTTCTGCATGGCATTACAGAGGGGTTGGACTGGATGACCCTTGTGGTCTCTTCCAAGACTATGATTCTATGGTTCTAGAATGTAACTACAAAGCATCAGAAATGATGAGACATATTAGGAACAATGTTGTTCTCAATGAATTCAAATCCATTAGCTTTAGGAAGTGGAAGAGCTTGCACATGAACTTTGAAAATAATATAAGATGTTTTCTTATTGGCTTAGTCATTAATCAAACCGGAGACTGTAGCCAATAAATCAGGAGATGACAAAGCTTATCTGTGAAGTAGCTACACCTGATCCTCAAGTATAAAGATAGATCATTAAATACCAAAATTAAAATTATCTGTGTCATAGTATTCCTGATTTCTATGTATGGTTTTGAAAGCTGGACAGTGAAGAAAGCTGACAAGAGGACAAACAACTTATTTGAAATGTGGTGTTGAGGAGAATTCTATGGATCTTGTGAACCACTAAAGAGATAATTCAGGGCAAATCAGGCTTGAACAGCCATACTTGAGTGTAGTTATCTTAAGATATCATAAGCTAATTGGACTCACTGGTAAAGGAAATAATGCTTGGTAAACTGGAAGACAGTAGGGAAAGAGGAAGACAGCAGTGCAAGTCGATTAATTTAGGATATAACCACACTGAAGAATTGAATCAGTTTGACACCACTTTAACTGCCATGACTCTCCTACAGAATCCTGGGATTTGTTTGGTGAGGTATTCAGCCTCGTCTGTCACAGAGCTTTGGTGTCTCACCAAACAAGAAATCCAGGAATTCTGCAGGATTGAATCATGGCAGTTAAAGTGGTGTCAAACTGCTTCAGTTCTGCAGTGTGGATACACACAAAATCAGGAAAGCCACAACTTTGAATTTGCAAGACCTAAGCAGGGCAATTGATAACAAGTGTCATGATGGTCTCTCACTCACAGGATTACAGCAGACCAAAGTTGACTTAAATACAAATAGGAACAAAAACTGTTTTAAAACATTCAAACTGACTAGCCCATTAAACAGCACTACTTCGGAAATGAAGCAAAAGTCAGTCTTGGCACATCTAGCACATGCAATTGAGAGGCTTTAGAGACAGTGAATCATCTTCTTCTTACACAGCAAATTAATGAATAGGAAATGTTTTTTTCCAACTAAAATCTGGGGTTGGATCCATAAATTCCATTCACTTGATCTCCAGAAATACCCAGGCGGCTGGAGGGGCTGCCACGGGGAAGAGTGAATGAGAAAATCAATATCCACCAACCTCATTACCTGTGCCCAAATCTGAATCCAATGCATGGATTGTGTGACACCCAACTAAATGGTGGTGCAGTAGTTAAATGCCTGTACTGCAGCCACTCACTCATAAACCACAAGGTTGTGAGTTCAATACCAGCCAGGGCTCAGACTAGACTCAGGCCTGCATCCTTCTGAGGTCACTAAAATGAGTACCCAACTGTTGGGAGGTAATGAGCTTACAGTTGTAAACTGCTTAGACACCCCATAGTGCGGTATGAAGCGGTATATAAATGGAGCTGCTTTGCTTTATATAATATCCATATGAAGACTATTCAGTCTTAAAAAAGGGGCTGAGAAACATTTATATGGGTCAATGCTGCAAGTGGCTTCTAGTCATGAGAGCTATGGATTACCTCTAGAATCAGGAGACAGCATTTTTCCGAATATCAAATGCTGGACAGCAACAGGAGAAGATTCTTTTCCCCATGTTATTCTTCTTGGTTTTCATACACCTTTGATGTGATCCTGCAGGGTTATTCATATGTTTCTCATAAGGATTTCAGCAATGAACAAATGATTGTAACAGGCAAGGAGGAGTGTTTTCATGAAGCCATTTTGCCACAAGATTTTTGAAGGACTGAGTTACTCTTTCAGAAATTGTTGTATAGTAATATTGGCTCCTAATATGAGCAAGTTCCTGTTAATTTGTGTGATGTGATTGTAAATGCAGCAGAGTTCAGAAACCTGCTTCCTTTCACCAGCCATCCTGGAAATGCTGTTTCCATGAAGACACAATTGTAAATCAAAAGTAAAGCTTTATTGTTACATAATAAAAACAGAAAAGAAATATATACAATCCATCTTGCCGGTGGCAAAGACCTTAGGATCACATCTTGTAGATGGTGTTGTTGTAGTTATCCAGTTAAGTTGAAAAGACATATAGCAAGTATTTAACAAAGGGGAACAAAGGAAATCTTGGTCCATCCCATACTCCATCTCCTGGGTGTTAACCTATATGATGATTGGATGATCTGGTGTATCCCAGCCTCTAGACCAGCCTCTAACTGTATGTCATTCCCCATGTGACTTGGTTCTCATGAGAACCATATGAGCTCATGTGTTTACCCTTCCAGCATCCTGTTCCCAGGCCCAAAGTGTTTTTGTTATTCTGTACTGTGTGAAATTGTTTTGGCTTTAAACCACCTGCTGGCTGAGTCCTCTTTGATTCCTTAGACACTTTTCCCATAAGAGATTTTTTTCACACACACATCTCTACATTTCACTTTGACTGTATATCCCATCCATATTCCAACAATCCCCTCTGAAATGTATAGATGTGTGAGGCATGGCTAGAACTGCACTTAAGGTGCCATCCCAATTAGACATGACATATGTTCATGTCTTTCTATTCCCAATACTTTTGTCAAAATATCTGCTAAATTATATTGTGTTTCGATATATTGCAGATGCACAACTCCTTTCTGTATCAATTATCTGACATTCTGATACCTTACACCAATGTACTTTATCCTGCACTTCAAATTTTCTGCCTCTGACATGGCAATGCACGCTTGTGAATCTTCACGAATCAAAACAGGCTCAGAACAACTCTGGTTTAAATCCTGAAGTAACTGTTTAATCCACTGTATCTCATTGACTATTTCCGACAATGCTGCAAACTCTCCTTCAGTTGTACTTTCAACAATTTCAAACACTTCCTTGTTTAGCAATGACATGTACTCCTGCTCCATAGCAGACAACCACTTCTCTCTTTCCTCATCAGGAAAACTTTGCAAATCCTTGTAACTCTCAGGCTCATCAGCCACAACTGTACAAACTCTAGCTTCCTGTACAACAAAATGATCTGGAGGCTTTCATACTATTTGTGTTCATTGAGGAGTGAAGTTTTTGTCCTACCTCCCTCATCTTCAGTGTCAGAACTTGTGTGAAGTTCCCTATCTCTGTGTCTCTTTGTCTCAGACATCCTAGGTGTGGTTGGCCATCTTTGTGTTGACTGATCTGATGTGCTAGACTCACTGTCTGAGGATGTTGATTCCTGTTTCACCACCCCTCCATTTCTGGTACTCGTTTCCAACTGCCCCAACTTAAGAAAAACTTCTTTATTGGAAGGCAATCTGTCCCAACCTGAAGGTTTTTCAAAGTTGGCACTTCTGGATAGCAAGATTTCCCCATCAGCAAGATGAAACCTGTAGCTATTCCCTGAATATCCCAGAAACATCAACCGCTGCCACTTGGGCTGATTTTTCTTTCTGAAAGCTGCTGGCACATATACATTTGCATACTGCCCAAACACTCTAAGGTATTTCAGATTAGGTGCTCACCCATAAAGCATTTGAAAAGGGGTGTTCTTTAAGCAGAATTCCAAGTTCGATTTGCCAGAAATTTTGCTGTAAGAATTTTCAGGTACTTCTGCATCTAGCATCATACTTCTGCATCTTCATCTGGTTTAGGACACCTATTCTCCTCTCTGCCAATTCATCCTTTTTAGTAACTCCAGGATTGGTAGTGTTGTGCCGAATTCCCTTCTTTCTCAACCAGTTTCTCAAACTGTGAGATAAGAATTCTCCTTGCCGGTCTGTGAGCAAGGACCCCACTTTGTATTCAAACTCTCTTTCAATCATGTTAACCCAATCTTTGAACTTCTCTGCTGCTTCATTCTTTTCTTTTAGAAGCATTACATAAGGCAGGGGTAGGCAACCTTTCCCCTTTAAGGGCTGAGGGACTTCAGCTCCCAGAATCCCAGGAGCTATTGGCCAACATGGGACTATTGGCCAACATGGCTGAGGCTTCTGGGAGCTGAAGTCCCTCTGCCCTCAAAGGGGAAAAGTTGCCTACCCCTGACATCAGGAAACCTGGTAAAACAATCCACAATTACCATGAAATATTTGTTGCCCCCTAGCGACTTTTGCATCAGGCCTGCAAGGTCTGCATGAAGAAATTCAAAAGGTTAATGTGCTATGCGCTTGCTTTGTTTTGCCACAGGAAAAGCCTTCAACTTTATCCTGCTGCAAACTGAGCACTCCAAGTGATTTGAACAGGGAGACATTTTGAAATCTGGACACACTTCCCCCAGTCTTCCAAGACTATTGAAACCAATATGACCCATCAATCTGTGAAAATAATGAACACATCCTGAATGCAAAGGCACATTGCTAACAATCACACATTCTGCCTTATCTAGCATGTACTACATTCTATCTCTCTTTACAGCTTTAGCACATACCTCACCATTCCTGGTGATCACACACTCCTCCCACACAGTGGTCAAAGCAGACACACTAACTAAACAATTTTGTAATTTAGGCACACAGAAAACATTATCAAAGTTTTTAAAAAACCCAGGGATGAAAACAGTTCCCATTTGCTTGATTTCTTTTGCTGCTCCATCAGCCAGAGGAACTGAAGTCACAGTGCAGGGTTTCTTACTTCTGCTTAGATCAGGAGTGTTTACCATATGCTCAGTGGCACCTGAATCCAAAATCCAGATTGGATTTACCACTTGCTGAGTCACACTGTCACAGTCCTTTGTAACAATTGCAGTGCCTTTTTTAGTCCCAAAGTCCCTTGGTTGATCTTGTTGGTTCTTCTTCTTTTTGTCTGCTGCAAATTTCCTGCAGTCCTGTTTCAGATGACCTGCTTTCTTGCAGTAGAAACATGTATTCTCCTTGGACAATGCTGCCCTCTCTGCCTGCATCTCTCTGGATGCTTACTTTGACGCTGCCTGTGGCTGTCTTTGAATTCCTACCTCAAATCTGCGGTGCTGGCTTTCTTCAAGCACTCTGGAGGACACCAACTCCATAGTAATTTGTGCCTCAGGTACTCCTTGAAGCCGATGAAATATAAATCTCTTGAAAGGGACCCCAGCAAAATGTAAGCTTTTTGCTCTCTGGGAATTTGGACCCCTCTCATTTGCACGTGGTTGAACAAGTCTTGCTTCACTTCCAGATGCTTTTCTGAAGATTGACCTTTCTCCATTTTCTGTGAATTTTCTACACCACATCATTTTGGCTAAAGCTGTACTTGGCTGGTGAATGTCCCTGAGAGAGTCCCAAATATCCTTGATGAAAGTTTTCTCTCTTACATAATTTAGTTGCCCTTCTGTGAGTGTTTGGAGAATAGATGCGCATGTTCTTTCATTCTGTTCCACATCTGCTGGTGTGGGTGCCTGTGGAAGCCCATCCTGGACTATTGACCACAGATTTTGCCTGACCAAAAAGGACTCTGCATACAAGCACCAGGAGCTGTAGTTCGAGTCTGTTAATTTTGGAAATTTGACTGCCTCCATTGTAACTCAAATGGCACTCAAAAGAGTCTTTGCAGCCTTTTGCAGCTTCCCAGCTTCCTGCTTCCACTGTCTAAAAAAAAAAAAAAAAATGTTCAGGCTGAGAACACAGTCCTTTAAGAACCTTCACATCCACCAAATTACCAGAGAGCTTTTAAAAACATGCAGCCCTTCAGAAGTGTAGATGTTTACTTACAGCTAATGAATTCCAGAAGCCTTTTGTGCCCTTCCCCAGCACATTCCTCTGCTCTACTCTGGCTCAGCCGAAGACGTAGCTGGGCCTGTAACCCAGTGTTGAGATGTGTGATGTGATTGTAAATGCAGCAGAGTTCAGAAGCCTGCTTCCTTTCACCAGCCATCCTGGAAATGCTGTTTCCATGAATACACATTTGTAAATCTAAAGTAAAGCTTTATTGTTGCATAATAAAAACAGAAAAGGAATATATACAGTCCATCTTGCCGGTGGCAAAGACCTTAGGATCACATCTTGTAGATGGTGTTGTTGTAGTTATCCAGTTAAGTTGAAAAGACATAGCAAGTATTTAACAAAGGGGAACAAAGGAACTTTTGGCCCATCCCATACTCCACCTCCTGGGTGTTAACCTATATGATGATTGGATGATCTGGTGTATCCCAGCCTCTAGACCAACCTCTACCTGTATGTCATTCCCCATGTGACCTGGTTCTCATGAGAACCATATGAGCTCATGTGTTTACCCTTCCAGCATCCTGTTCCCAGGCCCAAAGTGTTTTTGTTATTCTGTACTGTGTGAAATTGTTTTGGCTTTAAACCACCTGCTGGCTGAGTCCTCTTTGTTTCCTTAGACACTTTTCCCATAAGAGATTTTTTTCACACACACATCTCTACATTTCACTTTGACTGTATATCCCATCCATATTCCAACAGATCCTGCTCTATCCACTTATTGGAAAAAAGATAGTTTGGCAAAATATATTTTTAAAGCACTGTCAATTCTACTTCATGCAAGCACTCATAGCTGGAGAGAGTTCTCTTGTGGACTACAATATCCATAATCTTCTAGTCAGCACTGCCAGAATTCAGCATGCTCTCTGGAGAATTGCAAGAAAATTAGAGAAGTTGTTATCAAAGATAATCTTTTACCAGCTCTTGAGAAATTCTGAAAATAATAGGTCAATAATTATTGGTGTAATAATGATTTGAAAGGTTTTAGACTTTAGAGCAAACCATTTATCTATACAAATAGGTTGCCTCTAAATAAGAAACATTAATGGAGTGCTTCCTTGCATGATCAATGTTTCTCCAAGATGGACAAAAAGGTGCCATGTTTCTTCAAGGAGATATTGTGGTAAGAATATTCTTTCCTAGGTTTTTTGTGGGAGTTTTGGGCTGTGTGGCCATGTTCTAGAAGAGTTTCTTTATGACATTTCGCCAGCATCTGTGGCTGGCATCTTCAGAGAATACTGGAATGGAAGAGAGTGGGTCTATATATACTGTGAGACCCTGGGTAGGGAGGAGTGATTTCCATGTAAACTGTGTATTGTTCTGTGTTGAATAGGCATATCCTCCTACTCTGAAGCCATGCCATTAACAACAGAACAATACCTATTCAACCCAGAACAATACATAGTTTACATGGAAATCACTCCTCCCTACCCAGGGTCTCACAATATATATAGAACCACTCTCTTCCATTCCAGTATTCTCTGAAGATGCCAGCCACAGATGCTGGTGAAACGTCAGAAAGAAACTCTTCTAGAATATGGCCACACAGCCCAAAAAACCCACAAAAAACTGTGGATGCCAGCCATAGAAGCCTACAATATTCTTTCCTGTTCAGTTCTATAGATTTTTCAATTCTCATTTGTATGCTTTTCTCTTCTTTAGCATATGTTTCATTTTGTTCAGTCTATATCTTACAAAATGATATTTGTTTCCACTGAAGGGAAGGGGAAATGACCATCTGCTGTTTATTACAATATGGTGTATATGTTCGCATTAATTTTTGTGTGTTATTTTTTTATTCTTTCACAAGGTCATGTTATTAATGTAATCCTCTCATTAAAAGGAAAACAGAGTGGAGAAAATGAAGAGGAGGAGAAGGGGGACTTCCAACAGTCCTACCCAAGCTTACTCAATGGTGAGGAATGCTGTGGTTACAATCCAATAGCATCTGGAAGGCTAAGTGATATCCGTCCCAGATTGAAAGATGTGACATATGTAATTTAAATTATATCCCATCTTTTTCTCAATATGGTTCCAAAAACTGCCGGTGTAACACACACGCACACACACCACATCATTTTGTTGCATAATCCTCTAATATGGGGGCTTGTTATTGTTATGTGCTTTCAAGATGACATTGATGTATGGTGACTCTATCTTGGTTTTTTGTGGGGGTGGGGATTAATTGCAATATTTGTTCAGAGGGACGTTGCCATTGCCTTACTCTAAGGCTAAAGAAGTGTGACTTGCCCAAGGTCACCCAGAGGGTTTTCATGGCTGGACAGACATTCAAGCCCTGGTGTCCAGAGTTCAACACACAAACTGCTACACCACAGTGCTCTCTTATATTGGGCTATCATATCTGAACATGTCATCCAATTATGACATCGCTTTTTTTTTTTTTTTTTTTTTTTTAGCTATTCAGTTAATGACAGAGAGACTTGGATATCAAAATCAAAATGTGAACTTAGATCCTTGTCAGATCAGGTGGCCTCCAAATCAATCCAAGACAGACTAAGGAGTTTATCACACAGAGGAAATCCCATGCAGAAATGGGTTTTTAAATTGGAAAAAAAAACGCAAAAGTGGGCAGATTTTCAGATGATGTAGCTGTTAAAACACGGTTAACCTGAATGGAAAGTATTCAGAAACTGCTTCTTTTTACTTTAGAAAAAAAAGTTTTTGACTACTTTCCGATTGGGTTAACCCCATTTGAACGGCAATGTGTGTGAAAATCTGCCCACTTTTGCAGATTTCCCCCACCTTTTAAATCCCGTTTCTGCATGGGATTTCCCCTGTGTGATAAACTCCTAGACTGTTCTCTTCAAGTCAGGGACTGCATTAAATCTTGCACATTCTTGTTAAACAAATAAAAGCACCTCTCAGAGTATTGTAAACATTATGCAGAAAGAGATCACAGAGCACAAGCTAAAATGGATATTTATTTACATCTGTAGAATCATAACATTATGTGTTTGCTTTTAAGTAAATAAATAAGAGCTTGTATAGAGATAGCCCAATGAAATTGGGAGCATGATGTTGAAGAAAGCCCTTGAAGCTTTTGCTACTACTTTTATAGTCTGTACAAGAGTCATAGCCTACCATTGCAATGTGGATAGTACTTTGGGAGTACCACATTTCAGGGAGCATAGTTCTGGCAAGGACCATCACTATTCATATGTGTGGGTTTTGTTTTGTTTTTAAAGCAAGTACACTGGAGCTTTAAAAAGGAATAATATTACACCTAGAGTTCTGCACCATTGCATACTGCAGGAGGGAAGTGTTTTTCAGTTCTTCCAAACATAAATGGCCTATGTGTTTACTAAACTAGCAGTGAAGGGAGAAAATGTACTAGTCTACCACACATGGAAATGATTCAAAAATAATTTCACACATGCACACACAGACTGAAGTATTTTTTTCAGTCATCTGTGTACATTAACTCAGACAAAAGATACATGAACTCATACCCATTAGTCATTCGTGCCAGGGATGTTGGAAGTTGTAATCAAGCACATTTGTTTGGTATCAGGTGCTAGAGGGCTAATCAACACATACTGGCAGCAACTTTCCAAAATTTCAGACAGAAAACAATGCAGATGTCAGGAATTACACTGAGGACCTTCATGCAAAGCATGTAGAGGTATTCTGACACTGAGCTATTGCTGGGGATGTAATTTTTCACTAATTCTTATTCTTCTGAAAGATAATCAGTAATTATAGCAATTTTCTTCTCAATATGACAGTCTTTGAAGACCACACAGTTTTGGAAGGCTATTTGCAATTAGGGACTCAGTCTGCACACAATTTTCATGTTTGTTTGTTTTTTTAACACAAAAGAGCATTTTCTACACAAGAAAAATATTTTCTTTGTGGGAAATAATATTTCAATGCAGAACTATTAGTTCCTGTGCCAAAAATGTTATTTTCTGTACATAACAAATATGTAATTGGGGATTTGTTCTGAGCATTCACACATGAGTGTTTTGTGTAGAAAATAGCATTTTCTGCATGAAAAATAATATTTCAGTGCAGAAATATTAATTCTTGCACAGAAAATGTTGATTTCTGTGCAGAAATTGCTGTTTTTATGCAACTAACTGTGTGCACATTTTTTCATGGAAAAAATCACTAGTTACAGCTTTTTTTCTATACAGAAAACATTTTATTTTCCACACAGAAGATGCTGTTTCCTGTACAGAAAACCCTGTTTTCTGTGCAAATCAACTGTGTGCAAATTTTGCACATAGTAAGTCCCAAATTGTGAAGATTCATATTTGTCCAGGATTATTCTCTTCAGGGTTTGAAAAACATGTTGTTCCTCAATTTTTCAACTATTTTTGAAAATTCTTTCCATTATTAGCTATTGGTTTTCTCTTCTTCTGATCAGAGAGCATGTCACTGGCTCTCAGATATTAACATGGTATTGTCCAACCTCAGTGTCTCAACCTCAGCTATGGAACCTCTGTAGTCATCATCCTTCAGAAAGCATGCTCACTGCTCTACCCTGGATAAATTGGAAAAATTCATTAAAATTAATATTAATATATTTCATTTGCTAATGAGGATTGTTTTTTGCTGCTGCTGCTGCTGCACCAGCAGGGTCCAGTTATAAGAACAGCTGGTGACAATATTAAACGTGCAAATAGTTTTGACTTTATTAGGGTGGCTCTTGGGAATACACAGCACAATTTTAGATCATGCTAGTTCAGTTACAGAGCTGTGAATTAGGGTTCGAGTGTATGCAAAACAATTTACTTTTTTAAAAAGTGAATGGATACAGTGTTAATTCTGCTATGATTTCTGCTATGAATATAATTTGAGGATTCTTTAATCTGTGACTCACATTATCTCTTTCCATGCTTCCATGCAACAAATTCATATCTCTAAATGCTTTCTGTATAAATGATAAGCCAGACTTTCAGGGTTTGTTGCATTTTCCCCTCATGTTTAATCATTTCACTTGCTCCTCTAGCATTCCCCTGGCAGCTGCTTAAATGATCCAATTAAGTTTGTCACATTGACTGTAAACATTTGTAAAATATTATTGGCACATTCTTGGCAATCAGATCTCACAGCAAAAGAAGATGTCTGCCATTAATGAAGATAGGGAGGCAGATAATCTATGCCTATGGAAATTGAGGGGACTATAAATAGGAGAACATGACAGATGTGTAAAGAATAGATTATTAGACAGTGACATTTCTAAGAAAGAAATGTCAATGCTGTCATTACATGCTGATACTGGAAGTCTCTGTCCCTCCCTCCAAATACATGTATGCACATAATTTCTGGAACGTAAGACTAACAGTAATAAATAACTACTTTCAAAATGTCCAATATCCAAAGCCAGGATTGTCTAATCCTGGGAAATATATTGAGTTTCATTTCATAAATTCGTAGCAATAGAATTTTTTTTCCTGCAGGGCTGATATACCTAAGGAATAGTAACTTTGGAAGCTTAGTTTACACAACCATTTTTCATACATTAAAGACAACACAGGTTCATTATTTGCCTATTAGACAACCATGGCCCAGAACAGACGGGCCAAATGAAGCAACTTTGGAGGTGTGACAATTAGATGATTAGGGTTTGGACCTGCTTCTCACTAGAGTAGATTTGGGCTGCTCTTTCTTGTCTTTCAGCTCTTACCCTTCATCATGTTTTGTTCAAGAAGATATTATGCTTTGCCCTGGCTATTTGTCATAGTAACTACCTCATGGGTTCTTGTAGACTGCGGTTGAAATCCTATATATATTTACCAAGTAATGTCCCATTGGATTCACTGGGGTTTACTTCTATGCAGAGATATAGGCTTACACTCTGTGTGTCAGGTTTTTGAACACTGCTCAGAAACATAGGAGCATGAGTGCTGGATTTAATGAGTCCTCATGTCATGGGTACTTTCACAGATCCAACTGAATGATTATTAAACTGTCCCTTGATATTGACATTAATACTAAAATATTCCATTATGATCCATACTGTATAAAACAGGACATGAAATGAAGTTTTGATGGCACTACTGCCTTTATTAATCTCAACAGTAATCCAGTCCTTTATTTTAAACATCATGCAAATCAAAGCATGTACTTTATAAGTCTGACATATTATGCATTAGGAAGTATGCATGTCTATGCACAAATAAGCCCCACCAAGTTCCAGGAAACTTATTCCCAATCCTATGCATGACAACTCAGAAGTTCACTGAGCTCAAGGAATGACTAGAGATTAAATGGCATTTATCTTAATGTTCCTCTTACTTAAGTAGAGGGGCAGGTTATAAATAAATATGTTGTTGTTGTTGTTGTTTATTAAAAACATTCATTCTTATCCATTATCAGTTCTGACATCCACTGCTGAAAATGAGAGAAATTACTACCTTCTAAGATATCAAAATCAGCCTTTTAGATACAAGTGCAGCTAGTTTTCAAAACCATCAACTTTCATAACTGCTAATGCCCATGTACTGGAATGGGGCATTAGATTGCCCGAGAGTTGTGTTTTATTGCAGAATCCAGACAGAGGTTGTCCCCTGAAAAGTTGTGAACAGCTTCCCAAATTTCAATCACTCATGTTGTGTTTGAGAATACACACACACTTCAAGTTGAGCTTTTGGTTGGTCAGTCAGTTAGTTGGTTGTTTTACCAAACTTCAGTGCAGCAAAACATGTGGCTCTGAGTTTAAGAGTGTGTGACTTGCCCAAGGTCACCCAATAGGTTTGCATGATTAAGCAGGGATTTGAACCCAGAGTCATAATCCACCACAGAAACCATTGCACCACACTGGCTGTCACTGCATACATTAAGCAATAAGTCTTTGTTCCAGTCTTGTTCCAGTCTTGGTATACAAATATTCTGGAGCTACTAGGACTGGGATCAGTCCCAGCTCAACATAGGCATTCAGAGTAATTTTAAAAATAAATAAATAAATCTAGTTTGTAAGGGTAAAAGCCCCACAGTACTAAAATAAAGACAAGATCCAACCCCCTAAACTTTAGCTTCATATTATTATAAGATATGAATGTGGTGTTGCATTTCCTCCAGAACAAGTATAGGAGAGGCCCATTTCCTAAAACAGTCTCTTCCTATCTCACATGCTACAGCAATTGTCAGCAGTTACTTAGTTGGAGTAGACACTTTTCCCCTCATTTCTTGTGTATCCAACACAATTTAAAGATCAATTTCTGTTTAATGAGCCATAAAGGTATATCAGGAATGAGCACTGAGCCAGTACTGTCTACACCAGGAGTGGGAATCAGATATACAGTTGGCCTTCTGTATCCACAGTTTCTTTATTCACAGATTCAAGCATCCATGGCACGAAAATGTTTTTAAATAAAGGATAAATTCTAAATAGCAAACTTTGATTTTGCTATTTTATAAGGGACACTATTTTACTATGTCACTGCATTTAATGTGACTTGAGCATCCATGGATTTTGGTATCCACCAGGGTGTGTGTGTCTTGGAACCAAACTATAGCAGATAACAAAGGCCCAGTGTACTGCACTCTGTGTGGGAGCCCCAAGGTCATTTCAACCCAACAACCACAATAGGAGGCTATTGTATGTGTGTGACCTTGCATATGTGTACACTTCCAGAGGCCTCTGGGAGTACAGCTATTTAAAAAAAAATAAGACACACTTCTCAACCACATCCTGTTTTAAGAAAACACAACTTGGTTGGTTGCTTGTTTTATCAGAAGTGACATTTAGCCTGTTGCAGGTATAGAAAATGCCACTGGAATCTCCATAGTTGCCCAGTCCTAACTGTTACTGACTTGAAGTAGCTCTCCAGGATAGCAGAGAATGATTTTGTTTTGTTTTCCCCAGCCTATCCTGGAGATAACCAATGACTGAATCAAGTACATTCAGAATACAAAGCCTTTCCTCCACCACTGAGCTAGAGCTCTTCATTGATTTCTCTCTTCCCAAGTTAAACCTCATGATATTGTTGCTCAGGCTAATCAAAATGCATTACAGCCCTTTTCTAGCCTTGTACTGGCAGCATCATACACTGACGCCCAGGTCAAGCCCTCATTTCTTCCTGCTCTCACAGGTTAAATTGGGGCAGAAAGAATTGTTCTATTTATTTTTTAAAAAATGTTCATTTTTCCTCCTTGTAAACCAGGATTTTTTTCCCTTTATGTGTATGGGATGTGCTTGGTATCACATGCCTAAAAAAAAGTGACTTACCCCTTCCAGGATAGAGTCCCTTATTGGATGCAGTCAGGTATTATCAGAGTAAAAATGCCACAGATGCCTCTGGGCGACTGCATCCTGGCTAAATTCCAGCTCACAGCCACACTTAGTTGGCCGATTTCCACAAAAGGGAGGATCCCATCTTTGCAAATTGACCAGCTGAGCACAGCTGGGAGCTGGAATTTAGCCAGGATTCAGTTATCCAGTGGCTTCAGCAGCATTTTTACTGTGATAATACCTGACTGCCTCCCATAAGTGACTCTGTCCCAGAAGGGATAAGTTGCTTCTTTTAGGCATGTGATAATCTCCTTAGTTTCATCTTTAATCCTGCAGAAAGGAACAGCCAGGGATGTTGTTGATATTTTTGTAATTTTTTTGTGTGTGTGAACCACATTTCCTTTTTTTCCAGGCTGAGAGCATGTGCATATACACACTACAGTATTGGGTTCAGACTGTGAGGCAGGGAGGGTGTGTGTGTTCCCCAGCAAGGGCAATGGGGGCACAGACAAAGATGTTGCTCCTTTGGCACAATCCAGGGAAACCAATAGCTGGTTCTGGCAACACCAGGGTCTGGCGAGTTAGACCCTAAGCCTTCCATTGCAACATTGCATGAGGATCCAGAGGTCTTTGCCACACCCACTTACCATCCAGTATTTGAGAATTGAGTGACAGCCAAAGAATCTTGGCAGACTCCACTATTTGTCCACTGGAAGAAAATCCTGATCCCCTTCTCCTATCTATTTCTCTCTATCTACCTCTATCTGTCTTGGGAAAGTACATATGCACACACCTGGGAGTTTTTCATTTCTTTTTCTGTTAAATATTTGGGGCTGCAGCTCATTCCACTCTATGAAGCCAAGACAATACTAATGAGAGATTCATGTGCAGACTACTGGCACACACTCAGGGGCTTGCCTAGATCCAAAATAATCTGTAGCAGATTCAGGAGAGGTCCAAGCATTCTATCATGCAGATTCTAACATGAACCTTTGAAGCTTTGATTTCAGTTGATTTGCAAGACAACAGGGAGACATAGGACGTTATCACACGGGGAGTTGCGGGGAGAAAGTGGAAATAAACAGGATGAGCGTAAGACTTTAATTTACGGGATTTGTCCCATTCCGCCTCGTCTGATAACTAAATTCGAATTTAAAAGGGGGTTAATTCGAACAAAAACCTGATCTTTTCAAATCCTCAAAAATCCTGAAAATGAAAAGATCAGGTTTTCATTCAAATTAACCTCCTTTTAAATTTGAATTTAGTTATCAGACGAGGTGGAACGGGACAAATCCTGTAAATTAAAGACTTCCGCTCGTGCCCATTTATTTCCACTTTCTCCCCGTGACTGACACCCTCAGAAAATTAAACTGTTTTTGTTAGTTACTAAGGGCAGAATTAGATTCCACAAATAAAAACAAATCTTCAAGAACATGCAGCTATCAGTCTCCCTAGGGCTCAAGGCAATTTCAAAGAAAACTAAAAGTGAATATCACTCATTTAATTTTTATAAAGCTTACCATCCGCCAGTTGGAATCTTTGATTAACTGTGTTAAGCAGCTATGTAATGTCTAAACAATTTCCAATGAAAGATGGTTCTAATGTATATGTAATGTCCAGTTCTTATCCAAATTTACTTTCCCATATCTTACTAAATTTGCTGCTTCTGCTGGGAATTCCATCTGCAGTTGTTTCTCAATATTTGGAGACAATGAAATCTGCTTTATTTGCTATATGGATATCCAATTTGATGATTATGCAAACTCTTTTTTTATCTTCCAAATATACTAATATAATATTAAAGTATATTAAACATATACATCCCCAAAGATCTTCCAGGGTAGTCTGCAAACTTCCATTTCAGGAAAAAGTAAACTAAGCACTAATAAACTATAAAGAAACAATGAAAAAGGAATCTTTAAATGACTTTTATAAAGTCTTAATTTTATCCTTTTGGGGAAAATTGCTGAAAGCAATTTTAAAAAAGTATTTAAGAAAGAATATTAATTACTAAACATGTGAGAAACTTAAAGGTTGTTTTGAGTGGATTTTTTCCCATAAGAGGAAATAATAGGGAGAATATCATTTTTTGGCAAGTTCCATGTAAGTGTATCTATCTCTTTTTGCAGACTGCCAGAAATAGTGCAAATTGAGTCCACTTTAAATTGAGGCACTGCCTTGGCTCAGTGCTAGGGAATCATGGGAATTGTATTTTTTTCTAAGACATTGAGCCTTCTCTGTCAGAGAGCTCTGGTGCCACAATAAATTACAGTTCCCATAATTCCCTAGCACTGAGCCAGGGCAGTGCCTTGATTTAAAGTGGACTCAATTTGCACTATTTCTGGCAGTCTGCAAAGGCCCTATATCTCCCATGAAATCTTGCTTAGGCCCTAGATTACTTGTCTTCCTGACATAGGCTGCAGCCACACAGCAGAATTAATCCAGTTTGATGGAACTTTAACTGCCCTGGCTCAGCTAGGGAATTCTGGGAACTGTAGATTTGTGAGACATTTAGCCTTCTCTGTCAGAGTGCTCTGGTGCCACAACAAATTACAGTTCCCAGAATTCCCTAGCATTGAGCCAGGGCAGTTGAAACCATCTCAAACTGGATTATTTCTACAGTGTGTTTTGGCACATAGTTGGAACCAGATGTATGGCACTGCATAAAAATTATGTACTACTTCTGGAAACCTGCAGACATAACACTTCGAGCAACAAAGGTGTAGGATTCTTTCATTTTACACAATGTAAAAATGCTATCTAGTTCTAGTTCTAGCCTTAGAGGAAGGCAAGGGCAAACCTCCCCTGAAGAAATTTTGCCAAGAAAACCCCATGATAGGGTCACCAGAAATTCGAAATGACTTGAAGGCACACAACAACAAAGTTTTAGCTTTACATTATATTCTTGTGCTGCATTTTTAACTGGAAAAAATACATTTACATACCAAACAAGATGAGGAATTAGAAATTGGTGGTCAACATTTTGGTCTTCTGTGGTTTCTGTAAACACAGCCAAAACAAAAAGAGAATTACTATAGTACTTAGGACTTGATGAGTCACCATGTAGCCTGAGAGATATGGAAGCTGTAGTCCAATAAAGCAATGTTTCTAAGCTCTAAAGCAGAATCATGGTTGAGCCTTCTGGGTATTAATTTTAAAAGATTATTAAAAGAACAAGATTCACAAAATTAGCACAGCAAGAACCACGATGAACTCAACATCCTCCAAAATCACTAGTTTGCGGGGGGGAGGGGGGTTTGATTTATTTATGGTATGTTGTATTAGCAGAGATCTTGTGCCAAAAATGCCAGGCATCCATCCATCAGCCACCTCCATCTGGATCTTAGTTGAGCTGACCTTATCACTCTAGTACGCAGCTCCTTGTAGTTTCAGGCAGTTTGCCTTTAATCCAGCCCAGAACAGAGAGTTCTTTATAAGAAGATTTTTATTCATGATTACATAGTAAAGAGAAAACTATATACATCCATCTTCATGCAGGTAGAAATATAAGAACGATAGATCCAACACACACAACACAGTGCAATAATTTGTAAGAACAAAGGAGGCTCTTCGCCAAATCCCAAACTCCTCCCATGGGTGGATACCTTCATAGACAATTTGCTGAATAGCTTTTAGCCCAGCATCTTGCTGTGAGTTATGTGTCATGTGGTCCTGGTTCCAAGACAACAAAGATGAGCTCATTGTTTATGTGTAACTGTCTGTTCCCAGACACTGACTTTGTGTTAAATTGTTTACACATTTGCCACCTGCAGGCCCAAACACTTTTCAGTAGAAATTTTCCCACATCCGTACATTTCCACTTTTGACTACATATCCCAACACTCCTAACAGGGGGTTACAATTGCTAAGTTAATGTTACCATAAATTACTATTACAGGTGAACTATAGCAGCATGCCCAATGTTAGATATCAATTATGAAGCCCCATATCCAGTGAGAGGGGTGTGAAAATGTCCCCTCTTTCCCTATAACTGCTATTTGTCCTGTTAGATGAAATGTACATGTATCTATATGCTTCCCTAATGAGGCAGTAAGGAGTCAATTTATATTAGCACTGCATGACCACGCTGCTTTGGCAGTTCACATAATCAGTAGCATGATTAGCTAGTAGGATGGTTATCTTGGTTGATGAGGAATATCCATTGTTCCTTGATTTCTGAGATTGCTCTTTATACCCTGCTAGTATCACTGGTTAAATAAAAATCTTGGTAGAGATTGCTGGACGTTGGAAGTGCTCTGAGCTGTGTGTGTATGTGTTTGTGTTTGTATAGCCTGTTCCCTCTAGTCACAACCTTATACTCACTTACCTGGGAAACTCATTGAACACACACATGACCAGAAATGTATAGGCTGGGTTATAAATATCAGTACTGATGCTTTTTCAGGACCAGAAGGAACATCTAAATGAAAACCCAATGAAATTAAATTAAAAGGGAGTGGAAATAACAAAATCCTACTTGTGCATATTATGTTGAATGAGTCATATTGCAGACTCACTTGAGTTTATCACGTGAGGTATCTTTCCCTCCCATCTTTCCCGCCCAATTACGGGAAGGACATTCACACATGACCCATAACTGACCCATCTAGGAAGTGCTAATGAAAGTGATTGCATGAATCACTTTCACATGAAAAGCGTGTTGAACCTGTCATCCATCCATCTGGGAAGTACTAGAGAAAGTGATAGCGCTAAGCACTTTCATATGAAAGCACTCTGAAAAGGGCTTTCAGCCATCAGAGAAGTGTCATTCTCCTTTCATCTGTTGTCATGATGTATTAACAGAAGAACCCATTAATACAATTACACTTCACTGATGGCTGAATGACAGGTTCAGAGCACTTCTATGTGAAAGTGTTTAGTGCAATCACTTTCACTGAGGTCATGGACGGTATAAGGATAGGAGAGTGATAGTGTCCCTATCCCATCCCTGTGTGATAATCTCAACTGTCTGTGCTAACTCAAGGCACCAAAAAAGCTGTTCACTGTGCAGAATAGTAAATTACAAGTGTAAAATAGATATATCATGTCAGTATTTATAAAGGAATTGGAAATGTAAAATTCTAGCAAACCCAGCTTGCAACCCCAATACTTGTGGGAGTGCATCTTCATACATTTGCCTGCCTGAGAATTGAAATCTTTTAGTGTTTCGACCAATAATGGAAACACATTGTGGTATGACATGGAAAAGGGTCTTTCACTGGCACATAGGACACGAGATGCCTCTTTTTGGGTTTAAACAGGCCACAACTTTTATTTAGCTGTACAGGGTCTATTTGCAAGGCAATAACATTAACAAATTTGTCACATGTGTAAGTGAAGTTATAACTCCCCCAAATGCGTGGTCCTTCACCGCACGTGACAAAACAAATAAACAATAATATCAACAAATTTCTCCGGAAGTGACGTCATATTACATCATATGACGTCATACAAATTAATGACGTCATGCATTTATTTGCATACATCATTTCCTTTAAATTTGTCTTATGCCAATTTTACCCCAATTAATTTAAATAGCCAGATTAATTTTCCTGTGGGGTGGGGGTCATTCCCCCCAAGTACAAGACAAGCAATTTTCAAATTATTGACCCTACCCTTAAGTTGTGACAAAGCAATAACAAGAACAACATGAAATATTACACCATGACCCATTCCCAAAATCAGTTTTGATTAATAATCTCAGGAAGGGTGAAAAAACCAGGGAAGCACCCTTGGAAAAAATTCCCTCCCGGGCCCTGAAGGCGACCAGCCTAAGCCTGAGAGTAATGATTTATAGCTTCTTAATAAAAGGTAGGTGGGATGGGTCACTCAGTTCAAGTTTGAAAATGGCTGCCTCCACATGGTAGCACAGAGCTATAAAGAACAAACTCTCATCCCAAGTCTCGTGAGACCAATAGCACCACGAAACTTAGTGTAGCAACCAAACAACCCGATTGGACAAAGCACGCAGGTGTTCTCATTCCCCTGCACGCTTTGACCAACCAGGCTTCTCATGTCCTTATTTGGCCAGCAGAACAAGCAACCCCTCCCGACTTGTCGGGGGGTGTCTTTGCACTGGCACAAAGGACACGAGATGCCTCTTTTTGGGTTTAAACAGGCCACAACTTTTATTTAGCTGTACAGGGTCTATTTGCAAGGCAATAACATTAACAAAGTTGTCACATGTGTAAGTGAAGTTGTAACTCCCCCAAATGGGTGGTCCTTTACCACACATGACAAAACAAGTAAACAATAATATCAACAAATTTACAAACCCCTCCCCTTTGGAAGTGATGTCATATTACGTCATATGACATCATACAAATTAATGACATCATACATTTAACTGCATACGTCATTTCTTTTAAATTTGTCTTATGCCAATTTTACCCCAATTAATTTAAATAGCCAGATTAATTTTCCTGTGGGGTGGAGGTCATTACCCACCACAAGAGGGGGCCAGCCTAGCTAGACATCCCCTCTCCCCACCCCCCCACAAACAGCTTTTAGAATTTGGTCATAGAGTGCTGTAACGTACATCTCCGAGTCTTCTGGAGAGAGGTGTATCCCTTCCCCCCTGTACAACTGCGGCCAATCAAGTTTGATTCCATGTTCCACCATGAAATGCCCATTTTAGAGAGCTGCTTAGACACATAGCAATTCAACCAGCGATGAGCATTGTTGATCACCGCATCTTTTTGGCCTCCAGGCCAGCTACGCCGTGGCAAGAGCTTAGTCCAAAGTATTACAGCACCCGAGAATATCTTTTGAATTTCTTGCAAATCCCTCATGATCTGCTTTGCCAACAGTAAACACGGGGTCTTAACTAAATCATTTCCCCCCAGGTGTATCACCAAAACTCGGGGTTGAGGACGCAATCATGCCAATTGTATGATCCATGGAAGGAGCACTCCCCACATCATGCCCCTTTGTCCAAACCACACGGTGGGACCAATGTGCAAAAGTCTCAGAGTGGAATCGCATCGATGCTCCATAAGGCGGCATTCTGCCCAGAAGAACAAACTATGGCCCACAATCCATATTGAACTGCGGTAAAAAACAGCTGAAAAGAAACAGAACAAATTAGCGTGGATGATCAGGGGTCATATTCCCTGATGTCCTGACATATGACTTAAATGCTTGGGAATGCCACCGGACAATTCTGCAAATATTGGCTTCACTCAAACCATGAGTGGCCGCAGCTGTTGCTGCCCCAATACGGAAGGAGTGTGAAGAAAAACAGGCCTGGGGCAAATTAACCGGCCTTAGTGTCTCCTTCAACACTGCCCTAAATAGAAATCGAGTTAAGGGCATACCAGACAGATAAATGAAAATATAGCTTGCCACATTGGGCCTAATCTTCAAATAGTTGACCATTGCTGTTACCGAGCAAATCTGCCCAAGAGGCGCTTTTGTTAAAAAAATAGACTGACCCTTTGCTATCTGATCAGTCTTGGAGCGCCTAACACAAATCTGAATCCCTTGTTCCATTAATAATATGTCAGAAAACAAAAGAGCCCTCCCAGATTGATTGTTACGAGATCCTGGCACAATCTCACTAATTCTTAATGCAGCGAAGAAGGCTAAAGTGAATACCGCCTTAAATAAAGCATCTTCCCCAGATGAGTTACATGTATCAGCTAATTGTTTGCATAATTTAGCCAGGCATGTGCCTGTTATTGGCCACTGCAAGTCCTTTGTTACTGGGGATTCCCTAGACCAACCTTCCACAGCTCTTTTGACCCTAAAGTCTGTGGTAGGATCAAAATTATCCCTTGCCCTAGAGTGAAATGCCAGGGCTGCCAACCTTCCCCTAATAGTGACAGGCGAAAGGCCTGCCTCTCTAAAATAAACTATAAAATGTAGGATCAGGTCAACCCTGATTGGCCAACGTTGATCCACTCCAATTTCCAATAAAAATTGATTGAACGAATTTAAAGCGGTTTGATAGGACTTGTGTGTAGATGGGGCGGTGGAATTCAAGATTGCCCGTGAATTTCTAATCTCCAAGGCTCCATAGCAAGGCCGGTACCTCCAACGAGTGTGTCAACACCTCGGGAGCCAGCTGCCAGAACCTGGAGAGCTGAAAACGAGAAAGGGCATCCGCCAAAGAGTTAAGCATGCCAGGAACATGTTGAGCTTTGAATAACACATTATAATTCAAGCATTGCATGACCATCGCCCTTACTAAACCCATAACTCTAGGAGACTTAGAGGGCTGAGAATTCACCACATGAACCACAGATTGGTTGTCACCCCAAAACCAGATGGTCCTGTTAACAAACTGGCTTGCCCATAAGTGGACAGCCACCACTATGGAAAAAAGCTCAAGAAACGTTAAGTCTCTGGTTAGACCACTTTCCATGCAGAAGGCCACACCTCTGCAGCCCACTGGCCATTCCAATAAACCCCAAAACCATGAGTGCCAGCAGCATCAGAATGAACCTGAAAGTCGCCCTCAGCAGCATTTCAGATCCCCAAAACAATGTGCCATTAAATTGGTCCAATAAGGTGTCCCAGACCTTCATATCCTCACGAATGCCCCTTGTGATTCTGATGTGATGGTGCTGCACCATGATACCTGCAGTAGCCCTGTATAATCTAGCACAAAATGCATGTCCTGGCACTACAACCCTACAGGCAAATTTCAAGAGTCCTGTAAGGGACTGAAATTCAAGCAATGTAGCTTTTTGTTTCCCCAACATGGCACTAACCTGCTGCCTCATAGCCACCAATTTTTCGTTTGGTAATCATGAAATCTCATCTATGGTGTCAATCTCGATACCCAAAAAGGTAAGCCGAGTATCTGGCCCTTCAGTCTTTTCCTCCGCTAAAGGCACACCCAACTCATACATTAATTCCTGAAATTGGGCTAAAGATTCCCTACATTGGGAAGAATTGGGATCCCCAGCAATCAAAAAATCATCTAAATAATGTTTTATGGCTCTATTGCCTGTCTGCTTAACTGCCCACCAATGAAGAAAAGTACTAAATGTCTTGAAAGCAGAACAAGAAATCGAGCATCCCATTGGCATGGCTTTATCAAAGAAATACTTTCCTTCAAATTGAAAGCCCAGTAAGTCAAAATCATCTGTGTGAACAGGAAGGAGCCTAAAGGCAGACTTAATATCACATTTTGCTAAGAGGGCTCCCTTGCCTAAATTCCTAATCATCTTGACTGCTGAGTCGAATGATGCATACTTAACAGAGGCAAACCCGTGATCTATAGCATCATTCACAGAGTCGCCCTTTGGATATGATAAATTATGTATCAACCTGAAATCCCCAGGAGCTTTTTTAGGAACCACACCCAAAGGGGATAGACAGAGGGTGGAACAGACAACTGATCATGCGGTCCCGAAATCCTTCCCACAGCTATTTCTTTTGCCAATTTCTCCCTCACAATGTTTAGCAGCTCCCTTACAGAACGAGCATTGGCCGCAAAACGATGAACCCTAGAACCTGTATAAGGGATACAAAAACCTAAGGAAAAAAACATGAAATAAATAAGAAGCAGCCTCTTTATTAGGGTAAATCTTTAGCCATGCCACCTGTTAAGGAAAAAGCAACATGGGATATACAGTAATAGAAATAAAAATATTTATGTGAATGTCAAAGTGACTAAGCAGGAGCAATCAGGAAGATACACAGGTGAAAAAGATAATATAATTAAGAAGCCTTGAGAGCCAAGGACAAAGTTATAGAAGGTATATTGAGAACACCTGTGATAGATTGCAAACACCTGAGACTCATTAAGTGGTCAAGGTAAAGTGATGAAACACTTGGGTTGGTCTTAGGTATGGGATGATCTATGTGGACCAATCAAGATGTATGTACACACCCACTGGGTGGAAACTGACTGGTGGGTGGTGTCTAACAATGGCTATAAATTGCAATGTTTGCTAATGTACATTGTGGTGTAGTGTGGAGTAGTTTGGTGTATTGTGGAGTAGTTTTGGAGATATTGTGAAGTGTAGAGATTGTGATTTGTAGGGCATATAGTATTTATGTATATAGTAGAATAAAGTAGATCTTTTATATAAGACTACTGAGCAGTCTGGTGTCTTGAGGGAAGATACAAGAGCCAGAAGAATCCTGGAGAAGTTTGGAGACATCTCAGGAAGAAGGGTGAGAAGGCTTGGAGAGTTTGTCAGGGTCTTCAGCCTATTCTCTGAAACTCTGCTGCTTGGGAAAGAAGCATCAACCACTGATCAAAGCTGGTCAGCTCTGCTGCATAACAAGGTGGTGAGTTAGAGCCAGAGGTGAAGAGCTACAACTCCCATCATCCCTGGTGTCTAACTTAATTGGTGACGGGGCCTTTTCCTCCAGGGGAAGCTGGCCGGGGGGCAATAGCAACTCCTGGTTTCTTGCCTCTATTGCAGGAAGCTCCAAGGTGACCACCCCCACAGGTGTTGCACTTATGCTCAAACCTGCAGGGTTGCCTCTTGCATTTGCCTGCGTTAAAATCCCAGCATATGCCAAATTGCCTTCTCTCTCCTGTGGCAGACCTCACATTCAGCCCTCTTGGCATGGTAACCATTGGGACATACCCATTGTCACACCTGCTCGAAGGGGAGGCCCCCACCATAACATCAGCCCACCACTCAGACTGAACATGTCTCCAGGACAAGGAGTGATCCTGTGCAGCTCTCATTCTAAACTGCTCATCGTATTGTAGCCAGGCTGCACCTCTAGAGTTATGATGGCAATTAGTGTACACTTTTATCATGATCTCCTGATATTTAGAAAAGTCCAGAGATCTCAGTGGTTCTTTTCCCTCTATAACACTTCTGTAAATAGTGAAACCCATAATCCAATTCACAAAATTGCGCTCCAGCTTAGGGTGTTTGAGGGCTTGAAACTCTTTGGGAAGACTGAAAACAATCCCACCTTTTACCATGATCCTCAGCTCTGGATCCCTAAAGGTAAGAGTAAATAATTCAATGTATTCTCTCTTCCAAATCCTTTCTTTAGTAGAAAGAGGAAGGTGTGAACCAAGGAGTGTGGGCATTCCAGCATAAGGGGCAGATTCAACTTGCCCAACTGCTCCAGATAGCAAAGGAGCACTCGAAAGAGACACAACAGAGGTGTTGCTAACCACAGCCATTGGCTGACCATCCTGCGCCCTAGTGTCAGGGACCTGTGAAAGTGCAGGTGCCTGCACGGGTGCCACCACAACCGCAGGGTTGGGCTGTTCCGTAGCCACACCCTGACCAACCTGGCCACCTGGAGACCATACCGAGGCAGGCCAATTAGCATGTGCAATATTAGGAGACAAACCTGAAACAGAAGCTTGCTGGGAAGCATCGCCAGCCGACCGCAACGGTCCCCCGAAGTATGGCCCCACAACAGCTCGGGTATCCAGTGCAGAAGAGGCAGCAGCAGCTTGATCACTTCTTTGCACTTCACAGGTCTGCTCCATTGCACCAGCACCTGGAAGAACCACTCCTCGTAAGAGGTTATATAAATCAGCCATAGTAGGCTGCTCAGACACAGGGGGAGCCGCACCCTGAGCTTCCACACCAGGGACCCTTTTCAGGAGATCCCACATGTCAGCAATAGTGGGGTGCCCAACCTCTACAGCCGCAACCACCGAAGGACCCGGTGTAGTATCCATCACCTGAGCCTCAGATGCCATGGAAGGAGGCAGCACTTCTGTGCTGTTAGTTCCAGATGCACCAGCAATAGGGCTGGTGGCTGTAGCCTGTAGCCCTTTCTGAGCAAGTTGATTGCAAAGAGCAACACAAGGCTGAACTGTTTTGCCCATTTGTGCCAACTGGGCAGTAATCTCATCATCTCTGCTGGTAGACTGGGAAGGCCTCTTCGAAGCAGATTGACCAGAGCTGGGTGCAGCCGCAGCTGCACATCTTTTAGATTGGGCCTTACTGCATGGCATCCTTCCTCCAGTGAATGGAACATGGGTCAAAGCAAAATCACCCAACCTTGGATGACTACCACCAGACCAAAAGGCCGCCCTTTCCCAAGTCTCACAAGAGATGCAAACAGCCAGGAAGTGTCACTGGCTACCAACCAGGAGGAAAGGTGTCCACCAAGGGTCCTATGTAGAGCCCTAACCTGAAGACAGCCATATTCCAACACACTCACCACTGGGGAGAAGTGCAACAATCCTCCCAACCAGCGATGGGGTCCTGACCTTACCAGACCGGGGTCACCGGGGCGGTGCTGGGACTGTATCCAGTACCGGGTCCCCGAGAATTGGGGATGCGGAGGCCCCAGCAGGCCCAGAGGACCGGCCTGAAGGTCCCTCTCAGTCTACTGGGATGCTCAGGGAAGATACCTGAACACTCCCGCTTGTAAAAGGAAGAAAAATCCATAAAAAATCACAACGCAGCCAAAGGCTACGAGCAAGTGCTAGGCACAAGCCAAGCCAAAGCCAAAGCAGAGAGCTGAGTGACGTTACTCGCTCAGTTCAAGCTCAAAAATGGCTGCCTCCATGTGGCACAGAGCTATAAAGAACAAACTCTAGTCCCAAGTCTCGTGAGACCGGTAGCACCACGAGACTTAGTGTAGCAACCAAACAACCCAATTGGACAAAGTGCGCAAGTGTTCTCATTCCCCTGCGCGCTTTGACCAAACAGGCATCTCATGTCCTTATTTGGCCAGCACAACAAGAAACCCCTCCCGACTCATCAGGGGGTGTCTTTCTGTACACTAGCACCCCAGTTGTGTAATTTCCTCCCCTTGGAGGCCTAATTGATGCCAATGTTGGAAACATTTCTGCACCATGTCAAAACTTGGCTTTTTAATGCTTCATGTTGGTTATGGACTTAAAAACATCGTAGTGAGGCATGACTGCTCTTCTGCTTTTTCTCACCACAGTTCAAATATTATGTGCAATAATGAGTGGCAAAATGCATGGAAAATTCAGGTAATTGTATCTCTGCTTGTCCATATAAATTGTTCAGACATACAGCCACACGTAAAATTATAGGTATGATGAATGCATACAAATACTTATGCTCTCTTCCATTGCAGGTAGAGAAGATGTATCTATGGATTAGAAAGAAATTCAGTCTCAGTAGCTAAAGGCATCTGGTCCCATCTGATCTTGGAATCTAAGAAAGGTCAGTCCTGTTTAGTACTTGGATGAGACACTGACAACAAATACCAGATGCTGTAGGCTATATTTCTGAAGAAGGAACTGGCAAAACCATTTCTGAGTATTGCTTGCCTAAGAAAACTCAATGAAATTCATGGGGTAGCCATAAGTAGACAGGCAACCAGAAGGTGCATGCATGCATGTGCACACACACACACACACACAGATAACCAGAATGCCTGGATATATACTTTATTACCAACAAACTTTGGGAATGGTCATTATATTGTTACCCTTGTTGTACATTGAGGTGTTAGCACAATTATCATAGGCTCCAAACAGATGGGCCAAATAAAGTGGCCTCTGGTCACTTTGAGGTGTGGTATTTAGATGACACATGCCCCCAAAGTGGCTTTAAGCCATACCATGGCTGTGCCAAGCTGGCAAGAGCTGGCCCTTTAAGGAGCGGATTTAATCTGCTCCTGCCGGTTGCTGTGATCATGGTGGCAGCCTGCTTTGGAAGCAGACTATGCAGTTGCCATGGTTCCAGCCTGATCAGGGTCCTTCCCAGGCTGACTGCTTTGGCCCATAGTCTTCCATTCCATTTCTCTCTGGCACTAAGTCTGAAATAATTAGTTACATTAATTAAGTAAGGAATAATTAAGTTATATTATGAACATTGCTTCTCTTGAAATGAAACTAGAAAGTGTTCAGCTTTTGCAATTTCTTTTACAGTAGTCTGTTTTTAAAGCATTTTTCTATTATCTTTTTATAATGTTGTTTTATTGTAAATTAATAATAATAATAATAATAATAATAATAATTTTTATTTATATCCCGCACCTCTGCTAGGCAATCGGGGTGGCGTACAGCATTTCAAAACATCAAAACAAAGTGGGTGGTGCTGGGCTTAGTTAGTGTCTCTCCCCCAGATGACATCAGATGGTAATGGAGGGAGGGCTCTTCTTCTTACACTAAGCCCGATGGTGCTGGGCCTAGTGTCTCTCCCCCAGATGACACTGGATGGAATGGAGGGAGGGCTCTTCTTCTTACACTAGGCCCAATGGTGCTGGGCCTAGTGTCTCTCCCTCAGATGACACTGGATGGAATGGAGGGAGGGCTCCTCTTCTTCTCCTAGGCCCGATGGTGCTGGGCCTAGTGTCTCTCCCCCAGATGACACTGGATGGAAAGGAGGGAGGGCTCCTCTTCTTACACTAGGCCCGATGGTGCTGGGCCTAGTGTCTCTCCCTCAGATGACACTGGATGGAAAGGAGGGAGGGCTCTTCTTCTTACACTAGGCCCGATGGTGCTGGGCCTAGTGTCTCTCCCTCAGATGACACTGGATGGAATGGAGGGAGGGCTCTTCTTCTTACACTAGGCCCGATGGTGCTGGGCCTAGTGTCTCTCCCTCAGATGACATCAGATGGTAATGGAGGGAGGGCTCTTCTTCTTATTCCAGGCCCGATGGTGCTGGGCCTAGTGTCTGTCCCTCAGATGACACTGGATGGAATGGAGGGAGGGCTCTTCTTCTTACACTAGGCCCGATGGTGCTGGGCCTAGTGTCTCTCCCTCAGATGACACTGGATGGAATGGAGGGAGGGCTCCTCTTCTTACACTGGGCCCGATGGTGCTGGGCCTAGTGTCTCTCCCTCAGATGATATCAGATGGTAATGGAGGGAGGGCTCTTCTTCTTATTCCAGGCCCGATGGTGCTGGGCCTAGTGTCTCTCCCTCAGATGACACTGGATGGAATGGAGGGAGGGCTCTTCTTCTTACACTAGGCCCGATGGTGCTGGGCCTAGTGTCTCTCCCTCAGATGACATCAGATGGTAATGGAGGGAGGGCTCTTCTTCTTATTCCAGGCCCGATGGTGCTGGGCCTAGTGTCTGTCCCTCAGATGACACTGGATGGAATGGAGGGAGGGCTCTTCTTCTTACACTAGGCCCGATGGTGCTGGGCCTAGTGTCTCTCCCTCAGATGACACTGGATGGAATGGAGGGAGGGCTCCTCTTCTTACACTGGGCCCGATGGTGCTGGGCCTAGTGTCTCTCCCTCAGATGACATCAGATGGTAATGGAGGGAGGGCTCTTCTTCTTATTCCAGGCCCGATGGTGCTGGGCCTAGTGTCTCTCCCTCAGATGACACTGGATGGAATGGAGGGAGGGCTCTTCTTCTTACACTAGGCCCGATGGAAATTACTTTGAAATTACTTTGAGGTACCCCTACCAAAGGGTAGAAAGTTTTTTCAAATACTATAAGTAAATAAAATATGCAATACTATTGTTACTGTTATGTAATACCATTGTTACTGTTACAGATATGAAGACATGGCCCCACTAAATGGGAGAGCAGGAAGAGAATTTATTGAAATGCTGAATTATGCTGTAGATTGTGATTTCTTATTTTCTGTTAGAATCATGAAATCATAGAATCTGGGAGTTGGAAGGTACCACAAAGGCCATCTACTCCAAACTGCTGTCATGCAAGAAAACATTAATAAAGTACTCATGAAAAATGTTGTAGTTGTTATAGATGGAAGGAATGATGTTGTAGTTATAGATGAAAGGAGTGTATGCTTTGTAGGCATATAGGTCAGTATCTTCTAGCATTCATCTATTTCAGGTAACTTAAAGTTAATTAGTTAGTTTTAATAAAAATTGCATCTTGAAGCAATTTTTAAAAGCACAACTATAATATTAATTAACCTGGGGGAGGAGCTTTAGAAGTATAATTGATTATTGCTGTACTTTTCTAAGTTATATTCTGTCATCGCTGCTACATTGACTGCATGACTACGTGCCAATGGAGGAAAACATTTCATGCAACTGATGAAACAGTTTCTAGTCTAGTCCATTAAGGACTGTGCCATTATGAATTTGTTAGTTTTTAAATTGCAGAACAAGGCAAAATAATAATAATAATGATAATAATAATAATAAGTTTTATTTATAACCCGCCCCTCTGCTCGGCAATCGGGGCGGCTTACAGCCGGTTAAAAAATACAATAGTTAAAACATTCCACCATCCCACACCCACACCCAAATCCTCCCACCCCTTAAAACCAAATTAAACTATCGTGAAATTAAAATCAAATTCAATCATAAAATACTATAAAACCAGTTGGCATACATATTGTGGCGGTAGGAGGGGTAAATAGCGGATCATCTCCAATTAGCAGGGCAGTTATTCCGGGAAGGCCTGTCAGAAGAGATCCATCTTTACTGCCTTTTTAAAGGCAGCAAGAGTGGTAATAAGACTGATCTTATCCGGCAGGCCATTCCACAGTCTGGGGGCGGTCGCAGAGAAAGCCCTCTGGGAGGTCTGCGAAAGGCTGGTCTTTATAGGCTGCACCAGATTCCTCCCAGAGGACAGAAGTGCGTGGGGGGGGGATCATAAGGGGAGAGGCGGTCCCTAAGATAAGATGGACCCAAGCCATGTAGGGCTTTAAAGGTTAAAACCAACACCTTGTACTGTGCTTGGAAACTGATCGGCAGAGAGTGGAGGGATTTAAGCACAGGTGTTATATGCTCCCTCCTAGATGTTCCAGTAATTAACCTGGCTGCCATATTTTGTACCAATTGAAGTTTCCAGGTTAGGCACGAGGGTAGCCCCATGTAGAGTGCATTGCAGTAATCCAGACGTGAGGTTACCAGAGCATGTACCACAGCTTCCAGATCCCTTATATCCAGATAAGGGCACTAAGGGTAGTGTGACCCTGTTGGTGCTCTTGGATCTCTCAGCGGCCTTTGACACCATAGATCATGCCATCCTCTTGGATCACCTGAGAGAGTTAGGAATTGGAGGCACTGCTTTGCAGTGGTTCCGTTCCTTCCTCTCGGACAGATCCCAGAGGGTGAGACTCGGGGACAGTTGCTCATCTAAAATTGAGCTTAATTGTGGCGTCCCTCAGGGTGCCATCCTGTCCCCGATGTTATTCAATATTTACATGAAGCCACTGGGGGATGTCATTCGGAGGCATGGAGTGCGGTGTCTTCAGTCCACTGACGACACCCAGATATATCTCTCCATGACCAGATCATCATCTTAGACTTCAGATGGACTCTCTCCTCTTAATGACTGTCTCAGAGCGGTAATGGATTGGATGAGGAAAAACAAATTGAAGTTGAATCCAGACAAAACGGAGGTACTCACAGTTACAGGCCCGAAACCAGATCTGGGAATACAGCTTCTGGTCCTAGATGGAGTCACACTCTCCTTGAAGGACTGTGTTCGCAGCTTGGGGGTACTCCTTGACTCGTCGCTTCACGTGACTATTCAGGTGAATGTGGTGGTCAGGAGTGCCTGTTATCAGCTTCGGCTGATACGCCAACTGCGCCCTTATCTGGATATGAGGGATCTGGAAGCTGTGGTACATGCTCTGGTAACCTCATGTCTGGATTACTGCAATGTGCTCTACATGGGGCTCTATTCTACTGTTTTAATTTGATTTTTATGGGGTGGGTGGGTTAGGGATGGGGCGGGGACAGAATTGTTTTAACTGTTGTATGTTTTAATTTGTATGCTGCCTCGATTGCTTTGCAGAGGGGCGGGTTAAAAATAAAATTTATTATTATTGTTATTATTATTATTAACCAACCACAAATTAGTATAACATTACACATAATACAATAAATTGTAGATTTTCAACAGGCATTCAATACCTCCTTATGCAAGCATCTAAATATGAGTAGAGTTACACAAGTGTAATGTCCAACTGACAGAAGATTCCATGGCCTCAACTAGATTTCCTGTACATCTTTGGGCCTGTACAAACTAGCCACAAGGGCCAGCCTAGGGGTAGAGTTGGGGTGGGGTGACCAAACGCTGGCCACCCTAACTCCGCCCTAACACCGCCATCATGCTGCATGCCCCACTGCATGGTGTGTGGCATCAGGGCACTCCCTTGGCACAGTGTGTAGACACACTGTGCCACAGGGGTGCAGAAGAGCCATGGCAATGGCAGTAAGAGTGGCTTTTTGCCACTCCAAAAAGGAGTGGCATTTGCCAGCTCATTTTTGGAGCGGCAAAAAGCCAGATCAGGGCTGTAGCATGAGTTTGTTGCGGCCCCAATGCAGTGCTGCCAGGGGCGGCATGGAGCCACCCCTTAGGTGCCATCTGTATGGCCCCTTTGTTTTCATTGTATAAGTATTAATGACACATCTAAGCATTCTAATATTTTATTAACATTTTGCATGATTTGTTTTCATTACACAATCTGTGTTTTTTTATTTACTGTTACTTTTTATATTCATAAATTCCATTTGACAGGCAGGGAGGGCATTTGACAATTAGATGGTAGATAAATGTTGTACATAAATAAATAGATAATTTAAAATACATGTAAGTATTCAAATATTCTCTGAAACCAGCTCTCTCTCATAATACCCTTTCTTAAATGTGGAAGCTTTGTCTTTTCTGCTGACTGCCTCAGAGGAAGGGAACTTATTGAATAATGCCACTCATCACAACTGTGAAGGTAAAGCCATCAAATTAACACTTTCAGGACACTGACAAGCCTCAATCCCTCCCTGATGAGCATATGGGTTATAAACAGAAGTTTACAAAGTGTCAGCCTAAGAGAAAATGAATAGTCACCTGTCAGCTCAAACCTGTAAATGGAACCATCTCAAAACTGCTTATTAAAAATCACAATCTCTCCCAGGACACATTTGCAGAACTTAATGATTGACAGAGACAAAGAGCATGACCTGGCTTCCATTGATGGTAGTGGAGAAAATCTTGCTGTGTCTAATTTCCTCTCACCTGCAGGGAATTTACAGTGGCATATACCTCACCTGCAGGGGATTTATACTTGTATAAATTCATTTTCTTGTTTCATTTATTTAATCTTGATTTACAGTAATGAAAATAAGATCTCTAGTTCCAGTATAACAATGAAGGAACTGAACAGAAATGTTAAATGTTGGAGAAGATCAAAAGGCTTTGGTCCACTGAACCTGTTCTAATAACATATTTTGCATTTTGTTTATATCAGCAACCTATTAACTTAAAGGCATTCTATTTAAATATCTTAGACATCTCCTAGGCTACTTGAATAAATTGCTAGCCACTCTTGTAAATGTTCAAACTCAAAGCAGGCTAAGAAAATATTCCAAATTAAATGTAATCGGGCAATCAGTCAAATATGGCTCCTTTCATTTATTTGCAAACATACACGAACATACACATTACTTTGGTTTCAGTTAAATGACTCTAGAAGAAAGCTGTATTCAGATTATGTTTTTAATATATTTTCTGTTTCAATGATGGGGAAGGAAGGTTCAGCCTATGGGCCACACGCAAGCTTTTTCCTGCCCTCAGAGATTCTCAGGAGACCCCAAATCTCCTTATACTTGAAAAGAATATATATATATATATATATATATATATATATATATATATATTAAAAAAAATCAGCTGAATTTTGGCAAAAAGAACAAAACATGAAAAACAACATTATGGCAGGAGTTGATCGTAGGCCAGTGGCATCACCAGGATAGGTGTCACCCAGTTTAGTAATTCATAGTGTCTCCCCTCCCCCCCATGACCTACTCCCATGCCACACTATACAGAATCCATAGTAAATTTATTTGTACTAATGTCACTCATCAGTCATAATTCCCATATATCACTGAATATAATGGCAATGATTGTGATATAAACCACTAGCAAAATTAAAATTATATTTTTAAATTACAATATCATATGCACAGCCTACATATATTTACATGCTCATTGTTTCATGTGGTTAAAGTGAGAATTTGGAAAGTTGTGATGCTTCTAAAGAAAATTAAAAAGAATTTTAAAATAGGTTTTTTTTTTAAAAAAATTAAAAAATATTACAATTTAATTTTTTTTTAAATTAAAACCTCTCCTTTCTCCTCCCACTGAGCCTTACCCCACCCACACTATCTCTTTAGTGTTTTGAAGTGATATAGGTGAATTCTACAGCCCAGATGTTTGGGGAGCAGTGGTATCACCCTCCTTTAGGGTGTGAGCCACACCCCACTAGTCATGCCCCCTGTTATAGACCATTAAACCAAGATGAAATGATGGCTGATGCTTTTCTGAAACAAATCTCAGAACTCTCTTAAGAAGCAAGAGCTAGTAGTTATGAAGGACTTCAGTTATCCTGATATCTGCTGGGAGACTAGCTCTGCTAAGCATAGGCTCTCCAACAAATTCCTGATGTGTGCCTTGCAGATAATTTCCTCTTCCAAAAGGTGGAAGAAGGACCAAGAAGACCAGCAATCCTGGATTATTATCTGCAAGGCACACATCAGGAATTTGTTGAAGAGCCTATTGTTCCTACCCAATACAAAGGAGTTGGTCACTGGAATCAAATTGGTTTTCCTTGGGGAGTGGCCATGTAATAATAGAATTCATGATTGTGGGACAGGCCAAAGAAGTCAAACATAAACCTTGAATTTCAGGAAAGCTGATTTTATCAAGCTCAGGTAAGTACTGGCCAGAATCCCAGAGATGGGATTTCATGAAGAAGGGACTTCTAAAAACACAATCACAAACAATTCCATGGAAGAAGAAAAATGGGAAACATCTGGAAAAAAAAACCCAATGTATCTCCACAGTAAACTCAAGGAAGAAGTGAAAAGGAAAAAGAGCATGTGTAAAGAATGGAAGGAAGGACAAATCACTGAGGAAGAATACAGAGGTGTAGCCCAGCTTGCAGGAATAGTATTAGAAAAGCCAAAGCTCAAAATTAGCAAGGAGCAACAAACAAACAAAAAAAGGTGGGGAGGTTTCAAATATGTTCAAAGCATGTGAATGACAAAGGAAATGGTGGGACTGCTGCTCAGCAAGCGTGGTAAAATGCTACCAGATGACAATGAAAAGGCAGAAGTGCTCATTACCTATTTTGCTTAGATTTTTTTCTTCCCAAAAAAAGAGGACTGTGTGCTTTCATGAATCAGCAGAAACTTTGGTAAGAAATCCAGGTTGCAAATTGATAAGGAGTTATTAGGAATCCCTACTTAACCTAAATGAGTTCAACTGTGCAGGTCCAAATGAAGTGCATCCCAAAGAATTGAAGAAACTTGCTGACATACTCACAGAACCACATACTAACATTTTTTGAGAAATTTTGGAGAACAAATGAGGTTCCAGAGGACTGGAAACAGGAAAACATAAAAAAAAAATCAAGGAAACTACAAGTTATCCTGATCTCAGTACCAGGAAAATATTAGAATGAATTATGCAGGAGTCCATCTGCAAAAATCTTGATAACAATATCCCGCATGATGTTTTGATTATCAAACTGATAAAATATAGAATATATGGAACACCCACAGATGGATCCATAATTAGTTTGAAAATCATGCTCAAAGAATGTCAACTCCAGCAGATAATCAGGTCCAGAAATCCAGGCAATAGTTAAGACTGGTGGAAAAAAAATATTTAATAGCTATAGGTCCCCACTAGAGATATTTGTTGTCAGAACTGAATAGCAAGCATTAGTAATGCATAATTAAACCACACATGGTTTAAAAATATTGGTGGTCTAGTTCATTCATTACATACGCAAAACACTTTGGTTCACACTTTTCCCATACCATTCCCCCCTTGTTATTTCATCCAGCTTCTGCCCACACAAATGACTTTAGGTGCCTGCCTACTCTACTTTGTTATCATACACCTGTGCAATAACTATTCTCTACAGTAATTGTTTTACTGCGTATCCCATCACCGTACCTCCATCTGCAACTAAATTCATGGCAGGTAAGATGGAAAAGCAGCACCTGATAAAGAGCTGTCATCAGTAGCTGTGCTTCATATTGGAATGAGGTCTCAAGTGAAATAGCAATAGCAATAGCAGCTTCATTTATATACCATGCTAAGTCTCTAAGCAGTTTACATCTGTAAGCTAATTGCCCCCAACAAGCTGGGTAGTCATTTTAGTGACCTTGGAAGGATGCAAGATTGGGTCGAGCCTGAGCCCTGGCTGGTATTGAACTCACAACCTTGTGGTTTGTGAGTGAGTGGCTGCAGTACAAGCATTTAACCACTGCACCACCAGGGCTCCTGCAGCATGGTTCTATCCTGGAGCCAAACTCTTCAATGTTTTTATCAATTATTTAAATGATGAGATGGAGGGAATCCTTATCAAATTTGTGGATGATACAAAACTAGGAGGAGTAGCTAAACATTGGAAAATAAGGAAAGGATTCAAGAAGACATTCCCCCTTTGCAGACGGCGCTTTGTGCCATCTTGGAGGTAAGGAAGGCGAGGGGCAGCCTCACGCTGGGCTCCCCAACCCCTTCCCAAACACGTCATCAGAGCGCCCATTGCTCCACACAACGGGCGCTCTGATGACGTCCTTCCGCTGCAGCGTCCGGACATGCTGCAATGGAAGAGAAGCCGAAGAGGTGCCCAATGCCTCTTGCGGCACACCTTCGGTGCCTTGTGGAAGGAGCACTATTTTAGCACTCCTTCCAGGGCCCGAAAAGGGGTGCATTGGGGCCGAGGAGTGCAGGTACCTCGGTCCCAATTCACAGCTTTTCTGGGCGGCCCATGGCCGCCCGTTTGCAAAGGCCCTTTGATAAACTAAAAACTGGGTTGAAATTAATAAAAAGAAAGGCAACAGAGACGAATGCAAAATTCTACATTTAGGCTCCAAAAAAAAAAAAAAAAAAAAAAAAAGGACCAGTATAGGATGGGGAAAACTTGGCTCAGCAGTACTACATGTAAAAAGGACCTTGGGACTATTGTTGATCATAATCATAAGACCAGTAGTGTGATGCTACAGCAAAGAAGCCAAATGTTCTTAGTCTACATTAATACAATAATAGTTTCCAAGTCAAGGGAAGTAATAGTACCCCTATATTCTGCACTGGCAAGATAGATTTCAGTAGAACATTAGTAGGAACTTCTTGAAAGTGAGAATAATTGGACAGTGGAACCAACTGTCCTGAGAAGTGATGTGTTCTCCTTCTCTGGTTGTCTTCAGAGAGAGGCTGGGCAGTTACCTGATGAGGATGGTATAGCTGGAGATCCTGCATTTAGTAGGGGGCTGAATCTGATGGCCAGTAAGACTCCTTCCAACTCTATGATGTGTTGGCTGTAATTGATGTGCAGGAAAGAGTGGCCTGAATCCACTCTGGTCAGAAGTCGGTCCGACCCCTGCTGGCCACATGGCCTGCTCCCAAGGCAGGCAGTACACACAGGGGCTGGCAGGAGTCAGATTATGTGAGTTCCTTTTTACTCTGATACAAAGGATTAGAGTGCAGCTTTGCCACAGCTTCTGGCCACTTTGGAGACATGTGTCACCCAAAGTAGCCAGAAGCCACTTCACTGTACCCATTTGTTTCACCCCCGTGACACTATGCCACAGAAAAATGATGGTTTGACTCTTCTGCCCCACTATTCCCCAAATGTATGAGAAAAGCTAAAAACTACATCTGGGATAAGTCCTGGATCTGGAGGCAGCTAGAAGAAAATGGTACCAATACCCTTTAAAGATGCCAATCCCTGCTCTGTTTAAAATTCTGTCTAAATGTCTACATGGAATTTGGATGACACACAATAAATCCATATTTCTATACCAAGGGCTTCAAAATCTCAAACAGATAAAGTATAATCTAGTATTTCATGCTTTAATAATAGCTTATCAAAGGTTAATGAAGTACTTTACAACCAATAATTAATCCAGTGTCAAGATTTCTCAGGTAAGTATTAAAATATCAGTTTTATAGTAGTCCTCATCAGTGATTCATCTTTACACAGGAGGCATTGGGACCAAAACAAGTATGTCAGCATCGTCCAATTCTATCATCACTCCCATCTTTCTTCATGCAGTGGAATGCCTCTTTTTTGCTACATTCTGGATGGGCTTTTGACAGATAGTTGACAATAACAAGGTGACATTGAAATAACAATGACAAGGATGATGATGACAACAACAAACTAATAATAATAAGACTCAGGGCCTCGGCAGATGACTAAAAGAGTCGTCTGCGAGACCTGGAAGAGGAGGAGCCACCGCACAAGCGGCGCTCCTTCCTCTTCCTGAGGTTGCCCTGGGAGCTGCCAGCCCTCCTCACGGCCGGCGCTTCTGGGGCAACCTCCCGCCGCAGCGCCTGCACGCGCTGCGGCAGAAAAGCCAGGGAAAGTGCGCCCTATGCGTTTAGGGCGCACTTTCCCTGTCTTGTGGAAGGAGCGCTATTTTTGCGCTCCTTCCAGGGACGCCGCAGGAGCGCCATGGTCCGGCTGCCGAGGTCCCGCGGCGCTCCAGACCAGGGCATCCCCGACGCCCTGGTCTGCATCCCCCTCAGTTAAATTTTAAAGTTCAGAAGATATAATTGAGAATCTAGTTATTGGCATCAATATGTCACTGAGTGTGGATTCTTCAGCTGTACTGCCAAACCACAATTAAACCTAATATCCTTTATAAGATCAGTCCCACTATAAAATTAACTATATCAATATATAATTATATACCTAAAGTGCGTTTTATATTAAGCCTATCTGGTCTGGTTTGGACTGCTTTGGAACCGATACAGTCTTATATGGACTTGAATATGAATTGAAATTTTAAAAATCTGAATTTTCTCTGCCTTTTATTGAGTTGCATTGGAAACCCAGAAGGAGCCTAAGAGTTATGCTTTTTCACAGAAAAGCGTGATGTCTGGATATACAATTACCCCTCCAGAGAGGATTAAGTCTGCCATTCTGGCTGGGGCTGATGGAAGATAAAGTTCAACAACATCTGGAAGACCACAGATACTCCGATACTTAGTAGAACCAAATCCCATGAAAAAGTGTAATCATACACTCATGTTTCCAGGACAAAATTCTATTTAATTCAGGCATAGATAGGATTCCACTGTAAATTGGCAATCTCCTCCTGTACTTCATTTTAATACTTAGACTAGCAGTGCAATCTCAGATGTCTCCTCAGAGGTAAATCACATTAAGATCAGTGTGATTTATTTATACCTGCCATTCCCATGACATAGAATTCAAGCCTATGAAGATTTTGGGTAAAATCCAACCTAATAAAAATAATTCCAGACAACTCAAAAACTTTCCCATTGTTCTTATATTTTGGTTGGTTCTATGAAAGTATTCCCTACTTTGGAATTTTTAATCTTTAGATTTGTTTGTACTAAGTTCTATTGTGTTTTAATTATGTATTTTAATGTTCCAGTGCTCAGCTTGGAGGTGCCTCTGGGGTTTCTCAAAGGAAAACAAAGGAAAAACCCCTCTGAATAAAACTTGCCAAGGAACCCCCACAAAAGGCACACAATGAAGAACTCTAGACCTTATGGAGCTATCCAAGGCATTGAACATATTATAAGCATAAGTTCAGCCGCTTGATCACTCTTGTAAATGTTGGAGTATCTCACATAAAACCTAATATAGATTTACTGCTTCACAGCAACTTCTGCCTCAGATCTAATTATAGTACAACATTTACACAGCTTCTGGTTGCCCACACAACCAGTTTTTTGCAGTTGTAGAATGAGGCATTCAAAACCTCCTTACACAAGTTGTTCTTTCCACTCTACAGAAACTGGGCTCAGAAGCCAAGTAGCACAATTGTCCACTCACATCCCATGCTACTGTTTGCTGCAAGAATTGCTTACTGTTCTGCCTCCACACCCTTTACCTACTCACCCTTTACTTACACAGCCTCTATCAATGCATCCTTTAGGGAAGGACATCTTCCATCTTGTCTGAAGGAAGCGGCTGTTAGGCCGCTTCTGAAAAAACCTTCCCTTGACCCCCTGGACATGAGAAATTATAGGCCTGTGTCATTGTTGCCATTCTTGAGCAAGGTGATCGAGAGGGCGGTTGCTCTTCAGCTCCAAGCTGTCTGGGATGAAACCGATTATCTAGACCCATTTCAAACCGGCTTCAGGACAGGCTTTGGGGTTGAGACTGCCATGGTTGCCTTGACCGACAATCTGCGTCTGAGCATCAACAAGGGTAGTGTGACCCTGTTGGTGCTCTTAGACCTCTCAGCGGCTTTTGACACGATAGACCATGGCATCCTCTTGGACCGCCTGAAGGGGTTAGGTATCGGGGGTCCTGCTTTGCAATGGTTCCGGTCCTTCCTCTCGGGTAGGTCTCAGAGGGTGCTGCTCGGGGACTGTAGCTCCAGTAAGAGGGACCTCACTTGTGTGGTCCCTCAGGGGGCTATTTTGTCCCCGATGTTATTTAACATCTATTAAATGGAAGCCGCTGGGTGAGATAATACGGAGTTATGGTGCTGGGTGTTATCAGTATGCTGATGACACCCAAATCTATTTCTCTGTGTCTCGTTCATCGGCCTCGAATTCCAATGGCATCTCCTCTCTCAATGAATGTCTTCGGGTGGTAATGGGCTGGATGAGGAAAAACAGATTGAAACTGAATCCAGACAAGACGGAGGTGCTCACAGTAGCGGCCCCGAAACCAAGAATTGGGTTGCAACCTCCAGTCCTGGATGGAGTCACACTCTCCTCCAGTGATTGTGTTCGCAGTCTGGGGGTGCTCCTTGATTCGTTGCTCCTGATGACAAATCAGGTAAATGCGACGGTCAGGAGCGCCTGTTATCAGCTTCGGCTGATACGCCAGCTGTGCCCTTCTCTGGAAGTAAGGGATCTCGAGACTGTGGTGCATACGCTGGTAACCTCACGCCTTGACTCTACATGGGGCTACCCCTGTGCTTAGTTCAGAAGCTTCAGTTGGTCCAAAACATGGCAGCCAGGCTTATTTCTGATACATCTAGGAGGGACCACATTACTCCTGTTTTGAGGTCCCTCCACTGGCTGCCTATTAGCTTCTGGGCACAGTACAAGGTGTTGGTTATCACCTTTAAAGCCCTAAATGGCTTGGGTCCAAGCTATCTCAGGGACCGCCTCCTCCCATACAATCCTCCCAGCGCTCTCTGGTCCTCTGGGAGGAACCTGCTGAAGCCTCAAAAACTGAGGCTTGCGACGACCTCCCAGAGGGCTTTCTCTGCTGTCGCCCCCAAACTCTGGAACGACCTGCCGGACGAGATCCGTCAGTTGACTTCCTTAGACAGCTTCAAAAGGCTGTTAATCTCTTCCAGCAGGCCTTTCCAGATTGATTATCCTAGCCCAGGGCTTCCCGGTCCTCTCGGGTCATCTGGCCCCCTTAGGTTCCCCGACCTCCTCTTCCTCTCGTGGCCCCATCATTCATTCTGATGGATGAGGAAGGTTTCAGAGGTTCCCCAGGTTTTATTCTGTTCTGTTTGTTTGTTTTTTCTCTCTGTAGGTTTTTTAATGTTCTTATAAATGCTTTGACTTTTTAAATCATGTAATGTTTAATACTGTTTTAAAGGGGGGTATTCTGTTTATTGTAAATTGTGTTTTAGGCTGTAAACCGCCCAGATTGTGTTACCATTGGGCGGTATATAAATAAATTTTATTATTATTATTATTATTATTATTATTATTATCCGACAGAACTCGCCTTAGGAAACACCTTGATTCCTATAGGCTTTACGTGCAGCACAGAAATCCTTCTGTTCTGCACGTATTGCGTCTGTGGAGTCTCACCCGGCAGAACTGTTTAGGGTGTTGGGGGAGTTGACGAAGGTTTCCCCTGCGCCAACTCCCCTTCTTAACCCAACGACAACTTGCTGTGAGGCATTTAACATCTACTTTGCAGATAAAATCTCTCAGTTAAGAGACGACTTGGACGCCAGTGTTTTAGCAGATTCCGTAGATGAGGCATCCAGGAACTCCGTTGATGGGATTTTACTGGATCAATTACAATCTGTGAGTACCGATGATGTGGACAAGCTTCTTGGAAGAATGAGGAAGACAACATGCCCCCTCTATCCATGTCCATCTTGGCTGGTCGTCCAGGGAGGGGACGCGTAGAAGGTGTTCCTTCGGGACAGAATCAATGCGTCATTCAGGGAAGGTAATGTACCATCTTGTTTAAAGGAGGCAGCAGTTAGGCCACTCCTGAAAAAACCTTCCCTGGATCCCCTGGATAGAAATAACTATAGACCAGTCTCCTTGCTACCTTTTCTTAGCAAGGTGATCGAGAGGGCAGTTGCTTCCCAACTCCAGGCAGTCTTGGATGAAACTGATTATCTTGATCCATTTCAAACTGGCTTCAGGACAGGATATGGAGTTGAGATTGCCATGGTTGCTCTGACCGATGACCTCCACCTGGGTATCAACAGGGGTAGTGTGACCCTGTTGGTGCTCTTGGATCTTTCAGTGGCCTTTGACACCATAGATCTTGCCATCCTCTTGGATCGCCTGAGAGAGCTAGGAATTGGAGGCACTGCTCTGCAGTGGTTCCACTCCTTCCTCTCAGGCAGATCCCAGAGGGTGAGGCTCGGGGACAGTTGCTCATCCAAAATTGAGCTTAATTGTGGCATCCCTCAGGGTGCCATCCTGTCCCCGATGTTATTTAACATCTACATGAACTCGCTGGGTGAGATCATTTGGAGGCATGGAGCACAGTGTCTTCAGTACACTGATGACACCCAGCTTTATTTCTCCATGACCAGATCATTGGCTCAGACTTCAGATGGCCTCTCTCCTCTCAATGACTGTCTCAGAGCGGTAATGGATTGGATGAGGAAAAACAGATTGAAGTTTCAATCCAGACAAAACGGAGGTACTCACGGTCACATGCCCGAAACCAGATTTGGCAATACAGTCTCCAGTCCTGGATGGAGTCACACTCTCCTCTAAGGACTGTGTTCACAGCTTTGGGGTGCTCCTAGACTCGTCACTTCACATGACTTGTCAGGTGAGTGCAACGGTCAGGAGTGCCTGTTATCAGCTTCGGCTGATACACCAACTGCGCCCTTATCTGGACATGGGGGATCTGGAAACTGTGGTACATGCCCTGGTAACCTCACATCTAGATTACTGCAATGCGCTCTACATGGGGCTACCCTTGTGCCTAACCCGGAAACTACAACTGATCCAAAATATGGCAGCCAGGTTAATTACAGAAACATCTAGGAGGGAGCACATAACACCTGTGCTCAAATCCCTCCACTGGCTGCCGATTAGTTTCTGGGCGCAGTACAAGGTGTTGGTTTTGACCTTTAAAGCCCTACATGGCTTGGGTCCATCTTATCTTAGGGACCGCCTCTTCCCGTATGATCCCCCATGCGCCCTTAGGTCCTCTGGGAGGAATCTGCTACAGCCAATAAAAACTAGGCTGTCTCAGACCTCCCAGAGGGCCTTTTCTGTGGCTGCTCCCAGACTATGGAATGGCCTGCCGGACAAGATCCGTCTCATTACTACACTTACTGCCTTCAAAAAAAAACAGTAAAGACGGATCTCTTCTGGCAGGCCTTCCCGGAATAATCCCCTGGCTCTAGAGGAGATGGTTTTAGTGCTCCTAGTATCATGGCTGCCTTATTGTTTTGTTGGTTTTATTGTACTACGGCATTTTAATTTTCTCTATAGTTTAATCTTGTTTTAGGGGATGGGTGGGGGATTCCGAGATGAGGGAATGTTTTTAACTTTGTATGTTTTAAAATGCTGTAACCCGCCCTGATTGCTGAGCAGAGGGGTGGGCTATAAATAAAATTTATTATTATTATTATTATTATTATTATTATTATTATTACATGATCTATGCAGTCAAAGGCTTTGCTATAGTCTATAAAGCACATGGTTATTTTCTTTTGGAATTCCCTGGTTTGCTCCATTAGCCATTGTGTGTTTGCAATGTGGTCCCTCATACCTTTTCCTTTCCTGGGATTTCTTGGACCTCTGAGATTTCTCTCTCCATGTATGGTTGGAGTCTATGTTGCAGAATTTTGAGCATGATTTTGCTTGCATGGAATATCAGTGCTATGGTCATTAATTGCTGCAGTCTCTTGTGTCTCCCTTTTTGTGGAAGAGAATGTATATCGATTGCTTCCAATCTGTTGGCCATCATTTTGTTTTCCATATCTGTTGACATATGTTAATCAGCACTAGAGTTGACTCTGTCAGTGTGGATTGCACCAGTTCAATTGAAATATCATCTGTTCCTGGTGATTTGTTTTTCACTATTTCTCTTATTGCAGTTTCCACCTTGTTCCATGTGTCCTTCATTTTGTCATCTCTTTTGTATAATTCTTCTGTGTATTGCATCAAACCTCTTTTTATTCCTTCTTGGTCTTGAATTATATTATTTTTATTGTCATAGATCATCCCAGTCCTTGGTTTGAATTTTCCTTTGATTTCCTGGATCTTGTTAAATAGATTTCTTGTTCTTCCCTTTTTGTTGTTGTCTTCTATTTCTCTGCATTGGTCATTGTAGTAATTTTCTTTATCTTTCCACACAAGCCATTGTACTGTTTCATTCATAATTCTTATTTTGTTCCTATCTGTTTTGTTTTTCTTCTATTCTTTTCTTTATTGCTTATAGTGTGTTTTTTTCTGTCATCCATGTTTTTTTCTCTTTCTTTTTGTTTATTGAAAGTGTCTGTCTGCATTTTTCTTTTATTATGTCTCTGGCTTCAGACCATAGTTCCTCTGGTTCTCAGTCTATTATGATTAGTAATGCAAATCTGTTTCTTATGTTGTGTGGATGATGGGTGTTGCAGTGATGCTCTTTAGCACCCAGCAGAATCTACAGGACAAGCTGGCTGCTGTGAACCATAGCCACTTTGTATCTCTTACCATCAACTGGCTCAGCTTCCCTTCTTCAGGATCCTGTCTTCCTCAGTCAAGAAGACACATTGTAAAGTCCAAAAGCATAGTTTTATTAATACATATAAAAGAAAAATAACATAGCTAAGTAAAATCCATTGTGATGAACTTATCCAGTTCAGCCATGAAAGATTGCATCTTTAACAATCCAAAAGCATTAGGATCCCACTTGTTGCAGTTAAAACCACTGCTGCCAGGTAGGCATGCACACGCACTCACATCTTGAATAATAAACATTCTACACAAAGGCTTCTCTAGGCCCTTCCCATGCTCCACCTTCTAGGTGTTAACATTATGATAATTGGATAATGCCTGCATGATGTATGTTAACCCAGCTTCTTGCTGTCCATCATCCACCATGTGACTATTTTCTCAAGCCTAATGATTATTTACCTTTTTGATATCTCTTGTTACCCATAACAAAGTCTGTGTCCATGAGTTCTACCTTTGGGAAAGTATATGTTCATGTCTGTGTAACCATCTGGTGTTAGATTCACTTTGTTTTTCTAGATGTTGTTCTCATGAGGAAATTTCCACAGACACATCTCTACATTTCACCTTTGACTGCATAGCCCATCCATATCCTAACAGTCAGTAAATTCAGTTCAGATATTATTTAGATCATATTTTGGTATAATCACTGGTTTTGTTTTCTTCTTGAATTTTACTCTTATTTTTCATATGAGTAATTCATGATCTATGCCACAGTTGGTGCCTGGTCTAGTCTTGGCAACCAGTATAGAGTTCCACCATCTTTTACTTCCAATTATATAATCTATTTGATTTTTGTGTTGACCATCTGGTGATATCCATCTGTACAGCCTTCCTTCTGGTTGTATGAAAAATGTGTTTGCAATGAATAGGTTATTGGCTTCACAAAAATCTATGAGACACTCATCTGCTTCGTTTCTTTTGCTTAATCCAAATTTGCCTACTTGAATATCCAGCAGTTACTGATCTATAACTCTAGGTTACAATTGCATGTCTGCAATACTGAATGCCAGATATTATTTATTAGATATTGTACTTATTTTGTAACAGAATATTATTAATTTATTGTTTTAGGCTATCATTTCTGTTCTGTAGAATCAAAGTACAACACTGAAAACTCCTCCATAGATGTATTCACCCCCTCTTTTAAAACCATTTGTTGGCAGCCATCATTACATTCTGTTTAACTATGTGCTATATAAGGTTAAACATCTGTTATATGAAGCACTTCCTTTTATCTGTCTTGAATGTCCCACCATTTATCTTCAGAGGATGACCCTGAGGTTCCATTACTGTGAGAAAGGAAAAAGAATTCTCTTTAACTTTTCTATATTATGTATAATATTATACAGTTCTACCATGTCTCTTCTTATTAACCTCTTTTTCTAAGCTAAATAGCCCCAGATATCATCAACTTTCCTTGCATGATCTTTGTTGTAGCCCCTTCATCATTTGGGTTGTCCCTTTCTGTACCTTTTCCAGCTGTACAATATCCCATCTTAGGTATGATGACCAGAACTATATACAATATTTCAGGTGTGGATTTTTGTAAGGACAGTTTTGTTTTCAGTTCCCATTTTAGTGATGTCCAACATGGAAATCATTATTTTTGCAGTAGCTGCACACTGAGTAAATATTTTCACCAGACTATCTACCCCGGGGGTAGGCAACCTAAGGCCCGAGGGCTGGATATGGCCCCTTAAGGCCTTTGGACCGGCCCCAGGCTGGTCCTGCCGCCACCACCGCCACCTCCCCCCGCTGACCCCCCCGCCACCGCCCGGTATGATGATATTGATTATTGTTGTTATTACTTGTTCTTGGGGTTTTCTTGGCAAAATCTCCACAGGGGTTTTGCCATGGCTTTTCTGGGGCTGAGAGAGTGTGCATGCATATTTTTTATTTTTTTATTTTTATTTTTTATATTTATTTATGTATTTATTTATTTATTTATTTATTTATTTTTGGTGCTTTGCCCCCCCGCCAATTGTCTGAGGGACAGCAACCCAGACCCCAGCTCAAAAAGTTTGCCTACCCCTGATCTACCCCAAGCTAGGATCTCTTAATGATTTGCTAGCAGCTTTGATTCCATCAGTATATATGTGAAATTGGGATTTTTCTTCACAATATGCATCATTTAACACTTGATTACATTTAATTTCATTAGCCATTTGACTGTCCATTCTCTCAACTGGGATCTCTTCATTATTACTTTTTTGTTCCCACCATCCTAAATAATTGTCTTCAACAAATGTAGCTACCTCATGGCTCACCCCTTATGTCCGATTGTTTATTGTTGGGAAATCAAGCATTCTCTCTTATAGATGGGGTGGGGTGGGGTGGCATTACTGTTACAGCAATTGGGGATTTTATATAGTATAGGGGCCCCTACATGTCTATACCCATTCTGAGTTCTTTAGCTCAAGTTTCCCCATTTGGTCTTCTGTCTATCACAGTACATGGTCATAAATATTTTCTGTATTCAAGCAGCAAGACCATGTAACCCCAGAAATTGCTGGGGTTGGTGGTCATATAAAACTCCCCCTTCTCTATCAGCTTCCTCTTTTATTCATTTCCCTCCTTTGTTCTCTGCATCAAGGTTAGTTTAAATCTTAAGCTCACTGAGATCTTCCTTTTGCCTAATCTTTTCATTAGTTAATTAGTAATTAGTGAAAAATAATTAGTACAATTATTTAGCTTGTAACTTAATGCTGCCTGATTGAATTTGCTTCAGTCATTTTGAATCAGGGAGATGCTGAAGACTGAAGCACATTACTTCTTCTAAACACTGTTCACAGAGGTTGTTTCTTAATAAATCCAGTCTTCAGTTTTTCCCCCAACAAGGGCTAACACTCCTTTTCCCCATAATTATGGACAATTTAAAAACCATCATTCCAATATAAATCCCCCAAGGGCCCCAGAGCTCTGATGCCACAATAAAATACAGTTCCCATGATTCCCTAACCCTAACCCTAACCCTAAAAGTGGACTCAATTTGCACTATTTCTGGCAGTCTGCAACCCCCTCATAGTGATCTATCTATGAAAGGACTTCTTTGTGCTAAGTTTGTTCTCAACTCTTTGACATGGGACTTCATCAAAATTCTTTTGGAAGTCTGTTTGCTTACTGGATCAATCCTGTCCATACATTTATTGACCCTTTGAAATACTGGTAGAAGTTTAATGAGACAAGACTTACCTTTGAACAAACTATTATTATTCTTTTTCAGCAAGGCTTGCCTACTATATGCTTGATAATTTTATCCATAGCAATGCTATCCAACAATTTATCAGGAACGCATATTACTGTATAATTACTGTATAGCTTCCTTGATCTCCCCGGATCCTTTTTTAAACAATGCTATTACACTTACCACTCTTCAGTCCTCCAGCTCAAAGGCTGATCTTAGGGGACATGTTACATATTTTAGTTAGCAGATCAGTAATTTCACTTTTGGTTTCCTTCAGAATTCTTTGGATAACCCCTGGAAACATTCAGACATAGTTATTACTTCAACCATAGGTCTCTCTATAGCAGAGATCTCCTGTGGAATCCATTCTATCACATTGCATGCTGAAGGCCAGATTTTAGAGAAAACAACTTGGGCCTTTTCTGTATAAGCTAAAACGCCCATCTATCCCCCACCCACCCACCCCATTCTGGTGTCATTTTGCTCAGATGACGCATGGCCTAAACCCCAGTTCTGGTACAAGTAGTCCAGATGACATCAGGCATGTTCGCCACTACAACTGGGGTATAAGAACCTTAAAATGAATATAAAATACATCCCTCTTACTTTGAATCTTCAAGGAAGATCTGAAGCCCTTTTTTTCACACAGGAGCAGCTGTCTGAATAAGCATCCCACTGAATCACCCTGCACATCCACTGTTGTTGCCAGCTACTTGCTTGGAGGTCAGAATGGGGCAGCCAGCCATGTGATCATCACTGGGCACCTCGTTCTGGCCTCAGAAGCAAGTGACCCTTGGTTACAGAGGTGGTGATTTAGCAAGACACATGTGTAGACCACCACTCCAGCATGGAAAGGGAGGCAAAGTAATGAAGTGAGATTGGGGCAGCTCTGAGGCCAGGATACTCCAGGCCACCCCTAGAATATCCTGGGCAGTGCAGACAAGGACCATTATAATCTCTGCTTCATGAACTTCACAGACATGGTGCCTTCTAGATGTTTTGGACAGCAACTTTCATCAAAACAAGCTAGCATGGAAAATGTTAAGGCTTTCTGGGAGTTGTAGTCCAAAGCACCCAGAGGGCAACATATTGGAAAAGGTGAAGTGGTTTCCTTGATGTAGTGCAATCTTTGCTGAAGAATGGAAGAGGAAAGGAGGGTCAAACTACAACCTAACACTACTCTTGTCACACCAGTGATTGCTGCTTGATTTCCATTGCACAGTCTAGCACCATCTTTCCATCTTTTGCTTCTCATTTACTGGCTTTTTCCTTTCAATACAATATTGGAAATGCCTATGTTATGATTCTACAAAAACATTGCTGTATTGGAGACCAGAAAACCAGATTAGAGACTTGCATGCATAAACAAAAACACATCAGTTTGGGGGCTTATTCATAGTCCAATACCTTAGGGAGATAATGGAGAAAAAGTGCAGCAGTGTTTGATTATGGACAAGCAACTGAAGAAAAAACTGTGATGTCCAGCCTGGACTGTTTAAATTTTCCCTGTATTTCCTTCACTTTTAGTTCAGTTTGAGCATAGGAATGTTCCACTGTATTCGTTTGTGGGAGGAGCTGTAGGAATCCCCTGTATTTTTCTATTTTTTGGTTTGCCCCTTCCCAGCAAGCTCTGTTTTAGCTTGGGATTTTTAGTTTTTCTTAGGCAGGCTTGGTTTCATCTGTTTGGTGGCAAAAACAAGCTCAGACAGAGGGAAAGGGCATTTCTTACACCTGCAGCCAAATTATTTACCATATAGCCAACTTATTTACCACATTAGCCAATTTAGTTACCTGTAGCAGTTAATTCCAATAAACATCAACATCAAAGAAAACAAGAGCAGCAGAAGCTGAAAGACCCTACACCAGCTTCATTGAGAAAGAGATCAATCCAGGAACAAACCCAGAGAGATGACAACACTGAAGATCATTAAACCTGAACTGTAAAGTACCTTTTATTTTAAGCCTATTAGAGCTTGGGAAGAGAAACCCCTTTTTTGTTTTTCTTTAATAAATTACCCTCTTTTTGGACTTTACACTCAGCTTTGGAGCCTGTTTTGGATTAGAGATTGATCTCACCAGGGTACTGGCATTGCACACCCATATTTGCCACCACCTTTAGTTGGGTGTGTCTTCACAAAAACTATTTTGGTGACAAAGGGCTGAAACAGAGGGCCCTTTTGCACCGCCATCCGGGCAGCTTTGGAGCATGGTGTTTATACATTGCATGCCCTGAAGCCACCCTGAAACTACCCTGGCCACTTACACATGGGCTGCTTCAAGGTGCTCCAGCGATGCAGCATTTATACACCTCACATCATTGGAGTATCTTAAAGCTGGCCTCTGGCCATGGTGAGATGAAAAAAGCTGGCTTTTTGCCAGGCCCAAAAGGAGTGGCTCACTCCTTTTTCATTTGGCTTCAAGTCAGATTGGAACCACAGTATGTGGTTGCCATGGCCCCAATCTATCTTCAGAAGGGGTAGCTTCAAGCTGCCCCTTCAGAGCCATCTGTTTCAACCCAAAGAGGAAGAAACCGGAGCTGGAAGAGATGCAACAGGTGTGTGCAACTCCAGATCAATGCTGTTTGAGCAGATTCAGCAGTATGTATCTGAGCCTTTGAGCATCCATATTTCACCTTTGCATTCTTCATGTCCTAATTTAGAATGCACATAGTTTGGTGAGCCTGTATTGGCTAAAGAAACATATGTCATTTTTCAAGGTATTGTCAGGGCCTCTGTGTTTGCCACTGTAATTATTGAGTCAATTGCAGGTTTGAGTGCTTGTCATTTTCTGTGCTGTTAACTTGTTCAGCTAGCTTATCTCTATCAGCTGGCAGTGATACGTGGATTCACTAACCTTTATGATTAATAGTCCTTTTAAAAATTGCTGCTTTCCTGGCAAGGGTACCACAGTTCACATGCCATTTAAACAGACCACCGATCTTTGGGTTGCTCAGTTTCCTGTTTGAGGCTAATGAATGAAAATAGTTCAGTTTGCACTACATATATTTTACTTTCATTTTAATTTCAAGTGCTCATGAGGTCTGAAACAGAGGTGCAGTAGTTATAATGTGTGTGGGGGTTTTCTTTCCATATTCAGAATTTCCACATTCTTTCCACATTTTTTCTATTCCATATTCACGAATGAAGAATGCTGTTTTAAACATGAGCAGAATTTATCTCACCTCTCACACTGCACAGCACTCTGAGCATCTTTTCTGGCCTCCATTGGAGAAGAGGCCATTGTCCAAGTGCATCACAGTGCCATTAAAGAGAGGGCCTTTGCAGACTGCCAGAAATAGTGCAAATTGAGTCCACTTTAAGGGTTAGGCTTAGTGCTAGGGAATCATGGGAATTGTTGTTGTTGTTTTCTGAAACATTGAGCCTTCTCTGTCAGAGAGCTCTGGTGCCACAATAAAATACAGTTCCCATAATTCCCTAACCCTAACCCTTAAAGTGGACTCAATTTGCACTATTTCTAGCAGTCTGTAAAGGCCCAGAGTGTGAGGGGTAGAATTTGAGGGTTTTAAAAGCTCCTTTTACCCACTCCTCTTCCTCTTTTTCTGGATTTCATAGAAACACACGCACACCAATATAGGCCAGCAAGCAGCAAGCTTTGCGGGCTGCTCTGTGTCCAGATAGGTGTTTTTCCCCCCATTGTGTGTGTGTGTTTGGTTTGGGTTTTGCCTACCTAGTACTGTTGAATTGAGATTGTGACAATTGGCTTTTGGTGGTGTCTTGGCAGGTAGTGGGGGGAAATAAGTAGAAATTTTGTAAGCTCCTATGGCACCCATTTCGTGAAGGGGAGGGCTCTGGAACTTCCTCTGCAGATCATGCAAGTATGGGGGTGGGGAAGGAGACTTCCTTTGGGGTTGGTCTGAGGGCAGTGCCTTCACTTTAAGTCATTATACTTCTGGGAGCACTTCTTGGGTTGGCCTTCCAGTTGTAGGCTGGCTGCTCATTACTAATAATGTACGGCGAGTACAGATATTTATAGATATATAATAGATGCTGCTATGGAATATCATCTCCCATGGATGCCTATGTGTGTCATCCACAGGTGCTATATTGCTTCGGACACCCTAACATTATGTAAGATGTATAATGCCTTACATGTAATGTAATCTAATGAATGTAATGAACCTAGACATTGAGCTATATTTCTCCCTGAGAGGAGTGTATATTTATATATCTATGACTGTGTATAATAAAACATCCTAAAATATTAATAGAGCCTGCTCATTCTCCCATATTAATAACCTGGGATTCAAATAGTTATGAATGTTTTAGTGGAGTGTTGATGCTAACTCTATTTGGACTTTATCATGGTTCATCAGTTGGGAACCCAGATAACCAGACATTGATAATAAGGTCCTCCTAACAGATACAGATAAGCTGACCAAAGACAAAGAAACCTCATTTTCACCGTTTAAAGAGATGGGGGTAAGAAACCATGCCTGTTTTAGCATGCTTTGAAACAAACTTTATTCTTAGTATTTTTCTACACACACACACACACACACACACACACACATAAAATGTGTGTGTGTGTTTGTGTGTGTGTGTGATAGAAGAAAGCCATGCTTTGGTCAGGCCTCACCTGGAATACTGTGTCCAGTTTTGGGCACCACAATTCAAAAAGGATGTTGACACACTGGAGCAAGTCCAGAAAAGGGTGACCAAAATGGTGAAACGTTCAGTCTCAACACCTTCATGTGCTCATTTGGAGATAACAAAGGAGGGAGTGACCAGGCTGAATCTCTCACCAAATTAAAAAACTCAGGATTCTGTAGGACAGAGTCATGATAGTTGAAGTGGTGTCAAACAAACTGCTTAATTCTGCTGTGTGGATACACCTTCAATTGGTCACCTCTTTGATCTCTTTCCCCAGGAGGGAAAGACCTTTTTATTTAAATAGGCTTTTGGTATTTAACTGGTTGGAGAAGGAATTTTTTCAGTGTGGTGTGTTGCAGAATTTTACTATGTTTTGAATGTGTTTTTAACTGTTTTAACATAATGTGTAATTGGCAATGAAATGCTTCTGAACTATGGACAGAAAAGTGTATTATCAAGGCATAGTAGGAGAAGTTGTTTCTGGAGGAAATGTATGAGGGCTGGCAAAGTCTCTCCTATCTCTACTAGCTGTTTTAAATTTCTTTTTGCATATCTGTTTTGCCCTGCAATGCAACTCCTCTGCTAGTCTTCATAACAGTCTGCTTGCATTTTGAGAACTATAACCATACCTGGAGAGCTAGCATAGTGGTGTAGTTAGACTATGAAACTGAAAATGAGAATTTGATTGGAAACCCACTAGATGACTTTGAATGAATCACACACCCTCCACCCTAGAAAACCTCATGATAGATTTACCTTAGGATCTCTATAATTCAAAAACAACTTGAAGACATAGAACAACAGCAGACCATCTCTGAAGGGTGATACTGTCAGCCCTCTGTACCCAGATTTTGCATCCATGGATTCAATTATCCACAGCTTGAAAATATTTTTTAAAAATCCAAAAAGGAAATCTTGATTTTGCTATTTTATACAACAGCCACCATTTTACTGCTCCATTATATACAATGGGACTTTCGCATCCACTGATTTTGGTATCCACAGGAGGGTCCAGGAACCCAACCATAGCAGATACCAAGGGCCTGTTGTACCTTCTCCAGTCCTAGTCATATTTTGTAGCACACAATTCTTTGTCTTCTATTTAGCTTCAGAACTTTCTGAACATTTTTTTCATATCAGTGTACCTTTCATATGAGCTATTCTAGTGGACAAACAAAAAATATCCCATTACTGCAACTGACAATGATTTCTACCTTTAAATGCTTCTGTCAGTTGTGCATCACCTCACACATGCTGGAAGGCAATATATGAATATATGAACACTTTAGCAACTACATGTATGTAGCCATGGTAATAATATGTTGGCACATGTGTGACCCGAAGTCCACACGCAGAAGATCTGTGCCAGGAACAAATGCCACAGAAAGCTCTGCTGTACAGTTCATGCAAGTTGGAGAAATCCTTCTCCCACACAGAAGCTGCAGACATGACAACTGTTGAGTTCTCTTTAAGAGGCTTTTAATTTTTGTTGCAATATATACAGGTACTTACACCAACTGACATAATGCTCTGCCACTATACACCACACACATGGAGCACTGGAACTCCTCCCTTATATATATGATGTCTAGCAGAGATTTTAGTCCAACCTCCAACTGGTATGTTACACAGTTTCCTGTCTCACATGTGCCATGACTGTGCAGTATTGAAGCTTGATGACCTTATGTCCTGCCTTTATGTTATCATCTTCCTGTGACTCAGCTTCCTTCAATATGCACACTCATCATGGCTTCCTGTTGAACTCAGGTTACCTTTCACCCTTGTTCTATATTGCAGCATCTAGGACATTTTCCTCCTGCAATTCATCCTGACATAACATACTGTACCTGCATTTTCAATTATTAATATCTTGGCTCGGCTGACATTTGGCAATCAAAAGTGTGAACATGTTCTATATTGTTCAACATTGTGTGTGTGTGTGTGTGTGTGTGTGTGACTCATCACAATCACAAAATGGACTTCTTTTTCTAGCCAACCTGAACTATTTTTAGTTTCTGCCCAGGTAACAGTTGATTATATCTGTTCACTAGACGACATGGGAGAGGAGGACGTTCTTTTGTTTTTCTCATTGTGTGGCCTTGCAGAAGCCACACAAATCAATAAGTTGTGCTTGGTTTCTAATGACAGCTCCTTTAATTAAGGGGAAGGAGGTGACAATACTCCCAAGCAGAAATCTAACTTTGTTTTATCACTCTTGCATTTTTAATACTATCTGTTATTTTCACATTGACTGCTAGCAAGTTTTGAGAAACATTCAGACAGTGCACTGAAATTTATGGTCTTATTTATACTGACCATGGTTCCTGCTTGCAGGTTATCCTAGCTGAAAATGTAATTTATTCTATTGTTAGTGTCACTTTGGAGTGCAGTGGAGGATGGTATCTGCTCTCCTTGGCCATCGCTTTTTCTAAAATAAAATAAAAAAAATCTCAGTAGTGCAGCTGACACTAATTTCTACCTTTATTGGCAATCTCAGTAGAGAGAGGTCAAGGACTCAAAAGAGAGACAGCTTGCATTTCTCTCTTATCCTTAGAAGTGGCCATTCCTGGTCAGGGTTGCAGTATATTGAAGGATTATTGCCTGTGCTCTGTTGTACCTGTTCCATGGATAAATTGAGAATTTCAATCTTCACTGCTGTCAGTCCAGAAACTTTTATGAGAGCTATAGTCACATTTAAAAAAAAATTAAAGAAAGAGATGGGGAAAACCCCATTATTTATTGACTTTGTTAAAAGTAGCAGTAAACTCATTTTGGTTTTACATCTGTGTCACGACCTGCCTGCTCTTGGCTGCTGCTGATACATCATTGAGCATCAAAGCACACACTGTGAAATAATGCACAAATGCCATTTTAGCTTTGCCTCTTTGACAGCTACATAATCATCTCTGAGAGTATTCACTTGCAAAGCTCCATATGCTCTTCAAGCATAGTGACACCCCCTCCTCCCCAGCAGAGAGCATACTGACATTAGAGGTTGCGTATTCACAATGTTCTACCCCCCCCCCTGAGTTTGCAATGTTTTACTTTGGGGGGGCTATAGCTCATGGGTTTTTCCAGTCACATTGACTAGTAGCAAGCCTAGTTGGGGGATTCTGGGAGTTACCTTAAAACTACTTTTTCCAACTTCTGATTTTTGTCTTGTGAGAATGTTTTTAAAAAATCCATTCCTGTTCTACCTGGCTCACTCCCCCACTTCCCCATCACCAGAGTATTGTGCCCATTGGACATGCTCAGCCTCCATTCAGGCTATTTGGGGTTTTTCATGCTTAGGTGCTTTTTTTTTCCTTCCTAAAGATTTGGTTTTGCTTTTCCTTGCTAAGGGTATCCTCGCCTTTTGTTCTCACTTTCCAATGACTCACTCTTTCAACCATTCTAAATCACACCCAGAACTCACATATTTGACATATGTCTGGACATATGTCAAATTAATGGGTTCTGGATATACACTACTGTAATTTAAAATAGATGAAAGACTGGAGATGTGGTCTCTCCCAAGTGCACCCAGCCTCTTCCATGCACTCCACCACCACCTAGGAAATAGCCTGAGAGTACAGCTTGACAAACACTCTGCATCTTTCTACTCTATCCTCTCCTGAGAAAGAATGGAGGATGTTGCTCCTTATATGGCAGCTAAAGGGAGGCTGATTGCTAGGCTTTGCCCTGGTTATGGTGAAGCGAAAGGAGGAGGAATAATATCCCTAGTCACTCAGTGGCACCTCAGCTAAACAGCTTCTACCCTTCCTCACTTCATCATGTCATTAACTGGGACAAAGCCTAGCAGAGTCAACTTGCCATGGTTGACTCTTTGCTAAGTTTTGCCATAGTCAGAGCCATGATGAAAAGAGTGGGGAAGAATAATGAGCTTAGTTCCTGTTCAGACTCCTCGGTTGGACAGCTTCCATGCTTTGGGTTTGAACAAAGAATACAGCATGAAGGTTGTTGTTATTGTCATCAATTCCCTGGCAAAGGACAGGATGACCTTGCTGTAGCACCAGCTGCATTATTTTCCTCCATTAGTGGGAAAACACAAATGTTCCTATGCAGCAATTCCCAGCAATTCAATGAAGGAAACATTCCTTGTGAGTAGGAATCACAGGACAGGCACAAATCACATCACAATATCACTCCTCAGAACAGTGATAAAGGCATCTCCCACTTATTAGACAGGTTAGGGACAAGAGCACCTAATAATTCCACATATGGTGCTTTGCTCCCTAACCTGTTGAATAGGCAGGGTCTTCCTGTACAAGCTGCATGCTAATTTGGGTTACAATTTGCTAAATTTAACCCCAAAAAACATAAAGTATAAAATAGAAAGAAAGGAAACAGAAGGGGAAAACAAGTAAGAAATAATAATCATTAAACAATAAAATATTAAAAACTTGTAAGGACTAAAAGATTAAAAGATTTTTTTTTATTTGAATGCCCTAGAATTTCAGCAATAATATAAGAGAAATAGTGTAACATAGTAATTAGGGAAAGTATTAGAGTAAAACCATATTTGAAACTGGTTTATTGAAGTATTGAAATAGCTGTTATTTGTTATTTGTTTTCTGTTACTTGCCAAAAGGGAAGAATCAATTACAAGATTGAATATTAGTATAAGTGTGAATAAAACTAATAAGAGTGGAAATAAATTACTGATTAAGAATTTACTTTAATAAGTAAAGACTTGGTGAAAAATTAGTGACTGGTAATATAGTATTTATAATAATAACATACTGTGTTGTGTTGAACTGTACTATATAATGACACATTGTGTGGGGTTGAACTATATTGAATGGTATGATATTGTGTTGAACTGTAGGATATTGTGGGATCTCCTTTCTTTTTTCTTTTTTTCTTTTTCTTTCTTTTTCTTTTTTCCCTCACTTGTGGATAATTGAGATAACTGAGATTCTCAGTTAAAAATAATATATGTAACAATTGTCTACATTGTGATTTAGCTGAAAAGATATACATAATGGCCTCAGGGAAAAAATGACTCAATCTCAGCTACAAATAACAGCACAGAGGAGAGGTTTGATGGAAGATAACACAAGACGGGTGGAAATAAACATGATGCTTTTGGAAGAAATCAAGAAAGTCAGACGAGAAATGAGAGATCTAAGACAAGAGATGAAGGATGAAATCAGAGAATTGAGGCAAGAGACAAGAGGAGAGATAAAGGAAGTGAGAGCTGAGATTAGAAATGAATTGAAAAAAGAAATTGACAATATTAGCAAAAAAATGACTAAAATGACACAAGATAGCAGCAAAACACAAAATGAGATGGAGAAGGTCAAGGAAAAAACAGACAAATTAGAAAAAAATAACAAAAGAATTAAACCATAAACAACAATAACAACAATTAATAGATTGGGCACACGAATTAAGATACAGGGACAGGTCCGTTAAAATAAGAGGACTACCAGAACTCCTAATGAGGGTCTAATGAATAGAATAACACCATCACAAGCGAAATATATTGGATACTCAACAGAATCTAAGGAAGCAGAAATAGACAAATTGTTTAGATTGAATTCCAAACAGGCAAGAGACAGAAAGATACCAAGAGACATTGTGATTTGTATGGTTAAAACAAGAGTGAGAGACGCAATAATCCGGAAAAGTTATGATACAAAATTGTGGATAGAAGAGACTGAGATCAAGATATTTAAAGACATCCTCCCACAAATCATGCTAGAAAGACAGAAATACAAGAACTTGACCTATATCCTGAAGAAATTGAAAATTGAATACAAATGGGATAGGATAGAGGGACTTTCATTTAACTATAAACAGAGAAAATATAAGATTGATACAATAGAAAAGACTAAAGAAATGAAACAAAAACTTAGTAAAGAAAAAGAAAGGAAAGAAGAAAGAGAAGAGACATGAAATAAATCAAATCGAGAAACAAGAAAAAGATCACAAGAATGTCAAGAAGAAAACAGAAAACATCTTGAGGGATCTAACACAGAAGCAGAAATAAAGAGAACAGAGAAAAACAAGGACAGGAACCCAATTCAGACATACTATATAAGAAAAAGAAAGAAAGAATAAGAGAAAGAATTAAAAAGACAAGACAAGATAAAGAAGATAGAAAACAGGAAATAGATGAAGGAAAAAAGAATGAAGAAGAAAGATTAAGCCTTGAAATAGACACAGAAATAGACACAGAAGAGGAAATGGAAATGGAAATAAATGAACAGGGAAAAGATATAGAAACTCTGAGTGCTGAATTGGGAGAATATAGCAAAGTAGAAACAGAAGAAACAGAACAAGTCTTTAAAAAAGAGAGATCTGTAAAGAAGAAAAACTATACAAAAGACACATATTAATAAATTATATATTAACAAATAAAAGTATAAGGAAAAAATATATAGGGGTGGAAGGGGAGGCAATAAATAAAATAAAATAAAATAAAATAAAATAACTTACATAAGAACAGGATTTTAAAAACTAAAGAATCAAAAATGGATATTAAAGCTTTATCATGGAATGTAAAAGGACTGAATTCCAAGCATAAACATAACATGATATTCCATCATCTAGAAAAAATGAAAAATGACATAATTTGCTTACAGGAGATGAAAATAAGAGAAAAGGAGGTAAGATGTTTGAAAAATCCAAAACTAAGATACTGCTATGTATCAGCGACAAACAAGAAGAAAAAAGAAATCACAATTTATATAAATAGAAAATATTACTCAAAAGAAATGTTGAATGATCCTAACAGTCATTATCTAGTGGTCGAAGTTCATCTTAAAAGCATGAAATTGTTAATTGTAGGCATATACGCACCATTAGAAAACAGAGAAAAATACTTTTAAAAAAATTGCAAATGAACTGAAAAATTACACACAAAAAATATCTTATTGATGGGAGATTTTAATTCTGTAATAGACCCAAGGATGGATAGGGGATCAAACAGGAAAAAAAAACCAATTAAAAAAATCAAGGTAAACTCCCAAGATCATTCTTTGAATTATTAGAAGAAATGGAAATGAAAGATGTATGGAGAGCTAAATGTGATCAAGCTAAAGGATTCACCTTCTTCTCTGAAACTCACAATTCTTTTTCGAGGATTGATATGTTTATAAGTACTAAAAATTTATTACCACAGATTAAATCAATGGAAATCCTTCAAAAATTCATATCAGATCACAACCCAATCACAATAAAATTAAAAGAGAAAAGCACAAAGTATATTTGGAAACTAAATGAAGATATACTTAATGATGAAGATATCATTGATAAAATCAAGAAAACCTTAAAGCTATACTTTAAAGAGAATAAAACTGATGGTATGCCAAATAAAATAATCTGGGATACTAGTAAAGCAGTAGCCAGAGGTGAATTAATTCAACTACAAATAGAAGAGAGAAGAAGAGGAAAGAGGAAAGAAAAAGAGATATTGGAGAAATTGAAAAGATCAGAAGAAGAATGGGAAAAGACAGGAGATAAAGAATTATGAATTAAAGTCAAGATGTTACAACAACAATTAAAATCTTTCACAATAAAGGAACTGGGGAAAAATAAGGATGGTTAGACAGAAATATTTTGAAAGTGGAAATAAAGATAGAAAACTACTGGCAAACAAGCTCAGAAAAGAGAAAGAAAGAAAGATCATAACAGAAATAAAATATGAAGGAAAAATAATACTAGACAAAAAAAATATCAAAAAGGTCTTTCAAAAATACTTTGAAAACCTATATGATACTAAACTGGAAACAGAAAAAGAAAAGAAAGAAAGACAAAAATACATAGGAAAACAAAAAATTGCAAAAAAAGCGAAGAACAAAAAAAATTAAATCAACAAATTACAACTCTTGAAATTTATGAAGCGATTAAAATAATGAAAATAGGAAAATTGCCAGGGCCAGATGGTTTATCCGCAAAATATTATTAAAAAATGGAAGAAGTATTAATAACACTGCTAAAAAAATACACTAAATGATATAACAAAAGAAGGCATACCAAATACTTGGAAGGAAGCATTTCTATCCCTAATTCCAAAATAAAAGAGATAAAAAAGAGATAAAAAAAACTATAGACCCATATCTTTGTTTAATGTGGACTATAAAATACTCACATCTATAATGGCAGAAAGACTGAAAGGAATTTTGGAGAAAATAATTCATGAAGACCAAAATGGTTTCTTGCCGAACAGACACATAAAGAAAAATATAAGAAATGTTTTAAACATCATAGAATACTTAGAAAAACATAATGGAAAAAAACTTGCAATAATATTTATGGATGCAGAAAAAGCTTTTGATTGTGTAAACTAGTTATTTATGAAAGATGTATTAAAGGAAATGAATATTGGAGAAAACTTGAAAAATGGATAGGAGAAATATACAAGGAGCAAAAAGCCTAATTAATTATAAATGGAGAAAAAACAGAATATATAAAGATAAAAAAGGAACAAGGCAGGACTCCCCATTGTCCCCTTTATTATATATAATGATATCAGAAGTACTTAATAATAAAATAAAAGATGATCCAGAAATAAAAGGAGTAAGATGTAAAGGATATTCTTACAAAATAAAGGCTTATGCAGATGACTTAGTATGCTTTCTAGAAAACACTAGTCAAAGTATAAAATAATTGATTCAAATATTTCAAGAGTACGGAAAAATTTCAGGATTGAAAATCAATCAGGATAAAACATCTATTATAACAAAAAAATCTGCAGAAATCAGAAGAAAAGGAACTAGAAGAAATATCCAAATTTAAGATAGAAAAAAAAGTAAGATATTTAGGCATTTACCTAACTAAAAGAAATCTGGATCTATACCAAAACAATTATGAAAAGTCGTAGGCTTCATGGCCGGCATCCATAGTTTTTTGTGGGTTTTTCCGGCTGTGTGGCCATGTTCTAGAAGAGTTTCTTTCTGACGTTTCGCCAGCATCTGTGGCTGGCATCTTCAAATTATGCAGTCGAGTTTCCCGCATTTCTCTGAAGATGCCAGCCACAGATGCTGGCGAAACATCAGAAAGAAACTATTCTAGAACATGGCCACACAGCCTGAAAAACCCACAAAAAATTATGAAAAGAAATTGGAAAGAAATAAAAAAGGATATTGACAAATGGGCAAAATACAGCATCTCCTTTCTGGGCAAAATAGCATTTATAAAGATCAACATTCTCCCTAAGCTTATCTATTTATTTCTAAACTTGCCAATTGTTTCGAATGAGAAGTGTCTGGAAAAATGGCAAAAAGAGATAACAAAATTAATATGGGATGGTAAAAAAGCTAGGATAGGGTGGAAGAATCTAACAGATAGTAAAGAAAGTGGTGGTTGTGCACTACCTGATATTAAATTATATTATCATGCCTGCGTACTAGAATGGATAGAGGAATGGACTAACTTGAAAGATAAAAGAACTTTAAACTTGGAAAAGGATAATATTAGATTTGGACTACATGACTTTTTATGGTATAATAAACTAAAAGACAATAAAAAATTCAACCACCATATTATTAGATCTTTGCTGAAAGTTTGGTACAAAATTAAGAAAAAAAAATTATACAGAAATACTGATGTGGGTATCAACGCAAGAGGCCCTATTTGATAGAAGTAGAGAAAAAGAGCCTTGGATAAGTTATAGAGATTTACTAACAAAAGACAAGGAAAAGAAACTTAAAATGAAATCAAGAGAACAACTAGGGAAAGAAAATGTAAATAACAAATGGTTCTTATATCTACAGCTTAATGAAAGATTTAAACTGGATATAAACAATCAGGGAATCACCGAGAAAAAAAATAATATTGATAAGGTTATGATGAAAGAAGGAAAAGGAAAAATATCAAAATATTATAAAATTTTAAGAGACAGAGAATTAGAACAAGAAACAATCAAAGAGACGATGATTAAGTGGGCACAAGATATTGGGGAAAATATTCAACTAGAACAATGGGAAAAAGCATGGAAAACCTCAAATAAATTTATCTTGTGTCAAAACTATAAAGAAAACTTTATAAAGATGATGTATCGATGACATTTATCCCCAGTCAAAATTAATATTATATATAAATCTGGAAAAGCAAACTGCTGGAAATGTCAAGATCCTCAAGGAACATTCTTTCATTTATGGTGGAGGTGTGAAAAAGCCAGAGAAAGACACCCCCCGACAAGTCAGGAGGGGTTTCTTGTTGTGCTGGCCAAATAAGGACAGGAGACGCCTGGTTGGTCAAGGCGCATGGGAGAATAAGCACACCTGCGCGCCTTGTCCAATACGTTTGGCTTAAAACCAAGTCTCGCAAAGTTTAGGGTTCTGTGAGTATTGGGGTGAGAGTTTGTTATTCATAGCTCTGTGCTGCCATGTGCAGGCAGCCATTTTAGAGTTGAGATGGAGAGAGTAACATTGCTATGCTCTTTACTTTTGGCTTGCTCGGCTTCGGCCTTGCGCGCTTTTGGCTTTTGCTGTTTCAGCTCTTGCCTACTTAATTGTACTACTTTTATGAAGTATCGATGACATTTATCCCCAGTCAAAATTAATATTATATATAAATCTGGAAAAGCAAACTGCTGGAAATGTCAAGATCCTCAAGGAACATTCTTTCATTTATGGTGGAGGTGTGAAAAAGCCAGAGAATATTGGGGAAAGATACATGAAGAAATGACTAAAATGTTACAAATCTCAATCCCTTTGTTACCACAACTTTATCTGTTAAATATGACAGATGGAATAAAAGAAAAAATATATATATAGGAGTAATATTATACATGGTAACAATAGCAAGGACTTTATTTGCCAGATATTGGAAGAAGGAAAACATACCAACAATGGAAGAATGGAAAATAAAATTAAGAGAAACAATAGATATGGACAAGTTAACAGCTATTCTGAAAGGAAAATCAAAGAAAAGAATTGAAGAATGGAATAAATTGATGATTGATAATTTAGAAGATAAGGAAAATTTGGAATTGCGAAAACAGCTTGACTATACTAGATTAGAAGAAAAATATAATAACAGATATATGAGTAGAAATGGGGTAAATATGATAGATAATGAGTAGACAAGAGGATATAAATAGAAATTTAGAAATAACAAGTCATTTGGTATTATGTATTATGCTTGAATAAAAAGTTAAATAATGGAGAAATGTTAATGACTGTTAACATTAGAGCACATGGGACAAAAAAAAATATAAAACATGAGTAAAAGGAATACATTAAGTTTAATGTCAAAAAGCAAATTATAAGGCATATAAGGCATATAAAGCATATAAGGCATATAAGCTGAAGTTAAAGTGATTTTATTAGACCATAGATATTGTTATATATAAAGTGTGTGGTAGTGGGTAGATTATTTGTTGTGTATTGTGTTGTATTGTAAGTTATTGTATTGCATTATTGTATGTATGTTATATATGTATGTATGTAAATGTAGTTGTTTTATTGATGTTATATGTTTTTTTAAGTAATATTTTTTCCAAAAAAAATAAATAAATTAAAATAAAATAGAAAGGAAGTCTTGTGTGTTAGGTAATATATGTGTTAGTGAAAGCCAGTAACAGCCTAATTCTGAACAAAACACATGCTCAATTGTAAACAAGATTAAGACAATGTCAACCAGAAATGACTGAGAATAAATCCCGAGTAGGTGCTGGAATGGCTGATGCAATCAAGCTGAATGACAACCAGATATCTAGACTTAACTATACATAGTTTGTTTCTGATCAGAAAAGAGGACTGTTGACACAAATGGAGTCCACTACATCGTTATGTCATTGGACCAGATAGAACAGCTGATAGAGTGGGGAGAAGCTAAGGCAAGAATCAAAGAATCCAAGAAGAGGCTGAAATCATTGCTTTGGTAGTCTGCAATGGATAAAGGAAGCTAGTCTCCAAGCTGATAATTTGCATTTTAAAAAAAATAGATGTGATGATGCAGGTAAGAGAACTAATTACTTTTTGCTAGATGGATTATAGTTCCCATTATGGCGAAAAAGACAACTGATTATGATATATGATTTAAGATAAAAATCTAACAGCTGACTTGGTCAATTAATGTATTGCCTTCAGTATAATGGAATAATAATAATAATAATAATAATAATAATAATAATAATAATAATAATAATTTTTATTTATATACCGCCCTATGGCGGACCAATCCGGGCAGTGAACATGATAAATAAAATATAAAATAATACAATGTAAAACAACAACATTCCCCTTCCCCCCCTTAAAAATCCATTAAATCAAGATCAATGTAAAACTAAGTAAAAAATTATCGTAATTATAAATTAATAATTAATAAAATTAATAAAAATTTCATACAAACCAAACCCCTGCTAATGGGAAATTAAAAAGTGCATAATAAGCACTCAGTCGCTGATCGCAGGTTACAAGACCGGGTAATTTAATCTGGAAAGGCCTGCCGGAAGAGATCCGTCTTGATAGCCCTTTTGAAGCTATCCAGAGATGTTAGTTGATGGATCTCATCCGGCAGGCCGTTCCAGAGTCTGGGAGCGACAACAGAGAAAGCCCTCCAGGAGGTCCCCGCAACCCTTGTTTTTTGAAGCTGCAGCAAGTTCCTCCCGGAGGAACGGAGAGCGCGGGGAGGATTATATGGGAGAAGGCGGTCTCTGATATAACTTGGACCCAAGCCATTTAGGGCTTTAAAGGTAATAACCAACACCTTGTATTGAGTCCGGAAACCAATAGGCAGCCAGTGGAGGGACCTCAAAACAGGAGTGATGTGATCCCTCCTAGATATTCCTGATAGAAGCCTGGCTGCCATGTTTTGGACTAGCTGCAGTTTCCGGACCAGACACAAGGGTAGCCCCATGTAGAGAGCATTACAGAAGTCTAAAGCAATGGAATTAAAGCAATGTGCTCAGACATTGACCTGTCTGTGTTTTCCCTAAAGGAACTATATATATATATATATATATATATATATATATATATATATATATTTCTATTACATGATTTTATCTATAAATAGACTAAAAGATTATCAAAGAACCTGTTTATTCACCATATAAATATCCTGTAATTCCAAGACTTACGAGGGGGTATCATAAAGTTTTAATTATCACCTTTTTAAAAAAACTGAGAGAAAGTTTGTTTTGATTTGTAGTTGTTAACTTATCTCTACGTAGTCACCATCCAGATTTACACACTTTCCCCAGCATTTCTTGACCCTCTGAATACCGTTATTGTAGAAGTTTTCAGATTGCGCCTTAAATCACTTTTCCTCTTCATAAATGATGTCATCTGTGTTGTCAAATTGATGACTCCACAACATTTTTCATTTTGGGGGAAAGAAAAAGTCACTTTGGTGATGATCACACTGAGAAAATTTCATCAATATACCATAATAACTTCTGGGTGATAATTATTACTTTACGATACCTCCTCATACTTCTCCATCTTACACTTTTGTCACTTCTGGTACAACCTGTAACAAAAATAAAGGACACAATGAGCTGTTTAGCTCACAATCATGCACTTAGGGACCAATGATGACAAAATGTCATCAATTACCATAATAACCTCCAGGTGATAATTATTACTTTACAGTACCCTCTCATAAGAATGTTTAACTGGAATGTTGATGTTAACTCTGCCTGTCTGGTTTTCACTGTCATCAGAAGTTGGATGCCTAGCTGTCCAGAAGGTGATACTGAGACCCAAAACAGAGACCTGAAACACATGTGCCAAAAGCACCGGCTTTGGGCCAATCTGGGAGTGTGGTGTACAGATGACACACACACCCAGATTGGGGCAAAATTGCACTGCAGCCACCTAAAGTGGCCTATTTGGGAACACCACTGCAGCTGGCTTCAGGACCATGGTGTCTGGCCACCACGGTCCCATGTGAATGGGGAGTGACTGGGGCTATAGCGGCTAGAGGCTGCTCCAAGCTGCCAGTCTGCTTGACCCCTCAATCCAGATTATCTGACAAATAGCACAATCCTTTATTACATCATGTCCTAGGCTCCAGTCAGTCACCCAGGAGTTAGATGGTTGTAAAACAAGTGCTGTAGGGTAATTAATCCAGTCCAGATCATTTGCAGGTTATCCAGAGAGATGAAAAGAGAAAGAAGAGGCAAGTCATCAGGCAGCTCAAAACTCATTGCAGTAAATGAGTAATCCAAATGAACAAAATCAGGAAGGAGTAAAACACAGAGTTGCCAATCATAGCCAGTCCAAAGTTAAGAGCAAGTGGACACCAAGAGTACTGCCAGTCACCAAGGTAGAATAGTTGCAAGCAACAAAAATGCCAAAGAGCTGAAGGTAGATTTACAGGCAGCATTGAGAACAGGCAGAATTATTCCAAGATAGCAACAGCCAATCAGGAATAAGCTGGTGACAGCCAATAAAATCTTCGGCTGTTGGTGATAAAGAATTCTGTTGCTGACAGTTGAAGTCAGACCGGGTCTGGATGGGTAACAGTCCAGAAGAAAGGGACTGTGATGGCTAAAGTTCAGAATGGAGGGACTTAGCTCTAGGACAGAACTCCAAGTGAGGGAGTTTCAGGGATTTAGGGGGGCTGCAGATGGGTGTCACGGCCCTGATCCTCCCTTTTGCCACCCCGAAAAGAGCAGCAAAATGCCGCTTCTGTCATAGGCAGCAAAATGTCACCCTAAGAGCTGGCACGTGGCTCTTTAGCATCCCTTCCGGTGTAGCACATCAAAATGCTGCACTGGAAGGACATCCTGACGCCACCGGCGTGGAGTTGGGGTGGCCGGTGTGTGGCTGCCCCTCCCCATCTCTGCCTCCAGGCCGGCACTTAGGGTCAGTCTGTAGAAACCCTTAGTTGGCCTGAGGGCTAGTGTAGAAATAAGGTTGGAAAGGCCACAGTAAATAAGAACAGTATGAGAGTCCTAAAGACTAGTAACTGTTGTTCTTTTGAGTTAAATAGTATGTAACAAAGTATAACAAGAACAAGAGAATGCAACATCATAACAAATGAAACGGTGTTAACCATCATTCAAATAATGTTTTGTTGTTCACTTACAAGCTTGTTAGAACCTGGAATTATTATCCACACTACTAAGAAATAAAGAAGCCAAGATGGGGGGAGGGGGGTAAACCCATAGATATACATAAAAGTTGTTTGATACAGCAGCAGTTGGACCAAAATACCCATAAGGCTACCATCTGAGGTAAAAAGGTGAAGAAGTGGCTTTTTCACAGGCAGATGTGTCAGGATAACAGGTGCTTAATGAGCCAGCATTTCATATTTAACAATGGCTGGGATCTGCATAGCCTCTCTTTGTCTTTTCATCAAAGGAGGGAAGTATGTCCTCAGCATCTGTCACCTCCTACTGGGGAGTGATCTGCCCAACTGCCTCATCCCCCAGCTCCTTGGGACATAGTTATCTGAAGTTATAAATTCCTGGCAATCTGACTCTGCTGTGTCTGAGTCTTCCAACGCAAGAGGGTGAGTTATGACTCCTCAAAAATTTTGCCAGAAAAATCAAATTGCTTTATCTGTTTATTGGTTTATCCTCCTTAATTTAGGAACTATATACAATAGCCCATGTGTATTGTGTGCCTTCAATTCATTTCTGATTTATTTCTGCAGCCCCCTTAAATCCCTGAAACTCCCTCACTTGGCTCCTAGAGCTAAGTCCCTCCATTCTGAACGTTAGCCATCACAGTCCCTTTCTTCTGGACTGTTACCCATCCACACCCGGTCTGACTTCAACTGTCAGCAAACAGCAATCCTAAGGCAACCCTATCACAGGGTTTTCTTGGCAAATTTCTTCAGAGGGGAGTTACCACTGCCATCCTTGGTGGCTGAGAGAGTGTAACTTGCCCATGGTCACCCAACGGTTTTTTGTGGCTGAGCCAGGATCTGAACCCTGGTCTCCAGAGTTCTAGTCCAACACTTAAACCACTGTGCCATGCTGACTCTCTCCATATGCAATATCAGTTGTCAGTAACAAACACAGACACATATGTGGATCCAAAATTATCTTTGGAACAATGGAATCCTTTCCCTACTTCACCACATGCTTGGGACCAACTCTTATGATACATCATCCCAGAGACTGTTATGAGACATTGTTGGAAGCTTTTTTCCAAGCCCTCTATAAGGCATCGGGTTGGGTGAAACTAGCCAGTGAAATAAAATAAGTCAGTGAATTAGCTAACCTTCAACAGGGAACTAAATTGTTTCTGTATTTCTGTAAATCTCCCAGCTGATGATATTCTCTGTACCATCAAACTTAACCAAAGATAGTTGGAGAGACCATGTTTTGCTTTACTTCTTTTGAAGTAAACCATGTTTTGCTTTACTTCTTTACTTCTTTCTTTTTCCCATCTTCAAAAAGGGAAAAAAAAGAGGATACCAACAATTATCATCCAGTTAGTCTGACATCCATACCGGGAAAGATTCTGGAGCAGATCATTAAACAGAGAGTCTGTGAACACCTGGAAGGTAATTCTATAATCACAAAAAGTCAACATGGGTTTCAGAGAAACAAGTCATCCCAGACAAATCTGATCTCTTTTTTTGATAAAATTACCAGCTTGGTAGATAAAGGGAATGCTGTAGATATAGTATATCTTGATTTCAGTAAGGCCTTTGACAAGGTTCCCCATGACATTCTTGCAAACAAGCTGGTAAAATGTGGGCTAGACAAAGTAACTGTTACATGGATTTGTAATTGGTTGACTGGCCGAACCCAAAGGGTGCTCAACAATGGCTCCTTTTCAACCTGGAAAGAAGTGACCAGTGGGGTGCCGCAGGGCTCTGTCCTGGGCCCAGTGCTATTCAACATCTTTGTCAATGACTTGGATGACGGTACTGGGGGTATAGTTATCAAATTTGCAGATGGCACCAAATTGGGAGCAGTAGCTAATACCCCAGAAGACAGGATCAAAATTCAAAATGACTTGAACAGATTAGAAAGCTGGGCCAAAGCTAACAAAATGAAATTCAACACGGAGAAATGTAAAGTACTGCACGTAGGGCAGAAAAATGAAAAGCACAGATATACAATGGGGGACACCTGACTGAACGAGACTACGTGTGAAAGAGATCTAGGAGTCCAGGTAGACCACAAGTTGAACATGAGTCAACAGCGTGATGCAGCAGCTACAAAGGCCAATGCAATTTTAGGCTGCATCAATAGAAGTATAGTGTTTAGATCAAGAGAAGTAATAGTGCCATTCTATTCTGCTTTGGTCAGGCCTCACCTGGAATACTGTGTCCAGTTCTGGGCACCACAATTCAAAAAGGATGTGGAGAAACTGGAGCGTGTCCAAAGGAGGGCAACTAAAATGGTGAAGGGTCTGGAAACCAAGCCCTATGAGGAACAACTTAGGGAGTTGGGGATGTTTAGCCTGGAGAAGAGAAGGTTTAGAGGTGATATGATAGCCGTGTTTAAATATTTGAAGGGATGTCATATTGAGGAGGGAAGAAGCTTGTTTTCTGCCACCCCAGAAACTAGGACCCGGAACAATGGGTGCAAGCTCCAGGAAAAGATATTCCACCTCAACATTAGGAGGAACTTCCTGACAGTAAGGGCTGTTCGACAGTGGAACACACTCCCTCGGAGTGTGGTGGAGTCTCCTTCCTTGGAGGTCTTTAAGCAGAGGCTGGATGGCCATCTGTTGGGGATGCTTTGATTGGGAGTTCCTGCATGGCAGGGGGTTGGACTGGATGGCCCTTGTGGTCTCTTCCAACTCTATGATTCTATGATTCTATGATTCTAAGTTTCATGAGAAAGAGGAAGCTGAAATTATAAAGATAAATATATCACTGTGATCATCATGCTGCATTCTCATTGCTCTTAGTGGGGCTGACACCCAGAATAAATTTCTAATTCATCCAATGGAAGGACCATAGATGTTCTTTATCAAGGACTTGAGGTCAATAAACTTGATTCCCTACTAATTAGTTAACTTTCCATTTTGGACAAAAGGCACAGCCACATCAGACTTCTACATATGTATTACAGTTGGAACAGAGGGAGGGAGGGAGACTTGCTGACAGAAGCAGCTAAAGATCAGCCTCTTTGTTTTTAATGTAACATCTTCAAAAGATACAAACATAAGAATGAAATAACACATGTTGTTGTCTTTGTTTTCATTATACTGTTTTATATTATACTGTTGTTTGTCATAGGAATGTTCAGTGGTTTAGGACATCAAATACACACTCCTTAAAATATTGTGTTTTAATGTGAATATTCAACTGGAATAGAATTATTTTTAGCATTTTTCTTGACCACTGTGATATACAATAACCCTAACAGTGTAATACATGTTTTTTCTTGCACTACCCCTAATTTATGACAATAGAAATAAAATAAGAATCAGTGACAACTATTTTCCTGGAAGTCCAGCCATACCAGAATAGATGTCATGTAATTATCTCTGTTAAGATTTGTCTTATTGATCAGATATGCTATCCATATTTAATGGTTTATTAAATTCAGCCTTGTTCCTATACTTACAGTTCATCTGCCTCAGGATATCTTTAAACCGACTGTGTTCTTTTCTGGAACATATTCAAACTAAATATATTTTTGACATCATGCTATTATAATGTACATTAAGTACTTTATAATGTACATTAAGTACATATTCAAACTAAATATATTTTTGACATCATGCTATTATAAAGTACATTAAGAAGTTGTTATTTATATAGCTACAAGCAAGACTTAAATCTAAAAAGGGAAGGTTTGTGCATGCAGTTTTAAACTCTGTCAAGAAATATTAAACTAAATATTGCTGCATACCATAACCACAACAGAGCATTTTTCTAGTAACTGTGGGACAGTACTGAGTCACTTAACAGTCAAGTCTAAAATTAATACTCCTAGCAAAGAGGATTATTATTATCAGGATCAGCTAGTGACTATGATTGTTGCAGGTCTCTTGAGGTATTGTGCCTTCATAATGTGACATCAGAAGTGTTAAAGTTACCAATATCCTAACGAGCAGTTCATGCCCCATGTTAACCTGGAGCTCACACACATCCATCACACAGAGATTACATCTAATGCTATCAGCAGAGTATTTACTCCATACAATGAAGCATTCTTACATCCATGAATTGGATGCCAAGATACAACACTTCTCAAGGTAGGCACAAACACACTCTAGCTGTGTAATGAAGAAAAACTGTCCCTGCATCATTGCATTACTGCAAGCTGAGCCATTAGACATACCTGAATCTCCACTCAGAACATCCAAGTCACAAATGACACCCTTTTTTTTCCTCTTTGTCTCCTTGTCATGAAGCTGGATGTATAAAATACAGGGTCTTTTCAAAGTAATAGAGTGCAGTCCAGAAAAGGTTTGGTTTGTTTCAAATGTGCCGAAACCAATATACCTTTTGTACAGAAGGTTCTCTATATTTAAGTAAGAGAACTGAACAAGCTCCTCAAATTATCCTTATTGAGGATTTGGTTTTCACATGCATGGTTAACTGATGATGAAATCAGCTCTTGCACCAAGAACTGGCCACATAGGACTCACCTTTGTGGAAGTCAGCATTGTTCCATGGAACAACCTGAAGTGAGAAACAATGAGTAACTGTTTCCCCACAACTCAGTGTAATTGGAGTATTAAACTGTGAAGTTTGTTGTTTTGTGCATTACTTGGCAAGCAGCCTGGGTTTGCCACAAAGTAAACACTTATCAACAAACTACAGGCCAGGTCTCTGACTGTATCCATGTGGCATGTGCATTTCATTTTTTTCTTTGCAGCATTCACATTTCACATGCTTAATAGCTGAATTTTAAAACTTATACATATGCCTAAAACTGTTCTGATTCAACAAAGGGGGGTTGCAGACTGCCAGAAATAGTGCAAATTGAGTCCACTTTTAGGGTTAGGGTTAGGGAATCATGGGAACTGTATTTTATTGTGGCACCAGAGCTCTCTGACAGAGAAGGCTCAATGTCTCAGAACAAAACCAATTCCCATGATTCCCTAGCACTAACCCTAACCGTGGACTCAATTTGCACTATTTCTGGCAGTCTGCAACCCCCCTTAGTATATAATGTGCACCACCATTCACAAGAAATGTGAAAACATACCTAGCCAACTACATTGAGCTGAATACATACACATATATCAAATCATTTTCATATGAGTGATGTTACGAATTTTAGTTTCCAGGAGACAATTGCATTTTTATGCAAAGCAATTTAAAAATTCATAAATATCTTTCTCTCATCTATGAGTCAAACCTGCAAAAATCACATTGATGTATTGTTTTTCTTCTCCAGGAAATAAGGTAAAATGCTTTGCATCCTTAAAACACAGGAGCTATAAAGAGAAGCTATTCTAGAATAATAAACAGACCAAGTTCAGCTGCTGGTAGTGGGAATGTTTAACTCTAAAACATGTTTAACTCTAAAACATTTTGTTTTTCTTTCGTTTCAGGTAAAGTTTCAAGCTGGTGAAAAGCTCTAATTCACACAATTCCATTTTCTTTGAACTAGCACTAATTAGATACTGCCTTCAGTCTGAACAAGTGTTGGACAATAGTGTCTCTTTACTTTGTATGTCATTCTGCCAAGTATGATCCCATCTGAAGGAGGGTGAAGAAAACAATAATAGTAGGAAACCTAATATTGAGTACAATAGCTATACATTTAAGGTGATACCAGCATCCCTTTGAGTTAAACAGAAACACACCATTCTTTTCTAAATAGCAAATATTAATAAAAGAGTATTGTCAGTGCCAGTGTGTGGGCAGTGCCATAGATAATTTTCCTAGTCACGCCTTCCCACAGAGCCTATTTCTGAGGATACTCAGAGCCAAGCACTCAGGAAGTAGGCAGCTCTATATTGTGTAACCAGCAATCTCCACCCCTTCCACCTCAACTCTCTCCTTCTTCTTTCATCTCCTTCATTGCCATGTCCTATGTGGGAAGAAGACAGTAGGCAAATGCTCTGTCACCACTGCTACCTTTTCTGCCTTTTTGAGTGGGCTTGCTGCTTCAAGTGATAAATCTTGGGCTGACTTTACTTGAACTGATAATCTGGAAAAGTACACCTTTCAAGATCTGCCACTTTGGGTCATGTCCTTAAATAAATGTTTAATTGGAATTTTACATTCTGAATTCCACACAGTTGGAAACCCTGTATAATTCAGCTTCCCAAGTATGTAGGCACACAGAAAGGGTCCAATCAACATGTGGAAATGGCTCCTGGAACTCCTCTTCTGCACACTATTGGGAAATAAAGGATGTATATGAAAGTAGTGAGAAACAAGAAAGGTATTGAAAAGTAAGTTTTAATAGTGGCATCTTGCTCCAGCCAATAATAATAATGAGGTTCTAAATTTGTCCAGTCATAGTCAGATTATTACAACTATGGTTTATGAAAGCCAATAGGAAAGGTTCCCCCCCCCCCAGGTGAAATCCACACATATCATGTGGCTACAGAAACACAGTATAGAAAACTGCACAATTGTTCACAGTCTCATGTTACAGAACAGATGAAAACAGAGCAGATGTTGTTGTCTCTGGAAGAAAAGTGGAATCTAAATGTACTGATTCAATTTCCACTCAGCCTTCAGCTAAGTGAATCATCTTCTTTCTGTTTAACTTTTTTTTGGTGTTGTCATTTTATACCCTTGAAATTATTAAACTAAATCCTTGTCATCAGGTCTCAAGATTCAATATTAAGTAAGACATCAGCCATACTAATGACAAAGATAGGGCTGAATTATAAGCCTGGAATTCAGCTACAGCACAAGAAGTCCATAGCATCTTACACTTCCTAAGATTTAGGATTCTTTCACATTATACAACTATAGAACTAGTATGATTTCACTTTTAACTGCCAGTACAATGTCCTGGGAAATCATGTGATTTGCAGTTTCATAAAGTATATTGAATTGTCAGCCACAGAACTATAGCGCCTTACTAAACTACATATCCCAGTTTCCACACAATGTTGCCATATCAGAATGCTATATTTGTGTAGTGTGAAAGGGCAGTTATGTCATTCATGTTGATACTGCCGCAGTTTGTGCACAAACACATTTCACTTACAAATTCCTCTGTAGTCATTCCTCCTATGCACACACACACACACAAAAGAGATGCAATTACCATTACACATGAGAAAGAGATTGGAAATGAACCCATTGACAAAAGCCCCTTCCACATCTGTTTCAAAGCTCTCCAGATGTTGGGGCTGCAGCTGAGAGCCTGCTCTACTCAGGTAGGCTTTCTGAATAATTGAGCACATATCTTCCAAAGCTCAAAACTGCATGGAAAGGCTAAATGAGTAAAACATATTCCCCACTGTACAAGTTAGCTCTCCAATACATGTATGGTAGAGATGTACATCTTCACTCATTTTGTTCCTGAATGAACAATGAATAATTTCACCAATATTCTCCCTACTCCATGAAAATGTGAGGATTTCTGATCAGGCTTCAAATACTATTCATATACCAGGATTTTGTTACAGAGAATATTGTTTTATTTACAAAGAAAATGTGGTTTGTGGTATTTTCATGGAAGAATCATTGTACACATTGTACATGTAATTTATCTAAGGGTATATTTGTGAAAAATGTGTAAATTTTTGCAAATGTTTAGTTTTCCTATCCAGAATAAAAAAATATCTAATTTTCCTGTGCTAAAAGCAGCCTTTGCTGGGCAGGAAAAAAATGTGTGTGTGTGTGTGTGTGTGTGAGTTGGGGAGGGGATTTTCTCCTCAAAGTCCCAAAGTATGTGAAGAAACTAGATGTTATCCTCTATTCTCCAATCATATGTCTTTTCCTACCCTTTGAGGATGCAAATATCAACCAATATAATTTGCATCCCTGGTGGAGGGTGATGAAAAGAAGAATGGTGAATTAAGAGTGATGGCAGAGCCATAATCCTTATTCTGCTTTCCCATGCCTTTATTTGGAGGAGAGGGGTGGAGAATGACTGTAGGAGGCTTACCATTGCCTGAGCAAGGGGTGGGAATAACTGCAGAAAACATATATTTGCATTTGAGCCTATGTATTACTGGGAGGGAGGGAGGGAAGGGGGGGGGGAATAAGCCTCCCTGTATTCAGTGAAACAATACCAAGTAACCAGTTGTTGTTGTTGTTGTTGTTGTTGTTGTTGTTGTTGTGTGCCTTCCAGTAGACTTTGGCTTATGGTAACTTTATCCTACTCTTGACAAGCTTTATTCAGAAGAGGTTTGCCACAGCCTTCCTCTTAGGCTGAGAGAGTATGACTTCCCAATGTCACTTTGTGGGTTTCTATGGCTGAGCAGGGATTCAAATCCTCATCTCCCAGAACCCTAGTTCAATACTCAGATTGCTACATCATGCTGGCTCAGGTATATATTTCAGTATTATAAAATTCATTTTTCCATTGCAGAATAACCAAAACACTTCTGTCAAAACTACTAGTTGTATCTTGTGCTTGCCTCATACTACTCATGTTGTACCAGCAAACCTTTTTGGAAATCCTGAGAAAGTATAAATGATCATTTATTTGCCATTTCATATTTGCATTAAAAGGCAACTAGCAGGAAAAATGTTAGCAAACTGAGATTGCTCCAGCATACTAATGAGCTTTCTGAAAAGTTGGTTCTTTTGATAGTCAAAAATGCTGACCTCCCACTGACAGGGTTACAAAAGCAATGGAATTATGCATGACAAAGAGAAATATATCTATAAATAGACTATATCCTTCACAGAAATAAACCTAAGAGTGATTGAAACCAAAGCACAATAATAACATGTAAACTAGTATCCTGCAACAGAGTCGACTGATAAATGTCCATCATTATGTTAGGTTGGTTCAAGATCTGCAGTCCACAGGTGGAAATGCTCAATTCACAGAAGTTCCACCTGCCTGACCTTCCTGTCATCAGCTGTTTGCACAATGAAACTTCGAGACTGGTGCCTTGACAGAGTAACATTTTAAAGGGTCTGAGAGAATTGCTATGGAAAGGAGGCAGTGAGGAATTCTGCTTGTGCCAGACAATTTACATGGATCCATTTGGAGCCAGTCCATAATATTCAACACTGAAAATCTCCTGCTCGTACTTTGAGTTGTACAGGCACAAAGGACACGAGACACCTCTTTTGGGGTTTAAACAGGCCACAACTTTTATTTAGCTGTACAGGACCTATTTACAAGGCAATAAACATTAACAAATTTGTCACATGTGTAAGTGAAGGTGTAACCCCCCAAAATGGGTGATCCTTCACTGCACGTGACAAAATAAATAAACAATAATATCAACAAATTTACAAACCCCCTCCCCTCCAGAAATGATGTCATATTACATCTTATGACGTCATACATTTAACTTGCTTCATCATTTCCTTTAATTTGTCTTATGCCAATTTTACCCCAATTAATTTAATTAGCCAGATTAATTTTCCTGTGGGGTGGGGGTCATTACCCACCACAAGAGGGCCCAGCCTAGCTAGGCATCCCTTCTCCCCCTCCCCACGGACAGCTTTTTGAATTTGATCGGAGAGTGCTGTAACATACATCTCCGAACCTTCTGCAGAGAGGTGTACCCCATCCCCCCTGGACAGCTGCGGCCAATCAAGTTTGATTCCATGTTCCACCATGAAATGCCCATTTTAGAGAGCTGCTTAGACACATAGCGATTCAACCAATGACGAGCATTGTTAATCGCAGCATCTTTCTGAGCTCCAGGCCAGTTATGCCGTGGCAAGAACTTAGTCCAAAGTATTATGGCACCCAAGAAGATCTTTTGAATTTCTTGCAGATCCCTCACCATCTGCTTTGCCAGCTGTAAGCACGAGGCCTTAACTAAATCATTTTCCCCCAAGTGTATCACCAAAACCCAAGGTTGCGGATGTGATCATGCCAATTGCATGATCCATGGAAGGAGCGCTCCCCACATCATGTCCCTTTGTCCAAACCACTGAGTGGTTCCAATGTGCAACAGGCCCAGGGTGGAGTCATGCCGATGCTCCAGAAGGTGGCGTTCCACCCAGAAGACTAGACTATCCATACTGAGCCATGGTAAAAGCCAGCTGAAAGAAAATAGAACAAATTAGCATGGCTGATCAGGAGTCATGTTCCCTGATGGCCTGACATAAGACTTGAATGCTCAGGAACACCACCAACCAATTCTGCAAATATCAGCTTCACTCAAATCATGAGTGGCCGCAGCTGTTGCTGCTCCAATATGAAAGGAGTGGGAAGAGAAACAGGCCTGGGGCAGCTTAGCCCGCCTTAGTGTTTCCTTCAACACTGCCCTAAATTGAAATTGAGTTAAGGGCATATCAGACAGATGAATGAAAAGATAGCCCACCACATTGGGCCTAATCTTCAAATAGTTTACCATTGCTATTACCGGGCAAATTTGCCCATGAGGCTCTTTGGCTAAGAAAATAGGCTGAACCTTTCCTATCTTATCAGTCTTAGAGTGCCTAACACAAATCTGAATCCCTTGTTCTGTTATAATATCCGAAAATAAAAGAGCCCTGCCAGATTGATCACTGTGAGATCCTGGCACAATCTCACTAATTCTTAGTGCAGCAAAGAAGGCTAAAGCAAATACTGCCTTAAATAAAACCTCTTCCCCAGGTGAATAACATGTATCAGCTAATTATTCCCATAATCTAGTCAGGACTGGGCCTGTTATTGGCCATCGCAAGTCCTTTATTACAGGGGATTCCCTAGACCAACCTTTCACAGCTCTTTTGACCCTAAAGTCTGTGGTAGGATCAAAATTATCCCTTGCCCTGGAGTGAAATGCCAGGGTGGCCAACCTGCCCCTAATAGTGACAGGCGAAAGACCTGCATGCCTAAGATAAACTATAAAATGTAGGATCAGGTCAACCTAAATTGGCGAACTTTGATCCTCCCCAATTTCCAATAAAAATTGATTAAACAAATTTAAAGCTGTTTGATAGGACTTGCATGTAGATGGGGCAATGGAATTCAAGATTGCCCTGTGAATTTCTAATCTCCAAGGCTCCAGAGTAAGGCCATTACCTCCAACGGGTGTGTCGATGCCTCAGGAGCCAGCCGCCGGAACCTGGAGAGCTGAAAACGAGAAAGGGCATCCGCCAAAGGGTTAAGCACACCAGGAACATGTTGAGCTTTGAATAACACATTATAGTTCAAGCATTGCATGACCATCACCCTCACTGAACCCATAACTCTAGAAGACCTAGAAGACTGAGAATTTACCACATGCATGACCGCCTGGTTGTCACACCAAAACCAGACAGTCCTGTTAGCAAACTGGCTTGCCCACAAGTGTACAGCCACTACTATGGGAAAAAGCTCAAGAAACGTAAGGTCCCTGGTCAGACCGCTTTGAACCCATGCAGAAGGCCACGCCTCTGCAGCCCACTGGCCATTCCAATAAACACCAAAAACATGGGGACCAGCAGCATCAGAATGCACCTGAAAGTCTGCCCTCAGCAGCATTGCAGATCTCCAAAACAATGTGCCATTGAATTGCTGCAAGAAGAAGACCCAGACCTTCAAATCCTCACGAATGCCCCTTGTGATTCTGATGTGATGGTGCTGTGCCAAAACATCTGCAGTAGCCCTGTACAATCTTGCACAGAATGCTCGTCCTGGAACTACAATCCTACAGGCGAAATTCAACAGTCCTGTAAGAGATTGAAATTCGTGAAGTGTAGCTTTTCGCTTCCCCAACATGGCACTAACCTGCTGCCTCATAGCCACCAATTTTTCGTTTGGCAATCATGAAATCTCATCTATGGTGTCAATCTCGATACCCAGAAAGGTAAGCCATGTATCTGGCCCCTCAGTCTTTTCTTAAGCTAAGGGCACACCAAACTCATACATTAATTCCTGAAATTGGGCTAAAGAATCCCTACTTTGTGAAGAATTGGGATCCCCAGTGATTAAGAAATCGTCTAAATAATGTGTTATGGCTCTATTACCAGTCCGCTTAACTGCACACCAATGAAGAAAGGTACTGAATGTCTTGAAAGCTGAACAAGAAATTGAGTTTCCCATTGGCATGGCTTTATCAAAGAAATACTTTCCTTCAAATTGAAAACCCAGTAAGTCAAAATCATCTGGGTGAACAGGAAGGAGCCTAAAGACAGACTTAATATCGCACTTAGCTAAAAGGGCTCCCTTGCCTAAATTCCTAATCATCTTAACCGCTGAATCGAAAAATGTGCACTTAACAGAGGCAAGCCTAGGATCTATAGCATCATTCACAGAGTCACCCTTTGGATATGATAAATTGTGGATCAACCTAAATTCCCCAGGGGCTTTTTTAGGAACCACACCCAATGGGGATAGATGGAGCGTGGGAATAGGCAACTGGTCATGTGGTCCTGAAATCCTTCCTGCAGCTGTTTCTTTTGCTAATTTCTCCCTCACAGTGTTCAGCAGCTCCCTTACAGAACGCACATTGGGTGCATAACGATGAACCCTAGGACCTATATAAGGGATACGAAAACCTAGGGGAAAAAAACCATTGAATAAATAAGAAGCAGCCTCTTTATTAGGGTAAATCTTTAGCTATGCCGTGAAAGTGTCTAACTTAATTGGTGACGGGGCCTTTTCCTCCAGGCGAAGCTGGCCGGGGGGCAGAACACACCCCTGGCCGCTTGCCTCTACTACAGAAAGCTCCGGGATGGCCACCCCCACAGGTGTTGCACTTATGCTCAAACCTGCAGGGTTGTCTCTTACACTTGCCTGCATTAAAATCCCAGCATATGCCAAATTGCCTTCTCTCCCCCATGGCAGGCCTCGCATTCGGCCCTCTTGGCATGGTAACCATTGGGACAAACCCATTGTCACACCTGCTCGAGGGGGAGGCTCCCACCATAACATCAGCCCAAAGCTCAGACTGAACATGTCTCCATGACAAGAAGCGATCCTGTGCAGCTCTCATTCTAAACTGCTCATCATATTGGAGCCAGGCTGCACCTCTAGAGTTATAATGGCAATTAGTGTACACTTTTATCATGATCTCCTGATATTTAGAAAAGTCCGGAGATGAAACCCATAATCCAATTCACAAAATTGCGCTCCAGCTTAGGGCATTTGAGTGCTTGAAACTTTTTGGGAAGACTGAAAACAATCCCATCTTTTACTATGATTCTCAGCTCGGGATCCCTGAAAGTAAGAGTAAATAGGTCAATGTACTCTCCCTTCCAAATACTTTCTTTAATAGAAAGAGGACGGTGTGAACCAAGGGGTGTAGACATTCCAGCGTAAGGTGTAGATTTAGCATGCCCAACCGCTCCAGGTAACAAAGGAGCACTCGAAAGAGACACAACAGAGGTGTTGCTAGCCACAGCCATTGGCTGACCATCGTGCACCCTAGTGTCAAGGACCTGTGAAACTGTAGGTGCCTGCATGGGTGCCTCCAAAACCGCAGGGTTGGGCCATTCCACAGCCACACCCTGACTAACCTGGCCACCTGGAGCCCATACTGAGGCAGGCCAATTAGCATGTGCAATATTAGGAGACAAACCTGAAACAGAAGCTTGCTGGGAAGCATCACCAGCCGACCGCATTGGTTCCTCGAAGTGTGGCCCCGCAACAGCTTGCATGTCAAGTGCAGAAGAGGCAGTAGCAGCTTGATCACCTCTTTGCGCTTCACGGGTCTGCTCCATTGCACCAGCACCTGGAAGAACCACTCCTCGTAAGAGGTTATATAAATCAGCCAGAGTATATCAGCAGAGTAGGCTGCACAGACATAGGGGCAGCCATGCACTGAGCCTCCATACCAGGGACACTTTTCAGGAGATCCCACACATCGGCAATAGTGGGGTGCCCAGCCTCCACAGCCACAACCACTGAAGGACCCGATGTAGCATCCATCACCTGAACAAAAGATGCCACGGGAGAAGGCAGCACCTCTGTGTTGGTGGTACCAGAAGCACCAGCAATAGGGCTGGTGGCTGTAGCCTGTAGCCCCTTCTGGGCAAGTTGATTGCAAAGTGCAACACAAGCCTGAACTGTTTTACCCAGCTGTGCCAACTGGGCAGTAATCTCATCATCCCTGCTGGTAGATTGGGAAGGCCTCTTCGAAGCAGAGTGACCAGAGCTGGGCACAGCTGAAGCTGCATGCCTTTTAGATTGGGCCTTACTGCATGGCATCTCTCCTTCAGTGAATGGAACACAGGCCGAAGCAAAATCACCCAACCTTGGATGACTACCACCAGGCCAAAAAGGCCCCCATTTCCCAAATCTCACAAGAGACGCAAACAGCCAGGAAGCATCACTGGCAACCAACGAGGGGGAAAGGTGTCCACCAAGGGTCCTATGCAGAGCCCTAACCTGAAGACAGCCGTCTACCAACACACTCACCCCTGGGGAGAAGTGTAGCAACCCTCCCAAACCAGCAATGGGGTCCTGACCTTACCAGACCGGAGTCGCCGGGGCGCCTCTGGGCCTGAATCCAGTACCGGGTCTATGCACCCGGTGAGGATGCCTGCCGCATGGCCCTCCTCGGGTATACAGCCCCCCAAGAATTGGGGATGTGGAGGCCCCTACAGGCCCAGAGGACCGGCCCGAAGTCCTCACTCGGCCCCACCAGGTTGCTCAGGGAAAGATACCTGAACACTCCCAATTGTGAAAGCAAGATAAAATCAGCCAAAGGCAAAAACGCAGCCAATGCCATAAATAAGCGCTAGGCCAAAGCCAAGCAAATAGCCAGAGCAGAGAGCAGAGCAATGTTACTCACTCAGTTCAAGCTCAAAAATGGCTGCCTCCACATGGCAGCGCAGAGCTATAAAGAACAAACTCTCGTCCCAAGTCTCAAGAGACCAAGAGCAACACGAGACTTTAGAGTAACACCCAAGCACCTAATTGGCCAAAGTGCACTTTGACCAATCAGGATTCTCATGTCCTTATATGGTCAGCACAACAAGAAACCCCTCCCGACTTGTCGGGGGTGTCTTTCTCTAAATACTTTGCATTTCACCAGCATAGGTCATATCAACATATTATTACTGGAAAATCAATAATCCCACAGTCATGCTAATGTGAAGGTTGCAGTGAAACACAAATGGTAAAAGGAAGCCAAGGTGGTTTGTTGTGTGACTTCAAGTTGTTTCCAACTTATACTGCAGATGGTAGAAGTTATGAAATATACAAACTTTTCACATGTGCGCGTAAAAATGTCATATACATAATTGAATGCCCTTGCACACTAATCTATGTGGGGATGACAAGCAGAGGGATAAGAACTCGAATTATTGAACACAGAAGTTGCATCAAAAAACATAAAATAGAAGCCCCATTGGTAAAACATTTTCTAGATGAACATCACTCTTTTGATTCATTCAAATTCTGGTGCATAGATGGGATATCTAATATTAAGAACACAAAACTATTACAAATATTGGAACTCAAATGGATTCATTTAATCTTAAATGAAAATGTGAATTGGTTGGTTTGAGCTTTTCATTGTCCTTCCACACCCAGAGTTTTCCCTTAGTTTTTTTCTTCAGTCTTGGCAGGATCATTCCCATTACTGATTCAGCTGGTTATATAAGAGACTCTATGAGCAGGGGAAGTACATTATTATTTTTGAATTGAACAGAGTCACATTATCTGAATCCCTGGTTGGCTTAAATGAAAATGTGAATTGGTTAGTTTAAGTTTTTCATTGTCCTTCCACACCCTGTTTTCCCTAAGTTCTTTTTTTTTTTTTTTTTTGACAGGATGGTTCCCATTACCGGTTCATTTATATACGATTCTCTGTGAGCAGGAGAAGAACATTATTACCTTTGAATTGAACAGAGTCACATTGTCTGAGCTGACGATTTCTTATATTTTATAACAAGCATGAAAAGTATCAGCAGATCTTCCTCAGTGGCCTGTAAGTGTATGTGTGTGTGTGTGTGTGTGTGTGTGTGTGTGTGTGTGTGTATATATATATATATATATATATATATATATATATATATATATATAGAATACTTACAGGCCACTGAGGAAGACTGTAGTCGAAATGCATCTGGCCTTGAGTTTTGAAATTTTTACTATTATGATATTATTTTATTTTGATTATTTTAAGTATTTGCACACCTCTCAGTGGGGTATTGCTGCCCTTTTAGAAATTATATGGGCTTTTCTGCTCCTGAGTTCAGTTATTTGTTTATTTCTTCAAATATTTGTCTTTTTATATTGGGAAATGGGACAGAATTAATCCTGTTCATTTACATTTTTTGGCAGAACCCTCTTGTTTGGTTTTTTGGTTATATATCTTGGGTTCTTTGGTTGTAGGGACTTGAGTTGTTTGATAAACATCAAAGAACATAGCTGAGAAAAGGCTGGAAAATGGTGTCTCATGATACCTTCCATTGTTTATTCTTCAAGAGCTGAAAAGCAATTTTTTTTTCCTGTGTGCTAAGTGAACAAGGGTTTTATAGAATGGTATGAAGAAGCCAATAAGTCTCAAAAATCTCATTGCATTCAACAGAATCATAAAAGTACAGATTAAATTGATTGAGAATCAGGATCACAATGAATTGGGTTTGGAGTGATATAGACCAAACTGAATCCAGATCTGAATCAATAAATCAGGCTATGAACTGAACAAGGAGTTCTGTGCACATCCCTTTTCTGGATCTTTTCAATAAGGAAAATGTTATACACGTAAGAAACATCTTGAGGGAGATGACAACATTGAAATCATGGTTTCTACATGATATCCTGAGATAAAATGAGGGAGTATCTGCACATTCAAATCTTGCATACACCATGTCATTTTGGTAGGCATAATGAAACTGTGACACAGATATGGAACCTGGGATCCTCTGCTTTTTGCCTGACCTTTTAAGTCCCCCCCCCCCTCTAGACTTTCTAATTCTCTGTATATTGTTTTTATGGTAATGTTAATAGTTAATTCTGCTGATACTTTTCATGCTTGTCTTTTGTATTATGTCATTTCAACACTCATGTTTTAAAATATTTTATGTTAAATTTTAACTTTTTCTAAGCTGTCCTGGGAACCTGTCAAAGTACAGGGTGTAAAAAAAATAAAATATGTTCCTGTGGAAAAGCTAGTAGAAAATATAAAGACACACAGAGAGATTTTGTTCTTAATGGGATATTTAAAGCACCAAAACCTCCATTTCTAAAAAAAAAAAAAAAAAAAAAACCTGAAAAAATGTGACAGCATTTCTCTTTCCCCTTTCATTTCTAATGCATAATGCTGTCTAACAGTAGAAGCTACAACTATAATTAATAAAAAAGTAACTATGTGCAATGGTATGACGCTTCCATGTGACATAAAGTATGCAGATATTTCAATACAATGACAAATTAACATTATTATTCTCATAACAGATGCCATTTCCACTTTCCCCCCTCTAAAATTCAGTTTTCTTCCTAGTCCAATGCTGTAAATAAGATCTGGAACTCAAAGTTGCTCCCATCAAAATCATTACGTGTTCTTCCATCTAGAATGAGAGCTTTCTGTTCTGAAGTATTTCCTTTCTGGAGAGACAAGATCTAAACAAAAGGCCATAATAATCATAGGTGGTAAAATACTGACTGTTACAATGAAATCACTGGAACTAAACTAGACAGACATAAGATACCTCCCTTCTCTTATTAAGAAAATCCTAATGTAGTTTTGAAATTTTTATATTGGATCTGTGACATAAACATTATATTATTATATTTAATGCATGCTAGTCCTCTATTTAATAATATATTAGGGGTGCTTTGAGAGCATCAACTAACCCTGATAAAAAGGGTTCATTGTCCAAAACACAATCACTTTTTTGAGACATGCTGAGAACATCTCACAGACTTGAGTGGGTTCTATGCAACTCTTATATGTTATTTTTCCCAAGCTCACTTTAAGTAACTATTACAAAATGTTGCCAGAATCATTAACACAAAGTTTAAAGGCTTAGTAAATCTTTTTTTATTAACCTGGTTTCTCAATGCCCTTCAGTAACAGTGCAGTAACATCTGTTGAATACTTTAACTCTCGATGTTATGTTCTTAATAGGTGATCAGTAGAAAAGAGCTATTCTACAAAGACCATTTTGTCTTACAAAAGGGCTAAAATATTTCAATATCTAATTAAGATTTCTAGTCAATGGTGTCTTAATTGACAAATATATCACTCTGCTAACACTAATGGTGTATTAAATATTTGTGATCAATATTCAAGCAGTGAACTGTAGTCAATTTTCATTGAAATTAATAGGCTTTACCTTAAAATATTAACTGATGTGCATCCACACGTTCAGGAATCTTATTTTATAATACCAATATCCAGGATTCTATCTGTTAGAGAAAAATTGTTAGAGAATACTTCTATATTCATTCTCCAGAGAAACATAATTGTTATATCACACAAATCAAGTTTTACCATTAGATGTGTCAACTGTGGCCTCTAATTTAATTCTAATTCTACTTCCTGTCAGAATCCTGAAGCATAATTAATGCTGCTTCTGGATACAGAGTATTATCTTTAATGTAGAGGATTATATTTCATGAGCTAAAGAAAGAAAGTTAACACTGTTTCTAATCAATATATATGACATTATATCAAAATGCTATGAGAGGCACACAAAGAAACAATGAAACAGTTGCAGAATAATGAATAAATGTTTAGCATACTAGATTTCAGAAAAAAGTAAATGAAAATGATGGCATTCTGGCCTATGCACTGACATCCACAACAGCAGGATTATCAGGTTAACAACTTATCTGGTAGGAGGTCCAATGTCCAAAAATGAGAAGAAATTTTAAAATCCATATTATGAGTTGCCCTTTAATCCATAAATTGTTTCATTAAATTATCAATACCTCAGCTTTGTTCCTTGACTTTATTTCAACAAATTTACTTGGGTATATATCCCATTGGTCTCAACTGTACTTTCAAACAAGTTTTTAATTTATTTGGAGAGGCATTTAACACTGTACTAAAATGCACTACTGGAATAACACTTGGCCTCTTCCTTAATATTGTGAACATTTCTATAGATAGTGTATTATACTATATAATTAACAGTTGCTATGATGATTATCATTATCATCACCTTCATTTGCCCACCCATTCCAGGAATAATGAGACAAGACAATGGAAAGTGGGTTCAAACAGGACCATTTATTAATTTGACCTATTTATTAATTTCTTAATGGAACTGAAAACCAGGTGGGGAAATAGCCAAGGATGGGAGCAGCTGCAGCTGGTGGTCTATCTTTGAAACCACCTACGCAGCCTCCCCAAAAGCTGGGTTATCCGTCAGCCAGCCAACATCAGGAAGACTAATATAAAAGTCCCTCTCCCAATGCCCAAGAATTAAAGAGAGAAGTTTATCTTCCATGCAGTCCCAAGGGGTGTCTCACCTCCCAGGTTCCAAGGCCCAACGAGGTGGTTCCATAGAGGTGGTTCTTTTCTTTTTTCTTTAAAAATTTATCCAAATTTTATTTATATACTATCAAACATGTTACATTATATAAATCTTAATAAAAAAAAACCAATCTAATCAACCAAATAATTCTAGAAAAAGAAAAGAAAGAAGAAAAAAGGGGAAAAAACCCACTAATACTTCCAAAAGTTCCTTTGACAATAAATACTTATTAATTGTACTCTTAATTATGAAGTCTTTGAGGGGAAGCAGACGGGCAGCACAGGGCCACCCCGGGAAGCTGCGGATTGGGGCTGAGGCATCCGCATTCCTCGGCCCCGCAACGCAGCATCCCTGATCCAGGAAGGAGCACTAAAATAGTGCTCCTTCTGCAAGACGCCGAAGGTGCACTGCAAAAGCCGTCCGGCACACCTTCGGCGTGTCTTCCGGTGCAGCTTGTGCGGATGCTGCAGCGGAAGTGTGTCGTCGGAGCACCGGCCGTGCAGAGGGTTGGCCGTTCCAACGATGTTTTGGGGAAGAGGTTGGGGCACCCAGTGTGAGGCTGCCCCTCCCCTTCCTGGTCTCGAAGACGGCGCTTTGCGCCATCTGCTTAGGCCCTTTCTCCATTTTGTTAAGTTTCTTGTCTCCCTTGCTCATAACCAAAAATTCAGATATTATAATCAATTCATATTTCCCCTAAGTATACCCTCTATACATGTGTAATTTTATGCTTACAAATACCACAGTAAGTTTGCCATATCAACACCTTGTTTTTATTAATTCTTCGATTGAAGACCAATCTTCATCAACACTACCTAAGTCTTGTTGGTTAGTTTGTCCATTTCTTTCATTTCTGTTAATTTCCTCCACCACTCATCTACCGTCTTCTTGATTTTTCCATTTCTGAGCTAGGAGCAGCCTTGCTGCTGTTATCATATATAAAACAATCATGCAATGCTTCCTCTCTGTGTTTGGATCCAATTTATTCAACATATTCAGTAGGTATATTTCAGGCCTTAATTCGTATCTTATCTTTAAAATTCCTTGTATCGAATCATGTATTATTTTCTAATAGCTTTTAACTCTGGAGCATCTCCACCAAACATGAAACCACGATCCAATATTTTGCTTGAATTTCCAACATTTGTTCAAATTGGTGTTGTATATTCTTGCAATTTTTGTGGGGGTTAAATGCCATCTCTACTCCATTTTCCAAGTTTTCCTTCAAATCTTGTGATTTGGTAAATTTCCATGTCTTCTTTTGGACATATTCCCAACTCTCCAGATAATTGATCTCCTTATGTCTGTTGCCCATTTGATCATATTGTCTGTAATTACCTCCCCTTCTTGTTTCCTACCCATTAACATTTTATAAAGTTTGCTTATTCTTTTTTTATCTGGCTTCATCAAAATATCTAATTCTAGAGGCTTATCTTCAGAGTCTTCTAATTTGATATCCATTCTGAATCTCTCTCTTAATTAACCAATGTATTTTGGGATCTACTTGCTCCAATTCTTCAATTGTTCTAAGTTCATACTTGCCTCCTTCTGTTTTTTTAAGTATCTCTTTGTATCTCAACCAATTTTCGATTACTGTCCATCTACCAAAAAGGCTTCATGAGGCGATATCCATAGTGGAATCTTTATATATGTTCTTTTTTTTTATGTCATACCATGCGTTCAAAAGTGATCTTCTTATTACATGATGATTACATTCTTTATGCACTACTGATTTCCTATACCATAGGTACCCATGCCACCCAAATTGGTTGTTGAAGCCTTCAATATTCAGTATTTTTGTATTCTTAAGTAATATCCAATCCAACAACCAACTGAGTGCATTTGCCCTATGGTACACTCCTACCTTCATCATTTTTTTGTCTTGTCAACGTTTTCCAATTTAGTCTTTATCTTTGTGCCTTCCATATAAACTCTCTTAAGTCCTTGTGCCACTCTTTGAACGATTTTGTACTGTGAATAATTGGAATGCAATGAAACAAGAAGTTCATCTTAGGGAGTATCATCATTTTTATAGCTTCTATCCTTCCCGTCAAACTAAGATTAAGTTTATTCCACTTTATTTGATTTCTTTCCATTTTGTTTTATAATTATTATCAAACAAGTTAACATTCCTTTTTGTAAGCCATATCCCCAAATATCTAACCTTGTTTTGAACAGAACATTTAGTTATTTCCTTCAAGAACCTTTCCTCTTTTTTAGTAATGTTCTTGGTCAATATGACTGTTTTCTTATGGTTGATTTTAAACCCTGATAAATTACCAGATTCTTCTGTTAATTGAAAGGCTTCTGCAATTTGTTGTTTAGGATCCTCCAAGATGAGAGCCAGATGGTCTGCAAAGACTTGAAGTTTTTTATTTGACACCTTTAACCTTCATTCCTTTTAAGTTATCCTCATCTCTTATTTTATTCAGGAGCACTTCCATTACTATTATAAAAAGCAAAGGAGAAAAAGGACAACTCTGTCTAGTTCCTTTAGAAATTTTGAACTTTTCTGAAACATTCCCATTAATTATTAATTTTGCAAATTGTTCACTGTAAATTTCTTTAATCCAACCACAAACTTTGGAGCCCATTTCCATTTTTTCCATCATCTGCATCATAAAGTTCCAATTTACATTATTAAAAGCCTTTTCAGCATCAGCAAATATTAATGCCAATTTTTTATCATTGTTCTTCTTGTAATATTCAATCATATCTATAACCAATCTAACATTATTTTTGAGTTGCCTTGTAGGCAAAAATCCTGTTTGATCCTTGTGAATCATATTGGTCAAGATTTGTTTTAATCTATCCGCTAAAATTAAAGCCATTATTTTGTAATCTGTATTCAGCAAAAGTATCTGTCTGTAATTTCCAACTTCTGTGTCATCTTTGGGTATCAATGTGATGTTGGCATTTTTTATTATTAAAAGGTTTTTATTATTAAGAAACAAACAAACAAACAAACAAACAACAACATAACATTTGAATATATATGTAAAGCTTCTTCTGACTTGCTATCATACATAGTTATTTAGTTGTTTGATTATTTACTGGCTTCTTGTTTAAACAACTGGTTTTGAGTATCTGAATATCTGTTATACTACATTCCCCTTCTAACAATTTCTCTCATTTTCTTGATTTTAGTTCTTATCTTTCTAATTTATACATCGTACATGTTACAACATGTAAGAGAGTCCGGGGGAATGGCGTCCTGAGAGGTTGCAGGGCTAAGGAGCTCTGCTCTGCAAACTCGTTTAATGAGCTATAAATGGGGGAAAAAAAATTTTCAACAACTGAATTTCACCAATTTCAAGACCCTCCGGTAAGAGGGACTTCTGGAGCCCGATGGGGGTCTGAGTAAATAGTGGACTTTGGGAGTAGAAAGTGGAGGAAAGAAAACCAAACTCGGACCGCAGGGCAAGCCAGGCTCATTAAATGCTAGCCTTTAAGGCAAACAAGGATGCTTTTATTTCACCCTTTTAAAGCAAGCTATTTTTGCAGAACATATATAAATAGCTAGAAAAGCAAGTGATTTACCTCTACAAAAGAAATTTTCTTTTCATTAATTGGACTCTGATATTCTGAAGAAATGAAAGAACCACAATGAGTAAGGTGCAGATGGAAAGTTAATCGAAAGTGAGCAAGTAATCAAATAAAGGAATCTATGGAAGCTAAATTGTGGAAAGAGAGAGAGGGTGGAGGATAAGAAGGACACAGGAGGAAAATACTGTTTTGTTTTAAAGCTCTGGGACTCAAAGCAGCTTACAATTTAAAGTAGTACAATTAAAAACATATAAGAGGAGTATTAAAACATATTAAGGTGAAGATTAAAGTTGATATAAGTGGCACTAAGACGACTAAAAGAAGAGAAGGTACCTTTAAATTTTTTGGCGTGGGCGCAAACCGAATCCACCTGGTGTTTCCAGGGGAGCAGAGAGAACAGAGCGAATACAGTGATATATAGAGCGGCGTTATTTTTTCCCTGGCCCAGTGGGGTGGAGCCCTTTGAAGAGAAAGAGCCATGGAGATCTGAGAAGCCTCCTGATCCTGCGACAAGCAGCAGCAGCGGGGGAAGGAGAGGACCATCAAGGCCCTCCAGCCTAGCAGCGAACGGCAGCAGGACCGAGGAGGAGAACAGATAAGGATAAATCTGTGGGTATCACTTGCATTTGGCTTAGTGCCTCCGTGGGAGAAACAGCAGAGAGTTGATTTTAGGCTTCTTTAGATTGTTCCAAAACCAACAAGTTTGCATGTAGAGTGGTTGAAGGGAAAGAGTTGTTTATCCAGGAAGTTTACTTTCCCTATGAGAGAACATATCCATATAAGGATACAAGGAAGAACTGAAAGTAATAGGAAGATTTATCAGAGAATCTGCGCCATCTGGTGGACTTTTGGTGGATATATAAATGAAATAATAAAGGAAGGGATAAGAGAAAAGGAAAGAGAGAATTACATGACCTACTGAGAGGACCTGCGCCATCTAGTGGATATAGAGAAATTTATAAAACTTACAAAATAGCAAGGCTGGAGAAAGACAGTTGATCTTTGAAAGTTACTGAAAACTATTGAAAGGTTGATAGGACTCTCCCTCATTTTGATGTGTTAAAAAGAACTTGAGGGGTCTTTTGTAGATCCCTGTAAAAATCAGGTAATTTGGGTGAATTAATATAAATAATTGATACTGTCTGATATTTGTGTGAATTACTTTAAGAAAAATTGATATTGTCACAAAATAATTGAATTGAATTGAAATTTAAATAAGAGAATATATGATGGGCAGAGTATAAGGTTTAATGGTTTATAGATTGCTGTAACTAAAGAGATTGCTGTAGGTAGAGAATAAGATATAATGGTTATCTGGGTTGTTTATAGTTTTCTTTTCTGATTACTGCAAAAAGTATAAATTTAATAATAGCTTGACAATTTCATAATATTTGTAATAATTGAATGGTTGAAATTTAAATTTAATAATTTATTATCTGAAGTATAGAAATTGTTGTACTGCTTCTCTCCTAAAAGAGAAAAAAAAATGGCGGCAGGGAAGAAAGCAGCAATCCAGTCTCAATTACAAGTATTAACACAAAGAAGAGGGTCAACAGAGGAAGTAATAAGAATTAGTGACCAGAATGCATCTTTAGTAGAAGAATTGAGGAAAATGAGATTGGAAATACAAGGAATCAGACAGGAAATGAAGGATGAATTGAAAGAAACGAGACTTGAGATGAGGGAGGAAATGAAAGAAAATAGATCAGAAATAAGAAAAGACTTGAAAAAAGAACTAGATAATTATGGGAAGAAATTAGATAAAATTACGACTGATTTATCTAAGACTCAGAAGGAAGTTGACACATTAAAGGCTAAAACAACACAACTGGAAAGGACAACAAAAGAAATGGATATGAAACAAGAACAACAAAGAGTAAAAGATTTATCAAACGAAATTAGATACAGAGAACGTTGTGTAAAAATTCGAGGTCTACCTGAATCAATGAATGAAGATCTATATAACATTATAGTGATAGCAATGAAGGATTTCTTAGGATTTACGGAAGAAAAAATGGAAATGGAGACCGATAAGGTCTTTCGAGTTAACTCTGTATTTGCGAGAGAAAATAAGGCACCAAGAGATATAATTGTGTGTTTCACCAGAACTAGAATAAGAGACTTAGTAATTGAGAAGAGTTATAACAGTATATTTAAAGTCAATAGTCATGAGCTGAAAATTTTTAAAGATATTCCACCTTCCGTAATGTTGAGCAGGCAAAAATATAAATCATTGACACAGTTGTTGAAGAAAAAACGAATCGAATACAGATGGGAGAGGATTGAAGGACTTACCTTTATGTGGAGACAGAGAAGATATAAAATAGACACAATAGAGAAAGCAAAAGAAATGGAAAGAAGATTGAGTAAAGGAGAAAAGGAATTTTATGATCATCAAGAAGAATCTCAAGTAGTAACACGATCTATGGTTAAACAACAAGAAAAGGAATTAAATGGAACTGAAAATGTTATTGGAAACAAAGAATCAGAAAGAGTACTTATATTTAGAAGAAGAAAGAAAAAAGAGCAAACTGAACAAGGACAAGAACGGAGGTTAGATAAAGAACATTTGGAAGAAGAAAGTGTACTTAGTAAAGAGGAAAAAGATCAAGAAGAAGAGGAAGAAGAGGAAGAAGAGGAAGAAGAAGGAGAAGGAGAGGACACCGACAAAGAAGATTAAAGAAGAATAAGAGAAGAAAATAAATAAAGAAATTTGAAATATAAATTAATAAAAAAGAGATAATAAAAATAAATAAAGGGGCGGAAGGGGTGGAACAAAATAAAAGAAGTTAAAAAATACATCTATAAACACGACCAGAAATTAAGATGGGAGTTAAGATTCTTTCCTGGAACGTTAAAGGATTAAATTCAAAATATAAAAGGAATATGATCTTTCATTATTTGGAGAAATTAAAAATGGATATAGTATGTTTGCAGGAAATAAGAATAAAAGAAAAAGATGTCAAATATATTAGAAACCCGAGACTTGGGAGCTGTTATACATCGGCGATTGATAAAAAGAAAAAAGGTGTGGTTATGTACATAAATAAGAAATATCCATCTAGAGAACTGTTTAAAGACAAAGATGGATCGTATATAGCTGTAGAAATTAAAATGAAAGAACAAACTATAGCAGCTGTTGGAATTTATGCACCATTGGAAGGGAGGAGTAAGTTTTATGAACAGCTGAAAAAGGATATGCAAAATTTGGAAAATAGTAATATTGTTATGATGGGTGATTTTAATGCTGTAATAGACCCCAAAGTGGATCGGAAATCTGATATTAGAAGAATCATTAGTGAGAAGCAGGGAAAATTGCCACGCACCTTTTTTGAAATCGTGGAAGAATTATCTATGGAAGATGTTTGGAGGTATAAATATGGCAATGCAAGAAAATATACATTTTATTCGGAAGTTCATCAATCCAGGTCAAGGTTGGACATGTTTATAGCCTCTAAAGCATTATTACCCAAAATAAAAAGTATGGAAATATTGGTTAAAATAATCTCAGATCACTACCCAATCAGGTTAGAAATTGAAGAGAAAAGGTTGGAATACACCTGGAGATTAAAGGATTCTTTATTAAAAAAGGAAAAAAATGTATCTAAATTAAAACAAGAAATGAAACAGTACTTTGAGGAAAATAAAACAGATGGAATTAGTAACAAAACAATTTGGGATGCTGGAAAGGCTGTTGCCAGAGGATATTTAATTAAGCTAAATGTAGAAGTAATTTATACATCGTAATATACATAGTATTTATACATCATATTACTATATAAAATGTAACTTAAAAAACAAAACATATTGCATTTATATAATTGTTCTTTTCTTGCTCTTTAGCCTCATGTTTGCTGATATTACCCCCTTCCCCCTGCACATAGTATATATTCTATATCAATAATCTTCCCAACTTAGATTGTATTGGTTTTAGAAAACTCATATATTCAATGATCAACTTTTGACACAGTAATTTTTTAGTTTTTCCCAATCTACATCTGTTATTTTAGTAAACCTTTTTTGTATCATGTTTGTTAATCTGTCAAGCTCTATGTTATCCAATGTTTTTAATAACCACTCTTCAGTTGTTGGTATTGCATTGGTTTTCCATTTCTGAGCAATGAGAATCCTGGCTGTGGTAATCATATAAAGTAGTGTCTTCCAATGTTTTTTTGCTTCCATATCTGTGATTTTGTTGATCATATTTAGAAGATATAATTCGGGTATTAATTGAAACTTTATATCTAGGATTTTATTTATCTCTAAATGTATTTCTTTCCAAAATTCCATTATTTTAGGTCATTGCTACCACATATGTATCCAGTCCCCTTTTTCTTTTCCACATTTCCAGCATTTGTTGTCTTTATTTTTATAGATTTGATGTTGGCATTTTTTCCAAGAATCTGGACTCCCATCTTTCACAATGTTATTAAGAGTTTTAAGTAAGGGCTTTTTTTAACTCATCCAGGAATGTTTTATAATACAACACGATAAATCCGTCCGGTCCTGGAGCCTTATCTATTTTCAATTTCCCAATCTCTTGTATTACTTCACTTTCAGTAAAATCTTCATTCAACAAACACTGTTGTTCCTGTATTATTTTAGGAATCTTTTGTTTCTCCAGGTAATCTGCAATCGCTCCTCTGTCAATGTCATCAGCTTCATATAAGTTCATATAATATATTTTGAATGCATCCTGAATTTCTTCTTGAACCTGAAGAATTTTATCTCCTTCTTTTATTTTTATAATTGTTCTCTTTTCTTTATCTTTCCTAATCTGTATGCCAACCACTTTCCAGTTTTGTTAGCACACTCAAAATGTCCTTAGGACAGGATATGGAGTTGAGACTGCCATGGTTGCGCTGGCTGATGATCTCCGCTTGGGTATCGATAGGGGTAGTGTGACCCTGCTGGTGCTCTTGGACCTCTCAGCAGCTTTTGAAACAATAGACCACTCCATCCTCTTGGATCGCCTGAGAGAGTTAGGAATCGGAGGCACTACCTTGCAGTGGTTCCATTCCTTCCTCTCAGGCAGATCCCAGAGGGTGAGGCTCAGGGACAGTTGCTCTTCCCAAATAGAGTTTAATTGTGGCATCCCTCAGGATGCCATCCTGTCCCCGATGCTATTTAACATCTATATGAAGCCGATGGGAGAGATCATTTGGAGGCATGGAGCACAGTGTCTTCAGTATGCTGACAACAATTAGATATATCTCTCCATGACCCGGTCGTCGGCTCAGACTTCAGATGGCGTCTCTCCTCTCAATGATTGTCTTAAAGCAGTAATGGACTGGATGTGGAAAAACAGACTGAGACTGAATCCAGACAAAACAGAGGTACTAACAGTCATGGGCCTGAACCCAGGTCTGGGAATACAACTCCCAGTCCTGGATGGAGTCACACTCTCCTCCAAGGACTGTGTTCACAGTCTGGGGGTACTCCTAGATTTGTCGCTTCACATGACAAATCAGGTGAATGTGACGGTCAGGAGTGCCTGTTATCAGCTTCGGCTGATACGGCAGCTGTGCCCTTTTCTGGAAAATAGGGATCTTGAAACTGTGGTACACACTCTGGTAACCTCATGTCTGGATTTCTGTAATGCACTCTACATGGGGCTACCCTTGTGCCTAACTTGGAAACTTCAATTAGTCCAAAATATGGCAGCCAGGTTGCTTACTGGTACATCTAGGACAGAGCACACTACACCAGTGCTGAAATCTCTCCACTGGCTGCCCATTAGTTTCCGAGCATAGTACAAGGTGTTGGTTATGACCTTTAAAGCCCTACATAGCTTGGGTCCAACTTATTTTTGGGACCGCCTCCTTCCCTATGACCCCCCCCGAGCACTTCAGTCCTCTGGGAGGGACCTGTTGCATCCCATAAAAACCAGGCTGTCAGCGATCTGCCAGAGGACCTTCTCTGCCTCTGCTCCCAGATTATGGAATGGCCTGCCGGATGAGATCCATCTCATTACTACTCTTGACTGCTTTAAAAAAGCAGTAAAGACAGATCTTTTCCGGCAGGCCTTCCCTGAACAACATCCCGGTCCAAAAGAAAGTATAAGGAGAAGATAATGATTCCAGCTCTTTAACTGCCTCTGCCAAGCTGCTATTTGTATGACTGCACTATATTGTTTTTATCTTGTATTTTAATTTTGTAATAGTTTAATATATTTTTAAGGGGCGGGTGGGTTAGGGAAGGGATTGTTGGATTTATTTTAACTTGTGATGTTGTTTTAATTTGCTGTACGCCACCCCGATTGCACTGCAGAGGGGCAGGATAAAAATAAAAAATATTTATTATTATTATTATTATTATTATTATTATTATTATTATTTAAATCCCGCCCCACTGCAGAGCAATCGGGGTGGCTTACAACATTATAATTTCCATACAGATATATTAAACAGAATATAAAATCCTGAATCCCACACATCCTTTAAGAAGTAAGGGTTCTTCTTATTTTAGGCCCGATGGTGCTCAGCCTAGTGTCTCTCCCCCAGATGACATCGGATCGTAATGGAGGGAGGGCTCTTCTTATTACTTTAGGCCCAATGGTGCTGGGCCTAGTGTCTCTCCCCCAGATGACATCGGATGGTAATGGAGGGAGGGCTCTTCTTATTCTAGGCCCAATGGTGCTGGGCCTAGTGTCTCTCCCCCAGATTACTTATTATTATTATTATTATTATTATTATTATTAAATTTCATTTTCTTTGCCATTTCATCAGATAAAATCTTATTAAGTTGTATTCTCAACCATTGCAAATGTTTGTTTTTCTTGTCATTAATAGGATTTTTAGAAAGTTCCAATTCAGCTTCTTTAATCTCTTTCTCCAGTCTATTTATGTTCATCTCTCATTGTTTTTTCACTTCGGCTCCTCTTTGTATCAATATACCATGCATTACAGCTTTGCTGGTGTCCCATACAATTTTAGCTTTAGTCAAATCTCTGGTATTCTCCAAAAAGTATTGATTCAGCGCCACCTTTAATTTAGCTTTAAAATTCTTGTCATTTAACAGAAAATCATTTAATTTCCACACACACAAAAAAATCTTCTCCTAATTTCCATTTTAAGTAAAATTGGATTATGGTCTGACATAATCTTGGGTAGTACTTCCATGTCTTTGATTTTAGGTATCAATTCACAAGAAGCCAAAAACATATTAATCCTAGATAACAATTAATTACTTTCTGAAAAGAAGGTAAATCCATCTTTGTGTGGATAAAGATTCCTCCATACATCTTTCAGATTACTTTGATCTAGCATTTCAAAGAAGGAAGTAGGCAATTTCTCTTGGCTCTTTTTTAATCTTTTAGTAGAAGCTCTGTCTTTTTTTTTGATCGATCACTCCATTCCAATCCCCCAGCATAATCACATCGTCGTATTCCATTTCTAAATCTTGTATCTCTCCCTTTAATTTCCTATAAAACTCCAACTGTCTTTCCACTGGGCTATAAATAATGACTAGTAACATTTTGACATCTTCAATTTGCACTTCAACCCCAATGTAGTGTCCCTCATTGTCTTTAAAAATTTCCTTGGCTTTATATCTGTTTTGAATATACATTATTACTACTCCTTTCTTTTTATCATTAGCTGTAACAAATATTTGTCCCAGCTTTGGATTCTTCAAGTAATTTAATTCAGTTTTCTTAATCTTAATTTCTTGCAAACATATTGCTTCTACCTTCTTTTTGGCAAAATAATGAAAGGTTTTACTTTCTTAAATTTAGAGTTCAAAACTTTTATATTCCATGAAATAATTTTGAATGCCATATTTGTCGAATTTAATAATTGTTTATATGAGCCAAGTAAGTTAATAATTATAACTCATCTTTCCCTTCTCCAGGATATTTTTGAATACTTCTATCCTCTTCAGAGAACAGTTCCCCAGTTACATTCCCCTGTGAATCCTCCTCTAATAGTTCTGTGCCTCCTTCGTATTGAGGAACTATCTCAGTTTTCCCTTCCATCTTTCGTGACTCCTCCAATGGTTTTTCTTCCTCTTCTTTTTCAAATTTTTCAGATTGCATTTTCTTTAAAAAAAACTCTAGCTTTCATGACTGAATTTATTCTGTATCTCCTTGTTTGTGTGTAAAAGAGATGCCCTCAATTCTTTTCCAATCATACCTAATTCTTCTCTTCCTCAATTCGTGTGTGAGAAATTTATAGTCTTGTCTCCTCCACAAAACCTTCATTGGGACATCCTTATATATTTTAACTATTTGCCCATCAATAAGATCTTGATAGCTTTTATGTAAGATCAATTCCTTAGTTCCGGACCTCATAAGAGATATAACTATGTCCCTTGGAACATTTCTTTCTCTTGCAATCACTGAATTTATCCTGAAAATCTTGTCCATATCTTTGACCATCTCTTGTTTTGGCATACCAATACGCTCTGTTAAGGATGCTCGTTATTGTCTCAAACAAATCTTGATTTGGCTTTTTCGGGACCCCTCTCATCTTCAAACATCTCTCCCTGTAATGGACATCATGCGTCAAATTTAAGTAACTCTTGCTTTTGTTGTTCAGTTAATACTATCATCTTAGTCTTCAGTTCTTGGGTAGTTCCTTTGAGATCTTCAACTTCAGTTCTTAATCCTTCTACTTCCTTCGATATTTTATCCAACTTCTTTCCAAATTCTCCAAGTTCTCTGTGCAAATCTTCTTTGGTTTCTTTTCTGGACTGTTTCAATTCATTCTCCATCTTGAGATGCATCTCATGTTTAAATCTTTGAAATTCATCCAGCAATGTCTGCATAGGGTCCGTTGCCTTGGCTGTTCTATCAATGGATCATCTTCTTTGAGAGGAACCAATAGTGGGGGGAGGGGTTGATTTTTTAATATCAGTCACTATCTTAACCAGTTCCTAAATGTAGAAGCTATTCAGAGAAAATCAAACTTAATTCATACAATGCTCAAGTTAAAATTAGATTCCCCCTTGTTCTCTTTCCTTCCTCTACTTTCTTATCTAGCAATGTCAACTATTTGATTCAATTTATTTCTATCATTGCGAGTTAATACTTAAGTTCAAAATCTTCTATTGAATATTATCAATCAAGTTAGTATTATCATCATCAGTCCCAAAACTCTTAAATTTAAATCAATTCAACCCCCCTCTCCAATCACATTCATATATCCAAGAATCCAAAATAGGTTCAATGAAGCAGTAAGCTAATAAAACAATTTCTTAAAATATTTCAATAATAATATTATTGATAATCTGTTTAAATTAATTAATTATAATTAATTTTGTCTTCACTCTATTGAATCTAGCTCTTATATATGTGTATTCAATAAGTATATAATTCAAATCTATATCGATTTTTCCAATATTCAAACAGACTCAACCTTCTACTGTCTCAGCCTTGTTAATGGACTTTCCCTTCTTTTTATCTTATTACTCTTTACTATGTCATTTTAAAATAGCCCAGATTAGTAAACAAGTCTTCTTTAATCTCTTTTCCCAATCGCCCTCTTTCTACCCCTTTTGAGGTCTCTTAGTTCTCACTCCATCCTACTGTCCTCTTCCTCAGATTGTAGATCACTGCCCCGTCCTCCCACCCTCCTTCTGCCGCTCCTTTCTCTCACTTTCTCCTCTTGTCCTCCTAAACAAGTTTCCCTGCCATTTTCCTTGTTCTCTTGCCACTCCTACTTTACAGATCGCTGCCCCATCCTCCCATTCTCCTTCTGTCGCTCCTTTCTCTCATTTTCTCCTCCTGTCCTCCAAAACAAGTTTCTTTGCTGGTTTCCTTGTCCTCTTGCTACTTATCGCTGCCCCGTCCTCCTGTCCTCCTTCCACCACTCATTTCTCTCACTTTTACCTCCTGTCCTCCAAAACAAGCCTCCTTGCCAGTTCCCTCATCCTCCTGCTGCTTCTATTTCACTGATCACTACACCGTCCTCCCATCCTCTTTCCCAGCAGTAAGCTCCCTCTGAATATCTCAATAAGTCTCTTCTTATTTTTCTCAATCTCTCTCTGCACCAGCCACTCTTTGTTTCATTAAAGCTCTGCCATTTTAATAATAATAATAATAATAATAATAATAATAATAATTTTTATTTAATACCCCGTCCCTCTGAAACCAATTGAGGCAGCTTACAAATAATAAAAAATTACATCATATAAAATTCACATCCAATACCCACCCCCCTTAAAAAGATATTAAATCAAACATTCAATTAAAACAACATATACATAAAAACATCATAAAAACAACAAAAAGTAGAACAAGGAGTAAAACTGTGAGAATTCCTGTAGGGAAGGCTGTGGAGGTATCTTGAGGGTTTCCTGAGGCCAGGACGTCTAATCTGGAAAGGCCTGCTGGAAGAGATCCATCTTAACAGCCTTTTTGAAGCTGTTCAGAGTTGTAACCAGACGTATCTCGTCCAGCAGGCAGTTCCATAATCTGGAGCAACCACTGAAAATGCCCTCTGGGAGGTAGCCGAGAGCCTAGATTTCAATGGCTGAAGCAAGTTCCTCCCAGAGGACCAGAGCGCCCGGGGAGGATTATATGGGAGAAGGCGTCTTCCCTTGTCTTCCTTTACCCTTGTTTCTTGCCTTGTTTGCCTTGTTTACCTGCCTTACTTCAAGCATTCATTAGAGTTGATTATCTGATTGTCTAATTAAACCAAAACCCTATAGTTACTCACTGGGAACACTCGGACTGTTAAAACAGCCACCCAGATGGAAGGCAGTGAGGGAGAGCTAATAAAGTTCTTATCGGGAGCAGCGATTCAGGTTGTGCAGGGCAAAGGAAGGTATGGCGACAACAGAATGGAATATTCTTACAAAAGAAGGTGGGCTCGATGTCTGAAAGCGTTCCCACCTTCAGTCCATTCTGTTACCCAAAGTAGGCTGAGGAGCTTATAGACCATGCCACAGAACCTTACCTTGCTTCTCTGCAATGCCAGGTCAATAAAGAACAAAACTCCACAATTTGCTCGTGAATGAAAAGGTCGACCTGGCTTGCTTCACAGAAACCTGGCTGGGAGAGGATAGTGCCATCACCTGGAATCAGGCTCCCCCAGCTGGGTACTCTGTTAATAAACAGGTAAGGGAAAGTGGGCAGGGGGGGCAGAGTGGCTCTAGTCCACAGAGATAATCTCACCCTGACCAGGATACCTATTCAGAAAATAGACCACTTCGAGTGTGCATACCTAAGCCTGAAAACCAGGGATAGCATAGGGATTCTGTTAGTATACCATCCACCCTGTAGTCTAACAGACTCCCTATCCGAGCTGACACAGCTGGTCCCGGAGTTGCTGCTGCAGTTGCCCAGACCTTTGGTTCTGGGTGACTTCAACATTCCATTCGAGACCAGTTTAACAGGTGCAGCTTGGCAGTTCATGGATTCCATGACAGACATGGGCCTATCCCAATTGGTTTCTGAGCCAACACACTGTGTGGGTCACACTCTTTATCCGGTCTTTAGTACGGAGCAGGCATATCTGTGGGCGGAGGTAGTGAGTACCGCACTGTCATGGATGGATCATTTCCTGGTTAAGGTCGGAGTTAGAGCCAATGTCCACCCCACCGGGGGTGGAGGACCTATTAGAATGGTCTGTCCTTGGAGGCTAATGAAGCCAATAGGTCTTCAAAAAGCCTTGGAGGGTTCCCTGGTTGGTAATGCTGGTGATTCTGTCAAAGCCCTGGTTGACACTTGGAACTACGATTTTACCAAGGCTATCGACACAGTCGCTCCTAGGCATCCTTTCCAACCCGCTTCAAATAAACAACCATGGTTCACAGATGAACTTAGGAAGATGAAGTGGGCTGGACAAAGACTAGAGTGCACCTGGAGAAAAACTCAACTCTTATCTGATAAGAATCATCATAGGAACTTTCTTTGTTCCTATTGAGAGGCAATACGTGCAGCAAAGAGATCTTTCTTTTCTGCACATATTGCGTCTGCAGAGTCTCGCCCGGCAGAGCTGTTTAGGGTGGTGAGGGAGATGACACAGGTTCCACCTGTGCAGAACCCTCTACTTAACCCAACAGCAGCTTGCTGTGATGTATTTAATACCTAATTTATACTTTGCAGATAAAATCTCTCAGATAAGAGCTGACTTGGACACCAGGTATATAGCAGAGTCGACTGATGAGGTGTCCAGTAAACCCGTTTCTGAGATTACGCTAGATCAATTTGAGCCTGTGAGTACCAATGACGTGGACAAGATCCTTGGAAAAGTGAGGAAGATGACGTGCCCTCTTGACCCTTGCCCATCATGGCTGGAAGTCCAGGGGGGTTATGCATTGATGGCCTTTCTGAAGGAGACCATCAATGCATCCCTTAGGGAAGGAGTTATGCCATCTTGCCTAAAGGAAGCGGTTGTGAGACCGCTCCTGAAGAAGCCTTCTCTGGACCCCCTGGATGTGAAAAATTACAGACCTGTTTCCCATCTGCCATTCCTGAGCAAGGTGATTGAGCTCATCTCCAAGTGATCTTGGATGAAACTGATTTTCTAGATCCAATTCAAACCGAATTCAGATCGGGATTCAGGGTGGAGACTGCCATGGTTGCTCTGGTTGATGACCTTCGCCAAAACATCCGACAGGGGAAGCATGAGCCAGTTGGTGCTTCTGGATATCTCAGTGGCTTTTGATATGATAGATCACGGCATCCTCTTGAAATGCCTGGGAGAGTTAGGGATTGGAGGCACTGTACTTCAGTGGTTCCATTCCTTCCTCTCAGGTAGATTCCAGAGGGTGATGCTCAGGGACAGTTGCTCATCAAAAATAGAGCTTAACTGTGGCTTCCCTGAGGGTGCCATCCTGTCCCTGATGCTCTTTAATATCTATATGAAGCCTCTGGGAGAAATCATCCAGAGACATGGGGCGGGGTGTTATCAGTACATTGATGACACCCAAATATATTTCTCCATGTCTCGGTCATCAGCCATGATGACAGATGGTATTTCTCCCCTCAGTCACTGTCTTGTAGAGATAATGGACTAGATGAGGAAAAATCAAGTCAAACTGAATCTAGAGAAAATGGAGGTGCTTACACTAGGGGCCCCTAAACCTGGTATTGGGTTGCAACCTCCAGTCCTGGGCAGGGTCATGTTCTCTGTTAAGGACTGTGTTTGCAGTTTGGAGGTGCTCCTAGACTCATCACTTCACATGACTGATCAGGTGGATGCGATAGTCAGGAGCGTCTGTTATCAGCTTCGGCATATGCGCCAACTGTGCCCTTACCTCGAGACAAAGGACCTAGAAATTGTAGTACTGGTAACCTCACGAGTCGATTTCTGCAATGCACTCTACATAGGGCTACCCTTATATCTAGTTCAGAAACTACAACTGGTACAAAATATGGCAGCCAGGTTAGTCAACGGGAAATCGAGAAGGGAGCATATCACTCCAATCTTGAAATCCCTTCACTGGCTGCCTATCAGTTTCCGAGCACAGTATAAGGTGTTGGTAATAATAATAATTTTTATTTATATCCCGCCCCTCTGCGACGCAATCGGGGCGGCATACAACACATTAAAACATTAAAATTAATCACCTATAAAGCCCTACATGGCCTAGGTCCAACCTATCTAAGGGATTGCCTCCTCCCATATAATCCGCCCCACACCCTTAGAACCTCTGGGTGAGTTTTATTGCAACTAAGAAGATCTAGATTAACAGCAACCTCCCAGAGATATTTCTCTGTCTCTGCTCCCAGATTATGGAATGCCCTGCTGGAGGAGATCTGTCAAGCAACTAGCTTGGAGAATTTTTAAAAAGCTGTCAAAATGGATCTCTTCTGGCAGACTTTCCCTGAATAGAACAGACCACACCTAACATATGTCTCTCCCTCTTTTTATTGTCTTTTTATTGCTTTTTATTGTTTTTTATTTTTTTATTTTTTTATGTTTTATGTTTTAGACCTTTTTTAGGGCATTCATTTTATATTACTGGTGTGAACTCGCCAGTTATTTTAAAATAAACTTACTGTTATATGTAATTTTAAGGGGGGGGGGTAAGTTGTTTTATTATGTTATTACTGTTTGTTATGGATTTGTTTTATATGCAATTGTTGTGAGCCGCCTTGATTGCCCAAAGGCAAAAGGCGGGGTACAAAAACAAAATTTATTTATTATTTTATTTATTGTTTGCTTTAACTTTCATTTGTTACCTTTTACTTTTACTCCTAGTTCTGTCTTCTATTTACACAATTCCAGCCCGATCTTTGATGTTGTTCTCACCAACCCAGATTGTGCTATCCAGTTGCAATCAAGTTGCAATTCAGTTCTCAAATGTAGCAAACTTCTTCCCTGGTTCCAAGAGCTCTTTATTATAGAAAAGCTAAGCTGTATTTATTGCCTCCACCCTAATTTGAAGCAAAATAATAAAAAAAATTAGCTGGCAGGGCTCAGAGCCATAACGGCAGCCATTGCAGAGCAGGCTGCTCTACGACCCTATCCTCTCCAACCTGGAATCCTCCCTGGACATGCCAGTCAGGGCCAGACAAAGGTCTCCTTCGAGCCCCATATAATCTCCTACTTTCCAAGGGGAAGATGGAAAGGGATTCTATGATCCCTTCGATCCTGCAATGGCAGTCCTGTGGAGAGCCCTTCACACAGGACCGGTCACCTTGCCGTTGCCACCGGAAGTCCATAGACCTCCCTTCTATCTAAATGGTGTACTAGGAGATCATCAAAATCTAAATTTTTTTCCAATCATGCCAAAAATATGGGGCAAGCATCTGCTTAGCCACTATTTCCCACCAAAGCATCCAAAACACCCTTAATGCCCTGTTGTAGGTCTAGACATGTGAACTCTATCCACTTGATAAAGCTTAGGCCTTTGAAATATGATTTGCGGATGTGATAAAAAGTGACCCAACCCACTTTGCAAAGCATGGTGATCTCAGAATTAGCTCGCTGTCAGGCTTTATCCAGGCAGTGAGGGTTGCCCTCACCCCTCCATACCTGATGTGGTAGCATCACTGACCATACTAGCTCAACCTGGGGCCACTGCTGTTTGATCACTTTAAAATCTTACTTTGCTTGCAAGACTAAAGCAATCCCTTTGAGCAGACCAAGATCGTTACCCCCTAAATGAATAACCACAATTTGAGGAGGAGGCCCACAGCACTCCTTAAATAACAATGGCAACAGGCCGTGCAAACACAATCCATGCTTGCCAAGCCATTGAAACTGTGCAATGTCACTCAATCCAAGATGGTATCCGAAGTGGCTTGGCTTGGCGGGCTGCCCAATAAATCATGCTGTGGCCACACACCAGCACTCAATGTATCCTCGGCCAGCAGATCACAGATCTTTTTGTGATCTGAAAAAGAAGAAAAACATGTTAACAATTAAAGTTCTGAACATATTTCTGATAAGCAGAGGACTTCCACCAGCTGATTTGCTTGATAGATTGACAGTGAAATCCAAGTTCAGCATCAATCAAAGTGGCACCTATGTGAAAAAAGTGTGTGGCAAACTGCGCGTTTGCAAGACCAAGTTCAGCTAGTGCCCTAGAAGTGATACTCCAGAATTGATATTTAGTTACTGGTGAAGCATCTTGATGAATAAATAAAGGACCTGCACTGTGTCTTTTTACATGTACATAGTCAAGGAGTGCTTAAATTGGGCAGATATGAGAGTCCACAGCTAATTCAAGTGAAATGGTTGAGCCCTTGCCTTGTTGGTCAGTTTTAGAAGAATGAATTAACAGTGTAATATTAAAGTGTAATATTAAAGTGTAGACTTCCGGTTGGTATGGTGTCCCATTGAAAACTCCCTTGGAATGCTCCTGAGTGGGGTTTTCAATATCGTGGGTTTAAGACCTCAAGGAAGAGATCTGAGAGGTCTGGAATTGCCCCACTTGGTATAGGGGGTTCTGAGGTGCCCAATTTGGATCCGGATTCCTGCTGTCTCATCTTTAAAAACCCTGATGAAATTGGATTCAGGGGGAAGAAAGAGGGAAGAGAGAAGAAGAGGCAGAGGGGATCGATGGGCAAACCACGGCTGTGGTATTGTAATTTCAGAAATAAAGACTGAGATGCCACCAAATAACTTCAGTTAGTAAGTTTTAAACTACAATATGCAGTAATTAAGTCCTTTATGATCTTGATCAGAAAAACTTCAGCGAATATCATCATATAACGTAAACCGAAAAATTAGAAAATGGAAAATGGAGTATTAGATTAAGAGAAGACTCTACAGTAATGGATATTGATGATGATTAAATCTTTTGGACATTCAGATTAGATTAGAGATTGAACCTGATTAGTTTAAATTATGATTTAATAGCAACCGCGAGTTGACCAGTGCATTGGGAAGAAAAAAAAGAAGATAAAAAGGGGGGAAAAAGGAAAAGTTAAAATAATTATACCACTATCATAAGCAAGAGACATTGACTTTATATTAATTTTTGAGATATGGACTTTGTTTAGCATTGTTGGGTAAATAAAGAACCGAGGGGTTAATAGAATTTGAGACAGGGTAAAGAAAGAGTTAAACCTACCTCTGAGCATGTGTGTGGCTTCCCCAGAAGAAGGAGCTGTAGCCAGAGGAGTGAGATGACCTTGGTGATAGAGAGATAGAAAGCGAGACGTGATGACTTGTCAGGCTGTGATTTGGTGTGGAGTGGAGTCCGTGTAGCAGTAGTACATGCTGACAGGGATGGGGTGAACATGATGAGACATGAGGAAAGGCAGCAACATATTGAAAGAGGAGGAGAGAGTCGGAGGAGAAAGCTGGAAAGGGGATGGCTTTGGATGGAAGTACTGTGACTCAGAGCTGTAGCTGGAGGAGTTGTTTCTCCACAGAAGTTTAAACTGACGCAGACACCATCGATAACAAGGAATTAGTGGCTATGCGGATTGTTTAAGCCGACACAAGTATCATAGATGTTAAAGAATCGTTATTCCTGTTCCGGTGACCATAGAGGATCGAAGAAGAAGGATAGAGAGGCAGGAGAAAAAAAGAACTGATTTAAATGGAAATTGATGGTAACAAAGTTTGAAAATGAATAGAATTGTATTGAGTAAATATTTATAATATAAATATAGAAAAATAGTATCAGCAATAGGATAAAGGTCTAGAGAGGGATTTTAATAGGCATCTTTAAGTGGAGGAGAGAAGGATACAGACCAGATAAGATAGATAGAGGAAAGAAGGGAAGGAGGAAAGAAGAAGAAGAAAATAAGAATTTAGGAGAAATGATGTCAAGAAATCAGATGGCTAAGGCTCAGAGCCAAACCCAACTCCCAAGATGTCCTTCAATTGAACAGCCCAAGATTTTAGATCCTACTCAGATGATCTTGGAGATGAGGAAATTGAGATTTGAGATGGAACAGGAGATGAAAGGTTTTAAGTCTGAGATAAGGCAAGAGATAAGAACTGAATTCCAGGGAATTGACCACACACTAGAAAAAAATAACAGGGGAATTATTAGTGGTAAGCCATAAGGTTGACAATTTAGAAAAAAGAAGTGATAGATTAGGAGAGGAACTGGAGGATATTAGGAAAGATAAAGAACATAAACTTGACGAAAAGGCACTATGGGAGCAAAAATTAAGGGGAAAATGTGTCAAGATTAGAGGTGTGGTGGAAGATAAGAATGAAAATCTCATGGACACAATAGTTCCAAAGATGACACAGTTTTTGAAACAATGAACAAAGATTTCAATTTGAAATAGACAGAATTTTCCGTCTCAACTCTGTTGTAGCAAGGCAGAAAAACTTACCATGTGACATAATAGTTCACTCTGTGCAGAAACAGACACAGGATTTACTTTTAAAATGCCACAATGAATCTCCCTTCAAAGTAGATGGGGAAATTGTTCAAATTTTTAAGGATGTACCTTCCCAATTTTTGAAAAAAAGGAAGGACTATACATTTCTGACAACATTCCTCAGACAAGAAAATATTCCTTATTATTGGGCTCAGCCTGGGGGTTTAACCTTTTGATTTAAAAAGAGCAAAGTAATAATTAAGAATGTAAATCAGGGATCGGCAACCTTTTTTGGGGTGGGGCCAGTTCCCCCTGTCCCCTAATGCCCCCTGGGCCATGGTGTTGCCTGCACACATGCATGCATGCACGCACACACCCCAGGCTGTGGTGGTGCACGCATGCATGCGCACTACCAGCAGGGCTCCCTTGACCACACCAGGCCTCGGAGAGGCCCAGCGTGGCCGCAGGGGTCCCCCAGGAGGGCTCCCTCGACCACGCCGGGCCTCCAAAAGGCCCAGCACAGCCACGGGGGTACTCCGGGGCACCATTTTGGATTCCAAAATGGTTCCTGGAGTCTTGCGCGACCTTTCCCATGACAGGTGCCCTGGAGGACCCCTGTGGCCATGAAAGGAAATTAGAGAAATGAAATTGGAGATACAGAAGTGAGTTTGAGAAAGCCGTGATGAAGACTTAGAAAAAGGATACAAAGAAGTTAGTGAGGATAGTAAAGAGGGGGAATTAGAAGAAGAGGAAGATAAAGAAACTGAAGTTGGTTGAATTGAGTAAATAGGATAATTGAAGACTGATTGTATATCTGGGAGGGAAGAGAAACTTGGATGGATAATAAAAAATTCATAACATGGAATGTAAAAGGTTTAAATACACCACAAAAAAGGAAAAAGGTATTCCGCTATTTACAGAAACAAAGATGTGATGTCACCTATTTACAGGAAACCCACATTAGAATAAAAGATGTCAAATATTTAAAAAATTATAAATTGGGTAAAGAGTATGTAGCAGCTAGGAAAAATAAGAAAAAAGGTGTGGTACTATATATAAAACATGGGATTGAATTGAAGCATATATATTCAGATCCGAATGGCCATTATGTAACTGTGAAAATTGTTTTGGGAGGGGGAAAGATGCTGATTGTGGGAGTTTATGGTCCATTAACAAATAAAGGACATTTTTATGACCAAATGATAAAAAATTGGAGGAATGAGCCGATACTTGCTATGGGGGATTGGAATGGTGTAATTAATCCTGAATTAGATAGATCATCAGGTAAATCAATCAGATTGAATCAAGGGAAATTACCTAAAACATTTTTCAAATTGATAGATAGATTGGTACTTAGGGATATATGGAGAGTGTTATATGGGAATTCTAAAGAATACACCTTTTTCTCACAATGCCATGAATCATGGTCAAGAATCGATATGTTCTTAGTCTCTTTGAACCTATGCAATAAAATATCTAAAACTGATGTACTCCCAAAAATATGGTCAGATCATAACCCTATTATGATGGTAATGAAAATTGGACAAAGAGAGCGAAGCTGGAGATTAAATAAAAATCTGTTTAAAAATACAAAAATAATTAAAGAAGCCCAGGAACAATTAAATTTGTTTTTCCAAAAGAATTTAGATAATGGGGTAACTACAAATTGGGTATGGGACGCTTCGAAAGCTTTCATAAGAGGCTTTTTTTATTTTAAAAAAGTCATAGAATTAAAAAAAGAAAGGGAAGCTAAATTGAAAATGATGGAAAGAGAGATTAAAATTAGAGAAGAGCAATTGAAAGCTAATCTCTCAAAAAAGGAACTATTAGATGAAATTGATTGTTTCAAAAAAAAATCAGTAATTACAATGGAGGAGATAGGAAATAAAATAAAATATATGAAACAGAAATACTTTGAGTTTTCAAATAAGCCAGGTAAGTTATTAGCGTATAAACTAAGAAGAGAGCATGAAAAGAGAGCCATAACACTTATAAAAGAAGGCGACAAAGTATATTCAGAACAAAAAGAAATTAAAAGAATTTTTTAAAATTATTATTCCAATTTATATAAAGAAAAATTAGATAAGACCAATGTAGTTACAAAATATTTGGAAAATAAAGAAATTGAGATATTAATGGAGTAGCAAAGAAAGGAATTAAATAAAGAAATAGGGATACAAGAGGTTAGGGAAGCGATAAATAAGATGAAAGGGGTAAAGCCCCAGGTCCAGATGGTCTCATATCCGAATATTACAAAACATGTGCAGAGCAATTGGTTGTACCTCTGACAAAAATGATGAATGAAATATTGACGGGCAAGATACCACAGTCATAGTTAAATATAACTTTGATACCTAAAGAAAACAGAGAAAAAACAGATCCTAGGAATTATAGACCAATATCGTTGTTGAATTGTGATTACAAGATTTATGTGGCTATTTTGGTGAATAGAATTAAAAAATGGTTATCAAATTGGATTAATAATGATCAAGTGGGTTTTCTCCCAGATCAGTTAATGAAAGAAAATATCAGAAATCTCATAAATTTAATTGAATATCACAGGAAAAAAAATGATTAAAAAGTTGCTTTAATCTTTTGTGATATAGAAAAGGCCTTTGTTAATTTGAATTGGCAATTCTTGATAGAAGTAATTAAAAAACTAGAAATGGGCCAGAATTTGACAAGATGGATTGAAACAATATATCAAGAACAGGAAGCATATTTGTTAATAAACGGGGAAAGAACTAAAAGTTGTAAGATTCAAAAAGGAGTACACCAAGGTTGTCCATTGTCCCCGTTATTGTTTATTATATGTTTGGAAATTCTTAGTAATAAAATCAGAAATGATAATATAATACAAGGTGTCAAAGTTAGGGGGGAACAATATAAACTGAGGGGATTTGCTGATGATTTGATGTTATCAATATCAAATCCTACAGAATGTATAGATCAGATATTAATTTTTTAAAAACAATTTGAGAAAGCCACAGGTCTTAAAATAAATGAAGATAAAACAGTGATGTTATCAATGAATTTCACTAAAGAAAAAAAAAGGAAATTATTGAAAAATCCAAATTCCAGGGGGAAAAATGGTTAGGTACTTGGGTATAAATTTTATGACCAAAATTTCAGATTTATTTAAGTATAATTATGAAAAAGTTTGGAACGAAATAAGGATAGACCTAGATAGATGGAAAAAGTTAAACTTATCATGATTAAGGAAAATTTCTAGTGTGAAAATGAATGTTCTTCTGAAAATGCTTTTTTTATTTCAAAATATCCCAATGATTATTAATGATACTCCGTTCCAAAAATGGCATAAGGATATAACAAAATTTATATGGGGACATAAAAAAAAACTAGGGTAAAAATGAAGACGATGCAAGATGAGGAGGGCAGAGGAGGATTAGGGTTACCTGATTTTAAGAGTTATTATGCATGTGGATTGAACTGGTTAATGGACTGGATTAAATTGGATAATGAGAGAAATTTAAAATTAGAAGGCCATGACAATATATATGGATGGCACGGATATTTGATCTACAATAAGTCCACAGTACATAAAGATTTTAAGGATCATTATTTGAGGCGCTCATTATTAAGAATTTGGCAAAAAAAATAAAATTAAATGGGATGATGATTATACCTTTATGGACATCTATAAACAAAGCTTTTATCCGAAGTGATAATATAAGTAAAAATAAATGGCCAACCTATAATGATATCACACAAGGTAGAGAAATGGATATTCAAATAAAATCAAGAGAACAAATAATTATAGAAGGCTTTAATTGCAATTGGTACACGTATCAATAATTGAGAGAGAGATTCATTTTAGATAAAAACAAAACAAAAAAGATAAGGATAATGAATAAAGTTTGAAAATATAATTTCACTAAAAAAAAATCATAAAATATCTAAATTATATAAGATGATATTGAAAATGGAAATGGAACAGGAAATAATTAATAATAATATGATTAAATGGGCCCAAGATATAGGCCAAAAAAATGAGCTTGAGTAGTGGGAGAGATGCTGGAATAAGAGAATTAAATTCACATTGAATTATAATATAAAATATTTTTTTTTTCAAAATGCAATTTAAGTGGTATCTTACCCCTTATAAATTAGCAAAAATGAGGATTTTTTTTTTCTAATTTATGCTGGAAATGCGGTAAAGACGTTGGTACCTTCTATCATATTTGGTGGAAGTGTACAGTGGCGAAAAAATATTGGGGATACATCCATAATGAATTAATGAAAATTGTAAAGACGGATTTTTCAATCAGCCCTAAAATGTATCTACTGGGAATAATAGAGGATGGGAAATTAGAAAATAAATTTGGGAAGCTTTTGTTTTATTTAATAATTGCAGCATGAATAATATATGCTTTGAGATGGAAAAGTAAAGAAATCCCAACTATAAAAGAATGGTATTATAAATTATATGATTATATAGCATCGGATAAACTTACAGGTTTATTGAAAAATCAAAATATAGATAAATTTGAAGAGGTTTGGAATCCCTTACTGGAATACTGGCAAAATGAACATGGTTTAACGTTTGTAATTAAGTAGAAAGGCATGAGATAGAGTCATATGAAGATGGTTTAGACTATAAATGAGATGTTAAAGAAATAGTATAATGATTATTTCAAATAAAGAATGTAGTATTGTATAAGATAGGATATATGCTCATGGAGAAATTGAATGGTCGATATCCATATGATGAAGTGAATAGAAGAGAAATAACTGAAGACATTTATGTTATAGAAGATAACAAGACATAAAGGATGAGGAAGGTTGTTTTATTTGTTGATTTAGTTATTTCTTTTTTCCTGGTGTTTTTTATGTGATTGTTTCTTTTTTCTTTTTTGTATGTCTGTAGTATATGTACCTTTGTATGTATGTCAAGTGTAGTTTGTTTTCTCTTTTAATCAATAAAATTTAAATTAAAAAAAAAGTGTAGACAGTGAAGATAAAAGCCCAGACAAGGCACATAACCTTTTGAGATTTTGAGGTTAATGAGTTAATAATGTACACAGTGGCAAGGTTGTCACACCAAAAATGGAATGAAGAGTTCAACAACTCCTTAGCGCATATTGTCACAGCCACCAAAATTGGAATAAATTCAAGAACGGTCAGATCAGTGGTCGATCCTGAATTAGCCCAATCGTCAGGCCCCACCTGTGCACATCATTTCCTATTAAAGAACACCCCAAATCCCACTGACCCTGCAGCATCAGACACTATTTTCAAAGCATCCTTAAGCTTAAGTTCTCCTTGCCAAAAGCAAACCTCATTAAATCTATTCAAAAATTGTATCCAAACCTCCAGATCAGCCTTGATGCTGGATGTAATCCAAATTCTGTGGTGTGGCCTATGAACCCCACTAATTGCATCACACAGATGCTGTAAAAATGATCTGCCCAGGGCAGCTACCTTACAGACAAAATTCAAGTGACCAATGATCTCCTGAAAATCATGTAGCATAGCCTTTTCTTGAGTTGCAAGTGCTGAAGGCCCTGCAACAAGCTAGAAACCAGTTCTTTCCCTAAGAGCCCATTCTTTAAAAAGTGCTAAATGTTTTGAAAGCTGCACATGAAACTGAGCAACCCATAGGAAGGCCTCAGTCCATAAAAAAACTGGCCATTGGACTGAAAACACAACAACTCAAAATCTGATGGATGGACTGGTAAGAGACATAATGCAGACTTGATGTCGAACTTGGCAAGTTCAGCCCCCAAACCATGGTTGTGAACTAACCTAACCACCTCATCGAACAACATGTACCTAACAGATCACTACTCATGAGGGATGACATCATTGATCGACAACCCATGGGGGTAGGACAAGTTATGGATGGTGCAGTATTCTCCTGGGGCTTTCTTGGGTACTATGCCTAAAGGGGAAACCCTCAAATTGCTTACTGAGGGAACAAGAAATGGACCAACGATGCGACCTTTGGAAACCTCTTTCGAGATCTTTGCCCTAACAATGTGCTCTATGACTATAATAGACTTAAGATTATTAGATAAGAATGGGAGATTCACTCCTTGAAATGGGATGTAAAAACCATTACAAACACCTTGTAAAAAATATTGGGCCACTTCACAGTTAGGGTATGAGGACAAAAGATGCCTCAATACCCATATCTTAATATGGACACCTCCTCCTGTTTTATTGTATTAACCTTCTTTATTAGCAACTGATTGGCCCCTCTCTCTGGTACAATTCCAAAAGGAATGAGGCCCTTTACATACCAAACATTCACATTTATACTTGCAGATCTCATAGTTGCATAATCCCTGAAAGCTAAATTCCCAACACAGAAGGTTTGGGGACTTAGCAGGATTATTCTGTTTCTTGGCAGATGAAGTGCTACCAGATTTGTAGCCCAAATGTCCACTAAGTGTACGATTGCCTTGCATGGAGCGTGCTGGTGTCATTAGTTGCATCCAGAGTTGGGAATGCAAAAGATCCCAACATAAAGTAGGGTAAATAGCTGCACACATATGGAAAGCCTCATCATATAGTAGCCAAGCAAGCCCAGAGTAGTCAACATAAGCCCAGTGTATAATATACATGTATTGAATCAAGGCCTCTGCAGACATGTGCTGTGCCTTAGCAATAATACCTACATGGATAAAGAACCCATTCAACCAGTTAGCAAAATTGTATTCAACCTTTTGCCATTTTAAAGCCTCCTTACCTTTATCATCAAGCTCCTCCTTAGCTTTCTTTTCCATCTCCTTCAGTAAAGCAGGGAAAAGACATCTACATATTCACCCCTGAGTATTTTATCTATGGTAGACTGGAGAAGGTGATCCCCTAGAGGAAGGGATAACTCAGTGTAGAGTATGGCAGAGTGTGCTACGTTGTAGCCGTGCTTGGCTTGGGACCCTTGTTGGGTTAAGTCACAGGTTGGCAGAGGCAGGTAAGGGGGTGTCATGGAATAGCCAGGACACATTCCCCATGTGGATGTAGCTAGTGGCCACTATGGGGCTTGCATCACTGGTGGTACAGCTGTCCCTTCCTTCAGCAACTAATGATTTTGTTGCTGTGAATAACCAGGCACCCCCCCCCATGACCCTGAGTATCCTGCAACAGGAGTGCTGTAAAAAGTGCTCGATTCACCTGATGGAGGTGGTACGACAGTTGATAGAGCTGTGACATCTGTGCCTGGTTGTGGCATGGCCTCAGCACCCAATGACATGGACTCCCACGCACGTTCCTGTTCCAAAACAGTGATATGATATTTCATCTCGTTAAATAACTGTTTGTATCTAGCACACTTGGAAGCAGCCCGAGGGAGTTGAGAATACTGAGAAATAGCCCTAGCAGACACTCCATGTACTTACACCAGGGCTTGAATCCTGGAGAACATCTCTTCCACTGGCAAATCATCTGAATCATTGCTAGATGAATAAGGCACAACTTAGGAACCTTTGCGGCTGGACCTTTACCCTTATTACCTCCTTATCCCTTTGCTAGGCAGCATAGCCAAGCAGAACAAATTGACAGGGTATGCAAAATGTGAGTAAACCAGCTAATTAATAACCACAGTAAAACACTAAGGATGACAATGCTAAGAGTAAAATCACCAGAATTAAGCCAAGAATTTTAGAGGCGACCACATGACACCAGTTTTAAAATCTTTACACTGGCTGCCTATTAGTTTCTGGGCACAGTACTAATTGTTGGTAATAATCTTTAAAGCCCTACATGGTTTAAGTCCAGCTTATTTGTGGGAGCATCTTCTTCCATACAATCCACCCTGCACATTCAGGTCCTCTGGGAGCAACTTATTACAGCCAAAGAAGACCAGGCTTGCTAACATTGGGGGGTTGCAGACTGCCAGAAATAGTGCAAATTGAGTCCACTTTTAGGGTTAGGGTTAAGGTTAGGGAATCATGGGAACTGTAGTTTATTGTGGCACCAGAGTTCTCTGACAGAGAAGGCTCAATGTCTCGGGGGGGGGGGGGGAGGAAACAATCCTCATGATTCCCTAGCACTAACCCTAACCCTAAAAATGGACTCAATTTGCACTATTTCTGGCAGTCTGCAACCCCCCCATTACCCAGAGGACCTCCTCATTAGCTGCTCCTAAACTTTGGAATGACCCCCCGGTGGAAATCCATCATATTATAACTCTTGATGCCTTCAAGAAGGCTATCAAGATGGATCTCTCCTGGCGGACATTTCCAAATTGATAGACGGACTCTCCCATTGTCCCATAATGGTGGTTGCTCTACTTATCCTACAATGCCTCATTTTAATGAGGGTTAATTTTAGATTGATTTTAGTAAATTGATTGTATTTTATTATGTTTTCTGTTTTAATTGGGGGTTAGGGAATTATGTTTAATGTCATTGTGATATTTTATGATTATTATCTGCCTTGCTCCTTTGGGGAGAGGTGGGCTATAAATTTATTGTTGTTGTTGTTGTTGTTGTTTATAGAATTATCTTCAAATGTCTATGAAATACTGGGAATAACCCAGAAAGCATTGTGTGGTAGCAATACCCTACAAAAGTCACAAAGTGATTTAAAAATGAACAGACTGGCACAGATTGTCACTGATACTTGACAGCTGGCCCCAGGCAGGCAAATAAAGAAAAAGCACTTGTATTTATTGGTGGACTACCATCCAAAAACCATCTGGCCTGACCCAGCTTAGCATGGTGATGTCAGCTTGCTATTGCAGAGCTGGGGCCCTCTTATGTTGTATAAGACCCCCTACAAGACCACAGGCCTATTCTAGACAAGACTAAAAGTGCAGGAATATAAAATAGCCACCGGGCTTATGAGCAAAATGACTGTAGGTACAGCAATATAAAATGGCCACCAAGCCTAAAATGGCTGCCAGGCCTATACTTAAAAGGGGCCTTAAATGGCTGCCGGGCCTATAATTAAAAGGGGGCTAAAATGGCTGCCAAACCTATAATCAAAAAAGGGGGCTAAAATGGCTGCCACACCTATAATAATCAAAAGGAGCCTAAAAGAAGGGAGGGAGAGGCCAGTAACAAGCAGGGGAAAACAAGGGAAGGGGGGGGGCAAAAGCCTTCCAACCAGAAGACACCAAATGAGGCGAAAAAACAGAGTAAAGGAAAGACCAACATGATATAAAGTAAGCCCTGGCCACAAACAATACTGGAAAAAATCCTCTCTCACACTGATGAACCAGGAAAATATTAGAGATGGCTAAAAGGACAGGCAAGTAAGCCAAAACCCATGGATGCATGCATCCCAGGGGAGAGTCCTCCATGACACCCATAGATGCATACCTCCCAGGGGAAAGTCCTCCATGACACCCATGGATGCATACATCCTAGAGGAGAGTCCTCCATGACACCCATGGATCCATGATCCCAGGGAAGAGTCCTCCATGATACCCATGGATGCATGCATCCCGGGGGAGAGTCTCCATGACACCCATGGACCCATGCATCCTGTGGGAGAGTCCTCCATGAAACCCATGGATGCATACATCCTAGGGGAGAATTCTGGCCATGACACCCATGTCTCCCTCCCCTGTTTTCTTGAATGTGTTGCATAGATGATTGACAGGCATTTTGAAGTGGCACAAACTAGTGGGAATGGCAGTTGTGGCAAAAAAGAGGCACATAAAGAAAATACCTGCTTCCATAGTAGGAATGACTCATCGACTGGAATCAATTCACCGACCCAGAGCAAAAACAAATCGCAAACCAATTTAAATGTAAATAGGAATGAGCCCTAGTCTACTTCTGACTTTTCGACTGCAGACTCTGTTCTGATCTATATTTGATCTAGGGTATAGGAATTCTTCGACTGTTTCAGTTTTTTCATTGTCCAAAATGAATTCTTATTTTCTTCCTTGACTATCTTCAGTAATTGTTCCAGTTCATTGTTGGCTTCTTTTAGTAGTATTGTGTCATCCGTGTATCTTAGGTTGTTAATTTTCCTTCCTCTGATCTTCACTACTCCTGCCTCTGACCCTAAGGTCCAAAGCAGACTGGCAAGACACTCCGGCTTCAAAGTGGCATGGGGGTGTGGAGTATGCACGGTGCATGCCTCAACTCTGCCCCCAAGTTGGCGTCACACTGCCTGCCTGACCAGACAGTGGGCAGCATTATGACACTCCTGTGGTGCAGTGTTTACATGCACCATGCTGCAGAAATGGGAAAAGCCACCACGGCAGTGAAATAGATGCCTTTTTTTCCACCCCAAAAAGGAGCGGCATTTTGCCACTTCTTTTTGGGCAGAAAAAATGCTGGATCAGGGCCTTAGCATGCGGTTGCCAAGGCTCTGATCCAACACTCAAAGGGGCAGTGCAGAGCCAGCTTTTGGGGCTGTCTGTTTCGCCCCACAGACTAATGTGTGAACAATATTTTCTGTATACAGGTTGAATAAATAGGGTGATAGTATGCACCTTGTCTTACCTCTTTATCAATTAGGAATTATTCTGTTTCTCTGTATTCTGTTCTAACAGCAGCCTCTTGTCCTGAGTAGGGTTATGTATCAAGATGATCTGATGTTGTGGCACTCCCATTCCTCTAAGAACAACCCATAGCTTTTCATGATCTATGCAGTTGAAGGCTTTGCTGTAGTCGAGAAAGCATGTGTAGATTTTCATCTGGAATTCCGTAATGCACTCCATTATCCAACATATGTTTGCAATGTGCTCCCTACTGTGTATTCCTTGCCTAAAATCAGCTTGGACTTCTGGGATTACTCGTTCCATATATGGTTGGATCCTTTGCTACAGAATCTTGAACATGACTTTGCTTGCATGGGAAATCAGTGCAAATGCTACTATCCTGGTCTAATTCCACTTTTGAAGCCTTATGTTTTTTGTTTTGTTCTTTTAAAAAAACAAACTATGAGCTATGGTAGGACATACTAGAGTATCTTTGGTCTTTCCTGCCCATACAGATCCCTTTATTAAGTAGGCAAATATAATTTTTCAGGAATGGGGATTTTAGTTTCATGACAAGATTTAGGACTCGTTCCCACTATGATTTACAGTGAATTGTATATGTGCCTTGTTCCCACTGTGTACAGTTTTAGAAGTGACTGCAATCATTTGGAGTCACTTTAAATCACAACAAATTAAAAAATACTCTTTTTGAAGAGCAGTTTCTGGCAGTTCTTTTGAAAAATGCAATTCAGGAATGTGTTCAACAAGTGTGAATGATGAACTTGAATTGCATTGCATTGCACTGGAGGGCTGCTGCTGGCACTGGGGTTGGCTGGCTGGCGTCCCTCAGCCCAGCTTCTCTCTGGTGTTCTATGGATGCCCTCTTGGATAGGAGCTGCATGCAGAAGGAACCAGAGATTCATATTCAGCAAGAAGATCTGTGAACTGTTCTTTGGGGGCAGGGGAGGAGGATGAAGCATATCAGTGCTTGGAGGGAGTGATGGAGAGGGAACAGAGTGACCAGATGTGTCCTCACCACAGAGGAGGACCAGGCACTGGAAAATGGAGAACATTCATGGAGGACACCACCAAAGCAAAGCTCCAAACCCTCTTAGAGAGGTCAATGGAAGTTCCCAGGACCTTTGGAAATCCCTCCTGGACAGGAGGTGGAAATGGAGAACAGGTCCTGGGAAAGGAGGACCTCTGATCACTGGGGGAGAAAGGGCGGCAGGAGGGAGCCCTTCCTTTGCAAGGGGAGCCCAGTAGGTTTGGCACTTGTGCACTTGGCAGCAATGCGTGCATACGTACACACGCACACATATAAAGACATACAACTTTATATATAACTATACATATATATGTGTGTGTGTGTGTGTACATGCGCAGACACACACACACACACAGTTATTAGTATTGATATGTATGTTTGTTGTATATGTATATACTGTGTATGATATATATGTATATTGATATATATCATATATATATATATATATATATATATATAATGTGTGTGCGCACACGCACGCAAACACGCATACACACACATTTAAAAGTATTGATATGTAGGTTTGTTTTATACATATATATATATATATATATATAGTGTATGATATATATGTATATTGATATGTTTCCATATGAGCACATATAACTTTATATATAACTATATATATAGCTATATATGTGTGTGTGTGCGTGTGTGTCTTTACATACTACTATAGTTTAGTAACTGTACATACAAATGTGTATGTAAGTGTGTATATATATATATATATATATATATATGTACACCACAATGTTGGCAGAATATCAGCACATAATAACAGTGGAGCATGATCTCCCTATGCATGATGCTGGCAGGTATCAAGTCCCAGTGAAATAAAAGTACGGACAATAGTTTGTTCGGTTTTGGTGGAGTAGAGTATTTGTAAATCCAGCAGAATCAGGGAGCAAAAATCCAAGCTTCTAAAAATTGAGTTTTATTGTTGAAAGAATAACAACATGTAAAGTAAAACACAGTCCACTATAGGATCACATCTTGCAGATGTGGCCAAACAAGAAAAAAACTATAGATCCATGTTTCCAGATCTTAAGGCTACATTCTGAAGCAGTATAAACATATTATAGATCCATCGAGAAGTAAAGAGAAGAAAAAGCGTGATCCAATGGAAGCAAATAATAATAATATCAATGCCTAACACAAAGTTTCTCAGCCCAGTCCCTCTCCACCTTTTGAGTGTTAACCTTCAGGTTGATTGGATGATCTGTATGTGTATGCTAACCCAACCTCTTGTTGTTCATCTTCCACCATGTGATCTACTTTCCCATAACAACTTTTTATTATTGTTTCCTTATGTAAGCAAGGATGCTTTCCCATCTAGTGGTTCTCTATTGTTTAGTCTCTCTAGCCATCTGGACTGAGTTGTTTGTGTTCTACCTAAAATCTGTTCTCAAGTGAAAAAAATACAGACACACACATCTTTACATTTCACCTTTGACTGGATAGCCCTCTATACTCTGACATAGTTTTCTCTTTCCCATACATACCATCCCTACACAACTATACACTTCTATACCAGGCACCCCATAGCACCATTAAAAGCGAGAGGTTTGGAGGACCAGAGGAGGACAAAGTGAGCGGCGGGTATAGTGGAGAAAGGAAGCCGAAAGTGAGAGACTGAGAGGAGCAGAGTGAGCGGAGGACAGAGGCCGAAAAGTGAGGGGTTTGGAGGACTAGAGGAGGACAGAACGAGTGACAGGCAATGTGGAGAAAGGAGGCTGAAAGTGTGAGGTTTGGAGGAGAGAATGAGTGGAAGGTTGAAGGGGAGAGGTGAAAGAGCCAGAAGAAAACAGAGTGGGAGGAAAGAAAGGTAGAAGGAGAGGCTCAGGAGGAGAAACTTGTAGGACTAGAAGAGGAGAAAGAGAAAGCAGAGGGGCTCATCTCTGCCTGGCATCTCTGACGCCCAAGCAAAAGAGGAAGTAAAAGTGGCCCCACTGAACCATTGGAAAAGAAACAAAAAATGAGTGAAAGGAAGATTATTGCGAATTTGAGTTTCACATACTAAAGTGCAATTACTGTAAATACAAAATTACTCTAATATCGCAAATGCATTTTCTTTGAAATCCCGAAAGTAAAAAGATCTCAGATAACACCATTTTATTAGTTGTTTTTGTGCAATGTCGTGTGAAATTGTTGGGTGCAATCACACTTTTTTTTCAGGATTTTTGTGGGATAAACTATTGATTTGCCCCATGTGAAAAACTCCATTCTAACATTAACATTCTTACATCATAGAAAACAGATTTGTTCCATGTCTGTTTTTCAATATATATATATATATATATATATATATATATATACAGTCCTGTAAGCAGGGCTAGTTGAATATTAAAGAATAAAATAGTAGAGATAAGAAATTAGTTATATTATAGTTCGAAGCCCCTTAAAAAGCAGTTGCAATTGCAGTTTCTAAAAGTTTTTTTTTATTTTCCTATTTCTCAAAAATAATGAATGTACTTTGTCAGTTACTTTTAAAAAATGAATGCTATAAATCAGTGCAGTATGAAACACAGTCATCCCAGTCTTTCCATCTTTTTGCCTCAACACCCACAACAGAACATGAGCCAGCAGCACAAGACAATCTAGCACGTGACCCTTTATCATTTACTGAAGCCACGCCATAACAGCTATAAAAGGAGCTAAGAAGTTACCATTTTACTGCAAAGAGAGTGACATTATCATTTAAGGTGTTACTCTTGTAATGTAACTTAATTGTACTCTTGCTATTAGGAAAAAGAATCAATTGCAAGATAATTTTTTTAATGAACTGCTTCCAGAATCTGGTAATGATATAATTAAAGGAAAGAATTTTGAGAATGTAATGTTTAACTTGTTGGGTTTTGTTGTCAAAATGGAAATGTACAGATGTGGGAAAGTTCTAGCTGTGAAAGTTTTAGCCTTCAGGTGGTTTCCACGAAACTAGATAGCCAAGGTCAGTGTGTGTCTGGGAACACAGGATATAAGAATAAAACAGATTAGGTCATCAGAGTGTGTGATAACCACGGTCACATGACACAAGACACAGAAAGAAGGCTGGGTTTAGAAGCTGTTCAGCAAATGTCTATAAAGGTATCAACCTGGGGGTGGAGTCTTTGCCTTGAATGGGGTGCTGGGCTTGGCATGGAGTTTCCTTTGTTTTCTACCTGCTAATGGATGTTCTACAATGTAAATAGTTATGTTAATTCTGCAACTGAAGAATAAAGAACCTTCGTTTGAAGAGAATCTGATCTCTGGTCTGGTTTCATGGAATGCTGCAAGCTGCAGGGAGCTACAGATCCAGAGATGTATGGAGCTGATGAATGGCAGTCCTGCACATACTCTGCACACTCTCACCATAAAATCAACTGCACTGTTTTTTAAACTAGGTTTTTTACATTTTAACTGTATGCTTTAAATCAGAGGTAGGCAACCTTTCCCCTTTAAGGGCCAAAGGACTTCAGCTCCCAGAAGCCTCAGCCATGTTGGCCAATAGTCCCATGTTAGCCAATAGCTCTTGGGATTCTGGGAGCTGAAGTCCCTTGGCCCTTAAAGGGGAAAGGTTGCCTACCCCTGCTTTAAATTGTTCATACTATTCGTAATAGTTTGGTTCTATGTTAATGCTGAACTTTTTTTGCAATGTGTAAGGCTCAGACATAAAGATAATAGTAGTATAAAGATAATAATATAGTAATAATGACAGTATAAAGATAAAATAACTAATAGTAATGATAGTATAAAGATAAAATGATAAGAATAATAGGGAGGAGGAGGAAGAGGAAGAGGAAGAAGAAGAAGAAGATGGTGATGGTAATAATAATGATTTAAAAATTGCACCCCATCTCACAGTCTGAGAGTTATTTTTTTGTTATTTTGCTTCTAATATATGACCATTGTTTGATTATCGCTTCACTTGTTTATTTCTGTAAGAAATTAGAATTTTATTTTAATGTTAACTCAAACATAAGATCCCTTAAGTACAAACCTCTTTTTCTCTATTACACATGGGAAGCAGCCTTGAGATACTTTCTAGCAGGGAGTTTTCATCTAATGAGATGTCACATTGCACAGGCACAGACAGCATTCAATGGAGTAGACTTCTCAATGATATGGAAAATGTCTTGAAATAAAAATGATTTACACCTAGTGCCATTCATTGCTTCATTGGCTGTCAGTGTTAATGCAAATTGTCATGAGGAAGGATTCCACAAATGGCACAAAAGAGGATGTAAGAAATCTCATCAACAAACTTGCATACACAGTTAAGTGGAAATCTCCCCAGTGCCAGGATGAATGTGGTAAGTATGCTGCTAAACATAATCTGGCAGTGCAGCACTCCTTGGCACCTTCCTTATCCAGGGCAACCTTCAAGGCATAAAATGTCTTTGTTGTAAATTTAAAGCATTAACAATTAATACTCTAATGATACTATGGCAAACATAGTAAGGTGGTACCCAAGAGCCTATGGATAAGGACAAGATGGTTAGAACTGCACAGAAACATTTGGAACCTCAAAGCAAGTCATGTAACACTATATGCATATGAGAGATGTTCTGGCCAGGGTAAAGAAAGTAGAGGCAGCACTGCATGGTGGCCTCATGAATGATGTCTGTAACAGTGTCATCACTATGATTGGTGTTGCCCAGTGTAGTAACTCATGGTGTCTCTCTCACACACACCGTTGATCTCCTCCCATACCCCACAATACAGAATCCTTAGTAATGTTTTTTTCTACTAATGTTATTCATAAATTGTCATGCCCAGCCAGCTGGAGGATTCAGAGGACAAGGAAGACGCTGAGCCAGAGATTCAAATGGGACCTGTGTCTGAAGCTGCAGTGAAGCCTGACCCTGACCCTGGCCCTAGTATGCCTCTGCCAGTTCCAGCAGAGTCTGTGGCCTCCCAGGAGGCTCAGCAGCCAAGCCTTCTGGCAGCAGAGCCTTCAGGCATGGAGGAAACAGCACCTACCTTCAGCCAGCATCAAGCAGAAAGGGAGGGCCTCCAGCAGTTGAGAAGGCTTTATGAAAAATGCCAAGCAATCAACAACAGCTGAGCACCTGAGGTCTGATAATTTAAACAGGTGCCAGATGCCAGTTGTCAGAGATTATCTGAGCTTACTAGTGAAAGCACACTTGATCCTGACTCTTCTTGTCTTCTCAGCTGGAAACCTTCATGCTTGGATTGCTGGCTTGCTTGTGTCTCTGTACTATTTGACCTTGGATTGCTTACACAACATCTCTCTCTGGAACCCTGGACTTTGCCCAAATATATCCTTGGTTTGTTGCTACAAGACTTTTGCTTTATGACTGTTTGTGTGCACAGAACTCTTGACTTCACTGCCCATTGTTTTGTTTTGTGACTATGGCTATCAGCATACCTGGCCACATTCCTAGACATAAATCATAATTTCTATATATCACTGATTGTAATGGCAACAGTTGTGACATAAGGTAAAAAAGTAAAGGTTTTACCGTTGACATGATTTTCAAGTTGTGTCCAACTATAGGGGGTAATGCTCATTTCCATTACTAAGCTGAGGGAGCCAGCATTGTCAAAGTCATGTGACCAGCATGACTGAATGGAATGCTGTTACCTTCCCTCCAAAGTGGTACCTATTTATCTACTTGAACTTTTACATGCTTTTGAACTGCTAGGTTGGTAGAAGCTGGGACTATTGACGGGAGCTCATTTCGTCATGTAGCACTTGGGTCTCGATCTGCCAACTTTGCAGTCATCAGAGTCAGCATCTTAACCACTGAGTCACCGCATCCTGCATAAAAAAGTAGCAAAATTGAAATTATACCTTTAAATTGCAATATCATATGCACAGCCTCAGTTTATTTACATATACATTGTTTCATGGGGTTAAAGTGAAAATTTGATAAGAGGTTATGTTTTTTATAGAAAATTTAAAAAGAATATTTTTTTAAAAAAAATAAATAAATTAACATTTATTTTAAAAAAAAATCTGGAGCCTCTCCTTTCTCTTCCCACTGAGACTCATGCTACTCACACCATCTCTTCAGCATTTTAAAGGGATGCAGGCCAATGCCACAACCATTTCTTCCAAAAAGCAGATGTTTGGGGAGCAGTGATATCACCCTCACTTTGAATGTCACCTGGTGCAGCCTGAACCTCCCATAGGCTGTATTGACACCCATGATCTGTGAGGATTTAAAGTTATAGTCATGGAAATCCTAAGGAAGTGTGGACTCACTTTGTGCCTGTTTAGGAAAGCCTATGTAATGATGCTGACAGAAAGAATGTATGGAATAATTTTGGTTCTTCCAAAAGACAACTAGAACTGGGGCACTGAGATTTTATGAGGAGACCTTTCTCTCAGCCCCACAACTTTGAAGTATGGGGGGGTGCAGACTGTGAAAAATAGTGTGAATTCAGTCCTCTTTTAGGGTTAGGGTTAGTGCTAGGGAATCATGGGAATTGTTATTTTTCTGAGACATTGAACCTTCTTTGTCAGAGAACTCTAGTGCCACAATAAAATTCAGTTCCCATGATTCCCTAACCTTAACCCTAACTCTAAAAGTGGATTGAATTCACACTATTTTTGACGGTCTGCAACCCCTATATCTCTGCTTCAGGGTGAGCAAGGACTTTCTGGGGAAGTACTCCTAGTCTGGGGAACTTCCTACCAAGTGAGGTAGGCTGACCCACTGCCCCTTGTCTTCTCTCTGGGAAATAACTCTCTGGGCCTTTGCAGACTGCCAGAAATAGTGCAAATTGAGTCCACTTTAAGGGTTAGGGTTAGTGCTAGGGAGTCATGGGAATTTTTTTTTCCCCTGAGACATTGAGCCTTCTCTGTCAGAGAACTCTGTGCCACAATAAAATACAGTCCCCATGATTCCTTAGCCCTAACCCTAACCCTTAAAGTGGACTCAATTTGCACTAATTCTGGCAGTCTGCAAAGGCCCTTAGGGCCTTTGCAGACTGCCAGAAATAGTGCAAATTGAATCCACTTTAAATTGAGGCACTGACCTGGCTCAGTGCTAGGGAATCATGAGAATTGTATTTTTTTTTTCTGAGACATTGAGCCTTCTCTGTCAGAGAGCTCTGGTGCCACAATAAATTACAGTTCCCATGATTCCCTAGCACTGAGCCAGGGCAGTGCCTCAATTTAAAGTGGACTCACTTTGCACTATTTCTGGCAGTCTGCAAAGGCCCATAGTTAATTATTCAGGCAACCAGTTGCAATTAACCTGAGTAGCAATGGTACTTTTAGCTGAGTGGATGCTGTTCTTTTCTTCATTGGTGTGCTTGAGCTGTGTTTTTATGCTGTTTAGGATTTTGGTTTTTATATTCATTTCCTTTCATTTTTCTGGCCACCTTCAGTGTCATACTTTTGGAGAAAGGCAGCATATAAATGCTGTAAATCCATCTAGTCATTCTAATGTTCATATGTTAGATGAAGGCGGCAAAGATAAAAAATGGGCTGTGTCTAGGACATTGTAGAAGCTACGAGTCCCATCTTTATTGAGATTCAGGCATCATACAGTGCTGCAATTAGTGGTAGACTGAAGAATCAATGGTATCCAAATTTTGCCCTAAATGAATATATTATACCAAGTTCTGTGCAGACCAGTTTGGCTAGGCACAGATTCCAGTGATAAAGAGTAGTCTGGGGCTGGCAGGGGGTTAGTAAGTCATCCTGAAAGGAAAGGCAGCTCTTCAATATTTTAGGGCAATTTTATCTGTTAAAGCAGGAAAGTCTTCTAACTGTATGAGTCACTCTTTATAAATAGACTTCTACTTTTAAGGTTTCTTTCTTTCTTAAAAAAAAAAAAGATTAACTGAAGCAGTACAAACAAGAACTTAAGGGCCACATCAAATATAATTTATGTCACAGAAAGCAGAGAGAGAGTAGCATTGCATTTGAGTTTCATGTACCTTTATTTGTTCATTCACATCACCACAAAGAAAAACAAAACAAAAGAGTAATAGTTATATACCTGGGAAGAATATATCTAATTCCAAGTAAGGTTCATTGTATTAGGGCTCTGTGTGTGTGTGTGCGCACGCATGCGCACACACACACCTGATACAATGAACACTTAGGGCCTTTGCAGACTGCCAGAAATAATGCAGCTTGAGGCCACTTTAACTGTCTTGGCTCAATGCTAAGGAATCATGGGAACTGTAGTTTATTGTGGCACCAGAGCTCTTTGACAGAGAAGGCTCAATGTCCCAGAAAAAAAATACAATTCCCATGCTTCTGTAGCTCTGAGCCAGGACAGCTAAAGTGGCCTCAAGCTGCATTATTTCAGGCAGTCTGTAAAGGCCCTTACTAGGAGTTAGATTCCAGTGAATTCAGTACAACTTAATTCCAAGTAAAGGTGCATATGATTTTCAGCAAAAGGAGATGAGGTTGGCTTCTTTGACACTTAAGTTTTACATGGACAGTAAAAACTGTTTTATTCCACTGGGTTGTTAATGCTGCTTAACACTTTATCGCACCCACCATATAGATCCCTGGTTTGATTTTATATTTAGCTCTGCTTTTGTGATAAGATTTTTTCTATATATATATATATATATATATATATTGAAAAAATCTTATCACAAAAGCAGAGCTAAATATAAAATCAAACCAGGGATATAAAATCTAATTCCTAGTAAGGGCCTTTATATATATATATATATATATATATATATATATATATATATAATTATCGAGTATCACTAGAGTCTCCTGTGAAATACTGGATGCAATTAATACATGATACAAGGTATAAATGAAATGGATTGTAAGACTAAAATCTGGTGAATATTACAAAATGTAAGCACCATTTGTTGGGATTTTCTTTCAGCTAAACACATTTAGGAGCATGCTATATACATATCAAAAGAAGCTGCATTGAGTAGCATGAAAGGTGATCCATGGGCCCAAGGAAAGAGAGTGTCTCATCCTACCACTGCAAGGTACTGTGTCCTGCTACACAGACAATGTATTGCATGTATGAAGCAAAGGCAGGAGGGAAAGCAGTACTGACTAAAGTTCAAACCTTACTGGAAGTCATTAATAAGCAGTCTGTAGAATGAAAGCAGAACAAAGTCTCAGAAATGATACAAATATGAAATATAGTGGGCTCTTGGTATCCACTGGGGTTTGGTTCCAGGACCCCCTGTGGATACCAAAATCCATGGATGCTCAAGTCCCATTAAATATAATGGTATAACAAAATGGTGGCCCTTATATAAAATGCCCAAATCAAGCTTTGTTTTTTGGAATTAATTCATTGTTTGCATATTTTCAAACCATAGATGCTTGAATCCATGGATAAAAAAATCTGTGAATACTGAAGGCCAACTGTACATATAGACTGTGAGGGAACATAGCTCAATGGCTTGAAATGAATCCTGCAATCCCAGCAATGAATTTTGCAATATCTGAGTAAAAGAGAGTACTTAAACAGATGATCTATCTCTATAAGATAAAATATTAAATAAGGATCACATTTCATTCTTTTATTTTTACAGATGTCAAATCAATAACAGACTTCAGGGGTTGGCCGACCAATAAAAGGAGTGAGCAGTAGAAGTTGATGGTATAGAAGCAGTAGCAAGATGTTGGAGGATGGAACTATGTATATCACCTGGTCTGGCATTCCTGAAAGCTAGGGGAGATGCAGACGCGTGGCCCTGGCCCACCCCAGGAAGTGGAGGATTGAGGCCGAGGCTGCCGGATGCCTCAGCCCCGATCCTCCCTTTTGCTGCCTCAGAAAGGAGTGGCAAAATGCCACTCCTTTCAGATCCAGCAAAAAGGGTGCCCTAAGAGCCGGCACACAGCTCTTTAGCCCCCCCCCCCCTTTCAGCACAGTGCGTCAAAAGGCTGTGCTGGAGGGATGTCCTGATGCCGTACATCATGAGTAATGGTGCGTGGCATCAGGACGTCTTCGGGGTTGAGCTGGCCGGCATGCAGCTGCCCCTCCCCATCCCTGCTTCCAGGACGCCCCAAAGGGCCTTTCTGTAAAGGACCCAAGCTTGCTGTTCTCAGATAGATGGTGGAAAAGACTATCCTATCAGTCATGTTGAAATCAGCTTTTATATGTGGAATATGAAGGAGTACCATGTTGTCTTTTACAAGACCATCTTAAACAACCCTGGGATAATCCCAAGAACTAATTTAGGAGAAGATATTATTCTGGATAATATTTGTTGAACTGACATTTCAAGCTTTTAAATATACTATCCTATATGAAAACAGTAGAAATCAGAAGTAGAATGACATGATATCTGGGAAAATACTGTTTGCCACTACTGAGTCTGTTGAAATAATGGGAGTAAGGGAACAGAGGACATTTCTAAGCAGCAATTCATATATGGGGCAGAGGACAGCTTAACCTTTCTCACTGTCTTTCAGACTACCTAAGGGGGGAAGCAGATGGCTTAAAGAGCCGTTTTGGGGGCAGGGAAGGGGAGGGGCAGCCGCACGGTGGGTGCCCCAACCCCTTCCCCAGGTCGTCCTCGGAGCAGCCAGCCCTCCGCATGGCCAGCACTCCGAGGAGGACCTCCCGCTGCAGTGTTCGCACACACTGCAGCAGAAGAGTCGCCGAAGGTGCGCCGGCAGCCTTTTGCGGCACACCTTCGGCGACTTGTGGAAGGAGTGCCAATTTAGCGCTCCTTCCAGGGGCAGCAAAGCTGCGCTGCGGGGCCGAGGTGTGGGGATACCTCGGCCCCGCGGCGCAGCTTCCCAGGGCGGCCCACAGCCGCCCGTCTGCTTAGCCCCTTAGTGAGTTTTTGTCTATCCTTCAATATGAAGGCTTTCTCTTGCCAGACCTTTTCAGTTCTTCCTTTCAGTTTTTTCTGTTCGGTTTTGGTGGAGTAGTGTATTTGTAAATCCAGCAGAATCAGGGAGCAAAAATCCAAGCTTCTAAAAGTTGAGTTTTATTGTTGTTGTTGAAAGAATAATAACAACATGCAAAGCAAAAATACAGTCCACTATAGGATCACATCTTGCAGATGTGGCTAAACAAGAACAAAACTATGGATCCATGTTTCCAGATCTTAAGGCTACATTGTGAAGCAGTATAAACATATTATAGATCCATCGAGAAGTAAAGAGAAGAAAAAAGATGCTATCCAAAGGAAGCTAATATTAATAATATCAATGCCTAACACAAAGTTTCTCAGTCCAGCCCCTCTCCACCTTTTGGGTGTTAACCTTCAGGTTGATTGGATGATCTGTATGTGATGTATGCTAACCCAACCTCTTGTTGTTCATCTTCCACCATGTGATCTACTTTCTTATAACAACTATTATTGTTTCCTTATGTAAACAAGGATGATTTTCCACCTAGTGGTTCTCTATTGTTTTGTCTTTCTAGCCATCTGGACTGAGTTGTTTGTGCTCTGCCTAGAAGCTATTCTCAAGTGGAAAAATACAGACACACACATCTCTACATTTCACCTTTGACTGCATAGCCCATCTATACTCTGACATTTTCTCCATTTAGGTTAGTTCTTCCTGAAAAAGAAATCTAGCTGAGGAACAACATATTATTGATGTCTTGGAAAACATTTACAAGGGGCATTTGATAGGCAGGAAAAAGATTAAGCATTCTCTGTGCATCTGTCCACAAGTTTTTCCCCTTTAAGGATCCCACCACCACCTCTACATTTGTTATTCAGTAAAGAGAACAATGCTTTGTTTTACTCATAAGATGTAGTTTTTCCATAAATCTGTGCTCCATATTTGGATGGATCTTTTTCTTCAAATTCACTCTGTAAGACAAATTTCCTTGTAAATTTGTTTAGGACTGAGGTCATGCACAGCATAAGAAGATATGTCCAATTTATAGCAATTCAGAATAAAATCCAGAACAGATTCACCACTCACTCACTTAAAAACCACCAGGTACACTGCCAGGAAGTGTACTGGGAAGGATTATTGAGAACTTTGTGAACAAAAATTAAAATTTTTGTTAGGATCATCCAAACCATTGTATTCTCCATCATAATGGATAGATGTGAGAAGTGGAGAGTGAAAAAAGCTAATGGAAAGGAACTGAACTCATCTGAGATGTGGTGCTGTATAAGGATACCATGAATGGTAAAAAGGACCACAAAATGGGTCCTTGAACAGATAAAGCCTAAACTTTCTCTGGAAGCCAGGATGACTAAATTGAGACTGTCATATTTTGGTCACATCATGAAAAGTTATGACTCATTAGAAAAGGCAATGATGCTAGGAAAGATGGAAGGCAGTAGAAAGAGAGGAAGACTACACATCAGATGATTAGACTCAAATAGAGAGGCCATGGACCTGCACAGTGGTAAAGGATAGGGCATCTCATCCACAGGGTTGCCATGAGACAAGGTCACCTTGACGGCAGTTAACACCACCAACAAAATAAACTGACTTGGGGAGCTTGCATAAAAAGTCTCTGGTCATACTTGGAGTTGACAGAAAATATTCTCTCAATTGGGATGCTCCCCAATTCATTTCAATGCATAGATTTTGTTTGATAAATTGAAAGCCCTGATTTAGTCTGATCAGGATTTTGTTTTGTTTTTTTCAAAAGTGTTGAATGTTATAATTAATGCAGAGGCAACATGCAAGGCACAGTCCAATTTTCCATCATGTGCATAAATGCCTGATGATGGTGATGGTGTTCATCTACATTTTGCCATTCTGTCACAGGAAATAATACTGCTTTATAATCTGACTCCCAAATAGGATCAACAGATTTGTCATTAGACTCCTGTCAATTCCAGCTGGCACCATAAGCCTAGTCCTGGAGTCTTTTGAATCAGATGCCAAACCATTCTGATCCTAGTTATAGATGAGCTGTTGCCCATACATGAAGAAATGTTGTTCAGAATCATCACATTCTTCATCTTCCCAAGGATGAGGTGGGAGTATTCCTCTGGCTTGTTTTTCCTTTACTGTCTTGTTGCTTTTGTAATAATTGCCTAGTTTATTTCATGTCAGATATATGGGGCATATTCCAATTTAATAAGTCTAATGTCGTGCTGAAACATAATCCCACATTTGAATAAAGCCCTTCTCTGAAATCTCATTGACAGAGATATTGCTGCCTGCTGGTTCCTGTGTTCAGCTTGTAACAGCAGCATTCAGCTTGCATGTTACAGAAAGAAGCACTGTTTGCTATTGTAGCATCTCAAGTGTAATCCCTTGACAGTTACAAGCTGTAAACTTGAAAAGGCAAATGCATTTACGAATAATATGCATTGAGGGTATTGGTATTTAACTTGCTGCCTGCAATGCAACACAACACACATTTCACTCCCATTGGTGGCTGGGGCTAGATCTGGGCTGATGCACAGAACCAAGGAATCGGTTAACATATTCAAGCTTGGGGAGGGTAAGAGTGAAAACCCCAGAAGGCAGGTAAGTGAAATCAATGAAGCATGGAAAGGAGAGATTCTGGGTATGTCACCATAAAACTTAACTGACAAGAAGATATGAACGATGAACTCGCAAGCAATAGACAGTCACATTGATGATGGTTGTTATGTTGATAGATGGTAATAGGACAAAGGTAAAATCCAAACATGTCTCCCAACATGACAGACCTGTTGTTCTTATTCCAAATTGGTTCCCAGTGTATTCAATTTGTTGCCTGGTCCTCCTCTCCACACAGGGCATTACAGTATTAGCAGCAGATAGTCTAAAAACTTATTGAATTTTAATGCTTTCAGAGAGGGAACGTAAAAAAGAGGGTATTGCAATCCTCATAATTTGAGCATCAGCTTTATATGTCCTGGTAGTTTTCTAATTTTAACTGGAAGGAAAATGGGAGTCTTCATCCAATGCCACCGTTATCACCGCAGTTTATGTCTCCTCCTCTGCCTTCTTATTTTCCTTTGCTTGCTATCATGTGTCATCTGAATCAATTAATACCTGGGGTGGAAATAGGAAGCCCAGGAGGCAAGCAGGAAAACATGGCAAAATGTCTTATTGATCCAACAAATGCTTGTCATCAAGAAGGGTTTAATGCAGCATTACACCAATGCAGGTGACTTGAAAGCACATACACACACACTTGTGTATTTCAGTGAAAGGAGACACTCTTGTATTTCTCTTTGTGTCACACCTGATGGGACAACAGTGTAAGAACCTGGCCACAGCCATGATCTACACATCTCCCCAGCTGTCCTACATCACCACTGCAGAAAAAAGATTTTAAAAAAAAAGAAGAAGAAGATGAAGAAGAAGAAGAAGAACTACACACCAGATTTAATGATCATTTGTATAAGTGACATCCTTTTCTCCATCTCTCAACACACTGACCTGTTTCTGGTTTTAATTATTTCTTCAGAACAAGAGCTCCTTATCCACCCCACTTATCTTTCTATGGGAGAGACTTGACCATTACAGGCCTGAATGTTGTACCTGAGTCAGGAGAGAATAAAATTCCTCCGATTTCATTATTTTCTTCAGTGAATGTCTTCTGAAGTAATGACAGGGTTGTTAGAGTTAATTCCTTCATCCTGCTGAATACCAATTCTTCCATCAGCCACCAGCACTTATGCACCTTTTAATATTACTTTCATTACTAAGGCATGGCATGTGCAGATTTACTGATCAAATGAGATAAAAGGCCACCAGGAGGAGCTTTTCTTGTCTGTTTTTCCCCCTTCAGCTGTCAGCATTCAGTGCTGAATTGATTTCTATATACAGAAAAAGAGCAGTAACAAATGAGGGGAACTGGCATTCAAAGTAAGCAAGGTGTGCAGATCAACATTTCAAACAGTAAGGAATATCACTAAATGTATAGTTCATGCCTGCTGATTGACTCCAGCTTCCCTGGGGTTCTTACAGAAGCAGTCAGACAATAAACCAGTAAGACTGAAACTAGCTGCAGCACCTTTGCCCCACCTATATCCCTCTGAATGTTTTGGACTACAACTCTCCACAACCCATTACAGAGATGGTAGGAGAGTTTGTTGTTCCAAATATCTGAAAACGTTCAGTTCAAGAAAGACTGATCTACTTTTCAGCCTATGTTGCCTTGTACCATGATAGATACAAGATGAGATGGGCTTTGTTTATCTCAGACTTCTGGTTCTTCCTCTGGTCAGGCTTTCCTTCATTTCACTTTAATCTTTTGTTGTATGCGGATGTTGTAACTGCAAAGGCACCACAAAATGTACAGCGTTACAAAATAAAAGCTAAAAATATTAATATAAATGTAAATTCATGCTTCTTAGCCATGTTCAAAATGGAGGACATTTTGAAATCCTTCCTGGACTGAAGGTTGAAATGTAGGTCATGTCCTGGAAAAGGAGGATGTCTGGTTACCCTGTGGAGGTGGGTAAATGTGGGGAATTTTGTTTCAACTGCCATTTTCCACTCCCAGGACTGCTGTACAGGTTGCACTCATCCATTTAAAACTACAGCTCAATTTTGGTCACTTTTTGTTTCCTAAAAATCTATTTTGAGCTTATCAAAGGTATAGAGCTCCTTCAAGTATCATAAAATCATATTTAAATGTAGACTCATGTCCTTGGAGGCTTCTGGAGGCATGGTGGTGGTGGTGGTTTTTCTTCCTCTTTCACCTCCTCTTTACAGAGGGATCAGAGGGTTAAGTAACACAGCAGGCTTTCAGGGGCTGCACAATACTTATCCCTGTTCTATAGTGTTCCCAGGATTGAACAACTGGAGCCCTAGCCCTAAACAGATACTCATAATAGCTGAAGACATATATTCAATAGGAGGGGGACAGAGAGTGCTATAAAATCTATAAAATCTATCCCGCTATTCTTCTTATTTACAACTGAGCAGCACTTCTTTCTCTTTGACCCATGATGGCTACATGGACTCCTGCATCTTCATTAGCTATGTGAAAGATAGAATTTCAGTAGGTGTAAGCAGCTTTCACATACAAGGATCATAAACATTCATGTATAACCAGCCTTAATTGGTTTTGTTGGTTTCTCTTTTCATTTAGGTATAGCTTTGTTTTTCATAAGAATGCATGCAAATTATAAATTTATTCATGTTCTGGATGGAAAGAACTCAATTTTACTGATACTGAAGACATTCAACCACAAAATCAAGTGCCAACTTTGTTTGGCTTTTTTGCTAAAGGAGTTCCAGATAACTGTGTGTGCATTCATGTGTGCCTTCAAACAGTGGCCTTACTAGAGGAAGTGTGAGGGGTGCGAACCTCTCCAGGTGAAACACCAAAGGGGGTGGCACACCCCATGGGACTGGCTTGGCTGCTGAGCAAATGAGAAAGGGTGTCATGTCCCTTTCTCACTTGCCCAGCAACCAGACCAGAGCCCAAATGACCCCCTGGAGGCCATAGCACTATCCCCTCCATCAGCCCAGGCTAGTGAAGGAGGGGGGGGCAATACATTCTATTTAGTCTTCAGCAAGGCTGCAGCCATGCCTGGAGCCTTCTAGAGGCCATAGCACTGCCCCCTCCAGCAGTCCAGGCTGTTGGGGGAGGCAATGCCTTCTGTTTGGGCTCTGGCATGGCTGGAGCCATGCCAAATCCCAAACGGCCCTCCAGAGGCCCCAGCAGTCCTTCCCCGCAACTGTCCCATGCACACTGGGTGACACCAAGTGCAGGGATGCCACTGCCTTCCAGTTACTATCAACTTATGATGATTCCATAAATTCAATAGGATTTTCATAGACAAGGAATACTCAAAGGTGGTTTTGCCAGTTCCTACCTCTGAAATATAGCTACACCATCAAGTATGACAGTCTCCTATCCAAATAGTAACTGGAACTTACCCTGTTTAGGTTCTAAGATCAGATGGATCTAGTGCCTTTATGATATTGAGGACACCACATATCTGTACATTCTTCTGATGAAAGAATCTAAACACCAGAGGCTCTTTCATAGTACACAATCCTGGAGTTTGTAGTTTAGTGTGGTACTATAGCCTTACCTAAACTGCAAATTCCAAGATTCCATTGAATGAAACCATGGCAGTTACAGTGGGACCATAATGCTATAATTATGTAGCATGAAGACCCCAGATTAACCTTCAGGCAGAAACAAAGTGCCACTGAATCAAAGGCATGCCACTGAGATATCTAATTTGTTTACAGCCATGAATGACCCTATTTTCTGCACATATATAGAAATAAACTTGCCTTATATGTGGCAACCCCAAACCTAAACAAGGACCACATACTTATGCATGAACAGAATAGATAGGGCACAATGTTCAGTAGTAAACAATATGTTTTGCATGTAGAAGATCTCAGATTTAATACCTTAGCATTTCCAATTAATAGAATTTAAAATAAGGCAATGAAAAGGACTACTGCCTGGATCTCTTCTTGGAGGACTTTGAGAGCTGCATAGTAAGTATAGCTGAGCAAAACAGTTTGACTTATTATGTTGCAGTTATGGAATGAGTCTGAAGGTATGAAAATTGAGCTGAGTGGATTGTTTAAACTACAGCATAGCTACCAACCATACTTGGTGGAAATTCTAGGGGTTGTTGTCAAAAGAAGTAACTTCTATAGGTTCTCTAAGGAACTGCTTATCCAGTTTTCCATGACGTGTACTTGCTAAAGTTGAAGTACAACTTCATCTAACTTTTTAAAAAATATATATTAGAAAAGCCTTAGCTGGGATCCAAAGAACCACAGTAGTTGCATTTGCCCAAAGGAGCATTGAAATTATGTTGCCTTTTTCTTTAAAAACAAAATACTAATGCAAAAAAGAGGGGAGGAAACAATGTAAGAAGAAAAAAAGGGAAAGCACATAAAATATGTATATGACTTCACAAACAGAAGTCCCTAACATCATATCCCAAAGTGCTTAAAATGTGAAAAAATGCATGTTTAGCGTTGAAAAATCAGCTTCACTAAATATAAATTTCAATCTTTTTTTTATTTTTCCAGATTAAATACAAATAAAAATCTACCCCTCTGTGTTGAGTTTTGAAAGGCTCTATACCTTATCTATTGTATACAGTGCATTCTATACTATGGTTTTGTGAACATAGACTGAGCTGAAACTGCATCTGTTGCTGACAAAAGGACAGGGGTTCTCTTTAGCATCTTCCCCATAATATGCTTCTCACTTGTGGCTCATCCTGTTAATCCTCAGGGAATGTCATCTCATACATGACGTCTTTTTAATCAACTATACAGAACTCAATTATGAAGTAGAAAAAGTCATTTCATGACTTAAAATTATGTCTAAAGGGTTCCTGCTCAGTTTCAAATTTCACCTATAATGTAAGACAGCATTAACAAATGTTTGGACAGTGGAGTAGAAATGCGAAGAATGTTACATGATTTTACAAAGACACACACACACCTTGAGTACCTGTTTGAAAATAACTCTGTCAGTATTTGTCAATTTTATGAAGGAGCCATTAGCAAAATGTCACCTTCTAACACCTTCCCATCAGGGGTTCAGGCAGGTTCACCTCTGGAAAATCAAAATGTAAGTTAACATAATGACTACTCTAATAAGCTGAAAAGGGATCCAGAAGTATTGAAGTAACATTAGTTTAGAACCACACTGAATGTTGAACAGCTGCTCTAATGGAACAACCAGCCATCTGATATATGTGGTATTCTCCACTAAATTTCTCAGTTTAAACACACACACATGCACTCACACACCCCTATGAAAAACAAAGCACAATAGAAGAGGTTCTGTTTTGAAATGTAAGACTAAAATGTCAGAGCACTAGTCTTTAGATTTTGCATTTTTTCCCTGTACCTAGTTTCTAACTTTTTCAACTGCCATAAATTTCAATATATTGAGCAGTTTCGCATCTTTCATTTTAATCAGACATGTTGATAAGCAAAGTCTTCAATTCAAGGATAATTTGGGCAAGGCACTCGAGGAAAAAACATATAGAAGTTTAAAACAGACACAATGACACCTAGTGGCATAAAGGGGAAAAACTTTACTCTGCACACTATTTTGCAATTGCAAACTCTAGGAGCAAGTATGTCATCTCTTACACAAACTACTGTAATCCCCATTATTGTGAACAATGTTTGATTATGCAGTATAAGGGGTACATATTTTTTAATCTGTATATTTGGAAATGCACTATTTCTGTGTGAGTTTTGTGAGTGTGTGCCACAGAATCCCATAGTCCTAATATTAAATTGTAGCAAAACTTAATGATGCTTTGATAATTGTTGACATTTAAAGAAAGGCAATAGAAAGAATATCAATTCATTTGAGAAATGGTATTGGAGAAGAGTGCTGAAGATAACATGGGTGACTAAAGGCCGATGCAGACGACCCGTTGGGGTGGCTGTCAGCTGCACCTGGGAATGGCAGATCAGGACCATGGCAACCACACACTGTGGCCCTTGATCCTCCTTTTTGCTGTTCCTTTTTGGGGTGGCAAAAGGCTGCCTTTTGAGCCACCGTTGCAGCTCTTTTGTCCCCTTTTGGCACAGTGTGTATGCACGCTGCACCAGGAGGGCATCCTGACACCGTGTGCTATGCAGACAGGTGCACGGCATCAGGGTGGTGTTGGGGTGGAGTCGGGGTGGCCAGAGGGCAGTTCCCCACCCAACTCCACCCCAGGCCAGCCTATAGTGCCGGTCTGCATCTGCCCTAAGAAGACGAACAAATGGGTTCTAGAACAGATCAAGCCTGATCCCTGGAAGCCAGGATGACTAAATTAAGGAGTTTATCACATGGGGGACAATTGGAAGTATACACGGTGATTAACCCATAATAATCCTACAATTGCACTAATGGTTTTCACACAATGTTGTTTTCAAAGTGATATTATCCCATGAGTAACCTGTCATTATCACACAATTGTGGTAATGGTTTTCACACGATGTCGAGGTGAAAGATGATTAAAGTGCCATTAGTCCATGAAATAACCACGGAATTTTCCCAGGAATGATTTTTTGCTGTTTATTGCCTGGTTATTCCTTGGTTATTCATGGGATAATAGTTCCTGTGTTAATCTCATTTTAGGGCCTCAGCAGACGGAGGCCCCGGAGACGCTGTGGGTCGGAGCGCCGTCGGAGTTCAGCCTCCGGACCGCGGCGCTCCTGCGGCGCATCTAAAAGGAGCACCAAATTGGCGCTCCTTTTAGATGTAAGGGAAAGTGCGCCCTAAAAGCGGCGGGTGCACTTTCCCTGGCTCAAACGGCGCAACGCATGTGGACGCTGCGCCGTGAGGTCATCCCCGGTGCGCCGGCCGTGCGGACGGCCGGCGCTTCTGGGGGCGACCTCGGGGAGAGGAAGGGGCGCTGCTCGTGCGGCTGCCCCTCCTCTTCCCTGCCCGGCAGACGACTCTTTTAGTCGTCTGCCGAGGCCCTTAGTCACATTTTAATGTCAATTACATGACTTTCATGGATTTATAACTGTTTAAACTCCTAATTTCCTCCCATGTGATAAACTCCTACAATAGTTGTACTTTGGTCACATCATAAGAAGGCATGAGTCATTAGAAAAGACAATGATGCTAGGAAAGATAAAGGATAATGGAAAGATAGGAAGGCTACACACTAGAGCAGGGGTAGGCAACCTTTCCCCTTTAAGGGCCGAGGGACTTCAATTCCCAGAATCCCAGGAGTTATTGGCCAACATGGGACTATTGGCCAACATGGCTGAGGCTTCTGGGAGCTGAAGTCCCTCAGCCCTTAAAGGGGAAAGGTTGCCTACCCCTGCACTAGATGGTTAGATTCAATCAGGGAGGCCACAGAGCTGAGCCTGTAGGACCTGAGTAGGACAGCAGAAGACACAGAATCTTGGAGATGTCTCATCCACAGGGTTGCCATGAGTCAAAGATGACTTGAGGGCACAACAACAACAACAAGAACAAACTTTTGCTTGTCTCCCTCCATTCCACCATGCCAGCCTGGTAAAATAAAGTGTATTAAAATCTTCTCAGATAATTCTCTTCCTTTTTTTATTCTGCAGATGCCATGTATATTTATGATGTTTTGTAAGTAATTGATACTAACTCAAATAACGAACATATCTTAATACAGATAATCCTTACAGATATGTTTAAAGTGTGTGCATGATGAATTTGCCACCCACTCATATTTATATGTAACAAGCACAGCTTGAACCATGACTTTCCAAAAAGGAACTGTTAGACTAATTATCTGTAGGTTGATTTATGTGCATTGTTTCTCAACATTATAAACCTGGGTTTTTATGTATTTAAATATGAGCTCACTAGAAATAATGCAAGTTGGGTCCACTTTAACTGTCCTGGCTCAGTGCTAGAGAATCATGGGAACTGTATTTTTTTCTGAGACATTGAGCCTTCTCTGACAGAGAGCTCTGGTGCCACAATAAACTACAGTTCCCATGATTGCCTAGCACTGAGTCAGGTCAGTTAAAGTGGACTCAATTTGCACTATTTCTGGCAGTCTGCAAAGGCTCTTAGACTTCCCATAAACCCTATTTAGGAAATTACAATCACTGAAATTAATTGTGATGTAATATGTAGTAAACAATACTGGATATTTCAAAATAGAGGTAGCAGGATTATGCCTGTATTTACAAGTTGCAGTTTTGATAAAGCTCAGCAGGAGAGGTGGTCAAAACCATTTAAAATTTCATAAACAGCTCTGAAAAGACCAGATTGAAGTAAGAGTATTTGTTGCTTAAAGGGCAAAGCATTATGGATTCATTTGAAATGTGAAAGCAATGCCCAACTTCCTCAGCTTCTGAAAGAATTTAAAATGACATTTTCTTGGAAAGAAAGTTATTGTCCCAAATCTTCATAACAAACCCAGACATTCAAGTTGTCATAAATAAGTCAATTGGAAGAAGTGGCTGCTTCATATTTACATAGGAGTCTAAATAAATATTCTAAAGGCACCAGAATCTGTCTGATCTTGGAAACTAAGCAGGGTTGGCCCTGGTTAGTACTTGGATGGGAGACTGCCAATGAATACTAGATGCTGAAGGATATGTTTTACAGGAAAGAACTGATAAAACCACCTCTGAGTATTCCTTGCCTAAGAAAACCATACAAAACTCATTGAATCACCATAAATCAACAGGAGACTTGAAGGCACATGCACACATGTTCCTCAGTTCCATTGAACATACTATGATTTACCTCTGAGTAGGGATCACATTGACTAAGGATCACATTGACTAACAGAATCACACTGTTAATCAACATAAGATGTTAATAGGATTCTAAAAATGCATCTTCTAGACATATCCTTTTGAAAGCATGGGCAGAACTCATTGGTGAGTCTAAGGACTTTATCACACGGGGGCCAATTTCATCTTTTAAAAGATAATAAAGCACAAATAAACCATCCTGAAAATAAAGCGAAAATAGAGCTTGATCATGCAAATGAATTTCACATGTAATTAGAATAAATGTGAAATAACGCGAAAAGCCATAAAAAGGCGTTTTTACATTTCATACAGAAGTGAAAGAAATATGTAAATGTACTAGAAATGGTATAATTGTACATGTGCAGAAAGAGAAAGCAGAGAGGCTCATGTCTGTCTGGCATGTTTGTCACCCAAGCAAAACAGGAAGTAAAAGGAGCCCCACAGAACCATGGGAAAAATGGAAAAAAATTAAAGGAGGGTTATTGTGTGAATAAACCGAATTTGACTTTCACACTAGAGTAAATGAGCAATTACAGTAATATCGAAAATGCATTTTCACTAAAATCCTGAAAGTAAAAAGATCTGGGATAACACCACTTTCTGACCACTTTAATAGCAGTTTTTGTGTGACATCATGTGAAATCGTTGCATGTAATTATGCGTTTTTTTCGGGATTTGTATGGGATAAACTATAGATTTCCCCTGTGTGATAAAGTCCTATAATGTGAACAATTGATCATATTCTGAGTTTTTACCGTCATTAAATCCTCAAAGAATATCAACTAATGAGTGTGAATTTTCAATATACAAAAAAATAAAGGTTTAAATCCCACTACCCTAAGAGGTTAGTCTGGTAAGTACATGAGATAAGTCTTTCTCTAAAGCAGGCAGCATCTTGGTTGTGAAACTTTCCTCCTGAAGGTAAGCAGCCTGGCTCCATCACTTTTGAGCTTCCAGCAGGCAGCCAGGACTACCTTGTCATATATGGCCTGGACTTTTCTCCATGTAAATCTGTTCATCATCTCCTCAATAATCTTGTTGGGCTGGCAATTGATAAACAAATAAATTTAATTTATAAGTAGTAAATATTTCAAACTACTGCCCCCTTGCTAGCATACTTGAAGTTCTTCCCTCTTCCCCTGCAATTTGTACCACCCCAAAATGTGCTGTACTGTGCAAAACATCATAAATATACATAGCTTTCTAGAGAAGGTTTGTCATTTGTACAGGGAGAAGGAAGATCACTCTCCTCTGGTTCTTCTGATGAAAGTGGTTCTGTCAATGGAACAACTCCACATTATCCTTGCCAAACACTACAGAGACATTAAGAATGTTAATACTTGTGTTTGCTATTCAGAAAAGCAAGAGCAAGAAACTGCACAATTTTTCTCCTTTTCTGTGAGATAGCAAGATACTTCCTTGTCCTTTTACTGAGAGTTGCACAAGTGAGAGTTCAATAAGCAATTGCACAAAATCATGATAGATAGTTAAAATGACTTTACTTGTTGCATGGGTTTTGAAAAGTTATAACAATAGATGGATTGATTGTGTCATTTTTTTTTATCATGAACTAGAATGTATCTGCTAGGACTGTATGTTTTCTGAGTACCTTCATTTTACCCCAGGGGCAATTTTGGTACAGTCATAATATAGATTGTTATAATTTTAGTGGGTGTGTCTAACCCTCCTCTGCCTGCCTATTTTCAGGTTGTTTTCACCTCTGAACTATTTATCTTCTGCCCCTCACCTCCAAATGCTTCTTTTTAATGTATGATTTTTTCAAGCTCTGTCTAGAGCAGTGGTTCTCAACCTTTCTAATGCCGTGACACCGCAATACAGTTCCTCATGTTGTGGTGACCCCAAACCAAAAAAAAAATTTTGGTGGCTACTTCAAAACTGTAATTTTGCTACAGTTATGATTCAGAATGTAAATACCTGATATGCATTATGTATTCTCATTGCTACAAATCAAACATAATTTAAACATAGTGATTAATCTCAAAAACAATATTTAATTATATGTTAAGAAATATTTATTACTAATTCCAATAAATAACATTTCACCATGGCATAGCATGGGTTTAAACATAACAGCAATTCCAAATAAATAACATTTCACCATGGCATAGCATGAGTTTAAATATAACAGTAATATAACAGTAAACAACAGTGCAATATTTTGCAACAGTATGCTGCCAAATTCAGTGAGATGGTTGTGGTTGCTTCTTGCTTACCAATTCAGAAATTCTTGGGGCAGTCTTTGCAAGGGCACAGCGAAGATCATTTTCCACAACAAGTCTACTTTGGTATTTAGACTTGATTACCATCAAGCTGGAAAACCCTGTTTCGCAAAGATATGTTGTTGGAAAAGGAAGAAGAAGGTACAGCACAGTCTCAGACAGAATAGGATATAACTGTAAACACTTAATCCAGAATTTTGTCAGTGGCATCGTAGAAAAATCTGTTCTCGCTGCATCATTGTTAATTAGGTCAATGAACTCTTCTTGCACTGTCTCCGGAACATCTTCAACTTTCACTGTGAATGGACTTCTGGCAAGTGCAAATGGGGTGTCAGGTAGATTAGGAAAGTATGATGAAATTTCGTCAGCAAGCATGTGTAAATGTTCTTTTACAGAAGTTATCATCATAATTTTTTGGTCTGGCTCAATGTCATGTTCCACAAAGAAGGCAGATAATGTAGGAAACATGTAAATTTTATTTTTATCCAATTTATTTTTCCAAAGCTGAAGTTTCATTTGGAACGATCTAATTATTTCGGACAAATCGAGGCATGTTGCATTTGGTCCTTGCAGTGATAAATTTAAGTCATTCAAGATGACAAAGATGTCCACCAAATAAGCTATTTTCTGCAGCTCAGTTTTATCGCTAAAAAGTGCTTTGAATTTGGTCTTGCTTTCTGAGTAAAAAATGTTTTCAGTTCATCACGAAGCTCAAAGACATGTTTTAAAACTTTTCCCCTTGACAACCATCTGACTTCATTGTGAAATAACAGTGCATTGTTTGGCGCATTTAGCTTGTTGCACAGTTGCCAAAACAGCCAACTGTTTAAGGCGCTCGACTTAACAAAATTGACACATGTTATGATGCTTTTCATTACTTCTTGTAAATCTTGCGGCAGTGTCTTAGTCGCTAATATTTGGCGATGTATCATACAGTGTGTTCCGATTGCTTTTGGCGATTCATTTTGTACCAAACATTGAAATCCTGAGTGACATCCTAGCATAGCAGGAGCACCATCTGTGCAAACACTGCAAACCTTTCCCCAGGAGATGTTATGCGCTTTTGGAAAAGAACCAACTGCGTAAAAAACATCATGTGCAGTTGTTGTTTCAAGTGGTTTGCAAAAAAGAAACTCATCTTTAAAGTCGCCATCATTAATATACCCCGCGTAAACCAATAACTGTGCACAGTTTGCCACGTCTGTAGATTCATCAAGTTGGATACTGAATATTGGTAGTGGTGCAGATTTAATTTCCTGGATCACCTGATCAAGAATATTGGCAGACATGTCCTCTATTCTTCTGCGGACAGTGTCGTTAGATAAGGAAATTGCATTCAATTTCTGAACATATTCATTTCCAATTACCACTCGAACTATGTCTTTTGCAGCTGGCAACAGTAAATCCTCAGCAATGGTGTGAGGTTTCATAGCTCTGGCGATTCTGAGTGCCACCAAATATGACACTTCAGCAGCTGCTACATTGTGTTTGTGGTACTGGCCACCAGTGTCAAATCTAGATTTCTTGAGTCCATCAGCTTTGCTTATAAAATAGTCAATATCCTTGCCAGCAAAGCTTGGATGCTTGCTATCAAAATGGCGTTTTAGTTTGTTCGGCTTCATAGATTCAGCTGAGAGAACTTCACAACGAATAACACATTGTGGTTTCTCAATTCCTGCTGTAATTATTGAGGTAAAACCATACTGCAAGAAATCCTCAGTGTATTTTCTTTTCCTAATATTCTTGTCTACACCATCCATTGTCATGAGACAGTTTGCTAAAGAAAAAATAAAAGATGGTTGCGTCTAAAGAGTTTGTTGAAGTTTCCTATTATTTACTATTCCCTGTGTTGTTTTCTATTACACACCTGTTACTATGACAAGGGGCCCGTATTCACATGCTTAAGTAATGGATCTGTTTTTTTCCAGATTAGTGGCAAGTTTTCTTTTCTTTTTTCCAGATTAGTGGCAACTGTCATTTCTCCGCCTCTTATTGAAATTAATAGGAGGCTGCGGCGGATTGTGTGGTAACTCGAGATTCTCGGGAGCTCTCTTCCACAAAATCCGCCACACTCACAATGAAATCAATAGGAGGCAGATTCAATGCCAGAAACTGCTGATTTCAGCAGTTTCCTCATTCAGAATATGGGAAAATAGTGGGAGATATGGGAGATAATTTTACATTGGGGAACAGTGTGAACTATATCTTATAGTGGTCTCTTATAGTATAAGACCGATGTAGTTCACACTGTGTAAATGTATGGTGCTTTATGTAAGTGTAAGCTGCTTTGTGTACTGTGTAATGATTACACACAAAGCACCTTACACTTACACAGTATTGTGTGTATGGTGCGTGTACTGTTTTTACATAATTAACCTTTTTTACACCAGCAGGCTGTCTCGCAGGCTCTCTTGCCTCTCCGCCTCCTAGGCTTCTGTCCTCCGGCGCTTGCTGCTTCCGCCCACTGATGACGTCAGCAAGTGCCGGACACACATAATGCGCTGCTATGGACTGTGGAGCCCCTTAGGCCCCGGACGGATGATGCGCGACTTTTCAGCAGCTAAAGCCATCAGAAATATGTATTTTCCAATGGCTTTAGGCGACCCCTGTGTTTTGGTCATTCGACCCCCGCCGGGATCGCGACCCACAGGCTGAGAACCACTGGTCTAGAGCCTTAGTAATAAAGCAGTAAGCTCCTGTGCTGGGAAATATCATCTCCCTCAAGACAAACATATTCACACACAAGATCCCTACCAGATTGACTACTGTTTATGTGTGGTGTGGTTTTTATGAGCATGTCCACCTACTGCTTTATTGCAAAGAGTCCAGATAGAGTTTTTTTAAAAATTAAAGCACAGTAAACTTCAGATACCAAGCAACCTGGCATTCTCTGAAGATGCCAGCGACAGATGCTGGTGAAACGTCAGAAAGAAACTCTTCTAGAACATGGCCACACAGCCCGAAAAACCCACAAAAAAACTGGCATTGATCAACTACTGTTCCTGAGCATGACCAAGGATTCCCAGACCAGTTGTATAAATATTTGCAAGCTCTCTCTTGTTTCTAGAAATGCTGTCATGCTGGCACTCCCACAGCTATTTTGGAAAGGCCTTTGTAGCCAACCTTGCTTGTCCTGAGCTTTCCCTACCATCAACTCATCCAGTTTACCCATCACAAAAGTTTACTTGGAACAAAAGAACTAGCATGAGTGACCCTACTTATTATTTAGCTTTTCTTCTTATTTAGCTACAATCCTCCCCCCCCAAAAAAAATGAAAAATAAAAGAGTTTTTGTAAGGAAAACTAGAGCAAGTTAATTCCTCACCAACAAAGAATAATTCATCATTGAAAGGCTTGTAAAGGGTTGTAGAATTGGTGGGTCTAGCGGTATGACTCTGGCATTTTACTTTCCAAAGTCAGACAACTCAAATATGGAGAAGTCAGATGTCCAGGAATTTACAGCTCCAGATGACAATTCTCTTGCTGAGCCTAAGAAACTGGAAGGTGAAGCACTGAGGCTTCTGCTCATCAGTAAGTGTTGGCTGACACTGGGGATTATGAGGACACACCACTATCCTTTGCTGAATAATGAAGAGATAGGGAGAGATTGTACTCCTCCCAGTAGCTGTTAAATAGGAGACACAGATTAATTAGATACCTAGTGTTTTGAGACAGCTGCCCATAAATCTCCCAGCAGCTCCCTTGCATCTCTTTTTTCTTGCAACCAGCTTTTCCTTGTGACTGGCAGTAATCTTTGACATTCATGTTTTCCTGACCTTTGGATTGGCTGTAATTAACCACTCTGTTTTATTCCTTATTGACTTTGCTTATCTGGACTGCTTACTTATCATCATGACTCCTGGACCAGCTGATGACCACCCTCTTATTTCACCCTTCATCTTGTTGGATAACCTGTGGCTGACCTGGACTGAATTAACTACTCAACAGTTCTTGCACCTCACTCACTTGGTTCCTGGGTCATTTCCTGACTGAAGCATAGGACAGACAAAATTATATTCATAATGGCCATGTATCCTCCTTTATAGGGAACAGTCCCCATTTTGAAGGTGTCCTGTATTTGATCTAGATGGGATTTGTCTTTGATGTTCATAGGGGTAGCTAGGAGTCTGAATGCTTTTCCCCCAGTTTACCCAAGGTAGAACAGGAACCACTGTCATGAAACATCAATTTGTTAGTGTTCGTCATGTGGTCATTTATTAGGGTTGGGTTTTTTTTATAATCTAAGGTTATAAAGAAGGATCTTGAAGGTTTGTGCTTCTGCCCAATTGGCCATCTCACTGGGCACTTGAGCTGTTGTCACTTCTGTAATGCTGAGCCCCATTAAAATGTAACTTAATCTCATCACATCATTAACCCTTTGTTCCTGGAAAGAAGATTATTTGTGCTGCCCAGATAATGGGAGGAGCCCCATTATCACATGTGATTTTTTTTTCACAGAATAATTTGTTAAGGAAAAAGCAACATGGGATATACAGTAATAGAAATAAAAATATGTATGTGAATGTCAAAGTGACTAAGCAGGAGCAATCAGGAAGATACACAGGTGAAAAAGATAATATAATTAAGAAGCCTTGAGAGCCAAGGACAAAGTTATAGAAGGTATATTGAGAACACCTGTGATAGATTGCAAACACCTGAGACTCATTAAGTGGTCAAGGTAAAGTGATGAAACACTTGGGTTGGTCTTAGGTATGGGATGATCTATGTGGACCAATCGAGATGTATGTACACACCCACTGGGTGGAAACTGACTGGTGGGTGGTGTCTAACAATGGCTATAAATTGCAATGTTTGCTAATGTACATTGTGGAGTAGTGGTGTAGTTTTGGAGATATTGTGAAGTGTAGGGCATATAGTATTTATGTATATAGTAGAATAAAGTAGATCTTTTATATAAGACTACTGAGTTGTCTGGTGTCTTGAGGGAAGATACAAGAGCCAGAAGAATCCTGGAGAAGTTTGGAGACATCTCAGGAAGAAGAGTGAGAAGGCTTGGAGAGTTTGTCAGGGTCTTCAGCCTATTCTCTGAAACTCTGCTGCTTGAGAAAGAAGCATCAACCACTGATCAAAGCTGGTCAGCTCTGCTGCATAACAAGGTGGTGAGTTAGAGCCAGAGGTGAAGAGCTACAACTCCCATCATCCCTGACATAATTTCCTAACTGTGAAGCTTCTCATTACTCCATGCTTATCTTCATCAGGGTTTTCCAACAGTCAAGGAACATATTTTTCAAACATTTTTTTCCAAATAATTCAAATATTCTTTCCATCCCTAAACCATCCACATAGAACAGTACAGTAGCTGAAATCATTCATGGGCTATATTTCTAAAGCTATCTCTCTGAGTACTACTCACCCCCCCCCCAAAAAAAAAAACACCTACCTTTTAAGCAGGGGTTCTTGAGAGGTCCAGCTGATGATGTCCTTGCAGTGCAAAGAATTCTGACTTCTACAACAACCAAAAACAGTAAGTTACAATAGTGTTGGTTGGATTTATTATATCATAACTCACTAACAGAACGCTAGTACACAGATACAAATTCTATGTAAAATGCTTTTTTAGATTATATATATACAGCAAGTGGCTACCCTAATTATAGTACAACTAACAGGCCTGCAGAGATAGTCTTGGCCTCATAAAGCAGCAGTTTCTGCTCCATCTGAGCCACAATTTGCTGAGGCATGTGTGCTGGGTCACATAAAGTGTTCTCAGTTTCACATACCTGTATTCATTATCCCACCACTTTTACAAAGGGGTTGTACTTACGGTTCACAATATGCTTGGGATGGTAGCACTGATAGTACATGGAATACATTATTCTTATAACTGAAATGAGACCCTTTTTCCCAATTCACTTTCATGACACCCAACATTGTGGCCTCAATATCCTAATATTTCTGATCTGAATGTAGTGAGTCTGGTTTTGATAAATTCAGAGCATATATTTTTAAACCATATTAAAATTATATAGCTATAAAGAGAATCACTGAAAAGTAATAAAACATTTCTACTGGCCTAATTAATTCAAATTCAATTTAAACTGTTCCAAGGAATGAAGTCAGGAGAAACAGACTAGGCATACAATTTAGGAGCAAAAAAATGTGATTAATGTCTGTGGGTTTCTTTCCTCCAGAGCACATGGACATTGAAAATGATGGACCAAAGGAACTGCAGACCCATTCATATTTTCAAGTGTGGGAAGACCAGGAAGCTGTTGACTCCCATTTGTATTTTCTTGATCATTCATTAAAGCAAAGGTTTATAACTTTGCCATCTCAATTGTTTTGCTCTATTATTGACATCAGCCATGGCCAACATAGCCTACATTGAGAGTTGCAGTCCAAAAACATCCGAAGGACCACAGTTATCTTAGAAGGAAGATGATGTGCTGGAACATCCTTTATTCTTTACCCCAAGTCCCTCATCTTCCCCAACTCATTGTTCACTTCAGTTTAGGGATGTGGTGGCTTCTTTCCATATCTGCCCACTCCTTAGCTTTTCTCATTGATTTCTCCATCAATTCCTAGTACATATTTCTGTTCTAATAAGTAGCATGATGTACTAGAGAGGAGAGTCAGTGTGGTATAGTGGTTTGGGCGTTGGACTCTGACTCTGCAGACCAGGGTCCAAAACCCTGCTCAACCATGGAAACCCACTGGGTGACCTTGAGCAAATCAGACTCTCCCAGCCTCAAATGAGGACAAAGGATAAATCTTGTCAAGAAAACCCTTTCATAGCTTCATTTTAGGGTCACCATAAATTGAAAATGACCTAAAGCAGGGGTAGGCAACCTTTCCCCTTTAAGGGCCAAGGGACTTCAGCTCCCAGAAGCCTCAGCCATGTTGGCCAATAGTCCCATGTTGGCCAATAGCTCCTGGGATTCTGGGAGCTGAAGTCCCTCAGCCCTTAAAGGGGAAAGGTTGCCTACCCCTGACCTAAAGGCACACAACAACAAACAAGTCATGTGCAATCCTTCACATGTCATTAAACTGTAAGACTCACCAGTGTGTAGTTGTGTGCATATTGTCGAATGGGAAGTTCAATTCGACAATATGCAACAAGCAACATACTCCCTTTACCTGCTGTATGCTGGTAGTATGGTATGAGGACAACTGTGCTAGTGCATTTCTATCTCTCTATATAATCCACATGAGCATAATGACTTTCCTTCACATAGGAAAGTCATTATGCAGGAATCATTTGATTCAAAGTGATAAAGCAACAGTTTTGGGAGTTACTGGTTGACTAATGTGAAGATGTTTCTGACAGCTGGAATTGCCAGATTTCAGGACCTGGCCCTAAGTCTCTAGTTTTCATGGGACACCTCCAGGCAGGAGGCAAGCATGCAAATTTTCCAGTTTTCATAGGATCAGCACCAGGGTAGAGGGTAGGTCTATATGCAAATCTCCAGCTCAGCTAGTAGAGCAGTAGCTTATTCCATTTCACAAGAGTTAATGAATTCATTGCTTCAGTTTGCAAAAACTGGGGTGGGGCGGTGTTCCACTCTCTGTTTTCAGGTTTGGTCCAGAAATCTCAGGACCTGGGATGATTCTGGCTGGGCAACTTTACTGGTAATAATAGATCAACATGTTCTTGGACAACCAATTTGTGGAACCTTTCTTATTGTACCCTTTGTACCCTTCCTAGCAGTACTGCATCCTCTGTTGGCACTACCTAAGTATTAAAGCAGGGGTAGGCAACCTTTTTGAGCCGGGGGCTGGGTTGCTGTCCCTCAGACAATGGGGGGGGGGGGGGGCAAAGCACCAAAAATAAATAAATAAATAAATAAATATTAAAAAATTAGAAAATTAAAAATATGCATGCACAATCTCTCAGCCCCAGAAAAGCCATGGCAAACCCCCTGTGGAGATTTTGCCAAGAAAACCCCAAGAACAAGTAATAACAACAATAATCAATATCATCATGGGGCAGGACCAGCCTGGGGCCAGTCCAAAGGCCTCGGGGGGCTGCATCTGGCCCCTGGGCCCTAGGTTGCCTGCCCCTGTATTAAAGAGACAGATACCATGTAACTTTAAACTTAGAAAGCCATGTAGCCTACAAGTGGTTCCCCAAATGTGTCCACTTCCTTTATGTTATGTCAAAACAAATTGAGGGCCTATGCAGATTGCTAGAAATAGTGCAAATTGAGTACACTTTAAGGGTTAGGGTTAGGGAATTATGGGAACTGTATTTTATTGTGGCACAGAGTTCTCTGACAGAGAAGGCTCAATGTCTCAGGGAAAAAAAATTCCATGATTCCCTAGCACTAACCCTAACCCTTAAAGTGGACTCAATTTGCACTATTTCTGGCAGTCTGCAAAGGCCCTCAGTTTAATCTGGGTATGAGCTTGTTTGGCTAATGACAGTTTAGTCCCAATATCTTGCTTTGTTATATATCAACCTATAAGAAAATGTATCTATTCCCCCAGTGTAAAACTTCAACCAGACGATCTGCTATACATATCCAGGTTCCTGCCTCCAGCATATAAGTCTGGAACTGTAAACAAGAAAAAAGTGCAGGTAGTGATAATTATCTGCTTGGTTTCTCTCCCTCATCCCCACCTCTGTGGAAGAATCTGATGATTTTTACTCCACTGAGCTTTTGAACAAGCCATAGATCTTTCACATATGCAATAACAGTGCAAGTCATACTAAATCCCACAGAAAGTATTTTGGGCTCCCTGCCATGTGATTTCATTACATTTCATAGTCTCACATTCTTGAAGCTGAGTCTTGCAACATGATGAAAATCAGCTGGAATTGGAGAACTATCCTTAGAAATGGAGGATTAGAAATGGAGGATAGAGCGATCACCTGACAGGATGTCATTTATCACTGGCCAAATGTCTTTTAAAAAAGAAAAAGAAAGACAAAGCTCATGTTCTCTCAAACAACATTTCAACAGCACAGAAAGTTGAAACTGAAATAGGAAAATGAAGAAGATTCCTCACAGGGTACCACAGGGGTGAATTCAGAGCTCAAGAGTTTTAAGGGGAAAAATAGCTAAGAAAAGTGTTGTTTTTTTAACAGAAGGTGTACATTCACCCAAACTCAGGTGGTGTAATTCTAAAGGTTGTTGAATGTCCATTAATAATTGTAATGGCCTTATTCCTTAAACCAATATCTAAGGGAATTTCAATTTACATGTAAGACATTTAATCATTACTGTTGAGAAGATCTGGCAGATTGGTTTGTTTTAAACTACAATTGTTGTTAGCTGAAAATAGGCTAAAAACAGAAAAATATTTCTTGAAGCAAACCATTTCTCTTAATAAAAATTTGGATCATATTGTTGCAATGTTTTTATTTTAGTTTGCCCAAGATGAAATCTCTTACCAGAACATGAAAAAAATAAACTGTTCCAAATAAAATACTCCAAGCCTACACAAACTTCCAATGGAATTATATATTTCACTATCAAAGAAGACAAAGTCCACATCTCTTTCATATAGTTAATACAATTCTCAAATCCTGTACTGTTTCAAAACATTCTGGTACTGTGACAGTAAACCTAGGAGCTACATTTATATTATATATTGTATTTAAATATAAATTCAAATATGCCACAGTTAGCTCACACAGCTCAAATGGTGTTTAAGGATATGAGTTTTGTGAAGACCTATAGCCTATATTTTGCTCTAGGGGAAAAATAACTGCTGATCAGAAGAACATAAATGAAGATGTGAAGGCTTATATAAACATGCTTCAAAATTATCTGAAGAGGAATCCCATGGCAAGTCTACTGAGATGTAAGTCTTTGGTCATCAATGGGAAGTATTTTCAGATAAGTGTATAAGGGATTGCACCCTTAATTTTAACACTAAATAGTAGCTTGAGCTTCTGGTGATGGTTTTTAAGTGCAGGTTCATATTGTTTTCTTAATATTTATTTATCCCCACTAATGTGATACCTGACAAGACTTTTGCTTGTGTTCCAGTAGCTGACTATCATTTTAGCCCCTCCCCGTGGAACATGGTGCAAAACCATGGCAGAGAGATATGTGCCATGGTTGTTTTCAGTTATTCAAGTGTTGCTCTTAAATTAGCCCCAATAATGGCTATAGTCTCAGTCATCACCATTCAGCTTAAGATCAATCCAACAAAGCCATTTTGGTATCTCTCTATCTTGCTTAAAATAACATAGGCAGCCATGGAAATAATATATGTCCAAAACAAACATCCAGCCTCCTATAGTTTATTTGGCTATTCCAGAATAGACCATGTCCCTCTCTTACACTTCCAATGGTCTCCTGAATTGTCACTCTAAACTCAGCAAACCCATAGACCGTGTTAGTTTAAAGTGGTAGAAGGGATTATACTTGAAAAGCTGGACAGGAATAGGAAGTTTCAAGCAAGTGAAGTACCCAAACTTTTGTGGCAATTAGAAAATAATGTTTTCTGAGGCTCTGTGGTGTCTAGGCGAGGGGGGGGGGAATCCATGGAGTTTGCTTCTGAGAAACCATACTCTTCTTCCTCTACAACTATCTTAAATTTATTTCACTTCAGCACATTAGTAAACAAACTCTTACATCATAATTACATAGTATGTCTAACTAGAAGTAAGCCCAGTTGAGTTCAAGTTAAAGGCATATGATAAGGCTGCTTGGAAGAACTACAGTTGTTTACAACCATATTGCAACCTGGAGAAGTATTTCACTTGCTTCTGTAAAACAGCTAGTGTTGCACCTAGGGTTGTAGATCTAGGCTTATTCCAGTTTCATCTGCAAAGCCAAATATTTTCAAAGTTTTCTCCTTAGGCAAAAGATTTTTTAATTCATTTCCCATGATTTTTCACACTTTGAGACCTAGTTATGAAAAATCATTTTGGGGGAAATTGCTTTTCCCAAAAAATAACATTTTTGTATAGAAAACAGTATATTGTGTGCAAAAAACACTGTTTTCTGTGCAAAATGGTTTACTATGGGCTTGTTTTTTTAAAACCCTCTTGAAATGTAAAAATGGTTGACTATTTACTCAGGAGGATTTCCATTTTAAGAAATATTCTCTATTCAACACTGTGTCATAACACTTTGTCATGCTTAGAGATTCTCTCCACTTTTGGTCCTGGGCCCTTGGCTCTTGCTTCAACAGTGCTTGAATGGACCAGGTTCGCAACCGCCCCATCCATCTATCCTCCCTCAAACCCTTCTGCCTTGTTTAGACTCCGTCCTTTTTCCCTTTCTTGCACCATGAGCTCCCAGATCCATCAGAACTACCACACCGAGAGTGAAGCCGGAGTGAACTGCCTGGTCAACCAGTTCCCCCAGGCCAGCTACCAGTACCTCTCCTTGGGATTTTATTTCAACCGGGATGATGTGGCTCTTCCTAAGCTTTTCTCCTTCTTCCATCATCTGTCTGAGGAGAAGCATGAACAAGCTGAGAAGCTCTTGACCTTCCAAAATTGCCGTGGGGGTAGAGTTGTCTTGCAGGATATCAAAAAACCAGAGCAAGATGAATGGAAGAATGGAGCTGTGGCCATGGAGGTTGCCCTTAATCTGGAGAAGAGTGTGAACCAAGCTCTGATGGACTTACACCAGGTAGCTTCCCACCATACTGACCCCAATCTGTGTGACTTCCTGGAAACTCACTACCTTGATGAAGAGGTGAAGCTGATCAAGAAGCTGGGAGACCACATGACCAACCTGAAGCGTGTGCATGCCAGTGAGGAAGGCCAGGGTGAATACCTCTTTGACCGCCTGACCCTGGGCAAGTCCAGCAACTAGAAGTCCTGGCTCCATTGTGACTCCTGCAGCCTTGTCCAAAAGAATTTTGTTTAGCTTGTAACATGGCTACTCAGTATATAAAAGGTCTGTACCCTTGCCTGTTTTGTGCATGTGGTGGAGTCTGTAACTGGCATTAAATAAACTTGGCATTAAGCACTAAAAAAAAAAACCACTTTCTCATGCTTAGAACTGATTAGCCTAGGCACATGAAGGCAGAAGAAGTTGTTTGCTTGCCCATGCAGGTTGGAGGCCAAATGGAACAATTTCACCAGGGTACAGTTACACGTCATTAAGAGATGGAGGAAGAGCCAGAAGTTCATAAGACTGCTACAGCCCCCTTCTCCCACTTTCATCGCTGCTCGGTGATAAGAAAATACCAGGCTGACATGCAGCTATGAAGGATTGAGGCCTGATGGTGACGTTCAGAGGAGTGTTGGGCAAAGCAAGACCCAAGACCCAAGATGGTGGTTTGGTTGTGGAGAAGTGCACAAGCACCTTTACTGAGAAATAGTGCAAATTCAGTCCACTTTAAGGGTAAGGGTTAGGGTTAGGTAATCATGGGAACTGTATTTTATTGTGGCACCAGAGCTCTCTGACAGAGAAGGCTCAATCTCTCAGAAAAAAAAATTCCCATGATTGCCTAGCACTAACCCTAACCCTTAAAGTGGGCTCAATTTGCACTATTTCTGGCAGTCTTCAAAGGCCCTTAGATGAAGGGGGTGCTGGAATACTACCATTGCCAAGTATTCCTAGGCTTTACAGCCTGTTTCAAGCAAGATGCAAGAAAGAAAGGTTTTTTTCTACTCAAACAATAGAGAATGGCTTCAATTAATCTTAATTCCACAATGATCACTAAAATATTAACTGGAACAAATTATAAAATGTGGACATGGAAAATTCAAACATACCTGACTGCAATGGGACTATTTAAAGCAATACATGGGCAGAGACCCAGAGAAGCAGGAATACATCAACAACATCTTCTCTGAAGATGCCAGCCACAGATGCTGGTGAAACGTCAGGGGGAAAAATTCTTCTAGAACATGGCCACACAGCCCAAAAAAACCCACAAAAAATATCAACAACAGTTTGATAGAAATGCAGACAAAGCAGCAGCTTATATTTTCTTGCCTGTAGATCCCAGCATTGCATACCATATTCATGGTTTAACTGATGCAAAACAAACCTGGGACAAACTACAGAAAATATTAATTCTCCAAGTACTTCTAATCAAACAGTTCTCATGATCAAACTTGTTAACACCAAGTTTCATCATCCTCAATTTTTGAATCAGCATGTTAATGAATTTATGACATCTTTGTCTGGAATTACAGCAGCTGGAGAATTTTTTCCAGAACATGCAAGACTTGGGTTGTTTTTTGGCAAGTCTTCCAAAATATTACTCTCCAATAATTAATGCTTTAAAGGTTAAAGGAGATGTTTCTTTATGAGATTCTATTACTCAAGTTGTTGAATTTCAAAATAGACAAGACGTGATGGAAGACAACTATAATGCAAAAACAACAGACAAGAATTTGTTGCAGAGGATTTGAAAAAGACTTCTTTTTCTCCCAGATCAATTAGAAGCAATGTTAACAAGTCAAAACCAAGAGCTGAAATACAAAAGCTGAAAAGTCAGTGACTGAATACTAAAAGCAAAAGCAACTTTAAGAAGACAGCTTTTAATCCTAAACAGTAATCTTCCACTTATGTTGATATCAGTTTTATTCAACAACAATTATTTCAAATTGCTGGAGATAAATATAAAAACCAAGTTTTAATTGATAGTGGAGCAAGTGCTTATTACTTCAACAACAAAGAATGTTCCTTGATTTTGATGCAAATGTAACTTTTCCTGTCTATCTTGCTAAGGGTCAAGAAGTTTTTGCACAAGGAAAAGAGACTGTTTTTTTTACAAACAAAACTTGGTCTTGACAGAATAGGAACTTTAAAAATCCCAGATGCTTATTATGTACCAGATTTTCAAGCCTCCTTTTACAGTGTGCAAGCCACAACATGAAGAGGCAACTGTGCCAGTTTCAGAAAGCAAAACTGTTTTTGATTTTCATGATAAAAATTTTTTAGAGCAGACTTAGGATCTCATGGATGTTATCAGATGCAGATTTTGCAATAATATGTAAACAGTGTGACCAGATGTAATCACAAAGACTGTTCAATGTTATAACATCACAGATTTGTTCATTGAAGTGTTGAAAATATTAAGAGACTGGCAAGTCAAGGGCTTGCAAAAGACTTTAAAGTCAAAACATGCTTTAACAATGAAAAATGTGTAAATGCTTGAAAGCAAAGGCCACAAAAGCTTCACATCCTCTAGTTACTGAGAGACAATCCAACAAAGCATTAGATATTTTGCATGCTGATCTTTCTGGACCAATTAATCAAAATTCAGTAGGAGATCATTCTTATTTTATGATTATTATTGATGATTTCAGCAGATACACATACACTTATCTTCTCAGAGAGAAGAGTCAAGCATTTCAAAAATTCAAATTTTAATTGAGTCTTTAAAACCAAATTTGGCTATAAACCAAAGAGCCTGCACACAGACAATGGCACTGAATTTGTCAATGCTGAATTTGATGAACTTTTAAAAGAACATAGCACTGAACATCAGACTGCACAGGCTTATTCTCCAGAACAAAACAGCATGGAGAGAATGAATAGAACTCTCAAGGAGATGGCAGTCACTATGCTTTTGGAAGCTAATATGACTAAATGCTATTGGTCTGAAGTCATAATGACTGCTACATACCTGTGTAACAGTTATGACATGGAGTTAAATCTAAATTAAACCATCTAAAGGTTTTTGGAAGCAAATTTTCCTATATTCCCAAATAGAAAAGAGGTAAATTTGACTGCACAAGAGGGAATTTTTGTTGGTTATGATAAAAATGGTTACAGAATTCTAAATCCAGATCAACACACAATAAAATTAACAAGTGCTGTTTGTATTAATGAAAGACAACAGTCCAAATCTAATCAAAACCAAGATGTTTACCAAGATTTATTTGCTATAGAAGAAGACTTCCACAAGCAACCAAAGCACATGGAGTTCTTTCATCCTCCAGAGGTCTTGCATCCAGAAGGGGCTACACTTGCAATTGACCAGCCTAACGATGAGAAACTGGACAGTGTGTAAGAAGCAGAGCCAGGTATCCAAGTACAGGTAAGAAGGTCAGAACACTCCAATAATGGTGTGCCATCTGACAGATTCTCTTATCAAGCCACAGAGGAATTAATTCCAAAATCCTCTGAATGGAAGAAGATCAAGGGACTGCCAAAGACAGATTCTGAGAAGTGGGTGCAAGCTGCTAGTGAGGAAATGTAATTTTTATATAAAAACAAGACATGGATTTTGTCAGAATTGCCAGAAGGAAAAAGGACAATTGGCTGTATTTGGGGCTTTACCACAAAGCTAGATGCAGAAGGGGAGATTCGAAGATACAAAGCAAGACTTGTTGCTAAAGGCTATACTCAAAAGTATGGTGAAAACTACAATGACATTTTTGCTGGGGTAGTCACTCACACAACCATCAGAACCCTCCTAGCTGTCACAGCTTACAAGAAAATGTATGTTCAGCATCTGGATGTTCACACAGCTTTTTTTATGGTGATCTCACTGAACAACTTTATATGGAACAATATCTGGTAAGGAACATCTTGTATGCAAATTGCAAAAGAGCATTTATGGTTTTAAACAGGTCGCCAGAGCATGGAGTGAGAAACTGAACCAGCTTCTTTTCATTTACTCCAGACACTGTTGACAAATGTGTATGCAAGAGATTCAGAAATAATAAATGGACTTGCATCACAAGTTATGTGGATGATCTGGTTCTGTGCAGTGAAGACAAAGCAGATAGTGAAGAGATAATCCAAAATCTCAAGAAAGAAATTGATATAAATAATTTGGGAGATATTTCAAATTATCCTGGAGTGCAAATACAAAGAGGCAGTGATGGAAGTTTCTTTCTGAATCAAAAACAGAAGATACTGGATCCTCTGGGCTTTCTAAGAGGGGGGGGGGTTGCAGACTGCCAGAAATAGTGCAAATTGAGTCCACTTTAAGGATTAGGGGATCATGGGAACTGTAGTTTATTGTGGCACTAGAGCTCTCTGACAGAGAAGGCTCAATGTCTCAGGAAAAAAAAAACAATTCCCATGATTCCCTAGCACTAACCTTAACCCTAAAAGTGGACTCAATTTGCACTATTTCTGGCAGTCTGCAACCCCCCTAAATCTGAAAGATGCAAATGCTATGCCAATTCCAATGGAAGTAGGATTCTTAAAGGACATTAAGAAATCTGGACCTTTGCAAAATGGAGACAAGTATAGGATTGCAGTTGGAAAACTCCTATACATAGCCAACTTCACTAGACCTGACATAGTAAATGTTGGCATCTTATGCAGAATGATCAACTCTCCTACAGAAAGAGATTTCACTGCAGTTAAGAGAGTTGCAAGATATTTAAAAGGAACAGCAGATTACAAACTGATACTACCAGCATGTCACCAACCACATCTGATCACTTATGCAGATGCAGATTGTGCTGCAGATCTGGCAGATAGAAAGTCAACCACTGGAAACCTGGTATTCTATGGTGAAGGAGCTGTAAGTTGGACAAGTAAGAAGCAATCTACAATCACAGATTCTTCTACTGGTGTTGAGTGTATTTCAGCAAAAGCAGCATGTGATGAAATCAAATGGCTGCATAACTTACTCCTGGATTTTGGGATTACAGAACCCAAACCAACCATTTTGATGCAAGATAATCAGAGCTGCATCAAGATTTCTCAGAATGAAAAGCCACTCAAGAAGAATATTGACATTGCTTTTCATAAAATAAAAGAAATGTGTAAAATTGGACTTGTCCAACTGGAATACTGCAACAATGAAGTAATTATTGCAGACGTCTTCACTAAACTTCTGCCAAAAGATCATTTCCAGAGGCTACACAAAGGACTGAAGATCCTAGACATCAGTCCAAGAGAATGAGAAGGGGGTAGTTGGAAGAACTACATGCAATACATGCAATTTCATTATTTTTTCCCTCTTTAGTTAGATAGGGACATCCCACTCTCTCTCTCTCTCCTTTTATCTAAACAGTCTTCAAGACAGTTTAACAGCTCTCTTTGAAGATTCTAAACTGCTTGTAACTGCAGTCAACAGTCAATAAGCAGTATGTTGTTGCTTTTCTTCCTGCTATCTAAAAGATGGTGAGTTTTATTTATCTTTACCCAAAACATCTCTAGTTAGATTAGGTTTTAGTTATTTTATGTAAATATTTATTAACACCATTGTTTGTTTTTAAAGCACAAACTACATGTCATTTTTTTAGTTAGTCTTTATTCTTTAGGAAGACAGATTTAAAATAATAGTCTGACCCACACTTCTGTTCCTCTGCTAATGAAAGCTGGACACTAACAAGTTTAACTTTCATACTTGTCTATTTTTATTTCCCTTTAAAAGGGTTAACACCCTGGGAAACTAAAATTGCACCTACATGTTCCAATTACTATGGAGTACTGCAGTTATGTGGCAAGACATTTAGCCCACCCCAGGCACTTTGAATTGCTGGCTTTTTCATTTGATCAAGCATATTTCATGCATAAGTCTCTCCTGCTCAGATGTTCCATTTCAGGCTCTGCTTTTGAGAAATTCAGCATTTTCTTGAAATGGGCATTGTGTAGTAAGGTGGGGTTAATTAACACAGTGCACAACCTGCACAGTTTTCTTTTCATGGGTCAGCTGAGTCAAGTAATACATGCATTTTTTGCAGAAATGTGCAAGCTTAGCATAAGAATTGGGAGCCCCATTAGCTAAAGAGAAAACAGCAGCTTATATTTCTTGGACTTGAGTTTGATAGAATTCAATAACACTGCAGACTAGATAAAGAAAGGGTTCAAAATTTATTTTTACAAGTTAGTCCCTCATGCACTTGTGTAAGAATACTCTTAAGCAATTCCAGGAATTAATATGTTACCTCATCTTTCCTGCTGGGTGGTTGCTCTGGGCTCTGCTTCTTAGAAGAGTTTGGGCCCTTACAGACTGCCAGAAATAATGCAGCCTGAGGCCATTTTAACTGTCCTGACTCAGTGCTAAAGAATCATGGGGATTGCATTTTTTTCTGAGACATTGAACCTTCTCTGTCAGAGAGCTCTGGTGCCACAATAAACTACAGTTCTCATGATTCCTTAGCACTGAGCTAAGTGGCCTCAAGCTGCATTATTTCTGGCAGTCTGTAAAGGCCCTTTGTGATTTGATGAGCTATCTGAGATTGCCTCATCACCATTTATGAATCACAACAAAGGTTGCATCTGCACTGCAGAATTAATGCAGTTTGACACTGCTTTAACTGCCATGGCTCAATGCTATGGAATTCTGGGATTTTTAGTTTTGTGAGAGATGTAGTCTTCCCTATCAGTGAGCTCTAGTGCCACAATACACTACAAATCCCATCATGTTGTTACATTTGGTGGTTACTTTCAGATGTTTTAGGTTGTTCTTATATCAGATTGTACATTTGGTGGGGGGAAATACTAAAAGAAAACAAATTTAGAATTTATTGAAATGATAGACAAGTTGGTGAAAAGCAACACATGACTATAAAACAGTGACTAATATAACATATGAGGTAGTAATGATAAAGTTACATCATAACAATTTAACATGGCAAGCATCATACAATAACTGAGGCACGACTACTAAAAAGGCCATGAAGGTAGCATCAAACATAGTAATTAAAGCAGTTACAGTGTGACCAGCAAAAAAGTCTATGATGAATAAAAAATTGCAATACTAATCAAAGATAGCAACTGGTGTATAAAAAAATCAGAATAAATCTCAAACATTAAATCTTAGCATGATAAAACATTTGTGCTCGTGTAACAATCTTAAGTGCTTTAAATTTCCAGCTAAAAAAAGAAGAAGTCATATCTACCACTCCTGTAGACAGTTTAGGATTCTTCAATGGCTGCAGCAAAAGTTTTGAGCAAGTTAGATCTGAATAACAGGCTAAGCATAGACTGTTTGGCAAAGAAAACCCTTCTGACCCCATATGTGTTTCTCTACTTTCTAGCTGGGCCTTTATATATGATTGTCACCATGCACATATTTGACTTTACCAGACATCAAAGCCCAGACACATGCCCAAATTTTGTAGAAAGCTGGCTGTTCCCAGCTTTGATGTCCCCATTAATACAAATACAAGTGTGTGATATATGTTCCTGTTCCTATTAATGTCTGCATGTAGATACCTAGATTAGCTGGTCTCCTGGCCTGTCTATGAACCATATGTTTCTATTGGGCTTAATGTGAGAGGAATCTAGCTGTGACATCTATCACCCCATTGATCTCCAGGATTGATTCAGCAGATCTGGCTGGATAAGCAGTCATCCCCTTCATTTCCCACCACCCTGCACTGCACTGGAAAGGGCACTAAAGAACTGTGTGCCAGCTCTTAGGGTGGCTTTTTGCTGCTCCTGAAAGCATTTTGTCGCTCTTTCATTTTTCTTTCTCTTTCATGGGCAGCAAAAGAGAGGATCGGGGCCACAGCATGCAGTTGCCATGTCCCCGATCAGTGGTTAGCAGGGGCGGCCCAGAGCCACCTGTCTGCATAGCCCCTTAGGGGAGATGCAGATGGGCGGCCCTGGGCCGCCCTGGGAAGCAGAGGATCGGGGCCACTGCTAGCACACACAGCAGCCCCAATTCTCCCATTTGCCACCTCTTAAAAGAACGGCAAAATGCCGCTCCTATTGGACCTATTGGCAAAAGGCCACCCCAAGAGCTGCTACATGGCTCTTTTCTGCCTCTTCCAGCGTAGCGCATAAGGATGCTACACCGGAAGGACGTCCTGATGCCACGCACGTCAGGACATCTTTGGGGAGGGGTTGGGGCAGCCGGCATGCAGCTGCCTCTCCCCTTCCCTGCCTCCAACACACCTCAAAGGGTCCATCTGCAGAGTCTAGTTTCCTTAGTGTTGTCTGTATCAATTATATGTATTATGTATTATATTATATGTATGAATATAATATATGAATACATTTAATTTTTATTTAATTTTTATTTTTTGCCAAGGAAAGGTGAGGAAAAGATAGCTCCAAAGCCTTACCCTGAGCTTTTAAAAAGCACCATCTCATCTGCTTCAGCATCACCAAGGAAAGAAGGAGAATAGGTAACATTCTTGTTAAGAATAAGTGTGAATGCTCTCAATTCACATCATGATCTAGTTTCCTGTTATGCTTTGGACACAAGAGCAAGGATATTATCTGACACAAACAAAGGTAAAAACCCATCACACAGTGGTAACTTGAAAAGTTTGGATACTTTGAATCTCATCCATGTCTCGTTAGTCAAGTGCAGTTGCCAGTGCTCACACATTCCAGATTGTAGCACACCACTATACTCATCATCTCTGAGCAATTACCAGCATGTGTCAGTTGCCTCCATATGGTGACATCGATGCACAATGAGCTTACTATTGGGGCAGGGCAGGGAGCCAATAGATACATGTTTTTCAAATGACCAAAACATCCCTCAAGTTTTCAGCTTTCCCAGAATAAGAAGAGTATTGAAGCATTGTTGGCAGTGATCAAAGTGGGTTGTATATTTTTGTGGAATGCCTTGTGGTGATACTCAATAATTTGTTGTGAATCATGGAATGGGGTAAAATGGGTGAGATGCTAGTAATTATTAATATGAATATATTTCTTTATATCTCAATTTTTCCCCAAGATTGGGATTGAAGCCAGCATACACATAAAAAGATTACAATAAAATTTAGAACACACAAGAAGTCAATATTAAACTGAATTAAACTGCTAACTAATAATAATAATAATAATAATAATAATAATTCATATCCTGCCTCTCTGTAAAATACAACTGAGGCGGTTTATGTGATAAAACATGATAATCCCATCCCCCAATAGTCCCCCAATTAAACAATCAAAAATTAAAAACAAACTTAAAAATAACAAACTACAAAAAACATTCCAACAAATTACAAATAATTTAAAATAGCTATAGTGGAAATTAGAGACAGCATAACTATTTTCGGTGGCTGATTACCTACTCAGGAAAGGCCTGCCAGAAGAGGTCCATCTTAACTGCTTTTTTAAAGCTGTTTAAGGTGGTCAAATGACGATCTCATCTGGCAGGCTGTTCCAAAGTCTGGGAGTGATAGCTGAAAAGGTCCTCTGGGCAGTTGAAGATAATCTAGTTTTTATAGGTTGCAATAAATTCTTCCCAGGGGACCTTAGCGTGCATGGTAGGTTATATGGAAGGAGGTGGTCCCGAAGATAGGTTGGACCCAAGCCATTTAGGGCTTTAAAGGTAATAACCAACACCTTGTACTGTGCCCGGAAACTAATAGGCAGCCAGTGAAGTGATCTTAGAATAGGTGTTATGTGATCTCTTCTGGTTTTACCCGAGACCAGCCTGGCTGCCATATTCTGTACCAATTGAAGTTTCCAAATGAGGCACAAGGGTAGCCCCATGTAGTGTGCATTGCAGAAATCAAGACAAGAAGTTATCAGTGCATGGATCATGGTTTTGAGGTCCCTGACCTCCAGGAAAGGGCACAGTTGGCGTATCAGCCAAAGCTGATAACAGGCGCTCCCGACCACTGCATTCACCTGATTTGTCATCTGAAGCGACAGATCTAGGAGCACCCACAGAGTGTGAACACAGTCCTTTGAGGAGAGTGTGACCCCCATCTAGGACTAGGGATTGTATCCCAGTACCTGGGTTAGGGGCTGTTACTGTTAGTACTTCCGTTTTGTCTGGATTCAGTTTCAATCTGTTTTTCCTCATCCAGTCCATTACCGCTTTAAGACATTCACTGAGAGGAGAAGCACCATCTGAAATCAAAGCTGTAGACCAGGGGCAGGCAACCTTTCCCCTTTAAGGGCCGAGGGACTTCAGCTCCCAGAATCCCAGGAGCTATTGGCCAACATGGGACTATTGGCCAACATGGCTGAGGCTTCTGGGAGCTGAAGTCCCTCGGCCCTTAAAGGGGAAAGGTTGCCTACCCCTGCTGTAGACCAAGACATGGGGAAATATATCTGGGTGTTATCAGCGTACTGATAACACCCCACCCCATATCTCCGGATGATCTCTTCCAGTGGCTTCATATATATGTTAAATAGCATCGGGGACAGGATGGCACCCTGAGGGACACCACAATTAAGCTCCTTTTTAGCTGAGCAACTGTCCCCAAGTATCACTCTCTGGAATCTGCCCAAGAGAAAAGAACGGAACCATTGCAATGCAATGCCTCCAATTCCTAATTCTCTCAGGCGTTCCAAGATGATGTCATGATCTATTGTGTCAATAGCCATGGAAAGGTCCAATAGCACCAACACCACCCCTGTCAATGCCCAGATGAAGGTCATCAGCTAAGGCAATCATGGCAGTGTCCACTCCATATCCTGTCCTAAAGCCAGTTCAAAATGGATCCAGATAATCGGTTTCCTCCAAGACAGCTTGGAATTGAAGAGCAACATCCCTCTCGATCACTTTGCTCAAAAAAGGTAACAAAGAGAATGGCCTATAGCTATACATGTCCAGAGGGTCAAGGGAGGTTTTTCCTGAATCGGCCTGACCACCGCTTCCTTCAAATTAGATGGAACATGACCTTCCCTAAGGGATGCATTGATGATGTCCCTCAGGAATATCCTCAAGCCATCTCCTCCCTGGATGGCCAGTCACAAAAGGCAAGAGTCAAGAGGGCAGGTTGTCTTCCTCACACTACCAAGGAGCTTGTCCACATCATCGGTACTCACTGATTGGAACTGAGCCAGCAGTAGAGTTGCTGGACACCTCATCTATCAATTCTACTATAACACCAGAATCCAAGTCAGCTCTTATCTGAGATATTTTATCTGCAAAGAAGTTGTTAAACGCATCACAGCAGGCTATTGTCAGGTTAAGTAATGGGTTCTGCACAGGTGGAACCTGTGTCAGTTCCCTTACCACCCTAAACAGCTCTGCTGGACAGGACTCTGCAGATGCAATATGTGCAGAGAGGAAAGATTTCCTCACTGCATGTATTGCTTCTCTATAGGAGCAAAGAAATTTCCTATGACGAGTTCTGTCAGATAAGAGTCAAGTTTTCTACCAGACACACTCTAGTCATTGTCCAACATGCTTCATCTTCCTGAGTTCTTCCATATACCATGGTTGACAATTAGAAGCGGGTTGGAAAGGACGCTTGGGAGCAATCCTGTTGATAGCCTTGGCAAGATCGGTGTTCCAGGTATTAACCAAAGCTTCGACAGAATCGCTGGCGTTACCAATCATTAAACCCTCTAAGGCTTTCTGGAATCCAGTTGGACCAACCCCGACAGGACGGACAGTGGTTCTAAGTTCAGCCTTGATCAGAAAATGATCCGTCCATGACAATGCGGTGGTTTTAATAACCTCTGCCCACAGATATTCCTGTTCCATACTGAAGACTGCACCAAGGGTATGACCTGCACAATACATGGGCCCGGTGACCAACTGGGATAGGCCCATGTTTGTCATGGACTCCATGAACTCCTGAGCCGCACCTGTTAGAATTGACAAACTGGTAGATGTTGAAGTCACCAAAGACTAAAAGTCTAGGCAACTCCTACAGCAACTCTGAGACCAGTTGTGTCAGCTCAGTTAGAGAGTCTGCTAGACAATGGGGTGGATGGTATACTAGCAGAATCCCCAAACCATCCTTGGTCCTCAGGCTCAGGTACATACACTCAAAGTGTACTGTTTTCTGGACAGGTATCCTGATCAAGGTAAGATTATTCTTATGAACCAGAGCCACTCCGCCCCCTCACCCACTTCCCTTTACCTGCTTATTGACAGAGTACCCGACTGGGAGGGCCTGTGCCAAGTTATAGCACTGCCTTCTCTCATCCAGGTCTCTATAAAGCAAGGCAGATCGGCATCTTCATCTAGAAGAAGATCAAAAATGATCTGAGTTTTGTTTTTGACCGACCTGGCATTGCAAAGGAGCAAGGTGGAAGGAATGGTTGGTGCACTCTCCAATCCATTCCGGGAAACAGAGTGAATTGAAGGCAGAATAGCTTTCAGACATCACTCCCACCTTCCTTCGTAACAAACTTTCATCCTGTTCCTGCCATACCTTCCTTTCCCCCCATATAACCTGGATTTTCACCCCCAGATCACAACTGGCCACACCTGCCTGTCCCTTATTCACAGAGCCCTCCAAGTCTGCTCAAATTACTTCTTGGCAGCAAAGCCTCCAGCAGTCTAGGAGGGCCTTGGGAGCCAGCTATTTAATATTAGCCCAGAGGTTCTTGGACTGCCTCCATGTCCTCCGGCTGGGTGGCGGTGTTCCTGGGGGGGGGGGGATGGGAGAGTGACTTTTAAAGCCAGCCACTCCTGGCCACCCCCCTCCCTGCTGCCTGGCTCAGCTGCCTTTATCCCTGGTGGAATGGGGGGAAAGAGGCTGCTGTGGTGTCCTCTGTGTCTGCTGGCTGGCTGGTGGTGTTCCTGGGGTGGGTGGGGGAGTGACTTTTAAAGCCAGCCACTCCTGGCCATGCCCCCTCTCCCTGCTGCCTGGCTCAGCTGCCTTTAGTACCACTGGAATGAGGGGAAAGGAGGCTGCTGTGGTGTCCTCTGTGTCCTCCGACTGGCTGGCTGGCTGGGCAAGAAAGACCACTCACTCTCCTGATGCATTGTTAAAAACAATGGCCAGAATCCTGCCGGGCAGTTACAAATGCATAGACTAGAAATACAAACTCACGTTTGTTTAACATTCACAAACTTGTAACCCCCAATTTAGGAGATACATACATACCATGAAAGTTCCCGAGTCCCCACTTACTGGGCAGCAGCCACTGTGATTAAAGTGGATGTGTTCCCCTGTCATTCACAAAGCAGCTCACTGATGTTCCAACACCCTGATGTGAGCAATCTCTGGTGCAATAGACAAAAACAGGACTCCAGATCCAGTTGTCCCTTGTGCCTGAGATCAGTCATGTGAAGAGGTATGGGAACATCAGCCAGCTGCTTCCCTATCAACGAAGGAAGTATTCACCCAGTTGCCTGGCCAGGCTACTGCACACCACTGATCTTTCCATCAACCCAATCATTAAAAAGCAGAATACTCTAGAATATTGTCCAAAATGGGGATGAAATAAAGGCCTCTCTTTTTACCTTTGTAAAAGAACAAATCCAATGCCCTCCCCTTCAAAGTTTGGAAAGTTAATGGGTGAGTTGGTACAGGGGGGCCACCGGAGCCAGATCCCACAACTGAAAATGGGATAGGCAATCTGCTGGAAGATTTTGGATCCCAGTGACATGGGATGCCTGGAAGAATATGTTATGTTTCAGGCAGTTCAAAACAAATCACCTGACATGTTCCACCATACAGAGGGACTTTGAGGTCTGGGCATTTGCCACTTGCACCACTGCAACATTGCCACACCAGAATGTGACCATCTTATTTGCAAAATCGGAGGCCCAAATGTGAATTGCTACAACTATGAGGAAGAGATCTTTAAAAGTTTGGGTCTTTGGTAATCCCTGTATTCACCCAGTTGCCTGGCCAGGCTACTGCACACCACTGATATTTCCAGAATAAGCCCATACCAGATGATATTGCAGCATCAGCATAAATCTGAAGGTCAGTCCTAAGGAGATGGTTCCTCCTCCAGAATGACACCCCATTATGTTCCTGAAGAAACTCACCCCATACTCCCAAATACTCCCATATCCCTTTAGTAACCCAAATGTGATGATGATGGTCAGGCATCAACAACAACTGATAACTTCATAGAGCTGACTGAATGCCTGTGCAGGTACAATCCTGCATGCAAGATGGCCAGCTAAGACTCAGAGTTCATGCAGTTTAGACTTTATTTTGGTCCTCATGTTACTTGCTTCAGAAGAACTGCCATCTTGTACACTGGGAGACGGGAAAATGCTCTGGATTGTATTAGTGTGGTTAGGAGTTCTCTATCTTTGCATAGACAGGGGGCACCCAAATTTTTGTACCAGGTCCAGAAATGCCTTGAAAGTATTCCCTCATGTGGAAAAAGAGGATCTTCTGGTGAATATAAAATTATCAGAACAACTCACACCCAAATCCTGAGGAAAGAGGGAGGAAGAGGACCAATGGTGTGATCAACATGCAAAAGTTGGAGAGACAAGGTGTAGGAGGGAGGAAGGAAGGAAAGGAAAGGAGGAAATTAAGGTGACCTCATATATCCTTGTCCCTCCGCCCAGGCAAGCCAAGTGGAGAGGGAGATCTAAACCAGTTGATAATCTACAGCACAACTTGCTCACACTGAAGGTCTGACTCAAAAAGGTTGATAGATGCACCTGAAGAACTATAAATAGTTCTGCTTGAAATCCCCAAAGTTCTAGAGAGATTTAGAGTATTGCAAGTTCATATGGGCTCTTGTGCATGTTTTATAGCAATATCTCATGCTGAAGTCTTGTGGTGGTCCAGCTTTTGCAAGACTTTGATTCAGGCCTACAAGTTTTTGTGTTGGTCAGACTCAGCACAACTTGCCACCTTCCATGAAGGCATCAGGACTAAACCAATGTGGGGTTCATTAACTCTGTCATGCTTTATCTTCAATTATATTTAAACCAGCATGAAGTAAAGGGTAGTTTTGAGAAATTAATATTCACTCTAACATAATTAGTAAAATAATTAATATTTTATTCAAAGCTTTTCTTGTACAAAAAAAAAAAAAACCTGAGGAAATTACAAGAAAATAAATATCATTGGTGGATAGAGTGAGGGCAGGTTAAACTGATGCATAGGGGAGCAATTTGCATCTATGGAGATTATCACATTCAGTATAAAGTGACTTATCAGTGGGTGTTACTGCATACAGCCGAGGTCGGGAGACTGCAACTCGCATGCAGCCCAGACCCCAGCCATGCCTAGCTGTCTGCTTTTCAAAAATGAGAGGTTGCCATTTTTGAAAAGCAGCTGGCTAAGCACGGCTGGGACCCAGGCTGCATGCTGGTTTCAATCGCCCAGCCTCAGCTGTATGCGATAACACCCACTATTAAAACTAAACATGACTATATATCTCATCAGGGATAAGTTGCTTTATATTGAATGTGATAATCTCCTATATTAGTGATGATAGGAGCAGAGAAAATGGGTGTGGCATGTCTTCTTTAGATAATGTTCATTCATTCCTTCTCTTTTGGATACAGACATTATTCTGTGGGTAGTTCTGAGCAAGCACTCTTCAAGAGTAGCTTTGTTGGCTGCAGCAAGTGAACAAAATATGAATGTGAAATTTCAGAGTTCTGTTTTCTGTACAGACCTGTGCTGCAATACAGCCTGTCATTGCACAGAAAAGAAAAAATTGACTTATTCAGTGTAGCTCATAAGAGACATTCTTTTGTCTTCTTTAAGCAAGAAATGAATACATGAACTAAGTTAAAAACATGCATGTGCAAAAGCCCAGTGTTTGCATCTTTAACAACAACAATGGAAAAATACTCTTCAGTTTGAACAGCTGAAGGCATGCATTTCACTTTTCCAACACACAGGAACAATAAAACCCTGAAGTTCTGCTCATACAGAAAAGTCAGAGAGAAATAGTTACAGAAAGTGGTCAAGATACATTGAAATTATCTGTTTCTGATTATGGATCAGAGATACCCTCTGCAGTTGCATTATGCTCACTTTAACCTGTGGGACATCTGGAGAGAGTTTTTGGGTTGATTCAGAAGGTTGCAGGAGAAGGATTGGGGAAAATGTCCCATTTGCCTAATAATGCAGTATTCATTTAATTCAATGAAGGTACATCTCTGACAATAACAGAGACTATTACTTTAAACTAAGGGTAGTAAAGGTTGTGCAATCAGACATAGCAACAACATGGTCATGAACAAACAGAAATGTGTCTTTTTTGATGGTGGATGATGGTTAAAAGGGTGGTGGATGCAGAACACTGATGTTAAGTTTTACAGTGTGAGTTATCCAGTGATTTTCTCTTGAAAAGCAGCTATATGGGGCTGCTTTCCAAATGAAACTCATTTATTTTATATATACACAGGAACCACACACAAGACCAGGGGATGCCTTTGTAGAAGGACTGAGGGCAATGTATCTGTCACAGCCAATTAGTCATTGATGTTCTGTACCCTAATTGCCCACCTCTCCTTCTCCACTCTTTCTTTTTCTTATTTGTGGTACATTCCAAAAAGTAATGGAATACAGGTTCTGAAGTTCGTGAATAACCAAAATGACTGAGACAAGCATCTCTCAAGGTGAAAACCATTTACAAGCCAGGTTCTTCCAAACCTAATGTTAAATAGTGGAAAGATGAGAACACTCTATCTCTGACAGAGGGACCAAACTGTTGTTTCCTTAAAAGCCAGGTTTGAAAACAAGCATCTTGAACTGCACAAAGCAGAACCACATTTAAAAAGAAAAGAAAAGAAAAGAAAAATCTTTACAGTAAGTTTAAAAAATGATAAAGGTTCCCAGATGTAATGAGATGCTAGAGGAAACAGCTCTTTAGATTTCTCTTGGGAGCTCTAGTTGCCAAAGACAGACACAATATTTTCTCATTATTAGCTTTTCAGCAGAAAGGAAACATGGTATCGTGTTCTTTCCAGTCACACAGAAGAAGGGGCATTTTCAACAAGTAATTTAGAGCAGAAAAAATGAAGGAAAGATGGCCATGGAACTCAAAGTGATGCATAATTATCTCAGCAAAAGAGATGGGCTGTGAATAACACTGTTGATTTTACTTCAAGAAGAATCCTCCAGAGAAATCTGATTTAGAATATGTGGGAAATATTGCTGGGGTGGAGAGAAGATTCCAGGAGAGGAACAAAGTCAATATAACTTTCTTATGAAACATTATGCTCATTTTCTGCCTTAAATTTTACAAAAAGTGGATATTTCACTCACACCAACCTCAGCAAGATACATAAGCTGAAATTGCAATGGTGTTATGTTGCTTGCTTATCATTTATGTATTTACCAAATGTTAGCATTAACAAAGAGTTTATTTTCTCTCTCTTTCACAGAAGGAAGGAAACCAAGGAGATTATCACATGTGGCTTTTAAAACACAATTAAAGTTGGAAAGTAGCACATTTGGCAATACTTATTGCATAATGTCACCTCCAACTCACTGTTATTGTGCCTCCAAAAAGTCATTAGACTGCACCTTTTCAATGACAAGGAAAACCCACGAATAAGCTCCCAATCATGCTGCTGTTCTGTTAGCTCTCAGGTGGTATAAGTTCCTCCCACAGCAGTTCCAACATGGGCAGTCACATGGTGTCTGTCTCCTCCTCTCCCTGTGAAGGTTCCTGCTCTCTCCACTCCCCCTTGCTATTCCTAAGCAAGCTAGTTTTCTTTTTTTCTTTCACTTTCTTTTCTTTCATCTTTGTTTTACCAAATCACATTGCCATAATTACTAAAATGTGTCACAAATAAAAAAAGGTGTGATGAGTAGGGAATAGAGCAGGATGATGTGGTTAAGGAGGAGTGTAGAAGAGAACAAAAAAGGCTTCTGATTGCATGGACATATCATAAGGAAACTGGTATTTCCATGTTTCCTTTTACTAACATCATTGTGATGAGAACAAGGCTCATGTGATAATTTACCAACTGGTGTTCCAACTGCAATTTCCTTCTAAACATCATACTTCAAAGAAACCACACTGTTCACCAACCACACTGTTTCAGATTTTCAGGTTTTATTTTTCTTCTATACTTGCATGAAGAAACCATGCAAGATCATGAAAAATAATGCAAAAAATAATGAGATAGATATTTGGCGAACACCACAGAAAGGGGGTGACACCCAGTTGGCCCCTCACCCCCATGGGTGCAGACCAGGCCTGCGTAGGCACTAGTTCAGCTTACGCAGCTGCCCCTCCAGCTGCACAGGCACTCTTTTGGCCCATGCAGGCACCATTTACAGCCATGCAGCTGCCCCTCTGGCTGCGTGGGTGTTCCTTTGGCCCATACGGACACAATTTCTGGCCATGTGGCTACCCCTCCAGCTGCATGGGTGCTCTTTCAGCCCGCATAGGTGCCCCTCCAGCTGCACAGCCATGCCTCAGGCCCACGCAGCCACTTCCATGCACCTGGAAGTCCTACCCCGCAAGAGGCCCTGCCCTCCATACCGGTTGACACCCGGTGTGGGATTGCCACTGCTTCCTGGCAGTAAACTATTTAAAAGTGGAACACACTGCCTCAGAGTGTTATGGTGTCTCTTTCTTTGGAGTTTTTAAACAGAGATTGGATGGCCTTCTGATGGGAGTGCTTTGATTGTGTCTTCATGCATGGCAGGGGGTTGGACTGAATGGCCTTTGTGGTCTATTCAAACTTTATGATTCTAGGTAACATACATGCTCACAAAAATACAGACAGTACTTGCACTACAAATTCAAAGGGGGAATGTTCCCACTGAATGAATTGTCCCACACATAACTATGTATAGTCAGCACCTATCACCTTAGTTCTTTAGAGTCATAGAATACTGTTTTCAAGGTTTTGTTTTTTATTTAAGTTTCTGATTCTTTGTGTGTGTGTTTTCTGTGAGAGACACATCTCAGATGTTTGTGTGTCATCTGGTGATCTCCAATATGTCAACATTCTGACAGAAGCAAACTATCTGTCACCTGTCCAGCAATAAGCAGCAAGAAGATTGTAAGATCTTTATATAACAGTTCAGTGTTCAAAACAGAACAAAAATTAGGTACTACCAAATCCAGTGATGGTCTTAACTGTTAAGAATTTCCTGATTACTTAAAAAGTGTAAACTTTTATTTATACCAAACTATAATCCTGGGTTATATGGTACTATTTGTGGCATGGAAAAGAGTCAGCTAACCTGTGCAGCTTACTTTTATCCCAGCCTCTAAAGTGAGCTGTGTTAATTTTGGTGGGGGGAAAATAAAAACTGTATAACAACAATAATAATGTATGCCTCAACTACAGCCTTTACTATTAGTTAATCTTCATATGAAATTAAATGTATGCAGGGAAACCATTTGAAATTATCTTGTTTTGATTAATCCAAGTAAATGTTGTGAAAGTGCTACAACAGTGTGAATTGTAAAGGTAAATCATAGAATCATAAAGTTGGAAGAGACCACAAGGGCCATACAGTCCACCCCCCCTGCCATGCAGGAACTCCCAATCAAAACATCCCCAACAGATGGCCATCTGCTTAAAGAGCTCCAAGGAAGAAAACAAAACAACATTCTGAGGGAGTATGTTCCACTGTCGAACCGCCCTTACTGTCAGGAAGTTCCTCCTAATGTTGAGGTGGAATCTCTTTTCCTGGAACTTGCATCCATTGTTCCGGGTCCTAGTCTCTGGAGGAGCAGAAAACAAGCTTGTTCCCTCCTCAATATGACATTCCTACAGATATTTAAACACGGCTATCATATCACCTCTTAACCTTCTCTTCTCCAGGCTAAACAACCCCAGCTCCCTAAGTTGTTCCTCATAGGGCTTGGTTTCCAGACCCTTCACCATTTTAGTTGCCCTCCTTTGGGCACACTCCAATTTCTCCACATTCTTTTTGAATTGTGGTGCCCAGAAATGTAGTCCCTTGGTATGAATGTCTAGTTTTAACCAACTGTAGGGGGCAGTGCTCATCTCCATTACTAATCTGAAGAGCTAGCATTGTCAAAGGACTGCTCCAGTGGTCATGTGACCAGCATGACTGTACCAAACAATGTTACCTTCCCACCAAAATGAAGCCTATTTATCTACTTGCATTTACATGCTTTCAAACTACTAGGTTGGCAGAAGCTGGGACTAGTGACAGGAGCTCACCCCATCATGCAGCACTTGGGCCTCTAACTGCCAACCTTCTGATCTTTTGATCATCAGAATTGGCATCTTAACCACTAAGCCACCACATCCCAGTTAACAACGTGAATTGTAGCAGCCTTGTATTCCTCAGTATTAAGGTATCAATTATCACCAAATGGCACCTACATGAGAGCACTCCCAAGTCTCCTTCTGAATTGATATCCTAGTCCTAAAAATCAAATTGTATATATGTGTGAACTCACAGTAAATGCTCTATGTCCTGTCAAATCATGCTAGTACAACTATTCTTACAGTGTGCACATATTTCTCTGAACAGCTGTAAAATAGAAGAGATCTTTTAGTTTTTGCAAACCCTGAGAGACATTTTTCAAATCTTAACTTAAAAACTTAGCTCATTAAGTCTGGAGAAAGTTTTTCTAGTGAATTATTTTGTCATGACACTTAGAAAACACTGCCATACTGTAGACAAGAAGAGCAAGGCTAATTAAAAAGTTGACTGTTAGATAACCATTGTCAGCTGATGTTGTATATCGTAAACACACATAATTGATCAGTTGGTCTGTGGTTTTGTTTTTGCAACAGTGAAGACAGCTCTTTAAAGAACAAAAAATAATTTCTTACTAACAAAAAAAAAAAAAAAAAGGAGAGAACTCTGACTGGTTTCATATTAAATAAAACAACTTTTTCTTAGAATTAATTCATCAGCTGGCCTTCCATTGTAGCAACCAAGGCTTTGGTTGCAGTATTATACAGACATTAATCTTTGTATTCATGTTCCATTATTCAGGTATTTGAACACATCAATACTAAGATGCATAAGTATACCAGTACTTTGACTGACTGACTAGAAAATCAGCTGATAAATGCATGGAGGTATATACATGTGTTTATAATACTGTCAGGCATCATAGTTATTGTTGGATATATACAGCCGGAGTGTTGCATGATGTATTCCCCCACCCCAGAAAAAGGCTAGCTTTATGGTACAGAAATTTTAATTACATCTTTCATTAAGGAAGTACATTGGAGTGAAATTGCTATGCTCTTTTTCCCCCTTTTTCAGATCAACAAATGTTAAGCTAATGCCTTCCATCTTCAATAACCTGCAACCTTTTCTTACCATCAAAGGGAAAGGTTTGCATCAATAATCCAATGGGAAATCTGCATGACTTTATTAAGGAAGGGGACAATCATGTGAAAGCCCCAACACATTCAATAAATTTCTGATTAAAGCTTAGCTCTTATTATTTTTCTATGTGCAATACAGAACATAGCCATGTGGGCTTGGAAATATGAAAAGCAAAAGAAGTTCCTACTGTGCAGGTTGATATGCCTTTCTCCTTGTTTCATGTTGTAATTCAGGTGGCAAATTATGTTTTTTCTTTGAAAAATATCCATTAAATCAGGTCATCTTTGTTGTTCTCATTGAATTTTTTTAAATAATACTACAGAGTTATTATATAAGATTTTGTTGTTCTGACATCTTCTCCTTCTCTCCCTTCAGGAATATACCTGGGAAACTCCACACATATTTTTGTCTAAGCGAATAAAGTGGTACTTTAAAGGCAATGTTATTTAACAAACATAGAATAAACAGCATATCCTTCAAATGTCCCTCTCTGTGCAGGATGCCTTGCAGCTTTTGCTACTCTTTTATATTCTTGTGTTGAGAGGGTGACACAGCTATAAGCAATCACACTTCAGAAAAGCCACTGAGGAAACAAGTATATGTCCACAGAATGAATTCAAAGGTTGGTTCCCATAGGGGATACATAAGGAATGCAAAACATGGTCATACAAATAAAAGACACGTGTGTACAGATTTCTGTAAATAAAATACCTGATAAAATAATAGTGGTGGTGGTGGTAGTAGTAGTGGTAGACATGGGCCTGTGCAGACTGCCAGAAATAGTGCACATTAAATTGAGGCACTGCCCTGGCTCAGTGCTAGGGAGTCATGGGAATTGTATTTTTTTTCTGAGACATTGAGTCTTCTCTGTCAGAGAGCTCTGGTGCCACAATAAATTACAGTTCCCATGATTCCCTAGCACTGAGCCAGGGCAGTGCCTCAATTTAATGTGCACTATTTCTGGCAGTCTGCAAAGGCTCATGATGGTCTTGACTAATGATACAAATAAGAATCTGAGCCATGTTGCTAGAATTCAGTTTCATTTCACAGCACACTGACAGAGCTGCTAGAGTGATAAACTTTCAATTTCAAAAGAAATGAAAGGTTTTGAAACAGAACAGTTAACCTGAGATATAGCATACTGGCTGTCTTTACTCCTACGTTTGTGTGTGTGTGTCCACAGTATAATAATTCCAAAAAAATTCTGGTCTTACTCACAGAAATGTGCTTTCTATCTATTCCTAAGCTGTTGTTAAGCTCTTCTCTGTGATAGATATAGCTTTTGTATTGTGTTTCCCAACACTGTCCTATACCTATCTAAGTGGACCTATCTTGTGGGTGGAAGTTGCATATATGACTGGGAATGAACTAGGATCATGGTGGCAGTTTTATCTCCACACAATACAAAGAAGCAAAGATCTTTGTTATTTATTAACTTTGATAGAAATGGTGCAGTTCATCAGGGGAAAACAGCACAGAAGATTAGGCTGAACAAGATATATGACACAACCTGTTAAAGCATGTGGCTGAAATCCTATGTCAAGAAGACAGAGTGTAACTTTTCACTCACAGAATTAGGTAATGATTGTACGCTAGTGAATTGCAACATTGCACGACTGGATGTTCAAATGTACCTTTTTTCTGGATTCTGCAGGGTGAATTATAATTGCATATTGCAAAAACAATTGCATTTTAAATCCCAATGTACATTTTAAACAACAATATAACAAATAGCATTTAAATGTGACATATATGTGCTATCCAAAAGTTCCATGCATGCAATGAGGTGCCAGTGCAGGACTTGATTACAGGAGTCTTCTGCCTGTGCTGCTCAGTATTTCTGTAATGTCTGGTGCAACCTTAAAGCCCTAAAAAAATAAATAATTGAAGCAAATGCATTACAGAAATTACACAGATTGAAGCAAATGCATTATAGAAATTACACATTTACCCTGTTGTTCCCTCCTAAGTATTGTTAGCACACTCTACATAACCCACGTTATATTTGGGATCTCCATATTTTCATATTTAAAATCTGGAGCCAACATGTTCTTGAGAGATCATGATGACCTTTAGGAACAAAGAATGAATCATTGGACTGGAGCCTTCAACCAAGGTAAAACAATTTTTTCTTCTTAAATTTGGACTGGATTAGCATGTTTTACCTCTACACCTACCAAATTATTCCTGATGCTAAAACATGGAGGCTTCTTGAGAAATCCATTGTCCTCTGTCTACAAAGTGGCCTGTTGCCTCACAGGAATGGAGACATATTGCATTGCAAGAGAAGAGTCTTGTTGATATGCAAATGGACTTTAAATTTCCTGGACTTTAAAAATCTCCCAATTGCCACATGGTCAGAAGGAAGAGGAGCCAGCCTGAAAAATTTACCCTCCCCATACCATCTTATCTAAGGACAGAAACAACAAAATGAGGTATCTTACTAACATCTCCATTTTTTCTCCTGTTTGGTTTGTAATATCTTGCCTGATGAAGAAGCCAGTGGAACTTCAAAAGCTTGCAACAAGTATATTGTGAATTTCGGTTGACTAATAAAGATATCACTATTTGGTGGATTTTGTTTGAATTTAGAAATGCTAGGTAAGTTTCCCAGAAGAAAGGGAGCGAAAACTGTAGGCATATGGATGAGCCAGGTAATAATACAATCAAGGCTAAATGGGTGTACTAATTGCTCCTTCAATCCCCCAAGTCCTCTACATTTCCTCTTGCACCAAGAGACAAAGGAAGTCTCATTACACTGAAGTAATAAGCCCGTTCTCTTTGTCAAGCCAGTGCTGTGCTTTTTGCCAACCTCCTTGTCCAGTCATCCTGGGGTTGTTCTGATCCAATCACTTTTTGTCACCATAAATTTAAAACCATCACCCAGTACAGAATTCCATTGTAGATTCCTGGGAAGGAACATCAAGCCTTTGTTACCTTACAAAATAGCCCATCCCCAGAGGATAGTTTTCAGATATAAAAATGAGTCTCAAAACCTAGACTTTGTACACATAGTATGCATACAGTTGTCTCATGCTATGCTCTGTGTATGTTCTGTCTGAGCCTCTCCCACATTCCATGATCTAATATTCAGACAAGTAAATATTGCCCTCCATAAAACCCACTATCCAATTTCCATATTTCCATTTTAGTTAGCTCTGAATATTATGTCTGTGTAAATTGCTATTTTTATTCTAAATAAAACCATCTTAATTCACCCAAACCTGGAGTTCAGTTATTATCAGTATACACAGATTATAAAGTTCCTATATTTTTTCTCTTGTAAAGCTAATTTCCCCAACATCTAAAGTAACACTGACATACTCCCCACTTTTCTTTGGGTGACAGTATAAAACTGAAAATACCACTACCTTATTCAAAACAAAAAGGACCTACTCCTTAGTCCTGGCAACTGTAGCTCCTCTCTGGCTCCAGCTTTCCCTCTTCTTCTAAACTCAGAAATCAAATGCAGCCCTTTCCTTCGGAGAACCACATCCATTTGACCAAACCATTGCTCACATGAATGTTCAATGTATATTTGCATATACAGTTGCACAGAATGCACCATTCTGCTTCTGCAACCAAAGTTCAACATTGAACAAAATTGTCCAATCACTTCTGTAGAGGAATGTACACATCTATAAGTTACTATCGAGATGCCATCCTGTGACTTCACTGAAAATGTGTCTTTTTGTGTGTAGTTTTCATATCCTACAGCAAACCTGACACAGATAACAAAATACCAACCACAGAAAATGTCTAGAATCATCTCAAATTATAAACCCATACAGGGTTTGTTAGACTCTGTGCAGACTTTTCTTTAGACTGCACAGGTTATTAGAAAGTTCGTTGTTGTTATTTTTAAAAAGAAACACCTTTGCATTCTATTTTTGTGCCTTTGCCAGGAATTTTTGAAGATGTATGGCTTACTTAAGTGACAAAGCCAAAAAATTTAAAGGATAAGGGTTTTTTAAAGTATACTTTGCATCCCCAAGGATGTACTCACCTAAGACTGCACTCTATCTGTTACTGGTGATCTGATCTACCATAGTGGACTTACTGACTTCTGGCAATACTAAGCTGTTTACCTCAACCTAAATATTTGTAAATAAGACAAACATTAGAGAATGCCATAAGTCTCCAGTAATTTCTCTCAAAAGAAATCATACCCACATATGGTTTGCCTCTGCTGATCACTGCTTAGATTACAGTGTGTAACAATATGAATTCAAAGTTTGTGATAACTCCCCTATATGACTGAGATCCTTGGAATTTTGGGAAGCGAAGAATAGCAAATGAGATATTTTTGCACAACTAAAAACAAAATAACTATTTCAGGGCTAGACTGAAAGACCAAAGTACATTATACTGAAAATAATAATTTATGTATTGAACACTTTTATTAGGATTATAAATACTTGTTGCTGACAGGGTTCAAGAAATCCTGTTTAGGCATATCCTGTAAGCTGCCTTGTGTCTCATACTGATAAAAAGGTATGATATAAAATCAATAAATCAATAAAGTTATTGAGTAATTAGTAAATGCTTCTTTCTTAAAATATTTTTTAGCTCTGGTTTTCATTAAAATTTAACATGGATATACAATATTGCCTGTCTGGAAACTATTTGCTAAAGAGTTAAGGGAGGAGTATTCCATTCTCTGCAATTTTTTTAATCATCTTTATTAATTTAAAAATAGTGTATATAAAAAACATGAAAAAAGAGGGGAAAAGGCAAATGAACATATAAACGATAACAAAGCAAAAAAATGACATACTCAAACACAAACACAACATCAATGATATACAATTGAACATACTACATCTTAGTAACAACTACAGGCAAGTGAACATATAAACGATAACAAAGCAAAAAAATGACATACTCAAACACAAACACAACATCAATGATATACAATTGAACATACTACATCTTAGTAACAACTACACAAGACAGAAATACTTCCTTTCTCACACTTATCCAATCTAGTTTTCCTTAGATGACCTTTTATACAAATTTCAAACTTCATCATTTTATGTACTATAACTCACATGCAACATATACTTAAGTAACTGTCATCTTAATATATATTCTTTTCTCTAGGCTAGCATTTTCCTTCATCTTTTATTCCCTTATTGTATTTTCTATTTTATTTATTATGACCCAATCTCTCACATCCCTAAAAAGAAAGGAAAAAAGAGAGCAACTCCTTAATAATTACTTCAGTTGTTCTAGATAGGCTTTCATCTTTCCCCAATCTTCATTAAATTTTTCTCTTGGTATATCTTTTAGTAACTTTGGGCCTTTGCAGACTGCCAGAAATAGTGCACATTAAATTGAGGCACTGCCCTGGCTCAGTGCTAGGGAATCCTGGGAACTGTAATTTATTGTGGCACCAGAGCTCTCTGACAGAGAAGGCTCAATGTCCCAGAAAAAAATACAATTCCCATGACTCCCTAGCACTGAGCCAGGGCAGTGCCTCAATTTAATGTGCACTATTTCTGGCAGTCTGCAAAGGCCCTTTGTCAATTTATCATTTTCCATATAGTCAAACATTTTTTGCATTCTCTGCATTTTTAAATTCCCTAAATCTATGATGTTTGGATTGATTTGGCACATTTCACAGTGTGACTGTTACTCAGTGGGTGGGGCTTTGTTGAGTCGCATTTGCGAGTCAATAGGGGGTGGAGTAGCCAGTTAGCTCTATACAACTGCTCCCAGAGGCCAGTTTCAGGTCAGTTTCGGCCAGGACAAGGGAAGGAGGAGGCGGCTTTCCAGGCCAGTTTATGAAAGAAAGGAGAAAGAGAAGGAGGCTTTCCAGGCAGTTTCTGCCAGGAAGGGAGAAAGAGAAGGAGGCTTTCTAGGCCAGTTCCTGCTAGGAAAGAGGAAGAAAGCAGTTTCCAGGCAGCCATTTTGAGTGGGTGAGTTTTTAAATTCTTTTTTTAAAAAAACACGTGGGGAGAGTGTGACTGTTACTCAGAGGGTGGGGCTTTGTTGAGTAGCATTTGCAAGTCAATAGGGGGTGGAGTAGCCAGTTAGCTCTATACAACTGCTCCCAGAGCCGTGCACCGTTAGTGGAATTTTATAACCACTACTAATTGTTGAAAAGTTCCGGTCATCAGCAGACCTTAACACTGGTGTTAGCGAGGGATTTTCTTTGAGGAGGAAAGCTGTAGTCCTCTTTCAGTTACTAATTAAGGCTTAGTATAGACACTGAAGGAACTGCTGCCATCACCTGCAATACCTGTGGGATATTTGTCTTCTTACCTACAGATGTGGGGAACTACACATGCTCCAAGTGCAAGTTGGTAGCCCTCTTGGAGGAGAAAGTACAGCAGCTGGAGGTGTGGGTTGCTACACTTCAGCATATTAGGGAGCAAGAGGCTTTCCTAGACATAATGGAATGAACGGTCTTGGATGGGGACCACACAGAGGAAGTTGCTGGGGAAGAGGAGTTCACATCACATACACAGGTGGTAGACAGCTGGAGGAATGTCACACACAGAAGTAGGGAGACCAGGGATCATTCTAGGAGCTTGAAGCTACAGAATCGATTTCAAGCTCTTTCCCTTATCAAGGAGGACGAGGAAGAGCAGCATGGACAGACTTCAGGGACAGAGCAGGGGACCCTGGGAGTTCCACCACAGGGAACAGTCACTGCTAAGCCTCAGAGGAGGTGTGTGGTCGTGGTGGGGGACTCCTTGCTGAGGGGGACAGAAACAGTGATTTGTGGGCCTAACAAGATGTCTCGGGAGGTGTGTTGTCTCCCTGGGGCAAAGATCTGAGATGTGACAGAGAAGCTGACAAGACTGGTCAAGCCTACTGACCAATACCCTTTCCTTTTGGTCCATGTGGGAACAAATGATACAGCAAGACACAGCCTTCAGAACATCAAAAGGGATTACAAGGCTCTAGGTAAGAAGCTGAAAGAAATGGAGGCACAGATTGTCATCTCGTCTCTTCTGCCAGTTGAAGGGCATGGTCCAGGAAGAGAGAGGAAAATAGCAGATGTCAACAATTGGCTTCGCAGATGGTGTCATCGAGAACGATTTGGATTCTTAGATCATGGGCTGCGGTTCCATGAGGGCGGACTCCTGGCAAGGAATGGGCTGCATCTCACACCAGTTGGAAGAAACGTTTTTGCCAACAGTCTCAAGAATTTGATCAGGAGGGCTTTAAACTGAATTATGTGGGGAAGGGAGACAGCATCCTGGAAGACAAAAGGACTGGAAAAAATAATCAAACTGTCATAGAGGAAACAAAGCAAATAGTACAGGGACCCAAGGAAATCGTAGGGCCACTGTGTGGTGAAGATGGCAAAGAGTTAACAGGGGACAGAGAAAAGGCAGAATTATTCAACACCTTGTTTGCTTCAGTCTTCTCAGAAAAGGCAAAGGGTGCTCAACTTGAGGATAATGGAGCAGAGGACAGAATAGGAGAATTTCAGCACAGAATAAGTAAAGAGATAGTACAGGAATACCTGGTTAATCTAAATGAATATAAGTCTTCAGGACCAGATGAATTACATCCAAGGGTATTAAAAGACCTGGCAAACGTAATATCGGAACCATTGGCAATAATCTTTGAGAACTCCTGGAAAACAGGAAAAGTCCTAGTGGACTGGAGGAGGGCAAATGTTGTCCCCATCTACAAAAAGGGGAAAAAAGAGGATCCCAACAATTATCGTCCAGTTAGTCTGACATCAATACCAGGAAAGATTCTGGAGCAGATCATTAAACAGAGAGTCTGTGAACATCTGGAAGGTAATTTCATAATCACAAAAAGTTATATATATATATATAATTACCAGCTTGGTAGATGAAGGGAATGCTGTGGGTATAGTATATCTTGATTTCAGTAAGGCCTTTGACAAGGTTCCCCATGACATTCTTGCAAACAAGCTGGTAAAATGTGGGCTAGACAAAGTAACTGTTACATGGATTTATAATTGGTTGACTGGCCGAACCCAAAGGATGCTCAACAATGGCTCCTTTCAACCTGGAAAGAAGTGACCAGTGGGTTGCCACAGGGCTCTGTCCTGGGCCCAGTGCTATTCAATATCTTTATTAATGACTTGGATGACAGTATTGGGGGCATAGTTATCAAATTTGCAGACAACACCAAATTAGGAGGAGTAGCTAATACCCCAGAAGACAGGATCAAAATTCAAAATGACTTGAACAGACTAGAAAGCTGGGCCAAAGCTAACAAAATAAAATTCAACACGGAGAAATGTAAGGTACTGCACTTAGGGTGGAAAAACGAAAAGCACAGATATACAATGGGGGACACCTGGCTGAATGAGACTACGTGTGAAAGGGATCTAGGAATCCATGTGGACCACAAGTTGAACATGAGTCAAAAGTGTGATGCAGCAGCTAAAAAGGCCAATGCAATTTTAGGCTGCGTCAGTAGAAGTATAGTGTCTAGATCAGGGGTAGGCAACCTTTCCCCTTTAAGGGCCGAGGGACTTCAGCTCCCAGAAGCCTCAGCCATGTTGGCCAATAGTCCCATGTTGGCCAATAGCTCCTGGGATTCTGGGAACTGAAGTCCCTCGGCCCTTAAAGGGGAAAGGTTGCCTACCCCTGGTCTAGATCAAAAGAAGTAATAGTGCCACTCTATTCTGCTTTGGTCAGGCCTCACCTGGAATACTATGTCCAGTTTTGGGCACCACAATTCAAAAAGGATGTGGAGAAACTGGAGCATGTCCAAAGGAGGGCAACTAAAATGGTGAAGGGTCTGGAAACCAAGCCCTATGAGGAATGACTTAGGGAGCTGGGGATGTTTAGCCTGGAGAAGAGAAGGCTGATAGGTGATATGATAGCCGTGTTTAAATATTTGAAGGGATATCATATTGAGGAGGGAACAAGCTTGTTTTCTGCTGCTCCAGAGACTAGGACCCAAAACAATGGATGTAAGCTTCAGGAAAAGAGATTCCACCTCAACATTAGGGGGAACTTCCTGACAATAAGGGCGGTTCGACAGTGGAACACACTCCCTCAGAGAGTAGTGGAGTCTCCTTGCTTGGAGGTCTTTAAGCAGAGGCTGGATGGCCATCTGTCGGGGATGCTTTGATTGGGAGTTCCTGCATGGCAGGGGGTTGGACTGGATGGCCCTTGTGGTCTCTTCCAACTCTATGATTCTATGATTCTATGATTTGTAGATTTCCTCTGGAATCCTAGATTGGCTACTTATGACTGCATAACTAGGTAATGTCTCCTGTGCCCCTCAGGTCACCCTAAGTGCCAGCCACTGGATCAGGCAAAGGATGTACATTCAGCTTCATTCAGATGTGCAAGGAGCCTACAACTGGAAGCTGAACAGATCTTCTCCCAACTCGGCAGCTGGCTCTTAAGGTGGACTGGTGTGGCATTTACATAGGTTCCCAGTAAGACCACATAGGCCCAAAACATATGGGCCAAAAGCACCAGCTTTGGCCCAGTTCAGGGGCATAGTGTTCAGATGATGCATGCCCCTGGATAAGGCAAAAGCTGTGACATGGCCACCTAAGGTGGCTCAAACCAGGCTGCAAAAGGATGTGGGAGTGGGAAGCTCCTTTTTGGCAGCCAGTTCAGGTCCACTCCTTTTGCCCCATTGCTTAAGGCCATAGTCTTACTGAATATATAATAGTTATGGGTACATAAGTACAATACTGAATACCACCTTTCATAAGGGCATCACAGTTCAAGCTATTAGTTCAGTAGGTGCCATTTTAGTGAGGAATAGAATTTTCAGGTTTAGAAAGACTGAGCCTGCACCATGGGTTACATGCCTTTAGGGACAGTGCTTTCCACTTATAATATATATACTTATTATATTCTAATTATTTTGGTCATGGCCAGTAAAGTAAACTCAATATGGCAATAGCAAGTACACTCCCTAAGTGGTTTACAATTTGTAAGCTAATTGCCCCCAACAAGCTGGATACTCATGTTTGCATACTGTTTACACTGTTGGTTTTGTCCTTTAAACCAGAATGGAGAAACAGTGTAACTGAATCCTGTCATTAGTATGATTACTATTCTGTTTAAGTAAAACACCATTGTTGATTTCATGAGGGAGTTATGCTTATGATCATCTGGTATAATGATTCCCTGTAAAACATATGGATTATATAATTTAGTTTCTTGTGATGCTATATTATTTATTAATTAAGACCAACAGTATTCTGCACTATTCTCATGTAAGCAATGAATTTGCTATTTGAGCACTATAGGCTATTTTGAGCACTATAAAATAAATAATTCTCTATCTCTCTGCATAAATACCCTAGGGAGAGGGATCCACTAAAACAAGCTTTCGGTACAATTATCCTTAATGAAGGTTGTCACTTGGGGAAAAGATATGATAGAGAATAAGTAAGCAAATGGGCTATGCAATGATCTTTCTCTTTTACATGAAATATAATATCTGACAAATCATCTTTTGGATTAAAAACAATGGGTTTTGCAAGCTTTACAGATTGTGGTTGCTTCTGAACACTTCCAGTCAAAAGAGATTGCAAACTAGCTGACTTTTTCCTCCATAACTACTATTTGTAGAAATAAAAAAGAAAAGGAACAGTGGAAAAAGAGGGTGCAAAGTGGACAACATCATTGTATATGGGAACTTTGCCATGTCATAGTAAAATTCCTTTCATAAAGAAGGCTGTTTACATGATCAAGGTCTTGTCTGAAAGAGCCCTTTCTGTGCATGGTGTATGGGTTCAAACAGACCAGCAGCTTGACCCCCGATTGACACAGGGCCACTGACAGCTGTATAACATGTGATATGCTATATGGACCATAGATAGTGTCACTGCTGAGCACCCTGTTGTAGTATAGAGTCTGGAGTAGAAAACTTTGGACAACAAAACAGACTATAAAATTATTAAATTAAATGGCATAAGTAGCATCATCAACATCATGATCAAATATGCATGCAATGAAGGAAGCAAAGTAACTTCTTTGCTGCCTCCAACACATTTTAAGCTGTCTAAGGGCCTATACAGACTGACAGAAATAATCCAGCCTGAGACCACTTTAACTCTCCTGGCTCAGTGCTAAGGAATCATAGGAACTGTATTTTATTGTGGCACCAGAGCTCTCTGACAGAAAAGGCTCAATGTCTCAGAAAAAAAAAATTCCTATGATTCCCTAGCACTAACCCTAACCCCAAAAGTGGACTCAATTTGCACTATTTCTGGCAGTCTGCAACCCCCCTAACTGAACTTTTCTAAGACAGAATAGTGAAGTTGGTATTGAGATCCTCCCAGGATCAGTATTGTATGCTTGCTATATTCTTTGAGCACAAAATTGTATATCTTTGGGTCAGGTTCAATGTTACCATTGGCACAGTGCCTCTTGATGTCTCCAGCACATTGTTTTGTTTTGTTTTGTGGAATCAATTCCAGTTTCTGGAATGAAAGGATGTGGAGAAAATCCATACTTCAGTGTAACCCAATACATGCTCCCTTGACGGTTGCCCATAATGAGTTTTTTTTAAAAACTAGCCATGGGAGACTAGTTTTAAGATGGATCATGTCATGAACCGAGGTTCTCTGTTGTTCTTTTGATCCAGAGAGAAATTTAGCCACCCTGGACTATAGGACTTTCAACAAAGACACATAGGAAACCAGATCTGGGTTTAGACACTTTGCATGTAACATTTATTGAGACACAGAAACAGAGACACCTAAAACAATAATTTCTAATATCAGATACTCAATATAACAAACACCTTAAGTATCAAGAGCTCTTTTCATTCACTCACACATTCACACACATTCATACTCACGATCCTTCACTGGAAGTTGATCAAGCCTCCAAGAAGGGTGGATGGCCCTGTTGCCACGGATCAGGAACCACAAGGTGAAGTGGGAGAAGTACTGTCTTTTATACCTTTTTTTCTCTTCTTTCTTGAAGCAAACATGTTTTTCTGATCACTGTGGGTTCAGAACAGTTCAGTTCTTTACACATGTTTCAGTACATTCTGTGTGTGCCGAATCTCACTCGGCCATATCAACATATTTCATTCATATTCGACAGATTGTATTGTCCTGGTTATGCTTGGTCAGCATCTCCGCTTCCGAGGCCAAGTTTCTCCCATTCCTCACTTCCACCATCCAAGTTCCTCCTTCAATAGTGCTTTGCGCAGCATCCATTTTATTTGGTTCTTTCAGGGCCTTGTCACTCCAGGAACCCATTCACCTTCCACATACTCAGCCATTCTCTCACAATCAGAAGAGTAGTGAATGCATCACTACATGATAGCATGGATTGTGGACTCCAGTCCACTTCTTCAGATGCAAATATGAAGCCTCTGTTGACATACAAACAGGCAAAACAGGGGGAGGGGAGTAGTCCAAAATGTAATGGAAATGTAAAACATGTTGTTGTGGCCATAGGGTGACAAGTTTCATGTGCAATAACCATAAAGAGTAGATAAAAGGACAAATATGGAAGACATGCTTTTCGTACAAGCATAGATAACAGGTAAACATATGTGTTGTGGAGAAAGGTCTTTGTCTAGTACATTGGCATGAGTACAGGTACAGTAAAATTTTGTCATAAAGCAACAGGAGGAACCTTTTGCATCATGTGTAGCTTAATCAAAGCTCAAGCTTCAACGTATGTGTTATACCAAGAAATCATTGTCTCTAGAGAAATAGTTTCTTGCTATTATTAACTGTCCTCGAGTCGATCTCTTCCCTCCACCTTTCCCAGCATTGTTGTTTTTTTTCCAAAGAGTCCTGCCTTCTCATGATGTGTCTGAAGTACGACACCTCGGTTTGGTCATCTTGGCTTGCAGGGAGGTTTCTGGCTTGATCTGCTCTAGGACCCATTTGTTTGTCCTTTTGGCTGTCCACAGGATCCTCAATACTTTCTCCAGCACCACATCTCAAATGCATTTATTTTCTTCCTATCATCTTTCTTAATTGTCCAGCTTTCACATCCATATATGATAATAGGGAATACAATGGCTTCTATGATTCCAGCTTTTGTGCTGAGTTGTATATCTTTGCATTTTAGAATCTTTTCTAGTTCTTTCATAGCCACCCTCCCCATTCTTAATCTTCTCCTGATTTCCTGGCTGCTATCCCCATATCTATCAATTTTTGCTCCCAGGTATGGGAATTCTTTTACTATTTCTATTTCTTCATTGTCTAGGTCAGGGGTAAGCAACCTTTCCCCTTTAAGGGCCGAGGGACTACAGCTCCCAGAATCCCAGGAGCTATTGGCCAACATGGGACTATTGGCCAATATGGCTGAGGCTTCTGGGAGCTGAAGTCCCTCGGCCCTTAAAGGGGAAAGGTTGCCTACCCCTGGTCTAGGTTGAACTTGTGAAGGTCCTCAGTGGTCATTATTTTTGTTTTCTTTGTGTTCAACATTAAGCCTGCCTTTCCACTTTCTTCTTTGATCTTGCTTAGTAGGTGTTCCAGGTCTGTGAGGTTTTCTGTTAGTACTACGGTGTCATCTGCATTGTTGATATTCCTTCCTCCTATTTTCACTCCTTCTTCTGTGTCCAAGCCTGCTTTTCATATAATATGTTCTGCATACAAGTTGAACAGATAGGGTGAAAGGATACAGCCCTGTCTGACTCCTTTGCCAAGTGGGAACTATTCTGTTTCTCTGTGTTCTGTTCTGACAGTAGCCTCTTGTCCTGAATTCAGATTCCTCATGAAGACTATCAGATGTGTTGGCACTTCCATGTCTTTAAGGACATTTCATAGCCTTTCATGATCTATGCAGTCAAAGGCTTTGCTATAGTCTATAAAGTATATGTTGCTTTTATTTTGGAATTCCCTGGTGTGCTCCATTAACTATCATATAATAATAATAAAATAAATAATAATAAAATTTTATTTATACCCCGCCCCTTTGAGCACAATCGGGGTGGCTAACAACAGTTTAAAATACATAAATTACAGATTCAAAGACCAATACCCACCCACTCCCTTAAAAAAGTATTAAACTAGACACTAAAACAAGCTTGGGTTAAACATAAAATTAATTAAAACCACTAACCAAAGAAGGAATAACAAACAGCAGACTGATAAAACAAAGTCAGCAAAGTAGCGGAAATGGCAGCGGCAATCAAATTGGGAGAGGGCAGAATAAGGGAGTTCATGAGGCCGAGAAGTCTATTCTGGAAAGGCCTGCTGGAAGAGATCCATCTTAACAGCCTTTTTAAAGCTGTTTAGCATTGTTATCTGAGAGATCCTGTCCGGCAGGCCGTTCCATAATCTGGGGGCGACTATCGAAAATGCCCTCTGAGAGGTTGCAGACAGGCTAGATTTTAATGGCTGTAGTAAATTCCTCCCAGAGGACCGGAGTGCGAGGGGAGGATTGTATGGGAGGAGGCAGTCCCGAAGATAGGTTGGACCCAAGCCATTTAGGGCTTTAAAGGTAATAACCAACACGTTATACTGGGCCCGGAAACTAATAGGCAGCCGTGGAGGGACTTTAACACCAGAGTTATGTGGTCCCTCCTAGATGTTTCAGAAACCACTCTGGCTGCCATGTTTTGTACTAACTAAAGTTTCCGGACCAAGCACGAGGATAGCCCCATGTAGAGCATATTACAGAAATCCAGGTGCGAGGTTACCAGCGCATGCCCAACAGTCTCGAGATCCCTTACTTCCAGAAAAGGGTGCAGCTGGCATATCAGCCGAAGCTGATAACAGGCGCTCCTGACCGTTGCATCAGGAGCGACGAATCAAGGAGCACCCCCAGACTGCGAACACAATCCTTTACGGAGAGTGTGACCCCATCCAGGACTGGAGGTTGCAACCCAATTTCTGGTTTCGGGGCCGCTACTGTTAGCACATCCGTTTTGTCTGGATTCAATCTCAATCTGTTTTTCCTCATCCAGCCCATTACTGCCTTAAGACATTCATTGAGGGAAGAGACGCCATCAGAATTCAAGGCCGACAATCGAGACATGGAGAAATAGATCTGGGTGTCATCAGCATACTGATAACAGCCAGCTTCATGACTCTGAATGATCTCACCCAGCAGCTTAATATAGATGTTAAACAACATCGGGGACAGAATGGCACCTTGAGGGATGCCACAAGTAAGCTCCTTTTTGCTGGAGCAACTGTCCCTGAGCAGTACCCTCTGGGATCTGTTCGAGAGGAAGGAACAGAACCACTTCAAAGCAGTGCCTCCAATTCCCAACCCTCTCAGATGATCCAATAGGATGTCATGGTCTATCATATCAAAAGCCGCTGAGAGATCTAAAAGCACCAACAGGGTCACACTACCCCTGTCGATGCTCAGACACAGGTCATCGGTCAAGGTAACCATGGCAGTCTCAACTCCAAAACCTGTCCTAAAGCCAAGTTAAAATGGGTCTAGATAATCGGTTTCATCCAAGACGGCTTGGAGTTGAAGAGCAACCACCCTCTCGATTACCTTGCTCAAAAATGGTAACAAAGAGACTGGCCTATAGTTGTTCATATCCTGGGGGTCCAGGGAAAGTTTTTTCAGAAGCGTGAAGCCGCCTCCTTCAAGCAGGGTGGAATATGGCCTTCCCTGAGGGATGCATTGACGATATCCATAAGGAACATCCTCAATGCATCGCCCCCCTGGACAGCTAGCCAAGATGGGCAAGGATCGAGAGGGTTGTTTTTCTCACTCTACCAAGGAGCTTGTCCACGTCATCGGTACTCACAGATTGAAACTGATCCAGAATAATTTCATTAACAGAGTGGCTGGACACCTTGTCAGTTGTTTCTGTCAAAACACTAGCGTCTAAGTTGGCTCTTATCTGAGAGATTTTATCTGCAAAAAAGTTGTTAAACGTGTCGCAGCAGGCCGTTGTTGGGTTAAGTAATGGGACCTGGGCAAGAAGTACCTACGTCAGTTCTCCCACCACCCTAAACAGCTCTGCTGGGTGGGACTCGGCAGACGCAATACGTGCAGAACAGAATGATCTCTGTGTTGCATGTATTGCCTCTCGATAGAACCAAAGAAAGTTCCTATGATGAGTCTGGTCAGATAAGAGTCGAGTCTTCCGCCAGGTGTGCTCTAGTCATTGTCCAACCTGCTTCATTTTTCTAAGCTCTGCTGTATACCATGGGTTCTGATTAGGAGCGGGTTGGAAAGGACGCTTGTGAACGATTGTGTCAATAGGCTCGGTAAGATCAGTGTTCCAAGTATTAACCAAAGCTTCGACAGGGTCACCAACATTACTAACCATTAAACCCTCCAAGGCTTTCTGGAATCCAGTTGGTTCCATTAGCCTTCGAGGGCGGACCATTCTAATAGGTCCACCACCCCCAGTGGGTAGAGGCTCTTAGTTTAGTCTTGACCAGGAAATGATCCGTCCATGACAATGCAGAGGTTTTAATAACCTCCATCCACAGATGTTCTTGTTCCATACTGAAGACCGCATCAAGGGTATGACCCACACAATGTGTGGGCCTGACAACCAATTGGGATAGGCCCATGTTTGTCATGGTCTCCATGAACTCCAAAGCCGCACCTGTCAGATTTATCAAGCTGGTTTCGAGTGGAATATTGAAATTGCCCAGAACTAAAAGTCTGGGTGACTCCAACAAAAACTCTGAAACCAGCTGTGTCAGCTTGGTTAGGGAGTCTGCTAGGCAACTGGGTGGTCGGTATACTAGAAGGAATCCCCAAACTATCCCTGGTCCTCAGGCTCAGGTACAGACACTCAAAGTGGACTGTGTTCCGGACAGGTATTCTGATCAAAGTCAAGTTGTTCTTATAAACCAGAGCTACTCTGCCCCCCGCCCACTTCCCCTTACCTGCTCGCTCACCAAATACCTGGTTGGGAGGGCCTGCATCCAAGTAATGGCGCTATCCTCTCCCAGCCAGGTTTCTGTGAAGCAAGCCAGGTCGGCATCCTCATCTAACAAAATATCGTAAATAATATGAGTTTTATTTTTGACTGACCTGGCATTGCAAAGGAGCAGAGTAAGGTTCTGTGTAATGGTTGGTAAGCTCTCCAATCCATTCCAGGAAACAGAGTGAACTGAAGGTGGGATAGCTTTCAGACAGCAATCCCGCCTTCTTTTGTAACATCTATTCACTCCATTCCGACTATACCTCCCTTTCCCCAGCACAACTCCAATTTCCACCCCCACACCATTCCCGGCCTCAACTAATAAAGAGGGTAATAGGGCCTTGGAACCACCCTCTGGCAGAGGGAAGGACTTGGATAACTAATACCCCACCCTGACCCAACAGTTTTAACCCAGCTCCCACAGTGACCTAAATGGTGACAGAGCTGGGTCACTTAATAGAAAAGTCAAAGTCAAAAGTCATAGCCCAGTTCTCAGCATGCTGCTAATAAATCTTATAGGCTTCTCCCAAAACCTCTCCCTGACCCCACTGGCGCTGATGTTACTGCTGCTGCGCTACTGGGAGAGTAAAAGACATGCAGGTCTCATAAGCTCCATCTGAGCCTCTTCCCGGCCCCGCTGGAGCTGGTGTTACCACCTGGCTCCTGAGTCCACTCCAAGGCTGCTGCTGTTGCCAATGGTCGGGCAGGCAGGGTGGCTTTAAAGGCTCTTCTCAGGGCCAGGTGTTCCGAGGGAGGAGGGGGCTGGCCAAAGCGCTCACTGCCGGGCTCCTGAGTCCACTCCAAGGCCGCTGCTGTTGACAATGGTCAGGCAGGCAGGGCAGCTTTAAAGGCTCTTCTCAGGGTCAGGTATTCTGAGGGAGGAGGGGGAAGGCCAAAGCACTCACCACCAGGCTCCTGAGTCCACTCCAAGGCCGCTGCTGTTGCCGATGGTTGGGCAGGCAGGGCAGCTTTAAAAGCTCATCTCAGGGCCAGGTGTTCCGCGGGAGGAGGGGGCGGGCCAAAGCACTCACTGCCGGGCTCCTGAGTCTGCTCCAAGGCCGCTGCTTGCATATGTTTGCAATGTGGTCCCTTGTGCCTCTTCCTTTCCTGGACCCCACTAAGACCTCTGGGATTTCTCTCTCCATATATGGTTGGAGTCTATGTTGCAGAATTTGGGCATGATTTTGCTTGCATGGGAGATCAATGCTATGGTTCTATAGTTGCTGCAATCTCGTGTGTCTCCCTTTTTGTGGATAGGGATGTATATTGATTGCTTCCAATCTGTTGGCCATCACTTTGTTTTCCATATCTGTTGACATATGTTGGTTAGCACTGGAGTTGACTTTGTCAGTGTGGATTGCAGCAGTTCAATTGAAATATCATCTGTTGTTGGTGATTTGTTTTTCACTGTTTCTCTTATTGCAATTTCCACCTCACTTTTTAGAATTTGGGGTTCATCTTCATATGGTTCTTCATTTCATGTGTCCTTCATTTTGTCATCTCTTTTGTATAATTCTTCTATGTATTGCATCCAACATCTTTTTATTCCTTCTTGGTTTTGAATTATGTTATTTTTATTGTCATAGGTTGTTCCAGTCCCTGGTTTGAATTTTCCTTTGATTTCCTGGATCTTGTGAAATAGATCTCTTGTTCTTCCCCTTTTGTTATTGTCTTCTATTTCTCTGCATTGGTCATTGTAGTAATTTTCTTTATCTTTTCACACAAGCCATTGTACACTTGCATTCATAATTCTTAGTTTGTTCCTATCTCCCTTTTGTTTTTCTTTTCTTCTCTTCTTTTCTTTATTGCTTGTAGTATTTTTCTGTCATCCATGTGGTTTTTTCTCTTTCTTTTTGTTTATTGAAAGTGTCTGTCTGAATTTTTCTTACGTCCCTGGCTTTAGACCATAGTTCCTCTGGTTCTTGGTCTATTATGCTTAGTAATACAAATCTGTTTCTTATGTTATCAATAAATGCTGTTGAGATATTATTTAGATCATATTTTGGTATAATCACTGGTTTTGTTTTCTTCTTGAGTCTTATTTTTGATATGAGTAGTTTGTGATCTATGCCACAGTCAGCACCTGGACTAGTCTTGGCCACCTGGTCTAGTCTTGGCCACCAGTATAAAGTTTTGCCATCTTTTGCTTCCAATTATATAGTCTATTTGATTTTTGTGTTGACCATCTGTTGATGTCCATGTGTATAGCCTTCTTAGTTGATTGAATTTTGTGGGTGTATCTCAATGCAGCTGTTTCTCTTTCCAGTCTTTCTTAGGGTAGAATTTGTTAAGATAGAAATGTTTGCATTCTCTTTCTCCCTTCTTAGATAGATAGGGATTTCCTTAATGCAAACTTCTCCCTCTCTCTCTCATTCAAATTAACCATGTGACTTAGCTCACTCACTCTTTGGGATTAACAGACACTTTTCTCTCTCAAGATTTTCAATGGAGCTGTTCCCATCTTCCTGCTCATTCAACTTTGTTTGGAAAAATGGTGAGATAAATATTTCTCTTTACCTGAACTATTAACTAGTTAGATTAGAACACAGCCTTTTATATAAATATAGATTAAAGCCATTGTTTTAAACTACAAACTACTTTGTTGTTTTTTGCAGTCAGTCTCAATTCTTAGAGAATCATAGTTAGACAAAGGCACATTTCTGTTACTCTGCTAATTTAAAGCCAGACTCTAACAGGCTTGACTTTCATATTTTTATATTTAAATATTTTTGTTTCTTTAAAAAGGCTGAAACCTTAGGAAACCTAGGGGGAAAGCAGTAAGAGCTGGCTTAGGAGTGGAGTGGGGGCATAGTGACCAGCCACCACCCACCCCGACTCCACCCCCAAGCCAGCATCATCCTACCCGCCCTCCCAGATGTTGGACAGTATCAAGACATTTCTGCAGCTCAGCATTTAGACACACTGTGCCGAAGAAATGCTGAAAACCACCTTGGTGGCAAGGGTGGCTTTATTCCATTCCAAAAAAGGAATGGCATTTTGTTGGACCTATTTGGACTGGAAAAACACCAGATTGGGCCATGGCATGTGGTTGCCACAACCCCGATCTGATGCTGAAAGGGGCAGCAGCAAGGCGCTCTTTTGGGGCCATCTGTTTAGCCCCTTAAATTACCCCACAGAATTGGCCCTAGTAACTTGGATAAGTGCCCTTCTTTGGGAGTGATAGGGAAATGAGAACCTGCTGGTGATGGTTTGGGTTTGGTATGGTTTTGGGTTTTTTGGTTCTGTCAGTACCTTTTAAATAGCATGCAGTTATGCAGTAAGCTAGAACTTTTGATATATGTTTTTCTTTGAAGGCCTGGATGACTTCAGTGAGTGCCTAGTTCCTCTTTCAATAGTGAACCACATAACCTGGGTAGGGATAACTTTATTGGGATCTGTAAGTTCATGATTTAACTACTGTAGTAAATTCTGTCCTTCTATTGTCCTCTATCATGTCTCCTCTTAAATCTTTTCTTAATTAAACAGCTTTGATTTGACAACATTCTGCAGAATGTAGCACATAAGATCATCTTTGGAGCAAAAGCCATGGATTACACCTGTCTTGAAAGAACAACACTTACCTATTAGCTACTGACAATGAACCATGTTCATGTTTTCTGTGTTTTTGTTTTAAAAAAATGTATCTGTTTTACTTATTCATAATAATAGATACAACAATTGACATTAACATTCATACAGTTAAATCCATAAATACAAAAAAGAGAGAATGTAGTAGCTTAGATCATAGGTCTACTAATTAGGTCAGTTAGTAAATATATTATAATGAATTCATTCATTTGTCTATTTATTTATTTATACCCTGCCTTTTTCCCAATATGGGACCAAAAAGAGTTTACAATTTAAGTGATAACAAATTATAGCTAAAACAAGATATCGTACAAAAAAAACCTAATTGAAAGATTTTAAGTAGGTAAGCACACTTTCAAAGTATGATAAAGATATAAAAAAAATACAGTACATAGAAGAAATTAAAAGTTCCTTCTGCCACCACCAATTAAAAGCTGAGGGCCTGTTTAAACAAACAAACAAACAAAAAAGGCTTTGCCTCCCAGTGAAAAAAGAGAAGAGAGAGAATAAACCAAACCTCCCATAAGAAGGCATTCCATGGCACACAACAGATCCTATCTAGTGTAAGAATTTAGCAGGCAAAACTCTGCTATGGCTTTGATGACCAGCCATGAAATAAGAAGTCTAGAGACCATACATTGGGTTAGACAAGGGCTATTTATTTGATCTAAAGAACCTTTTTAACAAATGAATCTTGGGACAGCTCAAGAAAGGGGAGCATCCTGATGTGAGCCCAGCTGAAGCCAGGCATCACTCTATGACCACACCCTCAGTGTTCCCTTGGGCAAAACACCAGACCCTGAGGGCAATCCAAAATCCTGGCTTGTATATCCAGCCAGCTATTTTGGAAGGCAAACCTAGGGCACTCACCCCCAAAATCCCATGACTTTGTAAGAGAGAGCAAACTCCCAAGTCAGCCCCAAGGGCAGGCTCCTTCCCAACCTCCAGGTCCCTTGATCTGCTGATGCCATTCCAAAGCCCAACACTTCACCAAAAAGGTGCCCAGGTGTAAACCAAACTCTTATATTCTCTCCTCAATACCAGCCAAATGACAACCTATTTAAAGACCACCCTATCCAGTTGACCAAGTCCAACAGATACAGTGTGGGAGGGGAACTGACAAAGGGGAGAAAATTTCTATCCAGCCTCGAAGTGACCAGCAAAGCTCATACTTCACAGAGGATGGGTGAGTGGGTTATAATCAAATTGAAGATGGGCTCATTTGGGTGTGGCTGAGCCTTAAATCATCTCTGACTCCACCCCAGACACATGCCTTGGCTTGATGTATAATGCCAAGCCACACTTTGACTCTTATCTCTAATCATGGAGGTCATCAAAATGCATCTCCCCCACAGTGTTGGGATGCCATACTGGTCCAGGTACGCATTTTGCTCACATCTCCTATAATTCCCTTTTTTCCCCATGATAGCCTATCTGGATGGCCATTCTGTGACTGGTGAAGAGTGCAGGGGATCAGAAAAGCATTCATTCAGGTAAGCCTTTTAGAGCAGGTATTCAACTTTGATCCGTCCATCAATTATTTTTACATACTGTTGTGAGCCATCCTGAGTTTCAGCCAGGAGTAAGATAGAAGAACAATCAAACAAATTCCAGCAGATTTTATTGTGTGTGTTAGTATCTATTACTCTACAGTACAGCTTTTTTGAACTGTTTAACATTTTTATACAGTAAAATGAAAATATAAAGCAGTTTCACATTAAATCAGAGCATCATTTGATCTTGCCTAGTAGTGTCTCATGTCAATTCACCAAAGGAGATGCCAAGGATTGACCCTAAACTCTTCTGGTTATAAGATGTGCTTTATCACTGAGCTATTGGCCACAGATCTTACCTATAGAAGAACAATATTTTACTTTTGCATCATGGGATAGTTTTCCTCTTCATTTTTAGATTGCCAATGGGAGGATTCTTCAGGACTATAAAGAAAATAGAAGTGCAGAGAAAATGATACAGGCAGTTTCAAGGATTTTTTTTCTTATAGCACCTCTAATTTCCTTCATGGGACTTGATGTGCACCACATTAGTAGCACAATAATTGCATTTCATCTCACATTCTCCAGCTTTAACTCAATTTCTGAAAATTAACCCAGCTCTGATGGAAATATCATTTCTCATTTTCCTTCCTTTGTCTTACTGAAGCCTTCTCTAAAGGAACTCCTGAAGGATAAAGGGCCAGTTTTTTTCATTCTGTTTAGTGGTATGTGTGTATGTAATGTTGAAATCTTTCTTGAAAAGAAAAGTAAATTCAACAATAATTTTTCACAAGAAAGAAATCAGACCCCATGCCTGTGAACAGGTCAACCTGACAACTGTGACAACTAGAAGTAGAAAATTGCATCAGTCATTTTTAATATACTGTCAAAATTTATTAACTTTTGATAAATAACATGTTTAACATTTATAAATGCAGCTAATCCAGAATACAAGGGTTTTGCTCACACCTGCTGGAAGGAAACATTTTATGTTAGCTTCAGGAATGGATTGTCACAGGCTGATTATGGCCCCTTATTGGGATAAAAAGCTATTTCCTTAATTTTATTAGCTTGCTTGCTTAAATCCCAGTGTAACAGTACTAAAGGATTATGAAAACATTTTCTGACTCAAGAATTAATATTTATCTCTGAAGGTTAAGAATTTACAAAATATTTGCCTATTTTCACATCCTCAGTGTGAAATGGTGACTAAACACTTCAGGATAACCCCATATGGGGGAAAACCCACTCAAAGCCAAGCAAATCATGAGATTTTTAATCCTTAAGAACAAAAAGACCAATACTTGCCTGCCCCACCTGTTTTCATGGCTCAGGATTCTGTTTAAGCGAGAAAACTAATAGAAGTGTGTAGCATCAACACTTACCATCAGCTGGCCTCATGAAGCCTTTGGATGGATTTTAAATACCAGGCATTAGATTTTCAGCCTTTGCTAGTCATAAAAGCAGTGCTTTTTCTTGACACACTTCAAGTATAATCTTCTCATCTGCCCAGCTCAGGCTACTGCCTTGAACTACAGTGTTCCCTCCGGATATGGATTCAGATGCAATTGCCCAGAGTCCAGATCAGTTTTTTGCCACTTACAGAAAAATTACTTCTTCACTCACAACCTGTGGCACATATATCTCCAGTTTCCTTTGGGTAGAAGGAAGAGTTCATGGCACATTATAGTTACAGACCTCCAAACAGGACTGGCCAAAGAAATTGTCTGAGGTGCCACAGCAAACAGTGCTCCCACCACCCAACTTATTTAAGTCAAGGTGTAAAATACCCAATGTCACAATGATGTTTTGGTGCAAAAGGCAGGAAGACCCACAAACAACTCTTCATCCCTGGCAGTAAAAATACAATAATAACAAAGTAAGTAAGTGCCAACTTCCACGATAACTAGACACTGTTTCCTCAGGGGGCTATCTTAATTGTATGTGGCAGGGCTCACTATAGCTTAAAGAAACCACTTAAAAGTGGCCAGAATGTTCAAAGGAAAAACCAGCCTTTCATGCAAAAAATGTTCACTGATTTCTGTCATTATCTAGATATTTGTGCATGATAGTTAAAGAATACCTGCATAGTGAGTGCTAACAAATTGATAGCATCACAGAAGTTGTCTGATGTGGTCCATCACTGCTGCTTTGCTGAAAGTAAATTGCTATGTCTGAAACAAGCTATTATATTAACTAGTCTAAGCAAATAATAGTGATTTATAGCTTATCAATATTAGATTAATGTAGAAAAAAGAAACTATAGTTTGTATGCATAATAATTTCCTGAAATCTGAAATCAATCACAAGGGTGTAGGAAACAGAAAGCACCTAGAAGGAAGATCTATTTAGGATAAACAAAAACAAGTAAACCAAGCATGTGGTGGCAAAATCCATTCATACAATAACAGTAACTCAAGTAAATCTCCTTTATGCTATTGGAATCATGATTGTCTATCACAAGCCCAGATCTTGAGAAAGCATATCACTGAAAATATATCACAAAGACTCATAATTCTCTGAATTGTTATCAAACTGCACAGTAAGACCTAAAACTGTTCCACATTTACTGTAATTAAGGCTAACTTTTGTTGCATGCATTGGTACTCACAGGCAATCCAAGGTACTCTGAAGGAATTCAACAACTATATGAGAGACAAGAGAAAGTCAAATGATGCAACAGGGACATCTACACCTCATCAAACTCAACAGCAACTCTGCTTCAGTGAAAATGTTGGGCAGATGATTACTGCAATTCATTCCAACAGAGCAAATTAGGCAAAAAGAATACCAACCTATTCCATCACATTTCCTGGACAAACTTCCACTGACTTTGATGCAGCTAGTTTCACATATAATAATGTACTTTACATCAAATATTTGCTTTTTAATTAAAATAATAATAATAATAATAATAATAATAATAATAATAATACTTTTTATTTGTATCCCGCCCCTCTGCCAAGCAATCGGGGCGGCGCACAGCACTACAAAGTTATAAACAACAAATCAGCAAAATCAATAACAATAATCAATTAATAATAATAAAATCAAATCAATAACAATAATAAAATATACAATTTTAAAATACAAATTCTATATCATTATAATACTCCAAGGACCGCAGATGGCAAAGCAGTCCTCCGCAGCCATAGATCGCTGCCGCCCGCTGCTTGGTGCCGGTGGAAGATGGTAAACGGTGGGTTTTAAAATGTCCTCTCCCTGCCGCGGCTCCTCCCAGCTCCCACAGCTGCCGCAGTTCAAGCCGCCTTGATGGTCCTCTGAGGGCTGCAGGATGGGGCCAGACAGTCCTCCGCAGCCCCAAACGCTGCTGTAGGGTTGCCGGGGGAGAGATGGACTCTGGCGGGGATTTTATTCCCGCTGGCGCTCCTCCCAGCTCCCACAGCTGATGCAGTTCAGGCTGCCTTTGATGGTCCTCCGAGGGCTGTAGGATGGGGCCAAACAGTCCTCCACAGCCCCAAACGCCGCTGTAGGGTTGCCGGGGGAGAGATGGACTCTGGCGGGGATTTTATTCCCGCTGGCGCTCCTCCCAGCTCCCACAGCTAATGCAGTTCAGGCTGCCTTTGATGGTCCTCCGAGGGCTGTAGGACGGGGCCAAACAGTCCTCCACAGCCCCAAACGCCGCTGTAGGGTTGCCGGGGGAGAGATGGACTCTGGCGGGGATTTTATTCCCGCTGGCGCTCCTCCCAGCTCCCACAGCTGATGCAGTTCAGGCTGCCTTTGATGGTCCTCCGAGGGCTGTAGGATGGGGCCAGACAGTCCTCCACAGCCCCAAATGCCGCTGTAGGGTTGCCGGGGGAGAGATGGACTCTGGCGGGGATTTTATTCCCGCTGGCGCTCCTCCCAGTTCCCACAGCTAATGCAGTTCAGGCTGCCTTTGATGGTCCTCCGAGGGCTGTAGGATGGGGCCAAACAGTCCTCCACAGCCCCAAACGCCGCCCCAAACCTGATATATAAAATGTTCAACGCTGCACTGTTTCCTTAAGCTCTGATGCCAAAGCCAGTTCCCTATAAACAGAGAGGAACATCCATTTCTCAAATGTCTGCTGTTTGTTGAATTACAAAAGTGCAATTATGCAAAATGGTGTTTCAAATTTATCCTGGCAATGTCTTTCTTTCCCTCCCATCTCTTCCTTTAAGTTCAGAAGTAATATTGCTTGATACTCCAAATCCACTGAACAGATTATTAAGCTAGCTGTAGGCACTGATGGCTAGAAAACTAATTTTAGTGAGGCATCTTATATTTCACATTCATTTTAAAAGGAGCAATAGAACAAATAAACAACATGCCAGATGTTCAGTGTCAAAGCAACTGAATTCTTTTCAGCTGAGTCTAGCAGTTCTTGCAGGGCATCATGGGAGTTGACATCTCTTGCAGGGCAGCAGATGAAATCAGGTGTTGAGCACAGAGGGAGCACAATTTACTATAAACAGTTTTATCAGTCTCAGCAAAAAAATTGTTTCGTGAAGAATAAAAAAAATCTTCCTCCTTCCAAACAAAGATGTTAATAACTGTAGAAGATAAATGCTTGCCCTTCTCTAGACATTAAGCCACTTTTTTTTTTTGCAGTCTTTGCAGAATTTGTAAAGTGAATTATAGAACAATTTGCTGTGTCTTTGATGTAATAACTTTAAAGATGCACTCCAAGAGTGCACAAATCTGAAGGGGAGGTGCAAACATTGTCTACTTTAATTGGGAAACAGTAGAGGTGGTATTTAGGGAAATATTGGTTTATGTCTGCTGGACTCTTCCTTGGATTCATTTCTCCATGGCAATTGCAAAGAAGAGTTGACATAATCCCAAATAATATAGTGTAAGAACCTCTGGTAAACAAGCTAGTTATCAAGTTGTCTAGAAACTAGTGCTGATAAGCTACACATTACAACAACAACAACAAAAACAACAACAACAATAACAGTAAATGTATTCCTTCTATAGATGGTATGTGCATACAGCTGTGGCCTCTTATTTCTGTTGTCATGTCCATCTTTTTCAACCAAGATATGCCAACAACTATCAGCTTAGATGAAGATATTGGCTCTAATTTCATTTTATTTCAGAATTTTGAAATGTTATGCTTCTAAAGAAATAAAATAAACATTGAATATGAGGTCCTTATTTTGCATATTTGTTTATCATGATTGTTTAAAAATGGATTGATGGATCCATAGTTTTTTTCAATTAAAGGACACCAACATAAGATAAATTTTCATGTTTTAACTATAGTATTTGTTATCTTTCTTCCACGCCTTTGATCATGGAAAGTAAGCATTAGGATTTGTACTGTTCTTTATACAGATTAAACTCCATAGAAAAATCAAGGTCTGAAATTTTAAAAAGACATAGAAAAAAACAACAAGGAAAGTAGTCTGGAAAGAGAAAGATTTGGTAGAAGACCCTAATCCGAATGATGACGAGACTAGAAACAAAAAGAAGTGAAGAGAAGGAAAATGAGGAGGAAGAGTTATTGGAAGAGAATGCTAACTTAACAAGGGGAGAAGATGAAGCAGAATGAACTAGATATATGATTGCTTACAATGTGATGTGAAATAAAAATTAGGAGGAAAAAGGAGGAAAAGTGAGAAAAAGGGGAGGAGGTGAAGTAAATGAAAGGTGTGATGCTACTAATTGGCTGTATCAACAAATTTAAGATGAAATTGATCTCCTGGAATGTAAAAGGTCTGAATTTGTCAGGGAAAAGGAGAAAAGTATTTACTTATGTTAAGAAACAAAAACCCGATATAGTGTGCATTTAGGAATCACATATTAAAATTAAAGACAGGAGATTGATTCTTAGAAAGAATTTGGAGGAAAATATTTAACATCATATGATAAAAGGAAAGGGGATGTTATTATTTACTTAAATAACCATATAGAAATCTAAAGGATTATTCAATGATAAAAATGGTCACTTCTTGTGTGTTGAAATCAGCTGGAATGGTATAAAAAGTTTAGTTGTGGGGATCTACAGCCCCCTAACTAATAAAGCAAATTTTTATTCAAATCACCAGAATAAAATAGTTAAATATGACTGCGAACATATAATACTTATGGGGGACTTTAATGGAGTCTGTAACCCTAGATTGGACTGCATTTCCTTGAAAAACAAAAGAAAATCAAGGCAAATTGCCTAAATCTTTTTTTTAATTTGCTAGAAAACCTGAGATTAATTGATGTATGGAGATTCCTATTTGAGACCAAAAAAAAAGAATATACCTTTTATTCTGGTTGACATAACTCGTTAGCCAGAATTGATTTGACATTAGCATCTAAATCTTTAATAGGAGATATAAACGATATGTTGGTACTTCCTAGGACGTTATCACACGCGGCGGCAATACAAGAAAGCAGCATCATTCCGGTATGGTTCTGGTCGCGGCAGATGTAATTCCTCAAAAAGAGAGGAATTGCAAAGAACGGGAGTGATGCCACAATGCGCCGGGGATGGCACTGGATGGGGCGGGGTTTGCTGCGACATCGTTTGAACACAGGGGCAAAGGATCCGGAATGAGACGGGGATGCGCCAGGGATGGCACTGGATGGGGCGGGGTTTGCTGCAACGTCGTTTGAACACAGGGGCAAAGGATCCGGAATGGGACGGGGATGCATCGGGGATGGCACTGGATGGGGTGGGGTTTGCTGCGACGTCGTTTGAACACAGGGGCAAAGGATCTGGAATGGGACGGGGATGGGACTGCTTTAGACCCTGTGTCCCTAGTGTTCTATCTGATCATAATATGCAAACATTATAGTTAAGGGAGAGGAAAATAGTGTATAATTGGAAATTAAACAATGAACTGTTGCAAGATTCAGAAGTAATAAAAAGAGTGAAAGTGATTAGAATTCTTTATTAAAGAAAATATGGATAAAGGGGTTGACATAGCTATAGTGTGGGATTCACTGAAAGCTGTTCTGAGGGGTTTCTTCATCCAGCAGAATAGCATAAAAAAGAGGAAACAAAAACAAAGGTTGGATAGATTAAATAGGCAGTTGAGGAGGAGGGAAAACAAAAAGTAAATCCTAAGAATAAATTAATTATAGATAATTTTAAAGTCATCCAGAAATAAACATCTAGGGAATTAACATATGAAATTGGGGAAAAACTTAAGAGAATGAAACAAAGAGAATTTGAATTTGTGAATAAGACAAGTAAATGGTTAGCTTTTGGGTTGAGAAAAGAAAGAGAGAGAAAGCAAATTCTTAGGGTTAGGAAAAATGGTAAAATAGTTATGCAGCAGGATGATATTTTAAAAAGTATTTCAGGACTACTATAAGGAACTATATAAGAAAGATTTAAATTATCAAGGTTTGAAAGACTGGAAAAAAATAGGATATTATTTGATTGACAGAAGCCCAGAGAGAAAGATTAGATAAAGATATCACAAAAGAGGAGATTTTTGGAGGCTATAACTGCAAATAAAATAAAATAAAATAAAGCTCCAGGTCCTGGTGGTTCTAGCCCTTTATTTTATAAAACTTTTGGGGAGGAATTGTGTTATCTCTTACACCAAACAATTTTGAATATATCAGATTCTTAAGATATCTAATTTGTGGAAAGAAGCAAATATTATAATAATCCTGAAAGAAAATAAAGACAAATTAGAACCCTCCAATTATAGACCCATCTCCCTATTAAACATTGATTATAAAATATATGCTTCAATCCTGGCTAACAGATTAAAAAGGGTTTTTTAAGGAACAATAGGAGAAGACCAGAATGGATTTTTACCAGGATGTCAAATTAAGGATAACTTAATATATGTTTTGGATATATTAGAATACTATGATAATCATAATGATAAACAGACAGGAATCTCTTTTTTTAAGATCTGGAGAAAGCAATTGACTCAGTTAATTGGAATACTCTTTTAGAAATATTGCAAAAATGAATTTAGGAAATAAATTTTTAAAATGGATTGGTGAAATTTATGAAGACCAAAAACCCATTTTTTTATTAATGGTGATAAAACAGAAGTAGTAAATATTGGTAAAGGAACTAGGCAAGGATGCCTCCTCTCCTTGCTCTTATTTCTAGTAGTGATTGAACTTTTGATTGTGCAGATTTTAAAAGATAAGGAATTGAAAGGAGTAAGAATACAAAAACAATGAGTATAAAATAAAGGCCTTTGAGGACAATTTGGCAATAAATTTAGAGGACCCCCTAAACAAAGCAGACCAACTTTTAAACATACTTGACTCATTTGGAAAGGTGACAGGATGTAAAATTAACCTAAGAAAGTCAACCATTATAGCTAAAAATATGACCTCATTAGATGAATCTGAACTACAAAACGAAACAGGTATAGAGATAAGGGAAAAGGTTAAATATCTGAGTATAATGATCTCTAAGAAAATAAATAAATTGTTTGATAATAACTATATTAAATAATGGAAAGAGATCAAAAAAGATTTAACAAATTGGAGGAAACTGCAGTTATCCTTTCTAGAGCGAATTGCAGCTATGAAAATGGTCATCTTACCAAAAAAATTATATTTATTTCAAAATCTTCCTATTATGATGGCAGAGAAGGTTATTAATGAATGGCAAAATGATGTTATGAGTTTCATTTGGCGGGGGGGAGCTAGAATTAGAATTAAAGTCTTACAAGACACTAAAAAAAGAGGGGGGTTGACAATACCTAACTTAAAACTTTATTTAGACACTTGTCATCTGGCATGGGTAAAGGATTGGATACTATTAAAGGATAAAAGAATATTAGAATTAGAGGGTGAAAGGTTAAGGTTTGGATTCCCTGCCTTTATATTATATGATAAAGAAAAAACAAACCAACTAGTAAAGAATCACTGTATTAGGAAACCCCTATTATACACTTGGAACAAGTATAAATATAGAATTATCACAAGTATACCTAAATGGTTTTCACCCCAAGAAGCAATATATTAGAAAGAAATGTAGAAAGATGAAGATTGGTGTAAATATAGAGATATTTTACTAGATCAGAAAGGTCAGTATTTAATGAAATTGTGTGATCAGTTAAACCAACAAGGGTTTAACTTAAGTTGGTTTGAATATAGACAGCTATATCAAAGATCTAGAATTGATGTTAAAACTTTCAAAGGATGAAATCAAAAATCTGAACTGGAAGAATTACTAATGGAAAAAGAATATAGAAGAGGGGCAATTTGTTATAGGGTATTTCCATTGTGTTGATCTATTTATTATGAGTAATTATAGCAGAAGATGTTCTTTTTGTCATGTCTCACATACTGGTTTCTGCTTGGCTCACTTTCAGCATTTCCCTTGATCTGAAGAAATACATTTTAGAAATTCTTTCCTCATAACCTGTTGTACTATACTACAGTTCATATATGTTATTAGGCCTTTCAATCCTTTCAGCTGTCCATGGTCAGTCTATTACACTGAAAAAAGGAAATTATCGCACAGCTTTAAAAAGTGACTTATCTGTCCCAGGGTAGCTGGGTTCTTTCACATGGATTTTGCCACCAAATCTGTCGGCCGAGTGCAGCCAGGCTGCAATCCAGGTCCCAGGAGTGCTCAGCAAGTCACTTTTCAAGCTACTGCCACTGTCCTGGCTCAATGCTAGGGAATCATGTGAATTGTAGGTTTGTTTTTTTCTGAGACATTGAGCCTTCTCTGTCAGAGAGCTCTGGTGCCACAATAAACTACAGTTCCCATGATTCCCTAGCATTCAGCCAAGGCAATTAAAGTGGTCTCAAGCTGGATTATTTCTGTCAGTCTGTACAGGCCCTGAATAAACTACCTTCAAAATTGCTGTCTTGGAATACACACTGCTTCTAATAAAGAATACACTGAAAGATTCTGTCCATGACTTCTTTGAGCTAAAGTTTTCTGTGTTCCTCAGATAACTCTGGTAACCTTGGAGCCACAGTGACTTTTGATCTTTATTTAGAACTTCACATCAGTCATTTAATTGAGGTGTCCTGCTACTGCCCCTGGAATCAAGCAGCTTGAGTCTTGTATTCCATAGACTATTTACCAAGGTATTAGTCCATGCTGTTCTGAAGATATTTTTTCTTCAATCACAGACTCACTCAAAAAAAACCCTCAGTGCCTGTGGTTTCTCATGTCCTTTTTCAGCATATATGTTAGCAAATTTTGTTTTTACCATTGCTATATATATTCCCTTTGTAGCACTTAATTGGACTTAAAGTTAGACTTTATTAAAACTGCTTCACTTTCCAGTTAATATTTTCTTCAATTCAACAAATTCAACACAGTATTATATTCATAGATATTACTGTCATATTACATATATGTCACATGGATTTTAAATACTGTAAGATAGATTGATAGCCATGCTATACATATATGCCAAGACATAGGACGTTATCACACGCGGGTCTCAAAGCGGGAAGAAAGCAGTATGGAATCAATCCAGAACTATACCGGTATAGACCCCACAAGACGGAAATGGCTATCAGACGCAACTAGCATCATTGCGCAATTAACAAAACCGCGATAGATGCACTCCTGGGAACCGTATCTGCCGTTCACACACAAGTGAGAAGATCCCTTCCAGAACCCAGCAAGGATGTTCTTGCTGCCCGATCAAAACAGGAAGTACACGTCATAAGATGCTTCCTCACAGATCCATGGGAAATAGCACGGGGAACCATGGGTTATGTTGGGGAAATGCTCCACAATACGTATTTGGTGATCAGACATACGGCGAAAGCAGTATTATTGTGGTATCATTCTGGTCGCGCAATTGTAATTCCCCAAGAAACCGGCATTTAAAAGAACAGGGATGATGCCACATTGGGACGGGGTTGGGACGGGGTTCTGTGCGACGTCGTGTGAACACACTGGGGGAAAAAACGCAATAGGACGGGATTGAGTGTGGATTCTTTCTGCTTTAGGCCCCGTGTGATAACGTCCTTAGAGCGATATCACACTACGCTGTTATAGTGCTATTATTTGTCTTTAACTGCTATGGCTGCCTCTTGTGGCATTCTGGGATTTGTAGTTTAATGAGACCTAAAAGCTCTCTGGCTGAGAATTCTAAATGCCCCTGCTTAAATTGCAAATCCCAGGAGGCAGCCATAGCAGTTAAAGTGGAATAGTAGCACTATAACAGTGTAATGTGATATTGGCCTTAGTTTGTGGAAGCCCAAAGCATTTTACACACTGCTTAGACACAGCAAAACATACTCACATTGCATGTAGTACCTACATAGTCTGAAGCAAATTGGACCAAAACAATTAATAAATTTACATTTCAATTTTTGCATTTTGGGGGAAAATATCTTAGTGGGTTTTTTTACATGAAAGGAAAAGACAAAACAAAGGTTAATTGATATTCACTTTAATAAATAAACATTTCACAAGAAACCCACCTATGTTTATCCCATTAAAGATATCACAATTGAGAAAATTTACCTTAAAGGAACTCTTGATTTATGAACAGAAAACACTTCTCCATTGTAATCTGTTTATTAATTAGAAAATATTTTAATAAGTCATCTGATATCATGCATGCAGAAGGCACAGAAGAATGTGGGCAGTTCCAGTACATGTGAAACTGTAGATCTCCCTATCTTCAGATTGCATCTTTTTGGAAAATCATGTAGAAATGAAAGCCTGATTTACTAATTGCAATACTCTTTTAAGGGGCTAAACAAATGGGCAGGAAAAGGTGACATGAAGCTGCCTTTTCCAAAGGCCACAGTAACAGCGCTGGCCCCGAGGCCGTGGTGAAGGAGGACAGAACAACCACACTGGGGGGGGGAGTGAATGTGGCTTTTCTGAAGCTGTATTCAAGCTCCACCTATTGCACCATCACCCCGAGGATGCAGTGAAGGTGGATGCAGCAACTACACGGGGTGGCAGCAAATGCAGCTTAGAGCTGTGGTGCTGCTTTAATTTTTTTCTCACTCCCTTGGGCACATGCACATGTGTGCAAGAACCGAGAAGTACTCGCTGCCAGGTTAATAGCTATGTTGGCATCATTGTACACCTGCACAATGCAAGAGGCAGTGATATCCTGGATGTCATGTTGCCTGTGTGGCCTGTACTGGCAATCAGCCTGAAATGCACGGGCAGAGGAGCCACCGCCATGATGGTCCCACTGACCACTGCAACTGCTGCATACATGGACGATAGTAGTGATGACTCAGAGGACACAGAAGAGACAACTGCTAGGTTGGGTGCCACAGTCATTCTGCAGTTTACTGCCACTGCTGCCCTCCTGATGCCAGTGGAGAGACACCCACACCACTGGTGGATGTACCCCAGAAGCACTGTCTGGTGGGACAGGTTCGTCACATCCATCTGGTCAGATGAGCAATGGAGGACATTCTTCCGAATGCCCCATGCACTCTTCCACAGGCTAGTGGAAATACTGCATCTGGAACTAGAGAGGTCAGACACTATGATGAGGAAAACCATCCCGGTGGAGAAGAGGGTTGGCATGGCCATCTGGACACTCGCCCACAAAGGCAGCTACAAGCAGACTTTGGAGTCGTTTGGTGTTGGTCCTACCACTTCAGGGAAAGTATTGCCTTGGCTATGGAGAAGCTACTTCTCAAATAGACAATGTGCCTGGAAGATGCATCTCAAGTAAGGAAAGTTGCACACCCTTGTCCCTTATCCTTTGCAATCCTGCACACCTGGGCCAAATACGTCATTATTCAGTGTACATTATGTCATTATATGTGTACAAAGGGGAATGACCAGGAGTGCCCTGCTTGTGTACCTGTGCAGGTAAGCCAGAGTTGTCATTCCCATTATTGTCACCCAGAGGTAACAGAGATCATAGAGGGCTTCGCTCTACTCCTCTAGAGTGCTCTCCTGGCATACCTGTGCAGGTACACCAGAGTTGTCATTAATCCCCCTGCTTCTCCCCTCTTCTTGTCACCCACAAATCATAGATGGCTTCAGTGAACTCGGCTTCCTCCAAGTAGTGGTTGTCATAGATGAATGCCACTGTCAAATCATGCCACCCTTGGGGCAGAGGAACAAGTTTGTCAACCGAAAGGACACCTATTCCCTCATCCTGCAGGGGACATGTCACCACACAGGACACTTTGTGACTGTGGAATTGGGCTGGACAGAGTCAACTCATGATGCAAGAGTGGCAAGGAACTCCATCATCTTTGAGACCATGGAGGCTGGCATCTATGTGCCAGGAAACCCCACCATCACCCTGAGCGGCCAGTACATCACCCCCTTTCTGCTCGCTGACAGCACCTATCCTATTCAGAAGTGGCTCATGAAGCCCTACCAGGGCACCATCAATGCCAGCCAGAAAGCATTCAACAAGAAGCTGAATTCTGCCAGGAATGTGGTGAAAGGGGCATTTGGAAGGCTGAAAGTGCCTCACTGCCCCACTGCTTATGGCAGAGGAGAATGTTGTCCTCATCATCACCTCACATATAATCCTGCACAACCTCTGTGAGACCAAGGGCAGGGTGCTGGATGAGGGAATGTGCTACAGGCACCACTTTGTGCTGCCCACCCTGAGAGCACCCATGGAGGACAATGACATTGTGAAACAGAGAGAAGGGGAGGCTGTAAGGAAGGCCCTGGCAGACTTCTTTGTCACTGGGAGGAACTGAAGTTTCCCCTTTCCTCCACATGTTATCCTAGGGCACGAATGTACTGTGACATGATAAGCAGCTCAATAAACATATCCTATCATCCACACTCTGTATGCCTATCATTCATGCTCTTATGCAGTCATTCTTAACCATATGCCTCAGGGAGACACACACACACACACAAACAAAGAAAAGGGCATTGAGGGATCAGCTGGTGCCAATTTTACTGGGCATTAACCGATACAGTGCATCAACAACCGTCTCTCTTACAATGTATCTAGTTGCTGAAATTCAGCCTTCCCTAATGGCCCATTCAATTGTATCAATTGGTAGCCCACGGGGCAACCATTGAGGGCCCGATTCAAACTTCTGCTGTGAGGGTCTCCATTGGCTAGGAGCCAAGTAAAGCCATCTCCTTTCAGGCACAGCTGAACATAAATGTCCCTGCAGACCTGCACTGCCCATAAGGATGACATGGCAGCCAGAAGAAGAGTGTCCATCCTGATCACCTACTGATCTAACTAGGGATGTTATCACACGTGGGCCAGAAAGCGAAAATAAAGTGGAAATGAGGCATTCCGAAAATAAATGGGAAATAAACAATAATTCCGCAAACGTCATTACCTTAATTGCGAATTTACAGTAATCGCATTAAACGTCCACACACAAGCGAAAAAAGCCCGTAAATGTACTAGAAATGAGCCTCTTGCACATGAGCAGATAGAGGAATGCTCGCTGGAACCATGGCAACAGCAGGGAAATGTTCCCAAATGTGCATTTGGTTATCACATTATGGTAAATTCGAAATTACCTTAATTGTGCATTTGCATTTCCTCCAAAGAACCGAATTTCAAAAGATCTCATTTCTGTCCACTTTCTGTCCACTTTCTGTCCAGTTTCTGTGCAACGTCGTGTGAAAACACGGGCCACTAATCCGGTTTCAGTCGGGATTTTGTGTGGATTTTGTGTGGATTTGACCCCGTGTGATAACGTCATAGGAGGTGGGCATTCTCCTTCATGCTCTCAGAGAGGAAGCAGCCACGAGAAGGGTGATGTCCAGTACCAATCACCCTTACCAGGGGTTTCTTTAATGAGGCCTCCCTTGTCCTCCACCAGCAGGGCTTTCAGAGGATCTTCAAGCAATGCCAAACAAAGTTCAAGGCACTGAAGAGGGTCTTCTTTGAAGCCCTGTGGATTATGGGGAGCACCCCCGAGTTAGGAAGTGGCCACCTTTTTATGACTGCATGACCTCTGGTTGAGGACAGGCCACCCACAGTGGGAGGATCATCATCCTTCAGGTAAGTGCCAGGACCTGCAATGCTTCCTGATGCTCATTCCTACCCCCCATCACCCATGCCTATCCCTCCCCTCCCTCTCTTCAAACATCCATTCATCCTAATGGTGTCCCTCCTATCCCCAAATACATGTATGCGGTGGTAGCTGCAGGGATAGTGAGGGGACCCACCCAGCTCCCCCTCCTCCTCTGCCTTGGAGCCTGAAGCTGCCCCTGCCAGAGAGGGCCAGGGAGAGGGAGCACCTGCCATCCAGTGGCAGCCACAGAAGCCTCCCATGGCAGAAGGTAGGATCCCAAGGAGAGAGGAGATGGCTGCATGAGTATAGTCTCCATGGCATTCCTGTCCTCCCCCTCCCCCACCACTTCCCATAGCAGTTTGGTAACTGGTTTCTTCCCCTTTCACAGGAGGAACCTGGTCCAAGCTGCCATCCAGCAGGTCAGGAATGGAAAAGGATGTCAGTGCCACCTCTTGGCTCACCTCTTGGAAGCCCAGGAACAGGATCGGCAATGAGGTAAGGGTGGCAGAGAAACAGGGGAAGGGAGTGGTAGGGGACCCAGGAACCCTGGCTGTGGCATTGGGTGATCAGGTATGCAACTATCTCCTAACCACTTGTTCTCTTTTGTTTCCCCTTGAAGATTGCCGGATGGAGCAGCAGGTGGCGGCCATGGAGGACAAAATAGAAAAACCCCAGGAAACCATGGCAGCTATCATGGAATGATTTGGGCCCCTCAAACCCTAAGCCTCCATCTCCACCTCCCCAATGCACCTCTTCCTCCCCTTCCCCCTTGTAAACAGTTACTGTAAATAGTTTTTGTTATTTAAAAAATATTTTTTAAAAAAAAATGATTCCATCTTCTGCACACCTGCACAGGATCAATGATAAACCTTCCCCTTCCCCTTGTAAACAGTTGTAAAGTCTTTTTTGAGAATAAAATGTTTTTATTTTTAAAAAAATTGTGATATTTTACATGCAGATGTACAGATTCAACTTAGGATCACTGCAGGGAACCAGTGAGGAGAACCAGTGAGGTGGGCATGGTGGGGGATAGTAAGAGATAGGTTAACCTTGGGAAGGGAGATGTTGTTTAGGAAGACGATGGTGGTGACTGCCTTGTTACTGGTGCTGGCTGCTAGATCCCCTTCTCCCTGTACTTGCCCTCCACCTTTGGGGGTGATGAGAGGGCTGTGGCACTGCCAGCTCACTGAAGAGGGTGGGAGATTCATCTATGGGACATTTCTCAGTGATCTCCACCTCCATAGCAACCCCCTCCTCCAGGGCTGTGGGGCTGGCCATCCTAACACTGCCCTGCTCCACAGACCCCCCCCTCCAGGGCCAGAAAGTGCCCCTCCTTCTTGTGCCCTTGCGCCTTGCTCTCACTCTCTATGCCACTGATGCCACCTTGGGCTGTCCTCATGATTTCCACAAGCTGGCCAGCAGACCAGTCTGCACCTCCAGGGTGGAATTGAGGTGCTGCTGCTCCTGGACTGATCTCTCTAGCAAATTCCTCTTCTGATGTTCCGCCAGCCTCTACTGCTCTCTCTGACTCTCCCTGTGCTGTTGAACACAGTCCCCCTGTTCCATGAGTTCCTTCATCTAGTCTGAGCTGCGATCCATCAGCCAATCCATGGGACTAGCAGTTGTTGCAGCTGCTGAGCAACGGACCCTCTTCTTTTGGATCTCATGTGGGCAGGCTGCTGGTGGCATTGCAGCTCTGGGATTAGCTGTTTCTGCTTCTGTTTCTCATACTGTTTCTCGTTCTATGGGACATAGGGCACAGTAGGGCACAGTAGGGCACAGTTTTAACACAAAACACAAAACATGTCCTGCAAGGATCAGGGGGGAGGGGAGAGGTAAGGACAAGGGAGGGTTGTGTAGAAAGACCGGATACATGCACCTGGTACTCATGCAAGGGACATGGTCAACACAACACATATACAAAAGTTACCTCAGGAACCCACCCACCCGCAAAGCATGCCAGGACGTGAAGGTGGTGTGCAGTTCCTATGAATACCTGCACACATGCACAGAAGACATCACAAAAAGCCATGCAAACTGCCATGCCCATTGGGTGCAAGCGTACCTGTGATGGCATACATTTATTGTCATTATAGAGAACGGCTGTATTGTGTGCAGCCTGGACCTGTTGAATCAGCTGGTTGAATTATCCAGGACCTGCCCTCTCATCGCCTTCACTGTCATTACTGGCTGCTGTATTGGTCAGTGGGAGAGGTGAGTGATCATGGTAGCTACCGACTGTGGAAGATATAGTGCTCCTCTCTCTAGCATAAGATGGTGGTCTGCTTGTGAAAGTTGTAGAGGTCCCCTCCCCAGCATGGCCCAGCACCATCAGGCCTAGAATAAGAAGAAGAGCCCTCCCTCCATTCCATCCGATGTCATCTGGGAGAGAGACACCAGGCCCAGCACCATCGGGCCTAGAATAAGAAGCCCTCCCTCCATTCCATCCGATGTCATCTGGGAGAGAGAGACCAGACCCAGCACCATCGGGCCTAGAATAAGAAGAAGAGCCCTCCCTCCATTCCATCTGATGTCATCTGGGAGAGAGAGACCAGGCCCAGCACCATCGGGCCTACGATAAGAAGAGCCCTCCCTCCATTCCATCTGATGACATCTGGGGGAGAGACACTAGGCACAGCACCATCGGGCCTAGACTAAGAAGAAGAGCCCTCCCTCCATTACCATCCGATGTCATCTGGGGGAGAGGCACTAGGCCCAACACCATCGAGCCTAGAATAATAAGAAGAGCCCTCCCTCCATTCCATCTGATGACATCTGGGGGAGAGGCAACAGGCCCAGTACCAACGGGTCTAGACTATCTTTTAAAACTTACCTTTTAAGGGGCTGGTCGGTTTCTGGATTTTTAGGTTCTGTTTAGATTGTATTAACATATCTTTATGTAAATTTAATGTTGTAAGCCACCCCGATTGCTCTGCAGAGGGGCAGGATATAAATAAATATTTATTATTATTATTATTATTATTATTATTATTATTATTATTATTATTATTCAAGGTGGAGACATCCACAACTCTCTGATTACAGGATGTCTCATCCGAGTCAGGGTGTCCGTCCTGGTCATCTTTATAACAAGAAGTGAGGGTCATGTCTGCCCTATGCTCACCTTGGTGCCATGTTCTCCCCTGTGTCCCTTCCTAGGGGCCCTAACACATCTTACCTTGAGAGGGCATCAAAAACTCCTGGGTGCATTCCACCTCAGAGGTGTCACAGCTTCAACTTCACAGCTTCAACTCTGACTGGCCGGCCAACTGGAACTCTGTTAACTTCACCACTGGTACATAATCTGCTCAGTCATATGCTATCATCCTTGGCAATGAAGGCATGGAGCTCCTTGTAGAAGGGCATGGTATTAGGATGCTGGCCACTCTTGGCCTTGTGATCCCTCATCTTCTTGTAGTGTCCCTTGAGAGTTTTGGCCTTCTGGAAACACTCTATTGTGTTGGTGGCCCTTAGCCCTCATGTCTTCTGCCACCTCCTTAAATGTATCAACATTCAAGAAGGAGGCTCTCAATTTGTGCAGAATATGTGATTGTGACCAGACAGCTATCAGGTCAGCTATCTCTACATAGGTCCACAATGTCCCTCTCCCTCTTTTGGGCTCACTTGTCGATGGTGCTGCCATTTTGCCCAGTGTAAAAGACAAGCACAGATGAAGCACAGATAAATAGCTGCGCAGCTACACAGGACCACTGGAGAAATAGTGCTGGAATGTGCATGGAGGTCCAGCGGAGAAGTGAAAGTGACTCTTATCACTTTCTCCTGCCAAAACATCTGGCACAAACACTTTACGCGCCTCGTAGTTGCTAGGGCACATGTGTATTAGGGTTAGGGTTGTAATATGCAGGTGCACCTATGGCGGTGCGTCCACACCAGGGAGTATAGAGCGCTTTAAATTGAAGCCGGCTTTATACAGTGCATGCCTTGGAAACATGCCTCTTTTTCCAGTGCATGTGCAGTGGTGTGTCCACACCTGGGACTAAATGGTGCTTTAAATTGAAGCCTTGTTCTTACAGCGCATACTCCAGATCCACGTATAATTTTCCGCTGCACATGCAGCAGTGCATTTACATAGGTGGGTTAAATGTCATACACCCCTTTTTGTGCCACACTGATTCAGGTGCATACAGACACACCTGTAGAGGTGTGCCTCTTTCGGGAGGAAATGGGGAAAAGCTGCTTCTTTTTGAAGCGGCTTTTCTCCCATATGGCACCTAGAGGGCACTTTCCTTCCGGCTTTTAGACATGTGTCGTCTAAACACTATGCCTCCAAATCAGCCTCAAAGCACCTCTTTTTGCCCATCTGTTTATCCCTTTAGTGAACTAATGTAGGAGGAATCTTTGCAAAACCTGGATGAATAATAATGCTTTCTTTTGGAAATCCAATAAAATGTGGATCTAATTGAAAATTATTATTATTATTATTATTTCCCCAAAGAAATTGGGACTCTAAGTGGCTTACAATTTAAAAGGACAATACAGTTAAAACATACAAAAGTGAGGATTAAAATATAATTAAACTATTACAATATTAAAACACATCACTCATTAAAAGAATAAAATGCAGTTTAAAAAAGATAAAATCAGTTAAAGACTGGACAATTAAAACAGCCTATTTTTAGATCTAATGTCTGTGTATTAATCACCACATCCTGTGAAAAAAATTCTAAAACTATTGTTCCATGAGAAGTTTAGAATATTTGACACAATCCAAGTAAAATGGAATTCACTTTGACTCTGTTCTATTATTTTTAGACAAATTTAGCCTTAAAATCCAGTCTTAGACTAGACTCATTATAACCAATGGAGCAAGCAAGTCATGATTAACTAAAGTTCCATTGACTGCAATTTCTCTCTTCTTTGTCTTAATCTATGCTTCTATTGAAGTGATTCAAACCATATTTCTAAGACCTATAACAGGTATTCTCTGTTATATGCCCAATGTAATCCCACAACTAGTGTCAGAATCCTACTGTACAAATCTATGATTAGACTAGAATCCCACTATAGAGTCTTGTGCATACATTTATCAGTTAATTTGAAGTTTATCTTCATCCCTGTAAGACTGTCCTCACTGACCTTAACAGATACCTTACAAACTAAATAAAAAATTACAAAACTTTAATTTATTATTAATTTTAGCTCTATTGTATAGCTATAACTACCCTTCCTTATGGAATACAGAACAGCAAAAGCACTTAGGTTTGGCCATTTACACCTATTTTAGGGATAATGAAAGGACATTTGTGCCCACAAATTACTTTGCTGAATTTATTATTCCTAGTTTCAATATATCATTTACCTTTGCTAGATCAAATGGTTAACTATTGTCACTCCTGGAAGGAAGATTCAGGAGGATCACTTAACCAGAATATTTACATCCTTGTGAAGCAGAGGATGTGGAAACACCAATATTTTATTGAATTGCCCCTTTTACCATGACACTCAATTTACTTTTATTATTACATCAGTCTTACAAGAAATTCATGGCAGATCTGATCACTTCTGTACAACACATCATCTATCCAATCAGAATTTCATAATTACAGCTAAATAGCTAGATTTTATGCTGCTGCCATTGTTTGTCACAGATCATCAACAAAACAGTGACTCACATCCTAAATTGGACTTATGACTTTGTAACAGCTGGGGATTCACATTTATAGTCATTAATGACCAAACATGACCCTCTAAATCTTCCTTTTCATATTGACAAGACCATAACCAATGGATCACTAAAGCACTGCAGATTGAGGCACTAGAAATGGCTTCTGTGTTGCTCTCCCAGTTTTGGGACAAGCAGTAGCAGCATGACCCTATAAGGTGCATCCAATTCCTGTTACTGATGTTTCTCACAAATAGGAGAACTCTACAGATGTCATTTCCCAGCACCTTCATCTGCAGCATCTTCAAAAGCCCCTGGTGGTCTCGCTGGGGGCTGGGGGGACAGCAGTGGTCTCGCTGGGCAGGTGAGAGGGCAAGGTAGTTCCCCCCCCCCCAGCACCAGATGACACCAACTTAAGGGATGCCACTGGGAGGTTTAGAAAGGGAGTATTGTCAAATTTAATTATAATGACAGAGCCCTGCCATCTGTCAATGCTGGATCTCAACCAATATTTTAATATTTCAAAGAAGTTCTCATAATGTTTTAATGCAAAGCATTTCATATGTCATTTGTACTTTGAGAACCATTTTCTAATTTACACAGTATTATTTTTACTTTATTTTATTTAATCTATCAAGACATGTTTTATAATTTCCTTTTGCAGGACAAAACAAAATATCACTCAACCTAGGGTTGCCATAATTCTCTACCACCAAACCAGGACAAAATCTTTTTTTAAAAAGTAGACAAAATTTGGGCAAAATGTAGGACAAATTTTAGGCCAAAATGTAGGCTGTTCAAGAAAAATAGAGGACATGACCAACTAAACTAACAACTTTTTTTAAAAAAACAAACCCTTAATATAAATGAATTATTCTTAGTCGTGCTCAAAATGGAGGAGAATTTAACATTCTTCCAGAACAGAAGGCAGAAATGTAGCTCCTCTTTTCCAGCCAACATACAATTATCAACAACCCATCCTCAAAAAAATCCAAAAAACATACACACACATGCACCACACTTTGGTATTTAACATGGCTTATTGTATATTTCAGTTGCTTGTTCCATGACAAACTGTTTGAGTTTAACATTTAACATGGCTATATCACATATTTAACATGCCATAATAATAATAATAATAATAATAATAATAATAATAATAATAATAATAATAATAGATTATGTTAGTCTGTATTCCAACCAAGTCAAGGGAAGGTATGTATGTTGTGTTGATGCATACATATGTGCCTTCAAGTCACCAGTCAACTTATGTTGTTGTTGTTGTTGTTGTTGTTGTTGTTGTTGTTGTTGTGTGGCTTCAAGTCAGTGTCCTACTTATAGCAACCCTAAAACAAAACCATCATAGGGTTTTCTTGGCAAGGTTTGTTCAGAGGGGGTTTGCCCTTGCCATCCTGAGGGTGAGAGAGTATGACTTGTCCAAGGACAAATGCCGGCCTATCTCCTAAGCCTAGGCCTTGCTGCTGCTGCCCGCTGCCCTCTGCCGCCGCCACTGTGCCAAAAGTGCAGAGAGAGCCGCCAGTGGCCCCATCCTCCCTCCAGCCCCCTCAAGGCAGAGAGGCCTAAAAGGCCTAGGGGCTGCCTGCTGACGCACTTTTGGCATGGCAAATGACAGTGGAGGCCCCATCCTTCCCCAGCCCCCCCCCCCCCCCAAGGCAGAGAGGCCTAAAAGGCCTAGGGGCTGCCAACCACCATGCTTTCGGCACTGCAAATAGTGGTGGAGGCCCCATACTTCCCCCCAGCCACCCCCCCCCAGAGAGGCCTATCATGGCCCTGGGTGGTTCGGCCTAGCCCCCTCCAATCCCCCAATAAGGTCTACTTTCTAAGCCTAGCCCTAGCCCTAGGCCTCACTGCTACTGCCTACTGCTGCTGCCATGCCAAAAGTGCAAAGAGAGGTGGCGGCAGCTGAGGAGGCCCCAAACCTCCCCCAAGAGAAGCCTCCCCCCATCCCCAACTCCCCCCCCCCAGACCCAGGACTGCAAGGTCTATCAGACCCTTGGATCTCTTTGTCACTGCCTGCCTCCGCTGCTCACTCTCTACTGAAAGAAAATGCTTCTTCTCCTCTGGGACACTGCCCCTTGAGGGACAGGCTGCAGGGGGCAGGCTTCCAGATTCTCTGTCCTCATAGGCTAGGCACAGAGGAGGAGGAGCTTTTCCATTCCACAGCCAAGAGAGAGCACCTGCTGGCCTGCAGCAGAGGTGGGGGAGAATTTGGTCAGCTGGGGCCTGGGACATCTGTGTAAAACCTGGCCGGGATATTCCCAAGGCTCAAAAACCATGAATTTCCCAGCTAACTAGAAATAGTGCAGATTGAGTCCACTTTAAGGGTTAGGGTTAGGGAATCATGGGAACTGTAGTTTACTGTGGCAGCAGAGCTCTCTGACAGAGAAGGCTCAATGTCTCAGGAAAAAAAACAATTCCCATGATTCCCTAGCACTAACCCTAACCCTAAAAGTGGACTCAATTTGCACTATTTCTGGCAGTCTGCAAAGGCCCTCAATCAGTCAATCTGGATTTAATCTGTTGTCTCCCTCCACTCCCTACCTTGGCATATTTTCTTTCTTACTGTTGAAATTTTGGCAATAAATTAAATAGACGAAGGACCTTCCCTTTTTCAGTTATACAACTTGGTAAAGTGCCTTAAATTCTAGAACTTGTTCAGAAAAGAATCCTGGTTGCTTCAAACTTATACAAGAACAATTATCAAAAGAAATGGAATGATATTAAAAAAGACTTGGAAAAATGGAAAGACCTAAAATTATCGTTATTTGGAAAAATAGCTGTAACCAAAATGAATATACTCCCAAAGATGTTATTCATGTTTCAAACCATTCCGATTTTGAAAAACGAACACCCATTGAAAGACTGGCAGAAACAACTTTCAGAATTCATTTGGGGAGGGGAAAAACCTAGAACAAGGCAGAAATATATGTTTGATACAAAAGAAAGAGGCGGTTGGACAGTTCCTAACCTAAAATTATATTTTGAGGCCAGCTGTTTGGTATGGCTAAAAGAATGGTTGATGTTGAGAAACACAAAGTTATTAAAATTGGAAGGATCAGAGCTTAGGTTTGGCTACCATGTATACCTTTTTTATAACAAAATACAAGCAAATCAAGAATTTAATAATCATTTTATCAGAGTATCTTTATTCAGAGTATGGAAAAGATACAAGAAAAGGATATGCGCACAGATACCATTATGGATGTCCCCTCACGAGGCACTATATAGAGTAGATCCACAAAGAAAAGAAAAATGTTTAAAATATGAAGAAATATTTAAAAAGAAGGGAATAGAATTAGAAATGAAACCACTTAATCAAATTAGAGAGGAAGGATATGAATGTGGTTGGTTTCTGTACCACCAAATTAACTCAAGATTCCAGATAGACAAAAAAGAAATGGGAATAACTAGTGAGAAATCAGAACTAGAAAGAATAATATGGGATGAGAAATCTAGTAAGATCTTGGGATTATATAAAAAAAAACTATTAGAAATATATATGGAACAAGACATGGTTAAACAAAATATGATTAAGTGGGCAAAAAACTGTGGGAAATCATTAGAAATTAGAATTAGCCCAATGGGAGAAATCTTGGAAGACAAGAGCGAGATATACAGCCTGTCAAGAGATCAAAGAAAATTTCTATAAGATTATGTACAGGTGGCATCTCTCACCAGATAAACTAAGTAAAATATATAGACATACAAATAACATTTGTTGGAAGTGTGAGCAGGAGAAGGGAACTTACTTTCATATGTGGTGGGAGTGCCAAGAAGCAAAAAGATTTTGGAAAAAAATAAATGATATTATAAGAGAGATACTAGGTGTGTATATACAAAATAGACCTGAAACAATGTTATTAAATATGATAGAGGACAAAATAGAAAAATCACATGGCAAGACTATTTTTTATATGTTAACAGAAGCTAGGATTGTATACACCAGGTATTGGAAAGTGGAAAAAAAAGTGCAGATAGATGATTGGGTAATAAAACTGTTTGATATGATTGAAATGGATATACTGTCTAAAAAAATAAATGAAGAAATGAAGAGACAAGAGAAGGAAGAATGGAGGGAGGTGATAAGATATGTGAAACAGAAATGGCCGAATCTCCTAATAGAAGACTCTATATTAAAGGAATGAAGATTGAAAAAGAAAATCCAAATGTATGAGATATATAGTATATTATATATGACACATAGTTAAATATATAAGTTAGAAATAAGGATATGTATATAACATTGTAATAAAATCAGTAATATGAAACAGTAAGATGATTGTATGGAATATGTTAAGGTAATATAAGAAAGGGAAAAGGAATATATAACATGATGTATATAATATATAAAAAGATGAGCTTATAATAATAAACTAGGCAACTACATAGAAAATTTTTGAGTTCTTATCAGATAAGCAATAAGATATACGAAAAGAAAGAATATGGTTGATAAGTGGTTAAATTGAAGTCTTTTATTTTTGTTTTATGTTAACCTTTGCAACATAAGGCACTGTGTCTCATTTAGTGTAATGTTTAGTTTTTGTTCAGTGTAATGTGTTGTCGTTTTGTTGTTGTTGTTATTTTGTCTGTATATTTTTACTGTATGTGTACCTATTTGTATAAAATTAATTAAAAAATTAATTAAAAAAAAAGAAAAGAATCCTGGTTGCTTTCATGAACAACATCAAACTAAAAAGGACCAAAATGATTTAAGGAAAGTGCTGGTCACAAATTATTTTCCCATGGCATCACTGTTTCTAAAGTTGAGTTGCACCCCAAGACTGTTTTCCCTCTAAAATGATGGCAAAAAGCTAATTGGAATTATAATTAGATAAATTACTAGTTTGATGCCAGTTTAAAAACCTTTGGCCAGCAGTAATAATAGTAGCCCAAAGAGATATGACTAGATTATTACATTAAATGGAGAGGTCTTGATTCAGTTGCTCTTCTTAACTAAAGTAAACCCATTGAATAAATTGGATTTATATAAGTGCTGATTTACCATTTAGCAATTAATTCAGTTGGGGTGTTGCAGACCATCCCAAAGGGCCAGCCTGGGGATGGAGCTGGGGTGGAGCATCTGCATGCCTGGTGCCCCAACCCCCGCCCAACACCATCCTGACACTGCATGGCCGTACGCAAGGCATGTGGCATCTGGACACCCTCCAGGCACAGCGTGTAGACACACTGTGCCGAAAGGGCATGGAAGAGCTGTGGCTCTGGCTTCTAGGGAGGCCTTTTGCTGCCCCTAAAACGAGCAGCATTTTGCTGCCCTTTTAGGGGTGGCAAAAGGGAGGATCGGGGCCTTAGCATTCAGTTGCTGCAACCCTGATCCACAGCTAGCAGGGGTGGCCCAGAGCCTAGCATAGCCCCTTAGTCTGCATAGCCCCTTAGTCTGCTGTAGTTGGTAGTAGCAATTGGATGGGTCAAAAAAGGGAAATCTAAGGCTAATTGTCATCACACAGATGACATGCATTGAAAACTCTGTTGTTTTACTATAGGTGCTACTTATCCCCCAAGTTGCCATTTTTTCATGATGTCGTAAACAGAAATGGTGCAGAAGCACTAAACAAAACAAGTAGGCTTTGATGCTATTTTTTTGTCAACCAATTTTAGAACACATGTTCCTTGGATTTGGTTAAGAAAACAGAATTTGCCTTACACTAAGTCTAATAAGCACTAATAAATTGGGTCATTTATCCCAGTATAGCCATCATAACTGACAGCAGTTATCCAGATACTCAGAGAGATTTTTCCAGGCCTACTTACATATTCCAAGAATTTAACCTGGGACTTTTCCCCACTGAGCTGCACCCCCCACATCAAAATGTTATATGAGGCCTTTTTTTTTAACTTCTAAATTTAGCTTGACCTTGCAACTCTGTTTTGGAAAGAAAATCTCATTTCAGTCATGAACAGTCTGAATTTAAAGGGTGCACTTCAGAAAAGATACCATGACACTTCAAGATGTATATTTATGATTCATTTCTCCTGCTCAGAAGTGCAACTCTGTTTAAAATGTCTCTCATGCACAAATGCTTAGAGAACATCCTGACATGTACACAACCACACTGTGTTGTCCGATAAGCTGCTGCTCGTTTGTACATATCTTTATTTTCTTTGGGTCTGAAAAATGAATGTTATTGAAAATAATGCTTCCCCATTGTACAACTTATGAGTTACATCAATAGAAAATGACCAGATCCTCTCATATTGGTGACATTTAAAGGAGTGATTTGCTCTTAACATTCTCTGTGGGCTACCTTGCTATAATTTCATGACCCTCCATCAAAAGACCTTATCACTTGTCTCTACCATCGAGAATAGCATGTTCTCACATAAAATATAGCTGAACAAAGCTAGCAACAGGCCTAGAGGCATGATAAATGTAGAGTATTCTTGAATATTTAAAGTTTAAAGCCACATTATCATTTCTGGCTTCAAGTGAACTTCTTTACTGTTGTCACTTTTGCATTTCCTCCTTATACTTCAACATAAATAGTGTGTAGAAAAATGTCCTGTAAATTTTATTTGTTTTTGTTCTGTTTGTTTTTAATTTACAGATGCAGTACTGAATTGGCTATCACATCAAATTATTACTGTTAAAAATATGTTATACAACATAGATTCAAAACAAGATTTTGTAAACAAGATTTTGCCTCTGTCCCGCAGCGCACCATCCCACGGCGTCCTGGAAGCTCTCGTCTGCTTCCCCCCTAAGCCTCATTTGGAAGGTATACTACAGGACTGAAGGATATATTCTCCATTTGGCTAAATCCTCTGCAATACATTTTTCAATATTTTTTCCTTTAGTTCCCAAGGAACCAGTTCACACAAATGCATGGGAGTAAATGTGTGGTTCAAACACAGAGAGAGAGACAACTGTGATGTTTGAATATCGTTGAAAGGCTCCAGTGTGGGTTATGGTGTCCTTTCAAAAATTTAGAAAGTATAATTTCAGGATTAGAAATAATAACTTTCATGACTTTCATGACTCTTAAGCTAATACACATGGGATAGGATAGTTGTATGCATTGGGGAGTGGTTTTGAACTAAGGCCCCCAAAATACTCCATGGGCCATGGATGAAGCAGCAACTTATTTCTCTATTTATCATACACTACAAGATATAGGCTGTCATCATCTTAAACTGATGTATGAATATTTCAAGTTGAACTGAGTAATTGTGCAACATTTTTCATATTCCCAGGAGGGGAGGAGAGACAAAGATATGCCATCAAAACAATTGTGCAAGTACAGCCAGCAGTGTGGCCACTGGGAAGATTATCTCATGAAGGACGGGATGCCATTGTCCTGTTAGGTGTGCTGGGATATGTAGTCAAAGTGGAAATGTACAGATGTGGGAAAATTTCTAATAATAATAATAATAATAATAATAATAATATATTTTTATCCCGCTCCTCTGCAGAGCAATCAGGGCAGCTTACATCAGTTAAAAACACCAACATATATATCAATTCCCTAACCCTCCCTCCCCTTAAAACAATATTAAACTGAAAAGAGTTGGGGCCTGCAGGTGGCAAATGGGTAAACAACACAGCAAGGTCACAGTGTTCTGGAAACAGACAGATAGTACCTAAACAATGAGATCATCTTTCTTGTCTGGGAACCAGAATCACATAACACATGACTCACAGCAAGAGGCTGGGTTAGAGGCTGGGTTAGAAGCTATTCAGCAAATTGTCTATGGAGGTATCCACCCATGGGAGGAGTTTGGGGTTTGGCTAATAGCCTCCTTTGTTCTTACAAATTATTACACAGTCTTCTGTGTGTGTGTTCAAGTTTTTTTCATACCTGCATGATGGATATATAAATAGTTTTTCTCTTTACTATGTAATCATGAATAAAAATCTTCTAATGAAGAACTCTTTGTTCTGGGCTAGATTAATGGCAAACTGCTTGAAACTACAAGGAGCTGCATACCATTGTGATGAGGTCAGCTCAACTCAGTTCCAGACAGAGGTGGCTAATGGATGGATGCCTAGCATTTCAGCACAAGATCTCTGCTAATACAACACAACCATAAATAAATCAACAAAGGTTATGGTGCCAGACAAGCTTCCCGCTGCACAGTGTTTGCTGGAAGAAGGCAAACAGGCATCTGGATTTCATTAGCTGTAAGTAAGGGGAAACTACTGCTGTTTTTATTTCAAAGCTGTCTTGTGGGAAGGCAGATGTGTTAAGCTCACAAAGACTGAGTCTTAACACTCTTTAGACAGTGGAAGGAGGGAAGGCTGCTAGGGCTCTTTTGAGTACTAATTGATTAATTATGGAAGCAGTCAAGTTCCCCAAATTAAATGGCACAAATTACAGCTCCTGGAGCACTTATGTTGAATTGCTATTGGTTCGTGAAGATCTTTGGGTGATAATCCGAACTGGGATTGGGGCTGGAGCCACAGCAGCAGATGTGGAAAGCGATTCCAAAGCCAAAGCTACTATTCTGTTATCAATTTGTGAAAATCAAATAAATTATGTGAGAGATAAAACATCCGCTAAAGAAGTGTGGGATGCACTGAAAGACATTCACCAATCTAGTACAGCGTTGACTCGAATGATTTGGTGCCATAGACTCTATGCTCAAAAAATGAAAAATGGACAGAGTCCAGAAAAGCATCTTGAGGTCATGCAAGATCTGTTTAATCAAGTGCAGATCAGAGGTGTGCAAATCCCAAGGGAAGAAAAAGCTTATATTTTGCTGGGGAGTCTCTCACGGGACTTTGATAATATATTATATGGTCTTCAAGGAGTCCCTGAAGCACAATTGACAATGGAAATGGTCACTTCAAGAGTATTGGAAGAAAGCCAGTGCTGCAGGTTTGAGGCAGGACTTCAGAGGCAGCCGCAAGCCGTGCCAAAGTCCACGCATGCACCTAAGGGTTCCAGGGAGATGCAACTGGAGAAAGCAGCTGTGTCCAAGGCATGTTTTTATTGTCATAAGCCTGGTCATCTTAAGAAAGATTGCAGGAAATTTGCAGCTGACAAAAAGAAAAAGCATCAAGATCAACATCAACCCAAAGACTTTGGGACTAGAAAAAGCACTGTGGCTGTGGGAAAGGGCTGTGACAGCGTGGCTCAACAGGTGGTCAAGATCAATCCAGACTGGATTCTTGATTCTGGATCCACAGGACATATGGTAAACACTCCTGAGCTTCTCAAAAGTAAGAAACCCTCCAATGCAGCTTCAGTCGCTTTGGCTGATGGAGCGGCAAGGGAAATCAAAGACATGGGGACTGTTTTCATCCCAGGATTTGGTAAAGACTTGGATAATGTATTGTGTGTTCCTAAATTACAAAACTATTTAGTCAGTGTGTCTGCTTTGACCACTGAGGGGTATGCACTGCAGTTTGTGGGGGAAGAGTGTGTGATCACCAAGAAGGATGAGGTTTGTGCAAAAGCTGTGAAAAGGGATAAAATGTATTACATGCTTTTAAAGCAGAATATGCAATAGTCAATAATGTTCCTTTACATTCTGATTGTGCACATTATTTTCACAGAGTGCTGGGACATGTTGGTTTCAATAGTCTTGGGAAACTGGGGAAAGTGTGTTCAGATTTCAAAATGTCTCCTTGTACAAATCATTTGGAATGCTCAGTTTGCAGCATGATAAAGTTGAAGGCTTTTCCTGTGGCAAAACACAGCAAACTCATAGCAAAAAAAACCTTTCCAATATGTTCACACAGGCCTTGCAGGTCCTTTTCAGAAATCTCTGGGAAACAATAAGTATTTCATGGTAATTGTGGATCATTTTACTAGATATTCTTATGTGATGCTTCTGAAGGAAAAGAGTGAAGCAGCAGAATGTTTCAAAAGATTGGGTTAACATGATTGAAAGGGAATTTGAATACCAAGTGGGATCTTTGGTCACAGACTGGGAATGAGAATTCTTATCAAATAGTTTGAAAAACTGGTTGAGGAAGAAGGGAATTTGCCACAACACCACCAACCCTGTGGTTCCACAGGAGGATGATTTGGCAGAAAGAAGAATAGGTGTCCTAAAGCAAATGAAGGATTGCATGATGTTAGATGCAGAGGCATCTGAACAGCTTTGGGGTGAGGCAAATCTTACAGCTAACCATTTGATAAATCGGGTCTGGAATTCAGCTGTAAAGAAAACCCCATTTCATATGCTTTATGGATGACCACCTAACCTGAAACACCTGAGAGTGTTTGGGCAATATGCAAATGTGTATGTGCCTGCAAGTTTCAGAAAGAAGGGTGAGCCCAAGTGGCGCAGGTTGATGTTTGTGGGATATTCTGGGAATAGCTATAGGTTTCATCTTGATGGTGGGGAAATCTTGCTATCCAGAAGTGCCAACTTTGAAAAGCACTCAGGTTGGGAGAAGTTGCATTCCAACAAAGAGGTTTTTCTGAAGTTGGGGCAGTTGGAAATGAGTACTAGAAATGGAGGGGTGGTAAAACAACAATCAGCTCCCAGAATCTCAGGAGCTATTGGCTAACATGGGACTATTGGCAAACATGGCTGAGGCTTCTGGGAGCTGAAGTCCCTCGGCCCTTAAAGGGGAAAGGTTGCCTACCCCTGGTCTAGTACATCAGATCATTCTACACAGACACGACCAACCACACCTAGGATGTCTGAGACAAAGAGACACAGCAATACAGAAGTTCAGACAAGCACTGACAGTGAGGATGGGAGAGGTAGGACAAAGACATTCCTGCCTAGGAGAAAGAGTGAGAAAGGTGATAGGTTGCAAGTGGGTTTTCAAGAGGAAGGAAATGCCAGATGGTAGCCATAGATACCAAGGCTAGGCTGGTAGCAAAAGGTTTTGCTCAGCAGAAGTTTGAGAACTTTGATAAAGCATTTTCTCCTACAGCTAAGCCTGAAAGCCTCAGATTGGTTTTGGCTTTAGCAGTAAGGAGGGGACAGTTGGTGAAACATTTTGATTTTGAAACTGTGTATTTGAATGCTAGTCTTGAGGAAGATGTGTTCATGGAACAACCTTTGGGTTTTGAACAAGACAGTAATAGAAAAGTGTACAAGTTGGAAAAGGCTTTGTATGGTTTGAAGCAGAGTGCAAGAAGTTGGAATTGTATTCAGGAGGAGTTAGTGAAATTAGGGTGCAAACGCAGCATTGCTGATGTATGTGTTTACACAAAGGCTGGTGTCACGTTAGTGATTTATGTTGATGACTTGTGTGTGGCTGGAAAGTCAGAACAAGAAATTAAAGCAGTGCAGAAAGAATGGGCAAAAAAAATTGTGATTAAGGATTTGGGTTTTCTCAAAGCCTACTTTGGAATTGAGGTTCAGTGGACTGAGGATGGTAGATGTTTGTTAAATCAGCAGAAGAAGATAGAAAGGCTGATTGGTTATGTGGACTACAAAGTGCTAAGATAATGAAAAGCCTAATTGCTACTGGTTATGTCAATGGTGAGTCAACAAAAGAGCTTGAAAATCCAGAATTGTTTAGAAGCATCGTTGGGAGATTGATATTCATAGCAAATAACACAAGGCCAGATACTGCATTTGCAGTTGGTGTACTTAGCAGAAAGATAAGCAATCTAAAGTTGAGGATTAGACTGCAGTGAAACATGTATTGAGATACCTGAAAGGTAGTAACAACAAGAAGCTTGTGATATAGAGAAGTATGATTCAGCTTGAATGTTTTGTGGACAGTTCGTTTGCTTCAGAGCAACATGACAGAAAATCAGTCACAGGTTTGTTGATAAAGTTTGGAGAAAGTCCAATTGTTTGGCGTAACAGAAAACCAAGTTATATAGTGTTAAGTACAACTGAGGCAGAATTTGGAGCTTTGTCTGAAATTGTTAATGAGCTACAGTGGATTAAGCAGTTGCTTCAAGATTTAGGGCAAACTTGTATTGAGCCTATTTTGGTTCATGAAGATTCACAATCATGCATAGCGATGGCAGAAGCTGAGAATTTGAAATGCAGGACCACATACATTGGTGTGAGATATCAGAATGTCAGAGAATTGATTGAGAATGGAGTTGTGCAATTGCAATATATTGACACCAGAAACAATATCGCAGACATTCATCCAATGAAAGACATGAACAACTGTCACATCTGATTGGAATGGCACCTTAAGTGCACAGTTCTAGCTATTGAGCTAGAGAAAGTTTCAATACTGTAAATATTTTTTTACTCACATCTATACATTTCAGAGGGGAATGTTAGGAGTGTTGGGATATGTAATCAAAAGTGGAAATGTACAGATGTGGGAAAATTTCTACTAAAAAGAGTTGGAGCCTGCAGGTGGCAAATGGGTAAACAACACAGCAAGGTCACATTGTTCTTGTAACAGATAGCATCTAAACAATGAGCTCATCTGTCTTGTCTGGGAACCAGAATCACATGACACATGACTCACAGCAAGAAGCTGGGTTAGAGGCTGGGTTAGAAGCTATTCAGCAAATTGTCTATGGAAGCATCCACCCATGGGAGGAGTTTAGGTTTTGTCTAAGAGCCTCCTTTGTTCTTACAAATTAGGTGTGTGTTCAAGTTTTTTCATATCTGCATGATGGATATGTAAATAGTTTTTTTCTTTACTATGTAATCATGAATATAAACCTTCTAATGAAGAACTCTCTGTTCTGGGCTGGATTAATGGCAAACTGCTTGAAACTACAAGGAGCTGCATACCATCATGATGAGGTCAGCTCAACTCAGTTCCAAACAAAGGTGGCTGATGGATGGATGCATTTCTGCATGAGATCTCTGCTAATACAACACATCCTTGTCCCCCCTTCATGCCCAATCATGCCCAATCATGGGAAGGACTTTCCCACTTAACCCATACTTAACCCGACAGGGAAGCACAAGTGAAAGTGATTGTGCAAATCATTTTTACACTGAAGTGGGCTGAAAAGCGCTTTCAGCCATCATTTGTAGTCTTTTGTATTAACGGAAGAATATCATGACAACCAACTCTATATGCTACTTCCATAGTATCTAATATTCTGATTCAGGAGGATCTGCTCAAAAGTGAACCAGGGCTGATTTTAGGTCTGTTAGGTAGACCTCAAATAGTATCAATCTTCAAAATACTGACTTGTTAGGGTGTTGCACTTTGGGTTATGGTGGTAGTGGAGATTTTGCCATTTTCACACCAGTTGAGTATGAATAATGCCATTTATATGATACGTTATTTGGAGAAGAACAAGTTCTTTATGTAACATTTGTTACATATGTTTTCATTTTCCTTCTCTTGTATACACCTAGGAAAGGAAAAGCTGCCATCTAGGAGTTTCCAGCATTTCTCTCCAGAGGTGGGGAGAAAAAGTCACATGGAGATTCATCATCCATAGAGAAGGATTTTCTTTATAGAAAGCTGTTTTCTATGCAAAGATAACTACAGAAAACATGTGAGGAGACATAACTGTATTGTGCTGCCACCACCTCCTCCTCCTCTGCATCTTCCTCCTTCTCCTCCACTGTCACCTCACTGCAGGCTTGCCATCCATGGATGCTTGAATCCACCTATGGCAAGTCCACAGATACTTAGGGAGGACTATATAACAGTGGTTATGAACACAGAATTGAATCCACATATGTGGAATAGCTATCTACACATATTCTTGTTTTTTAAAAACCTGAAGGTGTCTAAATTACCCATTGCCCTGTTTCCTTTAGTTTCCCCCCCCCCCCTTACTGTTATTTTGCATCATCTACATTTTTCTTTCTTTAAGACATAGCCTTGGTGTCAACATTTTCCCATGGGGTGGATACATTTCCTTGAAGCTGTCCACTAAAACTCTTCACCTGTACTTCTGTTAAATTTCTTGTTAATTTTTGCTGTCTTTCTTAACAATAGCAATAGCAAGTACATTTCTATACCACTTATCAGTGCACTTAAGCACTCCCTAAGCAGTTTACAATGTGTAAGCTAATTGCCCTCAACAAGCTGAGTACTTACTTTAGCAACCTTGGAAAGGATGCAAGCCTGAGTCGAGCTTGAGCCCTTGGCTGATATTGAACTCACAACCTTGCAGTTTGTGAGTGAGTGGCTGCAGTACAGCCATTTAACCACCGTGCCACCAAGGCTCCTGCAATTTCTTGCATCATACCCTGCTGAGCAGTGCACTTTGTTCAGTTCTCCCTGAAAACTATATTCTTTCCTTTCTTCTAGCTTCCCAGCCTTATCTTTTTATTTTCCTTTTTCTTCTCTTCTAATACATTATCTATATTGTTATATTTGTATGACAATTTTGATGTTGTAAGCCACCCCAATTGCTTGCCAGAGGGGCGGGATATAAATTATTATTATTATTATTATTATTATTATTATTTCTCATGTTCACACCTACTTTTTCCAAGAATGAATCCAGAAATCTGTGGCTAGATTGAACTGTTCTCTGATCAACTCAGCAGCCTCTTACTCAGGAAAAAAAGAGAGTGCTTTGCATAAAATAATCTAAAAATAACCTTACCACTAGGAGCAGAGAACAGCAGGGGGAATAGAATGCAATAACAGAGAAGCCAACATGGCAGGGAGGGAGCATAGTGTCTAACTACCAGCAGAAAGTAGCAAGAACAAATTAATTACATGCTCCATATAGGCGTACACTACACAGACATTCTGTGTATGGGTAGATTTAAACCAGGGACATGAGTGCCAATCGAATGGAGATGCAGAGCTTCTGTGATTGGAAACCCTGACAAGGCAGTTTTGGACTGAAAATAGTTTGAAACACCCTACCACCCTGAACACACCCACTGTAATCTGAAATCAGAATGTGGGCAAGATTGGGCCTGAATACTTGGATAGGAGACCATTTCAGGTAACATAAGAAAAGAATCCTGATTGTCACCCTACAAAGCCATTGATGCTAGCCATTAAAGACTATTTTCCCATTCTTTAAAAGGTATGGGAGAAGCCCAGATCAGATACAGGATGCCTAATGCCCGGGCATGGGTGCGTGTGTGATAAAATCCACCTATTTAAGTTAACATCCCATGTTTAGCATGGGAGGAAAGGCAGTATGTGGACCAGTGGCCTGATTTACAACTGAGTGCTTTCCTCTATTCCACAGCATAGACTCCAACCATACATGGAGAGAAATTCCAGAGGTGCAAGCAGGATTCAGAAAAGGAAGGGACCACATTGCAAACATACTATGGCTAATGGAGCACACAAAAGAATTCTACAAAAGAATCAGCATGTGTTTCATAGACTACATCAAAACATTTGATTGTATAGATCAAGGGTCCTCAAACTTTTTGAGTCAGGGGCCGGTTCGCCATCCCCCAGACCATTGGAGGGCCGGAGTGAAAAAACAAACAAACATGACCTTGAGAAAGTCATACCCTCTCAGCCTCAGAGGATAACCATGACAACTCTCCTCTGAAGAAACTTGCCAAGAAAACCCCCATGATAGGGTCAAAATAAGCTGGAAATGACTCCAAGGCACTGGATTACCCTGGTCAGGCCACACTCTCTCAGCCTCAGAGGAACTTTACTACAACAACAACAAATCATCATCATCAATTAATAATAATACTACCTTAAACCAAACAAACAAGCACAGGGCCACCGCAGTGTAGTGGTTTCAGTGTTAGGACAATGGGTTTCAATCCTGCTGAGTAACCTTAGGCGAGTCACACTGTCTCAGCCTCAGAGAACGGCAATGGCAAACCCTCTCTGAAGAAATTTTTCCAAGAAAACCCCACCACCAGCACAACCACAACAGGAGCAGCAGCTTCAAGAACAACAACAACAACAACAAATCATCATCATCATCATCATCATCATCTCTCAGCCTCAGCCTCAGAGAATGGCAATGGCAAACCCCTTCTGAAGAAACTCAACAAGAAAACCCCAGGATAGGGTTGCCATAAGTCGGAAACGACTTGAAGCCACACAACAAGAAGAGATGAAGAGAGAGGGGCAAAGGAGACCTTTCCTTCCCCACTTTTCCCCAGAGTGACCAGATATGGAGGAGGAGAGGAGGAAACTAGGGGAGACCCAGGGCTGGTGGGGAGCCTAGACTCCTAAACCCCTTCCTTCCTTCCTTCCTTCCTTCCTTCCTTCCTTCCTTCCTTCCTTCCTTCCTTCCTTAAGCCACAGAGAGCCCACACTCAGCCAGCCTCTTCCCCCGGGCTGCAGTAAATCAAGGCTGAGCCAGGGATGCTGAGGGAGTGAGTGGAGAAGAACTACCAGCCTCCTCTGTTGTGGGAGGGGAGAGAAGGAGGTGGGCTCGCACATGGGCAGAAGGGAGCATGTTCCAAAATGGCGGCCAGAGTCACGAGTGAGAAAGGTGGCAGCGGCAGCAGCAGCAGGACTGGGCGCCGGGCCAGATAAAAGGCCTTGATGGGCCGGGACCGACCCGTGGGCCATAGTTTGAGGACCCCTGGTATAGATCATGAAAACCTATGGAATGCACTCAAAGAAATGGGGGTGCCAGTCCTGATGAGGAATCTGTACCAAGGACAAGAGGCTACCATCAGAACTGAATTCGGTGAAACCAAGTGGTTCCCAATAGGCAAAGGGGTCAGGCAAGGCTGCATCCTATCACCTTACTTGATTAACATATATGCTGAAAACATCATAGAAAAAGCAGAATTAGAAACAGAAAAAGGAAGAGTTGAGATAGGAGGAAACAACATTAACAACCTAAGATAATAAGTAAGGTCAAAGATGAAAGTGCAAAGGCAGGTCTGATGCTGAACATAAAGAAAACAAAAATAATGACCACAGAAGAAATACACAAATTCAATCTAGACCAGGGGTAGGCAACCTTTCCCCTTTAAGGGCCGACGGACTTCAGCTCCCAGAATCCCAGGAGCTATTGGCCAATATGGGACCATTGGCCAACATGGCTGAGGCTTCTGGGAGCTGAAGTCCCTCGGCCCTTAAAGGGGAAAGGTTGCCTACCCCTGATCTAGACAATAAGGAAATTATAATAGTTAAATAATTCCCATATCTAGGATCAAACATTGATCAGAATGGAGACTGCATAGAAGACTAGGAATGGGAAGGGCAGCTATGAAAGAACTGGAAAGGATACTGAAGAGCAAAGACATACAACTGAGCATTAAAATCAGAATTGTTCAGGCCATTGTATTCCCAATTACATGGATGGATACAAGAGCTGCACAGTGAAGAAAGCAGACAGAAAGCAAATCAACTCATTTCAAATGTGGTGCTGGAGAAGAGTTCTTAGGAAACCATGGGCAGCCAAGAAGACAAACAAATGGGTTCTTGAACAGGTCAGACCTCTCCTTGGAAGCAAAGATGATCAAGTTGAGACTATCGTACTTTGGCCACATAATGAGAAGGTGTGGATCACTAGAAAAAACAATAATGCTAGGAAAGGTAGTGGGTAGAAGAAAGAGAGGAAGACCACAGACCAGATGGACAGACTCAATCGGGGGGGGGGGGTATGGGCAAGGACTTGCCAGATTTGAGCAAGGCAGTGGAAGATAGGGATTCTTGGCGATATCTCATCCACAGGGTCATCATGAGTCAGAACCGATTTAAGGGCAGCTAACAACAACAACAAAACTTTTCTCTTTTACTATTGTGCAATTATATAAAAATACTACATAGCATTTCCTGATCAGTGGAGAAAAGTCTTGGAGGAAAGTCTTGCTGCCAGGCCTACATGGACTTTGAAGTGAGGGGTTAACATATGTAACCCGGTCCTTATGCCCACTTTAGCACTACATGAGAGCAGATGAATACTTGCATAGAGTTTATATGCAAGAATGCATATAATGTGTTAATGATGGACACCTGTGGCTAACATATATTCAGACCCGAGGGACGTTATCACACGGGCCAAATCTGCTGGTTAATCCACACAAATCCCAAACAAAAACTGGATTTGTGCCTTGCGTTTTCACACAATGTCACACAGAAACTGGACAGAAAGTGGACAGAAACTGGTGTTATCCGAGATCTTTTGAAATTCAGTAGTTTTGAGGAAATGTAAATGTGAAATTAAGTTAATTTTGCATTTACCGTAATGTGAAAAGCAAATGCACATTTGGGAGCATTTCCCTGCTTTTCCCATGGTTCCATGGCGAGCATTTCTCTATCTGCACATGTGCAAGAAGATCATTTCTAGTACATTTACGGGCTTTTCTCACTTGTGTGTGAACGTTAAATGCGCTTACTGTAATTTCGCAATTAAGGTAATTACATGTGAAAGCCATTTGCGGAATCAAGGTTTATTTTTGGTTTATTTTTGGAATGCCTCATTTCCACTTTATTATCGCTTTCTGGCCCACATGTGATAACGTCCTATGAGCATATAACTCACTGTAGTCTGACACCACTTCAATACATGTTAAGTGAATAGGAAAATGGCACAGTAAGGGCTTATTCCCACTTATATTGAAACCAGTTTGCAATTCACCTTCACTCTGTGTTGGTGAATCGATTCCAAAAGGTCTATTGTTCCTAGTATGAAAGCTGATCTTTTTATTATTCCCTCGTAATCACTTCTTTTTTGGTACAATTGTCATTCCCACTAGTTTGTGCCTCTTCAAAATGCATGTCAGTCATCTGCACGTCATTGGTGACACAAGCTGCAACACAGTGAGGACAGGGCCATTCCAGGTATCGAGTGGGGCAATTTTAGCAACTGAGCCTTCCTCTGCCTCTCAGAAACCCAGGCTGCTCAAGCACACCCTTTCCCCTTTGAGCAACCTGGCTTGGGAACTATATATATAGTGGGATTTTTAATTGACAGAATATGCGATCCATTGGTTTTGCAACTACTTGCCTCACTGAGCTGCAGTCCGCCCGTAATTGCAAGTAGTTGCAAATACGATGGATCACATATTCTGTCAATTTTTTATTAAAAATATATATATCATGCACCCATAGGTCACACTACAAGCCAAAAGGCAGTGCTGGGGGGGGGGGGGGGGATGGCTGATTTCCAAAAACTGAGGAGGAATGGTAAACACCCCTCTACCATTAGTCCCTCCCCTCCAGAATGATCTGATTCAGAGCCATTATTCCCACTTGTTGAACATGCTTCATAATCAATTCTTTACAAAAGAACCGGCAAAAAACTAATGTCAGGAAACAGCGGGGGTTTTTGTGTTTGCCTCGTTTCATCGCAATTGAAACTGAGCTCAATAGGATCAGAATCGGTTTCAAGTGGGAATAACAGTCATATAACCTGATCAGCAATTCACTTTAAATCATAGTGGGAATGAAGCCTAACGGCCAATGCAGACCGACCTAAAGGGCCAGCCTGGGGTGGAGTTGGGGCAGGGTGACTGCACATCGTCCACCCCAAACTCTGCCCTGACTCCGCCCCAATGCCGCACACCTGACTGCATGGTGCGTGGTGTCAGGGTGCCCCATTGGCGCAGCATGTACACACACTGCACCAAAGGGGCTCTGAGGGTGGCTTTTTGCTGCCCCAAAAAGGAGCATCATTTGCCAGCTCTTTTGGGAGCGGCAAAAAATCGGATTGGGGCCATGGCATGTGATTGCTGTGGCCCCAATCCAGTGCTCCCAGGGGCAGCACAGAACCGCCCCTTAGGGACCATTGCATCGTCCCTAAGTCTTCAAAAAACATGTGTTTTGTTTATGTCTACTAGGGAAATATATTTGGTAAAAAATTTTTTCTATACTTCAGAAAATACTAGGTGGTAGTAGACCTGGGAATTATAAACTCTTATTCCATTTTTAAAAATAAACAAATAGCACATCAGAATACATCATGTACCCATGGTACCTTGATCATTCAAAAGGGCTATTGATTTATTTTTAAAATGGAATTAGGATTCCATTTTTTCAAAAGGACAGGATTATTATTGCTATATTGCAAAGAAGGCATGAAGACTTTGAGAGAATGAATTGTCACAGGCTAGCAACCAGAGAGTCCATAGCAAAATCTGAACTAGGGATGTGTGGTTTTATGAGTCACACTGCTATTTATTGGTATTTCTATTTCTTTTTTCCTTTTTCTTTTTTCAAAAAACTGTTTCTATCACATACTTTTTCTTCAATAGCTCCAAGGAGCTCACACACACAAAAAAATCCTCATGCAAACAATAATCAGAATTCAACAACACATCTTATTCATGACTCTTCTAAAATGTCTACATTTGTTTGCTTGCTTGAAAACTCTTACATTTGGGGGGCCTTTCACATATAGTATTAGAATACTGTGATTTGACTTTAGCTGCCCTGATTACATCCTATGAAATCCTAGGAACTGTAGTTTAGCAAGAGAAATTTAGAATTCTTATCCAGGGCACTCTAGTTCCTCCCCAAACAGCAAACCCTGGGATTCATAGGATAAAACCCATGTCAATTAGTAAGATATAGGGGCTAAGCAGACGGCGCAAAGCACCGTCTTCAGAGCAAGGAAGGGGAGGGGCAGCCACACGCTGGGTGCCCCAACCCCTTCCCCAAAACATCCTCGGAGCAGCCAGCCTTCCATAGGGCCGGCGCTCCGAGGATGCCCTCCCGCTGCAGCGTCCGCACACGCTGCAGCGGAAGAGTCGCCAAAGCTTTTTGTGGCGCACCTTCAGCGATTTGTGGAAGGAGCGCTATTTTAGTGCTCCTTCCAGGGCCGGCGAAGCTGCGCCATGGGGCTGAGGAATGGGGATGCCTCGGCCCCAATCCGCAGCTTCCTGGGGCAGCCCTGTGCTGCCCGTCTGCTTCCCCCCATAGTATTATAATCATGTAGTATGGAAGGGCCCTTAAAAGCTACATGCTTTCAGATTAATAGTATGGCTCCTTTTCGAGCATATTAACTTGGATCCAGAATTTATATGACTAATAATAGTCTACAACTGTAATAAATGATTGATTGATTGACTGAGTTTGTATGACAGAAGCTATTGCTGCAGTGGTGCTTTCATATTTAATGCTTCTCACTGCAAACCCACACATAACCTAAAAAGCCTCCTTTGAGGGCTGAGGGACTCTCAGAACAATTATAACACATAATGTGAGGAGCTACATTGAGAAAGAAGTGGATAAATTGGGATTTAGCATTTTATTTCAATGTTCTTGTGAGACCCATGTGCATGAATGAAGCATCACATTAACAAGCTCTAGGGACAAATTCCTGGCCCCATGTCAGACACCAAACATGCCATCTAACACTAAACATTCAAGCATTAAAATGAATGCTTGTAATAGGGAAGGAAAAAAAGACTTGTGTAGAAGCAACTGCAACTGCCTGCATGTAGGTATTCATGTGAACAAGAATACCTACATGCAGGCAAACAAGCAAGCAAACAAATAAACAAAAAGTGTAAAGCACGTGCAAATTTAAATGGGTCACTGTGTGAAGGAGCTAGAGGTCTGGCCTACAACAATGCTCCATCCATCCTTTAGGAATTTCCAGTTACAATGAAATATGTAATCCCAACATTTCATTGGGAAAACTGGGACAAGTGTGGCTAAGCCACATCAAACTGTGGTCCAGTTGGCCAATGTTCTTAATGACAAAAAACACAGTAGCTAGGAGAGGGTGTAGCAATTTGCTGGGAACCTTTTAGCTGAAGGCAAAGGAAAACAATCAATCAATGTTGCCTGAGGGGGGATGCAGACCAGGGCGTCGGGGACGCCCTGGTCCAGAGCACCGTGGGACTGCAGCCTCCGCACCGCGGCGCTCCTGCGGCGACCCTAAAAGGAGCTCCAAATTGGCGCTCCTTTTAGAAGACAGGGAAAGTGCGCCCTAAACGCATAGGGTGCACTTTCCCTGACTTTTCCACCGCAGCGTGTCCGGACGCTGCGGTGGGAGGTTGCCCTCGGCGCACCAGCCATGCGAAGGGCCAGCAGCACCGAGGACAACCTCAGGAAGAGAAAGGAGCGCTGCGCGTGTGGCTGCTCCTCCTCTTCCGGGCCTCCAAGATTACTCTATTAGTCGTCTGCCGAGGCCCTGAGTCTACAAGGAAAAGGAAAGATTCCATCACTCCTCTCTTCCCCCCTGCTGAGTTAATTCAGTGCAAACTATTTTTTTCACTTTGAACTCTTTGCAGCAACAGAAGTAGAAGACAAAGGGGGAAAGTGGGAGGATAAAACTAGGACATTTTTAAAGTAGCTGAAAAAATGGAATGACAGAGGATTAATTGGGAATGTCCCTACCAAACTGAGAGAGTTGGAAGGTATGTCATGAACTGTTTTATTCATATGTACCACTTCCTTGGGTTCCTTGGGGTCAATTAAAAATGAGCACTGCAAACAAGCAAACAAACAAACAAAAAGTGTAAAGCATGTGTAAATTTAAATCAAATTTTAAATTGAACAGCAATAATGCAATATGTTTTATACATACATAGTCCCCCAAAGTTTCATGCATCCCACAAAACATCATTGCAGGACTTGTAGCAGAAATCTTGCAACTCAGCATTTAGTGTAGGCAACTTCAAAGCCCTAAATAAAAACACAAAATGGATACAAATAGTACAAAGTCCATTATATTGCTCGCTCTCTCTCTCTCAATCTGTCTCACTCGTAAAATGGCAAGTATAGCCTCTTTAGGATTTCCCTACCCACTAGCCCAAGCCGATAATTCATAGGGGTTAGACATGCAAGCAATCTTTATCCAGGTTAATCTGCTTCTCTGTGTACCCTCTTTCAACACACACATACAAACACACACACACTACATCTCAAATCTCTTCTTTCTGTAAACTGCAGAGAAGGTTTTGAAGGGACACTGGGTACTGCAGTGGTTAAAATGTGATGGGAAAGTCATATGCAGTCTCATGTTAAGGCACTAAATGCAGAAGCCTTTTATCTGGAAACTATCCAGAGGATTTTATAAATGTTTTGTAAAAAGCAGAAGTGAACCCATCTGGTCCTGGTGCTTTCCCATCCTTACATTTCTTTATTGCGTTCTTTACTTGTGTGACTGTGATGGGTTTGTTTAATTCATCTAATTGATCTTGGGTAGGAGTCTGAAAATCTTGCTCGGCCAAATAGTTTTTGATTTCTTCTAAATCTACTGGCTTCTTTTGATACAAATTTGAGAAAAAATTATGAAAATCTTTTTTTTATGTCCTTTTGATAGATTAGTCTGGTTCCATCTTTATAAATTTCAGTTATTAAATTCCTTTATTTCTCTCTCCTTAATTTGGCCGACAACCATTTTCCTGTCTTGTCTGCGAATTCAAATGGATTTTGTTTGAGAATTTTCAATTTCTTGCCTATTTCTGATGTGTTTTTCCTAGCCTCTTGTTTTTTCAATATTCTAATTTCGTCAAGAATTTTTGTATCACCTAGCTTCACTTCTAATTCTTTTTCTTTTAGATTTATCTGATCTTGTATTTCGTTTTCCAATTGTTTCTTCTTTTTTACTAAGTATGCTTCCTGATTTATGAAAAACCCTCTGAAGACTGTTTTACCTGCTTCCCATATTGTTGTCGTTTTAGCATCTTCAATTTTGTTTTCATTAAAGAAATGAATTATAGTTTCTCTAGTCTTCTTTACCATGTCCTTGTCATGGATTATATCATCTTTTAATTTCCAGTAGTATTGTTTCTTATAGTCATACAGGGTCAAAAGTAAACCATTATGATCAGAGATATCTCTAGGAAAATTTTTTATAGATTTAACAAATCCAATCATTGATTTCGGTAACCAAAACATATCAATTCGGGACAAAGAGCAGTGTCAATAAGAATAAAATGTGAATCCATCTGTATTCTCATACAGATGTCTCCAAATATCAAATATAGTGAAATCCTCGATTAGTTCGAAAAAAGATTTGGGAAGTTTCCCTTGGTTATCTTTCTTTAAGTCACTAGTTTTCTTATCAATGTTTGGGTAAACTACCCCATTGAAGTCTCCCATCAAAACAATTTTCCCATAATCTTTATCTGCAATTTCCCTGTGTAACTTTGATAGAAGAGCCCTTTATTTGTTTGACTTCCATATACTCCCACTAACAATATTTTTCCCTCATTCCAATTAATTTTCACCCCGATATATTGTCCTTTTGGATCGTTTATTATTTCAAAACAATCCAGAGAATTTTGCAGAGATTTGCACTTATGCAGCATACTTATCAGAGTACCTGGTATTGAATTCACTGGGATATTTATTTTTCTGAATAAGTGTACTTAGCACTCTATCACTAACTTCATTATTTTAATAGGAACACTGGAAGCTGCTTTGTACCAAGTGAGACCACGTACATCTGGCCAGTATTCTCTGTGCCAACATCGTAGGCACTCTGGGTTTCAAAAGGCTTTCACATCACCTGGGATGTCATTCATTCAAACCATGTACTCTACCTCTACATTACACACAAACATACACATACACACACACACACAATGGAACAAGGAATTTCTAATTTGCTCTGAATTAAACAGAGAGCAAAGGATATCAGCTGTAGGTAAACTCAGATTTTGAGATTTTGCTCTTTAGTCCCACAATAATTCAGTATTTGAAGTGGTCACATTATCACTAATGTAGCATTGCCCATTACAAATGGAAATACAGGTTGAGTATCCCTTATCCAAAATGCATGGGACCAGGAGTGTTCTGTATTTTGGATTTTTTTCATATTTTGGAATACCTGTATTTGCATATACATAATGAAACATAATTAGATTGGAGAGAGACTGAGGATTTATGAAATGGTAGAAGGTGTGGATTCCTGCCATTGTACAGATCCCCATGTCTCTCTCAAGCCTCACAAATACATTACATGCATGTGCTATACTGGATTTTGGAGAATTTAGGATTTTGGAATTCTACATAAGGGATACTCAACCTGTACTGATCATTAATTTTTATTTTATTTTACTTTTTGCATTTGTTGTGCTACATCTATGTATTATCTTAAGTTAATGAAATAAACATAATTAAAAAGGTGAAATGGGATCTTCAGTGATGCTGGATGTTCCTACTGAAGAAGGCTACAACCATTACAAAAAGGAAAATCAAAATATTAGTGCTTCAGTCATCTCAGCTGGACATTTTTCAGTGAAGGTAGAATACAAGTATGCTACTTTCTACTTACCATCCTACTTGGAGAGACCTTGTGAGATGTCATTAACCGGTGGTCCATTTAATGAGCAGTGTCAGAGGTAACAATGAATACTGAAAAGTTTTCTGAGTGATTTACTTTCTAAAATTTGTCTGAAAGTTAATCTAATTTAAAGATTGCTATGGAAAAACAATAATGTTAAAAACATCCTTGGATGAATTCAGGAAAATAGAAGCACTCATTGGAAACAAAGGATACTGTCATAGTATAGGACTCACTTCATATTTGAGCACAGAAACCTACTAGGATTGCTGAATATCATAGTATAGCCAGCCCTCACTGCAGTATGAAAAGAAAGCAGTAAATCAGGTTATCTAATTTCCCATGTCATTTTGATTTAAAATTTTAACTGACTCAAGTATAGACTATGAATACTTCAAAGCAGAGCTTTCACAAACATATTCCTAGCTTGATAATTTATTAGTCACATATGTGTGCTACTCCTGCAGCTTGTCACTGATCCACAGATGGGACCACATGTACATGGTCCTAGGATGTTGCCAGGGTTTGACACTGTTGTGCATCTGGAGAAGTCCAGATTCCCAAAGGGGGGCCTAAGGGATAATGACCCCTGACACTCCACGTCTTGCTCCTTACTGTCATTATTGGTTTGTTTGTCCCCTTGAAACAAGCAAGCAAAGAAAAACACAAAGGTGCAATAGCCTCACACCCTCTCCCTCTAGATCAGGGGTAGGCAACCTTTCCCTGAGGGACTTCAGCTCCCAGAAGCCTCAGCCATGTTGGCCAATAGTCCCATGCTGGCTAATAGCTCCTGGGATTCTGGGAGCTGAAGTCCCTCAGCCTTTAAAGGGAAAATGTTGCCTACCCCTGCTCTAGATAGCTAAATTGCTTGCATGCAAAGGGGATATCCTGCCCAAAAGCTTCAAAAACTTAGACTCAGCACTTTTGAGGCCCTGTCTGCATGGGCCAATAAAACATCATCTGTTCCCATGGTGATCAGTCTGGACAACTGTAAGAAGGACTTTAAACTGGGGAATTACTAAAGTCCAAGTCTTCAATGGGATCTTTTATCCTATTTTTGAGGAGGTGGCTAGAGAATAGACTAATAGATACAAAGCTTTCCAATGAACTTGTGATTTATTTAGGGATTCAAGCATATAAAGACATTCAATCATACACAAAAGAACTCATGAATAAAGTAGTTAGCTTGGAGAGGAAACAGAAGGCTTTCTAATGGTGATAATTACCTGAAGGAGGCTGTTCCAATGAAGAATGAAGATGGATAAACTTGACCATTATGAAAAGTAACGGACAATGGAAAGAGCAATCAGAGTTCACAGTGGCACCATGAAATCTAACTAGACCCAATGTGCCTGAGATTTTGGGGATCTTTTATACCCTTAAACCTAGCCTGAGGTGAAGAGTTGCTATTGTATATCAAAGGATTGCAGATTACTACTCTTTGAAGTAAACTATTTCCAAGGAGAGGAGATGGGATGTTATTGTCATCTCATCTTAAGCCAGACACATCCTGACTGGTACTCATAAATCTCCTAGGTGTGAATGCCTTGTTTTGCAGCTTCTAGGCCTGGCCCTTTTGATCTGCAAATTGCTGCAGGTGCAGATGTAACCTTTCAGGTGCCTACGTGATGTGCTCACCTTGGATCCATGGTGTTTGGGCTCCTTCAGTCTAGGGCAGGGGTAGGCAACCTTTCCCCTTTAAGGGCCGAGGGACTTCAGCTCCCAGAAGCCTCAGCCATGTTGGCCAATAGTCCCATGTTGGCCAATAGCTCCTGGGATTCTGGGAGCTGAAGTCCCTCGGCCCTTAAAGGGGAAAGGTTGCCTACCCCTGGTCTAGGGCCATGACAGGGACCCACAAAAGGGGTTTTTCATATTAAATCAATCATTGTAACATTCCTCCCCCCTTGGAAATTATCCACCTGTTCAAATACAAATTGGGCAGGGGATCATTCCCACATTGCCAAATTCTCTTCACCATGAAAATTTAGAAGGTGTCAATTTGGGGAGCTAAACTTGTGGTCCAGGGAATTATACTTTAGGAAAGCCTTCATCTTCTGGGGAGCGTTTTCATTCCTGGAACTCATTCACCCTCAATCCCTAATTAAAGCAGTTCAAAAGCAATGCTCATAACTGATGTATGCAACGAGGATCAAAAACAATATACCATGACATTGAGCATCATCAAAAGATCATGACTAAAATATCAAAAGCATAATACAATAAAACATAAAGTATTCAATGGATCAATGTCCATCAATAACTCAAAGCAATAATGAGAAAATCAAATAACAATCAATGAAAAAATGAATAGGTATAATCATAAGGTAACAATGTCCACTGTTTACTAGAAAGTCTATGGACCAATGTCCAGTAATAAAGCAACATCAAAAGATATATTCAAGTCTTTGAACATGTGTGCATTCAGGTCTATTTTCAGTTGTTATGATGACAAAAGTTCAACAACACTGTGGCATCAATAGCCATGAAGAGGAGGAGCCAATGTCCAAACCTTGTGGTAGGTTGTGTATTGATGTAGAAAGCATGTATCAGTATGTCCATCAAATTTGGATGGGTTTGATGAAAGTTTCTGAAAAAGTTTGGACTTGAGTCCAGAATGGACAGACCAAAATCTTTGAATAGTGCCTTGGTGCGCTAGTGGCTGAGTGGAGGCATTGAAGGAAGTCTCTGAAAGATGAGTAAACTGAGACTCCTTGGAACTAGAGTAGACTGGGGCCTTTAGAACTAGAGTGGACTGGGGCCTCCTACAGGGCAGGAGTGTAGCTAGCAAGCAAATGCTATGCAGGAACAGAATAGATTTGAAGCAAGAACCAGGCAGTGAGCACTTTGGAGGACATCTCCGGAGCTGCAGCTGAGGTTTATTCCAGTGTATCTCAGGTCTGGAAATAGCATCAATATTGAGATGGAAAATTGGGACATCTGGGAAAGGTTCCGACATCACAGAAACAGCTGGCCAGACATCAAGGAGAACATCTAGAGTAGAGGCAGGGGCATGTCTCACCCCCCCCCCTTTTGCAGGACAAAGGCACCTTTTAAAGACATTTATTAGCAGACACACATACTCACATAGAAGAGGAGAGAGAAGCAGATAGGCACAGACCTCCGTACATGCCCTGGGGAGGAGGGAGAAAAGGAAAAGAAACCTCCCCCCACCCTCAGCTCTTGAAAAGCTAAGGAATAAACAAAGTCAAGGAAAGACAGTGGACTATAAAGGGCTGTAAATAAACAGATGTTGTGAGTTTTTCATCCAGGCTCTGTAGAAAGAACATAGGTGGGGTGCGGCATGCCGCAGCCCTGATCCTCCCTTTTGCCACCCCAAAAAGAGTGGCAAAATGCCGCTCCTTTCAGGAGTGGCAAAAGGCCACCCTAAGAGCCGGCGCGTGGCTGTTCTTTGTCTTTTCTGGCACAGCGTGTCAGAACGCTGCTCCAGGAGGTTGTCCTGACACCCCACGCCATGTATAACAGCATGTGGTGTTAGGACGACATCAGTGTGGGGTTGGGGCAGCTGGTGTGTGGCTGCCCCACCCCATCTTTGCCTCCAGGCCGGCCCTTTGCAGAGGCCCTTTCTGTTAGTATAAGACAGGGGTAGGCGACCTTTCCCCTTTAAGGGCCGAGGGACTTCAGCTCCCAGAAGCCTCAGACATGTTGGTCAATAGTCCCGTGTTAGCCAATAGCTCCTGGGATTCTGGGAGCTGAAGTCCCTCGGCCCTTAAGGGGAAAGGTTGCCTACCCCTGGTATAAGACTTAGGAATAAAAGAACTGCATCTTTAAGAAATTTGACAGAGTCCTTTATGCCTGACCCTTGCATCCTGGTCACACAGATAATGATGGGGAAATATGCAAATTAGCCCCAAAACTGACCTAAATTGCCCCAAAACAACCAAAATACAACTTATTTTACAAAAACTAACTTTATATTCTTATAGCACGCGATTGGCTGAATCCATTTAGGGCAAAGCTAAATATACACATTCTAAGTTAAAACATAGTTGAAAGTAATAGGGTCCTCAGGAAAAATAACAAAAATATCACTGGCGGCCATCCCTGTGAAGTGATAGATTTGCCCGTTAGCCTTGGTGGCATCACTTATGTGCGGACATGGGCAAGTCCAAAAGCAGTGATGAACATTCTCATGAGAAGAGTCCATCATTCATCTAAGAGCTTGTCTATCAGTTCAGCAATGGCTCTGAAGCAAAGGGGCCAAAGTGACATCATAGAATCATAGAGTTGGAAGAGACCACAAGGGCCATCCTGTCCAACCCCCTGCCATGCATGAACTCAAAATCAAAGCATACCTGACAGATGGCCATCCAGCCTCTGCTTAAAGACCTCCAAGGAAGGAGACTCCACCACACTCCGAGGGAGTGTATTCCACTGTCGAACAGCTCTCACTGTCAGGAGGTTCCTCCTAATGTTGAGGTGGAATCTTTTTTCCTGCAGCTTGTATCCATTGTTCCGGGTCCTGTTCTCTGGAGCAGCAGAAAACAAACTAGCTCCCTCCTCAATATGACATCCCTTCAAATATTTTAACAGGGCTATCATATCACCTCTTAACCATCTCTTCTCCAAGCTAAACATACCCAATTACCTACATCATTCCTCATAGGGCATGGTTTCCCTACAATTCACCATTTTAGTCGCCCTCCTCTGGACACGCTCCAGTTTTTCAACATCCTTTTTGAATTGTGGTGCCCTGAACTGGACACTGTATTCAAAGTGAGTCCTGACCAAAGCAGAATAAAGTCGCACTATTACTTCCCTTGATCTAAATACTATACTTCTATTGATGCAGCCTAAAATCGCATTGGCCTTTTTAGTTGCTGCATCACACTATTGACTCATGTCCAACTTGTGGTCTACTGGGACTCTTAGATTCCTTTCACATGTAGTCTCATTGATGTCAACACCATGTTGCACCCTGTCTAGAAAATGACTTGGATGTGGCCACTGAAAAGAACTGGAGCAATGGTAACAGAGTTACTACAGTTCAAGTGGCAGGTGCATGAGTCAGCATTTGGTAAGCTGTGCATCATGGGAGGTCTGATGCAACAGGCACTGGGGATGAAAACAGCCAGGTTTCATTAGTGCATGGCTGTCACATGTTCCCAAGAAGACCACCTATATATGGGAGAGGGTCAGAATCTCCGTTGTTGGTTAGTTATGGTTGGTGGTTGGCAAAGCACTTTGTTGGTCTGTATATCCATTCATCTTTGATATCTTGTTACCCACTCAAAACATATTTGTTCTTTCATCTCCATCACAAGTAAATCTTCTATCCTATGCCATCTTTTTTCTTTATGATCTCCTCCTATCCCTCCCTCCTTTCACATCTTCTCTCTTTCCATACCACCTTCTCTTCCATTCCAATTCTTACATTCTGATTCTTCTCCTACACCTTCTTTCTCACAATCCATTACTCTTTCATTATACAACATTCTCCCACCTTCTTCAACCTCCTTATACCTTCATTTTTCGATCTCATTCCTCCAGTCCCCTTCATTCTCTGACTCTTTCTGACATTCTAACATACATATTAACTCCCATCCTTGACCTAACTGGTTTCTTTGCTACCATATTTGTCCTTCTTATCCTCCTCATCATAGAGTTATTTAGTTGCTTTATTTGTTATCTTATTTATTATATTTGTTAGCTATTTAGTATATTGTTGCTTTTCTATTTTAATCATCCAATTGTGTTTTTACAATATCAAATATTTAACTCTTTACACTGTTTAAAAGTAAGTAAACAGTTCATTCTATCTTATTCTAGTTTATATCCTATCTAAATTCTTTATACTCTTTCCTAATAAATCTCTTTATCTATTAACAATCTCATGTTTGCTTTTTTCTACTACTATTAGTAACTTGAAGTTAAAGAAAAAGAAAGAGCAATTTCTTATTCCATTTAGTAATCATTTACTTCCTTCAAACTTCACTACTACATATTAGTAATCGACTTTGTATTGTATATTTATTTTCTGTGATCCTGAGTCTTACATTTCTCCATCTTGAAATTCATTTTTTTAGCTTTGGCCCAGCTTTCTAATCTATTAAGGTCATTTTGAATTTTGATCCTGTCCTCTGGGGTATTAGCTATTCTTCCTAATTTGGTGTCATCTGCAAATTTGAGAAGCATGCCCCCTATTCTTTCATCCAAGTCATTGATAAAGATGTCACATAACACCGGGCCCAGGACAGAAACCTGTGGCACTTCACTAGTCACTTCTCTCCAGGATGAAGAGGAGCCATTGCTGAGCACCCTTTGGGTTCGGTCAGTCAACCAATTACTAATCCACCTAACAGTTGTGTTGTCTAGCCCACATTTTACTAGCTTGTTTGCAAGAATATCATGGGGGACCTTGGTGGGGTGAAGACAGGTGGCTCTGGGCCACCCCAGGAAGTGGCAAGTTGGGACCGCAGCTACCCCATGCCATGGCCCCAATCCTCCCTTTTGCTGCCTCGAAAATAGAGGCAAAATGCCTCTCATTTTAGGGGCAGCAAAAGGCCACCCTAAGAGTCAGCACACGGCTCTTCTTCGCCCTTTCTGGTGCAGTGAATCAGAATGCTGCACCAGGAGGGTGTCCTGATGACACGTACTATGCATAATGGCATGCGGCATTAGGACAGCATCGGCGTGGGGTTGGGGCAGCAGGTGTGCAGCTGCTCCACTCCATCTCTGCCTCCAGGCCAACCCTTTAGGCCAGTCTGCAGAGGCCCCTTGTCAAAAGCCTTACTGAAATTAAGATATGCTAGGTCTACCACATTCCCTTCATCTACCAAACTAGTAATTTTATCAAAAAAAGAGATCAGATTAGTCTGGAATGACTTGTTTTTGAGAAACCCATGTTGACTTTTAGTGATTATGGCATTCCCTTCTAAATGTTCACAGACTCTCTGTTTAATGAACTGTCCTAGACTCTTTCCTGGTATTGATGTCAGACTAACTGGGCGATAGTTGTTGGGATCCTCTTTTTTCCCCTTTTTGAAGATGGGGACAATGCTTGCCCTCGTCTAGTCTGCTGGGACTTCTCCTGTTCTCCAGGAGTTCTCAAAGATTATTGCCAGTGACTCTGAGATTACATTTGCCAGTTCTTTTTATATCCTTGAATGTAGTTCATCTAGTCCTGGAGACTTAGGGCCTTTACAGACTGCCAGAAATAGTGCAGCTTGAGTTCACTTTAAGTGCCCTGGCTCAGTGCTAGGGAATCATGGGAATTGTAGTTTTTTCTGAGACATTGACCCCCTTTGCCAGGGGTAGGCAACCTGTCCCCTTTAAGGGCCGAGGGACTTCAGCTCCCAGAATCCCAGGAGCTATTGGCCAACATGGGACAGGTTGCCTACCCCTGCCCTTTGCAGATGGCGTCTTGGAGGTAAGGAAGGGGAGGGGCAGCCTCACACTGGGAGCCCCAACCCCTTCCCAAACACATCATCGGAGCGCCCGTCGCTCCACACGGCGGGTGCTCCAATGATGTCCTTTTGCCACAGCGTCTGGACACGCTGCAATGGAAGAGACGCCCAAGAGGCGCCCAACGCTTCTTGTGGTGCACCTTCCACACCTTGCAGAAGGTGCACTATTTTAGCGCTCCTTTCAGGGCCCTAAAAGAAGTGGATCGTGGCTGAGGAGTGCGGCTACCTGAGCCCCAATTCGCAGCTTCTCGGGGCGGCCCACGGCCGCCCGTCTGCTTAGGGCCTGAGCCTTCTCTGTCAGAGAGCTCTGGTGCCCTAATAAACTACAGTTCCCATGATTCCCTAGCACTGAACCAGGACAGTTAAAGTGGACTCAAGCTGCACTATTTCTGGCAGTCTGTAAAGACCCTTAAATTCATTTAGGTTAACCAGGTATCCCTATACTACCTCTTTACTTATTCTGTGCTGCATTTCCCCTATTGTGTCCTCTGCTCCATTTTCCTCAAATTGAGCACCCTTTTCCTTTTGTGAGAAAACTGAGGCAAAGAAGGTGTTGAGTAATTCTACCTTTTCTCTGTCCCGTGTTAGAATTTCTCCATCTTCTCTGTGCAGTGACCCTTCTTCTTTTTTTTGCTATGGACATACCCAAAAAAGCCCTTTTTATTGTTCTTAACCCCTCTAGCAAGCCTGAGCTCATTCTGTGATTTGGCCTTCTTGACTTTACCCCTTCATGTGCTTATTTGTTTGAATTCCTCTTTAGTTATTTTGTCCCTTTTCCATTCCTTATGCATCTCTGGTTTAAAACTTAGTTCAATTGCAATTTCTTTTGTCATCCAACCCATTTTCTTGAGATACCTCCCATTTTCCCTTCTCATTGGAACAGTTTGAGATTGTGCCTTCAGTATCTCCCATTTGAGAAACTCCCATCTATCCTGAACTCCCTTCTCCTTTAGTATTCCTGACCATGTGATCACTCCCAGTGTTTCCCTATGTTTATTGAAATCAGCCCTCCTAAAGTCTAGAATGAGTGTCTGACTATTCCTGGCTTCTCCTTTCTACTGTATAAGAAACTCCAGGAGAATATGATCACTCCCACCTAAGGATGCCACCACTTGCACCCCATTGACCAGGTCATCCCTGTTGGTTAGGATCAGATCTAAAATAGCGCCCCCCCTTGTTGCATCTTCCACTTTTTGGACAATGAAATTGTCCTTGAGGCAAGTGAGGAATTTGCTAGACCCTGAAGTATTGGCTGAGTTTGATCTCCAGCAAATATCAGGATAGTTAAAGTCACCCATCACTACTTCATCTCTCCTTTCTGAGTCAGTAGTCATCTGTTCTAGAAAGGCATCATCCAATTCCTCTGTCTGACCTGGGGTCTGTAGTAGACTCCCACAATAACATCTCTGTTGTTTCTTTCCCCTTTAATTTTTATCCAGATGTTCTCCATCTGACTTCCAGGATTTAAGTCCTGGATCGCTTCATGGGTGTAAACATCCCTGACATATAATGCATAACAGTTACATGGGGAGAGGAAGATCTATTCTGCCAGTGATTAGAGCATGGGTGAATGATATTTCCATCAGGTTTATGGGTCAGGCTAGGAGAGGTTATTTACTTATACTTTACATCGTATGCCTTCAAATCATTTCCAACTTATGATGACCCTAAGGTGATCCAATCATGAGATTTTCTTGGCAACATTTGTTCAAAGCAGCTTTGCCTTTGCCTTCCTCTGAGGCTGAGATAGTGTGACTTGCCCAAGATCACCCAATGGGTTTCCATGTTCAAGAGGGGATTTGAACCCTAGTCTCCAGAGACATAGGGCCTTTGCAGACTGCTAGAAATAGTGCAAATTGAGTCCACTTTAACTGCCCTGGCTCAATGCTAGGCAATCATGGGAATTGTATTTTTTCTGAGACATTGAGCCTTCTCTGTCAGAGAGCTCTGGTGCCATAATAAACTACAGTTCCCATGATTCCCTAGCACTGAGTCAGGGCAGTTAAAGTGGACTCAATTTGTACTATTTCTGGCAGTCTGCAAAGGCCCATAGTCTAACACTTAACTCACAGGCTCTCATTAAGCATACTAAGTGTACTTGATTAAGGGGTACTGCAGATGGACGGCTCTGGGCCACCCTGGGAAGCAGTGGATCGGGGCCGTGGCAACCCCATGCCGCGGCTCTGATCCTCCTTTTTGCCGGCCCAAAAAGAGCGGCAAAAAGAGCAGCTCTTCAGTGCCATTTTTGGCACAGTGTGTTTAAACGCTTCACTGGAAGGGCGCCCTGACACTGGGCGATGTGCGTAACAGCGCATGGCATCAGGACAGCATCGGTGTAGGGTTGGGTGGCCAGCATGCGGCCGCCCCACCCCAACTCTGCCTCCAGGCTGGCCATTTGGGCCAGTCTGCAGAGGCCCTAAATATACTAAACTAGGTTATATTGATCTAAGTTCTTGCTCTGGTAAAACTACCCCTGCAAAACACCATGCCAACAGTGCCCTATAGTCCATATCTCTTGAAACAGGGTTTGGTTCCCATATGTCACCAAAAGAGTCAGGGTGAGAAGATTTTTACATTGATAGTTTTGTGACATGAATATTCCTTATGAATCCAATCTGTGCAGTAACAACTGATGTTTAGCATGCCAGAATAGAGACATGAATACTCCTTAATATGGAAAATACCAGCTGTCATGTCTAGGGGTATATTTCTAAGAAATAATCACCAGGAAATGTTGATATTAAAATCTTGTTCAAATGATTCCATCACATCAAAAGTAAACAAAACATTTGGGACTTGGCCTGTGGATTCATCTCCTGATATGAGAAGGGTTTATTCAAGTACAAATCAGAACTGAATGCCCAACCTGCCCAAATCTATTGATGTTTGACTTGTTGTCTTTGCATTAATTGCCTAAAGCTAGAATCTTATGTGCACTTGTATATGAGTAAGGCCCACCAAGTAAAATTTATTTTCAGCCAAGTGAAAATGTATAGGATTTTTTCTGTAAAGTAAAGTGAATAGCTTGTCAAAAGGCTATTCAAAATCCTTGATAAACAAGAGAGGGGGCAGACAAATGAATTTATATGAACTGGATGGGAGGTTTCTTTTCTTCTTTGTACTTACATCCAGACCTGAGCTTATGAACTCAACATCTGTGTCTGCACTGCATAATTAATTCAGTTTGGCCCCACTTTAACGGCCATGTCTCAATGCTATGAAATCCCATTAAATTCTGGGATGTGTAGTTTTGTGAAATATTTAGCCTTCTATGTCAGCCACAACAAAACAAATCCCAGGATTCCAAGGGATGGAGCCATGGCAGTTAAAGTAGTGTTAACATACATTATTTTTACAGTGTGGCAGCAGCCTAAGTTTTATAAAAGAGCCTGAAACTGTTTATATTTCAAAGACTTTTCTACAGTGCAGATAAAGGCTTCTTGCAGACACATTTTCACATCACAAAATACAAGATGGTGAATAAATTAACAAACTACAACTGGTATTCTAGATCAGCTACTTAGTTTGTTTGTTTATTTATTTATTTATTTATTGGATTTATATCCCACCTTTTGTCCCAAAATGGGATTCAGAACTTCATAGTTGCATAAATTAGGTTGTGTGCACACTGCAGAAATAATCTGGTTTGACACCACCTTAACTGCTATGGCTCAATGCTGTGGAATTCTGGGAATTGTAGTTGCGGCAATTCCCTCTTGCATTGGAGAGCTCTGCTCTGGTGTCACAATGAACTACATTTCCCAGAATTCCATAGCATTGAGGCATGGCAGTTAAAGTGGTGTCAAACTGGATTATTTTTGCAGTGCAGATGCAGTTTTAGTTGTTTAGCTAAACAGCATCTTCTGACCTGAGCCATCTCAAGCCTAATTTACTAGGCAGCAACAGCTGTGAGTGACAGCAGTCTGTTCTCCTTTCAATCAGGACACACCAAATGGATTTTTGACCCCCTTTCTCCAACAAGCTCTGTTGCAACAGTCAGGTGTCACAATTCTATTTCCATGATCCATGTCACAACTCCCTCTCTGATTGGAGACCACTGATGGAAGAGGGGCATCAGTCTACTGCATCCCAATTGACAGAACAGACTCCTGTCACTCACAGCAGCTACTACCTGCTAAGGCAGGAGGGGAAGACTTAACCTCTATGTTTTCACTACAAAATTGAATACATAGGGATTATAAATACAAATCATTTATGAATATGTGACTCTAAATTAATCATTCAAAATTGTGATTGTGAATTCCAGCCACTTTGCTTTTCCAGCATTACACCCTTATTTGAAAAGAGGAGAAGAAATTGCCCTTCCATCTGGATTAAAGATATTTTGTAATTTTGTTTTTGTTTTTTTCAGATTAATATATAGTTAAATATTTTTCTTATTGGTGTGTGCAACACTTTACATATTTGCTTTTTATCTCCTGTGGGTCATTTTGGAATGTATTTTGATAGAAGATCATTGTCCAGAGGCCAAGTTACAGTACACAATTATAGCATGATTATTCCACTTTGCAACCATCCATTCTATAGAATCTTGGGGTTTTTAGTTTGGTGTGGCACCAGACTGATTTGGCTGCCAATTATAAATGCCCCTTTTAAACTGCTAATGCCAGGATTCTTACATGAAATCATGCCAGTTAAAGTGGAATCGTAGTCTTGTAATTCTATACTGTGAATGGACCCAGGGCTATATGAGAACATAAATAAATCTAACAACAGTGAAAGCCATCTGTAGGTTCTGGATATGAGCACAAAAACTAGGTCCAAAGATTTTCAGGTCTTAACAGCCTAATCTTAATTATGTTTCCTCTGAGATGAAGATTCAACTTTGTTCAGCAATGGTATTGTCTTAAGTAATCTGTATGGGACTGGGGTTTTTGAATCACTTGCAAAAACAAGTTGATGAGAATCCTGTATAGCAGTTATGAATACATAACATTTTCAAATTGGTATGTTCCTGTTTGCTTCAACAACATGATTTCAGACAACAAGCTGGTGTGATAAAGTCCTTACAGTATGTATTAATGACTGCTAATATTATACAATCTATTGCTGTAAAATCAAAATGACTTCATCAGACACTGCTCAGAATTACAGATCTTTCTCAGATACATGGTCTCAGTGATATCTCACTGTCAAGTCTCAAGTTTCTATTTTCAAATCTCAAGTCAAGTCTCAAGTCCTTACAAGATATTTTCAAGTCAAGTGTCAAGTCAAGTCAGGGAGCCAACTCTCAACAGAAAAAAAAGGAGGCAGGGTGAGTTTCTTTGAGGAAACAGCAAGCATGTTAGGCAATGCATATCAGAGGAGCCTAAGGAGCTTATCACATAAGCAATTAAAGTGGCTTACCTAAAGCAGCTTACCAGCTAAAAATTTTAAATGGGTGGCATCCTGATCTTATCACAAGGATTTAGCAGCCAAAATCATCTCCTGGGTCCAGCCCCACTCCCAGGGCTGCTCTGGCAGCCATCCTTCAGCCAGAAAACTCCCAGCTTCAAAAAGAGGTGGACTGAGCACCCCTATGAGCAGGGGTGGACCCAGGCTGGACCCAGGCAGTGATTATGGCAGATAAATCCTTGTGATAAAATCAGGATGCTGCCCATTTTAAGCCAGCTCAGGTAAGCCGGTTTAACTTGCTTATGCAATAAGCTCCTGATAAAGTGTTTCAAAAGCTTTAGAACAATTCTTCCATCTAAAACCCATTACCTAACACATTTGTGTTCCCTCCTGAGAAATGCACCCTACAATTTGGGGGCAGATCTTGTCTGCTGCTTGAAGTGAATGGCAACAGCAAGTCAGTCACAATATACAAGTCTCAAGACAAGTCGAGTTAAGAGTGTCATTTTTGCCAAGTCAGTCAAGTCATTGAAGTGACTTGAGTCTAACTTAAGTCAATTGACTTGAGGTTACATCACTGCATGATCTTAGCATGAACTCTGTGTTCACACCCACCCTCTCTTCCTAATGTACATTACAAACAAGCCAAATCCCAGTTTGCTCATTACACTCATGCCATCAACTTGTGCCAGACATAGCCTCTCAGAAAAATCTATTTTATAGGACCGTTGTTAGGATTTTAAAAAGGGGGTGGTGGGATGCTGGATAATAACATAGAATACTCTTAGCTCTATGGAATAAATGGAATAAGACATGGTTGAGAAAAGATGTCTGTCATAAAGAAATCCATGCTGCCAGAGGCTTTAAAAACTGCCTCCCCTCCCTTCCACCAGGGCAGAAGGAGAAGAAGCAGCAGCCAGAGGCTTTAAAAACTGCCTCCCCTCCCTTCCACCAGGGCAGAAGGAGAAGAAGCAGCAGCCAGAGGCTTTAAAAACTGCCTCCCCTCCCTTCCACCAGGGCAGAAGGAGAAGAAGCAGCAGCCAGAGGCTTTAAAAACTGCCTCCCCTCCCTTCCACCAGGGCAGAAGGAGAAGAGACTGTGTCCAGGACCATCCTTCCCCGGCACCGGCAGTACTCTTGGAGGCTCAGGCCCTTACCATCACCTGGGGGCCGGGAGCCAGCGGGTTTTTAATACTATTGTTTAATTGTGTATTGTTTAACTGATTAATTGTTTAACTGTTTAATTGTTTAATTGTTTAGTTGCTTATTGTTATTTAATCCGGTTAGTTTGGTTTGTTTTCAGGGGTTGGGTGGGTGTGGGAAGGAGGGAGGGGATTTGAAGTGATTTTATTTGTCCTTATGTTTTGATATGTTGTACGCCGCCCCGATTGCTTGGCAGAGGGGCGGGATATAAATAAAAATTATTATTATTATTATTATTATTATTATTATTATTATTATTTCAATTGCCTTTTAGAATGACACCCTTAGACCTGACACAAAATGACGCCCTAAGAAGATTATCACATGGAGGCTTAGGTTTAGAATGACGCCTTCCCATAATAGAGACCAAACTCAATCAGGGGTTATTCACACAATTAAAATAATCCAGGATGAATTTGGGATGAATCTTTGTTGTTCACAGGCATCCCAAATTCACTCGATTCAGGTTTTTTGGGGGGTGCTGCCAAAAAAAAAAAAAAAACACTTTGCCCAGGATAATTGATATTGGGCTTTTCTCCGAGTTTTTACAAAAGATTTGCATCATTGGCTGTGTGGACAACAATGCAAATAGATCTGAAGAGACTTGGGATAAAACTTGTCATGCCTTTAATGGGTTTCAAATGCATTTGCAACAATGACAGCCCTTGCAGTCAAGAAAGCACTGCCCCTTCCCCAGCATAACAGCTGCCACTGGGGAGAAAAAAGAAGAGAGGAAAAGGGAAGGAGAGAAAAGGGGATGCTGTCTGCTACTAGGAATCCTAGTAGACCACGAGGAGAACATGAGCCAACAGTGTGATGCAGCAGCTAAAAAGGCCAATTTTATTTTAGGCTGTATCAATGGAAGTATAATGTCTAGATCAAGGAAATTAATAGTGCCACTGCATTTTGCTTTGGTCAGGCCCCACTTGGAATACTGTGTCCAGTTTTGGGCATCACAATTCAAAAAGGATGTTGAAAAACTGGAGTGTGTCCAGAGGAGGGTGATCAAAATGGTGAAGGGTCTGGAAATCATGCCCTATGAGGAACGACTTAGGGAACTTGGTATGTTTATCCTGGAGAAGAGGCGGTTAAGAGGTGATATGATTGCCCTGTTTAAGTATTTGAAAGGGTGTCATGTTGAGGATGGAGCAAGCTTGTTTTCTGTTGCTCCAGAAAACTGGACCCGGAGCAATGGATGCAAACTACAGGAAAAGAGGTTCCACCTCAACATTAGGAGGCACGTCCTGACAGTAAGGACTATTTGACAGTGGAACACTCTCCCTCAGAGAGTGGTGGAGTCTCTATCTTTGGAGGTTTTTAAACAGAGGCTGGATGGCCATCTATTGGGTATGCTTTTATTAAGAATTCCTGCATGACAGGGGGGTTGGACTGGATGGCCCTTGTGGTGTCTATGGTTTTGTAAATCTCAATGATTTAATGGATCTTCTCTATTGAGACTTACATTGTTTTAGGGCAGGATGAACAGGACAGTGAAAAGGAGGAGAGAAGATGCAGAAGGAGAAACAGAAACAGAACAGAAACAGAAGAATAATTTATTGCAGCAGCAAAATGGTATGGACCTTATATTCTGAGCCTCTTGGCTCAGCTCCACTCTTCCTTTATGGGTTCCTAGTTAATATTTGTCTGTTGACAACACTTTTTTTTAACATCTTTACTGTCTTTTGTTGCACTTGAAAACACAGCCAAGCCTGCTCACAGGGTGCTTTACTTTTATGATCGTAAAAAGTGAAAAATAACAGTGCTAAAAGAAAGCACTGCTTCAAGGAAATAAGGGGCAAATATCAACAAAACATGAGACAAAAAGTTCCTGACAGATATTCAAAGCAATCATGATCTGCCTCCCATAGATCAGATTACAATTAGCAAGAGCAAAGTTAATGAACAACATAAGGCATGCTGGTGATCTTTTCTCCTCACATTTAGATACATAAACAAATCTTTCTCATAGCAAGAGTTTGAAAAGAGAGCTCCCTCTGCCAGCCTATTACCATATGGTGTCATACATTCTCATTTCTCAGGAGAATAGCAGTGTGGCAGCAACATTACATTTCTAAATAATACATCAAAGCAGGGCTTGTCATTTACAGCCATTATTGAGCCTCTGGGTAGATAAGTTGCGTCTCTATTTTCTTATTAATTTAGACTCCCAACAGCCATCTTAGGTTGCAAGGTAGAAGAGAAAGGGGAGGGAGCTGCACCAGGGAATATCTCAGGTGTAAAGAATCAGCTGAGCATAAAATCCAAAACAAAACAAAGAAGTCCAGTGGAATGTTAAGGTAGATGGAAAGGGGCTCATTGCCTGTTATCATAATGAGTTATGCCTTGGCTGTCAAGATAACGAATGCAATCTATGGGGAATGTAAGTACATCAGTTGTATTCATGCCATCATTTTACAGAAAGTAAGGAGTATGTTGCTCAAAACCAGATAAAATAAATAAGGGAAATGCTTCTGTGGAAATGTCAATCACCAGGGAAAGAGGAATGGTTCACTAAAAATAAATATTGTACGATGGAGGAGAACACCCATCATTACAGAGCATATTTTGTTAAGACTACTGACAGAATTGAACAACTCTGCATCTCCAAACTTGTGGCATTATGAAATCCATCTAGATGATCCTTAGCTCTGTTGTTTAATTAAATGCGTAGATTTATTTTAAAATCTGTGGATGTTCCTCAGTTTAAGTTGGGTTTACATTATTATTTCTGCTGATTAAATAATACCATTGGTTTTGCTTGTATCTTTAGTTGCAATGTTGCTAGGAAATTGGCCAGAAATACCTGTCAATGGCAGCAGTATCATTACTAGCTTACTGCATCAGTGGAAATTTCCTTCTGACCAACAGTCTCCCATTATTTCACCCTCCCTACAAGCTACCAACATAAAAGGGGAAAGTCAGGTATGTGTGAGGTCTAGGAATGCTCTGGTGCTTCATAAGGCAATACAGGATAGAACATGATTGCTAGTCTCAGGTACAGTACTCTATTCTTACCATCTGAATTTGGGATGAAAGGCAAAAGGTGGACATGTAAAGGACTAAGTTGTAGACAAGCATTATTTGTTTAAGTTGTAGGCAAGTCATCCCTGATCAAGGGGGACATCTATTAGCTTCCAGTTTCTTGGCTTTGTGGAGCTCAAATGAACAAAACTCAGCTTTGGAGGACAACATGTTCCTCACACCTTATGCTGAATGCTCCAGTGCATGATTCCAGCAATGCATACCTGCCCCTCAGGATAGTGTAAACTGTTCAGGAAATCAGTCCAGAAACTGAAACATCAAAACAGGATCTTCCTAGTTTAAGCAACCCTTTTCCATAGCACTTAAGGTTGCCATTTTTTTTCCTCAACAGAAATAATGTGTGTAAATATTTTCACAACATGCAGAAAAAGAGGAAGAGGATGTGGTTCTTTCTTCCCAGTGTGAAAAGACAGTGCTGGGAAATATTATACCAATTGAATTCTGCTTAATATACTACTGAGAAGAAAACAGGATAATAGTGACACCAAAAGATCCCAAAGATTATCTTCAGTATGAACTTTGGAGTAATGTGAGTTGATACATACATTTCAAGTAGTTGAAAAACTAATTTACTTTTAGAGATTTCACAAATAGCCTTTAAATAATATCTCTGCTCAATGTATATATTGCTTTGTACATGGTTAGAAAATGGAAGGTTCTTATGTGTATACACACAGATCACTTCTGAGCACTCCTGGATTAACTTCCTTCTTAGAATTCAGGTGTTAATGAAACACAAACTCTATATGTTACAGTCAGCAGTAAATTTGATAATACTGTGCTTTATATTCAGCCTATTTCAAGTGTTCAGTTAATTTATCTTGGCTGCCAGACAGGTTGACTAATTAACAGATGTTCAGGTAGTAAAATATTTAAATTTCAAGCATTAAATAAAATTGCTTTCAAATATTCAACAAAACCATCAGAGCCATCAAGGGAAAAGCAGGAGAACATCCAAGGTTATATGCAGTTTAGCAAGAGTGAAATTGGAATGATGTTATAGTGCACTTGGAATAGCTTGCACTTGGAATGGCTAAGTTGACAATCAAGTTACTGTACTTGTAAATAAGTGAGGAGAAGGCAACAACATTTCCAGAGACGTAAATCTGTAACCTTAAAAGAATGAGAATATGATTTAACACTTTTCTCTTTTCTTTTCAGATTTAATAGGCAAGTGTTAGACTTGATGTTGAGCAATGGAGGAGATAAGTAAAATGTTAACAAAATGATCATTATGGTTTCTGTAATCTTCAGGCAATCTTTTCCAATATAAAATCATTGCAGGCTGTAATAGATTAAAAGCAAAATCTGTTACAGAGTTGGGGTACCATTGATTTCTAAAAGTACACACATTTAAGGACCAAACTAGCCATTGTACCTAATATATGATGGTACACATTACATTTTCCCCTTTGGTTTTATTTAAGTGATGACAGATATAGGAGGCTACCATGTCTCAAGGCACTTATTTAAGTATCAGAGAATGACTATTGTTCTTCAGGTTTCTGAATAAAGAAGCAGCTAATTGGTTATTGCTAGTTTTGTTGTTGTTAACTGCCTTGATGTCGGTCTCAACCCATGGCAACCCTATGGATGTGGCAAAATAGATCTCATTTGTCTGTAAATACAGAGCCAATTATCTCTTGAGCGAGGGAAGATATAGAAAGTGCATCAGGAATAGTTTACACATTACAGACTCCTCAACCCACATGCCAGAGGGCCATCTAACAGGAGAACAACTGACTACATCTTTATAGCTGGGTACAGCTGTGGTTGTAGGCATTGCCATTGCCAAAATCTATATGCTACAGGATGCCTGACAGGTCCAATGCCTTTCTTCAAGGAGTTCTTCCTGAGGAAAGATATTGGTAACTGTTCCAGAGAGTCCGGTCAGCCACTAAACCTGTTGGGTGAATAAACCTGCTGGATGCAGCCCTGCCAACCATTGAAACTTCTGGAGTTCTCTAGAATAGCCAGCAGACACAACATATCTCTCTGAAGGAAAACACCTAAGCTCCATAGGGCCTAGCCTAGAATGGGAGCCTTCCCTCCAGTCCATCTGCCATGTTTCAGGCCTCAGAGGGAGAGAAGAACTGCTGGACCTGATTCCCTTCCCCACTGCCATTCCCTTCTTTTTTATCATGTCTTTTTAGATTGTAAGCCTGAGGACAGGGAACCCATCTAATTAACCATTTGTAAGGTACTCTGAGGGTCTTTGTGGCTGAAGAGTGGGCTATAAATACTCCATATAAATAAATAAATAAATAAGCATTAAGAAACAATATTACACGGGGAAAGTATCTGGCAGAGTTCTCCAAAGCAGCCAAAAGGTCCAGTGCCTTATTTTGAATGAGGCATTGTGACAGAAAGATCAGAAACTCTGCACTTGCAGAGTGGTCTAGACCTTCTCTGAGGCCACCTTATTCTGATTCCTCTGAGTGAGGCAGTTCTGCTGAAGTGCTGCCATCATATATGCAGCAACAAAACAAACACAAGAGAGAGGAGGTGAGTCTTCCCATCTCAGGGAGCACAACAACTTGAACTAAACCTAGTCATAAAACAACAGGTTTGTTGTTGTTGTTATCCAGTAGAGTCATCAATTTCTAATTAGTTGTGTTAGCTATGTGAAACCTTAATTCAGGCAGCCACTGTTGTTGTTGTTATTGTTGTTATGCAGTAGAGTCATCAATTTCTAATTAGTTGTGTTAGCTATGTGAAACCTTAATTCAGACAGACACTGTGAGTCCTCATGTACAAATTTCCCAGAGGCACTTTGTTGATCACTGACAAAACAAAATACAGGACTAGAGGATCATTTTACCTGATCAGCCAAGGCTCTTCTTATCTTCAGATAGTGTAAAATTGATTCCACTGAAAATTGCTTTTATGTACCTCTAGAGGTGCAGAAACACAAAATGTGTATAGTACCCTTGTATTACATGTTGGACGTATCCACAAATTCTACTACATGACATTCAACCCAAGCTGGAAAATGGTAGATGGCCATAATTAAGTCACTCTGTTGCTCTGCCTTCCATCTGCAACAAAACCTCATGTGATCTGCCCTATGATGTTATAATCTAGTTCATTGTTATGTAGAAAGTATTCTCAAGTAGGAGATCAAGGGAATAAAATTGACTTGTTTGGTTCACTGGAGTGAAGTTGCCACTGCAAATTCTATTCTTTGTTACAGTGTATTTCCTGTGATAGTAGCATTCATCTCAATTTGCTCTGACATAACAGTAAGAAAGTTTTGGCCTATCGATATATTTGTGTCAAGAAATTATTTATCGCCTGTTGCTGAAACAGCATTATTTTTCAAAACAAGTAAGATGATGTTGCCAAAGAAGGGAGGTTGAAAATGAATGGACATCAAGCATTTTAACATTACAGAGCTTTTGTCAGGTTCAGTTCCATCTTGCTACACAATAACATTAATATCACTGGTAATAAAGATGGAGAAAACCATTCAGTGATTGAAGATTGCAATTCTGTATCTAATCAGCCCAATGAAATTATTATTGCAATCACAATGTATGTGGACCAAAATAATATTGCCAAATCCTAAAATAACTTTTTTTAAAAAAAATCGTTCAGATTTTGATAGAGGATAAATTATACCAAGTGCAATTTTTCTAACCACTACAACACTACCTGTGATGACAGAGAAGGTGACATGTGACAAATATTGTATCTGCATAATAACTCTGGGTTTTGTTTTTTGTTTATTTGACAGGCCTACATCTGGCAACATCAGACATTGTCTCAAAACAGAATACAGGACTAGAGGATCATTTTACCTGATCAATCAAGGCTCTTCTTATCTTCAAAAAGTGTAAAATTGATTCCACTGAAAATTGCTTTTATGTTTAGATTTGTGAATAATTTAAAATCATTTCTCATATTTCTTTACTTTCTGAGCAGATGAAATATAGTACAGATGATCTTCTGTAACTTTATCAAAAAGGAATCCTGACAAATTCATGTTTGCATTTTATATATGTCACTAGGAAAATGCCATTTTTCAATCCACTTAGCACATTTCCCAGCAGGATCAGCCATCCTATGGGGTGGAGTGGAGTAAAACTGCTATGTGCAGCCCTGCCTCAGATGGCAAGAGAGTGGAGAAATTGCACCACAATACTGTCTGGCTTTGATGTTTTATTTTACATACTGAGGAGTAATTTACTTCTTCAATCAAACTTACTAATTAAGCCTATCTATACCCTCCAATGACCAATCACAAAATAAAACAGATTAATAAACAGATACAAAAGAGAAAATGAACATTCTAAACACAGACATCTTTCATGACTTGAGAGCACTATTTCTAAATATATACTAAGTATACCACATACTGCAAGTATATCATATACTGCAAAGAGAGCTGGGAAAAGATTCATCTAACCCCCTCCTCCCATCTGAAGCTGCAAGGAGAGCTGGGAAAAGACTCATCCAATCCCCTCCCAACCACGTGAGTCCACCTCAGCCCCCCCCCCCGGCCTTCCAGAGGGAGGAGAGGAGAAACAGCTAGGAGGAAGAGGAAGGGAAAAGCCAGCCACATGAGTCCATCTCAGCCCCAGCACAGACCATCTCAGCCCACCCCCACCTTCCAGTGGAAGGACAGGAGAAAAAAGAGAGAACGGGCAAGGAAAATCAAACAAGGGCCAGAAGACAGATAAGACAGAATGAAAAGACAAGAGGAAATGGGGTGGTTTTCATGCTAAGAAAAGATGTTGCAAAAGCAGTCAGAGGATACAATGCAAAATCAGACTGAATCATCTCAATAAGGCTCCACGGGAAACCACTGAGGCAGAACAAGAAGAAATTAACAGATTTTACAAAGGAGTACAGGAAGAAATTGACAACACACCAACACAGGATTTCAAACTGATCATTGGAGATTGGAACACAAAGGCTGGAAGTAAAGAAGAATAAAAAACGGTAGGCAGATTTGGACTAGGCAAAAGGAATGAAGCAGGTGATAGATTTTTGTGAAGCCAACAACCTATTCATTGTAAACACATTTTATACAGCCAGAGAAAAGGTTATACGCATAGACATCACCAGATGGCCAACACAAAAACCAAATAGATTACATAATTGGAAGTAAAGGATGGCAAAGCTCCATACTGGTGGCCAAGACTATTCTAGGTGAAGAAACCATGGATGACAGAAAAAAACGCTACAAGCAATAACTGAAAGAAGAGAAACAAAACAAAAAGGACATAGGAATAAACTAAGAAACATGAACACAACAGTACAGCAGCTAGTGTGCAAAGATAAGGAAAATTACTATGACAAATGTAGAGAAATAGAATACAACAACAAAACGGGAAGAATGAGAGACCTATTCCACAAGATTTGAGAAATCAAGGGAAAGTTCAAACCAAGGACCAGGATGCTCTACGACAGGGGTAGGCAACCTTTCCCCTTTAAGGGCCGAGGGACTTCAGCTCCCAGAATCCCAGGAGCTATTGGCCAACATGGGAATATTGGCCAACATGGCTGAGGCTTCTGGGAGCTGAAGTCCCTCGGCCCTTAAAGGGGAAAGGTTGCCTACCCCTGCTCTACAACAATAAAAATAACATAATTCAAGACCAGGAAGGAATAAAAAGATGTTGGATGCAATAAACAGAAGAACTATACAAAAGAGATGAGAAAATGAAGGACACATGGAGTGAAGAGCCATATGAAGATGAACCCCAAATTCCAAAAACTGAGATGGAAGCTGCAATAAAAGAAATAGCAAAAAACAGGACTCCAGGAGCAGATGATATACCTGTTAGTGTGTGGATGATGAGTGTTGTAGTGCCCCTCCATTTCATGACACATGGATCTTTAAACTGTCTTATTTTTAGTAAAATCTCTTTGTTTGAATATATCTTTTCTTAACTTAGAATCATAAAGTTGGAAAAGACCACAAGGGCATCTTTTATTTTATATCCAATCACCTTGTGATTCTTTTTTTTTTTTTTAGGTCTATCAACCACACTTAAACACTAGGATATGGATGGGATATACAGTCAAAGGTGAAATGTAAAGATGTGTGTGTGTCTATAATTTTCCACTTGAGAACAGCTTTTGGACAAAGCACAAAACAATATTTAGAAAAACAGAGTGAATCAACACCAGGTGGCCAACACAGACATCAACATGTACATTCCCAGAGGTAGAACTAATGGAACCAGACTTTGTTATGGATAACAAGATATATCAAATACGTAAACATTGTTAGCTTGGAAAAGATACTCACGTGGTGGATGATGGACAGCAAGAGGCTGGGTTAGTAGACATCATACAGACATTATCCAATTAAAATAAGGTTAACACCTAGAAGGTGGAGTATGGGAAGGGCCTAGAAAATCCTTTGTCTAAAATTGTTATTGTTCATGATGTGAGCGTGTGTGGCTGGCAACAGTGGTTTTAACTGTAACAAGTTGGATCCTAATGCTTTTGGGATTGTTAAAGATGTAATCTTGTATGGCTGAACTGGACAAGTTCATCACAACGGATTTTACTTAGGGGGGAAGCAGACGAGGGCGTCCAGGACGCCCTGGGCCGGCGTGCCACGGGGCCGCAGCCTCCACACCTCGGCGCACCGGCAGCATCCCTGGAAGGAGCGCTAAATCAGCGCTCCTTCCTCAAGACAGCGAAAGTGCGTACTAAAAGCAGCGGGCGCACTTTCGCTGTCTTTTCTGCCGCAGCGCGTCCGGTCGCCGCGGCGTGAGGTCATCCCCGGAGCGCCGGCCGTGCGGAGGGCCGGCGACTCCGAGGGCGACCTCAGGGAGAGGAAGGGGCGCCGCTCGTACGGCTGCCCCTCCTCTTCCAAGCCTCCAAGACGACTCTATTAGTCGTCTGCCGAGGCCCTTAGTTATCTTATTTTTTACTTTTTATATGCATTAATAAAGCTATGCTTTTGGACTTTACAATGTGTCTTCTTGACTGAGGAAGACAGGTTTCTGAAGAAGGGAAGCTGAGCCAGTTGTTGGTAAGAATTACAGAGTGGCTGTGGATCACAGCAGCCAGCTTGTCCTGCAGATTCTGCTGGGTGCCAAAAAGCATCACTACAACACTCATCATCCACACACTAACAAGACCAATAGAACTGTTGCAATCCACACTGACAGAGTCAACTCTAGTGTTAACCAACATATGTCAACAGATATAGAAAACAAAATGATGGCCAACAGATTGGAAGTGATCAATATACATCCCCATCCACAAAAAAGAAGACACAAGAAACTGCAGCAATTATAGAACCATAGCACTAATCTCCTACACAAGCAGAATCATGCTCAAAATTCTGCAACATAGACTCCAACCACACATGGAGAGACAAATCCCAGAGGTCCTAGCAAGGTTCAGGAAAGGAAGAGGCACCAGGGATCACATTGCAAATATACAATGGCTAATGGAGCATAGAAGGGAGTTCCAAAAGAAAATCATCATGTGCTTTATAGACTATAGCAAAGCCTTTGACTGCATAGATCATGAACTGCTATGGAAGGCCCTTAAAGACATGGGAGCGCCAACACATCTGATAGTCCTAATGACAAATCTGTACTCAGGACAAGAAACTACTATCTGTACTCAGGACAAGAGGCTACTCACACGAAGAAACAGAATGGTTCCCAATTGGCAAAGGAGTCAGACAAGGCTGCATCCTATCACCCTACCTATTCAATTTATATGCAGAACATATTGTAAGGAAAGCAGGCTTGGACAGGGAAAAGGGAGGGGTGAAAATAGGAGAAAGAAATATCAACAATCTGAGATATGCTGATGACACCATAACACTAGCAGAAAACCTCACAGACTTGGAACACCTACTAAGTAAGATCAAAGAAGAAAGTACAAAAGCAAGCTGAACACAAAGAAAACAAAAATAATGACCACAGAGAACTTTTACACACATTCCAGGTAGACAATGAGGAAATAGAAATAGTAAAAGAGTTCTCATATCTGGGATCAAACATTGATCAGAACAGGGACTGCAGCCAGGAAATCAGAACAAGATTAATAATGGAGAGGGCGGCTGTGAAAGAACTAGAAAAGATCCTAAAATGCAAAGACATGCAACTCAGGACAAAAGTCAGAATCATACAAGCCATCGTATTCCCTATTCCCATGTATGGATGTGAGAGCTGGACAGTCAAGAAAGAAGATAGGAGGAAAATCAACACATTTGAGATAATGTGGTTCTGGAGAAGAGTGCTGAGAATTCCATGGACAGCCAAATGGACAAACAAATGGGTCCTAGAACAGATCAAGCCAGAGATATCCCTAGAAGCCAAGATGACAAAATGTAGGGCCAGTACAAACCAGCCAAAAGGGTCAGCCTAGGGGTGGAGTCAGGCCATGGTGACCGCATGCTGGCCGCCCCAACTCTGCTCCCATGTCATCCTCATGCCGCCTGCCCAAACAGATGGCAGGCTTCATCAGGGTGCTCCCTTGGCACAGCATTTAGACACACTGCACCAAAGGAGCTCAAAAAAGCTGCCACTGTGGTGGCAAGAGTGGCTTTTTGCTGCTCCAATAAGGAGCTGGCCCTTAGGGGCCATCTCTAGAGTCCCTTAGACTGTTGTACTTTGGACACATCATGAGAAGGCATGAATCATTGGAAAATAATGTTAGGAAAGATGGAGGGAAGTAAAAAGAGAGGAAGGTCACTTGCTAGATGGATGGACTTTATTCAAGAGACCACGAATATGAGTTTTCAGGAGCTGGGCAGAGCAGTAGAGGACAGGGGGGCCTGGAGATGTCTCATCCACAGTGTTGCCGTGGGTTGAAATCAACACGAAGGCAGTTAACAACAACAACAAATACCATATATATTTGAGCCTTAGATGGTTTTGAAGGTGGATTAAACAAATATATGAAAGTAAGAGCCTTTGCAGACTGCCAGAAATAGTGCAAATTGAGTCCATTTTAACTGCCCTGGCTCAGTGCTAGGGAATCATGGGAACTGTAGTTTATTGTGGCACCAGAGCTCTCTGACAGAGAAGGCTCAATGTCTCAGAAAAAAAATACAATTCCCATGATTCCCTAGCACTGAGCCAGGGCAGTTAAAGTGGACTCAATTTGCACTATTTCTAGCAGTCTACAAAGGCCCTAAGTGTGTCAAAAACTACTATAGTTTTCTGGAGGGCCTGATCTATGCAGATCCTGTCTATGTGGATTTCAAAGTTAGACTGAAGTAAAACTAAGCTGCTGAGTATGAGTTAGCACTTCACTGATGACAAACAGATGCAGAAACATAAACAAACAAATCAAGTGTTCTCACATCCCTTTGGCCAATTGCTGACACAGTCTCAAAAGCAAATGGTTCCTGGATCCACACTGATAGACATTACATTGTTCTTTTTGCTGCAGATGGGCCTTCACGTTCTTGGACATAACACCAGTGTTTCCTCTTACCAAAACCAAGAGAAAAAGAAACTCCTACAAAGTATGGATTATAAACCTTGGCATGATTATCCAGGATATGACTTTAATTTCCCCTCTTCCTTTATCAGCTGAGATTGTGGCTGTATCTACACTGTAGAAATAATGCAGTTTGACACCACTTTAACTGCCATGGCTCGATGCTATGGAATGCTGGGATTTGTAGTTTGTTGTGGCACCAGAGCTCACTGACAGAGTAGGCTAAATATCTCATAAAACTATTAATCCCAGAATCCCATAACATCGAGCCATGGCAGTTAGAATGGTGTCAAACTACATTATTTCTGCAGTGCAAATGAAGCCTGAGAAAGGAGGGAAATCCTCAGAAAGAGGCCTCCTTATCAGCACCTTCTTTCACACTAGCTGCATCTCTGCACTTGTCCTTAAATCCACGTACAAAAGGTCAAGCAGTGTGCTATGAAGCAGTTAGGGAGCTTACTGCATGGTGTTAAAAAGATGACTTACTTCTTCCATTTTGAATGGACTGGATGAGGAATGGACTGGATGAGGAAAAACAGACTGAGACTGAATCCAGACAAAACGGAGGTCCTAACAGTCACAGGCCCAAAACCAGGTCTGGGAATACAACTTCCAGTACTGGATGGAGTTACACTCTCCTCCAAGGACTTTGTTCACAGTCTGGGGGTGCTCCTGGATCCATCACTCCAGGTGTCCAATCAGGTAAATGTGACAGTCAGGAGTGCCTGTTATCAGCTTTGGCTGATACGCCAGCTGCGCCCTTTCCTGGAAACTAGGGATCTTGAAACTGTAGTACATTCGCTGGTAACCTCCCGTCTCGATTTCTGTAATGCGCTCTACATGGGGCTACCCTTGTGCTTGACCTGGAAACTTCAATTAGTTCAGAATATTGCAGCCAGGTTGGTCACTGGTGTTTCCAGAAGAGAGCATGTAACACCTGTGCTAAAAACTCTCCACTGGCTGCCTATTAATTTCCGGGCACAGTACAAGGTGTTGGTTATGACCTTTAAAGCCCTACATGGCTTGGGTCCAACTTATCTCCGGGACCGCCTCCTCCCATTCAATCCAACCATGCACTCTGGTCCTCTGGGAGGAATCTGTTACAGCCTATAAAAAACTGGCTGTCGGTGACCTTCCAGAGGGGTTTCTCTGCCTCAGCTCCCAGATTATGGAATGTCCTGCTGGATGAGATCCATTTTATTACTACTCTTGACAGCTTCAAAAAAGCTATCAAGATGGATCTTTTCTGGCAGACCTTCCCTGAATAACTATCCTGGTCCAAAGATTTTGGCTAACTTGCTCCTCTGAGCTGTCATTGTTTAAGCTGCTGCTTTAATTGTTCCATGTCCCTTTTTTATTTATTTTATTCTATGTTTTAAATTTCTACTAGTTTAATATTGCTTTAAGGGGAGGGTGGGTTAGGGAATTTATATATGTATTGGTGTTTTTAACTGTTGTAAGCCACCCTGATTGCACCGCAGAGGGGCGGGATAAAAATAAATTTATTATTATTTATTAATCTTCCAGAGCCGGGAACTATCATACGTAAATCACCACTGAATCCACTGCTGAATCCACCCTGGGTAAACCACAGCTCCCAAGCCATGCTCAGCTGGCCGTTTTTCAAAAATGGAAGCTTCCAACTTTGAAAATTTGTCAGCTGAACGCAGCTTGGACCTGCATCTTACTTGGGCTGTATTTGGCCAGTGGCATCACCGCAGAATCAACAGTGACTTATATATGATAACACCCAGATGTATCCCGGGAGAAGATTCAAGCCAGAAGATAAATAAAGTCACCTTGTTGACCCCATGCAATAAGCTCCTAAATGTGGGCTTTAAAGCAAGTTACAATATATTCACATGATTACGTTATAGCAAATATAGTGTGGATGGATGACAAGCCCAGTTCTTTAAAAAAAAAATCAAATTTATATCCTACCTTTCTCCCAATAATGGAACTCAAGGCAGATAACAACATATTTAAAAACAACAGAGATTAAAACTATAGCAAGTTATTAATAAAAGTATGCATATGAGTTATTTAAAATTGATTAAACTATCTATAAAGTTAAACTCCACTTAAATCTTCTCCAAATACAACTCACTACAACAACTAGTCATAATAGTTAAAAAGAAGTTCCATATGCAGAAGCAGCATATTTATGGCCAGGATCCTGTTGGTTTACTCATGCTAGTGTTTCCACTTTTTCTAGGATCATTCAACAGTGGCAAGGGAAGGCAAAAAGCCTATTTCTCTGATGCCTCCCTTCCTCCATAGTCACTGTGCCCTTCTCCAACATTGTTGCCAACACAACAGTAATCCTGGAATTTTGTACCTTTCTGAGATTCTGACCTCTCACTACTGGAATGTCAGGAAAAAATTGGGTTGTTGCTTTAGTGCCCAACTGAGTGGCTTCTTCTAAGGATTTTATCACATTGGGGAAAATCAGGGGGGAAATTGGGAGTTTAAAGAGCCATTATCCCATGAAAATTACATGATTGAGGGGGAAATTTTACATGCATCGCACATAAAGAGTCATTATCCCAGGAATAATCAGGCAATAAACGGCAACAAATCATTCACAGGATTTCCCCGTGAATGATTTGTTGCCATTTATTGCCTGGTTATTTCCAGGATAATGGCGCTTTAATCACAAGACCGTGTGAAATTGTTTACCGTAATTGCATGATTTTCATAAGATAATGGCTTTTTAAACCCCCAATTTTCCCCGTGTGATAAAGGCCGAAGCTGAACAAGATGGATTTTGTCTCATTAGACACTGTAGCTCCTTTATAAACTGTGTAAAATCAGTTTCTGCAGATTTAATATAACTCTATTGGCAAACTAATATTTTTCTCTAGTGTTTATTGTCAAGAGTGTCTGTTTGTGAAAGCCTCCTAAATGTTACCAATGAAGGGAATTATTTCCTTGAAGAACAAAACTGCTGCACTGAATTCACTAATTGTCTCCTTGAAAAAAGAAAAGAGGATGGTGGTTCACCTGAAATAACTTCACTGTTTCCTTGTATGGTCTCCAAAAGAAGATATAAATGGCAGCAATTGTTTTAAAGAAGAATGTTGCACTTGGAGATCTGGATTTCTCAGCTCCTTAGGAAAACATAATTTTAAACTGTACTATAAACTGCAAGGCTAATCCTGTTCATTAGGCAGAGTGAAGTGGCCATCTTATCTGGGGTGTCATGAAATGGAAGCAACTTGTTGGTTATTTATTCTTTGATTTTTACCTTTTTACTGCTGGGGTGAAGAGCAATGCTTGTAGGATTTGCTGACTCATTTGCCAAAATACTGCCTCTGGCTTTGAATACTATGCATCTTAAGGGGGCAAGAAGTAGAGTATAATTTGCTGTCTCACCACAGAAAACAAAGTGTCATTGATTAGCCCTGGTAAACACCTTATTTTAGTTATGTTTTTTTTAAAAAAAGAAAAAGAAGCATTTGCAGCTTAAACACTATCTTGTCTTGTTATGAGTACAGATTGTATGCAAGGGCAGAAGTTTGGGGTTTCAATACAGAGCTTTGAAAAGTCACCTTTTTGTTTCAACTACTACATCCATATTCCTTTAGACAGCATAGCCAATAGCCATGCTTCCTGAAGAATTATGAGAGTTTCAGACCACCAAAAAAAAAAAATGGCCAAGATGCACTTCAGAACATTACCTTATATCAGATCAGATCAGAATATTTATATAACCCCACACTGAAGCTTATCACATTCTTAAATACTATGGCTTACCTGATCCCATTTAAAATTTAACTCAAGCAGCATCCTGATATTATCAGAAGGATTTAGCCACTGAAATTGCTGCTCAGGTCCATCCCGGGTCCACTCCCAGGGTTGTTCCAGCAGCCATTTTCTTATACCAGAAAATTCCCGGCTTTGAAAAGAGGCATGTTGAACAGCGCTGTGAGCAGGGATGGACCTGGGATGGACCCAGGCACTGATTTCAGTGGCTAAATCCTTCTGATAATATCAGGATACCCCCAATTTAAATTTTAAACCAGATCAGGTAAGCCATAATGTTTAAAAATGTGATAAGCTTCATTGTTTGCTGTGACTGAGAGAAGTTCTCCAGGATCTTAGACAAAAACAAGGTAGAAAACAACCAGCCATGTACTTCTCTCACACACTATTCCTTCAATAATATAATAACTTCAGAAAGGACTCATTTCAAAAGCAAAACATGTTTGGTAAATTATAAGATTTGCTGGTTAAGCTTAGTTTGTGTTAGAGAGTACGGGGGGTTGCAGACTGCCAGAAATAGTTCAAATTGAGTCCACTTTTAGGGTTAGGGTTAGTGCTAGGGAATCATGGGAACTGTATTTTATTGTGGCACCAGAGCTCTCTGACAGAGAAGGCTCAATGTCTCAGAAAAAAAAAACAATTCCCATGATTCCCTAGCACTAACCCTAACCCTAAAAGTGGACTCAATTTGCACTATTTCTGGCAGTCTGCAACCCCCCTAAATGAGTAAGAGAGAGACTCTATGTGTATTAGGCTGATGGGGAATATATGTGTATTGGGTGTGGGGGAAAAGGTGGGACTCCCACCTTTCCCCTCACAGAATATTCATTTTTTCCAGTATCAGGGAGAATACTGTGGAAACTATTCTTTGTCCTTACAAACAAGGACAAAGAATATAAATCTCCTTAAATCTACTGGAAATTTTCACCTGGGTATACCCAGAGATTAGAAATTGTTTATCATTGCTCTTGAGTAGGGATGTAATCATTCACTTCTTCCCCCCTCATATTGTTGTTGTTGTTGTTACGTGCCTTCAAGTTGTTTCCCACTTATGATGCTCCAGAGCAAACCTATCGGTTATTTTAGCCAGATTTGTTCACAGGAGGTTTGACATCACCTTCCCCTGAGGCTAAGAGCATGTGACTTGCCCAAGGTCACCCAGTGGGTTTCATGGCTGAGCAAGGAATTGAACTCTGGTCTCCAGAGTTGGTCCAACGCTCCAACAATTATGCCATGCTGGCTCACATCCTCATGTACAAGAATAAAAACTTCTGCTGTCCCTCCCTGCCTTGCATGATAACATGAGTCATTCTTTGGAGTCACTAGTCACACTTTGGGAGATCTTTCAGGACAAAAAGTAGAATCACAGATTTGAAAGGGGCCTCATGGGCCATCAAGTCCAAGTCCTACTCAGTGCAAGATCTCCAGATACAACATCCCCAGCAAGTAGTTTTCCGGTCTCATTTTTGAAGATGTCCATGAAAGACACCCACTGTCAAAAATTTCCTTCTAATGTTTGACCTAAATCTACTCTCCTGTAACTTAAAATCATTAGACTTCCCACCACCTGATGTAGCAGAACACATGACTGTCCCTTCCTCTCTATGACAGAGCTTGTGGTATTTAAAGAATATGATCATATCACCAACCAATTTTTTTCACCAAACTAAACATGCACAACTCCTTCAACCTTTCTTCATATGTTTTGTACTCCATGCCTTTTATCATCTTTGTTGCCCTTGTCTGAGCCTGCTCCAATGTATCTATATATCATTCATAAAATGAGGCCCCAAAACTGAATGAAGTACTCCAGATGAGGCTTGATCAGTGAAGAATACAATGGGAATAGTCCTTCCCTCCAATTGGAAATACACTGTTTTCTATGCAGAAAAGTTGTTCTATTTGAAGAACCGGCTTTTCTACACACATAAAAACATACTTCTGTGTAGAAAACCTATGTCTATTTCTGTGCAAATGAATAATAATAATAATAAGTTTTATTTTTAGCCCGCCTCTCTGCAAGGCAATCGAGGCGAGTTACAGCAAATTAAAATAGTACAGCTAAAAACACATTCCCTCCCTCCAAATCTGCCCACCCACCCCTTAAAACAAGATTAAACCAAGAGTTAAATTAAAACAACAAACCATTAAAACATTATGCTAAAAGCCAACTGAACGATTGTGAGCATCAGACAAAGTAAAAACCCATCTCCTATGGTGGTTGTTGTTCCGGGAAGGCCTGCCGAAAGAGATCCGTCTTTACTGCTTTCTTGAAAGCAGCAAGAGTGGTAATAAGATGGATCTCATCCGGCAGGCCATTCCATAGTCTGGGAGCGGTTGCGGAGAAGGCCCTCTGGGAGGTCTGAGACAGCCTGGTCTTTATTGGCTGTAACAGATTCCTCCCAGAGGACCGCAAGGCGTGGGGGGATCATATGGGGAGAGGCGGTCCCTAAGATAAGATGGACCCAAGCCATGTAGGGCTTTAAAGGTCAAAACCAACACCTTGTACTGTGCCCGGAAACTGATCGGCAGCCAGTGGAGGGATTTCAGCACTGGTGTTATGTGCTCCCTCCTTGATGTCCCGGCAATTAGTCTGGCTGCCATATTTTGGACCAATTGTAGTTTCCGGGTTAGGCACAAGGGTAGCCCCATGTAGAGCGCATTACAGTAATCCAGACGTGAGGTTACCAGGGCGTGTACCACAGCTTCCAGGTCCCTTATATCCAGATAAGGGCGCAGTTGGCGTATCAGCCGAAGCTGATAACAGGCACTCCTGACCACCGCATTCACCTGACTAGTCATGTGAAGCGATGAATCTAGAAGTACCCCCAGACTGCGAACACAGTCCTTAGAGGAGAGTGTGACTCCATCCAGGACTGGAGACTGTATTCCCAGATCTGGTTTCAGGCCTGTCACTGCGAGTACCTCCGTTTTGTCTGGATTCAACTTCAATTTGTTTTTCCTCATCCAATCCATTACCGCTCTTAGACAGTCATTAAGAGGAGAGATGCCATCTGAAGTCTGAGAGGATGATCTATTCATGGAGAGATATATCTGGGTGTCATCAGCATACTGAAGACACCGCGCTCCATGCCTCCGAATGATCTCACCTAGCGGCTTCATGTAAATATTGAATAGCATCGGGGACAGAATGGCACCCTGAGGGACGCCACAATTAAGCTCGATTTTGGAAGAGCAACTGTCCCCGAGCCTCACCCTCTAGGATCTGCCCGAGAGGAAGGAGCGGAACCACTGCAATGCAGTGCCTCCAACTCCCAACTCTCTCAAGCAATCCAAGAGGATGGCATGATCTATAGTATCAAAGGCCGCTGAGAGATCCAGGAGCACCAACAAGGTCACACTACCCCTGTCGATACTCAGGTGGAGGTCATCGGTCAGAGCAACCATAGCAGTCTCCACTCCAAATCCTGTCCTAAAGCCGGTTTGAAATGGATCGAGATAATCAGTTTCATCCAAGACTTCTTGGAGTTGGGAAGCAACTGCCCTCTCAATCACCTTGCTTAAAAAAGGCAGCAATGATACTGGTTGGTAGTTGTTTCTGTCCAGAGGGTCAAGGGAGGGTTTTTTCAGGAGTGGCCTAACCGCCGCCTCCTTTAAACAAGATGGTACCATCCCCTCCCTGAGTGACGCGTTGATTGTGTCCCGAAGGAACACCCTCAGCACGCCACCCCCCTGGGTGACCAGCCAAGATGGACAGGGATCAAGAGGGCAGGTTGTCTTCCTCATCCTACCAAGAAGCTTGTCCACGTCATCGGTACTCACAAATTGAAAATGATCCAGTAAAGTGTCATCACTGGAGTTCCTGGATGCCCCATCTATGGAATCTGTTAAAACAATGGCATCCAAGTCAGCTCTTATCCGAGAGATTTTATCTGCAAAGTGGATATTAAATGCTTCACAGCAGGCTGTCGTCAGGTTAAGTAGGAGGTTTGGCGCAGGGGGAACCTTAGTCAACTCCCCCACCACCCTAAACAGCTCTGCCGGGCGGGACTCTGCAGACGCAATACGTGCAGAACAGAAGAATTTCTGCGCTGCACGTAAAGCCTCCCTATAGGAATCCAAATACTTCCTAAGGTGAGTTCTGTCGGATGAGAGGCGCGCCATTCGCGCTCTAGTGGTTGTCCGGCTCGCTTCATTCCCCTAAGCTCCTCAGTATACCAGGTCCTGCGGTTTGAAGCGGGATGGAAAGGACGCTTGGGAGCGATTGTGTCAATAGCCCTGGTGAGATCCGTATTCCAGATATTCACCGAGGCTTCGACAGAGTCACCGGCGTTACCAACCATCAACCCCTCCAAGGTTTTCTGGAAACCAATTGGTTCCATGAGCCTTCGAGGGCGGACCATTCTAATGGGTCCGCCACCCCCGGGAGGGAGAAGGATAGCCCTTAATTCCGCCTTGATCAGAAAATGATCCGTCCATGACATGCGGAGGTTTTATTGACCTCCGCCCACGGATATTCCTGCTCCGTACTAAAGATCGCATCGAGTGTATGACCAGCACAATGCGTGGGCCCATCAACCAATTGGGATAGGCCCATGTTTGTCATGGTATCCATGAACTCCCGAGCTGCGCCAGTTAGATCTTGTAAACTGGTTTCAAGTGGGATGTTGAAATCACCCAGAACCAAAAGTCTGGGTGATTCGAACAGCAACTCAGAAACCAGGGCGGTCAGCTCGGTTAGGGAGTCTGTTAAGCAACGGGATGGCCGGTATACCAACAGAATCCCCAAACTATCCCTGGTCTTCAGGCTAAGGTACATACACTCGGTGTGAGTCGTTTTCCGGATAGGCTTTCTGATCAAGGTTAAGGTGTTCCTATGGACAAGGGCTATGCCACCCCCCCCCCCCCCGCCCACTTTCCCTCGCCTGCTCAATAACTGAGTACCCAGCTGGGAGGGCCTGCGCCCAAGTCACGGAGCTAGCATCCCCCAGCCAGGTCTCAGTAAAGCATGCCAGGTCGGCTGCCTCATCCACTAGAAGATCGTGGATGATATGTGTTTTATTCCTGACCGACCTGGCATTGCAAAGGAGCAGGTTGAGGGTCAGTGGAATGGTTGGTGCATTCTTAAGAGAGAGGCAACAAGGAGTGTAATCCTCCAAGTTCGTCCTAGCCTCTCTCAAGGCTGTCCAGGTGGCAATGATCGGGCTACAAGGTCCTCTAAGTAGCCTGAAGTCCTTTATAACCTGAGGTGGTGACATCGCAATTATAAGGATAATACAAAAACCGGGCTTGCAAGTCTTAGCTAATTTTAACAATAAATCCCTATTAGCATCAAGTAATGATAACTCATAGCCCTCCTTGAGAGATGGTAATCAGAAAAAAAAATGATTCTGTAAGACCCACTCTGAACATCAAAGAATCTCACAGGTCTTCCCATTTTAAGTAGAGGGGTTGGGAACCCCTTCTATGATTGAGAATCTGGAAAGTGATGAATATTCTTTACATCTCATTTCTTGAGACAAAGATCAAAAGCTGAAGATAAATGGTAATATATTTTACGAAATGAAATATTTTTACAGTAAAGCAACTGTATACATAATATTTAAAGAAGCTTTACTAGGGAAAAATCATTTATTACTCAGGGATAAATGACAAAGGTTGGGGGATGTCTTTAACTAAGATTTATTATACAACATTATTTTAATGTACATGTTCAATTGTGAAGCAAGTATAGAGATCCCCTACTCAGTTAAACTCTAAGTAACATTTAGACTCAATTTAAAATGACTTGGAAGATGTGCTACTAGTAATAGTGATAATGGGGTAATTAGGTCCAATATAATATGGGAAAACAAATTACTGAATTGTCACAGTGGCACCAGTTTTTATAACTGATGAACTTAATAAACTGTAAGGGAAAAGACAAACTGGACATATTATACACACACACACATGCAAATAATAGCTACTAAACAATTCAGTAGCTCTTAGGGACATGCTTATGTCTCAGAAGTGCTGATATTTCCAGTTTCAGACATGCTTATATCTTCAAAATCAGGACTAATGGAGATGTATGTCATGTATGCCATGTATGCCAGAGCCTCTAAGATTATACCTCATGCACATGAGAAGAAAGATTTTAATCCATGATGTCTCATTCTATAATATATGTGAGTGCCACTCAGGCTTGCACTGAATGCTTATGTTTCAGATAAAGCCCTCACAATTTGGCTAGATTCTAGTTCCCCTTTCAGCCTGCCATTGATAAGGGATCCTGGGGAAAGTAGTTTAGCAACATCTGAAGGGACATGGAATAAGTAGACCTTTCCAGAATGATAATAGAAAACAGAGATCAGCATTTGTTGTTTTTGTGCAGCAGGTTTTGTAGTTGTACTTGTAACCCCACCCAGGAATAAGGGAATGACAAGGGTAAACACAGCTTCAGCAATGACAACCAAAAGGTCTGGAATGAAAACAAGTTGTTTGGTTCACTATTGGCAGCTCTCCAGCCTTTCAGACAGGATTCTTTATTTTCCTACCTGGAGACTCCCGACTCCTGGCTTTGAAAAGAGGTGCTCTAAGCACCCATGCAAGTGGGGATGGACCTGGGATGGACCTGGCAATTTCAGTGGCTAAATCCTTCTGATAAAATCAGGATACTGCCTGTTTTAAATTTTAACCCGGCTCATGTAAGCCAGTTTAATAGTTAATGTGATAAGCTCGTTCCTTTGGGTCAAACTGTGGGTTTCCAGGATTGAGCAGGGATTCAAACTCTGTCCTCCTGGAGTCCTAGCCCAACACTCAAACCAGTAGCTCTATGATTGCAAGAATTGTTTTTCTTTTTATTAGAAAAGTATTACAATACAGTACAAAGAGCAAGATACAATATAGAAAGAAAGAATATTTTCCTTTTTCTAAAAAAGTAAAGCATTCAAATGATCTCTCCATTCAACCATATCCAATTCATAAATTAATATATTTACCTGAATTTAAATATATAAAAATGGTTTATATCACAATTGTGTTTATAATACCAGTATATGATAAAGCTGCAATTTTTATATGTAAATCAGGAATTTGATTAGAACTGCAAATTCGTATATTTTGTAAAAACAATCCATTGAGGGAGGCATCATATTTGTTTTGCAGTGTGAAGCTACATCATAGTTATTTTTACAGCAATGTGATTAATTACTGTCTCTGTATCATTCTTGTCCATACGGCCTTTTAAATAACTCCATAAAACTCTAAAAGGAGATAACAAAGCTGTATCCCCTGTAATTTGTTTAATATACAGTAGTTCAAGGCACTTTGGGTTTTTCCACATTTCAAAAAAGGTGTGCATATAATCAGCATAAGTTGGCCACAACACTGGCAATCATGATGTGGCACACTGGAAACTGATTTTAATGTTGCTGAGAATGGAGTACCTTTGATCTGGCATTTTTAATAAGTTATTTTATACATTAATCTCAATAATATTTTTTTCAAAAAAGAAACAATCCAAATTCATCTCTAAACCTTACCAGGCCTCTGGTAACAATGTCCCTAAATTTCTTTCTCATTTATTTGCAAAGGATACTGTCAGATTAAATATCTGTGAAATGTTCTATATATCTCATCTATCAGTCCTTTACTTCTTGCAAAGCATAATACATCCTCTACTTATGATGGCTTCCTAATTGGGCTGTGTGGACTATTTCTTCAATAAACTGCAAACGTATGGCATATTTTGTTTGATAGAAACTACAAAAAAGCAAAAACACCTTCTAAGCACTGAAGTCTCTTACTGAGTCAAAGATAGCACTATTTCAGAGTACTGCCAATAAACATCAGAAAAAAGAAAACCACAATAAGAACAGCATGAAATTGGCCAAAATATGCCATTGTAGCTGCCAGAGTACTTATCCATTCCTTCATATCAATTTGAAAGACCTTATTTATCTTAGCAATATAAGTTAGTATAGTTCATCTTGAAGTTCTATGGTGTACACTGCATCAACATCTTGCCAATTTTTATACTGCCTGAACCATATTTCAGTGAAGAGATACTATGCTGATTTTTTAACAAACTCTTAGGCTATGATATCTTCCCCCACACAAACAAATGTATAATGACAAGTATGCAAAGAAGTGCCTGCTAAGGTGTTCCAAATTTCACATGATTAAAATCATATGACGATACAGAAGGTCTGAGCTCACTGCACTGACCTTTCCATCATGTCTCTGTCATCCCATCTCAACTAGAGCTTGGAAAAAGAAAAGGGTTGGAGCTCCCAGCATGCAGTTATTCTGACTGGGGATTCTCAGAATCCAAAAAGTGACTCTGTCAAAGCCTGCACCTGTTACCAGACTTGAAAGTCTTCAGTGGAAAACTGTGTAGACTCTTACACCATTCAAAAGAAGGTCATCTAAACATGGAAAGAGAACAAGATAATGACTCAACCAAGTTCATCAACATTAAAGCAATTGTCTTTCCCCTAAGCAGTCTGGGTTACTGTCAAGTATATAGGAGTAATATGTTATCTGAGCAGGCTGTAAGATCAGAAGCTGTGCAAATAAGACAATTTCAAGGGACTCTAAAGAAGGTCCATTCTCTGTTCCCCAGTACAGTCAAGACTAAAGAATGTATTGTTGGCCATTTTCTGTCCTTCCAACATCTGGCATTAGCATTTCATGATCCGATAGTCTAAGTAAATCAGAGTTCAGTAGACAAACTTCCTCTGATTTAAAAAGTGTATTCATACCATTGAATTAGTCATTTTTACCTATCCATATTTCTGTGTTAAACATGTAATGGAGCAACTAAGAACACTGTCTTTCTTCCACCTCTGGAGAGTTACTTTGGATGGGGGTGAAGAATAAACAGATAAGGGGACAAAAGATAAGCAACTTAGGGCCTCAGCAGACGGCTTAAAAAGCCGTCCTTGGTGCAAGGAAGGGGAGGGGCAGCCGCACGCTCGGCGCCCCTTCCTCCTCCCGAGGTTGTCCTCGGAGCCACCGGCCCCCCGCACAGCCGGCGCTCCAGGGGCAACCTCCCACCGCAGCGTCCGCACAGGCTGTGGCGGAAGGGTTGCCGAAAGTGTGCCTCACGCTTTTGGGGCACAGTTTCAGTGACGTATAAAAGGAGCGCTATTTTAGTGCTCCTTTCTTGGGCGCCGATGGTGCACTGCGGGATCGAGGCATGAGGATGCCTTGGTCCCATGGCACACCTTCCCGGGGTGGCGCAGAGCCGCCAGTCTGCTTGCCCCCTTAGTATTCTAGCAAGTTCTGGCCTGCAAAGCATACCTGTTTTCCTCATGCCATGAAATCACTTGTTTCATACATTGACCATAGAAGGATGTTTTATACCTGTTCAGGCTATTTGAGCATTTAACCTAGTATTTGCAGAATTCTCAGGTTTCCATTTTTCACATCAATTGCTATCTATCCTCTTTTAACTGGCAATATGAAGGATTGAATCTGGGACCTTCTGCATGCACCACATGCACTCTACTACTCACTGATGCATCTATAGGCAATCTTGTCCTGAGAAATGAGTGAGGAAGATGGACTTTGGTTCCTTACAGACCCTTCTCATTCTGTTCTTTTGGAGTCCTCTTAGGATTGGCTCACACATTTAAAGAAACATCAATAATTAGATGTTGGCCCTTTGGCAGACAGATGTCTTGCTTTCACACATCAACACTAAATGACTTCTGTAAAGATCTGCACCTAGCCTAGCCCTTTGAACATTTGGATTTGCATCTTTTGGATGATTTGCATCTTTTGCATTTATATTGCATTCTATCCTCTTCCACAATTGTACAAAAATGCTTTATACCCAAGTCTTTAATTCCACTCAGTAGTGCATCTGAAGAAATGTGCTTATATACATGAATGCTTATGCAAAAATAAAAACCACTTATTAGTCTTAAAGGTGCTGCCACATTTCTTTTTTTTTCCCTCTTCTCTTCCTCTTTTTTATGCTTCAAGAAACTAACATGGCTCCTTCTTTTTTAAAAACAGCACATGAGAGAGCCTTTTGGAAGTGATGGTAGGAGAGATGCTGTCTGCCTCACCAACCCTAGGGAAATGTGGCATGAGTGGAGAAAGAGGTCCAGACTCCCAGCTTCCCAAGAATATCCAAAGAGCCAGAATACCATCTGAATTGTGAGTACAATAGGAATGTTTAGCATTGTGTTTTCTTACTTTAATCCTCCAACTTTCTCTTTTCAGGTCCTTCCAAATAGTTTAACAACCTGGCAACTTCTGGCCAGCAAGTGGAGGCGTGAGGAGTGGCTTTGCAGAGCTCTGTGAAAACTGCTCTTTGAACAGGAGCAGTTTTATTGTAGGGTACATACTATTTTATTGTTTTATTGTAGGGTATGTATTATTTAAATTAATTTTACTCTATGTAAGCCACCTTGATTGTCAATGCAGATAGGCAGGATACAAGAATAAAGTTATTATTATTATTATTATTATTATTAGAAATAACAACAGAATTAAAAGCATTAAAAGAAAGATTTAGATAACAAAGCACTTGAAGAACAGAAACAGAGGGAAAACTGTCTAAAAATTAGAGGTCTAAAAGAAAAGAAAAATGAAGACTTATATGAATATTTGGTACCAGCTCTAGCAGAATACATGAACTTAACAAAACAAGAGATGATGTGGGAAATAAACAAGTTATTTAGAATAAATTCCCAAGTGGCAATAGAGAAAAATTTACCCAGAGATGTGGTAATATTTTTTTGAGAAAGAAAACTAGAGATGATATTCTATTCCAAAATTATCAAAAAGATTTAATTATAGATGAAAAGGTGATTAGAATATATAAAGATATACCAAAAAGGATATTGGAAAAAAAAGAGATGGATAGAAATTCTTAACTACCCAATTAAACAGAAGAATTACGTATAGATGAGGAAAAACTAGAAGGTATATCAATCAAATTTAAACAGAAATGGTATAAACTCAACACGATTTAAAAAGCAAGAGATTTTTGGAGGAACATAAAATAGAACTAGAAAATTGGACCACATCAAAAGGAAAAAGAAAGGAAAAAAATAAGACGATGCAGCAAGAAGATCAAGAAGACCAAAGTGGAGAAGAATCAGAAAGAGAATCTGAATTAGAACAAGAAACAGATATTGAAGATCTGGAAGAATACGTAAATCAATCAAAGGACAAAAAACAAGGAGGTAAAAAATTTAAGTAAAATGAAAGAAAAAAGGGAAAGAAGACAAGAAAGAATAATAATAATGATAATAATGATAAATTTATTTTTATCACGCCTCTCTACGTAATGCAACTGGAGTGGCTTACAACATTAAAATATACATTACATATCCCACAATCCCACTCACCCCTTAAAATACTATTAAACAATGACAATTTAAAAACACACTTAAAATAATAATACAAATAAGCAAATAAACAAAAATGGCAGCAAAATCAGGGGAGCAGGTTGGGCTGTCACTTGATGGCCAGGATATCTATTCAGGAAAGGTCTGCCAGAAGAGATTCATCTTAACAGCCTTTTTAAAGCTGTTCAAGGTGGTAATATGATGGATCTCATCAGGCAGGCCATTCCATAATCTGGGAGTGGTTGCCTGAAAGGTCCTCTGTGCAGTTGTAGACAGCCTAGTTTTTGTAGGTCGCAGCAGATTCCTCCCAGAGGACCTGAGTACACTGGGTGGATTATACGGGTGGAGGCATTCCCAAAGATAGTTTGGACCCAAGCCATTTAGGGCTTTAAAGGTGATAAGCAACACCTTGTACTGGGCCCAGAAACTAATGGGCAGCCAGTGAAGTGATCTTAAGATCGGTGTTATATGGTCTCTTCTCGATGTTCCTGAGACCAGCCTGGCTGCCATATTATGTACTAGTTGAAGTTTCAGGACCAAGTATGAGGGTAGCCCCATGTAGAGTGCATTACAGAAATCAAGACGAGAGGTTACCAGTGCATGCACCATAGTTTCAAGGTCCCTAACTTCCAGGAAAGGGTGCAACTGGCATATCAGCTGAAGCTGATAACAGGCAGTCCTGACAGTTGCATTTACCTGATTCATCATCTGGAGTGACAGATCCAGGAGCACCCCCAGACTACGAACACAGTCCTTAGAGGAGAGTGTGACCCCATCCAGGACTGGAGGTTGCATCCCAATACCTGGTTTTGGGGGCGCTACTGTAAGTACCTCCGTTTTATCTGGATTCAGTCTCAATCTGTTTTTCCTCATCCAATCCATTACTGCTTTCAGACAATCATTGAGAGGAGAAATGCCATCTGAAGTCAAAGGTGAAGACCGAGGCATGGAGAAATATATCTGGGTGTCATCAGCATACTGATAACACTCCACCCCATGTCTCCAGATGAGCTGTCCCAGCAGCTTCATATATATATATATATATATATATATATATATATATATATAATAGCATCATGGACAGAATGGTGCCTTGTGGGAAACCATAGTTAAGCTCTTTCCTTGTAGAGCGACTGTCCCTGAGCATCACCCTCTGGAATCTGCCCGAGAGGAAGGAACTGAACCATTGCAGTGCAATGCCTCCAATTCCTAACCTTCTCAGACAATCCAAGAGGATGTCATGATCTATTGTATCAAAAGCCGCTGAGAGGTCCAATAGCACCAACAGGGTCACACTACCCCTGTCGATGTCCAGACAAAGGTCATCAGCTAAGGCAACCATGGCAGTCTCAACTCCATATCCTGTCCTAAAGCCAGTTTGAAATGGATCTAGATAATCAGTTTCCACCAGGACAGCTTGGAGTTGAATATCAACCGCCCTCTCAATCACTTTGCTCAAAAAAAAAAAAAAAAAAAAAATAGGAGCAAAACTGGCCTATAGCTGTTCATGTGCAGAGGGTCCATGGAAGGTCTTTTCAAGAGTGGCCTAACCGCCACTTCCTTCAAACAGGATGGAACTAAGGGATGCATTGATGATGTCTCTAATAAACATCCTCAAGACATCTCCCTCCTGGGTGGCCAGCCACGAAGGGCAAGGATCAAGAGGGCAGGTTGTTTTCCTCACTCTACCAAGAAGCTTGTCCACATCATTAGTACTCATGGATTAAAACTGAACCAGTATAATTTCATCAACAGAGTTGCTGGACACCTCATCAATTGATTCTGTTACAACACTGGCATCTAAGTCGGCTCTTATCTGAAAGTTGATTTTAAAAGAAGTTGTTAAACGCATTGCAGCAGGCTGTTGTTGGGTTAAGTCATGGGTTCTGCACAGGTAGAACCTGTGTTAGTTCCCTTACCACCCAAAACAGCTCAACAATGGATTAAACAATAAAATAAAATAAAACAAAACAAAATCAACAATGGATTAAACAATAACAACAACAAAAAAATATAGAAGGAAGAAACACAAATGGAAAGAAAGAAAAAAGTGAAAGTATTGATTTATACAATGAAAAAAAATACAGAAAAAGGATTGTTTAAATAAAATTAATATAACATCATGGAATGTGAAAGGGATGAACATACCCCCCAAAAGGAAAAAAGGTGGGCTACTGGGGGACTAGACTGTTTGTTTTTATCTTGTAAGCCATCCTGGTTGTATTTTACAGAGAGGCGGGATATAAATAAAGTTATCATCATCATCATCATCATCATCTAGGAAAATACAAACAAGACATTATATGTCTTCAGGAGACACATATCAGAACAAAAGATAAAAGGCTACTGAGAAATAAAAAACTGCATAAAGAGTATATATCCTCCTTAGACAAAAAGAAAAAAGGACTTGTGATTTATGTGTCAGAGAGACTTCACTCAAAAGAAATCTTCAATGACAAACAAAGACAATACAATTGAAACATTAATTCAAAATCAGAAAACATTAATTGTGGGAGTTTATGCACCTCAAACCAAAAAAGACAAATTTTACCAAAAACTATTAAATATGATACAGGATTTTGATTACCAAAACATAATTATACTAGGAGACTTCAATGGAATTATCAACCACAAATTGGACAGAACATCAGCAAAAAAAATCACAGAAAATCAAGGTAAGCTTCCAGGAACCTTCTTTAATTTAATAGAAAATCTAGGTTTAGTGGAAGTCTGGAGACATTTGTATGGAAATGCAAGAGATTAATTTTTTTTTCTCAGAAAGACATAAATCCTTTTCACAGATTGACTTATTTTGTGTGTCCATGGAAATATGTAATAAGATTATAAACATTGATATATTGCCAAGATCAATTTCTGATCATAATCCAATTTCAATGTCATTCAGAGAAGGTGGAATGGACTATAGTTGGAAATTGGATGAGAATCTGTTAAACAATCAGGAAGTGTTAAAGAAAGTGAAACAAACTTTAAAATCATATTTTGAAGAAAACCTAGACAAGGATGTAACTATGACAACTTTATGGGAAGCAAGCAAAGCAGTTATATGAGGCTTCTTTATTTAAAAAAAACTGGGAAATAAAAAAAGAAACGTCAAGTAAAGATTCAGAAGATACTGACAGAAATTAGGAATAAAGAACAAGGGGGCTAAGCAGACGGGTGGCCGTGGGCCGCCCTGGGAAGCTGCACCGCGGGATTGAGGCATCCCCATGCCTCGATCCTGTGGCGCAGCTTTGCCACCCCTGAAAGGAGCGCTAAATTAGCACTCCTTTCACAAGTCAGCGAAAGTGCACCGAAAAAGGCTGTGGTGCACTTTCGCTGACTTTTCTGCCGCAGCACATGGAAAGGCTGCGGCGGGAGGTCCTCCTCAGAGTGCCAGCCGTGCGGAGGGCCGGCTGCTCTGAGGACGACCTCGGGAGGGGGAGGGGGTGCTGAGCATGCGGCTGCCCCTCCCCTTCCCTGTGCCCAAGACAGCCTTTTAAGCTGTCTGCTTAGGCCCAAGAACTACAAAAAGATCCAAAGATTAAAAATATACAAAAGGAATTTAGGATACTATAGAAACAACTGTCTATAGAAGTGTCAGAAGAATTGACAAACTAAAATTTGCAAAACAAAAATATTTTCAACATAGGAATAAACCAAAGAAATGGTTGGCCCAACTAATAAGGAAAGGAAAAGAGAAAAAAATAATTACAAAGATATAAGATAGAGGAGTAACTTATACAGAACAGCAAAAAATCGAAAAGATCTTTGAAGAATACTACTCAAGAATGTTCAGGGAATAGAAAATTGACAAGATCAAGTTAGAAGAATATTTGGAAAAAATACAGATAACTCCATTAAAGGAAAAGCAGAAAGAAATACTAAACCAACCAATAACACCGACAGAAATAAAAGAAGAAATCAAAAATTGTAAGACAGAAAAAGCTCCAGGACCCGATGATATTTCAACTGCATATTATAAACACTTTCTGGAAGAATTGGTAAATATTCTGGAAAAAGTGATGAATAACATAAAAGATCATGATCTCCCTCCAATATGGGAAGATGCGAACATAATCCTAATTCTGAAAGAAGATCATGATCACCTTCAACCCATGAACTATAGACCGATTTCCCTGTTAAATAATTGCTATAATTTATTTTCATCTATATTAGCAGAAAGGTTGAAAAATACTAATCAAATGGATAGATGAAGATCAATGTGGCCTTTTGCCAAAAAGATATTTAAAAGATAACATTAGACATGTACTTAATTTAATTGAATACCATGAAATTCATATTGAAAAACAGCTAGCATTGATCTTCATAGACATAGAAAAAGCATTTGATAATGTGAGTTGGCAAATGATGTTCATGGTTTTAGACAAGATGCAAGTTGAAAAGAGATTTCTAGAATGGATAAAAGCTATTTATAGCAATCAAAAAGCTTGTATAGTAATAAATGGTGGGAAAACAAAAAGTATAAAGATAAACAAGGGGACAAGGCAAGGTTGCCCATCATCACCCTTGTTATTTTTGATTACTCTGGAAACTTTATTGAAAAAGATTAGATCAGAACAAAACATCAAAGGAGTAAGAATAAAGGGTACAGAATTTAAAACCAGAGCTTTTGCAGATGATTTGGTAATATCCCTAGGAGAACCAACTACAAATATAAATAGATTACTAGAAGAGTTAAATGATTTTTTGGGGGGGAAATCGGTCTAAAAATTAACAATGAGAAAACAAACATCTTCACACAAAAAATGGATCCTAAGGACACACAATTATTACAAATAAAATCTGGATTTAATTTAAGTAATACTGTGAAATATTTGGGAATCATATTAACAAAAACTCAGATTTATTTGTAAACAATTATAAAAAAAACATGGGGGAAATTAAACAGAAGTTTAATAAATAGAAAAATTTGAGGATATCCTTTATGGGAAGAATTTCAATCATCAAAATGAGTACACTTCCCAAAATGTTATTTTTATTTCAAAATATTCCCATATTTAGAAATGTGATACCCTTTAAAGAGTGGCAAAAAACATAACATCTTTTATTTCAGCTAGGAAAAGGCCCACAATTAAATTTAAATATTTGCAAGACTCTATAAAATGGGGGGGATTATCACTACCAAATTTGAAAATCTACTATGAAGCCAGTTGTTTGACATGGATTGAGGAATGGTTACAACTACACAATAGAAATTTATTAAAATTAGAAGGAGCTGGAAAACATTATGGTTGGCATGCCATATCTTTTTTATGATAAAGAGAAGGTAAACTGGGATTTTAAAAACCATTATATTAGAGACTCACTCTTAAAAATTTGGGAAAAAATATAAAGGAAGACTTTGTGAATAGATACCATTATGGGCTTCGCCTCATGAAGCATTATACAGGACAGATCCATGGTTAAATGAAAGATGGTAGAAATATAATGATTTAATAGTTCAGGATAAAGATAAATGGAAATTCAAAACTCGAGAAGAACTAAAAGAAGAAGGGAAGGAGTGCAGCTGGTTTCTGCATAGACAATTAATGGAGAGATTCAGATCGGACATTAATAATGTAGGAATAAAAAAATTAAAATCAGAATTAGAAGAAATTATCTTGGGTGACAATAACAAAATACTGTCTAAATTGTACAGACGTCTACTAAAACTAGATATAGAAGAAGCAATAAAAGAAAATATGACAAAATGGGCTCAGAATTTTGGACACAAAATTGAGCTTAGACAATGGGAACTAACATGGAGAAAAAGATTGAAATATACCTTATGTCAAGACATAAAAGAGAACTATTATAAAGTCTATTTCAGATGGCATCTAACATCAGATAAAATATCCAAAATACAAGGTGGAAGAAGCAATAAATGTTGGAAATGCCATACAGAAAAGGGAATGATTTATCATTTGTGGTGCTCATGCCCAAAAGCCAAAAAGTTTTGGAAGCAGATACAATGTACAATAAATGAAATATTAGAGATAAAGTTAAAATTTAAGCCAGAAACATTGTTGTTGAATATGATAGAAGAAAACATAGAAAATAAACACGGAAGAATAATTTTTATATGATATCTGCATCCAGAATTATATACACTAAAATGTGGAAACAAGAAGAAACACCGAATATAGAAGACTGGACTTTTAAGCTGCTGGATATGCTAGAAACAGATAAATTAACAAGACAATTGAATAAAGAAGTTCCAGAAAAATGCTTATTGGACTGGGAAAAGATAACAGAATATTAACCCAAAGGTAGGGAAAGAATGCAACAATAAGCTTGGATTAAATGTTAAGTGGGAACTAATTGATTTATATAAAAGCAAATGATTATTTGTAAAAATGAGTATGTATAAGAAAAAATTAAGAGGTAATTACAAGGGATAGAAACAAATCAGGCAAACGGTAAAAACAGGAAGAGAATAAATATTGTTTGGTTTTTTTACTTTTTTAATGTTTTTATTAATTTACACACAAATAAATATTACATCTTATCACTAAGATACATTTCTATGAAAATAGTACTTCCCTAGTTCTTCGAAAGTAAGCATGTCTCCATTATTATTACTTTTACTTATCTCTATTTAACCATTCCTTTTGATACCATCTCTCCTATTTTCCCCCTCCAAATCATCACATACTAATTAAAATAAGACTTTTAGTCATAAATTCTCTAAATATACACATAATTCTTCAATAAACAACTTAATAACCTCTGTTTTGGTTCTGCTTTGTATTGCTTTGCCTTTTATTTCCATAATTCTTCTAAATATCTTTCTAACGGAGCCCATTCTTCCTCCAAATCCTTAGAATCTTTATTATTCAGTATCCTCTTCAAACGGTCCATTTCTTTCATCTCAGTTAATTTCAAAAGCCATTCATCTAAAGTCGGCGATTCTTGCTTTTTCCATTTTTGTGCCAATTGTATTCTTGCAGTTGTCACCATATAAAGAAAAATCCTCCCATATTTCCTCTCAACAATTGGGTCTATTTTATTTGTCATATTTAACAAGTATAGTTCCGGATTTTGCTCAAATTGGATATTAAATATTTTTTGTATTGTATTGTGTATTTTTCCCCAATACTTCTTTATTTTAGAACATCGCCACCACACGTGGACCCAAGATCCTATATTTTGGGCCTAAGCAGACGGGCGGCCATGGGCTGCCCTGGGAAGCTGTGGATTGGGGCCGAGGTAGCCGCACTCCTCGGCCCCAATCCGCAGCTTCTCAGGCCCTGGAAGGAGCACTAAAATAGCGCTCCTTCCACAAGACGCCAAAGGTGCGCCACAAGAGGTGTTGGGCGCACCTTCGGCATCTCTTCCGCTGCAGCGTGTGCGGACGCTGTGGCGGAAGTACGTCGTTGGAGCGACGTATTCAGGAAGGGGTTGGGGCGCCCAGCGTGAGGCTGCCCCTCCCCTTCCTTGCCTCCAAGACAGCGCAAAGCGCCGTCTGCTTCCCCCCTTAGTTTGCATTTCCAACACATATTTTCATTTGTTTTATTTATTTTGGCTATTCTTGATGGGGTCAAATACCATCTCTGTTCCATTTTCCAATAATTTTCTTTCAAATCTTGAGATCTTGTAAATTTATCTGTTTTTTTCCTTGTTCTTTCCCAATATTCTAAGTTTATTGTCCTGCTGATATCAGTTGCCCATTTTATCATATTTTCTGATATTTTCTCTGTTTCTTGTTTCCTATCCATTAATATTTTATAAAGTCTGCTTACTCTTTTCTTCCTTGATTCCTCTTGAAATATTATATCCAAATCCGTCAAGTCTTTTTCAAATTCTTGTTGTTTTATATCTATTTTAAATCTTTCTGTAAGTTGTATATATAACAACCAATGCATTTTTGGGTCCAATTGTTGGAAGAGAATAAATATTGTATGGAATGTTAGTTCAATGGGAAATACAAAAAACAAGTATAAAAAATAGGTAGAGTTATTTTAGTTGAGATACAGAAATATTTGTAGTAAAGAATTTTAAAATGAGAAAAGGAAAGCTTAGTTCTCAGGATGAGTAAATAACAGGAGATTGTGTCTAAGCACAAATATGGGAAAATGAGTTATATACAATTTATTTGGAAAAAATATTATTAGGTAAATTGAGGATTCTGTGAAAGAAATAGATGGGAAAGGATGAGAGATAACAGAAATAAGAGAAGTTAGAAAAGATAAACTAATTACAAGAAGAATAAACAAGGATACTTCAGAGGTAAAAATCAGGGAAGTAACAAGTGTTAGAGTACTGGACATTTGTTGTTGTTAATAGTAATGAGTTTTTTAAGGGGGTGGGGAGTGAAAGAGATGAATGTTTGCTTATTGTATTTTTTTTGTGATATGTATATTAAAAAGCAATAAAAATTATAATTGGCAAATAGTTTAACAAACTGCAAATTCTAGGATTCCATAGGATATAGCCATGTCAATTAAAGTGGTATTAAATAGCTATAATTGTGCAGTGTACAGACGACAAGGGGATACATGTGATAGATCATTTAAAATCTAGCTTGCCCTTCATCCCAAAAATAATTTTAATTGAAATTTAGTGAGCACATACATCTCAATTTGGAAGAGAAGAGCTGGGTCAAATTATTAATTATGCTAAGAACTCTACAGTGTAGGGACACAGCTGTGTGCTCATTAGTTGCACTGCACTCTTTTAAATTTTCCCTGCATCATCAAAATGCAGTGAGATCCCTTTCCATAATAAGATAGGTAAGCCGTGGTATGTTCCCAGCAAAGTAAATTTGAAACATTTCTGGACTGCATTGGCAAGCAGAGTACTCTTGAAAATGGATTTTCAAGGACACTGGGTAAAGCACAACAGGATCAGAGGAGGTTATTTGAGTTTGTGTGTGTGCATTTACTCACATTCATGAGTGTGAATGCTGGCAGATGCTGAAGTGTACCTTTTATTAGTAAGAGATGTATGAGGTATAACAGAGATAGCAGACACAGCCCAATATCCCAAATCCATGCCTAAGGAGAACTCTAGTGTTACCTTCTGTGGTTTTTTACTCTCTCTCCTCATCTGTGCAAGCAGATGCTTAATTCTGTTAGCTTCAGCAAATCCATGGAGATGCATTGTTTAACGTCAATCTTTTATGACATCTCCTTTCAAGAGCTAGTCTCTGACAGCACTTTGTGGCTTAGGAGAGAATCTTGCAATAAATGTAAAAAGCATTACAGAGCATTATCCAGTGTAAAATGTACTATAAAGGTGATTACTTTGAAGATCAGGGCTAGGTGTATTTGCAGCTATCATTCTTCCTTCTTTTTCTCATCCTTTAATTTGGCGATTTGTTGCAGCTGCTCTTTGCCAAAGCACTCCCTCCCCTTTGTACCAGCCACAGGAGCTAGGAAAGGGGAGAGGAGGAGCATTTATTACACTCTTTCCAAGATGTAACAAGGTTAATAATGTTTGATAAGCCTGTGCAATGTAGAGAGTGAAAAAGGACTGATGCATTTTTAAAGGGATTGTTGGTCCCATTTGAGAGTGAAGCAACAGTCGTCCAGAGAACTCTGTCACTAAAGTCTTATCATTAATGATGATTTATGGATATGGATATTCTCAACAGCTGTGTCCTCACCTTTAAGTACCTCATGCAATATTTAGAAAGCACTGGGAAAGGCTGCAGCAGGGAACCGACTAAATTGCTAGATTGCTAGAAGGTTCTGCTGGTTTAAATCTTTTAATGTGCCTCCTCAAAGAAAGTGCACCAACTTCACTCTTCATTTTCTTCTTCATTTTTTTTTTACCAGAGTGAATCTCTCTTCTTCAGTAAACATTCTAAAGCTAAAAAGGGGAGATGTGAAAATAATCTAAGCAGACTTCAATTTTGTGGATGTAGAAAGGGTTCAGGTTATGACCATCTGTGGGATTTGCCATACCTATGTAGATTCACAGAAGAAATCATAGATTTGTTTGTTTGTATTATTATCTCCTGACAGATTATGCAGAGCTATATTTCCAAATGTAGAAAGACGGTTGTCTCCCCACCACACATGGGCACCATCCCTGGCCTCACTGTTTTGTTTCAGGCATGCTAAGAGGCACCGTATTCCTAAACTTAATTTCCCCCTTATGGAACATTTTCCTATGTAAAGTCATAGGGCCTTATCAAACGCTGGCCAGGAAGTGAAAAGTAAGCGAAAACTAACCAAAGTAGATAAATTCCGAAACGAATCTGTTTCGCCTACGCGGCCATTGCGCAATGTTTCCGGAGGAGGCAGAGGCGGCAGCGGCGGTTCCCTCCTGCACCCCACCCTCCCTCCGGTGCTTACCAGCCCTCCAGCCAGCCCTCAAAACCAGTGGAGAGGCGGCTCCAGCCTCAGAGGAGGCAGAGGCGGCGGTTCCCTCCCGCACCCCGCCCTCCCTCCGGCACTTACCAGCCCTCCAGCCAGCCCTCAAAACCGGCGGAGAGGCGGCTCCAGCCTCGGAGGAGGCAGAGGCGGCGGTTCCCTCCCACACCCCACCCTCCCTCCGGTGCTTACCAGCCCTCCAGCCAGCCCTCAAAACTCTGCAGCTCCAACTAGGCTCATCTTCATGGGGAGAGGCGGACTCGCCCAGACCATCCTCCCTTCAAAACACAGCAGTGGCGGTGCCTGAGCTGCTAAGGGGACTCTGCTATTCCGAAAGCTCCCTTGTACTTCCCCAAAAAAACGAATGTCAAAAGATCCCCTTTCACTTCGGATCACGAGAAAAAAGTACGTATTAGCTTTGGATTGCCTTTGGATATGTGTAAACACACGAAAAAAAATACGTATCAGCTTTTGGATTGCCTTTGGATATGTGTAAACACACAGGAAAAAAATATGTATTAGCTTTGGATTGCCTTTGGATACCTTCTGCTTGGGACCCCGTGTGATAAGATCCATAGTAAGAGGAATTTCTGCAGTGCAGCTTCCAACATGCAGGACAATGTTTTTAGAAGTTGACATGCACTGACTGCACATTTTGAGGTCAGAAACAGTCCGTGATGGTAATATTAATCTCTCACTGGTGTTATGCAGCACAAGTAATATGTGGTGTCTTTCATCTTCAAAGTGTTGCAAAGCTGCTTCAAAGCTGAGGCTTTTTTACCTTTTGAAGCTAACATAACCCCTTTTAGCCCTGAAATGGTTTGTGATAACCTGGATTAGCTACAGTATTTGATTCATCAGCTGACCACATACAATTTTACCTCCCTTGTGGATAGTTGTGAAAAAATGCTAGTCTAATAGGGGAATTAACAAAAAGAAATAAAATGTCGAACTCTCTGAGCCTTGCTTGGGAAATTGCATTTATACTCAGATTTAAACCTCTGTGTGTGTGTGTGTGTGTGTGTAGCTAGTCAGTGTGGTGTTGTAGTTTTGAGTGTTGGTCTGAAGCTCTGGGATGACCTTGTGTGAGTCACACACTCTCAGGCCCAGAAAACCCCATGATAGGTTTGTCTTAAGGTTGCATTATGTCAGAAACAACCTGAAGGCACACAACAACAATGCACACACACACACATATCTATCATCTGCCTGTCCATCTTATAGAGTGATCTTAAGCAAGATTGGAACTAGCCTTAAAAAGACCATACAATTTTTATGACAACATGGTATAGGGCGGAAAGGCAGCTTCTCTGCCACTGTTTAAAAATGAGGAATCAGACAATATCTGCTTATTGTCTATTACAGTATTCCTAATTAGTTAAGCTAATCAATTTCCTAATGGTACATATAAAATGGGCTGGATATTAGTATGGTTGATTTAAATCCCACTGACTAGATATAGTCCAATATTTGAATAACAATAATGAAAACAACAACAAACAGATATTGTATCCATTCCTCAGTGTCCATGATACTACAGTCGGCCCTCCATATTCACGGCCTTGAGACTTGAAGTTTTGATTATTCATGAGGTCAAGGCTGCTAGCCCAGGCATTCCTCCTCCCCCTCCTTCCCAGACTTTTCCCCTCAGGAGAAAAAGCCCAGGGACCAACTTCCAGTTTTTCCCAGGCAGCCAGACTGCTACTAAGCTGGGAAAGGCAGGAGGAGCTGCCATCTCCCCAGGACCCTTTGCTTGCCCCATCACTCCCTTGGCTTGTCCATGGGGTGATGGGGCTGGCAAAACACCAAGCAGAGGTGGGGCTGGCAAACAAAGGTGGATCCTCCATCCCCCTGGGACCCTTTGCTTGCCCTATCGCTCCCTGGGCTAGTCCAGGAGGTGATCAGACTGGCAAACGGAGGTAGATCCTCCATCCCCCCCAGGACCCTTTGCCTGCTCCATCGCTCCCTGGGCTTGTTAAGGGGGTTATGGGGGTGGCAAATGGAGGTGGATTCCCCCCAAGTCCCATTGCCTGCCTCCATCACTCCCTGGGTTTGTCCTTGCTTGCAAGGGACTATCGTTCCATTCCAAATCCTGCACTATCAGGAGGAAGGATGTGGAGTACTCCTCTACAGTCCCCTAGCCTTGCTGGAGAGTCTGGCTTCAGCTCTCTGCTGTCTCAGCCTTCACAGGGTCCCCCCAGGTGGCTCGCATTTCTGCAATAAAGTCTATCCTGGTTCAGGTAGGGGGTAGCCCATTTGCTAGCAGGACCAGAGAGCAGGCTAATCATAAAAGCCACCTTATGGGAGTCATCAGGAAAGTCGTCCTTTCAAAGCTTAAAATGCAGCTTGCAATTAGCAATAAAACAGAATAGTTCTGTCTCCCTGGAACTTATCTGGAAGGGAAACAAAGCATTTCCAGCATCATTTGGGATCTGGAGGGTTAATTTGTCCCTGGCATGCAGCCACACTCTGGGTTAATTGCTGCACCTGGACAGAAAGCTGCAAATTCATTTGCAACAGCTCATCCAAGGCTTGTTTCCCTTCCATCATCATCATCATCATCATCATCATATATTTCTTATATCCCACCTTTTGCCTAAGCAATCAAGGCGGCTTACAAATGTAAGATACAGATTAAAAACATACATTACAACAATAACAGTAATACAATACCCCCCTTAAAAGACTAAATACAATATTAAAATAAACATAATAAGATTAAAACAGCATGCATTCTGCCTTCTCTCCCTCCTGATGATGGTGGAGGGAGGGAGGGCCTTCTTTTCCAGCTAGGCCTGATGGAGCCAGCCTGCCTTCTCTCCCTCCTGATGATAGTGGATGAAGGGAGGGCCCTTCTTCTTTTCTGGCTAGGCCCAACGGAGCCAGCCTGCCTTCTCTTATCAGCCTAATTAAAAGGGTCCAGTGAATACTCTGTCTGGAAAGCAGCCAAATGACTGATAAGACCAAACAAACAAATGGCTTGCAGAGCTAGTGTGAAGCAGCAGCCGAAGTCTCTGCTTCAAAGTGCAGAGTTCTAAACACAAAGGGTTTTACCAGAAGAGTTGTCAAGCAGGCCAATGTCCAGGGTATCAGATAGGCAGGTCGATCAGGCAGTCCAAAGGTCAAGGGTTCCAGAAAATCAAGATGGGTCAGCAGTCCAAAAAGCAAGGTTTCAGCCCAAGAAGCAATGGGAGCTAGAGACAGAGTACTTTCCTCATGAAAGTCAGATATTCACTGGCAACGAAGAAGGCATTCGGCAACTCCTTAAATAAATAAATAAATAAATAAATAATAATAATAATTTATTTCTATCCCGCCCCTCTACCAAAGCAATTGGGGCAGCTTACATTGATAAAATATTACAGTATACCCTCCAAGACCCACCCACCCCCCTTAAAATAGTATTAAACATGATAAGAATTAAAACAATTATAATAAAACAATTAAACAAAGTTGACAGTTTACAATAATAATAGACAATAAGACAATAAAAAAGCAGTCTAACAGGCAGACCGCTAGCAATAAATAGTGTGGCTGAATGTGGCAGCGGGTGGGGGGAAAGAGTAACTCACTCCTTGGTCGGGAAATTAATCAGGAAAGGCCTGCTGGAAGAGATCCATCTTGACAGCTTTTTTGAAGCTGTCTAGGCTGGTAATTTGATGGATCTCGTCTGGCAGGCCTTTCCATAATCTGGGAGCGGTTTCTGAAAAATCCCTCCAGGAGGTTATCAACAGTCTAGTTTTAACAGGCTGAAGCAAATTCCTCCCAGAGGACAGAAGTTTGTGGGTGGGATTGTATGGAAGGAGACGGTCCCGAAGATAGGATGGACCCAAGCCATGTAGGGCTTTAAAGGTAATAACCAACACCTTGTACTGGGCCCGGAAACTAATCGGCAGCCAGTGAAGCCTTCACTGGTGTAATATGGTCTCTTCTAGATGCACTTGAGACCAACCTGGCTGCCATATTCTGAACTAATTGAAGTTTCTAGGTCAAGCACAAGGGTAGCCCCATGTAGAGAGCATTACAGAAATCCAGACGGGAGGTTACCAGAGTATATACCACAGTTCTGAGATCCCTTACTTCCAGGAAAGGGCACAGCTGGCATATCAGCCAAAGCTGATAACAGGCACTTCTGGCCGTCACATTCACCTGATTAATCATGTGAAGCGACAAATCCAAGAGCACTCCTAGACTGTGAACACAGTCCTTTGCTGTAAGTGTGATCCTGTCCAGGACTGGAGGTTGTATCCCAATACCTAGTTTCGGGGTCACTACTGTAAGTACCTCCATTTTATCTGGATTCAGTTTCAATCTGTTTTTCCTCATCCAGTTCATTACCGCCCTAAGACAGTTATTAAGAGGAGAGACGCCATCTGAAGTTGAGACTGACAACCAGTACATGGAGAAGTATATCTCGGTGTCATCAGTGTACTGATAACACCCAGCTCCATGTCTCCGAATGATCTCTCCCAGCAGCTTCATATAGATGTTAAATAACATCGGGGACAGTATGGACAGTACAGTACACTGCAGGCACTCAGGTACTTCTGATTACCAGCATGTTTCTGATAAAATTTCAGTAACCTTCGGAGGCAAGCCCTTTCGGCTCGACACTGACTGAAGGTAGACATAGTCCCTTGATCATCCTCCATGTCCAGAGACTTGGCCACCAGGAGACTTGGCTGTTGAGTCTCCTGAGAGGCCACAGGATCTGCTGGAATGGGCACAGCAGAGCTAGGGCCAGACTGAGGCTCCACAGCTGCAGGCTTAGGTCCCAGAGGTGGTTCTGGCTCAACCTCTAAGTCCTCCTCCAGGAAGGGCATGACAGATCCTCCATTCCCTCAATTCCCTTTGCCTAGCCAATTGCTCCCTGGCAAGCCCAGGGGGCAGTGGAGCAGGCAAATGGAGGAGGATCCTCCATCCCCCCCCCCCCAGTACCCTTTCCCTATCCCATTTATCCCTGTGCTGTCCACGGGGTGGTGGGCCTGGCAAATGGAAGAGAAACATCCATTTCCCCAAGTCTCTTTGTCTGCCCCATTGCTACCTGGCAAGCCCAGGGGGTGGTGGGGCTGGCAAACAGAGGAGGACCCTCCATCCCCCCATGACCCTTTGCCTGCCCCATCACTCCCTGGGCTGTCCAGGGGACGGTAGAGCTGGCAAACGGAAGAGGAGCCTCCATCCCCCTAAGTGCCTTTGTGTGCCCCATTGCTCCCTGGCAAGTCCAGTGGGTGGTAGGGCTGGCAAACGAAGGTGGATCCTCATCCCCCCAGGACCTTGCCTGCCCCATGACTCCCTGGGCTTGTCCAGGGGGCAATGAGGCTGGCAAACAGAAGTGGATCCTCCTACCCACCAGGACCTTTTGCTTGCCCCATTGCTCCCTGGGCTTGTCCAGGGGGGAACAGAACTGGCAAACAGAGGTGGATCCTCCATCCTTCCAAGTTCCTTTGCCTGCCTCATTGTTCCTTGGGCTTGTTTGGGGGCAGGCAAACAGAGGCAGATCCGCTATCCCCTCAAGTCCCTTTGCCTGTCAAATGGCTCCCTAGCAAGCCCAGGTGGTGATAGGGCTGGCAAATGGAGTAGGATCCTCCCTCCCCCCATGTCTTTTTGCCTGCCCCATCACTCCCTGGGCTTGTCCAGGGGGCGATGGGACTGGCAAACGGAGGAGGATCCTCCATCTCTCCAAGTCCCTTTGCCTGCCCCATAGCTCCCTGGCAAGCTGAGGGGGCAGTGGGGCAGGCAAATGGAGGAGGACTTTTTCCCAGCTGGAAAAAGTCCTCCATCCTCCACAGGGCTTTTTCCCAGACGGTCTTTTGCCTGAGCAGTGGCTGGGAAAGAGAATTGGGGTGATGGAGACTCCTCCCTTTCCCTTTCCAATTGCCCCCTGGGGAAAGAAGCGATGGAGCTGGGAAAGGGTAGAGGGACATGATGGTGGGGAAAATGGAGTGCAGGCCCCTGCTCTTCTTCCCCTGTCCACCCCTCCCTTTAACTGGCTATTGAGTGGGGGTGGAGTTATTCATGATTTTTCCATCTTCATGGGGGTCTCATTCCCCTAACTTTCATGAATACAGAGGGAAGACTGTATTGCCATAGTCATGCTTAATAATACATAACACAGTTAAGCCAGGAATAGTAGCATTTGGAACACCAACAGACAACATGCAACATATTGATGCCTTAACAAATATATTAGCCATAAATCATCCAGGATCAACTGCATGTTCAAATCCAACCCAACATACTTCTGATCACTTGCCATCATTTTCTAGTTTGGGTAGTTTCATAGGAATTGATGTAATTAAGAAATAAGCTTAATTCCAAGAAGAAATTAATGAGAACAATTAATGGATGTTGATGAAGAAACTATCAACTGGAAGACATATACAATATGCCCCTTCTAAATTCTTATATGCTTACAGTGTAAAATTACCTACCAAATAGTAGACATTTGGGCTCCCAGCTGGTGTGTAGTAGAGTCATGTCTCACAGAGTTGGAGCAAGGAGTTTTTGATTAAGAGAGATAAGATAGCCTGCCACACTTCTACATGCTCGTTCTGAGTTTAGCTGCAATCTATATAGTAGCTGAAGAGGAAATGGAGCATCTAGAAACAATGAGTTATCATCTTGTGATTCAAAGCATTTTGGATCTTAAATGTGCAATTAGGGAAGACTTGCTCTTGAAGGAAATGAAAATTACTGTACTAGAACTACTAGTAGTGGAGTGAATAGCCTCTAGCTGTCATACCCAGCCTGCCTGAGGACTCGGGGAGAACTCTCAGCCTCAACCTGGTCCTAGCTCTGCCTTGAAAACTCCAGCAGAGGCTATGGCTTTTGAAGACAACCAGGAGCCAAACCTCCTGGCAACAGGGCCTTCTAGTACTGTGGACATGGAGGAAGATCACATACCTACCTTCAGCCAAGAAGAGCAGAAAGGTGCTCAGGGAGGCTTTATGAAAAACATCAGCTCATTAAACCCACCTGCACTAATGAGGGCTGATAATAAAAAGCCTGGGAAGGACACCAAAGCTTTCATCAGAAGTTATTTCAGTTTGCTGGTGAAAACACACTGCTTCCTGACCTTCCATTTGCTTTTTTGGCTTGGACCTTTGATTCTTGGACTGCCTGATTATCCTGCTTCTCTGGAACCCTTGACCTTCCTGGACTGTTTGACTATATTCTTGATTTGCCCCCTTGGCTTGATCCCATGGACCTTTGTTATTGGACTCTGTCTTTATTTGTAAGTTTGTTCTTTGAGGGTTGCTTGTTTTGGATTGCTATCAGCATCTGGTAGCAGCCCTGGTGGCGCAGTGGTTAAATGCCTGTACTGCAGCCACTCACTCATAGACCACAAGGTTGCGAGTTCAATACCAGCCAGGGTTGAGGCTCGACTCAGGCCTGCATCCTTCCGAGGTCGCTAAAATGAGTACCCAGCTTGTTGGGGGGCAATCAGCTCACAGTTGTAAACCGCTTAGACATCCCATAGCGTGATATGAAGCGGTATATAAATAAGCTGCTTTGCTTTTGCTTTGCTTTCCTGGACACTAACTAAGTAAGTTTTGCTGTCATGGAATAGCAATAGTAAATACATTTCTATACAGCTTATCAGTAAACTAGCACTAGCACAATGTGTAAGCCAATTGCCTCCAATAATCTGGGTACTCCAGTTAGATATTATTAACCAGAGGGGCTGAGGTACTGTGATTGAATTTGTAACATATGTTATAAGTCTGTAACTAAGAAAGATGATAAGAGCAAATCCTGAAACAAGTTACCTTTATTGCATGTAAAATAAACTTCTTCTTTTTTTTATTCCAACATCACTTGGCCTCTGTTTTAGTCACAAAACACGCTACCAATATTTTGTTATTCTGGAGGAGGGATTACATACAAAAGGCAGTGTGAGTCCCTGTCACTTTATTAGGTGGTAGAAGTGGGGATAACAAGTTCCCAAAGTACAGCTAGATGGAATTAAAGTGTAAAAGTAAGGAGGTGGCAGTAGTGTGTGCCACATAAGTGTGTATGTGAATCATTTAAAATTCACTCAAACGTGATCACTAAGGTCAAATAAACACTACAGAAATAATCCATTTTGAGACCGCTTTGACTGCCCTGGCTCAGTGCTAGGGAATCTTGGGAATGGTAGTTTATTTTGGCACCAGAGTTCTCTGAAAGAGATGGCTAAATGTCTCATAAAACTACAGCTCCTAGAATTCCCTTGCACTGAGCCAGGGCAATTAAAGTGGTCTTAAAGTGGATTATTTCTGTAGTGTGTTTTGGACTTAACTGAGGTGCAAAATACACTGTGTAAATAATCCAGTTTGAGATTACTTTAACTGCCCCGGCTCAGTGCTAGGGAATCCTGGGAACTGTAGTTTATTTTGGCACCAGAGCTCTCTGACAGAGAAGCTATGTGTCCCACAAAACTACAGTTCCCAGAATTCCCTAGCACTGAACCTGGACAGTTAAAATGGTCTCATAATGGTCTGAAACTGGATAATTTCTGCAATGTGTTTTGCACCTAACTCACTCACTCCATTTTTTCTTTCTCCTTCTCCTTGAGGCTGCTGCCACTTTCCCAGCCAAGACTCACTTGTAGCTCAGAGACCCACACACCACACATCCTCTCTCCCATGTGTGTATACGCGCACACACATGAATGCTTGCTCATGTGCATTGAGCAATCCAATGAGAATGTAAAGTGGGTAAGATTGACAGAAAACAATAGGTTGGTAGGTTTATGCATGTTGGGAAGGGAATAAAGCACATGGGAAGAAATGCCCTTTTGTACCAAATTGAATTTAGCCCAGGGAAACATTTTTATGGGTCAGTGTGACATTGTTGTTGTGTGCCATCAAGTCATTTCCAACTTATGGTGACCCTAAGATGACTCTATCATTGAGTTTTCTTGGCAGGTTCCTTAGAGGGGCTTTATCTTTGCCATCCTCCAAGGCTGAGAGAGTGTGACTTGCCCAAGGTCACCCACTGGGTTTACATGGCTGAGCTGGGATTAGAACCCTGGTCTCCAGGGTCATAGTCTACACTTAAACCACTACACCACTCTAGCTTTCTCAGTGTGGCATAAATGGGGTGAAATGTGGGCAAAATATTGCACACTGGATCTGGATTATTTTGCTCATGTAGATTTAGCCCATGTTCTTCAGATAATTCATTTCTCCCCATCAGCTTCAGTTGTATTCCAGGTCAGTGATTCTATTAAATCTGCCACACACACACACAAGGAAAATAAATTATTTTATAAATATAATGAACAGCTTCTTGTGTTAGCTCCTTTACAATACATTCAAAGCAAACTAATCATTCATAGCAATAAATCCTAATTAAAGTTGGTAAACTTTTTTATAACTTTCCCATGAGACCTGTGGAAAAACTTCTAAGTGTATGAAGTGTGCTAAAGGGCATGTCTGCTTTCTACAATTTCATCTCATTTTAAAAAATATATGTTCTCTGTGTAGAAAAGGCCTTGTTAAACATGCTCCTTCTCAAAGGCAAAAAGGTGACTCAAGGGATATCATTTAGAGTACACCTTTCTATTATCCAAGCCTTTTAAAAAGCTAAGCTATGATTCTCCATCTTCTTAGATTTTTGAATAAACTTGGAATTCAAGAAAGGTCATGGACTAATAGTACCAATAAGTAGAGTTCTGTGCATTGGCGAAGGGGTTGTTGTTTTGTTTTTCTCCCCTTCTCTTTGGTTAGGCTTGCTAATGAAACCTCATTCTGATAAGCTACAGAAATTTTGTTCATATTAGAATGACACAGCAGTATGGATTTTCAGCAGAATTTTTGAAGAACTCAACCAATCTGAACTAGAATATAGAGCCAGCTTGGTACTGTCTTCAAGGATGAGTGATGGTGTTAGAGGTGGCAATTCCATTGCCCCAAAACCTTGTAGGAAATGCACAGATACTCTTGAATTTTGGGAAATACAGTAGTATAGTAATTCATCTATCATGCGCTTGTACTGTGACACCTCTATCTTTGCATGAGGCCAATTGTACCTGAGCTTTTGTCCCTATCTACCTCTTCTGTATAGATGAGATTGAAGGGTCACACCAAAACATAGTCACACCAAAGTATGGAAGTCACTTTTGTCCATCTTTACTAACCATTCAGGCTGGGGGATTTTAGGAACCTTTGTCCAAAAATGTAACTAAGGGGGGTTGCAGACGAGCAGCTCTGGGCTGCCTCTGCTAGCTGCGGATCGGGGCTGCAGCTACCCCAAGCCACGGCCCCGATCCTCCTTTTTGCCACCCCAAAAGAGTGGCAAAATGCCGCTCCTTTCAGGAGTGGCAAAAGGGTGCCCTAAGAGACAATGCATGGCTCTTTAGCGCCCCTTCTGGCACAGTGCATCAGGACGCTGCACCGGGAGGACGTCCTGATGCCGCGCACCATACGTCGTCAGGCTAGGGTTGGGCCAGCCAGCATGTAGCTGCCCCTCCCCATCTCTGTGTCCAGGCCAGTCCTTTGGGCCAGTCTACAGAGGCCCTTATTCAAGCTTTATTCAGAGCCTCATAGTCACAGCAGGAAATGTTACCATGAACTGTGTATTCAGCAACTCAGAAACTGACAGCATCTCTTTCAGAGTACACAGTAGTTCCTCATGTGCTGCTACAACCATGGGTATGCTCTAGTTGTGCAAGTGTGTAGACTTCCCCAGATCAAATAAGTGATCGCAGCATCACAACTGTTCATATGTGGAGTATGACATGTGGACTAACACAGAATCCACTGGCAGGAAGCCAGAACTACACAGTGTGAACCACATGACACAGACAAGTAACCTTCAAGTCTTTTGCTCCATAACATTCAGTTAGATTTATGTTATGTGATGCCATTGCAACCCTGCCCCATATGATTGGCTGTTGCTATCAGTTAAGCATCTCATAACCCAGGCATGAAAATAGATCTATTAAAACAACTATGTAGGGGTATATTTTAGTGAAACCAAAACATTTCCCTGAACCTTCTAATATGATATAATTTACCTACTTAATGTGGCATATCAGAGGGAGGTAGAAATGTCTTTATCCTTCATTTGTGGCAAGGGATCCACATTTTCATTTGTTGGTTTTGTTTCCAAAGGGACAATTGAGAGCTGCAAAGGATGAGTTGATTCTCTGCTCTGGAAAAGAACCAGCTGGCATTGCAAACTGTATAGGCAGAGTTCCAATATACAAAATGGAAACATTTTAACTCATTGGTACAAAACATTGCCTCCTTTGCCAACATACTAAAAACAAAATTAGTTATGGTCAATTTAGCCATGATCAGAACATAGGAGAGTAAATGTTAGATTAAGATGTAGTCCCCAAGAGTTTACACATACTAGACTGCTTAAATGGGAATGATTAGTGGTTATAACATAAAATGAAAATATACCCACTCGTCTTGTCTACCTACCCTTACTGGGGCAAAGCAAACAGAATTGAAACCATCCATAATAACTATTCAGAGCTGTGTCAAGTGTTTTATTATTAGTGATTATGGAGATGCACAAATAATTTGTACATTGGTACTACCATTAGCAAGGTAATATCCGCAACACTGCTGATATGCAAACTTTACCCACGGTTGGATCAGTGTGCTCCAGAGTTGTCTTCCTGAGGGACAGTAAAATTTATTATTGGCAAGTAGGAATTACATTAGCCGTGATGCTATTGAAATCCTGTTAAACTCAGAATATTTTGGGTTCAACCAGCCATACTGACTGGGATTCTGGGAGTTTAAATCCCCAAAAGTACATTTTCTGATTTCTGTTTCTTTCTAACACTAATTATTTTTTAACTTTATTTTTTATAAAAATTGATTCTACAGCGTTGTCTCCAAATCACAATCAAATTGCAATTTTATAATTATATAAATTAATACCTCCTAAGTATCTCTTGCGTAATTCACTTTTGATCACACACATTTTTCCTTGGTCTTATTGTTACTCACTAGTTTTCACTTATCCACACTGTACTCACAGGGTTTATCATTCCTTTTCACATTTTTTCCTTCCTGAGTAAATATTCCTTATACTTCACAATTCCTCGCTTTTTGATACTTGCATCCTAACTCCATCTGCTATTGCAAAATTCAGTTATAGGGAACCACTCTATCTCTGTGATCTCTGTGTCTCTCTGATTCAACCAGGCTGTTAAGATGTCCATTTCCTTCATTTCTGCTAACTTCATTAGCCATTCATCAATTGTCGGTAGCTCCTTTTGTTTCAATCTCTGCACCACAGGAATCCTTGCGGCCGTTATCATGTAAAGTAGGACTCGCTAATGCTTTCTCTCTATTTGTGATTTGAGCATATTCAATAAGTAGATCTCTGGTCTCAGTTCATAATTAACTTTCAAGATCTTTGCAATTGTAATATGAATCTTTTTCCTTCAATTTTGGACACTACCACCACATATCCTTTCCAACCTGCTTCAAATAAAAAACCATGGTACATGGAAAAAATCTTCATCAAATGAAGCTGGCTATGCAACTACTAGAGCGCTGCTGGTGGAAAATCGACATTCATCTGACAAGACATGCCATAGAATTCTTACGGAGTGGCAATTGATGCAGCAAAGAATTTTTTCTATGCTGCACGCATTGCATCTGCAAAGTCTCATACCGCAGAGCTGTTCAGGGTGGTTAAAGAATTAACTCAATTGCCTCCCACCCTGAACTCATTATTGGCACCAACTAAAGCCTGCTGTGATGCCTTTAATGACTTTTTTGTAAATAAAATCTCTCAGATAAGGGTCGCTCTGGATGTGGGCATTGTAACAGAATCAGTAAGAGAGACGTCCAGGGACTCTGTGGACTGTGTTAAACTGGATCATTTTGAGTTTGTTAATACTGATGAAGTCGACAAGCTTCTTGGAAGAGTAAGGAGGACAACATGCCCTCTTGATCCTTGCCCATCATGACTGACTGCCTAGGGAGGCAATGCAGTAAAAATATAATTACAACTAATGATTAATGCATCCTTTAGGGAGGGAAATTTTCCATCTAACTTAAAACTAGCGGTGGTAAACCCACTCTTGAAAAAACCCTCCCTCAACCCCCTGGTGGAAAGCTCCAGGCTGTCTTGGAAGAAGCCGATTATCTGGATCCATTTCAAACCGGCTTCAGGGCGGGATACTGGGTTGACGTTCATCTGACAAGACATGCCATGGTCACCTTAGTCAATTATCTCTGTCTGGGCATCAACAGGGGAAGTGTGACCCTGTTGGTGCTCTTGGACATCTCAGCACCATTTGAGACCATAGACCAGGGGTAGGCAACCTTTCCCCTTTAAGGGCCGAGGGACTTCAGCTCCCAGAATCCCAGGAGCTATTGGCCAACATGGTACTATTTGCCAACATGGCTGATGCTTCTGAGAGCTGAAGTCCCTCAGCTCTTAAAGGGGAAAGGTTGCCTACCCCTGCCATAGACCATGTTATCCTTCTGGAATGCCTGAGGGAGTTAGGCATTGGGGGCACTGTGCTTCAGTGGCTCCGGTCCTACCTCTCATGCAGATTCCAGATGGTGATGCTTGGGGATAGTCGCTCTTCTAAAAGAGAGCTGACATCTGGCATCCCACAGGTTGCCATTCTATCCCCCATGCTGTTTAACATTTACATGAAGCCGCTGAGTGAAATCATCCAGAGACATGGGGCTCAGTGCTATCAGTATACTGATGACATCCAAATTTATTTCTCTATGTCTCCGACTGTTGCAGCAACTAAGGATGGCATCTCTCCTCTGGATGCCTGCCTTGGGTCGGTAATGAGCTGGATGATGGAAAACAAACTCAAGCTAACTCTGGAGAAAATGGAGGTACTCACAATAGGTACCCCAAGTCCGGGGTAGGAGTTTTGTCAACCAGTCCTGGATGGGGTCACACTTCCCTTAAAGAACAATGTTTGTGGTTTGGGAGTACTCCTGGACTCATCTCTACAGTTGTTATCTCAAGTGGATGCGATGGCTAGGAGTGCATGGTACCAACTTCGGTTGATTCACCAACTGCATCCCTACCTGGACCGAAAGGACCTTGAAGCAGTAGTACTTGCTCTGGTAATCTCTCGTCTAGATTTTTGTAATGCGCTCTACATGGGGCTACCTCTGTACCAAGTTCAGAAGCTTTAATTGGTTCAAAATGCGGCAGCCAGGCTGGTCACCGGAACACCTAGGTCAGACCACATAACACCTGTATTAAAATCACTTCATTGGCTGCCGATTAGATTTCAGGCACAGTACAAAGTGTTGGTTATTACCTTTAAAGCCCTATATGGCTTCGGCCCAAGTTACTTGAAGGAATGCCTCTCTCCACATAATTCGCCCTGCACTCTCAGAACATCTGGGAAGAACTTACTAGACATCATAAAACTAGGCTGAGTACAACTTCAAATAAATCATTTTCAGCTGCAGGCTTCAAGTTGTGGAACAGCCTACCTGAAGAGATCCATTTTATTACTACTTTAGATGCCTTTAAGAAGGCACTTAAGATGGAGTTCTTATGGTGGGCCAATCCACTTGATTTCCTTTAGTGGACTCTCAAGTTGAATAACTGTTACTCCTAATTCGATCGTATGGCTCTTTGGGTGTCGCTGATTGGCTATTTTACTGAATTATTATAATGTTATTTTATTTATTGTATTTTGTATATTGTTTTATATCTTATTGTTGTAATCCCACTTCTATCCGCAGGGAGAGGTGGGAAATATAAATAAAAATTATTATTATTATTATTATTATTATTAGGAACCAGGATCCACCTTTCTCTTTACATTTCCAACACTCACTAGAGTTTGTTTTATAGATTTTTGTGACTTTGCTCAGTGTTAGATACCATCTGTGCTTTGTTTTGAAATAATTCTCTTTTAGGTCTTGAGATTTTGTGAATTTCTTTGGGGGGATGCAGACCAGGTCCGGAGCGCCGCGGGACCACAGCCTCCGCACCGCGGTGCTCCTGCGGCGACCCTAAAAGGAGCTCCAAATTGCCACTCCTCGTAGGGCGCACTTTCCCTGTCTTTTCCACCACAGCACGTGCAGTCACTGCGGTGGGAGATTGCCCCGGAAGCACCGGCCGTGCGGAGGGCCGGCAGCTCCCAGGGCGACCTCAGGAAGAGGAAGGAGTGCCGCTCGTGAGGTGGCTCCTCCTCTTCCGGGTCTCGCAGACGACTCTTTTAGTCATCTGCTGAGGCCCTTTGTCTTGTTTCTAGCATAATTCCAGCCTTCCATACCAATCACTCTCTCACAATCAGTTGCCCACTTTATCATAGTATCAGATACCAGATCCTCTTCCTGTCCTCTTTCCCTTAGTAGGTTATATAATTTTAATGTTCTTTTCTTTGGTTCCATTAATACTTTATCAATTTCTACATCATTTCCCCCAAATTCTTCATTCTTTAAATCAGTTTTGAATCTTTTGTTAAGTTGTAAGTAAGGGAACCAATGCTTTCCCGGATCCATTGCTTTTAATTCCTCTATTGTCTTCATATTTATTTTGTGGTCTTTTTCTTTAAAATATCTTTGTATGTTAAGTATTTTTTAATTTCTCTCCACTTCCCAAAAAAGGCCTCTTGAGGTGATAGCCACATAGGTATTTTCCTATAAACTTTCCTTTCAAATTTCTCACACATTTTAAGTAATGCTTTTTTATTATATGGTGGCCAAATTCCTTATGAATGGATGCTTTGTCATACCATAAATATGCAAGCCACCCAAATCGATTATTGAACCCCTCCAGGTTCAGTAATTTGGGGTTATTTAATGTAATCCATTCATCAATCCAGTTTAACACGTTTGCTTGGTAATATAGTTTTAAATCCGGTATAACCTCCTCCTCCATCCTCCTTCTTCCTGACCATTGTTTTTCAATTAGTCCTTGGTTTTTTGTTACTCCAAACAAGTTTCCTCAAGTCCTTTTCCCATTCTGCTATAATTTTTAAATCTGTCACAATAGGTATACTTTGGAATAAGAAGTTGATTTTGGACAAAATAATCCTTTTTATTGCTTCTATCTTCCCTAATAATGACAATTTTAGTTTATCCCATTTTAATAAATCCTTTTTGATTTCTTTCCATAAGGGTTTATAGTTGTTATTAAAGAGATCTATATTTTTCTTTGTTAACCATATTCCCAGATACTTAATTTTATTACTAATTTTACAGTTTGTGCAGTATTCTATCTGTTCTTCTTCTTCCCCCATTAAGCTCTTAGTCATATTTTGTGTCTTAGTCCTGTTAATTTTAAATCTTGAAATTTGTCCAAAATTCTCAATCACTTCAAAAAATTTCTCTATTGTTTGATTTAGTTCTTCCAACGGGATTGTCAGCAAATGCCCTCAGCTTGTATTCTTATCCTTTAATTCTCAGCCCTCTTATATCTTCCTCTTGTCTGATTTTACTCACTAGGATTTCTAGCACAGTTATAAAAAGAAGAGGGGATAGAGGAACTTTCGGATCAAGAAAATCAGACTGTAGGACAGGGGTAGGCAACCTTTCCCCTTTAAGGGCTGAGGGACTTCAGCTCCCAGAAGCCTCAGCCATGTTGGCCAATAGTCCCATGTTGGCCAATAGCTCCTGGGATTCTGGGAGCTGAAGTCCCTCGGCCCTTAAAGGGGAAAGGTTGCCTACCCCTGCTGTAGGAAGTGATAAAGAAAAGACTTTGGGCCTTTGCAGGCTGCCAGAAATAGTGCAAATTGAGTCCACTTTAACTGCCCTGACTCAGTGCTAGGGAATCATGGGAATTGTATTTTTTTCTGAGACATTGAGTCTTTGTCAAAGAGCTCTGGTGCCACAATAAACTACAGTTCCCATGATTCCCTAGCACTGAGTCAGGGCAGTTAAAGTGGACTCAATTTGCACTATTTCTGGCAGTCTGCAAAGGCCCTAAATACTCACAAAAAAGGTGGAAAGGAAAATGAAATACATAAGACAAAGACACTTTGAAAATGAGAACAAATCAGGAAAATTACTTACTAGTAGACAAGGGGAAAAGAAAAGAGACTAATAAAAAGCATTGAGGATAAAGGTAACTTAAGAAGCAAGCAAGAAGAGATAGAAAAGACTTTTTTAGAATCCTTTATGCAACTTTATGGAGAACAGGGAACTAGCTCAGAAGCAATAAAGAACTATTTGGACAACAAAACATCCCTACTATTAGGGAAAAGCATTGGCTACTACTTAATGCAGCATTCTGCTTGGATGAGATTTTTAGAAGCAGTAAAGAAGATGAAAGCAAATAAAGCTCCAGGCCCAGATGGCTTCACAACCTGGTATTATAAAAAACTTCAAGAGGAAATCAAAGTACCACTACAAAAGATGTTAAATGAGGTCAGGATGAATGGTATCCCAGAATTCTGGAAGAATGCAAATATTACTTTGATCCCTAAAGAAGGGAAAGATGACAAGAAGGTAGCAATTTAAAGACCAATATCCCTTTTGAATGTAGACTATAAAATTATGACTTCTATTTTGGCAGAATGGTTAAAGGGCATATTAAAGGAATATATAAAGGAAGATCAAGCTGGTTTTCTTCCGTCAAGGCAGATGAAGGAGAACATAGGAATGATACTGAATATCCTAGAATACTAATGAGAAAAAACTGGGATTAATATTTTTGGATGCAGAAAAAGCCTTTGACAATGTGAATTGGAACTGTATGATGGAGATCTTGGTTAGGATGGGGATGGGGACAGATTTTGTTTCCTGGATAAAGAGTATCTACCAAAAGCAAACGGCACAACTGATTATAAATGGCCACAAAACTTCAACTTTTAACATAAAAAGAGGAACGAGACAAGGTTGTCATCTAACACTAACTATAGGTGGAATTCAGAAGAGGAAATGTAACTGATTGGAACACCAGCTAAAATGCAGGGAAAATAAAATGCTAAAATGAAGAGGAAAGGTAGCATAAGGAAGTTATTATTAGAAGTAAATCATGCTGTAAGGAAGATTCTTTAGGAGAGGGACCAGTCTGTTCTTCATTCTGTTATTCACACTGAGAGAGACTTTAGGAAAGAGTTCACAGTTTCAGACATCAGTAGGGCTCTCTGGATGAAAATTCTGAATATCCCTCTCTAAACTGTAAATCCCAGGATTCTATGGGACGTTCATACTGTCTGGTGTGAAAAGGTCCCTAATTTATAGCATCTTAGGGCCTCTGCACACCGGCCCAAAGGGCCAACCTGGAGGCAGAGTTGGGGCAGGCAGCTGCACACCGGCCACCCCAATCCCACACCAATTCTGTCCTGATGCCACATGTCACCCATCTGCAGTCCCCCTTACCTTTGTTATTTTACTTTCACATAGCAGTAGCAATAGCAAGTATATTTCTGTACCACTTATCTATGAACTAGCACTCCCTAAGTGATTTACAACATTTAAGCCAGTTGCCCCCAGCAAGCTGGGTATTCATTTTACCAACCTATGAAAGGATGGAAGGCTGAATGGACCTTGTTATATCAGCTATATAGCTTCATTTTGTTTAGAAAATAATCCAAAATAGGAGTATCCCATTCCTTAGGCCTTACGTGAGTATCATGACTAGGATTGATGTGAGTTGAATTCCAGCACCATCTGGAGGGCCACATGTTCTTCCATCCCTTCCAAGAGGAATGTATACTGAGTAAAAGGATATTTTGGAAAATATAGGTCTTGGATGTTACTTTACATTATACCCCGCTTCAAATAAATTGGAAACTGTTCTGTAGAAATTATCTCCTTGCATTCTGCCTTAGCTTCTTTTCGGATGACTCCACACTGAACAAAAACCTTTCGGATCAGTCAGAAACAGTACAAACCCTCCATTTTGCTCCACCCCAATCTTGTATTGTTCTCTCTGAGATTCCAGGAGCTCATTAGATGAAGCAGCCGAAATGCAATGGCATCAATGCTGTTTTAGCTTTCAGCAACCACCAGACTTTGCCCTCAGTAACACTTGGGTTAACCCCACTGATGCTAATGGGATTTGCTCAGATAAAATACAAAAGGTCCTGGTTGTGTATTAAGTTTTAAGTACCATGGGTACTGAAACCTTTTTTAAAAAGATATAATTGAAGAATACTTCCCTCAGATCCTGTGCGCTTGTTCTTTTTGTGTGATCTGAGCTTTTACAATTCCCTCAGGTTATCTATTAGCATGACAAGATTTTTTCCATGTGACGATCTGCAGGACTTTTCTTTTTTTAAAAAAAAAAAAGACTGCAAAACTTAGCCTGGTTTTAAGTCAGATATCCACACTTACAAGCTAAATAAATGCCTTCGGCCTAGGAATAAAGCACAATATAAGCTTCTTATAAAGTCTTGACTCTGTCTTGTTCTTTCATTATCTATGGCCAGTGAAATGCTCAAGAAGAGTCATTATTCAACATGAGTGATCTTTTTGGTTGACAAGATAGTGTAATAATGTCATCAACACAACATCCTGGAAAAAAGGTTTTTTTTCTGATAATGCTGGCTGTGGGGGTTCTTGGATTTGTACTCTGGAAGTTGCACATTCCCAAGCTCATATTTATGCACAGTCCATGTCAAATTAGTCCACTGACTTCTTAGGGTGCATCTACACTGTAGAAATAATGCAGTTTGACACCACTTTAACTGCCATGGCTCAATCCTAGAGAATCCTGAGGTTTGTAGTTTAATGAAGTACCACGACTTTTTGCCAAGGAAAACTAAATACTTTGTAAAACTACTAAGCCCAGGATTTCATAGCACTTAGTGGTGTCAAACTGCATTATTTCTACAGTGTAGATGTATCTTCTGTCTTAATATGACACTTTCTGCAGCGTTCATGACCACACTGATTTTTTTTAGGCCTAAAGCATTTTGGGCACATTGCTGTTGCTGCAAGAATTACTATGGGGCTATGCAGATGGGAAGGAAAGGGCGACCTGAATTTGCCTTTTCCCGAAACTGCAGCAACCGTACTGCATGTGCTGAGGTTGCCCTAAATGGGGATGGAGCAACTGCACTGGGGGCCAGTTAATGCAGCTTTTCCGAGGCTGGAGTGAAGTCACATCAACCGCACTGCCAGCTTCGAGGTTGCCCCAAATAGGAATGTAGTAACCGCATGGGCCAGCAGTGACGGCTTTAATTTTTTTTTTTTCCTCAGAGGAGCATGTGCACGTGCGCAGATGCAACACGGCCCCTTTAACAGGAATGTTGGCATTGCTCAAGACCTGCGCATTATGTGCTGTAGAGAAATCATGGCTGCCTCGGCAATCAAGTGGTCCGCTCTGGTACTCAGCCTACAATGCTCAGCCACAGGAGCCTCCACCATGGTCCCTGCTGCAGATGCATTCATGCAAGACAGCAGTGATGACTTGGAGGACCCAGAAGGGAGACCTGTCAGAGAGGGTTGTGCCGCAAGACGCATTGGTGGAGTTCACCCTCACCATGGAGAAGCTGCTCCTGTCACAGACAGTGTATCTGGGGGATGCCGCTCAGGTAAGGACAGTCACACACACTTGTCACTTTTACCTCCTGCATAGAACGCGTCATGACCTGGCATATAGTGTGGCTGTCACTGTACAGAGTCAGCTGCTTACGCCGTTGAAACTGTGCAGGTACGCCTAAAACGTCATGACTCGACATACAGCTACTACTGTATCCTTGGCAGCTAAGCCCGATGAACCTGCACAGGGATGCAGTAGGTCATGCCTTGGCATACAGTGTGGCTCCTACTGTATGGAGACTGCAGCTTTGCCCATTGTACCTGCACAGGGTTAGGGTTAGAGTTTAGGGTTAGGGTTTAGGGTTACCTTATGACTCGACATACAGTGTAGCTCATATTGTATACTCCGTAGCTTATGCTGTTGAACCTGCGCAGGGATGCCTAGTAGGTCATGAGTCAGCATACAGTGTAGTTCCTACTGTATCCTCTACAGCTAAGCCTGTTGAACCTATGCAGGTTCGCCTAAAACGTCATGACTCCACATACAGTGTGGTTTCTACTGTATGGATTCGGCTGCTAGGGGCGTTGTTCCTGCGCAAGTTCGCCTAAAATGTCATGAGTCGACATACAGTGTGGCTCCTAATGTATAGATTCGACAGCTAGTGCCGTCGAACCTACGCAGCTACGCTGAAAACATCATCAGTTGACAAATGCAGTGACTGTTTATCATTCATCCTCCACTTCTCCCCCTTCTTTTCACCCACAGATAATGCAAGGATTCACTGACCTCGGCTTCCCCCAAGTAGTGGGTGCCGTAGAGGGGTGCCACTGTCTGATCATGCCACCAGAATTCCATCATCTTTCAGGCCATGATCGGCCCCCTCCTGCTCGCCAACAGCACCTACCCCATTCAGAAGTGGCTCATGAAGTCCTACTAGGGCATCACCAATGCCAGACAGAAAGGATTCAACAGGAAGCTAAATCGTGCCAGGAATGTGGTGGAAAGGGCCTTCGGGTGGCTGAATGTGATGGAGGTGCCTAACTGGCCCACTCCTTGTGGCAGAGGAGAATGTCTTTCCCATCATCGCCTCCTGTGTCATCCTCCACAACATCTGCGAGAGCAAGGGAAGGGTGCTGGATGAGGGAGGGCACTATAGGTGTTACCCACCCTGGGGGCACCCATAGAGGACAATGACCTTGTGAAGCAGAGAGAAGGGGAGGCTGTGAGGGAAGCCCTGGCAGAGTTCTTTGTGACCAGGAGGATCTGAATTATCCCCTCTTCTCCATCTGTAATCCTAGGGGAGGCTGTGAGGGAAGCCCTGGCAGAGTTCTTTGTGACCAGGAGGATCTGAAGTATTCCCTCTTCTCCATCTGTAATCCTAGGTCACCACTGTACTATGCCATGAGCATAAGCACCTAAACACAACATTTCCTATTATCCCCACTCTGTGTATGGCTTGCATTTATGCAGGACACTACTGCACTATGCCATGATGAGATCCTATCATCCCCACTCTGTATGGATGGCAATCCTGCTTTTAGGCAGATATCCTTGAACATGAGCCTAAGGGAGGCACACACAGAGACACACACAAAAGGGGATGGAGGGGTCACCTGGTGCCAGATTTACTGGCAATAGAAAGATACAGTGCAAAAACCACCAACTGTAACCTATGACAATGTTGCAAAATTCCCAACAGTCAGTTTCCTAATGGCCCATTCAATTGTAACAATTGGTAGCCCAGAGGGCAACCATTGGGGCTCACATACAAACTTTTCTTGTGAGGGTCTCCATTGGCCAGGACCCAGGTAAGCCCATGTGCCCCTGCAACAATTGCCCATAAATGCTCCTGCGGACCTCCGTAGATCCCCAGAACGACGATGGCGGCCAGGAGGAGAGTGCCCATCTGCATTGCTTAATGGAGCGATGAGGAGGTGGGATTTCTCCTTCAGGCCCTCACCCCCGAGGCAGCCACAAGAAAGGTGATGGCGAGCACCAACAGACCAAACCGGGGATACTTCTCCCAGGCCTCCCAGGCCCTCCGTGAACAGGGCTTCAGGAGGACCTCCCAACAATGCTGGACTAAATTCAAGGCACTGAAGGGGGTCTTCTTTGAAGCCCTGGAGGACTATGGGGAGTACCCTCCAGTTTGCAGATGGCCACCCTTCTATGACCGGCTGCAGGACCTGTGGGTGAGGGCAGGCCGCCCAAGATGGCAGGATCGCCATCCTCACAGTAAGTGTTGGGCCCCTGCCATGGTCCCTCATGCCCTCCCTTTCCCTCACTCTTCCCTATCCCTTCCCTCCCTCTTGCCCCCATCCCATGGGTGGTAATGGTGTTTCCCTTCTCTCCAAATGCAGGCGTGTGGTGGAAGCAGTGACAGGGACGGAGGGGGGACCCTGCCAGTTCCCCCTCCTCCTCCTCCTCCTCCTCCTCCTCCTCCTCTGATGGGGAAGCTGGGCCAGGCAGGGAGGCCCATGCAAAGGGAGCCCCTGCCATCCCTCTGCAGCCACACCAGCCTCTCATGACTGAAGCTAGGTCCCTGAGGGGAGGGGTAATGGCTGCATAACTGCGGCCTGCATGGCATTCCTGTCCCTCCCCTCCCTTCCCTCTTTCCATGCTGCATTCTTAAACGGTGTCTTTTTTCCTTTCACAAGCAGACCTGCTGAGGAGGAGGAGGCTGGGTTGAGTCGCCGGCTGCCAGGTGGAGCACATCAGGGTCCCCTTAGTGTTGCCTGCCTGGCAGTCATCCAGACCACCCAGGACTGTGAGCGGGATAAGCATGGCAGGGACACAGAGGGAGGGAGTTGGGGGTGGGCAGGAACCTTGGCTGTAGCATTGGGTGATGGGGTGGAGAGCAACCTCCAAACCACACTTTTCTCTTTTCTTTTCCTTTGCAGATCGATGGCTGGAACAAAGGGTGGCTGCCATGGAGGAGCAGATACAACGTATGAGCAACTCCATGGCAGTCATCATGCAGCACCTGGGCCTTGCCCAACCCCTAACCCCACCCCTCCTCCCCATCCCTGAAGCACCTTCCCCTCCCTTTCCCCTTGTACATACTTCCTACCTCCTACCTCCCCTTCTTCCCCTGTTGTAACTTACCCTCACCTTTGTGAATACTCCCCTCCCCTTCCCCATTTGTAAATTGTTGTACATAGTTGTTATTTTTATCAAAAGAAAAATTTATTTTTAAAAAATTTATGACGGAATCTGCGCACGTGCGCAGGTTCGGAAATTGCCGGGTTTTATGAATAAACTTTCCATTTTTAAATAGCGTCTGACATTTTATGCTAAGGTGTGTAGGTTCATCAAAGGATCCCCACAGGAAACCAGTGAGCAGCATTAGTGAGGTGGGCATGGTGTGCGGTGGTGGTGGCAAGCAGTGAGGTGGGCATAGGTGGGCGATAGTTGGAGATGGCTGTCTCGGTACTTAGTGGTGATCGTTGCAGCACCTCCATCCCCCTCTGCTTGCTCTCTGCCTTTGTGGGCAGGCAGTGGGCAGTGGCACTGCCACATCACTGCTGAAAAGGCTGCTAGACTCTTCTTCGGGGTGTTGCTCAATGATCTCCACCGCCATAGCAGCCTCTTCCCTCTGCCCACAGCAGCCTCGACTTCCAGGGGTGGAGAGTGACCCCTCCTCCCTCTGCCTATCACCACTGCCACCTCCTGCTGGCCCTGGGGGATACCCCTCCCTCTTCCACCCTCCTGCACACCCTCCCTGCTGCCACCAATGGCCCTCTGGGGCCCCTCTATGAGATCCACAATTAGGGCCAACAGACTGGTCTGCAGTTGTAGGGAGACAGCAACACGCTACTGCTTGTGGGCCATACGTTGCTGATGCTCCCTCTGATCCTCTATCTCGCTCTGCCTCTTGTCCATTTGTTATATGCTCCATTCCATGAACTGCTGCTGGGCTCTCATATTTGCTGCAGCTGCTGAGCGACGTGTCCTCTTCCCTCTGATGTCAGCCAGATGGGCTGCCGGTGGCATTGCAGCTTCGGCATTAGCTGTTTCATCCTCATCCTCCTCCTCTCTCTCTCGTGATACTTCTTGTTCTAGGGACATATATGACAGAGGGTACCATTTGCACACACAACATCTCCTGCACATATCAGGGGGGAGGGGAGAGGTACATGCCAAGGAGGTTTGTATAGGCACACTGGATACATGCAGGTAGTGGTCATGCGAGGGACATGGTGAATGGGACACATGAACAAACATTCCTCCATGCCCCCCATATGCTAGGCTGCGAAACCGGTGTGCCGGAGGCGAAATCTGCAAACCTACGCAAAAAAGTCACAAAAGCCTTACAAATTGCTTTGCTTTTTTGGGGTTCAGGCGTACATGCAATGGAATGCATTTTTGTCATAACAGGGAATTTACCGTGTGCAGCCTGGACCTGGTTGGTCAGCTGGGTGAATTGTCCTGAGGTTTTGGTCTTCCAATGACACTCCTCCCAGGTGTGTTGGTGGCCCTTTGCCCTCATGGCTTGTGCCAACTCCTTAAATGTGTGGGCATTCCAGAAGGAATTTCTCAATTTCTCCAAAATGTGTGGCTGCGACCACAGAGCTATGAGGTTGGCCATCTCCACATGGGACCATAAGGTCCCTCTCCCTCTTTTTGGCGCTCCACTTGTGGATGGCTCTGCCATTGTTTCCACTGTGGACGAGAGGAGCCCCGAAGTGGACTGCTGTGGAGGTCTGCAGCTGGCAAAAGTCTGCAGCTGGGAAAATGGCACTGGAATGTGTGTGGGGGTCCAGCTTAAAAGTGAAACTTCCCCCTTTATCTCTTTAACACAATGTAACATCCGGTAGCAACAGTTTCACCTTCCCGCTCTGGCGCATGCGCACTGTGGAAATTAGGGTTAGTGCTAGGGTTCTGAAACAGACGCACCTGCAGTGGTTCACCCACACCTGAACCCTAAAATGCTTTAATTTGAACGGTTTTTTTTCAATGAGCACATGCTCCCCAAGGGCAGCTTTAAATGCGACGCACCTGTACATGTGCATTCACCCGGCGGCTTTTGTGCTCGGGTGCCCTTATTTCCACCGCACCTCCGTCGCTGCATCCCAGTGTACCATTGAACGTGCGCATGTTTCCAGAAGGAGCAGAAAAAAGCGGCTCCTTTTTGAGGCGCACTTTCACTGGAACAGGCAAGTAGGGGACGCTTTTTCGGTGTGTGTCATGTAAAGACCATGCCTTCAGGTCAACCCCAAAACAACCCTTTTAGCCTGTCTGCATCCCCCCTATATTTTAACCCAGAAACTCTTTCTTGATTGCCCCTCAGACAACAAAGTATGTTGTCTTTACAACTCTCCTTGATCTTCTTTTCTTATTATTTTAATTCAAATTCAAAACAGACAGGAGAAAAAGAGAAAGAAGAAAAGATTTGGAGGATATTTTTATGGGGTAAACATAGGGCCTTTGCAGACTGCCAGAAATAGTGCACATTAAATTGAGGCACTGCCCTGGCTCAGTGTTAGGGAGTCATGGGAATTGTATTTTTTTGTGGGACATTGAGTCTTCTCTGTCAGAGAGCTCTGGTGCCACAATAAATTACAGTTCGCATGATTCCCTAGCACTGAGCCAGGGCAGTGCCTTAATTTAATGTGCACTATTTCTGGCAGTCTGCAAAGGCCCATAGATATTAACATAAGTTGACCATGGGCCTTGGCAGACAACTAATAGAGTTGTCTTGGAGGCCCGGAAGAGGAGGAGCAGCCACACGCGTGGCGCTCCTTCCTCTTCCTGAGGTTACCCTCGGTGCTGCCGGCCCTCCGCACAGCCGGCGCACCGAGGGCAACCTCCCGCCGCAGCGTCCGGACACGCTGCGGCGGAAAAGTCAGGGAAAGTGCGCCCTACACATTTAGGGCGCACTTTCCTGTCTTCTAAAAGGAGCGCCAATTTGGACCTCCTTTTAGGGTTGCCGCAGGAGCGCCGCGGTGCGGAGGCTGCGGTCCCAATGCGCTCTGGACCAGGGCGTCCCCGACGCCCTGGTCTGCATCCCCCCCATATGTCCAAATGATGTGTAATAGAAGTTGGTGCATAGAGGACACACATTCAAGTGAAGATAAAAGAGTAAGATCTCCAGACCATTGAAAAGGGGTGTAAATCCTTTTTGTGAGAATTGTTCAGAGAAAGTTTGCCATTGCCATCCCCTGAGAATATGATTTGCCCAAGGTTACCCAGTGGATTTCATGGCCCAGTGGTGAATTGAACCCTGGCCTCCAGAGTTGAAGTCCAACACTCAAACCACTACACCATGTTGGCTCAATCTGTACCACTGATTATTCATCTTCCTTGCTCATCTCTCCCCTCTACTGTAATAATTGAGATAGTAGCTTTACTCAAAACAGATGAGGGAAATATTTCATGGAGAACCAGAACAGGACTCTCAGTAGTCCTTTGCCCCTCTCTGCCTTTGGCATTTAAAACTATACTTTCAGTTATAAACAAGAAAATAGGTTTAATATGAAAGTGCAGAAGTGCAACAACACATGGTGAAAATCACCTCTTTGACATAGGAGTTTATCACACAAGGACCTATGTGATTCCATCTCGAAAATGCATCCGAATCCTGGAAAAGTGTGCAAATGCGTGAATGATTTTCACACGCAGAGCACAATAACGTATTAAAAGCTCATTACTAATGCAGGAAAGTGGGTAGAAAGTGCATTTGGTTTTCACACAGATGCGGACAAATCCCGTTGATAGTTTGGAAATAACTTTTTTGTGTGTGTGCACAGAAAAGTAGTTGCATCACCAGAAATCATCCAGAGAAATAAACAATTTTATTAACACAATTTTCTTTATAAAAATGTACTTTACTGTCCCCCCATGGGAAATCTGGCAACAAGTACAAAAATGGGGAGAATATTGAAAATAGCTTTCACACTATAGCAATTGCACAAAAAAAGTGATATTGTGAATGAAACAGAAATGAATTCACGATATTTTCCCAAAAATGCCTATGTGCTCGTTCATATCACTTTCTTGTTGGATTCTATGTGGTTTGCATGCAATGTCATGTGAAAACCATTTGCGCAATTGTGCCTAATATGCTGGATAATCACGGGTTCTTGCCTGTTTAAACTTCCAATTTTCCCCATGTGACAAACTCCTTAGTCTGTAACTGTCCTCATCAAAGTATCTTTATCTTTTGTGTGCTTCCTTCCAGCTGTTATGAAGCTTCATGCTTTAGTTGCTTTCCTCTAATTATCATGGAGGCAAACAATTAGATAACCCAGAATATTTCATGCCCATCTAAACTGCAAACCTATCATGTTTTCATAATTCCCCATTCTGCTTTACAGAAGTTCTAGACAATGCTGTCTTCAGTTTCCAACCCCTTCATGTTTCTCTTTCTTTTTTCCTTCCATCTTTTCTCTTACCAGAAAAAAAAATCAGTTGAGGGGGAGGGGGAGACAGAACAGATGTACACTGTCCATTATATGTGAGAAAGAAGAGTTCTCTCTCTTGAATTAGCCTTAAAGCTCCCAACTGTATGGAACATTGAACTCTATCTACTGAGATGCAGGTCCTTGCAGAATGCCCCCACAACAGTTCAGAGGTGAAGGGAGTGGCCCTGGAATACACAGCCCCTTCATTGCTCTTAGAGATTGGCATGCCTGACTATGGTTCTGAAGGAGTAATCCAAGAAGAATCTATGACTGGAATTCTGCTGGTGTATGTTGGTACTGTATTCACTATGTGATTCTGCCCCCTCCCCGAGGAAGGTAGTATCTCTACTATGGGGGTGCACACACAGACAAACCACAATCATGTAGTGGTTGGGAGAGGGGAAGGGTAGTTTTGCAGCTGAGCAATGGAAGAAAACATTAATTGTTCAGCTATATGGTAATATTGTAAGGCAGCATGTCCTTTCATCATCCAACTGCAAAACTCAACTAGTTATCACTCAGGTAACATTCACCCTCCCTCAACTATTATTATTATTATTATTATTATTATTATTATTATTATTATTATTATTATTTTATTTGTAGAGCGCTGTCAGTGTACTTTATTATGTGGTTGTGTGGCACACATCACCTTACTGGGGTTCTGCACACTTAAGCCATGTGGGTACAGGATATTCACTTTCACCACTGGATATTCCATTGTTTTCTTTTTATTTATTTTTGTTCTTACAGAAACAAGCTCAGTTTCTGTAGTTTGAGAAAAGATGGAAGAATTATAGAGAAAATATGGGTTGACTAGGACAGTGATGGCATTGTGTGAGTACCCTATAAAAGTAAGTGAATAAAACATGGCTGCTCTCCTAAATGCCTCATGTACAAACATACAATTTCTTTAGTCGGCCAATTCAGGGGCTCAATAATTTGCCAGTTGAATTGTCTTCTCTAGTATCTCAAATATGGCCTCACCATTAGATATCTACTGAATCTTCCGAAAATTGGACTTTATTTTTCTAAACATCTGTACCAGTCTAAGAGCCTAGAGAACATCAAACAGTGTACCATAAGCAATGGTTCATCTATTCTATTCCATCCTGAACATATGGTTGATGTCACAGATAATATTGAGGTCTGGCCATTCAATCAAATAAGCATTTATTGTAGCAGGTTTTGCTATAAAAGGTTGAACGACAACAATGTTCATAGTCTCATGAATATTAGTCTTTATTCTTGTCATTATAGTATTAACATGGAGCCTGATAAGTTCTGCAAGCTGGTCTTGCAGTACACAGGATCATGCCATTGTTGATCCACAGAAAGACACACATAAACATCCCTGAGCTGTGGTATGTGTATGTATGCATTCCTTTATAAACACACACACATATACATACACACACTTATCCTAGGTGCTGTGCCCTCATTCATACATGCACACTCACGCACATGTACGCACACACACACACACACACACACACACACTTATCTTAGATGTTGTACATTCTTTTTCTGATGCAGTTTTGCTATTGTATATATTCTTGAATTCACTGCTACCTATTCTATTGCCATTCTTAAAGTTCTGGTGATAAAAATGGAAACCCTGAATAGAAATTTCTAAGGTAACCTTCCTGTACTTATAGCTATAAAGAAAACACAACCAGAGCATATCTTAAACAATAAAATATCAGAAACTGGGTATAATGAGATGTTCCAGCTTTCACCTTCAGCAGCCTGCTGGATTGTATTGAATAGTATTGACTCATTATTGAGTACATAGCAATACAAAAATTCTCCTCTGCTCACTCACTAATGGGCTGATCTTTGACTGTACCTACTGTATTGTATTCTTTACATGACCTATTGAAGTGGCAAACATTAAAACATTCCAGTGCCATAAAATAAATATTGTGTACTGTCTACATGTGGTATCTTAAAAGATCCTTGACATATTTTTGTAAAGAAACTGGACAGTTGTGTTGAGGAAGGGGCAGGGTAGAGAAGGAAAATTAGGGTACCATCTCTACAGAGAGACCAGTTTTACTGGGCTTTCCTAAGTTTTTTGTTGGATCTGTAAGCTGTTCTAGGAGGCTTTATGACTGAACAATGCAGTCTAAAGAAACATATCTAGAACTACTTAGTGCTGTAAAATAATTTAAGGAGGAAAGCTTTCTTCCCAGACAGGAGGGCTTAGAGGGCCATTAGATTTTGTGGACAAGGAGGTCTGCAGACAGAGTCTCTCTTCTTGCAGGTGTGCAAAGGTCTGCCACCATAAGCAGCACCCCAATGGGTGGATGATGGGCCCTCTGCCCCCAGGTGAACAAAATAAGGGGATGCAATGGCAGCCCTTCTCCATCACTGAGTAACCAGAAAAGGGAAGCAGAGATGAGCTGCCAGGAGACACTCACAGTCCACATCAAGTCAAGTCTGTATCCTCCCCTCTCCCCCTTGAATTTCCTGGAGCAAGGCAGAATAGGGGCAAAGAGAAGGGAGTTGGGTAAAGGTAGCTGTAGCCTATTTTTGAAAATGAAACCAGGAGGGAATATTGGGAGCGATGGTGAGGGGGAAACAGGAGCTCCTTTAAGATTGATTTAACATTTTAGCATGAGCATTTGTGGATCTCCATCCACTTCCTCAGGTACAAAGGCCTGTGCCTGTGACTGAAGTCCACAAAAGCTTGTGCTAAAATATAAATCAATCATTCAATTTTTTTAAAAAAAATAAATCTCTAGCCCATCTTCAGAAAATGAGGTCCCTCTAGTCTTGGGGGAAAGACTAACTCTTGTTTACAGAGCTATAAGCATACCACCATGGAGCACCAAAGACATGGCAATCATTACAGGGTTTCCAGAAAAATATAAGCTCTGTTGTATTTTCCCCAGGCTTCTTGAGAGCTGTTCTGGATACTCCCAGGTGGAAAGGAGATGAGAGAAAGCCAGATAGAGGAGAACTAGATGTATAGATAGAAAAATGCTCATTGAAGAAGAATACATGTTCACTGTGATTCTTAGGAAATTATCGCATTGACTTTTCGGCCCGATTCGTGCACGGGACAGGATCAGGCTGCAACAGGGCAAAACGTGTTTTATTCTACACAAAATTGCTGCTGCGCTGCCAGTCAACCATCACTCATCCCTGAGCCACACTCTGCTGGCCGATTTTGGTAGTACAGAAAGCTTTTGTACTACCAAAATCAGCCAGCAAAGCACAGCTTAGGGACAGGTGATGGCTGGCGGGCAGTGCAGCAGCAATTTTGTGTGCAATAAAACCCATTTTGCCCCGTTCCAGCCTGATCCCATCCTGAAAAGTCAATGCGATAATTTCCTTAGATTTCTTGTAAGTAATTTCAAATAATAAATGATGTGCTTTAGGAAGGGCTAATTTCACATTTCCTTTACTTTGATATACAGCAGTAGTTCCCAAACTTTGGTCCTCTGGATGTTTTGGACTTCAGCTCCCAGGATTCTTAACTGTTGTTTATGCTGGCTGAGGCTTCTGGGAGCTGAAGTCCAAAACACCTGGAGGACCAAAGTTTGGGAACAATTGATGTATGGTATGGTCTTTTGAACCTTTTACTCTGACACATCAACCTCTAAGTTAAATATACAAAGTTCAATAGAAGAGAATTTTTGCTGTCTGCCTTTAATTTCTGGTTATTATTATTATTTGTTTCATTTCATAATTATTACTGAAACTAATTTTGTTGGGGGAGTGTTTTTAAAAAATGGTCTACACCAGGTGTCAAATATGCTATGTACACCACTTGCCACCATCACTACCTGAACTGCACAAGCAGTGGAATAGGAAAGGTGTTTTTAAAGTCCTCTGTCCCCCTGAGAAGACAAGACCATTCCCCCAAAAAAGTGGGAGAAATTATGCCAGTCCTGGGGCTGCTGGTTAATTTTTCTTCCTGTTCAACCAATGGTCAATGTGGGCATAGAGAAGAAAGGGCAATAAAATAGTCCAGACTTTCTGAGTCCACATCCACATGAATTGTGGTAATATGATATCATTAAAAATAGATGAGAAAGCCCAACATTTCAGAAATGTATGAAATTTGTATTGTTTGTTTAATTGTTTATTTTTTTAAAGCTTCTTTCACTTATCTTCTAATCTTTTTTCCATGTTGTAACTGATGTTTTAGGTATTTTTAATTTGTATATAAAAGTTTGATTAAAAAATATTTTAAAAAAGAAATGCATGAACTTAACTAAAGCATCATGCTTTTTAATGTGCATACCCATCCACACAAACACGTGTGTGTGTGTCTGTGTGTGTGTGTGTCATTCTTTATTTCTCTGCAGATGTAATAGGTATCCCATTTGTTATTTAAAACCAGAGTTTCTACAGAAAGTCATAATATTTAGTTAAAGAGGCTTTAAATTTGCATTTGAATTTTCTGCATGAAATTCATTTTAGTATTGAAATAGTTTCTTTTCTCATCCTGACCTGCACTGGATGCCCTGCCCTACTTTTCACTGCTGTTATCTTCACAATTCACATAACATAATTCATATATGTTGTGATGCCCGATGCATATATAAATAGAAATAATTAAATGGAAGACACATCTGTGCAGAGTTATATTTGCTACAATTCTTGATAGAATGTATTCTTGATAGAATCTAACTTGCTGAAATATAACATGTGGTATTTTCTCCAGAAATGCTTTTAAAACATTTTATAGTGTACCCCAGGAGCAATTCTGCTCTGTGTGTGTGGTGTTCCATCTGTATGATGTATGCATTGAGGCAGGCTTTTGGCAATTTATCTGAGTTGGTGTGGAGGGCACTTTTAACTGGGTGGGTGCTAGTCTATCTTTCACTGGTGTGTTCTGCTTCTTATGTGTTTACCTAGATTTACTTGTATGATTTTTGCCACCTTGAATTGAAAAGTGGGCATAAATCTAAATAATAAATGAACAAAGTGAAATACTTGAATGAGATGATGTTATACATTTCAGTGTCCCTAACTAAATCCATACATACAATCCAAGAGCATTTGTTGTCATGCAATGTTCCTAAATATTGAGCATGTGTTGACCTTCCAGCTACTGGGGTTCCTGGATGAGACAGATTATCTAAATCCATTTCAATCGGGCTTGAGGCACAGTTATAGGACATAAATAGCTTTGATCACCTTGGTACTGGTGTGTGCCCCTTTTAGTTCTGCTGGATCATGAGTAGCTTATGATCAAATTAAGTATCATATTTTTCTAGGCTTCCTCACTGGGATGGGATTTAGGGGGCTATTTTACAGTTACACTGTTACTACCTAGCTTGGCAAATCTCTTAGACTGAACAGATGCTGGGGGACTTGCATTCAGCTCCTTGGCTATTGGCCTGTGGAGTCTCTTAGCATTCTGGTCTGTCCCCAACACTGTTTAACATATTTAGGAAAAGCTGTTCAGAGAAAGGCTGTCTGGAATTTTGGGGTTCAGTGCCATCGGTATCCTAATGACATCCAATTCTTACCTTTCCTTCTCACTTCAATCCAAGGAAGCTGTTTCATTCCTAAACTGATGCTTGTCAACAGTAATGAACTTGATATGGAAACAACTTGATGCTTTTCCAAACAAGACAGAAGTGCTTCTGGTCAGTCACAGAGCAGATTTGAGAACAAGAATTCAGCCTGTGCTGGATAGAATTATACTCCTTCTGAAGATGCAGGTTCACCATTCCTGGACCCAGCCTTGAACATAGATGCTCAGGTTTTGGTATTGCTAAGAGTGCATTTGAACATTTAATACTAGCATGTCTGTTCCTAGAGACATCGGAATTGGGCACAATGACACACACCTTAGTTATATTCCATTTGGAGTTCTTAATGGCCTCTGTGTGGGACTGCTCTTTGGAAATTTCTACTGGGCCAAGAGCTACATACAATTGTTAATGAGGACTGGTTACAGGCAGCACACAACTTCCTTATTGCAACAGCTCCATCAACTGCTGGTCTGTTTCCACACACAATTCAAAGCACTGATTGTGATCTATAAGGCCCTATATAGTTTAAGTGCAGGCTATACGAAGGATATTACCTTCCCATATGAGCCTGCCTGACATCTTCTAGGGAGTTATGTCTCTCAATCCCACCACCTTCACAGAAACATTTATTGGGAAAGTGGCTATGGCTTCTTCCTGTCTCTGGAACTCCCTTCCTAGGGAGACTAGGATGGATCCTTCCATGGTATCTTTTTGTTGACAAAAGATCTTTCTGCTCTAATAGGTGTTTGGCAACTGATTTTGAGTTTAGTGTATTTTGCTACATTTATTATATGCTTGTTTTGAATTGTTTCAGTTCTAAAGACAGCTTAATACTATTTTAATCATAATTTTAGATGGTTTTAGACAAATGTGATTTTACTCATATTTGTTTTTATTTGTAAGCTACCATAAATCTCAGTCTTGGAAAATGGTGGGGTATAAATAAGGCAATTGACTGATTGATTAATGGTCAAGTGAAGTGAGGCAAACAGCCAAAACAGCAGCAAATGGAGACAGGAAACCAAAGATTTATCTCTTTCTCCCCTCCTTCCTTGTATCTCCTTGATGCACCAGTAATAGTCCATAGAGGTGCAACTTTTGAAAGGGCTCTGGGAGATACAGTTTTCCCATGAGCTAGTGTAATTAAGATGCTTTAAAAATGTGCCTCAGGCTTTAGCTGGACTCTTCCAAGACTCTGAGGTTCAAAGACAAGCCACCATTTTAAAATTTTTGTGAGTACCTCTAATACAGGAATGGGGAAAATGCAGTCTACCAGAGACCAAAGTGCAGGCCCTAAAGCCTTCTGGAAGTCATCCACAGCCTCCTGACTCGTTTTTTAAAATCACATCAATTTTGGGTCAAACTGGTCAAAAACATCTCAACCTGACCACAAATGTGGCCATTTATTTCCTTGTCACCTCAGAACCCCCATTTCCTCCCCCCCAAAAAAAAAATTGAAAGAAAGGGGGCTGAAAATTAGTGAAAATGGTAGCCAGGTATGATGTTAATCATTTTTAGTGTGTCAAAATATGACAATGTGGCTGTCTTGTGGGTTTTTTCTCAGCACAAGACCAGACCAGAAGAAGAATGAAGGAAGATATGGAATAATGGGGAGAAGTGTGACTCACCAGCAAGGAGGTTGAAGCAGTGAAGTCACACACAATCCAGCAATAAATCCAGGCAACAGTCCAAAGGGAAACCCAAGAGTACAGTCATTAACAAAGCAAGGTTTAAGGTTATCAGGCAGCATGAACAGAAACACGAGGCATGACTGTTGCTTCCACCACAAAGATCTCCCTGTCACTCTGTCTCTCTGTGAGACACTGGACGTTACCACACTGGCCCTAAAGCAGAAAGAATTCAGCATCACTTCAGCACCATTCTGGATTTTTTTTTTCCATGTGTTCACATGACGTCGCTGCAAACCCCGCCCACCCCTGCATCATTCCGGCATCATTTCAGCGTTATTTCAGTTCTTTTGAATTCCGGGATCTTGAGGAATTACACTCGAGCGGCCGGAGTCATGCCGGAATGATGCTGCTTTCGCCGTAGGTATGAACACGAGATGCATTTCATGGCGCATTTCTTCGTTATGGCCCATGGTTCCTTGTGCTATTTCCCATGGATCTGTGAGGAAGCATCTTATGACGTGTGCTTCCTGTTTGGGTCGGGCAACAAATGGAATGGGTAAACAAATGGTCCTCTCTTCTATTCTTTTAAGGCAATCTAGAGGTTTCTTGGGATTTGTGCCACCGCGCGGCCAGGGGTTGGGGAAGGGATCATTATTATGGATGGTTTTGTAGCCTGGAATTTGGGGGGGGGGGGGGCTGTGGAAAACAAATCGTTGTTTTCTGATGCTTGTCTTTTCTCAGGTTTGGATACCTGGCTGCCAGCGAGGCCGTGGTACCTGGTCGTCTATTCATCCTGCTGGTTCTCTGGATGTGTGTGAGTGTTACCTTGAATAAATGTATTAAATCTATTCCTTGGGCGCCCTAGTCTGTATATATAGTTGGGGGGGGGGTGCAGACCAGTGGAGGCAGTTATTTGGTTGGAAGAATAGAGAGAGAAGAGAGAGAGAAGATGGAGGGATAGAGATAGATAGATAGATAGATAGATAGATAGATAGATAGATAGATAGATAGCAAAGCAAAGCAGCTTATTTATATACCGCTTCATATCACGCTATGGGATGTCTAAGCGGTTTACAACTGTGAGCTGATTGCCCCCCAACAGTTGGGTACTCATTTTAGCGACCTCGGAAGATAGATAGATAGATAGATAGATAGATAGATAGATAGATGGATGCAGGGATGGAGGGAGGGGGGGAAGTGGGGGAAGAGAGAGAGGGAGATGGATAGATAGAGGGATAGATAGATAGATGGATAGATAGATAGATAGATAGATAGATAGATAGATAGATAGATAGATAGAGGGATAGAGGGATAGATAGATAGATAGATAGATAGATAGAGGGATAGATAGAGGGATAGATAGATAGATAGATAGATAGATAGATAGATAGATGATAGATAGATAGATGATAGATAGATAGATGGAGGGATAGATAGATAGAAGCAGGGATGGAGGGAGGGGGGAAGTGGGGGAAGAGAGAAAGGGAGATGGATAGATAGATAGATAGATAGATAGATAGAGGGATAGATAGAGGGATAGATAGAGGGATAGATAGATAGATAGATAGATAGATAGATAGATAGATGCAGGGAGGGAGGGAGGGGGGAAATGGGGGAAGACAGAGAGAGAGAGGGAGATGGATAGATAGAGGGGTGGGGGGAGGGGGGATGGAGAGAGAGAGAGAGATGGAGGGACATATTTCTGATTAATAATGTAACAGAGAGACACTGATATTGTTAATCTATTCTCGTGGTCCATTCCCTTATGGTTCTAGTGATGTTCCTTCTTTCTCTTTCAGATACACCTTTTGGCATCCTAGATATCTAGATGCTGGTGCAAAGGACTGGAAAGGGTGCTTTGAGTGTGTGTGTATGTGTTTCCAACATCCCACCTCAGTTAATGAAAGAAAGATGCCATGCAGTCTTTTTGACAAAAAATATATTATTTATTTTAAACACATAGTTATTGTTTTTTTTTTCCTTTATACACTTTCATAATTTTTTTATGAAATAAAAAAAGGTGGAGGGAGGGAGGGAGAAATAAAAAAATAAATAAAAAACCTCTGACTGCACTGTTCTGTTCGTGCACACGGCAGAGGGGGGGTGGGATGGATGAAACAACCAAAAATCACTCCTGGGCTGGCGAGCGTTGAACCCGAAAATGGTTAACCCACATGTCGAGCTGGTCAACCTTCTGTTCCAATGCACCGATCCTCTGTATCATCTCCCCCACGGTGTGTGCCAGACTGGCGAGGAGTTCTCGGACTGTAGTGTAGGGGAAAACAAAAAGAAAGAAAACATTATAGCTTGTCTGCTACAATGATGTGTGCGCGTGTTGTATTATTTACTTGTTTCCCCCTGGTTATGTCACATAAGTACCTGGCCGTTCTTCTGCCACGTCTGGTGGCTCGGCTGGGTGATCCTCGTCGACTGGCTGTGGAACAGCCTGCTGCTCCACAGCCTGCCCCTTGGCAGGGTCTTCCTGGCCTTCCAACAGGGGAGGGCTGGCTCTCCCTCCTCTCTCTGCCTCGTCCTCCTGTTCGTGGGGGGGCCGCCTGCCCTCCGGCCTATGTGGCGCTTGCTCCTGGGGCTCATTCACTTGTGCCTCGATTTCTCCTGGAAAGATGACATTATAGAACAGGGTACATTACTTATGGCCGACTTTGCATTAACATTACAGAGCTGATATTTTTGGCATAACTGTTTGGAGAGGTAAACATAAATGCAAAGAACAGGTAAGGACAGCTAAGCATACACATAAAAGCAAATGTAAACATATACACCCCAGCATAGATGCCAATGTACACATATACACATCTACAGAAGTGTTGATGTACACTTATACACCCCTACATATATACACTTTAAACTGCAGTGTAGGGAATTACTTACTTTGTGGTCTTCTGGCAAGCCTGCCTTCGGGGCGTCCTGCCTTTTCCCAAAGCTGGTGAAGCTGCCTATAGAAGGGGGGCCTTGCTTCTGCAGGGGGTTCCCCGTGGAACATATTTCTGGCCCTATAAAAGGCATTCCTGAGAACTTTAACTTTTGACCTGACTTGGGCCACAGTTCTCTGGATTCCTTTACGGGCCAGTCGTCTAGATAGCCGCCTGTAGATGGTGTGGTTTGGGTGTGTGCTCGACCCTATGAGCAGGGGGAGGTTGCGGCTAGCACCCATGATGTCCAGAAGGGCCTCAACTTCAGCATTCAGCCACATTCGCCACCTGCTCACCATCTCCGCGGCTATCCCTATGGCCCATGTACTTCCAGGACCAACAGGTGTCGCCAGAGCAGAAGCAGGATCGTCGCGCATGCGTCAGAACCCCGCCATTACTCTCCATTGGCCGCTGCACGTGGTGCTCAGTTTGGTAAGAGCTGGTCGCCTGAAAGCATACCTTAGCGCTATCATCGACATTGCTGCTAGTCGTTTTTCTGGCCTCATCACGGAAATCGCGGGTATAGCTATTTTTTGTTTTTTTTGTTTTTTTTGTTTTTTTTTTTTTAAATAAACTTTATTATTAAAAGGACAATAACAAACACCAAAGGATTAACTATACACTATTCACAAAAAAAACAAAAACAAAAATCCCACACAGGACAATAACACAATAACACAAAACTTCAACAACTACATGTTAATTACATTAATACTAATTACAAAAACAGATTTGGGGGAAAAAAAATAAAGTAAACATTACAAAATAGAGTGTCACTTCCGAGCGTTGAAAAGGTCTCCTTCACCGCTGTTTAATCGACTCTGTGCCAACCTTAAAATAATATTAGGCTTAAACCAAAGAACTGAAAAAAGAACTCCCAGTTTACCCTTAGAAGATACAGCCAGACCTTATGCATATTCTAACAAAAAATATCCTTTACTAGATCTTTATGGCCATTCGCAATCAAAAATGTAATTAATGGCTCCCAGGCCTTCCTTTGTTTTTCCCAACATTCTCCCCGTAGCAGATGTGTTAATTTATCTGCACAAATACAATCTGCCAATTTAAATAACCACTCATCCACGGTAGGTACGATACTTTTCTTCCATTTTGCTGCTAAGACTATCCTGGCAGCTGATGTTATGTAAAAAATCAGTTTGTGGTATTGCTTTTCAATTTGTTTGTCATCATACATCCCCAAGAGGTAGAATTTTGGATCCATACAAGTAATTGAGGGGATTATTCTAGCCACCCTTTTATGCACCTTCCTCCAATATCTTTTAGCGAACCTACAATGCCACCACATATGGATTAGTGTACCCTCTTTCTTATGGCACCTCCAACACAGTTTACTAGAATTTTTCTGCATCTTAGCAAGTTTCACTGGCGTTAAATACCAGCGAAACTGCATTTTGTGCCAATTTTCTCTTAATTCATAACTCAGTGACAGTTTTAGTCTACAAGACCAAGATTTCTCCCACTGATCGAGTGAAATTGGTTCTTTCACATCCTGAGCCCATTTAACCATGTAATCTTTAATTGTATCTTTCTCTAAATCTAGTTTTAATAGGAGCTCATAAAAATTTGAAATTCTGCAGTGTTTCCTATCGTCTAGGATCATTTCTAGGTCCTCTTCATTTCTTCCAATTCCACTACATGCTCTGTCTTTCAAAAACCTATCTCTCAGCTGCATGTATAGAAACCACCCACACTCATAGCCTTTTTGTAATACTTCCTTACGTGTCATAAGTTCTATACTTCCCGTAGTTTCGTCAATTTTAATTAGATCACGATAAGTAACCCACCTCAGTTTATCAAGTTTTTCCCTTCTAAAAAGGGCTTCATTTGTAGAGGTCCACAGGGGTATCTTCCTACACAAAATATTTTTATATTTCATCCAAACTCTCAACAAAGCTTTCCTAATAAAATGGTTATCGAAATCTCTGTTGGCTCTGATCTTATCATAAAATAAGAAAGCATGTAAGCCAAACCTGAGGTCTGCACTTTCAATTGCCAAAATATCACTATTGTTTAAAAAAAACCAATCAGTTAACCAGAGAAAGCAGCAGGCCTCAAAATAAATTTCCAAGTTTGGAAAGGCCAAACCCCCTCTCTCGATTTTATCTTGTAAAACCTTCATTCTAACACGTGGTTTCTTGCCGCTCCATAAAAATTTTGATAATTCCTGGTGCCATTTCTTGAAAGGAATTTTATTCTTTATAACAGGTAGGTTCTGAAATAAAAAAAGCATTTTAGGCAGAACACTCATTTTTATGGTGGAAATTCTCCCTAACCAGGAGATTTTCAGCTGTGTCCATTTCTGTAAATCCTTTCTTATCTCCGCCCATTTCCTTTCATAATTGTTCTTATAAAGATCAACATTCTTAGTTGTAATTGTGATACCTAGATACTTTGTTGCCTTCCTTAACTGGAAACCAGTAACCTTTACAACCTCTGAATTCTCACTATCTGAAAGGTTCATGGTGAGTACCGCTGACTTATCTTTATTTATTTTCAGACCTGATACTTCTGTAAAGAGATCAAGCTCTCTCATCAATTCATTCAGGCTATCAATGTTAGTAATTGTTATCAGCAGATCATCTGCGTAAGCTTTTAGTTTTGTATGGAAACCTTTTATCTTAATGCCTTCAATCTTAGTATTATTCCTAATATTATTGTTCAGGAATTCCAAGACCATCAGAAAGAGAAGAGGTGAGAGAGGACACCCCTGCCTAGTCCCTTTTTCTACATAGAATGGTTTAGATTTGTCTGAGTTGACAATTACTTGTGCTTTTTGAACACAGTATAAAGCCTTAATCCAGTCGATAAATTTGTCCCCAAGATTTAACTTATTCAGGCAATTCAGCATAAAATCCCAATTGACATTGTCGAATGCCTTCTCAAAGTCTATAAAAAGCATTATCAATTTGCGATTTATATCTTTCTCATGGTATTCGACAGCGTTCAGAATATATCTAATATTGTTTCTGATGGAACGGCCAGGCAAAAAACCATTTTGGTCTGGAGGGGCCCAATTTATTAAAACTTTCCTCAATCTATCTGCTAAGATAGATGCAAAGATCTTATAATCTGCATTAAGCAGGGAGATCGGGCGGTAATTCTTAATTAGGGTATTATCAACATTTTCCTTCGGTAATAAAACAATATTTGCATCAGCCCATGAAAGTGGGGCTTTATCCACCAATATATCATTAAATAATGCTGCCAGAGGAGATCTCAGCTCCTCTTCAAAGGTCTTATAAAATTCTGCTGGAAATCCATCCGGACCAGCAGATTTACCTTTCTTACATCTTTTAATAGCAGCTGTAACATCTTGAATTGAAATATTTTCATTTAACACCTTCCTTTGATTTTCTGAGATCTGTGGAATATTATTGCTTTCAATAAATACCTTCATCCTTTGCCCGTCTACCTCTACTTTTTTATAAAGTTCACTATAAAATTCCCTAACAACCTGGCTTAATTTGTCATGATCAGTTATGATTTTACCCTGTGACTTTAACTTGTGTATTGTTCTATTTGCTCTTATCCCTCGTAAATAGTTGGATAGCATCTTACCAGGTTTGTTTAGACCTTCAAACATTTTTTGTTTTAAAAATTTCATATTCTTGTTGACCTCATCTGATAAAAATAAATTCATCCGAGTTTCTAATCCTTTAATCTCTGTTTTCAAGTCTTTATTGTTTGGGTTATTCTTCAGCTGTATCTCTTTAACTTTTAATAAATCATGTAAAAGTCCAAATTTTGCCTCTCTCTCTTTTCTAACTTCGTATCCTTTTTTCATATATAAGCCTCTCATGACAGCCTTGGCCGTATCCCAAATTACGCTCATTTTCATACCTTCCGTCCTATTTTCTTTAAAGAAATTAGTCAGATGTAATCGGAATTCAGCCACACTTTTCTCATTTTTAAGTAAGGCCTCATTTAGTCTCCACGAAAACTCTTTTCGCCCTGATCTCAAATCAATTATGATAGGGTAGTGATCTGAAACAGTCCTCGGCAGGGTTTCCATTTTCTTAATCTTGGTGCAAATATTTTTAGTTGCTAGGAACATGTCTAAACGGGCCCATGAATTATGACAGTTCGATAAGAAGGTAAAATCTCTCCTATCAGCATATTTTGTTCTCCAAATATCATACAGATGTAGATGTTCCATCATATCAAAAAATTGCCTAGGAAGTTTACCTTGGTTATGCCTAATTGGTTTTTCAGACCTACGGTCTACTTGTGGGTCTATAACACCATTAAAGTCTCCCATAAGAATCAGGGATTCACTTTTGACATCTTTAAGATTATTAAACAATTTTTTGAAAAAATTCCCTTTATTATTATTGGGGGCATAGATTCCAATTACAGATAATAAAATACCATTCCACGTTATTTCAACACCGATATACCTGCCTTTAGGATCTTTAAGAATTTCAACTGGATTATACTTTTCTTTAATATAGAGGACCACCCCTCTTTTCCTTTTATTAGATAACGCCATAAATTCTTTTCCCAAACGAGGACATTTTAAGTACTTCTCATCACCTACTTTAATTTTAATTTCCTGCAAGCAGATTGCCTCACAATTCAACTTTGATAAATATTGGAAAGATTTCTTTCGTTTTACAGGGCCATTCAGCCCCTTGATGTTCCAGGAGAGAAATTTACTGCTCATCATTGCCATCTGAAAGGGACTCCTCACTACTGTCCTGAGACCTTTCTGATTCACTTAAATCCTCCAAATTTCCCTCTTTTCCTGATAAAGATGGTACAACCGTCTCCCCTTCTCTTATGTCATCAGTCAGACTGTTATCTCCTAATGGCATTAATTCTACCTTGTTCCTATGTATTCGGTCTTTTTTCTTTTTCTTAAGCTTTTTTCCCCTTTCGTGAGATGTAGTGTCCTCGACTATTAGAGAGCTAGTCCTGTCTGCAGTCTCACAGTCTGTCTTCTCTCCATTTACATTCCCATCTGTTGCTTTTGGTGATCTTGGCTTACTGTTCTTATTTTCGCCTTTTTGTTCGTCTTTAGGTCCCCTTTTCCCTTCAAACCTTTCATCCACCTTAAAATCCCTTTTATATTTCCGCCAAAATTCTTTGGCTTCTACTAGATTCCTAAGTTCTATCCTGGTTTTCTTAAACCAGAAGGTCAAACCTTCTGGTATTAACCATCTATATGGGATTTGGAATTTTTGGAGATGAGTTGTTAAGAAAAGATATTCCCTCCTTCTCTTCATTATAACAGGTGCCACGTCCTTGAAAATTTTAAGTTCCACTCCTTTAACACATAAGGGGCTTCTGTTATGTTTATTTATTAACTGATCACGGGTCAGTTTACGAACAAAATAAATGACTACATCTCTGGGAATTTTCCTTTGAAAAGCTACTCTAGAGTTTAAGCGAAAGATTTTATCGATTTCCATCTCTAGAAGATGTAAAGGTTTCCCTAGGAAGTCTGCTAGGACTGGAGCTAAAGTTTCTAATAAATTCTCTCCTTCATTCTCGGGCAAACCCCTCAGCTTAATAGATTTCTCTCTATTTTTAGCTTCTCCCTTTATTCTTTCTTCATCGATTTTCTTAGCCAAAATATAATGATCTTCCCATTTTTCCTCAAGTTTCTCCTGTTTGTCCTCTATTAAATCTAGTCTCGATTTCATCTTACTCATCTCTACTGCGATATTATCAATTGCACCCCTAACGCTTTTCATCTCTGCCTTAAGTTCTTGCTTAATCTCAGACTTAAAATTATTCAAATCTGTCTTTAGATCTTGAATCTCTTTCCCCAGTTCCAATCTCATTGACTTAAACTCCTCCAGCAAAACCGTATACGGGTCCCCCCCCTTAGCCTGATCCAAGGAGGGTCTCCTTTGTTGAGTTGCTTGCATTTTAGCAGTTTGGCTTCTTGAGTTCATCCTTTACTTTCAGGCAAAATAAATTTCAAATTTTCAAATTTCAGACAAAATAAATTTCAAATTTCAAATTTCAGGCCAGAATAATTTTCCATATAAAACTCTTATAAAGATATCTGATTCTAAGATCTATAAGACATGGATTTCAAGGATACTTCCTCGGGATTCAGAAGGGTTGCAATCCCAGTGTCTAATATCTAGTCTTCTCCACCACTATAATGGATTAAATGGAGTAGACACTATATTGAAGAGATGCCAGCCTATGTGCAGATAGGTACTGCCTACTGCCTTTGTATAATAATCACAGGAATTTGTAAATTCAGACACAGAGGACCACTCTCTTTTCGGAGCCTAAGAAACATATATGTATAGATCAAAGTCTGTATTGTCCTATGGTTAAACAGTCAATGTTGAATATAAAGGAATCACAGCAGGAGTTCTATTTATACGTGGCACAAGCTGCTACAATCATCAAACGCCAAGCGCCGACAAGCAGACGGTCAAAAAGCAATCTTCAACATCTTCAGACCCTTAGGGCTTTAATCCTCTCCTCAAAGGTCCTACCAACATTGCAAGACAAATATAGCAAATGCAAAGAGTCAGAATGATCCAATACAGTTAGTCTAATAAGTTGCACGCCTTGTGTCTCTTGTTATCCTTCTGGTGACTGCTCATTCCAGAAAAAGCCTACAACTCCCAGCAATCACTGCTGTCTGCAGTCTCCACTTCCTCTGCGTCACTTCTAAAGCTCTTCCAAGCCACTAGGTTAAAGATAGGTTCTTAAAGGGGAACACACTGGCTGAGTTCAAACCAGCTTGCACTCATTTGTCCTCCTCCAGGCAACTTCCAAACAAAAAACAAGAGACACTCAATCAACATGTCGGTTTTCCCCACATCTCCTTGTGTATCGCCTCAGCTGCCAACTGTCAGCAGATCAAGGTAAAATATAACCGCTCTGTTGAGACAGCTTTCAGCTCCTAGGGCCCCTCTAACAAGGAGTGCAGTGCCTTTGAGTCGTAAAGGATTGCAGATAAGAATGGGAGCATTTGGGAAATTCAAAGATAAATCATCAAGCAAGTATTAGAAAATCCATTCCAAGAGCCGCTTTATGGCTGCATTCGGGTATCGCCAGACTGCCTTATACTTCAGCTTGGGAGTTCCAAAGTCGTTAAAGTAAAACCCCAAACTCTTCTCAGCTGCTCCGCTTATGAGTGTCTGATCTCCTCCACCATCAGACCAATTTTAAATTTACAATAAGTCCAGATAAAGTAAGTTGGCGGCGTCCCTGACCGCTGGGCAAAGCCCTGGGCGGTAACCCCAGACAAGGTTATGGTGGCTAATACAGTGACTTGTTCTCTTGTTTTCCTTGTCTTCCTGTATCTTCACCCAGTATGGAAACTTGGGTAAAACACCACGTCAAAAAGCCCCCTCGCATCCCCCTTACCAGGGAGAAGTTTTAGGTCTCCTGCAGGTTCTAAAGACCAGAAAAACCTTGCTGGGTTTGACGGAGCTCCTCTGCATCCGTCTTTTCGGTCCACCGGAAACTGGAAGCCCCGGTATTTCTGGCAATCTGTAAAGGCTCTATATTCTTATGTTTTCAGAAACCTCTGGCCACTGCCTAATGCAGCAGGAACCTTCCAGACTTCCACCATCTCTGTCTGCCCTGGAAGAGCCATTGGATCCTTCTGCACAGAAAGGAAAATAATAGAGTTTCCTTTTGTATCTGAGCTTTGCTTAAGCACTAAGATCTGTTTGAGAGCTGGTGTGTTTTGTGTCTCCGGCCTTTTTTATATTAAAAAAAAAATCTGCCTCTTGGCTTGGCTCTCCAAGCCTTAGCTTCTGCTTTGTCTGATGATCCCAATTGTTCTTAGTATCTATCTCATGGCTTGTTCTCCTGCCCTTCAAGTTTGTCTCCTGATCCCATTTACTCTTAGGTCCTGACTCATAATTTCAAGCTCCTGGCTCACTGTAGACTGATGTCCATGACAATATAAAATGATTCCATCTAAAACACAGGTGTTATGGCATACCATTTCATCAGATGATAAATCAGTCCAGCACAATTTTTATGATTTTCTTTCAGGTATTCATTTCAGCTGTCCTCTATTGCTGCAGCCCTTTCTCGGGAAGGTGGCAGTGACAATTATTTTCTTCATCTTGTTACTAACACAGAGCTGTTTTCATGTTTTGTGAGGTCTTCAGCAACAGCACTCATTTGTAATGAAAAACCTCATTTAAGAAGCTGACCATCATCGTTCTGTCAGACAATTCAACATTTCTAAGGGCAAATGTAATTTTGGTTTCATGCAAAAATAAAAATGCAACAAAGTAAAATTGATCATGATCCAGAACCAGGATAGGTTCAGTGCCCTTCTGAATTTTTAAACCTCAAAGGTCAAAGATTATTCTTCAACAAGCAATTGAAATATTACCATAGGATAAAACAATATTAAAGAAATAAACTACACTGGCTATGTGGAAAATAAGAGGAGATTTTCTGCAGTCCACTAGAAATAGCTAGGGAATATATCAGGTTTATTATTATGAGCAGGTACAATGACTTAACTGTGCATCACAGTTCTTTCCTTCAACTCCAGTTCTAAAGTCTCAATAATTTTGTGAAACATGGGTTTCCATTGTGCTAACATAAAATTTAAAGTGAAACATTTGGGAAAATCAGCTCTCTAATGAGGTTTCTCGAACCTTTTTGTGGACAAACAGCAACTATGCAGTCCAATACTAATTGGGTGCTCTCACCAATCACTGTTTCTTATAGGCTGCATCCACATTGCAGAAATAATCCAGTTTGACACCACTTTAATTGCCATGCCTCAATGTTATGGAATTCTGGCATTTGTAGTTTGTTGTAGCACCATAGCTCTCTGGCAGAGAAGGGAACTACCATTCCTAGAGTTGCATAGCATTGAGCCATGGCAGTTAAAGTGGTGTCAAACTGGATTATTTCTACAATGCAGATGCAGCCTTAGAAAAGTCAAGGCTGTGGACCTCTCTTCTTAAGGAGGTTTGGTTGCACCTGTCCCTGCTTTCAGTGTATTTTCTACTTTCTTTCTACTCCTTCTTATTTAAGGAGTTTTTTAAAAAAAAAATGTTATGGCAGATGGAGCTTTTAATGGAGGTATTGCTTCTTTTTTATTATGTTTTTTAAAAAAATGCTTTTCACCTGTATTTTTAATTTTTGTTTTTCAAATAGATGTTGATTTAATTGTGTTTTAATTTTTCTATTAAAAGTATTTTAGTTGTATTGTGTTTTTAAAAGGTTGTACGCTGTCTTGAAAACCATGTTGGGAGTAAGGCATGATAGAAATTAAATAAATTAAATAAAAACGTAAATAACTTTAACCACAAAGTAGGAGCTAATGCAAAAGTCTGTGACACTGAAGGACAAATTAATCTGAGTGGAATATAAGTGTTAGGAAATGATCCAAGAAAATAAATCTATTTTCCTTAATTTATGCTTATGTGAGTTAAGTCGAACATCACTCAAGACTTTGTACTCCTCCTAGTATTGCTGATGCAGGTTAAATATGGAGGTAAACAAAAGAAGAGCTTTCCCTTCTTTTCTCTTTTTCCCAGACTTCTGAGCAGCTGGATGAACTTTGTCCCACTTGCTCATTAGTTATATCTGACTGACAAGGTTATCCCAAATAGATGCACTGAAACCAAACAGATCATTTGAAAGCAATATTAATGATATTCGCATATACCACCATTTGGTGTTCCTATGGGAGCTATCATTCTAGAGCTCAGTTGCTTTTGTATTCACAGATTGTTCCAGAGAAACAGCACTAATTAAGTCCTGACACCTGAGAAGCAAGAATAACTGACTAACAGATGTACACTGGGGTAGAGGGAAAAAACCTTAATTCTGTCTTATTCTGTGGTGGTGTTTTGTTGAAAAACGTGTGTGCAAATACAATAATTTAGCATATCTACATCTATTTAGCAGAAGCTAAATTATTGTATTTGTAAATGCAATAACTATCTATACTAAAAGTCTAAAATCTAAGAAATAAAGCCTCTGATTTCCACCAGTTGCCCTGTTTGGGGGGACTCTAAATTCAGAGTAAACAGATGTTTCTTTAACTAAAGTATGTACAGTATTACTCTGGTTAATGAAAAATATGTTCTGTGGTAAATTCACAACATTAGGAATGGAAGATGTCAGAAGGACTACTCTTCACTTAAGTGAGTTCTTTTTATAGTTCCTTTGCCCTTGTTGAAGTCAGAGAAGACAGATTTAGGGGGGAAGCAGACTGGCGGCTCTGCGCCGCCCCGAGAAGGTGCGCCGCGGCACCGAGGCACCCTCATGTCTTGATCCCGTGGCGCACCATTGGTGCCCCAAGAAAGGAGCGCTAAAATAGCGCTCCTTTTATACGTCGCCGAAAGTGCGCCCCAAAAGCGTGAGGTGCACTTTCGGCGACCCTTCCACCGCAGCGTGTCCGGACGCTGCGGCGGGAGGTTGTCTTCAGAGCGCTGGCCGTGCGGAGGGCCAGCGGCTCCGAGGATGACCTAGGGAGGAGGAAGGGGCGCTGAGCGTGCGGCTGCCCCTCCCCTTCCTTGAGCCGAGGACAGCTTTTTAAGCCATCTGCCAAGGCCCTTAATTTTTTACTCTCACTTCACATTTTCACAAGCAGAGCATGTCCAAAACTTTATAGCCAGGTATCCCACACCATTCAAATAAAGCTGTACACCTGTGACTAAGGGCTTCATCTTCTGTCCATGTTGTATGATCAGGCACACACTAAAGAACTGGGCTATATTTTTACATTGCAGCACTAGAAGATGGAACCTAGCAGAGAACACACATGCCAAGGGGATAAAATGTTTGGAAACCAAGTCCTATGAGGTAGCTGTGCATGTTTAGCTTGGAGAAGAAAAGAAAGAGAAATGATATGATAGTCCTCTTTGATAGTCCTATTTGAAGGGATATCATGGAGATAACAGAACTATCTTGTTTCTGCCACTCCAGAAACTAGAACATCAACCATCTGCCTTATTTCCCCCAGTTGCTCTGTACATCCCCTTTCAGTAAATAGATTGCTAAGTGGATGCCTGTTGTGGGACTATAAATTTATCCATTTCGTGAATCCTACATGGCTTGCTCATGTGGAGAACAGGCAGAATTATGCCAAGCTACAACAGCCAATCAGGAGTAAGATGGTGATAGCCAATAGAATTTTGAGCTGTAGGTGATAAAGAATTCCATTACTGACAGTTGAAGTCAGACTGGGTCTGGATGTGTAACAGTCCAGGAATGAGGGACTGTGAAGGAAAGGTCCAGTAGTGAGGGACTTAGGGGCTTTGCAGACTGCCTAAAGGGCTGGCCTGGGGGTGGAGTTTGGGGGCAGCCACACGCTAGCCATCCTGACTCCACCCTTACCCTGTGCTGATGCCACATGTCCATTCACATGGCACACAGCATCAGGACACCCTCTTGGCATAGCATGCATACATGCTGCACCAAAAGGGCATGAAAAAGCCACCGCCATGACTAAAAGGGAAGCATTTTGCCACCCCTAAAAGGAGCGGCATTTTGCTGCTCTTTTGGGGGTGGCAAAAGGGAGGATTGGGGCTGTGGTGGCTCTGTGTTGCCCATTTAGGCTGGTCTGCATCGGCCCTTAGTTGAATATAGCACTTCAAGTGATGGGGATGCTGATATTTAATATCCTGCGGTATATAATTAGGCTATTACAGTAATAAGGTTAAAAGAATAAACATAAATGAGGACGGTGTGAGAGTCCTAAAGACTGTTGCTCTTTAGAGTTAAATAGTATGTAACAAAGTTTAACAAGAACAAAAGAATGCAACATTGTAACAAGTGAAACTGTGTTAACTATCATTCAAATAAAGTTTTATTGTTGTTCACTTACAAGCTTGTCTGAACCTAGAATCATTATCCACACTACTAAGAAATAAAGAAACCAAGTTTGGGAGTAAACCCATAGATACACATAAAAGTGTTCTGATACATCACATATTGGGGCAGCAGTGGGATCACAATATCCATAGGGCTGCCATCTGAGGGGGAAAAGTTAAGTGAAAGAGTGGCTCTTCACAGCTCCTACCCCTGCTTCATCCATACATTTGGCAGGGGTGGGGGGGGGGGTGGAACCAAAGAAGAGGAAAGATATCATTCCATTTTGGTCTGGTTTAGTTTTTGCCTGGTTTAAAAACCTGCAGAACCAGGGACTGACTGGGTGCAGAGGTAAGAAAGTGAGGACATCCATGGATACAGACCTTAGAGATGTGTGCATCCTCAACCAAAGCAATTTGGATTGTATCATGATTTTGAGAGCTACATTGTAAAACATGGAGAGTGAGATTTCAGAGATCTTTAGTTGTAACATAATATAGAACTGCAGTTATGGAGAGTGCATTGCACATTTATAGGACCAGAGTACCACTTGAACAGCCACAGCTCCATACTGTGGATTTTAGAGTCTGTAATGTATTCCCCATACACTACAGCATTAGAGCTCCCTGGCAAAGAATTGTATCTCCCCAAACTACAAATCCCAGAAATGCATATGCTAGTCAGTCAAAATTTTATTGTAATTAGGAAACAGCCATTATACAAATATATTACAATCACCTTTGATCTTTGCATGCAAACATAAGGCCAAAACCAATAATTTAGCAGTTTTAAAAATTACATATTTATATCACCCAATAAAAGCACAGCTTTTCCAAGAGTGACCTCCCTGCCACCCTAGTCAGCAACAGGGAGATATACCTTTCCCTAATATCAGAATAATCACTACACTCTAAAACAAAATGACAGTATCCTCCACAATTAAGTTACAAAAGCAAATTTTAGTTTCCTTAGTGGTACCCTGGATACACCCCATCAAATTGGCCAGAGAAAGGTCATTTAGTCTTGCCCATGCCAATCTCATTTTAGTAGAGGGTAGATAGATATCAGAGAAAGGAAGGAAAATGCACCTATAATTTGTTCGATAAGCAGCTTGCTATAGCAGACATTTAAAACTGCAATTCAGTACCTTTATGGCACTGTAGCAAGGTTCACTATGCTCTATCATAGCCCAAAGTCAATAGGAAAGGGACTGATAACCCCATGTTTGCAATGATAGAAAGGATCTTTTTGTTTCCAGGAGCTAGGGACCCTTTACTTCACCACACACAACATAAATTCTGATGTCTGCTTGAATATCAGTTTTAGCCAATAGAACAGAGCAAGGCTAAAAACTTCAGTTTTTACCAGCATTAGGTCCATTCAGTGTGAACTGCTGACATTTTTAGTAGAAATTAGGACAGAGAGAAGTCTGTGCAAAAAAAATGTGCTCTTCTGACTGTGTACCAAACAACACCTCAGGGAGTGGGTTGGTCTGATAACCTCCATGAATAGACATCAGAATCCCCTGCACTTGGTGTTTGGCACTGTCAGGGGGACCAGAGGTCCTCCTTTTCCAAGATATGCCCTACATTTCAACCTTCTATCCATGATAAATTATCGTCACTAAAAAGCCCATCAAGTAGCACCATATTTGCTGCTGCCCTTTGAGAAATTTATCTATTTGGCAGCCTATCCTTACTGTAAATAGGGGAAAGGATGGATCCTACTTGTTGGGAATCAAGCCTAATTTGGGGGAATTTATAATTAGCTCAAATATGCGAGTAAAACACCCAACTTCGCTTCGGAGATCTTATCCAACTGTATACCAGAGATATAAGAATTTCGGCAGGGAATGACGCTGAGAGGAACCAAACTCCAAATTAAAGTCTGAAATATTTATTAACACAATAAGCAAACACCCAAATATGGCGCACACACACACACACACACACACATGCTAAAAGAATAAGCAGGGAAGAGCAAGAGCAAGGAAGGCAAAGGGGGAGACCAGGATAGAGAGGGATATACTTACGCCCGAGAGACTCCTCAGGACTTCTGGCAGTGAATGCGAATGGGTTCCGTGGAAGGGGCATGACCGGCAAGAGAGGGGGTCGCGGGAACTATCTCAGAGTGCAGACTGACAGAGATTCAGCATGCACTTCCAAGGTAGCACATGGTCTGCTAAAATCCAGGGGGTTTTAAGGGAGATTCCTGTCTTCTGGCCATGAGTCAAACAATAGGAGGACAAAGGCTTGATGGGTTTACCATTGTTTACCTAAGTCTGGGCATAGTCTAAACAATGCGTTTGGTTTCAAAACTATCAAGGAAAGGAGCTAGAGAAAGGGGTGCAATCAAATCTGATCACTGTCTCATTAAGTGTGAGATGACAAACAAACACCATTGTGTATCTTTTCCATTATAATGGGATATTCCCAAGGGCAACTCCCAAACCTGCCTGTCCAGGAAATCTCTAGTGGTCTTGAGCAACTTCAGCATTAACTACCTGACCTTACATTTAGGGAATTATGGCTGCCATCTCCCAAGGGTCAGGCTGGGGTCATAGGGAACTCCATATGGCTAAAATATACAAGAAAAATGGAGGACATCCCCTAACAACTAATGTGTTTTTTTCCTAAGAGAAGCGGCAGATAAGACTTAAACCCAGAGCTTACAGCGTATTTGTTTCTCAGAGGAGAAAAGAATAACAAATTTATTAGGCAATCAGCTGCTTGAGGACAAAATGCAAATGTTGAAAGAGGTTTTTTTTTTTAATTTTAGCACATTGGATAAATGAAAGGAATAATTTAAATGCAGGTTCAGTCACAAGTCTGTTACTAGTGAAGTACCATATATTGCACGCCAACAAAGCACTTTAACAAAGATAAGTTCATCGGAAAAATATGGCAGAGTACGTAATAAAATGATTATGTACCAAAGTTAGAATTATCCAAGCTATTGTATTCCCCATCACCATGTACAGGTGCAAGAGCTGGACAGTGAAGAAAGCAGATAGGAAGAAAATCAACTCATTTGAGATGTGGTGCTGGAGAAGAGTGCTGAGGATTCCATGGAAAGCCCAAAAGACAAACAAATGTGTCCTTGAACAGATCAAGCCTGAACTTTCCCTTGCACCCAAAATGTTCAACTTGAGGGTGTCCCACTTTGACCACATCATGAGAAGGCATGAATTACTGGAAAAGAAAATAATGCTAGGAAAGGTAGAAAGTAGTAGAAAAAGAGGAAGACCGCACACCAGATGGATAGGCTCAGTTAGGGAGGTCACGAGCCTGAATTTGCAAGATCTGAGCAGAGCAGTGGTGGTTAGGGGCTTTGGAGATGTCCCATACACAGGGTCACCATGAGTTAAGGTTGATTCAAGGGCAATTAACAGCAACAACAGCATGTGTGATATAGCTGTAATAAACCACATGAAATGAATTTATTTATATTATTGTTTTTAGCTCTTATTTTGTAATGTCATAAATTTTTCTTGAATGCCTACATTTTGTAGTGCCTTGTCCTCCTTTGTAGTTATGACATCTGTTGACCCTGCAGCGAGTGATGATCATGTGAAAGAGGTGGAGCCAGCAGCTATTTAATGCCCTACTCCCCTTCCCTTTGTGTGTCCTCTGTTCCTCTCACTACAATCTAACTACCTGGTGCAATGTAAGCTAGGCTAGTCACTTCGAAGCTAAGTAGGGCTCCCCCTCCCTTCCCTGGGGTATTTTTGCCTACCTCACACTGCATCTGATGGAACTTGTGGAATAGGCTATGTCTAAAATAGGTTCTGTTTTGGCAGTTTACAGGGGAGAATTTATTAAATCGGTATACATCTCAGCACCCCTTTGGTGAAGGGTTGAGTTCTAGAACTGCCTCTAAGGGTCATAGGATCTGGAGAAGGAGAAGGACTCTACCTTTGGGGTCAATCTTGGGGTTTACTTTCTTTTATAAAGGCTTGAGACTTTGATGGGAACTCCCTGGGTTTTCCTTCCAGAAAATGACTGGGTAGCAACCAATGTTTTTGGGGATTGCCCCTGGAGGCTGGTGTTTTACCCAAGTGAGGGCTGGGGAGACTGGTCAAAGGTTGACAACTAAGCCTCAACTGAACCCATATCATGTTGCTCTCCACACCTGCTTTGCTTATTTCCAGGTTCAAATTTGTTAAATAGGATATAGGTCAATAAAGTGGCCCTTACTAAACCATTTATTTTTGTCTGATCTTGTTATGATTGGTCATCAATTATTTGGGCTGTTTCTATTGAATCTGATTTGGCCAGAGCCCATAATGAGACTCCATATAATAATTGTGGGAGCATAATAACCCAGTATAGTTCTAAAGCTGATTGTACAAATTTGACGCCTTATCCCATCGAGGATAGGACGCTTTATTTAGGCATGCGATAATCTCCTCAGTTTTTATCACTCTAACGAAAAGACAAGATCTAGAGTCTAGGAGCAGCCACCGAGAAGACCCTATCTCATGTCCCCACCAATCATGCTTGCGAATAATTGTGCTAACATTCTGAAGGAGTCACATTGATTGCTGAATGTTATGCCTATGAAAATCCCATTAATTCAATATATCTACTCCAGTTGGCACTAGCAGTTTGGGCTGCTAGAAATAGGTGAGATGTGACTTGTCCAAAATACAATTAGAAACCTGAACTATGAAACTTCCTGCTCCTCAAGATTTCATTGATAGTTCAGTGATGGAATCAATGGATAGAAAAGTTCAAGCTCTGCACAGATTCAGTCATGCAAGAAGATGACAATGTCATGCAAGAAGATGACAATAAAGATGTTATTTTACCTTTTATTGGTATGGGCCTTCTGTCTTACACCAGCTTTTAATGTGGTCTGGTTGTATCACTGCATGGAATTATGCTGTCTGGTGACCAGTGAGTATAATACTAAAAGCCTAGATTTCATTCCAGGAAAACTCATTTCTCTCCAGCCAGACAATGATTAAGTTTGCAGTCTCCTGGAATAAAAGGTTTGGATATCGTCACTATAAGTTAACAGACTACTTGAAGGCATATATATATATATATATATGCCTCTCTCTTGTAGCAGCTGTTTCTCTGCTTAAGAAATACAACTTGCACTAATGGTTATGCCTCAAATGGCAAGAAAATCTGATGGAAATGGTTGAATATGTAAGAATGGAAGCATTATGAACATAGTAACATTAAAAAAATGCCCAAGGATCTGAGACACATGTTCTCAATGGGGCTGTAAAATACATGGACACACTTGAGTGCAAAACACAGCCATTTCCACTGCACACATAGAGTTTTTTGCTGAGCAACACTCTGGACTTTATCACATGGGGAAAATTGGAAGTTTAAACAGTGATTATCCCATGAAAATTCTGCATTTGTGATCAAGGTTTTCACACGAATTAGCAATTAAAGTGCTATTATCCTGGGAATAACCAGGCAATAAACAGCAACAAATCATCCATGAAAAAATCCCATGAATGATTTGTTGCTGTTTATTGCCTGGTTATTCCTGGGATAATAACTCTTTAATCGTGCTGTGTGTGAAAATCTTAATTGCAATCTTAATCACAATTGCATGATTTTGACGGGTTAATCTCTGTTTAAACTCCCAATTTTCCTCCATGTGATAAAGTCCTCTCTGAACATAACAACCAAGACACACTGGAGCTGCTGAATTCAAGCCAATGTTCAATTTTTTTTTCCTATGTCCAAATCAATCAATAGAGCTTGGCAAAGAAAACAAAATTAACTTCAGATTTTTTGGTAATAAATAACAGAAATGGAGGATATCATTCTCTTGCACATAAGCCTGTACAACCTCTAGGGAAAAGACACTGCTCCTGATATTATTTTTATTCATTGTTTTAGTGTGCATCTTGAGTGGAGTGGTGGAATAGAATAAACCTACATAGTTTTGTAAAGTCTTCTCATTTCCATTGTTGAGCTTACTGATAGAAAAATAAGCAAGGCCAAGGACCTAAACAGACAAGCAATAAACGGCAGCATTGGGGCAGAGTGGGGGTGTGGCGATCACATGCCATGTGCCTTGACTCTGCCCCAATGCTGGCATCATGCCACCCAAGCAACCGCATGGTGGGTGGCATTTCTATGTTTCTGTGATGCAGCGCTTAGATGTGCTGCACCACAGAAACTCAAAAAAACACCACCACAGCAGCAAAGGCAGCTTTTCCCCTGTGCGAAAAAGAGTGGCTTTCTGGTGCTTTTTCTGTGCCAGGGAAATGCCAGGTTGGGGGCATGGCATGCGGTTGCTGTGTCCCCAGCCCAGCAAGTAAAGGGGAGGCATGGAACTACCCCTTACAAGTGGTCTGTTTATCCCCTAAGAGAATCCATATCTGTAAATGTGAGCTGGTTAATCTTTGTTTCTCTTTAATTCACTGCTAAAGTTAAAACTATTTTTTAAAAACCCACCAAAAGTGGAATATGGGATAAGGAAGCCCCCTTCAGAAATTTGACATGGTGCTTATTACCTCTAGAAGATGTCATGGTCTTGACTCCAGGATAAGGGCCTATAAAAACAGCATGGATATTGCCAAGTATTAATTTGGGAAGAAATCTCAGTCAAAAGTGTAGGATAATGTATTCCAGTTTGCAATTGCTGTTGAGTTCAGATGGCAGTGTGTGTGTGTGTGTGTTATCATCGAATCCCACTGTTTCTTATACCAAACTGCCTTGAGGGAATGAACCCCAGGAAAAGGATTATTTTTCTCTCATCCAAAATGGCCAATACAAGACAGGAGAAAGAAAGATACAGCAGATGAACATCAAATGGTTTTCTTACTTATCCAATTGTTCAAAAGACATGTAGCTTGGTTTTATGTTTCAGCTCCAATACATCCTCCTAACTACGGTGGGGACAAAGGAGATTACCATCCACAAAATATCCCTAAATCATCCAGCAAGTGTAAAGATGTGATAGTCAGTCAGCTTGTCCCCATGATTAAATCATGATGGAGGTATCCCCTCGCCTCTCCCATCATTAAAGCATTCACGGAGTTGCCATTTGTTAATAATGGAAGCACCAGCCGATTTAGGGATGTTTTATGGATGGTAAGCCTCCGTGTGATAATCTTCAAAGAGAAGCTCTTTTTGCCATACAACAAGCATTTAGATCTCTAGACTTTTAAAACAAAGAGGTTGAAACACCAGCTGTGCCACCCAGCATGGCCATTACCACAGCAGGTCACTCATTCTGAGGTCAGAATGAGGTGCCCACTATGTGATCAATGCTGGGCACCTGATTCTGATCTCAGACATGAGCAACTCATCATGGTGGTGGCTGTGTCAGGTGGCATGTGCAAATAGCTACCAAGCATCAAATGGAAGTGCCAGGGCAACTCCAGGTCTGGAATACTCAGAACCTAGAGTATTCTGGCCCATGCAGACAGAGCCAAAATGTCCTGCCCCCTACAACTTAACTGCCAAGATATATCCTACTGAATCCTGGGATTCATAGATTGGTGAGTGTGATGTAGTGGTTTGAGTGTTGGACTATGATTCTGGAGACCAGGGTTCCATCCCCAGTTCAACCATGGAACCCACTGGGTGACCTTAAATAAGTCACATGCTCTCAGCCTCAGGGCAAACCTCTGAATTAATCTTGCCAAGAAAACCCATGATAGGGTCACCTTAGGGTGTCATAAGTCAGAAATGACTTGAAAGCACACAACAATAACAACAACAACAACAATAACAACAGCAGAAGCAGCAGCGGGACCAGGAGAGGCCCATGGCGGAGACACAACCTGCCCAATTCCACCTCCTTTGCCGGTGGCGCAGCAGCAGAAGTGGCAGTGGGGCCAGGAGAGGATGCGGCAGAGATATAAACCCACCCAATTCCACCTCCTTTACCCGGCGGTGCAGCAGCAGAAGCGGTGGCGAGGCCGGAAGAGGACACAGCAGATATATAAACCCACCCTATTCCACCTCCTTTGCCAGTGGTATAGCAGCAAAAGTGGTGGCGGGGCCAGGAGAGGACGTGGCGGAGATATAAACCCACCCAATTCCACCTCCTTTATCCAGCGGCATAGCAGCAGAAGCGGCAGCTGGGCCGGGAGAGGCCCGCAGCAGAGACACAACTCGCCCAATTCCACCTCCTTTGCCGATGGTGCAGCAGCAGAAGTGGCGGTGAGGCTGGGAGAGGACATGGCGGAGATATAAACCCACCCAACTACCTCCTTATCTCCACAGAACTTTACCTTGCTCCTTTGCGATGCCAGGTCAGTCAAGAACAAGACCCATATTATCTACGACCTCCTCATACATGAGGATGCAGATCTGGCTTGCTTTACAGAGACCTGGCTGGGTGAAGATAGTGCTACAACATGGGTGCAGGCCCTCCCAGCTGGGTACTCTGTTAGTGAGCAGGTAAAGGGAAGTGGGCGGGGGGCGGAGTGGCTCTGGTTCACAAAAACAACCTCACCTTGATCAGGATACCTGTCTGGAACACAGTCCACTTCACGTGTATGTACCTGAGTCTGAGGACCAAGGATAGTTTGGGGATTCTACTAGTATACCGACCACTCCATTGTCTAACAGACTCTCTAACCGAGCTGACACTGCTGGTCTCAGAGTTGCTGTTGGAGTCGCCCAGGCTTTTAGTTTTGGGTGACTTCAACATTCCACTCAAGACCAGTTTATCAAGTTAAACAGGTGTGGCTCGGGAGTTCATGGAATCCATGACAAACATGGGCTTATCCCAACTGGTCATCAGGCCCACTCATTGTGCGGGTCATACCCTCGATGCGGCCTTTGGTATGGAACAGGAATATTCGTGGGTGGAGATATTAAAAACCTCTGCATTGTCATGGATGGATCATTTCCTGATCAAGGCTGAACCACTGTCTACCCCACCGGGGGTGGTGGACCTATTAGAATGCTCCACCCTCGAAGGCTAATGGAACCAATTGGATTCCAGAAAGCCTTGGAGGGTTTAATGGTTATTACCGCAAGTGATTCTGTCGAAGCCTTGGTGAATACCTGGAACACCAATCTCGCCTATCAACACAATCACTCCCAAGCATCCCTTCCAACCTGCTCCAAACCAAAAGCCTTGGTATACGGAAGAGCTGAGGGAGATGAAGTGAGTTGGACAACAGCTAGAGTGCACCTGGTGGAAAACTCGACTCTTATCTGACAAGACTCGTCATAGGAACTTTCTTTGGTCCTATCAAGAGGCAATACATGCAGCACAGATATCTTTCTGCTCTGCACATATTGTGTCTTCAGAGTCCCATCCAGCAGAGCTGTTTAGGGTGGTAGGGGAGCTGACGCAGATGCCACCTGTGCAGAACCCACTACTTAACCCGACAATGGCCTGCTGTGATGCGTTTTACAACTTTTTTGCAGATAAAATCTCTCAGATAAGAGCCAACTTAAATGCCAATGTTGTAACAGAATCAATTAATGAGGTATCCAGCAACTCCGTTAATGAAATTATACTGGATCGATTCCAATCTGTGAGTACTGATGACATGGACAAGCTCCTTGGTAGTGTGAGGAAAACGACTTGCCCCGTCTCTCCTTGCCCATCATGGTTGGCTGTCTGGGGGGGATGCATTGAGGCGGTTCCTCAGGGACATCATCAATGCATCCCTCAGAGAAGGTTATGTTCCATCTAGTTTGAAGGAAGAGGTGGTTAGGCTGCTTCTGAAAAAGCCTTCCCTGGATCCCCTGGATATGAGTCTCCTTACTACCCTTTTTAAGCAAAGTGATTGAGAGGGCAGTTGCTCTTCAACTCCAAGCTGTCTTGGAGGAAACCAATTATCTAGACCCATTTCAAACTGGCTTTAGGACAGGATTTGTAGTTGAGACTGCCGTGGTTGCCTTGGCTGATGACCTTCGTCTGAGCATTGACAGGGGTAGTGTGATGCTGCTGGTGCTCTTAGACCTCTCAGCAGCTTTTGACACAATAGATCATAATATCCTCCTTGATCGTCTGAGAAGGTTAGGAATCGAAGGCACTGCACTGCAGTGGTTCTGTTCCTTCCTCTCTGGCAGATTCCAGAGGGTGTTGCTCAGGGACAGTTGCTCCACTAGAAAGGAGCTTAATTGTGGCATCCCTCAAGGCGCCATCCTGTCCCTGATGTTGTTCAATATATATATGAAGCCACTGGGAGAGATTATTCGGAATCATGGGGCAGGGTGCTATCAGTACGCTGATGACACCCAAATATATTTCTCCATGTCTCGGTCATCGGCTATGACTTCAGATGGTGTCTCTCCTCTTGATGACTGTCTTATGGCAGTAATGGGCTGAATGAGGAAAAACAGATTGAGATTGAATCCAGGCAAAATGGAGGTACTAACAGTAGCAGCCCTGAAACTAGGTATTGGGATACAACTTCCAGTCCTGGACGGGGTCACACTCTCCAGAAGGGACTGTGTTCGCAGTCTGGGGGTGCTCCTGGATCCATTACTCCAGATGACTAATCAGGTAAATGCGATGGTCAGGAGCGCCTGTTATCAGATTCGGCTGATATGCCAGCTGCGCCCTTTCCTAGAAGTAAGGGATCTTGAAACTGTGGTGCACATGCTGGTAACCTCCTGCCTTGATTTCTGCAATGCGCTCTACATAGGGCTACCCTCGTGCTTAGTTTGGAAACTTCAACTAGTACAAAATATGGCAGCCAGGCTGGTCTCCAGCACATCTAGGAGAGACTATATAACATCAGTCCTAAAATCACTACACTGGCTGCTGATTAATTTCTGGGCTCAGTACAAGGTGTTGGTTATCACCTTTAAAGCCCTACATGGCTTGGGTCCAATCTATCTTTGGGACTGCCTCCTTCCATATAATCCACCCCGCACACTCCGGTCCTCTGGGAGGAACTTGCTTCAGCCTATTAAAACTAGGCTGTCTACAACTTCCAGAAGACCTTTTCAGCTACCACTCCCAAATTATGGAATAGCCTGCCAGACAAGATTCATCATATTACCAATCTAAACAGCTTCAAAAAAAGCTGTGAAGACGGATCTCTTCTGGCACGCCTTTCCTGATTAGTCTTCCTGGCCTAAGGAGAGAGCTCAGTCCTTCTCCTATTCCCTACTATACCTTTTTGTCTGCTCTGCCACTATGATCCTTGCTAATTGTTTAATTGTCTGTTGTTTATTGTTGCTTTAATTCTATGATGTTTAATACTGTTTTAAGGGGTGGGTGTGTCCGGGACTGTATATCATGATGTTTTATTATTGTAAGCTGCCCCGATTGCATTTGCAGAGGGGCGGGATATAAATAAATTTTATTATTATTATTATTAGATATTCAAAGATATATGTTAGTCTGTAGAATCAATATGTAGAGATATTTGTAGCACCTTTTAGACTAACTGAAAAAAAAAAGTTGGCAGCATGAGCTTTCATAGACTTCAGTCTACTTCCTCAGATGCTTTTGATGAAGTGGATTCAGTTTGGTTTGCCAGACAGCTTTGGGGGCTCATCGAACTACAGTTCCTAAGATTCTGTAGGATAGAGTCATGGCAGTTAAAGCAATGTCAAACTGCTTTAATTCTGCAGTATGGCTACACCCTTTGTTCCTGTTGCAGAACTAAGAAAGCAGCTAAGCTGTTATCTCCATTAGTTCTCAGTTCTTCAGTATAAATATCAGGGGTGCAGAAGCCCACTGTAAACTGAGTCAATTGCATCTTGACTCTAAAATAATATTGGTGAAACCTCACCCCCACAAACCATTATTTTTTATATTAATTCCACCAAAATTCTAAATTCTAAATTCTGAATTCAATGAATTATCTAATTTTCTCTACTGTACATCCTAATCTCCAGTCTCTTCCCCTGCATATGTTAGTTGCATGAAAAGGGATGTCACATGATTACTGCAGAGTAAGACTATACTCCTGGACCAGTTCCTGGTATTGAGCTTGCTATTGTTCCTGCTTCTGGACATTCAAGCACCAGACTGGTTATCTGCAGTGAACTAGCATGAACAGTTGCTTATCTAAAGGCTCCCACATAATTAGATTTCTTGATAACACTAGGATTTACCAGCAAAAAAGAAAGAAATTTACCAGCAAAGAATATGCAAATGTGTATACTGAATAATGGTCTATATATCGGCCACTGTTTAAATGAAAAATAAAACTTTAAAAGTTGTGGGGGTGGTTTGGCAAACTTTTCTCAGCAAACTTTTACAGCCTTGCAGTGTTAAATCTTTTTCACCCTAATATGGGCAGTCAGAATCTGGCCATGCTAACCATCAGCTAACATCCAAGTAACTGAAATATAGTTTAATATATATATATAAGCACCTACAAATATCCATGATTTTACTAATACAAAATTAATGAACCAAAATACCTCCACAAGAAATAGATGAATTTCAGGGGACACCATTTGTTCACAGAAGATGACCACGAGCCGTTAATATAATCTGGCTGCAAGGAGTGTGGTTTGTAGAGCATTCAATGGTAAAACTAGCTGTCCACATCATAGTGGCTCAGCATTTCCTAAAACTTATCTGATCCATCTTTAAAATTCCCCAAGACTGGAGAAAGACTAGCAAATGGAGTAACAGGAAACTCTTTTTAAAAAAATTCATCCCAGTATTTTATTTGAAGTTATTCCTTCAAGCAATAGCCCTTGAATAGAAAATTCAGACACTTCAGTCTAAAAAAAGATGAAACCAAACTAGCATTATATTAAAACACATCTGGAGAGGGTAAATGGATAGTCTCCTTCTTAGCTAAGCCATAATGCCCCCATTTCCCCTACCAAAATATGGTGCATTTGTTTTACCTCCTGCTGTGGAGAACTACAGGACACACACAGTTGGTATTCTCTGTCAGGCAATCTATAAACAGTATATGAAAAGCTTTCCATATCTCAGGGTGGATGCTGGGTGTTATAATCACTGTCACCCCTCCTTGGTGTGTATCTGAAGCTAACTGTGGAGATTGTAATAAATAATTTATGCATCTCATCAGAAGCTCATCATTTTCACCCCTGAAATGCCCACTGGCAAGTTTTTATCATTATTATTATGCCTCACTTTTATTAAAAGGACCCACAGATAGAGGCAATGATCATCTTACAGAAAGAAAAGCGAGACTTCTCCCTTTTTTCTTTTGTACATGACAACTAAGGAGGGGTGATGTGAAAAGTGTTCTTTGAATGTTGGCTGACCTCATGAGTGTTGTTTCTCAAACAGACTGACGTAGGACATAGGAAGCTTTCTTGCACTGAGGCAAACCATCAGTGAATCTTATGAACACTGAGTTGCATGGTCTAATGCAGGGGTAGGCAACCTTTCCCCTTTAAGGGCCGAGGGACTTCAGCTCCCAGAAGCCTCTGCCATGTTGGCCAATAGTCTCATGTTGGCCAATAACTCCTGGGATTCTGGGAGCTGAAGTCCCTCGGCCCTTAAAGGGGAAAGGTTGCCTACCCCTGGTCTAATGTAAGAGATGAAATAAGAAACTACAAACCTCATGGCTAATTTAGGGCTGAATTGGATGACCCTTGGGGTATCATTTTCTATGTTTAAAACTGTACATTTGCAAGGCTTTTAAGTTTTGCTTCATTGAAATGGAATGTTGTTGTTTTTTGTTTTCTTTGGCCTTAAAGGCTGCTAGACACTCAGTTTCACAGCCAAAGTTGATAAGATTGACGGTATGAGCGAGCAGTAGGGAGGAAAGCTAAATTTGTTCTCACATGGCAAATAGAAGTGTAATGTGGTCAGGAAAGGAGGGATTTTGAGTTGTGTCCTGTTACCAATGAAAATGGTGAATTATGCATGTGTTAATATAATTATAAGTTAGCTGTGTAAGATGGTAGATAAGGATCTTGATTAGCAAAGGGAGGGCACTCTCTGTCAGAGGCCCGTCAACGTTAAAGGAATAAAACTCTACTTTCCTGAATTCCTATAATGGGTCTCTGTTCCTGTTTTACCCACAACACTAGGGACCTTATCACACGCGGGCCACAAAGCGATAAGAAAGCGAAATAAGAATAAATCCAGGAATAAACCGAAAGAAACCCCACAATACGTAAATGGCTATCAGACACAATTAGCATCATCGCGCAAATAAGGAAAGTGCGATGAAGCACTCCCGGAAACTGTATTTGCTGTTCGCACACAAGTGAGAAAATCCCGGACATAACCAAGCAATGATGCCCTGCACATGCTCAGTACAGCCATGGCTGTCACTTGCCGTGGCTGTCAAACACACCCCTTCCCAAGCCGGCTGTCCTCCAAACCCCTTCCCAAGCCGGCACAGGGTCAGCGCTCCGAGGAGAATGTCCTCAGAGAGGCGCCTCTCCGAGGACGATCTGCTCGGAGCGCGGCCCCTGTGCCAGCTTGGGAAGGGGTTTGGGGGACAACCGGCTTGGGAAGGGGTGTGTTTGACAGCCGCGGAGCATAGGCGGGGGCGGGGAAATGCTCCACAATACGTATTCGGGAAATGCTCCCCAATACGTATTGTCTTTTCAAATTGATAAGGTCCTTACGGTAAAAGCGAAATGATTCCCGTTGCGCACTTGTACTTCCTGAAGAAACCGTAATACAAAAGATCTCGGTTCTTGCCGCATTCTGTCGGGGTTCTGTCAGGGTTCTGAGCGATGTCGTGTGGACACACGGAAAAACAATACGTATCAGGTCAGGATTTCGTTTGGGTTCTGACTGCTTTGGGCCCCGTGTGATAAGGTCCTAAGACATGAGCCCCTGATAGTCATCTATGGAGATATCAAGGACTGATTGAACTAGGGTCATTGTGCACAGAGAGCTTTTTTTAAAATCACTGACAACTACATTCAATATAGTCTAAGACTGTTGCACACATTGCAGAATTAAAGTGATTTGACACCACTTTAACTTCCTTTTTTTTAATATAGATTTTATTGAAAAAAAAGTTAAAAAGAAGGGGAAAAAGGACACACATATTATGATATAACACATATAACATACAAACGTTGATCATAAAACATAAAACATACAACATTAAAAACATACAAATACATAACAACCACTTATGCACTTACAATTTAGACAGAACATACTTCCTAAGCCAGGGGTAGGCAACCTTTCCCCTTTAAGGGCCGAGGGACTTCAGCTCCCAGAAGCCTCAGCCATGTTAGCCAATAGTCCCATGTTGGCCAATAGCTCCTGGGATTCTGGGAGCTGAAGTCCCTCGGCCCTTAAAGGGGAAAGGTTGCCTACCCCTGTCCTAAGCTGTGTGGAGGTGTTAACTATCTAATTAATCACAATAACTAAATTATTCTACAATTCTCTTACAACAAGATTATATTCTTACCAATAAGGCTAAACACAATAACACTAACTTTCGGGGATACACCAAGAGCCTACCAAGAGATTGCTAAATTAAGAGATAAACATAATCCATATCATTTATTACTATACTATTTATATTATATTAATTCCCAATCTATTACTGTATCTTTATATCTACAGGTTATACTCAAATCTAACCAGTCTGTATCCAAATTTAGTCTGTTAATGCAATATATCCAATCTGATTACCAATTCCATTGTTTTTCACATATCTAATCCAAGGTTTCCAGATTTCGTAAAAATCTATTAACTTAGTATTTTTTAGTAAATGTGACAACTTTTCCATTTCATATATATCATAAACCTTTAATCTCCATTCTTCCACAGAGGGTATTTCTTTTCTTTTCCAATATTTAGCATAAACTATTCTTGCTGCAATTATCATTAGGAAGAGTAACTTTCCGTCTTCTTTTTCGGTATCTCCTTTTACAATATTTAAAAGATATATCTTTGGGTCAAGGCTAAATTGGCAATGAAAATTGTTCTTTATCTCTCTATGGATATTTTTCCAATATTTTTTAGCCATTCGACAATTCCACCACATATGCAGGTATGAACCTGGATCGGCTTCACATTTCCAACATACCAAATTACATCCTGTAATTTTCGACAACCTAAGTGGTGTCAAATACCACTGGAAAATGGATTTGTACAGATTTTCTCTTAGTTCAACACTTACGGTATATTTTATTCTTTTTTTCCAGACTTTTTCCCACTCATCAAATTGAATAACTTGATTTAACTCACATGCCCATTTGATCATATAATCTTTGACTGAATTTTCTTCCAATTCCCAATTCCTTATTAGATTATAATATTTAGATATTGGGGTTTTTTGAGTTCCCTTCCAGAATTTTTTTCAAACTCTTTATTTGCAAGACCAATTTGATCTAATCGACTATTGATTTTAAACCTCTCGAGGAGTTGTCTATACATGAACCAATTCGTTCTAAACCCTGACTGCAATAATTCCTCTTTCATTTTGAAACTCATCTCACCGTTATCTAACTTAATTAACACTTTATATCTTGCCCAATCCCCTTCATTATATAATCCTTTCATTAGAATAGCCTCAGCCGGAGATGCCCATAGGGGTATTCGAGTACACCATTTCTTTCTATATTTTGACCAAACCTGAAAGCAAGCCTTTCATATATAGTGATTTTGAAAGTTTCTGTCTGCTTTTACTTTATCGTAAAATAAATATTTATGAAACTCGAATTGAAGGTCCGCCCCTTCCAAATCCGTTACCCTGCTATTGTCCAATTTTAACTAATCTTGCATCCAATCTAATGTACAAGCTTCACAGTACCATATTAGATTTGGTAATGCTAACCCACCCTTGTCAATAGCATCCTGTAAATTTACTTGTTTTATTCTTGCTCTTTTCTTCTTCCAAATAAATTGTAGGATATCTCTATTCCATCTCTTAAACGGTTCATAATTTAAAATAATAGGAATGTTTTGAAAATAATACATCATTTTTGCGAGGACAACCATTTTTACTGCCGCGATTCTTCCCATCCATGATATATTTAAATTGTCCCATCTTTTAAAGCATTCTTTAATTTCCATCAAAATTCTTTCATAATTATTTTTGAAGAGATTCGAGTTTTTTACCATTAACGAAATCCCTAAATACTTAATTTTACTTTCTATCTTGAACCCCAAAATCACTACAATATCTCCCGCTTCTTTATTAGATATATTTAGTAACATCATTGTTGTTTTAACTCTATTGATCCGATATCCAGAGACCTCTTCATATTGCTTAAGGGTGGTCATTAAGACTTCCATACATTCCGACGGGTTTGAGATCATTAAAACCACATCATCGGCATATGCTCTCAGTTTGTAATTTTGCTTCTTAATTTCTACCCCTTTGATAAGTTCATTATTCCTGATTTTATTAAGCAAAATTTCTAATGTAAGAATAAATAGGTGTGCCAGCAGACATCCTTGTCTTACACCCTTGTCGATACTAAACATTTGCAATTTTTCTCCATTTACTATAATTTGCGCCTTTTGATTAGAATAAATTTTCTCTATCCAATTCTTGAAGGTGTTACCTATCCCCATTTTTTCAAGAACCCCAAACATGAAACTCCATCTAATATTATCAAATGCTTTCTATGCATCTAGAAAAACCATTGCCAATTTTTGTGTGAATTTTTTTATTTATTTTATTTTAATAAAGCTTTATTGAATAAAACAACTACTAACAGTCTATCATATACAACAACATATCCGTACACAAGACAAACTACATTAATACACTAGACATATCACTATCTATAAAAATGACATACATATACAAAACATACATATACAAAACATTAAACTACTACAATGACAAATTACTTTACAATACAAAAACTACAAGTAAAACACAAAACTTCCTGGGGAAGGAGACCAGTCCTAACCTATTTCTCTTCATTGTCCTTTTCATTGCGAATACCTGAAGCTAAGCTTCCTATGGAAATAAACCTCATTTTCACACTTAGGTTTAAAACCAACTAACTAACATCAGATCCATCTCCATGAATTAAATAACTTAAACCATATATCTCCGTGACTTATATAACTTAAACCAACTATAACCAGTAGATACCTTAGCTTCCAACCCGATATAATCAGATATTCCTTTTTACCTTATTTATCTTTAACCTTATGTAATCCATTCATATAATCTCTAAATGGTTTCCAAATCCTCTTGCTTATTTCTACGTTATACCCTCTTAATTTAGTAGTAAGCTCATCCATTTGTGTGAATTTTTTTGATGAATTTCAATTAAATTTAGCAAATTCCTAAAAATTTCCTTTGTTTTTCTATTTGAGAGAAAGCTATTTTGATCATTATGTATCCAATTATCTAATACTATTTTTAATCTTTTAGCCAATATGGCAGCAAACAATTTGTAATCAGGATTAAGTAATGAAATTGGCTGATAAGCCATCTTTGTCCTGTTTTGGAATCAGTGTTATATTCGCTGAGTTCCATGTTTGGGGAATTTGATCCCTAAAAAATACCATTCATGGTTTCTAATAATGGGCCTGATAATTGTTCCGCAAATATTTTGTAATATTCGTTGGTGAATCCATCTGGGCCAGGGGATTTGGATGTTTTGGAATTCTTTATAGCTTCTTCCACCTCTTTATGTGTGATCGGCTCGTTCAGCATTACTCTTTGATCTTGGGTCAATTTTACTATATTGCTTTTTTCCAAATATTTTTGAATTTCTTTGGGGTTTTTTTTTTAGATGTTTCTTTATATAATTCCCTGAAATATCTGACTAAGACTTTTTGAATTTGGTTTTGCTTTGTAACAATTTTGGAGCCATTCCTAATTTTAGAAATAGTTCTGTTAGCTCTTTCTCTTCTTAAGGTGTAAGCCAGTAGTCTCCCAGGCTTATTTGCACTTTCAAAATATTTGTGTTTAACAATTTTAATTTTTTTTTCAGTTTCCTCCATAGTTATTATGGATATTTGCTTTTGTAGGTATTTAATCTTGTTCATATTTTCCAACTTTCCAGGGTCTTCCTTCAATTTATTTTCTAATCTCTTTAGTTCTATATAAAATTTTGTTTCTTTCTCTTTTCTTTTTTTCCTCCATTCTATGGTCTTTTGTATCATGTACCCTCTAATTACTGTCTTAGCAGCATCCTAAACAACATGCATAGGTGTACCACAATTCATGTTTTCTTCAAAATAATTCTCAATTCGTTGTTTAATTTCAGCACAAACTTTTGGATCTTTAAGGGAGATGTTTCAACCTTAACTATTTTAGATGTTAAATGCTCTGACAACCATATCATATCAATTCTTGAGTGTGAATGATGCCTGTTTGAGTAAAATGTGAATTCCTTTCCCTTTTTGTATTTAAACCTGTAAGCATCCCGAAGTGTCGTCTTGTAGTTTGGTGAGTCGGCAGAGCTCTCTGACAAGAAAGGCTAAATATCCCACCAGACTACAAATCCCAGAATTCCATGGCATTGAGTCATGGCAGTTAAAGTGGTGTCCAACTGCTTTATTTCTGCAGTATGGCAGCTGCCTAAAACAATGCTCTTCCTAGACTGAGTTTTGTTAAGAATCAATTCATCTAGATGGTTTTCCTAAAGGGAAATATCTACAATGCTGTACATATCTAATCTCACTTGACCATAGTATTTGGATTTGAGACCACCAGAAATCTCTAGCTAGGATTAAGAAAGATTCTTGCCTGAAACTATTGCCTGTCAAAGCTGACAATATTGAGCTAGGTATCTGATTCAATTTAAGGTAGCTTCCTGTGTTTCTATAATTAACTACCTCGCTCCAGCCTCTGTTTTTCATCCTCCCCAACATTTTTTTGCACCTCAGTCTTACCTATGTCAACCAAACAATGTATATAGTTTTCTTGTTCTTGTTAAATTGAACATCATTTACATCCTATAATGGTTTTACCTAATCTTGCTTTTGGATTTTGCTCATGAACCTCACATCTGTGCCTCATTAGTTTGAATAAATTTAGGTAGTTGCTTGTTTTCTTATTTCCTATATTCCCAAGAATAGTGATTTCATTTTCAGATGTCTGGGGTTGCTATCAGTCCCTCACATAGATGCCAATTGCTGTAGTCTGTTGATGGTGCCTGATTTTTTTCCCCCATTTGCATGGAACCCATCATAAGAACATGTTCCATTTCCATTTTCTCATGTGATGTGCCATCACCTTCCATAGACAATCTAACTGTCAGTTTGATTTCAGTAGGACATGGATCCATGTCAGTTCATTTTATATCCTCACTGTCTCTTGGTGTCTCTTGTTAAATAAAGGCCTTGGATGCTTTCATGTTAACATGTTTCATTTGTGGTAAAAACCATAATGTTGCATTTTGCAAACATTTCTTATAACACATATTAGAGACCTTCAAGTGGACCCTAAAGACTCCTTTGTTCCACTAAGCTTTGTATTGCTGCCCTCATATAATCAAATATTTTAGATTGTTTTAATCAGATGCAACTTATTACATTTCCCTAATTGTTTTGTTCTTAACATTTTTATGCCTTATGAGAGCTTGTTCTAAATGGTGGGGTGGATAGACATCAATTAAACAAATAAATGATAGAAATGTTAAAATATGGGAGCTACAATTAGAGAGGAGCAGCACTGTGTATGTATAGACATTCTTATGTAAGAATGAAGGGGTACCATAAAAGGTGACTGTTAGGAAAGTTAAAATGATTTAGCATATAAAGGTTTAAATATCATATAAGCGACAGATAAGTTGATGTCACAAATTAATACACAAAGAATGATAGTACAGTAGTACCGTAATAATACCAATCATTAATAAGATTCAACAGTAGAAGGCTGAATAAGTGCTAGAATTTTTGGAAGTGGTTCAGCAGGGATGAAAATTCCCAAACTAAATACGTCTCCAATATACACACCTCCAGGCACAAAAAATCAAGACTAGTTATAGCTTTGAAGTAGTATGTAACAAGTAAAGTTGTTACATGTAAGCCACTCATTATTATAGAAATAGGAGCAAAATTATTGGACTAAATACCTTAAAAGCATCAGATCCTGTCTTGGAAGCTAAGCTATTGTTTAAAAGTATCATTATGATTTGCAATATGGTTAATTTCACAAGCTGTAAGCATTGATCTTTTTGGCATCGTTGGGAAAGTTCTGTTGGCCATTTTGCTTTTAAAGTGTATTTTAAAAAAAAAAACTTAAAGAGTAATTTAAAAGCTAAACATTAGTAATATTTTACTCTCTTAAATATGAGCATGAAATAACCTTAAATAAGTCGCTTTGGAAAAGTAACAGGTAACTTACTTTTTACTTATTTAACATTGTAAACTGCTTATGAAGTGCTAGTTCGCTGATAAGCGATATAGAAATGAACTTGCCATTGCTATTGCTAAAAAATCTGTTACAAGCTCTTGGTTACATACTCATTTTTAGAAGATAAACTCCAGGACAAATTTTCAAATATAGCAATGTATTTTTTTACTGTCAGTGCAGATGGTCTTCCTTCTAGTCAGGCTCTTCTTTTCCTTTATTTGTGAGCAAACAATTTTTCAAGGCTCATCTTTCCATTCTGGTGCTTCTTGTATTTTCAAAGCTTGATAGTACCTTTTTAACCAGAAGAGTAATATTTTTTTCTTGCTTTACAGCTTCCCCATTGTCATGATTCTGAATTACATGTAGCCTAGACTGCATCCACATGGGCCAAAATACTTCAGGAATATTGAATATTCTGGTCCCAAAGCTGCCCCAAACTCTGCCATTATGTGGGTACTCTGGAGTGATGCCGGATGGCTGTGCACATGCATTTTCCATTCTGCCACCACTACCATAAGTCATTCCCTCTGAGTCTGAAAATGAGATTCAGTTACATGGCTTCATGCATCATTTTGACTTCAGAGGGAGCAATTCATGCCAGCAGTGGTAGTGCTGGGCAGTACACCAGGACACATTGTAAACTGTTGCCCACCATCACACCAGAAAGCTCTGAATTTTCTGGGAAGTTCTGGAACAAAAGGTGAGTTTTTAAAATCCATTTTAAAGGTAGTATAATGCAGGTTCAGTGCTGAACTGGCCATACATCATCAGCCCAATTTGGACCAGAATCGGGGATTGGGTCCTGAATTGTCTGCACTGATTGCTGTAAGGACAGGAGGAGGATGTATTATTTGGCCCATGTGGTCATGGCCTTAGACAGCTGGTGAAATGGATACAGAAAGACTGGGACTTGGGGTCAGTCCTACTACTAGGCAGACTGAGGGTTTAATGAAACTGGAGTGTGGAAGGAATGGGAAGGAAACATAGAAACAAAAATCCAGAAATAGTAAATACTGTTCATTCTTGGATCTCATGCAAAATCCAAGCCTAGCTCAAATGTTTTTATAGTGCCACCAAGGCAATGAAAAACCAATGAGAAAACAAAGGCAGAGAAAACCAACTGTAAAGCCCTTCTAGTTGGATACACACTGAAGGGCATTATACTACACCATGTCCTTTAGTATAGTTGTGGTGTAAAGATATATCATTAAATACCAAAGTTAGAATCACCTATGCCATAATGTTTCCAATTTCTAGAGATTATTTTATTTTATTTTATTTTATTGCATTTATATCCCATCTTTCTCCCAAAATGAGATTCAAGATGGCTATGACTGTGAAAGCTGGACAGTTTAAGAGAACTGACCAGAAGGAAAAAAATAAACTCATTTGAAATGTGGTGCTGGGGGAAAGTTTCTATGGATACTGTGGATTGCTAAAAAGATAAAGGAATTTGTTCTAGAGCAAATCAGGCCTGAGCTCCCACTAGAAGTCATGACAACTAGACTGACTATTTGAACCATATCATGAGATGATGTGTCTCATTGGAAAAGATGATAATGTTCAATAGATTGGAAGGCAGTAGGAAGGAAGGAAGGCTGCACTACAGGTAGATTGATTCAAATCAAAGAAACCACAGCCCTGAATTTGCTAAATTTGAGCAAGGGAGTTGAAGACCAGGACTATTAGAGGTCTCTCATTCATAGTGCTGACATCAGTCAAAGTTGGCTTGACAACAAATGACAACAATAATATTCTCTAACCTACAGGCCTTAATTGGTTACCACACATATAACAGAGTTTGGGTTCAAAGCTTCCTTTTTTTATTATCAACTTGTAGAATACAGAAAATGACTTGAATTGTGAGCCAGTATTTAATTAACTGACATGACTGGTTGACAAGATTTTTTATTTGTTAAGGCTGGTGCAAGTGTAGTCACAACCACAATAAAGACTTCAATGGCAATCATCTGTAAGGGTAATCGATCTTGCACTTGGGTCAGTGTGTAAGATGAGGAACATATGGATGTTCTTGGTCTTCATTGTTCACACAACTGAATGGTGTGTAGAAGAATACTAACAGCCTCATCAGTCTGAGTGTATCAGCCTTAAAGTCAATGAGTCCAGAAAATCTACCTACTTAGGCCCCTTTCAGACACTTTTGGAACTCACCACTATGGAATTCATCTTCACCACTATGAGACTCAGCAGATACACTTATGACTAAACACTTTGCTTCCATACCTCGACCGTTCACTGTAGTCATACTAAATGCAAGCCATGCACATTACTGCATGAAACCAGTCCATGAATCCAAGTGATTTGAAAAATGCAGAAAGTTGTTTTTTTAAGTCGCATTGATAGGATTAATTTGATAGTGTGAACCTAAAAAAACCTTCATTGGTGCCAGCAAAAGGGGGGACAGTGTGTCTGTCAAATGTTACTGGATTGCAACCCCAGTCCACCCTAGACAGCATGATGAGGGATGATGGGAGGTGTAGCACAACACCTAGAGTGCCATATGTTCCCTAGACCTGAGCCAAATCTTTCACCCCAAATTTTAGGTGGCCAGGCAGGGTGATATTGCACCTTTTATCTGTAATTGGAGACCAGCACTGTTGCCTTAAGCATAGCCATCATTGCTTGAGTTGCATTATAAAAGGAACATGATCCAGTTATTGACCAGCTGCTTCTGGACTACAGATCTTCCCAAATTCTGCTTTCTTTTTCAGCTTCGTGTAAAGGGGTAGACACTGAAAGGGATAGAAAACTTCATTATGATAGCAGCTTCTTGGATGTAAGAACCTAATCTGTAGCTGTGAAGAAAGTGCCTCGATGGCAGACAGTTTCTTGCATAAAGTACTGTATAGCTTTATGCCTTTTCTTTGTTTTTATAGAGCTAGCAAGCTGGTATGGATTTTTACTGTGATTTCAGTTATGTCTTGTATTTCATGGTGGTAGAATTCAAAGACATAGCCACATTAGGCTGGAAAATCAGTATGGAAAGGGATCTTGCAGCACCTTTTAGACTAACTGAAAGATAGAGGTTGGTAGCATGATATTTCATAGACTTGAATCTACTTCCTCAGATGCATATGATGAAGTAGAATCAAATCTATAAAAGCCCATGCTACCAACTTGTATGTTTCATTTAGTCTCAAAGATGCTGGAAGATCCCTTTGCATAATGTATTTCATGAAGTCTCAAAGATGCTGCAAGATCCCTTTGCATATTGTATTTCATGATGATGACCTATGGTCATGTACAATAAATGTGTATGTATGTATGTATGTATGTATGTATTTCATCATCGTGTTGGTCAAAATTTCCATAAACTTACTTAAAATCTTAAGCTGAGTCTCCCTTATCTGGAATTCCAGAATCCAAAATACTGCAAAATCCAAAATTGTTCACATAGAAAAAGAAACACCTTTGCTTTTTGATTGTTCTATGTATATAAGGTGTATAAGAAAAATACATAGTTTTCATGTTTAGACTTGGGTCCTTTCTCCAAAAACAAAATTAAGGCATTCTCCCAAACATAAATTCTGATTCCCCCAATGAAATTTTTCTTCAGTCTCCAAGTTTCTAGCATTTCAGAAAGTGGGACACTGAAGATCACTCAGAATTGTTATATTCACTGTGCTCACATTCCTTTGGTAACTGCTTGTCCCTTTTCTTTGGATGTCTAACCTGGATTTCTAAATGCTCAACTGAAGATTTAAGTAACTGCAATACTAGAAATTACTGGCAGGGGCAGAATTGTTATTGAGAGTAATGCCCTCATACCCCCTCCCCATAGATATGCCCCCACAGACATATTTGGTTGCAACTTTGGCAAAAATTTTATTCAAAATGCACAGGGCTTTGTAATTTATTATTATTATTATTATTATTATTATTATTATTATTATTATTTGCCCAGGACTGTAAAATGTCAAACATAATTTACTTAGAGTTTTCAGATCCCCCCCCCCCCCAAAAAAAAACAATTGTGGCAAGTCATTCATTTCATTCTGAATTATTTCCTGGTTTGAAAAAGTAATCTATATACATTCAAGCATATTGTTCCCCTTATGTTCTCAGAACTTATTATCCTCCAGCATTCTACTGAAAGCCAGATGGACACAGATGATGAAAGGAGATATTTTCCCAACCAAGAAAGTTAGAAATAATTTGACTCAGAAAAAATAAAAGACTGCCTGAATATAAGTAAACATTTGATTAACAGTTTACTGTTGCAACGCATTTTCCCTTTTTAAATTAAAAGTAATGTATTCTGCAATTTTAAACCCTTCAGTATGCAAAAAAGAGATGCCCTTGATCTGACAAGCCTTTTAATAAACATTTTAGAAGTGATCCCAGTTTGCTTAGAGTTGCTGCAAAATTATTTTCAAACTAGGATTTAGCAATAGATAGTTTTATTTCAGAGGGTTCTAACATGTCTCCTGATCAAAATGCCTGCACTGAGTTCTTTCAGAAGGTTCTGCAAAGCCACACAGATCAGGATGGATAACTGTGGTGCTTAGGGGTGGGGGGTATTTTCTGTCCCAGGGTCCTATGGGGCTAACATGGACTCCCAAAAGTGCTCCAAAATGCCATCTGAAACCAGATGTAGTGGGAACGTCCCTTCTGGTCTGTAGAAATAGCTTTTCAAACACATTAAACAGTGCAGGTGGGCCTTGAGACCTACTTCAAGGCCAAGTCACCACTTTCCTTTTTTGACTCAAAGAGGGTGGTCACATGCCAATATAATAGCTTTGGGGCTGCACAAGGGCCACACTTTTCCCATCCCTTCTTTATAATGGACCTTGAGAATCATGGAAAACCACTGTTCCAGCTGCACATAAAAACTTCTCCATTCCTGAATTTCAAACAGGCCTTGAAAAATACACAGGGTTGTTGTAGTTTTTTGAAGATTTAGAGGGAGACAAATTGAAAAATTATTAATTTTTGCTCATGAGAATGAAATTACTAAAATTTAAATCCCTCTCTTGTACAACCAGAGGAAAAGGAATTCAGGGGCATGATAATAAGGTGCTGGTTGTTCACTGAATAGCAGCTTTCACTAAACTTCATGTCACACCTAGCAAGAAAGGTCATGGCCACAGTTTTGGGGGGCAAGAAACATATTCTGATGACTCACTATCTTCAGACAGGCCAAACTGTTCATGTAGAATACTACTCTAATTGCTGTGACAATTAAAGGAGGTATTGAAGGAAAAACAGTGAGGGAAGCTGCAGAAAGGTATGAGTTCATAAACCATCCACCCAACTCACCAGATCTTACTCCCTTTGACTTTTTCTGTTTCTGAACCTTAAAAGAGTTTGAAAGGAAGGAAATGTCTGAATAATTCATTGGTGACAACAGCAGCAGAGCAATATTTCAATGACCAGGCATCAGAAAACTGTTTAGTAGGATTAAAGAAACTTGAGGACCAATGTGTCAAGTGTGTTGATCTTTGGAGTGAATATGTGGAATGGCAGGTAAGTTTCATGATTCTAAATTTTTTCTTGGTCGGGCTGGAAACATTTCTGTACCTCCTTGTATTGGGTCATATATTAGGACCCAGGTATCCCAACAGGGCTCCTTCCTGTTGGGCCAGGCTTCCTCACTCCTCTAGCAATTATGCTGCTACAGTTGATTGTCTTTTCCTTCACAACAGTGCTGTAATGCCTCAGACATAAAAACATCAAGAGTATGCAACATCATAATACTCCAGTGTATACTTCTGTGTGGGCTCTACTTTAAAATTGTCTGCTTGGTTCATTGTCTCACTTAATAAGGAAAAGACAGAGAGCCAGATTATCTGATTCTCAAGGTTCTTTCCAAGGCTAACATTCCACATGAATGGCATTGTTGCCACCAGTTTGATACTTATAACATGGAACAGTAGCTTCAATTGCATAGACTTCACGTGTTCTGCCCAAGAAGAAGACAAATTTGAGTCTTTGTTCCAGCACTCTGCCACTGACAGTCATCCAGCTGCAAGCTGGTAGAGTACTAGGGATTAACTACAGCAACAAATACAATACCACATTCATATTGTCTGGCATGTATATTGTTAAGGATGTATCCTTTTTGCAACTACACTTTCCTACCATTTTAAAGCTTAAAAAAACATGGAAAGGCCTTAACACATACCAATTACCTATCATTTATTTATCTATCCTCTCTTTATACATACATAGAAATGCACAGGGGTTGTAATGGAAGCAAAATGAGAGTATTGTCCCCAACTAAGAATTCTACTCCAATGAAATGTTCCTTCAGTCCCCAAATTTCTAGCATTGCAGCAAATAAGACATTGATAACAATTCATTCCTTGAATTCTTGTATTTGTTGTGTTCACATGTCCTTGATAACTATGCCTGCTCCATTTCTTTGAGTGCCCAAACTGTACTTAATTGCTTCAAGAGTACAGGAACATTTTATGGGGGGGGGGCAGAATTCTTATTTGGGGGAGCATTTTGACACACACAGACACACACTCCTAGAAGCACACATGAACAACAGGAACCAATAAACTCTCACTTTCAGTATATTCTCTTCTTTCCATAACCTAGCCTTTACTACTTTTAAAGAAGTGCAAGTTATAATTCAACTTAGCAAGGAAATAAAAAGAAAGAAAGTTGGATGGAATGATGAGTCATGCACGCAGCAAGAAAATGGTGTTTAACAATACAGATCTCCTTTTTTAAGTTAAAAAAGTTAGCAGAACAGATATTTCGGGTGTACTTTTTTGTTTCTTTTCAAACCTAAAAGAAAGCAATATCTACTTTGTTACAAAACAGAAAGCAGGCAATATTTTATATTGCTGCTGTCAATTACGTGATCCTGTGTAACCTTTTCCAGCTATTATATTCTTCAAATCTTTCTGCACAAATATTGCCAACAGAATATAGAAAAAGCTTCAAAGCATCTTGGAAGTGTTGGAGATGGGAGACAGCTGGCATTGCTTAGAGACTTAAAATGAGATGACCAGATTTCTAATTTATAAAACTGGGACAGCACATGTCAGGGGAACATCATGAGGGGCTTTGTGAAGATATACCTCCAGCCATCTCCTTTTGTCAGGTATAGTCTTGTTTACTAGGGGGAGAGACTTAAAATGGCTGTGCTTGAAGTGCAAAGCTGCAAAATGGCCAATTAAAATAGTGATCTTGTATGGGAATGGACCAGAGGTGCCTCAAAGTTTTCCTTGAAAACAAAAGAGTGCTGAAACTGATCATTCAGTTTTGCATGAAGTTTATGCAGACAGAGCATGGAAAAGAGAGAGAAATAAAGTGTTCTTGTCCTCATTTACATACAGATATTGAGATCTGATTCCAAGCTTAGTGTGACCTCCTAGGTCTTTGGAAAAAAATAGCTGTAGGGATTGTATGATATCTGAAGCCAACCAAAACCTAACACAGCCTCACCATTACTAGGCCATAACCTGGAAGGTAATCCCAGTCGTGCTTCCCTTGGCCCTCAATGACCACACCACTTCAATCTTTTCATTCTTCCCTTCTTTGCATCAAACAAATTTTATTTTTTTCCAGAAAGTGGATTGAAAAAAAATAGGGGGAGGATATTGGGAGGATTTGGTGGTAGGTAAAAAACACAGGTACATTGTTTTTTACAGAGGTGAAAGTGTTAGCAGAGTGCTACTAGCACAGAGAACTGGGTTGAAATCTGTAAATATTTTACTACACCAATTGACTTCCAACAGCATTCCATAGCTGCTCAATAGGCCAAAAAAGTGGGAACAAGAAGATAGAAAGTAAGTTGCTCAGATCAGAAGAAAAGCAAGTTCTAACCAACTGGCAAGACAGAATACTACTCCACTTGCTGTTGAAGATGAGCATTCAGTACTGGTCTAGTACTATTCATGTTGTTTCCTATACATCATGCTCTTTCTCTTGGAATCTGGCAATCCTGCATATTACAGATTATTTCACTGTCTCTCTGTCAGGAATTCAGTACCAAGCAGAACTGGCTTCAGGCAACCTAGAAGCCTTCAAATGGCCTCAACAGAGAGTCAGCTATTGTAAGAACCTGTATATGAAGGGGGTTGAGAGTTGGACTACAATTCTGGATACCAGGGTTCAAGTCCCTGTTTGGCCTTGGAAACCCACTGGGTGACCTTGAGCAAGTCATATGTTCTCAGCATCAGAGGGAAGCAAAGACAAGCCCCTCCCTAAACAAATATTGTCAAAAACACCCCATGATAGCTTCAGCTCAAGGTTGTCATAAACTGGAAATGAGCTGAAGTACAACTCAGTGAACACAGTATAAATAATGACATTCCGTGTAACATGTTACTTTTTGAGATTACTTTTTTTTCTTTTTAAATTAGTAGCTGATAATATCTTTAGGCTTTTCATTCAATTAATAACATGTGACCACTAGATTTTCTTGTTACTTTTGAAGAGTCAATATATCTTTTGAAAGTATTTTGAGGGTGTCCTCCCCCCAAAAAAAATAATAATGTAATTTTCTTACCTAATAAAAAAGTAACGAGTAATGTAACAAGTAATATAGAGAATAACTTTAAAAATTGTAACAATAACAGTTGTGAGCTACTCTGTGTGTGTGTGTGTGTAATGAATAAAATAATAAATTACTTTTTGAAATGAATTTTCTAAGCTCTGTAGGACAGATGAAGGCACAAAGACAATGTTACAGTCCACAAGACTGCAGGCAGGCTATAGAAGTGAGATAGAAGAGAAAACCAAAAAATGAGTACGGGGGACATGGAGAAAATGGAGAAGCAGAAAAGGAAGATCACTAAGCATGGAAAGACAAGATTCTGGATTGGATAAGTAAAAGGTGAGCACCCATAGTGGCTTAATTCCTACAAGAGCTACATAGGGTCAGGAAGTTCTCACAACTCTTTATACATTAAGGATAAGCCACTTCCCCTATACATTGTCTTAAATGTAAACTTTAAAAAGATGTTTTAGCTTAGCATCACAATAAAGTCTTTGTCAGTGCCAATGAGGCCTTTAAGAGAAGAGGATTCTACATACAGCTGAGGTGCCACAGCACAGAAAGCCCTCTTCCACCCCTCTGAGCATCTAGAGTAAAGGTGCCAAGAAGAAAGTATAAAGTGGACCAAGGTCCTCAATAACAAACTATTCTCAGTCACCAGTGGATTTGGAACAAGGTGGAGGAGATTCCAATTTAGAACATAGTTAAAAGCAATCCAGCTTAAAACAAATAATAAGAATGAATCCATACTGCAAATTTATAGCAGCTTGATAACATTTTAATAGCCATGGCTCCATCCCAGATAATTCCAGGATTTGTAATTTGGAGAAGCACTAAGGATTCTCAGTTCTCCTCTGAGCATTAGAGGTAGTGAATGCTAAGTAACTCATGAAGCAGCATATTCCAGGATGCAACCATGACAATTTATAAGTGAGGTCAAAATTCTATAGTTGTGCAATGTGTATATTGGCCTAAAACAGCTTTTGGTGAGGCTTTTATCATAGAATTGCCCTGTGTCATTCACTGAATTTCACAGACAAATTTCACAACAATGTCTTCCACTCATAATCCCACCTTGTTTTTTTCCACCATTTCTTTTGTCTTTTTCCTTATGACCGAAATCCATTAGGGAAGGGGGGAGGAGATGAAATAGCTGCATAGTGCTCTCTAATTGCTAGTGTGAGAGTCCTCAGTCTGGAAATGTTCTTAAATGGCCTTCTGGAAAGTTGAAGTGTTAGGCACAAGCTGTCATAAGGGGAATTCCAAAGTCACAGCGTCATCATCATGAAACCTGTGCTCTCCAACCTCACTGACCTAATTTTCCATGAAGTGAATGTATGACTTTTAAAAATTAAATTCTATTTCTATTCACCTTTTTTAAAAACAAATGAAATGATGTGTCTGTTCATCTTTTCCATTTGATAAGCTTGCTTTAACCCTGGTTCTCAAATTTAATTGCTATGCTGCTACCTATGAAGGAATTAGATTGCAAAGTCTGCAGATGTTTTGTGGCCAACCAGAACCTATGTACCAGATCATGTCTGATCTTAACAGCTAAGTAAGGTCAGCCCTGATTAGTCCTTGGATGGAAGATCACCAAAGGTGCTGTATTTCAGAGAAAGGAACTGGCAGACCTCTGAGTATTCCTTCCCTAAGAAAACCCTAGCAAATTCACAGGGTCAACAAAAATCGACAGGTGACATGAAGGCACATACACACAGAGAAACTATGCAGTGATTAATTTATAGCAAGCAAAGCAGCTTCATTTATATACCGCTTCATACCACGCTATGGGGTGTCTAAGTGGTTTACAACTGTAAGCTGATTGCTCCCCAACAAGCTGGGTACTCATTTAACGACCTCGGAAGGATGCAGGCCTGAGTTGAGCCTCAGCCCTGGCTGGTATTGAACTCGCAACCTTGTGGTTTATGAGTGAGTGGCTGCATATAGAAAAGGAGGAGATATGCACCTCAATAGCCCTGGACTCACATGCACCTCTAGAAACCTCACTAGGGTTCCCATCATAAAATGCAGTTGAACATACAACACCAAGGCTTAATGTGTGAAGATCTATAGAGAAACTAGACAAAAAATATTTGGAGCAGAGCTTGCACATACAACTTTTTCACCAATTAGGCTTTTAATGCTCTCTGAATGACTATATAAGACTTACATGAGGTTGCTGAATTTTCCAGTATTTGTTGCTATAGTTCTCGGGGGGGGGGGGGTTGTTTGGTTGGTTTTGTTTTGTTTTAATATCCAAACTTTGATCTAAACTGCACAGCAGAAATAATTCAGTTTGACTGCCATGGCTCAATGCTATGAAATGCTGGGATTTGTACTGTTTGTGAGAGATTTAGCCTTCCCTGTTAGAGAGCTCTGGTGCCACAACAAACCACAAATTCCAGGATTCCCTGGCATTGTACCATGACAGTTGAAGCAGTGTCAAACTGCATTATTTCTGCAGTGCAGATGCAGCCAATGTTTCTGTTGTCCTGGACTATTTTATGGTCATTCTTGGCATAGCTGCAACATTTTAGTCCCAAACTCAAGTGAGCTTCTTTTAATTTTGAGGCATATTAGAACAAAAAAAGGATCCTCTTTTCCTCCCTTCCCTCCCCCCCACTTTTTTTTTTTTTTTTTTTTTTTGGAGTTGTAATTCATCAGTAAAATGCACTTCTGTACTGTAACTCTAAGAGAGATATTATAAAGTATATTTTTTTTAAAAAAATGCCCTTTGAACCACAGGACCATCTTATCAAACTGTGTTTGGTTTTTTTAATACACTTTTGGAAGAGCCCCAGTGCACATACAAGAAATTAGGAGAAACAGCTTTCCAAATGAACAGAATAAGTAGGTGTCAAGGCAAAAACAAATGGCAAAATCCAAGAGACCATAGTGGGATTACTCATGTTTCTTTAACCCAATCTGAGAGAGTCCATTGGCAACTAGAGCAGGGTGGGAGATGATGTTTTCCCTCATCTACCCATAGCAGGGAATCCTGCTGAATTTTTGGTTGGAAACTGGACAGAAATCACAATTGAAAATTACTTCCAATTGCAACTTCCTTGTTTGTCCAGCCAGGGATTATGGGGTGAGGGGTTGGGTGCTCTGGATTGAGAGATTCTGTGAATGGAGCTTCGCTCATGAGATGCTTCCACTGATGGAAAGGGGCACATGCTATGAGCCCCCAGATGAAGGGTTGCCTGTATGAGATAGATGAGGTGAATTCTAACCAAGCTGCCCATCCTAGAAACCTCCAGAAAGCCTTTTCGAGGCATTTTTTTTTCCTTGCCTGAAAAATATGGACTTATGGGAGCTTGTGGTTATCAGGAGGGTTTGGAGGGTTACAGAAAGCAGTTGTCACAGGCCACACTTTCCCCATGTTGAGATTTGTAACCTGAGTTTAAATGTCCAGATGTGAGAAAGTGACAAAGGGTACTACAGGTCACTTTACAGCTTGCTAGGTGGGAAAGTTGTTTGCAGATGGGACTCAAAACATCTTAGCAGTGTCCAAGGTCAGGATGTGCCAGAGAGCATGTAGACCAAGTGTAAACACATTATGTCATCATGTTTGGGAGACAACAATTCAAGTGGCACAGGAAGAAGTCACAGGAAGAGGCTGGACTTAGAGGCCACATGGCAAGTGTCTATAAAAAACCGAGACCACAGCATGTGGATTGTGTGAGTTGTCAGTTGGTGGTGAGTGTATATAGTTTTGTACATATTGCAACTAAAGAATTAAACCTGGCTCTTCAGTCTGTTTCACAGAAGCAGGGAGGGATGCATTCCAAAGCAGCCAGACAGCTCCAAGCTTGCCTGGTGTTTTTCTCTGCAAAGTGAAGAAAGCTTCTGAAGATTTTGTCTGCGCACTCAATTGCTTGACACCCCAATGCTACATCAAGCAAATGTGTGCATTTACATTCTCTCCAACATTTCACATATTACAACCAGGACTTGTTTATGGGCAACATCAGAGTGTGGTCAAGATAGCAAAAGTGGAAGGAAGAAAAGAGACGAGGCTTCAGCAATTTGCTTTTTCCTTAATTACTGGGAAGGGAATGATTCTTCTCCCTCCTCTCCTCTGATCCATGGTGAATTAATTAAGTGCAAACTACTTTTGCACTTTGAACTTGGTTTGCAACAACATGTAAGATGAGAACAAAGGAGAAAAGTGGGATGAGGAGAGAGAAACAGGGACATTTTAAAGGCATCTGGAAAGGGATGACAAGAGAATTAAACATGACATTTGGAGGATAAGCCAGTGGGAACTGTGCAGCTTTTCATACGTCATTGGATGCCAGCTCACAGCAGCCGCAGACATAATAGCCAATGATATAGAATGCTGGGAGTTATAGTCCAACAGGCCGGTCTGCACAGGCTGTAAATGATGACTACCCCTAATTTTGTTTTGTTTTGTTTTTATTTTTCACCTTTTGGAAATAGCATCTACAGTAGAAATAATTGATTATGTTATAGACTATCTTATGGAGAAGGAAATATGCCTCTATCCCCTCATAACCCTGGTCCTGATGAAATTCACCCTTTCTTCAGTGCTGCATTACACTGCAGAATGAAGAGTAGTTTTCATCTCCGTACATGGTAGTCCTGATTCTCCTACTCCATAGCTGCTGTTTTGACATATCACAAAGACATATTGAATGTTTTCACTTATATAATCTATGGTCTATTGGTTTTGATGCCAATCTCTGCACCTCAAACCACTTAGACAATGGCTAGACAGAGGCATATACTTAAAGTTTCTTCGTGGCCTGTACTTCATCTGCAAACTACAAAAACATTTCTTTGAAGACTTCATTTGCAAGCCGTAAGTAATCCCCAGATACTTGCCACTGAAACACAGTGTGCATCATTTCAAGATTTCTTGCCAAAGGGGAAATCTTGCTGTGGCTCAATATTAAAATGTTGGGTTTATTGAGAAAAATGCTTCTGACATGGAGGTAGATGGAGTGAATTTGGTTTTGTGGTGTTTTCAGTGTAATGGTTCCTGTGGTGGGGGTGCTTGACAGATTCTTTGATTCAGCCATTCTTAAAAAAAAATACTTCAGTATGACTCTAAATCACTCATTTAATTTCCATTCTCTTTCTTTCTCTCTCTCCCCCTAGTTCTCCCTCCCTCTCTGCTTGGATCAATGGAACTGAGAAAGCATTTATGACCAGTAAAGTTAAATTAAATTCAGTAACGTGAAAGTCCTAATGAGGGGTATTTTGACTGTACCAGGTAAAAGAGACTGTTTTATTGTGGACAGGGTTACACAAATGACAAGATTCATCATCAACACTGTCATTATTAGATCTGTTCCTTTTTTGGCATGAAACGTCTTCCACTACTTTTTACTAGCTAAGGCTAATCTACCAGCTTCAACCTCTCTTCAGGCCCTTTCACATTGCATAGTTATTGTACTATGTTTCCACAAACTGCCATGGCAACATCCTATGGAATCCTGGGGTTTATAATTGGTTTCATCAGCTGAGAATTCAAAATAACCCTCTCTAAACTATACATCACATGAGTCACAGGTAAAGTGGCATCATAGCACTATAAGTGCATATAGCAACTATAGAGATGAGCATTCCCATACTATTACTACTGTTGTTTTTAATTTAATATTAGTTATATTATTTTTGCATATGGGAAACAGCACACAGACATCTTCAATTAATATCATTTATCAAAACCACCTGAAATACTGTGCAACACTTGACACTGAAGAAACATAACAGAGATTCACTATCTCTTAGCAGAGATGTGCATGCATGAGCACACACACAACTGTTGCTCCTCTGAGGTTTTGCCTTCTAACAGAAGGTAGATTATTTTGTATTAGATTTTTATTTGTATCATTGGACTGTTCTATAGCCACTGTACTGGTAGAATATTTTTCATTAGAACAGAACATTGGGCATAGATTATGGATTCTGCAGGCCACCCTAACAGCCTTGCAAAAATGGCAATCCTTCAGCACACAACACATAGAAAGCTAGATCTTAGCTTAACTGAGATTTTCATGAAGGAGAAAATAGTATTCAAAGGGAAAGAGAGGGACAAAATAATAAGAAGAAGAACACTGATAATGTGAAAGGCAGTGGCTGAGCCATGCCTATCTATTTTAGAGACCCTTTATCCTGCCAAGGGAGGTGCAGCAGATGGAAATGTGGTCATTAGATGTTAGCTATGGAATCCCTGCTCGCCACCCAGAGAGCTTGACCTGGCACCTCCAGTATTGTCATTTCAGCTGTAGGCAATGATCTTTTCGTGTTTATAAATCTTTACATTTGTGTTATCTTTAAGTTTCTCTCTCCATCTCTTAGGCTCTTTCTTTGCAGTCTATGAATTATTGTTCCTTTGTTACTTCTATTCTTCATATTGAATTTTTGATTGTTTTATTTTTTTGCTGCAAGCAGCCCTGAGAACTCTATTGTAGCTTAGTCTACAGATACTTTTAATGGGAGGTGGCTTAGCAGTTAAGATGCCAATTCTGATGGTCATAAGGTTGGAAGGTTAGCAGTTCGAGGTCCAAGTGGCACATGATGCGGTGAGCTCCTGTCATTAGTCTCAGCTTCTGCCAACCTAGCAATTCAAAAGCATGCAAATGCAAGTAGATATATTGGTACCACTTTGGTGGAAAGGTAGCAGCATTCCAGTCTTCAGACAATGCTGGCTCTTCGGCTTAGTAACAGAGATGAGTACCGCCCCCTACAGTCAGTTATGACTAGACATTCATGTCAAGGGAAAACCTTTACTTTTTATAGATACTGTTAACAAATTGTCACCTCTGTATATTACTCATTATTGGACGTTATCACACCAGCGGCAAGAAAAGCGGCAAGGAATCAATCCAGAGCCATACCGGAATGATTCTGGTCGCGCAGCCGTAATTCCTCTTTGAAAGAGGAATTCAAAAGAGCTGGAATGATGCAGCGATGGCGCAAGGATGATGCAGGAATGGGCGGGGTTTGCCGCGACGTCATCTGATCACGGGGCAAAGGATCCAGAATGATGCAGCGATGGCGCAGGGATGATGCAGGGATGGGCGGGGTTTGCCGTGACGTCGTCTGATCACGGAGGCAAAGGAACCGGAATGATGCAGCGATGGCGAAGGGATGGGGCTGCTTTAGACCCCGTGTGATAACGTCCATTGTTGTTTGCCTTTGACTTATGGTGACCCTATAAATAAGAGACTTCCAAAGGTCCTGTTCATTAACCTGCCTGCTCAGGTCTTGCAAACTTAAGTCCATGACTTCCTTAACTGAGTCAAACCACCTGATTTGCTTCATGTCACCTTTCTTCACTGCTTACTTTTTAGAACCACACAAGGCCTACCTGTAAAGATCTTTTGGGGGCTCTTCTCACTTTGGAGGCTAGTCAGGTAGGAACCAAGGAGACCATTTCAGTTCTAGTGCACTGATTTTTTCTTTTCTCAGAAATGTTCAGCTGTTGTCAAGCATAATCTGTTTCCTGTATAGTTAACAGTCTATTTATTCCCTTTTTACTTGTTAAAACATCAAGCACTGTTTTTCACCTTGGTCATATTGCTGGGGTTTTAAAAAATCTTGATTTCCTTTGAATGTATTACTGCCATTTTAACATTACTTTTTAATTGAATCTAATGTCCCACAGTTCTGGCAAGAACAGTTAACATCATGTTTTTGCTGGTCAAATAGGTTTGAGCAGGGTAAACAAAATCTTTCATTGAAAGTTTATTTGTTCAATTTATAACTACCTTTTCACACAAAAAAGGGTATTCAAGGTGGCTAACAATAATAAAACACACAATAAAAACAAATCTTGATTCAAACATAATGACACATACTTTAAAACACTATTAAAAACATGATAAACACCAGAGTTGACTTCTATTCACTTAATTGTCTTCAACAAAAAACAACTTACATTCCAAAATAAAAATCCAGGCAGGTCTTTGCATAATGACAGAATGTCATAAGAGTAAGTGAGTGAGAGAGGGAGAGAATAAAGCTAGCCTCCCATGGCAGGTAGTTCCAGAATCCAGAAGCACCCCAGTTTTGAAACTGAATTAGCAATAAATAAGTAAACAAATTTATTTGCTATCTTCTTAAATCAAGAGAGGCTTGAACCAGGACATAGCAAAGCATGATCTGTATTTGTACTGAAGTATTCACGTCACTTGTTCAATGCACCAAAATCCATTGGAGGAAGGTTCATTCTTATTGACTTCGTTATGTTAAAAAATTGCATCTGTTAATTACTCTTAAGTGTCTACATTCCCTTGTGGACAAAATTCATTGTTATGATTACTGACAGCACTAGGAAAATGAAGGAGATGTAGAAACAATATTTCATGTGTTTAAAAGAATGAGTACCATTTGAGAGACTGCTCTGTTGCTACTCATAATTGGGTTGTAAGCTCCCTTGTGGATCTCTTCATAGGATGACATGTTATAAACAGAATAAATAAGCAATTCAGAGAGTAGCTTCATTTGTGACACTAATTTTATAGTGATTCTAGAAATAAAAGTTCTCAGATGTTAGAGATCTTTACAGTGCAATCCTGTCTTAGTACAAGGCACAAAATGTTGGATGGTATCTTTAAAGCTCTACATGTTTTGGGTCCAGGTTTTGGGATTGCCTGTTCCTATATTATCTACCTTCAGGGAACATTTACTTCAGTCAGCCAAAACTACATTGACATCTGGAACCCAGAGGGCATTTTTGGCTGCCCCCAGATTGTGAAATGACCTGCTAGAAGAGATTCATTGGCTGGATATGTCCTATGTGCTGGGGCTGTTTCTCTTTCCCAGAGACCCACATGGGTTTTTCCAGGCTGCTGCCACACTGAAGAAATGAAGCAATTTCACATTACTTCAGCTGCGATAACTCAATGCTATGGAATTCTGGGAATTGCAGTTTGGTGGGGTACTAGAGCTCTCTGACAGGGAAGGCTAAATATCACACAAAACTACAAATCTCAGAATCCCATTGCAGTTGAATCATGGCAGTTAAAGTGGTGTCAAACTGCTTTATTTTTGCAGTGTGGCAACAGCCTCAGACTCTGATGTGGAACAAAAAAGTTGGCCAATCAGGTGTGCTTCCAGACTGCCATCATGTGAACAGTCAGCTATGATCAGTGTCCCTCCCCATCATCCCAAATTGGGGTTTTGTATGCATGAAGTATTTCATGTATTACATTGTTAATATTGATTGGCACAATTTTGGGTAGTTTTTCCATGGTGGTCAGATTCACTTTGGGGTGGACAGCATCCATCATTCCAAGTATAGAGATTTCCCAGAAGGGACCTTGGGTGCAACCAAATTATGTAGCATAAGGGTGCATGCCTGTGCCTGATTCCCAGGTGTCCAGGGAACCTGTCAGTGGTTTATGTCCAAGTGGATTCCTGCACCAGTGCTACCGTACAAATGGAGTAGAAAAGTGGGTTATCATAGGTGGCAGGCAGCAATGCTATTCAGCTGTTACCAATAAAGTTGTGTCCTTTTCCATTACAATAAAATATGGTCTGTGCTCGTCCTTGCTAAATGCCCCACACTCTCTACTGGGTCCATAACATTTATTTTCCATAGATGAGTCTTGTATGTGAGACTAGCAGACCAGTCCTAACCATAGTCAGGAAGGAGAAGGGGAGTAGATCTCCTACCATATTCCAAGCCATGATATCTCATGCCAACCAGATAACATGTGCTGGAGATGTTCTAATCTTTTCAGCCTTGTAGATCTTTGCCATCACCATACTCCCTAACTACAGAATCATGGAATCACAGAGTTGGAAGATATCCCAAGGGCCATCCAGTCCATCCCCCTGCCATGCAGGAAGACACAATCAAAGCACTTCTGACAGACAGCCATCCAATCTGTTTAAAAACATCCAAAGAAGGAGAGTCCTATAAGACAGCATATTCCATTGTTGAACAGCTCTTACTGGCAAGAAGTTCTTCCTAATGTTGAGATGGAATCTCTTTTCCTGTACTTTAAATCCATTGCCCTGAGTCCTAGTCTCTGTAGCAGCAGAAAATAAGCTTGCTCCATCCTTAATATGATATCCCTTCAAATATTTAAACAAGGCTATCATATCACCTCTTAACCATCTCTTCTCCAAGCTAAACATACCCAAATCTCTAAACCACTCCTCATAGGGCATGGCTTCCAGACCTTTTAACATTTTGGTTGGCCTCCTCCAGACACATTTCAGCTTGTCAACATCCTTCTTGAATTGTGAGATCTGGAATAGATAGAAATGGAAGTGAAATAATCTACTCCAGCAACAGTGGTGTCATAACAGGCCCAGATTAGGCTCATCTGGTGAAATAGATCCACATTGGATTCTCATCTATCTCATACAGGCAACCCTTCACCTGGGGGCTCATAGCATGTGCCCCTTTCCATCAGTGGAAGCATCTCATGAGCGAAGCTCCATTCACAGAATCTCTCAATCCAGAGCATGGTTAACAATATCCTTTTTTTTCTCCCAGTGATGATCTGATCTGGGGATTTGTTTTTTAATTGTTCTCTTAGCTTCCTTGTGCATGAACTTTAAGAAAAGGTTTTTGAAAGCAGATAAATAAAATGAGTTTATTTTGTCACTCCTTTTTATTGCCAAAGCCAGAAGCAATTATTCTGTTGTGCATTTAAAAACACATACACACACCAAAGTATAAGAAAGTATAAGATTCTAAAATAGCAATTTTAAAGGAATCTCTAAAGAAATGGCTTTCAGTTTCCCCCTCCCCGCTCTTTGGTGATACAAACACACTAAAAGCTTTTTGCTGGTTTTATTATCTGTATAGAGCTTTATTTTCTTTTGCAGAGGCTCCATGTACATTGAACAAGTACCATGATAAATAAACATAACACAGCTGTATTGAATAGGACTGGGTTTTTCAGTAGAGATCCATAGAGAAATGCATCTCAATGCTTAGAAAAATAGATCATGATAGATGATGAGTGGCAGGCAGGCATGGCCAGCCCCTCAGGTGGATTCCCACCAAGAAGCATTTTTAATTTTCTCCTTTCCTCAGTGATCATTCCGAAGATATCCTTCTCTGGGTGGAAAGCCTCTGTTGTACATACTTCCATATGCACACACACACTGCTAAACTGATAAGAAATACAGATGAAGTTGCTAACAATAAAGGCGAACATTCACGATTCTAGGCTTAGAGTTTGGAAAAATTACTTTCCCAGCTTCTGGGTCCCATATCAACTAATGAAAACATATGGGTGCTCAAAAGTATTGTAGTTTTTTTCTTCCAAATAAACAACGTGTCTTTTTAAAGGGAGGTTTTAAAATATTTATTCAATTTCCAACAAAGAGTTGTATTACTCAGAATATGTTAAGATATTAGATTTATACAGCCAAGACTCATTTTTTAAAGGGTTCATCTGCAGGTGGGTGGGTTCAACCTGACAAATGTAATCCTACAAGGATCAAGAAAAGGTCTTAATTACATTGTCACCATGGTCCTGGAACAAAATAACATTTCTGAGCATGCCCAAAATCCTTATTTCTACTCCATGAGCCAGCGAGGTAGGGCTGGAGGACTGGTATCTCTAATGTGCATAGACTCTTTTTCCCTTTATAAGTAAAAGGAAAGAGATGACTTTTCATTCTCATTTCCTTGACTTGCCCTTGCCAGCACTGGTTCACATAAGTAATTTTAGGCTCTGACCTCATGGTCTTCTAGAAACCTCCTCTCTAGATTTGCATTTGTTGATGTTCCTGTTCAGTCTGATACTGAGGAGCCTGGTTTCCACACTTATTTCAGAAGGGCTTAACATCTACCAGAATGACAACAATGTTCCTGCTTAATCTCAGGTTATTTATTTATGGGATTTACGGTATATCCCACCTTTCTCCCAAAATGGGATTCAAGGCAGCTATGTGTTGCAGGAACAAAAGTGAAATTGAGCTGCCAGGACATGGTAGCAGAATCTCTGAAGGAGGAGCAGGAACATATTGTGGCAAGCCTTGAGAGCAGAGTGATTTAAATCAGTGAACTTCAAGCTATTTGATATATATTCCCTCTACTCATGTCCCTGGAACCTGTACTGTTTGTGCCCATTCCCTATATTTTTCATTTCTTTCCTGGAAACTCATCACAGACTAGCATCCAATAGGTCAGGGACTGAAATCAATCCATGGGCCACCACTTTGAACAGCACTGATCTAAAGCATAGCAAATACTCACAGCTCTTCCCAGGTTGGGGAAGAGATTGCACCATTCCACAAACAAAGCTGTAGTACTGTACTCATGCAGTTGCCACCATCCTTACTGTTTGATGGCTAGATGACACTAGGTTGGTGGGCTGAAGGGATGAAGGCATACTACTGTGTTCTCACTGCGTCTTCAGCTCTTTTCTGCTGAGTTGGACCAATTTTGTTGTTGTTGTTGTTGTATTTATATTTATTTATATCCCACCCTTTCCCCAAAACTGGGACTCAAGGTGGTTCACAACATTAAAAATCAGTACAATTAAAAGCATACAAAAATAGTACATTAAAATAGAAGTAAATTATTACAATAGTAAAACAAGTTACATATTAAAAGAATGAAATACAATTAAAAAGATTAAAATGTTAAAAATACTTTAAAACAATGTAATGCCACACCATCTCATGCTTTAAAAACTTTCTGTTTTAAAAGCCTTTCTAAATAAATAGGACTTAGCCTCCCGGCGGAAGGCCAACAAGGAAGGGGCCATTCTGGCACCCCTGGGAAGGGAGTTCCACAGTCTAGGGGCAGCCACAGAAAAGGTCCTCTCTCGTATTGCCACCAACCATGCTTGTGATGGTGTGGGATAGAGAGAATGGCCTATCCTGAGGATTGCAGAGCCTGGGTCGGCTCAAACAGGGAGATACAGTCTGTTCCACTGATCTGGCATTATAAGTTAGTTAATCTTCCTTCTGCCCCTAGGGATTCCACATGCAGATAATCCATGGTACAAGATGACAACATACATCACCAATTGTACACCTGTTTCATTTAAGACATGTAATCTGTGTCAGTGAGCAGTGCTGGCATTATGCCAGAAGGCTTCATCAGAGTTATTATCCCTGCATTCCTGGCAGGCTATCCAATGGCTAATTATTGACCAAATGCAGAGTGGAAAGATGCTCCACATTGCCACTGTGGACCGTAAGTAAAGGCCTAAGCAGACTGCCAGAAATAGTGCACTTTAAATTGAGGCACAGCCCTGGCTCAGTGCTAGGGAATCATGGGAATTGTATTTTTTTCTGGGACATTGAGCCTTCTCTGTCAGAGAGCTCTGGTGCCACAATAAATTACAGTTCCCATGATTCCCTAGCACTGAGCCAGGGCAGTGCCTCAATTTAATGTGCACTATTTCTGGCAGTCTGCTTAGGCCCTAAGATGTATCACCTCTTCAGCAGCCACATTAGTAACCAGTGTGTATACAGCCTCTTTTGTGCATTTGTTACCTTCTTTTTCTGTAGTGTCTCTGTGCCTTTGGTGCTGTTTGAGAATCCAAACCATAACAATTGATGCCAGACTTAATGTGATGATAGGATGCCAAGAAAACCACACTTGAAAATCCTTACTTTTAACCTTCAAGTTGCTCAATGGTGCATGTCCTGCATCCAAAAGGTTTCAGGGTCAATCTCTGACATCTCTGAATAGATTGTGGGGAGGACCCTGGCTGAAACTGTAGGCAACCATTGAAAGCTGGTGCAAACAACAGATTTGATCTCTTTGGGCATTAATATAAAATGCTTTCTCTACTATTGTATGCCTTCAAATTGTTTCCAACTTATAGCAACCCTAAGGCAAACCTATCACACAGGTTTTTGGCAAGATTTGTTCAGAGAGAGTTTGCTTTTGCCCTCCTTTGATGTTGAGAAAGTATGACATGTACAAAGTCACCCAGTGGTCTTCCATGGTTGAGTGATGATTTGAACCCTAATATCCAAAGTCCAACACTCAAACCATTACATCAAGCTGGTCCTCAATACCCCATTATAAATAGAATACGCAGACTAATCCTGGCATGTTTCCCTTGTAGTAAATTCCACTGAGATTTTTGCAATAATTACAATGCATGAGAGCCAGTGTGGTCTTGTGGTCTGAGCATTGGACTACAGATTTGAACATCAAGAGTTATGAATCCACACTTGGCCATGGAAACCCACTGGGTGACCTTGGATAAGTCACACCCTTTCAGCCTCAGTGGAAGGCAAAGGTAAACCCTTTCTGAACAAATCTTGCCAAGAAAACCCTGCCTTAGGAGTGCCATAAGTTGGAAACAGCTTTAAGGCACACAATAACAATAACACCAACAAGCAGGCATAGGGTTGCAGCCAGAATATTTTTTTTTCTCCTCATGATGAAGCTTGGAAGAAAATGGGTAATGTTATGGATAGATGACTTTGCATATAATTTCTATAAAAATTGTAAAGCTGTGTCATTATTCCAACATTATTCTAATGTACATGTGATTTGTCAATGTCACCACAGAAACGTATACAACCAGAAGCCCTGGTGATGCAGTGGTTAAATGCCAGTACTGCAGCCACTCGGAGCCACAAGGTTATGAGTTCTATCCCAGCCAGGGCTCCAGGGTCCACTCAGCCCTCCATCCTTCCATAGGTCACTAAAATTAGTACACAGCTTGTTGAGGGTAATTGGCTTATACGTTGTAAACCACTTAGGGAGTGTTAGTACAATAATAAGCAGTATAGAAATATACTTGCTATTGCTTTAACCAGACATTCTGGTTATATGGGGTGCATTTGGTTTTTCAACCTTGGGGGAGCTATTTCTATTTTCTTTTATGATTTCCAAACAGTTTGGCTCTAGCAGTGCTGCCATTACAAGCAGGCATTGAGGTTGTACCAATTGAAAATAATGTGGATTAGTATGACTTCACAACCAGATGCTTGACAAATATGTGGGGCTAGGTCCAAAGTAGGAAACTGATGCCAACTGAAGGCCACCTGAGAAGAGTTAGGACAAGTTAAAATAAAAGTGTCACTGTGCTGCTAAGCAGCACATCTACTGACAAGTAGTGGTGTGTCAAAACTTCCTGGTACTTTTTAAAAATCCATTCTCAGTCAAGTTGATGAAAACAAAACAAAAAAGAAAATTGCTTTCCAAAAGTGATCAAAGTAGAAGAAAATTCCAGATAAATTCTCATTTCTGGGCAAGGGCAGGGTGCTTGTGCATAGTTACAAGGTGTTGAAAGGGCCTTGCCTCTGTGTTCTGTCTTTAATTTTATTGTCATCTCTCCAGATGGCTTCCTTCACATCAAGAAAAGCCCAGGGGAGGAAATAATTAAGCAGCATGGAGTGTCAGAGGGCCATTTTTGGCTCTTCTTTTCCCTGTACAGGTTCCCTGCACCATTTTCAATGACTGCAAATGATTATCTGGTGCCTTCCATCAATCTTTAATGTGATATTTTTATTGTTTTAGGGTGAGGGAGTGCAACAAACAGCTTTTAGAGGCACATTCATGATTTCTTGAGGCATTTTCCACCAAAACAAAGTGTTTTGGAGGGCAATATATTTTACTTCAGGTATGGGGGGGTAAGAGCTGTATAGGTGTGATAAATGGGAGTCCCTCCATTTATCAGGGAGGGAGTACTGTAAGATATGAAAAGTTATAACATCACTGGTGTGTGAGCCAGCCAATCAGAGGGCAATTAGAAAAGAACCTTCTGGATGGTGGTTGGAGAGAGACCGTTGAAGCAGTTGGGAGAGTAGAAGCTGAGAAACAGCAATGTCTCAGGCTTTTAGGTTTTTTTATTAGACAGGGATTCAGGTTTGGCTGAAATTATTATCATTTTGTAACTTATTTTTTAAGCTTGTGTCTGGAGGATGTTCTCCATGTCTTATTCTTTAAATGTTCTTTGCTTTATAATAAACCCTTTTCTTTAGTATTTTACCTCATTCTTAATTCCTTTTAATGGCCTTAGCTCAGCTAGTGCTTGTTGTATTTGTAGGTTATTAGTAGAAGGCCCCAGCAATGTCCCAATGCATTGCTGGGATGTGACATGTTAAATCATTGGGGAGTGGCAGCAAGTTGTTTATTTTGGGATTACAGTGGTCTCAAAGGGTCCCATCTAGCTCAGTGGAGTGGGACCATAGAGTATCATCAGAACAGGACATCCCCAGGGCTATATGGAGCTCCTGGGGAACATGATTCCTACCCCAATCCAAAGGGTCTCATCCAACTCAGTGAGTGGAGTGTGACCATAGAGAACCATCCCATGGTGGCAGCAGTTTTTGGACCTGGAAGGTATATGAGGCTTGAGTACAGAAAAGGAAAAGTGTGTGGTATCTATTCTTCCTTTCTCACTTTGCCTTCTCAGGGGCAGGATAGAGGAGAGAGTGTGTGCTTGCAGTGTGTCCTCTTTGTGTCCCTTCACTGTCAGTGGCTCAGAAGGGAAACTTTCTCTTAGCTGACAAGATAAAAGGAATGGGTGGGATCTGGCCACTTGGAACCTCTTTTGAAGCTAGCAGTAGTTTTTCTCTTTCTCTTGTCTTTCCCTGTCTTTTTCTCTGGGGGGGGGGGGGGGCGGTAAGCTGTAAAGAGGATTATTTCCCTTTTTTCTTCTTCTCAAGGCAAGCTAAGGGGCTTGCTGGCTAGACTGCCTGCTTTGCCACCAGGTGGCTTGTGGGAAGAAGGGGGGAGGTAGTTTAGGATTTCTCTTGGCTCTGTCATGGCTCTATGTATTTTCACAACAAAACAAAAGCAGCCTGTTCTGCTTATGGTCATCTCAGCCAAACTGTTGTTGTTTATTTTCATAACTCACAAGTGTTTTAGTTAGTTAGGCTTCAGTATATGTACCTCAGGAGTGGCAAAGTACTGTCCATCTCGTTTACAGAAGATGTTGACAGTGATCAGTCTCCATCAGATACCACAGCTGATCTGGGACTGCAAGTGCCACCGCAAGACTTATGAGACCAGGTACTAGTTACACTCAACACCCTTCAGATACAACTGAATGAGAAAAACAGAGAAATATGACAGCTCCAGTCTCAAACTGCACCTGGGGAGGATAGAGAACAACTCTACATCCCTCAGCCTCAGCGGTACCCCACCTACAAGGATGGTGATGACTTTGAAGATTTCATTGAAACTTTTCAAAGAGCTTAATAATAATAATAATAATAATAATAATAATAATAAAATTTATTTATATCCCGCCCTACGGTAACCCAATCAGGGCGGCTTACAACCATAAAAACATATACAGTACCCAACCCCAAAAACCCCTCCCCCCCTTAAAACAGTATTAAATCAATAGAGATTAAAACAAGCAATTCAATACAGTAAAAACAACACAGACCAATATATAAACCCAGCGGCCATGATCCTAACCATCCGTAGATGGGGCCACGTAAGGATCACTGGGGTGAGCATATCCAAGGCCGGAGGAAAATTTTAATCTGGAAAGACCTGCCGGAAGAGATCCGTCTTGACAGCCCTTTTGAAGCTGTCTAACGATGTTAGCTGACGGATCTCATCCGGCAGGCCGTTCCAGAGTTTGGGGGCGACAGCAGAGAAAGCCCTCTGAGAGGTAGCCGCAAGCCTCGATTTTGGGGGCTGCAGCCAGTTCCTCCCGGAGGAGCAGAGAGCGCGGGGAGGATTGTATGGGAGGAGGTGGTCCTTGAGATAGCTTGGACCCAAGCCATTTAGGGCTTTAAAGGTAATAACCAACACCTTGTACCGGGCCCGGAAGCTGATAGGCAGCCAATGGAGGGACCTCAAAATCGGAGTAATGTGGTCCCTCCGAGATGTTCCTGAAACAAGCCTGGCTGCCATATTTTGTACCAGCTGTAATTTCCAAACCAAGCACAAGGGTAGCCCCATGTAGAGCGCATTACAAAAGTCGAGGTGTGAGGTTACCAGTGCGTGCACAACAGTCTCGAGATCCCTTACTTCCAGAAAAGGGCGCAGCTGGCGTATCAGCCGAAGCTGATAACAGGCACTCCTGAACGTCGCATTAACCTGATTTGTCATCAGGAGCGATGAGTCAAGGAGCACCCCCAGACTGCGAACACAGTCACTGGAGGAGAGTGTGACCCCATCCAGGACTGGAGGTTGCAACCTAATTCTTGGTTTTGGGGCCGCTACCGTGAGCACCTCCGTCTTGTCTGGATTCAGCTTCAATCTGTTTTTCCTCATCCAGCCCATTACCGCTCAAAGACATTCATTGAGAGAGGAGATGCCATTGGAATTCGAGGCCGACGAACGAGACACGGAGAAATAGATTTGGGTGTCATCAGCGTACTGATAACACTCAGCACCATAACTCCGTATTATCTCTCCCAGCGGCTTCATATAGATGTTAAATAATATTGGGGACAAAATAGCTCCCTGAGGGACCCCACAAGTGAGTTCCCTCTTACTGGAGCTACTGTCCCCGAGCAGCACCCTCTGGGACCTACCCGAGAGGAAGGACCGGAACCACTGCAAAGCAGTGTATGTATGCTTGTATGCTTCATGGAGTCCCTAGAGACCAGTACATGTATGAACTTCACCCACAACTATCAGGAGTTCTACGAGCAGTGGAGTCCAGCTTGACATGGGATTAGATGCTGGATTTTCAGCTCTTCTTGGAGAGAGCTCGACAATGACTTGGCCATATCTCAGAGACAGCAAGAAAATGCTTCAGGGCAACAGTGAAGCATGGCACCTCTTACAGAGAACTAGCTTATGCTGTTCGACATGGGAGGGAGGTTTGGTTTCAAGGGGCTAAGGTAACTTCACTGGGATGCCTGTTTCCGCATCGACCTAGAACAGTTTTTGGCACATGCCCCTTCAGATCTTGTCTGGTATGTGCTAGACAAGAAGCCAAAAACACTGGATGAGGCTGCAGCAGCAGTGGATCATTATATGGAGAGCAGCCTGCACAGCCAAATGCAGAACATTACCGCAAGTCATGGCCAGAGCAGCACTTTCCACACAAAGCCGACTTTCATAGACAGGTGTAAAAAGATGAGTCTTAAGCTGGTACAACTGCCATGTCCTGATCAACAGCAATCTTCTAACCAGCAGGACAAACCAAAGAACAAGGATAATATGAAATGCTTTAGTTTTTCTCTTTCTCTTGTCTTTCCCTGTCTTTTTCTACGGGGGGGGGGGGGGCAGTAAGCTGTAAAGAGTATTTTTTCCCTTTTTTCTTCTTCTCAAGGCAAGCTAAGGGGCTTGCTGGCTAGACTGCCTGCTTTGCCACCAGGTGACTTGTGGGAAGAAGGGGGGAGGTAGGGAATCTGGCCATTTTAAGGCCCAATGTAAGCAGAGACCTAAGTTGATCCAGCGGGGGTTGCATCCAATTCAGATGCAACTAGGACTGGCCTGGCTGTTGATCCTGACCATAGCATGGTTCCTGAGCACAGGAGACATGTGTTGTTGGTTGGAAGCAAGGAGACTCAGAGTGCCTAGCTTTTGGCTAATCGTCACTCCTACGTGGACCCCAGTCTCATTGATGACCACATCAGGATTACAGTGAGAGGCTTCAGGGCACCCCCAGCACAATTACCAACTGCACGTGTCCCTATTCAGTACAAAGGATGGAAATGTTACTGGGCTTTTGCAATGTACAGTGACTTTGAATGCCCTGCAATCTTGGGAGATGATTTGTTTTTTCATGTAAACTGAGCAATGAGGAAGACCAAATGTCAAGCCATGCACAATCATAGCTGAAGTGAGAGTGAAGCAGCACTTCAGGCAGGAGGCCAGTCTCTACAGTGGCCAGTTCCTCTAGATGTGATGTTCCTGAAAGGAGAAGAGGCACTGGTGAGCAATCAGCAGGTTTAAAACCTTCAAGATACAGCCAATGCACAACCTGGAGAATGCACAGATGGCACAGCAAACACCTCAGATGGGGGAGCTGGCTCTGAGGAGAACCTCACTGGTGTCTCCATGGCAGAGGATGACTCTGGAAGTCGTACAGACAAAATTGTGCGCAGGTGGAAACCCAGCATGTTCTTCAGGCTGTTCAACAACAGTCACTGCCTGATACAAAGAAGCCTAGGGGTAATCAACTTGTCCAAATACAGGAGGCTACAGTTGACTTCCAGCAAGGAGTTGAGACAGAAGAGCAGACAGTTGAGTTATTGAGTCCTACTTTGACCAGGGAGATGAGAGGGCTGCAAGTCCTGGATGTCAGCCTAGTGCCAATGATGGCCAGAGGGGCAGAAGCTAAGGAATCCTGCACTGAGGTCTTGGGGAAAGAGTATTCAGAGGAAAGCCCAAGAGCAGTTCCTCGGAGTCTGGAAAGCTTCCAGTATTCTTCTGTCTGCTCAACAGCTTAAAGATGAAGCCCAGTGCTCTGTGATCAGCCCAACTTACTCAGCACAGCCTAAGGGGGTGGAGGAGTCTGTGGTGGACAAGGAGTAGAGTCACGGGCAGGATCGCCTTGCTGATCTGCCACAAGACTATAATGCAGCTGAGGAGACACCAGCATTGCAAACTGCAGAAACATTCTGGGAAGAACCAGCAGTGTACAGCCCAGTGGATGCTCAAGTGACAGCGCCGGCCAAGGGAGCAGAGACTGGCTGATGTGCCCAGAACAAAGGAGGAGCAAATTCAGACATCAACAAGTATTGTTTCTGCATCTGAGCAGGAATTACCTTTTGCCAGGATGCAGCAGGATTTTCAAACAAGTCCTTCAAGTCAGGGGAAGGAGCATGTTAAAGTCGGATAACAGCGGTTCCAGAGGAAGCTGAGAGGGAACCAGAATTGCTAGATACAGAGGTTGCTCAGTTTCTTTCTGTGTCAAAGTCACAGTGGACAACAGGGAGGAGACCTCAATCTTTAAACTGCATGGACAGAGTGGACAGGATAGAGCCCCAGTCTCCTGAACTGTGCAAGTGATCTCAGTTCATTATGGACAGAGGTGGACCACTCAAAAAGCTTCGGTGGACATCCTGAGGTTTTCCCTGAATGATCACCAATAACGGTCATTGAATCAACTTGAGATTGCCTTCCAGTACTTCAGCAGTACTGGTTTGACAATACAGGATGAAATGGCTGATTTGTTTGGTGTGTTTAAAATGTGCTTGTCTAGTTAACACATGTTATTTTGTGTTTTATGGACAGCAATGTCTCAGGCTTTTAAGTTTTTTTTTATTAGACAGGGATTCAGGTTTGGCTGAAATTATTATCATTTTGTAACTTATCTTTTAAGCTTGTGTCTGGAGGATGTCCTCCATGTCTTATTCTTTAAATGGTTTTTGTTTTGTTTTGTTTTATAATAAACCCTTTTCTTTAGTATTCTGCCTCATTCTTAATTCCTTTTAATGGCCTTAGCTCAGCTAGTGATTGTTGTATTTGTAGGTTATTAGTAGAAGGCCTCGGCAATGTCACAATGCATTGCTGGGATGTGACATGTTAAATCATTGGGGAGTGGCAGCAAGTTATTTTGGGATTACAGTGGTCTCAAAGGGTCCCATCTAGCTCAGCGGAGTGGGACCATAGAGTATCATCAGAACAGGACACCCCCAGGGCTATATGGAGCTCCTGGGGGAACATGATTCCTACCCCAATCATGAAGTTACTCTTAAACAGATTAAGACTTTTCCAGATCAGAAGATGAAGCCAACCAATGAAGCTGCAGAGTGATGGAGAGGGGTTTAATAGAAATATACACACAGTGTCTTTGGCTGCTTTGCAGCAAACACCTCCCCAGGTTTTAAAGTCCTTTGATATGGTCACAAGAAGCAAATAGAATAGGGGCACAGTTTTTCACAGTTCTACCTCTTCTCAGTCCATCACCAACCCTTCTCACAACAAAAGGGTTCATGGAGAAAGAGTGGTATATGCATCTGTATTAGAGACAATGTGTAGCTACAATAGAATATTTGCAGATAGAGGTATCACTAGGGGGTGCAGACCACACCAGATGACACCCAAGAGGTGCCTGCCTTCAAGGTCCTGTGTGGCTGCTCTTGAGCAGCCATGCTGGACTCTGGGTGGGTGGGCAGCCTGGGGATGAGCAAGTCAGTCCCCCTCACACAAGGTGACACCACCCTCAGCAATTCCACCATTTGCAAAATGTAATATTTGGAAGATTCTGGGAAGAAGCTACAACTTGAATAATGACAATAGAACTCAGATGCATTACTTGTTTAATAAGGCAATTTTTTTCTGAAAACCTCACAATTCTCATTTTTATTATGACATCAGTAACAGAAGACTATAACTATTTTTGTGGTTTCCAATTTCCATGCATCTATCTTTATTTGTAATGTAATGACTTCCATGAGGTAAGGCTTTAAAAATTGAATCTACCCTTGGAGAATACTGACCCTGAAAGGAGTGAATTCTGTCACATGAAACATCATGCTGTATGGTAAGTTTGGCCCTGCCCAAAATGATGCATATCTAAATGTATCCAAATATGCACACTTGTCAGATATATAACTTCTAATATATATATTGGGGAGGCATAAACCAAGAACAAACAAATACAGCAAAAAATAGATAAAGTGCCTAAAGTTTTTTAAAAAAACAAATAGGGATGCAATGACTCAAGTGGTTAAGATGCTGACACTGTTGATTGCTAGATCAACAGGTCGGCAGTTTGAGTCCTGGATGTTGCATGACGGGGTGAGCTCCTGTCACTAGTCCCAGCTTTTGCCAACCTGTTTGAAAGCATGCAAATGCAAGTAGATAAATAGGTACCACTTTAGTGGGAAGATAAACAGCGTTCTGTGCAATCACACTTGACACATGATCACAGAGTAGTCTCTGACAATGCTGGCTCTTTGGCTTAATAATGGAGATGAGCACTGCCTCCTATGGTCTGACACAACTTGACAGCCTTGTCCAAAGGGAATACCTTTACTTTTACCTTTCTATTAAAAATATGGCCAGTATTGTGAGAGATTAACTAAGAACCCCCGCTGGCTCGTCCTCCCTAAACTTGATGGAAATATCATTCATCCGTGCTTTGATCATGAACAGAATGGACCTCTTTCTCCTCATACAGCTGATGCCTGCTAAAGTAGATTGGGGGCTGAGTTATCATCACAGTAATGGTGCATAATTGTGACTTAGTGATCATGAAAGCAGAACAGTTACCTAGATTTACTTATCTTTAACTGTTCCATATTCATGATCACTACTTAGTCACATCTGTAATACTATTTCAATTATTGTAACTCCCCCATCCCAAATCTACTTTACCTGGCATCCGCTGCATAAGGAGACGGAGGTCATTCTATCATTGAACAAAGCATGAGTGAATAAAGTTTCCTTAACCATTTTTTGGGGGGGGGAGGGGTCCAGGAGAGACTATTTAGTTAAATATACTAGTTAAATATACTTAAGCTGGTAGAGAATAATGGCTTATTTCATGTTCAGAGCTTGAAAAGATGTCCTTGGTTCAGAAAATATTTAGCATGAAAGCTTTGGGGGATCAAACTACCAGGTCATTTGCTGCTTTGAGATCAAAGACATATATTTCTTCTGCTGTGCCACACAAAGTCCCAGGTCATGCAGGCTGGCAGCCACCTCTAAAATGTTTACCCATAGGCCAAATTATTCTGTTAAGTGTAGAAGTTCCTCTTGATCTTGTGCCATAATTTTGATAAGGTATAGAAGCTCCCCAAAATTTATTACACAAGACTCCAACAACTCATGCTTACTCCCGACATTCTAATGGAAGACAAAAAAGATCAGTAAGGCATCTTTGCTCTGCAGCATCCTCTAGAAAGTGTCCAATCCCTGATTTACAGCCTCTTATTTTGAACTGTAATGTTTCTTCCCTATTATGAGTTCTCTCAAGGTCTACTAGTGTTTATGGCTTCTTATTTAACATAAGCTGAGCTACAGCCACCTTCAGGCAAACACTGCATTGAGCTTGCAGGACAACAACAAGGTTTAGCTTTCCTGGAATAAAAATAAATCATCACAATTAAGAGGAAGAGCACTGTGCCAGGATATCATCTGGTTCAATAATGCTGGGGAACTGCCAGGTACTGTAGATCTTAGGGGGGCAGAATGCTTAATTGGCTTGTTTTCTCCAAGAGTCCATTTGCTTCGGGTTGTATCCATCCTGACCAGAAAGCATCCGCTTCCCATTCATCCTCATTTTAAAAAGAGAATTCTTAAAGCCTTCTGGTTGTGTTTCTTGTGTTGTTTTCTCTCCCCACTTCAAGAAAATTCCTTGGTGAGAGGTAAGTAACCACCTGGCTTGACAAGAAATGGTGTAAATCTCTGTTACGAGCCCATCTGGAGCATCCAAGGATATGCTAATTCCAAGTCCGTGACTCTGCTGATGTGACAAGCGAGGCCATAAAATCCAGAGAGCAGGCAGACTCAAAATACAAATATTTATGCCAGCTATCTGAATGACATAAGCCACTTCTGGAAGCTGCTTTGGCTGTGAAAGATGCTTTGTTGAAAAAGTGATATGAATGTATGAGGAAATCAATACAATGGAGAGTAAGTACCTTGTTAGGAGTTTTTGTTAATTCATAACAAAAATGTTCCACTGATAATTGGTCAACCATTGCAGTATTGCTCAGCATCTGCAACCATGTCTTCCTTAGACTGAAAACCTATGTCAATCTAACTGTGAGTAATGTGGCTCAGTGGTTAAGATGCTGACTCTGATGATTGCAAGATCAGCAGGATGGTAGGTCAAGGCCCAAGTGCTGTGTGACAAGTGAGTTCCTCTCACTAGTCCCAGCTTCTGCCAATCTAGCTGTTTGAACATGTAAAAATGCAAGTAGATAAATAGGTACCACCTCAGTAGGAAAATAACAGCGTTCTGTGCAGTCATGCTGGCCGCATGACCATGGAGTTGTCTTTGACAATGCTGGCTCTTTGGTTTAGTAATGGGGATGAGCACACACTAGTGCAGTCAGACATGACTTGACAACCTTGTCAAAAGAGAGAACTTTACCTTTACCTTTATGAATATGAATATGTTGGCACTACAACAGACCCCTTGTACAACAGACCCCATGAATTTACCATTCAGCCATTGATTCAATGTGTCTACAACTAGTCAACACTTGAGTCCATGCCACTTTGGACTAGTAATTAAATTTAGCATTTAGTATTTTACATGGAGCTTCTTTTGAAATACTTTGGAGGCCGCATCTTGTACAACCATGGTGCTTGCAGAAGGTTCAGCCATTTTAGTAAGATATTACAGAGACAATCAAGAATGTGAAATTTCCCCCCTCTAGTCTCATTATCGAATCATAGAGTCATAAAACCATACAGCTGGAAGAACTACAAGGGGCATCCAGACCCTTACCATACAGGAATAAACAATCAGAGCACCCCAACAGATAGCCATCCAGCCTCTGTTTAAAAACCTCCAAAGAATGTTTTTAGTGAAGTTTGGTTTGTAAAGCCCAAGAACTGCAGTCCAATAAACTTCTGCTCATTGAGTTCAAATCAATCTTTCTCCCATATAGTGACCGTAGGGTTCAGCTTACTCTTCACCAATAATTTGAACTGACACACAAGGCCCTACTTGAGCCCAGAAGCTCTGTTATTGAAAGCTGTTGGGCATGATAAGCAGGTGTTTTGAGTAGTAGGTCCATCCCTATGGAGGATCTGCTTTTAATAATATTGTTGGCAGAAATGAGAGAAATGGCTTTCTGGTAAGGGAGAGGGACCCACATTCAAGGAATGCATGACCAAGAGGGTCAACAGGCCTCATAATTACCCTTTCATCTTTTCTCATAACAAAGTTTTATGGAATTTATTGGATTTTCAGTGTTTAATTTATAATTCCTCAGGATTCTTATAAGTAATTTTTAGACCCCAATTTTTTAAAATTTGTTTGGTTTCAGAAGTCATCTGTTACCACTGTTAGCATTTGCTAATTATTACTAATATTACTTATGTTTTTAAATTTAATGTTATATATATTGCTGCTCAGAAGCCACTCTGAAACATCCTTTCATCCTTAATGATGATATGTAGAATCATAAACTTGGAAGAGGCTTCATGGGTCATCAAGCCCAACTCCCTGCTCAGTGCAGGGTCCCCTAAAACTTTAAAATGAACAATAGTTAACATAATATAATGAAAGTTTAAACTACTGGCATTTCTATGTTCTTAAATCCTATACCATTTCAGTTTTGTGTACATTTTATGTGCATAGCTGTTGTTTAAACATTATTTTTATTGTGAACATGTCTGTGAGAGTCACAATCTCTAAAAAAAAAAAAAAAAGAAGTAAATATCTAAATAAATATATACTGAAAAATAATATATAGACACAAAATAATGACACCCACCCATGTGCATACCAGGATGCACTAAGAAGTAAAATCATTTGGTAATATATAAATACATTACATTAATTTGTCATGATAAAGATGCATTAAACAAATGTATATAAATAATTATTTTGCTAGAGCTGCAGACAGGGAGGCAGAACACACAAATCTCATGCATTCTTTTTCCTGAGTTAGGACTTGCAATACAGACACCAGAGTCACAGGGAAACAGCTTCTGATTTTATTTTTTGCAATTTCAACATGATTTAAAATGGGGGGGGGGTCTAATGTTCCAGTGTAAATGTAAATAGCAGTAAAGGGCATGAGAACTACAGTACATACAAAAGACTTTATTCTCATATCAATAAAGATACTCTGCTTATGATGAGAAATGTCTCCAGGGCTGTTCAATCTGAGACCTGCACTAAACAAGCTGCAGCCATTTTCATAGTAACCCTTTTCTCATCCTGCCCACCCCCAATGTTAATGATATAGTTAGAAGATTATCCATACATCATCCCATCAAAGGAAAAATAATTCACTGTTATGTATGGATTTAGGAGCAATTTCAAAAGATGCCTTAATTAATCCTATTTGAACAAATAAGAAATGTTCAAACATATCTGGTATTAAATCTCTTACCTTATAATTTTATATTTGTATATTCTGTGGAGTTTTGAACATTGGCTATAATTTGAGAAGCAAATGACTGAAGGACTTTAGGATCTCAAGTTTTAGAAGCTGGCTCATAGCAGATGCCATATTTCTGCTAAAAGTAGGATCATCTGAAGACATCTCTGCTGCTCTAAGTATACAGCTTAGGGACCATGCAGAGAACAACTCTAGGCATGCCTACATAGGTCATTTACACTGGTTTCCCTCAGCCTTCATATCACCTGTCTACATGCAGTTTGAGTGCAGACTGGCTTCATGTGAGAAGGCCAGTTCTGCACCAAATACAGGCCATCCCTGTCTTAAACCATTTTTTAAAAAACTTATTATTTCCTCTGTATCTCCCAAGAAAACCTGGAGCACTCAGGAGAATGGCCAGGCAACTGTTTACACAGTGTCCCCCTGTGGCACTACTACTGGAAAACATCACACCTCTGAGCTTACAAAGAGGTGCCCAGCCATATGATAGACACTGGGCACCTCATTTTCATCCTCAGAGGGAGTGACTCGCTGTGGGCACCACAATGGGACACATCTGCAAACAACTTCCCAGTGTTGCTTTGAAGTGGCCAAGTAATTGGGAGAATCTGAGGCAGTTTGGGGTCAGAATACTCCAGGAGCAGCCCAGAGTATTCTGGCCTGTGTAGATCTGCCCTGAGTCTCTTCCCATTCCACTAAAAGCCAGCATTTTAAAAAGTCACTCTACTGCATGGTAAACTAGTCTTGCCCAAAATGAGGAGCCACAACTGAAATCAAAATGTGTCCATACATACATGCACACTCTTCAGATATTTAACATCTAAAGATCTGGGAAGGAGTAAACAAAGAAAGAAAATCCTACATCAACTATATTAAGCTGCACCTAGTGCCTGCTCAGAACTTGAAAATATTAATAAGATGGACTGCAGCACCCAAAATCTTCCAACCAACATGTCCAGTGACCATGCTAGCTGGGAGATTCTGTTTGTGTTGTAATCTAAAATAGTAATTTTCAAAGGTCAATGTGCACTAACATTTTTTTTTATAAAGTCATTCCCAACACGATAGTATTCAAGTTCAGGTGGGACAGCTTTGTGTCAGAGATGCTATAAATGTGCATAGCATCCTCCATGGATAAGGAAGTTGAAAATGTCCTTCAACCAGCTCTCCAGATGTATGATACACAAAAGGCAAAATGGATGCCACATAACTGGGAAATGCTTGTAGTAATCAAGGACAGTAGGAAGTGTGTCCTTGTATAACCCTGGGCCATTTGCCTGTCCTAAGGGACTCCTTCCCCAAACCTGCAGTCGATGTTTTCACAGAAAGTTCAAACCTATGTATCTAAATGCACTTTTGCAGTCTTAGTGCTCCATAACCTAAGGCATAAGTCAGAATTACTGCTGGGTTCCATTCAGTAGCATCATTAAAGTTAAAAACAAAATCAGGAAAAAAGTATGCCAGATTTGAGAAGGAAAAATAGCTTGACAGGCAGCAGAGGGAGAGAGAAGACATCAATGTCTTAGCAAAGAGAAGCCTGGACACAAAAGAATAATAAAAGAAGTTGGGAAACAAAAAGTGACTGAAACACAACAATAAACAACAACACTCTCACTCTCTTTCTTGTGCCCACTCCACTCACACACATGCACGTGCACACACGTACACATATACAAGAAATCCTTGAGTCTTAAGAGGGAACATGAAATAGATGCAGGGGGTTGTGATTCATAGGCCATTAGCAAAGCTGATTTAGGAACCTATTAGAGTAATTTAAAAGGGATTTTGCATGCACACTATTTATAATGGCGTCAGCCCTGCATATATTTTTCTCCCTTTTAAGAACATTAATCAGAACATTTCTTTTAAGGAGACTAACTGCTAGATGGAAGAAGAGAAACTCATTGTGTGCATTTATTCATTTATTTATTCATTTATGCTGTCCATACCAATAATCAAGCATTTCTGAAAATGGTTGCCAGGTATTTGACTAGCTTGGAAAAGCCCACAAATGCATTCTTTCTTTTTCTGTAAGTCCTGTCATTGCACACTACAGAATAAAAGTATTTTTGGCCACTGGTTTTCTTCTACATCTTTTGCATTGGCAATTGCATATTGTGATAGTTGGAAATCCTCTGCAGGAGTGGTTCTTGATGTTTCTTCAGTCCTGTTCAAACAACAGGACTAGTATGAAGAATGTACTGGCAGTACTAACTCTTGTCCAGACAGTTGTATGTTGTGTTTTTAATACCTAGCTTTGAAAGGTGCATCTGTGCTTTTGGTTGGTTTGCATAGGCCTCCAGAAAAGCTTACAGATAAAAGCATTTTGTAACTAACTACTTGGAAATACAGGTAATACAGATAATACACAATATCAGATACAAGAATTGTATCACTGTGTACTAAGGCAGGAGCACATCCTACAACTTTTCAGAATGAAAGCAAGGAAAGCATATGGCAACAGAACCATCAAATGGAGTACTCCTGCTGAATTTGTTGGCACTGTATGAGACAGCTGACTTTTTCCCTACTCCATAAAGCCCTGTGAGACTGTAGGCTCCCACATCTTGTCTTCTTATGGAAACAAGAGTGAGGGAGAGGGATAAAACCCTTCAATATCAGTGATGTACATGGTAGCAGTGGCAGTGCCATGAGGGCCACTAAAAAGAGACATAGGGGCCTCATGTTGACCATCCCACTCTTATGCTATCAGGTTAGTGTTGAAGGAACCAGCCAAACAGGGTAGTCAATGCTATTCCAATATCTTCTCTGACAGACATAAGCTCTCAGGTATGTGTCTTTTCCAGCCCTTCCCCCTAATGTTTTCCTTTTTAACTTGAGATCTGAAATATTCAATGTGGAGGTTTCTGTATGCAAAGGTCTATGGCACTTAAGAAAGAAGATAGGAGAAAAAATCAGTTCATTCAAGATGTGGTGCTGAAGAAGAGTGCTCAGAATTCCGTGGACAGCCAGAAAGACAAACAAATGGGTCCTAGAGCAGATCAAGCCAGAAATCTCCCTGGAAGCCAAGATAACAAAACTGAGGCTGTCATACTTTGGACACATCATGAGAAGGCACAACTCACTGGAAAAAAATAATGCTAGGAAAGGTGGAGGGAAGCAGAAAGAGAGGAAGGCTACATGCTAGATGGATGGACTCTATTAGGGAGGTCATGGGTATGAGTTTGCAGGAACTAAGAAGAACAGTGGAGGACAGGGAGTCTTGGAGATGTCTCATCCCACAGGGTCACCATGGGTTGAAATCGACTCGAGGGCAATTAACAACAAAAATGACTAAACTATGGCCCTCCCTTCCTGTGTGTTGCTCACAGTGAACCTTATTATACCATTTGCCTTAGGTGGAAATTCTCTAGGGCCCTGAGTTACATCTACATGTGAAAAGTTAAATGACAATTTACTAAATGTTTTTAGTTGAAGATAATTAATAAAAATATACAATCACTCTGCTTATTAGTTATCAGTACTTCTGGACTTATTTCTCATGCCATATGTTGAGCTTCTCCTTATCCATCAAAATGATACCATTGTGTTGCTTTCTGAACTTATACATCTTGATTGTACCTTGGGTGACAGAGCCAATATTCTCCACTTCTAAACAAAAACAAAAAAAGATTTGTTAAAGATCAGAACTTTGAAAATGGTGCACACTGCCCTCTGCTGGTTCTTTGCTGTAACACCCACTGCTGCTCCAGAAGAAAAACAACAATGCTGTACCACCTTAAATACTAACACATTTATGATTAAGATATTGCAGGACTTTTACCTGTTTTTCGATGGAATGATTATCACAGCTATCTCAATTGAAGTTTTGTTAAGAAGGATATTAAATAGTATGCAATGAAAAAGTAAAGATGATACTATTTGTGCCCCCAAATACAGCTGGCTTTTGATAAGCCTGAGGGCAGGAAAATGTCTAATTAACCATTTGTAAGCCGCTCTGAGAGCCCTTTGGCTGAAGTGCAGGGTATAAATACTCCAAATAAATAATAAATACAGGAGACTGCCAATTAGACTATGCAAACAACAGCCCGTTTCTCATTGCACATAGTGAGTTGTATCTAATGGTATCATTTTAAGGAATGACTTTTTGATCCAATGAAGGCTTCCATAATTGTAACATGGAGGTGGGTAATTTTTATAGATTCACCTCTCCAGTGTAGCCCTCTCCAGTTTGACCCTTCATAATGATCCTCCTGGCATAAAGGAAGAAAGAATTAACAGAATTGCCTTCAACCCCAATGCACATCTTTATTGGGTCAAAGAGCTTTCAATTATAAAGATCCATGACCAGATGCAATCTGGAGTGCTTGCACCTGATTTTTCAAGCAAAAGTTTTCACATTAGCTAGAAATAGGTCTAAACATTTTCTCACAGCATGTTAGTTCAGCATGGCTTACACTCTTTCTGAGTGGCTGTTCTACTTGAAAAAAGCATGTGAAATATGTGTTCAAGGATAGTATCAACACTGCATTTCTTTTCTTTCTTTATTTATTTCTTTCTTTCTTTTTAAAAAGTTCCACACTGCATGGTTGGAATCATTTCCAGAACAGCTACTGGTAACCTAAGAGGAACCTGCCTTGGTGATGTGCAAATCCAGCAGTAATAGTTAACAGTAAACAAGCAGTAGGCTACAGTGCAAAAGTATCTTCAAAGGGCACATCTACACTAGCTGCTTAATCTAGGGCCATTCCAGAGCATTATGTCCCAAATTGGCCCCAGACCAAACATGATGGTGGCCCCAGGCCAAACCCAGTGTGATGCTGGTTGGTGTGTGAACAAGCCAACTAGGCCAAATCTCCATCAGCCTCATTGGCCCATCCCTTGTTTTTGGAGCCACTACCACTGCTTCCTCAAAGGCAGGAGCTCCATGTAAAGCTGCCCACTGTACCACTGCTTCTGCTGAAGTCAGAAATGGCTGCCCAGATCAATAAGTGATCCAGGCCCCTGTTCCTGTCCTCAGCAGAAACAGTGGTACACTGGGCAGCTTTTACATGGAGCTCTTGTCTGTGAGGAAGTGGCAACAGCAGCCCTGAAAAGAGGCCATCCCCTTTCCCTGTGCTGCTCATAGCAGGGAAGGGGGATGACATGGCTCTTGGCAAGTGGACAAATGGATTGGGGCAAATCAGACCTAATCCAGCTGTCCACATACCAAAAGAACCCGAGTCACTCCAAGGCTTCTGAGAAACACCAGGTTTTACCCTGACTTTGTTTATGTGTGTTTGTGTGTGTTGTGTGCCTTCAAGTCATTTCTGACTTACAGTGACCCTAAAGCAAATCTATCACAGGGTTTTCTTGGCAAGTTTCATCAGAGAAGAGTTGTCATTACTGTTTTTTTCTGGAGGAACAATTCTTCAGTTCACCATGTTCAGATCAGGTTGGGAGATGTCTGGGTGGTAAAGTGGGTAGTACACTAAGAGAATCCCTACCCTGACAAAACACATAGTTTTTGAAACACAGGAGGAACAGAGGCTGAAAGATTGTGACTTGTTCAAGTTCACCTATTGGGTTTACATGGTTGAGCAGGGATTCAAATGCTGCTTTCCAGAGTCATAGTCCAACGCTCAAACCACTACACCATGCTGGCTCTCTGTTTGGAGCAAAGTCAGGTTAAGGGCTGAAAAACACAGATCCCCCCTGAAAGTAGCTGTATGTCATCAGGGCTGCCAGTACCAGCTTTGGGGGGAGTATGGCATTTTTCACAGGTGTAGCCAAGCCCAAAGGCCCTCGTTAGCACATCACTAGCACAGCATAAGCTTACTGGTGTGGAATGAAATGTCTGATTGAAATCCCTGAAAGTATGCTTCATGATCATTCTGAAGTAATATTCTTTGAATACTCTTGTGCTTGCCATCAAAGAGACATAAAAGGGTGATTCTTTTATTGAATATGCAGGACAGATGGCATTTCCCATAGAAGGACTATTTGGCATAGTTTCTGCCTGGAGGTATTTAGTAAAGCCTGGAAAGCTCCTATCCAAGCACTCTAATTTAACAGCTTCAGGGTTCTTCATACCAAGTACTGTATAGCTTTGCCGGGCACTAGCTTGGGCATAGCTTTCAAATGCTATAGCTGGTGTCCAAATGTTACTATGGATGAAGGTTTCATATTTGACCCCAAACACTTCAAATAGTCATTATGGCAGAAATGGACAACTGCAAGAGGGCCAATTCCTCCAAGACCCTGCTGGTGGGGAAATCAGGGGCCACAAAGGTGGGATCCAGAGATTGTGTGCAGCCTATGAGCCTTTTTAAGCCATTGTAAGCCACCCCAATTGTTTGACAGAGGGGCGGGGTAAAAATAATTTATTATTATTATTATTATTATTATTATTCCCACCCGTGACTAATGGGTTGGGATTCGAACTGTAAATTATTGACAACTGATGTGTGCAAGTGCTTGAAGGCATCAACACTGGTTGATGGCAAGTTGCTCCACCAGATGGAGCTCTACCCCATCATTGTCATTGTCATTTCCACCATCTTTGCATATGGAGCTTTTCATGTGACGCCTGGCCATACCAAAAGATGAGCAAACAGGGTTTGTGAGTGACTAGTCTGGCACACCATATAGAGTGAGAGTATTCTGTATTGTGTTACAGCCCCCCCCCCCAGCCTTCCATTTTAATATCAAATATTATGAAGTTCACCTCCCCATGATCCTACATGTGGAAGCCATGAATTACAAGCTAGAAATCACATAGGCCAGCTCAGGAGCCATCCAGGGGATGTGACTAATCCACACTTATCAAGGGGGGATGAGAAAAACCTGTCAAGGGACAATGCACAAGTTTCAGTGCTGTATTGTTCCTCTCTGCACTCAGATCAAGGAACAATACATTAATTTCAGGTTCAATGTTTGTTCCTGTTTCTCACTCCTGCAGATTATCTAAAGCCAAAATCTGTTCATTTGCACCAATTCTCACCTTGGAAGTCTCCACCCAAAAGGGTTACCTCATGCAATTTGGATCATTGGCCATGTAATACCTGGACTTTGCCTCAGGCTGAATTTCCCTTATAAAACCCCCACATTTCTCCTGCTCAGCAGGCTAGTTTGGATTGCTGGGAGACATGCTGCCAGTTTTTCCTGTGATAGTTCCCTCGGTCACTCACCAACCTGCATTGACCAAAAGGAACTGAGTCCACAACCCATCTCTGGATCCCTCAAGAGGAGCAACAACAGTCAGGTGCGGTATTTCCCATTAGAAGGCCTGTTCTATTCCAAATTAACTCTTTCGATTTGTAGCTTTTTTTGTGTATTTGTGTGAGAGTGTGTGAATTCTGTGTGTATGTGTGTGTTTAATTCATTTAATAAATATAGTTAATAGAAGAATCCTGTCCCTGCAGTTCCTTGCCTTCCCATCCTCGTAAACAATTGAGACAGTATCTCAGGCTGCTTCTAACTCAGCCATAATTTGAGCTAATATTAATATTCCCTAGACTTCATAGTTACAACTGGCATGTAAAGAGAAAGCAATGGTAGTATCTTGCCTGATGTTCCACAGCAATGTAGATCTGACCATGGGAATAACTGTCCTAAACCAATGGTTCTGGGAGGTCTGCATAATATAATCAAAAAGTTAGAAATTTGGGTTTTTTTATACATTGTGGATCAGATGCAGATTGATGAAAGGATGACAAATTAATTCAAGAAAGAACCATTTGAATATGAACCTACAGCTTTAGAAAGCGAAGTGAAAGCTGCACTCAAAACATTGGGAGAAATAAATCACCAAGAACAAATGCATACCAATAGAACTGTATCAAACTACAGAGATAGAATCCACTCAAATTCTAACTAAAATCTGTCAACAAACATCAAAAATAAAATAATGGCCCACAGACTGGAAATGCTTAACATACATTCCAATCACCAAGAAACCACTGGACTCTTGCTTTTGCTTTATTCTCTCATGCAAACAAAGTGATGTTCAAAATTGTACAACAATTGATAAAGATCTTAACCATATACGGAACAAGAAATGGTAGCTATCCAAGCTAGGTTCAGAAAAGGAAGGGGACCTAGAGATCATATTGCAGACATATGTTGGATAATGAAGTGTATCAAAGAATTTTAGAATAAAATCAGCCCGTCCTTTACAGATTTATAGCAAAGCCATTGAGGGTTAATCTTTCTCAGAAGACAAACCAGATATACCACTAGGGAAGTCAGTGTGGATAATTCCTCCTTTGATTCAGCAGGTTGGGTTGGCTTCAAAGCAGGAAGAGGAGTTGGAAGAGAAGCCGTATAGTCCCCAAGAATGGCAAAGATTCCAGCATCTGGCTCAGACCATGCCCACAGATGGAGCCACAGACTGCATTCAAGGTATCAGACATGCTCCTTAAATGCTGCTGGGAATCGAGGTGTTGGAAAAGCTTGCTGCCTTTATAAGTGGGTTACTTCTCTCAGCTAAATTGCTAAAGGCAAATTCAGTTTACCTCTTGATTACCCTGCTCTTGTAAGTGTATTTACTGGATTTATTACTCATAGACTGTTTAATGACTCTGCTACCCACAGCTCCCTGGACTGTTTCTGATTTACAGATTTCTTGAACCTGGACTGTTGACAACAAACAGTGGCATCATTAGGGGGCACGAGCATGGGTGAAGACCACACCAGGTGACACCCCAGAACAAGGATGACACTCAGTTGGGCCCTCCTCCCACTGTGACTCTCCTGGCTTTCCCACAGCAGTAAAAGCCTCCTCATGAGGAGACTTCGGCCATTGCGACAAAGGAGAGGGTCTAGCACACTCTTTATCACACAAATACACACACACACCAGGTGACACCAGGGGTGCCACTGGCAGTGGATACCTCCTGCTTCACTCAGCTTCTGATTTCTTGCTCAGCTGTGAGAGCAGGACAAATATGGAGAAAATGAATGTTTTCTGATTGACAAAGGGATCAAGCAAGGCTGCATTTATCACCCTATCTGTTTAACTTGTGTGCTGAATATATCATATGTAAAGCTGGATCAGACATGGAGGAAAGAGGCATGCAAATTTCATGTCTGACATAGAGAAATAGAAGACGACAACAAAAAGGAAGGAACGAGAGACCTATTCCACAAGATTCAAGAAATAAAGGGAAAGTTCAAACCAAGGACTGGGATGTTCTACGACAATCAAAATAACATAATTCAAGACCAGGAAGGAATAAGAAGACGTTGGATGCAACACAGAGAAGAACTATACAAAAGAAATGACAAAATGAAGGACACGTGGAACCAAGAGCCATATGTAGATGAACCCCAAATTCTAAAAACTGAGCGAAAGCTGCAATAAACGAAATAGCTAAAAACAAGATTCCAGGAACAGACGATATACCAGTAGAACTGTTACAATCCACAGTGACAGAGTCAACTCTAGTGTTAACCAATATATGTCAACAGATATGGAAAACAAAATGATGGCCAACAGATTGGAAACGATCAATATACATCCCCATCCACAAAAAAGGAGACACAAGAGACTGCAGTAATCATAGAACCATAGCACTAATCTCCCACGCAAGCAAAATAATGCTCAAAATGCTGCAACATAGACTCCAACCACACATGGAGAGAGAAATCCCAGAGGCCCAAACAGGGTTCAGGAAAGGAAGAGGCACCAGGGATCACACTGCAAATATACAATGGCTAATGGAGCATAACAGGAAGTTCCAAAAGAAAATCAGCATGTGCTTTATACACTATAGCAAAGCCTTTGACTGCATAGATCATGAAAGGCTATGGAACGCCCTTAAAGACATGGGAGTGCCAACACATCTGATAATCCTAATGAGGAATCTGTACTCAGGACAAGAGACTACTGTCAGAACAGAACATGGAGAAACAGAATGGTTCCCAATTGGCAAAAATCAGACAAGGCTGCATCCTATCACCCTACCTATTCAACCTATATGCAGAACATATTGTAAGGAAAGCAAGCTTGGACATGGAAGAAGGAGAAGTGAAAATAGGAAGAAGGAATGTCAACAATCTGATGACACCATAATATTAGCAGAGAACCTCACAGCCCTGGAACTGTGAGGAAGATCAAAGAAGAAAGTGCAAAGGCAAGCTTACTGTTGAACATAAAGAAAACAAAAATAATGACCACAGAGAAGGTTAACACATTCAAACTAGACAATGAGGAAATAGAAATAGTAAAAGAGTTCTCATATCTGGGATCAAACATTGATCGGAACAGGGACAACAGCCAGGAAATCAGATGAAGATTAATAATGGGGAGGGCAGCTATGAAAGAAATATGCTCCTTACTGATCCTAAAATGCAAAAACATACAACTCAGCACAAAAGTTAGACTCATACAAGCCATCATATTTCCTATTACCATGTATGGATGTGAGAACTGGACAGTCAAGAAAGAAGATAGGAGGAAAATCTATGCATTTGAGATGTGGTGCTAGAGAAGAGTGCTGAGGATTCCATGGACAGCCAAAAGAACAAACAAATGGGTCCTAGAGCAGATCATGCCAGAAATATCCCTAGAAGCCAAGATGACAAGACTTAGACTGTTGTACTTTGGACACATCATGAGAAGGCATGAGTCATTGGAAAAGACAATAATGATAGGAAAGGTGGAGGGAAGTAGATAGAGAGGAAGGCCAAATGCTACATGGATGGACTTTATTAATGAGATCACGAACATGAGTTTGCAGGAGCTGGGCAGAGCAGTAGAGGACAGGGGGGCCTGAAGATGTCTCATCCATAGGGTTGCCATGGGTGGAGATCAACATGAAGGCAGTTAACAACAACAACGACAACAACAACAGGGATGTAGCTATGGGAAATATGAAATGAAGATATCCTCCCCTACCCACCAAGGAAGAATTTTGTCTCCCCAATTAAATTTTCCTTCAGCCCCCAAATGTCTAGCATTATAGAGTGAGATACTGAAAATGGTTCACACCTAGAACTCTTGTGTTTGCTGCATCTGCGTTCCCTTGATTATTTTGTCTGCTCCTTTTCTTTGGATTCCTAAACTGTTTTTCTAAATGCTCAGCTGATGTTTAAGTTCCTGCAATGCTATAAAATTGAGGACTGAAGGAAAATTCCATTGTGAGAGGAATTATGTATTAGGGCAACACTCTCCTTTTGCCATGCTGGTAGCTACAACCATGGGTGTGGGGCAAAGGAGATCCTTCGAAATTGAACAAAGGAACTTTCCATGAGCACACACAAGAATCCTTCCATCCATGGAAGGTAAATCATTCCAAGCATGTTTTCATTTAGTTATTTTTTTAACATTCCTGTAAGGGTCTCACTGAGTGGGGATTTGACTTTCTCATCTGCAAGTGCAACAACAGAAAGGTATAGTAGACAGAACTTTATCTACAAATGAGGAGTATCATGAAACCACTACAAAACTATGTATAGCTTTTTTTTTTTTTCTAAAGTTTCTGACATTTATCTGAGGGATCCTGTCCTCCTCCTCAGTTCAGAAGAGTGCTGAGGATCCCATGGAGAGCCAAAAGGACAAACAAATGGGGCCTGGAGAAGATCAAGCCAGAAACCTCCCTGGAAGCCAAGATGACCAAACTGAGGCTGTCATACTTTGAACACATCATGAGAAGAGAGGACTCATTGGAAAAGACAATAATGCTGGGAAAGGTGGAGGGAAGTAGGAAGAGAGGAAGGCCACATGCTAGATGGATGGACTCTATTAAGGTCATGGGTGTGGAGTTGTAGAAATTAAGCAGAGCAGTGGAAGACAGAGGGTCTTGGAGATGTCTTATCCATTGGGATACCATGAGTCGAGATCACTTCAAGGGCAGTTAATAACAACAAAGCATCAATGTAACTGCCATGGTAAGGAGCATATTTAAAAAAAAAAAGTTTTAAAAAAATCTATTGCACTTGAAAAGCTTTTTTGTATTCTTTATAAACATTTAATTCTGAAACTAGTCTAACTCATGGAAGATGAAGCTCTGCCAACTGCTGCATGCTTTGAGAGCTAAAGTGTTTCTCATTTTGCCTTCACACTGGTGCTGCCAGAGTCTCATGTGGGAATTTAAATACACTATAGTGTTTTATATAGACTACAGTGTTATTAGTTGTGCCTGGAAGCAAAGCTCAGTAAAGCACATTGGGAGAAGAGATGCATAGTTTGTTAAGTGATGCTTTATTACTCAAAGGGGTTGTTCGATCTTTTCTTCCTCTCTTTTTCTAAGGTGGATAGCTTTGCCAAGGAGTTCAGAAATGATCTTTCAGAAAAAAAGAGATAGACATTTCATACGCAGATCTCTTGAACATACTCGAGTTTTTGACTAGGAAAGTTCTTCAAGGGTTGTCATGTATCCATCTTGTGACCACTACAGCTCTACTGGTACTCAGGGATCTCTGCTTTCCACCATAACTGATGTGAGGTGAACCCATTCACATGCACAGTTTATTGAATATTCATTAAGTTTATTTTGTTTTTGAAATATCACCTCTTCTGCTCATCCAAATAAATGGTGGCATTGATTCAATCATTGAGGTATAAAGATTTTTTTTCTTTTCTTTTCTTTTGCAATGTGCCTTTATAAGAACTACATACACAGAAAGATGCATACTGTATGCAAGGCATACAAGTAACTAACAACAAATGATAAACATCATCAAATATATATTAAAAGCATAAATATTACATAATCATTACAATTATTTGCCTTCATAACCACATTACATGAAATAATGAGAAAATCTGAAGGCCATATTATCCTGTACATAAGCTTTCCTGGGAGCTAAGATCTTTTCTCACTTTCACTATCTTTCCAGGTACATTTGGTGGAAACAGAGAAGAGGGCCTTCTCAGTGACTGCTCCTAAGTTAATATTAGTGCAGCTGGAAAAATGAGACAGAGAAGGAATCTGAGCCCAGCCCAACTGGATTTCAAGCCATTCATTGATACACCTAACTATCCATGTGCATGTGTATATGCACACACACATATGCACAAGCAAACATGCGCAAAGTACAGTTGAATGGAAAAGGTATGTAAAATGAATTCCAAAAGAACAGCATGCAGTGCAATATTCTACATATCTACTCAGAATTAAGTCCTATTGAGTTAAATGGGACTTACCTATTGGATACAGGAATGCAGATAGCTTGGTTTTTTGAAATCACTGAATTGTAGGATTGGGAGGGACTACAAGCAACTTATGACACAATTTCCTGCCAGTGCAGAAATCCACAGCTGCAGCATCCATGACAGATGGCCATACAATTTTTGTTTAAAAATCTTAAGTGAAGGAGAGCCCACCACCTTCTAAGGCCACCCTTTCCATTATTAATCTCCTTTCACATCATGATGACCTTGCTAACAATAAATCAGAAGTTGGAATCCTGTATGGCACTTATCATTGAGCCACTGCACATACCTCCTGCCATTCAGTGACTGATAGGGACATGCACTTCTTGAAACCACTACCACAAAATAGTTTGAATCCATGGCCCTACATTGTGTGTAGGAGGGTGAAATGAAGGGGTTTTTGATTGCAACATTTTGTTTGAGGGCCTCACTGGCCCCATCACACATTTACAAAATACAAACATTAACATATGAATGCAGCACTTCCTAAGTAGACGTAACATGCCAAAGGGTTGGGAAGTGAGACTCATTTTACACTTGTGCAAATTACCAGAATTCTCATGTAGCTTGTTTCTCAGCGAGGGCCTGATCAAACTATTAAAAAAAAAAACTGATATATCTCACTACAAAAAGCCTCATTCTCAAGTCCCATTAGGACTTCCTAGAAAAGCATATACAATCCACCTGGACCTCTCCAGCTTGGAGAGGATGAAGTATGCTGGATAGGCAATTTGTCCAATAACATTCATATTTCATAATTCTATAGAAAAGTGATCAATGAGATCAATGTTGGCTCTGGAGACCTGGATGAGCATGCTTTCTTTTTTAAAGACACAATGTTTCAAAAATGTTACCATTCTAGTATAAACACCATGTGCTTTCCCCCCCCCATCCAAAGTACAACAACAACAACAACAACAAAGATTTGAAACTAGCCAACTGGCCTATTTGAAAAGTTGAGCTTTTGCTGTAATATGTCCTGAAATGAAAAGAACCCATTGTTTTATTAGCAATAAAACAGTTCTGTTTTTTCTTGGAACTGCTCTGGATATTCTGTGAAAAGGGGGGGGGGGAACTGTTTGTTTAAAAGGAAAACCTGAGACAGAGCAGTAGATGGAGCAATAAATAGGAATTTTTCTTCCACCTGTTTTCCTACTCAGTTGAAATCCCATCACTATTCAAAAAGAGGAAACTCCATTGTTTTCCAAGGGAGACTGTCCCACTTGTAAAAGACTTAAAATCACATCCTTCATTTAAATGTGCTTCAGGTAATTTTGCCTACTTAAAATTTAGTCTCCAAGAAACACTACTGCTTACTTTGATACAATTTCATCAATGTTTTGAAGAAACTTTATTCAATAGAATTGTGTTGATTTTAATTCATCTATGACATTTTGGAAATGTAGATTGATCTTCTTCTCTGTCAAAGTTATCCTTCCATTTTTTAATTATCAATGTTTTGGTGCATGTACCATGTTATTTTCTTCTGAGATTTTTTTTCTTTTGGATGAACACTCTATATAAATCATTGATTATACTATGTGCAAGTACACTACAGCAATTTTTACAATGACTTATCCCTGTCATAGCTCCTCCAGTGAACAAAGCATAGAGGAAATAAAGAACTTTACACTTAGGCATTGTAAACAGGGGAAAAACAGTATAAAAGTCCTGATAGAACCTTTCAGTAATACACTGTGTAGTCCTGTAAGAATTTATTGTTAGCGTGAGATGAGGTGAAAATATTGAGCCTGGAGTGGTGTAAAATAGGTCATCTCCCATAATGTTAGTCTTCTACTTCTTACAAGTCTTCTTGTAGACTTAAAACTTCCAGTTTTGCTGGAACAAAGTAAATTTTTATTTTTATTTTGGTGCATAGATGGAAAGAAGTATGTTCTCTTCTTGAGGACAGAATCAGGATTAGGGGGCAGGAGGAAAGGCAGCCTCACTGATAATTGGAACTTGTCAGTTTGGGAGTAAATCGTAAAATAGTGATACCCCTGTATAATCAGGGGTAGCTGTGTTGGCTATGCAACAAAATGTTCCTATACCATAGGAGACAACATATATCCTGTTGTTGTTGTGTGCCTTCAAGGCAACCCTAATGTGACTCTATGACAGGTTTTTCTGGGTTGCTGAAAGTCATCCAGTGGATTTCCATGGCCAAGCAGGGAATCAAACCCTGATCTCCTGAATCTTAGTCCAATGTTCAAGTCACTATACCATGCTAACTCTTGATATGTATCATACAGACAAAGAGTATGTCACTGAAGTATGAGGGGTTATCGTAAAGTTTTAATTATCACCTTTTAAAAAATTGACAGAAAGTTTGTTTTGATTTGTAGTTGTTAACTTACTTCTACATAGTCACCATTCAGATTTACACATTTTTCCAGTGTTTTTTGACCCTCCGGATACCATTATTGTAGAAGTCTGCAAATTGCACCTTAAACCACTCTTCCACTTCATGAATGATGCCATCTGTGTTGTCACATCGGTGACCCCACAACAGATTTTTCATTTTTGGGAAGAGAAAAACTCATTTGGTGATGATGACACTGACAAAATTTCATCAATATACCATAATAACTTCCAGGTGATAATTATTACTTTATGATACCCTCTCAGTCCATCTTACACTTTAGTCATGTCTGGCACAACCTGTAACAAAAATAAAGGACACAATGAGCTGATTTTCTCAACATTATGCACTTAGGGATGAATGATGACACTGACAAAATTTCATCACTATAATAACTTCCAGGGGATAATTATGACTTTACAATACCCCTTCATAATCCAAACTCCAAACCATTGATACAAACTTCCATTTCCCATCAGTTTATTTGCCTCCTATGTGCCTGTTACTTAACTGTATAACCCTTCAGGCAAAGACTTTCCATTCTTTCTATTCTTTGGACAGAGCCATGAGCATGGACAGCAGGCTCTCTGTATGTGTATTTACATATCTTCATTTAGACAAGAGGTTTGGGGTTTTTCTCTCATTGATCTATCCTTGACTTCTCTCTTTCTTCAGAATGGAGGAGAGTCTTGAGACTTATACCATATGAGAAATGAGAATTGGGCCTGATAAAATTGTATTGCTCCAGTGGCACTCCTTACACGGCTGTCTTGCAGTCAAACTACTAAAACAAATAGTAATAGTCTGCTCAAATCTATTATAAAAGGACTATCACCTATGGTTTTATTGATTTTTTAGAAAACAATTCCCATTTTGTGAAACAATAAAAAACAAATTTGGTATAAACTTTCCCAAGGTTAGAACATGTAACCTCATAACATCAGAAATAAGAGCACTAAAACCTTTTTCTCCCTTTACACACACAAACACACACACTTAGCTCTAAAAGAAACTAGAAATAATATTTGAAAGAAATGTATCCTGATACATACTGACATATGACCATGTAGTGACACAACCATCACTTCAGAAAAAGCTTTGAATTTCCTTGTTTTCCATGTGTCTGACACAACTCACTGGGGAAAACTCAAGAGTGTTTCTTTCACACCAATGAAGTTGTAAGCTCTTCCTGAGAGCCATCTATGTTTTACTGAGTAAGGCTGAGCCAAAATGCGATATGAAAATCCTTTCCCCCTTCAGGGAAATTTCTGAAGGATGCTATGAAAGGGAGATAATAAGTATTCATTTATTAGTGGCCAGTTCATTTCTGAGCTGAACTGAAGGTGCTGTTTTTAACCTTTACAGCCCTTGATGGCTAGAGGTGCAATAAAAATGAAAAACCATCTATTTCTGTATCAACCTGCATAACTGAAGCCTTTCTCTGAGTGCCACGACTATCAGAAATGATATGGGCAGCCAGGAGAGACAGGGCTTGTTCATCATTAGTGACCCAATTTTACTAATTCCCTCCCCAGGGAAGTTTGTCTAGTCCTTATGTTAACATTGTAACAGTACAAGACTCTAGGTGTCTACTGCATTGAGGTCAATGGTACTTACTCTCAGATAAGTGCATATTTCATCTTTAGGCATTTTTTTAAAAAAAATGTCCCTCATTTCAAAAGAAATGAGTTGTATTCAGTCAATGTGACTGACTATCCATTCTCCTTTCTGAATTGGGGAGAATATGGAGAACATTATTGCTTGAGCTTTTCTGTGTCTGTTTTGAAGCACTTTAGTAATTGAATTTATGGTACATTCTTATAAATTCTCATGATATGTGTTATTGTAAATTCTTAAAGTGAACGATTCTTATGGTGAGAATCCTGAAAATAAATTATTATAATTACAAATAATTCTTCATTAATTTACTTAAGAAATTGGGGGGGGGGGGCTTGTAATGTTGGATCACCTCCAAAAGAATCCTTGTATAGTTCTAGTGCCTGTGAACCACTCACAGTTATATGATATGCTATAATACATAGCCTGCAACTTAGCCTCAATTGCTTAGGTTAAAGTAACCACATGCAAGGCCAATCTGGACCATGAAGAGTGGTAGGAGACACTTAAACCTTGTCCTATAACTAAAATCTTGCTCTTTAATCCTTCTTAATTTGCCCCCTTTCTATGAAGGCTAAGTAAGAAAACAATATTGACACCAATGGAGTTTTTTTCTTGTTTGTACGGTTTGGTTTTCAGCCTATGCCCAGGGAAAGGGCCAATTTAAGGGGTGGAGGGAATGGCAAGATGTCATTTGACCCCTCCCCAGTCTTGATGAATCCATTCAATGAGGCCCAAATGTGCTTATTTTGGAGGAAGAAACAAATTGATGCTCAGCTACATGTTACATATTTAGCATAGGTTGTTGTTCAGCCCTCAGAGAGTGGGAACCAATTTTAAAATATATGTTCTGTTCAAAACTATAACAAAAATGTGAAGGCAATAAGAAATACAGAGACAGAGGCCTGACACCATCTACTTTGTTGCCCTTTAGATATTTTAGCATGAATCTCCTTCTCTTTCTAACGACTGGAATTATTGGCTGGGACTACAAAACACCTAGAGGGCACCAGGTTGCCAATACCGTTTCTTTTTCAAGGTTCTATGAATTTGTGGCTGTATCTACATTACAGAGTTAATGCAGTTTGACACTGCTTTAACTAGCAGACTCCCTGACCGAGCTGACACAGCTGGTCTCTGAGCTGTTGTTGGAGACCCCCAGACTGTTGGTTTTGGGGGACTTCAACATTCCGCTCGAGACCAGTTTAACAGGTGCGGCTCGCGAGTTCATGGATACCATGACAAACATGGGCCTATCCCAACTGGTCAACGGGCCCACACATTGTGCAGGTCATACACTCGATGCGGTCTTCAGTACAGAACAGGAATATCCATGGGCGGAGGTTGTGAATACCTCCGCATTGTCATGGACGGATCATTTCCTGGTTAAGTTGGAACTGAGAGCCAATATCTGCCCCACCGGGGGTGGTGGACCCATTAGAATGGTCCGCCCTCGAAGGCTAATGGAGCCTATTGGATTCCGGAAAGCCTTAGAGGGTTCCTTGGTTGGGAATGCCGGTGACCCTGTCGACTCTCTGGTTGACACTTGGAACATCGATCTTACCAGGGCTGTCGACACGATCGCTCCCAAGCGTCCTTGTCAACCCGCTTCTAACCGTAAGCCATGGTACACACCTGAGCTTAGGAGAATGAAGCGGGCTGGACAACGACTAGAGCGCAGGTGGCAGAAGACTCAACTCTTATCTGACAGAACTCGCCATAGGAACTTTCTTTGTTCTTATCGGGAGGCGATACGTACGATGAGGAGAGCTTTCTCCTCAGCTCGTATTGCGTCTGCAGAGTCTCGTCCAGCAGAGCTGTTTAGGGTGGTGAGGGAAATGACGCAGGTGCCCCCGGCGCCAAATCCCTTACTTAACCCGACGACAGCCTGCTGTGACACATTTAACAACTTCTTTGCGGACAAAATCTCTCAGATAAGAGCCAACTTAGATGCCACCATTGAAACAGAGTCGATAGGCGAGGCGTCCAGTGACTCCACTGATGTAGTTATACTGGATCAGTGGCAATCTGTGAGTACCGAGGACGTGGACAAGCTGCTTGGTAAGGTGAGGAAGACAACTTGCCCTCTCGACCCTTGCCCATCATGGCTGGCCGTCCAGGGGGGGAACGCATTGGTGAGATTCCTCACAGATATCATCAATGCGTCCTTCAGGGAAGGACATCTTCCATCTTGTCTTAAGGAAGCGGCTGTTAGGCCGCTTCTGAAAAAGCCTTCCTTGGACCCCCTGGATATGAAAAATTACAGGCCGGTGTCATTACTGCCATTCTTGAGCAAGGTAATCGAGAGGGCGGTTGCTCTTCAGCTCCAAGCAGTCTTGGATGAAACCAATTATCTAGACCCATTTCAAACCGGCTTCAGGACAGGCTTTGGGGTTGAGACTGCCATGGTTGCCTTGACCGACGATCTGCGTCTGAGCATCGACAGGGGTAGTGTGACCCTGCTGGTGCTCCTAGACCTCTCAGCGGCTTTTGATACGATAGATCACGGCATCCTCTTGGACTGCCTGAGAAGGTTAGGTATCGGGGGCACTGCTCTGCAGTGGTTCCGGTCCTTCCTCTCGGGTCGGTCCCAGAGGGTGCTGCTCGGGGACTGTAGCTCTGGTAAGAGAGACCTCACTTGTGGGGTCCCTCAAGGAGCTATTTTGTCCCCGATATTATTTAACATCTATATGAAGCCGCTGGGTGAGATAATACGGAGTTATGGTGCTGGGTGTTATCAATATGCTGATGACACCCAAATCTATTTCTCCATGTCTCGTTTGTCGGCCTCGAATTCCAATGGCATCTCTCCTCTCAATGAATGTCTTCGGGTGGTAATGGGCTGGATGAGGAAAAACAGATTGAAATTGAATCCAGACAAGATGGAGGTGCTCACGGTAGCGGCCCCGAAACCAAGAATTGGGTTGCAACCTCCAGTCCTGGATGGGGTCACACTCTCCTCCAGTGACTGTTTTCGCAGTCTGGGGGTGCTCCTCAACTCGTCGCTCCTGATGACAAATCAGGTGAATGCGACGGTCAGGAGTGCCTGTTATCAGCTTCGGCTGATACGCCAGCTGCGCCCTTTTCTGGAAGTAAGGGATCTCAAAACTGTTGTGCACGCACTGGTAACCTCATGCCTTGATTTCTGTAATGCGCTCTACATGGGGCTACCCTCGTGCTTGACTCGGAAACTACAGCTAGTGCAAAATATGGGAGCCAGGTTGCTATCAGGGTCATCTAGGAGGGATCACATCACTCCGGTTTTGAGGTCCCTCCACTGGCTGCCTATTGGTTTCCGGGCCCAGTACAAGGTGTTGGTCATTACCTTTAAAGCCCTAAATGGCTTGGGTCCAAGTTATATCAGAGACCGCCTGCTCCCATACAATCCTCCCCGCGCCCTCCGGTCCTCTGGGAGGAATCTGCTGCAGCCTCAAAAATCTAGGTTGGCGGCGACCTCCCAGAGGGCCTTTTCTATCGTCGCTCCCAGACTCTGGAACGGCCTGCCGGATGAGATCCGTCAATTAACATCTCTGCACAGCTTTAAAAAGGCTGTCAAGACAGATCTCTTCCGGCAGGCCTTTCCGGACTAAATTGCCAGGCCTCGGGATTATTGGGACCGTCCCTCATACACCTATACAATGCCTTTAGAATTTTAACCAACAGGGGATAATGGTTTGTATTAATTTAATTTTATATTTAATTTTATGTAATATTGTTTTAACCTAATTTCGATTGTTTTAAATTGACCTTGATTTAATAATTTTTTAGGGGGGGGAGGAGGGAATTGTCTTGTTTTATGCTGTATATTGTTTTATCCTTGTTCATCACCCGGATTGGCTCGCCACAGGGCGGTATATAAATAAAAATTATTATTATTATTATTATTAACTGTCATGGCTCAATGCTATGGAATTCTGGGATTTGTTATTTTGTGCAATATTTAGCCTTCTCTGTCAGAGACCTCTGGTGCCACAACAAACTACAAATCCCAAGATTCCATAGGATGGAGCCATGACAATTTCTTTTGTTTAGGTAACCACAGAAGTTTATGGGAGAAGAGGAACAATTCAGAGCATAGAGTACTTTACCATTGCAGTGAATGTGGCAGCAGAGGCATCATTTGATATCATTTGATACCCTGCCCTGTGTTCAGTTTGACACCTCAGTTAAGTAAGTTTGATACCTTTTTCCAGTAAGTCCAGCATTCTGTTTATGACAGCATGTGACCAAATATCTGTGGGATGCTGGCGCGGAACACAGGTGAGGAATATAATTATTCTGATGTTTTGTCTCAGCTCCTGAAATCAGGACATTTTCCATGTTTGAAGGGATTTTAGAGAATAAAACTGATGGTGGGTTTCTATCTGCTTCAATGTTTGGCACCATGGGCTTGCCTGGTTATGGACTATTATGCATAAATTAATACTGAGCTTCTGGTTCTGTTTAACTTTATCTGGGTTTAACTTTGGTAGAGTTCTACCAACAGTGTGCATTAAAGAACAGGACAAAGTCAGAAAATATTGTCAGCATATACTCATTCAGTTGGAGATTGCAGGCTGAAGAGCTTGAAACCTAAAATAGATGTAAATGACAGGTTGGGGGTTTTTTTCCTTACATTTTTCTTCCTACAGCTCTGTGTGAGCTATTTTTTTTAAGGTTTCAAGTAAGACATCACCACCTGAAAAGGCAGCATACTCACTTCATTAAAACTTTGCTCCAAAAAGTTTTAGTACTTCGACAAGAAGAAACAAATAGATGAGGAGGACCAGTGAATGGCTCAAAATCACTCAAAATGAGTTCTTTATTTTGTTTGGAAGTGTTCCTACCCACCCATCCCACTGTCCTCCATTTTGTGAAATAAGTTGATTTCAAGTTGACATCTCTTGGATCATCTGGGATTTCTTCTTCTCCTTCTCCTCCTCTTCCTTTTTCCAAAAATGCCTCTCTGCCAATTGTTGTTCCTTGTGACACTTGATCTTTAATAAATGCATGGAAATTCATCCCTGATCCCAATTCTTTTTTCAGAAAGACTGACAATGTGGGAATTGATCTAGCAGTAGTTCAAGTTACATCTAAATATATCTGGGCACTAGACACAAATTTTTTTTCCTCTCTTTTAGGAAATGAAAATGTTAATAAAACCTTCAAGATGGGAGGGAGGAATGGCCTACATATTCTGTGAAAATCCATTTAACTTCTTCTGTAACATATAGCTGACTATGTGCTGAGACCTCTTGACACATTGAAATTAGTTCAAGTAACACTACTGTATGGCAATATCCAAATTTATTCCAGTACCATTCCAACGTCAGAGAGCCTTCTGTTCATCAAGATGAATACAAAGTCATGCTGTTATAATTTCCAGTTCACTGTGTTTAAAGCATAGAACTAGCATGTGTCTTCCCCTTCCCATTAATGAGGAGAGAAAAGAAAGAAATGTTAGCATTTGAACCTGTAAGGCAATTCATAAAAGGAGAGTTTGTAAAGAATTTTGCATATTATGTATGATCATTTCTTAGCAGCTATGTACCTATACATTTCCCAAGAACATAAGCCTATGGTCTTATTGTGCACAGAAAAGGGAAAGATAGACACAATATTTTAACATATTTTAGAAGAAAGCCACCCAGTTCCTATGGGGCTACCATATATACTTGTCTATGTCTTAAAATTTATGCCCAAAAATTGACCCCAAAATCCCAGGTCAACTTATTTATGGGTCAGTATGATAGCAGCTCTTTCAGATTTCCCCATGCGATGGAAGATAGTTTCTTTTTCTCTTGAGCCAAGCAGAAAGAGTCCTGAGTGATTAATTGCTGTTAGACAAACAGAGACCTAAGATAGTTTCTTTTTCTCTTGCACCAAGCAGAAAGAGTCCTAAATGATTAATTGCTTTTAAATAAACAAACAGAGACCCTCTCCCGCAAGCGCTGGCCAACTGAAACCAAAGTTGAAACAAACAGCCTCAATTAGAGTCTCTCTTGCTGTACGCACACATACACACACTGAAAGAGCCACCGAGTTTTACTCTCGACTTATCCATGGGTCATGACAAAATCCATAATTTTGGCCCCAAAACCTGCCCTCGACTTATACATGAGGTTAACTTATAGTCAAGAATATACCATAGATATGTGCACAAAGAAGGATTAGGGAACCACTAAGGGTGGGATCTAGTTTCTATCCCCACGCCCCTATGAACCAGATGATTTCTAGGGCACGCATCATGCATGATTCTAATATCATTTGGTCCTTGGATGAAGCATCAGCTAGATTTTTGAGCCCATCACCTTAGCAAGGAACAAAGTTTTAGTCTGGCTACCTTTTCCCTGAATGTGACACTGCCAGCTCCTGAAACCACTGGCTAAGAGCAAGACATTGAATCCCTGTTATCTCTGATCACAAGCAGGATATAATGAGGATTCCTCTCCCTTTCTCCAGCAGTGAGCATGGCTTTGGAAAGAGATATCCAACACCCTCCATGAGCCCATTTGGGACCTCCATGGAGCACCAAATAGACAAAATTCTGACCTCCCCCATCTCTACCTCTGCTGGTAGCAGTGTTCTCCTCTAGGTAGCAGATTTTTGCCATCTCCACTCCCACAGTCTCAGGGTTCTCCCCTAGAAAGGCAGAATTAGACTTCAGTAGCAAATAGAGTGTGGGTCAGAGCTGTGCCCAGATGGTATCTGGCTCCTGAACAAAACTGTAAAAAGTAGATCTGATAAACCAAGTAAAAGCCCAAGAGGTCTGCAATCATAAGATTCCTTTTTCTATATGCAGAAGTTTCCTGATAAAGAACCCTTACATTCATAATTAGTATTATCACTGAAGGCTGATACTTTGCATTGTTTTCATACTCAGTGCCCTGGTATTTGCTTCCATTCCCTGGTAACAAATAGTGCATTGGTGAAAAAATGGCATGGAAATTAGCGTCAACTTTACTTGCTTTCTCATTCAATTTTGATATGGAACAAGACCTCCTCTGACCGCTGTTTCTCAAATGTTAAAAAGACCTAAGATTATCTTTAATGTCTAGACCAGGGACAGGCAACCTTTTTGAGACCTGGGCAACCTTTTTGAGACACACCCTCCTCCACCACGCGCACCCCCCTGCGCACACGGCCACCGTGGCCGCTGCCGTAGCACGCGTGGCCGCAGCCGCCACAGCGCATGTCGCGGCCGCCATTTTGGAAGTCCAAATCGCGGCCGCGACGCATTTGTGCATGTTGTTGAAATGTCAGGAATAAACTCTTCCAGAACACGGCCACATAGCCCAAAAAATCTACACAAAATAATCCTTCCATAAGTCGCTAAAATGAATACCCAACTTATTGGGGGCAATTGGCTTACACATTGTAAACCGCTTAGGGAGTGCTTAAGTGATAAGCGGTATAGAAATGTACTTGCTATTGCTATTACTATCATGAATCGCCAGGCATCTTTCTCTGTGAGTACATTCAGTCTGCCTGCAAAGTCCAGATTTCGTTCCTGTTTTTTACAATTTTATACTGGATTAAAATAAACTGACCTGAGGAGCTGGTAGTAAAAAAATTCTGATAATACAGGTATCTGAGAGAAAATATTCTGTGATAAACAAAACATTTATGGATCTCCAAAATAAAATCTGAAAGAACAGAAACAAAATCTAGGACTTTCTCATCTTTTTTATCAGTCTGGATGTACCCTCAGACACTCACTCATGGCACAGTGTAATTTAGATTATTAGATGCATGTGAATTTGTTAAGCAAAATGGCCTGCTTTTTGGCTTGATAGTCTTTTTTTCATGAGATTCTAACTGAGTTACCAACTCACATTAAGAAAGTTGCTCAGAAATATGCTCCCTGAAATTTAAAATATGATGTGTAAAAAGTGCCATGGCCCAAGTGACACTGAACAGCTAGTTCTTATTAACGCTCCATTTCCACCGATAACTTGATGACTTATCAGACCTGCCATCAGCTACCAGGAAATGGCTAAAGTGAGTTCAGGTCAAACAAACACCTGGAGAGAGTCTGATTGCCTCTTTTTCTTAGGAAAGTAAAAAGACTACATTACTTGTAGTAGACTTTAAATTATTGCCCCTGGTTTCATAAGTTCATTTTCCTGGACTCAGCAGTGGAAAAGTTGGTGTAAGAGCACTAAAAGTTTGCAAACATTTGAAAACATCCTTGATGCATAAAGGGGGGGGGAGGGTTAATATAGCCCAGACTGTGGAAAGTCCTTCAAGAAACAAGGAACAAAGGGGATAGAAAATGCAAAGCGATTCCTCCTAAACATTAGGAAGAACTTCCTGGCAGTAAGAGCTGTTTGACAGTGGAATATGCTGCCTTAGAGAGTCTCCTCCTTTGGAGGTTTTTAAACATAGGCTAGATGTGTATCTGATTGCGTATTCTTGCATGGCAGAGGTTTGCACTGGATGGCCCTTGTGGTCTTTTCCAACTCTATGATTCTATCTTGTCCAGAGGACTACACTTGCAACACTGAGCTGTATATTTAAAATAGTGCAATCCTACATGTATCTCAGGAAAAATAAGCCTGAGTTCCTTCCTCTAGGAGTTCCTTTCCTAGGAAAGTGTGTACAGGCCTAATTTACAGCCTAATTTGTAAGAAAGAACACCTTTTCTTTCATCTATAAGATGTTCCTTGATTCTAATACTCCATTACCTTTCTACTTTAGTGGTTTGTGCTTTTTCAACTGATTCTTTAATATTCTAGCCTGAAATGATAACTAATCATTGCAGAATACAGGGGGCTGTGAAACCGAGTAGAAAAATGGGAGCCAAGTGCACCTTTGGCATAACAGCATGGGACAGAGTGGCTACTGTCAATTAGATCAAGCACAGAACATGTGATCAGAAATGCAGTGTTATTCAGGGACTCTGAAATGCCATGAAAGGGTAGCAAATGGATGAAACATACCATCTTTATTATCTTTGTTATAAATACAATTTTTAACTGCCACAGAGAAAGAAAGATGCCTTGGGATTTTGTACCTCAGGTGCCAAAATGCACTGGTTGGCCATGCACACAATCCAGATGGGTCTGTAGTGGAAAAGAAATATTCTCAAGCAGCAAAATATCTCAGGATGACCTTTTGTACCTTTAGCAAAATATCAGTGCATGAACATTATATATTATTGTAACAATAAGAAGGCCTCTCATTATCAGAGCTTTCTCCCCAGATAACAAAAAGTTAAATGTAGGAGGAGACACAATTACATTTTAATGAGGTTCAGCATCACAAGTGATGGGATAGCAGTTGTCCAATGAGATGAGCAGTTGGGAAGAAATATAAACTTTTCAGATGATTCTGAGCAGAGGTTTTTAAAAGCCTGAAAGCACCACAAGGCTATTTGTCTTGGGCCCAAAACACATGGGTCAAATAAAGCGGCTTCTGGCTGCTTTGGGTGCCACCCCCAAAGTGGCCAGAAGCAGTGCTGAGGCCATGCTAGGGGGCTAAAAGCCTAGCTAAAAAGAAGCTGAGATAATCCACTCTTTGTGGTGCTGGCTTGGGACTTGCCACAGACCCAGCAAAATCAGGGCCACAGTGGCCAGAGGCCATTCCTATGGGGCCATTTGCTTTGGCTCCCAGACTCACTCTCCCTAAACAGCTCTTGTTGTTTTGAAACCAAAGAACATCTGCAGCAGGAGCTCCTTTTGGAAAGTCTGGTCAAAGCTGGACAATGGAGTCCTGCTTCCCAATTATCCCATGAACATTGAGAACTACAAATCTCATCTGATCTGTAAACAAGATTAGGAAAAGTTACTAGCCAATTGCATTTGGATATTTTGATATATTTTTTTCTTGATTTAGTTTAAATGATCTACTCTACTATTTTATCTGTGCCTGAAGGACAAGATGGCTCTTCTTCTGCTATATAATTTCTTTACTTAGAAAAAAGCTTTGTTCATATGGGCCAATGAACAAACATACTCTTTCACTCTAATGCTGCCTCTTTCACGTGTCTTAATTCAGCAAGACTTAGCTTTTCCCCAAAAGTGGGAAGAGGGAAGGAAGCATCTCTGCAAGGAAAGTACCAAGAAATTCCCAACAAAATCCTGTTGTGTTGCTTAAGGGGTAGAAGTCAAATTATTGGGGGGTTGGGAGTGGAGGCAAGTTCTTTGGATAAAAGGTAGTCTCAAGGGGTCCCATCCATCCAGGCAGGAAAAGGTAGAGGGACTCAGAGATTCCTCACAATTATGAATACTGAATTCTGTACAATGAGGAAAAAAATTCATACAAGTAGATGAGCAGAAGTATAAGAAGCTGTCATATATTAGACCAAGCTGTAAGAGTCTATTTAAGCCCACTACTATTTACCAGAATGGCTCTCTAATATCTCAAGTCTGTCACATCAGCTATTTCCTGGCATATTCTTTAATCACAAATACCAGGGATTGCCTGGGGCCAGCTCAGGAACTATGGCTTCTTCCTAAAGACACTAAGGGGGGAAGCAGACGGCGCAAAGTTCGGGGCAAGGAAGGGGAGGGGCAGCCGCACGGTGGGCGCCCCAACCCCTTCCCCAAAACATCCTCGGAGCAGCCGGCCACCCTCCTTGGAGCAGCCGGCCACCCTCCATAAGGGTGACCTCCCACTGCAGCATCCGTACACGCTGCAGTGGAAGAGTCGCCGAAGGTGCGCCGGCAGCCTTTTGCGGCGCACCTTCGGCGATTTGTGGATACCTCGGCCCCGCAGCACAGCTTCCTAGGGCAGCCCCATGCCACCCGTCTGCTTCCTACCTAAGGCAGCTGATAATTGAGTAAAAGACCCACTCTATGAAGTGGTAAGTAAAGACTTTCCACCTCAGATTTGTTAGTCATCTACCCTTGTTTTTAAAAAAGATGACCAGCAAGGTAAGTGTAGTCTATCTGGATAGTTTCCATGTTCCCCATTTCTTTGCCTTCCTCCTATTTCAGATTGCAATTTGATAGGTATTTTCCAAAAATGAAAATAAAATGTCATTAGGATATGAAATATTTTGTAGCCTAGTGAGATGTCTGGCAGCCTTTTCTATACTGTGGGTACAGTTTGTGTTAGCCTAAGCAATAAATAAGCCAGCCTTTTAAAAACTCTGGGGGCAATATAGTTGAGGATGTTTCACAATGATGTAAGACACTGGGGATCCAGGCAATAGAGCTGAGGCACATTAGACTTTGAATCTCAGGCTCTCAGACTTAAGTATCTCTCAATGGTACCAAATGAACGATAATCAGAAATGGAACTGCAACTCATCAGCCAGCCAGAACCATGGACAAAAAGATGAGCAGCAGTATAAGAAGCTGTCATATAATGGAGAAAGGGAAAATGGGTTTCAAGCCCTCCCTCAAGACTAAGTTGAATGGCTGAGTACACACATACACCCTTGTAATAATCTGACAAAATTGGACCACCAAAACTCCTACATAGAGGAGCTTCCAGAAAAAGTATCAATCAGAGGTGTATTCAATAATCAAGCACTAAGAAATATTAAAACAGTGATTCTTGTTGAGCCCTCCTAACAATAATAAAGGCTGTTTGAAATCTATCTGAGGCTAGGTCCACATGAGTCATAATACTCTGGAAGTAGCCTGAAGTATTCTGTTCCTCAAGCTACCCTGATGTCCCCCATTACCTGGGACCTTCGGCTGCAACACCAACCAGCTGTTTGCAGGTACATCCTGCTGTGCCACCAAGCATGGTAGCCACTGCAGCAAGCCACTCACCTGCTGTCAGAATGAGGTGTCCACCATCAATCACATGACTGGCCACACAGCACAGTGGGACATATTGTAAACAGATGCTCAGCATCACAACAGAGGGCTCTGCATCTTCCAAGAAGATCTTCCAGGAAGATCCTAGCAAAAGGTGATAAACAAACAAACAAACAAACAAGGATTGGGCCCTGCATCATCCAGATTCCCCAAGAGGACAGGGGAGGGATATTTTATTTGGCCCATATGAACAAACCCTGATTCACACTTACATTGGAAGCTACACTGAAAACATGGAGGACACTTTTACATACAGTACTTGTACATACAGTACTTCATATTTAAGGATATTTTCATGATAATGGGATGGGAAAAATAATTTGCCTTTTCCCTGTAAGTACCTGCAAGTAGACAAGATCAATACCAACCTGGTTACTAATAATGATCCCCTTGCTCCACTCTTTGAAAACAGTTCTGAGATCCCTGTCCAGGACCATGTGGCTTCAGGCCTCAATAGAAGCTTGGTTGGCTATATATATATATCAAAACTATGTTTTCCAGTCTAAGAAACTTATCTAACAGAGTAGCAACACAGACTGTCTTGACTCACACCTCTGGCTCTGCTTCCAGCCCTTATTTGCCTGATCCATCTGATTTTTTGGCTATAATTCTGCTTCTGGCTCTTGGCCAGCCCAACTTTGTTGTCTCACCAGCCTATCTGAATGTGTTTGAAGCTGCCCTTAGCTGCAGCCTGACACAAAGATAGACTCCAGGTCTGACAGATACTTCACAAAAGGAGCAACAGATATTGACAAGTCTCAAAGGGACAAGATTGCCAGGAAGATTGCACAGTTGCACTGTATGTTCTTTTAAATGTGTTTGACACTGTAAGTCATGCCACTATTGTCAAAACACAGCCAAGAAAAAAAATGAAGATGCTGCTCTTTAGTGTTGTTCCCAAACTGGAGAAGGGCAGATTAGTATCAGTGGTTTGAAGGGAAATGAAGCTTTAGATGTTATTATACTGACCCAGAAAGATTGTTGAGAGAGTCTCACAGTGAATGTGGACAATCTTAAGTTGATAGAATAGGAATTCCATTAGATGTTTCTCGCTGTATTTTTGAGAAACAGTAAAACATCTACCATATAAGAAAAACAGGCTGTTCAGAGCACTATTTACTAATATCAGGATGTTTAAGAAATCTTTTTCCTAGAGGCATCTTTTCAAACCGCACTTTTTAAAGCAGTATTTGTTTTAACAACTTCTTGACACAGGAAGGATTGATGCAAGAAATAACACAATTCATCACTAGAGGGTACTATTAGTAAATGAATTGTCACTCTCTTTCTTACACACACACTGACACATACATATTCTTCAAGTGCCGCCTTGGGTCCTTTTTTGGGAGAAAGGCGGGATAGAAATAAAATATAAATAAATAAACTCCTATATGGCCATTTATATACAAAAGGATGGTAACAGAAGAACTGGGAGAATTTCTGTGGTGTTTTTTTTAAGGCATTTTTAATCTTAATTTTAATTAATTTTAATTTTTAAGGACTGATTATGCCTGGTGGCCTCAGAACACTAGGTGTTTGTGAAGGGAAAATAAAAACTGGGATGAGTTTAAAGGAATATCCTGGAAAGGAGCATGGCTGGCTGAAATCTTCAGTAGGAGGAGTGTTCTACTTGCAGTTGTACCACTTCAGGTTGTAGGTTCTGCTGAGCATAGACTGTATCCCAGCTGAAGGAACTCCTATATCCAGGCTTCTAGGAGGAGGGAAGTATTATCAAACCCATCTCTGATGTCTGGTGAACAAGACCTGTGTTGGTGATTTAGTATAATTAAGATATATCTAAAGCAGTGGTATCACTACTTTGACTTGTCAGAAAAATTTCTTAGACATGGACCCCTGGTGGTGCAGTGGTTAAATGCCAGTACTGCAGCCACAATGTTGTAAGCTCAATCCTCGAGAAGGGCTCCAAGGTCCACTCAACCTTCCATCCTTTCATCAGTTGGTAAAATGAGTACCCAGCTAATTGGGGGCAATGGGCTTACACACTGTAAACCACTTAGGAACTGATAATCAGTATAGAAATGGACTTGCTATTGCTATAACCTGAAGCAAAAACCTCCTAAAAACACATTCTATTGATGAATGAAAGTTCACTGATGACAAAATGATGGTTAAAAAAAAAAAAGAGGAGAGAATCGAAGAAGGCATGTTTGAACAAAAGCAAGCAGGTGCAACCTTTTGTTGTATGAACTGCAGATACATATTAACACCAATTGCAACTATCCAACTGCTGGTCCTTAGGCAGCCAAAATAACAGCACACACCAATAACACTGTGCCTAAAAGGAAACCGTAGCTTGGAAGGAAATACAAAAAGATGTTAGGGGAGAAAACACCTTGGAACAAGGATATTTTTGTTGTTTGTTGTTAACCATCCCCTCGACCCGTGGTAACCTTGAGGATGAGGCATCTCCAAGGACTCCCTGTCCTTCACTGCTCTGCTTAGTTCCTGTAAATTCAAACTCTTGACCTCTTCAATAGATTCCATCTATCTAGCATGTGGCCTTCCTCTCTTTCTACTTCCCTCCACCTTTCCTAGCATTATTGTTTTTACAACAGTTCAATGAAGAGTGATCATAATCAAGCAAGGTATTTTGGGGAGGGGAAGGAATTGGGTTGTCTGGATCACAAAATGATGTACTCCACATTGCTCCACTCCACATCTGCAATTGTAGCTCCTGCTTCTTCTAGTCTAGCTCCAAACAAACCTCTGCAGCTGACAGTGTGTTGCTGTTTTTGTTTTAAAAACCAAGATTGCATTTTAAAAGACCTAAGACACAGGGTAGGAAATCCGCACTGCAAACTTTCAACATTACTTTTCAGATATTGAGTATAATCATGTGTTTTTCCCAGGTGTATGGGGGATGCTTGATTTAAAAAAAAATAGTTTAATAATGTCTTCTTTTATACTATGGGAAGTATTAAAAACATTTATCACTGACTGTTTATCATTGGCTCATGATCATTTTTTCCCCACAACAGTTTATTTGAAGTCTTTGCTCTAAGTATCTAGCAAAATGGGAAAAGAATTTGAAATGCAGACCAAGGTTTGGCAAATGATGACTCAAGGTTTATTTCTTTATTTTTCCTCCAAAGGTGAGTTTCGGAAAGTATTAATACCCACCAAAGCAAAGCAAAAGCAGCTTCATTTATATACCGCCTCATACCACGCTATGCAGTGTCTAAGCAGTTTACAACTATAAGCTCATTGCCCCCCAACAGTTGGATACTCATTTTAGCGACCTCAGAAGGATGCAGGCCTGAGTCAAGCCTGAGCCCTGGCTACTCGCAACCTTGTGGTTTATGAGTGAGTGGCTGCAGTACAGGCATTTAACCACTGTGCCACCCTACCTAGATCATAAAAGCAACCAGGGATGGGCTGGGCAAGGGTTTTAAATGAACACCTCTTCACAACAAGCCATGGCTCCAAGACTAAAAGAAACATCTTGGTATTTTTAAACCTTTCATGAACCCCTCAGTACTGGAAAATGTCTGGCCAGTCTTCAATAGTTTATTCTTAGACAAAATGCATCTTACCTCCAGGTTTTGGATAATCTAAATCCACTTCAGATTGGCTTTAGGCCTCACTATGATCACCTTGGTGGTGACCCTACACTGGAAAATGGACAGAGGAAGTCTATCTTTGTTGGTTCTATAGGACTTCACACAATTTTCAAATATGACCGTCTTCTGAGCCGTCTGTCTGGCAATAGACTTGGAGGATCATTTTACAGTGGCATTGGTCCTTCCTAGAGGTAGAGTAATGAGGGCCTCCTTTTTGGTGCTTTGGTCATTGGCTTGTGGGTTTGATCTTGTCCTTCATACTGTTTAACACAGGGGTAGGCAACCTTTCCCCTTTAAGGGCCGAAGGACTTCAGCTCCCAGAATCCCAGGAGCTATTGGCCAACATGGGACTATTGGCCAACATGGCTGAGGCTTCTGGGAGCTGAAGTCCCTCGGCCCTTAAAGGGGAAAGGTTGCCTATCCCTGGTTTAACAGATATGTAAAATGGCTGGGACAGTTTATTGAGAGTTTTGGGGGCTTGCCACCAGCAAGCTAATGACATCCAACTCTCTTCTTTCTTTCTAAATCCAAGGGTGCTTATTTTAGTTCTGAAATTGTGTCTAAAGGCAATAATGGATTGCTAAAGTTTAACTCAGATAAAATAAAGTTGGCTTTGACTAGTTGAAAGGCAGAACAAGAAATATGATTCAACCTGTCTTAGATGGTATCACACTCTGCTTGAAGACTCAAGTTTGAATCTTAATGGTCCATTAATACAAAAATAGTTCCATGAGCAATTGTGCCTTCCTAAAGGTTATGTGTCTACATTACCTAGCACAGGCACTCAAGTGTACACAGGCAATCAAGCCCTCGCTCTTCTTTTTGTCTTGATGGGAAGGCTCAACAGGTGAGCTAAAGGCCATGGCACCTGACGTTCAGTCAGTTAAACAGATATGATATCCAGTATAACCAAACTGTCATGTATTTATGCTACACCAAAAGTGTATATGATATTGGCCTCAGATTTGTAGTTTGAATGTGTCAGTGTCTTTAGGAGTATAGACAATAATGGCTCTATATTATTATTATTATTATTATTATTATTTGTTTATGTTTATGTTTTATATCCTGCTTTCCCCCAAAAAATAGGACTCAACATAGCTTACAATTTAAAAGCACAGTACAATTAAAAACATACAAAAGTGCCCATTTAAATAAAACTAAACTATTACAATATTAAAACTGACCATGTGTTTTTTTTAGAAAAAACAGAATACAATTAAAAAGTTAAAAACTCTTAAAAACCATACAGTTTAAAACAGTACACCAAGAACAGTACAATTTTACAACAGTAAATAAATTTCAACAATACCATTTTATCCCTTTGTTGTATATGCCATATTGTTGAGATTTGTGGGATTCCATTTTCTGCCACCATTTTGTAGAGAACTACTGTGGAAAAATGACAAAGTGGTGCCCCTTCTACAATCCACTATTGCACAACACCTGTGTTTATAATGGATCAATTATAACCCTAATAGCTAAGGTGTGTGTATCCTTTTTAAGGACAACTAACTTAAGAGAGCCAGTGTGGCATAGTGGTTTGAATGTTGGACAACTGGAGACCACAATTCGATTCATGCTTGGCCATGAAATCCACTGAGTGACCTTGGACAAGTCACACTCTCTCAGCCTCACACCCATTACAATCAGTTCCTAAAAGCTAGTTGAAATAGGAAAATCTTCACCTGTGGCAGGAGACAAGCAAGGAGGAAGCCACCCTAGCATTCATAGGAAAGAAGTACCACTACCCCAAGCAGGGGTCAGGAAAGGAAGAGGCACCAGGGATCACATTGCAAATATATGATGGCTAATGGAGTGTAGCAGGGAGTTCCAAAAGAAAATCAGCATGTGCTTTATAGACTATAGCAAAGCCTTTGACTGCATAGACCATGAAAGGCTATGGAAACCCTTAAAGACATGGGAGTGTCAACACATCTGATAGTCCTAATGAGGAATCTGTACTCAGGACAAAAAGCTGCTGTCAGAATAGAACATGGAGAAACAGAATGGTTCCCAATTGGCAAAAGAGACAGACAAGGCTGCATTCTATCACCCTGCCTATACAACCTATATGCAGAACATATTGTAAGGAAAGCAGGCTTGGACATGGAAGAGGGAGGAATGAAAATAGGAGGACGAAATGTCAACAATCTGAGATATGCTGACGACACCATAACACTAGCAGAAAACCTCACAGACCTGGAACAACTACTAAGGAAGATTAAAGAAGAAAGTGTAAAGGCAGGCTTACTGTTAAACATAAAGAAAACAAAAATAATGACCACAGAGAACTTATACACATTCAAACTAGACAATAAGGAAATAGAAATAGTAAGAGTTCTCATATCTGGGATCAAACATTGATTGGAATGGGGACAGCAGCCAGGAAATCAGAAGAAGATTAAGAATGGGAAGAGTGGCTAAGAACTAGAAAAGATCCTAAAATGCAAAGACATACAACTCAGCACAAAAGTCAGAATCATACAAGCCATCGTATTCCCTATTACCATGTATAGATGTGAGAGCTGGACAGTCAAGAAAGAAGATAGGAGGAAAATCAACTCATTTGAGATGTGGTGCTTGAAAAGAGTGCTGAGGATACCATGGACAGCCAAAAAGACAAACAAGTGGGTTCTAGAACAGATCAAGCCAGAGGTATCCCTAGAAGCCAAGATAACAAGATTTAGACTGTCGTTGGAAAATAATGGGGAGATACAGACGGGTGGCTGTGGGCCGCCCTGAGAAGCGGTGGATTGGGGCCGAGGCTACCCCACGCCTCAGCCCCCATCCTCCCTTTTGCCACCTGGGAAAGGAGCACTAAAATAGTGCTCCTTCCACAAGCCACGAAAGGGGCGCCCGAAGAGCCGCCATGCGGCTCTTTTGCGCCGCTTCCAGCTCGGCGTGTCCGGATGCTGAGCCAGAAGGACTTCATCAGAGCACCCATCATGTGCAATGACGGGCACTCCAATGATGTCCTCAGGAAGGGGTTGGGGCACCTTTGTGCCGGCTTTGTGCTGTCTGCAAACAGAGAATGTTAGAAAAGGTGGAGGGAAGTAGAAAGAGAGGAACTCCAGATGCTAGATGGATGGACTTTATTAAAGAGACCACAAATATGAGTTTACAGGAGCTGATCAGAGCAGTAGAGGACAAGGGGGCCTAGAGATGTCTCATCCACAGGGTCGCCATGGGTCAGGAACAACTTGAAGGCATTTAACAACAACAACAAATACTATATATACTATATATGTATGGTGTAGTAGTTTGAGCATTGGACTATGACTCTGGAGGCCAGGGTTTAAATCCTGACTTGGCCATGTAAACCCACAGGGTGACCATGGGCAAGTCACACTCTCTCAGCCACAGGGGAAGGCAATGGCAAACTCTCTTTGTAGAAACTTGCCAAGAAAACCCCATGATAGGTTCACCTTAGTGTCTCTTTAGTGTCTCCATAAGTCAGAAATGACTTGAAGGCACACAGCAGCAATAAATACTGAATACACTATATATCATTGTCACCCGAATACATAGCTCATATAAATCCTGATCAAACAAGCACAGAATCATGAGCAAAATGTACTGCAATGAGGCCCATTCCAGGTAGCTGAAAAAACTACAGTTATAAACTATCAGGACAAAAAAAATAACTTCATGCTTATATGTCTATGAGCATTAGATACTGGTATACCTCAGTTAATGAAGTAGATGCATTCTTGGGCACTACAGTGGGTCCTTATTAATCTGCTGGGATTTGGTCCAGGACCCCACATGGATAACAAAATCCGTGGATGCTCAAGTCCCAGTAAATGTAATGGCATAGCAAAATGATGTCCCTAATATAAAATGGTATTTGCTATTTGGAATTTATACTTTTAAAAATATTTTCAAACCATGCTTGAATCTGTGGGTAAAAAATCCGTGGATAAGGAGGGGCGACTGTACTACTTTGAGAGGAAATTTGGTGTTAAGGGCAGAAATAACATGGAATGAATAGAGATAGGTTCCTGGAACACACACACAAAAAAGAGTAAATCAACATGATTCAACAAACTTTTTATTCAAAACTAACAGTATGCACATTTGAAATACAATAACCAGGTCAAGTAAGCCTTGCATAAAATAGCAAAAATGTTTTGAGCCTTCTAGAGACTACTTGAAGACTTCTTCCAAATGCATCCAAGGATGATGACTTATTTCCCCAGCTTCTACTTTTATGATTTCCACTTTGGTTGCCAAACATATATCTGCTCTCTTTTAACATGCTAGGGGAGCTGATAAAGCAGCTCCCCTAGCATGTTATGTGCTCTCCTCATCTCTCTCTGTCTCTCTATGATTTCATTAAAGTCACTGGTTCTGAGATCACATATCATTCTTCTGCTAATTATATTCCATGGTAATCCTTAAAACACTAGAGACAAAGAATAACTCAATCATCTCTGCAATTTTAAAACTTATAAGCTTATACATTTTAGAAGTATTTGTTGGCAGAAATTACCAATACTAATCAAGAATAGTGGCGTCTTTCTCCTGGAGCGTTAAAGATAGCTGGAGCTGGTTGCAGAAATCTTGGCTCAAAATAATAGCATATGGCATTACTGAAGAATTTCCACTAGATGGAGTAATCCTCAAGAAATTGGAATGTATTTCCCCCTTTTCCAAAAAAATGTAGAATTTATAGATATTGAACAATATGCAAGCAGTAACAAAATTAATAAATATATAACAACTGAATGGAAAATGGGATACTTATTTTTTAAAAAACAACCCTAAAACTTCAGAGCTCTGTCCCTAATCACTCAAAAATGTCCTACAGAACACATTATAAACAGAAAGTAGATTCAAAGACTGGTGGAGAATCCTGATAGCATGAATTAGAGAGAAATTTATGTTTGTTTTTCACAGTTTTCATTCATGATTCATTTTTAAAGAATCCAAAACGTCTTCGTACCAAGCAAACATGATAATCTGTGTATCAAGGCTGAGGGTGCTCCATACAACCTGTGAATTCTGTTGTTTTGTTAACAGTTGCTTACAGAGCATTTTTCCCCCGTTGGTTCTTTACATTCACATAACTTTGTGTGTTCTGTTTAAGACCATATTTTACACCCTCCAACATTTCACAGATGAAAACCAGTACATGTGGTCAAGCAATATCAGTGTGTGGTCAAGACAGCAAAAAGCTACAAATGAGGAAGAACACACAAGCTAAGAGAGGCTGGAGTTTGCTTTTGCCTGTCCTTACTGGAAGGAAAAGTTTCCACCCCCTCCTCTCATCTTCTTTTTCATCTGAGTTGAGGATAAACTACATTTGCACTTGGAATTAAGGACTTTAGAGCCTCTGTTTAGAATCAGTCTTGCCTCAGTTTTCCCACAATCGCGTTATTTAAAGAGAATGGAAACATACCGGTTTTGGAGCTTTTATTCTCACGCATCTCTTCAAAAGCATAACTGAGGCTTTCTGTGCCACTGATGGTCCCATACCTTCTCTTCCAAACAGTCTTGTATAGTCTAGGTCCTTTTTTCCATCATCCCCACTTGAGTGGAAGCAATATCTCCCTTGTGAAGTCGTAGGCTTTCATGGCCGGCATCCATAGTTTTTTGTGGGTTTTTCGGGCTGTGTGGCCATGTTCTAGAAGAGTTTCTTTCTGACGTTTCACCAGCATCTGTGGCTAGCATCTCAGTTTTCCCACAGATGCTGGCGAATCGTCAGAAAGAAACTCTTCTAGAACATGGCCACACAGCCCAAAAAAACCACAAAAATATCTCCCTTGTTTGATCAGCAGTTGTCGGTTGGCATTTCTACTACAACAGCAGTTGAGCAGCAGCCATGGACATAAAAAGATGGAAGTGATTAAGTAATATTTTCTTTAGTTGCTTTCAACTGAGAAATGCTACCCTTCATGTCATTCACCTACTGATCACAATAATAATAGCTTTTTAATTTGATTTTCTGATTTAAAAAAAACACAGTTTAATTAGAAGTCTCCATTTTCTTTCCTACTACTGTCTCTGGTACTTCATATTTAATACTTAACTGCTTTTACCTAGTTACTTACTTAGTGAAATCTACTGCTTGTTACAGTAGATTTTTGTGGAAAGAGGCAAGGATAGAAGAGGCAGTGAGTTGGGGAAAAGGAAGAATGGGGAAACAATAATTCTTTGTTGGCTTGTGGGGTGTGTTATACTCCAGCTGTAACCAACAAGCTTTTAAAAATAATTTCATACAAAAAAGGATATTGGACTATTTAGATTAAGATTTGTCTCATTACATCAGGTACTGAGATGACTATGCAGCACTTCCATCTAGGTTGGGTTGTGGCATTGTATGTTGTGAAGTAACAAACTGTATGTTTGCTAGAATTCTAAACAGAAAGAAAGGCAATGTGGTGAATTAATGATTTTTTAAAGTCTATGTATACCCAGACCAAGCAATTTTCTGAACAATGATATAGGAAAAGCTCTTAACTGCAGTACCTCAGTGCTCATTTCCCAAGCCTTTCCATGGTAGATTAATTAAGATGAACTATTGTAACTCATGTGCAGACTGAATAATATAAGGAAACAGTGCACACCCATGACCTCACAGAAGTTTGGAATGAGAGTGGGATTCTGTTACCCTCCCTAGAGATTCCTTAGATCTTTTCAAGTCTACATAGAACATTTTTAGACCGGACAAAAATATACAAATGTGAAAACACCTGTTGTAGATCAAGTTTGAGTTTCACCATGTAAGCTCGTTTAAGAGCCCCCAACCAACATTTTATAAGCATGACTCACCAGATTAAAATTAATCCTAAAATGTGGCAGCAAGGCACCTAGTGGAAATATCATTCATTTTCTCACACTAATTATCTACTGACAACAGCTGAGGCTTTTGGGGTATCAGCAATTACCATTATCAATTGGCAATACTGTCCAATCTATACATAACCTGATTCTATAGAACTACACTTTTCATGATATTCCAATACCCTACACTTTCCTATTCTACAAATCCTGTTATCCCCAGCTAGATGGCCATTGCATCATCATATTTTACAGATCCACAAGCAAATATGTAGAGAGATTTGTAGCACTTTTGAGACTAAGTGAAAGAAAGTAATTGGCAGCATGAGCTTTCGTAGACTTCAGTCTATTTCTTCAGATGCATTTGGTGGAGTGGAGGTCAGTTAGGCACAGACATATATTCAAATTCAAATTACAAATCCTTTGTGTATGGAAATGAAGTGGCAGGTCCAGTCTTAATGATGGTTGTTAGTGCACAAAGACATAGGAAATTGGTCTTTGTGCATAGGGCTGAACTGGCAGATCAAGTTTTGTAATGGGACTAGCCTGAGGTGAGAGGAATAGATGAATGTAGGGCACCTCTATGAGGATGGGGTCAGATAGTGTTGAAATATGTGTGTAGTGAGTAAGAAACCCATTGTCTTTGTTCAATCCATTGCTGAGGAACTGTAGTTTGTGGATAAATTCCAATTCTGCTGTTTCTCTTTCCAATCTACCTTTGTAGTTCTTTTGTTCAAGGACCACTGTTCTGAGGTCTGAGATGGAATGCCCAGGGAGACTGAAATGTTCTGCCTCCCATTTTTGTGTATTCGCACTCCTAATGTCTGATTCATGTCCATTTATCCTCTGGCGCAGGGACTGGCTTATTTGCCCAATGTAGAGTGTTGAAGGATTAAACAAAGACAATGGTTTCCTTACTCAGTACACACATTTCAACACTATCTGACCCCATCCTCATAGGGGTGCCCTACATTCATCTATTCCTCTCACCACAGGCTAGTCCCATTACAAAACTGGATCTGCCAGGTCAGCCCTATGCACAAAGACCAGTTTCCTATGTCTTTGGGCCTCTACAGATGGCATTTTGCAACATCCTGGAGGCAGGGAAGGGGAGGGGCAGCCACACGCCAGGCACCCCAACCCCTTCCCGAGGACGTCATCACAGCACATGCCATTACACACAGCGTGTGCCATCAAGACATCCTCCTGGCGCAGCGTCTTAACACGCTGCACCAGAAGGGACCCAGAAGAGACGCGTGGCAACTCTTCGGGTGCCCTATTTGCCGGCTCTGAAAGGACCGGCATTTTAACGCTCTTTTCAGGGCCAGCAAAAGGGTGGATTGGGGCCTAGGCATGGGGCAGCCTCGGCCCCAATCTTCCGCTTCCCAGGGCCACCCATCTGCATCCCCCCTTTGTGCACTAATAACCATAGTTAAAATTGGACCTGCCACTTCATTTCCATACACAAAGGATTTGTAATTTGAATTGAAATCTTCGCATATATATATGTCAGTGCCTGGCCTCCACTCCACCAAATGCCTCTGAGGAAGTAGATTGAAGTCTACAAAAGCTCATGCTGCCAATTTCTCTCTTTCAGTTAGTCTCAAAGGTGCTACAAGATCTCTCTACATACTGATTCTACAGACTAACACAGCTATATCGTTGAATTCTACCACAAGAAAACAATGTAATTATTATTTTATCCCGTGGTACAGATGTGTGGGCCACATGTTTGGAGAGCTACAAATTGGAGAATGTGTTTATAAAATATGTTATAAACCAACCAGTCATTTAGTCATACAGTCATAGAAATGGAAGGAACCACAAGGTCCCTCTACCAGTGATTCCCAAATTTTGGTTCTCCAGGTATCTTGGACTTCAATTTCCAGAAGATCCAGCCAGCTTGACCAACAGTCAGGAATTTTGGAAGTTGAAGTCCAAAACATCTGTAGGGCCAAAGTTTGAGAGTCACTGCTAGTCCAACTCCCTCACTGCCACCCCACTGCAGTAATTACAGCTGGCAGGTGGTTGTCCAACTTCTGCTTAAATACTTCCAACACATTCAACTGGACACAGTTTTTACCATCAAGACATTCCTACCAATGATTAGTGGGAATATCCTTTCTTTTAATTTAAATTCACCAGTTTCTGTCCTATCCTCCGGAGCAGCAGAAAACAAGCGTATTTCAATTTAGGGATAAAATTATTCACTAATGTGTTCTCAAAGGAAATTTTAGCAACTCCCTTCCTGCTGCAAGAACGACTTTAAAAACAGTACAAGTTTTGATGATTGTTCACAGGTTGGGGCTTATTCTGCACAAAATTTGCATGTGGTTACTTAGCCAAGGAAACACTTTCTGCACAGGGAGCAACATTTTCTGTAATCTCAGAACTTTCATCTATAATCTTTGAAATCTTTAGAAAAGATGTGAAGTCCCTGAAGACAGAGACAGGCAAATGTTGACCCCTCTCTTCAAAACAAAGGAAAGGGTGGACCTGGCCCATCAGCTCAATGTCAGTACTAGGAAAAGTTGTAGAACAGGTTATCAGTCAGGCAGTCTGGCAGCATTTAACAAAGAAATGCTGTGATTACTAAGGGCCAGCTGGATTTCTCAAAAACAAATCATGGCAAATTAATCTTACCTTTTTTTATCTGAATAAGTAGGTGTTTGCCCCATTCATGGTATAATTCATAGTGAATCTCACTGATCTATGATACCATATTTTGGTTCAGGAAGACACTGTTCCAACCCCATGGTCTCCTTGTTATCTGGAGGATTCCTTGCAGTAACTTACTTAGAACTATTTACTCAACACACACCTTTTCTGCAATGTACTGTCTGAAGTGTACTGTTGTAAGTCAGTGACTTGTATCCAGATTTCCAACAAGTATAGAAGAGAAGGGTCTGGGTTTTTTGCCTTGGCTGTAGAAATTATATTCATTATATTTTGCTATTACATTCTACTGCATCTACTATTGCTTTGTTATTTGCTCATGAAATTGTGATCTATTTATTAAGGGGTATCCAGATTTCTTATTCATCCATTTAATATATTTTTAGTTATCTTTCAATCAGTGTCTTCCTAATATGACTTAATAAAATGAAACAATAAAAATCAGCATCAAATTATAAAACTACTTAAGTTTAACTACTTTTATAATAAGCCAGATAAAATGTAAGACAATGCAATAGACACAAAAATGTAGCTTCAGCAAACACAATAAACTTATTTTCAATTGTAATCCATAGGAAACTGGTTTAAATGTCTGTTAAAAGAAACCAGAGTCTTCTTCAGGAAGAAATTCCATAGAAGAAGGGCCATCACTGATGAGGCTAGTCTCTTAAGTCATGACTACCATATATACTGGTGTATAAGTCGAGGGGAGATTTTGGGACCAAAATCATGGATTTTGACATGACCCATCCATAAGTCAAGGGTACTACTTGGGGCATGTAACAAAGAATGGAAAAGACAAAAGTTATCTTTGTCTGCCAAGGCAGAGAAGCATCAAAAATTCCCCACCTCTGTTGCCATTTTTATTCAAAGGTATTACAATAGGTCACTTCCTCAGCAGGAACAGTGGAGTGTCCCATGGCATGCCTTTGACTATTAAACTCCCATCACCTCTCTCTCTCTCTCCTCCCTTCACCAGAAACTTTGCAAAGATCCCTGTCTGGGCATGGAAAATAAAAAGCAAGTCCTTGATCTCTCTTTTTCAATCTCTCTCTCTCTCCCTCCTCCCTTTGCCAAAGGCCCTTGCGAAGATCCTGGTCTGGGCATAGAAAATAAAAAGCAAACTTCTGAATTCTCTTTCTCTTTCTCTCTCTCCCTCCTCCCTTTGCCAAAAGCTCTTGCAAACATCCCGGTCTGGACAAATGAGCAATATTACCATGCTGACCCATATATAAGTCAGTTCAGGATTTTGGAGTCCATTTTTAGGCATAATTTTTTCAACTTATAGTCGAGTATATATAGTAATTCATGATGGATCAGTTCAAAGCTGGATCTAACTAAATAGGTATGCATTACATTATAAACCAATGCATGTTTACTTAGAAATAAATACCACTATGTTGTTAAGAGCTGTGCACTGGTTTTAACTGGTTTGGGGGAAAAGCTCTCCCAGTCTCTAGCTCTCTTGGAAGCTGATGGCTTTAAAAACAGACAATTAGCCAATGTGACTCTAAGTAAAAATGAGGTAGAAGGACAAGCTGGTTTTGCAGCAAAAACAATTATTTCCTTCTTTAAAAGACAGAAAAAGTTCATTGCAGAAACCAACATAAGTCTATACTCAATGAAATCTGTTTCTCAAAGTAAAGAAAAAGCGGAGCAACAGTATGGAAGCTGAAGCTCTTCTAACAAATCCAAAGGAGACTAGAGGAATGTAGCTAAGCTTAAGGGGCTTACAGGCTAAAACACACACATGGATTTTCTCACCCTCCAATGTGGAGATGACTTGGAGACTGAGGAAGGTCAGAGAGGCAGGTCAAAGAAAGGGCAGGTCAAAGAGAAAGATTGTCTCTGTGTCTCTCTATTTAATGTTTTTCTCTCCTAATAGTAAAGTGAGCAACTCTGGGTGGAGCAAACATGACTTCATGTGCTTGCAAAAAGGGCAGAGGTGAACCTTCTCTTCATGGCCTGATAACTGCTCTTAAACGGTCAGAGTAATGGAGACAGTGGAGTTGGGCAAAGCCAATTAGTATAGCCCCTTCTTATTGTTGTGTGCCTTCAAATCATTTCTAACTTATGGCAACCCTAATATCATGGGGTTTTCTTGACAAGTTTCTCCAGAGGGGGTTTGGCATTGCCATCCTCTGAGACTGTGTGATTTGCTCAGTTTACATGGATGAGCCAAGATTCAAACCCTGGTCTCCAGAGTCACAGTCCAATGCTCAAACCACTACACCATGCTGCCTCTCTTTTAAATCAAGATGTTTGCCAGCTTCTCTGAAGACAGCAAAATACTCACCATAGGAGGTATACCAGTCTGAACCAGTTCAACAGGTCTCCATTCAGCAGAGGTGGACAAGACAGTTTATCACTGCAGTCCATAAAGACAACAATTTCCTTGCCAGCAAGGAGGGCGGGGATGAAGCGATTTTGCTGATAAGCCTTGGCTTTCCAGGATGGGCAAAGGTTCCAGGCTACAGTCCTAATTTTTCTATTATGATTTTTTCAGACTCTAGTAACCGACAGCTTTGTTGTCCAATGCATCAAAGTCTAATATTCATATTTACTGAACATACCTTGTTGCAGTGTTTAAAACTTGCTTCCAATAGTAACCATGCTTAGGATTGCAAAATCAGTTGTACTGAGTTGACTAGTAACAATGGAGTTTGTGAATTGGAAGGGACCAGTGATCACCTTATGAATTAATGAATAAGATTGCATATTTTCATTTGATAAAAGAAACTGACGGATATAAACACATACATTATACATGGAGCTCACTGCAGTAGCTGACCAATGCACTATTGCTATTAGTGTCTGATTTGTTATTAAAGTCAATGTAATCTCACTTACAAGCTATGGGAAAAGGAAACACTTGCCTACATTTAGTGCCAACCAGCAGGACACACCTTACGCCTCTTGCTGAGAAGCAAGGAAACTCCCTGAACAATCAGTAACTCATTACAGCTGTTAAAAGTAGTGTTAAAGCAAGAGTTATTGAAAGGGAGGTAGAGCTGAGCATGGGGAGTTTTTGATCTTTCATCAGAAAGTAATGGAATGAATCATATGGCTTGACAACTATGGCTTATCTTTGCTTCCCCCTGTCTTTCCAGCCAACTGTACTGACTACAATTTGGCAGGTTCACAAAGGGAACATTTTAACAGAGTGCTACAGTCACAAATCCATTCATTTCTGTTTGAAATCAGAAGGTTAGCACTCCATGACTAAGAAAAACTATACAGTAATTCTGCTGAAGCAAATTAACATCAACATCTGCACCATCATAACACATTAATGTTTAATACCTCATAATCAGTATGTAGAGAAATCTTGTAGCATCTTTGAGACTAACTCATGCATCTGAGGAAGTAGACTGAAATCTACAAAAGATCATGTTGACAATTTCTTTCTTTTAGTTAGTCTCAAAGGTGCTACAAGATCTCTCTGTGTACTGATTCTACAGACTAACATGGCTATATCTTTGAATTCTACCTCAAAAACAGTTTTACATGGTTTTAATTCTAGCAATGAATATAAAGCAGCATCTCACATCTACTCTCAGAGCAGGGAAGCACATAAGAGTAAAGATCTTTCAATACCTGTGCTTTCCTAGCAAACTGTGTATGTAGCTAATTATGAAGGGAGGGAGGAAGGAAGCTTTAAAGCTTTGATCTTGGATCCTGGGATTATTGGTGAAGTATAAAGGCTGATTCCCTACCCTTTGAAAAAAGTGGGATTCCATAATAAACCCTTATCATCTATCCCTATCTTCTGAGACGTGGGTTTAACTTCTCCAAGGTACATATTCCCTCTGTCCTTCGATTACTTGCCACCCTCAAATCAGATCCCACCTTCAGATCTCACTCTTCTCCCTGTAAATTGCTTCTAGACACTTTTTTTCCCCTGGAGAGTAAATGCCAGCTGTTAAGCCAAACTGTAAAAAAAGACTTGGATTCCTTTAGTCAAAGGACTTGGGGTGTTAGCTTACATGAAACTAAGGAGAAGGCTCTAGATAGAATAGTAAATCCAAACCTAGATAATGTATGATGAAGAATTTGTGACAAAAGATCAAATGAAAATACAGATGAACAATAATCAGCTATATAAACAGAAACAAAATATATAGAATAGTAAGGGGGTAATGAAACCAAATGCCTCCAAGAATGTGGCACCAAATGAGATTCACTGACACAAAATGGAAACAGTCCAATTTTGTATTCTATAGCATAGGACGTTATCACACGGGGTCTAAAGCAGCCCCATGCCTGCACCATCGCTGCATCATTCTGGATCCTTTGCCCCTGTGATCAGACGATGTTGCAGCAAACCCCGCCCATCCCTGCATCATCCCTGCGCCATCGCTGCATCATTCCAGCTCTTTGTAATTCCTCTTTCAAAGAGGAATTACAGCTGCACGACCAGAATCATTCCTGTATGGTTCTGGATTGATTCCATGCCGCTTTTCTTGCTGCTTTGAGACCCCTGGTGTGATAACGTCCTCAGTGTTTATAGTCTATCATCATCATCATCTGAAAGATTGTGACTCACTATATGAACCTTCCAAATCTTAAGATCTACAGGGGAAGGCTTGCAGTCCTGTCACTGTTACAGGCTTGTTGAGGAAATAAGAGAAGCCTTCTCAGTGGCTGCTCCCACCCTTTAGAAATCCCTTCTGCAGGAGGTTAGGCTAGCTAGCAGATTCCCTGCTCTCCTTTCACAGACAGGCAAAAATCTTTTTAAGAAGGCTCTTAATATGTAATTGCTCTCAGAGAGGCTTCTTATTAGAGTGTATGCTTTATTTATTTTTAACTTCTTCATGTCTTTTATGCTGTTTTAATGTGATCTTGGGGGGGGGTTAAATTTTATTGTTGGGTTTTAATTGATTCCTTTGTGAGCCATCTTGCATTCTACTCTGGAAGAAAGATGACATATAAATGAAATTAATGAAATAAATGAGGACAATAATCTCAGGTTTTGGAGTCACTCTGAAGGTTTTTAAAAAGAAAACATACAACCATTACAATGAGGGTGGAAGAGGTGGTGGTAAAGGGATGGTGGAATTATAAATACCGGGTACCTCCAGAAGGTGAAAAATGTGTATGGAAGTTTCATGAGTTTCCAATTCTTTTTGATTTTGGTGCTTGTTCACAAGTTGCATCCAGTCTCTTGTTGAAATATGCTGGGTTTCCTCCCTCCTATGTCATTCCTCTTCCCCTTCCCATTGATGATGTGCCATATCCAATGTCATGCAAATTTCAAAAATTTGCTTTTCACTCATTTCCACTTTATAAATTATTATTTAGGAGTCATAGACAAAGCATTAAAGTGCTTTACCACTATTTTTTTAAAGGTAAGGATTTTCCCTTGACAAGATAGACTACCATGGGGTTTTTTTTTCCCTAATACCTATTCAGAACACTTACTTGATTGTATACAGTGGTGTTAAATTATATATTGGGTAGTGTCCATAAATAGATATAAAAAGTCATACTTCCTCCTATCAGTAGTGCACTGCCCTTATACTTTCAGGGAGTTTCTTACAATGGTTGCATGAATACTTCCTTAAATGGCAATAGGGAATCCATAACACAATAGGGCACACATTAATCTTGAGTTATTTTTATAATATGCATTTATTTTGCACCTAAGACTAAATGCCTTCTGTCACTGCATGGCTGATTCTTTTAAAAACCCTCTTGTGTACGTGCCTCCCGAGTAGTTTCCGGCATCAAAACTGGGTGTTGTATAGTGAAAATTCTTTCTCAGCCTTTAGGATGCCATAGGTAAGATGAGTGTTGCCTGAACTATAATCATGATAAACAGTATCTAAACAGAGAATGAGTTATGTATCCTTATTTGCATTTGAAACTATGTCCATAACAGAGGTTTTACTGGTGATACATACCTGTGGATCCACTGATGTCATGACAGTTCTCTTCTGTCCCTTTGCACAGTATCTCCCATTGTTCAATATTAGCAGTAATGGCCTCAAGCAAATCACTTTTCCATCTTCTTTTTAACAGTATACTTTTTGTTGTTGTTGCTGATATGCAATACCATAGTACACCCTGCATAAACTTGTACTGTTAAGTCCTTGTGCCTGTTTGAAAACTACTACTGTTCTTATTTATTTTGGTATTAGACAATTGTATATGCCCCACCAAGAATGGGGGGGGGGGGGAAGGTTTCTTGGGGATGTTTCATATTTTTTTGCTTTCCCCATACTGTAAGAACTCACCATTCACATCTGCCCAACATCTTATCATTCAACGTGTTCTTGAACAAATTAAAGAAATTGCCATTTACACTATGAATTCTCCTTAGGCCAAGCAAAAACCTCCCAAAAAACTCCTTTAAAAAAAGTACAGTATTTGGAGATGAAGCAGAACATAAATGGATGTCCAATATTCTGAAATGAAGGCCTTTTAAGAGCCTTAGCTGTGGATCAATGGTTGTCAGCTTCATAAGATTGCTGGCCATTAATCTTAAAATGCCAAGTTCCAATTATTTAACTGACAGCAGTTAATGCTTTGCATATGCCTGGGCTGGGATTAATCATGACCCTCTCTTTCACCTTTGAACTTCCCAGGTAGCTGAGATATTTCTTTTGAAGGAAATTGTGCTTTGTGGTTCTTTTCAGAGTATTTGCAGTTGGCTCTCTGCCAGTCAGAAGAAGAAGAAGAAGAAGAAATGATGTCTTGTGTGTGTCTTGGCCAATGCCAGTAGCAACAAGTAACATCTTAATGGTAACAATGGCAGTGTTAAAGGTGCTCATGCAGTGTTTCAGATCTTGATGAACCAACATAAAGATAGGTGTGGATAACAGGGTTTTGAAAAGCAACAGATCTTTGTTTCTAGCAAATGGTTGATGCTTTGTAAATAATGCTTTGTTTAATTTTTAAACCATGAAAACTCATATGGAAATTTCAAATACAGCTGTGCTTCTCATATGCAAGACCATCCATTTTTTCCCTCCCATGGGCACCATGGTTCAACACAATGGGAACAACTAATGTTAAAACCTAGTGCATTTTAACTAAAGACTATATCTATCATACGTGTTGAAATTAAGACCTCTTGCATTTGCCAAAAAGGTAGTAGCAGGCAAATAGGGGCATGTGTAGATTCTACAGTTCAGATGAGGGTTTGAAGGCATTGTAGAATTCCTTTAAAAGAAAAAACACTGTTAAACATAAATATCTGGATGTGTACTATTACAGTGGGTGACTTGATATATCTTCTGAGGTCCCTTAATTAACACCTACATTTTATTACATGATGACCCCTTATTACTACCCCTTTCTTTAATCAGTTTGCATACCAATACAAGTACTCCTGATTACAAATAAGCCAAATGCATAAAACCTTGTTAAAACTCCCCTCACTGACCTATGCAGAACATTTACAACAGGTGTTTTTATAGGCAATTGCATATGATGCCCTTGGAATGAGTTGTGTTACACCACATACAAATAACCACCAAAAAGAGATGTTCCAATATCTCATTAAAATGATCCCTAAGGTCGCCAACTGCATATACAATACCTTAGTATTATGAAGCGAGTCCAAGAGGAAGAAAAGCAACTATTTTTTTTCCATATACAAACCATTAACTGGAGAAATATGGAAGCACAACATCAGGAGGAAAAGTGGTATCTAAAAACTGGATCCAGATGCTGCTTGACAAAACTAGAAGCAAGAATATACAAAGCAATGCATAGTTTTAGCTATAAAATACCAGAAGCTGGAAGCAAAATAAGCCACAAATATTACTCAATTGCTAAATAAAAATAAAAATAGCATTACATTTTTGGAGACATGTGTAGCTTATTTAGCCTTGTCTAGACAGTGTGCAAACTCTACATGCACCCATGTAGATGGGTATGAGGGCATGACTTGCCCTTCATGTATCCAATACCTTCATGTATCCAATGTATCTGTGTGACCTACACTTATTGATTCTAATCATAAGATATCTACATAACAATGTTCCATTAAACACCATGCCTTTGACAGCCAGCCCTGGAACCTCAGAGGGCCACTGATGGCTCCATGCCTGGCACTTTAAAATGTTTTTACCTAAAAGAGCTAATCATTTTCTGTAGGTTCAGTTCCAATTTTGAAGAAAGGTCCTCGGAGACCAAATGCATGTTTGTTGGTGGGTGGGTGGAATACCCCAAAATGGCCAGAATATAATTAACTACTACTATTATTATTGCTGTGCTATGATTAATAATACTAATAATAAATATCCCACTTTTTACCAATAATGGGACTCAAGGTGGCTAATAATGTATTAAAAACAACAGATTAAAAACTACACAAAAACTTCATCAAAACTACAAATTTAAATTGTTTTTTAAAAAACAAACAAGTTAAAACAAGTTAAAAACATTAAAATTCATTAACAAACCATGAAAACAGCACCACAGACCATAAAAAGCTATTCCAGTTGGTTTCTAAAAGCCTGAAGGAGGAAAAAAGTGTTTTAACTACCCAGCAGGAGAGCAAGGACAGAGTCATCCCTAGGGAGGGAGTTCCAGAGTCTGGGAACAGCCAGAGAAGGTTCTGTCCCTTGTTCCCACTATACTCAGACAGAAGCCCTTCTTTGCCCACTCAGTATACCAAATGCTCAATAGAGAGCTATATGCATAGATATGTACAGCAGTCTTCCAATGAGGCATCCAAAACAGATAAGATTACTAGTTTTGTCATAGCTACAGTCCTCAGCCCTCCATTTTTACTTACAAGATTTCTTCTTTAATTTACACCAACCGAGTATTTTTTTTATTGTAAAAATGCAACTCATTTAAAATTAGTACAAGAAAATTTTACGTTCTCCCCTCTACAGCACCTAGTTGCCTACAACCAATGTTACATCCAAACTGATACCCCCCCCCCCAAAAAAAAACCCTTGGACTTGCTAATACAGGAAATGACACCTTGGTATTTCTATGTTGGATTCTTGTTTAGTTATACCCTCATAGCCCTTTCTGGTTGCTACTTTCCCCTCTTTTTTAATTACTGCTTTTTTTTAGCCACACCTGCTTAGGGAAATATAAATATGCAGAAATTTCAGAATTCATTAAGTGAACAGTTTTTAGCATTTGTAAGAGCATCCTGGAGTAGGCAATGAAGAAATGGATGACTCATTCTACAAATATTTTGCTAAAAAATACTGCCTTTGCTGAATAGTCTTTCACTAAAATACATACCACATACTATTTTTGTGAATTTTTTTTTATTTACACACTGTATCTAGAAGCAGATACATAGATCCTTATACAATTTTTCAAAAAAAATGTGCAAGAAATTACTATAATCTTTTTAAGAAACCAAAACACATTTAAAATCAATGGACTTTGGATAATTCATTCTGTTGTGTGCTTAGTACAAATAGAGCACACGTAGCTGGAAACATACAGAAAAGTGTAAACTACAGCAATCTGGATTTTTAGTATGAATTGCATGGCACTCCATCACCACTATAAAACTTCTTTAACCCATACATAGTAATACAAAATTCTATAAGAATTTCTACCCACCCACCCACTTTATTATTGGCATAAAGAGTTTGGACCATTTCCAAATACATCAAACTCTACAGTATTTTATCATGTTAAACTATCCCCATCTTTGTTAAAGGACAAATTGTTCATATTTTTATAGTGCTGAAACTACAATATTAGCAATCTGATGTGATCACATTTTAGCTTTAATTATTAAAGTTATGTAACTGAAAATCCTTCCTTGCTGGAATTCCATCAGTATATTGCTGGCATTTTGGTTTCACTTAATAGTTCCAATATTTACACATTAAGAAATGCATCTGTATGAAAAAGCTGCATGTTTTGCAAAGATCATTAGCAAGAACTATTATAGCAATAAGCACCTTGACCAAAATATTGATACCTGGGGGCAGTGAAAAATAATAATTAAAAAAAAAAACCTGGGGTTGCTAGACTAGATCTGCTGGGATAAATAAAATTTAAACACAAAAATGAAATTATGTTGGGGAAATCCCTCACCAAGGTTTCATTAATTAAAATTACAAAATGTGTAATTATTCAAATTTTATGGCCAGGAATATTGCTAAGCTTCATCTGAATCACCACTCTTGCCATATTTCCCTTCTATACAGCTCTTTAAAAAGCTCTGCCCATCACCAATACTGACAACTTCAGCCTGCTTTCCATTCATCTGTCCCTGGAACTGGCAGTGTGTGTGTGTGTGGGGGGGGGGGGTAAGGGACCTATGAAGGCAACACTTATCTTTATTTTTTATACACACACTTTCTGATGTTCTGAATTTATGAGATACTTGCCAATTTTGAAGACACATAGTTTTTTTCATGAAAGAGAAATGTTATATTAGTCGCAGGACTTGATATGGGGCGATTCTGTTCCATACATGTACCATAGTGCTCCACAATAAGGATGAAAAGCATGGGCTTGTAAATCGGGATTTTTTTGGGGGGGGGGAGGGGGGGACTGCAGCTTTCATCCTCTCTCACAACTGGCTATCCTGGCTAGGGCTGCTGGAAGTTTTAAGATCACAGCAAGAAGCCCAACTATAGAGTCATAGCCCTAGCTTTCAAGCAGTGCTATCAACTTAGAAATTGTAATCCTTGGACGTATCCTTGTTAGATCTGGTGGTCTTATATGGTTTCATGTAAATACTCAGTACTGAATTTATGAGAACATGTTAAACAAGTTTGTGTGTTCTCACAGAATATTTTTTACAAAACCCAAAAATGTAAGAAGGAAGGCAGATGATGGAAACCAGATGGTTCCTCATGGTGCTGTGTTGATAGCATAGAACTGCATAATACAGGTGTGTGAAAAACAAAAGTATGACATTCATATATCTGAATTATCTTGACTACAGCATGATCCAAAATTTCCAATTCATAAATGTTATTTCATCACCTACTGAAAGGTGGCAAAGAAACAAGGCAGACACATTTCAGCAACACTGTAATAATCTCATGCTTTTGCTCTAAAAATAAATATGAAACCAATTAGAGGCATGTAAGACAATCTTCTAAAGAAATAATTCCCCTTATTATTGAAAGAATAGTGGATGCTACTCTGTGCAGATCCCTGAGTCTGGACTTTGCCCTTTGTTTCTTACACCAGGTTTTATTAAAAAAAAAACAAAAAAACAAAAAACAGAATTTTATTATAATAGGCTCAGAAATTGTTGCTGAAGTTCAAACTTGCTTTCTCAAAATATAGGAAAGACACCAACAAAACAGAGCTTGCTACTTCTTAATACTAAAATGAATTGCTTTTCTTTTAAGGGACACATTCAGGTATAAGTGTTATGGGCTATTTCTTTGCTGCCTACATAGCAGCTGCAGCCCAAGTGCTACTTAGTTATTGCTCTATTTTTATCACTAACTTTTTAACATGCTAATATACTAACTATATTTTTCAGTAAATTTACAATAGCATTTTACCTTTACCATAGTAACAATGTTCCATCTGCATTTATTATTGCAGCTACTGCAATAGAGGTGACAGTAATTTTTAAAGAACCAATTGTAAATATTATACCAATCCTATGATAATTTATTTATTACAAAGTGTTATTTCTGCTAGTGTTTTAGTAGCACAAAAATACTGATACAGAATCAACAGTTTGGTTTAAAGAATGGTTTTAAAACCTGAGGAAATTACTTAACATCGTAAAAATGCTGAACAGTAAATTAACTAATTTTTTTCTCCCTCATCCTGAAGGTGTCCCTTTGCTTCAATGCTAAAATAAAGTTGGTTTGAGAACCTACTAAGTGCTAGATGCAATTAAAACATGACTCAGTCTAACAGCTTGCATGAGTAGTCTACTGTCACAAGGAGGGCAATGTGGGAAGAGAAAATTCAGGCGAAACTGCGGCTGCAATATCCGTGAACAAGGACTTCCACTTCCCAGCAGACTGCTCATGGAAGTTTTTATGAACAGTTGCAGTAATTATTTTCTTACACTGAACATGTGAGCAGTCCACTCACTGGTACAGTCCAAATACATAAGAATGTGACTGAATATAGCACAGAAAATCCGTGTGGCTGTAAGACGTGGCCTTTCCACAAAATTAAAAGAACAGGGCAAGAAAGGCAATTCACCAAGTGTTTTCAATGTATTCATTCAAAAGTCATTACAGCATTTATTCACTCTTTTATGTAACACATGGTTGCAATTTGCCACTCACCTCAAACAAAAAACTATTACCTCAAATGACAAACTGAAGCCTGGGCACACACAGAGCAGCTACCAAAGGTTTATCTGTCTTAATAACTTTAGCAATTTAGGCCCTGAAACGTGTGTGTGTGTGTGTGAGAGAGAGAGAGAAAATGTTCACCACAGATGTTACTGGGCTATATGTTAAATGTTTTTCCACTTCTTGGCAGGGCAGCTACTTCCTTCACAGCCATCTAGAGAAGAAATAAACCAGTTTTACTGTAGCAATGCACATTGCTCATCCACCTAGAGATTTATCAAGTGGATGGTAGCAGCAAAATAGAATGTACCTGGTCTCATCGAGCTGCTTTTGAAAATTGCAGATAATTCAAAGGTGTGTAAGTACTGCCACTTTTATTTGCCTTTGATTGTTTCCGAAGTGGATGAGGACTAGTGTGTGTCACTGGCTGTTTCTACTCTATTAGTTGGCTAGCTTTATGGGAAATGAAGTCATGACTGTGCGAAAGTTAAAGCAGAAAAAAAGGACACTCATTTCATTCTTTCCTGGGGCACATGGTGGTATGTTGCTGTTTGATGGAGCACAGTGCCTTCCATAAATCCACCGTGATGCAGGGAGGTTAATCGTTTAACACCGTGCTGTAACAACTAGAGAAAAGGGTGAACACATCAAGTTAGGAAAGCACTGGCTGACCAGTTCAGGAAATCTATTTTCAGTATTGATGAACTGAATATGAAAAGGTATGGGGGAAAGGAAGTGTGCAGATTCATTATCTACTGTCTCAGAATAGCAATAAGACTGGGATATTAGAGAACAAATGTATATTTTCCCAAAATTATTATTCTGATTGTTAAATACTGGGATAATATTTACTTTAGATCTTTAGCGAATATACTTTATTCTAACGGGAAGCTTCTCTCACCTCCAACTCCCCAACCACTCATTCCTTTTTTATTTTTATAGGAGGGAATTTGCCCTCCCTCAGTGACAAGGGTTTTACCCAAAAGTATGCTCCTATAGTATTAAAAGGATGTCCTTATTCCTCCTGGTACCATAGTATATATTATTGTGCCTTTTATGTAGAAATTTTGTAGTCTTGCTTCATGAGTAAAATTCAGAAAACACGATGAAATTTTTGCATAAATATCAGAATGGCAAAGCCAAGAAATAACACACTCAAACACATATATTTTGCTCCAGAATTTAACAATACATTTCTCTCTTCTTCTTTTTTTCCCTTCAAAATCTATTTAGCTGGGTAAGAGAGACACATTTCACCGCTATCTTCCAGAGCAAATGACATGCTTTGCCTCTCATATTCTTTTTAAACACTATGATCTAAAAATAAATTTTAAAAAAATAGAAGTTTAGCATATCGATTCAGGCAACCCAGGATGTAGTGCCATTGCAGCACCTTGCAGCAACACTGTACTTTAATATTATAAACTCATTCAGAGCACAAAAAAGGCTAGGTAGAACAAGCAAGAGAGAATAACCCAAAAGCAAACATTTCTCTATACTTCATCACCCTTTAATTTTTTTTTTAAAAAAAAATCTAAACAGAAATATTCAAATTACTAAAATGGGAAAACAAAAGTTATTTATGATTATGAGGATAACATTCAAAGAAAAGAGAGAAAAAGTAAGACACATGGAGATGGCACAAAATAAATTCTGTAACCTTAAAATCACAGTCCCAAATTATACATTTACTTTTGGAACATTCAGGATTTAGCTTTTTCTTTTCTTAGTTAAATTTTTGTTCACAATATCTCTCTAAAATAAAAACTAAATAGAAGCCGTATTACTTACTTTCCACCGTAACAAAATCAGCATGGGAACAACTTGCTAGCCCATGAACAAATAGTTAAACTGCTTCAATCCAGAGAAATTAAGGTTCAAAACATACTGCAGAAATAATCCAGTTTGAGACCACTTTAACTGTCCTGGCTCAATGCTAGGGAATTCTGGGAACTCTAGTTTTGTAAAATATTTAGCCTTCTCTATCAGAGATCTCTTGTGCCACAATAAACTACAATTCCGAGGATTCCCTAGCACTGAGCCAGGGCTATTAAAGCAGTCTCAAACTGGATTATTTCTGCAGTGTGCTTTGAACCAAAGACTCCAATTCTATACCAATTTACCTGGGTGTTAAGTTCCATTGAACTCAGCAGGACTTATTTCAGCACAGAAATGTGCAAGATTATATTCTTAGACCTGGAACAACAGGCCAAATGAAGCAGCTTCTGGCCACTTTGGGGACATGGTGTTCAAACACTGCACACCTCCAAAGTACCCTAAAACTGCACTCTGGTCCTTTGGACCAAAGCAAAAAGGAGTCGGAATAACTGGAGTCCTGGAAGCATGTGTTGGGTCCTGCGGCCATGGCCTGCTTTGGGAACAGGCCATGCAGCCGCATGGTCCCAACCTGCTTGCAGCCAGAGCGGACTTAAGCCGCTCTTTCCCGCCGGTCTGCTGCAGCCCTTTGTTACACTTCAGTCCCAGAGAAATCAATGCCACTCAAATTAGCCACAGGTTTTTGTAAATAACAGGAGGCCAACTTTCTCTGGTTTGAGCCCAATGGGTAAAGGATCTCCTTCTTTAGCCCTTCCAGTGCACTGGAAACATTTCCTGTGCAGGTCCAATTGAAGTAGAAAGAAATGCCTAAAAATAAATTTATTTATATTATGAAAAGCCTGCTAACAGAGCAGCTCTTTGGTGGTTTTGCCCACACCAGGTCTTTTAAAACGGAATTTATTTTTCCTGGTTTCAAATCAGGATAAGTACAAATGAAACTGGTAATGCACTGAAACATTTCCTATGGGGATTATGCTACAATGCAATCAATCTAATCTTAATTTTAAAACATGCAAGGTTTAAATCAATAATTTGGAGGGATACATTTAAATTCTCCTTTTCCTCTGCTGATTAAAAAGAAATACAAGGATGGAATATGAATGCTAACCATTTTTTTAAAAAAAACAAAACACTTTTTTAAAAATTGAAGGAATGATCCAGCAAAGTACTTCTTAAAAGCCAACTTATTTATATAGGAAAACTTAGGCATGTGTTTAATTTGTACTATGAATCAGAGAAGGCATCTTTGCTTCACTGTAGTAGGATAAAGTCCTATTTTTGCTGTAATTATGGAGCAACATTGAGCTCCAATGAAGTCAATCATTTTTTAAAAAAAAAATTACACTAGGACAAAACCCATAAAGTTAAAATTGTCAGAAAATTAGATATATTTCCACATGCTATAGCTTAGTGCAGGGGTAGGCAACCTTTCCCCTTTAAGGGCCGATGGACTTCAGCTCCCAGAAGCCTCAGCCATGTTGGCCAATAGTCCCATGTTGGCCAATAGCTCCTGGGATTCTGGGAGCTGAAGTCCCTCGGCCCTTAAAGGGGAAAGGTTGCCTACCCCTGGCTTAGTGCAAACCAGAATATTTACTGGGAAATCAAATAACTGAAAAAGTAGCTTTAAAACTACATTTGCTTTTCCTTAAATAACAGAATGAACATTTCAATATCTAATCCCCAGGAGTATTTTGGAAGGTCAGTTGTTTTTTGTTTTTTTTAAAAAATGGTTCAGAATGAAAAAATAATAATAATGTCTACAGTGTTTGAAACTATTTAGAAGAATGGAGGCTTTGTAAAGATATGTTGTCCAACTGTGCTGCATCCCACATTCCCTCCAGCCCATAACTGACTTTTTTTTTTAATGAAGACATTGGGGTATTTTAAGTATGCACTCATCCCTCCACATCTGCTGGTGTAAGGGGCACAGGACCCCTGTGAATGTGGAAAAACTACAAATAACAAAAACACTAGAGAGAACACTTCTCTAGGAATCTCTGGGTCCTCCTGCGCAACTCTGTGATCAACAGCTGTCAGACACTGACCATAAAATTGCGCTGGAGGAGCTACAAATGCCTAGTGAAGTGTTCTCTCTAGGAATCTCTAGGTCAGGGGTAGGCAACCTTTCCCCTTTAAGGGCCGAGGGACTTCAGCTCCCAGAAGCCTCAACCATGTTGGCCAATAGTCCCATGTTGGCCAATAGCTCCTGGGATTCTGGGAGTTGAAGTCCTTCGGCCCTTAAAGGGGAAAGGTTGCCTACCCCTGCTCTAGGTCCTGCAATGCAAGTTTTGGTTAAATTTGAACATAAGTTGCTCTGGGGGACCTAGAAATTCCTAGAGAGAACCTATTAATAAAATGCGTGAATAATCAAATCCACAAAAGTCAAAGCCGCAAATGTGGAGGGATGAGTGTATATCTGAATTCTGTATACCCGCACGTTTTATCCACAACCTTTTTAAAATTAAAAACAAATAAACAAAACAGGCGATTTGAAGAAGATAGAACTTATCCCATCAAGTTTCAACTTTTACTTATGGTTAAAAACACGTTAAATGTGTTTCAAATGCATAAAAATCACAGTGGATTAGCAGCAAAGGAGACGGGGAAGTTTTAGGAAAACTCTTATCATTCACATTATGATTACTTTGCCCACTGAATGAAAGATAGCAATTGATGCCTCTAAAAAACCTTGAGATCATTATTTTTAAAAGAAAAACCCAGACTACCTATTAAACAAATAAAAATGCATTACCCTTCTTGATGCACAAAAATGAAATTATGGCAGCAAAAGACTAATAGCAATTAAAGTTTGTAAACGGTATTTCAATCTCTCTCCTTTAATTTTTTTCATTGTTGTTGTTCCCAAAGTGCAAGTTGCAAGGTTCCCATAAGCCTTCAGTAGTGCTTTTCTTGTAAATAATCCTTCATTTTGTTTGGCAAAGGCAGTTTCTGAATCAAATCTATTCTGGTATATTGGCGTATAACAAAGCGACACAGGTACTGCAAAGAACGCACCTGCATAAAACGAGATACTGGATTGGTCAGTCTGACTGGATACGTTGTAGATCCAGGCAATCGAGACCTTGAATAGCAAAATGCTCCATTTTCAGAATCCCTGATAGAGTGTTCAATTAAATCAACTATAGAAGTATGTCCCTCCACATCTGGTTGTTCATAAAAGCTAAATCTACCATTTGAATGTTCAATTCTAGTATGAAGAGTTTTACCATGGGAACGGAAACTTAGGCTTAAAAGATAGCGGTCATCAGAGCTGTCTCGCACAAGAAATGAACCATCAGGAACACTAGCCAATTTTCCCTCTGCTTCCCATCTTGTAATTGGACCCCAGTACCATCCTTGTTTTGCAAGTTTTTTCAGTTCTTCTGTGAGACTTGTCACAACCATGGGGCCACTGTTTTGTACAGAATCATAGACTCTTCCTACCCCAGGTGCAGAGTTGGGATCAAAATTCAAATGGCAACGCATACTTTCAGCCACATGGACATCTGTGCCATTCAAGCCATTAAAGTTCCTTTGGATTTGATTATTCTGTAGTGGAGGTAGCAATGGAGAGAGTGGAGGAACATCACTCTGATTAACTCTTGGGCTTTGCAACATGACGCCTGTGGTACCAATTAATAAACCACTTTGGTCCACAAAGATATCTGGAGCAACTACTACATCATGACTCACTGGAGCTTCCTCTTCATGAAACGCACCACCACCCATCTGAGAAGAAACAGTTGAAACTTCCATGGGTGAGGAACTATCCAAACAGTAACTACGTGATCCTTCCAAAGGATACATTCCCTCATCTAAAGGCACAGTATACTGAATGTAGTCTTGAGGCATAAGTCCAATAACTACAGGCACATGTTCATCAATATGGAGATGCAAATCTCCATTCTGAGATTCTGTACTTTTTAATGCATTGTTTTGTTCCTGGAACATGCTGTCTGACTGCAAGTCATGGAAATCTTTGCGAACACCATTCAGTGCAGGACTTGGATTGGATGAGTGGACCAAGGCTTTCACTTTCACTTCCATTTTTATACATGTTTCTTCTGAGTTTGTTGAACGAAGAGGCCATGGAGTTGGACTATAATGGTGATTTCGGAGGGATGTGGATCTAAGAGGTCTTTGAGTTCTCACATCTTTGAAGGTTATTGGAGCAGAAGATGACGAAAAGGTATCATCATCAGCAGAGCTTACAGAAGGTGTACTACCTTTGCTGCCTTTCTGCTTTTGTTTTGCTGAAAGTCTTCTTTTTAATGTACCCATTAAACTTTCACTTTTTGATCTGTTCTTCCCACTTTTGTCATCTTCACTATTGATGTCACAGCCAGCCAAATCTTTGCCATAGCAGCTCCCAAACAAGGAGTCATCTTTTCCAAAATCATTCAATGATGGTTGTGTGACTACAACAAAGTCACTTTCATCTTTGCTCTTATTTAAATTAAAAGACTTACGAATAGTCTTCAAACTAATCTTCTTCATTATGAAAGCACAGGCAACTCTGATCGTTTGAGTCTTTTGGAGTTCTGTCCCTAAAACATGTAAAGCAGAAGCTTCTTCATTGATGTGTCTCATCCACTCTCATTTAACTTCCGAGATCCATTTTCTGAAAAACAGGAAGACAAATTTTACACAAGATCAAAATCAGTATCATTAGTGTTAAAATACTGGTCATTTTTCTTGAATAAAATACATTTTATATATTTCATTGTATTCATCTTTGTTTTGCTGGATATTTAACAGTAAGGGGGGTTGCAGACTGCCAGAAATAGTGCAAATTGAGTCCACTTTTAGGGTTAGGGTTAGGGAATCATGGGAACTGTATTTTATTGTGGCACCAGAGCTCTCTGACAGAGAAGGCTCAATGTCTCAGAAAAAAAAATTCCCATGATTCCCTAGCACTAACCCTAACCCTAAAAGTGGACTCAATTTGCACTATTTCTGGCAGTCTGCAACCCCCCTAAGTAAGTTTATTTGTGTAGCATAAGGCATTACAAAAAGGAATTGAAATACAACACAAAATTAGATACATGATAAAAGTAATACATTACATCACATAGCTAAAACCATCTAAAACCATTAACCTTATAGGCTCAATTCAAATTAAAAAACAACACAAAGATTGGATACACTGCAAATACATGATGTTACCTCACAAAGCTGAAATCAGCTATACATTTTTTATAGGTTCATATCTATCCTGAAACCTAACCATCATTATTGCAAAATTTCCTCCATAAAATTGATGCTTTAAAGGCAAAGCAAGCTACCTTTTCAGAAGTGTATGGTAAAGTGTCCCCTAAAAGAAAATTGATTTGATACGAATCAAAACTGGTTGGTACCAGTCCTAGCTCTACCAGTTCTCTTATATTTTTATAAATTGGGCATACAAGTAAATGACGGGTTAGGTCTTCAGCTGTACTGGTTCCACATGGGCAAACTCTTCCCAAGTGATCTTTTGATAATGTGCTTGCTATTTAACATTGGGCTTAGACTCTGGCTTAGAATGATTTGGAGGACCATGAGCAACTCATGCTCCAAAGTCCTATCTCTCTAAAGGCTTCCCTTCCGTTTCAAATGTAGGACTAATCATAGTATGCAATGGTGAGAAAACTGGCAGTAAATTTATGTACGCCAAATCAAAATCAGAAACACACTTTAAACTATTGTTTCCCATTCTGGTTTGGAACGCAATCCAGAGAACAATTTCTTGGTGTCCTGGTTTAACTAAATTAAATTAATTTAGTTAAACTAGTTGGATACATTTTAACCTTCTACCAATAGAAGGTTGGTTCATTTTTTCAGCTCATTTTTTGTGGCTGACAAACAAGTTATCCTTTTTACTTCCAATCACTGTGCAGAAAATTAGACTAGAGAACACTAAAAAAATACACCATAGGGAATGCTCTATATGTTGTTGTTCTATGACTTCAAGTAATTTCTGATTTATGTGATCTATCCTAAAGCCACAAGATCCCACCTGCTCTTGAACACTAAGCAGGTTCAGACCTGGTTAGTAAACTGGATGGGAGACTGCCAATGAATGCCAGGTGCTGTAGGCAATATTTCATAGACAGGAACTGGCAAAACCACTTCTGAGTCTATCTTGCATAAGGAAACCCTATGAAATTGATGAGGTCACCGTAAGTCAACAGGCAACTTGAAGGCACATACACACACAAAGTGAACCTATCATAGGACGTTATCACACGGGGAGTTGCGGGGAGAAAGTGGAAATAAACGGGACGAGTGGAAGACTTTAATTTACGGGATTTGTCCCGTTCCGCCTCGTTTGATAACTAAATTCGAATTTAAAAGGGGGTTAATTCGAACGAAAACCTGATCTTTTCATTTTCAGGATTTTTGAGGATTTGAAAAGATCAGGTTTTTGTTCAAATTAACCCCCTTTTAAATTCGAATTTAGTTATCAGACGAGGCGGAACGGGACAAATCCCGTAAATTAAAGACTTCCGCTCGTGCCCGTTTATTTCCACTTTCTCCCTGCGACTCCCCATGTGATAACGTCCATAGTGTTTTCTTGGCAAGATTTGTTCAAAGGGGTTTTGCCATTGCCTTTCTCGAAGGACGAGAGTCTGATTTGCCCAAGGTCACCCAGCAGATTTCCATGGTTAAAGAAAGATTCAAACCTTGATCTCCCAGAGACCTAGTCCAATTCTCAAACCACTACACCATACTTGCTCTCATAATACTATATTACAATTTCTAATAAAATTCCTCTAAGGACTGCCCAATAATGACGTTCCATATAACACGTTTTAAACGGAAGAAAGGAATGTATGCATGTGTTTCTGTAAGAAGAAAATCTGAACATTCTCAACTCAAGCAATTTCTGCAAAACAATGTCCTTTACAAAAGAAAGTATTGTATAGCAGTGGTTCTCAAACGGAGGGATGGGACCTCCAGTATATGTGACAGTGGGTCAAGGGGAGTGTGAGACTTGGAGGCCCTGATCCCGCCTCCTCCTATTCCTAAACTTTTTTACATGTGAAATTTACTCATGCATTGAGTTAAATATTGAATTTATTTAAAGTTCTAATTTGAATGATGCTATTTCCTTGCAAAATGTTAAATATGAATATACATGAATGTGTGAATGAAAAAATGCACATAAAAATACACAAAATAAAATATTTTTATTCATCTACTACATTGAGTGGGGTGGGTGGGTGGGTGATGTCTACATGTAAATGTAAAGGACGGTCCCAAGTGTAAAATGTTTGAGTACCACTTATCTAGAGTTCATTTCAAGCTGCCATTTTTGGTGAGGTTTGTTTTGTTTTATTTTGTTTTGAAGATAAGACCACAAAATGTCATGCCATAATAATTTTAAAGTGCTATATGACGGCTGATTTGCAGCAAACTTAATGCAGCTACCACTCTGATAATTTTAAATTGCATATGAATTTACAGAAAAATAATAATTGGACAGACTAAACTTTATTCAGTGGGAGAATTCATCTTTGCTATTTGTCAAAATGCCCACAAAAATGCACAGAGATAACGGGAAAAATAAATACATTCAAGAACACTCACAACGAAGATGCCAGGCCTGCCCCTTGTAAGCCCATTTCTTGGTTTAATTTTTGCCCTTCCTCAACAATCCTTTCAAATGCAGCCTATCCCACTCCTACCTTGCAACACTTAACAGGACCTTCTGGGGATATAACCCACACCAATAGGCATAAGACTCCTCTACTGAAATATTAATCTCTAAATAATTTTCCTGCAAGTATTCAGCCTTGTAATAGACTAAGCTGATTTTAAATATTTGTGGGACAATTAAGAGGGACTTCAAAAGTGTAAAGGTTGCTAAATTATCCCACCAGAATTTAACGTTCTTACATTCTATGCGTGAGACTCTGCTCATGTCAACATCAACTATTCTCCTCCAAGATACTTATCTCCAGCTAGTTCTCCACTGTGAACAAGATTTAGAAATTATTACCAAATTTGGTTCTACAGCATTTGCAGTGTGAGCCACAAATCACTTAATATGAAGTATCTGTGGTTTCTCTTACTTCCTTAAAAGCTCTAAAAAGATTCAAAAGTACGTAAGTATTCTGCATTAAAACTTTCACAACATTAGGTTATTCTATCTACAGAATAACCATATGTTTGCTACAAAGTACCAGATTGTCTGTTCAAAGCTAAACAATGTCACTTAATTACAGCTCTGATCTAAAGCCACTAATTCCAGTGAGAAGACTCTCACTTATTTTAATTGGATTTGGCTCTGGCCTTGCAACAATTAACTACTGACTTGGTATTTAAGAACAGCAGTAAGGTCCCATTGACCCTCCAAGCATCAAAACTATGGACAGAAGAGAACTACCGTATTTTTTGGCATATAAGACGCTCCGGCATATAAGACGCACCCAATTTTAAAGGAGGAAAATCTAGAAAAAAAAAGATTCTTAACCAAATACTGTAGTAAAATATTTTATATCAACTGTATAAAGTTAACAGCAGTTTAAGAACAATTTTAAGTTGTAAATGTAAGTTTAAGCCAGCAGCAGGGCCAGGTATTGCACAAATTCCCTGCCCAACTTTCTTGCAAGTCTCCTGTCGCCTTATGGTGACTCCATGAATTTCTTAGGGATTTCTTAGGCAAGGAAGACTCGAGAAGTGGTTTTGCCAGTTCCTTCCTCTGAAATACAGCCTGCAGCACCTGGGACTCTTTGGCGGTCTCTCATCCAAGGACTATCCAGGGCTGACCCTGCTTAGCTTCCAAGATCAGATGGACTGGTACCTTTGGAGTTTTTAGGCCATTGGCTTATGGAGTAATTTATGGCTTATTTTGACCCTACCATGAGGGTTTTCTTGGCAGATTTCTTCAGAGGAGGGAGTTTGCCATTTCCACCCTCTGAGGCTGAGACAGTGTAACTTGTCCAGGGTACTAATCCAGTGCCTTGGAGTAATTTCTGGCTCATTTGGATCCTACCATGAGGGTTTTCCTGGCAGATTTCTTCAGAGGAGGGAGTTTGCCATTTCCACCCTCTGAGGCTGAGACAGTGTAACTTGGCCAGGGTACTAATCCAGTGCCTTGGAGTAATTTCTGGCTCATTTTGACACTACCATGAGGGTTTTCTTGGCAGATTTCTTCAGAGGAGGGAGTTTGCAATTTCCACCCTCTGAGGCTGAGACAGTGTAACTTGGCCAGGGTAATAATCCAGTGCCTTGGAGTAATTTCTGGCTCATTTTGATCCTACCATGAGGGTTTTCCTGGCAGATTTCTTCAGAGGAGGGAGTTTGCCATTTCCACCCTCTGAGGCTGAGACAGTGTAACTTGGCCAGGGTACTAATCCAGTGCCTTGGAGTAATTTCTGGCTCATTTTGATCCTACCATGAGGGTTTTCCTGGCAGATTTCTTCAGAGGAGGGAGTTTGCCATTTCCACCCTCTGAGGCTGAGACAGTGTAACTTGGCCAGGGTACTAATCCAGTGCCTTGGAGTAATTTCTGGCTCATTTTGATCCTACCATGAGGGTTTTCCTGGCAGATTTCTTCAAGGGGGGGACTCTTTCCACCCCCGTCCTGGGTGCTCCAATGGACTCTTCCTGGGATGGGAGGATGTCCTCTGACCCCAGGAAGAGTCCATTGAAGCACCCAGGATGGGGGTGGAAAGAGGAGGAGCACATTCAACTAGCCAGGAAAAGAGGACTCTTTCCACCCCCGTCCTGGCTGCTCCAATGGGCTCTTCCTGGGATGGGAGGAGCCCACTGGAGCACCGAGGCTGAGGTTGAAATGAGGCCTACTTTTAGCCTAGGCCTCGGCAGTTTGCCCTCAGCTTGTATATTCGCTTTATTAGGCGCAGCAACTTCCCCACCCTCGTTTGGGGGAAGAAAAAATGTGTCTTATATGCCGAAAAATACGGTATGTATCTGTATTCATGAGAGAACAACTTTCTAGCTGGTACGTAATAATATAAACTGAAGTGAATCCCTACTGTTAATTTCATCAGTACTTTCTTGTTTAAGATCAGGACAATCACTTTGGATAAATATGTCAATTAGAAAATTTCAGGCAACTTTTAGAAGCAGTTCTATACTTTCTGTTTTGGTTTATAATCCCATATCTTTCAAAGCATGGTAAGAGAAAAAGAATGATCTAGTCTGGGTGTGTTTAGTATTATATGCCAAGCAACAACAATCTTTAGGTTTACAGCTTCCCCTCTTCTTTCTGACCTACCCCACAAGGAGACTAAAACTACCCCAGTTATGAAGAAAGAGAGTGAAAAGCTATAATGTGTTTAGCTGTTTATGTTTGGCACACCTGTCAAACATAGCCAGCTGATCACATATTATTTTACCTCAGCCTGATATTCTTAAATCATTCATGAAGCCATGATGTTTGACGAACTTTGCAGTCATGTCTGATCTATCTTGAACAGGAAGTGTTACATAGTTTCTATAAATACAAATCTTTCTCCTGGATGCTTCTGCTTTGGGGCATTTAATCCGGAACAAAAGTAGTTTTTAAAATTAAATTAAGCAGAAATAAAGCAGAATAACAATGTTTGTTTTTGTTTTGTCTTTTAAACAAAACTTTAAGACAGTTGCGCTAGTTAGGAAGCAAGCCAATTCTACAAGCGTCAAGGATTTCTGGAATATGTTTTCATTTTTGCAGTGAAATAAGAGTCAAATGACAATACTTTGCCCTTCATAAATTCAGTGTAGATTCAGAAACTCAACTCCTGTCCCTACATGGAAGGAAGAAACAGTAATATTCTGAACCTCTGTAGTTCCTTGTCAGATTAAAATCAGGGGTGTGTTCTAATTGTGGTGAGTTATCAATCCAGGACATAAAGCCAGTTTGATTCTTGTTTCTTTCAACTAATCACAGTGAGGCCAAATTACAGATTCCTGAGTTAGGTGTGTTGGCAAACTGTGATTAGTTCAAAGGTAAAACAGTTCAGCTTCCTCCTCTCATGTCCAGAAATTCTCCAGTGTCACCTTCTGAACTTGCCCCACAAGGAAGGAATGGAGCCAATATAAAACAGTTCTTCCAAGTCCCATCCCAGTGGAAGTTCAATACCTTGCCAGAAATGCAGTATTGATAGCTAGTAATAACTATAAAATGTAGTGCGAATAGGAAGGGTGTTGTTGTTTTTCCAGTAATGGTCTTACAACTACCTCCTTTAGGAATATTTGAATTATGCCTTGTAAAAAAACACTGACCATACCTATTTACCCACTCAGCCACTCCATCTCGGAGCAGGGATCTAACACTATCCCTATCCTTGGCTGGACAAATTCAAAATCATCCATTCACACTGAAAAGCAAAAGCTAAGCTTACATCCACTAATCTGCATTAACTACAGCATCCAAGTCAGAGCAGTCTGGAGCAAATGCTAATAGACATGGATGACAGTGTGGATCTACTTTAGTGAGTGACAAATGGCACTATCTTGATTTAAAATTTTCCTTTGTTACTAGCCAGAGTGTCCAACATTATTCAGAACTATCATTAACCGTTGTTAATGATCCTTCAGTACCAACTGAACTGGAGGATAACTGCCTCTCTCTTTGAAAATCCACTTTGAAAAATATGTCATGCTCTGCAGAGGGGTGGGATATAAATAAATAAATAAATAAATAAATAAATACAAAGTTGCCCTTGAGAGAGCATGCCTCTCCCAATTAGACACCTCATACACTACTCTGAATGAATGCAAAAGTTAGGATGCCCCCAGCTCTTCCCCTCATGAATTTCATGCATGTCATATATTAAGTCAGACTACTCAAAGAGCTGGTGAATAACTGTTCTCACATGACACAGTAAAACACAGAAACTTACTTATATTTATATGACTGTGACTTTCACAAGATCCAGAAACCAATCCAAAACAAATTTTAATTAATCATGCTCATTTCAAACTAAAGTTACATGCAAGTTATCATGCCTAAAAATGAGCATTAGTCATAATTCATTGAGAAGAACACTGTAATGTGCTAGACATTTATTTTTAATTTTTTTTTGTGTTTCACAAAATATCTAAAATTAAAGTCTTCTATACTGGACTTCACTTTAGGGTTGCCATAAATCAGAAACAACTTGACAGCATACAACAACAACACTGCACCAAATGCAACTAATCACAATGTTTTAAAACTGTACTGATAAACAGAAAACCAGTTATTTGCATGTTTTGTATGGTTCTTACATTTCTTATAATAGCCATCACAAAATTCAGCTGGACATTAATTGCTCCTGGAAAGACTTGCTGTTAAACACCTTCTAGTTGACTTTGACTCATGACAACCCCATGAGTGAGACACCTCCAAGACCCCCTGTCCTCAACCACTCTGCTCAGGTCCTACAGGCCCCGGACTGTGGCTTCTTTAAGTGAGTTTAAATCTAATATGTGGTCTTCCTCTACTTCTACTACCCTCCACCTTTCCTAGCATTGTTGACTTTTCTAATGATTCATTCCTTCTCATGATATGTCTGAAGTACAACCATCTCAATCTGATCAACTTGGGGGCGAAACAGAGCGCCCCGAAGGAGTGGCTCTGCGCTGCCCCTTCTCTTGCCGGATCAGCGTTTTCCCACAAAATGCAGCTTGTTTTAAGAACGGGGAAAAGCCGCCCTTTTGTTTTTCTGTGGCGCAGCGTGTATAAACCCTATGCCACAGAAACGGTGTGATGCCGCAGCACCTGCAGTCAGCCATGCGGCTTCCTGGCAATGTGGGGGCATGCTGCTATCTGCCTGCCATGTCTCCTAGCTGCCAGCTCTTTATGCCGGTCTGTTCAGCTCCTTGGTTTCCAAGAAGAGTTCAGGCTTGATCTGTTCTAGGATCCATTTGTTTGTCTTTTTGGCCGTTCACAGTATCCTCAGCACTCTTCTCCAGATCACATCTCAAATGTCAGCCTTCTTTACTCTTCAGCTCTGACATCCATATATGGTGATGGGGAATACAATTGGTTCGACTATCCTAATAATGTTCAGTTTTATATCTTTGAACTTTAGGATCTTGTCTAGTTCCTTCCCAATCTTTGTCTTCTGATTTCTTGACTGCAATCTCCATTCTGATCATGATTGATCCAAAGCAGGAAAACTCTTTACTATTTTTATTTCTTCATCTAAATATTCCATAGTCATTATTTTTGTTTTCTTAATGTTCAACAGTAAGACTGCCTTAGCACTTTCCTCTTTGACTTCCTTTAGTAATTGTTCCAAGCCTTTCTTTTTTTGTGCTAGTAGTATGATGTCATCTGCATAAACTTATGTTGTTGATATGCCTTCCTCCAAAGGAGGAAGCTTCAATATTAATAATGAAACAGATTCCATCACACAGTTTACACGTAATGCTCTTGGTGTGATTATTGTTTCAGGCTTCATATACCATAGTTTATAAAACTAGGAACAGACACTGAGACTGACCACCTCTCTCTTTCTCTCTATCTTGCATAAACTTCAACGCAAATAGCATGGCTTGTATTAAGCCAGAGTTCTCCATGTGAACAAGCAAGTACATTCTTCCCTTTCCCCTTTGATGAGGAAGCAGCTTCAGGAAAAGATTTTGACTGGAAACATAACCTGCAGGAAAGGGGTTAACTGACTTCACCACTGTCATTGCTTTAATTAAATATGCAGTTCCCCATAACTCCATGTCAGGTTTTTAAAAGCAAAAAACCTTGTCAGAAAAAGTCTTCAGCTCACTTTCTCTGTAGCCTAACATTCAATGAATGCAGAAATGAAAGTACATAGCAATATTTTTTAACAATAAGATTACTACATAACAATATTCTGACATATTTTAACTGGTTATGTGAAACTTTAAGAGTAGAAATCCAGATTTTGGTTTTGTGTTTTTAAAGTAAGTGTTAAATGCCATAGAGAATAAAAATACCTAAAAATGTCATTGCACGGAAAATTATCCAAACCCAGTGGCACTGCTCTTTCCCAGCAGAGAATGCCTGAACATTATAAACAATGAGTAGCTCCACCCACTTTACTCTTAATAGGCAGGGAGAAACAAAAAGGCGTGTCTGGGCTTGAGAAAGTTATATGCTCTCAGCCTCAAGTGAAGGCAATGGTTCCCTTCCAACTCTAGAATCCTAGGTATTCCTGCATGATAGAAGGGGGTTGGACTAGATGACTCATGGGATCCCTTACAATGCTAGAATTTCTCCATGGCAGAATGCCTACTTGGCAGAAGAGAACTGCCACTTCAGCCCACCCCTGCCCCCATTCTCTTCTGTGAGAATTTGAATGGGAGAACAGGAGAAAGGGAGGGAAATGACAATGAGCCTCAGAGGAAGGCAATGATAAGCCCCCTCCCTTTGAACTAGCCTTGCCAAGAAGACCTCAAGATAAAGGCGCCATAAATCAGAAGTAGGTAATCATGGGAGTTTTAATATTTCTTACTGCCTTTTATTAACATTTCCAGGGGCTGGTCTTTTGTTAAGCTAATGGATCTTTACTTAATGGCCCTTGGGGGCCCTTTCAATTCTAGGATTCTGTGTATTCCTGCACACACCTTCAAGAAGCCCATCAACCTATGGTGGGGGGGTTGTGAATTTCCTAGGGTTTTCTTAAGTGAGGAATCCTGAAAGGTGATTTTCTCAGTTCCTTCCTGTGAAAGCTAGCCTACAACACTTAGTATTCCCTGGCAGTCTCCTATCCAAATACTAACCAGGGCTGACTGACCCTGCATGGCTTCCAAGCTCCGGATGTTGGACTGAAGCTCCCAGCATTTCTCAGCATTGGCTACACCAGTTAGGGGCTGCTGGAACTTGCAGTTCAACAATAGTTGGACTCCATAATGCAGCGCAATGAAATGTAGAAACAAGGTAGAGATATAAAATTAGAGTTTGGAAATCTCAACACCTCATTGGCAAAACAGCTTTACCTTTACTAAAATTCATATCCTCCTGCACTCCCTATGGTTTTATTGCAATGATGCCATAAAGCAAATGAACGAAATTCAAAAGGAATTTCCTGCCCCAATTGGAATGGCTGATCATTGGCCATTGTGAGAGACAGGCATTGTAATTATCTCACACTTTTCATGCGGGGAGAAAGTAATTTTATTTACACCATTCTTCAGGCATAAGAAGAATTATTCTACCATTTCACAACACTATTTCAAACTGCTAGATTCACAGAAGCTGGGACTAGTGATGGGAGCTCACCCCATCATGCAGCACCTGGGCCTCGAACTGCCAACCTGCCAATCTTGCAATCAATAAAGTCAGCATCTTAACTGTTGAGCCACTGCGTCCCTAAGACAGAAATGGAATAGTGAGATATAAAAGGAATAGTGAGATATAACGATAAAGGCAGGAGAGGAAATCATAAGACAAGCAAAAAAATGAGCGGAACTGTCAAACCTATGCCATCTTTTAAAGAGAACTGAAATTTTCCAGTTGCTTCTTCAGTCATCTCAGTGCACAACATAATATATACACGTACACAGGTATCATACGTTACTATCTCTAGGATGAAGTGCAAAATCAACAACAACATTCTCATCTGACTATCAACAGTAATGCTCTGACAGCACAACTAGTAACTAGTTGTACAAAATCTGCAAGATATGCTTTTGCAATCTGGCATAAAAATGACAGGAAAACAACCAAAACTGACCATGTGTGAACATTTTTTGCATCATTAAACAGCAGAACTGTTTGTACACAAACATGACAGCAGAATATAAAGCAATTTATTTTTATGCCAGAATAAAGGTTGTAGAAATTAGAGCATATACCCCTTGTTAAAAGGCATGAAGTTAATCAAGGTCTTAAAAACGCTGTCCCAAAGGCCAGTTTTCTGCCCCAAAATGCATTTCAATGTATTTTCCATGTAGGGTGGGTGGGTGTCCTTGTCTATAACACAAAATTCAGCTCACAGTATATAAACTTATACAGGCAATGTAGCAATTGCACTAGTAAAATACACTATATTTAATGATGAAAATGTTCCATTATCTTTTTCTAACTATAAGATGTCTTGGTATCATCTTCTGAAATAAGCAGGCAATGTTACACTGATAGTCTGTTCAGGCTAACAACATTCTGAGGACCACAAACCTGGATTCAACCTTATGTGAACTGTAGTGCCTCTTCTAAAAAAGATGTGCATTCACATGTGTATTTTAAAGACATTTTCTTTGCACGATATTGCTGCCCCCTCCACACTTTTATATTATAAAATATGTTAGAGCTGTCAAACACCCCTCCCCATTTTTAGTCTACCTAGAAAATCTCCAAATGCTTCCTTTTTAAAAAGCCAACAAATATTGTTTTGAAGTCTGCTTTCAAGAGAAGCTTGAAAATGCAAACACAGAGAAAAATGTCCCATCAATTCAAAGGAAACTGGCATTCTGTTTCAAAGAGGCCAACCTTGATGCCTATGAGAATCCCATGAGCAAGCCATATGAAACTAATATTTTCCAGCATTTAGTATTTAGAGATTTACTGACTAGAAGTCACTGATATCTTTATCTCTTTTAAATAATGCCAAATATTCTATTAGCTCTGAAATACAGAACAAATACTGTATATGAAATGTTTCATGAGTATGGATCAGTGTTCTCTCTCTCTCACTCTTGAAAGGACATTAAGTTGGATATCAAAAGAAAAAAACTCTACACCCATGGAGGTGCTACTGAATTTGCTACCTAGCAACAAAGCCTGTTATTTGTGTTTCTAATTACAACCTCCATAACAAGTTCGGAAAAGCAATTCAAAATTCTTATTGTGGTGGTATATTAGATAGCAGACCTCTGTGCATGAAATAAGTGAACAATGATACCTCTGTTTTTGCAATTTTTAGACAACTCATAAAGTATGCAATTTACTGGTCAATTTTTTTGTTCATAAACATTTATCAAGAGCTATCGCAAACATTTATAAAATGTTATTTCCACAGTATTAATATAATCATCCATGACAGGAAATATAGTATTTTACAGTACCCCACTCCAACTGTTCCAGTTTTGTTTATAAGGACCATACTATTCCCTGATACAGTAGCTCCAATGGCTCCCAATTTGTTTCCAAGCACAATCCAAAATGCTGCTTAAGTCCTTTATAGTTCAAGTCTAGGCTATCAAGCAGACCGTATCTCCCTATATGAGCCTGCTCAGGCCCTGAAATCATGGCAGGTCCTTCTCTGAGTTCAGCTACCATCACAACCATAGTTGATGGGGATGCAAAACGGCCTTCTCTAAATTCTGGAACGTCCTTCCCAAGGAAGCTAGAATGCCCCCCCCATCTCCTTTCCATTGCCAGGCCAAGAACTTTTTATTTCAGACTTTAAAAACGGATATTTTTTAAACTTTCCGCCACACATAGCACATTTGCTGGACTTGTTTTGATAGCTCTTTAGTCTTCAGGATCCTGTGGTTTGGAAATTATCTCCAATTAACTCTAAGGCCTTCCAGAAACAGGTATATGTAATCTTAGATGACACAGCATGTGGCTGCTAGAGGCAATGGGTTGCAGCAGAGTTTATTCAGGCATGCCATAATGAGAACAGTGCAAGTTTATTTTTGTTTACTGAACTTTTGAGCAGCAATAAAATTATTTTACACCAGGGGTAGGCAACCTTTCCCCTTTAAGGGCCGAGGGACTTCACCTCCCAGAATCCCAGGAGCTATTGGCCAACATGGAACTATTGGCCAACATGGCTGAGGCTTCTGGAAGCTGAAGTCCCTTGGCCCGTAAAGGGGAAAGGTTGCCTACCCCTGTTTTACACCTTCACAGTTTTGAGCATCTTGTTTATATCGTGTTGCTAGGTATATTCGCAAAATACATGCTTGAGTTCTGCATATCTATACATGCAAGGAATCATACATGCAGCAGGGAGTCCATGTGGGCAAGCAGATGGGCATGATAGTGTGGCCAGAGGCAGCTCTACCCTTGATCACCCAGGAACCATGGCAATCGCACAGCCCACTCTTAAAGTGGGCTGTCACTGTGGTCCCAAACACTTTTTTGCACTCCTTTTTCTGGCGGCCCCGGAGCAACTTCCAGCTGATTCAGGGGCATGTGTCGTCTGCATGCCATGCCCCCAAAGCAACTGGAAGCCACTCCTTTTTGCCCGTGTGTTTCAAGCCTTAGACAAACTAGAGTTAACAATCCATATTCATAAAGTATTATCTAAAAGGGAAAATTTACTGAATACACAACAATCAAAATATGCATAATAATTGCATTGGGAAATAGGAAATATTGTGATAGAGCTTCATAAAGCGCAAACAATACATACAAAATACAAATAAGTACCAAACAGAACACATTTCCTTTAGGTGAAATACTAACTGAAATAAGCAAACTCACAACATTGAGAGGGTTGGAGTTAAGCAATCTAAAGGCTAGGGTTTGCTAAAAGAAGGAGGAGGAGAGAGGAAGAGGTTCAAAAAGTAAGAATAATAGAATGTGGTCTTGCCATCTGCAGATCTGAGCACCCACTTTATTCTTGACACCCTTGGTGGAGGCATTAAGAGAACTATATTTTTTCCAAAAACATGGTTACAAGATGTCAGTATACATCTTCCCAGCTAACCCTTCTCTGTCGTTAGCCAGTTTAAGATGTTTTATTTTGAACATACATTCATACATACATTTTGACAAAAATGTGCATATACAGACAGCTCACAACAATCAAACACTTATCAAGGCAAGTGAAATCCATATCTATTCCAGCTTGTAAAACAAATTGTGTCAAACAGGGCTGAATACCTGGAGGGCAAGGGACTATATATTTTAGCAAGTTGCACCAACACTTCAGCAATGTGAAGCCTATTGTCAAAACTCAAGGCACAGAAATAATGCTATAATTATCAAAGCCAACACTGCTTTTCATACAGGAACTACATCTGTTTTCACGCATGTAAACTTGTAACCATTTTCAGTCAAGGAGGCAATCTGGCTAATGATACTGAGACATGTAACACTATACTTTTTTTTAAAAAAAATGCTAAAATACAAAATTATTGTTGGGGTGGGGGTGGAGGCAAATCCAGCATTTATATCAGAAGCATGAACTGCGCAATATGCACATATTGTTAGGACTCCCAGCAATTTCCACTACTGGTTATGCTAGCTGCAGCTGCTGAAAGTTGCATTTCTCCTAGCAGCTAGAACCAAACAATTTCTACCCCAAATGTATATGAAGCAAGCAACAAATACAAAATGATGGGCTACAGGTTGAGACTCCTTATCCAGAATTTCAAAATCCAAAATATTCCAAGAGCCAAAACTTATTTCATGGGTGGCTGAGATTGTGACACTTTTGCCTTCTGAAGGTTCAGTGTACACAAAATTTGTTTCATACAAAAAGTATTTTAAAATATTGTATAAAATTGCCATCAGTCTATATGATTAAGGTGCATATGAAACATAAATGAATTTCGGGTTTAGACTTGGTTCCCATCTCCAAGATATCTCATTATGTGCATATATGCAAATATGTCAAAATAAAATTTTAATAATAATAATAAATAATAATAAATTTTATTTATATACCGCCCTGTGGCGAGCCAATCCGGGCAGTGTACAACAATAAAATACATACAGCTTAAAATAGTATAATTTCCTCCTCCCCCCCCCTTGAAAAAGTTATTAAATCACATCTCAATTAAAACAATTTACAATTAAAACAATAAAAAATTAAAAATAAAAATCCAAAATCTAAAACACTTCTGGTCCCAAGCATTTTGGATAAGAGAGATTCAGTCTGTAGTATCTTAAAATGTCTGTCCAGACATGAAGAACACCTTGGGGAAGATATATGCCTATTTAAAAGTACCCTCATTCTCTAGAGAAAAAGTACCGTATTTTTCGGCATATAAGACGCACTTTTTCTTCCCCAAAACGAGGGTGGGGAAGTTGCTGCGCCTAATGAAGCGAATATAAAAGCTGAGGGCAAACTGCCGAGGCCTAGGCTAAAAGTAGGCCTCATTTCAACCTCAGCCTTGGTGCTGCAGTGGGCTCCTCCCATCCCAGGAAGAGCCCATTGGAGCAGCCAGGACGGGGGTGGAAAGAGTCCTCTTTTCCTGGCTAGTTGAATGTGCTCCTCCTCTTTCCACCCCCATCCTGGGTGCTTCAATGGACTCTTCCTGGGGTCAGAGGACATCCTCCCATCCCAGGAAGAGTCCATTGGAGCACCCAGGACGGGGGTGGAAAGAGTCCCCCCCTTGAAGAAATCTGCCAGGAAAACCCTCATGGTAGGATCCAAATGATCCAGAAATTACTCCAAGGCACTGGATTAGTACCCTGGCCAAGTTACACTGTCTCAGCCTCAGAGGGTGGAAATGGCAAACTCCCTCCTCTGAAGAAATCTGCCAGGAAAACCTCATGGTAGGATCCAAATGATCCAGAAATTACTCCAAGGCACTGGATTAGTACCCTGGCCAAGTTACACTGTCTCAGCCTCAGAGGGTAGAAATTGCAAACTCCCTCCTCTGAAGAAATCTGCCAGGAAAACCCTCATGGTAGGATCCAAATGATCCAGAAATTACTCCAAGGCACTGGATTAGTAACCTGGCCAAGTTACACTGTCTCAGCCTCAGAGGGTGGAAATTGCAAACTCACTCCTCTGAAGAATTGTGCCAGGAAAACACTCATGGTAGGATCCAAATGATCCAGAAATTACTCCAAGGCACTGGATTATTACCCTAGCCAAGTTACACTGTCTCAGCCTCAGAGGGTGGAAATGGCAAACTCCCTCCTCTGAAGAAATCTGCCAGGAAAACCCTCATGGTAGGATCCAAATGATCCAGAAATTACTCCAAGGCACTGGATTAGTACCCTGGCCAAGTTACACTGTCTCAGCCTCAGAGGGTAGAAATTGCAAACTCCCTCCTCTGAAGAAATCTGCCAGGAAAACCCTCATGGTAGGATCCAAATGATCCAGAAATTACTCCAAGGCACTGGATTAGTACCCTGGCCAAGTTACACTGTCTCAGCCTCAGAGGGTGGAAATGGCAAACTCCCTCCTCTGAGGAAATCTGCCAGGAAAACCCTCATGGTAGGATCCAAATGATCCAGAAATTACTCCAAGGCACTGGATTAGTACCCTGGCCAAGTTACACTGTCTCAGCCTCAGAGGGTGGAAATGGCAAACTCCCTCCTCTGAAGAAATCTGCCAGGAAAACGCTCATGGTAGGATCAAAATGAGCCAGAAATTACTCCATGGCACTGGATTAGTACCCTGGCCAAGTTACACTGTCTCAGCCTCAGAGGGTGGAAATGGCAAACTCCCTCCTCTGAAGAAATCTGCCAGGAAAACCCTCATGGTAGGATCCAAATGAGCCAGAAATTACTCCAAGGCACTGGATTAGTACCCTGGCCAAGTTACACTGTCTCAGCCTCAGAGGGTGGAAATGGCAAACTCCCTCCTCTGAAGAAATCTGCCAGGAAAACCCTCATGGTAGGATCAAAATGAGCCAGAAATTACTCCAAGGCACTGGATTAGTACCCTGGCCAAGTTGCACTGTCTCAGCCTCAGAGGGTGGAAATTGCAAACTCCCTCCTCTGAAGAAATCTGCCAAGAAAACCCTCATGGTAGTGTCAAAATGAGCCAGAAATTACTCCAAGGCACTGGATTACTCTGGCCAAATCACACTCTCTCAGCCTCAGAGGATGGAAATGGCAACCCCCCCCCCTTGAAGAAATCTGCCAAGAAAACCCTCATGGTAGGGTCAAAATAATCCATAAATTACTCCATAAGACAATGGCCTAAAAACTCCAAAGGTACCAGTCCATCTGATCTTGGAAGCTAAGCAGGGTCAGCCCTGGATAGTCCTTGGATGAGAGACCGCCAAAGAATCCCAGGTGCTGCAGGCTGTATTTCAGAGGAAGGAACTGGCAAAACCACTTCTCGAGTCTTCCTTGCCTAAGAAATCCCTAAGAAATTCATGGAGTCACCATAAGGCGACAGGAGACTTGCAAGAAAGTTGGGCAGGGAATTTGTGCAATACCTGGCCCTGCTGCTGGCTTAAACTTACATTTACAACTTAAAATTGTTCTTAAACTGCTGTTAACTTTATACAGTTGATATAAAATATTTTACTACAGTATTTGGTTAAGAATCTTTTTTTTTTCTAGATTTTCCTCCTTTAAAATTGGGTGCGTCTTATATGCCGGAGCGTCTTATATGCCGAAAAATACGGTAACAAAGGACACTATACTGTCTAAGGACATGGCTACTTAAATCATCATTTCCAGGAAACTAAGGTGATCTGGTTATACCCAAAAATCTTTGAAAATGGGATTCAGAGTTGCTCCTAAAGAATCCAGTACAGAAAAATTACATGCAAAACTTCAAGTTGGGACAATGAAAAAGCCTCATCCTTTCTCATTAAGAACAAATGGATAACTGACCTATAGAACTTTGCTCTCAAATCAGGAAGCATTTGCCTTAAGAAGATAATGAATGTGACTGCAATAAAACACTGATAAAAATCTGAAAGAAAATAACATTCAGTTCTAGTGTGTTACTTATGCTGCTGCTTTCTATATCAGGGACAGAGAGTCTTATCATGCTTAATAACTGATCAGATACTCATTTTTCTAGTTCATTCTATCTAGGTTTTGCATCAGATGGAATTTTAAGTCCACACAAAACCGATGCATATTTTCATGTGCATTATTTTAATTACACAGTGCCTCATATTGTTACCTTTCACCACTCTCCTGCTTGAGAACGTTGGAGGCCTTGTTTTACAGCGGTTCCCCTCCTACATCCAGTGCCAATTTCAGAAACTAGCAATGGGTGACTACACCTCAGAATCCTAGCAGCTATCCTGTGGAATATTGCAGGGTACCATCAATGCTATTTAACTTCTAAATGAATGGCCACTAATTGCTGTGGAGTGAAATGTCAGCAGCATGCAAATGAGTCAAAAGATGCTGCACGTGATCTAAACGAGATGCTTGGATTAAGTGATCAATTTTATGAGTGCCAATAAAATAAGAATTAATTCTGATAAGATGGAGACACTGTGAGTGAGTGGTGCTCAAGTTTAGATATTAGGGAATTTGCTAGTTCTGTTGTTCCAAACAGAAAATGTTTACTTTACTAAAGGAATAGTATGATGTTTAGGAAGTTCCTGGAGCCATCATTCTAACTAGAGTCTCATATAGCCCGTGTGATTAGCAGTTCCTTTTACCAAATTTGGTTCATATGCCATTTTCTCCTTTTGCTGAGTCACAATAGCGTAACACTGTCCCATGCACTAACCCGAGATTTGATTACTTTAAAGCACTCTATCTGGGATTACATTTTTCCCATTTATACAAAAGAAATATTAATTCATAAAATTCATTTTTAAACCCAACTAGTGAAGAAGCTGAATTGTGGTAAGTCTCTCTCTCGCCCACAGAAAGTGAATCCTTTTAGTAAAGGCTGAAGTAGTTCTGACCAGATTTGTCTTGCTGTAAAATTGTACTGAGTAGTCTAATGTCCAAAACACACTGCAGAAATAATCTAGTAAGAGACCATTTTAACTGTCCTGGCTCAGTGCTAGGGAATCTTGGAAATTGTAGTTTATTGTGGCACCAGAGCTCTCTGACAGAAAAGGCTAAATATCTCACAAAACTACAGGTCCCAGAATTCCCTAGCATTGAGCCAGGACATTTAAAGAGGTCTCAAGATGGATTATTTCTGCAATGTGCTTTGGACTTAAGTGATTCTACAGAAATGACCATGAAACTGGAGGCACCTCATGACCTCAAAAGAACACAGTAGAACTTTGTTGGAAGTAGATGAGTGATAATCATAGTATATCATGCACAGTTTTATGAGTTCCACTAAAATTACTCTCTCAACAGTTTTCAGTTCCCTTCCCCGCTTGCTTTAACCAAACAATGCAGAGATGGTACATGCTGCAAAAATTTAAAGACAAGTTTTCTAGTAAAAGTAACTTTCACCTAAAGCATTGAATTTGTTTGACTATATTTATGTGTGGTTTATTTTCTTCTAATCAAGTATTTCTGTTCTAATACTTACACGCTGTTGGGACAGTAACAAGTTTTGCCTAGTAAATATAAGTTAAATAAACATGCTAAATCAGATCACACGCTCTTTAGGAAACTGCACAATTTTCTAGTTCAGATATTTCCAGAAAACCCACTCACTGACCCATGCATCCACTGATTATGACATATATGTGTGCATTTTAGAATCTCAGTTTCCCTTTGTACTTTTTAAAAAGTGTGCATGTTGAATGCTTTTGCTTCTTCCACAGAAAACTCTGTGATCTTTGAAATATATGGACTACCAACTATCAAATGTTTGATTCTGCATTGTTCTACAAAATGACAAATGGGATATCCTTAAAAAAAACACCAACTGAAACAATTCCCTGTGCATCCCTAGATGTAGCTACTGTATAATTTGTTGTGTGTGTTCAAGTTGTTCCTGACTTACAGCAACCCTAAGGCGAATCTATTGTGGGTTTTCTTGGCATCATTTGTTCATAGATGGTTTGCCATTGCCTTCCACCGAAACTGCGAGCATGTGACTTACTCAAGGTCACTCAGTGGGTTTCATGGCCAAGTGGGGAATTCGACCCTGGTCTCCAGAGTCCAACACCCGAACCACTGTGCTACACTGGATCTATATAATACAGCAGCTAAACTGTTCAGTGAGAATTGTGGCAGTACAGAAATATAATGAAAGAACTGAACTGGATGCCTATTAGCTACCAAGCCATGCTCAAGATGTTATTATTAATATACAAAGTCCTGTATAACATGGGACCAGACAACCTGAAAGGCCACTGTTCTCTGTATAGACCTGTTAGATAACTAAGATCTTCAGAAGACAACCTTTGGACTGTGTCTAAACCTGCAGGAAAACATGTAGTCGCAATCTGGAAACAGCTCTTTTCTGTACAGTGACTACTCTGCACTGCACTCTCTCCTATTATATGAAAAGCACCAACAGTCATATGCTTTTGGAACTTACACAAAACGTTTCTTTCCTCTGGCACTTCCCTGTCTCTAAATATTGGCCCTCATGTGATTTTTAATTATCTTTGATGCTCTGTTTGCATTCACTGTGTTATACATTCCATTTCGTGTAAACCACTTTAAGAGCTAAATTAGTCTACAAATATTTTAAATAAACAAAAATGAGCCAAACTTTGCATTGCTACACAGAAATATTTAACTTTCTTAAGGAAATATCCTTAGCCCATGGATCCTGTACATACAAGGATCCACCATCATCGAGGGAAAGAAGGCAGGCCATCTCCATCGGGCCTAGCCACAGTAAGGAGAAGGGCCCTCCTTCCAGTCCATCTGCTTTGGTCCAGGCTTTAGAGGGAGAGAAGATCTGCTGGACTTATTACCCTTCCCCACCTCCATTATCTTCTCCTTTTGTGTCATGTCTTCTTAGATTGTAAGCCTGAGGGCAGGGAACTGTCTAATTAATCCATTTGTAAGCCACTCTGATAGCCTTTTGGCTGAAGAGGGGGGTATAAATACATAATAATAATAATAATAATAATAATAATAATACTTTCACAGGAAAGTCCATGGAAATATTACATTAATGCTTACACAGGAGGTTTGGGTTTGTTTGTTTGTTTTCAAAATCTTGATTCTGCAAAAAAAATCAAATCAGCAATTGTTCTGACTATATATTAGAGCAATATTTTTTAACTGATCCCTAAATAGCATGGCAAGGGTCACACTGCATCAAACAGAAAGGTCTTCAAAACAAACTCTTCCAGAGGAAAAAAATGGTTCTTACTGACCTGCACAGCATGAAAAGAGTTGCTGAAAGAGTCTGAAAATTGTGCAACAAAATCTTGCAAACTTTTTAGTTTCAGGAAAAGAGGAAGAAAAGGAAGTAGTAGTGTAAGATAAGAAATGAGAATATAATTTCAGCACAAAAGCATGAGTAGCTAATCAATCACCTTTCTAAAAGAAAAGCAATTTTCATATTTTGTCCAAAAGTCATATTTTCATATTTTGTTGTTTTTAGCGCAGAGATTAAAGAAACTCCATTTTGATTTACATGCAGGTTTTGCTAACATAAACGATAACAATGATATGAAAGGCTGACAATGCAGCTGAGACATTTAGCTCCAGAATGGAATCTTTTGGCCACAACTGCAGTCTAATGCAAGCCGAAAGATGACTGGGTCCATATATACTCAAATGAATTCCACTGGTGCAACTGGATTCTAAAAAAATAATCTACATCAAACTTTCTTTCTTCAACTATCTGAATCAGACATTTTCACTGCACAGCCTATGGTCTAAATCAGGGGCTGGCAACCTACGGCCCCCAAGTTGCGCCGCACGTTTTAACCTCCATGTGGCCGCGCATGCCGTGGCCGCCATTTTGATTTTCAAAATGGCAGCCGTGACACATTTGCGCATGTGCAGTACTCCTGCGCAAACGCATCGCGGCCGCCATTTTGGAAATCAAAATGGCGGCCGTGACATGTGCGGCGGTGGCTGCGGCCGCGTGCACTGCTGCGGCCGTGCGTGGGAGTTCGTGTGTTGTGGCGGGGGTGCGGCGCGCCGCCATTTCCCTCCCCCCTCAGCCCAGCAGAGAGGAGGACTTCGGGGGACCAGCCCAGGGCTCAAAAAGGTTGCCTACCCCTGGTCTAAATGCAGAATACCCATATAACACTGTAAGTAGATTACTATATTAAGAGCACCAGGAAACTATATAGTTGAGGCAAGAAAAACCACGTTCTGATGAAGAAGAGTCGGTGGAAAGACACTACCCTATCGATCTTGTGTCTAACAACTTTCCTGGTACCCTGGGTGACAAGGAAATGCAGGTAAATAACTGAGCAGGCTGATATAGTGTGGTTATCTCTATACCTGCCATTCTATTTGGTTTCTAGGCTGGGCAAAAACAAAAGCAAACCTTCCATTCAATTGCAGCTTGTGTGGCTGAAGACTAGCAGCCTGTGTTTCCATACTGGCTGGTAAAGAAAGGTCCTTCCCTGTTTTGCAGAGAAATATGGAAATACAGGCTACTAATCTCTTAGCAGGCTAGCAAAAGAATGTAAAGGCTAGCAACTTTTATGAGTCTAAATACCACAAGGTTCCCCTAGGTCCACACTCACTTCCTACAACAAGGTGGGAAACTCACTGCTCTTCAGATTTATTTATTTATTTATTTATTTTACAACAGCAGCTCCTATCATCCCTGGTAATTGGCTATGCTGCTGGGGCTGACAGAAGCTGGTATCTGAAAACATTTGGAGTGCCAAAGGTTGTCCCCTCTTTTTCTATAGTTTTTTACATCATTGTTTACTACAAGCCCTAAAGAGACAGATTTCAAAAGTTGCAGTCCTAAACACTAAGGTATAAACTACACTGAACACAAACCATAGCTATATATTTTTAAACTCCACAACATAACTGCGTTGTGCACATTTGCACTGTAAAAATGCTGGCTACAGTACATGTGTGCACTCTGAAATAGGTCCAAATGGTGGCTTCAGTGCTCAAAAAAAGATATTCCCAATAAAGTATGATATTAAGCAAGAGTCATCAAGCAGGTGACTTAAGTGGTAGAATCAGGTAAGTAGCCGTAAAGACACAGTGAACGACATCCAATAATAGTCACATTTCTATTGATGTTAACTATTCTTATTACAGGTAAAGTCAACATTTTAGACCAGAAGCATTAAGATGAATTTTAAGTATCAAAATAGAAATAAAACAAACACAACGTAAATCAAAATAAATAAAGAGGAAAAAATAAACCACTTAGCAAAAGCAATAAGCAATTTTAAGATTAAAGTATTTGAATAATAAAAGAACTTAACTTTCTAGGGAAAGGACCACAACATGGGTACCAGGAAGCTTTGCTATAGAGGACAATCTACAACCAAGGTTTGTTGTTGCTGTGTGCTTTCAAGTCATTTCTGATTTATGGTGACCCTAAGGCAAAACTATCATGGCGTTTTCTTGGCAAGATCTGGTGAGAGGAGGTTTGCCATTGCCTTTCCCTGTGGCTGAGAGCATGTGACTTGCCCAAGGTCACCAAGCTACTACCAATGACAAGAACATTCCTCTGGTGGCCACATGTTGCACCTCATTTAGCAGGGGCAAATGAATAAGGGTTTCTTAAGATGATATTCATGCTGAGGGAGGAAGAGAGGAACATGCAGAATTATAAGGTACAACAATATTTATGCACCGATATCTTATGTATGTTAATATGGAAATGTGTCTATCAAGTGAATAAGTCTAAGGCTTTACCTGTAAGCAGTTCAAGAAACACATCTACAGGAGTTATGGAGAAAGGTTTCTGATACATGAAAAGGCTGGTCCCGCCAGTCAATTTTAATTCACTGTAACTTGAAGTTCATTACCTCTGAGAGAGTGGAAGATATTAAATTTCACATTTTGATGCAAAATAGCCAGCAACAGGACTAAAATGAGATCACTGCTGAAAAAGCCCTTCCTGGATCCTCTGGACCTTAATCAAATCTTCCTTTTTTGGGCAAGAGGATCAAGAAGGCAATTGCTTTCCAACTCCTGGCAGTCTTGAATGACATATGCTTCCTTGACTCATTTCAAACAGGCTTCACAGCAGCCTGTGGATGTGAGACTATGTTCATCTCAGTGGATGGCCTACGTCTTAACACCAACAGGGGGAGTGTATCCCTGTTGGTGCTCTTGGATCATCAGCATTCAGTACCATCAACCATGGTATCCTTTCTAGAACACCTTGTGGGGTTAAGAATCAGAGGCATGAGTTGCAGTGGTTCCAGTCCTACCTCTCAGGTAGGGTTCCAGATAGTGGTGCCTGCAGATAGCTGCTTCTTAAAAAAGGAGCTATTATATGGCATATGACAACGTGCCATTCTATCCGCTGTGCTGTTCAACATCTACATGAAACTAAAGATCATCTGGAGGCATGGGGTGAGATGCTACCAGTCTGCTAACAACACATTCAAAAAAAGGTTTAGGTAAGAATAGTGTGTCTTTTAGGTAAGGACAGTGTATTTGGAAAAGTCTGATGACAAAAAACAAAGTGAAATTGAATCAAGACAAGACAGAGGTGCTTACTACCAAGGGTATCTGGGGTTGGAGCTATGTCAACCAGTTCTAGATAGAAAGAACTGTGTTCAGTTTGGGAGTGTTCCTGGATCCATCTCTCCAAAAGTCAGCTCAGATAGATGTGACATTCCGGAGTGCCTGCTATCAGCTTTGGCTGATACACCAACTGCACCCCTTCCTAGAATCAGAGGACCTAAAGATGGTAGTGAAAGTGCCAGTAACCTCAAGGCTGGACTTCTGTAATGCGCTATACATTGGGCTGCCTTTGTATCAAGTCTGGAAACTCCAACTGGTTCAAAATATGGCAGCCAGACTGATTACGGGTACATCCAGGATGGATCACATTACAGTGATCTTAAAATCACTCCACTGGCTGCCAATTGGTTTCTGGGCAAAGTACAAAGTGTTGGTTATTACCTTTAAAGCCCTACACAGTTTTGGTCCAGGTAACCTACAGGATCACCCTGTACACTCAGGTCCTCTAGGAAATGTTTGCTCCAACTGGTTAGGACTAGACTGTCAACAGTTTTCCAAAGGACCTTTTTGTCTGCTGCTCCCAGTCTGTGGAATGACCTGCCGAAAGAAATAACTGAAAATGCTGACTGCATTTAAAACAGCATTTAAGATGTAGTTCTTCCAGTAGGCCTACTCAGTCAATTTTAAATCATGACTTTTTAATTTGTATATTCTAAACAATGTGCTCTTAGGAATGTACTTTAACAGTTTTATAGTATTGTATTTTAACTGTTGGTTTTATGTGTTTTTAATTGTGTTTTGTATTTTAACATGCTGTACCCCACCTCCAGCCATGAGGAGAGTCAGGAAATAATTTATACATTTCATATTGTCTTCAGTTTTTGGTAAATTACACCTAACTTTCTCCTACTAACAATGCCTGCTTTAAGCTTTTTAAAATTTATCTTTCATCTGCTGTACCTGTTCCCCATTATTATTATTATTATTATTATTATTATTATTATTATTAATTATCCTGCCTCTATAAAAAATACAACCGAGGCAGATTTCTGTAAAAATTAAGCAATTCACTTAATTAAGCAATATCTAGCCTAGACCTTCAAACTGAACAGCCCTACTCCAAATTTTATATAGAGAGACATTAATTAGATTTGGCTAATTGACAGTGTTTTGATTTATAAATAATTGTATATTTCATAAAGGAAGGATTACCTCCAGCTTCTCTTAAATCTCTAATCCAGCATCCCCCAAGGTGGCATCCTCTAGGGGTTTTGGACTACAATTTCCATCAGCCCTAGCCTGTGGGGTCAATGATCAGGGATGATGGCAGCTGTACTCCAAAGCTTCTGGGGTGTACTAGGCTTAGGAATGTCCTCCCTAGAGCAACAGGAATAAACATTATTCTAGAGTTCAAATTTTCTGTTATTCTTCTTGACTGATGAGTCAGAACTAAAAAGTTACTCTAGTATATATTTTTTCACAAAGCTGAGGCACACATCCAGTGCACACATTCATGTTGATTACATGGTAACTACAGCTTAGTGGTAAGACAGCACTTTCATATCACTGCAAACACTGTTAATTGGGGTTAGTTCATACATTTAGTTACAACTGATCAACCATTTAGCAACCAATAATGAGAAATCAAGCTTTATACATTAATTTTCTTTTCCCAAGATAGAGCACAATATGATCTGGCAGAGATCTCCTGCATAATTCATTAACCCCACTTCCCCTCAAAAGTAGAAGCAGCTCTGTCAAAAAGTAGAAGGACCTCTGTCTTTTGCTGCTTCCGAGAAAAAGAGGTTACGGGACTCTTTGTCCACAGAATATAGCTACAGTAAAATTGACAGGCGAATCTAATGCTTCCGGACTAGCCCTTCTGTAGTTGCCCAATTTTAAATTATCCCTGTCAATACATTTAGTTACTGACAAGAACTCTGCAGCCTTAAAATATCAGCCATTTTTTAAAATCCATTAAATGCTGTTAGAATGTTCATCTTGTGACTTGAAAGAAATAAAATATGCTCAACATCATAAAGTTTACCTGCTAGATGATCAGAGGCAAACATTTCATGAATGACATAGCTGACTTATTTAAACGTGGTTAATGAATATTCCACTTCAAAAACTCAATGAGACTTCTTTTGATAGCTCCATTATATTCTGTCAAAAAGAAGTGCATGTAACTTGTCATCTGAACTCACTTACATGACATCAGCCACATTTCCCTTTAAGGTATCTTGCTTGATGCTACTGTAAATGTAGTGTATTAAGTACTTCAAACTGGAGCACTTGCTAAACAAACTGAATGTCTTCCAGTTCTTCTTATGCCTATTTCCAGATAAACCATTTTCCTGAATTTGTACCAGAAGTCATACAATGATTATTTCATGTAAGTTTTTCAGATGTCTTTAATGACATTATTACTATTTTTCTATTTTTTCTTTATACTGTCATTAAGCAGACAACATTAACTCTTAATCGTGGTAAGCCACTTTGTCCCAATCTGGGAAGAGGGCACAACAGAAATAAGATAATAATTATATTTCAGTATTTTACAGCACTCTGCACAGATACTCAGATGTCAGTCTCATTATGTTCAAAAGGACTTATTCTCAGGTAAGTGAGAACAGAGCCCTATTGTTAAGAACATACTTACACATGTTACAGTAAAAGCTGCAACTGTATGTGCACATACATTAGAAGCTCCATTGGATTTTGTAAGATTTTCTCCTAACCAAAGGTATGTAAGATCAGACCCAAATTTTAAATACTAGACACTGAATCTTGTGTTTTGTATAAGACGAGAGGGAGCTCTTTCATGTCCCAAGCCTCTAATTTATCAATATATAAACTGATATTAAACTTTTTCAGGATTTAATCAAAACATAATCCAACACAAACATTAAATCAAATGCATCTTAAATTAACTCGATATACAGAAGCATCAGATGTAACTTTCTGGGAAAAGAGATAATAAATAATTATTCCCAGTACTTTATTTATTTTTTTGAAAAGTTATTGTTTTGCGTTGTTGGTTGCTTTTACGACAAATATAAATTTGCAATTGGAAAGAGTCAGCAGGTATGCTACGTTAATCAACATCAATATACATAATTTTAGAGAAGAAGTTATAACAGCTGACTGTATAAAGATCAACAAGTTATTCATATGGAAGCCTAGATCATGATGCAACTACAACAAAGAGTACTACTTTTTACCACACGCCAAAAGTGCAAGGATTGAATTATGCAGGGGGGAAGTGAGAAAAATACTTGTATAAATAAGGATGTAGATTATAAGATGGTTCAGCAGAAGTGTACAGAGATGCTCCAGTTTATTTAGCAATCTTAGGAGGGATGCAGTCCGGCCTAAAGAGCCGGCCTGGGGGTGGAGTTGGGGAGGGACGACTGCACGCTGGCCGCCCCGACTCTGCCTCGATGCTGTACACCCGTCCTCACTGCACACAGTTTCAGGGTGCACACCTGAATTTCTTATTGAAATTTTGGCACACGCTGCGCCAAAATGGCACAAAAGAGCCACCACTGCAACTCTAAGGGCAGCCTTTTGCCATCCCCAAAAGGAGGTTTTGCATCGGCCTTTAGAGTCCCCTATAGACTATTTCTCTAATAAGGGGAATCAAAGCTTGGAATAAGCAGTGTCCATATCAGGAGATCAGTACCCAGTATTACAGAAAGTCAGCATCCCTAGCCCAAACTCCTTCAAAGGCCACAGTAAAAGCACAGGATCTTGAAGAGAATTCCTCACCCCTACTGATAAATTGGGCCATTGCAATGAGAAAGAAGTATGATGTAGGATAGAACTATCCTATTTAATATCAGCAGTTGATTACCCACCATTACTTAGAATGAGTGACAAAATTACTTTACACAGAATAACTTGTAGTAGAAAATGTATTTGTATTCTTTGGAATACAAATACATTTCTACTACAAGTTATTCTTTGGAATACAAATACATTTTCTACTACAAGTTATTAATTTACTGAACTTCTGTATTATTTACTGTACTACTGAATACAATATTACAATAATAATGTGGAATACACTGCCTCCGAGTATGGTGGAGTCTCCTTCTTTGGAAGCTTTTAAATAGTGGCTGGTTGGCCATCTGTCCAGAGTGCTTAGCCTTAGACTGTGTATTCCTACTTGGCAGGAGTTGGATTGGATGGTCTGCTGGTCTCTTTCAACTCTGATTCTATGAATCTACCAAAAATATATATATATTATTTAGCAACTGTACAACCAGTTGTCAAATTAACTCAAAGATTGTTAAATTATCTCTAATTGACATATTTTACCATTTACGTGAATTTCAATAAGAAAAAAAAATCACATAATTTTGTTATAGGACAAATCAGAGTATGGAGTTTAATCATGACTGAATAGTACCTGAGTAAAATAAAAAAATCCTCATAGTTTAGTTTGGTGTCCTTGGCCTCAGCTAGATCTACCTATTTGTGTACAATGCACTTAAATCTGAAACAAGGGGGAACAAAAGTAGTAGTTTGGCAAAAGAAAAAATAAGAGTTAATAGAAACATGCATTCAGTATTATATTTGTAACTACTATTTTTTGATGTAGAAGTCAGTGCAGCTTCAAAAACTTGTGACATATACTTTGTGCATTTTAGTTGGCTCAATAAAAAGTATCATGGTTTTGGGTTTTGTTTTGTTTTAATGTTATTGTACTTTACTATGTTATCATAGCTTGTCTCATTTTGATCAACCATTTCTACCCTCTCAGGATTTTACCAATTTATGGGCCTTGATACATAATATGGTTGATTCATAATAAGTTAATTCTGAAACAAAAAGAAAACCAACCAGTTTGAAATACTGATCTCGCGCACAAACAGGAGTTTGCACCGATAGTCCTACAGAAAGGTGGTTTACAACCGACAGATCTGTTATTCCACTACACTTACACATGGCACGTGTAAAACTGATAGAGCTGTTCCTACTCTAGTACCCTTACTACACAAGGTAGGTTTGCAACTGATAGATATGTTCTTATTCCACTGCACTTACACAGGGCAGGTTTACAACTGACAGAGGTGACTTTATTCTTTACTTACACAAAGGAGGTTTACAACTCATAGATCTGTTCTTACTCTGCTACCCTTACACAAGGCAGGTTTGCAACTGATAGAGTTGTCCTCGTTCTACTTTACTTACACAAGGAAGGTTTACAACTCATAGATCTGTTCTTATTCCACACAAGGCAGGCTTACAACTGATAGAGCTGTTCTCATTCTACACATTGGGAGCCACTACTTAGGGAGGTTGCAGACTGCCAGAAATAGTGCAAATTGAGTCCACTTTAAGGGTTAGGGTTAGTGCTAGGGAATCATGGGAATTGTTTTTTTCTGAGACATTGATCCTTCTCTGTCAGAGAGCTCTGGTGCCACAATAAACTACAGTTCCCATGATTCCCTAACCCTAAAAGTGGACTCAATTTGCACTATTTCTGGCAGTATGCAACCTCCCTTACTCAACTAAGCAGTCAGAAAGCGCTTTTCAAGATGGAGGTGGATGTCAGAATGATGTGCTCTGTTGTTAATGAGTGTTTACACCAGAAATATCACAAGGTTCAGTCTGGTTGTTAGAGGAGGAGGAGGAGGAGAAGGCCTAACTAAAGGGAAAAATAACTGTCCAGTCTTTATTCCTTACTCCTCTTTGACAACAGATGGGAAAATGGGAGTTTGATCTGGGTTTACTACCACCTAGAAAAGGGAGACTCTTTCAGGGCCCCCCAACTCCTGTTTCCCAGCATTTTAATCTTTCCTCCTCCTTGAAAAGCTACACAGACCAGCAACTAGAAACAATATCCCCCATTTCAGCCCTTGCCCATATATATAGGGGCCAGATTTGGGATGGCTGTTCAAAAACAAACATAAACAAGGCAACCCTGATTTACCCAGGAGGGAAGTTTAAGAGCCAGGCTCTCCAACCTGCCACAGGGTGACCAGCATGTCCTCCTTTTCCAGGACGCGTCCTCCGTTTCATCTTTCTGCCCAGGAGAGGGAATTCCAAAAGGTCCTCCATTTTGAGCAGAACCATGAAGCAGGGCTTTACCTTTCCGGGGTGGATTTAATTAAGCTTTATTCTATGGTCATTGAAGGTCCTCCATTTTGCCGTGCCTCGTCCTCCTTTGCAGTGAGGACCTCCGGCCACCCAGACTTAGCCCCCAAACTAAGAAAGAGGGGAAGATCTCACATTTCTGGTCTCTGAAACCAATCATCCTTCACACACACAAACCCAATTTTTAAGGGAAGGGGCACCATTTTGGGGAAGAGGGGGGTCGAGGCAGAGGAGACTGCAAGCGGGGAGCAATACAGAGAGAGGGACCCGGGCGCAATATCCCCTCACCATTTCCCTCCCGTTTCTCCCTCCAAAGGCCTTGCAAAAAGAGAAGAGGAGGCCAGGAACAAAAGCGAGAGAGAGGGCGAGGGCGAGAGCGAGGCAGGGCGAGGGGGGCCGGCCGGGACTGAGGCAGGCCAGGCCGGAAGGGGCCCCTACGGGAGGCCGCGGCTCTTCAGGGCCTGGCTCCCCGAAGTCCACCGAGGCCTGGGTTTCCCCCTCAGCCCAAATCGGGCTCCTCCTTCCCCAAAAGCCTGACTTCGCCCACTCACCGGGACTTCTTGCTCCTTATGCTGCTAGTGCTGAAGCGGCGGAGTCCAGGCCGGCCGGCTCCGCCTCCGCCTCCGCCAGGCTCCCTTCTCTCTTTCCTCCTCCTCCTCCTCCTCCTGGAGTTGCAGTTTCCTCCGCCTTCGCCTTCGCCGCCTCCCCTTCCACCTCTTTCTTCCTCCGCCTTCGCCCCCTTCGTCTTCGGAGGGGGTCCAAGGGGGCAGCCAGGCCGCTCCCAGCCCTTCCCCCCACACAAGCCACGCTTCCAGGCAACCTCTCCGGCCAACGCGCCCTCGGCCTCCTCGGTGTATGCGTGCCTTCAAGTCCCTATCATGGGGTTTTCTTGGCAAAAGATTGGTTCAGAGGAGGGGTAGCCCTTGCCGTCCCCTGAGGAGGCTGAGAGAGTGTGACTCGCCGCCCCAAGGTCACCCAGTGGGATTCTGTGGCCCAGCTGGAATTCGAACCCAGGTCTACAGAGCCATAGTCTTAACACTGAAACCACTACACCACACTTGCTCTTTTATATATGTATTATGTTAGATTGTTGTGTTTGTTTGTACTTTTTGTATGGTATGTGTGTCTAATAAATCATATTATTATTATGATAGATAGATAGATAGATAGATAGATAAACGTATATAACAACAGCAACTATATATGTTAGATTTTTGAGTTTTGAGTTGTTTGTGTATGTGTATCTGTATATATATATATATATATATGCACACATATAAAACAACATATAATGTCAGTAACACACACACACACACACACACACACATATATATATATATATATATATAGTCATTGCTGTTATGTACTTTCAAGGAGTTTCTGACTTACCGTGAACATAGATTTCCGTGGCCCAGCTGGAATTCAAACCCTGGTCTCCTGAGTCCTCAACTCAACACTACGGTCGGACACGACTTGACAATGGGGAATACCTTTACCTTTATATATATATTTATAGACACACATAGCATACAAAAAGTACAAACAAACTCAACAATCTAACATAATACATGTTGAGTTTGTTTGTACTTTTTGTATGCTATGTGTGTCTATAAATATATATAAAGGTAAAGGTATTCCCCATTGTCAAGTCGTGTCCGACTAGCAGGCGGTACTCATCTCTGTTACTAAATCGAAGAGCCAGCATTGTCAGAGACTACTCTGTGATCATGTGGCCAGCATGGTTGCACAGAACGCTGTTTACCTTCCCACCGAAGTGGTACCTATTTATCTACTTATATTTGCACGCTTTTGAACTGCTAGGTTGGCAGCTGGGACTAGTGACAGTAGCTCACCCCATCATGCAGCACCCGGGCCCGAACTGCCAACCTACCGATCTTGCAACCAACAGTCAGTGTCTTAACCACTTGAGTCATATATTGTTGCTGTTGTTATGTACCTTAAAGTAGTTTTCAACTTACCACAACCACAAGTTTTCATGGCCCAGCCAGTCATAGGTCCAAAGCACACTACAGAAATAATCCAGTTTGAGACCACTTTAATTGCCGTGGCTCAGTGCTAGGGAATTCTGGGGATTGTAGTTTATTGTGGTACAAGAGCTCTTTGATAGAGGAGGTTAAATATCTTACAAAACTACAGTTCCCGGAAATCCCTAGCACTGAACCAGGGCAGTTAAAGGAGTCTCAAACTGGATTATTTCTCTGCAGTATGTTTTGAACCTTAATTTCTCTGGATTGAGGCAGTTTAACTATTTGTTCATGGGCTAACAGGTTGTTCCCATGCTGCATGAGATTTTTGCAGTTTGCCCTATGTGATAAACTCCATAGATACCTTATATAGCCTGACATTAATTTTATTTTTTGTTGTTAATTACCTTCAAATTGACCTCAATCTTTCGCAACCCTATGTAAGAGAGACCTCCAAGTTCACCCTGCCCTTCAGCCTTCCTGCTCAGCTCCTGCAGATTCATTGCTGTGGCTTCTCTGATTGAGTCTATCCATCTGGAATGTGATCTTCCTCTTTTCCTACTGCACTCCTCTTCACCAAGCATTATGGTCTTTTCTAGAGAGTCCTTTCTCCTCTTGCTGTGGCCAAAATACAACAACCTCAGTGAATTCATCTTAGCTTCCGGGAAGATTTTGGGGCTGATCTGCTCTAGGGCTCATGCAATATTTTTAATAATTTTTCTGCATGAAACAAAGTTTGTGTACATTGAACCATCAGAAAACAAAGGTGTCAATATCTCAGCCACCCATGAAAATTCCTGGCTTTTGGAATATTTCACATTTTTGGATTTTAGATAAGGGAGACTCACCTACACATACATATAAGATAGATAAATAGATATGTGTGTGTGAGTATGGCAGCAGTGAAAATTTTGTTGCTTTCAATATGTCAGATTGCAACTCCTAGCAATCTTAGCCAGAATAACCAAAACAGGAATTCTGGGAGCTGCAGTGCAACGATATGGAAAGCTGCACATCTCCCCCCCTGATTTGAGAGAAACTTCAAAAATGGTCTTCCTCCCCTGTTGCCTAGAATGGCATAGACTTGCAATGGTCTTCTGCATGTGTAACTTACAAATTTACACAGTGCTAACCAAATAGGTTGCAGCACTTTTTCTTTACTCTAAAGCACAGATGGGAATTGTGGGCCTTCATATGTTTGTCTGCAGCTCCCAGCAGCCCCAGGCAGGATAGTCAATGCAGGAGAGTGCTGGGAATTGCAGTCTTACATTTGAAGAACTGCACTTTGGCCAACTTGTAATTCTTCAGATATGTAAGGACCCCTCACACAGGATGCTACACAGAACTTTTCCAAGGCTCCAATATCCTAAGGTGCTAACATCCTTTCTGTTGTCTTCTGTTGCCATAAATGTGATGCTACCTTAATGCTGGTACACATGCTTTGCATGCAGTCCATGGCTTATAAGCAGCAGGTAGCAGATGATATAAAAGCTTTCTCCATCAGACCTTGGGGAGTTGCTATGAACAATCCTAAACTAGGATTTGCATTTTAGGAAGGGGCATTTTGATTTCTCAACCAGAGTGCTCTAGTGCCTCACCAGAATACAAACCCCAAGATTCCATAGGATGGAACCATGGCAGTTAAAGTGGGTTAATATCACTCTAACTTTGTAGTGTGAGTGGATCGGTTTCTTGAAAACCCCTCCCAAGCCCAACCCTGTTCTGCTTTTCTGCTCATCCTTTGCTACAAGCATTCAGTCTAAATCAGTTAATGGACTTTATCACAAGGGGGAAATCCTGTGCAGAAACGGGATTTAAAAGGTGAGAAAAACCCACAAAAAAATTGGTAGAATTTCACACACATCACTTTTAAACTGTGCTTAACCCGAATGGAAAGTAGTCAAAAGCTGCTTCTTTTTACTTTCAGGATTTTCCAAAAGTAAAAAGTGGCTTTTGACTACTTTCCAATCGGGTTAAGCACAATTTAAAAGCGATGTTGTCTGAAAATCTACCTGCTTTTGCAGGTTTTTTCCTATTTTAAACCCCGTTTTTGCACGGGATTTCCCCCATGTGATAAAGTCCATTGTTTAAAGCTCCTTACTGCATTAATTCCTTTCCCCTTCCTGTCTGACCAGTCATGAGTTATTTGCACATGTAGGTGAATCCAGAGAAGGTAGAAGAGAAGGCTATATTAACGTAGGGGATGACATTTTTTAATGTTTCATTACCTCCTAGAAAGCTAAAAAGTTATTGTCCTTCCTGGTAGGGTTTGTACTGACTTTTTACCTGCAAGAAACTGACAGTCATAAATGTGATTATCCATCATTTCTGGTTGACATCTTGAAGATCCACTGTCAGTTTTAGTTTGATATCTTTTTATTACCTTGGAGCAGTATCACCTCATTTCATTAGTTGTTGGGTTTTTTGGAGAAATGCAATGGGGACAAGAAAGGAGAAGTGATTAAGGAGAGATCTGATAGCTGTTTTCAAATATTAATTTGTAAGTCCTCTTGAGCGCATTTTGTGGAAACCAAAACCAGGATATAAATTAAGGTGGTGGTGGTGATTATAATGATAATAGTAGGATTTAATTAATATGATGATGATGTAGGCATAGGCATATGTCACGCTTCATATCTTCATCCATGACCCCACCAGTTCTATGTGATTAGCTTCACAGAAGCAGAATTGAATGAGAGCTTTGGAGAGTAAGATGGTAAGTAGCCTAAAACCAAACATTTATAGGTAACTCTTGAAAGAGCTGGGTATATCTACTGGAAGAAATTAATCCTATGGGAGACATGACAGCTGTCTGCACATATCCAAGCGTAGAATGGGGTGGAGACAGCATGGCCCTACATATTGACTGCAACCCTAAGCATTCCTGAGTGTTGTCTGTGCTGTTTAGGGTTGTGGAAGTTGCAGTCCAACATCTTGGACAAGTTGCCCACCCCTAACACCAAATATGGAGCAGGCCAGTGGGATGGAAATCCCAAGGAAGCAAATTTGGCTTTTAAAAATTTGGTCAATCTTTATGTTAAAGTAAACTGTCTAATGGGAAGAGCTCTCAGACAGGGGGAAAGACTATTATGAGCAAAGCTCAACTTCTGTGGAGGATTTAAGTAGAAGCAGGACAGCCTCATTTGAAGGTGTTGTACAGTCAGCCTTCCATACCCACAGACTCTTTATCCATGGATCCAAACATCCACAGCTTGATATATATATATATATATATATATATATATATTCCAAAAAGCAAACCTTGATTTTGCCATCATATATAAGGGTCACCATTTTACTACCCATTGTATTTAATAAGACTTGAACATCCATGGATTTTGGTACCCATGGGGGGCTCCTAGAACCAAACCCTAGCGAGTATCAAGAGCCCACTGTAGTCATCAGTACGCTGATGACACCCAGATATATTTCTCCATGACCAGATCATCGACTCAGACCTCAGATGGCGTCTCTCCTCTTAATGACTGTCTCAGAGCGGTAATGGATTGGATGAGGAAAAGCAGATTGAAGTTGAATCCAGACAAAACGGAGATACAGTTACAGGCCTGAAACCAGATCTGGGAATACAGTCTCCGGTCCTGGATGGAGTCACACTCTCCTCCAAGGACTATGTTCGCAGTCTGGGGGTGCTCTTAGATTCGTCGCTTCATATGACTAGTCAGGTGAATGCAGCGGTCAGGAGTGCCTGTTATCAGCTTCGGCTGATACGCCAACTGCACCCTTATCTGGACATGAGGGATTTGGAAACTGTGGTACATGCTTTGGTAACCTCACATCTGGATTACTGCAATGCACTTTACATGGGGCTACCCTTGTGCCTAACCCAGAAACTGCAATTGGTACAAAATATGGCAGCCAGGTTAATCATCTAGGAGGGAGCGCATAACACCTGTGATTAAATCCCTCCACTGGCTGCCAATTAGTTTCCGGGCACAGTACAAGGTGTTGGCTTTAACCTTTAAAGCCCTACATGGCTTGGGTCCATCTTTATCTTAAGGACTGCCTCTCCCCATATGAGCCCCCCCCCCCCCCGTGCCCTTCATTCCTCTTGGAAGAATCTGCTGCAGCCTATGAAGACCAAGCTTTCACAGACCTCCCAGAGGACCTTCTCTGCAACCACTCCCAGGCTGTGGAACAGCCTGCCGGATGAGATCCGTGTTATTACTACTCTTGCTACTTTTAAGAAAGCAGTAAATACGGATCTCTTCCGGCAGGCCTATCCGGAATAGCCTCCCGGCGAGAGGAGTCAATTTACCTGTCCTGAGCCCCCCCCCCATGACTGACGTATGCTGCCCACAGCTGATTGATTTTAATCATATAATGTATTTTAATTATTCATTTGTTTAGTTTAGTTTTAAGGGTTGGGAGGGTTAGGGATTGGGATGTAAGATGTTTTAATCTTTGTGTTTTAATTATGTTGTAACCCGCCTCGATTGCCAAGCAGAGGGGCGGGCTAGAAATAAAAATTATTATTATTATTATTATTATTATTATTATTATCATTATTACTGTATTTCTTGCACTGAACAGGGAATTGGACTATACGACTCCTATTCTTTCCAGCTGATTTCCAGGTGATTTACATTTTAATCTGTGTGTTGTTCTGTTGAATGGCAAAGCCTCAGGGTGAGAGGATATGCAAGGAAGCATTGTGTAAACCAGGATGTTTTATAAGGTGTTCTGCTACTGTTGATTTTTCTGACTGACGCAGTCTGCAGTGTCTCCCGTGTTCCTTGATTCAAGTTGGAACAATGCGTTTGGAGTTTACCGCAGCTGTGGACAAGTCTACTTAGGGGCCACCAAACACAGTGTTCAAAGATGAATCAAGGAACATGAGAAACACTGCAGACTGGGTCAGCCAAAAAAATCAGCAGTAGCAGAACACCATGGACATAAAATGCTATTTGAAAATGCTGACATTTTGTACCATGCCAACAACGATTGGGTCAGAATGCACAAGGAAGCCGTTGAGATCCACAAACACCTAGACAATTTCAACAGGAAAGAAGAAATCCTTAAAGTAAACAAATGGCCTTTACAGACTGCCAGAAATAATGCAGCTTGGGTCCACTTTAATTGCCCTGGCTCAGTGCTAGGGAATCATGGAAACTGTAGTTTTTTTTCTGAGACATTGAGCCTTCTCTGTCAGAGAGCTCTGATGCTACAATAAACTACAGTTCCCATGTTTCGCTTGTACTGGGCAGTTAAAGTGGAGTCAAGCTGCACTATTTCTGGCAGTCTGTAAAGGCCTAAAGTCTGGCTGCCAGTCCTGAAAAACACCAAAATCAAGACCCAGCATGTGCAAATGAAAACCACCCAGGATCAGGCGTTTTCCCAGCAGACAGTGGATCACCAATTACATAGACACAATGCCTCCTTGCCTATCCTCCCACCCTGAGGCCTTGTCATTCAACAATAGAACAACACACAGATTAACATGCAAATCACCTTCTCTCAACCAAGGGTCACACAGTATATATACCCCACTCACTTTCATGCTGAAGATGCCAGCCACAGATGTGAAACGTCAGGAATAAAATATTCTAGAACACAGTCACATAGCCCAGAAACACACACACACACAAAACAAAAACTATTTCAACACATACATATAACAAAAATAAGATATAGGAGGTTATAAAAACACTTTTTAAAGGGAGAGTAAGTTTATGGCAAAAAGTGTATATATGAAACCTCTTCTTGGGAAATTTGCCACAAATTAAGTTGTCAACAGGTGCCTCTTAAACTTTTTTAAAAAACCTCTCTTTATATCCTCCTGAGGAATATGCCTTAGGAGTGGGCTGTTTACCAATCTTGCAAGCTTTCCTCAGAATAACAATATAGTCAAAGACAATTGGTTGACTCTTTTGTTATATTGAGTATATATGCAATATTCTGCAAACCACAGTTATGTAATACTCTCCTTGTTTCAGAAGCAACATTAATGTTGATTATTATTGGCTTTAATTTCACATAATAAAATGTTAGATCTGCTGGATTTGGCCTTCTTAGCAATGCACATTGATTACAATTAGCTGTAAATGTTCTTTTCTCCACTTATGCTGAGAATAGATTAGAAATTGCATTTGTTATACTATGCCATTATAACATTTTTATGTTCTCTGGCTCAATTTTTGAATAATTAGCTGCTATGCTGTGCTTATCCAATATAATGACAGAATATGGGAAAGTGTCATTAAAAGTTCCCTAATTAGTCCTTTAGAGAACTAATTTTATTAGAATGTTTGCATGGTTTTCTGGACACTTTGAAATATAAGCATTTTAAAACAATATTGAAATAAACCACTTTCCTCAATATGTTAAACTCCAGCTTTGCATTTGGATACTATGTTTACATTTCTTGGCAGAGACCTAGCCTCACAGCAGCATACTTCTTTGACAATCATCTGTTCAAACAAAATAATTCCATTCAGACATATAAAACCTAATGGGTGTTCCACCTCTAGCTTTACAAGGCTGATTTGGGAAATGGAGCAGGAGAGAGAGATCTGGCTACAGCATTTCATTGCTATATAAGTCCTTGCTTCTTCAATTCGATTGCTATTTGGTCATTCCTTCTCCCCCCCCCCCTTTCTACACAGTCTAATAGTGCTGGCTCTTGTCTTGATCTTCCCCATCCCAAGCACCTCTGCCCTGCTCTTGCACATCAGCATGCATATTTTTATAGGGATTACAGAATGTAGTTTGCTTGGTTAGAATCAGGTATACAAAAATATCCTGAAAATTCAGATGCTGGAAATATCTGTGTTGCATGGAGGTGATATAACCCCAATACTGTCAGATACTACATGCTGATAGTCTGTTTTTTGATAACCAATTTCAGGACAGACTATTAATGACACACTGAAGTTAATGAAAAAGCAATGCATTTTCCTGACTTCAGTGGATAAGGATTTTACCCAAAGACACTAGATGATTTATTTCAAGTCACAGGGGAAATCTTCACTGAAGATGGGAATTTAACTTGTGTCTTTTAAGTCCCAGACATAGACTAAACACAACTTACATTTTTCAGTCCAAGACTGTTTCATCTGGCATTTCAGATCTCTGATTTCTATCAGACTGCACTGATCAAGTAGTAATTTTTGTCAGTGTGTTGCATCAAATGTTCTACATGAAGATCTGGATACAGTGAAATGCCTTTTATAATCCCCTTTTTAATGCTTTTTGTGGCACTGATGCTGTACCTTGGAAAACATAAGGAATAAAGTATAAAGTAATGCCATGCTGGGAGATGTATAATGCTGTTATTAACTACCAAAGAAATGCATGAAACCTAAATTTAATATGAAGGTTCTTTCAAATGATTGAGTATTCAGTTGTGCTCTTTTCCAGCAGAGCACTGTCAGCAATTGGTAATACCCACTCCTTCATTTGGCCTCATTTTTGGATAGTTAATCCCAAAGGTGTTGGTGCTGTAATCTTAAACACAGATTTGAAATTTCATCAAAAATACAGGAGAAACTATGTTCTTTCATTAAAGACATGCATATAGTAACCAAATCATGTACAAATAACAACTATAAATCCACAATAGTTTGTCTGTAGGCCTCTACTATCTCACATTTTATTTAAATAATTGAACTGGTGAGTGTGTGATAGCACTAGAAAGGAGTATCTATAAAATTGTAAATAACTACTGCTACTTCTATTTCTTGTTGCAATGAACCAACTGCTACATATTTTTTATATTAAAAGAACCAATACACATGCACCCACCCTCTGTACCTTTATAATATAAAGACTGATTATTGCCAGAGGTTCAAACAAAAATCCATCAGTGATACTTTTATTGGCCAACCAAAATGCACAATATACTTGTTGCAAGTCTTTGAAGCTCCATGGGTTTCTTCATCAGGCAAGATGTTACAAACCAAACAGGAGAAAAACAATTGGAGATGTTAGTCCGATGCCTACATGTTGTTTCAGTCTTTAGTTAAGATGGTATATGGTGGGGAGGATATCTTTTGCAGGCAGGCTCCTTCTCCTTCTGGAGTCCAGGAAATTTAAAATCTATTTGCATCTCAACAGAGATCCCTCTTTGCAGGGATCCCTCATCCCATCCCACTCCAAGTGGAAAAGGAAGTAGAATGTATGTGGTCCATTCAGCATTTATATATTTACTTGAGCTAGTATAATGTAGTGGTTCAATACTGGACTAGGAATTTAGGAGTCCAGGGTTCAGGTCCCTGATCAACAATGGAAGCCACTGGGTGACCGTGGGCATGTCATAAACTCTTAGCCTAAGAGAAAGACAATGGCAAGCTGCTTCTGAATAAGTCTTGCCAAGGATTGTTAGCGCAGGGGAAACCGAGTCCATACGCAGAAGACAGCCAGCCAGGAAACAAATGCCACTGGAGAGTCTGGAAGTAGTTGAAGAGAAAAATCTCCTTCTGCTGAACAGAGTTTACTCATGACTGCTGAGGTTCTTCCAAAGAGGTTTTTTAATCATAGATGCAGCAGATATTTACAATAACAATACAGCAATATTTACACTATCTGACATAATGTTCTGCCACAAACCAACATCCACTTAAACCACAATGCATTGGAACATTCTTCTTTATATACACAAAATCTGGCTAGGATTCTGACCCAACCCCCTGCCAGTGTTTCATCATTTTCCCATCACATGTCTACAGTGACCATGCAGTTTTGAATTGTTACCACACAACTTCCTGCTGAAGTTTCTTCAGCTTTCTCTGAGTCAGCTTTTCTCCTTTTTGCACACTGCACACTGCATGCACCTGGGACATTTTACATCCTGGGGGAAAGCCTGATTGACAAGAAAACCCTATAATAGAATTGCCATAGGTCAGAGTTAACCTGAAGGCACATAATAACAACATCAGCAAATAATTTAGTGAACAAGTAAGCACAGCATGGCCCTTCAGCCACTGCTGTGTTTTATTTCTCACATTCTTCAGTACCGGCTAGGCTTCCTAGGGTTGATAGTCTGGGAATATCTGGAGGGCTATTCTCTGTAGACCTCCATCTACACTTCCAAATAATGTTACCAAATATCACCATGGAAAATACAGAGCTACCATTCTGTCAAAATATTGCACTGTCAAAAACTATAGCGCTTAAGATGAAGTGGGATACCATGTCATCCCATTTTCATTATTTTCAATGGAACAGGCCTGTCAAGGAGCATCTTCTGTTAACTTTAGACCAACCCTGATATCATGCCATACAGTGTCCATTCTTAAACATTTATTGCCGGTCTACAAATATTTCTGAACTAGTGAGATCCAGAGAAGCTTTCCCCCATCTGGGACCTTTTTAGAAGAAGAAGAGAGAGAAACAGCCAGATGAACTTTCAGTCACCTCTGGCAAAAAGCCTGCTTTCCTCCAGGTGTCTTTATAGCAAAGCACACAACTTAAAGCTTGTAGAATACAACCTGAGCTTCTGGGTTCATGAGATATATCTCAGAGCTGTTCTTTGTAAACAGCATATTTTCAGTATTCCAGATTTGGAAGAATTTATTCAAAAAAATGAGAGAGATAAGCAGAATACAATAAAAGATATAATTAATGTTTCAGTAGCTTGACATTGAGCAGCTTAATATCTCCATTTACATGCTTGGTTCATGTATTTCCACAATGTTCAGATGAAGTCAAACATATTATGTTTCACCCTATTTTTATAGGGTACTAGAAGATTGGTGAGTGACAGCTTAGAAGAATCTAACAAGAAGGTGAAAACTGATGTCAGCATCACATATCTGTATTTGAGTTCTTTGAAGGACTGGTAGTTAAGTTTATGTTAAAGTATTTAAAATTGTTTTAAGTGGTTTTCAATTTACTTGTTTTAAACATAAATAGTTTTTTGAGGTTATTGATATTATTTAAACTGTTCTACACTGATTTTATTGTATACTGCTGTGAGATCGTCAGATAGAAATATTTTAATCAACCAAACAACCAATAAATCAATCAGTTAATTACTGCCAGGACAGGACAGTGAGCTAGCAGTCACAAACTGCATCTACACTGCAGAATTAATGCAGTTTGACACCACTTTAAATGTCATGGCTCAATGCTATGGCATTCTTGGATGTGTAGTTTAGTGAAATATTTAGCCTTCTCTGTCAGAGAGCTCTGCTACCACAACAAACTACTAATCCCAGGATTCCATAGAATGGAGCCATGACAGTATCAAACTGCTTTAATTCTATGGCAGCATATATGCCTCCTCTTTCCACAGCTGGATAGATTCTAGCACATAAACCTCATGCTTGTCAAAAGAAGCCAAGAAATAGTTAGGACTCATCTATGAAACTATTCTCTGTAGCTTAGCTATGGAGAAATTGATTCTTTGATTTCGAGATGTTTTATAAAAACCTTAAAAATATAAAATGAGCAGCTGCTTGTGGCAAAGCCTCGCTGTCTTCTAACATTACCCAAGTCAGAGCTACCTATGAAGATGGAGACAGGATAGTCAAAGGCACACAAGCACTTGGGTGCTGCCTTCTGCTGGGCCAAGAGCTTCAAGTGCTGGAGGAAGAGGAAGCTGTTTTTTCAAGTGCCTGCCTCTCGCACCTCCACATACAACAATGGCATAGGTCAAGTGATTTTTCACCATACTGCTAATATGTTCTGTGTAGCAACCTTTTGATGACTTTATATTCATTGAAAATAAATAGGAATGCTTTTAGTGTTTTCTCACAAAGTTGTGGGATAGCATCTCACTCTACTTATGGTAAGAAGTAAAAGCAGTGAAAATGTTAAAAGTTTTTGATACAGGCTGTAATGTGCAATCTATGGGGCATCTCTACAAACTAAAAATACCATTCTAAGTAAAAAAGCCAATCTAGTCCAACATTCTGTTTATACAATGGCCACCCAGATACTTGTGGAAATCCCACCAGCAGAATGTAAGTGTAATTGCCCCCTCTTTCTCATACGTAGAACATGGTGCCTCTGGAAGCTGATGCAGAGCCATCCAGACTACCTGCCATTGATAGCCCTAACCTCCATGACATAGAGGATTGTCTTCACAGGCAAAATAAATTCGGACTCACTTCATTTCCAGTTCTGTAGGAACACATGATGTACTGGTTTCTCAGTTAATTTAAACATGAATGTTAAAGACTCACTTTTTACTCCATAATTATTAAGGGGGAATGTATTTTTTACATGTGTGTCAGGATCAGGATGGAATTGGCGAGTGGGATTAATTTGGCAACCTTGGTGTGCATCACATTTTTATATATCCATGCAGGGCACAGTAACTGAAGACTAGCAGGACTTCTGAAATAGAAGTGTATTTAATATTTTATTTTTATTTTTTTTTACATGGAGTTGCCCCTCCATATTTGCAGGAGTTGTGGTGTCCAGCCAGCCACATTGCTCACTGGGGGGAGGGGGTCGTATTAGCCAAAGTACATTTTTTTCTGAATTTTGGTGTGTGTATGAATTCCACATAACCCAGATGTACCCTGCAATGGAGCCCAAGTGCCACCTGGGAGATGACAGGCAGGTCATACCAAGGACACTTGGATGACTGGAAAAACCCCATCTCAAAGCCAGGCAGATAGTGTGGGAGTTGCAAATGGACCATCATCACCCCTATAATCAGAAGAATGACTGATAATTGCCTAGATGTCTCACCTGATAGCCCAGCTAATGACTTAATCCTTTTCCCATTCACCTTGAATATTGCCAGACCGGATTACCCCACCCATACAATCTCACACCTTTGCCCTGAAGCTAGTTTTATCCCCTAAAAACCCCTGGATTTTTCCCATCAGTGTCACTAGTTTGGAGTTCATGGGGACACTACATCACTATGAGCTCTAGTCTAGTTACTGGCACCCATGTTCAAACCAACACTCTCGGAACGGTTGTGTCTCATGCCACATCACCCAATTGGATCCCAGAGAAAGCCTCATCTGTAGTAAGTATCACCCATAGTTTTGCCTCAACATCTTTTCCAAGCTAACCCCTGACTTCCTGAGATTTGAATGGGTGAGTGTATGTGTGTGAATTGCTGTGTGATTTTCCCTCTTTAATAAAATAATACTTTAATTGGAGAATTCTGTCTCTGCATCAATTCTTAGATCCACCAGACTCTTGGTATACAAATAGGAGATGGTCTCTCAGGGTCCTTGTAGCCTACCCCCTCTCAGTTTCAGCTAAATAAAATTCCCCATAATAGACTTTTGGCTACAGTAGCCCAATCTACTGTTAGCTCCATTGGCTCCAATACACTATGGTGGAATAAAGCTGCTTATCTCCTTCAGTGTGATTGCCAGTGATGGAGCGCTTTACTCTGGTTACTGTTGCCCCCTCCTCAGCCACTTCCAGCCATGAGAACTACCCCTTCACAGTTGCTTGACTTTGGAGATACTCCATCAGTGGGGCTCTGCAGCAACCAAGGTGAAGCGCTCCATTGCCAACAATTTCAAAAAAAGAAATGGGCAGCTTCTATTCTCTCTTTCTCTTTTTCTCTCTCTCTCTGTCTCGGTGTGTGTGTGTATCAGGAGACATTAAAAACACATTAAAAATAAATCAATTGATTGTCAGGAGGAGAAGGAGAAATTTAGACTTTCCACCCTTACTCATGGTCACTTACTCGGGCATAGTGTGTGTGGGGGGGGGGGGGGCGGGAGAGGACTGGATGAAGGAGGCAACCAATGAATGCAAGATGGCAAGATTGACAGGCAAACCATAAGGCTATTGTTTGATAGCTTTGGTGTGCTCGGGGGAGGGGGGAAGCACATCCCTTTTGTGCTGATTTGAATTTGGCATGGAAAATGTGTGGCAGTCAGTAGAATTTGAGTCCAGTTTATTTTGAATAGGTGTGGTACTAACAGGGTCACTGTGGATCAGGAAAATATGAGGTGAAGCTGGATTTTTTTTCCATTTGTGTACATAACCTCATAATCTAATCCTCCTTTAAAATGATCCAAGTTGGCAGTCATCATTATGTTTTGTGTCTAAAAGTTCTGAATTGTAACTATGTGGATGATTTTGATGAGTCAGCCCTCCTTATCCATGGATTCAAGCATCCATGGTTTGAAAATAGTTTTTAAAATATACAAATTCCAAAAAGCAAACCTTGATTTTGCCATGTTATATAAGGGACACTATTTTGCTAAACCATTATACTTAATGGGACTTGAGCATACACGAATTTTGTTATCTATAGGAGATCCTGGAACCAAACCCCAGCAGATAACAAGGACTCACTGTACTATTAAAGAGAAAGAGAAAATCCTTCTCATGCATAATTTTTGAACAGCTCCCTTTTACTCACCCTTGCTTATAGACTGAACTGTTTTAAATGTTGTAATCTCTCCTCATTTTAGAACATGAATGTCTCCAGGTGATTTTTGAACGGATACAGCCTATAACACCACATTAACCCAACCCTTAATCTCCACTTTTCATTATGCCTGGGCAGTGGCTAAGCAACCAGTGTGCAACATTTATTCCTGATTATGCCAGATGTCATTGCATTATTGCTCCCCTGCCTACATTATGCAGCTGTTGCCTTTTCTGTAGTCTTTATAATGTTCACTGCATCAGACAGGGCATCAGTGTAAACCTTGAACTGAATTGGTCTGGAATCAAAATATGAATATCACACTTATGCAGAAGGTATATATTTATTTTGATATAAATGCTCCATTTGCACATAACAATTCACTGTTGTTACATTTCTAACAGATAGGCCCATTAGCAGATGGACAAAACACTTGAATGAATGTTGTTATTATTTTTAATAATAGCTGAAGCATTGTATTCCAGTTTTCATTTATCCAACAATCAAAATTAGGTCCATTCATATCATTTTAGATCATATTTAATTTACAGGACAAACTGGGATATGGCACTAATTTATATCTCAGTCTTAATTAGGTTTCCAAGGAGGTGTGCTTGGATATACTTTTGGCTATAGTTGTCTGCTCATCTGCTTGTGTTATTGGAATTAAGTACTATCAGAGAGTTTTTTAATGTAATATTTCCATTGCTATCTCTCTTTAATTTAAAGTGTTTTCCAATCTCAAAGATTATTAAGGTTAATAGAATACTATCAATAAGGCCACGTTTTCAAAAGAAAATTTCTCTTCCTTACACTTTACTTATATCTGAGGAGATTTTGATGTATATTTTAATTGATTTATAGAGCCCTGCTGAACTCTGAGAACCCTCAGTCAAGATGACCTTTGTATGTCTTTTATGGCCAAACAATCCTACATATAGTTCACATATGATTCTTATTTTTAAGATTCCTATTCCATGTTTATTTTCCAAACACTAATTTTCTTGCTAAGCTAACTATTATTTAACACACATATTTTTTTTTAATGGGAACATTATGGCATTTCATAAATAGCTTTACTGCTAAAGGATCATATTAGAATTAGATCAAAAAGATTTCTTAGCAAGCATGAAATATGCAGAGAAAGAAAAGCCATCCTAATAAAGCTCATTATGCAGAAAAGCAACTAGCGACATGAGACTGACTGTTCAGAGGAAGCTGTATAGACAATAACTCACTGAGCGTTGGTTTGGCAGCTTGTATCCTGGACAACTGAAATGGCTAGACATCCTCAGTTCAACATTACTATGTTTTACTATTCAAGATAGGTAGCATTCAAGCCTTGAAGAATGGGCTGAAGAGAACCATCTTCTCATGTGTCTGATGTGCACATTATTTATTTATGTGCAAGTCAGCACACAGAAATGATTTTCTAAGCTGAAAGGGATCTTGTAAAGAAATATTGCTTCTGCTCATAAAAAGAAAAAAATGAGCAAGACTTTTGAAATAATATTTTTTAAAGGTGGAATGGATCAGGTATACATTTAGAAGTATCAGTCCTAGTCCTACAAGCTTTGGGATGGTAAGATTAGTATAATATTACTTTCAGAATTTTTCACTGGCACTTTGTATATATTCTGCATAATCAGATGCAACACCTGAGACCGCACCTGCATTGCAGAAATAATGCAGTTTGTCACGGTTTTAACTGCCATGGTTCAATGCTATAGAATTTTGGGATTTGTAGTTTTGTGAGATGCTCTTGGGAGAAACCAGTGACTGGCATCTGTAATTAACTGGATGAAGGTGGAAAAAAAATGAAGCTTAATCCAGACAAGATGGAGGTGGTCCTGGTCAGTCAAAAGACTTGTCTGGAAACAAGGATTCAGACTGCATTAGATGGAATTGCACTCTGCTTGAAAATAGAGGTTTGCAGTTTGAGGGACACTTCTGGATTCAGCCTTGAGCCTGGATATCCAGGCTTCAACAGTAACCAGTACATTTGCATAGTTAAATCTAGAGTGCCAAGTGCACCCATTCTTGGGGAAGCTGGATCTGACCACAGTAATTTATGCCTTAGTTACATCCCATTTGTATTGCTGGATTGGCCTAAAGAGCTGCAATCAAACTCTTAACTCCTTGTTGCAACAGCTCCAGTTGCTGCCAGTCTGTTTCTGGGCACAGTTCAAAGTGCTGGTAATGACCTATAAATTGCCCAGCAGAGGGACAAGATATAAATAAAATTTATTATTATTATTATTATTATATCCCTACAGCTTGGGGCAAGGCTATTTGAAGGACGAAATATCCCTTTATGAGTTCTGAGATCTTCTGGAGAGGCCATATCTCTGTCTCACTATCAACTCATTTGATGGAAATAAGGGAGAGGGCCTTTTCAGTGGCTGCACCCAGATTTTGGAACTCCTTCCCTAGATAGGCCACAATGGCTTGGTCCTTGCTCTCTTTCTGCCAGCAATTTAAATATTCTTGTGCCACCAGGCTTTTAGTAACTGAATGGGATGGCTTTTAATAATGTGCTGTGCTATTTTATGGTTTGTATAGTCTTCTAATTAATTTTGATGTTTTTAATTTTATAAATTGTTTGTTTTAATTACTATTGTTTATAATTTCAAGTTTGTATATAGGGTTGTTGTTTTTTTTTAAAAAAGGTATTGTTTTTAAATATGCTATAAGGTACCTTGAGTCCAAGAATTTTGGAAAAGATAAGATATAAATAAAATAAACAACTGAGACAAGGAATGGTTCTTCACTGGAGGACATTTTTCTCAGCAGAAACTATTTTGTTGTGTGCCTTCAAGTCATTTCCAACTTACAGCTGCCCTAATGCAACTCTCTCACAGTTTTTTGTTTTTTGTTTTGTTTTGTTTTTGCAAGATTTACTCACATGGGATTTGCCTTTGCCTTCCTCTGAAGTTGCCCAAGGTCACCCAGTGCTCACCTTGGCCATAGCCTATTTTGTTATTGGGGTATAAAACTATTCCACAGTATTGTTAATGCTAGGTATGTAATAAATGAAGAAAGCAAATATAATGGTAATTCAGATTAGACAAGGATAGTAAAATATACAGGACAGCTGGAACAACTCTCCAATCAGAATATTTGCTGCTGAGGCAGTTCACAACTATTGAATTTACATAAATTTCTTCTCTTGTACTCAATGCTACAAAGTATTTTTTGAAACTTTAAAAATTCTTCCAAAAGTAACTGCAAGCATCCTAAATGCTTTAGAGAGAAGGAACATTTAAGAATGTGTGATTCCAGACCTAAGCCATATTTTATCATGTCCATGTGTGCAGTAGAGAAAGCCATATGTGAAAGCACCTTGACTCCTTTAAAGTTGCACCTCAAACACCATCGTTCTTCTTTATTCATTATCCAGATGAAATACTAAACTTGAATTATTAAACCATGGAGATTTATGCTAATGCCAATGTTGTACAAAGACAACATTATTAATTTCCCATGAAAACAATGTTACTCATTATGACTGACCAGGCCTTTGAAAAGTTAAATTTAAGAATGCATATGATAACATGGTGAAACCTTTCATGACTTAATAGTGGTAACATGCTTCAGTGGTAAGATGTTCCAAGTCCCAATTTCCACACCTTCAGGTTATCAAATTTCAGAATAGCTTGCATGGAAATCACAGTGACCTCGCTTTTATGCACCAATCAGTTCCATGCATCCTTAATTTTACCAGTGAAAGAGCATTAGATACTCCTGGACCATGTTTGGACACTGGCATGGTCACACATTTTTTATAGTGATGCATTTATATCTATTTATGTATATAGAGACATGACAGAAACAAAGAAACATCCATGCAGGCCTTTATGCTCATGAACCATCTATCTATATTAGCACCAAATAGACACTCAACAGGAGGAAACAAGTTACCCCTATACAACTGAAGATGCAGCTCTATGAGTTGAACATCTGGTACAGAATATTTGGCTCTGTGCAAAAAAAGGATGTTCACACAGGAGCAGCACCCACATGTACCTGCTGACTGAATAGAAGAGAAGGGAATTATATGCTTACAGGACACATAGTATAAATATTTTCTGTATTCAAACCAGTTAAAGATTCATGCAGATCACCCTTCAATAGGGGTGCAGCTGCAGGGATCATGTGGAAGAGCCCCCCACCCACCCACCCACACACACTGAAATTTTCCTTCATTCACCAAATAAGCAGCATTGCAGTAACTTAAAAAAAAACAGTTATTTATTTAAAAATAAAGTTAGACATCCAAAGAAAAGGAGCAGAGAAACCTACCAAGGGAATGCAAATACAAGAGTTTTAAGTGCAAACAATTTGCAGTATAACTCTATAATGCTAGAAATTTGGTGAAAGATGGAACAATTTTTTTGGTGAGGAGAGAACTATTGGAGGTGGACAATGCTCTTATTCCCCCCCTCCCCTGACACAGATATGTCTATGGGGAAGGCACCAAAGTCATTAATTTTGGTTCTTTCTTGGTGAAATGCAAGCTGTTTTGTTCTGTTCTGCACTTAAGCTTTACACTTTGTATATTTTGTAAGAAGAAAATAATATAATCTCAGCAATATGATATGTGTGCAAGAGCTTTAGTTTGCATCAACTTGGGAGCAGAGTCTGCTGTGGTTTTATTTTTTTTTTGGGAAAGAGGAAAAAATGACCCCCAAGCCCCAACCCCACTGATAGATTTTTTAAAAAAATGTCAAGCAAATCATGCACACCTTTGTCATGCTGATGACATGAGTATTTAAAGGTGCTGTCTACTGTGGCCATGCAATACAAATAAGTGCATACACTGTCAAAAATTATTTATTTATTTAAAAAAAATACACCTTCTAATGATGCCCCCTGGCTTTGGTGAGCTCTGGGAATCACGCATCAGTGCAGATAAGGGGACTAAATCACTAGCAGAAGACTAAAAAAGCCGTGCTGTGCTTTAAAGAGACCACTCTCCAAAGCACAAAAAAATTGAATCCACTGCATTTCTGGAGCTGCTTTTTTCACTCCTGCAACCAAGTGCCAAGAGGGAAAAACAATGGCACTTGTCTGGCAGGGAGAGAGCAAAGGAGTGGGCATGAACCACCCTCTGCACATTAAGCCCTCCCTCCTGGATGCTCCGAATGGGATCGGGAGCAAGTTCCCATTGGTAGCACCCTGATACAATTTTGGAAAATTGTTTTTGTATTTTGGAAAAGAAATGGGGAAAAACTCAATCTTGGAAAAAACAGATAAAGGGGGATTGTACCGCACCGCACCGCCCCCTGAATTTGGGTTCAGAAAACCCAATGCAAGTGTGAACGACTCCCTTTTAAACCGGTTTACAAACCTGTTTATAACATAGTGTGAATGGCCCTTCAGATAGTAGTAACTACTCTCCCTGCCCTAGTGTCAATTCAGCCTAGAGAAACAGGCGCAAATTGGATATTTTGGGAGGGGGGGATTGCAAAGAAAGATGCGAATTTTGTTACATCATTGTAATTGAGTTTTGAAAGAGGAGGGGGGAAAGATTTCTCAAATAAACAAAGAAAAAAAGCACACACTGTTCTTTTTGCAACATCCATTTGACAGCAGTTTCAGTTTATGTGTAGTTCTCTTGTTTTGGTTTCTGAGAATGGCATATGGGCAATTCCTCTTACTCTTTGAGGTCAGATTCCATTATATGTGACCGTTGCATTACAAATTAACAAACAATGCTGCTTGTGATCACTCACTACTCTTCATTGTTGGTCATGCAGAGGACTTGTGGTGATGCCATTTCAGCTCTCTGGGATGATTGTTGTTTTAATGAGAACAATGTAAAGGAGAGGCCAAAGCTGTTTGAGAGTATAACATAGGCACAAAAAGGTATGTGTACAACACAACAGAATCTATATATCATACCTCTGTTTATGTGCTGTGTTAAAAGATATCAAAACAGTTCTTGCATTGTTTGGAAGCTTAGTGTGCTGGATAAAAAATACATAAGGGATGTATGCATTCTCAACAAACAAACTCTGCTCCCAATACTCTGCACCCAATACTCTGCAGTCTAGCCAAATACTCTGCTCCCAATACTCTGCAGTCTGTTTAGACATTCTGTACAGCTTAGGCTGCCTTTGGGTAATAATACTTCTGTTACAGCATTTTAAAACACTATTTAAAGCTATTTTGTTATTTTGTTATTTAAAAACAGCCCTGGTGGCGCAGTGGTTAAATGCCTGTACTGCAGCCACTCACTCATAGACCACAAGGTTGCGAGTTCAATACCAGCCAGGGCTGAGGCTTGACTCAGGCCTGCATCCTTCCGAGGTCGCTAAAATTAGTACCCAGATTGTTGGGGGGCAATCAGCTCACAGTTGTAAACCGCTTAGACATCCCATAGCGTGATATGAAGCGGTATATAAATAAGCTGCTTTGCTTTGCTTTAAAGCTATTTAAAGCCTGAGGCTCAAATAGCATTTGCCTGCTTCAGATCTGGGGATATTTTGTGAAGGACAGGTACCGATGAGGAAGGGGCGCATGAAGCAAACTACACGCGTAGTACTAGGGATAAACTTTTTATTGAAAATCTACACCTTCATCTACAAGAGAACTCAATTTACCCAGTTAGGTGGGAAACCAACAATAATCATTCCGTTCTTTTGTTATAACCAAGTTCACAAATCCCACCACAGCTACATCCTCTTTCCCCAAACCAACACACAAGAAGGTGGATTAGCACTGGACCATATTTCAGGGTTCTCTCTCTCTCTCTCTCTCAGCACTGTCCATATACATGAATAGCTTTGCAGGACTGAGAGCTACATCATTTCCACCCCAATAATATGGCTTTATGTTGATCAGTAGAGTAATTTTGAGACGTTTAGAAGGTCAAGGATGAAAATATACCTTTCTGAGACATTAAGTAAACTTTAAATGAGAAAGGGTATGAACTCTTGTCTCTGCTAATATCTTGTTTGGGAAAGGACATACTGTTGCCCAGTCACAGCTGTACTTGAATTCTGGACAGGGTGACCAGCTGTCATAAGCACAAAGGAGGCAAGGCACTGCAAAAATGTAGGGCAATCAAAAAAAGTGTAGATATTACCAAATAAAAGCTAAAAGCACTAGTATAAATATAAATTCATGCTTTAGTCCTGCTCAAAATGGAGAATATTTTGATAATTCCCCCTGGACAGAAAGTTGAAATGTAGGATGTGTCCTGGAAAAGGAGGACATCTGGTTACCCTCATTCTGGATGTCAGTTGTTTTCCATAAACAGCAATCTCACAAGCCCATTCTTTGCCATAAATAAGTGAACAGTTTCAAAATGAACCAGAAAGTCCCCTTTCCAAACAGGCATGTTCACTGTTCTTTGTAATTTGGGGAAAACTTACTCAAGTGAGGAATATGTCAACCCTAATAAAGCACAATATCAAGTGTTGTATTAACATTTAAAGCTATAAACATGTTAAACCAAATTACAGGAAATGCTATGATGTATTTCTAATGTCTGATTAATAAACTGACATGATCTTGTTTTAAAAGAAGCCTTCCAGTACTTCCAGTACTTTTATATCTGTATAAACGTATTCAGTCTGTTCATGCTATCTGCCTGAAACAGCTTTTTAATTAGACTTGGGACTTTTAATTAGACCTAATTAGCATTCTGTTCATATTATACTCAAATGCATACAACACCGACTGTAAATGGTTAAACTGTAAATTGCTGTATTACCATCAGAAATGTTTATATCTTAACTTGCCGCTGACTTATATAAGTGTACATTTAGTAGACAACCATAGCTTGGAGATTATAGAAGCACAATAAAGACTAGATTTTTTTGAGATAATTAAGGAGACGAATTGCATAACTCAAGTTATTTTATGGCTCCAGCATTCGCTGTTGGGTCTGGCTTCTCACATCATGAGTCTGACTGAATCATCATCTGACTGGTGGCTGACAAAAAGAGCTCTGCTTTAAAGACAAGGGTCATTCAACACCATGTGACCACAATGCTAACAAAATAGCATTTTTCATTACTGGCAAATAACTACAAAATTATCCTTCCAGAGGAAAAGGTTTTTTCTCTTCTGGGTTAAATGCCCTTGGTACAGGAGTTAACCTACTGCTTTAAGATAAAGGTAAAGGTAGTCCCTTGACACGAACGTCTAGTCGTAACCGACTGGAGGAGGCTATGCTTATCTCCGTTTTTAAGCTGAAGAGCCAGCAATGTCCAACGTGGACATGTGGCCAGCATGACCGCACTGAATGCTGTTACCTTCCCACTGAGAAGTGGTACCTATTTATCTACTTGCATTTGCATGCTTTCAAACTGCTAGGTTGGCAGAAGCTGGGACTAGTGACAGGAGCTCATGCAGCACCCGGGCCTCAAATTGCCAACCTGCTGATCTTCTGATCATCAGAAATGGTGTGTTAATCACTAAGCCACCGCATCACCGCATAGTGCTTTAGATATGGGAAAATAATCACTTTATACCACCCCTACTGTTTTAAAGTGTTATTATTTTAAGATATCATAGAATTCTGTTGCCAACAACTTTCCAAAGATGCTGCATATGCCACATGAAGAATGACAATTATTTCTTTATCACGTGGGATAGGCATCTTCTGGAGCTTAACATTTTAAGCTGCTCTGATGGAGAGACATCACTCTGGCTGCATCTGCACTGCAGAATTAATGTAGTTTGACACCATTTTACGAGGGAGTATCGTAAAGTTTGAATTATCACCTTTAAAAAAATTTGACAGAAAGTTTGTTTTGATTTGTAGTTGTTAACTGATTTCTATGTATCACCATCCAGATTTACACATTCTTCCCAGCATTTCTTGACTCTCTGAATACCATTATTGTAGAAGTCTGCAGATTGCGTGTGATGAGGATTTTACACTTTAGTCACTTCTGGCACAACCTGTCACAAAAATAAAGGACACAATGAGCTGATTTTCTCAAAATCATGCACTCAGAGACCAGTGATGACACTGACAAAATTTCATCAACATACCCTATTAACTTCTGGATTATAATTATTACTTTACGATACCCCCTCATAAGGCGCAATCTGCAAACTTCTACAGTATCAGGTATTTGGAGGGTAAAGAAACACTGGGAAAATGTGTAAATCTGTATGGTGACTACACAGAAATAAGCTAACAACTACAAATCAAAACAAACTTTCTGTCAAAAAAATTTAAAGGTGATAATTAAAACTTTACAATACCCCCCTTGTAACTGTCATGTGCTATGGAATTCTGGGATCTGTAATTTAGGCTTCTCTGTCAGAGAGCTCTAGTGCTAGAACAAATGATAAATCCCATAATTCCATAGGATGGAGCCATGACAGTTAAAGTAATGCCAAACTGCATTAATTCTGCAGCGTGGCAGCAGCCTGTTTAATGGTTGCCATTTTGAGTAACCTGAAGGGATGTTACATAATTTCTGGTAGCTCTTGTGGGGGCTGGGGGAGTTGTGAATTATTTTTTACAGTTTTAGCGGAAGAGCCAAAGCCATTGTTTAAATTCTTCTGTAATACAGCTCAGGTCAGTGCTGCAGTCGTAAACATAAACATATCAATAAAATCCCACTGTATTCAATAGGAGTGGGGCCCAATTATTTATTTATTTAGTTCACACAATCGCTTATAACCACCACCACTAACAGTTGCTAACAAACATGATTAAATAGATTTTTTAAAAAATAAATAAATAAAAACAAATTAAGCAAAAACAATCAGAGTTACAACCATCACAATTAACAGTGAAACAGTTTAAAAGGCCAGTATGAAAATTGCATGTTTCCAATACTTCATGATAATGGAGAAGGATTTTAGCTCTAAAAGTAGAGCATTCCAAAATCTGGGGGAAACTTTCCGACAGGTCCATCAAGCAGACCTCTATGGGTGATGTGATTCTCACAAAGCCCTCTCCTTTACTCCTGAGTCAGCACAGAATTGCATAGCACACTTTGCTGCTCCCCTATTTAAAGCATATCTATAGGTAGGGGTCTATGTATTCCTTTCAGAGGTCTCCCACTCTCCTGTCATCCAAAGCAAGAGAAAACTTTCTTATGTAGATACATGGGAAGGGGCTATTCAGGGAATCCAGTGAAGCCAGTTGGTAGAACACATGGGTGGTATTAAACAATAGCAGCCTACAGGTGGAATGGAGGGATCCAGAATAAAAGATTGGGAAAATCACTCTTCAATATTATAGTCCCCCATCTGTCCACCCAACCAGCCCTAGAAGTCTTAGGAAATCTCTGAGGTTGGTTCTGTGGCAGTGTGGAGGAATGAAGTGGGGGAGGCAAACAAAGTCCTGTTGCAAATGCTAGCTCAGAAGTGGCTTGTAGACTATTCCAATACCATTCTTGGAGTCCCTGGAGTCCCCTGATCTCTCAATTATTTTTTTAAACAACAACAATAGCATCCAGAAACTTCCAGGAATCACAGTTCTTGGTTAAAACAAGTCATATTCTCCACAATCTTGTTTCAACCAGTGTGCATCTGAGTTTGTGGCTGGGTCTTGCTCCTTTATTACCATCCATGGATCGGTCTACAAAGAGCCTCCTACTCTTGAATTTACAACAGGGCACATACCATGAATGGCAATATAAGGACAAGACCCTGCCACAAACCCAAGTGCCAACTCTGTCCCCATGTTTACACTGGAAGCACTATTACAGGGGACAATAACATCACCCACAACATCAGAGGTACATTCACTTGTTCTTTCTCCAACATCATATATGCCATCCTATGCCAGCAATGCCCCTCTGCACTATACATTGGACCAACAGCACAGTCTCTATGCAAGAGGATAAATGGATACAAATTGGACATTGGAAGTGGCAATATCAAAAACATAATTGCTGAATATTTTAACCTCCTTGGACATAAAGTATGAGATTTAAAGGTTGCAGTACTTGAACAAGGAAATTACAAAGGAAGACTAAAAAGAGAAACAGCTGAATTTAATTTAATCTTATTTTAAGGGGATGGGGGGGAGGGGTTGCGGGAAGGGGAAGGGAATGTTTTAATTATGCTCTGTTTTAACCTTGTTGTTCCCCGCCCCGATTGCTCTGCAGAGGGGCGGGTTATAAATAAAAATTATTATTATTATTAATTATTATTATATTTATAAATCCCATTCCATCAGTAGAGATATGAACAAAGACAATGGCTTCATGGCACACTACATGTATTAATACAAGAATGCTCACAACTTCTCAGAGGAAGTTCTGAAACTTATGTAAGCAGATTTATTGCTTTTACACATCATAGAATCATAGAATCATAGAGTTGGAAGAGACCACAAGGGCCATCCAGTCCAACCCCCTGCTATGCAGGGACTCCCAATCAAAGCATCCCTGACAGATGGCCATCCAGCCTCTGCTTAAAGACCTCCAAGGAAGGAGACTCCACTACTCTCCGAGGGAGTGTGTTCCACTGTCGAACCGCCCTCACTGTCAGGAAGTTCCTCCTAATGTTGAGGTGGAATCTCTTTTCTTGCAGCTTGCATCCATTGTTTCGGGTCCTAGCCTCTGGAGCAGCAGCAAACAAGCTTGTTCCCTCTTCGATATGACATCCCTTCAAATATTTAAACACGGCTATCATATCACCTCTCAGCCTTCTCTTCTCCAGGCTAAACATCCCCAGCTCCCTAAGTCGTTCCTCATAGGGCTTGGTTTCCAGACCCTTCACCATTTTAGTTGCCCTCCTTTGGACACGCTCCAGTTTCTCCACATCCTTTTTGAATTGTGGTGCCCAGAACTGGACACAGTATTCCAGGTGAGGCCTGACCAAAGCAGAATAGAGTGGCACTATTACTTCTCTTGATCTAGACGCTATACTTCTACTGATGCAGCCTAAAATTGCATTGGCCTTTTTAGCTGCTGCATCGCACTGTTGACTCATGTTCAACTTGTGGTCCACCTGGATTCCTAGATCCCTTTCACACGTAGTCTCATTCAGTCAACACTAACCAACCATTAGTTGGTTGGTTATTCAGTCAACACTAACCAACCATCATTCAGTCAACACTAACCAACCATCAACACTAACCAACCATTGTAAAGATCTGAAAGATTTCTAATACCTTATGCAGCCCTTTGAAAAATTATGTCAAAGGCTATGTTTTGCATCTTTCAGGATCCTATTACATTTCATCTCACTCCCAGAAATGTGCATATATGCTTTATATCTTGAGGCCTGGGCATCATTCTGTACTACTTCTGAAGAAGTGGCTTTATATCCATGAAAGCTCATACTAAAATAAAAATCGGTTAGTCTTAAAAGGGCTGCTACATTCCTTCCCCCTCCCTTCCTCCTTTTTATTCATCAGTGCCATTACACTTTAATGCATCAAGATACTGGGCAAGTTAAAGAGACAAAGCTGGTTTCTACTTTTCTAAGATGTTGAGACTTGTACAATGATATTATTTGCATTGTTTATATTCAAAAGAGTTGCTTGAAGTATGTTTAGCTCATTCTGCCACAAAAGTGATACAGTCTTGAAAGCTCACTGTAACAAAAATGGCATATCATATATTAAGCTCATGCAGATGGATACAAACAAGGGGGATATGATTAGAAGAAAGAACTCTGGCAGAAGGGACAAAAGAAATAATAGTTGGGAATAATAGCAAATTTGAACTGTATTTCCACATTAGAGCATAGTAACCACATTCCTATTGGTTTAAATAGGCTTATTAGTTTAATTTTGCCAGTACAGTACCGGTTACTGATACTATGAACAATGTTTTCAAACAAGGAAGGCTCTCCTGGGTTGCTCTTAAACATCAAAGTCAAAGTTTCTTGCTTTAATAGGGATTAGTGAATGTAAAACCTTATTGGATAAAATGCTCACTCACATTATAAATGAGTATTTTCTTCTTCCTTTCCTGGAAATACAACAGTGAAGGAGATGCTGTTTACACTTATTGTATGAATATGACAACTGTTTTTTTAAAGAAACCTGCTGTGTCTATTTTTCCATGAGTCTGAGGTCACCAAAGACTTTGGGGTGCTTCTTGCAGTGTTAAAACTTCTGAACTACACAGAAGAATGTTACATTCAAGGACAAAGATAATACAGAAGAGCAATACAACTGCAATCTTCTTTACTCTCTCAGGTCTGGTCTGCAAGATAATACCAGACCACAATGTTGTTTCAGTTCAATAACCCACTTCCTGTGGATCAGGAACAGTTGTTTCTGGCAAGAAATAAATGTTGCACTCTGTTATGCATTCAGTCCTGTAAGCTGAACACTGAAGAGGCAATTGAAGAGTTCTCCTAGTCCATTTAAAAAAAAATTATTTTTATTTTTGTCTTCTCAGTTATTTGCTATACAAAGGAGGAGATAATTAAGGAAATGTATATTCGGTGGGACAAATTAAACAATCAAATGCTAGGACCAGCCAGTTTATTCTTACCCAGTTTGTTACATAAATCAGTATCTACAGATTCTTTTAAAAGGAAAAATCTATCATTTTTCTCAGTCAGTATTAAACTGCTTTTTATTTTGTGTCATTTACCAAAACCACTTTATTCCCCCAAAGCAGTTATCAGAAATCAGAAAACATTATATTAAAAAAGAAGATATAAATAATATTTCACTGAAATAGGCTGCTACATCCTCTGTATGTCTGAGGATTAGTGGGGAAATGTGTATTTGATCATGACTCTGGAGACCAGGCTTTGAATCCCCACTCAGCGATGGAAACCCACTAGGTGATCTTGGGCAAGTCACACTCTCTCAGCCCCAGAGGAAGACAAAGGCGGTCCCCTCTGAACAAATCTTGCCAAGAAACCTAGTGATAGGTTAGCCTTAGGGTCACCATAAGTCGGAAATGACTTGAAGGCACACAACAACAATCAGGTTAAACTTGCTCCCCAGAAAACTATTATTGTAGCGATATAATCAGTAAACTGCTTTCTTTGTCCTGGAGTTCCTTTAATTTTACAGGTCTAAGCACCTACTGACCTGTGCAATTTTTGTATAATGTTAGTTGCTAGTCAGACTTCTCCCTTTATTCTCTCCTTATTCTTACTATCTTGAATACACAAGAGGGTGCTGCAGAGCCACTTGCTGGGGTTGTCTGTGAGCTGGATTCACTAGCAAAATAGAATACACAGCAAAATAGGTACAGTAAAGACCAATGTCCCTATATGCAATGTCACAAATACATAATATGATTCACACAATTACAAATTAATATATTCATTCTATCATATCTAAGAAATGTGTGCTGTGGGAAGCAGGTAGTATGTAGGAAAGGCAGATACTAAGATTCTAAAGAAGTTGGTTGGATAAAGGAACTTTATAACACTGGAACAGAAGATAGTTGGCACAAGTGAAATCTGAAAACAATGTTTAGGTATGTGGAGTAGTGCTGCACAGGATTTCAGTTTCCAGCTGTGCTGTTCGTTTCCCACATTTTCCTTCTCTCCATGCCATTCAGCATTCTGTGACCACTGAAAACATTTAGTCCTCATTTTGGCTACGTTGAGGATTTCCCTCCCTTGAGGCTTTCTATCTCCACAAGATTCATTAACCGTTTTTAAAAATAACATTTTAAATAAAACAAAGTAACAACAAAATAAAACAAAGAATAACAAGGCAGTCAACACTTGAGAAACTATCACCCAATACTTGAGAAACTTTTCCATTAGGGTGACTGTCGATCCCATCATGTTTTTCATGCCAGAGTATCTTCCTATGACATCCAATGAATGGCTGACAATTTCTGTTGCATATTTTATCCCTGCTAATAAAAGTAATGAAGCAATAAAAAACCCAATTACACCATTCTTTGTGGTGTCCCTACACAGATGTTTCTCAGTGATAAATGTTCAGTTACTGTAATCACATGCCCAGGGAAAGTTCCTGCATAATTTTCCATTGACACTATATTTCCAATTTTGCCTTCCCACATAAACACCACATATGAGCTCTGTCCACCCATTGTCATTGTATGCCCCATGCTTGTAAATATGGCTTCAGTGCTCTCACCTAGTTCTTCCCTGAGGTAAGAATAGCTAAAGTATGGAATCAAAAACTAGTAGCAAGGGATTACACCCAAACTGACTCAATAACTTGATATTGGTCAACAAACCAAGAGTCCAGGTTGGGATTGAACAGATTCCTCCTTTGTAAATTTTTGGTTATTCTAGCAATTCCCACTAATAGGAGGTCAATAAACCAGTATGTACCTTTACACAGCTTGTGAATGATTCTCCAGAACTATAGCTTATGTTATGTCCTATCTCCTCTCTTGCCAACATCAGTAGGCTAAGTGGGATATACAGTCACCCCTCCATTTTTGTGGACTTGAAGTCCAGTGTCCCTTGCCCATTTGCAGGCGGCAAACAGAGGGGCATAAAATGGGGCACACACTCATGCACGGTTCCGCTCGTGCATCACAGGCACGCATGCTATTATTTTTAATGAGGCTTGAATATTTGTGGGCCACCATTTTCATGGGGGGGGGGGGTCTGGAACGGATCCCCATGAATTGGGAGGGGCTACTGTAGTACCATCTACTTACAACTTTGACAAAGGTCACTGGAATGTATGCTCCTGAGCCAAACAATTTTTAAGACACACTACTTTTCATGCTTTAGTGATTTTCTTTCTAAATGTTTATTTCATCCTCTTGCAGATGATTCAGTATTCTTGTAAACTCCTTATAAGCAAAGTGACATCTTGCATTTTAAAGTGGATTTGATTTTTAACAGTGGTGCTTAACTGCAGTATCTGATGGACCTTATATTAATCGTGCATTTGGATTTAAGAAAATGGTAGCACTAGTTTTATAATATTTATTTATACCTTGGAATTGCCCCAAGCTTGCTGATTCCTTCATGTTATATGCCAATTGTGATGTTTTGTAATTCGAGGAATCACACTCAATTTTGGGAGCATAAATGGGATCTGAAATGAAACATTGCAATGTTCAGGATTCCAGCCAATTGGCTAAATTTTCCCTCAGGAAACTCCATTAACTTTTCCTCCACCAGCTGTTCACTTTTTCATCTCCCTTTGTTGTATTGTTTTTGGCACTTCTGAAAAATGAACATTGGGTATTTACTGTGTTATAGTTGTTTTCTGTAGTTGTACCAGCAGTTTACATATCATTAAAATACTGCACATCTAGGCAAGTAAACATTTTCAGGTATAGAGTTTTCAGCTCCAATTGAATAATAAAATAGGAAAGAGGTCAAAAGGAATGGGAAATGGTTTGCAAACATAGAAAGAATAAGGATAAGGAGTACAAAGATGCAGTATAGCAAACAAAAAGTAAAAAGAAAATCCTCCAAAGACTTCTTAATTATAGCAAAAGACAACTAACAATGAAAATTATACGGTGCTTCTGATGAAAAGGAAATTAAAGATCTTGGGCACATTGCTAAAAAAAAAAAAAAGCTTCAATTTCCTAGCTGAATACATGTTTCTAGGTAGACCCATGTGCATATGTTAAAAATACTTAACTACTGTTTTGCTTCAATAGTAGTAAATGACACTGAACAAGAGTATGCTAATCCTAGTAAAATATGATATACTTTATTCATGGAGACAGCCTCAGTATTTCATAACTGAAGTTTTCTTGCTTGAAGGGTCCTGATATTTTTGAGTGTGTAATTTTATTTACTGCATGTATGAGATTTACTTCAGAGAAAATGTAGCAAGAAGAAAGATCTTTAGAAAAACGATGTGTTGGAATGAATACAAATCAATGGACATAACTTCTGTAAAAAAAATAGAGGAATTTGTTGTGAGGAAATGCTAAAAATTGAACACTATGAACAAGACTATTTAACATGAGATAAGAACAACATTTATAAAAGATCAGCAGATAGTCACACCATAATTTAAGATAAATTAGGCAGCCTAACACATTAAATATTAATTTATTCATAAAATTTAATAATTATTAATGGTAAACATGTCCATTATTTTTCTTATTGATGCTTAGCAGAAGAGAGATTGAAACAATGTTAAAAATTGCCACACCATACAAAATGAAAATGAAATAGGAAGATGCTTTCATTTGGGGAAAAAACATATAGTGCATGGCATGCAAAAAGCAAGCATGCATACCTTTGCTATTAGCAGTGTATTAGCTTTCAAAGAAATTTCAATATACAGTAGCCCCTCCATTCTTGTGGACTTCAAGTCCGTGGTTTTGCATATTCATAGAGGGGTGACCTCCATTTAAATCAATGGGGTGCGCCCCTGTGGGTGCTCCTGTAGGTGCCCGCAGGAACATGCCCCATTCAAGCCTATGGGGCTTTGTGAATCTCTATTTTCGTGGGGGTGAGGGGACAGAATGGATCCCCTACGAAAATGGAGGGCCAACTGTAATTTTCAATACATGGAAAGAATCAAAGAATCATAGAATCATAGAGTTGAAACTTACATATATAGAAACTGCACTGAATTACTGTATTCATTCCAAAACTGGGGCTCATGGCAGACTACAAGAAAAAAAAAAAATCCAAGTAAAACCAAACTTAGGGCCTTTGCAGACTGCCAGAAATAGTGCACATTAAATTGAGGCACTGCCCTGGCTCAGTGCTAGGGAATCGTGGGAACTGTAATTTATTGTGGCACCAGAGCTCTCTGACAGAGAAGGCTCAATGTCCCAGAAAAAAATACAATTCCCATAACTCCCTAGCACTGAGCCAGGGCAGTGCCTCAATTTAATGTGCACTATTTCTGGTAGTCTGCAAAGGCCCTTAGATAACACACATACACACACAATCCTTCATATCATTTTTCCCTTTCAAAATGTAACATGGAAAATTTCACCTGTAGGAATAATTTAGGGCCTGTGCAGGCTGCCAGAAATAGTGCACATTAAATTGAGGCACTGCCCTGGCTCAGAGCTAGGGAGTTATGGGAATTGTATTTTTTTCTGGGACATTGAGCCTTCTCTGTCAGAGAGCTCTGGTGCCACAATAAATTACAGTTCCCATGATTCCCTAGCACTGAGCCAGGGCAGTGCCTCAATTTAATGTGCAGTATTTCTGGCAGTATGCAAAGGCCCTTAATTTCCCAAACCTGTAGGAACTGTTATATATACAGTTGCCCCTCCCAATTCGCAGGGGATCATTCTGGATTCCCTGCGAAAATGGAGGCTTGTTAATATTCAACCTTCTTTGAAACTAAGGGAGCATGCACCTATGGTGTGCGGGCAGCCATGTTAAGTATGGCAGTTGTCCCTCTCCGTGAAGAGCAAGACCGTAGACCTCAAGTCCGTGAACAGTGAGGGACAACTGTATTGAATGATGTGACATCAAAATTCTGATTGTCCTTGAAATTTCCCTTCAGTCTCCACGAACAGTGTTCACATTTACAACTCTTATATTTACTATGTTTGCATTCCCTTAGTAACATTGCCAATGCCTTTTTGTGGGATGCATAAATGGTACTGTTCAATGCTGGACTGACGTTTTAAGTTACTGCAATGCTAGAAATTTGGAGACTGAATGAAAATACTATTTGGGGAGGCAGAGTTTTTAGGGGGGGGGGAATACCCTCAGTTTGCTGCTCCATAGCTATATCCCCGTGGTCAGTGCTGTTTTGAGTGTTCATTCAATCCCCACTTGGGAATTAAACTCATTGAGTGATTCTGGATTAGTCACCTATCTCCCAGCCCATCCTCTCTCAAAGAATTGTATATTATTTTATTACATTTTGTTATATGCCTTGTCAAAACCAGCATGTAGTGGTTTGAATGTTGTACAGGAACTCTGGGATACCGGGTTCTGAATTGCTCGTAAGCCATGGAAAACCACTGAGTGACCTTAGATAAGTTGTACTCAGCCTTAGAGGAAGGGCAAGAAAACCCCATGGTGGGGTTGTTACAAGTCCGAATCAACTTGAAGGCACATAACAACAGAAACATCAGATTTGTTCAATGCTGTGAAAGGAAAAAGGAATCATTGGGGTAAGACAGCTAAATATGCGTGTTCTGAGCTCAATGGAAGACAAGCAGGATGTAACTGTAAAAGGTGAAAGAAAGAAAAGAACCAGAATTACATTTAGAGAGCCCTAGTAGCGCAGCGGTGAAATGCCGGTACTGCAGCCACATTGTTGTGAGTTTGATTCTGCAGGACTCCAGGTTGACTCATTCTTCCATCTTTTCATAGGTCGGTAAAATGAGTACCCAGCTTGTTGGGGGCACTGCAAACTGCTTAGAGTGCTTAGTTCATTATGAAGTGGTATAGAAATGTAAAGTGCTACTGCTATTGCTGCTACATGCCTTAGCAGAAAGCGTTGCTACATAGTTACCTGTCAGTCACCCCAACATAATACTGTGGTAGCCTTAGTATAAAGAGCAAGCATGGGGTGGTGGTTGAGTGTTGGGCTATGATTATGGAGATCAGGGTTTGATTCCCCACTCGGCCATGGAGACCCATGGGGTGACCTTTGGTGAGACACACACTCTCAGCCCTAGAAAACCCCATGATAGATTTGCTTTAGGGTCACCATAAGTCGGAAACAACTTGAAGCCACACAGCAACAACCTTTGTGTAACATGACATTTAATGCATTTGCACTATGAGCTGTACACCCCCTCTAAACGCAGTGAAGCTGGCACCCATTAGTAACATGCATATGGGTAGGTCATGCTAAACATGCAAGGCAAATTATTTGCCATAGTGCAGCAGATGTATTCTTCTGACCGTGGTAGAAGTGGAATTGTGCATACAACAACAGTGCACATGGCAACAGTGTATGGCAACAAAGCTGCTATTCTGCATGAGGATCGCATAGTACTGGTACAGCGTTATCTCTGCATATGGATATTTACATTATACTGAGGAGATGCTGGACTGCAGCCAAAGAATGTAAACCAATACCCACTTATCTGGTAGTAAGTCCCATTAAACTTCTGGGTAAATGTGTATTGAATTGATGGGCTGCTAACAAAGAAAGAAATCTCCCATTCCAATGAAATTAGTGCCAAACCTAGTACTTAATAGCTCAAGACGAGTGGTAATCAAAGTGCGGGTCCATGGTCCAGTGCTGGTCCCTGAAGTATCACCTGAGAGTCCTTGGAGTGTGTCTAGGAGAGAAAGAAACCATTGTAGGCAATGGGTACCAATATGGTATGGATCTTTGGCATACTGGAGGGTGGGGAGAAGCTGCAGCTACCTCACTCGAGAGAGCTCAAGAAGCATTGCTTTAGACTAAAATCTCACATTTAGGGAATTTACACACTTAGCCCCACTAAATTCAAGAGAACCCTGTTCTGGGTAAATCTATCCATAAGACTGCAATGCTAGAGAGGGGAAAGAATTCAGGGACATAGCAATGTTAGGAGTTTATCACACAGGGGCAAACTGCAAAAATCCCATGCAGAAACGGGATTTAAAAAATGGGGGAAAACTGCAAAAGTGGGTAGTTTTTCACACACAATGGGGTTAATGTGACATTAACCCAAACAGAAAGTAGACAAAAAAAAGCCTGATTCTTTTTACTTTCCGGATTTTCTGAAAGTAAAAAGGAGTGGGTTTTGTCTAGTTTCCGTTTGGATTAATATCATGTTAATTCTCATTAACACTAACGTCATCTGAAAAACAACCCACTTTTGTGGGGGTTTTCTACTTTCTGTTCGGGTTAACCCTGAACATTGTCTGAAAAACTACCCACTTTTGTGGTTTTCCCCCCCAGTTTAAATCCAGTTTCTGCATGGGATTTTTGCAGTTTGCCCCCGTGTGATAAACTCCTTAGTCTGGGATATCAGTGTGCAAAAGGATCTTGTAGCACCTGTGAAACTAACTGAGCAAAACAATTAAAAGCCCCACTGAGCAAGACAATTAAAAGCTGTGTTAAGTTTGAAGAATCAGAGTGCTAAGGGATCTTGTAGCACTCTTGATCTTGGAGGAATCTTGGCCCTGGAAGACCTACAAGAATTCATCCAGGGGGGTTATTCAGATAGTGAAAATATTCCAAGTAGAATCTGGGTTGAGTCTTTGTTGTTCACATGCATTTTGAATGCATCTGATTAAGTGTTTTGGGGGGGAGGGAGTGGATGCCAAAAACCCACTTAACCCAGGATAATCAATGTTGAGTTTTCCCCCAAGTTTTTCTAAAAGCGTCGGATTCTTAGCTGTGTGATTAATTGATGCGATAAACCCAGGATAAATTGGGACAAAACTCTGCATGCCTTGAACGCATTTCAAATACTTTTGCTTTATCGACTCCATCTTTGAGTTCTGACACATGTGAGCAACCAAGCTTGCAGAGATGCACACAGATGCGGTTCCATAGTGTGAACAACAAACCTCAAATGTGTGCGTGAAATTACTGTTGCACTAAAAACAATGTGTGAATGACCTTCTAGCTAGATAATGAGAAAATTGAAATACAGTCGCCCCTTCCAATTTGTGAGGGATCTGTTCTGGACCCCACTGCAAATCAGAAATAGTGCTATTATAGGGGGCCCATTGATTTCAATGGCCGCATGCTCCTGTGCGCGGCCCTCTGCATGCGCCACAGGTGCACACCCCATTCTGTTCCCTCCATGCCTTGTCGACCTGAAGAGTGAGACCATGGACTCCAGGTTCGCAAATGGGGAGGGAAGACTGTAGTCAAAGAGTTCCCATACCTTGGATCAATATTGATCCAAACGGTGACTGCAGTCAAGAAATTAGAAGACTGGATTGGGAAGGGCAGCTGTGAAAGAAATGGACAAGATCCTAAAGTGTGAAGATATAACTCTGAACACTAAAGTGAAGATCGTCCAAGCTATTGTATTCCATATCAGCATGTACAGATGTGAGGGCTGGACACTGAAGAAAGCCAACAGAAAGAAAATAAAATAATTTGAGATGTGGTGCTGGAGGAGAGTGCTGCAGATACTGTGGATGGCCAAAAAGACAAACAAATGGGTCCTGGGACAGATCAAGCCCAAACTCTCCCTGGTAGTCAGGATGACCAAACTGAGACTGTCGTAATTTGGCCACATCATGAGAAGGCATGAATCATTGGGAATGACAATAGTGCTAGGAGAGGTAGAGGGCAGTACAAAGAGAGGAGGACCCCATGTCAGATGGTTGGATTCAGTCAAAGAGGTCATGGGCCGGAGCAGAGCAGTGGAGGACAAGGGGTCTTGGAGGTGTTTCGTCGACAGGGTCACCTTGAATGGAGGCCAGTTAACAAGAATATTAACTGAAACGGAAAGCATGAGCTTTAATAGACTTCAGTCAGGGTGACCAGGTGTCCTCCTTTTCCAAGGCATGTCTTACATTCCTACCTTCAGTCCAGGAGGAATTTCAAAATGTCCTCCATTTTGAGCATGGGTAAGAAGCATGAATTTACATTTTTACTAGTGTTTTGAGCATTTATCTCGTCATGCCCTACATTTTTTTTTCCTGGAGTGTTCTACATTTTGCAGTGCCTTGTCCTCCTTTGCGGTGAGAGGACATCAGGTCACCCTGACTCCAGTCTACTTCCTGAGATGCATGGTCTCCCAGCTTCTTTCCTTCAGTGCTCCAAGATCCCTTTGCACTCTGAGTGAAAGAGGTTGTAGCATAAGCTTTTGTAGATTTGGGTCTACTTGGTTCCAATTCACTCCATCCAAAACACACTGCAGAAATAACCCAGTTCGAGACCGCTTTAACTGCCCTGGCTCAGTGCTAGGGAATCCTGGGAATTGTAATTTATTGTGGCACCAGAGCTCTCTGACAGAAAGGCTAAATGCCTCACAAAACTACAATTCCCAGAATTCCCTAGCGTTAAGCCAGGGCCGTTAAAGCGGTCTCAAACTGGATTATTTCTGCAGTGTGTCTTGGACTTATGCAGGAATAACAGAAGTTTGACACCACTTTTAAATGCCCTGCCTCAATGCTATGGAATCCTGGGAATTGTACTTTGTTGTGTGCCCTGATAGAGGCGGCTGAATGTCTCACAGAACCAGAATTCCCAGAATTCCATAGCTTTGAGCCGTGGCAGCAGTCAAAGTGGTGTCAGACTGAATTATTTCTGCAGTGTATTTCCAGCAGCCTAAGCCTACCAAAGCGAGAGGCGGGCTGCTCCTCCACCTGACAGGATCTGCTCTTCTCTTCCCCCTCCCCATTGGGAAATAACTCTGTCATCGCGAGAACGATGCCACAGCTCTCCGCGGCGGGAGGGATCGAGCGGGGAGACTACACTTCCCAGCATCCCTTTCGCGTTCGCGGTGTCGCCGCCCGCTCTCTCCTTGCGCCTTCGCGGGCGCTCCCGGCGCGACGGTTGAAAGTGGATCGAAGCCGAGATGGCTGCCTCTGCTGCTCCTCCGGCGGAGCTCTCCCTGGCGCCGCTTATCCGGAAACTCCGTAAGTGGATTGGTCCCGCCGGGCCCTCCTTCAGACGCTGCCTTGGAAGGGAAGGGAAGGGAAGGAGACCCCGGGATCGGCCCCCAAACTATGCCCTTTAAGAGACTTCAGCTCCCAGAAGCCTCAGCCGTGTTGCCTAACAGTCTGGGAGTCTGGGAGGTGAAGTCCAAAAATCCCTTAAGTAGCACAGGATGGGCATCACTGCAAGCAGCACAGTCAGCATGCAACTTTGCACCAGGGTAAATATTATCTGTTGCTGCTGCTGCTGTTATTGTTTGTTATTATTATTATTATTATTATTATTAATTGTTTTGTTCTTGTTGTTGCCTTCAAGTTGCTTCCGATTTATAGGACGTACTAAAACAAATGACAGTACTTGCCCATAGGGAATCATTGGGGAAAACTTGCCCATAAGGAATCATTGGGGAGTACTTGCCTATAGGTAAACATTGAGTATTGCTTGCCCATAGGGAAACATTGCAGAATAAATGCCCATAGGGAAACATTGGGGAATACTTGCCATGGCCCTGATCCGCCACCCTCAGGGCCATCTGCATCAGCCCTATCTGTAAGCATAGGGGAAAGCAGCTTAAATGGTGCAAGCCCATGCTCGCCTACTCAGAGGTAAGCCCCATTGCCTTCAGTGGAACTTGCTTCCTGGTAAATGTGTATTGGAATTACAGTCCTTATCCACATTTCCTAGCTAGTAGAATACAGATGCTGTTTATGCATACTATATAGGATTGAGTTACATATTCACCATCTCCTCCCTTGCTGCTCATCTTTCTGACTCTGAGAAGTTGCTGAAATGGTGATTAGCTGCATGAGCATGTTTTCCCCTGATAAAAATGTGCTAATGTGGCTAATATTTGAACACTAATTTATGATGCTGTTGTTTTTTAAATGGAGGAGAGACAAGGGACAAACTTGTGGGTAAAGGTGGTGCATCGTTTAAGTAGTAGAACTAAAGTGATGTGGTTTGAGTATTGGGCTATGGAGACCAGGATTTGAATCCCAGCACGGCCATATAAACCCACTGGGTGACCTTCAGCAAGTCACACTCTCTCAGACTCAGAGGATAGCAATGGCAAATCCTCTCTGAAGAAGCTTGCCAAGAAACCCCATAATAGGTTCGCCTTAGGGTTGCTGTAAGTCAGAGATGATTTGAAGGCACACAACAAGTAGTAGTAGTAATTCATCGTTACCATCATCGTGTAGCTGATATTTTTTTGTCTGATTTTTTGGAACTCTGACATGTGACATGGTCCTTGTTGACCTGGGCAGTGATTGATTTGGTATCAAATTTGTTTTTGGTTTCTGAACTATATTTAATGGATTTTTAGTCCAGTCCCTCAATAACAAAGTCTGTCTGACTTCGGAGACCCTACCAGTTGCCGTACTACTGTCAGCACAGTTCCACATCCACAATCCCACCATCATGGAAATGTAGGGGGGTTGCAGACTGCCAGAAATAGTGTGAATTCAGTCCACTTTTAGGGTTAGTGTTAGTGCTAGGGAATCATGGGAACTGTTATTTTTCTGAGACATTGAGCCTTCTCTGTCAGACAACTCTGATGCCACAATAAAATACAGTTCCCATGGTTCCCTAACTCTAACCCTAACCCTAAAAGTGGACTGAATTCACACTATTTCTGGCAGTCTTCAACCCCCCGTAGTGCCAATGGGTGGGTGCCATATTATCTACAATACCCCACTGATTCTTAGATTCTCGGATAGACTCTACATTATTTGATGGTCTCAAACTCCAGTTGATAACAACTTGTCTAGGTCATGAAACCAATGATAATAGTAACAAACTGTTTTTGTATTCTTGGGAGAACCATTCTCTGCTTGGATGCTATTTGCTCTCAGGGGACTAGTAGATTAGCTTGTTTTGTTTTCTTTTCATTTGTATAATGAAATTGTTTGGTTATCCCCAGGATATTTCTGTGTTGACTGAAATTACTGTTGTCCTCCTGTCTGTGTGCGTGTGTGCCTTCAAGTTATCTCTCGACATATGACACCCCATGAATTTCACAAGCTTTTTGGAGGGAAGGAACACTCAACAGTTATTTTTCCAGCCCCTTTGTCTGTGAGCAAAAACGGTGTAAAATCAAACTAGAAAGCAAGTTCCTTTGGTGGCAGCTCTTGTTTATTGAATTCTGTTAGAAAACAGTAATGCTGTGTTTACTCAAACAAAAATAAGTAGTGTTCAGTTCAAAATGCTTTCTAAAAATTCTGCTTAGCTTTACACTTACCTATAGCAGCAGCATCTCACGGCTTTATGAGAGAGATCCTGGCTAATAATCCAGTATGATGTGGATTTAAGTCCGTATAAGACTTTTTTTCAGTGGACTTTTGTCAGTCTCTCCAAAAACCAGAACTGTGAGCTCAAATGCAATGCATAAGCTCTAAACAAAATATGGACTCTATTAACATTTTAAAAGCAGAATCAAATGTAGGGATTCAGTTTATTCATCTGATACTTTCACTTCATTTAGGCTGCCCGAGTCTTATGCTTTTCAAGGAGGGCTTTCTCTCCATTCACCACCCTCACAGGCTTATTTGGTAAGGACAAAGGAGAGGAAGACTCACAGCCCCCTCTCTGCTCTCTTTCAACTGGCAGGAAAATACCTTTTTATTTAAACAGGCCTTCTGTTTTTAAAGGTTTGAGGCAGAAGGATGTTCAGTGGGTGTGCTGTATATCCCTTTTTGTGTGTTGAATGTATTTTAACTGTTTTAAATGGATGTTTTCATTGGATTGGTTGTTCAGTGTTATTTTAAAATTATTTTTATAGTATCTGTTGTTTTAGCTGTTTTGTTTTAACTTATACATAAGTCACTTTGGGCCCCATTTTGGGTAGAAGGTGGGATATTAAATAAGTAAATAAATGTGATTTTTCCCCCCTTTTGAAATATCTTCCTTTTTGTTTTCTCTTTTTTGAACAGGTCATCAGTTGGCTGAGATTCGAGAACGAGCTCTTAAGAATATTTTGTGTAAATTAGATCACGGCTTGGTTACATATGCTGATCTGGTGCAAGAAAAGCTGCTATTTCTCAGTCTTTTAGAATGGTTCAACTTTCCTGTGGTACCAATGAAAGAAGACGTTTTAAATTTAATAAGCAACTTGGTAAAGGTGGGCTTTCTGTAATACTTGCTCCTATGTGGCATTCAATATCAGTCTTAAGTAGCATCCCTGTCTACATTATGTTCCTTAATTTAAACCCCAAACAACAAAACAGATTTTTTTTTTTGCTCTGGAATGATTGGCCCATTTTAAAATGTTCCATGCTTATCATATACTGCGTATGCATATTAGGATTGTTTTCTCAATAATGAAAAGACATAATATTCTTTGGTTTTTTTTAACTGCCCTTAAGTTTACCCTGACTCATGGCAACTTTATGAATGAAACATCTCCAAGACCCCTATCCTCTACTGCTCTGCTTACTGTGTTCCCCCAAAAATAAAACATATCCATAAAATAAGCTGTAGCAGGATTTGTAAGCATTTGCGCAATATAAGCCATAACTCGAAAATAAGACACAGGGCTGATGCAGATGGGGCAGCTCTTCGGGGCCGCCCCTGGGAGCGGCAGATCGGGGCTCAAATTGTTGTGGCCCTGCTACTCCTCTTCGTCGCCCCCAAAAGAGCGGCTCAAAGGACTGCTCCTTTTGGAGGCGGCAAAAAGCGGTCTTTGAGCTGCAGCCATGGCTCTTTTCTGGGCTGCCCCTGGGAGCGGTGGATCTGCCACTCCCAAAGGCAGCCCAGAAAAGATCTGCTGCCACGGCTCAAAGGGTTGCGGCCCAAATCCTCCTCTTTGTCACCCCCAAAGAGCAGCTCAAAGGGTTGCAGCCCTGATCCTGCTTTTTGCCACCCCCAAAAGACTGGCTCAGAGGGCTGCTCCTTTTGGGGACGGCAAAAAGCTGACCTTTGAGCCGCCACAGCAGCTCTTTTGTGCCCTTTTGGTACAGTGTATGCATGCTGTGCCAAGAGGGCACCCTGATCTGCAGTGTATGGTTGCCGCAGCCCCGATCTGCTGCTCCCATGAGCAGCTCTGTGCTGCCCCTTTAGGCGGGTCTGTAAAAGCCCATAGTTGAGTATATACAGTAGCTCCTCCATGGCCATTGTTTTTGCTTTCTTTTTCTTCAGCAGTAAGCCTGCCTTTGTACTTTCTTCTTTGACTTTTCTTAGTAACTGTTCCAAGTTTGTTATTTTCTGTTAGTGAGCCCCTGGTTCACTAGGAAGCTGGTGGTGATGAAACGAGTGGGACAGAAACTAGAGCGACTATGGCAAAAGACCCGGAGCCTACACTGAGGCGGTGGCAGCAGTAAAGAAATTATAGGTTTCTGCCACCATTGAGTCTGCACAGTGTCATCCAGCCTAGCTGGCCTGAGTGGTCAGGGGCCTTTTGCATTCTGGGTCAGAAGAAGGAAATAAAGACCACTCAACAGCTCGCTGTGAAGAAGTTACAAGATACTTTTCTGACAAAATCACTCGAATCCACTCTGACTTGGATGCTGTAGTTGAAATAGATCTAGTGGATGTAATCTTGGTGCCTGCTTGTCCTGTATTATAGGATAAGTTTCAATTTGTGCAGCCTGAAGATGTGGACAGGATCCTTGGAAAAGTGAGGGCCACCACATGCATACTGGATCCTTGCCCTTCCTGACTCCTGAAAGCAGCTAGAGGGGGATTGGCCAAGTGGGTAAGGAGAGTGGTGAATAAGTTCACTGTTCCAAGAGAGGTTTTCATCCTGCCTAAAGGAGGCTGTGGTGATGCTGCTACAGACAAAGGCCTCCTGGATCCCATCATTCTGAATAACTATCAGCCAGTCTCTAATATTCCATTCTTGGGCAAGGTTCTGGAGTGAATGCCAGCCTCCCAGCTTCAAGGGTTTCTGTATGAAATGGATTATCTAGATCTATTTCATTCTGGCTTCAGGCCTGGCTATGGGACTGCTATCAGTAAAGGACTGGATGAGGGTAAACAAATTGAAATATAATCCAGGTAAGACAGAGGTGCTCTTGGTCAATCATAACACAGATGAAGGAATAGGGACTTTGCTTGTGCTGGACCGGGTTACACTCCCTGTGAAATCTCAGGCTCACAGCTTGGGTGTTCTCCTGGACTCAACTCTCACCCTGGATGCCCAGGTTTCAGCAGTGGCCAGGAGTGCATTTGCACAGTTAAAACTACAGTGGTCCCTCCACATTAACTGGGATTAGGAGTGAAGGACCACCATGAATGTGGAAAAACCGCAAATGAAAAAATGCTATTCTTTTACCTAAGAGAACACCTCTAGGAATCTCCAGGTCCTTCAGTGCAATTCTGTGGTCAACATCTGCCAGAAGTTGATCATAGAATCATTCTGGAGGACCTATAGATGCCCAGAGAAGTGCTTTGTCTAGGAACTTCTAGGTTCTCCAGCACAACTCCATGGTCAACTCCTGGCTGAGTTGCACTGGAGAACCTAGAAATATTAATCAAAACTGCAAATAATCAAATCTGCAAAAGTCAAAGCTGCAAACGTGGAGGGCCAACTGTAGTGTGTCCGCTGCACCAGTTTCTTGAGATGGCAGATCTGGTTATGGTGACACATGCCTTGATTTACATCCTGTTTGGACTATTGTAACGCACTCTACATGGGGCTGCCTTTGGAAATTGTTTGGAAATTTCAACAGGTTCCAAATGCCACAGCTAGAATGCTGACTGGGGCCAGTTATAGGGAGCATATAACTCCCTTGTTGAAACAGCTTCATTGGCTACCGGTTTGTTTCCAGGCACAATGCAAAGTGCTGGTCATGATCTATAAGGCTCTATACAGCTTAGGTCCAGACTGTTTGAAATACTGTATCTCCTCATATACACCTGCTAGAGCCTTAAGATCTTCAAGAGAAGGCTTTCTCTTGGTCCCACCATCCCAGGCTCGCTTGGTGAGGACATGAGAGAGAATCTTCTCTGTGGCTGCTCCCACTCTCTGGAACTCCCCTCGCAGGGGGCTGCCTTGGGTCCTTTTCTGGGAGGAAGGTGGCAAAGAAATGAAATGAAATAAATAATATTTACAATGGGGAAAAACTGACTCTTTGAAAAGATGGCATTTAATTTAATGCCCCAGAGCCAGTAGTGGTTGGAGCATTGGACTTCAACTCTGGAGATCAGGATTCAATTCACCACTCAGCCATGGAAACCTACTGGGTGGCCTTGGCTGAGTCACACATTCTCAGCCCCAGAAAACCCCATGATAGGGTTGTCTTAGGGGTTGCCACAATTCGGAAATGACTTGAAGGCGCACACAACAACAGCAGCAACACTTCTTTCCTCTTAAAAGCCCAGAAACATTTCTCACTCATTATTAACCTGGTATTGTCTCTTTAATTTAAGCACCCATCTGCTGTGGAGCAGTTAGTTGGGATTGGGGGAGTGGAGTTTTTCTCCCAACTGCGTCCAAGTGTGGATCCAAATCTACAGGCTCTGATTGATGGGATTTTGGATGGACTGTTTGTGCTACCTTCAGAAATGTCTTCTGAATATCAGGCATTGCCACATCAAGTCCAGCCCTGCTCAACAGTGGTTAATCCCGGTAAGTTACACATTTGCTTTTAATATGTTTATTAGTGAAGTGCAAATCTTGCAGCAAAGACTGTTCAGCTTACTCAGGCTGGTTATTGACTCTTGTTCATATTTGTTACTGTCTGTTCCTTAAGTAATTGCTGAAGAATGATGTATCACTTGAAAAATTAAAGAGGCCAGGGCTACATGCCAAATGATTCCCCCCTCCCACAAAACCCCACTGCACTGTAATAGAATCAGCCCTGGTGGCGCAGTGGTTAAATGCCTGTATTGCAGCCACTCACTCATAAACCACAAGGTTGCGAGTTCAATACCAGCCAGGGCTGAGGCTCGACTCAGGCCTGCATCCTTCCGAGTTCGCTAAAATGAGTACCCAGCTTGTTGGGGGGCAATCAGCTCACAGTTGTAAACCGCTTAGACATCCCATAGCGTGATATGAAGCGGTATATCAATGAAGCTGCTTTTGCTTTAGCTCTTAGACTGTATTAGGATAAACTGTATAACACAGGAAATGCTGTTTCTTATTATGGTTCTATATCCTTAAGTTTTGTCCCAAGATGCTCATGTTGGATACTTTCAACAAGGGAAAAGTCATCTACAAGAGACAGAAGTACCACCAAAGCAACAAAGTGGTAAGTAATTGTAATGCTTGACAAGATATGTTTGAATCTGTGGGTCTATGTTCTCCTTTGACCTTTTTATACCACTGTCCCTGTCTTGTCCCTTTTTACCCCTTCCACTGTCAGAGCTCCGACATCAGACAGGAAGATGATGAACTTTTGGTAGGGCCTGGGAGAGGGGATTTGAAGTCACAGTACTCTGTCAAGCCTCAATGAAAGATTCAGTATATCCTGTGACTGCTGGAACGTCCTCCTAGGAACCATAGGATTGCACTGTAAAAAGCTGAATGTACTTAGTTGCAGTTTCTTTGTATCTTATGCCTACTTTTTTCTAAATGTCCAGGACTGGAAAACTGCTCAGAGTTTTCCATTTTGCAAAAACTGTTTTGTTGAGACATAGTCTTTAACATTAGAACTTCTGAGAATTTATAATTGATGATAGTAGAAATTACTTAACACAAGATCAGATTGATCTTCAATAAAAGCATTATCAGTTTGCCCTGCGAGAACAATGAATGGATGTTTGTTTTCTCTTTGTTGGGTATCATGGTGCATACAAAAGATACTTTTCTTTTCCCCCAGTCAAACATGGAGTGAAATGTCTGAAGTTTTGTACATTCCCTTGGTTATCTCTGACTACAACAGATAGACATGTTCTTTCATCAAGCGAAAGGTACATTACATTAATGCTGTTTTTATTTCATTTTATGGCAAACAGTGTTTGCGATCCTTTGTAACTTTGGTGGATCAAAAAAATCGCATCAGTGTAATGTGGGATTAGAGAGAGCAGAGCCTGTAGAGGAAGGAGGAATGTTTGCAAAGCTGGCTGGGAACTCCCAACACCTGATGTGGTCCAATCAATTGTAGTCTTGACTTATGGGTGGAGCAGTGCCTAGGTATCCAATTGGCATGTTGCACCACCCACCTAGCCTCTGTTGTAGGGGGTCAACACTGGGACCCACTTGTGCAAGGAACTGTTGGATCACTCCTTGAGTATGTTTGGAGTTGTACATTGCTATCACTGGATCCAGGCCATTATAATTTTCCTTGTGAATGACTGCCCCATCAATGATTTGTGTGGGGGGGAATGAGATAAATTGCAATTATGTAGACCAATAATGACAGAAGCTCTAGGAGCCTGTGATGTGATGCAGATAGGTGGGCTAAAAACAAATAATTTTTGACATTGTTACTGACATAGTTTTTTAAAACGGTAGTTCCAAATACAATTATTTTAATGTATGTTTTCAGCTCATTGAGAAGTAAGAGTCACAGATTAATTTGGAATACCTGTGAGCTGTTACAAGATGTTATCATGCAAGACTTTCCTGTTGAGATCTTTCTTCAGAGACCTAAGATTGTACAGGTTAGGAATATTTTTAACTAAAATATTTCATTGCCAAGAGGTAGAGGTATTTTTAAAAACACTATGTAATTCTAATGCCATAGGAGAGCAACTATTTTTCTGTGTGGAGTGGGTTCGAAACAGCAAAAACAGACTTAGGAGGAAAAATGGAATATATGCAATACATTTTTATAACAATTTTCTATATCTTTAAAAATATTTTAAAACTAATTTGTATAACAAATATAAACGTACTTTACTGTTTTAGTAAAGTAAAATGCTTTATTCATAACTTAGGCCACATACCAAATTATGCCTGTTGATTTAGGATGGCCCCACGAATTTCACAGGCTTTTCTGAGGCAAAGAATACTCAGAAGTAAGTGGTTTTGCCAGTTCTTCTGAAATATAGCCTACAACACCTAGTATACATTGATGGTCTCCCGTTCGGTTACTAACCACAGTTGACCTTGGTTATACAGAATTTTTAATTTTGTACAAACAAATGTGACTGTAACCTGTGCTAAAGACAGAGCTGCAAAGTGCTATCCTACCACACCAAATGTATCTTAATTTTTAGCATCTGAGAAAGAAAGAAAAATGAAACAGAAAACAGATTTTGGAATTAGCATAGTGCAGTGGTTTGAGCTTTTTACTATGACTCTCAAGACCAGGGATTGACTTCCTGCTCTGGCACAGAAATCCATATGTGACCTCAGGTAAATCACACTCTGTCAGGTTCAGAGGGAGGCAAAAAAACCCCTCTCTGATCAAATTTTGCCAAGAAAACTGTGATAGGGTCACCTTAGTCATCATGGCTATGTCCACATAGCAAAATAATACAGTTTGGCACTACTTTAGCCACCATGGCTCAGTGCTATGGAATTCTGGGAATTGTAGTTTTGTGAGATATTTATCCTTCTCTGTCAGAGAGCTCTGGTGCCACAACAAACTACAAATTCCAGATGCCATAGCACCAAGCCATGGCAGTTAAAGCATGTCAAACTGCATTATTTTTGCAGTGCAGATACAGCCCATAAGTTGAAAACAAGTTGAAGATACACATACAACAACAAAGTTGTTTATTTGGACAGATAGTTTAATGTGGTCATAGTTTTAAGTACTAGGATATCAGTGTATTTGGATATAAAGTCTGATTCATCTTTACAAATATTGATCTCCTTAATGGTGCATTATCACAAACAATTGGGCTGTTACACCAAATTCAGTTATGTATGTACTTTTGCATTCAGTGCATAGGAAATACCATAGGTTCTGATGTGCTTTTCATTTTTTGTATCGGACTTGAGACATTTGGCTAATGTCATAGAAAGTCAAAATGGAAATGGAAAAAGCTCCATTCATGTATATGTCAGCTATATGGGATGTCTGACACATAGACATTCCTTAAATCAATCTCTCTGGTTCTTAACGTAATGTAGATGTGGCAATAATAAACAGTTTTGTTTACTTCAGAATCTCCTGTCTCTAACTACACTGGCTCTTGGGAGAGATGGACAATACCGTTTGGCCTTACAGGGCGTCCTATGTCTGGAACAGTTATGTATCTTCTTAAGAAACAGACTTAACTTCCATAGAGATCCAAGTTTTCTTTCAAGTGATACAGGTTTGTATATAGCTATAATAGAGTAAGCTAACTCTCCATTATCCTTCAACCAGACATTTTTTCCATTTCTGTGGAAAACATATTTATTTGCATGCTGTTTTTGCATGGCAAATACTGGGAAAATGTTAAATAACATAATACAAAGTTTCCAGATAAACCAGTTACAGTTACAACTCAAGATTTAAACAAGCTAGATATCTCAGAGAAGTAAATATACACAAAGATGAAAAAATCAATTGATAATTCACAATGAGGCCTAATAAAAGAGAAAAGCAGCCAGGTAGAAATGAACACCAAACTCAAGGTCAGGACTAGACTGGCAACAGCTTCCCAGAGGACCTTTTCATCTGCTACTCCCAGACTGTGGAATGACCTGCTAGAAGAGACACAAGAGTTGAAAAAGGTGATGGCATTTAAAACAACACATCTTTTCCGGCAAGCCTACCCAATTGATTTTAAAACATGGCTTTTTAATTTGTATATTTTAAATAATGTAATCTTATTAGTGTACTTCAATAGTTCTATAGAATTGTATTTTAACTGTTTTTATGTGTTTTCTTTTTAATTTGTATTTTAATATGCTGTACCCTGCCTTGAGTCTTGAGGAGATTTGGGGAAATAAATAAATGAATAAATAAATAATAAGGTCAGGAATTGGCATGGACTACCAAAAGATAAAACAAAGAATCCAAAGTGGCTGGAAGTCTGCTTCTGGTTCTCAAAAGTGTGTATTTTTCATGCTAAACAATACAGGGAGGCAATGAAACCTATTGAAAAAGTAAATTCATGCACTTGAAAGGTTTTCAGGAGCAGCAATTCACCTTCCTTTTTGGCTAAACAAAACAAAACAAAATAAAAATCTGGGGATTCTAAAGATGTTGAGGGCCTCAAACGATGCAAATGTTGAGGGCCCAAAAAATCCTTTTGGGGGGGACCACTTGCCCACCCCTGGCCTCATAGACTCATAGCTAGAGTGTATCCAGACACCTTCAACAACAGCAGCCTTTGTGATTGAAGTCGTTCAGATATTTTTCAGGTCTTGCAGCTACAGTAATCATGGGAAAAACCCCTCAAAATATACGGTGTATTGCTTTCAGAAATAATTTATTTCAAGTTGATTTGTTATCTGGGAATCAAAGTATTTACTCATGAGATGTAATGTAGAATCTTAGGGACTATAAGAGAATTTGCCCATGTTTTGTAGAATGCAGTTACAGTGGCATGGCACAAAGATAATTGATTCCCCTTGCCTAGTAGAGTTAGCTAATACAATAGCTTGACAGTTAATGCCTTTCATGTGCCCATATAGCTTTTCTCTCTTTCATCAGTGTGATTTTGCTCGTCACAGAAGAAATGCATCTCAGGGCAAATATTTGATCAAAGTTCCCTGAAAATATATATTAAAAGTTGTCCTTCTTGTCAGCTGTGGGACTCCCAGCAGAGTGTACTTCACTTTCCTCTTTGCTTTTTCTGGTTAGAGACACAATGACATCTGGGGCATGGTTATGCCCGTCATCATCTGGCTCTCAGGAGAGAATGGAGGGAAATTGTCCCGCTGCCCTAAACCAGTTCCTTAGCACTATTCTACTGTTTTGAGAATTATTATAGTTAACATTTTTAATGTCAAGAATTAGAAATCTGTATTTGCTGAAGTGGAATCTTAATGGTTTACTAATTTGTGGTTTATTGTGATTGTTTTCTATGTAGCTGAATAAATAGGGGTTGTAAGTAACAGTTTCCACATTATTCATGTGCTTGTGGCACACAGGAATCTTATATATATGTTTAATGTATATGTATAAAGGTGCTGTTTCACAGAATTCTTCAGTGTCGTACTGTCAAGATGCCAGAAGATTCTCTCCTTCTCAGAATCCATCACCCGGAGGTAGTAGCCCTCGACCATCTGTGATAGGACGCACAGGCCAACGTCCCAGAGGTGATGGTCAGGATTGGGATGCAGCATCTTCCAGGTGAGAGAGCTGGCAGACAAGCTTTTAAAAATTGCATCAGAATTAAGCTTTCCCCAAATTCCAAGTTAATACAGTCAACACTCTGTATCCACGGATTTTTATCCACAGATACATTCATCCGTGGCTTGAAAATATTTTTAAAAATTATAAATTCCAAAAAGCATACCTTGATTTTCCCACTGTATATAAGAACCTTGACTATCCACAGATTTTGGTATCTATGGGGGGGCGGGGGGGTTCCTGGAATCAAACCCCAGAAGATACCAAGGGCTCACTATTTGTTTATATTTCATGTTCTATCTTGCCTTCAGAGTGCTCATTTGTGATATTGAAGTTTGAACTTTCTGTCTTCTCTGGTTTATAATTTCTGTCTTTAATTTTATTTACGGTAGTTTTTGCCTGAATATTTTTGTTTACATCCAAAAAGATGGAGGTAAATAAACTTTTTTTTATAAATAAATCATAAATGTGAATTGAACTGAGGGGCATCCAACAGTATGATCTTAAGCTAAGGAATTTGCTAAGCTTATTGCCTGATGCTTGCAAATAGTAGAGCTATCATCATGTATATTAATGTCCTTTTTGCTTTATATAGTGAAAGCAGTTCTCATGCTAATGTCAATTCCCGAATATCTGTCCAGTCACCATTGGATATTGGCCATATTGACCTGCCAGAACTGGAGACTGAAGACACTTTGGAGTTACAGTTTCAACAGCTTAGTCTTCCTCAGTTCTGTGTAGCTATTTTGGAATATGTCGTGCCTCTTCTAAGAACAGGTGAGAATTTTTTAAAAGGAAGGTTTTGTTTGTAAGAGTCCAGATTTTCTATAACTCAGGTTTTTATTCTATTAGAAATATAATGGCCTTTAAAACTCAAATAGACATTTTGAAATGAAACAATATTTTGTAGCTAAGCATGAAACAAGAATTCTTATCAGAAGATTTATGAGCAGATTCACTTACAGTGAATTTTTGTGCATTCTGTGGACTTCTGTTTGAAATCTGTCACTTTCGTCAAGGAATTCAGGACACTATGTATGGCTTCCCAACTCCAGGCATTCCTGGATGAGACGGATTATCTAGATCCGTGTCAGTCTGGTTTTAGGACTGGTTATGGGACATAAACAGCTTTGGTCGCCTTGGTAGATGACCTACGTAGAGAATTGGACAGGGGGAGTGTGTCCCTGTTGGTTTTGCTGGACCTCTCAGCGAGTTTCGATACCATCAACCATGGTATCCTTATGAGTTGCCTTTCTGGAATGGGGCTTGGAGATACTGTTCTACAGTGGCTCTGTTCTTTCCTGGAGGGGCGCTCTCAGAAAGTGGGAGATTTCTGTTCGACTCCTTGGCCATTGGCCTGTGGATCCCTCAGGGCTCAGTCCTGTCCCCTATGCTTTTTAACATCTACATGAAACCACTGAGAGAGGTCGTCTAGAGTTTTGGAATAAGGTGTCACCTGTACGCTGATGATAGCTAGTTCTATCACTCCTTCCACCTAATTGCAAAGAAGCTGTTTCTGTCCTAAATTGGTGTCTGGCTGCTGTAATGGACTAGATGAGGGCAAACAAATTGAAGCTTAATCCAGACAAGACAGAGGTGCTCCTGGTGAGTCAGAAGAGATTCGGGGATAGGGATTCAGCCTGTGTTAGATGGGGTTACACTTCCCCTGAAAACTCAGGTTCGTAGTTTGGGGGTACTTTTGGATTCAGGTGTGCGGTTGATGCGGCCCTGATCTGATAAGCAAAGCAAGCCGCTCCAAAGAGGCCATCTGTTTAGCGCCAGTATCTGGTTGGCCATACAATTTCTGCTCCAGCTCTATAAGATTCCACATTTTTTTTCTGCAATGGACTATATAGCATTAGCAATAGCGATAGCATTTACATTTCTATACTGCTTATCAGTGAACTCAGCACTAAGTGGTTTACAGTTTGTAAGCCAGTTGCCCCCAACAAGCTGGGTACTCATTTTACTGACCTACAAAAGGATGGAAGGCTGAATCAAACTTGGAGCCCTGGGATCGAACTCACAACCTTTTGGCTGCAGTACCAGCATTTAACCACTGTGCGACCAGGACTCCCTGTCACTGCTACCACTCTGAAAAATGAAGAGTTCACCACTCCTCTTTCTGTTGCTGCATCTACACTGCAGAAATAATGCAGTTTGCCACTGATTTAACTACTATGGCTCAGTGCTATGGAATTCTGGGATTTGTAGTTTTTTGTGGCACCAGAGCTCTTTGACAGAGAAGGCTAAACATTTCACGAAACTACAAATCCCAGAATTCCATAGCATTGAGCCATGGGCAGTTAAAGTGGTATCAAATTGGTTTATTTCTGCAGTGAAGCTGAGATCTAAACATCTGTTAATCAAAAATATTGCATTTTTGCTCTAAATGGCCAGAAGCATCATTGGTCTAACATACTTCTCATGTAAACTCTCAGGCAGTAGGAGAGTGACCATGAAAGTTTTGGAATTGCTCACTGAAGACCTTCTGCTTATTGTTGATGCTGTGTCGGAAGATGTTTGGGAAGACAGCAGTCTCTTTGGACTGGAACTTGTAAGAATATTATGAGTGTTGGTTTTCAGCTAACAGTAGTTGGCACTCTGTTTTTGTAGAAATGAGTTAGAAATGTACTGTGTTTATTTTATTTCAGTTTCTAGTCCTTTTCATACTAAAGATTCAGGATGGGCAGCAGCAACTTCTTTTTCTTTTCAAAGAGCATAGAAAATCTAGTTTCACATTTTTATACATAGATATTTATAGATGTGATTTTAAAATGGCATTGAATCATTATGCAATATATTGTAGTGCTACCAGTGGAGTGAAAATGACTACAGTCACCCCTTCGTTTTCGCAGGGGATTCGTTCCAGGACACACACACACCCCCCGCAAAAACAAAAACTCACACATATTCAAGCCCCATTGGCTTGAATGAGCATACACTCCTGTGTGTGGTCTTGTGTGTGCACTGCAGATGCAGGCACCATTTTAACCAATGGGGATCACCCCTCCATGAGTAATCAAGACTGCGGATTTCAAGTCTGCTATAAAGTAATCTGTTCAGGAAATGAAAAACACAAGAAGAAATGGGGGTGGCTTTCATACTAAGCAAAGATATAGCTAGAGCACTCAAAGGATACAACTCAAAGTCTGACCATATATTATCAATAAGGCTTCAGGGTAAACCTATAAACATCACAATAATCCAGTTATATGCACCAACCACAGATGCAGATGAAGAGGAAATTGAGAGCTTCTATGACTCAGTCCAGGAAGAAATTGACAACATACCATCACAAGATTTCAAACTAATCATTGGAGACTTGAATGCTAAAGTTGGCAACAAAGAAGAATCAAAAACAGTAGGAAGATTTGGATTAGGAACAAGAAATAAAGCAGGACAGCATCTGATAGAATTCTGTAAAGCCAATAATCTATTTGTTGCAAATACCTGCTTCATACAACTAGATAGGAGACTATACACCTGAACATCACCAGATAGTAAACACAAAAATCAGATAGACTACATAATTGGAAGTAGAAGATGGAGAAACTCTATCCTTTGGGCCAAAACCAGACCATGAACTGCTCAACAAAAAGAGTTAAGCTGAAGAAGAAAGCAAAAACCATCTTTATACCAAAATATGACCTGAATAACATTTCAGATGAATTCAAGGACAATGTAAGAAACAGATTTGAACTATTGAGTATAATCGACCAGGAACCTGAAGAACTGTGGACAGAAGTCAAAGACATAATTAAGGATGAATGCAAGAAAACACTAACAGTGGTCAAAAAGAAAGATAATAAACAATGGATGACTGATGAAACACTTCATGCAATAAAAAAAGAAGAAAAGCAAAAGCAAAGGGAGATAGGAACAAAGCCGGAAGTATGAATAGAAATGTCCAGTGTCTGACATGCAGGGATAAGAAGAAATACTACAATGACCAATGGAGAGAAACAGAAGACAACAACAAAAAGGGAAAAATGAAAGACCTCTATCAAAAAATCTGAGAAATTAAAGCCAAGTTCAAACTGAGGGCAGGGATGCTCTATGGAGAAAAAAAGAACATAAACAAGAACAAGAAGAAATAAAAAGATGCTAGAGGCAATACACTGAAGAGTTATACAAAAGAGATGAGGAAACGAAGGATATGTGGAATGAGGAGCCATATGAAGACGAAACCCAAATTCTATGAAGTGAAGTGGAATCTGCGATTAAGGAAATGGGAAAAAATAAATCACCGGGAACGGATGATATCCCAATTGCTACAGTGCCTAAAGACAGGTGCAACTTTAGTGCTAACTGAAATGCTAACAAATATGGAAAACAAAGCAGTGGCCAACAGACTGGAAATGCTCGATATACATACCAATCCACAAGATAGGAGAGACAAAAGACTGCAACAACTATAGGACAATAGCACTAATCTCACATGCAAGCCAAATAATGCTCAAAATTCTGCAGTGTAGACTCCAACCATACGTGGAGAGAGAAATTCCAGAGGTGCGAGCAGGATTCAGAAAAGGAAGGGGCACTAGGGACCACATTGCAAACGTACGATGGCTAATGGAGCGCATCAAAGAATTAAAAAAAAAGAATAACCATGTGTTTCATAGACTATAGCAAAGCATTTGATTGTATAGATCACGAAAAATTGTGGAATACACTCAAAGACATGGGGGTACCAGTACATCTGATCCTGATGAGGAATCTGTACTAAGGACAAGAGGCCACCGTCAGAACAGAATTTGGGGAAACAGAGTGATTCCCAAAAAGCAAAGGGGTCAGGCAAAGCTGCATCCAATCACTCTACTTGTTTAACTTATATGCTGAAAATGTCATAAGAAAAGCAGAATTAGAATCAGAAAAAGGAGGAGTCAAGATAGGAAGAAGCAACATTAACAACCTATTATGACACCACAATATTAGCAGAAGACATTCTGGGATTGGAACAGTTAATATGGAAGGTCAAAGATGAAAGTGCAAAGGAGAAATACACAATTTCAATCTAGACAATGAGGAAATTGAAATAGTTAAAGAATTCCCATATCTGAGATCAAATATTGACCAGAATAGAGACTGCAGCCAAGAAATAAGAAGACTAGGAATGGGAGGGGTAGCTATGAAAGAACTGGAAAAGATACTGAAGAACAAAGACATTCAACTGAGCGCTTAAGTCAGAATCGTTCAGGCCATTGTATTCCCAATTACCATGAATGGATGCTAGAGCTGGACAGTGAAGGAAGCATTCAGGGGTAGCTGTGTTGGCTGTTCAGCAAATTCAAACGAAAATCCATCAGTGATACCTTTATTGGTCAACCAAAATGCACAATATATTTGTTGCAAGCTTTCAAAGCTTCATGGGCTTCTTCATCAGCCAAGATGTTACAAGCCAAACAGGAGAAAAACAATTGGAGATGTTAGTGAGATGCCTACATGTTGTTTCAGCCTTTAGTTAAGATGGTATACAGTGGGGAGGATATCTTTTGTAGGCAGGATCCTCTTCCTTCCTGCCCTGTGGCTATAGGGAGATTTGTAAAGTCCAGGAAATTTAAAATCCATTTGCATCTCAACAGGGACCCCCTTTTGCTATCCAATATGTCTCCATTCCAGTGAGGCCACAGGCCTCTTTGGGCCTTTGCAGACTGCCAGAAATAGTGCACATTAAATTGAGGCACTGCCCTGGCTCAGTGCTAGGGAATCATGGGAACTGTAATTTATTGTGGCACCAGAGCTCTCTGGCAGAGAAGGCTCAATGTCCCAGAAAAAAATACAATTCCCATGACTCCCTAGCACTGAGCCAGGGCAGTGCCTCAATTTAATGTGCACTATTTCTGGCAGTCTGCAAAAGCCCTTTGTGGCAAAGAACAATGAGAACAGGGAACCAGGAAGAATAGCCTGTGGACAGGAACTTCAGTCAAGGTCAAACAATTTTTTTCTTCTTAAATTTGGACTGAATTCACATGTTTTACCTCTACATCCACCAAAATATTCCTGATGCAAACACATGGAGACTTCTTAAGGAATTCATTTTTCTCTGCCACAAAGAAGCCTGTGGCCTCACTGGAATGGAGACATGTTTACCAAACACTTTAACTTGCTCTTGAAAAGCAGATAACACAGGGCCTTGCTGAGTTGTGTAAATAGAGCATTTCTGCAATTGGGGTACATCTCAGAGGGCTTAGTGCTGTAGTAGAATTTGATTTCCCAGCAAAGGTATTTGGATCAGACTTTTCCCACACATTTTTTAAGGTTAGACTTTATAGTGAATTTCTTTTGAGTCTTGAATCTTATGAATCTTGTGTCATGAGATGATTTTGAAAAGGACCGTTCAGATATAAGAGCAGAGTGTGTGTGTCTGTAAGTATATGCACACAAATGTATACGCGTAGAATCTTTAAAATGGGATTAGGAAGAGATTAAGTAGGGTGTCTTTGTTTTTTCTGAGTGCATTTTCAGAGCATATGCATCTATTTCTGGTATATTTTGTTCATGAATATTAACTTAATCTCTTGCTTTCAATTTTCAGAAAGAGAAGCTGCTTGGAATCCTAGAGTCATTAGGTGAAACCATTTTGTACCACAAAAATAATGCAGATTCAGAGCAGTCCAGGCTTGTGATAGTGCACCACAGAATGACGTTTCTCAGTGTTTCACTTTTTACCATTCGACTACTGCAAACCCTTCTTCCTGTAGAGAAGGTGAGTATTCCACATTTCCTATGCATGAAAGGCTGCTTGGAAAGAAAATATTGCTAGGACCATGTCTAGTTTTTTGACTCCTGTCTCTCAGCTGACCACAATTTTTTAAAAAAGTGGGAGGTGCTATATATGGAATCAATTAATAGTTAAAAGATGGAAGGGGTCTTAAAACAAGGTTCAAGAAAAAATCCTGTACACTAAAGTGCTAAAGTGACAATGGCTAAACACAATTTTATTTTCTTCATTTGCTCACTTTTCATTTACAGTGATTCAGAATCAACTTAAATAGAAATGAGCAAATCTTGAACCCACTGTGTGGAGGGAGATGTTCTTCTCAGCACTGAAGTATAATAAGCTTAGCCATTCCTTTTGCTCATATGAACTGTGGTTCTTGGTTTGACATCAAGTTCCAAACAAGAGGAGTATGGTTTAATGAAACAAATCTGTAGTTAATGTACTATGATGTTTCTAATACTTCATTTCACCTGAAAGATCTTATATCTGGACAGTACCACACCAGCCATTTGAAGAAGGAGATAACAATTTACAGTGGAGCCTCTGCTATCCAATAGGCCTCAAACATTAACTGACATAGGATGAAATGCATCTTATGTTGACAGTGGATCTTCTGATGGACACAGGTAGACAAGATGTGGATCATTACCTACAGTGAATTGGCAATTTAGTATGTCTATCCCAGGATTTTTCCTTGGATGCCAGTTCTGAAGAGCTTCTTAAAATGGCATTTCTACCATATTTTTCTTTTTAACCAGATTGTTAACATAGCTGAAGTTAAAGAAATTATACAGTCTTTTTCTGCAGCCCATCCCTCTTTTTTCCATGTTCTTTCTCTGTGTCTCTCTGAAAGAGATGGGTTTTTTTTGGTGTGTGCTTGTTTGTTTTTAAGCAATATTGGCACGGAATATGGTGAAGGAAGGCTGGAGAAACACACTTTTAGTATTGAGGAGCAGCAGAGTGTCTGCAGTAAACAATTAAATAAAGCTGGAGTGTGAAGGAATGGGATTCTGCATTAGTTCATAGCTATTCCTTGGACCGTGCTGAACCTTGAGCCATTGGTTGTCAGTCCCCGATGAGTTTCAAGGAAAGAAAGAAGCAGTTGTAGCCAATGGGTACGAATATGGTGCTAGTCCCTAGCACATTGGAAAAAATAACTGCTGGTGTCCCACATCAGGTATCCTGAAAAGTATTTTGTTCCTGCCTGCAACATGCAGTGTGATGTAATGGTTTTAGTGTTGGACTACAACTCTGGAGAGCAGGGCTGAAGATCCACTCACCCATGGAAACACTGGGTGAGCTTGGGCAAGTCACACACTCAGCCTCAGAGGAAGGCAAAGGCAACCCCACTGAACAAATCTTGCCAAGAAAACCCTGTGCTAGTTTCACTTTGTTATTGTGTGCCTTCAAGTTGTTTGTGACTTATGGTGACTTTTTAAGGAGAACCTACCATGGAGTTTTCTGAGGCTGAGAAAATGTGACTCACCAAAGATCACCCAGTTGGGGGGGGGGGTGTCATCATCATAATCATCATCATCACCATCATGCTTTTTCCCAATATGGGGATACAAGGCAACAAACAGCAGATTTAAAAAAAAGAACTAAACAAGTTTAAAGTTAAAACAGTTATAAATTAAAATGTATAATGTTAAAAACTCAATACAAACCTTACAATTTAAACCACACAGCATTTAAATCTCAGCCCTTATCAGTTTGAAAAGGCTTTACAGCACAAGAATGTCTTTATCAGCCGCTGAAAAGAGAGTAGTGATGTGACCATCTTGCCCTCTCTAGGAAGGGAGCTGCAGAGTCTGGGAGCAGCCATTGAGAAGGCCCTCTCTCTTGTTCTCATCAAATGTGCCTGAGAGTGTGGTGGGATCCTAACACTCCAGTGGGTTCATAACGGGAGATATGGTCCTACAAATAACCTGACCCCAAGCCTAGGGTTTTATAGGTCAAAACCAGCACTTTGAATTGTGCCTGGAAATGGACTGGCAGTGAACAGAGCTGTTGCAGCAAGGGAGTTGTGTACTCCCTGTAGCCAGCTCCAGTTAACAAGCTGGCTGCAGCTCTTTGGGCCAGCTGACGTTTCTGAGCACTTTTCAAATGTAGCCACATGTGGAATGCATTACAGTGATCCAAATGGGATGTAATCAAGGCATGTACCACAGTGGCCAGATCTGACTTCTTCAGGAACAGGTGCAGTTGGCAAACTAGCTTTAGCTGTGCAAATGCATTCCTGGTTACCGCCAAAACCTGGGCCTCCGGGCTCAAAGATGAATCCAGAAGTACCCCCAAACTGTGAACCTGAGTTTTCAGGGGAATGTAACCCCATCTAACACAGGTTGAATCTCTGTTCCTGGATCTGTTTTTCGACTGACCAGGAGCTCCTGTTTTATCTGGATTAAACTTCAATTTGTTTGCCCTCATCCAGTCCATTACAGCTGCCAGATACTGGTTTAGGACAGGAACAGCTTCCTTGGAAAGAAGTGATAGAGCTGGATATTATCAGCATACATATGACACTCTAAAACTCTGGACGACCTCTCCCAGTGGTTTCATGTAGATGTTAAAAAGCATAGGGGACAGGATTGAGCCCTGAGGGATCCACAGGCCAATGGCCAAGGAGTCGAAGAGAAATCTCCCAGCACCACCTTCTGTGAGCGCCCCTCCAGGAAAGAACAGAGCCACTGCAGAACAGTACCTCCAAGCCATATTCCAGAGAGGCAACTCAGAAAGATACCATGGTTAATGTTATCGAAAGCCATTGAGAGGTCCAGCAAAACCAACAGGGACACACTCCCCCTGTCCAATTCCCTGCATAGGTCATCCATCAAGGCAACCAAAGCAGTTTCTGTCCCATAACCAGGCCTGAAACCTGACTGACCTGGAGTTGAGAAGCCAACACATGTTCTAGCACTTTACCCCAAAATGGAAGGCTGGAAACTAGCCTGTAATTATTTAGTACAGTAGGATCCGGAGAAGTTTTTTCCCCAAAAGGTCTTACCATAGCCTCCTTCAGTCGTATTGGGACCCTGCCTTGCTGTAAAGAGGCATCACTTGCCACTCTTCCAGCCCCTCTCTGGCCTGTTTAATAAGCCAGGAAAGGCAAGGGCCTAGTACACATGTGATGGCTTTCAACTCTCCAAGGATCCTGTCCACATCAGGCTGCACAAATTGAAAAGTATCCATCAATACTGGACAAGCATGAGCCATGGTTACATCCACTGAAGCTGTATCAAGTCTGGTGTTTAAGTCAGAGGGAATCTGAGCAATTTTATCTGCAAAATGGGTTTCCATAGCTGAGCAGGGAATCAAATCTTGATCTCCAGAGTCATAGTACAGTGTTCAAACCACAGCATCATTCTGGCTCTAGGTTCATCTTAGCGTCTCCATAACTCAGAAATCACTTGAAGGTACTGAACAAACAAGAGGCAAGATGAATAGCAGCTGCTTCCAGAACTTAAGGAGTATGTGTGAATAGCAAAAGAGAAAAGAGGGATTTGAGCATCCGTGGATTTTGGTATCCATGGGGAGTCCTGGGATCAAACCCCTGCAGATACCAAGGGTCTACCGTATATGATTTGCCAAACATATGGAGAAAAGCAGAGACTGGTGAAACAGACAAACAAACAAAAATCATGCATGCATTCATTTTGGAAGTAACTTTCTAGTGGTCTCTAGAAAGTTCAAAATGTTATTTATTTATTGCACTTATTTATTTATTTATTTATTTATTGCACTTTTATCCCACCTTTCTCCCAAAATGGGATGTTTATTTATGCAACACTTAGCTGATCTGTTTCATATCACACATGGATATTTTTAGTTTTGAAGAAAACATCTGTTGAAACATGTTGGCCTGCACTTCTTTTTTTGTGGTGTAGGAACCTATCCCTATTCTTTCCCTGTTATCTCTGCCTCAGATACCAAATTTTCTATTAAGGGAGTGCCTGGGAACACATCTACTTTGTTAACTGATGTATATCTGTTCTATGTTTTGTTTTTAAGCATGGTCTTTGCAACATTGTAAAGAGAAAAATAATTATAAAAATGTAGCTTAAATGTTTCATCAGCCCTCTGGTGGTTAGAGAAGAATTTTACAGCTCGGTTTGCTGTATGTCAGATTACTGTTCCTCTACAGGAGGTTTGGGACTTGTGTTTATAGTATAATTTGTGCAGAGAGATCATTTCCACCTGTGCTGTTGTCTATGCAGGTGGGAAACCTCTGCATTTTTTTTAATATATAGTTTTATAATGTTAATGGACTAAATATTCTGAGTTAATGGTTGTTGGTGTTGCTGCAAAAGCAGATCAGAGAGATTGTTAAAGTATGGAGAGTTGTTTGACAGTGTGAGGGCCTTATTTGCCATTCTCATCACTCATATATTTCTAAAGTGTATAACATATGTTCATCCTTATAGAGGCTGTGGTTAAACAACAAGAATGTAAAGTAATAATAAGCTCTTCAGAAAAGAACAACTGTTATATATGATAATAATTTAAAAAACCCCAAATAAAATGCATGTCAAAAAGAAAAGAGAAATGCCTAGCTGAGAAAATATGCTATAGGCAAAAATGCTCCTTCCGTTTCAAATTCTACATATATTGGACTACTGTGAGCATATTTTGAGGGAAGTATGGCATAATTCATTCATTAGGGTACAATTATTGGAAAAGTCCCACTTCTTAAGCATGTCTAAGATAGACAGAACCTTGAACGCTTGCATTAATGATCTGTAGGGGATATGATAAATGAAATTCTCAGCATGTGCTAGGCCTAGTATTGGAAAAAAGGTAACCACCATCTTGATTTGTGCTCAGAAGTTCATTTGGAGTGCAAGTTGTGTGCTCTTGGTGAACTTTCTCCATAACAATGTGAGTTGAGGCATTTTGTGCTGAAATATCTGAACTGTTTAAAGGGGAGTCCTATATGAAGTGCATTTTAAATCAAAATACTTCATATTAACTACTTTAGCAATGATAGCCACAGTCTTTTACAGGAATGTCTCAGTCAATTTGGGTTATGGATATTTTGAATCAAAGCTTAGCTCAAATTTTACAGGAAACTCCAGTGTGCCTATCAGTTTGAAGAAAGTGTGACTAGTACATCGGTTTTCATTTTCATTGTTGGAACTATTTTATACTAATTTTCAGATAATCTCTGCTCTCCTCTGTTTCTTCCTTCAGGCCAGCAGTGTTTTACCAGAGAGTTTACTGACTGCCTTATTTGAAATTTCTGTGGACATGCCAGTCTCTTTGGAATATCCAAATATTCATGAATCTGTTGTAGCTTATTTGGAACAAATGAATTCAGAAAACTACAGTATTTATAAACAAGCTGCAGAAGCTGCCTATTCCATTGAGTGCTCCTGTAACTTCATGACGGATGTTCGTAAAGAGGTAGGAAACATTATTGAGTAAATCAGTATTTATAGGTGTAAAAAATGGTAGTGTTCATGTATCTTTGTGCATGTCATTGAAAAGGATAACAGGACACTAGCTTTCTGTTAAAAGGAGTTTTTCACCAGAGACCCAATATAAAATCAAGAGGTCAGAGGGCTGTGTTTTGTTTTGTTTTTGTCAAAGTTTTTCTCTTGAGGTCATGGAGTGTGTTTGAATGAGCGTGTGACCTCTTCTGGAGTTAAAAGTAACTTGATTTGGTTTTCACATTCATTGCTTCTACCAGGAAAAATGTCTGCAAGTTATTTTAATCTCAGATGTCCTTGCTACAACTTACAAGCTTGCTCTATTTCCAGCAGGGCTAGTTTGCAAGATGTAACAAGCATATATGACTACAGTGGGCAGTGTCTGTTTATGGCAACTTGCAATGTATGCTGTTTAGCTGCTGCCAACACTCCCAAAAGCATGTAGGTGCCTCATCCTTTTTGTCAATGTACAAAAATCACCTTGTTGGTCAAAAGCAAATTGACAAGATCTGTTAATTGTGCTAACTCAGATCTGATCTTTCCATGGACTCGTACTGCAAGCTTATTGAAATTATTTGAAGGACACTTGCATCCTCCTAAGACGCTTTGCTGCCTGAAGGAGTCAAGCAGTTCCTTTCCTTTGGTCAACATGGATTATACCCAGTGCAAGGATATGTATTTTGGAGCACAAGGGAGAAAATTCCACAAACACCTGTCTGCTCTCCTGGCAGTAAATGTCCAACAACAAATTCAATAGTTAACTATTTGCTGCTGTTTCACGGCATCCCAAATCTACTGCCAAGGTTGTCATCTCCTTTTGCCTAATAATATAGCTGATCTTGTACAATGACACTATATCCCTATCAGATTATATATATTTGTAAAATCATATTGCAGACGTATCTTATACATGTGTGTTTTCTAATTTCACATATTGTGTGTAACTGTGTGCCTTTCTTCTTCTTAAAGGGAGAAAAGAATTTTATTGATTTACTGGAGCTAGCAGAAAAGGCCTTAAAAAGTCTTCCATACCATCAGTACTTTAATCTTCTTCAGGAATTCATCAATATTTGCTCAGATATGTGAGTATATGATAGTTTTGATTAATTTTTTCTTTTTTTAAAACAAACTCTTCTTGTTAAAATGCTACAGAGGGAGTATGGAACTATTTAGTCAGTTCTTTCATCGCAATAAACATATTCATTTTTTAAGTGAATGACTTATTATTTATACAGTGTCATGGATATACATATGATATATATTACTGCAAAAGATTATCCTCAAATGTGTTTACACCCAAACTTGTTTCTTTAGGGCCTTTGGATCATACTTACCAGTAAGTGAAGTCAAAATTGCAGCTTTACCAATATGGACTTGACAGTTAACCAAACAATGACAGAAATGAGCAAATTATTGAATTAGTCATAATGCCTGAGGTGCCTTTGCTAGGAAAAATCTGCATTCCAGGATTTAAAGAATTGGCTGCCCATGTCTGAAAGCAGTTACTCTTGTCTTCTGTACTGAATTATTTCTGTTTATAGTTGGAAGTCTGCCCAAGCGAGCCCAGTGCTGCAGGCGGAGAGTCAGAAGGTGCTCCTCCATCTGTTGTCCCATCCCATGTCAAATATAAGAACAAAAAGCTATCACTTCTGCCTCAAATCTGTTAAGGTTAGCATTTAAAATGACTTTTAGCTTCTTCAAAAACACTTATTTCTTCTTTTTAATTAACTACTCTTCAATTTGATAATCTTGTAATATAGAGTAGTTTGGTTAAAAATATACTTTAGTAGCACCAGGCTGAAAACCTAACATTTTGTTGTATGAAGTTAAGCTTGGTGTGAATTTTGCTTGAGCATGTTTAGATCATACTGAGTTTCAGAAAACAGGATATGTCTATGTGATTGCTCTGACTCCTGCCTCTATCTTCCTATGAAAATATACTTTATTTTTTTTCTTCTCATTTCTTCTCATTTGGGGTACATAAAAACCTGTTAAATTGAAACAGAATACAGAGACAAATAGTTCAGACCATAATATTCCATTTTGTTTAATGCTGCCATCTTAACATCTTTTTTTTCTAGGAGTGTTTAGGCATACATAATGCCATTAAACCTGTCTCTTCAGTTAGCCATGGAATACATTTCTTGCTTCATCCCAAAGTTCTTTATGAAATCTGTAGTTTTGGCCTTCAAGACTCCCAAAATGAGGTACTGTATTTGATACATTATATCTTCTGTGAGTTTACTGGTAGTTATTTCTTTTTATTATTGTCTTGTATCAAATTCACTTTTGTGGATCTGCTTCCTGAACACATTCACTCAAAAGTAAGTGGTAGACTTCAGTAGAATGTATTTTTGTTAAGCATTCCTAGGATTGCAGGAAGTTTGGGAATATTTCAGTGGCTGATATGTGTTAGTAGTTGTATGTATTTTACAAAGAATAAAGCAGGGGTAGGCAACCTTTCCCCTTTAAGGGCCGAGGGACTTCAGCTCCCAGAATCCCAGGAGCTATTGTCCAACATGGAACTATTGGCCAACATGGCTGAGGTTTCTGGGAGCTGAAGTCTCTCGGCCCATAAAGGGGAAAGGTTGCCTACCCTTGGAATAAAGGGTTAAATGTAGGAAAGACAGGTGATCGCAGTCAAGTTACAAGAAATGCTGATTCACTCTTTAGCTGCTATAAAAAGGATGTTTCTAAAACTAAGGGCCTGTACAGACCGGCCAAAAGGGCAACCTGGGGATGGAGTTGGGCCGACCGCACACCAGCCACCTCGACTCCGCCCCAACGCCGCCATCACACCGCCAAAGCAACCTTATGGCGGGTGGCAAAAAGGCGCATCTTTGGCGCAGCATTTACACGTGCTGCACCAAAGAAGCGACAAAAAGCTGCTGCCACCGCAAGTAATGCACCCTTTCTGTGGCACAAAAAGGAGCTGCTTTTTGTGGCTTCTTTTTGCGTTGTGAAAAGGCTAGAGCGGGGCTGCAGCATGTGGTTGTCGCGGCCCCGATCCTGCTATCCCTTAGGGGCCATCTGTATAGCCCCTAAGATAGTGTCAGTGTAGAAGGGATGTGAAGGAATGCTTAGTTTCTGTTGTTATGAAGATTGACGATGCAGGAGGCAATGCTTCATATCTGACCCCTCAAGGACCATGGTTTTCTGAACTGTAGCTATGAGTCCATGGAGTTAATGGACTTATTTTAAAGGACCAGTGTTCTCTTTGGATACATTTAAGAGACAAAGAATATATATGCATTCTGTATGAACCTAATATGTATTACTCTGTCATTACAACCTGCTGATTAAACAATATTCATCCTCAAATCTGGTGTCAGGACTCTGTTTCTACACATGGGTTTAAAGGTGAATCCGCTGAATACCCTTAACAATATGGAGATACACTTTCAAGAAAAAAATCTACCTAATTCAAATCTACATCCGAAGGAAGAATGCTGCTAATCTTTGCTGAAAATAAGCAAAACCAACCATGGGCTGTAAATGGGAGCAATTCTTGCTACTGAGTCTGTTTGCTGCTGTTAGATTCATGATAAGATTTCAGGATGCCAGACACTAGGGTGGTGCACATTTTTAAAACAATCAAGCCATTTGGTGTAAAATCCCAAGAATAATTTCCCTTTCTGATATCAACAAATTGGTTTGGCTATTCTTTATTGCACTATCTTATCTTCTCTCATTAAAACAGGTATGCTCAGCTGCCAAGTTCATACTGATGTATCTTCTTCAGGGACGATTGATGATGACAGTAGCGACCTGGAACAAGTTTATTGAAGCCCTCTGTCCTGTTGTTCCAGTTCTTCAGGTAATCTCCACATCTCAAAACACAGTTTATCTAGAACTAAGCGTAATTGTTTTGCCAATAGAAGCAGCACAGACATTACACCATAGGGAAAAATAAATATACATGGAAACCAGACTGAAAAAGAACAGAATAATGATCAGTATTCTTGTTTGTTGAATATTCTGGGTGAATTATTGGTGAAATATCTAGCATTAGGATTTATAAAAGAGGAAATGGCATTACCTCTTCTTAACTATTTATTAATATTAATATTAATGGTTAGCCTAAATTCTTAGAAATCATAATTTAGGAGATAATTTTTTGATTTTTTTTATGAACTAGCAAGAAATGTGAGGAAAAAACATGCATAAATTATTGCTCAAATCTATCTTATCTGAAATTCTCAGCTAATTTATGGATGTGAGAATAATTGTGCTGAGCTAAGGGCATATCTAAGACCTCAAATACATTGGCCTGTTTCCATTGGTCCATGCAATGTGGACTGTAATGAATGTTTTGCTATAACTTGCTGGTGGACAATGCCAGTGATGATTGGTGAAGGAATAGAACCATATGACTTCCACAGTCTCCGCTGAAGTAGCAGTCAGTTAGAAGACCAGTGGCTATGAAATGATATGAGAAGCATACAGAACTGACAAAGGATTTTAAGTAATGGTTTCTCATCACCTGAGATTAGAATTTTTGCAACAAACACTGCAGTTTGCCCAAATTTGGTACAGCAGTAGTTCATAGTTGTGTATGCTTTTTATCAATCACCCATTAGTTCTGTTTGATGAGTTAACTTCCACTTATCAATTAAGGCTTTCAGTTTACTTTTCCCAAGAAGAGTGATGTTTGTCTTCTTTAAAAACTCTGCATATTTTTACACATATACTTAGGGTTATGCTGACACAGAAGAACATCTGGGGAATTGCATCCTCACATTGAGTGAAACAAGTGCTGAAAAAGATGGGATCCTGCCTAGAACTGCTAGACTCAGGGCTGCACTGCGTCTTCTCTTTTCAAGGAAGCCATTGTGAGTAAACAGGATAATTTCTGTTTGAGAAGACTTATCTGTATCATCATGGTTTGTTTGTTGCACAGAGTTTGGGAAATGAAATAATTTCCCATTCATATACAAGCAACACTGCACTGGTATAACAATTTATGTGAAACGTTAGTTGGTCTTAGGAAAGATGGACCAGGGTACAAAGTACAAGCAACAACCACTCACCATATCCTTTTCAAGGTGTTGGATTAAATGTGCCTATCCAAAGAGGGCTTCAGAATATGTGAGAGACACTAATTTGAAAGAGTCTGGGGATAAGGTTAGGCTAAACAGAAGTGAAGTATGGATGACAGGGATGAAAAGGCAGTTAAGTGCATGTTTCAAAGAAGGAGCATAGAAATTACCAGATTCTGTGGGAATGTTTAAAAAAACCCAACTTCTGGCAAGGATCCAGTGATAGTTACATTGATAGAAAAGCTGTCCTAGGAACTAGAAAGGGGACTTCATTCTTCTCCCCTTCATGCTGCCAAAAGATCTGTTGTAGAGAGTGTTCTACCTGCAGGGTTCCCTCTTTGCATTTCATGGACATAATGTTTTCCACCAGTAGAACTATACCATTGTATTATGGTAATTTCTGGTTTTCTGGTAACTGTATTCTGGTAATCTGATAATTGTAATTTTTATTGAAATTAAGTGGTAACTCTCCTATAGGTTCTTCTGGATTTTTCAGAAGGTTTGTGAGTTTTATTGTTTGAGACCCAGCTTTTTCAGATGGCACGCAATCAAACAACTATATTTTAGCCAGACATAATATAGTATTGATGAGTAGTTTTGGACAATCATCTTTTTCTGAACTAAATTCAGAATGCCCAGTATCCAACTGGGCACTTAACATTTTATATTCGACCATAATTTGTACCCGCTTTCTTTATGTAATCGCATGTGCACAGAAAAAACCTGCTCCAGAGGATGGGGAATCCTCTGAAGTTGAGTTTCTGACCTTGAGGCAGGCAGGAGGGAGGGTGTTACAATTATTTTAGAAGCTGTGGAGTCTATCATAAATACTCAGTTGGATCCTGGCCCCACTCTTTATCAGCAATAATTGACTGAATGAATGAACCAATTTATTTTGGTCACAGACAAGATTTCTAAGATGTCAGGCAAAGTAAAATAGGGAAGAATTACAACATGTGTACAGTGAAAATATTCTGGCATGAAGTCAATTGTTAGTTCCAACCAAAGTAGATGCATTGAATTAGTTGCTGAATGTTAATACCACATTTATGTAATTTATGTTAAGTGGATCTACTGAGTTTGGAATTAGCAACTGAATTTAGGCCTTTATTTGGAAAAGGATGTGAACTAGTACAGAGAATCTCTGGATTTGTACATCTGGGTAATTAAAATTTAGCTGAAAAGGAGGAAGATTTTTCAAGGGAAAAAAATGAAATCATACTCTTTGTTTCTCTAGAGTCCGTTCCGTGGCACTCAAACACTTAAAGTTTCATCTTACGCTTGAAGAAAAGGGGAACCTAAAGCGCCCACTACTGCATGGCACTGTCCTTTCCAGCATTCCTAATTTATTTATTGTGGAAAAGCCTGTTGAACTCAAACTAGCTGATGCAAGAGAATCTGTTTTTAAGGTAAACAGAGAAGCCTTTTAACAGAATTACCGTAGTAGTGCTTCTTTCCCCAGAGGCAATGAATGAATGAATAAAATTTCTGTCAGATAAGTAACAATATGCATTTATTTTCTTTTTAGGCTGAGACAGTTGAAAAGCTGTATGAGATCTTTATTTCTGACACAATTGATCTAGTTTTAAGGAAGTCTGCTGCTGAACAATTAGCTGTAATTATGCAAGGTAAAGTATTCTCAGTATCACAAAACTAGGCCACAGAAGTGCTGAGTATTATCAGCTATGTAGCCAAAATGGGCATTTTTATGAAAAAGAATGAGGTGTCATTATGTACTAACTTTATTGGGTAGGGGGAACCCTAAGTGGATAATACCCTGTCACCTACACACACAACATCAATTCCTGGCTTAATTCGTACTGGGAAAGGAGATACTTATTAGCCATAATGAATAAATTAGTTCAGAGTTCAGTGTATTTTTGCATATACATGTATGTCTTCATGCACAGAGCTTGCTTCTTATTTCTTCTTTCAGATTCTAAAATGCATGACATTATCAAAAAGATGGGTGCAATAGACAGAATACTTGCCTATTGTGGTGAATGTATTGACCAGGATGGCAAGGTAATCCACATCAACTCTTTTCTCCCTTCTCTCATTTCAAATGATTGTGTGTTTTGAAAAACTATTTTGTCTAGGAATTACCATCGGCCCTCGTATCCGCCAGGGATCCGTTCTGGACCCCCCACCCCCACCCCGATACCAAAATGTGTGGATGCTCAAGCCTGCTGTGTCCCCAATGCCAGTGCATGCATGCACCCATGCCACCATTAGGGACAGCCCCTGTTGTCCCATGGCGGTGTGTGTATGCGCTATGCCGCCATTGGGGATAACGGAACTTAATGGTGGCATGGCCACATGCATGTGGCACCACTGGGGATAATATGGGCTTGCCGTCTGCAGATATTGAAGGCCAACTGTAAATACTTGATACTCCATATATGCACCTGTACTCTACAAATAATGCAGCTGTATATTTGGCCAGTTTCAAGTTTTTGCTTGATAAGTAAGAAGAAGAGAGTTACTTGGATCTTATTTCAGCATTGCAATAAATACATGCAGTTCAGCTGAAGTTAAACTCTCATTCAGTTTATAATAAGTAGCCAGTGGGTGAAGTTCTAAACTTAAATGAAAGAACTTGCAATGAAAACATAGCCCCAGCAGTAATTTTAAACAGCTCCTCTAAGGTTTAGCTTTCTGTATTCATGGTAGATAATTTTCTTTTGACTTGATTAGGCTTTTTGTGGGATTGAAATACATCAACTACCTTCACATATACAGCTAAATGAGTATAGCATTATTTGCACTGTGGATGAACAGAATGGAGCTTATGTGAAGCACTGAGCTCCTCCCTCCTATCTCCCCTTTCTTTGTTACTGGGAAGAGGAATAAACTGGACCCCTATTCAAGCATTCAGGATAAGGTTAACTAGAATGCATGTGCAGAGGAAACCTGATGGCTTTGTCCCCTCCATCAACAATATTTTCATGTGGACAGCCATCCTATGTCCACATGGAGGCTCTCCATACAATCTGGAACCATTAAAAACATCTTCAGTGTTTAGGAAGATTTAGGACTTAATTTCATTTTAGTCTGTTCTTGTTACATGCAAAGCAGGAGTTAGTTATAGGTTAAAAGCAAATTGTTATCATTTGCCAAACAATCCAGGATTTATTTTATAGCTTAGGTTACAACTTTCTGGTTTAATGTAAACATTCCATATGTATCACAAGCCACAAATCAGCTAGAGCAGGAGTAGGCAACCTTTCTCCTTTAAGGGCCGAGGGACTTCAGCTCCCAGAATCCCAGGAGCTATTGGCCAACATGGGACTATTGGCCAACATGGCTGAGGCTTCTGGGAGATGAAGTCCCTCGGCCCTTAAAGGGGAAAGGTTGCCTACCCCTGGTATATATATTGTATTATATTGAACACATTGCAACCGAAGATAAAAACTCTAGAGAGTAAACTTGAATCCTGGTGAGCCCAAGCCTTTTCTTGTTATTTCTGAACTGTAAATTAGTATTAGGTGTACACTGTCTGAGCCTGGTGTTAAGGTATATGTAGGAAAATTTGGATTTTGAAAAATATTTCAAATGTATATTTTTCAGTCCTCAGACCAAGAAATATTAGCAATTTGAAATTCCATAAAAGATAGTTTGGATGAAAGAAACCGACATGTTTCACACAGCTGTTTAACATAAATATGAAACAAATATAATGGTTTAGTATGATGTCGAATTGAGTTAATGATGTATGAGGCTTTTATTCATTTAGATAAACATTCAGAAAATTTAGGGGAAGTCCTTTTTTAATGTGGTGTGCTGTTAAACATCTGTTCCTTTGTTCTGAAATGAACTAAGTCTGGGAGTGTGAGTGACCTTTTTTTCAATACTTCCTTTACTGAAGAGGTATCCTGTGATGCTATAATTGCATTTGGGCTGTAACACATCCTAGTTGCAGCGATCGTCTACAGCAGCAAGAAGAAACAATGCATTTTACAATCTGTTTCTCAGGATGAGTTGTTTAATGCTTTTTCAAATTTTCATCTGTATTAACCTTCATGGGTGTTGCAGAAGGGGAAATTGCTCAAAGGACTAAAATGAAAGAAAAGATAAAATATGTATTCTGAAGTCTTTCCATTACACATACGTTTTTGCAAGAGGATGATCAAATGCTAATATAAATTAGCATTGGTTCCTTTAGATCTGGGATCATAAACATGTGAATCAGCAGAAAAGAGAAGGAGGATGATTATGCATGCTTTGTGAAATCCTTCCTAGAGAATATCTATGCCAAGAAAGCCAAAAGGGAGGAGAGAAAAATGGGATTTCTCCATATTATGCATATTGCATAAGCAACATCTGCTGACAAAAATATTTTCTCTTTCAACAGATTATGGAATGTATGATGTTACCATGTCTTACCCTCTTACGGAAACTTGTATATGCAGATACAATTAAGCGGCTGTCATTGGCCAATCAACCCTCTGTCTTGCTTATGTTATTTAGAGGTAACTTCATAAAATGGCTTAAAAATTATAGGTGATCTTTGTTGTTGTTGGTTGTTAAGTCGCGTTTGGCTATGGCAACCCTGTGAATGACATACTTCCAAGAACCTGTGTCATCATCTGCCCTGTTGAGGACTTCCACTTTTTCTACGGCCTTCCATCAGCATATTTTCCAATGTGTCATATTGTCCCATTATATATCCAAAGTATGACAGCCACAGTTTGTTCAGGCCTTACTGGTCCATTAAAAGAATCCAAAGCCCAGAATCAGATACTGGCTTTTTAGGAAAACTGCTTATAAAGTTGCACATTTCTTTTTGTTTAATTAATTTACTCAAGTGTTTACTAGTGCATTACCTAATTAGAAAGAGTGGATGGCAGCTGAGCTCTCAGCTGAGCTGACAGAGAAGGCTGTCCTCAGACAATTTGCCCTCCTCCCCTGCCTTCCACCCTACATCACAAATCAGTATAAGTTAGTGAAAGCAATCCATTATGCTTCTGTTTGGAGAAGAGCCACCCACTTTAAGGCCTGTCTCTTCTACAAGATTTTTCTGAAGGTCATGGTTACAATATCACATATGTTCTGCTCTTTCTTTCTATAGATTAGAAGATGGTTAAGGAGAAGATAACCCAAACAAATCTCACTACTTTAGTTAGTAATAATCTTTTCAAGAATTATTTAAAACTGGTTTAGTGTATTTAATTTCACTTTTTGTATTTTAAATGCCTATCTCAAATCTGTTTTATTACAGAATTGATGGTATATACTTAAATATCAGTTTCTCATTTCTGTTTTATTTTATTACCTGGTGTTTATCCTTCTTGGGGAAGAAATAAATTCCTTTATTCTGTATTTAGTTTCCTTGATATTCCAAGATTATAGTGCTGTCATGAGTGAAGCTGCAGCGTTACTTTGTCTACTATTATTTGATGAAGCAGCAAGAAAAGAGATGTGGTAGGTTAATCTGTGGTCATTGATTTAATGCTTATTTTCTTCTCTACCAAGCAAAATACTGTACTGTTTTAGATGACTGCTACGGCAAAAGGCAGGGTATAAATAAAAATTACTATTATTATTATTATTATTATTATTATTATTATTATTATTATTAAAATATGTATTCTTCCTGGTGCCAGCTCAGATAAACATAAATTATAAGTGAAACTTACATTTCTGTCTGGTGTGAGTGTGCATGCATGTATGCACACATACACATTTCTGTTATGTATATCAGCTAGTATGATTTGGAACATCAGCAATGTCCTTGCTGTTATCATTTACCATAGTGCTGTAGAGATCACTCCATTAATATTATAGTTGCCCCTCCACATTTGTGGGTTAAGCATTTTTGCAGAGTTGATTATTTGCTGATTGTTGTATTTGCTACCACTTCTACTGCTGCCCTATATGCAACCAAAAAAAAAAGAAAAAAGTTCTCTCTAGGCATTTCTAGGTACCCCAGTTTGATTCCATGGTCAACGTCTACCAGAAGTTGACCACAGAATCATGCTGGGGGACTTAGAAATTCCCAAAGAAGTGTTTGCAGTTTTTCCACTTTCGAGGGGATCCGGTTCCCCTAACCCCATAAAAATTGAGGGCAGACTATGCATGTAGTATGCATAAGGCTATGTAAGTGGTGGTATCTTTACTAAGACTTTCAATAAGCTGAAATCCATTAGTGTTAAAGACTGAACTGTAAGAGGCTTTCTAAATTGCAATACAAGCTCCACTATGTTTTGCTTGCATTAGGTTAAAGGTCTTACAGGCTGAATGCAACATTCCTGTAACTGGTACAATTCTACTGCTTAAGAAGGACCAATGAAATCAGTGGCAACATTTGAAACCACTGCCAGATATTTTGATCTTGGTAAATAATTCAGTTTCAGCTTGGGTGTCAAATGAGTTGTCAAAGATAATAATTTTGTCTATTGTTAATGGAGATATTATTGCAGTATGAAATAATACAGTTATTTTAAATACTGTCAACTCCAGGATACTATTCTTAATATTCATTTTTGGATTTTTTTCAGTAAAATAAATTTGTTTTACACCCTTCACCCCACCATCAAGAAAGTTGGTAATGAAATGCTTTATAAATGGATGACTATCTTAAATGATTGTTAATATAGTGAATCATTTAAATATTTTTGGTAATAAGTCCTAGTGGGACACAATGACTTAGCAGTTAAGATGCTGACTCTGATGATTGCAAGGTCACCAGATCGAGACCCAAGTGCCGAGGGACGGAGTGAGCTCCCGTCACTAGTCCTAGCCTCTGCCAACCTAGCAATTTGAAAGCATGTAAAAGTGCAAGTAGATAAATAGGTACCACTTTGGTGGGAAGGTAACAGTGTTCCATGCAGTCATGACCACAGAGTCGACTTTGACAACGCTGACTCCTTCGACTTCGTATTGGAGATGAACACTGCCCTACAATTGAACACAACTAGACAAACTTGTCAAAGAGGAAACCTTTACCTTTTTTTTTTTAAACAAAAAAACAAAAAACCTCTTAAGTACTCTGTTACTCCTTTTTATGCTGTTGTCTATGTATGGAAATAGAAAAAAAGGAGGAAAAGACCCTGCTGCAGTGTCTGGCTGGCATCCACATGTTATGGGTGTGGCTGACTATGTTTTAGTAACTGGCATGGGAGCCAGACTACTTTACTGGTTGGCTGTAGGACTTAGAGGGGATTTGAGAATGAAACTTTTCCTTCTGGTCAGCTCCCTATCTATGTCAGAAGGCTTATGTCTTCTGTAACCAATAGAGTTGGAGGCTTTTTAACCCTACTTCAGCCTGATGGAATGAAGGAGTTGTCTATGTGGGCCAAAAGGCCTGTGTTGCCCCCAGCTCTGTGTTGTCCAGTTCAAACAATGTAGGCCAAAATCCTGGAGCCAGAATTGGGCCTGATCCTGTTAGACTGGATACAGATCTAGTGGATTAGGCTCTATCTCTGGGTCAGTTTGATTCTTGGTTTGCTCCAGGGTTTCCTGGAAACTCTGCAGACCCCCCCCCCCCCCCCGGAAGTTTTCATGCCCTCCCCATGCTCCTTACCTTGCCACGCTGTTGCTGGTACTGAGAAGCCCCCCCACATCATGAATAGCATAGAATAGCATGACCTCAGCCTGTGCCTCAACTATCTGCTCAGCCCCAAGCTAAAATGGCAAATCTTCATATCACACTACAAATGCTAATATGCATAATTTATACATTGAAGTAATTTTAAGGTTCACACTTCTCTTTAATTCATATAGTACTTTTTGATATATGGCTTTTCTTTTCTATAGGGCTGATACTGTTTCCTGTGATCCTTACAACACTCCTCCTTTTAGCTTGCCTGCTGCTATTATGAGACGGTAAATTTCTCTTCGTAATATCTATAACAAATTTGTAGCATCAATGCTGGGGTGGCTAGTTAGAGTCAAATATATTTCTGATGCTTGTAGAATAAAATGAAATATCTGTAATAATATTTATACAAAAACATTGACCTATGCAAAAATATTGGTTGAAATACTTTTTTATTGAAACTAGAAGTTAGTAATGCTTAATGATGCTAAGGAGGACTTGAGACTGAGGCATGATAGCATTTAGCCTTTTGTAATCATGCAGGTTCATAATTTATTTTTAAAAATTGATCTTCACTGCCCAGAAGTCACAACCAACATGACAGAAAATGTTGGACAATCCAGTCCAAAACATCTGGAAGATCAAAAGTTCCCCACCTCTAGTTTGGAAATTTCACCTAGTACAGAATAAACCCCATCTTATTTGCTTGCATTGTGCCCAGGCTCTAGTTCTTTCACTTGTTACCCTGTTGCGTTCTGAACACATTTCCAAGGTACTGGTTTGTCTTATATAGAAGGCCCTAAATAGCTTGCTTTCTCCTTGATCTGTTGCTGAAACTGACTTTCAGGAATGAAAGTATCTTTTCTTTTTGTTCTGTCATCAGGTTACAGAGCAAAACGTTCATATGGCTATGTAGCATTCCCATATAGAAGTGTCCTTGACTTCTCCACTATTTCATTTCCCTGGGAAGTGTGGTGTACCCAAAATTTATGCATTTTATTTTATGTGTTGTAATACTTTTGTTTTTAGGCAGCCTTTGGTTCTAGTGTACAACTTGAGTGATAGGGATTATGTATTAGTTTCTGATCTTTAAGTCACATAGAACCATCATGCTGCACTTCACAAGGGAAAGTAAATGTCTATGTTGTCAAGTTTTTTCAGAGGCACACAATATAAAATTTGAATATTCTAAAATATTCTTTTTGTGACTGAAGAAGTTATTCAATTTGTTCTAAGACTGTCTTTAGACTGGCAAACTGTGATTCTCGGGATGGCAGGTGGAGCAATCCACTACTGATGGGTTTATCCCCGCATGCCAACCCGAAAAGGCTGGAGTCAACGTTGTATTTGTCAGTTTATGTCACTTTTACGACAGCACCTAGTGAATGGTATAGGATTACTGGATATTACAGAATTGCTGGAATGAAGCAGTATCTACTGCCCATAAGTGGCTCTTCGCCCAATTTTGAGGGGAACTCCCCTGTTCTAATCATGTTATCCCAGTCCAACAGGTAAGATTGGAATATAAATAGAAAAACAAACAAGTAGCAGTTGTTATCACAAATGTAAAGGTTTTGAGGTAAAAATGACTTTTAACATTTACTGTTTCCCCTTTTCCATCTAAAGATATCATCTACCTGTCAGAGTCTCTTCCCATCATGCTGTGAGCCCAAACTCAGTTGTCTTACCATTTTCATGTGAATTATGGGCCTCTAAACGTGTGTCAGACATGCTTAAAATGGCTTGGAACCTGTCTTGGTTTGGTGGAACTGATAACCTACTAAAGCTCACTAGTTATGAGACAGAAGCCAAAGAGTAAGTTTCATAACATTAAAACCCCCTTTGAATTCCCTTATGTATACTAGATTTGAAGCAGAATTTTAATTTCTTGTTTAAAGAGCACGTTCTAACTGTTATGAGTTGCTAATGTTCCATACTACAGTTCATAATCTAAAGAAGTCTAGTGATTTATAGATGCTTTGGACTACATTTCCCATCAGTTCATAAAATCATCAGTGGTGAGGGACTATGGGAACTGAAGTTCAAAACATTTTGTGGATTGGTGGATGCCTCCCTCTTGCTTCTCAGTGGCCTCTTTATGGTTGTTTTCCTGCCAGGACACAGGGAATGAATGATTCTTCAGCGTTATTTCAAAACACAGTCATGGACCACTTTTAACATTAAAAGAAATGTTTTAACATTAAAAGAAATGTTAAATGTCACCAAGTGCCAACTGGTTAATCAGGTTTCCTGTGCCTGTCAAGTAGGGAAATTGTTACTTCTGAACATAGAAATATCATGGTTTTGATTGAAGGAAGCTGTCCATTTCCTTTTTGTATTAGTTGTTGACAGCAGGGATGGGAATCATGCAGTCTTCTAGATGCTGATCTGCAACTTACCACAATTTTTTTACCTTTGGCTTGTTCTGCTAGGTCTTGTAGGCCAAAACATCTAGATGGCTGATTCTCAGCTACATTATAGAAAATAATAAATACTATTCTGTAGATCAGACCTGCACAACTTGGCAGTACGAAGGGGCCAAAATAGGCAAAATGCAGATAGGTTTTAATTAAATATTAAATAATTAAATATTAAATAATTCCAACCTCCTCCTCCTCTTCCTCCTCCTCCTCCTCCTCTTCCTGGCCCTTTTCTCAGAAGAAAACTGGGTGACAGAGGAGCCTTGCAGGGCAAGCATTTGCCTGTCCTCCTCCTCCATTCCTGGCTCCCTCCTCAGGAGAAAGCTGGGCAGTGGAGGAGCCCTGAGGGGGTGAGCATTTGCCCATCCTCATCTCTTCTTCCACCTGGTCTTTTCCTTGGGGGAAAGCTGAGCAGCAGACGAGCGTTGTGAGTGTTCACCCATCCTTATCCTCATCCTCTACCCAGCCTTTTTCTCAGGAGAAAGTGAGAAGCCGAGCAGTAGAGGAGCCTTGTAGGGCAAGTATTTGCCTGTCCTCCTGTGCAGCCTCCGCCTCAGGAGAAAGCCAAGTGGTGGAGGAGCCTTGCTGGCAAGCATTTGCCCATCCTCCTCCGCTGCCTGTCCTTCTCCTTGGGGAAAAGCCAAGCAGCACAGGAGCCTTGCAGGGTGAGTGTTTGCCCTTCTTTCTCCTCCTCCACATGGCCCTCTCCTCAGGAGAAGGCTGAGCAGCAGAGGAGCCTTGAAGTTGTTCCACATCCTTGCTGGCCACCTAAAATCCTTTGGCAGGCCGCATGCGGCCCCCGAGCCATATGTTGTGCAAGCCTTCTGTAGATAAAGAATATAACCTTTATGTCTGTAATGAAGGAATTCCCATATTACAAAAAATGTCTTTCTAGCTCATTTGTGTATATCATGCTATGGCTTATATTTCTAGAGACATTCATAAAATAAATGGAATTTGCATAAGTGTTCACTCACCATTCAACAGTATGTAGAGAGATCTTGTAGCACCTTTGAGACTAACTGAAAGAAAGAAGTTGGCAGCATGGGGTTTCATAGACTTCAGTCTACTTCCTCAGATGCAAAAAAACATTCAAGGGTAGCTATGTTGGCCATATAGCAAATACAGTAACATACACATGATACCTTTATTGGGCCAACCAAAATGCACAATTACACGTTGCAAGCTTTCGAAGTCATAATGGCTTCTTCATCAGGCAAACGGGAGGAAAAAATGAAGATGCTAATCATAGGCCTGCATTTTGCTGTTTCTGGTCTTAGTTCAGATGATAGGGAGGGCTTATTTGCAGGCACCTCTCCATTTGGCCATGCGGTCACTGGGAGATTCTCAAAATCAAGGAAATTTAGTGTCCATTTGCAAATCAAAGATGCTTCCTTTGGAATCCAACATGTCTCCTTTCTTTGTGAAGCCACAGGCTCCTATGTAGGTAGAGAACACTTTGCCTCCAACAAAAGTAAAACAATTTGTTCTAATATTGGGACTGGATTAGCATACTTTACCTCTACACCACCTAAAGTTTTCCTGATGCAAAGCGTGAAGGCATGAATTTTTTGAGAAATTCAGTGTTCTCTACCTACATAGGAGCATGTGGCTTCACAAAGGAAGGAGACATGTTGCCTGATGTAGAGTGCTGAATAATGGTTTCTTGGCACACTACACACATTTCAACACTATCTAGCCCCCATGAGGGTGCCCTTTACCTGTTCATCACATAACGCTCTGATGGGAATAGCTAGGAAAGCAACTCCCCTAGACATGGCTGAAACCCAGCTGGAATATAAATGAATTTGTATGAGCTTAGATAAAAAACTCTGCCCATATTCTACCATAGTTGTGTTGATCTGTTTCTAACTGAGCCTAAAATAGCTGTCCACCACTTTCATTTGATATTAATTCTATATTCTGAGCTCTGCTTAATACCACAGTGAAAGACAGCTTTAATAATAGCAATTTTTTTAAAAAATGCAAAAATTATTGATAGAATAATAAATGGTAACCCATCTTTTTAAAATCAGAAGATATATTTAGCCCAAAGTTTCAAAATCAACATAATGCTAACATTCTAGTATTTTATTTAATAAAGGCAGGAAAACAAACATCAATTGCTTCATTTAGTTCCTTTTTTTTTTTTAAAAAAAACCATGCTTAATTATCATTTTTATTTCCTCTTTGATTTCAGATTTGTAGACACAGTCAAGCTTTCCTCAGAGGATCTTATTACTCTGAAGATAACACACACAACCAGTGGACTGCAAGATTGTCTTAATTCCATCATTCAAGCAGTGTCCCACAGGGAAGTTAGGGATGCTGTCACAACAATGAATTTTTATATTCTGAACGACAGACTGGCATTAATGTGCAGCAGTGGCCCTTGTGGGGCCACTTTGAAGTGCTTGGCTTGGCAAACAGCATTAAGCAGGTCAGTGTGTAAGTGCAAGGTGCATAACTGGCTACAAAGCCATCTGTCACAGTAGATTTGGCTTTGAAACTTTCAGAGATACCCAGTCTGTTTGGAGTCTTCTTAAACATTTGCCTTTAAAACAGATACCTTTGAAAGTAACAAAGCCATCTGTGCCTAGCAGAAAGGAAGGGAGAGAGTTTTAAATTCATGGACTGATGGAGTGTGGAACAAGATGCTGCAAAACACGTGAAACTGAGTCTTGTACATATTTGTCTGCCCATAATGTCTACTATACAAAATTATATTAAATCTGAGATTTAATTCCTTACTCAAGATACATGCTTTCCTCTTTTCCCCTGCCTAATCAGAGCCCTGCAAAGTCATCTAGTGCTCATCCTCCACTGATGTCTTTGGATTCCTCTTTGCTCCTCCCCTTTTAAACTGTGCACTTTTTTGCCAGCCTATTTGATCCAGGTATTTCCTTGGCTTATGATGACTATGAATGAGAGATATAACATGGCCTTCCTTTTTTCCTACTCCTTTACACAACATTATTTCTTTTCCAGTGAGGCATGCCATCTCATGATAATAGGAAATTATTTTTTTATGCCGAAGGTTTCTTCAGGTGCTTCCAGCTTCTTCAGAGGATGAAAAACTCCTAGTTGATGTCATATATTTTTTAAACAAGCTGCTCAAAGGACAGAAAAGTACATCAGAAGTGGCACACCTAAAGTGGATCCTGGATGTAATCCTGAAGCATGTAAGGCACTGATTAGCGAATATGTTTTTAAAGGAGGCTTTTCTTCAAAATTAGTAAGGGCTGGTAACAGAGGTAATATAGTCCTTATTTTCCGCTGTTAATCATGAAAGAAACATCCTTGGTACGCAGATGCTCATATCCCCCTCCCATGCCATGGTTTGGATATGGAATTTAGCATCTGAAGTTACTTATTCTAAATAATTGATCCATCTAATCTCGTTCTCCAGCTGACAGTGGGTGTCAAAGCTTGGCAGATGAAAGAAACATCTATTGCAGAGATAGGCAACTATAGCAAGTCCAAGGGCCAAATTTATGCCCTGGGGAATTTCAGGGGGCCACATGTAATAACAAAACTGGGGAGTAGGGAGCCACAGAAATGGGCGAAGTCAACTTCTGGTTTTAAAAAATGGAATTTTGTTGTTGAAACAGTACAAGAGGGGCCCTGTGAATTGTTGCCTCTGGTGGATCCAGGAGAGGCAATTTAGGGGGTTATTTTGCTCAGAAAAAAGTGGTGGTCAGGGGAATCCAGAGGGACTCAGGGCCACTTGGAAATGTAATGAGGCCTCAGGGACACCTTTTGCCCAGCCATGCTGTTACGTGATCCTGAAAGAGAATTCTTGTGTTAATAGTTTCTGCTCTAAAATAAAATATTGGCATGCCAGGCACACAACTTGTACAGGTGGTCACTCAAAACACCTACAGTGAACATAGAGAAAGAAGCAATGAAGAGCAGGAAAACCTCTTGAGAACTTTCTATTTAATGGATTAGATCCATTAAACTATGAGGAAAAAAATGAATTCCCTGATTGATCCAAATGACATGAGTGCAAAGATGTCCCTGTTGCAAAGCAGTCTTTAATGGCAAAGCTGTTTGCAGTTACTCATGGAAGGCTTTTGTATTCTAATCATTAGGACTTGTTTTGCCAAGGTGTGAGGAATCTGAGCTATAAATAGATATGGAATTCAGAGAAGAATAGAGAGGGATCTTGTAAAAGCATTGTACAAGGCTACTGTTTAAAAATAAGTTTTGCACAAACACTGTCACAACCAGCATGCAACACAGGAAATAGATCAGCTTTTCACAGCAACAAAATGCTAAATTTTTAACTTGTGAGAAATGTGAACTATATCCTGCAAAATGGCTGCCCTGAGGAAAGATACATAGGACTCTTGCAGTGAATGAGTCATAAATGTGTATTAATTTCACAAAAAGAAAAGAATCACCTTGATTTTTGTGTTCCTTGTGAGAAGTCACTTTGTACATCTGCCCTGTCTCTGCTAGGGAGGTTCCACTACCTGGTCATTTAAAACTTATGCAGAGGAAGGCTTTGAAGAACATTATTTAATTATTTAGTTTTGTAGTACAGTTTATTGTTGTTAATTTGCTAAGCAAATGTGCCCCTAAATAGTTGGGTATATTTTCTTGTTTGTGGTTGATTTTGCACTCTCTATGGACCAAAACACACTGCTGAAATTATCCAGTTTGAGACTGCTTTAACTACTCTGGCTCAATATTAGGGAATTCTGGGAACTGTAATTTTGTGAGACATTTAGCCTTCTCTGTCAGAGAGCTCTGGTGCCACAATAAACTGCTGTTTCTAGAATTTCCTAGCATTGAGCCAGGTCAATTAAAGTGGTCTCAAAGTAGATTATTTCTGCAGTGTGTTTGGACCTATGTTGTAAGCAACAACCTGATTACTCAGGTCTTGGGGGGGGGGGGAATTAATGAAATGTCAGTTCTATTCTGGTGTCGTTTTACAGAATCCAAAGTCTTTACTGGATCTGGTGGTGCAGCCAGAATCCCAGGCACAAGATGAAACAGATGACCTAAAGATTCCCGTCAGACAACAACTGCAGAAAGAATTAATTGCTTTCTTCAATACACTTCTGGTCAGCTTCATGTCTGTTACTGACAGGTATAGTGTAAAAAAAGTTGTTCATATAAGACACCAATCCATATAATCCAGATCTGATTTTTAAAGTGTTCCAGAGACTCATTTCTTCTGAGGTACAACAGGTGGCAAGGAGCGTGAGTGTTTTGAAGGTGCCTCCACTTTTGGAATATACTTCTCATTGAGATTTGCTGCACCCCAATCCAAGTATGGTCTTTAGCCATCTCATTATTGGAGAAAGTCTTTAGTTGAGAAAATGTCTTTCCAAGCGTATGTCAAGGCTATTCCCATTTATCTTGAGTTTGGTCTTAAAAACTGCTGGCTGATGGAATTTTAGTTCCTCAAATTGAGTTTTGTTGTGGTGAAGGATCAATGGATTTTCTGGTTTTGTTTTTATCTTTTTGTTGCAAGCTGCATTGGGTTTCCCCCCAGAAAAGATGAGGTGCAATGGGCCTTCTGTATCCTCTGGGGTTTGATTCCAGGACCGCCTGCCCCGCGCGGATATCAAAATCCATGGACGCTCAAGTCTCATTATATACAATGGCATAGTAAAATGATGTCTCATATAAAATGGCAGAATCAAAGTTTCCTTTTTGAATTATTTTTGTGGATGGAGGGTAGATATAGAATAGGAGTGGGCATGTGGGGCTCTTCATGACATTGTTGGCAATACCTAAAAGCCCTAACCACTTACCCAATAGTAGGGCATGCTGGAAGTTGTAATCCAACAACATCTGAAGGCCAAAAGCCTCTGAAGCAGCTCCAGGTTAGAACTAGGGATCCTTCTCAATTCAAATTCTTCTCAAATTTCAGCAATTATAGTAATTTTAGCAATTGTAGTAATTTAATTCCTGCTGTGAGAAGGTCCTGCTGTGAGAAGGTCACCAGATTTACAGGAACCAACTTTTTTATGTGCATAAAATAATAATCTTATGTTGAATTACTTTTATCTGTGCAGAAAATACTGTCTCCTGCACAGAAAATGGTGTAATTGGGGACATTGTGTGCAAAACTCAGACATGATTGATTTATGTAGAAAATAGCATTTTCTGCACAGAAAGGCATACAATATATGGTAATACATCACATGCAAATTTTGTGCAGGATTAATCCCAAACTGAAGATTATTGTCAGTCCAAGAGTCTTCTCATTAGGAAAAGCATGTTTTTGACCATTCTTTGAATACTTTTAATGTTCTTTCTATCCCAATTAAAGCAATTAGCTAAGCCTAGATATTGTCCTGGGTGACTTGATAGTGCACGCAGAGTACTTTCTGCAGAGGTGCATTGTGGGGAAAGATCGGTAGTGGTGAGAGCCAGTGTGGTGTAGTGATTAGAGTGTTGGGTTAATAAGGAGCCCTGGTGGTGCAGTGGTTAAATGCCAGTGCTGCAGCCACAATATTGTGAGTTAAATTCCAGGGCTCCAAGGTTGATTCAGCCTTCCATCTTTTCATAGGTCTGTAAAATGAGTACCCAGTTTGTTGGCGGCAATTGGCTTACACATTGCAAACTGCTTAGAGAGTGCTGAGTTCACTATTAAGCGGTATAGAAATTTAAATCCTACTGCTATTACTATTACAGCTCTGAAGATCAGGGTTCAATTCTCAGCTCGGCCATGAAACCCATAGTGTGGCCTTGGACAAGTCACATGCTCCTACCATCAGGGGAAGGCAATGGCAAATCTCCTCTGAACAAATCTTGCCAAGTAACCCCATGATATATTTTCATAAGTTGAGAATGATGTGAAAGCACATAACACACACATACACACACACACCCTCCTCAGGTCCTGAGATAGGCTTCAAAGGCTCTGCTTTCTCTGGTTGATATAAAGATTCAATGAGTTAAATGCTGTCAACCAGAAAAGGAAGGAATTTAGTGGCTCATATTTTTTATTTAGGCTGAAGACTCCTTTCTGTAGACACCTTCTTGGTTCACCTTTTCTTTTCCATCCATCTCCTTTTTGCTTCATTCTTTAACTGAAACCATAGGCTCCCATAAATTTTTGTACAATTCCAGTTTAAATTTATTACGCCTCTTTCACCTGTAAAGTTTTTTCCTTTATATATCTGTCATTTTCTGATTGGTGAATTCCAGAGGCAGGATCTTTGCTGTGGTAGCCCCATTTCTATAGAACTCTTTCCCTACCAAAGCATGTATGGCCTAATCTCTGTCCTTAAGTGAATAATTATTGTTTTATTGATGTTTTGATTCTCTTTTCATGCTAGGTTATTGTTAACTGTTCTTTATTGGGCTCCTTCGATTGTTATATATGTTTAAACTATTGCTTTTTAAACCACATTTGAGAGGATTTCTTTAGGTGATGTATGTGTTCATTATCAGAGTGATATTTATCTGCTGTTTCTGATATTTTCCTTGTATAATCTTCTGAGGTATTTCAGGGTACCTTGGGACACAGTGTGAAAACCATTTTTCCAGAATTTCTAGACTATTGTCTCTGAGCTTTATGGTAAAGTAAGATGTCCTGAACTTAAGAAAACATGTTTGTGGTTAAATGCATTCCTTCTGTATCATATGAAAGATGCTTTCTTGGTTTAAACTAAAGGTGCATGAGCTGTCCTAACAGAAATATGGATAATAGATGCAAATAATATCTGTTGATATCCTTTAAACTAGTTACTGTATAATACTAGAACCATCCATCTTCTTTTTGCTACAGAAAAGACATCGAACTTACTGGCTATTTCAGAACTGAACTAGCACTGAAACTTCTGCAGTATTTACGAGTAACAGATGCTCCTCACTTCTATGGCTTACCTTCTTTGGAAAGAACATTACGAGGAATGGTTCATGTCACTGCACTCCCAGGCTGGAGTTCATACTCAGTTACAATGGAGCCATTCACAATTTGTAAAAAATACTTAGCAGGACTACTTGAAGTACGTGAGTTGCATACTAATTTTCATGTAATTGGGAAACAAAGCACTGTGGGTAGGATCTGTAAATCTGACAGCCCCTCTACATGTAGTATTCTGCTGTGAAACAAGATGTGTACTGCAGTGCCATGTTTTCCTACCAGGATCACAGCTGAGATTTTGTCAGAATAGCAGTGATGAATGATGGTGCATGTATGTGTGTGTATGTGTGTTTGTCATATAAATGCCAGAGAGATCATGCATTTGTTCACCTATTTTTTCACACAGGGACATTGCAGAGTGGCCCAAAGGGCCGGCCTGACGCCGTGTGGCTGTATGCATGGCGCACAGCGTCAGAACGCCCTTCCGGCACAGCGTGCAGACATGCTGTGCTGAAAGGACGTGAGGGAGCCGTAGTGCTGGCTCTTAGGGCGGCCTTTTGCCACTCTTTTAGGGGTGGCAAAAGGAAGGATTGGGGCCATGGTGTGGGGTTGCCATGGCCCTGTCCGCTGCTCCCCGGGATGGCTCTCTGCTGCCCCAAACAGGCCGTCCGCATCAGCCCACAGTTTCTTATCTGTAATTATCAACAAGAAAATTGTTGTAGCTACTTCAGATTGTGTTTTTCTTCCACAGGCTTTTAAACTATTAAGCTGTGTCTGTATGTTTACAGTACATATCCCAATGGTAATATAATTAATGGATTTCTACTTATTATATAAATTGATTATTGATTGTGTGTGTGTTGATTATACACTCGTCCCTCCACATTCTCTAGAGTTAGGAGGATAGGACTCCCGTGAATGTGGAAAAACTGGAAATACCCCCCCCCCACTGTATTTAACTGAAAGAATACTGCACTAGGAATCTCTAGGTCCTTCAGGGCAACTCTGTGATCCACATCTGCCAGACATTGACCATAGAATTGCTCTGGCTGAGCTACAAATGCCTAGTGGAGTGTTCTCTCAAGGAATCTCTAGGTCCTTCAGTGCGACTTTTGGTTAAAGTTGACCATAGAGTTGCATTGGAGGACCTAGATATTCCTAGAGAGAACATATTAATAAAATTTGTGAATAATCAAATCCACAAAAGTCAAATCCACAAATGTGGAGGGATAAGTGTATATGAATTATATAAAATTACGCACGGAAGCATATTACTGCATGTAATGAAATAAAGCAGAGATAGCAACAGGATTTTATATTTTTAAAATAGCTTTCTATTCTGTTGCTGAAGTTTCAAGGCAAGAGACAATATCAATGTTCTCATATGAAATATGGGAAACTGAATATAACTAAACATATAGGATGTACTTCCTCATAAGCAGTATTATGGTGCATTTTGCTAAAACCTTGCACATTGCTTCCTGTCAACCATACATGTGTTGGATGTGCTGACCTTACTTAGCTTAAGTTGTGGTTCTTTTCAAAAACAGTGGAGGCTTGATAAAGGTACAAGGTGATGTGTTACTAATTCAGAAGAAACAGGAGAGATCACATAATGTGCAACCATGGACTGCATGAGAAATAATAAAGATTAATAAAATATTTATTTATAAACCTTGTGGGAAAACATACATGTAGTAAAGTTAAGAATGTGTTGTTGTTTTTTTCCAGGAGTCAGCAGCTCACACCTGCATTTTGCTTTACATATACCAAGGTATTGCTTGAAGCAAAACCGTCATGTCATTTTTCTGTTGTTGTTTTATCCACCCTCATTCCAGGTCATCTCATCTTTTTATGTTGAATGGGGAGGAAATGCCATGTCTTTCATGGGGAAAGGTGTCACAAAGACTACCATCCTTTGTTTGCTTCACTTGTCACATGAAATGATGGCTCAGGCCCCAAATCCGGTAAGAGAACATAAAAAATAGTTCTAGTCTCAATTATCATGTAGTTACAAATTATACTAATTGGATATCATGGTTTTGCACTGTGTTTCCTCTTGATAGACATTTTGAATATTTATGGGGTCCTTGGTAAATTGTTTGGTGAACACTTGGTAATGTTACCATAAGAATTGCCATCAATGTCTGTTTAGGCAAAGTGCACCTAAAGAGCTAATATTTCCATCGAGCAAAATTTGAACAGAGTTTGTAGATTTGAATGAGGTGCTGTAGTAGCAGCCAATTCAGTTCCGAAGGCCTCAGAGATGGAAGATTACTAGTGTTTTAATATCATTTCTCCAGATCAGGATTTTCTTACATATATGAGGATGTTAATTTCTATTGGATCTAATTGGCTGACAGTTCTCCTTAGCCTTCTTTTTAAATAAGGCTATTAAGCAGTTTGTTTCTTTATATGTATGGTTTATTATTCTTTGCCTGCTGTTCCAACCAGGATAGAAGTTTAAAATCATGTTAACAGGCTGGTTGCACAGTACTTGATCTGTCTGGAAGTCTAATTCAGCCCTTTGGGAAACAAAACTAGATTAAAATTAAGTCTTGGAGGAAATAACATGGTATTGTTTTTGCTACTGGGAGAGCGATTTCCATGTGCCAGAGTACTGTATTATAAGTGAACAAATGTTAGGGGAAACAAAATAATAGGAGAAAAATATAAAATATGGCTCTCTGATTTAAAAATATCAGCACCCCCCCTTTCCATACCCCAAAGAAGTTTCCAGCAATTCCTGAATATAAACTATTTCATTGGGCCACACTTTGTGAATATTTGACCCTTCATACTGTTGCGAAAGCTGTCATGTCATAAAACAGCTGTATGAGGCCCTTGAGGTGGTGCAGACCCTTTATTTTCTGTTTTTTTAAAATGCATTTCAATATCATGAAAATGTATAACCATACTAATCTGACCAACAAAGAGCCTTTACAGACTGGAAGAAATAATGCAGCTTGAGGCCACTTTAACTGTCCTGGCTCAGTGCTAAGGAATCATGGGAACTGTAGTTTATTGTGGCACCAGAGCTGTCTGACAGAGAAGGCTCAATGTCCCAGAAAAAAATACAGTTCCCATGATTCCCTATTACTGAGTCAGAACAGTTAAAGTGGCCTCAAGCTGCATTATTTCTGGCAGTCTGTAAAGGCCCAAAGACTTCCAGCCATAGCAGAGCCTTGGCATTCAGATAAGTAACTTGATTTTACAGAAAAAGTCTGCAGTGTAAGGGATAAATATTGAGGTGACTGGGTTTTTTAAAATAAAAAACTGCATTCATGTCAATGTATGTCATATGTATTTGTGCCTCTTCTTTATGCTGTCATGGAGAATTTGTTCCTTATTGCTACTCCACAATGCAAAATTTTAAATGTTGGAGTATACATTGTAATCATAGAATCAGAGGGTTGGAAGGGGCCACAAGAGCCATCTAATCTCCTTCCATGCAGGAATACACTACAGTACTCTTGAAAGAGGCCCATCCAATCTCTGTTTAAAGACCTCAAAAGAAGAAGAGTCCATTACCTTCCAAGGAAGTCTGTTCCATTGTTGGAACAGTTCTTACTGTGAAGTTTTTGCTATATGTGGGATCTCTTTTCTTGTAATTTGAATCCATTGGCTCATGTTCTGATCTCTGGAGCAGCAGAAAATAAGCTCACTCCATCTTCTACATGACATTCCTTCAGAATATGTCATGTAGTATTACATGATTGATTCATATAGTAGATAGAATATGACGATTCAGCATTTAAAAACACACATTGAAAAAAACATTTTCTTTTTAGGACTGGATATCTCTCTGGTTCTTGCCATATGATGGCAGGGAAGAGCAGTCTCTTTCTCGACAAGGCTTGGCTTGGTTGATTCCATTATGGGTAGATAGAGACCCAGAGGTCAGTGAAACCTTTTGGAATTATTTGTTCGTAATTTTAATACTAAACATTTGATGTTGTGGAATCGGTACTGGGATCCTGTTACTAGCAGGCAGTGCTGATAGGAGGAAAAAGCTATGGCCATGGTGCTGAAACCATGAAGGAAGTTATGTATTGGAGAAATAGGCTTCTTGGAACTGGCAGATTTTGTCTGCCCCTCTTGCCTCCACTTCATCATCCTGGGAAAAAGTAAAACCACTGGTGTAATACAACAACAGGATGCTGGTTGACATCTCTACACTTACACATTTTTGTGTTGAGTGTGATGAGTAGCAATCCTCTTGCCCAGTTCTAAGTCTGGGTGGAAGGCTGATGATATTTTAGTTACTGAGTGGCTGATGAGCACATACATTATGCAGTAATCAGCAACTCTTTTGCTGCCCTCTCAAACTCCAAATTTGAAGCTGGAAGGCAGAATCAGGGTTCTATTCCTTACTTTTTATATGGGTGCAGCATAATATGATTCACAAGATAGGCAAGTTCCTAGTGATATTTGAATTTTCTCCGCAAAGGTTTGCTGGTAAATTAATATTTCTTGTTCAAGGGTCCTTTTTGTGTCCCTTTTTATGCCTAAGATATGACACACTAGTAGAAAATAACAGAATTCTTAGAATATAGTCTTCTTCTTCTTCTTCTTTTTGAAAAGATAAAATGATGAACAGTTTGCATCTGTCACCTATCAGAACAGAACATTTTTATCTAACAAAATCTAATATTTAGATTAACAATCAAATCTTAAATGCTTTGGCAGAAATCTGGGTCAGACAGGCAGTTGTTCTGGGCAGTGTAAGATAAGATGGAGATTCAACAGTCCACAAAGTTGACCATATCCTAGTGATTATCTGCCCCCAGATGTTCAGTAGAAAGCAAACAAACAAACAAAAAAATTCAGTCCACATGATTTTCTACAAATTGTACAAAATTCTGGCCTTTTGCTTAGTACAGAAATTTTAAATGAGAAAGCAATCCACCATGTGAAAAATAGCATCGATATTAGGAATATGTTGCCTTCCTTGGCCAACCTGATCTTACTTCGGGTAAAAGAAGTGTTACACTCACCCTTTTTTACCTCAGATCCAACACTCTGTGTGGCTCTTCATCTTGCAGTTTCAGTAAATCATCTTGTAGTTTCAGTATGGAAACCTTGGAGTAAGAAGTTGATACTAATACATTTCAAAACAAGGTACACTCTTGCCTGTCCCAGGGCTGGTTTCCATGTCTAATTTTAAATATGCCAGAGGGAAATCAATAAGTAAATGGCTGAATAAATGCATCTTGTCCACCAGCTGTACTTTGGCATCTGTGGATATTCATTAAAACAATGTGCAAATGGGTTAATTTAGCTAGCGATTAAATGATGTGAATTTGCAGAAATCCTCTGGCTCATGATGTATTTTTCATGTGGCCCTTCATACTGAACAAATTACTCAGACCCAAAGTAAAATGACAATAGGAAACAAGTTTTAAAATCCAGTGGTTTTTTTTAAATGTCTGGATAAAACAAACAAACAAAAAACCAAGAGAAAATGGAGTAGCAACTGGAGGAAAATAGCCATTATCATTATCAAATATTTATTTTTTCCAGAAAAGAGAAAAAGTGGAGAATGGCAATGTGAAATAATATCTATTCTAACAGCTCTTGCTCACTTAGGAACCAAGATGGAAGTCAAGAGAATAACGGCTTTGACAGTCCCCCCCCCCCCCATGCAAGAAGGGGTGTGAGAAACATTAACTATGTAACAAAATCCTCTTTCACCTTTTCTGCCACAGCACAATTACCTATTTCTGGAAGGGGAATTTTGCATATTTTGTTGTAGCAAAACCAACCTTTTCCAGTAGATGTCAGTATCATTGTTCACTTTAATGGCTCCTTACTAATTTTCTTTCCAACCTTTGGAATTTCCCATATATGGAAATGTAAAATTGTGCCTGAAGAGAAGAAAAATGTAGTCTTTGCTTTTTGTTGTATAGTTAGTTTGGGGGTATTGACAATGTTCCCGTGGTGAAATCTCAAGGGAAATATCTAATAATTTTGTTTTGTGCTGTTCTCCTGGTCAGAATTCTTCTGAGGATGCATAGAATGGGAAGGTTGTGGTCCCAATTGATGTTGTTGATTAAAACTTTAAACAGTTTGGTGCTGTACTAGGATAAATATCTTAAATAAGGTCAGACAGAACAAATTTAACAGAGTTCTTAAAGACGGGGGTGCTAACAGAGGTGCTGTTTTTCCTTCCTGGGGCAAGAACCACTGTGTGTTTCTCAGACTGAGAAACACTTATTTCTTATTATTTTGATGGTAATGTCAGAGAAAAGAACAGTAAATTAATTAGTAGAAAAACAGACAAGATTTTTTTTTAAATGTTGGTTCATTTATGTTTAGAATGAATATACTTGTGTTCATTTGACATGTACTAAGCTTATTGGCTAGAGCACGGTTGGAATCATGTGTCTTTCAAAACATTGCTGAACTACAATTCCTATCAGCCCTAGGTATAATGGCTAATTGTGAGGAATGCTAGTAGTTGTAGTTCAAAAACATCCGAAGGGACATACATTGCCCACCCTTGATTTAAGACAGTATTTGCTTTTTTGCATTCAGTCTTCTGAAAAATAAATTGTTTAAAATATTCCACAACTGGCCTGAGGCAAATCATGTAAAAGCTGTAATAATGGGTTTAATAGCCAATTTGTAATTGTTCATGGTGCTTGTACGTGGGAATGCTGTATTAAAATAAAAAAGGTAGGTTCAGTGGAAATTGGAGTTGATAGTGGAAACTTAATTGATTTTCATTAATAATAGGTCAAGTTCACTTCACTTGCAATAGGATCAGCACTTACATCATTTGAAGCAGGTTGCTTTGCTTTAGCTGAAAGCTGCCGGAACATATCTGGAGGTTTGTGGGGAACAGTGATTAACATTCTTCTGGACAAATCGGAATGCAGCATGGTCAGAAGAGAGGTTTGTATATGCTGCTTTTTGTTAAAATATGGTCACATGATCATGTGCTCAAAAGGCCAATAGATAAGCAGCTATTGGGTTATACAATATCTGGTGATTATCTAAGTGGAGGTCAGCTTTTAGAATCAGACTCTCTCTCTCTCATCTGTCACTTGCCAACCCTACACTCCCCCACAAAAGCCTCTCCAGAGGTTTGGGGGGTGCTTCTGAACAGTTATGGCTTTGACTTCAGTCAGTGAGGGCAATTGCCTGCAAGTGGGCAGAGGAATTTTGAACAGGCTATGTAAGCTGACCTTTCTTGTTTATTTGTGGGGGGAGAAAGTAATATATGTTTTTCTTCGTGGTTAATGTGTCTCACACAAATAGGATTTGTGCCTGCACAGACACCCCATATGGAAACTTCTAGAACTAGGTAGCTTTGTGGGAACCCAGCCCTCTCCATCTTACTTTAAAAGTCCTAGCCCACCAACTAACTGTACCCTTAGTTTCTCTCCATCCACCAGCAAAGTGACATCATTAAGTTACTTCTCTTTGGTTGAACAGGTCTCCTTATTTTCCTCTTTTCTCTTACTGTTACTGTTCATTTCTCATTCATTTCTTTCATAGTATTTTCTCTTACTGTTACTGTTCATTTCTCATTCATTTCTTCCCATTTCCTTTCTCTGCCATTTTTGTTCTGTGTCCCTCTTTATTAATTCTATGGCCTATTGCAATACGTAGAGGGTTTACAACTCAGGGCCTTAAAAATAGAGCTTCATGTCTGAGGGCCCACTGTTGGGAGACATCCCTGTGAGTCTCTGAAGAGGCTGTCTCTAAGGTGTCTTTGGATACTGTTTCAGCTTTGCTGTCAAAGCAGCAAAAGCCAAAAGGCAGTATCAGTACCAGTGACTTCTGTTCCATCTGAGAAAAACAAAACAAAACATCCCATCTGTTTCAACAACTACATCCACCTCTATTACTGCTGCTACCTTGTCAGTTGCTGTTTTGACAGAAGGGGATGCATTTTTAAAAACTAAGCAGTGGGATTGCTCTACTGGGCAGAGAGAGCAGTAAAATCATTAACAGAAGTCTCTTTGAAAGTTTCTTTAAATCTCAAAGCTGACTATCTCAGCAGAAACAGAATTTTGCCACAGGAACGGTCCCTGAACAAGCAAATATTTGATACATTACAGAGGCACTTCAGTCCATTCCATATGGATTTATTTGTGTTTGGAAGAAATTTCAAATTAAAAAGGTATTTGTCCATAGATGGAAGCATAGATTTAGATCAGCATGATACTTTGTCACTACTGTAGCTGAATAGATGGGTATATGCATTCCCTCAATTGCCAATAATTCAGAAAGTATTAAAGAAAATATGAGTAGAAAGAGCAAGAGTGAAACCCTGCAGACCATGGTTTCCTTTATTGATTCAGATGTCCATAGGAACACCATGGCCACTACCAGACAGACAGGATTTGCTAATGCAGGATCCAGTATGTTATCTGAATCCATGATGGCTCAAACTGACCACTTGGATGTTGGGAGGTGATATTTGTTAAAACACAGTAATTCAGAAAGACTAGTGAGTACTATACTAGCATCTCACAGAGAGTTGGCACAAAGAATATATGAGACAACTTGGAGGACATTTAAGATTTGGTCAAGGTTGAATGCAATATTACTAGATAATGTGCAAGTTAGATATGCAGTGGGCCCTTGGTATCCGCTGTGGTTTGGTTCCATGACCCCCCATGGATACCCAAATCTGTGGATGTTCATGTCCCATTAAATACAATGGCATAGTGAAATGGTGTCCCTTACATAAAATGAAAAATCAAGGTTGTTTTGTTGTTGTTGTTGTTTTTGGAATTATGTATATAGTAAAATATTTTCAAGTCGTAGATGCTTGAATCTGTGGATAAAAAGTCTATGGATGTGGAGGACTGACTGTACTCCGCAGGATCACATTGCAAAGGTCTGAGGCCAAGCACATTGAAATGATAAGCAGTAGCTTTATCTGTGATCTTGGCACCTGAAGAAGATGCTCTGTCAAGGTCTCCTCATGTGAAAAGATTTTTAAGGGGTGCAGCTTTACAGGCTCCACCAATTATACATTGGTTTCCAAGTTGGGATTTAAATTTGATTCTGAATTTCTTAACCTTTATTCAAGCTGTTGAGAGAAGCTTACTTAAGACAGCTGTCCTTTAAAGTAGGATTTTTGGTAGCAAGTACATCAGCGAGAAGAGTGGAGCCCTGATGGTGCAGTGGTTAAATGCCTGTACAGCAGCCACTCACTCACTAACCAAAAAGTTGTGAGTTTCTCAAGTTCCCTCTCCCCTCACTATCAATCTCTTGTTGTTTTAATCTTATTCATTCCTTCTCAAGCTCTTTTTCTATTTCTTTTTCTCTTAAAAGCCTCTCATTTTCCTTTTCAATTCTGGTCAATTCAATTTCCCTAATCTCCACACTCTCAGGAGATTCAGCTAATGAGGTGTCCATACTAGCCACCACCTCTTCACCAACCACCTTTGGTTGTTCTGAAGGAGATTTAACTTTCTTTGGAGCCATTTTATTAGTATTTCCTTACCCAATACCCCAAATGTTTACCACAGGAAGTACTAGTAAATGCTTTCTAATCAGATGATTACTCAGGGAGCACTTGGATTTTGATGGCAAACCACTGATTTCCTATTTTACTTCAATTTTTTTCCTCAGAAATCACTTCTTAATATGTTTTTCCTTTGTGTACTCTGTCTTGGTAACTTCCAACAGGAGTTAAGGCACTCTGAGCCTTTAACATTTCTTTCCCCAGTCCCTTACAATTACCTCCAGCAAATTACCTCAGGGATTGGTATCAATACTTCCTTCTGAGTGTGGTCAGCTCCCAAGTAATCTCCTACACAATACCCTTGACTATTACCTCAGAGATTACTCCCACTGATTTATGCCTTATGATCCTTAAACCACTGAACTTTTACACTTTTAAGTTCAAGTTAAATCTTTGGTTTCTGAATCTCGCACTCAGAAATCTGTCCCCCCGAGTTTTCCAAGTATACTTTTAAGCACCGGATCTCACATATCTTGGTGCCGCCACCAATTTTATCATGAGACCCACTGAAACTGCTTGTTTTTTCCTCTTTTAAAACTATCTTTGCCATCAATTTTGAGATGTATCAGATCACTTTTATTGATTGTTAGTAGCATGGATATTTATTCCAGGTTCAGACAAGCTTGTAAGTGAACAACAATAAAACTTTATTTCAACAACGGTTTAACAATGTTTCACTTATTCAGTTGTATTTGCACTTGTTCTTGTTATAATTTGTTACACAGTTCTCTTTCAAGAGAACACCAGATCCTCTCCCTTAGGACCCACACAGTCCTGAACCTCTATTATCTATTCTAGCCACCCATGCTAAATATATCCTGCAGGATATCAAATCCCAGTAACTCCCTCACTTGGAGTTCTATACTAGAACTAAGGGCCAATGCAGACAGCCCGTTTGGGGCAGCTCTGGGCTTCCCCTGGGAGTGGCAGATCGGGGCCGTGGCAACCACACACCACGGCCCCAATCCTCCTTTTTGCTGCCCCCAAAAGAGTGGCAAAACGTCACTCCTTTTGAGGGTGGCAAAAGACCACCCTTTGAACCGCCACAGCAGCTCTTTTGCGCCCTTTTGGCTCAGCATGTGTGCACGCTGCGCCAAGAGGGCGCCCTGACACTGCGCACCATGCAGACGGGTGCATGGCATCAGGGTGGAGTCAAGGCGGCCAGCGTGTGAGGCCAGCCTATAGTACAGCCGAGGCCAGCCTATAGTACACCCCGAGGCCAGCCTATAGTACCGGTCTGCGTCGGCTCTAAGTCCCTCACTACTGGATTCAAAGTACTGGATCGACCTCACAGTCCCTATCTCTTCCAACTGTCACATATGGACTTGTTTTTCACTCTAGCTTTCAGTTTGATTGGCTGTCGCCAGCTCTCTTTCAATTGGCTGTAGCTTGGCTGGTCCAACCCTACATTCTCTCCACAACTACCTTTACCTTTATCTGTCTATTAACTACATAATAAATGTTTCAGCCAGTGGTATTATTGTTCTGTGTATGAATTTATTCTATTACTAAAATGAGAAGGATATTTTTCCCTGCCTCAAATTACATTACCACCTAATATTGAAGTATAAATTGAGGCAGGGGAATAAGATTGCCTACTGAATAATAGTTTCCAGAATCTTAAAATAGAAATATGATATTAAATTGAACAGCAATTCAATGTATATTTGAAACTGCTTGGCTTAGGTTATTTAACTGCAGCCAGATGGCACTGTTGAAATTTGTTTTTTCTTTTTAGGCTGCATTTATTCTTCAGAATCTTTTCGTGATCCCATTGTCCACTGAAGATGTTAAAGACACCATTTGGCAGGTGACTAGTTGACTTGACATATTGCCACTTTTCCTCAGTATGATTGTGTCTAGTATTTCATAACTTTGTTAGAATGTAGAAAGGCCATAAGATGCTGGATTCAAAGGTGCTGGAAAATGTGGATTCTTACTATGTTTTTAATATCAGAAGGTGGATATATCTCTAAGTTTGCTGTAAGAATAGATTTAGACTTGCCATGTAAAATAACCCCAGACATCATGCATTCAAAGAGCCATTCATTGCAGCAGTTTTCAGAGACATAGCAATGTTAGTCTATTTCAGTATAAAAGGATATAAAAGAGTCAGTCCTGTAGCACAAACTTTTGTGAACTCTAGACCACTTTTTCAGACATAACCTAATGGAGGACACTGGAGTCCACAAAATGTTAGAAACTTCTTTGTTTCAATATGAAATATGCTAAGGATTTTTTTTTACATCTTTCTAAACTTGACATTTGTGATCTCATTCATTTCAGTATATGGAAAATCTCTTTCTGATTGACATAAAGGATTTCAGTTCTTGACTTTCGACAGATGTTGCAGAATTTATTTTCTCAGTTTTATTACAGCATTTGTATCACACTTTTCCATCATAATAGTTTTCAAAATGGCTCACCATAGTAAATCAGATTTGTAGATTAATCAGTGCACTTCCATTGATGGATCCAGTGAAGTGTATCCAGGCTCTGGATGTGATGTTGCCAGAGGATTGTTGTCCTGCTCACTTGAGAGAATACTAAGGCAAATGTAATTTGTTCTCTACAAAATACCAAGCACTATTGGTGGTTTCAGATTAATAGTATCATGATTTCCTACCATGACTTCTCTTGAGGGTGATTGACCAAAAGGATACAAGAGAACAGATATCCTTCCCAAATCACCAGATATTTCTGTCTAATACTTCTGCAGTTATAAACAAATGCTATTAACCACTTTCAGCTTAAAACTCCCTTTGTAGACACAGTGATATAGGGTTTCCATTGTTGTTTTAGTAGTGCTGCCTTCCCCGGTCTGCAGCAACAGTCATGGCAGAAATATGACACTTCTAGACTTCCTTTTACACCACATAATTCTAGCACTATGTTCCACTTTAATAATAATAATAATAATAATAATAATAATAATAATAATAATAAAATTTTATTTATACCCCGCCCAATGGATACCCAATCAGGGCAGCTTACATCATTTAAAACACAATATACATAAAACATAATACAGAAACCCCCCCACCCCCCCTTAAAAAATTATTAAATCAGGCAATATATAAAATCAACATGATTAATTATATTAAAATCCACACAGAATCGGTAAGCAAGCTGGATGATCCCTTCCATCTGCCGATGGGGCCACGCAGGAACATCATTTAGCATGGCTACCTATATCCGGGGTGGGGGTTAATTACCATGGCAAGAACCTATGGATTCCTGGGGCTTGTTATTTGGTGAGGCAGTAGAATCCATCAATGGAAGTGCATTGATTAATCTACAAATCTGATTTACTATGGTGAGCCATTTTGAAAATCATTGTGATAGAAAAGTTCTCTGGTTGAGAATTCTAAGTTCGTTGTGTATCTCTAAGTCGTAGGGTTTTTTTTTGGCAAATTTCTGCAAAAGGGAGTTGCCATTGCCATCCTTTGAGGCTGAGAGAGTGTGACTTGCCCAAGGTCACCCAGTGGGTTTTTATGCTCGAGCTGGGAATCAGACCCTGCTCTCCAGAGTTGTACTCCAACACTCAAGCCACTACACCACAATGGTTCTTGTACCTCTCCCTAAACTCCATAGGATGTTGCCATGGCAGTCATAGTAGAATCGTGTTGTAAGTATGTAGTATGAATGGGCCCCATTTTCTTGAGCTCAGTAACAAAACCCATGGTTCCTTGCTCCCCTGAAAGACAGTGGCTTCTAAACAGAGGCACCAGAAATTAGAGATTTGAAAGTACTTGGTGTTCTAAAGAGCTCTTTGAAGAATTGATTTTAAAATGTCTTAATAAAGCTGCTTGAGAGTCATCAAAAGATGAAATAGTGAAATGAAATTCCTGTTGTGGGTGGAACAATGCCAACACAGATTAGCATAGACAATTTAGCAAGCCATCTGTTTGCATCTTACCAGTTTTTAAACGGTAGCTTAATGCTTTCTAATATGGTTGTGCAACATTTTGAAAATGTTTTGTGAATGGTTAACTGCTCTCTTTCCATATTAAATGTATGCTTTCAAAATAATTTTAAGGATTTGATTTAAAGAATAGCGAGAAAAAACAAATACTTCGTATTCTAGCAGAAGACATTCACGATAGGCAAAACCAGAAATGTCTTGCGGTAATTATCATTGTCCACTTGTGCAGGTCTCACAAAGCAGAGGCAACATCCTTGGATTCTGTCTCTTGTTTTTCTTTCTTTCTCACTTTTGTAGTGTGAAATGTAAAATCACCCTTATCTGAGCATTTTACATGCAGAATCTCACCTTTTGTTCAGGCCTGAATGTTAAAACTGTTGAAATACTGAAATGTGTGATGGTAGCATAGATGTCATGGTATGACTGAGCCTTAGGGCCTGAACAGACTGCCAGAAATAATCCAGCTTGAGACCACTTTAACTGCCCTGGCTCAGTGCTAGGGAATCATGGGAACTGTAGTTTATTGTGGCATCAGAGCTCTCTGACAGAGAAGGCTCAGTGTCTCAGAAAAAAACTACAATTCCCATGATTCCCTAGCATTGAGCCAGGGCAGTTAATGTTGTCTCAAGCTGGAGTATTTCTGGCAGTGTGTTCAGGTCCATTGTGTAGGGATGAACTTGACAGGACCATTTTCCTGAGGTTATTGTTGCACTAAGCACACCCATATTCAGTTTTCTTTATTAGTTCTGTAACTGCATGAATTCCCATCTAGAATCCCTGCTTTCTATGATAGAGTGCAAATATTATTGAAACTTAAAACTAGCATAACTCTGAAAATTCATCACATATCCCAAGGGAATAATATTAAACGGACATAGGATTTTCTCAAATGGAAATCTGATTGCATGAACTATTAGCCTGAATTCTAGTAAGCTTACAAATATTTACAGTATTTACAAATACCTTTCTCCATTAGCAGATAAGATTTTTTGCAAGGTGGGTTTGCATATTAGGTAGTGGTGTGTGTGTGTGTGTATGTGTGTGTAGAAACAGTCTGTTTCTAGTTCTGTAGCTGTTTAACTATTAAACTAATATTTTAGCTTTTATTGCACAAAAACATTTAGCACATTATCATGATTTGGATCCCAAGATAACAGAACAAAATAGAACAATTTCATAGAAGGTGCCTCTAACCACATTTTGAGTAATTCTTCCCTACACTAAGATGTAACAATCTACATCCCACATTGCTGAAGAGATTTCAGGTACTCTGGAGGTTTCTTACAGTCTAGAGCAGCTTTTAAAAGATTGCAAAAAAGATGTAATTCCTTCCTTGCACTTTTGTTTATTTATTGCATTTAAAAATCACCCAATAATTGTACTTTTCTGAATAGTGGAGGATCAATTACAGTCATAATCAGGGTTCTAAATATTATGAAGAACCTCTTCAACTACAGGGTTCAAGGAAATAAAGTTGGTCCTCTATAGCCGTGGATGTTCTGTCCATGGATTCAACCATCTACGGCTTGAAAACATTCAGAAATAATATAAATGCCAAATGCTAACCTTGTTTTTGTTTTATATAAGGAACATCATTTCAATGTGCTATTGTATTTAATGGGACTTGAGCATGGATTTTGGTATCCATGGGGAGGGGGGCTGAAACCAAACCCCAGCAGCTACCAAAGGCCTATCACTCTGACACAGCCTCAAAAGGAAAAAGGGAAGGGGAAAAAGGGAACCTAGCAACACTGTCATTCCATCTGAGAAAGTGGACTACAATAAACTACAATTGTTATCCATAAAGCTCATGCTAAAATATAAATCATTTAGCCTTAAAGGTGCTGTCAGACTCCTTTCCTGACATCCTTTCCATTTTACACAATTACAGGAGTTTCTTTTCATTCAATTCTTCAGTGGATGGAGGACATGTGATTAGGAGATGTGGAGGTAAACACACACGTTCCCTATTCACATGATAGCCATGTTTGGTTGAAAACCATGCAGTGATTAGGCTAATATAGTTCTCATTAGTGTACTTGGGCAGTATCTGTATGGACATGGAATATTTTGGAAAAAGAGATATTTATACAGTATCTTTTAAGAAGAGTGGTAGAAGAATAGTATGTGAGTTAATTATAGGAAATGGGTATTTTACTGTCAGTTGAAGTATTGTAAATATGAGTAAGCTTACCAGAATTCAGGCTAATTATTTTGATCTCATTATTGTTCAGAAGGTTTTTTCCTCCCTACTGTTGGAAAATACATTCTTTCTGGAAGATGTTGGAGAAAGAGGTATATTTATACCATTTATACTGTTCTTCTAATGTAGTCATATAGTCTAATGTACTGTATTTTCTGGCAGATAAGACGACTGGGAGTATAAGACAGCCCCCAACTATTCCAGTTAAAATATAGAGTTTGGGATATAATCGCCATATAAGACAACTCCTCTTCCAATGCACACCAAATAATTTTTTTAAAAACATCAGATTTGATTTCAATATGGTAATTTCAATTCAGATGTTTTTTTGTGGGTTTTTTCGGGCTGTGTGGCCATGTTCTAGAAGAGTGGCCACACAGCCCGAAAAAACCCACAAAAAAAACTATGGATGCCGGCCATGAAAGCCTACGACTTCAATTCAGATGCTTATGACATGCAGGTACTTAGCAGGAAAACTGTCACTTATAAACACAACAAACTACAGCTCCCATGTTCCCTAGCATTTATTTCTGCAGTGTGTTTTGGACCTTACTTTTTAAAAAATAGTCCAGATTTAAATGCTGCTTTAAAAACTATTTCCATCTCCCAGCTATGAGATGGTTGGGGGGAAATAAGAAAGTGTTGGGGGGAAAGGACTGTCAATATACTAGGTGACGCATTCTGGGGTATGTATAATTTGCGGCTAAGTGACCCAGGCATGTCACACACTCTCAGCCTCAGAGGATGGTAATGGCAACCCCCATTTGAAGAAACATGCCAAGAAAACCCCACGATAAGGTTAAAAGTCACCATTTTGACCATTAAAACGTCCTCCATTCTGAGCATGGCTAAGAAGCATGGATTTACATTTATATTAGTGTTTTTAGCGTTCTCTACATTTTTTCCCTGTATGTCCTACATTTTTTGTAGTGACTTGTCCTCCTTTGCATTGAAGACATTTGGTCATCCTGTCTGAATATCGGAGTATGATTCTGGAAACCAGGGTTTGAATCCTGGCTCAGCCATGGAATCCCCCTGGGTGACCTTGGGCGAGTCACACTCTCTCAGCCTCAGGAGAAGGCAATGGCAAACTCCCCTCTGAAGAAACCTTGCCAAGCAAACACCATGATAGGGCAGCCTTAGGGTTGCTGTAAGTCGGAAATGACTCAAAGGCATACAACAACAACAACAATCTTAGAAGTCACACTCTCTCAGCGTCAGAGGGTGACAAAGGCAAACCCTGTCTGAAAAAACACATATGCAAGAAGTGATAGGTTCATGATAGGTTTGCCTTAGGGTCATCATCAGTTGGAAACGACTTGAAGGCGTACAACAACAAAAACAGTCTTAGAAGTCACACACTCTCAGCCTCAGGGAAAAGCAATGGTAAACCCTTTCTGAACAAACCTTGCCAAGGAAACCCGCCTTTTCTCCCTGGCTTTTCCCCCACCTCACATGTGTCCTCCTGGACCAGGAGGATGAGGAGGACAAAGAGGAAAGGTGGGAGGAGGGGGGAAAGTGGGGGAGAGAAGAAGGAGGACCAGGAAGAAAGGTAGGAGGAGGGGGGGAAAGCGGGGGAGAGAAGGAGGAGGAACAGGAGGATGAGGAGGAAAGGTGGGAGGAGGGGGAAAAGTGGGAGAGAGAAGAAGGAGGACTAGGAGGACGAGGAGGAAAGATGGGGGGAAGCGGGAGAGAGAAGGAGGACAAGGAGGAAAGGTGGGAGGAGGGGGAGAAAGCCAGGGAGAGAAGAGGGAGGACGAGGAGGAAAGGAGGGCGGAAGCGGGAGAGAGAAGAAGGAGGACCAGGAGGATGAGGAGGAAAGGGGGGAGGAGGGGGGAAAAGCGGGGGAGAGAAGAAGGAGGACCTCCTAGTCCTCCTCCCTCTCTCCCCGGCTCCTTCCCGCCTTGCACCTCTATCTTTCTCATTCTCCTCCTCCTTATACCTGGCGTAGAAGATGACCCCCAACTTTAACCCCAGATTTTCCTGGTTGAAAAGTTATCTTATATGCTGGAAAATACGGTAAACCATCACATGTAACTCCAAGTCATCAGATCACAAGATGTTTTGTGGTTTCAAGGCTAGAAAAGTCACTGCATGTTCAAGACTGTAACATTCTATTGACTCAGTGGTTTTTAGCACTCCCCTGTGGCTGTGAAGTGCTAGACATAAAAATAGTAAATTGGCATCAGCAGAGCCAGATATCCAAACTTTGGTTCAATGTCATCCTGCTTAACATCTGTAATACTCCCAGAATAGGCACTTGTCAAGCTCGATTCCATCTTTGCACATTGCTGACATCTTCTACACATGGATTGTTATTCTGTAAGATAGAACTAGAAAAAGTACTGCATAGAATTGTGAAACCGATTATCATACTAGATGTCCTTCATTTCAGACAGACAAAGTGGAATCCAGTAATTATTGAATTTCAAAAAATGGGTGAAGTGACGAATGGCAATGAAGGTTCATATGTGACCTTCTTCCTTTCTTTCAGTTTTTCAAAGTGTCAAAACTTAATGCATGTCAACTGAGGTCACAAGCCTATTTTATACATTTTTCCCCATACATACCTTTTCTCATCTGTTGTACCTGAAATCTTTGTTGTACATAAGACAAACAAACCACCAAAAATAAAAGGCGAGTAGTGGTTGTTGTAGTATAAAGAAGTAACTATCTGAATTCTGCAAACTGTGTTAAGTATCCACATTGGGATGTCCTTCCTCTCTTTCTTTGCATTGTTATCATTTTTCATAATTTTTGCTTCATGGGTAGGAACCGGGAAATTATACAGATGAAAGCCTACTTCTGAAACTTCATTCAGGATTTCTTTCTTTCTGAGGTTAACCTGGCAATGCTTCCATACCTAGCAAGCATGTATCAGTAGCAATATGTTAATGAAAGGGGGGATATAAATAAGCAGTAAAGGCTAGTAAATTGCTTTTTAAAAAAAGAGAGAGAGAAAGCTGAGATTCTCAGACAGAGTGGGCAACCAGATGTTGGACCTTCCATATGCTGGGTTACTATTGTTCCGCCCATGCTCCTTACCATTAGAATCTTTGCTTGTACTGATTCTGATGGAATGAGTGTGCATCCTATGGGTTGAGAACCTGTGCTGTAAAGACAGATTTTTGACCAGCCTTTTCCCTCCCTTCCTAGGGTCCTTGTGTGCATGATGAAGAATCTGGTGTATCTCTGACTGGAAAACCTGCCCTCCTGGCTCTATTATATCATTACCACTTCTTTGAGCATTTGAATGAGATGGTGAAAGAATGCTATCTAGGTCGGTATACATTTGATCTGCATTGTTCCTTGGAAGACAGCCTGGCAACAGAGAAGAATAGTCTAAATGGTAAATGACACTTTAACGAATTCATTTAACTTCACTCACTCTTCTAGATGTCCTCAATAGAGTTTCTACTTAAGATTGCTGGTTTAAACTGCATGATTGTTCTAAAGTATTGTCATTTTGTATGTGTGTAAAGTTAAAATAGCCTCTCACATAAAATATCACTTGATCAGATGCCGTATCCAAAACGCAATTATATTCATAGCTGGAGATGGAAAAAGCACATTGGATAACTCCTTCCTTCTCTTTATAAAAGAGAATAATAGGGTGTAGGAGAACTGTGAGGCAAATTAATTAGAACCTAGAAGGATGAATATAGTAAAATGGGAAGAAGACACTGAAAATTCTCTTATAATTATGTAAGCATTTCATTTCTCTGTTGTAAGTGCTTGTCTTAGTGATGCATTGCAAGGAATTTCAGACTGGGATTTTGAGATACTTTCATAAATTGAAAGAATTGTTGGCAGTGTTCCAGAGAGAATGAGGGCTGCTTCATATGTACCCTTCAGAGCAAACAATATGAAAAAGTATGAAACAGAATGTATGAAACAGCAAGTAGATATCTGAAAGCATAAACAAGTATGCTTTTCAGTCAAGAATGGGTATAGTTTTCTGTTGAACATTGGTGGAGGAACCTTCAGTCCTCCAGACATTGATAAGCTATTTCCTTCATGCCTTACCATTGGCTGATCTGGCCAGGGCTGGTGGAATTGAAGTTGAACTACATCTGGAAAGCTAACAGTAACCCAGAACAGTTTACAGTGACCAACAATATAGATCTTACATCTTAACCTCCTTTTTTCTGTCTGGTTGGGTTGTATTTAGTTCACTTTTAAAAGCTTCCTAAAGTTTAAGGGCATCTTAGGATTGTTAAAAAAATTCCCCAAAATGTGCTTAACTGTATAACGGTAAATAATGAGTACCTTATTCTCTGTGTGGTTTCCCACTGCAAAGCTAGGAGTGGGCAGGTAGAAGCAAATAACAAGTTCTTTGAAAGGTTGTCCTATTTCTTTCCCTCCTCTCACCCCCAGATCTTGATGAGTCTATTTCTTTTTGGAGAATCCACTCTAGTGAGAGTCAGTCTGCAAGTTCCCATTCAACATCTGACACTGTGGTAAGTTCAGAAATTGTACATGTTGGTACTGTAATTTCAATTAAAAGCTGCTCAGCCATGTTGTAAAAAGAACTAGGATTGCAATGGGGTCTATTAATTTCTACTCTTTTTCCTCTTACCCAGAGATAGTATTTTTCATCAAGAGATGGTAAAAGCATTACATGGCATATACATACAGTTCAAGGTGTTTCTGTTGGGAAAGATTATTGAACAGTTTTGTTTCCTTTACTAAAAAGTAGCTCATTCTCAAAATGACTAAATTGTATTCCTATATACCAATTTTGTATATAAGTCCTCCTCAGATTTACATATAGCCAGGCCAGCAAATTGTTTCTTACATATATCAGCAACTTGAAAAATATATCCCCATTTTTATCGAGTTTACAATAAATAAATAAATAAAACAAAAACATTTCCATTTGCTCATCTAAAGGTAGCTCTTGTTCACCACTAGTGAGCAGAATTTATATGCTTATGGTGTAGACAACAGAAAATGTCTGCATTCTGCCACACTCTGCCACACTCTGAAGCCATTACTGGAAAAGGCTTAGCTGATGTGAGGATCTAACAAGCTATATTTTTATAACTAGCTTAAATTATTATTGATTTTTACTTACCCAAGACCTTGTTTTTCTTCAGCTCTAAATTCAGATGTTTTTGGAAGCATGGCTGGAGAATGAAGAGCCCAGTAGCATCCATGATTTCTTTCCTTCTTTTAGATGTTTTCTACTGATAATTTTTGGAAATCCTCCTCCCTTTAAACTCTTAGTTGTAGAGTCTTCTGGTTCTGATGGGGTTCTTTAGATGTGGATGTGACTCCCTTACTGCCATAAACTTTGGATAGGGAAAGGGTGCCAAGACATTTCTTGCTCTTACAAAGAAAAAAAAAATCCTAGAACATATCCTTTTAAAAAGAATGGTGAGTCTTAAGAAACATCTGAAAACGAAAAGTATCACTAAAACAAGATTCTTCTATATGTCTTAGTCCAACCAAGTCCTGTAATTGCACAGAGCAGAAGCCTTTGTAGCTAAGGACTAAGAGCAATGGAGAACCTGTGATTCAGTTGGGCTCTACCTCTAAGCATTTCTCACTATTGATTATATTGGCCAAGGCTGATAGGAATTTAAGTCCAACAATATCCAGAGGGCTACATGATCCCCACGCTTTGTTCGTTTTTGCTAGACTGCAGCTCACATCATCCACAGTCATTAGATGATCTGGCTCTGGATGATGCAGGTCAGAATCCAGTGAGGTGTAGGTTCCCCTGGTCTAAGAGCTGGCATGCTTGCTCCATTTTGTTAGGACTCTGAACAGAGTCATATTCTATTTTATTTCAGTCAGAATATATTCTTTATAGTTTCATTGTTTATAGCCCATGCTGCAAAGTATTGCAAGTCATGGTTCCAGTCTTTCCATTAATGACACACAATTGCTGCTTTGTCTATTTGAGAGTAATATATTTTATTCTAGTTTTTTTAGTGCCAAAAGTTGCCTAAATAAGTACACAAGAATCCTATTTTCTTATTATTGAGCCTTAGCAGTCTTGAATGCCCTGTGTTCAGAGACCTTGACACAGAATTTACTATGTTCAAACTAGAGAGGTCCACTGGTTGGGCCATGCTTTCTCTGTGCACATGATGCTTTTTGGACTCCAGCTAATTAAAATTGTCCAGAAAAACATGAAATCAGCCCTGGTGGTGCAGTGGTTAAATGCCTGTACTGCAGCCACTCACTCATAAACCACAAGGTTGCGAGTTCAATACTAGCCAAGATTGAGGCTCGACTCAGGCCTGCATCCTTCCGAGGTCGCTAAAATGAGTACCCAGCTTGTTGGGGGGCAATCAGCTCACAGTTGTAAACTGCTTAGACACCCTATAGCGTGGTATGAAGCGGTATATAAATGAAGCTGCTTTGCTTTTGCTTTTGAATATTAATAGGCGAAATGTAATTACTGTGACTCTTTCTTTTTCTTAGATCATTTCATCATTGCCATCCTTGGGATGTGTTTCGGAGATACCAGCACCTACATCACCACCACTAGGTATTATTCGTGATGTGCTTGTTAATCGACTCATAGCTCAAGGTAAAAATTGTCAATCATGACCATGAGTCAGGTTGTCATTTAAACATAAACAGGGTCTTCTGAGTTGGCTGGGTGTTTCCTCCCTGATTATTCCCAACAGTAATTTCCATACATTATTGTACTGTAGAGGTCTGTGTGTTCAGAGTGCGAAGAGAATAAAGACATTTAGCTTTGTATAAAGGGCTGTCTTCAAATATTTCTAGATTGCATCCATCAAAAGTTACACATTAGAAAGTAATTTTGCATTCCATGCCCTTTCCTGGGTGTCAAGACCCCATTTAAACCAGTGCTCTCCAACTAATTTGCTTCTTACCTAAACTCCTATATATTTTCATAATATTTGTTCCAATGGTGAAGAATTTGATTTTGACAATACAGGTTGTGTCTCTCTTAGCTAAAATGCTTGGGACCAAAGTTTTTTGGATTTCAGATCTTTTTGGATTTTGGAATACAGTTATCCCTCCACACTTCTGGCTTTGACTTTTGTGGATTTTATTATTTGCAGTGGTTTTGATTAATATGTTCTCTCTAGGTCCTCCACTACAACTCTTTGGTTGACCAGAAATGTCCAGAGTTGTCCTGGAGAACCTACAAGTTCCTAGAGAAAACACATATTTCTGTGATCAATGTCTGGCAGATGCTGACCATAGAGTTGCACTGGAAGACCTGGAGATTCCTAAAGATGTGTTCCCTTAGGTAAAAAGAATAGTTTTTTTTTAATTTGTGGTTTTTCCACATTCATGGCAGTCCTTCACCTCTAACCCCAGTGAATGTGGAGGGACCACTGTATTTGCATATACATAATGAAGTATCTTGGAGATGGGATCTAAGACTAAACATGAAATTCATTTATGTTTCATATACACCTTATACACATAGCCTGAAGGTAATTTTATACACAGTATTTTTAATAATTTTGTGCATGAAACAAATTTTGTATACACTGAACCATCAGAAAGCAAAAGTGTCACAATCTCAGCCATCCATATGGACAATTTTGGATTTTGGAGTATTTTGAATTTTGGAATTCTGGATAAAGGAAACGCAACCTAAGCATAAACTCATGTGTGTGTGGAAGCTGACTGGCTAAATCCCCTTTATGTATGTGTAGGTGAGGAATATCTCTGTGTTTTATGTATATTCACACCTCATCTCCAAGCAATTATATTATTCAAATATTAGTTCTTTCTCTGAATTTTGTATTCTAGGTCAGAGTGACACAACCACAACAGCTTCGAGTCCATGTGACTCCCAGCAGTCTGTCATTAGTTCTCATCAGTGTGCAGTGGTTACACCCCCTCTCCTGTCAGCTGTTTGCAGCTTGCTGGACAACCTGCTGATTGTCACTCCAAAGGATACTGGAATTGCTCTTCAGCGATTACATATACTAACTGCTCTCAGTAGGTAAGAGATCAATACCGCCTGAGGTAACAAAAAGACAGAGTGTGAAGAGGACAAATGCTACTTGAAGCTTTGTTACAAATACTGATCAGCAGGTGAGAATTTTGAAAGCTCAAAATGAACTTTTGAAATTGAACTAGAAGAGCCACAGCAAAGAGTAGAACAGATTTGGAGTATCTAATAGTTCAGGGTTTATTTTTTAATGTAGGCTATGGGTGGGCATAGTGCAGGTTGTGGGCCTATGGACCCCACTTCTGTGCCCCTTGAAGCTCCCCACCAGTCCACAGAAAGCTCCCCCAGACATGTGAAAATATGTGAAAATACCCTCATTCCACCTCCAGAAGCACACCAGAACCCATACAGCCTTCAAATATTTCTGTTTGCCTCTGCATGCCCTCTCAAAATAGTGGCATATGATGAAACATCACTTTCTGTCACCATTTTGGGAGCGATTGCAGAGGAAAATAGATATTTAGGCTTGCTGTCAGGGGGTCGAGGCTGGAAAGGAATTGCTAGGAGGTGGCTAAAGGGGAAGTGGCCTCTGGCTTCCACACTGTTGCTAATCCCTGTCTCTGGGCTGTTACCAAAACAATTTGTAGTTGTGTTGCTGTTTGTTTTGTTTAAAGGTGAAACTAACAAACAGAAATAGTTTTTTATTTGTACTCTGGCCAAAATCCTCCATATTACATTGGCAGAACTGCACCAGTGCAGGCAGTGATGGCAAGAGCAAAAGGCAGCAGGTGCTGTGGTTGTGAAGGAAGGTGTTAGTGAAATAAGGCTGCTCAGAGTCATCAGATATTGTCTTCTTTCTATTGCCACTACCTAGCTACCCTGGAAAAACTGTAACTGTTAACATAGTGTACCTACAAGGTTCTTACCTTTTTCCACTATCCAAGATTTGTTTATGGAAAACATATAAGATGCCTGTGTCCCAGTCTTCCAACATGTACAAGTTATGTTAATGGCAGAACTAGAAGAATAATAGATTTTGCAAATGTTCACAGAGACAATGGTGAAAAGTGTGTATGATTGGTGAAACTTTGGAAAATTGTAATAATGTTAAATGTTTGAGTAAAATATTTCTACCTTATCTTGTAACAATTAAAAAATGAGCTTGGGAGTCTTACATTCAAAAGTCTCCTAACCACAGATATATGAAATGATTAGGTGCCTTTATATTAAGAGTACTACTTTTTTAAATCTTTTCTTTTGTCATCCTGGCTAAACCTTAGTGTCATAGTTTGTCTCCAAGGAAACTACATCCCACTGCTTGCTGCAGTGTGTTGCACTCCCCTTCATTATAAGTAAGCTAGGACATTCATTCAGTATCCTTTAAAGGCTAGAGACTTGTAGTACTTTAGAATCCTCACTTTAATAGGACTCTAAATTATCTACCATTGCTAAATGGTAAATAAGTATCTTCTTTAAAATAAATCCCAATTTAATCCCAAATTAACTGGGACATTTGCTGTTGTGCTCCCACCTTTTTAAAAATGAAGTGTAAATTTGAGGGACTGCACTTTATTCTTTCTCTCCTTTTTGCAGTAAGGAATCTGTAGTATATTAGTTCTGTTGCTGCACCATGTTTCTTATCAGTAAAACACCTCCTGCAGCCCCATTTGCTGTTTTCTCAGTGGGACATTATGCCATACCAGTGTGTTTCTGTTTAACCCTACAAGGTGGGACCCTACAAGTTAGGCTTACATATACTGAGAAGGTTAAGCCCTCTGTCCTGAGCATCCTTTGCACTTAACCGGATGAGCATATTTCTGCTAAGTATTCTGAAGTGTGTGTGTGCATGTATGTGTGCATCAATTTGAAACCATGAATTTTGTAGGGTTTTCTTGGGCAAGGAACACTCGCACGTGGTTTGCCTGGTCGCTCCTCTGAAATATAGCTTACAGCACCTGGTATTGGTTGGCATTCTTCCATTCAAGTACTAACCAGGGCTGCCCTTGCTTAAGTTCCAAGATCAGTCAGGATCTGGTGCCTTTAGGGTATTTAGGATGCATAGGTAACACCAAATCCCAGGCTTGGTATAAACAAATCAACTGCAGTTGTCAATTCAAGCAAATTAACTGCAACTGAAGAACAAACAAATAGAAGTTCAGAAAACTGCTTTTATAATATAATGAGCAAAAACCGTTGTTAGGTAATTAAAAGTGTTTGGATCCTAGGAATAATTTGTTAAAGCAGGTTTCAGGGAAAGAATGTTCCTGGGCCTCCATAGTATAGCCTGAGACTGGTCTTCCTCCTTTCCAGCCATAGGAAGACAAATGAAGTCTCTTTGACAGAAAACAGTTACTTCTGTGAGGGTGACTCATCCTGGAATGTGCATAGGTATGCAAATTCTACACCTACTTGGCTATTCAGATTGTATTATCAATTGTTATCAAGTCAGGGTCAACTTCTGGTGACCCTGCAAGACACCATGTCATCAGCAGCCCATGAAACTCTGGGTGGTAGCTTCTTTGATTGAGTCTATCCACCTAAAATTCAACCTTCCTTTTCTCCTTCTACCTCCCATTTTACCAAGCATTATCAAATCTTCTGATAAGTCACATTGTCTCATTATATGGCCAAAGTACAATAATCTCAGTTTGATCATTTTGGTATCTAGCAAGAAGTCTGACTTGAATTAATTTAAGACCCATTTGTTGGTCATTTTGGTAGTCCATTGTATCTGTGGAAGTCACCTCCAGCACCACATTTCAGATGAGTTGATCCTCTTCCTGTCAGCTTTCTTCACTGTCCAGTATTATAACCATACAAAAAAATTAGAAATAAGATTAAATGGATAATCCTGACTCCATGATATATTTTTGCTTTGAGGCTTTATCTAGCTCCTTCATAGCTGCCCTTCCAAGTCCTAGTCTTCTTCTCATTTCTTGATTACAGTCTCAATTTTGATTCATGACTAAGGCATGGAAAATCTTTAACTGTTTCAATATCTTTATCATCTACTTTAAAGTTATGTAAATCATCTGTGGTCATTTCTGTTTTCTTAATGTTCAGCTGTAATCTTTCCTTTTTAAAAATTATTTATTTATTTCTATAAAAATTAAAATAATACTTTATCAGATATATACAATATGGTGATTATACATGTATAATCCCCTTTAGAAGATATTTACATATACGACTTCCCCATCTCCTCTATAATGTGCCTCATCAATCTACCTCAGGGGTAGGCAATCTTTCCCCTTTAAGGGCCGAGGGACTTCGGCTCCCAGAATCCCAGGAGCTATTGGCCAACATGGGACTATTGGCCAACATGGCTGAGGCTTCTGGGAGCTGAAGTCCCTCCGCCCTTAAAGCCTACCCCTGACTTAATCTCCATCACTTATTGCTTTTAAAATATAACACTAATATGAGAATGTTTAGAGTCTAAACAAAATATTGTAGTTTCCTTTCCAGTTATATCATCATCACAAAGCAAAATAATAATTGTTCCTACACCTTACTTCCACCTTAATTTATAATACTCCAAGATTAGGAACCATTCTTCCTCAATTTCATGTACGTCTTTATGGTTTAAGTAACAGGTTAATTTGTCCATTTCGACCATTTCCAACAGTTTCATTAACCAATCATCCAACACTGACATATTGTGATTTTTCCAAAATTGTGCTAATGTTAATCTTGTTGCAGTTATCCAATATAACATAATACACCAATACTTCTTTTCAATTTGTGGTGGAATTTTGTTTAACATGTTCAGTAGATAAATTTCTGGTTTTAATTCAAATTTGATCTTTAACATTTGTTCAATTATTATATGAATCTGTTTCCAATACAGGCAATGGCACCATACATGTAACCATGAACCCTCTGCTGCTTGACATTTCCAGCGTTCATTTGGATGAATTTTATATATCTTTGCAATTTTATTGGGTGTCAAATACCACCTCTGCTTCATCTTCCAGTAGTTTTCTTTTAGATTTTGAGATTTAGTAAATGTATTTGTCTTATTTCTAGCATATTTCCAGCTTACCAAATTGATAATATGGCCACAATCTGATGCCCATTTAATCATAACATCTGTTATTAAGTCTGCTTCTTGCTCCATATCTTGTAATACGCTATATAATTTAGCTGTTTTCTTTGGTTCTGTACTAAGCAATATCTTATCTAGATCAGAAGTATTCTTTCCAAATTCAGTCATTTTTTCATTTATTTTGAATCTTTCTTTTAATTGTATATATAGGAACCAATGCATCTTTGAATCTAATTGTGTCAGTTCTTCTATGGGTTTCAATTCATATTTGTTATCTTTAGATTTGATACTTTTAGTTCCTGTATGGCCCTTTTCTGTTTTTCTTTTCTCAGTCTATTGGCCAACCTTTTTCTAGATTTATTTGCATTCTTAAAATGTTTTTGCTTAATATATATCAATTTCTTTTCGACTCCCAATGTTATTATTTTCCCCCAACTGTTTCTTTAAGTACTTTAAACATTTGTTCTTCCTATCACTAGTTGGATCACTACTCAAATCTGTTTCAGCCTCCATTACCTCCTTTTCCAATTTCTGAAGCTCTCATTTGGTTTTATGTTTTAATTCAGTTCCTCTTTGAATTAAGAGCCCCTTCATCACTGCCTTACTTGCATCCTAGACTGTTTTCATTGGCATTTCTCCTGTAACGTTTTGTTTAAAAAAAATTATTTAATGTATTTTTTGCTTTTTCCAGAAAGGTACTATTATTTAATAATCATTCAATTTCCAATTGAATTGTTTCACTCCACATTCCATTGATAGTGTAATAAAATTGTGATCTGAAACAAATTTTGGCAAAATGTCCATTTTCTTAACTTTAGGGAAAAGTGATCCAATAGTCAAAAACATATCAATTCGAGATATTGATTTATGCTATTCTGAAAAAAAAAGTATGGCCTTTCTCTGACAGATATACTTTCCTTCAAATATCCATTAAACCAATTTTTTGTAGCTCAAAAAAGGTTGTTGGGAATTTTCCTTGGTTTTTTGTAATCTTTATATTGCATACTCTGTCCAGAAAGGGGTCAATTACCCCATTCCAATCACCCAGGATTATTCTATCCAAGTCCAAGTTTCGTAGTACATTTCCAATTTTCGCAAAAAACAAACAACTGTTTATCATCATGAGGTATATACATTCCTAAAACAAAGTATTTGATATCCCCGACTTGTAGTTCAACTCCAATAAAGTGGCCTTCTTCATCTTGCATATCTCTGTAGCAAATTTATTATGCACATATATTACAACACCACCTTTTCTTTTTTCATTTGTAGACATGAAAGATTGTCCCAGTCTATTTCTCAAATATTTAGAATCTTTTTGTATTATCTTGACTTCCTGAAGACAAATATTTTTTTCTTAATCATGACTTGGAGACATAGAACAAGCTTATTGTCTGTGCCACAACTACCCATGGTCTTTGTGAAGTCGAAGGCTTTCAAACCCATTATCTTGTTTTTGCAGGGAGAATAGAGTATCTCCATCTTGTTTCCAATTATGTAGTCTATTTAATTTCTCTGTTGGTCACCAGGAGATGAATATGTATATACCATAGTTGTCTGTTTGGCTGCCTGAAGAATATGTTGGCAATGAACTCATTTTTGGCCTCACAAATTTTAATAAGTCCCTGTCTTATTTCTTCCTCCTAATCCAAGTTATCCTACAAGTTTGATTCTGCTCTGCTTCCTTCTTTCTCATTCCAATTGGCTATTACTATCAACATGCCCTTTGTGTGATCAATTTCCTCCTGGACTTTGTAAATGGAGCATAAACATGGATTATGGTTATATTGATAGGTTTTATTGGAATTATTTGATTGCACTTTGCATTGTATCCCCTGACTGCTTTTGTTACATCTTTCATCCCTATTAATGCCACTCCATTTCTTCTTACATTTTCATTTCCTGACTAAAAATGTGTAAAGAGGGGGCATAAAACAAGTTATATGAAAGGGATGCCTTTTGGTCTCCAGATAAACCTGTAATCCAAAAGGCATCCTTTTCATATAACTTATTTTATTCTCCTACTTTTATTATTTTTGGGGCAGAGAAATTGTATCAGTGTTTTCTTTGCATGATTGCTCTGTCATGTTCACATGGAAGACCCACCCATGTTATGCTACTTACATGTTGTTAGGGCAGAGGCACTGAACAAACCCAAAGCAAAGGCAAAAATATGAGTCAGCCAAATTTTGAGTATGCAAATGCTTTCTTTTGGAATTCTTGAAACATGTCAGCAACCTAGACTACATGTTGACATTTAACATTCAAATTCATATTTACTTCCATAACATAACTGTCTGTATTTTGTGTTAGTCTTATAAATCCAGGTTTGATAGAGAGATGTATCTTGGAAATGAAGGCACTTTTGCCTCGGCCATCTCATGTGGAATATGCAAAAATTCAGGTTAGTTTGGTGGATGTTTGGTCTCTATTCCATCCTGTTTAAGCAAAATTTCTTGCATGTAGGACAGTTTAGGTAGTGGAAAATGTTTGTTTTTTCAAGTTGATTGAATGATCTGTCATCCTACTGTTTCATGTTATTTGAGAGGTCTATTAGCAAAACTGCAGCATAGGTGCTTTCTTGAGAATTCTAAAAAGGATGTGGTTTCCCATGAGAGAAATTTGGACAATAAAAACAAGCTACTGCTTTAGAAAAGAAAATAATTTTTTATTTAGTGTTGGGAAGCTAGATTACAGTCTACAGGTGTAAACACACAACAAAAATGTACAGTCTGCATAATAGTTGTACTGCGTGTGTATGTGTTTCTCTGTGTATATGTGTGTGAATGTTGTAGGGCAAACTCCCCTGCTCCATTTGGAAGTATTAGTGAACTGAAGACAGCAGTTTATTTAACAACATGCCATTCCAAATGTCCAGCATTCAGACTGAGCAATCCGGTACGAAAGCAAATATATACCTTACCATTTATTGCATTTTTGGAAAATCCAGACAGCAACAACATATAAAACGTATGCAGCAAATTAAGCTGTAATGAAAAATTACCAAGCAAACACCAAGTAGAAACTATTCATGTTGAACTTTTCCCTTACATTTGAGATTGTTATTGTTTCTACTACAAAATATCAGTTAGTCCATGTTAGGGCCAGAATACTCCTCTATTGATGCTTACTCTTCTTTTCCTCACAGTTCCTTGAAGCTTAATAACTTTGCAGCTTTTGCCTTTCTTTTTGATTCAGTATACCTTCCCCAAACTGCTTAGCAGTTTGACCTTAGTATCCTGGAGGAAAACCATAGCTACCTATTCCAAGGGGTAGAGTCACAGCTGGAAGAAGTATGATCCAGGAAAATTCAGATGGGAAAATTAATCTATGGAGAAACATGGGCTGGAGGAAATAAAATTAAGGAATGAAGCCTGAGCCTCTCCACAGAAAATAAAGATAATATAAAATAAGATGAGTTGTACAAGAGTCTGTGGAAGATTCCTCTGGAAAGCCTCACCCGTTGCCACCCCTCTTCAATTCCTTTCCATTGCTTTATAAGCCTTGTTCCCAGTGTTCCAGATCCCATAAATTGCACCAGAATAGCATGCTTACTGTTTTGGAACTAGCATATTCACATGCAGGACAGGCATTTTTTTTAATAAATGGAGAGAGTGAATGCCTCTGAATGAAATGGACTTAAAAGAAAATTAACAAATTCAATCCTCAGCAGTTTTATGCAAAACTGAGATTTCAGGTGACATATTGCCAACTTCTAGTTTTGATTTCCAGAGGGGGTTCTGCTAGAAGCCAAATGATAATGGTATTTTTCCCCCTTAGAAGACAAACTCTGTAGATGAGAAACAGGAGGGGGGCATCTTTAGAGGTTATCAGATCTTTCACAGGAAAGAGAGAGTTGGCATTCTTGCCTATCTGCACACCGTAAAATCTGTTTCATCATTTATTAGAAACTTCAGAGCTTTTTTTGGTTATACGTAGTTTTAAAACTCTAGTAATGGAGTTATGCAGTCAGCTCAATACAGAGCTGTGGCGTCAAAGATTCTTTGATCTTACTTTGATCCCCTTGTGGATCTTTTATTTATTTATTATTTTTGTGAATGAAAGATAAACTCTTTGCTAGATTAGTAACGTTCCATATCAGCTGCCATTTTATCAGCTGCTTCAAGTGAGATAACAATCTTTTTGCTTTTCAGAAATAAGAGATGAAAAATGCTGTTTGTATGTTTATTCTCATTAGTTTAACAGTATATCCAATTGTGAAACTATTGGATACTGATACATAATTATAGAGCTAACATTTGGAAGATATAAACACTAAAACAGTTGCACACACACACATACACCTATCCCAAGGAAAAGATCTTCACTTACTAGCCAGAGGAAGAGCATTTCTTTTTAGTAGAGAATATCTTGGACAGCTTGTTTAAAATTCTGAACTGTCTTTTCCCTGTAGGTTGTTATATTAACTTTGCTTTTAAAAATTTTTTGTGGGAGTAACATGTTTTAATTAAACTGTGTCTAACAGTTCTAGTTTGTGAAGGCCTGTTTGACAAACATTCTCCTGTGTTGCTCCCAGACTGTGAGATGTAGTCCTCAGAGTTGCAATCAGTTCCCATTCTAAATTGCAATATACTCTCATTGCAGGGCACTTAGGCTGCTACTTCCTCCTCAAATTCAGTTATTTACTATTTATTTATTTATTTATTTATTATTTTATTTTATTTGTATTCCACTTTTCTTCCAATAAGAAACCCAAGATGGCTCACAGCATAGATTAAAACAAAATACAACTATTCTTTGGCAGTGTATGCAGAAACATTAAATCAAACTGGCTTTTATACTGTGTTGACATTTATGGATGATTGATTTTACTTGTTTTAATGTCTGATTTATTTTTAGGTATAGTTTCATTGTTCAGCTTGTTTTTAGTGCTTTGAATTACCTTATACACTATTTTTAATGGAAAGGGAGACTACAAATGTAAACCACAATAATGTACTACTGTCTACAATGACAGACTCAAAAAATGGGCTGAAAGTATCTGAACCAAATCATGTTGTGTGTTTAAACAGGTTTTGTCCCTACTACAGTTTGTTTCATCCTTGTCTCAACTCCTGCAATCATGCTTGTTGATAGACACTTGTCTTGTGATGCAAGATGAGCTACTGATGCCTCTCTTGGAGAATACCTTCATGGTTCTTTCTCTTCGCTCTAAGGATAGCTTAGGTAACTATGTAATGGAAGGAGTAAGTTTCCTAAGGCTTTGAACATGAAAGTTGTTGCTAGATTTCAGAAGGTAACATTTTTCTTAACTTACAGATCACTGAGATCCCTGCATGTTTATCTGTAGTTTTCCATTTAGCCTATACTGCTGCCAGTGTTGACTGGACCCTGAATGTTCTCTGGAACCAAGCAGTAGTGATGCCATTGCCATTACATGCTTGTACCTGTGTGCAGAAGCTATATATCTCCTTCTGGCAGCAAAAAAGAGCTGCCCCCACCACAGGCTTGTGCTGTTAGAGATTCCAAAAATATCAAAAATATTATGCTAATTGAGGTTCAGTATAATATGATTCAGTAATATTAAGGAGTGCTGGAAGTGCAGTGGTTAAATACCTGTACTACAGCCACTCACTCACTAACCACATAGTTGTGAGTTCACTGTCAGCCAGGGGCTCTGGGTCGACAGCCTGGCATCCTTCTGAGGTCAGTAAAATGAGTACCCAGCTTTTTGGGGGCAATTAGCTTATATTTTGTAAACTGCTTATGTGAATAGTAGCGGTAAGTGGTATAGAAATGTACCTGCTACTATTCACATAATATGGTAGATAACATTCTTTATTTTGAGGATAAGCTAGAAGCTTCTATTCTTTATCTTCCCATTTCTTTAATACAATCGTTTGGCATTTTGTCTAAACATTCAGTAAACAGGTATTTAAAATTCGATGCCATTGGGCTTCAGTAGCATTGTTGATATGCTCAGAACTTGTGGGGTTAGGTGGTATCCAGATTCCATTGTTTATTTTATTATTTTAGCATAACATTTTGTGAGATGGTTTAAAAATTCTGTATGAATGGTCTTCCCCCCTCCGCTAAAATAAAATCCCTCTTATATTTAGCTGAATGGTCTTAAGCAGGTCTGGGAGACCTGTAACTGTCTGGGTGTTGAATTCCAGTTTCCATCAGTTTGTCTCCTTAGTGGTGAGGCATAATGAGACTAGCAGCTTATCAACATCTGGAAGGTCAAAGGTTTTCTCCTTCAGATGCTTCTGTAGCATCAAGACCCTAAACTTGCAATCCTGTGTCCACTTAGTTGAAACTAAATCTAATTGAACTATCTGGGACTTACTTCTGAGTAGGTATATTAAAAAATTACACCATGCCTGGATGTTTTTAAGATGTGTGTGGCTGCAGTTGCTTTGAAATTTAGAACATAAATGTTTTCCAGACCCCTGAAGCCCATTCACTTCTCTAATACTGCAACCTCATTCTCTAAAATATTTGAGAGAAGTTGTAATCCATTCACATGAAAGATAAAGTTCTACTAAATATAATATTATGAGTAAAAGGACACTTATTAATGGCAGCTATTATCCGTTTGTTCTTCTTTAATGTAGCATTCAAAATTAAATTTAAAATGCCAGCTTATAACATTAGTCACCTGCCTATCTGAGTAGGCTTACAAAATATGCCATTGAGAATAACTTTATTTTGCTGTATACAGTTTTTCATTAACTTCATGCCATATAACTATGGGGGGGTTGCAGACTGCCAGAAATAGTGCAAATTGAGTCCACTTTTAGGGTTAGGGTTAGTGCTAGGGAATCATGGGAATTTTTTTTCCTGAGACATTGAGCCTTCTCTGTCAGAGAGCTGTGGTGCCACAATAAACTACAGTTCCCATGATTCCCTAACCCTAACCCTAAAAGTGGACTCAATTTGCACTATTTCTGGCAGTCTGCAACTCCTCTATGTTTATGTACATTTATACTATTGCATTTTAACTATGGGTTTATATGTTTTTAATTGTGTTTTGTATTTTAACATGATATACTCCACTTTGAGGAGAAGTGGGAAAGAAATTGTTGTTGTTGTTATGTCCAGAAGTATTTTATTCATTTGTTTTAATTGGCAGGCTCTGAGCTATCAGCAGCAGTTCACCAAACATGGAAAGATCTATTCAGCTTTTTGGCTATACTGTTAAGAAAATGTGGCCATACCTCTCTACCATTTGTGGCTGCAGTACTTGCAAAGCATTGGACTGCTGTAATAGGTAATATTTCATTTTGAATGCCTTAATATTTGCAGGGTCTACAAAAGCAACAGTAAATGGGTGTAGCTGCCAGCATCATTGTACTATTTTATTATATGGTGTGATGTATTTTTGTAATACGTTTCCCAAGGTTCAGCAAAATTAATTCTTTGTTGCTAAATGGACAATCAGGTGTTTGGTTGTTGTGTTTTGTTTTATTATGATATCATATGCTCCTGAGTAACTAAGGGGGGTTGCAGACTGCCAGAAATAGTGCAGATTGAGTCCACTTTTAGGGTTAGGGTTAGTGCTAGGGAATCATGGGAGTTGGATTTTTTTCTTTCTGAGACATTGAGCCTTCTCTGTCAGAGAGCTCTGGTGCCACAATAAACTACAGTTCCCATGATTCCCTAACCCTAACCCTGAAAGTGGTCTCAATTTGCACTATTTCTGGCAGTCTTCAACCCCCCTAAGTGACTATGGCCATCTGAATTTTTTCCTTAAATGGTATAAGAGCCAAATGAATCTTTTAGTGGGCCTCCTTATAGGTACAGCTGTTTCTGCAAGGATGAAAAATAAAGTTGCATCAGCTGAAATTTTTCTACATAGATGTTTGAGGTACAGAAGGTCTGTTATCTACATCTAATTATCCACAATAGTGATGCATTGTCTTATGCATGGCAGACAGGAGCATCCAATGAAATCCATACACAAAAACTGGAGACATGTTTCACGATGTTCAAAAGATGGTTGTTTTATTAGTAAAAAAAAGCCTGACACATTTCACCCTTTCTGTAATCATAAGGCCTTCTTCAGGGGGCTGTACTGAATCAAACTTAAGAAATTTCTGGACCAGGAACTTTCAAGTGGTTTCAGTAAATGGTTTGAGAATTCCTGGTCCAGAAATTTCTGAAGTTTGATTCTGAATAGCCCCTGAAGGAGGCTTAAGACAGGCCAAAACACATCAGGCTTTTTATTCTAAGGTAGGAATTCAAGTCACTCTTTGGAATAGAAGAACAACAAGCCTCCTCTGAGCATGCCCCTGTTGGCAGTTGTCCTGGTCTCTTAACATTTTCTCCTTAATATGATAGGAATTCATCTATGATAGGAATGCCTAAGCAATTTGTTGTTGTTCGCTGGCCTCAACTCGGTTCCTGTGGATGAGACTTCTCCAAGAATCCCTATCTTCCGCTGCTTTGCCCAGATCTGCAAGCCCTTCCCCATAACCCCTCTGTTCGAGTCTCTTCATCTGGTTTGTGGTCTTCCTCTCTTTCTTTTACCCTCTACCTTTTCTAGCATTATTGTTTTTTTCTAGTGATCTGTGCCTTCTCATTATGTGACCAAAGTACAATAGTCTCAACTTGATCATCTTTGCTTCCAAGGAGAGCCCCGGTCTGATCTGTTCAAGAACCCATATGTTTGTCTTTTTGGCTGTCCATGGTATCCTAAGTACTCTTCTCCAGCACTGCATTTCAGATGAGCTGATTTTCTTTCTGTCTCTTCCTTCATTGTCCAGCTCTCACATCCGTACATGGTAATTGGGAATACAGTGGTCTGAATGATTCTGACTTTAGTGCTCATTTGTATGTCTCTGCTCTTCAGTATCTTTTCCAATTCTTTCATATCTGTCCTTCTCATTCCTAGATCAAAGGAACTAATAGTGCTACTGTATTCTGCTTTGGTCAGGCCCCACCTGGAATACTGTGTCCAGTTCTGGGCACCACAATTCAAAAAGGATGTTGAAAAACTGGAGTGGGTCCAGAGGAGGGCGACTAAAATGGTGAAGGGTCTGGAAACCATGCCCTGTGAGGAACAACTTAGGGAACTGGGGGGGGGGGGTTGCAGACTGCCAGAAATAGTGCAAATTGAGTCCACTTTTAGGGTTAGGGTTAGTGCTAGGGAATCATGGGAATTGGTTTTTTTCTGAGATATTGAGCCTTCTCTGTCAGAGAGCTCTGGTGCCACAATAAAATACAGTTCCCATGATTCCCTAACCCTAACCCTAACCCTAAAAGTGGACTCAATTTGCACTATTTCTGGCAGTCTGCAACCCCCCTGGGTCTGTTTAGCCTGGAGAAGAGACAGTTAAGAGGGGATATGATAGTCCTCTTTAAATATTTGAAGGGATGTCATATTGAGGAGGGAGCTAGCTTGTTTTCTGCTGCTCCAGAGAATAGGACTCGGAACAACGGATGCAAGCTACAGGAAAAGAGATTCTACTTCAACATTAGGAGGCACTTCCTGACAGTGAGAACCAGGGGTAGGCAACCTTTCCCGTTTAAGGGCCGAGGGACTTCAACTCCCAGAAGCCTCAGCCATGTTGGCCAATAGTCCCATGTTGGCCAATAGCTCCTGGGATTCTGGGAGCTGAAGTCCCTCGGCCCTTAAAGGGGAAAGGTTGCCTACCCCTGGTGAGAACTGTTTGACAATGGAACACACTCCCTTGGAGTGTGGTGGAATCTCCTTCTTTGGAGGTCTTTAAACAGAGGCTGGATGGCCATCTGTCGGGGATGCTTTGATTTTGAGTTCCTGCATGGCAGGGGTTGGACTGGATGACCCTTGTGGTCTCTTCAACTCTATGATTCTATGATTCTTATTTCTTGACTGCAGTCTCTATTCTGGTCAGTGTTTGATCCTAGATATGGGAATTCTTTAACTATTTCAATTTCCTTATTGTCTAGATTGAATTTGTGTATTTTTTCTGTGGTCATTATTTTTGTTTTCTTTATGTTCAGCATCAGACCTGCCTTTGCATTTTCATCTTTGACCTTTCTTATTAACTGTTCTAATTCCTGAACCTCTTCTGCTAATATTATGGTGTCATCCACATATCTTAGGTTGTTAATGTTGCTTCCTCCTATCTTTACTCCTCCTTTTTCTGATTCTAATTCTGCTTTTCTTATAATGTTTTCAACATATAAGTTAAAACAGGTAAGGTGGTAGGATGAACCCTTGCCTGACCCCTTTGCCTATTGGGAACCTCTCTGTTTCCCAAATTCTGTTCTGAATGTGGCCTCTTGTCTTTGGTACAGATTCCTCATAAGGACTATCAGATGTAGTGGCACCCCATGTCTTTGAGTGCATTCCATATTTTTTGTGCTCTATACAATCAAATGTTTTGCTGTAGTCTATGAAACACATGCTGATTCTTTTTTTTTAATTCTTTGGTGCGCTCTATTAGCCATTGTGGTCCTTAGTGCCCCTTCCTTTTCTGAATCCTGCTTGCACCTCTGAAATTTCTCTCTCCATGTATGGCTGGAGTCTGTGCTGCAGAATTGTGAGCATTATTTTGCTTGCATATGAGATTAGAGCTATTATCCTATAATTGCTGCAGTCTTTTGTATCTCCTTTCTTGTGGATTCGTGTGCATATTGAGCATTTCCTTGTCAGGGATGATGGGAGTTGTAGCTCTTCACCTCTGGCTCTAACTCACCACCTTGTTATGCAGCAGAGCTGACCAGCTTTGATCAGTGGTTGATGCTTCTTTCCCAAGCAGCAGAGTTTCAGAGAATAGGCTGAAGACCCTGACAAACTCTCCAAGCCTTCTCTCTCTTCTTCCTGAGATGTCTCCAAACTTCTCCAGGATTCTTCTGGTTCTTGTATCTTCCCTCAAGACACCAGACAACTCAGTAGTCTTATATAAAAGATCTACTTTATTCTACTATATACACAAATACTATATGCCCTACAAATCACAATCTCTACACTTCACAATATCTCCAAAACTACTCCACAATACACCACAATATGCATTGGCAAACATTGCACTTTTAGCCATTGTTAGTCACCACCCACTAGTCAGTTTCCACCCAGTGGGTGTGTACATACATCTTGATTGGTCCACATAGATCATCCCATACCTAAGACCAACCCAAGTGTTTCATCACTTTACCTTGACCACTTAATGAGTCTCAGGTGTTTGCAATCTATCACAGGTGTTCTCAATATACCTTCTATAACTTTGTCCTTGGCTCTCAAGGCTTCTTAATTATATTATCTTTTTCACCTGTGTATCTTCCTGATTGCTCCTGCTTAGTCACTTTGACATTCACATACATATTTTTATTTCTATTACTGTATATCCCATGTTGCTTTTTCCTTAACATTCCTGTCTGTTGGCCACCGCTTTGTTTTCCATATTTGTTGGCATATTTCAGTTAGCACTAAAGTTGCATCTGTCTGTAGGCACTATTGCAGTTCAATTGGGATATAATCTGTTGCCAGTGATTTATTTTTTCCCATTTCCTTTATTGCAGATTCAACTTCACTTTTTTTAGAATTTGGGTTTTGTCTTCATACGGTTCCTCATTCCAAATATCATTCATTCCCTCATCTCTTTTATATAACTCTCCTGTGTATTGCCTCCAGAGTCTTTTTATTTCTTCTTGTTCCTGTATTATGTTCTTTTTTCTCCATAGAGCATCCCTGCCCTTGGTTTGAAATTGGCTTTATTTTCTCAGATTTTTTTTTTTATAGAGGTCTTTCGTTCTTCACTTTCTATTGTTGTCTTCTATTTCTCTGCATTGGTCATCGTAGTATTTCCCCTTATCCCTGCGTGTCAGACTTTGGACAGTTATGTTCATACTTCTGTCTTTGTTCTAGCTTTGTAATGATAGTTTTTCCTTTCTTCTTCAGCTTAACTCTGATTTTTGTTATGAGCAGTTTGTGGTCTGTGCCACAATCAGTTCCTGGTCGGTTTTGGCCACAAGAATAGAGTTTCTCCATCTTCTACTTCCAATTATGTAGTTTTTCTGGTTTTTGTGTTTACCATCTGGTGATGTCCTGGTGTATAGTCTTCTATCTGGTTGTATGAATAAATAATAATAATAAATTTTATTTATAGCCCGCCCCTCTGCTAGGCAATCGGGGCGGGTTACAGCATATTAAAACAGCACAGTTAAAAGCATTCCCTCCAAGCATGATCCCTCCACCCACCCCTTAAAACAAGATTAGACCAAAAAATATTAAAATGACACAAGGTTGAATTTAAAACACAATTTGGACTCAGTAGGACAATGAGCAAGTTGTCCCTCCCAGCGGACAGATATTATTCTGGGAAGGCCTGCCGGAAGAGATCCGTCTTTACTGCCTTCTTAAAGGCAGCAAGAGTGGTTATCAGACGGATCTCGTCCGGCAGGCCATTCCATAGTCTGGGAGCGGTAGCAGAAAAGGCCCTCTGGGAGGTCTGGGACAGCCTAGTTTTTATTGGCTGTAACAGATTCCTCGCAGAGGACCGCAGGGCGCGGGGGGGATCATATGGGGAGAGGCGGTCCCTAAGATAAGATGGACCCAAGCCATGTAGGGCTTTAAAGGTCAAAACCAACACCTTGTACTGTGCCCGGAAACTAATCGGCAGCCAGTGGAGGGATTTAAGCACCGGTGTTATGTGCTCCCTCCGTGATGTACCAGTAATTACCCTGGCTGCCATGTTCTGTACCAGTTGAAGTTTCCGGGTTAGACACAAGGGTAGCCCCATGTAGAGTGCATTGCAGAAGTCCAGACGTGAGGTTACCAGAGCGTGTACCACAGTTTCCAGATCCCTCATATCCAGATAAGGGCGCAGTTGGCGTATCAGCCGAAGCTGATAACAGGCACTCCTGACCACCGCATTCACCTGACTAGTCATGTGAAGCGATGAATCGAGGAGCACCCCCAAACTGCGAACACAGTCCTTTACGGAGAGTGTGACCCCGTCCAGGACTGGAGACTGTATTCCCAGACCTGGTTTCGGGCCTGTGACTGCTAGTACCTCCGTTTTGTCTGGATTCAACTTCAATCTGTTCAATCTATTGACTGCAGGTATTTGCAGTCAATAGATTATTGGCTTCACAGAATTCTATCAGATGCTCTCCTGCTTTATTTCTTTTTCCTAATCCAAATCTTCCTACTGTTTTTGATTCTTTTTGTTGCCAAGTTTAGCATTCAAGTCTCCAATGATTAGTTTGAAATCTTGTGATGGTATGTTGTCAATTTCTTCCTAGACTGCATCATAGATTCTCTCAATTTCCTCTTCATCTGCATCTGTGGTTACTGAATATACCTGGATTATTGTAATGTTTACAGCTATACCCTGAAGCCTTATGGATAATATACAGTCTGACTTTGAGTTGTATCTTTTGAGTGCTCTAGCTATATCTTTCCTTTCCACCCCATTTCTTCTTGTTTTTTTCATTTCCTGAATAGATTATTGTATAGTTGTCAGAGTCACTCCTTTGAGTGCTCTAGCTATATTTTTCCTTTCCACCCCATTTCTTCTTGTTTTTTCATTTCATGAATAGATTACTGTATAGTTGTCAGAGTCAAAATGACCCATTCCTGTCCATTTTATCTCACTTGTAAGTAATTACAGAATACTAAAACATTACTAACCTGTTTGTCCATACATGAGGCAGGTGTATGGAGAACAGAATGATGCATGGATGTCTACAAGAGGGTACTTTTTAAAAAAGATGCAAGCAGTTGTACTCAGTACTGTTTGTCTTTGGTATCCACTGCGGTTTGGTTCCAGGACCTTGTGTGGATACCTAATCCATGGATGCTCATGTCCCATTAAATACGGTGGTGTAATAAAATGGTGCCCCTTATATAAAATGGCAAAATCATGGTTTGCTTTCTGGAATTTTATGTTTTTAAAAATATTTTCAAGCTGTGGATGATTGAATCTGTGGATAAGGAATCTGTGAATACATAGGGCCAACTGTACACAGATGTTGAGGGTAGGCTGGTGTTGAGGGTAGGAGCCCTGGTGGTGCAGTGGTTAAATGCCGGTACTACAGCCACTCACTCACAAACCTCAGGGCTGTGAGTTCAATACCAGCCAGGGGCTCAGGGTTGACTCAGTCTGGCATCTTTCTGAGGTCGTTAAAATGAGTACCCAGCTTGTTGGGGGCAATTAGCTTACACATTGTAAACTACTTAGGGAGTGCTTAAGTGCACTGATAAGTGGAATAGAAATGTACTTGCTATTGCTATTGCTATTGGTGTGATGTCATGGAGGTGCAGCCCCACTGTTATCTGCACTTTACAATATATAGGTCTTGAGCTATTATCCTTTCTAGAGTTTGGAATGTTACTTTTAAGGAGAATGAATATAAGAGCCTAAAGAAGCCTGCTTGTGAGGACATTGGCTAAATGTTGGGTGAAACAATAAAAACAAATTCTTTATAATATGACTGATTTCTTGACAGAATGCAATAGTGTTACTTTGATCTAAGGCAGCTGTTTGCAAATGGTTGGCCAGAACCCTGGGTGGGGTGCAAGAGTTCCTCAAGGAGCATGTGAGACTTGGAGGCCTGATCCTTCCTTCTCTTCCTCTTCCCAAACTTTTTTCATGTTGTGTGAAATTTATACATCTATTGAGTTAAATATTGAATGTATTTGAATAAATCTGTTCTAATTTAAACAATGTTATTTCCTTATAAAGTGTTAAAATATGACTATACATCAAAATGCAAATAAAAATATGTACCCTAAACAAACAAAATATTTTTGTTCATATACTTCATGGAAGGGGAGGGCGCAACTTCCACATGAAGACGTACAGGGAATCACAAGGGGAAAATGTTTGAGAACCACTGGTCTAAAGCCAAGAGTGATCCATTGCACTTTGCTGTCTCCTTTCATATTGTTCAACCATTTCTTGGAGAGTGAAAGCATACAGAAATGTTTTTCTCAGTCTTTTTCAGGATTATTAGCTTTCATGTTGCTACAATGTCCTTTAAGAAAATTCCTATTGGGTCTCTGGAGAAATTATTCTGGTTATTAGAAGCCTATGTCAGACTCCATAACTTAGGGCTGATTCAGATGGCCCATTTGGGGCGGCAGAGAGCCGCCCTAGGGAGTGGTGGATCGGGGCTGCAGCAACCCCATGCCGTGGCCCCGATCCTTCCTTTTGCCGCTCCTAAAAGAGTGCTGCGCCGGAAGGGCGTCCTGATGCTGTGCACCATATGTACAGCCGTGCAGCATCAGGACGGCATTGGGGTGGGGTTGTGGCAGTAGGCATGCAACAGCACTTAGTTTACACATAAAGCCTAATTTGAAATATAAATTATAGTCCAGATGTTAATTAATCTATGCATTTGTTTATTTTAAACAATATTCTGCCCTGTTTCATAAGATCTTTACTACTTTGCATATACTTTTTACACTAATAGGTTAATTAATGTATAAAAGAAAATCAGCATGTGCTTTATACACTATAGCAAAGCCTTTGACTACATAGATCATGAAACGCTATGGAACGCCCTTAAAGACATGGGAGTGCCAACACATCTGATAGTTCTGATGAGGAATCTGTACTCAGGACAAGAGGCTATTGTCAGAACAGAACATGGAGAAACAGAATGTTTCCCACTTGGCAAAGAAGTCAGACAAGGTTGCATACTTTTACCCTATCTGTTCAACTTGTATGCAGAACAAATTATAAGAAAAACAGGCTTGGACACAGAAGAAAGAGGAGTGAAAATAGAAGGAAGGAATATCAACAATCTAAGATATGCAGATGATACCATAATACTAGCAGAGAACCTCACAGACCTGGAACAGCTGCTAAGGAAGATCAAAGAAGAAAGTGCAAAGGCATGCTTACTGTTGAACATAAAGTAAGCAAAAATAACGACCACAGAGAACCTTCACAAGTTCAAACTAGACAATGAGGAAATAGAAATAGTAAAAGAGTTCTCATATCTGGGATCAAACATTGTTCAGAATGGAGACTGCAGCTAGGAAATCAGAAGATTAAGAAGGGTGGCTATCAAAGAACTAGAAAAGATTCTAAAATGCAAAGATATACAACTGAGTACAAAAGATAGAATCATAGAAGCCATTGAATTCCCTATTACAATGTATGAACATAAGAACTGGACAGTTAAGAAAGATGATAGGAAGAAAATCAACTCTTTTGAAATGTGGTGCTGGTGAAGAGTGTTGAGAATCCCGTGGGAAGCCAGATCAAGCCAGAAACCTCCCTGGAAGCCAAGATGACCAAATTGAGGCTATCATACTTCGGACACATCATGAGAAGAGAAGACTCATTAGAAAAGACAATAATGCTGGGAAAGCTAGAGGAAAGTAGGAAGAGAGGAAGGCCACATGCCAGATGGATGGACTCTATTAAGGAGGTCATGGGTATGGGTTTGCAGGATTTAAGCAGAGCAGTGGAGGACAGAGGGTCTTGGAGATGTCTCATCCATAGGGTCGCCGTGGGTTGAGATTGACTCGAGGGAAATTAACAACAACAAATTAATATTCTATTTAATATATATCATTTGTGTAATTTTTGTGTTTCTTTCACCTTCTAGATACAGTTTGTAAATGTATATGTCTCTCTGCTACACACCCTGACTTGTACGTGGCCTGCTTACAGTTCCTTGCCATTCTTTTTTCTGAAGAAGGGAAGAGAGAGCTGTGCAATATAGAGGATGCATCTTACCAGCCAACCATAGCTTTTCTTTTGAATGATGATGTGAAGAGCCAGTTATCAGTAACCAAACTCTGTGAACTGATAATTCAGGTAAAAACTTACCTTCAGATTTCAATATACTGGTTTTCAGTCTTAAATTACTATACTTTGAATTGCTGCTTTGCATGTCCCATATTGAGGGAAAGGCAAGATACAAAGGAAATAAAATATAAATAAAAATGCACTGTAATATCTACTACAATCTGAAATTTATATAAAACCGCTCACTTAATTTTTTTTATCATTTGTCAGAAATGATTTTGGATAAAGATGAAAGTTGTGGCCCAAGTATAAGTCATATATAGACTTATTAGAATAGATTTAAGAAAATTACAGCCCACTTCTGTTTTGGTTAATCACATTGGTGGTATCTTAGGTAGAGTAGGTTACCCAGGATGTGGTTTGAGGGAGACTAGGTGACTTTTTCCTGTTTCCTTGTTTAATTAAGGCTTTCCTGTTAAAGGCAAAGGCTACAATAGATAGGCTGCTTTCTATGCCATCGTTACTCAATAAAATTGTTCCCCAAAGCAATTGCTTCACTTTTTGCCTTTTGGTTCATAATTTTTCACCTTGCTTACTTTAAAAAAAAAAAAGAGAGAGAGAAAAAAGAGGTAACTGCCTTCCCCTTTAGTCCCTGTTATTTGGGGAAAGGGCTCCCGTGAAGAGAAAAGCTAAGGAAGAAATGAATTGGATTTGGGGGAGGTTTGAATGATTGAATAGTTCAGGAGTTAATGTGCTATCTAAATGTGCCTTAATAAACTTCTACTTGTTGAATTTTATTTTTACAACTGTGTCTGCCTATTCCTATTAAGTTTGATAAAGAGTGTGGTTATGCTTACACTGCAAACTCATAGAACAACATATCTGAAGTTTGGATCCGTCACAGCCCCTTCAAACTAAAACAGATCAGGGGACTCGCAATGTGCTAGAGGGCAACTTTTTCAGCAATGACAAAACATGGGCTTGAGGTTAGTGAACAGCACATAGACCCCATTTCACAAGCACTTCTTTTCATGAGATATTGGTAAAAAAATAATAATCCTCACAGCCCTTCACTGCTTATCAGTGTCTCTGTGGAAACTTAGTTCCTAAAGTATTTTGTTTTTCCATATTCTTGGATTTTTAAAAAGGTCATCTCTTTTTCACTGGAGCCTTGAACTAGCAATAAATACCTGAGCTTTGATTCTCTCATATTGTTTTACCATATCAATTATCCATCATTTTGTGGGCTTTTCCTCTGTCTCCAAATATATTAGGCTTTTTATAATTTTTTTACAACTTTAGTTTTTTCCTTGGGTTCTTTGGAAGGTAATGACAATGAGAAAAGTATTATTTTCGCATGCAACTACACGACTGAAAAAATATGTCAGACAACTTCTTTGTTGTTGTTCTTAACTGCCCTCACGTTGATCTCCTCTACTGCTCTGCCCAGCTCCTACAAACTCATATTCATGGTCTCTTTAGTCTTTTCCAATGATTCATGTCTTCTTATGATGTGTCAAAAGTATGGCAGTCTTAAGTCTTGTCATCTTGGCTTCTAGGGATATTTCTGGCTTGATCTGCTCTAGGATCCATTTGTTTGTCCTTTTGGCTGTCCATGGAAACCTCAGCATGCACCTGCACCACATCTCAAATGCACTGATTTTCCTTCTATCTTTCTTCCCTCTGTCCTCCACTGCTCTGCTTAAATCCTGCAAACCAATACCCATGACCTCCTTAATAGAGTCCGTCCATCAGGCATGTGGCCTTTCTCTCTTCCTACTTCCCTCTAGCTTTCCCAGCATTATTGTCTTTTCTAATGAGTCTTCTCTTCTCATGATGTGTCCAAAGTATGATACCCTCAATTTGGTCATCTTAGCTTCCAGGAAGGTTTCCGGCTTGATCTGCTCTAGGACCCATTTGTTTGTCTTTTTGGCTTTCCATGGGATCCTCAACATTTTTTGCCAGCACCACATCTCAAAGCAGTTGATATTCTTTCCTTCTATTTTCACTCCTCCTTCTGTGTCCAAGCCTGTTTTTCTTGTAATATGTTCTGCATACAAGTTGAACAGAAAGGAAAGTATGCAAACTTTTCTGACTCCTTTGCCAATTGGGAACCATTCTGTTTCTCCATTTTCTTTCCTGACAATAGCCTCTTGTCCTGAGTACAGATTCCTCATTAGGACTATCAAATGTGGTGGCACTCTCATATCTTTAAGGGTGCTTCATAGCATTTCATGATTTATGTAGTCAAAGGCTTTGCTGTAGTCTATAAAGCACATGCTGATTTTTTTTTTTAATTCCCTGCTACGCTCCATTAGCCTTTGTATATTTGCAGTGTGATCCCTGGTGCTCTTCCTTTCCTGAACCCTGCATGGACCTGTGGGATTTCTCTCTCCATGTATGGTTGGAGCCTATGTTGCAGAATTTTGAGCATGATTTTGCTTGCATGGGAGATTAGTGCTGTGGTTCTATAGTAGCTGCAATCTCTTGTGTCTCCTTTTTTGTGGATGGGGATGTATATTGATCACTTCCAATCTGTTGGCCATCATTTTGTTTTCCATATCTGTTGACAAATGTTGATTAGCACTAGAGTTGACTCTGTCAATGTGGACTGCAACAGTTCTATTGGAATATCATCTGTTCCTGAATTCTTGTTTTTTGCCATTTCCTTAATTCCAGTTTCTACCTCAGTTTTTAGAATTTGGGGTTCATCTTCATATGGCTCTTCATTCCATGTGTCCTTCATGTTGTCATCTCTTTTATATAACTCTTCTGTGTATTGCATCCAACGTCTTTTTATTTCTTCCTGGTCTTGAATTATGTTATTTTTATTGCCGTAGAGCGTTCCAGTCCTTGGTTTGAACTTTCCCTTGATTTCTCGAATCTTGTGGAATAGGTCTCTTCTTCTTCCCTTTTTGCTGTTGTCTTCTATTTGTCTACATTTGTTGTTGTAGTAATTTTCCTTATCTTTGCACACTATCTGTTGTACTGTTGCATTCATATTTCTTAGTTTATTCCTATCTCCTTTTTGTTTTGTTTCTCTTCTTTCCTTTATTGCTTGTAGTGTTTTATCTATCATCCATGTTTTCTTCTATCTAGGACTAAATGTAAGTCAAAAGACAAGTGAGTTTCAGTTAAGATGTTGCATTCATCTAGCTATGACCTCAAGCCTGTTCATCTCATTTTTTCCTATTAATATGAACCATTGAAAATCCCTTCATTTTAGTTTAAATGCTGATTAATAATAATAATAATAATAATAAATTTTATTTTTACCCCGCCTTTCCATGAATATGATCAAAGCGGCTTACAAAAAGTTAAAATTGTTACAATATAAAGATTAAAAACATCGGTGCAGGAATCAAATTACAAACAATCCGGGGTCAATAAGAAAACACATGGGGCAGAGAAAGAAAAAATACCATTACTTAAGGTGGAAATGCCAACTGAAATAAATACGTTTTTAAATTTCTCTTAAAAGAGACGAGTGATGCAGAGGAGCGAAGCTCTGCAGGAAGCTTATTCCAGAAGGAAGGGGCAATGATGGAAAAAGCCCTCTGAGAGGTCCTCACAAAGTGAAACTTGGGGACCTCTAGCAGATTAGTCCCAGATGATCGGAGTGTGCGGGGCGGATTATGTGGGGAGAGGCGGTCCTCCAAGTACCCTGGGCCCAAGCCATTTAGGGCTTTATAGGTCAAAACCAACACCTTGTATTGAGCTCGGAAGCGAATAGGCAGCCAGTGAAGGTCTTTTAAGATAGGTGTTATATGGTCCGACCTGGAACTACCAGCGACCAATCTAGCTGCCATATTCTGCACCAATTGCAGCTTCTGGGTTTGGTACAAGGGTTGCCCCATGTAGAGCGCGTTGCAGAAATCCAATCGAGAGGTTACCAAAGCATGTACAACAGTTTCAAGGTCCCTACGATTCAGGTAGGGACGCAACTGGCGTATCAGCCGAAGCTGATAACAAGCACTCCTGACCGTCGCATCCACCTGGGATGTCAGTTGGAGCGACGAATCAAGGAGTACTCCCAAGCTGCGCACCGAGTCCTTCAAGGGGAGCATGACCCCATTCAGGACTGGATGACAAATCTCGCCACCCGGAACCGGGGAACCTATCACCAGTACTTCCGTTTTCCCTGGATTCACACTGAGTTTGTTCTCCCTCATCCAGCCCATTACCGACTCTAAGCAGGCATCAAGAGGAGAGATGCCATCCTTAGTTACTGCATCAGTCGGAGACACAGAGAAGATTATTTGGGTGTCATCAGCGTACTGATAACAACGCGCCCCATGTCTCCGGATGATCTCTCCCAGCGGTTACATGTAAATGTTGAAAAGCATAGGGGACAAAATCGCTCCCTGAGGGACACCAGATGTAAGGGCCCTCTTATCGGAATGACAGTCCCCCAGCTCCACCATCTGGAACCTGCCTGAGAGGTAGGACCGGAACCACTGCAGAGCAGTGCCCCCGATACCCAGCTCCCTCAGGCGGTCTAGAAGGATACCATGGTCGATGGTATCGAAAGCTGCTGAGATGTCCAAGAGCACTAACAGGGACATGCTTCCCCTGTCCATGCCCAGACGGAGGTCATCAACTAAGGCGACCATGGCAGTCTCAACTCCATAGCCCGCCCGGAAGCCGGTTTGAAATGGGTCCAGAAAATCGGTGTCATCCAAGAACGATTGAAGCTGGAAAGCGACTGCTCTCTCGATCACCTTCCCCAAAAAAGGTAGCAGCGATATGGGCCGATAATTATTGTGAGACAGGGGGTCTAAGGAGGGCTTTTTAAGCAGGGGTTTAACCACTGCTAATTTTAATTTGGATGGAAACTGACCCTCTCTTAGAGATGTATTAACGATGCGGTGCAACAATGTTAACACCGCATCTCCCCCCTGAGCTGCCAACCATGAGGGACAGGGATCAAGAGAGCATGTCGTCTTCCTAACACTTCGAAGGATCTTGTCCACTTCCTCGGTACTGACAAACTCAAAATGATCCAGTATAACAGGGGCCACGGACGCTTCGGACACCTCTCTAGGATCTGCAGGAATACTGGCGTCAAGATCAGCCCTTATCCGAGAGATTTTATCCGCGAAGAAGTTGTTAAATTCGTCACAGCAGGCCTTAGATGGTTCCAAAATAGGGCTCAGGGAGGGGGGGAGCTGAGTTAGCTCCCTCACAACCCTGAACAGTTCTGCTGGACGCGACTCTGCGGACGCAATACGTGCAGCAAAGAACGAATTCTTTGCTGCATCTATTGCCACTCCATAAAGATTAAACCTCCTTACAATGATCTATCTATTCAACATGAGACAGTGTCAGTCTAATGATTATCTTAATTATATTAGAAGAGAAGATATCTAACAGATTATTTAAATAGGAATTGCTTTTTTAGCTGCAGGTCTGGATCAGTTCATTTAAGAGGGAATGCATCTAGGTACTTAACTTTGTTGCTTACAGTATATGCTCGACTAAAAGTTGACATCATGTATAAATCAGAGGCAGGTATAGGGACAAAAATTATGGATTTTGATATGACCCCATGGATAAGTTGAATATAAAACTTAGGGGCATGTGTTGAGACCAGGCAAAATTATGCCAAGCTAACAACAGCCAATCAGGAGCGAGCTGTTTTTTTTTGACAGCCAATAGAATTGTGGGCTGTAGGTGATAAAGATAAAGAATTCAGTTGCTGACAGTTGGAGTCAGATGGAATCTGGATGTGTAACTGTCCAGAAGACAGGGACTGTGAAGGAAAAATCCAGTAGTGAGGGACTTAGTTTGAATATAGCGCTCCAAGTGAGGAAGTTGCTGGTATTTTATATCCTGCAGGGTATAGTTAGCCTGAAGGCTAGTATAGAAATAAGGTTGGAAGGATAACAGTAAATAAGGATGGTGTGGGGGTCCTAAATGAGAGTATCTGGTGTTCTCTAGAGTTAAAGAGTGTGTAACAAAGTATAACAAGAACAAGTGAATGCAAATGAAATATTGTTAACCATCATTCAGATAAAATTTTATTGTTATTTAATTACAAGCTTGTCTGCACCTGGATTGAATTTCCATACTACTAAGAAATAAAGAAACCATGTTTGGGGAATAAACCCATAGATATAAACAGAAGTGGTCTGGTAGATCACATATTGGGGCACGGTGGGATAACCATACCCCTTGGGCTGCCACATAGAGAAAAGTAAGCAGTGTTCATGACAGCATGTAACCAAAGATCTAAAGGATGAAGCAAAGGAAAATTTTACAAAATTCCAGCAGGCATAACTGTTTGTGCTCACACTGAAGGCTGGATGGATGAGAAGGGTCAGTGCTTCCAGGGCAGATTACACTCTTGCCTTTCACCAGGGGATAGTTCCTTTTTAAATTTGAATTTTTATTAAAAAGTACTTTTCTTTCACATATCCAGCTTGTCCTCAGCTATTTTTCAACTTACTGTTATTGTCTTCACAATCAATGTATTATATCATTTATATCCTCTATGTGTTATAACTTCAACTTTAACATCTTCGATCATTTATATTTATGTTTATATTTCATTGATATCATGGCACAATTATATTAATATTTCAATACATTTATTTATATAAATTCTTACACAATTAAGTTTTCTTTACAGTATTACAGTATAGGGGTCCAATCTAGTTCAACTTTTTCTAAATTTTGCTTATTCAGTCTTGCTGTGAGTATATCCATACTCATCATTTCAATAAGTTTTGTGAGCCATTCGTTAATTGAAGGAATTTCCATCAGCTTCCATTTCTTTGCTAATATTATTCTTGCCGTTGTTATCATGTATAACAATACTCTTCCATGTTTCTTTTCTATCTTTTCCGAAATCTTTTTTGTCATATTCAATAGATATATTTCTGGTAATAAGTCATATTTTATTTTAAGTATTTTATTTATTGTTTTATGTACATTCATCCAATATGTTTTGATTTTATCACAATTCCACCATATATAAAACCAACTTCCTGTAGTTTGATTGCATTTCCAACATCTATTAAAAATAATAGTTGTTGTTGTTATTTTCTTTTACTCCACCTTTCTTCCAATATAGAGACTCAAGACAGCAAATTATGAGTATAAAGCAATACAATTTAAAAACAGTGCAACAGTGTTAAAATATATAAATATAAAATGTAAAAACCAATTAAACAATTTTAAAAATTAAAACAGTATAAATTAAAATATAACATCTTAAAATACAAACTATTAACATTTATATAGTACAAGTTTAAAAACCCAGCCCTTATCAGTTTGCAAAGACCTGCCGGCACAAGAATGTCTTTACCCGCTGCCAGAAGGACAGCAGGGATGGAGCCATCCTGGCCTCCCTAGGGAGGGAGTTCCAAAGCTGGGAACAGCCACTGAGAAGGCCCTCTCTCTTGTTCCCACCAAACGCACCTGAGAGGGTGGTGAGGCAGAGAGAAGGGTCTCTCCTGATGATCCCAATACTCGGGGGGGGGCATACAGGGAGATACGGTCCTTCAAATAGCCTGGACCCAAGCTGTATAGTACAGTTAAAGTACAGAACCTACATTGACCAGTGGATAAATTGTTTTTGGGGGTCAATTTTTTGAGTAAAATTTCTACAGCTATACATGAATATATACAGTATTTATTTCCTACTACTTGAATTGTACACTTAAAGCTTTGATTGGAATGCCAGGTTGGTAAGTAGGTTGACAATTTGAACTTGGATGATCATGCTGACCTCGTGCATATCACAGTGGCCTGGCTGGAAGAGTCTGGAGGGTTACTTTCTCTCAGCTTTGTCCAGTGGGATTTTTGTGCAGCAGATTGGGTGGGTGGGGGGGAATTGCTGTGATTTATTAAGATTCTGTCCCCTTGACCAGATGCCATATTCCAGTTTTCTAGGTTCAAGTATGTGTTCTTGAAACTGGATGACTATGCCAGATTACAGCTTCTGCTGCTCAACAGTCTTCCTTCCTGAACTAGTTGGTCTGGTCTTGGGGTTGCTTTTGGAATCACCTCAGCTAGTAGACCTGGGGGAACCGTATCTGTGCTGTGAATGGCGTGTCAGGTGTTGCTCAGGAGTTCATGTCTGCCTTGATAACCATGAGTCTGTCCCAAGTGGCATCAGGCCCTATTCATGCTGTTGGGCAGTTTTTCATGGCTATGTTTATAATTGGCTTTAATTTTATTGATAGTTTAATTACATTTTAAATGTTTGTATGGGATAAATTTTTAGCTGTGTTTGTCTTAATTGTTGTAAGCCTCAATAAGTCCCAGACTGGGAAGAAGGTGGGGTATAATAGTAGTAGTAAGAGCAGCAGTAATAACTAATAATAGAGGGTGTAAGTAATTGTTGCAAGATTATTTATTTGTTTATTAATTTATATTGTGGCTTTTTCCCAGTATGGAAGGCAGTTTGTAACAGATTAAGTCAAATTAAAACTGAAGGAAAGCAAAGGAGGGATAGTCTGATAAGAAAAAAGAGAAGAGATGCCTGAGGTCCAATCTGCAATGCAAAAATAATGCAGTTTGATAGTACTTTAACTGCCATGGCTCAATGCTGTGGAATCTTGGTTTTTGTAATTTGTTGTGGCACCAGAGCTCTCTGACAGACAGGGCTAAATATCTCACAAAACTACAAGTCTCAAAATTCTATAGCATTGAGCCACAGCAGTTAAAGCAATGTCAAACTGCAGTGTTTCTGCAGTGCAGACTAGACCTTTGAGGGCATCTCATCTGGAGGCTCAAAGATTAAATTGATAATATGATATACTGATATTAAGCCTAATTGGTTGACATAACTCATGCTGGAAAGCAGTGGACAAAAAAAAAAAAAAAGCATGGATAAAGGTCTCTAAACAGAAGAAAATTGTGATCAGATCTCTTTATTAAAAAGGGAGTGGGTGAAAGAATCAGAGTTTAAAAAGTACAAGTAAAGAGAGAGGAGAATTTAGCATGTGTTCAGTACAAACAAAAAATTATGGATCTGGCTCATGCTACCCTACTTTCAGTAAAGACCTTGCTGATGGTATACAGAACCAGCAGATATTAGTCTCCTACAAAAACAATAAACATGCAAATGCCATGTAGAGATCAGTGAGCTATTTGTAGATCCAGGTACATGCATTAGAATTACATAGAGCTAATGAACCCAAGTCCATACAAATCACTTTAACTCCTAAGAAAGAGAAGAGCATAACAGGCTGACAGAAGAGACATTGTCTGCATTTGGATATACAGTAATATTAAGCCATAGTTTAATTAAAAATATGAGCCTTGGATTAATGTGCTGTCCTCCATCTTGGCCATGATGAGACTGGAATTTTACCTTTCTGTTGTAGATTAGAAATAGATTTAGCATATGAATCTGGACAGGCTGTTGTTAACTTGAACTATGGTAGCCTAAAGCAGGCCGATTTCTTAAAACGTATATATAAACTTTTAAATCTGTTGATTAAGTTTAACCACTATTTCCATCATCTAGACAATCTGAAATAGAAACAAACTTCCCAAACTCTTATAGTCATGGTGAAGAAAAAGTAGGAATGCGTGACCCCAAAGCTTGTTGTCATTGATTGCTGTAGTTTCTGTTGTATCCTGGCCAACCCATTGTAACAGGTAAAGCACATTAGAAAAATCAAGGGAGAATAAGAATGGCAAGACTAATAGATGAAATATCAAGTAATTCAGAACAGTCAAGTTGCACACAAACATAAGGCTACACACAAACATAAGGGTGCCAGAACTGGCTGTGCCTTCTGGTTTTGCCAATGGAAAACACAATCTTTTGCCACCGTATGATTATGATACCTGAAAGGAGCATCACATTTTCCCCCACTGCTCTTATTTTCTAAATTTGTGGGTTTTAAAATTGAAATCTGATGTTAGTATTTTCCTTAGCTGCCTAGAAAATGGTGACTAATCTACTAGGTGTACCACTTGAGAAGATCAACCAAAGGCATCGAGTGGCAGAAGAAGCAGAGAAGCCAGAAGTAGAAAAGGAGATTTGAGGGAGGAATGAAAATATAGCCTGTCATACTGACAGGTTCCTTGACAATTTGGTAATAACTGTATTTCTCTGTAAAAGAAAGTTCCTCAAAGAGGTCCATGATGCTATTGGCAGCTGAATTCACTTGCTATTTTTTAAAAGGCATATAATTTCAGGGAAAGAAGTTATAAATAGTTGCAATACCACAGTAGACTCAGATATCAGAACTGAGTATGTAGAACAAAGGGGGGCAAAAGAGGGACTGAGTTTTTGCTACTGAGGGCAAAAAATAGTTTGAAAATCTCTAAACCAGGGGTTGGCAAGGTTTTTTTTACCTGGGGCCGGTCGCTGGTCCCCAGGTCTTCCGCCGGGAGGGGGGGAATGTCGGCACACGTGCTCACGGCCCCCACCAACCCCCGCCACTGACCTCCCGCCGCCAATTTTTTGCCAAAATGGCGGCCACTACTCGTTTGTGCATGCGCAGGAGTACTGCGCATGCGCAAACAAGTCGCGGCTGCCATTTTGGCAAAGAAAATGGTGGCCGCGGCTCGTTCATGCATGCGCAGAAGTACTGCGCATGAGCAAATGAGTCGTGGCTGCCATTTTGGCAAACAAAATGGCCGCTATGTGCGCGGTGGCGGCGCTCGCAGGGGTGGGGGCTGGTCGGCAGGCTGGGTGCGGCCCGCGGGCTGTAGGTTGCCGACCCCTGCTCTAAACTGAAGAATGTATAGGCATCATGACAAAAAAATAATAGCCAGTGAGAAGGTGATGATAAGTTACCAGTAGGAATAAAAAGAGATGCCAGCTAGAGTGGATGGAATCTATTATTCTACTCTCTTTTGGGCAGAATTGGGTTAATTTACAGATATGGAGGGGAAAATGAGATGTAACAGCTGTAGGCCAATGTCTTACAATCTGATCACCACCACAAATGGGGGAAAAATAAGGAGTGCCACATTTATTATCTACAACGTTGAAAATCAGAAATAGCACATGTGTGTTCCTTTATCCATTTTCTCTTTTAACATACAAAGGATGAGGAATATACCTACAGATGACAGATATTATGATTACTAGATGACCAGTCTAGAAGTACAGAAAAGATGGATCTCAATTAATAGCAGAAGCTTCATGCTGATCTAGGCTTGTAGAGATTTTGCCCAAAGATGCTGGTATTTATCATTTGGAAATTAAATGCTTTTGGGAGAGAAAATTCTCTTTTCTAAGAGCTTTTATTGTCAAAATGGCAAGCCACCAGATACTATTCAGAGTGATACCAATTCTGTAATTATTCAGTGGTCTGTTCTTGGATTGGTCTGAAGATTACACTTCAGTCATTCAGCCAAATGCTATTTATGGAGACTAAATTTAGCAATGTACATTTCAGAAATACTCAATTGTATTTGACTGTTTTTCATCTAACACAGTTGTCATCTTATACAGTTCTCTTTTGATCCTCAAATTGTATTTGGGTTCTGTTGTTTTGTAATGTTGATTTTGTTGTAAAAACATAGATGAAAATTGTCAACTTATGAGATGCTCCAGTGCCACCTTGTTTGTTTACTTCTTCACCAGTTGCACACCATCCTGTCAAGCTGCCACTCCTCATTCAGTTTCATGCAAATTATAAAAAAGAGGACTGTTTCATTAAAAAGCATGGCTGTATATGTAGATAAAGTTTGTTTCAATATTTGGGAGATGGGTTGATTTTGATTGTTGATGCTTCATGGACTTTAGAACACCTAGACAAGATCCGGAGTCCCCAGGAATGATATGGCAGGAAGGGGATGTTTAGGGATACACGAGATATGAAAGCAGGATTCTGGACTTATTTAATATGGCAGAACCGATTATTTGGCTTTCAGTTTCTGTCTGAAATGCAGAGTGGGGGTGGGAGTTGGCAGTGCTCTTCCAAGAAGCTCTTGCACGCCTTCCCACATGTCATTCACACTAACTATTCCAATGCTATATATGCCATCATAATTGTGTCTGCTCGTGCGTAATGTTACATCAAACTAATGCTGAATTAATAAATATAGTAGGGGATGTTTGGATGCTTACATAAATGAAAAGTGCAGAAGAGTGATATGTAAAGTAGTTTCCATTGTACATGTTTTTATTTGACCGTATAGTCACTTATGTGATATTATTTGTAGAACTATGAAGGAAAATCCTTTGAAGATGTGTTGAGCCGAGTTGCTGCAAGTGCTTTGCTTCCCCTTTTGGCTGTCAGCAAAACTGCCCAGAAATGTGCTCTGGAAGGTGAGCTGCTGTCATTTTACAACAGTGGATTTTAAATCAACTGGTCTTTCTTGTGTAACAAATACAAAAATAATAGGTGTCAGCATCATAACAGCAGTATGTATCCTGAGATATTTAAAACTTGTACACTCAGAGCAAGATAACTCAGATTGTGGACTACTGATTCTATTCACTCCCAGAGAAGTCAAAAACACATCAAGGCTTAAGATACATATTGCTTCAGTTTGGCCCAGTGTTTCATGGAGATCCTATTTCTATTTCCCTAGTAAGGATGTAAATCCTTGACAGTTTCACCCTCACATGTGAGCACAAATCATGATGTTATTTTTCTGCCCACTGCAGAAGAAAATTAATGTTCCTCTACAACACCAGTTCCCAACCTGTGGTCTGTGGAGCCCTCAGGGCTCTGTGAGTCAAAAAGGTTGGAACCCTGCTCTACAGTATTCTTCCCCTGTTAAACATCTTGTGTGCTGCAGAAGAATTATTCTTCATAGAAAAAGACAGTTTTTCATGCAAAAAAATCAGTATTCTGTGCTGCAAAAAAAAATTAAATATAAATGGTTTTGCACAACCCCCCTACATTTTTCATGCACACTGAGACATTAAAATACTAAGAAAAAATTGAATGTAAGTCTTGTTAGTCTGTTATTCTACCTTGTTAGTCTATTATTCTTTCCTGACTGCCAAGAAAGCCATTTTTCAACCTGGGAATTAATAATAACTGTTCTTTCTATCTCTGCCTTCTAGTCACTTAGGCTTGCTTCACACTAGTAGCAGTCAAGTTTGCTTCAAAGGGACAACAGTATGCTATATTTTGAAGACAATGCATTAATCTACAGTGTTAAGCAAATGAAACACAGCAAAGCAAGTATATCCTTACACTCTTGTTCAGGACACCTCCCTGGCAATCAAATATGCTTTTCTCTGTGATACTGTAAAGTCATCCTTCCCAATTTGGTACCTTCCAGGTGTTTTAGACTACTGAAAACTCTGACTTTTGATTATTTTTATTGAGGGTGATGGGAGCTGCATTTCAATATCTGGATGACATCGGTTGGAAAAGGCTGCTAAACACTCTTAGGATTTCCATGTTTCTTTTTCAGTTGTCGAGCCATGTTTATTCTGCATAAACCAACCAGACTTTTGCCTACAGCCATAAAGATAAACCAATCTCATATTCAAACATAATTAAAATAAAATAGTTGGATGGATAATAAAAACATGCCAAATAGATATGAGATTATCACTTGCCACTAGATAGGATAGAAGTTTCTCTCTTTATCAGGGCTAGTTTGACATACTTGCTTCTTAGTTTACTGGGTACAAACAAAATGTCTGATGTTTGTGAGCAGATTTGCTAACAGAGAGTATTTTTCGTCACAGCTAATCTTGTAGAAACTTGCTTGGAACAGATGAAACACATTCATGCACAACTGAACCTAGATTCCTTGAGGCCTGGCAAAGCAGTCCAGAGAAAAAAGGTAAGCAGGCTCTGCAAAATGAAATAGAAAATATGGATTCCTCTAAATTGATTTGCTCATAGTAGAGTTACAGTGTGCACTCTTCTGCATGTTTACTCAGAAGTAAGTCTCATTGTGACATAAAGCATAGAACAGGTCAGTTGTTGGGAGCAGCACATAAAGCACTTTAATTTCAGTTTCTTTACTATACACACTAACTGGTCACACTAACTGGTCCTTCCCTCCACCTGATTATCTGTTTTTTGAAAAAGTACATTAGTTAGCCAAGTAATCATTATAAATATGTAGATAAATACAAACAGAATGTATGCACCTTAGCTATATCTAACCATTCTAGGATGCTTACATAAAATTAATGTGCCTCCCCGCCCCAGCTTTTCTATCTATGACCTGATCTGTTTCAATGTAGTCCTTAAAGCATCAAAATGCTAATTCACAACCCATAAACATTCATATGCAACCAAGTAAAATTATTTGTTTATATCATTGCACAGTTTTTATCCAGAATGTATTATAATAAATCAATATTAGAGTTCTACAGATGGAGTGATGAAATCCAGTTGTAGGGAATAGTCCAATGCTTTCCACCAAGGATAATATTTAGAATTCAAACGTGAAACTCTTTGAAGTAAATGCAAAAAGGCTTCAAGCTAACCTATACTTGCATAGTTGTATGGAAAACAAGGGGTTGACCCCTGTTGAGCCTTGTGCAAAACTGATGCTGCTTTTCTCATCCATTTCATCAACTCACCTCCACATTCTCACTGCTCTTTTGAAAGCAAACCCTTTAATTGTCCAGCAGTAGATTTTCTGTGATTAAAAACTTAGTAGCCATTATGGATTCTGTATTGTATCCCTGTTCCTTTATGCCTGAAAAAACCAAAATACCTCTCTGTATTGGATGGGCCTTGAAATCCAATATTTCTTCTCCCAGAGAGCATTTAGAATGTCAACATCTTGAAAGACCAGGTGGCCAGATGCAATTGGAGTGTGGTAAAATAAGTCTAGAAGTGAAAAGTCCTATATATGTCAGACAAGGCTGAGTCTGCTTGAATATTGATGTTGCATTTTTTTCCCCACTAGGATGATAACCTCAACAAAGAATTAAAGCTCATCATGCAGCTCCTAAGAAATTGCTTCTTTCGAAATGAAGCCTGCAAAGTAAGAGACAAGAAATGTATAAAATTCAACTGAAAGAGAGCAGAGGCCCCTCTCACAATCTGTGTGGAAGCAGTGCCTGATGGAACTATGTCAGGAACTGTTCTCCTTTTTTATATCCAGAGGATACTACAGAATGAATTGTCAACAACTTAAAATATGACTTCTGGGGAAGGGATCTGTTTATTGGATGTGGGAGTCAGTTTTGATCTCCTTTTTGTTTCTTCACATCAGAATTTGTTCTCTTTATGTTTTGTTACTGATGGTCTGGGATCCAACCATGGCAAGGATCTCATCCCACCTCAAAGCAGCATCCTTTAAGGGCACTGAACTGGAAAATATTCTCCCCATAATCACAAGCCTAGACAACATTTTTGTTGCTAATTGCACGATACTAATGTTGTTTGGGAACCATTATATTTTTTAGATTTCATGCACCATTTTCATGAACATGAAAATATATTTTAAATGTGCAAATAGTTAAATTATATCTGGCTGATGATCCAAAAAGAGTTCCTATATTCCTCTGTCTTCTCTTTGTCTTACAGGCAGCAGCCCTTGGAACTCATCTTGTTTCTGTTTTGCATTCTCTGTGGCCATGGCTTTTAATGGATGACTCACTGATGCAAACAACTCTACATTTGCTTTGTGTCTACACTGCAAACTTTCCTCCAGGTGGGACATATTTCAGACCTTTCCTGTATGCAAGTAGCCCTAAAACATTAATTCAAGTAACAAAAATGAGGAAAGAGAAAGGAAACAGTATTTTCCTCCTTTCATACATGTATTGAACATAATGTAGCAGGCAGATATATATCCAGAAGCAATGGAGAATAATGTGTTTGTAATTGTATATACTATGTTCACCTGTTGATAGCCTTTTGTTCAGTTCCCTTCATGTATCCACCTTCATTCTCTCATAGCAAATGCATTTTAAAATGTATTTAAGTTGTAAATGATAATACCAATATAATGTCACTGCACAGCACCTGTACCTAGCATGTATTGCTCAACCAAACTTATGATTCTTTAATAAGATTTGTTTGATAGGTATAGTAATTTCACTTGTGTGGAGAACAATGCATTTGGTCATAAGAGCTTACCCTCACCTTAGCAAGATTAGACCTCAAATTGCAAGGAAAAAGAGTACAATTAATTGGCATCTGTGTAGTTCAAGCAGAGAAGAAAACCTAGGTTATAAAAGTTTCAGGCATAATTGATTCCCCCCCACCCCAAAGGCAGTGAGCTTCAATCTACAGAGGAATGTTTAGCTTATAATGTGGGTGGCTAATTCATGAGCTCACTGAATCTACAATATATGACTGTACTAGAATTTCTATCTCCCATGGTAAAATTCTTCTCATTCATGTATAATTAGAAGCTATGAGGTTAATAGCGCTATTCCTACTTACAGCTTCTTTTGTAGGAGTATGTTTTAGTCGGGGTGAGTGGAAAATTTGTTCCTAAACCCGACAAGTTGTCATGGAAAACAAATGATTTCTTACAGTTAAAAATAGCTTTATGTGTCTTCATGAAAGCTTTAAATTCTCTTGTGAATAAGACCAGAATATGTGTTGTGTGTGTATCTTTATAGCTGCAGGTTTAATTTTCTAATAGCTTTATAAAACATGGCTGATGATCCAAAGCTCCATATGTTCTCAAGATTCAAATGTCTGGGAAAGGCTTTTGGCTTCTGGTTTTTTTTAACAATAGCCTTATCACAAACTGCTTTCTTCAAACAAAAGGGGCAGTCAAAAGCAGGTTGTAATATGACATAGCATATTTAAAGGAGGAAAAAACTAAATTGTGCAGGACATACTTGTGGTAGCATTAGGGTTGTAACCATGGCTAGGGTCCAAACTCTGCAAAACCATTTTATTCATACATTCAATTATATTAAGTTCCTCCTGGCTGTCACAGTACACACACATCTTTCCTGTGGAATAATTCATCAGTGAGAAATCCTCAGTACTAAAGATGTTTACAGATTTCATCATTATGTGAAACCTTAGGTACTTGTACTGTTCTCAAAAATGAGGTAAGCAGTATTCAGGCTTTTCTCCAGTGAGAATTTTAAAGCCGAGCCAGAGATGACATTGAACTCATTCTGCATGTATCCATGTGCTTCTGAATGGCCACTAGTTTACCTTGCTGCTACTCCAATGGTGGAAAGGAAGGACATGTGTGTTATATTTCCCCTGTTAGGCCAGCCAGCATTCAGAAAGCATTTTAGAAAGTGAATTTCTGGCATCAGATTAACAAAGAGGCATAGATGCCAGAGTAGCCATATGTAGGATAACAAAGAAGATATAAATGGATACCTTGTGGATCATTTTAAGATAATTTATAAATGCACTACATGCATTAGGATAGTTTCAAACAAATTCATACTTGTAAGTAATGAAGAAGAAGAAATGCTGAACCATTTTGGACACAGCATACACCAAATAGATGGCAAGGAGGTGTGGTATCGAACAGACTTATATTTTAGTCCTATATGGGCTAAAGTAAACACACTTTACTTTAGTGTAAATCAGTTCATTTTATGTAAGTTTTGACTTACCAGTTTCCCACGTCTTAATCAGTCTGTGCTAGTTGGGTCTACCAACCGTGGCTTTCAAATGGCATGCTGTTTTAACCACCTAATACAGCTATTTCAAAGATATTACACATTAGATAACCTTTGCCATTGATTTGAGAGTTGGAATGTCCAAACTTGATTGTTATGACAGTAAAGGACCATGCCATTTGATATGAGACCAGCTACTGTATGATTTTTAAAATTTAGATTATATAAATTACCATTTATAAAAGTAAACATCCCTGCCACATCAACAGTACAGAGTTTGATAAAGATCATGTGTCAGAGTGCCATACTCAGAAATGGCTCTGAAGTTTACTTTCAAAGTCCTGTTTTACTGTATGTGCTCTATAGGAACCCTGGTGGCGCAGTGGTTAAATGCCTGTACTGCAGCCACTCACTCATAGACCACAAGGTTGCGAGTTCAGTACTAGCCAGGGCTCAGGCTAGACTCAGGCCTGCATCCTTCCGAGGTCGCTAAAATGAGCACCCAATTGTTGGGGGGCAATAGCTTATAGTTGTAAACCGCTTAGACACTCCATAGTGTAGTATGAAGCGGTATATAAATGAAGCTGCTTTGCTTTGCTTAAAATGCCATAATCACATTAAACAATTGTGGCTCTTTTTTATTTATTAAGCTTAACACGATACATTTTGAATCTTGGAAGTAGAAAATAAATAATACCCTCTGTCTCTTCGGTTTTACAAAGATAAATTACAGTGGGACCTCGATATCTACCCCTGTGGATACCAAAATCCATGGATGCTCAAATCCCGTTATATGCAATGACATAGTAAAATGGCAAAATCAAAATTTGTATTTTGGAATTTATATATTTTTAAAATATTTTGAAACTGTGGATGCTTGAATCAGTGGATAAAAGAATCTTTGGGTATGGAGGACATACTGTATACAGTCTTTAGTACAGCTCTTGTTTTTGAATGTTTGCTTCTGTTGTTATATAAATCTATATTTATGTGTTGCATATCAAAAGGTGCATCCTTCTCCATAGCAAGCACCACTGCTAAAAATTGTAAATTACTCCTTCAAATAGCAAACCCAAGTGGTGAGTTGACATGATTAGATCCAGAATAGCAGCATCATTGAGAAACAAAAGTGGAAGTCTTCTGCATTCTCAGGGAGCCCCAAAACTTACAGACCCTACCCCATAGTTTTTTTTTAAAAAAAATCCTGAAATGTCAGAATAATTAGGACTGAGCCTGCTCAGTAGCCACATAATACTGAGCACCAATTTGAATGGGAAATCAGGAGAGGAAGTTGGAGAGGTATAGAGTGGGATGCACTGCCTTGAAGGAAATGGCTGGATGGAAATCTAAAAAGGAGCATTTCACTTGGGAGATGAGATACATAGGAACAGAAAGATTGTGATAGCATGCAATTGTTCTTCATAAGGAGACATTTCTGTACAAGTACCTGTTAAATTCCCATTGTCTCTTTTCCTTTGTCTACGTTTCTAGCTTGAGGATGGTAACTAAAGGCAAAAGCAACAGAATTGTCAGATAAAAACCAGCATTATTAAAGAAAACCTCTTTAAAAAATCATAATTCTAATCTTCTATTGCAGGGGTAGGCAACCTAAGGCCTGGGGGCCAGATGTGGCCCCCTGAGGCCTTTGGACCGGCCCCAGGCCGGTCCTGCCACTGCTCCCCCCCCCCCCGCCGCCGCCCGCCATGATGATATTGATTATTGTTGTTATTACTTGTTCTTGGGGTTTTCTTGGCAAAATCTCCACAGGGGTTTTGCCATGGCTTTTCTGGGGCTGAGAGAGTGTGCATGCATATTTATTTATTTATTTGTTTGTTTGTTTTTGGTGCTTTGGCCCCCCGATTGTCTGAAGGACAGCAACACAGCTCCTGGCTCAAAAAGGTTGCCTACCCCTGTTCTATTGTAACGAAATGCAGCTATAGATCCACTAGTTCAAACATTTCTAGTTATATTAACTAATACAATATTTTTATGTTTTGTCTTATGAGGAGCATGAAACAGGATTTTTCTTCTCTAATCAACTTGTAATAATAGTAAAAAGCTGATAAAGTGAAGGCATTTAGTATTTTAAATATGATTTTCACAATTTATCCATATGCTCACAATATTTTGAATATTGATATTTTACAAATTAGAATGAAATTTTGATGCTTGTTTATATAAAAACCATGAACAATACATGATTTTCCTGATACTTAAATGCAACCATGTTTGAATTTTAAAGGTTGTGGCTCTCTTTGTACAGCAAGTAGTGGATTGTCTCCCCTTCAGACAGCCCAAAGAACAGCAGCTGGAAACTCACTAATGCACAGTATTGTGAAGTTAGCTTCTCAAACTCTAACTGAGAACTGTGTCATTCAGCAGATGACCTTTAGTCTTCTGGCTAACCTGGTTGTGTCTCATGACTGTAAGAGTATTCTCCAAAAGGTAGGAATATCATCTTCAATTTATTTGTAAGACTCTGAAAAAGATGTATGTTTGGAACAAAATGAAATGAACATGTTAAGACACTGAAGTGACTTCTGATGTTATTAAACTATAGGATTAAAATGCAGAATATTTGTGACAAATATTGGTCAAAAGCCAATAGTATACCTACACTGATGGAAATTCTTCCAAAAGTGGGACCAGAAAAAGGAACAGCCCTCTGCATCTCTCAAAACTCTGTTCTGGATGGTTTCCTTGTTCTTCTAGATCTGTTTCTGTCTGGACTGCTGGACCCTGGCCATAGTCTGGACCTATCCTTAATGAAATATTGCATTTGACCTTACATGTTGCATCTTTGAATAATTAATGGAATGAGTTCTATCTTGTAAATCAAGGGTGGGCAAATTATGGGCTGCAAGCAGCCTTAAAGGTTACTTTAAGCTGCTCGTTACTATTTGATGCACACATGGCATACAAAATGTGGAAAAGGTAAAAAGCATGTATGTGAATGCTTTTGCAAGGCACTGCTAACTTTCCTTATTGGAGTTTCTGCAGTCCCAGGATCATTTTTTGTTTTCCTGTTTCAGCTCTATAATATCCTTTTTCAGATAGAATGGACAGAATTGTACATACTATTCCAGATATGTTCACACAATAGATTTGTAAAAGGGCCATCTGTAACTAGTATTTTATAATTCTCAGGATGGCAGGTTCAGTGATCTACCATGATTGGGTTTACCCACACATGCCAATCTGTGTTAACAGAAATCTATGTACTTTTCAGTTACAGCCGTTGAGACTCCCTCCTTCTCTGGCAGTTTTTTATTATCCTGTTGAGTTGACATGATGTACTATAGCCCTTCTCCAAGCAAATATAGATAGGAAGGTAGGAAATGGAAGAAATTAATAGAAAACATAAGGAAAATAAACAAAATGAGGATGATAAACATTTATCAGCAGGAAAAAAAGTATTGAAAAGGGTACAGAGAAAGGAGATGTTGTTGAAAAGGAGAAAAATAAACCTAAAATACTCGGAAGACCGCTGCTAAGTGAGTCTCTGGTGAGGACAGAGGTATTTCTTTGTCTAAAATATTTCAAACCTCGAGTGAGAGTGAGGAGGAAGATATTAATAAGCAGGTACAAATGGAGAAATGAGAGACCACGCAGAAGCATGGCTCCGACTGCATTGAAAATGAGGTGATCGTTTCAAAAGCTAAAAACCCAAAGAAAATAGAGACTAAACAAAGAAAAACAACAAACTACCTGCAAAATCAGAGAAAAATGCTGCAGCAGTGGTAGTTTCTCCTGACAGGCTGGCAAACCGGCAAGGTTCTGAGTGCTCGAGAACGAGGAGCCCCGACTGACATTTTGAACGCCCTCCTAGAGCCGGTAATTCCCCCAATCACCAAGTTGAACTTCCCCCAAGGTTGGAGCCAGTCAGCTGATGCTCAAAACCAACTAACCTATCAGCTGTAGAGGGAGGACAGCTCATTCCTAATAAGGCAAAGCCCAAAGGAAAATCCAGCCGGCTGGATATAGCAGTGGCAGCAACAAAGAAACATATGGGGATTTAAGAAGATACTATGAAAGCCCATAATAAATACACAGATGAGGAATTCATACAATATTTAAAAACTATGTTCCTAACACATTAAAGGTTTGACAATACAAATATAGATAATATATCAGCAAACAGATAGTGATATAGAAGAGGAGGAAATGGAAGCAGGTACAAGCGATATGACAATTACAGACACAAGGGATATAGAAAAATCGAATTTAAATTCATGGATAAGGCAATCTGTTAATGAATTTCAAAGGATGTTTATTAATAAACAAAAACAACAAGAAAACAGTACAGCAAATAAAAAGATTAATTCAAGCAGTTCAAAACTGATAACACATACAGATAAGGACAAAATGAGTCTTGATAGGGTACTGAGAATGGTTCAAAAGTCAAATATAATGTTGGTTATAGAACTTGACAAACTTACATGTGCTCTTAGAGATCAAACAAAAGATAAATTTGAAAAAGACTGGCTACCGGTTACTAAGTACTTATCAGAGATATGGCCGTAAGAAAGAAATATGTAATAAATATGGGAGCAAGTTGTAAACAGTTTAAAAAGTTAATAATCTCGATTTAGACAAAAAAGTCAATGAAATTTAATGTTGATGAATAAAGGTGATATAGAGGAATAATGTACAGAATTGAATATAATCAAATGATAAAAGAGATTATGATTTTGATGATATGATATAAGAACAAAACGTATGTAGATTATAATAATGAAAGTCTATATATATAAGAATTAATATCCAAGTTAAAGGAAGGAAATATTTTTTTAATGTCAGGTTGTTTAATGTCTTGTCATTTTGTTTATTTGTTGTAAATATTTGTTTATTATTAATAATAATAAAAAAGAGTCAAATATAATATTAAGGAGGAACTAAATATAAAAGCAATCAGACAAAAACAAATACAAGAGAAGGAGAATTTGATATAAGGAAGAAGACCTAAAAGATAGAGAAATGATGAAATAGCACAGACCAGATAAGCCAAGGAAGTGTAAGGAGAAAAAGAGACATATTGATGAATTGGCGGGGGGGGGGGGGGAGGATTGGGAAGATGACATGCTAATAGGTACACAGGATGAATCAGATGATTGTCATGGATGATGAGAGTTGTAGCTCTTCACCTCTGGCTCTAACTCACCACCTTGTTATGCAGCAGAGCTGACCAGCTTTGATCAGTGGTTAATGCTTTTCTCCAAAGCAGCAGAGTTTCAGAGAATAGGCTCAAGACCCTGACAATCTCTCCAAGCCTTCTCACTCTTCTTCCCCACATGTCTCCAAACTTTTCCAGGATTCTGCTGGCTTTTGTATCTTCACTCAAGAGACCAGACAACTCAGTAGTCTTATATAAAAGATCTACTTTATTCTACTATATACAAGTACTATATGCCCAACAAATCACAATCTCTACAAATCTCCTCAACTACCCACAATATCTCCAAAACTACTCCACAAAAATACATTGGCAAACATTGCAATTGTTATAGCCATTGTTAATCACCACCCACTAGTTAGTTTCCACCCAGTGGGTGTGTATATTTATTTTGATTGGTTCACATAGTTCAACCCATACTTAAGACCAACCCAAGTATTTCATCATTTTACCTTGTACACTTAATGAATCTCAGGTGTTTCCAACATGCATTCTATAACTCTGTCCTTGGCTCTCAAGACTTCTAAATTACATTAGCTTTTGCACCTGTGTAGCTTCATAATTGCTCTTGCTTAGTCATTGTGACTTTCACATACATATTTTATTTCTATCACTGTATGTCCCATGTTGCATTTTCCTTAACAATGATAACTTATCAGATGTAGAGGAAGACAGTGATTTTAATGTAGACAGGCTGTTTCAAGGAGAATAATTTAAAAACCTATTGAAGAGAGTAGTAAAAACATTAGGCTTCAGCACTAACATGCAGGATACAAGGAAACAAGAAAATAAGGAAGGAAAAGACAAAATAGCATCTGTTCTGGGGGGAAAGACACAACAAAACAATGAAATTCCAATGCCAGATATGTTTAAAGATATTATTCAAAATGAATGGAAATCATCAATAAATACAAGAAAATATTTAGGCTTTTGTCAAAAATTATGCACATTTCAAAAAAGTGAAAAGGTCTTTTTGAAGGTTCCTCTTATTGATGGACCTGTGGCTGCACTTATTTCAGGAGCAGTTGTACCTTGAGAAGGTGATACAGCTCTCAAATAGTTGGCTGAAAGAAGAGCAGATTTTGCTTTGAGAAGAGCTGCTTCAGCAATAAGGGCATCAATTGAGACATCCATCTTTTCAAGGACTGTGGTTTTATGGATTCAGGAGATTGAGGAGGCTCAAGATTTGAGCATTACAGCATTGACTAGAGCTTTAGATAGATTAACGAGACTTATGCAATCTATAGCAGATGCAGGAAGGGATGCAATAGCATTCACAGCAAGGAGTATTAATGCTATAGTGATAGGCAGACGTTCCCTGTTGTCTGGGACACTGGGAAGCTGATAACAAATCTAGAAATAACTTAGCATTTGTTTCTTTTAAAGGAGGATTGCTATTTGGAGAGGATAATTTGGAAAAAGTATTAATAGAGAACAAGGAAACAAAGCAGGTGATGCCGACTTTACAAAGAAAGTGTATGTAAATATTATAGAGAAGGTTTCAATACTTACAATTCCTTTCATGGTAGAGGAATGTCAAGACCTTCAGAGCAACAATATCAAAGACAAAGCTGGTATAGACAAAAAACAGGAAATGGAAGACAATCATTTCAATACAGATAAATACAACCTAAAAGTGCAATGCCATATGGTAAAAGAGGACACCCACAATATTGACATGAGCAATACATTGGTAGGGGGGAAATTATTACAATTTGGCCATCTATGGACAAAAAAGTAGCATCAGACAAATGGGTAATTCAGGTGGTAACATCTGGTTACAAGATACAATTCGAAAACAAGCCTATAAACAAATATCTTTCCTCTTCAGTGTCCAGAGATCAAGAAAAAAGACAAATTGTAAAAATGGAAATTCAGCATTTAAAAGACATTGGAGCAATAGAGGAGGTTCCAGTACAAGAAAGATTCAATGGAATCTACTCCATTTTTTTCACAGTGCCAAAAAACAATGGAACTCATCGTCCTGCTCTAAATTTAAAATATCTAAATACGTTCATAAGATACATAAGGTTCAAAATGGAAATTCTAAAAACAATAAAGGACAATTTACAAATAGGAAATATTATGATTTCTATAGATCTCAAAGAGGCATATTTACACATACCAATGGCAGAAGAACACAGAAGATATCTGTGATTCGAGTACCAGGGAGAACATTATCAATTGAAAACATTGTCCTTTGGTCTCACTTCAGCACCAAGGGTATTCACCAAGGTATTAATACTATTAATTGCATTCCTGTGGAAAAAGGAATTCAATTACATCTGTACCTCGATGATATATTATTAACAGCAACAGCAGAGACAGATGTTACAACATTTGAACGAAACAATACAGACATTGAAAAGTTATAGATTTGTAATAAATTACGAAAAGAGCCAACTAATTCCATCGAGATTCCTTATGCATTTGGGAGCATTAATAGATACGGAGAATGGTTATTTAAGTCTTTCTCAGGAAAAGAAAGACAAGATAATAAAGGAGATATCTCTGTTGATGGAGAGCAGATCCGCAGACTTAATGTGGTTGGCACAGATAATGAGTATGATGATATCAACAATACAGCTAATATCTTGCGGACGTTTTCACTCAAGAAGTCTACAAAGATATCTTCTTCCATATCAACAAGCAATAGGACAGAAAAAGCATTATTCTGTTCCAATACCAATGTACATGAAGCATCAAATAAGATGGTAGATGTCACAGAAGAATCTAGACAAAGGAATTCCAATGAGAATAGAGACACAAATAGAAATAACAATGGATGCAAGTTTGATTGGCTGGGGAGCTCATTGTGGTCAACTAATAGCTCAAGGTCTGTGGAATCTTGCAGACAAAAGATACAGCATAAACTATTTAGAGCTGAAAACTGTCGGGTTAGCGCTACACAAGTTTGCAACTATAGTGGAGAACCAACATGTTCTAATAGTGACTGACAATATGTTTGTCAAGGCATATATAAACAACCAAGGAGGACTACATTCATTACCGATGATGAAGGAAGCAACAAAAATATTCAATTGGGCAGAGAAATGTTTATTGTCAATTGCGGCAGTATACCTGAAAGGCAAAATGAATGTCAGAGCAGATTATCTCAGTCGAAATTGGATACATCCAAGAGAATGGTCACTGAACAGTGAGGTATTCACAAATATAAAGAGGAATCTAGATCCTTTACAGGTGAATCTTTTCACATCATCTCAGAATTACAAACTAAAAAGATATTTTTCAGTTTATGGAAAAATAGGTGCAGAAAACTTTGATGCCCTGTGAGTGAAATGGCCAACAGGATGTCTATATGCATTTCCTCCCATAACAATGCTTCAAAAGGTACTAATGAAAATTTAACAAGAAAAAGCACATGGGATTTTAATTGCACCATTTTGTCCAAGGAGACCATGGTTTCCGTTACTAGTACGAATGTCAATAACACCACCAGTAGAACTGCCAAACAGACCAGACCTATTAAGTCAGGGACCAATTCATCATCTAAACCCAGAATGGTTGCCGTTGAATGCATGGAACTTGAAAGGTTGAAACTGAAACAGTGTGGTTACTCAAAAGATGTTGTAAACACCATTATGGCATCGCAAAGAAAAACAACTCAAGAAATTTGTAATAGAACATGGAGAACATTTGATGATTGGTTTAAAACTAGGAATATAAAAGCAGAGACAGCAGAGATACATCATGTGCTGCAGTTTTTACAGGATGGATTAAGAAAAGGTTTAAGGCCCAATACACTAAAATGCCAAGTTTCAGCATTAGGGGTGTTACTACATTATAACACAGGTAGTCTTTCTGCACATTAACACATAAAGAGATTCATAAGAGGAGCAACCTTATCTTCTCAACCAACAATGCATAGATTTCCTACATGGGACTTGAACCTGGTTCTAAACAGACGAACAAAACTACCTTTTGAACCACTCCAAACAACAAGTTTGAGCCATTTGTCTTACAAGGTTTCTTTTCTTGTGCAATTATTTCAGCAAGGTGAGTTTCAAAATTAGCAGTGTTATCAGTACAACCAAGGTTATGCAAATTTGAGGAAGATACATTAGTATTAATTCTAGATCCCATGTTTCTACCTAAATGTATATTAAATAAAAGGTATATGGATACAATATACTTACCAACACTTTGTCCAAACCCAAAATACCCAGAAGGAAAAAGATGGCATACTCTGGATATTCAAAAAAGCTGTACAGATGCACATATATTTTAAGGAGATCAGAAGTGTTGTTTCTATTTTTCCATCCAAGGACCATGGGTCAAAAAGCATCTAAAAATATAATATCAAGATGGATCAGAGCATGCATATTTTAGTGCTATGATTTAGAAAAAGTGCCAAGACCAAAAAATGTGTAAGCGCATTCAACAAGTTCTATGGCAACCACAAAATCATATGCAGTTTCTATATCATTGAAAGATGTTTATGAAGCAGCAGGTTGAAAAGAACTGACCACTTTCTTCAAACACTATAAATTAGACAAATACAGGTCAGCAGCAGCACCCTTCGGAAGGATGGTGTTACAGGCAGTAGTTCAGGAAACACAATAATATCCCACCTATACTGAGGGCTAGGGTAAATACCAATTGTGCTGGATTACTGCACTTACTATCCCAAGAATGAGAAGCTATACTTACCAAGAAGGTTCATTCTGGGGTGGCAGGAGCAGTGATCCACACCCTCCCATATATAAATGACAGAAGAAATGTGGGAGAAAATACATAAATGAAGATGATTATAGACAATAAATATTAGATAAAGTCAGATAGAGCTAGATAACTAAACTGCTGGAGAAGAAGGGAATCTCAGCATCTGTAACTGAAAAGAACATAGACTCTTGTTAGCACAGGTTGTCACGTGGGGATAAACCCAATCATGGTGGATTACTGCTCCTTCCATCCCAGAATGAACCTTCTCAGCAAGTATAACTTCTCATTTCAGTTTCTTTTCTGATTAAACCCAAGATGCAGTTTGTAATTTTAAACAGGAAAAGCATACTAAGTTAGCATTTTCACCAAGCTGTCTACCACGATCTCTTTCTTAGTAATTCACAGTCAGATCCCAGCAGCATGTATGTGAAGTTGGGAATTCCCCCCTAGTGTACATCACTTTACATTGAAACTATTTGCCACTTTTCCTTCCACATCTCTTTTATGTCTAGAAGTAGATTCAGAAGGAGGGCCAGTATTGTGTAGTAGTTTGAGCAATGGACTGCAACTCAGGGAGAGCAGGGTTTGAATTCCCACTTGAATATATTAAAAAAAAAATCAACTGGATGACCTTGGGAAAGTCACACTCTCTTAGCCTGAAAGGATGCCAATGGCAAACCTCCTCTGAAGAAAGTTGCCATGAAAACCCTATGATAGGTTTGCTTTAGGGTTGCCATAAGTCAAAAATGATTTGGAGGCACACAACAACAAAGAATCAGAAGATTTCCATTGACAGAGAAAACAGATGGGAATGTGACAAAAAATCAGCCAGGGTCAATATTCCTAAGAGAGCAAAACTGTGCAGTATAGTATTACTGTATCTGAGGACATATAAATCAAGTACTCTATCTAGAGATCAATGTTACTAAAAGGTAATCTACAGGTCAGTCTACTTCTGCATGTAAAGTCAATCCTTTGTATACTTGGATTTTATGTCAATGAAAACTAGCAAATATTGAGAGGCGTAAATAAAACACAATGAATGAGACATACCTAAGACTGAATCAAAGATGAAGAGGATAAGGTTTTCTATGTTTAATGTGAATGGAGCTCTTTTCATCCATTTTTGTTCTCACTTCTCTATATTTGTGCCGTCAGCAAACTTGGCCACTTCATGGTCCACTGCAACTCCAGGTCATTTATCAACAAGTTTAAAAATATCATTGCCAATGAAGATCCCCGAGTAACTGAACATTTATTCCTACTTTCTGGTTCCTCTTCTTAAGCAGTTATAAGTCCTTAAGTCCTCTTGTTCCATGACTGTTAAGATTGCTCAGGAACATTTGGTGATGAATTGCCAAAAACTTTTGCCAGGCACATTCTATTTTAGTCAACCTATTTGTTGCGTCAAAATGTCTATTTTGTGCACTGTGTTCTCCCAGTTGATGCTCCCACTTCTGTGCCACTTCACCAGCATTCAATGTTGTGTGTTATAAAGTCAAATTATTATTATAATTTGTGCATAAAGCCCAGGTACACTTAGACATTAATTATATGCTTTGTCAATATACTTTTACATGTATGAGTGCTTTTCTTTGAGGATAGGCAGGTCTCAGTCCCTTGCTCTTCACTTATGTTCTTTAATGCTTCTTTTCTCCATGTCAGTGTAGTTATCTTGTAAATGAAAAGTGTGGGAAGTGCCTTTCTCCAGAAATGATTGGTTTGTTTTGATGCAATAATTCTTCTTTCAGTAGCACAGTAATTTCCTCATATGCCTGATGAAGGCTGTCGGAAACTTTCTCAAAGCAGTTTATCATTAGGACAGTTCCCTCCCTCCTCTGGGAACCCATTACTTTCTCTCTTCTCAAAGCGAGGCAATGGATAGGACAAGGCACTTCCACTGTCTCTGTTCTTTTCAGTCAACAAGCAGAGCAGAAATGTGAACCAGTTATCTTCTGCCCTTGTGTCTTGATAAGTTGGTGTCAACATAGTATACCTTTCAACAGTTAGAACCAGTTGTGACTTAGAATGACTTAAAACAGGTGCTGAGCTGTTAAAGCTAACATATAGATATATATCTATTTTTAATATAATTCATTTCATAGAATTGTTACGGTTCAAAAAATCATTAGCTGATCTTGTTCAAGTAAAACAGCAGAACCAGAAGCTTCAAAACAAAGATTGCATTTATTTCTGTTAGCAGAAATAAAGAGCTGTCTGCTCCGGGATCATTCCTTACTAGAGCAGCCCCTCCTCTGTGTTAACAGCCAAGTTTTATACATGTTAGAGTTACAAAGAATTCCATAATCAACACATTTTCTAGACAAGTGACGCCTGTGACTTGAGCATCTGGCTTTTTAATTATACTCCCTACATACTATGAAGCTCGACTTGACCTAGGCATATATTTGTCAACATCCTCTCACTCCTTTTCTCTTGCTAAGGACATTCTTTCACTCCTTCTTTTGCCAAGGACATGTATCAAAGAGCTTTTCAGCTGCGTCCTCTACATTCTCATTATCTCTTGAACCTTATCAACATCCTGGGTAGACGGGATGAAATCACTCTTTTCCCTCCTCCCATATCCATTTCACCTTTCCTTCACCCAAAATAATTACACAGTTCAACCTTCGGTCAGATGCTCTCTTAAAAATCAGCTCCAAGCCTTTAACTTTTCCTTACTATTATTGATTAGCTATAGCATATATATTTTAATAATCTACTACCCTCACAGTCCCCCCTTTGATGATTTTCATCAAACACTGCCAGTGGATGATGGAAAACATCACCTTATTCTTTAGAGTCTAGCCGTACGAAGAGCAGCTGATGTCATCTCATGGTAGCTGCAGTAAGGCTTAGCTCCAATCTTCTTCCTCTCCAGTTGCAGGTCTGCCCGAGGGTAGAGAGACAACAGCTTCCAGGTATGTGTTGCTCACCTAGGGGCTAGCCTGAATCTTGTTTCCTCACCAGGTGCAGGTCTGGCCAAGCCTGGACAGCCCTTGGAGTGTCTACAGGCTTTAACCTAGCCTGAGTTCTTCTACTGCAAACAGCTGACCTCTGATGTTTCTTTCTTTTAAAATTGGACAGGGGAACTGCTAATGATATATTCAATCTAAAACATAACTGGTTAATACGTGTATATATGCATTTACATGCGATTAAAGGCTCAAAGCCCTAAAAAGTTAAAAGAAATCTTCCAGAATGAGATGGGATCTCTGTTCCTGTAAACTCATTAAATGCAAAGCAGAACGTCTATCTGCAATTTCTTCTATCATTTTTTTCATTCCATTTATTATCAGGGGCAATATGCATGGCATAAAAATGCACAACAAAACTCCAACTCCAACAATTCCAATTAACCCTTTAATCCCTCCGAGCCATGCAAACCAGGAATCCAGTCCATCCCACTGAATTCCTTCCCATTTTTGAACAGGAACATGGGCTAATTTAACTATCTTTTCTGATATTTCTTCAATCACTTTCCCATTATCATCAATTTGCAAACAACAATTGGTAAGATTAAATTTGCCACAAACACCTCCTTCAGCAGCAAGCAAATAATCTAAAGCCAAGCGGTTCTGATAGACAGCATTGCGAAGCTGAGTTTGAGTTCTAGACAATGTAGTTAAAGCCCTTGCAGTTTCATTAGTAATTATTTCTAACACAGCTTGTAGGCGAATTATTCTATTTAACATATATATAGGTGTTCTATATCCATAGGAGCCATCTTGAGCCCACGTAGCTGGGCCGTAAAATTGAATAATTCGTTCGGGAGGCCATTGGTCGTCCCCCCATTCTCCTATGGTTATAGGAGCTCTCTTTTTCCTAGCATACACAGGATGTCCCAACTGAGTACCTTCAGAGAGGGGAATTAGGAAAAATGAAGGTCTGATTTCTCCTAAAGTACACGCTCCTTCCCAGGGGTCAGGTAGCTGTGAATAAGCATATTTTCCACACATCCAATAAAGTCCCCTTGGGGCTTTCCAGGGAGATTTAGTTTTGTTAACTGCCCTGGGTCCCCGTCCTCTGGGTCTCAATTTATTTTTCAGCTCAGTTGGCTACAAGTTGTTTACTGGAATCACTGAGCTATTTGGCCAATAAGTTATTTCATTAGTTCCATTTATTATTGTGGCCGTTTCACAAGGGACATGTCCCATTTTAGGAGCTCTCTTTGCAAACCTCTGAACACACCATTTACTAACTATAACACTTTTAAGTATCCACTGACTGTGAGGATTAGTCCTGTTAATTTCATTATAAGGCTCACTCACATTCATCTCTGCTGCCTCCCATGGCCATTGATCACCTACTTGAGTCCCCCCACACACATAACAATTAGACACATTCAGTGTTATAGCAACAGTTTCAGCAAAGGTAGTAAACAGGTTACGGGTTGCTTCAGGAACTTGGAATGGGGTTTTTGTTTCTTCCCAAAAATCAGAGTAGAAGACAGCTTCCTTTACGTGTGCTGTCTCCACTTCTCCCATCTGGACTATGTGAATGAAAAACACTCCCAAGGGATCCTTTCCCTGTCCATCCACACCCATTCCAATATATTGACCATACTTGGAGATATAAGATTGGGGATCTTTTATAGTAACATTGACATAGGTGCACTGGCCGGCTGAACATGAGCCAGAGATCGACACCTTGGTTATTACAATCTCTGCCTCCTGATCAGCAAACCAAGTGGCTCCAAGTATACATTCCCAAGAATGGCACGCCCCCCCCCCTTTTCTCAGCAAACTGACAACCACGACCTTTCCATCTAGGTGTGTCAGGGACCTTGCCTGGGCAGATGTATTTACCCTTATCTGCATAATACCTTTGCCAAGACAAACTTCCACAATTAGGCCATGATGCCACTGATTTGCAAAACTCCACTGTAAAGTTAACTCTGGCATCAGGACCAGGCATCCTTGTTTTGACAAGAATGGGGCCCCGTTCCAATTTTAAGTTACTCGAACGGGCCTCAAACCACCACTGTGAAGGACTTTCTTGAGGATCATAACAAGTAACTGTAGTACTCTCTATGCATGCTGTGTAAGTGATATTTTTAAGGACACAGCTCTTTTTGTTACCATAACAAGTATATTTAGTCAAGTATACCAGAGTTTCTTGAATCTTATCTTCCATTCTAACTCTCTTAACACAACTCCTGCATGGATCTTTCACAATTTCACAACGGGTTGGGGGAAGCATCAGCAGTACAATAGCCACAATCAACAAAGAAACAACCAACATATAAGAACATCTGAGACCAGGCATGAAATCATCACCTGAACAACAAAAGGCTTTGGTTTTGGAGTGGCGAACATTTTTGTTAGTAGGGATAGGGAGCATGATGACATACTCGTTTGGAGATCTCAGTTCTCCAGGACCTTTCCTGACTTGCTTTGGGGCATCAACAAAAGTCACTCTTTTCGGAGGGTCATCTTGAGGCCTTTCTGGTGGGCAATCGACCATCCTTCTGTGGCAGCGGGTTTAACCCGACTCCAATGAATCCAAACGGGATTTCCCTCCACCTTTAAAGCAGTAGGGCTAGTTAGTAGGACGACGAAAGGGCCCTCCCAGGTTTTCCCTAGGGTGCTCTCTTTGTAACTTTTAACCCATACAGTGTCCCCCAGGCTGAATCCATGAACAGGGGTAGTGAGACCTAGTGGGCACTGTTCTGCATACTGACTGATCTCTAGGACAGATTGGTTTAACTCTTGAAGTACCCTTTTAAGGCCTATCTCCCCCCTTAGATCCAAGGTCTCCACCATTGCTGGCAACGGCGGTGGTCTGGCAAAGACCATCTCATAGGGAGTCAAACCGTTGGCCCCAGGAGTGCATCTCATATGCAAAAGGGCCACTGGCAACATCTGAGTCCATTTGGTCTTAGTTTCGGCACACATCTTCCTTAGGTGCAGCTTAAGGGTCTGGTTGGCTCGTTCGACCATGCCGCTACTCTGAGGTCTCCAGGCACAATGAAACTTCCAGTCTATTTGGAGGGCAGCACTTAGCTTTTCTGTAACTTCGGACTGGAAACTAGCTGCGTTGTCTGTGTTCAACTGTTGTGGTATCCCATAGCGGGGTAGTATATTTTCAAGAAGGTGTTTGACCACTTCTTTTGCTCCTTCAGTTTTCACTGGCCAAGCTTCAACCCACTTGGAAAAGGTGCATATGGCTACCAAGACTATTTTATAGCCACCAGCAGGAGGCATGTGGGTGAAGTCCATCTGAATTACTTGAAATGGTTGGCTGCCTCTTAGAATTTGTCCAGGCTGTGGGACTGGTCCCTTACGGGGATTGTTTTGTGCACAGATCACACATCTTCGGGATGCTTCTGTACAAAGGGAGGCCAGTCTATCAATGTACATGGTCTTCTCAATCAAATGCCGGAGGGCTTCCTTTCCCAGGTGACACTGATCATGCATATGGAAAACTGCAACACGGGCTATATGTTGAGGCACCCAGAGTCGTCCATCAGTTAGAATTAACCAGTCATTTTTGACTTGGTATCCATTTCTTTTTCCTTCTTCTATCTCTTTCTGGGTGTAGGGAGGCGGTGAGTCAAGGTGAGGCAATGTCACAACCATAAGATGGGATTCACCTTGGTATGGCCTTAGAGCTGCTTCCTTGGCTGCTTTGTCAGCTCTAGCATTACCACGAGCAATAGGATTTGATTTTCCTGTGTGTGCTCTACAGTGAATCACTGCCACTTTGTTTGGTTTCCAGATTACTTCTAACAGCTGTTGAATTTCAAAGGCATGTGCCACCTCTTTTCCTTCTGCTGTCAAGAATCCCCTCTCTCTATATAATGCTCCATGTACCTGGACAGTTAGGAAGGCATATTTAGAGTCTGTGTAGATAGTCACTTTTTTTGCCTGTTGCCCACTCCAAGGCCTTAATGAGGGCTATCAATTCAGCTTTCTGAGCAGAAGTATTAGCAGGTAGTGGTTCAGCCTTCAAGGTCTGATCTTCGGTGACCACAGCATATCCTGCACGCCGGATTCCATTTACTATAGAACTGCTTCCATCAGTAAATAAGATAGTACTTCCAGGGATGGGCACGTCTTTCAAGTCTGGTCTGCTAGAATGCACAGTCGACATTATTTCTTCACACTCATGCACAGGCTGTTCTGGCAAAGGCATCAGGGTGGCAGGGTTCAGCGTAGTTCGATCTTTGATGATGACACTAGGATTCTCACATAGCTGAGCTCTGTACTTTACTAGACGGGAGTTGGTCATCCATTTTGGCTCTTGTACTTCTAGCAGCGACTGAATGGAATGTGAGGTAGTTACTTCAATGGTCTGGCCATAGGTTAGCTTAATTGCCTCAGTGAGCAGCAAAGAGGCAGCTGCTATGCTGCGAAGGCAGCCTGGCCATCCTCGGCTGACAGGATCCATATTTTTGCTCAGATAGGCCACAGGTCGATTCCAGCTTCCTATTTTCTGAGTAAGGACGCCCACTGCAGTTCCTCTGCGTTCATCCACAAATAGCTGGAAGGATTTGGTGATATCAGGCAAGCCAAGAGCAGGAGGGCTGGTCAGGACTTGTTTCAGCTGCCTTAATGCCTGGATTTCTTCTCCTGTCCATTCTAGGGGATATGACTCTGGAATTCTTCCTTTTAACATCTCATATAGTGGCTGAGTCATAGAGGCAAAGTCTAGGATCCAAATTCGACAGTAGCCTGCCATTCCCAAGAACACTCTGAGTTCCTTCTTGTTAGTTGGTTGAGGTAGACAGTTGATAGCTTGGGTTCGGCTGGCTCCTAGAATTCTTGTGTCCTTCTTGATGACAAATCCTAGATAGGTGACTTCTTGGCTACAGATTTGTGCTTTGGCTTTACTGGCTCGGTATCCACAGTCTTCGAGCCACCGGAGCAGTTCAATAGTGTCAGTCAAGCACTCTTCTTCAGTCTGGCGGGGCAAAAGGAGGTCATCTACATACTGGAGGACAAGACCAACTTCTTCCTGGAATTGCTGTAGGTCTTTGCCCAGTTGTTGCCCAAATAACACTGGAGAGCTCTTTAGCCCCTGAGGTAGACGGAGCCATGAGAACTGTCTCTTTCGGCCCGTTGTAGGATGTTCCCATGTGAAGGCAAAGATAGCTTGAGAGTCTGGGTGAAGAGGTATGGTGAAAAAAGCATCCTTCAAATCAATCACAGAATACCATTGGCTTCCCCCTGGAATTAGGCTTATGAGGGAATATGGGTTGGCAACAGCTGCTACAATGTCCTTGATTTGCTGATTCACCAACCGAAGATCTTGAACTGGACGATATTCACCCGTGTTGGGCTTTTTTACTGGTAAAAGTGGGGAGTTCCAAGCGGAAACCACAGGTGCTAGAATCTTCTGTTGTATTAGCTTTCCAATATGTGCATGCATGGAGTGCCAAGCATGGGCTGGGATAGGATATTGAGGCTGGTTTACCACAGTATAGTTGTCTTTCAGTTCTATGTAGACTGGTTCAGCAAATCTGGCTAACCCTCCTGGGTTATCTTCTGACCAAAGTCCAGGCACAGCTCTGATGACTCGCTCTGCAACATCAGATCTATTGATGATTAGGGAGGCACATTGTCCTATGGTTGGTCCCAACCTCCAGGCTTCTTGAAGAGGACAAGTGATGGACAAGGGTTGACCTCCAGCAGTTCCTGTGACTCAGCCATCAGTATGGAAAGAAAGGGTTGCTTGTACTTTACAAAGCAGGTCTCTTCCAATCAGTGGGATAGGACAGGATGGAAGTAGGATGAATTCATGTTCAACCTCACAAGGACCAATTTTGGTTTTTATGGGTTTGAATTGTGGGGCTTGCATTACTTGTCCTTCTGCTCCCATAACAGGGACATTAGTCTTCTTAGCCAGAGGTATTGGCAATTTGGTATTGACTACTGAACGTTGTGCCCCTGAGTCCAGGAGACCAGTGATTTTCTTTTCTCCCACTGTGATTTCCAGTACGGGGTTGGGAGACATCTTCAATCTTCTTCATAGTATTCCTCTATGGTCATGGCTCGGGCAGGTGGGGCTGGAAAGGGTGCCGCCTGAGGGTTCAAACTTCCTCGGCCTCTTCCTCTTCCTCTAAATGGTCCACTTCCCCGCCCTCGAGTTCCATTGTTGGCTCCTTCTTGGGTTCGGAAATTACCTCGGGAATTGGGGTGGTAGTTGCCTTGAGCAGCTGAGTTGTAGCCAGTTTGAGCAGCGGGGGGGGGGGGGGGAACTACCTCGTGCAGCCTGAGGTCTTTCTGGGCATTCATTCTTCCAGTGGCCTTCCACTTTACAATATGCACATTGAGTGCGGCTCAAGGGGGTTCGTTGCTGCAAGCGTTGGGAATCAGGGTTCAAGGCAGCAGCTAGCAGGCTCGCTTTTTCTTTCATGCGTTTACTTTGTTCTTTCTTTTCCTCTACATCTCGGTTAAGGAACACTCGGTCAGCCAGTGCCTTCAATTGGCTGAATGGCATCCCTTCAAATCCTGGAGTTTTCTGCAGTTTTCTTCTAATGTCTGGAGCTGATTGGGAGACATAGACCATGGCTATCATCTGTCGGTTTTTTTCATCTGCTGGATCAATCGGCGTGTATCTTCGATAAGCTTTCATCAATCTCTCCAAAAAGGCTCCTGGGCTTTCATCCTTTTCTTGAACTATATCATGGATCTTCTGCAGGTTCATCATGCGCTTGCGTCCTTGCTTTATGGCATTCACTAGGGCTTCCTGATAAGTTCGCAGCGACTTTCTGTCCTCCTCATCCTCAATCTTCCAACCAGGGTCTGTGGTAGGGGCATATTTCTTCAGGTACTCTGAATTCCTCTCTTGGCCCACTCCATCTATTCTCGCCTTCTTCAATGCGGCTTCTTCTAAGTTGGTTTGGATCTGCATGCGTTGTTCAGAAGTTAAAACATACCCTTCCAGTTGCTGGACATCAGACCAAGTGGGGTTATGGGCTGTCATCACCCCTTCCATCATATCCACAAACTGCTCAGGATCATCTTCATAAGAGGGTCCATGATTTTTCCAATTCAAAAGGTCTGATGTATTAAAGGGCACATAAGAGTATGTATTCACTGTGGTATAGCTGGTGTGGCCCGCTCCATCTGTCTCTGGGACAACTGCTGGGGAGATCCGGATTGGCATAAGTTTAGTTGTGTCAGAAATCTGGATTGGCATGGGTTTATTTGCTGAGTTAGAGACTGGTATAGGAGCTAGCCTGGCTGTTGTCTGCCGTGTCTGCATCCTTTGGCTAGAGGAGGGCGCTGGTTCCACATCCATTTGTTCATCATCCTTCTCTTCTTCTCCATCACTAGATGGATGAACAATTATGGGAATCTCAGCTTGAGCTTGTGCCAAGACTGTAGCTGGAGCCTGTACAGGGACTGAGGTAGCAGCTTGAGCTGGTATTGAGGCTATAGCTTGAGCCGGCACAGAGACTGAGGTAGAATCTGGAACAGGGACAGGAGCGGAAACTGGCATGGAGGCTGATGAAGTCGGCACAGGAACTTGGACAGCGGTTGGTGCAGGGACCGGGACTGGAGGAGGCATAGGCACTGGAACAGGAACTGGCTGAGGGGCAGGAGGTGCCGTTGGGAAGTTAAGCACATAAGGCGGTGGAAGCTCTTCTAATGGGACCTCTAGAATGGGAACCTTCTTCCCATTTTCAGCAAAGGTAAGGCTTTGTGGCAATTGAACAGACTTGCTCTGCTTCTGGCTCTTCTTAGTCTGTGCAAGTAAGATCAGCGCTGCTTGTTCTACCATCTTTTTAGCCCAAGGTGGTGGATCTCTGGAGATCTTTCTCCATCCCTCAACATAAGGAATGTCTTCAGGATTCCCAGGGTTTCCTTCCACAATCACCACATTCCATAGGCGGCCAATGGCAGGGCCATAAAGGGTTCCTTGGGCTGGCCAGTTCACTAGAGGGCCAAGTCTTGGCCAGTCTATGTTGCACTTGATCTTCATGTCTTCCACATTGCATTTCATGGGGTCAAAGGCTTCAGCAAAATGTTGGGTCATCAGATCTAAGGGGCTCCGGGAAACACCTCCCCCCATCCTACCTTTCTACGCTGACTTCTAAAGGATAGTGAGAGAGACACACAAGGAAGGGTATTGACAGGAAGCAAACCAACTATGGGGATTGGGGTAAGTTGGTTTGTGGACTTTTAGGGATGAGAAGCCCCCACCCAAAAGCCCTCCCGATAGATTTCAGAAACAGGAATAAGAGGGTGATCAAGCCTCTTCTTTCCCTCAACTGAGGCAGCTGGCAGGTAACTGGCAGGACAGGTAAAGAAAAGAAGAACCCCTTTATATACTCGCCTGCGAGTCTTCCAGGTGTCCTTCACCGGCCGGGATTGAAGAAAGACTAGATGCAATCTGAGTAAGGCTTCAGGGAAACTCCCTTGTTGGAATCTCTGCAGCTTCTCCTGTTTCTCTCCGTCTCCACCGGGCCTCTAGGTTTCCCAAAGGGCGCGCTCCAAATGGGGAGGAAGCGAGACAGGAATCTACAAAGCCAAGAAGGCCCCCAGGAAAGATCCTAGCCTTGCTGTTTACAGAACAAGAAAAAGCAGCTTGCTGTTTGCAGCCTTGCTGTTTATAGAACAAAGGAGAGCAAGGGGAACTTCCCCAGCTCTTTCGATAGCCCCACGTTGGGACGCCAAAATGTTACGGTTCAAAAAATCATTAGCTGATCTTGTTCAAGTAAAACAGCAGAACCAGAAGCTTCAAAACAAAGATTGCATTTATTTCTGTTAGCAGAAATAAAGAGCTGTCTGCTCCAGGATCATTCCTTACTAGAGCAGCCCCTCCTCTGTGTTAACAGCCAAGTTTTATACATGTTAGAGTTACAAAGAATTCCATAATCAACACATTTTCTAGACAAGTGACGCCTGTGACTTGAGCATCTGGCTTTTTAATTATACTCCCTACATACTATGAAGGTCGACTTGACCTAGGCATATATTTGTCAACATCCTCTCACTCCTTTTCTCTTGCTAAGGACATTCTTTCACTCCTTTTGCCAAGGACATGTATCAAAGAGCTTTTCAGCTGCGTCCTCTACATTCTCATTATCTCTTGAACCTTATCAACATCCTGGGTAGACGGGATGAAATCACTCTTTTCCCTCCTCCCATATCCATTTCACCTTTCCTTCACCCAAAATAATTACGCAGTTCAACCTTCAGTCAGATGCTCTCTTAAAAATCAGCTCCAAGCCTTTAACTTTTCCTTACTATTATTGATTAGCTATAGCATATATATTTTAATAATCTACTACCCTCACAGAATCATAGAGTTGGAAGTGACTCCTAGAATCATAGAATTATAGTGTTGGAAGAGACCCCAAGGGCCATCCAGTCCAACCCCCTGCCATGCAGGAACTTCCAATTACAGCATCCCTGACAGATGGCCATCCAGCCTCTGCTTAAAGACCTCCAAGGAAGGAGACTCCACCACACTCCGAGGGAGTGTATTCCACTGTCGAACAGCTCTCACTGTCAGGAGGTTCCTCCTAATGTTGAGGTGGAATCTCTTTTCCTGGAACTTGCACCCATTGTTCCGGGTCCTAGTCTCTGGAGCAGCAGAAAACAAGCTTGTTCCCTCCTCAATATGACATCCCTTCAAATATTTAAACACGGCTATCATATCACCTCTTAACCTTCTCTTCTCCGGACTAAACATCCCCAGCTCCCTAAGTCGTTCCTCATAGGGCTTGGTTTCCAGACCCTTCACCATTTTAGTTGCCCTCCTTTGGACACGCTTCAGTTTCTCCACATCCTTTTTGAATTGTGGTGCCCAGAACTGGATACAGTATTCCAGGTGAGGCCTGACCAAAGCAGAATAGAGTGACACTATTACTTCACTTGATCTAGACACTATACTTCTATTGATGCAGCCTAAAATTGCATTGGTCTTTTTAGCTGCTGCATCACACTGTTGACTCGTGTTCAACTTGTGGTCTACCTGGACTCCTAGATCTCTTTCACACATAGTCTCATTCAGCCAGGTGTCCCCCGTCGTATATCTGTGCTTTTCGTTTTTCCGCCCTAAGTGCAGTACCTTACATTTCTCCATGTTGAATTTCATTTTGTCACCTTTGGCCCAGTTTTCTAGTCTGTTCAAGTCCTGTCTTCTGGGGTATTTCTGCTTCCTCTTCTTAAGCAGTTATAAGTCCTTAAGTCCTCTTGTTCCATGATTGTTATGCTTGCTCAGGAACATTTGGTGATGAATTGCCAAAAGCTTTTGCCAGGCACCTCCCCGATTGTGCTCAGAGGGGCAGGGTATAAATAAATAAATTATTATTATTATTATTATTATTATTATTATTATTATTATTATTATGAGAGACACTAGCAAACTGGTAAAACAATATACTTGTTACAACAAAATCAACAAAAGAAGAGACAGAAACAATAAAATAATTGATCAAGAGACCCAAGATAAGAGAGACCTAGAAAACCGTACATAGAGAGATCTTGTAGCACCTTTGAGACTAACTGAAAGAAAAAAATTGGCAGCATGAGCTTTTGTAGACATCTGAGAAAGTAGACTGAAGTCTATGAGGATGGCAATGGCAAACTCCCTCTGAAGAAACTTGCCAAGAAAACCCCATGATAGGCAAATGTCTTAGGGTTGCCACAAATTGGAAATGACTTGAAGACACACCGCAACAAAACAAATCTCAAAAGAGGAGAGGCAGCGTGGTGTACTGGTTTGAATGTGGGAGTATGGAGTCCAGGATTCAAATCCTTCTCGGCCATGGAAACCCACAGGTTGACCATAGTCAACCTCAGCCTCAGCATAAATTTTGCCAAGAAAACTCTGTGATAGGGTTTTCTTTCTTAGGGTCGCAATAAGTTAGAAATAACTTAAAGGCACACAACACACTTCTTTAGAAAAGTATGCAAAGGGATCTTGTAGAGTCTTTGAAAGTAACTGATAGAAAGGAGCTAATAGCATGAGCTTTCATAGACTTGAGCCTACTTCTTCAGATACATGTGGTGGAGGAAGAAGGCTCAAGTCTATGAAAGCTCATGCTACCAGCTTCTTTCAATTGGTCTCAAAGGTGCTACAAGAGCTCTTTGCATAGTGATTTTCCAAACTAACACAGCTATGTCTTTGAATCTTAAAACAGATTTTTGCAAGAAGGCGGTATTACTCTGTCAAACTGGCAAATGAACTGATGAATTTTCATTGAATTCCACATGATTAAGAAGTGCAAAAATCCTAACAACCCTGAATTCGGTTGTCATTTTATATCTATAAGAACCATCTGGCAATTCCAAACTTACTTTTTTTTTTTTTTTTTTTTTTTTTGCATATTTAGGCTGATTCTAAATATACACACATCAAGGAAATGTGATGACAGAGTAGAATAGGAAACATGAATAGTTGTGATAGCTGTAGTAAGCACTCTCAGTGTTTTCAATATGTTACTGGCATGGCTTTTCTGTTTAAAGAAGACGTGTTTCTCACTTAGCTGTGGAAAACATGAGAACAGTATTCCTCAGTCTATATTAGTTTTACTCAAGACTTGGCACACAAGAATTTATATGTTGTGTTTTTTCTTATTTTCTGTCTTTCTGTGTTAAAATGCAGTTCCCAGTACATTTCCATGCTGTGTTTTAAGAGGTCTTTCACTAGTTTCTTCAAAATTCAGAAAAGAGCTCTCATAATTTCCCGTCCTCTCTCCACACGTTTGATTTCAAGCCCATATATTACAATTTATTTACTAATCATGTGTTAATAACTAGCTGAATATAACTTTGTCCATAGTCATATCAATTAATTATTGGGCTTCATTTTTTCTGGATTGGCTAAAGAAAGACAATGATTTTATTGCATTTTTACCAGCTGACTGTATAAATAACTGAAATTGGAAGAATTGTTAATAGAACTCTACAAAGATGTTGTTTAGTAATGTAGTATATTTTACTTCTATCATTTTCCAGAACAACTTTCTACAGAACTTTTTATCACTGTCATTACCAAAAGGAGGTAATAAAAACCTTAGTGCACTGTCTGTTGCTTGGCTAAAGCTGCTTTTGAATTTATCATTTGGAGAAGATGGACAGCAAATGATTATGAAGCTGAATGGTAGTTTAGATCAGCTTATAGAGATGGCCAAGTACAAACACCGAAGTAATCCATATATGATCCTTCTGATTTTGCACAACACTTGCTTTAGCCCAGCCAACAAACCCAGGATACTAGCAAATGGTAAGTGCTGATTGTTTTGCTTATGCTCTGGCTCTGATATAGTACTGATCTTTGATGCTAATATAAGTTGCTGAGAATCTGTTGATAGATATTGTGAATGATATACGTACGTCAAGGTCCTATACACTTTTAGCATAGCATTTTATGTTGGTGCAATTATGCTGGATCCAGAGTTGTACAGTCAGCTTTATCGGGTTCAACCATCTTGAAGTCATCCAGTGGGCAACAATTGATTCCCACCCTACCCAGTATGTCAAAAGTGAGGAATTGGGCAGAATATACGCTTGCAAAATAATTGGTTGTGCTGGGGTCCACATTGAGAAAGTGCAGCCTCGTGCACTCTTACTTCTATGCTAGTATAATACCCTAACAGGATTATGGCCTTAATCTTCATTCATCTATGCTGTGTGTATTAATTTGAGATTTTCAGCTGAAGAATTTTGTAATATATTATTACGTAATTCTTATTTTAGAACACACTGTAAGCCAGGGGTGGGCAACCTAAGGCCCGGGGGCCCCAGACCGGTCCTGCCGCTGCCGCCCCCTGCCATGATGATATTGATTATTGTTATTACTTGTTCTTGGGGTTTTCTTGGCAAAATCTCCACAGGGGTTTTGCCATGACCTTTCTGGGGCTGAGAGAGTATGCATGCATATTTTTTTTAATTTTTAATTTTTAAATTTATTTTTATTTATTTATTGTGCTTCTGCCCCCCAATTGTCTGAGGGACAGCAACCCGGCCCCTGGCTCAAAAAGGTTGCCTACCCCTGCTGTAAGCTTTCATACTGAAATTAAGAAAATCATTAATGTATTCACTGAATTTATAAACCACCCTTTAATACTAGACTCTTAGTGTATAGGCTTAAAGAGGGGAGCATGTATAGGAAAACTAAGGGAAAAAATGTAGAACAGGAACCATAAAATAAGTAAGTTTGTGGGAATGCAGGAAAACATATAGTTAAGAAGTCTATAAAAATGCTTGAATACCTGGACTAACGTTAGAAAATGAAATAGCTGGGAGGTCTCCAAAGGCATACAGGCAACTCAGAGCATTAGACTAATATAAAAGTTGTTAGAGCAATGATAACTGTGACCAGGAGAGATTGCTGCACCTGTGATGACCTTTGTTATTGAAAGGTGTTGCATGTCACAGGTGCCACTTTCTCTCGCAATGGCAATAGTAGGTTTATCTGCACTCACAGACTGAGCCTAGTTCTCCAGGAGGATTGTAAACACAAACTGTTTTAAGCCACTGGTTAGATGAGCTACGTATCAATATAACATGTGTCCTATCTGGATTGGCTTTGGAATTAATCTACTAGCCCTATACACATTTGCCACATAAAGGGAGATTACGCTTTAAAACAACAAGTGGGCCTGGCCCGATGTCACACAACTTTTGCATCTAGGAATATGGATGTTTCTGCTTGGAGGTTGCAAATGTGCATATACCTGTGGGAGATAGAATCCAGTGTGATTGAGGTTCCCACTCCCACAAGAATGTATGGAGGTAGGTGTACAGGGCTAAATACCCTAAAGGCATTGGACCCTGTCTGATCATGAAAACTAAGCAGGGTCCGCCCTGTTTAGTATTTGGATGGGAGACCACCAAGAAATACCTGGTGATGTAGGCCATATTTCAGAGGAAGGAACTGACAATACCATCTCTGAGTATCCCCTCGCCTAATTCACGGAATTGCCAGAAGTCAACAGGTGACTTGAAGAGACATACACATATAGGAGTCCACATCTCAGCTATCCATCCCTGTGGAATGTGGGAATGGGGAAGTAGCTTAAGGTAATAGTTGGAGCCAACAATAACAGCCTTGCTGTTCTTTTTTAATGTGGACCTCTCAAATACCAGGAAATTAATGCTGTTAAGATCCATGCCCTTGTTAGACATGTTTTTAGGCAATATGATATGCCATCCTATGTTGTGGTTAGTGCTATCTTCACAAGTGCCTTGGAGCTGGATAGCTGTCAGTGGCCAAGTAGTATACTTAAATCCCAAGTTTCCCTTCTCAGTGAATAAATGGATGGTGAATATGCAACTGAATCTACCATTAAAAGTATTTAGCTGACAAGGAACACCATCCACATAGAATGATAGAATGGGAAGAAATCTGGGAGGTCATCTAGTCTGATAAAGGTATTGGTGTCTTAATTCTCTATCAGTATCTTTTACACTCAGAAAATGAATTAAGCATTGAATCCTTCTTTGTTCTACAACTTTTCTGTCTTCTTTCCAGTACTCAGCAGCTCAAAATATATTCTTCACATATAATTTGGAATACCTGAAATATTTTGGCTTTATTTTTTATGTCTAAATTTATTTTTACAAACAACAATTTTTAATGGCAAGAGACATAGGTAGGGATTAGTTGAAAAAAATATTGTGATGTATATAAACGTAACTCTCCGTGTGTGTCTGTTTGTGTGTTTGTGCCTTCAAGTTGCCTGTTGACTTATGGTGACTTCATAAATTTCATAAAGTTTTTTTTTTAAAGTAAGGTATTCTCAGAGGTGTTTTTGCCTAGTTGTAATATTTATCACAGAATGAAAGAGACAAATTATCTACCAGAATGCACTAGAGCAGCTGAAAATGTGATAGAATGGCCTTTTGTTAAGTACATGTGTGGTCTTTTGTCTTCCTCATAGATAAAGCAGTTGCATTGCTATCTGCTTGTCTGGAAAGCGATAGCCCTGTACCTCAAAGAATAGGAGCATCTGCACTTTGGGCTTTGCTTCACAATTACCAGAAGGTTAGTGTTTTAAAGACAGAATGCTTTTCTGCTGTCATGTTTTTGCAGAAGCATTGTAAGATTTATTTATATATTACATTATATATCACATTTCCATTATTATGGTCAATGTGACTGATAAACAGTGCTGTGTGAATTAAGTTGTTGGGTTTTTTTAAATGGAAGCTCACAGCAAGTTTGGTTAATCTTAGTTTACTCAGCTAAGGTGGTTGATTTTATTTCATTTAAAAAAAAAAACCCTGGAGAAATGCCATAGCAAAGCACATAGTTTTTGTGCAGAAGGTCCAAGTTTCAGCTAGAGTTGAGAAGGATGTTTGTGTGAAACCCTGGAGATCCACTGCCATCATTATAGACATACGGTAAGGGAGCTTTCATTCATAGGATTAGAGCCACAGTCTGCCTTCCACTGACACAGCAACTTTGGTATATCTGAGGATCAATTTTCTGCCACTCAGAACCACTGGGGGCATGCAGACTGCCCAAATTGCCTCCCCCCCCAAAAAAAAATTGCTAGAAATGCACTCCTAGTTTTAAGAGGTTGTTTATTTAAAAATATGATGATGCCAGGGAAGTCTGCAACATGTTTAAAAGGTGAATCACTGCTTTTGGGGTTGTTGTTTTTTAAAGAGACGCAGATCACCCCCTTTTGTCCAAGAAAGGGATATCTGGAGGGATCAGGGTTGCTTAAATAGCTTTGGAGCACCTCAAGGCCACACTCTGTACACCTCTGTCTGAGCAGAATGGTTCTGCTCTTAGAAAGTCCCTCTACCCAATTTTTGTGGCCCACACCAAAATCCCTTCCAACACCACAATTCATCCCATTCAACACAGTCACATGATCCACTGTGTGGCATCATCAAGAGTCTGGAGATGCCAAGATGGGAAGGAAGAGGCAGTGAAGTTCACTTCCACAAATCTGGTTGCTATGCCTAAATCTGGATCCAACCCATGATACCTAGTCCACAAAACAGTTGTCTTACAAGTCTCTTGAGAAAGCTGGAACACAGCAGTCATTGTGTATGGGGACTATACATGAAGAATTTTTGTAATGTATAGAAATACATCCTTGGGGTAGACTTGTCAATTCTATTAATGCTGGTTTTCACATAACTAAAACATATCCCTCCAGTGTCTTTCTTTTCTGCTAGCTACTTTTCTACTATATAGGACACTACTGCATTTACACTCACTCTTTCTTCTGCTATCATACCTCTGGCTAGCTCTTCCATATGGTTCTTCTGAGTTTTGCCAATTACCATGTCAGTCCTTATCTGCTCATTCTTCAGAGCTACTGTAATGTTTTAATCCTACCAGACTAAGTGCTGTCTTCTCACAGCAGCTAGTATAGTAGGTTCCCTGAGACAGTGTAATGTTTATCAGTATCCTGTCAAATCACTCAGCTTCAGCAATTGGTGTCAAGAGCTTTACTACCAACATCCCAAGATGGAGAAGGTGTTGTTCAGTGATCAGTGGCAGAACATTCACTGCATTGCAGTGACTAAGGTCATGGCCACTGTTTCAAACCAGCTCAAACTTGTATCAAATTTCTGACGGGCATATTGAATAAGTGTGTAGAATTCTAGTCCTGTCCTCAGTCCTGCTGCCTTGTTACTCCCCCATTTCCCATCTAGCAAGCATGACGGAATCTCAGTGGCACTTTGCTATTGTTGTGTGCCTTCAAGTCATTTATGACTTATGGCAACCCTAAGGTGATCCTATCACCAGGTTTTCTGGAAATGTGTGACTTGTCCAAGATCACTCAGTGGGTTTCTATGGCCAAGCTGGAAACAACCCTAATCTCCAGAGTTGTGGTACAATGCACAAACCACTATACCATACAGCACCATGAGGATTCAAGTCATTATTTTTATACAGAATCCTCACCTGCACTGTATTTCTTATTTACAGTGGAGTGTGACAAAATGTTGCGAACTTAAAAAAAAAAAAAGTTACTTCCTCATTGCCATTTTTCTGTCCTGATCACAGTTAGTTAATGAAGGCTCTAATAGTATTCAGAAGGTGTATGTTTAAAATGGTGGTTCTTTCTCTGCTCCTGGCTTCTGCATAGGTGCTTATACAGTGCAGAAATCCATCAAATTAACTGGGGTATGGCAGCATAATTAATTATCCTGTAAATTAGTTGATGCATGGCTTTAAAATATGATGTTTATTGTGTTACAGACAGGCTATTTTTGTTATTGCAGAATTGTATTCATCAAGAAATTGGTAAGTGTATCACTCACAAGGCAGCTTAATATTCAATAGAGATCTTCTGTTGTACTGAGCTTTGCAAATAGCCATTTTGGGGGAAATTGTGCTTCCTTTGATGGGTGTATTTTACTGTATTATTCTCTCCTCTCCTTCTCCACAGCATTATTCGCAGTGGTATGCTCACACATTGCAGTCTTAAGTTTGAAAGTGTCATAGCCTTATGGCCAGCTGCCAAGAAAGAAATACAAGAGGAAGGAATGAGTTTAAGAGCATCAGCATGAGGGATTAATGCAGTCATTGGACTGTTCTTTTTTTTTCCTTTTTCTTTTTTTGTGCTACAGGCAAAAGTGACTTTGAAGAATTCATCAATAAAAAGAAGAATAGATGAAGCTTGCATTTCAGTGAAGAAAAGTATGTTTTAATGGAGAAAGTTTGGCTTCTGTCTCAAAGGAATAACAATTGTTTCTATAATTGTTTTGTGGAAAGATTATTAATATTCAGCCACTGATCAGGAAAAAAATGTTTTGCAGTATGATAATTGTTTCCAAAGTCTCACTGAGTTCAGTGGTATTTTCTAGAAAATGTACATAAACATCCTGAAGCTTTATTAACTCTGAATGGTACTCCTAAAATCTGTATGTCCTTTTATTTCAAGGAAAAGCCCTTTAAAGGAAAGTTTTTAAGATTGTTCTGAATATTATTTATATTTTTCTAGCTTCCTGTGGCCTTTCCCCATCTTACATTTTTGAAAATCTTAGAGGAAAGGCAGAGCATAGCTGAAATTCATTTTAAAAAATATTCTTTGTGTGTGTGTGTGTGTTTGTGTGTGTATAAAATGAGCATATTATGTTTTATATAGTGAGAGAAGATCCAGTGTTTCCCATACACATGCCTGTGGATTATAATTTGGTGGCCATCTCCCTAGAACAAGGGTGTAAAATTTATGGACCTTCAGACATTATGTGTGATATAGGCATGCATTCTTTCCACTGAAAAATACATTTCATTCCACTGTTAAATACACAGCCCTCTGTGCAAAGCATGTTAAGGCTGAAACTCATCCTCTGTCTAACTGTCTCCATATTGCTACAGGATTAGTCAGAACTGATGCTTTAAGAATTTGACATATACTTAAGTTGCTTCCGTGAAATCAAGTACAGTTTAAAAGTTCTTAACTTTGACTAGATTATTTTAATTGTCGCTTGTTCAGTTCATCAGCTAGCATGCAACGAATTAAGGGATTTGCTGAATTTATTGTATGCTTACCAAGTGACAGATTGATCGTGCATACTTAAGCAAGCCTAGGTTTACTAAGGAAATTTCTGGACATGTAATAATATGAATAATCAACCCTTAATGCTTTTTGTGTGTTCTAAGGATAAATGAAAAGAGGTTATCCTCTGTTCTTCATATAGTAAATGTTGGCAGGTTGTTGCTAAGCTGAACCAACACTATTTTAGGATATCCTTTCCACTGTTGATGGTTAGTGGGAGAAAAAAAACCTACAGGGTTTATGGGCTTTTTACCTGAAGAAAAAAATAGGTGGAGGCACTTGCTGGTAGCCCAGTGGTGACTCTCTTCTGGGGCGGGGGGCTACACCCCCCCAAGTATGTAGTAGGCTGTGTATTAAATAAAAGACACAACCTTGGAAAGAACTTCTGAAAGCATAATAAGCCAATTGGTAAAGAATTGCAGTTGGAATAGAGTTTGGTGAAAGTGTCTAAGCTACTTAGATGTGTTTTTATAGCATTGTGGGGTATCCCCTCTCCAGGGTGCTCACTCAGATACCCACCCTTGGAGTCATGTCACTCACTTTGCCCCCACAACCTTTAAATGATTCCCTGGATTTAGTCACCATCCCTGAAAGGTCACTGATAGTCAATGAGCCAGATCAACCAATAGATGGGCTCAATAGAAGGCATCTTCCAATGCTTCTAAAGAAATTTTTATTCTGGTAATAATAAAATATCACTTGTGATGTTACTCACAGAATTATGTAAGGAAACAAGGAGGTCCATTTTAATTGGACAGTTTTGCCTTATTTTGATCTTTAATTATGAGAGTGATAGCAATTTATTACATATTAAAACTTATTGCATTTGCCTCCCCTTTTAGATCTTCAAATGCAACAAGAAAGCCAGCAAGATGTCTATCACTTGAAATGTCTAGAAAATCTTGTTCACCTTCTCAACAGTTAACACATTCTATCTGAAGGAATGCTGTGTGTCACAGGATTGGTTTCACTGAAGGACACCAGAACCCAAATGGAAATTTAAACCTAATTTGCTGAAGAAATCCACTAGTGAGAAAAAGTGCTAATCTTTTTGCTTAAAGATCCAAAAAAAGGATTTTTAATCCTGTGCCAAAGAATGTACAGTTAACGTATTTGTTTCTCTGGAAACGTTCCAATTCTAATGTCGTCATATGTGACAGATGGAAGAACAGAATGGAAAGTATAGTTTTTAATGATGTAAATTGTAATTATGTAAAAAAAAATAGTCCCAGTATGTGAGTTTATATAAATAAAGATGTGAGCAAAATATTGATTGTCTTATTCTTATCGGTAGCAGAGGGATGGGGAATCTTTGGCTGTCTATATGTCTCCAGATGTCCCAATCCGTGTGGGCCATGGAAAGGAATCATATATTGTACTATAAAAAAGAACATGACAACAGAAAGGTGGTTTTGAATGTTATCACATGGTGAATAAAGTAAGAGGTGAAAACAAATGGTGGTGCTTATATTGCTGCATGGAAGCAATGTAGCCTCACCAAAGAAATACTTAAAGCCTGGGATTCAGTAGATTTTATGAAGAAGAAACATCATGACATATGTTCCAATAGCAAGAGTGAAATGGGACTAAGAATTACTTTGATGGTATAAAGCATAGTTCGGGGGCCATATAGGCTTCCAGATATTAGACTGCTACTCCTATCCTCCCTATTAGCCAATACAGGTCCTGGTGAGGGATAATGTGAGTTATAATCTAATCGCATCTGGAGACGTCACATTTTCCCTATCCTTGATATTAAAAGTATTAAATGCCTGTCTTGGGTCCATCCAAAGTAAACAACTTCCCTTGATTCTGGAAAAAAAACAGTCATATCTCAGATGTCTGGTAAATTCATTTTCTAGCAAAGTAGGTAGCAACTACAAATCCATTCTTTTATGATTTTCATTATATATCTGACTACCTTTTGTAGCTTTGCAATAAATAAATAAATAGTAACTATAAATGTTACTTCATTCTGTACTCATGCTCCACCATTCAGCTTTCAGTTGCTCCATTTGTTCCACACTAACATTTTCATACAATTTAGTAAATGGAAACATAAACTAGAATGTTTAATGGAAAAGAAAGATAACAAAAAGCTGTGGGTTGATATAGGAAAATATTTTCTAAGCTATCTGAAAGGAAAAACAGATTGCAGGTGTACATTTTTGTCACCTCAGACTGTTGAATTGTTTTCAAAATGACAGAGAGGAGGTTTTGTCAGTGTCGTATATAATAGTTGTTTAGCTCCTCATCCTATAGTGCTAAATTAAAGACTTGAAAGAATCGTACTGGATTAGACTCCAAGCATATGTAGTCCAGCAAACAGTTCACACAGCGGCCAATAAGAATCTCATCAGTGGTGCATGAATACAACTGTGTGATGTGAGAAAGTTGGGATCTGAGCCTTTTTTATATATTTTCTTCTATTTTCTTCTATGCTTCTTGGGAGCCTGAGTGAAAATGATTAGAAATGAAAACAATAGGGTTTACAAGGTTTTTTTCTTTCTCTCACTATTGGCAAGACTTGTAAGAAAATGGCAAATGCTATCACTGTTTTATGTGCATGTGTGGGACAGAGGGAACAGCTACATTCTACAGGTAGAGGAATTTTCCATGCATAGTGGAAATAGCAAGCGCCTGTGGCTTACTAGGTGAAAACCACAGATCTGAAGATAATCTGTCTTGTCTGCAACTGCCAAAGAGGAAATGATAACAGTTTCTCACAGAAAGAGAGGGGGGTAATTAAATCCAGACAGCAACTTCATTAAATTAAATGACACACAAACATCAATCAGCAATTAAGTATCATGTATGACTGCCAAGGTATTATTCCATCATTCTGTTTACATGTGTTGTAAATATTAAGTGGTTTATGTTGTAGCTCAGACATTAGTTCCTACAATCAAAATGAAACTAGTGTCTCTATTTGACCTGCGTCCCACGAGGAAATGACATTCCTTCCTTGATATTTCTGTTATCACAGGCATCACTGCCTTGTGAAAACACTAGTGCATATGATCACTCTCTTTACAGTTTGGTCCTGGACCAAAAATAAGGAATACTGGAACAAGCTGCTTTTTGATTGTAGGAACCGACTGTACACTATGAACATATAAAACCTTCAGTGTTACTGTGTCCCGTCACATAAAGATTTTCTGGCTGTGTTGCTGTGAAACAGCAATAAGGAATGCTGCCATGATTTAAAAATGTTGATGTCCTGCATTGAAGTTGGGGATTTGTAATCTAGGTTTATGCTCTTTAATTGCAGCATAGTCACCTATTTTATATGTTTATGATCATTTTTTAAAAAACAACAACAACCAACACTACTTATTTAAAATAGTTTAAAATATTGTAAAGAAGAAAGACTAAAGAGAAAGCACAGCATAATATATTAAATGACCTTTAATCTGATACTCCCAGGAACAGATATAGCTAATGCGCTCCTTTTAGTATTGTAAATGCACTACTGGCCATTGCGAAAACTTCCAGGCTCAGAACTGAGTCCAGGAGTACACCCAAATAGTAAAGCTGATGTTTCAGCAGGAGTGTGATCCCATTTGACAGGATGAATCCCTGTTCCGCCAGTCTGGCTGTTGACTGACCAGAAGTGCCTCTGTCTTGGCTGGATTATGCTTCCCCTTCTAGTCCACAGTCCAGTCCTTTAGCAACATCAGGTAGTACCCAAATACCTTCTATGGAAAAGATACAGTTGGTTGTCATCAACATACTGGTAACATCTGACACTTAAACATCTGACACTAAAACAACTAGGGGATTAATGTGGCTGTTAAATATCATGGGGGTGCTTAAAGAAAATAATTAATAATAATAATAATAATAATAATAATAATAATATATTTATTTATATCCCACCCCTCTGCAGAGCAATCAGGGCGGCTTACAACATTACAATTACCATAAAATACAACCCCAGTCCCATCCCAGAAAATCCTGAAACTTTCTCACCCTTAGAAAGGTATTAAACAATAACATAAAAGATACTAATATAAAATTCATTTAAAAAAAGATAGTAGCCCCAGCTGTAACAGGGAGTAGGGGAAGAGAAGGGAGGACTGACTTTTAAGGCCGGGAAATCTAGTCAGGAAAGCCTGCCAGAAGAGATCTGTCTTGACAGCTTTCTTGAAGCTGCTCAAGGTAGTAATGAAAGAACATAACAGTAGCCTATTAACATCAGAAATAGGTAAAGATCTCAGTAGCTGGGAAAGATAGCCATTGTATTTGTAGGGAAAATAGCAGTTTTAAATAGATTCATCAAGTTCAGTCTTTCTGTTCCTGCAATTGAGAATAATCAGTAAGAAATATAGCACTGGAAAATTATGAAATGTATATTGTGGTAAAAAGTCCCATAGAACAGCTCATCAAAACCTTTATCAGAAAACAACTTTTTTTTTACTATTAAGCAATAAAAACAGCTTAAAGAGTGTACAGTCCAAATACACTAGCAATAATAAAGCAATTGATCTATGGGAAATGTTTATGGGAGTTAATCTTGTTCCTTTCTCTTTCTCCCTCTTCCCGCTGAAAGGTATTATAGAAATCTGTCCTCCAAGTAGAGAACAAATTTACTGCAGTCTTAGCCCCAGGTTTCTCACCACTGACATCTATTACTGCTAATGAGTTTGCAAATGATGACTGGGATAGAACTATTATCATCTCATTCTGGAAAAAGGCAGTACTCATTTATGTCCCAGATATAGAAGGCAATGGGGAAAAGATCTATTATGGTTTAATCTCAGAATGGATCAGTCAGATCCAGTTATGGCAGTATAAGGCAATCCCCTCTATTCTCGTCAGTGCAAGTCTTAAAGAAAACTTTAAATGGTCTATCTCACCCCATGTTAAGAGCAGTGCATTGTGTTTTTGGGAGGGAAAGCTCTTAGGCACTGGTATTCTGCAGGATCCTAGAAGCTGAAGGCTTTAAAAATTGACAATTAACCAAAGTGGCTCCAAGTAAAAATGAGGCAGACAGACAAGCAGATTTTAGAGCAAAAAATCTATATTAAAAAGACAGAAAAGGATTCCAGCAAAAACCAGCAGAATAGTCAATGCAAGCTGTTTCTCAAAATATAAGAGAACAAAACAGCATGGGACCTAACAACGAACTAATGTGGGGAGGAAGAGTGGTGTTGCTAAGCTTAAGGGGGTTACAGACTGAAACACTCATGGATTTTCTCACCCTCCAATTTGGAGAAGATGGCCGCAGAGTGGGGAAGGCCAGAGAGATGCAGGTCTGTGTCTCTGTTTTTAAAAGTTTTCCTAAATTGAGGGGTAGTCTCCTAAAAGTGAAGGGAATGCCTCTGCGTGGAACAAATGAGCTTCCAAAAAGGCAGAGGTGAACCGTCCCCTTGGGTTCAGAGAATAGCTCTTATGTGGTTGTTACAAAAGGAGGCAATGAGTTCCCTACACAGAGCACAGCAATAAGTTTTTCAAAATTATTTTTATGTTTATCTCACAATGGGGGTGTAGATCAATCTGAGCCAGTTTGGTAGGGTCTCCATTCAGTGGAAGTGGACAAGACAGTTAAGCTCTGATGCCTCTCAGTCAGTGAAACCATTTGGTGGAGTGAGGGAATTTCCAGTCCTGCAGTTTGAAATGAGGCTGGGCTTTTCCAAGATGTCCTACTTTGTCCATTATGATGTTTTTTTTAAGACTTTTGCAACAGACAGTTTTCCTGTCTTATGCATCAAAGTCTAATATTCATATTTACTGAGCACACCTCATTACAGCCATCCAAGATCTGCAGGAAAAGCTATATCCTGTTCGAGGTGCAGATATTTTTTGGCAGATTGATAGCATATTTTCTGTTTTTGTAACAACAACAATACAGACATTTTGGTGTGAAGTATTGAATGTGATTTAAGACACTACTGGGTATAATTTGACACATAATCCTAAAATCTTTTGAAATATGAAGTTCAAACAACAGATTTAGAAGTCACATTTCTAAGTCATGAATAAGGAAAGATACACTAGAGAATATATGGTGTGTGGTAGCATATATTGAGTTAACATATAGGAAAAGAAAATGATAACTGTTACAGAAACAAACATTTACAATGATGGGCACTTTATAAAAATGAAAAATTGTTGGAAAGAAAAGATCACTGATGCAGTTTATCCATATGGTTTATTGGCTGAATTATAATAATACAGTGGTATCTCCACATTTGCCAGGGTTAGAGGTGAAAGGCCTCTGTGAATGTGGGAAAGCTGCAAATTAAAAAATATATACTATTCCTTTTACCATAGAGATCATCTCTCTAGGAATCTCCAGATCCTCCAATGCAACTCTGTGGTCAACATCTGCCAGAAGATGATCATAGAATCATGCTGGAGGACCTACAAATGCCCAGATAAGTGTTTTCTCTAGGACTTCTATGTTGTCCAGCACAACTCTATAGTCAGCTTCAGCAAAATTGCACTGAAGGGCTTAAAGATTCGTAGAAAGAACATATTCATCAAAACCGCAAATAATCAAATCTGCAAAAGTCAAAGCTGCAAACTGTACAAGGTTTCCTTTTAGTCCATGAGCCCTTCTATTCCTTAAGAAAATTTTATTTTCCATCCTTTTTTCTTCTTCCATAGGTTGAGAATCCCTAATATGGAAATCTGAGAACTGAAAATCTAAACTTTTTTTGCTTCTAGCCATCTGCTTCTCCCTTTGAGGTGGTAGAAGTGGTGCTCCTTTTTGTTTGTCTCTCATATCCTCAGACCCCAGCCTCCCATCTCATGCACAACACAAGTAGAAAATAAAAGAAATGTAAAATTGGAGAGATGTGAGGATCCGTGAAATGGTGGGAGGCATGGATTCATGCCAACCATGATTCTTTGGATTCCTGTCATTCCACAGATCCTGTGTCTCTCTCCAGCCTTGCATTTCTTGCATCTTTCTCCAGCCTCACAAATACAGTATTACTAAGCTACTTGTGCTGTGTGTTCTATATGGTGTATTATGTATATGCAAATACGGGTATTCTAAAAAAAATAAATCAATCTGAAATACAAAACAATTCTCATCCCAAGCATTTTGGATAAGGAGTGTTCAACCTATATGTTCCTTTCCTTGTGTGTGTGTGTGTGTGTGTGTGTGTGTGTGTAGGAGGGAGTATTTCAGAGCAAGGAACTGGCAAAATCACCTCTGACTATTCCTTGCCTTAGATAACTCTATGAAATTCATGGAGTCACCATAAGTTGACAGACAACTTGAAGGTACGTGCACTCACATGGATATGTTTGTTACAAGAACTGGAACTCTTCCATTTTTGATATAAAATGTGGTGAATTTTGCCCCTATATGACCCTAAATGTACCCTATAAATATAGTAGCCATGAGCCTCAAAGCATCAGGTCACTAGCCCTGAGCCTCAAAGAACAGATCACATAGGCAGTTGGGGAGTTGTGATTAGGGGGAAATTCACACTTCTCAAGAAGGCTAGGTAATTAACTTCAGGATGTTTGGCACCCAAGCCGGAGAGTGCCCATTTACAACCCCAATTCTCACTTCAAAGATCTCCATCTCAAGTGGTCATTCCAATGCAGATTCAGTCCTTTGATCTAGGAGACCTGATCTTTGCCCCAGGCTAATTTTTCTCTATATAAATCCCCAAATTCCTTTGTTCCCTGGGTTACCTTGAATTGCAGAATGACTCCACGTCCCTCTGGATTCAGCTAGTTCCAACTCACCACTGTTCCCCCCCCCCCCCCAAAAAAAAAGCTATGCAGTAGCTGAGTCCCACACATCAACTCCAATCCACATCCAAAGAGCAACTTTGTTGCTGGTAACTATGATCCCTTGTGAAGCCTCAATGCTATCTTCCCCTCAGTCCTTTGTGTGTGAGTGGGTGAATGGATTTGAATTTGTTGTGTGTGTTTAATTCTTTTAATAAAATAGCTAACAAAGAACTCTGCCTTTGCAATCCTTGTCTCTTTCCCCTTGGTATACAAATTGAGACTAGGTCCCAGGGCTGCTTGTAACTTAGCCCATTGATTAAGCTAATAATAATTTCCCTGGTTCATTGTTGCACCTTTATAAACTACCTTAATCGTTTTGGGAAAATGTACTTGAAAAATTGATAGTCATAGCAGGAATTATTAAGGTTTATTCTTTCATATTTATTTTACTTATTTACTGAATAGGTGATAGGAAATTAATATACAGACCAAACTAAAGCAATGGTGAGGTTATCATACTGTAATCAAAAATATGATAATGAAGAAATGTTCTCTGAGCTTTAAAAAAATAGCATGGAGGATATACCATGTCAATAGCCAGAGGTTGAATAAGAATCCCCCAGTACTACCTTCTCAGTTTTTCCTTCTAAGAAAAAGTAGAACCACTATAAAACAAGTCATATCCCATGGTTAATGGTAGAGTGTCATGGTCAATGGTACTGAAACCCTTTAAGGGATTAATCAGAACCAACTCTTCCTGAATAGTTTTTGAAGTCACCCATCTGGCAATGAAAGATGTATTTATCCTATAACTAGAACTGGCACCAGATAGAAGTGAATAATAGAAGAATAATACTCCTGAACCACTGGAGCTGAGAGACCAGCATATGCTCTAGTACCTGTCCCAAGTAAAGGATATTGGAAACTTTTTCACTTGGTAATTCTGGGAGTTTAAACCTGTTTACTTTTCTGTGAAATGTGACTGAGAGTAAAAGTGAGCTGTGCTAAAATAATGTCCAGAAATTGCACAGTCTTAGTGCTGCTTAGGTTTAATAAGATTTCTTTCTATATAAAGTGTTGGCAAGATGTTTATTTACTGCAGTCTCTCCTATGCAGCAAAAAATGTAACTCAATCTTGAAAAAAGCAAATAGGCATTGCATTTGTTAGACATATCTTCAGCCTCCAACCTGGACTCCTTGGCAGTTTTAATCAGACCTTGCAAAGAGAAATTAAAAGCAACAGTAGCTATCTGATTTAAGAATGATAATGATTAGATAAGTGAGCTAAGTGTCATGGAGTTTTGAATGTTTTGTAAGTTATAGCCAAGTCCTCACATTGCCTCTGCCTCTGGCTCGTTCTGTACTGAGTTCACTCATCTCTTTAAATCAAAATAACTATTATGGTGTGCCACAAGACTTTAATTTATATTGGCAAAGTAATGTTCAGACCTTGGATAATACACTTCCTGTAGAAAAGAATGTTGTCCTTCTGTACAACCAATGGATTTTCCTACCATCCTATTTAGAAAGAGGTAGTCACAGTGGCAGATGTCAAATGTAACATTCTACAGATGAGTTGATGAACTGTTGCATGACATTGTTTGAGTATTACTACCATCATGGTTATTATAGAAGAAATTAGAGAGACATTTAAAGATGCTCAAAAGATCTTGTGGGCTTGTTACTAATAAATCAACTATTTTTGTGCTTCCTGAATGTGTATCTGGCATTGGATGCTCCTTACTTTCATCTCCTTTTACAATAATGGTTAAACAACTGAAATCTTACTTTGCTTTTCCTTACCAATCCAATTTCATAGATGGCAGACATAGGCTGAAGATTCATGATCTAGCCAATACCTTCTGGTGGTTCCATTACTTTAGTAAGAATGAAATGGATTTTAAATTTCCTGGACTTTGCAAATTTCCCTATAGCCACAGGGCCAGAAGGAGGAGGAGCCTGCCTGCAAAAGATATCTTCCCCACCATATATCATCTTAACTAAAGACTAGAACAACATGTACACATCTGACTAACATTTCCAATTGTTTTTCTCCTGTTTGGTTTGTAACATCTTGCCTGATGAAGAAGTCCATGGAGCTTCAAAAGCTTGCAACAAGCACGTTGTGCATTTTGGTTGGCCAATAAAGGTATCACTGATGGATTTTTGTTTGAATTTGCTAAATGGCCAACACAGCTACCCCTGAATGTTTATAGTTATTCTAAGTAACATTTTGAAAGTACCATTGCAACAGCATTATCAATTGGACTGCAAAGGGATCTTGCAGCATCTTTGAGACCAACTGAAAGATAAAAGCTGGTAGTGTGAGCTTTGGTAGACTTGAGTCTATTTCCTCAGATGCATGCGGTGAATTTTATAGACTTGAGCTCAAGTCTATGAAAGCTTATGCTACCAACTTCTATCTTTCAGTTAGTCTAAAAGGGCATACTGGTTTTCCAGACTAACACAGCTGTGTCATTGAATTCTGCCACTGATTGTACTGAAGCTCTTATCTTTATACAGTAGCTCAGATCATGCAACTTTTAGAATGGCTAGTGGCAGAAGATCATTACTTGTTGTTAAACATTTATAATTTCATATCACAGCAACATGACATAGCTGTGCATATTAATGAGTCCAGATAGCTTGTTAATAAGCTATCTGGTGTTGAAAATGTGGCAGACTGTCACTGTCACTACGTCTACACTGCAGAAATGGTCCAGTTTGATACTGCTTTAGCTGCTGTGACTAAATTCTATGGAATTAAATATTATGAAATTCTGGGCTTTGGTTCCTTGTGGGCTATTTAGACTTCTCTGTCAGATAGCACTGGAGCCACAAAAACTTCAGATCCCAGAATTCCATAACACTGAGAATGGCAGTTAAAGTGGTGTCAAACTGGATTATTTCTGTAGTCTGGATGAAGTCTGTTTTAGGTCCCAAAACAAAAAGGAAGAATATGTTTTCTTGTGTTTGGAGCACCATTTGTGGTGTTTTGTAATGCTAAGATTGAATCACTTGGTTATTTTGAAGAAGATATCAAGCGATCATGTACCCATTATATTCTACAAGCTGATTTACATGTTAGATTTTTTAAAAAACAAAAGAATAAACTGACTAGCAACACTCAGTGCCTATAACAGCTTTCTTTGTTCTGTAGTGTTCTGTACATAATATCTTTTGCTTTTCAAGCTAATGAATACACAGTAAAGATTTTTGCCTCAAGTCTAGTGAAAGCCTTGCTTGCTCACTTGAGACAATATTTTTAGGCTTTATTGATCTGACTAAATTGAGGAGGGCAAATTAAATTAGTGTACCTTTTACAGTGCTAAAGTGACAAGCCATCTCACTCAGTAAGACATTATAATTGTGAATAGGGTGAGGGATATGTTTCCATGGAGAGCAGATCCATTTACTGCAGGAGACTTTTATATGTAATTTTGGTATGGGGCTTATTTTTCATTTTAATTTAAGCTACTTGGCCCTGAAACTCCCTGAACAATTTTGAGCAAATGAAATCACTCGGCCTAATTTTATTTCTACAGGGGGTTGACTAAACAAGGAAGACACAGCCCTGAGTTTGCAAGACTTGAGCAAAGGTGTTAATAGGTCTTCTAAAGGTTTCTTATTCATAGGGTTGAAGCCAACTTTACTGCAAAAATACCAGCAACAAAATTTAATCCATAGATTAAATTATGAGATGAAATAGAGGTAAGGATACCCATACACAAGCCTGTATGAATGATGCTTTACAGAAAATCAACAAATTGATTGGTCCCTGTCTGAAAAAGACCATTTTCCAATAGTTTCATTCTGCTCTTGCAAATGATGTTCCCTCATGGCTTGAATCCTAGTGGGACAGTCCCAACCACAGCAAATCCATTGAATCAATGGGATTGACAGAAATCTTGATTCAACATTCATCAGGCAGTTTAGTGTCCTGCCTTAGCTGATACAATCAGTAGAATTCAGGTGATGGGTTTCTCATTCTGGACTATGTGCAATGGTAGAATCTAATGTAGTGTCACAACTGCTTGCACAACCTGTTGCACAATCCATTGCAGAATTTGTTTCACAATTAATTGCACAAAGCATAGCCTGCCTAGGGACTACAAAAACAGATGTGCTACTGCTAGCACAACAGTTTTCCTCATCTAACTTCATGTTGGGCCATAAAATATGAAGTAGGAGGTGAGAATGAAAATGGACTGAAGGGTAATTAGGAAGCAATCACACTCATTCCTAAATCCAGCTGCTGGTTCCAATTGGATTTAGACCTAAGGGCGCTAATTTCAGCAGGAACAAAACTAAAGAGTTATGGCAAATATTGATAATATAAAAGCCAAGTATTGAATCTGTCCAAAGCAGCTGAGATGGCTGTCACAATGAAATAATTAAATTAAGTGTCATAGATTGTCACTGAATTGTGGTAAGCCATTAGATGTGTAGGCTTCTTTCCTATACGTCAAAAATATCCAAAAGTTATCTGCAAAATTAGTCCTTTGTGTGATGCTGTGTCTCTCTAATTATTACAGTTCTCAAAAGAGAGAGGGGGGAGTACTTTGTCTTGCTTATTCATTTCGAGAGGATAAAAATACCACCACCCACACCATGTGGCCAGGAAATAGAAGAAGCTTTCATGAAGTTCTAACACATATATCTCTTTAGCACTGCTGGAAATGGATTGCCTTGCTTTCTTCATTACTGTTGTTCTACTAGCAAAAAAAAGTAAGATAAATTTCTTACCTAATGTGTTATGTGTGATATTTTAAGTGCTTATGCACTGGTCCTCAATACATTTATTTGGCAGTAATTTCCACTGAAATCAATTAGAATTATTTCTAAGAGGTGTATTAAAAATAAATGTGCAAATGTTCCAGTAGCTTTTGTTCCTAATAGTGTAATTTTACATATGCTTACTCAACAAATAAATTGCTGTGTTTATTGAGAGGACATTCCCAGGTAAATGTTGTAAGATAGGCTTATATCAGGGCATGGAATTATTTCTAACAAGTAGTGATGTCACCTTTGAGAAAGTTTTGTTGTTCATGAACTACAAGGGATTTTGTTTAGAAGGGCTTTGTTCATTCAATACATGCTGCAAGTTTGGTTCAGTGTTACCACATTTCTGTGGTTCAATGTTTTAATGACATTAACACTACATGTTGCTTTTAGGCTGTACTACCATCAAAGTCGAAGGAAAGCATGTGGATTCAACTGTGAAACTTGCCAGCACTATGACTCTTGAATGTGTCTATCCAAAGACTGCAACTATAACCCAGATGTCGTGGCGTAAGGAAAAGGACAATGGCAAAAAGAATATTGTAGTCTTCAAACTGCCTCGAGACTTGTATATTGAAAGCAGATACGCATTCCGAGTCCATGTTGGCAATGAGACCACAAGCAACAAATCCCTTATTTTTAACAACACTACTGAGGAAGACATTGGTTTTTACCTATGCTCCTTTCAGACCTTTCCATATGGAACTTGGGAAAAGAGAATACAAGTTGTGCGATCAGGTAAAGAAAATGTTTGTATTATAAAATCAAAATACATTACTGGCAAGTGAAAAATCTATATACTGTCAAACAGAGACATTAGCTGTTATGGATTAAAGAAAATTGGGGACATGATAAGTGCGGATCAGATTAATCCCTCCCTGGTGCACACATAGTAGATTATCGCATACAAAAATAAAGCGATTTATCCCTGCCATGATACAGTCGCTTACAGGATGTAGTTGGGAATTATCACATTTAAAAATGCCGCTGATGCCACTGGCTGACTGCATCCTGGCTCCCAGTCACACTCAGCTGGCTGATTTGCAAACACAGGCGCATTTTTAATGTGATAATTCCCAATTGCATCCCGGAAGTGAATGTATCCCGGCAGGGATAAGTTGCTTTATTTTTGCATGCTATAATCTCCATAATGATATTGGGGTGATAAAGTCTCAGAGACACAGCAGATGCCACACAAGAGCTCTTCTTAGTTCATTCTCCTTTGCAAAAGCTCCACAGAGGTAGCATTTTGAACCAGGAAAGTTGTAAAGAGAAAAGGAACTTATTTATTTATTTATTCATTCATTTTCTGCAAGGCAGCTGACATAATTAAAATAAATACAAATACAATTGAAATATGAAAACAGATTTAAAACACATGGGGAGATCAGATAGATGACAGATAGATAAATGGATAGATAGATAGATAGATAGATAGAATCATCGTCTTCAGCTGCAGCTCAGCATGACTGACTGTCTGAATGCAATGGTCTTTGTCCGCTAGTAGAGAGGTTCAGTTTAGCTTTCCTGAAAAAAGAACCCCAGAGCTTGGGAGCAGCCACCAGAAAAGCCCTGTCTTCTATCTCTATTAAGTATATTTCCATGAATATATCTTGGCAAGAGGATCTCTTCTTTGTCCTCTCCTGCAGACCAGTTGTAGCTTATCTCTTTCTCTGACAGTCTATTTGCTTTCAAATCTCTATTCAAATAACTTTGTTATCTCCTGCACAGGGCAGGACATTGTACTAGATATGATTTGTTCCAGCTATATAATTCTGTTGTTGTGTTTATTATTGCTATGATGTTAGAACAATACTTTAGAACACTAATTCCTGGTTCTGTCTGCAAATGTCATCACCTTTTTCTCCCAGTCCAGAGATTCTAGCTATGCATAAAACAGAGTTTGTAAACATTTATACTTTTAAAAGGAAAAAAAAACTTTTAGGAGTGAGGAATATAGAACAGAGGAAAGTCTCTCTCTCTGTGTGTTAACCCCTTTCCCTCCCATCAGCTGTGTACATGATCCTCTCTCCTCCTTGGAAAGTGATTTCTCATCTTCCCTCACCCCATAGAATACTGAATTCTGGCAATGGGGTGGGAGGAGAAGAATTTCAAACTCTGTGTAGAGAAAGGTTCTGGAGAAAAAAATTCTGGAACAGATAAATTTCAAGTGAAGCAAAGTTTTCTTTAGCTATTTCCTGATAGTCAAGCCTGCATGCCATGAATTTGACTGTCTCTTATTGCTATTTTGGAAACCTGGCAATACTACCAACACTGTTTCTCTAATGAACCATTAAGGTATAAATGAATCTAATAAATAAAAGAAGAAATGTAATACATTTTCTAATCCTGAAGTGACTTTTCTAAACAAACAAACAAATAAACAAACAATATAGCTATTGGATTTGGTTATTCTGATCTGCAAGTGCATTTTATTCAAAGTCTATCAGCAATAGCTAAAGTGGAATAAAAAAGCAAATCAATCAATAAATATATTTCTTTCTTTCTAACTATAACATAGCTATAACTAGAATCATAAGCTTTTGTAGACCTCTACTTCTGTCTATAACTATACTACAACTTCTTTCACACAGTTAGCCTCAAAGGTGCTACAAGTTTCCTTCGCATATTGAGCCAAACTAGCATGGCTATGTCTTTGAATTCTATAACTAACTATAACTATTACTATAACTACAGCAACTATATAATGAGAGTTATATATAGTAGACTTGTAAAACTAACTTGCATTACTTTCTGGTAGCATCTGTGGTTTTCATTCTTTTTCTTGTCTGCAGATTACTGCATTCAGCCAGAGAAGTAAATTCCTAAATGCATTAATCTCCCTCATTCTCATTAACACTGCACATTTTATACCTCCATTTAAACAAATGTGTCTAATCCATAATCAAAGGCATAGATCAGTCATCTAGAAGTATCTTTGGTCTGACTGCTATGTGGTTTTGTCAGTACTGTCAGCCAGTCTTTCAAAGGTTCCCAGGATGCACATGGTTCGTGGTTCAATTTAAGTGAATTCCTAACTATTTGCACAATTATTCTCTCCCTCCCTTATGTCAAATCTATTTTAGTTACAGAAGAGAAAATTCATTGAGCGAATTGCTTCTTTTGTTGTACAGGGAAGCTACATTAGGTGTCCAATTATTCCATCTGCTAAGCCGGCTGTTTCATTATGGAAGGTGCTGTGTGTATATGGCCAACCTCAAGCAGGCAGTTCTTGTTAACTGTACCCTTTCATTCAGCAAGATCTGTCATCTTTCATTCTGGACTTTGAATAACTGAACTTCTAGACACTGGGTCCCCAGTCCAAATTGTTAGCATGTCCCTATGAGAAGTCTAAGTGGAAAGGCACATATTGGAAGAAAAACCGTCTGTGCTTCTGTGAAGGATAAACGCAATTAGAGATGTTCAGCTTCAGGAACTCAACAGGAACTAGACGCTTGCCTCCTGCAGTTGATGTCAAAGTTGTATTTAAATGTTCTTCTGTTTGACATACATAATTATTTTCATGTTGGGTTGAATTCAGTATCCTTTCATTGCTCAGCCATGGCCAGTAATATGTTTTTGACAAGTGTAAGAGACCAGGAAGGCATGGGCTATAACCTCATGACAATTTTGATGTTAGTACAGCACAACTCTCTGCCACAACCAAAGATAACTCATATTGGTACAATGTATGTGCTTCCCAGTTTTTCAGTTAGTGCTCAGTAGATGACAGGGAGCTAATGATAAGAAGACATAATTTATGAAATAATTGAAGGGAATCTCCAGTACTAACATGAGGTAACAGATGTAACAGAAATGTTATCAATTAAAAAAAAAAAAAAAGAAGATGTAAAATTACATGGTTTAGAATCACACTAATCATTGGGAGGCATAATTCTATCACCATTTCATTAGTGGAATTGTTTCTGCCTGTGCATTATAAGATCATTTTAAAAGAAATGAGGATGGAGATGTGTTCAAGAATCTTTAGGGATATGATCACTCATGTTTTTTGGAATAAAAGATCCATTGAAACTATTATTGGATATTAAATGGGAAATCCAGAATCAGATTCTACATCTTTTTCTGTGGGTAAAACAGCTATGGAAGGAAGGATTTTTAAAGCACAGCCTTGTTGCTGAGGGACGGTGTGGATAACTATTCTAGCAAGTCAGTTAACCCTTGCAACTGCCATTATTTTATTTATTCATTCATTAGAGTATTTATACCCTGATCTTCACCACAAAGCTTAGTGGTTTACAAACTGTTAATTTGACAGTTCCTTACTCCCAGGCTTGCAATCTAAATAAGGGAATGACAAATATTGTGAGTTATTCTCTCCCTTGGAAGCCAGGGCTGCTTCACCTGGGAAGGAGGGACGGTCTTTCATTTGCTTCTGGGCCTAGGCATGATGGAGTTGTGCATGTCTCTTCTTCTGTCTGCTGAGGCCAGGGGGTGCAATGTGTATAGTTGTCTTCCCCCCAGCTCCATGGATCTCAGTGTCTTGGGAGGAGAGAGTAAATCAGTGGCTGTTTCACACTACATAATTATAGGACTATGATTCTCCTGGCATGGCTTCATGCCATGGAATCCTGGAATTTGTAGTTAGGAGGGGCATTAAAGTTCTCTGGCTGAAAGTGATAAACACTTTCGCCAAATTGCAGATCCCAGGATTCCATAGGAAGAAACCATGGTAACCTATATGGAATACAACACTATAAAATATGTTTTTATTATTTTAAATGTATTTATTAATTTTTTTTCCAAAATGATAACCAACATCCATACATGAACACTGACATACATATATGGACTTTGACATAGACATGAATATAGAAACAAACTAATAAAAAAGAGGCAAAAATAAACCCAAATAACATACCCTACATTCCCTACAGACACACACCTGCCTCCATTAAAATAAGACTTCCCTCTTTCCTTTAACCCCTTTAGATGAAAAAAATAATAATATAGTGTAATTGTTTTGGGTTTTAAAATATATTTTATGTGTAAACCCTCTTGGGAGGTCTAAAATGTATTTATAAACAATGAAACCACATGGAAGAAGGGATGAAATCAAACAGCATTTTTGCTCTCTCCCCCACTCCTGCACTCATGCACAGAGCTAATTTTAAGTAGCTGAAGAGGCATCACTGTTACATTTAGCCTGGACAAAACTTTATGTTTCTCTAGAAAAAGCAGAGACCACCTCATTTTGTTGAGAAGCTACTTTATCCTGTTTCACACAAGCCAAACATGTGTCTAGTTTATCTGCTATGTAAATCAGAGGTAGACAAAAGGTAGATTGCATGTGTTGGGGGATTTGCAGCAGACTCTGAATGACTTCAAAAAGCTTCCCAACAGATCCTAAATTAGACTGGAAATAAAGCAAGCTTGGGGTTGTGTGTGTGTGTGTGTGTGTGTTCAGAGAAGACTTGTCTGTGAAAGCAATTGTCTGTGAGCCTCTGTTTTGTTTCTGAAAACAAATTCCTGGGTTGAGCATGTGTTCAGTTTTATGTCTGCCTTAAAATTTTACAATGAACTCAGTTTTTACTAAACTCCAAGAATCCATCACCACCAAGTCAAGAAGTCAAGAACCCAGAAGAGTTCATTAAACCAATAGGGACAGGGAAATTTCTCAACACCGTTTGAGCTGTTTGTTTTGGACTGTTCTGAAATTTTAGAGAAGAGTTTCTATTTTTGATTATTGACTCTAAGAGTGTGGATTCCATCTGGCTTTAGATCTAAATCAGGGGTTGGATTCATGTGGTTGTTAGATTTACATGTTAATCTGTGTTTTGGTCTGTTGGTGAATGGCAAGGCCTCAGGGTAGGAGGATATGCTAGGAGGATATATATATATATAATTTTATTAAAGTTAAAAAAGAAAACAAAAACAAATAACAAGTATACAACAAAACATCATCAAACATTAACAAACATTTACAACAAGTAACCAAACAAGCAAATAAAAAAAGAGCAAAAAAAAAAAGAAAAAGAAAAGAAAAAGAAAAAGAAAAAATACCTAATATATAAACATAAGGATAATAAATGTAATATAAACATAATATAACATAATACATTACAAATATAACTAAAAATAAACAGACAGACAGAAAAAAAGAATATTATTTCCTAATCTGCATCCAAAAGGTTTACCATTACTTCATTATTTTAATAACTCTTTCCTCTGAATTTAGCTACGACATCTTGAGTTGCTAAAAGTAGCTTAGAAAAGTGATTTCATTTTATACTTATTGTTCCTTATCTATCAAACATCTCAAAAAAAGAAGAAGAAAACATACCATTTCATAACTACCTAGATACCATTATTATTATTATTATTATTATTATTATTATTATTGCTAGGAGGACTTGTGTCTATTTAAATTAGTGAGCCATTGTCTGCTGGGAAATCCCCTGACCCTGGGTGAAGTTCATTTGCATGTGCTGAGTCTTGATTTTGGTGTATTTCAGGACTGGTAACCAAAGTTCGTTTAGTTTCAGGGCTTCTTCTGTTGAAGTTGTCCAGGTGTTTGTGGATTTCTTCTTCTTCTTCTTCTTCTTCTTCTTCTTCTTCTTCTTCTTCTTAAACACCAACACAATACTTTTTTTAAAAAAACAAAGTATATATACAAACAAACAAGCATACAGATATATCATTTTGTTATTTAAATAATTTAATCCTACAATCTTTTTCATGCAACACCTTTTCATACTAACCATTTCTTGATTTTGCTACTCCCTTGTTAATCTTTCTTTCATGTTTGTCCTCTTACTCACTTGAATATTCCCTTGTTGCCATCTTTCTACCTTTTCTTAACTCTCTTTATCTTTCTTTTCTTCCTTCCTTTTTCTCATTCTCTCCATCTTGCCCTTATTCCTTATTGTTTATCTTCTCCATACCTAACTTTCCTTTATCTCTCTTCATTCCCTTGTTACCACTTCTCATTTTATCCCTCATCCTCTCTCTTCTTTCTTCCCACTCTTCTCCCCTACCTTCCCTATCTTTCTCTTTCCCCATTCTTCTACAACCTCATACCTTCTATTCACATAATCTAACCTTCTTCTCACATTCATTACTTTCTATCATACTACTTTTCACACAATCCTTCTTTCCTATCACTTGCTGATTTCTACACATTTATTCTTATCTTGGCTTCCAACTTTCCTTATTTCACTGAAGCCCCATTCATTCTGTGATCTCTTTGTTTATTGATTCTTAAATCTTGTCTAGCTTATTTACAATAGCCTCATGCTCTTACATCTATTAGATTTCTACCTTCTCCTTAGTGAGTGGCTGACCATCAAATCAAAAATTTTCTCAGAGAAAAGACCTTTTATACATTCACCCTTGCTATTTCACACCATGTTTTTTTAATAATCCAATACTTCCTTCCAATCTTTGTTAACCTTATCTATTGTTTCTCCTTTTAGCAATAGTGTTAGTTTGTCCATTTTGATAACATCATATAGTTTTAACAACCAATCTTTTTCGTTTGGGATATCCCCAGTCCTCCATTTTTGAGCGAGAGTTATTCTCACTATTGGGATTGTGTAAAAAAAAAAGAAAAGATTTTACCATATTTGCTATCTAAATCTTCATCAAACATATTTAACAAATAGAACTCTAGTTCTCTTTGTATTTTAATATCTAGCATTTTACAAATTGTTTCATTAACCATTTCCCAGTAATTTCTTACTTTTTTTGCACGGCCACCAACAATGGAAGAAGTTTACTGATTCTTTATTGCATTTCTTACACAGATTATTTTTATGTTTATATATTTTTGAAATTTTATCTGGGGTCATATATCACTGGAAATAAACTTTGTAGTAATTTTCCCTTAATCTTTGTCATACTGTTTATTTATTTATCTTCTTCCATTTTTTCACGTCTGCCTACTTCCAGTGGATGTCCTATATTTTTTGCCCAATTTACCATCACCTCTTTGACAATTTCATCCTCCAATTTTATTTTCAAAAAAAGTGTTACATAACTTCCTAATTAATCTTGTTCTTGAGTAATAATTTTGCTAATTTCAGATTCTTTATCTTCAAAACCAAATATTTGTCTAAATGGGAACCAATTTATTTCATAATCTTCCTCTAGTAATTCTTCTTGAGAGTTCATTTGCAGCTTGCCATCATGTTTTTTTTTAAACAATTTTTTATAAGTAAACCAGTTTTATTTGGAATGCCTCTTGTTGCAAAACTTAACAGGGCATTTTATTTATTATTCTAGCTCTATATTTCTAACATAGCCATTATTGCTCTCCTAATACAGTGATTGTTAAAGTTTTTGTTAATTTTTTCTTTTTCATATCCTAGATAAGCGTGCCAGCTGAAGCGTAATTCCTTGCCTTCTAATTCAAGTAGTCTATTGTCTTCCAATATTACCCACTCCCTCAGCTAAGTTAAGCAACATGCTTCATAATATAATTCAACATTTCGAACTCCCAATCTTCCCCCTTCTTTTGAATCCTGTAATATTTTTAGTTGAACCCTTGGTTTCTTTCTTTCCCATATAAATGCTGAAATCTCTTTGTGCCAAAGTGTTCTTTGCTAAAATGAAAGTACAATATTATCCAGAAAGCTTCAGTCTTCTGGCCAGTAACTGGAACTTTGAATGTAGCCACACTGAAGACATAAACCAGTTTGGCACTACTTTAATTGCCATGATTCTATATGAGTGGGTATCGTAAAGTTTTAATTATCACCTTTAAAAAAATTTGACAGAAAGTTTGTTTTGATTTGTAGTTATTAACTTATCTCTATGTAGTCACCATCCAGATTTACACATTTTTATATTACATTTACATTAAGGTGCAGTCTGCAGATTACATTACATGCAGATTTACATTAAGATTTACATTAAGGCACAATCTGAAGACTTCTACAATAAAGGTATTCAGAGGGTCAACAAACACTGGAAAAAAATTTGCAAATCTGGATGGTGACTAGGTATGTATAAGTTAACAACTGCAAATCAAAACAAAATTTCTGTCAATTTTTGTAAGGTGATAATTAAAACTTTACGATACCCCCTTGTACTGTGGAATCCTGGGATATGCAGTTTGGTGAGGTATTCAGCTTGGTCTGCCAGAGAGCTCACCAAACTACAAATCCCAGGATTTCACAAAATAGCGCCATGGCAGTTAAAGTGGTGTCAAACTGCTTTATTTTTGCAGTGTGGCTACACTCCAAGTTATTCCTCCTCATTTGACTGTGGCCATAAGACAATGTGATAATGTTAAATCCTGTAGGGAGCCCTAGATTGGTTATGACCTGCTCAAGGCAAGATTCTAGTTAAAGAGGAGCTTCAAATTTGGTTCTCTTATCTAGAGTAACCACTGCATCATGCAATGCACCACAGGAAATGTGCTCTATCAATGATGGCAACTTCAGTACTGTTATTGGAAAGATGACAGAAATCAGCTAAGCCATCTAGCTGGATTTAGAAATATGAAAAATGGATCTGAAGTACACATGATAGTCAAAGTTCTATTACTATGCAAAAAATGTCTATTACTATGCAAAGAGCTTTCTGGAATTTGCAATACAGGTCTCCACAATCAGGCTTATGTGCAATCGGTCAAGATTTCAAGGAATGGTAATTGTTACATTTTGTAAGGGCAGTTTTAAAATTACAGCAATATGAGGTGGTTAAATGACAGCAGGGAAACTGAAAAACCATTCTCTGGTTTTCAGATGTCATAAATCTGGAACAGATGGAACCTATAACAGTAGCCCTAAAAATGATGTGTGTGTTATCAAATGAGTGGAGAATAGCTTTCATGAAAATGTTAGCTACCGTTTATCTGCTGATGAAGAAACCAAATCTAACCACTGATAAACCAGTGGATTAAAGTAACATCATATTATAATCCACAAGAAGAACAACAATCTGTTATTATCACTTTGTCTGTTTTCATGTTCATCTTTAGAAGATGCAACAGTTGTTCCTAGCAGACTTCACATTTGGAACACAGCGAGAACAATTCAAAATTGTATGAGATGCAAGAACAACTCATCTTCACCCTCATTTCACAGTAGTGCCTTATAACACATCTCTGTTGTCCTTTGTGATGCTCTTCACATTTTTGTTTTGTTAAAAGTCGGAGTGTGAAATGGTGATGTTATTTTTGTAGTTCTCCTATAGGTTAAGAGACCAGTAGTTGCCTGGAAATGCAGCACTGATTGTTGTGGATCTGAAGTATCTGATCACTCCTATGAGGCAGTTCAGGATCAGAAACCATAATTTCTAGTTAGCTCAGTTCAATGGGGCAGAGAAGCCAGTGATGACAATCTGAACCTTAGACTCTTGAACTTGAGAAGAGAGCTCATAGCAACACAGTCTAAAATCTTTTGAGAGGTGTATGCTGTTAAGGACATTATCAGTTTGACATACAATTGGCTCTCCATACCCACAGATTCTTTATCCATGGATTCAAACATCCATGGCTTGGAAACACACACACACACACACACACACACACTCCAAAAAACAAATGGTGATTTTTGCCGTTTTATATAAGGGACACCATTTTATTATGCCATTGTACTTAATAGGACTTGAGGATTTGTGGATTTTAGTATCAACAGTAAGTCCTGGAACCAAACCTTAGTGGATACCAAGGCTCACTGTATTAAAGATTATAAACTTTATTTTCATAACGTTATCCATTGATAACCTATTTTAATCTGACAATTATGAAATCTGCAGGCATCTATAATATAGATTCTGTTTTGTCTGTTACTCGGTGTGTGCTCATTATCCAGGAAGTTTTCCGGTATTTGGCTAGAGAAAATGGCCAGAATCCTGTTGGGCAGTCACAATTGTATCCTGTAATCACCACAAACCATCAACCAGCCAGGAAGCAGCCATTGTGATCAATGGTGATTTGTTCCCCTGTTGCTCAGGAAGCAGCTGGCTGACAGCCCTATCTCTCTCCTGTGCAAGTGCTCTCCGGCATGATGGGTAATTGCTGCAGGGGTCCTACTTTTGCTTGTGGCACCAGAGATCACTCACAGGAGGGGGAGGAACCATCAGTGAGCTGCTTCCTGATCCGCCAGGAAAGACTCCTGTTGATCACAGGGGCTGCTTCTTGGTATGTAGGAATGGGGTTGGTGGGTAGGATGGGATCCACTGTGTAGCACTGTATTTATGCATACATACATCCTCAACAACCATAGATACATTTAATGCAAGCATGAAACACTGATGTTTAAAATAGAGCAAGGTAGAAAACTCAAAATTCAGCTTTACATGTGTTCATTTTGACTGATATATCTGCAGCACTTATAATATATGTGGGCACCTTGTGGCCCAGCTGGAACCTTTTCATCTACACAATTTTAGTGCTAGCTTTCACTTCAATTGTCATGGCAAATCCTATGGAATCCTGGGTTTTCTAGAGGTCTGTCTAGGAATCTTAAATGCTGCCTAAATTGCAAATCGCAGGATTCAATGGAATGAGTTCTGTATATCTTATATAGACCACTTCAATGTTTAGAAATGTTTCATAGTTGCTCTACCTCCATGCCTAATAGTCACATGCTCACTTTGACTCCAGTTTACATATTCCAAAGGGACAACCATTGGATATATGGAGTGTTGTCCAGAATGCAAATAATTTTATCACAACTTATCCTACATTGATACAGCACAGAAATGAATACCAAATATGCCAGTATTCTAATTTGGGATTGGGATCTGTAGATCTTGCACTTTGAAACTATAAAATTGGCTGAGCGGAAAATCTGGACTGCTATTACACTTAATAATCCACTATCAAAAATGTATAACTTCAAATCAGACTAATAATCTTGTTGGACCAATACATAATCACAGCATTGCTTTCCGTTTTCCAGATATTAAAATAAATTAGTGTAATGAAAGAAGAAGCCTGATGCTATCTGCCATGGGTATTGGTTTATGCTGATCCATTGCAACAAGCAGTTTCCTATTGTATTAGCACAGGTTCCAACATGTGAACACCTTATACATCAATGCATGGTACCAGTTTAAAGCCTTATCTTTTAAAACATTTCTATAGTTTTCGCTACAATATTACAACTACTTTGGTGCAATTTTAATGAATTTTCAAATTTGGGATATTTTAGTGAAAATTTTGTAAACCTTTCTTTGCACAAAAAGCGACAAAGAATATTATTTTCACTCTTGTGCAGGGCAAAAATCATGCAGCACTTAACAGTTTCTTACCTGTGTTTCTTGAAGGAGTGAGACACAATTTCTTTTCAAGGAGATCTGTGTTATTGTTATATTGTTATATCTTTTATAGATAGCTTCTTTCATTCCCTTCTTCATTTTCTTTTTTGGCAGATGAATTTAATTCCCGAGTCTTTTTGGATCCACATGCTATGGAAGGTTCCCTGGTTGCTAAACCAGGGGAAAAAGTTACTATGACACATTGGCATGGTCTTGGCATCATTGTGAATCAAGTGATATGGGAAAGGGTCCAAATAGACCACGTGGACCACATAGGCCAGTGTCTTAATTCTGCTATTGCAATCTATGGTTCAGATTACCCAATGTATCGGGCAGAGATACACTGTGCCACCCAAGCAAACAGCACTCTTGTTCTCAGGAATGTCACAGTTTCTGATTCTGGGATATATCGCTGTTATCTCATTGGAGAAAATGGTAAAAATGAAACTGGCTGGACTAAACTGACTATTAGCAGCAATGGTAAGTTAAGGGAAGGGATGAGGTGATGTAATGTAAAATTTAAGAAATCCCACCATAACTGTCAAGTATATATTCACTGAAATATAGGTAAAATTGCTTACTTGTTAGCACAAAATATTTGTTTGAGAAGGCGTTTTGGAGGCAGGAAGAGAGTAAACCACAATGTTCCATATGAATAGTTTAAAATTAGTTGTGAAAGAAAGAAGATAGATAAATGTTAAAGAGGAAAGACTGCACCGGAAAGATGTCAAATAAAATAATTGTTGCTTTTCAGCGTGTCTTTCTAGCCAACATTTCCTACATAATAGGGAATGGGGGGGAAATAAAACTGGATGCATGTCTTTGAACAGTACTGTCTCACACACGCTGCCTTGAAGATATGACCACACAAAGAAATGTTTGAAGTTTTGCCTTTTGAATTCTAGAAAGGAAATTAAGAAGCAGCCAAAACAGATGTGGCCATATGTTAGTTTGTTTGTTGAAATGGCTTTCCCCACAATTATTTTCATGTAGAAACCACTTGGAGTTAATGCAAAGGAGTCTTTGAATCTGTAAACATACTCTGGACAAAGTCAGATCCATGGTTCATTTATTCCCATATTATTTACTTTGATTGGCAGCAGCTTTACAATATGTCTGGCAAAAGCTTTTCACTGCCACCTGAGATCCCTTTTGGCTTCCTGGGGTTGCCATGGATTAGGCCTGAGACATTCTCTGTGCAAAGAAATTGAATAATAATAATAATAATAATAATAATAATAATAATAATAATAATAATTTATTTATACCCCGCCTTTTGCAGTAGCAATCAAGGTGGCTTACATCTAAAATCAACACATAAACTACCCCAACAATAAACAACAAACCATATAAATAAACACATTAAAAATACATTAAATTCAAATATCAGTTAAAACCAAGAATTAAACAATAAATGAAGTTAAAAACAATAGGCACTCTGGGGATATGGGGAAAATATGGCAGGGGAGGCCAAGCTAAATGCGTGGTTTATTCTGAGTAGGCTTGCTGAAAGAGGGCCTCAGGCAAGGAGTGTAAAGGAATATCATGGAAATATTTGTTCTTGCTTTTTAATGTGTTAATCCTTTGCCAATGACACCCATGATTTTTCTTTTCCTTTTTGGTATAGATGAGTAAATCTAGGTATCGTAATTGTTCCATATTCACAATTGCTACTTGGTCACAATTGTAACATTATGGTAATGATTGTAACTCCACCTCCCCCCCCCCCCTTTTAATCAGGCATCACCTGGATGGGAAGAAAAAGGTCCAGCACAGATACATGCTGTTTCCATCAGGTTTTGGGGTGGGGTGGGGTTGGGCCATGAGAGGTTATTTAGTTCAATATACTTAACTATGCATCTGATGTAGAACACTAGCTAGCACCAGCAGCAGCAGCAGCAGCAACAACAACCTATTTTTAATTTATGTCCTAAAACAACCTTCTAGGGTTTGAGATGTTACCATCCTCTTGTTCCCATTGTTCCCATTTATCATATCCAATAACCAAAGATGATGTTGGGCTGTAGTCTAATAACATCTTCAGACCTTTAGGTCCCAAGGCTGCTCTAAAAGCTAGTGACTGCACAAGTCCAGCTCTGCTTCTGTGTTCCTGTGCATTTCTAAAAATGCTTCCTTGGAGGTCTGGCTTTCAACATCCCACCCAGCAACCTAGATTTCATATCCAGGACCTTATAATTACGTTCCCCACTACTGTTGTTTGCCAAACTGTAACATGATCACAAATCACAGTTTAAAAGAAGAAAGAACTAATTTTATCCTCAAGCTCTACAAAAAGCCTTGGATGGTTTTCATCTTCTATTCAGTTTGTATCATGGGAAGCCATGGGTTCCTCAAAGCTGCAGAGAGTGCTAGTTCCTTATGTTTAAGTGACAGAGCTCAGGAGTAAATGGCAAAATGTTTGATAGTTCATCGTATGATAGATTTTGATTGACAAAAGAAATACAAGGGAGGAAACCACATCAGATATGCAACATCTGCTTGGCTGTAAAGTTCCTTCGCCTAGTCTTGGTGTTTCTGGGGTTTCTCACTGTCACAGCCCTGCCTCTGGATACTCTATATACTTGGCAAATGTTGTAAACCTCTTTGTGGTAAGGCAAAGAACAAGTGGTTCAAACCACTCATTAGGCTTTAGCCTGCTGTAACTGTCAAGCTTGTCAACATTTCTACTGCAGACCTGCAGGCGAGGCAGTGAAGGTTGAAACTACTCACCCACAACATTTCTGGAATCCTGTGAAGGCAAACAACAACCTATCAATATAAAACTACTGCATTTTTGGGCAGCACTTAAGGAAAAAGAACCTAAGGTTCAGATCATGCTTTAATAGGCTCCTGTTTTTCCCATGAAGATAAGACAGAAGTAAACAATGTGCCTCTGGCTTATAGAGCTTGGTATTATTTCTTTTTAAAGAAACTGTGTGTGTTGCATTAAAATTGGTAGCTGTGTTTGACTGGAAATACTGAAGATGCACAAACAGCCGGAAGGCATAGGTCACAATAAAGAACCTTAAGACTTCACTGGCAGTGCAATTGCTTTAAAACTGGATTGCATAGCATAGAGCACATAGCATGGGGCACATGCACCTAACTGGGCATTTTGGGGGCTCCTGCGCATCTCCCTATGTTGTAGATCAGGGGTAGGCAACCTTTCCCCTTTAAGGGCCGAGGGACTTCAGCTCCCAGAAGCCTCAGCCATGTTGGCCAATAGTCCCATGTTGGCCAATAGCTCCTGGGATTCTGGGAGCTGAAGTCCCTCGGCCCTTAAAGGGGAAAGGTTGCCTACCCCTGTTGTAGATAAATGGTAGATTCTGGGAAAGTCCAGTGTCACTCTCCACTTCCAGAGGTTGTTGGAATCATGTGCGAATGAAGGCCACTATGACCAGCTCTTGCTAACTAGCTAAACCAAGCTGTACATAATGGGAACAATTTGCTACGTATCATAAAGGGCAAAACAACCTATTTTTTCCTATGCAGAAAACTGCTCAAAATCATTCTTGGCTGGTGACTTCATTGTAGGACTTGATGAATCTACTCTGGGTTTTACTCTCAACATTAAAAGAGTTGTCCAAAATGCTGAAACCCAAATGTCTTTAGTGTCTTGGATAGGTCTTGAGATGTTTGTAGTAAAGCTTGGAGAACATTGGAAATCCACTGACATTAGAGTCATAAGTTGTTGCTGTGCTTGGATGACAGAAATGGCTTGTGTGAGTCAATGCACATGACAAAGTGCATGCTGGGTTTTTATCCTGTCCCTCTCATGTATTGGACAGCAGAGCTCTACTATAGCTCACATCCAAATCAACTGGCAATGCTAGAACTTTGCAAAACATCACAGACACAGTGAGTCAGGAGGGATTAAAACCTTATCCCACCAAGTGTGGGTTTACACTAGGGCAATCCCATCAGTGACACCAACTGTGAAGATTCCTCTCAGGCAATCCTACCTCTGTGATCAACTGTGAAGGCTTCCATGATACTCATCCAACGTTTTTATGAGGATGAAATGTGAGAAGGTCCTTGGAAAATGTGTCACCATCTCAAACTTTAGAGACTTTGATCTCTAAATATAAGTTAAATGAAAGACTTTATAAAAGCATGGCTTCTCTTTTTCCTTTAAATAAGTATATGAAACAAGAAACTAACCTTTATGTAGGCGTAGCAGATGGTTATAGGACTCCTTCTTATTAAGAGATGGTATCTGAAGTCTTTTTCAAAATATAAAGTGAAGGCTTTATTATCTGCTTACAGCACAACACTCTACGAGTCTTAATATCCTGCCCTCTTCAAGAAATGATAATCAGGGATATTCTGGTTTTGACCAGTGAAAGTTATTGAACATTAGACACAGTGGCAGTAGGGGGCTTTCTTTGTCTAAAACCTCTTGAAGTGAGATGACAATGGTGAGCTTATTTTGAATATTATCAATGGCTGATAAAGGAATATTATTGACTCCTTGGTCTGGATTGCATTGGGCACTAGTGGAGTATAAAGCTTTGCAACCTACTTACATTGGAGGTGAAGTCTGCTGTTTTTCTCCCAGCTACAGAATGGCAGCTAGATGACACCTGGTGCACTCATGCAGCAGTCAATGTCTGCTTGTCTACTATCAGGTTGCTTTTGTGTAGCTGGGAGGAAATGTATTGCACAGGAAGGGACTGGATACCTTTTTGGGAAATATTTGAGAAAAGATGTATGCCTCAAATGCCACTCTGTTCATTCCCACAATGCAATCCTCAAAGTCATAATGCTCTACAGTCAACAAACGAGGCACTCCAAAATAAATATGATACAAAAGGCATTCCACAGAAGGTGTGTAGTGAAAATACTTCATGGATGCAAGTTTAGCCCTGTCAGTATTGACTCCCAAGGGACTGTTAGCTTTTATCAACCAACATCTTACTTAGGGCCTCTACACACTGGCCACCCCAACCCAAGCCCGATGATGTCCTGATGCCTTGGGCCGTTACGCACGGCGCACGGCATCAGTATGTCCTCCTGGTGCGTTTTTACGCGCTGTGCCAGAAGGGGTGCTAAAGAGCCGCATGCCGGCTCTTAGGGCGCCCTTTTGCCACCCCTGAAAGGAGCAAAAGGGAGGATTGGGGCCACGGCAAGCGGTTGCCACTGCCTCAATCCACGGCTAGCAGAGGCCCGTCTGCATAGCCCCTTAGTCTGTTTTTTTTAATTAAATATTTTACAAAAGAAGGTAATTAATCAGTGATTCTTTACTCTTGGGAACCTATTCATTAAGCTTTTTAAGTTAGACACTGGATCCTGGATGTTATCCTGAACTTCTTCATTGACTAGGCTTTTTATATTGAACTGCCTTCATTGACTAGGCTTTTTATATTGAACATTATGCCAGTAGAGTTAGAATATGCTGGTCCCCTTATTTTCTGAGGTTGTTCAAAGACTGCAACATCTCCTTAGGTTTTTCCCAGCTGAATTCCAGTTTTCAGACTATCAGACTATCTTTGTGTCCAACTGCAAATAATAAATAATACATACACATAGTATATTAGTTTTTTAAAAATTGTGTGTGTGAGCTGTGCACACACAATAGTTGTGTGTGTGTGTGTGTGTATTCTAATGGTACACATTTAGCCTTCATTGGTTCTGTTTAGGAACGTGACACAGGATGTCTGCAAATTCATCAAATTGTCAATAACTAAAAAAACATAAAACCTATTTTTCATTGAGCCAGACTGCTAATGTTATCCATTCTCCTTTCTTTTTAGTCCTTTTGATTTCTGTGAAGTATATTGTTTTAATCTCTGGTGCTGCCATTATACTATTAGTAATAATCTCAGCCATCGTTGTGACTATTCTTCAGCACAGAAAGTAAGTGGTTTATTCTGTACTATGAAGGACAACTAATATGAGCCCAATATTTATTTGTTCACTTGATTTATAAGGCCTCATCTGCGGGCAGAGAATTTAAATTAATTCTTGATGTAAGCTGTCTTCAGTTCTAGGCTGGGAGAATGGGAGTATATAAATAAAATGAAGTAAAATACTGATTTCAGTACAGTAGTGATATGAAAACGTGAGTGCATTTATGCTTCTTTTCTCTCATTTCTCTCATTGGAAGTTATCCTCCTAAGTTCATGTTCACAAATGTCACGAAAGTATTTAGAGTGGGATGTGTGTTGTAGACCCATGTCCCAAAAGATGTTGTTGGACTTTGGCTCCCTTTATTCCTTACCATTAGCAATGCCAGTTAGGAGTGATGGGAATTGCAATACCTGGAGAAGGGGTGGACAACTGCTGGAGGCTCGGGACCTCTTTGGGGACAGAACTCCACCACAATGCCAGCACCCCCCCCCAATGTGTTTGGGTGTTCCCCAAAACTGTTGAGGGGCATGTTTTAGACATTTTGAACCCAGGAAAGGTCTTTCCCCCCCAAAACAGGAATGACTAGAAATCATTTCCAGTTCACTTTCAGTTTTCTTGGGCCTAAAAACATGGCAAAAATACCCCCCCCCCAATATTCCCAAGAGGGTATTTGATCCTTTGAAGTATTACAGGCTATAAAAATGACCCCAAGGGCTGCACTTTATCTGCTTCTGATCTAGGTCATGGTTACTTTCCCCTGGTTTAGAAAGAGGAACTGTGGTCTTACCTGCTGATTTACATAAAAGAAAATTGTTTGTCCTTTCTTCAACGTAAACCAGTTTTTAACGGGGATACCACAAAGAGCTGTAAGCTTTACTCTACTAATAGGTGAGTGAACAAATAATTAGGCACTCACCTAAAATGTGGATTCCCTCCCCCCAGAGCTTGACCCATATTCAGACCCATGTTGATATTTCAGTAAAACTTTCATTACACCTATGGTAGTTATTGCACCAAACTGACAATAATACTTTTTTTGTCTTACCAGGAAGGAGAACAAAAGGAAGATGAAAGCCTTCCATATTGCTCAAACCCAGGTTAGCCTAGTTGGAGACACTCTTGCCAGTTCCCATTATTTATTTATTTTCGAGGGACATTTTCACCATGTGCAGTGGGAGTCAAAGTACATGAAAACAGCATCCTCTTCAATGACACTTGTTAAACTGAACACCTGTTAAGAAGCAGGGAACATGTTTTTGGGAGGGGTGAAGGGCAAAGGTGCCCCATAAATTGCTGTTCTATTGAGAAAACATCCAGGGGGAGCCGTCTTGGCCATATAGTAAATCAAAAACCCACCAACAATGTTACCTTTATTGGGCCAACCAAAATGCACAATTACATGTTGCAAGCTTTCGAAGCTTTTCTATTTAGAATTCACTTATGTATCACAAAATGGAAAAGTTTGGACCAACTGATCTGCTTCACTATAGGAACAGTATGAATTTTGAAAGAGCTGCTTGGGTAGTGAACATCTTACACGCTGTATTCCTTTCAAGCTGAGCAGAGGTAATTTTGTTTATGTTCTTCCCAGACCAGATATTGCTCCTAATGGGTCCTGTCATGGCACTGTAATAAAACAGTGTTTGTGGGTCATACAGCGAATGTCATACATTCTGTCATCATTTCCCTACAGAGGAAACCCTGCCTGAGTAAATCCTGTTTCATTCTTCTTATCCCATGTACTTAAACATCTAGCTTGGATGTTTGGCTTGCACATAAAGACGCTGTTCTATTAGTCTGAGAGGCTGAGGATTTTGCTTTCTTTGTCTGGCATTATCCTTTCCAATAACAGAAAAGTGATGGAGGGAAGTCAGTTACTTACAACAGTATTGCTTTGTGCACTGATGTAGCACCAATAACTTTGGATGTGAATTAGGAAGAAGACGTGTAAAGACTATATATATATATATATATATATATATATATATATATGTGTGTGTGTGTGTGTGTGTGTGTGGCTTTAAAATATATCTATATTTTCAACAGCTAGAGACCAGGTAACTTGGGCAGCCTTTTTCACTGAGAGTTATCATATTATATTTTATGTTATGTTTCAAAGGCAAAAGATGAAGCACACATGAAAACATGTGTAAATGCCTTACATGAATGAATGTATAAACAATACACAGTATGTTGTTGTATATCACCACTAGGACTACTATATTAGGATTAATGTTAACTCAATACCAATGTGGTGAGTAGTTTAATTGTTGTACTGTCAGGAGACCACTGGGTGACCTTTGGTGACTCACACACTCTCAGCCCCAGAAAATTCTGTGATAGGTTCATCTTAGGGTCAGCATAAGTCAGAAATTACTTGAAGGCACACAGTAACAAAAACCATATCACTTTTGTGAACTTCAGAAAGTTTGCATGTTCAGAAATCATACTGACACATAACTGAGCAGATTTGGTGTGGTTTGATGTTGTTCCTAGACCCTTTTGTTTACTTGCCACTAGCAGTCTCACTTGTGTTGCTCATCCCAACTAGAAAAGATCCACTGAATGAGATTTTTCTATGTCCATTCACCATTGAATCAGCAACTCTCTCCTAGTTGGGGGTGAATCAATAGGATTTCGGCCAGCAAAGGCAAATGAGACTGAGGATGGTGGAAAATGGGCCTGAATAGTAGTAGCCAGAACAACTGCAGTAAAACAAGATGGACATTTGAGATAGCTATTTTCCCCTTGGTAATTTGTTTAGCTATAATGTGTCTCTTAAATACAGAGCAAGGGCTGAATAATTTTTGGTGCAGCCAAAGATATACAGTAGTAGAGCAGCAGCAGCAGTATTCCATGCAAGAGTGAGCTGTGATGAAGGTTATGGTGCTGTGGATGTATCAGGAGTGGGGAGCCTCTGCTTAGTCTTGAAATCTATCTTCAATTCAAGCAGACATAACAGGGGGTGTAAGAATATCTAGAGGGCTCCTACTTTGGCAAAAAGCAAATTATTTACTCTTATTCTCTCACTTTGGCACACTGTAAACTGGTTGGTGCAAGGAGGTAAGTCAATAGGTTTTATGAATTTGGTGCAGAGCTGTTCCCAGAGAACTCAAACACATCAGGGATAGACACTGCAGTCTGCCAGTAAAGTAATTCTGTGCTTGAACTGAATATATGAAAAGCGTCTCTCAGCTGCACATCTATTTGAAGGGTAGTCCTCTTTGTAGAATCATTCTTTACAGATATATTTCTCATTTTCTAGCTTTCACACAACTATGAAGAATCTGGACACCATCCCAAAGGAAATGCAAGGAGAGGACAAAATGTGGCAGCATTCGGTGCAACAGAAACACCAATCTATATGAACTGCAAGAATGTTACAAATATTTTACACAGATTGGATAAGCAAGTGTAAATTCTGACTGAATTTTACCTCTGGAAGACTTACCTTGATGCTGCCTGAAAGGGTGCTGCTGTGCTGGGCATCTCTGAGGCTGGCCCTGGGGGCTTCAGAGGACTCTGAGCTTGGAGTACATGCTTCCAGGAGCCTCACAATGGTGATGCCATTGTGAGACTTCAGGCAAGAAATAGCACAAATCTTGTGCCTGACCTTTGATGAAATCTCATGGGACCAGAAATCCTGTGAGATTTCAGGCAAGATTATGAGACATATATGCTGGCCATTTTATAAATTGGGCAGGGGAACCCTTTGGGGGGCTAGCAGATTGACAAAGGGGTAACCTGCAGTCTGGACAGATGCAAGTGACTGAAAATAGGTGGACTAGAAGAATAATGATAGGGTCTGATTATGAGCTTGCATTTGTGTTATGTCCAAGTATCTAGTGATCAAATGTCATCACCAGTATGGCACTGGAAAGGCCAAAGGATCGGATGGAGGCCATATGTGGGCGATTATCAATGCTGCAAAGGAGTTATAGCCTTTCTTCTGACTTTTCCATTGATGAGGGCTTGTCCCACGGTCTGGAGGGAATCTAGGTTGTGGCTTGACAGAGTACTAGAAACAAATATAGACCACTGGATCCAGGGTCAACAGTCTGTCCTGACTCAACTAGTTTCTTATTACCAAGCAGTTCCTTACAGCATGCTTCTCATTATGGCATGATAAGAATGACAACAAAAAACACTTCTGCTGTTTTCAAACACTCTTTGCAGAATATTCCCAGTATTTCAGCCATTTTCAGTGTTTCAGCCATTGGTAGTAATCACACAGAGAAAGAAAAGGATTATATGAGCTTTATTAGCTCTTTCACTTTTAAATTATTTTGTTTTATATCTAGAAAGCATTCTTTATATTTTTACTCATATAACTCAGATGTGTCAACAGTCTGTTCTGCTCCAAATGTTTCAGATCATGGGGGGGGGGGGGGGAGAAAACCCACACAGGACATTTTAGCATTTGTTTAATCTGGTTTTAATTCAAATCTCATAAATGCTTTGGTTCACAGGGAAAACTGGATCATCACATCACACAGAGCAGAAGAGCAGTATATTTAATTCTTTCCATTAGTAGAACAAGAAATAACAGTAAATGTACCATTCAGTCAAAAGATAGTCTCAGTGAACAGCAGCTGAATGCCGTTTTAAAACATCTAAAACCCACTTTGCTCCATACACACTTAAATTACTTTCTATCCATGACAGATGTTAGGGCAGTCTTTCTTTAAGAGGAAATGGTTTCTTGCTGAACTAGATATGAATCACATCCCTCCACCCCCAATTATGATTCTAAAATTGGGGTTTTCTAAGTGCACTATATTTGAAAGATGAGATTTTCTAAGGAAAAGAACCTCAACAACCCATTCTAGCCAAATCATGAAGAGTATAACTGATTTTTTTTTAAAAAAAACAAAACAAAACAATTTGCCTTGTGAAAAATGAGAGCAAGTATGGGGCTACTGTTACCACAGTAGTCTCTAAGATCCTAAAAAAAAACACCAGAGAAACAAGAGGGTGGATTTGGGATATGTGGAATAGATATGTTTGGTTGAAGTTTTAAGGATTTGGGCAACTGATGCTGGATTTTATGTTTTATATTGTAAACCATCTTTGGAAAGATTGTAGTTTTGAAAGGCAGATAAGAAATTCACTTCACAAATAAATATAACTGCAAGATTAGTCAAGATAGAATCAAGAAAGGGCTTTGTGCCATGCCTATTAACCGTGCGCTGCTAATTCATCATAACACAAAAAAGAAAATCACATTTTAACTGTGGACTGGTTAATTGAGAATTACCAGTCCTACTGTTATAATAATTAACAGAGTTTAGATTCCATCCCAAAGAACATGTTGAAAGTTTAGGAAAACCCTCATCCTTTCACTACTCAAACAATTCTATCTATGATTACTGTCAGTGGTTAAAATGAAATAAATTAGAGCCAAACTACATACTTTAAAGATGCAGATTGCAGCCATGCCTCTCTTCTCTCCCCCCCTTTAAAAACATTTTTTAAAATTCTATCTAAGCCCAAGGACTCCAATCAGTAAGGACTGGTAGGAGGTCTTTAACCCTTGGTCCCCCAAAATACCTCAATCTGTGTTGGAAGCCCCGTGCCCTCCACTTACAATGTGATTCATGTATTTCAATGGAGCAGGTTTCTGATGTTTACTTTTATATTAGGAAAAATAATGTGTTAGGTAGGGGGTGGGGATGCAGAAGGCAATCACTAGCTATTGATGTATCATGAAATGTGACATTATTTATATCTCCTATCAACCATTCTGTGAAATGTTGCACTTTTTAGTCAGCTTGGTTTGAGATCACAATAGGATTAGGACTTTGAACTGAAGGGTCAATGGAAGATGTCAGCCATCCTTACAGATTGTTCCATCAACAAGGTGGTCTGGATTAATCTGTTTAGCCACTATATCTGGGTACAGAATATTGTATAGTGTCATGTACAGACAGTGGGGAATTGCTATCAACCCAAAGTTGCTTTTGCAAATTTAGGAATTTCTTAAGTACACTGCAACTACCTTATTTTTTTATCTGTCCACAACACACTGGATTAATAATTTGGCTATATTACATCAATAGAAGCATGTGATGCCATCACTAGGATGATCAAGAATCTCATGCATGACTTACTTGACTATAACTGTGGCCACCCAATGATTTGTGGCCACCCAAGATCTGTTATCTTGAGTGTGTACAGAATAAATTTTAAGGATAAAACAATGTAGCAGTGTGCCCAGTCAAATATATTTTCTTATCTGTCAAAAAGCAATTTGATCAACTGCACTAGAAAACTGCTTGGAGTAGAACGAAGTTTATTTGCCTTGGAAAAAATGCATAGCTGCATTAGACATGCAAGGGTGTGCATTATAGATGCCTCATATTAAAACTCCAGGATTTATGTTAAAGAAGTGATAATGTGCTGTTGTGTCATTTTATTTATCCTTCACATTGTAATCCTTGTGCATGTACATTGTTTTTAATAATGTAGCAATACATTCCGAAGGTCCTTGCAGTGTGTCACCTTTGGAACAGAGCTGTAAGTAAACAAAAAACAATAGCAACAACACATATTTTGCCAGTCAAAAGGAATTATGCCTAATTGTCTTTATGAAATGTCACTCTAACAGAATATGCTATGGAAAAAAGTAAATAAAGATATTCCTAGACAGGCTATTACATACACTAAGAGAGGTAATGTGATACAAATTTAGTCTACAGTGCTGAATGTATTTTATAACATTCCACTTAAGTGAAATTATAGGACTAACGTCTCAGCAGCAGAAGGAAATATAGCAATCTGGATTACTTGAGAAACATAATATATATATGAACATTCTTATCTAGAGAACACATGTCTAGGTTCTAAGGAAATTGGTCTAAATCCAATGGTGTTTTTGGACTAGCAGGTGGTCCATTCCACTGGCAGAAATGAAGTTCTAGAATTAGTGCAAGGGAGGAATCTAAGGCAGTTTTACATGGTCATACAATTGGTTGCACAACAACACAGACTCTGAGTTTGTACATTATCTCAGTACAACTATGCTATTGGAATTTTTCACTCTTCAAATGTTATTTGGGATCCAAACGAAATGAATGGTACCTGCCTACTGAAAGGCTGCTGAGTGTTTATTTAGATTTATAACTTATCAATGTAATGCAATAATGGTATTAGTGGAAAATATGGGGAGTTTTTCACCTTGTGTAAAATCTTGCTCCATATTGTTAAGAGAATACAAATGTTAGGGCAGTAGATCCATTGTCCTGAACCAAGCTTTTTTTCATTAAAGGAAAAGTGTGAATTAAATTAGCAAATGCAGATTACTGCAGATCCCCTAGAAGAATGTCTGGCAACAACCAGGACCAGAAATAGTGTTGAGTAACTCAGTTACACCACAGAAGTTGCTGCTTTGGAGCCATGGAAAAGCAGTGGGTGAAATAAGAAGAATAAACAATAGAACTTGGATGCGTCAGGGAGATTATATAATTAACCCCATCAGATTACTCCCCAGCTTCATTCAGCAAGTGTTCACTGAGGCCTATAAGCCTGCAGCCTTTTAGACTGCTGGATTGGCTTGGGAGAAGAAAAACCTCCCACCACCATGTATCAATAAACATTTAATCAAAGCAGACAATTCTTCCGCACCATTTCTGAAAACCTTGTTTTAAATTTTTCGAACTGCAATAGATAAAACTTGGTCTTACAGGGCCAGTGGGGAAAACTCTTACTCTTTTCCATTCAGCACATCCTGCACTGGTCTGATAAAACACTGAAAGGCAGGAAACTCTGCTGCTTGACAGTTTGCTCATGCTGAATGTTCCTCCCTAGAGTTTCTAGTGCTTTGGGGGCTTGTTTTCTACACGTTCATTACAATAACCTTTATGGAGACTGAAATACACAGTAGACAGAAGAATGTCCTTTTGCACATTTACTCTTATGCCTTTCACTGTGTCTGTGCCTTTACTAATTTACAACCCATTTCATGTTTTGCAATGAATTTTATATAATATGTCTAAAACACAAGGGTGGGTAGGAACCAACCTGATGCCTTCCTATCAGAATTATTCATGCCATTTTGATTGACATCTCAGGCTTCTTTGAAAGAAGCATTTCATGACAGATATCCTGATCCCTAGGGGGACATATTTTTGCGCATGTACAGAGTTAGTGTGTTCACCTTGAAATGGCCTGCTGTTCAAACCTTTTCAGAATTGATAGGTTAGACAATTTATGCAAGAAGTCACGGGGCATTCACATGGCCATTTCCCCAATGCAGACTGATTTTTTTCTTTTCCTTTTTGGGTAGATTGTCAAGAGTGGAAATTTCCATTGAATTAGGTTATGGGGAAAATGCTAAATAAATATGTCTCCTCAGTGAGCAGCAAGTGGTTTATAGTTCAGAGACTTCATGTGCTGCCAAAACTACTGCCAGGTTACTCAAGGAGCATGTTATTTGAAGCACTGGTTTCCTTTTTTGGGGGGTGGGTGGGTCTTAAAACCTGATAACACAAACACCAAGTATCTTGCTCTCTTTCTCTTTTGCCTTAAGAATAATGGCCAACTACACCAACCCAGATACATTAAGTTGACTTTGAAATTCTGGCTTTGGCCACTAAAACATTATGCAGCTTTGGACCGGGATATCTGAAAAACTACATGTCTCCACACATGCCTATATGGATATTAAACCCTAGAAGAATCCATCATTGTAGGATTTTTGACATCTAAAGACATATGGCCTTCTTTGGAATGGTGCCCTGATTTTGTTGCCCTGAAATTGGAATACTTTTCCTTGACATCTTTGTCAGGCACCTATGTTGATACCATTTTTTTGGTGCCAGATGGAAATATTTTTCTAGCTTATAATTATGGGTCATAGTTTAATGTGGTTTGTTTTAAGTAGCTGCATTTAATTTGTGTAGGTTATTTTTGAAAGCTGTTCTAAAAACATGATTGGAAAGCAGATTAAAAATACATATCATTGAATACAATTAAACATAGTGGCCTTCTCAGTCAGAACATTTAATTTTCTCCTTCCTGGCATTTCGGAAACTGAAGATTGTCCTCTTTAGGCAGGCCTTTAATCTGGATTAAATTTTGCATTTGGAAAAAGGGAATGGTTATTTGGCTAGTGCCAAAGTGTTTGACCAGGTTGCTTGTTTCATAATTCTTTTGTTTTTATTAAAAACTGTATGGATTTTTTTTTTTTTGGTGAGGTGTCATCCAAAATGTTTCTTACATTAACCCCCTCCCTTTTTTTGTGCAAGTAAGGTAATACTATGAAGGAGGACGGGTATGGGACCAACCGTGGCCAGAACTGGAAGGATATGTAAGGTTAGAGATGTTAATATTGGAGTTGTGAGAAAGCAGTATTGTCCTGCAACAGGGTGAATACATAGTTATTCCCTTGTAGGAGGTACTGACTTGGAATACATTGAGCAACAACATTTTTTAAAATCACATAATGCTTTTTAGGGCTTACTTAGAACATTTCCTTTTCCACTTCTTTTGATCACTGGTGTGATTCATTTTTCTTCTTTGGGAAATGACTGAACTGAGCATAGTGGGTCAATAGGAGTTCAATAAACTCAAAAATCAGCTTTACACAACCAGTTGCATGTGTTTATCCACTGCAAAGGGACAGTTAAAAAGTTAACATTGCATTGATATAAACAGCTGTGAAATTTCATTCTGATTCATCTATTGGCTGTACATAAGGTCCCAGGAATAGATGAAGGAGGTGAGAATAACAACAAAAATGCCAACGAAAAGAAGAGCACATACATTTTGTTAGTTACTAGACTTCAGTAACAAGAAGTGAACTTACATTATACCTATCTTTTCAATAGTCAAGCATCTTGCCCTATAAAACATGGGGCATGCGGCTGGCATCCATTGATGTGTTGTTCTCACCTGCACAGTATACATAGTTAAAAGTATACTGACTGTAAATTCAGACTTCACTATTTAAAATATTATCTACAGTGGGAAGATCGGGCTGATACTTTATGACACTGTCTTCCCCTGACATCTATAATCACTGTTCCCAGTGGGAGTGTGTGGATAATTAGGATCAGAATGTGCACAGGTAAGAGCAGAATCTGGGTATAAAAATTCTGTGTGGAAAATATTCTAGGTAAATGGCCTTTTAATACACAATGCAATCTATTTTCTGAAAGACTACTAAGTATCATGATACCATCCCACTGACAGATTCTATCTATTTAGCTATTTTGTGTATTAGTTGTAGTTATGAGAATCTGATTAGTAGTTCCTGGCTCCTTCTCAGATATGCAACTTTGGACTACAGTCCTGAAGTTACTTAGAATGCATAAATCCCATTGAAGACTATGGGCAGAGCTGTGCATAATTGTTGGGAGAGTTGCATCCTTCCTTCTGAAGTATTCATTAAAAATTTGTTCATTGGGTAAGAATGACCCAGCTGGTAGCCTGATGCCTAGGATATAAAAGTGGCCACAGCTGTGGATGAACAAACATAACAGGGTTGACTGAGTAGCAAAAGCCTCACACTGAAAGTGTCACATTATGTTCAACTTCTCCAGAACAGGTAGTCTTGTGGTCATGTAGAAATCTGAACTGCGCACCATCAGGATTTCAAAGAGAATTCTTTCTTTTTCTCCTTTTAAACAAAAACAAAATCCAACCCAAACACATGGACAAAACCAAATATAAAATTTAAATAAATAAAAGACTTAGGACTCTGCCTCAGGGAAGCAGTGATCCAAGCTTTCAGCTTCACTGTCACCAGCCTGGAGACTTATGTCTTCATTTTTCACTAAAGATTGTCATCTGTGGACACACAGGAAAGAACCAAGCAGTTTCGCAGGGCCTACAGCCACCTTCTGCAGTTGACTGTCTCTCTGGTCAGACACAAGGTATGTGTCATTGGATGAGGCCTGAGCTGTAGCTGAATCCATAGCTGCTAGACAGTGACAGGCGTGGCTCATGCTCCTCATCCTGCTCTGAGGTGTAGCTGGGAAATGTCTGTGCACGAGCCACCTTTGTAGAGCCAAGACTAGGACCTGGAAGAAAGGAGTGGAGAGGAGAGAGGAAAAGAAGATTAGCCCCATGAACATGGTTATATTTAAGCCCTCCCAGGGCAGGAGAGACCATCCTGTCTGCAAAGGCAAGTTTAGCCCCACTAAAGCTGCAGTCAGTCCAGTATCTATTTTTTCCTGGGGCCTTTTGCTTGGCCTCTAATTACCTCTTTGCAGACTTAGATCCAGTAGCTGTCTTTCATCACCCAGCTGTGTTTCCTTTGGGCATAAAGGCAAGGCAGAACTGCTCTAACAGCCCTTCCCAGGGCAGAAGAGACCATCCTGTCTGCAAAGGCAAGTTTATCCCCAGCCTCTGAAGCTGCAGCCACTCCAATGTCTATTTTCTCCTGGAGCCTTTTGCTTGGCCTCCAGCTGCTTCTCAGCAGACCCAGGACCAGACCCCCAGTAAGGAAAATTAAAGAATTGCCACCTGACAAACAACTGAGAACCTGGGTCTTATTTTTAGTGAAGTCAGTGTTAATTCATTTTCCTTGCAACCAATTTGTTTCTTTTTTTGGCTATAGTTAAAGTGTGATGGAGTGAGGGCTAGTTACTCTGCTGGGAAGGATCTCTTGAAAAGATGGCACTGTAGGTTGGTAGCTTACTTATTTAGTTATAACCTTCAAACATTTACTTTGTTTTAATTATGGGATTCCCCTTCTACTGAGTGTTTTTTCTTATTTTTTTTTTTAAAAAAAAATATTTATAAAGCAAAGCAAAGCAGCTTGGGTCAAAATTTTGTAGTTTTACCCAAATTGGTTGAAGTTACCAACTTAAAGGAAAGTTTTAAGAAGAAATCTGGTAAAACACCGTAGTGTCAGAAGCCAGAATATATCCCTTGCTTTCTAAGTTCTGTCTCTGATTAAGAGTAGCTGTCCTCCAGATTTCAATATATTTTTAGTATAATTATCAGTTGAGGGATGGTTATGAGCCAGGGCCAGTGTAGATTAAAGGGAGTCGACCCAGAGCAGAGTTCACCCCAAGATATAAACAGCTTCATATAGATCAATTTTTAAACTCTTATTCCACAACAGCTCTGACAGAGGAATTGCCACCATAACCTAAGTTGAATTCTGATGTCTCAGCCACATTTGTATCTTATGATCGGTTTAATGCAGACAACGGAAGCCCAAGTGTGAATGGCAGAACTGATTCATATAGCCCTGAAGGGGTCTTAAACCCACAGAAGTTCACAGAGAAAACCCCTCCCTCTATCTTGGATGGTTCCCTCAGTAATTATTCCCTGGATATAGTTTCCAAACATTGTTTTCTGAATTCTAAATAAGGTTCTTCCAAATGGTGAAAGTGTCATCCACATATTGGAACAACAATATGGGCTTTTTTTTTTGGTGCTGTTTCCAGGGCTTGCCTTTCAAAGTGTTCCATGAAAAAGTTTGCTATAACAGGGTTCAGAGGAGCTATGGAGAAGAAGATTTGACCATGTGTTTGAACCATTTGAACAACATTCATCTGAACATCTAATTACAGTGGAAAAAGAAAAGAAAGGAACATTCCCATTCTTGGATGTCCTGGTCATCCACAAACCAAACCAATGACTGGGCCACACGGTATATAGAAAACCTACACACATGGACAGATACTTACACAAGAACTCCAATCATCACCCAGGACAAAAAAAGAAGCACAATAAAAACACTGGTAGACTGGGCAAAAAGGATCTGTGAACCTCACTACCTGGAAGATGAACTGAAGCACCTAAACTGGGCTCTATAGACTAATGTTTACTCTACCTCAGACATCAGAAGAGTGGCCAGACCTAGAAAAAAACCACAGGAGTGAAGACAAACAACCACCCAAAGGGGAGGTGTTTTTAATGGAGTCATAGACAGAACAGGGAAACTGATGAGGAAACACAACCTCAAAATGACCTACAGACCGACCAAGATAATCCAGGAAATGCTGTGCTCAGTGAAGAATAGGAGAAACGCTCTCACAGCCACAGGGGTTTACTGCATACCATGCAGCTGTGGACAAGTCTACATAGGGACCACAAAACGCAGTGTTCAAACGCAAATCAAGGAAGATGAAAGAAACTGCAGACTGATCCAGTCTGAAAAATCAGCAGTAGTAGAACACATTATAAACCAATCTAGGCACAAAATGCTGTTTGAAAACATTGAAATTCTGGACCATGCCAACATCGGGTCAGAATGCACAAGGAAGTCATTGAAATCCACAAACACCTGGACAATTTCAACAGGAAAGAAGAAACCCTGAAAGTAAACAAAGTTTGGCTACCAGTCCTCAAAAACACCAAAATCAGGACTCAGTAAATGCAAATGAACTTCATCCAGGGTCAGAAAATCCCAGAAATGAATTTCCTACCCTGACCAAAATAAATAAATAAATAAATAAACAGTTTGTTGGAGGTTCGGTGGCTGCTGATAAGATGCTCCTTATACACAATACATACCCATGACATTTCACTTGTTGTGTTTATAATAAACTGGAAGTTGTACCAAAATGCCCACAAACTTAACACTGCTTTTAAATAAAAAGTCACTTGACCTACACTTCTGTGTTTCCCATTTCAGATGAGTGTCTTCCTGAAGATGTAATGGGTTAATCTCACTCAGAATCTCTCAAGGTTACCTGGGTGGACATTTCATGCAGACATTTTGTTTGGACTATGAAAGTTTACAAGATACCTTTAGTAACCCTGCTTTTTCTCAATCACAAAGATAAAACACAAACTATGAGACTAGCACACAGAGTAATGGATTAAAAACTACATGAAAAGAGATTCCATTTAAACATTAAGAACTTCAAGATTGTAAGAGTAGTTTGACAGTGGAATGTGCTGTCTCACAGTGTGGTGGAGACTCTTTTTTTGGAGATTTTTAAACAGAGGCTGGATGGCTATCTGTCAGGAATTGCTTTGATTGTGTACTCCTGCATATTAAGGGGTTGGACAGGATGGACCACTGTATGATTCTCCTTGGTAGTTGTGAGTCATTTGAATTCAAAGGAACAATTACCAGTTTTACCAGATTTCTGGGAGAAGGCAGTTCCAGTGGTATCTTCAAGCCATACTGAACTTGACAACATAACTGTTTCCCATATGAGATGCCCAGAGTCTTTTCTAGTCTGGTTTTGTGGGTTTAAACTCAGTTAATGAGGCCTGAAGATTCATGCACAGAGTTTGCTATTTAATAATTAAGGTATGTATGTGCATGTATGGCACGACACTTTGTGTCTATGTGTGTATATGTCTTTTAAAAAATTAAAATCTCCAGATATTTATGTAAAAATTGTGCTACTCATTGAGTGAGACTCACTACATAGGAGGTCCCCAGTTTTGCTTCTTCAGCATTTGTAAAGGTTTATGATCACTGAATGTTTTTGGTGGAGAGGAATGGGAGGGGATCATTGCCTTCATGTCCTATTGGTGGGCTTCTTATAGACACATAAATGGGCTCTGTGGGGAAACTGGGTGTTTGGACTAATCAGGTTTTGTTATTTGCTTTCAAGTCAACTCTGATTTATGGTGACACTATCACAAGATTTTCTTATTAAGACTGAGAGAGTTGACTTATCTAAGGTCAACTAATTGGTTTCCATGGCTGAGTAAGGATCTGAACCCTGGAGTCCTGGACCAACCACTATACCATGACACACCATGCTGGTTCACCATACTACTTTGGTCTGCTCATGCACACCACTTTTTTAATGTTCTTATATCTGCTTGATTTTCACTACTAGTACTTCTGTGTTGTTGTTTATTGTGGATAGATTAAATGGGGTAGTGTAGTTCTATCAGTCAAGAAATAGGTAAGACTGAAGATAGCTTTTTATTTTTGTTAAAGCAAATGTCTCTGAAGTAAAACCAGCAACAATGAACACTCTAGTGTACAATAAGCATTAAACAAACAAACAAAACAAAATAAAAGAGGAATACAGTTACTGAATGCGCTGGTAAAAATATGATGATTCACCCTTTTGTGGAAATACCCTGACACTTCACTTTATGGGCACTAACAAATAAGAGGAAGTATAAAGAAATACTAGGAAAATAGTTTACTGTTGAAATGACTTTAAATGACCCATGATACAAAGAAAGATATGAAATTACAACTAGCCAGCCCCCCCCCCCAAAAAAAAGAAAAAAAGAAAGAAAAAAAGAAGAAAAAAGGGAGGTCATGGTGCACAGCACAGCCCAGTCTCTTGCAAGATAACATGAAAACGTTATATGAATCAATGTATTGTTGATTTCATATCAATTTTCTTTTATACCCTTGAAAATTAGTTCTGCCAGTGTGAAATAGGCAGCACTTATCAGCAGTGATGGATTTTCGATTTACTCTTCTGATAGTTTATACTGCATTTTCGTCTTGTCCTTCAGACTACCATGTCACAGTAATTAACCAATCATGGCCTTCCCAGATAATCTAGATGGTTCTCCATCCGATTCTCTCCTCTACCCACCCACTCTCATCTATTTGGTTACTGTAATTAAATTGCAGGCTAAGAGCAATATGAACAAACGTTTGTGCTATTATACAAATATCATTTGATCCTATACACATCTCGAGCTTTAAAAAAATGGAAGAAGAAACCTATGAAATAGAAATACAGTAGAAACCATGTCTAGAGATAGATTACTGCAAGGTTAAGTAGGGACCAGAAAGAGCTAGCTGATGGCTGCTCTCTCCACTCAGATCAACAAAGGCATACTTCATTGCCTGCTTCATCTTAACAGGAGCTGAGATCTTACATGAGACATTACTACAGAGATATAGGCCTGAGACAGATGGGCCAAATAAAGCAGTTTCCGGCTGCTTCAGGGTGATAGCATTTACATGATGCAGCGCCAAAGTGGCTGGAAGCCACACAGAGGCCATGCTGAAGAGGCAAGAGCTGGTCAAAATAAGGAGTGGGTTAAATCTGCTCCTGCAAGTGGCCTGTTAGGGATTAGAGTGGTGGCCTGCTTTGGGAGCAGGACGTCCAGTCACCGTTGTCCTAGCACAATCGGCACTGGAGTGGTCAGAGACCATTCCTTCCAGCCATCTGCTTTGGCTCCAGTTATATTTCTGTACCTACATCTCCTGATGCACAATCTTCCAACACAGCTTTAGGGGTGGGTGTTAACTGCTTAAAAGGCAGACTTTGGTGAACTTTTGATCATTATGTGGTTGGAAAAGACTTCCAACCTGCACAACAACTGTAAAAAGTAAATTGTGTTGTCATGAGTTAGACATACACTATTGTAATTCATGAACAGGATGCCAGTCACGATTTGGTTACTGCTGTTAACCCCTTGGTATGCAGTGTGCAACACAAATAGAGTTTTGTCTTAAGCATTACTGCATAAATGGGAACAGTCTTATTAAAATAAGTAGAACCTAAAGCTGGATCACAAATATAAAACTATTTAAAGAAGTCAACAAGATAAGCCAGAAAAAGTAAGAGGATTTTAAGTTTTTACTCTGAAACCAATGGATTAGGGGGAAAATAAAACCTTTCAAAGGCAAAAATCACAAGCATCTACTTTAGTTGAAGAAATACCTGTAGTCTAGTTTTTCTTTTGAAGGTTCTCTATAAGCTCTAACTGTACAAAATGAATGTTCACAGACCTTATGTTGTTTTTGTTGTGTGCATTCAAGTCATTTCTGACTTATGGCTATATTAAAACAAATCCATCACAGGTTTTGCTTGTCAAGATTTGTTCTGATCGCATTTGTCCAGACTGTATTAATGTAAAAGTGGCTACCATGCAGCTCACTAAGACATAAAATTTTGTCTTTCAAAGGCCCCTATGAATAATCAGTGGGATCAATCATTAAATGGATGAAAAGGAAGCATTTCATAAGCCATCACAGGTTGTTGCAGATAGGATGTGGATTCACTTTTGTGATTGTGGGATAAAGTGGAAGAAGCCAAAAGAAAAGAATCTTTCAGTTGTTGCACGATAAGACACTATTTATATGCTCTTTAGAAGGTTGTGAAGAAACAGCTACTTTTTCAAAAGAAAAATGTACATATGCTTGTGATGAATACATTTTATTGTAAAAGACTTAACCACTCAAGGGAAGTGTCTGTTTTACTATAGGCCTGGTTCTAGAAGGTGATATATCTCTTATCTCTCAGGATTGAGTTGCAGTTACATGATTAGATTTTAGGTGCTGATATACCAAGAGACCAGGGACAACTATTAGGGTTTAGAAGCTAAATTATTAGGGTTTAGGGACTGACTCACTAGAAGACCACAATTCCAAAAACAAGTTGAATTCACCTGCCATGGCCTCCTGTGTCATTGGGCCATTTTAGGCCCAGGGCCTACAAAACATGGCAAAATTGCCCTCCCCTATTCCTGGGGGAGAGGGTCTGGGGCATAAAACAGTCTTGCATGTGGGCCACACCTTCCCCAGTCCTGTCACTGAGGGAATCCAAACTGTGCTGGTATGATGTGTGTCATTTAGAAGTTCCCATTGAAAGGCAGTGTGGATAGTTAAGTCAGGCAATGCAGTGGAATTTTGGCAACTCTGAATATGATAGGTTTGTTCTTCTGGCAAGATGGTCTGTAGAGAGAGAATAAATGTGCATGTAGAGATAGAAGACTGGCATCAAGAGTGAAGGGGAACACAGGAAAGTCTATATAAATTAGTTGAAGAATGGATGAATCAGCTGGAAATAGCAATAAGACCAAGATGATGAGACCAAATAAAGTCCTGGTCCATGGAAGAAGAGAAGAAAATTTTTTTGCAGCAGTCTTTTGAAACAGCAGAAGTCTGAGTTCAAGTCACTGGCTGGGGTATAAAAAAACTGCTTCTGGACTGGAAGGAAAACTTGGCTGAAGATTATTGGATTAGAAAGAAGACTTTGGGTTTGAAAGAAGTCAAGTCCAGATGCTGGACAAAAGTTAAGGAGCTGGACAAAAGTCCAAGACATTGTAAATTCAATGAAAATAAAGGCTAACAAACAAAAATAATGACTATAGATGATTTACATAACTTTAAAGCAGACAATGAAGACATTGGAATAGTTCAAGATTTTCCATACCTTGGCTCAATCATAAATCAGCATGGAGACCCCAGCTAAGAAGTCAGAAGAAGGCTAGGACTTGGAAGGGCAGCTATGAAGGAACTAGATAAGACCCTGAAGTGTAAAGATATATCATTGAATACTAAAATTAGGATGGCTCATGCCATTGTATTCCCCATTTCTATGTATGGTTGTGGAATTTGGATACTGAAGAAAGCTAGAAGGAAGAGAATCAACTCATTTCAACAATGGATGTATTCTATGGGTACCATGGACTGCCAAAAAGACAAATAAATGGGTCCTAGAGCAAATCAGGCCTGAATTCTCCCTAGAAGCCAAGATGACTAAACCAAGGTGGTTGTACTTTGGCCACATTATGAGAAAACATGACTCACTAGAAAAGATAATAATGCTTTGTAAAGTGAAGGGCAGTAGGAAAAAAAGGAAGACTGCATTCCAGATGGATAGACTCAATCAAGGAAGCCAAGGCCTCTAGTGTGCAAGACCTGAGCAGGATAGTGGAGGACAGGATGACTTGGAGGTCTCTCATTCACAGGGTTGCCATAAGTTGAAGTCAATTTGACAACAGTTAACAGCAAACAGACCAGCTTTCTAATGTAACAGCAATGACTCTGAGTTTAGAGTGGAGCTGGATAGGTTAGAACAGAACTCTTAACCATTACTCAAGACAAATAAAACAGTATTCATGTTAGTGATATTTAAGATACAAGGTTTTTTAAAAAAGATTGACATTTTAAGAAGGGATTACTTATAAAGAATTGGCTAGTTGTTTATTAATAAAGGCTTTTTAAAATTTATTTAATTGATCTAGCATATGGTAGGCTGCACTGAGTTGTAAGATAGGAGTGACTAAGAATGAGGCTATGGCCACAAACAGCTGGCTCCACTGCAGCAAATGCATGTGCCCAGTACTGATCTGGGCCATTACTGTGGTCAGGCTACCAAAAAAGAGTGCTTTTTTTGGGCTAATTTTTGGACTGGATCTTCCGGGTTGGGGTGGATTCGGCATGGCTTCCAGCCACATTTGGGGCATGCATTGTGTAAACACCACACCCTCCAATGTGGCCTGATGGCAGTCCTGTTTGAGACCAAACACACTTAAATTAAAAGTGATTAACCATAACATGCAAGTGACAGATCATTTTATAAGAAAATGCCAAATTCTGCCACATGTAGTGGTATTGATGGGAATATGTTGAAACAACACATTAAATTATTTGAACAAGTAATAAGCAAGATGCTATGAATTTTGGAAAATCCTGCATCTGTTCATTTTTTAGTTGCAGGTTGAAATCCAACATCCTCTGCATAGATATTTTCATATAGGGATACACTATGCCATCACTATGCAAACCCCAATGCAAAACAGCAACATTGTGCAACACATATCAATGATTGGGTGACATTGTGCAATATAGCACCACAACAAACAATGCAGTACATGTAGTGTTCCCGTATGTACAACTGCTTTCAATAGCACAATCTGTTGCATCTGTTGTAAATAATTCACGTTGTATCATAATGTGAATTATGCATGCATATGTCACTAACAGGATCTTGGCCTGTATATCCTTTAAAAAAACCAATTTTCAATATTTAGAAAAGATACAACTAGTGACATCAATGACACACATTATAGTAGTACCATGAATAGAGTTAGAGGAAGTAAAATAGACATTATTATTCAAGCTTAGGACAGCTTCTTGTTCAAAGAGTAGTAGTTTTTGAAATATAGTTTTATTATCCCAGGAAATGGTAAACAAAAAGAAAATTAGATTTGCTATATGCAGCAAAACCCCAATACAAATACACAGAATAAACCTTGTGCATGCCATTTTGGGTTATCTAATACTAAAAAAACCCACAAAAAGTAAAAGTATATTTATTTAAAGAGCATGGGAAGATTAGTGATAAAGAAAAGAAAGAACAAAGCTCCAAAAGCACAGTTACATTTACAGTTTGTCTTCTTGGAAAATAAGACTGTCTAAAAGTAATTCAGTTATAATAACTATATTTCACTTTTAGTTAATGGCAAATCAATCAGGGAACAAAGTAAGTAGTGTACTCAGCTGAATACATCAGGCTGCAGCTGAAACAGTTGGATAACAATGCCATTAATGATAATACATAAATGATTTCTACTGAAACAACATCTAGAATTTATTACAATGGAACTCAGCCCAGTAACGACTAAACCACCCTGATTACTCAGGACATTGATTCTGCATGATAAAACCATTCTACTTCCCATTAAAAAAAATAGGTTTTTTTTTACACTTTGTAGCAACATATTTTTTTAAATAAAAACAAACAAACCTTAATTTATCCCACCCTCCAATCCACACTGCATGGTATAGTGATTGTTCCATTCCACCAAACAGCCCCTACCTGGTACAGAGAAGTGCCTATTGGCCAGTGGTAAAGGATATACTTTGCGGTGGGAAATCCTGGGTTCAACTGCTGGTGTATCAAGTTAAAAGCATATACAACTGGGAAAGACCATTGCCTGAGATCTTAGAGAACCTTGCCAATCAAACAATAGGCTACTCCCCTCTTTCAGATCCCCAATTTTCTGATTTAGCAGAAATTTCAAAAAAAAAAAAGACAAATTGATAAATCTCAGTGTAAAGCAACTGGGCTAATAAACTGACTAGAGGACAGAAATGAAAATTGACCCTCAAATGCCAAATAATGTATCTGCTCCTATAAGGCACAACAAAGTTCCCATTCTTGCAGAAGGCATACTGGTGATACTGAGAAAAATGTACACTGATGCAGACACACAGGTAAAACACCCACCCTGGTAAGCACAGCTGTCCTGGTTAAAACACACACCTAAACAAAGAAACCAACCAGCTAATGCAGAAAAAGAAAGTCATTCTTGTAAATCAAGATGGTGTTGGAGGCTGATGCTTTGCCTTCCAGCGTGCCACCCTTCAACATTTAGGGAAAAATAATATACAGTCATCTCTCCCGATTCACTGACTTCCTGTTTGTGGTCTTGAGTTGCCACAGATGGGAAGCCAGGAGGGACAATTTATTAAATAGGACTTGAATATTTGTGTTTTTCCTGATTCACGGGGGGGGGGGGGGAGGAGAACAGCTCCCCTGTGAATCATGAGGGACAAGTGAAATATAATATGTGTGTGTGTGGAAATGTCAGTGGGCACTGAGGATTCGTGATCTAGGGTAGCTTTCTCCAACCTGATGACGACTTCCATATGTCTTTGGATTATGGAGCCTAACAACCTTAGTCATTTGATCTTGGGTTGGGTCTGATAGGATGCTTATAAAACTTGGATTGGGAAAAACTAATCTAGAGGATAGTAGTACTAAATTGAAAGCTGCAGGTAAACAGAAATGATATTATGTTTTGCATTAGGAATGGTCAGATGGTATTTAATTCACTATTTTTGTGAACATGTTAACCACAATTACGTAGTTACAGTTTAAGTAGCTGTAAGAGTAAATTCTCTCAGATTATAGTTCTATAAACATTAAAAGCTTGTGTTACATAATGAAAAAATAAATAAACTAGAAATCAAAACTGTGTCCCCTCCTGCAAATACTGTATAAGTCCATGAACAGGATATCACAAATTCAGTCAAGATGATAATGAGATTTAACATAAATATGTCTTTTTGGAGCTTTCTCAGCCACAGGGTCACCATTCATTGAAGTTGACCTGAGGGCAGTTAACAACAACAACTACTACTACAACTACAACCAGAACACGTGTTTATTCTCATCCTGAAGGAGTATTTGGAATTTTGGAAGCTTTCTGTTTTAGAATGCCTAATGAAAAACGTTATTTTCCAACACTGCATACACACAAGTCTTGTTCAGAAGCTACTTACTAGCTTCAAATCAATATGTGAGCAAGAGAGCATCTGGCATCACCCCTCCACTGTTGTTTTCCTCACATGGAAAGTGAAAATGAGAAGTTCCTGTTCACATGGAGACTCTCCTCATAATCAAGAACCCTAATGGTCTAGCATCTTTGTTCCTGTAAATGTATCCACGGAAACAAGAGCTTATCCTCTTCAGACTTATCACTTTCCATGTGAGGGATCAAGCAGTGGTTACGGGGCAAGAGCTAGACATCCCCCTACTTTCAAGTTGAGTCAATCCTGATAACACCAGAACTGAACTAAACCCACACTCACACTCAAATCCAGTAACACCTATTCTAAGAGAAAGGCAAAGGCATATAAATAAATCTTGCCAAGAAAACCTTAGGATAGGTTTCAGAATTGACTTGAAGGTACATAACAACAACATCATCTTATTCTTTGATCACTACAGCAGAATCTAATACTGAGTGGTACCTCAGTGTACCTTATACATTTTTGATGCTAACATCTTGATCTGTATAATGGTTTTTGGGGGAGCATAAATCCATTTTAGCATTTTCCTAAAGTGATGAACTGAAGCCCAGCAGTTAATTCTGAAGGGACGGATATTCAGTGAAAGTTAGTAATCACTGGGAAATGACAAGAGAACACTACAGCAATCTTAAAAGGGAAAGAAAGGGATAGTGATTTTCTAAGGACAAGCACTAGCAAGGCATTGCCTCTGGTAATTAGGGACAACTATAAAATACGAAAAGCCATATATTAAAGTTAGGATGATAGAGTTTAAAGGATCCAACTCCCTACCTGATGCACATAATCTGTAGCTAGAGCATTCCCAACAGATGAACATCCAGCACTTCAAGAACCCTAGCAAAGTAATTGGTTCAGTTGCCCAACTGTTTTTACAATTAAGACCTTTCTTTAGGTGTTTAACCTAAATTCACCTGTACCTTAAGCCAATTAGATCTAGCCCTGCCCACTGGAGTGTCCCTTCTCAACCTCCTAATCTCTAGGTTAAATATTAAACTATGTCTGCACATCTCACACCAGTGATTTTATTATGATGTTGCTGCTAAGCTTATGTGTTATGTGACAGACACATTCTTTGGAAGAGCAAGTGGTTTGCAAGTCTGATTCTTGGCAATCTTAGGCAAGCAAAAAGCCAGCTCCACTGAGACTCAAAGCTATTAACTCTAAATAGTTTATTATGACAAGCAGATTAAAACAATGAAATAGCAAACCACAAATACCCAGATTTTCAGAGTGGCTTTTTAATTTACTGTTATAAAGACCAAAATGCAATGCAGAATCAGAATCCCAACTGTCAGCATCTTTGACGCTCTGGACAGAGCAAGCTTACTTTTTATTTATTTTATAACTGTCTGTTATAAAACTCTTTGTACTTTAGTCCATGCACTCAAGGGACATTTTAAGACACCAAGCTACACTAGATTTTATAATTTTCTGAAAATATAATGAAACCATGTATTTTCATGTTTTTTCCTAAGGGAGACATTGCTAATTAAATAGTTCTACTATTTTTTCTTTTTTTGTTCTATTTTTGGCTTACAATATTACTTAAATTCAAAGGCTCTTTTAATCCTCATAATCTATTTCATAAAATACGCCAGACTCCAAATTTTGTGAAGAAAACCTTTAACTTTGAAAGTAAATCTTTCAGAAATCTTAAATATCTCTTTCAAAATCTTCTTTGCTTTTTCCACAGCAGTTGCAAATGAATTTCATGGACCATCTGTTCAATGCTATTCTCTAAGCCAGTGACAACCAGAACCTGCTTTGGAAAGGAAGGGATGCAAAAGAGATGATTTTAATTTTTTTATTTAAACAGATGTAATATTTTCCAGAAATTAATATTAGTTATCCAGCCACTTTTTGATTATGAGCAGTTTGTGAATATCACAAATGCTAGTGTCATTCCAGCATCAAGTTAAAACATGGTTTTTCAGTAAGGCCTTCAGGACATAATTAATTTTATCCTTGCCCATATGCTACAGTCAACATTATTTTAATTGTTTAAAATAGTTTAAAATGGTATGATTTTAAGTCATAAATGATTCAAAATATTTTAATTTAAAATGTTATTATTGATTCTATTTTAAGCTACCCTGAGATCCTCAGCTATGGGGGAGATATAACTATTTTAATAAAATAAAATAAAAATATCATTTACAACTGAGAGGCTTCTGGAGTCATCCATCATCTCAAAGTCTTACACAAGTGTCACTATGCTTTTCTGGAATTTCATACTACCAGTATCCCATGTCTTCTGTTGACTCAATAGTATGGACAAATATTACCGTGGAGGGGTAAGATTTCAGCCATCTTGCTTGTTAAGATTATATTGCAGTCTGACACTTGTCTAGTCCCTTTCACACTTAACCTATGAGATCCTCTTCTAAATGACTCCAATCCTTGCCTTTGTTATCATTTGAACACTGGAATTATGGGGCCTTTACAGACTGCCAGAAATAATGCAACTTGAGGCCATTTTAACTGTCCTGGTTCAGTGCTAGGGAATCATGGGAAGTGTATTTTTTTTCTGGAACATTGAGCCTTTTCTGTCAGAGAACTCTGGTGCCACAATAAACTACAGTTCCCATGATTCCTTAGCACTGAGCCAGGACAGTAAAAGTGGCCTCAAGCTGTATTATTTTTGGCAGTCTGTAAAGGCCCATAGAAACATTAACAATGGTTTGGTCACTCTTAACTAAATCATTGCACAGGGAGCACAAATAAGATGGTGACCTGCTGATATATATGCTTATTGGTTAATAAGTAGTTTGATGTTACATTTTTTACTTGATTAAGAGAGGTAAACCTATTTGGACACTTTAGAGTATTCCAGTCACAACAGAAAAAGGCTTTAAAGGTAAAAAACAGAACCTTGAACTAGGTCAAGAAATTAACAAGAAACCAGAGAAATTGATGAGAAAGAGATGTAATGTATTCATATATTGGCGATGGCTCAAGGGATTGTGCTGCTCAGGTAGAACATCAAATAGCACCTTGTCTCCATGCATCCAAGTTAAAGTGCATAATGTGCTAGCTATGTTATCTGGACACAAAAAGTAGAAAATTCCACAAGGATTTGACCAGTCTCCATTATTAAAAACACTGTAATAACAGTGGGATTCAGTGGCTCAAGTGGTTAAGACATTGATTCTGTTGATTGCAAGATCGGCAGGTTAGCAATTTGAGGCCCGGGTGCTGCATGATGGGTGAGCTCCTATCACTAGGGCCAGCTTCTGCCAACCTAGCAGTACAAAAGCATGCAAATGCAAGTAGATAAATAGGTGCCACTTCTGTGGGAAGGTAAGAAGTGTCCTGTGCAATCATGCTGGCTACATGATTACAGAGTAGTCTCTGACAATGCTGGCTCTTCGGCTTAGTAATGGAGATGAGCACCGACCCCTATGGTCAGACACGACTTGACAATCTTGTCAACAGGAAATACCTTTACCTTTTTTTAAATAACAAAACACATATCTAAAATTATAGTATGCTTTCATGACATGCACAATTTGGTACCTGAAGCAGCTGTTTCTGATTAATGGTAGGACCAGCCTTGTCATAATGTCATGTCTTATTTAATATGGCTGTATTTCCCAATTCTCCTCAAAAGAACTCCCTAGTTAATGGGGTGCAAGTGGTTGGATCCTTAGATGGGAGTGATCATGTTCTCCTGGAATTTATTATACAGTGAAAAGGAGAAGCCAGGCATAGTCAGACACACATTCTAGACTTTAGGAAAGCTGATTTTAGAGAAATACTGGGGGTGATCCTGTGGTCAGGAATAGTAAAAGAGAAGGGAGTTCAAGATAGATGGGAGTTTCTCAAAAGGGAGATACTGAAAACACAATTTCAAACAGTTCCAATGAGGAAGAAAAATGATAGGTGACTCAAGAAACCAGGATGGATGACTAAGGAACTTTCAACTGAACTAAGTTTTAAATGGAACATGTATAAGAAATGGAAAAATGGGGAAATCACCAAAGAGGAATTCAAACAAATAGCTAGCACGTGTAGGGGTAAAGTCAGAAAAGCTAAAGTGCAGAATGAACTCAGGCTTGCTAGAGAGATTAAGAACAATAAAAAGGGCTTTTGGGGGTATGTCCGCAGCAAAAGGAAGAAGAAGGAAATGGTAGGGCCACTGTGTGGAGAAGTTGGCAAAAAGTTAACAGGGGACAAAGAAAAGGCAGAATTACTGAACACCTTCTTTGCTTCAGTCTTCTCAGAAAAGGCAAAGGGTGCTCAACCTGAGGATAATGGAGCAGAGGACAGAATACGATAATTTCAGCATAGAATAAGTAAAGAGATAGTACAGGAATACCTGATTAATCTAAATGAATATAAGTCTCCAGGACTAGATCAATTACATCCAAGGGTACTAAAAGAACTGGCAAATGTAATATTGGAACCATTGGCAATAATCTTTGAGAACTCCTGGAGAACAGGAGAAGTCCCAGCAGACTGGAGGAGGACAAACGTTGTCCCCATCTTCAAAAAGGGAAAAAAAGAGGATCTCAACAATTATCGTCCAGTTAGTCTGACATCAATACCGGGAAAGATTCTGGAGCAGATGATTAAACAGAGAGTCTGTGAACACCTGGAAGGTAATTCCATAATCACAAAAAGTCAACATGGGTTTCAGAGAAACAAGTCATGCCAGACAAATCTGATCTCTTTTTTTATATATAAAATTACCAGCTTGGTAGATGAAGGGAATGCTGTGGATATAGTATATCTTGATTTCAGTAAGGCCTTTGACAAGGTTCCCCATGACATTCTTGCAAACAAGCTGGTAAAATGTGGGCTAGACAAAGTAACTGTTACATGGATTTGTAATTGGTTGACTGGCTGAACCCAAAGGGTGCTCAACAATGGCTCCTTTCAACCTGGAAAGAAGTGACCAGTGGGGTGCCACAGGGCTCTGTCCTGAGCCCAGTGCTATTCAACATCTTTATCAATGACTTGGATGACAGTATTGGGGGCATAGTTATCAAATTTGCAGACAACACCAAATTAGGAGGAGTAGCTAATACCCCAGAAGACAGGATCAAAATTCAAAATGACTTGAACAGACTAGACAGCTGGGCCAAAGCTAATAAAATGAAATTCAACATGGAGAAATGTAAGGTACTGCACTTAGGGTGGAAAAATGAAAAGCACAGATATACGACGGGGGACACCTGGCTGAATGAAACTATGTGTGAAAGGGATCTAGGAGGCCAGGTAGACCACAAGTTGAACATGAGTCAACACTGTGATGCAGCAGCTAAAAAGGCCAATGCAATTTTAGGCTGCATCAATAGAAGTATAGTGTCTAGATCAAGAGAAAGTAGTGCCACTCTATTCTGGTTTGGACAGGCTTCACCTGGAATACTGTGTCCAGTTCTGGGCACCACAATTCAAAAAGGATGTGGAGAAACTGGAGCGTGTCCAAAGGAGGGCAACTAAAATGGTGAAGGGTCTGGAAACCAAGCTCTATGAGGAACGACTTAGGGAGCTGGGGATGTTTAGCCTGGAGAAGAGAAGGTTAAGAGGTGATATGATAGCCTTGTTTAAATATTTGAAGGGATGTCATGTTGAGGAGGGAACAAGCTTGTTTTCTGCTGCTCCAGAGACGAGGACCCGGAACAATGGGTGCAAGCTTCAGGAAAAGAGATTCCACCTCAACATTAGGAGGAATTTCCTGACAGTAAGGACTGTATGACAGTGGAACACACTCCCTCAGAGTGTGGTGGAATCTCCTTCCTTGGAGGTCTTTAAGCAGAGGCTGGACAGCCATCTGTCGGGGATGCTTTAATTGGGAGTTCCTGTATGGCAGGGGGTTGGACTGGATGGCCTTTGTGGTCTCTTCCAACTCTATGATTGTATGATTGTATGATTATATATAAGGTACAACAGCATTCGAATTTACAGGTTACAAGGATGACTAACCTATAGAACTCTTACCAATGTCTTTCTTCTCTACATCATTGCCACCACTCCTCAGTTCAAACAGACAAGTCCTTTTTAAGAGATGAGAAAAAAACAACAGGAATACTGTTCTCTGACTGTCATTGCCTCCTCAAATGACCCTTATAAAGATACATTTAGCAGGAAACTGAAGACATCTGGTCCATAGAGTCTGGTTTATAGAGCATATACCAAATATATTTGAAAGAAATGGAAAGATATATCAAAACATGGCAAAAATGTGACATATCATTTAGCATTTTATTACACACAATTTGTCTTGTTGAGCCTCCACTGCTTTGTTCCTGCTTTTATTCCTTCCCAATAATTTCCATCCTGGGGGCTTATGATTTTGTATCAACTGGAACTTTACTGTTACTTTCAATCCTAAAGTTTAGAGATTAATATCAGAGTTCATTAAAGTTATTTTCATTAAAGAAGTTATTGGCTTGAATGCTTTTTGTGGCCTTCCAACCAGAGTAGACCCACAGAATCAACTGCTGAATGGTGAGTCAACACTTATATAAATCTCATTGATTCAATGGGTCTACACTAACAATAACATTCAAGCATTACATGTCAAACCGAATTATTCTTTTCTAGCCTAGAATATTAACAGAACTGTCCACATGGAACTGATGGAAACACTTTGTACAGAATTGCTGCAAAATACTTGGATGTGTTTACATAATCTATTTATTTACATACAAAATTTGTATGTCACCCAATAAACAAGCTCGCCAGGCAGCTTATAACAAGCAAATAAAATAATTTCAATAAAAGAGCATAAAACTGTACAATTAAAAGCAAGAAGAAATATGTCAACAAAATTAAACACATAGTGACTCCAAATTAAACAGGCCTTTTTTAAATTTGAGAGCTACGGTGGATTTCCTACAGTGCATTTACAATGTAGCCCTACATTTATCTACTCAAAAGCTTGTCTAAATGTAAATACTGCATTAGATATATGATTGCAGCATCACGGTGCAATAGATCAGTATCTATTCAGAAGTAAGTCAATGAGTTTGAAGATGCTTACTCCCAGATATGTGGCTACAGGATTTCAACATAAGAAAATAATTAGATTTACACTTCAGTTCTATATGTGGTTCCCTCAAAGATGTCCTATCATGGTCAATAAATCAATTCATAGAGGACAGATTATATAAGTCTCTTGGGCTTCACATGAGATGTAATTGTGATATTTAACATTGATGCTGAAGTCATAAGCAAAATCAAATTACTCACTGCTTATATATTCATGAGAGGTTACCATCTTTAGCTTCCATTCATATGGCCTCATTCAGTGCTGCTACTCTTGTTTTATATTAGTTTCCAACAGTGGCACAGGGAAGGAATAATGGCTGCAATCCAAATTTAGGCTGCCATTCTACACTTACCTGGAAATATAATGAAATGGATTCAATCCAAACTTAGTCATACTTTGAGAAGGCTGATAGATTTCAAAAAGTCTGCTTTGATTATTACTTTTGGGTAAAACTAGTTGTTAGTTCCAAATAAAAAAGACTCATTGAATGGCAGTTGCTAAACAAATATTTATGCAAATCCCACTGATTCAATGGAACTATTCTACTTAAGAGTAATAAAATAATTGTATTTAGCTCTAAGTTGGGATCCAGTCCATTGAACTCAATAAGGTTTACTTTTCAGGAAACATAAATTGTAGTCAGTCATGTGATTTACACTAACAGCAATTGGTCTTGATTTCAGTGAGGTCTACTTCCAACTGTTTAGATCCAGTCCAGAGGATTTGCTGCAAGGTGGAATGCTATAACTCATCATTTTGTCATATAGTGCAGGTACTGTATATTAAACTCAGCAAGAGATAGTTAGCCACATGATTTCACAGTCATTTAAAGCCACTGATATTCCATCACAATGGAAATCCTCCTTAACAGCTGTTCCATTCTGTGTAATTCAGCTACTTTGGAATGACAATGAATGGTAACCTTTAAAAGATGTAGCCTGAAGGGTTGGAGAAACATATCCCAAGAAAGGCAGATGTGCTTACTAAGAATCAGAAACTCACTTTTTAAAGCAATGCTGTTTATTTAGAGTCACACTTGCTTCACTTTTAAGTATATTTAAGCCACCAGACCAGAGGAGCATGACAGCAGAGCAAAGAGACAACTGGAGCAAGCTCTGCCTAATCCAATAACTGATACTCCAGCCACATGTTTCACTAAGGAGCCAACTTTCTTTACACTGTCCATGGTTGATATAACTGATATGACATTTTGTTTTTTCCTTTTCTGATATAGACTGAGGCAAAAATGGAAACAAATGCATTTGTATTTTCTGTAACTAAACCAAAACTTGTATGCTGGCATTGATTTCCTATTTCTTTCTTTCTGTAACACTCTGTAGAGTGTACACATAATACTTAGAATACATATATACCTAAAGATCAAAATTATGTGATTATTATGGCTTTCCTTTTAAAATAATTTGGCACGGGGTCAGAAGGATACATGATCAGCCATAACCTATTAGGAAAGGTTGGGAAGACATAGGTACGTTTTGCCTGGAAAAAGAAGATTAAAGTGAGACATAGAAATTATCCTCAATGTTTTGAAGGGCTGCTATGCAGAAGTTGGAACAGACCCCCGCTCCCCTGATTCAGAAGAAGGACTAGAATCAATGAGTGGAAACCGGGGAATCAGGAGAAACATCCTAACATTATGAACTATTCAACATTGAGACTGACTACCTCTGGAGGTGGTTGTTTTTCCTTTCCATATTATATAAAGACAATATCTTAGGGATGCTGTAGTTGCATACTGCATTTTAGAATGCAGAGTTCATTACAGAGTCTCCAGCAACAATGAACAACAGATTGGTCTAGAAGATGATCTTCAAGGTATCTCCACACTTTAAAATTTTCTGAGTTGGGTCCAAAGTCAGTTATACTTAGACTATGGTCTAAATTGCACTGCAGAAATAATATAGTTTGACACAGCTTTAACTGCCATGGCTCAATGTGATGGAATCCTGGGATTCCTAGATTGTTATGACACCAGAGCTCTCTGACAGAAAAGCCTAAATACCTCATATAACTACAAAGCCAAGAATTCCATAGTATTGAGCCATGACAGTTAAAACTGGTTCAAACTGCATTATTTCTGCAGTGCAAAACAGAACTATTTAACTGAAAACAATCTGACTCATAATTCAATCTGGATCCAATCAGTGATGGCTGATAGCTCCACCGATGGTGAATATGTTCCAAATTTTAGATTGAACTTTAAACTAGCCAAGCAGGTGAACTACTGTGGATAGTGTCTTTAAAGTCTGGACTAAAACCTAGAGTGGATTTCCCATTCCACTGACATGAAGCCACTAGCTATCCTTGATTCCAAGTTTGTATAAAACTCTGTAGGAGGTCACTTATTACGTGTAGAGCCTCTTACACAAAAGCAAATTTTGATGAATTCAGGATTCATATTGGTTCTGCCTCCACACTGTCCTTCCCATCTTTTATACAGAATGTTGCAATCCTATGTAAGTGGTTTGTTGTTGTTGTTGAGTGTCTTCAAGAACCTTTCTTGGTAAGATTTGTTCAGAGGAGGTTTGCCATTGTCCTTCCCAAGGCTGAGAGCATGTGACTCACCCAAGGTCACCCAGTGAGTTTCATGGATAAGTGGGGAATCAAAACCTAGTCTCCAGAGACTTGGGGGCAAAACAGACTGCTCTACACCACCCCTTTGCTCGTTGGATTGGGACCGCAGCAACTGCACACTGTGACCCTGATATGGCGTTTTTGTGGCACAAAAAGAAGTGGCAAAATGCTGCTCCTTTTTGCACCAGAAAAAAGGTGCCTCTTTCACCGCCGCCATGGCTCTTCTGCGCTCCTGCGACATGCGGTGTGTAATTGCTGCACCACAGGAGTGTTCCCACGCTGCCCATGCCTCTGGTCTGGCAGGTGACATGATGCCACTTTGGGGGTGGAGGGAGTGCAGTCGCCATGCCCCCAAGCTGCCAAAACGCCGGCTCTTTTTGCCGGTCTGTTTAGCCCCATAGTCCAACACTTGAATCACTACACCACACTGGCTCTTAGGTCAACATGTAAGTGGTACTACTTAGTAAACAAGTACTAAATGGGAGAAAGTGGTGGAGATGATTCCTGTGATCTCCTTTTTTCATTCTGTGATGTGTCTGAAAAGATGCAACACATGGCTCTTTCAAATGCTATCATGTGTATGATAAGCTATAAGGCTATATCTTGCTTTGGCTTATCATGCACTGGATTTCTTCAGACAATCTTATTCAATATGTGTCTTCACAGAATGGAGGAAGTAAAAATTATGAGCCTACTCTTTTCAAGAGGACCACTTAGCACAATTCCATTGGAAACCTCAGCTTTCCTGTTTGTTCTGCTTCAGCAGACCTGAATTTTCATCTTTCATAAGAAAAATAAATTATTTAATAATCTACAAAAAAGGGTTCTTGGTTATTGTTTTTTACAGTTATGACTGCCACTCTTGAACTGCAGCACTGATACAACCCTGATTTCTTTTAGCAAAGGTATACAAGAGCAGCTGTCAATTTGATCAAGTTGTCTGTTAAAAGACAACACACAAATTCACTACCTGGTAACAAAACTCATTCTATAAGAGCTGTGATCAGATTAATTTGTTTTATACTTTCTTGGAACTGTTATTACATTTTCTTTCAAAGGCTTCAGAAAGCAAAACCACTAGCCCATCAAAAAACCTCTAATGAAGAGGACCTTTTCCATTGCCCCTGCTTTATATATTCTACATCTGAAGCAGCACCACCTTCTCATAAATGACTCATTATAAAATCCTGAGAGGAAATTTTATAGTCTGCAAGCCATAATTGCAACATAATATTATGCAGGGATAAGCAATCATTAAAGATTATTAACCTTAAAGTAGGGCCATTCCAGTTATTTCTTAGGCAAAGTAATACCACAAATGAGAAGAAAATGCTAGGTCAGTGTCAAAAAAAGAGTTCATGAACTCTCTCAGAGAAACTCCCTGCTGATGGTTTCTTTCATGGCACATCAACCATATTCAATGATTTTAAAAACCCTCCTGCTTTAAGACCAGACCTAATCTTATCTCATGTTGGATCACACTCCAAAGAGTGAGACTGATGGTTTAACAAAGGTGCCCCATGACCAGTGATGATGAGTAAGATCACTAATTGTACTTGTATACAACCAGTCTTGAGCTTTCAAGCCAAGATCCAGATAGTAAGGATGGAATATATGGAACAAGCATATACACCCCATCTTGTTCTGATCCTATATTGCTTTATGGTCTTATACAGTATTATTAGCGAAATCTTTCTGTGATTTGATGTATTCCTTTTTTGTTGCTTCACCAACAAATATAGATATAGCTTTTCAAAAAGTTGGAGGGAGGCATATGTGCTTTTATTTTTAAGATTTACTATACCTCTAATAGTATACAGTATTGTGGAATCTGGCACATTTGTGAAGCTTATCAAGTAGGTCACAGACACTAAATTTCAGGTTATTACCCCAAAAGGTGTCATGTTTTTAGACTTTTGTGGCATATCCTTCATTGTGTGGGATTCAGTACTGTGTTCCTGTAATGACTGTATTTTTGTTTTGTTTTTGTTTTTTTGAGGAGCCACTTTTTTAAAAAAAACAAAAATCAAAATATTGAATTCAATTTAGGGTGGGGAAGGGGAAGATATGTCAGAACTGAATACAGCTGCCCTTTCAGGAAACCCAGAGTTCAGAAGTGAAAATATATAATGCTTGTCAAAAATATCAGTCAGTGAGTATAATGCAGGTAAGAGCAAGCATATTTAACTTTGCACTTATTTTAACGGGATAAATTTAAACATTTAGTTTGCTCGTTCATTGCAATCAACTGAAAAGTGCTCACCTTGTCACACAAGAAGAAAAACACTGAATAATTTTTAGTACTCCAGGACAGACAAAACAATGTTCATAGTAGAAAGAGAAGTAATGTCCTCTTACATCTGTCTTTGCATCACGGGTAAAATATGCAAGGGTAACACAGGTTTCATTCTGCATATGATGATTTTTACCATTAGGGGGCACTTTTGGCCTGTCAGCTTTTTTATGGGAAAGGGCCATTAAAAACACATTACTCTGTCAGAATATTAGTTGAAATCAAGATTGTTCAAAACCAGTAACCTACAACAAACTTGTCAAGCACAAAGTCAAAGTGAGTGTTGCCAGATAAAACTTGTATCCAAATGAATGGGCTTTTGTTTGGGTTTGTTTTCTGAAGCTTTTGCTTTCTTTATTGTTCCTGTTATCTCAAAGGACAGATGGTCTTAAAATATATATGTCCTTGCTTTCAGGCCTATGTGGAATTGCACTTATCTGTGAGATAGTGAGAAATCATTAGATGTACCTGTAGCGTGAATAATCGACTACAAAATTGAGTTTTAGATGAAAACCGCTGTCCTATTTTGAGATGATAGTTAAGCATCATGGAGACCAAACCATGGTTAATCAGATGTACATCTCACTGGATTCAGTGGGTTTTATTCTTAAGTGAGTGTTCACAGATTTCCAGCATTAAGCTTCTGCAAAAATCATAATAATTATTTGGCTAGCCGAAACTACCAAAAAATAAAAGAATCTTTAATGGTTGACACTGAAGATCAAGAGATAGCAGCAGATCTGAAAATAAAACTGAAATATTTGATCCAGATATAGCACACCACAAACTTGTAGTCTATCAGCTTACTTCCCCCACCCCCTGGACACACACACATACACAGGTGTTAAATTGCCTGTACAAAACTAAAATGATAAACAAATAAAAACTCTCCTTCCCCATCTCTGTATATGAAACTGGGCTGGTGGATAATTTCCCTGCTTACTCCCCCGGCAACCCTTCCAGTCTCCTGAAAATGCTACACAGAGAGTTGGGAGATCTTGCTCAATGTGGTGAGCTGACTCTCTAGTCTCTGAAACCTATATAATAAAGATGTGTGGCAGTACTGAAACTGCATATTATTTATGATAAGAAAGCAACCTATCAGCCAAAGATACATGATTTTCTGTACTTCTGATAGGCCAATATCAAAAATAGCCTTGGTAAGCACGAAGAAAAATACAGACTCCATCTCTGCATATCCTAGAAGCTGTTCCTGAGCTATTAGGTAATGTGAAGGAAGTACACTGCTTCTGACATTAGTGGTATCTAGAGTAGACACAATGAAATAAATAGAACCTAGGTCAGGGGCACTACAGATGGCTCCTAAGGGGTGGATCTGTGCTGCCCCTGGGAGCACCAGATTGGGACCATGGAAATCGCATGCCATGGCCCCGATCTGGCACTTTGCCACTCCAAAAAGAAATGGCAAATGCTGCTTGTTTTTGGAATGGCAAAAAGCCACCCTTGCCACAGGGGTGGTGGCTTTTCTGCGCTCCTTTGGCACAGCGTGTCTAAGCGCTGTGCCAAGGGAGCACCCTGATGCGGCCCACTGTCTGTTTGGGTAGGTGGTGTGAGGACAACATGGGGGCGGAGTTAGGGCAGCCAGCGTGTGGTCACCACACCTTGACTCCAACCCCAGGCTGGCCCTTTTGGCCAGTCTGTACTGGCCCTAACTTAACCCATTCATTTAACTGGGTTCACTCTAAAAAGGACTCACATTGCAGTAAGCCTGGGGTAGGAATCATGTGACATTTCAAATGTTGTTATACTGTAACTTCCAGAATTTGTCACCAATGGGTTTGCTGGCTAGAGTTGCTGGGACTTCCAATTCGCAGTATCTAGAGATGCACCTCTGATTTAAACCATAACTTTTGGGCTTGTGTTTAAACCTCTAAAAAGTCACTCATTGATAAAAGTACTGCAGTAGGAAAATGTTTCTTGCTTATTCTGCATTCTTCTAAAGAATTACATATGCTGAAGTTTACTGCCAAGCCATGGGGGTTACTTTTTTCTTCTCCCCTCTTTGTCCTTTGTTCAGGGACAGAAACACATTGGCTTTTATTGTTATGGGTTATTTAACAGGTTGCAGGCACTCAAAATATGTAACAATAGAAATTGGAATCTATGGGGTCCTATAATGTGCCTTAAGTATACTTACTGGTCCATAGGAAACCAGAGAAATCTCTGTAGCACCCTCTTGAGTGACACATAACTGGCCCTAAATTTAGGAAATTTAGTATGTACCTCTAAGGGTACTAATAAATTGATACTATGACTATCACTTGGGGGCAAAATGTGGCACCTTCTCTTTATAAGCAACGTGTTACTTCAGCCCTTTGAGAGCTATAATCAACTTCAATTGTGAAGCCAGAACAGTAAGCACATTTTGTTTACATTTATGACTGAAGTCTAAAAAATCTTGATGACTAGTAATAATCTGATAGCACTTTAGGGGTTGTTATATCATCTCATTCTAATTTTAGTATTTTCAGAATAGAAATAAGATCAATTATGCATTTATAAACAAAAAGGGGAAAAAAGAAAAAGAAAGGGTATCCATAGTGTTAAACAGAAAAATACAAACATGATAACTTTCAACAGCATGATCAACTGCTCTCATCATGCTTTTGGTTCGTGTAAGCACCACTCTATATGAGATCTTTCCTGCTGACTTCAATTATAGGGGTTCATTGGCTTAGCACACATAGATCAGCAGGGAAGTCCACTCATTTGAAGCAGTTCTATTATGCACTGAATTAGATATATAACTTTATATCAAAGCCAGAATGACAATAACTCCAAAATATTTTGCAAATTTGACTGAAATATTACTTTGTATAACAGTCTCTCTGTTGTTGTTGTTGTTAAGTGCCTTCGCGTCGATCTTGACCCATGGTGACTCTATGGATGACACATCTCCAGGCCCCCGTCCTCTACTGCTCTGCCCAGCTCCTGCAAATTCATATTCATGATTTCTTTAATATACTCCATCCATCTAGCATATGGATTTCCTCTCTTTCTACTTCCCTCCACCTTTCCTAACATTATTGTCTTTTCCAATAATTCATGCATTCTCATGATGTGTCCAAAGTATGACAGTCTAAGTCTAGTCATCTTGGCTTCTAGGGATATTTCTGGCTTGATCTGCTCTAGGACCCATTTGTTTGCATTTTTGACTGTCCATGGGATCCTCAGCACTCTTCTCCAGCACCACAAGTCAAATGAGTTGATTTTCCTCCTATCTTCTTTCTTGACTGTCCAGCTCTCACATCCATACATAGTAGTAGGGAATACAATGGCTTGTATGATTCTGACTTTTGTGCTGAGTTGTATGTCTTTGCATTTTAGGATCTTTTCTAGTTCTTTCATAGCTACCCTCTCCATTTTTAATCTTCTGATTTCCTGGCTGCAGTCCCCATTTGAATCAATGTTTGATCCCAGATATGAGAACTCTTTTACTATTTCTTTTTCCTTATTGTCTAGTTTGAAAGTGTGTAAGTTCTCTGTGGTCATTATTTTTGTTTTCTTTATGTTCAACAGTAAGCTTGCCTTTGCACATTCTTCTTTGATCTTCCTTAGTAGGTGTTCCAGGTCTGTGAGGTTTTCTGCTAGTATTATGATGTCATCAGCATATTTCAGATTGTTGATATTTCTTCCTCCTATTTTCGTTCCTCCCTCTTCCATGTCCAAGCCTGCTAAAATGAGTACCCATCTGTTCGGGGGCAATGAGCTTACAGTTGTAAACTGCTTAGACATCCCATAGTGCGTTATTAAGTGGTATATAAATGAAGCTGCTTTGCTTTGCTTCCTTACAATATGTTCTATGTTTATAGGTTTAATGGGTAGGGTGATAGGATGCAGCCTTGTCTGTCTCCTTTGCCAATTGGAAACTATTCTGTTTCTCCATGTTCTGTCCTGACAATAGCCTCTCATCTTGAGTACAGATTCCTCATTAGGACTATCAGATGTGTTGGTACTTCCATGTCTTTAAGAGCGTTCCATTACTTATCCCCAATTAAACAATGTAAAGCTTAGAAAAGTTGTTTTTGCATTGCAACTCCCAGAACTCTCCAGTCATTTTAATGAATGAAAGAGAGATTTAAGAAGAATAAATTTTCTTATATAAGGAAGAAGATGATGATGACTGGCTAACTTTTTAAAACCAATATGATTAATATTTGTTTAGTTCTTGGGGTAGCTGTTTATAATTGTTCAACAGAAGAGGAATAAAATCCCATGGTTCTGCTTATTCACTGCATATTTTGAGTTTAGTACAGATTAGGGTGGGATGCAGTGGCTCAAGTAGTTAAGATGCTGACTCTGTTGATTGAAAGATCAGCAGGTTGGTAGTTCGAAGTCTGAGTGCTGCATGATGGGGTGAGCTCCCATCACTAGTCCCAGCTTCTGCCAACCTAGCAGTTCAAAAACATACAAATGCAAGTAGATAAATAGGTACCACTTCAGTGGGAAGGTAAACAGTGTTCTGTGCAATCATGCTGGCCACATGATCACAGAGTAGTCTCTGGAAATGCTGGCTCTTCGGCTTAGTAATGGAGATGAGCACCGCCCCTTGACAACCTTGTCAACGGGGAATACCTTTACCTTTAGCTTAACAGATTACGGTGTTAGAAATATAATTACAGTTGGCCCTCCAAAATTGCTGGAGTTCAGGGCAAAGAACTTCTGGGAAAGTGGGAAAAATGCAAATAAAAATACTATGTTTTTACCTGAGAGAACACCTCTCTAGGAATCTCTAGGTCTTCCAGCACAACTCTGCTGTTAATATCTGGCAGAAGTTGACCAATCATGCTAGAGGGCCTACAAATGTCTAGAAAGACCCCCCCAACGAGTTGGGAGGGGGCCTTCTATTGCGTCTGCCATAAAAGGGCATAGATGCTTGATTGGCCAGGTGGACCGGAAGGCCCGCCTCTTCTGGTCAGCCTGGCCAATGGAAATCATCTCGCAGCTGAAGTCTCGCGAGATTTGAAGTCTCGCGGGATTTCAATGCGAGATTTGCGGGGCTATAAAGCCTCGTGCTGCCTCATGGCAGCAGCCATTTTAGATTCGGACAAGCAAGGACCACCTTGCTCGTCCGTCCTTGGGGCCTTGCAAAGCCTTTTTGTTTGGCTCCACGGGGAGCCAGCGGAGGAAGGGAGGCGCACGTGGCCACGGGCTTAGGTTTGGCCTTCTGAGCGAAGGCTCTGGCCGAGGGGACGCCTCTAAGGGTCTACCCCTCCCTGCTGGCCCTGTGGCTGTGAGGCCTAGTGGGCCTGGCGTGTGGGGCCCACGCTTGCTTGGGCGGCAGGACAGGCGCGGCTGCGGCCGTCATACTGCTTGCCCCTGGGATCGAGTTAGGCCGTCGCTTGGAGGCCTTGGCTGTCCTCTGGACTTTGGAGGACGCAGGGACGAGCGCGGCTGTGGCTGTCGTTGCTACCTGCTGGCCCCTGGGCTCGAGCCGGGCTGTCGGTGGAAGGCCTTGGCTGTCCTCCGGACTTTAGAGGACATGACAACGGGCACGGCTCTGGCTGTTGTTGCCCCCTGCTGGCCCCTGGGCTCGAACCAGGCCGTTGGCTGAAGGCCTTGGCTGTCCTCCGGACCTTTGAGGACGCAAGTATTTTGTTGTGGAAATTTAAATAATAATAATAATAATAATAATAATAATAATAGCCGCGAATAACTGCTTTTGGTTGGGCCCTGGTCTTGGTTTCTAGGTGTGCCCAGTGTGGCCAACAGGCCTTGTGTGTAGCGCCGAGTGGCGCAGGAAGGTGGTATTGAAGGGACAGGCCCCTGGATTAGGCAGACGACCTGGACTCATAGGTCAGCCCACCCCACCCCCTTGGTTCCATTGCACAGTCACTGCTTAATGGGAAGGTAGTGGGAAGTGCCCCCTTCTGTGTCACTCCTTCTTACAGTTTCTGTGGACCCAATTCGTTCAGGCCTGGCAGGGGTTAATTAATTAACAGCTAGGCCTGGCCATAATAATAATAATAATAATAATAATAATAATAATAATAATACTATCAATATCCATTAGCGATAATATATTTAAATAAGATAACATTGAAAGGGGGTGGGTGTAGAGGAGGGCCTCCTCATTACACATTGGCTAACCTAACTTGGTTGGCATATTGTTAAATGGGAATACATGCAGTTCGCATTATAATTGGTGACACAGGTACAGTGAGTTATTCCATATCCTGCATCAATCAATTTATTAATTATTGGTACTTAATTATTTTAAATCATGCCGCGCAGTAAGATTCAATCTAAGCGGCGTGCTACCTCAAATGGTCAAAAAAGTGGACAGCCTGCTCCTAAGCGACCGGCTAATATCTCAAATAATGATGAAGATATCACCACACATTTGGCCCAGATAGGCCGCACTATGCAGGCCTGTGCGCCTCTATGTGAGCACTTGGCTCAACATCACTTGCAAAAAGGGGCGCAAGCTAATACCTCTTTGGTTGCGCACACAAATGCTAATGTTGGACAAGCCGCTGCACATCTGGCTGTTGATAATTTAAGTCCTTCATATGACACTGCATGTAGTTCCCCGGGTGCTTCAGCTATGGAGGTTGGGCAACCAACCATAGCTGATGTAATGGAACTTCTGAGGAAGGTTGAATGAGAGGCCTGGGCTGTCCTCCAAAACTTGGAGGACTTTCTGTTCGGTGCGGTAATTTAAAAAAAAAAAAAAAAGAAGCCGCAAATTTGGTCTGGGCACCTTCCCTGCTGGCCTTGTGGAGGTGAGGCCTATTTGGTCTAGCGCGGTGGGCCCGTGCTTGCTCTGGCGGTCGGACGGGCGCGGCTGCGGCCGTTTTCAACGCCTCGCCGGCCCCTTGGGTTCGAGCCAGGCCGTAGGTTGAAGGCCTTGGCTGTCCTCCAGACTATGGAGGATGCACGTGTCTGGCGCGGCGAGTTAAAAAAAAGGAAAAAAAAAAGCCGCGACTCTGTTCTTTTGTGGCTGGGCCCTGGACCCGGCTTCCAGGTGTCCCCAGATTGGCCTTCAGGCCTTGTGTGTGGTGCCAAATGGCACAAAAGTCGGTAAGAAAGGGACAGGCCCCTGGATTGGGCAGACGGCCTGGATACATAGGTCAGCCCACCCCACCCCCTTATCCCATTTCACAGTTGCTGTTTAAGGGGAAGGTAGTGGGAAGTGTCCCCCCCACGCCACTCCTTCCTACAGTTTCTGTGGGCTCATTTTCGATCAGGCCTAGCAGGGGCTAACTAACAGCTTGGCCTGGCCATAATAATAATAATAATAATAATAATAATAATAATAATAATAATAATAATAATAAATATTCAACTGCAATTATATACCTGCATATATATATATATATATATATATATATATATATATATATATGGTAATATTAAAGGGGGTGAGTTGGATGAGGGCCTCTTCTTACATGTTGGCTAACCTAACTCGGTTGGCAGTTGTCAAACGGGAGTACATGCAGTGTTCACATTCTGGTGGCACAGGTATAGTTAGTTATTCTATATCCTGCATCAGTCAGCTTTTTAATTATTTTGTACTTTAATTATTTTAACATTAAGGGGGTGAGTTTGGAAGTGGGCCTCCTCTTACAAGTGACTAACCTAACTTGGTGGGCAGTTGTCGAACGGGAGTATATGCAGTTCACATTATAATTTGGTGACACAGGTATAGTTAGTTACTCTATATCCTGCATCAATCAGCTTATTAGTCATTTTGTAATTTAATTATTTTAAATTATGCCGCGAAGTAAGACTCAATCTAAGCGGCGTGCGACCTCAACTGGTTCAAAAAGCTGGCCAGCCAGCTCCTAAGTGAACTGCTGATATTACAAATAAAGAGGATGATATCATCATTCATTTGACACAGATAGGTCGCACTATGCAGGCTTGTGCGGCACTACGTGAGCAATTGGCTCAACATCACTGGTAAAAAGGGTGCAAGCAATTACCTCTTTGGTTATGCATACAAATGTTAATGTTGGACAAGCCACTGCTCAACAGGTTATTGATAATACAATTACATCACCTGACACTGCATGTAGTTTCCTGAGTACTTCAGCTATGGAGGTTGGGCATCCAACCGTAGCTGATGTAATGGAATTTTTGAAGAAAGTTCCTGGTGTGGGGCACCACGGTGCCACGGTGCTTACTTCTAGTTAACCTACTTGGTCTGATTTATGTCACTTTCTTCGGAGTGTGGTTGTTACAGGCCAGAGTGATGTATAGACACCTGAGACAATTGCGGCTTGCAGCGGTGATGTACCAGGTGCTCATGGCCGACAGCACAGCACCAGAGCTGCTTCAGTGACACTCACGGTGGGAGTTCAGCAAGCATCTTTGAATGCTTCTCCTTATACAATGAGCTCAGGTTTGTTGGATGCTATAAATTTGCTGGCAACATGGCCTTTGGCAGTGGAGGCGACAGGTGGGCAGACAGGGTTGACATCGTCGAGCGATCGCCCTAGCCTGGAACCTGTAACAGCACCTTTAGATAGCTCTGCCCCAACACAAGGTTTTGGAATTGGGGTTACAGGGCAATACAAATATTAATACCACGGTAAGTCAAACAAAGGTAGGTGTAAAAGGAGCTCTGCAGGTTTGAGCATAAGTGTAATATCTGTCAGAAAAACCACCCAGGTTCAACATGCCTTAAAGTTAAAAAAGTCAGGAGGTGGAGTCCCTTCGCAACTCTTGGCATAAGTAGCCTTGATGGCAAAGTGTGATATTAAATCGGCCGTTAGGCTACTTCCAGTTCATCCAATGGATTTTGATCTTTGGGTTTTCAATTTCAAGGGAAATATGATTTTGATAAAGCCATGCCAATGGGATGTTCCATCTCTTGCTCATCATTTGAAATGTTCAGCACTTCTTTACATCGGTGTGCCTCTAGAGGGTTGGGTAGTCAAGCAATTACTCATTATTTAGATGATTTTCTTTTTGATGGTGACCCTGAGACAGTTGATGGTGCAAATATGCTATTGGCTTTTCAGCGCTCTCCGCCCAGAAAATAAAATCTGAGTACATGTGGCTGAGGAAAAACCGAGGGCCCTGTTACACGTCTTACTTTATTGGGAATTGATTTAGATATTCTCGTCTCCCACCTGACAAGCTAACAGCTATGAGGCTGCAGGTGAGGATGATGAAAAGTAAATCAAAAGCCACACTTAGAGAATTTCAATCTTCATCTGGTTTGCTGAACTTTGCTTGTACGGTGATAACCCCCTGGAAGGGCATGCTGTTCACGTTTATTATAAAGCCACTAAAGAAGTGAAGGCCCCACATCATCACTAGAATAAATTCTGGGATAAGAAAGGATTTGGAGATAGGGGAGTCATTTTTGGGAACAATTCAATGGTATTTCTTGCTGGAGATCTGACCTGCTACTTAATGCAGATTCTCAGGTACACCGATACTTCAGGGGCCTGTGGTTTTGGAGTTTACTTCAATGGCCAGTGGGCATCTGAGGAATGGCCAATAACATGGGTTGAGAAAGGTTGGACTAGAGACCTCACCTTGCTGGAATTATTTCCTATTGTGGTGACGGTTCATTCATGGCCAGACCAATTCACAAACAAAATGGTACGCTTTTGGTGTAATAACCAGGCGGTAGTCTATGTAGTGAATTCCTTGTATGCCAAGTTTGACAGGGTAATGTCATTGGTGAGGAAAGTGGTGGCTCAATGTTTAAAGTATAATACTGTGTTCCAAGCTCAATATGTTTGTGGTGTACTAAACTCTTGGCGGATGCACTTTCGCGTTTTCAGTTTTACAGATTCTGCCAGTCGGCGCCTGAGGCAGCAGCTCATCCTTTGGAGAATTGATTCCAAGAGACGTCTGGATACTTGGTCATAGTTTAGTATTCTGGGCGGAGAGACACTTCATCCAGCAGCGGCATGACTTGGCCGATGGACTTGGACTAGCGGGAACCGTGAGGTGGTTCGGGCGCAGAGGCATGCTGTGGGGAGCCATACTCCCTAGAATAATTGAACTGATGGCTTCATTCGCACAGCCAAAAATATTGATTCATCTGGGGGAAAACGACCTTCCAAGAATGACTTCATTGCAATTGGCTAGGCGCATAATTAAAGACATGAAGGAGATTCGGCGGATGTTGCCGCATACACTCCTCATGTGGACAAAGTTTCTTCCTAGGCATGTTTGGCACGGTGCCAGAAGTGACGTTGCCATTGATGGAGCCCGGCGCTGGCTAAACAGATATGTGGCGAAGACATTGAAGAGGATGGGGGTGGCCATTGTTGATCACCAGGGAGTTCAGTTTGGGTCACCACATTTGTACAGGGGTGACGGAGTGCATCTCTCCCCTCAGGGGAATGATATGTACCTATCTACCTGGAGTCTTATTTAAAGGCTTCTATAAGGGGGGGGGGAGAGGGGATGCCAAGCTAGGCTGACCCCCTCTTGTGGCGGAAAGGGACCCTCCCCCCTTTAGGGAACTTCTAGGTTAATTGGAATTATTAATTGGAATTGAATAAAAAAGAAATTGGGTATATATCATTGAAATTAAACAAATTTGTTATGACGTAATATTAAGCTAATGACGTCATAAAATGGTTGCATCATAAAATGCTTTGATGTTATATCCGGTTGGGGGGGGGGATGTAATTGTTAGGTGATTTACTAACTTAAAGTTTTGACGCATGCCCTGAAAAGGTTTAAATGTTACAGCACCTGCACCCAGAACATTTGGGCATGTGTCAAATAAATTATTGTTAAGAAATACTTAAATTGTGGATAGATAAATGTTATATATTGAATTTAAATATGTCAGACCCTGTACAAATAAAGTTGTGGCCAATGTTTCACCCATAATATTGAGTCGGTGTCCTTTTGTGCAGACGCAAAGACCCCCCCGACGAGTTGGGAGGGGGCCTTCTATTGCGTCTGCCATAAAAGGGCATAGACACTTGATTGGCCAGGTGGACCGGAAGGCCCGCCTCTTCTGGTCGGCCTGGCCAATGGAAATCATCTCGCAGCTGAAGTCTCGCGAGATTTGAAGTCTTGCGGGATTTCACTGCGAGATTTGCGGGGCTATAAAGCCTCGTGCTGCCTCATGGCAGCAGCCATTTTAGATTCGGACAAGCAACCCACCCTTCCCACCCTTTAATTGTTGGTTAACATGTTGTGGACACCCAGGCTGCGGCTGGTCGCCATCAGGGGGGCCGGGAGGGAATTTTCCCAGTAAATGACTGGGTTTTTCGCCCTCCTTGGGGTAAACGACATTACCAACTATCATGATTCATGTTGTTGGCTATTGAATGTGTGGGAGAATATTATAGGGATAGGGTAATGTTATGGTATGTTAAATGTATTGGAATTTGAAATGCAAGAAGTTATAATTGTCGCAACTAGGACGTTGGGTCTGTCAATGTTATGAGATTGAAGTTTTGAGTGCTGGCGGAAAGGGACCCTCCCCCCTTTAGGGAACTTCTAGGTTAATTGGAATTATTAATTGGAATTGAATAAAAAATTAATTGGGTATATATCATTGAAATTAAACAAATTTGTTATGACGTAATATTAAGCTAATGACGTCATAAAATGGTTGCATCATAAAATGCTTTGATGTTATATCCGGTTTGGGGGGGGGATGTAATTGTTAGGTGATTTACTAACTTAAAGTTTTGACGCATGCCCTGAAAAGGTTTAAATGTTACAGCACCTGCGCCCAGAACATTTGGGCATGCGTCAAATAAATTATTGTTAAGAAATACTTAAATTGTGGATAGATAAATGTTATATATTGAATTTAAATATGTCAGACCCTGTACAAATAAAGTTGTGGCCAATGTTTCACCCATAATATTGAGTCGGTGTCCTTTTGTGCAGACGCAAAAGAATTTTCTCTAGTAATCTCTAAGGGCCTTTACAGACTGCCAGAAATAGTGCAAATTGAGTCCACTTTAATTGCCTTGGCTCAGTGCTAGGGAATCATGGGAACTGTAGTTTATTGTGGCACCAGAGTTCTCTGCCAGAGAAGGCTCTATGTCTCAGAAAAAAAATACAATTCCCATGATTCCCTAGCACTGAGCTAAGGCAATTAAAGTGAACTTAATTTGCACTATTTCTAGCATTCTGCAAAGGCCCTAAGTTCTCCAGGGCAACTCTATGGTCAGTTTCCAGCAGTTGTGTTGGAGGGCTTAGAGATTCCTTGAGATAATATATTAATCAAATCTGCAAATAATCAAATCCACAAAAGTCAAAGTCTCAAATGTTGAGTGTATGTAATAAGTTCTTTGTTCAACTTGGAAGTCAGTAATGAAATTTAGTAACATAAGGAATGGATGATGGAATGAATGAATAAATGCCGAAATAAATAAATAAATAAATGGGGGAGGGAGGAATAAAGTATGTACATAAGTAACTTTACCGATCAGTCCTCCCTAATGTTCCTGCCTCATTTCAGCACGCTCAATATCTCATGGTTGCAAAACCTGTGGCCTCCGATGCATCCCTTAAATGCAGTGGGGCTATGCCCCATTTCTCTCTGAAGTTTAGTTGATCTGTTGGGTTATAGAAAAACAGGGTATCTCATTTATAATATCACTGTTTCCCCAACCAAGTGGTATGTGTGTGGGGGTGGGTGTCTGTGTCTGGGAACAGAACCCCATTCAGACATTCACAACACAGTGAACCAAACATGCGAGTAAAGGAAGCAAACCAGGCCTACCCGCTCTGTTGTCACTCTTTTCATGTGGAGAATGTTAATATTAAGTCTCTCCTCAAAGTGAAATCCTGATAAACCTTGGTTTCTGACAGAGTGGTAGTGAGGCAGAACAGATAGCAAATTCTGCCCTCTTCAGACAATCACTCTTCATATGAAAATAGTGACAACAGAGTGGGAGAGCTAGCCTCTTTCTTTTCTACATGCATTCAGTTAATTACCTTGAATGGCTGAATAGAGTCAGTTAATCCTGAATGCTTGAATAGGACTTGCGTGTGAGTGTGGTTATTATGCATAGCTAATGATGGAAGCACACTTTATGGAAATGAACAAACTTAAATAACAGTTTTTTAAAAAGGAAATGATGTCATTCCCTTTCAACAAAATAAAAAGAGGTCTGTAGCATGGGACGTTATCACACAGGGGCAAATCTGCTGGTTAATCCACACAAATCCCAAACAGAAACTGGATTTGTGCCTCGTGTTTTCACACGACGTCGCACAGAAACTGGACAGAAAGTGGACAGAAACTGGTGTTATCCGCGATCTTTTGAAATTTGGTTGTTTGGAGGAAATGCAAAGGCGAAATTAAGGTAATTTCGCATTTACCGTAATGTGAAAAGCAAATGCGCATTTGGGAGCATTTCCCTGCTTTACCCATTGTTCCAGCAAGCATTCCTCTATCTGCGCATGTGCAAGAAGCTCATTTCTAGTACATTTACGGGCTTTTCTCACTTGTGTGTGAACGTTAAATGCGCTTACTTTAATTTCGCAATTAAGGTAATTACGTGTGAAAGCCATTTGCGGAATCAAGGTTTATTTTCCATTTATTTTCGGAATGCCTCATTTCCACTTTATTATCGCTTTCTGGCCCACGTGTGATAACGTCCATGACTAACAGTTTTATTTTAGCATAAGTTTTTATATATTCTAATCAACTTCTTGAAACTCCATGCATATGAGGAGGTGGATTATAAGCCATATCATGTAGGAAAACACAAAATCTCTAAAAATGCATCGGCTTGGAAAAAGTGAGGGTTTAAAATCTGTCTCTTGTAATCCATGGGTTCCATGTTGGGAGAATTAAACAAATAAAAAACAAACAAACTCTAACTGCCAGTGGACAATGGGAGACTGGGAGAACGAAGATCAATTCTCAAACTTGGAGGCAAAGGACAGAGAACTACTCTATGAAGGTCTTGGCACCTTTTGTGAATGTTAACTGGAAATATCATTAAAAGCAAAAACAAACAAACTACCCCCCCTCCCAACCCCTCCAAAAACTCTTTCCGGGGCAAATATGGGGTGCTTATGCAACCCTAACCAACAGGGTTTATTTTACATAAGCATGGTCAATTTCTATTTCTTTAGAAGGAAGGAAACAGGCAAACAGGCATCATACAAATGTTCTACTCACAGTTCATAATTAATAACTTAACTTTGGATGTACTTCTGTACAAGAAGAAGAAACAAATATTTATGCACTATAAAATGATAGCTCATAAAATCTCTCAAAACAAGCCACTTTCATTAGGAAATTCATTCATTAGTAGTCTACAAAGCTTGGTTAAGTAAGCATTCTCCCCTGCCATTCTTCTTTATTTTGAAATGCAGAGCAAGTTTCATTGCTTAACAAAGAGTCCTGTCAAGGACACTTACATTTCATATCTTAACAGCTTAGAGGTTCAAGGCTGATCTAATTCTTTTTGTGTCTGTGTGAGCATTCAGGTCAAGAAACATGTTCATAATAATTATGACTGAAGTTCTACATTTCTCAGTAAAGAACAAACTGCTACATTTGTAGGCCAGGAGAATGATAACAGTGACATGAACCACTGACCTAATTGTATAATGAATGTTTCAGCAGTGATCTAATTTTTCACACAGCTGCAATGTTCTCTCTCTCACACATACATTCTTCTCACACAAATCTCCCAGACAGTGTTCAATATATAATTTTATAGGATATGGCATGCTGTTCTTTCTTCAATAGTTCTGTATTGTTGCACAGAAAACAGTAGGAGTAGCAGACTAATGTGATGAGAAATAGCCAAAAGGGGAAGAAACAATGCTGAACAAAACTAAGGTTGTAACAGACCACAAAAATGCTGTGGGAATCCAGCAGGAAAAAATACACCTTTTGTTTCTATTTACTTTTCTTTGTTACCATTACATTAAGGTTTAGAAAGTAAAACTTGATTAGAATATGTTGCTTTTAGATAAATAATCTTTGTAACAGTTGTCATGTGGGTGTCATGGATGGGGGGAGAAGATGATCCTGGTTCCTAAAATGTAATAGCTGAGCTTGCAAGTGTGGGTGTGAGATGGACGTACTTCTCTAGGCTGGAACTGTAGAAGAGATCTTTTCATTTCAGGTTGATTTTATGCATCAATAACTTGAGAACTCCCAATGTCAAAAATGGCTTTCAGAGAGATAATGGTCCCCTGCTGCCTAAGAATCAGAATATTATATTACAGACTTTTAATGCAACAGCATGTGCCAGCTCTCTAGGTATTATCTCTAGCTGTAACAAAGGTGGGCTTGGGACAATTTCATGCTGGGAAATGATACTGAGAAGGAGGCCAAGAACATTTGACAGTTTCCAAGTGGTATTTCTGATACTCTCAACAAGATTATTTTCTACTCAGCATCTATTGTATCTTTTTCTAATTCTACTTTGTTACATGTCCTTTCACTGAATATATGAATTACTAGGCACTCAATGAAAAAAAGCATTCCAGTTCATACTGAAAAAACTTTTATATAGATGCCTAAACCTTGGAGCAATGTTATCTGTTAAGTGACCTTTACAAATAGAATTAGATTATCTGCCTATGGCTTGCTTAACCAGACTTTTATTTCCTTAGATATATGCACACATGCACATGGCATGTACACACACTCAAACACAGACAAGAGTCAGTGTGATGTAGTTGTTTGAATGTTGGACTAGAACTGCAGGAGACCAAGGCCCTTTACAGACTGCCAGAAATAATGCAGCTTGAGGCCACTTTAACTCTTCTGGCTCAGTGCTAAGAAATCATGGGAACTGTAGTTTATTGTGGCACCAGAGCTCTCTGATAGAGAAGGTTCAATGTCCCAGAAAAAATACAATTCCCATGATTCCCTAGCACTGAGCCAGGACAGTTAAAGTGGCCTCAAGCTGCATTATTTCTGGCAGTCTGTAAAGGCCCCAAGGTTCCAATATCTGCTTAGGCATGAACCTCACCAGGGACCCACACTCTCTCATCCTTAGAGGAAGACAATGAAAAACCACCTCAAACAAACTTCCCCAAAAATACCTTAGAAAAGGGTGACCATCAATTGGAATCAAACTGAAGGCACGTTAACAACAACAAATTATGATACATGTAACATAGTTAGTAGTGTGCAGTCAAAACAAAATAAAATATCCTGTGATATATTAACAAAAGACAGGACAGTGAAAGAAAAGGAGCTGAGAGACACAGCAGCCTGCAGTAACATTTTCTCAAAAGTAAATATTGCTCTGACAAGGGCAGAGTAATGAGACAGTTCACAAGACTGATGATAGATTGATGATAGATTTCCATTTCTAACTTAAAGAGGTCTTCTCATCTAGAGCAAACCATCTGTGACATCAAAAGCTTACTGAGCAATGACAGACTAAGCATCTCTGTAAATAAAAATGAAAAAAAATGTTGAGGCACTGATGAGTTATATATTGAACATCAACAGTGGAAAAGATTAGCTAAAATCCCTAACCACTGAAGGAAAAACTCACATGATGCTTGTATCCCTTTGAAAATGGGTATCTTGGTATCAGGAAATGTCCTCCTGAGGTTGTGACTTGTGACTCAGAGCTCCCATTTTGTTCAGATTCTGGTCTGTCTGGGAGACAGAATTTTTTTTTCTTTAAATAAAGTTGGATCCTTGATTCACCAGCATGGCCTACTAATCTTTCATGGCCTGCCTGGCAGAAGAAAAACCACATTACCACCAACCTGAACAAATGAAAACCTTTTTTTGATGGGTAGAAATCTGAGATGAAAACAAACTAAACAATTAAAAGTAAGCAGGCATTGCTAATTTAAAATGTATATATAATGGCTTTTTATCAATTATTTTAAGCAGTTTACAAACATTATGACGAATAAAACTCCAATAAATATTTAGAAAACATTACAGCACAATTAAACGGTAGAACTGATTTTTAAATGAACTGCACAAGCTAATAAAACATTGTTTTGTCTGCCTCCTGAAAGGAAGTGGAGCAAAGTGTCAATTGTACCTGTGGGGGTACAGGTTGAATACTATTTCTCAGAAAGTCTTCTGAAGGTGAAGTAGAATCTACCTTTCCTCTGAGGTAAAGCGGTAAAGTCAAGAAAGAAGATAGGAGGAAAATCAACTCATTTGAGGTGTGGTGCTGATGAAGAGTGCTGAGGATTCCATGGACAGCCAAAAGCACAAACAAATGGGTCCTAGAGCAGATCAAGCCAGAAACCTCCCTAAAAGCCAAGATGACAAGACTTGGGGCCTCGGCAGACGACTAATAGAGTCGTCTTCCAGGCAGGGAAGAGGAGGGGCAGCCGCACGAGCGGCGCCCCTTCCTCTTCCTGAGGTCACCCTCACGCCACGGCGACCACACGCGCTGCAGCGTTTGAGTCAGGGAAAGTGCGCCCGCCGCTTTTAGGGCGCACTTTCCCTGAAATCTAAAAGGAGCGGCAATTTGGTGCTCCTTTTAGAGTCGCCGACGGTGCGCCGCGGTGCGGCTGCCGCGGTCCAGCGGTGCTCCGTCCCGCAGCGCACGGGAAGCTCCCATCTGCTTCCCCCCTTAGACTGTCATACTTTGGACACATCATGAGAAGGCATGAATTGTTGGAAAAGACAATAATGTGAAGAAAGGTGGAGGGAAGTAGAAAGAGAGGAAGTCCACATGCTAGATGGATGGACTTTATTAAAGAGACCATGAATATGAGTTTGTAGAAGCTGGGCAGAGCAGTAGAGGACAGGGGGCCTGGAGATGTGAAGGCAGTTAACAACAACAACAACAAAGTGGGACCTGGAGAATGGTACTGTTGACCCACTGATCAATAGCCTCAGGGGAGGCTTATTTCACCATGTGGGTAGTCTCATATGAAAGAAAATACTCCTCCAAACAGTTGAACCTCAAGCCAGTCAGTGCTTTAAAAGTAAGCACTACCACACTGAAATTGGGCTGAAAGTAATCAGGTAGCCAGTTAAGCTCAAGAAAGGTGAAATATGATCAGCAGTCTCAAGCAGAACTCTGGCTGCTTCATTCTGCATTATATTAAGCTTTCAAACCATTTTCAGAAACAGCCTTATGTTATGCACTGAAGTTTTCTGGACAAGGCTGTTACCAGAGCATGGACAACTGTCCAAGGGAGACTGCAGCTGGCATACCAGCTGTAGCTGGTCAAGCAATCTCTGCTTCTGAGGTCACCTTGGCCTCTAACAGCAAGGTTTGACCGACGAACACCTCCCAGGTGCAAATTAGTAACCTAAAGGGATGCTAACTACATCTAGAAATGACTGAATACCATCTTCTTGAAGTGAATAATTATTCAATTGGATTTTAACACTACACTACAGGCAAACAGTCATGATCTACTTTGGTTATGGCTTCAGAAACAAAAATGTTACAGTAATGACAGGCTTTACAATATGGAAATGCAGGGAGACATGGTTAAATATGTTAGATTTCCTTTTTGGACATCTCTGTTAACTCTTATAGCAGATACCATTTGTTGATACTACTTTTGGAAATGTAGCTAAAAGTAAAATCAAAACCTAGTACTTTTTGACATTAAATTTATAGACAGTAAGAACAATCAGTGATGTATAGTTTCTTCATAACTTAGGAAATAAATCAGCAAACCAAACCAATAAAAATAAAATATTCCAAAGTTTGTCTGACTTTATCTCTTTTTAGTATTTTTATAGCTGTTTGTAACAAACATTTGAGCCTAAGAAAAGGCTTCATCATGTGTGTGTGTATGAGAGAGAGAGAGAGAGAGAGAGAATAGATGCTGAACACTTATGTAAGTTTCATTGATTCAGTGGTATTCTGACTGACACTGTCCCCTTACCTTAAATTGGCCATTTAGGTTAAAATGACCTTGTGTCAAGAATAAGAGCTGGATGCCCGTGTTTGGTGGAAAACAGGCCACAACTTTATTAATAATACAACAGAACAACTATGATAGAGAGAGGAGAGCAGGATTGGATTGCTGATGCATTTCCCATTCAATTATCTCTAGGATAATCAGCCAGCTACAGTCAACTTGTGTGGACAGATAGGAGACTAGTCAACAAGGAGCCACCCCCTGTTACCCCAAACTGCTAAAGAACTGGCAAGACTTCCACTATTTTGGTGTGTGCTGCAGTTATTGTCTATTTGCGTTATTATTTTAAGTGTGTTTTAAACTGTCAACTGTTTAATAGTATTTTAAGGGGTGCGTGGGATTGTGGAATATAGAATGTATATTTTAATGTTGTAAGCCGCCCCAACTGTATTATGCAGAGGGGCGAGATAATAAATAATAATAATAATAATAATAATAATAATAATAATAAAAATAAAAAATGTGCCTTGTAGCAACTTTCCATTCCAAGTCCTTCTTACCCCCAATTTATTTAAGCTGTCTTTCCTCACCTTATAAGGCACTATTTGTGAGATAAGCAGCAGATTTAAGTTCAGATTGGACCTTGAATGAAACAAAAAACAATCTAACTAGGATGTACCTATTCAGCCATGTGTAATCCCTGAAGAAGGTAAAAAACATGTCACAATGTCATGGCAAACTTTCTTCTCAGCCCCTGAAAGGTGAACAGCTGAAGCCTAAAGATACCCAAGTCACTAAGGAGAGAGGATAGATGCATTGCATTTGGCCACAAAAGAGGCCAAGGCACAGGCACATGAAACATTTATAGCCCGGAGATCTAACAAGACTAAGGAGATTATCGCATTACCTTTGCTCCTGGCATAAATGTGGGATGTAACTTTAAGAAGGCGGATCTCATCGCATTCACCTGTCGCCAGGCAGCAAGCAGCCTGTTTGCAACCTGGGCTTCTGCTGCAGCTTTTCAAGAATGGGAAAATCCTATTCATGAGAAGATGTGAGAGAAGCCCAGAATAAGTGAGAGGATGAGGAACCAACTTATATGTATTTATTCGCTTACCCTTATGTGAAGCACGTGAAGCAGCCCTTATTATACTAATACTGAAATGTTTTCCAATTTTGACTCTCCACCTTACTGCTCTCTAGAAGTACATATTAACCCATAAAAGCAAACCATTATGCATGTAAAAGAATTTTGAGCTAACACAATGTTTTGGTTCATATATCAGGATATACATGTAAAAATTTAAGAACAGAGGAACCCAGGCAGATCAGACCAATTATCCCTAGCACATCTTGGTTTATAAGATCTAGCAGATGTGCATTGATTGGGTAGGATCATGGAGTGATAAATATTCAATTCACCACGGAGAAATTGCTGCCTTTAAGCAGACTGTCTTTTGAAGAAATCCTTGGACCTAAAAAACTGCCACCCTATTGCTCTTTTTGGACTAGGGGCTTGAATGCTTGGTGTCTGGGCAACATTAGATGTTCTTGAAGAAAAAGTTTATCTGGAATAATTTAGCCTGATTTCAGGTAAGAGTGTATACTGTTGTCCTGACAGATGACCTACACTGGATCAAACATAGGGGATGTTCTATTGTGCTGATCTATCATAATATTGATCATGCTATCTTATTTAACTGGCTCTATAAAATGGGATTGGAACTATTGTATTATGGTGGCCCTCTATATAGGATCAGTTACAGAAAGGGGGGGATTTCTGCTCATCCTCACGGCTCTTAAGCATGAGGTACCACACGGTTTCATCCTATCTTTCATGATCTTTAGTATGAAGCCACTGGGTGAGCTCATTAGGAATTTTGGGGTTGGGTGCCATCTGTATACTGATCGTATGTAGCTCTAGCGCTCCTTGTCATTGGGGCTGTGGCTATATTTGTATTTGGTCAGTGCCTAGTTGTTTTAATGGGCTGGATGAGGGTCCATAATCTGAAATCAAATACTAATAAGGTAGATTTGTGATTCTCTGTGTTAGGAATTGAGAAAGTGATCTGTCTTGGCTGGAACTCTGAAGGAGCTGGTGTATAGCTTGGGAGAGGGCCTTCTTGCTATGGCAACTAGCTGTGGAGCATTCTCTCCTTGGAGGCCCAACTGGTGACACTGATTTTATTCCAGTATTGAGTTAAAACCTGACTTTTGATTAAAGGCTTTGAGGTTAATGTTTTAATCTAAATCTGTATATGATTTGAAATTTGTTGACTATGTTTGTAGAAAGTTTAAATTATTTTTTTACTATTTCAAATTTCAAATTATTTCTTTAAAGTGATTTTACTAGATGCTGTCCAGAGGGATAAATAAATAAAGCCAAGCTTTTGATGATGTGTGTGCCTTTAAGCCATTTTTGATTTATGGCAACCCTAAGGTGAACTCATCAAGAAGTTTTCTTGGCAAGATTTCTTCAGAGGGGTTTTTCCTTTCTTTTGAGCCTGAGAGACTGTGACTTGCCCAAGGTCACCCAGTGGGTTGCCATGGCTCAGCAGAGATTCGTACTCTGGTCTCCAGAGTTGTAGTCCACAACACACATGTATATTATGAAAATACTCCAGAAACCAATTAGAATCAAACAAAATTGATGCCAACAGATTGAAATATTGACCTTTAATATTGATCAACTAGATGTCTCTGGCAACTCTGGCAATTCTTCTTTTTTGCTCCCCAGCTTTTCAGCAGAACTTTCCAGGAGTGGCCATGCTGGCTATAGTGGGGAGGGAAGAAGTGTGCTCTAGGAACCTCAATTCCCAAAAGCAACTTTTCATCCGTGTTTTAGTGGTGTAGCTCCTTAGGGTATGCAGAAACCCTGGACAATGACTCCAATATTGAGAAAAGTTTCATGATGTTAATGAATGCAGAGTAGATGGCAAAAATATTAGAAGCTTGTATGAATGGAAATACTGATTTCCATATTTGATTAAGCATACATTGCTTACTGTTTTTGTGTACAGTTCCCAAGTTCTGATCTAATCCTAAGATGTGGTAGATCCTAATTGGTCTAAAGCTGACTTGTTTTAAAAGTTCAGTAAAGTTAACTGCATCTTGTTGGGTTTGGATAATGAAAGTTACAGGTATAAAAGCTATGCCTGAGGTGAACATTTCAGAAATCCTCTTTGTGGTCACAGCAACAATGAAGGAGGGAGCCTCTTTGGAGCTCATTTCCATCATGATGAACCATAGTTATCCATTATGTCCAAATGCAGGCATACTATAATCTTTTATATCATTTTAATTGTTTCAGTGCCATTGAGAGATTCAAGAATAAATTTAGCACTGTTGCTGTGAATATGAACACATACTAGATGCCAAAATGATGAATGCCCCTGCAATTCCTTTAACACGGTTTAATTTTCAGGAAACTATAGATGCACGAAAGAAATGCCCACAGGATTAGCCAAAACCACCGACTCCCTGAAAAACCCTCAGTAGAATGACTCAGACAAACTTTTCAATGTTTTCTAACTGAATGCTTTTTAAAAATAAATAGATAAATAAATGTAAAATCTGCAATGAGTTTTCCTTTTGCTTTGTAAAATCTGAGTATTTTGCACTTTGATGAATTTATTCATGGCTTATATTGTATATCTTAACAGTGAAAACTCTAAACTTGAACAGGCTTATACATATCAATAAAAGAGGTATTAATGCCTTTTAAGGACTGTTTATATCAGAATTATGCAACATATAAATATATACTGGGTATATATGTATGTAAACATTATACAACAGCCAACAATTATGTGTACAATCTACTTAAACAGAACCAGGAAGAGACTGGCTGAGTGGATAAAGGGTGCTCAGTGCCTCTTTACAGCAAAGAGGGACAACACTCCAACATTTTGAGATAACCTTTTGAAATAACCTATATGTCAGATAGATTGCCTTTGTGAACACCATTCCTCTGTCTATAGGAAGTGCACATGCCAATGATGTGTGTATCTCTCTCCTTTTCCATTGTGCTAAAAGCCCCTGGTGAAACAGGATAATGCTATGAAGAGTCTTTGCTAAAGCATTTCACGTTTATGGCTGCTGCTGCATTGCACAGAAAGGCTTACAGGACTGGACAGAAGGACAAGGTGTTTCTACATTGTGATTGTATCAAATCCAGTCTTATTCCCTAGACTGTTCCCTAGATATAGACTGTTCACAAGCCACTGAAATTCAGTGGGAACAGATCACAAACTTTGGTTTTTTGTCCATTTTCTGCTGTTTTTAGAAATGCTGATGAGAAATTATGGTGTTCATTCATACCCACAGAAATATATCCTTTTTTATAGAAGCATATTCTTTTGCAATAGCACATACATATTAACTGGCATATTTTTTTCCCAGTAAAATCAAACTATGCTCATTCATACCCTTTCCATTATACATGCATTTTGCTAGCCATTCAACAGGGTAATGGGGGGAAATGACAGTCCATCACTAAGCTTTTTAGCACTGTTTCTCCTCTCAAGTTTTAGTCAGAGAATGAAGGAGGATTTTTAAAAGATAGATTAGAAGGCACTCATAGTTTTGCTCACAAGAACCATGCAATTGTATTTTTTTCTTTTTGATAGACTACTTTATTAAAATAATATCCTCTGAAGGAAAACCCAACTGATGGTCTAGTGTGCTTATATAGTTTTTATCCATTTTACTGGAATTTCAGCAACAGGGTTTTCTACTGCATTCTACCCATAAAGGCAGTTGTTACAGGCAATAATGGCTTATTTCTCACTCATCTCCTGTATTCCAACAATCTTAGTTTTGCATTTAGGAAATTAGTCATTTATAGGGGCTACAAATGACACTTTCTCCATTTTTCTTCCTACGTCAGTTTCAGCATTACAGATGGCCACAATGCCAAAAAAGTCAACAAGGCGATACCAAATTGCACAAAGAGGGAAAATGGAAAGGAGCTAACAAGAAGGGAGGAGAACAGTTAACTAGCTATGGAATAATTACTAGTTCTGTGACCATTTAAGATGATTATTGGCATTGATTCATTATTATTCAAAAAGAATCTTGTGGTGTAGCCCCAGGATGAATCACAGAATCATGGATTTGGAAAGGTCATCAAGTCCACTAACCCACCATGCAGGAATGGAATACATAGTTTCAGGAAACCTCATAACCTGTAGATTGTTGTCATAAAATAGGCTGGTTAACAGATGCAACAACTAAAATACCATTTTTGGGAACCTATGTGTTGTGCATAGAAAAATCTTCAGGCTGCACATCAACATTTTCACGAACAGGGAAAAAATCCATTACATGACTGATATAATGGATTATAAAATGTCTTGTCTTGACAAGTATAAGTGGTGGGTTGGATCTGCTACTGGTTTCATGTTGCCATAAAATATTTATGTGCTATTTTGTGCCACCCAAAAGCTTAAATCTCTTAATCACTAGCTTGAACCTTTTTCCTATATGAATATTTAAAATGATATTTCTTTAACAGTACAATCCTATGCATGCCTACTCAGAAGTAAGAGCCCCTGGATTCAATAGGATTTTAAGTCTGTTTTAAGATGGCTGCCAGAATTGCTAATATTGGTCAATTTCCAAATCTTTCTAGAGCATCGTATTTTTCTCAGCATTTTTTGATTTAAAAATGGGGGGGGGGGGAGAGAAACAATTTATCTTGCCTAGATACTAACACATTGTGTTTAGTTTAGAGATCTGTTTTTTTAAAAAATTTCAGTGCTTTACATTATCAGTTGAAATTATGATATAAAGCTATGTGCATCGCCATTGACATATATATATATTAAATATTTTAAGAAGCTGTCCATCTGCTGAGGTTAGTTTAAGTATTTTTTTAAACAAAGGAAAACAAAAATCCTTCAGGTTTTTTTGTTTTTTTGTTTTTTTTTTTTGCAGGGGAGGGGAGTACTTCTTGAGCATAATTTAAAAAGCAGTTAAATACTGCCTTGGGCAATATAAATCAGATTTCCAGTTTTTAGAAGTTTTTCTTCTAAAACCAGCTTCTGGTATACAAACAGATTCTAGAAATGTATCTGTACACACACACACACAGAGCACTGAGCATGGGAGCAGAATGGAAAATGTGTGTAAAGATAAAGGTAAAGGTAGCCCCTTGATATGAATGTCTAGTTGTAACCAACTGTAGGGGGCAGTGCTCATCTCTGTTACTAAGCCGAAGAGCCAGTGTTGTCCTAGGACAGCTCCAGTGGTCATGTGAACAACATGACTGCACCAAACACTGTTACCTTCCCACCAAAGTGGTACCTATTTATCTACTTGCATTTGCACGCTTTCAAACTGCTACACTGGCAGAAGCTGGGACTAGTGACAGGAGCTCACCCCATCATGCAGCACCTTGGCCTCGAACTGCCAACCTTCCAACCTTAGGATTATCAGAAATAGCATCTTAACCACTAAGCCACTAAATATGTGTAAGCATTTACAAATGCATATGTATAAGCATTTACACACATGGAGAATGTGTGTAAACCACTTTTTTCAAATTCAGATGAGATTATGGACAATGCAAATGTACCAATAGCTTAAACATAGTATTTCTTTTATTGTCCAGTCTATAAGGATAGTTTGCAACTATAAAACAGTGTGGGGTGAGGGCTTTTATACATATGTTGCCCAGTTAATATGCACAGTGCCAAAACAGTGAGTATGGATATTAACTGGGCAACATGCATGTTGGCATCCTAATTTGTGGTATCACATGAAGATAATTACATATTGACTGGATAATATATGAAATTCTATCTATATCCCTGTGTACATGTAATGTTCCTAATATCATTCCCGATTTCTTCCTTTCTGTTTATACTCAATTACCCCCTTACACATTAATATTAAGCATTACACTGGCAGCAGTGTTAATCACAACAAAGGTTAACCAGAGTTTCTGCTTAAACTCAAGGCTTGAAGCCAGTCTGATTTATCTCTGGAAAACTTGGAAGTGTTACATATAACTATAGAGCCAAATGAGCAGCCTTATGTTAGATGCTTTCATAATCTGAAATGAGATGGAAGGCTGTAGGGTTTATTGGAATTAAAAGGACAGTGTCTCAGCAGATTGGCAGTGTTGGAGAAATAGGTTTGAGAATGATTCATGCTGAGGGTTCGTATTGATCTTGGGGAATCAGCAATAAGGAATTGCTTGTTTATTGGAGTTTAGTTACAGCAGTTTAGTTACCTCCAGCAAGTATTTGCCAACTGCTTTCTGCCCCAGCCATTGATATTTCTTGTGTTAAACATTATTATAAAGTTGTTCCATTTGTATAACTTATTTCAAAAGTGGTTAGTTATGTTAGGTTGGGAGAAGATCTAGCATATATTTTACCCCTGTAAGAATTGAAAGTCTTTGTCATTTTCCTTGAGAATTTCTTTTTCATTTCATGTTAGGTTATGGTTCCCATTAAGTTCTTTGTCTTGGGACATTCACTAGAAACACCTTTTGTCATTTAAGGTGTAAGTGTACAGCAGGGAGAGGAAAGAATGGGAATGTGTCTGGCTGTCTATGAGGGAGACAGAAGAGAATGTAGGGAGGAGGTCAGTTAAAGTGGGCATTTGGAAACATGAAGGGTGTGTGTGTGTGTGTGTGTGAAACGTGGTGTGTGCATGTGTGAAACATGAGGGGTGAGTGCAATGTGTGTGTGTCAAATAGGAGCACATGAGCAGTCACATTAATTCTACTTCAAACACTGATGGAATGAAGAATATTTTCAATCTGTGGACCAAACTGACTCTGGGCAAGCATGCTGGGAGATGAACTAATTACCCAGAATGTGTAAACACATGCATCAACATGCAGGGCCAGCAGTGTTGACCATAACACAAATTCCAAAGTCTATGTTGTGGAAATACCATTATTAGACCAACCAAGAGTTTTGGGTGGAGGTGAACAATTCTTTCAGGTTCAGTAGCCAATTTCTTCTCCCTCCCCATGGGCTGCACCTCCTGACAGCATTCCAAAATGCCATATTTTGAAGGATGTTGCCGAGCTGAAATAGTGGTGGGATGTGATGTTACATTATCTGGGGTATTTGAGTTTTGTGAGGGTTCTGTGGTGAGGTTTTCAGGTTTTCTGTGGTGTTGTACATTTTTGTAAGTTTCAAAATCATCTGAAAATTATGTCAAAAATTTAGGGGATTCAAAGGTCTTTGTGAGAATGGCAAGGAGCCTCAGAAACCACAAAACTGGTATCTAGAGCCCACATGTGACCTGCAGGCTGCAGTATCGCCACTCCTGTTTAAGGGGAATGGATTGATAGACAGATTTGAGTTTTTAATGGGCTTTTTTTTTGTATTCTCAAAATGGAGAACCAAATTGTCGGGGAGGAGGGTCTATGAAATAATTTGATAGGCTGCATGTCATTCCTCTTGTACCATTTAATGATGGCTATCATTTCCTTTTCCTTTTCAGTGCATTTTTTGACAAAGAAACTTTGGTTTTAAGTACTCACAAAGATTTGTGTGCCTTTTGATTGGCACTAATAAAGGTATTGCCATCACACTGAATTTGGAACATGCATAAACAAACACACACATTTACGCATACAATGTTTGAATATTTGGTCTCCCAGGTTGTCTTAACTTCCAGAAGTTTGCCCCAGCTTGGCTTGCCTCACAGGTAAAATATGTTTGAATTATACAGTGTATGACTTGTATTAGTTAGGTGCGTATAGAGTTCACCCTATCAAAAGTAGCCAGGATTCTCCATTTCATCTGGGTCACTTATCTCATAGGGCGTTTTCACACGGGGCTTTAGGCGGACGCAGTCCTACCTCCCTCCGGCCCCAGTCCGGCTCCTTTTCCAGTGTGTTCACACTCACGTCGCAGCAAACCCCGCCCCTTCCAGTGCCATCCCTGTGTCAGTCCGGCTCCTTGCTCCGTGTGTTCACACTCACGTCGCAGCAAGTCCGGCCTCACTCCGGCCGATCCAGCGCTAACTCCGGTATCAGCCCCGGCAAGGTAAATCCTTTTTAAAAAAGGAATTAAGTTGCCGCCGCCGGAGCCATTCCGGAATGAGCGGCACGGTCGGCTCCAGGCGGCTTTGGTGGATCTAGTGTGAAAACGTCCATAGTTTTTAACTATGGAGTTTGGATATGCTACCCGTACGTTCTACTTCATGGGTTCTCACACCTTCTATCCCCTACCCCAAGACAGATATAAATGACAGAGTCATTCATAAAGTGGTGCAAAATGAACAGAAGAAAATATAGACTATGCATTAGATTAAATATAAAATAACCCAGTAAGAGAAAAATAATATACAACAGAAAATAAGCAAGGCAAAATGAAATGAAAGAGAGAGAGGAAGGAAGAGTAGGGATTAAAAGATAAAGGAAAAGAAAAAAGGGGAAAAGGAGAGAGAAGGGAGGGGAAAATATAAAGATGAAGAATAAAGAATAATCGGTTATTTTTTATTCTTTATCTTTATCTTTTCCCCTCCTTTTTCTGATCTTTTTGTTTTTTTCTTTTCTTTCTTTTCTCCTGTATTTTGAATTCTGAAACTTAAATTATATTCAAATATAAATCTACATGTGGGACCAGAAGAGAACTATTGAAAGAGGAAATGTAAAGATATAAGTTGTAAGTAGGTTCTAAATTATATATATATATATATATATATATATATATATATATATATATATATAGGGAATTATCATTTATGTTATATAAAGGAAGGAAGTATTTGAATTCAGGAAGTATATGTGTTCCAAGGGTGATGGGTATATAAAAGTAATGTGATAGTTGTGATGTTGTATGTACATAATTTAGTCTAAATGTTTGTCAGATGTGTTACAGTTTCAACAGCTCTTTTAAGGTTTTTTTTTTTTAATTAAAAACCTGAAGAACCAAATGAAAGGCTTTACAAATGCTGCAACATTTATCTGCACAACTAACTCCATCATAATTCTGGTTTAGTAGGCATAACAACTGACATGTAGGTTTTACTCTTCTTATCTTAATTTGTTATCTTCCTTGGGGTTCAAACCAACTTATGCTGCTGGGATTTTCATGGTGATTTATGCAGAGAAGGATTGCCCTTCCTCTTAAGCTGAGAAAGTATGACTTGCCCAAGAATTTCAAAACCAGTGGGTTTTGAACCTTGGTGTCATGGAGTATGGGAATCCTATTTAGCATGTCAAGTTTCCAGTTCCTTGGAGACCAGAAAGCATTTTCATGATAGAACTTGCTATGAAACAGCAGTTTGATTTTTTGTTTAGACAAAACAAAAGGTCTTTTGGGAATTTGGCTTGAACCCCAATTTTTCACCCACTGATTACTTGTTTATGTGGTTCTAGTGGCAACAGTAGTGATCACACTACTCATTCTTCAGTGCATCATTTCTTCAGTCCCTCCTAGTTCCTGCCCCCCAGAAGACTAGGCAGAGTGAAAAATGACAGTGATGAGACAAACATTTCAACCTTGTTCATACTCTCATGAATTGTCAAAACACCCCCAAATTTGTACACTGAGAACAAGATGGGGGAGAGAAAAAAAGAATTCAATTCTCCCAGCACTGTTCTCTTTTTCCTTCAAATTGGCCATGAGCCTTCAAGTCATTTCCAACTTATGGTGACCCTAAGGTGAACATTGTTTTCTTGGCAAGTTTCTTCCGAGGGTTTGTCATTGCTATCCTTTGAGACTAAGAGAAGATGACTAGCCCAAGGTCACTTGGTAGGCTTACATGGCCAAGCCAGGAATTGAACCCTGGTCTCCAGAGTCATAGTCCAATACACAAACCATTACACCATGCTGACTCTATAAATTAAAAGAAATAAATAGTTGACAAAAATAACCTTCCTATTTTTCACCATTCACACAATCCTTTTAATTCATCATGTTGTGCTTTTCTGCAAGCCCTATGACTTTGATGTGGACCAGAGAAATGTACAATGAAATGTAAGGCTGCCATAAAAGAGTAAAATTTAACTCAGATATACCTTTCTTTGATATTACCCCATTTTGTCTGTGTAGAGGGTTAGTGGTGTGGGCCTGCTTCTTTTGTAGACACCCCCCAATTTTTAACAGAAGAAGAATAACCTACAGATATTTTTCAAACATCTAAACCTTATCACAGGTTTAGACATTCCTAGTCCTGTGGTAGCAACACCACAGGAATGTCACTGTATAGCAAATCTTATCAGATTCTAAACTTTCCACTATTAGTATGTGTATTGTGATTAGACTAGATACTTGTAAAAGATGGGGCTGGTTTGTGACTGATAGCACTGTGGTTCCCTGTAATTGTACTGATTGAATAGTGAAACAGGATGCCTTAAAATAAATGGAAATGATTGACCCTTTTAGCCAGATATCAGGCATGGAAGGGTGAGTGGGTGGACGAGACAGAATATTAAATCTGGAAATCAGGAAGAAATACCTGTGAAATAATAATAATAATAATAATAATAATAATAAAATTTATTTTTATCCTCCCCCTCTGCATACACAGGAAAGGTTCTGTAGCTAAAGAGAAAAAGGATGCTGCATTGTCTGAAAGAAGTTATTGGTGAAATATTCATAAAATATTCTTATTTTAAATTTGTGAATCTTGATCAGCCATGTAAGAATACATGTTAAATAAGTGCTGAATTGCCCAATTTATCTGCCTTCCTCAAGCTTGCTCACTAACTTCAGAATTTGCTACACACAATGGAATAAAATAAATGATACAGAGATCCCTACGGTCCGTATTGGTGCACTGAAAGGTTTCCTCAACTGAGAGAGGATGACTGAGGAAAACCCACACAGAGAAGCAGCAAGTCACTGCATGATTCTTCACCACCACATGTCAAGCAGACCTAGTAGAGAAGTTAACATCTTCCCTTCTATATCCCTGGCTCCACTAGGAGAGACCAGCTAAAATGTCCTTTCTAAATGCATGACTTCCAAGTTAATATTAGGCCATCACCAGAGGTATGCCTCCTTCATACAGAACATGCTCACCTTTTCGTCTGTACTTGACACTACCAGTAATTGCCTATTTATTTTCCTCTCAGGATTGTAGCACTTTAAAAAAAAATATTTTTTCTCTAACAGCAAATGGTTTCTTCTGGAAAATTCTGTTCAACCAGTCATTAGATATTGAGAAGCCACATATTAAACACATATTCTGTTGAAAAACTGAACTGTCAAATTAACTTCTCAACCTATGGAAGAGTTTTGGTAATAATCTTCACTGTTAAGACCATAGAGTTAAAAAGTGGGTGGGAAGACTGCATATCTTCTGATCCCTGCTGAGTCTGATGACAAGACTTGGTAATTGAAATGGAGAGAAAACTGCCAGTGCAGAAGAAAGTAATTTGCATGAGTTTTGCTCAACTTGAGGGAAGCTAATGGACATGCCACTCAAGCATCTTACCTTGTAAACTGTAGATTTCTCCTGCACTGTTCTGCCGAGTGATGTGATGCCAGTATGCACTGCGAGGAAGTGAAATTGACTTGGGCAATGTCATTGGTTCAGTCAAACTGGTCTGAAGCTGCAAAGATAAAGAAAACACATTGAATCATGTTCCTCTGTCCATTTGCTTCGGGCTATCATTATCACAAGCAATGTCCTCAACTGGCATATTTTATTCTCACTTAACTAAACTGTATACACCAGAAATGAACAGTGATGAAAATCAGGAAGACAAAACACTGATGTTTTTGAAGCTCTATCTTTTTAAATTATAGTATCTATTTTTGTCATAATAAGTACTGTATTGTACTGTTATTATTATTATGTCTTAGGAGCCAACCTTGCAAAGAATGAAAACAAAAGTAATAGCAAATTATTTTACCAATCCATGCATTTATATGACATCATGAGTGTAGCATGACTTTTTCTGATGATTAGTTTCAAACTTGTGAAGACTGGGCAGTTTTTGGTGAGGTGCAAAGTGCTGAGCAGTAGAAGCTGCAGTACTACAAATGATGAAGAATGCTCACAGGATCAGTTCCACATGTAGGATTAAGAAATTTATCTCTGTTATTGTTTCCTTCCCTATTGTGATTGGAAGGCCAAGCCAACCTTTTACTTACAACAAGAGTAGGTGAACAAAGCACAAAGTCCATGCAAACATATCCCAAGGGTGTAACTAGAATTCTAGAATAATCTGGTTGCATAAATTTGCTCTACAGTTATGGGATATGTGTCATTGCATAGAGTTTACAAGGTCTGAGAGATTAACCCAATATTATGCACAACAAATATTTCTAAATTCAGGTTTCTATATCAATTAAAAAAACCCCAAAACAAATGAGCTTAAAGCTATAGAAGTCACTGGTGAGTATATTATGAAGAGATGTCAGAAAAGTGAATAAAACTGAAAAGAATCTCTCAAGTAAGTGTGTATATGTATGTAAGTGTGTGATTTCTATCATTTTACCATCCCCTTTAGCCTCTTACATCATTGGTGTGTGTTTGACACAGTGGCTTGCAGGAAGAAAACTATGGGCCTTTGCAGACTGCCAGAAATAGTGCACATTAAATTGAGGCACTGCCCTGGCTCAGTGCTAGGGAGTCATGGGAATTGTATTTTTTTTCTGGGACATTGAGCCTTCTCTGTCAGAGAGCTCTGGTGCCACAATAAATTACAGTTCCCATGATTCCCTAGCATTGAGCCAGGGCAGTGCCTCAATGTAATGTGCACTATTTCTGGCAGTCTGCAAAGGCCCTGTGTCATCCAATATTTCACAGATGAAAATCAGGACACATGGGGCCAAGCCACATCAAAGTGTGGTCTGAATGGCAAACGTTATCAATGAAGAAGAACATACAAACTAGGAGAAGGTGTAACAGTTTGCATTTGGCTGAACGTACTGGGAAGGGCATAATTCTACCCCCTTTTCTCCTGCTGAATTTCCTGAGTGGAAGCTACTTTTGCTCTTTGAAATCAGTTTCCAGCAATTCAAGTAAGCTGAGGACAAAGGGGGCAAAATAGAAGGAAGAGATAGAAACGGAGAGATTTTAAAAGCAGCTGAAAAAGTGAGGTGACTGAGGATTAACCATCCCCGTCTAATCAGTTGGAGAGTATGGAAAACAGTAAGATATCCTTCCTCTGATCCTTTCCATGATTACATTTTCCAACTAGATTCAAGTTTCTTTTGTGAATGGAAGGGCACCCTCTGTTTGTCCACTTCCATGACTTGAAATATATCTCAGATGAATACAGCTGGGGTTCATTAAAGAATTGCAAATAAACTTTCCAGTGAAATTCTCGGCAGGAGCATTCTTGACAACTTCTTTGTGCTAAGAAAAGAAAATCTTTTTCTCTTTCCCCTCTGTTTCCAACCAAGCTGAGGCGGATGTGGGAGCAAGGATGAGCAGAGCTGGGAATCCACTACTCTAAGAAGCAGTGTTCTGTGCCGAGTTCATGGGGTTGCAAGCAGCAATCTCATTAGGAGGTAATGATTCAGAAAAACAGCATTAATTCTCATGTGGCCCCTCTACTGCGGCTGCTGTGCAATGATTAAAGGACAACAGGGACATGCCAAAAAGGGACATACCAAATAGTACACTCCGTGCATCAAAACAAGGCCTCCTGCAAGTCCTCAGAAAATACTAGATTATGAAGCTATAGCTGTTCCATGGAATTACTGCCACTTTAGATATATTGTAGCTAATTTGAATCAAGGATGAAAAGATCATTTATATGTTTATACAAACAAGTTCTGCAAACAAGATTTATTGCAGAATGCCTCGCATTTGAACACATTTTTGTCTTTGTCAGATATTGTTTGCAACTATGTCAGATAACTGTTTTAGAAAATACTGATCATCCAATGAGGAAACGACTGTTTTTAAAATTGTTTTCACACTCACGTGTCTCCATTCCATTGGTAGCTGATGGAAATTTTAATGTATGCCACATAACTGGATAAAGCAGTGAAGAAAAATAATTTCCTCTGCCTTACACTTATCAGAAGTTTCATTCCAAAATATTAGTGATGCTATGACTGTTTAAGTAACATTAATCCATATAATTCATGGGATCTGCATGGCATTATAATTCCACACTATCTATAAATTAATTAAAAAGCATTTAAACACCCGACATTCTTGCAAAGCATTGTTACAAAAATAAATGATTAATGTTTCTACTCCTGAAAAGAAGGTAAAAAGTAAATTGCTTTGAATAATTCTGAGCCACATATTAATTTATTTATTGAAAAATTTAGGTTGCAATCCCATATACCTAGGAATGAATGCTACTGAACTCAATGGGGTCTACTTTTGGGAAGACATGTATAAGATTGTGTTGTTATGAGACTGATAAAAAGAATTTTGTTTTGTTTAATATAATAAGGCATTACTTTTTGTAAAATATCTGAAGAATATGACACACTGATCCTGTCATGTCTAATATTTCAGCAACTGCAGAACTTTGGAGCTAGTTTCAGTAATTTGACTTTTAGATTTTCTCAAAAAGAGACAGGGATGGGGATTTTGAATTTGAAAAATAAAGCAACCCACAAACTTATTCCAACTGTACACTGTACATCAGAAAGTGGAAGCAGTTCTTGGTTGCAAATTCCTAGGTGCATTATCTGTGAGCCTCATAGGTAAATATAGCCTAAGTCAGGAGTGGACAACATAGGCCTTGGGGAGAGATGCATTTACTCCCCCCCCCCCCCCCCAGGAAACACTGGAGGGCTGCACACTCTTTTACACCTCTCTGGAAAAAAATTGTCCTCAAATGCCTTCTATGGGGGACAAGGGGGCATTTTCACCACATTTTTGTCCTTTCTCGGGCCATTGTAGACCCAGGAGAGACGGTTCCTAGTAAAATGAGTGGAAAACATGTCCTGCTCACTTCCTGTTTCAAGAAAAGGCCTCTCTTGGACTTGAACTTGAACAGGACAGGCCACAAATGTGGTTGAAATGCTCTCATATTTCTTGAAGGGAATTTTGGATTTTTTTTGCAAATAATAATAATAATAATAATAATAATAATTCATTTGTCCCGCTTCTCTGTAAAATACAACCGGGGCAGCTTAAACAATAAAATGAAAAATCCTGCCCCACAATAGCCTACCCCCACAAAATACAATTAAACAATCAAAGTTTAAAAACATATTTAAAATAACAAACAACACTAAATTACAATAAAAGACAAATAAATTAAATAGCTATATTGAAAATCAGGGTTAAGGTATATCTATTTTTGGTGGCCAGTTATCTACTCAGGAAAGGCCTGCCAGAAGAGATCCATCTTAACAGCTTTTAAAAGCTGTTTAAGGTGGTCAAGTGATGGATCCTATCCAGCAGGCTGTTCCATAGTCTGGGAGCGATAGCCGAAAAGGTCCTCTGGGCGGTTGCAGATAATCTAGTTTTTATAGGTTGCAATACATTCTCCCCAGAGGACCTCAGTGCGTGGGGTGGATTATACGGAAGGAGGCAGTCCCGAAGATAGGTTGGACCCAAACCATTTAGGGCTTTAAAGGTAATAACCAACACCTTGTACTGTGCCCGGAAACTGATAGGCAGCTAGTGAAACAATCTTAGCATAGGTGTTATGTGGTCTCTTCTGTTTTTACCTGAGACCAGCCTGGCTGCCATATTCAATACCAATTGAAGTTTCTGAACTAGGCACACGGGTAGCCCCATGTAGAGTGCATTCCAGAACTCAAAACGAGAAGTTACCAGCGCATGTACCATGGTTTCGAGGTTCCTAACCTCCAGGAAAGGGTGCAGTTGGCGTATCAGCCAAAGCTGATAACAGGCACTCCTGACCACTGCATTCACCTGATTTGTCATCTGAAGCAATGGATCTAGGAGCACCCCAGACTGTGAACACAGTCCTTTGAGGAGAGTATGACCCCATCTAGGACTGGAGATTGTATCCCAATACCAGGGTTTGGGGCCGTTATCATTAGTACCTCCATTTTGTCTGGATTCAATTTCAATCTGTTTTTCCTCATCCAGTCCATTATCACTTTAAGACAAACATTGAGAGGGGAGATGCCATCTGAAGTCAAAGCTGTAGACCCGAGACATGGAGAAATATATCTGGGTGTCATCAGCATACTGATAACACCCCACCCCATGTCTCTGGATGATATCTCCCAGCAGCTTCATATATGTGTTAAATAGCATCGGGGACAGGATGGTGCCCTGAGGGATGCCACAATTAAGCTCCTTTTTTGCTGAGCAACTGTCCCCGAGCATCACCCGAGAGAAAGGAACGGAACCATTGCAATGCAATGCCTCTGGTTCCTAATTTTTTCAGGTGTTCCAAGAGGATGTCATGATCTATCATGTCAAAGGCTACTGCGAAGTCCAGTAGCACCAACAGGGTCACACTACCCCTGTCGATGCCCAGTTGAAGGTTATCAGCTAAGGCAACCATGGCAGTCTCCACTCTATATCCTGTCCTAAAGCCAGTTTGAAATGGATCCAGATAATTGGTTTCCTCAAAGACAGCTTGGAGCTGAAGATACCAAAGAAACTGGCCTATAGCTGTTCATGTTCAAAGGGTCAAGGGAAGGGTTTTTTTTTCAGAAATGGCCTAACCACCACTTCCTTCAAAGAGATAGGACACGACCTTCCCCAAGGGATGCACTGATGATGTCCCTCAGGAACATCCTCAAGACATCTCCCCCCTGGATGGCCAGCCACGAAGGGCAAGGGTCAAGAGGGCAAGTTGTCTTCCTCACTCTACCAAGTAGCTTGTCCATGTCATAAGTACTCACCAGTACTTATCCAATATAATCTCATAAGTGGAGGTGCTGGATACCTCATCTATCGATTCTACTATAACACCGACGTCCAAGTTGGCTCTTATCTGAGAGATTTTATATGCAAAGAAGTTGTTAAATGTGTCACAGCAGGCTGTTGTCAGGTTGAGTAATGGGTTCTGCACAAGTGGAACCTGTATCAGTTCCCTTACCACCCTAAACAGCTCTGCTGGATGGGACTCTGCAGACGCAATATGTGCAGAGAAGAAAGATTTCTTCGCTGCATGTATTGCCTCTCTATAGGAGCAAAGAAATTTCCTATGATGAGTTCTGTCAGATAAGAGTCAAGTTTTCTGCCAGATGCACTCTAGTTGTTGTCCAACCTGCTTCATTTTCCTGAGTTCTTCAGTATACCATGATTGACAATTTGAAGTGGGTTGGAAAGGACACTTGGGAGCAATTGTGTCGATAGCCTCGGCAAGATCGGTGCTCCAGGTATTAAACAAAGCTTCGACAGAATCAATGGTATTACAAACCATTAAACCCTCTAAGGTTTCTGGAATCCAATTGGTTCCTTCGAGGGTGGAACATTCTAATGGGTCCTCCACCCCCGACAGGACAGACAGTGGTTCTAAGTTCAGTCTTGATCAGAAAATGATCTGTCCATGACAATGTGGAGGTTTTTGTTATCTCTGGATATTCCTGTTCTGTACTGAAGATCGCATCAAGGGTATGACCTGGACAATGTGTGGGTCCGATGATGAATTGGGATAGGCTCATGTTTGTCATGGACTCCATGAACTCCTGAGCTGCACCTGTTAAATTTGACAAACTGGGCTCGAGTGGAATGTTGAAGTCAAAAAAGGTTTGAAGGGGACTGCATGTAGCCCATGGGCCATACTTTGCCCACCCTATCATACATGAACATGGCATAGGATAGGGGTAGTGGTGATGCAGGTCCTGGAATGCAGTTCCTATGGGTCTCATGCAACTCCTAGGGATTCATTTTATGACTCTTTATGCTTCTCACAGTTCCTCAAAGCCCTCATGCATATTCAGAAAATTCAGCTGAGAAAGTGGAACTCCTCCTTACAATAGCCACAAACATATCTTGATTTGTGTCTGCTCCATGAATTAAGATGTAGGTAAATCACATAGGAGTTTATCACATACAGTTTTCAGCCTGATCTGTGCACGGGACAGGATCAGGCTGGAATGGGGAAAACGGGTTTTACCACACATGAAATTGCTGCTGCGTTGCCGGTTGACCATCACCCTTCCCCGATCTGGCCTCTGCTGGCCGATTTTGGTAGTACGGAAAGCTTCTGTAGTACCAAAATCGGCCAGCAGAGGCCGGAATGGCAATGGGTGGTGGTTGGCTGGCAGTGCAGCAGCAATTTAGTGTGTGGTAAAACCTGTTTTCCCCCATTCTAGCCCGATCTCATCCCGTGCATGGATCAGGCTGAAAAGTGCATGCGATAAACTCCATAGACTCAATAAACTTCTTGCATTTGCTGCTAACAATAGGATTCAGGCGAGTGGTCCATCCAATCCAATAGTTATCTATTGACTCTCTCCTCACCCTTCACATTAACTCATGTTCAAAGATATAGAATCATTAATTTCAAATAAAGACTGATAGTGTGATATAGTGGTTTGAGCATTGGACTACAACTCTGGGAACCAGGGTTCAAATTCCTTTCCGGCCATTGTAACTCACTGAGTGATGTTGGACAAGTCATCCTCTCTCAGTCTCAGAGGAAGACAAAAGCAAACCCCTTCTAAACAATCTTGTCAAGAAAACCCCATGATAGATTTGCCTTAGGATTGCCATAAGTAAGAAATGACTTGAAGGCACACATAACAATGACCTATCCTCCATGAATCTATCTAATCTTCATTCACAACACCTCAGTCAAAAACTGTTACTATATTAAGTAGCACTGAATTACATATGTTCATTGGGTTGAATCCAGATTTAGACATGAATTACTCAAATCCTATCAGTTTCAATGGATCTACTGTTATGACTAAGCTCTGATCAAATATATTATGAACTGGGTAAAAACATACTTTTATTTTATCTATCATGCACTGAAAACCTGGAGTTCTCATATGATTTCAGAGCAAATAAATGTCCTATCCACTTTCCCCATGCCAGGTTTAATCAAATAAGGCTCTAATATATACCCCATTTTTTTTGGTCCCTCACAAAACTAAACATTCCCAAACATATAAGCCTTTATTATTTTGCCTGCCTTAACCGCCCCCCCCCCCCATTTGAGATTCTATTATATTTTCCTTTTTGAGATGGGGCCATCTCAAAATCATGTAAAGTTCCCATTTCTTAAACTTGATTAAAATTTAGAGGGAAGTATTTGTTATGGATCCCTTATTTCTTTCCTAATTTGTTATTTTCAGGAAGAAAAAGAAATGTAAGCAGCTGAACATGATAAACCATTTCTACCACCAAAATGTGAGTACAGAGTTGACTAATCATAGAGTTTTATAGATAATTTTTCTGTCCTGCAACGTGTTGTTATATAACCAGCTCACTTATAAATCTTTATTAGAGCTCATATAGAGAGGCCTGTAAAGTACAGAAGTACTGAGATTGCTGCTCATGGATGCCTTTTGGATTTCACTTCAAATAAGAAAAAGTATCTCAACCTCTGGTGCTGCTTTTGAAGTTTTAAGAGCTTACTTTTGTTTCAAAAAAAGAAGAAAGGAGAAAAAAGAGTGCTATTTGGTATCAAACATTATCAAAATGTTATGTGAGATCAAAAGACATTTTCCTAAGAAAGAAAAACAAAATCTTCCAGGACCCTTCTTTCAAAAGAAGCTGCAGAGCACTTTATATCTTGAGACATACAGAATTCTATCTTCAAACCAAATCTCATCAGTATCAACTCCCTTTTCCATTGGTGTTTGCACTAAGTAGTTATGCTCCTTTACAGAAGAAAGGATTTTGGTCTACGCATAAAAGTGTGACCAGAAGGCAATGGACAATAAGTGCTAAATGCTGACACTTCAACTGCCAGTGTTTGTCCTGATCTAACTGTGATGTCAGGGACATTGTTGTAATGCTGTTGACAAGGCAATGAATAGCTCTAGCCCTGGTATAAATTTGGCTGAACTCTATTTTCATCTGCATTAAAATAAATACATGTTAATACATTAGTCCCTTGTTAGTGCTTCTGTCAGTCTTTTCCCTAGGATTTCCTCCTTTTGTTTGGCACCTCATTCCCCACATCTATAAAGTTCTTAGTCCAGGGGCTTATCTTTTGCTTATGTTGGTGTATAGAAAGGATATTGATGGCTGAATGTTTATCACTTCAACAAAGGGATGTGATGAGAAATTGGTAGGGTGCACATTCAATGCAAACTTAACAAGTATCTGAACTCATACAGAAACCAGAACACACTTGTACGTCAATATCTGCATTTGCTTGAAGTTTGCACCCACCATGAATAAAATATATTACAGAAAAGTTTGTACCAATAATTACATACCAGTTTTTTTCTGCCCCCTCTCTCTACTTATGAGAATAGCCAGCCAAAATGGATAAAGAAATGCATACTCTTTGAGAAATGAGCCAAAATCTGTTGTTTATATAGACTTAAAAAAGTAATAATTTGCTAACTGATGTGGAAAACAGGACAGAACAAATATAACTTGGGGGAAAAGAGAGAAAATAAGAGAAGCAGAGCTTGAGAGAATCATCTATTTCCCCAATTTAACATGAAATAATGTTCTGTATTGCATCATTAGATATTTGAATATCCTAAAAATATCATCAAATTATTTCATGGGCCAGAAAAGGTACTACTGAGGCCATTAGCTAATTCACTTCTCAATAGACAAATTCCTCAAACTGCAATGTACTATATTAATTTTTAATGTATACTTAGTCTTACAGGGGAATATTTCATAGAATCATTGAGTTGGAAGAGACCACAAGGGCCAACCAGTCCAACTCCCTGCCATGTAGGAACTCCCAATCAAAGCATACCTGACAGATGGCCATCCAACCTCTGTTTAAAGACCTCCAAAGAAGGAGACTCCACTACACTCTGTGTTCCAGTGTCGAACAGCTCTCACTGTCAGGAAGTTCCTCCTAATATTAAGGTGGAATCTCTTTTCCTGCAGCTTGCATCCATTGTTCTGGGTCCTGTTCTCTGGGGCAACAGAAAACAAGCTAGCACCCTCCTCAATATGACATCCCTTCAAATATTTAAAGAGGGCTATCATATCCCCTCTTAACCGTCTCTTCTCTAGGCTAAACATACCCAGTTCCCTAAGTTTTTCCTCATAAGGCATGGTTCCTCATATAGGCCTTCAAGAGCCTGAGATTGCCCAGTGAGCTTTTTTAAAAAAAATTCATTTCAGCAGGAACATGGCATATCACAAACCTTTTCTCAAAGTCCCTCTACTTCTAGGAATAGATTATTATGTGGCATGAGTGGTTACTTTTAAAACAGTATCATCTTTAGACGGGCACAGCTAGATGTACAGAAATTTTGCATCCCATCCTTTCTTGTAATGACTTAATCTCTGAGAATTATCCTGAAACTGTGACAAACTGAAATCAAAAGAATGGGCTACAAAGAACCAGCCTAGTTCAAAGCTCTGTGTGAATATTCAGCCAGCATTATTTGATAGGGGACACAGACATTGAGAGTACCACAAGTCTTGCAGTTCATTCTCTTAACTGCTTCAAGATGTTTACATGATGAAATGGGGCATGTTACTGTGACTTCTCTTGGAATCAATAAACGGTGACATAATGATATCTGTAATGATATTCACTAAAGAAGGAATAGGAAGGAGGTATGGGACTTCTGTTTTCAAAGATACTAATGTATATAGCAGAATACATAGTTCTAGCATTAGCTGCTTTTGGGTCTTTCATTTTCAAAGAAGCCTCATGCCAAAGGTGTAAGCCAGGGGTCTTTAAACTACGGCCCGTGGGGCGGCCCTGGCCCGCCAAGGCCATTTATCTGGCCTGTGGCCCGCCAGGTATTTTTTTCCCCCAAGTGTCAGTGAAAAAAGAGCCACCCGCCAGCCAACAATGACCTCCTCCCAGAGGCTGCTCCAACTGGTTCAGACTTTGAGAAGAGGCATGGCTTCCTCGTAAGAGCGGCTCTTACGAGGAAGCCATGCCCCTTCTTGAGGTCTCAACCAATTGGAGCAGCCTCTGGGAGGAGGTTGTTGTTGATTGGCGGGCGGCTCTTTTTCCTCAGCCTTAGCTGTTCCATTGGAAAGCTGCTATTGGTGAGAATGGAAAAATGGCACAGAACTCTTTGTGCATGAAGCAGGAGCAAGGGGGAAGCATTTTGGTGACAGACCGTGAGATGCTGAGGGACATATATGAGTGACAGACTCGCATTTTTTCGGTTCCCTCGCTATTGGATGTTAACTGAAGGTTGCTGAAGAACATGGCTGCACCTCTGAGAAAAGTATGTGCACTTTTGGGCGGGCAGAGGGACAAAGAGGGAGGCCAGATACTGTCCTTTGTTACATTGTTTTCCCCCCTTGCTCCCTGTGTTTTACATTTCTCTCCCCCCTATCATGGGGGTTTGCTTGGCAAGTTTCTCCAGAGGAAGGTTTCCATTACCATCTGGGGCTGAGAGAGTATAGCCTGACCAGGGTAATCCAGTGCCTTCGAGTCATTTCCGGCTTATTTTGACCCTATCATGGGGGTTTTCTTGGCAAGTTTCTCCAGAGGAGGGTTTCCATTACCATCTGGGGCTGACAGAGTGTGACTTGCCCAGGGTAATCCAGTGCCTTGGAGTAATTTCTAACTTATGGCGACCCCTATCATGGGGGTTTTCTTGGCAAGTTTCTTCAGAGGAGAGTTGCCATGGTTATCCTCTGAGATTGAGAGGGTGTGACTTGCTCAAGGTCATTTTTTTTTTTACTCTGGCCCTCCAATGGTCTGAGGGACGGCGAACCGGACCCCGGCTCAAAAAGTTTGAGGAGCCCTGGTGTAAGCAAATACACTATAAGTTGCAAAAGGCTCTTTTTGAAGACTGGTCTGCTGCATCTTCTGCTGAATTTGTGCATTTGTCTATTGCCCCTCAGACACAGGGGTAGAGAAAAACTTGAATCTGGGACTCTTACAGAAGATTCACTTTCTGGCACCGTATTACTATCAAGGTTGTATGTAGCAGCTAGCATACACCCAAAATTTCACCCAAAATTCAAGTGATTTATTACTTTGAAGATAAAACATGACATGTTTTGCAAGAGTTGGAGGACATGATTTTTCTTTTATTGGAGATAGATATTTATTTGACATAACTATGGAATATTTCTAACATGCAAAGATGTACTTCTGACAGCACTATTTGAGGAGAGATGTCATGTTAAATAAAGCCCCAAGTGTTATATACATAGGAAAACTTTTCTAACCAGACCTGGGTTGTGTCTGGTCATACACCTTAGTTGGCTCTGTTCTTTCTCTGATGCCTTTCATCTCATGTAATGATCCTCTGTCTCTTAATACATTAAAATTTTACAAATACCCATGCATTTCCCTAGAAAGGTGGATACACCACAGAATGCAATAACAATTTTAAATCCTAAATTGTAGGATTGTCATATAGAACATTCTAACTCTCCACAAATGCACACACATAGATACAAAAACAAGACAAGACAACAAAATAACAGCACTGAGATATTTTTCAGGGCTGCAGTAACACAGAGAAAACAGTCTCTCTGCCACAGCCATTCCTCCTGTAATATAAATATGACAATGCCAGATTTCCCTCACATTAATTTGCTGAATAATTTTTAAAGTGTGTATGTGTACTTGTGTGTGTGCCTGTGTGTATGTGTGTGTTGGGGGGGGGGGGCACAAACAATTTTAAATATGCCCTAAAAGGTCACAAAATCCTGTCTTTGCTGCTACAAAGGGGTATGGGAAACACAGTTCTAGCCAATCACACACTATTTTTAAATTTTGTTTAATTTCATAGAATCATAGAGTTGGAAGAGACCTCAATGGCCACCAAGTCCCAACCCCTACCATTCAGGAATTTAATTATATAATTTAATTTCCATCCTACATTTCTGAAACTAAACTTCAAGACTTCTGCAATTTCTCTCTCTCTCTTCCTCTCTCTATCTCCCCACCCACCTTTAGATAGTAATCACTTCCTACCTGAGAAGATGGCTTCAAGATGAATCAGAAAGTTATCTTCCTCAAAGAGGTATGTGAAAATCATTCATATCATGTGTCAATGACTTAATTCATTGGCTTTAAACAGCTAAATATGCTGGGAGCAGAGTACAAATGAGAAGAATGGTACTTGTTCATTTTGCTTCTTATCATGCTAAACCAATTTCTGACTAGCTGGATTTTCATCTGGGTAGATCATAATGAATGAATGAATGATTTGGGTGATAGCAAGCATCACACATTCTTTCAACCTATGTAGTGGTATGTATTCCCAGTTTTTTCAACTCGAATCATTTACATAAAGTGAAAGAACAGGTTTGTACCACCTTCGGGGCCATTTCTTTGCAGTGTTTCTGTCCTTTCTTTTGCCATATGATGGTGGTGGAGAAACAACTTATTTTCAGCCTTTGGGCCAAATAACCCGGGGGTTCCACAGTGGTAAATACTATTCCCTATGCATTTCAATATCTACATGAAGCCACTGGGAGAGTTCATGTGGAGCTGTTGCTGTTCTGGAAGTAGTTGGTGGGAATCTCTCTCTCTCTCTCTTCTCATATCTGTATGGCATGATGTTTATCCCAGCATTACCAGTCCATATCAGTAGTCAGGAAGTTTTACATTGTCCAGTGCTTCTAGCACTTGTCTACAACCCACAGATGCATAACAGACACTAAAAAGTTTGGGTGCGGGAGGAAGGGATGCAAATATTTCCTCCTCCATGGTACATCAGTGATGTTGCAATCAGAGCAACAATGAGTAAAGTCTGAATGCAGAGAGGGAGAGGAGCAAACCCAGAGATGGATGGGAGGCAGGGTGGCCAGATGTCATAACCACAAAGGAGGATAAGATACTGCAAAATGTAGGACATTCACAAAAATGTAGGACATAACAAAATAAAAGTTAAGTGCACTAATAAAAGTATAAATTCATGCTTCTCAGTCATGCTCAAAAGGGAAGGCATTTTGAAATTCCTCCTGGACAGAAGGTTGAAATGTAGGATATGTCCTGGAAAAGGATGATATCAGGGCACCCTGGGTAAGGGATTTGGGAAAGGAAGCAGACTAGTGGTTCTCAAACTTTTTACCCCTTACATCTACATGCAGACATCGCACCCTCTCACTTGATGGATGCTACAAAGCCGTCCTCCAATTCCATTGCCACCACCTTCTCACCCATTCCCAGACAATCCCACCATCTTCCTCCCTGCATAGTACTCTCCTTACTCAAACATAGCCCATTTACTGGAAAATTAAGGGTGGACAGGCAGCCTGATTTCTTCCACCACCTGCCTGGGATGGTGAAGAGAAAGAAGTGAGTAGTGGGTTCCAGTTGGCATTCCTGGCTGCTTTTGTGAGCAGAGGAGAGGAAGAAAGAGGAAGGAGGGACAGAACCTGCACTCCCTTGCTTCCCTCCTTCCCTTCCTCTCTCTTCTGTCCCCTTCTTCTTTCATGGTGGCCACCTTTTTTGCTGCGTACACTCTTATCCTGGCAGCAGCAGCAACGCAGGCACTAGCAGCACCACCACAACAGGAGCTGAAGCAGAAATGAAAATGGAATGTGGGATGGGGGGGGGGGGGAGAGAAAGCTCCTGGGTTCCTTTCCCCCCCTATTACATTCCACCCCTCCCTCCTCAAAAAAGAATTAGGCCCTAATGCCATTGGCTGCAGTTTCTTAAGCCCCCCCCCCCCCCCATCTTGAGAAACTATCACAGCTCCTGAGGGCTGCAACCACAGTTTGAGCACCACTGGACTAGAGGTTTTCCAAAAATTGCACACCACACTTTTCAACATCTGATTGTCCCCTGCCAATATAGGAGGGTTATTTGTTGTTTTTAATGAGGAGCAGGGGATTTCTTTCTTCTGTTACTTTATATTACAAGGTTGCAGTTAGGTCTTGATTTGTTCTGTTGTTTATACAGTTGCCAAAGTCTTGCGATTGCTTGACAATAACATCATCACTATTAGAGAGATTTTTCCAGCCTGGTACTGTCTATTCCCACCTCTAGCAAAAAGAAAGGGTCAAAAGCTTCAGCTCAATTCTAGACAGGACACTATTCAACTACTAGTAATATCAGTGGAAATGTGACAAGGTCCAAAATAAGGTTAGATGGGGAATAACTGATCTATTTTTCATATTAGGAAGGAAATCCATTTAAAAAAAAACAACAAAACTAATTCCAAGTCTGACTAGGGAGAATTTGCCTATCACTTATACAAATTCTGATTTAGATGGGAAACCAATATTAGCTTTAGTGCATAAACATAATAAACCATGATTAAGGAAAACAAGAAAAGTGAGCAAGGGGAGTAGCATGTACCACTGAGGTTATCACTAGCCCTCAACTTAAGAGTTCTGCTTGTCTCTGCTCACAGAAGCAACACTTGCATGGTGGATCCAATTCAATGCAGTTTGTTCATCCTGTGTTCTCAGTGTACATTCCAAGGCATCTAATAATGGATATGCTATACCATTGTCACATCTCCTCCATTATGAAATATTTAAGTCTCTTTCAGCCCACAGATGACAAGGTTAGACTAGTATATTTATTTTTGAAAAGAACATTGCTCAGTTTTAATTCAGTGGTCCTTGCTGCAGAACTGCTGTTTTCAACCTTAACTAACCAGTAAAAATATGCACTTGTTGCCATGGAGAACACTGCTTCATCACATTGTTCCTTCTCACATTTTATGAAATATACCATATGGAGAAATTTATAGAAATTATCTGATAACAGTTTTTACAAGAGAAAATAAAAGCCTGAAGGCTTCTTTCTAAACACACTGTTGCTACAGTTTCTACCATTCTTCTTCAAAACAGGAATAAAACTAGTTACTTAGTAGATGGCAATGACTAAAAATGAGTGGGGGTGGAGGAGTTAAGAGCTCCTGCTATCTTGTCAACATGATACCTCTAAATTATGAAGTGACCAATGAGACTCCCTACTTAAGTCTCACTAGAGTCTTGCCTTTTAGTCACTTCTATGGAAGTGGATTCTGACAAGGAGAATACTTGCTGGAACAAACATCTTTCATTACAGGTCACTCATTAACTTAACAGAGGAGACAGAAACAGAGGTTACAGCATGGCATGACAGAGAGAAATGCGACTATATTCAATCTTAATATCATGTACTATGTACTTCCAGCAAGCCTCTGTCACTAGTACCTCCATTAACAGCACAATCCTATATACAATTACTTAGAAGTAAAGAGACTGTATAGCCTTGGTAGTCTGGAATATCAGCATACACATCAGCATGTAGCACATTTGAAATGAATTGAGGGAAAGAAACTGTAGCATGTCTTGATACTCCACATTTAAAAACTCCCTTTACCATTCATATGGCCATCATCCATATGGTAATACATCTTTCTTCCGGCCTTTGTCCCTCAGTGACCATAGTTAAAACTGAACTTGTCACCTGATCACAATACCCACAGGTTTTGAATTGCTATGGCTATTTAAAGAGTATGATTGTAGAGGCCCTTCCTGGGCACCAATTCATTCCAAGCATCTGAGGAAGTATACTAAGGGGCGGCTCTGTGCCACCTCTGGGAGTGACAGATTGGGGCTGCAGCAACTGCCGCTTCTTTTTGGAGTGGCGAAAAGTCGCCCTCGATGCAGCAGTGGCTGCTTTTCTGTGCTCCTTTGGCCAGTGTGTATAAACGCTGCACCAAGGGAGTGCCTTGATGCTGCCCACCATCTGTTTGGACAGGTGGTATGAGGACAATGTGAGGGTGGAGTAGGGGCGGCCGGCATGTGGGTGCCACGCCCCAACTTGGCCCCCCAGGCTGGCCCTTTTGGCCAGTCTGTACTGGCCCTAAATCTATGAAAGCTACTCAGTCTCAAAGGTGCTACAAGGTCCCTTTGCCTACTTAGAAGTAAATAATGAAAGTTCTGTGGGGCTTAGTTTCAAATTAGCAAATACAGGACTTCAGCATAAATATCTAGGACCATGTTGGCGAACCTATGGCACGTGTGCCGAAATGGGCACGCAATGCCTTCTCAGCTGGCACGAGGACCACCTTCTCTGCTGCTGCCATTGTTAGCAATGGTGGTATGTGCATGCAGCCACGTCGCCATTAGGGAAAGCCCCCACCCTCCTTCTGTCCATGCCTGCCTGCTATGCAGCCATCCATCGCTGTCGCTGGGCTAAGGGAGGAGCAAGGGGGTCTCTGCCTGGGAGAGAGAGAGAAAAAAAACTCACTTCTGATTGGTTATTTTATAAAACTTGCTGTTGTGTGTGGGGGGTTATTGGTTAAAGGTAGAAATAAAGATTGGTCGCTCCTGATTGGTTGACCAGGCAGCATCTCCGCTCATTCAACTAACCTTTGCACAGCTCAGCCAATCACTGTGAGGTTGGAGAGGCAAGGGCGGGTCCTCAATGTTGAGTGATTAATAGGGCCTCCAATCCCCGCCCAGTATCTCTGCCTTTATATTCTCTCTCTATCTCTCTTCCCTCCACTCCATGTGGTATCGCTCTTGAGCAGTAGACTGTGCAGTGGCTGCTGCTTACTCCTCGTGCCCCCCCCCAACTGGTGTAGCCAACAGTTTAAGAAAGTTTGAGAGGCTCCCAAGGCTTCCCTCCCACTCCAAGGATTCACCTCTGAAGAAGGCATCCAAGTGAGTCTGAGCACTCAAACCACTGCTCCTTGTTGTTGTTATTGTTTTGCCTTCTCTGAGGCTGAGAGAGTGTGAATGTTTGCTCCTTCCCCCTTCCCTGGGGCTTCCGCTTAGTGGCAGTGGGGTGCATATTCCTCTCCTGAAGCGAGGGCAGGGAGGTGGGGCAGCTGGTTCCTCCTGCCTAGGGGGCTTCTCTAGCCCTGGTCTCCAGAGTCAGTCCAAGCAGTCAAACCACTGCACCAGGCTGCTCCTTGTTGTTGTTGCTGTTGTTGTTTTGCCTTCTCTGAGGATGAGAGAATGTGATTTGCCCAGGGTCAGGGAGAATGTGACCCTTCCTTCCTCCTTGCTCTCCTTCTCTGGGGCTTCCCCTCAGAGGCAGCGGGACTGGGGAGAGCCTCCCTGGGTGCATATCCCTCTCAAAAAAGGTTTTTCCTTTTCTTGGCATGTGGGGTTTTCTTGGCATGCTTCCTCAGAGGGTGGTGGTGGTTGCCATTTCCTTCCTCTGAGGATGAGAGAGTGTGACTTGCCCAATGTCACCCAGTTGGTTTTCTTGGCAAGATTTGTTCCGGGCAGGGAATGTCAAACTAGCAGTTTGTAAAGTGCTCTGAGAGCCTTTGTGGCTGAAACTACTGATGTTTGTTTGTTAATTGTTGTTGTTCCCCTCCTTGATCCATAGGGAGGGGTGGGTATGAAATAATAATAATAATAATAATAATAATAATAATAATAATAATAATAATAATATATTGATGATGATATAAATGCTATAAATAAAAAAAATGGAAATTGTCATTCTCTGAAGCACAGAGGGTGTCACTTGTTCATGGTCACCCAGTATAATCGGATTGGTTTCAGTGGCCTTGCATCCCAAGTAAGTTTGCTGAAGATATTTAGAGAGATCTTGGAGCCCCTTTGAGAGAAGATGAAAGAGAAGTTGGCAGCAGGAGCTTTCCTGGACTTGAACCTCCTTCCTTAGATGCATGTTTCCAAAAGAAGCTTGGAGCACCTTTTGAAACAGAAAGAAGTTGGCAGGAGGAGCTCTAGTAGACTACTCCCTCAGATACATTTAGGCCAACATTTTACTGAAGAGAGTTGTTTTTTCTTTCAGATCCTCTTGCCCAGAATTAAATTCAGGAGAAATAAAAGGGCCTGATTTTGGAGTTAAGACTGCAATTGGATACCTGGCTCCTCAACAGTAAGGCCCATTGACTTCAACAGAATTTACTACCAGGTAAGCAGGAAAATTGCAGCCTAAATAATCTTGGCTATTTTGGTTACGGATAGATTTGTATTGGGTGCTTAATTTTTCTTTTTAAATTTTGTGTTTTTGTAGACTCTGAGTCTTCAACACCCAAAAATGAGTCAAGCAAAAAAGACAAAATCGGGTAGTGGAAGATAATTCCAACAGGGATGGACAGAGTAATTTGGAATGATTGAATGAAGTGGGAAAGCGTTATGTACTCTGTGCAATGAAAGTGTTGTGTGCTGGACATCAAGTGTCAGATGGCACTTGAAACCAACCGCAAAAGTGTTGCAAACCTTGGTGAATTTGAAAGGAAAGAGTTTCTTGAAGGGATTATCAATCCCAGTCTTAGTTTTTCTAACTATCTTTCTTTGACAATGTCCTGAAAGATGTCACAAAAATGGTGAATTTCATCATGGCTCGTGAGCTGACCTGTCGATAGTTCTAGGCACTGCTCGAGAAGGTTCAGGCATAATATAATTGTTTACTGATGTACAATAATGTCTGGTGGCTGAGCAGAGGACGAGTCCTGGAGATATTTGTAGCCTGCTTGGATGAAATTAGGCTGTTTATGACCAAAAAAGAGCAGGACTATTCACAACTCACTGATATGGCCTGGCTTACCAAGCTGGTGTTTTTTGCAGATTTTACAGCACATTTCAATGTGCTGAACAAACAACTACAAGGTGTAGGGAAAACAGCAGAAAGGATGTTTTGTGATATCAAAATATGTGAGAGAAAACTGCATGTTTTTGAAAGAGACCATGAAAGTGGGCAGCTGAAATATTTTCTTAATCTAAAAATGCATCTAAAACACTCTTCAACATTTGCAGACAGTCCAACAACCTATGGGGAAGTCTACAGGGACTTTTCTACCATTGTGGCAGATGCAAAGGTGGCTCCAGTAACAGACTTGTGCAGTTCCATAAGATGGAGATAATCCTGGATTTTCTTACTTCTCTTGATAAAGCCAAATTTGAGGAATTTGAAATTCAAATCAAATTCAATACCAGAATCAGATTATCTGATGATCTGAGTGCTGCAAGTGTTGCTCTCAAACGTACTAAGGAGTTTATCACATGGGGAGTCCCGTGCAGAAACCCTGCTTTAAGTAGAAAAAAAGCGAAAGTGGAAGCAATTTATTAACGGGATTCCCCGGTGTGAAAAGTGAAAGCGATGTTAAAATGGGGTTATTCCGAATGGAAACTGCTTCTTTTTACTTTCGGAAAAACCTGAAAGTAAAAAGAAGCAGTCAATGAGGGGTTTCCGTTTGGTTTAACCCAGTTTAACCTCCTTTTAACAGTGACGTTGTCTGAAAAAACATCCGCTTTTGCGGTTTTTTTCTACTTTAAATCCACGTTTCCGCACGGGATTTCCCCCATGTGATAAATTCCTAAGTATGAGCCAAGGATAGAAAAATTATCAGCATTCATGCAACAGCAAAAAGCACATTGAACTGTTCCAAGGCATGCCAAATCCAAATTGTTACCTTTCAATAAAAAGTTGTTTGTATCATTGAAAGCTTTGTTATTGTATTTTCCTTTTAAGACAGTGTATGCACCCTAAATTAGACTCATTGAATCAATGGAATCTATCTACATGTTCATTCACTGTTCAGCCACTGATTAAATGTGTCTTCCTTAGTTGGGAATAACTAACAGGAATGTATTTATTTGTATTTTATTTATTTTATTTGTTTTATATGTGGCTTTTCTCCCATATGGCACTCTGAGTGGCTGAAAAGATTAGTGTTTTTGGCTCAGGGTGACCAGACTTGGTCCTCCCTTTCCCAGACCTATGCTCCCTTTCAGCCTACTATCCAGGAGGCTATCCAAAACGTCCTCTGTTTTGAGCAGGGCTGAGAAGGATGGATTTAATATTTATATGAGTGAGTTTTTTATTTTTTATTTTTAACTTTTATTTGGTCAGGTCCTCCATTTTTCCTTGCATGTTCCCCCCAGAAGTCCTGCCCGTAAGTCCCATCCCTGGCACTTGGTGACACCCAGTGTGGGAATGCCACTGAGTTTGGGCACTCAGTCTCTAAAAGGTTCACCATCATTGATCTAGGAGTTCATTCGTACCTCTGCCCACCAGACCATAATCCTATAATCTGTTTCAGTTCTAACAATCAAACCTAGAAGATACAGTGTAATAATAATAGGAAGTAGAAAAAGGGGAAGCAGCTCTGAAGATGTATAGAATACAGTCCCTCCAACCAACTCTAAACCTTCAGAGAACAAGGGAAATGGCTTTCAGGCAGGTATACATTGCAGCTCATTCAATTTACAATGATGCACTAAAAATATAATCTTATTAAATTCTGTTCTTTTCCTAGTGGTTCATGTAATGTTCACTACCTCAAAAGCAAGCATTATATCGGCATCAGAGAAACATATGACAAGTGTGTGTCATGCAATTTTTTACACACAATACATTTTTCCATTGCCTGTAGGGTCTATGAAGAATGTCAGCTTTCATTTATAATAAATAAAGCTGTAGTTCTCTTCATTAGTTGGTAAACCTGAATCCCAGACAGCAGAAATCCAGAGAAGCTCAGAAATCAAATAATAAATTGCTTCTCCCTTCTGTTGTTTTACCTATGTTGACTGTGATTTCATCTTTATACATATTGTGGTGATACATGTAGCATCTAAAGCCATGTGATAAAAACAAAAACAAATTATAACAAAATGAATGTATAGAATGTGTCTAGATGATAAACCAATATAAAAAGCTAAAACACATAGCAGTTCTAAAAAATATGTTCAGGTATAAATCTTCATACCAAGGACAAGGAGTAATGCCAGTATGGTTAAATTCCATTGTCTTCTAAACTGTTCTTCTGCTACCTGAATATGTTAATGATTTAAGTCTACATTTTGACTAATTTCAGTTATTTCATTCATGATGCAGATGCTTTCAGGAACAGTGGAGAAAGATACTTACCCGTGCTTTTTGTTCCATTTCCATCATCAATCTTTCATGTTGTTCAGCTATAGCCAGTGTTGCAGAATGGACCTTTTGATAGATCATCTCACCTTCCCTTGTTTGAAATGTGAAAAGCCCTTCTCCTGTGTCACACATCCTAGAATAAGATTTTTAAAAAAGAAAAAGAAAAATTGGTTTACATTTTATGTAGCTTTATGACATATGACTGCCAGATAAACATCGCAATTGAAACTACCATGCCAGCTGATCAAGGGTGTTATTATTTTGTCAAAAAAAAAATCACTTCCTCATGACATAATCTTGATGTTGAGGCAACTAAATAAGAGCCACTTAAATACTTGTTTGTATTTTTATACATTGTAATTGTAATGCTACAATGCACATTCAAATGTTAACCATCCTAGAAATACTGTCTCTGTCATTTTTAAGCATAATGCCTTTAAGAATTAAGTGATGACTGGTGAATGATAATATGAAGTGCCCTCAAGAACTGGAACATATGTGTCTATGAGATCATTTAAACTGGATAGCTGTGTTTTAAGAACTCTTTAATGTGTGTATATCATATGAAAGAATCCTAGACCTAGAGTGATATCAATGCTACTGAAGACTTCTGGACTTTACCCTCACTCCATATCCATCTATAGGTTGAGTCTCCCTAATCTGAAATGCGTGGGAGCAGAAGTGTTTTGGATTTCAGGGTTTGTTGTTTTTTTTTTGGATTTTGGAATATTTGTATATGCATAATGTGATATCTTGGAGAGGGGACCTAAACGTAGACATGAAATTAATTTATGTTTTTCATGATTTGCATAGCATGAAGGTAATTGTATACATAATATTTTAAAATAATTTTGTACATGAAACAAAGTTTATGTATACTGAACCATCAAAAAGTAAAGGTGTTGTTATCTAAAGCCTGAAACAGAAGGGCCAAAAGAAGCAGCTCCTGGCTAATTCAGCAGCATAGTGTCCACACGACACATGTCCCCAAAACTGCTGGAAGCCACTCCGATGCGGCAGGAGCTGGACCTTTCAGCATCAGATTAAATCTGTTCCTGCCAGTGGCCCATTTGGGACTGTGGCAGTGGCCCGCTGCAGGAATGGGATGTCTGGTTGCCGCAGTTCCACCATGATTGATACCACAGCGGCCAGAGGCTGCTCCCATCTAGACCATCTGCTTTGGTCCTCAGTCACCATATGGACAATTTTGGATTTTGAGTATTTTAGATTTTGGAATTCCAGATAAGGGAAACTCAACCTGTTTTAGACATGTAAGTTGTCAGGGAGAAAGCCCCTAATGTAGAAACCCATCTATGTGGTTTTTCTCAGTGCTGGGATTCTGATTATGTTGGGTTCAATAACCTGGGGAAATATAAATTCATAGGCTTTTACTTTGCAGATGTCTCCATGTAACGTGAATAGTGGAAGAAGAGATAAGCTCTCAGGGGATAAGTATTTGTTGTCTGAACTTAAAAGGCTTCAGGGCTATAGTCCATCAAGAGTATTGCCTTCATGTGCTCCATGGAAATTAACATAAATTGTACAAACGCGCATATATCTTCTTGTTCACACCCAGTTTATTTCCATGAAACCTGGCCAGGAAATATATAAGTTGCATGAGAACATTAACATCCAGAGTGAAAAAGTGGAACATTCCCACCTAAACTCCCATGGAAATATAATTATGCTAGCGCTATACTGTTTCAGTGACAGGAAAACAGCAGAGGAATGCAAGGAAAATAAAAGCATGGTGTATCTACTGGCAGGGTGGGAGAGTCAATAAAGAAAAGGTTAAGGCAAGTAACAGTTCACAATAAGAAAGCTAGTAAAGGTTAACAAATAAAGATGAGACTGAAGCCAACAGAAGTTGAGCAAGAAATGCAATTAATCACAGCAGCACATCTTGACAGCAGAGAAGCCCTAAAGGTGAAAAAAAGTCACAGAAGAAGTAGGGAAGCCCTGTAAATCAGTGATGACACAGAATAAAGAGGAACATGAAGAACATAAACTAAGTAAAGGGCAGCAGAAAGAACACACCGATTTGGAAGTTCAAGATTTGTTCTAGATTTGTTTTAGTTGTTCTTAATTGGCTTCCAGTATTATTAATATCATGGAGCATTCCACAGAAGATAAATGTTTTAGAGCTTCACACCAAGGTTTTGCCCACATGATGTATGTCTGAAATTTGAAAAGAATGGATAAAAATGTATCTTGAATGCAGGACTTAACCCTGGCTATTTTTTTCCCTATTCTTCCTTCCTGTTTTGGCAACGTGTGCCTTTTCGTAATCAATTATTTTGTAGAATTCAGTTCACAAATTCATAGATACATCAGTGGTTGACATTCATCAAGCTGATGCCAGCTGTGGATCATATATAAAGATCTGGAAGCACCTGCCTGGAAGGTTGTTTTACATTTATCTCTGTGTAATTTGATTAGAAGTATTGGAAGTGAACACCAAAATTCCTCTTTTTGAAAGCATCAGACAGTAAAACTAAGGCAGCTTCCAATATTTTGTTAGGCTTCACTATTCCTAATGGATATTCTACTGTCTCTGCAACTGTACTCCCCCATCTTGCTTTTTGTATTTGTGCTTCCAATGCTTCTACTAAGAAAAAGCAAGAGTTGATCTCAGGTAATTGATCACTTTCTAGTCTTTCTTTGTAAGTTCATACATATGCCAGCCTTCACTCCACACACAGCATGGTCTGGAGAATTAGCCTATCTTCCACTATTTTGTGAGGTGACATAGGGAGTCAGAACTTCCTCCCTGCCTGAAGGAATGGAATAGGAGTGCCCAAAGTAGAATAAAATTCTGTGGTCAAAGGGAGCACCAGCTGACAATGGAAGCTGCAATGGTTATCATAGTTTGGTTTTGATAATAACATTTTCTTTTTCCTGTTAGAATACCAGGTCCCTACTCTTTTATAATTTGTGCTAATGATGTTTCTAAAAATTCATTTCTTTCTTTCCTGGTTGTTCTGCTTCTCTCTTCGAGTAATCTTCAACAGAGGCTGCATCGGCACTACAGGAATAATGCAGTTTGACAACGCTTTAATTGTTTAATTTAATTTAATTTAATTTAATGGAATTCTGGGATTTGTAGTTTTATGAGATATTTAGCCTTCTCTGTCATAGAGCTCTGGTGCCAAAAGAAACTACAAATCCCAGAATCCCATAGCATTGAAGCCAAACTGCATTATTTTTGCAGTGCAGATGCAGCCAGTCAGTGTCCTGAGGCATGTGGATCTGAGGGTTACAACAGCAATAGACTGAGATATTTCATCAAAAGTTTGAAGTGAAACTTACTATATAGCTTTATAAAAGTCAAGGCCATTCTTAGTCTAAATTAAATTTATTTGATCAGAATCCTGTTTCTCCTGATAAACAAGCCTATGGATATATGGGTACACCAGCCCATGGGCCAGATAATGCACTTTAATGGAAAGCGTGTGCAGAAAAATTTGTAAAAGGAGCTAAATTTATGAGAATCTATCCTGCCTCCATGCCTCAAGCAAGGCCTAGTGGCCTTGCCAGGCCTCACAGGCCACTGTACCAAAGCACAGCAGGAAGGGAGGCGGTGGGGGGGGGGACATCCTTCAAACCAGACCGGGACATTCCCAAAGGCTGAAAAATCAGAAATGTCCCAGCCAAAACTTGGATATGGCAACCCTATACATGACTCATGTCAAGCAATCTTAACAAAACATATTTGCTTTTTCTTCATTTGCACCCAAAACAAGGATAAGAGGAATTCTTTATTTGCACAAACTTAAGTACATCAATGAACCTTGTTTTTATTCTGCAAACCTGGACAAAACGGAGGTACTGACAGTCATGGGCCCCAAACCAGATCTGGGAATACAGTCTCCAGTCCTGGATGGAGTCACACTCTCCTCTAAGGACTGTGTTCGCAGCTTGGGGGTGCTTCTAGACTCGTCGCTTCACATGACTAGTCAGGTGAATGCAGCGGTCAGGAGTGCCTGTTATCAGCTTCAGCTGATACGCCAACTGTGCCCTTATCTGGACATGAGGGATCTGGAAACTGTGGTACATGCTTTGGTAACCTCACGTCTGGATTACTGCAATGCACTCTACATGGGGCTACCCTTGTGCCTAACCCGGAAACTTCAACTGGTACAAAATATGGCAGCCAGGTTAATTGCCGGAACATCTAAGAGGGAGCATATAACACCTGTGCTTAAATCCCTCCACTGGTTGCCGATTAGTTTCCGGGCACAGTACAAGGTTTTGGTTTTAACCTTTAAAGCCCTACATGGCTTGGGTCCATCTTATCTCAGGGACCGCCTCTTCCCGTATGATCCCCCCCGCGCACTTCGGTCCTCTGGGAGGAACCTGCTGCAGCCTATGAAAACTAGGCTGTCTCAGACCTCCCAGAGGGCCTTTTCTGCGACCGCTCCCAGACTATGGAATGGCCTGCTGGACAAGATCCATCTTATTACCACTCTTGCTGCCTTTAAAAAGGCAGTAAAGATGGATCTCTTCCGGCAGGCCTTCCTGGAATAACCGCCTGCCTATTCTTACCCCCCCCCCCCCCTCCGTTTTGATATGTATGCCAGATCTGGTTTTATAGTATTCTATTTGTGAATTTGATTTTAACTTTATCTTAGTTTAATCCTGTTTTAAGGGGTGGGAGGGTTAGGGGTGGGATGATGGAATGTTTTAAACTGTTGTCTTTTAATTTGTTGTACGCCGCCCCGATTGCCGAACAGAGGGGCGGGTTATAAATAAATAAATAAATAATAATAATAATAATTATTATTATTATATATGAATTGGAATAAATTCACATTTGAAGAACAGAAAAGAACAAGAGACTCTTTTTGGAGATAGACTCAGTATGAAAACTAAAGAAGAGTTATTCAAAGCAAAGTTATTAAAAAGTTATTCAAAGCCTTCATTACAAAGCTGTTGGTCAATTTGAAATGACATTTCTCAATCTGGTTTTAAGAGGGCAGATGTTAACCTTTATATGCACTATTGAAAAAGCTAATAACTGAAAGCCACGCCAAGTTAGTCTCTCTCTGAGTGTGTGTGTGCATGCATGCATGCATGTGTGTACATATTTTAAAACTCATCAGAAAAGTAAATGGGGGTACAGAAAGAAAAGCAGATTGTGGAAGGAGACTAATTTAGCATGTAACACTGCATTAAGATGACAGTGTCAGAGCTAGTCTTTTTATATTTTTATGGGTTTATTCTGAATGCATATTTTTATTTGGAAAATAATATCAGACTCATCCAGACTGACTGGAGAATGGCAGATTGTGTTCCTGTCCTTTCCATTGTTATTCTGGGATAAAATAAGCCAATCTGGGAGGCTGGTATAAAAAGTCTCTGATCATACAGTCGGCCCTTGGTATCCATTGGGGTTTGGTTCCAGGACCCCCATGAATACCAAAATCTGTGGATACGCAATGGCATAATAAAATGGTATCCCTTATATAAAATGACAAAATCAAGGTTTGCTTTTTGGAATTTATATTTTCAGAATATTTTCAATTTGTGGATGCTATGGATAAAGAAAATGTGGATATGGAGACCTGACTGTACTGGGAGCTGACAGATATTCTGGAGTAATATGTATAGATCTCCAAATTAAAAAAAGAAAGAACATAAACAAAATCTGGGACTTTCTGGTCTTTTTAATCAGAATGGATGCACCTATCTTCATCTGTTTTGAACTTTTTATTTTTAAAATATGCATGGTCAATTGGCAAATTATAGGCCATACATACAGCTTCCTCAAAGACATACCTTCTATTGGGTGGGGGTGAAGACAAAATGAGGATATTGTTCCCTTTCCTGAAATTTTCCTTCACTTGCCAAATTTCTAGTACTGCAGTAATTTAAAACTTCAGTTGGCATTTGGAATACAGTTCAGACATCAAAAGAAAAAGGGTGGCTAAAGTTACTAGAGAATGTGAATAGGGGAAATATGAGAGTTCTGGTATTAATGATGTTCAATGTCTCACTCTCTGAGATGCTAGAAATTAAGAGGATGAAAGAAAACATCATGGGCATGAATCACTGGAAAGACTGATGATGTCTAGCCTCAGAGATAGGCCTCTCTTCAGCACTGTAAAACCTGAGGGGACCATCTCAGATGTGCTTTAAATTCTTTGGTGCTCTGTGCTGTTATGATGTAATTTTCCTTGTTGGGTGGTTTTCCCAAGGGAGATGGAGACTACAGCAACAGTGGCAGAAAACTCAGAGTGAGTATGACCCAAAACAGGCAAAAATCTTTCTGGATGTGGGACAATAAAGGTAGCAAAGCAGGCTTTTCTGGCTGACACTATTGCTTCTGTGCAGAACTGTTTAACAAAAATCTTTTGAGTCATCAGGGATCTGTTAGGATCTGGTCCAGAGGAGAATGTAAGCCATTCAATAGCTTGCTCTGAAGAGTTTGGCCACCATTTCTCAGAAGGTATTTGTTGCAGAAATTCCAGATGGTATCCCATCCCCAATAAATGGTGGGAGAGGGTTTTTTAAAGGTATTGATAAGATTCTTCAGATGAAAAAAGTAGAAGCAGGAAAATATGAGGCTCCCCAGATTCTTTTGGGTTATGAGATATGGATCCAGGCAGCATCCAGAATACTTCAGCTGGTTTGTAATAAGATATTAATGCATCTCAAAAAGGATTTTTCAAAAATCATCAGATATTAATTAAAAAACCTTGTTAAACTTATCTATATTACATGCTGCACTGAATAATAATATAAACAAGCAAACAAAAAAAAACAAAAAACAAAACAGGATGGGGAAGTTAATTATATATGCAATTTTAATGATGCATATACCTTTTCCAGAGATGCAAGCAGTCAAGCAAACTAAAATGTTGTCAGATAATTAATTCTCAGATTGAAAAAATCCAGTGCAAAGTGATGAATTATATATGATTTAGCAGTTCTTGTCAGTCTTAGTGCTTTCACTTAACAGGAGCAAAACAACACCTGTGCACACACACTTATACATAAATAGTTTTTTTTGCAACACATATACTATGAAATCACATGGTGTACCATGAAATGTATACCATTGATTTATAAACTAATGTAGCAAGAGAAAATGAGGTCAATGAGATTACATATGTTCTTATTGTCTCACTGCAGCATTTCATTCAGCTAAGCTGAGTTATTAAAATTATAATAATAATAAAATTTAATAATAAAATGTATTTCTATCCCGCCCCTCTGCGAACGCAACCGGGGTGGCTTACTCCAACTTCTGCAACAGGGGTGATAACACCACTCTTCACAATTTCAGCAAGTATGTTGTGCTGGCATAACCCTTCATTGAGGTACTATCACATACTCTTCAAAGGTGATTTTTTTTTCTGAAGAAAAAGTAGGATACAGGTAAACCAGCATCCTTCATCATGGCTAATTTCTTTTAAATTCAGCAGCAGCAGCAGCTTAAGTTAGCAAGCAACAAATCTGTGAACACCTGCTTTTACTGCTGATCACAAGAATTGAAAACATAGATATTTCCCCTAGGAGGCATGTGGTGTGAGATAGGAAGAATGGAATAATTTCAAGACGTCTTCCTACATTTGATAGCGCATATATTGCTACTGCTCGTTCAAGAAACAAAACATATATTTGATGCTGTCAACCAGTTACTTGAACCAATGGTGTCACTAGGGTTGGTGTCACCCAGTGCGATACCTAATGGTGTCACCCACCTGGCTTTGACTGTGTCCCATAACACACCATATAGAACCCTTGGTACAATTGGCCCTCCATATCCAGGGATTTTTTTATCCATGGATTCAACAATCCACAGCTTGAAAATATTTTTTAAAATACATAAATTAAAAAAATCCTTGATCTTGTTATTTTATATAAGGAACACAATTTCACTATGCCATTGTTTTTAACTTGACTTGAGCACCCACAGATTTTGGTATCAATGGGGGATCCTGGAACCAAACCCCAGTATGAGGACTAAAAACTTGAATCTCATTAAACCCTAATAAAGTCAACCTTTTATTATGAAGCACAATGACTAGGGCCTTAACTCTTCTGTGCTAATTTCCTCCAAACATTAAAAAAAATCCTTGCTGTGTTTCCTCCTCATTTTTCCCCTTCTCAATTTGTATCCATTCCCAAAGATACAAGGTCCTCCTGCTTTCACAGCTTCTTCCCAACCCCCCAAAGTAAAATAAAAATAAAAATTAAGGGATTGCCTCTAGTATCCAGAGTGATCAGATGTCCTAACTGCAAAGAAGGACAAGGCACCACAAAATGTTAGATTTTCAAGAGAAATGGAGGACATGGCCAAATAAAAGCTAAAAGCACTCATATAAATGTAAATTCAGGCTTCTTAGTCCTGCTCCAAAACAAGGACATTTTGGAATTCCCCCTGAACAGAAGGCTGAAATGGAGGACATGTCCTGGAATAGGAGGAGCTCTGGTCACCTTGCATGTGCCTCAGTTTGCCTTGCAACAGCCCTCCAGAGTAGGCTCCAGAATTGTTTTTTAAAAAGTTCCACCCAGTCTTGCCCCCCGTTTGCTGCTTTTTCTTCCACTGTCTCCTCCCTAACTTTTTTTTATTTTGTTCATTTGCCCCAACTCTCAGGCTCATCTCCAGATCTCATTGGTCTCCTTTGGGACTCCAAATCCCAAATTGCATGGGATAAGGGCAAGTCAAGTCCCTGGCCATGTGGTTGATGAGGCCATTTTTAGCCAGGGAAGCCTCCACCTGGCTCTGGGTTCCCACTTGAGAGAAAAAGGGAGCGTTTGAGCTCCAGTAAAAAACATTTTTTTTCTTCTTCTTGATTTGATATTTGATTAGTAAAGACTATAAAAAGTTACTAGTGCTCTAGCTTGAAGTTCTTGATTTTGCATCCTAGCCTTCTAAGGCAAGAGGAACAGGGGTGGTAATGTCTGTGTGTGTATGTGTACCTGCACATGGGTGGGTATTGGGTGTATATGGGGGCAGCGGGGGTCGTGGGGGACACAGTGCTTGCATGTCTGTGCATGTGTGGGGGCTGGCAGCATGTGTGTGTGTGCCTGCCCACACACGTGCACATGGCAGCGTGTGTTTGTGGTGAGCTGCAGTGTGTGTGTATGTGTGTGTGTGTTTGTGTGTGTACAGGGGGAGTGGGGGGCAGCATGTGTGCAAGCGCAAGTGGAGTGGCTGGTTCTGTGTGTTTGTGTTGTGTGTGCAGGATTAGTAGCAGCAGTGTGCATATCCAGGAGTGTGTGTGTATGTGTGCTGGAGGGGGCAGCATGGTGTCACCTCTGTAAAGGTGCTGTCCTCACCCCTGCACCCCCCCCCCTAGTGATGCTACTGGTGTGGTCCGCATCCCCGTACTCTCCTAGTGACGCTACTGCCTTGAACACTCCATTGCATAGTAATTCAAAAGTCACTACACAATAAGAAAAAAGCAATAACAACCCATAACAGTGATTGGACTTTACCGAAACAGCTGAGACACTTAACTAGAACAGACAGCAGGTTTTGTTTCTAGGATTAGTTTGGGGTCAAAATACTCACGGGGTCCCATTTCAACATAGACAAAAGGTTTGTACTAGATGACTGGAAGTATTAGCTTTTCAGTCATGTCAGATCCATTCACCTAGCTTAAAAGGTATGACTGGTTATGTGTTCAGAGTCAAAGGTTATGACAATCCACAAGCAAATAAGGCACTCTCATTTGGCAGCAAGAGTACTAATTATGAATTAAAAGATATAGCTGTGTTAGTCTGTAGAATTAATATATAGAGAGATTTTGCAGCACCTTTGAGACTATGGGCCTTTGCAGACTGCCAGAAATAGTGCAAATTGAGTCCACTTTGAGGGTTAGGGTTAGTGCTAGGGAATCATGGGAATTGTTTTTTTTCTGAGACATTAAGCTTTCACTGTCAGAGAGCTCTGGTGCCACAATAAAATACAGTTCCCATGATTCCCTAACCCTAACCCTTAAAGTGGACTCAATTTGCACTATTTCTAGCAGTCTGCAAAGGCCCTAACTGGAAAAAAAATGTGTGTAGCATCAGCTTTTGTAGACTTTAGTCTCATTTCTTCTCCCAGTTGAAGGGCATGGTCCAGGAAGGGAGAGGAAGATAGTAAACGTGAATAACTGGCTCCGTAGATGGTGCTGCCAAGAATGATTTGGATTCTTGGATCATGGGCTGCGGTTCCATGAGGGTGGACTTCTAGCAAGAGATGGGCTGCATCTCACACCAGTTGGCAGAAGCGTTTTTGCCAATAGTCTCAAACATTTGACCAGGAGGGCTTTAAACTGAGTCATGTTTGGGGAGGCAGACAGTGTCTTGGAAGGTATCTTGGAAGGCAGGAGTACATCATGGACTGGAGATAATAGTAAAAGTGTTATAGAGGAAACAAGGCAAATGATGCAAGGGCACAACAGTGCAAGGAAAAAAACCCCACAGGCAGCAAGTGGAAAGGACAAATGCTCTTAGATGTCTCTACACTAATGCACAGAGCATGGGAAATAAACAAGATGAACTTGAACTCCTAGTACAACAAAGCAAATATGATATAATAGGCATCACTGAAACCTGGTGGGATGAGTCTGGAATGTAGGAATAGAGGGGTATAACCTTTTTAAGAGAAATAGGCCAAACAGGAAAGGAGGAGGAATAGCATTATATGTCAGGGATGTTTATACTGTTGGAATAATGTTCCAGTGAAAATGCACAATGTGGTGAATGGCAGCAGCCATGATGACTAAGCATTTGGCCACTGCTGAGTCATGAAGCATCAAGGCTGATGAAACAGGAGGTGACATAATGACAGGGAGTCACCTGGTGCTGTAAAGCACAGTAAATGCTGAAAAAGGGCTGCAAACATGATGTGTCATACTGATGATTGACAGGTGTCCAAAAGGAAGAGGCAGGGCCAGAAAGCCATGTGGAGCACTGGCTATATAAGGGACAAGCCTCTGGACACATGTGTGGGTTGATTGTGGAAGGTGGAGATTGTTGGAGAGTGCGTTGGTGTATCGTTGTACATAGCCTTTGTACATAGAACGTCTGAAGATTAAAAGCCTCTTAGTGAGACATCTGCTGAGTCTCTCTCTGCTCTGTCTGGAAGGAAAAGGAGTTTTCCTGTAGCTGACAACGTTGCCTGCTTCATTGAAGACAGTCTGGATCCTGGTGCTTCACGTTACGTGGTTCCCACACGCTGCGTCACCACACTAACACTGGTTATGGGCCCAGTCTGCGCCAGGGGTTCTGACTAGATGAAAGTAAGTGACTGTTTTTGTCTGCATCCAGAAGAGCTGCTTTCAACTATCTAAAGTGCCGGTCGGCAAAGAGTTAAGAGCCTAGCTGTTTAGCTGCCCTTATCTGTTACTGATAGTGAAAGCTGGGAAGGCTGCCAACGCTGTGCTGTTGTTTTGCCTAATTGAAAGAATGGAAGGCATAAAGTTTCCTAAATTGACTGATCAAAGCAAGCAAAGCAGCTTCATTTATATACCGCTTCATATCACGCTATGGGATGTCTAAGCGGTTTACAATTGTGAGCTGATTGCCCCCCAACAAGCTGGGTACTCATTTTAGCGACCTCGGAAGGATGCAGGCCTGAGTCGAGCCTCAGCCCTGGCTGGTATTGAACTCGCAACCTTGTGGTCTATGAGTGAGTGGCTGCAGTACAGGCATTTAACCACTGTGCCACCAGGGCTGATCAAAATTACTCGCAATGGGCAGTTTACATGGAAGCTACCCTGGTCCGTGAGGGGCTGCGGGAACCTGTGGAAGAGGGTCTAAATTCAAAGAATGCACAAACAGGAGAGCCCGTGCGACTATCTGACTTTGTTTGGACCCCAGCCCGTTGGACCATGTGCGAGATAAAGGGTCTGCCCAGGAGGTTTGGCTTGCTTTGAAGAGTGTGCATCAGTCTGATTCCTCGTTGTCAAAGATGCTTTGGACAAAGAGACTGTATGCATGTAAAATGGTCAAAGGCCAGTCTGCAGAGCAGCATCTGGCTGAAATGAAACATCTATTCCTGGAAGCACACACTAGAGGAATAGAGTTGTCAAGGCTGCAGAAGGCACACATTTTGCTGAGCAGTTTGTCATCAGAATTTGACCATATCCTGTACAGCCTCCAGGGGGTGCCAGAGACCCAACTTTTTGTGGACCTAGTGACCACATATGTTATGGAGGAATGCCAGAGACGGCGTTTTGAAGCTGGCATTCAGAGACAGCAACAGGTCCAGCCAACAACAACAACAACAACCACACCACCAGAAGCAGTTCAAGAGACTGAGAATGCAGCTGTTTGCAGAGCAAAATGATGTTTCTCTTGCGGACGGCCAGGACATTTTCAATGGAACTGCAAGAGGTCACCAGCTGCCAGAGGGAAACAGCTACCATGCCAGTCTCCTGGGAACAGGAAAGGGCTGTTTCGGCAGTCAAGGAGAGTAACTCAAAGGCCCATCATGCAGATGCTGACACACATCTCTGGATGATTGACAGTGGAGCCACACATCACATCGTCAACAAGAGGTCCTTGCTGAAGGACAGGAAGCCCTCCAGTGTCAGCAGAGTGGGTTTGGCTGATGGAGGTTCCAGCAGACATGGGGACTGTGCATTTCCCTGGGTTTGAAAGGGATTTTGAGAACGTCCTCTGTGCCCCCAAGTTACAAAACTGTTTGATCAGTGTCTCAGCCTTAGTTTCAGAGGGCTATGCAGTGCAGTTTGAGGAGGATGAGTGCCTCATCACTAGAGGGGGGCAGGTTTGTGCCAAAGCACACAGGCACAACAAGTTATACTTTCTGGATTCCCAGGCAGGGTGTGCCACAGTTGGGAATGCGCCACTGCACTCCAACTGTGTGCACTACCTACACAGGGTCCTAGGGCATGCCGGGTTCAACAGTTTGGACAAGCTGAAGGGGGTATGTCCTGGGCTTAAGTGGGAGAACTGCAGTAACCACCTGGAATGCACTGTATGCAGCAGGATTAAGCTGAAAGCCTTCCCTTTGCAAAAAGGAGCAAGTGCGCCACCCAGAGGCCATTCCAGGTAGTTCATACGGACATAGCAGGCCCTTATAGCAAGTCTATAGGTGGGAATAGGTACCTTATGGTAATCGTGGATTGCCATACGAGGTACACATATGCCTTTACTCTAAAGGAGAAAAATCAGGCAGCTCCCACATTCAAGGCCTGGGTGGAGAGAGTTGAAAGGGAATTTGATTTCAAGGTGGGCTCCCTTGTTACAGACCGGGGTGGTGAGTTTCTTTCTTCCAGCCTACAGACCTGGTTGAAGCGGAAGGGCATCCGCCACAACACCACCAACCCTGCGATGCCCCAGGAGGACGGACTGGCCGAGAGGAAGATAGGCGTGCTGACCCAACTCAAAGACTGTATGCTGTTGGATGCTGAAGCTCCAGAAGGTCTTTGGGGGGAGGCAGTCTTGGCGGCATGCCACATAAGCAACCAACTGTGGCATTCTGAGGTGCAGCAAACCCCATACTACATGTTGTATGGGAGGCCACCCAATCTGAAATACCTGAGGGTATTTGGGCAATTTGCCAATGTGTTGGTTCTGGAAGAAGGGCGACCCCAAATGGAAAAGATTGATGTTTGTGGGGTATGAGAGGAACAGCTATAGGTTCCATCTGGGATGTGGGTGCATCATGTTGTCCAGGAGTGCGAACTTTGAAAGGCACTCGGGGTGGGAGAGAATCCACTCAAATCAGGAAGTCTTCATCAGACTGGGACAACAGGGTGGTGGCAGTACCGGGAATGGAGGGGTGGAAACACTAAAAGACACCACAGAGAGTCAGCCCAGTACTTCCAGCCAGCCCACAGGCACCCAAGCTCCCACTGTCACAACACCCAAGAGTGAGGCGTCAACACCCACAGCCACAGACAGGGGTGTAGAGAGCAGCACTGACAGTGAGGATGAGAGGGGTAAGGCAAGAGTGATCATCCCCAGATGGACACAAAGGGTGAGAAGGCCTCCAGAGCGTTTCATAGTACAGAATGCTAGGGTGTGTGCTGCAGTGGCAGAAGAACCTGAGAGTTTCCAGGAGCTTCTCAATTTTCCTAGAGAGGAACAAGAGAAGTGGTTCCAGGCCATGGAGAGTGAGTTTGACTCACTAGTGAAGAGAGAGGTTTTCGAGGAGGTAGCCAGGCCAGGAGACCGGAAGGTTGTAGGTTGCAGGTGGGTCTACAAAAGGAAGGCGATGCCTGATGGGACCCAGAAGTACAAGGCCAGGCTAGTAGCAAGAGGTTTCTCTCAACAGAAATTTGAGAGTTATGACAGGACATTCTCTCCTACAGCCAAGCCAGAAAGTCTCAGATTAGTGCTTGCAGTGGCTGCCAGGAAAGGGCAGATAGTGAGGCACTTTGATTTTGAGACCGCTTACCTCAATGCCAAGCTTGAGGAGGAGGTGTATATGGAACAGGCACCTGGGTTTGATGATGGCAAGGAGGGCAGAGTCTACAGACTCAAGAAAGCTCTCTATGGCCTAAAGCAGAGTGCGCGCTGCTGGAATAGGTGCATCCACGAGGAACTAGTAAGGCTTGGATACACATGGAGTGTGGCAGATGCATGTGTGTATAGGAGAGGAGGGGTCACTTTAGTCATCTATGTAGATGACCTCTGTGTGGCTGCTCAGACGGAGCAGGAGGTGAAGGCCATGCAGGATGAGCTGGCAAGGAAATTTGTTCTAAAAGACCTAGGGAACCTCAAGTCTTATCTTGGGATAGAAGTGGAAAGAACAGCAGATGGCAGATTGATGCTAAGTCAGACAAAGAAGATTCAGAGGCTACTAGAGAAATGTGGACTACAGAGTGCAAAGGTGGTTAGGAGTCCCATAACACCAGAGTTCACAAGTAGCACAGAGTCTGACAGGGTGTTCAAGCGTCCTGATCTGTACAGGTCGGTTATTGGCAGTTTAATGTTTATAGCCAATAACACGCGGCCAGAAATAGCCTTTGCTGTTGGCGTGCTGAGCCATAGAGTAAGCAATCCCAAATTGGAGGACTGGACTGCGGTGAAAAGGGTATTGAGGTACCTGAAGGGCAGTAAGGAGCAGAAGCTTGTGCTACAGGGATCTGGAGCACAGCTGGATTGTTTTGTAGATAGCTCTTTTGCATCTGAGTTACATGATAGGAAATCAGTGACAGGTTTGCTGATTAGGTACGCAGACAGTCCAGTGGTTTGGAGAAGCAGGAAATAGAGCTGTGTGGCACTGAGTACCTCGGAAGCTGAGTTTGCAGCTTTGTCCGAGATGGCAGGAGAGGTGCAATGGATAAGACAGCTGCTGGAAGATCTAGGTGAGGCATGCACAGGACCGACGGTCATGCATGAGGACTCACAGGCCTGCATTGCCATGTTAGAGGTGGAGAACCTGAAGAACCGAATGAAGTATATAGGTGTCAGGTATCAATGTGAGGGAGTTGGTCCAGAACGGAGTTCTGAGACTTGAGTACATTTGTTCGGAGGACAATGTAGCTGACATTCTCACGAAGGCTCTGCAGGTGGAGAGGCATGAGCGGTTGGCCTCGGAGCTAGGTTTGGCACCAGGAGTAGCAGCGGAAGCTCAGGGCTCTGGAGAGCAGTAGGTGCAGCCTAGAAGTTGGCAGAGTGGTAAGATCATCTAGGCCAGGATGGCAGGTAGATGTAGGCCAGGTTGCGGTTGCACCAGATGAAGAAATGTGCCTGGAGTGGTGGACAGTTCCCAGTGAAGTGCATATCAGGAGAGTGCTGCTGGAGGAAAAGAACGAGGTTCGTGGATCTAGAACGGAGCTCGGACATCTAGAACAGGGTTCTAAAGTCTGGGGGACACACAGGTCAGGTTTGACAGTGGAACAGACAGAGGCCAGAACACTGAAACACAGCAAGAGGACATTAGAAATATCAGGCTGGTGGGATATGTCACAAAAGGGAAACAGAAATGGGAGCCACAGGTAAACACTCCATGATTGAGAAGAACACACTACATGAGAAGTGTAAAAGTAAGAATTGTGCACATATTGTTCATTTTGGAGGGGAATGTTGGAATAATGTTCCAGTGAAAATGCACAATGTGGTGAATGGCAGCAGCCATGATGACTAAGCATTTGGCCACTGCTGAGTCATGCAGCATCAAGGCTGATGAAACAGGAGGTGACATAATGAAAGGGAGTCACCTTATGCTGTAAAGCACAGTAAATGCTGAAAAAGGGCTGCAAACATGATGTGTCATACTGATGATTGACAGGTGTCCAAAAGGAAGAGGCAGGGCCAGAAAGCCATGTGGTGCACTGGCTATATAAGGGACAAGCCTCTGGACACATGTGTGGGTTGATTGTGGAAGGTGGAGATTGTTGGAGAGTGCGTTGGTGTATCATTGTACATAGCCTTTGTACATAGAACATCTGAAGATTAAAAGCCTCTTAGTGAGACATCTGCTGAGTCTCTCTCTGCTCTGTCTGCAGGGGAAAGGAGTTTTCCTGTAGCTGACAACATTGCCTGCTTCATCAAAGACAGTCTGGATCCTGGTGCTTCACGTTACGTGGTTCCCACGTGCTGCGTCACCACGCTAACATATACCTGTGAAGAGATCCAGGACTTAAATCCTGGAAATCAGGTGGAGAGCATCTGGATAAAAATTAAAGGGGAAGGAAACAACAGGGATCTTATAGTAGGAGTCTACTACACCCCCCCAAGTCAGACTGAGGAATTGGATGATGCCTTTCTAGAACAGATGACCACACACAGAGAAAGGAGAGATGTAGTGGTGATGGGTGACTTCAACTATCCTGATATTTGCTGGAAGTCAAACTCAGCCAATACTCCAAGGCCTAGCAAATTCCTCACTTGCCTCGAAGACAATTTCTTTGTCCAAAAGGTGGAAGTGGCAACAAGGGGATCACCTATTTTAGATCTGATCCTAACCAACAGGGATGACCTGGTCAATGGGGTGCAAGTGGTGGGAACCTTAGGTGGGAGTGATCATGTTCTCCTGGAGTTTCTTATACAGTATAAAGGAGAAGCTAGGCATAGTCAAACACTCATTCTAGACTTTAGGAGAGCTGATTTCAACAAACTTGGGGAAACACTGGGAGTGATCCCGTGGTCAAGAATACTAAACGAGAAGGGAGTTCAGGATGGATGGGGGTTTCTCAAAAGGGAGATACTGAAGGCACAATCTCAAATGTTCCAATGAGAAGGAAAAATGGGAGATGTCTCAAGAAACCTGGTTGGATGACAAAAAAAAAACTTTCAACCGAACTAAGTTTTAAATGGGTGATGTATAAGAACTGGAAAAGGGGCGAAATCACTAAAGAGGAATTCAAACAAATAGCTAGCACATGTAGGGATAAAGTCAGGAAAGCCAAAGCACAGAATGAGTTCAGGCTTGCTAGAGTGGTTAAGAAGAATAAAAAGGGCTTCTTTGGGTATGTCCGTAGCAAAAGAAAGAAGAAGAAAATGGCAGGGCCACTGCGCAGAGAACATAGAAAAATTCTAACAGGGGACAGAGAAAAGGCAGAACTACTCAACGCCTTCTTTGTCTCAGTCTTCTCACAAAAGGAAAAGGGTGTTCAATCTGAGGAAAATGGAGTAGAGGACACAATAGGGGAAATGCAGCACAAAATAAGTAAAGAGGAAGCACAGGAATACCTGGTTAACCTAAATGAATTTAAGTCTCCAGGACCAGATGAACTACATCCAAGGATATTAAAAGAACTGGCAAATGTAATCTCGGAGCCACTGGCAATAATCTTTGAGAACTCCTGGAGAACAGGAGGAGTCCCAGCAGACTGGAGGAGGGCAAACATTGTCCTCATCTTCAAAAAGGGGAAAAAAGAGGATCCCAACAACTATCGCCCAGTTAGTCTGACATCAGTACCGGAAAAGATTCTAGAACAGTTCATTAAACAGAGCGTCTGTGAACATTAGAAGGGAATGCCATAATCACTAAAAGTCAACATGGGTTTCTCAGAAACAAGTCATGCCAGACGAATCTGATCTCTTTTTTTAGGTAAAATTACCAGCTTGCTAGATGAAGGGAATGCGGTAGACATAGCATATCTTGATTTCAGTAGGGCTTGACAAGTCCCCCACAATATTTTTGCAAAGAAGATAGTAAAATGTGGGCTAGACAATACAACTGTTAAGTGGATTAGTAATTGGTTGACTGACCAAACCCAAAGGGTGCTCAGCAATGGTGCCTCTTCACCCTGGAGAGAAATGACCAGTTGGGTGCCACAGGGTTGTGTCCTGGGCCCAGTGCTATTCAACATCTTTATCAATGATTTGGATGAAGGAATAGGGGCATGCTTCTCAAATTTGCAGATGGCACCAAATTAGGAGGAATAGCTAATACCTCAGAGGACAGGATGAAAATTCAAAATGACCTTAATAGATTAGAAAGCTGGGCCAAAGCTAACAAAATGAATTTCAACACAGAGAAATGTAAGGAACTGCACTTAGGATGGAAAAAATGAAATGCATAGATATAAGATAGGGGACACCTGGCTTAACGAGACTACATGTGAAAGGGATATAGCAGTCCTAGTGGACCACAAGTTGAACATGAGTCAACAGTGTTATGCCGCAGCTAAAAAGGCCAATGCAATTTTAGGTTGCATTAGTAGAAGTATAGTATCCAAGGGAATTAATAGTGCCACTGTATTCTGCTTTGGTCAGGCCTCACCTGGAATACTGTGTCCAGTTCTGGGCACCACAATTCAAAAAGGATGTTGAAAAACTGGAGCGTGTCCAGAGGAGGGTGACTAAAATGGTGAAGGGTCTGAAAACCATGCCTTATGTGGAAAGACTTAGGGAACTGGGAATGTTTAGCCTAGAGAAGAGACGGTTAAGAGGGGATATGATAGCCCTCTTTAAATATTTGAAGGGATGACATATTGAGGAGGGTGCTAGCTTGTTTTCTGCTGCCCCAGAGAACAGGACCCGGAACAATGGATGCAAGCTGCAGGAAAAGAGATTCCACCTTAATATTAGGAGAAACTTTCTGACAGTGAAAGCTGTTTGACAGTGAAACACACTCCCTCGGAGTGTGGTGGAGTCTCCTTCTTTGGAGGTCTTTAAACAGAGGCTGGATGGCCATCTTTCAGGGATGCTTTGATTTTGAGTTTCTGCATGACAAGGGGGTTGGACTGGATGGCCCTTGTGGTCTTTTCCAACTCTATGATTCTATGATTCTAATTTTTTTTTTTTTGGTTAGTCTCAAAGGTGCTACAAAATCTCTCTCTATTAATTCTACAGACTAACACAGCTATATCTTTAAATTCTACCACTATGGAAAGCACCACATTTAGCCGAATGAAGAGGAAAATCCATCAAACTCTTCAAGAAACTTGCCCAGATATAGACAGATATCTTCTTTTTCAACAAGTGCAAGTAATGGAATGTTGTTCCTGGAGATCTACGTGTGGGGAGCCCTTTGCAAAACTACGTATCATGTAGAGTTCATGGGTTCTACTCATGCTGACTGGGTCTGCAGTAGCCAACATTCATTTTCAGTTTTCTTCAGTTAAACTCCTGCACTCTTGTCTGTCCCTGGCTTCCACTCCACCATAAGCATCTGAAGAAGTAGACTAAAGTCTATGAAAGCTAATGCTACAAACATCTTTCTTCTCCAGTTAGTCTCAAAGGTGCTACAGAATCTCTCTCTATATTAATTATGAACTAGGTTATCAGGCTCTTTGCAATGAAAAGTGCTGGATTAACAACATAATTATGTCTTTTCCTTGCCAGGACTGGAATGGATACTTTGGAAATCTTTTTATAGGTTCCTGGTGTAGCAAGCCAATGAACTCCAAGGTATACTATCTATTATAGTCTAGAAATTAAATTGTCTAGACTTTAGGTGGTTAAGTACCCTTAGGTCCTAAACTCCATTCTTCCAAGCTGGCTGTTGAATCCTTCAGAACAGGAACTAATACAGGCAGGCGTCTTGTCTAGGGAAGCCCTGACTGAGCAACATGGCCATCACAAGCTTTGGTGTGTTCCTGTATGCCTTGATTGTTCATTGGTCTTGATTTCTGTTTTCCATCTTAACTCATGTTGGTTTTGATATATTATTATTAATGAAGATGCTGTCTATGTTTGTGTCATGGCTGTGAGTATTTTGGGTACATACAGAGCGGGACCACTTGCTGAGCCAGGCTTTGATTTTCCTCTGAATACTTTATTCTGCCTCTACGAGGGTGGGGGAGGGTGGTAAATATGACAGAATGACACAGATATGGCATGGCAAGCATATGGCATTGAAATGACATTTTTTGTGTCCTCTTCAGAGTTGGAAGGGGGATAGTGCATATCTTTTCAAATTCTATTCCCTGTTCCAATGCAATGATTTTCTATATTCAATAAAAATGTATAGGGCATTCTACTACTTGTTAGTACATTTCTCATAGTTTTTTTGCAAAGCAAAAGATGCCTAGATGTACTAGTCTTCTGTAGATGAGGATGAGATGCTCTCGGTAAATGGAATGAACAATCGCTCTAAAACTTCCTTGCATATTACAGCAGCTGTGCTATCAGATGTCAGCAGATGGCCAAGTGCTGTGTGTGGCAGTCTCAGATACTGACTATACCTGACATGACGGATGCCCACAGAGAGTTAAACAATCATTTTATGCCACAGATAACCTTATCACTCAACCTGTCCTGCCTTCAGCCATGGCCCTAATTCCCAAAAGCAGCTGATCAATACAAGGCCTTTGTTATCTTACAGCTCTGGTTCCATAGTTTAGGCCTATGTAGCATTCAAGTCTTACACTATCAGGATAGAATGCCAGGCAGCACTGTTTGCTCCTTCCTACACATTTTTCATGCAAGGAGAGTCATTTAAAGGACTCATTAGGGTGAATGGAGGGAAGGAGAAATACTATGACTTATCATAATGGAATAACCATTCTTAGATTACACCACATTGCTTAGGTATTTGTAACTTTGTTTGCCACTATAGGAAAAGAAGCATTAATACCTTCAGTCAAACTGCATACAAATGTTACTACAGGTTGAGTCTCCCTTACCTGAAATTCCAAAATATTCCAAAATCTAAAATTTTCCACATGGATGGCTGAGTCACTTTTGCTTTCTGATGGTTCAATATACACAAACTTTGTTTCATGCCCAAAATTATTTGGATTCTTGGATCATGGGCTGCGGTTCCATGAGGGTGGACTTCTAGCAAGAGATGGGCTGCATCTCACACCAGTTGGCAGAAGCGTTTTTGCCAATAGTCTCAAACATTTGACCAGGAGGGCTTTAAACTGAGTCATGTTTGGGGAGGGAGACAGTATCTATAAAATTGTTGTTGTTTGTTGTTAACTGCCCTGACTCATGGAGAACCTGTGGATGAAACCTCTCCAAGATTCCCTATCTTTCACTACCCTGATTAGGTCCTGCAGATTCAGGCCTGTGATCTCCCTGATTGTGCCTGGCATGCGTTCTTCCTCTTTTTCTACTACCCACTAACTTCCCTAGCATTAATGTCTTTTTTAATAAGTCATGTCTTCTCATGATATGGCCAAAATATGATAGCTTCAGTTTCATCATCTAGCTTTCCAGGGAGAGCTCAGGCTTGTTTTAGGATCCATTTGTTTGTCTTTTTGGCTGCCCATGGTATCCTTGGCAATCTTCTCCAGCACAACATCTCAAATGAGTTTTCTTTTTGTCCACTTCCTTCACTTCTCTCACATCCATACATAGTAATGGGGAATATATTGGCTGGAACGATTCAAATTTTAGTGTTCAGTCATATATCAGTTGTATACAATTACCTTCTGGCTATGTGTGTAAGGTCTATAGAAAACATAAAGGAATTTCATGTTTAGATTTGGGTCCCATTTCCAAGATATCCCATTAATCATATGCAAATATTCCTTAATCCAAAAAATAACAAAACAACAAAAAATTCAGAAATCCAAAACATTTTTGATCCCAAGCATTTCTGATAAGGGAAGCAGCCTGTATTGAAATTGAACAATATACTGAATTGCAGAATTGGAAGGGTCATGTAATCCAACTCTTTGACAATGCAGGAATCCACCACTAAAGTACTTACAAGAAGGAGGCATCTAGTTTCTGTTTAAAAACTTCCATAGAAGGAATATCTATCACTCTGGGTCTATTACACTGTTGAAAAGCTGTTACTGTTAGGATGTTGTTGCTAATATTTAGTCAGAAACTCATTTTTCGTAGTTTGAACATTTTTGTTTGGCTCTTCCTCCTAGGGCAGCAGAAAACAAGTTCAATGTTCTTTGTGACAACCTTTCCTATATTTGAAGGTAGCTATCATTTCTCCTTTGACTCTTTTTTTCTCCACTGTTTCTCATAGGGTTTGCTTTCAGAACTTTTTCTTACTTGGTTAACCTCCTTGGGACATGTCTATATCCTTCATAAATAGTGAAACTGCCAATCTAGTTCTGACTAGTTGAAGTAAATGTCCCCCAGAGGACCTGAGTGGATGGGTGGATTATATAGGATCTAGATCAGGGGTTGGCAACCTACGGCCCGCAGGCTGCACCCAGCCCGTGGACCCTCGCCAACGCCGCACGCTCCCGCTGCCGCACCGCCGCACACGCCACGGCCGCCATTTTGTTTGCCAGGAGTACATTTTGCGCAAAAAAAATGGCAGCTGCAATGTGCGCGGCGGCAGCGGTGGCTGGCAGTGGCAGGGGCCCGGTGGAAGACCGGGGGACCAGCGACTGGCCCCAGGTACATTAACGTTGCTGACTCCTGGTCTAGATGGTAGAATTCTTAGTTACTTTTCTTAGTTTAGATCCAGAGAAATAGACTTTCCTGGCACCTCTTTACTACAATATTTCATTTTACACCCACCCCAAGCCTTCTAAGGATTAGAGGCATGCCATAATATTATGCATGTTGGGGGGGGGGATGGAATACTGGAGACACCCCACTCCCTCATGTTAGCTCAGGGGTAGGCAACCTTTTTGAGCTGGGGGCTGGGTTGCTGTTCCTCAGACAATTGGGAGGCCGAAGCACCATAAATAAAATAAATAAATAAATAAATAAATATATTTTTTTAAAAAATAAAAAAAATATGCATGCACACTCTCTCAGCCCCAGAAAAGCTATGGCAAAACCCTTGTGGAGATTTTGCCAAGAAAGCCCCAAGAACAAGTAATAACAACAATAATCAATATCATCATGGTGGGGGGCGGCAGCGGTAGGACCGGCCTGGGGCCGGTCCAAAGGCGTTGGGGGGCTGCATCTGGCCCCCGGGCCTTAGGTTGCCTACCCCTGTGTTAGCTGATTACCCCAGTGACAGGTGCTCATTGAAGGCCCCTTCAGTTTCATCATCTGCATCCAAGGTATAGTTAACTGTTTTGCAATTTTTCTTTTGTTAACTGCTCTCAAGTCGATCTCAGCTCATAGTTGCCCTATTAATGAGGCATCTCCAATATTCCTGTCCTCTACTACTGTCCCCAGTTCTTGCAGATTCATCCACCTAGCATGTGGTCTTCCTCTCTTTCTCCTCAGGCCTAATCTGTTCTATGACCCATTTGTTTGTCTTTTTGGCTCTCCACGGTATCCTCAGCACTCTTCTCCAGCACCACATCTCAAATGGATTTATATTCATTTTGTCTGTTTCCTTAATTGTCCAGCTCTTGCATCCATACATGGCAATGGGGAACACAACTGCTTTTATGTTTCTGACTTTCATGCTTTGTTGTATGTCTTTGCTCTTGAGAACCGTTTCTAGTTCTTTCATAGTTACCCTCTCCATTCTTAGGGTCTATGCAGATGGGCAATTCTGGGCTGCTCCTTCTAGCGACGGATCGGGGCCATGGCAACCGCACACCGCGGCCCCAATCCTCCCTTTTGCTGCCCCTAAAAGAGCGGCAAAATGGCACTCCTTTTAGGGGTAGCAAAAGGCCGCCCTAAGAGCTGGCGCTGCGGCTCTTCCTCACCCTTTCAGCACAATGTGTCTACACGCTGCACCAGGAGGGTGTCCTGATGCCGTGTGCCATGCGTACGGGTGCACGGCATCAGGACAGCATCGGGCTGGGGTGGCCGGCGTGCAGCTGCCCTGCCCCAACTCCACCCTTAGGCCAGCCCTTAGTCTTCTTCTGATTTCCCCATTCTGATCAGTTTTGATCCAAGATACAGGAGCTCTTTTACTATTTCTATTTCCAATATTTGGTCCTAATCCTGTAAAGCATTGCATTTCTATAATTTTGCACTTCAAACACATACATATACAGATTCAAAAATGTGTTCTTCATGTTATTGCTCTTGTTTAACTTTGCTGAGGTGCAATTGTTCCTCACTATTAAGTAGCCTGAGCAATATTAAGTGCATTAAGCAGTAATTAGGACTACTAAGTTCAAATTAACTTTCAACTTCACCTCACTGCCATTTATACAAATAGATTTAGAAGCTGCTTAATAGAGAAGTGGTACATTTTGGATGATTAAATTATTACAATATTTGTATATGTTTTATTTATTCCATATTTTTTTAAAAAATATCTGCAGGCTCATTTTGAGCATTTGATCTCATGCAAACTGCACAGTGAATATAATGACCATGCATTTCTCTATTCAAATATGTATAGCAAAGCTTATATCCCTTCTTGTGTTTTTACACTACTCAAGGTAGCTTAAAATAATTCACAACAGTAATAAAGTATCATAAAATTATGGTACTTAGCAATACAATTACAAATCAACAAAAATGTAATAAAATCAGAGAGTACTATAAGCATTAGTTAAACTTACACAGCAAATGCTTATTTAAGCAGAAACATTCTTATCCATCAACAGTGTTTGTCAGACTGGATGTCAATCAAAGCTGCTGAAGCATGGAATGCCAGAGATTAGGCATGGTCATTGAGAAAGTCCTTTTTCTTTTCCCCATTACTCACACTACTACCACAGCTGGGACACAGACAATGGGAGTTCTCCTTAAAGGAGATCCTAGGGAATAGGCTGGTTGGCGTGGGAAGGGATGCTCCCTACACCATCCTTAACCTCATCCATTTAGGGATTTAAAGTCATCACCCATACTTATAATTGTGGCAACCAGTGTATTTGTTTCAGGACAGGTGCAATGAGATGCTGTAAATGAGTTCCCATTCTAAAGATCTTTCAATGGTGATCTCAATTCTAGTTGCAACTAAGGGCCTGAACAGACTGCCAGAAATAATCCAGCTTGAGACCACTTTAATTGCCCTGGCTCAGTGCTAGGGAATCATGGGAACTGTATTCTATTGTGGCACCAGAGCTCTCTGACAGAAAAGGCTCAATGTCTCAGAAGAATTACAATTCCCATAATTCCTAAGCATTGAGCCAGGACAGTTAAAGTGGTCTAAAGATGGATTATTTCTGATAATAAAATGGATTATTTCTGTTCAGGCCCTATGGCATTTGTCACCTTGGTCAGGTCTGACTTCATCAGAAAAGGATGTTGTTGGTGAACTGGGTAAAGACACTCTTGATTATATCTGTCATTGCAGATGCAAAACCAAGTATCAAAATACCTCCCCCAGCTTTTGAACATGCTTCAAGATGAATATGACCCTCCAAAGTATGTTGGGTTCCTATCTCAGAAATTACGGCTTCCAATCATGAGCATCTCTCTCTTATCTATATTAAATCTCAGTTTATTAGCCCTCATCCATTAGCCATTACTTTCTCCAGACAACACTTCAGAACAAAGGGCCTAAGCAGACTGCCAGAAATAGTGCACATTAAATTGAGGCACTGCCCTGGCTCAGTGCTAGGGAATCATGGGAACTGTATTTTTTTCTGGGACAGTGAGCCTTCTCTGTCAGAGAGCTCTGGTGCCACAATAAATTACAGTTCCCATGATTCCCTAGCATTGAGCCAGGGCAGTGCCTCAATTTAATGTGCACTATTTCTGGCAGTCTGCTTAGGCCCAAAATCAGCTTCCCTCTTTATACATGGAAAAGAAAAAGCTGCATGCCAGCTGTAAATTGGTCACATAGAACTGCATGACACAGAACAGTCTGACATCTTTCTATTAGTACTCAAATTCCTAGATAGTCTCTCCCAGCAGATGTTGGGGTGGAATGATGAGAGAAAACCCTGGAAGATGCAATATAGTAATGGTGAGAGTTAAACAAAAGTCCCCCAACATCACTTTCTCAAAACAGCTATTAAGAAAGGACCAATGGTATTGTAAAGCAGCTCCCAACTCCATTCTTGTCATGCAATACAGAAATACACCATGGTTGATGGTTTCAAATGCCCCTAAGATGTAGAACTAATAGGCACACAGCTCTCTTGCCTAATTCCTGCTAACCATAATTTACCAGGAAAACCAAATCTCCTTCTGTATCAAATCTAGACCTGAAGCAAGACTGAAGTGGATCTAGAAGAAACTAATCCGTTTTATTCAAGAAACAGAACTGAGATATGATCAGAGTCATAAACATCTTGGCCAAGAATGGCAAACTGGTTGGATGTTTTAATTCCTCCCTCCAAAAGCACATTTATTACTTTCTGTTGTTGTTGTTGTTGTTGTGTACCTCTAAGTTGTTTCTCATTTATAGTGACCCTAAGCCTAATTTGACCCCAGTTTGTTCAGAGGGGGTTTGACAGAGAGGGACTACAACTCTGAAGACCAGGGTTCAAATCCCTGCTTGGTCATGAAAATCCATTGAATGACCTTGGGCAAGTCACACACACTCAGCCCCATTCTTCCTCTGGGACTGTGTGTGTGACATGCTCACAGTCACCCAATGATTTCCACCACTAAGCAGGGATTCAAACCCTGGTCTCCAGAGTTGTAGTACAATACTCAAGCCACTACACCACTAATATAAAAAGCAACAGTGTCCAGAAAATGATCCACACACAAAATGAATGCAGCCTAACTTGCACAGTTTCTGAGGGAATCACATTTAATTTACTTATTTCCCCCTCTTCCTGGATGTCCTGTCTCTGACCTCTTGGATAGGAGATACAGGGAAAAATACACCCCAATGTCCAACTGTGTTATAGAACTCCCATCATCTTCTCATTGGACGTTATCACACGCGGGTCTCAAAGCGGCAAGAAAGCGGTATGGAATCAATCCAGAACTATACCGGTATAGACCCCACAAGACAGAAATGGCTATCAGACGCAACTAGCATCATTGCGCAATTAACGAAACCGCGATAGATGCGCTCCTGGGAACCATATCTGCCGTTCTCACACAAGTGAGAAGATCTCTTTCAGAACCCAGCAAGGATGTTCTTGCACATGCGCAGAAACAAGACAGCCGCGGCTGTCACTTGCCTCGGCTGTAACACACACCCCTTCCCAAGCCGGCACAGGGTTGGGAAGGGGTGTGTGTGACAGCAACCCTTGGGACTTGGGAGGAGGGCAGGGTCGGAGGATGCCTCTGACCCTGGCCTCCTCCCAAGGGAAGCCTGGTTGCTTTCCTTGGGAGGAGGGCAGGGTCGGAGGCATCCTCCGACCCTGGCTTCATCCCAAGGGAAGCCTGGTTGCTTTCCTTGGGAGGAGGCCGGGGTCCGAACCCGGTCTTGTCCCAAGGAAAGCAACCAGGCTTCCAGGCTTGGGAAGGGGTGTGTGTGTGTGTGTGTGTGTGTGTGAGAGACAGCTGGCTGTCTCACACACACACACACACACACACACCCCTTCCCAACCCAAGCCGGGAAAGAGAGCCGCTCTGAGGACTTCTGCTCAGCGCGGCTCTCTCTTGGGAAGGTGTGTGTGTGTGTGTGTGTGACAGCCGGCTGTCACACACACCCCTTCCCAAGCCTTCGCGGGGCCTGGGCTCCAGGATACGTATCTGGTGATCAGACATACGGTGAAAGCGCTATCATTGCGGTATCATTTTGGTCGCACACTTATACTTCCTCAAGAAACCGGCATTCAAAAGAACGGGGATGATGCCGCATTGGGACGGGGTTGGGACGGGGTTGTGTGCGACGTCGTGTGAACACACGGGAAAAAAAATGCAATAGGATGGGATTGAGTGTGGATTGGGTCTGCTTTAGACCCTGTGTGATAACGTCCATTGTCTACACAGTAATGAGAGGTAAGAGGAAAGAATGCTCACAACCTTCAAAGTATAACTCCTGGCATCCTCTGCTCTCAAAAGGTTTTTCTCTTAGTGAAATGAAAGTGAAGTGTTATAAACTGTTAGCTTCTCAAGATGAGTGTTACATAATGATGCTGTGCAGTGCAATTTGTGGAATTATGTACCTTTTGTTTCCTCATACCGATCCCCCAGTTCCTGTACATGAGCAGGGGCAGGAAATCAGAGCTGCAGAAGCTCCAACGTGCTCCTTAATTAAACATGAAAAACCTCTAAACACTTGACTTCTGAGAATATTTGATAACTCTCCCCCCCCCCCATTCTTGAAATATTTCTGTGATGCCTTCCAGTTCAATTCCCATGGCGATTTACATCAAAAGAAAATAAACTATCAGTTAAAATGAAAAGTAAATGAATCAAAAAAGCACAGTAAATGGAAGGACTAAATGCAAAAAATTAAAAATAAATCCTTAAATTGAAGCAGTGTTAATATTTCTCCTCTAAAAAGACTGGGGGGGAAATACTTTCACTGGCACCAAAATATAGTTAAGTAGTCATCGGGCAAGCCTCATTGGGAGTGGGATCTCTTCTCATTGAGGTTGCTTCTACCTTGTAGACAACCCCATTCCCTCTCATTCCCCCATACTACATCCTATCCTATCCCATTCCTCAGAGTCCATCAACCCATTATATACAAGACATTATATACAAGATATCTGAAGTCAACCCATTATATACAAAACAGCCATTTTAAAATCAAATATATGCTATTTTAAGTTGAGCTCTTTTTTCCAGTTTACTAAGGTAAAACATTTAAATGCTTATTTTAGAATAATTTAGGACAAGGGCCTTGCATTAATGCCTTACATTGATGTCAAAGGGGGAAATCAGGGTTAAACACAGCTTAACTCGCCACAGGAAAATCAGTGAGACTTAAAATTGTTTAATCCTGGCTGTATATTTCTGCAATTACATCTCAGAAATAAGCCTGTGGTTTTCTGCAATTACATCTCAGAAATATGCCTGTGGTTTTTCAAATTAGATGTCAGACACTGGCCACTTTTTGCAATGAGTTCTTAATTTAGTTGTTGAATGACTTCACATATTGGTAATCACATGATACTATTTGCTATCATTGTTATCATTCAGACCAGTGGAAAAGAGATTCCATCTAAACACAAGGAAAAGCTTCCTGATAGTAAGAGCTGTTTTACAGAGGAAGATGCTGCCTCAGAGTGTAGTAGAGTCTTCTTCTTTGGATGTTTTCAAACAGATGATGGATCACCATCTGTTGAAAGTGCTCAGATTCTGTATTCTTGCATGGCAGGGGGTTGGACTGGATGGTCCTTGTGGTCTCTTCCAATTTTATGATTCTGTGAGTCTAATGTGTAAAATAGTTGTCATTGTTCATTATGTTAATCATGATATGTTATCTCCTCAAGCAATGACTTAACCTAAAACATAACATAACATGTTATCATCTCTGAGCAAAAAGAAAAAGGTTGGAAAAGAAAAGAAAACTATGGAGCTCATCACACAGCTTTTTAAATCGGCTTACCTATTCTGATTTAAATTTTAATTCGGGTGGCATCCTGATATTATCGCAGCAATTTTGCTGCCGAATCCGCCGCCTGGGTTCATCCTTGCTCCCAGGATTCTCAGTGTGCCTTTTTTCAAAATCAGAGTTTTCTGGCTTAAGAAAATGGCTGCCAGAGCACTGGGAGCAGGGATGGACCTAGGATGGACCTGGGTGGTGGATTTGGTGGCAAAATCACTGCAATAATATCAGGATGCCACCTGAATTAAAATTTAAATCAGAAGAGGTAAGCTGATATAAAAAGCAGCTTGATAAGATCCTATGTCATATTGATGTTTCTTTTTTAAATCAAGCAAAAATTCCTTAACTTGAACAAGTAAATGCACTTATGTTACTGGCTACTATAGGATTTTTGGCTCAGGATGTGTTCAGCTAAAAATATTGAATCAATTGCAAAAGCTTTGCTCACATCTTTAGCGAGTAACACATAAATGGACTTCTAATACTACATACCTACTGTGATGTTAAAGGACTAAGCTGTGGTTTGTGAACTGCATTTTCTATGGCTATTTTTAGGGTAATTCTTGTGTGTTTCCTTTTTGGCCATGAAGCCATTAGATAGATTCACAGTCACGAGCCAAGAAAACAACAGATTCTTGCTTTGAACAGCATTATGGTTTGAAAAAAGGAAAGGGGAAAACATCTACAGCCTTTTGTAGACCTTCAAAATGAGAGATGAAGGCTCTGACCCCAAACTCTAATGAACAACCTGCAATGTTAATTATAAGGTTTGTAGAAAGCCCACATAGGCAGCTGTAAAGACAGATGAGCTGATCACTCTCAGAGAATCTTCCACAGGAAGACATGGAACTGCATGGGTGGAGAGTTATGCTCCAGCTGTTTGAAGTAAGATCTTGATCTATCTATGCAAATATTGGTTGAGTTTTAAATCTGCAAGAATTCTATTCTCATTTTTCCTGCTGTAGCCCTTTGTTCTTCCCCTCTGTCCATTCCTATAGGCTGACAAATCCTCTGGCACAGTATAGCATGTAGCAAGGCACTTAGTAGGAAGGGAACATTCAATGCTGCTATTATTTAATAATTTATATTTCTTATTTTCTGGTTTGGAACACTCCAAACTGCTACATTAATTCTACTAATTAATACTACTAATAATACTAAATACCTGGTACAGTATATCATTCTAAAACAGTTTAAAAGCTTTGGCTGGCTCTCTTCTCTCAAATGAACTAAAAAACCTATTTGTAGCTTCATAAGATCTGTATATCTAAGAACAACTTCTTTCAACATGAGCATATTTTTAAAAATAATTCTAAGATATAGGTTAGAAAAATCACATGTTCCATTAAAGAGTCTCTTCTCTCTCTCCTGCTCTCCATCTCCCTGTCTCTCTTAAATGAGTTAGAATAAAACACAGCTGGTTAATGCAAAATGAACAAGAGATTGTTAAATTAAAAAGAAATTCCACTGGAAACAGAAAACTTTAATGAAGGTGGACAAGCAGAAGAAAAGAAACACAACTGACCTTTGATTTACCATTAGATATGAACAGAAATGACTCATATCCCTACATGCTTATTGCACAGTATTCATGTGTAAGTATTTTGAGTTAAATCCTGCAATTCCCTTTGAAGCATATTATGTCCTTGCAGGATTGACACATAATGCCATTCCATGCCATACTTGTATAATATTTGTCCATGCATTATGTGGAGATATGAGCTTGAAAGTGTACCACACACTTTTCAGAATGTTTGATACAGCTCACTGCACCTGCCTACACCTCCTTACCAAATAAATATATTCATTTTGCTACTTTTCAGTAAAAGAAAATGCTCATGCTGATCTGTGCTATTGCATTTTAGGAATGCTTGGAAGCACAGCCTATTCTCTACAGAACCAACAAGCATGAAACACATTTTGTCTGGCTTTATCTTCTTTCCTATATCTATCTATCTCTCTGTCTGTCTCTCTGTCTATCTATCTATCTATCTATCTATCTATCTATCTATCTATCTAATATTCAGTGACATTCAAACATACTCCTTAATTTACTTGGATTCAGATGGGGAAAGTTGCTCAGAACAAGGCTTAATAAGACATTTGCCTCAGGTAGCAGATTGCAGATGTAATAAAAGTGCAGTACCTTATTAGTCATTAAATTTGTGTATTATTTTATTTTATTTTATTCTACTGTTAGAGCTAGGGAGAGGTATCATACAATAATTTTTTTTGCCTAATGTGTCAAAATGTAAGTTTCCTACCTCAGACTAGCTCTGCTTATGTAGAGTTAGGTGGCAGAATATAGTTCACAGAACAGGTAGAGGCTCACACAGTGAATCCTCTATTTATTTAAAAAGGATATCCTTGCAAAGGAAGGAAGGAAGGAAGGAACCATGCACAGGATGGAGACTTTCTACTGCATTCCATTCTTCTAGTTTTTGCCTTGCTATGCTATGTTTGGGTCCTTTTTAAAAACAAAACAAAACAAAAATTAGGGTATATACAAAAATGTAATTCCCCTCAAGCTGCAGTCTGAAGTGCTATGATCTACTCTACCACCCTAGCAGTCTAGCATTCTACTGCGTAAGTACACCAGGTCTCAAGATCAGATGATATCCGTGTGCTGGCATTAATTACAACAATGAACTATCATGGACTAATCCAGGTTAGTAGAATTCTTTTCTCAAGCATTCAACTATTTAAATGATTTGATAGGTTTTTCCACTTCTCTGCCAACCTAGCAGTTCAAAAGCATGCAAATGCAAGTAGATAAACAGGTACCACTTCTCCATGGGAAGGTAAACAGCATTCTGTGCAATCATGATGGCCACATGATCACAGAGTAGTCTCTGACAACACTGGCTCTTTAGCCTAGTAATGGAGATGAACACCACCCCCTATGGTCGGACATGACTTGACAACTTTGTCAACAGGGAATACCTTTACTTTTTCCACTTCTCTGCTACCAGCGTTAATTGACAGTTGCATCCCTGGCTATCCAAAACTTGCCTGGAGAACTAAGAAAGGAAAGCAGTTTTGTTTGATGTGTGTTCTCTACAAGGAAAAATGTATTATTATTATTATTTGCTTTAGATTGTTATGAAATCTCTTGTGTTTTTTCATACAAAAAGAATACATCTGCTATAATAATTGAGAACTCTGTAAGGAGACTGTTTTCTATTTATGTGTAGATAACCTGTGACACTTCAGTGTATTGTCAGTCATGGGAACTGGCTGAAAAAAGTGCTATAAAACTTGAATACAATTTATATGGGGAGAGGGGCTTTTAATTTATTTCTATGTTAATGTAGGATACATGACTATTTTAACATTTAGTTTCATTCTTATATTTATTTTAACAATTCCAAATTCCCAAAATAACACAAAATGAAAACAATTTCATCCCTGTCAAGGAAAATAGTGCTTGGTAAGATAAAGAAATTCATACCCCATACCCCTGTCCCAAGTCTAGTTTATCAATTTATGTAAATGTCCAAATGTAATTCTAGCCAGTTACAAGGTTATTGGTCAGATTTTATACTATTATGAACATGTCTACAAACCAATATTTACAGAAAAAAGAAATGAGTGTGGTTTGGCAGGTAAAACTAGCATAAAAGAAGTTATGATTATGTTTGTGGCTCCTATCTGTGCTTTTATTAACAATGCAAACACTATTTTTTTTAATTCCATAAATTTTAATTCTATGTCCATAAATGGGTAACATAGTTTTAATTTTGAGTGTTTTCCTTATATTATAGTTTAAATGGGAATATTCTTCCGTTTGTGTATATGCACGTGCCTTCAAGTGGCTAATAATGGGCCTCTGCAGATGGGCGGCCATGGGCCACCCCGAAAAGCCGCACTCCTTGGCCCCGATCCACTCTTTTTACGGCCCTGGAAGGAGCGCTAAAATAGCGCTCCTTCCGCAAGATGCAGAAAGGGTGCCGCAAGAGGCGGCGTGTGCCTCTTCGGTATCTCTTCTGGCTCAGCATGTCTGGACGCTGAGCTGGAAGGACGTCATCGGAGCGCCTATCATGTCCTCAGGAAGGTGTTGGGGCACCCAGCGTGAGGCTGCCCCTCCCCTTCCTTGCCTCCAAGATGGCACAAAGAGCCATCTGCAAAGGGGGAATGTCTCTTGGCACACTACACACATTTCAATGGTATCTAACCCCCATCCACATGGGGGTGCCCTTGACCTGTTCATCACACCACTCTGTGTTCCCCACACTAATCTAATCTCCTCACCTCTGTCTTTGTCCACCAACCACCATCTTAAAACTGGACTTGCCACTTCATTTCCATACACACAGGATTTTGAATTTGAATTGACATTCTCAAATACTAATGACATACATAGGTTTGTCCCTGGCTTTCCATTCCACCAAATGCATCTGAGGAAGTAGATTTAAGCCTACAAAAGCTCATGCTGCTATCTTCTTTCTTAGGGCCTATGCAGACCGGCACAAAGGGCCAGCCTAGGGGTTGAGTTGGGGTGGGGCAGCTGCACGCCAGCTGCCCTGACTCCACCTTGATGCTGTCCTGATGCCACACACCTGTTCACACGGTGTGTGGCATCAGGACCCCCTCCTGGTGCACCGTACAGAAATGCTGTGCCAAAAGGATGCAAAAGAGCTGCAACTCCAGCTCTAAGGGTGGCCTTTTGCTGCCAGCAAAAGGAGCGAAATTTTGCCATTCTTTTGGGGGCAGCAAAAAGGAAGACTGGGGCCATGGCGTGTAGTTGCCACAGCCCTGATCCGCCACTTCCAGGGGTGACTGAGAGACACCCCAAATGGGCCATCTGCATCGGCCCTTAGTCTCAAAGGTGCTACAAGATCTCTCTACTTTAAGTGGCCAGTTCACATATGGCAACCCCATGATTTTCATAGGGTTTTCTTAGGCAAAGGTACTGAGAGGTGGTCTTATCAGCCCCTTCCTCTGAAATATAGCCTATAGCACCTGGTATTCATTGGTGGGCTATCATCCAACAACTAACCATAGCTGGCCCTGCTTAGCTTCTAAGATCAGATGGCATCTGGTGTCTTTAGAGTGTTTAGGCCCTGTAGTCCAATTTTATTCTGACAATATTCAAGAATATTACCATGTGAACACACAAGTAACAAATAACAGACTCAAATACTTTGGACTATAATAATAATAATAATAATAATAATAATATGATGTAGTAGCACCCAATGGAGAATATAAACTGGGAAAGTCAAAGAAATAGCTGTACTTTAAACAAAAATCATAGACAAATATGTTAGATGCAGGAAACAGAGCTTGGATCCACATCTTTAGAATTCCACAGGGAATTGTAGTCCCCCCTAAAGAAATCTTTCCAAGCTCTAGGAGGAAAATTATAGTTACTCTTGCTTGTGCCACCTGAATCAAGTGCTTCACAGTAACTCATGATACACAGCATGAAAATTCTACTGAACATTTCTACTTATACTTCATGATTACCTCTTACCTCCCAGATTCAAAAGTGAACCATGTGGAATCACGCCCATATCTCCTTAGGGAACTTAGAGGCCACATGACCAGCTTCACCTTAGCATTGTGGATATCCCAGAGATAGATGTTTTCATGTGTGATCTGCATTGTACATTCCCCGTAGATATCTAAATTTGGTGTAGGCATAAGGTATACGTTGAATCGCTCTAAAAATAAGGGGAAAAGTAATGAAAACATAGTAAAAAACATGAGCTAGCTTCAAATATAATTACTATTCTGTGTAATAAGTGAGATAGATAAATCAAAACTCATTTAAACATATGAATGCAGCTCCTTCAGAGGACAGGATTACCTTTTTGTAATCATAGTACATCTGGAAGCACAGCTGAGACCTCTTTATCTTTACTAACAGATACCCATTGACATAATGAAACAATTAAACATTATTAATTGTTGCTAATCTTTATAAAATCATTAGCATCCTCTTACTGTATTAATAATTTGAATGTAAAAGCTGATTTGATTGCGCTTAATATGATGGACCTATTTTCAAAGCAAAAGGAAAGAGAACATCACAGTGCACATCAGGCCTGCACAACATACTGCCCAGGGGCTGCATACAGCCCATCAAAGGATTTCGGGTGGTCCACAAGGATGTGGAATGACTTCAAAGCTCCTCTGCCACTCGGCTTCCTCCTAAAGAGAGGGCCATATAGAGGAGGAGAAGGAAGGGTGAACACTCACCCTGCAAGGCTCCTCTGTTACCTGGCTTTCTCCTGAGGAGAAAGCTAAACGGTGGAGGAAGAGGACAGGTGAACACTCAATTGCAAGGCTCTTCCACTGCTCAGTTTTCTTCCAGGGAGAAGGCTGGTGGAGGAGGAGATGGAGGACAGGCAAATGCTTGCCACTCAAGGCTCTTCCACTGCCTGGCTTTCTCCTAAGGTGAAGGACGGGTAGAGGAGGACAGGCAAAGTTCATCCTGCAAGGCTTCTCCTTTGCCCATCTTTCTCCTGAGAAGGTTGGGTGGCAGAGGAGGTAAGCGCTCACCTCTCAAGGCTCCTCCATCGCTCGGCCTTCCCCTGAGAAGAGGAGGAGGACAGGAATGGCTGCCCTGCTGCTCAGCTTTCTCCTGAGGAGAGTGTCAAGCAGAGGAGGGGGAGGAGGAGGAGGAGGAAGGAATTAATATTAATTAATTCTAATTTACTATTATTAATTAATATTAATCAATGTATTATTAATATATTAATATATTAATATATTAAGAGAAGAGAAAACTGCACAATACAGGACTCACTTTTCCTTTGGTTGATAGGTTGACACCTCTATGTTTAGTCTCCCTAAGAAACAGAAGGATACCCGAGTGAAGGACTTTTCCCATTATATCCAGCAGATTTTCATGGATAAGAGGGTTAGCTGCACTGACAAGAAAAAGCAGTTTCACTTCATTTCGAGCTTCAGCTCTTTATATGATACATGAGTCCAAAATGAGCTGAACCTGGATGAAGCTGCACTCTGGGGTGAAAAACAAGAGCAAAATAAAGCCCTTTTGTTCCACTTTAACATGGAAAGTACTCATCATTGCACAGCTGTATATACAGTAAGACACAAGTGCAGGAATGCAGGAAGGGCCAGGCTGTTTACAGAGGTGGTCTGGGACATGCACCCTGGGCCCGGTGAGATGCTGCCACTGGCACCATTGCTCGCCATATGTAGCCAGGTGCACCATCAATCCACTGCACCAGCAAGATGTCACACACCACATGAAGTAAAATTATGACAAACATGGCATGTCATCAATAATGCAATAGCTGTAATAAAAACTGGCCAGTCCAAAGGGAAGCTATGGAGTGAAAAGCACCTCAAGTGGTGTATTGGTTGTGTGACTGTATTGCTGGTCACACTGGGCATCCAATGGGATAACAGCTGGACAGGACAAGGAAGGTAATTGACAGTTAATAGGTAGTAGTGTATTTGTGCAATGGTGCACATGCATGGGGGGGATGTGAAACAAAAATTAATTGAGCAGCATGGCTTGACGCAGTATGGTTTGGACTGCCCATGGGTGTTTGGCCCACCTTGGGAGCAGGTTATGTGGACAGCAGGGGTTCCAACCCAGTCAGGAAAATCCAGGAACTGTCTGTGTTTTCTCTCTGTCTGCTCAGCCCCAAGTTGTGATGTGAAGAAGGGTCAAATTGCTACTCATCTGTGATTCTGTCAGTTGCCATGTCCTAATTCATCCAGGCCTTTTATGTACGCACTCTACATGGGGCTACCCTTGTGCCTAACTCGGAAACTACAACTGGTTCAGAATATGGCAGCCAGGCTAATTACAGGAACATCACGGAGGGAGCACATAACACCTGTGCTGAAATCCCTCCACTGGCTGCCGATTAGTTTCTGGGCGCAGTACAAGGTGTTGGTTTTGACCTTTAAAGCCCTACATGGCTTGGGTCCATCTTATCTTAGGGACCGCCTCTCCCCATATGATCCCCCCCGCGCCCTGCGGTCCTCTGGGAGGAATCTGTTACAGCCAATAAAAACTAGGCTGTCCCAGACCTCCCAGAGGGCCTTTTCTGCGACCGCTCCCAGATTATGGAATGGCCTGCCGGACGAGATCCGTCTGATAACCACTCTTGCTGCCTTTAAGAAGGCAGTAAAGACGGATCTCTTCCGGCAGGCCTTCCCAGAATAATATCTGTCTGCTGGGAGGGACAACTTGCTCATTGTCCTACTGACTCCGAATTGTGTTTTAAATTCAACCTTGTGTCATTTTAATATTTTTTGGTTTAATCTTGTTTTAAGGGGTGGGTGGAGGGATCATGCTTGGAGGGAATGCTTTTAACTGTGCTGTTTTAATATGCTGTAACCCGCCCCGATTGCCTAGCAGAGGGGTGGGCTATAAATAAAATTTATTATTATTATTATTATTATTATTATTATTATTTTCCCTTTGAACCACCACCAATTATTTCCACTTACCAGCCCCTCCTATCATTCTTTTACATACCTCAGACACCTCAATACCCATTTAAACATGCATATACATAACAGTAACACCCATCCATGACAGAGTGCGCCAGATTCTGACAACCATTCAATGTGAATTCTTGCCGTTTTGTTCCAGATGGATTCTCCAACTAACAGCCTTGCCTTTTGTTTCAGCTAGACTTTGCTTATGGATCAGCTCCCCTAGATATTTCACTTGGCCCTAGGATGCTATCTAGCACTAACATTTGTTTTGACCTCTGTTTTTGAATAATCTGAAATCACTGAAGACCTAAGAAGATTATTTTCAAAAGTTTCAGGATTTACAGATATTTAAATTCAGTGGTAGTTACAAACAGATTTAAAGAATCAGCAAAACCAATATGGTAAGTTAAAAAGGAGTTACAATGCAATGCACTCACTTAAAAATGATATTTTCATGAGAACAGTTTGCTTTATATTCACCAACAACCCTCCATTTTAGTCTAGCTTTAAATTCTTCATTTTAAAAATAGGGTCATGAAAAAAAGTTAGAAATAAGCCAGACACTAATATTAAATGTTACAAAGAGAACAGAAATTGAGGAAAAAATTGCTTCAGGAATCTGTGCAACCAATTAACTATTCCATATATTGTAAGATTAAAGAACCTACATGGCTATAAGTAAACTTGTCATTCTCAATATTTTTTCTGTCTCAGTTCATTTAATTTTGCCCCACTGATGGCTCCTTAGCTGGATCACTCAGTGTCACAGCTATCCATCCTTTGCTCTGAGGCTATATATCTCATTAATCACACTAATGGATGTCAGGCTTCCAACAAGTACTTTAAGCCTAAATTCCAGGTGATAAAGGCTATGTGACTACTGGATGATATTCTGATTTCACATTATACAATTTGGGGTTTCATTTCTTATAGCTCATTTGTCTACTTTTTCTTCAAACATTACATCTTTATTTTCCTTGTATTTGCCAGGATCCGTTTGTACTGGAAACTGTCACTTGTGAGTTGTGATTGCCTGCTACTCCCTACACCAAGAGGGGGAATTTTGTGGCTCTCCAGATGTTGTTAGACTGCAGCTCCAAGAATTCCTCTTGACCATTCTGGCTAAGGCTGATGGGTGTTGCAGTCCAACTAATTATTTTAGGCATGCTGCCTTAAAACAACAAAAGAATTATACACACACATTCATTCTATCAATGGCAAGGACAATACTGTTCCTCTGATATGAATTTAAAATTCTAAAAGTTCTATTCCAAATTATATAGGAAGAAAAATAAGTTTCCAGATATTTACACACCTGAACCCTTTTCACCTTGATGTTCCATATTTAGATTAATCCCACGAGCAGTTTACGGCTGGACTTTTGCATATGAGATTAAGAGAGTAATTATGAAAATGAATTCTGAGAAAGTCCTGGAACCAAATGGATTTCCTGTTTTATGGTATATTGTTCCTGCATATTTTAAATTCCAAAATTATATTGTTTGCACAAGGAGGCTTTTGAATCAATTTCTTTGCCATTAACACTGTATGATATTCTTGTGATTCTTAAACCGGGCAGAGACTACACTCATTGTAAATACTATAGATCCATTTCCTTTACAAACATTGATGGTAAGGTATTAAATGCTACTCTTGCTGACAGGCTTCAAGAGTTTAATATGTTTCTGGTCCATGGATACTACTTGGGACTTAAAAAGTATAGACTGGTGCTCTTATATTAGTCTGATAATTGTAAATTTGTTGTTAACTTCATCACTTTGCAAAGTGAAAGACCTGATCATCTTACTATCCCCAAACTGCATTCTGAAAAAAATCTTTGATAAAAATACTGGCCATTTTTTGTTATAACTGGACCATTTTTTAAAAAAAAAAAGGATCATAATTTTCTATTTGTTTCCATGATCTAGACTAAGTTTCAAGAAATCCAGTCTTTTTCTTCCTCTCTTCTCTAAGAGAGAAACTATGGGACCTTGTGTTACCTGCTAGTCATTTTTCACCAGACAAGTGGCCGGGACCCATTGCATTTGGTCAGTCAACCAATTACAAATCCACTTAACACTAGTATTGTCTAGCCCACCTTTCACTAGCTTCATGGAGAACCCTGTCAAAGGCCTTATCAAAATCAAGATATGCTACATCCATAGCATTCCCTCCATTTATCAAGCCTGTAAGTCTATCAAAAAGAGAGAGATCAGATAAGTCTGGCATGACTTGTTTCAGAGAAACCCATGTTGACTTTTACTGATCATAGCATCCCTTTCTAAGTATTTACAGACTGTTTAATGATATGTTATAGAATCTTTCTCTGATATTGATGTCAGGCTGATTGGGCAGTAATTGTTTGGGTCATCCTTCTTCCTCTTTTTGAAGATGGGACAACATTTGCTCTCTTTCAGGTCTTCTGCTGTGACTCATCTTGTTCTCCAGGAGTTCACAAAAATTATTGCCAGTGGTTCAGAGATTACATCTGCCAGTTCTTCTAATACTCTTGGATGTAGTTCATCTTGTCCTGGAGGCTTGAATTCATTCAGGCATTCTTGTACTACCTATTCTGGTTTCATTTGCCACATTGCATCATCTGCTCCATTTCCCCCTGGTGGAGCACTGTTTTCTTTTTGGGAAAAGATTGAGGCAAGAAAGTGTTGAGTAGTTCAGCCTTTTCTCTGTCTTCCATTAGCATTTTTCTATCTTCTCCACAAAGTGGCCTACCATTTCCTTCTTCCTGCTTTTGCTAGGGGCCTAACCAAAAAATCATGTTTAACTGTTTTTAACCCCTCTAGTAAGCCTGAGCTCATTTTGCATTTTAGCTTTTCTGACTTTCTCCCTGCATATATTGGGTACCCATTGTAACTCATCTTTAGTGGTTTTCCCCTTTTTCCATTTCTTGTTCATGCCTCTTTTAAATCTCAGATCATTTGAAAGTTCTTTAGACATCAATCCTGGTTTCTTTAGACACCTCACAGCTTTCCTCCTCATTGGAACTCTTTGAAATCGGGCCTTTAATATATTACTTTTAAGAACTCCCAGCCATCATGAATTTCCTTCCCTTTTAGTATTCCTGATCACAAGATCACACCCAGTACTTCTTCAAATTTATTGAAATCAGCTTTCATAAAATCTCAAATGACTGACTACAATTGGCTTCTCCTATCCACTGTATAACAAACTCCAGGAAAACATGTTTACTCCCACCTAAGGATTCCACCACTTCCATCCCATTGATCATGTCATCACTGTTGGTTAGGACTAGTCTAAAATAGCTGATCCCCTTACTGCCTCTTTCACCTTCTAGACAATGAAATCATCTGTAAGTCAAGTGAGGAATTTGTTGGGACTTATATTCTTGACAGTTTCACTTCCAACAAATATCAGGATAGCTGAAATCTCCCATTGCTACATCTCTCCGTTCTGAATGTTTGGTCATTTCTCCTTTCTGAATGTTTAATCATCTGAATGTTTGGTCGTTCTGAATGTTTGATTATCTGAAGGCATCATCCTCAGTATGGCCTGGTAGTAGACCGCCCCCATGATGACTTGATGACAGTTAATAACAACAACATTAAAGCAATGAGAGCTAGTGGCTAAAAATGAAAGGTAAGATTTCATATAATAAGATACTGTGTAGAAACAAATGTCAATAAACACTCTAAGGAATAAAAACATTCTGGAAAAAAAATCCAGCTGCATCTATTTTATTTTTATAACAACTGGGACACATGCACAACGAAACAAAAATCATTCTCTTGTGTCCCTTCTGTTGCAAAGATAGTAAAAGAACTTGATAATCAAAGTGTTCAGTTAAAGTGTTTAAGAAAACGGGAACTCTATCTAAGAGATAATGGATGGAAACCATGGAAACATGAGAAAGGTCAACAGCAAAACTTTACAGTTAGACCTATTCTAAAGGTTACTGGTTTTTTAGATTCTGACCTGGTTCCATGCCAGAACATGATTTAACTTTTAAGACAAGAAAAATAATGGTTGGCTGGAAAAGCTTTTATGAATTATAATTGAAAATGTTGTTTAGAGATTGTGATCAACCTACTACAGGCTGATCCCTTATCTTATAAGTGTCCCTTATCTGAAATGCTTGGGACCAGATTTCAGGTTTTGTTTTAAATGTTAGAATATTTGCATATACTGTATATAATGAGATATCTTGGAGATGGAACCAAGCCCTAACACAAAATTCATTTTTGTTTTTACACACTTTATACAAACAGCCTAAAGATAATTTTATACACAATATTTTTAATATATTTGTGCATGAAATGAAGTTTGTGTACACTGGACCATCAGAAAGTAAAAGTATCACTACCTCAGCCACTTATGAAAAGAGTTTTGGATTTTAGAACATTTCAGAATTTGGGGATTCGCAATATTCATCTTGAATTTTGTGACATAAGTGATCAAAAACACACCATGGTGAAGTCCTTGATTTTTGTACTTACTTCAGTACAAAACACAGTTCTTGATTACATCTACGCTTGAATAAGTTCATTTAAACTGGCCAAGATCAATCTGGCTTGACATTTTTATTTTCTAGAACAAATGAAAACAAAGTGCAGTTCTACCATTTTTGTTCATAATATGTAATAGGGTACTCAGTATTAAACTATGAGGGACAATGCTCCTAGGCTGCCAGCTAAGGGGAGACTACTTGATGCCAGTCACTCCTACTCCTTGTTCCATCAAATGGAAAAGACAAGCACCATTTTTGCATCCAATTCTGTGCCCTCTCACCACTAAAAGACTGCGAGGGCAATTCAGGAATGGCTGAGTGGTTTGAAAGAATGGTATAAAAGAGCATCACTATCATCTTGTACTCAGTCATGAGCAGCTGGGTTGATATCTGTCACTTCTCATAAGATAAAACTTTATGGAGAAAAAGCAAGCATTGCTCCAGGCAAACCAACAACTCAAACCTTTGTGTGAGTTTAGTTGGATTAAATCACACCATCACTAAGGACTGAGCCACACAATGTGATTAACATGACTGCCTTGGGAAGGTGTCAGCAAAAAAGAAAAGGAAAAGAAGAAGAAGATATATCACTGGGAGTCCATTTGTACTTTTGGCCTCCATGTTCCTGGGGCTACACTCCTGATAATATGCAACTGCTGTTTGTTCAAAAGAGAATCACAAAGTGAGAAAGAGCACCTGTCTCCTTGAAAAAGGTAGCCATGGGCTCGGCTCCTGAGTCTAGATCACAATTCCCTTCCTTCCCTACACTATAGTCATAATTCAGATTCAGCCTACCTGTAAAACTGTTTAATAAAATTACTGAAGTCACAAATAATGGTAGGCCTATCTTGGCCTTCATATTTGGCTAGTGAATGGTTCTTTCAGTAACAGAGGATTGCAAAGCTGTCTTTGGGGGAGGTTAAAGACTTAAATCAAAATTATTCTACTGGCTGACTATTAGCATGACAGAATTTTCATTTCTTCCCTTCCTACTTGTAGTTCTTCTTGCTGCTCAAAACCTGCTCTGAAGATTCCTCAATAGCAGGTTTGGAAGGTACATGTGGGGTAACTAGAGGAATGGGAAGGTTTCATCAGTATCATCAGTACAATGGTGCTACATCCCAAGCTTATTTATTTATTTGATTTGTATCCCATTTTTCCCCAATTGGACTCATTTCTTATAAACAATGTGCAGGTGGAACATAATCTACAGATCAGTGGTTGAATTAGTGGTTTAGACCTGGCCAAAATTTATTTTGTTCACTGAGTTATTTCTTCCAAAGTATGGTTTGATTAATGAAATTTGAACTTAAAACATGTTGTTGTGTGCCTTCAAATTTCCAACATATTGCACCCCTGAGGCAACCCTATCACAAGGTTTTCTTGGCAAGATTTGTTCAGAGAAGGGGTTTGCCATTGTCTTCTTATGAAGCTGAGAGAGTATGCCCAAGGTAATCCAGTGTGTTTCCATGGCTGCATGGGGACTTGAGCCCTGTTTTCCTGGAGCCCTAGCCCAAGGACATCTGTTTTAAAACATATTTAAAACATACCTTTTTCAGTAATTAAAGATAAAACACAACTGAATGTTAATAACTGAAGATGGAAGAAGTCATAATGTTTTGCTCATGTAATATTTTTCTAGTTCTGTATGTTCAATGTTTCAGTACACACACACACACATGCACACTTGTGAGGTGTCCTGAGATCCTCTTAAATCTGTTTGAACTTGGACCCCTTAATGATTCTGATAAAAAGCTTAAGGAAATAACTCAAAGAGTGAGGAATAAAAAGGAAATAATAAACAAGAAAGAAATAATAAAAAAGAAATAATGAAACACTTGGACAATGAAGAAAAGTTGGCAATAGTCATTAAGCCTCACCCAAATGCTCTTTAATACTTTTTTTTATTAGTGTGTATCATTTCTACTTAATAAAACAACACTGTTGGAAGTTAAAAGCACTTCAGATTCACTTAAATCACTGCAGATGGAAAACTGGGTACAAAATACAACTAGATGTCAATCAGATAATGCAGCTCATATCTCCTCTGATGTGCAAATAGACAGCTAGAAAATAGGTAATAAGAAAAACAGAAAATGTAGTAGCAGCTTCTGATAAGTTGCCAAGATTTCTCTTAGGACGTTATCACATGTGGCCCACAAAGCAATAATAAACTGGAAATGACAAATTCCAAAAATAAACCGAAAATAAACCTTGATTCCGCAAATGGTTTTCACACGTAATTACCTTAATTGCGCAATTAAGGAAAGCTCCCCCTGAAACTGCATTTAATGTTCACACACAAGTGAGAAAATCCCATACATGTAGTAGAAATGATCTTCTAGCACATGCGCACTACAGACGCGGCTGTCACTCGCCACGGCTGTCACCCCTTCCCCAGCTCATCCTCGGAGCAGCCGGCCCTCTGCACGGCCGGCGCTCCGAGGAGGACCTCCCGCCGCAGCGTTCTCCAAGGAGGTCCTCCTTGGAGTGCCGGACCTGCGTCGGATTGGCGCTCCGAGGAGGTCCCCCTTGGAAAGCCGGCTCTCTGAGGAGGTCCCCTTTGGAAAGCCGGCTCTCCGAGGAGGTCCTCCTTGGAAAGCCAGCCCTGCATAGGGTTGGTGCTCCAAGGAGGTCCCCCTCGGACAGCCGGCGCTCCGAGGGGGACCTCCTCGGAGCGTTGACCCGATGCAGGGCCGGCGCTCCAAGGAGGACCTCCTCGGAGAGCCGGCTTTCCAAGGGGACCTCCTCGGAGCGCCGACCCGACGCAGGGCAGGCGCTCCAAGGAGGACCTCCTCGGAGAGCCGGCTTTCCAAGGGGGACCTCCTCAGAGCACTGACCCTCTTCCAAATGCGACCCTCTTCCAAATCCCCCTTCGAAATGCGCATTTGCTTTCCACATTACAGCGATTTTACCTTAATTGCGAAATTACCTTAATTGCGCATTTGCATTTCCTCCAAAGAACCGAATTTCAAAAGATCTCAGTTAACACCAGTTCCTGTCCACTTTCTGTGCGACGTTGTGTGAAAACACGGGACACTAATCCAGTTTCTGTCTGGATTTTGTGTGGATTAACCAGCAGATTTGCCCCTGTGTGATAACGTCCTTAGTCCACAAGAGGTTGGCCAGGGCAGATAAAGACAATTTCTCACAAATGGGTTTTGCAACAGAGGTGGGAGACTATTCATTGGGAGCTTTCATCCATTTAAAAGTGGCTTGCAGAGTTGAACTTACTGTACTAAATTAGATCAAAGCTCATAGTTCACATTTCTGTTGTAGAGTTGCTTTTCCATAGTTTACCACTTGCCATGTACTGTCACAATGTCTGCTTTGCTTTCTATAGTTAAGGTGACAGCTTTAACTTTCCTAATTTAAATGCAAATTTCTGCACTGGGGGATATTTATCAAAATTGCAATGTCTGAGGGAGTGTACCTAATGATTCATCACAGCATATTACTGAAACATCAGTTTCACTCACTCCTTTCTTTTCAAGTAGTGCTGCTAATTATGCCTCTTTGGTTTCTTATGGGAGTGCCTTGCATGGAGACACTGTGCCTACTGGCCAAACTGCATTTGTTTCATCCCATTTATTTACTATAGGACAATAAACATGGTCATTATGTTCATTTCCAGCAGTTGGCAACTGTCAGTGTAGTTCAATGCACAGTAAAGTATCAGTCCTTGATTCAGTTCAAGCATAAGCAGACACTGTTATCTGACCAAACTGGTTTCTCAATGTGCTTTTGTTGGTAAGCATGGTGGTGGTCTGGAGGATATGACATGGAATTGTGAGGCACAATATTTGGAAACTATCACACTGCTTTTTAAATTGACTGACCTCTCCCAATTTAAATTTTAATTCGAGTGTCATCCTGATGTTATCAGAAGGATTTTGCCACTGAATCTGCCACCAGAATACAGCCCGAGTCCATCCCTACTCACAGGGGTGCTGCAGCAGCCATTTTCTTAAGCCGGGAGTTTTCCAGCTTCAAAAAGAGGTGCGCTGTGTGCCCCTGTGAGCAGGGATGGATCCGGGCTGTATTCAGGTGGCAGATTCAGTAGCAAAATCCTTCTGATAACATCAGGATGCTGCCTGAATTAAAATTTAAATTGAGAGAGGTAAGTAGATTTAAAAAGTGGTGCGATAAAGTCCTTTATCAGTGTTTATCAGTTAGCTGGATTAGCTGTAGCTGAGGTCCATTCTGGGAAATGCTACTATCCAAGTTTGCCAGAGCAGAATGCAAGACCATTACTGCCATTCTAACAATTTATATTCAAATATGACTGTGACTTATATCCAGAGTGGTTCATTCAACTGCAGAGCATGTTCATCCAGGAAGGATTTTTCTTTATATGCTACAGCAATGATTGTTCTGCATTTGAGTGATATTATCAGGGGTTTTTTTAAACCCTTCTGATACCAACCTATTGTCTGCAATGTAATACCACAATGTTTTTCTGGTGTACTAATATTGATTAACAGACATAATAAATACATCATAAAGATTACAAACCCCATGATGCAGTGCAATCTTAAAGTAATATTAATGTACAACAAATAAGCATGCATGATTTATTAGTTTATAGAATGTTAGGGTAACAAATCCCATATCAAGAACTTGTCAGAGTAAGAAAGGAGACCTAATGAACTGAGAGGCTACAGAATGAATTGGTATGAATTTCTGATTGTGAAGACAAAAATATTTGTTGTTGTTATGTGCCCTTAAGTCATTTATGACTTATGGCAACCCTAAGGTGAACCTACCACAGTGTTTTCTTGGCAGGATTTAATCAGATAAGGTTTGCCATTACCTTGTTCTTTGGCTGAGAGAGTATGGCCTTTCCAAGATCACCCAATGTGTTTCCATAGCTGAGAAGATTCAGACCCTTATCTCCCAAAGTTCTAATTCAACACTCAAATCACTGCACCAACAAAAATAATTAGAATGTTTAGAATAATCAAAATGTGTACCATTTTGCTCTCTTTGAACTCCTGCAGCAAGTAGGTCAGGCTCTCCAAGGCTTATATCATTAAGTCTGGTACCCAGACATTCTATACAAAGATGCTTGCACCACTCTTCTGCTTCAAGCTCTGAAAGGAAGACAAAAGACCAATAAATTAAAAAAAAAATCAAGGATAACCATGTAATAACTGCAGCATTCAATTCAACTTAAAAGATTGCATCTGAGGACAGTACAATTTCTTTCATAGTCTTAACATGTGAACAAACTCCAGATTTTAAGAAAGTAAACACACACACACACAGAGAGAGACCTAAGCTTAATTTATAATTTCTTTTGTCACAAGATAAAGTGGATATTTCTTAACAGTAGATGATAATTTATTCGTATCTGGCCAGTATATTGGACCACTAAAGGCCACTAAGGCATATTAGGTTCAGTCCTCCAAATATAAATTCACATTATCAATGTTTGTAGGCAGATGGATTTTGAAGTGGGAACATGGGTCCTCTCTGATATTGTTAATTGTCCTGCTCTCAGATATATAGTGTCCCATAATTTTGTTGTGTGGATAAAATACTTGAGAGAAGAAGAGAAAGGGGTAGTGCTTAACATGTGTCTGTGTGTGTGTGTATGAGAGAATGACAACAGCCAACACAAGAGGGGTTAAAAAAACAAACCAAGGGTGACTTTACATTGCTATTTCATCCCCAAGCAGTAGTTAAAGGATTTCATTGTAGAGGTCTAAAAAATGAGATAAGATTTAAGGAGACAAGAAATCATTTTTGGCACTACTTCAGTTGTATAAGGAATTCAGTTGTACGCACAACTCAGATTTTGCCTCTAAAACAGTTTGAAACCTCCTTTGACCCCCTGCCACAGCAGCCAACATAATGGTTAAACCCAACACACTACAGAAGCAGGTGAGCTCTGCCACGTTGCCATGAAAGTAGAAGCAGAGAAGGTTCACTGCCATGAAAGCAATACTTAACTGCCATGAAAGCTATCTGAATTTAACTTTTACTTTATATTCATACAGTATGTAGAGCTTTCACCTAAAAGTTTATTTCTTTTCATATAATATGTACAACAATTCCAATCTTCATGGATGGTGAACCCATTTCAATAGTTCAGCCCTTGATGTTGGACTCTGATGGATTTCTGAATGATATTGTCCCAGTCTCACTGTGGAATACAGATTTGATTTAGATGCTGGAGACAATTGCTTCTGAGCATTTTTCACTCACTGGACACAGCTGAATCAGTTCTCCGGTTTGCTGGAGAATTGGGTGTAATGACAGCACCCACATCCACATGAACACATCCACTGCTATAAATATAGCAGTTTAGCAAGGATTTGTCCTTATATTTTAATCCAGTAGCATGAGATGAATTACATTTTTTGCTACTGGATATACTGGAGTTAAATGAGAAGAACAGAATAAACAGAATAAACAGAATTAACAGAATCTGATTCTGGAGAGGAACATCTAAAAGGTCCTTTTCTGTGGAAAGGAGGGGTTCCTTTTCTATGAAAAAGAGATTATTTTAGTTTTCACTTTGCATAAAGAAAGAACATCTCCTGGTAGTATATACAATGTTTCTTGCCTAGGATTCAAACATAGAACCACTTTGACAACTTAGGCGCGAAGCAGATGGCCCCCGTAAGAGCATGATCTGGCCATGGTGACAACATGCCTTCTCCCAAAGTGGGCTGCCATGTGGCCTTTGGATTGGAGTGCAGCATCACAACAGCTTCCAGATGCTTTGGGGGACATGCATTGTTTGAACACCACACCCCCAAAGTGGCCAGAAGCCACTTATTTGGCCCGTATGTTCTGGGCCAGAGAGTGGGAAGGAGCATGTCCCATAAGGATGAGTGACTTCCATGAGTGCATGAGAAAATCTGCTGCTTATGAAAGCCTCCTCAGCTGCACAGACTTTGAAAAATTAAAAAGGAAGGAAGAAAGCCAGCTTGCCTGCTTGCCCACCCAATCTGGAAGTGGCTGGACAGTCACTCCTAGTTTTGAACATCAGGCTACAAAAAACTGCTTGAGGACCATGTTTGGCTGCACTTGGCCACCCTTGATTTAGTCCCAAAAGGAAAGGAAGAATATAAGTCTGTCTTATAGCTTGAGAGGAAACTACTTCTGTTCAGAGAAGTCATAACATTTCTTAGTTCTATTTTTTTATGTAGCTACCAATTAGCATATGTGCTGTGTGTGTGAAAGTTTGGTAGGATTAAGTAGATCTTTTAAATTTATAACAGCCACAATCAAAATGGCTGTAGCGAACAGGCCTCTTCCATGACTCCTCTATAATGAATTAAATCAGAATTCACACTTCTTCTACAAAGTGCTTTCATCTTCTTGGGGAGAATCACCTCACACTTTTGGCAGTGACTAAAAAAGCAACTGTATGCCCCCCCCCCCACACACACACATATATATCTCCAATAATGACTTCAAGGTGAGTACAATTTAATGGTCACATTTTCCCCATGAAATGTGTGTTTGCTTTCATTGGAGCCCATTAATCACAGATCAAGGGCAGAACTAATGGCATCAGCTTGCCTTATTTAGGTCCTTGGTCAAGATTTCATCATGTTCAGATGAAAAGTCAATATCATATACCCATTTTTCCTCCTAGTTGTCATTCAGTACTGAGAAAACACAAGGAACTGCTGGTCAAAGAGAGGAAAATGTTGAAGATGTTTTATATTTTTCTGTCTTTTGTTTGTTTGTTTTTGGCATGACCTGTCATTTCATAATTACATTTGACTGGATGACTGGTAGATCTATAAAAACTGTGCCTTTAATATTTTGTTTGCCTCATGAATGGATAGCATGAGCCTGATAAATGTTGACTTCACACCTTTCAAAATTTCAGAAATGAAAACATGTGCGACCAAAAAAACTAGATGTAGTCAAGATGGCAAAAGTTATTAATAAGAAGGAATATGCAAGCAAGGAAAGGCTGCCAGAGTTTGGTTTTGCTTGTTTCTACTGGGAATGACAAGTTCCCATTTCTTCCTCTCCTTTACCCTTGCTAAGTTCATTGAGTGCAAACTACTTTTGTACTTTGAAAGAAGAAATTGGTTTCACAGAAAGGCAAACTAATGATGTTAAAATATGAATACCTTGTCCAAGGTTTTAAACAAATGGCAAAGATGGGGCTGGAGACCCAAAATTCAAGCCTATTCACAACTTTGGACTCACTATTCCCCAGTGCATACACACATATAAAATTACTAGGTACAAAATCCAACTATCCTAAACTCACAGGTTACTGAATTTATTAATCCTAGTAACTTTTCTCTGTTTCAGAATCATCCCTCAAAAATGCTTTGTCACATGCACGCACAGCACCCTTTCTTGGGTTTCCACACAGATTTCCCTGCTGTTCTTCACAGCCCTTCTGACCCTGTCTTTGGTCTTCCTGCTTTCTCCCCACCCTAGATCTCCTTTCCAGCTATACAATCATTACACTACTACAGTTTCCAAGCTCTCCTTTCAAATGGTTGAACTGGGGTCTGTTCCTTCCTTCCTTTTATTTCTTTTTACAAAATGGCAACTGAGAATGACATAGAGAAAATCATTAGCTTCCAGTTACTCAATATTTTTACTTTCTAAGAAAGTCTTTTGTTTGACTTGGGTCCCATAGAGAGTCTGGAGAATAAAGATGACAAGTAGTTGGGAGTCCATCCGTATATAAGAACAACACAAAATAAAACAAAATTTCACAATTATCAGTAATTTGCAATTTGCAGATGCAAAGGAAGGAGCTCAAAAGGACAATGTTGTCTGTAGAAATCATCCTACTCACACCCATCCTCAACAGTGGTTAATCAAAACTAGAAATAAACACTTGTAAATCCCTGTTTGCAGTCATGTCAAAGAATATTCTTTAATTAGAAAATTATAGATCAGGAAGATATCTGCCCATCACTAATGTTGTCCTCTGTCATAGGAGAATACTGAGCACATGGCAGAAATGCATTGCCAAGTTATGCAAAGTGATGGAAGGGCCCAACAGATCTGGCCAGCACTCCATGCATGAATATGAAGATTATCGCGCACACCATATCCCGTCTTTCTCCTAATGGGATACATGCACATTTAAATGTGTCTTACCACAATCATCTGTGGCTGCCCAACTGCAGCCATCTGCAACCTGGGCTTATTCCATGGCTTTTCAAAGATGGGAAAATCCCATGTATGAAAAAACACCAGAGAAGCCTGGGTTGCATACAGGCTGCAGACGAGCGACCACGGGTGAATGCGGTAAGATCTGTCTTTGACACTTAAACGTGCATGTATCCTGTCAGGAGAAAGACAGGATACAGTGTATGCAATAATCTCCTATGACACAGCAGCTCCTTCAATGCATGGAATTTCCTGGGTAGATATGTCAATAAAGCAGTGGTTCCCTAAACTTTTTTGGGCAACCTCCCAGAAAACATTCTTTCTTGTGTTGCTTCTTCTCTTGGAGGCAAGTAAAGAGTGGGAGATACTACCACGTGAAGTGATCAATGAGGCTGCATGGTTGTTGTGAAGACACACCCAACTAAAGGTGGAGGCAAATATGGGTGTGCAACGCCAATACCCTGGTGAGATCAAACTCTTATACCCAAAAAGGCTCCAATGCTGAATGTAAAGTCAAAAAGGGGGAAATTTATTTTGAAGAACAAAAGAAAAATGTTTCTCCTCCCCAGCTCTAACAGGCTTAAAATAAAAGGTACTTTACAGTTTAGGTTTCACCAATCTTCAGGGTTGTCATCTCTGTGGGTTTGATCTCCTACTCAATGAAGGTTATTACCTTTAAAACCCTAAATGGCTTGGGTTCAACCTATCTTCGGGACCTCCTCCTCCCATAGAATCCACCCAAAACGTGTGGCGGCGGTGGCAGGTGGCAGGGGGCGGCAGGGGGCCCGCGGGCCGTAGGTTGCCGACCCCTGCTTTATCTTTTTGGTGGCAAACAGGCACAGACAGAGGGAAAGGGCATTTCTTATACCATTTAGCCAATTTACTTACCATTGGCCAATTTAGTTACCATTTAATCAGATTAGATACCAACAACAAAGAAGTCAAGAGCACCAGAAGCTGAAAGACCCTGCACCACAGTTTCAAGGTCCCTTACTTCCAGGAAAGGGCGCATTTGTTTACCTTCTAGCATCCTGTTTTCCCAGGCTCAATGTCCTTGTTATTCTGTTCAGTGTAAAATTGTCTTGGTTTCAAACCACCTGCAGGCTGAGTCCTCTTTGTTTGCTTAGACACTTTTCTCAAAAGAGATTTTTTTTCACACATCTCTACATTTCCACTTTGACTGCATATCCCATCCATATTCCAACGTTAGTAACCTCTGCCCACGGATATTCCTGTTCCGTACTAAAGACTGCATCAAGGGTATGACCTGCACAATGAGTGGGCCTGACGACCAATTGGGATAGGTCCATGTTTGTCATGGATTCCATGAACTCCCGAGCCAGACCTGTGAGATTTGACAAACTGGTCTTGAGTGGAATGCTGAAGTGGTCCAAATCTAGAAATCTGGGCAACTCCAGCAGCAACTCTGAGACCAGCTGTGTCAGCTCAGTTAGGGAGTCTGTTAGACAACAGGGTGGTCAGTATACTAGCAGAATCCCAAAATTATCCTTGGTCCTCAGGCTTAGGTACATGCAATCGAAGTGGACTGTGTTCAGGACAGATATCTTGGTCAAGATCACGTTGTTTTTATGAACCAGAGCCACTCTGCCCCCCCTCCATCCACATCCCCTTACATGTTCGCTAACAGAGTACCTGGCTGGGAGGGGCTGCGCCAAAGTTATAGTGCTATTTTCTCCCAGCCAGGTCTCTGTAAAGTAAGCCAGGTCGGCATCCTCATCTAGGAGGAGGTCATAAATAATATGGGTCTTGCTCTTAACCAACCTGGCATTGCAAAGGAGCAAGGTAAGGTTCTGTGGAATAGTTGGTACGCTCTCCCAACTATTCTGGGAAACAGAGTGAGCTGAAGGTGGGATAGCTTTCAAACATCAATCCCGTCTTTTGTAACATCGCCTCACTCTGTTCCTTCCATACCTCCCTTTCCCCTACACAACCTCAATTTCCGCTTCCAGATCATTCCCGGCCAATATAGGGGATAAGGTGTTAACAGCCCAATAGCTTCCCTTCTATCATTCTCCCAACAGCTCAGGGAAAATAGGTCCTTAGCAACTATACTCGGAGGGATCTATATGCTGGCCAAAGACAAAGAGTAAGGTAGACAAAATAGCCTTCACCAGTCCCAACTCCCAGGCCGGGTCTGGCCTCGTTGCCGCAGCTGTCTCAGGTGGTAAAAGGGCTGGACGGGCTGGATGATGAATCCCCGCCCAGGCCCGGCTCTCAGGCTTGCTGCTGCTGGAGGCCGAAGGGTTGGGCGGGCTAAATAGCCCCCCGTTCTGTCCCAGCTCCGGTCTTGTCGCTGCGGGCCGTCCCAGGTGGTAGAAGTTTTAAAGTTTGCTGGTGCTCCTTGTATTTCCTACATAACAATACTTTGATTAAATACCACTGTGACCCCCTGGAGCTTTCCACCACTCCCAGGAGGGTGCTACCACCCACTTGAGGAATCACTGCACTAAAATAACAGTTCCTTAAATGAGGTAAAGTTGAGTTACATCCTTTTTTTTTGGAGACATTATAAAAATTTCTAACATTTTAAAAGAGATTTGTGTTCTAAAACCACCCAGAACACATCATTCCCTGGAAACTAGTTTTAAATGACACAGACTAATGAACAGGATGCTTGTTTGATGCTACATAAGTCCATGGCATAAATATTAAAATCCTAAGAGGACCCTTTGTTGATGTTGCAAGTGATTCATATCCTGCCTTATATTTTCCTAGAGTAATGGATCACGACATTTTCAAAACATGATTAAGTTTCTCATTAAAAAGGTGTAGTTGTATGCAGTTACAAATATTTATATTGATTTATTCAAACATAAAACACTATGTGGAGCATCTCTTCCTGTGAAGTAATGTAGAAAAAAAATGAAGAAGGAGAAAGGCAGCTGTTATGTCAGTGTGGCATTATTCCCATCAGTATTCTGACAGTGTCTCATGATAACATTGCACAAGCACTATGGAACAGACATTACTTGAAAAACAACACAAAGTGCACAAAATGAATAGTGAGGGCCAGGATGAGGAACAGAAAGAAAGTAAATCTTCTTACCAGAAAATCTGTGTGCCCTTTGTATTACTTCTAGCACTATTATTCCACTTTTACTGTCATGGAGTGTCCTGTGGAATCCTATGGCTTATAGTTTAGGAAGTTACTAGAGGTGCTTTCTAGCTGATAATTCTAAATACTACTTCCAAACTATCAATCCCAGGATTCTTTAAGGTACTTTCATGGTATAATGAAGGGTAGAAGTCACTAAGGAGTTTACTGCAAATCCCATGCCAGGATAGAGCTGCTTAGCGGATGCCACTTGGAATTATCGCATTAAAAATGCTGCCGATGTTGCCGGGTGACCGCATCGCAGCTAAATCCTGGCTCCCAGCCGCAATCAGCTGTGGGATGAGTCTCATGATTGGAATGTAGTAATAGAGGAGTATAACCTTTTTAAGAGAAATAGGCCAAATAGGAAAGGAGTAGTAGTAGCATTATATGTCAGGGATGTTTACATCTATGAAGAGATCCAGGACTTAAATCCTGGAAGCCAGGTGGAGAGCATCTGGATAAAAATTAAAGGGAAGGGAAATAACAGGTATGTTATTGTGAGAGTCTATACAGACCCCCAAGTCAGAGTGAGGAATTAGATGATGCCTTTCTAGAACAGATGACCACACACTCAGAAAGGAGAGATGTAGTAGTGATGAGTATTTCAACCAGATATTTGTTGGAAATCAAATTCATCAAAAATATTAAGGTCTGCCAAATTCCTTACTTGTCTAGAAGACAATTTCATTGTCCAAAAGATGGAAGAGGCAACAAGAGGATCAGCCATTTTAGATCTGATCCTAACTAACAAGGATAACCTGGTTAATGGAGTGCAAGTGGTGGGATCCTTAGGTGGGAGTGACCATGTTCTCTTGGAATTTGTTATACAGTGGAAAGGAGAAGACAGGCATAGTCAGACACACATTCTAGACTTTAGGATTTTAGTAGGGAAATACTGGGGGTGATCCCTGTTAGGAAGGAGTCCCAGGGGAAAATGCACAATGTGAGGAATAGCAGCAGCCATGATGACACAGCATTTGACTGATGCTGAGTCATGCTGAGTCATGGGAAGTGACATCATGCAGATGGTCACCTGGTGCTGGAAAGCACAGAAAACTGCTGCAAAACTGCAAAGTCACTCAGGTGAGTGACAGGTGTCAGCAGGAATAGGCAGAGCCAGAAGGCCACATGGAGCCCTGACTATATAAGTGAGTTGCCTCTGGACACACATGTGGTTGTTGGTTGGATAGTGGTTGATGTGGTTGTTGAGTTGGAGGTTGGTTGGATGGTTGTTGTTGTTGCTGTATATAGCCTTGTACATAGAGGAATTAAGATTAAAGCCTCATCTGAGAGATGTCTTCTGTAGAGTCTCTTTACTCTGTCTGGAAGGGGAGAGTTACTTCTCCAGCTGACAAGCTACTGCCTGCATCTGAGAAGATCATGATCCTGGTGTTGCACATTGACGTGGATCATCATGCACTGCATAACCACGCTAACAATCCCATGGTCAAGAATAGTAAAAGAGAAGGGAGTTTAGGATGGATGGGAATTTCCCAAAAGGAAGATACTGAAGGCACAAATTCAAACTGTTCCAACAAGGAGGAAAGATGGGAGGTGTCTCAAGAAACAGGGATGGATGACTAAGGAACTTTCAACTGAGCTAGGTTTTAAATGAGGCATGTAAAAGAAATGGGAAAGGGGGGAAATAAGGAGGAATTCAAGCAAATAGCTAGCACATGTAAGAAGAAAGTCAGAAAAGCAAAAGCATAGAATGAGTTCAGGCTTGATAGAGAGGTTAAGAACAATAAAAAGGGCTTTTTTGGGTATGTCCATAGCAAAAGGAGGAAAATGGAAATAGTAGGGCCACTACATGTAGAAGATGACAAAATGCTAACAGGGGATGGAGACAAGGCAGAACTATTCAACATCTTCTTTGCCTCTGTGTTCTCAGAAAAGTAAAAGGGTGCTCAACCTGAGGAAAATGCAGCAGAGGACACAATCGGAGATAAACAGCACATAATAAGTAAAGAGGAAGTACAGGAATACCTGGTTAATCTAAATGAATTTAAGTCTCCAGGACCTGATGAACTATATCCAAGGGTATTAAGAGAACTGGCAAATGTAATCTCAGAGCCATTGGCAATAATTTTTGAGAACTCCTGGAGAACAGAAGTAGTCTCAGCATACTGGAGGAGGGCAAATGTTGTCCCCATCTTCAAAAAGGGAAAGAGGATCCCAACAATTTTCATCCAGTTAGTCTGGCATCAATACCTGGAAAGATTCTAGAGCAGATCATAGAGCAGAGAGTCTGTGAACATTTAGAGAGCGATGCCATTATCACAAAAAGTCAACATGGGTTTCTGAGAAACAAGTTATGCCAGACTAATCTAATCTCCTTTTTTGATAAAATTATCAGCTTGGTAGACAAAGGAAATGCTATAGACATAGCATATCTTGATTTTCAGTAAGGCCTTTGACAAGGTTCCCCGTGACATTCTTGCAAGCAAGCTTGTAAAATGTGGGCTACACAAGGCAACCGTTACATGGATTTGTAATTGGTTGACTGACTGAACCCAAAAGGTGCTCAACAATGGCTCCACTTCATCCTGGAGAGAAGTGACAAGTGAGGTGCCACAGGATTCTATCCTGAGCCCAGTGCAATTTAACATCTTTATCAATGACTTGGATGAAGGAATAGATGGCATGCTTATAAATTTGGGGATGACACCAAATTAGGAGGAGTAGCTAATACCCCAGAAGACAGGATCAAAATCCAAGAAGATCTGAATAGATTGAAAAGCTGGGCCAAACCATGAATTTCAACACAGAGAAATGTAAGGTACTGCACTTAGCAAAAATAAAAATGAAATGTATAGATATAGGATGGGGGAGACCTGGCTTAACAAGACTACATGTGAAAGGGATCTAGGAGTCCTGTAGACCACAAGTTGAACATGAGTCAACAGTGTGATTCGGCAGCTAAAAAGGCCAATGCAATTTTATGCTGCATCAATAGAAGTATACTGTCTAGATCAAGGGAAGCAATAGTGCCACTCTATTGTGCTCTGGTTTGGCCCCACCTGGAATACTGTGTCCAGTTCTGGGCACCACAATTCAAAAAGGATGTCACCAAATTGGAGCATGTCCAGAAGAGGGTGACCAAAATGGTGAAGGTTCTGGAAACCATGCCTTATGAGGAAAGACTTAGGGAGCTGTGTATGTTTAGCCTGGAGAAAAGACAGTTGAGGGGTGATATGATGGTCCTGTTTAAATAATTAAAGGGGTGTCACATTGAAAATGGAGCAAGCTTGTTTTCTGCTGCTCCAGAGACTAGAACACAGAATAATGGACGCAAGCTACAGGAAAAGAGATTCCTCCTCAACATTAGGAGGAACTTCCTGACAGTGAGAGCTGTTTGAGAGTGGAACACACTCCCTAGGACTGTGGTGGAATCTCCTTTCTTGGAGGTCTTTAAACAGAGGGTGGATGGCCATCTGTCGGGGATGTTTTGTCTGTGATTTCCTGCATGGCAGGGGATTGGACTAGATGGCCCTTGAGGTATCTCCGAACTCTATGATTCTATGACAGCATACAGGAATACTAGGGCAAAGGATGCTAGAGAGCATTAAAGATTAATGCACAGTATGAGCATGGGTATAAGAAATATCAACTATCAGAGTATATTAGTTTACTATTATTTAGGAACAAATTATATCATCCCTTTTCTGATTGAGTGCTAATTATTTTATCAGATTTTTTTATCCCTTGATGTTTTCAATAATACACACCACTTTCCTCTCCAGCTATAAATATACATGTGACAGGAAGAGTTACGTTTTGGCTCATAATTCTCTCCTGGAATTGCTGATCTGTTTTCTTCTTTTTATTGCCTTTGGAATTCTGGGATCTGTAGTTTAGTGATGTCCATAAGCTCTCTGACTGAGAATGCTAATTCTTCAGCCCCTGTAGCAAATCCCAGGATTCCATAGGATGTTGCTATGGCAGTTAAAATAGAATATAGTGCTTTTGTATTTGTTTTCAATTGTTTTTTAAAACAAATAATTTAAGATAATCTAAGGGTTGAGATTTATTATTACTGAAAACCTTAACACTCACTGATGATTCACTGGCCTACAGATGGTCTAGGGTAGATGACATCTACATTGTAGAATTAATAAAGTATGACACTGTTTTAACTGTCATGGCTCAATGCTATGGAATTCTGGGATTTGCAGTTTTGCAAGCTATTTAGGCTTCTCTGTCAAATCTCAGGGTTCCATAGTGTATGGGGCCATGACAGTCAAAGTGCAGGTGTCAACCTGCATTAATTCTGCAATATGGAAGCAGTCCCAGACAACCTCCCTCAATTTGGAAACCCCTTTAAACACAGGGAAAAAGGTCGCATTGGATTATCTGCCACAAAAATTCATGAAAATAACACGCTTTTATTTATCTTTTGCAACTCACTCACCAAAAAGAGCAGAAAAAGAGAAGAAAATTGTGTGTGGCAATCTTGCTTGGACCATTTAAACAAAATTCTGTTTTCTCTCATGAAAGCATATCCTCACAAATCCATTGGCTGACAAGCAACAGTTTCTTTCTGAATACAGACAGAATTTTGAGCAGGAGCTTTGGGCTCTTGGGTCTTGAGATGATAGCCAGACAGCTGTTGTTATCTGACCTGATTAAGCCATATCTGAAGGGGATAAAGAATACAACATCATCTGGGAAAGGGGACACCAGTGAATGTACTTTTATCCCAAGGAATGCCAAAATCTACTGATCTCTTTTGACGAGGATTTAAATATAATAGCACGAACTGAACAGAACAAAAACCATATAAAATAGGCAACATAAGAATGTCAGGATTTTAATATATTCAAAATAAATATATGCAAATAGCAATGCACCCCAAAGATATTAGACTTCAAGGCTCATACATACACACAAGTATAAGGAGTGTGTAAATATATATACTCTTTTTCTTTATGAGAAACATATCAAAAATAATATTAATGATACATTGACTCTGACAATGTACTGAGAAATGGAACACATTTTAATAAAAATGTTCTTTAAATAAAATAATAAGAATAAGAATAATTTGTAATCAGAAATCAGAAAAAGTTTAGGAATGGGAAGGGCATGTATGAAAGGACTACACAAAATTCTAAAGTGTAAAGATATACAGGTGAACACTAAAGTCAGAATTGTCTAAGCCAGGGGTAGGCAACCTTTCCCCTTTAAGGGCCGAGGGACTTCAGCTCCCAGAAGCCTCAGCCAACATGGCCAATAGTCCCATGTTGGCCAATAGCTCCTGGGATTCTGGGAGCTGAAGTCCCTCAGCCCTTAAAGGGGAAAGGTTGCCTACCCCTGGTCTAAGCCATTGCATTCCCCATCACTATCTATGAATGTGAGAGCTGGACAGTGAAGAAAGCAGATAGGAAGAAAATCAACTTATTCAAGATGTGGTGGTGGAGAAGTGTGCCAAGGATATTGTGGACACCCAAAAATGACAAACAAATGGGTCCTAGAACAGATCAAGCAAGAACTCTCCCAGGAAGCCAAGATGACTAAACTGAGGCTGTCACAGTTCAGTCACATCATGAAAAGGCACGACTCATTAGAAAAGACGATGATGCTCAGCAAAGTAGAAAGCAGTAGAAAGAGAAGAAGACCACATGCCAGATGGATGGATTCCTTCAGGGAGACCACAGGCCTGAACCTGAGCAAAGAGGTTGAAAATAGGGAAACAAGGAGATGTCTCAATCACAGGGTTGCCATGAACTGAAGCTGAATCAAGGAAAGCTAACAAGAAAACATTTTTTTAAAAAAAATAAAATATGTACATTTCACAAATTTCCTGAAATATTCAACCAAGTATAAAAATATATATCTTGTTCATTCAAAATACATTCCAGGGCTAACCAGCTGTCTAGAATGGAGGAGGGATGTAAACAAATTTCACTCCATTGTTCATGGAAATAATTGACACAAAGAATCTTGTAAATCTGATTCATAACTCATGAGGCAGAAGGGCTTTTTTTTTTAAAGTGTCATGCTGTGCTTTTAACTTTTTAATTATGTTGTAAAAGGGTTTCAATTATAATGAACTCTATAATTTATATGGCTGAAGTTCCGTCAAAGAAGATCTGAGATACCATCTAAAACATTTTAAGAAACTACACATCTCATATTTGATTGGGCTGTGCAAGTGAGGTAGTTCAAACAGGAACCAAATCTGGCTTATTTAAACCAATTTATCCCTGATTCAGACCAGATCAGATTAGATAAGTCTCATTTTGGAGTGGGACAGGACAGTCTGAAGTGATCTGGAGCGGTCCAGAAATTTGAACAACAAAAATAAATGTTAAAAGCCAACATGCATCCAACATGACCATATAATAAAACGTGTACACCCTCCCTCCCCGGAGCTGACATTTGATCACTGATAGTTCGTGTAATTTGGGTACAAGAATTTGTTGAGCCATCCCCAATCCTCAATCAGGGGGAAGGATCTTGTGAAGACATAGATTATATTATATTATCTCCTGCATCTTTTGCTTCATTTACTAGATTTAACTGTTAGTAGAAGATCACTGAATGAGCTGTGGTAAACATTTGAGTGGCTATTGATTGTCTGTTTAATCTCTGAAATTCCTTGGTATTTTCATTTCATAAAGCTTTGTCTTGTTCATATTGTTTGTTGTTTGTGAATCTGTGAATGGTTTATTCTTCCTTCCTCTGCCAAAATTTGCCCTCAAGTGACTTATTTTTTTTAAAAAATCTCCCTGGTTCTTCTTTTTGTCTGAGTGTCTGCATTCCTCTTGTCTGCTTACATGTCACACACACTTTTTCTTTTCTTTCATTTGTGGCCACACCATGGCCCCTTTTCATCCCACAGCTGCCACCACCCTAGGCAAAGAGCCACTCCTTCACCAACTTTCTACCAGGAAAGATTCTGGAACAGTTCATTATACAGAGAGTCTGTGAACATTTAGAAAGGAATGCCATAATCACTAAAAGTCAACATGGGTTTCTCAAAAACAAGTCATGGCAGACTAATCTGATCTCTTTTTTGGATAAAATTACCAGCTTGGTAGATGAAGGGAATGTAGTAGACATAGCATATCCAGCCCCTAAGGCTATCAATACCCCTCAGGATATTCTCTTTATTAACTCCCTCACTTGGAGTGCATTATGGGTATTAGGCCCCTCTCTTCTGGACCTTAACCCTGTTCCACTCTGGAACCTTCTCCACCAGACCCTCACTGTCTGCAATCCAAACTCTGACTCCCAACTGTTCCTAATGGAATCTTACCCTTACAGCCCAACATTCTATTGGCTGTCACCAGTTCAGTCCTGATTGGTTGTCACCAGGGCTGGCTCTAACCGGCCTTTCTCCACACTACATGCCTATATATATTTGCGTGGGAGTAAGACCTACTAAACCTCTGAGTAAAGGACAACAATGAAATGATTTAGTCTTATGCAAACCTCCCTGTGAGTAAGCACTAAATAAACCAATGCTGCTTATTTCTGAGTAATCATAAGACTTTATTATCAGGAGAGACTCTACTAGGAAGCCCACGGAAAAGAATGCAATATGCAAAAAGGCAAAGGCATTGTTTCTCTCACAGAAGAATATAAGAGACCATGAAAAGAAAATCTTTATGTTCAGCCTCCAATATTTGGGAGAATATGTATTTATTTATTTATTTTGCTGCTGTGATACTATTCAAAATAATTGATGTGTTAAAATGTACTGGGAGCTAAGCTCATTTCACTTTGCTGAAGAGACAAAGTAAAAGAAGCATTTTCATTTTTAAAAGATCTGACAGATGTCATTGGAGTTTGACGTAATTCAGATTACTATACCCTTCAAAGATTAGAAGCTTTGTCATTTGGATTACAGTGCAGTAAGCAAGAAAGAAAATTGTTTTGTTTTTCGATGAGAACCATGAAAATACATCCAACAGTTCACAATTGCAAAGGAGAAAAACAGCACTTTTTAGATATCTAATTCATAGTATGAGCTTATCTTCATCTTTTTGGTCTCAATTGCTCTTAATATTAACTCTTGACTCCTAATAGTTACCATTAGTTAACACTGTATATAAAGTCAGCACTATAAGGATACAAAATACTGACCAATGCAAAATACATACGCTTATGTTCTGTCCAACATAGTTTAAAGTTTCATTAACGTCATGGAAACAGAACATACATTTTTCTGGCGTCCTGAACTGCTATTAACAGAAAGTCACAATTCAACCAAGATTTGCTTCTAGGCTTCCTTTCAGAATAGAGGAGACATTAAATATGTTTTATCATAAATGTAAATTCCTATTAGAGAACTATAGAAATTCTCTCTTTTTCTTTCTTTAGTGGTGGAATAAATCATAATAGTTTTGTTTACATAATGTACCTGGCTAAATTAATCATCATGTTAATGGAAATCTGATAGTACAACTGGACTTTCTCTCTCACCTCTCCCCTTGCAGCCTTCATAGTGCCACCCGAAATCAGTCACGGAGGGCCCTCCACCATTCCCAAAATGACCCTGAGATCATGTAGTGAGGGATGGGAGGAAAAAGAGGCAGAGTCTCCTGCTTCTGGGATTTTTGTCATTGCAATGACCTGTTTGGATCAAACTTCTAGATTCTTATTCATAAGATTAAGATGTAATGATATTTGATCTAAATTCAGAACTGAGAATAGGGAAACAGGGAAATGTCTTATTCACAGGATTGCCATGAGTCTGGGTTGGATCAGATGTCCAAAATGCAAAGGAGGACAAGGCACCTCAAAATGTAGGACATTCAAGAAAATGTAAGCCATTACCAAATAAAAGCTAAAAACACTAGCACAAATATAAATTCATGCTTCTTAGGCATGCTTAAAATGGAAGACATTTTGAACTTCTTCCTGGACAGAAAAATGAAATATAGGACATGTTCTGGGAAAAGGGGGGATCTGGTCAATCTAGTCCAGGTCGACTTGAGGGCAGTTAACAAAAGTTCATGGGAATTCATTGGGAAGCTCCCATGCAAGCAGTAATCAGGGCTGACCTTGCTGAGCTTTCGTGGTCAGATGGGATCTGGTGCTTTTAGAGTATTATGTCCACATTGCAACTTGTAATATCTATGAAGATTCAAATCATTACAGCATGAACCCTCTTTTGTACTTTTTTACTGTTAAGCTTAGAGCACAATACTTTTCCTCTTTTCAATATACAGCCATAAGTATCTATCCACCGTGCAGTCATATCTGTCAGTTCAGACACAAGTACAATGATAGATAATGCAATATTCTGGTGCCTATCACTTTTCGGCTAATTTGAACATATGACACATAGGTATAATTAGGAGTACCACTTTATGTACATCTGAATCTTAACATTAAATAGTAATATCCTGATGGTTTTAATAATTTCTCAGGACATAAATATAAATCTTTTGTAAGATATAAATCATTTGTAAGCATCCATGCATCTAAGATCACTAAAGGAGATTTACTGGATAGTCACCCACCAGAACTGTCTTCTATATCCAAGTAAATGGGGAAACCTCACATTTGTGTGCCATTAAAACATGAGCCAGATAACAGCTTCAGAAACTTTCAACAATCTCTTTGTATTTTGCAAAGCATTCCGATCTATCAAGATAAATTAGTATTTCCAAGTCAAAAAACTTAACAAGTAATAACATCACTAGACATGCGTAATTTTATCAGGCTACCAGTGGATGTGCATACATGTCAAAGATTCACAAACCATGAGTTTGTGACTTAAATGTGACAGTGCTGGGCTAATAATTTGCCTACAAATTAGTATTTCACCAACAGTGGAGACACAACGGAATAACAACTAACAGCTCTAGAGTGGGGTTCTGTGTTCATTTCCTTAGAATGTATGGTAGCTCTTAGGGAGAATTTGTGAAAATGTAAGCCATATCATAGGATTACATGAGTTGTGCAACTCCAAACCTCCTGCGAGAATAATGCACATTTAGAGACAGTACAAAAATGACGTTAATTTATATTTGGAATTTGTGCTGTTGACAGATGATGTATGAGCTGTTGGTCCAGAGAGATTTCAGTCAATAACATAGTAATTTACTGTATCTAACCTGAAAAAAGGTCTATTTTTCATTTTGTTTTCTGTCATTGTTTGGTCTCACTTCTATTTGGCTATTCCATTGGTACTTGCAGCTGTATTTATTTATTTATCTATTTATGCAGCTGTAAATAGATTAATCAGCTTAGGCCTTTTCTGAAATGTTGCATCTCCTCCTGGATGGAAATCTCTTTATATGTCTGGACTAAAGCCAACACACAACACAATTATGTCTTCTAGTAATGAATTCAGATTTGAGTACCAATGACTAAGGCCCAAAACAGACGGGCCAGAAGGAGCAGCTTCCAGCCACTTCAGAGACATGGCATGCAGATAACACATGCCCCCAAAGTGGCCAGAACCTGCTCTGAGGCCGTCAAAGGCAGCCCGAAGCCACCAGATAAAGGAGCAGCAAAACCCCACTCCTGCCAGTGCCTTGTTTGGGATTGCAGCATATCTTCACTTTGAGATTGGGTCATGCGGTTGCCACAGTCCTGAGTTGATCATGGCTGGAGCAGCCAGAGGCCCCTCCTAGCTACCCGGCTGCTTCATCCCCAAGTAGCCCAAGGAGGATTAGTGAGAAACAAGAGGAAGATATGATATGGCTGGTGAGACACTAAAATTTGCAGCTTATATTTAGAAGTAAGCAACGCTACACATCTCCTCCAGCAAGACGCAAACTCAGCATGAGTGCTAGCCATAAAATATTAAATACAAATTGTCAGGAAAAATAAAATGAAATAGAAATAAAAATTAAATTAAAAAAAATAAAAATGAAATAAAAGGGGAATTAAATGGAAAAAGGCAATGGAACAAAGTATTTCAGAAAAGAATATACCTGGTTGGAACTTTGAACAGGAACAGTCCACATTGCAACTTTTCCCCTCCAGTTCACTACTGTACATGCTCGTCATACAGTGTAATTGATGATCAACCACAGAATAATGAGACCAGTCACAAGACATCGGGTTAAACAAATGCCAGTTTATTTGACCTAAAACCTATTTAAATTGATCCAGGACATAACAACAACAAAAAAAGGGGGGGCAACCTGATGCGGGTCCAGCTGAGGACCAGGTGTCAACCTGGGACCACCTCCCCAGCCTTCCCTTGGGCAAAGCACCTGATCCCAGGGGCAATCCAATATCACTTGTTGTCCCTGGATGGCTGTTTACTGGAAGGTGAACTGAGGGAATTTCCTCCCAGGTGGCTGTAGACTTTACCCACCTTGAATCCCACTGTGTGAGAAAGGCAGGATTTAAATTCTAGAAATAAATAAATAAATTTACAGGCAAGAACCCCTCCAATCAGCCCCAAGGGGGGGCTGTCTTCTCACCTCCCAATCCCCCCCTCAGCCATTCCCCAACCCTTCACCAAAGGGGTGCCAAGGTGTACACTGGAGTCTGATATTTCCCCCCTCCCTATAACGTGCCAATGACAACCTATTTATAGACACCACCCTAGCCAATTGACAGTGTCCCACTGATACACTGTAGGGTAGGCAAAAGAACCCACTGAAAAGGGGAGAAAATTCCTACTGGGCACTGAAGCAACCAGCAGAGCTCATACTGCAATGAGGGCAGGAAAGTGGATCCATGCAAATCTCCAAAGAGGACTTGTGAAAGGGTGGCTGAGCAATAAAAAAAACTCTGCCTCTACTCCCTCAACAGCTATATCCAGTAACAATGATAGAAAAGGAAGGTTATTTTAAATTAATGTTACTGTGTATTTATTTATTATTTAGTGAACACCAACTAAACAGCAACAAGGAGGCACACTTGCAAGTAGGCAGGAACAGGACAGATAGCATCAACATTCAGTTTGCTAGTATGCAGCCCTGTTTTTGTTTTTGTTTTTATCATGTGCAAAACGAGGCTCATAAAATGGCTAAAGAATACTTTGAGAGTTTTCGTAGTAAATTACTTCTGCAACCTTTTGTGAATGAAGGTCACACATTCCTGTTTTGGGATGAGATTCAGATTTATCTTTCCAAAACCCAGTCAATACTGACTACAGTTGTCCATCCTAGCTCACAGACTTCCCATTCATGGATTTGATTTTTTGCGGATGGGAAGTCAGGAGGCACAAAATGGTGTATATGTGGGGCCATGCATGGGAGCGCATGGCCATTATATCCAATGGGTTTGAATATTTGCAGTTTTTCCAACTCATGGGGGGGGGGTCTGGAATGGATCCCCTGTGAATCTGGAGGGACAACTGTACACTAAACAACTAATCTTTGTATTTACAGTTGTGCTACAACTGGTAAAAATGTTAAAATAGATTAATTGTATCAGTGTCAATTAATTATTGGTTACATTTACCTATATCACCATATGTCTTCATAGGGTTAACAAAGAATATATCTGAAGTAATATACCAACTATAAAGACAACTATTTAAGCATAGTTCCTGAATCTCAAGAGTGGATCTAAGAAAGACAAATGTTAGTGCCATGGAAAGAAGTCTTGGCATTATGACTCAGTGCTAGATTCCAGCTAAATAATAATAATAATAATAATAAGGATCAAGACTACAGCTGCAATCATTCATAACTCTGCTATAAACATAAATGGCTTGATACTTTCATGAGATGTACCGACAGAGAGAAACACTTGACAGATAGCAGGAATACATTTAATAGTTAAACAATGCAGTTCATGCAGAGCATGAAAAGTTTAAAACTCATTCGTTACAATAACTAGTCTCCCCCCACAAAAAAAAGTACTTGGTTACCATTACAGTTACATTTAAAAAAAAATATTTAAGATAATTTTTAAAAAAAATAGTTTAAAATTACCTTTTAAAATTACTTTTTAAGATTACTTCTACAATATTTTATTTTTAAAAAATATGAATAACATTTCAGTTACCTTTTAGCGGGGGAAATCAGAATCCTACAAGTCACTGACTTGTGGTACAAAGTAAACATAAGTAGTAAGATAAAATAAACCCTATAACTATAAAATGAAAATAATTATAGTTATACCACAAAATGAATGAAGTTTGTTATGTTATATTAGAGGCATAATATTACTTAGTGATGGCTTAGTTATTGCAAAAGGAATGACTTACAACTAATTTGTTATTTGTAATGAGTTAGTTTCAAGCTTGCTCAGGCAATGGCCACTTTCTATCCATAGATACAAAAGGAAGGGCCCAAAATACAAGAACCCATACCAAGTAAGACCATGACAAACTGAAATGCCTAAAACAAATAACTGAAACAGTATGCAATATATTTAGCATGTAATAACCAATCTGATAATATCAATAACATGCAAATATATACACAAATGATAAATGATCACAAAATTGCAGGCCTGTGGTAGATTATCAACTATTCATAACATGGATTGTAGAAACACTTAGACTATTAACATAATTTGTGAGGACACATGGTAACTCATATCCACTTCAATACCATCTATAAATGCTAGCAAAATTTCTCAAGCTGCTTAAACAAACAGTTTCTACAAATAGCATGGAAATAATATTCAACAATCGCCAAAATGGTGGGATAGAAGGTCTAACTGGTAATCTAATGGCTAACCTGTTTAATCATTTGGTTTGGAGTGAGGACAGGTCAGGCACTGTCAGAGTGTAGAAACTGTTATTCTTTGTATTCTATCATATGGATCATATATCAGCCTTGGAGCAAGAGATTAGTATTTTTCTTTGGTAAGGCAATATTAAATGGAAAACTCTTCCACACTTGCAGTATTTACAAATGTTACCATAAATCAAATGGCATGAATCACAGAAGCCAACTAATGCAGAATATAAACCTTGTATATAAAATAACCTTTTTTTGTTATTTGGGCACATTTGTGGAGGATTACAGTTTGTGTTGACTGAATTCATTAAATAGGCATGCTTATATTTCATTTTAGAATATATTATTGGACTTAATCTGTTTTGCTCATCATGTTCACAGAAAGGCCTTGTAAAAACATAATCTTAAAACAAGCTGGTTACCCTAAGAAATTGGTGAGTACCACATGCCAGATTTATAGATGGCCACAGAAATCCTGAATCATCTCAAAAGTATATATGGCATCTTAAGTTATTGCCCTCCAGGCTTAGTGCCTGACCTTGTCAAGGATGGATCAGGCTGATTTGCTCAGCTTTCTAAATTCATTAACTGAACAGAAAAAAATATTAACTCATTTAAGGAAAATGACAGTTCTTGCCCAAAGAGTAGTGTGAGCCAAATAAGGGTGGAATATTTTTACCTCTCATAATATAACGTTGCTTCCACACTCTGGTGGCGTGGAGGGGAGTCTTCATATGGATCACAACCCTTTTGCAATTGTCTGTCATAACCTAATTACAGTATAAAACAATGTTCCCCATCTACAACAATCAGTTTATCTCTCATTCTGAAAACATTATTATGTAGCATCTACAATTTAGTATTTTTAAGGGTCCTATCCAAAGGCGAATTAGAAAGACAGGAAGAAAAAAATGAAGAAACAAGAGGGATTATGTATTTAACTTTCTATTGAAAAAAAAATTGATTGTAGTCCAAAACACATTGCAGAAATAATCCAGTTTGAGACCACTTTAACTGCCCTGGCTCGGTGCTAGGGAATCCTGGGAATTGTAGATTATTGCAGCACCAGAATTCTCTGACAGAGAAGACAATGTCTCACAAAACTGCAGTTCCGGAATTCCTTAGTACTGAGCTAGGGCAGTTAAAGTGGTCTCAAACTGGATTATTTCTTCAGTGCGTTTTAGACCTGTATCAATCAAATATTGGGGCTCCAATTGTGCTCCAAGAAGTCACTGACATAAATAAATACCTAGTATTATGTTTTTAATTGTTTGAATTGTTTGTTTTTTAAACTTTGTATTTTTAATGTTTTCTACTGTTTTAACTTGGACTGTTTTAGAGTCGTTAGCTGCCTTGAGTCCCTGAGTTGAGAGGGAAATAAATAAATAAACAGAATAAACAGAATAAACAAACAAACAAATAAATAAATAAATAGTAAAAGTGCTATATCTTACAGATCAAAGAGAAGAGAATCACTGTGATTTTTTTGGTATATAGTTAACATATGTCAAATCATTTTGAAAACCAAATACATTGTTTCTCATGCATTTCTGGGCAGGAAGTGCCAGGGGAATTTATGGTATGTTTGCATTCAAAATGCCAACCAGAGTCAAGCTTCCTTAGCTAATTCCCTAGCTAGTGATACATTATTACTGATGGAAAGTTACTAATGGTTATATTTCACCCAGTTCCCACTGAATGTGCTGCTAGTCCCTGGGCTGCTAGAGCACTCTTGTTTATGTCAGCATGATAAAAATGGAATATTTTGAAATCACAACATATACAGAATTATACACAATAGTTTATGGGTTTGGATGTAATATGCTGCCTTATCTGGTAACTTCAATTGTTTGACAAAATTGCTTATCAGTTGAAACATTCTTATATCATCTTGCAATTAGGGTCAAAATATACTCAGAAGATGGCTTAGTAAGGGGGGTTGCAGACTGCCAGAAATAGTGTGAATTCAGTCCACTTTTAGGGTTAGGGTTAGTGCTAAGGAATCATGGGAACTGTTATTTTTCTGAGACATTGAGCCTTCTCTGTCAGACAACTCTGATGCCACAATAAAATACAGTTCCCATGGTTCCCTAACTCTAACCCTAACCCTAAAAGTGGACTGAATTCACACTATTTCTGGCAGTCTGCAACCCCTCTAAGTTTTGTAAAATATGATAGCTTTGAGAAAGGGCAAAAATGTTTTACCTGGTCACAAGGAAAGTTCTAGCTGGGGAAAAATGCTTTTAAAAATCAGCTTTGGAAACTTTTTCCAAACTGTTTCTGAAGACATTTAAGAAAATAAACAATTTGTCTATAGTATAATTGAATAAAATATTGTGGGGTTTTTTATTTGCTTTTCACTTATGTGAATTGAAATAAGGGGTTTTGCACTAAGAGTGAATTCTTTGCATCCATCCTAAGATGTTTGGATAGAGGGCCAAGATAGGAATATTCTAATAAATAAATACATGAATACTTGAAACTTGTATGCCAACCCTGTAAGAAAGCTCATTCGTTTACACCAGTGAACAATAAGTTTCATTAAAAGCATTATCATTCAGTAGACTGCTGGTGGCAAACTTGTATCATATGATCATCATCTTCTTCTTCATCACCACTATTTTATTCATTTAGATTGTGCCTTTTCCCTAACTATGGAACTCAAGGCAGCCAGCATAATAAAGTATGCAGAAACATCAGTAAAAATATCCATACAAACATCACTTTTTAAATAATAATAATAATAATAATAATAAAGCTATAGGGTTAAAACCATTTAAAAATCATTAAAAGACAGAATAGCAGAAAGTCAATAAAACAAAAGTTATAAAAAGCAAGAGTCCTAAAATGAGTCAACTGTGCGCTCATGTTTGATCGTAGTGTCCTTAGATTGATACAAATTGTGAATATGGACAGTCTTGCAGATCCTACTTACAATTAATACAACCTGCTCATTTAAACCCAATAACTGTGTCCCATTTCTTATTACTGGGTGTGGGTACAAAACCATCATCCATGTATTCTACCTTTTGTCTAACAAGAGTACCAAAGTTACTTAGAAGAGAACAGAGCCTTTTGGTACTGTCACAAAGTAGCTCTCAAGTTTGCTTTCACTGGTTCGCAGACATGTTTGTGTATGATTTAATTTTGAAGTTTGCATCTTTTTTTTTTTTTTATCTTAGGGCACTAAACTTGATTACAAATTCTGGTGGCAGCATAGCTTGATGTGTGTCTTTGTGTTTTACTTCTATATACTTTTTTGGTAATCTTCACTCTGTTTGTTCTTTCCTATGTAAAACCAGTTCCTTGAAAATTGGATGGGGAAGTAGTTTTCCAAAAGCTATTACACCATGCAGATAATTATATTAATTTAGCTACATTAAACTAATTGTTTAAAAATTGTGGTTTAATCCAGTTTATGTAATCTGGGCAACCAAATAAAACCCAGTTCAGATATTATTTCCAGCAGGATAATCAGCTACAAACAACTCTGACTGAAAAATTGCAAACTTATTACAATGCTCCAAGGATTTAATGATACAGCACTGGGTAGTACGTTACAATAATATAGTTCCTGGCTGCATTATTTTTTCTTGAGAGTCCATGAACTCACCTGATGTGTGAATATATATAATCAACAAAGATTTACTTTATTTGTTCTCACAATTGTACCATATGGGAGTTAGGATAATCTAGCCCATTGGGAGCACTTTCACAACATATTGTTTGCTACTTAGATGGCTTAATTCCTCAGCCATTTATATCTGTAAGATTTACTTTGGCCTTGCAGAATGATCTGCCATTTTCTTCTCTGGCTGATATATTACAGTGTGAAATCAGCAATGCATGGAGGTATGAACTGAAAAATATTTTACTTCTCCTATCTAAATAGTTACAAAAGAAGCACAAGATCTATTCTTGAAATGTTTGCTTTGCTTGATTTCCTTAATTTATGAATGAAAAAACCCAACAACCTCAGATTCACATCTGTATCTCTTTTCTTCCAGTAACATTTACATTAAATCAGTGAGATGATTTGCCAACCCAGAGGAGAGATGTTTGGGTGGGAGGGACAGTAAGGGGCCGTACAGGCGGCTCCCTAAAGGGTAGCTCTGTGCCGCCCCTGGGAGCACCGGATCAGGTGTGGTTGCCGCGGCCCCTTTCCAACTTTTTGCTGCTCCACAAATAGCTGGCAAATGCCACTCCTTTTTGGGGCAGTGAAAAGCTTCCCTTAGCACCACTATGGCAGCTGTTTTATGCCCTTTGGTGCAGCATGTCTATATGCTGCACCAACGGGGCGCCCTGATGCTGTGCACCATGCAGTCAGGCATGTGGCATGACAGCGGTGTCAGGGCAGGGTCGGGGCAGCTGGCGGGTGATTGCCCCAGCCCAACTCCACCCCCAGGCTAGCCCTAAAAATTGGAAACAAAATCCTCCTCCCCAGATTATTTCTCCCCCCCCAAAAAACATCCCCCCATGACATCCAAATTCTGGAAATTTATACTTCTACCCCAGAGATATAGTCATTTCTAGAGAGAGGTTACTATCAGCTTCTGTTTGAGGCAGGTAGAAACAGCATAGGTTTGGGTGACCTTCTACAAGTTGATCTCTGTAGTCCCATCTATATGTGCATTCCATGGTGGAAGAATTCAAAGACATCGAGGTGAAGCAGATGGCCCACCAGGAGCGGACAGAGGCTGTCTGGCCACAATCGGTCCAGGACCATGGTGATCACACAGCCTGCTTCCAAGATGGGCTGCCACTGTGGTCCTAAGTCGGCCGCCGCCAGTAGCCAGATTTAATGTTTCTTTTTGAAACTGATTAAATTTCAGCCGGAGTGGTTTCTGGCTGCTTTGTGGGCATGCATTATTTGAATGCTATGCTCCCATAGTGGATGGAGGCTGCTTCTTTTGGCCCATGGATTTCAGGCCATAGCTGCGTTAGTCTGGAAAACCAGTATGCAAAGGGATCATGTAGCACCTTTGAAACTATGGGCCTCGGCAGACGACTAAAAGAGTCGTCTGCGAGACCCGGAAGAGGAGGAGCCACCGCACGAGCGGCGCTCCTTCCTCTTTCTGAGGTCACCCTGGGAGCTGCCGGCCCTCCGCATGGCCGGCGCTTCCGGGGCAACCTCCCGCCGCAGCGACCGCACGCGGTGCGGCAGAAAAGACAGGAAAAGTGCGCCCTACGCGTTTAGGGCACACTTTCCCTGTCTTCTAAAAGGAGCGACAATTTGGAGCTCCTTTTAGGGTCACTGCAGGAGCGCCGTGGTGCGGAGGCTGCAGTCCCGCGGCGCTCCGGACCAGGGCATCCCCAACGCCCTGGTCTGCATCCCCCCTCTGTGAAAGAACGGAGCTGATAGCATGCTAGGCATGCATCTAAGGAAGTAGGCTCAAGTCTACAGAAGCTCATGCTACCAGCTTCTTTCTTTCAATTAGTCTAAAAAGGTGCTACAAGAACCCGCAGCATACTGATTTTCTATATGTGCAGTTAGAATTGCCTTGTGAAATAGACCTCAATGGAGAAGGCTTTTCTTGCTCACAGCCAGTCATGTGAAAACAGGTGTCCATACTTAGAAAGTGGATCTCTACAGGCCATTTGAATTCTTATCAGTTTTTTAAAAGGTAAAGGTGTTTCCTTTTGACAAGGTTGTCAAGTTGTGTCATGTCGCCAGCATGATTGCACAGAATGCTGTTTAACTTCCCACCGAAGTGGTGCCTATTTATCTACTTGTATTTGCATGCTTTCAAACTGCTAGGTTGGCAGAAGCTGGGACTAGTGATGGGATTTCACCCATCATGTGGCACCTGGGCCTCAAACTGCCATCTTGCTGATCTTGATTGAATAATTCATTCAAAATTCAAGAAGAGAAAAAAATAGTTATTAAATTGATGTTGAAATGTATTGGGTAAAAATAGAGAAACATTGTTTTTTTTCTTTGTAAAAAAACCCCTCCCCCCCCCCCAGCAATTATATTTGTTAGAGCTTTTTCTATATGGTACTGTCTTTTTAAACATCTTGCTCTCCTAAATGTATTTGCTTCCATTTTCAAATAAAATTTAAATCCACCCTCAAGACAAAAAGAACTCTGTGTAGAAATCTACTGTCATTCCAAAAGCAATTATTCCAATGTTAAAACAAATATGGCTTGAGATAATGTTCATGACACTTTCTGTGAAGCTCCACACAATTCCTTCTTATTTCCTCTTTTGTTCAGCTATATATTAAGTTACTGTATAAGGAGACATTTAATTGTTTGACTTCAACTTACTGATCAAAATGGCCCCTAAGTGTAATAAAATCTAGATAAGGTTGAATTAATGATGGTAGGCAGTTTTCATACTCTGGGACGGAAACCCACAACTGACTGGTTTCAGCCTCATTATATATTTTGAGTTAGACACAATGTCTTTAAAGATCTAGCTGACCTTGGCTCACTCTAAGAAACCAAGTTCATTTCTGTGTTCCATCATAATCTCTTATCACTTCCTTAGGGCTCATTCCCACTATGATTTAAAGTGATTTGCTGATCGCTTTATATGTGCCTCGTTCCCATTAGAAATGGTTTCAAACCCGACTGTGATTGGTCTGACTCGTGTTGAAGTGAGACAAATGCAAATAAAATTGCTCTTTTCAAACACCAGTTTTATGGTGGTTCTTCTGGGGAAAAAAAAATATTCAGAAGAGTGTTCAACAAGCATGAATGATGGATCTGATTCACAGCAGGTAGGGAGGCAGGCAGAGTCCCACCAGGGCCAGGGTGCAGTGAGAGGAGCAGCCTCTGAGGTGGGGAAGAAGAGGACCCAGCAATTGGAGGGAGGACGGGGGAAAGGGAGGCTGGACTCCCTTGGCCCTGGCCCCAGACTCCTACAGGAAAGGAACTGGAAGCCACCCTGGGAGAACTGCGCTTCGGCCTCCTCCTCAGTGCCTCACCTACAGGAATCTTTCTCTGGCTTTACCTTTGAAAAGAAAAGAGAAAACGAATAAGATACTAGGCACGCTTTCCCTGCTTCCACCCATTTGCAATCTTTGGGTCTCCTTCTTTGCATGGGACCACCAATAGCAGCATCAGGCCCCCAGCCTCCTCCTGCAAGGCCCCCAAGGCACTGGGAGAGGAGGAAGGACGCCTGCTGGGGTGAGTTATGGGGCACTTTCTGGTTGCCTTTGTTTCCCCAAGCTATGTGGGGCCAGATGTGTGTTGTGTGTGGGGGGGGACAGAATGGGGTCTGCTTTTTGGCAGTCTGGGGCTTAGTGGCTCCCACACCAGGTGACCACAGGTCCTCCTTTTTTAGGACACAGATCTCCCTTTCAACCTTCTGTCCAAAAGCGTCTTCCATTTTGAAACACAGATGGGAATGACATGATAAAGAAATAATTTGCTTCCATAGTGGAAACTATGCATTGGTCTGAATCGAATCCGCGACCCAGTGTCAATGCAAATCGCAAACCAGTTTAAATGCAAATGGGAATGAGCCCTCAGTTATAATAATTATAATTTAATAAACTTTATTTTTTACCCCGCCTTTTGCCTGGGCAATCAAGGCAGCTCGCAAACAGTAACTTAAGTAATACAAATCCTAAAATAACAATAATAACAGAATAAAACAAGTTACCCCCCCTTTAAAATTATATATAATACTAATGCTAAAATTTTTAAAATAACTTTCATACTATTACTGCATAACAACATACTCTATGAATTATAAATCTCACTGTCCTTAGAAACATGCCAAAATCTTTAGTCTGGTATAGTTCAAGTATCTTGCACAGTTAATATTTCTAAGATATGAATATATGTAGTTGTTTTTACTGGCATATTTAAATGAGAGATATGGGACTGATCTAGGAAACTATGAATGAGCTAGCTTAACATCTGTTCTAGTTAAACCAGTGCAAAACAGTATTAAAGGTAAATTTCTCAAGGATATTGAAGAATAAGTATTACTAAAGAAGCATTAACATGATGTTTTTAAATAGAGGTGCTATCTTACTGAACTTTTAGTTGTTTCAGAGGATCAATAAGCGTGTTAAAAGGGATGATATGGTAAACAATGTGGACTTAGCTATTTTATTTTGCAAAGACCCTGAAGGAATTTATCTTATTTTACTTATATCCCACCTTTTTTCCAGAATGGGACCCAAAATGGCTTATGGTAATGTAAAACAAAATAAAAATTATACATCATATTGTGCAATTTTTTTAAAAAGAATTAAATAGGAGTATTTAAAGTGGGCTCTCACCCATGTGACTCAGTAACCTAGTGAGAATTAAGGGGCTTAACTTGCACTTTTTCACCATCTGTCTATAGATTATTCCGTCCCTCCCATGGGAGATGAGAATCCTATATGCATGAGCAAAGGCCCATGAATAATGTGTGGAAAAGAAGAGAACTTTTAAGGAAAGTTTTCCCTCTAAGTAAACAATCTTATATTAACAAAAGAGTACCTTGTATATGAAGGTATCTTCTTTCAGGCATTAGTTAGGAGTACAGCTGGCCCTCCGTTTTTGCAGGAAATCTGTTCCAAACCCTCCTCCAAAAATGGAGATTAGTGAGTATTCAAGCCCCATAGGCTTGATTGGTTTAAACAGAGGTCGCCCCTCTGTGAATATGTAAAACTGCGGACTTGAAGTCCGTGAGAACGGAGGGGTGACTGTAGTTGCAAAGTTATAAAACCAACCTAAATCGTATTCAGCCAAGGTTAGAAGCCCTAATGAAACTAGTTGAACATTCCTATTATATTCATTCCTATTCTATATTCCAATTCTACTCATGATACAGATGATGCTCTGGGTCTTGGATGTTCAAGGGAAGCTGGGAGTCTGAACCTCTTGTCCAGCCTACGATTAAGCTTCCCTAGGGACAGTGAGGCAGGCAGTACTTCCTCTCCCTATTTATCTGTCCCAAAAGTCTCTTCAAAGACTTTGCAGATCTCTCAGTCAGTTTCTCTTGTGCCTTGTGGTACAGTGTTTTATAACTCCGCATCTGGTAAACATCTTGAAGCTTCCACATGTCTCCCCAAACTGATCATCCTCACTGGGCTATCCTCTCTTATGATCTCTGTTGCTCCTACATGTTATTGAACCCCACTAAATGTAACCTAAAACCATCATGTCATTACCCCTTGGTTTACCTGGAGAGGCGAATATATCCCTCAGCTATGTTGTCCAAATAAAAGGGAGACCCTATTATCACAACATACTTAAAACATCATTGATAATACAGCATACTTCACATACAGTACTGATACATAATTTAGATGTCAATGGCCTGTGTGAATAAAAGGGTTTTCACTTCCTGGCAGAAAAAGAACAGGAGGGAGCCAACTGGACCTTCTGTGGAAAGAGAACTTATCAGTCATCAAGATAACACAGGGAGTATTTTTATGGAACAGTAAATGGTCATACAACAGAAACCAAAGTATAGGCATAAACTGTCCAGCCTCACGACGGCTAGAGATTTTCCTTCTTTTAAAACTCTTTTATAGTGACTAATGAAACAATCCTTCTGCCACTCCATTTTTTTCTTTGCTCACTCAATGGAAAAAAAAAACTTTCAAAACGCCTGGCAGTAAATGACATGTTTAGTAAAGTGAAGACTTCAGGTGCATTCCTTAGCATCTCTAGGAAAAAATAAGATTTTTCCTGCCTCAAACCACGCAGAACTGCTTATAGACAAAGTAAGCAGTGATAAGCTAGGCGGATTCATGATCCAGCCTATTATACAACAGTATCTTCTATTCCAGTGAAACACTCCAAGAATCAATATAGGGAGCAGTGTATTTTAACTTGTTCATAACTGATCTGCTAAGCAGGGATGGTTGAGTTTGTGGATGATGTAAAATCATCCAGGGTGATGGAAGTAAAACAAACAAACAAAAAAGTACTTTAAAGGACTAAAAAAAAAAAAAAAAATCTCTTTAAGGTGGGGACCCTGGCAACAAATTGGACATGAGATTCAAAGTGTGAAGTGATATACATGAGGGTAAAACCATAACTTCACATATCTTGAGGAAATCTAAGCTGGTGGCAACTGACAAAGGGCCTCTACAGATGGCGCTTTGCACCATCTTGGAGGCAGGGAAGAGGAGGGGCAGCCACACACCGGGCACCCCAAACCCTCCCCGAGGACGTCATGATGGCGCACGCCATTATGTACGGTGTGTGCTGTCAACATGTCCTTCCGGCACAGCATCTTGACACGTTGCACCGGAAAAGATGCAGAAGAGCCGTGTGGTGGCTCTTGATGCATCCCTTCTGCCGGCTCTAAAAGGAGCGGCATTTTAGCACTCCTTCCAGAGCCAGCAGAAGGGAGGATTGGGGCCGAGGTGTGGGGCAGCCTCAGCCCCAATACTCTGCTTCCCAGGGCGGCCCATGGCCGCCCGTCTGCATCTCCCCAATGAAAGGAATCATGGGTTTGAAGTAGGTGACTCAACTTTAACACAGTGTGTAGGTGCTTTGAAAAAAAGTAAGTGCCATGCAAAGGATAGGGAAGTAATGTGCCTGACAGCTCAGATAACAAACATTTACAACACTTGAAACAATATTTATTTGTTTGTTTTTCAAAAATGCAAATAATAAAGGGGCATATTGGAAGTACTAGAGTCTGATATTGCTCAATAAGCTGAAGATGGGAGAACAGGCAGAATAAAGCATGTACAGTGGACCCTTGATATCTCCTGGGTTTTGATTCCAGGACTCTCCATACCATTATATACACTGGCATAGGAAAATGGTGTCCCTTTTATAATGGCAAAATTAAAGTCTACTTTTTGGATTTTTTTTTTAAATTTCAAGCCATGTATGGTTGAATCCATGGATGCAGAATCTGTGGATAAGGAGGGCCAACTGTAGTACTTCACACAGCATATTCATCAAGGTATGATTTTCACCACCAAGATTGTAAGATATACATGGAAGAGAAGGCTATCCATGACCTTTGTGAATAATACAAGGATGACTGAAACATACAATTCCCAAATCAGAGGCCCCATGCCTAAAAATACTAACTGCTGAAGAAGAGTAAAAAGTACAGGCTATTAGTCTTGTGTTTTCCTCATGCACTTCCCACAGGACACTTGTTGAGCATGGTGGAAATCAGGATACTGAGCTAGACAGGCCTTTAGTCTGATCCAGTGAGGCTCTTCTTATATCATTAACAAATATGTAGACATTGTAAAGAGTAAGAGAAAATAATTACAATACTAAATCTCCATCTCAATAACATAATTTAGTTCTATAAAATAATGAATATTTAAAACAAAAAATGCTACTCTCCCCAATGGCAAGTGATTTGATGAATTGTAAACAGTAGATCTATTTAAACTTTATTCATGGTACTGAACAGCTAATCTAGCCATGAATCATTTGAAGCTGAAGTTCAATGCATCCTGGAATTTCAGCTGTTCTTTCCTGCTCTTTCACAGTGACAGGATTATTACTATCCTAGCAAATGCCTATAGCAATACTTGGCAAATAAATGAGAATTCACATCACTGCTTGTCTTAATAACATCCCATAGGCATTGTTTTCTCAATTCTGGAATTTTAGCTGAAAGCCTCAAGAGTCTTCTATCCATCCTGGGGCAAAACCAAGATAGAGGCAAATAATAAACAAGGATCAAAACTAGTCCTTTAAAAATAGGGAGCAGACATAAGCACACACAAACACACACACACACCCCTAGCTCTGCATGTTAAAAAAAAAAGATATGATGGCACTTTCCCATTAAGATAAGGCACTCTGTTTAAATGTTGTATCTTAATCCATCAGAAGCTTTGTTTCATAAGCAGCTCAAATTACTCAAGCTGAAGATGCAGTAATAATTGCTTACCTGACTCACAGGCAAATGTCTTTGACGTCTCATCATGAAAGATAATTGCCACTGCATGCTTCTTTGTCTCTCGAGGCAGTCTAGTTATGTTTTTGATGTTGTGCAGCTCAGTTACCTTAAAATGAAGAGATATAGAATGGAGTCTAATTTATAAATAGTAGGATAAAAAGATAACCTCTCCAAATGTTTTATTCCACTTTAGCCACCCCAATGGAACTGCCTCAATTAAAGTTGATAAACAATTTGCACACAAATTGTTTTTGTATGTGTGCAAACAAATGTGCAAAGTCACCAAAGGATTGCAGAATTGCTTGCAGAATAACTATTCTGTCATACATGATTTATTTAGCTTTTATATACTTTATGAGAATCTCAGACAGAAAAATCAGCCAATGTATTTTCCTCTGTCTTGGCTTTGTGACTACAAACTGCTTGTCTCAAGTCCCAAAGTGGCAAATCTGTAGCAGAAGCAGCAGCAAATAGGTTTTCATATAAAAAAATGCTACAACTTCAGCAGGAAGAAAGAAGTTCATCCATCATGCCACTTAGCATCATGGATCTTTGCATTGGTGTGGTCTTCCATTTTCAAACAAATTGACAATTCTAATGATATCCAAGCCTAAATCAGAGAAAGACCAGCAAAGGAAATGCACACGCACTGCCTTTAATTTAGTGAGTTATAAACCTAGAATGTTACTTTTTACAGTAATTGCTTCTGCTACTTGTTAATAATGTTTAAAAAGTAACTTTTACAATGATGAAGACAAATTCATCTAATTGTTATATTATTTGTTGCATTACTCATTATTTGTCTGTAACTTTCTCATAGTTTTAAGGGGGGAGAACTCATTCAAAATGGCAAGAAAGTGGAACAAAACTCATGAAAACACCAGTGGAAGCAGTCCTTGTTGCACCAATAAGTTAAAGATAATTGCATTACTTGGAATTCACTGCTTCCAACCTTTGGAAATAAGCAGAGCTGTCTTTCTGCTTATTTGTTGTTGTTGTTGTTGTTGTTGTTGTTGTTGTTGTTGTTGTTTTTCAGAAGAACAAAGGTCTCCCATAGATTATTCAGCTTTTCTTTCTACAAAGACATGAGCCTTCAGATCTCAATAGCATTTGAACACAAGCTTAACTCACAGTACATTTAAAGCTGCAATCCTATCTTGAACTAAACCTCACTGGACTTAAATATGAGTTACTTCTGGTTATGCAGTACTTGTCAGCACCCAGAAACTGCCAACTGTGGGCCTTTGCAGACTGCCAGAAATAGTGCAAATTGAGTCCACTTTAAATTGAGGCACTGCCCTGGCTCAGTGCTAGGGAATTATGGGAACTGTAATTTATTGTGGCACCAGAGCTCTCTGACAGAGAAGGCTCAATGTCTTAGAAAAAAATACAATTCCCATGATTCCCTAGCACTGAGCCAGGGCAGTGCCTCAATTTAAAGTGGACTCAATTTACACTATTTCTGGCAGTCTGCAAAGGCCAATGTGTCTCCCCAAATTTTTGCCCTGAATCATTACCTTTGCAGATGAAGATATGTGGAGATGGCTCCCACTGACATCATATTCACAATTATCAGGCTCCCTACAGCCTGCCTTATAGCTATTGGCTATACTGAATGATGCCCAGTGATGTGTTTTAGTGTGATAGAGCTCTTGAGACCAATTAGCTCTTCAGAGGACATCTGGGGTTTGACTACACTGGGAAATCAGGCATATGGGGATGACGTCTTTGTGCCAGTTCTTTGTAAGCACAATTGGACTGTCAGGTGAAGTGCTAAAATCTGAAGCAGACCCTTACCTGCATATCTACACAGAGAGTCCAAAAGTGGGTGGCTGTGTTGCTTTAGAACAATTTCTAGCAGTTTCACCTCTACTAAGGACACAGCTTTTGTAAAGTCACCCTCACCAAATACTTTGGATACTGTGCATTAGCAACAGTGATCATTCATAAAAACACATCGCTGATGGGAAAGTCTATTTTCTGTTCAGTTACAGTGAGGAATGTAGCTAAACTCAGAGGGAACAGGGGAGTCCAAGGCAGAATGGCAGATAGTGCCATATTCCCTGTTGATCAAAATGTCCTTGGTCTTTGAACCTGTGAGCCCTTGCTCCATTACACAACTGGCCAGGAACCCAAGCCTTTTGGAAAACAGGGTGTGATATGGGTAGCCATGCCTACACAGCTTCCTTCGCAGCAGGATCTCTGAAAAAAGGTTGAAGTTATAATCTCCCATTCCCAGACAAATAGATAACTACAATGGCAATTTAAGAATTTTAATTTCATCACACCAATAATGTTCAAATTGCTCTGCCTTCTCCTAGGGACTTTGATCAAGATGCTGGTGATGAGAAGGGTATAAATGTAGCATCCAGGAATTGCCACAAGGCCCACATGGCAAAAAGCATGACCCACACACCTGATGTATAAGGTTGCAATATCAGTTCCTTAAAATTATTCCAAACCAGAAAGATAACCATTCTGGCCTAGTGTAAGAACAATCTCACACTAGTCATGACCTATTTCTCAAGAAATAGAAACCATGGTGTGGATGGGAGATGTACGCTCAGCCTATTTGCAACATCCCCAAGTTAATGAGAAAGGTCTGAGGGGGAAATGTAACCACATCAAAATGAATACAATTCCATCAGGTTCTCTAAAATGCAAAGTCATGTAATTGTGTTCACTTAAACCCCTTTTATTTTCTCTGTAGACTTCCCAATATGTGGAAGTTGTTCCCTCTACTGTACAACTTTTGATTATACCAAAAGGTGCTGTAATGAAAGTTGCAATAACAAAAGTATCATAGGTAACTTGATCATTAGCATATTAGGCCAACACAGTAATTTGCTCAAGAACACTCAAATGAGCAACACAAATCAGCAGTAATTTCAGATTAACCACTCCTTGTTGAAACCCAAAGCAACATTCATTACATTGAGAGACCTACTCAGATTAGTTGCAAAAAGTTACAGAAACAAGATAATGCTGGTAGCACAGATTTCCAAGTGATTTCCAAGTCTTTGCCCTTTATAACTTACATAATGCAATTTATTGTTTGAGTTTAATGCCCCTGGCTACAAACATCACCACTGTCATTACAAGTGCCAATTCAATTTTTTTTTGTTTTTCAGAAACTGCATTTTCTAGTCTTAAAAAGGCCTTGTAGCTCTGCAATTTCTGTTGGCTTGAGTAGAAATACTGTTGGAACATGGAACTAGGGAGCCATTGTTTGCTATGGAAAGATAAAGAAAGGCTAGAGTTGCCCCAGGGCAGTTACTGTTTCACAGTTTTTCAAGTAACAAAAACAATTATTCTCTTCCCAGAATGAGGGTGGAAAGACAGCTGTAACTGCAAATGTTTTTGCTTTGGTTTACATTGGTGGAAAAGGAAGTAAATGAGCCCTTTCTTCAAATAAGGATTTCAAGAAAGCAAAGACCTTCTCTTTCTAGTGATCCAGATTTCCTAGACTTCCATTCATTTGTAAATGTGTTTCTAAATTGTTTTCCCCCTTTTCCTTGTGTTTGTTTTCTGTCTGTCCTCTTAATATTAAATCTAGACTGAGATTCCCTTTTGGGCAGCTTCACCTCTTTATACTTTACCAATAATGAACAGCTGCTACAGCAGCAGTATTTTGAGTGTTTCTGAAGTGATATCCCCTGTCCTTCATTCAATGATAAAACAAATCAATAAATACTCTCTTACTCATATACAGCCAGGTATTTGACTCTTCATATGTAATTATGGAGGGAAGCAGACGGCGCTTTGCGCCGTCTTGGAAGCAAAGAAGGGGAGGGGCAGCTTCACGCTGGGCGCCCCAACCCCTTCCTGAACACGTCATCGGAGTGCCCATCGCTCCACACGATGGGCGTTCCAATGACGTACTTCCGTTGTAGTGTCCACACACACTGCGGCAGAAGAGACGCTGAAAGTATGCCCAACACCTCTTGCGGCTCACCTTCGGCGCCTTGTGGAAGGAGCACTATTTTAGCGCTCCTTCCAGGGCCCGAGAAGCTGTGGATTGGGGCCGATCCGCAGCTTCTCGGGGCGGCCCACAGCCACCCGTCTGCTTAGGCCCTATGAGCATATAAGTGGTATAATATAATTTCATAAGTCTATAATTTGATTCTCCCTATTCTAAATAATATTATCTGAAGTACTGAGAAACCAAGAGTACAAAAGGGAAAGAAGAAACGTCTGTCCAAATTCAAGTACAACATATTTAATAATTTTTCATATTCAGTAAATTTTATACTCAGTAAGTATACAATTAGAGTGTACATTAAAAACAGTAAGGAAGGGATTAACTGAGCCATAATGATGTTACCACAAATGCCAAGTACACAACTGGGCAACAAATTGGAAATGCAAAAAGACACAGACAAAACAATGACAAGAGCAGTGGTTATTGCTCAAGAGTTGGGTCAGAATCCAGCCATGGCTGGCAGCATTTATTTCCTTTCTCTTTTGAAGCAAAGCTGAAATATCTGGATCCACATCAGTCAATTTCTAAGACGCAAGTGTTTGGCAGACATGGTAGTATGTAATACCAACAGTCTTCCAACTAATCCCCCTGGAGTACAGTGTGTGCCTTCAAGCTGCCTGTCGACTTATGGTGACCCCATTAATTTCATAGGTTTTTCTTAGGCAAATAATACTCAGAGTTGGTTTTCCTCTGAAATATAGCGTACAACACCTGGTATTCATTGGCTTAGTTTCCACATTCAGACAGGATCTCGTGCCTTTAGGGTATAGTATCACTTTTTAAAAAGTGAAAGTCTTCTATGAACTAAAAACACCTTTTCAAACACAAACAAGCAACTTACATTTGAAGGGGAAATGAGTGGTTATATTGATTTTTCATCAAAGGCTTTCTCCCCAGATGCATTTTAAACTTCTCTTTAAATTTAAAAGAGGAAAATAGAGGGTGGGAAAATGAAGATTGTACCATAATTTCTAAAAGCTCTAAATAGTGGTAAAGACCATAAGGTACATTCAGAGTTTTTAAAGGATCATTTCAGTCACTGATCAATGCTCTATTAGATGGCATTTGTTTTTAATCAACTGAAAAATTAATCTTGTAATAAATGTTTTCTAAGTTTCTATTTTCAAAGTATACCAGAAGCAGAACATCAGAAATTGAGAACTGCTGTGCTGCCTTTGCCCAAAGGTTTATTTCCCCACTCTTTCCTGATGGCCTGGGGAACAAAGAAGCAAGATACAGTCAGCTATTTATATCCATGGATTCAACCATCCATGGCTTGAAAATATATTTCTTTTAAGTTTAAAAATCAAATCTTGACTATACCATTTTATATAAGGGACACCATTTTACTACACTGTTGTATACAATGGGATGTGAGCAACCACAGATTTTGGTATCTATAAGGGGTCCTGGAACCAAACCACAGCATATACCAGGGGTAGGCAACCTTTCCCCTTTAAGGGCCGAGGGACTTCAGCTCCCAGAAGCCTCAGCCATGTTGGCCAATAGTCCCATGTTGGCCAATAGCTCCTGGGATTCTGGGAGCTGAAGTCCTTCGGCCCTTAAAGGGGAAAGGTTGCCTACCCCTGCTGTTGGCAATTATTCCTTTTGGTGTTTCAACTAGAGGTATAGTCCTGTTTCACTAGTAATGTTCACCAAACTGTGGTATAAAACAGTAAGATCAAATGCAAACTCTCCATCTCTTGGTTTTAGCGGTTTATTAAAACATATTTTCTTCTCACAAGAAAAGGGGGAGCCCATTCACACTACAGAGTTATACTGCTATTATTCCACTTTAACGGCCATGCTGCCATCTTATGCAGTCCTGGAGTTTGTAATCAACTAGAGTGCTCTGGCTGAGAATTCTTAAATGCTCCTCCCTAAACTGCAGATCCCAGGATTCCATGGGCTGGAACAATGGCAATTAAAGTGGGATAATAGTGGTCTAATTGCATAGTGTGAACAGGCCCCAGGAAACCAAACTCTCCCTACAAATGAATATTTTTATTAAACCACCATCCTTCACAGGATGGTCTTACAAGGGCATCACACAATGTCATTCTCAACATGTAATTCTCCCTTTGTTTTTCTTCCACTTCCAACTTTTTTTCCTACCACCAAAAATCTATGAAGTAGAAAAAGAGATAATAACTGCACAGTGGGCTATTTCATACTATACAATTATAGCAGTGTGACTATGTCACTTGAATTGCCATAGGTATGCCCTATGGAATTCCGGGGACTGTAGCCTGGTGCAGGCACTAAAGTCTGAGGCTGAGAATTCTATATATCCTTTCCTAAACTTCAAACCCCAGGATTCCATGGATGGAATCATGACAGTTCATAGCCCTCTAATTCTATAGTGTGAAAGGGTCTAGTTTTGGGCAAGTCAGATAATGAGAACAGGTCCTCCATGTGGAAATGAATGAATTGGTTTATTTTGGCCACAGACCAGAACACATCTGGAAATATCCTAAAATAACAAACTAGGATTGGATGTGATGTGCAGTTCTACAAAATATTTAACCTTTATACCACTCTTTCATCAAGTCTGCAGTCTCTCGCTTGGAAGTCAGACACAATGGCCACTATACCTGGTCAGATTTTTGGATGCTATGTTTCTTCCTCATCTCCTTAGTTTTGTACTGTCTAGCCTAATAAAGAATTCCAGAGAACACAAAAGTATGCCACTTTTGTGACTTTGGTACTTATCGGACCACTAAAATAAACCTTCTTACCTCTCTCAACTTCAATCTTAATTCGGGTGGCAGGTGGATATTATCACAGGGATTTTGGTGCCAAATCCACCACTCACGTCCAGCCCACATTGAGCTTGGGTCCCAGGGGCACTCACCATGCCTCTTTTCGAAACTGGGAGTTTTCTGACTTAAGAAAATGGCCACTGGAGCATTCCTGGGATCCAGGATGGACGCAGGCAGCAGATTCAGCAACAAAATCCCTGTGATAGTATCCGAATGAAGTCGGGAGAAGTAAGGAGGTTTATTTAGTGGTGTGATAAGCTCCTTTAGTGGTCCTAACATAGGTATTACACTCTCAGATTTTTATTTAAGCAACAGGTTTCCATCACAGACATCATGAGATAGTGTGATTTAATGACCCTGAACATTGTTTCTGAAGCAAGCACACATGAGGAAGAAGTACTGAAGCTCATTCCTCCAACATTTTGGTAGAAAGCTGGGACAGAAATTAAATAAATAACTAAATAAGCTAGGAATTTTCTTTCTGAACCAGGCCATGTTGTTTCTTGGTGTATGTAGTGCTTCCTTTGTTCACTAAGCCTATCACTAGTCATTTTCATTAAATGATTTAAGAGCAGGTGCATAATTTATTTGTGTGTACTCTCTCTACTATATTTGTAATGTTAATATTATCTAGGCAGAACCAGATTCTTAAAATTCACATGGGAAAGATTTCTTTTCCCTGGTCCCATTACATGCTTCCCTTTGTATTTTTCCAGTCCTGTAACCTTTAATGTGACAAGATAATCAGTACATCAGTACAAACACTTCTCAAAGGATGACACTACAGATTGCTACAAGAGATGGACAAACTCAGATTATGTTCACAACATATTCAGAATAACCTGAGCCCCAGTGAAATAAGTCACTCCTCTTCTGTGTAATAGATTGATGTCTAAATGTGCAAGCATCAGGTTGTCACTATTGCATTTTCAAGTGATCCTGTGCATTCCATTGACTTTTTAAAGGGTTTCCTACTAGGCTCCCAACATCTCTTTCCTTGACACACATGAAAAATGCAAATTTCATCAGTACACGTATGTACTGATAGGATCAAGGGTGTATGGGGGGGTATGACTTTGCCATTCCATAAGAATTCTATATAGATTTTTCCGTATAGAATGTATATTGAATCCTTTATCCAAAGGTGTTTTCTCGTAACAGAGATATGAGTGCCATCCTGTTTTTAAGTCGACACCTTCCAATTCTAACAAATTTGGGTTTTTAAGCAAAATCCAATCTTTTATCCATAATAATATACTTGCCTTATAATATAGTTCTATATCTGGAAGACCCAGACCTCCTTTCTCTTTCCTATCTTTTAAGACCTCTGCTTTAATTCTGGGTTTTCTTCCTTTCCAGATGAACTTGCTGATGTCTTGATTCCAAATACGGAAGTGCTGCTTAGTTAAATAAATGGGAATTATTTGAAATAAATATAGCATCTTAGGCAATACATTCATCTGTATTGTAGCAATTCTTCCCAATAGGGAAAGTTGTTTTTTGTCCCATGTTTCCAGATCTTTTTTTAAAAAAATTCCATGTTGGTGCATAGTTATTTTTGTATAAATCCGAGGTTTTTTTTTGTGATTGTTATTCCAAGATATTTTACCTTATTAAAGATTTGGTATCCTGATTGCTGTTTTAGTGTTTCTTCTTCTTCTTTTGATAGATTTTTTTGTTATAATTCCACTTTTGAGTTTATTTACTTTTAGTCCTGTCATTATACTGAATTCTTCTAAAATTTCTTCTAATCGATTTGTACTTTTTGATGGGTCATCAAGAAATATAACTACATTGTCCGCAAATGATCTAAGCTTGTATTGATATTTGTTAATTTCTGGAGATTGAATCTTATTATCATTTCTTATTTTGTATTTAAAACTTCCATTACAAAGAGGAGAGGAGACAAAGGACAGCCTTGACGTGTACCTTTTTTTATATTACAAATCCTTGTTTTTTCTCCATTTACCAGAATTTGAGTTTTTTGTGTATTATATATTTGATGAATTCAATTTAGAATTTTTCCTGTTATTCCCATTTCTTGCAATAATAAATCTAGGAATTGCCAGGTCACATTACCAAAGGCCTTTTCTAGATCTAGGAACACCATTCCTAACTTCTTTGATTTATGAATATCATATAATTCCAAAATATCTAACGTCATTCTAATATTATGGATCAGCGTTGATAGCACCTTTTTTAGTCTGGTTGCTAAGATTGTTGTATATATTTTGTAGTCGGTGTTCAATAATGCAATAGGTTGGTAGTTATTGATATTTTCAGGATCTTTATTCTCTTTATGTATTAGTGTAGTGAGGGAGTATCTCCATGAGTCAGGATAATTTCCACTGTCTATTTCTTGTATTGTTTTATGTAGTGTTCCTGTTAATTCATATCTAAATATTTTATAATACTTTGTTGATAAATCATCTGGTCCTGGTGCTTTATTATCTTTCAGGTTTGTGATAGTTTGATCAATTTCTACCATCGTGATTGGTGCATTCAAATAATTGATATCTTGTTCTGATAGTTTTATTATTATTTTCTTTTTTTAAGTACTCCTTCATTTTTGCTTTTTTTGTTCTGATATTTCCTGTGAAGAGAATAAATTCTCATAGTATTCTTGTATAACTTTCTTCAGATCATTTTGTTGTGTATATTCTTGCTCTTTATTTTTAAGTTTCAAAATTACATTTTTTCATTTTCTTTTTAAATCTTCTCAATAGCCATTTTCCCACCTTATTAGCATTTTCAAGTGATAATATTTCAAATATTTCATTTTGTTTGTTATTTCTTGTATGGAAATCTGTTTTAGTTGGTTCCTTATTCTTTGTCTTTCTTTATTTAATTTTAAATCTTTGGGGCTTCATTTATGTTGTTTTTCTATTTCCGTTAGTTGATCTAATAAATCTTTTTCTTTTTTTTTTCTTTCCCCCCCTTTTTTCTTGTTGTATGAGTAAGCCTCTTACGACTGCTTTGCTTGCATCCCATACAACATTTGTTGGGTTCCTTTATACATATTTTCTTGGAAATATATTGAAAGGTCTTTTTTGATTTTTGTTACTATTTATTCATCCGCTAATAATGCTTCCTTTAAATGCCGCATATATTTCTTTTTCTTTAGGTTTATTGACAGTGATATTGGTGAGTGGTCCGACATACTCATAGGCAAGATATTATTGCTTGATATTTCTTTGCTTGTTATTGAGGATACAAAAATCATATCTATTCTTGACCAGGCATTAAATCTGTTTGAATAAAAGGTATAATCTTTGTTTCCTTTACTGTGTAATCTCCATATATCTATTAGTTTTTGTTCCTTGAAAAATTCAAATGCCAATCTTGGTAATTTCCCCTTACATTTTTCTCTACGTTTTTGTGTGGATCTATCTCCTGTTGAGTTAACCACTCCGTTCCAATCCCCTGCGATTATGATTTTATCGTAGTCATATTGCCTTATGGTATTTTTAAGTTCTTTGAAAAAGTTGAATTTATCTTCTTACAGTGTATAGATGTTAATTAGTAATATTTTCCCAAGCTCTATATTTAGTTCAATGGCGATGTCATGTCCGTTCTTGTCTTTAAAAATCTCTTTTGTTTTGATGATATCCCTTACTTATATTGCTACCCCTTTTTTCTTAGAAGAGATGTTAGATGCTGCGAACATTTTACCTAATTTTTGGTTTTCTAACAGATGTAAGTCTTTATTTCTAATGTGTGTTTCTTGAATACATGTTATGTCCTTCTTCTTTTTTGATTAGATAGTGTAGAATTTTGTTTTGTTTGCTTTTTGAATTTAAGCCATTAACATTCCATGATATTACTTCTAATGACATTTTTCTTTTAATTAATCAATTTTTATAATAGTTAATATCTATAACTTAATTTCTTTCCTTTTCTTAATCTTAAATTAGTTTAAATATACTGTTTTTTCCCATTGCTTTCCCTTTTTTCTCTCTTTCTTCATCTGTTATTTCTTCTGTTAATTTTGTTCATGTTCCTTCCTCTTCTTGGTTCTCTTCTTGTCTTTTTTTCTCTACTTTAGTTTGTTGATTTGTTTCCTCATTCTCATCTTCTTCTGAGTCTTCTAGATCTATTAAAATATTTCCCTTATCTTCCATGCCATCTTCATCCTGCTCCTTTTGTCTCCTTTCTTTGCTTGAATCAGTTCCTTTTTCTAATCTATTTGTTTCTTCCTCTTGATTTCTTGCCTCTGTTCTTTTTTCATGTTCTTTTTCTTTAGTTTCTTCTTTTTTGAGTTTAGTACTTTCTAAAAACTTTTTAGCTTTCTGCAATGTATCTATCTGTTAAGGAAAAAGCAACATGGGATATACAGTAATAGAAATAAAAATATGTATGTGAATGTCAAAGTGACTAAGCAGGAGCAATCAGGAAGATACACAGGTGAAAAAGATAATATAATTAAGAAGCCTTGAGAGCCAAGGACAAAGTTATAGAAGGTATATTGAGAACACCTGTGATAGATTGCAAACACCTGAGACTCATTAAGTGGTCAAGGTAAAGTGATGAAACACTTGGGTTGGTCTTAGGTATGGGATGATCTATGTGGACCAATCAAGATGTATGTACACACCCACTGGGTGGAAACTGACTGGTGGGTGGTGTCTAACAATGGCTATAAATTGCAATGTTTGCTAATGTACATTGTGGAGTAGTTTGGTGTATTGTGGAGTAGTGTTGGAGATATTGTGAAGTGTAGAGATTGTGATTTGTAGGGCATATAGTATTTATATATAGTAGAATAAAGTAGATCTTTTATATAAGACTACTGAGTTGTCTGGTGTCTTGAGGGAAGATACAAGAGCCAGAAGAATCCTGGAGAAGTTTGGAGACATCTCAGGAAGAAGAGTGAGAAGGCTTGGAGAGTTTGTCAGGGTCTTCAGCCTATTCTCTGAAACTCTGCTGCTTGGGAAAGAAGCATCAACCACTGATCAAAGCTGGTCAGCTCTGCTGCATAACAAGGTGGTGAGTTAGAGCCAGAGGTGAAGAGCTACAACTCCCATCATCCCTGACACTATCACCCATCTCTTTTTTTCTATTATGAAGCTTACTCCTTCTATTCTTCTGTATTTTATATTATTCTGTATCAAATAGTCTGTTAATTTCTGGTATTCTTTTCTTTTTCTTAATATCTGCACTGGAATATCTTTAAATATTTGAACCTCCTGGTCTTCTACATAACATTTTTTTTTGGTAGTTTGTTTCAAGGATTAAATCTCTTACCCTTTCTTGTACAAAGTAGATGTTTATGTCTCTTGGTAATCGCCTTTTTGTCGCTATCCATGAATTAACTCTGTATAGTTTGTCTACCTCTCCATCGAGCTGTTCTGTTGGCTAATTGATAAACTGGGCCAGGTCTGGTATGATACGAGCTTCTAAGTCTTCATTATAATTTTCTTGTAAACCTCTTATTTTTAATGCCCTCCTTTTAAGTTTTAATTCCAGTGAGGCTTTCTGGTTATCTTCCTGGTGTTGTATTTTTTCTATTATGGTTGTTTTTCTCTCTAAGTTGTCTGTTCTCTCAATTTCTACTACTTTGGTTTGCATTTCCTTCATTTCTGTTGTTATTTTGTATATACTCTCTTTAAATTCCTGTAATTCTCTTTGAAGTTCATTTGTTTTTTCATTTCTTTAATTTCTGCTCCTATTTCTGCTCGGATTTCATTTCTGATATCAGCTCTTAATTTCTTAATTTCCTCTAGTAAAATATTTTTTGCTCCTGTATCTGTTGTTTTTCCATCCACAGATGCATTGATAATTTCCTCTCCTTCCTGTACATGTTGCTGTGGATCAAAACCAGTTGCCATTTTCTTACTATAAAGTTATATCAATTTTAAGATAATAAATGAACCCCAATTTTGTCTGTTCAATTTACTATGCAAGGTATACTAAAGTATACTAGAGTGCTATTATTATGTCTGATATATATTCCTTCAAATTATTTGAGGAGGAATATAGATCTTATTCAGTAATCTTCTATAGTCTCAAAAAAGGAAACATAATTTATATATTTTGTGGCTTAACCATTATTCCACTGCTTAAATGCTGCACATAAATGACTGTAAATTAAAAAATATGTACTTATCAGAAATCACTGCCCCTTTTGCTTTTTTTCCCACTGCTGGGATGGGCTAAGAGTAGCTAAGCTGCAGTTCCAAACTTACTGCTAAAACTAGCAGGTTTATACACCGGTAGACAGAGAGGGCAGGTGGAGGTTCCAAAGTCTCTACCACTTTGCTTACTCTCTCTGCAGCAGCCGGTGGTTGGATAAAGGCAAGCAGAGGTTTTGAAGGCTCTGCTGCCACGCTTGCTCTCTCTGTCTGTCTCTCTCTCTCTCACTGCCTCATCCCTCCTAGCAGCTGCTGGTGGTTGGAGAAAGGCAAGCAGAGGTTTTGAAAGCTCCGCTGCTGTGCTTGCTCTCTATCTCTCTCTCGCTCTCTCACTGCCTCCGCCCTCCTAGCAGCCACCGGTGGTTGGAGAAAGGCAAGCGGAGGTTTTGAAGGTTCCGCTGCCATGCTTGCTCTCTCTGTCTCTCTCACACTCTCTCACTGCCTCCACCCTCCTAGCAGCCACTGGTGGTTGGAGAAAGGCAAGTGGAGGTTTTGAAGGCTCCACTGCCGTGCTTGTTCTCTTTGTCTCTCTCACACTCTCTCACTGCCTCTGCCCTCCTAGCAGCCCTCCTAGCAGCCGCCGGTGGTTGGAGAAAGGCAAGCGGAGGTTTTGAAGGCTCCGCTGCCGTGCTTGCTCTCTTTGTCTCTCTCATGCTCTCTCACTGCCTCCACCCTCCTAGCAGCCTTCCTAGCAGCCACCGGTGGTTGGAGAAAGGCAAGCGGAGGTTTTGAAGGCTCCGCTGCCATGCTTGCTCTCTCACTGCCTCCACCCTCCTAGCAGCCACTGGTGGTTGGATAAAGGCAAGTGGAGGTTTTGAAGGCTCTGTTGCTTCGCTTGCTCTCTCTCTCTCTCACTGCCTCCGCCTTCCTAGCAGCCACCAGTGGTTGGAGAAAGGCAAGCGGAGGTTTTGAAAGCTCCACTGCCATGCTTTCTCTCTCTGTCTCTCTCATGCTCTCTCACTGCCTCCGCCCTCCTAGCAGCTGCTGGTGGTTGGAGAAAGGCAAGCAGAGGTTTTGAAGGTTCCACTGCCGCACTTTCTCTCTCTGTCTCTCTCTCGTTCTCTCACTGTCTCCAGCCTCCTAGCAGCTGCCGGCCATACAGGATATGGAAAAAAAGAAAAGAAATATCTTTATTATAAGCTACCTCAATGGACTTCCCCACAAGAAGCCCATCATAATAAAGAAACACCCAGACAAGAAAATTGATCACTTATGATTTTTTTTAAATAAAATCCACACACGGAGTTAGATTAAAAGCCAGAGAAGAATTACAACAGGACAAGATTAATATCTATTGGCTAAAGTATATGCAAATAAAAGAAGACTTCAAAAGAGATGTGGAAAAATATGGAATCAAGGAAGAAATAAAAATATTTGACAAAATACTGAAAGAAGGAGAGAAACAATGGATAAAAAAGACATATAAGTGGCTATTAGAAATAAAAACAGGAGAAGAAGTGATAAAACAAAATATGATAATATGGATGCAGAACATTGGCCACACAATACCCCTACAGAACTGGGAGAATACATGGAAAAATTGCAATAAATTTACCAAGTGCAATATACTAAAAGGAAACTACCACAAAATATTTCATCGATGGTATATCACTCCCTCAAAACTAGCTAAAATAAATAAAAACAATGAAAGTAAATGTTGGAAATGTAGGGAAGAGACAGGAACCATGTATCATATGTGGTGGAAATGTAAGAAAAGTAAAAAATTTTGGGAAGAAATTCAAAAAAAATGTGTGAGATCATTCAGAAAAAAATATCCCCCTTAAACTGGAATTGCTCTTATTAAATATAATTGATGTGATAGATTGCAAATTAAGTCAAGATGAAAAAAGTGTAATACTGTACATGGTAACAGCTGCATGACTTACTCTAGCAAAATATTGGAAATCTGAAACACCTATGGTAACTGAATGGCAAATTAAATTATATGAATTAGCAACAATGGATAAATTATCAATGTATACAGCAGGAAAAAGATTTCAACAGTATGAAAAAATGGGGAAAAGTACAGAATATATTGTTTTTGGAAAAGGATAATTAATTGTAGTAAACAAGATTTATTCTATTGTAAAGAAATAAAGAATAATGATTATGTAATAATTAACATCAATGACACCACTGTTGTGCATGTGCTGGTAACCTCACGCCTTGACTTCTGTAACGCGCTCTACATGGGGCTACCCTTGTACTTGGTTAGGAAATTACAGCTGGTACAAAATATGGCAGCCAGGCTTGTGTCTGGAACATCTAGGAGGGACCACATTTTTGAGGTCCCTCCACAGGCTGCCTATCAGCTTCCGGGCCCAGTACAAGGTGTTGGTTATTACCTTTAAAGCCCTAAATGGCTTGGGTCCAAGCTATCTCAGGGACCACTTCCTTCCATACAATCCTCCCCGTGCTCTCTGGTCCTCTGGGAGGAATTTGCTGCAGCCTCAAAAATCAAGGCTTGTGGCTTACCTCCCAGAGGGCTTTCTCAGTTGTCACCACCAGACTCTGGAATGACCTGCCGGATGAGATCCATCAGTTAACATAGTTAGACAGCTTTAAAAAGGCTGTCAAGACAGATCTCTTCCGGCAGGCCTTTCCAGATTAATTATCCCGGCCTCGGGCATTCCCACCTGCAGTGTTCTCTGCGTGGCCCCATCTACGGATGGAGGAGGAACATTGCCGTAGGCCAATGTGTCATTTTGTAGTGTGTTTTAACTGTTTTAACTTTTAACTGTTTAAATTTGTAATTTTAATTGTTATCTGATTTAATACTGTTTTAAGGGGGGGGATTGTTGTTGGGATATTTCATGTGATTTTATTGTTGTAAGCCGCCCGGATTGGGTCCCCAAGGGACGGGATATAAATAAATTTTATTATTATTATTATTATTATTATTATTATTATTATTATTATACAAAATGTACTGAGTTATGGAAAATAAAAATAAATAAATAAATAAATAAATTCTGCCCCCCCCCCCCCCCGTTTTTAATTTTTTTTAAATTTTGTCAAGCACTGCAGAGAGTAGGACACTGGAAGTTATCTACACATTTTCTGGGTTCTTCTTCCCTTTCTACCCCCTCCCAATTTCTGTGGATGTTAAGTATGGGCCTTTGCAGACTGCCAAAAATAGCGCAAATTGAGTCCACTTTAAGGGTTAGGGTTAGTGCTAGGGAGTCATGGGAATTGTTTTTTCCTCCCCTGAGACATTGAGCCTTCTCTGTCAGAGAGCTCTGGTGCCACAATAAAATACAGTTCCCATGATTCCCTAACTCTAACCCTAACCCTTAAAGTGGACTCAATTTGCACTATTTCTGGCAGTCAGCAAAGGCCCTAAGTTATTCCACTGCTGTAATGAGTAACACTTTATAGTTGCTTTTTAAAAAATTATTTTTAAGGACATTTATAGAAACATATTGACAGGGATTTTCAGGTTTTATGCAAATATCTTGCTTCCTCTAAGTTTTTTTCCTAAAAAACCTATTTATTTATTTATTGCACAATTAAAAAAAAGCCAATCTTAATAACAGTGGTTACTTTTTTGTAACACTATGACAGACGATGAAAATAAATTTCTTTTGCCATATTACTTTTGTAATTACTTCAATAGAGTAACTGCTTTAAAGTAAAGTAAATTTTTTAAAACAAATTACTTCTGTAGTTAATTTTAAGACTCAGAAAATCAGGGTAAATCAAAGAAGCCAATGTGATGCTGAGGACAGGGGAGCTATTTACACATTCTTATAGGGTAGGCAGTATATTTAGTGTCTCTTTTGCAATATTTAAGCCCCTGAAACCTGTGTATCGAAGATGAAAAGGAGATAAAGTTGATTCATGTCTTCATAGAGTAAAAACCACATGGCATATATGCAAGACATATGCCTATATAATGCAGAATGCAGAAATGTTTGTGTAATGTAAAATGTGTGTGTTACTGAAAACATAGAGACAGACTAAATTCCAGGCTCAATTGTAAACAAAAATATGAGCAGACCTGACGTGATCATAACAGGTGCCACAGTGGTTGATGCCATCAGCTGACTTATATAATCTGGTGGAAGGTGGCCAAAAGCTGAGATCTAACCCCAACAGTTCTCTTTATCTCCTAGAAGCTGATTGGAGGAAAAGTAGTGTTACATTGACTCCAAGGGAAGAAACTGATTGTTGACATGAACAAGATTCACTGGTGATCTCTTGTCTCATTTGTTATGAACACTGGATGTCTTCCTAATTTTGGTGTGTGTATATGTTCTCTCTATGGCCTTGAATGTACTCTGCACTATAGTAGCCATGAAGATGGTCCTACTGGGTCATGTAGCCAAGGTAGCCATGGGCCCAAGAGCGACAGACCATGTACAAGGGAAGACAAAAACAGATAGTATGGGAGCAGCTGAAAAGGAACATTCACAACTCTAAAGGCAGGAAGGCTAGATAATTTATAGCAGGATTTTTACACCCCAAGCCAGAGAGGGCTAATTTAAAACTCCATTCCCCATCTTTGAAACCCTATCTCGAGGGATCCTTTCCCATACAGATTTGGCCCTTTGATGTGGACATCTGTTCTTTTCCTGGACGCTAGTTTTGCCTTATAAAAGATCCCCAAAATTCCTTTGTTAGGAGAGCTAGTATGGAGTGTAGGGGGGGGGTCTCACATCTCTCTGACCTTCCTGCTGGCCACAACTCATGCTGCCTTCAAGCGCTCCAAGCAGCTGAGTCCTACATTCTACATTCTGCCATGAGACCGCATCTGAAGGAGCAACCAAGTCTTTGGTAATTATCCCCTTAGTGAAGCCTTTCCTATTCTATAGCTTGTGCATGTGTGTGTGCTTGTAGTGCTGTGTGTTTTTCCCTTTAATAAAATATAATTCATAGAAAGAATTATGCCTCTGCATTACTCTGTTCCAGCAACCTCTGTATAAAAGTGAGAAAACAATTCCAGAGGGCTGGTTGTAGCTCAAAATTCCCCTAAAGAGACCCATAGCTACACATTGGATCAGATAGTTTAACTGGCCATCTGTGTGGAGGCACTAATCTGCACTGCAGAAATAATGCAATTTGACACCACTTTAACTGCATGGCTCAATGGTATGAAATTCTGAGGTTTGTAGTTTGTTGCGATAGAGTGCCCTGACAGAGAAGGTTAAATAGCTCACAAAACTAAAGAAATAGAAACTAATAGAAAATTAAAGATTCTATTAAAATGCTATTCAGACTGTTTATGACAGCCTCCAACAAGCTTACACCTAGCTGTTTCAGACAGCCATTTTAATAATAATAATAATAATAATAATAATAATAATAATAATAATAAAATTTATTTGTATCCCGCTTATTGGCAACAATCCAAGCGGCTTATAAGCTGTTGATGCTGTTCCTGGTTGATAAATATGCTTAAAATATTGCTCCTACATAGGTAAAGAACTTCTTCTCTAAATATTAAATGCACTATATTAAATATGCACTTCTTAGCTGTTAAATAAATGCCTGTTACATTGGATACTGCAATGTATTGTAAAGCCTGTAGAAATGTATAATTTTCTCCATGGAAGCCTGTTAGAGGTATAAGATACAATAAAGGTAAAGGTATTCCCCGTTGACAAGGTTGTCAAGTCCGACCGTAGGGGATGGTGCTCATCTCCATTACTAGGCCAAAAAGTCACTGTTATCAGAGACTACTCTGTGATCATGTGGCTAGGATGATTGCACAGAACACTGTTTATCTTCCCACTGAAGTTTTTTACCTATTTATCTACTTGCATTTGCATGCTTTCAAACTGCTAGGTTGGCAGAAGCTGGGACTAGTGACAAGAGCTCACCTCATCATGCAGCACCCAGGCCTCGAACTGCTGATCTTGCAATCAACAGTGCCTTAACCACAAGAACCACTGCATAAGATACAATACATACCCACATATAATTATGTTATGTAAGATGTTTAATTCCTTATAAATGTTCATCTATATGACTGCTTTTTAGAGATACTTCCTGCAATGAATGTGATATATGATATTTGATGCCATGAAAACTTATGAGCCGAGGCAATACGAAGTTTATGTTGCTCCCCAGGGGGAGTGTATATATATGTGTGTGTATTAAAGTTTGTTTACATTATGAAATAGCCTAAAAGATTACAGTGGGCCGTCCACAGTTGCTGGGGTTAGGAGTGAAGGACCCTCATGAACGTGGGAAAAACGCAAATAAAAAAACCACTATTCTTTTAACCTAAGAAGACACTTCTCTAGGAATATCCAGGTCCTCCAGTGCAACTCTATGGTCAACATCTGCCAGAAGTTGATCATAGAATCATGTTGGAGGACCTGCAGATGCCTAGAGAATTGTTTTCTCTAGGAACTTCTAGGTTCTTCAGCACAACTCTATGGTCAACTTCTGGCAGAGTCACGCTGCATGACCTCATGATTCCCAGAGAGAACATATCAATCAAAACCACAAAAAATTAAATCCACAAAAGTCAAACCTGCAAATGTACAAAGCTATTTGCTCATTCTTACATGTCATTAGTTTCCACTCGCTATATAACTTTTGGAATGCAATTTTGTTGTGTTCTTTTTACATAGCTGTAATATGCTACAGAACCCTTCATTCCCCAAAGCCCCTAAGCTACAGTTAAAAAAAAAATCAGTGCAATTTTGTGGCAATTTTTATCCTCAGATTACACAGAAGCCTTCCACAAAGATGGGAAAAGACATGAAAGTACTTCCCATCCCATCCTCAAAAGTACCCCAAAATCCCACACTATCCCAAATGCCTCCATTTCCCTCTGTAGTTCCTCTACATAGTGATGTGGCATTCATTCCTGTCACCATTTTCAGAAGGACTGCAGATAAAAACCAAGTAGATGTTTAGGAGTCCATGTGCAGGTCCTGGGAGGAAAAATTGGAAAATGTGAGGCCCATGTGCAGGTTTGGGGTGAAAAACTATGGGCAACCTCCACACAATTGCCCATATTTCATTACAAGTTAAATGAAATAGGAGGGCAGGGCTGGTGGGGCAGGTACATGTGGCACCTCCTTCATTAATAAACAATATAATATAATCTATGTATAATTAATAATAATAATGAAGTATCATGCATAATTGTTGACCATCAGATACTCTAATAAGTTTATTAATGGCAAGATTTCCTTTTAGAAAACACATACTGATTTCTGTAAGATCTGCTTCTTTTGTATGTATAAGAACTCTAACCAATGCTTTCCATAAATTTACCTAGGTTAGGAGACAAGCTGACAAGTAATAATTTTTTTTGAATCCCCTCCAAACTATATAAACATTGGGACTATGTTGGCTAACAGTCATATTTTAGAAGTTTGAGGCAGGAGCTGCTTTTTGTGATCAATTACACATTTTAGTTAATAGTTCAGCAATTTCACATCTTATTTCTGGATAAGAGCCATCTGGCAGCTGACTTTGTCACTTTTATGTGACACAATTTTGTAATGCAAAACCCAAAGAAAAATGGTTCAGATGTGGGATATCCTCCAACTCCCTCTGCAGAGCATACTGATTCAGAGGTGGGGGAGGGTTATTTTTCTCCCTTTGATACCATCCTGGAAACTTCAAATTACACCTATGCAGGATTGCCATCCAGAGGTCAAGGGCAACACTAAAATATGGAAGCTGACTGCTCCTTGGATCTGTAGAACTTGGACCCCAGTTTGGAAATGTACAAACTATTCCACAAATGCCAAGTATACAAGAAACATACACATAGAGATTTGTATTTCATAGCTTATATGACATGTGTCTCAGGCAGCTATAGTCCATACCCACCATTTACATTTCCTCTACTGCTCTAAAGAAATTGCACTGGAAAAAAAAATCCGAAATGGTCAATAGCATCCCCCAGTATGGGAGAGGATTGGCCATTTTACTCTACCTTTGGTGAAACTTGATTTAGGTCCATACAGCCCCCCCCCCCTTTGTTTTTCAATGGGAAAGTGAACTGATGCTCTGTTCCTATTTTGGAAAAAGACCCCTACAGATCTAAATCATACCCACCTATGCCAGGAAAATCACATTTCTTTGGGGGCTTCAGGGACACCAACTGGTGAATGTACGGGTGGAGATTGCTTGTTCCCTTCTGAGAGCCATATTCACATGTGCACTTGGAAACCTGAATGTTTTGCGTAACTGGTGAAACTGTGCTGGGAACTATTTTGTTTGAGAGGGTTTGAAGACTTGCAAGAAGGAGTAACATTCCTATCTGTTCCCTCTGTCCCCATGTCAGCCAGTTATACAAAACCTCTGATAGCAGCAGTGACAGCTAGAGGCTCAGAGAACACACTTTCAAGGGAGCGATACTGGGGAGGCGGGGGACTTTAAAAGGCAAGAAAGGTAGAAAAAAGATGTCATGGATACTGTGCAGTAATGTGAATCAACAAGGTATAGTATATCTGTTTGGCTAAAGAAACAGCACAAGAGAAAAAAAGCAAGGGTGAATTTATGATGAATGTAGTCAGCCAGCTCCCTGTTCTTCCTGCACAGGAGTTCGGCTGTGTGAGGCAAGGACTGAAGATACTGAATAGGAGTAAAGCAGGGATGAAGTCTGGTAGCAGGGACCATACACATTGTCAAAGGGGCAAACTTATGATTGAAAATAGAGTTAAATAAAGTTGATTTATGTAAAGAATGTTCCCTGCTATGTAAGGTACTGACTCCAGGACCTGAAGAAAAGCCCGACTATCTTAAAGGAGAGCTGCAGGGTACCAACAGCAAATACCAACAATAAACTCCTTGGCAGCATGAGCTTTCACAGACTAAAGTCTACTTCCTCAGATCAGTGGCAACCCTACATTGGGTGAAACACGGTGCAGGGGTGGATGGATGTCTAGCCCTGGACTTCCAGTGGGGTTTCTGGAGGTCTGGGCCAGAAGGATGTTTGTGAGGGCCACAGCCTTGCCTGCACAGGCCCAGGGAGTGCCTGCGTGGGCCCAAGGAGAGCTGGTGCAGGCCAAGAAGCACCCGCATGGGCCCAGGGAGAACTGACAAGGGCCCAGGAAGAGCATCACATGGGTACTCCTCAGCCACCATACTTCTGGATTGCAGTAGTATGTTCATAGATATTTTAGGGTCTCTATATGCGTACATATGCATACACACACACCTTCCGCCCAACTCTTCCAGTAATTTTAAGGCAACTCGCAAGGTCCCCAAAAGCTGTACGTCTGTGTACAGATTAGTTAGGAATGGAGGCTGTTACACATTAACACAGATTGGTGCTATTGTTTCTGCTGCAGATTCTACAATAATATTGTCTAAGCCAATGCTAACCACTTGCACAAGCTTCAAATTATGCATGAATCAGTGACTCAGGGCAACTATGGCCTGGAACAGACAGGCAGGAAAAAGCAGCTTGATCCTGCTTTTTCCCAAAGCAGGTTGAAACCCTGCTAGCTGTATGGCCTACTCCAAGGCAGGCTGAATGGCAATGGCCTGAACATATGACACAGCATCAAGCCACACAGCAGGGCTCACCACCATACATGCACACCATCACATGAATGCACCACCAGAGACCCCCCCAGTACCCCCACGTTTGCCCAGATGCCACCCTGTTGAATAGCCACACAGTTGCACATGCGGTGCTCTGCTTGTACACAGCATTGGAGCATCAGTGTGCGAGTGATACACTGGCAAGACACAATCATGGACCCCTCCGCCACATGCCCCCTTCACCCCCCTTCACGCTATGAACCTATTGGAGTTGGCACACTTTCATTTCATTTCTTTGCTGCAGTCCCACACTTGTATCAGGGCATTTATATGCAGGCATGAAGATGTGCATCTTCTGAACTAAGCAGAATCATCCTGGGTTCTGTTTGCTCTGGTTTTTAGTCTTGGAGCACGGCTTTGGTCCATTTTCTACCTACTTTGGAGGTGTGTGTCATCTAAACACCTTGCCTTCAAAGCAGTTGGAAACCACTTTATTTTCCTTGTCTGTTCCAGCCCTATGATAACATTTAAAGTTATCATATTAAATATTTATATTAAAGTAGAACAAATTGGCAATGGGGAAACCACTCATAATTTTGTTTTCCTTATGAGCACGAAGCTAGAAAACAATGAACACTTGCTTAAAACATGAAGACTTCTTTAATTCCATTTGCTAGCTAAAAAACTATTAAAATGTGTGCAGTTTTAGATCTCAATGTTTCCATATAAACTTACATTGCATTTAAAACAATGATCATAGATGAAATAGGGAATCAAGATAGTCTTTGTGTGAAATATTAAAGCAGTAAAGATTTATAAACATACTTTTCAAAAAAATTTTGGAGCAATATGATGATAATAATAAAGTGACGTGAAAAAATTATAATGGCAACAGTAGGTGCAGCAGAAGCAAGTGTACATCTAGTTGTGTATGATCAAGCAGTTTGGACCACTACATTTAAAAATAAAATAAAACAAATACAGTGAATCTAATGGCAAGTTCCTCTTGAAACTGTGGGAAGTTCAAAACAGAAGGTTGTGATATGCTAAAATAAAATAAAAAAATTCCACAGAACCTTGATGATTTCTTGGGAACTCCTGAATTAGCTCTTTGAGTTCTAAGTGAGGATTCTTTTGCATTAATTCCCTAATGCAACACATTACATGTGCCAGTCATTAATGGATGTTTTCAAGCTTGATGAAGCACGATATGTTGACTGTAAGGATGTTCGTTTAGGATAAATAAAAACGAACATCTATTATGGCAAAAGCTCTAAAGGGGGGTAAAATCTTTGCAAAGACTTACAATTCAAAGCAGTTGGAGATGGGGAAAGTTATTAAAAATGCATTAAGGTTGAAAATGGATCTGCACACACTGCTAACATATTCACAACAAAATTATCCCTTATGACAATTTAACCAAAGGAATTTTCATATCATCGACCAATAAATCTCATTTAATTTAAAAGGTAGGTTAAAACACACACAATTGAAATTACTTTTACTGAAACAGGCCATTAGTGGCAATTAAAGTTGGAGTTGCCACAAACAAATTGGAGTTTAAACTCATCAACCATTGTTCCCAGTTGCATTTTCCAAATACTAAGCTTCATTTTGTTCCTGTCCCAGGAGGTTTTCAGGAATGTTTACCGTAATTGATCAACAAGAAATTTAACTACAAACATTTAAAAAGAATGAAGAGATGGTGAGTTTTATAGATGTGTAGTGCATTAAAATGGAAGCTTTATTTATGACATGGTGTTTTTGGTTGAGCAACAGAGCATGAAACCAACCATGCAGAAATCCCATATGCTCGAGGCACTCACATTGGACTTTTTGTCAAGTGTGACTCACCGCTGTATTTACTATACTGCATTAAGTCACCATAATTGATAATATTTTAAACAGTAAAAGGAGAACTTGGGTTTTTGAGGTCTATTTAGTTCTGACAATTAATTCAGATTATTGTTATGTTTATAATTATGAACCATTGGTCTCAGATGTATATTTTCCTCATGGCTTTCTTAGAGAATATATATTGTACTTTGGATTGCAGTTGAGCACTAAGAAAAAGGCTTTACCATTAGCTTTCTGGGGTAAAAAGTGTGCCTTTATGCTGATTTTTTTGTTCTGTCACATCTGTATCCCTCCTTTTCACCAAGTGGTGCAAAAAGTGGCTAACAGAAATTGCAAATGCAATATACATATAATATAATTAAAATAAATTTAAAAGTTTTAAAAAGCAAGAAGAACAATAATCAGTTAAAGCCAGTTATAGCATTAAAAATAGAGTTAGGTGTCATCAGTGTATTGGTGACAAACAAAGATAGGGTTAGGGATCATAAGCATACTTCTCACCTCTACAGTGATTTTTATGTGGAAATAAACCCTCTAAAAATATTGGAATTGCCATCAAACTGTGCCTCCACATACTGAAACTGTCATCAAATTATAACATGGAAAGAATAGGGATAGGTTCCTACATCACTAAAAAAAAAAGAAAGAAAAGAAGAAAAAGAAGAGCAGTTCAGTGTGTTTCAGAAAAAGTTTTATTAAAAATTAAAAAAAATACACATGTGAAAGATCAGGCAATCCATGGATAAGTCAGCAAAAAATGTTGAACTTTCTGGAGACCATTTGAAAGCCTTTTCAGGAATGCATCCAGGAATGATTTTTTTTCTTCCCTCAGCTTCACATTTCATTGTGGTGGCCAAACTTACAGATTTATGCTCTTCAAACATCCTGGTTGTAGTTCAGTAAAGGATTCTGGGGGCAGCTGCTGTATACCTAGAGAGGCTCACAGAGCTAAAGTAGGATCAACTAGAGTAGAATCCCATTTTTTGTTTCCCACCTCAAGCTTCATCTCATTGTTTGCTGCAGGTATACTGCTGTAAACTGAAAGTATGTGTTTCTTCCACAATCCTCCCAGCAATAGGGTGTAAAAAAATTCCAGCTAGACAGAGGATGAGAAGGAATGGGGGCTAGACAGGCATAAAAAGACTTTCTTAAAAAGGAACTTCTTTGTCAGAGGCTTTGTTAACTGAGGCATGCCTGTTGTCCTGTTGCTCGCTTCCACTGTTGGGCAGAGAAAGGAGAAGTACTTTAAAGAACATAAACCTTTTCTCTGATGTCATGTAAAGTGATATACTAGTGGACAAATACTGCTTTAATGGAGAAATGGAGTATAAGAATGCCATTTTGTGCAATACTGTTTCAGTCTCATCACTTTTTGTTAATAAGAACCTGGAGAAAATTAGGGACATCTGAATAATTTTATAGTTGTCTCTCCATGTTTGCAGGGGCTAGGGGACCTGTGTGAATGTAGAAAAAGCAAAGCAGCTTCATTTATATACCGCTTCATATCACATTATGCAGTGTCTAAGCGGTTTACAACTGCAAGCTCATTGCCCCCCAAAAGCTGGGTACTCATTTTAGTGACCTCGGAAGGATGCAGGCCTGAGTCAAGCGTGAGCCCTGGCTAGTACTGAACTTGCAACCTTGCAGTTTATGAGTAAGTGACTGCAGTACAGGCATTTAACCATTGCGCTAACAGGGCTTCAGTCAAAAGAAGCAATGAAAGCAATACTTTGAATGAAAGCATGAATAATCCCCCCCTCCAAGTTAAAGGACAGGAGTGGGGGTAAAGCTGAATACACACACTTGTCCCACCTCCCTCTCACTCCAGCTCTGTAACTGGATCAGCTGGGCCAGTTACAGGACGGCAGGGAGGGGATGAAGAGAAGTGCACATGCACCTGCTCATTGGAATGCAGGCTGGGGACTCTGACGCACTGCTCTTGCCCCTCCTCCGATGCCTCAGAGAGCTTGCCTGAGCTCTCTGAGGCACTGAAGGAGGGGTGAGAGCATCGCACGTACACCCCTCCCAGCACAATTCCCCCGCCCCCTTTCCAATGCCTCAAAGAGTTTTCTGCAGCTGTCTGAAGCATCGGAAGGAAGGCAGGGGAGTTGCACACACTTCTCTCACCTCTCCGCTGATGCCTCAGAAAGATCAAGCAAGCTGTCTGAGGCATCGGAAGAGGGGGAGAGAATTGTGTGCAAGATTCCCTTGCCTTCCTTCTGCCTCAGACAGCTTGCCTAAGCTCTCTGAGGTATTGGAAGAGAACTGGGGGACTCGCACGTGCTTCTTCCCTCCTCCGATGCAATGCATCAGACATCTCAGGTATGCTCTCTGAGGCATCAGAGAAAGAAGCGTCTGTGCATGTCTCCCACCCTCTGAACTGTCTGAGGCATCAACAGGAAGCCAGGGGACTCGCATGCGCTGTTCTCACCCCTTCTCCAATGCCTCAGAGAGCTCAAGCAAGCTCTCTGAGGCATTGGAGGAGGGGGGGAAGATAAGTGCGTGAGAGTCCCCTGCCTTCCTTTCAATCTCTCAGAGAGCTTGTTTCAGCTGACTGAGACATCGAAAGGAAGCCGGAGGAATTGCGTGCGCTTGTCTCCCCCCTCCTCCTCTGATGCCTCAGAGAGCTTGTCGGGGGTCTCTGGGGCATCTAGGAGGGGGATAGCAGTGCATGCGCACCCTTCCCAACCCCTCCTTCTTTAGGGGAAAAGCCCAGGAGGAAGGGGGGAGTATGTGCACATGTGGCACGACACTCACGAATAATCAAATTAGCAAGTGTCAAAGCCGCAAATGTGGAGGGCTGACTGTCCTGCATTTTTAAATTGTCAAATAACTATTTTATGAGATGTCCTATAAACTATACAGTGTATTCTCACCTATAAACACTTCAGTTCTTCAAGCTTCTGAACAAGAACTAGATATCTACAACAATTGTATGCTGAACTTTGGTTTTTTGACTGTGCTCTTGGCCAGAAAAAAATAACCTCAACTGTTCTAGCAGCCTTTACGGATTAGGCAGCAATTCTTCAATTCTGGCAGTATTATTGTAGTGTGTTTCAAGAGACAAAGTCAAATAACTTGGCTTGATGAAACTCTCTCTTTTGTTGTCTAGCAAGAGCTTTCCAACATGAATAATTTGTCCTGATCAAGCTGATTGACAGTCCTGGCATGTAGAGACTTTGGAATGCTTTATGTATATTATGTATTGGAATGCTTTATGTATTTTCTGAAGTAGTGTAAATAACAGAACTGTTCAAATGAGGATTTTCCCCCTGCTTCCCTCCCTCCTCCTCCTCCTTTTCATATGAAAAGGAGGTTTAATGTGCATGGTTTCATATGGTTTTAAATATGACAGAAATTGAAAAGTTTTATTTGTGTAGTATCATGTTTTTCCCACTCTTGGCCATTATGCAATAGTGAAAATCTTTATGGGCACAAATGGGAGCTTAGCATTTTCCATGGGAAGAAAAATTCTGAACATCAGGACAATGGTAAAGATAGCAGAAGATGAAATAATGTTGTTAAAAACTCAATAGATAAACTAGGGAGGAGCTGTAAAAACATCTAGGTTTTCATTGTAGTAAACCAAGCACAAGCATTCCCTCCTCCTTTATTGTCTTGAATTCAAGTCTTCTACATCTGGTTTCCTCTGTGGTAATATCTGTCTGTTTAAAGAGGCTGCAAAGACTATCATTCTGGTATGACAGTCTTATCCCACCAGGTTTAGGTGCTAATTGCTTTTTATGCTCTAAGGCTATGAAGAGTAACTGCCTCATGTTTTTAATTAAGTTTTTCAAACGAACAGTTGGGAACCAATTTATCCAAGAACACTTTAAAGTTCAATAGTTTGCTCCAAAAGTGTACATTTCATCATTTATCTGGTGACATCTCAGGTTTCCACATCTTAGGGTGTAAAAATGTGGAGATGAGTGTGGCATGCATTCCTGCCACCATTCCACCTTTAGCACTGACTTTTTGGATGGCAGTCCTGTGGGAACTCGTTACCCCACCCTTGCCACCAAATTATGTATACAGGACCCACACTATTCTTTGTATGATGTCCCACACCAGAACTTTAAAATGTTAGTAACGTGGTTTATTTTAAAAATGTAGGCCAAGTGATGTTTAAATAAGAACAAAGGTTTATTTTAAAACAGCATGGAATAATTATAACTTGTATCAAAGCTTGTTACTGTAGGCTTGCGTTACATATAACAATGTTTGTTTCCACTTCACTTTTAATACTTCAGCCACACTGGCTAACAATAGAGAACACTACAGCATCTCCCTTCTTTAGAGTCCTGTAGGTGTTCCGAGTCCTTCCAGCCTGGATTTCTAATTAACAAAATTACAGTTCCCTCAGGAACTCCCCAAAACACAGCCCTCTCTCTGGCTTAACTCCCTGACCAATCTCTTCAACTGTTGAATTCCCAACTCCCCACTCGTCAGCATGAATTGTCAGTGCTCCCAGCTTGAATTCTATTGGCTGGCCCTCAGCTGTTTCCTGATTGGCCAGCTGGACATTCTATTCACCACAATGAGTCACAGGGGTTAGCTTTAGTCATTTTTGGAGGAAGGGAGGAAATGCCAGCCTTTGCAAAGACCAAAAAAGACATACACAGGTGTAAGTTGGAGTTAGACTTGTATATGTCAATAGCAGGAAGCTGACTAGAACATGGCCTCACAGCCTGAAAAACCCACAAAAACCTAACGCTGGCCATTGTTGTTAAGGAAAAAGCAACATGGGATATACAGTAATAGAAATAAAAATATTTATGTGAATGTCAAAGTGACTAAGCAGGAGCAATCAGGAAGATACACAGGTGAAAAAGATAATATAATTAAGAAGCCTTGAGAGCCAAGGACAAAGTTATAGAAGGTATATTGAGAATACCTGTGATAGATTGCAAACACCTGAGACTCATTAAGTGGTCAAGGTAAAGTGATGAAACACTTGGGTTGGTCTTAGGTATGGGATGATCTATGTGGACCAATCAAGATGTATGTACACACCCACTGGGTGGAAACTGACTGGTGGGTGGTGTCTAACAATGGCTATAAATTGCAATGTTTGCTAATGTACATTGTGGAGTGTTGTGGAGTAGTTTTGGAGATATTGTGAAGTGTAGAGATTGTGATTTGTAGGGCATATAGTATTTATGTATATAGTAGAATAAAGTAGATCTTTTATATAAGACTACTGAGTTGTCTGGTGTCTTGAGGGAAGATACAAGAGCCAGAGGAATCCTGGAGAAGTTTGGAGACATCTGAGGAAGAAGAGTGAGAAGGCTTGGAGAGTTTGTCAGGGTCTTCAGCCTATTCTCTGAAACTCTGCTGCTTGGGAAAGAAGCATCAACCACTGATCAAAGCTGGTCAGCTCTGCTGCATAACAAGGTGGTGAGTTAGAGCCAGAAAAGAAGAGCTACAACTCCCATCATCCCTGACAATTGTTTACCACTATTCAGGTGACATTGTTGCAGAATTCATATACTGAAAGTCTACTTGTTTGTGAATTTTGCAACAAAACATTACTTAGTGGGACTCAAATGTCAAATGCTTAAAGGTTAATCACTAATAGATGTGTACACAGCAAGTTTTCAGGAATAGAATCTACTTCATCAAATACTGTGGGATTTCAGGAAGGTTTATGCCACAATAAATCTACTAATGTTTTAGGTGCAATAAAACTCTTTTGTTCCTCCTCATCCTGTGTTCTTCCAGTGCTATTTTTCTTGTCTATTTCTCAGAAGCTTATTCTCAGCTTTTAAGCAAGTTGATATAGAATAACAATCTGTACAGGCTGGATGGTAAAGCTGGCTTCTGGGCAGCTTGGGGGCATGGCGTTTAGATAACGCACACCCCCAAGATGTCTGGAAGCCTCTCTGGCCACCAGATGTGGGTGGCTTCCAGCTGCTCCAGAAGCATGGCTTTTACATGCCACACACACGTGCCTGAAAGCTGCCCTGAGGCTGCGCCGGGGCCACCAAAAGTTACCCTTTACTGGCACAAATAGGAGCTGATCTTTTCTACTGCTATTTGGGCATCAGGCTGGATAGGGGCTGCAACATGTGTTTGCTGCGGCTCCAGAGTGACCAGCTCCAGGGCAGCCTCAATCCAGCCTTTTGTGGCTGTCTGTTCCACGCCTAAGTTGCTTGAATAATACAGCCACATGGAACAAATTTATTACAGCAGTCATCATTTTGAGATCAAGTATATGTTATTTCACCAGATATTCCATTAAAATGGAATTTCAAATCTTTAATCATGTTACGGAGAGATTGTATTTAGCAGCATAAAAAAACTACCTAAAGCACAAAGTCAGAACTTAACAACAACTCTTTTCCCTACAGAATTTTAATCACCAGGAATAAACAAAGACAATTTTTCTGTAAATAAATCTAGTCAGAAACAAAGAAGGGTAACTATATGAAATGGAAAATAACCCAGTCCTTCTAGTAACTAGAAGAAAACAGGTCACACACAATTTCAATTTTCAGTTGATTTTAATTTTTCCTACATTCTTTAGGCATCAATTTCATAATAGCAAAGTACCATAATCTTTTAAATTATCCAACCTATCTTTAGGACTGCCTCCTCCCATATAATCCACCCCATGCACTCAGGTACTCTGCTGCAGCTTATAAAATCTATAAAATAAAAACTAGACTGTCTGCAACCACCCAGAGGACCTTTTCAGCAACCGCTCCCATATTATGGAATGACCTGCCGTATGAGATCTGTCATACTACCACCTTAAACAGCTTTAAAAAGGCTGTTAAGACAGATCTCTTCCGGCAGGCCTTTCCTGAATAGATATCCTGGCCACCAAAAGATAGCCCAATCTGCTTCAGTTATTGTTTATTTGTGTTATTATTTTAAGTGTGTTTTAAACTGTCAACTGTTTAATAGTAACAGTGAGAAGGGGAGGCCAGGGGAGTTGGGATAGCTGCTAAAACCCAGGCCAGGACATTCTCAAAGGCTGACTATCTTGAATTTCTGTCACTTTTCACAAAGGCTTGGAAAACAAGCAAATGACTTATACTTCTGCTTGGTACATTGTGTAAACTAGAGGTCTCTGATCTCTGTGACCATGAGAGAGAGGAGCATAGGCAATTGACAACTCTCAGTGTGAAAGTGCAGTCTTAGCCAGAAGTTGCTATCAAGGTTACTAAGCTGGAAAAACTGACAGGTTTGACTGTAGCATGTCCCAAGGAACAGCTTCTCTCAGTTGGTGCAAATTCATATTTTGGGAGTGAAGGACATGATTCCAAGGAAAATACAGTGGTGGAACAGAAACCCGGTGGAGAGAATCAGTGAAATGCAGTTCACATACTCTGCAGGAAGGACTGTGATGGGCAAGAAGTGTAGGTTTACTAATGAATATTATCATGAGAGTCATCTAGAGTCTCTTGATTCAGAGGCAGTTTTCTACCAAATATCTGTTGCTGCAGAGCAATAGCAGGGAGGGATTCTGCCTTCATGACCTACATGTATTTTTTACTAGCCAGATGTGAAATCCAGTCTTGCCACAATAGTATTGTAAGAATAAAAAAAAAAAAAATCTGCACAATAGAGACTTGTTCAAATTTTTTGAGTCCAACTGCTGAGCTGATAATATGTGTTGAATCATTATATCCATTACTGAAACTCCCTGGCTACTAGGTTTCACTTATATCACATTGCAGTTTTTTTTTTCATGCACACTGCAAAAAGCATTATCCCAGTCCCCTGAGGCTGAAGCTGGGTTTCTGGGGTTTCCCAGAAGACCATGCCTCCTTCCCCATGACATTGCTGTTTGGTGGTTTTGTATTGGGTTTTCCATTCTGAAAGGTTGATGTGCCTCTGTTAGGTTTTCCTATACCAGCAGGAAAAGCTTTAAATTAAAATATGCTGGTATTTTTGTTCCAAAATGTTGCCATTTGATTCATCCACCACTAGAATGCATTCCCCAAGAGCATCTCTGAGGTGGGATAAAACAAGTTCTAAAGTGTGAATGGGCACCTTAATTAATGGGCATAATTAAGCACTCCTGAATCCTCTGTAATCTAGTCCAGAAATTGTCTTTCTGGGCCAGCTGATGTGTATTTTGTTGCTGTTGTTGAAAATTAATGATACTAGATTAGGCAGGTCTGTGGTCTGATGCAGTAATGTCATCTTCCCTCTTGTGACCAAATCTGAAGGTCTCACCTTATACAGCATAAAGGGAAAATGTATTGCTGCTGTTTCTACTTCTGCATATGTACACTTTCACTGAACAGCTGCCTTCAGAATTATTTCTAAAGAAATAATAATTTTGTGTCCAAAGCATTATAATCTGCTTTTTCCGCTTTGTGACAGCATTCTACACTTCACAGTATAGAAATTTCAACTGGCTTTGTTTAGAAAAATTATTGATATCACAGATCCAGCATGGCTTCATTAATATTTCAACCCAAGGCAGCTGCAAGAAAATCGTATTCCATGCTGATTTATAATGGCATTGCCCTGTGCAGATCGAGTTGTATGCATCTGCTACAGCTAATCTGTTTTTTAAGTAGTGACTGGAGGAATATAAAAAATCGAATTCAGTTCATGATGATGTCACAGCCTGGCAGACACTGGAAACAGCTGAATGTTAGCAAAAGCTAGACTGGATTGTGAGCACTGTTTGTGAGAATAGACTCTCAACCTTCTTTTATTATTGCCTGCAGACAAATTTGTCTTAACACAAGTATAGGGTGGGATATGACTGAAAATGAAACAACTAAAAAAGAGCACTAAACATCTCTAGGGCCCTTTAACTTTTCTCCTCATATGCACATATATGCATATATTTATCTCAAGGGCCCTTTATCTAACTTTTCTCCTCATATGCACATATATACATATATGCACATGAAAACCTCTGAGAAATCAGTTTGATTAGGAGCGCTGAAGAGTAACTTTAAGGGAGCATTCATAGAAGCCTGCCTTGTTGAGATTTACTATGCAGTATAAAGCCATTTGGATCTACACTGACAGTTTTCGATTTTCGTGTAAATAGAAGAAACTGCAGAATAATGCAGTAACAGTGTTATTGTTTCCTCACCACTTTGTTTATGTCTCAGGTACAGCCTCAGAGATAACCTGTGATACAACCTTCCTGAGTTGAATGCCCATGATAGAATGTTCACCTTATATCAAAACCTACCTGTAGGCTAGTTATGGAGAAGATTAGGCTTCTGTCATGCAATGCTTCTATAGCAGAGAGTTTTGGACACAGGAATATGCAAAGGGATCTTGTAGCACCTTTGAGAGTAACTGTAAGATAGAAGCTGGTAATATGAGCTTTGTAGGCTTGAGTCCTATGGGATCCTATACATCAAATCCATGAGATGGATGGATAGAGTAGTTTGGCTGGGGGTAGACAGAGAGACATTGGCTTACTGTTTTGCGTGTGAAGAGATCCTTTGTCTCAGGTTTTGAGAGAAATGTGGATTATTTGGCGGAAGGAAGAAGCATGATAGATTTCATAGTTTTGTTTACTTGGATGTACACATGTCTCAGAGAAATGATCCTTTTTTCCTGGGGACTTAACCTAGTGTCCCTGAAAATGAGGATCCCAAAATACAGCATGGGGATATGCTAGGGCACTTAGCAATACTGGCCAAACATTGTGCTAACAAACACATACCTTTACACAAATCCATGGCTGTCTGGAGTCTTGTTGAGGCATCCTCTGCATCTTTTACATAATTGAACTACATCTTATTGTATTGAACTACACATTATGCAATATAGTCTACTGTTTTTATAAGTGTTTTTATACTGTAAGCAATTCTTATTCTATTCCCTGGTATGGAAATTCACGTTTTGTTTCCTTATTACGAGATAGTTATGACAGTAAAAAATTGCACATAATTACAGATCTATTGTTTGAAAAGCCACATTGTTGCTTATTCAATTTTCTGCCACTGAAGAAATTCATATATCTATTTATCTATCTATAGTGAAATAGAAGATATCCATTGCTGGGGAATCCATTCCAGACACTAATGTCTGACACAGCTTTGCACAGCAAATTTCTTATTAGGAAAAAATGGGGTTAGCAGTTGCATTTTGCAGCATTATCTAACCCTATAATTTTTGCTCATAAGTGAAATTTCATAAGAAGAGCCTGATGGCTTCTTACAAAGGAAGAATCAATGTCTGTGCATCCTTAATTTTTTAAATAAAGCACTTTTTAAAGAAGCTGTGGAATGGAAGTATTGCATAGTTGACAGAACTCAAAAAAAATTACATTGAGGAAACTGAAAGGATAAAATGGCTTTTATTTTTGTTTTGATGCAAGGTTTAATGCTTTATCAAGGGTGCATCTACACTGTACAAATAATGCAGTTTGATACCATTTAATCCTATGGAATCTTGGGATATGTAGTTTTACAAGGTCTTTAGTCTTTTCTGCCAAAGTGTGCTGGTGCCTCACAAAACTTCTGTAGAATGGAGCCATGGCAGATAGTGATGTCAACTTGTGTAATTTCTACAATGTAGTTGTGCCCTAGGTTTACCAATTGCAGGACTTCTGTAACTTTATTAATCTAAACATGGTTAAAAATCTCTTTGCAAACCTTTGTTCTCAGCATCCAAACAGGAGTGAGAATGGCTACATAGGGACAGATCAAATTTATGCCCTTACATCCACACCCCGCATTTAGCCTTCCACATATTCAGGAAAATGTCTAAGGACTGTGTAGATTTATTGTGGCAGGTATTAACTCACTGCCTGCAATTTGTGCTGTTAAAAAAATTAATTATAATTTTTTCATGTACAGCAACAGTACAAGAAAATGCTCCTATTTTGTACAGTTTGTTGATTTTAATTTCCCACTTTTATGAAAGTAAAATAATTCTTTTAAAGTATTTAATAATCTTAACTGTAAGTATGCATGTGATGGAACAATTCCAAGACTGAAGCGAGAACTATCAATATAATTTTCAATGTAGATCGTAATTTTCTTTGATTGTATCTTAAAAATTCAAGTAAAACTTGACATTGAAAGGGTTCATAAAATAAAACATTGTTCTTTTAATGGCACAGTTAATACTGGCTTTGATGGTAGTAGGCTTATAATTCTGCATCTGACACTCACATACAACTTTCAGCAGTGATCTGGTCTGTTAAACATAACTTTCCTAATCATTACACAATCTCAATGTGGACTGAATGTAAATTTCATAAATATTGTTCTTGCAGGCAAGAATGCATAATTTCACATTTTTCTCTTCACTGTGAAAAAGTTGGCAAAAGTATGCTATTTTTAACAACAACAAAAATCACAATGCAGAAAAATGTACATGGGTTTTGGAAGACAGATTTCCAGTACAGAAAACAGCATTTTCTGCTCAGAAATATTATTATTGTACAGAAAAATAAGAATAGCAATAACAATAGCAGCTTCATTTATATACCGCTTCACATTGCACTAAGCAGTCTCTAAGCGGTTTACAACTGTAACCTAATTACCCCAACAAGCTGGATACTCATTTTAGTAGTTTAGTGCCCCAACAAGCTGGATACTCAGAAGGATGCAAGGCGGAGTTAACCTTGAGCCCCTGGCTGGGACTGAACTCACAACCTTGTGGTTTGTGAATAAGTGGCTGCAGTACCGACATTTAACCACTGCACCACCAGGGCTCCTCTGTTAAATGTTATTTTATGTGTAGGAAATGCTGTTTTCTTCTCCAAAATGCATGTTTCATGCAGCATAAATCTCCCAACTACAAACATTCTTATCCTTCAGGCTTTCCTGACACTCGAGTAAACCTCTTTTTTAAAAACCATCGTTCAAATATTTTAACATTCATTTGCATCCCTAACATGCAACAGTTTGCCTGGTACCATGTAGAAGGCATATATTGTATGCTGTATTAATGCCCAATTCAGTTTCAGCGTTTAGCATTTATACATTTAGAAATATGTAATTCGTACATTTTCTACATGCTATAATCCTGTGCTTCATGTAAGAGATTGAACGAAGAGACAAGAGCCTACAATACTGTGTTGTATGAGACTGACAGGACTCAAAGAAGAGGAACCTAATCCATCCAAGTGGGACCAGTGGAGAAAAAAGAATAGACAGTGGTAGATGCTACTTCTCATACTTATTAGGTTGTTTTTGGTTCCTCCCAGGGCACTGGAATCTAAAACTTAAGTATGTTTACAATGCTGAAGCTTGGTATGGGTTAGATAAATTCAAAGCATTCAGATTAGGGCCTCTGAGCTGTGGTGTCAAAAGTTTGGGAGTCAATCTATCCAGCTGTATACTCTTTATTATTTTCAATTTGTGGTACTAATCAGCTAATAAGCATTAAGTATTGCCACTAAATCATGTTCATTTCATTGCTGGGACATCTTTCTCCATTTGTACTATAGCCTCCCATGTATGTATACTTTATCTTGGACTATTATGAATGCATTCTGTTAAATCTTGAAAAAGGAAAGTACGGCTTTAGAGATGTTATCAGAATAAATGTGAAATTGTACATAGGAGTTCAGGAAGCAAATATTTTTAGTTGCTGTGTATCTTCCTTAAGGAAAAAAAATCTCAGTAATTTGAGTGCTTAATTGTCTTCACTTCTGAGATAATTAAGTGAAAGTGGGGGGAAAGTAACATCTTTTAAATTGGCTGAGAGCTGATCTCAATTAACATGAAAGTGAACTGATGAGAGGTCCTTCAGTAGATTCTCAGGATATAGATTATGCCATATTAACTTGTATGTTGGCAGATGCAGATCTGTTATTATTTAAAGATTATATTTCTGATCAAACATTGCATGAAATGAGGTGAAAATGTGTAAAAACGGCATTACATCAGAAATAGTGAACTGAATCAGAATAATGGAAAACTTCCCCCTGTTTCCTGGCCACTTTCCACATACTTACATGCAAATCTTCACCTCTCTTTTTCAGATTATATGTTGATTGGTCATATTTTTTTACAGTACACACAATTTTCTAATTTCTGCACTGCACACTACAGTACACACAATTTCCTAATTTCTGCACAAGAATGAAGAGCTGTTCTTCCTGCGGAATTGGGTAACTTATTCAGGTTCAAGTACGGACCTTGTAAATAATGAACTTACTATAGAATATGGGAAAGGGTTTGAAAAAAAGTTTATTATTATTTCAGCAGTATACTAGTGACTAGAAAAATATGGGAAGGAGGTGGAGAGAAGAGAACAAAAAGCATGGCCCAGATCCAAAGAGTTGTGGAACTGGTCTGTATCACCTGTCAAAAGAGGGACAAAAAACTGAAACTACAAACTCTTTTCCTGAGCAACATAGGTTTTTTTTCTGTATCAGATCAGTGTTATTAAGTTGTAACACTTTCTCCATTTTTCTCTTTTTAACATTCTCTCTTTTTGTCATTTTGTCATTGCTATTGCTTCAATTTCCCTGTCACTTCCTAAGACTCTGGGAAGCACAATTGCACTCTCTCTCCCTCCCAGGTCTAACTAATAAATAAAGTATATGTTAGTGGAATTCAGTGTAAAAAGTAAAAACGACTTAATGGGAACATATTTCACAAGCAGATGTTTCCTGTATAGCTGATGTGAGAGCCATAATCAGTCAGAAAAATGACTTTGAAGAACCTAAATCTTATATTGTCCATGGGCACATTTGGAATTTTGAAAAGATGTTCAGGGTGCCAGCACACATTAGTCACCGGGGGGGGGGGGGGAGATAAAATTAGTCACAAAATAGTTGCTGTGGATGTATACCCTCCTCATACATAACCCTTCCCTGTCATTAAAAAAAGGTCTCTACTCCCCCCCCCCTTAGGTGGCAATATTATGCTCTCTTTCGATGTGTGCCTTCAAGTTGCTTCTGACTTTTGGTGACCCTAAGGTGAAGCTTTCACAGGCTTATCTGGGGCTGAGAGTGTGTGATTTGCCCAAGGTGGATTTCAATGGCTGAGCAGGAATCAAACCTGATCTCCAGAGTCACAGTCCGATGCTTAAATCTCTACATCGTGTTACCTGGGAGCAATTCATGCTGAACTCAATGGGACCTACTTCTGATTAGCTCTAAATAGGATTCCCTCTTTCTCCTACTCCAATTTCTCCAGCCTCCAAAGAAAAGGAAAATGTCTCTAGCCACAGAGTAAAGAAGAGGTTGACCTTCCATCATTCACTTTCTGCTGATGATTTCAGAGTTATTTTTAATACTAAAATTGAAAATACTAAAATACTTTTAAAAGATTAAAATTTTAAAAAAGATTTTACATTTTTTGATACTAAAATTAAAATGATCTGTTCAGATCTTGCTGCTTTTAAACCTCCTTGATCACCAACTTAACAGATATTGGTTTCTTATAGTTCTTCTATTCCCACCAGTGGTGTTACTAGGGTTGGTGTCACCCGCTGCAATTGTTAAGGAAAATGCAACATGGGACATACAGTAATAGAAATAAAATATGTATGTGATAGTCACAGTGACTAAGCAGGAACAATCATGAAGCTACACAGGTGAAAAGGATAATGTAATTTGGAAGCCTTGAGAGCCAAGGACAAAGTTATAGAGTGTATATTGAAAACACCTGTTATAGATTGCAAACACCTGAGATTCATTAAGTAGTCAAGGTAAAATGATGAAATACTTGGGTTGGTCTTAAGTATGGGATGATCTATGTAAACCAATCAAAATGAATGTACACGCCCACTGAGTGGAAACTGACTAGTGGGTGGTGACTAACAATGGCTATAAGTGCAATGTTTGCCAATGCATATTGTGGTGTAGGGTTGGAGTATTTTGGTGGAGTAGAGATTGTGATTTGTAGGGCATATAGTATTTATATATAGTAGAATAAAGTAGATCTTTTATATAAGACTACTGAGTTGTCTGGTGTCTTGAGGGAAGATACAAGAACCAGAAGAATCCTGGAGAAGTTTGGAGACATCTCAGGAAGAAGAGAGAGAAGGCTTGGAGAGTTTGTCAGGGTCTTCAGCCTATTCTCTGAAACTCTGCTGCTTGGGAAAGAAGCATCAACCACTGATCAAAGCTGGTCAGCTCTGCTGCATAACAAGGTGGTGAGTTAGAGCCAGAGGTGAAGAGCTACAACTCCCATCATCCCTGACAGCAATAACTCATAGTGTCACACCCCTCCCCATTGACATCCTCCCATTTCACACCATATATAATCCTTAGTAATATTTTTTTTTGCACTAATGTTACTCGTAAATGACAATTCCCATATACCACTGAATGTAATCCTAATAGTTGTGACATAAATAACTAGCAAAATTAGATGTATACCTTCAAATTACAATATCATACACACACACACAATATATTTACATATACATAGTGCAAATTTGCTTAAAATGTGATGTTTCTAAAAAATTTTTTTAAAAGAATACAATTTTGGGGGGGGAAATCAAAATTCAAAATTTAAATTTAAAAATTTGAAATTTGAAATTTAATTTTTATTTTTAATACTCTTTATTAATTTCCAATATATAAAAAAACCACAAACAATACATTCCAAACAACAAATCCTTTCATACTTAACAAAAATGACACATGTTATACATACACAACATAATCTACCAATACTCATTATATACAAACATACATTTTATATCTACCAGCACCACATATAACTAAAAATACTACCTTTGTTTTGGGAATACATTCCTTTTTTTTCTTTTCTGCCCATTAAATGCCACATACTTTTCATTTCTTTTTTTAACAATTAATGTTCAATTTATTTTTAGTTATTTTTATTTATAACTTTTATTTTATCTCCATCTAATTTTAATTAATGAAAATCTAGAATTTAAAATTCTCCAAAATTCAACTCAATCCAATGGTATATATTGTACCTTTATTCTCTTTTAAATACCTTATTAAAGGCTCCCATGTTTTTAAAAATGTTTCCATATTTCTTCCTCTTAAAAGAATGGTTAACTTATCCATTTCCATATATTCATATAATTTTAACAACCTTTGTATCAGGACTTTTTTCCAATTTGCAGCAAATAATATCCTGGCTGCCGAAATCATATACAATAATAATTTTTCAATTTTTTTCTTGATTTCCTTATTTATTATCATACTTAACAATTACAGTTTTGGATCAAGTGGGAACTCAATCTTTAATATTTTTTGTATTTCTGCATGGATTAGTTTCCAATATTTCTTAGTTCTGCCACATTTCCACCATATATGAAAGAAATAACCTATTTTCTTATTACACTTCCAGCATAAATTGTTTGATTTTTTACTCATTTTTGCAATTTTATATGGTGTTAGGTACCATTGAAACTGCATTTTATACCAGTTCTCTCTTATATTGTAACTCGAAGTAAACTTGGAGCCTCTCTTCCAAGCATACTCCCACCATTCTAGTTGTATGGGCTGTCCTATGTATTGCACCCATTTTACCATACAATGCTTAACTGTTTCTGATTCCATCTCATATTTTAACAGCATTTTATAAAATTTGGATATATAATGGTTTCCTTCTGTTCTTAAGATCTCTGTCAGATCCGTATCTTTATCCCCAAAACCAATATTTTTATGGTCTATCCTGAATCTCTCTCTGATTTGTCTATATAGAAACCATCCACAGTTATAACCTACTTCCCTTAATTCATCTAGTTCTTTCAATTTAATTTAATTTTGTTCTCTATCCAGCAGCTCATCATATGTTACCCAGTGTTCCGTGCTGATTGGTTCTTGTCTGTAGAAAGCCTCATTTATCGAGGTCCATCCGGGAATGGCCTCCTTCCATTTCTTCCTAATTATTTTCCATATTCTTAACAGTGTTCTCTTTATTATATGATTGTTAAAATCTTTATGTACCGATTCTTTGTTATACACTAGGTAGCCATGCCAGCCATACCTATTCTCGAATCCTCCTAATGTTAATAAAGCTTTTTTTTTAATTTAATCTAATCTATTAACCACTCGAAACCACAGGCATAATAGTAAAGTTTTAGGTTTGATAAGGCCATTCCTCCCCTGTTTGTTTCATCCTGCAGTAGTTTTATTTTTACCCGGGGTTTTTTCCCAGCCCACAAGAAATGTGAAATTCCTTTCTCTCAAGTTCTGAATGGAGTGTCATTACTGATTATTTGTAAATTTTGAAACATAAAAAGAAATTTAGGGAGTATTGTCATTTTAATTACTGAGATTTTACCCATCCACAATAAACATAATTTACTCCATCTTTCCATTTCTTTCTTTGTTTCTTTCCACATTTTCTCATAGTTGTTTTAAAACAATTTGTTATTATCTGTTGTGCATTCTATACCTAGGTATCTCACCTTTTTATGTTTAGTTAAATTTGATTTACTTGTAAAATCTTTCTTCTCTGATTCTGTTAAATTCGTTGTTAGGACTTTAGTTTTATTTTTGTTAATGATTAGACCTGATACTTTACTGTAATCATTCAAAACTTTTAATAAATTTCCAATATTTTGATTTGGTTCCGAGATAGTGATCAGAATGTCATCCGCATATGCTTTAATTTTAAATTCATGTTCTTTTAGTTTTACTCCCTCGATTAAATTGTCCTCTCTTATTGCTAGTAATAGGATTTCCAATGTTATAATAAACAGAAGAGGTGACAAGGGACAACCTTGTCTCGTACCTCTATAAATATTACATGGTTTCGTAATCTCACCATTAATCAAAATAAATGCAATTTGATCTTTATATATTGCAGATATCCACTTTTCAAAGTTATCTCCTATTTCTGTTTTCTGTAATACAGTTAATAAAAAGGTCCAATTGACATTATCAAACGCCTTTTCCGTGTCAAGGAAAATAAAGATCTTTTTATTTATCTTTTTTGGATGGTATTCTACAAAATTAATTAAATGTCTTATATTATCTTTTATTTTCCTACCTGGGAGGAATCCTGACTGATCTTCACTTATCCACTCTGATAATACTTTTTTCAATCTCTCTGCCATTATGGAAGTAAATATTTTATAATCTGCGTTAAGTAAAGAAATAGGTCTGAATTGTCTTGTTTCCAAACTTTCTCCTGGTTCTTTGGGTATTAAAGAAATATTAGCCTGTGTCCATGACAATGGTAATTTCCCCTGTAAAATTGCATTCATTGTTCTTGTAAGAGGTATACTAACTTCATGTTTTAATTTCTTATAACATTCTGCTATTATTCCATCTATACCAGGGACCTTCCCTGATTTACTTCTTTGTATAGCTTCCATAACTTCCTGTAAAGTTATCTGTTTATTTAGCAACTCCCTCTGTTGCTCATTTATCTTAGGAATATTATATCTACTGAAGTATTTTATTATTTCTTCTTGATCTATACATTTTTTCCGGTATAAATTGGAATAATATTTGAGAAATGCTTGTTTTATTTGCTTTTGAGTAGTATAGATCTTATCTCCCTCTTTAATCTTTGTTATCAATCTTTTCTCTTTTTCTCTTCTAATTTTATACGCAAGTAGCCTTCCTGGCTTATTTGCGAATTCAAAAAATCTTTGCTTTGCAAAAGCCATTTTTTTCTGTATTTCTTCCACATGTAATATGTCTAATTGTTTTTGTAAACTTTTTACCTCTTCAGTTAACTTTTTGGATTTTGGAAACATCTTTAGTTGAATTTCTTTATCCTTTAATTCCCTCATCAATTTGTTTACTAATTCTGTTTTTTTCTTTCTTAATTCAGATGATTTTTTAATAAAGAACTCACGTAAATATGCTTTAAAAGTATCCCATACTACATCAATGGGAACTCCTTTATCTAAATTTTCTTCAAAGAAGAATTTAACTTGTTCTTTAGCTTCTTTTATTATTTTTTCATTATTCAGTATGTTTGAATCTAATCTCCATCGAAACTCTTTCCCCCCCAAATTTATTACCATAGATAAGGGATTACGATCCGACCAGATCATTGGTAACATTTGTAACTCTATGATCTTATTCTTAAAAATTGGTGAGACTAGAAACATATATAGTCTAGCCCATGATTTATGAGCTGAAGAGTAAAAAGTATAATCTTTTTGATTCCTATATTTCAGATGCCATGCATCTGTCAAGACTAAGTTATCCATCATCATAGAGATAGATTTAGGTAAACATCCTTGTCTTTTTTTTATCTGCTTCTCTGACTTTCTATCCAATCTTGGGTCAATTACCCCGTTCCAATCTCCACATAGAATCATATCCTCATAATCCAGGTCTTGTAATGTTGCATTAATTTTATTATAAAAATTCCCTTTTTGCTCCAATCATAAATTTACGATCATTTTTCTCAACTTCCACCATTACCCAATTTCCATTATTATCTGTATTAATTAGTCTGGAATTCCAAGAGGGTCTCACATAAATCACCACTCCTTTCTTTTTCGATTTTGCTAAGGCACAATATTCTAACCCAAGTTTCTTGTTTTTCATAAACTTTTCATCCCTTTTCCTTATTCGTATCTCATTTAAACAAATTATTTCATGCTTTGTTTTATACAAAAAATGGTTCACTTTCTTTCTTTTCTCTGGAGCAGGGGTAGGCAACCTTTCCCCTTTAAGGGCCGAGGGACTTCAGCTCCCAGAATCCCAGGAGCTATTGGCCAACATGGGACTATTGGCCAACATGGCTGAGGCTTCTGGGAGATGAAGTCCCTCGGCCCTTAAAGGGGAAAGGTTGCCTACCCCTGCTCTGGAGTGTTAAGTCCTTTAACATTCCAGGTTAATATTTTCAAAGATATGGACATTTTAGTTTCTTAATTCTACGCCTATTACTGTTGTTTAATCTGCTTTGTCTGTTTCTAGTTGTTTCTCTTCTAAACTGATTATTGTAGAAAAAGTCTTATTGATCTCCAGACCGCTCACAATCGTATCTGCGTCTCCTTCCACTTTTGACTCTTGTCTTACTTTAGATCTTTCTATTCTTATGTCACTTGTATCTTTCTCTTTTCCATATTTTTTTTCCAGAATCTTTTTCTCTACCGTTAGTGTTATCTTCCCCGGATATATCTTTTCCATTTATACTTACAAATTTCTTTGCTTCTAAAATAGAGTTTATGCCTATTCTTCTTTTTTTATACCAGAAGACCAATCCTTATGGTATATTCCACCTATATGGGATGTTGTTCTTTCTGAGCAAAGTAGTTAGAAACACATATTCCTTTCTCCTCCTCAAAATTCTCCTAGGTATGTCCTTCATTATCTTCAGTTCTTTACCATCTACCTTAAAAGGTTCATCACTATGTATTCTTAGGAATTGGTCCCTAACTTGCTTTCTTACAAAGTATATCACTATATCCCGGGGGAGATTGTTTTTCTTTGCCACATAGGAGTTTAATCGGAACATGTTGTCAGTTTCAATATACATTTGATTTTCTTCTATCTCCATAAATTTAGCCATGTTAGGTATTATAGTTATTCCTAAATCCTCATCCTTTTCGTCTACAAATCCTCTAATTTTAATGCATTTTTCTCTTCTTTTAGCCTCCCATACTGTCTTTTCATTTAACTCTTTCTCTTTCCACCTTTTAATATTTGTTATGTCTTTTTCCATGATCACATTTTTTCTCTAATTTCTCTACTCTTTGTTTGGTTTCTAGGATCTCATTTGTTAATTTCTCTATGTTTTGATTAATTTCTTGTAATTCTGCACAAATTTCCCTCCTGATCTCATCTTTTAGATCTAGCATCTCATGCTTGATCATCTTCCTAATTTCCTCAATCAGGGCTTGGTTCGAATCTGGCAACTTTGGCTGTTCAAGAGAAGGCCTTCTCTTCCATTGTACCTGTTGTCTGGTAGCTTAGTTCCTAGTCTCCATTAGTCTTAATTTTAAGATAATATCTGTAAATCGTATTTACAATTCCAATAGGAAAGGGGGGGGGAAGGATTTTTTTTGCTTTTTCTCCTCTCTCTGCTTCTCTCTCTTCTTTATTTTTATTTCATTTTATTCTCTCCCTCCCTTCTCCTCTCTCCCTCCCCCTTTCCTGTCTCTTCTATTGCGCTTCAGCCCAAGCCTTTTCTCTAAACAAATGGTTAAGGTGTCAACAGTCTGTCAATGCTATGCCTTCCAGCTTCAGGCACTTAGCAGTCCCTCTACTCTCCAAGGTTATTTCATCAAAACCCGGGGAAACAACCATTAGAAACCACTTTAAATAATCCTTTGAACCATTAAACTGAAGGGAAAGGGAAAGGGAAAAGATATGAAAAAAAAAGTCCGTTTCCTTCAGTTACAAAGCCTTTGCCACTTTACTACAACTCCCAAGAAGCCTCAGAACCGGAAATGATGCAGTTTCCACCCTTCTCCAGAGGCACTGTTCTGTTGGATAGGTTTACTCAAAGTCCTCCTTTTTGCTGGAGACGAGCCTCACCTTCTACAACATCAGCATTTAAATAATCCTTTAAACCATTAAATTGAAGGGAAAAGGAAAAAAAGATGGAAAAAAGTCAATTTCCTTCAGCTACAAAGCCTTTACCACTTTACTACAACTCCCAAAAAGCCTCAGAACTGGAAATGATACAGTCCTTTCTTCAGAGGCGCTGTTCTGTTGGATGGGTTTACTCAGAGTCCTCCTTTTTGCTCCTTAACCAGAGTCCTCCTTTCAACAGCATCGGCATAAAAAAGTCTAAACATAATTTTCAAGCTTCTTTTTCTTTATCAAAAGTCCACTCATTGGAAGAAATAATCAAGTAAGATGTCTCCCAATAAATCTGGGTTTAAAGTCTTTTACATTTCTTCCCTCAAACGTTGATTTTCGCCTTATTTGACTGTGTGATAACAGCATCCTCTTTATTTTCCCATAAGTTCAAAGTTAGATTCTGGGAAGCATTCCACAAAACTCATAAAAAAATGTTCTTTTTAAATTCTTTACCTTCTTTTCTTTATTGTTTGTTGTGGGCGATGTTGCTCCTGCCCCAAAACTTCTTATAGAAATTCTGAGAGTTCGCCACTGCCACGACAGGTCTTCGGCCAATAGGTCCTCCCCCTGCTAAAGTCCTTTACAAAGCTTTAGACAATCCAGAGAACAACAAAGGGTCCAAAGTCGACCCCACAGAACTCTTCAAACCCAAGGAGTACCTAATTGACCAATTTAGATGTATTCTGGTCTTTTTGAACCACAGCGAAAAGACGACTCTTCAGCAGCCTTACAAAGAGACGTCTTATCGGAACCGCATCTCCACCGGAAGTCTCGAAATTTTAATTTTAAACAATTTTGGGGCATCTCCTTTTTCCTCCCACTGAGCTTTTTCCCACTCCCACCATTTCTTAAAGCATTTTAAAAGGAAGCAGATGAATGCCATAGCCCAATTTCTGACAAAAGATAGGTGTTTGAGGAACAGTGGTGTCACACACCCCTTAGGTTGTCACCTGGTGCAGTCTGCACCCCCTAGTGATGTCACTGATTTACCCCTATCTTGCTAAAGGAACTATCCAAACTGCTGATGTCTTCAAATTCTTCTGCCTGCTCTCTTGATTTTGTCCCTTCTCACTTGTAAGTACTCACTTTTTCTCCATATTACTAATGTGCCCTCATTTCCTTCTGAGTGCAATATGCTACTGCTTCTCCAATACTTAAGAAGATTTCACTTGATTTATCTTCTCTTTCCACTTATTGTCCCATTCTACTGCTTCTTTCTCTTTCAAACATTTGGAATATGCTGTTGATACACATTGCCTCAACTTTCTTTCTTCCATGATGCATCCTTCTCATCTAGATTTCATTCTTTGCATTTAATGGAGGTAGTGCTTGCAAAGATCACAAATGATCATCTTCTGACCAACTGAAAAGACCCATTCTCAGTCCTTATTTTTGTTCTCTCCACAGCTTTGGACAGAGTTGCATTGGCACAAAGGACACCAACGTGATTAGTTTTGGGTCAATCATTGGCCACAACTTTTATTTTGTACAGGATCTTAATAACGATCAATTAAATATTTAAATAACAATTTAATTATCCATTTAATTAAGCATTTCTTAATAAGAATTTGTTTTGACGCATGCGTACGTGTATTTAAGCACAAGTTCTATTGATTAATTATTTCTAACACGGCATGCGTCAAATTCTTTAACTTATGTAACATATAATAACAATATCTAACCCCTCCCCAACTGGATATGACGTCAAAATCATTACATGACATCATAACTTTATGACATCATTAAGTTTAATATGACGTCATATAACTTTGTTTAATCTAATGACATATACCAAAATTCTTTATTATTTTTATCCTAATTAATAATTTAAATTAACCTAAATAATTCTCTAAAGGGGGGAGGGTCCCTGCCCACTAACAAGTTATTTCCTCCCAAACAATAACGTAATAGACCCATGACCTCCAGTTGTGACAAAATTTTAATTCATCTAAATTGTAATTTTCTAACAAATATCATAACAACAATTAATCAAGTTTCCATCCCTAATAACACCCAAACCAGCATTCATTGTAAATTTTTGATCCAACTAATAATTGGTAATGTCGTTATTCTCAGGGAAGGCGAAAAACCCAATTTGAACTTTGGGAAAATTCCCTCCCGGCCCCCGAAGGCGACCAGCCGCAGCCTGAGTGTCCACAACATGTTTACCAATTACTAAAGGGTGGGAGGGATGGGTTGATCGTTCAAATCAAAATGGCTGCCAACACATGGCAGCGCAGGGCTAAATAGCCCCGAAAATCTTGCTCCCCAGTTTCTCGAGATTTAAACTCTCACAAGACCAAGGAGCGAGACCTCCTTCTCATTGGCCAAGCAGACCGGCAAGGGCGTGCCTTCCGGTCCACTTAGCCAATCCCGCGTCGGTGCCCTTATTTGGGCCGACGCAACAGAAGGCCCCTCCTGACTTGACGGGGTGGGGGGTCCTTCATGACACTCACTTCTTACCACTGAGGGAAGTTATTTACTGTGGTGATTGGAGGTGGTCTATCATCTTTCCTCTTTCATTTGGGGTTCCTCATGGTTCTGTTCTGGGCTCCTTGTTGTCATTTTTCTTTATACACTATTCCTGAATAATCTTATTCATTCTTACAGTTTTCAGTTCATCATTATGATGATGATACTCAGCTGCATTTTTCAACTCTAGAGCCTTCTTCTGATACTGAACATTTTATTACATGTCTTTCAATTATCTCAGCGTGGATGTTTCATCTTTGCCTAAAACTTAATATGGCAAAGACAACATTACTTATTTTCCTCCAAAACCTTTTTTCGAACATACATTCTCCATCACTGTTAATAACGTTGCCATTTATTCTGTGAAGAAAGCATGTAGTCTTGGTTTTATTTTTGACTCTTCTTTTTGTCTTTTGTTCCTCACATTGAGGCTGTAGTGAAGTCATGTTACTTTTTTCTTTATAATATTGCCAAAATCAGACTTTATCTATTTGCTTCCTCTACAAAGACTTTAGTTCATGCCTTTGTCATTTCCTGTCTTGATTACTATAATCTTATTTTGACTGGTCTTCCATTATATCATCTAGCACCCTGGTTTCTATTCAGCATTCCACTGCTAAGATTATCTTTTTGGTCCATTGTTTTGATCATGTTATGCTACTTTTCAGATCTCTTTATTTGTTGCCTATTTCTTTTAGGACTCAGTTCAAACTTTTTGTTTTAACTTTTTAAAGTTGTACATGGAGTGCCTTGCCTATATTTTTCAGCCTTCATTTCTGTTTACCAATCTGCTTGGTATCTTCTTTAATGAACACTGGGTTCGTCACTCAACTAAGGGAAGAAACAGATGACCCTTTTGTGGCAGTTTCCTGGCAGCTTGGAGGGGTGTTGTTTAGATGCTGCATGCCCCCAAGCTGCCAGGAGGCCAGTATGAAGCCACCCACCCAACCACACAGGGCAGCTTTTCGGTGCTCCGGTGGCACAGTGTTTAGACGCCACATGGAGCAGGAGTGCTGAAAAGCTTCAGCGGCAGCAGAAAAACCAGCTTTTCACTGTCTTAAAAAGGAGAAGCCATGGTGTGCAGTTGCTGTGGCCTTAACCTGGCGATCAAAGGGGCGGCATTACGTCACTCCTTTGGGTCAGTCTGTTTCACCCCTAAATCTAATTTCTTCTTCCATGGCTCAAATTTGTCCTTTTTCATTTGATGTTCCATATCCATGGAAATGCCTGCCTGACCATATGCAGACTGCTCTCACTAGGAACATTCCTGTGTCCAAAATTTCAGTTTGATATTGTTTCATAGTCTTATATAAATTATTATTATAGGTATTTGTCAATTTGCTTTGTATTGTATTTTTTTTATATCTTTACTTGAATAATTTATTTTACAAATTGTTTTGTATTAATTTTATATCTGTATTACTCTTTCATTCCCATATATGTGCATATGCATGTGTGTGAAAATATATATACACTTGATTGTACGCGTTTAGCAGAACCTGCTGTCTTTTTGTTGTTGTGAAGTGCCATGTACACTGATGGCACTTTATAATAATGGTAGTTTAGTGGCCAATGGAGAACTGACAGGTGGACTGGAGAAGTGTCTGGCTATCCTCCTATAGCCAAACAGGAAACAATGATATCGTCCACCTAAACTTCCAGGGCCTCTGGAAGATAAATTAATAGAGAAACATGTAGGTATTTGCAGGTGGGCTGAGAACAGTATTAAATGTTATGTTATCCTCATGCTGTGCTCCATATCCATTATCTTAAAACCAATGATCAGAAGAAACAGAAACCACTGCTTTTGTTGGCTAGCCTAAGCTCCAACTACAGGTAGTAGATAATGTGTTTGGTTTGGTACCCATATCTATACCTATGCCTATATCTCAGGATCTGGAACTACTTGTAGGAATTTGCAATAAGAATGAATATAATGATATGCTGAATCCATTCAAAGTGAGCATTGGGAGGATGATGATCTGGGGTCCAGCTATGGATAGTTTCAGCATGACACTATATTCATTTTTCTTATAGGAAACTTTCTGAATTCTGAAAAATGAAAAAGCAAACAAACGGGTTACAGGGGATGGTTACAAGGATGACAATGCCCCCAATAAGAATTCTGCCCCATAATGAAATTTTCTTTCCCTTCTCAAATTTCTAGCATTGCAGTAATCTAAATCTTCCATTGAACATTTAGAAATGCAGCATCCAAAGAAAAATGGCACGCAAAGTGACCAAGGGAATGTGAATATAGTACATATCAGAGTTCTAGCTGTAAACAATTTTCATTGTCTAGCTCTGCAATGCTCAGAATTTAGGGATTGAAGGAAAATTTCATTTGAGGGGACAGAATTCTCATTTCATGAGGCAATGTCCTCATCCACCCCCACCCCCAGCTACACCCTGGATAAAATTAGTTGCCTGACTTAGGGGGGGTTGCAGACTGCCAGAAATAGTGCAAATTGAATCCACTTTTAGGGTTAGGGTTAGTGCTAGGGAATCATGGGAATTTTTTTCTGAGACATTGAGTCTTCTCTGTTAGAGAGCTCTGGTGCACAATAACATACAGTTCCCATGATTCCCTAACCCTAACCCTAACCCTAAAAGTGGACTCAATTTGCTCTATTTCTGGCAGTCTGCAATCCCCCTTAGCTTTTATACAGATTGAATATTCTTAATGCAACAGAGTTAGATTACAGGGGCTTCACCTGTAAACCAAGGTGCTTAAGTCTAGCAAGATCTGTACTAGGTATGTTCTCTCGTATATCTTTGTTTGTATGAAGTAAATTATCTTGTTTCAGCTCAGTTCAGTCACGTTTTCTTTTATAGCCATGAACAGATATCAATAAATGCAGGGTCAAAATTGCTATAGAAGAACTCGAGTCAATTACAGGTGCTTTGTGGAAGGAAAATTCCATTGAAATAACATGTAATCAGAAGTCCCAGCGAACTGATGGAGGGCAAATGTTGTCCCCATTTTCAAAAAGGGGGAAAAAAAGAGGACCCCAACAATTATCATCCAGTTAGTCTGACATCGATACCCAGAAAGATTCTGGAGCAGATCATTAAACAGAGAGTCTGTGAACATCTGGAAGGTAATTCCATAATCACAAAAAGTCAACATGGGTTTCAGAGAAACAGGTCATGCCAGAGAAATCTGATCTCTTTTTTTGATAAAATTACCAGCTTGATAGATGAAGGGAATGCTGTGGATATAGTATATCTTGATTTCAGTAAGGCCTTTGACAAGGTTCCCCATGACATTCTTGCAAACAAGCTGGTAAAATGTGGGCTAGACAAAGTAACTGTTACATGGATTTGTAATTGGTTGACTGGCCAAACCCAAAGCGTGCTCAACAATGGCTCCTTTTCAACCTGGAAAGAAGTGACCAGTGGGGTGCCACAGGGCTCTATCCTGGGCCCAGTGCTATTCAATATCTTTATTAATGACTTGGGGACATAGTTATCAAATTTGCAGATGACACCAAATTAGGAGGTGTAGCTAATACCCCAGAGCACAGGATTAAAATTCAAAATGACTTGAATAGACTAGAAAGCTGGGCCAAAGCTAACAAAATGAAGTTCAACACGGAGAAATGTAAGGTACTGCACTTAGGGCGGAAAAATGAAAAGCACAGATATACGATGGGGGACACCTGGCTGAATGAGACTACATGTGAAAGGGATCTAGGAATCCAGGTGGACCACAAGTTGAACATGAGTCAACAATGCGATGCAGCAGCTAAAAAGGCCAATGCAATTTTAGGTTGCATCAGTAGAAGTATAGTGTCTAGATCAAGAAAAGTAATAGTGCCACTCTATTCTGCTTTGGTCAGGCGTCACCTGGAATACTGTGTCCAGTTCTGGGCACCACAATTCAAAAAGGATGTGGAGAAACTGGAGCGTGTCCAAAGGAGGGCAACTAAAATGGTGAAGGGTCTGGAAACCAAGCCCTATGAGGAACGACTTAGGGAGCTGGGGATGTTTAGCCTGGAGAAGAGAAGGCTGAGAGGTGATATGATAGCCGTGTTTAAATATTTGAAGGGATGTCATATTGAGGAGGGAACAAGTTTGTTTTCTGCTGCTCCAGAGACTAGGACCCGAAACAATGGATGTAAGCACCAGGAAAAGAGATTTCACCTCAACATTAGGCGGAACTTCCTGACAGTAAGGGCTGTTCAACAGTGGAACACACTCCTGTATGGCAGGGGGTTGGACTGGATGGCCCTTGTGGTCTCTTCCAATTCTATAATTCTATGATTCTATGATTCTATGTACTGAACATCAGAAGTTGAATAATAAGTGTCCAAGTCTAAACTATGGCATTGTGACTTTTACACAGAAACACTTCAAATCCTTGCAGGTACTAAGGCCTCATTTATACTAGGAAATAACCTGGTGTGGAAACTGGGTTATTTCCATAAATTTGCCACAATTGAATCTCTCCATGGCATTTTGTCTGGATTCCCATTCACACTTGGTAATGGGATAAAATGCCATAGAGAGATTCAATACTGGAGGGGGGGAAGAAGAGGAGGGAGGAAGAGGAGGATGCCAGCAGGTGTGGGGGGATAGGAAGAGGAGGATGGATGGATGTGAAGGCGGAAGGAGAAAGAGGTGCCAGATTGTTTTGAAAATGGAGGTACCTCCATTTTCAAAACAATACTGCATGATAAGGATCTCTTGTGTAGTGAGTTCTCACTACCAAAGATCTGTATCATTATGGCACAATGAAAAAGACACAGTAGGTGACCAGGATCAAAATGCACCAGGTCAAGTGGGGTATTTGCCCCCCCCACCCCACCCCAAACTGCATCAAGTGCAGTTAGGGGCAATGTGAGAGCCATGAAAATAACCCAATTTCTATACCAGGTTATTTCCTAGTGTGAACAACCCTTAAGTCTGCCAATTTCTTCAAAGAAAATAGAATCATGCATTCAATCAAATTTGCATCCCTTTAGACATCATATTGATAGTTAGCTAATTTGCAGGGATTAAAAGTGTCATCCCCTTCCAAATTTCTTCAGAATATAATATTCACATGCCCATAATAAATATGTATGTAAAAACAAAGGCATAAAACCTACTCTTTAGTTTGGAAAATACAGCTCTACCTGAGACTATAATGACCATATTAAGGAATATTACTGTCAATGTTAATAGCTTCAAAAATAAATAATATATAATTTCCTGTTGTTCAGCTTTTTGTCTGATTGTTTACAGCCCACACTTACGGATACATACTTACAGATAATGCTTCCTACCTTGTGAAAATTTCTGAAATATGCTGCCTTCTCATCTGGAAATTTTTCTAGCCTTCTGGGTCCTTTACTAGAAGCTTTTTTGAAAACCAGCCAACATCTTCTGAAAATCTGCAATAAAAACGAAGGGAATTATATTAAACCTATTTCTTAAAACAATTATCTTAGAATTCCCAGAAACTCACCGAGTGTGGAACCTCTACGGGACCCACATTACTCCGGTTCTGAGGTCCCTCCACTGGCTGCCTATGAGTTTCCGGACCCAGTACAAGGTGTTGGTTATTACCTTTAAAGCCCTAAATGGCTTGGGTCCGAACTATATCAGGGACCACCTTCTCCCGTACAATCCTCCCCGTGCACTTCGGTCCTCCGGGAGGAATTTGCTGCAGCCTCAGAAATCGAGGCTGGCGGCTATCTCCCGGAGGGCTTTTTCAGTCATTGCCCCTAGACTCTGGAACGGCCTGCCAGACGAGATCCGTCTATTAACATCCTTAGACAGCTTTAAAAAGCCTGTCAAGACGGATCTCTTCCAGCAGGCCTTTCCAGACTAGTTACCCTCCTTAGATGAGTTATCCCCCCTCGGACAACTATTCCTGTACAATCGATGTTTCTCACGTGGCTCCATCTAGATGGAAGGAGCATTGAGTCAGGCTTTAGTTAATCTGGGTACTAGGTTTTAATTTTTTGTGATGTTTTAAATGATTTGATTTAATACTGTTTTAAGGAGGGGTGGGGGACGTTTTTTGTATTATATGTTTTATTGGACTGTATATTTTAAAGTTGTAAGCCGCCCGGATTGGTGTACCATTGGTGCGGGATATAAATAATTTTTTTTTTATTATTATTATTATTATTATTACAGGGCATCCATGTCTCAGAATTTTTACTTTTTTTCAAAATGCAAAGTAGCCCCGTGGAATCCAGTCTGGAACAGGGACACAAACATGGGCTAACTCCTGCACCTTCCATGACGTTTTTGTTTAAAATCTTCCATGATATTGTTCTTTTTCTCTCTGTTTGTGCATGATGTAGGCAAATGCATCTACATAGAGGAGAAGGAGTAAATCTTTGGCTGGAATTCTGTTTGCACTTATGTTGGCTTAATTATACTATCATAGGCAGTGGTGGCAGGGGGAAGAAAGACTATGGGCACAGTGGGCATTAAGGAAGTAAGACACTGGAAAAATAGTTTGCTTCATGCTGGAAGATTTTATCTGCTTTTCCTCAACATTATTTTGTATCCCTGTAAAAAGAGTACAACTGATAGCACAGAGCACCAATAGGATTCTGACATAAGACTGCATCTGGATTCTGACATAAGACTGCTTTCACTCCATGGCTCAATGCTATGGAATTTTAGGAATTGTAGTTTGTTGTGGCACTAGAGTTCTCTGACAGGGAAGACTAAATGTCTCACAAAACTACAATTCCCAAAATTCCATAGCATTGAGCCATGGCAGTTAAAGTGGTATCAAACTGAATTATTTCTGCAGTGCAGATGCAGCCATTAGTCTCCTAAGTGTTACAGCCATCAGCTGCTTTTGACTTAAAAACAAACATGCCTTGTTTGATTATTTGGTTGAAAACATACTAAACAGAGGACTTATGGAATACCCACAGTGGCCCAAGCTGACTTTTTCTCCTCATCTATCAGATTAACAAAGTATTTACTCATACACCATATCACTGACTGCATTTTCGGTTTTGCATTCAAGCTCTGCATTTGCTTATTCCTAACCTTCCTCAATATTTTCCTCTTCAATTTGTGCTAAGGAATTTCCTTTAAGGAGTAATTAGTTACAATTCCAAGACCCAAATGTTTATTATTATGGCCACAACACAATATAAACAGACACAATGTGCCAAGTTAACCGAAAAACATTCACTATCTTAGGAAAGCAAAATATCTTGTAAAGCAAACCCAAACAGCAGAAATCATCATACAAAACTGAACATCTACAACTGGAAGTCTTATCAATAAAGCTGCATTAAATGAAGTGTACAGTTAACCAGTATATGCATAATATGCATAGTATTATCATCAATATGAGTTGGTGATTAATTTATGACCTAAATTGCTTTGAACCTAGTTACTGAAGGACTGTGACATACTCAAATATCTGCACCTATACAAACCAGGAACCTGAGACACATGCCCTCTTACAACAACATCTGTTAAGACAATTTGTGCTACTCAAAGAAGTGAGCATGGTTCACCTACAACAACTGGCTCTAAATAGGTCTTAAAGACTGCTTATTCCAGGGTTCTCTTAACTGAAGTTTCTTTTATAAAGTGATTTTTACTGTTGTGACTATTTTGAACATTTTGTTTTTATGTTTTCATTAAGTCTATATTATAGCTTAATGTTTTAACATTTTTCTTCATGCACCACATTGTGGAGGGTTCAGTGTGAAATTCAGTATACAAATATTATAAATATGCAAGTAGGAAAACAAGCAAGCAAACCTCATTCACATATAAGTCTTGTCAATTAAAAATAATTCCTATTATTGCTTTGGTAAGTTTGTTATTGAAATAAAACTGACAAAATTGCTACCTGATACCACTCCATTCAGCATTCACAGTTGATTTAACAAGCCATTTTCACAGTGCTAATGACTTCAAGTAAGCATTCAAAAACTAGTCCAACCCCTAATAACATATAAATTAATTGTAGATGTTTTCAGCAAGCAGCCTTCACTGTGCTCTTCCAGTAACAATAACTTCACCCTGCAAGTTTATCTCTTGGAAATAATATTGCAACATAGCAAGTTCTCAAGAAAGATAGTAGAAAATGAACCACTGGAGATATTCATGTTCTTTTACATCTAGTGGGCTCATTCAATGGATACTGAATTATAAAGGTAAATTCCTCATCCTTGTGTAACAAAGGTCGGTCCCTTAGGTATTTTTGTTCTGTTTTTTGTTAATGTAGCCTGTTGTTTTCTCTCATCTTTTTTACTCACGTCTGTCCCTTTTAACCAAACTACTGTATATACTCATTGTAAGTTTAGACATTTTAGTAAAAAAATTGTCCCCCAAAACCTGAGTTGCCCTATCCATGAGCCAATGTAAGTACTGTACTTTCACTCTTATTTTAAAAAAGGAACTATCCTCTGGTGAAAGGTAAGAACCTAATCTATCTTGGAAGCTCTGATGTCCCTCAATTCTCTCATGCATCCAGCCTTTAGGATGAGTGCAAACAGTTATGCCTGGTGGAATTTTGGAAGTTCTTTGGCATTGTTTTCCTTTCTTCATCCTTTACATCATTAGTTACATGCCCCTAAATTTTACCCTTAACTTATGCATGGGTTATATCAAAATCCATAATTTTGGCCATAAAACCTGCCCTCGACTTATACATGAGGTCAACTTATAGTTGAGTATATATGGTAGGCCTGCTTATTTAGGTGATTTTTATTTTTCAAGAATTTTGATTTAATTCCAGAGTGGAGAAAATGACAGGAAACATTTGAAATTTATTCTTTACTCTATAACAGCAGCTAGAGTAACATATGTGCAGAAATGAAAGGAGAAAAATACATTGACGATAGATGATTGGCTAGAGAAATGTACAGAAATGATGAAGTTTGATAAACTGACAATGTGTATGAATAACACATGCAAAACGGGATGGGGAAAAGACTGGGAAAGACTGACACAATATAGGGTAACTGTAAAAGGTATTTGTTGGAGCTAAGCAGATATTTATAAGTAATTATGGAATATGAACTGAGGATGGGTTGTTGATGCTCAGTTATATTAGGAATAATTTTGTGAAGTCAAAAATGTATTGAACGGTTAGAAATGTTAAGAGAAGGAACACTATATTTCCTAATATGCTCAATTAATATTCAAGAGCTTACAAATGGAGATATGGTAGATAGTTGTATTTATGTTTGATGGTATGTTCGGATGTATTTTAGATAATAAATTTTGATTTAATGTTTTAAATTTAATTTTGAGCAATAGATGAGTCTAAGTAAAAGATGAATTTGCAAAACAGATGACTGAGATTTCATGAGTTTGTGAAATTTAACTGATCCAAGAACAATTCTAATCTTACAGGCACAATAAAATTTTCAATCTTTAAACATGCAATGTCTCACCTTTTTTTGAAAGCTATATTCACATAGCCACATGTGTTGCTTCTATGACTTGATTTACCCTTACAAAGGGTGTAAGATCTGAATGTTTCTTTGCACATATAAAGCCATTATTTAACATTATCATTTAACAAGCAGTAGAAAGCTAACTGAGGCACAAATGTTTACTCTTTGGACTACATGTCATTGGTGGCAAAATATGCTAGCATTCTTTCAGGAAATCAGGACTGGTAACAAATTCTAACAAGGATGTTAGAACATTTTCAAAATTTTGTTCTAAAAGTAGCATAATTCATGGACAAGCTCCTAGAACCATAATGGCAAACCTATGGCACACGTGCCACAGATGGCATGTGACACCATTTCCCTGGCATGTGGCAGGGAGGAGGAGGAAAAGACACACACCTCTTTCTCCTCCTCCTTCCTGACCCTCCCCAGTTTGCAGCTGCCTCTTTGGAGGCAGCTGAAGGCCAGGGACATCACATGGGGAGAAGAAGGAGGAAGAGGCATGCACCTGTTCCTCCTCCTTCCTGACCGTCCCCAGCCTCTAGCTCCTCTCTGGATGCAGCTGGAGGCTAAGGACGGCATGGGGGGAGGAGGAGGAAGAGGCGCATGCTGTTCCTCTTCTTCCCTCTTCACTCCCCTGGGCCTTCAGCTGTCTTTGGAGAGGCAGCTGAAGGCCCGGGAGGGTGGGGAAAAGAAGTCCCACCCCCTGAGGGTGGAAGTCCCTGCCCCCAGAGGGCAGAAGTCCCACCCCCAGCACTGGGTAACACCCAGTGCCAGAACAACTTTTAGTTAAGGCACTTGGCCCCTAAAAGGTTCACCATCACTATTCTAGAAGATACATTTAGATTTCCATAAATTTATGATTCTATAGTAATTTTTAGGAAAAGTACTATCACATCACATAAAATCAGAAGGCTCTAATTTGGTATCTTCAAATTTGTGAGTGTGGATCTATAACTGTTTAACATATTTTTTGAATTTATATTATTGTTCATGGTTAGCCAAAATTCTCTAATCTGGTGACTGTGAATCCTTGTTGATTTTCACAGAGAATAACATAGAATGGTTTTTTTTTTCTTTTTTAGACTATAAATAGGAAAGCTTTGTAAACTGTAATAAATAAATAATAAGACCAGGAAGACAGACACCACTAATACATAGTAAATGAATGCATACTCTACACAAGACAATCTTGTTGTCACACACAAGCCCATTATTCAGCCACAGTTAGCAACTCTTTTATCTCTGGCCTACTTCTTGTTGTCATTGCTTGTAATCAAATACAGATCAGTTACTGTGGAAAACCATTGATAATGTACTAGCAACTACAGAAGATTTTAGTATCAGCCTTTGAACAGACAAGATAAATGCTATATAATACAGTATGATACAATCTGATTACCTTCCCAGCAAAGTATATAGCACTGACACTACCCCAGAAAAATGTACATGTCTTTGTATCTTGCATCCAATCCAATCTAAATCATATTTAACAATATGAAATCGGTGAGGGTCCCAAAACATGATGTTTCAGTATGGAGCACTCTTCTTCATTATTCCAGTCAGCTAGATATGACTTTGTCTGAAATAATCCTCTTTGCTCCTCTGCTGCCTATTCTCCATTTCTATTTTTAATTGATGGTCATTCAATGTATAGGAACATGCTTACTCCTAATAGGCTAAGGTATTTTGAAGTTGGTGTTTTTAGAGGTGCTCCCTGATTTTTTTAGTATTTTTATTTTTATTTACTTTGGCAGACCTTAGTGTTCCCCATTAGAGGGATTTCTTCCTGTTTGTTTTAAATAATTCCATTAATGCACTACAGTGTTGTATACACACATGCACAAAAGCAATCCCACTGGCTTGAATCCTATTAATAGTCCAAACAAGGGCAGACCCATTGCTTACATAAATGGGGTTTAAATAAGAATCTTGTAGCACTTTAAAGGCTCTTTCACATAAAACAATTACAGACAGCCCTCCACATTTGTGGCTTTGACTTTTGCAGATTTGATTGTTCACAGTTTTGAGTACTATGTTATCTCTAGGAATCTCTAGATCCTCCATTGTGACTTTGCCAGAAGCTGACCATAGAGTCGCGATGAAGGACCTAGAGAAACACTTCTTTAGGCATTTTGACCAACATGATTGTATGGTCAACATCTGCTGGATGTTAACCATACAGTTGCACTGGGAGAGCTAAAGATTCCTATTGTTCTCTCAAGTAAAAAAGTGCTATTTTTTTAATTTGTGATTTTCCCATTTTTACAGAGGTTCTGAGGCCCTAACTCCAGCAAATGTGGAGGGCTCATTGTATAGCACCACAACTCCATGTTAACTGCCATGACAACATCCAGTGGAATATTGGGGTTTGTAGTTCATGACATGCTAGAGCTCTATGGCTGAGAAATATCCCTCCCTAGACTGCAAACCCCACGATTCCAAGATGTTGACATGGTAGCTAGTAGTAATGTCACAGCATTATAATTGTGGAGTATGAAAAGGCCTTATAAAAGTAAAGATCCCTAAACATGTTCTATTTGATGTAAAATTTATGGAATTCAACCACTTCAAACATTTGATCAAGCAGGCTAATGTCTATGCCAAATGAACCATGCAAGTTTTTTTAAGTGACACAAGACTTTTGCATTTTCCCCTTAAAAATGGTAACTTGGCTACAATTCAGTATTTGTTTAGCGAAGATAAACCTCCACTCAACTCAATGTGGATTACTTCTTAGTAGACATGCATAGGATTGCATAAGACTGCACTATTAAATATTTGCAAAAACTGACAATGAGCAAACAGTAAGTGAAGAATTTTTGGCATCTTTTTTGTGTGGACAGGATGGTCCTATTTAATGTTTATCCTAAAAAAATCCTAATATAAAATTAGGTTAGTTATGAATTTCATTTCTGCTACTTTTTATTTTTTCCATGTGCTAAGTTCTAAAAAAACCCAACTGTCTCTTAAATTACACTATCAAATTAACTGTCCACCCAATTAATAGTTTTACCCAACTGTTATAGCTCTGAATTCCAAGATTTTCTCTGTCTCACTGCCAGAGCTTCTAATAAGATTATTTAAAAGGGCATTAAAATAACAGTTTATACCAACTGAGGAAAAAGTATCAAAACCATCATGATAAAATTGCATTTCTTGTAATAACAGGAAATGCAGAGATACTGGAAGACAACCTACAAAAGAAGAGTACTTTTCACCACAAGTTAACAGTACAAGGAAGAAATAATATTTATTGAATCTTTTACTAGAGTTCAAAGGAGAATTCCTGTGGGAAGGGAGGCATGCACACATCTTCCAAATGAAAGCAAAGCAGTTATTTCTTTACCTGAGCTTTTAGGTACATTCTTTTATTCACACTTTCGCTTATTAATAATGTCTTTATAAATGTCTTTGTTGCCTTTAAAAAAATCTAGGGTTTTGGTGCCCAGAGATATGAATTTCACCTCGTTCTGGAGAAACTACTCTGATTTCAGATGTGCAGCTGGAATTGTGATGATGTATATACTTCTTTTACTAATACTTTTATGTTTCCCAGATATAATGTAATTGATAACAAACATGTTAACATTCTCACCATTCTCATTCTCTTTACCTTTACCTTGTAATGTACACACCTGAAACCAGAGCAGAGAGAAATATACATTCCAACAGGAAAATTCTGTGTGCATTCTCTTTGTTGTGTTTTTCTTTTTTTACCAATGCCGATCCTGTAACTCTGATCAGTTTTAGTACTGAGAAATATGATTTTGTTGTTTGATGAAAAGAATTAAAGAAAGATTAAGACAAAATCATGTTTTCATTATAACAGTACCAGTTTTTGACACTCTAGGTGGATCTGTGGTGATCTCCACTCTTCCGCCCCCAAGTCTATATAACTTTTTATTACTGTAATGGCGGGGGGGGGGGGGGAACACAACAACAACAATAACCTATCATATATTGTTAACATACAAGAAATCAACTTTTTTTAAAAAAGAATTCAGTAAATTGGAAAATCATAGTATGTGGGGAGGATTATGGGCATTTCAGACTAATGCAAAATGATGCATTTTGTGGGGTTTCACTAACACAGAGAAAATGCACTTTTGTTTAATTTAATTCCAAGAAGCCAATGAACAAAAATATTCATCAGCCTTTTGATGGACCATCTCTGCCTTCCCTGACTCTCTCCATCCCACAAGATCAGTACATAAACAGACAGGGACTTATTACAACAATAAAAAATTAATTTGAGCAAAAATTGACCCAGTATCAGAATTTAGCACTCAAATGTGTGGAGAAAAGAATACATGCTAAGCATGTAATGACAAATATGTCATTAAAGACATATTTCTGGAATGCTTTATGTACTTTGATCACTATATAGGGACTGAGCAGATGGCCAGGAAAGCATGGTCTTGGCCTGTGCTTTCCTACTCCAAGTGCTAATCTGGATTAGTCCCCAGGTTCGCACTGGGATGAGCGGGTGTTTACATGCTCACCATTTCCCACACCATGGACCCAGTACCACCAAGTGCCCCTTACTCCATCCATTAATGTTGCTAGTGAATAGACTCCTATTGCCATATCTCATGCAAAAATCGGACACCAGGCTGCACACATGTGATCAGGTGCCCTGTCTCTGCTTCAGATGGTGCAACAGGGGTCTACTCACTAGCAGCATCAACCTACAGAGGTTGGGGTTGTGTGGGGCTGTTCTGATCTAACTGGGTTTGCCGAGGAATTTCCGTGAAACTCCGCAGCAAACAGGGGTCAATATGACCCACATTAAGGCTGCTTTTTGTTTTTTTGTTGGGGATGTGGTGTTCCAGCAGCTAAGACGCTGACTCATATGACTGCAAGTTTGGCAGGTTGACAGTTTGAGGCCCAAATGCCACATTATGGAGTGAGCTCCCGTCACTAGTTTCTGCCAACCTAGCAGTTTGAAAGTTTGTCAAGTGCAAATAGATAAGTATATAAATTCTTTTTTTTTTTAGTCCACTTGAAAATTCATACCAATTTTCAAACATATTTTCCCAAACATACATTGCTTATTTTCCCCAAATTTGTTGTTGTTAACTGCCTTCATGTCAATCTCAACCCATGGCGTCCCTATGGATGAGATATCTCCAGGGACCCCTGTCCTCTACGGCTCTGCCCAGCTCATGCAAACTCATATTCGTGGTCTCTTTAATAAAGTCCATCCATTTAGCATGTGGCCTTCCTCTCTTTCTACTTCCCTCCACCTTTCCTAACATTATTGTCTTTTCCAATGATTCATGCCTTCTCATGATGTGTCCAAAGTACAACAATCTTAAGTCTTGTCATCTTGGCTTCTAGGGATATCTCTGGCTTGATCTGTTCTAGGACCCATGGAATCCTCAGCTCTCTTCTGCAGCACCACATCTCAAATGCGTTGATGTTCCTCCTATCTTCTTTCTTGACTGTCCAGTTCTCACATCCATACATGGTTCTAGGGAATACAATGGTTTGTATGATTCTGACTTTTGTGCTGAGTTGTATGTCTTTGCATTTTAGGATCTTTTCTAGTTCTTTCATAGCTGCCCTCCCCATTCTTAATCTTCTCCAAATACATGCTCTTTTATATGACATTTCAAATGCAATTTGTGGCAGTGTGGGAGGAGACTAGTTTGTAAAATGCATTGTAGATTTCACAAAAGTATAGATTTTAACCATCTTTTGGCTTATTACTATGGAGTAATCAAAGCCTTATACTACTAGGCAAATAGATGCATTAGGGAACATAATTTTATTCATAGCAGTAGCTGCAGCTGAAGGTCACAGGAGGTCTAGTTCTGAGGGTCACTGGAGGTCCTTTTAATAAAACATCAATTGCACTTATGCATCTTTCTCTAAAGTCTTTTACAATGAAAACAACAACATCATACTTTATAAACCTCTCTCCTGATCCCTTGGAGAGATGATTTACGCTATTTTATTTGTACAAATAGTCTATGTCCTATTATTTCCCTGTAATGGAACTTAAGACTATAAGAGAGCAGTTTTAAAAATACTATGTAAAAGCTACACTACTATTACTACATTGTTGTTGTTGTTTGAATGTTGAACTATGTCTCTGGAGAACAGAGTTCAATTCCCCATTCAGCCATGGAAACCTGCAGGGTGACTTCTCTCACCCTCAGAGGAAGACTATGGCAAGCCTCCTCTGCACAAAATTGCCAAGAAAACCCCATGATAGGTTCACCTTAGGGTCATTATAAGTCAGAAATGACTTGAAGGCACACAACAACAAATCCCACTTTACTCCTCCCCCCAAAATTGGGACTCAGTGGCTTACAATTTAAAATAACAATATAATTAAAAACAATTAAACAATATAATTAAAATGAACATTAAAATAGAATTAAACTGTTCACACTAATCAACAACAATAGCAAGGTTATAAAGACAGCAGTTAAACTATGAGAGCAAAAATACAATCAAGTGCTATTTGAGTTATTAAGAAGTTATTAACAAAAGGCTTATTAGTAATTTTGATTGCAGCCTGGACAACATGAATAGGCCTTTAAAATACTCAGTGAAGTGAAAAGTAAGGCAAGAGGATGAATTTTATTTTGTGAACTCCGCCTGATAATTTGTTTCCATTCTTCTTCTTTTATAGCATGCTATTACAAGAAGAGGGAAAAGGAGAAGCAAGGATAGAGCAAATGAGAGACAGTATAGTAAATTTAACAGCACCAGTGGTGGACCAAAAGAGCTGTTGCTCCATCCTGGATGCAAAATATAAGGGGGTGCAATGGCAGCTCCTCACTCCCCATTCCTTCACTTAGGTGCTAGAAAGGGGAAGAAGGGCTTGGCTGTGAGGAACACGATTTGAGCAGCAGATACGTCCAACCTGCCTCAAGGCAAGCTAACCCCCTCCCCCCTCCCTTTGGAATTTCCTCAAGTAAGAAGAAAGTGCAGAGGCAGCCTTAATGCTGAACATAAAGAAAATAAAAACAATGACCACTGAGGACCTTCACAAGTTCAGCCTAGACAATGAAGAAATAGAAATAGTATAATAATTCTCATACGTGGGATCAAAGATTGATAGAAATGGAGACTGCAGTCAGGAAATCAGAAGAAGATTAAGAATGGGGAGGGTGGCTATGAAAGAACTAGAAAAGATTCTAAAATGCAAAGATATATAACTCAGCACAAAAGCTAGAATCATACAAGCCACTGTATTACCTCTTACCATGTATGGATGTGAGAGCTGGACAGTTAAGAAAGATGATAGGAAGAAAATCAATTCATTTCAGATGTGGTGCTGGAGAAGAGTGCTGAGGATCCCATGGACAGCCAAAAGGACAAAAAAGTGAGTCCTAGAGCAGATCAAGCCGGAAACCTCCCTGGAAGCCAAGATGACCAAACTGAGACTGTCGTACTTTGGACATATCATGAGAAGAGAGGACTCTTTCGAAAAAAACAATAATGCTGGAAAAAGTGGAGGGACGTAGGAAGAGAGGAAGACATGCTAGATGGATGGACTCTATTAAGGAGGTTGTATGTGGCTGCAGGATTTAAGCAGAGCAGTGGAGGACAGAAGGCTTGGAGATATTTCATCCATAGGGTCACCATGAGTCGAGATCAACTCAAGGGCAGTTAACAACAACAACCACAAAGGCAGAAAAGGAAGGGAAGAGACCACAGTGGGAAGATGGTAAGTCCTGCTTCCTTTTGAAAATGAAACTTTCCCTAGTTGTCCTGCTAGTCTGTATTGCAGTTGAAAGGGGGGGGGGCGGGGATCTAGCAGGAATTTCTAATTTAGCATGAGAATTTGTGGATATCAATCCACTTCTTCAGGTGCAAAGAATGACAAAGAGAATTGATAGCCCCAAAAGATAATGTTAAAATAGTCTTAAGGGGGCTGAAGATTACCTTTCCCCCTCCCCTTCCCTTTTCATTCATCTCCAAATGGGAGTTATAGGGGGTTGCAGAGTGCCAGAAATAGTGCAAATTGAGTCCACTTTTAGGGTTAGGGTTAGGGAATCATGGGAACTGTATTTTATTGTGGCACCAGAGCTCTCTGAAAGAGAAGGCTCAATGTCTCAGGAAAAAACAACAATTCCCATGATTCCCTAGCACTAACCCTAACTCTAAAAGTGGACTCAATTTGCACTATTTCTGGCAGTCTGCAACCCCCCATAATTTTCTTTATTCAGTGTCTTTTCTTCCCTGCAGAATGGTGAGTACAACAGAAATTTCAGGGGAGAGGGGCATTATCCAAGGCCCACACTATAGGGTTGCCATATGACTCAACTGGCCAGATTAGATCCAGATTCTATCCATTCTGCTCAGTACTCCTTAGAGCATTTAATTAGCCCCGAGTCTAAAATTTCATTTAAAAGAAGAACAATATAACCATATTCCAATATTATACATCACACACAGAGGCAGAAGAAAGATAAATTGAAAGATTCTATGCTGGAGTCCAGGAGAAAACTGATCACACAGCCTAACAGTATTGATGATCACAAGCAAATGGAATGCAAAATAGGGAAAAGAGCAGAATCAAAGATTTTTGAAGAATTTGGCCTAGGATCAAGAAAAGAAGCAACAGAGCTATTGATTGAATTTGTCAGGCCAACAGTTTGTTCACTGCAAAAACGTTCTTCAGGCAAAGAAACAACTGCATAAATAGAAGCTGCCTGACGGCCAATATGGAAATCAAATAAGTGGAAGTGAAAGATGGAGAAGCTCCATTCTGGACTGGAGCAGATGGGCAGGAAAAAGCTGTCTGATCCTAGGTTTTCTGAAAGCAGATAAAATCCCACTGTCCCAAGCCCATTCCCAAGGCAGGCCAAATAGCCATGGGCTTTCCACACCACCTAGTATCAGGCCATTCAGAATGTTCTATATCTGATTAGCTTTGGTAGTTATTCTCTGCTCCATCCTTCCTACTGTGCATGTTTCAACAGCCAAACAACTACTAACTCAGTTTCAAAGTCTGTCAATAAATAAATAGGACCTGAAAGTGGGGAAAGTGAGGGCACAAGTGACCACTCAACCAAACACACTCTCTGTGCCTCACACAAATGGATGACTGTAAAGCTTACTGAAGGATAGTGGATCAGGTCACTGTAGAACAGAAGAAAGCACAGCACATCCAACAATTGCATCTGCTCTAGATCTGCAGTCAAGCCAATAATGCCAGATGAATGTAAACGGCTGTGACCATGTCACTGGAAGTCTTTGAGTTTTTTCTTATAGCAAAAAGAAATAAAGGTTAAAACTGGAAGCGGGGATTTAGTGGAAATGAAACAAGTTATTAGAAGAAGGAAACTACTGTCTGTATTTATTTTATTTTCTGACTATTATTATTATTCATTTGTTCATTCATTCAGTTGTAAGCTGCCTTGACTGGTCTGCAAATGGCGGGGTGTAAATAAATATTATTACTATTGAAAATGATTTTGTTGTAAAAAGGAGGAAAGTGTTAAAAAACACTGGTTGTCAAATATACTTGGTAAGCCACTGAAGATCACTTCTCTTGTTTAGGCAGCAAGCTGCCTTTCCTACTTGCAAGGTTGGAATTTCAAGCTGGTAAGTCATAAAGTTATTTTGTGTTTGAGATTCTTTGCATTTTCATCTTATTTGATGGTTTGTTGTTGTTCTGTTGCCAAGTAGACTTCTACTTATGGTGAGCCTAAGAATCAGAGACCTCACCCTACCCTCAACAGCCCAGCTCAAATCTTGCAGACTAGAGACCATAGCTTCCTTGACTGAATCTATCCATCTGGAAAGTGGTCTTCCATTTTTCCTACTGTGTTCTACCTTAGAGGTCTGAAAATGAATGTGTTTATGTTAAATAACAGTATTCACTAAGAAATAAAATGCCAATGTTCTCTCCATTAAATTGCCACATTTGTTGGGTTTTGCATACTTCCTATCATTTATAATACCATGCAGTACCATTTTCTTTCAAGTGAAAAGGAATGTTCTGTTATAAATGCTTAATACATTTGCATGATTTTGAAACCTGTTGTCTGACAAGATAAATGTTGTTTATCACAATGAAAGTGTATGTCATACTATGCAAACATATAATTATTGAGAAACTGAATCCTCTTTTGAATCTTCAAAATTCAACATTCTGACCTTCACATGCAAAGTAAAACATAATATTTATACTAAAAGATGGTAGCTATCTACTTTGATCTCAAGCATTGTATGTCAGGGACAAAGGGATTTGTCAAAATAAATATTACATTATCCAAACCAAGCAACAGAATATCTTAAACTAAAGAAAAGATTCTGAATAGAATAATAATCACATCCAAGTGTTCTAAGCCACTGAAGGACAAAAAAAAAATCATTTTTACTGCTCTAATTTAGAGAGTTACAAGCTTAAAATGAGCTCTGGGAGCAATAAACTTGTTAACAAAAGCTAGTATTACACTGTTTTGCACACCTGACCTATTCCTATAGTGTTACCATACTGAACCTATTGGTTACTGACAGTATTCTTACTGCCATGTCATCTTCAGCTGTTTCAAATTGTAAGACAGATGGATATTAGCTGGGCTTTACTTTGAATCCCTAATGTGTTTCTTACTGACAGTGAAAACTGGATATGCAAGATAACTTTATGTTGTGAGATAAGGTCATGTCAAACTGATTTAGTTCCATTTTTGGTGTGGATGGAGTGGGGGGAAGGAGGGCAGGGATGACTATTATCTACCTAGCCAAATTCATGAATGCTTTTGTAAGCCGCCTCAGGTGTCTCTGTAGGCCATGGAAAACCTTTCTGTGACTGTTACCTTACTTCTCCATCTGGCAAAACCTATCCTATCCAGAAAAAAAAAATCCCTCCCCTGAAGATCAAAAGTAGCACTTGACTTACTTTCATGTCAAAGTCTTTATTTCAGTGCAGACCCAAGCCTATTTAACTGTATTGTGAGTAGAGATGAGCCATGTTCAATGTTCTTGTCCTCTTGCCAGGAACAGAGCTTGGCATTAAACCATTAAATACCACTGTTATTTGTGACTCAGAGAGCCAGCGTGGCGTAGTGGTTTGACCACTGGACTATGACTTTGGAGAGCAGGGTTTGAATCCCCATTGAGCCATGAAAACACACTTGGTGACCTTAGAGAAGTCACACTATCTCAACTTCAGAGGATGGCAATAGCAAACCCCTCTGAAGAAACTTGCCAAGAAAACCCTATGGTAGGTTCACCTTAGGGTTGCCATAAGTTGGAAATGACTTGAAGGCAAACAACACCATGGTTGTGACTCATTACAGTTTGGGGTAACGAAGTCCCCACAATATTTTATTTTTAAAAAATCATAGATAGGAATGACATTATTTTGGAGTATATCATGATTTACTTCACTTTACTTTTCTCCTACATTTAATGAACATTTCTAGTCATTTTCAGAGGCATCCTGAATCAAATTGTTCAGGTGCTAATGCTGTTCTCTTATCAGAAACACTTTCCAACAAGTAATGGAGGTTTTTGTTTCTTTTAAAGAAGAAAGCAACAAGCTATATACTCAGTAACACAATCAGTTACTAAAACCCTGAAATGTTTACAGTTTACATTAATGAATTGCAATTGGAGACTGTGCAATTAACTACATAATGACTACTTTCTAAGTAGGACCAGGTCAGGACCAGGATTCTAATTCATGCTAAGAAGTTTTAAAATCCCAAGCTTTGTTCTTGTACTTTTTTTTTTTTTGAGATTCATATGACATTTCCCTCCTCCTCAACTATTTCCTTTAGCCTCACAAAGGATGGAAACATGCAGGATTCCAAAGGAAGTATCTTTTTGTGTTGCAAATGGATGTTAAATTTCCTAGATTTTGAAAATTTCCCAGTTGCCACATGCCCAGAAGGGGGAGGTACCAGCCTACAAGATTTGCCCCTTCATATCATCTTAACTAAGGGGCTCTGCAGACAGCGCAAAGTGCTGTCTTGGACCCATGGAAGGGGAGGAGCAGCCACATGCTGGGCGCCCCAACCCCTTCCCGAGGATGTCATCAGAGCGCACACCGTTGCACACGGCAAGCACTCTGATGACGTCCTCCCGGCGCAGCATCTGGACACACTGCGCTGCAAGAGATGCAAAAGAGCTGCATGGTGGCTCTTCGGGCGCCCTTTTCACCACCTAAGAAAGGAGTGTTATTTTGACACTCCTTTCCCAGGCGCCAAAAGGGAGGATTGGGGCTGAGGCATGGGGCAGCCTCAGCCCCAATCCTCCGCTTCCCAGGGCAGCCCACGGTCGCCCGTCTGCATCCCCCCTAAGAAGAGAATAATCAAAATGCACACCTATGAATAACATCTTATTTTCCCCCTCCTGTTTGGTTTGTAACAACTTGCCTGATAAAAAAGCCAGTGAAGCTTCAAAAGCTTGCAACATGTATATTGTGCATTTTGGTTGGCCCCATAAAGGTATCACTGTTTAGTGGATTTTTGTTGTTACTTTATTTCCTGGGAGCTTACAGCATTACCAAAGAATTTTTATTTCCACTCCCTAGATTAGCATAAATTAATCCAATACTTTCCAAAATGAAATGTATCAGTTATTTGTGTGTTTCTACTGCCTCTGGAATAGTTAATATGGCCACTAAATACACATAACTATTGTTTCCAAAGATAGACTAAAAACAGCTCAAGCAAGGGAAAGAGAAAGGGTTAGTGGTTCAGTTGGGGGGGGGGGGGGGCGGGGAGGTAGACCGCATTGAATGACAACCCAAAGGGATGTCACCAGCAGATACAGAAAGCTTGTGGGGAGAGGTCTGGTGGACTCAGAAAGCTTGCGGGAGAAGAATGGCTGTCTTCCAAAACCAGCAGACTCAAAGTCTTGGGCAGTTAGCACTACAACAAAATGATTATAATGTTTAACTAAGGTCCAATCCACACTGCAGAAATAATCCAGTTTGACATCACTTTAACTGCCCTCACTCAATGCTAGGGAATTCTGAGAACTGTAGTTTTGTGAAACATTTAGCCTTCTCTGTCAGAGAGCTCTGGTGCCACAATAAACTACAGTTCCCAGGATTTGAATTGGACCCAAGTTAACAAAGAGTTGATGTGGTATGTGATGTGGGGAATTGGGGGGGGGGGGGAGGAAGGCATAACAGATGAAAGGAGGGAAGGAAGTCTGGCATACTTCAAGATATGACTGGATGCAAATATGTGAAAATGCAGGTAGAATGAAATCAAAAAGAACTGGAAACTCTTGAAACTTTGAAGCAGTCTGAGTGGGCCTGGTTGGGCTGTGTTTCCCAAAACTGCATGGGAGGTCACTCAGACCGGGTACTACCATAACTGGAGAACCTATGGCTACATCTTTACTGCAGAAATAATGCCATTTGACACCACTTTAACTGCCATGGCTCAATGCTATAGAATTCTAGGATTTGTAGTTTGTTGTGGCACCAGAGCTCTCTGACAAAGAAGACTAAATATCTCACAAAACTACAAATTGCAGCCTATGTGGCACTGGAAACACAAAATACTTTTAATTAGTTTAGGCAGGTATTATTATTATTATTACCAACTGCAATTCAATCTGGAAAGGGAGAATCTTGCTTTAGTCAGCCATGGTCTGCTAGCATCCAAATGGATTACTGTAATGCACTCAACAGAGGCTGTATTTCAAAATGGCTTGGAACTATCAGCTTGTTACAAAACAAAGCTGCTCAAGTACTGGAAGGTACTAGTTGGTTGGATCATGTGATAGCAATATTGATTGTTAGAATGTTTCTGAGTTCAGTTAAGTAAGCTTATTGCACAGAACTTAAGAAATGGGAACAGAACGGAGCAAAAACGCATTTTAAAAGATGGGAGAATGCCACCGATGCCGCCGGGAGTCCCCAAGGCCTTCCCCAGCCGTTCCTGGCAGCCGATTTTTGAAGGACGATTTTGAATTGTCCTTCAAAAATCAGCTGCCAGGAACGGCTGGGGAACGCCTTGGGGACTCTTGACGGCATCGGTGGCATTCTCCCGTCCAGTAAACTGCGTTTTGCTCCGTTCCGTTCCGTTCCGGTTCTTGTAAGTGCCATGTGATAAACTTATAAGTTGTGGTATTTAGCTTTATTCTGCAGTTGTTTTGTTGTGTTTCTACTTAAATTTTCTACTTATCTGAAATTTTGTGTACTAGCTTGGGAAGATTTATCTTAAATAATGAATGATAATTCCTTTACACAAATAGGGGAAACAATCTATTTCTGTTGTCTATATATTGCTATTAATTAAAATGTAAGAAGAATAATTGGATCTGACCAAAGGGCTACCTAGTCTAGTGTTCTCTCTATACAATATCCAGCCATATAGCTATGGGAAGCCTACAAAACCGGACACAAATGCAACAACATGCTTCCTCTCATGTCCAATAGTTGCTGGTTTATAGAGTTACACTATTCAAGCCCATGGGTACCTGGAGACACCCCTCCTATTTTGATATTAGAAATGTGATAAAACATAGGCTGGGTGACCCTTTCCCAATCCCAAATGTGGACACCATGACTGGAAAATAGCTCCCGCACTTAGGCTAGCAAGGCAGGAGTTGCATGAGGCCCTTGTTTGACTCATTGATTCCAGACATTTTGGAGGAGGTGAGGAGACCCAAGACAATGGGATGCAGCTATAAGACAAATAAATACATCTCTGTATTTTGAGCTAAGTTTAAATTCCCATAAAATGTGCATTGGCTTGGAGTCCTCCCAGGACACTAGAACATTGAGGGTAACAACACTGCCTGCAATACTAGAAGTAATAATTACATATTTGTATTTTTGTATGTTTGATACAATAGATCATGCCATCCTCTTGGATCACCTGAGAGAGTTGGGAATTGGAGGCACTGCTTTGCAGTGGTTCCGTTTCTTCCTCTCAGGTAGGTCCCAGAGGGTGAGGCTCGGGGACAGCTGCTCTTCCAAAACAGAGCTTAATTGTGGCGTCCCTCAGGGCGCCATCCTGTCCCCGATGTTATTTAGCATCTACATGAAACCGCTGGGAGAGATCATTCGGAGGCATGGAGCACGGTGTCTTCAGTACGCTGATGACACCCAGATATACTTCTCCATGACCAGATCATCGTCTCAGACTTCAGATGGCATCTCTCCTCTTAATGACTGTCTCAGAGCGGTAATGGATTGGATGAGGAAAAAGAGATTGAAGCTAAATCCAGACAAAATGGAGGTACTCATGGTTACAGGCCCAAAACCAGATCTGGGAATACAGTCTCCAGTACTGGACGGGGTCACACTCTCCGTAAAGGACTGTGTTCGCAGTTTGGGGGTACTCCTTGACTCATCGCTTCACATGACTAGTCAGGTGAATGCGGCGGTCAGGAGTGCCTGTTATCAGCTTTGGCTGATACGCCAACTGCGCCCTTATCTGGATATGAGGGATCTGGAAACTGTGGTACATGCCCTGGTAACCTCACGACTAGATTACTGCAATGCACTCTACATGGGGCTACCCTTGTGCCTAACCCGGAAACTACAACTGGTGCAAAACATGGCAGCCAGGTTAATTACTGGAACATCAAGGAGGGAGCACATAACACCAGTGCTGAAGTCCCTCCACTGGCTGCCAATTAGTTTCCGGGCACAATACAAGGTGTTGGCTTTGACCTTTAAAGCCCTACATGGCTTGGGTCCATCTTATCTTAGGGACCGCCTCTCCCCGTATGATCCCCCCCGCACCCTTCGGTCCTCTGGGAGGAATCTGTTACAGCCAATAAAAACTAGGCTGTCTCAGACCTCCCAGAGGGCCTTCTCTGCGACCGCTCCCAGGCTTTGGAATGGCCTGCCGGAGGAGATCCATCATATCACTACTCTTGCTGCTTTTAAGAAAGCAGTGAAGACAGATCTCTTCTGGCAGGCCTTCCCGGATTAATTCTCCGGCTTGAGGGGATGGCTCCATCGCCCCTTTCCTTTGCCGCCCATTACTGTGTTACTGTCTTATTATTGTATTGTTATATTGTTTTGCTTTTACTTCGGAGCAGCTTGTTTTAATTTATATCGAGTTTAATACTGTTTTAAGGGGTGGGAGGGTTGGATGTGGAATAGAATGTTTTAACTTGTGTATTTTAAATGTTGTAACCCACCTCGATTGCTCCGCAGAGAGGTGGGCTATAAATAAAATTTATTATTATTATTATTATTATTATTATTATTATTAGATTGGTAGACATTGTTTGTTTTATCCTAGACCCATGATAGTGAACCTATGGCATGCGTTAGTGGGGAGGAGGAGGAAGAGGTGTGTGCCTGTTCCTCCTCCTTCCTGGCCATCCCAGGCCTTCAGCTACCGGACCGCCCCCCCGGGCCTTCTTCTGTCTCTAGAGAGGCATCTGTCTCTAGAGAGGCAGCCCGGGAAGGTGGGGGGGGAGAAGTCCCACCCCAGAGGATGGAAGTCCTGCTCCCAGAAGGCAGAAGTTCTGCCCCCAGCACCAGGTAACACCCAGCAATGGAAGGCCTTTTAGTTTGGGCACTCAGCCCCTAAAAGTTTTGCCATCACTGTCCTATATGAATCCATCTTTTAATCCTTTCAAGGTGGTGACCACCACTACATCTTATGGTAGAAAATACTATGGTTTAACTATGCATTGTGTGAAAAAAGATTGCTTGTATATGTCATGGGTTTATCACTCAGGTTGTAACACAATGTTGTGTACAATGTAACCTGTCCTTTTCTAATTCCTTCATTCCATAACTGGTTTTATCTACCTCTACCATGTTCACATTGTTTCTAAGCTAAAAAGTCCCAAATATTGCAGCCTTTTTATTTCCACGTGGGTGTTGCTCCATTTAATTAAATATACTGTATATTGCCTCATGTTTAAATTGGGGAAAATATAATGTTTCCACTGTAGGTTATATTGCAAGGTTATATTTAAAATATCAGCAGAAACTACCACTAATAATAATGACCACTTTGCCATGACAAGATGGTATTTTTACCACCCAATTACTAGGGGAAAAGTAATAATTAGAGAATAAGAAGGCAGGAATCTGTGCATGCTATATAAGAAACTTGCTGTACTTCTTTGCATTTAATCAGTGATAGAAAGTTAGGATTTTTTTCCATCCATACCTCCTCATGCACAACTGAGGGGATCTCTCTCAGAATTCATATCCAATCTGATAAAGAATGTGTTGAAAAGGAAAAGATAAGAGAAAGAGGATTTGGCCCAGAGGAATCATTACATTCATGGATGTCACTTCTTTAGCTCTATCTTGGAAGTCTTACAACATCAGATAGTTTTTGATGTGTCTTTTAAGCTACTTTATTTATAAAGCAATTCAACTGGTTCACAATAGGCAATCTTACTGAAAAAGCTTCCAAATGAGATGTGTATATTACAGTACAAGGAGTTATGAATGAACTACTCACTGGAAAGGACCAATAGGATAAAATAATCCCAGATAAAAAGAACTCAGCTAAAAAATCTTACTATAAAAGATTTGAGGCCTGGCTGCAGTTGTTTCTCTTTCTTTTAGGAGAAACAAAAGGGAGAGAATTTCAATCTGAGATCCTTGATGATGAAATAATCATATATTTCTAAAGCAAGACTGTAGAGCTTAGTTAAAGGCCCTCTCCAGATGTGTGACATAGACAAATGGATGGGATGGGTGGGGATAAGACTGCTCACTGGCATCTCCACCTATAGCACAAATATGTCTTGGCAGGCAACCTTTACTCAGGATCTTAATTCACCGGGAGGCTGGAAGCACAAACGTATCTTCTTTTGTACTATACTTCAAATCCTACAAAGTCTTTTAAACCACACAAACATCCTCACTGCAGGTTTTTTTTAAAAAAAAATCCAATGGGGGGGGGGGTGTCCAGCCTGGGAGTTTGCATATCTGAGGATGTGCAGGATGAGCCTGTCTCACTTTAGCTCACTGAGAAAGAGCACATGAGAAATGAGAAGTGCAGAGGAATCATGCATGTATAGCCAATTTGGATTGGGCCAACATTTCCTGCATAACTTGTGATTGTCCCAGTATGTAAGATCCTATTCCCATCAGAAGAGGAGTGAACTAAAGTGCAGACTTGTACAGTAGAGTAGGCAAGTTTGTAAAGAAATATCTTACATTGGGAACAGAGAAGGGGCCCAGCCCCCTTTGTGGCTGCTTTTATTATCACCTAACAGTGTGGTACAGTGGTCTGAGCATTGGATAACACCTCGAGACCAGGGTTCAAATTCTTGCTTGAGCATAAAAATACACTAAGTGTCCCTGGGCAAGTCATACTCTCTCAGGCAATGGCAAAGAAAAGAAAAAAACCTCTGAAGAAATTTGCCAAGAAAATCCCATGATAGGGTTGTCTTAGAGTCACCTCTGAGGCTGAGAAAGTATGACTTGCTCAAGGTTACCCAGTGGGTCTCCATGGCAACTCCCCAAATCTCCCACCCATCATGGCCATTGTGGAGGACTGGGGGAGTTGTACTCCAAAATGCTCATTTCCCCCAGGCACATTGATGCTACTGCTGTGTAGACTTGGCTTCAAAAGGTCTAGCAGCTACTTTCTCTCACCACAATCCTTTCCATGCAGAATTACACAAAGCAATGCATCTAGATAAATATTCTTGTAATTACTGCTTCAAGCTGTAGATGTTAAGATGCTCATTTCTTCACTGAATTTCAATGAGGGAAAGTAAAAGAATCTAGTTCAAACATCTGAACCAGCCTTAGGAGTTTAGAGAGATAAGGAAATAGATTACCAGATGCTCTCCCACTGCTATTGTATCTTTGGAAAAGTGCCATTTAATTTCATTCCTCTGTAACTCATACAAATCCACTATGAACTAATGCCTCTTCTTATTCTTTCCATTTAAACTCTTACTTCTGTGAGTCAGTTTAAGCTTGTTTACATTTAGGCATTTCTCCCCAACAACCAGTTTTATTAATGTATATTCCACCTGGCTGCTTTCCCTGTTCACTGAAAACCAAGTGGGGAAATGATATTCAGAAACATGATGTTTCTATTAATAATTTAGCTGGAGAAACTAAAAACATTCAGTTCCTAATTTAAAGGACTATTTCTCTACTACATGCTTCCAAAGCATTAGCCTTCCAAATATAATCAGAACATGTAAATGTCTGACTAACAAAGGAAACAACTTAAATGATCCAGACTTGCAACTAAAGATATTATCATAGAGATGCAGGAATACACCTCCATTTTATAAACAATAACCATGACAAGGGAAGAATTTGGTTCTACGTCACAGCATAGAAAAAAGGCAATTAATCTTTGCTTTCACACAATTTTTACTGAAGGACTGCCTCCCCTTTTAAAGAACCATTGCAATGTAATGGTTAAAATATTACATTGAGACATGGGAGATCCTGATTCTAGTACCCACTGAGCAATGGGAACCACTGAGTGAATTTGGGCCAGCTAATCAGTCTGAGTTACCACACAGGGTACCACACAGTTACCACACAGTGGAGAAAGAGGAGAACATATGACACATGAAGCACATCCAAAGATAGCTAGCACACAGTTGCTCCTGATGCAGGTAAACATGCATCTGAGGAAGTAGGCTCAGGTCTACAAAAGCTCATGCTACCAAATTCTTTCTTTCAGTTAGGGCCTTTACAGACTTCCAGAAATAATGCAGCTCTCTTACAGAGAAGGCTCAATGTCTCAGAAAAAAATCCAGTTTCCATGATTCCCTAGCACTGAGCCAGGGGAGTTAAAGTGGTCTCAAGCTGCATTATTTCTGACAGTCTGTAAAGGCCCTTAGTTTCAAAGGTGCTACAAGATCCCTTGGCATATTGGATATGGATACCTTTAAATGAAAGAAATGAAGTGACCACCATACCTGGGAAAGTGGAGACCTGGACAATATGCCAATTGTGCCAGCTGTGGCAGTAGTAGTAGTAGTAGTAGTAATAATAATAATAATAATAAATTATTTCTATCCTGCCCCTCTGCCAAAGCAATTGGGGTGGCTTACAAAATTAAAAAGTCAAAACACAAAATTAAAAAGCCCCCTCCCACCCCTTAAAATAGCATTAAACAGTACTGCATTCTGAAACACATAAGATAACATAAACACAGAAGAAATTTGGATGTCTCAAATGTGGTGATCTCCCTTCAGTTTCTGACTCAAGATGAAAATGTGCAACCTACAGCTGATGTTCTATGCCACTGCATGTACTTCCATATATGCTACTATCTGCAGTGCTTGGAATAAACTGGCAATATCTTTCCAAGAATATACTATTTTACAGTAAAATGTGCATTTTACTTTCTGCATACAAATAGCAGTTCATCTTATCAACAGAGTGACTAATTTCAGGAACATAACCAGCAACAAAAAGGTTAAATGCAGTTTTCTAGAGAGACAGCTGTTGTATTCTTAGGACTGATAAAAGGATTATACACCAATTTAAACAGAGTGTGATATACTGTCATCATTGCTCATGATACAAAATACATCTGCCCTCACACACTTGGAAAATTATTTCGTATTATTGAAATTATTTTCATATTCATATTCAAAGTATCTTTAACAGTTCAGCAGAAATTGTGACTTGAAAATAAATAATTTTACCAAATACTGTGGGGTTCATTGCTGTAGGGTTCATTTTCTCCTCAATAATTACCAAGTACATATTTGCAGATTTACTCATTTTGACATGTACAAGAACCATGCAGAAATTATTTCTGGGAATTCTCTGGCCACTTTAATTTTAGCACTATATCAGCCTTTTGTTGGTACAAGAGGGGTAAAAAGAAGATGGGATCATGGATGTATTGATGGTGTTTCCTTTTGGCACAAAATAATTCAGCCTTTGGTGTTTTCCAAGACCAGAAGCTCTTTCACATTATAGAATTATAACACTGATTCCACTTTAACTGCAATCCTGGGGTTTAGTCTGATGAAGCACAAAAACAATCTGATTTTGTGCTCATGCAGATGGCCCGTTTGGAGCGGCCAAGGGAGTGGCGGATCGGGGCTGTGGCAACCACACACCATGGCCCTGATCCTCCTTTTTGCCGCTCCTTTTTGGGGTGGCAAAAGGCCGCCCTTTGAGCTGCCACTGTGACTTTTTTGCACCCTTTTGACGCAGTGTGTATACATACTCTGCCAGGAGGGTGTCCTGAAACTGTGCGCCATGTGTACAGGTGAGCGGCATCAGGGCGGTATCAGGTTGGCATCAGAGCAGCCAGTGTGCAGTTGCCCCACCCCAACTCCACCCCCAGGCTGGCCTATAGTGCCGGTCTGCATTGACCCTAAGTGTTCCAAATACCCCTTCCAAAACTCCAGTTCCCAGGATTCCATAGGCCATGCCAGTTAAGTAGAGTCATACAGCTATAATTATTTAGTGTGAAACAGTCTCAGGAACCAGACCTAGCCAGAACTGAATACCATATGTCTCACCGAACCAAGGATAAAATAATAGGAGGAGTAAATGACAGAGCAAAGAAACAGTGGTTTCCTGTTGAAACATTTCCTATGTGACAAAGATATAACCAAAAAGTGACCAAAAAATATACCAAGGACTGAAAATCGAGAAGTTTATTTCTAATCAGCCAATGTTCCATGACACTCAATAATGTCATACAACCCGAAGGACTTAGAAACTGCATAAGGACTGAATATTTGATGTGTTTTACTGTAACCTTTTATTTGACTGCTCAGTTCAGAATTAAAATAAACCAGAATAAATGTGTATAAAATCACTACAAGAACAGCTGTATCTACCAATAAAGCAGGTTTCTTGAAATGGATTGATTTAAATGAAGAAAATTTAAATCATAACTTTAAGTCATTTATTAAATCATGTAGAGCAAAAAGGGTGATGTGAGAAACTCCAGTGAAATGTGGCAAATTTAATAAGAAAAAAAGATTGACAGACCAACTGACAGACCAAACTTAAAAATGATTACAGAAACCTTGCTTGTCTGCTTTAGTACCAATTTTTAAATGAAATCCATGATGAATTTAGGTGACACACAAAATGTGTGATTACATCTAACATGTCTAGATTTTTTTTTCCTTTTTAAGCAACAGCAAGCACACTCCCATAGCAGTATGGTGTTGCCCACACAGTAATCAAAGGGTGATGTCAGATAGTGCCCTGACATCAGGAGTAGGACTGTGCTCATCTATCTAATGGGGGTTGCAGACTGCCAGAAATAGTGCAAATTGAGTCCACTTTTAGGGTTAGGGTTAGGGTTAGGGAATCATGGGAACTGTAGTTTATTGTGGCATCAGAGCTCTCTGACAGAGAAGGCTCAATGTCTCAGGAAAAAAAAGCAATTCCTATGATTCCCTAGCACTAACCCTAACCCTAACCCTAAAAGTGGACTCAATTTGCACTATTTCTGGCAGTCTGCAACCCCCCAAAGCCAGTGCAGCTAGGTTAGGGCCTTTTCATAGTTGCTAAACCAAATTCACCCTCCCTATATATAGCATGCAATTTTCCAGTTGCTTTTTGGGTCTGAGTAGGGATTTTTTGGCATGCTCCAATTGGCTGTTGACAAGTTATATCTATAATCAGTTATTCTTATTTGTACTTCATCTTGATCTGTCTCAATGGCTTCAACTGCTCTTTGCATATTTGTCAAACTTGTGGGGTGTGGACATTCAGTTTCTATTTGTTATCTTGGAAGGCTTCTGGTGGTAATGCAAGGAGAAAAAAACTGTCCATTTCCTAATCACTACCAACTGGCTTAAAGGGAGATATGAAGTTGCTTTTTGTCCCAAGATGTCTTCACCTTCAACAAGAATGTATCCAAAATTTCCTGGAAAGGATCCCTTTGGATTATCTGACCTCTTCAAGAGATCAGGCTAAAAAGAACCACGGTATTATACCTTGAGTTCTGGGTTCAGAGATCACTTATCTTGGAATAACTGGCTTAAGTGGGCTTCCACAGGCAATTTGTGTCCATGCATCCCATTTGCTACCGCATTGCACATTCCTGTTTCAAATAAAGTTGTGGCCTTAATACTCAATTTCTGCGTCAGCTGTCATAATTTGGATTGAAGAGCAAAGGAGTGAAAGGAATGTTAGCATGAGTACTGTGGCATACAAGCCTTGGTTAAAAAAAAACAAAAAAACCCTCCATCACCCCTCAACCAGCTGTTTAGTTGAGAAAAATACTCTCATTAGTGCTAGTGGGAGTTTCCCTCCTGGAGTGAAGAACAATTCCAGAGGATATGATTTTTATCAGCCTTATAGCAAGCGGAAGGCTTATAAATAGGCTTATAAATCTTCTATCCTGTTGCATCATGGTCCTAGTCCTGACTGAACAGAAACACACCTCACAGATGTTGTCCTAAAAAGAAATGAAAAATGCAACCACAGAAAAATGCAATGACAGATCTAATGTATCATATAGTCTGGCTGTTACACATTGCCCTTCCTGCCAACCCCACCAGCTTCTACTATTACAATTCTCACAGCATGAACAGCAATGTTAGTGTTCATGGGACAGTAGAAACAATGAAAACATAGAATGAGGTGGGAAAAGGAAGGGATTTCATGGTTCAGATTAATGATGGTGAAGGCAAATGGGTAACAGCTATCTAGGGAATAGTTCTAGATATGCCCAAATTCATTGCATGTGAAAGAAAACTCTGAAATGTTAATCATTCACCACTTACATGTAATATCCCTCTGCTTAATCTTCATTTTACATCTGACAATCCTCTATGGAAGGTATTGTCTAAGACATACATCACCAAATAAAAGCAAATAGGAGAATTACACAATACAGATTCATTTCTATGTTGTTCTCATTGTGTGCCTTCAGGTTGTTTTGACATATGGCAGACCTAAAATAACTTTTTCTCAGCAAGATATATTCAAAGTGTTTACCACTGTCTTTCTCTGAGGTAGAGAAAATGTGACTTATCCAAGATGACACAGTGGGTTTTCATGGTTGAGTAGGGATTCAAACTTTGGTCTCCATGTGTACTTGTCCAGTACTCAAACTACTACATAATGATGGCTCACACCATTTCTTTTTTTACCAGAGTGTATTCATTTATCTGTTTAATTCCATTATATTCTAATTTATATAATATAATATGATGTTATATAAACAGTGTTCTGTGCAATCATGCTGGCCACATGACAACAGACTAGTCTCTGACAGTGCTGGCTCTTCAGCTTAATAACAAAGATGAGCACCACCCCCTATGGTTGGACACAACTTGACAACCTTGTCAATGGGAATACCTTTACCTTTACTTTAATATTATATTATACTGAGTTACAAACACAGCATCCTAAACTTGTTTACTCCTCAGAGTATTTAGTGGCTCTCTCCCCTAATGTGTTTCACATAGTTTCATTAAATGAGAATTAACAATACTCTAAGTACAATTAGCCCTCCATATCAATGGATTCTTTATCCGTGGAGTCAAGCATCCACGCTTGAAAATATTAAAAAATATGCATAAATTCTAAAAAGCAAACCTTGATTTTGCCATTTTATATAAGGGACACCATTTTACTATGGCATTGCATACAATGGGACTTGAGCATCCACAGATTTTGTTATCTAAAGGGGTTCCTGGAACCAAATCCCAGCAGACACTAGGGGCCCACTGTATTAAAAGGACAGGATAGACAATGGGCCTTTGCAGACTGCTAGAAATAGTGCAAATTGAGTCCACTTTAAGGGTTAGGATTAGGGAATAATGGGAACTGTATTTTATTGTGGCACCAGAGCTCTCTGACAGAGAAGGCTCAATGTCTCAGAAAAAAAACAATTTCCATTATTCCCTAGCACTAACCCTAACCCTTAAAGTGGACACAATTTGCACTATTTCTGGCAGTCTGCAAAGGCTGTCTCTGTCTCATGATGGAAACTATAAATTGATATTCATAACAATAGTGACTATACAGGCAGCCATTGATTTACACTAGCTTGCCACACAGATCTATAACATTTCTGATCTCTCTCCCACTTCACCTAGTCATCCTCAAGAAACTAAAAAGGTCACCTGACAGAAATACAATTTGAAATGTATAGAAATTGGTAAGTTAAAATAGAAAAAGAAAGATTTATCTTCTTTCAGAGGTCAAAAATTAACTATTTTAAAATGCTATGCATATTTCAGCCGCCCAGTGTTGGATGGATTTGGATGTACTTGTTATTCTCTGTTTTCTGAATAAAGGAATTTATTCATTTGGCATTTTGCTTCAAAGACATGGAGAATATATGCACATGCTGCAGTTCTAAAAACCAGGATGTGAGTACTATTTAATCCATGCTACGCTACTGTCAGTTAAATCAGTTTTTTGATGGGTAAACCTTGAACAAGGGGATACATTATCTTTCATTAAAAGAAGATATAGAAATACAGCCCTTTTATTAGCATTCATGTGCTACATTTTCAACTGTAAACATGCATCTACGGCTGTATTCTATATCATGTAATACTTCTCCTTGATAATAAACAAATGTAATAGCCAGCGCTTGCTCTCAGACAAAATATAAGAAGCTTCTGTGGTTCTTGTTTTGGATGCAGGCATCACGACCAGAGACACAGAAATGGTTAAAACATTGGTGAACAATGAATTCCATGGTTGTGGCCTATTCATATCATACAGGGCACTGAACTGCAAAGAAACTAATGAGACTTTTTCCCCATTCAATGGAAAGCTATAGGCTGGATGTTCCCCAGCAATCTAAATGTAAAAACCCCTTCAATATCCCATGACTAATCCTTTGAGCTACCCAGTATCTTTAATTGTATCCCCTTTATACTGAAACATATTTTACACATCCCACTTAGAACACAACGAATAAAGTGGGGGCTTCCAGTAAACCATTTACTGGTTCTCCTTTCAATAAAAGCTATCAAAATACAGTGGGCTCTTGGTATCCACTGGGGTTTGGTTCCAGGATTCACTGTGGATACCAAAATCCATGACATAGTAAAATGGTGTCTCTTATATAAAATGGCAAAACCAAGGTTTGCTTTTGGTGATTAATTTTTAAAGGATATTTTCAAGCCATGGATGCTTGAGTCCATGCATAAAGAATTCATGGATATGAAGGGCCAACTCTATGTTTTTATCTGACATAATTAGAAGGTGTTTTGTACAGAGGGGACAACCAGATTAGAATGCCATTGCAGATGATGTACATTTAATGATTTTTGGGCTACATTTTAGTAAAGAACAAGAAGAATAATTTTTCATAAGGTTACTGTATTTCTCTTCCATATGTTCTAGGTTTTTCTGAGAGCAAACACTATCCCTTTACAGACTTTTAAAATTCTTGAAACAATAAACACTGACTATTTTCTTCTGAACCCAGCTTGGACATCTGGCATCTCTTGTTCCATATTTGGTAAAAGTCCTTGTTGTAATTTTGAGCATCACTTTGCTTCCATGGTAGATTAATGCAATGGTCTGGCAGACTGCATCAATGCTACAGAAATAATCAATTTCAACAGAATTTTAACTGCTATGGCTCAATGGGTTTCTGGGAATTAAGTTTGTTGTGGCATCAGAGCATTCTGACAGAGAAGGCTAAATGTTTCACAGAACTACAAATCCCAAAATTCCAGAGTACTGAGCTATGGCGGTTAAAGCGGTGTCAACCTTGATTATTTCTGCAGTACAGATGCAGCCAGTTACCACAATTCCTGATGCCCTCTTTCTTGGGAACTGGAATGTATGTTGAACATTTCCAATCAGTGGGCCATTCTATTGTCCATATTTCTTGATAGATTTTAATCCTGATTCCATCTCATCTTGAAACTTAAGCAGTTACCTCTGGTTAGTACTTAAATGGGAGACCACCAATGAATACCAGGTGCTGTAGGCTATATTTCAGAGGAAGGAACTAGCAAACCTGGCTTTATATCAAATCCACATTATTATGTTTGCTGCCACAATCCTTTACTTTCTATAGAAAATGTAAATGTTCCATTGGCAAAATGTGCACAACATTTTTGAGCTTTATGGTTTTTTGTTGTTGTTTCCATCCTTCCTACTAAAAAATAATCAAGTAGCCTAAAAGTTTGGACACATTTGAAGAAATAGCCAAGTGGTTTAATAAATGCCCCCTTTTCACTGTTTCTTTCTCACTGATGATTTGTCATTTGTTTATGATCCAGTTATTGCATTTGTAGCCAAGACTTCTCTCAGTTCTTTCATGAAATTTCAGGGGTTAAATTAAAGTTTAGATTTGGATATGAAGTGGCACGAGGAGAGACAACAGAAAGGAATTGACTATGGATTCTACATCAACACATAGTTTAAAGCAGGTACGGGCAAACTCCACTTCAGCGGCCCCTGAAGTCCCTCAATTCCCCCAGAAAATATTTTAATTTGTTTTGACATTTCTTCAGGAATTTTTGCTCCTAAACCACACATAAAAAATACTGAAAGATATAAAAACCAGCACCCCAGAATGCTGCATTACCTTTAAATGTCTGTTTTCATCTGTAGCCCCTCTCAAAATGGTGAGAGGGAAGGACAGAGTATCATTTCCTGACATCATGTTGAGAGGAAATGCAGATACCTGCACTTACTTTTGTGATCCAAAACACACTGCAGAAGATTATAACCCAGTTTGAAACCAATTTAACTGCCCTGAATCAGTGCTATGGATTCTTGGGAATTGTAGTTTATTGTGCCATCAGAGCTCTCTGACAGAGAAAACTAAATGTTTCACAAAACTACATTTCCCAAAGTCTCTAGCATTGAGTCAGGACAGCGGTCACAAACTGGATTATTTCTGCAGTGTGTTTTGGACCTCTGTATGTATATGTGTTGGGAGGTGAGCTGGAGTCTGCAGGTGTGTTCTGCGGGACTTGCCCCAACCTCCATGCAGTTACCTACTGCAGGTTTACAGGAAGCTGGACAGCATGATAATACTGGCAGTGGTAGAATGGAGGAAAAGATCAAAGAATGAGAGGAGCTGCCTGGAGTTAAGATTATTTTGGTTTTGACTGAGCTTTTTTCTCCTTCTTTAAGCTGTCATGCGGCATATGCATATTTAAGAAAAGCAGGGGCAGAGCAAACATTTAGGTCTCTCCATACACACTGTCTGCACTGTGATTCTACAAGGCTACCTGTACGTAAAGAAACAGGGGAACTTCAGTTATATGTTGTGTATTTAACACATCATATAGCTTAGTCCTCAAGGAAAGAGGATCAGTCATAAAGATTCTGCAGTGGTCCTTTGGTATCTACTGGAGTTTGGTTCCAGGATCCCCCATGGATACCAAAAATCCAGGGATGGCATAGTAAATATAACAGTATAATAAAATGGCAATACAGTGGCATAGTAAAATTCATGGAGCCCTGGTGGTGCAGTGGTTAAATGTGGGTACTGCAGCCACAATATTGTAAGTTCGATCCCAAGGCTCCAAGGTTGGCTCAGCCTTCCATCCTTTCGTAGATTGGTAAAATAAGTATCCAGCTTGTTGGGGGCAATTGGCTTACAGATTGTAAAACACTTAGAGAGTGCTGAATTCATTATTAAGCAGTATAGAAATATAAATGTAAATTGCTATTGTCCCTTATAGAAAATGGCTAAACCAAGGCTTGCTTTTTGGAATTTACATAGTTTGTAATATTTTCAATCCATGGATAAAGAATCCATGGATATGGAGGGCTGACTGTACATTGAAATAAATGAAGCACAGCACCCTAATGTTACTTTCTCTGTGCAATGATTAGGATTTCTTTCCAGAAAGATTGTAGAAACAAATAATTAATTTTTGAGAGAGAATGTTTTCCATTTTTAAAGGAATACTGTGTGCTTCAAAGTCACCATAAAGAACTTCTTATTTAAAACCAGATCTGACAAGACAGGTGTAAGCATTAACAAGGAGGGCTATGAGAGTGAATAGAAGTGGGCTGGTGAAGGAAATCCAAGGTCAGTACCGTAAATTTTATTGTGGAACTATTTTTTAGCAGAACTAGTGTGGGGACTGGGGAATCAATTTGCATGGGGCCTAAGAGAGAAGAGATTAGTTCTGAAGTGGCAGACAGGTTAAGGACAACAAAAGCTACTTGAGAGACAGCACTCTGAAAACACTGTTTTCTCTCTTCTGTCCGCCCTGCCCTGCAAAATGCAGCAATTATTCATTGTGAAGGACAGAGAGGATTGAATGTTAGCCACTGTTTTTCTTCTCGCTTCTCGACCAATTTAATTTTATAACAACTCCTCTCAGAAATGTTGTTCCCATTCACTGCACAGCACCCAAATAATTTCAAGAAACAGAGTGCATGTAATTCCCATGGTTCTGATCTCCTCACATCATTATCATTCTGGTCATATCTATCCCATGATCATCTTCATGTTATCAAGTGAGCAGTGTGTAAGAGAACAAGTTATATATTATATTCAAATATGTCTTCCAACATACTTTAAAACATTGTTAAAGGTTGCAACAAAATAAAATGATTTTTGCTTGGACCTGAGACGTTAGAAACAATTGAGACTTGTTGAGAAGAATATTTAACAAGTGAGGCACCACCACTGGAGAAGGCCTTCATTGCCTCCTGCTGCTCTTTAGGGAAAGCACCTTTGATAAGACCTCAGCGTACAGGCAGGATGCCTTGGAAGTAATGACACTATGGGCGTTATCACACGGGGTCTAAAGCAGACAGAATCCACACTAAATCCCGTCCTATTGCGCTTTATTTTTCCGTGTGTTCACACGACGTCACACAGAACCCCGTCAGAACCCTGTCACAATGCGGCATCATCCCCGTTCTTTTGAATGCCGGTTTCTTGGGGAATTGCAATTGCGCAACCGGAATGATAGCACAATCATTGCGCTTTCGCCGTATGTCTGATCACCAGATACGTATCTTGGAGCCCAGGCCCCGCGCAGGCTTGGGAAGGGGGGGGTGACAGCCAGCTGTCACACACACACACACACACACACACATGCACACACCCCTTCCCAAGCTGGCACAGGGTCCGCGCTCTGAGCAGAAGTCCTCAGAGAGGCGCCTCTCTGAGGACTTCTCCTCGGAGCACAGGCCCCGCGCAGGCTTGGGAAGGTGTGTGTGTGTGTGTGTGTGTGAGTGTGTGACAGCCGGCTGTCACACACACACACACCTTCCCAAGCCTTGCGCTCCATGGGAAAACGTCCCGAGAGAGGTCCCTCTCTGGGGACGTCTTCCCTGGAGCGGAGGACCCACGCGGGCCTTGCGCTCCATGGGAAAACGTCCCCAGAAATGTCCCCAGAGAGGTCCCTCTCTGGGGACGTCTTCCCTGGAGTGGAGGACCCGCGCGGGCCTTGCGCTCCATGGGAAAACATCCCCAGAAACGCCACGGCTGTCCTGTTTCTGCGCATGTGCAAGAACATCCTTGCTGGGTTCTGTACAGGATCTTCTCACTTGTGTGCGAACAGCAAATACGGTTCCTGGGGGGCGCTTCATTGCGCTTTCGTTAATTGCGCGATGATGCTAGTTGCGTCTGATAGCCATTTCCGTATTGTGGGCTTTCTACCGGTATAGTTCTGGATTGATTCTTATATCGCTTTCTTGCCGCTTTGAGCCCCGCGTGTGATAAGGTCCTATATGGCCACATTTATCTCACAATGTCTTATACCCAGGATGCTGAATCTGAATATTACTAAATATATCCTATTTGTGTAATATACCAACACAAGTCACATATTCTGATCTGCTGTTCTGTGTGTGCGTGCGTGTGCATGTGTGTGCATACACACACCTTCAAATTGCCTATCAACTTACAGTGACCTCATGGAATGCAGAGGGATATTTTTTCCTAAGAAAGGAATACTCAGAGGTAGGGGGGAAGCACATGATTGCTTCCAGGACACCGCCAGACGGAGCGCCGCGGGACCGCAGCCTCCGCACCGGGGCGCTCCTGCGGCGTCCCTGAAAGGAGCGCAAAAATAGCGCTCCTTTCAGAAGTCAGGGAAAGTGCACCCTAAACGCGTAGGGCGCACTTTCCCTGACTTTTCCTCCGCAGCGTGTAAGGACGCTGCGGCAGGAGGTTGCCCTCGGCGCGCCGGCCGTGCGGAGGGCTGGCAGCACTGAGGGCAACCTCAGGAAGAGGAAGGAGCGCCGCGCATGTGGCTGCTCCTCCTCTTCCGGGCCTCCAAGACGACTCTATTAGTCATCTGCCGAGGCCCGTAGTCTGTCATTGCTTTCCTCTGAAATATAGCCTGTATATCTAAACTATTGAATGCCTTTAGTGGTGTTTTTTTTTTAAATTTTCCAACATTTTCAGGATACAAAACAGCAGACTTTTAAAAATGTAATTACTGCAAAAACATTCTTCTCTTTGGATTATATATTATTTGCTACTGCTCCATATGTAATACAGAGATCATATGCAATACATTACAGTAAAGTGATATTTTACAATGCTATGTTCTACTGACAAATTAAAACCTCCTGTAATCTCTTCTTCCCCTTCTTCTCCATTCTCTTTCATACACAAGCATAGTTAATGAAACTGTGTGTTTAAGTCTAGTTTGTTTTGCAGTTAAATTGATATTGTAACAGTCAAACTATACAATAAGGTAGATTATTGCATTTGTGTTTTTCCTTTTTTTCTCTCTTAAAAAATAAAATAAAACAGCCACTGGGCCTTACTTTCTATTGAGACTACCATATGTGGGTTGTAAATTAACTCCCTCTCTTCATACCACTTTCCTGATGAAAACCACACATGACATTATGATTTCACGCAAGGTAGATGTTATAAGAAAAAACAAACAAAAAATAGAAATTTCGCTTTCAGGGCAAATGGCAATTTGCAAGGAAGATATTATTTTCATTCAGTTTGTTTGCAATGTAAGTACACTACAGAAATATTACTATGTATTTAATGCATTACCCTAAGAAAAAAAAGCCATTAGGCATAGATAAAAAGGTAGTGCAACATTAAAATCCTAGAACACTACCCTCAGCTCCCATTTTGGAAATATCAGACATCTATGGCAAACGCATCACACTTTTGTCAGATATTATTGTATTAAACAGAAAATGACTTTCATTTTTAAACTTTTATTGTTCAAAATTATTTCAACTTGGTTACAAGTTCAGAAGAAAACAAACTTAAATATCAGAGTATACATTTTAAATTGGATATCATTGGGGAGGATTTAATTGCATAGTTTCTATAAGCTTCTATGGGGTTGTAGTATTATAATTAAGGGGAAAGTGTTTGTGATTAAATAGAAAAAATTATTTCCAACCTGAAAAACATTGCTTCTACCAAGAAAAATGAATGTTCTGACTCAACTAATCATAATGCGGAAAACTGTGAAAGCCTGCCAGTTTACATATATAACTCATAAATTATTCATGTTCACTTCATGAACAGTACATTAGACAACACTGAGGCACTGTGATAAAACACTCCTGTTTAAATGACCAAAATGACTGTAAAAAAGCAAACACATGGGGACAGTTGTTTACATGACTTTCTGAAAAAGTTTGTCAGTGTCAGAAAGCCCTGCTTACTAGAATTTCTTAGATCTCAGGCTGCCACTGGTGTAATTCAAAAAAGTCAAAATGTGGCCCCTAACTTCAAATATTATTCCTATGGGGAAATATGTCCCTCTAAAATCCAAATAAAATATTCCAGGTTGAGTATCCCTTATCTGGAACTCCAAAATCCAAAATACTCTAAAATTTAAAATTGTCCACATGGGTGGCTGAGATAGTGAAATGTTTGCTTTCTGATAGTTCTGTTGACACAAATTTTGTTTCATGGACAAAATTATTAAAAATATTATATATAAAATTACTTTCACATTACCTGTATCCGAAAAACACATGAATTTTATGTTTAGACATCATCATTATGGATATGTAGATATTCAAAATGTCAAAAAAATCTGAAATCCAAACCAATTCTGGTCCCAAGCATTTTGGAACAGTCTCTAAAATCCCCTATGGTTGAGCAACAGTGCATAATGGCATTTGTCACTTTGGGCCTTAATTAATACATGTATATCTCATGCTGCCACATATGGTCATTACTGGAAGTTACCCCCCCCCCCCCCCCCCGAATTTGAAGATGTTTAAATGAAGGGAACTACAAGCAGATTCAGACCCCAAACAAGAGACTGCAGAATAAGACTCATCCTACTGGACATTTGCAAGCTACATCCTTTCTAGTGTAATTAAGCCTCTTAGATAATGAGAATTAGAAAATGCTAATTTGATTTTAGGTCCTTTGCCAATCGAGCAATATGTTTAAAATGAAAAGAAACAATTATGTAATGTCTTGGGGGGAAATGTCAACCTGTTTGAAATCAGTATTAAAAAGTTTGTGTTAACTTTTACACCACTCTTAATTTCAGTACAATAGTTTTTGGAATATCTGTAATATTTGTTTCCCTTATTTGTCAATACCAAATAGAAACTGACCAAAATGCTTCAAAAGAAGAAAAAGAAAGACAAATACACCCTGCAAGGCTATTTTGCCTTCAATTTATTTATTATGATGATAACACTTTAGGCTCATGTTTGTCAAATCAGTGTCATCTAGCTACTTGTTTATATTCTGGAGCGTCATTGCCACTTACAAATAAATCAGTTTGCGATCCGAATCAATGGATCAGTTTGACAGCGGAGAGTGATTCACGCTACATTTGCCCCGATCACATTTTCTTGTAAAATAAACCACTTGTTCGCATTGACTAATGAATCAATTCAAAATGGATCCTCTTCAGCCGCCTAGCAAATTTAAAGGGCAACTTTAAATCGATTCCAATCCACATCCTGTTCACACTTCCGCTGAATCGATTTATTGCAAAAGATGAGGAAAAAAATGAGCATCAGAAAGATGTGGGTTAAATGGGTCTAGCATAGCCCCCCCTCATCAAACCGCTTCAGTGATTCGGCTCAAGTGTGAACAAGGGTCATTTAAACTACTTCAAACCATTATCAAACCAGTTTATAACGCAGCGGGAATGAGGCCTATGTGGGTGTGTCAATAGGCTTATTTTGGTTTAAGTTTTGTTTAACTTCCTGCTTGCTTTGCCTCCACACTCACAAAGCCAATTATTTGACAGGTATAATCTCATTTTCCTATTATTTTCTTTGAAGACCATTAACTGACACTTGAAAATTCCATGCATGGGTACTTGAATTATTTAAGCAAAACCCTTTTCCCCCTAGTTCTGTTTATGCAGGAAATGTGTACCAGTGTCTATCCAACATAATTTTAATTGGCAATTACAGTTCTGTAAAGAAAATTATTTTGTTAAATTGGGTGGAAACTCTTTCCAATAAAAGCCAAATGGCTCCCTAAAATAAATGTATTCCAGCAGTTTAATTTCCCTTCTTTAATTCTTCTTTTCTAGATTGAAAACAAATAACCCCTTTACATATATAGGAAGACAAGGAAACCAAAGCTAAGCATATTAATTTTTTTTTAAAAAAGCAAAGAAATACATAACATTTTCCTCTCTCTTCATACTATCTTTGATGCTGCCCTCCCTGCTTATAAAATATTGCCCTGTTCAGCAAATGGTTTTTGCAGGCTGGTGGCTGGCTTTAAGAGGGGGGAAAAGATATTAAAGGTTTGGGACCTGAGATTCTTTCAACTTTGAGCCTAAGTTGACAGCACTGTGCAATGACCAGGCAAAACTCTTCTGAGGTCAGCATTTTATTCATTTGCCTCCAGTAACTGAATACTATATTATTTGCCTCCAGTAGCTGAACACTATATTATTGCCTAGTAAGGTATGAAATTATAAAAGAATAGACAGATTTTTGGTACTCACGTCCCTGGATAAAATTCTGTTCTTATTCATATATAATTGTTTTGTGGGTTTTTCGGGCTGTGTGGCCATGTTCTAGAAGAGTTTCTTTCTGACGTTTCGCCAGCATCTGTGGCTAGCATCTTCAGAGAAAACTTTCTCTGAAGATGCTAGCCACAGATGCTGGTGAAACGTCAGAAAGAAACTCTTCTAGAACATGGCCACACAGCCCGAAAAACTCACAAAAACTATGGATGCCAGCCATGAAAGCCTACGACTTCACATATATAATTGTCTTGAGCCTAGCATTGTCTTCCAAGGACTTTCTCTAGATGCTCTCACTTAATGTTATGATGTATGTTGCTATTAAAAAGAAGTTTCTCCAATATAGAATGACTTTCCCAGTGACACTTGCCATGCACCTACCTTGTGGTATTTTCAGAGTCATGGAGACCTTTTTATTCTCTGAAGTTTTTAGTCCTTAACTTTAAAAAAAAAAGTTGTATTTTTTATGTTGCAGTTGTTTTTATCGTTGCACAAATCTTCATCATTTTGATTTTACAGTTTATGTCATTTTTTTACTTAAATGTACGTACTAAAGCTAAAGAGCTTTTATTAAAGCTAAAGAGCTTTAGCTCTTGGATGTTAAAATACATATTTTAAAAATAACAGAGAAGCAAACATGCCACTTCAGCTAACTCAAGGCTGGAAATTATGTAGCCTTCTGAATGTTGCTGGACAGCAAGTTTTTGTATAGGGCTATAACACCTTCTAGTGACCTGATAACAATGTGGGGTTTTTGCATCTGCTCCTCATTGATGATCATTGACAATGGCTCCTACAAAGGGATATGAAGGTCAGAAGGGGAAAGGGCCTGCCCCTAAAGCCTCCCCCCCCCCCCCCCCCCGCAAATGTGGGCAGAAGGTTATATCCTGTGATGAGGATGGTGAAGAAGAGATTCCCTGGGAAACAGCTGTACCCAGGTTGCAAGCTCTAGAGTCCAAGAAGGCCGTTTCTGCTCTGCCTGCAACTTCAGGGCATAAGGCTGCTAAGTTGTCAGAACAGAGGAAGTTTTTAAATGAATTTGTTCTTGCATTACAGCTCTAAAAAGGTCCGTGCCCAAGGGGAGAATTTGTCTCAACCACTGAGTCACCCTTGCTGGAGCTTTCTGAGGAACAGCAGTTTCTATGGAGGAGAATGTGCCAACCAGCACACCAGGTGAGACTTATGACACACACTTCAATTCTCCACAGGTTACCTGGATTTTGTGGTCCCAGACAATTTCAGGTGGCTTCACAGCCCAACCATATACCTGGGACTTCCACGGGTGTAGGGGTGCCCAAATCTCCATTTGGTCAGGGTTGGAGCTGGCCCACTCCTCAGGTGTCACCTTCCTTCAGCACGGCCTTGGCAAGGGCTTAGTGGCCAACAGGCTTAGGCTATGAGTTAGCTTTGCCATCTGTGATACCTATAGGTGATACAATGCTGCCTGTTGGTGACCATTTATCTAAGACTACACGGGATAAGATATTGAGGAGCGAGTATGTGGACATTTTTTCTCTGTTGTATCAGGAATTGGAGAAGGAGGAGAAAGAGGAGCTGGATGATAAGGAAAAGGAAAAGTTGAGGGAGAAGAAAATAGAGAGGAATTGGTCGAATTGGCTGTCAGTCTTCTTGATTTATGCAGGCTTTATAGCCAGAGTATAACCTATTTGGTCAACCCCCCTATTTCAGTATATAGACATTATACATCGGGCTTATGTGGACTATTCAGGCACAGCATGGCTATTATACGATGAAGCATTTCGGATGCGTGCTGCCATTTACCCCACTTTGCACTGGGACATGATGCATTCACAGCTGTGGATGCAGCTTATGACACCTGTTGGGCCTACACAGGGGGAGAGGTCACACTATGGACACGGTCCAGAAAGTGCTTAGCCAGTCTTCCTTTTGGGATTCAGAGTCAGCAGGGCAACAGCAAAAGTTGTGCTGGGAATTCGGTTCTCAACATGTCTGCACAGAAAACCCTGTTGGTTTAAGCATAAGTGCTCCTTTTGTGGAGGAAGCCACTCTTTTAAAAACTGCACCTGGCAATGAGGGCAAACAGGAAATAAAGATTGGGTTGTTGGGAGACAGGAATGTATGTTTTATCACGTAAGCAACCCCGTTTGTGTTACACAGAGAGGCGGGATACAAATAAATTTTATTATTATTATTATTATAAGACCAGGGCATGAGAAAGGGACCCAGTGCTCACCATCCTCCTTCAAAAGGGATCTAGTCCAGTTGACTCTGTTTGGGAGGCTGCCCTGTTTTTGTTAGAAGAGTTTACTAGTGGCTTTAGGATTCCTTTTTGTGGTATATGGCACCCCTTTTGTGCTGGTAACTTAAAATCTGTTATTGGGTTGGAACATCTGGTGAGGCAGAAGATAGGGAAGGAAGTTTCTGATGGCAGGGTGATTGGCCCCTTTCAGAAACCTCCAGTTCCAACCTTGAGGGTTTCGCAATAGTACCTAAGAATATACCTGGAGAATTCCAGTTAATACATCATTTGTCTTATCCCAAGGGAGAATCTGTTAATGATGCCATTCTGCATGAGTTGACTACAGTTAAATATACATCATTTGACACGACCATGCAAGAGGCTAGGAGACATGGAGTGGGCACAGAATTGGCTAAGTGTGATATTAAATCTGCTTTTTGCCTATTGCCAGTACATCCTAACGATTTTGTTAGGTTTCAGTTTTGATGGTTTGTTCTACATGGACCAGGCACTTCTTATGGGGTGCTCTGTCTCTTATTCGTTTTTTGAAACTGTTAGTACTTTTTTTTTTTTTTTGGAGTGGGCTGTTAGAAACAAATCTGGCTTACAGTTGTAAACCACTTAGAGACTGCATAGTGCGGTATGAAGCGGTATATAAATGAAGCTGCTATTGCTGGATTGAAGGGTGTTGTAAATTATTTAATAATAATAATAATAATAATAATAATAATAATAAAATTTATTTTTATCCCACCCTTTGGGAACCTAATCAGGGTGGCTTACAACAATTAAAAATACATAATATCCAAAACAATCCCTCCCCCCTTAAAACAGCATTAAATCAAAAAAAGATTAAAACAATAAATCCAACAATATAAAATTTAAAACACATTTAAAAGAAAAATATATATAACAAAGCACAGCTTAACCAGCGGCAATGATCTTCATCCATCGAGATGGGGCCACGCAAAGATCACCGTGGTGGGGGAACCTGAGGCCGGGATAATTAGTCTGGAAAGGCCTGCCGGAAGAGATCCGTCTTGACAGCTCTTTTAAAGCCATCTAATGATGTTAATTGACAGATCTCATCCAGCAGGCCGTTCCAGAGCTTGGGAGCGACAACTGAAAAAGCCCTCTGGGAGGTAGCCACAAGCCTTGATTTTTGAGGCTGCAGCAGATTCCTCCCAGAGGACTGGAGAGTGCGGGGAGGATTGTATGGGAGGAGGCGATCCCTAAGATAGCTTGGACCCAAGCCATTTAGGGCTTTAAAGGTGACAACACCTTGTACTGGGCCCGGAAGCTGATAGGCAGCCAGTGGAGGGACCTCAAAACCGGAGTAATGTGGTGCCTCCTAGATGTTCCCGAGACAAGCCTGGCTGCCATATTTTGAACCAGCTGTAATTTCCGAACCAAGCACAAGGGTAGCCCCATGTAGAGCACATTACAGAAGTCAATTCGTGAGGTTACCAGTGCATGCACAAGAGTCTCGAGATCCCTTACTTCCAGAAAAGGGCGCAGCTGGCGTATCAGCCGAAGCTGATAACAGGCGCTCCTGGCTGTTGCATTCACCTGATTTGTCATCAGGAGCGACGAGTCAAGGAGCACCCCTAGACTGCGAACACAGTCACTGGAGGAGAGTGTGACCCCGTCCAGGACTGGAGGTTGCAACCCAATTCTTGGTTTCAGGGCCACTACTGTGAGCACCTCCGTCTTGTCTGGATTCAACTTCAATCTGTTTTTCCTCATCCAGCCCATTACCGCTCAAAGACATTCATTGAGAGAGGAGATGCCATTAGAATTCGAGGCCGACGAACGAGACACGGAGAAATAGATTTGGGTGTCGTCAGCATACTGATAACACCCAGCACCATAACTCCGTATACTGATAACACCCAGCACCATAACTCCTATTCATAGGGGCTTGGGCCAGCAAGGGACTTGGGGCTCAGACCAATTTCAATATTTACTCTAATGTTTTGAATCACTGGCTGAGGAGTTAGGTGTTCCTTTAGCACTCAGAAAGACAGAGGGCCTTATCAGAAACTTACTTTTTTGGGAATCCTAATTGAAACAGCTATTCAGTGTTGTTGACTGCCCAAGGATAATTTGCTAGATTTAAAGTAAAGAGTCAGCAGTTTCTCTTCTCTTAGAAAGACTACACTAAGGGAATTTCAGGAGCTGACTGGGCACTTAAACTTTTCTTGTAAGGAGGTGGTTCCAGGTAGAGCTTTCCTTAGGCGTCTGTGTGACGTGATCAGTGGTACATCTTGCACTCACAGGATTCGGGTGATGGTATCAGTGAGGATTTGCAGGTGTGGTCTTCTTTCCTTAGGGATTTTAATGGTGTCTTTTTGAAGGAAGGAAAAGAAGCTAGATGCCACGCTGCAAGTATCTTCTGATGCAGCAGGCTCAGTAAGCTTTGGAGCTTACTTTCGTGGCAGATGGTGTGCCCAGAAGTGGTCAGATGAATGGTTTGACTCAGGTATTACATCTAACTTGACATTCTTAGAATTGCTTCCTATTTTAGTTACTGTTCATTTATGGGTCAAGGAGCTTGCCAATTCGTTTGTGTGGCAACATGGCAGTTGTCCAAGTGGTTAACTTATTGACTTCCCTATCGCCCAGGGTTATGAGGTTGGTTCGTGCTTTTACTTTACACTGCATATCACATAACATTCTATTCACAGCTTGCCATGTTCCTGGAATCCATAATGAGATACTTGGCTCTTTCTTGTATGCAGATGGAGCAATTCAGGCAACTAGCTGCGAATTCTCCAGACCCAGTGCCAATGGATCTTTGGAGCTTTGGCAAAGAGAAGTAGTGTGGGCTATGGGATTATCAAGGAAGAGCTATGTCAGGGTGGGGAATGAGCTTTTGACATTTTGGAGACACCTACGTTTGGCAGATAGTTTACTTGTGCTGATCACACACTTCCTGCAGTTTTGTGTAGCCTTCACGATAATGGTTTAGTGCAGGGGTAGGCAACCTTTCCCCTTTAAGGGCCGAGGGACTTCAGCTCCCAGAAGCCTCAGCCATGTTGGCCAATAGTCCCATGTTGGCCAATAGCTCCTGGGATTCTGGGAGCTGAAGTCCCTCGGCCCTTAAAGGGGAAAGGTTGCCTACCCCTGGTTTAGTGGTTTCATCTGTACATGTCAAGCTATCAGCCCTGGCGTTTTGGTTAAGAGCACAGGGTGTCCTAAACAATTCTGGAGATTTTAGGATATGTAAGGTACTAGAGGGATGGTCTAGAGCAGGGGTAGGCAACCTTTCCCCTTTAAGGGCCGAGGGACTTCAGCTTCCAGAATCCCAGGAGCTATTGGCCAACATGGGACTATTGGCCAACATGGCTGAGGCTTCTGGGAGCTGAAGTCCCTCAGCCCTTAAAGGGGAAAGGTTGCCTACCCGGGTCTAGAGAGAGTGTAAGGGCAAAGAATCCACACAAGCCTTTCTCGCCCAATATTTTGAGAGGTCTTAGTTCAATCTGGTCAGCTATTTTGTACGTCTCCTCATGAGACTATGCTCTTTCATGCAGCTGCATTGACTGCCTTTTTTGGAATTCTGAGAATAAGTGAGCTAAGGGGGATTTATCTAATAAGGCCCTTTTACTGAAGGATGTCATCTAGTTTGATCTCTCTTTTTATTTGCTCTTCTAAAACCAATCAGCTGGGCGTTGGTAAGGAATTGAAGTTTCTGGCTTGCAGTGATAGATCCCTTTGGTCAGAGCTTTACGCCAATTTATAGCAGCGAGAGGATGCATACCTGGCCCGTTATTCTATCATGAGGATGGGTTACTACTGATCAGTTACTTCATGGGCACTGGGCTGTTTGGGTTTGTGTGAGGTCAAGTTTGCCATGCACTCATTCTGTATTGCGGCTGCTTCCATAGCCACTGCACTTGGCATGGACTGCCAAGATATTCAGAGGATTGGTAGGTGGAGGTCTCATGCCTATCGGTCATACTTTAACTCATTAATGAGCCTTTTGTTTTATTTGTTTCAGATGAGGGAGGTCCTGTTGTGAGACACTGTGTGTGGATCTGCAGCCCACCAAGCCAGGAGCAGCCATTTTGGAAGTCAGCTGGGGCTGTCAGACTGGGCCATCGAGTGGAAGGGGAAACGTGGCACGGGCTCCTGACTATGTTGTTTGGTGAATGCCAAGTCCCCCCCCCCCACCCATGTTGTGGTTATACATATGGGGGGGCAATGATTTAGGCTTGCTGAAGGACAGGGCCTTGGTTCTACAGGCCATTCACAATATGCAATATATCCATGAAAGGGGCCCTTTTGTTACAATTTTGTGGTCAGCAATGTTGTCATGCCAAGTTTGGAGCTGTGGTGGTGATCCATGATTGCTCAAGAGAGCCTATAGGCAGGATAACAACGAGATCCACAGGGTTATGGTGGGAGAACTGGGGTTATATCTGCCACACCAGGGGTAGGCAATCTTTCCCCTTTAAGGGCCGAGGGACTTCAGCTTCCAGAATCCCAGGAGCTATTGGCCAACATGGGATTATTGGCCAACATGGCTGAGGCTTCTGGGAGCTGAAGTCCCTCGGCCCTTAAAGGGGAAAGGTTGCCTACCCCTGTGCCACACGATATCGTGCAATGAAGACATGAGCTCTACCAAGCTGATGGCATCCACCTATCTGACAAGGGGAACCACCTATTTCTCTGAGACCTGCAAGTAGGGGTTTTGGCTCATTTAGCCAACATGGTGGGGGATATCTTATCTGTGACATAGGTGAGGGAGATGGGGGTTTAGGTCAGGGGTAGGCAACCTTTCCCCTTTAAGGGCCGAGAGACCTCAGCTCCCAGAAACCCAGGAGCTATTGGCCAACCTGGGACTATTGGCCAACATGGCTGAGGCTTCTGGGAGCTGAAGTCCCTCGGCCCTTAAAGGGGAAAGGTTGCCTACCCCTGGTTTAGGTGAACACCACAGCACCCTCCTAAAGGGTGAAGGAAGTGTCTCCGGAACTGAATTTTAGGTCTTGTGACTAAATAGGGAGGGAGAGAAACTTGCTTTGGGGTTGGCCTGAGATTTAAACCCTCACTTAAGTCTTGTGTGTTAAATCTTTGGCCTCCTGGATGTGGACCGGCTGGGGAGCAACCCACTTATGGATTGCCCTTGGGGCTCAGGTGTTTCATCCAAGTTGGCTGAGGATTTGGTCTGGGAGTAACCATCTGCCAGCTGTTCCTGCATAAGGTTTCTCCCCCCTGTGTTTTTGCAGATCTCAAAGAACAAAGTTAATAGGTTGAGTTAAATAAAGTTGCCCATTTTAGTATCTAATTCTCGGTGTCTGGTCTCTTTGTTTCAGGAGTTGGTCAGCAATTAACCAAGAGTTTCAGGGCACAAGGTAAAATAAACCACATAGCTAATGGTTTGGGGTGTATATGTAAAAATAACAATGCAGCTGAGACATTCCTGATAAACTATCAGTACAAATTTCTTTGTTCTTCCTAGTCCCCTAAACTTTGTAAATAATTCTCTTTTGTTTCACAGATAACCTACTGAAACTAGGGAGACAAGCTTGTCTTTGTTATATCTTTAGTTTTTATGGAAAAGGAAATATGTGACTTAAAATATTTGCAAAAAGCATCCCCCCCCCTTTAAGCATTCCCTGTAGGCATTGCTGCTAAAAAAAAAACCACAGTCAGGTGAAGTGACACTCTTTGGAACAACCATTTCTACTCTGTACTTAATGTGTAAGAAAAGCTTATATTGAGTTGCACTGGAAAAAACTTGCTTTGAGCAAATATCCCCAGAGAAATAAATATAATTACAGTCAATTTACAGATATTCATTTTTTTCTGCTGCAACACTGAAAATCAACGTGACACACTGTTAATTAAAACTCTTGATTCTTTCAGTTCTTATAATCAGTCCAAATGCAGTATATATAAAATTATGTATGTACCACTCTTTGTAATTGAAACCTGGTAGGGTTTCAGAAGAGCCTAAGTACCATTCTGACACCAGTTCCTGTCTGATTCTTGGAAGCTAAGGAGGGTCACTCCTTGTTAGTACTTGGATGGAAGACCACTAATGAATACAAACTCATGCATGTTATATTTCAGAATAAGGCATTGGAAAAATTACCTCTGACTATTCTTGGCCTTAGGAAACCCTATAAAATTCGCCTTAATTTGACAGGTGACTTGAAGGCACATATGCACACACACAGGGTTTCAGAGATTGACTGAGCAGCCACAAACTGCTCTGATACTTAGGGATGGAAAGAATATTTGAAAATACCTCCCCCCCCCCAAAAAAAAAATGTTTGGAAAACATGGTTTTTGAGTGTTGAGAAAGCCTGATGAGAAGAATCTGGACTAAGAGGACTCTTTCACAGTTCAGGACTTTTGCACATGGTGGCTTTGCAAAGAAATAGCATTTTCTGCATAGAAAACAGCATTTTCTGTATGAGAAATAATATTGTAATGTAACAATATTAATTCCTGAACAGAAAATGCTGTAATTGGGGATTTATCTATATAAAATCCATAAATGGTTTATTTGCATAGAAAACAGCATTTCCTGCACAAGAATTATTATTTCTGCATTGTCATATTATTTTCCATGCAAAAAATGCCGCTTTATGCATATATATATATATATATATAGCGCAACCATGTTTGATTTTTGTGCAGAATAAGTACCAAACTACAAACAGCCTTGAAAAAACTGCATTTTTGAAGACTTTCTTGCAGTAGAAGGGAAAATGCTGAAATTATACATTGCTGCCTTCAAGAAGAAACTTAGGGCTGAAACAGATGGCCCTGAGGGGGCAGTTTGGAGCTGAGGCAACCACATGCCATGGCCCTAATCCGTCTTGTAGCCAGCCAGCAAAAAGGTGGCTTTTCCCACCCTGTGCGGCCCATGGATGGCTTCAAGCTGCTCTGGTGGCATGTGGAATATAAATGCTATGCCGCCGGAGTGGCTAGAAACTGACCCACAACTTCCGTGTCTTGGGGGGGGGGGCACCTGGAAGCCAGCCTTTCATGCCAGTCTGTTTCACCACTTTATGAAGAATTACATCGCTATCTATATTTAAAATACCAGTCTGCAATAAAGTTATTGTTTATGTCAACTGATAGTTTTGCTTTGTTTATGTTTTCTTAATTATTTATTCATTTTAAACAAGGTTTCTTATGAAAAAAATCTTCATTCTCAAAGCACATATTTTCGTATTATATTTATAAGCTATATATTCTGAGTTGTAGCAGATCCAGCATGGTGTAGTGGTTTGAGCATTCAACTATGACTGGAGAACAAGATTTGAATCCCTGGGTAGCCACTGGGTTACCTTGGGCAAGTCACACACTCTCAGCCTCAGAGGATTGCAATGACAAACCCTCTCTGAAGACACTTGCCAAGGAAACCCTGTGACAGGTTCATTTTAGGGTCTCTGTAAGTCAGAAATGACTTGAAGACACAAAACATCATTCTGTGTTGAGCATATGTGTAACAGTATGGGACAGTCATTCCAAAGAGTAGATTTTTGCTGTCAAAACACCAGACTCAACTTTACTCCACTTTATTATAAAACCTTTATGGATGAATTGTGTGTCCCATTACAACAGACTATGAATTCTATATTACAAGAAGGAGTACCATCATCTTGGACAGAAGCCGACATAGTGCTCATACCAAAAAAAGGGAGAGATGTAACGGACCCAAAAAAATTACACACCAGTCTCTTTTTTAAATATTGATTACTAGCCAATATGATAGTAAAATTTTTGTAGATTTAAAAATTAATTAAAGGACTGGATAGATGAAGACCAAAATGGTTTTTTGCCTAAACATCAAATGAGGGAAAATTTAAGGGTGGTATTGGATGTGTTGGAATATTATGAAAAAGACAATAAAAAACCCCTAGGATTAATCTTCGTAGATTTAGAAAAAGTTTTTGATACTGTTAATTGGCCAATATTGTTCAAAATCTTAGGAAAAATGGAATTAGGCTATAAATTTATTAAATGGATAAAAAATTATAAAGAACAAAAAGCAAAGATTATTATAAATGGGGGACATACAGAAACCATCTCGATTAGAAGAGGCACTAAACAAGGCTGTCCACTTTTGCCCCTTTCATTTTTAGTAGTAATAGAAAGATTAATTAAAGAAATTAAAACTCAAGATCAGATATGTGGAACCAGAATTCAGAAAATAGCTATAAATTGAGAGCCTATGCTGACGATGTGGTCATTTTCTTAGATAACCCATGTGAATGTGTCAATTTAATTGATGTAAACCTTTCAAGAATTTGGTGAAATATCAGGCTGCAAAGTAAATAAAGGAAAGTCTGCAATTTTCACAAAAAAACTGACTAAATCAAAAGAAAATAAACTGAGTAACAAAACTGGTATGGCAATACAAACAAAAGTTAAATACCTAGGAATAACAATTCCCCCCCCCCCAAAAAAACAAACCCTATATGCTTGTTTGAAGAAAATTACAAGAAAGTATGGAATGAAATCAAAAAAGATAGGCAAAAAGACAACTGTCATTGCTAAGAAGGATTTCGGCTATTAAAATGCTTGTCTTGCCAAAAATGCTCTTCCTATTTCAAATGATTCCCGTAATAACTATAGACAAACCCTTTAAAATCTGGCACAAAGACTTAAATGCTTTTATTTGGCAAAAGAAAAGACCAGGGATCAGACTAAAGATCTTACACAATGCCAAAAAAAAAAAAAAAAAAAAAAAAAGAGGGGGATTGGGAGTGCCCAACTTGAAACTATATTTTGAGTCATGTTGTTTCATGTGGATTAAGGAATGGATTCTATTGGAAAATGACAAATTATTAGAGCTTGAAGGGGATGGTTTACATTTTGGTTGGCACGTGTACTTAGGTTACAATAAATTAAAGGCCAATAAGGACTTTAACTCTCATTGTATAAGGAAAGCATTACTCCGAGTATGAAAGAAGTATAAAGTCAGACTTATGTAAAAACTTCCCCTTTGGTTCTCACCTCAGGAGGCAATCCAACAAAGAGAAAAGCACAAGGAACAAAATGGCTAACTTATGAGCAACTGTTTAAAAAAGACAGTAATGGAAAATTTAGATTGAAAACTCAGGAAGAATTAAATAGAGAAGGATTTAAGTTGGTTTATCTCAAAGGCAAATTTCAGAATGTTATAGAACAGATAGTAAATTATACGGATTCACTGAGAATAATACTGAATTTGACAAAGTAACCCTAACTGACAAGGAAAAATGGATTAGGAATTTCTATGCAATATTTTTAAAATGTGATTTAGAAGATGAGATCATGAAAGAAAACATGATGCTATGGGCTAAAAACGTCAGACACCCAATAGAATTGTCCAGCTGGGAATATACGTGGGTAAAAGGAATGAAACATAATTTTTCTCAGAGAGAATTATTATAAATTATATTTTAGATGGTATCTTACAGGAGAAAAAATATCAAAAATTTATAAAGTGAAAAATAATTTATGCTGGAAATGAGGGGAAAAACCTGGTACCCGCTACCATTTTTGGTGGATGTGTAAATTTATAAAGAACTACTGGATTAAAGTAAATGACGTTATAAGTACTATTCTTCAGACAAAATTCCAAATTTGACTGGAATTTTATTTGCTTAATATGTGGGGAGAACCTGGAGAAAAGTTTTGGTAAAACTCTTTTTTACTTGGTGACTATGGCAAAAATGACACTGGCACAAAAATGGAAATCTAAAAATATTCCAAGTATAAAAGAATGGTTTTAAAAAAACTTTACGATGCTATTGAGATGGATGATTTGACTCAAATTATGAGACAGGAACCTAGAAAGAAAACGACAGAAGAGTGGAAGTCAGTGTTAGGATACTTGGAACATGTATGGGGAAAAGTGGCTATAATTGGCTTTTAGGATTAATTTGATAGAAATTAAAGAGGAAACAGGTTCAGAAGCATACAATTAGTACACAAGGAGATGGAGGCAGATGAGGACACTCGAAGGAAATAAATTAGGAAAAGGGATGAAACACTTAGATAAGCTGTAACATTAACACAAATGGAACATGGAAATATAAGATTCGAGATTTAAGATTTAAGATAGGAAGAAGTAAGGAAGTTTCTCTTTAGCTGGTAGTAGATAAAAAGGTCAAATAAACAGAATGTAATCAATCAGTACTAGTAAAAAGGAAGTTTAGATTGGAATGAATGGAATGGAAGTAGAGCAGAGAGGATGTAGGAAGAGATGGAAATGGTCTGAGTGAAGAAGAAGAAGAAGTAGGAGGAGGAGGAGGTGACAGGAAGTAGGTGAAGGTAAGAGAATGTAGATGAAGGTATGAAAATGTGGAGAAGAAGGGAAGGGAAGAAGGAATAAATAGGGGTGAAATAGAAAGGAGTGAGGAGCAAGAGATGGGTTGAAAGAGGATAGGAGGAAGGAGGACAGAAAGAAGGATTTGGAAAGGTTTGATAGGATGTGGAGTGAGATTGTAGCAGAGTTGTTAATTTAGCAGGAGAACATAAAAAGGATTAGAGGAAAGTAGATAAAGTACAGAAGGAAGATTCCAGAAGATCTGAGGAATAATGAAGGATAATATGGATATTGTATGTTTGCTCTTATAATTTTGTTAATTCATAGCAATAGATATGTTGCACGTTATATGTCTGTTTGTGTGGAAGGTGTTTTGTTATTAATTGTAGTCATCAACATACACTGTACTGTTTGTTAAGTTGAATTGTTTGGATGTTTTAATGTTTATAATAAAATATTTTTTAAAAAAACAAAAAAACCACCAGACTCCACAGTAGCTGTATATATTAATACATTTTTTAAAGAGGACAACCAAAGCAGCTGCCAATATCTGAACAACTCACACAAAAAAAAGTGGGTTTGTAAGTGGTGGAACAACTTTGGTGTGAGGAAATCGAATTGTGTTTGCACGTTAGGGAGTAGAACAGAGCATACTACTTTAAGCCACAAGAGATATCACTTGAAAATGTGATCTTGGGAAAACCTGAGTTGAATGACATGCAATGCAATCCTATGCATGTTTACTTAGAAGGAAGCTGTTCATTCAATAGATCTATATTCCAGTTCTCTATGGTAGTCACCAAAGTACCAAGTAGCACACATACAAAATGAAAACAAATCAGCCAGCCACAGTGCAGCAGAAGCAGAGATCTGATGCTCTTTTTCATGTGATAACAAACAGGAGAAATCATGTGGACTGTAAAGAGGACACCTAAGATGGAATGGACTCTCAAGTCTTCTTTGCCTGTCCCTTTTGTTATGCTTGCCTTGCCTTTTGTTCCCTCTTAAGAAAGAGTGAGGCTAAAGAGGCAGCCTGAGCTGTATAACCAAATAAATTAATGAAAGGGTACAATTTGAGCAGGTTCTCTCTTTATTGACACTCACTTGCAATCCAGCTGTTCATAGAGACTGATTGAACATCCAAAGCATTTAGTTCTGTGTACATGGCTGTGGTTTTTAATAGCCAGCAAATGTACTTGTGCAGCAAGCTTACTCTGGCTGGAGTAAATCTAACAATAGAACCATGGGCACATTTGTAAGTGTGTACAATGAATTAAATTGGATTAAACTCACTTAGGGCCTTTGCAGACTGCCAGAAATAGTGCAAATTGAGTCCACTTTGACTGCCCTGACTCAGTGCTGGGGAATCATGGGAACTGTAGTTTATTGTGGCACCAGAACTGTCTGATGAGAAGGCTCAATATCTCAGAAAAAAATACAATTCCCATGATTCCCTAGCACTGAGCCAGGGCAGTTAAAGTGGACTCAATTTGCACTATTTCTAGCCATCTGCAAAGGCCCTCAGAGTGGGAGATCACCCTCAGAAGGAAAACAGTAGTGAGGGAAGTTATTTGAGGTTCTAAGCAACAACATCCATTATATGAATGACATGCCAAGATGCTTTCTTTCAGCCATAGTTTGTGTCATTCTCTGTCTTCTTGGAAAAGTTTCTACCACTAATGCTGCATTGTGCCTAGAATCTTTCATTTTTATTATTCAGACTACCTGTCTTTCATTAATCCCACAAGTGAAGTCACACAGATTGAGTTAGTTATCATTCTTAGTTGTAGAAGGGAACAGAAATTGGTCTTGAGTATTCAATTTCTCTTTTAATTAGAAAGAAATGGAGAGTATATCCTCCAAAGTAATCCTGTCACAAGTATGGAATAATAGTGACATCTCTTTCTCTTGTTTGCTCCTAGCATCACCTAACAAGGCATCTAAGATTTAAAAATGGAGGTTCTATAAATCATGGGGTTTTCTTGGCAATTTTCTTCAGAGCGGGTTTGACATTGCCATCCTCTGAGACTGACAAAATGTGAAGGTCACCCAGTAGGTTTTTATGCTTGAGTGGGGAATCAAACACTGATTTCCAGAGTCACAGTCCAATGCTCAAACCATTACACCACACTTGTCTCAATAATACATGCTGATAACTGATTGTGAGCATACCACCAGAACGTCAGCTTTGCAAAAAAACCTCAATGGCACTATAGACACCTATCTGCACTGGGTACTGCATTAGCATTAGCAGTGTGCTGCATTAGCATTCTTGTGGTGAGCCAAGTGTATGATCATGATGTTGATCTTAATATGAGTTGACTAAAAATTACAACACACCTGTCACATATTGAGACACGGATGCAAATATTCAACTATTTCTTTCTTGCAAGTGAGAATGAGTAACTTCCACCATTTTCTTCCTGCTGCAGAAAAAACAAATATTCTTGAAGTGTTTCTGCAAATTATTTTAGGTTTTTTTTTGTTTTTTTTAAAGAAAGGTTTATTGAGTTCTTATGAGAAAAATAAGACATTACAAACACTACCAACACACATAAAATTACATGAATACATAAATTTACAAATCTACAAACAATAAAACTATAAAACAATACATTAAACAATACAATACCAACAAGACTAACACCAAATTCTAAAAAAAAAGACTTCCAAAATCAAAAGCGATGGTTATACTTTCCTTTAGTCAATACTCCCTTTATTCCAAAATAGAGTAAATTTCCTGTAACCATCATCTTATTGATTAACTAACTTCCTTCTAATTTCATATAAATCAATGAATAGAATGGGAAATCTTTGTCAACGATCTAATAATTCTAAAGTATATCTTCTCAGATCCCAATTCACAAAATTAATAATAGTTATAATTTTCCGGTTAATCATGAGAAAAATAAATAAATAATTTCTTTTCATATAACTCCATTATATATTATTATTGTTAGATTTAACCATAAGGACAGGTTGATGTCCTCCCGTTCTGGATGTTAAGGTCCATCAATTCATAGAAAGTCAACATTCCTCTTCATATTCCAGAGCTTCTTTTAAAGTTTCCAAAACCGGGTTCCAGTCTTCAACAAATTTCTCTAATGAGTTAAATTTAATCAAATGTGTCAATTTATCATTGGCAATCAACTGAAGGCCTAAGCAGACTGCCAGAAATAGTGCACATTAAATTGAGGCACTGCCCTGGCTCAGTGCTAGGGAATCATGGGAACTGTAATTTATTGTGGCACCAGAGCTCTCTCACAGAGAAGGCTCAATGTCCCAGAAAAAAATACAGTTCCCATGATTCCCTAGCACTGAGCCAGGGCAGTGCCTCAATTTAATGTGCACTATTTCTGGCAGTCTGCTTAGGCCTTTATAAAGTTTCCACCTCCAATCTAAAATCTAAAATCTAAAATAGATGGGATCTTTTCTCATTTCCAAAATTGTGCGTAGACTATTCTAGCTGCTGTTCATATAAAATAAAATTCGGCCATATTTCTTCTCTAACTCCTGGTCAACCATACCAAGGAGAAAACATTTAGGGGTTTCCCTCAGCTCTATTTGAAGGATATCTCTAATACTTTTTTGAATTTCATCCCAAAACTGCCTAGCCTTTGGACACAACCACCATAGGTGTATAAAAGTTCCTTTCTCTTTACCACACTTCCAGCAGCAATCATTAGCATTCTTATACATATGAGCTATTTTTTCTGGCGTCATGTACCATCTGTACTGCATTTTGTAGTATTGTTCTTTTAAGTCCGTACACACCATATATTTAAGTCTTACACGCCAACATTTTCCCCATTTTTCCAACATGGGTTCTCTACAATCTTTTGCCCATCTTATCATGCATTCCTTAACCACCTCAGTTTCAGTGTCCAATTTTAATAATTCTTTTTAGAGTTTTACAATAATCTTATTATTTCCCCCCTAGTAATATTTTTCCTAATTCTGAAACAGTCTCTTCTGTTTCAAAACCATACAGTTTCTTATCCATCTTAAACCTCTCTGTCATTTCTCTACATAAGTACCAATAATACCTGAGACACTTTTCTTTCCATTCTTCTGGTGAGCTCATTCTATATGATCCCCCTGGATCTTTCACTAGAATATATTTATAGGTAGGCCACCTATCTTTGATAATTTCTTCTCTTTGGAAGAAAGCCTCATTCGTGGAAATCCACAACGGAAGTTTCCCACTAATATATGGTTTATATTTTCCCCAAATCCTATAAAGAGATCTTCTAATACAATGATGAAGAAAGACCTTATTTACGTTCATTTTATCATAATACATATAGGCATGCCAGCCAAAAGCATTGTCAGTTGCTTCTAGATCTAACAATCTTTGGTTCTTTAAATTCATCCATTCCCATATCCAAGCAAGGCTGGCAGCATGATAATAAGTTTTTAAGCAGGGTAGTCCCAGACTGCCTCTCTCTACGTGATCTCTTAATAATTTGTACCTAATTTGGGGTTTTTCCCCTGCCCATATGAATTTCTGAATATCCCTCTGCCAAATATTAAAAGGTTTATCATTAATTAAAATAGGAATGGTCTGAAAATAAAATAACATCTTAGGTAGGACACACATTTTAATTGATGCAATCCTTCCTAGCAAGGATATATCTGTTTTATTCCACTTTAACATATCTTCTTTGATTTGGCTCCAGTTTCTTTTTCATAATTATTTTTTGTAAAGGTCTGAGTTTAGGGTTAGGGTTAGGGTTAGGGTTAGGGTTAACTGTAATCCCTAAGTACCTAACTTTCATGGCTATTTTAAATTTTGATAACTTTTCCAAATCATTTTGATCCCTTTTGTTCATGTTTAATGCCAGAATTTTTGTTTTTTCCTGATTAACTCTTAAGCCAGCAACCTGACCAAATTCAACCATTTTATTCTGTGAAATTTTAATTGCTTCTAATGGGTTAGACAAATAAATTAGGACATCATCAGCATATAATTTCAATTTAAACACATGTCTCTTTATCTTAACACCCGTTATCCGATTATCCACTCTTATGCTAGAATTCAAAATCTCTATAGTGGTAATAAATAACAGAGGTGAGAGGGGACAACCCTGTCTGGTACTCCTCTCCACAGAATTTTTTTTAGATCTTTCTCCATTAATTATTAAATTTGTGTTTTGCCTGCTGTATATTGCCTTCATCCATTTTATAAAGGTGTCGCCCATACTCATTCTTGTTAGTGTGTTTATCATGAAGAACCAGTTGACCTGATTGAAAGCTTTCTCTGCATCAAGGCAGATGACTGCTAAAGATCTGTCTACCTCCTTCTCGTACAATTCAATAACACCCAACAGGTTCCTGAGATTATCTTTCTTATGCCTATTTGGCAAGAATCCTGATCGGTCCTCATTTATCACTTCCATTAACACTTTTTTTAAGCCTATCTGTCAATATCATAGCAAAAATTTTGCAGTCATTATTTAATAATGATATAGGCCTAAGATTCTTTACCTCTAGCACTCCTTGATCTTCCTTGGGAATCAAGACTATATTTGCATCTTCCCAGGATTCTGGCATTCCAAAGCTTCCTATGTCATTCAAAACTTCCAGGAAAGGTCCTACCAAAACCTCTTACAATTTTTTATATTATATTGCTCCCAGGCCATCCGGTCCCAGGGCCTTAGATATTTTCATTTTCCTGATTGCTTCAATGATTTCTATGGCTGTAATAGGTTTATTAATTGAATTTGTTTGAGATTCAGTGAGTTTGGGGATATGTTGGTCATCTAAATATTTTATTACTTTCTCTGGGTCAATATGATCCTGTTTATATACTTTTATAAACTACTTATGAAAACAATCTTTAATCTGTTTTGCAGTATTTAAAATTCCTTCCCCTTCTTTGATATGTGCAATTATTCTTTTTTTCTTTTCTCTTCTTATTTTCCACATCAGCCATTTGCCTGGTTTATTAGTATATTCAAAGTAGTTTTGTCTGATGTATCTAAATTTATATTCTTGCTCTTCTATTAATAAAAGTGAGATCTCTTACTTTCTTGATCTGTTGCCGTAACATTTTATTACTAGGCTTTTCTTTTAAGAGTTGTTCTTTATGTTTAAGATCTTGCTGTAGATCATTCCATTTTTTTCTTTCTTTTTCCGTTTTTCTGAAGCCTGTTTTATGAAAAAGCCTCTAAGCATGGCTTTACTTGTATCCCACACTACTTTAGAATTAATTCCTTCAGTTTTATTTTCCCAAAAAGAGTTTAAGTGTTTCTTTTCCTTTATTCAGTCACATCATCTTTCAGCAAATTATCATCCAGCTTCCACGTTCTTTCCCCTCTTCTCCTCTTCCCTAATGTCATGGGAATAGGATTATGGTCTGACAGAACTCTAAGTTTAATATCAACAGAAAGACACCCCCCCCCGATGTGTCAGGAGGGGCCTTCTGTTGCGACGCCCCCAAAAAATGGCACCGACGCGTGATTGGCTGAGTGGACCAGAAGGACCGCCCTTGCCAGCCCACTTAGCCAATCAAATGGAAGTCTCGCTCCTGGGTCTCGTGAGACTTCAAATCTTGCAAGATTACAAGTGAGATTTCAGGGGGGCTATTTAAACCCACGCTGCTACGTGTGGGCAACCATTTTAGATTTGCAGACGAGCAAGTTGCTCATCTGCTGTTGGCCCTCCTAGATATTTGGAGGCCTAGAAGCCCCCCGGGAAGGAGCAGGAACTGGCGGAGAGCGAGCGCGGCTCTGAAACTTTACAGCCGCGGCTTGCGTTTTCGCTGGAAGAAGAGCTGAGCGCAGCCTTGTGAGGCAGGCTGCAGCTCTCTGGGGACCCTTGCTGGGTGGCAGCATAGCCCTCCTCAGGGGAGCCTGAGGAATGGGCTTGGACAGCGGAGTTGAGCACGGCTATAAAAAAGCCGTGGCTCCTCCGCTAAAGGATTAAGGCCTAGGCGTGGCCTGGACTGGCTGCTGGCCTGACTCTTGGTGGCCTTTGAGGCCAGGTGTGGTGGCGCTATTGAGGCCAGTGGTGTGGCGCTAATAAGCGCAATAAAAAATTACACCAGAGGGACAGGCCTGAGTACAGCGGACAGCCTTGGAGGTTAAGTGGCTCATGATAGTAATAATAATAATAATAATGAAATTAATTTATATCCTGTACCTTTGAGGTTAATACTATTTGTATGATTATTGTTTTAAGGCTATAGCTTTAAAAAGAACACTATATCCTCTACACATTCAGTTTGAGGTCTTAATATAATCCTTTTGTGTCAATAATGCCACATGACAAGCCACAGTCTACACAGCACGCAGCATCTGCTGACCCTAACAATGGCAGTCTGTGCATAAGTGGGCTTCTACTCCTTAAAATAGGGATGATGGGATTGCTGCACATTTTGGCCAAGATTGGTCACACAATGCAGGTATGTGCAGCGGTCTCTGAGCAATTAGCTCAACAGGGGACATGGGGGGTCTAATTTGGGGTCACAGGCTATTACTTCTTCAGTTGTTGATTGAGGTGTATGTGCACTGCAGATTTAGGGCAACCAGCTGCGACACATATGACACCCCCGGTGGACATGGCACATGGTTCCCTTATTACATCAGCTATGGAGGTTGGGCATCCAACCATAGCTGATGCATTGGAGCTTGAAAAGAAAGTTCCTGGTGTGGGACAACAGGGTGCAGCTGCCCCTGTGTTAGATCAATCCACTTGGCTGATTTGTTGAACTTAGTTCAAAAGGTGAGTGTTTCAGGTAAAGGCAATGGGCCAACTCCTGAGACTGTTGAGGCTTCCAGCAGAGATATGGCAAGTGCTTCTACAAGGCAACATAACACACGAGCTGCTACTGCGACACTCGCGGTGAGAGCTCTGCAAGCATCGGCGGATGCTTCATGCTATGCAAAGAGCTCGGGTTTGGTTCATGCTTCTAATCTGCTGGCATCATGGCCCTCCTCAGTAGGGGCTTCAGGTGGGCAGAATGGGCTGAGCTCTGGAATTGAACGCCCTACGTCTGCAACAGTGGTGGCACCCTTGACAAATCCTGGGCTAGCTCGGGTTATGGATTTGAGGGTGCAGGGTAGCCAGAAAGTGGCTAATACGGTAGGTGATGCAAGGGGAAAGGCACTGGTGGGACCATTGGGAATTTCAGGGGCAGACAGATTGGTTGACTGTAATACATATGCAGCTATGTCCAATCCACTAGGATCACACATTCCCCTTGCTACCAAGGAGAGAATTTGAAAAAGTGACTATACATTGACTTAATTTCGCACACTTTATGAGATCCTGAGCTGGGGATCATGGTTAAGGTTGGGTGGTTTTTACCCTACCAAAATAATTTCAGTTTCAAGAAACCCCTAAACTGAAAAGGAATATTTTTAATTGGATTATGGGCTTTACCATATACAGGAGTATTATCGAGGACAAAGAACCTACTAGATATCTGGAATTCTCCAGATATCTGGAGGATAATGATTAAGGCATACACGAACTGCCATTTTAATTCTATGGGGGTCCGCATGGCAATATAACCAAGGTAAATGTAGGAGGCAGCCCTACAGGTTTGATCCTAAGTCTAATACCTGAAGAGATAATCACCCAGGATCATCTATTAGGGGTGTGTGAGGCTTCAGGTGATGATGATGAGAGGCAAAAAATTAAGGCCACTCTACACAAATTTCAATCCAGTGCAGGTTCTTTACACCCTGCTTGCACGGTTATAGTGCCAGTGCGGGCATAACCACATCATAATTAATTATGGGATAAGGAAGGTTTGGTGGATCTGGGAGTCAATTTTAGTTCAATTCATGGTGTGTCTTTTTGGGGGAGATCTGAAATGTTCAAATGGGCAGACTTTCAGGTACACTCCAATGCTGTTGAGGCGCATGGTTTTGGGGTATTTTGTAATGTTCAGTGTCAGGTTGAAGGTGATGGTCCAATTGGGACAGGAACAATTACAAACAAACCTTTATGGTTCTGGTGTGATAAACAAACGGTTGTCCACTTATTGAACTCCCAGACCTCTAAATTATACAGGTAATAACACTGGTTAGGAAAATGGTGTCACAATGTTGGCAGTTTAATGTTTTGTTCCAAGCGCAACATGTTCTTGATTGACTAAATCTTTTCGAAGACTCCCTTTCATGTTTTAATTTTGCAGGTTTTGTCAACTGGCTCCCGAGGCAGCTGCCCGACCATGGGAGGTACCATCACAATTTTGAAGCCTTGGACAATAGAAATTGACAAGGCGACTCTCCAGTCTGCTGCCCCCTTCGACAAGCAAGTAGTATCAGCTCGTGTCATGAGCATTTGGTTGTTTCTTTTCAAAAGTCTGGGAGGTAGAGGGTTGGCTCTTGAGGGGGGAGGTTATCATCCGTCTTACAGTCCACCTTAGCCAATCAGGTTTATCTCCAGTTCCTTCAAGGGCCGGATGGCAGCGCTGTCATTTTATTTTAAAGCCGGAGTTTTAATGACCCTAATGAGAATTTTAGAGTTGGTAGGGCTTCCAGGGATAGGCTAGGGAGTCCATGCATTGAGATAACTGTTTGCCAATAACAGGTACAATACTGATGGAGAGTTGGCAATATATCCCGTCAACATGTTTCACACTCGAAGAGGTGACATTGTTTAGACCAGCAATTTTATTGGTCTTTTTTGCTACCTTGGTAATTAGTGAAATTGTCCCTAGTCCCCTACTGTTAAATAGGGCTGAACTCTTTCATCTTCAGATGTCCATATTTCTAGACAAGGGATCCAGCTGACCATTAGGCGGTCAAAGACTGATCAATTGGGGATTAGGACAATCTGTACTTTTGTTTAGGGGGCTGCTGGCATTCCAGGGCAGTTAACTCTTGTCTTCGCACTGGTACAAATTACAATGTTATTTAACTGATATGCTGGCTATTGTATTTAGGAGATTGAATAGCGGGGACATATGGATGCTTGGCCACAGCTTAGTGTTTGGGGCCTGAAAGGTACTTCATTGAAGATCTGACCATGGGACTGAGAGTTGTTGGAACTGTGAGGTGGTTTGGTCATAAATGGAATGCTGTGGAGAGCTCTACTACCTATAATTATTGAACGCAAAAAGAAGGGTTACTGGCATGCAAGAGGTTAAGCGAACAATGCCAAATACTGTGCTCATGTGGACAAAGTTGTTGCTTTGGCGATCTTGGTCCGATACTCAGAGTGATCTTGCCATCAACGGAACTCAACGGTGGCTGATTAGAGTTGTGGCCAAGACTTTGAGAAGAATGGGAGTTCTTATTGTTATATATGAGAGAATTTAGATTTTTGAGGCCACACTGGTACAGGGTTGATAGAGTACATCTCTCCCTGGTTGGAAATGACGTATACTTGACTTCTTGGGAGTCACATATTATAAGAGCAATTTCTGGGGGGGAGGGGATGCCAAGCTAGGCTGGCACCCTCCTGTGGCAGGCAGGGACCCCCCCCCTCGGGGAATAATTAGGTTAATTAGAAAATACTAATTGGGTTAAGAAAAAGTTCCTAAATTTGGTATTTGTCATTAAGTTAACCAAATTAGTATGATGTCATTTTAACCTTAGATGATGTCATATTGTTATGATGTCATAAGAATTCTTATGACGTCATATCCGGCTGGGGGAGGGATTATTTATTCTTGAGAAATACTGCATAAATTAATGGACTTGACGCATGCTGTGTTAGAAGCAATTAATCCATAGCGCTTGCGCTTAACTACACGTACGTATGCATCAAGAATGAATTCTTGTTTAAGAAAACTGTTATTTAAATGTTTAATTGATTGATATCAAGACCCTGTACAAAATAAAAGTTGTGGCCAATGAATTACCCAAAATAATCGCGTTCGGTGTCCTTTGTGCCGGTGCAAAGACACCCCCCCAATGTGTCGGGAGGGGCCTTCTGTTGCGACGGCCTCAAAAAAGGGCACCGATGCACGATTGGCTGAGTGGACTGGAAGGCCTGCCCTTGCCGGCCCACTTAGCCAATCAAATGGAAGTCTCGCTCCTGGGTCTCGAGAGGCTTCAAATCTCACGAGATTACGAGCGAGATTTCAGGGGGGCTATTTAAACCCACGCTGCCACGTGTCGGCAGCCATTTTAGATTTGCAGACGAGCAACCCATCCCTCCCACCCTTAATTAATTGGTAAACATGTTATTTACTCTCAGGCTTCGGCTGGTCACCTCCAGGGGCCGGGACGGAATTTTCCCAGAGGAACAATTTGGGTTTTTCGCCCTCCCTGAGAATAATAAGATTACCAATTACAAGTTAAAAAGTGTTACTATTATGCTGGTTAACAGTTATTAGGGGTTGAGTCATAATGAATTGTTGGAATTGTTTGTGCTAAAAAATTATAGTTTGGTAATGTATAATTTAGTCACAACTGGAGGTTCAGGGTCTATTGGTTTATTGGGATTGATAAATTTGGTTGTTGGGCAGGGACACCCCCCCTCGGGGAATAATTAGGTTAATTAGAAAATACTAATTGGGTTAATAAAAAATTCCTAAATTCGGTATTTGTCATTAAGTTAACCAAATTAGTATGACGTCATTTTAACCTTAGATGATGTCATATTGTTATGATGTCATAAGAATTCTTATGATGTCATATCCGGCTGGGGAAGGGATTATTTATTCTTGTGAAATACTGCATAAATTAATGGACTTGACGCATGCTGTGTTAGAAGCAATTAATCCATAGCGCTTGCGCTTAACTACATGTACGCATGTGTCAAGAATGAATTCTTGTTTAAGAAAATTGTTATATAAAAGTTTAATTGATTGATATCAAGACCCTGTACAAAACTAAAAGTTGTGGCCAATGATGTACCCAAAATAATTGTGTTCGGTGTCCTTTGTGCCGGTGCAACAATAAGATACTGTCTGGAGAAAGGAATTAGATAAGATGATCTAGTTAGGTTGGCTGGATGTGCTTATCCCCAGTTGTTTTACCATCCTGTTACACTATTATCTGAAAGTAGTGAGGATCACAATGGAGGTGAACGTAAAATTGGAATAGAAGGGGGGGTGGGTTGGAAAAAACCCTCAAGGAAGATTCTTTTTTTTTTTTTTTGTCAGTGTGAAGTATCAGAACAATGAGCTAAGAGAGCTAAGAGGGGGGTAGGGATGCATCCTGCAGCATAATTAAGGCCTTAATATAAAGGAGGGAAAGAACATGAAGATGGGGTATGGTTGTGGAGGAATGAGAATAAATGGACAACCCAAAAAAGCAAATATGTGAAAGAAAACAAGAGAACAGAGGATTAGATAAGGAGCAGGAAGAATCTGACTAGTTTAAACAAGGAAGCTTCTTTTTCATCATTCTTTTTTTGTTCCAAAGCTTCACCTCACATTATAGAAGGGTGGAGAAATTTAGTTGTGCCAGCTGTTTTGTAGATAACATTACTTTTACTTTAAGCTCACCTGGAGTATAATAATAATAATAATAATAATAATAATAATAATAATAATAATAATAATAATTTTTATTTATAGCCCGCCCCTCTGCTCGGCAATCGGGGCGGGTTACAGCATATTAAAACATACAAAGTTAAAAAATTCCCTCATCCCACAATCTAACCCTCCCATCCCATTAAAACAAGATTAAACTATTGAAGAGTTAAAATACAATAATACAATTAAAACAATAAAACAACAAAAAAACAATAGAGCAGGCAGCAATGGACAGCAGGGCAGGCAGCAGCAGGGGGAACAAATGAAAACCATCTCCCCTGAGCTGAAGGGTTATTTCGGGAAGGCCTGCCAGAAGAGATCTGTCTTTACTGCTTTTTTAAAAGCAGCAAGAGTGGTAATAAGACAGATCTTGTCCAGCAGGCCATTCCATAGTCTGGGAGCGGTCGCGGAAAAGGTCCTCTGGGAGGTCTGGGACAGCCTAGTTTTTATTGGCTGTAACAAATTCCTCGCAGAGGACCGGAGGGCATGGGGGGGAACATATGGGGAGAGGCGGTCCCTAAGATAAGATGGAACCCAAGCCATGTAGAGCTTTAAAGGTCAAAACCAACACCTTGCACTGTGCCCGGAAACTAATCTGCAGCCAGTGGAGGGATTTAAGCACCGGTGTTATGTGCACCCTCCTAGTTATGTTCCTGTAATTAATCTGGCTGCCATATTTTGCACCAGTTGTAGTTTCCGGATTAGGCACAAAGGTAGCCCCATGTAGAGTGCATTGCAGTAATCCAGAGGTGAGGTTACCAGAGTATGTACCACAGTTTCCAGATCCCTCATGTCCAGATAAGGGCGCAGTTGGCCTATCAGCCAAAGCTGATAACAGGCACTCCTGACCGTCGCACTCACCTGACTAGTCATGTGAAGCGATGAATCTAGGAGTACCCCCAAACTGCGAACACAGTCCTTAGAGGAGAGTGTGACTCCATCCAGGACTGGAGACTGTATTCCCAGATCTGGTTTCAGGCCTGTGACTGTAAGTACCTCCGTTTTGTCTGGATTCAATTTCAATCTTTTCCTCATCCAATCCATTACGGCTCTGAGACAGTCATTAAGAGGAGAGACACCATCTGAGGTCTGAGTCGATGATCTGGTCATGGAGAAGTATATCTGGGTGTCATCATACTGATGACACCGCACTCCATGCCTCCGAATGATCTCACCCAGCGGCTTCATGTAAATGTTAAATAACATTGGGGACAGGATGGCACCCTGAGGGACACCACAATTAAGCTCTATTTTAGAAGAGCAACTGTCCCCGAGCCTCACCCTCTGGGATCTGCCTGAGAGGAAGGAATGGAACCACTGCAGAGCAGTGCCTCCAATTCCTAACTCTCTCAGACGATCCAAGAGGATGGCATGATCTATTGCAGGGGTAGGCAATCTTTTTGAGCTGGGGGCTGGGCTCCTGTCCCTCAGACATTTGGGGGGCCGAAGCACCAAAAATAAATAAATAAATAAATAAATAACTAAAGATTTTTTTTGAAAAATTAAAAAAATATGTATGCACACTCTCTCAGCCTCAGAAAAGCCTTGGTAAAACCCTTGTGGAGATTTTGCCAAGAAAACCCCAAGAACAAGTAATAACGACAATAATCAATATCATCATGGCGGGTGGCGGTGGCGGTGGAAGGACCCCCGGACCTTAGGTTGCCTACCCCTGATCTATTGTGTTGAAGGCCGCTGAGAGATCCTAGAGCACCAAGAGGGTCACACTACCCCTGTCGATGCCCAGGCGGAGGTCATCGGTCAGAGCAACCATGGCTGTCTCAACTCCATATCCTGTCCTGAAGCCGGTTTGAAACGGATCAAGATAATCGGTTTCATCCAAGACTACCTGGAGTTGGGAAGTAACTGCCCTCTTGATCACCTTGCTCAAAAAAGGGAGCAAGGAAACTGGTCTGTAGTTAATAATAATAATAATAATAATAATAATATTTATTTGTATACCGCCCTGTGGCGAACCAATCCGGGCGGTTGACAACAATAAAATATGACAAGATTAAAATATAACATTAAACATTATAATCCCTCCCCCCCTTAAGAAAGTATTAAACAATATAACAAATTAAAAGCACAATATAAGAACATAAAACCATAATTAAAACCACCTAAAAACCCTGATGTCCCTCTGGAGATCCTCAACCATCACTAAAGATGGGGCCACGGGAGTAATGAGGGGATCAGGAAGCCTGGGCCGGGATGGTTAATCTGGAAAGGCCTGCCGGAAGAGATCCGTCTTGACAGCTTTTTTAAAGCTGTCTAATGATGTCAACTGACGGATCTCATCCGGCAGGTCGTTCCAGAGTTTGGGGGCGACAGCAGAGAACGCCCTCTGGGAGGTCGCTGCAAGCCTAGATTTTAAAGGCTGCAGTAAGTTCCTCCCAGAGGACCGGAGAGCGCGGGGAGGATTGTACGGGAGGAGGCGGTCCCTGATATAGCTTGGACCCAAGCCATTTAGGGCTTTAAAGGTAATAACCAACACCTTGTACTGGGCCCGGAAGCTGATAGGCAGCCAGTGGAGGGACCTCAGAACCGGAGTAATGTGGTCCCTCCTAGATGTACCAGAAACAAGCCTGGCTGCCATATTTTGTAGCTGTTTCTATCCAGGGGGTCCAGGGGAGGTTTTTTCAGGAGAGGCCTTTCAGGAAGATGGTATATTACCTTCCCTGAATGATGCATTGATTGTGTCCCGAAGGAACACCTTCAACGCGTCCCCCCCCCGGACGACCAGCCACGATGGACATGGATTGAGGGGGCAAGTCATCTTCCTCACCCTTCCAAGAAGCTTGTCCACATTATCAGTACTCACAGATTGTAATCGATCCAGTAAATTGCCATCAACGGAGTTGCTTGATACCTCGTCTACGGATTCTGGCAAAACACAGGCGTCCAAGTCGGCTCTTATCTGAGAGATTTTGTCTGCAAAGTGGGTGTTAAATGCCTCACAGCAGGCCATCGTTGGGTTAAGTAGGGGATTCGGCGCAGGTGGAACCTTTGTCAGCTCCCCCACCACCCTAAACAGCTCTGCCGGGCGAGACTCTGCAGACTCAATACGTGCAGAACAGAAAGATTTCCAGGAAAGGGTCCGAACTACTGCTTCTGGCTATCCCAAAACATGGTGCAGCCTCTCCAGGCAACAGTAGGTCACAGAACTACTATAAAACCATGTCCCTTAGATACATATTTGTCAGGTGGTCCACATCCATGACTGACAATACTAAGTCTCTGAGAATAATTTCTTCAAATTAACTAGAATACTTTCTTTTTTACTTCTGAACATGTACGTTCTTGAGAAATGAATCATTTATACTGGTATAGAATGGTTGGGTGCCTTCAAGTTGTTTCCAATTTACAGTGATCCTATAGTGAACATATCATGGGGATTTCCTGGAGAGATTTTGTTTAATGGGGATTTGCGTTTGCCTTCCTCTGAGCCTGAGAGTGACTTGCCTAATGTTGCTCTGTCAGCTTCCATGGCCAAGCAGAGATCTGAACTATAGTCTCCAAAGTCATGTCATATTTTCTGGCATATAAGATGACTGAGCATATAAGACAACCCCCAACTTTTCCAGTTAAAATATAGAGTTTGGGATATATTCGCCGAATAAGACTACCCCTCTTCCAACGCTCACCAAATAAAAAATTTAAAAAATCAGATTTGATTTCAATATGGTAATTTTTAATTCAAATGCTTATGACATGCAGGTCCTTAGCAGGAAAACTGTCACTTATAAACACAACAAACTAGCTCCCATGTTCCCTAGCATTTATTTTGCAGTGTGTTTTGGATTTTACTTTTTAAAAAATAGTCCAGATTTAAATGCTGCTTTAAAAATTATTTCCATCTCCCAGCTATGAGATGGTTGGGGGGAAATGAGAAAGTGTTGGAGGGAAGGACTGCCAATACACTAGGTCAGGGGTAGGCAACATTTCCCCTTTAAGGGCTGAGGGACTTCAGCTCCCAGAAGACTCAGCCATGTTGGCCAATAGTCCCATGTTGGCCAATAGCTCCTGGGATTCTGGAAGCTGAAGTCCCTCGGCCCTTAAAAGGGAAAGGTTGTCTACCCCTGTACTAGGTGATGCATTCTGGGGTATGTACAATTTGCAGCCAAGTGACCCTGGACATGTCACACACTCTCAGCCTCAGAGGATGGTAATGGCAACCCCATTTGAAGAAATATGCCAAGAAAACCCGATGATAAGGTTGCCTTAGGGTCACCATAAGTCGGAAAGGACTTGAACACACACAAGAACAACAAAAAAGTCTGCAATTGTTTCATAGGTAGTACATGGGAATAGGAGCCAGCAAGGTGTAGTGGTCTGAGTGTTGGACTACCACTCTGGAGACCTGGGTTTGATTTCCCATTCTGCCATGAAACCCACTGGGTGAACTTGGACAAGTCACACACTCTCAGTGTCAGGGGAAGGCAATGGCAAACCTCCTCTGAGTGAATCTTGCTAAGAAAACTCATGATCACCATAAATCAGGAACAATTTTAAGGCACACAACATACACATATAACTTCCAAGTTAAGGAACTTGGTTCTTCTTTAGATAAATCTTCAAAGGTACACATTCTCTCTCATTGTTCAGAATTATTTGTTAAAGAAGCCCAAGCAACACATCAACTTTGGCTGCATCTGCATTGCAGAAATTTATTAATTTGACACTGCTTTAACTGCCCTGGCTCAAGGTTATGGAATTCTGGGATTTGCAGTTTTGTGAGATATTTAGCTTTTTCTGTCAGAGAGCTCTGGTACCTCAAAGCAAACTGCAGACCCTAGAAGTCCATAGGATGGAGCCATGGCAGTTAAAGCGGTGTCAAACTGCACTATTTTGGCAGTGCAGATTCAGGCTGCATCCATACTGTAGAACTGGCTTCCTTCTCCTTCTTCCCCTCGTTCTCATCCTCCTCATCTTCTCTCTTGGATTCCTTCTCTTTCCCCCTTCGTTCTCATCCTCTTCCTCCTCTCTCCTGGCTCTCTTCTCTTTCTCCCTTCATTCTCATCCTCATCTCTCCTGGCTCTCTTCTCTTTCTCCCTTTGTTCTCCTCCTCCTCCTCCTCCTCTCTCCTGGCTTCCTCCTCTTTCTCCCTTCGTTCTCATCCTCCTCCTCCTGTCTCCTGGTTTCCTCCCTTCGTTCTCATCCTCCTCATCCTCTCTCCTGGCTTCCTCCTCTTCCTCCCTTCGTTCTCATCCTCCTCCTTCTCTTTTTTGGCTCCCTTCTCTTTCTCCCCTTGTTCTCATCCTCCTCCTCCTCTCTCCTGGCCTCCTCCTCTTTCTCCCCTCACTCTCATCCTCCTCCTTCTCTCTCCTGGCTCGCTTCTCTTTCTCCCCTCATTCTCATTCTCCTCCTCCTCTCTCCTGGCTTCCTTCTCCTTCTCCCTTTGTCCTCATCATCCTCTTTCTCTCTCCTGGCTTCCTTCTCCTTCTCCTTTTGTCTTCATCGCCTTCCTTCTCTCTCCTGGCTTCCTTCTCTTTCTCCCCTCGTCCTCATCCTTCTCCTTCTCTACCCGGCGTATAAGATGACCCCCAACTTTTGAGACCCTTTTCCAGGGTTAAAAAGTCATCTTATACGCCAGAAAATATGGTAGTTCAATGCTGAAAGAATATGAATACCTAGGAGCCGATAAACTTGGTGAAAATGGAACATAACCCTTGTAATCCTGCCACAAGTATGGCATAATAGTGAAATCTCTCTCTCTTGTTTGCTCCTAGCATTACCTAAAAAGACATCTAAGATTTAAAAATGGAGGTTCTATTGGACAAAATGACCAGTAGAGGTTGATTTTCCCTTACCCAAAATGCTTGGGACCAGTAGTGTTTGGGATTTCAGATGATGATGATGGATTTTGGAATAACTGTATTTGCATATATGTACAGTAGGCCCTCTGTATTTGTAGATGGCAAGCCCACATTGGGGGGGGGTATGACAGAAGAGGATGAGGAAGTGGTGAGAAAGAGGAGGAGGGTGGAGGAAGAGGAGGAGGAGGAAGGAAGAGGCAGCCATGGCGGGGGAAAAGAGGAGGAGGGAGAAGGTGGAAGATGTGGTGGTGGCAGTGGCAGGGAGAAGAGGAGGAGGAGGCAGCCCCCTGCTGTGGTGAGAGTGGCAAGGCGGGTTTCGGGTGGCTGGGGTGACACCGTTCCATTGTCCCTAATGGTGGCACGGCTGCATGGCCGTGCTATCATTGAGGACAATGGGACTTGAGCATCCACAGATACCAAGGGCCAATTGTACATATAAGATATCTTGGAAATGGGACCCAAGTTTAAGTACAAAATTCATTTATATGTTAAATATAACTGAAGGTAATTTTATACAACATTTTAAATAATTTTGTGCATGAAACATCAGAGGAAGGAAGTGACAAAATCACCTCTGAGTATTTCTTGCCTAAGAAATTACCTGAAGGCACATATATGCTTACAAACATAAATTAGGCTAAACCAGAAAGGGGTAGGTGCGAAGTGGGGTCAATTATTCTTTTTAATATTGTTTTATCTACAAATATTGGCACATTCTTTCCTGAACAACATGCGAATTCTATAATAATGTATTAATTCTATGGAAATTAATTATATCTAAAGTAACCCATTCAACTTGCAATGCTAAGATGATCTAATTAGAAATTTGCAGTTATCTTTATTTCACAAAAATGATTTTTACTTCTTGCACTGCCGTTCACTCCTGCCATTGAACAGTAAATTGACTAGCACTGAGTCCTGCAAAGTAATTGATTACAATATTTGAGACTAGGACAAACAAGAATATCATAAGACTGCCTTACAAGTCACATATAAATTTTGTAGACAGTTAGAAATGCAGAAGAAAAGGTTGCAACAATTCAGTGTGGCAGTCAAATCTTCTTTGTGCTTCTTTAAAACATATAAACTAATACCTTAATTTGGTAGTAAAAACTATGTGTAAATATCTTTGCTGCAAAATGTACATCAGAATGTTTTAGGATTTCTCCATCCCCTCCATTCTTCTAGTCTTGTTTTTGGTCTTGTTTGCAAAAAGATTAATATGTTTTGACAGAGGTCCAAAAAACTGAATGAGAATCAGTGTAATATTTTATGTTCCCAGTCAGAATTCCACTTGAAACACAATCCATTTCACATGGAGGGGATGAATTTGCCCTTTTCTTCAACAGTCTATTTGCATAACTTTGGGCCTCGGCAGACGACTAATAGAGTCGTCTTCCGGGCAGGGAAGAGGAGGGGCAGCCGCACGAACGGCGCCCCTTCCTCTTCCTGAGGTCGCCCTCGGAGTCGCCGGCCCTCCGCACGGCCGACGCTCCGAGGATGACCTCACGCCACGGCGACTGCATGCGCCGCGGCGTTTGAGTCAGGGAAAGTGCGCCCGCCGCTTTTAGGGTGCACTTTCCCTGAAATCTAAAAGGAGCGCCAATTTGGTGTTCCTTTTAGAGTTGCCGACGGTGCGCCGCGGTGCGGCTGCCGCGGTCCAGTGGCGCTCCGTCCCGCGGCGCACGGGAAGCTCCCGTCTGCTTCCCCCCTTTATCTCTTTCATCTTTGTTATTTTCCAAAAAAGACCATTCTTATAAATATTGCATGTTCTCCTTTATATATATGATATTACTATCCATCAAAAAGAGAGCATAGTTTAGGAGGATCTTTGGGGGTTCCTCTAAAATATGAATGGACTCATCGTATTGCACATTATTCTGAGCCACAGGGCAAGTGTATAACCATTTTCAAAAAGCTCTCAATCTTCACAAACAATCAGAACTTATAGACAAAGTACTATAGAGGGAAACTTTTAATTAATAAACCTAAAACTGGGAGGCTTCATTGAATACTCACATTGCAAAATTGATTTGAAATATAATAGGCTTTTAAATGACTCAGGCAGTTTGCCCTGTTTAAAAATGTACTCACTAAAAACAGAGAACAGAAAAAAGCCTTAAAGCCTCATGACCTTTCTAGCCAACGAGTCACTGCTGCAGCTTATTAGATTCCACAAGCACAGATGGTAACGTTTGTTGTGCTTCTTTATCAAAATTTGCAGACATTTGCTTGCAAATACATACATGTATTAAGGCTTTCAAAGATGTTCAGGCAATGTAAGCCAACATCTACCATTAAAACATATTTTGAACCTGAGCATGTACAAGCAGGCCCTCCATCCAGTGTGAAACCTTCACTGTCAACATGTCTGTGTTTAAGAATCATTTTTGAGGATAAAGGAAAAAGCAGCATCTATTTTAATACAAATATTCACATGTCAAGCATCCTACATTTAAAATATTATTAGTAATGTTGTAGTAAGTCTGTTATAATCACATGAACAGTTATATACGCATGGCGACACATCTGACAAAGTAGACTTAAGACCGAAACAGATGAGCATAAAAAGCTGGCTTCTGTGTGGCTTGGGGATGTGGTGTTTAGATGACGCACACTCCCAACCTGCCAGGGCTGATCCTGGGCCACCTGAGGTGGCCCAAAGCCAGCACCAAAATAAGCTGATGTTTTCCAATCCTTGCAGCGGTTCATTTGGGACTGCAGAAAAGGATGGTTTCAGACCATGGCATGTGGTTGCCATGGTCCTTCGATTCTCTGGGCGGGAGTGGTCTCTGATCACTCCTTCCTGTCCATCTGTTCTGCCCCCAAGTTTACAAAGGCATATGCTACATCTTTCAGAGACTTTAGGAACCACAAAAGTCAGTGCCCAAGGCACAGAGCCTAAATCCCCAATCATCATATTCTGAGTTCTCCCTTCCAAGAAGGACTGGAAGTACTGTAGCACAGTACCTCCAAGTCCCATCCCAGACAGGAGGCTCAGAAGGATATTGTGGTTGATGTTATTGAAAAATTCCCGAGAGGTCTAGCAGAATCAATAGGGTCTCATGTGTAGATCATCCAACAAGGTGACTAAAGATGTTTCTATCCCATAATCAGGTCTGAAACCAGATTGAAATAGATCTAGACACTCTCTTTCATTCAGGAACCGCTGGAGTTGAGAAGCCACCACATGCTCCTCAACCTGCCCCCAAAAAGGAATGTTGAAGACTGGCTGGTAGTTGTTCTCTAATGGGCTAAGGGAGAGGGCCCCCCCCTCAGGAAAGACCATTCCACATCCTTTTTTAGGCAGGATAGAATTCTTCCTTGCTGCAATTAGGCATTAGCCACTCCCTTATCCCATCAGCCAGTCCCCTATGGCTGCTTTTATAAGTCAGGAAGGGCACATGTTTAATACACATGCGGTAGCTCTCACCTCTCCAAAAACCCTGTCCACATCCTCAGGCTCCACAAATTGAAACATCCAATAGCACAAGAGAAGCCCAAGATTACACTGGACTTGTATTAATCATGACATCCACATTGGTTACCATATTTTTAAAAGACAAATAAAAGAAATTACTACATAGTTATGTTGTCCTCCACCAACACATATAAATGGAAATCAGCATAATTTAAATATTTTATGACAAAAATAGGACATAGAATTGTATCTTAACCACTCTTAGGAGTTTATCACACGGGGGAAATCCTGTGCAGAAACGGGGCTTTAAATTGGGGGGAAAACGCAAAAGCGGTTACATTTTCAGACGACGTCACTGCTAAAATGGAGTTAAAATGAGGTTAATCCAAATGGAAACTTGTCAAAAACTGCTTCTTTTTACTTTTGGGATTTCCCGAAAGTAAAAAGAAGCAGTTTTTGACAAGTTTCCATTCGGATTAACCTCATTTTAACTCTATTTTAACAGCGACGTTGTCTGAAAATCTAACCACTTTTGCGTGTTTGTTTTCCAATTTAAAACCCTGTTTCCACACAGGATTTCCCTTGTGTGATAAACTCAATTGCATTCCATTAACTGCATATATTAATTGCATACAAGGAACATATTGGGGCTGGAATGCCTCCCACATCTCCATATAAATACCTGTTGGAAGATTTTTGCATTCTCTTTTCCCCTCTCTAGATAGATAGAGATTTCCTGCATGCAAATGCTCCCTCCCCCCATTAAAACTAACTATGGAGTTTAGGTCATTCACCCTTTGGAACTAACACAGATTCTCTCTTCAAGATTTTCAACTGAACTATTGGACCTCCATCTTCCTTCTATTTCTATTTCTTTTGGAAATATGAGAGATATATTTCTTCTCAACCTAAACTATTCACTAGCTAGATTAGGATATAGCCTTTTATGTATATATAGATTAAAGCCATTAGTAAACTTTTGTGTTAAACTACAAGCTATGTGTTTGTTTTTAAATACATTTTAAACATTTATTTTTTTAAAAAATATTATTATAAGTAAGCAACTATATTCAAAATATATCACAACAATAAAGCAAAATAAAACAATTCATCTCACATCTTTGAATTGTGTTGCGGGTCTCCTTCTTGGGTTCTATTCAATGTAAGTGGTCATTTTAAAGTCCAGTGCTGTCTTTGTGTAAATCTAGTTAAGATTGTTCAACCAGAGGTTCAGATGAGATGGAAGTTGTCTTCTCTTGTTTCTGTCTTTGTTTATAAAGTCAATGAGTGGGAGCCATTTGTCGATGAAAGGTCCTGATTTTGGCTGTCCTGCATAAATGCCATTCTGTCTGACAGTTTTTCAAGTAACCACAGGTTCCATACTCTTCCCCACCACTTATCTAAAGATAGCTCCCCTGTTTTCCAGCATCTGGCAATTTCTACACGGCTGCTGTAATGAAGAAATCTATAAGGTTTTTATGTTTCAAATTTGAGTTTGTGTCAACATATATTGATAACAATAGCATTTCTGGACATAATTTTACTTCTTAGTTGGTAATCAATGAAATTTGAAGTACCAATTGCCAAAATGTATTTATTTTGGGGCAGTCTAGCCACATGTCTAATTAACCATTTGTAAGCTGCTCTGATAGCCTTTTGGCTGAAGAGCGGGGTATAAATACATCATCATCATCATCATCATCATCATCATCATCATCACCACCATCATCATGTGTAGAAATGTGTTATTATCACTACAACCACACCAACATTTGGAGGAAACATTTTTAACCATTCTGGATAGCTTCACTGGAGTCAAGTACCATGTGTATAATTTTCTAGGTGTTTTTTTTAATCAATGGTGATCTGGATTTAAAAGGGGTGGAAGACCAAACTGTAGTCCACTTTGAAATGGGAACTGAAAGATTCAAATTTGTTTCCCAGGTTAGTTCTATGCCACGGATGTTTTGGTAAGAATGGTCAATCAAACAGTTATAGATTAAAAATGTTAGTCCTTTGGTGCTGGGGGCGGGGGCAGGAGAGACACATCATGCCTCAAATAAGGTAAGTGATCTAGGTGGTCCTCCTATTTCCTTTAATTTGTGTGTAAAAGCAATTATCTGATGGAGATGAAACCAATTAACCTTTAATGGCTCTAAATTTAAAGTTAGTTCATCAATTATTTTTGGTCTGCCATTACAAAAAAGTCTTAGACAAAATATACACATTGTTGTTCCCATCCGTGGAATTGATTGAATTTATCAAGGGAATAGAACGTTTGTGAACAAGGAAGGGGCAAATAGGAGAGGGATCTAGTGCTAGAACATGCTTCCATCTTGACCATATCTTTACTGACATTTGTAGCCATGGGTTTTTAATGCTTTTAATTACTTGCAGAGTGGGTTTGTTACAGAAGCAAGATTGATTGAAGGTGGGTCACACATGTTAACCCAGTGTATGCTCTAATCTTTTTTAATTAAATGAGGGATTTGTTGGAATGCCGCAAAATATAGTTCAGGATCAGGCATTGTTAACCCTCCTTTTTTGGAAGAGAGCTGTTGTGTGGATTTCCTGAATCTGGGTCTCTTATTAAAAGCAAATGTATTGACGAGATTTTGCCAAAGTTTGACTTTTGTCTGCGGTGGTTGAAGTGGGATAGTTTGAAATAGAAAGGATAGGCAAGGGACTCTAAACATGTTAATGAGGGCTATTCTACCTAGAAATGAGAGTTTCAATCTCTTTCATTCTAATGTTTTAGAGATTAACCATTTAGCTATTTTGTTGTAGTTTCTGGAGATTATCTGATTGAAATCTTTTGTAATGGTGATTCCTAAGTAATTAAATCCTGAGGGTTTTAACTGGAGATTGGAAGCTTTTTGAATGTCTAGTTGGTCCTCATAAGCAATGTTGAGACACAGCAATTTAGATCTTGAATAGTTAATTCGGAAACCTGCAAAAGTATCAAAGGGATTTAATATGATGCGTAAGGTAGGGAAGGATTGTTTGGGTTGTTTTAGGAAGATGATGACAACATCCACAAAGAGATTTAGTTTATGGGTTGTTCCTCCTATTTTGGGTCTGCTTACATTTTCATTTTCTCTAATTGAGGTTACTAAAGGTTCTGTTGCAATAGCAAATAATAATGGCGATAAGGGACATCCTTGTTTAGTTCTCTTTTGGAGCCTAAAGGTAGATTATTCTATTGACTGTCACTAAGGCCTCTGAGTTTGCATATAGGTTTTCTAGCATACTAATAAATTTATTTTCAAAGTTCATCTTTCTCAGTACTTGCCAGTTCACTTTGTCAAAAGCTTTCAAGGCATCTAGAAACATAAGGGCAATTGGAGTTTTAGATTTTGAGGCATGATGTGATGGCATTTAGGACTCGTCTATTGGCATTGGATAGTTTTCTATTCGGCAAAAAGACAGTTTGATCAATAGAAATATACTCAGTGATGAAACTATTAATCCTATTCACTAGAATTGAGGACCGTAGTTTCGTATCCTGGTTTATTAATGCTATCTGTCTAAATGCTAAGGTGGGAGGTTGACAGTCACTTGTTTTGGGAACAATTCGGGAAGTGTGCCAAGATGTAGGGCAATTTTATTATATCTCCCGTAAATCCATCTAATCCAGGAGATTTCTCTGGTTTGGGGTTTTGGATTGCCTGTTTCATTTCTTCTAACGAGATGGGCTTGTTGAGTAGAGCAGCCACTCTTGATTTTCAAAATTTTGAGAGAATCAAGGACTGAATTAAGTTAATCTGGGGGGGGGGATTCTTCAGCATAGAGTTTGGTGTAGAACTCTCAGAATTCCTCTATTATGGCAAGGTTTTCATATTGCCATTTGGGGAGGTGATAGCTGCAACAATTCTTTTTTCTGCTTTCTGTTTTGCTAATCTAGCTAGTAATTTAGAGTTCCTATTATTTTAATAGAAGTAGGCTTTTGAGTATTACAATTTAGTTTGAACTGAATGTAGGTTTCAATTTGAGTTTTTTCTAATAAAACAGGGACTAATAAATAACTATTCAGGTGGAGGATAACAGGGGAGGGCCAATAGAGGAAACATGGGGAGTGGTGATTGAGGTTGTGCAGGGCACAGGAAGATATGGAGATAACAGTGTGGAAATTTGTTACAAAATAAAGCAGGCTCAATGGTTGGAAGTGATTGCGCCTTCAGTTCACTCTGTTACCCAAAGTAAGTTGGGGAGCCTACCAACCTTGCCACAGAACCTTACCTTGCTCCTTTGTAATGCCAGGTCGGTAAAAAACAAAACTCATATCATCCACGATCTTCTCATGGATGAAGATGCCGACTTGGTCTGTTTTACAGAGACCTGGCTGGGAGAAGATAGTGCCACCACTTGGAACCAAGCTCTCCCAGCCAGGTACTCTGTTAGTGAGCAGGTAAGAGGAAGTGGGCAGGGTGGTGGTGGAGTGGCTCTTGTTCATAGAGACAACCTTACCTTGACTGGGATATCTATCCGGAAAATAGACTGCTTCGAGTGCATGTACCTAAGCCTGAAGACCAGGGATAGTATAGGGATTCTGTTAGTATACCGTCCAACCCGTTGCTTAACAGACACCCTATCCGAGCTGACACAGCTGGTCTTGGAATTGCTGTTGGAGTTGCCCAGACTTTTAGTTCTGGGTGACTTCAACATCCCACTCGAGACTAGTTTAACAGGTGCAGCTCAGCAGTTCATGGACTCCATGACAGATATGGGCCTATCCCAATTGGTTTCTGGGCCAACACACTCTGCGGGTCATACCCTCGATGCGGTCTTTAGTATGGAGCAGGCATATCCATGGATGGAAGTAATAAATACCACCGCACTGTCGTGGACAGATCATTTCCTGGTCAAGGTTGGACTAAGAGCCACTGTCCACCCTACTGGGGGTGGAGAACCTATTAGAATGGTCCACTCTCAGAGGCTAATGGAGCCAATTGGACTCCAGAAAGTCTTGGAGGGTTCCTTGGTCAGTAATGCCAGTGATTCTGTCAAAGCCCTAGTCAATACCTGGAATATCGATCTTACCAGGGCTATCAATGCGATCACTCCCAAGTATCCTTTCCAACCCGCTCCAAACTGTCAACCTTGGTTCACAAATGAACTTAGAAAGATGAAGTGGGTTGGACAATGACTAGAGTGCATCCAGTGGAAAACTCGACTCCTATCTGACAAGACTCATCATAGGAAATTTCTTTGTTCCTATCAAGAGGCAATAAGTGCAACGCAGAAATCTTTCTCCTCTGCATGTATTGTGTCCACAGAATCCTGTTCAACAGAGCTGTTTAGGGTGGTTAGAGAACTGACACAGGTCCCACCTGTGCAGAACCCTTTACTCAACCCGACAACAGCCTGCTGTGATGTTTTTAACAACTATTTCGCAGATAAAATATCTCAGATAGGAGCCGACTTAGACACCAGGATCACAGCAGAACTGACTGATGAGGTGTCCAGTAAACCCGTTTCAGAGCTTAAACTGTATCGATTTCAGTCAGCGAGTACCGATGATGTGGACAAGATCCTTGGAAAAGTGAAAAAGACGACATGCCTCCTCGATCCCTGACCATCATGGCTGGTCGTCCAGGGGGGTGATGCATTGATGGCTTTTCTTAAAAAGATCATCAATGCATCCCTTAGGGAAGGAACTGTTCCAACATGCTTAAAGGAAGCAGTTGTTAGACCATTCTGAAGAAACCTTCCCTGGACCCCCTGGATTTGAAAACTATAGGCCAGTATCCCATCTGCCATTTCTGAGCAAGGTGATCAAGCGAGCCGTCACCTTTCAACTCCAAGTGATCTTGGATGAAACCAATTTTCTAGATGCATTTCAAACTGGCTTCAGACCTGGATTTGGGTGGAGACGGCCATGGTCGCTCTGGCAGATGACCTGTGCCTAAGCATTGACAGGGGAAGCTTGACTCAGTTGGTGCTTTTGGACCTCTCTGTGGCTTTCGATACGATAAACCATGACATCCTTCTGGAACGCCTGGAAGAGTTAGGAATTGGAAGCACTGTAATCCAGTGGTTCCGTTACTTCCTCTCAGGCAGATCCCAGAGGGTGATGCTCAGGAACAATTGCTCTTCAAAAACAGAGCTTAAATGTGGTGTCCCTCAGGGTACCATCCTGTCCCCGATGCTATTTAATATCTATATGAAGCCGCTGGGAAAGATCATCCATAGACATGGAGCAGGGTGTTATCAATATGCAGATGACACCCAAATATACTTCTCCATGTCTTGGTCAGCAGCCATGATGGCAGATGGCAATTCTCCCCTCAGTCAATGTCTTGAGGTGGTAATGGATTGGATGAGGAAAAAATGACTCAAACTGAATCCAGACGAAATGGAGGTACTCACAGTAGGGTCCCCCAAACCAGGTATCGGGTTACAATCTCCAGTCCTGAAGGGGTCACGCTCCCCGCTAAGGACTGTGTTTACAGTCTGGAGGTGCTCCTAGACTCCTCACTTCACATGATAGATCAGGTGAATGCGACAGGCAGGAGCGCCTGTTATCAGCTTTGGCTGATATGCCAAGCTGTGCCCTTTCCTGGAAGTAAGTGACCTAGAAACTGTAGTGCACACACTGGTAACCTCACGACTCAATTTCTGCAATGCACTCTACATGGGGCTACCCAATCCAATCCTATTCCGGAAACTACAATTAGTCCATAATATGGCAGCCAGGCTGATCATCGGTAAATCTGAGTGATCACATTACACCTATTCTGAAATCTCTTCACTGGCTGCCTATTGGTTTCCGAGCACAGTATAAGGTGTTGGTCATTATCTTTAAAGCCCTGCATAGCCTGGGTCCAACCTATCTGAGGGATCGCATTCTTCCATATAATCCGCCCCACACTCTCAGGTCCTCTGGGAGGAATTTACTGCAACTGATAAAAACTAGATTAGCGGTAACCTCCCAGAGGACGTTCTCTGCCACTGCACCCAGATGGTGGAACACCTTGCCAGAGGAGATCTGTCAAATAACCAACTTGGACAGCTTTAGAAAAGCTGTCAAGATGGATCTCTTCTGGCAGGTCTTCCCAGAATAGACCATTCCACCCTAACCTGTGCTCCTCCCCCGCTATACATTTTCACTATGCATTTTCTCTATACACCTATTGGTGTTCCAGAATGCACACTGTTTTTTAATCTCATGCTCTTATTTTAATACTGCATTTATTCTTTTTTTTGGGAGGGGGGTTTAATTGTTATTATTGTTAATGTAAGGTATGCTTTTTAAACTGTATCTTATAATATGTAAGCCGCCTTGATTGCCTTGGCAAAAGGCAGGGTATAAGAATAAGAATTCAATTTCTTTAATCAATTCCTGGTATTTCTTTTCTTTAATTTTGTTTTGTTGGGGTCCTCCTGTATAAACAGTAGTGCTTCAGAGGTGCTTTCAGATCTATTTTCTAGACAAAAAGTTTCTATTGCTTTTTCTATGGTCTTTTTAAAAGGGTCATGCAGTTGGAGTACTGGGCTAAACTGCCAAGACTTTGAAGTCTGGGAAAGTTCTTCCAGTGCCCAGTCTTGTATTATTGGCAAATGGTCTGACTATAAGATTTGATTAATTGTGGAATTTAAAGTTTTGCCTAATACAGACAGGGAGATAAAAAAAGTGATCAATTATGGAATATGTGTTATGGACTGCTGAGTAGAAGGTGAAGTCTTTATGCGGTGTAGAGATCTCCAAGGGTCAAGTAATCCTGCATCTTTAATGTTAGATTTTAGTGGATTAGCATGCTTGTAGATCCAGCAGAACCAGGGAACAAAAATCCAAGCTTCTAAAAGTTGAGCTTTTATTGTTATTGTTGATAACAACAAGCAAGGTAAAATACAGTCCACTATAGCATCACATCTTGCTGATGTGGCTAAACAAGAAGAAAACTACAGATCCATGTTTCCAGATTCTAAGGCTACGTTGTAAAGCAATATAAACATATTACAGATCCATTGCAAGAAGTAAAGAGAAGAAGAGAGCGATCCAACGAAAGCAAATAATAATATCAATGCCAAACACAGAGTTTCTCAGTCCAGCCCCTCTCCACCTTTTTGGGTGTTACCCTTGAAGTTGATTGGATGTTCTGTATGTGGTGTTTGTTAATCCAGCCTCTTGTTGTTCATCATCAACCACGTGATCTACTTTCCCATACTAGCTTTTATTATTGTTATTATTATGTAAACAAGGCTGCTTTCCCAGCTAGAATCTTCTATTGTTATCTCTCTCTGGCCATCTGGACTGAGTTGTTTGTGCTTTGCCTAGAAGCTGTTCTCAAGTGGAAAATTACAGACACACATCTCTACATTTCACCTTTGACTGCATAGCCCATCTATATTCTGACATTTAATTATCAGCATCAAAGGGGTTGGATCTGTACGTTTAGGTGGTTTTGATTTATCAAGATAAAGAGTTTAAAACTTCATTAGAATCACCTCTCAAATCTATGGAACCAATAGTCACTTCACTTAGATGATGTAAAAAAGCTGACATAAATTGGCACTGACCTGTATTGGGTGAACAGAAGGTACCTGGAGTGTAGGACTAGCCAAACATTTCCCGTCAGTATTAGGTAGCACCCAGCATTTCATTGTTTACCATGCAAGGACATGATTTGTCCAGGAGAATAGCTACCCCTTTGGCTTTTCCTGTGCCCGCCATTACATATTGGTTTCCAAACAATTTTTTGGGGAAGATGGGATCAGAACCCTTTCGGTGTGTTTCTTGAACGAATAAGAAATTTGAATGTAGTTGTTAGATTTTCCCTCTCTTTTTTGCTCTGCATAAACCCATAACATTATAAGAAATGACTCTCAGGGATGCCATGTAATACTATATCGGATTGTGAAGAGAAACTGGAACTTATTTTCCTATTGCCCACATTACTTTCCAATTTAAGGGTTAGCATTTGAGGAGTTCAGTTTTGCCATATTTGGATACTTCACAAATTTTTTCCTAAAGGTTTTAAGAATAGTTGTGAGACATAAATAAACACTCAGTAACATAAAAATATAGTTAACTATTAACAATGAACTAAGAACAATATCATGACCAAGAGGAATGGAGGACAGGTGTCTCCTGTCCTCCTGATCAGAGTCAAACATTCTGTTCCCCTCTGGAGGGATGGGGGCAAATAATATATTTTCATTGTAAAATATTATTTCCTATATTTTAGGCCCATTCTATGAATAATATTTTTATAACAGTTTGCTAAGAAGCAAGAAATATCAAAATTTAAACCTTAAGAATATTATATACCTCTGTACAGGCTTGCAGTATGCCAGGTAAATTAAGAGCTATGTAGACATTAAAAAGCATAGCTTAGGACATCAGTTACCAGTTGTGGAGAAACAGATACACAAAATTGCCCACCAGGTATCTTGCCTCTCTGGAATGAATTACTGTCACTAAGGTTTTAAAGTGCAGCAGCCAAAATGGTGGACGAAAGTGACAGTTGGTGGTGCAGGAAAACAAGCCTCACAATGGCAGCTGTGGGGGTGCTGCTAGACTTGCTCCACTGCCTACAAAGTCCTATCAAGCACTGAGGATTATTACCAAGGAATTCCCAGGTGTTTGCAGGGTGCCTACACTGAAGCTGGAGGGTTAATTGAACTTCTTTTGATTTTTTTTTCTGCACTGTCTGTCATTATGTTCCTCAATATCTATCACCCTTGGGGGTCTCATTAGGTCTGACTGAGCAGGTATTTCTTTCAAGATCTCTGTGTATTGTGATGGCAAGTGTCTCAAAAATGTGCATCATTTGGGCTTTGGTAGAAGCAGTTAGGGTCTCATTGCCATGGAAGATAATAAGTTTGAAGGGGAATCCCCATCTGTATTTTACTCCCTTGGATTGCAAAACAGCTGTAAAAGGCTTGAAGGACTGTCTTTTTTTTAATCTCCCCATTGAAACATCTTGGTAGACTGCCACTTTATGCCCCTCACAATGCAAGGGACTGCTATGAAACTGAAAGCATCTTGTTAACAGTACAAAGGAAAGAAGGGAAGGAAACCGAAAAGGTGCAAAGGATCACATGCCTGTACCTTGAAATGCAGTTCTATACATCTCATATATTGCAGGTCCCAATATCCCAAATCCCACTATCACAGGAATCCACCAATACAAGAAAAATAATACAAAAGCACTTTATGGTAATTGGGTTACTTCTCAGATGTTGCTTATGAAAGCACTAAGGCAGGGGTCCCCGGACTTTTTGATCTGGGGGCCGGTTCACTAGCCCCCGGATCTTCTGGGGGGGGGGGGCAGTGACGCGCGTGTGCATGCACACAACTCCAGATGCCATTTTGTATTCCAAAAAGCTGTCCGGAGTCGTGCGCATGCACACGGCATTGCGGACGCATGCGCATGACTCGGGAAGCCATTTTGGAACACAAAATGGCACCCGAGTAGTGCGCATGCACGCGCGATGCCGGGCGCCATTTTGTGTTCCAAAATGGTGCCCGGAGTCAATGCGCATGCGTGGGCATCACCAAGCACTTGCGCATGACTCCGGACACCATTTTGGAACACAAAATGGTGTCTAGCAGAGGCGGTGGCAGGACCGGCCACGGGCCGGTAGGAAGGCCTCGATGGGCCGTATCAGGCCCGCGGGCTGTAGTTTGGGGACCCCTGCACTAAGGACAGGGGAAAGTATACTGTACAAAGTGACATGGGAAGGAAATAATACATCTTCCAAACTATGTTTCTATTTGTTGCAAGGAGGAGGAGAAATCAATTTGTTTAAAAAGAAGGGGTGATAGCTTGACTTACATTTATAATGAAGGATGCAGCTTCCTCCTCCTCCTCCAAATAAATTTAGATTTTTAGATATTCCACTTGAAAAGCCTTAAAGAGCTTATCAAGTATTTAATGTGAATATTTAGAATCACAGAATCATAGAGTTGGAAGAGACCATAAAGACCATCCAGTCCAATGCCCTATCATGCAGGAAATCACAATCAATGCATTCCTGATAGATGGCCATCCAGCTTCTGTTTAAAGATCTCCAAGGAAGGAGATTCTAAAAAATTCTAAAAAAACAAGGTGGAAACTGCAAAAAGAAAAATAGCAAAAAACAAATCACCAAGAACAGACAATATTCCAATTGAACTGCTGTAATCCACATTGTCAGTCAACTTTAGTGCTGACCAACATATGTCAACAGATATGGAAAACAAAATGATAGCCAACAGATTAGAAGTAATCAATATAATCCCCATCCACAAAAAGGGACACACAAGAGACTGCAGCAGCTATAGGACCACAGCACTGATCTCCCATGCAAGCAAAATTATGCTCAAAATTCTGCAACCCATACATGGAAATCCCAAAGGTCCAAGGGGGGTTCATGAAAGGAAGAGACACTAAGGACCACATTGCAAACATACGATGGCTAATGGAGTGTGCTAGGGAATTCCAAAAGAAAATCAGCATGTGCTTTATAGAGTATAGCAAAGCATTTGACTGCATAGATCATGAAAGGCTATGGAATGCCCTTAAAGACATGGGAGTGCCAACACATCTGATAGTTCTGATGAGGAATCTGTACTCAGGACAAGAGGCTACTGTCAGAACAGAACACAGAGAAACAGAATGGTTCCCTATTGGTAAAGGGATCAGACAAGGCTGTATCCCTTCACTCTGTCTGTTCAACTTATATGCAGAACATGTTATAAGAAAAGCAGGCTTGGACACAGAAGAAGGAGGAGTGAAAATAGGAGGAAGGAATATCAACAATCTAAGATATGCAGATAACACCATAGTACTAACAGAAAACCTCACAGACCTAGAACACCTACTAAGGAAGATTAAAGAAGAAAGTGCAAAGGGCAGGCTTAATGTCAAACAAAAAGAAAAAATAATGATCATTGAGTATCTTCACAAGTTCAACCTAGACAATAAAGAAATAGAAATAGTAAAAGAATTCCCATACCTGGGATCAAACATTGATAGAAATGGGCTGCAGTCATGAAATCGGAAGAAGACTAAAAATGGGGATGTTGACTATGAAACAACTACAGAAGATTCTAAAATGCAAAGATATACAACTCAGCACAAAAGTTAGAATCATATAAGCCTTTGTATTCCCCATTACCATGCAAGGATGTGAGAGCTGGACAGTTAAGAAAAATGATAGGAAGAAAATCAATTCATTTGAGATGTGGTGATGGAGAAGAGTGTTGAGGATCCCATGGACAGCCAAAAAGACAAACAAAGGGGTCCTAGAGCAGATCAAGATGGAAACCTCCCTGGAAGTGTATTTTGTACACATCATGGGGATAGAAGACTCATTAGAAAAGACAATAATGCTGGGAAAGGTGGTGGGAAGTAGGAAGAGAGGAAGGCCACATGTCAGATGGATGGACTTTATTAAGGAAGTCATGAGTATGGGTTTGCAGGATTTAAGCAGAGCAGTGGAGAACAGGGGGTCTTGGAGATGTCTCATCCATAGGGTCGCCATGGGTCGAGATCGACTCAAGGGCAGTCAACAACAACAACAACAAAGGAAGAAGACTCCACCACACTTGGAGGGAGTGTGTTCCACTGTCAAACAGCCCTTACTGTCAGGAGGTTCCTCCTAATGTTGAGCAGGAATCTCTTTTCCATGTTCTAGTCCCTGGAGCAGCAGAAAACAAGATTGCTCCATCCTCAATGTGACACCCCTTCAAATTCTTAAACAGTGCTATCGTATCACCTATTAACCATCTCTTCTCCAGGCTAAACATACGCAGCTCCCTAAGTCTTTCCTCATAAGCTATGGTTTCCAGACCCTTCAGCATTTTGGTTGCCCTCCTCTGGACATGCTCCAATTTGTCAACATCCTTTTTGAATTGTGGTGCCCTGCACTGGACACAGTATTCCAGATGAGGTCTGACCAAAGCAGAATAGAGTGGCACTATTACTTCCCTTGATCTTGATACTATACTTCTATTGATGCAGCCTAAAATCACATTAGTCTTTTTAGCTACCGCACCACACTGTTGACTCATGTTCAACTTGTGTTCTACTAGGACTCCTAGATCCCTTTCACACATAGTCTTGTTAAGCCAGGTGTCCCCCATCCTATGTCTATGCATTTAATTTTTCCACCCCAAGTTTAGTAACTTACATTTCTCCATCTTGAAATTCATTTTGTTAGCTTTCATCCAGCTGTCTAATCTATTGAGGTCTTCTTGAATTTTGATCCTGTCTTCTGAGGTATTAGCTACTCCTCCTAATTTGATGTCATCTGCAAATCTGATAAGCATGCTTTCTATTCCTTCATCCTGGTCATTGATAAAGATGTTAAATAACACTGGGCCCAGGACAGAACCATGTGGCACTAGTTACAAGAGGAGCCATTGTTGAGCACACTTTGGGTTCGGCCAGTCAACCAATTACAAATCCACCAAACAGTCACATTGTCCAGCCCACATTTTAGCAGCTTGTCTGAAGGAATATCATGGGGGACCTTGTCAAAGGCCTTACTGAAATTGAGATATGCTATATCATTTAGATTAACCAGGTATTCCTGTGCATCCTCTTTACCTATTCTGTGCTGCTTTTCTCCTATTATATCCTCTGCTACATTTTCCTCAGGTTGAGCACCCTTTTCCTTTTCTGAGAACACTGATAAAAAGGTGTTGAGCGGTTCTGCCTTGTCTCTGTTCCCTGTTAGCATTTCACCATCTTCTCCACGTAGTGGGCCCTACAATTTCCTTTTTCTTCCTTTTGCTACGGACATACCCAAAAAAGCCCTTTTTATTGTTCTTAACTTCTCTAGGAAGCCTGAACTTGTTCTGTGCTTTTGCTTTTCTGACTTTCTCCTTACATGTGCTAGCTATTTGCTTGAATTCCTTCTTATTTCCCCCCTTTTCCATTTCTTTTACATGCCCCGTTTAAAACTAGCTCAGTTTAAGGTTCCTTAGTCATCCATCCCTGTTTCTTGAGACACCTCCCATTTTTCCTCCTCATTGGAACAGTTTGAAATTGTGCCTTCAATATCTCCCTTTTGAGAAACTCCCACCCATCCTGAACATCCCTCTCTTTTATTATTCCTGATCATGGGATCACCTCCAGTATTTCCCTAAGTTTACTGAAATCAATTCTCCTAAAGTCTAGAATGTGTGTCTGACTATGCCTGGATTCCCCTTTCCTCTGTATAACAAACTGCAAGAGAGCATGATCACTCCCACTTAAGGATCTCACCACTTCCCATCTAAGGATCTAACTACTTAACCAGGTCATCCTTGTTGGTTAGCTGATCCTCTTGTTGCCTCTTCCACCTTTTGGACAATGAAATTGTCTTCCATGCAAGTAAGGAATTTGCTAGACCATCATGTTTTGGGTGAGTTTGATTTCCAACAAATATCAGGACAGTTGAAATCACCCATCACTACTATATATCTCCTTTCTGAGTGTGTGGTTATCTGTTATAGAAAGGCATAATCCAATTCCTCACTCTGACTTGGGGGTCTGTATAGACTTCACAATAACATCCCTGTTGTTTCCCTTCCCTTTAATTTTTATCCAGATGCTCTCCACCTGGCTTCCAGGATTTAAGCCCTGGATTTCTTCATAGATGTAGACATCCCTGACATATAATGCTACTCCTCCTCCTTTCCTGTTTGGCCTATTTTTCTTAAAAAGGTTATACCCCTCTATTACTACATTCCAATCATGACTCATCTCACCAGGTTTCAGTGATGCCTATTACCGTATTTTTTGCCATATAAGATGCACTTTTTCTTCCCCAAAACGGGAGTGGGGAAGTTGGTGCATCTTATAAGGTGAATATACATCTAAGGAACAGCCGAGGCTGCGGCTAAAAGGAGGCCTCCTTTCAGCCGCGGCCTCGGTGGTTCAATGGGATGCTCCTGGGATCGGAGGACGCCCTCTGATCCCAGAAGCAGCCCATTGAACCACCGAGGTCGCGGGTGGAAGGAGGCTTCCGCGGCCTCGGTGGTTCAATGGGATGCTCCTGGGATCGGAGGGCTTCTCTGATCCCAGGGCTTCTCCGATCCCAGGAGCAGCCCATTGAACCACCGAGGCCGCGGGTGGAAGGAGGCCTCCGCGGCCTCGGTGGTTCAATGGGATGCTCCTGGGATCGGAGGGCTTCTCCGATCCCAGGACCAGCCCATTGAACCCCCGAGGCCGCGGGTGGAAGGAGGCCTCCGTGGCCTCGGGGGTTCAATGGGATGCTCCTGGGATCGGAGGGCTTCTCCAATCCCAGGAGCAGCCCATTGAACCCCCGAGGCCGCGAGTGGAAGAAGGCCTCCGCGGCCTCGGTGGTTCAATGGGATGTTCCTGGGATCGGAGGGCTTCTCCGATCCCAGGAGCAGCCCATTGAACCACCGAGGCCATGGGTGGAAGGAGGCCTCCGCGGCCTCGGTGGTTCAATGGGATGCTCCTGAGATCGGAGGATGTCCTCCGATCCCAGGAGAAGCCCATTGAACCACCGAGGCTGGGGCTAAAGGGAGGCCTCCTTCCACCCGCTAAGTAGAGGTACCACTGTATTTGGTTAAGAATCTTTTTTTCCTAGATTTTCCTGCTTTAAAATAGGGTGCATTTTATATGCCGGAGCGTCTTACGTCTTATACGGTATATTGTATTGGTATTGTTGTTCATCTCGCTTATCTCCCATGCTCTATGCATTAGTATAGAGACACTGAAGACCATGGGTCCTCCCCCCTAACTGCCTGGATAAAGTTTTCTCGCTCCCACTGTTGGGTCCCTGCACAATTTGCCTTGTTCCCTCTATAACAGTTGACTATTATCTCCAGTCCTTGATGAACTCCTGCTTTCCAAAGTACTGTCTCCCTCCCCCACATAACTCAGTTTAAAGCCCTCCTGATCAAATTTTTGAGACTACCAGCAAAAACATTTCTGCCAACTGGTGTAAGATGCAACCCATCCCTTGCCAGAAGTCCCCCCTTATGGAACCACAGATCCAAGAATCAAAATTGTTCTAGACGGCACTATCTGTGGAGCCAGTTGTTTACATCTGCTCTTTTCCTCTCCCTTCCTGGACCATGTCCCTCAACTGGAAGAACAGATGAGATAACAACCTGTGCATCCATCTCTTTCAGCTTCCTACCCAAAGCCTCATAATTCCTTCTGATATTCTGAAGACTATGTCTTGCAGTATCATTGGTTCTCACATGGACCAAAAGGAAGGGGTAGGCTTGACAAGTCTTGTCAGCCACTCTGTCACATCACGGATCTTTGCCCCAGAGAGACAACATATCTCCCAAGGCGTCTTGTCAGGTGCACAAACCACTGCTTCTGTACCCCTCAGCAAGGAGTCTCCACCACCACTACACACCTCCTCCAAAGCTTAGCTGCAACTATTCCTGGTGGTGGTACACTCAGGGTCCTCTGCATTGTCCCTGAGAACTGTCCGTGCTGATTTTCCTTGTCATCCCTGTTAGCTCCATCCCATGACTGACCAAAGCCCCACTCCAAAAACATTCCCAAGTTTGGCGGGAAAAAAACCAAAACCTCACCCAATGAAAATGGCTTCTCAACCTCAGGTTTCTCTCTCCTCCTGTGCAGGAAAATGAAAATACCCATTTATCAATAGAAACCAGCATTGCTGTACCAGCCCTCCCACCTTACCTTGATGGAGGCCAGAGGAGGCAATGAATGTCCCATCAACACAGGAGAGACCCTACAAGATGTCTGCATTGTTGGCAAGTGATTTGTGGATAATGATCCGAGAATCAGCTTTTTTTTGCTGGAAGGCATATGGACTGACTCCATGGGGACTGACAATGCTCTTCGTTGCTGCTAGGATACAATGCTCTGAGCATCGTTTGCAGCAAAAGAAAAGCCCTTACAAAATCTTCTAATTGGTAGCAAAGTGAGCACATCTCTTGATGGAGAGCATATGAAGCATGCAGTCATGCCCAATTCATCTCTGGCAGGGAAAGAGGCTCCAATAATATTACATCCACATGTAATGGCCCCATTCAGCTTCTCCTTCCAGTAGAAGCCCAGCTACACCCAATCCCACTTGCTTAACCCTCCCATTTCTTCTTTCTTGGAAGAAGGGTGGTACTTCAAATACACACATAAGAAGATGGAAGTTGGATAAAAGCTCCAACAAGTCAGGCATATTCATCATCAGGTCCCTCCCCAAACTGAATTTGGAATAACTATCTGGGCATGGTGGGGAATGCATTTTAAGACCTCTTTTGAATATGAATTAATATTAATAATTAATATATGTTCCTATAGCTATAAAAAGTTTTTTAAAGAAAACATAAAAATGTAATCTCAGCAAAGGTTCTTAGAATGTACCACATTGTACTATAATCTTTAATATAACCAAGAATGAGTTTTTAAGCATGAGACCACTCTTGAGAAGCTTCAAATTGTAACAAGTCACAAGGGAACTGTTGTTGAAAGATATAATATAGAAAGAAACAAAATCTAGCTACAAAGAGAGTTCTTTTCATATGCTTCTTTGGAATAAAAAGTCTGTTTACCAAGCACAATGGAACATCTATGCAGAGGCAATTTCTCTCATAATATTTTGAAGTCACAGGTGCAAAGGCATGATTCAGTCTATACAAAATGTATAGATGCAAAATCCAATCACCACATGCTCTGCTACTTCTCAACCTTTCTCATACTTTTATGATTTTGTAGATGTGGATATCAAAGTATCCTGTAAGAATATACTTCAATGGTATTTTTCAAAATATAGAATGGCAAGCAGCCCTCTAGCTGTCTTATACTCTGAATTTGGGGAAACTGCCTTTGTACCTCAAACCCCAGAATCTCCCAGTAGCAGTGCTGGCTGGAGTTTTCTGAGACTTCTAGAAACTTCTTCATTATAGACTTCTGTATAGAAAAGTTTCAGAACTGTGAATCTCTCTCCTCTCAGGTATCTGTACTAAAATAAATAAATAAAAAGATTCAAAAACAGCACAATTGCTTGTATATTACGATGATGAAATAATGGCAGTACATACTGTTCTTGATTGCTTATCCTCTGCAGGATCGACAAATTTTCAAAAACTTCATGAAACAGAATTAGTGACTAATGTTAGGAACTTCCACAATCATCTCAAGTACAGAAGGTCAATCATAACTGTAGCTATTTTCTTGTTATAATAGCTACTACTTTATCATCATGTAGGAACTTCTTCTGTGTTAACAGATGACTTCTGTGGCCTGTATGCATGGGCCAAAAGGCCTGTGCTCCCCCCCCCCAGCTTTGCAAGTCCATGGGTCCTGGACTGATCCCAGCCCAAAGGAGCCTTGCCATGGGTCAAAAAGACCTACTGTTTGCCACAGAGTTACACTCCTTATGTGCCTCTGAATCTTCTCAGAAGGCCCCCATCATAGCCTGTGACATCATTTGGGGGTCACCTGGCCATGTGAGTGTAGCCAGGTGCCCCATTTCTGCCCTTACAGCATATGATAGTTATCTTGTGAGAAGACGCAGCAGCAGAGGGAGTTAAGGGGTACACAGCAGCAGTGCCTCCATGGCACAGCAGTGAGCAGGTGCATATAGCAATAGTAATAGCAAGTACATTTCTATATCTCTCATCAGTTAACTTAAGCACTCCCTAAGTGGTTTACAATGTGTAAGCCAATTGCCTCCAACAAGCTGGGTACTCATTTTAGCGACCTCAGAAGGATACCAGGCTGAGTCAACCCTGAGTCCCTGGCTGGTATTTAACTCACAACCTTATGGTTTGTGAGTGAGTAGCTGCAGTACAGGCATTCAACCACTCCACCACTAGGGCTCTACTATAAACATTTGCCTGTTGTTGTGTCAGCCCAGGTAAGAAGCAGGGGAAGGATAGCATGGACTTGGCCCATGCTATCCTGCCTTTCTGCTTAGGCCTTGAGTTGCTTTGTCTAAAAAAGCACAAAAGCAGTGCTGGTTGAGGGATGGTGTTGCTGGAGCAGACAATTCATATTCCATGTTAAATAATAACCACTGCTCTGTAACGAGCAGCTTGTGGCCCTCAGATAGATCTTATTTGGTAATCAGCCTGATTTTAACAGCCTTCAGAGAGTAATCAGTCCAGGCCTGTGTCAGAGATACATGTTAGTTCCCCAGCAGTCTATGGGAACGAATAAGAAGAAAAGAAAGCAAGGCAAGGCAGAGGAGAAGAAAGAGTTAGGCCCTTTGCAGACGGCGCTTTGTGCCGTCTTGGAGGTAAGGAAGGGGAGGGGCAGCCTCACGCTGGGCGCCCCAACCCCTTCCTGAACACGTCATCGGAGCGCCCTCGCTCCACACGATGGGCGCTCCAATGATGTCCTTCCACTGCAGCGTCTGGACACGCTGCAATGGAAGAGACGCCAAAGAGGCGCCCAACACCTCTTGCAGCGCACCTTCGGCCCCTTGCAGAAGGGGTACCTCGGCCCCAATCCACGGCTTCTTGAGCCGCCCATCTGCAGAGGCCCATAGAAAGGAAAAAAATGAGATCTTTGTTTGCCTACTTGTACTTGTGACCCTCTGACTTTGGTCCCACCCACTACTAGTATATGGCTAACAGATTAATCCTGATAATATGCAACCCTCAGCAAGAAAAAAATTGCAAGCCTTTAAAATGTGGCACCCAGATCTGGACACAGTTCTCCAGATGTAGCCATACAACATACCACAGTGGTGATGCTCGCCAATGTACTATTGGAAGTGGGTTAGGAACACAACAGTTTAAAAGATAAAAACTTTACATTTTTTGTTACATAATTTAAATTTAAAGGATGACCTATATATATTTATATTTAGCGTAATCACATCCCAGTGGTGAAGAACCACACTGATAGATCATGTTAACAAGATAACATTGGAGTATAATTCAAAAAAGGACAGTTAAAGCTATGTGGGAGGATTCTGGATGCTTGGAAGAATCATGGTTTTCTATCCTTTTTAAAATATCCTGTCATACTTAATGCTAAGCAATTGAAAATGCATGCAGGCTAAAATTGCAAAACTTCACTGAATACAACCGTACTTAGTAGCTATTAATGATGGCATAAGATAACATTTTTCTAGCTAGTAGTCTTGTAGTGGGTGGTTAGGTATTGGAGTATATATTTACATTTGCACTATAATGTATTGTATTGCACTGTATTGATTACATAGTGGAATTGATTGCCTCAGGGGTGGTAGACTCTCCTTATTTGGAGGTCTTTACAGAAATTGGGTATCTGTGATCATTTGAAGTTGAAGATCTACTGAACTATGCAAAGGCTGAGCTGCTTTTCAAGTAATAAAGACTTAGAAAACTGGTATTCACACAGTTATATGAATGCTTGCTTAAAATAAGCCTAAATGTTTGTGAGGCCACTTTGTTTAATATCTCATCCATCCAAAAGAGAGACTTGGTTTGTTGAATCAATATTGCTTTTAGCTCAAGGCCTGAACACATCTCTAATGAGAGTGCATTACAAGTATGCCAGCTTTGGTTTGTAGTATTGTGTTTAGTACATTAGTAATGGAGTGTTTCAGCTTATCCTAGGTCTAATGTGCACTGCAGAAATAATGCAGACACCACTTTTATTGCCATGGCTCAATGCTATGGAATTAGTTTTGTGAGCTCTCTCTTCTGTCAGAGAGTTCTGGTGCCACAACAAACTGCAAAATCTCAGGAGTCCATAACATTGAGACATGGCAGTTAAAGTGGTATCAAACTGCATTATTTCTACAGTACAGATTAAACCCTAGTTTGAGCAGAGATCCTGGAGCAGTGAGTGTGGAGGGATGTGGACATCCCTGGTAGGACAGATAGAGCTCAGAGATAGGTTAATAGTGATGTAACAAACTCACTACTAAATGTAATAAACAAATGAATGGCCAATAAAAACAATGAAAAAACTCATATTTCTATTAAGCTAAGTGAATGTTCTGCTAAAATGAGTTCTCAGACAGAAACAAAATACTTCTTCCTGAAATCAGAACTAGTTCAAGGAAATGATAGACCGCTGACTCATGTAAGCAACTTGTTTTCCCATCCCCTTATTTACCTTTGCAAGAAGAAAGGACAACAGTCATAGTTAAGACCGGAACATTTGTGCAAATGGATAATAGATTTTCCAAATCTACTGGAAAGCACAGTAAACATAGTTCCGTTTTTGATAGCAAGCATTGGGAACAATAGTCATACTGAGAAATAACTCTTCAGAGGGTGTGTGAAGGAGCTTCAGATACTCAGAGCAGGGCTAGACAACCTGGTGATGTTCAGGTAGCAACCCCCATAGTTCTTGACCATTATCTATGCTGGCAGTGGTTTATTGAAGCTATAGCTCAAAACACATAATGTTACTTGAAAAAACAAAACCTCAGATTTTATCAGTTCTCCTGGATCAATTCCTACAATGTATAAATGGCTAGCCCTCTATATCCTCTTAGCACCTCAATGGCTGAAGAGGCAAAGTGGGATAGACTTTTCTAGCACCTATTCCCAGCACTTGAGCAGATTACATTGTGGATGCAAATCCAGTCCCTTATAAAAATGATTCTAAATCAAAAGCAGGAAAAGCTCAAGAGTCCTACTGGTTCCTAGAGATGGACAAGTTTTTCCTCCACAATGCTTATGAATCAATAATTAAATCAAAGATATGAGTCAGTAATATTTTTTTCTTTTCACATTTTTCTTGCAGCATGTAGCATTCCCACATTTAGCATTTTCACTATCTTGTATGAATAACTAGTAGTGCTGCCATTCTGGAACTATAAGCAACTACTAAATAATGTTTCCAAAGCATAACAAAGCTTGTGCTTATTGCTGGTGTCTACAAGAATGCACTTCACTGTAAAAGATATGTTATCATGAAGCTGCATTGCTTTTCAATCAACAAATGCTAAACCCTTTCCCAACACAATTTCCTTTTTGTTTAATGAAAGCAATAATGATGCCATGAACAGAAACATGGTGCCACTGGTAGCAAGCCATGCTATTATTATTTTTTTAAATACATCCTGCTTTAGTTGTGAAATTAATCTTCAAATATAGTAATCTCTCCTCAAGATTGGCATGCAATGCATCAAAAAGCTTAGGGTTGGGGGTATTCTTTAACAACTTTTGCTTCCAAGCTAGTTCAGAGCATAGGTTTCTATATACTATTATAATATACAGATATCACCACAATCCCAATGCACATTTGTGATACAGAAATAAAAATGTATCACAAGAAGAGGAAAGAATTTGTGGAAATGAAGCATGCCAGTAATTTATTAATCATAATTTTGAGAGTATATATATGCTTTGTTTTAATTTATTTATCACAAGTGGTAATAACGCTGGAGGTATGTCAGCAGGTAGCAGGTCATCATCAGAAGTTGTTAACTTATCAGCATACTTCAATACTCTTCTAATCTTTCAGCAACTGAATTAATTAACTAGTGTAGGTGATGTACTGAAATATTGAGTAAATTCAGATGCAAAAATGGAAAAAAAATGCTAAGGTAATATTTTAGGAAAATCATAGCCTCAGAAATAATCACAGCAAATCATCTTCCCCTTGTATCCAACAGTTTATTTGTGATAGAAATGTGTTCATAGTATCACTGTTAAGGGTACACTTGAATGAAATGCAATTTGAAAGGCTGAAAAGAGCAGGTGCAGGAAGAGATTCTATTTTCTTACTATATACAACCTCATACTACACAAAGCTCTCCGAATTTGAGAGAATAGCATTTTATAATGCAGAATTCTGACATTAATATTAAAAATAGGCACAAATGAAACATATAGTCTCCCTATTATTGAAAGTGGAAAAAGGAACAGCATAAAATAATAGTCAGATTTTCATTCAGATAATAATATAGAAAACATCAGATTTTCTGATAATGAAAAGAAATCGAGACTTATTGTGATTCAAGCTTCTGTTCTTCAATAGCAGTGCCTTTTCTGTTATCATCCTCAAATGTGCATACTGTATTGTTTGCATACTGTTTGAATAGACAAAACCAGAAGGAAATATTTTGTTTTTATGTTGATCCAGGGTGCCTTCAAACAGATAAGAGGGATAAAAACATTGATAAATATATTTTATTTAAACAAGTATTTGTTTAAAGGATGCACATATCATAAAGAAACAATGTAATTAAAGCAGCAGCAGTCAATAAGAGATTACTTCAGAGAGAGATTTAAAAAAAATAATAATAATAAAAAAAGAATTTAATATTAACAATATGTTTGGTGATGCCAGGGGTCTACAGGGAAAATCTCAGAACTAAAATAGCATCTTTGAGCCATTTTAAAATATTTTCAAACCACACAGTAGTGTATGTTATTCAGTTAGAATATTAGAATGTGATGTTCAAAGGAAGTGTTTAATCAAGGCTGAATATCTGCAAACTGAATGACTACTCTAACACAACACTATTCCAAACATGTTCATGCACATAACTTCAAAAATTCCACACACTGCCCTAGAAAAATGTGTCAGTTTCAGTTTCTAACATTATTTTTGAAATCTTAAATTTGATTCACCCCATATCTGCATCATTTTATGGCTTTTTCACATGCTTACATGCATTTTTGTACATTTATCCCAATATGTGTATTTTGTTTACCATTTTTCCTAAAATATGCATTTTGCAAGCAATTATTTATTGTAAAAAGTCCCTTGTAGCTTTCCCCAACCCATACAATTTTTGCTAATATAACCCATACACTCTCTGCTAATATAATTAATTTCCCCCACACTTGTTTTTGTGTGCCTTCAACTCATTTCCAATTTATGGTAACCCTAAGATGAACCTATCACAGGGTTTTCTTGGCAAGTTGTGATTGACAGAACTGTGACTGAATTCGTATGATTAATGTAAACAAAAAGGTGCATGGGCCTCTCCATTCTCCTTTCAGCCCCACAACCCTTCCAGGCTGGAGCTGTATAAACTTTATACTATACAATACTAAAGGTCTTGTGAGGTGCAGCTTGTGCCTCCTTTGTGCAAATGGGTCGTGTTTGACGCACTTTAGAATCTTAAATCTTTAGTTAAGTCTTGGTAGTCCCCTACAACAAAAGATATTTAAAGGGGTTCCATGGTGAATAAAAGGTTAAAAACCAATGACTAGACCAAAGATAATTAAAATAGAAATACACATTTTTTAAAAAATCAGTTCACAATCTTCACTAGTAACAAATTTGGGTACTGAATTATGTCAACTGTGTAACCAAAACAGGTCTATTAGGAAACAGAATGCTGATCACTGATCTCCAAGTGATCAGGGAATAGGACTTTGCTGACCTCTCAGGATGAGAGATCAGAAAATAAAAGTGTGGTGCATCTACGTCATGTTTGGTGAGGTGCAGGCTATTTAAGGCCTGCCCATGCCACTCTCTCCCTCCTTTGTTTCGCTGGCCCACCCTCCCACCTCTGCATCAGTGTGAGATTTTCTGGTCACTTCAGGACCAGGCAGGATTTTTTTTCTCTTTCCAAGTGTTTTTTGCCTACTCTACACTGTTGTTTGGAGACTGTGACACTTGGCTAGGGTGTGGTCATAAATAGGTGTCACTGCCAGATACTGGGGGTAGATATAGGAGTTAGGTAAACACCTATGAAACCCTCTTAGCTGAAGGTTAGATCTCTGGAACTTCCTCTTTATGTCTCGAGACTGGCCCAAGATATGAACCCTCACTTAAGTCTTGTGAGTTAAGTGAAGGGATCTTGGTTGACATTCCAGATGCAGTCCAGCTAGGGAGCAACCCAGTGCTGGGTTGCCCTTAGGGCTCAGGTGTTTCACCTGGGAGGGGGCAGCTGGGGAGGTGGTCTAGGAGTTGACCACCTGTCCAAGCCACTCCAATACTAAGTTGCTCCCTCATTTTTGCAGACATCAAAGGGAAATAGTTTAAATAGGTTAATTTAAATAAAATTACCCATTTAATACCCAGTTGCACCGACACAAAAAATGACACCGTACTCAATATTATGGTTGTAAAAACTTGGCCACAACTTTATTTGTACAGGGTAATTAATAATTCTTTAACAATTTAATTTAACCACAATTGACATTGTTCTTGACACGTGTTCCTTTGCATATCCAATTTAACCAACCGTGTCAATCTATCCCTTTAATTCATGTGTCAAGAACATCAAGTTCCAATTAAACCAACATCCAAATAAATAATCTCCCCCCAACCAGAAATGACGTCATAATTTAACTCATGACATAACTTGTCTATGACGTCATCCATTTGTTTGGTGATGACATAGCAACAATTTGAAGTATACTCTTTGTCCACTTAAATTTGAACCAATTTCGTAATTTCAATTAACTAACTTATCACCAGGTGGGGGGATCCTTTCCGCCAGAACATTAAAACACTTTGCTATAACATAATCTATCCAGAACCTTGACACCCAGTTGTGATAGATTAACTTCACTTGTCCACAATGCAATATAAACAGAATAACAATTGGACATAGTCATAACAATACACATTATAAAATTCAAGCATACCCCAATTTATTGTCAGGGAGGGCGAAAAACTCAGGTCACAATAACTCTGGGAAAATTCCCTCCCGGCCCCCTAAAGTGACCAGCTGCAGCCTAAGAATAAATGCATAAGCCTCTGTTAATGAAGGGCGGGTGGGATGGGTAGCTTGTCTGCACCTTAGAAATGGCTGCCACCACGAGGCAGCCGTGGGGCTTTATAGCCCCCAATTCTCGTTGGTAATCTAGCGATAAGCGAGATTACCATCGAGAAGGGATCCTAGAGGATCCCTATCCTGATTGGCTGGGGGGTGGAGGAAGGGGCAAGACTTCCTCCCCGCCCAGCCAATCACGCATCCGGCATCATTTGACTTGGCCCGTGCAACGGAGAACCCCTCCCACTTGTTGGTGTGTGTGTGGGGGTGTCTTTCTCTGTATCTGGTCTCATTATTTCCCTAGTTGGGCAGCAAAGATATCAGTATGCTGCCACAACCTCAAGAACTTCAGAAATAAGAGGGTAAATACGGGCAAAATCCCCAAATATTACAAGAAACCCCAGAGCCTAATAGGGTCTGAGAAAATCAAGTGACCACAAAATGTTGAGTGTTGAGAGGAGGTTACTGAATAACCCACAGGCAACAGAATGGATTTTTTTATGCTGGAGGAGAGGTGCATGGATGGTTAGAACACTGAACAGCAAGACAAAACATTTTAATGCAAGTCCAACTTGTAGCAATTGTTAGAAAATGACTGAATACTTGCACCACCACATATTCAGCTTATAACTGGCATGCAAGTTTTTCTTTTAAAATAAAAATGTTTTGTATCAGATAGTAAAATAATAAAAGTTTTATTTGTACCCCGCCTTTCCAGAAAACTGATCAAAGCGGCTTACAACATTGAATAAGACAATCCAAAAATGCAATACAAGTTAAAAAACAAGTTAGAAAAATCAACAGGGAGCAGAGGTAAATCACGACAGTTAGGGGTAGGACAAGGAAGATCAATATCAAGTCCAGGGTCATACACAGGGGCAACAGACAAGAGTTTTTACATCTAGGGTGGGAATGCTTGCTGAAACAAATATGTTTTTAGGTTCTTTTTAAAAGAGACCAATGACGCGGTGGAGCGAAGTTCGGCCGGAAGCCTATTCCAAATTGTGGGGGCTACGATGGTGAAAGCCCTCTGAGAGGTCCTGACTAGATGTGATTTTGGGACCTCTAACAATTTAGTCCCTGATGTTCTGAGTGTACGGGGCGGATTGTACGGAGAGAGGCGGTCCTCCAAGTACCCTGGGCCCAAGCCATTTAGTGTATGGGTAAGAGGAGAACTGAAGCATATCTGAACATTTGGCAGCAGCTTAAATATGAATTTATTTCCAAAGCAATGCCACAAGCAACTTTCATTAATCCTTCTTGAAAGGGAGTTAATGCAGGAACTTCTCCAGAAAGCACAGATGTATTGTTGAAGGTCAACAAGATCTAATGTCTGACAAGTAGTGGGAAACAAGTGAAGCCATCATTTGTAAGCTGTCATGGCTATGTGACAGCAAATATGTCACAGGGAATAATAGACAAAGGTTTCAGAGACAGATAATTTCAGGAAAAACAGAGCACATACAACCTTATATACCACCTTTAATGCTATATCTCATTTACCCTGTTTCAGTTGTGTTATACAAACTACAGTGTGTTGCTGGGTTAGCCTAAACATCAGATATGAATCTGTATGAATTGTATTTTTCTACCAAAAATAGATAAAAATAGTTTAATTTACGCACATTATTATATGTGTAAGTGATCTCTCATTACATTTCTGGCTTTAAAAACTGAACTGTTTCACAATGCATCTATTACAGTTGGTTCTTGGTATCTGCTGCAGTTTGACTCCAGGACCCCTTACATATCATTGTATATAATGGTGCAGTAAAATGGTGTCCCTTATATCAAAGAGCAAAATCAACATTTGCTTTTTGGGAATTACAGTTGACCTTCCACTTTCGTGGGTTTAACATTTGTGGGTTTGATTATTTGTGAGTTTGTCCATGGCATGGTGCTCCTGCCTCCTCTTCTCTCCTGGGCTTTTCCCCTCAGGGAAAAGTTGTAGGATCTCATGTAATTCTTTCATAGCTGTCTTTACTTCTCTACAACATAGAAAATATTAAAGTACATTAAATTTTACCTTTGTTTGCTTATTTGCAAACAAAATAGTATCATTTTTTGAATGTAAACATTCAGCAAAAGCATCAGATTGTGTTTCAAAATACACACAACCTAGTAGTACCTGTACAGAGTGCATACAGTAGTTAATAAACACAAATCAAGATTGTGTCTTCATTATTCACCTGTGTCCTAAAGGAATTAGATTTGTCTTCATTTTGTCAGAATTATAGGAAATTTGACATATATCAGTCAGAATTAACGAATATTAATTATCTGGGTGACTTAAAATGACAAAAGAGGGAGAAATTAAACGGAATGGCAATTCCAAACATTCAACAACTCTTTCTTGCTATGACACATATATATTTTCCTATTCACTTTGGAAAATCCTAATTCAAACAACATTGGTTCAAAGGCATGTTTGAATTATAGTATGTGTAAAATTCAAGGCCTGATCTACAATGACTCCTTAGTATACACTTTGGAACTGCATCCTTTGCAACTTTGTAGTCTGAAATATTAATAAAGATTGTCATATAGCCCTAGCAAAATACTAATACTCAGCCCACTTTAAAAATATTGCTGTCTACAAAGCAGCATTTTTGAAATAAAGTTATTTTGTTATACAAGCAGACTAGAGTGAAAAATGCAAGTCTTGAAACAACAACGGGAAATGTGTGGGCATACTGATATCACAGAACAAATGAGTACTAAAGAATAAAATGTAAATTATTATTTATTCTAAAGAGGAAATGTGAAGAGGAAGAAGATAATTTCCATGCTACTGAAACATAGTATACAATCTATAAACCCATGATAAATTATGTTGTTGTGGAGAAAAGGCAGTTTGAGCCTAGCAACAACCAATAGGGAGAGAGCTGGAGCCAGCCAATCAAATTGAAGGCTGGAGAGGATAAATAGGTCTGTTGGTGGCAGTAAGTCAGATAGGGATGGTTAGAGTCAGATAGGGATGGTCAGGGTTAGATTCCAGATGTGAGGGACTCAGGACATGTACAGAACTCTGGGAAGTTGCTGTGGTGTATATCCTGTGGGATATAGTTAGCCTTGGTGGCTGGTACAAAACTACATTTGGGAAAGTAATCTAATATAAGGACTGTGTGGGTCCAGGGTAAAAGTAACTATTGTTCTCTGGAGAGAGTGTTGTGAAGTAAACTAACTGTAACTAAGAGGAACCAAGAAGGAAGACCTTGAAGTAACAAGTGCAACAAAACATCTCAACAAGTGAAACATTGTTCAAATCATCTTTCAAATAAAGTTTTATTATTAGTCACCTACAGGCTTGTCTGGAACTTGAATAAGTAACCATGCTCCTGACATTTACAAACAGGGACCTAACTTCACATATAAGTTGGTGTACACAAGAAAAATAAACTGACTGTCACACATAGGAGGCAGTGTCACAAATTAATAAGGAAAATATTTTTTAAAGTACAGGTGCTCGTCACAAAGACGTGGCAGCAGTGGGGGAACAAAAACCCATTGGGCTGCCACAATAGAAAAATAGTTGGGTGAGTGGGATTCATCTTTACAGTTGCACTTTGCAACAAGTTGTGTTCTCTTTACATGCAACAAAAGGAGGAGCTGAGTGAACTCCTCAGCTAAATGTTCCTTTAGAATTACCTATTCAGAGACAATGACCATAATGAGTATTGAAGCATGGGTGTTTTTTTGCTGTAATATAAAAGAGTGTTATTTTAACTTAACCTATTTTGTGGAGGACAGGTGTTAGTAACTTAAATAGCTCCTTTGAAAGATTAAAGCCCATAGCAAATTCACCACTCCATGGACTTCATTGCTGAAATGTCAACCAGAACCTCAGTTCTTTCTCCCTCCCTCTCTCTTTCGCTCAACAAGTAAGTCGTAAACCAAGAATAAGCTATTATAATTAGCATTACAATGTTAAACATGAAAAACCCACAGTTTGTTTAGCCACTCCCACTTGCAGGAAGAGTCAAAAAGGAAGAACAGAAGGGCACTGCTTAATAATAATAATAATAATAATAATAATAATAATAAAATTTACTTAATACCCCACCTATTGAAAAACCAATCCAGGCAGCTTACAATTAAAATCAAATACAAACCCCAGACAATCCCTCCCCCCCTTAAAACAGTATTAAATCACAATAGCATAAAAACAATATAACAAAACTGAACTTAAAACAGCATAGTTAGACACTCCACTATGGCCTAAAGCAGAGTTCCTGTCCATCCAAGATGGGGCCACGTAAGGAACAGTGCTGATTTAGGCCGGGAAGAATTCATCAGGAAAGGCCTGCCGGAAGAGATCCGTCTTGACAGCTTTTTTAAAGCTGACTAGCAATGTTAACTGACAGATCTCGTCCGGCAGGCCGTTCCAGAGTTTGGGGGCGACAATAGAGAAAGCCCTCTGAGAGGTTGCCGCAAGCTTCGATTTCTGGGGCTGCAGCAGATTCCTCCCAGAGGACCGGAGAGCGCGGGGAGGATTGTATGGGAGGAGGCGGTCCCTAAGATAACTTGGACCCAAGCCATTTAGGGCTTTAAAGGTAATAACCAACACCTTGTACTGGGCCTGGAAGCTGACTGGCAGCCAATGGAGGGATCTCGGAACTGGAGTAATGTGATCCCTCCTAGATGTTCCCGACACTAACCTGGCTGCCATATTTTGTACCAGCTGTAATTTCCGAGTCAAGCACAAGGGTAGCCCCATGTAGAGCGCATTACAGAAGTCAAGGCATGAGGTTACCAGCGCGTGCACGACAGTCTCGAGATCCCTTACTTCCAGAAAAGGGCGCAGCTGGCGTATCAGCCGAAGCTGATAGCAGGCGCAACTGACCGTCGCATTTACCTGATTAGTCATCAGGAGCGACGAGTCAAGGAGCACCCCCAGACTGCGAACACAGTCGCTGGAGGAGAGCGTGACCCCATCCAGGACTGGAGGTTGCAACCCAATTCTTGGTTTTGGGGCCGCTACCGTGAGCACCTCCGTCTTGTCCGGATTCAGTCTCAATCTGTTTTTCCTCATCCAGCCCATTACCGCTCGCAGACATTCATTGAGAGAAGAGATGCCATTAGAATTCGAGACCGACGAACGAGACATGGAGAAATAGATTTGGGTGTCATCAGCGTACTGATAACACCCAGCACCATAACTCCACATAATCTCACCCAGCAGCTTCATAGAGATGTTAAATAACATCGGGGACAAAATAGCTCCCTGAGGGACCCCACAAGTGAGCTCCCTCTTACTGGAGCTACTGTCCCCGAGCAACACACTCTGGGACCTGCCCGAGAGGAAGGACCGGAACCACTGCAACGCAGTGCCCCTGACACCTAACCCCCTCAGGCGGCCCAAGAGGATGTCGTGATCTATCGTATCAAAAGCCGCTGAGAGGTCTAAGAGCACCAACAGGGTCACGCTACCCCTGTCAATGCTCAGATGCAGATCGTCGGTCAAGGCAACCATGGCAGTCTCAACCCCAAAGCCTGTCCTAAAGCCGGTTTAAAATGGGTCTAGATAATCAGTTTCATCCAAGACAGCTTGGAGTTGAAGAGCAACCGCCCTCTCAATTACCTTGCTCAAAAATGGCAACAATGACACAGGCCTATAATTTCTCATATCCAGGGGGTCTAGGGAAGGTTTTTTCAGAAGCGGCCTAATAGCCGCTTCCTTTAGACAAGATGGAACATGTCCTTCCCTGAAGGATGCATTGATGATATCCGTGAGGAGTCTCCTCAATGCATCCCCCCCCCCCCCCGGACGGCCAGCCACGATGGGCAAGGGTCAAGAGGGCAGGTTGTCTTCCTCACCTTACCAAGCAGCTTGTCCATGTCCTCGGTACTCACAGATTGAAGCTGATCCAGTATAACTACATCGGCGGAGTCGCTGGACACCTCGCCTATAGACTCTGTTTCAATGGTAGCATCTAGGTTGGCTCTTATCTGAGAGATTTTATCTGCAAAGAAGTTGTTAAAAGCGTCACAGCAGGCCGTCGTCGGGTTAAGTAAGGGGTTTGGCGCAAGAGGAACCTGCGTCATCTCCTTCACCACCTTAAACAGCTCTGCTGGACGAGACTCTGCAGACGCAATACGTGCAGAGGAGAAAACTCTCTTCGCTGCACGTATTGCCTCCCAACAGGAACGAAGAAAGTTCCTATGGCGAGTTCTGTCAGATAAGAGTCGAGTCTTCTGCCACCTGCGCTCTAGTCATTGTCCAGCCCGCTTCATCCTCCTAAGCTCTGGCGTATACCAAGGCCTCCGATTTGAAGCAGGATGGCAAGGACGCTTGGGAGTGATTGTGTCGATAGCCCTGGTAAGATCGGTGTTCCAAGTATTTACCAGAGCTTTGACAGGATCACCAGCATTCCCAACCATTAAACCCTCTAAGGCTCTCTGGAAGCCAGTGGGCTCCATTAGCCTTCGAGGGTGGACCATTCTAATGGGTCCACCTCCCCCGGCGGGGTAGATATTGGCTCTCAGTTCCATCTTGACCAGGAAATGATCCATCCATGACAATGCGGAAGTACCTACTACCTCCGCCCACGGATATTCCTGTTCCGTACTGAAGACCGCATCGAGTGTATGACCTTCACAATGTGTGGGCCCATTGACCATTTGGGATAGGCCCATGTTTGTCATGGTCTCCATGAACTCCCGAGCCGCACCTGCTAAACTGGTCTCGAGCGGGATGTTGAAGTCCCCCAGAACTAAAAGTCTGGAGGTCTCCAACAACAGCTCAGAGACCAGCTGTGTCAGCTCGGTCAGGGAGTCTGCTAGGCAACGGGGTGGTCGGGTAGACTAGCAGAATCCCCAAACTACCCCTGGTCTTCAGGCTAAGGTACATACACTCGAAATGGACCATGTCCCGGACAGGTATCCTGGTCAAGATGTTCTTATGAACTAGAGCCACTCCTCTGACAATCTATAGTGCACAATAAATCCATCAAACTGCACACCAATTAAATTTTAGTGAAGGACTAAGCAGTCCTTTAAAGGCCCATAACTGTAAATATATGTTGTTATACGTAAGATTATAGGCTCTGTACATCACACTGTGTGTACCATAATATGATAATGTATACTCTTTCTATTGTACACACCCAAGCCCACATAGAATCCAAAGACAGGCCTGCCTTCTATGAATATGGCAGATATTAAATATAAGTATCATACAGTATTGCTATTTCAACATCAGTGAAACAGGCAGAAATTAATAGATATGTTATCCTACCTACACAATGGACAGAATCATAACCTAGCCACTGTTCTAACAATCACTTCCACATTATAGCATAGTTTCAATAGCTATAATCAACAGATCTGGCCTGTACCACTTTGCTTACGGGACTGAGAATGTAACCTGAAGTCCTCCTTTCAGAAGGAGGAAAACTTACAAGAAATAGAAGTTAAGTATTTTGTTAAATAATTTGTTTCAGTGATATACTAGTGCTGTGAATGCTATGAATACATGGATGTAATGGAATCATTAAAACACAGTACAAGATTCAAAGACTTCTACTATTGTAGCCACCAATTTTTATGATAAAGGTCCATTCACACTACACTGTTAAAGCACTGCTATTCCATTTTAACTGTCATGGATCCATCCTGTGGACTTTTTGGATTTATAGTCTGTTGAGCCACTAAAGCACTCTGGCTAAGAATTCTAAATACCTCTCCCTAAGGTGCAAATCCAAGATTCCACAAGATAGACCAATGGCTAAGGTAGAGTAATACAGTCGGCCCTCCTTATCTACAGATTTTTTAATCCACGGATTCAAGCATCCACGGCTTGCAAATATTCAAAAAAGTTTAAATTCCAAATAACAAACCTTGATTTTCCATTTTATATAGGTCATCATTTTATCTGCCATTGTATTTCATGGGACTTGAGCATCCACAGATTTTGTTATCTATGGGGGTTCCTGGAACCAAACCCCAGCAGATAACAAGGACTTACTCTAGTACTCTAACTGAGAGTGCATCTACGCCAGGGGTAGGCAACCTAAGGCCCGGGGGCTGGATGCGCCCCCCCCAAGACCTTTGAACCTGCCCCAGGTCGGTCCTGCTGCCGCTGCCCCCCGCCGCCCCCCATGATGATATTGATTATTGTTGTTATTACTTGTTCTTGGGGTTTTCTTGGCAAAATCTCCACAGGGGTTTTGCCATGGCTTTTCTGGGGCTGAGAGTGTGTGCATGCATATTTTTTAATTTTTTAATTTTTCTTTTTTTAAAAAAAAATTATTTATTTATTTATTTTTGGTGCTTCGGCCCCCCCAATTGTCTGAGGGACAGCAACCCGGCCCCCGGCTCAAATAGGTTGCCTACCCCTGATCTACGCTTTAGAAATAATACAGTTTGACACCACTTTAACCACTATGGCTCCATCATACAGAATCTCTATGCTCTAGTGAGTTTTCTAGTGGTTCAACTAACTACAAATCCAAGGATTCCGTAAGATGGATCCAGACAGTTAAAATGGAATAGTATATATTTTATATAAAGATCATACCAACCAAATATGAAAACAGATGTTAATTACATTTCTTTGTAGATTTTTTTTAAAAAAAATGAAAATAAAAATATAGCTTATAATGATCAATAGTTTAATCTTTGATATAGTCTGAGTTAGATGACATTGTTTTCATAAAGCCTGAACACAACTTAAAGGTGAACTTTTCATACAGTATTAGTGCTAGCAGTATCCAGATAAGGCATCTCTAGGAAACTTCCAAGCTCATTTAAAAAGTAATATTTTTAAAGTGATAGTGCTATTTCACTGGGTACCAATTTATCATTCTTGGGGTAGGAATAATGTGATCCTCCACATGATGATATTGTTTTGGGACCTCCAGTATTCCCATACACTATGCTGGCTTGGACTGCTGGGACTTGTTGCATGATAGCCGCTCCTGTCATCACTAACCGCACAATTACAGACAAATATTGCCACTGTACCATACTTATTAAGAAAAAAAACAAGTTATCTCTTAAGCCTATAACAGTGATGGCAAAACCTTTTAGAGGCTGAGTGCCCAAACTACAACCCAAAACCTGCTTATTTATCACAAAGTGCCAGATCCCTCTGGCCTTCTAGTAACTAACTCTGGCGAACTCTGTGCTGGGATGACGGTGCATGTGCCCACAGAGAGGACCCTGAGTGCCACCACTGGCCTATAACAAAAAACTGTTAGTATCTTTGCAAATTAAATTGCTTGATTAGTAACTTTTTCTTTGAAGGAGAATATAATTCATGATTGCTGGTTTGATTATGTACCACTTTGTTGCTGCTGTTGCTGAAGGTAAACATTTTCAAATCGTTTACAACTTATGGTGACTGTAGGATAAAGCACAGGGTTTTCTTGGCAAGAGTGGTTTAGAGGGGGTTTACTTTTGCCTTTCTCTGAGGCTGGGAGAGTATGATTACCTAAACTTACCCAGCACATTTTTAGGGCTGAGCAGAGATTTGAACCCTGATCTCCAGTATCACAGTCCAATGCTCAAACCTGTACTTACAACCTGCTTTCGAAAACATACAGATGTTCAGGCTGAGCAAGATTCATATTCAATCAATATTATGTGAGAAATTATGGTTCCATACTACACCATACTTATTAATAACTCTGCATAAAGGTATCAGTGTACTTCAGCTTCTAATGACAGTCCAGAATAATTTTCTGAAACATAATACTTCCACATTATTTTCAGCTGCTGAGGGTGATGTTATTTATCACCTATAAGTACAAAAAATTCTGTAGCAACATGTTATGTAATCAAAGGGACAAAGCATATGAAATTGTATAGTAAATGTGAGTATACATATATCTCTTAGGATAAAGAAATTGCTGAGTAGTAGTAAATGTAAATAAAATTGTCCTAGGAAGAGAAACATGAAACAACTCTTGGTCTTCACTCTGATGTAATACTTGATGTCTGAAACATAAAAATTATGTATTTATTTACATAATGATTGAGTGCTACTGGTCTCTTGTCTTACCAATAAACCCATTTCTGGTGTCTTTCCCCCGCAATTTGTATCTTGCCCAACTTGCAGTATCGTGCAATGCAAAGTTTTCCATAAACCTATGCTTTTAGCAGTAAATCCTCTTTCTGTACTCTACTGTGATCACCTAATTATGACTCTTAACTTCATATATACTTGAATTCCATTATAGCAGCATTCTTGACTTCAAGGCATCTTTGTGCTACATTTCTTTACAAATGCTATATTCATTTGTTCTTAATCTTAGCAAATTATTATTTGATCTTAGCAAATCATATGCCTTAGGTCCCTTAGCAGAATTAGAATCAGAAAAATGAGGAGTTAAGATAGGAGGAAGCAACATTAACAACCTAAGATATGCAGACGACACCATAATATTAGCTATAGACTGCTAATTGGAACAATTAATAAGGAAGGTCAAAGATGAAAGTGCAAAGGCAGGTCTGATGCTGAACATAAAGAGAACAAAAATAATGATCACAGAAGAAATACACAAATTCAGTTCAGACAACGAGGAAATTGAAATAGTTAAAGAATTCTCATATCTAGGATCAAACATTGACCAGAATGGAGACTGCAGTCAAGAAATAAGAAGAAGACTAGGAATGGGAAGGGCATATGAAAGAACTGGAAAAGATACTGAAGAGCAAAGACATACAACTGAGCACTAAAATCAGAATTGTTCAGGCCATTGTATCCCAATTACCATGTACGGATACAAGAGCTGCACAGTGAAGGAAGAGACAGGAAACAAATTAACTCATTTGAAATGTGGTGCTGGAGAAGAGTACTTAGGATATCATGGACAGCCAAGAAGACAAACAAATGAGTTCTTGAACAGATCAGACCAGGGCTCTCCTTGGAAGCAAAGATGATCAAGTTGAGACTATCGTACTTTAGCCACATAATGAGCAGGTACAGATCACTATAAAAAACCCAATAATGATAGGAAATGTAGAGGGTAGAAGAAAGAGAGGAAGACCACAAACCAGATGACAGACCATAATCAGAGGGGTTATGGGGAAGAGGTGCAGGATCTGGGCAAGGCAGTGGAAGATAGTGATTCTTGGAGATGTCTCATCCACAGGGTTGCCATGAGTTGAAACCAACTCGAGGGCAGCTGACAAACAACAACAAGGTCCCTTCTGGGATAAAGGTGGCATATAAATGAAATTTAAATAATAAATAAATTATTGTTAGCACTTTCATTCATCCATTTTTAATTACTCATCTGTAAGAAACCTTGTGATGGAAAAACTCATACCCAAATGAAGTAATCCTTCATTTAAAAATTACTTTGTGGTGGTGGTGGTGGTGGTGTGCCTTCAAGTAATTTCTGATGTAAGGCAATCCTAAGGCATACTATCATGGGTTTTCTTAGAATGGTTTGTTCAGAGGAGGTTTGTCACTGCCTTCCCCTGAGGCTGAGCATGTGACTTGCCCAAGGTCACCCAGTGGATTTCAGGGTTTAGCTGGGAATCAAATCCTGGTCTCCAAAGTTGTAGACCAGGAGCCAAGGCTTACTTGGAGAAACACATTGAAACCACTACACCAAGGCTTAATTGGGAAAAAAGATGTTTTAAAGAAAAACTAATGTCCTTAAAACTAGCATTTGCACATTTTACATTTACTACAAAGGCTCATTCTGTACTAGCAAGAACACTCTGCAATTTACCACAGAGTGAGTTTGCAGTTTTGAGGCAGCATAGAGTGGTCTGGTGATGGGTTGTTAATGGCACCAGGCAATTATCTTCTTTCCAGAAGATCATGCAAATTATTTGGACTTTACAAAGAAGTGGGAAACCACCAGTCAATGTCTTTGATTTCATGAGCTAAAGGATAGGATGGAAGTGAGCCTGGTGAAAGGCTCAACTCAGATCGGTTGCTGCCCTACATAATCAATTCCCCCATGGTCCTGTCTTCAACCTGTAAGCAGTTTTAAAATACAGCCAGTCCTTTATACCCACAGATTCTTTATCCACGGATTCAAACATCCACAGCTTGAAAATATTCAAAAAATATAAATTATATAAAATATAAATATAAATTCAAAAAACAAACATTGATTTTGCTATTTTGTATAAAGGGCACAATTCCTTTGTGCCACTGCATTTAATGAGACTTGAGCATCCATGGATTCTGGTATCCATGGGGAGTCCTGGAACCAAACCCTAGACAAAATCAAGGGCCTATCCTACTGTATGAGCTCTGTATTCACTGAAAGATAAAATATCAAGCAGGATTGCTACTGCAAAGGCACATAAAAACAACATCAGAATTGTACTTGATTTAACAGAATACTATGGAGGATCTACATATCCAAATAACAATAACAAGCCTTTGTGTCAAGTGGGAAAGCATGCTAATGATTCTTGAACAATTTGGACTTGGTGAGAAATTTATGGATTGGATCAGAAACATGTACTGTGATCAAAAAGCTCAACTGATAATAAATGGCAAAAGGACTGAGGAGATTATAATTCAATTAGAAGTAAGACAGGGATGCCCACTGTCACTGTTATTATTCATCTTGATTTTAGAAGTATTAATTAATAGGATCAGATAAGAAACATCTATAAAGGGCACAAAAATCAAAGGATTTGAATTTAAGCTACGAGCATACGCAGATGACCTGGTGGTGTTTCTGGAAAACCCATCAGAAAGTATTGGGAAACTGATAGAAATTATGAACACATTTGGAAGCTCATTTGAATTAAAAATGAACAAACAGAAAACAAATTGCCAAAAATATATCACCAGAGGAAGAAGAGATAATTCAAGGGAAAACACAGTGTAAAGTAGTCAAAAAAAATTAAAATACCTGGGGATCTACATATCCAAAAGAAGTACAGACCTTTTTGATAACAATTATGGTATGATATGGAAGGATATTTAAAAAGATATGGTAAGTTGGTCAAGACTCAAATTGTCTTTTTTTCGGGAGAATTGCAGCAGTCAAAATGTCGATACTTCCAAGATTCAACTTTTTATTTACAAACTTTCCCATTATAACCAACAAAAAAATAATAATTGAGATTTGGAATAGAAAGCTGAAAAAGTTCATCTGGGAAGGGGAAAAAACAAGAGTCAAATGGAAAATGCTGACTGATCTCAAAGAAAATGGAGGATGCGGCTTCCCAGATCTGGAAGCATAATTACAAGCCCAGGGGTAGGCAACCTTTCCCCTTTAAGGGCCGAGGGACTTCAGCTCCCAGAATCCCAGGAGCTACTGGCCAACATGGGACTATTGGCCAACATGGCTGAGGCTTCTTGGAGCTGAAGTCCCTCGGCCCTTAAAGGGGAAAGGTTGCCTACCCCTGTTGAAGCCAATACATTAATTTGACTAACAGAATGGATAAATCTTAATAATGAAAGACTATTAAACCTTGAAGGCTTTAACCTTATATTTGGGTGGCATGTGTATCTATAGTAGGATAAAGCAAAGGTCCACAAAGATTTCGAGCATCATTTTTTGAAGAAAGTCATTTTGAATCTTGGCAAAAACCCAAAGCTGATTTTTACAATGTAATCCTTGGCTGGTTCTCACCACAAGAGGCTTTGTTAAGTAGATCTAAAATGAACAAGAACTGGCTAAGATCTGATATTCTAAAAGCAAAGACAGATTGCAGAAAAGTAGTATTAAAAGTTATAGAAAATATTCAAGGTTTAAAACAAAAATCTCATTGGTTCGTATATCATTAAATACATGAAAGACTCAATTTAGATCAGAGACAACAGGGACAATTCACGAAAAGAAATGAAATCAACAATATACTATTGGAAGACAAAACAAAACAAACATCTAAATTATACAAGATACTCCTAGAAAGAAAATTAGAACAAGGACTGATTAAAGACCACATGCTCAGATGGGCAAAAGATATAGGGAGGGATGTACATTTGGACAAATGGACATAGGCAAGACAACACACGTATAAATTCACAAAGAGCCGAAGCATCAGGGAAAATTACGATAAAATGGAGACCAGATGGCACCTAACTCCAGCAAAATTTTCGAAAATATACAAAAACTATTAGCCCAAGTGTTGGAAATGTCAGAGGAACATCAGTTCTTGGTTTCATATGTGGTGGTCTTGCCCTGTAATTGAATCATTCTGGAAACAACTTCACAAAATAATATGCATTTTTAATACTTCATATGAATTCAAACCAGAGATATACCTCCTTAACCTGATCTACAAAATACAAATAGGAGACAGGAATAAATATTGGAAAATATTTTTATATATGATCTCCTCAGCCGGAATGCTTCTGGCACAAATATGGAAGACAGCAGAAGTTCCCACTATTGAAGACTGGATGACAAAGATGATGGAGGCTATTGAGATGGATAAACTGACAAGAACTATTGAAGGAGACTCTAATGAAACACATGAAAAGGATGGCAGATATTCCTAAATTACTGGGAAAAGTACCTGGGACTGTGAAAATCAAAGAAACAGATTTAGAATACAAATAAACTAACCTTAGTGTGAGATAAACTCTTAAGAAATCAACATGAATCAAGAAAATTTGAAGAATCACTAGAACATAAGTGATGTGAAGTACAATAAAGTAAATACTTATTTTGCACCACTTAGATAATGTAAGAGGAAGAAAATGAGCTGTGTTCTGACAGGACTAGAAATTATGAAATACAAGATGTAAATCTGTGCTTATTTTGATGTATATAAAGCTTACAAGGGGAATGGGACCATGCGTCGCGAGCGAATGCGCATGACGAAAGCACCGTTGTGTGTTCCAAAATGGCACCTGCCATTGTGCGCATGCATGCGCAACTGCATGCGCCATTTTGGAACACAAAATGGTGGCCCGCATCGCGTGCACGCTAGAAAGGTGGCGACAGCGGCAGGACCGGCCACAGGCCGGTTCAAAGGCCTCGAGGGGCCAGGTTCAGCCCCCAGGCCGTAATTTGCCGACTCCTGATTTAAACTGAAATAAAGTTATTTTAAAAAAAGATAAAATATCTTTTAAAAACATTAATAATTTTAAAGTGTTTTAACATCTTTTTGCATATAGTGTAAATATCTGACCAAAATATGAAAAATATATAAATGTGCTCCTCTTTTTTTAATTTCAATTAATCATGCAACAGGGTATGGTAGTGTATCAAAAGAATACGATGTGCACTGAAAAACAATTGTCATCCTATTGGACATACATGCTACCATGCAATATTCCCTAAACTGCCATAGGAGCCATACAAAGAGAGGAGGGATAAATGGATTAATAAATAAACAATAAACTACAGAGGTCCTGTACAGCACTGATACAACAATATATGGCAGTGATCTCACTGTAGGGGAACAATGGTACACTGAAACCTAGTGATTCAAACCAAACCACAGCTGAATGATATTCGCACATTTCAGAAATATAACTTTGCTTGAGAATGTAGTCTCACAACTGAGACCTGACTAATTAGCCCAAAATATATTGAGATAAAGGGATGAAATATTAATGTAACTATCCAGAAATTTCAAGAAGGATGTTAGCCTTTGAACTATAAAATTATATGCAAAACAGACCTATATTAATTTTAAAGAGCCAAAGGAAAGTGTACATACAATTTCCAATGGACAGGGGTAGAATTCCAGGCAACAAACATTTGGCAAAACTGCCCTCATAATTTAAAAAGAAGTCTAGTAATACTTTTATTTTTACTATCTTATATATAGGCTGATATACTTCCAAAAGATGAGGTAACCTTATTCAAGGCAAACCTCACAATGAGCTCCTCATTAATTACCAGTTTAAATGTAGGTTGCGAAAGTACATATATAGTATGATCCATCTACAGTACTGGAAACACAGTTTGAAAAGGAAGAATGCTTTAGTTTTAAATGGAAGGAAAAGAATGAATGTCATTGCTATTGTGCTTTTCAAGAGGATTAATCTAATTTACAGTAATATACTCATGAAGAAAAACAGGCACACCACAGGAAAGGGTGCAGTTATCTTTCTGACTGACCAACAACACTTCTGATCCCTTTCAGTACATCTATACCAATGTTAACTACAGGGTGATCATCAGACGTGCATGTAAGAATTCTCAATACATTTAGTGCTCATTTTGTCTCACCACATTACACTAATTACATGAAAAAATAAAACTAATTTTCATGGTCAGATTCATTGCCTGAAGATTTATTTTAGTGAATACTGAAACATTAAGAAATGCATTTATGATCTACAATGCATAACATGAGATATGATTTTTCTCTAATGCCCTTCACAGAATAAAAATGGATTGTAGCCACATCTTCCTAACTGCAGCCTTACAAAATTTAAAAAAAAACGCTGTATGCAGGGAAGGGAGGTTGCCATATACTACTCATGACCAACTTGATAAGATAGTATGGTACAGATACTGTGGCCTACCAAGCCAAAACGCTTTGGGTTGGAGATTCTGAAGGTATTGTTCACTCTCTTCTGTCCTTCTGAATATGCAGCAACAAAAAAACCTCCTTGGCTCACTAGAAATGGCTACAGCACTCTCTGAGGTATATGCTCTCAGAAGCGGCGTACTGTAGCAGAGTACAGAAGCATCACTTCAGTTTAAGTATTGACAATACACTGATCACACTTGAATAAACTCACAGACACTTTTTGATATCTTCCAAGTCCTTGGAGGTTCTTTTTCATTAGTTGCAGTATATACAAATATGTAAAAACACTCCTCCCGACTCCTATCAACTTATGCTGTCTGTTGTAATACAGCTTCAGTTCAACACCATCAACAACCCACTCTCTCCAAACCAATATCTTCAACCCACATGTGCTCTAAGTCTCAGTGCACTTATATAAAGAGTTGCCTAATGGTTGTCATCGGTTGCTACTTAGCATGATGCAATCTCTATTGCAAGCCTTTGCATCATGCCAAGTGCTGTGACTTAGCAATTCTAGCCATACCAAATATTTTACAACTGTTTAAAATAATATTGTTCCTCCCAAATATTTTGAATTGGCTAATTTTTACATAACAGAACAAAATAAATCAAATACGTCCGGTTACACAGTTACAAGTTTACATACAAGTTCACTGTATTTACATAAGTGAAGTGAGGCAAACACTTTTTCATGCCTCTGTGCTGGCAATCCCCCGGGAACATGTCACCCACCTTTTCTTTTTGTCTCACAGTATACAGGTGTTATGACTTCTTTTGTGTATCATTTGCTTAATATTTGTGTACCTTATAGCCGTGTGTTTAGTTCTGCTATTTGAGTTCTTTGCCTCTGCCATCTGAGAATATACTTTACTATTACCAGGACCTTTAAACACCTGGTTGGACTTTGCTTTTTGACCAAAGACTGGTTCACCTTCCTGAGTCCTAAACCTTGCCCTGTTACCGATACACCCATTTGGTATTTTCTGCCCTTTGTGTACCCCTCTGGACCTCACAACATTCTGGTCCCTTGGCAAGTTTACATTTTCAACATCACTTTTGTCACCCAGTGGTTTACATAGGGTCCATAGCAACATTTTCACTTTCTTTTCCCTCAACTGGACACTTATGCACTTCTGGTTTACCACATACATTATCATATACAACATTACACACCTTCCCACTTGGAACCACAAAGACTTTAGGAGCATTTTTACCTCCCTTATATCTCCATATTATCTTCCTTAAGGTTTGTTGCATCATGTGCATTCAGACCTTACTCTGGGAAGGAAATTAATATCATTCCTCCTCTAAACAGATGATAAATATTGACTCTCCACTTTTATGGTGTTGCTATTCCACTATTATTACCCTGTCTGCCTTCTGATGCATTCTGAGGCTTGTAGTTCAATGAGGCCTAACAGCTCTCTAGCTGAGAATTCTAAATGCCCCTCCCTCAGCTGCAAATCCCAGAATGCAACAGGAGGCAGCTAGAACACTAACAGTGGAATAGCAGCACAATAAGAGTGTAGTGCAGAAATGTGGTTTGCTTGTCAACTTTGATTTTAAAAAACAACAGCCTTTCCTTTTGTCAATATTAGAGATAAACAGAAATTGCTGTAATACGGTCGCCTCTCCTTTTTCGCAGGGGATCCATTCCAGACCTCCTCTCCACGAAAAAGTAATAATGCAAATATTCAAGCCCTATTGGCTTGAATGGAGGTGCGTGTCTGTGGGAGAAAATGAGCATGCCATTTGGGGTGGGGGTGAATGGCCTCCATTCATCCATCACAGATAAGTGGGGGTCGCAGGCTTCGAGTCCACAAAAATGAAGGAACAACTGTATTTCACAATACTTCACCATACTTGTCATGGCATTTGGCCTTTCAGACTACTTCCATTGGTTGTCTTCTGCTTACAAGGAAATTTTATGGTTGTATATCAAGAACAATAGTGGAGAAAAACATATTGAACTGATCTTCCCCCATTCATACATACAGTCTGGGGGTACTCCTTGACTCGTCGCTTCACATGACTAATCAGGTGAATGCGACAGTCAGGAGTGCCTGTTATCAGCTTCGGCTGATACGCCAGCTGCGCCCATACCTGGACAGGAAAGACCTGGAAACTGTGGTGCACGCGCTGGTAACCTCACGACTAGATTACTGCAATGCACTCTACATGGGGCTACCCTTGTGCCTAACCCGGAAACTTCAGTTGGTGCAAAATATGGCAGCCAGATTAATCACCGGTACATCTAGGAGGGAGCACATATCCCCAGTGCTGAAATCCCTCCACTGGCTGCCAATTAGTTTCCGGGGCGCAGTACAAGGTGTTGGTTTTGACCTTTAAAGCCCTACATGGCCTGGGTCCATCCTATCTTAGGGACCGCCTCTCCCCATATGATCCCCCCGTGCCCTTCGTTCAGCGGGGAAAAATCTGCTTTCACAACCAAAAGCGAGGCTTATGCAGACTTCCCAAAGGGCATTTTCAGTCACTGCCCCCAAACTGTGGAACGGCCTGCCGGATCAGACACGTCTTATCACATCACTTACTACTTTCAAGAAAGCAGTCAAGACGGAGCTTTTCCGGCAGGCCTTCCCAGAATAACTTCTATAGGGATATGTAGATGGAAGCCACTTTATCCCCGGTCTCTCTACCGAGGGAGGCATCTTGTTGTTGTTTTTGTTAATTATTTTATACTTGTTATATGTAGATTTTAATCTTATCAGGTTTAATACTGTTTTAAGGGGGAGGGTAGTGGGTGGAGGGAATAAGAATTTTGATTTTAATTGTTGTATTTTAACTTGTTGTACGCTGCCCCGATTGCTTTGCAGAGGGGCAGGTTACAAATAAAATTTATTATTATTATTATTATTATTATTATTATTACTACTACTACTAATCATGTAAATGGCTGTATTAGTAACGTTCATGGTGTGTGTTTGTGTGTATGTACTAACTGTATAGTACTATTATCATTCATAACCTGGATTCTATTGTTAGTCCTGGGTAGAGCAGACTACACTCATCCTTCCACATTTGCGGCTTTGACTTTTGCAGATCTGATTATTCATAGATTTTATTATTACCGGTATTTTGAAATAGCAGTTCATAATTGTCATGGTGATACCTAAGTTCTTCACCTTTTTCTCAATTATGTTTTGAAACTGTTGTAGTGTTAAATTGTGAAAATAATCTAGCTTCTAAATGAATTTTCAAAAGCTGAATTGCTGAAAGCTGAAATTGTTTATTTGTTTAATGTGCTACCTTTCTTCAAATTGGACCCAAGGTGGCTCACAACAGATGTGAATTCTATTTAGAAAGTGTTGCTTATGTAACAGATTCTCATCCTACCACAAGGTTAGCATTATATTTGTTCTATTATATACACATAACTGCATATAAATCCATTTAGGCTTGATTTGTGGAGAAAAGGTTCTTTTCCAGCAAAGTAAAATGATGGAAGCTGTTTTGAAATTGCCTGAAGGATATAATTGGTGGAATGAGTTATTTTGGTTCCTATGATTGTTCCCATAATTCTGTTAAACAGGACAACAAATGGTTTAATCTCCTGTATAAAACACAAGCTGTATTTTAGCTTGATATTTGGATACAGCATTATTTCACAGCACTATTTTAAACACAAAGCTGAGGACTGTTTTCTGTTTGGTAATTTTATTTCACATTTATCTGCTTAGTCAGGAGCAATTAAAGGCTGAGCTCTTTTGAAGAAAAGCTTTTTGAGAGTGTTTTGCTTAAATTATTGCTAAATGTAGCTGTTTTAGCCTTAGCCCTAGCAGTGCCCAATGTCATGGGAATTTAGGCTGTATTTATTCAGGAAATCATTTTGCATGGTGGAAAAACTCAAACTTTCATCCTCTGTTTTGATTAAGCCTCTACATATATTGCCATGGTTGTATTTTTATACTTTTTTTTGTAGAACATTTTAGGTGGGTATTAACTGATTAATCCTTCCACTTGAAGATTATGAAGCCCTCAAATCTGTACACAATTCAACAAATCCAGATTAAAAGCTTTTAAAAATTCTGAATCATGGATCTCTCAGGGGCTTGAACAAATATCTTCTGTGTGAAAGGAACCAAATTACGAGGCATAATAATGTGTATTTAAGTTATTTGAACCAGGAAAAATGATTAGAAGTATTGGCTGCTTATTTTTATCAGCTGTTTCTTTTCAAGACCTTTTTGTAATGACAAATGAGTACTTAGTTTATGTGCAGGGATACACATGTACAGTCACAGTGCTTTTCCCAGTCATTTGTAGTTAGTAGGAAAGTACTTGCTGATTTGTTACTAACCTATGGCTTTGCTTATTTTCTTTGAAGATGGTACATCAAGGATTTGAGTGTAGACTGTTTGGTCATGTACAGGTGATTAATTGTGATCTGTTCCCATGGTACTAAGTTAAATGGTTCAGTGGAAAGTTAAATTGTTCTGAGCATGGAGTTACATGTGTGTTTAATATGCCTGGATCTGTGTGGCCAGCATTTTCCACATTAGAATGTATAGGTCTGAAGCCAGATTCACAATAGGCCTAAGCAGACTGCCAGAAATAGTGCACATTAAATTGAGGCACTGCCCTGGCTCAGTGCTAGGGAATCATGGGAACTGTATTTTTTTCTGGGACATTGAGCCTTCTCTGTCAGAGAGCTCTGGTGCCACAATAAATAACAGTTCCCATGATTCCCTAGCACTGAGCCAGGGCAGTGCCTCAATTTAATGTGCACTATTTCTGGCAGTCTGCTTAGGCCCAATGTCTTTTAAAAATAACCACTCCACTAAGATAGTTCAGCTGACTTGAATGGACAATTTATCAAGATATTATAATTTTGACTTAAGGTCACAGAAGAAAGCTGCTGATAAAAATGAAAGGCATAGGTGCCATTTTACTGCATGATATTTACTTCATTTGTATCCTGACTTTTTTCCATGAAATTCAAGCAAGCATAAATACAGTTCTTAGGCAATCTCCTTTCAAGGGAGATTAAGGGCCTTTGCAGACTGCCAGAAATAGTGCACATTAAATTGAGGCACTGCCCTGGCTCAGTGCTAGGGAATCATGGGAACTGTAATTTATTGTGGCACCAGAGCTCTCTGACAGAGAAGGCTCAATGTCCCAGAAAAAAATACAATTCCCATGACTCCCTAGCACTGAGCCAAGGCAGTGCCTCAATTTAATGTGCACTATTTCTGGCAGTCTGCAAAGGCCCTAAGTCTGTCTTTAAATCCAGACGTTAGGTTATCCACATTACACAAGCATAGTTCTAATGCTGTAATTCAAAAGAGTGGAATAGCTCTCTAGCAGAGAATTCTAAGTACTCCAAAAACTACAATCCCTAGCATTCTGTAGGATTGAGTCATGGCAGTTAAACTGATATGAAATTGCTGTTAATGGGCAGTGTGCCCATATTATCTTCTGTATATGTTCTGGACACACCTTGGCTAATTGTGCTAACTAGCATGTTCAAGCACACAATGCATATAATGCAAAACTAGCATGTCCAAGCACACAATTCATATAATGCACACATTGATCATGCAGGGGCACATTGAACATACTCACATTAGATACATTTGGCTTGTCTGTCTATAGATAAATATAATAGCCTATCTTTTTTACTTTTAGCCACAGACTTTACCATCCTTAGTAACAATACACATATCTTTTTCAAACACCACCTTATACCCATCACTGGTTAAGGTTGACACACTTAGAAAAGTTTTGTAAACTTGGTGCAAACAAAACATGGGAGGATTGTTTCCCTAAACAGGGAATAAATATTTCCCCATCTTCTCCACTTTCCTTGGAGTTCTATTTTCCAGGTCCACCTTGGAGACTGTTGAAGGCTTCATATCTTGTAGCAATTCCAGACAGTTTACTATATGATGTGTGCCTCCTGAGTCCAGAAGCCAAACCTGTGTAGCTTCAGATTCACATACAGCTGCAGTTAACAAGCCTTGGCTTCACATACAACTTCACATACAGCTTCAGTCAACAAGCCTCTCTTGCAAACAAACTGAGAAGAACAATTCTTCCTCAAATGTCCCTCCCTTCCACATGAGTAGCAATGCCTCATCAAGCTGCACATGGCTTCGCCTTGCTCTTGAGATGCTGAAGAGAGGTCTTGCTCCTTGTATCTACTAGCATACTCTTGGCCATGTCCATTTTGAGCCTCAAAACTCTTCCATTCTTGCTGCTCCAAGATACAGGCAGAGACTAGGTTCAAGGTCAGATCTGCCTCAGGAAAACTTTGCAGGCTATAGAACAAAAAATCCCAGATCTCACTCAGGTTTTCCAGAAAATATGTCTTCTGTGCCTCAGGAAAAGTCATTCCTCTGTTTTGTAACTCATTAAACAGAGCCCTGTATTTGTCCAAATGATTTTTAACATTATCACCATCGCTCAACTTGGTTATATAGGGGGGTTGTAGACTGCCAGAAATAATGCAAATTAAGTCCCCTTTTAGGGTTAGGGTTAGTGCTAGGGAATCATGGGATTTTTTTTTCTGAGACATTGAGCCTTCTCTGTCAGAGAGCTCTGGTGCCACAATAAAATACAGTTCCCATGATTCCCTAACTCTAACCCTAAAAGTAAAACTCAATTTGCACTATTTCTGGCAGTCTGCAACCCCCCATAGTCTCCTTGTTAAAATCATTTTAGACATGCCTGAGTCCTGCTGGTAAACATCCTTCAGACTCTGCCAGCACTCCAACGCTGTTGCTGTGTTGTTTACGTAGACTATCTGGTATGGTTCCAAACATAGGATTATGATTGCTCTGGCTTTCAGGTCAACTAGCATTTGCTCATCATTCTATGGTCTCGGGGGTGGGTTGGCTATATAATTAAACAAATTTTAAACAAGTAGACTTTGTACCAGAATTGACCAGGTGGGATAGTTGGTGCCATCAAACTTGGCAAAGTTCAGTGTTCCTGTGATTCCAGACATATCAGCAGGCCTTTTTCAAAACAATCACACAGAAATGGAAACAAACATTTAGTCTTCAGTGTTTTCAGATCAGGCACAAAAACACAATATTCCAAATACTTTCTACTAGTTCCTTACAAAAACACACAAGAAAAACAAAATGCAAAACAAAATGCAAACTGTAAAAGCTGTTCTTCTGTAACACAGTTCTTCCTCTAGCCTCCAGCAACACAACACCAGCCTGGGATATACTAGCCTTTACTGTTTGCAAACTGAAACATGAACTGAAGCACTGGTCTAAACTGGGTTCAAACTGGTACAGACTGGAACAGCCTAACACAGACTAGGCTCATAACCCGTTGTTGGCTCTCTTCTGTCCTGCTGGATGTGCAGTAACAAAAAACAAAACTCCTTGGCCCACTAGAGATGCCAACATACAGCATTCTCTGAGGTATATGTTCTCAGAAATAGCTTATTGTAGAAGAGTATGGAAGCACTACTTCAGTTTAAGTATTGGCAATACACTGACCACACCTGAATAAACTCACAGACACTTTTTCATATCTTCCAAGTCCCTGGAGGTTCTTTTTCATTAGTTGCAGTATATACAAATATGTACAAACACTCCTCCCAACTCCTATCAACTTATTCTGTCTATTGTATTCAACTTCACTTCAACCATCTACAAACCACTATCTTCAACTTACATGTGTCCTGAGTCTCGGTGCACTTATATAGAGAGTTGCCTAATGGTTGTCACCTGTTGCTATTTAGCATAATGCAGTCTCTACTGCAGGGGTAGGCAACCTTTCCCCTTTAAGGGCTGAGGGACTTCAGCTCCCAGAAGCCTCAGCCATGTTGGCCAATAGTCCCATGTTGGCCAATAGCTCCTGGGATTCTGGGAGCTGAAGTCCCTCGGCCCTTAAAGGGGAAAGGTTGCCTACTTGCTCTACTGCAAGCCTTTGCATCATGCCAAGTGCTGTAACTTAGCAATTCTAGCCATACAAAATATTTTACAACTGTTTAAAGGAACATTGTCCCAACAGGTCTATCTGAAACAAGAGTATGGCACAAATAAATCTTTCTCAAAGCCCACGTTATGCTTTGTTTTTTCTTCAAGTATGTGACTTCATCATTCTACTTGAAGTGTACTGATCATTAATAAAAGTTGTGTATTGTGTTATTCTCAATATTCAGCATGAATAGTATGACAATATCCTAGGGAAACTATAGAAAAAGTAGTCAGCAAATTGTAAAGAAAAAAAAGATCTGTGGTATTCAAACTGACAGGAAACCACAAGAGGCATAAAAGCAAGGCACAAGTTTGACATTTTTCTTAGGCTGTTACTTAACTTATTTCTTTTCCTGAGATTGCAGTACAGTAAACAAGGCTGTGAATCACACTTGTAAAAATAAAATCCGATTGTTCCAGGTAACAGGTTAATTTGATTGGCTTTCACTGAAATATTTCCATGGCAGAAATATATTTAGGAACATATAACTTGCTGTGAATTTAGTAGAATCACTGGTTCATATAACACACTCCTGTTAACATGGACTGATAGCAATTTTCCAGCATTTTAGACAGGAATCTTTTTCAGTCTTTTCTGAAAATGGATTGTACATGGATACATGCAAAACATGTGCTCAACCACTCTTGCAATACTTGTATCTTGTATAAATCAAGAATGTTTTATAAGTAGTTGCCTTTGTGACCATTAGTTTTTCATGGTCTGAGTAAGTAAACTGCTCTTCCTGAGACTAGGGGTTAAATCCAGTCATTAGGACCACCAAATCAACAGGAACGTGGGAAATCAACACTCTAGTGGAAACTAACAACTATATTTAGAATGCATTAGATCCATTGTCCTATTTGGGGCTTTCTTCTTTCTCATGAATTACTAAGAACACCTTTGAGGTTTGTTTACTATTGTCTACTTCATTCATCGATAAAATTTTCTCCATTAGGTAAATCAATCTATCAGTGAAGGAGCACTTTTCATTATGGCTCATAATGTCCATGATCCAACGATGCTTGAAAAAACAGAGCACTTCTAGATTAATAAACTAACCAACTTCACACCATATGGCCTTCATTTGAGGACAATACCATTCGTTGCTCCAGCACCTTCCTCTAAATTACAGGTATAGCCCTGGAAGTCTAATGATCAATTTCAACTAGAGCTGATCAGTTATTCAATGGTGAATCAATACACAGATAAATCCAACTGATTCAATTACACTTGTTCTTCCACATTCACTGGGGTTAAAGGAAGAGGATCCCCGTGAATGTGGGAAAAGCACAAATAACAAAAACACTATTTTTTCACCTGAGAGAATACCTTTCTAGGAATCTCTAGGTCCTCCAGTGCAACTCTGTGGTCAACATCTGCCAGATGTTGACCATAGAATTGTGCTGGAGGAGCTATAAATGCCTAGTGGAGTGTTCTCTCTAGGAATCTCTAGGTCTTTCAGTGCAACTTTTGGATAAAATCAACCAAACCATAGAGATTGCTAGAGGACCTAAATATTCCTAGAGAGAACATACGGTAAGTATGTCAAGATGTAGAATGAAATTCAAAAAGATTTACAAAGTTGGGGAAAAACTTGAAATTGTATTTGATTTTAGTGACTAAGGGCCTTGGCAGATGACTAATTAAGTCGTCTCCGAGGCAAGGAAGAGGAGGGGCAGATGCACGAGCAGCGCCCCTTCCTCCTCCCGAGGTTGCCCTCGGAACTGCCGGCCCTCCGTACGGCCGGCGCTCCGGGGGCAACCTCCCGCCGCAGCGTCCTCACACGCTGCAGCAGAAAAGCCAGGGAAAGTGCACCCGATGCATTTAGGGCGCACTTTCCCTGTCTTCTGAAAGGAGCGCTGATTTAGCGCTCCTTTCAGGGACACCGGCAGTGCGCCACGGTGCGGCTGCCGTAGTTCCATGGCGCACCGTCCCAGGGCGTCCCGGACGCCCTGGTTTGCTTCCCCCCTCTGATGAATATTTACTGAGAATGTTATTTTTGTTCCAGACAATAACTATTTTAACCAATGAAGTACCATTTAAGCAATGGCAAAAGGATTTCTCAGAATTTATTTGGCAAGGGGGGAGGGGAACAAGAAAAAAAATTAAAATTTTACAAGGTGCAAAGAAAAGAGGGGGATTGGAGTAACTGAATTTGAAAACATGTATTTCTGCATGATGCTTGGTTTGGTTGAAGGACAAAATCACATTGAACAATAAGGGATTGTTAGACCTTGAGGGACATGACCTGAGGCTTGATTGGCATGGATATTTGTGATACAATAAGGTTAAAATTAATGTAGATTTTAATAATCACTTTGTAGGGTGTGCCTTGTTAAGGATTTGGAAAAAAATACAAATGTAGGTTATGACCAAAGATACCTGTGCAGGTTTGAAATTACCAAAATGTTTTAAAATGGAACCAAGATCAATACAGAATTAAATTAGAAAATGACATTACAGGGTTATATTTCACAATGGAATTCTTATAGATAAAATTTTGAAAGATTTAAATTGGACAAAAACTATGGCTTTGAGTACAATAAATCTGAACTTGAAATTCAGTTATGTACAGATGATTAGCACTGGATAGGCAAAATGTATAAGCTCTTGTTAAAATGGGAGATGGAAGTGCAACAAGTTAAAGACTGAATGATAAAATGGGCACAAAACTTTGAATATCATATCCAATTAGAGCAGGAGGGATGTGGTCATATTGTTTGAAATTTACACTGTGTTATGATAAGGAGAATTTCTGTAAAATGATGCACAGTCATCCATCCACATTCACTGGGGTTAAGGGTACAGGACCCACGTGAATGTGGAAAAACCACGAATAACAAAACACTATGTTTTTACCTGAGAGAATACCTCTCTAAGAATCTCTAGGTTCTCCAGTGCAACTCTGTGGTCAACATCTGCCAGACATTGACCATAGTATTACACAGGAGGAGCAACAAATGCCTAGTGGACTCTTCTCTCTAGGAATCTCTAGGTCTTTCAATATGACCTTTAGTTAAAGTTGATCATAGAGTTGCACTGGAAGACCTAGATATTCCTAGAAAGAACATATTAATGAAATCTGTGAATAATCAAAGCTGCAAAAGTAAAAGCCACAAATGTGGAGGGGCAAGTATACTGATAGTATTTGAATCCAGAAAGAATGGCTAATATATTATAAGGGGACATATAGTATATATTTGAAACATCGAGTTGAGGTATTTTATTATGTGGTGGACTTGTATACATGGTACAATTTTGGACTTATATACATGATACTATACACACAAACACACACAGAGAGTACAATAAAGATTCTAAAGATTAATATTCAATTGAAACTAGAAGACCAGATGGAAAAGAAACATGGAAGACTACTGTGATAGATCATTATGGTAGCAAAGTTGTTATACGCACAGAAATGGGGGAAGGGAATATTGAAATTCCAACAAAATAGGACTGACTGTTAAAAATGTCTGATCCAGCAGAGATGTATAATCCATCTGTTCTTAATAGCAAAAAAAATCTTTGGGGATGTTTTTGAAAGATTGGGAGCCTCTGGGTGTTGTTGTTTGTTTGTTTTTGTCGGAAAATGGAAATAATATGTTAACTGGGGGGTGATCATTAATAGCTTTGGTTAAGTAACAGAAGTTTATATAGAATTTTTTGTAGTTGTAGAAGTGAGACTTTGGGACTAAGCATTATAACCATCAGAAAGAAAGCTGGAAGTCATTGTAAATATCTGTTTCTTTGATTCTTTATTTTTCTCTCTCCTGTTCTTTCTAGTCTTTGTTTTCTTTCTTTGTATCAATTGTTTTATTTGTATGTTTTTTTATGTAATTACATTTCTAAAATAAAATGTAACAGTCTCAAAACCAGAATCTCAAATGTCAGTTTGAAAATGATTTGCATGCCACAATTTGCACTATCCTGAGTTGTCATAACATTTACACTGGTTCCACCGACAGAAAAGCAGAGACACTATGAACTATTGTTTACATGTATGTTTGGAAGCTGAAGCTGAGGTGTGGATTTTTAACTATGATTAAAATAAACCATGACTTGGCATAATGTAAGTGTTGCTCCACCTCTAAAGTCGGTTATTAAAAATGATCACTCATTCCATATGTATTTTTTCACACAGCTCCCCAGATCTGTAATGGTTCCCTGAGCTCTGATACTATTTTCAGTTCCTATCTACATCCAAAGAAGATGAAAATTAGCAAGAGTCATTAAACACAAAAGTCATTCGTGGGAATGGCTATCAGTAATCACAGAACCAGCAGAACCCATCTCAGTGCCAAAGAACTAACAAACAGTACTCAAAACTCAAGCATACAATTGGCCATCCATATCCAACAGATTTTTTCCCCATGGATTCAATCATCTACAGCTTGAAAATATTATCAAAAAAGCAAGGCTTGAATTTTGCTGTTTTATATAAACAACACCATTGTATTTAACAGGACTTGAGCATCCATGATTTTTGTATCCACTTGGGGTTCTGAAACCAAACCCCAGTGGAAACCAAGGGCCCACTGTATAATATATAAGACTAAATATTAGCTAACAGAATGGGATCCAGTAATTCTGAGGTTAATACAACGTAGTTTGATTTTCATAATGTTTTTTTAAAAAATATTTGGGCAACATTAGGGGTGGAAAGAAAATTGTTGAAAAGATATGTATTTTGAGTTACGAAATTCTGGTGAGAAGAATCCAGGACTGATGAGAATCTTCACAGTTCAGGTCTTATTCTGAATAAAATTTGCATGTAGATGCTTTGTGGAGGGAACAGCACATTCCACACAGAAGTAGAAATATCCATAGTCCATCAGAAATAACAGCAGAAAACGCTGTTTTTGGTGCAAAACAACCATGTGTGAATTTTTAACAGATTAATTCCCAGACTAAGAAGAGGCTTCAAAAACTGTATGGGTTTTGCAGACTTTATAGCAGTGGGAGGAAAACTGCTAAAATTATTCATTGATTTCTTTGAGAAGAAACTTGTCAGCATGGGCTAAAATAAATAGCCTCTCCCTATTTTGAAATCTACATGTTTAGCTGGAGTTGAAAGCCCTCCCTCCATCTTAACTCCTACTGTCCTGGCCTTGGAGGGAGAGAAGAAGAGGCAGGCACAGTTCCACCATGACTAGTCCCAAAGGCAGAGAAAAGTCCTCCCTCCATTCCAACTGCCACCATCCTAGATTTGGAGGGAGAGAAGAAGTGGCAGTATCTGCTGGACATGATCCCCTTCACCATTGCCAATCCCTTCTCCATTTATGTTGTGTCTTTTCAGAGAGTAAGACTGAGGTCAGGGAACTGTCAAATTAACAATCTGTAAACTGCTCTGAGAGTCTTTGTGGCTGAAGAGTGGGGTATAAATAATTTAAATAAATAAATGAATATACAACACACATGGCTGACATGGGAGCAAAATGGAACCAAGCCACAACTTCTAGTTTGGTCCACTCCAAGCTGGATAGTGCAAATTATTGCAATGGTGTGTGGACTGTGCACCGGTGTAGAGATGAAGGAAGAGGTAGAGTCGTCAGCACCACTGATGAAAATCACAAACACAAGTGCACGAGTGGCCAGCTGCACCATCAACTCACCACACACAGTGTGGAATAAATTGATGACAAACATGGCAGGTCACCAATAGTAAAATGGATTTAATAAAAACAGTAACAAACTAGATGACCAAACGGAGCCGTAGGGAAGCGTAGAAAGAGGGCATGTACGGGGGGCTTCCATGATCATGCTGTGCTGATGTGCCACTGGGTACACTGATGCACCATGCAGATGGTAGATCAATCATGAGATTGAGTCATAGGCCGTGCAGGGCATCCAATGGGCTGGTTGCTGGCAGGATGGGAGAAGCAACTGGCAGTCTCTGGCAGCAATACATGTGCTCATGAGCATGCATTTGGGGTGACACAGAAAAAAATAATTGTGTAGTGTGTCTTGCAGGACAGTTGATGATGTGGATTGTCCATCAGTTCTCAGCCCATTGTGAGAGCTGGTGGTGTGGTCATCCAATCAGAAATAAGATCTTGGTGGTTTTCTATCAGTGACTCATCACTTGGAGTGTTTCCTGACTGCCTTCCATCAGATTAAATCAGCCATTAGATACTGGTAACAACTTCATACTAGTTCACTATACTGAGTTTATTATAGGTTTTTGCATTGTCTTTCAGGCCATTTGTCTTATCACATTGTTTTGTGTTAGGCTAGCTTAATGACTTGGACTAGGCAGTGGACCTATGTGCTCAACATTAGTCAGTTTAACACAAAGACATTTCAGCTTTATACTTTGGTCCACACATACACATAATTCTTTACTATTCAGACTTCAGGAGCATAAATTTTGCAAAATAAAACCCCAAGGCTATGTCTCAAAATGGAAATATAAGAAAATCCTCTGTAAAATGCAAAGGAGACAAGGAGAGTCAGCAATGGAAGTACTTGAACAGGGTAATTAGCAGCAATGGATGGGAGTGGGACTGTAGCTATCAACCTTGCAAAAGCTACCTGGAAACATGATTTAAGGGAGAGGCGGAAACAATCATGGGAAACAGAATAAGCCAACTAGGCTTTACAACTGGACAGACTAAGGCATATGGAACAGGCCAAAGCAACCTTACCAGGGACTCCATGTCAAGAGCAGCTACAGCCAGCCTGATGTGCTTTCCAGCCACTGCCAGAACAACAGGCTCTTTCTTAAGGCATCCAGTCTATAGGGAACAGACCTAACTGGACACTGGGAATGGCCAAAAAAGGATGGGCACAAAAAAGGCCTAGGAACTTTGGGACTACAAAGGAAGTGATTCCCAAAGGGACTTCTTTCCTTAAAGTGGAGGAAAACAGAGACTTGTGCAAAGGCCATGGTGTAACATTGTTTTTGGAGAAGCTTGGCTTGATTAGAGCCAAAATGGGAAGAAATGGATTAGAGACCAAAATCATGAGTAAAGAGTTTTGAATTTTATATGCAAATTTAAGTCCATGGATTTCAAAAAGCAGGGGAGATAGAGTGTTTTGCTATCAGAGGAGGACTACACAAACCCTAAAGAGACTCAACTGAGGCTAAATTCACAAGCATGTTTCATTGAAAATATGCTTCCATGAAATCACTGGAACTTGTTTCTGAATAACAATGAATAAGATTAGTCTATACATAATGACCTAATCCAGCTGAAGTACACACTGAATCTCTGGGAATTTTGTAAGCCTATATATATATATATATGTGTGTGTGTGTCTGTCTGTCTGTCTGTCTGTCTGTGTCTTGTTGATTCAGAACTGAACAGATTTAGGCCAATGCTTTTCAAGGCACATGCTAGAACACTTATTTCCTCATTGGCCATTTATACTCAGTAGATGCAAAAACAATGACCAATTTAAATGACAAAAATGCCCCGCTCTCCTTGAAAGGGTCAACAACAATATTAAAATAAGAGGCTTTCAATGCAGTATTCTTGCCTGTCTAGACATATATAGTCAGTTTTACAAGAAGACAAAATGACTTTATGAAATTAAATGCATCATCATCATCATCCCTCTAACTGTATTGTTACACTTAGCCTATCTTCAAAAATGGCCCATATTAATCAGATCTATCTTAAGATGCCAAACCTAAAATGCCAAGACTGAAATTATTATTATATATATGCTTACCCTTGGTAGAGAAAAAGGCAGAGATGAGTGAATGGGGGAGGAAGTAAGCCCCCCCCCCAGCGTAATATATTGAAAGAAAAAACAGTACAGTACTTGTTACCTGAACTCTCCTAAATTTATCTCTTCCAGGACAAAGAAAGAAACAACGCAGAAAAATAATAACAGCCATGCAGGATTAGATTAAGGGTCTGCCTAGAACAGTATTCTCTTCCAGGTAATGTGGTGCTCAACTCCACCCTTCCATTTCTTGAAAACATATCATGCTTCATGGCATTACCACAACCAGTGTGCTTTATAAATGGGAGGAAACCATGATGTGAAATTGTCCAAAATCTGGGAATAACAGCTATGAAGCACCTTATAAAGTTTTTAAAAACTGCAAGAAAATATCCATCAGCCATCTCATAGAAAAGGTTCTTACGTAAACACCAAGGACGTTTTCACACGGGGCTTTTTGAGGAGGCAATCCTACCTCCGTCCGGCCCCACTACGGCTCCATTTCCACGTAGTTCACATGCACGCGGCGGCAAACCCCGCCCCTTCCGGTGCCATCCCTGCATCCGTCCGGCTTTTCGCTTCGTGTGGTCAAACGCACGGAGCCCTAAGTCCGGCGTCACTCCGGGTGGCAAAAGGCTAACTCCGGCTAACTCTGACTTCAGGTAATTCCGGCTGTCCACCCGGAATTAGCCTGCCGCCGACGGAGCCATTCCGGAATCGGCGGCAGGAGCCGTTCCGGAACGGCTCCACCCGGCTTTAGGGGCCCCCGTGTGAAAACGTCCCAACTATTCTTAAGTATAGTTAACAGTCTAAATAAATTGTACATATAATAAATAAATTGTACATATAATATTCTACATATAAATTATTAAACTATATGCTAACTCTCCTACGAATTTTTTTCTCCAATCTCCCCTCTCTCTCAATTTCCCAGCTGTGATTTCTTCCCACCTCTTCTTTCCCTGGCTCTCACAATATAAAACATGCACACAGACACACACACAAACACATTATATGCCAACTTTACTAAAGCAGTTTTTTGTTTTTGTTTTAGTGTGCCTTCAAGTAATTTCTGACTTATGGTGACCCTAAGGCCAACCTACAGTATCATGTTTTCTGAGGCTGAGAGTATAGACTTGCCCAAGGTCACCTAGGGCGGTCATCATGGGAACTGTATTTTATTGTGGCACCAGAGCTCTCTGACAGAGAAGGCTCAATGTCTCAGAAAAACAACAACAATTCCCATGATTCCCTAGCACTAACCCTAACCCTAAAAGTGGACTCAATTTGCACTATTTCTGGCAGTCTGCAACCCCCCCTAGTAGGTTTCTATGGCCAAGTGGGGATTCAAACTCTAGTCTCCAGAGTCACAATCCAATGCTCAATCCACTATGCCACATTGGCTCAAAGCAAGACTAGTGCTTAAATGCCCCTAAACTCACCAGTTCCTATCAGATATTGGAAGCTAAGCAGGGTCAGCTCTGCTTAGTAATTTGATGGGAGACTGCCAATGAATACCAGGTGCTATATTTCAGCGAAAGGAACTAGCAAAATTACCTCTAAGTATTCTTTCCCTTAGGTCTAATCTGCACTGTAGAAACAATGCAGCTTGATACAAGTTAAGCCATTTTGAATAGGTTTGAAGTTGCCCAACTTTACAGTGTGTGCATGTGTATGTGTACGCACATGCATACACTGGAGTCAAGGTATCCTCTTGTATCTTTGGTGGGAGTTGAAGGCCTAAACGCCATGTTCTACTAAAGCCATATTTTACAAAATAATACATCCAATCCTCCTGCTGTGTTTCACTCTGTACTGAACTAGTACTACCTGCTTTTACTGAAGTTCTAGTTGATATTTTTAGCATGTTTAGCCTTACATTTAGGTTTTTCCCAGATGGCTAGATCCTTGAAGGGTTTTAAGCCCTTTATGACACAGAGCTTTCTCACCTGACTTCAATGTTCCCAGTGGGATACACATCAAAACTAATACTAGAGTTGCTAAGGGCAATGTATCTGACACTGCAAGTCCACAGTACATAACATCTTACAATCATTTGACATGGAGAAGAGTTACATTATTTAAATTACTTTCATATATATATAATATATATATAATATATATAATATATGTATAATATTATATATATATATATATATATATATATATATACACAGAGAGAGACGCACTCACTCACACACACACACACACACACACATACACACATACATGTACAGAGAGAGCAAAAAAGCAAAAATTGGGAGATTTAGCAACTAGTTACTACACTAATCAGCACTTTTAAAATGTGATAGATGGAGTTTTAGATAGGCAATGACATCCTCTGTAGAAAAGATACATTGTATTTCAAAGGGCTGCTCATAGTGATTAAATCATACTTGACAACTTATCAAAAATATGCTGCTATGGGATGTCATTTATTTCTCTGCTCCATGTGCTTCTTGCCTTTCTGTCTGTCTCTAAAGGATCTGCAGAACCTAGATGGCAAAGAGCTGCAATAAATATTTGAGTAGTCTAAGAAAAAAAATATATATCTACCTGAAATACTGACCAATCCTCTGGATGTTTCCACTGAAGACATCATGGTTTGGACAGGGCTGTGCTACTGCAACTGAAAATTGTAGTTTCCACTGAATTATTATTACTCAACACACGGTACTATTTTTAAACAAATTCTGTACTGAGGCCAATAAGAGTAGCATTTACTGAAAACTGAAAGTACTGTACATGTTTAGTACAAAAATGGGGCTTTCCAACTTCCTATTTGAGTGGGAGCACATGGGGTGCTCTCAATGCACTTGTTATTCTTTCAAGCAAGGTAACAGAATATGCTTTACAATTAAGAATTCTAGAACAAGACAAAAATGCATGAAATACAAAGCAAATACCACAGTGGAGGTTTTCTGAGGAACATTTTGAGGGGGGGGGGGTGCTAATGGAATAAATTATCTGACCTGGGCCTCTCCATTTCCATTAAGTATGAGTGGTTCCTGGAAGAAGTGGCGGTAACAATTTCTAAGCCTAGGAAACATTTGGCATGTGTGGTGTGTTTCCCCTGAAAACCACAATATCCTTCTTTACAACCCCAGGAGATGTTCATAATGGCTTATGAGAAATTCTTAAAATAAAATAAAACTCAAATATGTCACAGGAACAGATTTCATACAGTACCTTATGGAACCAGAATTATTCAGCAATAATATTATTCAGCAGTATTTCTTCTTGTTGCATCTCCCACAAAATTCTGTTGAATCAAGGCAGTTAGCAAGTGGTTCTTGCTTAGCTCATGTGAGAAGCAACCTTCTTGTGGAAGACACTAAGTATCTTATTGTACATCCATGCTCTTAAAGCACTTTCACTTTCACTTTCACTTTCCATGAATTCTCAAATGCAGGGGTAGGCAACCTTTCCCCTTTAAGGGCCGAGGGACTTCAGCTCCCAGATGCCTCAGCCATGTTGGCCAATAGCTCCTCGGATTCTGGGAGCTGAAGTCCCTCAGCCCTTAAAGGGGAAAGGTTGCCTACCCCTGCTCAAATGCAATCATCTTGCAACAATCTGGGAAGGCAAGTCAGTATCACTATTCTCCCTTCCTCATTTGCAAAGTACCATATATACTCAACTATAAGTTGATCTCATGTACAAGTCGAGGGCAGGTTTTGGAGCCAAATTATGAATTTTGATATGACTCATGGATAAGTCAAGGGTAAAACCTAGGAAGATGTAAAAAAGGAATTAAAGGATGAATCAAAAGAAAACAATGCCGAAGAACTGTAAAAATTCAAGCTGGCGTATCTGTTTGTGTTCACACTAAAGCTGGATGGATGAGAGAGTAGAGGAGGGTAAGTGCTTCCAGGCCAAGACCCAAGAGATGATTCCTTTTTAATCAGATTCTACATATTTATTTTTGAAGGTGAGTTTGAAAAAGAAAATACACCTACAACCCATTAAACTAATTAAAATAGACAACTTTAATTAGCTGATGTGTAAGTAAGAATTCTGTCTTTTCTCGTTGGCAGATGTAATAATTGAACACCTACTTTATTTTCAACAAGATACTAAAAATTATTCCCTTGTGATTTTGAGATCTAATAAAATATAAATGACCAACTGGAAAGAAAAGAATTACGTAGTATACATAAACACACACAGATACAGACATCTACCTATGCCTGTCTGTTGAATGCACATAAATGGACAAATGCTTTAATTATGAACACAGAAAATATTAAGGAGCAAGATATCAGGTAAAATATTTTTTAAAAATCAAATCTTGATTTCAAACCACTCATACAAGTCTTGTCTTCTATGCAGCTGGAATTTTCTATGACATTTTCACTAGGGCACTTTCTACTCTTGATGAGACAAGATGGTTTTAAACATGAATAGTATTTTGCTCTTGCAGCAGTAAGAGCTATCAAAATGAGATTTTCAAATCAAAGCCAAAACTGTTTCAACCTACATGTGCATAGGTGGCTCTTAGACTCCAGTTTAGAACTTTTACATTTGCTGTCATGGCAGCTTTTCAGTGTTTCTGGGGCATGGTGCATGTAAATACTGTGCTGCACAAATGTTGTGATGCCACCCGCTGGACGGTCAGCTTGGGGGCAGTGTCAGGGTGTGTGCTGTTTTTACGCCATGCCCCCACGCCACCCCAAAGCCAGGATTTTCCCCCGGTCTGTTTTGGCCCTTAGTTTTAAAAACTTATTTTACAAAAGTTAAAAACAGTTCAAAAGCAATATTGTTGAAAGTCCCATTGTAAAAATAGTTTCAAATATATTTAAAACATAATTTAAAAAAATAAATACTGATAGTGACTGTGATCCTACATTGTTTCACCAAAGCATAAATGTCCTCAGACAGACAAATATTACACAACTTCTACAGTTAATATCAACATAGTGTAACCTATGTGTATAAATATAGATCAGGAGTGAACAACTGTGCTGGGGGGCAGGGGTCATCCTCCTCTCACATCTGGCCAGGAGACTACACTGGCAGTTTTCAGCATCACTTCCAATTGTCATTTTTTTGGGGGGGAGGGGGATTTTTAGGAGGTGTGTGGCTCAGAGGGGTGAGAGGAAGCAAGCCACCACATATGCAGTAGTTTGGGGAGCTCCTGGCTGGTTTGGGGGCAATAACAAAACCACCATAAAATCAGTCCATTTTTTTTAGCATGAGAGTCTGTGGGCTTTATGGGCTTCTGAAGGTGCTTTAGAGCTACAGAGCAGTCTCAAGGGTTACATGAAACCTGTGGTCCACACTTTGCCCACCCTGCTATAGATTATTAGGAAATGACCTGTTTCATGTTTAAATCAATAGAGGACTTACAGCAAATGAACAATCTAATATTTTTACTATAATAATTGTTCATTCAGAGTCAGTTTCCTATGATATCGGTGTAATGGCACATCTGCTTGTATTTGGATTCCTGTATCCTGGCAACAGAAAAATACCCTCTCCTCCCACAACCTGGTGAGGGTTGCTAGTTTCAGAAGTCAGTCAAAGCATGAGATCTACAATTATTCTGCACTTCACATTTTCTCTTTTCTTGATAGTAATTAAATGTTCAAATATGTTTGACTATTTTTATTTCAGAAGAAATGAAATAATTCATGTTCCTTTCAGCAACCTTGTAAATTGCTGCCTTTGCATAGCATGTATGGAAAAAGCAAAAAACAGCTCAAGTTCACTACCCTAAGGTTTTGTTGTCTTTGAAGTTTTTTTTTTAATGGCAACTGGAACCATGAATATTAATAAGTACAGTGTATGAAAGCAGGAAGTCCCATATTCATCAGCATCTGCAGTTGTGAACAAAATTCTATTAAATGCAGAATTCAAAATATACTGCTATAAACAAGCTTGAGTACCTGCTCATAAGCTTATACCATTTGGGGGGAAACTAAGGGGCTGTACAGATCAGCAAAAAGAGGTGCTTTCAGGTTGACTTGGAGGCATGGCATTTAGATGATGCACACCTAAAAGCTGGCAGGAAAGCACCCTCTAGGTGCCGTATGCCAGGAAAAGCCACTCCAAAAAGGAGCAGCTTCTTTCCGCTTCTTCTAGAAAGATGTGCATCTTCACATGTGTGTATGTATGCAGCAATACCGGTGCATCAGAAAAAGGGTGCCAGAGATTTAAAACAGCCATATAAATGCATCACCGCATGTATGGCAATCCAGAGCATGCACCCTATGATGCAGGCTTTAATTTAAAGCACCCTATGCTTCCAGGTGTGGATGCACTGCCACAGGTGTGCTTGAATATTAGAACTCTAGCCCTAATTGTAACCCTAACCCTAACCCTAACCCTAATTGTAACCCTACGCATGCGCCCTAGCAACTGTTCTCTATTATGACAATAAATGCATTCCATCGCATGTATACTTGCTGTCAAAATGCACAGTAGTTTCCATGAAAGAAGCTTTTGTGGTCTCTTCTTCACAAGCATGCATAAGACCTGCACACCACTTCCTGGCATGCTTGTGGGAGGGCTCCTGGAGTAATGTTTGTCTGTGTGTCCTGTTGACCATGTCCCTTGCATTACCACCAGCTGCATGTATCCACACAGACCTCCCTTGCATGTACCTCTCCCCCCCCCCCCCCCCGATCTGTGTGGAACATGTTTTGTGGAGGACGATGGAGTAGGTGTCTTTTTGGTCATTCCTCCACTCCAAGGGTGGCATGATCAGACAGTGGCACCTGTCCACAGCACCCACTACTTGGGGGAAGCTGAGGTAGCAAATTCTTGCATGATCCGTGGGTGTATGACAGGTCCTGAACAGGTGCACAGGGATGCTGAGCATCATTCACCTTTGTACACAGAGAGTGACAGACTGTATACCAGCCTATGACGTGTTTGGTGCAGGTGCGCAGGTATGTGTTCCTGCACATGTGTGCATGCATCTGAGAGAAAAAGAAAAAAACGTAAAGCAGCCACTGCCGGCCTGTACAGTTGCTCTGTTTCCCTACACAGTATCCTTGGGGCCAGTGGTGCGGTTGGCGGGGCTTCAATGTGGCCTTGGAAAAGCCACATTGACTGCCCCCCAGTGCAATTGCTCCGTCCCCATTTAGGGCATCCTTGGGGCAGGCAGTGCAGTTGCTGCAGCTTAGGGAAAAGGCAGCTTCATGTCACCTTTTCCTGCCCATCTGTACAGCCCCTAAATCTAGACACATCAGAATATATAATAACAGAGACTGAATTTTGCATGATAATGTGCAACTAGGTGCTGTTATGTGGCTGGGCATTCCTAAACTCTCAACAGAAGTAACTACTTTTGACCATAAAGCTACACTATAGTTTGTTTTAACTATGGTTTTTGAAGAAGCCATCATCAGCTTGCAGCTGATCAAGTAAACTACAGTCAAATTCCACCCAACATTGGATTGCTGTCCTCACACCTCCTTTGTAAATGTCCAGCTGCAGCCAAGAACTAGGAAAGTATAAGCCAGGGGTAGGCAACCTTTTTGAGCTGGGGGCCGGGTTGCTGTCCCTCAAGACAATTGAGGGGCCGAAGCACCAAAAATAAATAAATAAATAAATAAATAAATAAATATGAAAATAAAAAATTAAAAAGAAATATATATATATATATATATATATATATATATATATATATATATATGCATGCACACTCTCTCAGCCCCAGAAAAGCCATGGCAAAACCCCTATGGAGATTTTGCCAAGGAAACCCCAAGAACAAGTAATAACAACAATAATCAATATCACCATGGCGGGCGGCGGCAGCGGCAGGACCGGCCTGGACCTGGTCCAAAGACCTCGGGGGGGCCGCATCCGGTTGCCTACCCCTGGTATAAGTAGATCATCTGTTCTCTTGCTTTTACAGTGGGCCCTCGAAATGAACTGGAATCTGTGGCATAGGATGCCCATAAAAGTGGAGGGAAATGCAAATAAAGAAACCCACTTCATTCTTTACCAGAGAGAATACCTCTTGAGGTATCTCTTCTTCTTCCAGCACAATTCTACAGACAACATCTGGCAGAAGTTCATCACAGAATTGCACTGAAGGACTTACAAATGCTTAGAGAAGCATTTTCTCCAGGAAATCTCTAGGTCCTCAAGTGTGATTCGATTGTTAACTTCAGGCAGAGTTGCGCTGAAGGACCTAGAGGTTCCTAGAGAGAACTTATAATAATAATAATAATAATCCACAAATAATCAAATCCACAAAAACTAAAGCCAAAATCACAAATGTAGAGGGTCAATTGTATTCCACTAAGGAAACAGGATGGGAAATATGAACATTCTCCTCCTCAGAGATGTCTGGCCAATCTCACTACGTTCCTGAGCAACACAGAGACCTAAAGCTTCTCTTTAATAATACTTTTCTAACAACAAAAATCCTTTCCACTATGCTCACTCATTTCTGCACCCCCACCCCACCCTGCCCACATTCCAATGCTAATACTTTATTGGTAAAACAGCAAAATGAGCCTTAGCAATAACCCCAGTCCTTAGGTGGGAATGTAATTTTTTACTAATTTCGTCCCCAGGGGAAGCAACAATTAATTTTAGCAGTTGATGTCCCACTATAAGAGACCTTTAAAAAGAGAAACAATTTTCCAAGATTGTTTGCAGTTCAGGACTTATTTTCTACAGAATTCACATACGGTGTTTTTTGTGCAGAAAATAGCATTTTCTGTGCAGACAGGGTGACTGTTTCAATTTTTAGTTGATTTACTAAACCAGAGGTGGGCAAAATGTATCTTGTGGGCTACATGCAGCTTCCAGGCCATTTTTGTGGTTCCCACAACCTCCAAGGGGAAAAAATGGCTTCAAAATCCCCTAATAACCTGAAGGGGGACTAGAGGCAATTTCACAGAAGGCTATAAAGGTCATTTGAGCCCAGGGAAAACCTTTTTTTAAACAGGAAGTGACTTGAAGTAGACCAATTTCTCTTGTAAAAACAAGCGGGGGGTTTTCTGGGCCTAATACAGCCCCGGAGACCCCACCCCACCCATTTAGTAAAATGCCCTTTGTGCTCCTTAGCAGGTGTTGGGTTGCATGTGAATGCAAACTTTTTTTTTATTTTTTGTAGGAGGAAGTTCAAGGTCTCCTGGGGGGCAATTTAACTCCAAAGAATTGCTCCCTGTCTTAAACACAGCAATGTTTGTTGGATGATTGAAGTTCAGATATATTAAAAAGCCAGAGTTGAATTAAAAAAAAATCACAGATCTCCATTATGCCTAGATTTACCAGAAAATGCTCCAATGGGAGAAATGTCATACCAATTGCAAACAGAATTATTCCATTCCCTTCTTTCATGCCAACATGAAGAACAGCACATTTACTTCATTTCATTTACACTACTTCTTAGCATATTGCAGAGATGAATGGACAAAAAGCCTGCATTCCTTCTGAATTGATAGTTAACACATATCACCATTATTTGACAATTACAGATTTTTATAGATTTTTCAAACACACCAAAGTATCAAAAATCTTTCCAAAGGCAGGTATTTCCATGTACAATACTTCTGACATAAGTGTGGCATAAGAAAGTCTTAACAAAATAGTGTAGCAACTGGCAAAACTATTGGAAAGGGAGGTCTACATTACTTTGGGCTTCAGCTGGGGACTTAACTAAGGTAAGGCAGATGCTGCACTCAACTAGACTAGTCTAAAGAAATGTGAGTTCATAGAATATAGCTTTTTGGGTTTTGCCCATTCTTGTTTCTCCATATCTATTCATTCTGTGTCAGTGTGACCTGGGGTGGGATGGGGGGCTGTCCCTATAATTTGAAGAGCAAACTTTCTGATCTCTTCTTTTCATTAAAAATAAATAAATGCTAGAATACTATAGTGCAAAGGGGCTATTTCACTGATGCACTGCTGCTCTACAGCAGCATTAAAAGATAAAGGTTTCCCCTTTGATAAGGTTTTCATTGTCTGACTGTAGGGGGCGGTGCTCATCTCCCTTACTAATCCAAAGAGTCAGCATTGTCAAAGATAACTGTGATAATGTGGCCAGCATAGCTTCACAGAATGCTGTTACCTTCCTACCTATTTATCTACTTGCATTTTTATGTGCTTTCGAATTGCTAGGTTGGCGGAAGCTGGGACTAGTGATAGGAGCTCACCATCATGTGGCACTTGGGCCTCAAACTGCCCACCTGCCAATCTTGTAATTGTCTGAGACAGCGTCTTAACCACTGAGCCACCACGTCCCTATACCCCCTATATATTAATGGGGGAGGGAATCCTCTAAAAAAGTAGAGAATGGGGAAACAAAGGAGAGTTTTTTCTTCCAATATGTCTTGAAATAAAAAGAAACCCACCTGAACATGAGAATAAAATTTTGTAGGTGATGCTGGGGAGTGCTGGAAAATAGTCAAGAAATACTGTTTGGAGATTTTTAAAACAAACAAACAAAGAAAGAACTATAGCAACAAATACTGTAACTTCCTAACCCATCTGGAAGAACTCCATATCTGGAAAGATTTTGCAGCCATATGTTACTTTCCTAAGAGCAGGGATTGGCAACCTACGGTCCGCGGGCCTGTTCCAGCCCAGGGCCCCCCGCTTACCGGCCCCTGCCGACCCCTGCCGCCGCCTGCCACCGCCGCTGCGAGTTTAGGCTGCCGCGGGGCTGCACACATCGCGATCGCCATTTTGTTTTCCAAAATGGCAGCTGTGACATGTTTGCGCATGCGCAGGAGTACTGCGCATGCACGAATAAGTCGCAGCCGCCATTTTGGCAAAACAAATGCGTGCCGCCATTCCCTCCCCGGCCCGCCGGAAGGGAGGACTTCAACGGACCGGCCCCCGGCTGAAAAAGGTTGCCTACCCCTGCCTAAGAGTATGGCATTATCAGTTTTTGTTTGGATACACATTTCTATAGATAGATATTCAGCTTCACTGTTTCCTGAGTCTTGAGATGGTTGAACCTTGGAACAGATTGAATTTCCATTTGCTGTTTGAGATAACCAGACCAGACCAATTGCTGATTACGCACTTCTACATGTTAACTGAGCAGAGTATGCAAAAACATCAAAGATTATCCAAGATGTAGTTATAGAACTCATAAGAATACATCTTACAAGTAGATATTCCTTTTTTGAAATATTATTGTGGCTGGTTTCTTATAATCTGCTTTTCAGTTGTTTATCCTTTCATGACTTCTGCTTAGCACAGAACATTGTTAAAACAGGAGCTAAGCAACTGTTAATCAGTCTCATGATGTACAACACACAAAATATGTATCTGCCTTTGTCTTCTGGCTTGTCATGAAGCAAAATTCATACAATGTTAATTTTGCAATCAATTTTTATATGTGCATAACCTCTCTTGAGTATAAACAGTTTCAAGAATATAAATAACCTTTCGGTATTTCTAGATAAATGCTTTCAACTGAGCCTTCTAATATGACAATTGAAATCTGTCAAATTCCAGGGATGGTTTTTCTGCTACAGCAAATGAGTAGAACCTTTCACTCTTTAAAACAATTTAAGTTAGAAACATTCTGCCAGAGCCAAGTCTCATTATTAATTTACTACATTCATTTAACTTCAGCCTTAATTGATTTTCTTTTGATGAGACAATAAAGTCCCGAAGATACTGTACTGCAATACTATGAACCAGTTGAAGAATTTCTTTCAAGCAAAAGAAAAACTAGATAATGAATATATTAGAATGTATTAAAACATTATCAGATACTATAATTTTCTTATTTATATATGTTTCTCAGCTCTCTGTACCACCATCTTTAGGAAAATGGAGGGGTACAGATTAGTTTTACAGAAGAAAAAGAGTAAAAATAACAAACCCATAAATTCTTACCCCCTTTTCTGTACCAGTCTTAGGGCCTTTGCAGACTGCCAGAAATAGTGCAAATTGAGTCCACTTTAACTGCCCTGACTCAGTGCTAAGGAATCATGGGAACTGTAGTTTTTTCTGAGACATTGAGCCTTCTCTGTCAGAGAGTTCTGGTGCCACAATAAACTACTGTTCCCATGATTCCCTAGCACTGAGTCAGGGCAGTTAAAGTGGACTCAATTTGCACTATTTCTGGCAGTCTGCAAAGGCCCTTAGTGCTAATTAGTGCTGGCCCCTGATTATCCAGTTATAACTTATCCCTTCCAATTAATACTGCCCAAGTATATGGCTCAGGATTTTTGGAAAGGTCTGCCCACATGTATCAAACCATTGCCCTTCCTGTCTTATTTAAAAAGTCAGGAGGGGGGACTCAGTGATTGCATCGAAAGAGTGGTCGATCCATTGCTAAAACAAGGCAGAATTCCATCACGCCTTAAGGGGGCAGTTATAAAACTATTGTTGAAAAAGCCCTCCAGATCCCAATGTATTGGACTCAGCCAGTTTCCAACATCTATTTTTGGGCAAGGTACTGCAGCATGTGGTAGCCACCCAGCTCCAGGTGCTTCTGGGTGAGATGAATTATCTAGATCCATTTAAATCTGGCTTCAGGCTTGGCTATGGGACAGAAACAGCTTTTTTGCTTTGGTGAACAACTTGCATGAGGAACTGGATAGGGAGAGTGCATCCTTTTTGGTTCTGCTGAACTTCTCAGCAACTTTCAACATTATCAACATGGTGACTTCCTGGGACATTTTGCTGTGATGGAACCTGTGCAGGCAAACCTAGAAGATGCTGCTGAAGGACTCCTGCTTGACTCCTTAACCTGTGCAGTCCCTTCAGGATTCAGTTTTGTTCCCCCAACTATTCAACATATATTTGAAACACCTGGGAAAAATTGTCCACTCTAAACATGTGGCTGATATACACGTCTATTATTCCTTTCCATCTCAGTTCAAGGAAGCTGTCTTGGTTCTAAACTGGTGTCTGACATCAGCAATGAATGGGATGAGAGTGAACAAAATGAAATTTAACCCAGAGAATTGTTGTTGTTTCTGAGGAAGTGGTATCACTAGTGGGGCCTGGGGAGTGCAGACTTCACCAGGTGACACCCTAAGGGGATGATGCAAGAGATGGTGGGAGGAGAAAGGAGAGGGGCCCCAAAATTTTAAAATCAAAATTTCAAATTTCAATTTTTTAAATTCTTTTCAAATTTTCTTTAAAATGATCACATTTAACCAAATCACCACTATGTATATGTAAATGCATTTAGGTTGTGGTTATGATATTGTAATTTGAAGGTATAATTTTAATTTTTCTGGTTGTTTATGTCACAATTATTAGCATGACATTCAGTGGTATATAGGAATTACGATTGATAAGTAACATTAGTGAAAAACAGCATTACTAAGAATTCTGCATGGTGTGAAATGGGAGAAGGTCAATGAGGGGGGAGTTGATACCATGAGTTACTGCACTGGGTGACACCAATCCTAGGGATATCACTGTCATGAGCCAGTCAAAAGGTACATCAGGGAGTGGAGATTCACACTGTGCTGGGTGGGGTCAAACTCCCCCTGGAAACACAAAACTGCAGCTTGGGTATACCCGATTCAACCCTGATCCTGGAATTTCAGGTTTCAGTAGTGTTCAGGAGTGTACATTTACATAGTTAAGGCTTATGAACCAGCTGCATCTGTTTCTAGGGATGCTGAATCTGGCCACAGTGACACATACACTACCTACATCTTGTCCAGGTTATTACAATGCTCTTTATGTGGGACTGCCTTTGAAGAGTGTTTAGAAACTTTAGCTAGCCCAAAGAGCTGCAGACACCTTGTTATCCAAGGCACACAATTCCCTTGTTGCAACAGCTCTGCTGCACATTGGTATCCTTCTGAGCACACACCAGTGTCCAGCCCTATACAGCCCTGGTCTGGGTTATCTGAGGGATGGTATTATCTCACATGAGCCAGACCACATTTGAGATCTGTTTCTGTCTCACTGCAGTCTCTATCCCACCACTGTCACAGACACATCTGGTGGGAACAGAGAAGAGGAATTTCTAGGTGGCAGCAGCCAAGTTTCCTTCCAAGAAAGGCTAGACTGAAATCCTCTTTGCTACCCTTTCATCGGTCAATACACTTTTGCTTCATCAAGCCCTTGAGTACTGGTTTCTCAGGAGAAAAGAGCATCCCATAATGTGTTCTATTGTTTATACTTATTGCATTTATTTTAATGACCATGCTTTTGACTCTACATTATTGACTTTTATATATTATTTCTTTAATTATATCCACTTGAACTTTTGTAAGCCACTGTGAGTCCATGACTGAGAAAAAGGCACCCCTTCACACACAGAGAGAGACTTGTTTCATTATTCACAAATTATATTGATTAGAAAGGAAATTCTGAATTATCAAAAACAAAAACAAAAACAAAAACCCTGGCCCTAGACTGCCAAAAATGGAAACTAGAAGTTACTTACAGTTTTATTTCCAACTGGCCTTTGGCTGAGTTTTGCAAGATGTGCCCAGCTGCAGAGTCAGAGGGAGAAAAAATAGTTGCCGGGCACTCCGCAGGAGCACACCCTGATCAAATCTGAGCTAGTTTTGAATGTTGTTCACATCAGACTTCTTTTGAAGTTCTAGCTTCTAATATACAAAAGTTGTGTTTTGCTTCATTCTGTCCCCCAACTACTTGAGATGGTCAACAGCAAAGACTACTAGTGCTACATAAATGTACTATCCATTCAATCACATTTTCGGATATGTTCTCATGCCTGCTGGAACCAATAAAGACACTAATCCTCTGGAGATCACATATAAGATTAAAAATCTGTATTGGGTTGCATCTACAGTAATATACAAGCACTCATTGTAGCTTTGGCTTTAGCCATTTTTTCCCCATACTGACAAAAAAGGCCAAAGTATTTATTGGATCAGACTGATTCTATACATCATGTTTCTGTAAAACCAGACAAACCTAAAATTGAGAAAGTACTCACCAGTAAGAGTATTATTTAGAAAGCTGATTGTGTCTTTGCAATAAAACATACACTAGCAGATTTATGTAATCTGAACTTCCATGTTTTTAAATACATAAATATTGCTTGTTTCTAGCTGAATTCTCATACAATATCTATTCTTAGAAGCCAAACTATGCTAACAAAAGCAACTGTTTTGATTAAAACATGTAAGCGTAATTAATGCTGACACATTGAAAGGGACATCCATTTAACGCTCGTTAAATTATTTTCCTGCTTACAAATAATGAAAGAACAGATGTCAGAGCAGTTATACTGTCATAATGTGACACTGCCAGAATACTTTTGAAAAACTGTATGATGTGAACTCCAAAGGTATTATGTTACAAGCTTTACTGGGATATAAATATCCCAACTAAATAAATAAAAATTTGTACATAGATAACCACAGATGTTCACAAAATGGAGAAAGTTTGTATGACTACCAGATTAGTCAGAAAGAACCCCCCCCGACGCGTCGGGAGGGGCTCTCTGTTGCACCGGCCATTTTAAGAGGCCGACACCGCAATTGACTGGGCAGGCAGGAAGTCCCGCCCTTCCTGTTCTGCCCAGCCAATCAGGAGGATCTTGTGAGATCCCCCAGCACACTGGGTAATCTTGCGAGATCTTTGGATCTCATGAGATTGCCTGCGAGATTTGTGGGCTATATAGCCATGTGGCTGCAGCCATTTTTGCTGGGGGAAGTCAAGTGACCCAACCCACCCACCCTTAATTAACAGCTGTTTACTTATTTACTCTCAGGCTTCGGCTGGTCACCTTCGGGGGCCAGGAGGGAATTTTCCCAGAGTTATTGTAGTCTGGGTTTTTCGCCCTCCCTGAGAATAATATAGTGTGGGTTTGCATAATAGTGATATCTGGTGCTGTCATTGATGGTTGTGAGTTACACATGAGTGGTTTAAAAGTTATCGCTTATCATATCACAATTTGGGGTCAGGGTCTTGGTCAATTATAATGTTGATATCTTATTTAGTTCTGGCGGGCAGGGACCCCCCCCCGGGGATAATTCGGCTATCAGAACTTACCAAATCAGATTAATTAATGTGGATGGTGGGTATATGTCATCAAGTTAACCAAACTCTCTATGACGTCATCAACCATGTTGATTGTGTCATCATTTGCTTACGTCATATGTTTAATTATGACGTCATTTCCGCTATGGGGGGGATGATTTGTTGAAATTGTGTAACTAATTTGAACAGGACGTTCTTGACACATGTTGTGATGGGCATGGCTTAATCTTGATTGATACTGCAGTTAAGTACAAGGACACATGTGTTAAGAACAAAATTATGGTCAATTGAGAAACTGTTATTGAAAGCTGTTTTAAGACCCTGTACAGATAAATAAAGTTGTGGCCAATTTATTATCCAAGAAAAGGCATGCAGACTCTTTTGTGTCAGTGCAATAGTGAGCCCTGGTTGTGAATTCAATCCCTGCCAGGGGCTCAGAGTTGACTCAGCCTTGCATCTTTCAGAGGTCACTAAAATGAGTACACAACTTGTTGGGGGCAATTAGCTTACAGTTGTACACCACTTAGAGACTGCTTAGTGTGGTATGAAGCAGTATATAAATGAAGGTGCTATTGCTATAGTGCTGAAGAGTCAATTGATGGGTAAATGTAAGCACCAGGCTAAAACATAGTATCAGCAATATGTAGTGGCATTAGGGTTCACAGGCTCAAAGCACTATTTTTTTTAATTAACATCACCTATGACTTCATTTGTCAGCTCCATCAGATTTCCCTGTTCCCCTTGAACAATTGTCATTTTAGATGGTGAGAGTGCAGTATCCCAGCAACATTATATTGACTGTTATCCAGTACTATCAATGTCCTCACAGAAGCAACTTTCATAAGCACCAGCAGGAAGGCTACAATCCTTGCATCCCTTTCATGGACTTAAAAGTGTTTCCAGAAGGGTGCATTAGACTACTCCCAACTTACATCAGAAAAGTGTTTGCAGGCCTTGGCATCTCCATATTAGATATCCAGTGACGCAACACTAGGCTGGTAAGCTGCACATGTTCTAATCTACTCCATCTATCTGAGCCTCTACTCCCAGAAGCAAATTTTGGTACCGCAGCAACAAAAAATGTGTCTCGACACTTTTTCAAGGCATTCACACTGCCAGGAAAGCCCACAAAGTGTGACTCTCCTCTAAACAAGCCACACATTCCACACGTGCCTTCTTTTAGCTGAAAAAAAAAATATTTTGCTCCCAACTGGAAGTAGGGAAAAAATCCACTTCCAGTTGATTTTTCAACTACCAATTTTCAGCAATGTGCAGAGGTGGGGACAGATATAGCCAGCAGTGCAACAAAAATTGACCATTAAAATTATCAGGTTGCCCACTCCTACAAGAAAAGAATATCACATTAGCCTAGTACATTTTTAACACTCGCAAAATCAGTAATTTTATCTCAACAAAGAAGTCACATAGTAAAAGACTATGAAAAATACACAGAATGCAAAATACCCTTATGAATGCAACCTCAAATCCTGCATCTTCTTGATTTAGCCAGTCAAACAGCTTCCAGATCAGCTTAAAATTAATAGTGTAAGCTGTTATTAATTTTGTAATATTATACCCAACTATTCAAAAATAAGTCCTATAGAGTTCAGTGGGACTTCCTGAAAGGTATGCATGTACATAACTTGAGCCTTATTTATTTCTGAATATTAAATAAATAAGGCTCAAGTTATGTACATGCATACCTTTCAGGAAGTCCCACTGAACTCTATAGCAGTGCAATCGAGGCAGCGTACAGCAGATTAAAACAACATTTTAATCTGCTGTACGCTGCCAAACAACCCCTTCCCTAACCCACCCAACCCTTTAAAATATATTAAACTATAACAAGATTAAAATACAAATAAAAGAAAACAATACAGTACAAATAAATAGCAGCTTAGCAACAAAAGAGCTGGAACCTTGTCATCTCCTTATACTTTTCTTTGGGCCGGGATGTTATTCAGGGAAGGCCTGCTGAAGAGAACTGTCTTTACTGCTTTTTTAAAGCAGTCAAGAGTAGTAATAAGACAGATCTCATCTGGCAGGCCATTCCATAATCTGGGGGGTGGAGGCAGAGAAGGTCCTCTGGGAGGTCGCTGGCAGTTTGGTTTTTATGGGCTGTAACAGGTTCCTCCCAGAGGACCGAAGTGCCCGGGGAGGATTGTAGGGAAGGAGGCGGTCCCGAAGATAAGTTGGACCCAAGCCATGTAGGGCTTTAAAGGTCAAAAACAACACCTTGTACTGTGCTCGGAAATTAATAGGCAGCCAGTGGATAGATTTCAGCACTGGTGTAATGTGCTCTCTCCTAGATGTACCAGTAAGTAACCTGGCTGCCATATTTTGAACTAATTGAAGTTTCTGTGTTAAGCACAAGGGTAGCCCCATGTAGAGCGCATTACAGAAGTCCAGACATGAGGTTACCAGAGTGTGTATCACAGTTTCGAGATCCCTACAGGCACTCCTGACTGTCGCATTCACCTGATTTGTCATGTGAAGCGACGAATCAGTACCCCCAGGCTGCGAACACAGTCCTTGGAGGAGAGTGTGACTCCATCTAGGGCTGGAAGTTGTATTCCCAGACCTGGTTTCGGGCCCGTGACTGTTAACACCTCCGTTTTATCTGGATTCAGTCTCAATCTGTTTTTCATCATCCAGTCCATTACCGCCTTAAGACAATCATTGAGAGGAGAGACGCCATCTGAAGTCTGAGCCGATGACTGGGTCATGGAGAGGTATATCTGGGTGTCGTCAGCATGCTGAAGACACTGTGCTCCACGGCTCCGAATGATCTCTCCCAGCGGCTTCATATAAATATTAAATAGCATCGTGGACAGGATGGCGCCCTGAGGCATGCGACAATTAAGCTCTACTCAGGAATATTTTGCACTTTCACATTTATATTATTAAAACATACTATTTCAAACAGTAAGAAACAGCATCAATGATACTGTGCAGTACATGTTAGAATATAGATGGGTTATACAGTCAAAGATGAAATGTAGAGATGTGTGTGTGGAAATTTTCCTCATGAGAACAACATCTAGAGAAACAAAGTGAATCTAACACCAGATGGCTACACAGACATAAACATATACTTTCCCAAAGGTACAACTCATGGACACAGACTTTGTTATGAGAAAGGCTTGATAACAATATGTAAACATCGTTAGGCTGAGAAAATAGTCACATGGTGGATGATGGACAGCAAGAGGCTGAGTTAATATACATCATACAAACATTATCCAATCAACATAAGGTTAACACCTAGAAGGTGGAGTATGGGAAGGGCCAAGAGAATCCTTTGATTAAGAATGTTTATGTTTCAAGATGTGAGTGCGTGACTGGCTGGAAGCAGCGGTTTCCTTGAAGCAACAAGTTGAGATCCTAAGCTTTTGGGATTGTTAAAGATGTAATCTTTCATGGCTGAACTGGACAAGTTCATCACAATGGATTTTACTTAGCTATCTTATTTCTTTTATATGCATTAATAAACTATGCTTTTGGACTTTACAATGTGCCTTCTTGACTGAGGAAGACAGGATCCTGAAGAAGGGAAGCTGAGTCAGTTACAAAGTGGCTGTAGATAAGAGTTACAAAGTGGCTGTAGATCACAACAGCCAGCTTGTCCTGCAGATTCTGCTGGGTGTCAAAGAGCATCACTGCAACACCCATCATCCACAAACTGACAGTACACATGACTAATAGTTTCAATGGGATTGTATTTAAATTATTACAAAACAATGGTATACCGAGGAGCTTAGGAGGATGAAGCGAGCTGGACAACGACTAGAGTGCGAATGGCGGAAGAGCCGTCTCTCATCCGACAGAACTCGCCTTAGGAAACATCTTGATTCCTATAGGGAGGCTTTGCGTGCAGCGCGGAAATCTTTCAGTTCTGCACGCATTGCGTCTGCAGAGTCTCGCCCGGCAGAGCTGTTTAGGGTGGTGGGGGAGCTGACAAGGGTTCCTCCTGCGCCGAATCCCCTACTGAACCCGACGACAGCCTGCTGTGAGGCCTTTAATATCTACTTTGCAGATAAAATCTCTCGGATAAGAGCCGACTTAGACACCATTGTTTTGGCAGAATCCGTAGATGAGGCATCCAGGAACTCCGTTGATGACATTTCACTGGATCAATTACAATCTGTGAGTACCGATGACGTGGACAAGTTGCTTGGAATGGTGAGGAAGACGACCTGCCCCCTCGATCCATGTCCATCTTGGCTGGTCGTCCAGGGGGGAGATGCGTTGAAGGGGTTCCTTCGGGACACAATCAATGCATCATTCAGAGAAGGCAAAGTACCATCTTGTCTAAAGGAGGCGGCGGTTAAGCCACTCCTGAAGAAGCCTTCCCTGGACCCCCTGGACAGAAACAACTATAGACCAGTCTCCTTACTCCCTTTTTTGAGTAAGGTGATCGAGAGGGCAGTTGCTTCCCAGCTCCAGGCAGTCTTGGATGAAACCGATTATCTTGACCCATTTCAAACCGGCTTCAGGACAGGATTTGGGGTTGAGACTGCCATGGTTGCTCTGACCGATGACCTCCGCCTGAGTATTGACAGGGGTAGTGTGACCCTGCTAGTGCTCTTGGATCTCTCTGCAGCCTTTGACACTATAGATCATGCCATCCTCTTAGATCGCCTGAGAGAGTTAGGAATTGGAGGCACTGCTCTGCAGTGGTTCCGTTCCTTCCTCTCGGGCAGATCTCAGAGGGTGAGGCTCGGGGACAGTTGCTCATCCAAAATTGAGCTTAATTGTGGCGTCCCTCAGGGCGCCATCCTGTCCCCGATGCTGTTTAATATTTATATGAAACCGCTGGGGGAGATCATTCGGAGGCATGGAGCGCGGTGTCTTCAGTACGCTGACGACACCCAGATATATCTCTCCATGTCCAGATCATCGTCTCAGACTTCAGATGGCGTCTCACCTCTTAATGACTGTCTAAGAGCGGTAATGGGTTGGATGAGGAAAAACAGATTGAAGTTGAATCCAGACAAAACGGAGGTACTCGCAATCACAGGCCCGAAACCAGGTCTGGGAATACAGTCTCCAGTCCTGGGCGGGGTCACACTCCCCGTAAAGGACTGTGTTCGCAGTTTGGGGGTGCTCCTTGACTCATCGCTTCACATGACTAGTCAGGTGAATGCGGTGGTCAGGAGTGCCTGTTATCAGCTTCGGCTGATACGCCAACTGCGCCCTTATCTGGATATGAGGGATCTGGAAACTGTGGTACACGCCCTGGTAACCTCACGTCTGGATTTCTGCAATGCACTCTACATGGGGCTACCCTTGTGCCTAACCCGGAAACTTCAATTAGTACAGAATATGGCAGCCAGGGTAATCACGGGAACATCAAGGAGGGAGCACATAACACCGGTGCTTAAATCCCTCCACTGGCTGCCGATTAGTTTCCGGGCACAGTACAAGGTGTTGGTTTTGACCTTTAAAGCCCTACATGGCTTGGGTCCATCTTATCTTAGAGACCGCCTCTCCCCGTATGATCCCCCCCGCGCCCTGCGGTCCTCTGGGAGGAATCTGTTACAGCCAATAAAAACTAGGCTGTCCCGGACCTCCCAGAGGGCCTTCTCCGCTACCGCTCCCAGACTGTGGAATGGCCTGCCGGATGAGATCCGTCTGATAACCACCCTTGCTGCCTTTAAGAAGGCAGTAAAGACGGATCTCTTCCGGCAGGCCTTCCCAGAATAATATCTGTCCATGGAGAGGGACAACTTGCTCATTGACCACTGACTCCGGATTGAGTTTTTAATTTATTCTTGTGTTGTTTTAATTATTTTTTGGTTTAATCTTGTTTTAAGGGGTGGGTGGAGGGATTATGTTTGGAGAGAATGTTTTTAACTGTGCTGTTTTAAAATGCTGTAACCCGCCCCGATTGCCTAGCAGAGGGGCGGGCTATAAATAAAACTTATTATTATTATTATTATTATTATTAGAAGATGAAATGTACAAGAATTCTTTCATACAATTGCTTTTTTACCATAAGGGTCTGAAATTACTAATGCACATATTATTTCAGAAAAGATTACATAGGGAAATATATTATAGAAACCCATTTTTCAAGTAATGCTGTGGAAGTAGAATGGTGCTTCATAATTACATAACACCATATATATCGTTTGGAGGAGAGATCTCTATCAACAGGAGCTCTCTGAAATTTCTCTCAAAGTAAATCAAGTTAAAGATATGAAACTGAAAGATTTAGATGTTTAACTTAAGATTCAACTGAAAATGAAAGATACGAAGCTGAAGAATCAGAATCCATCTCTAAAGATCATTATATTTTAAAAATATGACTACATAGTTAACCACATAAAAGAGACTATCAGTGCATTAGATCTGATGCTTATAAGGTACCCCATATGATTTATATCAGGAGTGGGCAACTGAAGAAGTGGGTGGCTGGTTTTCGCCTGTTCACATCCTCATATAATATTCAATCAATAAATCATTTTAACTATATTCCACCATTTCCCCAAAAGTGGTAATGTTCCAGGGGCACTGCAACATCTTGTCACTTCCTGATGCCATTTTGATTAAATTTTCAAGTTTTTTTTTTTTTTAAATTCGAGTTGTTTTGGAGGCCCAGTGGCCTTTGGGGAGTGGAGGAAGTAGAGTATCACATTTACAGCTGTTTTTAAGTTGTTTCCTGCAATCTGCAAGCCAAAAATAGCTCCAAAATTGGCAGAGAAAAGACTTGTTTTACAGGGTTGGGGTACTTATAGTACTTACATGGCTCAGGCAACCTGTGGGCACACTTTTGTCATCCCTGGTCTATATAATGATAAGAAAAGCAGTAGTGGAAAAAAAAATGTATTCTCTTTCTATAGAATCTATAGAATCATAGAGCTGAAAGAGGCCTCAAGGACCATCCAGTCAAACCCCCTGCCATGCAGGAATACACAATCAAAGCACGCCCGACAGATGGCCATCTAGCCCCTATTTAAAAACCTCCAAAGGAGGAGACTCCACTACACTTCCAGGGAGTATGTTCCACTGTCAAACAGTTCTTACTGTCAAGAAGTTCCTCCTAATGTTTAGGTGGCATCTCTTTTCCTGTAGCTTGCACCCATTGTTCTAGGTCCTAGTCTCTGGAGCAGCAGAAAACAAGCTTGCACCATCCTCATAAATGATAAATAAATGATAGTAATTTATCTGTAAAGAATTGTGTTATCCCAGTCAACAAGTTACACATTTTGTAGATAATGCCACACTGTGGCTAATTTAATTGAACATTTAAATAGTCCAAAAGGTAAGTACACTCTGTGGCCAATCCAGCAACCAACGCACAAGCATGGACCCTCATATTCACTTGGTCAGGGTCACCTGTGGATTGTGATGCAGTCTGGGAAAGAGGAGCTGGATCGTTGAGTACTGGTTTTCTTTTCAAAGTGTTACACACTGTTTTCACTGTCGACTCCCTCCAGGCAGATGTTTAGATGCCTGTGACTTCACACAGATCTGCCTATGGGTTATAAAAACCAGGTTTGGACAAGACAACACCTGTGTGCCCATGAGCCCCCACTTTCAGGGGTCCCCTCAAGAGACCTTGGAAGGCTATCAAGCTTGGGGGGCTATTAGCCCATCTCACTCCAAAGTGACAAGGAGACCACACACTGGTAGGTATCCATGGATGTTGTCCTACAGCAAGCAAAATGGCATAACATAACATACCCATCAGGTAGCAGGAGGGCTATGCTCGACCAAGCCTATTCAGTTGTGAATAATAAAGTGTGGCCTTAGTATACTACCAGCCTATGGTGTCTCTGTGTTGCTCCATAAACTTTTGTTCACTCTTTATTAGTCATACAAAAGAGAGCCAAAGTGCTGCATTGGTCATGTCTTTACAGTTACAAGTTTGTCCTGCTTTCTGAACCATCATGAACTGCTGGGTACCAGTTCTACATTTTTCTACATAACCGTTTATGTCGACAATACATCAGAAAGACTCTACCAAAATCTCTAAGCAATCATGTGCAGGCAGGCAAAACAATCATACAAATTCTGATATTTCTACATTCGAGCAAAGCATAAGAGTCCCCTGTCACACACCCCCCCCCCCCCCCCCAGGATTCATCACTGCTCTATGACAGCCTTTCGCCATGGCTATTCTGTTACTGTTAGAGACCAGGGAGGATCTGAGAAGTATCTGGCTGTGCTTCTATAGATCTCTTCTGCTGAGATCTGCTGGGGTCCTCAGGGGGTCAGAGCAGAGGATGTCATCCGTCTGTATCTGGCTATGGGAACACCTCTACCCCCTCTGCTCTCCACCAGCAATGGAGTGGCTGTGAGCAGGGCTTACAGTACAACAGTGTATACTAGGGTGGGGCTTTGAATGCTACAGTAGAAATAGGAGTATACTAACCTCTGCAATGACCAAAGTAATACATTTACAAATGTAAGGTAGACTTACGCTTACATACATCACTAACAGGCTGCCAACAAAAGTTACATAATGTAAGAGAAATAAACAAAAATGCAACAAAATTGTTCTTCAGATATGTCTGCTTACAGGATAATTTCAGGCCAGAGAAACATATTAGTTTTTCTTATTAACAGCATATTTAATGCTGCCCTTTAACAATATATTCACTGGGCAGTATACAGAAAAATATTTAAACAATAACATCACAAAAAATCCAAATAAATATCAGAAACAGTACTAAACTAGATTTAGAAAGCACCAAAATATTTTTAAACTTTAAGTCCTAGTCCTAATGTGTGTAATATATTCCACAACACCAAGTAACTATTCTGGGGAGGATGTTCAATGGGAACACCTGTAGAGGGTCTTTGAAGTTGATTGTCTGGTCCAGGAAGGAAAAATATTATTTGTGGAGCTAAGCAGGGCACAAGCCATTTAGGCTTTTACAGGGTATTTCCAGAATTTTGAAATGGACCTGGAAATAGACAACACCAGCTGAGGTTACAGAACTGACGTAATATGCATGTCTCAGTTAGTCCCTCTTTACAACAGACGTGCTCTATTTTGGACTTATATAATAAAGTCACAGTTGGAATGTCAATCTAAATTTATAAAGGATTAGCTATACAACCAAAGCCACCTATGTCTTAGGTGGATGAATCTACTTTAATGTCAATTTCTTCTGTTTCAGTCTTAACGTCATTCTTGCTATCACATGAGTCTACTACATAGCTTTAAGTTTAAATAAAACTATACTTTTAATAGGTTTCACCTAATATGGGGGGGGGGGATTACAGGCAGCCCAAAAGGGGCATCTTAGACCTGGATCAGGGCCAGAGCAAACAGATGGCTTATCCAGCCAGATTCCACTCCAAACAGGGGCAGAAAAAAGCCACCCCTTCTCCCAAAGAGAGAGAGAGAAAAAGGCTGGCTCTGGGGAAAGTGGCATCTAAACGCCATGCCCCCAAGTGGGAAAGAAGCCAGCCAGTGTGTAATCGGCGACCCAGCTTCTGTTTGGCTTGGGGCTGTGGCGCACGTAAACACCACACCCCCAAGCCAGCCACAAGCGGGGCTATACGGGCCATCTGTTTTGGCCCATAAACACTTTTTTGCAAACATTTTCCCCTAATATAATACATTCTAGAGCATTATTTCTCTGAGTATTTTTAACAGAGAATTTCATCACAAAATTATGAGAAGGGACAAAAAGTAACTACATTTCAGTGTTCATATTACTCCAGTAAGTCCAATTCTTATTAAAATTAAAACATGAAAAAGATAGAGCTGCATGTCATCTGGAAGTTGGTGAAAACTCATGACTCATACCTGGACAACCTCTCCCAGTTATTTCGTATACAGAACCAATGGGAAATGTATGACCCTCTGGTTATTGTTGAATTGCTACTCCCATCATCCCTAAACATCATTTGGAATAAAATTAGAGCCCTCTGGAACACCAAAGGATAACAAGCTATACAGCTGAATAACTGACCCTTAAAAACAGGATGTCATATTATATTATATTTATTATATTATATTATATTATATTATATTATATTATACTATACACTATACTATATTATCATTTATTTATATACAGTAGTACCACTAATGTACATGGCACTTTACAAGTAAAACAAGCAAAAATATGGGATCCTGCCAAACTCAAACTACAGTGGGCCCTTGGTATCCACTGGGCTTCGGTTCCAGAACCCTCTGTTACACACACACACACACACACACACACACACACAGTGGAATAGTAAAATGGTATCCCTTGTATCAAATGGAAAAATCAAGGTTTGCTTTTTGGATTTTTTTTTCTTTTAAAAGTATTTTCAAGCTGTGGATGGTTGTGTCCATGGAGGCAGAACACAGGATACAGAGGGCCAACTGTATAATCAAAATATATAAGATTATATAACAATGGCCCAAAACACATGGGCCAAAAGAAGCAGTTTCCAGCCACTTTGGGAGCATGGCATTTAGATGATGCATGCGCCCAAAGCAGCCAGAAGCTACTCCAATGGCACCCTCCAGTGTCCAAAGGACCAGATCAAAAATCCAGCTCCTGCAGCGTATGTGGCTTGGGACCACAGGTGGCAGCCCGCTTTGTGAGCAGGCCATGTGGTCACCACAGTCCTGGCCTGATCGTGACTGGAGTGGCAGCTGCTCCTTCCTGGCCATCTGATTTGCCCCAATGTTAAACTAAAATTTCAAAAGCTTTGGGAAAAAAGAAAGTGTTTTAACTGATATTTAAAAATAACAAGGAAAAAACCAGTCTGCAAATGTTCCATGAGTCATTTCCAAAAGTATGGAACAGCAAGTGAAAAAGGATGAAGGTGAGCCAAGGAAGAGGAAATCATTAACTGGGTGAGAAGATGCCTTGGGTCCCACTCTGAGAAAAAGGTGACATATAAATGATTTTTTTTTTAAAAAAAGCGTAGAGTTCCTAGAACACAGATTTTGAGCAGGCTGGTAAAATAAAATAAGTGCTGAAAGATAGGTGGATCTAGGTTGTGTAGAGCTTTGAATATTAAAACAAGAAGCTTGTAGTGAATCCTAGATGAAATGGGTAACCAATGAAGAGATATCAAAAGTGTGGTAACACGATCAGAATGGTGGGCCAAAAAGATAATTTTAGCAACAGAACGTTCATTGAAAACCAGAGGACAAGTCAAAAGAGGATTCCAATAATGAAGGCAAGGAATGACCAAGATATGAAGCAAGGTCTTAGCAGAGGAAGCAGAAAGAAAAGGTTTGATTTTAGCAATGCCTCATTGTGAGGAACAAAAGGCAAAGAGTCAGATATAAAACCAAGATTACACAAGAACATTATGAGGAAACAGGTTGTTGTTGTGTGCCTGCAATTGGTGACCTGACTTGGCCAGATTTGTTCAGAAAGGGTTTGCCATTGCCTTCCTCTGAGATTGAAATACTGTGACTTCATCAAGGTCACTCAGTGCATTTCCAGAGCCATGTAGGGATTCAAACCCTTGTCTCCCAGTGTCCTAGTCCAATGTTCAAACCACTATACCAGGGGTAGGCAACCTTTCCCCTTTAAGGGCCGAGGGACTTCAGCTCCCAGAAGCCTCAGCCATGTTGGCCAATAGTCCCATGTTGGCCAATAGCTCCTGGGATTCTGGGAGCTGAAGTCCCTCGGCCCTTAAAGGGGAAAGGTTACCTGCCCCTGCACTATACCATGCTGGCTCAAGAAAATATGACTCAGTGAAAAAATATAATAATAGTGGGGAAAACTGAAAGTAGTAGGAAAAGAATACCACATCACAGGTGAATTGACTCAGACTTGGAAACCACAGCTCTGAATTAGCAAGACTTGATCAGGATTGTTAATAACAGGATATTTTGGAGGTTTCTCATTCATGGGGGGCACAAATAAAAATGATTTTAAAAAACACAACAACAACAAAGAATAGACCCATCAAAATCAGCCGCACTTAAATTAGCTTTACCTAAGTCATGTTGAGTTCAATGACTCTACTGTAACTACATCTGGAGACAAGCCCATTTTTTTTCTTTCATTATTAATAAAATTTATACATTAGAGCAAAAGGGGAAAGCAAGCATATTTTGGCTTCTTTTAGGAATGGATTAATTTATTCTGATACTTGCCTCTTGGTTCTAGAACACTCTGTCACCCTAATGTCTTTTAACTCTTCATCCATAGGCTGCAATAGATTCAAACAACTCTAATTTGATTCCCAGCCAAGGTTTGCTCAGTAATAAAGTAAGATGGAATATAACAAAAATACTGGAAGAATCTCTATAATGCATTGGCCATCTGCCTGAAACAGAGCATAAATGGCTTTTTTCTTTGATTCTTTCTTTCTCTGAGTTTTACATTTAAAAATGGATCAGTTATTGTGGGAACCCTTTTTAACTTCCCATCTTATTTTCAAACAAGCAAACAAACAAAAACTCGACCATATTCTTATTGCAGCTTGATTCTTCCTTATCCAAAATGCCTGGGACCAGAAGTGTTTTGGATTTTGGACTTTTTTGAATTTTGGAATATCTGAATTTGCGTGTAAGTACATCTTGATGATGGGACCCAACTCTAAACACAATATTCATTTATGTTTCATATACATCGCATCCATCATATATATATATATATATATATATATATATATCATATACAGAGCCAGTGTGGCATAGTGGTTTGAGCATTGGACTATGACTCTGGGGACCTGAGTTTGAATCCCAGCTTGGCCGTGTAAACCCACTGGGTGACCCTGGGCAAGTCACACTCTCTCAGATTCAGGAGAAGCAATGGCAAACCTCCTCTGAGCAAAATCTTGCCAAGAAACCCCCATTATGCGGTCACCATAAGTCAGAAACAACTTGGAGGCACACAAGAACAACAACAATACATGTTTTACACTTAGCCTAAATATTTCATACAATATTTTAATAATTTTGTGCATGAAACAGAGTTTGTGTACACTGAATCATCTGAAAGCAAAGGTGTAACTATTTCAGCTACCCGTGAAAAAAGTTTTGAATTTTGGAATATTTCAGATTTCCGAATTCCAAAAAAGGGAGACTCAACCTGTACTTATTTTTAGAACAGAGTAATCGTCTTTTAAAAAGTACACAATATTCTAATTATTTTAGTGCCAGAACAGATGGCCCATTAAAGATGCCTTCTGAGTGTCTTGGGCGCATGGCATTTACACGCTGCATGTTCCCAAGATGCCCAGAAGCCGCTTGGGAGCTGGCCAGCTGCTCAGATGTGGGCTGCTTCAAGACTTTGCAGTAGCATGGTGTTTATATGTCACACACTGCCAGAGTGTCTTGAAGCCACCCTGGGGCTGTGGTGGGGCCGGGAAAGCCGGCTCTTTCCTGGCCCAAACAGGAGTGGATCTTTTTGGCTCCTATTTGGGCTGGGTTCAAGGCAGATTGGGGCCACGGCATGTTTGCCATGGCCCCACTCCATCTTTGGTGGGGGTCTGTCCAGCCCTTAGTTATATAATGCACAAGTATTAAAGATATATCACATTATTTCCATGAAATGTAGGCCTCCTGCTTTGTTCCACTAAATACTTCTGCTTTTTCTTTTGAAAGGAAACAAAATTAAGGTTAGCAGTTGGTTGGTTTGTAAGTAGATTTACCTATTACCTATCTTCAGTTTTATATTCTTCAACATTTGAGAAAGGAAACTGCATCTTGCATTTTATGTTAAGTGCACGCGAGCTTCATATTATCAGAACATGGGAAGCTGTCAAGTGAAATCACTGCTGCATCTAGCTCAATAATTGTCTGCACTGACTTGCAGCAGCTCTATATTTCAGGCAGGAAACTTTTCCTGCTATACACATGCATACACATGCGCGTGCGCACACACACACACACACAGCTGGCCCAAGATATTTTGTGGTTGAAGTGGAATCCAAATGCTCCCTTTCTAAACCTCAAAGGTGAAAATTTCTTTCAAACACAAATTCCGGATTTTGTCTCTTCCCACCTCATCATGTCACCTGAAGGGTTACCCACCCAGCAGCATAGCACGGCCAGCCTGCATAGATGAGGAAAGCACAAAAGCGAGGTTTTGTTTTCTTCTTTATCAACTTTGACAGCTCTAATAGCCTGTTATCACTGACCATCTCTTAGGTCAGGGAAAAACTGACATCTACTGAAACATCTCTGAGATTATCCATTAATGCTTCCTTAAGAAGAATTACAGCTGCATTCAACACAACATGGACAACTGCAGTAACTGTACTAGATAATGGACAGGGGAACAGTACTTCCCCAATGCCATTTTGACTTTGTGAGGAGTAGGGAAATTCTCTTATTCCTTCAGGTTTTACTTAGTTTAAACAAATATCTCTCAGTCCCTACTAAAAATTTTGCATTTCCCTGTATGGTGATTGGGAGGTTGCTCATATATGATGTATATGAAATTTGATTGCCTTCCCAGATTGGAACCGGAAGATAGGGGAGGATTAATATCTTAAAGGTAGCTTACTTTTCCTCAAAAGACAGAAATCCAGTCGACTCATAAAAAACAGTGATGGCTTGTGGCAACAGTGCCACTTAGGTAGTCAATGTATTTAAGGTTTTAATCCAGGCTTTAAAGGTTATCCAAAGTGATGAACTCTTGTCTCCCAAATAGTTCAGCACTCCTCCTTTAAAGCCACCCAAACATTATACAGTGACCCCTCCACATCTGTAGCTTTGACTTTAGCAGATTTGATTATTTGCAGATTTGACTAAAACAGTTGGCTCTTGCCATCCACAGGCTTGCTATCTGTGGACTTCAGCATCTATATAGGAGGTCTTGCCCCATTCACCTCAATGGCAATGTGTACATGTGGCACTGCCATGGTAAACAATGGGACTTGAGGTCTGGAATGGAATCCCTGTGACTACTACAGGCCAACTCTATGTTCTTCCTATGGATTTTTAGGTCCTCCAGTGTGACTTTATGACTAACTTTTACCAGACACTGAACTGGAAGTTCTAGAGATCCCTAGAAAGAACTCTTCTCTAGACATCTGTAGGCCTCCAGCATGAATGTTGATCACGGAGCTACACTGGAGGACCAACAGATTCCTAGAGAGCTGTTATTACAGGTAAAAAAACCAGTGGGTTTTTTATTCTGCAGTTTTCCCACTCTCACGAGGGGGTCCTGTGTCCCCCAGCTGCATAAGCCCAGCAAATATGGAGGACCCACTGTAGTAGATTCACTACACCACTGACATGGGAGATACCAGCTGCCATTGATAATAATATTACATAAAAGAAAGTACCATTAACCCACAAAATAAAATCTACCTTTAAAACAATTAAATTAAAAGTCAAGTTAAAATGATTAAAACACAATTAAATAATTAATTCCTAAGAAATATGCAGCATCCAACAATCAGTCAATTGCTCAAAGCGTGCCTGGATTTTTTTAAAAAAAGGTTTCGCTGTTGGTGAAAGGACAGGTTGGATGAAGTGGGTCTGGTGTCCTTGGGAAGGGAGCTCCAGAAAACTTATAATTTGTCTCATAAAGTGATGCCTAGAAAGCCAGTTTTGGCATCACTAGCTGTGGAGAAAAGATCAAAATAATGAAGTTCATTATTGAACAGCCTCCTGGGTAAATACAGTAGCTGGCTTTGTATACAGCATATTCACCTCAACTAGAAAGAGTTTGTCAAAAGTCGTAACAGGTAGGAATCCACATAACTAAAGAGTCACACACTAGCAGGGCATTTTACAGCTGGCAAATATTTCCCTAACCCACAGGTCAGTAGAACAGAAGACTGGTTCATCTTGACTGGAACTGAGCTGCGAAATCTGCCCTACTGGGCATTACTGTTCCTCAGCTGAAGAAGCACTCCCTTTCTTGTTTGCTTTATATTAGAAATGTATATACCTTGCGCAAGCCATTTTTCTTCAGCTGTGCCATGGTTTTTAAAATATTTTTTGTTGTCCATTGTTCTTTTATTAGGTTTTGATTTCTACTGTCCACCATTCCTATCCAATTTGTTTTCAAGCCAAAATTACTTTAAAGCAACTAAAATCCCAGCTTAGTTGAAGGACTGCATATCCCTTCATGAGCCCATTAGAGCTTAAGGTCTTCAGGAGAAACCCTTTTCTCTATTTCATCATCTTCTCAAGCTCATTTAGTGGGAACAAGAGAAAGGGCCTTCTCAGTGGCTGCTCCCAAACTTTGTAATTCCCCTCCCCTGAGAGGTCAGGATGGCCCTGTCCTTGCTGTCTTTCCAGTGGTAAGTTAAAGCATTTCAATAATGTTTTAAATGTTCACATCCTTCCACTTTCAGTTGTTTGGCAAGAAATTCAGTTGTAGTATTTACATTTGACTTCTTTTCATTCCACCCCATCCCTTTGTTATCTCCCATGGCTTTTTGGAATAAAATTTATTTTTAAAAGAAAAACATTTTTTAAACTGCCAGGCCTTTACAAATGGTTGAGGTTGGACTCTTAATGCTGAGTGGTGCTGGTTCTGAAGTTATTAAAGTTCTGTACATAGTTTTAATTTTCTTGTTTTAATACATTTTATTTCAGTTGTTTTAATAATTGTGTTTTAAGTGCTTTTATTTTTAATTGTATTTTATTGTGTTAATGAGTGATGTGTTTTAATATTGTACTAGTTTGATTCTATTTTAATGCTCACTTTTTAAATGTTTTTAATTGTATTGTTCTTTTAATTTGTAAGCTGCTTTGATTCTCAATTTTGGGAAAGGTGGTATGTAAATAAATATAATAAAAATCAGCAGCAGCAGCAGCAGCAGCACCACTACCACCAGCACCTCTCACTTTTTTTTAAATTAGTTGGAGGCAAAACCCAGGACCAGCAGGCTTAGGAGACCTTTTAGGGAATTGTTGTAAATGTACTTAGTTCTGTTTTGCTAAAATCTGCATCTCCTGAAACAGAGTTTTGTTGGCTTTCCTTCCTCTAAGCACAGTTCTGATGAACTGTCTAAAGAAAGACCTGTGTATCACCCTTTTCCAAGATATGTTTTCTTACAGAAGCTGCAGACAGTTTTCCCTCCACTCCAGCTACATCTTTAGGACACTGCTAAAAAATTTCCAGAAAATTTCAGAACTCTATTTTGTCTGCACTAAATGTCTCTACATCCTTACGAATGCCAAGACATCCTTTTCTAATGTTCCCCCAAAATAAAGATAGTACCATGCCACAATAAAGTAATCTTGAATACAGCCTAAATAGTTTTCTCTATAATACCAATCTCAATGTAAAGAGCTGTCTTTCCCATCTTTTGGCTGAATGAATTAAGCAAGTGTCATCCTGGCCTTGTATCAAGTTCACCCACAGCCATAATGATTCTAGTCTTCTTTAGCCTGCTGAGATTTAATGATTATTTTCCAAGTCATTGTTTGACAGTGAAATTCAGTTTAGCACATTATTTTGGGAGTGGTAACAATCCAGCCAAATAACATCAGGAATGTTTTCAACCTTGATGAATGCTGCTTTTAATAAACTCTCTCATGTGAGGTGTACAGGAATGGTTTGTCATTGGAATTCCAACAACCCTAGGGCTTTTTCTCAGAATTAACAGCCCTGTCAAGATAGCAAAATGTTTCAAAGGTCAGTTATGATTATTTTCCCCTTAGCCTTGAACATCCTTCCTTCAGAGTGAAGCACAGCATCCAGGGCAAAGATAATATATATTAGTAGTCTGATAAACTTCTAGCCACTTGTAGAATTTCAAATTTCACATGGCCTCTCTCTTATCTTACTTAGAAGGGGAGCATATTCCTATAAATATATGAAATATAACAGCATTAGTTTGAGCATGCAGTTTATTGTCTTCATGCAAAAATATTAAAAATTGTTATCTGATACCCCACCTTACAAAACAACAACAACAACAACAACCATGCTTCTTGCTGAGCATTCTTACTGGATGTAAATTCTGCTGCATGATCTTTTATCAGAACTCACAAAATACAGAATTATTCATAGGAATTGTAATTTGCAACACATGCATTTCCATGGCACCAATTCCAGGCTGGAAACAGGAATGTAAGTTCATCATGAGACTCTGGACGTTATCACACCAGCGGCAAGAAAAGCGGCAAGGAATCAATCCAGAGCCATACCGGAATGATTCTGGTTGTGCAGGCCGTAATTCCTCTTTGAAAGAGGAATTCAAAAGAGCTGGAATGATGCAGCGATGTCGCAAGGATGATGCAGGGATGGGCGGGGTTTGCCACGATGTCGTCTGATCACGGGGAAAAGGATCCAGAATGATGCAGCGATGTTGCAAGGATGATGCAGGGATGGGCGGGGTTTGCCGCGACGTTGTCTGATCACGGAGGCAAAGGAACCAGAATGATGCAGCGATGGCGTAAGGATGATGCAGGGATGGGCGGGGTTTGCCGCGTCGTCGTCTGATCACGGAGGCAAAGGAACCGGAATGATGCAGCGATGGCGAAGGGGTGAGGCTGCTTTAGACCCTGTGTGATAACATCCATCTAAAGTCAAAAGAAACTTGTTCCATGTTGTGGGGATGAATAGACACCAGCAATTTTGAGGACAGCAGACAAAAGGCCATCTAGTCAAATTATTTCTTCAAGGCAAGTCCAAATGTCTGTCAGCTTTTCATAAATTGATACACACAATTCAGGCTTCAGAGCTACAAGCAGAACACTACAGGTAAACTGCTCACTGGTAAGGGCATTATTTAGGCACAAACACCAATTCCAGCTTTCAAGCTATGCATGAATAAAGCCTGCATTTCCAGCAACCTCTTTGATTCTATGAACAGATTATTATGACACAGAAAATATGTGTATTTGTTATTGTTATTCTAAAAAGGAAGAAGGAGACTTGTGTTTATGACATTACAGTCATTACAATAAAACATTCAAAACTAACCACAACAATTGGTCTTAAGATACACTTCATTTGTACCGCAATATTGAAAAAAAATAAAGAGTTGGCTTTTAAGTTATAAAAGAGAATTCTGCCTTGGGTCCTTTCTGGGCGAAAGGCGACACACAAATGAAATAAATAAATAAAAATAAAAATAAATAAATGCCCCTTTTAACTTCTAGAAACTGTGTCTAATTGTTTTCTACCATCAGTAATCATACAGCAAACTAAGTCAACAAAACAGGGAAAGGAGACAAGTGACAGGAGGAGAGACATCAAGATTAATATCCTAGAAGAAATTTTGATATGTTGTCCCTGATTGAGAGAATTTCTGGTGACAGGAAAAAAATTAACTGAAACTCCACAGTCATGAAGAAGAAAACACCAGCCATCAATGGATCTGAGCTGAGAAATAAAAAATGAAACACAAAATAAAAAACTATATTCACCAATGAGGTTCTTTGCTTCTAGGGCAGCTGTTCCAGAAAAGTACATCTCTCTTATTCTAAAAAGGTTTCTTGGTCAAATACGAAGGTTCAGACAGTCTATGTAATCTATACCATACCAAACAATCATTGCACATAGAATGGATAACTCACTCACATAACCTGCACAGCTGACAGATGGTATTCCAATATTTTCATGCTGCAATTGCCATGTGGCAAACACAATGTCATTTTGCATATAAATACTACAAACATAGGGTTGGATCCAGACTAAGCTAGTCACATTTAAATTCCATTAACTTCAATGAGACTGAAGGTAGACATTGCTAAGTTTTCTCACTGATTTAAATGGAATATTAATCCACTCCATGGAATGTGATACTTCTGTGCACATCATAAAGTAAAACAGTAGTACTAAAAATACTGCATGACAGCTGTCGCCTGGAATTCTCTTATTTTCATACTCTTCCCACAGAAAGAATAATGTAACTCTCCCACAGAAAGAACAATGTAATTTGACAATAAAGCCAAGTCACTAATCTAAGCATATAGGTTAGATTACAAACTAAGTTTAATAACAAAAATAAAAAGTAATTAGTTTAAAGAGATCAGATTGAGGCAAGAACTAGATAAAAGTGTAAAGATTTATCACTGAATACCAATGTCAGATTGCCCATATCATTCTGTTTCCAGTTTCTATGTATGACTATGACAGTCAGTAAAAAAAGCTGATAGGAAGAGAATAAACCCATCTGAAATGTGGTGCTGGAGAAAAGTTCTATGGATACCTTGGACTGCCAAAAAGACCAATGAATGAGTACAAGAGCAAATCAAGCCCGACCCTCACTAGATGACTAAATGGACTAAATGTTTAGATGACTAAACAGAGGCTGTCATACTTCACACATATCATGAGAAGACATGATTAACAAGAAAAGATAATAATACCTGGAAGGGTAGAAGGCAGAAGGAAAGAAGAAGACTGCATTATAGATAGACAGATTTATCTAAGGAAGCCATGGCCTTGAATTTGCAACATCTGAGCAGGACTTCTGATAACAAGGTGACATGGAGGTCTCTCATTCACAGGGTTGCCCTCAAAGTCAAGTCAACTTGACAGCAATTAGGAACAATAATAGAAGTAACAGCACAACAGAACCAAGTAGACATTTGACAGACAACAGCCATTTTGGCAAATCCTTGAATTACAGAATTTCATAAATAATAATAATAATAAAACTTTATTTATACCCCGCCTTTACCCAGGGCTGTCAAGGCAGCTTACAAGTTAAAAAGAGTACACCCATACAAATCAGCAACAAATGCCCCCCCTTAAAAATATATTAAATCATTAATAATAACAATTTATAATAATAATTATAATCATGTTCCTCATTCAGCCAACTTCACCTGAATTTGCAGCATATAATTATGTGCATTATACTCCTGGAAAATAATTAAAGAAAGTAATGGTCTGTACATGTAGTGAAAAGTGTGATATAGGGTAGCTTCTGAGATAGAACAGGGTATAAAGAACATGAAATGTAGCAGGGAACTAGCAACTTCCATCAACCTTTCAATTAAGCATAAAGATTTATGTAGGTTGTTACGTATAATATAACCTACCAGTAATTCAGAGCTCATAAGAAGCTCTGTGTTGATTATCAGTGTTGTCTGAATTTGAACATTTCAATACTATATATTTTCAATTATTTTTATAGATTTGCAAGCCTAACACCATCATTCTAGATTTTTATTTTTGTTATGAATGACAAGTGTAATATATATACGATCATGTCTGCAATAGTTCTTCAAACTGTTTTCATTCTAGTGTAAAACTTAGCTAACAGTTTAGTGATTGTCATGATTTTTAGTAAAGTCAACACAAAGGACATTTTCGTACCTAGCAGATGCATCTGAATGCCAAGTAAACTAATTTTTCTTTTATATTTACTACTATGCCCTATAACCAATGTGTGATTTCATTTGCACAAGATCAGCTTTTATAATCAAGAGTTATCCAAGAAAACCAACACATGGAATCTAGTGAATAGGAGAAAACATTTTAAAAGTTTCACTTATCAAAGTAGGGTGCCTCTTCGCCTATCAGAGACAACAGTAGGGATTGAGTGTGTGTGAATTGGTTGTAGATGACTCTAGCACATAGTTCAAATGACACATCCCCTCTACCAGCAAAGAATGAACATTGATATATATAAACTATGTCCAAAGCTCACTGAGAATAAAACAAGCAAACAAAGCTAAACAAAAAGAGCTATTTGGTACTAACCATGAAATTATTGCTGTTACAACTGGTTCAACAACCAGAAGATTTTTACACTATTATGTGAAGCAGGTAGTGTTCAGATATCACAAACCTTCCTTGGTTTTTAATAGTATTCTCCTTCCAACATGGGCTGACAATGTCCTCACTGTGTAGTTCAGACCTGGTTCTATCTTTAGTGGGAATATTAAATCTCAGACAGTTATTCTCTGGTCGTAAATCTGATTAACCCTTAATTCAGAGGTTCATTGAAACAGTTTCCTTTCTAATAGTTGCCTTCAGGATGGCTAATTGCCTCAATGACCCCTTTTCTTTTTTAACAAATTCCTAATGAACAATTTTTTTTTCTAGGGCAAAACCAGGCAAAGGTAATTATAGCCAACAAGTGTCAATTCATGTACTGAAGCCTCTGTTGACAAGCAACAGGCATAAGGGAGCATCAAAAGATTGACAACTCTTCTTTCACTACTTATTCCATCTACCTCATAACACCTTTACAGATGATTTTAACTTTGTGTTTGAAGCCCACAGATCTGGAGTTATCCACCATTGGTGCTCCAGATAGTTTGGATTTCAACTTCCAGAAGCCCTGGACCACAGAGACAACAGTCAGGTCTGGGCACTGAGTCCAAACAAAGAAACAAACCTGACTATCATAGCAATCTTGCCTCTGTAAGGTGATCTTTCAGTTGGCTTTAGGGTGTAGCATCAGTACTCAACCTATCAACTCTCCTATCAATACTGATACCTTAGAGGTAATGTCCTAGCATTCAGTCTGCATCCTTAGCCAAGTGAGACTTGAGCGCATCCTACCCAAACATCTTCTCACTGTTTCCTCGTTCAGCTCCATCCAGACTATACTTTCAACTGTTTCCCTTTTCCTGCAGATCAATCCTATCTTCAGAATTAGCAGCACACCTTCAGTGCTTCTCTTTGGGTCAGTATATTTTGTGAGCCAGGCAGAGATGAAAGGAATTAGGTGGGGGAGAAGGATGTCAAACAGAGCTGACACAGAGCTCTGACCTTTCAATTGGCCAACCTGTTAATAGCTGGTTTCCCATGAAAATAGCAGAAGATGGAGAAGGTGCTTCAGGAAAAGGTTCCTTTCTCATCACTCCAGAGGAAATGGGGGGGGGGGGGGTCGGCAATGAAATGGGGGGGGGGGGAAGGATTGAACCGGACACCTCAATCCTGCATCCCCAAACCCATGCATGTAGAATTCAAAGACAGAGCCATGTTAGTCTGGAAGATCAGTATGCAAAGGGATCTTGTAACACCTTTGAGACGGACTGAAAGAAAGAAGCTGGGAGCAGGAGCTTTCCCAGACTTGAGCCTACTTCCTCAAATGCCTAGTCAATGGTGTTAGTATCCGTCTGAGGAAGTACGACTTAAGTCTAGGAAAGCTCCCGTTTCCAGCTTCTTTCTTCCAGTTCCTCTTAAAGGTGCTCCAAGATCCCTTTGCAGTCTCATGCAGGTTTGTTTCGAAGTAAGCCTCACCACATTCAATGGGACTTCCTCTCTCTCTAGTAAAGAAAGCTCTTAAGAACTGCACCAGGGACATCCTGACACCTCTCTCCCCTGTCAATGGACGTTTCGGTTGGTAGCGCGGTCTAGGGTTGGGGTTTTGTCGAGTCAACCTGGAGGGGCGAGCAAGGTCTCCTCCTCCTCCTCCTCCTCCTCCATCCCAGCTCGTTGCAGGATGCGGCCCTTCTCCCCAATCCCTCCAGAAACCACCCCAGAGAGGCGACCTTCCTGGGCAGACTCCCTCGACAGAGAAACAGAGAGAAAGAGAGAGACGGCAGGGCCGACCCGGCGCCTCCATCCCTCCTCGGCGGGCAAAGGCAGGCGGACCGAGGCGCAGGGATGCAGGCGGACAAGAAGTACACCCTCCCGGCCGCCGCCGCCGCGACTCCGTGGCCAGCCCTCGGCAGAGAGGCGAGAGAACAAAGCCCGAGAGAGAGAGAGAGAGAGAGAGAGAGACCCCTTCCCCCTTCCCCCTTCCTCCTCCCTCCTCCTCCTCCTCTCCAGGCGCCCCCCACTCACTCACTCACTCACTCACCCCCAGCTTCCTGCTGCGGATTTTCACATAGCCTTGCTTGACGATATCGTTAAAGTTGGAGGCCATGGCCAGGTCCAGCAGCCCTCCTCCGCCTCCTCTTCTTCCTCTCCTCCTCCTCCTCCTCCTCCTCCCTCCAGCTGCTGGGCGCCGGCTCTTCAGGAGCCTCTCGCATCCAGACGGCAGCGGAGAGAGCGGCAGCCGGGCAGGTCCTCCTCTTCTTCCTCCTCTTCCTCCTCCTCCTCTTCTTCTTCCTCCTCCTCCTTTTCCTTCTTCTCCCCCTCCCCCTCCTCTTCTCCTTCTCCTTTTCCTTCTCCTCCTTTTCTTCTTCTTCCTCCTCCTCCTCCTCCTCCTCTTCTTCTTGCTCTTCCTCCTCCTCCTCCGGCGGGAGACCCTTTCAGCGACTGGGTTCCCTCTCCTTCCTCAGAGAGGAAAACCGGGAAGGCGGGGGCCGCAGACGCCTGTGGTTACCTGGAGCAGAAGAGGATGGAGATGCTGCTGCTGCTGCTGCTGTCGGCCCCCTTCCCGTCCCTGCCTCCCTTCCTCCAGCTCCTTCTTCCGCCGCCTCCTCTGGGCTGGCACTCTCCCTCACGGCTCCCACGAACAAACACAGAGAGAGAGAGAGAGAGACAGGTCCGCAGCTCTTGCTTCCCTGGAGCCTCTCGCGCCGCGCCGCGCCTTCCTCTTCCTCCTCTTCCTCCTCTCAGTGCGGAGAGGGAGGGCTTCCCGCCCGCCTCCCTCCCTGCCTCCCTGCCTGCCTGCTTTCCCTCTTCCTCGCCTCACCTCGCCCCCCATGCCCTACTCCCCTTCCCAGCAGCATCCATTCCCTCTTCCTCCCCTCCTTCTTCCCCGTCGCCCTCCCACTGTGCCAAGTCTGCCCCTCCGCTCGCCCTCTGGGCATCACTCCGTTTGAAAGAATCCAAAGATATAGCCGTGTTAGTCGCTAGAATCAGTATGTAGAGAGATCTTGTAGCACCTTTGAGATTCATTGAAAGAAAGAAAGAAAGAAAGAAAGAAAGAAATTGGCAGCATGAGCTTTCGTAGACTTCGGTCTACTTCCTCAGATGCAGTCGGTGGATGTGGAGCCCAGGCACAGACATATATATATATATGAGGATGTCAATTCAAATTACAAATCTTTTGTGTATGGAAATAAAGTGGCAGGTCCAGTCTTAACGATGGTCGTTAGTGCACAAAGACATCTGAGAGAGAAAGAGAGAGATGAGAATCCACCCACAGGGCAGAAATAACTGTTGTGGCTCAATGCTATGGAATTCTAGTAGGAACTGTAGTTTGTTGTGGCACCAGAGAGAGAGGGGGGGGGGGGGGACCGAGAATCCATCCAGAATTCCATAGCATTTTCAAATGGTGTCAAACCAGATTATTTCTGCCATGTGGATGGAGAGAGACTTCTGCCCCAAGGAGAAAAGGAGGAGAGGCAGCCACTTTCTGCCCTCCCAACCCATCATTCTGAGGCTCAGCAGCCTAGGAGTAGCCTGAGACAGATCTTGCTCCTGCTCCTACAACATGGATTAACGCACAAAGCGCAGCCATTTATAGAGTCCGTTGACTAGTTTCCATGGGACTTACTCATATTTGTGGAGGGAGTGTCTGAAGAAACTTGGCAAGAAAACCTCATGATAGGGCTGCCTAAGGCAGCCTGGTGTAGTGGTTTGAGCATTGGGCTATGACTCTCGAGAACAGGGTTTGGGTCACATGAAAACACACTGGGCAAGTCACACTCTCTCAGTCTCAGTGGATGGCAAATGGCAAACTCCCTCTGAAGAAACTTGACAAGAAAGCCATGATAGGTTTGCCTTCAGGTCACCATCAGTCAGAAATAACCTGACGGCAAAAAAGAAGGACTTGGTGGCTCAAATGGTTAAGATGCTGACTCTGTTGATTGCAAGATCAGCAGGTTGGCAGTTCAAAGTCTGAGTGCTGCATGATGGGCTGAGCTCCTGTCACTAGTCCCAGCTTCTGCCAACCTAGCAGTTTGAAAGCATGCAAATGCAAGTAGATAAATAGGTATCACTTCAGTGGGAAGGTAAACAGCATTCTGTGTAATCATACTGGCCACATGATCACAGAGTAGTCTCTGACGACACTGGCTCTTCGGCTTAGTAACGGAGATGAGCACCACCCCCTGCTGTCGGATACGACTTGATAACCTTGTCAACGGGGAGTACCTTTACCTTTTAAACAACACACACATAACACAAGTGGGAAACAAGTTCAAGGCACCCAGCAACAACAACAAAGGGACTAAACAGAATGCCTTAAGGAGGACACTCATAAGGGGAAAGGTGGAAATGAAAGGAAAGAGGAGCTTATGATACCTTTAAAATAGTTCTTTTTTATTTCATGGATGAAACTCCACTTCTTCCAATCAGTTGAAGTGGAAAACCTGCAGGATTCCAGCAGTCCTCATTCTCAGCCAATATGATGGGTTATTGGAGATGATGGGAAATGAAGTACCAAGACATTTAATGGCACACAAGTTCATGCTGCTAAACCCAGAAGTGAAGCCTGTTGCACTCCCAAAGGTTTACTTTCAGTTAAGTGGCTGCAAGATTGCATACTTCTGGAAATAAACCTCACTAGACACCAGTGGCATCACTAGGGGTGTGTTGGTGTGTGTGCAGCCTGCACTGGGTGACACCGGGATGGGGACACCACTGCTGGACAAAGGGGACTTAAGGAAGTAAACGTGTAAAGCAGGTTTGGAAAATGTTTGGGCTCCCAGATATGATTAGATTACCATTCCCTTCTGTCCTGACTGGCACAGCCAGTTGTGAGGAATTATGGACGTTGCAATCCACCAGAAGGACCATACATTCCTCTTCCTAGTATAAAGGATTGTACCAAAACAGAATGATTTACTTATAAGCTTATGCTTCTTTATTCTGAAGCAAGACCAATTCGTATCTATGGCCTTACTCCTGAATAATTGTGCATCAGGTTGCATTCTTCCTTTGTTACAAAGAAAAGGAGAAAGTTCTAGATATCTTTCCTATCAGGGATGTGTACTTACTTACTTATTTACTCAAGGATGCCAAAAGCATAACATCCTTTTATATGATGATGATGATGATGATGATGATGATGCCCTATTATTCACCATGACATTACCTTTCTGAGTGGTGGGATTCCAGTAGTGCTCCCAGTAGTGTCTCCCATGCCAGACAGTCTTTTGCTGAGTAGCCAAACTAAATGTGCCAAACAGCTACTGGGCAGCAGTAATAGTGGAGGGTGACCCTGACAGAGGATCTCTCAGAAAGAATGGCAGTAGTACCATAGCTAAGATTTTTCAGTACTGAAGAAGGAGGCATGGTAAACCCTTTTCAATGTCTTTTATGATAAAAACCTTTTGATAAGAGAATTTATCAAAGGGAATAGTTTCAGAAGATGAGATCCCCTAGATCAGAAGGTACTCAATGAGTTACTGGGGTACAGCCGAGGACAACTATGAGTAGTGACATGGGCAATGACACAACTAGACTCAACCCAAAAGGATGTTCAGCTGTTGTGCACAAAGATGAAAGGAAAGTCTAAAGCTACACAGTGCATATTATAGGAACACGGAATGTGAGAAGCAGGAATCAGGGGAAGCTAAACATAAAACAAGAAAGGAAACATAAACATTGCAATACTTGGGATGAGTGAGCTATAGTGGAGTGAAATGGAACATTTTCAGTCAGATAATTGCACAATTACTCAAGGAATGAAAATCTAAGAAGAAATGGTGTGGCACTAACTGTGAAGAGAGATGGAGCAAAAGCAGTCAAAGTCTGACCAGGTAATATCAACAAGACATCAGGAAAAACTCCTCAATATAAACCTAATCCAAGTTTTTGCTCCAACTACAAAGGCAGAAGATTAAGAAATTGTATATGTGGACATTACCTGGTGGCCAATATAGAAATGAAATTAACTCATTTGAGAGATGTTGCTGGAGAAGAGTTCTATAGATACCGTGGACTGCTAAAAAGACCAATAAATGGGTCCTAGAGCAAATCAAGCCTGAACTTTCCCTAGAATCCAAGATGAGCAGTGCTGTTGATGATAGGATAGCTTGGAGGTTTCTCATTCATAAGGTCAACATAAATCAACATTGATTTGATAGCAGTTAACAACAAAATAAATATATTACCTTAATATGGATTTTGAAACTTTTCTTGTGGCCAACACATCCACTATGGCTTTTTAAGTGTAACCCAGTGTGTATATCTGCTCAGAATTATGTCTCTGAGTTCACTGGAGCTTACTGCTAGATAAGTGCATATAGGCTGGCTACCCAAGCCAGCAAATTAGAAGATAGATGGGTGTTTAAATGTCCACCAAACCCAACTAAAAGGAAAGAAGCTACTCCTCTGTAATGGCATGAAATCATTGCCAGGAAACCTGAGCTATCTGGATTCCCAGTGGTGTAAAAAGCTTGCCTGAACACAGCTGAAAGGTTGTAGGCTCTTATTTTCAGGTGTCATGCTGACTATGTGGATATGGAAACCAGGTCCAGTGGGACATTTCAGGTTTAGAGTCAGGAAGCACAGTTCTCATGACCCTCCCTGTGTTGTATGTACTTTCTGAAAAGGCTTATATCAACATACCTAATGGAAAACATAGGCATACAATGGTTTGGGAGAGTGACATTGTCTAGAATATGAGCAAACAGTACCCATGCGAAACAACTCGCATTTAAGTACCCACAATATCATTGGGTGAAATGTATATTCAACCAGGATTGCTGAACATGAGTGCCATTCATTATGCCAGAGTAAATGAAATTAAAGCCCTATTGGAAACTTGCACAAAATACACACAAGATATAGTATTCTTTGGGGTGGGGGAAAAAAGAAAAGCCCAAGCTTCCTTTGAGAATTCATTCATAATGTTATTTATTTAATTTGATGTATGCAGGAATGAATATTAGTTCCCTTCATCAAATACCTTCAAGCATTCCATCAATTAAATAAAAACAAAAAAAATGTATGAATTCCTCTGAGGTTAGAATGTGGAAATCTTAACTAGCTTCACTTGTATATCTACTGTACTCTGCCCAGTTATAAACACATCTTTAATTATAATATTGCTTAAGGCTGATGTGGAGAGAATGGTTCTTACAATAATACTAATTCATGTTTTGAAGCAATTGGATATAAGTAGAAATGCAGGAAAGTGGAAACTACTGGGGGTTGCAGACTGCCAGAAATAGTGCAAACTGAGTCCACTTTTAGGGTTAGGGTTAGTGCTAGGGAATCATGGGAATTGTTTTTTTTTTCTGAGACATTGAGCCTTCTCTGTCAGAGAGCTCTGGTGCCACAATAAACTACAGTTCCCATGATTCCCTAACCCTAACCCTAACCCTTAAAGTGGACTCAGTTTGCACTATTTCTGGCAGTCTGCAATTCCCCTACATTGCTTGTATCTTGCATTTTCAGTTTGGATCAGTGGCCACACTGGTTGGGGGATTCAGTGACTTGTGGTCCAAAAAAGCAATTTTCCCAACTACTATCTCTTTCTGTTTATCAGAGACATCCAATATTTAGTTTATTTTGTATTTTTAACAACAAAATTTGAAGAAAAAGTATGTGTGTTGTGTGCCTTTAAGTCATTTCTGACTTATGGTGACCCTAAGGCGAACCTGTCACAGGGTTTTATTGACAAGTTTCTTCAGAAGGGGTTTGTCACTGCCATCATGTTTAAAACAGAAAAGAAAATGGGTTTGAAATAAGTTTAAAATACATTCATATTTAACCAATAGCACTCATCACTTAAAACCAATGCCAGCAACAAGCCTTCAAAACAGAACAGACTACAGACTTCCACATCAACTAATACCTAGGAATTTTACAATTAAAGAATAGTATTAATATTTCTGGGCTTTCAGCATATTGTGAAAGGACTGTAAGAAATTAACTAGCAAGGATTAAAAGCATGTGGTAAGTAAACCAGGGTTTGATTGGTCATGGAAATCCACTTGGGTGAGTCACACACTCTCAGTCTCAGAAAAACCCATGATAGGGTCGCCTTAGGGTCTCCATAAATTGGTAATGATTTGAAGGTGCACAACGACAACAACAACAACAACAACAACAACAAAGCATACCAAATCTCTTCTTCTATATTGTGTGACTCTTACCATATTTGATCAATGTATTCCATGAAATTAGATAGTTCTCAAATTCTTTATGTTCATTTTTTGTACCACAAATCCAATCTTTGTGTTTGTTCTCCTGTATTTATTTATTTATTTGAGAGATGTTGTATACTGAGCATGAATCCATGTGTACCAGAATGAATAGGATATTTTCCAAATGAGCTTGGGATGGTGATAAAATCCACCAGGCTAGAGGAGCATTTCTTGTTTGATCTTGTCAACTAAGAAGGGTCAACCCTGGTTAGTATTTGAATGAGGAACCATCAACAAACACCAGATGCTGTAGGCTATATTTCAGAGGAAGGCACTGGCAAAATCACCTCTGAGGTGGTATCTGCATTGCAGAAATAATGCAGTTTGACACTGCATTAACTGCCATGGCTCAATGCTATGGTATTCTGGGATTTGTAGTTTTGTGAGGTATTTAGTCTTCTCTGTCGGAGATCTCCACAACAAACTACACATCCCAGGAGTCCATAGGACTGAGCCATGACAGTTAAAGTGGTGTCAAATTGCACTATTTCTACAGTGAAGATGCAGCCTGAGTATTCCTGGCATAAGAAAATTCATAGGGTCACCATTAGGCAACAGGCAACTTGAAGACACATACACAAACACACATCCATCTCCAATGGAAGTACCTTGCCAGACTGGTATGCATAGTTCCAACTGTATGTGCCCTTAAGTGGATTCTGAAGATATTTTTGTTTCAGTCTATGTTCTGCTGCAATGAGCTGTGTTGCTATTTTTATTTTTTATTTTTTTAGTCTGGGGTGAAGCTAGGGTGGAAGTGATAGAAGCTTTTCTCCTGCCTTTTACTTGTCAATTTTAATGTTTACTGTGTGGATATACATTCTTATTTTTTCATTTTTTAAAAATGTATTGTTCATTACTCTCTTGACAGTTTTTTGCCAACAGTTTTGTTACAGAGCAAATTAAACATCTATCAAATAAGTACATGAACAAATGTGGCCCGGCCCATGATTGTAACAAGTAAATAAAAGCGTGCCTTTTAAAATCCATGTAGTTTAATTCTGAGCTAAGGATTGAAACATTTCAAGAGAAAGGCAAAAATCCATTATTGATTAGTACTGAGAAAGGAAGAATGGAGAATGCTGGTTTCATGCTGCCATAAGTAGGTGGGCCAGAAAATAGATGCTGGAAACATTGTTTGCAATATTCATGCAAGTAGGTATGAGCTAGAGTGGATGCACTGGTAATTATGATGAAGACAAGAACTGGTTTGTAATATTTTGCTTTGCATACAAATTAGTCTGAAATTAATTTTTGCCTGATGATATGTTTGACATTTATTTTATAGAATGTTATGTGTATTTGTTGTGCAGTCAATCCTCTGATTTTTTAATTTTTGTTTCATTTTTTGGCTTATATTCCAAATGAAATTATGTTCCAGTACTTTTTACAGAATTGTTGCTCTGTGCTTTATGTGTATTTTCAGAATTATGTTACAGTTGCTGTGCAGGTTCTGAAGTGATCATTTATGACTGCTAGATATATTACCCCTTGGCTGTCATCCCCAGTTTTTATATTGGCTTGTTTTTTTAGTTGATTGTTTTAAATTAACAGCCTCTCTGTTCTATTCCTTCCCATGGTTTAATAAGGTCAACAGTCAGTTTTGGTGCAAATTGAGTCCACTTTTAGGGTTAGGGTTAGTGCTAGGGAATCATGGGACTGTATTTTATTGTGGCACCAGAGCTCTCTGACAGAGAAGGCTCAATGTCTCTGAAAAAAAAACAATTCCTATGATTCTCTAGCACTAACCCTAACCCTAAAAGTGGACTCAATTTGCACTATTTCTGGCAGTCTGCAACCCCCCTGAGAATAGAGGATGCTCATATTCAGGAGCTTGATCCAAGCACTGAAACAATGTTTCTTTCTCTTAATCTTTCTCTCTGAAAAAAATAGTTTTAACACCTATAGCAACACTTTTGCACCTCTGAAAAGTATGCATGGACAATTTCATTCATACTATTCACTGAAGCTTATCTCTCATTGAAAGACAATAATTTTATTGCTGGAAATAAAACTGCTAAAATTATAATCTATGAACACAAGTCCTTGTGCCTAGAATGTGCAACAGCATATAGTAGCAGAGCACTCTTAAAGAAATGAATCCATCTGCATGTGTGATAAGTTTAACCTGGAAGAGTTTTAATCAAAATGTGCTGGGTTCATCATTCCAAACTGATCCTAGTTGGATCACATTGCTCAGGAGAGCATGTACACCTTCTAAAATAAAATATGCCTGTTAAAGCGAGAGAGATAAATGTTGGAAGTGTAAAAAGAACTTGGTACATATTACTACATGTGCTGGAACTGTGCAATGGCAAAAAGATTTTCGGATAAAATACGAGACAATAAAAAAAATATTAAAGTTTAAAATAAAAAAAAATCTGGTGAGATATCTACTAAGTATCAATCAAGAAGATAATATTGAATGAGAATACAGCCCACTTATATTTTATTTGACTAGTGCCGCTAGAATAATTTATGCCTCCAAATGGAAAAAGAAGTCAGTACTAGAAATAAACAATTGGATAATGAAAATCTATGATTTGATGGAGTGTGACAAATAACCCAGGCAATATAGAAAAAACCGATAGAAGAATTTGAGAAAACACGGAAGCCTATTTTTGTATATGTAAAACAAATTTGGGGACAACATTGGACATCAGGATTGGAGGATTAAAGAATCAAATATATTACAAAGAGAACTTTAAATTGATTGTTTTGTATTAGGCACCCCCAAAATTAGAAGGGGGGATGCTTAGTTAGGATATACATATGGGTTGTAGATGGATAACAATTATATGTCTATATGAACTTTTAGTGTCCTTTATATAGGGCTTAAGCAGACGGCACAAAGCGCTGTTTTCAAGGCCAGGAAGGGGAGGAGCAGCCTCACGCTGGGCACCCTAACCCCTTCCTGAATACGTCATCGGAGCGCCTGGCACTCCGCACGGCCGGCGTCCGACGACGTATATCCACCTCAGCTTCCACACACGCTGTGGTGGAAAAGACACCGAAGGTGCGCTGGAGGCCTTTTGCGGTGCACCTTCGGCGTCTTGCGGAAGGAGTGCTATTTTAGCACTCCTTCCTGGGCCTGGGAGGCTGTGGCTTGGGACCGAGGAGTGCAGAGACTGAGCCACAGCTTCTTGGGGCAGCCCCGTGCCGCCTGTCTGCTTCCCCCCATAGTATTACTATATATTGTTGTTAGGAAATAATATATATATACACATACAATAATTGGGAGAGAAGATATAAGAGTAGGAAAATTTAATAATTAGTGATTGGGTGTGAGCAGTTATATACTTGTTTTAAATGAAACATGTTTATATGTTTGTATGTGTTTGCATAGTCTTATATGTATAGTCTTATATGTTTGAATATTATGTGTGTTGCATTTGTGTGTTTTTTGTTTTAATAAAATTTAAAATAAAATAAAACATGCCCGAGTACTTGTGTTTCTTGTATGTCTACTGTTCTAGAGTTATTTTAATGTTAAACTTATTTTATAATTTCTACTGCTTTTTGATTTTGATTGTAGGCAGGTTTTATCTATTTTTGGTTGATGATTATGTAAAGCGTCATGCAAAACTTGCATCACCATATAAATAAATGACAACAACAACAACAACAACAACAAACCACCCTCTGGTAGTCTGAGAGAGATGGATCAAAGCCATGATGGGCCATGGGGCTAGTAGAAGCCTCTCTATTCTGTCCCCAGTGCTGAAGTAACATTTGCGCAGCCATGAAGATTCAGGGTTTTATCATATATCATAATAAAAATAATATTCTGTACCTTTCTGACAGTAAAAAACAAATGCTTATGGGAAGGGGCGAAACCCTCAAATACAAATAGAATTTCTTACACCCCTATTTTATAACATACAGCAAACTAACCCAGGGAACAAGAATGCCCATGGAAATTTTGTCACAGAAACACATACATTACAGATGGTCACAGACGAACTCAGTGGCTCAGAAACAACATCTGAACACCAGAACTGGTGTTTTTAAACATCTGAGGAGGATAGGGAAGCCTTAGCCATCATGCTCCAACATGACCAAGTTTGGTTTAAGCTAAAAGCTATATAGTTCCTATACAAACAGAAATTTCCAGGAGAGCCTTGGAAAGGGAGTTAACAGTTAAGTAAACAGGAGAGAGGCCTTCAGCCTGCTGACATGTTATTACTGATGACAATGACTTAGTACATTCTGCTACTTCAACTTTCCTAAAGATTGATAATCAAGCATTTTGATATTTTCCTTATTTTCCTGCGCATAAGACTACTTTTTTACCTGCAAAATCTGTGGCTAAAGTGGGGGGGTCGACTTATACGCTGGATATAAGGATAATGAGGATAGAGGTGCTAAAACTCTATATTTTGACTGGGAAAATGGGGGGTCGTCTTATACGTGGGTCGTCTTATACGCCGGAAAATATGGTAACTGAAAAACAAGCTTGAGACACGTGCAGGTTGTTGTTTAAGGATGTCTTTGTTTTCCTGCCAGTGTTACAATGACTGACAGTTTAGATCGACAAATGCATGTGCTTAATATAACTGAGCTTTAATTCAGTTAGTGCTTCCATCTATTTAAATCCCAAAAATTGGGGTCAATTTTGGGATAAATTTTCTCCAGAACATCTCCAAAATTGTTTCAACAGTGCTACAAATCCCCTAAATTATACTTTTCAATTGCAACAGAATGGAAGCACCAAAAATGGAAAGAAGGCTGCCGGTTCACAATGTATTGATACATGGTATGGAAGAGTTTGGTTACTAGCTTTGGTAGAGAAAATAACACAACAATAAGAGAATTCTCAAAACAGAAATAGACAATTTTAGTTTAATTTTATTTAATTTTATCTGTTTGTTCTCTGATACAAATAGAGCTTCAGCCAAACGACCAAGCATATTTCAAAGCAAATGCCAAAAGAATGTGGCAGAGCTGATATTCTCTGAATGCCTCTTTCACATATTTTGTTACTATTTCTTGACATTACTCATTCCTATACCTAGCACCACATTTTTCCAGTAAAGAATGGTATTCCTGTACGGGATTGAAAGAATATTAAAAATGTATACAGTTGCCATTCCGTTCTTGTGGAGGGACAACCTCATTTAATTTCAATGGGGTGTGTGCCTGTGGTGTATGCCCTGCACGTGCTAGCAGGCGCCAGTGGGCATGCACATCATTCAAGCCTATGGGCCTTGAATATTGGCAAGTCTCTATTTTCCCTGGGGGGGGGGGAATGGATCCCGTATGAAAATGGAAGGCCAACTGTATTTTTAAAATTGTTGGGAAAAAAACCTGTTTCTTGAGTGTTGGGAAATGCTGATGAGGAGAATCCTGGGTTGATGAGAATCTTCAAAGTTTGGGACATAATCTGCACAAGAATTGCACATGTTTTGTGCATAAAACAGAATTTTCTGTGCAGGAAAAAATGCCCATGTGCACAAAATGTCATATGCAAATATTGCACAGAATCAATCCCCAGTCACACCATATTCTGCACAGAAAGTGGTGTTTCCTGCACAGAAATTCTGTTTTGCATAAATAAAAAATATGTGGAGAATATATTTTGACTTGCAATAGTCTTCATAAACTTCATAGACTTTGTAGCTTTCCAGCACTTTTTTGCAGCAGGAAGCAAATTGTTAAAATTATTCATTGCTTCTCTGTACAGCCCTAACACGGAGAAATACAGAGAAACCCACAAATAAACTTTTTAAACTTTGTTTGTTTTAAATTTGTTGTTCCCTGCCCCAATTGCCATGCAGAGGGGCGGGTTATAAATAAAAATTATTATTATTATTATTATTATTATTATTATTATTATTATAAATACATGTATTTGCTTATACTTAGGTATAAAACCCATTTAACTGAGGACATATGTCTGAGCATACAGTTCATACAGTTCTTCAAATATTGTTGGATTGCATCTCCCACCTTTCCTCATCAGATCCATTATTTTACTTACATGAACATACATGCATACACACACAGTGACTCAGAGAACATTCTCCATTCTTCAGTACTGGCATGGAAGCTATACTGCTTCTATGCATGCACTCTAATTTTGTGGATGCAATTTTAATTTCCCAGGGTTTTAACCCTTTTAAAGGTCTCTGCCTATTTATTGCTTTAAATAATCCCATTGTAGTCAGGTACATTTGCTTTTTCCATGACCATGTTTTATAATTTGTCCCAGTTAGTATTTCAGTAATCATTGTGGAATTAGGATTAGTTGAAGCCATTCTCTATTATTTGAGTAGAAAAAAATAGACTGAATACCTTTGCAGACTGCCAGAATAGTGCAAATTGAGTCCACTTTAACTCCCTGACTCAGTGCTAGGGAATCAGTGTCAGAGAGCTCTGGTGCCACAATAAACTACAGTTCCCAAACTGTAGTTTATTGTGGCACCAGAGCTCTCTGACAGAGAAGGCTCAATGTCTCAGAAAAAAAAATACAATTCCCATGATTCCCTAGCACTGTGCCAGGGCAGTTAAAGTGGACTCAATTTGCACTATTTCTAGCAGTCTGCAAAGGCCCTGAGACCCCTTCTGGGCCCATAACCCAAAAATGTGAGTGCAATTTTAGTTTCCCAGGGTGTCAACCCTTTTAAAAGGAAAGTAAAATATGCAGATGTGAAAGTTAAACTTATTAGAGTTCAGATTTCATCAGCAGAGCATCAAAAAAGTGGGTCAAACTATATTTTAATATGCTTTCCTAAAGAATAGATTAACTCAAAAACCAACAAGCATGTAGTTTGTGGTTTAAAAACAAAAAATAATGGCTTTAATTAACACATACATATCAAAACTAAAACCTAATCTAACTGATGATGATATAGCAGGAAGAAAGCTGTTAACCTCACTCAGAAGAGGACTGTTACTGACTGCTGACTGGCAGTTACTGACAGTTTAAAATGTTCAGAGAGTCAGTTAAACTGCCACTTACGATTGACAGAATGAGAGAGGGGAAAGAGAATGCAATATATAAATTTTCCAACAATCCCCTTATCATTCTCTTGGACCTATGTCAAGGATCTTCATTCCTTCACATAGTCTCTGGAAATGATCTTTTGTTAGAAGTGTAGTGAGGATTTCTGCAATCATCACCTCGGTATTGCAGTATTCCAGTTGGACAAGTCCTCTTTTGCACATCTCTTGCACTTTGTGAAATGTGATATCAACGTTCTTCTTAAGTGGCATTTCACTTTCAAAAATCATGATGCAGCTCTCATAATCTTGCATCAAAATGGTTGGTTTGGGTACTATTATCCCAATGTCTAGTAGTAAGTTGTGCAGCTATTTGATTTTGTCACATGCTGCTTTTGCCAAAACACACTCAGCTCCAGTAGAAGAATCAGTAAATGTTGACTGCTTCTTACTTGACCAACTTACAGTTCCTCCACCATAGAAGATCAGGTTTCTGGTGGTTGACTTTCTGTCTGCTAGATCTACAACCCAATCTGCATCTGCATAAGCGATCAGCTGCGGTTGTTGACAGGCTGGCAGCATCAATTGGTGATCTGCTGTTCCTTTTAAGTATCTGGCAACTAGTGCTGTGAAATGACAGAATAATTCTTCTTGTGTCTGAAGAATGGTGGGCAATAAAATAACTTATTTATTCTGCATGGCAGAAGGGAGTTGGACTGGGTAGCCCTTGGGGGATCCTTCCAATTCTAGGTTTCTTTGTATTTCTGCTCATCCTCTGGATCCTTGGGTGAGATGTGCCACAGGGCCAGATACAGATTATCTGGCTTCAGGGGTTTCAGAGATTACAAAATGTCTGTCTATCTGATGGGCTTCTTGAAGGCGCATGTGTGTGAGTGTGTGTGTGCACTCACACACATGTGCCTTCAAGAAGCCCATCAATTTATGGGGAGCCTGAGGATTTCCTAGGGTTTTCTTAAGTGAGGAATCCTGAAAGGTGATTTTCTCAGTTCCTTCCTCTGAAAGCTAGCCTGCAACACCTAGTATTCCCTGGTGGTCTCCCATCCTAGTACTAACCAGGGCTGACTGACCCTGTATGGCTTCCAAACTCCAGATGTTGTTGGACTGCAGTTCCCACCATTTCTCAGCATTGGCTACACCAGCTAGGGGCTGCCTGCAGTCCACTGAGTTCAATGCACTATAGTATGTGCTGGAGAGAGCAGGGTAGAACAAGAAAATTAGAGCTTGGAATTTTTTTGGACTATAGCTCCCACAATCCCACTTCTAGCTATAGGACTTGTAGACAAAAGTGATCTCAGCTTGTCTTCTTCACTTTGCCTTCTTCATATGCTACACCAAGCTACATCCTCCTCCCCCTTTCTTGTGTGACAGTTTCTGTTTTAGCTTGGCAAATTTGAATCCAGTCATTGCAAAAAGAACAACAACACACAATCTCAACACCTCATTGGCAAGACAGCTTTATCTTCATTAGTGTGTCAAAATTCACACCCTCTTGAACCCCTGCAGTTTTATTACAATAATGCCATAAAGCAGTGATGTTTGGAAAAACAAACTTCAAAAAGAATTTGCAAGTCAATAATAATAATAATAATAATAATAATAATAACTTTATTTTTGAATCCTGTCTTTTGCCTTTAGGCAAGTCAACCATCTGTAAATCACCTAGGCAATTAGATGGTAAATTTCTCGCCTCATACAGAAGCAATTAAAGGGGTCGAGAAATCCACAATTCTTGTGTTTAGCAAAGCATGATGAATAATCATCACACCACTACCAGCAACTCTCTTAATTGCAATAAAATCTCTTTCTGTAAGAGAGTTGACCATTCTGCATAAGATGCTAACAGCATTTGCTATGGTAGGTCTGATGAAGTTGGCTATGTATAGGAGTTTTCCAACTGCAATCTATACTTGTCTCCATTTTGTAAAGATTCAGATTTTTTAATGTCCTTTAAGAAACCTACTTCCATTGGAGTTGGCATAACATTTGCATCTTTCAGACCAAGAGAGTTCAGAAGATCCATTATCTTCTGCTTCTGATTAAGGAAGGAACTTCCATCACTGCTCTTTGTATTTGCATTCCAAGATAGTGTGAGATGTCTCCCAAATTCTTGATATCTTTCTTGAGATTCTGGATTATCCCTTCACTATTTGATTTGTCTTCAGTACACAGGATTAGATCATAAACATAACTTGTGATGTAAGTCCATTTATTATTTCTGAATCTCTTGTATACACATTTGTCAGCAGTGCCTGGAGTCGGTTCAGTTCCTCACTCCATGATCTGGCAGCTTGCTTTAAACCATAAATGCTCTTTTGTAATTTGCATACAAGATGTTCCTTACTAGAAAAGCTGTGCAAACATCCAGATGTTGAGCATTCATTTTCTTTTAAGCTGTGAGAGCTAGGAGAGTTCTGATGGTTGTATGAGTGACTACTCCAGCAAAAGTTTCATTGTACTTCTCACCATACTTTTGAGTATAGCTTTTAGCAACAAGTCTTGCTTTGTATCATTGAATCTCCTCTTCTGCCTCTAGCTTTGTGGTAAAGACCCATCTACAGCCAATTGCCCTTTTTCCTTCTGGCAAGTCTGACAAAGTCCATGTCTTGTTTTTATATAAAGATTGCATTTCCTCACTAGTAGCTTGCACCCACTTCTCAGAATCTGTCTTTGGAATTCCCTTGATCTTCTTCCAGTCAGAGGGTTTTGGAATTAATTCCTCTATGGCTTAATAAGAGAATCTGTCAGGTGGCATACCTTTATTGAAGAGTACTGACCTTCTCACCTGAATTTGGATACCTGGCCCTGCTTCTTGTGTGCTGTCCAGTTCCTCATTGTTAGGTTGGTCCCCTGCAGGTATAGCCCCTTCTGGATGCAAGACCTTTGGACAGGGGTAGGTGACCTTTCCCCTTTAAGGGCTGAGGGACTTCAGCTCCCAGGATCCCAGGAGCTATTGGCCAACATGGGACTATTGGCCAACATGGTTGAGGCTTCTGGGAGCTGAAGTCCCTCGGCCCGTAAAGGGGAAAGGTTGCCTACCCCTGCCTTTGGAGGACTAAAGAACTTCACTCATTTACTGGTGGAAGTCTTCTTTTTCTGCAAATAATTCTTCATAGACATCTTTCTTTTGATTAGATTTCGGCTGTGGTCTTTCATAAAAATAAACAGCACTTGTTAATTTTATTGTGTGTCCATCTAGATTTAGAATTCTGTAACCATTTCTAGCATAACAACAAAAACTCTTCACTTCTGCAGTCAAGTTTGCCTCTTTTCTGTTTGGGAATACAGGTAAATGCTTTACTTCCAAAAACCTTCAGATAGTTTAATTTTGGCTTAACTCCATGCCATAACTGAAATGGGGTTACATCTTTGGATTTAGTTGGCAGCCAGTTACACAGGTATGTTGCAGTCATGATGGCTTCAGACCAATAGCGTTTAGGCATATTAGCTTCCAAAACCATAGTGACTGCCATCTCCTTGAGAGTTCTGTTCATTCTCTCTGCCAAGCCATTTTGTTCTGGAGAATAAGCCTGTGTAGTCTGATGCTCAATGCCATGTTCCTTTAAAAATTCATCAAATTCAGCATTGACAAATTCAGCTCTGTTATCTGTGCGCAGGCTCTTGGGTTTATAGCCAAATTTGTTAGAGACTCAATTAAAGTACTCTTTGAATTTTTGAAAAGCTTGACTCTTCTCTCTAAGAAGATAAGTGTATGTGTATCTGCTGAAATCATCAATAAAAGTCATAAAGAAAAATTACGTCCTGCTGACATTTGATTCATTGGTCCAGGAAGACCAGCATGCAAAAGATCCAATGCTTTATTGGATTGCGTCTCAGTAACTGGAGAATGTGAAGCCCTTGTGGCTTTTGATTTCAAACATTCTACACATTTTTCATTGTTAGAGCATACTTTGAATTTAAAGTCTCTTACAAGCTCTTGATTTGCAAATCTCTTAATATTTTCCACACTTCAATGAGCAAATCTGTAATGTCATAAAGTAGAACAGTCTTTGTGATTACATCTGGTCACACTGTTCACAGATGAGTGTAAAATCTGCATTAATTATAGGACGGTAATATTTTGGAAGATTTGACAAAAACATTCCAAGTTTTGCATGTTCTAGAAAAGATTCTCCATCTTCTGTAATTCCAGACAAAGTTGTCATAAAGCCATTAATATGCTGATTTACAAACTGAGGATGATGCAACTTGGTGTTAATAAGTTTGATCATAAGAGCTGTTTGATTAGAAGTATTTCTGCAGTTTGTCCCATATTTGTTTTGCATCAGTTAAACCTTGAATATGGTATACAATACTGGGATCTATAGAAAAGCAAATATAAACTGCTGCTTTGTCTTCATTTTCATCAAATTGTTGTTGATGTATTCCTGCTTCTGTGGGTCTCTGCCCATTTATTGCTTTAAATAATCCCATTGTAGTCAGGTACATTCGCCTTTTCCATGACCATGTTTTATAATTTGTTCCAGTTAGTATTTCGGTAATCATTGTGGAATTAGGATTAGTTGAAGCCATTCTCTATTATTTGAGTAGAAAAAAAATAGATTGAGACTCCTTCTGGGCCCATAAGCCAAAAATGTGGGGTGCAATTTTAGTTTCCCATGGTGTTAACCCTTTTAAAGGGAAAGTAAAATATGCAGATATGAGTTCAGATTCCATTAGCAGAGCAGCAAAAAAATGTAGGTTAGACCAAATTTCAATATGCCTTCCTAAAGAATAAAGACTAACTCAAAAAATGACAAACATGTAGTTTGTGGTTTAAAAACAAACAATAATGGCTTTAATAAATACATTCATAACAAAACTAAAACCTAATCTAACTAGTGATGATTTAACCTCTGTTAAGCTGTTAACCTCACTCTGAGTTGCTGACTAGTGGCTGGCAATTACTGACAATTTAGAATGTTCAGAGAGTCAGTTAAACTGCCACTTAAGATTGACGGAATGAGAGAAGGAAAAGAGAATGCAATATATAAATTTTCCAACAGTTTCCTCCTAAGCCAACACAAAGACCTCTCCCACATACACACACTATTCTTTGCAAATGGTTGGAAACAATAGGGCTGAAGACAGCAACACACTCTAGGTTAGCTGCTATCATGCTGTTGGGTGGCTGCACTTCCAGGCTGCCCTAATCTATGGAGCCTTCCTGCTTTCAACCCCCAAAAGAAGAGGATCCATCCTACATCCTTGCTGCTTAAATTTATTCTTAAAAAAAACCACCCCACCCTTTTGCTGCTGCCACTTTGTTAATTCCATGTTGTGCACATGAGTCCTCCATCTCTCTCAGCTCTGGTCCTTCTGGCTTTTGTGCTTATAGAACACAATCTCTCTCTTCTGAAACCATCAGGAGCAGGTGAAGGGAGTGGAAGAGAAAGTGCAGTAAGTCATTGCATTGTCATTTTTTCATCAGAATAGTAGCTACACATTTTGCTCCACAAGGGCTAGAGACATGATCTTTTAAAAGAAAAGCTTGGGGTCTGGGCTTATGATGGAACAAGATTTGGGAGCAGTACCTAGGTTCCAGATAAAGCCCAGGTGATGAGGTAATATGGCAACTCTAGGCAAAGAAAAAAAGATGCACACAAACACACTGGATGACTGACTTTTTGTTCAGTTAATTTTTTATTTGACTTTTCTGAAAGCTGAAAATGCACTCATATTAGGAGTGGAAAGAATTTTTGAACAAGAAATGAATGTAAAACTGAAAACAGCAAAGTTTTATATTGATAATTCGTAAAAGGGTAAACTTGAGCTCCTGTATATTGAAATCATATTTGTGCTGGATCAAGGAGGCCATGACTTTTTCGGAAATGCTTCTTGTTATCCACAAATATATGTGAGACTTATGATCCTGTCCATGTTGACAGTATAATGGGCCCTCATTATTGCCTGGTTTTTGGTTCCAGGACCCCCGTGGATAACAAAATCTGTGCATGCTCAAGTACCATTACATATAATGGTGTAGAAAAATGATGTACCTTATAAAAATGGTAAACAGCACAAAGGTTTGTTTTTTGTATTATTTTTTGTATTTTTGTATTATTATGTTGAAAAATATTTTTGAATCATGGTTGGTTGAATTTGTGAATGCAGAATCCATGGATATAGAGGGGTGCTATAGTTGTTATATTGAATTTTGCCCATGAATATCATTAAAAAGTTTCAGATAATTTTTGAAGAATTTACCAAAACTCACAAATCCCATATTCTGCTTGGAAAGATCATGAGCGTTTCTTTTCTTTTCTTTTTTAAAAAATGAATGGGGAAAAGAGAAACTTTCACCATGCTGACTACTTCCCTCACAACAGTGTTGACCCAAGATGCTTATTTTGCCTAGAATATTACTTTTAAAAATCATTTGTATTGTAATAATAATAATAATAATAACAATAATTTATATCCCGCCCCTCTGCACAGCAATTGGGGCGGCTTACAACATTAAAATTTACATAAAGATATGTTAATACAATGTAAACAGAACCTAAAAATCCCGAAACCCACCCGCCCCTTAAAAGGTAAGGGCTCTTCTTCTTAGGCTAGGACCGATGGTGCTGGGCCTGTTGCCTCTCCCCCAGATGACATCGAATGGAATGGAGGGAGGGCTCTTCTTCTTAGTCTAGGCCCGACGGTGCTAGGCCTGTTGCCTCTCCCCCAGATGACATCGGATGGAATGGAAGGAGGGCTCTTCTTCTTAGTCTAGGCCCGATGGTGCTGGGCCTGGTGTCTCTCTCCCAGATGACATCGGATGGAGTGGAGGGAGGGCTCTTCTTCTTAGTCTAGGCCCGATGGTGCTGGGCCTGGTGTCTCTCTCCCAGATGACATCAGATGGAGTGGAGGGAGGGCTCTTCTTCTTAGTCTAGGCCTGATGGTGCTGGGCCTGGTGTCTCTCTCCCAGATGACATCGGATGGAATGGAGGGAGGGCTCTTCTTCTTAGTCTATGCCCGATGGTGTTGGGCCTGGTGTCTCTCTCCCAGATGACATCGGATGGAATGGAGGGAGGGCTCTGTAATAATGATAATACAAAAACAATTTGTATGGTATAAAATTCAAAAATAATTTGTATTGTGTCATCATGTTGTATTGTACTAGTTACCACAACAGTTGGGATTTAAATTTGTTTACTTTCACATTTCTCAAAAATAGCTAAATATTTAGTTACCTAAAGATCAGACTGCTACAAGCCACTGGTATGTGGTACCAAATACATTCTCCTCCCATCCACCCTATCATTGGGCCATTGCTGACTGGCCCAAAGGTCTGGCCTGTGGGTAGAGTTCGAGTGGGGCAGCCACACATTGGCCTCCTCAACCACACCCTGATGTTGTCCTGATGCCACGGGCTGTATGCACGATGCATGGCATCAGGATACACTCACGGTGCAGTGTTTAAACACGCTGCGCCGAAAGGGCATTGAAGAGTCGCAGTGCCAGCTCTTAGGGTGGTCTTTTGCTGCCCCTAAAAGGAGCGGCATTTTGCCGCTCTTTTGGGGGCAGCAAAAGGGAGGATCGGGGCTACGGCGTGAGGTTGCCATGGCCCTGATCCACCGCTTCCTAGGGAGGCTCTGTGCTGCCCCAAATGGCTGGTCTGCATCGGCCCATTGTCTCAGGATCCATAACAGAACATAAGGCACAGTACAAGCCAGTACTTGGTTTATGTGATACTCTTCCCTCACTATTTATTGAGGCCACACCCCCACAAATATTAAAGTAACTAGAAAGTTAAAGACACACCTATAGGAATTAAAAAATTCCCTATCAATTTACAAACATAGTTAAATATAATTACACATTATTAAGGGGAAAAGATCAATTAAAAGTAATGAGTTATGAGTAACAAGTTTATTTCTAAATCCTGGCTTTGTTGAATGTTACAAATGTATACATTCACCACTGAATGACCAACTGAGTCAGTCATTACTTCTCAGATTCATTTATTGCAGGATTACTATAAGGATCTTTGCTCCTGGAGTAAATAGGTGTCCATTGTACAGTGGTAACCAATGGAGTGATTGGTGCACCATGGCACAATGTGCAAGGCATACTGGTGTGCCTTGGGGCACTTCCAAATGAGCATCAGGCACTGGCTAAGAAGTGTAAGAACACAATGGGAGCACCTGATTCATAAAAGAATTGCCTGATGCTTATCAAAGCATGTACATATTTGCAATGTATATGTTTGCTTGCATTCATGTATATGTTTGCTGTTCACTAACAGGGTTTTGTAGTGTTTATGTAATGTAGCTATAGATTCATAAAGTTATAAAATGCACACTGTGATGTAGAATCTTGGCTGTAATTTTTTAAAAATAGATAATACTTGAAACTTTAACTATTCTATGCTATATTCTTAATCATTAAAATGCAAGAAGTCATTTCTTTTGCAACACAATCTTGGGTGATTAAACCTTGGGTTAATAGCGCATGTGTCCACTAGCCCACCAAATCAGAGAAGGCTTACTAGGATTATCAAGACTTGCATTTTTCTTTATCTTTATTGAAAAATGGAAAATTAGATAAACTAGGGGCCTGTTGAGATTGTAGACTAAGGGCTTTTGCAGACTGCTAGAAATAGTGCAAATTGAGTCCACTTTAAGGGTTAGGGTTAGTGCTAAGGAATCATGGGAACTGTTGTTGTTTTTTCTGAGACATTGAGCCTTCTCTGTCAGAGAGCTCTGGTGCCATAATAAAATACAGTTCCCATGATTCCCTAACCCTAACCTTAACCCTTAAAGTGGACTCAATTTGCACTATTTTTAACAGTCTGCAAAGGCCCTATGGGTTGTTTCAACCCTTAGTCCATAAAGCTACAGGAAGCACATAATTCCCTTGTTGCCACAATTCCACTGACTGCAGGTCCATTTCTGGACACAATTCAAAGTGTGGGTTTTGACTTAAATGACTGAAGTCCAAGTTATTTCAAGGACTATGTTCTCCCTTACAAACCTCCCCATGTTTTGAAATCTGCTGAGGAGGCTCTTCTCTCTGTCCTGCCATCCTCGAAGTACATCTGGTGGGAAGATTGTTTATGAAAAACAATTCCAAACAAGTATGGATCATGTGGCTATTGCTTATACAATCTGGATATGTGACTGTGTCACAAAGCCAGTTTGGAGTGAAGGCAATGCTTCCTACTCTCATCCTGAATGGCTAAATGTGTAGCAATTTGTCAAATATGAGTCAGTCATCACCAAGCACACAGAACCAAACAGACTTTCAAATGGAAGAGGGTCATAATCGGCTGTGAATCATTGAATGGAAATGAGTAATGAGCATGCATATGTTAATCAGCTCTAAATGTAAAATGTACCACTTGCTTCCCAGAACACTTTCTTCTACACAAGTCATCATTTTTGTGAAAATTTTCTTTCATATTATTCTGTTCTAAAAGGTTCTTCATTACATATACTGTAGTCAACAATGTGCAAAGTGGGAGAAGGAAAGGCAGAGATAGAATCATTATATGGTAGCAAAAACCATGATAATCACATGATTTGAGTTTACCATCAGGTCTCCAAGAACTGCATATTTTCTAAGCAGTAAGCCCTGTTGAGTGCAATGGGATATACTCTTAGGCAAGTGTATAGAATTGGAGGCTTTGCAGATGGCACAAAGCACTGTCTTCAAGCTAAGGAAGGGGAGGAGCAGCCCTGGTGGCGCAGTGGTTAAATACCTGTACTGCAGCCACTCACTCATAACCACAAGGTTGCGAGTTCAATACCAGCCAGGGCTGAGGCTCGACTCAGGCCTGCATCCTTCCAAGGTCGCTAAAATGAGTACCCAGTTGTTGGGGGGCAATCAGCTCACAGTTGTAAACCCTTTAGACACCCCATAGTATGATATGAAGCAGTATATAAATGAAGCTGCTTTACTTTGCTTTCCTGAGGATGTCATCAGAGTGCCTGCCATTGCACACGGCGAGTGCTCTGATAACATCCTTCCGCTGCAGCATCTGGACATGCCACAGCGTCCAGACATGCTGCGATGGAAGAGAGGTGGAAAAGGTGTGTGTCGCCTCTTCCAGAGCCCTTTCTGCACCTTGAGGAAGGAGTGCTATTTTAGTACTTCTTCCAGGGCCGGCCGAAGAGTGGATTGGGGCCAAGGAGTGGGGCAGCCTCGGCCCCAGTCCTTGGCTTCTTGGGGTGGCCCATGGCCACCCGTCTGTAGAAGCCTTCAGTAACCTCTCTTAGATCTCAGTTCCCTGATACTATTATACCTGTTTTTTGTTCTTTTCTGCTCACAGAACATCCTAAATATGATTTTTAGGGATTACTCCTTCTTCTTACATTGCCACGTACCCCACTCAACAAGACCATCAATTGTTAATAAGTTTTATTGAAATGAAAATGATATTGCACTATCCTACTGTTACTGAGTTCCTTATAAACATACTTCACTCTATATATCATCACACAAGGATGCAGATCCATTTGTGAGAAAAGGGGTAACACAAAGGTGAGCACTAGTGCTTGGAGTAAAATAGGTCCACTTTTATTAACTGTCAGTTGCAATATAGAACTGGTGTCACAACAGTACTGGAAGCAAAATCTAACTATTCTGCTGAAAACTAGCTCATGTAATTCAGGCAGACAAAACCCTGTTGCAGATAAGGGTAGGAATAAATCCTTCCTTAATCCATATCATTACTCCAAGCAACAAACTCATTTTGGCTTCCAAACCAATCAGCCCATAGGCTTCACAACCTGTGGGAAATCTCAAGAACCATAAAACTGTCACCATAAAACTGTTCCATGGGATTCAGACACACTCTTACATGCTGTTTTCTCACACATGCCTGCCATGTGACCATATTAACCAAATTAACTCATTTAAACTTTGGCTGCATAAGTACCCCCCCCCCCTCAGAAGTTTATTATACAGTAAGCAAAATAAACTAGCAAACCTGCACACTTCCCAATTCTTGTGAACAGGTAAAAAATTCCTATTCATTTCCCCTAAAGTCTGTTCAAAGAACCTTCACTGAATGTGTGTGTGAGGTGTATCTCTCTGTGTGTGGAATAGGTGGATCCCTAAATAGGAAGCACCCAAGAGGGGATCAAAGTTGGCTTTGAGAATCAAAGTTCTGCTTGCCAACATTGACAGAAGCCTGCAGCTATGTGCTGATGCCAGCCACCTATCCTTTTCTCCTTGCCTTCAAAACCACCTTTCCCCTACTTACCATCTGGACACTTCATCCTGTGTGTATATGTGTGTGTAGAAGAAACACATATTTGTATGTCAAAAAATAACGATTATTTCTCTTTACATTTTGTGATGTATGTGAGTGATTCATCACTTTGCACCCCTCTCCAATTAAAGATTGCACAATTTTCTGTATAGTTCAAGGTTTCCCTGTTACTAGCAGGGTGTGTAACATCAGCACTTTTTTAGTAGCAAAACAGAGTGGGTAAGTATGATTTCCATGTCCCATGCCTTCACAATGCACTTGTTCAGCTTCCTGGCTCAAAGAAAGGCAAATGGACTGATTAAGCAATTTCAATTTACCTAGATGTAAGTTCAAGTGAACAGACTGGGGTCTGCATGTGAGTAAATGTTTGTAAGACTATGGGGGGATGCAGACTGGCACTTTAAGCCAGCCTGGAGATGGAGTTGGGGTGGGGTGACTGCACGCCGGCCACCCTGATTCTGTCCCGACTCTACCATGACTCCACCCTGACTCCGCCCCAACGCCACCCCAATGCTGCCCCAACACCATGCACCCAATCGCATGGCGCACAGTGTCAGGGCACCCCGTTGGCGCAATCTGCATACACACTGCATCAAAGGGGTGCAAAAGAGTCTCTGCTGCAGCTCTAAGGGCAGCTTTTTGCTGCCCCCAAAAGGAGTGGCATTTGCCCACTCTTTTGGGGAAAGCAAAAAGGAGGATCGGGGCCACAGCATGTGGTTGCTGCAGTCCCAATCTGCCGCTCCCAGGGGTGGTACAGAGCCGCCCTTTATAAGCCATCTGCATCAGCCCTATGCTGCAGGTTATTAAAATAGGGCATTTTGAGGCCTTGTGTATACTGTGGAATCTCAAAAAACAATGAAGAGATAAGCTCCATGTGTTCTGGTTGTAAACAATCTCCAAAATACAGGACCATAAAGATTAAAGGAGATTAATCTCTATGCTCCTGTATTTTGGAGAGTATTTACAGCTCCTTAGAGTTCTTTTGTAGGCTTCTGAAGAAGGATATTTTTGTTGTGGCCAGAACAGCAAATTTCCCATCATACCTATGATTAATTCCAAATTATCTCTCATTTTTTTCATCATCTGATGAGTGGATTTCCAGTCACAACAATTCCTACCAGGAAGGAATGTAGCATCCTTTGCAACCCACAGCACCACTTGTGTAGTAGTCTAGATTGTCCCCAAACACATAGAAAAGATTTTGGAAACACATAGGGGGAAATCATGAAGAAAAAAAAAATAACAACCCTGTCCTCTCTTTTACTTGTTGACTTCCTCACTGAATCAAAAGCCTTCTGCTGATACAGCCTTCTTTGGGCTGTAATAAATAGCAACACTGTCCAAGATGTTGACTTGTATAGTTTGGGGAGATAATGACCTTAGACTGCATCTAGATAGGAACAAATACAACAGATTTTCTTGCCCCTTGTTCTCCAGAGCAGCCTTAGTTCTCTCTCAATAATTGATGGTCTTGATGAATGTGGTAGGTTACAGTGTAAAAAGATGGAGTGATCCCTGAAAATCAGGTAGAAGATCCTTCTGAGCAGAAAAAAACAGAAGGCAGATCCTGGATCCAACTGTTTTTAAAATAAATAAATAAATAAATAAATAAATAAATAAATGATATTGTTTTTAATAAATACAAGCACCATCAGTCATCACCAGATCAGCCACTGGAAGTGTTGCTGTCTGTTTAGAACATGGCAAGAAATTTTCCTTAAATTTTGATCAAGGCTGCAGCAAAATTGAAAAAGATTGAAATGTTCAAAAGTAACAAAAAGGAAATTGTAAAGAGCAGTGTTGGGACTGCACAAAAACAGTGTTTATTATATTATTTCTAACATTCCCCTTCTCTGATAATTGAAAAATGAAAATCATGCTTTACAATGCTATTGCAAAACCTTCTCTTTCAATGAATATAATTATAAGATTAAAAGGATAGTGTCACTGTTCATTTTAAAAATAAATGTAATATGCTGCTTTTGATTATTGACTCCTTCAAGGTCAGTATGTTTTTAATAATCTTACAGATTTCAGAGAAGAATGTGTGCACTCCATTATCTTTCAAAACACAGCATTGAGACACAACAGGAGACATTTTACTAGATCATTAACATATGCCTCCAGTGCATTGTTAAGTTCAGGGCTCTGGTCCCAAGAAGTACATTAATCTCTAAATAAATCAAGCCTGGTAGTCCAAAACATTACATTTCATTTAGTCATCCTGGCACTATTTCTTTGTTGCAATCTTGCATTTGTAATTTTAATGTGAGACAAACTTATTTGCAATGGAACATAAGGAAATTATGAGATGTCATTTGCCACATCTTTAAAAATAAATCTTCTGAAAGCAATTAATCAGTTCTAGTCCACCTGCTTTTGTTGATTCTGCCTGTTCCATTTGTTGCAAATGAGAGTTGACTTTCCCAAGGAATAGGCCACACTGTATCTTTTAACAACCTTGCTTGTAGGCAAGTGCTTTTATCTCAGGGATATCATTGAAATAAATAGCTTTTGCCTTACATACTAGTATGATACAATGACCTTGAGGTTCTGCTTCATTCTGTTTTATCTTTGCAAACAGACACTTTATGTTTTCCACTAAGTAATGGTTGCACCAGTTAATTGAAATTAGTATCCAGACACTTTAGGTTCTCTGGAGGGTTTGTTACCAGTATAAACCAGTTATATCTTTATTTTTAAGTCAGAAACAACAGGGGAACTCGGATACCTGACCAGTACAATCAAGAGAGGATTAAAGTTTTATTCATATCACAAACAAACACAATAATAAGGAACATAATATGTTCTATAAATTATCAGAAAAGATTAATTGAGTATCAATGTGGGAAATAATGAGATAGAAATGCGATAGAAATGAGATAGAAATATGTCTGGTCTATGGCAAATGGAAGGCATTGTCTAGGAATTGGAGACCACCTAGTCCAACTCTCTTCTCCAAGTTAGAGCATTCCTAACAGATATCTGACAACAATATATGCCCTCCCTGTACCAACCTTATGTGATTAGATCTAGCCTTGTACTTTGGCAGAAGCAAACAAGCCATTCTCCTCTGTTGTGCCAACCCATCAGGTATATTTAGAATAGAGTCCTGTGTCTCTTCAATTCCTTTTTCTTTTCCATAATCATTCCCATTCTTTCAGTCTTTCCTTATAGGATGTTTTCACTACACTTGACTGTCTTTGTTCTCTTCTGTGGTGGAAAGGGATTACTGAGCCACTATGCTTCTCCTTAGTATACACCATTTGGGAGTAATTGAGGCAGAAACATGTAATAAAGTTTCCCTCTTGTACTCATTCTGTCTTGCCTGTTCTGTTGCTGCCTCACCTATATGTTGATACCCTTAGGCTTAATTTTATGACTTCTACCAGACCTCTTTCCTCACTCTTAGCTCATCTGTGTATGTGTGTGTGTGCGCGCGCATGTGTATATGCAACCCTGGGGCTATACTTTGTCCATCCTTGCTGTATTTTGTGAAAGTGGCAACTGAGGGGTATATATTTCTCATATTTAGATTAATCATTCTGAGAAGGATTCTTGGAAGGATTCTCAGCCTCCCTCAAGAATCTGATGAGAAAGCTATGAAAACTGAGCTAATTACAACTCCAAAGAATTCTGGATGATCTTCACTGGAAGTCACCTTTGCCTTTGGTCTAGTTATATATGATGGCTTGTCCATCCTTTGAAATCAACCAGTCAGGGCCCTTGGGTTGTTGAGAATGGGGGTGAAGGGTAAATAAAAGGAGTGGGTTGACAGTTCAACTAGCAGTAGAGAGGAACTGAGTGAGAATGAGGTATGAACTGGAGTTGTGGTTGGAGTATCTTAAAGGTGCATCTACACTGCACAAATAATGCAGTTTGACACCACTTTAACTTCCATGGCTTCATTCTACAAAATCCTGGGATTTGTGGTTTTGTGGGGCACCAGAACACTTTGGCAGAGAAAGTTAAACCCATTGTAAAATTATACATCCCAAGATTCCATAGAATGGAGCTACAACACTTAAAGTTGTATCATACTGCATTATTTCTACAATGTAGATTCACCCTAAGAGAAGGAGGGACTAAGGAGATGAGATTTCAAGGACAATTGGATACAATTAAAATTGACAAAAGTAGTGAGGCATTCTTGTAATAAAAAGACTTTGAGTGAATAAAACCTCTTTGTCATATAACTTTTTCTTATTCATGAGACTGTGAGAGTCACAATCAAGACCCAACAAGAATTCTATAGGACATATGCATATTTGGAACCATCTTAGAGCTCCTATATAATAAGCTCAAGGAAAGATTTATGAGATGGAGGTAAAGCAGGGACAAGTACCTGAGATCAAATTCTACATGAGGAAACTGGAAGCAACATATTATTACACCACATTTCACAAAATGATCAGGATTAACACAGGTACCTAGGAATATAATCCTGTCTACAGCCATTGAATTTACTGTGTTCACTATTTATTAACATGAATTCAAATATGAGTAAGAACTACACTAATACTGAAGTTAACCTGCTTTGTATTGTTACAAGAAGCTTCCCTGTAATATTGAAAAATAACTGGAGAATAAATCTTTTAAAATTGACATATACGGAGGTACGATGCTGTATTTCTTGTGGTTATGAACATGATATTTTACCTCACAACTAATATAAATAAAGTTTTGTGTCAGAGGCATTTCCCTGAGGTCACATCTGAGGAAGTAGACTCAAGTCTATGAAAGCTCATATTACCAACTTCTATCTTTCAATTAGTCTCAAAGGTGCTACAAGATCCCTTTGCATACTGATTTTTCAGACTAACACAGCAATATCTTTGAATTCTACTGTTACGGAGATAAATCGTTATAAAGAAAATGTTGGGATTGTATTAAAATATGATTCAGATGTCTGTGGCTTATATGAACCAAAAATTAAAATATTAATATGTGCATTCTTTGTCACACTTTCAAGCATGTATTTTATGTAATCTTAATTATGGTTAATTTGGGTCATTTCATTCTATCATACAGAGGATCTGCCACCACACAACTCTGAATGTAATGTGATATGAGTCATTCACTATGCAACACAAATCATAGGATTTGTAATGCGTTGCATAGGTAATGGCCAATATCACATTACATTATATTGTTTGTCCAGTAACTGGGAGTGCATCTACACTGTTGAATTTTATTGGTGTGGTGTGCTTGAAAATCCAGCAGAGCCAGGGAAAATATCTAAAATTCTAAAAGTAGAGCTTTATTGTTTCAAAAGGTAAAAATAAGCAAAGAAAAATACAGTCCACCATAGGATCACATCATGCTGATGTGGTTGAACAGAAGAGTTACAGATCCATGTTTCCAGATCCAGAAGTTACATTGTAAAAGCAATATATGCATGTTATAGTCCAAAAATTAACTCCATAGTTAGATCCATTGCGAACACGCACACAAACAGGAAGAAGGCAAGAAATATAAACAACTCTAGATAAAGGGATTTCTCAGCCCTGCCCTTTCTCCACCTTCTGGGTGTTAACTTTATGTTGATTGGATGTTATGTGTATGATATTTGTTAACCTAGCCCCTAGCTGTCCATCATCCACCACGTGACTTCTTTCCCAAGCCTAATGATGTTTTGGATTTTGTTATCTGTTCTCGGCTACCTTTCTCAGCTAGGAACTTCTGATGTTATGACTCTCTGGCCACCTGGACTGGGCTGTCTTTGTTTGCCTAGATGTTGTTCTCATGAGGAAAATATCAGACACACATCTCTACATTTCACCTTTGACTGTATAACCCATCTATATTCTAATAGAAATTATACAGTTTGACACTACTATAGCTCCTTCCTATGGAATCCTGGGTTTAGCCTTCTCTGCTAAGGAGTGCTGAGGCCTCACAAAATAACAAATCCCCAGACTCTGTAGGATTGAGCCATGGCAGTTAAAGTGGTGTCAAACTGCATTATTTCTACAGTGTAAGGACACCCTAAAAGTTGTGTGGTGGTGGATCCAAAACCACATTTATTCTGTGAGAAGAAATGTCTTCTATAGGGAATCCCATCCAAATTTTCTTTCACTATTAGGAAGAAAACAATTATGAAAATTTGACATCACATATTCTTTACAAGAATTTAAGATGATAGCAGAACCCTTTGCAAATAAAGGGCTTGAATAAAATAATCTTCAATAACACACTCTTCAAACAGGAATCAAATATATTGTTAATCTTAAATAATCTTCACCTTTTGTTTGTATGAGATTTGGATATCTCATTTGCTTACTTTCATATGAACAGTTGAATTTAAACCCCTTTACTGACTAACAAGATATTAAAGTAGTTTTCAACCCCATGAGGAATTTAAATGTTCTATTTTAGGTGAGCTAGTAAGAGCTATTCCATTTTGAACATGGATACATATGGCTATCTGCTCCCATGAGGGTGATAGCTATCAGCTTCCATGATGGCTATCTGCTCACATGAAGACTCTTTGTTTTGGAAAACATGTGGCAAACTCCATTTCAGAATGATATGAATTTTAGGGGGGCGGAGTAAGTTGTTGGACTCTGCTTGGGGATATGGTCCAGGATAATCAACAACAATAATGATTGTGTATGTTTGCAATTTTATGTTTATTACATTTTTTTAAAAAAAAGTTTGTTTTGCTTAAAATTCCAAGTGAGTTCTGCTTTCCTGGGGCAGGGAAGTCAGTTTTATTCTTAAACTGCATATTATCACTCCTCTGTGGTCTTTTCATGCATTGCTAGTTTATGTGACTAGATTTTGCAATTTTAGTTTTTATACAAAATGATGCCAATCAAGTTTTTTTGAAGGCATGCAATATCCAGAGTAGTGGCAGTTAACAGAGGCTTTTGTACATTTGGATCCTTGAGTGATGTCTTTAAATTGTCTGGGGCAAGGCAGCATATTAAATAAAAGTTCTGGAAAGACTTCCACTCCACCTTATCAGAGAATAATATTCACCTGACTTTATGGATGCTAGACAAATTGAACATGGATTTGTATAAATATCAACTAACTGCCTGTCCTAAAATCATCTGTTGTGGGAGAGGCTTCTGGCCACTTTGGAGGCATGGCAATTAGATAACACACACCTCCGAAGTGGCCAGAAGCTGCAATGAAGTCATGCTTCAGTCCTTTGGACTAGAGCAAAAAGGAGTTAAGATATTCCAACTCCTGTTGGCCCCTGTATGCATAGCCCACCTTGGGAGCAGGCCATGCAGTCAGTGCTCTTTTCCACTTGTCTGCTCTGGCCCTATGTCTTTGAATTCCAGTACCATCTGCTTTATTAGTAAACAGATTTCCCATCCTCCTCTTTTCTTTGCTAGGCCAATGCCATCCTTCTTAAAAAGTGACACAAAAGGAATGGTAAATCTTGATTTTTCCAAGTCCTGATGAATGTCAACAACAATGAAGCAGCTTTCCATCCCATAGTTTTGGAACATTGAGGGTTTTTTTTTTCTACAATGATGGGAAATGGTACAGATTTGCCAAGAAAGTTGCACACTGTAAGGTTTTCCAGAAACCACACAGCTTCTCTTGAGAACTGTTACTGTCTTGCCTGAAAACTGCACAGCTTTTGCCAAAGAAGGTACTCTTTTGCAACAAAAAATTTGGACAACAAAAATCTTGTACAGAAAACTTCAAATTGTCTTACTCAACAATGCCACATCCCTATTTTTATGGAAGTTTTTCTTCAGCAAGATTTTTGTCTTTAATGACGAAAAACAGCAATCTTGCAAATACAGCAGCAACAGTTAACAGCGCCATGTATGGCCACAGCTTCAGCTGGCACAAATTTCTTTTCTGGCTGCATAATATTTGAGTTCTGCAATATTCAAACCAGCAAAAGTTGTGATCATGATGTGGAACCCTTCACCACATTCTTTGTATAGGAACATAGCATGCAATTTAATTTTGCATTTTGTGCACTTTTCTCAAGTATATAGTGAAAAACAGATAGATTCTTTCTTTGAAAGCTCTGCAGCTTTTCTCTCTATAGTGAAAACCTTGTGAGCATAGATTTTTACTGCAAAGCTACACAGTTTCTGAAACTCCTGCACAGTTTATGTTGACCTGGGAATTAAAAAAAAAGTTCCCACTATTTGTATGAATTTTCAACATGCCATTTTTCTTCCTACATAGGTTTTTCAAGGGATGGGGAACTCCAAAATGGACCCTATTCCATTCCATCTTTATACAGAGGGTATGGAAACCATGCTAGATTGAGCTATGATGAATGGGATGAAAGAGGAGGGTTCCTGAAATTTTATTGAATTCCTGCTAGAGAGAAAGAGCAGACAACAATAGATGCTTTTAAAATACTCTTTTACAAATATATATATGTAGGTATATTTTTGGAATATATATATGGATTACTCCATGCATATTTCATGGAAAAACAAACCAAAAATTCTCAAAAATTGTAATCTGGACAATGAAGGATAAGCCTGCAAAAACACAACAAAAGATATACACAGCTGATTCAGTCATCCTTAACTGGCATATGCATTGACAAGAACTCAAGGGTATCTGAAAGATTAATGCATTGATCATTGAAATTAGGCATGATGTCAGTTTCAATGGGACTGCACTGGAGTACATGGTCAGTAAATTGCTCACTTACTCTGACAAATTCTCCCATAAAAGAAGAGAAGAAGCTATTTATTATGGCCTGGCTAAAATCCTCAAGCTACTTTGCCATTAAAATCAATATGCCTTTAACAATGTTCCACTACCCTGTATTTATAAATATAAAGAAGAAGTTTCCATTTCCCAGATGAAGCCATAGAGTATTTGGCACTTTGGTGAAATTTATGCTATATACCGTATTTTCTGGCATATAAGACGACCCGGCGTATAAGATGACCCCCCAACTTTTCCAGTTAAAATATAGAGCTTGGGATATACTCGCCGTATAAGACGACCCCCCTTTCCAACACACACCAAATAAAAATCAGATTTGATTTCAATATGGTAAATTTAATTCAAATGCTTATGACATGCAGCAAAACTGTCACTTATAAACACAACAAACTACAGCTCCCACGTTCCCCAACATTAATTTCTGCAGTGTATTTTGGACCTTACTTTTTCAAAAATAGTCCTGATTTACCATAAATGTTGCTTTAAAATTATTTCCATCTCCCAGCTATGAGATGGTTGGGGGGAAAAGAGAAAGTGTTGCGGGGGGGGAAGGACTGCCAATATACTAGGTGATGCATTCTGGGGTATGTACAATTTGTGGCCAAGTAAGTGAACCTGGCCATGTCACACACTCTCAGCCTCAGAGGATGGTAATAGTAACCCTCATTTGAAGAAACATGCCAAGAACACCCCATGATAAGGTTAAAAGTCACCATTTTGACCATTAAAACATCCTCCATTTTGAGCATGGCTAAGAAGCATGGAATTACATTCATATTAGTGTTTTTAGCTTTCTCTACTTTTTTCCTTGTATGTCCTACATTTTTTGTAGTGACTTGTCCTCCTTTGCATTGAAGACATTTGGTCACCCTGTCTGAGTATCAGAGTATGACTCTAGAAACCAGGGTTCGAATCCTGGCTCAGCCATGGAATCCCCCTGGGTGACCTTGGGCAAGTCACACTCTCTCAGACTCAGGAGATGGCAATGGCAAACTCCCCTCTGAAGAAACCTTGCCAAGCAAACACTATGAGCCTTAGGTTTGCTGTAAGTCGGAAATGACTCAACAACAACAACAATCTTAGATGTCACACTCTCTCAGCCCCAGAGGGTGGCAAAGGCAAACCCTGTCTGAAAAAACACATAGGAAAGAAATGATAGGTTCACGATAGGTTTGCCTTAGTGTCATCATCAGTTGGAAACGACTTGAAGATGCACAACAACAAAAACAGTCTTGAAAGTCACACTGTCTCAGCCTCAGGGAAAAGCAAAGGCAAACCCTTTCTGAACAAACCTTGTGAAGGAAACCCCAGGATAATTTCATCTTTGAGTTGCCAAAAGTCAGGAAGGACTTGAAGGCAGACAACAGTCTTGAAAGTCACACTGTCTCAGCCTCAGGGAAAAGCAAAGGCAAATCCTCTGTCCTGATGCAGACTATTTCAAATAATCATTACATCAGGAGTTTGATCCTTGCACAGTTATTGCTCCCAAAGGAAATCTGGCCAATTAAATGCACACCCACACCTACTAGGAGGAAGACATTTTCTCAAGAAAATTAAACATTAAAAAGGTGCTTATAGAATGCTCTGTAGAGATTGGAAACACAGAAAAAGGGGAAATGGAAGAAGGAAAATACTGAATACCTCCTCTTCAGGCTCCTCCTTCTCTTTCTCCGAGGCTTTTTTCCCAGCCTCAGAGCGGTCTTCCTGCTCCTCCTCCTCCTTCTCTCCCATTGGGCTCCTTCTTTCCCCCCTCCCTCCTCTGTGGGAGGAGTCTTTCTCAGCCTCCTCCATTTCATACTTGCCCTATAAGGCGACCCCCAGCTTTAACTCCAGCTTTTCCTTCTTAGAAAGTCGTCTTATACGAAGGAAAATACGGTAGGTTCTTTTGAGATAATCATTATTATTTATTTAGTGATTTGCCTATAAGCAAATCATGGCAAAGTTACTTTGTGGACTAAACATGTTGCAATTTTCCCACTGTTTATCTAGGAGTGTTGGGGGTTATAGTCCAACAAGATTGCAAGGCTACAAATTCTCAACTCATGTGCTAGTAGAAGGCTGTAATTGGTGATGAAAATATGACAAAAAACCATTAAGCTAGTGGGTCTCTAGAAGTGCATAGAAATGATGGAAAGGGAGCAAAGATAGAATGATACTAAGAAATGTTGCTAAAACTTGGAAGCACACTGCTAGTATCAAAGTTCCTATCCAAGAGGAGAGGAGCCCTGAAAGACATTTAATTCCCTCCAGAGCCTTGTTTTGTTGCAGAATCCACACTAAACTAGACCTTCAGTGTCTCCAGGTTTGAGCTACTTATAAACAATGTTCTTAGTTTGCCACAGAAAATCAAACAACAGAAGAGATAAAAGAAGCCTAATAAATGTATTGGTTTTGCCATTGGGGTGCTTTTAGAGTCACCTAATATAATGTTTTGAGAAAAAATGTCCAAAGCATTTGTGGTCAACACATGAAGCCAGCCAAAGAATAGAGGAGACACTTTACAGTTGGTGATGAGGCTAACACTGGAATTCTCAGTGAGTTCAGAAAATACAAGAAGTGTGCATTAACTCAGCCCCCTAAGCCTAAACCTAACTATAATTGTTGGAAAAGTTATGATTGCATTCTTTTGTTCCACTTTATTTAGACAGGGACTTCACCCCTCCCCTCCTCTCATTCTGTCAGTCTTAAGTGGCAGTTTAACTGACTCTCTGAACATTCTAAACTGCCAATCTCAGTCAGTAACTGCTAGTCAGCTATCTCAGTCCTCTTCTGAGGGAGGTTAACATCTCTCTTTCTGCTTTATATACTCCAGTTAGATTAGGTTTAAGTTATTTTATGTAAATATTTATTAAAGCCATTAGTGTTTGATTTAAAACCACAAACTACATGTTTGTCTTTTTGAGATAGTATTTATTCTTTAGGAAGACAGACTTAACCCACTTTTTTGCTGCTCTGCTGATGAAAGTGAACTCTAACAAGTTTAACTTTCATTTGTTGTTGTTGTTGTTAACTGCCCTCGAGTCGATCTTGACTCATGGCGGTGCTATGGATAAGACATCTCCAAGACCCTCTGTCCTCCACTGCTCTGCTTAAATCCTGCAACCCCATACCCATGACCTCCTTAATAGAGTCCATCCATCTAGCATATGGCCTTCCTCTCTTCCTACTTCCCTCTATTTTCCTCAGCATTATTGGTTTTTCCAAAGTTAATGCACACTTCTTGTATTTTCCAAAGAGTTCTCCCTTCTCATGATGGGTCCATAGTATGACAGTCTCAGGGGGGATGCAGACCAGGGCGTCGGGGACGCCCTGGTTCGGAGCGCCGCGGGACTGCAGCCTCCGCACCGCGGCGCTCCTGCGGCGACCCTAAAAGGAGCTCCAAATTGGCGCTCCTTTTAGAAGACAGGGAAAGTGCGCCCTAAACGCGTAGGGCGCACTTTCCCTGTCTTTTCCGCCGGCAGCACCGAGGGCAACCTCAGGAAGAGGAAGGAGCGCCGCACGTGTGGCTGCTCCTCCTCCTCTTTCGGGCCTCCAAGACGGCTCAATACGCTGTCTGCCAAGGCCCTCAGTTTGGTTATCTTGGCTTCCAGGGAGGTTTCTGGCTTGATCTGCTCTAGGACCCATTTTTTTGTCCTTTTGGCTGTCCAGCATCTTCAGCAGGGAAAGTGCACCCTAAACGCGTAAACTTTTGTGCTGAGTTGTATATCTTTGCATTTTAGAATCTTTTCTAGTTCTTTTATAGCCACTCTCCCCATTCTTTGGGGGGTTGCAGACTGCCAGAAATAGTGCAAATTGAGTCCACTTTAGGGTTAGGGTTAGGGTTAGGGATCATGGGAACTATATTTTATTGTGGCACCAGAGCTCTCTGACAGAGAAGGCTCAGTTCTCAGGAAAAAAAACAATTCCCATGATTCCCTAGCACTAACCCTAACCCTAAAAGTGGACTCAATTTGCACTATTTCTGGCAGTCTGCAACCCCCCTTTGTCTTCTTCTGATTTCCTGACTGTACTCCCCATTTCTATCAATGTTTGAACCCTGGTATGGGAATTCTTTTACTATTTCAATTTCTTCATTGTCTAGGTTGAACTTGTGAAGGTCCACGGTGGTCATTATTTTTGTGTTCTTTATGTTCAACATTAAGCCTGCCTTAGGACTTTCTCCTTTGATCTTCCTTAGTAGGTGTTCCAAGTCTGTGAGGTTTTCTGCTAGTACTATGGTATCATCTGCATATCTTAGATTGTTGATATTCCTTCCTCCTATTTCCTATTTTCACTCCTCCTTCTGTGTTCAAACCTGGTTTTCCTATAATATGTTCTGCATACAAGTTTAACAGAAAGTGTGAAGGGTGCAGCCTTGTCTGACTGCCTTGCCAATTGGGAACCATTTTGTTTCTCCGTGTTCTGTTCTGACAGTAGCCTCTTGTCCTGAGTACAGATTCCTCACCAGGACTATCAGATGTGTTGGCACTCCCATGTCTTTAAGGGCATTCCATAGCCTTTTATTATCTACACAACCTCTAGGATTTCTTTCTCCATGTATGGTTGGAGTCTATGTTGCAGAATTTTGAGCATGAGTTTGCTTTCATGGGAGATTAGATTAGAATTGCATGGATAATTGCAGATTAGAATTGTATGGGAGATCAGATTAGAAAGAAGGTAACTTTCATACCTGCATATTTTAGGTTACCTTTAAAAGGGTTAACACCCTGGAAATTAAATTTGCAACCTACAATAATGCCAACCCTATTTGTGAATTTTTAATGATGTGTTTTTAATGTGTTGTAAGATGCTTGGAGTCCTGAACTGGAAAAACACAGGATAGAAATAAATATAATAATTCTGCCAACCCTTAGTACACTGTGATTCCAACAGTATCAGAAAATATCTTAACACTCAATGTAAGTTGTTGTTGTTGCTACTAGTGTCTGCAAAAATTAAATAGCAATTCAAGTTAAACTGCAAGACCATAATCCATTTGACAAATAAAGAGTGTTAAGTCAAGCTGCAACATAGTATCAATACTTCTCTGTACTGCTGAAGCTAAAATGGCTTTGGAGAGTCCGATTGTTGTCCTGTTGATATGAACAGGACTAAATTAACTCAAGCTTCACTGTTTTGATTTCAGTGGATTGTGGATCACTGCTTAAATATGAAAAATGTACATTCACAGTCTGAAAGCTGGTATAATTTCATATTTAGATTGCTTTAATATGATGGCTTCCCATTTCTTATTCTTTTAAAGAGAATATTTATTATACAGATAGATTATGGATGTGTGGTGGGAACCCATTTAAAATATTCCATTGAAAATAATGGCTGATGCTGTAAAATATTTATTCATTTACTGCTCTAATTTAAGTACAGTACATTAAGAAATACTGCATATGAAATAGATCTCAAAGTCTAGGCTGTTAATACATTTCATCTTCAGTGGCAACCTTTGCTGAACCTTTAAATCATACTAGTAATATAGAATTCACTTTAAATTTTATTATAAAGAATAAAGGTCTTTGCATAGTTAATAGCTGCTTTATGAAAATAGGGTGTGATCTGTCCCCTGTTATATTAATGCAAAAAGTAAGTTATTTCTACATTAAAAGCATGGCACAAATTCTACAGTTGATGAAATGTGGGTTGACACTGTGGACCAGAAATCAGAGATAAATATGTTAATTGATAGCACATGTTCTCATTGTTGAAAACTTTTGATAGATTCTTATTTCCATTGTAGAGTATTATGGGTAGCACTTCTGCTATTTATCTGTACATCTATTAGCATGACAGATGGAGTCTAGATACAAGCCTTTGTTTATGTGTGTGATGTCATGGCACAATTTTGCTTCACTTAATATAAATCAATAAAAGGATTAAATAGTTTTTTGTGGGTTTTTCAGGCTGTGTGGCCATGTTCTAGAAGAGTTTCTTTCTGACGTTTCACCAGCATCTGTGGCTGGCATCTTCAGAGATTAAATGTTTGTGGCTAACACTGCAGATCCCTCTCTATTGATGGATTCTGGAGGAGTTTACCTAACCATTACTTGTAATCTTTTCATACATATTTGTGGGTGCATGAAAGGCTGAGACCTGTGGAAATGTTACTTATCTGAACTACACCCAGCTGGTGTAGCTCCAGCAGTAACTTTTCTGAGCTCTGGTGATGTCTGCTTATACTCAGTGGCTTCACTAGGGTTGGTGTCATCCAATACAGTAACTCATGGTATCACACCCCCCCATTGACCTTCTCCCATTTCACATCATACAGAATTCTTAATAATACTTTTTTGCACTAATGTTATTCTTAAAACATGATTCCCATATACCACTGAATGTAATGCTAATAGTTGTGACATAAGCAACTAGCAAAATTAAAACTATACTTTCAAATTGCAACATCATATCCACAACCTAAATATATTTACATATACATAGTGAAGATTGGATTAAAATGTGATATTTTTAAAGAAAAAATTAAAAGAATTTAAAAAATTTAAAATTTTGAAATTTTAATTTTTAAAAATTCTGGGGCCTTTCCTTTCTTGTTCCACTGAGCTTCACTTCACTCCTACCATCTTTTAAAGCATTTTAAAGGGAAGCAGATGAGTGGGAAAGCCCATTTCTGCCAAAAGGTAGGTGTTTGAGGAACAGTGGTCTTAGGGTGTCACCTGGTGTGGTCTGCACCATCTGCACCCCCATTGACACCACTGCCCCTACCTATCAAAAGTGGCAACAAAGTTAGACAAATGATCACATCACTTTTCCCCCCCATTCTATGCATGTGATTCTCCACTTTATTGAGTCAAGCCTGTTATTTGTGGCTGTCAGAACTTAGCCTGTAGCTTTAGTATGCTCATCAGTGACTTTCATGCCCACACATTCTCCACATACTCAAGAACCTCTACAAACTTTGGATACATGAATAATTCATGATTGCTGCTTTTGTTATTTTACATTTATATTACAATTGTAACCATGGGAACATGGTATGCTGTGTGTGTATGTAGGGGGATATTTGAAATGTTATGGGAGACTATGAGAAGGAACGTCTAGAAACTCTGGAGAGAAAACTCAGCTTTGAAGAACAGTCTAGTGATTCACACTTACAAATCTCAGATTTTCACTCTTCATTCACAATTCTTTTCCTTTTCTTTTTTTTTTAATTACAAGACCTTTCTCACCCATTTACTAAGAAAGTTGTGAAATCTTGGTAGCTTTATATTTTTAAAAAGGAGAGAAAAAGAACTACATGAAATGTTCAACCATCTGCACTCATGAAATACAATAGACAGAGTTATTCTCTACATGAAGAAGACCATACTGCCACTGCCTGGTGTCCATCTGTTTAATATGAGAAACCTGCTTTAAAAAGGAAGATCCTAATTTAGACGGAATAAACAGGGACCTGAAACTAGACTAACAGGCTATGCAGATGGGTGGCTCTGGGCCACCCCTGCTAGCAGTGGATTGGGGTTGGGGCAACCCCATGCCATGGCCCTGATCCTTCCTTTTGCCGCCCCTAAAAGAGAGACAAAATGCCGCTCCTTTTAGGGGCAGCAAAAAGCCACCCTAAGGGCTGGCGCCGTGGCTCTTCTGTGCTCTTTTGGTGCAGCGTGTCTGCATGCTGCACCGGGAGGGTGTCCTGACGCCATGCGTGGCGTTAGGATTGCATTGGGGTGGAGTTGGGGCAGCTGGCATGTGGCTGCCCCGCCCCAACTCCTGACCATGTACCCAATCCCTTAGTCTGCAGGATTTGAGTGTGTTTATTATAGGTGGGTAGCCAGGATAGACTGGGGATTCTGTTGGTGTATCACTCATTCTAGGGACATGGTGGCTCAGTGGTTAAGACGCTGACTCTCAGGATTGCAAGATCAGCAGGTCAACAGTTCAAGGCCCAAGCATCATGGGACAGAGTGAATTCCCATCACTAGTACCAGCTTCTGCCAACCTAAAAGTTCAAATGCATGTAAAAGGTCAAGTAGATAAATAAGTACCACTTTGGTGGGAAAGTAACAGCATTCTGTACAGTCATGCTGGCCGCACGACTCTTCAAAAACTGGCTCTTCGGCTTAGTAACAGAGATGAGCACCATTCCCTACTGTTGTACATGACTAGACAATCTTGTCAAGGTAAAACCTTTACCTTTGTCTTTGCCACCCATTCTGCTACTCAACACTCTCCCTTTTGGTGCTAGCTGGTGTGGTCTCAGGGATGGTTTGTGATACTGGGGGACATCAATATCCATACTGAGGGTACTCTATCAGCATGTCCACTATGGGTCTGTCCCAACTGGTATCTGGCCCAACTCTTCCTGGACACAGTCTAGAACTTGTTTTCTGTACAGGAAGGTGTGGAGAAAGGCTGGTTAGAGCCAGCCCTGGTGACAGCCAATAGAATGTTGGGCTGTAAGGAGGAAGATTCCATTAGGAACAGTTGGGAGTCAGATAGGGTTTGGATTCCAGACAAATGCTTGCAGGAATGTTTCCACCTATACTACCTATACTTAAGCTTGGCCTCTAAGTATTTCACTTGTGTGTTTCACATGTTGTGTGTTAACGCAGAAAGTCTTTCTCGTTATGGCACTCCAACTGTGGAATGCAAACTTTGTGAAGGTACAGCTAGAATCAACACTAGAAATGTTTTGGTGCCACCTCAAAATATTTTTGCTTGCCAAAACATTTTGCTTTATTTTATCTAGTGTTTTTCATTTGTATTACATGGTTTTAGTGTTTCACATTCTTTTCATTCTATTATTATTATTATTATTATTCATTTATATGCTGCCTTTTCTATGGAAAGGGACCCAAGTTGGCTCACAGATAAAAATCAGTTAAAAACTATTCAATATTTTTAAATCAATTAAAATCATCTTGCTAAAACAATATAAAATTGCATGCTATCTATACACATTGTCCAATTACCCATAACAATGGAGAATAATCCTTAAATGTTACAATAGATGGATAATTGTCATTTCATTATTTCCTACTGAAATCTGTTTCTCAGCAAAGGACCAGTTCCCTCTAAGATGGCCATAGCTGGGGGTTATGATTCTTGTGTCAGTGGGGTGGTGAATACCCTCCACTGTCCAAATTAGCTTTAGGACTGCTAGTGGCTCTTTTAATGTTCACTCTGACATCTGGAGCAGGTTCACCACTCTACTGACATTAGAACCAACAGACACCATTGGACAGCCAGGGCACATCTGAAAATTGTATACCTGCTTATCTAGAAGGAAATGCCATTACATTTCTTCACTTCTGAAGATAATTTCAATTTTTCACTGCTGAAAAGAATTTTTATTAGCCACCATATTGTATGATGTCTTATTAGGAATGTATTAATAAATGTTATGAATAGAAACAAATAAAAACATTAATAAAAACAAGAATCTATGCAAAAGTGTCTGATTTAAGAGAAATATATGTCATGACAGAGCTTTCTGAGAAGTCAGAATTTCATCCAGGTTTAATTCTTTTAATTCTTTTATTAAATATCTCTCCCCTCCCATGTGATGGATAAAGGCAGGAGAAATCATTTCAGTAACAGTGATGAAACAGTCATAAATAATAGCAAAAAAGTTGACTTCCAGAAACAAATAGATCAAACTGACACACAAATACTACATTCAATATCAATCCACTGGAGTTAATATTTGCAAAGCAGCTATTAAACCAACTGTACTACTAACCTGATAATTAAAGTGCAACCTTTATAAAGAACACATATTTGATAGAGATTAATCACCACTAACATTATTATCAGCCTAACATTCCACATCCTGAATTCTAATTTTGATCTGATTAATTAAACTGGTCTTGTATAACTATCCTATAAATTATTTTTGACACACTGATAATTTCAGGTAGCATCCTTCTATCTACATTGAAATTAAAGGGGAAGGGGGAATAGTGATCACCAAGCATATATTTCAAATTAAGGAACTAATCTATTGCTTTGTTTCAGGAGTGTTAACCAATATATTACTGTCTAATCCAACAATTTAATATCCATTTCTTGATTACTTATATAACTACTGTTTAATTAATACAAAAGCTACTCTTTAGCAAAATAGTTAAAACTGGCTTTAATGTTTTTATTTTTAAGTTTATGAAGTTGTGAAAAGCTTGTAAATACTGTATTAAAATATTATTACAATGTGAGGAATTAACAACAACAACAAAACCATTCATATCCCACCCTTTCTGTAAAGTAAAGAGTTGTTTTTAAGAAGGAGAAAAGAATAGGGAAACAATAATAGAAAGAATCCAGTTTGTTTTAATGACTATATAGTTAGACTTTTTAATGTTGGTGTTCAATCCTCTTAACTTTGAGATGATTTTGTTCAAGCTCATCTTCATTTCCAAATCTGCTGGATAAATTAGGAAAGACTAGCTAACTAAGGCCACAATCTGCTCTTGAATGACACTGAAGGAAGATGGACTCACTTTATCCATGGGTGTGCAAAGTGAAATTGTCTCAATAAATTGTTGAACTGTAATTCCCACAATCCAGAGCCAGCATAGTTTACAGCAAGGAATGCTGGGAATTGCAGTCCATTATCATCTGGAAAGTCACATTGTGCTCATCTCAACCTGGCCTATTCCTTTCCTTGGGCTTCTTTCAAACAAAATGGCCTTTTGTTATTGTCATCTTCTTTATGGTTAAGACAACATGGACAGTGGAGTAAGGGCTGGAACAGATGGGCAGGAAAAAGCAGGTTTATCCTTCTTTTTCCAAGAGCGGGTTGAAACCCCACTGCCCGCATGGCCCACTCTCAAGTTGGACCAAATACTTGGTGCATGGGGCAGTGTCAAGCCACACTACTGGGATTTTTTTTGCTGCCTCCCCACCATACATGCACACTGTCACACAAACACATCACTTGTGACCTTCAAGTACCTCCCATGTTCACCCAGATGCCATCGCTTTGCATGGTCACCCCTTTGACTGGCCATACAGTCACATGTGCAATGTTTTCCCCTTACAGGGCATCAGTGCATATGTGTGCAAGTGATACATTGGCAGAGCACAATCATGGAGATCATCTTGCTAAGTGATACATTAGAAGAGCACAACCATGGAGCTCATTCATGCCTCTATCATCCCCCTTCATCCTACCCACTCCCCATTGAACTGTCAAGTTTGTGTATGTTGTCATTACATCCATGGGAGTTCCACTTTGTTTCTTTGCTTTGCATCAGCCCTGCACTTATGTTGGGGCATTTACATGCAGTGGCAAAGACATGCATTTTCTGCCTTGAGTCAGATTATCATGGTTTGTTTTTTCCTCCAGTTTTTAGTCCTGGAGCATGGATTTACCCCAGTTTCCAGCTGCGTTTGAAGCATGTGTCATCTAAATGCCCTGTCTTCAAAGTGGTTGGAAGCCACTTTATTTTGCCCATCTGTTTCACCCTTAGGTTTGCAGCCAGATTTTCATGAAAACATGTACAGTATTACAGTGCATTGCATCTAGATTGTTATCAGTGCATATGTTTTGTCATGTGTGTGTGTGTGTATATATGGGGGATGGCAAATAAAAGCTTTTTGTAGTACTAATTCTGTTTTTAAAAGATATAAAATTTTAGGATATTTTATAAAGAAACATATATATATATGAGAGCCAGCATGGTGCAGTGGTTTGAGCAGTAGACTATGACTCTGGAAGCCACCATTCAAATCCTCACTCAGTCATGGAAACCCACTCTCTCAACCTCAGAGGAAGGGAAAGACAAGCCACTTCAGAACAAATGTTGCCAAGAAAACCCCATGAGTAGTATAGGGTGGCACCTCTCGTCAAACTCATAAGGCCCGCCCACTGACAGGTGCCGGCCCCAGAAGTCCCGCCTTAACTGGAAGTCCCGCCCTCCCCGGATATCCGGCCCCCTGCAGGAAGTCCCGCCCTCCCCGGATATCCTGCCTCCTGCCGGAAGTCCCGCCCTAGCTGGAATCTCCACCTGTAGGTGGGGCATCTGTAGGAGTCATGTGACCCTGAGGGTTTGAAAGAGCCAATCGGAGGGGTTTTTTCAGGAACCTTCCTGATTGGCTGGGGCTGTCATGGTGGGTGGGAATGGCCCCACAGGGGCCATTCCCCCATGCCCTTTCTGTGAGTTGGGCTCCACTTTGTGCAGGAAGTCTTTGGGCAAGCCCGGACATATTCAGAGAAGGCAACATGGAGTCAGCCACTACTACTCCGAGCTCTGTGAGTTTTTCCAGACCCTCTGCAGCAATAAAAAAATGGCCTAAAAAGAAGGCATCCTACAAAGAATCTATGAGGCCCCGTAGATTTTCTTTTCCCTCACTAACTCCTGCAGACCCTAAATCCAGTGCTGCTGAGAAAGAGGCTTCAGTGGAGGATTTACCTGTAGTTGGTTTTTCAGCAGACCAAGGCCCCGGGGTTAAAACCAAGTACTCGGTGGAATGGAGTATAGACGACCCTGATAATGATTCTGACCTAGAGTGCGATTGTGGCTGTGATCTGAAAGCGCTTTTCCCGAAGATGGAAAAATCCCTGATTTCTGATCTGGAAGAGATAGATGGCAGTGTGTTTTCTACAACAGACCCTCAGAAGATTGAGAGGGCCGTGGGAGAGCCTGACTCAGCTGGGTCTGCTAACCAGCCACTTCTTGATGCCTTGGTGGACAACTCTGAAATGGCAGATGAGGGTTATGAGAGTTTACCGGTAAGAGGCTTCATATTGAGTGGGGGTTATTTTTAAAAGAGAGACAGAGAGGTGGGGGTGAGCTGTGGGGGTAGCTTTATTTTTTAACTAAAAGGTGTTTTAAATGTTTTTGCCAACAGGAGGCGGGTGTGCCTGAAAGTGATGTGAAGAATCTTCAGATCGGAAACTCACAGAATGTAAACATATCATGTATTTCATGTATTTCCATCAAGCCTGAGGAATAGATGTGCTCCATGTTATTTGCAATAAAAATGGCTTGTTCTATACCTGTGTGTTCATTTTTACATAAACTGACAAAATGTCAGAACATGAAAAAATCCTAAAGAAAATATATTATGCCCCTGAAGAAGTTGGGAGCTTTGGAGGTGTTTATCCCCTCTTTCTAGAGGCCAAAAAACAGAGCAAAACCATCCGGAAAGGGGATGTTGCTGGATGGCTTTCCAAACAGGACAGTTATACACTACATAGGCCAGCCAGGGTCCATTTTAAAAGAAACAAGACTATTGTATCTAAAGTGGATTCTCAATGGCAGGCTGATTTAGTTGACATGCAGCAATTTTCTAAGTATAACTGGGGTTACAAGTACATTTTAACAGTGATAGATATCTTTTCAAAATATGCCTGGGCTGTGGCTCTGAAGGATAAGTCAGGTAGAGAAGTGTCAAGAGCCTTTAATACTATTTTTACAGAAAGAAAACCTGGAAAGTTACAGACTGATCGTGGCCTCGAGTTCTTAAACAAGCCTGTAAGTAGCCTTTTAAAACAACATGGAGTATATCATTTTGTCACCAATAATGAAGTTAAGGCTGGGGTTGTGGAGCGGTTTAATAGAACTTTAAAAACAAAAATGTGGAGGTATTTCACAGCTAATAATACCTTCACCTATATTGATGCCCTCCCATTGTTTATAAAAAGTTATAATCATAGTTTTCACCGTACTATCAAAGCAAGGCCTGTTGATGTCAATGAGTCCAATGATCTAGCAGTATGGAAAACAGTTTATGGGTCCCCTGTCAAAAGAAAAGAGGAAGCACCGATGCTCAGAAAAGGAGACCATGTGAGGATTTCTAAAAGCAAGGGAGTATTTGCTAAGGGCTATGAACAGAATTTTACCACAGAGATATTCATTGTGGACCAGGTTATCAAAAAAGCAGATAGGCCGGTGTTTCTGCTGAAAGATTATGATGGTGAGGCTGTGGTTGGCAGCTTTTATCCTGAAGAATTACAAAAGATTATCACTGCCGAGGACCAGGTGTACAGGATTGAAAAAATTCTAGCTACAAAAGGGCAGGGTAGAAATAAGCAATACCTAGTGAAATGGCTAGGATGGCCAAGCAAGTTCAACAGTTGGGTTCATGCTACCGAGGTTGGCAAACCTCTGTAGTAACAGCTTGTGAAGAGGTGGAAAAATGGGGGATGGCAGCTTTTATGCTCTACTTCCAAGTAATGCCTGTGCAGATGTTTTTCCAGAGAACACAATCTCAAGTTTTACTATCTCTGTAGCAAGACCTCTGGAGCTTCCTGGGGAGTGGGAGGTGGGACTAGCTGAGATACAGTACCCTCATAGTTGGAACACTGTAAGAGCAGATGTGCGGTTTGAAATTGCAAATGGAAAAAGGACGTGGCGTTACCTTCTACAACGTGGCTATTATTCAAATATCCCCGAACTGCTGGAATACATGAACAACCTTATAAAAACACAGGATGACCCCCCAGAAGTGGTTCTGCGGTATGACCAAGTGTCCAGAAAAGTTAGGCTTGAACCAGGTGGTGCATACACACTTATGGTTGGTGCAGAATTATCCTACATATTAGGACTGTTTCCCAACCATCATGTCAAAATCCTGCCTTTTGCAGCAGACATCACTGGGGTTTTTACCAGTTTATATGTTTACACAGATATTGTGGAGCATCAGATAGTTGGGGACGTCTATGTGCCTTTGCTACGCTGTGTGCCTGTGCAAGGACAGAATAATGAACATGTCAATATTTGTTATGACAAGCCTCACTACATTCCTGTAAGCAAACACCATATTGACACCATCACTGTTGAGATAAAGACAGATCAGAACCAAAAAGTCCCATTTCGTTTTGGAAAGGTGGTTGTGAAGCTTCACTACTGGCCCCGGAGAACCCTGCTTCTTTAAAATGGTGATCTTAAAACCATATGGGGACCCTGCCCTTTACAGAAATTATTACAGAAGCCAAGCTGGAAATGGCCTTCCTGGGTATCAGGGTGTCCCCCAAATGTACGGTGCAGGGCTTGGTGGGATTTTCAGAGGCCTTTTTCGAAAAGCTGTTCCGCTTTTAAGAAGAGGCCTGGACATTATTAAACCTCATGCAAAAACAGCTATTCGTAATATTGCCAAAGATGTAGCTGGCAAGATGACTGAAGCAGTTCTAAATAGAGTGACACCCCCAAATCTGCAAGAAGGATCGGGTCTGATGTACATTAAGAGAAGGAAGGGGTTAAAAAGGAAAGCATCACAGGTGAGGCTGAAAGGACCTCCCCACCCCCTTAAAAGAAAAGCCCCACAAGAAAAGAAAACTCAGAAGCGGAGAGCTGTGCGAAAGCAACAGAGGGTTCTGTCTAAGAAGGACATCTTTTAAACCAGCATCATGGCCTTTATCCACTGTGGCTCTGAAGAGTGCACTAAATCTGAATTAGATTTATTCCACATTGGACCTACCCAGACCAGTATTGAGAGAAGTGTGTTTATTGAGGTTCCTCCAGTGACGGCTCTTACAGAATCTGCCCCCCTTGACTTTTTCATCGCCGGGAATGGTGAGGACTACATGGATTTGAACAATACGCTCCTCTATTTGGCTTGTAAAATAGTGAATGAAAATGGGTCAAACCTTGCAAGAGATGCTAAGGTAGGACTGGTGAATTATCCAATAGCCTCCATTTTCAGTCAACTTGATATTACTCTAGGAGATAGACTCATCAGCCAGAGTAATAACTGTTACCCTTACAGAGCCTTCATTGAATTTGTGCTAAACTACAGCAATGACACTCTAGCAACTCAATTTTCTGCAGGGCTGTTTTATAAAGATACAGCTGGAGAACATGAATCGGCTGAATTGGATGGGGATAATGATGGATTTGTTAAAAGAGCAGCACTGACCGCTGTAAGTAGAAAGATAGACTTGCTGGGCCATCTCCATGCTGACCTGTTTTTTCAAGAAAAGCTTTTGCTAAATGGTGTTGATGTGAAAATTAAGCTTACTTGCAACAAAGATGCTTTCTGCTTAATGAGTGATGCTGCAGACCGACAATACAAACTACAAATTTTATCAGCCTCCCTTTTTGTGAAAAAGGTGAGGGTGTCCCCTGGTGTACGCCTGGGACATGCCGAGGGACTGTTGACTGCCAATGCCAAATATCCTGTGGATCGTGTGAGTATGAAGGTATTCAGCATCCCAAGAGGCAGCTGTGTGTCTAATCAGGAGAACCTGTTTCTGGGGCAGTTACCTAAACAGGTGGTTATAGGCCTGATTGACAATGATGCTTTTAGTGGTGTTTACAACAAAAACCCCTTTAACTTTAAGCATTATGATATTAATTTTGCGGCCCTTTACCTGGATGGAGAACAGAATCCTATGAAACCATTTCAGCCCAATTTTGAAGAGGAAAATTGTGTGCGAGAGTATATGAGTCTGGTACAGACTGCTGGCAAGCATATGAAAGACAGGTCTCTTTTAATTAACCGCGAGGAATATGCAAGAGGTTACACACTCTGCATTTGACCTGACTCCAGATCAAGAAGGTGGTGACCACTACTCTTTGATTAAAACTGGAAACCTGAGGGCAGAGCTGCGTTTTGCCAGGCCCCTGCCAACTACTGTCAATATGGTTGTTTATGGAGTTTTTGACAATGTGATAGAAATAAATCACCGAAGAAATGTCGTGTTTGATTATATGTAACATGGATAGCCTGCAGTTAACCCGCATACTGACTTCCAACCCTTATACTCAGAAGAGTTTCTTTGGAGTCTTCCCCTGTGACATGCTCCCCAGAAAGAAGTTGCTGCAAAGACCCCTTGGCCTGATCATAAACACCCACCCTCACAACCTTCCAGGAGAACACTGGCTTGCTATATATTTGACAGAGGAAAAGACTGGTGAATTTTTGACTCCTATGGCCACCCTCCAGACCACCCCCTGTTTCCTAAAACCATTATGAATTTTTTAAGAAAAAATTGCTACAAAACTGTGTATCAGGGCCGAGCAGTACAAGCCTCAGATTCTGTGGTTTGTGGATACCACTGTGTGTTTTTTCTACAACAGCGCTGTAAGGGGCTGACATTTAAAAGTATTCAAGATCTATATTCTCCCAATTTGGAAAAAAAATGATGAGATGGTTGTACAGTTTGTGAAAAAGAAAAAGAACATGTCTGGACTTGTCACAGACATCTTCCAGACTACTCAAGGTTGTATATCCTGTAATGAGTTTCACAACCGTATTTCCTAATAAACACACGCCCCCTCAGTGGGCTTTGTAAAAACATAATTTGTGTCCTGGTTTTATTTTATTTTTGTTTTAAAAAACACCCGCAGGCTATCAATTAGTTTAAAAAGAAGAAGACTTTTATTTTTTCTGACAGTAGCTGTGCTAAAAAGTGAGCCATGTACAGGCAGCCTGGCGCCACTTTTTAGAAGACCCATATGACAATACAGGTGTTACTGGTAAAGAATCTTCATTGTTCTTTAAATGGTCCAAAAGTTCTCTATTGGCAGTATTACCCACCACAGAGGTTGGAGCATTTATTTCAGCCAAGGCCCTCAAAAAAATATCCCATCCTTTGGGGTGGCGTTTGGTTGGTAAAGCATGAGTTTGTATTATGCTTTTCACTAAGTCCAATATATTAGATCCGGTTATAGATTCTCCTTTATACACAAAGGTCCCCTTGTCATCTCACGAAGAAACATTTTTGTTTTGACTCATTTTGTTTAGTAACAACCTTGCATTATTTTTGTACCTAGCAGGCAGGCTGTCCAACACTTCTTGAAACATGTCGCCTGGGGAGTTCACCACAACTTCTTCAGAATGAGGTTCGGGTAGAAACAGATTTAAATTTTGTTTCTCTGCCTCCTTCTGTTTTACATGAGTTAGATATTTTTGGAGCAAAGCATCATAACACCGGGCTTTTTCATATTCAGTTAAGTCAGTCCTGTGTAGAATTGCCTGCATTTCAGTATCTAAGGAAGAGATTGCTGTAGTTCTGATGTTTTCAACTTTAGAAGCTGGGCCCTTTAATTGGTCTAGCTGATGACTGGGGACCAAATACATTTTTTCAGCATATTCCATCACTGTTTAGTTAAAAGGCCTGTTATTAGAGGAACTGCAAAACTTAGCAGTGGCCCCAAAAAGCCCCCAGACTGCTTCACAAGGTACTTCTTTTTTCTCAGGGACAATTTACTGTTACCCAGAGTTTTAATAAGGGTGCGCCTTTTTCTTAATATACGCACCTGTTGGGGGGATAAAGGAATATTACCTTTTAAAGTATTGAGGGCTATTTCTGAAATGGCGGCAATAAGGTCATCTGAAGCTGAACACAAAATGGCCTTTCTTTGACGAGGTGGCACTGTAATAAGCAGTTTTAAGAGTGCCAGGTTTCTCTTTACACGATTGGACATGTTGCCCCCGGAGAAGCAGGCTGCAACAGATGGCCGTGTTGTTAAAATCGGACCCTTTTGTGACTGGAATGGCTTTTCTTCATTATATATACTACAGGCCAGTCTGGAGGGAAAAGGCCAGTTCTTAGCCTGTAAGAATCAGGGGTGTTAGCATTCAGATCCAGCACTAAATACCCATGAGGTTTGCTTGTAGCATCAGCAAAGGCCTCCATGAAAAAATTGACATTTCCTGGATACATCTGCCGGGCCAAAGTAGCAATTTGCAATTTGTCCCAAGGGTTTTTAAAGAGCACCATATATTTAGCATTAAGGCTGATGGTCCTGCTACTTTTTCCTTTGCAAAAAATATTTTGTGTAATGAAAAATACACTCAGATTTCTATGATGTACAAATTGGGTGAAAACTCTTTCAAGAGCTCTATTTTCAGAACCATAAACCATCAAATCATCTATAACCAAAAGATTTACTTTATTGGGGGGTAACAGCTCATCATCATCAAATTTTTCAGGCAGGCCCTGTACAAACTGAATAATGGGGTATGTACATTGAAGCTCTTTGTACAAATGTTGCCAACAACTGTAACACCAGACAATATTCTGAGGCATTTCTGAGAACATAGTACCGGCATTATCCAACATATTTTTTATAAAAAAGGTCTTCCCACAGCCACTAGGCCCAGCGAGAATAGCTGAGAATGGGTGCTGCCAGCGTGTTTCTATTTTAGTATCCATAAGGGAGAGTCCTAAATCCTTCGGTGATAACCCTTTTATCAAAAACAACTTTTTGTGTTTTTTCAGAGTTTTAGTGTGAAGTGTCCAATCCTGCTTATTTCTTACAATACCTGGCTGCTGTACCACAATTTCACGAGGTGTGGAGCCTTCCTTGTCTGAGACGTAGGAGAATACCAGGTCTTTGAGACTGTCAAAATTAATTTTTTCACAGTTAGCACTGTTCAGTGTAATCCCCTTGACCTTCATGCATGCTGTACCATTAGACAGCTTATACCCATACGTCTTAGGACCTGCTGACACAAACTCTGTAATGGTCTGATCTGCGGGAACCTCACTTGTGAGATCCCCAAGATAATCTCCGAGGGGAGGGTCCCAGTCTCCCTCCTGACTCACAAATATGACACTATCTGTGTCATGGTACAAAACACGCCTCCCAAGCCTGTCTAATAATTTATATAGTTCCAAACGAGCAAAAGCCGTTGTAAAACAGGCGATAAATTCATTTTTTCTACCTGAGGTTGTCACCCTGTCATCAGAATATTTCCAGGACACACAGACATCCTCATCATCAAGAAATTCAAACATTGAAACCTTGTAAGCATCAGAAAACACAAGCTGAAAGAATTCATCTGGATCTCTCAACACCTGAGTGCGAGGGAGGTTTGTTCTCTGCCCAAACTTTCCCCACAAAGAATTTAAAAACAGTTTGGCAATCTGATGCTTTGCAGGGTTCACAATGACCTGGTCTTTGCGCAAAAGCACCCCCTCCCTCACATGGTAATCCTTTATATAGTTAGCTTTATCTTCATCGGTAACACACCAATGAGGATAGCCTGAAGCTTCCTGCTTCTGCCGTAGGTGCATCTCAATGTATTTTGAAAACAGGCCAGAAGACCTGTGTGCAAAGTGCCACACCTCATAGATTTCTACAATCCTGTACCCCTTCTCTAGAGCCACATTTAATTCAACAGAACACCATGTACCCAGAAAAGCTCTTTCTTCATCTGAATGCTTGCATGGGCTCAACTGCCGTGCTTCGGCACAGGTTGAACACAGCACAAACATAAGTTTTCCAGAGATCCTGGAAGGCAAAACTGGAAAATAGAGATTTCTGGGGGGAATAACTTTTGCCTTCACTATGCCAAAGGAGTTTGTGACAGGTTCAAAATCCTTATAAATGATTTCAGGATGCCCCAGAGGGTATTCTTTGGTTTTGTTAACATAAGGGTACAGGCTGGTGAAATCAAAGTATTTCACTGTCTCCCCACTTTTAGGTTTAAAGTAGAGACAGATGGCATTTGTGCGCCCCCCAAAGAGAGCATCTCTGGGGTTTAGGGGTTCTGGAAAGCGGGCTGAAGCAAGAAACGTTTGGAGTTGCAAATCTGTTTTTACCAGATTCCGCCATTCATGTTCCCAAAGGGATCTCACTTCATAACCCATGCTTTGGAGTTCTGCTGCTTTTTTCTGTGTGGCATTGTAGAGAAATTCATAAGATTTCCCCACCACAGGGTTTTTCTCCTCTGGAGGATAACACAGGACACAGCCATGATAAAAGCAACCATTAAATTCAAAGGCTATTTTCTTATTACCTGCGGTTGCATACCCATCAAGAAAATAATTGCCAACTTTAACCTCTCCACCATTTAAGGCATGTTGGATCTCAAGCTTTTCCTTATGCTCAATATACATAAGCCATTGAATAGAGGGTGTTGAGAACCTTTTAAACTGATTGTGGTAATTGACAAAGCTTGGAATTGCAATGCTGTCTTTCTGCAGAAACTTAAATCTGTACATCGCAAGAGAGACACTTGCAAGGGTGGGGAATTGCAGGGGGTCTATAGCAAACCACTTTTCAAATTCTTTCTTCCCTTTCTTGACAACCCTCTTTTCCTTTGTCAGTTCTACAATCTCATGCCTGTACTTGGTACAGGCCTCTAATAAAATTTCAACATCCTTTTTGCAGTAAAACACGAGCTCTTTCTGCATGTCAAAGATTTTATCCTGATTCTCTGCATACCAGGCTAAAAAGACCTCCTTTTCACCAGGCATAATATATTTTACACCAAAGTCCTCAGCTGGGGGCATTGGACCTACATAATCCCAATGCTCAGGCGTGTTAAAGTAATGTGGAAAAAAACCCTTATGGCTCTCAAATCCTAGAGCTTTTGGTAATTTAGAGAGGGCCATGGGGAGGTGGCTCAGGGAGTCAATAAATTTTATATCCAACTTTTCCACTGTAACAGAAATCAGTTTTCCGCCCTGAGCAATAATTTTTACATCCAGTTTTTCTTTCACTAGCTGATTCAGCACCAAGTAATAATCATAACCCTTAGAATTATGTGCCAAGAATTGCAGCCAGAAAACTGGACATCTATAAATGTTGTAATAAAGTCAGATAAACATGTCTCCCCCTTAAATTCCCAACTTTTCCCAGCAAGGGGCCACTCATAATCTTCCTCATCATCCTCATCACTGTCACACTGCTTTTTAGCACCTCTCTTATACCTCCGCTTTCTTTTGTTACCATTTTTAAAGCACTCTACAGTTTCCCCCGGAAAGGCTTTTACAAAGCAGTAATTAGGGACATGTACACCGGTCACTTGGTGACATTCGAAATCATAAAATAAATATTGCACAGAAACTTCAGGGTCTTTTAGGGGCTGCATGAAGCATTTATGCTCATCATCTTTTGTGATGAAACCCCAACAAACTGTGCATTGCCTGCCTTTACACTTTTCCTCATCGTGGTCACCTTTCTGGTAATGTGAGCATTTAAAACAATAGTATCTATCTTCACATCTTACCTTTCTCTCTGATGCCAGTTGCCTGTGTATTTTTAAACACTCTTTAGACCTACAACTCAGCTTACAGTTAAAACACCTGCCCAGCTGATCTACTACCTCAGCACAATCTTTACTCAAACACATCCTACAGAAAAATAAACAGTCACGATTGTTATGATTATAGAGTGTGTGACAAAATATGCAATAGTTTCGCATACCAAAAAGAGCTTTTACATTAAGTACCCCATAGAAATGTTCATCATGCAGGAGCAGAGTGTATTTTTTGGGATATTGAGGGCCCTGGGTTTTAAAAAGACTCTATCCCTTCTTAGAGTAATGTGCCACATGAATGTTGACTTTCAAGTGGCTTTCAACACATGAAATATCGCTTAATGTCACTTTTTTCTGATCAGACCAGCCAAGCTGCTTATTCAGTTGCCTGGCTGCTGTCAGCAGCTGGGTGTCTCTGGGAATCTTTTCACTCATAACCGCAATCAAGCCACCTCCAAAACAGAGGTTAGTGCCTGTATAATTTAAATCAACCAAATGTTTTCTTTTTTTGGCTACTATTTCACTAGAGGGGATGGAGCCTAGCGATCTATGCCCACCGCCCGACCGAGGTTTAACAATTGTAATTACAAGACGAAAATCAGAATGTGCACAGATCTCCATGTTGCTTTGCAACAGGTTACTCATTTGTGACAGAAAATCCTCTGCATTTAAAAGATCCTTACTTTTTTAACAGAATACAGAGGATTTCTTAGGCCATCAGCTTGCAATCTGATCTGAACACAATCTTCAGGGCTAATTCGCTGATTAAGATCATCTAGAATGTTCTGTATTGCATTGTATAATGCATTTATAGCTTGTGTGTATGAGGTTACATGTTCTAAATTTCTAAAATGGAATTCCTCTCCAATACGAATTGAACGGTACAACCTGTGGGTCCATTGCCATGAGCGTACACGCTCTGCATACACAGCAGGTGGGCCCTCATCATCTGGGGAGTGTGGAATGCTTGCATGTAGGGGTTGGCTCTCATCCCTGGATGAGTCAGAAACTTCCAAAGCGTTCTGAGATCCTATACTGGAACAAGAGGGTTGGTTATTATCAGGACCAGAACCTTCTGAGTTTTGGAGCTCAGCCCTGGGTGAGTCAGAGGGCCGGGCTCTCTGAGGTTCTGTACTGAGAGAAGAGGTGCCATTATCAGCATTATGGTTAGAGTCTGAGGTTTTTACCAGCCTCCTCAATTTCAGACCCCCTTTACATTTTCTATTATTTTTCTGAGTGTAAATATAGGGGGCTGTTTAAAAACACCAATCATGCTTTTTATTGCTGTGTTTTAGGAATGTTGTAAAGATTTCCAACCCTCTACCTTATTTAAGAGCCATTCTCATTTCTGTTTTTAGATTCATGTGGTATGTGTGGATATGGGTAGGGGACCGTATGAAATATATTTCTCTCTATACTGTTTAACTGTAGAATCTCTTCTTTGTTTTATTTCTGATTTTTAGGCTAAGGAGGATCAGGGTGTTTGGAGGTTTCTATATGAATCCCTACTCTCCAACCTCTTCATTGTTTAATTTAAAGAGTCAATCCCTCAGCCAAACCCCTCCATTTTGTGCCCCATCTACCTCCAAGCCGCATGTTTTCTAAGGAACTTAAGTGGTGCATCAATGATGGTACCATCAATTTAAATACTCATTAGGCCTCATCTCTGCAGCAGGCACTTTTTTGAAAAGAAAATCACAAACACCATTTTAAATAGACCTTTTTTTTATTTTACAAACTTTTTAACATTTTTTTTTTAAAAAGTCTCAAATCAGTCCCCGGTTTAACACATATAAGTTTACTGTTCAGAGGGCCTGTTAAAAGTTGTCAGAAATGCTTTGTAAGACCTATTTTTAATCACTTTAAACACATGCTCCAAAAAAGGCTTATCACGTGGTTTTAAAATCTTATTTAATTCTTTCAGTGAATTTCTAGCTCTCTCTACCTTAGTTACAATTTGTAAGATCTGGTCTACTGTTTCCTTTGTTATCAACAGAAAGTTGAAACTGTAAGCTACAAGGAGACATATGTGCAGAACACTTTTAAAACTTATTTGCCCACATAGCCGGCTTAATTTTCTACAAAGATAACGTTTTGTCCACAGAATGCAGTCATGTGAATTTTGGGCAGGGGCCTGGATTACACAACCAACACAGGATTCATATCTATCTTGTTCAAAACATTGTGTGATAATTCCATAACACACCGCTCTGGCTAAACTGGACATTAAAACTTTCAGTTCTCTGGGAGAAAAATTTGATGATCCGTTTCCAACTTCTAAACCCAGAATTTCAGCCATGACCACATGGCTTGGTTGAGTTGTAGCCATATCAACAGATTCCTAAAGAACAATCAAACAAAGAAACACATTTTAAAAGGTTTCATTTGAAATGCCCTTTTTAAAACCCCATTTACTGCCAAAACACACTTCTAAAAGATGACTTACTGGTATATCCACACGGCCTATGTTTGCAAGTTTCCACAGAGCTGTAGGTAAAGGGCTGCCTCCACATGCTTCAGCACACTTTTCTGTTTCTGCAGAACCACTACTGCCCCCGGGTTGCTAAAATATAAAGAAAAATGATTTGTTTTTTAAGGAGGGGGTTGACTTTGCAAAGCTGGGCAAACCCCTTCAAAACAAACAAACAAACAAAAAAGCCAGATTTTACCTGCATTACAGGGGGTTCTGCTGAAATAGTGTCCACCATGCGGTTCCACGCTTTGGAAATCTCACCAGCTTCCTCCTTAGCCAGTTCAGCATAGGTAGAGAGCCCATCATCTGAACTACTACTGATATAACGCCTTCTCCTTTTTGGATCCACATTTCCTGTTTGAGTTTCTTGCTCTGCAGGGTTTGCAGAAGTACTATGGGCCTCCATGTTGCCTTCTCTGAATATGTCCGGGCTTGCCCAAAGACTTCCTGCACAAAGTGGAGCCCAACCCACAGAAAGGGCATGGGGGGAATGGCCCCTGCGGGGCCATTCCCACCCACCATGATAGCCCCAGCCAATCAGGAAGGTTCCTGAAAAAACCCCTCCGATTGGCTCTTTCAAACCCTCAGGGTCACATGACTCCTACAGATGCCCCACCTACAGGTGGAGATTCCAGCTAGGGCGGGACTTCCGGCAGGGGGCAGGATATCTGGGGGGGCGGGACTTCCGGCAGGGGGCCGGATATCCGGGGAGGGTGGGACTTCTGGCAGGAGGCCGGATATCCGGGAGGGCGGGACTTCCGGTTAAGGCGGGACTTCCGGGGCGGGGCACCTGTCAGTGGGCGGGGCTTATGAGTTTGATGAGAGGTGCCACCCTATACTACTCCCATGATAAGATTGCCTTAGGGCCACAATAAGTTGGAAATGACTTGAACACATACAGCAACAACAGTAACAACAATAAAACAAACAAACATATTTTCTTTTCATTTTCATTAATCAGGACAATTTATTTTTTGATAGAATATTTCATTTTTTAAATATGTATGCTTCATACCCTTCGCCTGCATCCAGTTGCTAGTTCCAGCTAGAGGACTCCCATTTAACAGAAGGCATTTACATAAGTACTGACTTGCTATTTAGCAGTTGATTCAATGGGTCTGTTCTAAGCAGGGTGACTAATTACATTTAGGCCATTGTATGTCAGATGAGGAAAAATCTAAGGCTTTCTTAGAAAAACTGGGTAGGATTTCTCTCTCAGGGCCTTTACAGACTGCCAGAAATAATGCAGCTTGAGGCCACTTTAACTGTCCTGGCTCTGTGCTAGGGAATCATGGGAATTGTATTTTTTTCTGGGACATTGAGCATTCTCTGTCAGAGAGTGCTGGTGCCACAAGAAACTACAGTTCCCATTGTTCCGTAGCACTGAGCCAGAACAATTAAAATGGCCTCAAGCTGCATTATTTCTGGCAGTCTGTAAAGGCCCTCACTTTTCTCCTTGCTATCTCACAGAAATGTTTCTATCTTCTCCTCTTTCTCTCTGAATTATAAACACTTTCCTTTACCCTTCATTACATTTATTTTTTAGACTATCATTACCAAAAGAAAAAAAGTCTAAAAATATCAATTTGAGAGGCATGATAAAAGTGTTCTTTTCTTTATTTTAAAATCCTTACTTTCCTTGCTTTTTTTTTTTTTTTTTGTAGTATTGTGTGGCTCATCTGAGTGATGTGTATTTAATTGTTCTTAATATGCTCATATTAATGCAACTTCATTATTTACTTCATTAAAGAAAGCTGAGAATGACATTATGTACAAGCATTCTTGCCTGTACATAAGAACAAATGTTTTATGGGGGATGACAAATGAAAGCTTTTTGTACTACTAATTCTGTTTTTAAAAGATATAAAATTTTAGGATATTTTATAAAGAAATATTAGAAAGAATTGTTTATTTTAGGTTTAGTTGGTGTAGCATTTTGAATCAATATTTGGAGTATATTTTGTTGTTATTACAAAACTTGATTCTTGATGATGTCAATTCTTCAGACTTTCCCTGAAATGAAAAGAAGAGCTCCTTCAATTTGCAGAAGTGAGTCAGAGTTTATCCACACTGCAGAAATAAAGAAGTTTCACACCATTTTAACTGGCATGGCTCCACCCTGTGGAATACTTGGATTTTAGTTTGGTGATGTATTCAGCCTGGTCTATCAGAGACCTCTGGTGCCTCACCAAACTACAAATCTGCCAAAAACTGCTTTATTTGGGAAGTATGCATACACCCTCATTTCAGAGATGCCATTCCAGGCATTCTGGTTTAAGAACTAGAATCTATATTAACCCTAGAATAAAAATCTTGAGTTGTAATTATTGTCAAAGAAACACATTTTGTTATTTTTCCAACCCACCAATTTTGCTGTAACATCACTTTGAAATTACTTTGCCATGAACAAGTGGCATAGGAATAAACATGATGGTGATGACCGCTGGAGCTGTTGGGATATTTCAAAACACCTTAGGGTACAGATTATATTCCCTATATTTGTCATATCCACATGTCTATGGATCTATCATGATATGAGAGAATGTGGTGATATAGAAATAATTTGATATAGTGAAATAGCGCTATAGTTAACAAAAGGGAAGCATGAAGGAGGGGGCAATAAATGGAGGGGAATGCTTGGGAACCAAATGGATAAGAGGGGATGTAGTTTTATGGCTTGTTTACTTCCTGAAGAAGGACATGGATGGTGAACAGGGGACACCTTCTTTCCTGGGACAGATGATATGATAAGGAATATGGGAAAACGGAGGAAAGGAGAAATCTTCAAAGGACCCTTTGATCTGGTTCAAAGCTGGGGACTGTGAGCTGGGAAGGAGTTGCGAAGAGAGTACTCTTAAAGGATAGTCTGTTTGGGGGAAATTCATATTTGACACTGCCAGGTTTATGATTGACTTTTGTCCAGTTATCCAAAATAAAGCTATAGTACTTGAACACTATCATGGGGCTTCTGCAGACTGGCCCAAAGGGCCGGCCTGGAGGCATAGTTGGGGCGGGGGAGCCACACACCAGCTGCTCCAACCCCACACTGACACCATCCTGATGCCATGTGCTGGCTGCCCCAACCCCACACCGACACCATCCGGATGCCCTTCCAGTGCAGTGTTCTGACACACTGTGCTGGAAAGGGCGAAGAAGAGCTGTGCGCAGGCTTTTAGGGCAGCCTTTTGCCACCCCTGAAAGGAACAGCATTTTGCCACTCTTTTTGGGCAGCAAAAGGGAGGATCAGGGCCACGGCATGAGGTAGCTGCAGCCCCGATCCACCACTTCTGGGGCGTCCCAGAGCCACCAGTCTGCACACCCCATGCTGTCTTGGTTGCTCAGGTCTGAGTCCACTAAACATGGCAATATTACCTGCAACCCGCCCCACACAAGACTTCAAATTTGGGATTTTAGTGGAGATGGATTGTTGTTTTATCCAATGGAGCAGACAAAATGGATTGTCCACCTTCACTTGTCAGGTCTCCTGCCTTCCAAATCTGCTCCTGAGGGTTGGCAGATCCTTCAGAGCAGATTGGAAGGAGTATATGAGAATACAAGGGAAAGAGAAGTATTTATTTATTTATTTATTTACTGTATTTATACCCCACTCTTCAGCCACAAAGGCTCTCAGAGTGGCTTATAGATACTTAATTAGACAATTCCCTGCTCTCAGGCTTACCATCTAAAAAAGATATAACACAAAAGGAGAAGGGAATGGCAGTTATGTGGCACACTTGGAAGTCTGTTTACATTATTTTAGATTAGGCATGAAATTTACAGTTGTTGTGACTCCCAATGTTATTCATCATTGACTATGCTGGCTAGGATTCCTGAGACTTCCAGTAAATAATAATATCTGAAGGGCTACACCATTCCCACCCTTGGGTTAGATGATGCCCATGGGGAGAACAGCTACTACATGAGCCAGATAACCATTCAGAAATCCATTTCAGGCTATCTTCTACTCTTTAATGATTCTGGACTAACATTATTGTATAGACTGTTCTAACTAACTTTTTAAATAAAAGTATTAAAAGTTATTATTAAAAGTTCCTGTCTATTCAGGAAATTACTTATAACAAAATCATATACAGTAAAAAGGGAAATAGTATTTTGATTTAGATGCCAGTATTGACACAGAATCCACAGACGAGGTGTCCAGCAACTCCGTTACTGAGATTTTACTGGATCAATTTCAATCTGTGAGTACTGATGACATGGACAAGCTCCTTGGCAAAGTGAGGAAAACTACTTGCCCTCTCGATCCTTGCCCTTCATGGTTGGCCATCCAGGGTGGGGATGCACTGAGAGTGTTCCTTAAGGACATAATCAACACATCCCTCAGGGAGGGCTCTGTTCCATCTTGTTTGAAGAAAGTGATAGTCAGGCCACTTCTGAAAAAGCCCTCCCTAGACCCCTTGGATATGAATAAACTATAGGCCTGTTCGCTTTTACCATTTCTGAGCACAGTGATCGAGAGGGCAATGGCTCTTTAACTCCAAGCTGTCTTGGATGAAACTGATTATCTAGATCCTTTCAAACTGGCTTTAGGACTAGGTTTGGAGTTGAGACTGCCATGGTTGCCTTGACTGATGACATGCGTTTGAGCATCGACGGGTAGTGTGACCCTACTGGTGCTCTTAGATCTCTCAGCAGCTTTTGATACAATCGATCACAGCATCCTCTTGGAATCCCTGATGGGGTTGGGAATCGGAGGCACTGCTTTGCAGTGGTTTTGTTCCTTCCTCTCAGGTAGATCCCAGAGGGTACTGCTCGGGGACAGTAGCTCCATTAGAAATGAGCTTAAATGTGGCCCACAAGGCGCCATACTTTCTCCAATGTTATTTAATATCTATATGAAGCCACTGGGAGAGATTATTCGGAGACATGGGGCTGGGTGTTATCAGTACGCTGATGACACCCAGATATACTTCTCCATGTCCCGGTCATCAGGCTTGACTTCAGATGGCATCTCTCCTCTTAATGACTTTCTTAGGGCGGTAATGGACTGGATGAGGAAAAACAGATGGAAGCTGAATCTAGATAAAACGGAGGTACTCACAGTAGCGACCCTGAAACCAGGTATAGGGATACAACCTCCAGTCCTGGATGGGATCACACTTACCACAAAGGACTGTGTTCACAGTCTGGGGGTGCTCCTAGACTCGTCATTTCACATGATTAATCAGGTGAATGCAACGGTCAGGAGTGCCTGTTATCAGCTTCAGCTGATACGCCAGCTGCGTCCTTTCCTGGAAGTAAGGGACCTTGAAACTGTTGTACACACCCTGGTAACTTCCAGTCTGGATTTCTGTAATGTGCTCTACATGGGGCTACCCTCGTGCTTGGTCCAGAAACTTCATTTAGTCCAGAATATGGCAGCCAGGTTGGTCTCCAGTACATCTAGAAGAGACCATATCACAACGGTCTGAAAAAGACTTCACTGGGTGCCGATTAGTTTCCGGGCTGAGTACAAGGTGTTGGTTATCACCTTTAAAGCCCTACATGGCTTGGGTCCATCCTATCTTCGGGACTGTCTCCTTCTGTATAATCCCACCTGCACACTACAGCCCTCTGGGAGGAATTTGCTTCAACCTGCTAAGACTAGACTGTCGACAACCTCCCAGAGGGCTTTTTCGGAAACTGCTCCCAGATTATGGAATGGCCTGCTAGACGAGATCCATCAAATTACCAACCTAGACAGCTTTAAAAAGGCTGTCAAGACGGATCTCTTCCAGCAGGCCTTTCCTGATTAAATTCCCAACCAAGGAGTAAGTTAATTTCCCCCCATCTGTTGCCACATCTTGCCACGCGATTTATTGCTTGTGGGCTGCCTATTAGATTGGTTCTAACATCTACTGTTGCAAATTACTAAAATAGTTTTATTGTTGTTAATTGTTTTAATTTCATGATGTTTAATACTGTTTTAAGGGGAGGGTGGGTTTGGGTTTGGGAGGGATTACCATAAGATTTTATTGTTGTAAGCCACCCCGATTGCTGTGGTAGAGGGGCGGGATAGAAATCAATTTTATTATTATTATTATTATTATTATTATTATTATTATTCAGTAGGAAAATAGAAACACAGTTGACTCCCCTGCACCGTATTGTGTATACATTTGAAAGAGCATCACCCCAGTCTACTGTACTTATCTGTCTGTGAGGAACACATTGCATGCTGTTTTAAAGTTTACAAAAGAAGAATGGGAAAAGTTACTTTCTCTCCTCCAGAAATGAATTAAAATGCTTTGTTTGTTCATTGGCATTAACCATCCTGAATACCCAGTTCAAAACATGACAAGCATATAATTTTACCCATTATTGGAATATGAAGTTACTGTAGTATGGTTGTTATTCTTCTAGATGTTGTTGTCATCAGGAACTAATATTCCCCAAAGTGTATTCAACAATCTATTGTGCTAGAGCCTCTAATTCATGATCAGACATTAATTAATTGAGAAGCTTTACACTGTATCTCAGCCTTAGTTTCATTTTTATAAATACAAAGAAAAGTTTCAAAGTTTTTCTGAGAACAAACTATATACACGATGAATAAACATGAGCCTGTGCCACTGTTAATATAGGGGAATTCTAACAATTCCCTTCAGGGATCATTTGAGTGGGCATCAAGGAGAGACAAAGAGAGACAAACTTTGGTCCAAAACAAAACTCAAGTTTATTCGGCCGAGGCGACAGCACACCTTCAAAGGTGCCACGGAGCTGCCGCGCCAGCTATTGTTTTCCAAAACCTTTATACAGATGTTTTGACCACCCAGCAGACATGCGCAGATGCCCCTTTCTGAGGCCCACCTGATTATGAAGAAATAGAAACTTTCCCCCTTTCTGAGGCCCACATGATTATGGAGAAATAGAAACTTACAAAAACAGAAACTTACAACTTCCAAGGACAGAAACTTACAAGAACAAAAACACCTAACCTCCCCCTTCTGTATCTTATCTAGCTCTTATGGTTACATACTTTGCAAGCTACACGTTTGCAGATCTCTACAGCTAGGAAATCACTGAGCTCTCTAAGCTGTTCTGCAACCTTGCGATTTAGCTAGTGCCAAAAACAAAACCTAAATATACAAACTTTCAGAGACTTGTAAGCTAAGTGGATTTCTCAACATATGGTTATTTTTACACCCGGTTCTATAACTTACATCAGGTCACCTAGCCCCACCCGCTGGTTGCTGCTCTATCCCAGCTTGGAGCTTCCTGGTAACCCATCCTTCAGCATCACAAGGGAGCCCTATGTGATCATCCATTCGGGCCCCAAAACTAACTATTTCCAAGGGGGTCTAATGCTACTTCCCTCTCATTATAAGTGATTAGATATTGCAGCTAGACATTAAGCAGAGGCTGGGCAGCCATTTTTTAGGCTGTATCAAGCAATTGTGGATCTTGCAGATCAGCAGCTATAGATCCTGCAATGCATAGGGATCTGGACTAGACCCCAAAGGTCACCATCAAAATGGGGAAAATTCTATGATCACCAGTCTGTTAGGACAGGCATATGAAAATATTATGGAAGTCCTTCACAAGTTATAGACTAATATCTCTGGTCTGTGCATGATTTGATCTTCTGCATCAGCAAAGAAAAAATATTCACAAACAACAAAGAGGAAAAAATATTTTAATTGCCTCTGTCCCATATGTTTCATTCAAATAGCACTTCAGGGCAAAAGAGGTTGCGCAATACAAGATAGTAGTATTTTGAAGCCTTATATCCAATAACTCCTGTCCATTTATCATCTCATTCTCTGCATCTGGAAAAGTAAAATGATGCATTTTGCATCTGATTTATATTTATGTGTAAGCAGAACTGTGACCAGATTGTATGCCCAGAAGACTAAATATCTCCATGACTTATTCTAGGTACTTAGTTGTGACAGCTAAAAGCAACTTATTTTTCTAGGTGCTACACTCAGTATCTTCAAGCATGGCAATCAGAATGGGTGAGTTTAAATGTCAGAGAAATTTACACATCTGTAACTCTACCATGATTAATTTTAATGTTATATAAATTGCCCTGCTGGAGTGAAAGAGATGTGTAAGTACAACTGATTGTAAATTAAATCTCTAGTAGCCCCAGTTACATCTAGCTTTCACCATCTAAACATGCATCTCAACATATATAAAGGACCCAAAATATAGACCTTTCCATCCTGTTTATTAGAAACTTTTCTTATTTTTTGGACTGTGGATGATGGCTTTTCTTCTTCAGTTAATACCCACGTGCCAGCAGCTTCTGTTTAGCCATTGCAATTTGCAAAGGGCACATTGACTTGCATATAGCAATAAAACAAGATAAAGAAAAAGAGTCAGGAATGGACAAGAAACTTGCAAATTAGGTGTGAATTGGTCCTCTCTGCTGCACATTGGCCACTTATATCACTTATTTCTTTGATTATTTTATCAGTTTATCCAAACATAAGAATGTCATAACTATACTTAATATTTACAGTATGTAGCAAATACTCTGATATAGTTCATATCCAATATTTTATGCTTTCATGATCCAGGACAGATTTGTATAATAATATTATTATTACCTCCATCTAAATGGGGAAGATCAGAATGAGGATTTCTCCTACCTAGATGATGTGGACTAAAGGTGGAGAAATAGAGATTAGCATTAAGGCCACCTACTAACTATATAGTAGGAGTCCCTCAGTCTCACAGTTTATCTCATTACATACATCAACATATTGCATCAGCAGGCTTTTCCTAGGATACCTGTGATGCCTACCGTAAACTCATCTTTTAATCCCCTCCACCTCATGTTCTCAGCAGCACTAAGTGACTGGATCTGAGAAATGCTGTTTAACTTTTTCCAATGCTTCAACTCAAGATTATATCACAGCATTGTGGAAATGATGGCCCTCAGAGGGCAGATTCTGACAGGAATCCCTCTGAAGATTAGTTGTTAAGAAGCATGAGCAGGAGAATGCAATCGTATCTTGCTTGTCAGCTTCCTATAGGTATGCAGCTGATCATTTTTGGAACAAAATGCTGAACTATATTTTTGTGTTCTTATATAGAACACTCTAGCCATTCACTCCCACTAGGTAAGCTTGTCAATGATCGCTTTACATAGGAAGGAATCAATACTTTGCCACATATTTTACAAAACTTGTAGCCAGCTCTTCCATTGCACTTCACCAGTTTTTCTTATTTAATCTGTTTCTGTACCATTTATCCTTTCTAAAATTATATCTGAGAGATGCATATGAAAAATATGAATACCATTAGAACTAATTTAAATACAAAATATTAAACAATCCTAAATTAATACAATAATCTATTAAAACATTTAATGTCTAATAAACATTAAAAAAGTATAATACTGCTAAAATGTACAAAAGGTGAAAAATAAAATATAATTAAACTGTTCACAATATTATTATTTTTTTAAAAAAATACCCTTTAATATATAAAAAAAAACGTTAAAAGTTCAATTTAAAACAAAGACACACCCTTTTAAACTCATTATTTAAATATCTTCTTTTCTAAAAGCCTGTCAGAATAAAATGGGTTTTTGCCTGTCAACAAGACAGCAAGGAGGGGACCATTTTTCCCTCCCTGGGAAAGGAGTTCCAGAAGCTAACGACAGAAACCAAGCATGCTGTGACTTGTGTCCCACCAGCCATTCTTGTGAAGGTGCTGGGATGGAGAGAAGGGCCTCTGCTGTTGTTCTCAAGGCCTAGGTAGGCTCATAGGGAGATACAGTTTGCCCAGTAGCCTGGATCTAAGCTATATAGTCAAGAAAACTGTTTCACTCCCAAAATAATATGTTTATGATAATCTAGGCATAATGTTATCAAAGTGTGAATTATAGTGGCCAGAATATTTTGTCCAGTAAAGGGCATAGTGGGCAAACTAGCTCCATTTGGTATTGTGTAGACATCACCAGTGAAGTCACTTGAGCCTCTATTGACAGTGATAAATTCAGGATCACCCCAAACTACATATACAGTGGGCCCTTGGTATCCACTGGGGTTTGGTTCCAGGATGCCCCTGTGGATAACAAAATCTGTGGATTTTCAAACCCCGTTATTTACAATAGTGTAGTAAAATGGTGTCCCTTATATAAAATGGCAAAATCAGGTTTGCTTTTTGGATTTTTTTGGGGGGGAGGAGTATTTTGAAGCCATAGGTGGTTGAATGCATAGATGTAGAATTCGTGGATTTGGAGGGCTGACTGTACAAGCCTGAGGGCATACAATCTCATCTAGAACAGGCACATCCCCCTGTTCTTGTACCAAGTAACTGCTCACCAATTCAGTCTCTGTCCTCTCAGGATTAAGTATCACTTTGATGATTCCATTAACCATCATTGCACCCAGACACTATCTTAGAGCATAAATTCATTGAGATGTTGCAGAGAAATAAATCTGGGTGTCATCAGGGTGCTGGTGGAGCGTTGCTCCAAATCTCCTAATGAGCCTCCTCAGTGGAATCATATAGATAGGAGTAATTGAGCAACTTGGTACAGCAGGTTGATGCCAAATTATTTTAAACCAATGGTAAGAATTCTGTGGCCCTTTTGAGGAAATGTAGGTTCCAAAAGCCCCAGCTGGTAAAGGCAATGGTGAGGAAAGAGGAGGTTTTAGGTGAACAACATCTGGAAGGCCACACAATTTTGTTAGCACAACCTGCATATCCTGTGCTGTATTTAGTGCCTCCATATTTTTATATTTCATATCTGGAGCCAGCATCTTATTGATAGGTCCCAATGGAAGACTAGGTGAGGTTCCCAGGAGAAAAAGAGTGAAGACCTAAGCCATGTGGATGATCCAGGTAATAATAAAATCAAGGCTAAATGGGTGTATTAATTGCTCCTTCCATCTCCCAAGTCCTCTACATTTCCTCTTGTACCAAGAGACAAAGGAGGTCTCATTGCACTGAAGTAATAAGCCAGTTCTCTTTGCCAACCCACTGCTGTGCTTTCTGCCAGCCTTCCTGTTCAGTCACCCTGGGGTTGTCCTGATCCAATCACTGTTTTTGTCATCCTAAAGTTAAATCTATCAACCAGACCAGAATCCCATTGTTAATTCCTGGGAAAGAACATCAAGTTTTTGTTATTTTACAAGATAGCACATTCCCAGAAGCAAGTTTTCTAAATACTGGTCTTCTGCCCACCTTTCTTTGGGTAACAGTTTTGACCGCTACAATTGTGTAATTGTGTTACAGATGCCACCAAATGCAGGGAAAGAAGAAGTGCGGTTTCCAGAATAAAAGGAAAATTGAGATGGTAGGAGTGGAATGAAAAAAAGGTCTTTGAAGAGCAAAGTTCAGTTCTGTGCTTGGGCTGAGGTCCCTAGATACATAAGGGGTGTGTGTTTGATAGCTATGCCTATTTATTTTTACTTGATCAAGCAGTAAAAGCAGATGGTACCTTTCTCCTGAGGTTTAAATATCCTAAAGGTACCCAGACCCCATCTGATCTTGGAAGCTAAGCAGTGTCAGCTTTGGTTAGTACTTGGATGGAAGGCCACCAAAGAATACCAGGTGCTGAAGGCTATATTTCAGAGGAAAGAACTGGAGAAACCACATATGAGTATTCCTTACCGGAAAAAAAAATCCTTATGAAATTCATGGGGTCATCATAAGTCAGCTGATGAAATGAAGGAAAGCATACACACACACACACACACACACACACACACGTTTCCCCCCTTTCCTTTTCATATCAAGTGGTATTTTGTTTCTTTGTTTGTTTTTTTGCTTTCTAGGTGATTTTTTTATATTTTATTTTACAGAGGATTGTGAATTATTATATGTAAAAAAACCACAAGATTTTTTCTTTTATATTGAAAATGAAATACAAAACTGGGGGGGGGGGATTCAATGGCTAGATTTCAGTAGCTATAAAATTGGTAATATGCTGTTACATATGGTAAATCTTGTTACCTGTAGCTCTATCTCACTGGCTTGTGCTGCTCTGTATATTTCATTGTGAAACTTTGAAAAGTCAGCTTTATTTATGAGCTAGAAATTAAGATATTAATGGGTGTGGGGTAAAGTTTTTGCCATTCTTTTAAGGGTGGCAAAAGGAAGGATTGGGGCCATGGTGTGGGGTTGCTGCGACCCCGATCCATCGCTCCCTGGGGCGGCTCTCTGCTGCCTCAAACAGGCCATCTGCATCAGCCCTAAATCTCACAAGATAATGTTGTGGCCATGACAACAGAACTATGGAAAGTCCCTCCATACCCAGATCACACTATCCATGGCAGCAAAGAAAAGTAGATCCAGAATATGTCCTGCAGCAAGTGTGAAATTAAATACCAGTTTGAACAGACACACGGTTGTTATGGAGGACATAAAGTCCTGAGCTTTTTCTGAGAGTAGACTCAAGATGGATGTTGATGTCCTCCAGCAAAACAATTTGTTTTATGGTTGGTATTTAAGGATATTTTCTGAGTCAAAGTATCAGTTCTTGTCCTCATCTTTCAATTTGTCTGTCTTCTGGTGAGGAAACCATTTCTCTTCATTTGATCCTGTTTACTGTATGTGTAGACTGTGGCATCTACAATGTACTTGTGGCCTTGAGCATCTGATAGGGCAATCTCACAGGAGTATTTATCTTCCTCCTCTTATTCAGTGAGCAGATCAGCTCCTCCTTTTAATGGCTGCTACAACAGACATTGTCAACATTCTGATAAGTAGAAACTAGAGCTCAGTTCTATCCATCACATTCTTGAACTGTAAATCTAGTTCAGTTCTCCAGAGCTCTGTTCCAGGGCTGTAAACAGACTTTTATGTCCAAACACTAGTCTGAGATAACAACAAAAGAATCTCTGGGTCAAATGGGCTATCCCAAATTTGACCCATAGGCTGAAGTTCCTCATCCCTTTTGTAGTCCATGATCAGTGTAGAATCCTGCTAATCACATTTGTTCTATTTTCTGCAAGCCAAACAAGTGCAGTATGAAGAATAGTATCCCAACAAAATTCAGTGGGGCTTACTCTTGAGTAAGTTTGTATAGAATCCCAGCCTGTTAAGCTTTCTGCCATTTCAAGTGCCACTTCTCTAGTCAGCCTTTCCTTGACCCCTCTCCTTCTTCCAGTGGTAATTCATTTTACCACCATTCTTCATTTCCATGGTAACAGCATGGTAGTCAAGGCCCTGCAATGTACTCCAAGTAATTTCTGAGAATTCCACTTCATATCTAAAATATTTTTCCCAGACACCATCACTAGAGCCTCTTTAAATACATTTCTTACTGTGATATTTAATGCCCAATTATAGCTTTATATTGAATAATACTCAAAAACATTTAAACATAAATTGATGCAATAATTTCAACCATTAGCAGAGTTTAAGAATAAATGTATGCTGCAAATATGTATGTATGTTGCAGCTGTTAAAGATGTAGACTTATAGAGAATATTCGAAAGCAATGATTACTTAAAGCAATGATTACCATCTTGTCTGTCAAATTGCTTTAAGCAGCTTCTACAAGCCTATTTCTTACATAGGACCAGGTTGTGGAAGATCAACCAGGTCAGAAACATTGGATCTTTCAGCACGTTAGACAAATTATTGGCTCTTAATCATGACTGATATATACTATTTTCAGGATCAGAGGCAGAATGCTGGGAAACTAGAGATGTAATTCTTCACTATATTTCTTCTTGGAGGTAGCAATGAGTAATTTCAGCAATTTTCTTTTTGCTACGAGAAAGTAATTAACAACAGATTTTGAATGCTATTTGAAATTCAAGACATATTCAGCACAAAAATAACACACATGTTTTTTGTGTACAAAGCTGCATTTTCTAAGCAGAACACAGCATTTTCTGTGCAGAAAATAATGTTTCAATAAAGAAATGTTGATTCCTGCACAGAAAATGCTGTTTCCTACACAGAATTATTGTTTTCTTTTAAAATCAGTTATGTGTGAATCTTATGCAGAATAAATCCCCAATTACAACATTTTCTGTGTTGAAAGCAGAATTTTGTTCACAAGAATTAATATTTCTGCATTGAAATATATTTTCTATGCAGAAAATTCTACTTTCCATTCAAAACAACCATGTGTGAATTTATCATAAAATAAGTCCTGAACTGCAAAGATTCTGTTCAGTCCAGGATTCTACTCATTAGGGATTAACAGCACTTGAAAATTTTGCTTAATTATCTTTTTAATATTTTCAAATATTTTTCCCATCCCTAACAGAAATCATGGGGTTGCCAGATGTCACTTGGGTTACCTATTTCCACATTGCACAGCCCCTAATTTCACTCCTTTGTACACATTCTCTCTCTCTCTTTCTGGTTATGATTTTCTCTTTCCTTCCCTCATCGTGGCACTCTACCTGGCATGTACATTTCAGCACTGTGCTTCTGGCTGTCTAGAAGTCATATGAAAAAATGAAAATGCTAGTCACAACTGTAGCTTCCTCAAAAGTTTGCCCAAACATTTGTAATTTAATTTAATTTAATTTTACAAACCATTGTAAAATTAAAAGGAAGAAATTTCCACTTGAGCAAGGGGGAAGTGTGCAATGCACTGGTGATGGAGAGTATCAATGGAACAGGGAGAATTAGTGGCCCACTTCTTTTGAAGCTTAAGGGGCTCTACAGACAGTGCAAAGCACTGTCTTGGAGCCAGGGAAAAGGAGGGGCAGCCAGCCATCCCAACCCCTTCCTGAGGACATCATTGGAGCACCCACCATTGCACCCGGCGAGCGCTCCGATTATGTCCTCCCAACCCAGCCTCTGCACGGGCTGAGCCAGAAGAGATGTGGAAGAGCCGTGCGATGACTCTTCCTGCGCCCTTTTTAGGGCTTGGGAAAGGAGTGCTATTTTAGCACTCCATTCCCAGTTGCTGAAAGGGTGGATTGGGGCTGAGGCATTGGGCAGCCTTGGCCCCAATCCTTGGCTTCTCATGGCGGCCCACAGCCGCCTATCTGTAGGGGCCCTTAGTGGCTGGACTTCCATGGACTTGAACTTGTTTGTCTAATGCTAGTGGGGTTTTGCTGGGAAATTAGTAGAGTGGCTACTACACTTGTCTTGCTTGTGAGTTTCCAGAGGCAGCTAGTTTTATCACTGTGAAGATGAGATGCTACAGCACTCTTTGTTCTGACCCAACAGAGATCTCATTATAATCTTCTATACATAAGCAATTAAATAAATGGTGAAAAGCTTTCCCTCAGTTCTTGGCCTGAATCCTGCTGATACTCTCAACTAGAACAGACCCTTTAAATCAATAGGATCTACCTACAGGTTGCAGTGTTCAACAATTGGTTCAGAGCACCTAGTTTGCACTAACATGAGCTAGGCCCTTATCTCCAATGCTTCTCATATGGAAGGTGGTTTTGATCCCATTTTATACACACCCACATGCACACACACACCTGAAATTGTTGGGAAATGTGAAAGGTAGTAGTGAATCTCTCAAGCAAAGTAATCATATTGTCAAGGCAAAAGCTGAAACACAATCAAGCCCAACATCTTCTCCTCCTTCATGAGGTCTAACAGAGAAAGAGATAAACTAAGGTCCAAAACACACAGCAGAAATAATGTTTGAAACTGCTTTAACTGCCCTGGCTCAGTGCTAGAGAATCCTGGGAGCTGTAGTTTATTGTGGCACCAGAGCTCTCTGACAGAGAAGGCTAAATGCCTCACAAAACTACAGCTCCCAGAATTCCCTAGCATTAAGCCAGGACAGTTAAAGCAATCTCAAATTGGATTTCTGCAGTGTGTTTTGGACCAGTCTTCTTTGTAAAATATATAAAACTGGTAAAATTAATTACTTGTGCATAATCACATGCACAGTCTTGTCAAGGAGACAGAAAGAAGACAAAATGGCTGCAGATTAGTGTGCTGCAGGAAGAGAGAGTGTGGAAAGGCAGGGAAATAAGAAGTTGGCAAAGTAACAATTAGTGAATACAGGCATGCAAAGATTGCTAATTCTAATGGAATCTTCCCCATTCATCTCACAAATGCAATTGATATGCATGCAGGTGCATTTATGTATTGGTCATTTGTTTTCTTGATGTCTGGTAAGATGGATTTCATTTATTTGTGAAGTAGTCCTAAATTACCCAATAAATCAGCACTTACTCATTTTCATGCTTTGCATTTGATCAACTTAAATGTGGTTAGCAGTTTTCCCTGCATTTGAATGCTCGTTTGTCTCAACATGAGCAACAGAGGTATTTTTGTTTTTGTTTTGTTTTATGCTGAATGGACTCCCCCACCCATATTAAAATAAAAGGACTTGGTGCAGTATCATACACTTATTCTACAAGTTAAGTTTAACAGGCTGAATATCCGTTTTGAGAGCAAGATAAACATCCACCCCGGTAGCTCCTACAAATTGATTCTTGGCAAGAATCTGGCAAGCTTATCAGGGGGCAAGGCAGGCATCACAGGCAGAAACTCCTGTAGCCATCCAACCCAGGTGCTTCTTTCAGCAGAAAAAGCTTATATGGAGGAAGGGGAGATCATGGGTACCTTATGCTTTTTGGGAGGCTGTGGTGCAATATTTCTTCTCTGAAGGGCCTAGTACTGAAAGAAAAAGGGATGAGTGAGCAAAAAACTATACCAAGACAAAAACAAAACTGTAGCCATAGTCATCTTCTTTCCTCTTTTGATCCCTGATTTGCCTATACTAGGGTGAGAGATGGTAGCAACTGAAGCTCTGTAGTCAAGCAGTCCTCCTTCCCATGCAGGACCCCTGTTTTTGTTTAAAATACCTAATATTAGCTTTGGTGGGACCTCGCTTTGTACAGGCACCATGACTTGTGGCAATGATTTCAAAACTGGTCCAAGAATTCCCTAAGAACTTAAAACTTTAAAATGTTTAATTCTATTTTAAGGCACACTTTTTATATATTTTAAATTGTATTGTTCGTTTAAATTGTGAACTGCTTTGAGTCCCAATTTGGGGTCTAAAGCAGGATATAAATCATCATCATCATCATCATCATCATCATCATCATTCATTGGTTTCTCATTGAGCAGTTTAGCAATAGTCAGACAGTCTCTCTCATGACCACCACTTGATTCCTGGAAAGACACAACTATAGGGAAATACAGTGCCCATTTTTTTCAACTGTGTTGACAGGTAATAGCCCATATTAACATTCTCCCAGAATTGTAAAGTATGAAGCAGACAGCAAATGTGAAGGAGTCTGCAGTAGACATGATTGTGTAAGAGTTTCCCAGGAAAGGGAAAAATGTGAACCATTAGTGTCCATCATGTGAAGAATCTGGGTTTGGGAGCTCATGGACTGGAGGAGCTTTTTCAAAATCACCACTGTTGGGTCTTACATATTTTTCATCAGGATTTTAAATGGCAAAATGCCTCATGCCAACACTTGAGTTACACAGCTTGAGTTACCATAATTTTATGGCACTGTGATGCCACAATGCATTCACTGTTCTTAAAGAGCAAAACATATAATTATCTCAACAACTCAGGAACAAGCTTGATTCAAAAGGCAAGATACATTCCTTCTTTTTAGCTACCTTTCCCCAATAGTTTCTAACAAGTGTTACATTATTTTGCTGAGATTATTTTCAGGTTATGTTTGCTCAATGTTAATAAGCAAGAGACAAGAGAAAATAAAGCAGTTCAATAAAAATGTATCTGAAGCATTAGTTCCAATTTATTATAGCATTGCCTGCTTGTGGGAATGAAGGTGGTAGTGAATTAGTGTAAAACAGAGGTAAATGATTTAAAGAGTGAGAAAAGAGAATAAAGTGTTGAATCCTTTATCTGATCATACCTTTTCTGCACAAAATTGTTCCTGCCCAGCCATTTTCTCTCTCTGTAAAAACAAATTATAATCTCAGATAGCAGTGGGAGGAAACAATACATAAAAGATCCTTTCCATCCCTATCATAATTTCATTACACTATTTCCTTGCTGTGCATTCTAATGTTACTTGTATATTTGTATACAAATAATTGTATTTCACTGTAATTCATTCCTTTATGAAAAGGTTGTAGCATAATTAGGTGAAATAAAAATTATAACAACAGTAATCCTGGTGTTAGAGATGAGTGGCCTCACTACATAAGCACTTTTGTGTCTTTTGAAAGGAACTGAAAGAAACTGGTTAGTTTTGAATAATGAGAGACTGATAATTAAATTATAACTATAATGGAAATCATTGACCTGCTTGAGTCCTGACACAGTAACTGTAACTATGGGGTTGTGCATACGAGGAAGAAAAACCAGTCTGATCTCAGTTTTCTCAAACCTGTTGGAAATTCCACTGCCCACATGTGCCGCTCCCAAGGTGAGCCCATGGGCAATCGGCACCATGCAGTGTCAAGCTGCATCTCTTGGGGGTTTTGTTTTGCTTTCCCCCCGCCCCATGCATGTGCATCATCACATGAACGCACCACTTGAGACCAGAATTACTTCCCTCTTCCAGCCCAACTGCCAACCTATTGAATACCCCATGTGACCAGCGACACAGTCGCACAAATGATGTACCATCCATACAGTGCTTTGGTGTGCCCAGTGACACATTGGCAAAACATAATCATGGAGGCTCCCCATGCATGCCCCCCTGTTGTACTGTCTGGTTTGTGTATGTTGCAATTACATCCATTGCACTATTGAACACCTACTGTGTTTGTCTTGTGTTCCCATCATGGGTGTGTGACAGCTCAATGGTGTGATGGGTTGAGGGTGTAGCTGGCTGCTCATGCACCTGTTTTCTCAAATGGAGAAACTATATGGTGAGCAATGGTGCTGGTGGCTGCATCTCACTGATCCCAGGGTGCATGCTCCAAACTGCTTCCATATGCCACTGGAGCTTTTCCACATTCCCACATTCACTCCATGCTGTTTATATGCCAATGCGATGATGCACATTTTCATGCTAAAGCAGAGTATTAAGACTTCTTTTTGCTCTGGTTTTTATCTCCAGAGAGCAGCTTTGTGTTTGTTTATACCCAGTTTGGCAATGTATATCATATGAACAGGTAGGCTTCAAGTTTGTTTTAAGCCACTTTATTTTACCAGTACAGACAACCAGTTTAAAACATTACATTTTAAGGTAACTTTCCAAGCTCTGGGTCTGTTAATATAATGTCAGTTTGACCCTAAAGGCAAATGATTTAAGATGCATGGTTAGTCACCCTAATTATTCAATTTTAAAAACTAAAATGCAGTTGTGTGTGCATGTGTAGATATATTCCAATTCAGCAGTTTGTATTGCCAATCTTCTTTTGTAGTTCTTTTTTTTTAATTCAGGGACCACTGTCCGAAGGTCCAATATCATAATAACATTTTTAATGATTTCTGCATATGAAACAAAGTTTGATAAAGAATTCTTCCTTATTTTAAACTACTGAGAAATATATCTGCCAACTTAATTTTTGGCTGAGGAGGAATAGGAAGGAGAATTGATAGCTGAAAAATATGAGGGGGTATCATAAAATAATATGATATGCTATTATGGTATATTGATGAAATTTTGTCAGTGTCACCATTGGTCCCTAACTGCATGATGTTGAGAAAATCAACTCATTTTGTCCTTTGCTTTTGTTACAGGTTGTGCCAGAAGTGACTAAAGTGTAAGATGGAGAAGTACAAGGGGGTATCGTAAAGTAATAATTATCACCAGGAAATTATTGTGGTATATTGATGAAATTTTGTGTGTGTTATCATCACCAAGTGACTTTTTCTTTTCCCCCAAATGAAAAATCTGTTGTGGGATCACTGATTTGACAACACAGATGACGTCATTCATGAAATGGAGAGTGGTTTAAGGTGCAATCTGCAGACTTCTACAATAACGGTATTCTGAAGATCAAGAAACACTGGGGAAAATGTGTAAATCTGGATGGTGACTATGTAGATATAAGTTAGCAACTACAAATCAAAACAAACTTTCCGTCAAAATTTTTTAAAGGTGATAATTAAAATTTTATGACACCCCCTCCTACTTTAAAGAAACATAAATAATAAATGCAAAGATAATCTATTTTAACTACAGGTCAAGGTAATAATTCATATTCATGATGTATGCAGTAAATTAATCCAAGTTCATGATGTGTACAATTTATAAAGAGAACCTACTTTATCAAGATGATTTTGATGTCTCTATTGTTTTGAATGACGAGGCTGGGGTTGTTTGAGTCAAAAGTGATGCTGGAATTCTTTGAGCTTTTGATTATTTTGTGGTCTTGTTGTGTCATCATGTATGTTGTTCATTTTTGTTTCATGTATTATTTAACTCTACTTTAAAATAACATAAAAGCACATAATGAAGCCATTCAGGGTAAATTAGTACTCTTGACACCTTCCAAATATTTAAATTGCATTTAGGAACAACTCCAGGAAAAAAAGTTTGTTGATGCAGCAAAAAATATGGCAAAACAACAACCAGCAACAACATAAAAATAGGAAGCAAGTATTTGATCCATGCTTTACAGGCCTTTTGTCCTGTTCATTCTTTAAATGCAAATCTCATCAGTGCAACTAGTCAGAGCTGGGATGACTAAGCAGAGGTCTAGGAAAGCTGTCAGCTAGAAGAGGTCTGAAATGCTATAAAGGGAGTGTATGAACAGCCCAAGGTTGAGGGCAAGGTAATAAATCAAAGTCAGAAGGCCCATGTCATTTAGAAACAAACAGGATGATAGATGGTTTGGGTTGTAAGCAGCAGTCAGAAAGCCCCAACAGAAGGATCTCCCATCATGACTGGTATTTTTCCAACACTGGTCACTGTCCTGCTTATCAAGCTGAGGCCTCCTAGCTACACACTGCTTCTCTTCTATAATCAGTCAAGGCATTCTCAGATGTGGTTCTCCCAGAAATTGACCACATCTAAGGGAAGTGTTTGAACAGGCTGGTTTTGCCAACATCACTCTCTGGGTGTGTGTCTGTTCCTCATCCTATTCTACCTCAGCTGTGCTACACAACAAAAAGAAGGAAAGCAAAGTGGATTGTAATGGCCAATAGATGTGATGCAGAAAAAGCCAGCATCTCAGGATCTTGAAAAGCAAGATTATTATATTATTGAAAATAGCACAATGTGATTTGGCCTGGAAATATTTTTATGGCCTTCCTGTTGACATAGAATCATAGAATCATAGAATCATAGAGTTGGAAGAGACCACAAGGGCCATCCAGTCCAACCCCCTGCCATGCAGGAACTCCCAATCAAAGCATCCCCGACAGATGGCCATCCAGCCTCTGCTTAAAGACCTCCAAGGAAGGAGACTCCACTACTCTCCGAGGGAGTGTGTTCCACTGTCGAACCGCCCTTACTGTCAGGAAGTTCCTCCTAATGTTGAGGTGGAATCTCTTTTCTTGCAGCTTGCATCCATTGTTTCGGGTCCTAGTCTCTGGAGCAGCAGAAAACAAGCTTGTTCCCTCCTCGATATGACATCCCTTCAAATATTTAAACACGGCTATCATATCACCTCTCAGCCTTCTCTTCTCCAGGCTAAACATCCCCAGCTCCCTAAGTCGTTCCTCATAGGGCTTGGTTTCCAGACCCTTCACCATTTTAGTTGCCCTCCTTTGGACACGCTCCAATTTCTCCGCATCCTTTTTGAATTGTGGTGCCCAGAACTGGACACAGTATTCCAGGTGGAAAACTGAGTTGGAGAAGCCCTGTTGTGTGTAAATCTCTTCCTGTTGATGTGTCTGTTGTCTGAATGCAACACCTTCTTCCACAAAATCTTATGCAACCACCTTATTGTGGTCTGGATATGACCCTAGCTTCTCAAAGGCTATGCCAGTGTAGTGTAAACTCTGGAAAGTGACTCGGCTGGTAAAGATTTGAGTATGGGTCCAGGGACAGACTGTATGTCTGTTGTATGCACTGAAGAAACCAACATCTGGAAACTAGCAACACCTACAAAATCTCAAATTTTCAACATATTCAAATTATAGAAGGACTTTAATATACAGTCACTGAAAGAAAGGGGAGGAGAATGGGGTAGCCAAAAAAATATGGGGAGTGCTACCTATTATTCTCAATATAACTTCACTCTGTTTTCATTGATATAGCTTATGTGGCATATCAAAGATAAGAATCCAATCTTGTGTGTGTCAAAGCAAAAGTTACATAAGGTCATGGTGTCATCACTATTAATTTTTCCCAACTGATTTTTTACAAGTAGACAGTAATTAAGTTGTTTTATCAGCATGAAACATATATGATCTAATTGGCTCACCTGTGGACACTCCATGTAGACTGAAGTTACAAAGAAAGGTCAGAAATCAATGAACAGATGGCATCTGGTAAAAGCAATTAAGTGCTGAAAATTCCATTTTTCTTTACACAAGCTGCACAAAATGCTTAATCAGACGTTTGACCACTGACATCCAGCATTAGCTTTCATGTTTTCCTTTTCACAGTTATAATATATTTTGTAGAACAAATAGATGCCTTTCTACTCTTGAATAAAATATTATCAGATTTTTTTTTTTTAGAAAAAGCAAAATAGAAATATTCCAAAAGCAGAAAGAGTATTTTTTGTTGAAGTTGGAGCCATTTGAATTTACAATGTTGTTTTCATTATGCAAAACATGCCTACAGGGAACTGCTTTGTCTAAAACCTAATAATTCACATATAATTTGCCACCAGTCTCTTGCACTTTAGTCCAAGCACAGTGGATTGCAATCCTTATTACACATCCATAAGTGCAAGGAAACAAACAGCAAAAGTGGATCTTTAGAGGAATAATAGAGCAGGGGATGTGAAACAGTTGATAAGAAAAAAAAGGCATCTGAAACTGTCAAGAGAAAAGAATCCCTTAAGATTTAACAGAATTATTCACTTTGCTTCAGTAAACTGTGACTAGGATCAAATTAAGCTGCAGGTAATGCTACCCACCTACAAACAACTCTCGCTTAAGAAGGTGCTTCTTTGATTTAAATTTAGGAGGCATAGAAAGTGCATTCAGTGTCACACTGTTGATTTCAAGCCAGGCATGAAAGCCTCTGGAGCCCTCATCTTAGTTCATTGCTTACTTGGGTACAGGTAATTATGGGAAGGCAGTCTCCTAGAAAATACAGTCATGCTGAAGAGAAAGCATGCCAACAAATTTCTTTTATAATGTTCACATCGTCTCCTAATGAACAGTGCATTAACCTTGCAGGAACCCAAAGTCTGCAAGATTGACTTTGATTTCTGTAGCTCATTTGGACTAAGAGGTCTTTTAATGAGAGCAAGAATCACTAACATTATATCTCAACCAATAATGTCCTAGAATTTCCTTGAATGATTTAGGAGTTTATAGCCTAACTCAATTAGGTGGTGGAAAAGGAATCCCTTTTTCTGAACAGGAAAGTATCCAAGTTCTGAACAGGCAAGTGAAGTAGAAGAGGCTACAGTAAAAATTATCATAATGCTGCTTTAAAAAAAGAAAAAAAAAAAGAAACAAGTTGTGTTGCCAATATACACTGAGGATAAAAAGGAAATAAGAAAGGAGCCCAAAAGGTTGAATGATAACTTGATTTTATGAGTGTATGAAATATTTTGTTACATAATGTGGATGATCAGGAAACTTAATAAGGTAAGTCTAAGGCAATGGTGAGTCATGTTTTCCATGTCAGGAAGGCAACAACTTCACTCCAGCTTTAAGGTGTTGTCCAGGTTGCTGAGCCTATTTTGGGATAGTTTTCAGCATCTTTAAAATTCATACTTAAACCCAGAGCAGAGTTTCTGCTCAACTGATATGAAAACCATCAGGCTGGGACTCAAGCTGAAGCTGAATTGCAGTCACCCAACAGAAATGGTGGTGATTTGAATATGATAATATCCGTAGCAATCCAAAACATGACTGTATCCTGTTGGGGATCAGTCACTTTATTTTATGGTGCAATGATCTCCTAATATTAATCTGTCTATTTTCTTTCTCTTTCTCTTCAAGATTATTTTAAATTGGTGGCTTTCCTCAATATGAGATGGAAGTTAACAAAATAAAAACAAGCACTTACCTGTCATCCTACTATTGACTGAGGAGTAGGAAAGAACAAATGCTTTGCTCCATCTGTTTTTCTGTGTTACTGTGCTTGTCCACTCTACAACTGTTATTGTGGGAAGCTAAACTGAAAAAATACACCAATTATTTAATTACTTCCTTGTACCTTGCTATGAAATGTTTAACTAATTATTTAATTACTTTTTGTATCTTGCTATGAAATGTTTCTTTTAAAACTCTGAAATGAAATGCATATCAAAAGATTGCAGCCCTAAAACTGGTCGCATTGCCAGCCTAATTTCTATGGAGATGTGCCATGCTAGTTCATTATCATAGTTCATAGAATCATAGAGCTGGAAGAGTTCACTTGCTCCCCACTCAATGCAGGAAATCAAGCTAGATAATCTTCAGCAGGTAGTTGTCTAGCCTCTTGCTGAGGACATCCAGATAAATAGATCATCTCATCTCCCTATGTAAGTGGTTCCATGTTTGTGTCATGAACCAAGGTTCTCTGTTGTTCTTTTGATCCAGAGAGAAACTTAGCCATGCTAGACTATAGGATTTTCAACAAAGACACGTAGGAAACCAGATCTGGGTTTAGACACTATGCATGTAACATTTATTAAGACATAACAAATAAGACAATTATTTCAAGTATCAAGAGTTCTTTCATACACACATGCACACTTACATACTCACACACACAGTCCCTTCACTGGACAATTGATCAGTGCGCCCCAAAGAGTTGGGATGACACCTTGCTGTGGTTCGATGCCAGCAAAGTGAGGCTGGAAAACTCCCTCTTTTTATACCTTGTTCATCTTTCTCTTGAAATTTCCTTGGTTTCCATAGTTTCAAAACATACCAATGTCTTATCTGTTTATATTAAAACATCCTGTTATCATGTCTGTTTCTTATCTTGGTGACATTCTGAGCAGCTCAGAGAGAACACCTTGTTTGTACAAATTCCTTCTTGTTTTGCAAATTCTTTCTCTGGTTTAGTCATCATTCCTTAATTCTTCACTTCATGGTCCAAGTCCATCCTTCAGCAATGCATTGTGCATGGCCATTCTCTTTGGTTCAGGACGATGCTTTCAACCAGAACCCACTCATTCATCACAGTTGCACTGCTCTTACTATAAAAAGGTTCCTTCTAATGTTCTACCCTCCTGTAACTTAAACCCATTAGACCAGGTCCTACCTTATGGGGCAACTGAAAACAAACATGTATCCTCCTCTCTTTAAGGGTCCTTTAGATATGTAAAGAATGTAATCATATCACCCTTTGATCTTCTCTTCACCCAGCTGAATAAACCCAACTCCATTGATCTTTCTTCAGATGTTTTGTTGTCCATACATCTTACCATCTTTGTTGCCCTTCTCTGAACCTGCTCCAACTCTGAATCAAGCTTCTGAAGCATCTATTGTCCCAGTATATCTTCCAAGGTCATGACTTGTGGATAAAATGAAAAGAAGAAGAAAAAAAGACATAATCTGTCTGCATTATACTTTTTAATGTAGGGGCTTTGAATTCTCATAATGACTAAAATGGGTTTTATTTGCTATTGTAATGCTTCCCTCAGGACTCTCCAGTCAGTTATGTTGATAAGTTATTGTTTTAAGCCTACCCACAAAAGCTTCCATACATCACATATAACCCTGAATCCAACTGTTCATCCCAACTAAGGTAGACTCACTGGACCAATGGGAATACATTAAATTAACACTTGTGTAAGCCCCATTGATTCAATGGGTCTACTATAGTTGGGAATGAGCATTTGGCTTTACAGTGTTTTATCTGACTGTTTAAGAGTTAAAACTGTAATCATTACTGACATCTTCATTTTATTCATATTAATTCAGCAACGACATGATGCCTGCAGCATGCTGCTTTTTACTAGCCAATATCAGATTGTCGAAATTAGGTTGGCAGATAAAGCATTTTTATAACACCATCAATGTATAAAAGGGCACAGCAATTTCCACAGCCCACCTACTGTGCTATAATTAATAACCTCTCCTTATGGCAAGGACTGTGTTAATGTATAAATTACATTGCAACACTTGACAAATTAAATGCAATTATAAATCTTCCCCTAGACCAATTAGCATTTAAACAACAATTACATGTAGATATCCTTATGCAATGACCCACATAGAATGAAGATCATCTTTGCTACAGAATATTTGCTGGCAAATATTGTGCCTGCAATGCACAGCCTACTTAGAGATTTTTTTTAACTGGGTTATACTGCTGCAATGAATGGACACTGGTTTTACTTATAGCACAGAACATAGCCCATTCAAGTAAAAGAGGTGCTTCATATTGAAAAGGGCTTGGACAACTAATTAGTTTACACATCTCCTTCCCATACTATCACTGTCCCCCTGCAAATTTTGAAATGTTCAATGAGCAGAACCACTGCAATCTGTGTCCATGGGGAGTACACTGTCATTTTCAATATAGTGCACTTGGATTAATTAAAATTGTTTTACTTAAGCCCCACTGAAAACAAACTGAAATCACTCTTTGACTTAAACAGGACTGCTTGTGGACTATCATTGATTTCAAGAAGAATACATCTGCCTTGATTTAGCAAGAGTGAAGAGCATATATCCTCACCCTCTGTCTTGCTGTGAGCCATGCAACAAATGTATGCCATGCAAATGGATTTCAGCCATGCCTTCTAGTACTTACTGCAGGGATGCATTGCAGTGTCTCTCCCTGTGTTGCTGTCCGCTACCTGTCAACATTCAGGGGTTAGTGGTCAGGCTCCTGTCCTAGTCTCATACACAAGTGTAATTCCACCTTATACTTGTATATGTGTTTTTTTGTCATTGTGAAGACCAGCATTCCTTTCTTCCTTCTGCAATGACCAAAGCCACTGCTCCCCATGACTCACCATGTTGCTGATACAGCTGTCTCTGATTTCTGTTCCATTATTGATGCAGAGCAGAAGGGACTGAAGAAGTGCCTGGCTATGTTCCAATAACCAGACATGAACTGATGACATCATCTGATGAGACCTATAGGACTTGTAGATCACGATGAAAGATGCCCTTCATGTGTGTCCAATTTCCACACTCTTTCCAGCAGTTGTAGACTTGCTGTGGGCTGAGGGGCTATGGCAGCTATAGTGAGTGTATGGGGTGGTGACAGGAGAACTGTAACAGATTTCCACATGTGGGACTCATATGCTATACACAGCTTTGTAGGACTTGGGACATTTGGTACCATTCTACAGTACATCTATGCCACTGGGTCTACCAGACATCCTTTGTGGAAAAAGATTGTCCTACCAAAGTACGTATGCTACTTCCAAAGCCTCTCAGCCAGACTTTTGATGGTTTTAAAGAATGGAGGCTGGTAGTTCAAATATTAGTTGGGCACTGAGTGTGTTCTGGATTTTACTATCAGCTTTAAAGGAAATATCCACAGTGTCCAACTTTCACTAAAATATATTTAGGGCTCATTCCCACTTACATTTAAAATGGTTTGTGATTTGCTTTCGCTCCATGTTGGTGAATTGATTCAAACGTCTGTCATTCCCACTATGAAAGTGGATCTTTTCATTATTCCCTTCTTTTTTGGTACGATTGTCATTCCCATTAGTTTGCGCTGCTTCAATATCTGCACCTCATTGGTGATGCAAGCAGCAACACGCTGAGGACGGGGTCATTCAAGGTGCTCAGCGGGGTGACTTTAGTAACTAAGCCTTCCTCTGCTCCTCAGTAACTTAGGCTGCTCAAGCACACCATTTCACCTTTGAGCAGCTCAGCTTGGAAACTTTTTTTTAAAAAAATTGAAAGGATATGTGATTCATTGGTTTTGCAACTACTTGCCTTGCTGAGCTGCAGTCCACCTGTAATATATATACACACAAAAATATATATATCATGTGCCCATAGGTCATACCACAAGCACAAAGGCAGTGCTGAGAGGGAGGGTGAATGGCTGATTTAACAAAAACTGAGGAAGGATGGTAAACACCCCTCTGCCATTAGTCCCTCCCCTCCAGAATGATCCAATTCAGATCCATTGTTCTCACTTGTTGAACACGCTTCAAAATCAATTCTTTTCAAAGGAACTGCCAAAAAACTAGTGTCAGGAAACAACAGGTTTTTTTTGTGTTTGCCTCACTTCATTGTGATTGAAACCAAGCTCAATAGGATCAAAACCAGTTTCAAGTGGGAACAACAGTCATATAACCCAATCAGCAATTCGCTTTGAATCATAGTGGGAATGAGGCCTCTGTACATTGGATAGCACTTGCTTGTGCTCTTCCTTCTCTCTCTTCCCCCCTCCCCACTTGCTCATATGTGACATCTAAAATTTCAAAAACTGATATCCACCCATTTCCACTGAGCCTACTTTATTACTATTCAGGAGTTATAACCAAAGAGCTAAGGAACTCTAGCAATACTAAACTTGTTAAACATTAGGATGATTCCTCTTTCCCTCACTTGATGTCTGTTAAATCTGTGTCCTGGAAACCATACCTGTGTTTACTAGCAGCAGTCATCTTAGCTAATTCCAAGATACAGGTTAAGTCTCCCTTATATGAAATCCTGAAATCCAAAGTATTCCAAGAGGGAAAAGTTTTTATCATGGGTAAAGGTGACACCTTTACTTTCTGATGATTCAATGTACACAAACTTTATTAACAAAACAAGATTATTTTAAAATATTGTATAAAATTACCTTCAGACTATGTCTGTATGATGCATAAATAAATTTTGTGTTTAGACTTGGTTCCCATGTCCAAATCTCTCGTTATATATGTATATGCAAATACAAGATTGGGGAAGTAGGAATGAAAAGTCCATGATTGATGCAGGGAGTTCTAAAAAAAAAACAAAAAAACAGTTTAGGAAAATAAATACCATGTTAATCTCCAAAATAAATTCAGTTTGTACAGGAACAAAATCTGGGACTGGGGTGATTTCTCCTTCCCACTGAAATTCCTATGAAACCTGAAAAGCTAGTATGGAGGGCTGGGGGGACTCATTTGAGCAGTATGAGAGGTGATGCAAAGAGAGTGAGCTGGGGGAGGAATCATAGAATCTCTCCCTCTTTACCAAATAAGTAGCTTCTTGAACAGAAGGAAACTTTCTAGTCATATAACACAGTCAATAAGAATCCAGCCCTTTGCTGACAATCCACATTTTCATCAGGTACATGCATTAGTTTTATGTTTATGCATTATATATATAAATATATATACACATATATATATATATATATAACCAATAAATGTATCTGCTGAAAATGTGGATTGATATCAGTATGCAATTTACACACAATTAACATGTTCTAACATCTAAACTCAAAATCAATTCAAATTTCCAGGGCTAGATGAGCTGCATGAAAGAGTAATTAAAGGAACTTACAGATATAATCACAAAGGTACTGTCAGTATTTTTTTTAAAAAAATTGGACAGTGGGGATCCAGGGGACTAATGGAGAGCAAATGTTATCACCATCTTCAAAAAGGGCAAAATAGTGACCCAAGTAACTACTGACATTGGTAACATGAAAGATTTTAGAAAAAACAGCTAAACTTTCAGTCTATTTGTATTTAGGAAAAAATGTTTTTTAAAATAAAAAAATGTATGATTTAAAATAAAACATACTTTCTTTATTAAATTGTAAACATAACACCAAGCAAAATTAACAATGATATCTTCCACTATTATCCCCCCCCCACACACACACACACAATGAATTCTACAATGAAAAGTGAAATTATCCAAATTCGTCCTCCAATCTGCAGTTATTGCTGCCATTCTACCCTGTATTTATCTGGCACGCTAATATCTTTGTTTTATCATTAACATACTGATGTTTGAATTTAATACAAAACTGTGTTGCTCTGGAAAATCACTATGCAAAGGGATCCTGTAGCACTTTTCAGGGATCCTGTAGCACTTTTCAGTATAACTGAAAGAGGGGAATTAATAGCATGAGCTTTCATAGACTTGAGCCTCTTTCTCAGATGAATGGGGAAGAGTGGAAAATAGATAGAAGTCTGTATGATGCAATGTCCATAGGAATGCAAAACTTTGTGAGTGTGGAGATCAAGTGACAAGTTCAGTTTTCACTATGGTCGTTGGGAGACAAGGCAGGAAGAACAATGTTGCCTAAAGCCAAGGTGAGTGGATAACCATATGAATGAGTATTGGGATGTAGTGTAGGAGCCAAAAAAAGAAGACATGATGAACAAGCCAAGAGAGCCCCCATGAGGTTGGGGAACTGTTGAGTGTTATAATGTGTATAGTGTGCTAGGAAACATTGTCTCTTTTTGACCCACTGCTGATGGTTGCAGCTTCTTGATGTATTCCAATTATGCTGTTTCTTTTTCCAATTTTTCTTTATAGGTTTTTTTTGTTTGTTTTTGTTCAAGGACCTCAGAGCAGCAGAGACTGTCTCTTACTCATTACAGACTATAAGTTGCCCACAGGATATGTTTTGAGAAGTATCATGTATCAGCAAAACAGGGAATGATAGCAAACCCCATTAGTTTCAATGGGAGGAATAAGGGAGGTACTGAGGAGAGGGTAGAAAAGAGGAGAGGCAGAAAGGTAGGCTACAGGATCATCCCTGCAGAGTGAAAGGCTCAGTGCCAGCAAACCCCAGCTGCCAGTTTTTCATGAAGAAAAAGGTAAAAATAGGGTAAAAATTAGAGATGGCTTAAAATCCAGTTTCTCTGGAGGATGAGCTAATCATGCCTGAGGTTGGCACCCCTCTTAAGAAACTGTCACATCCTTCTGGAGGTAGGCAGGACCCACCATTCGAGAACCTAGGATTTAAATAAAATGACTGGCTTTATTTACTCAATAAGGTATTAAGGGACACTTTTTCCATAATAGCCATAAACCATATATTTTATACCATGCAGTTAGTAAATTATTGTGACCATCTTTTCATCCTCAAGCCACTACCATTCAAGCTTCCAGAATGCAAAATATTGGAGGTCTTTCTATAAAATACTGTTATTACCTCCTTCAAAAAGACCTAGTAGGTACAGCTTGGGATCCATCACAACTAGCATCTTCAGTATAAAGGAATGTTTTTGAATAATTCAATCCCCAAAGGAACTAATGATTGGGTAGTCCCAACACATATGCTACAGGGTGGCCCTAGAACCACAGCCCTCCAACAAGGCCCTGCACCTTTAATTCTGGAGATGAAATGGTGTTGTATACCATTACATTATCTTCTTTCTTTCTTTCTTTCTTTCTTCTTGCCTTTCTCCCCAAAAGGGACCCAAGGTGGCTCACAACATAAAAACACATAAAAACAAATCAAAACAACATTTTCAAAAACAATTAAAATAGCCTAATTAAAACAGTAAAAAGTTAAAATTTAAACATACAAAATTTAAAACATAACAAAGGTTAAAAATAATCTAAACCACCACCACCCCAATAAAACCAGGCCTGCATGATTTTTAAAAAGCTTTCTGGAATAAAAACATTTTTGCTTATTTGCAGGGAGGGGGAGTCTAGCCTCCTGTGGAAGGGCTAGACTCCACAGTTCTTACTAAATGAGCCTGGGATGGTGGTGGGACCAAGAGAAAGCCTTCACCTGAGGATCTTAGGGCTCTAGGTAGTTCATATAGGGAGATACGGTCTCTCAAATAGTTTGAACCTAAGCCAGGTAGGGCTTTATAGGTCATGGCCAGCACTTTGATTTGTGCTAAGAAATGAACTGGTAGCCAGTGAAGCTGTTTCAGTACAGGAGTTCTATGCTCCCTATAACTGGCTCCAGTCAGTGTTCTGGCTGCGGCATTTTGGACCCACAGAAGTTTCTGAACAGTTTCCAAAGGCAGCCCCACATAGAGTACATTACAGTTGTCTAAACAGGATGACAACAACATATGACATAATTTTAATGGATGTTACTAAATATTGGCTGAAAAAAGTAGAAAGTGTTTTTGGAACAATATTTTGGGCTATATTCTGTCTGGTATGTCTGACTCTCAGCTCATTTTAAGTCCTTCTGTGTAGTTGTTTTATTGAAAAGGGCCATACAATCTGGATACTATTCCCTTAAAATTGTTAATCATATGCAGAGCCAATTGATTAAATCTTAATTTTTAAATAGTTATCTGTTTTATTTGTACTTGCTCTACCAAGCTTTTAATATGAAGAAATTTAAGCCAATTAATCTTTTGTGGGTACAGAAGTTGTTCCATCTGTTCCAAAGTTAAAAGCTTCTTCCCCGATAAAAATTAATAAGTTTGTATAGATTACACTTTCTCCAAATTGTCCAGTTAATGGATCCCAAACCAGAAAATGATATAAGTTATTGATATTAGAGAAGTTACAGGGGATATCTTGTACTTGAAAACTTCAATATACTTTGAAAGTACAATGTGATTATTAAGAGCAAGTATGAATTTCTCTAAAACAAGTTATGCCAAAGTGATCTCATCTCTCTTTCTCTTCTTAATAGAGTTACATTCTTGTAGATCAGGGGAGTGCTGTGGATATAGTATATTGTCCTGTTTGGCCTTGGGAGACTAGCCAAACCTCAGTCCAGAGATTCAGCATTTCCAGCACTGAGGGAGAGGGAGAAAAGAAGCTTGTTTTATCAAGTCTTTTGGTAGCAAAATCCTGTCCAAGTTTGTGACAAAGTTCCAGTAAGTCCAGTGCAGCAGGTTTGAAGAGCAAATCTGAAAGAGTAGTCCAGGTCCAAGCAAAGTTTCAGGCGACAGTAAGGCATTTCCCAAGGCATGAAGGATGGTTGGCAACCATGATGGACCAAGGGAGGTGCTGGGATATTTACCATCAGGGTCTCACAGGTGCTTCTGGTTAGCAGCCTGTCTCCTACTTAACTGCAGAGATCACCATTGTCTCTCTTTTGCCTGAAATCTCACTGTGGGAATAGGAACTGGTAGGTCTGGCCTGGGTTGAGGGGAACTTTGCACCTGGGAACTTGGTCCTGGTACTGGCTGCAGACTTACCTCCAGAGGCTGCTGGAGTGGCTGTGGTCCTGCCATGTCCCCTGGGCTCTCAGCCTCTTCCTCAGTCTCAGAGGACATGTTTGGCTCTAGGGAATAGGGCATGACATTTATCCTGATTTCAGTAAGGCTTTTGATATGGTTCTCCATGATACTCTTGCAGGCAAGCTGGTGAACTATGGCTAGACAGTATTACATTTAGGTGGATATGTAGTTTATTGACAGGCAGAACTTAGAGAGTACTCACCACTAGTTGTCTTCATCTTGGAAAGAAGTAACTAGTGGGGTGTCTCATGGTTGTGTCCTGGGCCCAGTGTTTTTTAAATATCTTTATAAATGACTTAGATGATGGATTTGCAGATGACACCAAATGGGGGAAAGAAAGGGATAAAATTCAAGATAGCCTTGACAGATTGGAGAGCTGGGCTAAAACTAACAAAGTGAATTTCAACAGGGATAAATATAAAGTACTACATCTAGGAAGAAAAAGTGAAATGCACAAATATATGATGGGTAATACCTGGTTTGAAAGTGGCGCAAGTGATAAGTGATACAGGTGGTCTTAATAGATTGCAAGCTAAGCATGAGTCAACCATGTGATATGCACTAAAAAAATTCAGTGAAATTCTGGGTTTCATCAACAGAAGTATAATATCCAGATCTAGGGAATTAGTAAAGGTAAAGATTTCCCCTTTGACATGATTGTCAAGTTGTGTCTAACTGTGCGGGGCAGTGCTCATCTCTGTTACTAAGCTAAGGGAGCCAGCATTGTCAAAGATGACTCTGTGGTCATGTGGCCAGAATGATTGCATGGAATGATGTTACCTTCCCATTAAAGTGGCACCTGTTTATCTACTTGCACTTTTACATGCTTTTGAACTGCTAGGTTGGCAGAACCTGGGAAGATTTAGTAGTCCCACTCTATTCTGCTTTGGTTAGACCTCATATAGAATACTGTGTCCAGTTCTGGGCACCACCATTCAAGAAGGATATCAACAACTTGGAATGTGTCTGGAGAAAGGTGACCAAGATAATGAAGTTCTGGAAACCAAACTTTATGAGGCATGACTGAGGGAACTGGTATGTAGAGAGATCTTACTGAAAAAAAGAAGTTGTCAGCATAAGCTTTTGTAGCCTTAGGTCTATTTTTTTAGATGCATTTGGTGGCGGGAAAGCCAAGGGCAGACCTATATATGCCATTCATGTGTGAGAATGTCTATTCCAATTCAAAATCCTTTGTGTGTGTAAATGAAGTGGCAAGTTCAGTTTTAAAGATGGTTGTTGGTGAACAAAGCATGAGGAAACTAGCCCGAGGTGAGGAGAATAAATGAGTGTGGGAAACAGAGAGTGATTTGATGAACTGGTCAATGGTGCCCTCATGAGGATGAGGGTTAGATAGTGTTTAAATGTGTGTAGTGTGCTAGGAAACCATTATCTATGTTCAGTCCTTTCCTGATTGACTGTAGTCTGTGTATGAATTCCAATTCTACTGTTTGTTTCTAATCTCCCTTTGTAGTTTTTGTTTTGTTTGTTTTTTTTTTGTTTCAGGATTGCTGTTCTGAGGTCAAAGATAGAATGCCCAGGGAGACTGAAATTTTCTTCCACTGGTTTTTGTGTATTCTCATTCCTAATGTCTGATAACTGGGTATGTCTAGCTTGCAGAAGAGAAGCCTGAGAGGTGACATGATGACTATTTTTAAATTTCTGAAGGAATTTAATGGAGAAGATGGATCCAAATTGTTTTCTGCTGTCTCAGAGACTAGATCATCATCCAATGGATTCAAACTGCATGAAAAGAGATTCCACCTAAACATCAGATTTTTTGTTTTACACTAAGAGATTTTTGAAAGTGTAATATACTGCCCCAGAGCATGATAGATTCTCTATTTTTAGAGGTCTTGAAACAGAAGACGTGGGATGGACATCTTTTGGGGTACTTTACTTGAGTCTTTCAGCCTAGAAAGTGGTTAGACCAGATGTCCCTTGTGGTATTTTCCAACTCTTAAGGTTCTATGATTCTACAATCCAGGACTGAAAGTACATCAGAGGAGCTCTTACATCCTTAAGAATCCTTTAAAAGGGATAAAGTTTAATAAAGCACATTAGAAGAGCAAAAATAAGTTGTTCAAATTAATTTATTGAAACATACTTAAGGCACATCACTTTTTAATATCTCAGTTATTAACAGCTGCTACATTAATCATATGGAACAGAAATGCAAATGTTTGACACATTTAATAATTGAAGATGAGAAACAGTGTTTATCAGAGAAAGGAAAAATGAATGCCAACATCACAACTATCACCAGCCTACTGCTGCCATTTGTTCTTTCATACATTATTTGTATCCAATAGTAGCTGCTAAGGTTCTCGTGCCAGGAATGCTGGTAAGCTTGAAGTTAAAATTACATGTGATGTTGACTTTTGCTGCTTAAATGCTAAATTCATCAGCTATCAGGAGGCAGTTTGGTGGAGTGGAATGAAGCAATGGAAAGCAATTGTGCTCAAAATGATCTCTGGCTAAATGGAATTTGGAAAGTGTCCCAGGCATTACAATGTAGCCTTCAGTGGGCCAAATTGCTTGTCTGTTCATCCAAAAGCTTGCTGGAACACAAGCTTACAGACACTTTGGCTGCATGAAAAGAGGCTTGTAGTCCATTAGGGACTCTGGCTTCAGGAATCTGATATCAGTGGCTTCCTCTGAGCCACTGCACATTTCTCCCAATTACTTCATTTAGCAAGGTTTCTTGAAATGTCCAAGTCATTCTGAATCAACGGTTTCATTGCACCATAGTACTTCTGTCTGACAAAAGAGAAAGAAAGGAAATTAAATAATGTGCTTTTCTGTAATTAAAATGCCCCTTTTCTTTTAAAGGATTGCATATCAAGTGCTAAAATGTGGTTAGACAAGCTTTCTTTTGGAAGTTGAAAGATGAAAATTTTCTCAAGGATATCAAAATACGCATCAATTTGTATAATTCCTTCAGCATTCATTGGTTTAGGAGACTGTGTGACTGGACAACATCCAGTCCAGGTGAGTAAGAGAAAATGTTAAAGACACACATGGGCAATTTATTGTCTTTTACTGTGGACTCTAAATTTCAGTTGAAACTTTGAATACATTTCTAGCTGTTATGACTGCAAAGGGTTTCCAGTGTTCCGAATTACAAGAGATCAAAACATGGATAGAAAAAGCCCTGCTACTGAAGTTTTCACATGAAAAGGGTGACCATGACAGCAAATGGCAAGGACTGAGCTAGCATGTTGCTGTCCCCATGAATGCTCATTAAACAATAAATCTAAGTAAGAATAATGTTAATAGGAGTACTATAGAAAGCCCTGTATTATGTTAACCAGAACTACGTTTAGCCATCCTATGTCAGAACCTTATGCAAACTGAAGAGTGCATGTATCTCCTATGACTGTGGGACCCCTAGTTTATCTTAAAGAAGGTAGTTCCAAATACATCTGTACTTATGAATACCTCAGCATAGACCTTATCCCACGCTGCTCTCAAAACTGGCAAGAAAGCGATATGAGCATCATTGCAGTACTATAGCGCTAGTATAAATATGGCGCTAGCGCTATAATAGCGCTATGGATAAGCTCGTGCCATTGCAATGCCCGCTGAAACCGACATTCAAAAGAATGCGAATGATGTTGCATTCTGAGCGGTTTCTTGCTGGATTCTGAGCGACATCGTGTAATCACACGGAAAACTATAGCGCTATAATGCCTGATTCTTAGCGGATTCTGAGCGGCGTCGTGTAATCACACGGAAAACTATAGTGCTATAGCGCCTGATTCTTAGCGGATTCTGAGCGACGTCGTGTAATCACTCGGGAAGATATAGCGCTATAGCGCCTGATTCTTAGTGGATTCTTGCTGCTTTTGGCCCTGTGGGATAAGGTCCCATGTTGAGCACAATCATGCCTGAAGGGCATTAATTTGTGGTATGTATGACAATGTTCTAGGTACATACCTATGTGCACTGGATTGGGACCTGCTTCTAAGGTGAGAACACTTACAAAGCTATTTATTCCTGTTCAATGAAATGAGGATAACCTGGGTGGTAATACTGGATAATATCCTGCAAGGTTTGTAGACAGGAACTCAAATGCATCTCACACTCAATCTCTGAGAACATCTAACAATATTGCATAAATTCTGAAATATCAAAATCAAGCAGAAACAATTTTGTCAGAAGAGTCTGTCTAAACAGCTTAGCCAGATTATTTAGTGTGAAGGGCAAAATGAAATACTAAAGTAATTTCATTAACAGTTATTTTCAAGGAATCTGCCAGAAATGTTATTTCATAGCCAAAGAAAAATATAACCATAGAAAGAAGCTGATGATCCATGTCTCTTATTTCCAAGGCTGACTCTGATCCACATATAGAAACAGAGTATCACATGGGTTATCACATAGACTTTCTATATCATATGGGTTATCACATAGAATTTCTAATTATCTGTAAATCTATTATTTCCGTAGAAAACATAGTTACTAAAACACCCAGCTAATTGCAGTTTAAGAACTCATTGAAACAGCTTTAGAACTTCTAATGTGAGTATAAAGCCCCATGATAGAAAAGACGCCAGTAAATTCTCACTGATTTTTTGAGCTTTACCCTTAATGAGAACATTGCTGCCTTCAGACTCTCTATCCTTCTTAGCATTACATCATGTTTTACAACATCTTTCCATCTTTTGTACAGTTTTTTCTCCCACACACAATATACTACAAATGGCTGTCTAAATAAAATCCAAGTTTTAAAATCTACCCCATATATATTTGTCTTCTGTCTTGCTGTACTGTGGTGAAATACACTGTTGCAAGAATGTTTCAAGACTGATTCTGAGCATCACAAAAGCAGGGGTGGGGTATCCACCCTTGGATTTTATGTTAGCCCTCAGTTTTAAGGGAGACACCTCTACAGCCTATTCAGGTTGTATAAGAACTATCCGGGTTTGAATCTCTGTTTGGAATAGGGCCTTATCACTTGTACAAACTGGAACAGGATGGAGTCATTGACTGCTGTTAAAACTGTGAGTTCTCTGCCTGGCAATAAGAGAGCTGCTAGTCATCTCTGCCAGAAAGCTGATTTTAATGTCAGCAATATTGCTCTTATGACATTTCTTTATATTTGAATTTTTCCTTGTGCCAAGATATCATTCTGGTTATAAAAGAATTCATCAAGCAACCCCAACATTTCTTCCCAGAAGTCTGCATCAGTCTTGGGAATAGAGGAGATTCTGTATTGAAGTAATCACTGAGCAGACCACTATTGAGGCAACCACCATATATTACAGAACATTTGCTCATTTTACAAAAATGAAACTCTCATTTATTTCTTTGAAACATGTTAATTTGAAATGTGACCAGTGCATCTGACCAAGCAACCTTTTGATAAATAGATTTTCTTACTGTGGAGGATTTTAGTTTGTTTCTTGCAAATACTTTGTTCACTTTCTAGGCTTGCATCTGGACTTTTGTTTGCTGAAATCCCCTCAAGATATCTAGCAACAAGTGAAAGTGGGCATAGCATCACATATAATAACTATCAACCTTTTAAAAGATGCAGATAACTTCTGCATTATATGAAGGGATGATGATGGTAGCAGATTTCTGTTCCAGAGACCATAGATATTGCTGCTGATGTGGCTGATTTATCTACTATTCTTTGAAAGTTCAATGGAGAACAAAGAAAGTGATAACAAGTTCCATTCATGTTCATAACTCTCCATATATGCCGTTTTGGTGAGAGAAAGAAAGGTTAATTTCCTAACTGGCTCTCAACCATTACTGGTACTTGGAACTATAGGTCCCAGAGGCTGATAGGGCAAAGTGCATACATGTGAAATAAATAAATAAATAAATAAAAACTACCATGCAAGCTCTAGCATTAGAGGCCTCCCCCCCCCCCACACACACCCTTCCTGGCACACAGTGGAAGAGATATTTCTGACTATTCACAAAGATATTTGTGGTCACCATATATATCTAGTTGATTCTAAAAAGAATCATAAGGCGTTCACTTTCCACTAGCCAGATCCTTCACTTGAGGAGACTTGTCCCAGTATGCTTAAAGCAAAATTGTGGTGTAGTTTTTCCATTTGTAGGGGTCTAGCCTTGTGTCCAATGGGACCGATAGTTTCAAGTGTTAACCCAATGTCAGAAAATTAAAACTACTTAAAATTAAGAGGACATGGAGGACCTGCTGAATTAAAGTGACCCTTGACAGCTAATTCATTGAAGTGGAGTTACAAACAATACTTATGAAGAAAATGTAGTAAGTGATTTTCAGTAATAACTGATAAACAAAATACTGCAAAGCTACCAAGTGTGTGTGTGTATATATACATAACAAAACTAAAACACAGACTTCAGATCAGCATCTTTATTGATTTACAGTTCTATACCCTGTTTCACTTTATAAAATAATCTCCAAGTGGCTTACAAATGAGTTAAGAAGTAAATACAGTGACTAAAATCAATGTCATACAGTACAATAAATATAGTTTGCATTAATTCTATGTTCAATAATAAACACTGAAGATTGTAATCCAATGCAGAGTTCCCAGTGAGAAAGCCCCATTGAACATGGTGGAAATTACATCAGTGTAAACATGCCTAGGGTTGTGCTGCATACAACAATTTTCTTGCTGCCATATGACAATCTATATTCAATGTTCTGCTTCACTGAAAAGTAATTACACTCCACACTCAGCTGGACTCTCTTTTCTACCTTAAGGAAGAAGAACCACATCAAACCTATGAAAGATTATTTCATTAGTTAAAGTAAACAGCTGTATATATTTCTAATTCATAAAGTGCTCTGAATTCAACAAACACCCTTCCAAGAAGATTCATCTTAATATCAGCAAGCATTATTTGGATAACAGTTGTTAATTAAAATGAAAAGAAATTTTACAATTTGTAATGCCTTTATAGCATTGGAATAATACATGAGTTCATGTTTAATTCACTTGGCACATGCAAAACTGCAAACTATATTATGCCAGTATATATGGAATTGACGTACACACAGAGAGAACAATGTATGTAAGCAATTAGGATTGTTGTCTGTATGCTTTCCAACATAAGTATATGTAGAACCATAAGTATATGCTGAGACAACTAATTTAACATCTTGTAAAGGTTTATATGACACAAACTATAGAGAACCAATACTGATATGTATTCTGTTTTTTCGGTCATTATGTCATAAAGCCCTAAAGTGAAATCTCTTCATTGCAATGCTGTAGTTTACATCACAAATATTTAATTTTCTGTTCCTCTCTTTTGGCTGGTGGGGAAACAAGGGTGAGTGAATATTCAAACTCCACAAGAACAAAATTAATGTTCTTGGAAAAGGTATCACTGTCACCATGAATCAACAGAAAATGCTGGCCCTCTGGGTCATTTGAGAGACAAGTCAAGGTGTTCTTTCTTTATAAAACAGTACAGCTGGGTAGCTTTAAAACACAGCAGTGACTACAGTCCAAAACACATTGTAGAAATAATCCAGTCTGAGAACACTTTAACTGTCCTAGCCCAATGTTAGGGAATCCTGGGAATTGTAGTTTGCTCTGGTACCAGAGCTCTCTGATAGAGGAGGCTGAATATCGCACAAAACTACAGTTCCTAGAATTCACTAGCATTGAGCCAGGGAAGTTAAAGGGGATTCAAATTGGATTATTTCTGCAGTGTGTTTTGGACCTACATTTATCAATTGTTTCATACCATTTTTTTTTTTTACTACTGTGTGAAACACACATGCCTTAGTTTTCCCCCAAGCCAGTCTTGCCTCTTGGAGAAAGTGTGGCTCATCCATAAACTCATTTGGTTCATATACTAACAGCAGTACCGTGCTTTATACCAACATAATCATGGGTTTCTTGCACCTACCTAGTTGTAGATGGGTAGAGCATGGAAAAGTATTTTTCTCTGGATTTCTGTTCTAATCCCCAGCCAGGGATTAGGACAGCTGTGGTCAAAAAGTAAGATTTCCAAATTTTGGTTGCAGTCAGTTCATAGTTTATCCTTCTGGCATAGTTGCCATTTGCAAAGGCACTCATCTGTGGCTGGGACCCATGACACATCATATCAGTGCTGCTAATTTTGGCAATATTCATATAATAATAGTAACAAAATGTTAATTATTGTCATATTGTATGTTTCTGATATTGTATGTTCTGAGTTAGCATGGGAAACCATACATTAATGTGGTATGAACTTTTAGTTTAGATTGATGAAAGCTGTCCTCTGAAGAAACATACTGAAGAGCCTGATAATGTTTAGGCTCTGCGATCCAGTAAATCATCTCCCCCACAAGTTTCCAATCCTTGGTCAACATATTCAACACATTCTTCCTCAGTCTGGTGCCCTCTGCATGTGTTGAACTAGGATTTACATCACACCTAGACCACATGCTTAATGTCTGTGTTGTTTGGCGATTATGGGATTAATAATCTAGCAGGTTAAGGATAATTGGCCTACACAGATGGGTATGGCATTAACTAAGAAAATAGCTAAACTGAGCTAAGGGATAATTAATTACCTATACTTGATAATTAGATGGTGAATGAATAGAAACTGGATGACATAGGATTGGATGATACAGAAGAAAATTAGGACACAAGATGCTAAATAAGTCCCCAGCAAAAGAGGGATATATTACCAAATAAGGATCAATTTTGTCAAAAGAAAGTCTTCCTTGGCTTGAACTACACATACAGGGTCCATCTTCCAGCAGCTTTGAGGGAAGGGGGCAAAACCTTTAGGTGATTGTTTATTATTGTTCTGTACTCAACTGTAAAACCCTCTCTTTTCCCATGCTTTATGTGTTGGCACACAGTGGTAGAATGTAGGGGTGGAATTTTCCAGATCAGCCACCAATGATGGGGTATAGAATAGATGAAACCCTATAAAGTAGGTGAAACCAAACTAAAGTTGTCAAGGGACAGTATGTTAATATCCATGTACATCATCAGTTTGTATATAGCCAAGAAGAATTCTTGGAAAACAGATAAGCCTTTTCCAGTTTTGTTTTTTCTTTTTCTTTGAAAGAGCTCTCTCTCTCTCTCTCTTCAAAATTCAAAATTAAGATGATGCAAGTTTACCCATCATTACTTTTCCCCAATTACATCTTTTTGTTAAAGGAAGTGACAAAAATGAGAGAACACTTATTATCTTGTATATGCCCATTAGTTATTTGTGTGTGAAACAGAGCACACAGAAGAAACTAGAGCTGATTGTTGTATATTCTCTGCAAACTAAATACTCTGGTCTCTCAGTTATATGAATCATTTTCTACTTGCTGAGTGCCTCTATAATAAACCTACCAGTCACTCCACAGAATTCAATTAAACAAAGAACCTTGTAGAAAACAAATCAACACACTTTGGCAGACATCTGTTTACTTTGAAATAACGGTCAAAAGATTACCTGCATAGATTTGTTTTGGAAGGGAAAAATGTGTCATGCTCTCAGCACCTTGAATAGCTCCTTTTAAAAATCATCAAAATTATTGCTCCACTGCTACTATAGCCACTACAATAGTTGCAATTGGTGTGGATGAAGAAAAGGAGATTGCATGTGGGTCTGCAGTGGAATGGGGGCAGGAAAAGAGAAAATTGCTTCCTCTGATTTGGATGCTCACCAATATATAGTATAAAAGACACATTCCACTGTCAGAAAGAATAAAAAAAGATTATCAATTGGATAATCAATTGGCCTAAGGATCATATTTTAAAATTATCCAATCAATGACATCAAATTCCTGAGAGCAGGGAAATGTATAAACCTGGGACCAAAGAGATTATAATGATGGCACTACTATAACTGTTGTTGTTGTTGTTGTGCACCTTGAAGTTGTTTATGACATAATGGCAACCCTAAGGTGAACCTCTCATGGGGTTTATTGGGGATGAGTGTGCGTGAATCACCCAAGGATGGCTTCCATGGTCAGGCAAGGGATCAAACCCTGATCTCCAGTCATAGTCCAATGCTCAAACACTACACCTGGCTGGCTTTCACTATTATAAGACATTGATGGGCTCAGATAGCATATTCCACTATCCTTTCTCCTCTTCAATTTTCAGTTTTTCAGTCTCCACTCCCTATCCCAATGACACTCAACACTCCATTGCTACATGATATGGTCAGTCACCAGTGGTCTGCTTTTGGACTTTGGCCAAGATCCTATTCTGTCATCATGGAATGGGAAACTCTAGTAGCATAATTAACACTATATTTCAACTTCACATAGGCACCATAGCTCTAAATGGAGTTTACATATTCAGTGCCTGGCATCTTAGGTGTCTTTGGAGCCATGATACAATGGGAAGGTTGCCTCGGAAAAATGACTTGTGCTATATTGTGTTGTATCCTTGACTCATGCATTGCACCCTCCCCCTTTCTTCCCCTATCTTTCTTTCAATGCTTGCTGATTGGCTGCTTTGTTATATTTTTAAATACCCAAGGTCTTGACTCTTCAAATAACCTTCCACAGATTTGTAAACCAGGATTTCAAGCTAAAATTGTTGGATTTTTTAATTCAAAAATGTTGACAATAAACCAATATTGTACTGTATTGACAATATTCTATTCACAACACTGAGCACTTATAAACTATTTGATATTTAGGTTTTTGAATATTGTAAGAAGCTGTAATTCTCAATTATGGATGTTTCTACCTGATAAAGAAATGCTGAAGAAAATATCCATGTGTTGTTATTTGCCATTAAGTCAACTTCAACAAATGGTAACTCTATGATGACAGACCTTCAAGAGCTCCAGTCAGTCACTGCCCTGTTCAGATCCTGAAAACTTGGATCCACTGCTTCCTTTATTGAATCAATTCGCCTTGTAATAGCATCTTTTTTTCCTGTTGTCTTCCACTTTACCAACCATTATGAATCACACCATTTCATGATATATCCAAAGTATGACAGCTTCAGCCTAGTCATCTTGGCTTCTAGTAAAAGTTCAGGCCTGATTTGATCTGGGACTCATTTATTTCTGTTTTAGCAGTCCATATTATTTTCCTATGTTTTTCCCTCTAAGGTGTTTGTAACCTATTATATCTGAGCAAAGCAAATAGTTGTCTTCCATTCAATTTCCAGTTAACTGATTTTCTACCCAAGGCATCAATTAATTTCTATGGAATATAAATTTAAGTTGGCAGCCTCACAGTTTGCAAAGAGGTTTAATGGATTAAAGGTTAATTGGAAACAAAAGAAAATTTGGACGTTTTCACACTGGCCTTTTTGAGGAGGCAATCCTACCTCCGTCCGGCCTCACTCCGGCTCCATTTCCCAGTTGTTCAGATGCGCGCGGCGGCAAACCCCGCCCCTTCCGGTGCCATCCCTGCGTCCGTCCTGCTTTTCGCTCCGTGTGTTCAAACGCACGGAGCCCTAAGTCCGGCGTCACTCCGGCCGAACCAATGATAACTCCGGCTGAAGCGGCGGAAAGGTAATTCCGGCTGTCCAACAGGAATTAGCCTTTCGGCGGCGGAGCCATTCCGGAATTGGCGGCACGACCCGTTCCGGAATGGCTGCACCCAGCTTTAGGAGGACAGTGTGAAAGCGTCCCTTGTGTTCCCTTTTCAAATCATTAGACTAGTTTTCCTTGTGCCAGTGGAAGTGAAAATTATAGTGCTGCTTATAGTAAATCATTGTATATAGATCCTTAGTATAAGGTAAAGTAAAGACAGGTATAATATTTAAAAAGGTAGAGTATAATGTTTAAGACCAGAGAAATCCAACACACAAACCACTGCAGGATACTGGCTTTTGAAATGCAAAGTTAAGGACTTAAAAAATCCATTGTACAAACTAGAGAGTTTCTAGCCCCACAGGTGTTTGCTTCAAAGAGTTCAGTAAGACCTAGTTTCAATTAAATGTGTATAGACTTGCAGACTGAGGTTCTGGGAAGCAGAGATTCTGAATGGAGAATCTGGGAGAGAAAAGAGAGTGCTTAAACCTTAATCTGGATTTCCCATTTGCAAAGATGAATGCAGCTCTGGCTTGCTAGGAAGAAGGAAAGCAGCTTGGTGTGAAAAGCGGTGTGAGAAACAATGGACAGGACAAGGTTGCACTTAACACAACTATATACTTTATTATTCTCTCCATTCAAGACCTCTCCAAGCTTATTTATCTGATTTTTTTGGCTGGACTGTGCGTGTGTGTGTGTGTGTTGCTGTTAGCGAATGTTGCTGTTGCTACTTTTACTGATTTATATGCATTTGGCATTGTATTTTATATGCATTATTAGAATTTGTTTCATAGGCCCATTTCTAATATACAAGAACTGTGCTACTGTGAAGAGGTTTTCTTCCCCATCCACTCCTTCTAGCAGTTTTCTGTGCTACTTGGAAACCAGAGAGAGAGAGAGAAGTAGAATGATTTCCTCCCAGTTCCACTGATGAAAACTGTTACACCATCTGATTGGCATCAACATGCAAAATGCAGGTCTGGATTAACATCATCATTCCCCCCGCCCCCCCAATATGATTCGAAGCCAGTGGAGCTTTGGAAGCATACAACTTGTATTTTGGGCATTTTGGTTGTTCCAATAAAGGTATCAATGTTTTGTGGATTTTGGCTGTCAAATGTATCAATGTTTTGTGGGTTTTATACTTTGCTATAAGGCCAACATGGCTAGCCCTGGATAGGTAATCAATTTCAGTTTATCTCCCTGAACCCCAAAGTGTGGCACATCATTTTTCTCCACCTTTTTACTACATTTTTATTCTAAGAATACTGCTGCAAAGTAGCTTAGGCAGAAAGCTATGATTGGCTCAAAATGACCTTAAAATGCACAAAATACAAGTTATAGGGAAGGTGGAATTTGAACTGATCAATAATGTATGTTGGGCAGAGGAGGGTAGGTATGAACACAGAATTTTTAATTTATTCTTGTGTTGTTTTAATTATTTTTTGGTTTAATCTTGTTTTAAGGGGTGGGTGGAGGGATTATGTTTGGAGAGAATGTTTTTAACTGTGCTGTTTTAAAATGCTGTAACCCGCCCCGATTGCCTAGCAGAGGGGCGGGCTATAAATAAAACTTATTATTATTATTATTATTATTATTAGAATTCACATAGTGCATCTGAGGGAAAGTGAAAATTTAAAACAGAATTGATAAAGGAATTTTGATTTTAGAATGCTATTAAATATAAAACAAAGACATAGCCATGTTAGTCTGGAAATTCAGTATGCAAAGGGATATTGCAGCACCTTTGAGACTAACTGAAAGTCATGGTAGCATGAGCTTTAATGGACTTGAGCCTACTTCCTCAAATATATCTGAGGAAATAGGCTCAAGTCTATGATAGCTCATGCTGCCAACTTCTTTCTATCAGTTAGTCTCAAAGGTGCTGCAAGATCCCTTTGCATATTAAATATAATATATTTGTTTTTAATCATGCTGTTTGCAGGCATGCATGTACACAGAGTGTTCTCTTTATTCATTTGTTTTTTCCTTCTTCAAAAGGCTTTCCTAAACATAAGTAGGCCATCCTGCATTGCATAGTGGTTTGAGCAATGGAGTATGAGCCTGGAGACTAGGGTTCGATTCCCTGCTCAGCCATAGAATCCTATTGGCTGATCTTGGGAGAGTTACACACTTTCAGCCCCAGTAAACCCAGTGATAGGTTTGCCTTAGGGCTCCCATAAATTGAGAACAACTTGAAGGTACACAACAAATAACAATAAACGTAAGTAAATATATTCCAGGATTTATCTTGTTTAAACAGTAGTTGTGACTTATTCCTGTTTAATAATTTTTGCCTTTCTGATGCCTGGCCACATCCTTTTAAGAACACTCTGATGATGCTCAGCTACATACATCCTGGTTTTCATCTGTGAATTGGAGGTAGTATCTACATAGAAATGATTAATTAATTGAATTTGTTCAGGAGTATCATGTTCATGGGATGTAAAATACATTGATTTATTCTCTTTCAGAATGCATGGTCACTACAAGGATGACAAGGGGAGAACAGAAAACTGACATGGGACAGACTCAGAGAAAAGACCAGCTGATTCCTGAATATTACTAATATTTTTGTCATATATATGTCTTTTTTGGTGAAATATGTTTTAATCCTATGTTTGTAATGGTAAGCACTTATTGAAAAAGTCCCTTGTAGATATTTAGGGAAGAATTGTGCCACGTTGAACCTCTAAAGAGATCATTCAAGGTTTAAGGAGGTCTAATTTTTAAAATATCTGGGCTGGGAATTAATTTAACTACTTGTCAAGGGCCAGAATTAATTCTAAAGATAGTTCTATCTTTTAAGCCCAAAACACAGGTCCAGAGAGATGAGGGAGTATGAAATGTGCTTCATCACCAATTAGCTACCTTGAGAGCCTTTAGTTGTCTAGCAGGTGCTAATATGTAGAATAAATACATAACATAAGTCATAAATATATGACTTGTAAGGCAGCTTGCAACTTAATATAAAAGACTGAAGCATAGAAGTGAAGACACATTAAACAACAACTTAACAGGAATATCTGTGATATTCTGTACAATTCTTAAGCAGAATGACAATAGCAAATACCAAAGTTAATTATGCGAGTACCTTGTTATCTTAGCCAGCTGGCAACAGTGAAACCACCTTGCATTTTAGATTGCCTTGCCATTCTCTGAATTTAAGCTAATTAAAATTCTGGAATGTTCTGTAGAGAGGAAAGGGCATAATTATTCTGTTTCTCACATTATAATACAACCTGTACAGTTTGGCTCAAAGCAATTTTCCCCACTGAGGTTTGGGTGAATCTAGTAGCCTGAGAGATGCTAAAATTAGAGTTCACTTCACCACACATTGCACCAGCACAGCAATATTTTTTCCTGAAACTTTTTAGATATGGAAATGAAGTCCAAATAAGAAATAAGGCACACACACTGTAGCACAGGGGTAGGCAACCCAAGGCCCGGGGGGGCCGGATGCGGCCCCCCAAGGCCTTTGGACCGACCCCAGGCCGGTCCTGCCGCCGCCGCTGCCACCTGCCATGATGATATTGATTATTGTTGTCATTACTTGTTCTTGGGGTTTTCTTGGCAAAATCTCCACAGGGGGTTTGCCATGGCTTTTCTAGGGCTGAGAGAGTATGCGTGCATATTTTTTTAATTTTTAATTTTAAAAATTATTTATTTATTTGTTTATTTTTGGTGCTTCGGCCCCCCAGTTGTCTGAGGGACAGCAACCCGGCCCCTGGCTCAAAAAGGTTGCCTACCCCTGCTGTAGCAAGATGACATTTTGTTTAGATTGTGGCTGGAATATTATGGAGCATGCCTCAAACTTCTCACTTGGGCATAATCTTGAGTATTTTAGCAAAGTTTGTAAAACTTTAGAACCTGCAATTGTGCATTTCAGTTATTTTGCAACACTCCAAACAAAGCCTTATTTTGAATTGTGCATGAATTTTGAAGTGAACATTTCATAAAATGCACCTAGCTTTTAGATTTTCTGTCCGGAATGTCTCCCACCATGTTGAAGTTAATGAAAATTATCTTATTAATCTAGTTATGAAAGTCAAAGAGCAGCCTGTGGCACATGGAATAGATGTGTTCACATGCAAGAGACAATTTTTCAGCATAAATACTCCCTTGATAATGAAAGTATTTAATGGAGACAGAGAACCCCAGGGCACAGAGCAAGAGAAGGAAGGCAGACAGTGGTTCAAAAACTATTTAACTTATTTCAGCTTTCTTGTGTCGACAAGCCAATGACCTCATCAAGCTAAACTAAAGAACCATTTCAAGATCAAACCGATTTGCTTTTGGGGCTTGATCTTAGAGTGTTAAAGTCAATGGGCATTTCACATGTAATTTAGCTGGGTAGCAGAATATCTATGTGATTTACAGATTCTCCTCAGTTTGACAATGCAATTCACAGTATTAGAATGTCCAATTTGTTACTTTTGTTTCTCTTACTCGGTATTATTTAAAAAAGAGTTATACTTAATTGGCATGTTTGAAAGTCTGGCAAAAAGGTCTGGCAAAAAAGCCCAAATTTTTCCAGCCAGTATGGCAACAGCTACTTGAATCTAAACACATTTGTATGTTCCATTGAACATATAGTTCTTAATACAGTGTTTGGAGAAGGGAATATTGAACATAAAGTTTGTTTTTAATACAGTGTTTGAAGAAGGGAATTTTTCAGTCAGTTCAATCAAATTTTATGCCCAAAACTGTGCCTGTAATTAAACATTTCCCCATAATGATTCTGCAGAGAGAGTATAATAATATTGATGTTAATATTGATTCTATGGCTAGGTGCCCAATGTATATTTATGAAACAGAGTTCAACTGAGCACATTTTCCAGGGACATCATTGTCTTATGGGTCTAGCAAGTCTATTGATGCCTTCTGATGTATTAACCTATGTGCACATAACCCTTTTGTAAAATATCATTTGTAAAGTTTAATTTGAAAGACACACATAAAAGATTGACCAATGAACTAACTCTGCTTGTGCCTCACAAAATTGTCATTCCTTCCCTTTCAAATGGTAATAATCTATGGATTATGATTTTCCATTCTATCATTTAGAGATATTTGTCAGGCAGAAACCTACAAGAAGGGTGATAAATCAGTTTCTAAAGGGGTTTGTTTTCAAATGAATCTCTTTGCCTCCAAACAGCCAGAATATTTGCTCCTGCTTTAACACACTTATGTTTATTGACCCTATCATATGGAATATTAATAGGAAAGAAGTAATTGAATTTGAGATTGTGTTTTGATTACACAAATCATGTGTCAGCTGTTTGGCTTTTCACTATGAGTTAAAAAGAATCTGTAATGGGAGCAGTAAGATCTTTTTTTACATGAAAAAATCCTACCTGTAAACTTATCATTGCATATTTCAGATAATACAGATTTAAATTAACGTAACTCACAGTATTAGTAAATCCACTAGATCCACTATACTATATCAGTTTGGCCATATCTGGTGGCAGGAGGAGGACTGATTCATCAAGATCTAGTCTAGTTAAACAAAATGGATTTAAGCTACATTATTCAAATGAAAATAAACTAGTTTATATAGACTGTTTCTGCTTCAATGGACTGTAGATTGGTTTGATCTACTGCTAATATTGATATATGTTTAGTGGCAAAGACAGAAGTAGGGTTGTAATGTGCTTGGCTGAATATGCTTACAAAGCTCCCCATAATCAAGAATGATGTATGATCAGGTAGGGATGTACTAATAAAGCTCCCCCAGGCCTTAATGCTCAAATCTGTGCACCTCTACAGAGGAGCCATGAATTGTTGGATTCATGGGCAATGCTTTCATAAATGCCATAGCTTCACCACATTTTTAACCCTTGCATGAGTGTGCAGGGTTAATCTTAAGTGCTGATGAATCCAACAATTAAAATGATTAGTTATCAGAGTGCTTTAACAGTGAAACAATTTTTGCAGCTCCCACAATCATCACCCTAGCTAGGGATTCTGGAATTTATAGTCCAAGAATATTCTGCTCGTTATTTAAGCCAGCATGGTTATACTAGATGAAAAGTATGGACAGTAATATATAGTGATTCCAAATATGAAAGAAATTAGTATAGTATTTTCTTTCTTTAATTCAGAGCACATTATAGTACCGTAGGTTTCTGGGGTTTTTTCATTACAATTCCCTTGGATTATGCAAACCATGAGCACAATGTAGACCATGACAAAAATAAGCAAAAGATTTATAGAGCTACATTAGAAATACTGTTGTGCAGGGTTCCAGAGATATTATTAATTGGCTCCAATATGTTCATTAGCATAAGATTACGTACTTCTCAGGATCAAAACTAATTAAATATTAATGGACCTTTCTCTTCTTTCTCTCATTACCTATTAAGAGTTCAGAAGGCAGAATAACAGAATATTAGATCCTTTGTAGCTCTTTGGGCTGCTGCTGTTTTTGTTTTCATTATAGTAATGGATGCTTCTCTGAACATTATGCTCTTGATAATATTAAGCCTTTGCTTGGTGGCTGAATCCCCAGATTTTTTATATTACTAACAAACTCATTTTTAAGGTCGTGGAGAAAAACAAAGATATCAATGGGGTAGTAAATCCTTGAGATCCAATATGGTGTAGTGGTTTAAGTGTTGGTCTAGAATTCTGGGAGACCATGGTTCAAATTCCCACTTGGCCATGAAAACCCATTGATCGAGTCCCACTCTCTTAGCCTTAGACAAGGCAAGAACATTCCCCCTTTGGACAAACCGTGCCAGGAAGACTCCGTGATAGGTTCATCTTAGGCTCACTTGCCTCAGAAATGATTTTACGGTACTCAGAACCACCACCACCACAGCAACCAATGAATCTATTTACACTTGCCCCTCCATTTTCACGGACTTCAATTCCGCGTCCCTTGCCCATTTGCAGGTGGCAAACAGAGGGGAACAAAGATATCAATGGGGTAGTAAATCATTGAGATCCAATATGGTGTAGTGGTTTAAGTGTTGGTCTAGAATTCTGGGAGACCATGGTTCAAATTCCCACTTGGTCATGGAAACCCATTGAGCAAGTCCCACTCTCTTAGCCTTAGACAAGGCAAGAACATGGGGTGCACACCTTCATTCAAGCCAATGGGGCTTGAATATCCACGATTTTCCATTTTTGTGTCTGGGGGGGTCCAGAATGGATTCCTCACAAGAACGGAGCCACAACTGTATTTTAGTTCAAGCTTTAAAGGAGTTATCCAAGCTGCTAAACCTTTTCTGGAATAGTATCTTAGGTCCAAAACACACTGTAAAAATAATCGAGTTTGAGATTGCTTTAACTGCCCTGGCTCAGTGCTAGGGAATCCTGGGAATTGTAGTTTATTGTGGCACCAGAACTCTCTGACTGAGAAGGCTAAATGTCTCACAAAACTACAGTTCCCAGAATTCCTTAGCATTGAGCCAGGGCAGTTAAAGCTGTATCAAACTGGATTATTTCTGCAGTTGCTTTGGACCTTAGCTAGCTGCTTTAAATTTGGACTAAAAGTAGCATAAATTCATTGCCTTTCTGATGTTCAAGATACTCTTCTCTCTTGGTCAACAGACAATTCAAGTTTATCATTAAATGTTTGCATGTTTTTTTTAATTGCACCTTTAAGGACTTTAATACAATGCACCCATATTTATAAGTTTCCTGATAATTCATCAAATATTTATTGCATTTATCAATTAATTTCTCTTTCTTATGCAGTTACCTGGGGATTCTTGAGATTAAGGATTATCTTTTCCTGAGAGATGTTGAAGACCCCTTTTTTAAAATAGCATTTTGCTCCATGATGAGTTTGGGAAGGAGAAATGGAAGAGGGGTGATAACTGTCTTGACCAGGGGTAGGCCACCTTTCCCCTTTAAGGGCCGAGGGACTTCAGCTCCCAGAATCCCAGGAGCTATTGGCCAACATGGGACTATTGGCCAACATGACTGAGGCTTCTGGGAGCTGAAGTCCCTCGGCCCTTAAAGGGGAAAGGTTGCCTACCCCTGGTCTTGACTATACTAAATATGAAAAGTATCTAGGAATCTTAGCTAAAAATGAATAAACAGCTTAATGTAGCAACAAGCAAAATGAATCCAATGCTATTCTGCATTGACAGGACTGTAGTGTCCAGATCAAGGGATGTAATAGTACACTCTATAAATTTGTACAATGTTTAGTTCTGAAAAACACAGCTTAATAAGTGTATTGATAAGCTGGAAAGCATTCAGAGAAGGGCATATGAGAACAGTTGAGAGAGTTGGGTACCTTTGGCCCAAGGAGAAGATTGAGAGATCAAAAGGTTAAAATTGAAATTTTAAATATCTAAGGCCCCTAAATCTTACGTCAATAGTTGCAACTTTCTTCATTTATTCATAAATATATTGATAAGCACCAGCAGATTTATTTCTTGCAAAACAATTTGGTAGAATAGTGACTGCATATTTCAGTTCACATTTCAGTTGCTATAAAAAGGCTAGAGACATGAGGCCTGTCTGCTTTGCACTATACAGCTGTCAATTCCATATGACTTAAATTGTTTGGACTCCATCCTTAGGAATCATGGAGTTTGCAGTTTGGTGAGATATACAGAATTTTGTACCAGACAGCTCTAGTCACTCCCCTGACTTGCAGTTCTGGAAGGCTAGCTCCACTACAAAATTAAACTGTTTTAATCCTCAGTCTCTTTTTTCTCAGGCAACCCAGAGGACATTTTCTTCAGCCACTCCTAAACTTTGGAATGACCTACCAGGAGAGATTTGACAGATAAATATGCTGTGTGAATTTTAATATTTTAAATTATGTTGGATGATTTTAATGTTCTTATGCTTATGTGTTTTGGCAATTTTTTAACAGTGTTTTTACAGTGTTTAAATGATTTTATGTGTTTTAATCTATGTTGCACTTTGCTTCAAGCCTAGGGAAGAGGTGAGGAAGAAATTAAAAACAAACAAACATTGTTGTTCCTTAGGATAGCACATTGACAAATAAAGTGGTATACAATTGATATTAATCTGCAGTGTATATATTCCATTTTTTTCTTTCCTCCCACCCCCCACCCCAGAAAAAAGGCATCTGGAGATTCAGGCCAGCTAATGGCATAAACAGGTGCCATGACTACAGTTTTGTTTTGTTTTTTAAATGAACCCAACCAATTGGGAAATACAGCAACCATACATTCTCCTCTTTTTCTTTCTTTCCTTGCATCCCATTATTAATTCAGGCCCTTCCTCTGTCCCCCCCCCCCCCCCCAGATATGAGGCAGTAGGAAATCTCATTCTCTCCTTTGAAATACATGCATACACATATACATCACACAGACACGCAGAGTATCCATATGTTCCAACAGTCCTTCAGCTGTCCTTCCTGGGAGTTTATCATTGTTCCTTAAATGTCCTAGGAGATGTTATACTGACAAATCAAATAAAAGTTGTATTACTGTAGAGATGATTGTATGTCAAAGTTACCCCTTTCTTCTAAATCACTATCATTTCCCATCAGGTCTGCCTGCTCTATGCTACATTTATACCATCTGGCTTTTGCTATGAAACATGCTGGTCACACTCCTCTTTGCTCACTCTGCTGTGTTCTAAAATGTCTATAGCATTTTGTCTGATCCCATATACTGAGAAACCAATTGATGAGCTGTGTGGAGACAGCAGCGTAACGAATCTCTGAAATAATCAAGATAACTCTAGCCTTGAGCAATAAAACACAAGCCTTTAGTGATTCAAGGGCACAAGGGTGAAAGAATATTTATTTACAGAAGTGTAGTCCTCTTGAAACATCACCTTTGTTTGATCAATTCTGGAGCTTATCACTCAACAGCAGAAAGGATTAACATTTTGTAATTTATAAATAGCTTGTTTTATTATTGATTGCAGTGCATTGCAAACTGAAAATGAATTTGCTACTTTTCAAAATAAAGATGATGACAATGATGATGACCTGTTCTACAGATGTGTCACACTATGACTTCCCCCCTTTTCCCTTTCAGAAAGAACTCTGTGTTAACTGAAAGTTGCCCTTGAAGAAAGAGTATCTTCTTTCCTTCTGCAGTAATAGATTTGGTAGAACAGATCCAGATTGAAACAGTACTGTTGAGGATGGTAAGCTTTAACTATTTGTCTCCTGTTGTGTTCCCCCATACACTTGAAATTAATATCTCTCCTAATTCAATGAAATTAATTGGGATCCCTGTCTAATCATTCATATTTTTTTTTGTTTTAAAGAGTCTTTTCAGGATCTGTGCCAAATTTATTTCCGCTGTTTGCTGCCCCTTTTTGTCTTCCAAACATTTTTTCCCCAACGTAAAATTAGATGGGAGAAAGAAAAGGCTAGAGATGCTGGAAAAATCCACCATGGAATCTGCTGGAACCCAATTTTCCTTGTTTCAAAAAGCTGGAATCCTTGTGATGCCAGCCTGCTTTGCCTCAATGGAATCAGTTGTTGGGTAGAAGAAATCTACTCCCCTCAAAAGAAAGAGTGGAGAAGCAGCACAGTTTTGTATATAAAGGTGCTTATAAGTAATTTTATATTACTATGCCTTGTGTCTTAATTTTCATTCAAAATCTGCTAGCAAGAAAAAATCCAGAAAGATGTGAGTAGAGCTGTTTAAGACCAGGGACCTTGGAGCTTTCTCATGCAAAGGGTTGCCATAAGCATAAGTCAAAACTGACTTGACAGCAAATAACAGCAAAATTAGCAACAAGACAGGAAGCTGAGGGAAAGGGAATTCCAAAGTTATAGAAATTATGTAAATGCACTTTATTTTGCTACGAACATGAAAAGTGTGCTTTTAGGGGGAAAGTATACTTTCAGGTGGAAAAATACTTTTTTCTTTTAATATATTTTTTAAAAAAGATAAAAAGTCTATCCAATGGACACCTCCATTTTATTTTATAAGTTGAAATGAAAAGGCACTTTGTGGATGAAGAAAAAAAATCTAATGAATTTGTTTTTTCTTTAATGTCTTCAATTAAATAGCAACACAGAAATTCATTTATTGCTTAATTGAACCTATAAATACACATATAGTTTATTTTCTTAAATTTTGGAACTTACATCCATGGTGCTTAAGAGATAGTGACACCATGGAAGAAAGAACAAATGTTGTCAGACCTCTGGGTGAAACTGGCTTAAACCTTTATTGACTATAGCCAACATTGTTTTGACATGGCATTGGACCTGAATTCAATAATTGGATAGTCCAATCCTGATGGAATCTCCATTCCAATTTGACAGCTGGGTGTAGCCATAGGGAGAGGTGGGATGACCTATTAGTTTGTATTGATTACATATACCCCTCATGCCACCTGGGAGTACTGGCAAGTATGCCAGTTCCCAAGCTAAGATGGAGCCCCTTCCAAGATCCCTCATGGACACTCTCTTTTGAAGAATTGGAGCACCAGCCTGATTCTTCTCAGCAAGAATGATCTGGTCCACAGGCTGTGCGCCTATCAGTGTGTATCACAATGAACTGAAAAATCATGTTCATCCAACTATGAAGAAGGCAAAAAAAACTACAAGACAGTGAGCCCAGTCGTGTGTCTCTCTGTATATAAAATTCCTACCTGGTCCTGTCAACCAGCGACCAACCATGTCCACAGCAATAGACAAAAGATTATACCATAGGAGGGGGCATGGGAAAATTAGCAATAGTTGAAGCCACCCATACAGTTTCTTTTTAATCCTACAAGTGGATAAAAGTGTTAACTTTCTTTGCCAGGTCTCTTCCCAGGGAACCTCACTAAGAACCAATTATTTAGCATTCCTACAGTTAAAACTTGACCTCTTTTAAGTTTAGAACTATATTTTGATATCAGTCATGAAAATTTTGACATGGATATATTCACCTGTTTCCCAAAATATTGAAATACAGGAAATCTTCCTATCTCTGATATGTGGAAAGAAGTCTAGGGCCATGTGGAAAATACACTACTCTATGTTTTAATCAACTCTGTGGTTTTTCCCCCTCCATGTAATTATGATTTAATTACCAGAAAGAGAGGGAGGGAGGGAGAGATGGTCTTATTTTTATTTTCATTTTTTTAAGATTGTGAATCTCACTTTTGTTAGCTGCCTTGGGAAAATGGGAATAAAATTAATATAGTTAAATCAATAAATGAAAATATAACCTTGTTCTACAAAAAGTAGCCAACATGTTAACTGGAATGTGCTTGAGATTTAACCAAGAAGTCAAAGTCTTACTTACATCTCTGTCAGGGAGCCATTCTTTCCCAAAATATAGGAAAGATAAAGGGGTGGGGAAGTATAATAATAATAATAATAATAATAATAATATTTTATTTATATCCTGCCTTTAGCCAAAGCTATCAAGTCGGCTTACAAGTCGGCGGGTGGGTGAAGGAGGGACGGGATTTAATTTGATGTATTGTTTTTAAGTTTTGTAATGTTGTACGCCGCCCCGATTGCCTGGCAGAGGGGTGGGATATAAATAAAAATTATTATTATTATAAATTATTAAAAGCACAATCCCATGCAATACAAAAAACATTCACCCCCCTAAAAATATATTAAATTCATAACAACATTAAAATTTAACTTAAAACAAAATTACAAATTCAATACGATTAAACAGGGCACTCTGATTATAAAGGAGTGATCTAATGGTGGGGGAGACTTAACTTGCTTAACTTGCTTATGTTTGTGCTTAACTTGCTTATGTTTGACCAGCATTTTAATTTCCCAGAATGCTCCAGGATGACAATTTGCTGAGAGTATTGGGCCAGTGTATTGTTTAACACTTAGCCAGAGAACTCAACTCAGATTTTAAGATTAGTGGCATGAGACTAACATCATTTGTCATCTTGTCCATGAAACTTTAAGCCTGTAAACAAGAAGTACAGTATCCAGTGTGATGTAGTGGTTTGACCATTGCAGTATGACTAAGCCCACTGAGTGACCTTGGGAAAGTGCTATGCTCTCAGCCTCAGATGAAGGCAAAGGCAAACTTCTGAACAAATCTTGCCAAGAAACCCCTGTGATGGGTTTTGTTTTAGGGTTTCTGTAAATCAAAAACTGTGTAAAGGCACACAACAAGAACTAGGAGGTGGAGTCCCTGACAGCTGCCCAAGGAGGCACTAGCTTTTTTCCTAGATATGATGCCTGTTTATAGACTGGACCCAATATTGAACTAAGGTTAAGATAAATGTATACTCCCTGTAATTAACCCCTTTTTAATTCCTACAACAGGATTTCCTCACATCTATGTCCCTTAGTAATCAGACTAATTAAGGTTTATTTATTTTCTAATTACCAATCACAAAACAAAGTTTGCCAAACATAAAATACATATTTGAGGAAATGTGCATGACAGACAGACATCTCTCATCGCTTGAAGGAACACCTCCTTTAAATATATACTAATCATATACCGTAGGTTTCAAAATCTGTTAATTTGGAGATGCTCACAGTGATGCTAACACTAAGGAGTCCTGAAACTATTCCTGAGAATTTGCTGAGTGCGTTGTACAACTGCAGAATGGGTTTGGCACAAGATTTTTCTCGAATACATTGTGTATATATAGTGAAAAAAATGCACTCTTTTCTGGCTTTTCTGCTGGCATTATATATTATCACTCTAATGCCCTATTTAAGTGAAAGCTTAATGGAATCTTATTGTGTCTGTCTTAAAAATGGTTTAAATGCTAATGGAGAGATGCTATGCTCAACCCAAGACATTTATTTTGGAGGTGATAGCTCAATGAGAGTGCTCAAACTCAGATCCTTATTCTGAATAGTGGCCCTCTATTTAATTTAAAAACTTAAAACAGTAAACACAGACATATCTGAAAACTGGTGATATAAGCTTCTACACCACCACAACACTCAAAGGGGAAAATGGCAAATGGAGAATAAATGGCCTTTAAAAGTCAGTGGTTCAGCATTAAGAAGTAATAAAACCTGTAAGGAAGAAGTCATGAAACACCTGGTCCTAACTTGGCAGTGCAGAGAAATGCTCACAAATTCAGAAAAAAGGAATTTCTCAGCAGATACTGGATGCTTTTCTTTGGGGAAAAATAGTGCAAACACCACAGCTCTTCTCATGAAAATATGGAGAGGTATTTCACCATTATTGCTGGGTGTCTTGTCTTGGAGGACAGTAGGGGCAAAAGTACTAAGCAAAATCCATTAGAGATGAGGTAGTAGCAGACTCTAATGAGGTAGTAGCAGACCAGCAGTTACAATTCTCAGACTTCAGGTAGTCCATGTCAGTAGGGTATAGCAAAAAAGCCAAGGCATCAGTCCAAGGGAATATCCAATAGCAAGTTCAATTTATGATGCAGGGTCCAAGGTTTTTTGGAAAAACAAGCCAGGAATCAAGAGAAGAGAGTGTTGCTTTCTCCAGCCAGTTGTCAGCAATGACCTTCCGAGGGAGTTGTTGGATTATTAATGGCCTAGTAGCCTTTTGCAGCTGTTCCCTGATTAATTAGCATTTCCTATATAAATGCTCCAAGCATCACAAACTCTCCTTCTCTCATCTATGTTCCATTATGGTAAGTATTATCAAATTCATGTCTCTGTGTTGAGGCTGTTAGGGAATGTCATTGTTTGTCTCAAGCACTGGCATGTCCTCCCCCCTCCTTAGTCTGAACCTTAGTCTGAATCAGGGCTAGGCAACCTTTTCCCTTTAAGGGCCGAGGGACTTCAGCTCCCAGAAGCCTCAGCCATGTTGGCCAACAGCCCCATGTTGGCCAATAGCTCCTGGGATTCTAGGAGCTGAAGTCCCTCGGCCCTTAAAAGGGAAAGGTTGCCTACCCCTGGTCTGAATCATAGACTGAATCATAGTCTGAACCTCAGTCCTGAGAACAAGGTATGACAATAGGTGGAAATAATGTCTGCGTCAGTCTGAACCTCAGTCCTGAGAACAAGGTATGACAATAGGTGGAAATAATGTCACCTTCCAAATATTATTGGATTGCAATTACCATAATTCCTTACTTTGGGTTCCACTGACTACACCTCCTGGAGAGCTGCATGATTCCCAGCCCAGATCTGTGTCATGTCTATTCCCTATCCTAGGGAGATACAAGAGATCACTGGTAGTGTTCATGTTTTGCATGTATAAGTAGCATCATAGTACATACAAGTTCATTCTCTGTCTCTATCCTCTCTTTCTGTAAACTTTCATGAGTGGAAAAATTGTTAGCAATATGACATGCTATTATTTCAATACAATGTCTTCAACTGGTGCAGAATATGGCAGCCAGGGTAATTACAGGAACATCAAGGAGGGAGCACATAACACCAGTGCTTAAATCCCTCCACTGGCTGCCGATTAGTTTCCGGGCACAGTACAAGGTGTTGGTTTTAACCTTTAAAGCCCTACATGGCTTGGGTCCATCTTATCTTAGGGACCGCCTCTCCCTATATGATCCCCCCGTGCCCTTCGCTCCTCTGGGAGGTATCTGCTACAGCCAATCAAAACTAGGCTGTCCCAGACCTCCCAGAGGGCTTTCTCCGCAACCGCTCCCAGACTTTGGAATGGCCTGCCGGACGAGATTCGTCTTATTACTACTCTTGCTGCTTTAAAGAAAGCAGTAAAGATGGATCTCTTTTGGCAGGCCTTCCCAGAATAACTGGCAGCTGAGAGAGGAGTCCCTAATTCACTATTCTGACTCCTTATGCTAATTTGGATGTTTTAATTTATTTAATATTGTATTTGATTTGTTGTTTAATCTTGTTTTAAGGGGATGGGAGGGTGGGATTATGGGATGAGGGAATGTTTTTAACTTCTGTTTTAATATTGTTGTACCCCGCCCCGATTGCCACGCAGAGGGGTGGGCTATAAATAAAAATTTATTATTATTATTATTATTATTATTATTATTATTATTTCAAAATCATAATTCTACGTATTTTTTCTATCTGTGTATACTAAATTATATTGCACTTCATATTTCCTCCTCTCCATTGATCATCTCCAATTTACCTAATATTGGCATGCCAGTACACAAGTAAAACACCATGATCAAAAACACATATAGATCTTCACTGAAAGCAACAGTACTCACACTATTGCATCAAAACCTGTGAATCAATATAGTTGCTTTCTAGCATCACACAGAGCAGGACTTCCCCAGCTGGCTTATGTGATAACTGTCCAGATCAGGGGTAGGCAACCTTTCCCCTTTAAGGGCTGAGGGACTTCAGCTCCCAGAATCCCAGGAGCTATTGGCCAACATGGCTGAGGCTTCTGGGAGCTGAAGTCCCTCGGCCCTTAAAGGGGAAAGACTGCCTACCCCTGGTCCAGACTCATGGGAGATACTGCGGGCTAGACTTACTTCTGATAGTGGGGTCCAATTCTATATAGTGTGGTTATCTTTGGAGATTATCGCATGCCAAATCTCCGCCAGGATACGGGCAGATTGTAACCATCACCAATGGAGCTTATCGCACTGCCCCATGCCTGGGCAGTAGACAATCCTTATCTAACCTGGGCTTCTCCAGCAGCTTTTCAAGAATGGAAAAATCCCATTCTTGAAAAGCTGCAGGAGAAGCCCAGATTGGATATGGGCTGCCTACTGCCTGGGCACAGGGCAGAGCATTAAGATCCGTCGGTAAGAGTTACAACCCACTTGTATCCTGGTGGGGATTTGGCATGTGATATTTTCCTTTGTTTTTGTGGCCTGCTACATAAGAATGTGCCTAGGAAGTGATATACATAAAATCCTCTAGATATGGATACTGTGTCCAGAATTTGTGGGACTGAAGCAGACATAATCAGAATGACTTTCTCTTTGTGCAGGAAGATGCTGGTATGTGATAGCAAGTTCTGCTACTGGCTCACCTAGGAAGGAAGCTTAACATGGAATTGTAGAAATTGAACTGTGAGCTTATGGCTCCACAGCCCCTGGGTCCTTTAGCAGAGCAAAATAGAGAAGGAAGACGACTGATGAGATACAAACAGGATAACTTTATTCATGTGCACAGTCCCAGGAGAAACTAGCGTTTCCAAGCCTGGGCAAAGGACAAGGAAAATGGCTGTTGTTTTTATACACAGACAGACAAAGAACTCATCTCTTACATCTTATTGGATGCTCTAAACCAGGGGTAGGCAACCTTTTCCCTTTAAGGGCCGAGGGACTTCAGCTCCCAGAATCCCAGGAGCTATTGGCCAACATGGGACTATTGGCCAACATGGCTGAGGCTTCTGGGAGCTGAAGTCCCTTGGCCCTTAAAGGGGAAAGGTTGCCTACCCCTGCTCTAAACTTTAAACATATAGAATTCTGAGCAATGAGAGTAAAGATCTATGCATACATTATAATCTGTTTACGATACCATTTGTGACAGACCCACTGCACTCCAGGAAAACATCTTATCAGCAGAGACTTATTGTCAGGACCTTTCAGGGTCTCTCTGCACTGATTTATTGTTATGGCTTTATGGGGCATCCTGGCACCTCTTTGTTACAGCTTCAGTGTCTCTCTAAGGCCACTGTGTAAAGCAGGGGTAGGCAACCTTTCCCCTTTAAGGGCCGAGGGACTTCAGCTCCCAGAATCCCAGGAGCTATTGGCCAACATGGGACTATTGGCCAACATGGCTGAGGCTTCTGGGAGTTGAAGTCCCTTGGCCCTTAAAGGGGAAAGGTTGCCTACCCCTGGTGTAAATAAACATTTTAACATTCCTGGACTTTAACATTCCTGGATTAAACATTCTGGCCATGTGTTTCTGTGTTAAAGGCACTAGTTCCCAGAATTCTCTTTGCAGGTCTGAAACTTACTTAGCCTCTAATTTCTACACACAGTAGTACACATTTCTAACTTAGGCATAAAAAACATTATCATTGATTATCAAATTATTGCTACTTCAGAATACTGAAAGCCTTGTCAGTAGAGATTAGTAGGAGCTATTAAGCACTGACACAAGTGTAAATCTATGAATGTTCAGTTAGCACCTACTTCTTACCATTTGTGTACATGTTACTTAGTTACGTGTTTCCCCATGTTTTTTTTTTCATGCTGAGATGGTATGAAATAAGATATACTTTGACTAATTTTAAACCTGTTGGTATCATTTAAATAGATTGTCTAGTAGTTTGTGCAGTGTTAAATTACAGTTTATTTCTTTACTCAATACTGTTGCATCTTTTTATCTTTTCAGGAAACATTCAAGATTCTTGATTATTACAGTTATTGTCTCCTGTCCCTCCCTCTACCCAGAACCATGACTATATCTACAGTGACACTATCCATGGTCATCCTGCCCTTAGCTGTTTTAATTGGTGTACAGTACCTGTGAAACATTTCAACAACACATGAGAAAGGCCATCTGGTGATGAGGGAATGCTCTCAACCATTTTGAAATCCAAAATCTCATGAATCACCTCAGGTTTTCACATGTTTGTAGATATCTTAGGATAAGACTACAACAAGCCCTATATAATATGCTTTATGATATGTGGTCCAAACTCACTCATCTCATGGCAATAAATAATCTCTAGGGGGAAGGAGTGTATTAAGTGAAAATGAAATTACTTAAGACAGGCTAGAGCAAAACTCTGCATGTTCCCCAGATGATGTGGCAGTTATTTTAGATAAAGAGCATGTGTTCCTTCTAGCTCCATATCTATAATATGAAGGTAGCTCAAAAAAGATTATGCCAATAATATTTTGTCAAGTCATGTTATGCCTTTACCAAGAATGAGAAGGATCCAGATGCCACCTTCTGAAAAGCAACACTTTCAGAAATAGCACCTGTCTCTTTGGCAAATTTTTCAAGCAATTATGAACCACCCTCATAATTGCCTCTGGGTTTGTATCTGGTGTTCAGCTGGTAAAGCACTCGACTGAGCAGTCATTTATTCAGAGATTCTTAAAAAATACTCCATGGATTTAGTCTTATTATGCTTATGTTTAAAAGCTCCTGTTTCAAATCCCAAGATCTACTGGTAGACTTTAAAAACTAGACAAAGAAGATAAGTGTGTGTGTGTGGGAGAGAATAAGGTTGGAGGGAGTTCTTTTTCTAAGTCAATGCCTTTTGTGCCAAATGGGAAGCCTCCAGAGATACTATTTGTAATAGATTTCAAATGATTTTTTTTAAAAAAAAAAATCCCAGGATCCTGCTATAACCAATTAAAGCAAAGAGAAATTGAGTTGGTGATGCTATTAGCCATGTCTTGGTTGGGTGTTATAGGCTTGAATCCTATTTGTAGTCCTAACTAGAGTAGCCAAATTGAATCAATTGCTGCAGGGCACATTAACACCTGTCCAATTAGTCTATGTAAATCCCATTGGTTCAGTTCGTCAATGGAGGCTAACAATAGGATTCACAAAGGATGGGGCAAACTGGATCTCAAAGCAAAAAGCATGTTTTTGTCTTGCTAATAGAATTTAAAAGTACCACATGGCCAGGAGGGTGAGGGGCGTGCCTGCATGAATACCCCTTCATCTCATCTGAATAGAGGACAACAACCACAACATCTTGACAAAATGCAGGCCTGTGACTAACATCATCATATCCCTCTCCCATGATTTTTAATACCTTTGTCTGATGAAGAAACCAGTGGAGGTCTGAAAGCAACATGTATATTGTGCATGTTGGTTGGGCCAATAAAGATATAATTGTTTTGTGGTTTCTGGATGTTATTGTAGTAGGATTCCAGTTATCATCAGCAGCTGTCTACCTCCTCCTCAACAACAAAAATCTTTCTACTGCTGTCTCTTCATGCTCTTAGGTCATCTCATCTGTGCTACAGTTGCAACTTGCAGATTTAGCTCACTGGAGAGGGCTTTAAGATTAGGTGAAGCTGTTATTCTGCTGCTTCCACTGAAGATTCTTGGATTGTGATATGATGGAAATTATATTGGCTCTGCATTGACCCTTCATGTATGCTAGGCCAGAGATAGGGTAGGATTCTTTCTTGCAATCATTAATAAGAGATTTTTAAAAATTTATTGCTAGCAGTGATATAAGAAACTACCTTTCTGTTGTTTTTTTCGTGGTTTTTTTGGGCTATGAGGCTGTGTTCTAGAAAAATTTATTCCTGATGTTTCACCTGCATCTGTGGCTGGCATCTTCAAAGAATGGTGGCATGGAGGTATGTGGGGTATAGATACAGTGTGATCATGGCTGAAATGATTTACATGTTAATATGTGTTTTGTTCTGTGTTGACTGGCAAGGCCTCAGGGTGGGAGGATATGCAAGGAGGACTAGTGTCTGTTTAATTAGTGATCCATTATCTGCTGGGAAACCCCCTGACCCTTGGTGAAGTTCATCTGCATGTTCAGAGTCTTGATTTTGGTGTTTTTCAGGACTGGTAGCCAAACTTTGTTTCCTTTCAGGGTTTCATTTTTCATGTTGAAGTTGTTCAGGTGTTTGTGGATTTCAGCGGCTTCCCTGACCTGATAGTTGTTGGCATGGTCCAGCATTTCAAATAGCATTTTATAGTTGGTTTATAATGGGTTTTGCAAATGCTGATTTTTCTGACTGGCCCACTCTGCAGTGTCTCTCGTGTTCCTTGATTTACATTTGAACACTGTATTTTGTGGTCCCTATGTAGACTTGTCCACAGCTGCATGGTATGTGATGAACTACTGCAGCTGTGAGAGGGTCTCTCCTAACCTCCTCTGAGCACAGCAATTGCTAGATTTTCTTGGTTGGTTTGTAGATCATTTGGAGGTTGTTTTTTCATCAGTTTCCTGATTTTGTCTGTGACTCTTTTGATGTATGGTAAAAATACTTTCCTTTGGGTGATTGTTTTTCTTCACTCCTATGTTTTTTTTCCCCTGGGTCTGGATGCTCCTCTGATGTCTGAGCTGGAGTAACCATTAACCTGTAGAGCCCAGTTTAGGTGATTCAGTTCATCTTCCAGGAAGTGGGGTTTGCAAATCCTTTTTGCATGGTCTACCAGTATTTTTATTGTGCTTCTTTTTTGTCCTGGACGATGGTTGGAGTTCTTGTGTAGGTATCTGTCTGTGTGTGTTCGTTTTTTGTATACTGTGTGGCCCAATCTTTGGTTTGATTTGCAGATGATCAGGACATCCAAGAATAGCAATGTTCCTTCCTTTTCTTTTTCCATTGTGAATTTGATGTTTGGGTGGATGTTGTTCAGATGGTTCAAAAACACAGTCAGATCTTATCTGTGACTTCAAATGGTGAAAGTGTCATCCACATATCTTTCTGTTTTCCAGCTCCATCTGGATTTTTTGTGATAGTAGAATCATTTTCTGTGAACAGCTGGAAAACAAAGGCAAATCCATCAGTAACACTGGCAGTAGCTGCCCAATTGCAACTGGATGGTGCCAGTGAACATGCCTCCCTTTCTGCCACCATCTAGTTATGGGGATGCATCTGGACAAAATAAGCTGCACTGCAAGGACAGGACATTAAGCAAGGAAGTAGTGGGTATCATCATGTACAATGTCCATAACGTATGTCAGGATAAGTCACCAATAGCTTCCTGGCCTTATGCACCAGAACAGATATACAGGCATATGCTAGGTACAAGATTACAGTTCCATGTCCAAATGACTATTTTTTTAAAAAAAAAAAAACACTTTACAAATATTAACTCTCAAATTGTCCTGTCATTTACCACATTTTTTGTGTCTGTTGTGGTTCCAGCAAATGAAACCATAAGAGAGTTTGCCTATCTCCAGTGTATATGCCCACTAAATTGTTTCAAACATAATTTGTCTTTCTGTGTATTTGCTACAATTCTGTTTGTTCTTTGTAGAACTTAATAGAAAACTTGTGTGCATTTCTCTGATTAAACACTAATGAACATTTATATGCAAATTACATGTGGGCTTTGGAAATTTGGCAGTTTGCCAGAGAAGCACTTAGCATTACAAAGGATTATTTATCATTGACCTGTAGGAATAGAGATTTTTTTTAAAAAAAAATAGAGGTAAAGGAAAAAAATAGGCAGAAAAAATAGCACAAAACATCTAGATTTTAAAAAAAATCACTTATCAATAAACAGATCACAGTTGAGCTTCATTTAGTTGATCATTGTCTTGGAATGTGCAGTGGTGTTTGTGTTAGGCCAACAGTGGCCAATTTAATTGGACCACTATAAGGTTTTGTAAAATTTAGAATTTCAGCATGTTAGTATTTTGTACTTCTGTGTTTGATCAGTACCAAACAGCACCAAGGCTACCCTTTGATATGTTGATCTATATCATCTCTCATATCATTGTGGTGATTTTCTGTGTGTCTGCCTTTGTCTCTGTGTTTGACTTGTTCAGTTGTGAATAGCTACCTCCATTTTCATGATCAAGACTTTGGAAGGCTGCATGTATATTCACAAAAGTTTCACAAAGGTTTTGTATGCCAGTCATTTCTCCACAAGTAACTTTCTCCTGCTATACTCATTTCACCTGTTATCTTAATCTGAGGCCTGATCCATTCAGGGTTCATGAATCATATTTGCAGATAGTCAAGATTAGTTCAAGACACTCATATGAAAGGAGATTTTATTAAATATAATGGTGATAAACAGATGCAGGTGCAGATGAAAGAAGCTTATAGATTCCATCGTGGAAGATTCTAGCAGTGAATGACTGCAAAGTCCTCAAAAGGTTCCCAAGCACACAGCCACTCATTGTCCTGGAGAAGAGCAGGGGCGGAGTAGCACAACTGGACCTTCTATAATCAATGAAGGAGATATCTCATGGCTTAGAAATGATGGTGGTGTGATAATGGGCTCTTCTATTATCTGGGCAACACAGCTGTGGGGTATGGTCTTTCCTCCAGATAAACAAAGGGGCATGATGAGTTAGGTTATATTTGTTAGGATCATTATCACAGAAAAGCAACAGAGATCATGACAAAAAATTGCCCACTGGGGATGTCCAGTTTGTCAGATATGTGAAAGCAAGATGTTATAAAACATGCCAAAAAGTACAATTGTGTTTTTAGGGTTTTTTGGGATTGATGGAGAGGAGAAGTGCTCCCTACCTCATTGTCCCTAGGGAAACTTGGTCATAGGCTAAACGAGGGGTCCAGATTCCTGGATTTCAATGAAAAAAGACCCAAAATATATCTGTATTCTGAATAGAATATGAATGTTTAGCTAGTCTATTAAAACTTATGTTTTCTTTCTATCTTCTACTAAAATGACTTAGACCAGTGGTCTCTAAACATTTTTGAGCTATTACCACTTTCCTCTTGGGTGACAATCCTAGCACCCCACCCCATGCATGTTTCTTGATATTAGGTCTACTACTCTACTGCAAATTCAAAACAACCAATCTCTGTCACTGCTCCCTTTGCCACCCAGTCACCCAGGGAGCAGCAACTGAGCAGCTGATTGTACCTTGTTGGCAAGAGACATCAGTCCCTGCTCAGCCAGTTGCTTGGTTGCTGCTCAGTCAGGTGCAAAGGGAGAAGCTTCTCCTTGGCAAGGAGTCTTCATCCTTTTTTGTTGGGGCAGAGAGAGGCATAGCAGGTGCATATGCAGGGAGTTTACAGAAGCCACATGCTCTGGGCTGGAGATGCATGGATGGGGAAAGGGAAAGATTTTAACTACAGTAGCCATTTCAAGGCAAAGGACTCTTTCCAAGAATTGACCCTGATACTCCCCCCCCCACACAGCTTCAAGTTTTTTTCTCTCCCTGTCCCCAAAGATTGTTTCCTCTGCTACTTCTCTCAGCCTGTCTGAGGAAAGAAAGCAGGAGCAGCAGTGCAGCTCCAACCTGCCAGCCAAGTCCCAGCAAAGCTCACAAAGCTTAAGCAGGATCCCAAATTTGAAAGCTTTTTTTTTTTTTTTTGCCACCAGTTCTCACCCAGTGCCATGTGCTCCAACTCCTTGCTCAAGTCAGTCAGTCTCTCCCTCCCAAAATGGTGCTGCTCTGATCCACAGAAGCAATGCCCTGCACCCAAGTTTCTCAAGAATTTCCCAACTGCCACTACTAGAGAAAGACTGGACTAAGAGAGTGAGCTCATGTGGGAAGGTCAAAATCAGGAGACACCAACACACAAAGTGATCAGCAAGGCTGTGCTGTGGTTTTAAGGGATCCTGAAAAAATGTTTCATACAACCCTCATCCTCATAATGGCCTTAAAGGCTGCTGATTGCCCTTGCCTTTCTTGAAATCCAATACTTGACTGGAGGACCCCCTGTTGTCCCCTTGAATTTTTCCACTGACCCCTGGGGGGGGGGAGGCATACTATCCACTTTAAGAATCACTGTCTTTGATTTGTAGTTTTAAGAAACAGCTGCAATTTTCATATTGGAAAAATCAACACAGGTATCACATTCTGAAGGTACAGAGAAGGTGTGCAGACAGTTCAATTGTTTGACAGCAATCCTAAGTATTAGATCCTATTTCATCTTCTTCATTAAGAGGTCAGTTGGTACTAACTCATGAACAAGTACTAATACTATTTGCTACATGACAGTCTTTTAAAAACTCAGTCTCCCACAGCTATATCATTAAGGTACATAATTATACTCATTGTTTATCAGATGCTTTTCCTAGCCTTGATTAATGTTTGATAGTCAATAACATGGTCTCCATCACTGTGATCATCTCATATGTATCATAACATTTCCCCACTGCTTACCTATGTTTAATAAGCACAATCCTCACCTTCACTTTCTTCTCATACTCACTGTCCATACTCAAATTAATACAAACAGACATTAACTGCAATCTTGGATAAAATATTGAAGATATTGGTAATATGGCTTATTTTTTAAAAGCAAGCCATCACTTAAATCATAAGAGACCAAAAGGACCATCCAGTCACTTATTTGCTCCAGGTCCTCCACCCCAAATTTAGAATTGAAATCCAAATTTTCTCAATTCACTTGGCACTTAAAGCTGCCATCTGTATTGCCTAAACAAAAATGCAGTGCTAATTTATCATTGTTTAGCTGGCTTTTCTAATAAAAACAAGAAAAATTAAATTTATTATGCACAACTATCAGACAACATGGGGGCCTAAATATCCTAAAGACACCAGATCTTCTCTGATCTTAAAAGCTAAGCAGAGTCAGCCCTGGTTAGTACTTTCATGGGAGACTACCAATGAATACCAGGTGCTGTAGATTACATTTCAGAGCAAGGAACTAGTAAACCTACCTCTGATTATTCCTTGCCTATGAAAACCCTATGAAATTCATGGGGCTGCCATAAGTCAACAGGTGACTTAAAAGATAGAAACACACATCCTCCCCAGACATTTCAGAGTCCATGATGACAACATTTTATTATTTATTTATCTGGGGTTTTTTTATCCTATATTTGTGCTATAAAGCAAAGAGGTCAAAGTGGTTTACAGTAGTGGTCCATGGACCAGTGCAGTTTCCCAAACTATTGGCTGATGGTCTCTGGCAAGTTTCCATGAAAGAAAGAAAGATGCATAGCCAATGGGTACAAATATGGCACTGGTCTCTGCCTCACTGGGTGAAAAATACTGGTCCCCCACATTAGATAGCTTGAGATGCACTGGTTTACAACATTACTTTTAAAAACAGAGATGCTAAAATATTAAAAAGTAACAGTAGTAATTAAAAAACAGTTCCAGGAACTACACTGTGGATTTTGACAAAAACAAAGGTCTGCTTGAATCAGAAGAGTGAGATTGAGGGGGCTACATCAATCTCCTACAAGATATCATGGAATCATAGAGTTGGAAGAGACCAAAAGGACCATCCAGTCCAAACCCCTGCCATGCAGGAACTCAAAATCAAAGCACCCCTGACAGATGGACATCCAGTCTCTGTTTAAAGACCTCCAAAGGAGGAGACTCCACCACAATCCAAGGGAGCGTGTTCCACTGTCGAACAGCTCTCACTGTCAGGAAGTTCCTCCTAATGTTGAGATGGAATCTCTTTTTCTCTAGCTTGCATCCATTGTTCCAGGTCCTGTTCTCCGGAGCAGCAGAAAATAAGATACCTCAATATGACATCCCTTCAGGGCTATCATACAATTTGAATGTTACAATTAACTCTGTTAAGACTAATCTTAGCAGGGTCATATAATGAAAGATATCTTTAAGGTATCATGGGCATTTAGAGCTTTAACCATCTTGTCTTGAATCCATGTGCCTAATCCTAAACAGAGTAGACCTATTGACTCAATGTTTGAACAGTGCATCAATACATTTTTTGACTGCATTTTTCCCAGTGGACAAGAGGGATCATGGAAGAGAAAACACAAAGAGAAGGGGGCATATCAGCCTGTGGGGCATGTGTTCCCACCTGCTGCTTTATGAAATTCCCACTTGCAGACCGCCACTATTCCATACCTGCTATGCATGCTCAGTCCCTATAGTCTATTTGGGGGATTCATCAGGAGAAGGAGTTTACTGTTAGTATGTAATTCAGCTTGCAATCTAAGGCTGAGTGCTGCATCAAACCCATAGTAAAATTTCATTTATTCCATCCATCAGTAATAAGCTATAGTGGTTTAAGATACAATCGAGATGATAGTCAGCTAAAGCTTTGCCTGGTTTTTCTTTCTTTTTTTCATCAAACCTGACATTGAAAATGCCTTCTTCCTTGTCCACCAGCCATTCAGTCTCAATGCCTGAATTGTCCAGTTTCAAATCCGAATGCCCATCTCTAAGTCAAACTTTCTGGAAAGAGAAACAGCCTTTCACACATTTTCACAATTCCTATACATTTCTCAGAAACTTTCTGTGGATTTTTGTGACCTCTCTGTAGATCTCTTGTAACTTCTTTTGATCTGTAGATCTCTTGTAACTTTTCAATACCTTGCCTCTTTCTCTCTGTGTTCATAACAGAAAGGGAGAACAGACTAACCAGAATGGCAGACCAACACTTTCCACAAATCTGGCAGAATCATATTCACAATTTCCCTTAATACATCTTGCCATCTTCTCACTCCATGCTGAGTTCTATGAGCTATTTAAATTACTCACTTTCAATATCAGATCATATTTCCCATCCAAGAACATTTTTGAACTCCTTATACCAATAGGAAACATAGATTCAATTCAACAAAAAGTTACATATTGAAATGTAACTGTCCTGCATCTTCACCCAAGTTTTAAACAGCCAGGCTGGAGATCAGAATACTAGTAAAAATATTTACCTCCATTGCTGTTTATAGAAAAAGATTTTCCTCCTTCTTTAGTCTTCTATGGTTTAATTTAGGATGCATCTTCTGTTTAAGTTATACTTCATTTCTTTTAAAAAAAAATGCATTTCTAACATACAACAATTCGATATAAACATTTAACTTACATTAATTTAATAGAAACATTTAACCCATACAACAGGGGTAGGCAACCTTTCCCCTTTAAGGGCCAAGGGACTTCAGCTCCCAGAAGCCTCAGCCATGTTGGCCAATAGCTCCTGGGATTCTGGGAGCTGAAGTCCCTCGGCCCTTAAAGGGGAAAGGTTGCCTACCCCTGCCATACAATGATGTTTTAAACTGTGCTCTAAGTGGTGCAATGAATGTATTGATCAGCCCTCTGTAAAGACTGTTGTATCCTTTTACTGCTATAGACTCCCTGCTTAGTTTTGTCTAACTCTCTCCACTTATAGTTTGATTCTAATTTGCAGTTCAATGGCTCTAAATAGGAAAAAAAAATAGGTCCCTGCTTCTTAATCTCTAGGGTGGACAACAAAGGTTCCCGAAAGAAGCCTAAGGGTTTGTATTTCTTTGTATCAATGGTGAGGAAGGGAAAGAAGAAGAGGAAGAGGTACAGGAGATCTTCTGAAGATGTGGCCTTCAGAGTGAAATATGAATTAAAATCTATGCTTGAAATTGACAAGGATTTTAAACTTATTTAAATAAATATCCAAGCTCAAAGAAGAGGGACCATAATTACAGAAAGAAGGAATACCTGTGTATTTGCTGTTGTTGCTGCCATCATATGACATTATGCTTGGCAAATGGATAGCATACCATAGAATTGCCAACTATATATTTCAACCATCATGACCACCACCATCACCACCACCATCACCATATTTATATACCACTTCCTATGTCTAACAATGGTAGAATTCTACATCAGGGACAAAGACTGTTCTTTTATGCTCACAAAGTTATGCAGCAGTTGCACAATGTGGCTTTGTTAGTGAACTGTGATGTTGAAGAACCAAATATGCAATATCACAGAGTGGCATAATTAAATATATTTAACGGAGATGACTTGTCCTCTGAAACCTTTTAGAAATTGCAGTAAAATGTTTAAAATCACTTTGAGGAAGTCCCTCCTCCATAATTACACTATTTTGTGCAAACGATCTGCAAATCTAATTACTGATTTTAATAATTCCATCCATCATCCTAAAATGGCATTTGTGGTTAGTGACAGAGCAGGAATTTCAGCTAATCAAAAATTGATCAAAGAAACATTTTGAAAGACCCAACGTTTTGAAAGAGCTTCTTAGAGCATAATTGTAGCAGTTACTGGTGAACCAATTGACCATGGTTTCTTTCCCAGTACCTTACTTGACTTGATGCTATATCATGATGTTCCATTGCCTCAGAAACACTGATAAAAAAAGACAGTTCCTATTTGAAAGGAATCATGACCTAGTGGTAGAACACATGGGTTTTATGGAAAAGGTCCTAAGTAGATATATGACATTTCAGATGAGGCCATGGGGAAGACCACTGTGAAAAATCCTAGGAAGCTGCTGCTAACCAATGCAGAACAATTTTCTACAACCATTGGCTTTGTTGACTGAGGATAATGGGAATTGTTGTTCAACACATCTGGGGAACACCAAGTTTGGGAGGGCTGGTGCAGAGAACACTGAAATGATGATATGATTCAGTATAATAGCTCTTCCCATGTTCCTCTGAGAATATGACAGGTTGCTAGGTTACCAATTTCAGTGTTATCACTATTTGTGTTGATGGCAACAGTACTTGCATTGATAGCTTAGGTTTTAAAAGAACCCCCAGGCTATAAATATGTCTGCAATCCACATTGCTTCTCTCACTCTCTCTCACACATACACACTCACACACACACCATGGCCTGTAATGGGGCTGCAAAAGGAGAGATCATTTTCCACTCAGCACTTGTAGAAACAAGTAAGTGTTATATTCTATGACTGACTAATTTACCCATTTTTTTGTCCACACTAAAAGTGAAACTTTTCAGTGGTAAGAATGAAATATGATTTTAATTTAATCCAGAAATCAGTCCTCAGCTATTAAGAGTTTTGAGAAACATAAGAGTATTAGGTGAAATCAATGGCCTATATCACTCAGAATTGTGTCTTATGATACACCCCACCCATATGTTATCATTCAAGGGAAGATGAGGTTCAACATGGTATACCAGACTATCCATTTTGTCATAAGGCATATGGTTGTAAGGAAGAGTGGAGCCTTGCCCTCCAGATTCCATTCTAAAACTGTCAAGTCAGTGTGAGAACTGACTTTAATTGTATTATTCTGATGGTTTATTTACTCCATGTGCCAGTTTTTTCACCAAACAATTTCATCACACTGGGATCCCATAGATACTTTAACTTCTGCTTTCCCTGAATTGGTAACACATCTTCTATTCTCACATAAAATCTGTATGAATCATTCTTATTGCCTGAGATATATTCTGGATGCCCATGTTTCTTGCTTAACATGTGACCTTTCTTCAGTTGAATATGTCCTTCATTTTGGACTTTTAATAAAATGTGTTGCTTTGGTGCCCATTGTATGACTGCATAGTGATGTCAAGGAGGTAAACTTATTGTGTGGATTGTTTCTGGCTCAGGTTGATAATTATGTGGAAGTTGTTGAAATTCTGGTGAAACATCTCAGGTGATTCTTTCTGTTAATGTAATTCTGTGAAGCTGAGTTGTCCTCATTTATTTTTATGTTATCTGGTCTTAGTAGATATAGTTAATCATTCTTGGTACTATTATTGAAAATAAACAGTAAGATGGAATAAGTTTTCTTCATAAATCATACACTTCTAAAATCTATGTACAATATTTAGTGTGAGGCTTCAGTCTTATAAGTAGCTACCTGGATGTAAGCATCATTGAACTCAGGGTGACTCGACTCTGAGTAGATATGCATAGGCATGCAATCTCTATGTGGATGCCACACACACTGTCCAGCTTTTTTTCTTCTAAGTTAAACAAACCTGGAACCATAAAAATAAAGAGTGCTCTAAAGATGACAAACAAGCTGTCTATGGATGCTTGTTGTGCTCTGTTTCACTTACTCAATATTGAATAATAAGAATGTTAGGATAGGATTTAAGTCTATTTTAATTCTGAGAATCAGGTGATACTGCAAACACTGCATTCCAAAACAAGATATTACATTGGAACTACAGATAGCCAATGACAGTACAAGTCTCTGGAAACAATACTTTTCTAACCATAATAATAATAATAAATAATAAAAATTTATTTATATCCCGCCCCTTTGAGATCAATCGGGGTGGCTAACAGCAATAAAATATACACACACAACGAAATTATAATTCCCTATAACCAGGTGCATTGCAGTGAGCCGTGGGCCTTTATTGGTATTGTAAGTACTATATTTGTTCAGAAGAAATACATTAGTAGCAGTGGGATTTTTTTTCTAAATAACATAAATCACAAATTAAAAAGAACCACCAAGAACATGTTCTCCTGTCTTTTGCAGAATGAATCCACATTTACAGCATTTTCTGTGCAGGGGGAAAATACGCTTCCTGTGCAGGAATGCTGGTTTGCATAGAACCACCATGTGTAAATTTTGCACAGAATTGGGAATAGGCTTTGAAAATTGTGGTTTTAAAGAAGAAAATTAGTGAAGAATTACATTTCTAACATTTTCCATACTGTATAAATTTACTGATTGGTGTTCCTGAACAATCTTATCCCAGTCTTATTGAGATAATACCATGATTTAAAAAAAAAAAATCAAAAGGAGGCAGCATGATATAGTCATGACTCTGGAGACCCAGGTTTGACTCCCTGCTTAGTCACAGAAAACCACTGACTTGATCCTAACCATTAGGGAGAAAGCTGGTTAGGAAGCAGAAAGGAACAAAAGGTTTGGGGGTCCTCCCAAATATTTTCAGAGCAAGAGAATGAACATTGGGAGCACTGCTCAGCAAGGATGGTACATTAGCATATCACAATGAAAAGGTAGAACTTCTCAGTACCTATTTTGTTTCAATTCCCCCCCCCCCCATGAGAACTGTGCACTCTAGTGCATCCAGCAGATGCCTTGGCAACAGATCCAGATTTGAAATCAGGACTGATAAGAAGTTATTCAGGGATCTCCTAGGGCGTGCTCAAAATGCTTCATGGTTCTCTGAGTTCTTCCTATCATCAGAGTTAAGCTGGCTAGTAACCAAACAGAAGACATTTTTTGGTTGTGGCATTTTAATGTGGAAGTTCTCCACCTAGGCTGTCTGGCCTGGTTCTGTCTCTTTTCTTTCTCAACACCAAATGGAGATTTGTTTCTTTGCCTATTTATTAGACAGACAATTCTATTTGCTCTGCCCCTTTCATGTATCACAGAGTTTTCTTGGCAAGATTTTTCCATAGTGGGTTTGCCATTGCCTTCCTCTGGACTGAGAAAATGTAACTTGCCCTAAGTCCCCAAGTGGGTGCCAGTCTAACTTTCAAACTGCTATACCACACTAATTCTAATAGGTTTTCTAATAAATATCTAATAAATATTGGTATATTAAGTACTGAAATATTTCTATTCTTGTATCTGACATGCTATAAAGTACTTTTGAGATCTTTTCACCCAATTCCAGCCATGACATTGGCCCTCTGCAGATGGGTGGCTTTGGGCCACCCCGGGAAGCGGTGGATCAGGGTCGCGGCAACCCCACATGATGGCCCCGATCCTCCCTTTTGCTGCCCCCAAAAGAGCGGCAAACTGCTGCTCCTTTTAGGGGTGGCAAAAGGCCACCCTAAGAGCCAGTGTGTGACTCTTCCTCACACTTTTCAGCACAGCATGTTTGAACGATGCATCAGAAGGGCATTCTGACACTGTGCGCCATGTGTAATGGCACGTGGCATCAGCGTGGGGTTGGGGAGGCCGGCATGAAGCTGCCTCACCCCAACTCTGCCTCCAGGCCAGCCCTTTGGGCTAGTCTGCAGAGGCCCATTGTTGTGTGAAATAGACTCCTATTTCTAACAGTAAAAATAATAATAATAGATTGTATTGGGGAAAAATAATTAATCAGGTCTTCTTTTCAAGGCAGCATTCTCATCCTGGGATTCCTCATCAGCATCATGAGAACCAGAGAAAAGAGATCAGGCCCTCAGATCCGGGAACTCTAAAAATAAGTATACTATGAATTGAGTGGAATGGTCTTTTTAATTGTGCAAGTGATCACATATCTGAAATGATGCTGATGGACGCTTCTGATGAGCAACAGCAATTAAAGACTGCAAGGAGAGAGTCACAGATGTTCTAGATCTTCAAGTTCTTCAGTCCACAATGACTTAATAAGTGCAACTGCTTGCTCAGTGGTTACACATGTGGTACTCCACTTGCAAAGCCATGAACTGAATGCAGCTAATACTCAATGACTGAAAAATTTATATCTGTTGGAACAGAGAAAACAGGACTGAAAGAATTATGGCCATAGGATTTCAGCCTCAAACATTTTTTTAAAATCACCTTTAATTCTCTCTTTACATTCAATTACAATTTTAGATTCCAATGAATCTGGGTTAAGTGGAATACTGCATGCTCTGTCTTGGAACTATCTGTCTCAGTTCTTGACAAACACAAAAGTGCATTACTAATTTGGAGAGAAATATTGTTGGAAAATTACTGACAGCAAGAGGGCCAAGGTTCATTAACAATCTGGTTCTTATTTTTGAACAGGTGTACAATTTCATTATCAAAGCCAATGGACAACATCAATGCCAATTTCAGAAATGCAAAACGTTGTTTGAGATATTGAGCCAATGGATAAATTTCTGCCACTTAAGCCAAACAATTTAGACTAATCAAGAAAAGTCTATAGTACTAGGGAAAATATTGTGGGCATGACAAGCTACTGATGCTTTCCTACACAGGGATGAGTGTTCTCTTTTTAATGCCAATGTAAGCTGAACAGAATGATTATTTCACAAGGTTGTTTTATATTTATCTCTAAAATTAATATCAGAGTAAATTTTTACAATGAAAGCTCAAAGTGTTTAGCCATGGATATATGTATATCTACAGCACCAGGGTGCAAAGTACTCTATATACATAGATTTGTATGTGTACACATGTAAATTTGTAATGTAATGGTGCAAACACAAAGCAGGCCTAATTTGTGGCATTCTGTTCCTTTCAAAATTTCTGATGTAGCAATTCAACTTTCTAAGATGGCCAAACAAAAACAAAAACCATGATGGAGGCCATTATCAGGTGATGAGGTAGATGTCATAGTGAAAAATAAAATTGTCAAAATGGAACACATTCAGAAGAATAATGTAAATTGAAGGTAAAAAGTTGCTTTGCACCAGTCTTTTTCAACATAAATGGTTCATTTTTATCATGAATGATTTTGATTCCAAGTTTCTTTTGCTCTCTTCTATGTCCTGCTGATGTGCAGTGACAAAAACAAAAACCTAGGCCCACCAGAGATGCCAACTATCAGCACTGTCTGAAGTAACTGTCCTGAACAGTAGCTATTAGCAGCAGAGTGTGGAAGCACCAGCTCAGTTTGCACTGTCCAACTTTGAATGATTCACAGACACAATTGGATTCTTCCAAAGTCCTTGGAGACTTTTTTATCTTTTGTTCCAATATATACAAGGTATTTACCTCGCCAACATTTACTGTCTGCTATACAACAATCCACACTCTTCAACCCACACATGCCCTGAGTCTCAGAACACTTATATACAGTGGAGATAGCTACGGGTTGACACCTGGTGTTACTTATTATTTACATCCATACAAACTATTTTAGAACATCTTAAAGGAACATTGTTCCCAACAATCCCCTCCAAAATAATTTGTTATGGCAAAATTATACAAAAAGAACATAAAACATTAGAAGTACATTAGGATTACACAAATCAGTTTGACATTATTGTTCTTGGTGTTTACATAAACCTAACAAGGCAATCATTTCCCCATACCTCTGTGCTGACAACACCTTTGTAATTATCAGCCATATTTTTCTCTGACATACAATTCCTGTATCATTTGTCTTACATTTGTGTACCTTACACCAACATATTTTGTTCTGCTTTTTAGATTCTCTGCCTCTGCCATTGCTATGCAGATCTGAGAATCCTCATTAACCTTAACAGGCCCTTTACATTTGTCCCCAGGGTCTTGCAGCAATTTTTAAACCACTGAATTTCTTCTGCCAATTCAAATAGTGCTGCAAATTCAATCTCAGCTGTGGATAAGGCCACATTAGTCTGTTTTCTGGACCTCTGTGCTACAACATTATCAGCATGTTTGATCACCAAACCACTTACAGACTTATTATCCTTCTCCTCAACAAATGAGCTGTCAACATAACACTCAGGTTCAGAGTTAGAATTACCAATTTTTAAACTCAGATCTCTAGTTCCTTTTAAGTATCATACAACCCTTTTGAGTACTGTCCAGTCACTCAAACTTGCTTTAGATACTCTCCTACTTAACAGGCCAACAGAAAAGCTGATATCAGACCTAGTGCAGTTTGCTATAAAGAGTAGACTACCAACCACTGAGTGATATAGTTCTGATCTGTCAAATAGTACATCAGACTCTGTTTTAATGAAATCTGTGGTCATAAGTGTCATAGGGCCTTTACAGACCTGCCTTTTGGGGCAGCACAGAGCCTCCACTGGGAGCGGCAGATCGGGGCTGTGCCAACTGCACACTACAGCCTCAGTTCTCCCTTTTGCCACCCCCAAAAGAGCAGCAAAATGCCATTCCTTTTAGGGGCATCAAAAAGCCACCCTAAGAGCCAGCACCACAGCTCTTCCGTGCCCTTTTGGTGCAGTGTGTGTACACGTTGTGCCAGGAGGGCGTCCTGATGCTGTGCACCATGAGGACAGGTGCGTAGTATCAGGACGACATCAGGGTGGAGTTGGGGCAGCCGGCATGCTGCTGTCCCACCCCAACTCAACCCCCAGTCCGGCCCTTTAGGCTGGTCTGTAAAGGCCCATAGTTATCTTAGCATCAATTAAACTACATTTTTAACTAATTGGTCTATCTTTGTTTTCTAACTCAAAAACAATTCACCCTCCTGAGCTTTCTCAACCTCTGAGCCTAAGTAATGTTTCAGGCATCCCAGGTCCTTGACTTTGAACTGGCTTCCAATTGTGATCTCACATTATCAATCACCTCTAGGCTTTTAGCTGTGATTGCCAGATCATCAAAGTAAATTACAAATATGACTAATCCATCTTTCCTCTGGTGTAGACACAGGCATCTGCTACACTTCTAGAAAAATCTAGGACACACAATTGTTATTTATACATAGGTTTCAACCCATAGATTCCCTTTCTCAATTTATATACTTTGTTCTCATCTATGTAAACATATCATGAGCTTGCTTCATGTACACAATCTGTTAGACTGGCATTAAGGTAAACTGGCTCAAAATCAAAGTGTCTAATCTCCATGCCATTCTTTACATCTAAAGACAAAACCACTTTTAAACTTTTGGTTTTCTGTGGGAGCAAAGGTCTTATCATAGGACTCATCTTTCTCTTGTGAGAATCCCCGAGTCACCAACTTTGCCTTATATTTTAAACTCCCATTCTGGCATGACTTTCCATTTATATACCCATCTGGACCCCACAACTTTCTGGTCCCTTGGCATGTCTACAACATCAAATAATTTCTTTTCTACCAATGACTTGAATTCTGTGTCTATGTCAGTATTCTATCTACTTTCTTCCTTGATTGAATAGTTCTGCACTTCTGAATAACTTTGATTCACAACACATATTACACACCTTTGCTTGCTGCACTACAAAGTGATCAGGAGCTTTCCTGACTCTCTTTGACCTCCTGGGTATTACAACAGTGTCTTCTTCACTACTGCTTTCACTTTGCATCATATCTTTTCTTGTTAACTGTGTTGTGGAGATGTCAGGTATGTGTTCTGAAGTGCTTGGCTGTAGCTGTACACTATCAGGGATTTCCACTCCTTCATTTGTGGATATTGGCTCCTCTGGGACTAGTGGGTTTAACACTAGAACTCCAGACCCTGTTTAAGACATGGTTTGCACAAATCACAACTTCACCCTACAAATTACTGAGTGCCTGGGCATCAACCAGCATACAGTCTTTCATGGATTGCAAGAAACCTACCCTTCACTCAACTAGGCCATTCTAAGCTGGGCTATGCGGGTTTGTTGCTTTATGCTGAATGCCCTTTGTCCTTAGCCAATTCTGGAATGCATTTCCAAGAAATTCCCCATGTCTGCCAGAGATGAATGTTACCACTTTAAAGGGAAACTTCCTTTCCATCATGGCTACCCACTCCTTGAATTTGGTAAATGTCTAGTCTTTGGTCCATATCTTGTATAGTGATCAACCAAAACAAAAATATATTGAGCACCTCCCACACTTGCCTTAAATGGTCCAGCAAGGACTCCATGAACCACCTGGAAGGCTGCTTTGTTACTCTTTGGCTTTCTTTGGCAACAGGAAAAACCTTGACTTTAACCTTCTTGCAGGCTGTGCAGTCCAGGAACTTTTGGCATGGCTTTACTTTAAACTCTGGACACATCTTTGCCAATTTTGCCAATACAGCAAAACTGGCATGTCCAAGCACATGCACTGATCATGCAAGGGCACACTGAACATTGTCATATTGGTTACATCTGGCTTGTCTGCTTGTGGGTGCAAGTAATATAGTCTGTCCCTTTAATCACCCTTAATACAGACCTTACCATCCTTAGAAATTAAACATTAATTTTTCACAAACATCACCTTATACCCATCACCAGTTAAGATAGATACACTGAGAAAAGAGTTCTTCAGATTTGGAGCAAACAAAACTTGGGAAAATTGTTTCCCTAAGCAGAGAATGAATGCAGTTCCCATCTTCTCCACCTTCCTTGGAGCTCCATTAGCCAAGTCCACTTTGGAGACTGTTGAAGGCTTCACATCATGTAAAAGCTCCAAACAGTTAACCATATGGTGTGTAGCTCCAGAATCTGGCAATCACACCTGCTTGGCTTCAGCTTTGCAAACAGATGCAATAAGAAAGCCCTGCCCAGCTGCCTGAGAGGATTTGCTTGCAGGCTTCTGCTGCTGCTGTCTCTGCTTCCTCTTGTGGCCAAACCTAGACAATTTCTCTTCAAATGTCCCTCCTTTCCACATTAGTAGCACCAGCTCACTAGGCTGCACATAGCCTTCCCTTGCTCCTGAGACAATGTTGCTCCTTATTATCTCTCCTGGCATGCTGCTAATCATGATTTCCACCCTGAAAGCTCCTCCGCTCTTGCTCTTCCAAGATACGGGCAGAGACTAGGTTCAAGGTCAGTTCTGTCTCTGGAAAACTCTGTAGACTGTGAAAAAAGTCCCAACTCTTACTCAGGCTGCCAAGTACAATGTAAGCTTTTTGTGCCTCAGAGAAATGCATGCCTCTGTTTTGCAGTTCATTAAACAGAGCCCTGAGTTTGCCCAAATGATACTTTACATCCTCACCATCTCTCAGCTTGGTGTTGTAAAGTAATCTTGGACACACAGGAGTCAGGCTGGTAAATATGCTTCAAACTCTGCCAGCACTCCAACACTGTAGTTGTGTTGGTTATGTAAACAATCTGGTCAGCTTGTAAACACAAAATAATTGTAGCTCTTACCTTTTGGTCAGCAAGCATCTGCTCATCTTTTCATGGTCTCAGGGATGGGTTAGTTACATAATTCACCAAGTTCTCTCAGACAAACAGACTTTTCACATCACTGACCATGTAGAATAATTGGTGTCATCTAATTTAGCAAAGTTCATCATTTCTGTGACTCCAGCCATATCTTCAAGCTATTTACAAAACAAGTCACACAAAAATGAAAACAAAATTCTTTGCTCTGTGGCTTGGGGTCAGCTAAAAATCTCAACAATAAGCCAAATACTCACTGCTTGTTCCTTGCAAAACACAGTAAATACAAACAAAATGCACACTGCAAACACTGTTCTTCTGTGCACAGTTTCTTCCTTTAGCCTCTCAGCAGCACAACACAGCCTGGGATATACTGGCTTTAATTCAGAAACAAAAACTTTGCAGAACTGGAAGAAAGACCAAAAACTGAAGCGCTGGTCTAAAGTGGGTTCAGACTGGCACAGACTGGTGCAGAGTGCACCAATAATCCATTGTTGGCTCTCTTCTATGTCCTGCTGATGTGCAACCACAAAAACAAAAACCTAGGCCCAGCAGAGATGCCAACTATCAGCACTGTCTGAAATAACTGTCCCCAACTGTAGCTAATAACAGCAGAGTGCAGAAGCACCATCTCAGTTTGTAGTATTTGGCAATATTGCACTGACCAACTTTGAATGATTCACAGACACAGTTGGATTCTTCCAAAGTCCTTGGAGGCTCTTTTATCTCCTGTTGAAACATACAAGGTATTTATAAACTCTCACTAACATTTACTGTCTGCTATAAACAATCCACTATCCTCATGAATTCATATGTGCCCTGAGTCTCAGAGCCCTTATATACAGTGGAAATAGCTAAGGGTCAACACCTGATGTTACTTATCATTTCCAGCCATACAAACTATTTTATAACATCTTAAAGGAACATTGTTCGCAACAGTTTCTCCCATAAAGAGATGGACTGAAAAAGTAATCATCTCAGGTTGTAAGTTTTGCTGTACAACGGGGTAGTGGTGTTTGGTAAATTTGAAACCAAGGAAACATATGTTGCTAAAAAAGATAATTACCTAATGTCATGTTGTCACAAGAAAGATCTCCATGCAAATGTCTGAATCCATTCCCATGAAAAGATAGGAAGTTGCTGAATAGAAAAATCTACCTTCAGCAACAAGGGTTTCTTGCCCAGTTCCTGATACTACAGAGCAAATCTCGTAAAAATTACTTTCTCAGTACAATTGCCAGAATCGTCTAGCAAGGTGACCAATGGCCAGTCTGACTGAAGGATTCTGGGCACTGTGCTTGTGTAATTGTTGTTTTGATGTGGTTATGTGATGTTCCCAACTTTTTCATTGTGGTGGGATTGCATGCTCCTGTGAGGCAAGAGGCTATGGTGACAGCAGCAGTGCTGCTGGCAGGATTTTCTATGTCAGAGAGGCTTTGGCTGAGGAGCCAGACTAAGGGGCCGTACAGACAGCCCCTAAGGAGTGGCTCTGTGTTGGCCCTGGGAGCGCCAGATCAGGGTCACGGCAACCACATGCCGTAGCCCTGATTCAGCAGTTTGCCGCTCCAAAAAGAGCTGGCAAATGCCTCTCCTTTTTGGAGTGGCAAAAAGTCGCCCTTACTGCCCCTGCTGCAGCTCTTCTGCACTTCTTTGGAGCAGCATGTCTAAATGCTCTGCCAAGGGAGAGCCCTGATGCTGTGCACCATGTGGTGTGACAGTGGAGTTGGGGTGGCCGGCGTGCAGTCACCCCACCCCAACTCCACCCCCAGGCTGGCCCTTTTGGCCAGTCTGTACAGGCCCTAAATATGCCAAAGATCAGTAGTGGTAGTGGGTAACACTGGCAGAGGGTCTCTCAGAGACAATAGCAGTGGCACTCATAGCTAATAGTTGTTGGCAGTGCACAGAAAGAGGCACAGTGAACTCCTTTTGAATGTCTTTTACTACAAAAACTCTATGATGAAACAATCCAAAATGAAATGAGAGATAGTGTCAAAAAATGAAACTCTTGGTCTGATAGCATTAAATGAACTACTGGAATACAGTAGAGGACAACTATGAGTAGAGCTGTAGCTAATGACACAACTGGATTCAAATGAAAATTCAGCTGTTGACATGTTCAGAGGTGAAAGGAAAGTTTGAAGCTACACAACACATATTATAGGAACATGTAGTGTGAAAAATATTAATTGGGGGAGCTAGGCATAATAAGACAAGAAATGGAAAGTATAAACATTGCAATACTTGGGATAAGTGAGCTAAAGTGGACAGGAATGGGACATTTTGAGTCAGATAATTACACAGTGTTTTACACAGGAAATGAAAATCCAAAAAGTAATGGGGTGGCATTAATAGTGAGAAGAGATACAGCAAAAGCAGTCAAATAATAGAATGCAAAGTCTGACCAAAAATATCAAAAAGAAGACTTCAGGGGAAAACCCCATCAATATAATACAATCCAAGTTTATGCTCCAATTACAGAGGTAGAAAAAGAAGAAATGGAAACAGTCTATGCTGGAGCCCAGGAAGTAACTGATCACACCCTAAAATAGGCTTCTTGTTAAGCATAGCCAATTGGAATGCAAAGTCATAGTGCCCCTAATATCAAATGGCAAAATCAAGCATTGCTTTTTGGATTTATTTTTTAAAAATACTTTCAACCCATGTATAGTTGAATCCATGTTTACAGGGGATCATCTGTATATCTGGTGTGCTATGTAACCCTATCTTCTGTATGTAAAATTCAGGACTGGTATACATTTATACAGCAAGTAATTAGCTGTTAGCAACCCAAGAGAGAACTCTGGTGACTCTACCACTGTGTTGGTTTTATTTTCAATCACATTCTGTTTTATACAGCAAGTCATTTGATCTTATTATTCAGGTAAAGATAAAAAAACACATATGTCATCATAACCAAAGAAATGAACACATACCCACCCCAAATGTTATGCTTAGTTTTGCCCTACTTTTAAAGGAGTCTGAGCACTGAATATTGGTTAGGAAAATTTAAGTTTGCAAGCCTAGCATTCTTTTGAATTAAAAATAAGCCTGCTTCAAATAGGACTGCAGGTGCAAATAAACTAAGGCAAAGTAAAATTAAACAATTAATGCCTTTATTAACCAGTACAATAGCATTGACTTTGTGCTGAAATATACATCAGCAAAAACTGAAAAGCTCAATATAGTTTAAACAAGCAGAAGGAAAGTAAATCAGGAAGAATTGTTGTTGAATTGGTGGTGTCATCAACATCTTTGAAATATGTTATTTCTATCAATATGCTATTTCTATCCATTTTTACTCAACTTTCTGTTGAGAAGTTTCAGCAATAGCTGCATTGTTAACTGATGATTAACAGATTGTGATTGCTGCTTTTCCATGGAAATCTTTTTAAAAATCATGTTCTCATTATGATATGCAAGTCCTATTACTTGTCTGAAAACAATGTCAAAATGACAGTCTCTTTAGTTTTATATATTTTCAGTAATATTGCCAGTGTATAAAATAAGAAGAGAGCCAAAATGGTGAAATGGTTTGAGTATTAGACTATGGGCCTCTGCAGATGGGCACTTTGCGGCATGTTAGAGGCAGGGAAGGGGAGGGGCAGCCTCACACCGGCTGCCCCAACCCCTACCCGAAGACGTCCTGACACCACGTGCCCTTACGCTTCTCCCGGCATAGTGTCCTCATGCGCTATGCCAGAAGAGGCATAGAAGAGCCGCGCGGCAGCTCTTGGGGTGGCCTTTTGCCACCTCTAATAGGAGCGGCATTTTGCCGCTCTTTTAAGAGGCAGCAAATGGGAGAATTGGGGCCACTGTGTGTGCCAGCGGCAGCCCCGATCCCTGGGCAATTCACACACACACAGCCTCAGAGAAATTAACAAATCCTGCAAAGAAAATCCCATGATAGGGTCCCCATAAGTCAAAAATGACATGAAAGAACACAACAACAACAAACAAGATCAAATGACTTGCTGTATAAAACAGAATGCAATTGAAAATAAAACTGAATAAATATCTATTGATTTTCTACAAACTTTCCCTTTTGTTAATAGAATCTTGGCATGAGATTGCATTGTTATTCAGTCCTGTAACACTGCTGATATGCCTTTCACACTCTTTCTAGAATGGTAAAACAAAAGTATAGCCCTATCCCTTAAAGAAAATCAACAAGTATAACAGTTATCTCCCTTCTGTCCACAACTATTTGCATGATGGAAAATGTGTCATATAAGGTTGGTTATAGATGGGAAAGGCTCATTTGAAGCATCCCCAATTAGGACAGTAAAAGCAGCATACAGATATGTGGGGAATTGTGATGGAGTCACTGGGCAGACTAGGCACATAAAACACACTACCAAAGATATAAAACCTGTAAGAGGAAGACACTTTTGATCCTAGCCCTTATACATTTAGGGAAAGTGTATAAAGGATGGATGATGGGCAGGTGTCATTGATGAGGGGTTTTCAAATGTTTCTGAGGTAAAAAGGTAATCTCAAGACATACAGATAGCCCCTGGTGACAGGGATACATGAGGGAGGAATGGAAAGCATGGATTGCTGAGGATAGGTGGAAGTAGCAAGTACCATAGGAAAAGAGGTATGGAGTAAGCATATACCTGAATGAGAGAGAGAACAAGTTTAATGTATTAAGGTTTTTTGTTTTGTTTCATTTTGCTATAGCTAAGCAGGAAAAAAATAGAGTTTTTCTTTGTCTCAACCCTTCTCCTTCTCTGAATATTCTCAAGCATTTTATTTTGTTTTATTACTTTACAATATCTTCATGTCTGGGCCATTGAAGATATTGTTGTCCTAGTAACAGCAGTAAAATATGTTGTGGAACTACTGTACTAATGGAGACCTTCACTGCTGAGAAAATGTTGGAAACCTTCTATGCTCCCCTGACCACCTCAATTTATCATCCCATAAATAGGATGAAGAATTTTGATAGGTTATTTGTGTACAACTCTCCTCTCACCTTCCATCTCTAGTTCTGTGACTGAGATGTCAGAGTCTAAACCTTCTGGGAACTACACCTCTTCACCCTCTCCTTTGTCTTGGCATCTAAATGCTGTGACAGAGAAACACCCTTTCGCTGCCTGCTGTCTGGTTGGGCAGGTGGCATGACAGTGGCATTAGGGTGGAGTCAGGGTGGCTGGCATGCTGGTGCTATGCCCCAACTCTGCCCCGAGGCTGGCCTAAAGTGCTGGCCTGTACAGCCCCTAAGTTCCCAGAAGTGTGTGACTTGTATTATGCACACTGGTATTACACACTGGTATTTAATGGGAGTCACTTTTAAGTTGCCGGGGGTGTGTGTGTTGGCTTTAGCTAAATGAATCTTTTGGGTCTAAATTAATTTCTCCTACTTCATCATTCCCTTCCGTCAATTATGTGGTGTATGGAATATGTAGGAAAGGGAGAGAGTAGTGGAGATGTCAAAAGAAGAGGAATGGCTCTGGGCTTGAGGAAAACTTTTTATATCATTATCCAAGTGCTTAGCACTGTGTAAGCAAGGTAAAATTACCAATATATTAGAAAGGGGCTAAATTCAGCTCATCCAGCTAATCACATACAATAACGTGCAACAGATACCAGAATAAAATTAATGGAGGAGGAAAACAAAAGAGAATCATCATCCACTCTCAATTCCCAGAAAGATATCTCAACAAATAGTTGTGTACTGGGACCAGCCTAACAGGCCTGATATTCTTTAAGGTTCATGGCTTCTTCAATGCCATACAAACAAGTCAGTTGCCCATTGCATTCTGTACCAGGACTCTTTTTTCCTTCAGTTCCATTCTTCTTCAGTTGCCTCCCAGTCTCAAATTTTCAAATGCTTTCCAGTGCTTTTTGGGCTGCATTCTTCTGATCAGCAACAGAGCCATGTGGCACATTTCCTTCAGTATTAATCCTTCTGCTGCCAGAAGAAGAGTCATCCACTCTAATAAATTCTAACATTATAAAATTAATTACCTTGTCAGGTCATGGGATTAACTTTAATGTTAATCAGGAAATCAAACAAGTCATGCTGGTAGACAAATCTAATGAGTTAATAATTTGATGAGTTAATTTATTAGTTATTTCCAAGTTGCGGATCTATGGATATATGCTTATTCTCACACATGAATATGAGAAATCTCAAAATTTTTCTCCTTTTCTGCAAGAAGGTGAGAGTTTTTTTACATATTCACACAAATTGTGAGAATAGTTTTTGTATGGACTTCTGGATGGGTTATCTGCATTTTTTTTAATCATTAAGCCTATCTTTCTGTGTTTGCTTTGTCTATTTCTTAACAGGGTATTCCTGTGCATAGAAATGTTCTGTCTTGTCTAGAATGAGTAATTTTAAAAATATCCTTCACATCCCCAATGTAATCAAAAGGATGTCAGAATACAGGCAGTTTTATAAAACTGACCACACATGGTATCAAGAACTCCCCCCCATTGAAAAAAAATATCATTCTGTCATAAAGCCTCAGAGCAATAACCCTATGACTTAACCAATAATAGTATTTTGTGATAAGGGCAGTATCAGCACTGAAAACATCAGTCAAGTTGGCAAGACAATACAGAAATGGAAAAACTATTACAGCACAAAAAAGAGGCAACTTCTCTAAAGCTGCAACCTGGGAGCGCTCATTTCACCTCATAGATTTCATAGATGAAATGAGAAAAACACATAAAAGCTAAGTACATGGGCTGAACTTTCTCTAGGCCCAGCTGTTTCCATAATACCAAACCCCAGGCATATAAGTGAAAAAAGTCAATCTGGAAGAGTGGGGAAATATGGGGGCTAAAGTAAGGTAATAGAAAAAACTGGATCACAAGACAAATAATGTCCAGGAAAGGAGGTGTGATATAGAGCAGTGCTACTCAGATCGGTGCTGCAATGACTAGTGTGTGAGCTGTTGGTTGCTGGTATGTAGCAAATTTCCAGGAGAGAATGAAACAATTGTAATTGTAATCAATGGGTACAAATATGCTAGAGGCCCCGGCACATGTGTGGATGCTGTTTGACCACATCAGATAGTGAAACAGAAATGTCCTAGGAAAGAAAGAAGGAAAAGTCATGTGGGCAGACATGTGTGAATGAAATGGACCAGATGAAGCAATGAACAAAGGTAAGACATAAGGACTTAAAGATCAGGCAGCTTAAGAGAGAAAAACTAGGAGAAAGACCCCCCATGCATTGGAAGGGGTTCTTCATTGCACCGGCCTAGTAAATGATGCCGGACGCTTGATTGGCTGAAGGGGGGGGGGAGTTCTGTCTCTTCTTCTGCTGCCCAGCCAATCGGGATAGGGATCCTCTAGGATCCCTTCTCGATGGTAGTCTTGCTTATCGCAAGACTACCAACGAGAATTGGGGGGGTATAAAGCCTCACAGCTGCCTTGTGTCAGCAGCCATTTTGGAGAAGTGGACAAACAAAGAGCTTGTCCGCTCATTGTTTTACAGCGGCCTAGCTAGCGACCGGGAGCCTGAGGCTTGGGTCGTGGCTTGATCGGCTTCCAAGGAGGCCTGTCGGCTTGCGGCTGTGGCTGCGGCTGGTGCAATTGGGGCTGGTGCTCCGTCCCTATCTGGGCCTGAGGAGAAGCGGCCCTGGTGACGGAGGGACCCTATCGGCTCGCGACTGCAGCCTCAGAGGCCGATTTTTCTCCTGGTTGGACAGGCTGCAAGCGGAGGCCGGGGAAGGCTAAGGTTTGGAGGGCCTCTGAGTGGTGCTAGATCCCCCTGGATACTGGCGTGACACTGCGAGTGCAGGGGCGCCATTCCTTGTAAAGGGGGAAGCCGGCATAATATAAACACGAGGCTTTTGGAGGCCTGTGCAGGTCTGACCGCAATTCACATTTATCCTGGTGCTGAGTGGTGTCCATAAATCATTATAATGATAACAATAATAATAAATGTAATAAAAAATATGTTATAAAACACTGGCCAAGGGTTTCTGGCTTGGTTTCTTTGTCCCAAAAAGGGAAATTTCAGGCTTTTAGCATCCCAAAAAGGGGAGTGATAGGCCTTTTTGGCCTTTATCTGGTGGTCCTACACTAGTCAGTATATTCTGGTTTGGTTCTTGTGTCCCACAAAGGGAAGTGGTAGGTCTTTGGGCCATTAACCGGGTCCCTATTCTGGGACAGGCTGCTGGGGGGACACGTGTTCATCATCTAATTTTTACACTCTGCCCAATAATAATAATAATAGTTTTTAAAAAAGCTATATATCTATATCTATCTATATCTATATCTATATCTAGATAGATAGATAGATAGATAGATAGAAAGAAAATATTGAGTTAGACATTAAATATTAAAATTAGGACATTAAGACAATTGAGCTTTGAGTAGTCTCTTGGATAATTAATAAGGTAATCATGCAGCGCAGTAAGCCACAGTCTAAGCGGCGTGCGGCCTCGGCTGGGCCCAATTCTGGCGGTCAGCACCGAAGAGACTAAATGACCCTCAAAATAAGGATGATGAGATAGCAGCTCAGTTGTCACAATTAGGCCACACTATGCAGGCTTATGTTGCTGCTTGTGAACAGCTAGCACAAACTAGGGTTCAGGGTTATAATACAGGGTCCCGATCAAGTACAATGTCAAGTCGGGACCAAGTTTCTGGGCAGCAGGCTACACAGGTACAACCAAGTACTTCAACTGCCATGTCTTTTGAGGATGTGGCACGTGGTCCCCTGGTCTCATCTGCTATGGAGGTTGGTCAGCCAACTGTAGCAGACGTTATGGAACTCTTAAAGAGAGTTCCTGGTGTGGCACAACAGGGAGCACCTGCCCCTGTGCTTGAGCAGCCTACTCTGGCAGACTTGTATAGTTTGGTACAGAGGGCTGTGGTTTCAGGTCAGGATAGTGTGTCTGCACCTGAAACTGTGGAAATTGCTAACAGGGATGGGGGAAGTGTTTCTTCTATTCCGCAGACTGGCACCCGAGCAGTGGCTGTGGCACACTCGGTGGGAGCATCAAAAACATCAGGAGAGGCTGCTCAGCAATTGGCTAGTACAGGTTTGTCCCTGTCTTTGAATGCTATAACTTCTTGGCCCACCACGGTGTGGTCCTCTGGTGGCCCAGTTGGGCACAATGCTGGTGGGGCAAGTTCCTTAAATGTTTCTGTAGCAGCACCTTCGACTTTATCAGTTGCACCTGAGGTGCCTGACTCGAGGGTGCAAGCTGAGCAGCTTACGGTTACCAAGTGACACAAGGCCTTTGGTCACAGTGGGAGCCTTAGGTCTGGCTGGAGTCAACCGGGCAGTTGAGTGCAACCCCTATGCTGGGATGTCAATGCCCTTAGGATCTCACCTTCCCCTCTCTACTAAAGAGAGAATATGGAAAGGAGAACACATAGACCTATTTTCTTTGACTTTTCGTGCCCCTGAGCTGCAAATTATGGTTAAAGATGGGGTCGTGTTCAGTCTCCCCAAAGAATTCCAGGCGCACAAGCATCCTAAGTTGGAAAGAAACTTTGTAAATTGGATGATGGGATTTACCATATACAGAGGTGTGATAGAATAAAAAGACCAGTCCAGGGCTCCTGATTTTTCAAAATACCAAGAAATAATGATCAAAGCTTACACAAACTGTCATTTTAACTCTAGGGGAGCAGCATGGCTCCAGTACGATGAACAGTTCCTGATGAGAGCTGCTATGGATCTGTCTTTGTCATGGCAGCACGTCTAATCTGAATTTTGGGCAGATGTTATGCTGGGGGCCTCCCCTTCGAGCTGGTGTGATAATGGCTTTGTGCCCATGGTCACGCAGCCGAAAGGGCAGTATGCGAGGCCTAGCACGGGGGAGAAAAAGGTTACAGGTTTAGGGATTTCAACTCTGGCAAGTGCTCTAGGCAGCAATGTAGGTTCGACCATAAAGGCAACATTTGCAAGGGTAATCACCCAGGCACCTCCTGTTTCAGGGGGAAGAAGGTCGGGGCTGGAGTCTCCGGGCAACATTCAGCAGCAGGAGGGAAAGGCGCCAACACCAATTACACTGGATGTGTTGGATGCTTGTTTGCGGATTTACCCGAATCTGGATTCCGCTCAATATTTGTTAGACGGGTTTTCAAATGGTTTTCATATTCCTTATACAGGTTTGAGGGTGCACCGATTTGCGCCCTCAAACCTGTATAAGGAATATGAAAACCGGTGCACCCTCAAACCTGTATAAGGAATATGAAAACCATTTGAAAACCCGTCTAACAAATATTGAGTGGTGAGGGAGTCACCAGAGTTAGTCAGGGAGAAGCTGGCTAAAGAATTGGCTGCTGGTAGGATATCAGGGCCTCATCAACATCTGCCAATGCTGACACTAAGGCTGTCACCTTTGGGCGTCATTCCTAAGAAGGCACCTGGTGAGTTCTGTTTAATTCACAATTTGTCATACCCAAAAGGGGACTCTGTTAATGATGCCATTGATCCAGTTTTGGCATTTGTGAAATATGCATCATTTGATGCACCAGTGCAGATGGTATGGGCATTAGGTAGGGGTACCCTATTGGCTAGGTGTGATATAAAATCAGCTTTCAGGCTTTTGCCAGTACACCTTGATGATTTTGACTTATTAGGTTTTCAATTTAGAGAGATGTACTATTTTGACAAGGCTATGCCAATGGGGTGCTCTATCTCGTGCTCTGCATTTGAAAAATTTAGTACATTTTTGCACTGGTGTGCGGTCAAGAGGTCAGGTAATCAAGCTATTACTCATTATTTAGATGACTTCTTGTTCGCTGGAGCTCACAGTACTACAGGGTGTGTAGATACCGTGTTGGCATTTCAGGTGTTGATGGCCGAGATGGGAGTTCCTTTGGCGGAGGAAAAGACGGAGGGTCCTGGCACCCATCTGACCTTCTTGGGCATTGAGTTAGACACAGTTGAGGGGATTTCTCACCTCCCAGTAGAAAAACTTGAAGCGATGAGACATCAGGTAAGGTTAATGTGTGGTAGGACTAAGGCCACACTTTGAGAATTTCAATCCCTGACAGGGTTGTTAAATTTCGCATGTAAAGTTATCATTCCTGGACAAGCCTTTTGTGCTCGCTTGTACAATGCTACTAAAGGGTTTTTTGCTTCACATCACCATATTAGGATGACTAAAGGGATTAGAGCTGATTTGAAGGTTTGGGAGTCATTTTTGGACCAATTTAATGGAGTCTCCTTTTGGAGGTCAGAAATGCTTTTAAAGGCGGACCTCCAGGTACACTCCGATGCCTCTGGAGCACATGGTTTTGGCCTCTATTGGAAAGGTCAGTGGGCAGCTGAGGGATGGCCACAAACTTGGGTGGATAAGGGTTGGACACGTGATCTCACTTTTCTTGAGCTCTTCCCTATTGTGGTTGCAGTTCATTTGTGGCCAATTCAATTTAAAAATAAAACTGTTTGGTGTTGGTGCAACAGCCAAGCGGTGGTTCATGTAGTGAACTCCCAAACCTCCAAGTCCTTAAGGGTGATGGCATTGGTTAGAGCAATGGTTACTCAATGTTTGAGATACAATGTGTTGTTTCTGGGTTGCCATGTACCAAGGTTACTAAATCCATTGGCAGACACTGTTTCTCATTTTCAGTTTTCCAGGTTTCATCAACTTGCCCTGGAGGTTGCACCTCAACCACTTGGAGGTACTGGAACATCTGTGGAGCCTTGGAGAATAGAAATCGACAGGGCGATTCTCCAGTCTGTCACTCCATCGACATGAGCTTTTAGGCTGTTTCTGTCTATGGAAGGGGAGGTTGAGGTTTGGCCATTGAGGGTGGAGACTGTGTTACATTTTGCGGTTCATCTTCGACAGTCAAGTTTGTCCCCGGTCACTATTAAGGCAAGGTTAGCAGCTCTGTCCTTTTATTCCAGAGTGGGAGGGTTCACTGACCCTACGGGGGATTTTAAAGTCTGCAGGGCCCTGGAAGGTTGGACTAGGGAGCTTCCTCCGGTACGCAATACTCGCTTGCTGGTAACAGGATCAATTCTCATAAAAATTTGGCAATCTCTGCCGGAGGTATGTTCTTCAAATCAGGAAGTGATTCTACTCAGGGCTGTTTTTTCAGTGGCATTTTTTGTGGACACTAGAATTAGCGAGCTGGTTCCTAGCTCTTGCTCAGATACTTCGGGCAGAGCACGTTACCTATCTGACGTTCAAATTAGTGAACAGGGAGTTCAAATATGTTTTCGGCGTTCTAAGACTGACCAGTTGGCTAAGGGACAAACAGTCACATTGTCTAGAGCACCATTAGGTCAAATTTGTCCTGTTTTAACCTTGTCAGATTATCTTAGGCTTCACCCAACTGGGCCAGGCTATTTGTTCCTTCATGTTTCGGGCCTTCCGTTGACACAGTTTCAATTTCAAGCTGTGTTGCAACAGACTTTGAGGCATGCAGGTTTGCCAGCAGCCCAGTTCTCAGCTCATTAGTTTTGTATAGGGGCAGCGACTGCTGCTGCTTCGCTGGGTGTGAATGACGCTACAATACGGCGGATTGGGGGTTGGCGGTCCAGGGCTTTTAAGTCCTATATTCACCCGTAAGGTATGGGTTGGGCCTAGCATTATCTAGTTGAGGTGTTTCATTGTTATACTTAATATGTTTTTTCTATTAAAGCAGATCTGAATTTTGAAGATGCTTGGATCATCGGGCACAGCTTTGTGTTCTGGGCGGAATGTTGTGTACTTCAATCGTGTCACGATTGGAATCTGGGGATAAGAGAGGTTCAGCGAGTACGATGGTTTGGTTGGAGAGGAATGCTATGGGGAGCTCTCATTCCACACATCGAGTTATCTGCGACATTTGCACCGCCTAGGATTCTACTGGTACACTTGGGAGGGAATGACCTTGTTAAATTACCTTGTTTCAAGTTGGCCAAAAGGATCATAAACGACATGCAAGACATTAAGTGCAGATTCCCGCAAACAGTGTTGATGCGGACCATGTTTTTGCCACAACATGCTTGGATGGGAGCAAGAAAGGACTTGTCAATCAACGCGGCCGGTTGTTGGCTGAATAGATCCATGGTTGAGAAGTTGGGAGTTTGGGGGATTGGAGTTGTTGAGCATGAGGGTATTCAGATTGATATGCCACATTTGGACAGGGGTGATGCGGTTCATCTCTCCCCTGAGGGTTGTGATGTATACTTGGAGTCCATCACTCGTAGCACTGAACAAGCTCTCCTGGGGGGGGGATGCCAAGCTAGGCTGGCCCCCTCCTGTGGCGGGCAGGGACACCCCCCCCAGGGATAAGTTAGTTAATTGGAATTATGAAATTGGTTCAAGTTTAATTGGACAAAGAGTATACTTCAAGGGGTTAAACAAATTGTTGATATGTCATCATCAAACCAATTGATGACATCATGCACAAGTTACATCATGAGCTAAATTATGATGTCATTTCCGGTTGGGGGGAGATGATTTATTTGGGGGGGTGTTTAATTGGAACTTGATATTCTTGACACATGAATTAAAGAGATAGATTGACGCGGTTGGTTAGATTGGATATGTAACGGAACACATGTGTCAAGAACAATGTAAATTGTGGTTAAATTGAATTGTTAAAGAATTATTGATGACCCTGTACAAATAAAATTGTGGCCAAGTTTACAACCATAATTTTGAGTATGGTTTCATTTTTGTGTCGGTGCAACTGGAGGCTATATGAAAGATATCAGAGGAGAAAAAGTCTAGCAGGAAATACAGCCAGCCCTCCATATCCACAGATTATTTATCCATGAATTCAACCATTCACAACTTGAAAACGTGTGTGTGTGTGTGTATGCAAATTCTAAAAAGCAAACCTTGATTTTACCATTTTATATAATGGAAATAATTTTACAATCCCATTGTATTTAATGGGATTTGAGCATCCACTAATTTTGGTATCCAGAGGTTTCTGGAACCAAACCCCAGTGGATACCAAAGGCTCACTGTGCAAAATAATTAAACTCTTTTAGGGAACATCTGTATGGCTATTTGCTATCTACATTTTCGCAAGAAGCATATCTCATCCATTATTATCAGATATTGCTATACTTACTGCCACAGATTTTTGGATGGGAGGCAGCATTTTCTCAGTGAAGAATATTCCAGATTAATTATGGGCAGAAAGGATTATAAGAGTGTTTCCTGTCTCAGTAGGTCTTTCTGCGCTCTGATTTTGTCCTGTATCTTTAGTAATTCTTTCAACATGCCACCTGGTTTTGATTTCATAGCCTTGACTTTTAGATTACTTCTCAGACTTGTCTCCAAATACTCCTGTCTGTATTACTGGATTGTCCCATGGTTTCTGGTCTTGAGTTTCTGGATTTCTTCAGTCTGTTACCCTTGTCCCATCCTTGACACAAATCATTACCAGGTCATAGTAATGCTGCCTCTGGTAATTTTTTAACTGATACTTTGCATCATCATATTCATCATTTGGTAGACTGTGAAATGAAGAAAGACAAAAATTCATTTCAATCTGTTTTGTTTTTTTGTAGCTGCCCATGCCCAACTGTAGTTGGTCTACAAGTAGCATCACAGTATCTTTCCCCCTGTTGCCTTGCAAAAGGTACTGGGAACATGCTAAATTATCTGATTATACCTTATTGACTCCTAGATTCTTTGATAGAATCCAGTTCACTGATAGTTCAGAATTCCAGCATGTGACACCTAGTAAACCTGAGTGTGAAACTGACATGATGATGATGAGGAGGAGGAGGAGGAGGAGGAGGAGAAGCAGGAGAAGAAGAAGAAGACTGGATCTCTGCTATCATGCTGCACACAGGGTTCCCTTTCTCCCTGCAGTGCCCCCCCCTCCCCCATATTGCAATTTGAACATATGGACCAGAGCACAGCCAGCATATTTGTATAGTTCTGGTTGCAAATAGAGTTGGTTGTAAGAAGAGTCAAAGATTTCCAAAACAGTTGACTAGATCTAGATGGGTGGCACAGCATGGGGAATAGTAGGTTCTATTTGTGTTCTCAAGCCTTTTGTCTGAATATTTATTTTTAGAAAAAGTTAAAAAAAAAGGAAAGGTACAAACTATGAACTGAGATTAGTCTCTTAGAATTATTTTCACTTTTCAGCATTTTCATATTGGTATATTAGTAACCCCCCCCCCCCCCACACACACACACCAATAATGTTCGTTTGCAATTAAATAAGCTCCTACATTTTCTCCAAAAGCATTTTTGAGGAATAAATGGTTGAATTTTCCTGTCAGCAACAGGCATAAGGCATCTCAACCTTGAACTAACACCATTTTTTTTAAAAAAAAGCAGTTTACAGAGCCTTTCCAGATTATCAGTTTTTAGAACAATAAATGTGCAGTTATTGCTCATTTGTTCTGAAGGATCAGAATGTCATCCATTGAGGCAGTAATTTTATTGAAGGGAATATCACATTTTCCCAGCACTCAAACCAAAAATATTTGTCACTACAAAATAGTATTCCTCTTCAGCTACTTTGTTCATTGCTACAGTGTTTGTTATATGAATTTCAGATGCATTTGTTTGAAGTGTTTATTGTACCACATGTCTGCCATTTTTGTGAATAAATGTTAAGGCACAGGATCATTATATTTCTTGTGTCATAAATTATATGGAATATTAGTATAATGTTTGGAATGTTCAGTGTTCCTCACATGAGGGATGGAAGGAATTTAAAAAAAAATTTGATAAATGTTTTTAAAAATGTTTCTTTAATGTCAAGAAACTTTGATCAGGGCAAATCAAGCCTATCAAAAATTTAAATGTAGTATTTTTTCAGAGTAAACATTATTGTTGCTAATGGAAACAGGTTCTGCACAGACGATTTCTTCTTCAAAATACCACAAATGAATTTTGCAGATAATAACTTCCTAATTGCAAAATTCTCTGTGCAGAACTTTCTGTTATTATTCTCTGTACATAAAAGCTTTTTCAGTCTACCAAAAACTGAACAGTTTTCAAAGACCTTGCAATGCCGAGAGAGAGAGAGAAACAAAACCCAAGAAGCTGAAGGTTAGAATGAGGCAGGAAAAGAGTGGATGTGAGAAAGCAACCATAGAGGATGTCTGCACACATGCAAGCTAGCAATTATTGAATATAGGTGTACAAAGTTGCCAACTCTTAACAGTTTAAGATGAGTAGCATGTCAGAAAATAAGGCGTGGTAAATCTAATTCACTATCTCAAACATATGGACTTAAAAACAGAAGCTAAATACTCAATAGAAAATTGGCAAATATGTCAGTTTTTCTTGCTCTCTTGTTCAATTATTTCAATATTTCAAGTTCTTTTTGTTTCATTTATGAAGAAATTTCCAAATTTTGTAAACTTCTTATAAAACTTTTCCTAATTATTCCACATTCTTGGTAATTGCTAAGTACAAATATTCCACATAGGAAGGGCTTCTGCATTTTTCTGGAATAATTTCTTAAGGCAATATTATTATCAACAAAATTCATGTATCGAACAAAATGTTCTCCATCTTTTTATGTTAGTTCATGTGTCAATCTTTCAACATTTTTGATCATTAATGTGTCTGAAATCATTTTTAGTACCTTGCAATGTAATTTCCTTTAATGCGCTCCAAATTCACCTTGCTATTAAATACCTCCAAATTTGAACCTAAATCAATTACACAACCAGTCATGAGCCACAATGTGGTGTCATGTGCTTTGCTTGAGTGAACACATTTTATGATTCCTTAGATGGAAGCGTGTCTGTTCTTTATTGCATATTTGCATTTAAATTACTACTTTAAAATATTGGGAACTGATCTTTAGTCAACTTTTTTCTTTTATGAAAAACTATTGCTATCAGTATTCAATTACTATGCTTCCTTTGCTATTCACACAACTACGTATATGGTGACTTGATTAGGCATTTTAATAAAATGTGAATGTTTCTTAAAAGATAACTCCTATGTGGGTTTGTATGACCTAACAGAAAAATATTAACCTATTCCTCCTGCAATTAATGTTATAATTGAATCATTCTGATACATTAAATTTTGATAATTAAATGTCTTCATTTTCCCCCCTCATCATTTGTGGTCATTTTTAAAGCCAATCTCAAAATGCTATTTTCCCCCATCCCATTCTTAAATTATATAGCTTCACTGTTTTAAAATTCTCTCTCTAGCAATATAGATGTGATTTGGCATTTTACTATTTTGTTCAGTGGACAGTGACAATGAGAACAATAAAATTGTAATTTGAGTCTAACATGAAGAGTCAGGTTTGAGTTGAAAGAACAAAGTCATATCCTTTAATTGGAACGAAAGAAATGGAAAAGAATTAGGTAAAGCTGGAAAATGATTATTATATCGTATCATTTTAATAAGATTATTTTAAAAGACTGTTGCCATAATCTTTTGAAATATTGTGATAAATAGGAATATAAGAAGAGGTATGTTGGATGAGAGCAAAAGTTCATCTGCTTCAGCATCCTATTTGATGCAGAGGTCAACCAGGTACAGTGACCAACCAAATGTCACAAGTTGGACTGGAATACATTAGCTCTTTTGAAGAATCATTTGCTGCTGCTATTGCAGCCATTTCATATTATTTTAGTTTTAGCTTCCATCAAAGAGTATCTCTACTATCTTCCATGAAGAATGATTTCATATCTAATTCAACATATATCTGCTTTTAGAGATTTATTCTCATGTTTATGACCTAAAATTAATACTGTACTTCCTATGAAAATACACTGTAGGATTTTGTCAGCATCAGCAAAAACCATTTAAATCCCATTTTGGGAGAAAAGTGGGATATAAATTCAATACATAAATAAAAAGAATAAATGTGTGTATGTTTTTTTCAAATTGCCTGTCTACCTATAGCAACTCCACAAATTTCATAGGGTGAATCTTCAGGGGCGATTTTTGCCAGTTCCTTCCTCTGAAAAATAAGTATTCCCATACAAGTATTAACCAGTGCTGATCCTGCTTAGCATCCAAGATAAGATGGGATCTGGTGCCTTTAGGCTAGATATTTAGACCCAATCAGCAAACACATAAACCTAAATCCAGTTGTTAGTATCATGTACAGGAAGATGAATGAATCAGCAGGAACTTAATAAGTCATTACTTCTGTGAGTTCTTCTAATGGGTGTACTCTAGATGGGACAAATAATTATACTTAGCCACAATCTCCATTTGAGATTTTCTTCTTGTATAGTCTCCCCCCATTAACTTCACTTGAGTGAAGACCTAAGAAGACACAGAAGAACTGTTAGACATAGCAACTCTTCATGCCTATGCTACTTGCAAATTTGCATCCTTAAAAATTTCCTATTCATTTGCAGACATTTTTCTCTTCCCCTTCATGTATGATTTTTTGCAAGTATTTGTAAGTAAAACTATTGAATATATATTTTGCAAATACAATTAAGACATTTCTTTTCCCTGCTAAATGCTTTGTGTTGTGTGTTGTGGTAGTTGTTCAGCTTCTGCCTTCCCAATTTTATCATTCTAATAGAGTGATCCACTACTGTCTTTCCCAACATATTCAGAATTTAGGGGCTGGGTCATCTCAAATCACTGATGATCCTAAACTCTATCTCCTTTTCAATCATTGCCAAATAAATGGAAGTTCTAGATCATTGCCTTGATGCAGTGACATGAGTGAACAAATTGAGGCTGTCCAGAAAACATGGTAATATCTTGTCTAGTCCTAAGGTTGGGTCCAACAATGACTTGGATGCTGATAGGAACATGCTGACAGAAACCTATTAACCTGCTCTTAAGGAGTTTAAAGAAAGATCTGATTTGTTCTCATGTTTACACTGTAAACCTAGATTCTCATGTATTATGTAATTTGAGTTATTAAAAAACATGAGTAGTAACCATGAGTTGTAACCATGAGTGGTAACCATGTTACCTCTGAGGAAGAGGCAGAGAGTATCTTATAGCTTGCCCTGCCTCACATGACTGGGTATTAGTGCAGACATATTGACCTGTGGACTATTGTGACAGGTGTGTGACCTGACAGACATCATCCAACAGCAGGCTGCTATGCTCAGGAAACTACAGCATGAATAAAAGCCAGAAGCTGCAATGAACTCATCACCCTGTGAGAAAGCATTCCTGATATAAGGTATTTCATACACTCCCACCTGCCAGCTTAACAGGGTGGCTCATCCTCGTTCCCTGTGTCCTTAAAGGGAAGCAGGGCCCATGGCCCATATACTTGGGCTTATTAAGGCCTGTTATGGAGGACAAGATAGGATGACTGATAACTTTTCTCTGCATTAATCCATCATCTGCAGACATTAACTGTCAATACCTAATGAAAGCTTTCTTTTATACCTAGCCTTGGCTATTTTAGGATTTAGTTGATGAGACCTGAATGGATCAGAACTTAGATTCAAATATAGCACGAATCCAGTTTCTAATCCCAACTAAAATAAACCCATTGGGTGAATGGAAACTTGGTAAACCAACCCTTACCAGTATGTAGGTTCTGTTGATTTAATGGGACCCGTATAGATGGGGTTAGCAACTATTTTAGGTGTCTGGGTTGTTACAGCAGGAAAATGTAAATGTTCTGGTTACTACAATGTGAGAACATTTATCATAAAAAAGAGTAATGAAGAAGTCTGTAAGAAAAAACAAACCTTACCTAAGGAAATGAAAAGGGGAAAAAAGATGTGTACTTTGATTCTTATAAAGCAGAAGTGTTTCTAGGTGGCTGCTGTTAGAAGCTCATTCACTGAGAGGTCATGAAGGAAAGACAATTTCACAAATGATCTTTTATGGCCACATGAAAAGAACAGATGGCAGAAATTATGTGTGCCTGCAAAGGGACAACTCAAAGTAGATGATAACCACTTGGATTCAGGTTCTGGGGTAAACAATATTCTAATTAAGGGGAATAGTTTGTCTGAAAATGAGAATAAAAAAGGAAAATAAAACTGAATCACCTTAATTTGTGGTGGCAGCTGCACAATCTAATCAAATTTAACAATACCAATTATTATACCATAATTAACAATTCGCTGCCTATGACTTCCCAAATCTGTTGCCTCATTTCACCTAACGGTAGGGATGGCCCTATCTGATTCAGTTTCTTTTATCTCACAATAATCTCATAATAATGTATTATTCTGTGAGTGACTTTCCATGAATGAAGGTACCAATAAAAAAGGAAAGAAAATACTGTAAAAACAGAAAGTGAAATCAAAACAGTTTCTGTTGACAGATGGCTTGGGCTGGTAGATGAACTGATGAAATATATTGGTACAGAAAATAAGAAATGATTAAGGTATGGGAAAAGTCTGAACAGACTATTATGGATAACTAAATTGTTATTTTCATCTATTTATTTCTGAACAAAAGTATAATATATTATCAGAAAAACAATTGTATCTTACAAATCCATTTGAAATTTTTTTGTGATAACATTTCAGTTACCTATTACACAATCACAATCAGAACTGGGCTTTACAGGCTAATGGTTACTCCAATTCAGACATCAGAAGGGCTGTCAGACCCAGGTAAACCCATATGAATGAAAACAAATAACCACCCAAAGGGAAGACTGGATAATCTGTGTTCATGCAGCCCAAGAGGCGTGAACAGTGTTCATGAATTAGAATACTGAGGCCAGAGACAAAGTAGACCAAGGCACCCGGAAACAGCATGAGTAGACCAGGGCCTCAATTCACTTGAATAAACCAGGGTGCCTGAAGACATTTGAGTAAACCAGGCCCCCTGAAAGCAGCTTGAGTAGACAGGGGCATCAGCAGGGGAGGAGCATGGTTAGCAAGCAAGTGCTCTACAGAAATCAGAAACAGAGTAGCAGGGACTGTGGATTTGAAGCAGGAATCATGAAGCAAAAACAGGAACCAGGCCCGGTGCACTTTGGAGGACATCTCAGGAAATGCAGCTCATGTCCTCAGTGCATCTCATGTCTGAAGAAGGCATCTGCAGCGAGATGGAGGATGTCCAGGGCATGGCCTGACATCATGGAAAAAGTTTGGCGGGGACACATCTGAAGTGTCACCGGACATCAATGGAGGACATCTAAAGGTCAGGTGGGGGCATGTCTCACCCCCCCTCGCAGGACAAAGGCACCTTGGTTTAAGCATATTTGTTAGCAGACACACACACACACACACGCACACATCTGAAAAAAAAATCTCATGCACTTGGGAGGAGAGAAGGAAAGAAAAGAAATCTCCCCCCCCCCCCACCCCAGCTTCATCGCAAGCCATCTGTAAAGAAAAATGGCCAAAGCCACAGAGTCACAAAAGCAGAATTAGGCTGATAGCTAACTCCCACAGTATGGCAGAGGAAACAGTATATGCAAGCAAGGAAATTATGTGGCAAAATGTTTCTTAGAATCATTGACAAATGTGCTGCATGATTGTCTGGGCTGAGGACAGAAGATCTCAGCTTGTGTATGTATCTTGTAAAGCAAAAATAAAATGGAGGCCATGTGCCTTCAGGTCTGAAACAGGCTGATACCTTAGGTCTGGAACAGGTATAGGCAAAATATGGGGGCATCGGGAGGCCATTGGAAGTTAGCACCCTCTTCTGATAAGAATAAAACTCCTATTAAAAAAATTTACACAGAAAATCAAAAAGGCATGAGAGAAAATCTGTCTCTCCTTAACTCACTGTAAAAACAAAATCCTTATCTAGTTTAGAAAAATTTCCTTTAAACCTGAAAAGGACAAATGAAAATAGAAAACTGGAGCATCCCAAAAAGGCACAGCAAGAACCTTTTAAAATGGCTATTGCATATCAAAGGATTCCAATTGCTATGCTTTGAAGTAGACAATTTCCAAAAGATGGGAGATAGGATGCAGATGTTATCTCATCTGCAGCTGGACACATCCTGGCTGGCACTCATAAATCTTCTATGCGTGAATGTCCTGCTTTGCAGCACCTAAGCCTGGTCTTTTTGATCTGCAAATGGTTGTAAATGCAGATGTAACTCTGTTTGGAATGCCTACATGATGTGCTTGCTTTGAGTTAATGGCGATGAAGGCTCCTTTCAGCCTAGGGCTCTGACCGAGACCCAAAGGGGTCTTTATATAAAACCACTTATTGTAATACACAATGGGTGTTTTGTATTACTTCCGAACCACAAAAAAGAATCTCCTTGCTTTTGGCAAGATAGGCATGTCAAGTACAGCCAGTTTGTTTGTTTGTTTAAAAGGACAATTACCTATGAAAATAAAATGATAAAGAAGATAAAAAGTGATAATATTAAATATATTGGCTGTAATAAAATATTGGCAATGTTTCATATGTATTCTATAAAAAACCCTTCTGTGTTATAATAAGGTAAATGCTACCTCTCTGTAACATTAATTCTAAATTATTTGGTTATGTTTCAGAAAAAGTAATTAAGATTTAATGTACAATCCCATTGTTCATTCACAACAATTGATTAAAACTAATTTTTAGTTTAATTCTTTTGTGACATGATGTTCTTGAGTAGCAAACCACAAAATTTTCATCTCCATTCCAGCAGCAGATAGTTCAAGCAATATAAATTGGGGCTACTTTTTCATCAAACATGTCAATAGTTTAGCAGGGATGTGGAATGATGACCTTGCAATGATGTCTAATTTTTTTTGGTTGCCCAAAACAATTATGTCCCAAACTTCTTTTGGATGAATATATTTTAAAAATAGATGCCTTAATTATAAGAAAAATCCATTTTTGTTAAAAGAAACACATTCCTCTTAAAAGTACATTTTTGAAACTTCATCCTCTCTTCTTTCCACTTGGTTCTATGGGCTGCCTCAGCAATTATAATTAGCAACATTGAGATTAATTCATGATAAAATTTCTTGCTTATATTTAAGGTGATACAACTATACATATTGATTGGGTAACAGTGACAACAAAATGCAGTGAATCCTCAGTCCATCAGTAAATTGTGAAAGACTCCATTCCACTGAACTAAAACACCAGAGCTATTTTACAACACAACTGTAAATCACTCAGCTATAAGAGCCACCGTGTATGGTGGACTAGGAATCTGGAAGTTCAAATGCCAGCTCAGCCATGGAAACCTTGGTTGAGTCATGAACTCTCGGTCTGACAGGAAGGCAATGGCACACCTTTGCTGAATAAATCTTGCTCAGAACATTCTATGATAGATTTGCATACGTTAGCAGCAACTTGAAGGTACATGACAATAACAGCACCTACTGATCCCAAGACCCAATGGAATGGAGCAATGAAGTTATATCAGTTTGTTATAACAGTGGAGTGTAGTTATACTCTGACACTAAATAGGACCCTTTGTTTTCCAGAGCATGGTGTATGGCTCTATCTGCACTGCAGAAATAATCCAGTTTGACACCACTTTAACTGCCATGGTTCAATGTTATGGAATTCTTGTAATTGTAGTTTAGTGAGATATTTAGCCTTCTCTGTCAGAAATCTCTAGTGCCCAACAAACTACAAATCCCAGAAATCCATAGCACTGAGCCATAGAAGTTAAAGTGGTGTCAAACTGGATTATTTCTGCAGCTAGGATGCAGCCTATGATGTCATCTTTCTTACTACCTTCTTACAACCTTCAGATCTCAAATGTCACACATAAGCATTTATTTACAACAGCCAGGTTGGGGTGGGGTGGGGGGAAACCAACACACAAAAAACCTCCGGTTGCAGCATTCTTTCATTTTTAATTAATTTGAAGAGTAGAATATAGGAACAGGTGCAATAATGCTGTGCTGTGGAGTTTTGCTTTCTGCATGCCCACTCTAGATTTTTTCTCTCATTTCTTTTTTCCCCCTTTCTTTCTTTCCTTCCTTCCTTCCTTCCTTCCTTCCTTCCTTTTTTTGGAAAGTCAGGTAGAAGAAATAATGTAATCATAGCAAGATGAGGGAAAAGGAGAAAGAGTCCATGTGGTCTGGCAAACAGTGTCCTCAGTTCCTTTATGGGCTCAAGAAAATACACTTGGTAAAACTTGTCTTTTTTCCTATGCCAGAAGGCTTCTGTCCAAGAAAGACAAAGAGAAAAATAAATCTCATTTGAAAAATAACATTATTAGCTGTTTACAATAATTTGTATAGATGAAGGAGGGATGTGAAGTGAAGTCTCAGACTGAAAAAAAGCACACCATAATTTACACTTAAATGGGCAATTGGCCCATCTCTAGGTAGTTTAGATAACCACTATTTTGTTATAATTATACCAATATTGACTACAAAATAATAATAATAACAATCCCACAACCTCAGTTAAATTGAAGCCATTTTTGTTCAAGCATATTCACCTCCTAGTGGCCTCACTGTCAGTTGGTGGGATAATTATGTTCACAGCACAATAATTCCTCAGCACTTCATATTAAAAACCATTTATGAAGATCAAACAAAATATATCTGCTATCTATCTATCTATCTATCTATCATCTTCTTTTAGGGATGCTCTATGACCCTGGGTCAAAGGAAAGTAATACTCCAGCTATCTTTTTTTAAAAAAATTGGTTGTTATACTAATATTAGGCCACTTGGTAGAACAACCTCTCTAAGGGAAAATGAGAGACAAGGTTTTCAGGATGATTTATGGTTCATATCCCTTTTGAAATGAGATAGAATGCCTAGGGAGATAGGCAACACTCTTGCTGACCTTGCCAAGATATGATAGAAGAGCAAAAGGCTCATGAAACAAATTTTCAAATAGTTCAGATTTACTAACGGGTTTTTTGGTCAACTTTCTTTAGTAGCAAACAAGGTTTAAGCAATGACGTTCTTGTTTACCAATGCAGAATTGATTATAAATATTCAAAGCTGGTAAGATGAACCCATGAAACCTAATTCGTATGATGAAGAAAACTTTCAGATAAAACAATCAGATAAGAGATGAGCAAGTTTATTTTTTAGAAAGATCATTTATTTATCACCAAACAAAATGGAAATGTTGTATTAAAGCACACAGAAGATGTGTGTCATACATAGACATCTTAGATTTGTTTACATGATCAGATATATTCAAGGTATAAATTAACATAAGAACAATTTCCATGGAAATTATTAGCAATTATTAGCACATAATTGCTAATAATTTCCATGGAAGCTTACACACTACAAAAATGTAGACATGATATTACAATTGATCTCCAGGAAATCATGTATATGGGACACCATAGCATGTGAAATACTCACTGAATGCAATCCCAGTTCTACAATATTGATTTTCAGAACTGCTAATGCACAGCTTCCAGCTTCTAAAATCACAGTTCCTTTTTGTGGCACTATTTTGTAATGCACCAACAAGTCCAAAGAAAGAAAACAGATTTATGTATTAAATAATGATTGTTTTCTACTAAGTAAATTTTATATGTGAAAATTCAGAATTTGGATTGCAAGGTACAAAATAACTTAAAATCACTGTTTTATAGGTACAATGATGTTAGATTGCACCACATTTGATTTTCAGATATCTCTAAATGTATAGTTTCATTGTACATTGCTCAATACAGTATCAGAACCAGATTTGTAATTCCAGAAGATTATGTGCACATATTTATTAATCAAAAAAAAACCCCTTGAGCCTGTATTGCATGTATATAGTGTGGTAAAACTGTTGTCAGAAGAGAGGAGATCCAAATACTTTTCCTTACCCTGGCCCCCTATCTTGTCCTCTCCACTTTTTCTCATTTTCACAGGGGCTGACATATCCATCATAGGTTTTTCATCTATACAATATATAATGAAGCAGAATTAACATACATTGAAACCACATTCAGTACGTTTCCCCACCTAATAGGATATACTCATTCTTGTTGAATAGGATAGAAAAGCACTTTGTATAATAGCCTCAGTTTGGATATTGATTTTCTGTTCCCTTATTTATTTATAGCACCACCACCAGTATAGGCAAGGTACGTTGTTCCTACTGAAGGTAATTTGTACAGGAGATAAATAAATAAACAGCAGATTAATGTGCACTTGAATATTGGTAACACCAACTTAGCTATAAATGGACAAACAAATGAAATAATTGTTCAAGAGGCATCACACAGAGGCATTGAAATTTAAAGGTTGTAAGAAAGTAAAATGGCACCATGCATCATGTAGTCTGGGCAGCAATTATAGGCTTAATAGGGACCAAAAAAGTATGAGTAAGGTTATTTAAGGGAGCAAGGGATCTTCTGATGGCCAAGGGTACTTGAGCTAGGAAAGTAGTGAAGATAATTTCCAGGAATACATCATGAAATTAGAATTCTAAGATATTATTATTATTATTATTATTATTATTATTTGTATCCTACTCTTTGGGACTCAGAGCAGCTTAACAAGCCAAAAGGTATGGTTAGTGATGTCCACTGAGTTCCATGTCAGAGGTTTGGTGAATCTACACTGGGCTTTATTCTATTTAAAGTAAATATGCAAGGTGCCGGACCTATCTGGGAATTCATCTCAGCACCTTGGTGAGCTCCTTTAAAATCTGTAGTAAAATCTACACTGTATTTACTAGATTTGTCATGTAGAAGCCCGTGGAAATTGCTAGTAAGGATGAAAACTTTATGCTGGATGCAGAATAGACAGAATTTAAGGACAAATATTGCCTAAACAGCACTCCACTAATATCCATAAAATAATATCCATCCTATTATATTGCCTGAAGCTAAGTGGGATCATGTCTGGTTAGTACTTGGATTGATGACCACCAGAAAATATCAAGCAGGCATAGGAAAGAAACTTCCCTGAAAGCTGAGAAATCAGCTACCAGTCACTGTTGACAATACTGAGGTAAATGGACCAATGATCTGAGTCACTATGTTTAATATGTTGATTTTCATTCGAATTAATGAAGCTGTCTGATTTCATTGACCCAACAAATTTTATCAGCTTTTATCAGCTTGCTCTTCAGTATGACTACTTATAAGCAATTCCTTTCCCATCTTTATCCTATTTAATCAACAATTTCCTGCATGGCAGTCTAACTGCTTCTTTGTCAAAGTTCAGATGGATTATGGCTGTCAGCCTAAGCATGCTTATTTGGAAATTGTATTGAAGTTAATCAGATTTCCACATAAATATTCTAGGTGTTTAAAGATGCTGATCAAGCGAATTTCTCTGAGTAGCAAATCTTGTCTGAAGGGGATATCTGATATGAAGAACATAGTTGACTTGTGAACTCATGCTATATTAGATGAGAACAAATGTGGTGTAGTGGTATGAACAATGACTGGAGACCAGGGTTCCAATCACTGTTCAGCCATAGAAACCCACTGAGTGACCTTGGGCAAATTACACTCTCTCACCCTCAGATGAAGGCAAAGGCAAATCCCCTCTGAACAAATCTTCCCCAACCCCCAACCCCAATAGTTTTGCCTTATGGTCACCATAAGTCAGAAACAATTTGAAGGCACAACACAATTACATTAGATTTTATTTCTTAACTTATTCACATATGTTTAGCATTACATAATAAAATATCTTTCTTATTTACAGCCCTAATATTAACTATTTCCACACCAAAAGTTCCTACCCTACAGTTCTCTACTAACAGTCTTCTGCTTGCAGTATCTAATGTCAGTTATATTTTTCTTCTTGATAAATATATTATAAATCCATTTATTATTTACTACCTCTACTTATTTTTTAAAAAATTTGAATCTTAAATTCAGTAACTCTTAGCACTCATTTGCATCAGCCATCAACTTTGTTCTTGTTCAGTATCATCAATATTGTTGAAATTGAGGGAAGACATAAAGTGATCTGCTTTCAAGGACTCTCAAGACCTTTGTCAAGCAATCAGTCAGAAGTAGGTGCTTAAAGTATGCATTCAATTGCAAGCCCTATTGAGTCAATGGATTTATATGACTGCTATTGTTAGCAATTATCAGCAATTGACTGAATGGGTATGTCCTAGTTGGCAACTGAAATTAGGCCCAAGGAATTAGTCCAGCATTGTTCTGTCTCATAGATTTCAAGCCAAAGAAACATGACTGAGAAGAGAAAATGTATTAGACCTGTTCTTGCTCAAGGCTTGGTAGTGGATTTCTAACAGTGATATACTATTAATGTATCTCTGAAAAAATATGGAGTGTGAAGAAGGCAAATAACAGCCTTCCCCAAATTGGTGATCTTACAATGTGTCAGAATAGAACTTTCTTGAAAATGTTTTGCAGCTGAGAAAGATGGATGTTGCAGTCTAACACATCTGGATGGTGCTGGATGGTGCTAGGTTGGGAGAAGCTAACATATACTCAGTTTGGAAACTGAAAATGCCTTGAGAAAGCCCAATGCAAATTTGCATTGCAAATACCAATGAAAACAGAACTTTGGATTTGAGGTCACCTATCTCACACACTCATCTTCTGATGACAATGTCCTTTGTCTCAGTGGAATCAGAACTGCACTAGTAGAAAAAAAAACAACTGGATCCCATCCATAATGTTGAAACATAGGGCCTTTACAGACTGCCAGAAATAATGCAACTTGAGTCCACTTTAACTGTCCTGGCTCAGTGCAAGGGAATCATGGGAATTGTAGTTTTTTTCTGGGACTGAGCTTTCTCTGTCAGAGAGCTCTGGTGCCACAATAAACTACAGTTGCCATGATTCCTTAGCACTGAACAAGGACAGTTAAAGTGGCCTCAAGCTGCATTATTTCTGGCAGTCTGTAAAGGCCCATAGTTTTAGTTAAAGAATTGCCCATAATATCAAGGTGGGTTTTTCCCCCCATGTGTATATTTTTAACAAATTCATAATCACCTGCCAATTATGATATTTAGCAGTTTGTGCAAATCAGAAGACATCTTCTGCTTGTTGTCACTGAATGAATGGGCATAACTTTAATTTTTTAAAAAAAGAAACATATGAAATCCAGTGGGCGTCTATCCCTGTTTTCCAAGACACTGTATCTCTGACTTAATCATTATAGTTCATTTTCTTTTTAAAGGCAGTTGGAGTAAAAGGATAAAATTTGGAATTGATTATTAAATTGTTAGGAGGTGTATAAAGATTCTAAATTGTTCCCTCATGAACCATAGCCATTATTTAGCAGCAGGGCAGAATCAAAATGAATATGTAGGATCTAGATGTTTCCAGAATAATTAGTTATCTTCTTGTTAACATGCGGTTGCTTATAACTTCGGGCTTTTCTTTGCACCCCACTTCAATCTATATATATATATATATATATATATATATATATATATCCACCTCCTTTTCGGTCTGTAGGCATACAGTAGGGGTAGGCAACCTTTAAGTTCCGAGGGACTTCAGCTCCCAGAAGCTTCAGCCATGTTGGCCAATAGTCCCATGTTGGTCAATAGCTCCTGGGATTCTGGGAGCTGAAGTCCCTCGGCCCTTAAAGGGGAAAGGTTGCCTACCCCTGGCATACAGTGATGTCCTTCTTAGAATCATCATCTTTTCAGTTACTGTCAATATAACACATTGGACATTAACTATCAAGCTATACACAGAGTCAATGTGTATTAAATACCAAACTGCTCAATAAAATTATCTATGGACATTTTGACTTTTAAAAAGTCTTAATGGAGAAAAAAGAATCTGAATTTCAGAATTCCCCATTTCCCCATATGAAGCCAGCTGGCCATTTGATTTAGACACTGTATTTCATTCTATTAGCTTATTTGGTATGAGCTGTTTTCCACATAAAAGGGTAAAATAGGTCTGATTGAGTGGGCAGCTGGAGCTTTGGTAGCTGATTGCCTTAGTTTGCTATAAAAAAGTACCATGATCAGAAAAATAAAAACCTTGGCAGTTTGTCTGGGTTAGCAATATGAACCTTACAAACAGTGATCTGGAGGAGGGATGGGAAGCATGTAGTCCTCCAGATGTTGTTGGACTACAACTCACAGCACTCCTCAATAATGCTGTCCAAGGATGATGGTAGTTGCAGTCTAACAACATTTTCTCCACTTGTTATTTAGAGTTGTGTGCATCCACATCAAATAGGTTTGAGTTTGCAAAATCATAGCCCTTCAGATATTGAACTACAATTCCCACAACTTTAGTTAGTAGGTTCAATGGTGAGGGATGACAGGAGCTGCAGTCTAACAACATCTGGAGGATCACAAGTTGCCCACACAGACCTAGGCCAACCAGAAGAATTATAATGCTGAAATTAATGTATGTTTCTTTTTTCCATCAGCACCTATGTGGAGAGAAGGCAGAATAGAACATGCCTTAGCAAGAGCCAATAGAATGCGAGCTGGCAGCAGCCAATCAAATGGTAGGCTGGAGGTGTTAAATAACTGTTGCTGACAGTTGAAGTCAGACCAGGTCTGGATGGGTAACAGTCCAGAAGAAAGGGACTGTGAGGGCTAAAGTTCAGAAGGGAGGGACTTAGCTCTAGGAGAGAATTCCAAGGGAGGGAGTTTCTGGGATTTAGGGCCGATGCAGACTGGCCTAAAGGGCTGGCCTGGGGGTGGAGTTGGGGTAGGGCGACTGCATGCCAGCCACCCCAACTCCACCCTGATGCCACCATCATGCCATGCGCCTGACCACATGGCGTGCAGCATCAGGGCGCCCCGCTGGCACAGCATGCACACACACTGTGCCAAAGGAGTGCAAAAAGGAGGATCGGGACCGTGGCATGTGGTTGTCGTGGTCTCGATCCGGTGCCCCTTAGGGGCCATCTACATCAGCCCTTAGTTAACCTGAGGGCTAGTGTAGAAATAAGATTGGAAAGACCACAGTAAATAAGGACAGTGTGAGGGTCCTAAAAGAGAATGTCTGGTGTTTTCTAAAGTTAAAGAATGTGTAACAAAGTATAACAAGAACAAGAGAATGCAACATTGTAATAAATGAAACATTGTTAACCATTATTCAAATAAAGTTTTATTGTTGTTCACTTTCAAGCTTCTTAGAACCTGGAGTTGTTATCTATGCTACTAAGAAATAAAGAAACCAAGATTGGGGAGTAAACCCATAGATATACATAAAAGTGGTCTGATACACCGGCAGCAGTGGGATCTTTATGCTATTTAACATCTACATGAAACCGCTGGGAGAGATCATCCGGAGGCATGGAGCTCGGTGTCTTCAGTACGCTGATGACACCCAGATATATTTCTCCATGACCAGATCATCGACTCAGACTTCAGATGGCATCTCTCCTCTCAATGACTGTCTCAGAGCGGTAATGGATTAGATGAGGAAAAACAGATTGAAGTTAAATCCAGACAAAACGGAGGTACTTGTGGTTACAGGCCCAAAACCAGATCTGGGAATACAGTCTCCAGTCCTGGATGGGGTCACACTCTCCATAAAGGACTGTGTTCGCAGTTTGGGGGTGCTCCTCGATTCATCGCTTCACATGACTAGTCAGGTGAATGCGGTGGTCAGGAGTGCCTATTATCAGCTTCAGCTGATATGCCAACTGCGCTCTTATCTGGACATGAGGGATCTGGAAACTGTGGTACATGCCCTGGTAACCTCGTGACTAGATTACTGCAACGCACTCTACATGGGGCTACCCTTGTGCCTAACTTGGAAAGTACTAATGGTGCAAAACATGGCAGCCAGGTTAATTACTGTAACATCTAGGAGGGAGCACATAACACCAGTGCTCAAATCCCTCTACTGGCTGCCAATCAGTTTCCGGGCACAGTACAAGGTGTTGGTTTTAACCTTTAAAGCCCTACATGGCTTGGGTCCATCTTATCTTAGGGACCGCCTCCTCCCGTATGATCCCCCCCGCGCACTGCGGTCCTCTGGGAGGAATCTGCTACAGCCAATAAAAACTAGGCTGTCTCAGACCTCCCAGAGGGCTTTCTCTACAACCGCTCCCAGACTTTGGAATGGCCTGCCGGAGGAGATCCGTCACATTACTACTCTTGCTGCTTTTAAGAAAGCAGTGAAGACAGATCTCTTCCGGCGGGCCTTCCCGGAATAATCCTCCGGCCTGAGGGGACAACTCCATCGCCCTTTCCCTGCCCGCTTATTATTGTGCTACTGTTTTATTTTGTTTTATTACGGAGCATGTTGTTTTAATTTATAAGTAGTTTAATACTGTTTTAAGGGGTGGGAGGGTTGGATGGGGAACTGAATGTTTTAACTTGTGTATTTTTAAATGTTGTAACCCGCCTTGATTGCTCCACAGAGGGGCGGGCTATAAATAAAATTTATTATCATCATCATCATCATCATCATCATACTACTCATTGGGCTGCCACATCAAGAAAAGTAAGTGGTGCTCATGATAAATTTGGTGGCAGCCATGGGATGTTAAAACCCATGAGGCTGCCACAACAGGAAAATAGTTGGGTGAGTAGGTCTCACCATGATAACCTATGAAAAGTATACAGATGGCTGATGCTTAATGTACCATGCTTAACAACTTCATCAGCTACTGGTTTCATGTTTTGGTCCTGAGAGCCCTGACCTGGCAACCCAATTTGTATGGGGAGATAAATGTCCTCTTTCAAGATATATCTTCCTTGAGCATAAGTACTTCATTGGATCCTGCCCCCTCCCCTACTTCATGCTGAATTTTTACCTTTCCTCTAGTTTGATCTTTGAATCCTCTGCTCTTGAGTGCTTTATAATATTTATCTTTAATGACTAGTGCTGATTTTTGCATTCCATTTTCATTTTTTTGCTTCTGATATTGTAAGCCACTTTAGAGAAATCATTTTGAATAATGTTCTAGAAGTTCAGGGGGGGGGGGGGAATACATAAAATAAAATGCATGGATTGCTATGGTTGCCCCCACCCAGTTATATACAATATGCAAGGAGTGTGCAAATAGAGAAGGGAAAAAATGGCATCCCTGAAGTATGTCTTAGATCCACAACAAGCAAAAATGTCCAGTCCCAAATGCTGACCAGCAAGATCTTCTTAAACATTCTTAAAATATCTTACATTTTTACTCAACACTCAATTTGTTCTCCACTCCTTTATCTCCAAACTCACTTGAAAGTTGAGGTAGTCAGTATTTTTAGCCTATTTTAGATTCCATAATCTCTCCAATATGCTTACAGATATGCAAGTTTCTAAACTCCCTTGTCCAGGCATTATAGATTCTATAATCTTTCCAGCACAGCTGGAGATAAACAAATTTCTTAGCTCCCTTGTTAGGACATCAACTTTGGTTTGTGTGTGTGTGTGTGTGTGTGTGTGTGTGTGTTTCTTTTAAATAGCTATGCTGCAACTGACATTGCAAAAGCAGCTTTGTATACAGTTGCATGTATATGATTAAGTGATTTGACAGTTTTTCCCTGGCCTTTTGGTTTCATAACACATTCTTATGGCTCTAATCATCTTCTGGAAAGTACAGATGGTAAAAGTCAAAGCATCTCCCGCAAACAAATCACAAGTGAGTACTCATTCCTTAGCAAAGGTAAGCAATTAAGATTGTACAAAACTATTGTCACTCAAAATAACTTTAGAATCCTTTTCTCTTGGTAACAAGCATATGGAGTGGAAGATAATATTAAAATGGGCACGCCTGTAGTCAGTTTGAGTAAACACGTACTGAGAAAAGAAAGCAACTAGGGTTTATGCTAATACACAGCCATAAAGGTAAAGGTGTTCCCCCTTGATAAGGTTGTCAAGTTGTGTCTGACCGTAGGGAGCGGTGCTCATCTCTGTTACTAAGCCAAAGAGCCAGTGTTGTCAGAGACTACTCTGTGATAGAATACTGTTTACCTTCCCACCGAAGTGGTACCTATTTATCTACTTGCATTTGCATGCTTTTGAACTGCTAGGTTGGCAGAGACTTGGACTAGTGACAGGAGCAAACCCCATGCAGCACTTGGGCCTTGAACTGCCAGCCTACCAATCTTGCAATCAACAGAGTCAGCATCTTAACCACTTGAGCCTCTGTATCCCCTGCATAGCCATGGCAATCCACTGCATTGCCATGGTAATCCAGAAATAATGTTTTTGATAAGTGAAGGATAAGATTTATAATTCCATATGTGCCCATGTTTAAACACTTGTCTAGTTATAAATGATAGTCTTTATGACTTTGTTCAGTCCCACAAATTTCCATGGGTCTACTTGAAGGACTATTACATCTCGTTCCAACCACTGTTTGTTAGTGAAATAGCATATACTCTGTAGAATACCAAATGAAAAACAGCTGCAGCAATTGTTTACACAAAGATATAGGAGGCTTACCTTAAGCTAGACCACTGGCTATTTTATCCTGCTATGCCAGAACAGTGCCATCACTCAGATTGGTGTCACTTGGTGCAGTAACTCATGGTGTCACCCCACACTGACCTCCTCCCATTTCACACCATACAGAATCCTTAGTAATGCTTTTTTGCACTAATGTTACTGGTAAATCATAATTCCCATATACCATTGAATGTAATGCCAATAGTTGTGACACAGATTATTGCACTGGTTTTTATTCCCATGCTAGGTGTGGGATGTAAATGCACAGAGACAGATTCTATCACACAGTTCTGTCCCTGGGCACTACGCATCCTGTACCCCATCCGGGCTTCTTCCAGACCTATTAAAGAATGGGAAAATCCCTTTCTTTAAAGGTCCAGGAGAAGCTTGGATTGGGTATGGGATGACAGAGCTGTCTGACAGAATCCATCCCTGTGAATTTACATCCCACGCTTAGTGTGGGGGAAAAAGCCGGTGCGATAATCTTCATTAATAACTAGCAAAATTAAAAGTATACCTTCAAATTATAATATCATATGCACAACTTAAATGTATTTACATATACATAGTGAAGACTTGGTTAAAATGTGATGTTTTTAAAGAACATTTTAAAAGAATATTTTTTTAAAAAATTCTGGTGCCTCTCCTTTTTCGTCCCACTGAGCTTCACCCCACTCCCACCATCTCTTAAAGCATTTTAAAGGGAAGCAGATGGATGCCACACCCCATTTCTGCAAAAATGTAGGTGTTTGAGGCACCGTGGTGTCACCCCCCCTTAGAGTGTCACCTGATGTGGTCCAAACCCCCTGCACCTTCAGCCCTAGTGATATGACTATACCAGAATAGTGCTAGTTATTCTATGCTATTAATAGTTTTTCAGGGGTTCAGACAGGATTTTTTTTCCAGTTCTACTGGGGTAATGTCTGGGATCAAAGCTTTGTCATTAAAAATGTACAGGTCTGATATATACCAGCAAATGGCATCCCTGCCCCACCTTCTTCAAAGTACACAGACATGGGGTGGGGTGTTATCAGCACCCAAATATGTTTCTCTATGTCTTGGTCAGCAGCCATGACGACAGATGGCATTTCTCTCCTCAATCAATACCTTGGAGTGGTAATGGACTGGATGAGGAAAAACCAACTCAAGTTGAATCCAGAGAAAACAGAGGTGCTTACAGTAGGGCCCCCTAAACCAGGTATTGGGATACAATCCCCAGTCCTAAATGGAGTCACGCTCTCCTCAATGGACTGTGTTCGCAGATTGGGGGTGCTCCTAGACTTGTCGCTTCATATGATTGATCAGGTGAATGTGACAGTCAGGAGCGCCTGTTATCAGCTTCGGCAGATACGCCAACTGCACCCTTACCTGGAAACAAGGGACCTAGAAGCTGTGGTACATGCACTGGTAACCTCACAACTCGATTTCTGTAATGCACTCTACATGGGACTACTCTTATACCTAGTTTGGAAGCTACAATTGGTACAAAGCATGGCAGCCAGGCTGATTTCTGGGAAATCTAGAAGGGATCATATTACACTGATTCTGAAATTCCTTCACTGGCTGCCTATCAGTTTCCAAGAACAGTATAAGGTATTGGTGTTGACCTTTAAAGCCCTACATGGCCTAGGTCCAACCTATCTAAGGGATTGCCTCCTTCCACAAATCCACCCCACACCCTCAGATCGTCTGGGAGGAACCTACTCCAGCTAAGGAAAATGAGATTAGTGGGAACCTCCCAGACTATGGAATGCCCTGCCGGAAGAGATCCATCAAATTACCAATCTGGATAATTTTAAAAAAGCCATCAAGACGGATCTCTTCTGGCAGGCCTTCCCTGAATACTTTATTAAATCTCTATTTCTCCCTCTTTTATACTTTTATATTTACTGGTATTAGAATACCAGACATTTTAACTATTTTAGTAGTGCTTCTAATTTAATTCTTTTTTAAAGGGTTTTTTTTCCTGTTTTATCATGTTTTTGCCTGATGTTGTGACTGTTTTCATCTATGCCTACGATGGAAGCCACCTTGATTGCCATGGCAAAAGGCGGGGTATAAAAATAAAGATGATGATGATGATAATGATTGTTGTTGTTGTTATTATCTAAACCCACACATATTCTGGTACACAGTACAAGGCAGAAAGTCCCATAAGCAGCTTTTCCCATCCCTGGCATTTTTTAAAATAAAAAGTTGTTATTGTTTGCATTCAAGTTGTCTCTGACTATCATGGCGTTTTCTTGGCAGGATTTGTTCAGAGTAACTTAACTATTGCCTTCCACTAAGGCTGATAGAGTGTGACTTGCCCAAAGTCACCCAGTGGGTTTCATGGCCAAGTAGGGAGTCGAACCCTGGTCTCCAGAGTCATAGTTCACTATACCACATTGGATAAAAATCATACCTGCTTGCTTTTTCATTACATATTAAACTTATTTCCTGAAACACCTGCCTCATTCAGTTTAATGGCAGGGTAGGCCATGAAAGCATTACTGTCTATTACTCAGCTGAAACACCATTCCTTTAGAAGGGGAAGCTAATAATGGTCTTCAAAAGAAAGGTGTACATTATGCCATAGTATAGTTAACCAAGAGCCTTTGCAGACTGCTAGAAATAGTGCAAATTGAGTCCACTTTAACTGCCCTCGCTCAGTGCTAGGGAATCAGGGGAACTGTATTTTTTTCTGAGACATTGAGCCTTCTCTGCCAGAGAGCTCTGGTGCCACAATAAACTATAGTTCCCATGATTCCCTAGCACTGAGGGGGGAAACAGATGGCTTAAAGAGCCATTTTGGGGGCAGGGAAGGGGAGGGGCAGCCGCACAGCGGGTGCCCCAACCCCTTCCCCAGGTCGTCCTCAGAGCAGCTGGCCCTCCGCATGGCCGGCACTCCGAGGAGGACTTCCCGCTGCAGCATTTGCACATGCTGCAGCGGAAGAGTCGCCGAAGGTGCGCTGGCAGCCTTTTGCTGTGCACCATTGGCGGCTTGTGGAAGGAGTGCCAATTTAGTGCTCCTTCCAGGGGCGGCGAAGCTGCGCCACGGGGCCAATGTGTGGGGATACCTCGGCCCCGCGGCGCAGCTTCCCGGAGCGGCCCACGGCCGCCCATCTGCTTAGCCCCTGAGTCAGGGCAGTTAAAGTGGACTCAATTTGCACTATTTCTGGCAGTCTGCAAAGGCCCCAAGTCAGCTTATAAATGATTGCAAAATATACTCTCAGAATTGTGCACATATCAAGAAAGTCCACATTTGCAAGCATTCTCCTATTTCCACATTCATATTCACATCCGTGTCCAGTTCCAAGTTTTATTTTCATTTTTTATGGGTTATAATCTTCCTTCCTAATCTGTGTGCCTCTGTGTATAGTTCAAACTGTATTCATTCCTTGAATACATATCTCTTATTGACTGAAGTGTGTTTAAGCAGTGTTTTGCATTTGGTTTGTGTGCAAAAATGCACAATACATTTTTCAAGTGTACAGTTTTCATCATAGCTTTGTCTCAGCACAATGATTTCAGGTGGCAAACTATTTTTACATCAAGCACAGTCTGGGAAATGTAGGTTGTTTCTTTTCTTTTCTCTCTCTCTTTTTTTCTTTCTTTTCTTTTGGTCTGTAGTTATGAGTACAATGATGACAGTGACACAGAGAGGTTCCTGGAAAAAGGAGTGTTTCCCCCCAGCTTTTAAAAAGTCACTATTTGATTTGTTAAAGACAACAAGAGGCAAATTATATTATAGAAAAAGTGTACAATGGTTACAATGAATGATAGGGAAAATAATAAATTGTTGAGGATTAATGATGTAATTAATTGAGAGCATTTGGTTACATAAATCACTAGTAGTACACACTGACAATAAGCTATGTACTTAGATTGAAGTTTCTCTCCTTTGAAGTAAGTTTAATTAAGCTCCTATACCATTTTAGAGTATTGAATGTTTTAAAACCCCATTCGCCCAAAACTTCTTGTATTGTAACTATTAAAATGGATTACCCCAGCTGCGCTGCAATAGAAGTTGTCAAAGCAATCCAGGAGATAAAATGCATCTGGCCACTACACAAGGCCTTTGTTTGTACATGAAATCTGAGTATGATATTACTATTTGAAATTGATTGCTGGTATACCTACATACTCTTTCCAACTCAAAATAGAGAGTCCTGGCAGAGGCACCAAGAATGATAATTCAAAAGCTACTGTACTGATACTACAAAATTATTACACTGTGATGATGGAGAAGGCATTCTGAATTAGTCATTTTTGTTAGTCATTAATGACCAGCTGTATATGCCTTGGCTGCTATTGCACTCATCTATGGTCGAACCTCACAATAGTTACAGTATTCTTAGTGGGTCCTTGTAAGCAGAAGATAGTGCTTTTATGAGCATGTTATCACTTGAAAGTAAAAGAGAAATACATTCACAAGATTTAAATCTTTATAGGAGCTGCATTATTTGGGAGAGGACAAATAGAGTCAGCTGAATCTCAGAGACATTTTAGAAAGTGAGGAACAGCTGTTGAGTTTTATTATCTAATGAAAATGTTTATACTACCATCACACAATGAGATTTTTCTGCCCTTTCACAGTCTAATGTATTGAACATCTATCAAAGCCAAGGGCCTGCCATTAGGTTTATTAGTATAAATTTTGCATCAAAAGCCAAACACTTGGGTTTTATGGAGATAACCCACCAAACCCTTATCAAATATGTCACTAGAGACAAAGAATGTCAAACATCAAGATGTTGGGCCTTTGCAGACTGCCAGAAATAGTGCACATTAAATTGAGGCACTGCCCTGGCTCAGTGCTAGGGAATCATGGGAACTGTATTTTTTTTCTGGGACATTGAGCCTTCTCTGTCAGAGAGCTCTGGTGCCACAATAAATTACAGTTCCCATGATTCCCTAGCACTAAGCCAGGGCAGTGCCTAACTTCAAAGAAAGATACTGCAAAAAGAAAGTAAATCTCGAGGGATCTGGAGTATGTTATCAAAACAATTATGAACTGTATGTATGCCTGTGTTCTCAAGCTCAATTCTAGTCTTTCTATTTCAGGATTCTTAGGCATCATGTCTAGAAAATACTTCTGCATACATAGTGCTGAATTATGCAGACAAATGTCGACAGACAATAGTCACTTTCATACACTGATCAGTCAAAACAAACAAGGAAGGTGGTATTGTGATGGCAGGCTCTCCTTCAACAGATGCAATGCACAGACCCAATGCACAGAGGCAATTTAAAAACAAGCAAATAAACAATTTTAATTTTTTGCAAATAAACAATTTTAAAACAAACAACAAACCAAGCACATGAATGCCAAAAAATTAAGGCAGGAAATGTTAAGCCATCTTTGAGGAAACAGCAGGAATTATCTGAAGAACTTGTAGCACCTTTGATACTAACTAAGAGAAAGAAGTTGGCAGCATGAACTTTCATAGACTGAAGTCTATGAAAGCTCATGCTGCCAACTTCTTTCTTTCAGTTAATCTCAAAGGTGCTACAAGATCTCTCTACATACTGATTCTACAGACACTAACACAGCTATATCTTTGAATTCTATCTGAAGAACTACAGCCTTAAAAATCAGTTTCTTATAGCTATGGGAGTTCTAAGTGTATACAAATGAAAATGTAAATGTAAATACATGCAATATCATTTAGTACATTAGATCATATAGAACATTCTGGTGGAGGAGCAGGTTTATTTGTAAATCCATCCAGCAGAGTTTAACTTGCAGTAGAGAAACACCATGCAGAGCAATCTCCAAGCTTCTAGTATTATAGAAAAACATATGCAGAGTAAAAAAAAACCTATAAAGTCCAATAGAACATCACATCAGGCAGATGTGGCTATCAGGAACAAACTATAAACCCTTAATGCTACATTGTGAAAAAGTTAGTCATGCTACAGTATCAGCAAAAATAAAGAAAACTTAGGGCCTTGGCAGACGACTAATAGAGTCGTCTTGGAGGCCAGGAAGAGGAGGAGCAGCCGCATACGCAGCGCTCCTTCCTCTTCCTGAGGTTGCCCTCAGAGCTGCCGGCCCTCTGCACGGCCGGCGCTCCCAGGGCAACCTCCCGCCGCTGCATCCGCACACGCTGCGGCAGATAAGTCAGGGAAAGTGTGCCCTATGCATTTAGGGCACACTTTCCCTGACTTATGAATGGAGCGCTATTTTTGCGCTCCTTTCAGGGACGCCGCAGGAGCGCCGCGGTGCAGAGGCTGCGGTTCTGCGGCGCTCCGTCCGGCGGCGTCCTGGAAGCACTCATGTGCTTCCCCCCTTAATCCAGTCTAATGAAAGTTCAGAAACAGACTGACTTCTATGCCTGATACACAATTTTCTCAGCCCAACCTTTCTCCACCTCTTGGGTGTTAACCTCAGGTTAATTGGTTGTTGTGTACATGACGTATGTTAACCCAACCTCTTGTTGTTCATCTTTTACCATGTGATCTACTTTCTCATAACAACTTTTATTATTGTTTTCACTGTATAAACAAGAACACTTTCCCATCTAGTGGTTTCCTTTTGTTTTGTCTTTTTGGACATCTGGACTGAGTTGTTGTGTTCGGCCTAGAAGCATGTTCTCAAGGAAAAACACACATTTTTACATTTCACCATTGACTGTATATCCCATCAATACTCTAACATATTGACCCAGTGATTAAGGTGAATACAAGAAGGTAGAAATATAAGGAAATAGGGTAACATGTGATCCGATTTCAGTACCTGTATAAGTAAAGTATATTGGACATGGGAGGTAGGATAGGAGATGAAAATCATCTTTTTCATTTGCTTTGCCCCCTCCTTTTAAATTACCACTAGGAAAAATGAAATTCCATCACATGTGCTTAGAGTACATATTCTAGAAAACATTAAAGAATTTACATAGTTCTGCCAATAAAGGGTAATCATTGGAAAAGCAATGAAGTTCCACCATGATGTAAAAATTCTGTCAGTAATGCACAACTGTGAACAGCGGGACTGAAATGTAATAATGGCAAATCATTCATAACAGAGACAAATAATATACAGTGTATATTTAGTAATGACTGCCACATCATTTCCCTCCTTAAGATGCTTTGCTCCTGTGGGGTGCAATTTTAGTTTACCAGGGTATTAGCCCTTTTAAAGGGAAAGTACAATATGCAGGTATGAAAGCAAAACTTGTCAGAATTCAACTTTCATCAGCAGAGCAGCAAAAACATGGGTCAGATTATATTTTAATATACTTTCCTAAAGAATAAAGACTAACTCAAAAAATGACAAACATATAGTTTGTGGTTTAAAAACAAATAATAACGGTTTTAATAAATATTTACAAAACAATGCTAAAACCTAACCTAACTGGAGTTAATATAACAGGAAGATGCTGTTACTCCTCACTCAGAGGAGAACTGTTACTGACTGGAGACTGAGAAGTGACAGTTTAGAATGTTAAGAGAGAGATTTTTTTCTGGGACATCGAGCCTTATCTGTCAGAGAGCTCTGGTGCCACAATAAACTACAGTTCCCATGATTCCCTAGTGCTGAGCCAGGGCAGTTAAAGTGGCCTCAATCGGCATTATTTCTGGCAATCTGTAAAGGCCCTTAGTTAAACTGATAGATAGAATGAGAGAGGGGGGAGGGAGAAAGTCCCTATCTAACCAAAGAGGGAAAAGAGAATGCAATGTATAATTCTTCCAACAATCCCCTTCTCATTCTCTTGGACCGACATCTAGGATCTTCACTCCTTCACATAGTCTCTGGTTTAGTAAGGATATCTGCACTCATAACTTCTATGTTGCAGTATTCCAGTTGGACATGTCCATTTTGACACATTTCTTGCACTGTATGAAATGCAATGTCAATGTTCTTCTTGAGTGGCTTTTCACTCTGTGAAATCTTGATGCAGCTCTGATAGTCTTGCATCAAAATGGTTGGTTAGGGCTCTGTGATCCCAAAGTCCAAGAGTAAGTTGTGCAGCCATTTGATTTCATCACATGCTGCTTTTGCTGAAACACACTCAGCTCCAGTAGAAGAATCTGTGATTATAGATTGCTTCTTACTTGTCCAACTTACAGCTCCTCAACCACAGAAGATCAGATTTCCAGTAGTTAATTTTCTATCTGCCAGATCTGCAGCCCAGCCTGCATCTACATAATGGATCAGATGTGGTTGGTAACAGGCTGGCAGCATCAGTTTGTAATTTGCTGTTCCTTTTAAATATCTGGCAACTCTCTTTTCAGCAATGAAACCTCTTTCAGTAGGAGAGTTGACCATTCTGCATAGGATACCAACAGCATTTGCTATGTCAGGTCTAGTGAAGTTGGCAATGTATAGGAGTTTACCAACTGCAATCCTATAATTAACTCCATTTTGCAAAGGTTTGGATTTCTTAATGTCCTTTAAGAATCCTACTTCCATTGGAGTTGGCATAGTATTTGCATCTTTCAGACCAAGACAGTCCAGAAGATTCAGTATCTTCTGTTTTTGATTTAGGAAGAAACTTCCATCACTGCCTCTTTGTATTTGCATTCCAAGATAGTGTGAGATGTCTCCCAAATTCTTGATACCAATCTCTTTCTTGAGATTTTGGATTATCTCTTCACTATCTGCTTAGTTCTCACTGCACAGGATCAAATTATCAACATAACTTGTGATGTAAGTCCATTTATTATTTCTGAATCTCTTGTATACACATCTTTCAGCAGTGCCTGGAGTGAACCCCTCTTTGATAAGAAGCTGGTTCAGTTCCTCACTCCATGCTCTGGCAGCTTGCTTTAAACCATAAATGCTCTTATGTAATTTGCATACAAGATGTTCTTTACTAGATTTTTGGAATCCTGAAGTTTGTTCCATATAAAGTTATTCAGTGAGATCACTATACAGAAAAGCTGTGTGAATGAGTTCTGATTATTGTATGAGTGACTACTCCAGCAAAAGTTTCATCGTAGTCCTCACCATACTTTTAAGTATAACCTTTAGCAACAAGTCTTGCTTTGTATCTTTGAATCTCCTCTTCTGCATCTACTTTTGTGGTAAAAACCCATCTACAGCCAATTGTCCTTTTTCCTTCTGGCAAGTCTGATAAAGTCCATGTCTTGTTTTTGTATAAAGATTGCATTTCCTCACTAGTAGTTTGTATCCACTTCTCAGAATCTCTCATTGGAATTCCCTTTATCTTCTTCCAGTCAGAGGGTTTTGGAATTCTTTCCTCTGTGGCTTGATAAGAGAATATGCCAGGTGGCATACCTTTATTGGAGAGTTCTGACCTTCTCACCTGGATTTGGATACCTGGCTCCGCTTCTTGCATGCTGTCCAGTTCCTCATCATTAGGCTAGTCCACTGTAGGTGTAGCCCCTCCTGGATGCAAGACCTCTGGAGGATGAAAGAATTCTGCATGCTCTGGTTGCTGATTTGGGCTGTGGTCTTTCATCAATATAAACTTTTTAATTTTATTGTGCATCCATCTGGATTTAGAATTATGTAGCCATTTCTAGCATAACCAACAAAAACTCCCTCTTCTCTTCTGCAATGAAGTTTGCCTCTTTTCTGTTTGGGAATATAGGTAAATGCTTTGCTTTCAAAAACTTCAGATGGTTTAATTTTGGTTTAACTCCATGCCATAACTGGAATGGGGTTACATCTTTAGATCTAGTTGCAATCTGTTACACAGATATGTTGCAGTCATGATGGCTTCAGACCAATAGCATTTAGGCATACTACCTTTCAAAATCATGCTGACTGCCATCTCCTTGAGAGTTCTGTTCATTCTCTCTTCCACACCATTTTGTTCTGGAGAATAAGCCTGTGTAAAGAAATGCTTTGTATCTTTGAATCTCCCCTTCTGCATCTAGTTTTGTGGTAAAAACCCATCTACAGCCAATTGTCCTTTTTCTGATGTTAAATGCCATGCTCTTTCAAAATTTAATCAAAATCAGCATTGACAAATTCAGTGCTGTTGTCTGTGTGCAGGCTCTTTAGTTTGTAGCCAAATTTGTTAGAGACTCTTGGCTCTTCTCACTGAGAAGGTAAGGGTATCTGCTGAAATCATCAATAATAGTCATAAAATAAGAGTTGCCTCCTGCTGACTTTTGATTCACTGGCCCAGAAAGATCAGCATATAAAAGGACAAATGTTTTGTTGGATTGTCTCACAATAATTGGAAGATGTGAAGCTCTGGTGGCCTTTGCTTTCAAACATTCTACACATTTTTCATTATTAGAGCATTTTTAACACTCCGATGAGCAAATCTGTGATGCCATAAAGTTGAACAATCTCTGTGATTCCTAAGTCTGTTATAAAAATCATGGAAACCAAAGCAGGTTTGCTTTCTGAAACTGACACAGTTGCCTCTTGATGTTGTAAAAGGAGTTTGCACAATGTAAAAGGAGGCTTGCAAATCCAGTACATAGTAAGCATCTGGGATTTTTAAAGTTCTTGTTCTGTCAGGACCAAGTTTTGTTTTCAAAATAACAGTCCCTTTTCCCTGTGCAAAAACTTCTTGACAATTAGCAAGATAGACAGGAAAAGTTACATTTGCATCAAAATCAACAAATCATTCTTTGCTGTTGAAGTAATGCACACTTGCTCCACTATCAATAAAAACTTGGTTTTTATATTTATCTCCAGCAATTTGAAATAATTGTTGTTGAATGAAAACAATATCAACATGACTGGAAGATTTCTGTTTAGAGTTAAAAATTTCTTTCTTAAAGTTTCTTTTGCTTTTGGTGTTTAGCTCCTAGCTTTTGCAGCTCAGCTCTAGTCTTTGACTTGTTAAAATTTCTTCTATTTGACTTGGAATAGACGGAAGTCTTTTTCTCATCCTCTGCAGCAAATTACAATATAGTATGCAAAGGCCCTGATTTTCAATTGAATTCCTTTGCATTTCACTCCTTGTATTTCTTCTGATATCATAATATCATTAGAAGATCCTAATAAAGGAATAGATCACCTGATAAACCAATTAAAACTGTTTGAAAAAAATATCAGGACTTAAAATAAATAAAGAAAAAACATACATTATGACTAAAAACATGAACAAAAAGGAAAAACAACTACTGAAAGATGAATCAGGGTTTAATACAAATGACAAAATAAAATATTTAGATATAATAATTACAAACAAGAACTCAGATTTACTATAAAAAAAACTATAAAAAGACTTGGTGTGAAATAAAAAAAGGATTTACAAAAATGGAAAGATCTAAACTTATCCATCTTGGGTAGAATAGCCCTGGTAAAAATGAATATCCCCCCAAAATTGCTCTTCCTGTTTCAGGCTATTCCCATAATTAAAAACAACAATATTGTCAAAGAATGGCAAAAAGAAATCATGCAATATATATGGGCAGGAAAAAAAGTAAGAATAAAAGCAAAAATATTAGAAGATGCAAAAGAAAGAGGAGGGTTTGCACTACCAAATCTGAGGCTTTATTTTGAAGCAAGCTGTTTAGCTTGGATAAGGGATTGGATCAAACTCAACAATAGAAATGTACTTAAATTAGAAAGTACACAAATAAGATTTGGGTGGCACGCCTATCTTCTATATGACAAAGAAAAAGCAAACAAAGATTTTCACAACCATTATTTGAGAACAAGTCTAATAAAAATTTGGAAAAAGTATAAAGAAAGAATTTGCCCAAAAATCCCATTACAGGCATCGCCCCATGAGGCAATGTATTCTATAGACCAGGGGCAGGCAACCTTTCCCCTTTAAGGGCCGAGGGACTTCAGCTCCCAGAAGCCTCAGCCATGTTGGCCAATAGTCCCATGTTGGCCAATAGCTCCTGGGATTCTGGGAGCTGAAGTCCCTCGGCCCTTAAAGGGGAAAGGTTGCCTACCCCTGCTATAGACCCATGGAAAGATGGAGAATGGCTCAAATATAAGGATATCCTAATATATAAAAATAAAAAATTCCTCCTAAAAACATATGAACAATTAAAAGAAGAAAAAAAGTGTAGTTAGCTTTTATATAGGCAATTACAAAAAAAGAAAACCTAAAATAGATATAAAAGAAAAGGGATTTACCACAGAAAAAACAGAAATTGAAGAAGTAATATGGTCAGATAAAAAAGGAGTAATATCAAGATATATAAGATATTATTAACATGCCATACTGAAGATGAAACTAGTAAGGAAGTGATGATAAAATGGGCTCTAAATTGTGGTAAAAATCTAGAACTAGACCAATGGGAAAAGGCATGGAATTTGAGGATGATTACACAATGAGTCAAACTTTAAGAGAAAACTACTACAAAATAATCTATAGATGATATTTTACACCTGAGAAATTAAACAAGATATATGGGACCAGTAAAATGAAAATGTTGGAAATGTGGAAAAGAAACAGGTACATTCTTCCACATGTGGTGGATATGCAAAGCAGCAAATAAATATTGGAAACAAATCAATCAAAAAATCAAAGATATATGAAATATTGAACTAAATTGTAAACCAGAAATTATGCTACTTAATCATATAGATAATGAGCTGGAAAGAAGGGAAACTAATATTTTACATGCTGACAGCCGCAAGGCTACTATATGCACAATACTGGAAAACAGAAATATGTCCCCAAGTGGAAGAATGGACTTTTAAATTACTGGACATGAAAGAAATGGATATGCTATCGATTGCAATAAATGATTAAATAGTAAAAAAGAAGAAATATTGGATAAAGTGTCAAAATATATGTTAGAAAATATATAGAAACATTATTTTTAAAAAATAGTAAAGATGTTACAATGTTACTGTAGTCATAAATAAAAAGAAGTAAATAATGGAAGAAGAAAAATAAAAAGAATATGAAGAGAAGATAAATCTTCCAGAGAATTAAAAAGGTGAAAGAAGAAATAAAAGAAGATGCAAAGTGGACCGTAAAAAAAAGGGGGGAAATCAGATAGTCATGTATAAAAGGGGGGGGGGGGGACAAAAGAAAACAAAAAGCACCAAAGATGGAAAGAACCAAGGAAGTGGCAAATGTTCTGAGTTATAAGAGAAAGTTATGAAAAAATTTTACTTTGGTGTCTGAGGTATGAATGTTGAAAATGAATGTTATTGTAATAAAATGTTTTATGTAAATAAAATTTTTCTATAAATAAAGTAAAAATATCCTCTGCAGCAAACTGAGCTAATTCTCTGTCTTTTGTTTTTGTATTAAAGTTGTCTTTCATCACATTTTGCCTATTTTGAAATTCAGCAATGTTAGTAATAAAGATACATCTCCTTTAACTTGTAAAGCATTAATTATAGGACAATAATATTTTGGAAGATTTGCCAAAAACAGTCCAAGTTTTGCATGTTCTGGAAAAAGATTCTCCAGCTGCTGTAATTCCAGACAAAGTTGTCATAAAGCCATTAATATGCTGATTTAAAAAGTGAGGATGATGCAACTTGGTGTTAACAAGTCTGATCATGAGAGTTGTTTGATTAGAAGTACTTGGAGAATTAAATACTTTCTGGAGTTTGTCCTATATTTGCTTTGCATCAAATAAAACTTGAATGTGGTATGCAATACTGGGAGCTACAGACAAGCAAATATAAGGTACTGCTTTCTCTGCATTTTCCGCAAATTGTTGTTGATGTATTCCTGCTTCTGTGGGTCTCTGCCCATTTATTGCTTTAAATAGTCCCATTGTAGTCAGGTACATTTGCATTTTCCATGACCATGTTTTATAATTTGTTCCAGTTAAAATTTCAGTAATCATTGTTGGGTGAGGATTAGTTGAAGCCATTCTCTATTGTTTGAGTATGAACAAAAATCTTTCTTTAAGTTAGTATCTTCAGAGAAAGCAGTTTAAAAATAATCTGGAACCTCTTCTGAGACTTCACTGTGTTTTCACTCTTCTGAGACTTCACTGGGACCCCTTCTGAGGCCATAACCCAAATATGTGGGGGGCAATTTTAGTTTCCCAGGGTGTTAACCCTAATAATAATAATAATAATAATAATAATAATAATAATTTATTTATCCCCCGCCCCTCTGTCTGCCAATCGGGGCGGCTCACAGCAGTTAAAACTAATACAATATTAAAATACAATCCAAAATCTCACAACCCTCCCATCCCTTAAAAAAAATTAAACTAATAATAACATTAAGGACGTTATCACACGTGGGCCACAAAGCGATAATAAACTGGAAATGACAAATTCCGAAAATAAACCAAAAATAAACCTTGATTCCGCAAATGTTTTTCACAGCTCCTGCTGAAACCGCATTTAACGTTCACACACAAGTGAAAAAATCCCGTACATGTACTAGAAATGATCTTCTAGCACATGCACACTATGCTCGCCGCGGCTGTCACTCGCCGCGGTTGTCACCCCTTCCCCAGGTCATCCTCGGAGCAGCCGGCCCTCCGCTAAAACCTAATCTAACTGGAATTAATATAGCAGGAAAAAACTGTTACTCTTCACTCAGAGGAGGACTGTTACTGACTGGAGCCTGAGAGGTGACAATTTAGAATGTTCAGAGAGTCAGTTAAACTGATAGATAGAATGAGGGCGAGGGAGGGAGGAAGTCCCTATCTAACCAAAGAGGGAAAAGTGAATGCAATATATAATTCTTCCAACAGTTCCACTCTGGACAGATGATTCAGGGTAGAATGAGGTGCATGTTAGATGATAAGAAACTCCTGGCCCCTTTGGCAGATGACTAACTCTAACTTTTAACAACATAGAAAAAATCTTGAGACCCATTTTGAATACTGATTTTATTTGTGTTGATCCTGGGATAATCTTGAAATTACTGAATAGTGACAGGTTTTTCTTTGAGAGACTACAAATGCCTGCAGATGGAAAAGGAGTAAAGCAGAAAGGGAGATATCACCATGGTTTTGCCTAATGGAGGCTGGCATTGTTGGCAACCCATGAAGCCAAAGTATATTTGAATAGCCATGGAGCTTGCCAGGTGGTTGATCACCCACAGGTTGACCACTTACCCTAAATTACAGGGGAGTGGCCTCTGTTTGAAGGCTAATCAGAGTACAGGCATTATTTTGAAAGCATATTGTATTTAAAGAATTGTCTAATCCAAATCCATTTTAAAGATAAAGAACCAAAACATGAGAGAGCAGATATCTCAAAATTGTCCTCAGCAGCAGCTACATAGCAGAAGAGGAAGACAAAACTATATACTTGCTAATTTCTGCTTTGGTCAGACCTCACCATTAATACTGTGTCCTGTTCTAGGCACCACAATTCAAGAAGGATGTTGACAAGCTAGAATGTGTCCAGAGGAGGGTGATCAAAATTGTAAAAGGTCTAGAAACCATACTCTAAGAGGAGTAGCTTAGGGATTTGGGTATGTTAGCCCTGAGAAGAAAAGATAAAGGGTGACATGACAGCCATGTTTAAATATTTAAAGGATGTCATATTGGGGACAGAGCAAGCTTGTTCTCTGCAGTTCCAGACACTAAAGTATGGAGCAAAGGTTTCAAACTACAGGAATAAGGTGGAACATAAGTTAAACATAAGTAATTAAATTAATGTTTCAGCTGGATCTTTAAAAAATTATTGTAAGCCACTTTGGATCCCATTTCCGGAAAAATGTGGAATATGAGTGTGATAAATAATAAATAAAATATTATTATTTTATACACCACCTTTCCCCCAGCCCTAGGTCTGGGACCAGCCTAGCTACTTTTTGAGAAGAATTTCATGGTTGGGCGTAGCCACCAAGAATGTCCTTTCTCATGTCTTCACCAAATGCCCCTGAAGGGTCTCTGCTTCAAATCTCAAAGTCCAGAGTGTCTTGTATAGAACAATCTAATCTTTCAAATGGTTTGGACTCAAATCATAGAATCATAGAGTTGGAAGAGATCCAGTCCAACTCCCTTCCATGCAGGAAGACACCATTAAAGCAGTCTTGACATATGGCCATCTCATTAGTTAAAAAACCTCCAAAGAAGGAGACTCCATCACACTCCAAGCATAAGACCAGGTTGTATAAGTCAGTTGGTTACAGTTTTCCCCATCATGTATTTTATTTCTGTTTCAGTTATAGTAGTTGTTTCTAAATGTTCATATAAATTACCATTACATCTATATAAATATTAGAAGTACAGATAGATTTTACATAAATCTGTCAGTCTTCTTTTTCTCTGTTTCTTTTGGTGATCCATAAGCAATTGCCCTACCACTCCTATGATTCAGACTTAAGGAACATGCAGTAAATCACTCTGTCAATTAGCTTCATTGATCAGAGCTCTTGTAGCTTTATCCTAATGATTCACTGGGGGGAAAAAACACATGGAGAAGCAGTGGAGACCCCCCCCCCCCGCTTCCTATAGGAAACATTAGAATGCTATTTTTTCTGTGAAAATGACAAAAAGCACATTTTGAGAAACAAAATCTCCTTTTTATTTTTATTAGGGGGCATAGTATGAAGAACAAAAAGAGAACAAAATATTTTCTCTCATACACAATGAAGAAACCAAAGAGCAGCAAAAGTCTCATTTTTACCAACTTTTTAAAATCACCTCTGGATCTCATCTGTATCACTTCTGTGTCTGGTTTTGGAGACGGCTTTCTTTCTTTTTCTTTACATTGTTGTGCACATTTTTCCTATTATATGCATTTTTTACTTGCATCTACCCATTGATTAAAGCATGTTTGCATGAATTATTGCAAAGTATACATATTTATATGCATTTTAAAAAAAATATTTTAGGAGCAGGTTTCTCAAAATCCTGGAGTGTGTGGATTTCCAAAAACACAGTGTGTCTGGTCTTCATCTATAAGCAGTGTCAACAGGAAAATTTAAATAAACAAGTAATTAAAATCCTACAGAATGAAACATAAGTATGAAATATTTAGATTCTATCCAAAATATATATTAGGAGGATAGACAAAACTGATATATTGGTACCATGATTGCTAGCAATAAATGCAGTATTTTTTCTGTTCTGAAATCATCTGCAATCAAGTTTGTATGTATTTACAAAACATGTGGCCCTGTTTGATCAAATATGCTAATGGGATTTTTAAATAAATAAATAATAGCTTAAAGCTCTAATAAAAGTTTCCAATCACTTGTATATCTTTGGAAAAGACAGGTAGGTAGTGGGTAGTTAGTTTTTCCATGTTTCATTCCATATATTTTTATTTTATTTTATTTTATTTTATTTTGGAAGGAGACTTGCATTAGCTACAATTTTTACAAATTTACAGTCATGGAAGCATTGAAAAACACAGCATTGTTAGTGGAGTCCCTAAGAAATAATAAAACATTTCCCAGCCAGATGGCTCAGTCACACTAAAGGAGTTGAGAGAATAAAGCTCTGCAAAATGGAGCAATTAAGAGAACTGCCTATAGACATGCTACCTATCTTGCTTGTGACCTCCCAAATCCCGAGGTTACTGAGAGAACTTTTGAAGAGCTCTACCTAAATGAAATTACAGTTGATTCTGCTCTTATTTATTTATTTATTTATTTATGCATTCATGAATCCTACACTTAATGGATAACCATGTAAATGTCATCTAAAGCATCATAGCAAAGGTAGTTTTAATGATACAGCTTTACAGAATGGCCTACATTATGTATACTCAGAAAAGCTTGAAAAAAACCTCATTGAAATATCTGAATAGATGTAAAAATTCACTGCAGAAGTGGGATGTGTGATTAATTTCTTAGACATGCATACTGTGAATTCAAGCTTCACAGTTTATCAAAGGAAAGGGGCCATTAGGTGTGATTCATGAATTCTAAAAGTATTATTCATTTCAGTGTACTAGGCAGAGAAATTTTGTTGAAAGGAATCTGCTAAACTGCTGTCACATAGATGCTTAGGAATTTAATTATAAATTAATGTAAAGAGTCAGCAGTTTGAGTCTATGAAAGATTCTTCCTCACCCTTGCCCCAGCAGTCTTGCAATCATGCATAAGATAGCCAGCCTCAATGCTTAAGATTTTACTGTGCATCTCAAAAAATTAAATGATAAGTATCTCTAAAACCAAATAACACACTAGAATCTAATTTAATATGGCATTTCTTATTTAAAAACCAGAGAGAGTTTGGGATGTGTCTGAAAAAGAAGGTGAACTAGAAAATATTATTTTATGGAACTAGGGGAAAGAATTTGGATTCAATGTCCCTCTTCATCTTGATGGATATGAGGAACAATATAGGGTGAATGTCCACCTTGTCACTACTTTTCCATAGTGATGGGATTGTGTGCTCCAATGAGTGAGAGGCCAGTCTGATCTCATCATTGCTACAGCAGTAGTGGGGGGTGACAATGGTTGTGGCACTTTAGCTAATTCTAAAGGACCTAGTATTATGAAGACTGCCATAATAAACCATTCCTGGATGTCTTTTACCTTGAAAACTCTACGATGAGACAATCCAAAATGAAACAAGAGATGGTGTTGGAAGGTAAGATAGTAAGTTAGAAGGCACTGTACCAGCTCTTGGGAAAGAGCAGAGCACAAGGATAAGTAGCTCTGTGTATAATGACATGAGTGGACTCATGCTGAAAGAACAATCAGATGTTGAAATGCTCAGAACTGAAAGTCAGAAGCAGCACAACACATGTAGTAGGGAAATGAAAATTGAAGAGCATGAATCAGGGAAAGCTAGAAATTTTAAAATAATACAACATAAAAAATAGCCATACTTGGTGTGAGTGACTTAAAATGTACAGAAATGGGACATTTTCAGTCGGATAATTTCTGGAAGTTTTACTCTTGAAATACAAGAGCAGGAGCAGACTTACAGATCTATCCTTTTGTAACGTGTTGGGAGTAGTTGGTGAGGCAGAGCTAGATCTGTAAAACTCTCTAATTGATTCTGGAGGCAGCTGCTGTTTGCCTTGCCTGTTGTAGGCCAACACACACAGAGATGCTTAGGATTAGCTGCAGTAGAATCCTTTTCTTTCCCTATTCATGGTATATGCATTGTTTATTACAGACATGCTGCTAATGAAAGTCAAGTGTTTCTCCCACACCCTTTCACTTTCTTTCTAGTTTTAAAAAACTTTCAGTTAGACAGAAGGCAAGAAGAAAGGGGGAGCTGGACAGGCATAAAAAGAATGTGTAAAAAGAAGCTTCTTTTTCATAGGCTTTGTTAACTGAGGTATGTCTATATTGTAATAATCAATAAAAGAAATAGAAGACAACAAAGTTAGAATAAGATCTGACAAATCCAAAGGGAAATTCAGACCAAGAGTATATGACCAACAGGGGAACAATTTGGCTGGGCTCCTGTCTTGCTTCCCACAAAGCAGCAGCCCCCTCTCCTAATCTGGCTGTACAATCAAACAATTTGGTGACTGTGTTGTCATTTTCAATTCCCAACTTTTGGACTTTGTTGTGATCCTGCAAATACATGTTGCAATGATTTAGGATGAGCAAAAGGATTTCTGACAATCTGTCATGCACATAAACCCCTTCATTCAGAAATCCAGGTTTCAGAAGTGGAAATAGATACCCCCCCCCCAGAAACTATAGCTATGCTTAATCAAAATTTGTTGTCAGAACAAACTAGCAAGTGTTACCAATGTGTAGTTTAAAAAAGAGTCCATTTCAGATCTTAAGTTGGCTATTTTCTTATTTGTTACAACAAAACATTATTTTATGCTCCCCTTTTCCCAAGAGCCTACCCTCTCTTTCTCTTACCCCAAATGTTTTCAAGAGACTGACCTTGAATCTTCTTACCACTATTTCTACTTGCTTCCTATCCTAAAGGAATGAAGTCAAGAGTTCTATCAATTAACATACCACTACATGTCCCTTCATTTAACAGCAGTCGTGTCTAAGGAGATTAGTGGCCTTTGCAGAATGCTAGAAATAGTGCAAATTGAGTCCACTTTAAGGGTTAGGGTTAGGGTTAGGGAATCATGGGAACTGTATTTTATTGTGGCACCACAGCTCTCTGACAGAGAAGGCTCAATGTCTCAGGAAAAAAAAACACAATTCCCATGATACCCTAGCACTAATCCTAACCCTTAAAGTGGACTCAATTTGCACTGTTTCTGGCAGTCTGCAATGGCCTAGCACACTCTTTTTAAAGTGCCTAATCCCCGATGGGATAGAGGCATATTTAAATTTACAAACAGGTACACATACACCCATTCTTGAAAAGTCACAGAATAAGCCCAGCTGGCACCTGGGTGATATACAATCTGCATTCGCCTGGCCATGGTGAATACAATAAAACCCATTTGTAAATTTAAACATGCCTCTATCCCATCAGGGATAAGGCACTTTAAAAAGAGTGCACTCATCTCCTATTATAATATATACCAACAAATAACAAACAGATGCAACTATACCTAGTTAAATTCATCACTCCAAACTATGTCAGGTAAAGTGGGAGTCTCAGCTCCTGACACCTACGAACTGACCAACCTTCACAACAGAAGGAAAATTCCCTGTCTCTTTCACAAAAAGGCTGGTAAATATCACCTATCTGCTATTGCGGAGAAAAAAGCATGAATATTAGCTCATCTTCACCATTCAATAATTTTTCATACACCTCTCTTTCAACACTCAGTCTTGGAGCCAAAGCCTCCATCATCCAAATATACCAGTGAAGGGAAATGCATACTAAAAGAACTATCCGGTCCTCTTGGACTTTTCCTTTAAGGATTCTTGTTCTTACAAGAACCAATATGTTTGTTCTGATTCCTCATCAACATGTCCTTACTTCAAGATTCAGTGCTCCAGAGAACAAACTGGCACAGCCTTCATATCCACATGTGTGAAGACTTTACTGAGCTATGCACTATGTAGACTTCTTATGGAGCTTATCACACGGGGGAAATCCCGTGTGGAAACGGGGGTTTAAAGTAGAAAAAAATCGCAAAAGCGGATGTTTTTTCAGATGACGTTGCTGTTAAAGGGAGGTTAAACTTGGGTTAATGTGAATGGAAACACCTCATTGACTGCTTCTTTTTACTTTTGGGTTTTTCCAAAAGTAAAAAGAAGCAGTTTCCATTCAGATTAACCCCATTTTAACATCGCTTTCACTTTTCACACTGGGGAATCCTATTAATAAATTGCTTCCACTTTTGCGTTTTTTTTTCCTACTTAAAGCAGGGTTTCTGCACGGGACTATGTATCTCTTTATTGGCCTGTGGGGGATTATACATGTATCTGGGGGATAAACTCTCTCTAGTTTAGAGGAGGGGAGGTCTTATTTATTGCAATTCCCAGGAAACTAATGCACCTAACTAGTTTTAGGGCACCACAATAGGGAGAGTACATCCCACTGTTACCCTGCATTTCCTCCAATGCTTTTAGCCTAGGTTCTTGATCCATCTTGGCTTCCTTAGCTGAGTGCTAACAAATCTTTCAGTTCCCTGATACATTACATGTATCATTTAAACAAGTTATTTATGTATGTATTCGTTACATGGAGATCCTGTCTTTTTTTCCTCCACCAAGCTCAAAGCGGTATAGATGGCTTTTCTCCTTCTCACCTTATTCTCTGAACAACTCAGGTCAGGCTGAGAGAGAATGACTGGCCTCAAAGATCACCAGATGAGTTTCATGTGGAGCTTGAACCTGGGCCTCCTAAATCTCACTCCAGCACTCTAATCATTACAATGCACTGACTCAGGAATAGGTTATGCTGAGGTAGTGTTCTTGGACTACTTTATAATGAAGGAAAAAAGACAGTGAAATTGGGGTTATAGCCCCTTTTCCCATGGTTTCACATAAAAAAAAACTTTCATCAAGAGAAAGAGAAAGACTACCTCATTTCCAAAAGTTGGTTGCACTCTAGATTCAATATGTACTCATTTGTAAAAAATGTGCAAACATATTTATGGAGAAACCTGAATCACAGTCTAGGTTGGGAAGTATAAAATAATAGGAAATTAACTTAGGCAGAATCAAATTATCCAGTTTGAACTTAAGCCAGGATGTGCCCTCAATTAAAACAACATGACCCCTTAAAATCAAAGTACAGAATTTGGCCAGAAATTGTTTGAACCCCTAATGCCATAGGACATCATAATTAAGCATGGTCAGGACTTTAGTTCTGTTCATCATCCAAAGACATATTAATGTACTTTCTACTTTAAAAAACAATCAATATATTATCTTCTAAAATGCTGACTGCTCTAGAAATGTTTCCAGTTTTCTAAAATGCACTTTCCTCTACGTTGAGAATAAACACCAATTCCTTGTTTTCAGACATTCATTAGAGATTTTTTAGCCTACCCCATACCTAGTAAACCAACTCACTGAATTGTGATATCAAGAGCTTAAACTGGCCTAATCCACTGAAAGTACTGGCAATACTTCTGCTCCCAGTTTTGTGTGCCAAAGTCCCATTGATCACTCCTGAATACAGAACACCTAGAATAACTGGAAAACTGTTATGCTTTCTAAAAGAAAACAGTTCTGGGAAAGAAACAGGAGGGATTTTAATTGTTTATTGTAAAATCTAACCTGTTCTCCCTTTTCATGCCTAAGCCTGTTTCCTCCCTTGCCACAAACACACAAAAAAACAGAGAAGAAGTAATTGTGCCTTTGCTATTTTTAAGAAAGGTAATCGGTAGAAATTTTATTCTACTGTAATATGTTACTAAGGGCCTTTGCAGACTGCTAGAAATAGTGCAAATTGAGTCCACTTTAAGGGTTAGGGTTAGGGAATCATGGGAACTGTATTTTATTGTGGCACCAGAGCTCTCTGACAGAGAAGGCTCAATGTCTCAGGGGAAAAACAACAACAATTCCCATGATTCCCTAGCACTAACCCTAACCCTTAAAGTGGACTCAATTTGCACTATTTCTGGCAGTCTGCAAAGGCCCAAAGAGACATGCAACACACTAAACATATACATTTCAATTGATCTTGGTATAAATTGCTAGTGGTAATTTACTAATTTATCTAATTGGAACATTAAAAATGGGAAGCTACTTCTTAATTACCATTCATATTGCTCTTGCTATTAGTTTTATAGATTTTTAAGGCTTTGGGAACCCATAGGGGTTAGCTGACTTGATCATGAATGATCACTTTTTTTCCTGTTGTTTAGACACCAATTCAAGTAAAGATGTGTACCATGCCCACAGGCCAACTGAGCTGAATTAATGAACACTAAATGAGTTGTTAATTATTTTTATAAGCAAGTTCTGAAGCATGCCAAGTTCTGAACTACAGGTAGGCCCTGGAGCGATTTTACTCAAAACTTGCAAGTGTGTGAATTATACACGTCAGTTCTGATCAGTCCAACCTTCTCTTTCCAATGACACAGAAATGAGGCTTTCTAAGGATGGATGCTGAAAACCATTTTCTTTTCAGTTCAAAGTAATATTGCTTTCACCTTTTCATGAGATACATGCTTTATGCTTTCCAAAATTTTACTAATATAAGCTTGTGGGTAATGAGCCCGAAAGAGACATAAATGGGAAATGTTACCTCCTGAAACTACAACTTCACCCAAACCCAGTCATTATACCCAGTGTCCATGCTGAGTGGGATCTTGGTTTTTCAAGTTCAAATAAATGGTTTTAGACTCTACAGAAGACATTCAATTAACATTACCATTTCCTTTCTAGCAGCCTTTTGAGCAGCTTTTAAACTACTGAACAGGCAGAAAGGAAATAAATAAACCTGCTGCACCCCCCCCCCCCGACATGCAAAGATGGCAAAACATAATCCAGTGATGCTCTACCTGTGATATTACTGTCCAAGGAAAAGGGTATGTGCAAAACAGAGTAACTCAAGAACATGACAGTTTCCTGCTGAGATGGATTCCAATTTGTGGAAACTCGTCTAAACCTCTATAATAACTCTTTGAAAAAGCCTGTTTCTTAGTTTCCCACAAACAATGCTTCCCTATCCAGTGGTGTCCCACACCAGAGTGTCACCCAGTGGGGGGGGGGCTTCAGGGAAGGGGCCAAAAGGGCCCTCTCCCTCACTGCTCTGAGCAGCTTTACTCATGAGTAAAACTGCAGGGAGCAGGGAGAGGGGCTTCTGGGGCCCCTCCCTCACTGCCTTGCGGGGCTGCTCACTGGGTGTCATCCACTTCAGTGGTGTCACCTGGTGCACCCCGCACCCCTGCACCCCCTAGTAATGCTACTGTCCCTACTTGCTATTGCCAAGATATATATTGATTTGCCAAGGTGAGAGAGATTTTGGAGGTTTTCGTATCTGCTCCTCCCCCACTTGGTTTCTTATTTTGTGAGGTGCGTGTTTAAAATGACTTTGCTCCTGATGATGTTTTAATAGGATAAGTGATGAATTAAAGACCAATAGAGGTCTGTCACATATTAAATGGGAGCATGCACCTTTTTCTGCCTTACAAAATGTGCACCCAAAATCCACTGTCATACAGCAGTCATGCAATATTATGAATAAAATCAATAAGAGGACTACTGCTTCCCCATCTTATAGAAGAGAACCATCTGTAACCCTCAGGAACTCATGAGAAGGCTGGTTTCCTATAGTAGAAAGGACCACAGAACCCTTATAATGTATCAGAAATCATTAAGGTCAAAGCCTTATCATGACAGGAATCTGTCTTGTGCATCTATCTTTGACATAAAGTCTGTCTGCACAGGGCACATTAAAGCACACAATATACTGAAGGAAGCATTGTACACCAAATTTATTCACTTGTCTGACAAACAGACAGACCTCTATGGAGTCAAAACATTCCCTTCAAGCCTTTGAAAGAGGGTCACAGTGCAACCTGACAAGGCAGACTGGTCACCCAAAGACAAAACACAGCAGTGAAATATTCCCTGAATGCAATCTTCCAAGAAACATTTCTTGGCATGTAAGTCTATCCTGTCTATAGCTGTTCTTGATAATTGAAAGGAATCATTCCATTTCTAAAGGCAGCCAAATATAATGTTAGATAAAAGAAGAGAAAGCAGGGGAAGACTGAATAATGAATTGTCTGGTTTAGGCGTCTACCACTCTAACTTTCATCCTAACTGGGTTTCTCAGGCTGCATCCACATTACAGAAATAACACAGTTTAACACCACTTTAACTGCCATGACTCGATGCTATGGAGTTCTGGGAACTGTAGTTTTATGAGCCATATAGCCTTCTCTGTTAGAGTTCTCTGGTGTCACAATAAACTACAGTTCCCAGAATTCCACAGCCTTGAGCTGTGGCAATTAAAGTAGTGTTAAACTGGATTATTTCTGCAGTGCAGATGCAGCCTCAGTTATCCTGAATTTTTGGTTTTCCTCCCTTAGAACAAGTGGGTAATTTATAATCTGTGCAACATATTATTTAATGAAACGTAAAAATACATGACTAAATCACAACTATATGGACATTTTCAGAGCACAATTTTGAAAACATTATAAAAAATTAGAACTGCTTTGTTTGCTGATGCCATACTTCTTTTTCATCAGTGATTTCAAGGAAAGTAGATGTGGTGACTTATTTCAAGCAATAAAAGTATGTGATTAATTGATTTTAATCTTACAACATTTTTCACCTGAAATGTCATTTAATTTATATAGATTTCTTGTTTACTAGGATTTTATTTCATCCACAAAATTATTATATTGTACTAAAATGTACAGGGAGATTATTTGTTTAATCATACATTTATCCAGCTAGCAGAGGAGATATTGGCACTATCCCTTTCAGATATAATTATCATTAACAGTAGCCACAAAAAGTGGGCAACAGTATAAAATGTTTATGAAAACAAACAATAACTGTACATCCAATAACATTCAAACAATCATACCTTTATTGGGCCTATCATAATGGACAATTGTATGCTGCAAGCTTTTGGTCACACTGGCTTCTTCACCAGGCAAACAGGAGGAAAGAAACTGAAGATGTTATTCATAAGCCTACATTTACTGTTTTTGGTCTTATTTCAGATGGTAGGGAGGGCTATCTGAAGTCTGGCACCTCCCTCTTTGGCCATGTGATAACTGGAAGATTTTCGAAGTCAAGGAAATTTAATGTCCATTTGCAATTCAAAGAAGATATTTCCTTGGAATCCAGCATGTCTCCTTCCTTTGTGAAGCCACAGGCTCCTATGTAGGTAGAGAACAATGAATTTCTCAAGAAGTCTTCATGTTTTGCATCAGGAAAAGTTTAGGTGGTGTAGGGGTAAAGCATGCCAATCAGTCCCAATATTAGAAAAAATTGCTTTACCTTTGTTGAAGGCAGAAGCCTCTGATAGCAAGGTTCCAGTGCACTGACTGTCTTTTTAGGATTCCCCTGTGATGATTAAAATGCAGTCTCTTGAAATAATAAAAAAAAACCCAAACATCTAGGGGTAGCTGTGTTGGCCATATAGTGAATCCAATAACATCCAAATAATGATACCTTTATTGGACCAACCAAAATGCACAATTGCATGTTGCAAGCTTTCGAAGTCACACTGGCTTCTTCATCAGGCAAACAGGAGAAAAATATTGAAGATGTTAGTTATAGGCCTGCATTTTCTGTTTCTCGTCTTATTTCTGATGGTGGGGGGGCCTATCTGTACACTGACACCTCCCCTTTTGGCCATGCGGTCACTGGAAGATTTTCAAAGTCAAGGAAATTTAATGGCCATTTGCAATTCAAAGAAGATGTTTCCTTGTTGATTGTTTATAAATTGCTATATTGTCAGTGGTCACAAAAGAGCTGCACATCTGAAATCATAATTTCATTAAAGTAAAACAAACCAGTATTCCTATAAGGCAGATGCTGAAAACTTACAGAGGCTGGTGAGCTGCACTGGTCTCCATGGGAATTAGAAGCTCCTTCCCATACCCATTCCTTCTGCTCCATCACTTCCACAATGCCCACCACTCTACTAGTCAACAACTGGTCCTCTTCCTATTTATAAAAATGCCTCTCCTGGACCTAAAACAACCTAGGGAGTGCAAAAAATCTATGGCAGAAGGAATTACCCTGGAGGGCATTTGAGGCAAAAATGATGGGAACATGTGCTGTGCTGCTCACAGACCACATTTCCCCACCTCTGTTTTAAGTGTGTTAAACAGTGGAGCCAACAGTCAACTAATACAACAGTTGAATATTGTATTATATTAAAAGAGAGAAGACACAGGATTGCACATAATGCAAACATAAACCTGTTCCTACTGCTGTTGTACCAGGGATGATTTTACTCCTTCCTCTTTAGAGCACCAGATAAAGTCTTACATGATCTATGAGTCTCATGAGACTCCCTCATCACATGAGTGTGTGTGTCCATAATATAAGGGTGGGCATCATTTTAAAAACACGTATTTGTTTCACTGCTGTAAACCTATCTCCCTACAGAAAGACACCCCCCAACAAGTCGGGAGGGGTTTCTTGTTGTGCTGGCCAAATAAGGACAGGAGACACCTGATTGGTCAAGCACACCTGCGCGCCTTGCCCAATAGGCTTGGTGTTTGAACCAAATCTCGCAGTGTTTATGGCTCTGCGAGAATTGGGGCAAGAGTTTGTTATTTATAGCTCTGCGCTGCCACATGGAGGCAGCCATTTTAGAGTTGAGACGGAGAGAGTAACATCGCTCCGCTCTTTGATTTTGGAAACCCATCCCACCCACCCTTTATAATAAGTTTGTTATTCTTACTCTCAGGCTTTGGCTGGTCGCCTTCGGGGGCCGGGAGGGAATTTTTTCCCAGGGTCTCCTCTGGGTATTTCGCCCTCCCTGAGATTTTCTTGGTGATGTTAGGGCCTAAGCAGACGGTGCAAAGCGCTGTCTTCGAGGCCAGGAAGGGGAGGGGCAGCCTCACGCTGGGCACCCCAACGCCTTCCCAAAAACGTCGTCGGAGCAGCCGGCCCTCCGCACGGCCGGCGCTCCGACGACGCACTTCCGCTGCAGCGTCCGCACACGCTGCAGCAGAAGAGGTGCTGAAGGTGCGCCGAGGCCTTTTGTGGTGCACCTTCAGCGTCTTGCGGAAGGAGCGCTATTTTAGCGCTCCTTCCTGGGCCTGGGACGCTGCACCTCGGGGCTGAGGAGTGCGGATACCTTGGCCCTGATCCGCAGCTTCTTGGGGCAGCCCCGTGCTGCCCGTCTGCTTCCCCCCTTAGTAACGTAATTTGGGAATGGGTCACGGTGTTAATTTATTAATTATATGCTTGTCACAACTGCGGGAAAAAGGTCTATGAGTTGAAATTTATAGTTTCATTATGGGGCGGGTAATGACCCCCACCCCACAGAATAACTTAATTTGGCTAATTAAAATGGGGGGGGGGAATTGGCATAAAACAAATTGACAGGAAATGACATAGGCGTTTAATGCTTGACGTCATAAAATTACATGACGTCATATGACGAAATATGACGTCATTTCCGGGGGAGGGGTTTGTTTATTTGTTTACTTGTTGATGATTGCTTATTTGCTTTGTCAAGTGCGGTGATGGACCTCCCACTAGGGTGGTTACACCTTCACCTACACACGTGACAAAATTTGCTATTATTTATTGTTTATCAATAGACCCTGTACAGTTAAATAAATGTTGTGGCCCATTTAAACCCAAAAGAGGCTTCTCGTGCCCTTTGTGCTAGTGCAATAATATGAGCTCATGAAATTTATCTTTGGTGGGACTTGTTGGGTTATTCCTGGTTGGCCATTGGAATATGTTTTTTATTCTCTACTCCATACTGTTGCTTGGTTCATGTGGTTCAATGGACTGTTTGTTATGTCATATCTGATGTGAAATGTGGGTCAGTAGGGAGGATTTTGGTTTAGGGAACACAAGCAAGCCCTCTGAGGTCTGTCTTTGGTGATGGTGTGAACAGTATTGGCCTGCTGGTGGGAGGCAGGGATCATAGAGGGATTGGGTAGATTCTTCTTCTTCTTCTAACCCAGCTCTGCTTCCATTTGTGAGTAGGTTGTGATAAACCTACCCCAAAGGTTATACTAGGCTGGAGTTATGGTCATGTTGCTCTTATTTTGCAAAAGTGTGTCTGCTGTTATAGCAGACTCAAACTTATTTTGATTCAGTGCAGAATGGGTTGATTTCAATAAAGCTGTTTTAATCCAATTTGATATCTCAAGTCTTCATTGTTTATGTGTGAACTGAAACGTGTATAGAAACTGCCATCTCTTCAGCCCCTCCAAAAGTGCATTGTTTCTTGGAATGCAAGCAAGGATTGAGATGTAGGGCTGAAGTGAGATAGTGGGAAACTGGGTAAAATTGAGGCAGATAGCCAATGTCACCTGTATTCCTGGATGCTCCTCAGCTCTTCCTTATTTCTGATGTGTTGCATTATATTATTTCAACTGGCTTTCCTGAAGAAGAAATTTTACAGGGACTCATGAGGATAAAGTGAAGAGGAAGCTGTGGGGAAGTGAGTTTGTGCTGCATGCAATATAATGCATGATTAATTGAAACAACAGATATAATCATTGTAACTAATACAGATAATTTTCTTTCCCCCATAGAAATCTTTAACTCAGGCTTCTTAATACAGAAACATCATTAAATTGAAAGAGATAGTTGTGAAAATAATTTGATGTGATAATATTTCTTAGTATCCCTAGATTGTGCAGTGAGCACATACTGCAGCATAAAGTTTCTTTGTTTTTACATTAAGATTTGCTGGACCTTTCCCAATTATGCCCATCACTCTGGTAAGTGGTCCACAGTGGCATATTGCAGGCAAGTCTCCTGCAACAGCTGTTTCAAATTGGGGTAAATAAGAAACTGTATACATATATGCTTCTCATGCATATATCATTTAAGTAATGACATGTGGCAGCTATACATGGCAAATTGTTCATGTGCAATGGGTTTACTGTACCATCAAATTTGTACAAATACTTAAAAAGAGTGGTTTGTTGGCCTGATGATTCATTTGGCAACATGCACACAAAAGACATGTCCACCTGAACGTTCCAAAGTAGTCTATGTTCTTCCTGTCTCTGCCTGTCTGTCTGTCTCTCCTGACTAACAATTATAGGACTATATATCCTGACTACCCTACTAGGTTTGGCATTAAAATTAAATTGAAGTTACACCTTAAGCATTTCCTTTGAGAAATTTCAAGTGATAGTAACTAAGGAGATTATTGCATTAGCTTTGCTGCCAAGATAGACCCAAGATGTAACTTTCTTTAGACAGATCTTATTGCATTCACCCATCGCTGGGCAGTATGCAGCCTATACAAAACCTGGACTTATCTGGGCTTGTCCCACATCTTTTCAAGAATGTGGAAATCCCATTCTCGAAAAGCTGCAAGAAGTCCCAGTTGCATATGGGCTGCATACTGCCTGGTGATGGGTGAATGCAATAAGATTCACCTTAAGAAAGGGGGGTTGCAGACTGTCAAAAATAGTGTGAATTCAGTTCACTTTTAGGGTTAGGGTTAGTGCTAGGGAATCATGGGAATTGTTATTTTTCTGAGACATTGAACCTTCTTTGTCAGAGAACTCTAGTGCCACAATAAAATTCAGTTCCCATGATTCCATAACCTTAACCCTAACCCTAAAAGTGGACTGAATTCACACTATTTTTGACAGTCTGCAACCCCCCAAAGTTACATCCTGGATCTATCCTGACAGCGAAACTAATGTGATAATCTCCTAAGTTTATAGTTGCTGTTGTGTGGCTTCAAATCATTTCTGACTTACAGCAAACCTAAGGTGAGCCTGGCATGTTTTTTTCTTGGCAATATTTGTTCAGGAAGGGTTTGCCATTGCCTTTTCCCAAGGCTGCCATTGCTTCAGTCCCTGCACAAGTCACCCAGCGGGTTTTATGGCTGAGTGGGGGATCGAACCCTAGTCTCCAGAGTCTCAGTCCAACACTCAAACAATTGGTTCACATAGTAACACACTGGTTCACATAGTAACTAAGGGCCTAAGCAGACGGCGCAAAGCGCCGTTTTTGAGGCCAGGAAGGGGAGGGGCAGCCTCACACTGGGAGCCCCAACCCCTTCCCGAATGCATCATCGGAGCGGCTGTCGCTCCGCATGGCCGTTGCTCCGACGACGCACTTCCGCTGAAGCGTCTGCACACACTGCAGCGGAAGAGGCGCCGAAGGTGTGCCAGAGGCCTTTTGTGGCGCACCTTCGGTGTCTTGTGGAAGGAGCGCTACTTTAGCGCTCCTTCCTGGGCCTGGGACGCTGCGGCTCGGGGCTGAGGAGTGCGGATACCTCAGCCCCAATCCGCAGCTTCCCGGGGCGGCCCTGTGCCGCCTGTCTGCTTCCCCCCTAAGAAGTTAAGGCAGTTAAATGAAGTTGAAAATTTTCTAACAAAATGATCCTTAACTGAACTGATTCTTAAAATGAGTGACTTAAGTTGACACTCATTCTTAAGTTGACACTCATTGACATGGGCGCAGGCCCTCCCAGCCGGGTACTCTGTTAGGGAGCAGGTGAGGGGAAGTGGGCGGGGGGGGGCGCGGAGTGGTTCTAGTTCATAAGAACACCTTGACCTTGACCAGGATACCTGTCCGGAACATGACCCACTTCGAGTGCATGTACTTTAGCCTGAAGACCAGGGATAGAGTGGGGATTCTGCTAGTCTACCGGCCACTACCCCGTTGTCTAGCAGACTCCCTGACCGAGCTGACACAACTGGTCTCTGAGCTATTGTTGGAGACCCCTAGACTTTTAGTCCTGGGGGACTTCAACATTCCGCTCGAGACCAGCTTAACAGGTGCGGCTCGGGAGTTCATGGAGACCATGACAAACATGGGCTTATCCCAATTGGTCAACGGGCCCACACATTGTGCAGGTCATACACTCGATGCGGTCTTCAGTACGGAACAGGAATATCCGTGGGCGGAGGTGGTAAGTACCTCCGCATTGTCATGGACGGATCATTTCCTGGTCAAGACTGAACTTAAAGCCTACATCTGCCCCCCCCCGGGGGTGGTGGACCCATTCGAATGGTCCACCCTTGAAGGCTGATGGAGCCAATAGGATTCCAGAGAGCCTTAGAGGGTTTAATGGTTGGGAATGCTGGTGATCCTGTCGAAGCTCTGGTAAATACTTGGAACACCGATCTTACCAGGGCTATCGACACGATCGCTCCCAAGCACCCTTGCCATCCTGCTTCAAATCGTACACATCAGAGCTGAGGAGGATGAAGCAGTTTGGACGACGGCTAGAGCGCAGGTGGTGGAAGACTCGACTCTTATCTGACAGAACTCGCCATAGGACCTTTCTTCGTTCCTATCGGGAGGCAATACGTGCAGCGAAGAGAGTCTTCTCCTCTGCACGTATTGCGTCTGCAGAGTCCCGTCCAGCAGAGCTGTTTAGGGTGGTGAGGGAAATGATGCAGGTGCCTCCTGCGCCAAATCCCTTGCTTAACCTGATGACAGCCTGCTGTGATGCGTTTAACAACTTCTTTGCAGATAAAATCTCTCAGATAAGAGCCGTCTTAGATGCCACTGTTGAAACAGAGTCGATAGGCGAGGCGTCCAGTGACTCCGCCGATGTAGTTATACTGGATCAGCTCCAATCTGTGAGTACCGAGGACGTGGACAAGCTGCTTGGTAAGGTGAGGAAGACAACCTGCCCTCTCGACCCCTGCCCATAATGGCTGGCCATCCGGGGGGGTATGCATTGATGAGATTCCTTACGGATATCGTCAATGCATCCTTCAGGGAAGGACACGTTCCATCCTGTTTGAAGGAAGCGGCTGTTAGGCCGCTTCTGAAAAAACCTTCCCTGGACCACCTGGTTATGAGTAATTATAGGCCTATGTCATTGCTGCCATTTTTGAGCAAGGTGATCGAGAGGGCGGTTGCTCTTCAGCTCCAAGCAGTCTTGGATGAAGCTGATTATCTAGACCCATTTCAAACCAGCTTTAGGACAGGCTTTGGGGTTGAGACTGCCATGGTTGCCTTGACCGACGATCTGCGTCTGAGCATCGACAGGGGTAGTGTGACCCTGTTGGTGCTCTTAGACCTCTCACCGGCCTTCAATACAATAGATCATGGCATCCTCTTGGACCGCCTGAAGGGGTTAGGTATCGGGGGCACTGCTTTGCAGTGGTTCCAGTCCTTCCTCTCGGGTAGGTCCCAGAGGGTGCTGCTCGGGGACTGTAGCTCCAGTAAGAGGGACCTCACTTGTGGGGTCCCTCAGGGAGCTATTTTGTCCCCGATGTTATTCAACATCTATATGAAGCCGCTGGGTGAGATAATACGGAGTTATGGTGCTGGGTGTTATCAGCACGCTGATGACACCCAAATCTATTTCTCTGTGTCTTGTTCGTCGGCCTTGAATTCCAATAGCATCTCCTCTCTCAATGAAAGTCTTTGAGCGGTAATGGGCTGGATGAGGAAAAACAGATTGAAACTGAATCCAGACAAGATGGAGGTGCTCACGGTAGCGGCCCCGAAACCAAGAATTGGGTTGCAACCTCCAGTCCTGGATGGGGTCACACTCTCCTCCAGTGACTATGTTGGCAGCCTGGGGGTGCTTCTTGACTCGTCGCTCCTGATGACAATTCAGGTTAATGCGACGGTCAAGAGCGCCTGTTATCAGCTTTGGCTGATACGCCAGCTGTGCCCTTTTCTGGAAGTAAGGGATCTCGACACTGTTGTGCACACACTGGTAACCTCACGCCTTGACTTCTGTAATGCGCTCTACATGGGGCTACCCCTGTACTTGGTTCGGAAGCTTCAGTTAGGCCAAAACATGACAGCCAGACTTATCTCTGGAACATCTAGGAGGGACCACATTACTCCTGTTTTGAGGTCCCTCCACTGGCTGCCTATCAGCTTCCGGGCCCAGTACAAGGTGTTGGTTATTACCTTTAAAGCCCTAAATGGCTTGGGTCCAAGTTATCTCAGGGAACGCCTCCTTCCATATAATCCTCCCTGCGCTCTCCGGTCCTCTGGGAGGAATTTGCTGCATCCTCAAAAATCTAGGCTGGCGGCGACCTCCCAGAGGGCCTTTTCTATCGTCGCCCCCAAACTCTGGAACAACTTGCCAGATGAGATTCATCAGCTGATATCTTTAGACAGCTTCAAGAAAGCTGTCAAGACGGATTTCTTCCGGCAGGCCTTTCCAGATTAATTCTCCTGGCATTGGGCTCTTTGATCCCTGCGATCCCCCGTGACCCCATCAATTGCTGATGGATGGGGAGCGCAGTTGAGTCTAATCAGGGCATTTTTATATTTTTACTTTTTTAAAAAATATATTTTCATGTTTGTTTTATTTGTGTTGGAATGTTTATATTCCTGTTTTAATTATCTTGCCATTTAATACTGTTTTAAGGGGTATGAATTGGGGTATGAATTTTGTTGTATGGGGTTTTAACTGATGTAAGCCGCTTAGATTGTTTTCATTTAAGCGGGGTATAAATACATTTTATTATTATTATTATTATTATTATTAAAGTTCACTGTCAACTTAGTTCCAGAATTAAGTTATTACTAAATTTAAAACAAATATATTAGTTGAATTCATCCACTTCTAATGTAAATGCATTTAACTAAATGTGGGTCTGGAGTGAGGATTTTGGTTTCGCTGTTACCTAAGTTGTATCCTGCTTCTTTTTGCATTTGTAATATGTAAGGCAATTACCAGAGATGGAGAAATTAGTAGAAAATAGTTAATGCATTTAGTAAAGTTGTTAATAAATTCATTCAAATGCATTGAATGGACTAGCTGAACAGGACTAGCTGTTACCTAACAACTAATCATTTCATGGTCAACCATGAAATAACCAGACTAGACAAGTATATATGGGAAAATAAAGGGCCATTTATTTGACCTATTAAAATACTAATAAACTTGACTTTTGGGAAACCACAAGAATGGGGAGCATCCTGGTGTGGGTCCAGCTGGAGAACCAGGTGTCACCACATAACCAAACCAGCCTACCCTTGGGTGAAACACCAGGCCCCGAGGTAAATCCAATATATTGGATTGAATTCTTGGTCCAGCCTATTGGAAGGCAACATAGGGCACTCTCTCCCCAAATCCCATAAGTTTCTAAGAGAGAGCAACCTCCCCATGTCAGCCCCAAAGGCAGGCTCCTTTCCAACCCCCAGGTCCCTTGACCTGTAAAGGTTGTCCCAGAGCCCAACCAAAGGGAGTGCCAATGGTGAACACTGAACTAATCATATTTCTCCCCATTTGCTGCCACTGAAAGGGTTAAATATCATCTTAGTCCCTTTCCCCCATCAGGCTGGCCAACACAGCCCTTACCCCTTTCTGTAAGTCCTGGCAAAACAACAGACTGCCCTTATCAGAAAGGTGAACCCCAACCTTCCTATAGAGGATATCAGACCAGAAACTGATAGATGTATGATGGATGGGAAATCACAAAGCCAGATTTGTTTGTTAAAGAATTTTGGATTTCCCTGTTAACTCTCTTATTTGCTACATCAGATTTACAAGGATTTCCATCATCATGCCAGCCTATGACTACTCCTGGCCAATATCTCTGAATCTTCAGAAAATTGTCTCTGGCCTGCCAAATTAAGGCCTTCACTTTAATCAAAGCCAGGTCATTCCCACTGAGGTGAATGACTAAGACACCTGGAGGAGGCCCAACATGCTCCTGAAACAGCAAGGGGAGCAGCCCATTCAAACAAAGGCCCCTGCTCCTCAACCATTCAACAATGGCAATTTCACTCAAACCAAGGTGAGGTCTGAAATGGCTCTGTCAGGCCTATCTTGCTGCCCAATAAACCATGGCATGGCCGCAGATCAGGACCCATCATCTCACCAAAACGCACCTGGAAGCTGAGATGAAAACAGAACAAAGGTTAACAACTTTGAATCAAAACAAACATACATAAGTCTTATAAAAAAAACTTTCAACATCCAATATGTTGAATTACCTGTGGGCCAAAGCTCATAACTGTTGCTGTGGAAGTAGCTTCAATCCTAAAAGAATGAGTGCCAAATTTAACCCCCAGAAACCTAGGTTGTTCAACGCTTTAGATGTAATAGACCAGAACTGACATTTAGTAAAGGGGGGGGGGGGGGGAAGAGATTTTTGTGACAAAAGAGAAACCCAGGGGATGTCCTTTGTAAGCACATATAACACTTCAAGGCCAATACGGGGCACAATTCCTTCTGAGGACAGGACCCCAATGAGATCAAAGCACCTTTCCATCTCTAATCCACCTTGGATCCCCTCAAAATAATCTCTGCTTACTGGGTGGAAAGCACCAAATCACTGAAGGCCAAAGCTTTGGTCAACAGATCATGCTTAGAAGAAGCAACCAATTCGCTTATCTGAAATGCCCTGAAAAATGCAGTTAGTACAGCAGCATGAAAAAGAGCCACTTTTCAAATGGTGATGCACAAAGCAAAGACCATTGTTTACTTAGCTCCCGAAGCATAGCCAGAGATATTGGCTTACTAGAGTTGAACCTTGAACTCGAGCCCTGCTCCAACCCTCCAACGTCCTTCTTTTTTATTATTATTAAATTTAAAAAGAAAAAAAGGCCATACTTACATACATGACAAAAAGAAAAGAAAAAACAAAAGAACAAAAAAATAAGACATAAGAAAATACAAAAAGAAAAAAGAAAAAATGTACAAAACATATTTACAACACTTACAAAATGTAAATGACATTCATACCCGCTTTCTTGTTATAATTCTCTGCTTACTTACTACTAACATGCAACAAATAATTCCACACTTTCACTCGATGACTTCCTAAACACCCAACCGAGTCGTAATCCATATATTTAAATTAACTACCTTTCTTCTTTTTCCCATATTGAGATTGTAAACTAAAAATTTTAATTTTTAATAATCTTAACATTATACTCTATAACATTTTGTCTCATTTCATACCAATATGACTATTTTTTCCTATCAGATTTTACCCACTTCTCATTGATATAATTAAATAAAGGTTTCCAAATTTCCTCATTTTCATCCCAGTCCTGTCCTCTTAATAAAACCGTGGTTTGATCTAATTGTATCAGCTTATCTAACCATTCTTCCTTATTTGGGAGACTGTCACTCTTCTATTTTCTTGCATAAATGGTCCTGGCACACACAGTCATATAAAACAATAGCTTACCATATTTAGTTTCAAGCTCTTTATCTTCACAAATATTAAGTAGAAATAATTTAGGATCCAATCTATTTGAGATTGCAAAATTTCTGCCATATTCTTCTGAATACTAGCCCAGTATTTCCTTGCTTTCTTACAACTCCACCAAATATGATAAAATGTTCCTACTTCATGCTTACATTTCCAACATTTCAATGAGAGATTCTTACAAAATTTAGTTAATCTAGTTGGTGTCAGATACCACCTGTACTGCATTTTATAAAGATTTTCTCTTAAATCAAAACAGGTGGTATACTTTAAAGTTTTATTCCAAATCTTCTCCCATTGTTCTAGTCTAATATTCTGTTTAATATCTTGTGCCCACTTGATCATGTGTTCCTTTACTACCTCCTCCTCCATCACAATCTCCATTAAGCATTTATAATATAAGGTTATTTTATGTGTATTGTCCGACATCATACTTTCTTCAAATTTAGTTTTCTGTCCTTATCCCAATTGTTTTTAGGTCCGTGACAAATCTTTCTCTTAACTGCCTATATAACAACCAACCCATCGAGTATCCCTCATCTAACAATTGCTCTAGGCCTAGGGTCTTAACTTTCAAATTTATATTTTCTTTAGAATCAATTACTAGATCTTTATATGTAATCCATTTCTCTTGCAGGATTGTTTCTCTATTATGAAAGGCCTCATGGATTGAGGCCCAGAGTGGTATACCCGGACACAGTCTTTCTTTATATTTCATCCATGCTCTCATGAGAGACTTTCTGATGAAGTGGTTAACAAAATCTTTGTGTATTTTCTGTTTTCCATAAAATAGATATGCATACAGGCCGAATCTTTGATCTATTCCCTCCAAGCTTAACAGTTCTTTATTCTTAAGTAACATCCATTCCCTTAACCATTCTAAGCAATTTGCTTTGTAATATATTTGCAAATTCGGCAACGCCAGACCTCCCCTTTCTTTTCTATCCTGCATAACTTTTAGTCTCACCCTTGGTCTTCTGCCGCCCCATATAAATCTTGAGATGTCTTTATTCCAGAAGCTAAATGGTTTGTTGTTATGTGAAGTCATAGGCTTTCATGGCCGGCATCCATAGTTTTTTGTGGGTTTTTCGGGCTGTGTGGCCATGTTCTAGAAGAGTTTCTTTCTGACGTTTCGCCAGCATCTATGGCTGGCATCTTCAGAGAAAACTGGAATGGAAGAGAATGGGTCTATATATACTGTGAGACCCTGGGTAGGGAGGAGTGGTTCCCAGGTGAACTGTGTGTTGTTCTGTGTTGAATAGGTATTGTTCTGTTGTTAATGGCATGGCTCCAGGGTGGGAGGAAATGCACTCAAGGTTATTGTCTGCTAATCCCATGTAAACTGTGTATTGTTCTGTGTTGAATAGGTATTGTTCTGTTGTTAATGGCATGGCTTCCAGGTGAGGATATGCAATCAAGGAGATTGTCTGCTATTGTCTGCTGGGAAAGCCCCTGACCCTGGTTGGTTTCCCATTTGCATTTGCTGAGTGCTGATTTTCTTATTTTGTAGGACTGGTAGCCATATCTTGTTTACTTTAAGGGTTTCTTCTTTCCTGTTGAAGTTATCCAAGTGTTTGTGGATTTCGATGGCTTCCCTGTGCATTCTGACCTGATAGTTGTTGGCATGGTCCAGAATTTCAGTGTTTTCAAATAGCATTTTATGCCCAGGATGGTTTATAATGTGTTCTGCTACTGCTGATTTTTCTGGCTGGCCCAGTCTGCAGTGTCTCTCATGTTCCTTGACTCGTGTTTGTACACTGCATTTGGTGGTCCCTATGTAGACTTGTCCGCAGCTGCATGGTATGCAGTATGAGGCTGTGAGAGGATCTCTCCTGTCCTTCACTGAGTGCAGCATTTGTTGGATTTTCTTGGTTGGTTTGTAAACCATTTGGAGGTTGTGTTTCCTCACTACTTTCCCTATTCTGTCTGTGACTCCTTTGATATATGGTAAAAATACCTTCCCTTTGGGTGGCTATTTGTCTTCAGTCCTCTGGGTCTTTCTGGGTCTGGCAGCCCTTCTGATGTCTGAGTTGGAGTAACCATTTGCCTGTAGAGCTCGGTCTAGGTGCTTCAATTCCTCTTCCAAGAAGTGGGGTTCACAGATGCGTTTTGCCCAGTCTACCAGTGTTTTTATTGTGCTTCTTTTTTGTCCTGGGTGATGGTTAGAGTTCTTGTGCAGGTATCTGTCTGTATGTGTGGGTTTTCTGTATACTGTGTGTCCCAGATGTTGGTTTGGTTTGCGGATGACTAGGACATCTAGGAATGGCAGTGTTCCTTCCTTTTCTTTTTCCATAGTGAATTGGATGTTAGGGTGGATGTTATTCAGTTGATTCAGGAACCCAGCCAGATCTTCTTTTCCATATCTCCAAATGGTGAAAGTGTCATCCATATATCGGAACCAAGTTGTGGGCTTTTTCGGTGCTGTTTCCAGGGCTTGTTTTTCAAAGTGTTCCATATAGAAGTTTGCTATCACTGGGCTTAGAGGGCTTCCCATTTCTACCCCATCTCTCTGTTTGTGAAATCCATTGTCCACTGGAAACAGCTTGTGGTGAGGCAATGTTCAAACAAGGTTATGATGTCCTCTGGAAAAATTTGTCGGATGAGTGTCATGGTGTCCATTATGGGGACTTTGATGAACAGGGAGACCACATCGAAGATGCTTAGTATGTCTCCGGGTTTAAGTTCAAGGTTATTGATTTTTCTTATGAAGTGAGTTGAGTCCTTGATGTAATGGGGTTTTGCCCTATATGGGTTTGTAGTTGTGTGGCCAGAAACTTGGCCAAATCATATGTGGGAGATCCAATGGCACTCACTATGGGCCCCTTAGTGTAGCATTATAGTATAGGGCTAAGCAGATGGCGCAAAGCGCCGTCTTCAGAGCAAGGAAGGGGAGGGGCAGCCACACGCTGGATGCCCCAACCCCTTCCCCAAAACGTCCTCAGAGCAGCCGGCCCTCCGCATGGCCGGTGCTCCGAGGATGCCCTCCCGCTGCAGCGTCCGCATACGCTGAAGCGGAAGAGTCGCCGAAGGTGTGCCGCCAGCCTTTTGTGGCACACCTTCGGCGACTTGTGGAAGGAGCACTATTTTAGCGCTCCTTCCAGGGCGGCGAAGCTGCGCTGCAGGGCCGAGGAATGGGGATGCCTCGGCCCCGATTCGCAGCTTCCTGGGGTGGCCCCGTGCCGCCCGTCTGCTTCCCCCCTATGTTCACCTGTATTAAATTGATTCACCATAGCTAGTAGGACAGAAAGTATTTGCTAACGCAATCTGTTATATTGGCATTCCAGGGTATGGTAAATATAGTATTCAAACCCACCATGGAGAGATGTAACCAGTCAGCAGCATTTGTGTCTTCTACAAAGATTGGCCCCCTCTCTGTTGCATTTTTGCTGCTTTTATAGAGATTTTATAGAGACACAGTTCCCTCATCTACTCACAGATAAGATTCACTGCTTCTCATTTGACCTTGTTCCAGAGATCGAACACTCTTGGAGCTCATTCCCACTATGATTTATATCAATTTGCTGATTGCTTTAAATGTGCCTTATCTCTATTTGAAATGGTTTTAATGTGACTATGATTGTTTGGACTCACTTTGAAGCAAGACAAATGGGAAAAAAAACACCTCTTTTCAGACACTATTTTTTTTTGTCGGTCCTTTTGAAAAGAAGTGATTAAGCAAGCATGTTCATCATTGGTTCCAAAATATTCCAGGGAAAATTGTCCAATGTTTCTATGTGATCTTACATCATAAACTAATAAGATGGTCACCAGTGTTCATCATCAAGTGGGAATGACAGACCTGAGTCACATCAAACTGAAGGGCAGAGATTACTGTGGCAGAGGGTTGGCACAGGGGTGCATCCCATCCCTCATCAGTTTTTGGAGAAATCCATCATTTCCCCCATCTCAGTGCTGCTTTTGTGCTTTGTGCTGTGACCTATGGGCACTATATATATTCACAGTATATCTGCTCCATTGTATCTGCAATTACTTGCAGGCAGATTAGGTGAGCAGACTGACTGCGATTCAGCAAGATAAGTAATTGCAAAAACAACCAAGCACATCCACTGCCATTTTTTAAAAAAAATTGCATGCATCTGGGGGGGGGGGTCCTCCATGACACCTATGGATCCATCCATTCCAGGGGAGAGTCCTCCATGACACCCTTGGATGCTTGAATCCCAGGGAAGAGTCCTCCATGACACCCATGGATGCATGCATGCCAGGGGAGAGCCCTTCATAACATCCATGGATCCATGCATCCTGGCAGAGATTCCTCCAAGATACCCATGGCATACCATACATCCCAGGGGAGAATTCTAGCCACAGCACCCATGACTCCCTCCTGTGTTTTCTTGAATGTGTTGCCAGTTGTGTTACCAATGACACATAGGTGATTGACAGGCATTTTGAAGCGGCACAAACTAGTGGGAATGACAATTGTACCAAAAAAGAAGTGAATAAAGAAAAAAGCCATTTCCATAGTAGACTGGAATTGATTCACCGACCAGGAGCCAAAGAAAATCTCAAACCAGTATAAATGTAAGTGGGAATGAGTCCTCAGTTTGACTTTCTTCCTGGAATTTTCTGCTCTTTATGTCCTAGCTATTACAGAAAAGGTAAGTTTGAGAATCCTATGGTGGCTTTGCTTTTCAGCTGTATGTAGTCTTTTGTCTGTTATCCTATTTTTTATTTCTAGCCAGGCAGCAGGCCCTCAGCTTGTTTTGTTAGTGTTTCACTCTCTTTGGAGTTTATCATGGGGGGGGGGGGGATTTTGAACAGTGTTTAACCAGAGAAAATCATGCAATTGACATTAAAATGCTATGAAAATGAGATTAATACACGAGCCATTATCCTGTGAATAATTAGAGAATAACCAGGCAATAAACAGCAAAAAAGATTTGCTGCTGTTTATTGCCTGGTTATTCACAGGTTAATGGCACTTTAATCACCTCAATGTCATGTAAAAACCATTAGTGCAATTGCGTGATAATCACAGGTTATTCACGGGATAATATCACTTTGAACATGATGTTGTGTGAAAACCATTAGCGCAATTGTGGGATTATCATGAGTTAATCACCATTTATACTTCCAATTGTCCCCGAGATTATCACATGCCCAAATAAGATGGCTTACCTTTTCCAGCTTCAATCTTCTTCTGGGATATCCCCAGATGTTATCATACACAAATCACTGCCAATTTAGCCACAATGCTGCTGGCCAAATACAACCCGGGTCAGATTTGGATCGAAGCCATGTTTGGCTGCCAAATTTTTAAAGTTGAAAATTTGAAAAAGTGCTGGCTGAGCATGGCTTTGGCCTGAGCCTGACCCAGCCAGTGGCATCACAGCTAAGTTGGTGGTGATTTATGTATAATAACATCTGGGAGTATCCTGGAAAAAGATTGAAGCTGGCACAGGTAAACCAGCTTATTTGGCCGTGAGATAAGCTCCACATACTACCTTTTTAAGTCTTGATTTTTAACCCATTTTGGCTTGAATTCTTTTGCTAGTTTCAAGCAGAATGGAACAGGCACTTCTTGTTGTTTACCTTCCAGTCATTTTTGATTTATGGTGCCATATGGTGACCCTTATAGCAAACCTATTATGGGTTTTTCTTGGCCCAATTTGTTCAGAGAAGGTTTGCCATTGCCCTTCTCCAAGGCTGAGAGCGTGTGACCTGTACAAAGTCACCCAGTGAGTTTCTATAGCCAAGTAGGGATTCATTCATTCATTCAACCTTTATTAGGCCTACAACAACAAAATTTACAATAAAATAAAATAAAGTAAAATACATTTACAATAAAACTTCAGGATCATTATTATAAAATTTAAGTCATACTCTTCTTGCCTCCACCAGAAAATTGGCCATTAGCTTAGTAATATGAGGATTCCGATCTTCCAATATTCCACTGATAACCCATCCAAACAGATATTTATTTCCAATAACCTCCTTAGCAATTTTCTCCTAGGAATTATGTAAATCAGGGGTAGGCAACCTTTTTGAGCCGGGGGCCTGGTTGCTGTCCCTCAGACAATTGGGGGGCCGAAGCACCAAAAATAAATAAATAAATATTTTAAAAAATTAAAAAATAAAAAGATATGCATGCACACTCTCTCAGCCTCAGAAAAGCCATAGCAAAACCCCTGTGGAGATTTTGCCAAAAAAAACCCAAGAAAAAATAATAACAACAATAATCAATATCATCATGGTGGGCGTCGGTCGCGGGGGGGCGTCGGCAGGACCAGCCTGGGGCCAGTCCAAAGGCCTTGGGGGGGCGCATCTGGCCCTCGGGCCTTAGGTTGCCTACCCCTGAAGTAAATGGATAAAGCAATACAATATGATGAAGAACATCGGGGGCTTGATCACAGTGGCATATATGTTTCAAAAAAGGGGTCTATAAATATCTGCCCCGGTCATGTTTGAGGGGTGTACGTTCAGCCTTGCAAATAAAAAGGCCTTCCTGAACACCAACAATGAAAGGATAGATAGGATGACAGCTCTGGCCGTCCCTGTCACTCTCATCCCCCAATGAGTCAGAGAACATAGCAGCCGAGTGCTTAAAGGGGGTCTTCTTGCCAGGCAGTATATCCTTGGACTTGCCCACACCTTTTGTGGGAGCCATAACAGCCACTCATAAGTCAGAGACCCCACAGCCAAAAGGAAAAACTACAAATTCCAAGCCTGTAGGTCAGAGACTCCCCCCAATAAAAGAAAGCTATAAATCCCAAGCTCATAAGTCTGTGATCATACAACCAAAAGGAAAACTAGAAATCACAACTTGATAAGTCAGAGACCTGACAACTAGAAGGAAAACTACAAATCCCAAGCCCATAAAGCAGAGAGATCCCATTGCTAGAAGGAAAAATTACACATTTCAAGCTTGTAGAGACTCCACAGCTAGAAGGAAATTAGAAATCCCAAGCCCAGAAGACAGAAACCCCACAGCTAAAGGAAACTAAAAATCTCAAGCTCATAAGTCAGAGAGACCCCAGAGCTAAAAGGAAACAAAGGGCCTATGCAGATGGGGGGCCATGGGCCACCCCGAGAAGCCATGGATTGGGGCAGAGGCTGTCCCACGCCTCGGCAACGATCCATTCTTTTTCCAGCCCTGGAAGGAGTGCTAAAATAGTGCTCCTTCTGCAAGGCATGGAAAGGGTGCCGCAAGAGGTGGCACGCACCTCTTCGGCATCTTTTCTGTCTCAGCATGTCTGGACGCTGAGCTGGAAGGATGTCATCAGAGTGACATCCTCAGGAAAGGGTTGGGGCGCCTGGCGTCTGGCTGCCCCTCCCCTTCCTGGGATTGAAGACAGCGCTTTTTGCCATCTGCATCCCCCCTAAAGATCCCAAACTTGTAATTCAGAGACCCCACAGTGAAAAGGAAAACTACCAGTTTCAAACTCTTGAGTCCAAGAGCCTCCACAGCTGGCAGAAAAACTATAAATCCCAAGCCTGCAAGTCAGAGAGACCCCACATCTAAAATAAAACTACATATCCCAAACTTGTAATTCTGAGACCCCACAGCAAAAAGAAAACTACAAATCCCAAACTCGTAAATCAAGAGAGACCCTGAGGGAAAAACAAAATGGCATCACCTAGGATGCCCAGCACACAAAATAGCATCCCCCAAGAGGCAGTACAACACATGGCTAGACCAGGGACCATGAAGCCTAAAACAAAATGACCAATGCTATGAGGCAGACAGATATGGTGCCTGGCCTGAAACAATCAATTAAAAAAACCTGCAAAAGCCCCAGGACAAACAACAAAACGTTGACAAGAAAAACCCAGCCCGAGAAGTACATCAAAGTAATCAAGCCAACAACAAGAGACAAAGTAAAGAATAAAATAATGGAGTAAAGATGGGGAGGGTATCAGAATCAACAAGAATAAGGAAGTAGAAGGGAAGAAAAACCCCAGTAGCCAAACCAAACAGAGGGAAAAGGGAAACAGGGGAGTGGGGGTAAGAAAATAAAAGGAGAAAGAAATAGAAACCCGAGACGAGAAAGGGAAGGGGAGGAGGGGAGGTAAGAAATTAATTAAAGGGAGAAAGGATATGTGTATCATATTAGGTAAACAATAACCACACAATGCACTAATTCAGCCCCAACAACAATCAAAAACAAGAAATAGGACTTAGCCCGGCAACAAAAGCAAACAGGATCAACGAAGCCCACATGTCCCTTCTCTCGTGTTCCAAAGAGAAGGAATGGCTGTATAGGGGGCAACCAGCATAAAAAGCCACTGTGCTCCACTCCCAATCCCATGCCCCTGGCTTGGCTAATCAGCCAAGCCCCAATTATCCTGGTTTCTAATCATGAAGACCATCAAAGACGTACTTTCCCTTAAAGCCACTGCACCACTTAGGTCATGTCCAAATTCCCAGCACTTCAAATGACTGACACTATAAATAGTTTGGCTTCATTAAGCCTACATTCAAAGGTAGTGTGTTGAGGAAACCTAAAAAAGTGTATGTCACTATGTTTCTCAGTCCCCCAGAAAATATAGAACTGTCATGGCTGAAGGGAAGCTGTATTTCTGAACCATACTGTGCCAGCCAACTATGTGGAGTGGGTGATATAAAGGGCTTTGCATCACTGAAATGAAAGAGGGTACTCACTAACCTTTCATTCTGAATAATTCTGTTCTGAAGAATTATACCCTAGTGAGTTGAACAGGTCATAACTCATGTCATATGAATTAGTACAAAGTACACAAAAGGTATTGATTTATTTGTTTGTTTTAGAGTATTTATGTCCTGTTCTTCAGCCACAAAGACTCTCAGAGCAGCTTACAGATAGTTAATCTGTCCTCAGGTTTACAATATAAAAAGACATGACATAAAAGGAGAAGGGAATAGCAGTAGGGAAGGGGATCAAGTTCAGCAGATACTGCCTGTTCTCTTCCTCTAAGGCAGGGGTAGGCAACCTTTCCCCTTTAAGGGCCGAGGGACTTCAGCTCCCAGAATCCCAGGAGCTATTGGCCAACATGGGACTATTGGCCAACATGGCTGAGGCTTCTGGGAGCTGAAGTCCCTCGGCCCTTAAAGGGGAAAGGTTGCCTACCCCTGCTCTAAGGCTAAGGATGGTAGAAGATTAATATGGAGGGACAGCCTTTCACTTTTGTATTTGGTGGAGCTGTGCCTGCCTCTATTTCTTTTCCTCTAAGGCCAGGATGGTAGCAGATTAAGATGGAACGAGGGCATTTCAACTTCCTCTGGAGCTAGGCATGGTAGAGCCTGCCTCTCCTCTTCCTCCAAGGAGTTTATCACATGGGGACCTATGTGCTTCCATCCCCAAATTGATTAAAGTGTCCACATCCCAGAAAAGTGCACAAATGCATGAATGATTTTCACACTTAGAGCACAATAATGCCTTAAAAGCTCATTACTAATGTGAGAAAGTGGGTAGAAAGCACATTTGGTTTTCACACAGATGTGGACAAATCCTGTTGATGGTTTGGAAATAACTTTTTTGCTCATGCGCACAGAAGTATTTGTGTCACCAGAAATCACCCAGAGAATAAACAATTTTATTTACACAATTTTATTTATAAAAATGCACTTTACTGTCGCTTACAATTTTATTCATAAAAATGTACTTTACTGTCCTTTATTTTCCAAGAAATAGTATCCAACCTAAGTAAAAAGAACAAAACATTACCCAAAAGAAGTAGGAAAGCTAGAAAAAACTTCTCTCACACTTTTGCTGCATCCCTGCCTTCCCTCAGCAGCTGTTCCTTTAAGAGCCCTGGCTAATGGGGAAGGCTGGAGGAGCAGAGACATTCACACAGAGAGAGGCACGTGAGGGAGAAGCAAGCTTTTTCTCTGTGTGTGTGTGTCCCTGCCTTTGTCTCAGCAGCTATTCCTTTAAGAGCCCCGGCTAATGGGGAAGGCTGGAAGAGGAGAGATGTTCACACAGAGAGAGAGGCACATGAAGGAGAAGCAAGCTTTTTCTTTCTCTCTGTGTGTGTCCCTGCCTTTGCCTCAGCAGCTATTCCTTTAAGAGCCCTGGATGAAGGCTGCATCGCTCTTGGCATAACAAAGCACCACTGGAAGTAAACTTGCCCCAAAGAACCATGGGAAATCTGGCAACAAGTACAAAAACAGGGAGAATCCCACAAATAGCTTTCACACTATAGCAATTGCACAAAAAAAGTGATATCGTGAATGAAACGGAAATGAATTCATGAAATTTTCCCATATATGCCTATTTGCTGGTTCGTGTCACTTTCTTGTCGGATTCTATGCAGTTTGCGCACAATGTCGTGTGAAAACCATTTACACTATTGTGCCTAATATGCTGGATAATCACAAGTTTTTACCCATTTAAACTTCCAATTTTCCCCATGTGATAAACTCCCAAGACCAGGATTTCCACTGACCAATGTGGAGAATGCTTCCCAATTCCGTTTTGTTCTTTTGGCTGGAACTGGTCATCATCATGCTATTACCAAGAAAGCTGGATGGAGGATACCTTTCAGAAAATGTTCTTTTGACTTTGGGAATGTTCTGGGCTTTTAAATGATTATTATGATCTCCTTCCCAGGGCAGCCTTTTTGTGCTCATAGGAAAAAGTCCTACCTTTTCCTTCCTTACTTACTCAGAAGGTAGCAAATGTCTCTTACTCATATGCCTAGGGAATCACTTTGAATGAAGTCCATGAAGTTCTGAGAAGAGTAACATATTTGAGGGGAAAATTTCAACTCAGTAATGATGAGGAAACAAGAGGAACTATTATTAAGGGCCTGTCTTCTGAAGTGTAATGATTGCAGAGCACCATTGGGAAGATGAAGATGAGGAAATGTGGGGGTGGTTTATCATGGTTCTGTGATTGCTCTAATATTGAGAAAGAAAATTTCTTTATTGATGACTACTCTTTTCATTCTATAGCTGTAGGGAAAGGTCAGGGTCATCTATGATAATGTCAGGAGTACAGCTGTGGCAAATTAAATGACATTTTAATCAAGAAACCCCAGAGCTGTTGCAGTTAAACTGGAAAATCTTTCAATCTGGGTATTAAAGTCTCTGCCATTCTCATTTTATCCAGGATTAAAATAAAGTTTCTCTATTTCTCGAACATTTCAGCAAAAGGAAAATCAGTGCCCACCTGCTTTCTCTAGCCAGCATCTCATTTAAGTCAAATATGCACTTTCATGACTCACTGAACTCTCTCTCTCCTGTATTAAAGCCATCATAATTTCATCATAAATTATAAAGGTGCATGAACCAAAACAGTAGAAAAGCTAATTCAAGGATAATCAAACTAAAAAGGTTTTATTCCTTATAATACTAATGTTTATAGCAGGGGTAGGCAACATTTTCCTACCTGGGGCCGGTCCACTGGTCCTGAGGTCTTCCGCAGGCCGGGGGGGGGGGAAGTGGCGCCGCACACGCACGCTCGCATGTGCATGCGCAATACACCGGAAGTACTGTGCATGCATGTGCACGCTCGCTCGCACATGTGCAGTACTTCTGGCGTACTGCGCATGTGCGAGCGAGTCGCGGCTGCCATGTTTTCCAATGGCAGAGGTGGCACGTGGCAGCGGGGGCAGCAGCAGGACCGGGCTGGGGCCTGTCCAAAGCCCTCAGGGGGCCAGATCCAGCCCCTAGGCCATAGGTTGCCGACTCCTGGTTTATAGCATCTTTTGATTATGAACAAATTATTGTGTTTTTCTATTGTTTTTGAGAATTACTATGTTGGCTGCTCTCAAAAGATGGCTAAGAGCAAACAAGATTGTGTCAGGAGCACAAATTATTGCAAAGGGATGACAGCCAGGGCTTGGAGAAGTTTATTTATTTATTTATCTACTTAATTTACTACAGAATAAATAGGAAATTTTATGAGATGTACTCCAAAATTTCCCCCCGAAGCCTCATTCATAGCCAGTTTACAAAATTTAGTACAAATTAAGGATTAAGTCTGTGGGGCAAACTAAACACATTAGGAAAACATCTTCATCCAGTTTTGGAAGCTAAGCAGTTAAGTCTGCTTAATATTTGAATGAATGACCTCTAGGTAATACCAGTGAACTACAGGTAGCACTAGGTTTCCTGCCTAAAACCCTGGGAAGTCACTGCCAGTCAGCACTGATAATATTTTATTAAATGAACTAATGGCCCTAGTCTATTTTCTTAGATAGATGAACAATATGCTTGTGTGGGTCATATACATCACCAATGGCACTATCTTTCCATAGTTGTAGGGTTGTGTGGTCTTGTATGGCAAAAAGCTATGCTGATGGCAGCAGAGATGCTGATAGGGTCCACCATGTCAGACAGGATGTTGTTGAGTAGCCAGTCTAAATATGCCAAAGAACTATTTGAAGAAGAGCCTGTAGTTTTAAAAAGTGAAGTTGAAGCTGCATTCAGAGCACTTGGAAGAAATAAATCACCAGAAATGGATGGCATGACAATAAACTGCTTCCAGCTACAGAGACAGTATCTACTCTTGTTCTATCTAAAATCAGTTAATAAATATGGAAAACAAAAGAATGGCCAATGACTGGACATGCTCAATATAGGGCCTTTACAGACTGCCAGAAATAATGCAACTTGAGTTCACTTTAACTGTACTGGCTTAGTGCTAGAGAATCATGGGAATTGTAGTTTTTTCTGAGATATTGAGCCTTGTCTGTCAGAGAGCTCTGGTGCCATAATAATACAGTTCCCATGATTCCCTAGCACTGAGCCAGGGCAGTTAAAGTGGACTCAAGTTGCATTATTTCTGGCAGTCTGTAAAGACCCATATATTCTAATCCCCAAGGAAGGGGATACTGGGGATTGCAGTAACCATAGTATCATTGAATTAATTTCCCATGAAAGCAAAGTGATGCTCAAAATTCTATAATAAATACTTTTACCATATATGGAGCAAGAAATCCCAAATGTCCAAGCTAGGTTCAAGAAAGGAAGAGGCATCACTTTGCAAACATATGTTGGATAATACAGTGCACCAAAGAATTTCAAAAGAAAATCAGGTTGTGTTTTATATATTATAGCCAAGCCTTTGATTGTATAGATCATGAAAAACAACATATTCTTAAAGAAATGGGTTAGGATTGTCCATGCCATCGTATTTCCAATTTCTATGTATGGTTGTGAAAGATGGACAATGAAGAAAGGAAATAGGAAGAAAATCAGTTCATTTCAGATGTGGTGCAAGAGAAGAATTCTATGGATACTGTGGACTGCTAAAAAGATAAATAAGTGTATCCTAGAGAAAATCAAGCCTGAACTCTCCCAAAAGCCAAGATATCTATACTGAGACTGTTATGCTTTGGATATATTATGAGAAGACATGAATCATTAGATAAGACAATAATGCTTGGCCAGGTAGAAAGCAGTAGGGGGAACAAATGAGGAGTAATGCACAAGACAGCATTACAGATGAATAGACGCTATTAGCAAGCTATGTGCCTGAATCTGCAAGACCTGAGCAGAGCTGTTGATAATAGGGTGACATGAAGGTCTCATATTCATAAAGTCATCATAATGCTGCAACATGTAAGTCCCTATAAAATTGCTTGTGAAAGACAGCAATGGCAGAGAGACCACACCAATAATGCACAAGTAAGAGAGGAAGTAGTAGGTTTTGCAAAACTATGCATAGCAGTTAAAAATAAGACTTTTGTTTTGCATTGTTCTCCACAATCTGGAGAAACTAAATGGGTGACTAATGGTTAAAATGGAGAAACACAAACTAAACTATCAGTAGCAATGCTGAGGAGGAAGCAGGCTGGTGGAAGCAATATTTTTTTGTGGCATTTCACATGGGGAAAGGGAATCATTTTTATATATTTATTTTATTCATTGTTGTGTGTTGTTCCTTAACACAGAGAATGTCCTTTTCATGACACAAGACACAGCTCTGCACCACAACAGGAATGACTAGACATGTGAATAGAAATAAAAGTTTCAAAGACTTAAAGAGCAATTCAAAAGTTTGTACAGGAATTGCAGTCTAACTGAACAAACAGACATGGGTGAAGAGATTAAATAAATATACATATAATGTGTTTACATTTGATATGAACAATCTCAAGACATTCTTTATTTTAGCTATTGAAAAAGAAAAAAGGAAAATGCCAAAATGTCGTGAGATGGATCCACTTCTGCCACAACGGCTGAACCTCCCTCTGTAGTTACAATCAGTGTTAATTGTGCTGTTTTGACAAAGGCAACACACAGTCAGAAGACAAATAATATTCCATGGCTCAACAAAGGGAATAGAAAGACTTTGCTTCTATAACTGGAAACTGTTTGATTGCCTCATGCTGCTGAGCCTTGTTACACTCCAGCTGCGTTTAATAGGGGGCACTCGCAAGAACTGTTATTCTTGCATGGAAACAAGTTGACTTGAGTACAGTATGTATTGACACTATAATCCAATCTATTTCTTTGGAAAGAAAATGAGCTGAAGTCATTAGCTTTTACCCTGCCCTCCCCACTTCTCAAAGAAATATACAAACAGGGTTAATGAAGTGCTGTAGGAGATTTCTACAGATCTATCCTAACATGCCTGAAGATAATGCTGCCATCAAAGTACTAAAATATATGTGCATACAACCAGGGGCATCACTATGGAGAAGTGGGATTGTGGGATGCACCAGTGGGTGATCCCACTGCTCCCCAAATATCTGCCTTTTGGCAGAAATGAACTGTGGTGTTCACCTGCATCCCTTTAAATACTGGATAGATGGTGTGAGTGGGATTAGGCTCAATAGGAGTAGAAAGGAGAGGCCCAAGGCTTTTAAAAATATAGATTTATAAATTTTTATTTTTTTTAAAAAAAATAAGCAAATTCCTTTTACATTTTATTTAAAAACATAACATCTTACCATGTTTTCTCTTGAACAACATGAAACTATGTACATGTAAAGAAATTTAAGTTGTGCATATGATATTGTGATTTAAATATATAATTTTAATTTTGCTTGTTGTTTATGTCACAACCATTACCATTACATTCAGTGATAATTAGGAATTATGATTTATGAGTAACATTTGTACAAGAAACATTACTAAGGATTCTGTATGGTGTGGTATGGGAGAAGGTTAATGCTGGGAGGGAGGGGAAACACCACAAATTACCACACCAACCCTAGTGATGCCACTGCATTCAATTGGCATCTGACATAGAAGGCAAAATAACCAGATATGTGTTTTGTTGCAAATGAAAGAGAATACACACAACCCTCCGCCCCACAGAATCAGACACAGCCATTAAAAAAAAAACACAAAAAAAACAAAACACCCTACTCTGAAGGTGCTGTGAAACTCTCTGGAGAATGTTTTCAATATTGGAGAAGGAGGTTGTCAAAAATGCTAATGTTACTGTGAGTGTCATGTTGGATTGAGGCCAGTCTTCTTTATACAAAATGACAGCATTAACATCAAACATTCTCATATCACATATAGATGATTATCATGACAGATGATGATGATCAGTGCTCTGGGAGCAATTCCCAATGGACTGATAAAACATCTTAATGAAAGAATCATGGATAGGATCACAATGGCACAATTACAAAAAGTGACACTACTTGGGATGTGCCCATCACATAACTCATTCTGAACTGTTATCACCCACTCTATGGCAGTACCCTTTCCCTGCCTGTCCTGTTTCATGGTTGCTCTCTGCAGGGGCAGAAGTATCACCAATGAAGCTTATAGCCTCAAGTACATGGCTACTTATAAACGCTGTGCTTTTCAGTGTCAATGCTTATAGTGAATATATTATCCATATAATGGATTGGAGAGAACTAAGTATTAGATTCTTTATTTTGTTTTATCATTTGTTTAACTGCAATCACACCTTTCCCCCAATATGAGACTCAAGGCAGCTCCCAATTTGAGTTGAAAGAAAAATGCAAAAAGTTATTTTTTAAAAAGCCACTTAAACAAACAATCATATTTTTAAAAAATAATTTAAAGCCATTTAAAAAATATTTATTGATTGATTAAAAGGAAAAAAAATACACAAAAACCAACCACATAAAACATATCACAAAATTAGACATTAAAACAAATATATTAACAAACATTACACACTATACATCGACTAAACCATAATACTTCCTAATCCATTTCACTGATTTGGTGTTTGTTTCAATATATAATATGTCTCCTGTTTATTATTTATGCTCCTTATCTTGTTGTAATATAGCTTACAACAAGTGAGATTAGTGTCTTATTGAGATGTATTTAAACTTATGTTTTTTATTTCTTTTTTCAATTTAAAGCCATTTTTAACAGGCAGTTAAAATATAACGGTGGGGATGACTATAAAAATGCAAATCTAAAGAATAGTTTACTTGTACAAACACACACAGGTCACCATTGAAACTTTGGCCTCCAAGTTCAGGGCTGAGTTTTGAGAAGCCAAAAATACAGTTTTGCTGGTTCAACAGTTCCATTCATTTTCAAATGCAAATTTCACTTTTCAATTAAGATAACTTAAACACAAATTTATATTCAATGATGTTATCTCAATTTTCTGCTATTTTTATGTCTTGCTATGCTATGAAATTAACAACAACGGCAGAATTTAATTGGGTTCTTAAGCTGAATTGCATTGCTTACACCAGACTTCCCCTCCCACTTAAATCTTTTCTGCAACACATAATCCTTCCCCAAAGGGTTTGTAGGGTGAATTGTAAATCTGTAGGACACCGCCTTTGACACCTGTTATTCTATTGAAAGTAGTAAGAATTCAAATCCTGTCATCTGATCTTCTCCATCATTTTCTTCTGCACTATTAGGGGGGAAGCAGATGGGCGGCCATGGGCTGCCCCGGGAAGCTGCGCTGCGGGGCCAAGGTATCCGCATACCTTGGCCCCACGATGCAGCTTCGCCGCCCCTGGAAGGAGTGCTAAAATAGCGCTCCTTCCACAAGTCGCCAAAGGTACGCCACAAAAGGCTGGTGGCACACCTTCGGCGACTCTTCCGCCACAGCATGTGCAAATGCTGCGGTGGGAAGGCATCGTCGGAGCACCGGCTGTGCGGAGGGGCCGGTGCTCCGACGATGCCTTCGGGAAGGGGTTGGGGAGCCCACTATGCGGCTGCCCCTCTCCTTCCTTGCCCCCCAAATGGCCCTTTTAGCTGTCTGCTTCCCCCCTTAGTTTCCAAATGCAGACTATTCTCCTCTCCACCCACTGCTCCTTCTAGTGCTTCTTCTTCTGTTTCCTGTATTGTATCTTCCCCATCCTTGTTTTCACCTTCTTGTTTCTCATCTTTTTTCTTTTGATTATCAGGATTTGAAGAAGACTGACAAAGGTTCAAATACTATTTGGTCTGGATTGAAACTTAAACTATTTTAAGGGTATTAGAAATATGAAATTTCTATCTTGGAATGTAAAAGGAGTAAATTTGGCATATAAAATAAAGCAAATTTTTCATATCCTGGAGAAAGAGAAAGTTGACATAATTGGTATTCAAGAAACTAGAATAAGGAAAAAAGAAGGAAAATATTTAAAAAATCCTAAACTGGGACAAACATATATAGGCACGGGTGAAAAGAAGTGGTGTGTCAATATTTGTGAAACATCAAATCAGGACAAAGGAGATAATAAATGATAAGAAAGGGAAATTTGTTGGTATTGAAATTCAGTTAAATGGGGAAAAAAAACTTTAGTGGTAAGTGTATATGGCCCTACTAAGAGGAAAGGGAAATTCTATAAAAAAATTATTGACTCAAATAAAAAATCTGAAATATGATTATTATGTATTCATGGGGGACTGGAATAAGGTCATTGACCCCAAGGTAGATAGATGGTCCAGGAAAGGAATAAAACAAAAACAAGGGAAACTGTAAAAATTAAATACTGTAAAGAACGATGGATGGATAATGGATAACATAGAAACACCAACTATATTTGGGGGTAAAGAAAGTAAGTAATGAAGAAATATTAGAATTCACTGTCTAGCAAGGTAATATCTGGTTTCAAGAAAATAAGGAAATATAAGTAATCTACAATAATATATAGATTAATAATGGAAGAGCTATTTGGAGAAATGTATAAAGATGATTATGCATTCTTTGAAAAATGTAATAGAATAAGAGATAGAGAGATAGGGGAAAGAAACTATGTTGGGAAAGAGGAAGAAATTAAAAAGGCTGTATAAATGTATTTGATATTAGAGGATATATATTAAGGGGTGGAATGGGGTAGCTTTTTAATTTTTTTAAAAAAGAAAGTAGTAAGAGTTCAAAGAATCAGTTAGATTATGGCCTATGGCTGCATATGTACTGCAGAAATAATCTAATTTGACACCACTTCAACTGCCATGGCTCAATATTATGGAATCCTGGGATTTGTAGTTTGTTGTGGCAGCAGAGCTCTCTGACAATGAAGGCTAAATGTTTCACAAAACTACAGTTCCAAGAATTCCATGGCATTGAGCCATGACAGTTAAAACTGTATCAAACTGGATTACTTCTGCAGTGTGGATACAGCTTATGATAACTAATGGGTTCTCCCCATACCTTAGTAGTAATTTAGTAGACACCCATAATGGCTAATGTACACTCATGAGTCTGAAGGCAGACGAAGCATAGTTGGTGTGTGGTCTCTGTGGTCTCAGGGCGATCGAGGTGGAAGCTGCTTCTGGTCGCTCCTTCCTGCCTGTCTGTTTTGCTCCAAATTGTTTGAGGCCTGGGAGTAAACAACTGATAAACAAGGGGGAGTAACCTGGTGCAGTTCCAGCTGAGGCCCAACCTATGACACCTCCCCAGCCATCCCTTGGTTGATTGGTTGATTGGTTGCTACCTTAGGTTGATTGGTTGCTACCTTAGCCAGTCATCTTTGGAAGGCCAAAACCTGGAGATCTCCCTCACAAGTCACTAAAATTTGTAAGAGGGAGTAAACCCAGATCAGCCCCAAGGGCAATGTCTTTCCCACACATCCCAGTCACCTACCCCATTGAGGCAGTTTCAGAGACCAAGGGGCTGTACAGATGGGCAGGAAAAGGTGACATGAAGCTGCCTTTTCCCTAAGCTGCAGCAACTGCACCGCCTGCCCAGAGGATGGAACAACTGCACTGGGAGGACAGTCAATATGGCTTTTCCTAGGCTGTATTGAAGCCCCACCAACTGTACCGCTGGCTCTGAGGATGCTGTGAAGGGAGATAGAGGGCCAGCAGTGGCTGCTTTTTTTTTTTTTCATTCTCTCAGACCCATGCGCACAGGCATAGGAACACATCCCTGTGCACCTGCACAGAACATGTCATAGGCTAGTATACATTCTGTCACTCTCTGTGTACAAAGGTGACTGAAGTTAGACATCCCTGAGCACCTGCACAGAACATGTCATAGGGTGGCATACAATCTGTCATTTTGTCCGTACCATGTGACTGATGTTCAGCATCCCTGCGCACCTGTGCATGACTTGTCATACACCCACAGATCATGCAAGGATTCGCTGACCTTGGCTTCCCCCAAGTAGTGAGTGGTATAGACAAGTGCCACTGTCAAATTGTACCACCCTTGAGGTGGAGGAATGAGTTTGTCAACCAAAAAGACACCTACTTCGTTGTCCTCCACAAAACATGTTCGACACAGATCGGGGGGAGGGGAGAGGTACATGCAACGGAGGCTTTTGTGGACAGACTGGATACATGCAGCTGGTAGTCTTGCAAAGGACATGGTCAACAGGACACACAGACAAATGTTACTCCAGAAGCCCCCTCCCAAGCATGCCAGGAAGTGGTGTGCAGGTCTTATGCACACCTGCACAGAAGAGGTCACAAAAGCCTCTTTCATGCAAACTACTGTGCATGCTGACAGCAAGCGTACATGTGACGGAATGCATTTATTGTCATAATACAGAACAGTTGCTAGGGCGCATGTGTAGGGTTACAATTAGGGTTAGGGTTACAATTAGTGTTAGGGTTCAGATTCTAATATTCAATTGCTCCTGTAGCGGTGCATCCACACCTGCATTGTAGGGCACATGCTCTGGCTTGCCAACTCAGTTTCTGCTATATGTGTGACGGTGCATTTATATGGCCATTTTAAATCTCTGCCACCCTTTTTCTGATGCACCGGTGTTGCTGCATACATATGCACATGTGAAGGTGTGTCTTTCCAGAAGAAGCTGAAAAAAGCTGCTCCTTTTTGAAGCTGCCTTTCCCGGCATACAGCACCTAGAGGGTGCTTTCCAGCCAGCTTTTAGGCATGGTCATCTAAACATCACACCTCAACGTCAGCCTGAAAGCACCTGTTTTTGCCTGTCTGTACAGCCCCCAACCTTCCACCACAATGGGGTGCCAAGGTGTACATCAATATAAAAACCTTCTCTCCCCCCCTCCCCCACCACTACCTTCCAAGGGAAACATATTTAATGACACTACCTCAAGCCAATTGTCCAAGTCCCAACAGAGACAGTATGGGGTTGGCAATAACAAAAAACAAAACAAACAAAAAACAACAACAACAAAATAACCCCAACAAACCGAGGTAATGGGGGAAAACTTCCTACCCAGCCCCTAGATAACTAGCAAAGCTCACAGTGCAGTGAGGGTGGGTGAGTAGGTCACAAGTTAGAAAGAAGAGCCGAGGGCAACAGGCTTAAATAGCCTTCCCAGTTGTCCCCATCACATGGACCAGCTTGGCCAATGAGACCAAGCTGCTATTACTTTCTGGCCACTCTTCATGTAGGCAAAAAAAAAAAAAAAAAGGCCCCTTCCCCTGCAGTAGCTTTGCTATGCAACTCAGGGACCAATTCTCTTGTGTATCCTAAACCTGGCTGGGAAATATGTTTTGTGCTGCTGCATTATAAACAACCCTAAACATTTTTTTCAGAGGGACAACTAGCCAAAGATTACACTGTACCAAAATAATATGAACTTTTTTTTAAAAAAAGATAACTGTTGTGTAAAATTATTTCTACCCAGATAAACCTATTAGCATATTCTGAAACAATTACCATGGTAAAGACAAATATACTGACATTGTTAAGCTTTCCACATGGCTCTTTTTAATGGTCTCTTTTAATGATCCTGTGACAATTAAAATGATTTAGAATACTTAGTATAAGACTACTTTGTTTTTAGCTTCTGAGTATTGCTCAAGATATATAATATGCTGCAATATTATTCAGTCCAAATGAATAGCCTTTCTAAGTGTTACATATACGCAGGGTTTGTCAACTGCAGAGGTTAATTTGTACTGGTCTAAATTTTAGCCAGTGTATGAAAACTCTTTGGATTTATAAATATTTAAAACTAACTACTTTCCTCTGGCATAGTATTAAAACCCATCTAGAAAATGAACTGTACACATTTACAATCAATATTTTTATTGTGATCTTCAGAACAGCTTCACTACAAACCATCCTAAAAATTACAAGCCATTATTTATACAAATAGTAGACCTGGTGTAGTATCACCATGTTTTAAATCACTTGTACAAATCTAACTGAATTAAAAGTATTGCTACTCAGTGAGATGCCCTTTGAATACTTTATAGTTGCTTGGCTGATTTAATCTGAGCCACTCATAGACAGCTGAAATAATGTTGAAATGACCTTTCCATAATAAGGTGATAAGTGTCTCATGGTAGTTGTTTGCCTTAAGGGTAGAATCCTGACCTCTGAGAGAGAGAATCCCACTGACTTCAATTGCACTTCCAAGTAAGCATGTGTAGAATTGCACAGTAATGGGTAATGCTCCAGCATAGCAGTTTAGAACATCCAAGCAGAAAATGGTACAAATTAGTTTAAAATAGTACCTCTTGCTACCATTCATCCATGACTAATACCTTGGTCTCATCTGGATCAAAACTGCTGCACTGTAACTACATAAAGTGGCAATTTCAAAAAATATACCAATCTCAATAGTGCTTACCTATCTGTGCAAGAAAATACATCCTGTTCTGACTTTTTTCCTTAAAAGAATCTACTACCTGATATGACTGAGCTAACATGGTGTAGTGATTTAAGAATTGGACTAGGACTCTGGAGACCAGGGTTTGAATCCCCGCTTGCCCATGGAAACCTGTTGAGTGACCTTGGGCAAGTTAAACACTCTCACCCTCAGAGGTAGACAATAGTAAACCCCTCTGAACAAATCTTGCTAAGAAAAACCTGTGATATGTTCGCCTTAGAGTTGCCATAAGTCAGAATTGACTTGAAGCCACACAACAACCAACCCCCCCACACACACACACACAGATGAAAAAAACACAGGACTCTGTAGCAGTGAATGTGCTCACAGCTGCTCTGCTGTGGTTGTTCATGGCCATTAGTGGCAATGGGTCTTGATGTCCATAGATGCTTAAATCCATGGCTAGCAAGCCCACAGTGGGGTGGGGTGGGGTGGGGTGGGCTGTAATGCTGGGTAAGGTAGAAGGTAGCCAATAGTGATGAACTGTCATTGACAGAAACCAGCTGACTTCATTCTTCCATATCAAGACATTTACTGCAATCATTTGTCTTCTGAAGGATCCTTACACTAATGGAGATTTAATTAGTCTCAGTTACCTCACTTCAAAAAACAAAACAAAACACTTTTGCATTCTCAGAGACTGTAGGTCTCCCCACAGAACTTTGGTATGTTTTATTGTATGTTCTATATATTGTTTTATTGATTTGATTATATTATGTGGTATATTTGAAAGGTTTTTAAAAACACACACACACATGCACACATATATAAACAGTTTGCATATAAGTTTTAATAGTGTTGCATTTTATAACTCCTAACTTTAGCTGTTTTTTATTATTATTATTATTATTATTATGGTCTCCATAACTCAGATTGACTTGAAAGCAGTTGACACACACACACATGTTAAAAAGTAGTCATCTCAAGCTCAAGAAATGTTGACCCTGAAGTATATGGGGTGGGGGTGGGTAAATACTGTCTTGGGACACCACTCAGATAAAATACAAGGATAAAATACAAAGATATTTTTTGAAGTTTTTAAAGGGTCTGTTTATAGATTTTTATTGTTTTAATACATTTTAATATTTTGTTTCATTGTTTAATTGTATATTTTATACTTTCATTTAACTTTTGTAGTGTCTTTAATCTGTATTGCTTTAAAATGTTGTTAGCTATGTTGAGTCCCATTATTGGGGAAAAGATGGAATATAAATGAATAAAACAATGGCCATGTTTAGTGGTGTAGCTCACCCACCCCAACAATAATTTATAGAATTCTTGAATTATTCTGGGACTTCTACCCTGTGTTGGAATGTTGTTGGGGGAGGAAAGGATTAAGTTTTTTCCCCCTGGTTTTCTCATCCAGAAAAGAATATTTTTTCTGCTACCGTTGGATTCTTTAGCCCAGAGCTTAGAGTTTGCCTATGAGTTATATTTAGATGCCTTCCCAAGTAGTATAATCTGTCAGACACCCTGGATTTAGAGATGACACATCACAAATTACATGACATTTATAGCAGAGATGCCAAGAACCTGAGAGATTCTCATAAAAAAAATTACTGGCAATAATTCTACACCCTTTCAAGACAACTGCTTTCATGAAACATTCTGATGTCCATAATGTAGAAAAACTCAATTTTTCATTCCATATTGATATTAGAATTTATGTGTGCTCTCTACATACTGTATTTTCCGGCGTATAAGACGACCCACGTATAAGACGACCCCCCCATTTTTCCAGCCAAAATATAGAGTTTTAGCACCTCTATCCTCATTATCCTTATATCCGGCGTATAAGACGACCCCCCCACTTTAGCCACAGATTTTGCAGATAAAAAAGTAGTCTTATACGCAGGAAAATAAGGTAATAGGCACCAATCTGTTGTGTTAATGTTTTTGATTTAAATAAATGGTTATCATCTTAAACTTTTAAATAATCTGACCTAGAAACCTCTTGAGGTGCCATTCATATTGAATGCCTTTTTTTTTACAAAAAAAAAAGTGATATGTTTTTGACCTTCACAATGGATCAGAGGAAAGCTATACCACAGAATCCTTGAAGCTGTCATGCAGCATCTTAGAATGCAGGATCATTGCTTACTATACTGCAAGCTGCTTGAATACCTTACTGGGAGAAAGGTGAGATGACACATTCATACATAGCTAGTGAGAGAAACTAAGGGTCAAATGGCATACTGTGTTAAATACACAGTGTGCACCTGAAAATAACTTTTTATACTTTAAGTAAAGTGCATGCAGCTTCAGTTTATACTGGGACTACTCCATGTGGTTGTGTGTATCTGAACTTCCCTCCATCTGGTTGCTGATCTAAAAATGTATCTCCTACCCCATGTGAGTTCAAATGAGAAAAAAGAAGAACCTCAATTGATGTCAATGGTTACTCTCACTTCCCCTACCTCCATTAAAAATGCTGCTGTGGCAAGTGCACATGTCTTCACCTTTTTGTGTGATTTTTTAAAATAAAAACTGGATGGGAGTGGAAAGTTTAATTGTCCACCACACCAGTGGCATCACTAGGGTTGGCATCACCTGACACGGTAGTTCATGGCATCACCCCCCTCCATTGACCTCCTCCCATACCACACTACAAAGAATCCTTAGTAATGCTTTTTGTACTACTATTACTCATAAATCATAATTCCTGTATATCCCTGAATGTAATGGCAACAGTTGTGACATAAACAATTAGTAAAATTAAAATTATACCTTTAAATTTCAGTATCATATGTACAGCCTAAATATATTTACATGTATATATTTTCATGTAGTTAAAGAAAAACTTTGGTAAGTTCTGATGTTTTTAAAGAAAATTTGAAAAAAAAAAACACCACCCTTCTCCTACCACTGAGCCCCACCCCACTCACCCCATCTCTCCCTATGAGTTCCTGCATTTCAAAAGGAATTCCACAGCCTGTTTCTATCCAAAAGCAGGTGTTTGGGGAGCAGCGATATCACCTTCTATTAGAGTGTCACCTGGTATGGCTCACACACCCCTAGTGATGACCCTGCCCAACACATAGGCCAGGGGTCAGCAACCTACAGCCTGCAGGCCGAGTGCCGCAGAGGCCTTGGGACCGGCCTGTGGCTGGTCCTGCTGTCGCAGCTGCTGCTGCCATTGCCACGCCGCCCGCGCTTGGAACGCCCAATGGCACCGGCGTCGTGTGCATGCTGGGGAACTAAGCAGTGTCAGATCTGGTTAGCTCTTATGAGAGAACACGGAAATCTCAAGGACCTCCAAGTAGGGAAAGGGAAATAATCCTTTAAAACACACAGACATACACACACACACATTGTGAGACTAAATTGACAATACCAGGTAAGATGGACCAATGGCCTGTCTCAGTATGATGACTGTTTCTTTCAGCATATTATTCATCTCCAACAAGAGCAAAACAGCAAGTCATAAGCTTACTTTACAATTTTTTGAGAACTTTTATGAACCTTTAAAAACATCACTGATTGGATGGGGCTTGCCCAGGAGGATCAAGGAGAAATGGCTGAAAACTGAGGGGAATTGGAGGAGTTGGGAAAGTCAAGTTGAGAAGGAGAGAGATCAAGCAGCAATAGGAGAGAAAAGTGAAAGTAAAGACAAGAAAGGATTTAAAGACTTGAGGACATAAAAGTGGAATTGAAAGCAATGACAGGGAAGTAAAATACATTAAATGCTGATAGAGACAAATGGGACAAAAAATAAAAGAGGGGAGAAATTAACTACAACAAAACAGTGAAAGCAAACAGAGACATAAAGCAGGAACTCAGAACAGATAAAGGACAATAGACTGATTTGAGTAATTTTGATTTGAACATTTTTTTTTAAAAAAAACCCTGATTTTTGGAAGGACAGTGATGAGAAGAAAAGAACAACAGGAAAGAAGACTAAAGAACACTGAATGGAGAGAGACTGGAAAAAGGACTGAGAAAGAAAGAACAATCAAAGAGGACTGTCGTTTAGAGAAATATTTAATTAATAAGAATGAGATTAGACCAAAAAAAGCCTCCCAGATTGTTCTCAGAGGGGCGGGGTATAAATAAATTTTATTATTATTATTATTATTATTATTATTATTGTAAAAACAAGAATAATTAAATTTGCACTGATAATTTGAACAGACATTTAATACTTTTGGGAAAACTAAGGAAAATAAAAACAATATAATAATAATAATAAAATTTTATTTATACCCCGCCCAATGGATCACCAAACAAGACGATGACGTAAAGGGGGAATATAATATTAGTAATATTAAAGACTGAAATTATAGATAGATAGATAGATAGATAGATAGATAGATAGATAATTGGTGATTGTATATGTAATAATTGCTTAATAAACTGAAGAAGATTGTGAATTGTTTATTTCTTTAAAGCTTAAAATGTCTATACATATATTAGATACAAATAGCAAATTAATTAATTATAAGTATTTAATAGACACAAACATTTATTTTACAACTAGGATTGATTATTTGAAATAATTATATAAAATATAATATAAGATTTGTAGAGTATAAAGTGCATATAGAAGGGGTGTTCATAAATATAAGGTGGTTTTGAGGTTGGTGTATTTCATTTTTTGGTACAACTTCTTAATAGCTAATAAATTGATATCTCTTTTCTAATTGCTAATTGCTTAATTGCTCTTAATCAGGGGTAGGCAACCTAAGGCCCGGGGGCCGGATGTGGCCCCACAAGGCCTTTGGACCGGCCCCAGGCCGGTCCTGCCGCCTCCCCCCATGATGATATTATTGTTGTTATTACTTGTTCTTGGGTTTTCTTGGCAAAATCTCCACAGGGGTTTTGCCATGGCTTTTCTGGGGCTGAGAGAGTGTGCATGCATATATTTTTTAATTTTTTACATTTTTAAAAAAAAATTTTTTATTTTGATTTATTCATTTATTCATCTATTTATTGTGCTTCGGCCCCCTATTTGTCTGAGGAACAGCAACCCGGCCCCTGGCTCAAAAAGGTTGCCTACCCCTGCTCTTAATTGTTATATTAAGTATTGTGCTTTGTTGATAAGTTTATATAATGTTGAAGGAATTTATTAATCCTGTTATTTCTCTCCTTTAGAAATTAGTAGTGAGAAATTTGATGAATTTAAAAGTTTATGCCTAGTCTAGATAGGAATATTTAAGACTATTTAATGTATTTGTTCTACTCAAAAGAGAAAGGGAAGGGTGTATAAAGATCAAATCAACATACTTGTAGACTAAACAATATCAGGAACTTTAGAACTTGGGGTATTTGATTTGTGATGCAAGGGAGACACCTACTGGCAAAAGAAAAAACTACAAGAAGCTATAAACAGACTCACAGATATATATAGAAGGAAAGGAAAGGAAAGAAAGGAGAGGAAAAGTGTATCAAATTAAACAGAAAGAAGAAGAAAAGCTAAAAGAACAGAAATACAAAACAAAAACAAAACAAAAATAAATAACAGATAATAAATCAAACACCTAAAAATAACAACAGAAAATTCAAACAGAAACAAAAACAGGTAAATAAAATCAATAGATAACTAAAAAGTAAGAAGAATTTAACAAATAAATAAACAAATAAAAAGGGGGGGACAAAGAATAAAGAAATAACAGAGAAAAAGAAAAAAGAGAACATAAGTAGAGAAACATATATAGAAATAAAAAAAGATAAGAGGAAAAGTGAAATAAGAGGAAAAGTGAGAAAAAGAATTAGAGAAATAAAAAGAGGAAAAGAAAGAGGGGGAAATAAGAGAGAGCAAGAATAAAAACTAAGATTAAAATAAAGAACAAAACAACGGCAGCCACCAGGAGAAGAGCAATGCCACAAGTTGGTAGCCAAAGAAGACCATCATTGGAAAAAACATCTCACAAATCATGGATGAAATCAGACGTTCATGTCTGGAAGTTAAACAGGAAATGAGAGACATAAGAGAGAAGATGAAACAGGATTTAAAATGAGAAACAAATGTGATTAGACAAAATCTAGACAAAATCAACAAAGATCTAGGGAAATAACAGGTAAGGTGGAGGAACTAGAGAACACTTCAAAAAAAAAAACTGGATGCGAATTAGAAGTAGCAAATATCCAACAAGAAGACCAGGAAACAACATTGAGACTTGAACTTAAATTAAGAGGTGTGTCCAAACAACAAAATGATAATCTATATGATTTCTAACTCCCCTTTTAGCAAAATGCATGGCGTAGCTTTACAAATTTCATTTGGGAGATAGGATGTACAGGTTGAACTCCTTGACAGCAAAATTGAAAATACTTCCAAGGGACATTGTGATTTATTGGGTACAAGAAACAGACTAGAGACACAATGCTAAGGAAAAATTTCAAAAACAAGTTAGTGATTCAAGAGAATGAGATCCAAATCTACAGACATCCCAACAAAAATTTTGAAGAAGATTCCTCACAGATCAATTAAAATATTATCAGATCCCCTATAGATGAGAAGACATGGAGGGGATTATGCTCACATGCAAGCAAAAAAGACATCAATTAAATTCTATAGAGAAAGCAACTGAATTCTGGAAGTGGTATAGGAAAAAGATCAAGAAAACAAGAACAAGGAGTCCAGAATCTGAAAGACAAGGATAAGGATAAGGTGATAAAGTGATAAGGATAAGGATGATAAGGAAGAGCAAAAAAAAATTAAAAAAATGGGAAGGTTATCAAAGGAGATTGGACCAGAAAGAAAGAAAAGAAGATAGAAATAGAGGAAAACAGAACAATGACAAAGAGGAGGAAGAGGAGGAGATAGAAGAGGAAGAAGAAGAAGTAGGAGTGGGCATAGGAGACTCAAGAGATGAGGGAGAAACAAGAGAAGAAGAGAAAAAAGCCCTCTTGACTGCAGAAGAATACATCAAGTAAATTAGCAATAGTAATAACAGTAATAAATTTCCCTCTATTGCAGAATTCATTAGATCAAGAATGAAACTAATGACATGGAAAAAAAATATTTCCTTATTTTTTAAAAAGGACACTATTAATTTGTATGTCTACAAGAAAGAAACATAAAAGAAAAAGACAAAAAATTCTTGCAAAACCAAAAACTGGGGAAAGAATTCATCTCAGCTGCTAAAAACAAAAGAAAGGGGTTGCAATACATGTAAAACAACCAATTATAGCAAGAGAAATTTTCCGACACATCAGGGCATTACATAGGAATAGAGATCACTGTGCATAGGGGAAAAACCCTAATTGTAGGGATTTACTGCCCCCAAGAAAATGAAGGAATATTTTAGAAAAAACTACAGGAGAAACTGATGGAATATGATTATGAAAATAGAATAATAATGGGTGATTATAATGGACTCATAGATCTCCAGGTAGATAGAAAATCAGTAAAGAAAATCAAACAAAACCAGGGTGAACTACCAAAAAGTTTTTTTTTCAAAAGGATGGAAAAGATAGGGATGGGAGACAGAGATATCTTAATAATCAAGAGAAAGAATATACATTCTATTCTGAAAGACATCATTTTTTCATCATTTTTTTAAATCAAGAATTGACAAATTTTTCATTACAAAAGCAATAACTAAAGATATTCAAAAAATTGAAGTATTAGCTAGAGCATTCTCAGATCATAACCCCCTAATTCTTACCATGAAAGAAAACAAACAAACAAACAAACAAACATTTGGAGACTGAAAGATGAATTGTTGTCAGATCAGAGCAAAAAAAAGAAGAAGCTACAATTAGTTCAAAATATGGCAGCCAGGCTTGTTTCTGGAATATCTAGGAGGGACCACATCACTCCGGTCTTGAGGTCCCTCCACTGGCTGCCTGTTCGCTTCCGGGCCCAGTACAAGGTGTTAGTTATTACCTTTAAAGCCCTAAATGGCTTGGGTCCAAGTTATATCAGAGACCGCCTCCTCCCATACAATCCCCCCCCCCGCGCACTCCGTTCCTCTGGGAGGAAACTTTTAGAGCCGAAAAGAGCTAGGTTATCTGCAACCTCCCAGAGGGCCTTTTCTATTTTTGCCCCCAGACTCTGGAACGGCCTGCCAGATGAGATCCGTCAGTTAACATCTTTGGACAGTTTTAAAAAAGCTGTCAAGACGGGTCTCTTCCAGCAGGCCTTTCCAGACTAGGTAGCCGGCCTCGGGCTGTCCCCACTTCTTAGGACATTATGTGACATCTGGCCTCCCTTATTGTGTATAAATTGAAAATATCTCATGGGGTTATTGAGACTATAATTATCTGATTTTAATGTAATTGATACTTAGATTTTATTCTGTAACTGTTTAATACTGTTTTAAGGGTGGGAGGAATTTATTTTGTATTGTATTTTTATGCTGTTAACCGCCCGGATTGGGTAACCATTGGGTGGTATACAAATAAATGTTATTATTATTATTATTATTATTATTATTAAAATTTCAGAAGCAAAGGAGAATATTAAATTGTTTTTCAAAGAAAACATGAATGATGAACTGAAGACGACAACAATTTGGGATGCAAGTAAGGTGGTGTAAAGTGGTGAGTAAGAAGATGGGTTTTTTATACAACAAAATATAGAACTCAAAAGAAAAAAGAAATAAACACTTTTAAATAAACTATTAGAGAACAAGAGAAAGAGTTAATAGAAAACTCAGACTATAAAGATATGATTGAAGAAATTATGTGAAAATCATATTGAAAAAACAAATTTCATTGGAATGGTAACAGAATTGAGGGAAAACCTTAAAAGCAGAAAAACAAAAAACTATTAAGCACTCAAATTAGATTGGAAAATGACTGGGACATAAATTGAGGGAAGAAAAAGAGAAAAAATAACAATAACAAAAATAAAAAGGTGAGATAATACAGAAAAAACAGGAGGAAATAAAAGAAACCTTTTATGAATTTTATTCAAACTTATATAAAGAGTGCCAAGCATGTGTAGAGAAAGTGAAAGAATACTTGAAAGAAATCAAACTTCTATCACCAAATATAGAACAAAAACAGAAATTAAATGGAACCATCACCACAAAAGAGATAAAAGATGCAATTAAAAAATGTAAAGATGAGAAAGCACCTGGCCCTGATGGGTTCACATCCATATAAAACTTTCATAAAGGAACTAATTGATCCATTACAACAAACATTTAATGCTATATTAAGTGAAGGTATCTCAGACACATGGAAAGAAACAGACATAGTGATCCTACCAAAAGTAGGCAAAGATATTACAAATCCAACAAACTTTAGGCCAATATCACTCCTAAACCAAGATTATAAACTATTTGCTACAATTCTAGCAGATAGACTTAAAGCATGTTTGCAACACTGGATAGATGAGGACCAAAGAGGGTTTTTGCCTGACAGACATATGAGGGGAAATATGACAGTTGTTCTGAAGAAAATAAATTAGGTTTGGATTTTGTGGATTTAGAAAAAGCCTTTGACTCAGTGAATTGGATAACACTCAAAGAAATACTTCAAGAAATAAATTTAGGCCAAAATTATCTTGATTGGATAAACAAAATACATAAAGAACAAAAAGCAAGAATTTAAAAAATGGTGAAAGAACAACAAAAACATTTACATAAAAAGAGGCATGAGACAGGGCTGTCCTCTGTCTCCCCTTTTATTTTAATTAGTTATTGGGAATCTAATTAAAAGGATCAAAGAGGACAAAAATATAAGAGGTCTAAAAGTTTAAAAAATACAATTTCAAAATCAGAGCATTTGCAGATGACTTAATAATAATTCTTGATAATCCACTCAAAAGTATCACATCACTATTAAAAACATTAGAAAAATTTGGAGAAATTATGGGATGCAGAGTCAAAAAAGAAAAATTATCAATCCTTACAAAAAAAATGTAAAAAGTAGATCAAAAATTAGAAGAAGGAATTGGAATCAAAATCCTAAACAAAACTATAAATTTATTTGGAAAAAAACCTACACAAAATATGGGGAGAAATAAAAAAGATCTGATTAGGTGGAATAAAACAAATTTGTCACTATTAGGCAGGATAACAGCTATAAAAATGTCAGTTCTTCCAAAAACACTATTTCTCTTCCAGATGATTCTGATTGTAACAATTGAAAAAAATATTTAAATCATGGCACAAAGATCTGTCCACATTTATCTGGAAAGGCAAAAAGCCAAGAATTCACTTTAATGTTTTGCAAGTTACAAAAGAAAGAGGAGGTTTAGGTCTACCTAACTTGAAATTATACTACAAACCGTGTTGCCTGACCCGGTTAAGGGAATGGACAAGATTAGAAAATAGCAAATTGCTCAAATTAGAGGGCAAAAGCCTCAGATTGGGATGGCATGGATATTTTGGATGCAAAAAAAGAGAAAATTAATAGATTTTAACAACCATTGCATCAGAAGAGCAATATTTAAGATATGGAAAAAATGTAGAGCCAGAATCATAAACAAAATTACATTATGGATTTCACCCCAGGAGGCCTTTCATAAGAGAGAAATGATACAAAATCAGAATTGGCTAACATACAAATTATTGTTAAAAAAAACAAAATGGGAAAATTCAATTGAAATCTCAAGAAGAACTAAAAGAACAGGGATATGGGTTAAGTTGGTTCCCATATAGACAAATTATATATATATATATATATATATATATATACACAATAGATAGTAAAATATCTGGATTTGAAGACAAAGAATCTGAAATTAGTAAAATTTTGAATGGAGATTTTTTAAAAATAGGAAAATTCTACAAAACTTTACTAAAGATGGAAATGGAAGAAGAAATAGTAAAGGAAGCAATGATAAAATGGGCAAAAAACATAGGGTACTCATTAGAACTGAGCAGATGGGAAAATTCATGGGGGGAAAAGTATCACAATATACAATGTCACAAAACCTAAGAGAAAATTATTATAAGATGTACTTTTGGTGGTACCTTACACCAACAAAGATCTCAAAAATATACAAAAATAAAAACAATTTGTGTTGGAGACGCAAGGAAGAAATTGGAACATTCTATCATTGCTGGTGGTCATGCAAAAAAGTAAAAAAAAAAGGATAATGGTGAATAATACAATAAACAATATGCTATGAAGCCAGAATTTTTCTTATTAAACATGATGGGGAAAGAATTGGAAATGAAACATGGGAGAGTGCTATAATAATAATAATAATAATTTATATCCTGCCCCTCTGCAGAGCAATCAGGGCGGCGTACAACATTAAGATTACCATAAAAATGTGATACAAATCACAACCCAATAATCCCAAAACTCACCCATCCCTTAAAAAAAGTATTAAACAATTACATAATTAAAACATACATGAAAGAGTCTCAATGACTACAAACAATAACCAACAACTGCAGCAGAGAGTTGGAGAAGGAAGGATAGGCTAACTCTCAAGGCTCAGATATCTAGTCAGGAAAGGCCTCCCAGAAGAGGTCCGTCTTAACAGCCTTTTTAAAGCTGGTTAGTTGAAAATATGATGGATCTCATCCGGCAGGCCATTCCGTAATCTGGGAGCGGTTGCTGAAAAGGTCCTCTGGGCAGTTGCAGACAGCCTGGTTCTTATAGGCTGCAGCAGGTTCCTCCCAGAGGACCGGAGTGCATGGGGTGGATTATATGGGAGGAGGCGGTCCCAAAGATAGGTTGGACCCAAGCCATTTAAAGCATTAAAGGTGATAACCAACACCTTGTACTGTGCCTGAAAACTAATAGGCAGCCAGTGAAGTAACTTTAAGACTGGTGTTATATGGCCTCTTCTCAATGTTCCTGAGACCAACCTGGCTGCCATGTTCTGTACTAATTGGAGTTTCCGGACCAAACACGAGGCTAGCCCCATGTAGAGCACATTACAGAAGTCAAGATGGGAGGTTACCAGCGTGTGAACCACAGTTTCAGGTCCCTAACTTCCAAGAAAGGGAGTAGCTGGCGTATCAGCCAAAGCTGATAACAGGCATTCCTAACCGTCACATTGACCTGATTCGTCATCTGGAGTGATGGATCCAGACTGCGAACACAGTCCTTGGAGAAGAGTGTTACCCCATCCAGGACTGGAAGTTGTATCCCAATAACTAGTTTCGGGGCCACTACTGTAATTACCTCCATTTTATTAGGATTCAGTCTCAATCTCTTTTTCCTCATCTAGTCCATTACTGCCTTAAGACAGTCATTGAGGGGAGAGATGCCATCTGAAGTCAAAGCTGAAGACCGAGACATGGAGAAATATATCTGGGTGTCATCAGCATACTGATAACACCCTTCCACATGACTCCAAATGATCTCTCCCAGCGGCTTCATATATATGTTGAACAGCATCGGGGATAGGATGGTACCTTGAGGGATGCCACAGTTAAGCTCCTTCCTAGTAGAGCAACTGTCCACAAGCAACACCCTCTGGAATCTACCTGAGAGGAAGGAAAGGAACTACTGCAATGCAGTGCCTCCAATTCCTAATCTATTCAGGCGATCCAGGAGGATGTTATGATCTATTGTATCAAAAGCTGCTGAGAGGTCTAGGAGCACCAACAGGGTCTCACTAGCCCTTTTGATGCCCAGACAAAGGTCATCAGCCAAGGCAACCATGGCAGTCTCAACTTCAAATCCTGTCCTAAAGCCAGTTTGAAATGGATCTAGATAATCGGTTTCCTCCAAGACAGCTTAACCACTGCTTCCTTCAAACAAGATGGAACATGACCTTCCATGAGGGATGCATTGATGATGTCCCTGAGGAACAACCTCAAGGCATCCCTCCCCTGGACAGCCAGCCACGATGGGCAAGGACTGAGAGGGCAGGTTGTCTTCCTCACTCTACCAAGGAGCTTGTCCATGTCATCGGTACTCACAGATTGAAACTGAGCCAGTGTAATTTCATTAACAGAGGGCCTTTGCAGACTGCCAGAAATAGTGCAAATTGAATCCACTTTAAATTGAGGCACTGCCCTGGCTCAGTGCTAGGGAATCATGGGAATTGAATTTTTTTCTAAGACATCGAGCCTTCTCTGTCAGAGAGCTCTGGTGCCACAATAAAGTACAGTTCCCATAATTCCCTAGCACTGAGCCCAAACTTTGATCCTCTAGGTGTTTTGAATTTCATCTCCCAGAAGCCCCAGCCACATTGGCCAACAGTCAGGAATTCTGGGAAATGAAGGCCAAAATGCCTGGAGGACCAAAGTTTGGGAATCAGTTATCTAAATTAATACTTACAATAAATAGTCTAAAATAGTACCAAAAGAGTTTGTTTATTCCCATATAAATATCCTGGAACTCCTAGACTTGAAGATATTTTAGTGGAGTGTTAATGTTTTTCTTCCCTGTCTGGTTTAATCATTATAAGTTGGGTGACCAGACACTGATAAAGGTGACCCCAGACAGACCCTAGAATTAGCTGACAAGTGACAATGACTCACAATTTCTCAGTCTATGTTACAGATAGAGATGGGGAACCATGCCTATTTCAGGAGACAATCTGAACAGCCTCACAAACTCATAAACTGAGAGGCAGGAGATTATCAGATGGGCAAAAGTGATGGGAGAAAAGCGGGATGCTCCCATTACTGTCACATGATTGCTGCAAAGATAAGCTCACATGTCATGCTTATCCTGTCCTTTTCCCATCAGTGAAGTGAAATGTTTCTGTCACTTTTTATTAACAGAAACTCCCATTAATAAAAAGTGATGAGACCATTCCACTTCACTGATGGAAGAAAGACAGGATAAGTGTGAAATATGTGATAATCTTCATGGCAATCATGTGATAAGGACAGGGTAAGGATGGGAGCGATCCACTTCCGTGTGATAATCTCTGCAGTCCTGTAAGACCCTCAACACCAGAGTATAAAAATGCCTACATTTACTACTGAATAATATTTCCAAATGAACATGCATAAAATGACCTGCTAATATAAATTTTAAAAAATTGAGATGGATAGAAAAGATAAATACAACATCAGGAAATACTCAAAACTAGGGTTGCCTGCCAGATTGAAAACTGGAGAAGACTTCTATACCTTTAATGGTATTTCTTGTTTCCTGGTGAAATTTCCTCTTATCTGTGAGCATTTATGTTCCTTCAAGTTGCCTGTTAACTTATAGTCACTACATGAGTTTCATAGGATTTTCTTAGGAATGGAATACAAGACAGTTTTTCCAGTCCCTTTTCTGAAATATAACCTACAGCATTTAATATTCTACTCAACCATTAAAGGGATTGAAGCCCAGTCCACTTTTCAGCCTACCTTCAGCCCATGAGGGTTTATTGTCTAGCTCCCAAGTTGTTTCTCCTGTTGCCTCCAGTAAATGATCTAAAAGTTAAGTCTATCTACACTTCAAATGTCCTGCAAAGAACTGAGATGTGCTTTGCAGACATGAACACTATGGAATGGAACTGAGTAGTGTTTCCTGTCATGAAAGTCAGCAGTGCTTTGAAATCATAAAAAGTGTTCTATTATGAAACTGAACTGTCCTTTTCAGGCATGAAAGTTGTTCCACCAGGGTTTACTCTTGAGTAGACATTTATAAAACAGAGCTGTGTTTTGTATGCTTGGTAGGAAAACATTAATATTTGTAAGACACATATCTGGTCCTGCCCAGTTTGCATTGGCCCCACCTCTGTTGGTTTTTCTCCTGATTTATGCCCATCACCCAACCCATTCCAAGGCACTAACTTCCAGGCCAAAAAAGTCCCAACCCTGGAAAAGAGTAAAGGTGAGGAAGGTATATTTTTAGCCTTATATTGAAAATTCTGCTTTACATCAAAATATTCATCTATTTTGTGTCAAAGCAAAAAGAAATTTTGAATGTTATCAGACAATGTATACAGGGCAAATCTGTGTAACTAGAAATTTCTAAGTCCTTCAGATAAATGAATTTACTATCAAATACATATATCCTATCTTATATTCTTATCTTCCTGTAAACATTTCCCATACTTCTATTATTACTGATGATGGATAAAAGAAAGAAACAAACAAGCAAAGTAGAGAAGGAGTTAAAAGCGCAAATATTGCCTCATGCATCTGTAGAGATATATTTTTCCACATCAGATAATATGTTTCTTGAAAATAATCACTATTGCACTTGAAAATGCTGATGCTGACTACATGAAAACTAATACTAGTTTATAAATTTACCATTGTTTAAACAAGCTAATAGTTTTGCTAGGCTACGCAGTTCTGCTTCAATTTTATTTTCAGTTATTTACAATTTTATTCTATGAAAGCAGGCAGATCAATATTGTTATGTCAATCAACAAACATGTCTAGCATTATAACTTGTATTGGGACATAGGTTTCTCAAAGCAGCTAAAGACGAAGTGCTTCCAGTCAATGGGTTCATTCCCACTGACATTAATAGGGCTGTCAACTTACAGAATGATACTGACCCAAAAATGTATCTGGAACATGGTGCATTTTCATATATGGAGATGACACCTACTGTTTTAATTGCTACTTCTATTCTCCTGTATATCATTCTGGTTTCTATAGTATGTTTTTGCTGTGATGTTAATCATGGCTTCTGCAAACCATTCTGGAAAATGTCTTCACCCAGTAATAGAAAAGTCAAAAAATGGATGTTGCTTTTGTATTGCTTCCCCAATGGTTAGAGGAACAACCAACATGTCTAGTATGAGTAACTTTAACCTAATGAAGTCAGAATGCCCAAGGATTTATGTAACAACATCTGGAATGGATTATATATAATGAAGCACAAACACATGTGGATGGGCCAGCTTACAAAATTCAATATTTTGAATGTGACATTAGCAAAGGGAGAAAATGGCATTTCTTCAAATATTAGAAACTATTCATTAGCAGTGTTAGAAACTATTCATTATCAGCTTTGTTGTTGTTATTTTTTTCAAGTTCACTCTGACCTATGGTGATGCTGTCAGAGGTTTTTCTTGGCAAGATTTATTCATAGGAGGTTCACCATTACCTTCCTATTGGTTCAAATGTGATGCAAGTTTGTTGAGATTAAGCTGTGAATAAGTCCTTGTAAGGACTCATGAAATTGTACCTACTCTCAGTTCTGTTTGTACTTCACAAATCCTTGAAAATTCTGTACTCCAACCAAAAGAGCCTGCAACAAAATAAATTATATTATTGAAACCATAATATATTATTTCTGCAGTTTTCACTACCAGATAGCTGTGAGTATCTTTAATTACCCATAAAGAATTTGACCTTGTTTCTTTGGCTGCCTGATTCTCTTTGATGCACATTCTCCATAGAGCTTGCTCCCCTCATTGCGAAAACTCTGTTAAACAAAGCAGTTATAGCCAAGGATCACTGTAAACAAGGACAGTGCAACATTTAAGGGAGGAAGTATACAAACTCATTCTGTAATTCTTCATGCCTCCCTTTTCAGTAATAGATTTTCTTCTTAGACATGCGACCTGATATCAGCATAATTTTATGTTGTTATTCTATAGACATCTTCACAATGTTCCTGATTTTTTTAAAAATTATGAAGCATATTGATTTTCTGTTTTGCCATTCTTGTGCAAAACCAACATTAAAGTAACATGATTTATTGTTATATATGTCATCTAGATGCACAAGCTGACATTGTTTTTGTTTATAAAACTGGATAGGGAATAGCAGCATTCATAAATGGTTGTTCCATGAGGCAGTTCCCTCTGTGATCCAACAAATTATACTGCTTAGCTGTTCAGGACAGGAAGCAAGATTCATCTCCTCCCCTTCCTCCATCTCTGACAAGCAGCTGATGGATAGAATTTTAATCTTATTTACAGCACTCTATGCATTCATCATTAACTGCTTTGCTCACAGTGCTTTGGATGATTCTATATTGCATCTTTTATACATGTACCATTAACTTACAGCTCACTTGACATTCTCCTTTTCCACTTTTTAAAAACAGTTTGATATATGTTTTTCACAGAGATTGACCTCTACAACCAGGATAGCCTTATCTTTGCTTTCAGAAAAGGAGACAAGAACATCATTTTAAGTAGAGTTATTTGAATATTTTCAATTAAGGTTTATTGCTGGCTTCAATATTTTATTAAGCTGTTGCTTTTATTGGTTTTGATTTGTCAAGCACCAGCTCCTCTTTCATTTTTACACAAGCAAGGTACAAAATATTTAAAATTATTACCATAAAAATAACCCTGAGGGGCACAGGTAGATTATGGGCTGCTTGATGCCTATACCTGATTTAGTAACACTTTTTATTGATTTCTGCTGCTGTATAAGTCCACAAATTTTGTTCAAAATGTAAATGCGAATTAATAGTATACCAAAAGAAACCCAGAGAACATCACTTATAACTGTAAGGCAGAAAAATCAATACTGAAATATCTATTGGAAAAAACTGTTTTCTTCTTCTTTTTTTAGATAGAACCATTATTTAAATTTCCCATACAAGAATGATTGTGGCATTGCTCCAACACTTTCCTAGGAGTGAGTCCTATAAAACTCAGGGGTGAAACAGATGGGCAGAAGAGGCAGCTTGAAGCTGCCCCTTCTGAAGACAGATTGTGGCCATAGCAAACACAAGTCACAGCCCCAATCTGCCTTGAAGCCATCCAAAAAAGAAGTGGAAAAGATCCACTCATTTTTTGGCTGAGGAAAGGGCAGCTTTTCCTGCCCAGCTGCAGTCCAAATCTGGCTTCAAGATGCTGCAGTGCTGTGCAGCATATAAACATTGTGGTGCCACAGTGTCTTGAAGCTGCCCACATCTGGGTGGCCACTTGACTTCCGGGTGGCTTCAGGGCAGTGTGGGGGCATGTGGCATATAAATGCCACACTCCCAAGCCTGGATGGCAGCTTTAAAGGGCTGTCTGTTCCAGCCCTCGGGGGGGGGGGGTTAGATTTTGTTTATCACCATTTATTTTTATACAGAACTCACAAAGGGAACAGTTAGTCCCATTGCTTATATATGACATAGATATATTTGTATATCTATTTTTTTACACATCTCTTGCATTTTCTGCAATAAGTTCAAGGTGGCATAGGTGGCTGTCCTCCTCCACTTCTGTCCTCACAAGAATCCTTTGACGTATAGTATACTGACAGAGAGCAACTAGCCACTAAGGGTCATCCAGTAAATTTTGTGGCTCAGTGGTGATTTCAGCTTGGATCTCTCAAGTCTCTATTCAACAACCTAACCATGACACCATACTACTATGATACTATAATTCCAGATGAGACATAAGTGCTTAGGCATTCTTCTGTTCTGGTCAGTTCTCTCGGTAATTCCTTTTAATTTTTCCTCATAGATCTGCCAATCTTTTCTATGATAATGGTTTTGGGACAGTGATTAGTCACAAATTCTCCTAAAGGAGGAACATTTTTTGTGTGCTTCATTTGAAAATACATCAAAATGTGGGAAATAAATGTGTTATGCACTTCTTCTACACCACTTGAGCCATCTGTATGCATAGCTATCTTGTCAATAATCATGACAATGACCAACTCTAGAAATAGAATTCATTAGTCTGGAAGCACACATTTTTTTTTTAAAAAAAAAATCTTAAAATAGTATGTTGCCTAGCAACAATGTCAAAAAATCTTCTAATGGTATTTAAATATTAGATATGAAAAGAAATAAAACTGATGACAGAGGGATGAAGCAAACTGCACAATATTCCATATTCTTATTTGAGAGCAACAGATCACATTTAAGTGATATAGAGTAAATTTCTCTTCATATTGATTGCATGTTGTACTTCCATTGCTCCTTAACCTCTTCTTTCCCTCATTTTCCTCTCTTGCTTATAAAACTCAGTAAACATAAATGGATTCATATGAGCCTGTCATTCATTGCACCTAAAATGTAGCATTTTCCAGTATTCTCTTAAGTGAAGACAGACACATATGCACAAAGAACTGAAAACATTCTCTCTGTTTGAGAATTATCTGGGGATAACATCAGGAAAGTCTAAACCCAACTCTTTCTACGGATGTGCTAATTTCACATTGTGGAGAGAAGGCAGGTTAGAGCCAGCCCTGGTGACAACCAATCAGGACTGAACTGGCAACAGCCAATAGAATGATGGTCTGTAAGGGGGAAGATTCCATTAGGAAGAGTTGGAAGTCAGATAGGGTTTGGACTGCAGACACTGAGGTGAAGGTTCCAGAGTGGAACAGGGGTAAGGTCCAGAAGAGAGGGGCCTAATACCCACCCTAAACTCCAAATGAAGGAGTTAATAAAGAGAATGTCATGAGATGTATTGATAGCCTTAGAGGTTGGTTAAGAAATAGTGGTAAAGGTACCCAAAGAAGGGCTAAGAGTGTCCTGTTGGGGTAATTGAAAGTGTTCTAAGGAAAGGAGGGTTTTAGAGTATTATTATTTGTAACTATAACCAATTATAACAAGTGTAGCAAGACCAAGTGAAACATTGTTACTTATATTGTAAATAAAGTTTTGTTGTTACTTTATGAAACACTTATCTACAGTGTGAATGAATATCCATGCTACTAAACCTTATACAAGATAGATTATACCAAAGAGTTTTAGAAGAAAAGGTTGGTGAAGGAGTGGCATTTTTCATAGGGTAGTGGCAGCCGTGGGAAGCAAAGGGTCCATGGTGTGGCCACAAATGAAAGAAAAGTGAGCTTCACACACATTTCCAGGGATTTTCTACCACTAAACATGATGACCCCATGTGATCCCAGTTCCTGTACCATAGTGGCAATTTTGAATCAGGTTTTACTCATTGTAAGAAGCTGGAGTAGTACACCAGGGTAGAGGCTTGCTGATGTGCTCTGAGGAAGTTGGAGAGAAAAGAAAACTTTCTGTGTCAGTCAAGAGGAACCAGTGTAGCTGACAATGCTAAACAAGCATGGTCTGTTCACCTCAGCAAGGTAATCTGCAACAGCTGGGAAAGGTTGTGGCTGTAGTAAGCTACCTTGGAAGGGCTGGCTAGGAGAGTGAGTTAAAGAGGAGGAATCACAGAGTTGGAAGAGACTAGAAGAGCCATCCAGCCCAACCCCCTGCCATGCAGGAATCCACAATCAAAGCACTCCCTGCAGAAGGCCATCAAGCCTCTGTTTATAAGCATGAGAGAAGAAACAACCAGCTTGGTTCCAAGCAGACTAGCCAAATGGGTTAGCCAAGGCCCAACAAATTTTCTTGTGACTACCATGCCAGAAGCAGCTGCACGCAGTTTGTCAAATAGCCCAGCCAATGGAGAGGCCCCAGGAGCAATCTCTGGGGCCAGAGAGTACAGGAGCCACAGGCTTGGGCAGCCACTAACTGTATGTGATGGACCTGGAATTTTAGAGCCCCATAGGGGTTCTATGCTTTAGGTGAAGAAAGTCCAGAGACTTGCAAAAGGTTGTGATGTAACAGTGTATTTACAGAGCATCTGCTTGGGCAAAGCCCACTATTGTAAGCCTGTAAAAAGAAAATGCCAATAACATTTTTTGAACCATAGAACCTAGAGTGCATCTACACGATAGAAATAATGAAATTTGATCCCACTTTAAGTGCCATAGCTCCATTCTATGGAACCCTAGGGTTTGTAGTTTTACTAATCTCTGTCAAAGAGTGCTAGTGCCTCACAAAACTACAGATTCAAGGACTCTGTAGGATGGAGTCATGACAGTTAAAATGGTGTCAAACTGCATTATTTCTACAGTGTTGATGCACCCATAGTGTAGTATCATGGACTTCCAAGAGCCAGGGGCCAGGGTTACTGTTCCCCTCCCCTAGAGGAAAACACTGCACTCATACAGCTAAATGCAAGGAGAAAAAGTTTATTCCAGATTCATTCTCATCCCTATCTTATATTCTTATTACTTAAAGTTATTTTCATAGTAAATGTTTCACACTATGATTTTACCTAAGCTATATAATTTCCTTTCAATACTAACAGATCATGAATGCTTAGTTGTCACTGAGGTGATGAACGCCTGCCTGATTGCCTAATTGTAGATGGGTACATGCAGTACAGAATGCTTCTCTGTATGAATAAAAATGTTGAGAAGTAACTTGTTACAACAATGGTTGTTATCTGTAGTGATTTACTTATGGACTTTGGTTAACCTATGAATTGCTAAAGAAATGTAACATTTTAGGTTTTCTCAGGAAATGTGGCACAGTATCTTTGTTTAAAAATTAAGGAATAGTTTTTAAAGTCCTCTGGCCACCTAAGATGCATCACTTTTACCTCCCTGCCTCCAAAATGATCAATGCAACATGGAACTTTTCTCTTTCCTCCAACAGATAATATAGCAACTTAAAGAAAATTATTATAAGAAATGGAATGAATTACTTTCACACAGTAACAGTCCAAACACTGTGAAAATGGCTGGGTATAAAAAAGTTTTTTAAAAAAACACACAGAGAAGTTCTAGCCTAGCAATCATCTGATATCTAGTTTTCTAATTTTCTGTCTTCAATGATTGTTGGGAGATAGGCAGTATAAAGAAACACTGAACATGAAGTGATAGGCATAAACTTACCACCTCACTGAGAAGTAGTGCTAAAATGGTTAGGAGTTTATGGGATTATACGGTAGGATCATAGAACCATAAAGCTGAAAACAAGCTTGCTCCATCTTCAGTATAACATCCCCTCAAATATTTAAACAGGATTATCATATCACCTCTCAGCCTTCTCTTTTCCAGGCTAAACATACCCAGCTCCCTAAATTGCTCCTCATAGGGCCATGGTTTCCACACCTTACACCATTTTGATTACCCACCTCTGGACACAGATGCTAATACTATCTGTGAAGCCAGCATGGTGTAGTAGTTTGAGTCTTCAACTTGGATGCTGGGAGATCAGACTTTGAATCTTCACTTAGCCATTGAAACAAACTGAAGAGGAGGCAATGACAATCACCTCTGAACAACTTCTGCCAAGAAAACCCTGCAATACGTTTGCCTTAGGGTCACTATAAATCAGAAATGACTTGAAAGCACACAATAACAACAACATTATTGACTGGACTCAGATCAGAAGGAACAATGTCCTTTTCATCTGAAGACCAGGGAATAAATTCTATAAATAAATAAATGAAAATAAATGTGAAATATCTACGTACCGTATATACTCGTGTACAAGTTGACCTCATGTATAAATCAAGGGAAGGTTTTGAGGCTAAAATTTTGGATTTTGATATGACCCATGGATAAGTTGAGAGTACAACTTAGGGGCATGTAACAAAGGATGCAAATAAAAGACAACCCTCCCCCCCCCCATGCACACATTCTCTCCTTGCAAAACCAACTGGCTTTCCCCTCTTCCTTGGAAAGGCAGGGATAGCATGCATACACACTCTCTCTCACACACGCCTTTTGCAAAACCAACTGGCTTTTCCCTCCTTCCCTCCTCCTTGGGAAGGCAGGAACACTCTCGCACACTTCTTGGCTGAGCAGGAGCTGCCAAGGTAAGAAAAATGGGATGCCGGGGGTGGGGGGCACTTCTTTCTTTCTTATCGTAAAGACCCATATATAAGATGACACAGGATTCTGGGGTCTGTTTTTTTTTTTTTTGGCATAATTTTTTCAACTTATAGATGAGTATATACAGTATTTGGAGTGGCATTGGACAAGTTGTACTCCTTCAGCCACATTTTTTAAAATGAGCATGTTACCTTTGTTTTGCTTTTCTTTTGGCTCATCCAAGTAGTAGCAAGTGCCAAAGGCAGCCTTTTATTGACTCATTTTGCTTGTAAGGAGAGTCCAAATGATGGTGTCACAATATCAATTTCCTTGAAAATATACAGTGAACACAGGAAAAAAGGGCAAATACATGGACATGTAAGAATAAACTTTCATGGAGCATCATTTCCTGAAAAGCAAATGTTGTGACAGTCACAAACATCAGTTATTTTTATTGGCAAGTCACAAATAATATGACTTTTGCTGGATGCATTAAATCACATTAAAGCCACCAAGTTTTATTTCAGCAGTGATTTAGCAGTTATTGGAAAGGAAGAGTAAGGTGCTCTGAACTAACTACCTTAGATAAAGGTAAAGGAATTCCCCATTGACAAGGTTTTCATGTAGTGTCCAACCATAAGGGGCAGTGCTCATCTCTGTCACTAAGCCAAAGAGCCAGAGTTGTTAAAGACTACTCTGTGATCACGTGGCCAGCATGATTGCACAGAACGCTGTTCATCTTCACACAGAGAAGTGTTACCTATTTATCTACTTGCATTTGTATGTTTTCAAACTGGTAGGTTGGCAGAAGCTGGGACTAGTAATGGAAGCTCACCCCATCATGGAGAACCTGGGCCTTGAACTATCAACATGCTGATCTTGCAATTAACAGAGTTTGCATCTTAACCACTTGAGCCACCGCATCCCGAACTACTATATCTAACTACCTTAAATATGCTACCCATATTAAGACTGGCCAAACATCCAGTGCCCTTCCCGTGTTTCTTCATGTTTTGTTGTGCAATCTCAATGGAAGTTATCAGCATTTATTTTTTATTATAGGATGAAATGAAAATACTAAGAAGTTGCACACACACTTATTCAAAGCAAATACATGACAAAAACACATAAACAACTAAAATGTTTCCCTGAAAGTCTTTACAAAGGGAGAAGACAGAAAACACTATGGTATCACCTATATCCATCACCTATATGTTTGGAAGATCTTTCCACTGTCATGCTGATGCTACACATGATAAAACATGATTGGCTGAATGCATACAAGTAAAGAAGTTTAAAATTATCCCTCAAATAACTGGGCACTGTTTTGCAATATTAATATACACACTATATACTACCTTTTTGAAAGCCATGTCACAATTCTCACTGATCTATAGTACCTAAAACATTTGGCATTAGGAAGCAAATGTAATAAGCTCTGTGGTGCAACCACAGTAAGATGAATAACATTACAATTGGCCAAACTATATGCAGAGCATTTTCCCAGAAGAGATTCTGATTGACTGAAAGGATAAAGAAGCCAAAACATTTCCTCACATCACAAATGTGATTGCATTGACATTTTTCATTAAAGCTGTGTAGTCAGCATATTCTAGCAAGATGCATTTACTGATAGCAGTAGGCTTTGATCATGGCACAGGGGAAAATGAAGTCTAAAACTTGAGAGAGATTGAAATGAATGAAGTAGGTTTACAGTCTAAAAGACTGTAAGAGAGGAATTCATTGGGGAGGAAAACAAGCAATAATTCTCAATCAAGGGTAGGCAAAACCCATTAGGGAATTTCACAACTTATTTCCTACTTAACTCTCCATCTAGATCTTGTCCAGAAGTTAGCGAAGCTACAAAATAGTAGAAACATGTCAGGACCAGAGTTTCCACAGCATTTCCAAATCTTAATAGTGCCAATGTAGTATAGTTGTTAGCGAGGTAGGCCAGATAAGAAGATATAGATAAAACTGCTGATTAGAAACACACTATAGATGTCAGTTGTCTGACTGGGAGTGGTTACCATCTAGTAGCCTTTTTGATAGTCAGCGGTGTTATTATTCTTCAAATCAATTCCAACTTAAGGCAATTCTATTATAAGGTGTTCTTGGCAAAGTTTATTCAGGAAAAGTTTGGTATTGCCTTCTTCTAAAGCTGAAAGAGTGTGAGCCAAGAAAACCTAGTGGGTTTCCTTGGCTAAACAAATATTTGAACCCTGGTCTTGTGGTCCAATACTCAAAGCACTACACCACTACAGTAAATGACTCCAGTAAAAATATTTGCAATGATGAATTCCAGTGGCAGCAGCAAGGCAATCGATCATGAGAGATGGGAGTTCGTTCCTGGGACTGCCAGAAACAGGGAATTAGGACTAATAGTTCTTATTAATTCCCACTCAGAGAAGAGAGGGAAAAGGAGGGTTCGAATGGGTGCTGATCTTCTGTAAGTAAAAGCAATTTGGAGGGACCAAGGCAGAGATAAGGGGAGTGAGGAGAGAAGCACTGAAGAGCAGCTCACCCTGTAATGGCAGCCAAGTTGGCATTGAGCCCAGCCAGCCACTCTTTTTAATCTGGTAGAAGTAGAAAGCTTCAAAGAATAAGCGCTCCTGAAATAATCACTAAAGAGTAACTTTGGACACTTGGAGAGTCACAGGAAACAATTAAAATTACTTGTATCTCGATTGGCAACTTACTTTCTCTTTTCTTGTTAAAGAAGAGCCCCCCCTCCACGGGAGGAGAAGAAGGGAGGGGGGACCAGAACTGAATAGATGTTGAATAGAAATAAAAAGGAAGACAAATAAACAGATTTAAATTGGGGAAGGTCCCAGATCAACTTAGAAAGAGGAGGGAGGAGATTAAAATTAACTAATAAATTTTTAAAAGAGAAAGCAAGAGAGAACTTGAGAAAGAGAAGGCAAGGAAACATGGAAGACTGAAGAAAGCTTGAGAAGTGAAGGCAAGGGTGGATGAGATTTCAGAAGAAGAAGCAGGAGAAAACATAGGTTTTGAAAGAAGGTGCACCCTTGGGACATTCTGAGGTTAATAGGCGAGAATATAAAGGTACTGAAAGGTTACATTGGAAAGAAGATGACAAGGGCTGTGATTTGAGAGTGGATCTTTAAAAGAGAAAGACTAGAATGGAAGGAGGACTAGGTGTCAGAGGGAAGAGTGTTAAAAGAGTGTTAGATTTGGCAATAAAAAGAAAGAACACAACGGAGTGAGGACGGGGGAGGAGACAGCAGAAAGAAAAGGAGAGAGAAAAGTTACAAAGAAACAGAGAAAGATCATGTCGGAAAGAGGACAGGACAGGACTGCAAACTGAAGGTGGACTCAGGCAAGAGAAAGATCATGATGGAAGGAAGACTGGGGAGGAGGCATCAGAAGGAACAGATCAATACAGAGATGGTCAAAGTGGACTAACCAAAGGGGAAATGGAGCTAGTAAGAAAAACAGGCAACACAAGTAGAAGATAGGGAAGAATTTAAACAGTCTAAACAAAAAGAATAATTTGGAACCCTCCTCTCTGTTCATTTTTATAAAGTTTTGGGAATGTAAAATTGGACAGATCAACTTTGAAATTAGATGCAAAAATACAACTAGAAATATTAAATATATTTTATTTTTCCCCAATTTTATATATATATATATATATATATATATATATATATATATATATAATTGGGGGAAAATAAATTATATTTAATATTTCTAGTTGTATTTCTTTATATAATTTCAAAGTTGATCTGTACAATTGGACAGATCAACTTTGAAATTAGATAAAGAAATACAACTAGAAATATTAAATATAATTTATTTTCCCCCAATTGTATATATATATATATATATATACACACACACACACACACACACACACACACACACACATAAAGGTAAAATTAACTGGAACAGAATTGATTAAGAGGTTGTAGTATTGTTTTGAGCAAATGTATTGAAATATTGATTGGAGCAGTGAATAATTTTTCAAATTATTTTAACAAATGAGAGAAGAGGGATTGTGACTTAACAATTGATTAATTGCAAATGTAATGACTACTTGATTTAAAAATGGAATAATATTTTGAAATTAATACTTTTTAAAATTCAGATGCAAAAATAGAATTTGTATTATAGACATTACCATCATAGTACTTGAGTTTTGAATTAGATAACTGTTGACTTGTGAATTAATTAGTCTGATCAAATATTGAGAAGGGGGAAGTATGGCAACAGGGTATAAGAAGACCACTCCAACAGCTTCAACTGCACAAAGATGAGGATCAATGGAGGCACCCAAGGACCCCATCATGATTTTTTTAGAAGAATTCAAAAAATTTAAAGAGGAGATGAGGAGGGAGATGAAGCAAGAACTGAGGTATCTAGGAAAGATACAAAAGAAGATATACAAAAAGAATTAGGAGCTTTTGGGAAGAAGCTTTATAAAATCACCAAAGATATTGAAGACTTACAAACAGACAATAAGGAAATAAAGGAGAAGACAGAAGAGCTACAAGGATCAACCAAAGAACTACAAGACACTCAGAAAAAAGTCAGTAACCGAATATTGTTGCATGAAATCAGATATAGGGAGAGGTGCCTTAAGGTTAGAGGAGTGCCCAAAGAGTTAAAAGAAGAACTTCCTTTAAAACTTATCTCTGCATTACCAATATACTTGGAAAAATCATTGGTAGTGATAGAGATTGAAATTGGTAAGATATTCAGGGTGAACTCAGTGATAGCAAGGAAAAAGAGACTTCCACGAGATGTTGTGATTACATTTACAAGTGCCAAATTAACAAATATTGCAAAAAAATTATCAAGAAGATCTGATAACTGAAAGATCGACAGTGAGAATCTACAAAGATATACCAATAGAAGTGTTAAGGAAATGTCAAGAGTACAAGTTCCTAAATCAGGAATTGATTAGAAGGAAAATAAGCTATTCTTGGGAAAGAATAGAAGGAGTTTCTTTCTTTTACAAACAGTGGCACCTTAGGATATACTCAAATAAATACAAAAGGAAGACAATAGAGGAATTAAAAGAAATGGATCCAGGAATGCATTGGTTCTCTTACAACAACAACAACAACAACAATATAAAAATTATTTATACCCCACCCCTCTGCAAAGCAATCGGGGTGGCTTCCAGCATAAAATCACAATACAATAAGGTCAACCCCAAGCCCCAACCCTCCCACCCCTTAAAAAGTTATTAAACAATATCAAGTTTAAGCAGTTTTAAAATAGGCAGATGCCAACAAATTATAAATTACAAGTTACAGTAGTTACAGCAGCAGGAAAGGCCTACTGGAAGAGATCCATCTTGACAGCCCTTTTGAAGCTCTCTAAGGTTGACAAATGATGGATCTTGTCCGGCAGGCTATTCCATAGTCTGGGAGTGGTCATCGAGAAGGGCCTCTGGGAAGTAGCTGACAATCTAAATTTTTCCACCTGTAACAACTTAATGAGAGATTCAAAACTGATTTAAAGAATGAAGAATTTGGGGAAAATGACAGAAATGGATAAAATATTAATAGAACAAAAGAAATGAACATCAAAATTATATAATCTACTAAGGGAAAGAGAACAGGAAGCGGATCTGGAATCTGATACTATGATAAAGTGGGCAAATGATTGTGACAGAGTGATTGGTATAGAAAGTTGGAATTATGCTACAAACAAGACACAGATTCACAAAATCCCAAGACTTAAAAGAGAACTACATTAAAATGGAGCATAGATGGTATCTAACAGCAAGTAAAGTCACTAAGATTTATAAAACAAACTCTAGTAAGTTGGAAATGTAAAGAGAAAAGTGGATCCTGGTTCCATATGTGGTAGAGATGTCCAAAATTGAAGGTTTATTGGAAAAAGATTCATATCACAATTGCAAAGAGCTTGAAAGTTAATTATGAATTGAGACCAGAGATCTATGTTTTAAATATGCTCAATAAAATCCTGTCACAAATAGAGAGAAAGCATTGGCGAGTCCTACTTTACATGATAACGGTGGCAAGGATTCTTGTGGCTCAGATGGAAACCAAAGGAGCTACCGACAATTGATGAATGGTTAATGAAGTTAGCAGAAATGAATCATAGAATCATAGAGTTGGAAGAGACCACAAGGGCCATCCAGTCAAAACCCCTGCCATGAAAGAAATGAACATTTTAACAGTCCAGTTGATCAGAGAGACGCAGAGATTACAGAGACGGAGTGGTTCCCTATAACCAAATTTTGTAGTAGCAGGTGGAATTAGGATACAAGTATCAAAAGGTAAAGAATTGTGAATCATAAGGAACATTTAGTTAGGAAAGAAAATTTATGAAAAGGAATGATAACTCCTGTGAGTATAGTGTGGATAAGTGAAAAGTAGTGAGTAATAATAAGACGGAAGAAAAATGGGTGTGATCAAAAGTGAATTGTGCAGGAGATGCTTAGGAAGTATTAATGTAATTACACAATTGTGATTTCATTGAGATTTTGGAGATTAATGTTGTAGAATCGAATCTTATAAAAAATAAAGTTAAAAATATTTGATATGATAGCTATTGGTGTTGAATAGTTGTCACCAAATTAGGACAAAAACCATCTTAATTAAGGTGGTGACAGTGAAGAAAGACAAGAAATATGTAACCTGATTTGGGTCTTATAACCTCATTTGAAATGGGCTGAAGTTGACCACAAAAGATCTATAATGCATAAGGATGTAATTCTTCACTAATTCTGTTCTTAAATGAAACAAGTAATTTTAGCACTTTTCTTTCCCCTGTGAGAATGTCTTCAAAAGTTTCATAGTTCAGGACTTTGCACCAAAAGTACAGGTTTCTAACACTCAAATTTTCAATTGATGACAGCTATACTCATTTATCATGTACAAACTGTACACATGGACAGCTCATATCCTTTTCATTGAGTAAGGTTTTGGATTACGCCTGTTTTCTTAGGAGGGTTATTTCCTCTTATACTATACCTAATGGTTCCCCTTGTTCTTTATACTGCTATGCTTTGTCCATTTCCTGTCATTTTCTTTAAATAGCACTATCTGCCAACTGTACAGATGCTGTTTCAATACTTATCCCTTATGTGTTTGTGCACATGTTGATAATCTCAATTACATAGTGTTAAATGCTATGAATCTTATACCAGGTCAGAACATAAGTTCACCAACATATTAATTACACTGAGTGGCAAAGGCTCTCCAGCAATTAAGTTATAAGTCTTTTCTGGAAGTGTTAGGGAGAAGTCAGGGATTAAAACTAAGACCTTTTACTGTTTCAAAGCTATAGTCTTTCCCCTGGGTATGTATGTTGAAGAAGCCATTGGACATAAGCTCAACTTATTCTCAAACAGCTGATTATCCCTAGTTTAATACAAACTTTCTAATAAATAGGAAAGTGCTGGAAGTCAGTCATTCTGATTACCAGATTTTAAAAAGCAAATTCAACATATACATGTAAATTTCTGCTATTTTTAATTTTTTACATATAGCAGAATCTATCAAGGGTTCTTCCAAGTGAAGGCATTGTACAGCTATGCTGTTTTTCCATTTATGGTTTATCTGTGCTCAGAAAAAGAGATGGAAGTGAGTGGGAAAACAAAGTAGGACCACAAGGAATTATCCAGCCATCCCAATCAAGAGTTGAAATTGTTTCGTACTCCAAATGTTGGACTACAGCTCAGAACATTTCTCACCATTGACTATGGGAGTTGTGGTCCAACAACATCTGGAGAGCTGTATGTCCTGATTCTCTGATGCCTCTTTCCTTTTATGGAATGTATCAGGGGTGTTGCTTCACTGTGGTCTTGTATACTTCCTTTTTTTTTTACTTCAAATTTGTAAATAAAGATAAAAAGGATTTAGTTTAATAAGGTATTTGGTTGTCACACTGCAACTGCTGGATACTTGAACAGTTGTGGAAGATCTAACAGGCCTCCTTCCAAGAAGTATCTATTCTCCAGCAAGGATAATTGATGGAACTGAGACTTGTTTTGGAAATTTATCTTTTAACTAGTTTTCCCCTACTTTTGTTTGACTGACATGCAGCCTCCAGTTTTTCCCCAAAGCCAGTACTCTGCAATATTTTTGTTTGTTTGTTCTTATGAAATTTAAAACAGGATTATGCTGGGAAGCTTCATTAACATGACTTCCTTCTTTGAAGGTTGCATCAGTGGTTCAACAAATCTCACTTAAGTGCATTTAGATGCTCCTAAGTCTTACATATACTGTGAACTATATCCTCGCAAAGCACCTGAGAGCTGTGACCATATATTTGGGTCACTAATAATAAATCTGTTATAATTTATTTATAAAATGAATCTCTTGATCTGTAACATTTCAGAAATAACAAGCACTTGCACAGAGATTGCTATTGAGATAGGTAATAACAAAAACAGTGAAAGCCAGACTTTGAATTTTAAATGTCTCAGCTGACTGCCTTTCTACATTAACCTTCTGAACACCTCAATATTGTAGCAGCAGAGAACTATTCTTTGTCTACCTGGCATTCTACTTACCTTCATGAGATATATTCTCCCCGCCATCTTTCCTCCCCCATGGACTCTTAGCATTATGTTATAAGATTTTAGTAAAACAAACAAACAAAAAACAAAACAAAAAATTGAAGATGGATGGCCAAAGAACACTGGACCATGATTTTGAATAACTTCTTGCTGAAGGTTGCAGCTGCAACCAAATGCAAATATGAGCATTTTTCTTCTGGTGATAATAGCAGTACATGCGTATAAGAATGAGGGGGTCAACTCCCACTGCTAAATTCTAAAGTCACAATGAACATGGGTCCCACCCCCATACATGCTATTATATTTACAAGTCCCTCATCCCTCTGTCTTTTTAATTATGCATTTAGTGCCCCATGTAGTATGTACTTAAGATTTTACCTTCAAATTTAAATAATATTACAGGGAACATCTGATAGTTGGTAAACAGATGTTAAAAGCTGATGCTGCTATTAACTTGGCTGAATTCAAAACATGGCTTGGCAAGTGATAAATATCTCTGATGAAGGGATACTTGGGGAAATGTGTCCTGGGGCAGGGATTATGTATACTGATAAAATACATATAGATGTTAGATGCTATTTGATAATGACAGAAAAGAAACTGTTCCAAGTATGATGATATGCATGCAACTAGGGGCTTGTCTACCCAATTAAAGTATTCCTCATTCAATCAAATGTGATCCAGCCACATTTGATTTGGAAGAATTCAGGCTTTTTTTGGGGGGGGGGTAGTGGAGATTTCCATAAACTCCATTGAAAAAGGATTCACAGTTTTTACTAGCATATTTGCAAGGATGCATATTATCAAATGTGTGACCGTCTGTTTACTTTACCTGGATTCACATCTTGCTTGATGAAGAAGCCCATGGAGCTTTGAAAGTTTGAAACAAGTATATTTGCATTTTGGTTGGCCAATAAAGGTATCACTGATGGATTTTTGTTTGAACTTGCTAAATGGCCAACACAGCTACCCCTGAATGTTTTCTGTATTGTGAGATACTGCATTGTAACTGCAACAGGGAAACCAGGAAGAATAGCCTGTGGATTGGGAACTTCAGCCAGGGGAAAACAATTTTTTCTTCTTAAATTTGGATTGAATTTGCATGTTTTGCCTCTACATCCACAAAAATATTCCTGATGCAAAATCATGGAGACTTCTTGAGGAATCCATTGTTCTCTGCCACAAAGAGGTCTTTGGCCTCACTGGAATCGAGACATATTGGATTGCAAAAGAGGGGTCCCTGATGAGGTGCAAATGGATTTTAAATTTCCTGGACTTTGAGAATTTCCCTATAGTACCTGGCCAGAATGAGGAGGAGCCTGCCCACAAAAGATATCCTCCTCACCATATACCATCTTAACTAAAGACTGAAACAATATGTAGGCATCTGACTAATAACTACAATTGTTTTTCTTCTGTTTGGTTTGTAACATCTTGCCTGATGAAGAAGCCCATGCAGCTTCAAAAGCTTGCAACACGTATAATGTGCATTTTGGTTGACCAATAAAGGTATCACCGATGGATTTTTGTCTGCACATTTCTGGCAGAGGTAGAGAAAATATATGCAAATTTGAACAGGAAAGTAAAAACAATTACACATTGATGTGATTGTGTGAAAATCTGCAGCAATTTGCATAATACAATTATGTGTAGACTATACCAAACTCTCTCTAGTCTCTCTCACTTTATCTTGTCAGGAATCAACACAAGACACTGTGTGGTGCTCCAAAGTACCCAGTACTTTAAAAGTATGACCCAAAATTAAAAATTAAAAAAGATAATAGGCTTGGCAACCAGTATCCCAATGTCCCTGGCCTAATTGCAATTGAAAGCTCCAAACAGCATAGAATTAAGGGGAACATAATGAGTTATGCAAGTTCCACTCTAGCTGTGACTAACAATTGTATTCAGTCCTCTTGCCCCAACTCACAGTAATATAGTTTTAGTTGAGCATACTGCCCCAATAATTTTCTCATACTGGAGTAAGAGATTACTGGAGGCTGGAGTTGTTGCTCCCTTCAGCAACACCTGCTCCCATACTGCTATCCATAGTCACCTGTGGGCTCCTGCCTGTGACACTAGCAGGGTAGTGTTTTGCAGAAGCCCTTATCTAGGACCCAGAAAGCTAACATAAGATATACAAATGATACACATACACATTTCAGCATTCACAAACTCTTGTAGTATGCCGTGTATACACACTATATAAATATACATGTAGGAGCCAAGCAGTGAGGAAACTAACAATATGGTCTGAATAATTTTCATTGACTCTAAACTTAACTGGAACAAAACTAGGTGGGGAATTTTGCCAAGTACAATTCATAATTTCCAAAGCATGATACAGTTTATAGGCAGTATTATTTCATCTGAGTGTTTGATATAAAAATTTTATGAAGTAAGAAATTTTCTAGCTAAATATCAATTTACTTCTTTAAAAAAAGTAACCCTAATCCATGTCTTTTGCTGCGTAAATCTCTCCATGCAGTTATAAACTCTTTTTAGTGGACTGTAGAGAGTGGCATACACTTTATAAAGAGTAAGGTTTTTCAGGAGTTACTAAATGTCATACTATATAATTCATGACCATGTGTTGCTTAATGGAAAAAAGAGACCACTATATGAGCCCATAATTCTGCTGTTATAGCAAATTTTCCTCAACAGATGTGACAAATACCTTGAGGCAACATCATATCAGCATGCTTCAGTACACCACACTATTAAAATCAGTTATAAGTCCTTATATAACTGGAATAGACACCTGTACTGAAAGCCGACTTGACTACCTGCACAGAATAACATCATTTAAAAATTGTGCATTCATCTGCTGAATTATATTGTATTGTTTTAGTGGGATAAGGCAGTTCTGTTAAATAACTTCTTCCTATTATCCATGAACAAGGATGGCCAACATTCAGAAGTATGGTTCACATCATAAATATGGTGTTAATCTGCATAGAATAAATAAAATGCATGTAATTATTTAGCATTAGCTTTTATTCTGAAACCGTTACCTCAGAAACCCAAAGGTAAAAGATGAAGCCCTAAGAGGTGAGAGATGAGAAATCCATCATCTCCTCTTTATTTTTCTCTTTGTTTCAGTCAGTTAACAATATTGGTCCAACACAAGCTCACTGCAGTAATATGCTGTGAATTACATCCTAAGTATATACACTTTTCAGTATTGAGTTTAGGAAGAAAATACATTCATTTTTAAAGCAGTTACTATGATGCTATCTCAAACAATATGCCATGGCCAGCCATGCTGGGGACTTGGAGGATGAGCCAGGCTCTAGCTTTGCTCTGCCAGCACCAGCAAAGGCCATGACTCAGCAGCCTAGCCTCCCCCCCAGCAGAGGTTCCAGGCCTGGGAGACATAGGGCTTTTGTAGACTGCCAGAAATAGTGCAAATTGAGTCCACTTTAAGGGTTAGGGTTAGTGCAAGGGAATCATGGGAACTGTTTTTGTTTTTCTGAGACATTGAGCCTTCTCTGTCAGAGAGCTCTGGTACCACAATAAAATACAGTTCCCATGATTCCCTAACCCTGACCCTTAAAGTGGACTTAATTTGCACTATTTCTGGCAGTCTGCAAAGGCCCATAGAGGAGCAGGATGAGGAGGTACCTACCTTCAGCCAGAGAAGGATAGAAAGGGCGTGCCTCCGTCTATCCTGGAGGTTATATGAGAAACACTCAGCAATCACCAAACAACTGTGATTAGCAGCTGGGCCAATATAAACAGTTGTGAGATGCCGACCTGCTTCGTCAGAGTCTATCTGCATTCCCTGGCAAAAGCATCTTACTCTGTCTCTCTTGTTGCCTGAAACCTTGCCTTCTAGACCTCAGATTGACCCTGAACTCTTGACCTTGGACTGGACTCGCTGACCTATTCTCTGGAACTCTTGACACTGGACTGGACTTGCTGACTTGCTCTCTGGACTCCTGGCTTGCCCCCTGGTTTTGCTATTGGACATTGGACTGGTACTGTGTTTCAGAATTATTTTTGTACTGCTGCAAAGCCTTGCATTTGTGTGTATCATTCTTATCAGCCATTCCATTGGCTGCTTTCCTGGACACAATAAAGAGAATGTGTGAACTTGAAACTAGGGAGAAGCAAATAAACCTTGGGAAAATATTATATGTTTTCACGTTTGGTGTAGTTGTTCTGTCACCCTTTCATCTCTTTTATATAGTGTTTCAGAGTATTGTTTCCATTTTATTTCTGCTTGGTTGTGTAAGGTGTTCCCTTGTTGGTTGTGGAGCATCCTCATTCTTATTTTAAAAATTCCCTCTGTTTTTCTCAGATGTTGTGGAACAGGCTCTTGTTCTTTTTTTGTTGCCATTTCTTGGTCCTAGGCCAAATTTTCCTACAATATTTTATTCTGCTTCATTTCCTATTTTTGCATGCAATCACCTATGATTAACAAGAAGTTAATCCTCTTGTTTGGGCATGTGATCACTTTTCTCCTAGACTCCAGCATGTAATATTTTAATTTCTTCTGCCTCTGTATTTGGAGCATGAATTTGTTTTATGGTTATATTCCCTGAACTTTTATTGACATGATTCAGACTTTGCATTATATCTTTTGACTGCTTTTGATATATCTTTCCTTGCTATAAATCCACTCTTTTCTTATCTTTTCATTTCTTGAGAATAAAACACTGTCTGATTCAAAATGTCCTATTCCTGCCATTTTAGTTCACTCACCCCAGTACTGCAACTTTTATACATTCCATTTTTTTCTCATTTAGTCAGACATTTATATACATTTTATATATTCTAAATTTTATTCTAACGATGCTTTCTTTTCAAAATTTTATCTTACTTTTCCAAAGGCCAGCCATTATCTCCTAAGGTGCTTGTGATATGTGTGTGCATGAATCAGTGTGTGTGTGTGAAATGGAACAAGACATCCCCCAATCTCATAGTAAGCTGTCTTTGTAGTCAATGACTTTTGCACTTCCAATGTCCTCATCTTCATATTGTTAATTTAAACACCTAGTAATTGGGTTTTTATTACCTGCATTTGTATCTAACATATTTATTATCCCCAAGAAATAGTGCAAATTGAGTCCACTTTTAGAGGTAGGGTTAGGGAATCATGGGAAGTGTAGTTTATTGTGGCACCAGAGCTCTCTGACAGAGAAGGCTCAATGTCTTAGGGGGGGGGAAATTCCCATGATTCCCTAGCACTAACCCTAACCCTAAAAGTGGACTCAATTTGCACTATTTCTGGCAGTCTGCAGTCCCCCTAACAGAATGTTATATTAGGTATGTGAACTATATTAATTGACAATTATTTACATTTATCAGCCACCTTAACTCAGACCAAAAACAGACCTTTTTTGTTGTCACTATTATTTCAGTGTAACTGAATGAATGGTGGACTGGAGCACCTTCCCGATAGGGAAAAACTACAATGTTTGTTGCACATTTGACTTTAGAAAAAAGCATGCTGAGGGAAAATAGTGCAGATAAATGATACTACTACAGTTTATTAAAGATCAAATTTATAGATGTCATTTAAATACATTTAAGTGACACTCTGACAATACAATAGCTAAGCTTATTTCACATTGAATTTTTGTAAGGTAAAATTAATAATGAGAATTTGTATCTCAACTAATGAGAATCATTAGTTTGCACATCATAAGCTAGGTTTCAGAGATTTTTTTCCCCAGGGCAAATTTACATATAATCAAAGAGTTTGGAGGCATTTCATGTAATGAAGCATGAAATAATGTTGGCTCTCCTAAGATTAATTTCCCTGCATACATTGCGGGTCATTAATGTAAAGAAACAGATGGTGCATAACGACAGAGTCATCTGTGGAAGAGGTTTCAGCTGTCACACAGAAAAATGAAGTGAATTTTTCTGCTGTGCTTGCCATAAATTTGGGGAATCTAACAAAATGACTGCAGCATTTTTAAAAAACCAAAATACCAGGAAATAACCAGTTTTTACCACCCAAAAGACAAAGATTTCAGCTATCATTGACAAAAAAATGTATGGTACTGCAGTGAAGAAAAATGATTAGGACTTTGCTGATGCTTTTTAGTGGTCAAATAAAATATTGGTATGATTCAAAGTTTCTCAAATTCAAGAAGGTAGGTATTTGTTTTTGTTTGTTTTTTTAAAAAAAGATGTATATCTTTTAAGCACCTTCATTGTCTTTCAGTGGTAATGACTAATAAACTTAGACATTTCTGAGCTCATTTATAAAAAAGGGTGAGAATTATTTTCATATGAACTTACTAAAACTTGCAAATTTCTTTGTTTTTTTTTTAAGGAGAAAGAATTTCATATTAAACAAACTTTGAATATAGGAGAAAGTGAAACTGCTGATCCCTACATCAACATGGTCCTTCTTTGGTCCTCTGCAAGACATACCTCTTAATTCAGTGATATATCAAAAACACAATGAATCTTGAATTGGTGATCTGAGGTAACTAAGACTTGAGATTAACACCCAACTCTGTGTTAACCCTGCTTAATACTTGTATTGGAGACTGTCAACAAACACCATGTGCAGTAGGCTATATTTCAGAGGAAGGAACTGGCAAAACTACCTCTCAGTATTCCTTGCCTCAGAAAATCCTATAAAATTAATGGAGTTGCTGTAAGTCAACAGGTGATTTGGAGGCACACACAACACATACAAGCTGTTTAAAGGAAGTAGAAGATAGACATGATAGGCAAGAAAGTAACTTTACTTTCTTGTTGAAGACTATTGGAGAAGAGTGTGTGTTTTCTTCGACATTGGACTCATTGAGGCTGAGTCTCTTTATTCCAAGTACTTTAAAGGTACTTTGAGGATTGTAAGATAAAATGTTTCTCACTTTTCAGATATAGGATGTTATCACACGGGGTAAATCTGTTGGTTAATCCACACAAATCCCAAACAAAAACTGAATTTGCACCTCACGATTTCACACGACGTCGCACAGAAACTGGTCAGAAACTTGACAGAAACTGGTATTATCCGAGATCTTTTTAATTTTGGGAGTTTAGAGGAAATGCATTTGAGAAATTACAGTAAATTACTGTAATGTGAAAAGCAAATACGCATGGACAATTCTCTTTTAATACCTGGAGGAGGGCCAAGAGGAGGAGGAGGAGGAGGGACCTCCAGGGAGGGAGAGTTTCGGGCTCCTGCCATGCAGGGAAGGCAAGGCAAGGAGAAGGAAGTTTGGGATGGAAGGGAAGTTTGGCATTTGGGATGGAGGGAAAAGGAGGGGAAAGAAGGCTTCTCTCGCAGCAGCTGTGGGTGGATGTGGGTGCAAGTGTGGAGTGTGCTTGTGGAGCAACATGGAGCTCCATCTCACCATGAAGTTCTGCCCTGCAGGTCCTACAAAGGGGAAAGGCTTATGGGGGGGCATGGGAGCTACCTCCAGTTTCCCCCTCTCCTGGGCATCATCCAAGGCTCTGGCTCTCCCCAGGGAACACCCAGACCTTCCTTCCTTCCCTTTCCTCCTCCTCCTCCTTCCCTGCCAGCTCTGCCTGTGATCCTACCCTCCTTGCTCATCTCCCCAGCAGCTGACAGCCTCCAATGCTAGGAAAGGAGAGAGAGAAAAGGGAGGCTGAGCCATCTCAATCCCTCCCTTGCCTCGGCTTGCCTTGCCTTGCTAGCCTCCTCCTCCTCCTCTGCTCTCTTGAGAGGTCCTAACCCCAACAGAAGGGGGTTAGGACCTGTGCAGGAGGACATGACCCCAAATGTAGGACAGTCTGACATTTCCTCCTGGGAAATGCAGGACCTGCCCTGGAAAAAGGCGGAGTCTGGTCATGAAACACACCCATTTCCAGTACATGTACGGGTTCTTTTCACTTGTGTATGAAATTTAAAAACGTCTTTTTTCGCTTTTAACTTAATTCCATTATTACTGTAATTACGTGTGAAAAGCTTTTGCTCAATTAAGCTCTTTTTTTGCTTTCTTTTCGGGATGCTTCATTTCCACTTTATTATCTCTTTAACAATGAAACTGGCCCACGTGTGATAACATCCATAGTCAATGAGAGAAAAACAACAGCTTGGGAATCAGTAAGAAAAATGAACATTATAAAAATCCCCAGAAAAATCCCCAAGAATGCTTTGATATTCCTTACTTTTCAAAGAGATAGTTTTTGATAGTGTTAGTTTCAAAGCAGAAAAATGAAGAGAGGAAAGGAGAAGAGTCTACTAGCATCTTTAAGACTAACTTATTTATTTCAGTATGAGCCTTTGTGGATATCAATCAACTTCTTCAGATGCACCAAAATAAAGCCAAAGGGATTTAAGGACAGTTACATAATTGTGGGAGTTGGATAACATTATGGGAGTGGGATGCATTTTTGTTTGCATTTAGTCAGAATGCATTCATTACCTGCTGATCTTTACCCACAATAATGTAAATACAAGTTTCTTTAATATTGTACTCCAGCAGTGCAACTGAAGAAGTGGGATTGATACCCAGGGTGGTCTTGAGATTCACTGTTTTTAATCCACCTCCTTGTTAAGATGATGTTTGCATTGTTGCCAAAGAAGAATTTAAAGTGTACTCCATTTGTCAACTTTTGCTCTTGGGTTAAATCCATCATTGAGCAACTCAGGAACATGAAGAAAATTTGCAATATTTTTTGTTATCTACAAAAGAAACTGTCTTGACCTGAGACAGCCTGATGAGAAATTGGCAGCTTCTTGAAGAGTACCCACCTCCCACATGAGAAAGAGATACCATTTTGGTTTCCATAAATTGCACCAAAAAAAAAAATCTGCACAATACTATTGTCTTTTCCCTTTGTGAAACAAAGCATATGAAGCAAGCACAGAACTGGCTGAATAGCCAAAAGCACCAAATATCCCACCTGATGCCATCAAGGTTGGAGCTTAAATAAACCTTGGATATGGGGAAGTGTCTTCATACAATTTACACAAAACTAATTCAATCAAATAGAAAAATTTCAGAAAATCAGGAAAAAGTCTTACTCATCTTGCAAACAAAGAATTTTTTTTGCAGTTTCTCAATCTTCCTTATGCAAATGAGACAAGCAAGGATTTACATCACTACCACTAGAAAAACACCATTAGTACAATACAAATTTGCCACACAGAACTTGGAACCATCAAAAAATCTCTTCCAGATGATAGCCCAGCCATTCAGAGAAGATTTTGAGGGCACAAGGGTCACAATGATAAGAGGAAAAGGAATGAATCCCCCCCACACTTATGTTGCAAACTGATAGCATTGGATCCAGCCCAATGTCAGAATCAGTAACCAGTACGCATAGTTTGATCGGTCATGCATCAAGAGCACCACTTAAGTTTAGTAATAAGAGATAGTCTCAGAAGATTTTTTAAGAACATGGGAGTCTTTACAGGCAGGTTAAGACACACCTTTGGTTCACTGCAGGTCTTCCGAAGGGTCCCCTGGTGGTTGAGAACAGTAAAATTATGCAGTGCAAAAACTAAATCCTGAGAACATCTTCAGGTTTAAAATTTCTTTATTGTTACATACAAATCAGCTTCCAAAAGGGAAGGGGGGTTGAAGAGGAAACCTACAGGGGAAAAAAGGTATGTTATTTTGTTTTTTTACCACAACCATAGAATTCATAGAACCGGAAGGAACCACATTTCATTTGGCCCAACCTCCTGCCATTCAGAAATACACAACTAAACACTCCTGAGAGATAACTCTCTTAAAAGACCTCCAAAGAAGGGGAGTCCACAGTCCTTTGAGACAGTCTACTCCACTGTTAAATAGATTTTTCATCAAGGAGCTCTATATAATGTTTAAGTGGAATCTTCTTTCTTGTAATTTGAATCCATTGGTTTGTGTTTTGGTCTCTGGAGCAGCTGGAAAAAGGTTCATCCAATCCCCCCAGATTTTTAAAGAAAGCTATCTTATCTCTTCACCTTCAAAGCTAAATATATCCACTCCCTAAGTTGTTCTTCATAAGGCTTGTTTTCCAGAGCTTTAATCATCTTGGTTACCCTCTTCTTGACATGCTTTAACTTGTCAATATCCTCCTTGAACTGTGGTGCCCAAAACTGGGCACTGTATTGCAGATGAGCCCTAACCAAAGTTGAACCAATTTAACTATATTCACAATTCATAGATGTAAATATATGCAAGAAAAAGAAATGTGAAAACATGAGTGAAAAGCACAGATTCAATATTTCCATTTTGGACAGCATTAACTGATTATCACCATGTCCCCAGACATTGGGTATCCATGTCACAATTCATGGAATGTAAGTGGCCTGTATACATTTTCTACAATCTCATCTTCAAACTCTACAGACTTTTTAAAATTAAACTATTTTACACACACATTTTAGAAGAACATCTAAAAGTTGTTAGATTTAAATGTAAATGAGATGGTTTCATTCTAAAATGCAATTTCATCTGAAGTTCATGGAACTGAAACCTTTAAAAGTTCAGTTTAGTTTCTTAAAAATGATCACTTTCTACTTTGCAATGAGCAGCTTAACACTGAACTCAAGAAGGTGACACTGAAGTCTCTTAGATGTTGGACTCTGAATACTAAACATTCTTGTTATGGAAAATCATCTAGCCATGATAAAGATAAGTTTTGTGAATGTATAAATCTATCTAATATGATGTTGTTGTTGTGTGCCTTTAAGTTGTTTCAAACATATGGGGGGGTTGCAGACTGCCAGAAATAGTGCAAATTGAGTCCACTTTTAGGGTTAGGGTTAGTGCTAGGGAATCATGGGAATTGTTTTTTTTCTGAGACATTGACCCTTCTCTGTCAAACAGCTCTGGTGCCACAATAAAATACAGTTCCCATGATTCCCTAACCCTAACCCTAACCCTAAAAGTGGACTCAATTTGCACTATTTCTGGCAGTCTGCAACCCCCCATGGTTACCATAAGGTTTTCTTGGCAAGGTTTTCATGGTGGTTTCTTGGAAAAAATTATTCAAAGGGATGTTTTTGACCTGCAGTCCCTAGACAATTCAGAGGGATTGTTGGAGCTACAATCCAAAACATGATGGACTATACTTGCCTACTGCTACTCTGCTATCTGTATAAACCAGGGGTAGGCAACCTTTCCCCTTTAAGGGCCAAGGGACTTCAGCTCCCAGCATCCCAGGAGCTATTGGCCAACATGGGACTATTGGCCAACGTGGCTGAGGCTTCTGGGAACTGAAGTCCCTCGGCCCTTAAAGGGGAAAGGTTGCCTACCCCTGGTATAAACCCTGAAGCTGCTGAGCCTATTTGCTAGTTTTATGTTACTACCACTATATATATTTCCCCCCTCATTATAAAAGTATGCAAGTGTAGGATGATAAATTAATTATCACAGTCTTCAGAAATTAAATGTGATACTCTTCACTATACTACTGTAAATAAAACATATCTACAGTTCCCAATCTGGTTTCCTCAGCTTAACAATTTATTTAATCCAAATCAAATACTGGTTTACAGTATTTTACTCTTCTGGCATGAGAGAGCTTGTAATCTACTTGTAAATTTATAGCTAATTCATGAGCTGCCATGAATGCAAATATAATTTTAGGAAAACATATTTTTTAAGATAGGTATGATTTTTTTCCTTTAAAAGATATATTATTCTGCTTTCAGTCTGTCATATTAGTACTTAAAAGCTGAGAACATTAAACATGTATAGCTACATAAAGCATTATGATTCCCATTTTTATGAGGTCCTAAAGTACAATAAAAACAACATTTTCTATATACTTTTAGAATACATGTTAAAAAATACCATGGTAGTATTTTTAAAAAGTTTCAAGTACAGTGAAGATTAAATCTGATACACATCTTTTATGCAGTCATGTCACCTGTCTAAAAATCTTGGCAGCAGAGCTGAAAGGAAATATGATATATATTAGTCATAGAGCTGTAAGTGGAAAGGTGGAAAAATAATAATGTATTATTCTGTCACAGTAAGGAGGTCAACAAATGCCTTATAAAACAGCACTTATATTTTGCTTTCAGTGTAGTCTAAAAGTGGAATGTAACAGTGATTCCCTCTAAGAAGAAGAAAAATACATTGTTGATCTAAATTCAAATATTATTACGATATCCATCCACAAGCCACTTTGCTCATAATTGAGAAAACCTGAACACTTAGCTTCCTAGATGTGATCTATTCAAAAAAGGGACATTTGCTCACTGAGGATAAATTTCTTGCCACTAATACTATAGCAGGAAAGTGAAGTATCTTTACTAAACTGTCAAGGGATGATGGGAGTTCCAGTCCAACAACCTCTGCATGATCACACATTCCTGCCCCCAACAACCCAAAAATAATCACCATCCTGTCCACCAAATTTGCAGTGCATATACACCCAGGGTGCATCTAGACTTCTAGTAGTTTGATACCACATTAACTGTCATGGCCTCATCCTCTGGAAACCTGGGATCTGTAGTTTGATAAAATAATTAGAATTCTCTGGTGGACTCTCTTGAACTAATGTTCCATATCTAATATTGTCCTTTTTGCATTTTGTCCATTTTGTGAAATGGCTACATATTGAACGGATAATTAAGACTCTTAAGATTTACAAAAGACCTATTAATGGTCATACTGAAAAATGTTAGGACTAGTTTGCTGTTATGAATCAACACAACCACCTGTATTTCTAAAACTCACCTTGAATATTTGGCTATGGGGAGCATTATGATGAGCACATGGCCTTCAACATCTACTGCCATCATGGCCTGCAACCCAGCAGACAGCTACTCTTAAAAACCCAAAATATATTCCAAGACCAACTGTTGAACTCTGAAGTACAGAAACTTTGCATTTGGCCAGAAAGAAAAATGCTTCTTTGTACATGCCGGGTGCTTGTCCCTTACAAGTACTGGACTGAAAGTCAACCAAAGCTCTTGAGCTAGCATCTGGCACTCTAGAGCATGGACACCTTCCCTTTTGCAAATTAAGCACTGGCAATACATCCAATGAAGATAAATGATCTTATGTTCATGCTACCTCTGGATACATTATTCATCTTGTCATTTTTCTTTTCTTCTCATAAAAGCAGGTATTAGAGTGAGCCTTCAAGGAAAGCAGTCCAAAACAAAGTCATAAAACATATTTATACATGTGGTTCTAGCCATTATATACTTATATTTATTACGAGTTCCCATCTTATCACCCCCACAGAACAAATGGTGGATGCTGGTCCCCTCCTCACCCTTGACTCACCATTTTATCTGCTGTTTTATTTATTAGACAACACAGAGTGGCAGTTATGAAGTGAACAACATTTAAAACCATCCTGTGCCCATCTTTATGTAGAGTCCATTTTTGGTGAAATGCTTTTGATCCTGGAATGTATTTCATGGGAGAAAATGTGGAAAAGAACAGTGACACACACACCTTATCAAGGAAGGGGAATTCTGGAAATTTATCCAGAAAGATTTTTTAAAATGTGTTCCTGCATATTTTTTAAAGGAGAGAAGTTCCCCAAAGTTTTTTTGAAACCCCTTTAGTTTAAAGCAAGATGTTATGGTTGCAGCTATAGTCCTGCCACCAAAACAAGGAAATTTAAGCCAGGGGTATATCAATATCTAGACATGGGAATATCAAAGTATCTTGTATTTTAATGTGTATCCCAAGCAAGAACAAAAGGGGTACTCCAGTCTTCAATCCTCTAAAGAGAATAAAAATCTAAGCCAGAATTCAGTTGCTGCCCAGCTCCAGAAATAAAGAGAGAAGATATAAGATTGGGATGAAAACAGGGCCATTTATTAATTGACCTATTTATTAACTTCTTAACAGAAATGCAACCAATTCAGTAGAACAACCAAGTGTGGGAGAAGCTGCAGCCAGTGTGTTTCCCAGACCACCTCTGCAGCTTATTTGGATAACACCTGAGCCCTCAACAATAACCCAAAAGCTGGATTATTTGTTGACCAGACCACATCAGGAACTCTAACCATAAAGTCCCTTTCCCAGTCTGCTAAGATTAAAGAGTGGGTTTATCTTTAAAGCTAAACCTAAGGGCAATTACTTTCTTCCACCCCACAGGCCTAAAGAGGTGGTTCCAGGAACATCCCTTCCACCCAAATGGTGTCCAAGGTGCTTGCCGAAATATAATTCAATTATTTACGCCATAGATATGAGGCAAGCATCTGCTTAGCCCCTATCTCTCCCCTTGGCATTGAGCATCTCTTTAACACCTTGTTGGACATCTGTTAAGAATATGGCATTACCAGTTTCAGAAAGGTGAACACCATCAGCCCTGTAGAGCTCCAGCCTCTGAAATATAATCTGGGGTGGAGCAGATAGTGTCATAACCCAGCCACAAGGGCCTTGCAAATTTCCCTATTAGCCTGCCTTTGGGCTGTATCAATGGCAATAGGGTTGCCACTACATTTCCACTCCCATGGGAGCATGGCCGACCAAACAATTTGAACAAGTGGCCATGACTGTTTAATAAGGCAGAAATCATGCAGCACCTGCAAAATAAGTGCCTTTCTCTTTAACAAACCAAGTTCATTGCCCTCAAGGTGAACCACCAACATGTGGCGGGGAGGCCCTCAGTGCTCCTGAAACAATAAAAGCAACAGGCTGTGCCAATGAAGACCTCACTTGCCCAGCCAATGGAAACAGGCAATATCACCATGGCCCAAGTGAGTACCAAAGTGGCTTGTTCTTGCTTGCTCATCAGCCCAGTAGATCATGCTGTGGCCACATAGTAGTACTCAAACTCTTGACAGCCAAGGGCAGGGATCTGAAAAACAATTAACAAAGCAGTCTCCTAACATATCTGTGGTATACAGAAGACCTCCAATGACCAATTCATTTGTTGGCATCTGGTTGAAACCCATGAAGGCAGCCATTGAAGCTGCTCCAATCTGAAAAGAATGAATCACAAAGCGGACATTAGTTAAGCCCATAGAAGACAAGGTCCTGGTAGTAACAGCCCAAAACTGATGTTTGGTCAAAGGGGAAAGATCTTGAACAAACAGAGGTCCTGAGCTGGATCAACTCGCTTGAATGTATTCATGCAACACTCATACTGGGCAGATAGATTTATCTGAATGAGGCTGTAGAGAGATCTGAGCATCTTTACTCTGCTGGCCAGTTTTAGATGATCTGATGACTAGAGTAATAGACTGCCTAGCAAACCTAAGATCACTAAAACATAATGCTTTATCAGACTTATCATGATTAGCAGCCAAAACCAGCTTGCTAATTCTCAGTGTTCCAAAAAATGCAGTTACTGCTGCAGAATGGAATAATAAAACTTCATATTGTGATACACATATATCAACCCATATGGATCTCAAGCCCTTTAAAATATCAGGAGACAAAGGCATTGTAGTATCCCTAATCTGACCTCTCTGTCTAGACCAGCCTTCCAATACCTTTTTAATCTTAAAATCAGTAGTGGTAACATGGTCCTCTTGTAACTTCTGCCAAAAAGCAATAGTAGACAAGTGGCTACGAATGGACTGAGGAGCTAATTCCTTGTCATGGAGAAAAACACAATAGTGCAGGAGCTGGGGCACCAGAACAGGTAGAGTCTCTTCCAATTGGTGTACTACCAGGAACTTGAGGAACTCTTGCCCCAATCTAAGATATTTTTTCTTTGTACTGGCAGCAACTGATAGCCCCAGGGTCCACATCACCTCATGCTACCAAGGTTCTAAAGATGTTTGGGCATCTGTTCTGCCAGCTGAGCTGCCCCAGGGACCAAGATCCAGAAGTGATCCATCTATTTATGGGAGAGAGCATCTGGAATAGAATTATCAATTCCTGCAACATGCAAAGCCATAAACAAGATTTTAAAACATAAGCATTGCAATGTGAACGCCTGGAGAAAATGCATGACCCTTGGGGATATCGACATCAAAGGTTTGATGACATGTACAGCTGCTAAGTTATCACACCAAAGCTGCACAGAAGAATTGGTAAACTCTTTAGCCCATATGCTGACCACTACCAAAATAGGAAAAAAAAAATCAAGAAAAGTCAGATCAGAAGTTAGTCCAGCTAACTCATGGCCAAGAATGAGCACACCACAAGCCATTAAAATAAACTCCAAAACCCACTGAGCCTACTGCATCAGATGATACCTATAGCATGCCATGGAGCCTGAGTTCATCACACCAGAATGAGATCCCATTAAAGTCTGTCAGGCATTGAGACCAGACTAATAGGTCTTCCTTTATAGCTGAAGTAACTCTGATCCTATGGTGTGGCCTAACAGCTCTTCAGATAGCATCACAAAGATGCCTCAAAAATGCTCACCCTGGGGCAACCATCCTACAGGCAAAATTCAAATGCCCAATGAGCTCTTGAAATTCACAGAGTGTAGCCTTGGACAGTGAAAGGAACTGCTGTACCCTGTCCCTTAAATTAACCACCTTGTCATTTGGGAATTTAGATAACTAATTGACAGTGTCAATAGATATTCCTAAAAATTCCAATTTGGTAGCTGGACCTTCTGTTTTCTTAGGCACCAGAGGAACACCCAGCTCATCCGCTAAGGACTGAAATTCGCTGAGTAAAAACATACACAACCCTCAACCCGATGACCTAATAGACAAGAAATCATCTAAATCAGGGGTAGGCAACCTTTCCCCTTTAAGGGCCGAGGGACTTCCGCTCCCAGAATCCCAGGAGCTATTGGCCAACATGGGACTATTGGCCAACATGGCTGAGGCTTCTGGGAGCTGAAGTCCCTCGGCCCTTAAAGGGGAAAGGTTGCCTACCCCTGATCTAAATAATGGACCACCCTCTGAATCAGCTCTTGTCTTGAAGGCCCATTCAAGAAAGGTGCTGAACTCCTCAAAGGCTTCACATGACACAGAGCAACCCATTAAGAGTGCTGGTCCCAGCAACCCCACACCGCGGCCCCGATCCTCCCTTTTGTTGCCCAAAAAGAGTGGCAAAATGCCGCTCATTTTAGGGGTGGCAAAAGGCTGCCCTAAGAGATGGCGTGTGGCTCTTCCTCTCCCTTTTCGGTGCAGCATGTCAGAACGCTGTGTGGGGAGGGCCTCCTGATGCCACACATGGTGCGTAATGGTGCGCAGCATCAGGATGGCTTTAACATGGGGTTGGGGCAGCTGGCATGCAGCTGCCCTGCCCCAACTCTACCTCCAGGCTGGCCCTTTGGGCTGGTCTTTAGAGGTCCTTATTGTCCCATTTAGTTAATTTGGCCCCCATTCCAAAACTCCTAATTTTCCAAACAGCAGTGTCAAAAGAAATGTAACACACTATGCACAACTCATGGGGGATGGCATCATTAACTGACTGACCATGAGGGTAGGAGAAATGGTGGATAATTCAGAACTTGCCCACTGCTTTCTTAGGCACAACACTCCATGGTTAGGAGTAGGAGGAAATGAAAAATGGCCCAAAATATGATCCTCAGCTACCTCCTTATCAATCTTTTGTCTAACAACATTCTCCACCCCCCAACTGACTTTAAGTTGTTAGCCAAAAATGGATGTTGAGTGCCCTGAAAAGGAATACAAAAACCCTCACGGAAACAGTTAAGCAAATAATGAGCCACCCCCCCACCTCCCGAATCAGGATAAGATGTCAACATCACCGAAGAACCTCAAGGCTGATTGGGTTGGGGCCTTTTTGAAGGTGGGGGAGCTCTGTTTGACCTTCTATTATTGTATCCATCCTTATTGGAGCTGGACTGGGCTTTGCCCTTGGTGCAATTCCAAAAGGAATTAGAGCCTTTACAAACAGAGCACTTGTGACTGTATTTACAAGCCTTACACTTGCAAATGCCCTGGAAACTAAACTCCCAACAGATGAGATTTTGAGGTTGTCCCAAAGCATTCTGGGGCCACAACGCAGAAGGGTCACCTGATTTCTGTACATGATGACTACTGTGCGTACATTCTCCCTGTATTGGATGGGTCATTGTCATAAGTTGCATCCACAACTGAGAATGCAACATATCCCAATGCATAGTGGGATATAAAGCAGCCCACATGCAAAAAGCCTTGTCATATAGCACCCAGGCAGGGTTAGCATAATCAACACATGGCCTGTGAATAATGTCCATATACTGGATCAGGGCAGCTTCATGAGTAGGCTGGGTCTTAGCTATAATCCCTGCATAAATGTGAAAACGGGTGAGCCAATTAGAAAAATTATGCTCCGCCTTCTTTCGGTGCAAATTTTCCTACTCCTTGTCATCCAGCTAATCCTTCTCCTTTTTTCCAAGTTAATGATAAAGCAAAGTGAAAACATCTACATATCCTCCTCCCCCCCATATCTTATCAATAGTCGACTGCAGCAAATGATCACCCAGTGGTAAAGCTATATCACCAAATGGAATCACAGATGGGGACATGCTGGTATAACTCAATTGACACCGAGAGAAGCTCCAGCACTCATCAAGAGATGACCAAAGAAGGGGAGTAGGAGAAAATGGGGATTCAGGCCATTGGCCCCATACAGGTTGTGAGATGGGCCAGCTAGACTAGCTTGATGGTCCCGAAACAGCCACTCCCCCTTTAAAGCAAAGCAAAGCAAAGCAGCTTCATTTATATATTGCTTCATATCACACTATAATAATAATAATAATAAAATTTTATTTCTACCCCGCCCAATGGGTACCCAATCAGGGTGGCTTACAAGTTTAAAATCATAATCCAGATAAAACATATTTACACAAAGCCCTACCCACCCCCCTTAAAACAGTATCAACAATTATTTAAAACATAATTTAAAAATTAAGGTCCACACAGAATAAGTGAGACTGGCTCGATGATCCCTTCCATCTCACGATGGGGCCACGTAGGGGCATCCAAGCACAGGTCCTTATGTCCGGGGTGGGTAGCTAGTCTGGGAAGGCCTGCCGGAAGAGATCCGTCTTAATGGGATGTCTATGGGATGTCTAAGCGGTTTACAACTGTAAGCTCATTACCTTCCAACAGTTGGGTACTCATTTTAGCGACCTTGGAAGGATGCAGGCCTGAGTCTAGCCTGAGCCTTGGCTAGTATTGAACCCGCAACTTTGTGGTCTATGAGTGAGTGGCTGCAGTACAGGCATTTAACCACTGCACCACCAGGGCTCTTAACACCCTCCCATGGAGCCCCAAGGCCAGGAATAACCTGGAGGAGGGTCACTGTACTGCAGGAGCAACTCACCTGGCAAAGGTAACACTGATGTTGGCTGGACCACCACCTCAGATTTAGCCTGGGAAGGGATGTCTTGGCCTGCCAGGGACTGGACAGCTTGCACTGCAGATGCCTCCAGGCTAGACTGCACCTGTTCCAATACAAAAATATGAGCCTTCATTTCTTCATATAACCTAGTACGCTTAGACCACTTAGCAGCCCTCTTAGGTTGAGAAAATTGAGAAGAAGGGGGAGTGGGAGTGCTCTAATTCTAGCAAACATCTCTTGCATATCGCCATCAACAGACTCATCACTGGAGAAGAGAGTTGTACCACTGGGCGCTTAGCAGGTCCTTTATCTTTTGGGCCCTCTCTACTCTTTTTTGGAGCCATCGCAAAGCACCCCAGCCAAATAGGATGAAAAAACCCAATAATCTAGAACTATCTCCTCAACAGTCCAATTGTATGTGTGCAGAATTGGTGAAAAGGTGACAGGTCAGAAAGTGACGATGATAAAGATAATAATAACCACAATAAATTTAGAAAAGCAGTGCCCTGACGAGGCAATTCCTCTGAAATATAGCCTACAACACCAACCCTAGTAACCTTGCCGGGGGGGGGGGGGGGATGAGGACCAGTCTAAGAGGTATAATTGAGCTCCACACTCATACACTTATGGCTGTGGAACTGGGAAGCACAGTGCAAACAAGGACCCAATCCCCAGCAAAGCCACTAGTCCATGCCCCACAACTGTGAAAAATATAAGAAGCTGGCATGACAGGGCAGGATTAAGGCCTGGGACAAAAATGGCTGCAGCTGCAATGTGCAGGACATGGCTCTGGCCTGCCCAGGAATCAACCCAGGCTGAATTCTCACAGCAACGCTAAAAAGCAGGCCTGAACAGATCAGGAGGCAAGCCCCAGGCCCAGCCAGCAAATCCAAGGGGAGGGGGGAGCAGACTAGATATGCCATGGTAGCTGGAAGCCAGCATGGAGCAGAGGCCCCAGCCAGGCCCACAGCTTACATTGCCCCTGAAAGTGGGCCCAAGTGGGCTGGAATTTGAGTGTCCTGGTTCTCCAAGCAATTCTGGGGGGGGGGGGGGGGGGAGGACAGCAAACAGCTGTGGCAGTCAGCCAACAGGCTGCCCACGCAGTTGGGAACAGGCTCACATCCCCACAGCTGCACGTGAAGCATGGCTGCAGAAGGACCAAGGCAACTGTCATGGCAGTTGGCAGATAGGCTTCCCACCTGGCCAGGAACAAGCTTGCAGCCCTGGAAGGAGCAAGGTAACCACCATGGCAGGTAGCAAACAAGTCACCCACCCAGCTGGGAACAAGTTCACAGCCCCTGAGTGTCAAGCAATTGAGTGCACAAACAAAATCTTCGAAGTTTTCTTCACTTCGCAGAGAAAAACACCCGGTGACCTTGGAACTGTCTGGCTGCTTTGGAATGCATTCCTCCCTGCTTCTGATGAAACAGACTGAAGACAGGTTTAACTCCAAAGAGGCACTTTTATTCTTTAGTTGCAATATGTACAAAACTATATACACCAGGGATAGGCAACCTTTCCCCTTTAAGGGCCGAGGGACTTCAGCTCCCAGAAGCCTCAGCCATGTTGGCCAATAGTCCCATGTTGGCCAATAGCTCCTGGGATTCTGGGAGCTGAAGTCCCTCGGCCCTTAAAGGGGAAAGGTTGCCTACCCCTGATATACACTCACCACCGACCAACGACAACCCACACCACAGCTAACAACAACCTGTGGTCTCGGTTTTTTATATACACTTGCCGTGCAGCCACTAAGTCCAGCCTCTCCCTGTGACTTCTTCCTGTGTCACTTGAATTGTTGTCTCCCAAACATGATGACATAATATGTTTACACTTGGTCTACGTGCTCTCTGGCACATCCTGACCTTGGACACTGCTAAGATGTTTTTTTTCCCCAGATTTTTTTTTTAATAAACATACATACTAACTTTCAGTCTACTGTATACAATTACATTAAAAAGACAATACAATACAATACAATACATTAATAATAAATAATACTACACATTCTAAACATAAAAACTATAACTATTACATGACGACTTACACCCTCTTCATGCAATCCACATCAAAAACAAAGCTTCCTGTATCACTTTACAGCCATTATCCTTTTTCCATAGCTTATTGTTTATCTAATATTCAATTCCTAAATTATTTATCATTTGTATCCCTAGCATATTGTTACAAATCTAACTTTTTATATTATATCCAGATACTACCATTGTCTATTTCTTGATCTCACATCTGATTCTATCTATCTTATTATGCTTTTATACTATGTCATTCATATATATATATACATATATATATATATATATATAATTACCAAGTTTTACCATCTAACTGTTTGTTTATACTTTTATATGGCAGTATTATATATCTCAATCTTATCCAACTTAACTTATTCTGTATACATCAGATATAATAATTATTAATATTAATAATCCTTTTCCCATATTCTTCATACCATTGTAATAGATTCTTCAATCAGGAGGTTCAGACATTTTCTTTTCAAATATGTTATCTCATCTTTCCATTCATCTTTCTCTTTCTCTTGGCTCTTCTCTTCTTCATTCAATTTTCTAGATTGTATATCTGTCTCAATCATATCTAATAATTTTATTATCCATTCATCCATATGTACAGTTTTCTTTATTTTCCAGTACTTTGCATTTACAAGTCTAGCAGCAGTTAACATATAAAAAATGATCTTACCATACGTTTTTTCTGTTTTGTCCTGGAGCATATTTAGTAACAACACTTCAGGTTTAAACTGTAATTCTATACCCAATATTTCTCTTATATTATCCTTTATTTTCTGCCAAAAACTTTTTGCTTCCTCACACTCCCACCATAGATGGAAGAAGGTTCCTTTTTCCTTTCCACACTTCCAACACTTCTTGTCAGTGTGTTTATAAATTTTGCTTAGTTTGTCCAGGGAGAGATGCCATCTATATAAGATCTTATAAAAATTTTCCTTTATATCCTGACAGGCTATATATCCCACCCTTATTTTCCAGGACTTCTCCCAGGACACTGCTAAGATGTTTTGAGTCCCAGCTGCAAACAACTTTCCCAGTTAGCAAGCTGTAAAGTGACCTGTAATACCCTTTGTCACTTTCCCACATCTGGACATTTAAACTCAGGTTACAAATCTCAACACTGAGGACCAAGGCAATTGCTGTGGCAGTCAGCAGACAGGCAGCCCACCCAGCCCCAATCCAATATCCTCCCAGGACCACCCCAAAGAAGCAATCAAAGAATGGTAGAAAACTCAACCAAGCATCAAGGAGACATCCTCTCGATTAAATTTGAAACTGAAGCTCTTGGGGGAAGCAGGCACCCAGTCAGATATGGCTCTGCCTCCCAGAGCTTCCAACCACTGCATAACTGCCATGGCATGATTGAATTTAGCCTGTCTCTTCCCAGGGGAGAGCAGCAAACAGCCCATCCCCCCCCCCCAGCTCCTCCGTCATGGAGGTGAGGGGATGGCTAGTAGTTGGGCTGTACTTTCTTAATTTTATTCTTTAAGGAAGCAATAAATAATTTTACCAAGGTTCTTCCTCCTGTTAGTAAATGGTGGAGTACTTACTTTATGCAAAATTCATATGTGTGTTTTGTTTATCTAAATCCATGTCAGTCTGGTTTTAGGCCTGGCTATGGGACAAAAAACAAAACTAGTGATTATACCAAAAGATGATCTAAATAATATCTCAACAGAATTTACTGATAACATAAGAAACAGATTTGCACTACTAAGCATAACAGACCAAGAACCGGAGGAATTAGGTGTGGAGAGAAGGCAGATTGGAACATGCCTTAGCAACAGCCAATAGAATGTGAGCTGGAGGCAACGAATCAAATGGTAAGCTGGAAGTGTTAAATAAGACCATTGCTGAGAGTTGAAGTCAGATCGGGTCTGGAAGTGTAACAGTCCAGAAGAAAGGGACTGTGAGGGCTAAAGTTCAGAAGGAAGGGACTTAGCTCTAGGACAGAACTCTAAGTGAGGGAGTTTCTGAGATTTAGGGCCTTTATAGACTGCCAGCTTGAGGCCACTAACTGTCTTGGCTCAGTGCTAGGGAATCATGGGAATTGTCATTTTTTCTGGGACATTGAGTCTTCTCTGTCAGAGAGCTCTGGTGCCACAATAAACTAAAATTCCCATTATTCCTTAGCAGTTAAAGTGGCCTCAAGCTGCATTATTTCTGGCAGTCTATAAAGGCCCAACTACTAGCCATCCTCTCACCTCCATGATGGAGGAGCTGGGGGGGGGGCGGAATGGGCTGTTTGCTGTTCTCCCCTGGGAAGAGACAGGCTAAATTCAATCAACAATAACCTAAAATTCCCATTATTCCTTAGCACTGAGCCAGGGCAGTTAAAGTGGCCTCAAGCTGCATTATTTCTGGCAGTCTATAAAGGACCATAGTTAGCCTGAGAAATAAGGTTGGAAAGAACACAGTAAATAAGGACAATGTGAGGGTTCTAAAAGAAAATATCTGGTGTTTTCTAAAGTTAGGGAGTGTGTAACAAAGTAACAAAAATAAGTGAATGCAACATCATAACAAATGAAACATTGGGCCTCTACAGACGGCGCTTTGCCCCATCTTGGAGGCAGGGGAGGGAAGGGGCAGCCAGATGCCAGATGCCCCAACCCTTTCCCAATGATGTCCTTCCATCACAGCGTCCAGACACGCTGGGACAGAAGAGACACTGAAGAGGCGCATGCCGCCTCTTCTGGTGCTCTTTCCGTGCCTTGAGGAAGGAGTGCTATTTTAGCGCTCCTTCCAGGGCCAGATAATGAGTGGATTGGGGCAGCATTGGCCCCAATCCACTGCTTCTCAGGGCAGCCCATGGCCGCCCGTTTGCATCCCCCCATTGTTAACCATCATTCAAATAAAGTTTTATTATTATTTAATTACAAGCTTGTTTGAATCTGGATTGAACTTCCACACTACTAAGAAATAAAGAAACCAAGTTTGAGGAAATAAACCCATAGATATAAATAAAAGTAGTCTGGTACATCACATATTGATCAGTGGTGGGATTACAATAATAATAATAATAATAATAATAATAATAATAATAATTTATATCCCGCCCCTCTGCCAGGCAATCGGGGTGGCGTACATCATTATAAAATTTCAAAACAATAAATCACAATGAAATCCCATCTCTCCATCCCACCCACCCACCCCAAAACATACTAAACAATTTAAATAAGATTAATTAAAATTTACAATTTAAAAATACATAGTTCCTGCCATTGTGGGCCTCCAAGGGCTGCAAGTTGGCAAAAACAGTCCTCTGAGGCCATAGGATGCCGACGCTCGTCGCGTGGTGCCAGCGAAAGGTGGAAACTGCCCTGCCCCTGGAGAAGGTGGAAACTGGGCGGCTTTTGAAGCTACCGCCCGCTCTCCAGGGAGGCTCGCCGACACAGCAGATGCCGGGCTCACAGGAGGGAAGGTGTTGGGCGGGATACTTGTCCTCCGCTTGTCCTCCTGGGCTGCCCTGCCCCTGGAGAAGGTGGAAACTGGGCAGCTTTTGAAGCTACCGCCCGCTCTCCAGGGAGGCTCGCCGACACAGCTGATGCCGGGCTCACAGGAGGGAAGGTGTTGGGCGGGATACTTGTCCTCCGCTTGTCCTCCTGGGCTGCCCTGCCCCTGGAGAAGGTGGAAACTGGGCAGCTTTTGAAGCTACCACCTGCTCTCCAGGGAGGCTTGCCAACACAGCTGATGCCGGGCTCACAGGAGGGAAGGTGTTGGGCGGGATACTTGTCCTCTGCTTGTCCTCCTGGGCTGCCCTGCCCCTGGAGAAGGTGGAAACTGGGCGGCTTTTGAAGCTACCGCCCACTCTCCAGGGAGGCTCGCCGACACAGCTGATGCCGGGCTCACAGGAGGGAAGGTGTTGGGCGGGATACTTGTCCTCCGCTTGTCCTCCTGGGCTGCCCTGCCTCAATACCCATAGGGCTGCCAAATTAAGGGGGAAAAAGGTTAGATGATGGAGGGGCTCTTCACATAAATTGGCGGCAGCAGTGGGATACAGAAAAATCTAGTGCTTAGAAGTGTGCTTGACGATTGGTGTTATAGGGTCTGAGTCTGAGGAACCAGAAACCCAAGATTAGATCTGAACTTGAGAGAGGAAAGTTCAAAGGTTTGAGTTTAAAGTAAAGGCATTCATGTCAGGGGAGTAATCTCTTAGGTAATTGTGAAAGCTAATTTGTAAGAGATTACTCAGAAACCGACCACACTGGAGAAAAAAGTCTTATTATAAGTCCCTGAGTTCATTTGCTGAGGTAATTGTAGGGGAATATGGAAGAAAAGAGATAAAGCAATGGAGTGAAAAAGTACCATCTCTGAAAAAGTACCAAAGCAAGAGCACACTGAAGGAAAATATCTTAGAAAAGTGATTTCTGAGGTAAAATTTTGGAGTAAAGTAGGAAATCACTGGTTTGCCATTAAGATCTAAGTGTTACTTTAGTAAACACTGATTAAAAAAGAGTATTTCCTGAGTTTTGGGTAATCGTAAAGAAATACTAATAAAATAACTCCAAAGAAATTAAAAGCTCTGTCAGAACCAGAAATGGTTGGAAAAGAAAGGATAGCCAGTATGGACATGTGAGAGTGTGGAGATCAGGAAAATTAAAGAGAAAATTAAATTGGCCAGACTTGAAAATGAGAAGCTTTTAAAAGAAAAAGAAGAAAGAGGAAAAGGAAAAGGAAAAAGGGAAGAAGCAGAGATTGAAAATGAGAGGACTCATAACAGAGAAATACATGATATAAAAATGAGGGAACTGGAGAATAGGAGTGTTCATGACAGAGAAATGCATGTCATGAAAATGAAGACATCGGAGTTAATAAAAAGTTTAGACTTTAGAGTTACTCATATGGCCAAAAGTAACATTAATGGTTTCCCTCTATATGATGTGAAAAATTTTCCTAAGTATGTTACTGGATGTAATCCAAATTGTGCAGTTGAGTTTCCCACATTTGAGCAAACTAGTGATGATATGGAATTAAAAGACAAGGAGCTTGACTTGATTAGGGCTGAATTAAAAGAACTAAAATATAAAAAGAATTAAAAGGGAAAGAATATGAGAAAGAGTTAAGAGAACTGAAATATCAGAGAGAAATGAAAGAAAAAGAGTGGCAACATGAGAAGGAATTCAGGAGAAAAAATATGAAGGACAGTTAAGAGAAATATAGCTTAAGAGACAGTTGAGAGAACTGAAACATAGCAGAGATTTATTAGAAAAGGAATATGAAAAGAAGTTAACAAAAAATAAAACACAGGGCCTTTACAGACTGCCAGAAATAATGCAGCTTGAGGCCACTTTAACTGTCCTGGCTCAGTGCTAGGGAATCATGAGAATTGTAGTTTTTTTCTGAGACATTGAGCCTTCTCTGTCAGAGAGTTCTGACAGAAAAGAGCCACAATAAACTACTTTCCCATGATTCCTTAGCACTGAGCCAGGACAGTTAAAGTGTAACAGCTTTTCACTCATTTCTTTATTTAAAAAGTCTTGCTCTTTAATTGAGATCTTCATATTCTCTAACTGTTCTAACTTCCTTGTTGTATCATCCAAGTTTTGGCCAGGTAACTGTTTCATTTGAATCTCTGGTTTTCTGTCACTGTCTTCAGGTCTCTGGCTATGGGTGAAATTTATCTCTTCTGGGCCAGTTGGAATCATGGGAATTGTAGTTTTTTCTGAGACATTGAGCCTTCTCTGTCAGAGAGCTCTGATGCCACAATAAACATGCTATGAATGTGGTAATAGAGGACATTTAAAATATAATTGTCTTAAGTTGAATAATAAAGGAATAAAGTCAGGTTCAAAAACAGCATATTATATAAAACCAGCCAAGTCTACAGAAAAAAAATGTTGCCACAAGGAGAGTTCTGAGCCTACAGTTGCCATGGAAATGGCAGTTGAGAGAGTAACTGACTCTGCAAGTTCATAGATATCAAGAGCTTGTTTATTTATATCAGCTGGCCCAGAAGAGATAAACTGCACCCATAGCCAGAGACTTGGAGATCAGGTTGCCATGGAAACAAAAGACAGTAACAGAAAACCAGAGATTGAAATGAAACATTTACCTGGACAAAACTTGGTTGATACAACAAGGAAGTTAGAACAGTTAGAGAATATGAAGAGCTCAATTAAAGAGAAAGACTTTATAAATAAAGAAATGAGTGAAAAACTGTTATAAACTGAACTAAAACTGGATGAAGTCTTAAAGGAGTACAATGTTTATAGGCTAGAATGTGAAGAACAGAAAAAGAAGTGCAGTGACCTAACTAGAAAACTAAATGCTTTTAAAGAAAAGATTAAGCAACAGGATGCTTCACTAGAAGTAATGCAACTACAAGAGAAAAATAAATGTATTTATACATTCAAGGAAAAAATAACTGAACTGGAGTCAGAAAACCAGTCTTTACAAGGCCTTATGGAAGTGAAAACAGACACAATTGTTATCCTTAAAAAGATTAGATAGTAAAGAAAAGACTATTTCAGATTTAGAGTGTGAGATTACTAAAATAAAACAGTCATCTAAATATTTGACTGAAACAATATACAAATATGAAAATGATATTAATAGATTATATGGATTGCTTGATGATACAAATGAAAAGTTTATACAGAATGCCAGAGAGAAGGAGGCTTTAATAAAAGTGAATGAGAAGCTGTAAGCTGCAATATGAGGTTAAACAGAAAAACCAGATTCTGCATAAAAAAACTCAATAAGGGTCTAAATGAGCTTGAGAACATGAAGTTAAAAAGTGAAGATTTATATACAGATATTGCTAGACTAAAGAACATGCTGAACTCTAAAGACAGAGAAAATCAAGATCTTTTAGAAAAAATGTCATAGGGCTGATGAACAGAAAAAAATATGGGAAACAAAGTTTCAACATATGGAAGCAGATTACAATTCTATCTATCTTGAACTTCTCAATTTAAAGTCTCAGAGCCACAGACTAAAGGAGAAAATAGAATTTCTTGAAGCAGAGATTAAACAACCAGAAAGGGAAAACTCACAATAGCAATTGGAAACAATAGATGAGGAGGAAGAAGAAGTGACAGTCATAAATAATAATGTTAATATTTCTACTGAGCCTGATGGACACTTGACTGAAATAATAAAAGCCAAAAGGATAGAAGAATTTAGCCAGGAGGAAAAGTCATGAAAGTTTAAAATCTTTGGGGGGAAGCAGATGGGGGGCCCTGGGCCACCCCCGAAAGCAGAGGATCGAGGCCAAGGTTGCCGGACACCTCGGCCTCGATCCTCCTTTTCGCTGTCTGCGAAAGAAGCGCTAAAATAGCGCTCCTTCCGCAAGCCACGAAAGGGGCACCACAAAAGGCGTGGCGCGCCTCTTCGGCGTCTCTTCCGGCTCAGCATGTCTGGGTGCTGAGCTGGAAGGACGTCATCGGAGCGCCCGTCGTGTGGACGGGCTGTTGCTCCAATGACATCCTCAGAAAGGGGATGGGACGCCCAGCGTCTGGCTGCTCCTCCCCTTCCTGGGATTGAGGACAGCGTTTCTTGTCGTCTGCATCCCCAATTGTTTAAATTAGCTGAAGGAAAAAGCCTCAGGGTTAAAGAAAAAACTTCTACAAAGGGTCAAGAAGACACAAAAAGAGATTGAACAACAATCGAATGCAGAAAAAGCATGTGAATTATACTTTAAGCCAGGCCCTTTTAAAAATGAAAGAGAAATTTTATAAATCTCAGTTCAATAACGTTTCTGAACTTCCAGATCTAACAGCTACTTGGAAGTTATATATTAAATTGGACACTAACAAAGAATTTTTAACCTGGCAACTAAGCAGTGCAACCCTAGAGGTTAAATGATTGCAAAATGATTGGGAAAACCCTCATAAAGAACTAAAATGTGTTGTCATGCATATAGAAGACATACTAATATCTCTAGAATTAGCTGTCCAGCATACCACTGGCCTGTAGGGTCTCTCAGGGTTCAGTCCTGTTCCCTATGCTTTTTAACGTCTACATGAAACCTCTGGGAGAGGTTATCCAAAGTTTGAGAGTAAGGTGTCACCTATACGCTGATGATACCCAGCTCTATCACTATTTTCCAACCAATTCCAAAGAAGCTCTTCTTGTCCTAAACTAGTGTCTGGCCACTGTAATGGACTGGATAAGGACAAACAAATTGAAGCTTAATCTAGACAAGACAGAGGTGCTCCTGGTCAGTCGAAAGACAGATCTGGGAATAGGTATTCAGCATGTGTTACATGGAGTTACACTCCCCCTGAAAACTCAGGCTTGTAGTTTGGGGGTACTTCTGGATTCAACGCTGAGCCTGGAAGCCCAGGTATAAGTGGTGACCAGGAATGCTTTTGCACAGCTAAAACTTGTGTGCCAACTGCACCCATTCCTGGAGAAGTCAGATCTGGGCATGATGGTACATGCCTTGATCACATCCTGTTTGGATTACTGTAATGTGCTCTACTTGGGGCTGCCTTTGAAAAGTGATTAGACATTTCAGCTAGTCCAAAGAGCTGCAACCAGATTATTAACTGGAGTTGGCTACAGGGAGCATACAACTCCCTTGCTTCAACAGCTCCACTATCTGCTAGTCTGTTTTGGGGCACAATTCAAAGTGCTGTTTTTGACCTATAAAGCCTATAAGGCTTGGCTCCAGGTTATTTGAAGGACTGTATCTCCCTGTACGAGCCCACTAGAGTCTTGAGATCCTTTCGAGAGGCATGTTTGGTGGAAATGAGAGGGCCTTCTCATTGGTTTCTCCTAAGCTTTAGAATTCCCTCCCTAGAGAGGCCAGGATGGCTCCATTCCTGCTATCCTTTTCGTGGCAGATAAAGACATTCTTGTGCTGGCAGGCCATTGCAAATTGATATGGTCTGAGAATGTTCTGCTATTGAAATTTTAAGATTTGTATTTTTAACATATTCTAATTCATAACTGTTTTAATTTTTTAAATGGTTTAATTGTTTTTAAATTTTTATATTCATACATTTTAATGTTGCACTGTATTAAATTGTATTGTTTTAAATCTGCTGTCCACCACCTTGGGTTTCTATATTAGGAGAAAGGCAGTATATAAGAAAATCATCATCATCATTGCAGAAATGAGCATTATCTGTGTACGCAAGAGCATTTTTGTGAATAAAATAATGTTTATATTCAGATATTATTTTGAGCATGGAAAATGCTATTTTCTGCCCAAAAACACCCTGTGAAAATTGTGCACAAAAACTTCCACTTCCTAAAACATCTGGAGATAACCCCATGGTAAAGGATTTCAGGACCATCACACTAATAATAATAATAATAATACAAAAAATTTATTTATATATCACCCAATGGTTGCCCAATCCAGGTGGTTTACAGCATAAAACAGTTAAAATAAACAACAAATCCCTCCCCTCTTAAAACAGTATTAAACAATGACATAGTTAAAATCCTAACAACAATATAACAATAAAACAATAAATCAAACAATTCAAATAAAGAAAGCGTACCACATCACCCCATGTACACTACGGGGGAACCAAGGTTCAAATAGTGACGCTAAAAGAGGAGGGAACAGCCCAAGGCCGGGCTATTTAGTCTGGAAAGGCCTGCGGGAAGAGATCTGTCTTGACAGCCTTCTTGAAACTGTCCAGAGGTGTTAGTTGACGGATCTCATCCAGCAGGTCGTTCCAGAGTCTGGGGGTGACAGCAGAAAAGGCCCTCTGGGAGGTCGCAGATAGCCTCGATCTCTGAGGCTCTAAAAAATTTCTCCCAGAGGACCGGAGAGCACGGGGAGGATTGTACGGGAGGAGGTGGTCTCTGATATAGCTTGGACCCAAGCCATTTAGGGCTTTAAAGGTAATAACCAATACCTTATACTGGGCCTGGAAGCGAATAGGTAACCAGTGGAGGGACCTCAAGACCGGAGTGATGTGGTCCCTCCTAGATGTTCCTGAAACAAGCCTGGCTGCCATATTTGAACTAACTGTAGCTTCCGAACCAGGCACAAGGGTAGCCCCATGTAGAGCGCATTACAGAAGTCAAGGTGGGAGGTTACCAGTGCGTGCACAATGGCCTCGAGATCCCTTATTTCCAGAAAAGGGTGCAGCTGGCGTATCAGCCGAAGCTGATAACAGGCGCTCCTGACTGTCGCATTAACCTGATTAGCCATCAGGAGCGACGAATCAAGGAGTACCCTCAGACTGCAAACACAGTCACTGGAGGAGAGTGTGACACCATCCAGGACTGGAGGTTGCAACCCAATTCTTGATTTCAGGGCCACCACCGTGAGCACCTCCATCTTGTCTGGATTCAGTTTCAATCTGTTTTTCCTCATCCAGCCCATTACCACCTGAAGACATTCATTGAGAGAAGAGATGCCATTGGAATTCGAGGCCGACGAATGAGACACAGAGAAATAGATTTGGGTGTCATCAGCGTATTGATAGCACCCAGCACCATAACTCTGTATAATCTCACCCAGCGGCTTCATATAGATGTTGAACATCGGAGACAGAATAGCTCCCTGAGGGACCCCACAAGTGAGTTCCCTCTTGCTGTAACTACAGTCCCCGAGCAGCACCCTCTGGGACCTACCCGAAAGGAAGGACCGGAACCACTGCAAAGCAGTGCCCCCAATACCCAACCCCCTCAGGCGGCCCAAGAGGATGCCGTGATCTATTGTGTCGAAAGCCGCTGAGAGGTCTAAGAGCACCTACAGGGTCACATTACCCTTGTCAATGCTCAGACGCAGATCGTCAGTCAAGGCAACCATGGCAGTCTCAACCCCAAAGCCTGTCCTAAAGCCAGTTTGAAATGGGTCTAGATAATCATCTAAGACTGCTTGGAGTTGAAGAGCAACCGCCCTCTCGACTACCTTGCTCAAAAATGGCAACAAAGAAAGAGGCCTGTAGTTACTCATATCCAGGGGGTCCAGGGAGGGTTTTTTCAGAAGCTGCCTAACAGCCACTTCCTTTAAATAAGATGGAACATGTCCTTCCCTGAAGGGTGCATTACAATATCCGTGAGGAATCTCCTCAATGCATTCCCCCCTGGACAGCCAGCCATGATGGGCAAGGGTCGAGAGGGCAGGCTGTCTTCCTCACCTTACCAAGCAGCTTGTCCACATCCTCGGTACTCACAGATTGCAGCTGATCCAGGATAACTACATCGACAGAGTTACTGGACACCTCGCCTATAGACTCTGATTCAATGGTAGCATCTAAGTCGGCTCTTATCTGAGAGATTTTATCTGCAAAGTAGTTGTTAAACACGTCACAGGAGGCTGTCACAGGGTTAAGTAAGGGGTTTGGCACAGGTGGCACCAGCGTCATCTCCCTCACCACCCTAAACAGCTCTGCTGGATGGGACTCTGCAGATGCAATACGTGCAGAGGAGAAAGCTCTCTTCGCTGCAAGTATTGCCTCCCAATAGGAATGAAGAAAGTTCCTATGGCGAGTTCTGTCAGATAAGAGTCGAGTCTTCTGCCACCTGTGCTCTAGTCATTGGCCAAACTGCTTCATTCTCCTAAGCTCCGGCGTATACCAAGGCTTTCGGTTTGAAGCGGGATGGCAAGGATGCTTGGGAGCGATCGTGTTGATAGCCCTGGTAAGATTGATGTTCCAGGTGTTAACCAGGGCGTCGACAGGGTCACCGGCATTCCCCACCATTAAACCCTCTAAGGCTCTCTGGAATCCGATTGGTTCCATTAGCCTTCGAGGGTGGACCAATCTAATAGGTCCACGACCCCCGGTGGGACAGATGTTGGCTCTAAGTTCCATCTTGACCAGGAAATGATCTGTCCATGACAATGCGGAGGTACTTACCACCTCCGCCCACGGATATTCCTGTTCCATACTAAAGACCGCATCGAGTGTATGACCTGCACAATGTGTGGGCCCATTGACCATTTGGAATAGGCCAATGTTTGTCATGGTCTCCATGAACTCCCAAGCCGCGCCTTTTAAGCTGGTCTTGAGCGGGATGTTGAAGTCCCCCAGGACTAAAAGTCTGGGAGACTCCAACAACTCAGAGACCAGTTGCGTCAGCTTGTTCAGGGAGTCTGCTAGACAACGGGGTGGTTGGTAGACTAGTAGAATCCCCAATCTATCCCTGGTCTTCAGGCTAAGGTACATACACTCGAAATTGACCATGTTCCGGACAGGTATCCTGGTCAAGATTAGGTGGTTCTTATAAACTAGAGCCACTCCGCCCCCCGCCCACTGCCCACTTTCCCTCACCTGCTTGCTAACAGAGTACCCAGCTGGGAGGGCCTGCACCCAGATAGCAGCACTATCTTCTCCCAGCCAGGTCTCTGTGAGGCAAGCCAGGTCGGCATCCTCGTCCAGGAGAAGATTCTGGATGATGTGAGTCTTATTTTTAACTGACCTAGCATTGCAGAGGAGCAGAGTGAGGTTCTGTGGAATGGTAGGTCTGCTCTCCAAGCCATTCTGAGAAACAGAAGGAACTGAAGGCGGGATAGCTACTAAACAGCGATCCTGTCTTCTTTTGTAACATATGTTCCTCCTGGTCCAGCCATACCTCCCATTCCCCCACGCAACTCCGATGGTTGCCCCCATCGCATTCCCGGGCTCAGGTAAGATGATAGATATTAAATCACAGATGACACACAATTCTGAGGCCACTGCAAGACCACCCAGGTGTAATCAATGGGCCCAGAGTCCTCCACTCTGGGCTGCCCGGATGTAGTCAATGGGCCCAGAGTCCTCCGCTCGGCCTGCGGACGCCGCCTCACCGCCACCGCAACTGTGTGTCTTCCAGCAGGCCTTCCCAGAATAATCTCTCGGCTCCCCCTCAAAATGGTCTGGCTTGTCAACCTGCTCCCCTACCCCCATGGCCAGGAGTGCTTGTTTGCTGCTATTTGTTTAATGATTTTAGTATTTGATGTTTACTATTTGCTGTTTTTAATATGATCTTAGTTTAATTTATTTTTAAGCGGTGGGAGGGTTAGGGGGGTATTTGGTGATGTGTTTTACTTCTGTATTGTTTTAACTTGTTGTACACCACCCCGGTTGCCTAGCAGATGGGCGGGTTAAAAATAAAATTTATTATTATTATTATTATTATTATTATTATTCCAATCTAATAATAAATCTCTCAATCACAAAGAAATCATAGCTTTTTTAGTTGCTACAGCTGGACTAATCATTGTCAGAAACTGGAAACTAGGTCATCTGTCCATGAATCAATGGTGGATGAAGTTCTGGGATGGATGGTTAAACGAGAAGCTTGCAGATGATGTCAGGAGAACCTCTGAGGCAAAGAACTGTAACTAGTTCAAGGAAAAGTGCCTGCTTCTTGTAGAATATATAAACTCCAACTCTCATGCTCCAAAGTCCCACCATAGCATCACAGGAGATTTTGATCTGAAGTTTTGAATGATTTTTGTACATTTGTATTTAGCTTGCATTTTAAAAGCAGAATAGTGATGTAATTGTGTTTTTACCTTTTGTAAACATTTTTTAAAAAAATACACAAACTGATAATTCTCATCTCATGAGACCAGCTGTGGCAGCGCAGGAGCAGCAGTAACAACAACAGTGGACGGGAGTGGAGGAGAGAGAGTGAGCAAGGCCAGGAGAGCTGGGAGAGCAGCAGAGGTGGAGCCCTCAAAAGCCTGCCTGTCTACCACACCCCTCTCACCAGCTGCGGCAGCACAGGAGTAGCAGTAACAACAACAGCGGCCAGGAGCGGAGGAGAGAGAGAGTGAGGCCAGGAGAGCCAAGAGAACATCAGTGGCAGAGCCCTCAAAAGACTGCCTGTCCACCACACCCCTGTCACTAGCCGTGGCAGTGCAGGAGCAGCAGTAACAACAACAGTGGCCGGGAGCAGAGGAGCCAGGCCAGGAGAACCAGGAGAACGTCAGCGGCAGAGACCTCAAAAGCCCACCTGTCTACCACACTCCTCTCACCAGCCACGGCAGCGCAGGAGCAGCAGTAACAACAACAGCAGCCAGGAGCGGAGGAGAGAGAGAATGAGGCCAGGAGAGCTGGGAGAGTGTCAGCGGCGGAGCCCTCAAAAGCCCGCCTGTTTACCACACCCCTCTCACCAGCCGCAGCAGCGCAAGAGCAGCAATAACAACAGCGGCCGGGAGCAGAGGAGAGAGAGAGCGATGCCAGGAGAGCTGGGAGAGTGTCAGCGGCGGAGCCCTCAAAAGCCCACCTGTCCACCACACTCCTCTTACCAGCCACAGCAGCACAGAAGCAGCAGTAACAACAACAGCAGCCGGGAGCGAAGGAGAAAGAGAGCGAGGCCAGGAAACCCTCACTCTACTAGAAGTAGCAGTATTGTGGTTAGATTGTATTCTTTGGTCATTTGTAGTGATAATATAGTAGTGTGGAGTAAATATAGAAAAGACCATTAATGGTGTGTGTGTGTGTGTGTGTGTGTGTGTGTGTATATATATCTTTCATATCTTAGTATATTTGTATCCTCCTAGTAAAATACTGCTGCACAATTTTAGTAGCAACAGTGACTTAGAAACCAATGATTTATTACTCAATACTATCCCTATAGATATAAATTGAAGCAAAAGGGGTAGTAATTATAGTTGCACTAATTTTTTTTTTTACTTGTATAATTTTGGACTGTCAGACATATGGCGCAATAAGAGTCAAGATAAAAACTTAATAAGACATATTTTCTCTTAAGAATTGACAGAAGAATATCAATGTACTTTGTCTATCATTCCTTAATTAATTTAAGGGAGAATTAGATAATTACAAATATAGAAGTGTGATATAATAGAGTTTAGGAAACAATTTATTAGACAGATTCATTTATTATTTATAGTATAATTTACACTAAAACCAAGTGGTAAAAAAGGAATCTTGTCAGTATTTTGAAGAAAGACAAAGGTAAAAATGGCAGTTGGAATGGATGTTCAGCAACTTACACAAGAAATAAAAGAAACCAATGTTACATCTGTAAACAAAGGAAAAATTGATATAGAAACAAAAGATAGCATACTACAGGAAATTAGAAAATTAAGAAATGACATCAGAGCTGAGATCCGAGCAGAAATAAGAGCAGAAATTACAGCAATGAAAGAGCAAATGAAAGCTGAATTACAAAAAGAACTACAAGAATTTAAAGAAAACATATATAAAATGACAACAGAAATTAAATTTTTAAAAATGACAGTAGAAAAGATCGAAGAAAGAACAGGTAATCTAGAAGAAAAAAAACCAAACTCAATAGAGAAAAAATAACATCATGAAGAAAATCAGAAAGCTTTAATAGAACTAAAACTTAAAGAGAGGACACTAAAAATAAGAGGATTACAAGAAAAATATAGCAAAAACCTAGAAGAGCGTGTTATACCAGCTTTAGCCCAATTTATTAACTGGCCAACAGAACAACTTGATGGAGAAATAGATAACCTTTATAGGATTAATTCATGGACTGTGACAAACAGACATCTGCCAAGAGATATAAATATCTATTTTGTGAAAGAAAGGGTACGTGACATAATTTTGGAGACTAGCTATAGGGGAAAATGTTATATAGAAGACCAAGAAATTCAAATATTTAAAGATATACGTTTGTTGGTCTTAAGGAAAAGGAAAGACTAATGAGAATTAACAAACTATTTGAAACAAAATAATATAAAATATAGATGGGGAAGGATAGAAGGAGTAAGCTTTATGACAGGAAAAAAGAAATGGAGGATAGATACAGTTAACAAAGCTAAAGAATTCTTAGAAAGTATTCAATTAAAAAGAGAAGAATCACAATCTAAAAGAGAAGAATTGCAAGCAAAAGAACGTATACAAAAAACAGATAAGGGAATTTGCGAAGAAGCAATAATAAGATTAGAAGAAGAAATAAATGTAAACAGCGATTTAGAAATAAAAAGAAAGAAAGAAGAAGAACCAGGAAACATATCATTGAATACAGAAGAATCAGAAGAAGAGGAAAATGAGGAAATGGATAAACAAGGTAAAATAGAAGAAAAGATAATGGAAGAAACAACGGAAGAGGGAAAAGAGAAAAAAAAGGCAAAATAAAGGAAAAAAAGAAATACATTCAAACTAATATAAGATTTAGGAAAGGAAAGAAACTAAGTTCAAATCCAAAATTAAATAAAAAAGAAGAAGAAGAAGAAATAAGTCTCTTAAAATAATATCATGGAATATCAATGGTCTGAACTCAAAAATCAAAAGAAATAAAATTTTACATCATCTATCTAAACAGAAAAAAGATATAATATGTATCCAAGAAACACATATAAAAAAAAGACATACATTTGTTAGAAAACAAAAAATTGGGTAAGATGTTTGCGGCTTGTAATATATACTCCAAAAGAAAAGGCGTGGAAATGTATGTGAGGGACTGTATCCAAGCCAAAGAAATCTTTTAGGAAGAAAATGGGCATTATGTTGCTATAGAATTAATATAGAAATGGGGAAAGTCTTATTAATAAATATTTACACTCCACATGAGAATAAAATTAATTTTTTTAAAAAGCTCAACAAACAGATAAGACAACACGACTACGATAAAATCATAATCACAGGTGATTGGAATGGAGTGACAAATCCAACAGAAGATAGAACAACCCAAACATTCAAAGGTAAAACTAACGGGAAATTACCAAGCTCGGCAATTGATCTGATTGAAGAACAAAAATTAATAGATGCATGGAGATTACTTAATAAAAGGGAAAAAGATTATACCTTCTACTCAAATAGATACAAATCGTGGTCTAGGATAGACATGATCTTCCTATACTCAACAATGATTAAAGAAATATTAAGCTGTAATATTCTTCCCATGAGCATGTCTGACCATTTGCCATTAACATTAACAATAAAACTAAAGAAGAAAGAATTTACGTGGCGCTTAAAAGAAGCATTATTAGCAGATGAAGAGATAGTGACAAAAATTAAAAAAGACCTCTCATTGTTCTTTAAAGAAAACATGAATAAAGGGAACCCACTAAGGTAGAGTGGGATGCAAGCAAGGCAGTTGTAAGGGGCCTAATTATTCAACAAGGAAAAAGGAAAAAAAGAATGAAAGCAAAGCAAGAAGAGGAGTTACTAGTCCAACTAAGGGAAGTAGAAAAACAACACAAACAAAAAGCCAAAGATGTAAAAATCGAAAAAGAAAGACAAAGAATATGGAATCAAATAGAACAGATTACAATGCAAGAAATAGCAAATAAAAAAAAATATTTAAAACATTATCATTTTGAAAACACAAACAAGGTGGGTAAATGGCTATGAAGAACACTCAAAAAAGAAAAAGAAAAAATATATAATCCTAAAACTTAAAAATAAAGGGCAAGAATATACTCAACAAAAAGATCTAAAGAAAATTATACAAGAATATTATGAAAACTTGTTTACATCACAGGAAAGATCACAAGAGAACAAGATAGAAATGAGGAAATATTTAGAAAAAGAAAATATAATAAAATTAAATGGGCAAGATATAAAAGACTTAAATACACCTATAACGATGGCTGAAATTGACCAAGCTATTATAAATTTAAAGGAAAACAAGACACCGGGACCGGATGATCTCTCAACAAGATATTATAAAACATTTAGCAATGAATTAACAGAATCATTACATAGAACAATTCAAGGGATAGACAATGGAAACTACCCAGATTCATGGAGATATTCTCTTACCACTTTAATTCATAAAGAAAATAAAGATCCTGAGAACATAAATAACTACCGTTCTATTGCCTTATTGAACCTCGACTTTAAAATATACGCAATGATTCTAACAGCTAGATTTAAAAAGGTCTTAACTAGGTTAATTCATGAAGATCAAGCTGGATTCTTGCCTAGAAGATATATAAGAGATAATATCAGAACGATAAATATTTTAGAACTTTATAAAAATCAAAAAAACTAGGAATGGTATTTTTAGACCTAGAAAAGGCCTTTGATAACATGAATTGGAAATTCCTTGACTTATTGCTTCAAAAAATGGGGATAACAGGAAAATTTCTAGATGGAATCTGACAAATATACAAGATACAAAATACTCAAATCTTGGTTAATGGAGAAAAAACAGAGAAGTGTAATATAAAAAAAGGGTACACGCCAGGGATGTCCTTTATCCCCACTTTTGTTTATTGCAGTAATGGAAGTATTGAATTTGAAAATAAGAAATGACGATAGACTCAAGTCACCAGAAATTAAAAAATATAAATACAAACTTAAAACATTTGTGGACAATATTGTGATATATTTAGATGATCCACTGAAAAGTGTAAATCATTTAGAAGAAATCTTGCAAGAATTTAGCTTAATGACAGGACTCAATATAAATAAATCTAAAAGTGGAATTATAACAAAAAACTTAACAAAAAAAGAAGAAACAATACTGCAAGAACAATCAGGATACCAAATATATAAAAAAGTAAGATATCTAAGAATAACAATTACGAATAACAACTCGGACTTATACAAAAACAACTATATACCAACGTGGAAAAGTATTAAAAAAGATCTGGAAATTTGGGACAAAAAACAACTCTCATTACTTGGTAGAATTGCAACTATACAGATGAATGTGTTGCCAAAAATTCTGTATCTATTTCAAACAATTCCCATATATTTAACCAAACAACATTTTCGCAAGTAGAACCATGATATTAGTAAATTTATATGGAATAAGAAAAAAACTAGAATCAAAGCAGCGATCTTAAAAATTAGAAAAGAAAAAGGTGGATTAGGCCTACCAGATTTGGAATTATACTATGAAGCATGTGTGTTACTATGGTTAAAGGAGTGGATTCTACTTAAAAATCCTAAATTATTAGAATTAGAAGGAGTTGAATTTAAAAAAAGGATGGCACACATATCTATGTTATGAAGAAGCAACAATGGATAAAGGATTTAATATACACTCTATACGCAAAAGTTTGTACAGAGTATGGAAAAAATATAAAAAACATTATTATAATAAATTACCCCAATTGACCTCACCACAGGAGGCATACCATAACAAAGAAACATTTAGACAAGAGAATTGGATTACCTATGAAAAATGATTAATAAAAAGAGTACAAGGATTTAGATTAAAAACTATAGAAGAACTTAAAAATGACAGCATTGATGTTAATTGGTTAAAATATAAGCAAATAAAAAAAGACTGATAGAGATATGTAAAAACAAGGAATTGATGAAGGAATGAATGCACTGGACAAAATATTAAAAGCAGGGGAGAAACAATGGGTCAAAAAGATATATAAGTGGATGCTAGAGATAAAAACAGGAGAAGAGGTGATAAAACATAACATGATAACATGGATGAGGAATATTGGGAACACAATACCACTGCAAAGTTGGAAAAATGCATGTAAAAACAGCAATGCATTTACCAAAGGTAATATATTAAAGGAAAATTACCATAAAAAATTTCATCAATGGTATATTACACCATCAAAATTAGCGAAAATAAATAAACAAGAAAGTAGCGAATGCTGGAATTGAAGGGAAGAGCCAGGAACCACATTTCATCTGTGGTGGAAATGTAAAAAAAATACTGGGAAGAAATCCATAAGAAAATGTGTGAGGTTACCCAAAAAAATATCCCTCTAAAACCAGAACTGTACTTACTAAATATAATAGATGTAATAGATAGCAAATTAACCCAAGATGAAAAGAGTGTAATATTATATATGGTAACAGCCGTACGATTAATATTGGCAAAATACAGGAGATCCGAAATAACTCCAATGATAGCTGAATGGCAAATTAAAATTTATGAGTTAATAACAATGGACAAACTGTCAATTTTTATAGCAGGGAGAACTTTTCAACAATATGAAAAAAAAATGGAAAGGCATACAGCACAAATTAGAAATGAAGTAAAGTAATTAAGACAATATAAGCATATTTTTGTTTATTATGATGTAAAAGAATAGATAATATTGACGATGTAAAATAAGGTCACTGATATTCTTATAAAAATGTAAGTTGTAAATTTTTTTTGGAAAAACAAATAAAAATAATAAAATAGAAAAAAAAGAATTTTCATTGCAAGGATTTCCCAACAATTGAGGTTTTTTCTTTTTACTATTTTTGAATATTTGAAAATACTTTCACTACCAAGCAAGAAAAGTTAGACTATATATTATCCCCATAAATAATTTTTAATATAATGATATGGTCCTGAACCTCCTACTCAAGTAAAAAGAAGAAACACTCTGATATTCAGAACCATTACCATTTGACACCAAATAAGTGGTGGGAATGTGATCATTTACTTCCTAGGCTGCATCTGCACTGCAGAAATAATTCAGAGCCTTCTCTGTCAGAGAGCTCTAGTGCCACGGGAAGCTACAAATCCCAGGGTTCTGTAGCATTGAGCCATGGAAGTTAATGCAGTGTCAAACTGCATTATTTCTGCAGTGTTGCAATGGTTGATTTGATATCAAGACCCCTTTGGGTCCCTGTCAGAGCCCTGGGCTGGAAGGAGCCTTTACTGCCATAAACTCAAAGTGTGCACCTCATGTAGGCACTCCAAATAGAGTTACATCTGCATTTACAGCCATTTTCAGATCAAAAAGGCCAGGCTTAGGAGCTGCAAAGCAGGGCATTCACATTTAGAATATGTATGAGTACCAGCCAGGATGTGTCTGGCTAAAGATGAGATAACATCAGCATCCTATCTCCCCTCTTTTGGAAATTGTCTACTTCAAAACATAGCAATCAGAATCCTTTGATATACAATAGCAACTCTTCACCTCAGGCTAAGATTAAGGGTATAAATGTTCCCCCAAATCTCAAACTCATAGGGGGTCTGGCTAGATTTCATGGTGACATTGTGCCACTGTGATCTCTGAGTAGTCTCCAGCTCTATCTGTTGTCCTTTCCCTTTCATAGTGGTTGAGTCTATCTCTCTTCATTCATTGTTGGAGCAGCCACCATCAGGTAATTATCACCATTTGAAAGCCTTGTATTTCCTATCCAAACCAACTACTTTACTCCTGAGTTCTTGTGTGTCTGCATGTATGTTAGGGTGTCTTTGTATATTTGAATCCCCAAATAAATTACAGTTCATTGGAAAGCTTTGTCTCTATCAGTCTCTTCCCTAGTCACCTCCATAAACATAGGATAAAATATCCCATAGAAGACTTGGACTTTAATAATTCCCTAGGTTCAAGGTCTTCATTACAGTAGTAAAGATTCAGCCCTAGAGTTAGATGTTTATGGATGGAGTGAATTAGAGTGGAAAACCTTAACAGGAACAGGTAGAACAGATATTTAGGAAGGAACCTTTTCAATGGAAGCATGCAAATCTACCTGTAAGTTATATAATATTTACAAGTAAAATGTTACATAATTGAGTTACCCTTAGACAAACTCATTAAATATAATAAGACTAATTGCACACAGGATCCTTCTCATGTTAAAAAAATCTGTTGGTTTTTTTTTTAATGTTGACACCTTCAAAGCCCATGTTTCATACTCACCACTGCATTATGTAAGGAATTCAATGATTTGCAAGGTTATGTATAGTGCTAACATGTGCTAGAAGTTAAGATACATTATGTTAAGATACATTATATATAAGGGTGCATCAGTGTTCCCATGCTTTAATATACACTAGAAGGATATATGCTTATAAATATCAACTGATAGAGAAACCCAAACCTTGTCCCATATGGCAAAATGGGTGAAATCTGATAGAATCATACTGTCATCTATATAATCTATACTGTCATCTATATCATCTATATAATCTCGTTATTTTCTGTTTTAATTAGTGTAATAACAAACTGCCTTGAATAGATATTTGCATTAAAAACCATGTTTTTCCCAAAACTACATTGCCATCTTTCTTCTTCCTGTCTGAAGGGAAAATAATTTTTAAATCCAACTAACTTTTTAGCATTGAATATGTTTGATACTGTTTCACTCACTTATATGTATGTGGAGATTGCATTTTAAACTTTTCACACTCACTCACGTACACATCCCATAAGCATTAGTGGGACGCAACATTAATTTCTGATTGTAACCTGAAATAATGGGATAAGTAGTTGAGCATAATATATATCTTTCAGTAAGTAGCAGTCTAGTTGTCTTCCAGTTTTCTCATTAACTTTTTCATTTCATCTTTCTAAAATGAACTCTTTAGCTCCATCTAGCACATGTTGTCAGATGACTTGTCAAATATTTTTAATAACGTGAATCTCTGATCACAGACTGGCATGGCACACACACACACACACACACACCAGAGAGAGGGAGTCTGTGCATATCCTTGCATAGTGGAATGGTTCCCAAGATATACAGAAACAGATGTTGTTGTTTTAAAACAACAACAATAAAACCCTCCTTCACACATTGATACTTTGAACCTAAAAAGTGCAAAGACTTCCAGATTGATGAGACTTCAAAAATTGATAAAAAGCAGAGGTATGTAAGCACCAGCTCTCAACAAGGAAAGTGTGAAATCTCTTTCCCTTCAGGTTTAGATCTAAAAGAGGAAAGGAGTGGTATGGCAGGTCTTCCCAACAGCTATGCAAATCCTTGCTTATATTGGTCTAATGCATGGGGATTCAATGGATTCAAATTTCAAGAAAAAAATCCACTTGGACATTAGAAAGAACTTTTCTACTTTAAGAACTGTTAGACAGTGAAATAGACTGTCTTGGAAGATTGTTGTTGTTGTTGTGTGCCTTCAAGTCATTTCTGGCTTATGGAGACCCTATGACTAACCTATCATGGGGTTTTCTTGGCAAGATTTGTTCAGAGGTTTGCCATTGCAGTGGGTTTCCATGGCTGAACATGAGTCAAATCCTGGTCTCCAGAGTCACAGTCCAAAACTCAAACCACTACACCATACTGCCTCTCTAAGACTTTCCTTTTTTTTTAGAAGTCTTTTTAAAAAGCTTAGATGGACATCTTTTGGGAGTGTTCTTGTTGTGTACTCTAGTGGAGCGGGACATTGGCCCATGTGGTCCCTTGTAACTCTGTGATTCTATGATCCTCACAGAGACTAGTAATTTCTTGGCAAGCTGTCTTAAGACAATTACTCTTTTTGAGAAGGAGAAATCATGGAAATATCACACACACACACACGCTTATACTTTCTTCACAACTTAATTCCACTGTTTCCTCAGAGTTTAAACAATTATGTAAACTTATCAAAGGTATATCCATTTGTGCTTTGGATCCATGATGCAGATGATCCCTACAGCACTGTTTTCAATATAATGCTCACTAAAAATGTTTTCTCTGATCACCAATTCCATGGTGTGCATGCACTTGGAAGAGGTTAGTGACAGTGCTTCCCTGCCTTGGAGGAGCACATGTTTGTCCAGGGCTGGGGCTATAGTTTTGTGAAGGCTGACACATTTCCATATCACAAGAATACTTCTGTCCCCCAGATCTCAGTTGAGATCTTAACCAAAATCTCATGGAACTAATTCAGTCTTGCAAGACTTTGGCAGGCCTTATACAGACCTGTTTGCTTCAGAGCTCAACAATTTTGCTGGGTAATGGTGTAACTCACAATCCCTCCCTATTGTGCATATAATTTATGGGACACCAGTAGGAGCCAGAAAGGATTTGTTTTCCAAGTCATTGTGGTTTGTTTTCTTTGCTTCCTTGGTGTTTTCCCATCCCTGAATGTATTGACTTTGTGTGCTGCTAGAAATGTGAGGCATTATCTTGCATGCATTTGTTATTGCTGCCTTGTTCCTGGAGGGTGTGGGAGTGAGAGGAAATGGCTAGCAGGTCCAAATATTGGCTTTTCATGGCAGAAGTAGAAAGGTAAGCTGGGGTGGGCATGCCTGGGAAACTGTGGGATTTGCCCTGTTTCAGATTGTCTAACCATACTAGGTAGGGACTGGCAACTTCCTGCCCAGCACAATTCCCATTATAACCTGGGCTCCTTGCCTAAATTACATTGGCATAGTGTTAAATTAATTTGCAGATGGGTTGTCCTCCCTTTCCCTGGTACAACATGGAGTGATGCTATCCATCTCTCAATGTTTATTTCAATGAACATTTAATTTTATACCAGAAGTTACTTATTGTATAAATTATTATATCCAAGATCCTAATGGGGCATTACATGCTATCTATTAATCTAGTGCAGTGATTCCCAAAGTGGACATTACTGCCCCCTGTGGGCAGTGGAAAGATCCAGGAAGGCAGTGAGAAAAAGGGGACAGCAGAAAAGTGTTAGGAGGGCATCAGAAGTAAGTTGTTTGTTTGTTTTTACAAATTTTATATGATAATATTTAAGTTACAAACTTTCAGTGAGAGGGGTAGAGCTATGTGAGCCCCATAGAAGATGCCTTTCTGGACCCAGTAAGAGAACAAGGGGTAGGGAAGGAGTGAGCACTATTTTAACTCTCTGCTTCTGACAGCAAAATGACTTGGGCCAGGCCAGCTGGGTTGATGCCTTCCTCTGCTCAACACAGGGCTAGATTCAGACCTTTGATTGTGGGGAGTAAAACTTCCAAGGTGCCCCATCCCTCCCTAAGGTTGCTCAAGTCTCTTCAGGTCCTGAGACAACCATTCCTCTTGGGGTCTTTCCCTCTTCCCACCCATGCAGGAGAGGAAGGGACAGGAAGGGAAGGGAAGGGAAGCCAAGCCTCCTCCTCTAATCCTCTGTTGCTGGGAGAACCCAGCATCTCTCTCACCTACAGCAGAAGCCCCTTTGCTCAGAGGTGCCCTGGGCAACCCATCATGCCACCGGCAGTTTTCTTCCATTGGGATCTAAAGTTTTGTTTTTAGTGCCTTCCAGCCTGATGTTGAAAAACTAATATCCCTGGAGCATGCACAGCCATCCCATTAAAATCATAAAGACAATGTTGCACAGATGAGATGTAAATTAGTTTATTTATTACATATTGATAAAGACATTAAATTGTTTTACAAAGTTAAGTTTTATTGGTGATACACATATACTTGTTTATAGTGCAAGATTGGTTGTTTTAAATTTGCAGTAGAACAGTAGACCTAATATCAAGAAATGGGCAAGGGAAGGAGGGGGCTGTCCTGCAGGGTGAAAGAGAGTATTGGCTTGACAAGGTTTGGGAGGAAAGAGCTGATGGCTCCATGCCACTTGTGTTTTGAATGCTTGGTTTCAAGAGTTCAAAAAGATCTACAGAGCTGGCAGCCATCTCTTCCTTTCAGCACCACTGCCTTTCCTTTCCTTTCCTTTCCTTTCCTTTCCTTTCCTTTCCTTTCCTTTCCTTGCTACCATATTTTATTTCTTCTTTCTACCTTCTATCTTACTTATGCCAGCAGCAGAGCAAAGAGAATACCAGCTTGTGAATTCACTTTATACACGACTCCTATACATACATATAATTACTTGAATCATTGAAAGGAAATCTGTGTTAAGTATTGCGGAAGGTAATTTCAATGTATTTCAATGGGAAGCAAACTAGAATTGCCTATGAAGAATGAGTAACAGGTGTGAAATGTGTGTAGATTGGGATTAAGGGAGTAAGAGAAATGATGTGATGTTGGAATAAGATGAGAAGACAGGTATGAGGTTTAAACAGTTTGGGAATGGGGGCCCTTTTGCACTATACAATTATAATGCTATGATTCCACTTTAATTACCATGGAAACATCTATGGAAATTTGGAATTTGCAGATTAGCTAGACGTGTTGAGGATTCTTTGCCAGATAACTCCAGTGCCCCACCAACTACAAACCCTACAGAATGCAACCATGACAGTTAAAGTGGAATCATATTGGTGTGTGTTATGAAAGGGCCCAAGGACTGAATTCTGTGGAGAGTGGACAGGATTTGCAGGAGGAATTTGCATCCCACTCCCACACAAAAGGTTGGGATTGGATACATAGTTTGCCCATGCCCACAGGGAGACAAGACTTAAAAGATGCCTCAGCAGTTATGTCTCAGCTGGAATATTTTGGGGACATGACCAGAGCCAACTGCTATCCCCAGCTTCTTCACTTCAATTTTGCAATTGAGGAGAATGGACAGTAGTTATTAGGCTAGGCTAAGTGTTCTATTTTTCATCTTTCCCAACTTTAAGTGGGGGGAGGAAATTGGAGCTTGGCTTACTTACCCATCCCTTTAGCCATCTCTAATATTTTCTTGGTTTAACAGTGACAGAGGGGGTTTTCCCAGCATTGTTTGGGGCCAGGGCTTCCTTTATATCTTCTTGGCCTTTCTTTTACTCTGTCTGTTTGCCTCATTCAGTGTCTTCTGGTTGGGAGGTTTTTGTGTGTCCCCCTTTTTTCCTTGTTTCCTCCTGCTTGTTACTGGCCTTTCCCTCCCTTCTTTTAGGGCCCTTTTGATTATTATAGGCCCAACAGCCATTTTTGGCCCCTTTTTATTATAGGCCTGGCAGCCATTTTTGGCCTCTTTTTATTATAGGCCCAGCAGCCATTTTAGGCTCCCTTTGTTTATAGGCCCGGCAGCCATTTTATATTGCTGCACCTGCAGCCATTTTGCTCATAAGCCCGGTGGCTATTTTATATTCCTGCACTTGCAGCCTTGTTTAGAATAGGCCTGTGACCAACATAAGAGGGTCCCAGCTCTGCAATAGCAAGCTGACATCACTGGTTTGAGAGCTAATCGCCATGATAAGCTGGGTCAGGCAGGATGGTTTTTGGATGTGAGTCTGCCAATAAATACAAGTGCTTTTGGCTTTTTATTTGCCTGCCTGGGGACAGCTGTCACAGTATCAGTGACAATCTGTGCCAGTCTATTCATTTTAAATCACTTTGTGACTTTTGCAGGGTGTTGCTACCACACAACGCTTTCTACGTTATTCCCAGTATCTCATAGACATTTGAAAATAATTTATTGTCATCCTTAGTGTTTTATTGTAGTTATTAATTAGCTGGTTTACTTACATTTTGCATGCCCTGTCAAATTGTTCTGCTTGGCTATGCTGCCTAGCAAAGGAAAAGGGAGTAATAAGGGCAAAGGTCCAGCTCCAAAGGTTCCTAAACATCCCTTAGTTGAGCTTTATTCATCTGGTGATAATTCAGATGATTTGCCAGTGGAAGAGATGTTCTCCAGGATTCAAGCTCTGGAGAAAGCACATGGGGTGTCTGCTATTCCTCAATATTCTCAACACCCTTGGGCTGCTTCTAAGTGTGCTAGATACAAACATTTGTTTAACCAGATGAAAATCTCATATCACTGTTTTTTCATATTATTACTATTATTATTATTATTATTATTATTATTATTATTACATACAAACAAAAATTAAAAATGTGAAGTCGTAGGCTTTCATGGCCGGCATCCATAGGTTTTTTGTGGGTTTTTTCGGGCTGTGTGGCCATGTTCTGAAAGAGTTTCTTTCTGACGTTTCGCCAGCATCTGTGGCTAGCATCTTCAGAGAAAACTGAAATGGAAAAGCCTGGTTGTATATATACTGTGAGATCCTGGGTAGGGAGGGGTGGTTCCCAGGTGAACTGTGTGTTGTCTGTGTTGAATAGGTATTGTTCTGTGTTGATGGCTTCGCTTCAGGCTATGCAATCCAGGATATGTCTGCTGTTCCCATGTAAACTGTGTATTGTTCTGTGTTGAATAGGTGTTGTTCTGGTGTTAATGGCATGGCTTCCAGGTGAGGAATGCAATCAAGGAGATTGTCTGCTGTTGTCTGCTGACCCTGGTTGGTCTTCCCTTTGCATTTGCTGAGTGCAGATTTTCTTATTTTGTAGGACTGGTAGCCATATCTTGTTTACTTTAAGAGTTTCTTCTTTCCTGTTGAAGTTGTCTAAGTGTTTATGGATTTCGATGGGTTCCCTGTGCATTCTGACCTGATAGTTGTTGGCATGGTCCAGAATTTCAGTGTTTTCAAACAGCATTTTATGCCCAGGATGGTTTATCATGTGTTCTGCTACTGCTGATTTTTCTGGCTGGCACTCTTTCTGCACTCAGCAAATGCAAAGGGAAGACCAACCAGGGTCAGCAGACAACAGCAGACAATCTCCTTGATTGCATTCCTCACCTGGAAGCCATGCCATTAACACCAGAACAACACCTATTCAACACAGAACAATACACAGTTTACATGGGATCAGCAGACATATCCTGGACTGCATAGCCTGAAGCGAAGCCATCAACACAGAACAATACCTATTCAACACAGACAACACACAGTTCACCTGGGAACCACCCCTCCCTACCCAGGATCTCACAGTATATATACAACCAGGCTTTTCCATTTCAGTTTTCTCTGAAGATGCTAGCCACAGATGCTGGCGAAACGTCAGAAAGAAACTCTTTCAGAACATGGCCACACAGCCCAAAAAAACCCACAAAAAAAAATTAAAAAATTAAAAAAAACAAAACCAGCTCACAATACAGACAAATGTTGAAACAAAGAAACTGACAATACACCACATCTGGATGACTTCCAATAACCTGCCCCTCACCAATTCATAAACTCATTCTTCACCTCTGTATATCTCATTCATCATCATACTTTTTTGATGGTTTACCCTTGTTTCTACAAAATTCTCTTAAATGTATAATATTTTATAACTTATAATATAAATTTGTGAATCTCTTACAATTATAATATAACTCATATTATAAATTTAAACATTTTTTTCTTTTTTCTTTTTCTTTCTTTTTTTTTTTTAGCTCTTATTCATCTTAATCCACTATATTTGTAGACAGGTCATTCACTCATGCTTTCTTTATATATAAAAGTAGTTTTTCCCCAATTATCATCTATGTTAGTTCCCTTTATATTTTCATGTAAACGTTTTGATAAGATATCTGCCTCTAACATGTCAAGCAATTTAGTCATCCATTCATCAATTTGTATTTCTTTTCTTACTTTCCAATATCTTGTATACACCAGCCTGGCAGCTGTTAACATATAGAAAATAATTTTACCATTTTTTCCAATATTTTCTTCTATCATGTTTAAGAGTAAGACTTCTGGTTTAAAGTCTAGGTCAACATAAAAGAAAATCCTGAAATTAAAGGAGTTAGGGTTAAAGGAGACCAATATAAAATAAGGGCATTCACAGATGATATTGCTGTAACTGTAGAAGACCCTCTAAGCAGCATTAATCATGTTTTGAAACAATTAAAGGAGTTTGAAGTGACATCGGGATTAAAAATAAATAGAGAAAAAATGAATGTAATTATAAAAAATATGTCTAAATCGAAAGAACAAAAAATGAAGGAAATAACAGGATTTAATATAAGTTTAAAAAGCCAAATATTTGGGAATAATGTTAACAAACAAAAAATCAGACTTATTTAGAAACAATTACATGGGAAAATGGAATGAAATAAGAAAGGATCTAAAACACTGGAGTGATCTAAAGCTGACACTACTGGGGTGAATCTCAGTAGTGAAAATGAATGTTTTACCTAGATTATTTATTCCAAGCTATACCAATAATTAAAAATGATATTGTTTTCAAGGACTGGCAAAAGCAACTATCTGAATATATATGGGCAGGGAGGGAAAACAGGATCAAACAAATATATATATATGACACAGTAGAAAGGGGTGGCTTTGCTGTACCAAATTTAAAGCTATATTATGAAGTCAGCGCTTTTATATGGATAAAAGACTGGATGATATTAGAAGACAAAAATTACTAAAATTAGATGGTTCAGAACTACGATTCAGCTACCATGCCTATTTATTTTATGAATAAGTACAGGCTAATCGTGACTTTAATCATCACTTTATCAGGGTGTCTATATACAAAGTATGGAAAAAATAAAAGGAGAATATGTCCCCCAATACCATTATGGGCATCAATGAGACTTGATACAGAACAGATGCCCAAAGGAAAGAAAAATTGTTAAAATATGATGAAATTCTAAAGAAACACATGTATGGTTATGAAATGAAAACATTAGAAAAGATTAGATTAGAAGGCCATAATTGTGGATGGTTTCTATACCAGCAACTAAAATCAAGATTCAGGGTGGATAGAGAAACAGTGAGCATTGCAAATGTCAACAATGAACTAGAAGAAACCATCTTGCTGGAAAAACCAGTCCCTCTATCTAGAATGTATAAAAAATTACTAGAAATATATATGGAAGAGGATTTAGTAAAAAAAAATATGATTCAATGGGCAAGAAATTGTGGACATACATTAGAACCATGTCAGTTGGAGAGATCCTGGAATAAAAGGCTAAAATAATCTGCCTGTCAAAAAGTAAAAGAGGATTCTTTATAGATGGCATCTCTCTCCAAATAAAATAAGTAAAATATATAGGAATGAAAAACTCTTGTTGGAAGTGTGGGAGGGAAAAAAGGGACATTCTTTCACTTATGGTGGGCCTGTGTAGATTCAGAAAGATATTAGAAAGAGATACATCGGTGTATAAAGAAAATATTGGAAATTGAAATCTTGTATCACTGTTTTGGAACAGGAACATGCTCAGGTTGCCGCATGGATGTCCACGTCATTGGGTGCCAAGGCCCTGCCACAAGTAGACACAGATATCACACCTCTACCAACTGTGGTGCCACTTTCATCAGGTGAGTAAAACACCTTGTACAGTGCTCCTGTTGTGGGATACTCATGGCCATGACGGGTGCCTGGTTATTCACAGCAACAAAATCATTTGTTGCCAAAGGAAGGGACAGCTGTACCATCAGCAGTGCAAGCCCCACAGTGGCCACTAGCCTCACTCACTTGGGGAATGTGGCCTGGCTATTCCATGATACCCCTTATCCTCTTTTGCCAGCCTGTGACTTAACCCAAAAAGGGTCCCATGCCAAGCAGGGCTACAACACAGTAGCACATTCTGCAATTCCCTACAGTGAATTGTCCCTTCCTCTAGGGGATCACCTTCTCCAATCATCTATAGATAAGATACTCAGGGGTGAATATATAGATGTCTTTTCCCTACTCTACTGGGAGATGGAAAAAAAAGATAAGGAGGAGCTTGATGATAAAGATAAGGAGGCTTTAAAATGGCAAAAGGTTGAATGCAATTTTGCTAACTGGTTGAATGGGTTCTTTATCTATGCAGGTGTTATTGCTAAGGCACAGCCCATGCATGCAGAGGCCTATATTAAATATATGGATATTATACACTGAGCTTATATTGATTACTCTTGGCCTTCTTGGCTACTATATGATGAGGCTTTCCGTATGTGTCCAGCTATTTACCCTACTTTACATTGGGATCTTTTGCACTCCCAACTCTGGATGCAACTAATGACACCAGCACAGCCCATGCAAGGCAATTGTACACATAGTGGACATTTGGTCCACAAATCTGGTAGCACTTCATCTGCCAAGATGTAGGATAATCTGGCTAAGTCCCAAAAGCTTCTGTGTTGGGAATTTAGCTTTCAGGGATTATGCAACCATAAGGTCTGCAAGTATAAACATGAGTGTTAGGTCTGTAAAGGGCTGCACTCCTTTTGGAATTGAACCAGAGGGTGTTAATAAAGAAGGTCAATATAATAAAAAGGGGGAGGTGCCCCTCCACCTTCAAAAAGGTCCCAGCTCAATTAAGATACGGGTACTGAGGCATCTTTTGTCCTCATATCTTAACTGTGAAGTGGCCCAATATTTATTACAAGGTTTTTGTAATGGTTTTTGCATCCCATTTCAGGGAGTGTGTTGCCCGTTCTTATATAATAATCTTAAGACTATTATAGGCATGGAGCATGTTGTTAGGGCAAAGATCTCAAAAGAGATTTCCGAGAGTCACGTCGTTGGTCCATTTCTAGTTCCCCTAGTTAGCAATTTGAGGGTTTCCCCTTTAGGCATAGTACCCAAGAAAGCCTCAAAAGAATGTTGCATCATCCATCACTTGTCCTACCCCCAGACACCATCCCTTTTGAGTTATGTTATGTTAGGTACATGTCATTAGATGAGGTGGTTAGGTTAGTTTGCAGCTATGGTTTGGAAGTTGAACTTGCCAAGTGTGACATCAAGTCTGCGTTCCGTCTCTTACCAGTCTACCCATCAGGTTTTGAGTTATTGGGTTTTTGATTTGATGGCCAGTTTTTTATGGACCTATGGGTTGCTTGGTTTCATGCAGCTTTTGAAATGTTTAGCACTTTTTTATAGTGGGTCCTTAGGGAAACAATTGGTTTTTGTGGTGTGGTGCACTATCTGGATGATTTCTTATTCGTTGGTCAGGCAGGTTCCAGTCACTGGTTTTGTTTTGTTTTTTATTGAGAAAGTTTTAAGCCCTTGCTCTTCAGCTGGGTGTGCCACTAGCCCCTGAGAAGACTGACAGCCCCTCCACTCGATTGGAATTTTTGGGAATTACTATTGATACGATTAACCAAATTTCTATGCTTCCAGGAGATAATGTTTCTAACTTGTTGCAGCACTTTCAACACTTAACCCAACAAAAGGCTATGCTACGCGATTTCAGGAGATCATTGGTCACTTGAATTTTGCCTGTAAGGTAGTTGCTACGGGCAAAGCATTTTTACAGCATCTGTGTAGTGGGGTTCATAGGCCACACCACAGAATTTGGCTTACAAGGCTGATCTGGAGGTTTGGATACAATTTTTGAATGGATTTAAAGAGGTTTCCTTTTGACAAAAAGACCTTAAGCTTAAAGATGCGTTTGCAAATAGAATCTGATGCTGCAGGGTCAGTGGGATTTGGGGTGTTCTTTATGCTGGTGCATGCGTGACCCAAAGTCCACATGCAGAAGACTTGTGCCAGGAACAAACACCACAGAAAGCTCTGCTGTACAGTTCATGCAAGTTGGAGGAATCCATCTTCCACACAGAAGCTGCAGACACAACAACTGCTGAGTTCTCTTTAAGAGGCTTTTAATCTTTGTTGCAATATATACAAGTACTTTGATATAATGCTCTGCCATCATCCAAGATGAACCACACACATGGAGCATTGGAACTCTTCCCTTATATACACAATCTCTAGCAGAGATGTTAGTCCAACCCCCAACTGGTGTGTTACAGTTTCCTGTCCCACATGTGCCATGACTGTGCAGTCTTGAAGCTTAATGACCTCATGTCCTAACTGTGTGTCATCATCTTCCTGTGACTCTGCACCCTTCAATATGCACACTCATCATGGCACCCTTTGAACTTAGGTTACTGTTCACCCTTGTTCTCTGTTGCAGCATCTATGACATTTTCCTTCTAGATGCAATCCATCCTGACATTCCCCTCCAAAATGTCTTAAATGCCCTGCAATATCCATCCCATATGTTTATGGTGTAGGGGTTTAATTGTGAACCTCTGAGCTAAGACCCAACCTGTTTGCCATTTACTCATGCCTTTTTACTGGTAGTGCTTTTGTGAGTATATCTGCAATGTTTTCTTCTGAAGCAACGTAGTGCAGCTTTGTTCTGTATCAACTCACACACATTTTGGTATCTTACTCCAATGTATTTTGTCCTACATTTCATGTTTTTGGCTTCTGCCATTGCAATACATGCCTATGAGACTTCCTGTATTATTGCTGTTGTGTTGCATGGTTCCCCAAGATCTACCAACAACTGCCTGATCCATTGAACTTCACTGGCTATCTCTGACAGTGCAGTGAATTCAGCCACCGTGGTACTCAAAACAACACAATTCTGCTTCCTGGACCTCCAGACCATGGACTGTCAGCAAACCTGATGATTAAACCAGTTACTGACTTCCTGTCTGTTGCCTCAGATGCAAAAGAGCTGTCTACATAGCGTTCTAGCTGAGACATGTCTTCATTCATCACTAGATATCTGTCTCTGGTCCCTTTAAGATATCTTACCACACACTTTAAAGCTGTCCAATCTTCCAGCCTGGGTTTTGATGCTCTCCTGCTCAACAATCCTACTGCAAAAGATATGTCAGGCCTTGTGTTGTTTGCAATAAACAACAAACTTCCAATTACTGAATGATATAACTCAGTATGCTCAAACATCTTGTCAGACTCAACATTGGCAAATTCAGGTGTCACTGGGCTTCTGACTATCTTTGCATTGTTCAAACCACACTTTTCAATAATTCTGTCAATCTTTTTCTTTTGACACAAGAAAAACCTCCCATCCTGGCTTCTCTCTACTTCTATCCCTAAGTAGCTTCTCAAGTTGCCCAAATCCTTTAATTTTTACTTCCTAGCTAATTCCTCCTGCACTTTCTTCACTTCAGTCTCATTGCTGGCTGCCACACAATGATCATCTACATAAATCAACAAGATGATGTCACGCCTTGTGTACACGCATGCATCTGCCACACTGCATTGATAACCAAGTTTCACCAATTCCTTGTGTATACATCTATTCCAACACCTGGCACTCTGCTTCAGACCATACAGTGCCTTCTTTAATCTGTAAACTTTATTGCTGCCAGCACAGTGATATCTGGGAGCCTGTTCCATAAACATGGTCTCCTCCAAACGTGCATTCAGGTATGCTGTTCAAAATTGAAATGCCTGACTACAAGTCTTCTCCTAGCTGCTAGAACTAACACCATTCTTAAGCTTTTTGGCTTAGCAGTGGGAGAAAATGTCTTGTCATAACTTTCAACTCTCTCCTGTGAATACCCTTTTGCCACAAGCATGGCTTTGTACTTCTGGGTACCATCTGACATCTCTTTTTTCTTATACACCCACCTGCAACCAACTACCTTATGTTCTGCTGGCCTTTCAATTATTTCAAACACTTCTCTTTCTATGAGTGATTCAAATTCTGAATCCATCACCTCATTCAATTTCTCCTGTTCTTCCTGAGGATACAACCACAACTCCTGAAAACTGTCAGGTTCTTCAGATGATTAAACCAGTTACTGCAGATCCTTGCCTCTTGCACTACACATCTGTCAGGTTTCCTCCTCATTCTCTGAGTCCTCCTAGGAATGATGCCTTTTGTCCTTCCTGACTCATCTTCACCATCACTGCTAGTCTGTCCTGTTTCTACCACGGATTTCTGATTTTGCTCAGACTTTTGTGTAGTGATGTTTTGTATTTGTGTCTGTGTCTGAGACATGGCTATGGTGTCATGTGATGTGCTTGGCTTTTCCTCTGTTGTAGCCACTGGCAAATCCACCCCTCCATTTCTGATACTTGGTGATTGCAGTGGATTTCCCCCCAATGTGAGTGCTTTTCAAAATTTGCACTCCTGGAAAACATCTCTCTTCCATGACCCAAAGAAAACCTATAACTGTTCCCCTCATAGCCAACAAACCTCAGTCTTTTCCACTTTGGCTCTCCTTTCCTGCAGAATTGAGGTAGAACCAACACATTTGCATATTGCAAGTTGGGTATCTGCCCATACAAAAGGAAGTAAGGAGTCTGTTGCATCACAGAACACCACACCTAATTGATGATATGGCATGCTGTCAGTGTAGCCTCTCCCCACAAGCTAGGAGGTGTATTCGCATCCAGCATCATGCAGTCACACATCTGACTGATGATTCCCATTTGTTTGTTTGCTAGACCATTCTCCTGCAGGTCTGCAGGATTCATGGTCTTGTGGCAAATACCCTTTTGCAGTTCTGAAAATTATAGCTAAGGAACTCACCTCCTCTATCTGTAATCAAAGTGCCAACCTTGTGTGGGAACTCTCTTTCAATTGTATTGAATCATTGTTTAAATTTCTCAGCTGCCTCATTCTTGGCTTTAAGCACATACTCAAACCTGGTGTGCCTGTCCACTATCACCATCACATACTTATTTCCCCATTCACTTGGCTCAAAAGGTTCTGCCAAATCCAAATGTACTACTTGGAATGGCCTCTGGGTGGCATACTTGCTTTCTTTTGGAACAGGATAAGCTTTCACCTTTATCTTTTGACAAACCGAACACTCCAAATACTTGTTGCAATGTCCTATTATCCTGTGTAGATAGCACAATCTGAATGTAAAGGTACATTTGATACATTGGCACATTCTGCTTTTGCAACCATGTGGTAGAGCTTATTCCTGTTCATTGCTCTAGCACATAATGGGAAATAGTGTGCACAGGTGTGGCCCGATGATTGGGCTCATTCAGGATTGACCACTGGTTTGACCTTTCTTGAATTATGTTTCCAATTTTGGTGGCTGTGACAATATGGGCTGAAAAGCTGTCAAACTCTTCAGTCCATTTTTGGTGTGACAACCTTGCCACTGTGCATGTTATTAACTCATTAACCTCTAGATCTCAAAAGGTTATGTGCCTTGTCTGGGCTTTTACTCTTCAATGTCTATGCTTTAACATTTTGTTTACAGCACAACACATACCAGGAATTGATAATGCTATTCCAGACACTCTTTCCTGTAAACAGATGGAATGTTTCAGGACCCTGACGCTGGAAGCAGCACTGATGCCAGAACCTCTGTGGAGGATTGGCAATCCAAGGTAGCAAGAGCATTGAGTTTGTCCAGTGCCCCACCAACTACAAACCCTACAGAATGCAACCATGACAGTTAAAGCGGAATCATATTGGTGTGTGTTATGAAAGGGCCCAAGGATTCAATTCTGTGGAGAGTGGATGGGATTTCTGGGAGGCAAAAGAGGCTGTGTGTGTGTGAGAGACTATGGGCCTTTACAGACTGCAGAAACAGTGCAGCTTGAGGCCACTTTAACTGTCCTGGCTCAGTGCTAGGGAATCATGGGAATTGTATTTTTTTCTGGGACATTGAGCCTTCTCTGACAGAGAGCTCTGGTGCCACAACTACAGTTCCCATCATTCCTTAGCCCTGAGCCAGGATAGTTAAAGTGGCTTCAAGTTGCACTATTTCTGGCAGTCTGTAAAGGCCCTATGTTTCTGTGGTTAAAACACAGATTTATATCAATGGGACAGAGCAGACAGGTGGAAAGGAGTGGCCCAAGTCTGCTCCAACCAGAATTGGGTCAGGACCACGCTGACCAGCCCACTTCCAAAGTGGGCAGTGGCCACTGGCCCCAACCCACACCTCCAGGTGCTGGATTATCCTGGCTCCTTTTTGCTCCAGTCCAAAGGACTAGAGCAGGGGTAGGCAACCTTTCCCCTTTAAGGGCCGAGGGACTTCAGCTCCCAGAAGCCTCAGCCATGTTGGCCAATAGTCCCATGTTGGCCAATAGCTCCTGGGATTCTGGGAGCTGAAGTCCCTCAGCCCTTAAAGGGGAAAGGTTGCCTATCCTTGGACTAGAGCGTGGCATCAGAGAGGCTTTGGGCCATGTTGGAGGCATGCTTTGTTTGAACACCATGCCTCCAAAGTGCCCAGAAGCTGCTTCTTTTTGCTTGTCCGTTCTGGGCCATAATTAAGGGATCTGGCAACCATGTATGTACTGTGCTTAGTTTGGAAAGGGACTGAATAAAATGTGACATCATATGAATTTTGCAAAAAAAAAAAAAAAAAAAAGTTATTTCTCAACCTCCCCATATAATTTTTAAATCAAATACTATCTTTGAGGCAAAGGTTTGATGCTAGTGCTACTACTGCTACAACTACTACTAGTAATAATAGATATAATAGTATCTGTTTTATATGGTCTTTATCTAAAGGAAAAGGCAGATAAATCAATCATCATCAACAACAACCATTATTATTACTACTACTAACTGATCAATAAGAGGGCAGGGCAGGAGGATATTAGCCTTTGACTATAATTGGTCTGGCATTCTGAATGTCCTGCCAAGCAATCGCTTTCCCTGCCATCTCTTCAGATCCCAAGGTGTCTGGCAAAGAGAGACAGTTTTTTATTTTATTTTACAATCTCCTGTTTCTGAAATGAGACAACGAGCAAATCAAAGCAATAAACCAGCCAGCTGATAGTTATATGGTGCATATGGCTCTCCTTCCTTCTTCTCCTGAGGCACAAGGTGTCTGGCAAAGAGACACAGTGCCACTCCATTTTGCAACCATCTAAAATAACTAATTCATTAAAGAATTCGAAGCAGGTAAAATAACAAATTAAATTAAAATGTAAATAAATGCAGTATTATGGAGTGCAGCCATATTAAGACAATTTAACACATTAATATAATGATATTTATTTATTTTGAAAAGCTCTTGGAATGCCTGAGATAGTGATTCAAGGTGGGAGCACCACAGTAATTATGTACCAATATTTATCCCAACAGATCTGATGACATTTAAAAGAAAGAGAGGAAGAGAAAGAGAGAGAGAGAAAGAAAGAAAGAAAGAAAGAAAGAAAGAAAGAAACCAATGTAGGGCACCAGGGAAATTTGTTGAGACAATGCTGTGAAGTCACAGTGCTCTGCATCAAAAAATAGCCAATTGAACTTCCATTTTTTAAAAGGCCAAAAGAATTATATGGGTATGGATGGATGGGAAAATTGTTCAGATTTACAATTTGAAGAGAAAGAAGTCCATCACTAAGAAAATGATTGGTTGTGTGAGAGAGAGACATCTTAAAAATACAAACCTTGTTGCAATTCTCCACCCCAGCAAATCCTCAAATGGAATCCAGACAGTAATATAAAATGAAATGGTCTGAAATCTGGCCCATTTCCTCATTAATGTCACATTTATCACTCAGCCAATTTATTGCTTGTGGTGAAAAGTCTTTGCAGAACAGACATAATGAAGGTACAAAAATACAAGACGATTGTATGCATATAAAAGTATTTACAAATGCCATCCACAGCTCTGAAAACAACAATAATTCAAACTTCTGAACAATTCAAAGGATTATTTCTAATACAAACAATACAGCAAGATGAAATAATTTAAAATGTGCAGCCTAACTGATAGGTTTTCACAAACTCTCTTGATGTTTTCTTGTTGCAAGGGCAAAGCAAGCCACGTTATATAAAAGCCTATTGTAAATATCTTTCAATAAAAATTTTTTTTTTCTGCCACATAAGCTCATCCATCAAAACTGTCAAATAGTGAGACAAAAAGTTCTCTTTGGGAGAAATGTAAAGTGGGCAATGGAAGAGATAGCAAAGATAGTGAGGTTCTCCATATGTCCAGCTCCATGCACACATTCTTTTCAGACCACAGATTTTCTCAAATATCTGCCAGTGAGAAATGTTGTTAACATGATCTGGAAATACAATTTGGTAAATGTTTTTTTGTGGGTTTTTTCGGGCTGTGTGGCCATGTTCTGAAAGAGTTTCTTTCTGACGTTTCGCCAGCATCTGTGGCTAGCATCTTCAGAGAAAACTGAAATGGAAAAGCCTGGTTGTATATATACTGTGAGATCCTGGGTAGGGAGGGGTGGTTCCCAGGTGAACTGTGTGTTGTCTGTGTTGAATAGGTATTGTTCTGTGCTGATGGCTTCGCTTCAGGCTATGCAGTCCAGGATATGTCTGCTGTTCCCATGTAAACTGTGTATTGTTCTGTGTTGAATAGGTGTTGTTCTGGTATTAATGGCATGGCTTCCAGGTGAGGAATGCAATCAAGGAGATTGTCTGCTGTTGTCTGCTGACCCTGGTTGGTCTTCCCTTTGCATTTGCTGAGTGCAGATTTTCTTATTTTGTAGGACTGGTAGCCATATCTTGTTTACTTTAACTTGTTTAACTTGTTTACTTGTTTACACCTGGAAGCCATGCCATTAATACCAGAACAACACCTATTCAACACAGAACAATTCACAGTTTACATGGGAACAGCAGACATATCCTGGATTGCATAGCCTGAAGCGAAGCCATCAGCACAGAACAATACCTATTCAACACAGACAACACACAGTTCACCTGGGAACCACCCCTCCCTACCCAGGATCTCACAGTATATATACAACCAGGCTTTTCCATTTCAGTTTTCTCTGAAGATGCTAGCCACAGATGCTGGCGAAACGTCAGAAAGAAACTCTTTCAGAACATGGCCACACAGCCCGAAAAAAACCCACACACACAAAAAAAAAAAACCTATGGATGCCGGCCATGAAAGCCTACGACTTCACAATTTGGTAAATGCTTTCCTTATCTGTGGAAGAAATGAGAGTGAACTGGTAGTGACATTTGCGCCCCATTGATTGCCAGGGTACATTTGTCTAATATGGCTGGCTAGAAGGGTAGCCCCTTTCTTTCACATCATCTATCAACAGTAGAACACATGCAACAAGTGTAGACCTAAATTCAAATGTTCATTTCAACTAAAGTATATTTTCCTGAACACATCAACAAGTACCCAGAGAAGCAGGTGGTTTGTGTGTCAGAGCTGTCAAATAGTCAGTCCAGTCCAAGTCAATCACAGGTTATCTGAACAAGATGTAGGCAGAAGCAAGCCAAGAGGGTGGCTGTCAGCTGGTCCAAGAGTCATTAACAAGTTAGTAATCCAAATGTAAGAGCCAGCAAGAAAAAAACAAAGTCATAAAGGAAAAGCCAGTCCAAGATCAAAGAAACACAAGAGCCAGAGTTCTATCAGAGTTCTATCAGGCAGTTATAAACAACAAACCTGGGAGATTTGTGGCTGGCTATCCCAAATCAAAGGAAAACTCAAACTAAGGACTGGGATGCTCTATGACAATAAAAACAACATAATTCAAGACCAGGAAGGAATAGAAAGCCATTGGATGCAATACACAGAAGGATTATACCAAAATAAAAAAAATAAATGACAAAATGAAGAACACATGGAATGAAGATGAACTCCACATTCAAAAAAGTGAGGTGGAAACTGCGATAAGAAAAATAGTAAAAAAAACAAATCACCAGGAACAGATGATATCCCAACTAAACTGCTGCAATCCACATTGACAGAGTCAACTCTAGTGCTAACCAACATATGTCAATAGATATGGAAAATAAAACAATGGCCAAGAGATTGGAAGTGATCAATATACATCCCAATCCACAAAAAGGGAGACATAAGGGACTGCAGCAACTATAGAACCATATCACTGATCTCCTATGCAAGCAAAAGCATGCTCAAAATTCTGCAACATAGACTTCAACCATACATGGAAAGAGAAATTCCAGAGGTCCAAGTGGGGTTCAGGAAAAGAACAGGCACTAAGGACCACATTGCAAATATATGATGGCTAATGGTGAGTAGAGGGAATTCCAAAAGAAAATCAGCATGTGCTTTATAGACTATAGCAAAACATTTGACTGCATAGATCATGAAAGGCTATCGAATGCCCATAAAGACATGTAATCATAAAAGACAAGTAATCATAAAAGAAAGAGCACCATTCTATAAAAAGTTCAGTAAACACATAAAGAAAACAAAAATAACAATGGAGAATCTATACAAATTCAACCTAGACAATAAAGAAATAGAAATAGTATAAGAATTCTCATACCTGGGATCAAACATTGATAGAAATGGGGACTGCAGTCAGGAAATCAGAAGAAGATTAAGAATGGGGAGGATGGCTATGAAAGAACTAGAAAATATTATAAAATGCAAATATATACAACTCGGCACAAAAGTTAGAATCATACAAGCCATTGTATTCCCATTTACCATGTGTGGATGTGAGAGCTGGACAGTTAAGAAAAATGATAGGAAGACAATCAATGCATTTGAGATGGGGTGCTGCAGAAAAGTGTTGAGGATCCTGTGGACAGCTGAAGGGACAAACAAATGGATTCTAGAGCAGATCAAGCTGGAAACCTCCTTGGAAGCCAGGATGACCAAACTGAGGCTGTCGTACTTCGGACACATCATGAGAAGGGAGGACTCATTAGAAAAGACAGTAATACTGGGAAAGATGGAGGGGAAGTAGGAAAAGAAGAAGGCCATATGCCAGATGGATGGACTCTATTAAGGAGGCCACCACGGGTATGAGTTTGCAGGAATTAATCAGAGCAGTGGAGGACAGAGGGTCTTGGAGATGTCTCATCCATAGGGTTGCCATGAGTTGAAATCGACTCAAGGGCAGTTAACAACAACAAAATCCCAATACCACCTAATTAATTAGTGTCTTAGATTTAACTGTCAGTGGCCTCAGCACTTCTCTCTTTGCCATTCAACAAAGAATGGGGATTCTCATCTTCAGCATCTGCCATTTCCTGCTGGTGTACCCCACCATCCTAGTCCCCATCTTCTCAGATTCAGAAACAGCTCCACTATCAAGCGCTGGATTTTCCTTGCACCATCTTTCTTTCCTCCTGCTCCTCCCCTCTGAGTGTCCAGAGGGTGAGTTACATCATATATCCATTAAAACAATGGGTACTTGATAATCAACTATTATCATCAACATAATCAACTGTTACTTAATTAACTCAACTGAGTCTTAATTAATTAATTAATTAATTAATATCACACCTTTGCCCTAATACAGGGAATCAAAGTGACTGCACTGTTTGGAACTAACAATTACATTTGGGCCTCAGTGAGGATGCATTCTATGAAAGTCTAAACAACAGCCTCAAAAAACACTTTTGCCAAAACAAGGTAACTACAGCCAATTGTCAAAGATAGTTGCTGTTGTTGTTGTTGTTGTTAAGTCAATTTTGACCATGTTGACCCTGTGGATGAAACATTTCCAAGACCCCCTGTCCTCCACTGTTCTACTTAGTTCCCCCAAACTCATACCCGTGACCTCCTTAATAAAATCCATCCATCTAGCATGTAACCTGCCTCTCTTTCTACTTTCCTCCACCCTTCCTAGCATTATTGTTTTTTCCAATGAATCATGCCTTCTCACAATGTGTCCAAGGTATGACTGCCTCAGATTTTTTATCTTGGCTCCCAGGGGAGATTTCTGGCTTGATCTGCTCTAGGACCCATTTGTTAGGAGAAATACATAGTACAAATCAATGTCATTTTTTGTTTCTTTTCTCCTTTTTGTGTGTGTGAGGGATGAACTATTGTTGCTAAGCTGCTTGGTATCATACCTTATTTCTTGCTATCTTTTCACTATGTGGTGTCTTGAGATCATCACACAAATGAACAGTGGGCAATTTATTTTTCCTGTCAAGAAGATCCTGAAGGTCTTTCACTTTGATCTTCAGCCTTCTGTTCTCTCTGTCTAGTTCCTGCTTTTCTATTTCAATGATTTTTTGTCTTCCTGATTTCATTGCACTTTCTGAGTGTAATCTCTCCAACTGGAAAATATGAGAGTAGTGGAATATATTAAGTAAAGCATTGTTTCTTGAAAAACAGAAATGACTGTTAATCTAAAAGAACAATAACAACATGTCATCCATGTATTTGATATAAAAGGTAAAGTTATTCCCCATTGGGTAAATTAGGTCTTCACCATACTGATGCCTCTTCACCACATTTTCTAAAGGGGTAGCCACATCACTCTGTTGCATCAAAATGAACAGCATGCTGGGCTCACATTTATATGGGTAGATTTGCATACAGTTGTGAAGTGCATCAATGATTCTCAAGATGTATTGGATGCCATATAGCCATGATATGCAGAAAAGCTTAGGACCTTATCACACGGGGCCCAATCCAGACAGAATCCAAACGAAATCCCGACCTAATACGTATTATTTTTCCATGTGTCCACACGACGTCGCACAGAACCCCGACAGAACCCCGACAGAATGCGGAAAGAACCAAGATCTTTTGAATTTCGGTTTCTTCAGGAATTGCAATTGCATGACGGGAATCATTTCGCTTTTGCCGTAGGTATGAAAACCCAATACGTATTGGGGAGCATTTCCCCAATATGTATTGGGGAGCATTTCCCCGCCTGCGCTCCAAGGAGGACGTCCTCAGAGAGCCGGCTCTCCGGGGAGCACCTCCTCGGAGCGCGGAACCTGTGCGGGTCCTGCGCTCCAAGGAGGACCTCCTCAGAGAGCCGGCTTGGGAAGAGGTGACAGCTGCGGCTGTATTGCGCATGTGCAACAACATCATTGCTTGTTCATGTACGGGATTTTCTCACTTGTGTGTGAACGGCAAATACGGTTCCCGGGAGCGCTTTCCTTAAAAGCGCAATGAAGGTAATTGCGTGTGATAGCCATTTGCGTATTGTAGGGTTTCTTTCGGTTTATTCCTGGATTTATTCTTATTTCACTTTATTATCGATTTGTAGCCCGTGTGTGATAAGGTCCTTAGAGAACTTTTAATCAGTGTCTTATCTGAGTAACTGATGTCTTCATATTTCCTTATCAGTCTGTTGCAAAAATAAAAATAAAAAAATGAACAGCACACTTTGGCAGCATTAAAAAAGAAAACAGATTTTATATAATGCACATTTTGTGAACTAAAAACCACTTACTCTGGTACATAAAGTGCTATCCAGAATTTCAGATACCTATGCAATACATATGGCATATGTGTGGGGTGGAGGGACTACAGATTGTGATATCACGGGAAAATTAAATACGAAAGTATATTGACAGTTACAATTACATTAATGAAGAGCATAAACATCTTACTGCTACTAAGCCAATATTAGTATAGCTGTCATTTTGAATAATACTCTGAGGCTATAGTGAGTTATAGACCATGAAAGTCAATGTTATGAGAAACTGATTAGCTATTAACACTGTCAACTTATGGCTTGTACATATATGTGTGTGCATGCTTGCACATGCTTCATTTCAATGTGAGGCACCTCTCCCATCTCAGATCATGTGTTACCTCTTGTCTTTAAGGTGCCACAGGATTCTTTGTCAGTTTGTCCCCATAATGTTTCTTCATATAGATAAGCCACAGACACTCATATTTACATCTTCTAGAGCAGTGCTGCTCAAAGTGGTAGTCCCTGGACTGGTGCCAGTCCCTGAGCCATTGACTGCTGGTCCCTGGAAAATATGGTGCTGATCCCAGCAAAGACTGAAACAATTGTAACCACTGTTTACAAATATGGTACTGGTCCCTGGCATATGGGAAACATACTGGGGAAACTGCCAGTCCCTCACATCAGACAGGCTGAGAAGCACTGTTCTAGAGGAAGCAGAAGCACTTTAGACCATTTTCTCCTGACTTTGTACATTCTTCTCAAAAATAACTTTGTAAAATTTGTATCTCTTACTGACTGGATCAAATAGAGTAGTTGTGTTAGTTTATTACACAGAATCTTCTGGGAAAGCCCAGAAAGCATTTATGGCCATTGTTATCCAATTTATTCTGATCAGGAAAATGTGAAGAATGTAGTCAAAATTCAAGTAAATTGTTTCTTGGATTAGCAATAGTCTTGGGATCAGAATGGACTTTAGAAATATAAATGAAAATATGCTGTCCTTTAATCTTCATACTTGGCAGTCTTCACAGTGTTAATCAGCGTTCTACAGAGATGAGCAACAAAACCCCCAATAACTAACAGAGATGAGTTTTCTGAGCATAAATTCATATATTTTGAGACTATCCAAGAGAAGGTTAAGTAAAGGATGGGCCAAATTTTTTCAAGAACTTGGAAACAAAGGCATATATTGCTTTCTCTGTAGCTGAAATCAGATAACAGGTAGCTATCAGATACATTGAAAAGTTTAGAAATGCTAAAAAGAAAGCATGGTGTACCAAGAAATAGGAAAATATGTTTCTTTTTAAATTTGGAAGAAAAACAAATAATCCACTTGCAAAAATTACTGATAAAACTGAAAGCTATCATACTCATGTGTCATGTCCCCCACCCCCACCCCACTCACAAGCCTGAGAATCCTGAACTGGCTACCCCCCACCAGAAGACTCTACCTCAGATTTGGGTGAGGACACTGGGTAAAGGTGGGTTGATAATAACCAACCAACACACCAATCAAGCAAAGTTGAATCCCAATAAAATGGTGGCACTCAGGTCTGGGAATTGGGTAGGTTCCCTGCCCTGGATGGGATTGCACTCCCTCTGAAGGAGAAGATATATAGTTTTGGGGTAGTCCTAAATCCATCTTTTTCACTGGAGATACAGATGGGCATGGTTCAGAGTGCCTGGGGTTAGATTTGATTGGTCCTATGGACTTTCCTGGAATGCAATAACTTAGCCACAGTAGTCCATGCACTGGTAACTTCCTGATAAGACTATTGCAATTCACTCTAAGGCAGGCTGTTATTGAAGATGACTCAGCGCCAATGCAGATGGCCTGTTTGGGGTGGCTCTGGGCTGCTCCTGGGAGTGGAGGATCAGGGCCATGGCAACCACACACTGCGGCCCCGATTTTCCTTTTTGTCGCCCCCAAAAAAGCAGCAAAATGCTGCTCCTTTTGGGGGCGGCAAAAGGCCGCCCTTTGAGCCACTGCCGCAACTCTTTTGTGTACATTTGGGGCAGCATGTGCACATGCTGCACCAAGAGGGTGCCCTGACACCGCACACCATGTGGATGGGTCCATGACATTGGGCCAGAGTCAGGGTGGAGTTGGGGCAGCTGGCGTGCAGTTGCCCTGCCCCAAGTCCACCCTATAGTGCCAGTCTGTATCGGCCCTCAGAAACCTCCACTACTGCAAAATGCATTAGCTAGACTGCTTACTGGAACCCCATTCAGTTCTGAAGGAATTGCATGGGCTTCCAGTCCAATATGTTTCCAATCTGAATTCAGGGAGTTGATGATAATATTAAATTCTAATTGGTTTGAGAGTTCAATACAATATATATATATTTAACTGGGCTATTTTAATCATTTTTTTAAAATGTTTTAAAAGTGTTTTTATCTTGTGAGCCACCTTGGATCCCTTTCTGGGAGAAAGGTGGCATAAATAAATAAATAATACTTGAGGGAACACCTCTCTGTATATATGCCTGCCAAAAAATTGAGGTCTGTTTAAGGGGCCTTCCCCTGTGTTTCACTAGTGGGGAGGATACATTATGGAAGGAAATGAGAGAGGAACTTCTCTGTGGTGGCACCCCAGTTATGGAATGTCCTCCCCTTGGAGGTCTGATAGACAACAACATTGGTATCATTTCAATATTAAGTCAAAACTTAGCTTTTTATTAAAGCATTTGGGACTAACTGAATTTACCCATATGCTATGGTATCACTATTTTAAATTTTTTTCAACTGGTTTTAAATTGTCTGGGTTTTAACTGATAAAATATTTAATATATATTTAATCTATTTATATTATTTATTGCATTATATTATTTACTATTTATCTTTTTAAACTGATTTTCTTGTAAGCCTTCCTGATATTTTTGGATATAGGAAAAGATATAAATGTTTTAATAAAACAAACTCCATGGACCTGAAGTCCCCATCTAATATTAAAATTGGACATATTCCAATGTTTGATTTTATTGACTTGATTTATTAATTCACACCCCTTTCTCCAAGAAGGCTATCTCTCAAGTCCCCCCCCCCCCAAACATATTTGTGATGGTAGTGGGGTCCAAGAGAAAACTCTCTTGAAGTTCTTAGATCTCTGGTAGGCTTATAGCAGGAGATAAGGTCTTTCAGGAAGTCCAAACCTAAACCACATAGGGTTTTATACATCATAAGTAACATTTTGGATTGTGCACAGGGAGACTGTAGCCTATCTCAAAAGTGAATTATTTCTCCCTTTTAAAAGAGATAATTCACCTCTTTGAGATTAAAAAGGGGGCAGTTTAGAGTACTTCAAATAGTTGGGCATGGGGGCTCATGTACCCTTAGATTAGGAGGGGATTCATGTAGCCCCCAGAATGTACTTCGCCCATCCATGATCCATGTGAATCCACCAGAAACATTTTTCCACATTTTGGTGAAAACAGATGTATTTTATTCAAGCTTATTGAAGAAGACAATTTTTCATGGGCCTTGTGAAATTCTGAGGAGCATCACAAAAGTTATAAAAGGTGTCCCATCCCCCCCAAATTCCACTAAACTCTATTGTATCAAACTACTGCATAACCTATCTTCACCTTGTTCTTCAGAGGGGTTCTGTGTGGAAGTCTTGTGGATACTATGTGCAATGCCTATACATGGAGTGGGACTGCACAAGAACAGCATATGTGTTACATAAACTGGGATAATAGGCTGCATGGTCAGAAGTTTCCAGGATTCCTGGAGCACAACACCTTTTAGAATCTGTCATGTGGAATTCTGAGGAGTTCTTTGTCATGTGATTCTGAGGAAAATTGTAATAGTTTGAGAGATGAAATTGGGAGGCTAAGAGTACTATGAATAAATAAAAGGGCCAGTTGGGGAAAACAGAGGAGTGGAGAAATGCAACCAAATACTGCTCTAACATTCTTCCAGTACCATCTTTGAAGTATGAGAGTGATAATCTGAGGCCTGCACCTCAGATGTAGGGGTTAGGAGATATTAGTTAGAGAGCTGATGATAAGTACAATAGTTTTGTGAAGAGTCAATTAACATGCTGTATTTCATTAAGTTTAGGTCAGTGGTTAAATTTTATTTTAATCAACTGTTTAAAGAGCTCCATCCATGCAGCTCAGTAGGAAACTGTCAACTAAGGGCCTCCAGGTGCTCCAGCCTTGATTAGGCAGGGACTTCAGTGACCACATGGCCTGCTCCCCAAGTGGGCCATAGCAATGGTCCTGAACTGGCAGTTGGCAGGAGTGGAAAAAAAATCTGCTCTTAAAAGGGCTGGGTGTTGCTGGCTTGGTGCATGGCTTCTGGCCACTTTGGAGGTCTGCATCATCTGAATGCCATGGCCCCAAAGGGGCCAGAAGACACTTTATTTGGCCTGTCTGTTTGGGCCTCAAACAGTTTTGGTGAACTAATTTTCTTTCAATAACCTAATTTGTGTACTGGTCCTATTAGTGTGTTTGCCATATCACAGTTCCTTTAACTCTAACCATTTTTACTGCTTTACATCATACAGAAATCTCTGAACAGACTGCTAGTTGTTATTGATTTACCTCTTTTTCTGTAGTACCAATTTCTTTCCTGTGCTAAGCCATAGTGAAATATTCAATTTTAATGTTCTTTTTCTTTATTAATGAACAAGCAACTGTAATGTGCTTTAAAGACTTACAACTCCAGGGGGTTAAAGGCAACAGAAGGATGCCGTAGGCTACCTTGCACAACTACCAGCAGAACAGATGCTTTGAATTAGAAGAGTCCAACAAGGGGAAAAAATAAAATAAAATCAATGCAAGAGTATTAGTGTTCAGAAGAGCAGTGTTGTAATTGCGCTGGTTTTAAATATAAGAATAGCAATAATATATGGTTTACAATATTATACTACTTCAGACGGGCATTCAGATGGCACAATGGGAATGAAGTGACAGTAGACTTCATATAGTAAGTTACATGCACAAATTAATTCAATTTAACCTTTTCCATAAGAAAAGAACACCAGATAAACCATGTTAGTAGCTATAGCTCAGTTTCCCCGAATTAAGGCTTTTCCACAGCCTACTATACTTTTCCTATTTTCCTTTTCTATTTCCAGTTCTCCCTCCAAAAAAGAAAAAAAAGATAAAAAAGAATCTTATCTACTGACCCATTTCTCATTTCCTGGTCTAACAAAATAAACAGAAAAAAAGCTCTACCCATGCATTCTTTGGAATATGTATTGTCAAATAGTGAAGATGGCCCTGACTATGGCAACATTTCCAACATTCCTATAGGTCCTTGATTGCTAATTTGCTGGATTTTAACCTCAAAGTGAGTAGATTCCCAAATGAATTATTTTGTCTCTTAGTTTCATGAAAAAGGTGGGGTGATAACAACCAACCAACCAACCAACCAAAGCTGCTTTGTCAGAGTTCTGGATGTGAAACACACTTCCCATATTTAAGGAAATAAGAGTACCAATCTTCTTCAGACTACCTTAAGCTATACAGAATGTTTAGGACCAGGACCATTTATTATAACACAGAGGGACACTACAATTTAGTCTATCATTTATGGGTCTATCGGTATATTTAGTCCTAATGAATCTGGAGGAATATGTGGATTCAGCATTGTACTATTGGACTCCTAAGAGATGGTGTCTCTGCAGTTGCATAATATGTTTTGGATTTTGTTGCTGTTTTATTATTTCATGACACTCAGTTATTTATTGCTGTCCAACTATTTCATGATTTTTTTCTATTATTATTATTATTATTATTATTATTATTTACTGTAAAGCCTCCCCAAAGGACAGGGTGTGAGTAACTAAAATAAACAAACACTTTATCGCTTTTGGGGACACAGGAAGGGACTGCTTCTAAAATTATTTTCACTCCATCCTTGGCTCTTATCCATTTTTACTGCTTCAAGGTTTTAAAGATACTCTAGGAATACATAATGGGTTGAGGAGAGAGTTACAAGTTTCCAGTCCAGAAAAATGAAGAGACAAGAGGCTCACAAGAGGCTCAAGGAACCAATATAATTTATTTTATTATTTTATTATTATTATATTTATTTATATCCTACCCTTCTCCCAGGACTGGGACTCAGGGCAGCTTAAAGGTAAAGGTAAAGGTATTCCTTGTTGACAAGGTTGACAAGTTGTGTCTGACCATAGGGTCATCTCCGTTACTAAGCTGAAGAGCCAGCATTGTTAGAGACTCCTCTGTGATCATGTGGCCAGCATGACTGCACAGAATGCTGTTTACCTTCCCACTGAGAAGTGGTACCTAATTATCTACTTGCATTTGCATGCTTTCAAACTGCTAATTTTGCAGAAGCTGGGACTAGTGACAGGAGCTCACCCCATCATGCAACACCTGGGCCTCGCACTGCCAACCTGCCGATCTTGCAATCAACAGTCAGTGCCTTAACCACTTGAGCCACTGCATTCCAGTTGTAAGGGCAGCTTACACCATTAAAAAAAAACCATGCAGTTAAAAACATACAAAAATAGTACATTAAAATAGGTTTAAATTACTACAATAATTAAAACAAATTCAATGCTAAAATATCAAATGCTTTTAAAAGATTAAAATGTTTAAAATACATGAAAACAATATAGCACCCCAGGACATTCTTTAAAAGCGTTCTGTTTTGGACTTAGCTGCTGCCAAGGTGTACCTGGCCTGGAGCTCGCAAAGATGCCGCCATTAATAGCGCTCGATGGTGGCTAAATCATTCTGTGGCCAAACAGTTGTCAAGGCTTGGCATCTTCATAATTGAACATTCAGGCATCAAATTGGATAGGCCTCAGCTGTACAGGGGGGATGGGGTGCACCTTTCTGCTGAAGGTTTGGAAATTTATGTTCAGGCATTCTCCAAACACATCAAAAAAGTGGTTTGTGGGGGGGGAGAGGGGATGCCTAGCTAGGCTGGCCCCCTCTTGTGGCGGGTAATGAACCCCACCCCACAGGGAAATTAATCTGGCTAATTAAAATTAATTGGGGAAAAATTGGCAAATTAAATGCATGACGTCATTAAATAATCCCCTTTCATCTTATTTATTGCTTCCCTAACCTCTTGTATCCCTATTTCTTTATTTAATTCTATTCTTTGCTGCTCCATTAATATCTCAATTTCTTCATTCTCCAAATATTAAGCCCCAGGTCCAGATGGTCTCATATCCGAATATTACAAAACATGTGCAGAGCAATTGGTTGTACTTCTGACAAAGACTATGAACTTTGATACCTAAAGAAAACTTAGGTGGTATCTTACCCCTTATAAATTAGCAAAAATGAGGGAAAATTATTCTAATTTATGCTGGAAATGTGGTAAAGAAGTTGGTACCTTCTATAATATTTGGTGGAAGTGTACAGTGGTGAAAAAATATTGGGGATACATTCATAATGAATTAGTGAAAATTTTAAAGACGGATTTTCCAATCAGCCCTAAAATGTATCTATTGGGAATAATAGAGGATGGGAAATTGGAAAATAAATTTGGGAAGCTTTTGTTTTATTTAATAATTGCAACAAGAATAATATATGCTTCGAGATGGAAAAGTAAAGAAATCCCAACTATAAAAGAATGTTATTATAAATTATATGATTATATAGTATCTGATTAACTTACAGGTTTATTGAAAATCAAAATATAGATAAATTTGAAGAGGTTTGGAATCCCTTACTGGAATACTGGCAAAATGAACATGGTTTAACATTTGTAATTAAGTAGAAAGGCACGAGATAGAGTCTTATGAAGATGGTTTAGATTATAAATGAGAGGTTAAAGAAATAGTATAATGATTATTTCAAATAAAGAATGTAGTATTGTATAAGATAGGATATATGCTCATGGAGAAATCGAATGGTCGATATCTGTATGATGAAGTGAATAGAAGAGAAATTACTGAAGACATTTATGTTATAGAAGATAACAAGACTTAAAGGATGAGGAAGGTTGTTTTATTTGTTGATTTGGCTATTTCTTTTTTTGATGTTTTTTTATGTGATTGTTTCTTTTTTCTTTTTTTGTATGCTTGTAGTATATGTATCTTTGTATGTATGTACTTTGTATGTCAAGTGTAGTTTGTTTTTTTCCTCTTTTAATCAATAAAATTTAATTTAATTAAAAAGAGAGAGAGAGAGTTAAGTCCCATTGTATTCAATGGACTTACCCCTACTTAGGATATTTAGGATTGTAGCCTGATGGTATCATATATATATGATTTTTAATATTAAACATTTTCTGGTCAAGCTCCTACATAGCTGAGATGGTAGAGATGATAGAAAGTCTCACCCATGTCCTTTTATATTGCCTTCTTATCAAGGGAGATGTCATGCTTTAATTAAACCTGGCTGGAGAGAAATCTTTCCCATCTGCTTGCCAATCAGGATTCAAGAATTACAGATAAGGTCACTAGATTTTGTGTGACAGCTGTTATGACCTGTAGACAGTTGATAAATTAGCAGTAGATCATGACAATAAAGAGATCTTTAAAGTATTCAGGTGAGCCATATTGGATTGGGGATTGTGCACAAATCTTGAGCTTAGGTAGTGTTGTGACTTGTTTTTTTGGCTTCTTCTTCTAATTATTACTATTATTAAATGTGAATTTCATTTGTTTATTTTGTTTTATGCTACTATGTTTTATGTACCTCATGGTGAAAATGGTCTTCTTTCTTTTTATGCTGGTCTATGACCATAATAAATTATGGATTGCTGGATGTACAAGCATAAAGTGGACTTACACGTGTGTTTGTCACTAACAGGATTGGCCATTAAATTAAAATATCATATATTATTGTTTATGTCTAAGAAATCTCCAGGTGATTGCACTAAAAATATTTATATTAAAGAATATTGTTTCTAGATATATACCCAAATACAGAATTGTGTCAATATTCATGGTTATAAGGTTAGTAAAATTTTAAGTGTATTATCTCTAGTCTACATAAGCATGGCATTAATGTTCTGTTACAACATAACATTCATAAAAAGATACTTTGTTTAGTGGAAGACCAAGACATCCTGGAACTCCGGGAAAACAGAAGTCCCAGCGGACTGGAGGAGGGCAAATGTTGTCCCCATCTTCAAAAAGGGGAAAAAAGAGGATCCCAACAATTATCATCCAGTTAGTCTGACATCAATACCCGGAAAGATTCTGGAGCAGATCATTAAACAGAGAGTCTGTGAACTTCGGGAAGGTAATTTCATAATCACAAAAAGTCAACATGGGTTTCAGAGAAACAGGTCATGCCAGACAAGTCTGATCTCTTTTTTTTACCAGCTTGGTAGATGAAGGGAATGCTGTGGATATAGTATATCTTGATTTCAGTAAGGCCTTTGACAAGGTTCCTCATGACAGTCTTGCAAACAAGCTGGTAAAATGTGGGCTAGACAAAGTAACTGTTACATGGATTTATAATTGCTTGAATGGCCGAACCCAAAAGGTGCTCAACAATGGCTCCTTTTCAACTTGGAAAGAAGTGACCAGTGGGGTGCCACAGGGCTCTGTCCTGGGCCCAGTGCTATTCAATATCTTTATTAATGACTTGGATGACAGTATTGGGAGCATAGTTATCAAATTTGCAGACGACACCAAATTAGGAGGAGTAGCTAATACCCCAGAGGACAGGATCAAAATTCAAAATGACTTGAACAGACTAGAAAGCTAGACCAAAGCTAACAAAATGAAATTCAACATGGAGAAATGTAAGGTACTGCACTTAGGGCAGAAAAACGAAAAGCACAGCTATACGATATGGGACAACTGGCTGAATGAGACTACGTGTGAAAGGAATCTAGGAATCTAGGTGGACCACAAGTTGAACATGAGTCAACAGTGCGATGCAGCAGCTAAAAAGGCCAATGCAATTTTAGGCTGCATCAGTAGAAGTATAGTGTCTCTAGATCAAGAGAATTAATAGTGCCACTCTATTCTACTTTGGTCAGGCCTCACCTGGAATACTGTGTCCAATTCTGGGCACCACAATTCAAGAAGGATGTGGAGAAACTGGAGCGTGTCTAAAGGAGGGCCACTAAAATGATGAAGGGTCTGGAAACCAAGCCCTATGAGGAACGACTTAGGGAGCTGGAGATGTTTAGCCTGGAGAAGAGAAGGTTGAGAGGTGATATGATAGCTGTGTTTAAATATTTAAAGGGATGTCATATTGAGGAGGGAACAAGCTTGTTTTCTGCTGCTCCAGAGACTAGGACCCGAAACAATGTTTGTAAGCTCCAGGAAAAGAGATTCCACCTCAACATTACGGGGAACTTCCTGACAGTAAGGGCGGTTCGACAGTGGAACACACTCCCTTGGAAAGTAGTGGAGTCTCCTTCCTTGGAGGTCTTTAAGCAGAGGCTGGATGGCCATCTGTCGGGGATGCTTTGATTGGGAGTTCCTGCATGACAGGGGGTTGGACTGGATGGCCCTTATGGTCTCTTCCAACTCTATGATTCTATGATTCTATATAGGAGCAAAAACTAAAGTTGATGTTAAAAGTTTCTCAGTAAAGAATCATATCTCTCATGAGTTCCATCCAGTTTTAGACATACTTAGAGTAGGACTACTAAAATCAATGGAACTTAAATCTAGACACAAGTAACTTAAGACTCATTGATTTCAGTCTGCTCTATATATGACTAAGTTTGAATCCCAATTGTAATTGCTAGACACTCACTATTGAATGAAAAATTGCTCTCCCCTCATTGGGAAGTTAGAATAACATGGATGTGTAGAACCATTCCTGGATTAATCTAGTTAACAATTTCATATTTGAATGTATTAAAGCACTCAGACTTGATAGTCACATTACTTGATAGTCATTGTCATATGTGACTCTAAACTCACAAAATTGTCATATATGAACTTAGCTACTCTTGAATAAGTCTTTTAGAGCTTTAAATAAGGACTGAAGCAATTAATGAAACATGTGTATAATCCTTTGATTTTTATTAATATATTATTTAAACTGGGCAGCCAGAACCCTGTAACAAGAGAGGGGAAATGAGGAAAGTAGGCTACTTAATCAAGACAATAGAGATTATCAGATGGGGAGAAATTGGGAAAGAGAAAGGCATACTCTCAGGATAAGTGTGTGATCTTGCTGAAGATTTTCAGACAATGTTGCACTTATTCAGGATTTATCCTGGGAAGAAGTGGGAATACTCCAGCAACAAAACATTCCTGGAAATTCCCTGTAAATGGCTTGTTGCTGGAGATTTCCTCGATCTTCATGGGAGAAGTCCTGGATAAGCACAATGTGTCTGAAAAGCTTCGGCATGATCACGCGACTTTGCTGGGAGTATGCCTTTTACTCCCAGTTTTTTTTTCCAGGTCTGAAAATCTCCATTGTCAAACAATTCCTTGTGTTCTAAAGGAATTCTATTTCTTCTTACTCTTTAGCACCAAGATACTTTATCACATAATTGTACTTCTTTTTCCATAATAAGAAGACTTATTTTATATATCCTTAAAAGGCAAAAATCAGTGGACATACAATTGTGTTTTAGAGAGTGTACAACAGCTCTAATGGTTTTTCTTACATATAGCTTTTTGCAGGAACACTCGAAAGCATAAATAACATTGAAATGAAATGAAATTCTTTATTACAGTCAAAGACCAGCATCAGTATAAAGTTTAGCATAGAAAAGTAAATTAATACATATAAAGATTAGTTAGGATAAAAATCTGCTAACTAGGAATGTAAATAGTTCATTTCTGTTACATTTAAGATAGCTTCATTTAAAATAAAATAAAGTAAATAAAAATAAACCTTTATGAATTTCCGCCCTTAAGATAGAAATAATAAAGATAAATTAGGGCTATCAGATTTTTACCAGACATGCAGTACCAGACATGACACAATATTATGTGTTTAACTTTGATCAATTATTCTTTTCCTACAAGTGATTGCTAGTGCAGAAAATTGTGCCACTTTATAAGTTATATGAATAATAATAATAATAATAATGTAGTTTATTTATATACCGTCCCAGTGGCAAGCCAATCTAGGCGGTGAACAACAATATGCAAATTCCAGTCTGATAATAGGTAATTTAAATAAAAAGCTTCAGATCTCCCAGGTATGTTCAAAAGTATAGGAGTGATCAAATCTCTGCGAGCATTGTCATAAAAAGGGCAGTGAAACAATATGTGCCCAGCATTTTCTATATCTCCTGAGTTACAGGGGCATGTTCGCTCATGAACAGGAGTCTTACTAAATTTACTCTCCAGTAATGCTGATGGAAGAATGTTTAATCTAACCAGTGTGAAAGCTATTCTATACCTAGGGATCGATAGATTCATGATGTAGTTTGGCACAGTAAGCGATACTAAACCGTCCCAATAAGAAAAATAGTTTGCTGACTGAGTTCTATGGTTTTGGAATTCTGTGTCCTTTATGTGCTGCATAATGGCTGTTTTAGCTTTAGAATATCCCATAGACTGAAGGGCGTTAGTCGTGAGTCCCAGCATTTGGAGTTTTGTAGTCAGAGAATTTTTCAATTTAGATTGAAAAGTGTCTGCCAAAATTAATGGCATAAGTCCCACAGGAAGAAAAGTCAACTTTAGCCAGAAACTCACAGTTATCATCAATATTCGGGCTTCCATAGAAATTTGTCTGTCTCCAACCTGAGTATTACATTTGGGATGCATTTTGGAATTCTTGTAATTACTCTTAAGAATTTGATTTGTACTACTTTGAAAGAGTTGTGATCATTAAGCGTGTACACCTGGCAGCCATACAGCATCTGGGAAATTATTTTGCTGATGAATACTTGGATGGCTGCGGGGACATATTGGCCACCCTTAGTATAGAAAAAGGAAAGAAGTGCTTTGATACTTCTTTGGGCACTTGCGATGGCATGCTTCATTTGCAGATTCCATCATCCTGTTGACTGGAAGGTTATCCCTAAGTATTTGTATGATGTAACCTGATCTATTTGATGGTCATCGATCTGCCATTTAGGTTTGGTCTTCTTCTTATTGAATGTCATAACCTTTGTTTTGCTATAGTTTATAGTTAACAGTTCATCTTTACAGTAGGTAGGAAGAGCGCTTAAGAAGCATCTCAGACCTATTCTTGTCTGCAATAGAAGCACCAGATCATCGGCATATAATAGTACAGTTATCAGCCTATCAGCTAAATGGGTGGTGGTGGTGGTAGTATTTTATCAATTCCAAGTGATGAACTAAAGAGTTGATATAGAGATTGAATAAGGTGGGGGCTAGTATACAGCCCTGTCTTACTCCAACATAGGTGGGTATTTTTCTTGTTAAGTGTCCAACAGGGGTGCATCGGACTTTCATATAGGTATTTTCGTAAAGCTTTTTCATAAGCACCACCAATCTCTTATTGATATTTTGAGATTCCAATTTTTCCCACAGATTTTCCCTTGGGATTGAGTCGAAAGCTTCCTTGAAGTCTATGAATGCAGTATGAAGACCTTCATTAGTTGGTGCGTACTTTTCAGAGAGATGTTGCAGAATAAGTCCATGGCCAACTGTGCTTCGACCTGTTCTAAATCCAGCTTGCTCATCAGCAAGAATGTTTTCTTGCTCCATTCAGTCCTGGAGCTTTTCATGCAAATATGAAGCATATAATTTGCTGATAATACTTAGCAAGCTGATAGGTCGGTAATTTTCCGGGTCAGTTCTCTCACCTTTTTTACATATTGGGATAATAATAGCTAATCCCCAATCCTCTGGGATGTATGTCGTTCGATCAATCCATGTAAACAAACTTGCAAGGACAGGAGACTACAAGTCTGTATTTGTTTTTAATAGTTCAAGAGGGATGTTATCACAACCTGGAGCTTTACCTGTTTTTAATTTAATTTTAGCAGTAACTGGGGGCCAGTTTGGTAAATTGCTTATGTCTGGTTCAGATGTTGTTTGATAGATTTCCCCTGGAATAAAGATGGTACTGAAATACGTGTCCCAGCCATTGGGAGGAATAAAATAATCCATATTTGATGTTGGTTTTGGCCATGTGTTCGAGACCACTTGCCAGAAAGTAACCAAGTCTTTCCTCTTTGATGTATTTATTAAAGTTTGCCATGGATCTTATTTCCTGATCTTTTTTTAGTTTTGATTAACTTCTTGTAGTTCTTTCTTAGCACAAACCATTCAGGTGATAATGTGAGAAGATTTTGTTCTCTGTAGTGCTGATATTGTTTTATTAGAGCTTTTTTCATGGCAATACATTCATGGTCAAACCAAGGCTTAGATTTTTTAGTATAAACTTTTATGATATCAGAGGGTTTCAGACATTCTTGAAGATTCGAGATTAGTTCATGCTTTAAGGTGAAGACTAATGCAGGTGAATCTGATGTCATCAGATCTTCTCATTGGTGTAGACTACTTTCAGAGTGTAATAGTGTTGTTGTTTTATTTAATTGGTTTGACCATTTTATTCTAGTAAACCTTTTTTAGCATCAAGGTTTGCCATCTGGATGCACTCTGTGAAGATATCTTATGTATCGATGTTAAGTTCTAGTACTAGAGGTAAGTGGTCAATCTCTAAATGTTTGCTCACATATTAGCTAGAAATAGTGTTTAATAGGCTATATGAAGCTATGAGATAGTCAATTGTTGAAGCTCCTGATCCAGATACAAAGATGTACTCACCAGGTCTATCCCCTGCGACACTCCCATTTAAGATGACCAAATTGAGTTCGTTTACTAGCTGCATTAAATGAAGGCCAGCGCGATTGCATCCTTTGTATTTTGATTGCCTTGTTGGAATATAGTGGGCAGGGTCTGGTTCTGGTGAGTTTTGTTTGAAATGGGAGTACAGGGATTCATCTGTGTGGCCTATTCTGGCATTTAGGTCTCCTGCAATAAGAATGTGGGCTTTTGGATATAAAGTTGTTAAGTCGGAGCTATATTTTCCTAACTTAGGGCCTCAACGGACGGCTAATAGAGCCATCTCCGAGGCAGGGAAGAGGAGGGGCAGCCGCACGCTTGGCGCCCCTTCCTCCTCCCGAGGTTGCCCTCGGAGCTGCCAGCCCTCCACACGGCCGGCGCTCCCAGGGCAACCTCCCGCCACAGTATCCGCACACGCTGCGGCGGATACGTCAGTGAAAGTGCGCCCTATGCTTTTAGGGCGCACTTTCACTGACATCTGAAAGGAGCGCTGATTTAGCGCTCCTTTCAGGGGCGCCGACGGTGCACCATGGTGCGGATGCTTCACTCCAGCGGCGCACCATCCCACGGCATCCCAAATGCCCTCGTTTGCTTCCCCCCTTAGTCCAATTGTTTTTGGTTTGTTGTTGATGTTTTGCTGGAGGGAGATAAATGATTATTAACAATAAGCTAAATGATGTAAAATTGATAACCAGGGCTGTTGCTAAGCAAAGTAAAGGATTTTGTTTAACAATACTGGTCCGGATACTGGTGGAAATCAGGATAGCTAAGCCACTTTTTGGGTGACCTCCACAGAAACTGGGTTCTGCATCAAGAGAGTGTGCAGAGAAACCATTTAGAGACAGATTCTCTCTTAGCCAGGTCTCTTGCATCAATATAATATCATAATTTGCTATAAGTCTAGAAGGTCTGGGTCTCCTGCTTTACGATGCCAGCCAGCTACATTCCATGAAAAAAGTGTTAAAGATTGTTTATTTTGGTAAAATTTTTTGCAATCCTTTTTTTTTTTTTTTTTTTTTTTGTCATGGTTGTAATAGATCTTGTGGATTTTTGAGGGGATATTGTGAATGTAATATCTCAGCCTTAGTTTGTAAAATGTTGTTTTGCATTTTATGATTTACTATTTTAGAAGGATACCCTTTTGTGGTATTTGTCCGTTTCGAGGTATTCTGCTCTTAGGAGTAAGTTAGATGGGGTTTTCCAGAAGTTTCTTCTGAGTCTTCCTCATGGCTAATGGTTTCAAGGTCAAAATTTGGCCTGCTGACATTTGAAATCATCAAGCCATTTTGGTTGGATTTGGTTAGATTTGGTTGGCAGTCAAGTAGAGGTGGTTGTCTTTCTAGAGATCCCAGTTCATTTTCTTCTAGAAATCTCATTTCCAGCCATGTAGGAGGTTCCTTCCTACTTGCATTGGCTGGAGGCACATAAATAACGTTGGCATGTAAAACAGCTGGCAAAATTACTTCAAAGACAATCTCATGTGCATTAAAATGACTCAAAGTAAATGATATGTTTTAATGCATTATTTAGAAGAGGTAGTTTTTAATAGGCATCTCTTTGAGGACACAGCAGCTTCAATTAGTACACAATGAACTGAAATAAAAAAGGCCACAACTTTATTCATTCCAGCTGAAAAGGTTTAGCTGAGCATGGGTTCAGACCCATACATTGATAGACACCCTCCCCCCACCCCACTGCCTTAGCCTATGGAAATCCATTCTCCAGTCCACTTCCTACCTGAGATGACAAACTTGGGATTTCACATGTGTGGTTCTGCTGCTAACTGGAAGTGAGACAGAATCAAGCACACACAAGGTTCATTAAGTGTCCCCCCACCCACTCTAATTCTAGGTCAGTAGGACAAAATCAAAATTTGAGATGAGCTCATCTATATATCCTCTGAAATTTCAAACTGGGGTAATTCAGAACCAAGGCAGATAGGAAAAGAGGATCAGGAGCTGTCTGCCTGCTGGCTCTTCCAGGAACTGATTTTATGCTCCCAAAGGGGACTGAAATGAAGCTCCCAGGGCAGCCTGGGAGCCCATTCCCTCCAGCCAACCTCCTGGTTGGCTTGCCCTTTTGATCTTTCCCAGATTGTTCAAAAACACTCTGCAATCTCCCATAAAAGGGTAGACATATGGACAACAAAACATAGCACACCCACTGTGGATTGCAAACAAGCTGCTCAGTGAGTTAGGGTTGTGTATTTAATTGTCATAGCACAGTATCGTCAATATATGTTGGATTTAGCACATTTTGTTGTATGATTAGTCATTAGAAGGTAATCATGTGCTTAATTTACAAGTCTGATTGTTGAGGAATACATTGGAGGAACTGCATCTGGGGAGGGTAAGTAGATTAAATGTAGGGGATGCACATAGTGTCATTCTGACCATCACTTTCAAGAAAAAGTGCTGAGGATCAGTGTGCCATGTGTTTGCATATCAAAACATATGAAGATAATACTAAAAATTAACGAACCCTTTATAAGCCCATTAAAGCTCAAAAATCATATGGACAGACCTTCTTTCTTTCTCAGCACTGTCTCAGACTTGTTTGGTGGGAACATGGGAGTGGGCCCTCTTGGTGTCTGCTCCCAAACTTTGGTGTTCCCTCCTTTGGGGTTTTTGAAGCCTTTGGAGAGACACAAGGATGGTTTTGTCCTTGCTTTCCTTCCACTACAGATCAAAATATCTCTGTGCCATGAAGCTTTTATAAACTAACTAGAGTTGAGTTTTTAATGCTGTGGGGTTTTTTTTTAGATGTTGGTATATATTTTAATGTATTTTAATATTTGTAATGTTTAGTGTTTTAACTTCATAAATAGTTTTAATTTTTTAAATCGTATATTTATGTGTTTATTAATGCTTTTGTATAGTCGTTAATTTGTTGTCTTTTAAATATGGTGTTAGTAACCTTAAGTCACATTACTGGGAGAAAGGAAAGATTAAAAATGAATAAAATCCTCCTCTACAATTCTACAAATTTTAATCATTATAATCACAGAATTTTGAAATGGATAGACATACCTCTCCTTGTAACTGCCAGATCTTCAAATCTTCTGAGGACCTGGCTTCAGAGTCTTTCTCTAAGTCTTCCATATTTTTTTCCACCTCAGTCTGATGCAAATCATTATGTATATTGAACTGAAAGACAGAGACTAGCTTTGAAAAAATATGTTGCATCTATTTTAATGCTAATGCATATTATCAAGATGTCCAAAACATGGTATTGAATAAGCTACAAATGGACTGTCCTTGAAAAGTAGCTATGGATTTCATTAGGACCTCCTTTATAAGTGAATTCAATACTGTGGAATCAGTAATACTAAAAAAAAAAAAAAAAAAAAAAAAAAGTTGATAGTACAGTTAAAGGAGAGAAAACAATAGATAATTCATTCCCTTTGTGTTAGGGATGTGTCTACTATTGTTTATGGAGACAAAATGACTCCACAGTGTACAAGGAAATATTTGGATACAAGCAGTGTTATACATATTTGCAAATGAATAAAATTATAACATATCTTCAGTCTTGAAGAAATAGGTAAGAGACAGGTAAATGACTGTAGGAGTGGGGACCAGAAATCCATGTGGAGGGACAGAAGAGAGTGGAGAATTGTGGAGGAAGCATATCCGAAGTACTATGCACAGGAGTATTCCACATTTCACCATTTTGTTGCAGCTCTCACTTGTGGATTACTAATGTGTCAGATTAAAAACATCTGCACACGATTGGTACAACAATGTACCTGAGAGATGGGAACCCAGGGAACAGTGTAGCAGGGATGCTGACAACCATAGGAGAAGAGGACTCATCCTTCAGGAAAACGTGTAACAACCAAGCTCTAAATTCAGCTCATTGTTACTTTCTAGCATGATAATATAAATGAGGAATGACAATCATGTGGCTCACCAGATGTCTTAGCAGATCTAGCCAGCATAGCCAGTGGTGAGAAATGCTGGGGCATGTAAACCAAGTAAATTTGGAGGGTTGTGTGAGTCCACCCCTGATGTAAATGAGTACTTACGAGATAAATACTTCATTGGAACCATTTCAACACTATGCTGTGAGAAGAACAAAAGTTGTTCTCTGTCTTTTACATTTTCAGAAGGAATGAATGTTAAAATCATTAAAGAAGAATATATGGAAAAAAATATGTACCATCATGTTGGCTATACTCATAATACAGGCTGATTATGATGAAATGTGTCCTATAAATTATAGAGTAACAGTGGTGCACTTGATCCCTATGCAATATGTTTTGAAATATAAATGATACAAAAGTATTTTGGAGTGCTTAAGTAATTAATCATTTTAAATCTCAAGTTTTGCATAGGTCATGAAGTTTGGGAAGTGGTTTACTGGGGGAATTTCAATTTGTATTGTTAGGTAAACCCACAGGAAGATAAATTATTGTACATTTTAAAAGATCAAATGAATTCAGAGAGATAGTTGATAAGATTAAAAAAAAACACATTCATTTCTCCAACTGGATCTAATGGCTAAAAAGGCCAACTCTCTTGACTGATATTCAGCTGAAAAATGCACCCTTCCTATTAGTTCTGAACAACCCAAGCAACTCCAACAACCAAAAATGCCATAAAAAAAATTCTGAAAATACAAATTACATGGGAGTGTCTGAAAACAGGAATAACTTACCACTGCAAGCCCAGTTATCCCACTCTTTACTGGTATTTCAGTAATTTTCAAGTTCTTTAGGTTTTAATCTTACAAGTCTGGTTTGTTGGTGGTTTGATCACGCACATTCCTTTTGTGGTTTTATTATCTAGCTACTAATTGCTGGGGAGCCCCATGAAAAAGAAGACAGAGCTCTTGTATCTTTATTAGTTGTCTTATAGAGGGAGTGAAATTACTGTGTTGCATTTTAATCTATCACTTTATTTATACACCATAGATTTATATTTCCCCCTATAGATGTGAAATTTTGAGATGAGATGTGAAGCCATGGAGGATGTTTTTCCAGTTTAAACAAACACCAGGGTTTTTTGTTTTTGGAAAAAAATGAAAACGATGCAATATTAGCACCATTTACTGACTGGAAGTGACTTTAGGCCTAAGCAGACTGCCAGAAATAGTGCACATTAAATTGAGGCACTGCCCTGGCTCAGTGCTAGGGAATCATGGGAACTGTAATTTATTGTGGCACCAGAGCTCTCTGACAGAGAAGGCTCAATGTCCCAGAAAAAAATACAGTTCCCATGATTCCCTAGCACTAAGCCTCAATTTAATGTGCACTATTTCTGGCAGTCTGCTTAGGCCTTTAGTTACTTTAGGAATGTCAACTATGTTGTACATAACTTGATTTAGATTGTACTTATCCTGTTTGGCATATTAAAAATGCAGCTCCCTACCCCTGCAAAGGTTATGAGTCCCATTCTACCAGGTGGTGATTTATCCATGACAAAGGAAGTGTATATAGTTTCTCCAGACTCAGATCACATTCACCCCATCTACTACAGAAAACAAGGTCCAGAGTGTGGCCAGTAGCATGAATAAGGCCAGAGATCTTCTAGAGAAGACCTTTCTATCCCACTATCCTCATGGATTCCTAGAACAGGTTTTCTTCTATGGCTGTTGTCAGGTTCTGGAACTCACTTCCAAGAGAAGTTAGATTGGCATGCTCCTCACTATCTTTCCACAGGCAGGTGAAGACCTTTTTGTTCTGGCAGGTCTTTGAAAAAATATTGTTTTAGAGTGAAATAGGCCTCCTATAATATGCTGTTTTTTTAAAGATGTGTTTTTAATGTTTTAATATTTTAATTAATTGACACTGTAATTACTTTTAAACTTTTGTATAATGTGAATTTTTATCAATAATAATAATAATAATAATAATAATAATTTGTATACTGCCCTATGGCGAACCAATCCGGGCAGTGAACAACAATGAGCAATAATAAAATACATACAATCTAAAACAATATAATTCCCTCCTCCCCCCTTAAAAAGTTATTAAATCCGACTCAATAAGTTGTAAACTTGAAGGCACACAATAACAACAACTGTTGCAAGCTGCATCAAGTCCCAAACTGGGAAAAGATGAGCAAATAATAATAATAATAATAATAATAGACTTTTACTACTCAATGTAAGAAATATACTTTGTATGTAATTATACATTTTTCTTGTATTTTTCTTTTCTTTCTTATTTTATTTCACATTTACTAAAATCTAATTTAAGACTTTTGATTAAGTATTCCCTCTGGAAAAGTCTGGACTTTGGCTCTTGGATTTTGGCAATCTAGATTTTGGCTCTGATATAATAGGTTTTCTGCTCTGAAAGGAACAGAAAAACTTAATCACAGAACAGGTAAACCCACAAAACCATGTATTAACTCAATTCATCTCAACTCAAATTGACATTCCAAAATTAAGCATCTTAAAGCTGGAACCCCTGATGTTCAACTCAAATGGGATTTTAAAAACCATTAGCATACTTTACTAGTAGCTGATTGGATTATGACAGACAAAACCAGCAGGGGTGGCAGTAGTAATAGACTACACAAACTGTGTTCAGAACCCTATGCAAATGGTAAAAATTGTTTTAGGCAGAAGGATTATAGCAATTATTTATCCTAATTTAATTTTAAATCTCCAAAGGGCAGCTGCTTCGGAGCATTCTGAACCAAAAGATCTGAGGTAAAACATGAGCTTTCATCTCTTAATGTGCCTCAATGACATCCTAACTTTGTAGGAAGCAAGAAGAGTATTCACTAGTTCCCACATGTGCTTCAAGGTTTCACAACAAGATATTTGGTTTGCATTTCAAAGGGCAGTGCTTTGCCTCTAACACAATGATTTAATGGTACTTGAAACAACATAATATTACTGGGGTTCATTACCCTTTCTTTACAAATAATTCAAAAGTGACAAATAAAAATGCTTTGTCTTCATCATTTGAAGTTACATTTGCATGTTTGCTACTTCAAGAAAATAACATTTAGGCATCTTCTTGTGTCTAACATATGGAGCTTTGCCAGTCCTTGGCGAGACTAGTCAGGATTCTTGGAAATCTTCCTCTTATCAAACATTTTGCAAAATACTATTCCTTCTTTATTATGAGTAACATATTTTTCATGTATAAAACAGAGTGACAGTCTTGAATAAGGAGAAATCTGAATTGCAACAAAGCAAGAATTTCAGCAAAGAGATATGAAGGAGAGAAAAAAGAAAAACAATTTTCCAAACACCATGGGTAATTTCTTATATTTCCAAATCAACCAAATTGGAAAGCGTGGTGCTGGATGATAAGTGACTCAAGTTGTTCTGAAAACTGTTTTGCAGTGAGCAATCAGCTCACAGTTGTAAACCGCTTAGACATCCCATAGCGTGATATGAAGCGGTATATAAATAAGCTGCTTTGCTTTGCTTTTTTTTGCTCTGTTCCCCCATCTTCTGGTCATCCAATGTATTTCCTTTTTATTGGTTTTGTGTTTCAGAATAATAGATGCTAAACTTATAATATTACAAATGTGCAAAACACTCTTTGTCCCATTTATTTATTTATTTATTGAATTTCTAGCTTGCCTTTCTCAAAATGAAATGCAAGGTGGCTTACAATAATTTTAAAAATATAGAACTAAAACATCAATTACAAAATGTAGAAAGATCTTGTAGCACCTTTGAGACTAACTAAAAAAAGAAGTTGGCAGCATGAGCTTTCGTAGACTTAAGTTTACTTCCTCATATGCATTTGCATCTATGAAGCTCATATTGCCAACTTCTTTCTTTAGTTATTCTCAAAGGTGCTACAAAATGTTTCTACATACTGATTCTACAAAGTAACACAGCTATATCTATGAATTCTATCAATTACAAAAATTTAAAAAAATAAATAATAATTAAATAATACTAATATTATTTCTCTATTGTTATTGAAACTCTTCCAGTATTTATTCAAATTCTTGAGACTTACATTTTGCTTTCAGTGACAACTGCTGAGAACTGAGTTATGTGCAGATTTAAATAGGTTCCTGTTTTTGTTTTTTTCAAAAAAGTTGGTCCTAATGAATATCTTGTTTTCCTTTAAAGTTTTTAATGTTTCACGCCAGGCTCATACAGTTATTTAAGTTTTCCTGTATGCAAAAACTAAAAAGTAAAGATAATATGACAAAGTCTTCCATTTGACCAACACTTCTAAAGTGACATAAAAGGCAATCAGAAATTTGCTTTCTGAGCTGCTGTTGTAACTCAACTCTCTTAGCTGGATGCAATAAGTCATCTACTATTAGCCTTCCACAGAAAATGAATGGCGGAGATAATAATTTTAAAAATGCCCTATGACACCAGCCCAGACAAATATTTTCATTTCTTGCCAGTAATTTTTCTGATAGAGAAGGCCTCTATAAAAGACACATTGTCTACGTGCAGTAAACACCCTTCAAAAAGGAAAGGAAATGAAGTAAAGATATCTCCAGAAGCAAAGTTACTGTTAAATTTAAGCAGAAAAAAGCAAAATATAGACAAAGGCCATTTTTATTTATCAATAAAAGCCCTGATTCTGAAACTAGCAGCTCCATTAATCAGTCTACTATTGGACCCAGTATAAAGCAACTCCAAATATGGATTGAATGGGTAGACCATATAGACCAAGTAAGAGGAATGAACACATAATACAGGAGCTTGTGCCTTTGACTGTTACATAAAAGAGATTATTGTAGAATCACACTAAAAGTAAATTTGGGAGCATCGGTTCAAAATTCTCTCTTCTGTGAACTTCTCTGCTTAAATTTTAGGCAGAATCCAGAACACTGTGAGAAATTATACATGGTAGAAAGGGGAAAGAGTGACTTTTACATGTTGGGATAAGGCATAGCCAGCAGTTAAGGCCCACTGCTGTGTGAGAGAAATATATTTGGCTTAGCATGTACCAGAAGTAGAAGGGAAGATGGTATGAGCCTAGAATGTGAGATAAGAACTAACAGTTAGGAAAAATGAATAAATAAATAACCAGTTGAAAAGAGTTGTAATCCAGTTGCCTGATGCAAAGAAATAAATATCCTGTTTAGATTGTCTAGCTGCTTTCTGAGGCCTGAAATAGCCTGGCAGATGGGGGCAGCTTCCAGCTGCTCCTGGGGCATTTTGTTTACATGACGCATGCCTCTGGAGCTCCCAAAAAACAGCCTGGAGCTGCACTGGGGATGCCTAAGGTGGCCAGCTCCAAAAGGAACGGATCCTATCCGCTCCTTTTTGAGGCCATGGGAGGAGGCGCCCACAGGGCCACAACATGTGTTTGCCACAGCCCTGGGGCAATCAGCCTGAGTGGAACTTCTAACCATTCCTTCCTGCCTGTCTGCTTCACCTCTGAGTGCATCTGCACTGTATAAATAATGTAGTTTGGCACTACTTAACTGACATGGTTCCATCCTGCAAAATCCTGGAGTTTATAGTTTTGTGAGGCATCAGCACTCTTTAGCACATAAGGCTAAATACCTAGTAAATCTATGGTACTAACCCTATGATTTCATAGAATAGGGCTACTGCACTTAAAGTCATATCAAACTGCTTTATTTCTATAATGTAGGTGAACTTTCTGTCACAATCACTCATAAGGTTTACTCTGCTACATTTTGTGGACACAAATGATATGTAGAAATCCCTGAGTCGTCAAGACTACTGGATGAAATTCCAGAATGCTCCTGAAGGTTTGTAACATCCTAGAAGGAGTAAATACCACAAGAAAAGTACTAGGAAGGTCTGCTGACTGGAAATAAGTTACACTAGCATTCTAAGGAAGGAAGGAAGGACAAACAACATGAAATTTACTTTTCACTGGTGAAGTTAAACAGTGAACATTACCAATTTTGGAAATTTAAAGTTGCTTTAAGAAAGATGGCTTGTGGGAGGTAATCATCACAGATGGGTCAAAAAGAATAATTAGGCAAAAGCAACATTAATTAATAGATTATGATAAGTTAATTTACACATGGAGTGAGACAGCAGTCAAGAATGTATGGCATGTACTACAAAGGCTTAATGAAAGATTCAGTTTAAATGCAGGATCACATAAATGCAATGTTGGAAGTGGTGGACAATTATGTAGAACTTGGAAAGACATAAAGGGCAACCAGGTAGAGTCCTTACCTTTCTACACTCTGTCTGCATCCTGCAGCACTCCTTATTAAAGCCTCAAGAATAAGGCCTAAAGCAGAATTCAGCTGAAGTGAATAATGGGGAGACTCATAGATGAGTTCCAGTGCAGAAAGGAGAATGTATTAGGTAGTCAAGACCAGGACAGGCAAACTCCACCTAACAGCACCAACAATGGTGTTTGAAAGGATGTGTGTGTTATTTCTAATGTAAGGGACAATTAAAGTTAGATTGTGTCATATGGAGAGGAGAACAACCGAGTGGTCTTCATCAGCATCACGCCAAAGGGCAAAAACTACAAATAATTGATCCAGTCACAGAAAAAAAAAAAAAAGAATATATGTCTCAAAGTGAGACAGAGAAATTCTACTGTCTCTGGCTGTGGTGGCCTCTTCTTATTTGGAGGTCCTTAAACAGAAGTTGGATGTTCAGGAATTCTAATGTGTATTCTTGCATGGCAGGTTGTTAGACTAGATGGCACTTGCAGCCCCTTCCAATCCTAAGAATCTATAGTTCTATGATCCCAAGGATGAAATGGGGGCTACAAATCCTATGATGAATGACAAAAGGTTCCTTATATAGGTAGACCTAAATAACAAAGAGAACATTCATCTTGTGGGTGGAAGCAACATCAAAAGAGAAGGATTCTTGAATTGCAAATAGTTGCATGGAAGCACACTAACTATACCAGTAACAAATGTGCTATATATTATGTGCAGAAGGAGAGCTTCTGTCAGTCAAGTGTTTGGCAGCCATGGGTCTCACCATTAAATTTCAGGGTGATGAAAGTATACTTCCGAAGGGGATGGGATTTATAGCAGAGCATTCAAGACTGAGCACCAGTGCCACTTAAATACTGCATTCACCTGTGGTACTAATGCCTGGTCCACAGACACCAGGAAAACATTAAGGAACTGCAAAGACAATAGGCTTTAAATAATAATAATAATAATAATAATAATAATAATAAATTTTATTTGTAACCCGCCCCTCTGCAGAGCAATCGGGGCGGTGTACAACAAGTTAAAATACAACAATTAAAATCCAAATTCTTATTCCCTCCACCCATTACCCTCCCCCTTAAAACAGTATTAAACCTAATAAAATTAAATCTACATATAACGAATATAAAATATTAATAAGAACAACAACAAGGTGCCTCCCTCGGAAGAGAGACCAGGGATAAAGTGGTTCCAATATACATCCCTGTAGAGGTTATTCTGGGAAGGCCTGCCGGAAAAGCTCCGTCTTGACTGCTTTCTTAAAAGTAGTGAGTGATGTAATAAGACGTGTCTGATCCGGCAGGCCGTTCCATAGTTTAGGGGCAGTAACTGAAAATGCCCTTTGGGAAGTCTGAATGAGCCTCGCTTTTGGTTGTAAAAGCAGATTTTTCCCCACTGAACGAAGGGCATGGGGGGGGATCATACGGGAGGAGGCGGTCCCTAAGATAGGATGGACCCAAGCCATATACGGCTTTAAAGGTCATAACCAACACCTTGTACTGTGCCCGGAAACTAATTGGCAGCCAGTGGAGGGATTTCAGCACTGGAGATATGTGCTCCCTCCTAGGTGTACAGGTAATTAATCTGGCTGCCATATTTTGCACCAGCTGAAGTCTCTGGGTTAGGCACAAGAGTAGCCCCATGTAGAGTGCATTGCAGTAATCTAGTCGTGAGGTTACCAGCGCGTGCACCACAGTTTCCAGGTCTTTCCTGCGCAGCTGGCGTATCAGCCAAAGCTGATAACAGGCACTCCTGACTGTCGCGTTCACCTGGTTAGTCATGTGAAGCGACGAGTCAAGGAGTACCCCCAGACTGCGCACATGGTCCTTGGAGGAGAGTGTGACCCCATCCAGGACTGGGGGCTGTAATCCCGAACCTGGGTTCGGACCTGTAACCGTGAGCACCTCCATTTTGTCTGGATTCAACTTCAATTTGTTTTTCCTCATCCAATCCATTACCGCTCTAAGACAGTCATTGAGAGGAGAGACGCCATTAGAGGTCTGAGACGATGATTTGGTCATGGAGAAGTAAATCTGGGTGTCGTCAGCGTACTGAAGACACCGTACTCCATGCCTCCGAATGATCTCGCCCAGCGGCTTCATATAAATGTTAAATAACATCGGAGACAGGATGGTGCCCTGAGGGATGCCACAATTAAGCTCTATTTTAGAAGAGCAACTGTCTCCGAGCCTCACTCTCTGGGATCTGCCAGAGAGGAAGGAACGGAACCACTGCAAAGCAGTGCCTCCAATCCCTAACTCTCTCAGCCAATCCAAGAGAATGGCATGATCTATGGTGTCAAAAGCCGGCGGTGCTCCGAGCCGCAACTGTGGGGGAGGGGCGGGTACAGTCCCCAGCTGAGCTCAAGGCTACAGCTGGTCCCGGGCTGAGGTGGTAAAGGCTGCCTCCGGAATGCTGCCTCTCGCTGCAGGAGCTGAGGAGGAAGGTGTTCTGGCGGCGGTTTTATAGCCGCCGGTGCTCCGAGCCGCAACTGGGGGAGAGGGGCGGGTACAGTCCCCAGCTGAACTGAAGGCTACAGCTGGTCTCGGGCTGAGGTGGTAAAGGCTGCCTCCGGAACGTTGCTTCTTGCCGCAGGAGCTGAGGAGGAAGGTGTTCTGGCGGCGGTTTTATAGCCGCCGGTGCTCCGAGCCGCAACTGCGGGGGAGGGGCGAGTACAGTCCCCAGCTGAGCTCAAGGCTACAGCTGGTCCCGGGCTGAGGTGGTAAAGGCTGCCTCTCGCCGCAGGAGCTGAGCAGCCAACTCCAGGTTCATGAGATGTTCCTGTTGTACTAAAGCCAAAGTCAAAGTCAATTAATGTCCCAAGTCAAAACTACAGGTACTTGATAGACTAGAACCTCAAAACCACCTGACCATGTGGGTATGCAGCCCAATGAGGGCACCCACATCAAGAGGCAAATGTTAAATGGTGATATTTATGGCTGAACATTTGAGATATGGGACCTAAATGCCATAAAATCTGATCTTGGAAGCTAAACAGGGTCATCCCCAGATAGTACTTGGATAAAGATCACCAATGAATACAAGGTGCTGTAGGCTATATTTCAGAGGAAGGAACTAGCAAAACCATATCTGAGTATTCCTTGCCTAAGAAAAACCCAATGGAATTCATAGGGTTGCCATAAATTGAAGACAACACTAAGGCTCAATACACTGCATATCCACAATCACATATCTCATGAAAAGTAAGAAGTGAGTTCTGGCATAGCTACAGAGCTATGTGTGTATGACAAGTCACTTCAATACAAGCCACTCATGCTATGCACTGATAATAAAAGAAATAGGGAAAATATTTATGGACTTCTTGAAAACCTATAGGATAGAACATCAAAAGATAATACTGACCATGTGTGAACAAAATGGGGTAGTTGAAAGAAAGAACTTCAACTAAGGACTGAAGCAGACCGGGCACTATACGCTGGCTTCAGGGTGGTGTGGGGGCATGGTGTATGCATGAGGCAGGCCCCAGATGCTGCCCCAAAGCCTGCATCACATTGCTCCACTGCCTACATGGGGGCAACTTTTCGGCACTCCGGTGGTATGGCGTTTAGACACTGCATGCTGCAGGAGCACCAAAAAGCTATGGCAGCGGTGGAAAAGCCAGTTTTTTGCCAGCACAAAAAGGAGCAGCTTTCTGCCTCTTCTTTTTGTGCTGGAAAACAACTGGATTGGGGTTGCATCATGCAGTTGCTGCAGCCCCAATCTAGCATCCATGCCATCTGTTTTGCCCCTATGATGACCAGCATATTAATGCATACTGACAAACTTTAAACTATGGGGAAATTTGTGGTGAGTCAGTAATCACATTTGCTTATTGACAAACTGATTCTATTGCAATGTAGTGAAGAAAATACCACATGTGATTTTCTCCATATGACATGGAGAAAAACTCGATGTTGGGAACAAATTTTTGGTTGCATATAGCCATGAAGATAAATCTACCAGACTACAAAATCCAGCAGCAGAGAGCATTCTTCTCAGATACAGTGAGCATATCAAAGATCATGAAACACATACACAGAAAGTGATTATCAGTAACAGTATAACTTGAAGAAGATCCAGATGAGAACATACATAATTTATTAGAACCAAGAGAAGAAAAACATAAGAGCATAGACATAGAGGAAAAAGGAGCCTCTGGACATGCAGTAGATATCAATATATAGTGAACTCCAAATCAAGAACAAGTGAAACTGCATATGTTGAGAAGATGGTCAACAGTGAAAACAAAGGCAAATCTACTTTTTGATCATCTTACACAGTTAACTTCTCAGGGCTACCACTCCAGAAAGAGAAGCCAATGAATGACTCAAGGCAGGAAATGAAGGCAGCAGTATAAAGCCAGACTCAGTGTGAAAGGATACTCACAAAAACAGGGATAAGATTACCATAAAACATTTGTACCACTAGCCAAACAGAAAACTACTGCAGATCAGGTGATATACTTTGATCAAATGGAAATGATTGTGAAATTGTTAAGAACATGAAATTAAACTGGATACCATTTGTCGGAAACAAACTAAAGAGTATAACAAACTGTTACCTGATCACCAGAACTACAAAAGGGCAATTACTAAATTATTGCATAGTGCCACAGTTACAAGGCCAGCTATTGTAACAGAGTAGGCATTTTGTGAGGAAGCACCAAACCATAAAGATTGGAATACAATGAAAAGGGTCATGATGTGTTGCCTGAAGGCAACCTTACACCTCAAGTTGCAGCCGTTGCAACCTTTGGATGTGACCTAAGAAGACAGATTCAGCTGGTGACAATCTGGATAAGGACTAGGAGGAAATAGACTTCTATTATAATGCAATCTAGAATAAAGGTGCAGTATATGACAGCAGCACAAACCAATAAAAAAGTAATATGGCTGTAGAAGGTGCTTCAGATCAAGAAATTGATGGATTAATACAAAGTTTGGAAGACAAAGATATATTGCACTTACACAGAGAAAATCAATCCCAGAACCAAGGACATAGATGTGAAGTATCTCTTTTTAAAAGGTTAGTAGGAACATGGTTTATAGTCCTGTAGTACTCTTCCACAAAAAGGAGATGATAGCATGTGTTTTAGCAAAAGCTTTACTAGGGGAATTTTACATAAGCTGATAAGGGGGGAAATGAGTCTAGGGTACTAGAGTAAGGAATAGCCCAGTTAAGACCCAGTGTTCTGTGAGATGTATGTATCTGGCTAAGAGGCTACTAAAGGGTCAATGCATGGAGCAGTGGGAAAGAGGAAGATGGTGTGAGTTAGGGAATTTGATGAGAGAGGAGTTTATGGAAAGCAGCAGTTAAAGAAAAGACACCTGCTGACGAGTCGGGAGGGGTTTCTTGTTGCGCTGGCCATATAAGGACAGGAGAGGCCTGACTGGACAAGCGCGCAGGGACCTCTGAGTTCTTGCACGCTTGGCCCAATCATGTTGCTTGCTTGAATCAAGGAGGTCTTGCGGTGATTGTACTCTCGCGAGATTTCCTCTGAGAGCTTGTTCTTTATAGCTCTACACTGCCATGTGGCGGCATCCACTTTAGAACTGGAACTGAGTGAGTCACTTCGCTCTGCTCTGTGCTCTGGCTGCTTGCTTGGCTTTGGCCTAGCGAATGCTTGGCTTGCTGCAATTTGGCTCTTCCTCAATTTACTTCGATTTACGATTCCTCTTTATGGCGGGGGTTCTTAATTTCAAGTCTCCCCGCATTTGGAAGAATAGGCCAGGTGAGGCCTTCAGGTTAGTTCCATTGGGCCGGGAAGGGCAGCCTGCGCATCTCCAACACTCAGAGGGCTGCACACCTATCCAAGGTGGGTGCTGCAGCAGGCGTCCTCTCCGCCGGGTGTGTGGACCCTGCGCTCGATCTCAGGCCCAGCGGTGCCCTGGCTACTCCAGTCTGATAAGGTCGGGACCCCATCGCTGGTTTGGGAGGGTCTTACACCTCTTCCCAGCTGTGTGTGTGTGAAGGCAATACTTGTTTTTGGGCAGGGTGTCTAATAGGACCCTTGGTGGACATCTTCCCCCCTGGTTGGTTGTTGCCAGCAACGCTTCCTGGCTATTTGCGTCTCTTGTTGAGACTTGGGGAAGGGTGGTCTTTGGCCTGGTGGTAGTCATCCAAGGTTGGGTGACTATGTATAGGACTCGTGTTTACACTCACTGGGGGAGTGATGCCCCACAGTAAGGCCCAATCTAAGAGGCATGCAGCCCCGGCTGTGCCTGGCTCTAGTCACTCTGCTTCAAAGAGGCCCTCCCAGGCGGCTAGCAGAGATGACGAGATTGCTCTTCAGCTAGCACAACTGGGCAAGACAGTACAGGCCTGTGTTGCGGTCTGTAATTGACTTGCCCAGAAGGGGCTACAGGCTACAACCGCCAGCCCTATTGCCAGCACTTCTGGTAGCTCTGACACAGGAGTGCTGCTCCCTCCTGTACCTGACTCTCAGGTAATTGCTGCTACACCAGGTCCTTCGATGGTTTCGGCTATAGAGGCAGGGCAACCCACTATAGCTGATGTGTGGGAACTCCTGAAAAGGGTTACTGGTGTGGAGATTCAGGGTGCTGCTGCCCCTGTTTCTGAGCAGCCCACTGTGGCAGATTTATATAACCTCTTGCGAGGAGTGGTTCTTCCAGGTGGTGGTGCAGTAGAGCAAACCCATGATGCACAGAGGAGAGATCAGGCAGCTGCTGCTTCGTCTCTGCCCGACACCCGAGCTGTTGTGGGGCCACATTTTGGGGGACCTCTGCAGTTGGCTGGTGATGCTTCCCAGCAAGCTTCAATATCAGGTTTGTCTTCTACTAATCCTTTGCTGGCAAATTGGTCCACCTCGGTATGGGTTCCAGGTGGCCAGGTTAGCCAGGGTGTGGGTTTGGAATGCCCCATCCCTGCAGCTTTGGATGCACCTGTGCAGGCACCTGTGGTTTCACAGGTGCCTGACTCTAGGGTGCAGGTTGGTCAGCCAATTGCTTTGGCTAGCAACACCTCTGCGGTGTCTCCTTTGGGTGCTCCTGTGCTATCAGGAGTAACTGTGCATACTTATGCTGGAATGTCTACACCTCTTGGCTCACACCTTCCTCTTTCCACTAAAGAAAGGATATGGAAGGGATATTATATTGATTTATTTTGTCTTACTTTTAGGGATCCTGAACCAAGGATCATGGTTAAGGATGGGATTGTATTCAGCCTTCCAAAAGAGTTTCAGGCACTCAAACGCCCTAAGCTGGAGCATAATTTCATGGATTGGATCATGGGTTTTACTATTTACAGGGGAGTTATAGAAGAAAAAGAGCCCCTTAGGTCTCCTGACTTTTCTAAATACCAGGAGATCATGATAAAAGCTTATACCAACTGCCATCATAACGCTAGGGGTGCAGCCTGGCTGCAATACGATGAGCAGTTTAGAATGAGAGCTGCACAAGATTGCTCCCTGTCTTGGAGATATGTACAATCTGAACTATGGGCAGACGTAATAGTAGGGGCCTCCCCTTCAAGCAGGTGTGACAATGGGTTTGTTCCCATGGTTACTCAGCCAAAAGGGCAGAATGCAAGGCCTAGCATGGTAGAAAGAAAGCAATTTGGTATATGCTGGGACTTTAGCACAGGCAAGTGCATGAGGCAGCCCTGCAGGTTTCATCACAAGTGTAATACCTGTGGGAGTGGTCACCCCGGTGCTTCCTGCAGCAGAGGTAAGCGGTCAGGAGTGGGAGGTGCCCCCCAGCCAGTATCACCAGGAGGTAAAGGCTCCATCACCAATTAAGTTAGATGCGATGGTAGCTTGGCTGAGGGCGTACGCAAACAAGGAGGCTGCATCTTATTTATTTCATGGTTTTTCCTTGGGCTTTCACATACCTTACACAGGTTCTAGGGTTCATCGCTATGCGCCCAATGCTCATTCCCTGAGGGAATTGCCGACTATAGTAAGGGACAAGCTAGCAAAAGATATAGCTGCTGGAAGGATTTCAGGGCCTCATGATCAACTGCCAATTCCCAGCCTTCGTTTATCCCCTTTGGGTGTGGAACCCAAGAAAGCCCCCGGGGAATTTAGGTTGATTCATAATTTATCATACCTGAAGGGTGACTCTGTGAATGATGCCATAGATCCTGAGCTTATGTCAGTTAAGTATGCATCGTTCGACTCAGCGGTCAAGATGGTCAGGAATTTAGGCAAGGGAGCCCTCTTAGCGAAGTGTGACATAAAATCCTCCTTCAGGCTGCTCCCTGTACACCCAGATAATTTGACTTACTAGGGTTTCAGTTGAAAGGAAAGTATTATTTTGATAAAGCCATGCTAATGGGGTGCTTGATTTCTTGTTCAGCTTTTGAGACTTTTAGCAACTTTCTTCACTGGGGTGCAGTCAAGAGGTCAGGTATCAGAGCTATAACCCACTATTTAGACGACTTCTTGACTGCTGGAAATCACAATTCCTCACAATGTAGGGACACTTTAGCTGATCTTCAGGAATTGATGTCGGAGTTGGGAGTTCCTCTAGCTGAAGAAAAAACTGAGGGGCCCGACACATGGCTTACCTTTTGGGGTATCGAGATAGACACCATAGCCGGGATTTCTTGATTACCGAATGACAAATTGGTGGCTATGAAGCAGCAGGTTAGTGTGATGTTGGGGAAGCAAAAATCTACACTTCATGAATTTCAATCCTTTACAGGATTCCTAAACTTCACCTGTAAGGTAATAGTTCTGGGACGAGCATTCTGTGCAAGACTATATGGGCTATTGTAGGGGTTTTTGCACCGCACCATCATATTAGGATCACAAGGGGCATTTGTGAGGACTTGAAGGTTGGGAGTCCTTCTTTGAGCAATTCAATGGAACCTCATTTTGGAGATCTGAAATGCTGCTGAGGGCAGACTTTCAGGTACACTCTGATGCTGCTGGCGCCCATGGCTTTGCTGTTTACTGGAATGGCCAGTGGGCTGCAGAGGCGTGGCCTTCTGCCTGGATTGAACACGGTCTGACTAGAGACCTGACGTTTTTGGAACTTTTTCCTATTGTAGTGGCTGTCCACCTTTGGGCAAGCCAATTTGCTACAAGACCATCTGGTTCTGGTGTGACAACCAGGCGGTCATTCAGGTGGTAAATTCTCTGTCTTTTAAGTCTCCCAGAGTCATGTGTTTGGTGAGGGTGATGGTCATGCAATGTTTGAAGTTTAATGTTTTATTCCAAGCTCAGCATGTTCTGGTGTGCTTAACCCTTTGGCAGACGCCCTCTCTTGTTTTCAGTTCTCCAGGTTCCGGCAGCTGGCTCCCGAGGCGTCGATACACCCGATGGAGGTATCTACTTTGCTATGGATCCTTGGAGACTAGAAATTCACAGGGCGATCCTACATTCCATCACCCTGTCTACACGCAAGTCCTACCAGATGAATACATTTAATCAATTTTTGTTGGAAATTGGGGAGGTAGAAGGTTGACCTATTAGGGTAGACCTGGTCCTCCATTTTATAGTACATCTCAGGCATGCCGGTCTGTCACCTGTTACTATTGGGGGCAGGCTGGTAGCCCTGGCTTTTCACTCCAGGGCAAGGGGTTGTTTTGATCCTACCAGAGATTTCAGGGTTAAAAGAGCTGTGGAAGGTTGGTCCAGAGAATCCCCTGCAGTAAAGGACTCACGATGGCCTATAACAGGCACAGTCCTGGCTAAGTTATGGGAACAACTTGCTAATACATGTTATTCACCTGAGGAGGTGGTTTTATTCAAGGCAGTATTTGCCATTGCCTGCTTTGCAGCCTTACGAATTAGTGAGATTGTGCCTGGATCTCGCAATTGTTAGGGCACTCTTAATTTCGGATGTTATCTTGACAGAACAGGGGATTCAGATTTGCATTAGGTGCTCCAAAACTAATCAGTTGACAAAAGGTCAGTCCATTTCCTTAGCTGAAGCACAATTTGCCCAGTGTTAGCAATAACCAATTGTCTGAGGGTAAGGACAAAAGTGGCAGGTTATCTGTTTCTCCACATATGAGGCATGCCCTTAACTTAATTTCAATTTAGGGCAGTGTTGAAGGAGACACTAAGGCGAGCTAAGTTGCCTCAGGCTTATTTTTCTTCTCACTCCTTCTGCATTGGCGCAGCAACAGTGGCAACTACACACAGTCTAAGTGAAGCAGATATTTGTAGAATTGGCCGGTCGCATTCCAGGGCATTTAAGTCCTATGTTCGGCCTTCTGGGAACAAGAATCCCAATTAACTATACTAATTTACGTTACTTGCATTTCAGCTGGCTTTTTCCACGGCAAGATTTGGATTGTGGGCCACAGTCTAGTCCTGGGCAGAACGCCACCTTCTTGAGCACCGGTGCAATACTAACTTGGGCCTGATGAACATCGGCGCTACTTAATGGTTTGGCCACAGGGGTATGATGTGGGGAGCACTCCTCCCTTGGATCATCCAGCTGTCAAGGTCTTATCTGCAACCCCAGGTTTTAGTCATACACCTGGGGGAGCATGACTTAGTGAAAGTCCCTTGTCTTCAGCTGGCAAAGCAGATGGTTAAAGACCTGCAGGAAATTAGAAACATTGTACCTGGTGCTATACTGTTATGTACTAAGCTGCTACCAAGGCGTAGCTGGCCTGGAGCTCAAAGAGATGCCGCCATTAATAGTGCTCGACGGTGGCTAAATCGTTCTGTGGCCAAACAGTTATCAAGACTGGGCATTTTCACAATTGGACATGCAGGAATTAAGTTGGATAGGCCTCAGCTGTACAGGGGGGATGGGGTGCCCCTCTCTGCTGAAGGTTCAGAGATTTATGTTCAGGCACTCTCCGATCATATCAAAAAATCAGTTTTGGGGGGGGATGCCTAGGTGGGCTGGCCCCCTCTTGTGGTGGGTAATGACCCCTACCCCACAGGGAAATTAATCTGGCTAATTAAATTTAATTGGGTTAAATCTGGCAAAGGTTAAATTAAAGGAAGTGACATATGCAATTAAATGCATGACGTCATTAACTGATGACATCATATGATGTAATATGACATCATTTCCGGCGGGGAGGGTTTGTAAATTGTTGTTGATATTTGTTTACATACTTTGTCACATGCAGTGAAGGACCACCCATCTGGGTGGGCTACACCTTCACACACACATGTGACAAAGTGTTGGGAGTTTAATTGTAAATCTTGTAAATAGATCCTGTACAGAAAAAAATAAAAGTTGTGGCCTGTTTAAACCCAAAAAGAGGCGTCTCGTGTCCTTTGTGCCAGTGCAAAGACACCCCCTGATGAGTCAGGAGGGGTTTCTTGTTGCGCTGGCCATATAAGGACAGGAGAGGCCTGATTGGACAAGCGCGCAGGGACCTCGGAGTTCTTGCGCACTTGGCCCAATCATGTCGCTTGCTTGAATCAAGGAGGTCTCGCAGTGATTGTACTCTCACGAGATTTCCTCCGAGAGCTTGTTCTTTATAGCTCTATGCTTCCACATGGTGGCAGCCATTTTAGAGCTGGAACTGAGCGACCCAGCCCACCCACCCTTATTTAAAGAATTATGTTTAGTTACTCTCACTTAGACTGGTCACCTTCGGGGGCCGGGAGGAAATTTTTCACCCTCCCTGAGATTAATGTATACTCAGATTGTTGGGTATGTGTCATAGGATAATAACTTATGTGTTATCTTTATGTTATCATTAGCTTTGTCACAACTTAGGGGTTAGGGTCTATATTTTGGAAATTTGGTTGTATTTGTAATGGGGTGGGTAATGACCCCCACCCCAAAGGGAAATTAATCTGGCTAATTAAATTTAATTGGGTTAAATTTGGCAAAGGTTAAATTAAAGGAAGTGATGTATGCAATTAAATGCATGATGTCATTAGCTGATGATGTCATATGATGTAATATGACATCATTTCTGGTGGGGAGGGTTTGTATATTGTTGTTGATATTTGTTTACATACTTTGTCACATGTGGTGAAGGACTCGTCTGGGTGGGCTACACCTTCACACACACATGTGACAAAGTGTTGGGAGTTTAATTGTAAATCTTGTAAATAGACCCTGTACAGCAAAAAATAAAAGTTGTGGCCTGTTTAAACCCAAAAAGAGGTGTCTCGTGTCCTTTGTGCTGGTGCAACATCTTAAATTGCTATAAGCTCTTTAGTGTGGCATAAATAGGTGTTAGTATAGGTGTTTTAATCTCACTTTTTCTATTATTTAAAATTTACCAACAAATTGCATCATAAGTCATACAACCCAACAAAATAAGAGCAACAATTCCTCCCTTCCCATTCTCCCCACCCCCATCCTATTAACTGTAATTGATCTGTTATGTTCACAAGGAGAGTTCAAGGCTTATGACCAACTGGTATTCCTTTTGGTGAGTATGGCTATTCTAAGCTTTGGTTAAAAAGTAGCAGTTAAAGACTTTGGTGCAGACATAATAATAAACTGATGCCAACTATATAATAAACTGATACAGACTATAATAATAATAATAATAATAATAATAATAATAATAAATGTTTATTTATATCCCGCCCCTCTGCATAGCAATCGGGGTGGCTCACAACTACAGTATCTTAGATCTTAGTATCTTAGATACAGACCTAAGAGATGCAGATGATACCGTAACACCAGCAGAAAATATGAGAGACATGGAAACATTATTGAAGGTCAAGGCAAAAAGCACAAAGGCAGGTTTACAGCTGAACATCAAAAAAAAAGTTATGACTGCAGACAATCTACATAATTTTTAATAGTAGATGATGATGAGATTGAAATAGTTCAAGATTTTCCATACTTGGGCTCAATCATCAATCAGAGTGGAGAGTACAGTCAAGAAATCAGAAGAAGACTAGGAAGAAGACTAGGAATTGGAAGGGCAGCTATGAAGGAACTAGAAAAGATCCTGAAGTGTAAAGACATATAATTGAATACTAAACTTAGGATTTTCCATGACATCATAGTTCCCATTTTTGTGTATGGTTGTGAGAGCTGGACAGTGAAAAAGCTGATAGGAAGAAAATCAATTCATTTGAGATGTAGTGCTGAAGAAGAGTTCTGACAATGCCATGGACTGCTAGAGCACATTGTGCCAAAACCTTCCCTGGAAGTTAAGATGACTAAACTGAGGTTGTTGTATTTTGGCCATATCATAAGAAAGGACTCGCTAGAAAAAGACTATAATGCTTGGTGGACTGGAGGACAACAGGAAAAGAGGAAGACCCCATTAGAGATGGATAGACTCAATCACAGAAACCATGACCATAAATCTGCAGGAGCTGAGCAGGGCAGTTGAGGACAGGATGGCTTGGAGATCTCTCATTCATACCGTTGCCATGGGTCAAAGTTAACATGGAGGCAGTTAACAACAACAAACAGACCACAAAATAAAATGCAGACTACTTCATAGGTGTCTATTTCTAATTCTGTCTGTGCAGGTTTCTTTTGGACAATGACTAGAGCGCATCTGGCAGAAAACTTGACTTATCTGACAAGACTCGTCATAGGAGCTTTCTTCGTTCCTATCGAGAGGCAATACGTGCAGCACAGAAATCTTTCTCCTCTGCACGTATTGCGTCTGCGGAATCTCATCCAGCCAAACTGTTTAGGGTGGTAAGGATGCTGACACAGGCTCCCCCTGTGCAGAACCCTTTACTTAACCTGACAACAGCCTGTTGTGACACCATTAACAACTGTTTCGCAGATAAAATCTCTGAGATAAGAGCTGACTTAGATGCCGGAATTATAGCAGAAGTGACTGATGAGGAGTCCAGCAAGCCCATTTTTGATATTAGACTGGATCAGTTTGAGCTGGTGAGTACTGATGACGTGGACAAGATCCTTGGAAAAGTGAAGAGGATGACGTGCTCCCTCGATCCCTGCCCATCTTGGCTGGTCGTCCAGGGGGGTGATGCATTGATGGCTTTTCTTAAGATGGCCATTAATGCATCCCTTAGGGAAGGAATTGTTCCATCAAGTTTAAAGGAGGTGGTCGTTAGACCACTCCTGAAGAAACCTTCCCTGGACCCCCTGGACTTGAAAAATTATAGACCAGTCTCTCATTTACCATTTTTGAGCAAGGTGATGGAGCGAGCCATCTCCCTCCAACTCCAAGTGATCTTGGATGAAACTGATTTTCTGGATCCATTTCAAACTGGCTTCAGACCTGGATATGGGGTGGAGTCTGCCATGGTTGCTCTGGTAGATGACCTGCATCTGAGCACTGACAGGGGGAGCGTGACCCAGTTGGTGCTTCTGGACCTCTCAGCAGCCTTTGACACGATAGACCACGATATCCTCTTGGAACGCCTGAGAGAGTTGGGAATCAGGCACTGTATTCCATTGGTTCCATTCCTTCCTCTCGGGCAAGTTCCAGAGGGTGTCACTCGGGGACAGCTGCTCCTCAAAAGTGGAGCTAAAATGTGGTGTTCCACAGGGCGCCATCCTGTCCCCAATGTTTCCTAACTTTGATAAAGTTGATGTTTTGAGCTAGGTCTACCTTATTCAAACAAGGCCTTGATCCTATACATTCCTTTGTCTTTCCACCTTTTATATTGATCATATTTGTACTCATCATCAATGTAGTGATACTGGATTCCACAGATGAATAACTGATTGTGCAAGAGATGCTTAGATCTTGAGATCATCCATTGTACAATGGTCAAATTGCACCAAAGAATGATTAGTGACAATAGGTGCCACCCTGATGCAATGTCTGAGAAAGTGCAATTGCATGCATAACTGTTTTTATGTCACCATCAAGTTCCAACAGGATTCCAGCCTGTAAGCATTATATCTCAAGTGCCTGATGTTAAAAAATAAAGATCCTATTTAAGTTACCTAGCTGCTTTCTATCTCAAGCATGGTCACACAAGGCTAATGTGATATCCTCCAATATTTCAATGATTAAAATTGTGACATATGTGGCCAAGCAACATTACTGTGTGGTCAAGATGGCAAAAGTTAATGAGGAGGAAATGTGAAGCTAGGAGAGTCTGCAGTCGTTTGCTTTTGCCTGAGTTACCGGGAAAGCAAAATTCTTTGTCCTGCTCCTCTCCCCCTGCTAAATTAAAACTACTTTCATCCTTTGAACTCAGTTTATAGTCATTGAAGTAAGCTGAGAATGAAGGGGGAAATGGGAGGAGGAGAGAAAAGCTGAGACATTTGAAAGGCAGATGAAAAAGTGGGATGACAGAGGATTAATTTGGACTGTCCCCATCAATTTAGGAGAGTTGGCTATTACCAACATATCTCAGCTGTTTCAGGCATTGGCCATTTTTATCTATTAAAATAGAAAAGCCCTTCCACTGAATTTAAATTTATAGAAAGATACAGACATTTCAATAGCTCAGAAAATAATTTATCCTAGAGTCAGAGAGGCTAATCTCTTTAAATGTTGACCCAGATCAAGTTGTGTGGAAAATGCAAGAGAAATAAATACTTGACTAAATCTCTTTTCTGCCCTTCTTTCTACAAATATACAATTACATCTTTCAAAGCTAAAATTGTTCTATTTACACTGTGACTGAAAAGTTTGAAAAGTTTCAGAACCTCACATGGAAGAACAAATCTAAATTATCCTTATTATGTTTACTTAATCAAGTAGGTAGTGCACATGTTTACATTAGCTGAAGGCATGGGTATGGAGTGGAACATGGTATACAGAATTTCAGGATATGACTGCATGGTAGATGCAAGTTTGCATTCTATTTGCCAACCCAAGGAGAAAAAGTGCCTTGAAAATCTCAACATTGGGCAAAACAGACCACCCCAAAGGGGCGGTGTCAAGCTGCCTCTGCCAAAGATGGATTGGGCCCACGGCAACCTCACGCTGTGGCCCTGAGCCACCTTTTTACCAGAGCAAAAAGTCAACTTTTCCCACCCTGCTGTGGGAGTGCCGCATCACCAGAGAACCTGGAAGCTGGCCCATGTCTGGGTAGCTGGGCAGCTTCCAGGCATCTTGAGTGTGTGGCATCTAAACACCATGCCCCCATACTGCTGGGAAGGCAGCATTTCATGCCGATCTGTTCTAGCTCATTATGAAATGGTTGAGGCCTCGAAATATACTGACCGGGGCATTGCATACAGAAATTCAAAGCATGATTCTAGGGTTCTATGCTTATTTTCTATTTTTTTTAAAAAAAGGAAGGGGAGAAAACTGCTTTTTAATTCTCACATTATGAAATAGCTGAGGCCTCAAGATATTGGAACTTACATGCCCCCCTCCCATTGATTCCCTTCCTTGTTTTCTCAGATTCAGGCTAGTCTCCTCTCTAATAGAAAGACAGCTGAGCCAGTTCATACTGAAGCAGCCTGGTGAAGTTATAGTTCACAGTGATAACATTTAATGGGAGGGGCTCACCTAAATGCAGTGCTAAGAGCCAGGAACCAATAAATCTCAAACATATGCTCAAACGCCTCCATATGTGCATGTAGATTTCTCTTGAAGTTACAAGAGCACCTTCTGTCTCCTTGCCCATTACTCTTAACATATAATGACTTAGGTAGATGTTTGGGGAGAGATCTTGGGAGAGCCAGCATAGCATAGTGGTTTGAGTATTGGGAGTAGAAGTGTGAACCCCTGCTCAGTCATGGAAACCCAATGGATGACTTTGGGAAAGTCTCGCTCTCTCAGCCTCAGAGAAAGTCAAGGGCAACCCCCTGACAAGAAAACCCTGTGATAATTTTGCCTTAGGGTCACCACAAGTCAGAAATTACTTAAAGGCACACAACAACAACAACAATTTTGCAAAGGGGAAATCATATTGTGCTATAGTGGGGAGGCAGAACCCAAGAACTTGACAACATGATCAGACTTTCCACCTGGAGCTCTTTGAAGCCCACCTTAGGCTTTCCAAACTTTGCAAATGTCTTGCAATCCCAATGTATTCATCTAACACTTTACTGTTTATAACATCTTGATATAAACAACGAAAAGAGTTCTTTCTGGTCCCAAGTACTAATGCTATTGTTATTCTTATTTTAGCATTTTTACTATACTCTTCAGGGGGGAGGGGAACCAGCAAACTTACAAAGATCAATAGTTGAGTATGAACTTGACAATCAATGGAAAAGAAATTATAACTAAATTTTTTGAAAAGAAGCTTAACCTAGCTCCTTGTCCAAGTGACTGGTACCATTTCTGTGCCCAAATGAAGTCCAGTTACACACAACTTGTAGAAACTGATTAAGATTTAACAGTTCTAGGAGCATCTCAGCCTTCAAAGTATCTAGCATTTGTGTACTATGGAATCACTCAATAATTTGATTCTTTTGCCATGTGTTACAGAGGTATAAATCTTCAGTTTACCTCAGATATATATTTAAAACATAGATCTAGCCCTTCAATAAATAAAAACAATGTGGATCTTAATGGTGCAAGATGATGGTTGATATTGTGTAGCACCTGAAGACAGCCTAAAGCAGAGTGATAATTACTAGTTGCACTCTCATTTCCAATGCTTTATGCAATCAAAATACCACCTTGACACATGTACCATTTTATAATGTTTTAAAGAATGCTACATTTAATAATAAATAATAATAATAAAATTTATTTTTAACCCGCCCCTCTGCAGACACAACCAGGGTGGCTGAAAGCATTAAAAATGTAATAAAAATACAATATAAACCCCATAAACCCACCAACCCCTTAAAATACTATTAAATAATGGAACTATTAAAACATACTAAAAAAAGTGCATCACAATAACACAAATGAAATTTATCCTTTCATTTGATTAAAAACTTCATATTCTGCATGTTTCTGGATGGAAGAGCTTCTACCACTCAGAGAGAGAGAAAAGGCCATCTATTCTGTCTTTTTTGTTTTTTTGTTAATGGGATGGTATTTTTCTCAGGTATGAAAAGACAGAAGAAGCAATAGGAACACGTGAGGGCAGCAGATGGAAAGTGTTTATGCATTTCATAAAATTCCATGTGACACTGTGATTACACAGTAAAGGTTTTATCTAGAAATACCCCCAGCTCTCCATTTCTGTTCAATTAGATTTGCCAGGGGAATCTGCCTATATTTTCCACAAGACTCTCGGGAGGAAAATGTGCTATATTTTCCACCAAAATAATTCCATATAACTGCTATCACAACTAGCTGTATAGTCAAATCACACAAGTTTATTTTTGAGTAAAGTATCATAATGAACAAATTCATTTTCTCTGGGAAGAAAAGAATCCATGTTATTTGCAAAAAGCATTTGCAAGTCTATACTGCACACCAGTGGTCAGTAAGAGAATGTACATATTTCTGTGGTAAGAGTGAAACAACAATAATAGTTCGGCAACTATTTTCAGTGGAACAACAGAAGACAACACATACTAAGATTTGACAGCCTAATCTTTTTATATGTCTGTTCATAGGAAAGTATCAGTGAGTTCAATGAAATGTATTCCCAAGCAAACTGATCCAGGATTTCAACAACGGTGGGTAATTAAACTTGGCTTTAGATTTTATGAGCAATATATAGGTACATAAAGTGCCAAAACTCAGCCTCAACAGGGGAATCCTGAACTAGAGGGAGCAAAATGGATAGGGTCTTACTGTCTGAGGTTTTCCCCTCCAGCAGAGATAAAACATTTGAATTTGGCTGTCATTTGCACAATATATTATGTCCCTTTTGTTTGGCCAAATAAAAATATAACTGTGATGCATCTTTTGGATTCAGTTATGTTTTGCTGCTTGGCTAGCACAGCTATCTCTGGACACATAACTTGAACAATTTTCTTGGATTTTGTTTGAATCTGAACAAAATCCTCCCTACCTCAACTTATGTGATGAGGGTTCTTTCTGGGCTTTTGTTGGTTAATTGGCTTTTAAACATGCTAGATACTAATGTGCTTCAACAAGTGGCAATATACTTTTGGCTGTTCAAGGACAAGCCTCCCGCACACACACCAGTTCTAACTGTCCCTATGTCCTGCTGGTATTTGGAATGAGGCATCCAGGAGCTGCGATGGAAAGGAGGTCAGGAAAGACCTCTTGACTGAATAGTCACATTTCTCTAGATACAAGCCTAAAATTCTGCTGCAATTTTTTAGCTGCTATTATGCTGAGCTGCTATGCATATTCATCTACACATAGTTAGATCCAAATGCTTTTTTTACACACTCCTTTTCTCTCTATATGCAGGTATCCTAGATAAGGATGAGTAGAAATGGAGATACATGAAGCTACTGAATACTGTGTGACACTGCAAACAGATAATTACAGTATTACTGTTGGGTATTATCTATGGTGAATTAGAAACCAGGTGGTGTAAATGCAAGTCAGAGATAAGTAATACAAAATGAGATAATGGGGAATTTATCCTCCATTCTGCTTAAACACAATTAGTGGGCATGTTTGCATTATTATTTTTTTACACAAAAACTAAAACAGGAGGTGTGTTCATGCATTTTTCCATTACCCATGGCAATTGCTTTTTGTAACATACCTCCTTTTCCTGATTCCTCTTTTGTAATTCCTCATATTTCCATTTCCATAGAGATTTTTCTGACTTTACCTTCTTTATTTCTTTTTCCAGAGAAGAGCGGATCCTACCGAGCAACAAAAACAGGATTTCAAAAGATTACATTGCCCCTAGTACTATATTTGACCTGTCCTGTCTCTATTGTAGCATTAGCACAGAAAGAGTAAGATTTTCAAATGCAAAGGGCAGCCCAGTCCTGAATCTTAGAAGCTTATTGCACAGTTAATTAAATCCCCTTACCTGATCCAGCTTAAATTTTAAATCAAGCAGCATCCAGAGCCTATCACAAGGATTTAGCTGCCAGGTCCAGCCGGTCTCCATCCCCACTCTCAGGGCAGCTCAGTGTGGCTTTTTTCTAAGCTGGGAGTTTTCTGGTTTAAGAAAATGGTAGTCCTGGGGGTAGGGATGGACCTGGGATGGACCCAGACAGTGATTTAAGTAGCAAAATCCTTGTGATAGGGTCAAGATGCTGCCTTATTTAAAATTTAAACCAGATCAGGTAAGGCGACTTAAATAACTGTGTGATAAGCTCCTTAGTGAGCCAAAGCACATGTAGTTTTGCTGATACTGTTCTAATGGTGTCTGTTGATGCACATGACAATAAATTATTCAGTGTTATGGAAGGTTAATTTTATGGAGTTTAATCCTATGCTACTTTCACACTACATAAATAAAGAACAAGGCCAGTTACACTGGAGACATTCCCTAAAATTAATCTGTTATTCTTCTTATAATCAGAGGTATGTGCATCAACAATTAGACTTGCAAATGAAGCCCATGTTTATCTTCAAATGACCAATCACAAAATATGTTAAATGTAAGGTGGTGATGTTGTTGTGTGACTTCAAGTCATGTATAGTGACCCTCTGGCAACCCTATAATGGGGTTTTCTGGGGCTGAGAGTGTATGATTTGCCAAAGGTCACCCAGTGGGTCTCCATGACCAAGCGGGTAATCAAACCCTGATCTTCAGAGTTTCCAGAGTTGAAGTCCCCTGCTCAAATCACTATGCTACATAGGTGATGAAAAAACTGAAGACAGCTGGCAGAGGATCAAGTCCTTCCCAGACTAGGCAGAGTGAGATGAGCCCCCTCAGAAATGATCAGGTAGAGTTGGGCCACTAACATGCCTATGAAGTAAAGTCACTTTAGAAAATATCAATCAGAAGTGCACAAAATGATCACTATTTTGCTATTGGTTTCATGGTACTCAGATTACCACTTTCAGATGATGAGGAAGATGATGTTGATGACAATGAAGATTATTGTTTTAATGAAATGTATTAGGTTTTCACTGTTTTGTAAAATATGCCAATTATGTATCCCCTCCCACTGTAAAAACAGTTCTGAGACCCTGAAATAGTCACAAAGTATAGCAAATAGAGATCTTTCACCATTTGGAAGAGCACTTCAAGGTGAGAAAGCATGATAAAATTAGAATGTATTTTGACCCATTATTCCTTCCCATGTATATTTTACCCAAATGTTGTTCATTTAGAAAGAAGCATATAAACAGGTCCATTCTTCTTTTTCCTCCTAATATGATGTGGGGGTGGGGGGGGGGAAGCATAGGAAAACTGCTACCAATTCACTGTCAATTACTGTGAAATAATTTTTTATGATCTGGGAAATGGAATGTAAATAACTTCGGGTGTAGAACAATAAGATTTACAAATATGAAACTTTAATAATATACCTATGTAACTGAAATAAGTGCTCTTGAAAATTATATATAACATTTTGTGAAATTTAATTTTGCCAGGATAGAATGCAAAAATCTCAAGATAATAATCTCATACATTAAATAATTAATCATTCCAACCAATACTGAATATCTACATTCTTTCTCCATGAGAAATAACTGCTTCTTTAGTTTCTTAGCTTTTCCTGCCACCCATACTTTTTTAATTTTAAAAATAAAATAATTATTTTTTCACCATATGAATCTACTTCCCCAATACAAATCCACACTTGAAGAATTTTAATTATTCATTTTTATTATAAACAATATAATCACATGACTCCTAACCAAATGCATCATGCAGATTTTAAAATATCTAGTCATTATACTGGAAAGCGGGAAATGTTTTCTCAAAAGTCATTTAATGGATATTTTTATGTCGTATCTGTATTTTAATATAGCTTCCTGGTTATTCTTTAGTAAAATCTTCAGTTTGCTCATCCAAATGGCCATCTGTCAGGGGTACTTTGATTCTGTGTTCCTGCATGGCAGGGGGCTAGACTGGATGGTCCTTGTGGTCTCTTCCAACTCTATGATTCTATGGTTCTATGAAATGCAGTGTATAAATATTAGAGCCTGTGTGATATAGTGGTATAGTGGATTGACTGTTGGACTAGGACTCTTGAAGACCAGGGTTTGGATATCCACTCATCCATGGAAACCCACTGAATGATCTTGAGGAAGCCACACTCTTTCAGCTTTAGAAGAAGCCAGTACAGACAAAACTACATGATAGGGTCAATATACATCAGTATGAACTTGAATAGCCATGTATGCATTAAATCACAGTTTATTATGGAACTTTTTCTCAATGAATGTATGTCCATGTCTATGTTTTGGCCGAAAATGAAAGCAGTCCACTGGGTATTGGTGTTGTACTCCTGCACTGCCCCTTAAAATAATATTCTGTCTGGGAATAAATCTTTCCTGTGTTTTGTCTAGCTACTTACTTTTGGCAGCTAATAAATATTTGATATTGCTAACAACAGTTGCTACCAGTAAATTTGAGAATAAATTGCATTCAGTGCAACTTTCCTTTGTCAATACAGTTGGCCCTCCTTATCCACAATTTTTTAATCCATGGATTCAATCATCCACTGCTTGAAAATATTCAAAAAAAGTATACATTCCAAATAGCAAACCTTGATTTTCCATTTTATATAAGGGACACCATTTTGTTTTGCCATTATATTTAATGGGACATGAGCATCCACAGATTTTGTTATCCTGGGGGATCCTGGAACCAAACCCCAACAGATAACAAGGTCCCACTGGAGGATGTTTTTAAAATGCTGCAAGAGAAATCCTAAAGCACAATGATAACCAGACAGAGAATTTGTACAGACATTTTAGAAAGATATGCCACAATTTTCCTAGGTTGTTTTCAACCACCCACTTGCAGAGATAACAAGACAATACATCTAAGAGTAAAATATGAACCATGTCATGGGGAATTTGACACTGGCCCTAGTGTTGCCATCGTTGCAATGTACTTTATATTTAATTCCAAAATGGACTGCAAGAACTGCAAGGAGGTCCATATCAAAGTATTTCTTAGAAGAATGTTTCCAGAGTAAGGAAAATAGGTTTTAACTTACTTTTGCTCCTTCTGTAAGATTTTCTGTGATTCATGGAGTTGCAGATGCAACACTGATACATGTACTGTTTCATCATTCTGACAGTGCATTGGGTCATCTTTGCTTCTGTTAGAATTTTCCTGAAACATTGGAGTGTATTTGCCTTCAGAATCTAGAATTTCAAGATTAATTCTCATATCCTGATGATCTCGTAAAGGATATCCACTTGCATAAACTTCCTGAAATGAAAGGTGCACTTATTAATGAAAGACTAACTTGTATAAGTTTTGTAGCACACTTCTGGAAAGCTGAAATATGGGGAAAATGTATTGAACTGACAATATTGCACTATTAAATATTCAATAATCAAGCAGAGCCAGCATGGTGTAGTGCCCTGTACATTGGACTACAACTCTGGAGACCAGGATTCAAATATCTGCTCAGCCATCAAAAACTGGGTGACTTTGGATATGTCACACTCTCTTAGGCTTATGGGAAGGCAAAGGCAAACTGACCCTAAACAAATCTTGCCAAGAAAACCTTATGATAGATTTGCCATATGTTGAAAATGACTTGATGGCACACAACAGCAAAAACAACAACACTTTAATGGAAGGAAAGGGGTAAAGGATACAAATATGGAAATATAGGGGTGGAGGCTGGTCTTCTGACAAACATACATATTAGAAATATTAGGAACAATGCTACACCATAACCTTATATGTGTCTACTCAGAAGATAGCTAAGCCTGGGTCTAGCAGGATTTATTCCCTGGTATGTAGGTAAGGGGTTCCAGATTTGGTGTGTTTAAAAATGTGAATATTTATTTTAACTTATTTTGAGTTTGAATATTTAATTACTTATTTAAATAAGTCATGTATTTATTTACCTGGCAGATACTTTCTAATTCAAAAATCTTTTCGTTCTGGACAAATTTAACACAATCTTTCTCCATAGGTCCTAAGTGATCATTTTTCCTCCAGCACATTTCAGAAGAGCCAAAGCTGTTTTTCAAAATATTTTGAGCTCCTGTTTCCTCCTTTTCAGCAAGTAAAGCTTCATTTATTTTTTTCAGAGCACTCAACTCTTTTATTAACTCTTCCAGCTTAAGCTTCAATTGCCTCCCCTCCTCACGAGCTTTATTTCTTTCAGCTCTTACTTTGCTCCATTTCTCCCGCCAGTTGGCAGTGCAATCTGACCACCAACGCATGGTCTTCTCCATTTGGGCCACCCTGGCTTTGGCTTCTTCAAGCTCCTGAAGTCGTAACTCCTCGGAAACTTCCCAGTCACTGCCATCATAAATATTCATACATGGTGAGTAGGACAAAGGTGGAAAGACTCTTGGAGATACTAACTTTGAACTACAGTTACTACATCTCCTTGCATAATCTCTTTTTTCCACTTCATAAGGCTCCTCAGGTTGGTTTTGAAGAAATTGCTTCTCTTCCATCAAGTTGCACACAGAGTCAAAATTCATGCCTCAGGATACTAGCTTTCACACCTAAAGCAAAAAAGAGTCCTGGAGTTATAAACATTTTAGACAAATATTTAAAAAACAATTTTAAACAAGTGTAAACATTTTAATCAGACCAACATGATTATTAAGGATACACTATTTAATTCAATGCCAAGTCTGATTTTTTTTACTGCATGTAAGATTAGACTCATCCAAAGCTCAAAATGCATCTGAGGAAGTTGACTTAATTCTATGAAAGCTCATGCCGCCAACTTCTTTCTTTAGTTAGTCTCAAAGATGCTACAAGATCTATTCTACAGGCTAAGGAGATTATCAGGCAGGGGAAATTGGGGGGAGGCATACTCCTGGCAAAGTAGCGCAATCATGTTGAAAATTTTCAGACCACATTGTGTTTATTCAGGACTTAATCCATGAAGAACTAGCAATGCTCCAGCAACAAAACATTCACAGGACTTCCCCAGGACTTTGTTGCTGGAGCATTGCTGGTCCTGGATAAGCATGATGTGTCTGAAAATCTTCAGCATGATCGCACTACTTTGCTGGGAGTATGCCTTTTACTTCCAGCCTTTCCCCCTCACATGATAATCTCCTAACACAGACATATCTTTGAATTCTATAATTAAAGTTAATTTACCTTTTGTTGTAACAAACCTATTTAGAGAAGATAATAAATTTGATATACTCAAGATCATTGCACACAGCTGCCTGTGCCTTTCCTGTCACACACTCAAATATGACCCCCCCCTTTAGTGTCCTTGCAGCAAGATCTAAATGGAACTATGGGCCTTTGCAGACTGCCAGAAATAATGCATCTTGAGGCCACTTTAACTGCCCTGGTTCAGTGCTAGGAAATCATGGGAACTGTAGTTTATTGTGGCACCAGAGCTCTCTGACAGAGAAGGCTCAATGTCCCAGAAAAAAATACAATGCCCATGATTCCTTAGCACTGAACCAGGACAGTTAAAGTGGCCTCAAGTTGCATTATTTCTGGCAGTCTGCAAAGGCCCTATATCTTTTTTAAAGTCCAGAGTTGTTGCTACAATCATTTTATTGTTAACAATGACTGAGTTTTGCATACCATGATTCATGTGGTAGTTACAAAGTCACATACTTTTGCACATGAATCTTGACATGGGATGAATACAGCTTGAACAAAGTCCTATTTTAGGAATAATGTGTTATTTACCTAATAGTAGACGCTAGAGGTTAAGACCAAATTCAGTAATTACAAAAATGTTTTTTATGCTTTTATTTTGACTGATTTAGAGCCATGCTGCTTTGACTCAGGACCTGAACATGAGAAGATTCAGGAATCCAAAGATATGTGCCTTCCAATCTATAAATGGAAATGCAAAAATTTCTATAACTGTTTTTTCTTTGCCAGAATTGCATGAAATTGGCAGGTTCAATATCCCTTTAGGAGAGGTTACGCCTGTCAAATTTTTGAAAAATATCAATTTATTATTTATTTATGTATTAATAAACATTGCAGCTGTGTTGTTCTTGTTTTGCAAGAACAGCTTCTCATTTCAGAAGAGACCAAGAAAGGACACAGACAGTCTTCCTCAGCTCCTTGTATAAAGGGTGGACATGACTGAGGTTTCATTATTAACAAGCTTTCAAGATTTCATAAGGATAGCTGCAGCAGTTCATGTGGAAGGGGAATTTTTTTGGAGAGGATGATTTGCTTTTTAATTTTTCCTTCTGATTTTAGGAAAATTTCTATGAAAATGGCACATACCATAGAAGTGTCCCAGGTGAGACAGCTGCAAAATTCCAGAGGGATAGGTTCAGGGTCTAGGGAATTATGAAGCCTGAAATCCAATTTGAGGCTTTAATTATTTTTTTAAAAAATGTGAACTATGTGCAGCACTACTTAAGTTATAAGAACAACCATAGGCATGCACACTCAAACACGAATCCAAATAAACATTATTTCTTTTCTTCTTATGAAAGTCACTACCTAATAAACATATATCTACACCTGAGGGTGTAGTGATTTGAGCATTGGACTATGACTCTGGAGGCCAGGATTTGAATTCCTACTCAGCCATGGAACCCACTGGGTGACCTTGGGCAAATCACACTCTCTCAGCCTCAGAGGAAGGCAATGGCAAACCCCCTCTAAAGAAATTTACCAAGAAAAACCTGTGATAGTTTACCTTAGGGTTCACATAAGTCAGAAGTTACTTGAAAGCACAACAGCAACAAACACGCCTGTAATTCAATTGCAGCAAAGTCAAACCTGTGATGAATAAAAGTGAAATTCCTTTCTTTCTGGAATGATTGAATGAAAGAAAGTAAGAGAGAGAAACAAAGAAGAAGCCATCCCACTGAATACTAAGCATGAAAAGAAATCTCATCACTACATAGCAATTTAACAAGCTGAGAGAAAACAGGGCACTCTCTGATTTTTAAAATAAGCAAAATTACTTTCCCAAACCACAGTGATCAGGGACCATCTGTAGTGTTGCCATATTTTCATAATAGTAATAAGCAATTGCCAAAATTAATGATATGCTCATGCTGAGTTGACTATCAGGAAGCAGCTACAGGTATTAACAAATTTATATTCTATCTAAATACTACATGACATTAATAATTTCAGTTAATCTAGCATGTATTTATCTCTTGATTCCTGACTGTCATGTACTTATAAAATTTTGTTCAATTTATAAATGATGTATGCATTTCTGCCTTTAAGAGGGGCTCACTCTACAAATTATAGGATTTTTGGCCTCTGTTGAGCCCATATAAAAGGAGAAGCTTTCCATCCTCAAATAAGGGGCATTCCTTATAATAAGGAATACTTGCCAGAACTAAAAGGGACATGCTTTCTGGCCCTGAAAGGACAGACATCCCTGGGACACTTAGAAAGTTGGAAACCCTAAACACAAGGATTTCAAGGTGAACCTGTCAGTTACCCTAACCCACTCTTTCCCTCTCCTCTGGATGTTTTTCCACAAAGAGGATATTTTTGTTGCCAGACTCTAGTTTTCCAGCACTGAAATTCCCTCAAGGCTTTCTCTGGAGCAAGGTTTGCTTCTGTTAGCTTGAAAAGAAGAGAGTCCACCAACTCATGAAGCACCTGAACTGTTCTGAAGGACCTATCCATTCCAGGAGCATGGACCTAGCTGACTATAATTGCATCCCATCCCTATCAGAAGCCATGTAGGTGGAAATCAACAGAATGGTGATTTAACACAAAATTCCATCCTGATATTTTTCTCGCTCTGTATTCTCAGTTTATAAATTAAGGAGAACACATGGTAATCTTATCTAAAATGATTTATGTCTCCCCTTAAAGAAGTGTACATGTTTTAATTTAAAGCCCATGTTTTTCTTTATTTATTAAGACAAAAATGTTTCCAAGTTATAAGATAAGACCAAAACATAAAGGAAACAAGTTCTCATTCGTTATCTCCAACACCACCAATTCCAAATCCAGAACATAAATAAAAGTCATCTGTACTGCTTGGTTCTCCCACTGAGTCTGATAGATTCCACAGCTGAGTTTAGTTTACAGTATTCCCAGCCTGAAGACCACACAGATGACTTATGAGAGTTTTGAAGAATCAGATGCTCTGAAATGTTTCTGCTTGAAGATGTGGGGGTGTGGGAGTTATACGCCCATACATATTTTCTTACATTGTAGATCACAGTGTGCATACTTGGATAAACTTGTGTAAAAATGACATTTACATATAGGTAGCTGTTAAGGACAATATTTAATGTCAGACAATGTCATTTAAAATTAACTTGTTATCTATCAGCACAGCATATACCTCATACCGAAAACATCCCTATTTTTCATACAAACTTCTACCTGAGAGACCTAATTTCCATGTCTATTTGTTCTCTCTAATCTACTCTTAGACCAATCTGTGGTTGTGCTCCAAGAGAAACAAAAGGAAGGAAGGAAAAGAAAAGACAAAGTCTTGAAAGGTGCTACAATATATAGAAAAACGTTAATCAGAGATATAAAATGCATGGTACATTTCAGATTGCATTTTCTCAAGGGTACAAAAATAAACAACAAACAAGAAATACAAGAAATTTATTTACTACTTTTTATAGTCCACCTAATCATCTACCATGGAACTCATACTCTCTCTCTCTGTATATGGGTTCCAGGTAATGTGTCATCCACAAAATGAGTGAACCCAAATCTGCTTAGCTTCAGTAAGGTGGCTAGATCATGGTGCCTTCTGACCATTTCCTTGCTCCCAATACTTTGCTTAAAAGATTAGGCTTTAAATATATTGAGCTTTTTATATTCTGTTTTTTCTCTACTCTGGTGTTGCCTGTGCCCCCTCCACCCAACTTTTACTTAGCTGCCTTGCTGTCACTTTGCCCCAACATCACTTGCCATCTTTGCTGCCAGATAAGATACCCAGGATGTTACACATGGATAAGCTATTATTTATAATCAGATGCCTTTGTTACCCAGAATCCCCTTCATATTCAAAATATTAAAAACCTCATATGCTATCCTTTGCAAAAATATGAAATTCCCTGATGACCTCCAGATGAGAATTAGAGGCAAAAGGTCCTCTGCACCCATGGCCTGGGCAGCCCACCCTTAATCCTTAAGGAATGCATTTCCCCCAGACAGTCAGGAGAGTTGCGAATGGGATTTTCCATGATGAGATCATCCAAACCATCAAGAGGTGTATTGTGTCATCCTTTCACAAGCACCCTCAGCCATCCAAGGTGTAATGTTTGTATTGTGCCACCCAGTCTAACACCCTCCCACCCATAGGAAGGGGCATTGTGTCACCCACCCACACATTTCCCCAGGATATTGACCCCTCGGATTAAGACCACCACATACAATGGAACCCTATACAGCAGGGTGCCATCATCGCAATTATCGCCTTCCGCCCCAGGGCCCATTTGGCCCTATATAAGCCCCAGATTTTGGCCAGTCAGTGTGCTAGATTCATGGTCTAAACGACTCCATGTCACTCTGACCTGTGAACCTAGTTACCGGCAAGTCAGGCTCAAAACCCAGGCTGCAGAGCCTCACTTGTCTCCCTATCATTCCACATTTTCCATTCGCTTCCCGGGAAGAAGGCTACGTCTCGGTAAGTATCGCCATTAGTAACGCCTGCATTTCTGTTCCAAACTCCAACCTTGATCTTCCTGAGCCTTGTGTGTGTGTGTGTGAGTGCATGTTCTGTGAGTGAGTTTTCCCCTATTTTAATAAATTAGACATCTAGTGGTTAACCAATATCTGTCTCAGCTCCATTTCTTGGGATTCTCTGGTCTCTTGGTATAAACACCAGGAGAACGGTTTCATTGAGCTTTTGTAGCAAGCTCCCTCTTGCAATATTTGAGCTAATTATAAAATTCCCCTAAGGATTCGGTGCTACACCTTCAGGGAAGGATCATAATCTTTTAAAAAAGGAACATTAGAAGTGAAGAAGATGGTTCTTAGAGCAAATATTTCGTGGATGAATCTTATTAACTGCTCTTGAGTTGACTTTGACTCACGGCAACCTTACCCTAGTGATATCTTCAGTTTTCTCTTCTGAGTCAGAGTGTACCAATGTATCATCCACATATGATAGCATATGTGGATGTGATGTGGGCACAACTTTGTCTACATTTTTACCACATGGGAATGGCATATACTTGGACTGGATATACAAAGCCCTGAGGGCATCTAGTGAAACAATGCTGAATTCTCCTGAATTCGAATGCAAATTTGTAAAAGCAGCTCTGATGTAGACGAATTGAATGAAATGCATTGGCCAAACTATAACTCTATAGTATTTGGCTCTGGCTGCGATTGCTACCAAGATTTCATTGTATTTTGCCACCACTGGAGCTACTGGGGATGTGACTGCATTAAGGGCTCTGAAATCTACAGTCATCCTCCAAGTAACACCATCCAATTTCAAAATGGGCCATAGAGGCACATTGCAAATAGACTGCATTGGAATGATTACATTCCATTTTAACAGCCCCTCTATGGCTTTGGCAATTCCCCCTTCTGCCTCCATGGGGTATCTGTATTGCTTTTGAGGAGGTAGATATTTTCCCTCTATCAAGATGCATGCATCCTTAACTGTGCCACACTCAATCTTGTCTTTGATCCACACCTCAGGGAAATCTGTCAGCCATGGATCTGTGTTTAGTGGGAAAGGGAGCATCGGGACTTTCAGGGCAGTACACATGTGAATGGCTGAGATCTGCAATGGAGCCTCTTCAAGCTGCCAGAGAAATCCGTTTGTCAGGTCTACAGTAAAATGAAATTTCACACCTAGGTCTACAGTAAAATGAAATTTCACACCCATCTTCTGCTCCCTGGTTTTCACATTCCTTGATGAAATCTAAAATGGAGCCAACTTGAAGCAGAATCTTGTCCCAGATTGGAATGTGTTGCTTGCCCATTCCATATCCCACTAATGCCATGGTTGATGAAGTCTTTGATCCAAAGCTAACTAGACTGTGGTGTAGTGTATTGAGTGCAGTGCCTGGATCTACTAGCAATTTAGCTGGTCTTGAGCTCGGAGCCTTTCCAACTTGAGCATCTACCATGGCTCACCCTCAAAAATCTGGGGCGAGAGTGGCTATCACTTGCTGACACAGTGGCTTTTGTATAGAAACTGCTGCTTATGTTTGTTCTTCCATAACCTCTGAAAGGTGCGGTCTCAGGGGGATTTGTAGAGTGGTTTTCTGCTTGGATAGAATCCAAGGGAGCAGGTTGGTTTTTAGCCACAGGATCTGTGATCCTGCTTGTGTTCTCGGGGAACTTGGAGGTGATCACTTAGGGAAACCACCCTCCTTCAACCAAGAGGATCCTGGGCAATCCTAATCTCTTTCAAAGGGTTTGGGGGGTGGATTCTTGTCTCTGTTTGCCATCCATGGCATGGCTTAAAGTGCACAACAGATCTACGGTGGGCTTTCCATCTAGTGTACACCCAATTATGTGTATACCCAATTTTTTAAGTTGATGCCACAACATCCTCCTGACTTCTGAGTAAACCCCCACTTTCAGATCATATCCTCCTGAAACCAATCATGGGGAACGTTTTGGATGTGGATATGGCTGATGTGGATTTGGTTTAAATCCCTTTTTGTATGTGTTATTATACCACTTCCCTTGTTTTTAGGTTTCTTTTGTTCTTCTGAAAGGGGTTTGGAATGAGGGCCATTATTCCTATAGGTCAAGTAGACTGGGGGCCTTTGCAGACTGCTAGAAATAGTGCAAATTGAGTCCACTTTAACTGCCCTGGCTCAGTGCTAGGGAATAATGGGAACTGTATTTTTTTCTGAGACATTGAGCCTTCTCTGTCAGAGAGCTCTGGTGCCAGAATAAACTACAGTTCCCATGATTCCCTAGCACTGAGTCAGGGCAGTGAAAGTGGACTCAATTTGCACTATTTCTGGCAATCTGCAAAGGCCCTGGGTCTCCTTCTTTCTATCACTTTTTAGTTCATGACTTTGGCACTTTGCCTGAGCTTCAGAGCTAGATCTGGTCTATTTAAGGACTTCCAAATCCTTTGTTCAGTGTGCTGGTTAAAATTCCAGGTATCTCCACATCACTTTGAATTTTGACTTAGCTCTGACCCTTTTGCCACTTTCCCCATCCTGTTCCATGCAACTTGGGTCCAACATCATCATTTCATCATCAGAGCAGCCTCGTCAGATAATTATCACCATTAGAAGGCCTTTTGTCTTTTTCAAGTTAACTATTTTATTCTTAAGTTCTTGTGTGTGTGTGTGTGTGAGTGAAAGCTGACTTAATAGTGTGTGTTTTCTCCCAATAAACTTGCAATCATTTGAAATAATCTTTCTCTGCCAATCTATTATGTCTAGCTACCTATAAATAGGTATGATCTCAAAGCTAATTAATTGAGCTAATTAAAATGGACAGAATGCAGGCATCCACCGAAGTTTGAATATTCCAACTGTGCAATTGGAATTGTTTGAACTTCAGACATAAAGGTTAAAAGAAATAGTGATTTGGCAGATGCAAAGGAAGGACACAAGGTGTTGAGACATACAACGGGGCACTGAAATATGATTTTTTTCATCCCTTGATTCAGTCATTGATTCAGAATGGGGAATGCAACTGTAAAATCAGAAGAAAACAAGGACTTAGAAGGGCAGCTTTGAAAGAACTAGACTAGATTCTGAAGTATAAAGATACAGTTGGACCTTTGTATTTGTAGGGGGTCTGTTCCAGACCACCCCTACCCCCATGGTGAATATGAAAATGTAGTATCACAAGTCCCATTGTCCCTAATGGCTGCATGATGTATGCGCAGCTGTGCACACCACCATTGAGTACAACAGGGCTTGCCATAGCACATGCTTAAATCCATGGATGGCAGGCCTGTGGATGGTGAGGTCCTACTGTGTAGCATTGGACATTAAATTTAAAGTTGTCCATACCGTCATATTTCGAGTTTCTTTGGGTGGTTATGAAAGACAGACAGTGAACAAAGCTGCTAGGAAGATTTGAAATGTGGTCCTGGAGAAAAGGATTACAGATACCACAGTCTACTAAAAAGACAAATAAATGAGTGCTAGAGGAAATCAAGCCTGAATTCTGCCTAGGAGCCAAGATGACTAAACTGAGGCTGTCATACTTTGGACATATCATGAGAAGACGTGGCTCATTAGAAAATATAATAATGCTTGGTAAAGTAGGTGGCAGGAAAAATGGATCAATCAAGCTAGTTGTAACCTTGAGTCTACAAGATCTGAGTAGAGCTGTTGATAACAGGGTGACTTGTAAGTCTCTCATTCATAGTAGAAGTTGATGTGATTCATCTTCTCTTGATTCCTGACTGTCATGTACTTATAAAATAAATAACAGGATACAAGAGAGACAGTATAGCTATAGCTTGGCGGCTGCTGTTGTGGCCCATTCATAATACTAGTGTCTTGGGTTAGCCAATATCTACAGGACAGTAAGAGGGGGTATCATAAAGTTTTAATTATCACCTTTTAAAAAATTGGACCGAAAGTTTGTTTTTATTTGTAGTTCTTAACAGCTCTCTGTAGTCATCATCCAGATTTACACATTTTTCTCAGTGTTTTTTGACCCTCCAAATACCATTATTGCAGAAGTCTGCAGATTGCACCTTAAACCACCCTTCCACTTCATGAATGACATCATCTGTGTTGTCAACTCAGCAACCCCGCAATGGATTTTTCATTTTTGGGAAAAGGAAAAGTCACTCTGTGATGATGATACGGACAAAATTTTATCAATATACTATAATAACTTCTGGTGATAATTATTATTTTACAATACCCTCTTGTACTCTACATCTTACACTTTAGTCACTTCTGGCACAATCTGTAACAAAAATAAAGGACACAATGATCTGATTTTCTCAACATCATGCACTAACGGACCAATAATATTACTGACTAAATTTCATCAATATACCATAATAACTCCCAAGTGATAATTATTACTTTTCAATACCCCCTCAGAATAAACAAGTGGTCTATAATGTATGGTTTCTCTGCAATAGTTGTTTTTTTCTTCCTCTTAAAGACAATTTGCAGATGAAAACAACAAGAAAAGATCTTGCATGTGCATCAGTTCAGCTGACTGGAACGGAGTGACTCCCTCACAGCCTGTTTATCCAGTGTCAGGGTTACAAGAACCTCAAAGTATTGGGGAGGGAAACACTTAAAGAAGAGCTGGAATACAGAGAAAAGACAAAATCTGGAGACAATTTTTGTAACAAATTACAATTGACATCAGAGATAATTACATTCTTTAATCTCCTCAGATGTTCATCCAGTAAAACTGTATCTACTAATAATGCATATTTTTCTTTCCAGATCCTTGACTATGTATTTTAAAAATCTCTGTTACATGGGCTTTGAAGTCAAGTTTGACACATTCTGTAGCAAGTGATTCAGTTATACTGTTACTTTTATTTATTTAATATTAAAAAGAATAATAAGAAAAAACAGCACAAAACATTTTTCCCCTACAGTGCAAACCATAAGATTTCATTCCATTAAAGATCAATGAATGAATTCTAACAGGATGGAATTAAATCTCAAATAATAGACAATTCACAACACTTTTAAAACTTGTCTAAATCAAATTGTTAGTTCCAAAAAAAGTTTACCCATTGAACCAATGGAAACTTAATAAATCAATAAACACTTTATGTCCCATTGATTCAATATACCTATTCATTTGTTGGAAGTTAACAGTTTGAATTCAGGAGCTAAATTTGAGATAAGAGGAATTAATGATGTTTATGTGGTGCACACTACTGCCACCTTTCTCCTTTTTCATGTTCTAGCTGGCAGTCGTGTGGAAACTTGTTATCCCCACCCTTGCCATCTAATTTAAGTGTAAGGGACCCACACTGTCTTTTGCATGATGTCCCACCTCCAAAACTTCAAAATATTAGTAGCGTGATTTGTTATTAAAACGTAGGCCAAGTGATGTTGGAACAAGAAGAAAAGTTTATTTTAAAACAGCATGTAATAAATGTAACTTGCATCAGAACTTGCTACTATAGTCTTTTTTAGTTACAAAATTATGTTTGTTTCTAATTCACTCATAGTACCTCAGCCACATTGGCTAGCAATATCTATCTGGAGAGAACACCACAGCAACTCTCTTCTTTAGAGTTCTGTAAGTGTTTAGAGTCTCTCCTTTCTAGATTCTAACTCCCCAAAATACAGTTCCCTCAGGAATGCCCTAAAACACAGCCCTCTCTCTGGCTTAACTTTCTCAACTGTCTGTTCATCTTAACACTAAATCTAACTGTCCACCAACTGTCAGCCTGGGCTTTTTAAATGCTCCCAGTTTAAATCCCATTGGCTGGCTCTCACCTGCCTCCTGATTGGCCAACTGGACATTCTATTTACCAGACACCTCCCCCCTTTAGCAAGTGTATGGACACACATAACCTATTGGTTATGTGGGCCCATAAACCCCTATAATAAATTATACTTACCATCAAACCATGACATGTATAACATTCAATAATCAACAACATTTATGTACACAATACATTTATGCATATATGAACCATTACCTGTTTAACTATATTACATTACCGTCTTTTGTTTTATCCATCTCCCTTCCTTTCAATCAAATCCTCAGATTTAGGTATAGGATAGGAGTCAGTTTGGGGAATTTTATTAAATTGCCTATAATCAACACAAAATTGAATAGTATGGTTGGGCTTTTCTACTAACACTACTGGTGAAGCTCAAGGACTATTGGATGGTACAATAATCTCCATCTTTAACATTATATCAATTTCCTCCCCAATACTATTGGCTAATGGACTGGTGACTCGATATGGAGGAATGGCTATGGGGCTTACCTCTCCAGTATTGATATGATGATATATCCCCTGGACTTTTCTGGGTACATCTGAAAAAATATCCTCAAACTCTTTTAACACATTCAGTATCTCTGACTGTTGCTGGGGAGTAAGAGACGTGTTAAGAGTAACCTCTTGTATCTTTTCTTTCCCCGCATTCTCAAATTTCCACTGAGGAAGGACAATGTCTTTGTTATCCATCTCTCTAACAGCATATAATACCAAATTTTCCCATCTAACATAGGGCTTCAGCATATTTACATGCACCAGTTTACACCCCACATCATCTCCCAAGTCCATTATATAGTTTACATCGTTGATCTCTGTAACTTGAACTGGTCTCATCCACACATACTGAAGTTTATTTCCTCTAGTTGGTCGAAGGACTAACACCTCATCTCCTGGCAGAAAAACACCTCATCTCCTGGGCCTTTTTGTCATACCAAGTCTTTTGTTGACCTTGAGCTGTTTTCAAGTTTTCTCTGGCAACTCTCAAGGCTTGTCTTAGGGATGTCATCAGGTTCCGAACATACAATACCACATCTTCTGTCTCTCTTTCCTCTGGGGATTCCTACTCATGTCAAATAAGATCTAAAGGTCCTTTTACTTTGAGTCCAAACATTAACTCAAATGGGCTGAATCCCAAGCTTTCTTGCGGTACCTCTCTATAGGCAAACAGGTGTTGCCACTTGGTGTCCCAATCATTCCGGTTTTCTGCAGTATCGGATTTTATCATGTTGACTAAAATTCCATTAAAGTTTTCTATAAGCCCGTTACTTTGGGGGTGATAAGGGGTTGTGGTTAAATGTTTCATTCCACAGACCTCCCATAACTTTTGCATCACTTTAGAAGTAAAATTACTTCCCAAGTCTGATATTATCTCACTAGGGAATCCTCATCTACAGAAAATGTTTATCAGAGCATTAGCCACAGTCATTGTCTCTATATTCCACACAGCTACTGCTTCAGGATATCTTATGACATAGTCCATTAGAGTAAGAACATATCTATTCCCTCTTTGGGTTGCCTGTGGGAACAGCCCTACTATATCTATGCCTATTCTCTGGAATGGCTGTGACATTACTGGTAATGGACAAAGCTTGGCTCTGGTCTGATCTCACCCTGTGCCCACTTTTTGACAAGTGTCACAAGATTTACAATATATATATATATATATATTGTCCCATCTTTGATCAATAAAAATTTAAAGAGATTCTTTGAGTAGTTTTCTTAATTCCTAAATGACCTCCAAATGAACTAGAATGGGCTATTTCCAGTATCTGGTTTCTATATTTCTGAGGGACTACCAACTGTTTTTGAATTTTTTTTCTAAGTATTATATTTACACTTGAAAACCTCTCTATATAAGCGGTCTTGAATGATTTTAAATCTGAGGGTGATTCTCACTAAGCTCTACATTAACTTCTTCCTCAGCTAGAGTGAACAAAGGTTTTAAACTTTCATCTCTCTTTTGTTCTTCACCACATTCGGCTTGGTTCTCAATTTTAATTTCCTCACAACTCTCCTCCTCTGTTATCTCAGTTATACCACTCTCATCACTAGTGACCACATCTTGTTCGGTTTGACCTTCAGGTATTTGATTGATCTGTTTGGAAACTTTTAAAAGCAACATGCTGCTAATATTTTTGATATGATTTCTGCTAATACTACTGATTACTATTGTACTTTGGAATACTGTACTGTATTGGAATTTGTACTTTTTGGCCACTCTTTCTCTCTAGGAAGTTTATATTTTTTAAAAAATAAAATAAAATAAATACAAAATGAATATCATTAACACTGTATTTTCCACTTCTGGCCTGTATCCAATGATGTTACTGAGCTAGTTCAGGTCCAAGCACATTTTTACTTAGTGCAAGGATGCTATCAAGCACAAGAATGTTGTGCAAGCAGTTGCCCACCTTTTGCAGAAAAAATTGTGAAACAGTATAATCGTGTGCAACTGTACTTCCAAGGATTACCAGGCTGCTATGATTGTGCAGGATGCTTATTTAAATCTTTCAGTGCAGTTAATACTTCTCTTTCCATGATCTCAGTGGGACTGTGATAGCACACTAGACATCACTAATGGTCAGCTAACGGTAACAGAATTTGTTTTGTTGTAAATTGTCCGAAGTGTGGTGGTCATAACACATTTGCATGTTAGCCCTGTAGTTCAACTTGATACTTACAAAACACGATGGATCTTTTGGGGAGAAAGAATAATTTACCCACTTATCCTTTCTTTTGGCAAGAAAGAGTGGCTTATACTGTAGATTTTATACACAGCCAACATAATTTGAAACTATAGAGATTTATTCTTCTTATGAATCAACAAACCAGATGCCCTGGAAACAGGAAAGAGATTCTCATTATTCAGGCCTTCTCAGTAATGAGCTATAAGACTGCAGACTGTTGTCAGTCTTTCATTTTTTCCCCTCTCAAATCAGGCATATAATTGTAATTACTTCCAGGAGTCCTGGAGTTTGTAATAGAGAGGGCTTCTTGGATCAAATCTATTTCAGATATAAAAATACTTTCTGTATTTACAATAATAATAATAATAATAATTTTTATTCCTTACCCGCCTCTCTTCACAGCTTGAAGTAGGTTACAACATAGTTAAAAAACACAATTGTTACATAAAATACATATATTAAAATGCAACTCTACAAAATATTTATATTAAAATACATGAACAATGATTAAATATAAAATTCATGTTTAAAATTTATGATTAAAACTACCTGGGTAGGCCTGCCAGAAGAGACAGGTCTTCAAATGTGTTTTATATTTTGTCAGCTGGTCTAGCTGTTGGATCTCTTCTGGCTTGTCATTCCACAGTCTTGGGGTGGCTGATGAAAAGAGGTCCTCTGTGTGATGGCTGCCAGTCAAATTCTTGCAGGCTGTAGCAGCCACCCCTTAGAGGACCTCAGTGTTTGGGGAGGATTGTATGGGAGAAGGAGATCCTGTAGGTAACCTGGACCCAAATCATGTAGACCAATACTTTGTACTTTGCCTGGAAACTAATTGGCAGCCAATGGAGTGATTTGAATATGGGTGTAATATGTTCATTCCTAGATGTTCCTGTAACCAATCTGGCTGACCAAACTGGAGTTGCCAAACTTGTCACAAAGGTAGCCCAATGTAGAACACATTGCAGAAGCAACCTTGAGGTTACCGGTGCATGCACCACTATCTTTAGGTCCTCCAAATCTAGGAAGGGGCATAGCTGGCATATCAGCCAAAGCTGATAGTAAGCACTCCTGACCATCACATCTACCTGGACTGCCATTTGGAGAGATGTATCTAGGAGCACTCGCAAGCTGTGGACACAATCCTTCAGGGGGAGTGTAAACCCACCCAGAACTGGTTGACACACCTCTATTCCCAGATTCACACCCTTGATGGCAAGCATCTCTGTTTTGTCTGGAATCAGTTTCAATTTGTTTTTCCTCATCCAGTCCACTACCTCCTCCACGCATTCATTCAGAGGAGACACACTATCTTTAGCTGAGGCTATTTTGGAAAGCATGGAGAAATATATTATACATCATCAGTGTATTGATAACACCCCACCCCATGCCTCCGGATGATCTCTCCCAGTGGCTTCATGTAAAATGATCCAGTGTAATCCCTCTCACAGAGTTGCTAGACACTTTGTTGTTGGCCTCTGCTTAAGTGACAGCATCTAAGTCAGCTCGTATGTGAGAGATTTTATCTGCAAAATGGTTGTTAAAAGCATCACAGTGAGCTACTGAAGGTTCTAATAGTGGGTTCAGAGGGCGAGGGTACCTGAGTTAAGCCTCTTACCACTCTGAACAGCTCAATTGGACATGAATCTGCAGATGCAATGTGTGCAGAGAAGAAAGCTTTCTTTGCTGCACATACTGCCACCTTATAGGAACGAGGATGTCCTCTATATCACGTCTTGTCACATAAAAGTCAAGTTTTCCGCTATCTGCGCTCTAGTCATTGTCCTTCCCATCATCATGTGCAACCAAGTGACTTTAAGAAATTATGTGCAAGTCACAATTTTCCTAATTTGTCATTAATTTAATTGTATACTGTATTTCCTGTTAAGATGGTATCAGATGTTAAAAACTTCTGTTTATTGTATTTTTATATAACTATTATTAATTTGTATATCTCTTCCTAGTAGAACCAGAAAACTCTGATCTTTCAGCAACCATACCATCTTGAACACACCCAATCTTGTCTTGTTTTGGAAACTAAGGATGGTTGGACTTGACCAATACCAGGAAGGGAGACTATGAGGTCTAGGAAAGAATTATCACTGAAACCATGGAGAACCTCTGTCAATCAGTCAACAGTACTGAGTTCAATTGACCAAAGGTCTGACTCAGAATGAAAAAAGCTTCATATATTCCTCTCTTTTCTTAATTTTCATCATCAATGATACTAAAGATGTGATGCTACTTCATTTGGAATTCCTACATTTTCAGTACAGGAAAGCTAAAAAGAAAAATAAGGCATTGTTTCCATTACAAGCAGCCTGAAACCCCTTTGCCCTCCTATCTGTCTTGGGAAGGGAGATTAAGGTAGGGTACCACATAAGGAACAGCAGAAACTATGTTAGACTACTGATCAATGACTGGAAGATTTTCAGTAGATCAGCAATGTTCCTAACAATAGTTAAACAGTAGAAGAAAATCCTTTTTTGTCCTCCTAAATTAGGCAACTAAATTATGAATGCTGGGTGGGTGGAGAGAATAGAAATAGTTTTAAAAATGAAAATCTTTGTCTATGAGTCCACTTTTAGTACTGAAGGGTTGAGCAACTGTTCAGAAACATCCTGTATGTTAATTCACTGATCCTCCTCCCCTCTTGAACCGTCATTTTGCATCTGGCAATGTTTATAAATTAATTCCTAAAACATGACTACATCAGTGCTAATATCTGAATGCTGAATGCATTGTGTACAAGTTTGGATTTCCTTTCAAAAGAAGCCACTGAGGTTGGCTGTCACCCATAGTCTGCTTTGGGGAAAAAGAAATAAAGTATCACTTTCATGGTACATGCTTATAAGTGTAGATAATATACAGCTGGTATGAGGTAAACTGCTTATGGTCATCCAACAAACATGATATTGAATTAAACTAATTCTGATGTTATCTGAAATCGGGAACATATAAGCATTAAAAAGAAACATCTGCTAAGCCACGAGGACTTTAAAATTCTCCATCTATTACAAATCTAGTATAGAATTGATATGCAAGTCATTTTGTTTCTTTCAATTGGGCCACATACTTGTGCTGACTTAAATTAATTTGTCTCCTGTTGAGACAACTACTAATGTGTTACATATGTATCATAGAAGAATGTTGGGGTTGGTATTTTTTAAAGTAAACATGTTTACCCATTTAACTTGATGAATGTATTCTTGATGGTAGAATTCTAGGATAACCTATCTCCCTCCATGTGTGGACTTAATTTACAAAGCCTGCATCTGCACTGCAGAAATAATGCAGTTTAATACCTAAGTAAATTGCAATGTTGTAGGTAGACCCTGCAGAGTCTTTCCACTAAGTTGAGATTTCGTTGAATCTTCCTTCAAAATAAAACTGAACTATTTAGCTATTTAGCTTTCTCAGTCAGAGAGATCTGGTGCCACAACAAACTACAAATCTCAAGATTCCATAGCATTGAGCCATGGCAGTTAAACTGCATTATTTCTGCAATGCATATATAGCCCAGCCAAATATGTAAGAGGAAGTCCTATTGCTCCCTGAGTCTCGTAGATAGGGTAAGCAGTTTTATTTTGAAGGAAGATTCAAGGAAATCTCAACTCAGTGGACAGACTGAAGGAGCTGCTTGGTGTTCTTTGTTAGCTAAGATTGCAGGATCTACCTACAACATTGCAATTTACTTAAGGCAACAGTGCAGATAAATAATATAGAAATCAAACAAGTGTCTGTTAAAAGAGATGTATACAACACAATCACTTACATCTCAGTCATTTTAATTATATTCAATATCTACATTGGGATGGGAAAGGTTTGGCTCACAGGCTACCAACAGGTCTCCTGTTCTACCTTGGTTCCAATAGACACACTTTCTATCAGCCATAACAGCTAAACAGAAGATACCTTGTCAGAGCAGTGGAGCTCAGAATACCAGAATCTGAACAACAAAATAATATTGTACTACCAATCTGCTTGTAATATATCCAAAGACATTTGGCTGGCCACTGCTGGAAAAAGAATGCTGGAACAGGAGAGACAAGTATATTGCCAAGGAACATATAGTGAATCTAGAGCAATTTATGAAACTGGAAACTTATTCCTTCATGCAAATCATTTTCCATTCCCAAAATTTTCAGCAGTGTTGTGATATGCTTGGAATCACTCATCCTCTATATCCCATCTTTTACACCTTCTCTCAGTATTTCCTGCTCTCTTTCAATCTTTGTGGGTTTTTCTCATTCCTGAGGAAGAGTTGCATGACCAGGCAAACCCCCAGACATTGCCAGAGATCCAGGAGAAAAGTAATTAAGTTCTGCATCAAAAGAGGTAGACTTTGGTAAAGAGGGCACTCTTTACATAGCAGCTACCCATATCAACTGTCCACTGTTTTACAGCTCACCCCATAATGCATATTCATTTTTATTGTCTTGTCATTGCCTTTATAATGGTGAGTCTGCATGCTGTATGTCCTGAATAAGGAGCCAAAACTGCCTTTTGAAATGGTAATCTGCTAGAAAGACAGTGCAGCTGTGTTCCAGATCCTGCTGTGCCTTCCAATATTTGTCTTGGCATAAGCTAATGTTCCCATTTAAACATTTATTTATTTCAAACATATCAGAAAGATTTTTCTCTTCATCCAAGAACCACTGTACCATTCTCTGAGGACAGGATGATAGTATCGCAGGGGTAGGCAACCTTTCCCCTTTAAGGGCCAAGGGACTTCAGCTCCCAGAATCCCAGGAGCTATTGGCCAACATGGGACTATTGGCCAACATGGCTGAGGCTTCTGGGAGCTAAAGTCCCTCGGCCCTTAAAGGGGAAAGGTTGCCTACCCCTAGTTTAGTGCATTTGAGAGGAGACAACATGAGATGTGTTCTCTGCAGCTGTTTCAAAATATTGTGACTTTTCTTCCTGAAAGCTTGCAAAATCTAACTGCAATGTAGGCATTTTTAAACTGGGCTGTTGTCAGACCCTCATAGGAAGGGGTTCAAGACCCACTATAAAGAGTCAATGGAATGTTGTATTACTGTACCATCTGTGTAAATTACAAATTATTTTGTGTAAATTATTTATCAGCCTTGCATTTTGGAATAGGGTAAATTTGGCTCAGGAAAGTCAAATGAACTTACAACATGGGCTTACAATCCATCCATGTAGATAGATAAAGGGAAACATATGAGAGGGCATGAGTGTTACAGAAGGAATTTCCTGGTTAAATTTGCATTTACACCAGAAACAGATGTATCTATGTCTATCTTAGACCAATAGTTTTGCTACTGCTTGATTTAACTGAGCAAGACTTTTCTTTAAAGGTGGGTAGGCGCAAACCTTTCAGTGTGCACCTTTGTTTTTGCAGTTTGTTTGTTTGTGTGTGTTTTTGCAATAGTTATCATTTGCAATAATACCTACATCAAGCTAGACCCATGCTGTTATTGTGAGGCATTTGTGGTACCTCTCATTACATCTTGTTTGCCTATTGGGTCAACAATTTATTTTCAAATATCCAGAACAAAACAACTGCTCATCCTGCTCTCATTCTAGTGAAATGGTTTAATCTTTTGTTTTATTTGTTTGTGTTGAACTGGATAGGAAGCTTTTAAAAAGTACATTAAAAACAATGGCAACCAAAAACAGCCCATGGTTTAATTTTTAGATCACAGACCCTACCTATAGTAATATTTTTCCCCCAAAAGGACATCAGGCTTTTATCTATTACAAACCCTACATTTTAAGCTAAAAATCATGTTTGCACTGTTCTAACATTGGTGCTCAAGAGATAAAAATATGAATAATACTGAACATAGAACATAAATTAGATTTTTTTCTACTTATATAGGCTTTTTTTCAATTATAGATTCTTTTTTGCCACACAACTTAGAAAAATGCAGAGTAAAATTAGCAAGTTATATATTTTAAAAGTTGAAAAGAATGTAATAGACTGTCAAAACTGCTATTAACAAGAGAAAGGTGAAACAGAAAATAGATGAATTATATTTAAATCCAATGTAATAATATACTGGAAATCATCTCTGATATGCACGACATGATCTTCCATTCATTCCTTATGCAAACAACCAACACAAGGTTTTTGTTTGTTGTTATTGGGTTTTTAAAAAAGATATAAATACAAACTTTTCTTACCTTGTAGGTATGTGGAGCTGGTCTTGCTTCTCAGTCCTACAGACATGTGTAAACAAGAGAATTTCCTGCATCTTTTCCTCATCTGCAAGCTCTGTGGGCTGGCCAACAGGCTTAATTTCAGCATTAAAGCCACTCCACACACTGAATGGAAAAGAAACTCCCATTGGCCAGGCTTTATCAAAACTAATATCATGATACTTTTTTCAATACAATGCCATTAAGCCAACATTTGTAATCTGAAGATTTGCCAACTTCGCTTCACCCTCCTTTATGCAAAGTATTATTAAATCCCTGTTGTTTTTCACAGAGAATAATCTGATAATTGGGAGCTGAGGCTCTTCTAACCCACTTCTCATTCATCATTCATTTTTCTCACATACATAAGGTGGATTGACACAAACACTATTACTGTTTGCTAACTGGGATGTAAATGCATAAAAACATCCTTACACTGTAAAGCAAGAAACATTTGTTTACATTTACAAACACTGGTAAATATGAAAAGAGATCATAGAAAGTCATGGTGGAGAAACGCTGATTGCCTTCAGCTCTCTCTAAGGCGGTATAGTAGCTGGGATGGACAGATAAAGCCACTATCTACACCAGGTCACCCTTGCAGGTAGATTCATAAATATATTCCGTATTAGTTCTATATTAATCTGTGGGTTTTTTTCTTTTAAACTTCAAAAAATTGCTTTGCTTCTAATACATTTTTGACAATATATGTATTTCATCATACAATGTGCATTTTCACTATGCATTTGGACACTTTTTGATCAGTTACTACATCTACATTTGGAACATGCAAAATTCAGAGAAGAGTTCTGATTTGTGCATAAATCTTTAATGTAATTAATCTGATTGCCTTCAGCTCTCTCTCCATTTTGTATCAACTAAAGACAAGCATATGTGACTTGTGACTGGTGTGTTTGTACCAAAGTGTTTCATATTTTATAGCACCTTTATATTTATGAAATTCAGACAGTTTATACACTGGGCAAAAGATTTATGGCTGTTGCACGTGACACTGACTGTATATACTTTTACATATTACAAACACACATTTCTAATTCATATACCAGTCCTGTGCATGCACAGCATTCACAAAACTTAGGGGAGAGACTATATTTTGCTGGTGGAATATAGGTCAGTGGAGTAGGAAGCACACTATGGTACTAGCACTGGATATGCAACCATAGGGGTGGACCTTTAGGTATTTCAGTCCCCATTACTTTCCCATTGATTTCATACCACCCAATTATCATAATCTGGCAGTGACAACCCTGATTAATCCTCTGTCATCACATTTTTCACCCACTTTTAAAACACCCCAGTTTTTCTGTCCTCTTCCCACTTTTCCCCTTTGTTCTCAGCTTACTTTAATTATTGTAAACTGAGTTCAAGGTGAAAAAATAGTTTGTATTCCATTCACTCAGTAAGGCAAGGGGAGAGGACAAGGAAAGGGCAGAATCTTGCCCCTCCCAGTGGCTCAGACAAAAACAAATTTCTGCAGACCCTTCTTGTGTGTTCTTCCTCATTAATAAATTTTGCCATCTCAGCCACATTATAATGTTCCTTGGCTTCACATGATCCAATTTTTATCTGTGGAATAATGGAGGGTATGTGGTTTTCAATATATGAAGAGAGAACACTGAGAGTTGCCAGCAGGGATCCAAAACAGCAGACTAGGGTGGAAGAGATGGAAGCCTTCAGTTGTAAGTGCTGAATACAAATCAGTAAGTGCTGAATAATAGTGCTGATTATCTTTAGAGGTGGCTTTTGGGCTGTCTTAGGTTGGAAGTGGGTACAGGAACTATTGGATGGTTTGTGTGGCACACCCATTTGCTTCAGCTTGAAGACCAGACAGGACCTACCAGTGTATGACCTCCTGGAGCTTAGTACTTCCACAGTTTTTCCCATGCAGCCAAAACACAGTGTCTTATTGGCCCTTTATACCTGGTTGGTAGGAGCACTTGTAGAGGGCCTATAGAGAGGTGGTATACAACTTGTAACATTTACTAGAGTAGATGGGTGAGGCGTTGTCAGCCTGTTGTCTTAGGGTTATATTTGGCATAGATTCCAAGGATCAATTAATCCAATAGTTTTAAGAATGGCTATAGCAATGGCTGCAACCCACAGTGTTTTGATTGTATATTAGAAAGTTGAACTGGGTCTGTAATCCCAGTTAATCATCTCACTTTCTTTTTTTCTTCTTTTCTTTCACCCCCTATCTCTCCCTCTCTGCCAGCCTTCCACTTAAAAGTATATGAGGGGCTAGTTTTGCCATGGGTCCCCCAAAAGGGAGGGGAGCATCTAAATGAAAGGATCCAACCAAAAGTGCCTGTCAAATTGTATCTGGAATTCCTTCTTTGCCAGTTTAGTCATCTGGGCTTCCAAGATTGTAAACAGCAGTATTGTCCAGTAGGAAACTTAACATCAACATTCCCTTAGGACTCTCTTAGGCTTTGGAATTTCAGGATCTTTTTGTGATAGGACTATAAGCTGTTTATTAAAGCAAACAATCGGTTTGTGTATTTACACATTCCGAGTGGAGGATACTTATATTACATAGGCTTAACTTGGTCTAGACACATTCTTACACAGATTTTATTATAGCATATTATTACATGATCTAGGTCTCTATACCTCTCTCATGTAAGGAACACATCTTTATAGACATATTAAGATAGATATATCTGTACCTATCCCTATTTATTTAGAGAGGAGAAATTTAATGTTATCCAACATTAGAAACTACAGTGAACTGTTGAAATGAAATTGTATGGATGGGTGGTGGCTGCCTGGTGAATGACTCAACCTCCATCTGGAACTTAGTCACATTCACCAAAGAAAATCCATTACAGGCTTCTGGAACTTCCTGCAAAGCTTCTTTATTTAAGACAGCAAAAAAACCAAAAACCAATAATAGTAGAAATGGCTTAGCCTTAGAAGGCTAACTGGAACAGGTTAACCAACTACATAGTTGTAAAGTTAAATGCAACTACCAGAGATCTTTACATCTCAGAAAACAGACAAAGAAGGAACAGATTACAAAAATGGCTGCGAGATCCACATGTTTCAGCCCACCTTGCTCCACCTTCGTGGGCGTAGTCTCTTCGGACTGATTGGTCAAACATGTATGATGTGTCTCTAGTCCAACCCTTAAATTACCATAATAGAACATGTGACTACAATTCCCAAAACAATGAATGTTGATTTTTCTTAACATAAACATTAGCTCATTCTCATGAAGCTTAACCTTGCTGGCTTCACTTGTTTGGACTAGATTCACACCTGGTACCGATAACATGTGGCTCTGGCCTTGTAGAAAGAAACATCTTTTACACAGCATGTAAAAATACAGACACACATCATTGCATTTCAACATTTTAAAATCATTGACTCTATATCCCATTAAAATCCTAACAATCCCCTCCTGAAATGTATGATGTGTGTATGGTGTATACTAAACTAAGCTGAAACAAAAACTATCTTGGTTCATTGACCAGGCCTAAACTTAAGACATGCCAAGTAGACGTGACAACTGTTCGTGTCTATCAATGGTCAATGCCTTTGTCAAGATGTCTGCTTGATTTTGACTAGTTTCTATATACTGTAGACTCACAATTCCATTTTGCACCATCTCTCTGACATTGGGCTTTTTACTGTTTTTGCATCTTGCAATCCACATTTCTCAATCAAACTCTGGATTTTCCTCTTCTGACTCAGACAACAACTCCCATCTTCACACCACTCAACATCTATGTCTAGATAAGACCTCAAAACTCCAAGATCTTTCACATTGAATTTTTGCGACAACTCCTTTCTCACTGTCTGAATTCCTTGTTTTGAACTAGCTACTACACACACATCATCCACATAAATCACCAGGATCACATCTCCCTTTGTGTAAACACACGCATCAGCTATACTGCGTTTGTAACCTAGCTTTACCAACTCCTCATGAATGCAAAGATTCCAGCTTCTAGCACTTTGCTTCAAACCATATAATGCCTTCTTCAATTTGTACACCTTTCTGTCACCATCCTTCTGAAAACCTAAAGGTTGCTCCATGAAAACAGTTTCCTCAAGATCTGCATTCAAGTATGCAGTCTCAAAATCAAAATGATGCACCAACTGGCCCCTCCTTGTAGCCAAAGCCAGAACTAATCTCAAGCTCTCAGGCTTTGTTGTTGGAGAAAATGTCTTGTCAAAGTTCTCAAACCTTTGTTGTGCTAATCCCTTAGCTACCAACCTAGCCTTGTATTTTTGACTATCATCCGGCATCAGCTTTTTCTTGTAAACCCATTTGCAACCAATCACTTTGTGATCTGCTGGCCTGTCTACAATTTCAAACACTTTCTTGTTTACTAACGCCTTGTACTCCTGTTCCATTGCTGATTGCCATTTCTCTCTCTCCTCATCACAACACTCTAATACTTCCTGATAAGTCTCTGGCTCTTCCACCACGACAACACAAGCCCTAGCTTCCTGCACTTTAAAGCGATCTGGAGGCTTCCTAACTCTTGTAGTTCTCCTAAGTACAATTGTCTTTGTCTTTCTCTCTTTATCTTCTGTGTCTGTGCTTGAATGTGCCTCTCTCTCTGAGTGTTTCTTTTTTTCTGACATTTTAGGTGTAGTGGGGCGAGGGCTTGTCTTCTTCTCTGAAGTGCTTGGCCCTTCATCTCCTGAATCTGATTCCTGTTTCATTGTCCCTCTATTTCTAACAGGTGGTTGTGTTTGTGTTTGTGTTTCTGACTGTCCCAATCTGTAAAACACCTCTTTGTTTGAGTGAATGTGCTCCCAGCCTGAATGTTTCTCAAAGTTTGCGCTCCTTGAAAAAAGAACCTGATCACCCCCAAGGTGAAATCTGTAACTGTTACCTGTGTAACCCACAAACATCAGGTGTCTCCATTTGGGCTGACCTTTCCTCCTGAAAGCTGCAGGAATGTACACATTTGTATATTGCCCAAACACTCTGAGGTACTTTAAATTTGGTGGCCTTTTGAAAAGCATGTGGTAAGGAGTAGTCCTCACAGCTGAATTCCAAGTGCGGTTTGACAGGAAATTGGCTGTGAGAATTGCTTCACCCCAAAGCCTTTCAGGAGCCTTTGCATCAAGCATCAAACAATCTTTCATCTGTTTAAGCCAGCGTATTTTAATCTCGGCTAAACCGTCTTCAGAAGCGCAACTTGGGTTAGTTTTATGATGCCTGATTCCCTTTCTTCTTAACCAATGGGTCAAGTGAGAAGCCAGGAACTCCCCTCCCCTGTCGGTGACCAGAGTTCCCACTTTGAAATCAAATTGCCTTTCAATCATGTTCACCCATTCTTTGAATCTATCCCCTGTTTCACTTTTCTCTTTTAACAAAATGACATAAGAAAATCTTGTGAAACGATCAACAATCACCATGAAATATTTACAGCCACCCTCAGTCAAAATACTAGAAGGCCCTGCTAGATCTGCATGGATTTGCTCAAATGGTCTTGAGACTTTTAACTTAGTTCGTTTTGTCACAGGATAAGCCGTCAGCTTAATCTTGCTGCAAACTGAACATTCCAGATGGTTTGTGTATGGAGACATTTTAAGTTCAGGACAAACTTTCTGTAATCTCATAAGATTTTTAAAACCCACATGTCCCATCACCCTGTGGTAATAATGAATGCAATCTGCATGCAAAGGTTGGTTTTGTGCAAGCGCACACCCCTCTTTTTCTACCAGGTAATACAGTTTGTCCTTCTTTACTGCTTTTGCACACATCTGCCCATCTTTAGAAATTAAACATTTATCCCCTTCAAAATTGACTTTGTACCCATCTGTTGTCAAAGCAGACACACTAACTAAACAGTTTTGTAAATTAGGTACATACAATACATTTTCAAAAATTTTACCAAACCCAGGAATGCAAACAGTCCCCATTTCCTTGATCTTCTGGGCTGCCCCATCTGCTAGAGCTACAGTAGAAACACCTGCTGGTTTCTTACTCTGGAACAGTTCCTCTTTATTGCACATATTGCTTGTTGCTCCGGAATCTACTAACCACGTGGTTTTAGATTGAACAAGAGTCACAGAGTCACAGCTTCTTTGCACTGTAGTCGCTGCAAATCCCTGGTGAGCGCTATCCTGCCTTTTGTCACCAGATGGCGCTGTCGGCCGCCTTTTCTTGCAGTCAGCAGCAAACTTTCTACAGTCTTTTTTAATATGTCCTTTTTTCTTGCAATAATAACAAATTTTAGCCAAAGCGGCTTTATCAACTTGAGAGTCTTTAAAATTGCCATTAGAACTTTGGGCTGGCTTAGCGGTAACGGCACTCTGTCCTTTCTTTTGCTCAGCCTCAAATCTCCTCCGTTTCTCTTCCTCCAAAACTCTACTACAAATCATTTCCATGGTGATTTGAACTCCAGGCGTTTGCAGCCCCAACATTATGTTATCAAAGCTCTCATTCAAAGATCCTAATAGTATATAAACTTTGAGGTTTTCATCTAACACGACACCTCTGGCTTCTACCTGGCCAAACAAGTCTCTCATTCTGTCTAAATGAGAAATCGCAGACTGCTTTTCAGCCATTTTGCAAGCAAAAAGACGCTTCGCCCAAATCATTTTCGAAAGATCTGAAGTGGACTGGTGTATTCTCAAAAGAGTTTCCCATATTTGTTTTGCTGAGGCAATATTTTTCACATAATTTAGCTGGCCCTCAGACAGTAATAAATGTAAGGTGGCGATTGCCCTGTTATTTTGCCGTTCCTCCTCCTGAGTAGGGGCCTGAGGAATCCCATTCTCCACCACGCTCCAAAGGTTTTCTCTCACCAATAATGCTTTTGCATAAACACTCCAAGTCCCATAATTCTCGGCATTTAATTTGTCAAATTTCTGGTTCTCCATTTCTTAATTAATATGCCTGTTAAACAGTCCAGTTCCTTGTCCGGAACTTTGTCTTCTCCCCCTCCCTTCTTAGGCTTTCCCTCCAGGACACAGTCTCTTTAGAAATGCAGCTTTCACAGCCCAATCAAGCTAAATGGCTGCTTTTCAAGAACAAGGCAGACTGCCCTTTAGGAACTTTGCCTTTTAATCAGGGGTTTTTTATTTACTTACTCCACCAGCTTGCAGGAGATTCTTCCTACTTCCATCCGCTGATCCCAGCTGGAAGGGAAAATACTTCTCCAGGCTTTTCAGAGGTCAATGGCAGTTCATTCTCTGGCTGTTGATGCCCTCCGAGAAGATCTGTCGCCAAGGAAACCATCCTCTGCTACCACTTGTTGAAATGAAATTGTATGGATGGGTGGTGGCTGCCTGGTGAATGACTCAACCTCCATCTGGAACTTAGTCACATTCACCAAAGAAAATCCATTACAGGCTTCTGGAACTTCCTGCAAAGCTTCTTTATTTAAGACAGCAAAAAAACCAAAAACCAATAATAGTAGAAATGGCTTAGCCTTAGAAGGCTAACTGGAACAGGTTAACCAACTACATAGTTGTAAAGTTAAATGCAACTACCAGAGATCTTTACATCTCAGAAAACAGACAAAGAAAGAACAGATTACAAAAATGGCTGCGAGATCCACATGTTTCAGCCCACCTTGCTCCACCTTCGTGGGCGTAGTCTCTTCGGATTGATTGGTCAAACATGTATGATGTGTCTCTAGTCCAACCCTTAAATTACCATAATAGAACATGTGACTACAATTCCCAAAACAATGAATGTTGATTTTTCTTAACATAAACATTAGCTCATTCTCATGAAGCTTAACCTTGCTGGCTTCACTTGTTTGGACTAGATTCACACCTGATACCGATAACATGTGGCTCTGGCCTTGTAGAAAGAAACATCTTTTACACAGCATATAAAAATACAGACACACATCATTGCATTTCAACATTTTAAAATCATTGACTCTATATCCCATTAAAATCCTAACAGAACAGCCTAGCAGCAACCCAGAACCATACTCCAGACTGTTTGCTTTTATCTGACTTGAGGTCAGTTTTATAGTTGTGTCCAAATGCTCCTTATCTAATCATCAGCTAAAAAGGAAATGAATTGAAGCTCAGAATTAAAACCACTACCTCTTGACCCATCTACCTTCCATCAGTCCTGAGTAAGGCCTCATTTAAAGAGGTGGCATTGCACCTGGATGGAGTCTCATTCCTCCCCCTTCAGAGCACTGTACTTATTTAGAATAATATTGCCTCTCTTTGTAGTTAGTAGGCAATATACCCAGCAGCTGTGGTACACAATTTCTCTAAACGGAAACAGTGCTTTGAAGCATTACTCACTATACAATCACTTTTAGCATTCACATCTTTAACATTTAATAGCTGACTTACTGCCTGAAATTGGCAACACATAATAGCTACAATGCACAGGGCACATAAATAATGATAATTTGGGGGAGATGGCCACCACGATTGAACCAAGAGCACCATTGACTAGAGCCAATACCAATTCGGTATATGTCTGTTCCATATAGATTCATGATCTACTTTTATGCACTGGGGTTCAGCCTGGCTTCCATTTAGTCTTTGCAGCACTGGTGCAGTTACATTTAAGAAATATGTTTACACCCTTAGGCATTAGTTTCATTGAGTTCTAGGTAATAACGTGAGCCACCCCGATTGTCTGACAGAGGGGCGGGGTATAAATCAAATTTATTATTACTATTATTAACTGCTAGAAGAATTATGCATTGCATCCTCCTATGCCTCATTATATAGATAGGGATTCCCTCCATCTCTCTCATTCTATCTATCGTATGACTTTGATCACTGACTCTTGGATGCTATTTAACAGCTCCCTCCCAAGATTCCAAACTGCTTCAATTTATTATTTATTTCTATGCCACCTTTCTCCCAAAAAGGGACCCAAGGCAGCTCACAATATAAAAACACATTAAAACAAAAATTAAAAAAACCAATTAAAATAACCAAATTAAAACACTACAAAGTTAAAATTTAAGTGTACAAAAGTTAAAAACATAATCTAAAACAACAACCCCCAATAAAACCAGGTTTGCATGATTTTAAAAGCCACCCTGAATAGAAACATTTTTACCTGCTGGCAAAAGGCCAGGAGGGAGGGGGCCATTCTAGCCTCCTGTAGAAGGGAGTTCCATGGGGTGGCAGCAGCCACTGAGAAGGCTCTCTCTCATGTTCTCACCAAGTGAGCCTGGGATGGTGGTGGGACCGAGAGAAAGCCTTCTCCTGAGGATCTTAGGTCTCCAGGTGGTTCGTATTGGGAGATATGGTCTCTCAAACAGTCTGGACCTAAACCGTGTAAGACTTTATAGGTCATGATCAGTACTTTGAATTGTGCCCAGAAATGAACCGGTAGCCAGTGAAGCTGTTTCAATACAGGAGTTATATGCTCCCTATAACTGGCTCCAGTCAGCATTCTGCTACAGTGTTTTGAACCCACTGAAGTTTCTGAACAGTTTCCAAAGGCAGCCCCACGTAGAGTGCATTACAGTAATCCAAACAATATGAAATCAAGGCATGTGTCACAGTAACCAAATTTGACGTCTCAAGGAATAGGTGCAGCTGGCACACTAATTTTAACTGTGCAAATGCACTCCTGGCCACTGCCGAGACCTGGGCATCCAGGCTCAGAGTGGAATCCAGGAGCACACCTATGCTGCGAACCTGAGATTTCAGGGGGAGTGTAACCCCATCCAGCACAGGCAAAGCCCCAATTCCCTCATCTGCCTTACAACTGACCAGGAGCACTTCTGTTTTGTCTGGACTGAGCTTCAATTTGTTTGCCCTCGTCCAGTCCATTATTGACAGCAGACACTGGTTCAGCACAGAGACAGCTTCCTTGGAGTCAGATGGAAAGGAAGAACAGAGTTGGGTGTCATCTGCATATTGATGACACTGCACCCCAAAGCTCCAGATGGTCTTTTCCTGTGGTTTCATGTAGATGTTAAGTAACATGTGGGACAACACACAGCCCTGTGGGACTCCATAGGCCAGCGGCCAAGGAGTAGAACAGAAGCCCCCAACACCACCTTCTGAGTCCGCCCCTTCATGAAAGGCCAGAACCACTGTGTAACAGTGCCCCCAAATCCCATCCCAAAAAGGCAGCTCAGAAGGATACCATAGTCGATGGTATCGAAAGCTGCTGTGAGATCTAGCAGGACCAACACAGACACACTCCCCTGTCCAGTTCCCTGTGTTGGTCATCCACCAAGATGTCACGGCCAGCCATGAGGAGGACTCGGAGGATGAGGAGGAGGATGGGTCTCCTCCAGAGAAGGAAAAGATACAGGCTCTGATCTGCCTGAGGCAGATACTGATCTGCCTGAGCCAAGCCCGGTTCTCCCAGCCCCAGAGCAGCCAGGTCCTAGTGCTCCTTCCTTGGAGGCTCAGCTGCCTAGTGGGGAGAATCAGGAAGATACAGCAGAACCAGTACCTTCCTTTAGGCAGAGGAGAGCTGAGAGTGCTGGCAGTCGCAGGTCCAGGAGTCTGGCTGAAAAGCAGCTGCTTAACAAGCCTCAGCTGGCACTGAGGTAGGATTTGACTATTTAAGGAGTGGCAAGAGGCTTCCTCAGTGCCAAGATTTATTGTAGTTTCCTTGGGAGACTATGGTCAGTGTGTCTCCTGGTTTCCTGCTGTGTGCCTCTCGCTCTTGCCTTGTGGAACTCTGTTGCCTTGACCCTGGACCGGACTGGACTTTTGCTGATTGCTGCCTTCCCTGACTTTAGACTGATTGATGCTGATTTCTAGACTCTGTTTTGCTGGTGTTTTGACTACGGAAGCCTTGCTGTTTGCAGCTCACCCTTTCCATCCCTAGCAGCTGTGGGAACTGAGGCTGGCTGTAGTCCAGGACACAAGGTGACCAAAGCTGTCTCTGTGCTGTAGCCAGATCTGAAGCCAGATTGAAATGGATCTAGATAATCCATTTCATCCAGAACCCCCTGGAGCTGGGAGGCCACCACTCGCTCCAGAACCTTGTCCAAAAATGGGATGTTAGAGACTGGGCAATAGTTGTCCAGAATGGTGGGATTTGGGGAGGTCTTTTTTAGTAGCAGCCTCAATACAGCCTCCTTTAGACAGGATGGAAATTTGCCTTGCTGAAGTGAAGTATACACCACTCCCTTTAACCACTTGGCCAATCCTCCTCTAGCTGCTTTCAGAAGCCAGGAGGGGCAAGGGTCCAGTATGTACGTGGTGGCTCTCACTTCTCCAAGGATCCTATGCACATCCTCAGGCTCCACAAATTGAAACTTATCCAATAAGATAGGATAAGCAGGCACCACGATTACATCTACTGGACCTATCTCAACTACAGCATCCAGGTCAGAGTGAATCCAAGTAATTTTGTTTGCAAAGTATCTTGCAAATTCTTCACAGTGAGCTGTCAAGTGCTCTTTGTTTCTTTCTTGGGGGCCAGAAATAAAAGGCCCCTGACCACTCAAAACAGCTCTGCTGGATGACACTGCACAGACACAATGGTGGAAGAGAAGCATAATTTCTTTGCTTCCATCACTGCCATGGCATAGACTTTCCAGTGAGATCTAGCCCGTGTTTGGTCGGAGCCACTCCATGCCCGCAGGAGGGGACTGAGCTGGCCATTTTTCTATTCCAGAGATCAGCCAGGGCTTTGACAGGATCACTTTCCAAGGCAGCAGGAAACTCCCCAAGAACCATCAGGAATCCATCTGGATCCATAAGCCTCCTGGGGTGGACCATCTTAATCGGCACTCCACCCCTGCTCTGAGTCCCAGTGAGTCTAAACCCTACCAGGTAGTAATCAGTCCATGATAACAAAACTACAGAGAGTTCCTCCACTCCCTGATCACTATTATCTTATCCCGAACAGAAGACTAGGCCCAGAGTGTGTCCTACAACATTGGTAGCATATTACTTGAGACAGCACCATAGTTGTCATGGCAGATATTAAGTCCTGAGCCACTCCTGATAGTGTGGTCTCTGCATGGATGTTGAAGTACCCCAGCACAATCAGCCACAGAGACGCCAACACCACTGGCAACACCAACTTAGCTAGCTCAGGAAGGGAGACTGTTGAGAAGTGGTGTGAGTGGTACACCAACGGAATGCCTGTTCTGTCCTGGCCACCCACCTTTAAGTAGACACATTCATACCCAATAGACTATGGAACAGGACATCTGGAAATGGAAATGGAGTCCCGATAGACCAATACAACTCCACCTCCCTGCCCCCCAGGCCTTGCCTGCTGCTGTACAGGGAACCCAGATGGGCAAAGCTGGGAGAGATTTGCCTCCCCCCCCCCCCCCCCCCGCTTCATCCAGCCATGTTTCTGTAATACAAGCCAGGTCAGCCTGCTTGTCCAGGATCAAGTCCTGAATCAGTGGTGTCTTTCCATTCACTTATCTGGCATTGAGCAGCAGCATTTTCAGCACAGGGGATCTGCTGCCAAGGCTATGTAGTCTATTTGAAATGGGGGTCAGCTTGGGAGTAACTAGTACCCTGTGGCTCTCCTTTCTTCCAGGGTAATAGGACTGACATCTCATACCATATCCCCCCCTGCCCATAACTAATGGTTGCTCCCTGGACTGATTCCCCTCCCATGCTACATCCCCTCTATATAGTACAATTGGCTATTAACAGATGGCAGGTTGTTTGAAAAGCTGCCAGCTGCTCAAACCACCTCTCCTCTCCCATCTAAATGTACTTCTAATTAAACAACTCTCATGATCAAACTTGTTAACACAAAGTGGCATCATCCTCAATTTTTAAATCAGCATATTGCTTCCCTGGAGGTGGCAGGCTTACTACAGGTGAGGCAGGAGCAGCAGCCGCAGCCACAGAGACCATAGCAGCAGCAACAACAAGCAGGCAGGTGGTAATAAACCTCTTCCTGGGGTGTGGGGATGGCAGTTCTTCTCTCCCCTCTGTGCTAGCTCAAGCAGTCCATGAGTCAGTAGTTTCTTCCTGCTATCTAAAAGATGATGAGATTTAATTCTCTTTGCCCAAACCATCTCCAGTTAGATTATGTTTTAGTTATTTTATGTAAATATTTATTAAAGCCATTATTGTTTGTTATGAAACCACAAACAACATGTTTGTCATTTTTAGAGTTAGTCTTTATTCTTTAGGAAGGCAGATTTAGAATAAATAGTCTGACCCATGCTTTTGCTGTTTCTGCTGATGAAAGCTGAACTCTAACAAATTTAACTTTATACTTGCATATTTTTGTTTCCCTTTAAAAGGGTTTGTTGTAGAAAATTAACAAGAAAATGATCAATATAACCTCACAGCCCCAGGTTCCTTCTGACAGAGCAAAAACAGATTGGAGGACCACAGAAGAGAAGACAAACACAAAGTTTAATTTTTATGTGCACAGTCCCAAGAGAAATTCACATTTCCAGACTTAGGCAAAAGACAAGGAAGATGGCTGTTGTTTTTATACACAAACAGACAAAGAACTCATCTCTTACATCTTATTGGATGCTATAAATTCTAAACATATAGAATTCTAAGCAATGAGAGTAAAGATCTATGCATACATTATAATCTGTTTTAGGGTACCATTAGTGCCAGACCCACTGCATTCCAGGAAAACATCAGCAGAGACTGATACTGCCAGGACCTCTTTCAGGGTCTCTTTGCACTGATTTATTGTTATGGCTTTATGGTGCATTCTGGCACCTCTTTGTTACAGCTTCAAGGTCTCTCTAAGGCCACTGTGTAAATAAACATTTTAACATTCCTGGACTAAACCTTCTGGCCATGTATTTCTGTGTTAAAGGCACCAGTTCCCAGACTCCTCTTTGCAGGCCTGACATTTAGGGGGGAAGCAGACGGGCGGCACGGGGCCGCCCCAGGAAGCTGCAGATCGGGGCCGAGGCATCCGCATTCCTCGGCCCCACGGCACAGCTTCGCTGCCCCAGGAAGGATTGCTAAAATAGCGCTCCTTCCACAAATCACCAAAGGTGCGCCTCAAAAGGCTGCCGGTGCATCTTCAGTGCCTTTTCCGCCACAGCGTGTGTTGATGCTGCAGTGGATAGGCATCCTCGGAGCGCCGGACGTGTGGAGGGTCCGGCGCTCCGACGATGTCTTCGGGAAGGGGTTGGGGCGCCCAGCATGTGGCTGCCCCTCCCCTTCCTTGCCCTGAAGACAGCGCTTTGCGCCGTCTGCTTAGGCCCTTACTTAGGGGGGTTGCAGACTGCCAGAAATAGTGCAAATAGGGTTAATGCTAGGGAATCATGGGAATTGTTTTTTTTTTTTTTTGAGACATTGAGCCTTCTCTGTCAAAGAGTTCTGGTGCCACAATAAAATACAGTTCCCATGATTCCCTAACCCTAACCCTAACCCTAAAAGTGGACTCAATTTGCACTATTTCTGGCAGTCTGCAACCCCCCTTAGCCTCTAATTTCTACACATAATAGTACACATTTCTAATTTAGGCATATAAAACATTGATTATCAAATTATTACTACTTCAGGTTAACACCCTGGAAAACTCAAATTGCACCCACAATAACACTGTTTGTTTTTTATATTTAAGGCAGGGCGGTTGTTCTGGAAGCTTGTGTTGATATGCAATTATAGTATGTTGTACCCTTTTTGAGAAGAAACTTGGTGAAGAATTGTATCCCTTATTTTAACTGGTTCTCTCCTCCTCCTAAATTGTCTTACTTGCTATATATATATATATATATATAATGCTATTTTGCCCAGATAGCTGTCTGAAGTTAAAAAATCAATTTCCTCTCCAAAATTACGTCTTTCATATTGAACTTTGCACTTTTGATCTGTTTTGAATAGCACATCTCTTAGATCTATCCAGGGCCAAAACATAGAACACACTGTCAGGATTTGTACAGTTTGGCTTATGCAATACAATACTGCACAACGAGTCAAAGTTAAAAGAAATAGTATGCCTTGAAATGCCAAGAGTTGTAAAGTATGCATATTAAATTATCTAAACAGAGTTTTTCCCCAAGCAATTATCATTACAGACACCTTTGAAAAAAAGAGGCAGGGACTAAATAGATGTACGGTATATGCACTTCATTCAACACTTTTCTTAAAATTCTACAAAACTGAAAACTTTGTTCTTGATTCCATGAACATTCATTTGCCAAGGAAGACAGCCAGGTCTTTGCTTTAGAAAGAATCACCAGTCAGCCAGATGACGGGAATATAATGTTGATAGTTTCAACTGCATGTTTTGATGGTACTGCTCATCTCCTCCTCACTAAGACAGGATGGATTTCCTTCTGTTCTGGTACATTTCATTTCATCTCTGGCTATGTGCCAGAGAGATTTTTACAAGGCAGCTCATATTAACAGATCCTCTGTGGAAGCATTAAGAGGAAGCAGAAGAAAAACTCTGGAGTCCCTTATTGCTGAGATCCAGCTCTGGGCCAGAAACAAAGAAGAAAAAAAATATAAAAAATCACAGCAGGGGGGAGTACTGCATTTGCCTCAGAGGAATGAGTTAAGTTAAAACATGCTTAAAACAGCAGAAGACAGCATTTCTAAACTGGATGTAAATTTGTTGTCATCTTTTATTATTTCTTTAAAAATACCGTTCCTTATATTCAAAACAAAGACATGCTAGATTGAAGCATGGTATGCTAAAAGTAATGTCATGGTCCTATGGCAATCATGCATTTTAAGTCTCATTCATTTCAGTGGAAGAAAGTTAAGGACATTCTTAACTCCCTGTTGAGAGCAATATGGTTTGAAAACAATGGGAACTTAAAATAATAAAGCTTTAAAAACTACATCCTTTGAATTATGTCTAATGTGTTTTGACCAAGGATGTAAATTAGGCATGGGCAACTGTGGAAAACTTGGGTGCTGTATTAGCCCCCAGGAGACTTGGGGGGGCTGCCTCCCCCTTGGGTTGCCAAAGTGAAAAATGTAGAGGGATCCTCTACCTTTAATAGTTGTGTAGAACTAGGAATTTCAGGAGGTGTTCTTTTAAATGAAACTAGATAAGCAACACCTTCTGAACTTCTGTCTTCGGGGGAATGCAGATGGGCTACCCTGGGCAGCCCTGGGCCACCCCGGGAAGTGAAGGATTGAGGCTGAGGCTGCCAGACGCCTCGGCCCTGATTCTTCCTTTTGCCGCCTCGGAAAGGACTGGCAAAATGCCACTCCTTTCAGAGCCGGCAAAAAGGGCGTCATAAGAGCGGGCCTTTAGCGGCCTTTCCAGCACAGCACATCAAAAGGCTGCACTGGAAGGATGTCCTGATGCTGCACACTGTGTGTAATGGCACGTGGCATCAGGACATCTTCAGGGAGGGGTTGAGGCAGCTGGCGTGCAGCTGCCCCTCCCCATCCCTGCCTCCAGGACGGCCCAAAGGGCCCGTCTGTAGAGGCCATTCCACAGAAGCATTAAATATACCATAGTCTCCAATTCTCACTCTGGCAACCCAATCCACTTCACCCTTTAGAGGGCATGCGGATCATTTTCAATAGGTTTTTAGGCTCTCCTGAGCCATAGAGGCATTTTTTAACAATAGGAAATGAGCATAAGATACTTCCAGTTTACATCTTCTTTTTTAAAAAATAAAGGCCTACCCTAGACATAAATTGGCCATAGGGTGGCCAACTCATTGGCCAACTCCTAAGGACTCCCCCCCCCCCATTTTCAACAGTGGATGAGCATATTTAAAGAATTAGGAATGGTATTCTATAAAGCTACAGGTAAACAGATTATCAATTCAAATCAGTAGCAACCAAAATCAATACCTATTTCGCTTTACTGCAGCAGCAATTCCAACATGTTAACTTCTGGATACTTGAAACTATGGGTTGCATTTATGGTTATTGTTTCATTCAAGCACCCAGGATAAAACTACAGAGATGACTTCTCCCAAAGTGCAGTCTTGCAAATCATCTTGCTTGCATTACTAATCCCTTTATGTGATACAGTTTAAGGGAAGCTATTTGGCCCATAAAATTAATGTAACTTCGAATTTTGTACAATTGTGGGATTATGTGGTAATATCTGAGTGATTGCAATCATATTGTGTCCTCCCACACAGACAAATTATAAAACTGGGAATATTCATGCTAAACCAGATGGTATAAGAATCTGCACACTGAGCACATCAACAACTGAACATCTTTTCGGCTTGAGTCCAGTTGCATCATTAGCCACAGTCTACTCATAGTTATCCTCTGCTCTACCCCAGTAGATCATTGATTGCCATCTGACCTGTGAGTTACATCTTCTGGCACTATCTCTTGTTTCATTTTATATTGTCTCATCATAGGGTTTTCAGGGTAAAAGATCTTCAAAAAGAGGTTCGCTGTGTCTCTTTCTGCATAGTACTAAAAATCTTAGCTATGGCATCACTGCTGTTGTCTTTGAGAGATCCTCTGCCAGTGTTACCCTCTGCTATGGTTGCTGCCCAGTTGCTGTTTGGTGCATTTAATCTGGCCTCTTAGTAAAAGCCTGTCTGACATAGAAGACCTTACTAGTATCACTGCTACCATCAGCATAGCTTCTTGCCTCAAAGAGCATGCAGTTGCGCCATCACAGGAAGGTAATGCTATGGTGGGAGTATAATAATAGTCTGCCTAAATATCATAAAGGCACCAGATCCTGTCTCATCTTGGAAGCTAATCAGGTTCATACTTAGATAGGAGACCACCAACAAATACCAGGTGCTATAGGCTATATTTCAGAGGAATCGACAAAACACCTCTGAGTATTTCTTGCCTTAGAAAACCCTATGAAATTCATGGGTTCACCTTCAGTCAACAAGAACGCTGAAGGCACATACTTGCACAGTGTAATAATGTAACCTAAACTTTCCTGGATGTGAATTATGTACTGTACTGTCTCATTATACTATTTATGAAATAATGCTAAGCTAGAAAAACAAATCATGGGCCTCACCCACTAACACATTCCCAAATGTATCTGCTGTTGGAATGGAAAACCAAACCTACACATACGCCCTCACTGACATAAGATGATCTGGCCAGCACTTTCATGATCCCTCTGTGACTAATACTGTACCAAATTCTGTATGCTACGAGGAAGAAATCAGAGCAGGAACAGTCTGAGTGAGCTCATATGTTTTGGAAAAAGCTGAAAGATACCAGTTTGTATCTAACTGTGCTAGAGATCTAAGAAGCTGAACAAAATTGTTTTAAAGTTCATCTTAACATCTTTTCATGTTTAGAAGAATAATTGGAACTTAATAGCTAAAAGCCAAATCCAACATAATGCAGGACAGATACTATGGGCTGGCCATGCTGTCTGGGGGGTTCTGAGAATTGTAGTCCAAAGACTAATTTTCTAATTAAAAATGATCAAAAGTGATAGGAAATTAAATTAAACTATCAAAAGTTTTGCAAAATAATTTGAACTTTGAATATAGTGCTCTTTTAACAATAAGAAAAAAGTCCTCAGATTTTTTTAAAAAACTTACATTTTAAATATGTAGTTATTTTTAAAAGCTTTTCATTATGTGTGTACATGTGTATGTGCCTTCAAGTTACCTTTTCACATATGATGGTCGCAGGAATTTCATGTGCATTTCTGTACAAATGAATCTTTCCCAACAAAGTCCTGAAGTGTGTATAGTACCTAAAAACTGTACAGTGCTTGAAAATGGCACAGAAGAATTCATATTCTTAAAGTAGTAGAAAGAACAATTGCTACATTATTCCTTCTTGCATGGAGACATGAAAAGAAAAGTGAATATTTACATCTTGGGTGTATGGTAAACTGTGTATGTTGTGTGTTTGGGACACATTGGCATATTGTTAGGAGTGTTTTCTGTTGCCAAGTGAAGAATGGCTTCTTCCATGCCCAATTGATATAGGTGTCATCAGCATGCCATTCTGTGGTTATGTATCTAGACTCTGTTGTGATGCTTTACTGCTTTTGTTTTATTGTAAAAGCAAAGCAACTTCATTTATATACCGCTTCATACTGCGCTATGCAGTGTCTAAGTGGTTAACAACTGTAAGCTCATTGCACCCCAACAGCTGGGTACTCATTTTATTGACCTTGGAAGGATGCAGGCCTGAGTCAAGCCTGAGCCCGGGCTAGTATTGAACTCACAACCTTGTGGTTTATGAGTGAGTGGCTGCAGTACAGGCATTTAACCACTGCGCCATCAGGATTCCTTGTAAGCATTTGTGGCAAGTGTTCATAGGATCCTAATGATGCTACACTGACATGAAATCAGCAGTAGATCACTGGTGGTCAGGTGCATAAACTTTTCTTTTAATTTGTTACATTGTGACCCAGCACTGGTGATGGGGGACAAATCTGGTCCAAATTTTAATGCAAACTCACCTTATCCACATTTTCTTAACTAATTAATTCACTAAAATACTGTGAAATTAGCATTTTCATTATATTTTTCAGTTCAGTTCTCCACTGAAAAAAATGTATATAAAAATTAATAGGCTTGGGTGAAATACTGTATATACTCAACTATAAGTCAACCTTAGGTATTAATCAAGGTCAACTTCTGGGGCCAAAATTTAGGACTTTTATAAGTGGATAAATCAAGGGTCAGACTTAAGAAGAGAGCCCAGCTGGGGAGAGGCTGCAGGGCAATTGATAGCCCTTCCCAGCCTCTCCCCAGCTAGGCTTTCCCCCACAGAGGCAGCCCAGCTGGGGAAAGGTTGCAGGGTGATCCATCACCATTCCCAACCTCTCCTCAGCTAGGCCTTCTCCTGGGGAGGGAGTCCAGCTAGGGAGAGGTTGCAGGGTGATCCCTGGAATGCTAGGATAAACACAGAGAAAGACCCCCCCCCCGACGCTTTGGGAGAGGCCTTCTGTTGCACTGGCCATTTTAAGAAGGCTGATGCCGCAATTGGTTGGGAGGGCTGGGAGTCCCGCCCTCCCTTCGGCTCCCAACCAATCAGGGGGATCTCGCGATATCCCCCAGCAGCCCATGTAATGTTGCGAGACTAGATAGTCTTGTGAGGTTTGGGCTGGGATTTGGGGGGCTTATATAATGGCCCTCAGCCTCGTGGAGGCAGCCATTTTGCGTTCGGCAGCCGAGAGACCCAACCCATCCACCCTCGGCTGTGTATGTTGTTTTTCCTACCCTCAGGCTTTTGCTAGTTGCCTTAGGGGGTCGGGAGGGAATTTTCCCATAGTTATTGTAGCATGGGTTTTTCGCCCCCCCCCCCCCCCCCCGAGGATGCTGCAGTTCTGGTTTGGAATGTGAGATAATTGGTATTGTCATTCATCTGTTAATAATTCAAGCATGACTGTTTGTTGCAAGTTCTTTGATCCCTGATCTTGTCACAACTTGGAACAGGGTCTTCTAATCACTTATTGTATGATTAACTTGTCTCGGCTTGGGCGGGGCAGGGACACACACACACACACACACACACCCAGGGATAATTGGATATCTGATTTTTCAATATTTGGTCATTTGAGAGGGATGAATGGGCTACATCGTCATCTTAAAATCTCTTACCTCATCAATCTTAGAGATGACGTCAAAATTGGATGGGGGGATGATTTGATTACATGTTTGGCAACTTATGTGTGACTCTTTTTGACATATGCTTAGTTGGAGGCATGACTTATTACTGATGGCTTGACATGATTATGGTGAGGATTACATCAGGAATTATGGCATGTGCACATACACATGTGTCAAGAAGGAAGTTATAATAAAGTGAAGATTTTTGGCTGTAAAGTCGTTGTTTCAGACCCTGTACAGATGACTAAAGTTGTGGCCATTTTGTTACCCAAAAAACAGCGTTCAGGCTTCTTTGTGCCACTGCAAAAGGCAATCCTATTTTGGAAAGATATGAGTTACATTACAATAATCTCCCTTCTGCATTTTGTTAGAAGTCTGCTGCCATGTTTAAATTAACCCTTCAAAGGGTGCATGAGTCAGTCAAGTTCAGTTTTGCCCAGACTCACATCTTCTCAAACTTAAGTTAATTTTGTCATGTTTCTATATCAATCTGTATTTTTTTAAAAAAGCAGCACAAAAAATATATGTACGTTGTCATTTCCCAAAATACACACACTTTTGCATGCACAGTTCTAATGTACACATTTCTGCTAGCAATTTCTCCCAATATGTGCATTTTATAGTAGCGTATATACATATGTATAAGTTGAGAAATTTATGTCAAAAAATTGACCGCCAAAACTGGGTCAACTTGTACATGGGTCAATAGGGTCAGTTTTGGGGGATCAATTTTTTGACATAAATTTCTCAACTTATACACATTCTAACAAAATGCAGAAGGGAGATTATTGTAATGTAACTCATATCTTTCCAAAATAGGATTGTCTTTTCTCTGTGTTTATCCTAGCATTCCAGGGATCTGTGGCATCTTCTGTATGTGCAACCAATGTGGTTGGCACAAAGTGGCTGAAGGGAAGATATAAACAAGGTGCCATATCAAGAAATTGTCATAACAGAGTTAGTGATATTTAAATCTTATCCATTTTAATGGGTCTTAAATATATGCAAATATGATCTGGACTGTGTCCTAGGTTTAAGCAGACTTTGCTTTATAAAAAAATGATTTCTGCTTTTCAGCTGTCTGTTTATGAATATAGATTCATATAGACATAAACTTGGACACAATCAGCAGTCTTTTAAAAATATCACTTTATGTACTGCTGGTAAAACAAAACAAAACAATCTCCTGAAACTATTAAAAATTATTTACATTCTTACTGAAGCAGTTTCTTTTTGTGCCCATGGATTTCCCCCTCTTATGCCTAGAAAAAGACTCCAGCTAGTTGAAAATAGTATTCTTAGTAAATAGTAGACGGGTAAATAGTACAGTTGGAAAGCCAGTTGAGTTCAATAATATCATTAAAAATGTTTTTCATAAATTTCTACCAAATTTTTCTTTACCAGCTGCAGAACATTAGGAATCCCCATCCAAAGAAAGTGACTGAATGGACCAGCCTAATCTCCATTCTACATTACTGTGTAAAATCCATTGTTATTATTACATTAACATGGTTGTTGGGGAAGGGGGTTGTTCCATATAGATAAAGGTAAAATCATTCCTTTCTACTGGCTTGTTGTGTGCCTTTAAGTCATTTCCAGATTATGGAAATCCTAACATCATGGAGTTTCTTGGCAGCATTTGTTCAGTAGGGATTTACCCATTGGCTTAATCTGAGGCTGAGAATGTGTGACATGTCCAAGGTCACCAGTGGGTTTCCATCACTGAACAGGGATTTGAATCTGGTCTCTCTGAGTCAAACATTCAAACAACTACACCATATTGACTCTCTGACTACAGGCTAGCCAAGTATAACTGATAAACATTTGGCCTCCATATCCATTTACAAATTCAACTATCCATGGCTTGAAAATATTCTCCGCTCCCCAAAACATTCCAAAAAGCAAACCTTGATTTTCTCATTTTATAAAATGACATTTTACTTTGCTGTTGTATGTAATGGGAGATGAGCATACATGAATTTTGATACCCATGGGAAGGCCTGGAACCAAACCTCAGTGGATGCCAAGGGCCCACTGCATATCAGGTGGTACATGAATAAAGCTGGGTGAATTGATAATAACAAAAGAGAATGTTATTCATCACTTTATTTGATCCATGGGAAGAGGTGGGTACAAAATTATCATCATCATCATCATCATTTTTATTATTTAATCTTGAGAACTAGGTTTTATATTTTTTGTGCTTCTTATGGCTAAAGAAATTGAAGAAAGTTCATGCCCTGTGGTCTCAGTTGTTTCAAATTCATTTATTGGGTTGGTTTTGTATTTACTGTACTGCTGAACTGAATAATTCCCTTTGAAAATAACTTGGGCACAAATGAAATAGAGGATTTTAACTCGTAATTCATGATTTTTTTTTAATGGCTCCAAGTGTTTTCTGTAGTATTCCTGCAGGAAACAACTAGTCCAGGAAAAATTGAAAACTGGTATTTATTCACCTAATGAACCATGAAGGTCACTAAATCCAAATCGCTTTACAAGAACACTTGATCATGTTTACCATTAAAGTATAGGACCCTGGAGATACCATACTTTATCCATATGGTGAAACAGAAAGAAAATACAGACTGCAGCTGGAAAGATTATTTTGCTATGTAATTGTTTTATTTTTGTAATTGTTTTTGTAGCCCATTTCCCCCACTGTCTAGATGTAACAATAAAGCTGATTGTAGCATTCTCTTGCTGAACCAAGTTTAAATGCTTTACTTTTAAAAAACAAATATCACATCATCCCAACAATTGCTTTTCCATTTTTAAAGAATGCACAAAGTAAGTCTCAGCTGGGTATATTTTAACTCTCATCTACGGAGACAAAAACTTGTGCAGTAATATCTAATCCCATGGGTATAAAAAGCCCCTTGGCCATGAGAGTTTTTGGAGGAAGAGTGGCAAAATCAGGCATGTTTAAATTTCAAGAGACAGAAAAAAAGTCCATAGGAGATGGAACATTTACTTCCAGAAGTTACCAGCCTTCCATTTTTTTGGCCAAAAAAAAAGAAAGAAAGAAAGAAAGAAAAAGTAACCAACATAATAGTTATTTTGTCTTTAAAATGCTACTGCTGTTATTTCCAATGGGGAAGAATATAAAAACCAGAACTTTGCTTGTTAGATAGAGCCAAATACAAATGGATCAAATCTTGGGGAGATCCAATCAGATATTGGGCCAATTAGATATAGAGATATGATGTGCTGGGAACAGATAGGCACAGAAAGTAGGAGGAGCAACTTTGGTGTGATAGGAGCTGGGAGTGTGGAAAACTATAAAGTGTTAACTTTGTTTTGAAATTATGCATTACATCATAATGTCAGACTACACCAGAGGTCCCCACACTTTCCTGGTTCACAGTGACCTTAGTGTCTCTGTAATTTTTTTTCACTGTGCCCCTTGGTCCCTCCTCCCCAGCACAACCTTGCTATGGATGTGCTCAGTAAATCCTAGATCTGCGTCTATCTAGAAGTAAGCCCCACTGAGTTGAAGGTGATTCACTATAGACAACAGCTGGGGGAAATTATTTCTGGGGGGATGGACAACATTGTCTCCCAGAGTCCCCTCCCCAAGTTAGTATGTTGGCTGACAGGGAGAAATTCTGGGAGTTGTAATTAAAAGTAACTTCCCTGAGCCTTTCTGCTTCCGGAAGAAGAGATTAATAAGATCGCGTGGGGGAAATGCAACAGGTTCCCTATTTGTAATGTTTATCTCCTTGCTGGGCAATGGAGCCACTTCCCCCTTTGTTGTCTCTTTAATTCTACAGTCACATCTGGGTTCCCTGCCCACCCCCCAACTTGCCATCCTGGGAAATGTATTCCTTCACCTTTAAGTAAAGAGGAAGGTTAACCTGGCAGCACTCAACATTCCAGGAGGCACTGTGCATAACTGGGTAGAAAGGGATGCTTGTTGTTGAGTCAGATGTCAGAAGCATTAATAGTTAACATTTTTAAACAGTTAAGAAGAGTGGGAGGGTGGATTAAAATATCCTGCAGTGTTCTTGTGAGTTTGCTGAGCTGGTGAATGATGGCACACAGTTTGGAAACCACTGAACTTGATGTTTACATTGCTTGCTATATCATAAATCTTTATTGTTTTTATTTTCTATATGACTTTCTGGATGTTTTAATTTAAGAATTAATAAGAAGAACCAGTCACACATTTCTACATCAAATCCATCAACCAACACATCCACTTGTAACAGATGTTACCTTGAGAACCAGACCCAGGCAGGGTTGTGAAGGGTAAAAGAGCAAGATGAGTGAGAGGATCCCAAGGGTTGGAATTGTAGGACCCACCTGGATAGGGGATCCATCACAGGGACTAAATGAGAAAGAAAATAGAGCCAAGGATGAGATTAGTTAGAGGACGGATAGAAAAGAGGTAAGATGGTGAGATAGGGAAGGTGGCAGATTCTGATAGTTGGGAGCTGAGGAGGAGGAGATGATGGGAAAGTCCCTGGGGAAAGAGTTCATGGGAGGTTATTATAATGATATTGAAACTAGTTGTTACATTGAAATAATTATACAGCCAGCTTACATATTTGATGTTTGACACTTCTGTGAATCAACAAATCTTTGTAGTTTCGTTTTGTTTTGTTTTACCTCTCTATCTGGAAACCATTCATATAAGACAGATATATTTAATATTTAATATGCTATTTAATATCTATATGAAGCCTCTGGGAGAGATCATTTGGAGGCATGGAGCACGGTGTCTTCAGTATGCTGATGACACCCAGATATATCTCTCTATGACCCGATCGTCTGCCCAGACCTCAGATGGCATCTCTCCTCTCAATGATTGTCTTAAGGCGGTAATGGATTGGATGAGAAAAAACAGATTGAGACTGAATCAAGACAAAATGGAGGTACTAACAGTGACGGGCCCGAAACCAGGCTTGGGAATACACCTTCCAGTCCTGGATGGAGTCACACTCTCCTCCAAGGACTGTGTTTGCAGTTTGGGGGTGCTCCTAGATTCATCGCTTCACATGACAAATCAGGTGAATGTGACGGTCAGGAGTGCCTGTAATCAGCTTTGGCTGATACACCAGCTGCGCCCTTTCCTGGACATGAGAGATCCTGAAACTGTGGTACATGCTCTGGTAACCTCACGTTTGGATTTCTATAATGCGCTCTACATGGGGCTACCCTTGTGCCTAACCTGGAAACTTCAACTGGTCCAAAATATGGCAGCCAGGCTGGTCATCTAGGAGAGAGCACATAACTCCAGTGCTGAAGTCTCTCCATTGGCTGCCGATCAGTTTCCGGGCACAGTACAACAGTAAGGCGGCACTAAAACAAGAAATGAAAGACATGCAAGAAGAACTTAAAAAAGAAATAAAGTCAGAGATGAAAGAGGCAGCAAATATTGTAGAGAAATTGACAAAAGAATCAACTCAAGCAAAAGCTAACCTAAGTGTGTTAGAAAAACACAATGAGGAACTACAAGATGAAGTTAAGACTCTAAAGAAAAAATCAAATAAGGGACTCAGAAGAAAGAATAAGATCAGAACAAATATATATGAGAGAAAGATGTCTAAAAATCAGATGCTTGGAAGAGCAAAAAGGTGCAAATATATATGAGAGACTAACCCCTGTTCTAGAAAACTTTATGGAGAGAGACAAAGACAAATTCCTCTTTTAAATCAATAAAATGTACAGGATTAATTCCTGGATGGCTATACAGAAAAAGCTACCAAGAGATGTAGGAATATATTTTGTAAGGACACAAGTCAGAGACCAATTGCTAAAACTACATCTTGATAAGAGGTTGGAAATCGAAGGATTAGACATCCAAATATTTAAAGACTTGATGGAAAAGACTCTCAGAAAGAGAAAAGAATATGCATCACTAACAAAAATATTAAGAAAGCACAACATCTTTTATAAGTGGGAATATCCTGAAGGTTTATCTTTCAATTATGGACCGAAAAGGCATAAAACAGATTCAATCATAAAAATAAGAGAAATGATAAAAATATTGGAGAAAGATCTACTAAATGAAACAGGTATGGATGGGACAACATCACAAAAAGAAGATGATGCTATAGACAAAAAAGATAATATAGAATTGAATAAAGAGATGGAAAGAAATAAGATGACTGAATCAAAAAGATATCCAAGAAGGAAAGGACATGAGCACAGAAAGAAGAGTAGGAAAGAGGAAAGCAAGAGCTTTAACAGGAGAGTCTAAAGAATTAACAGAAGAAAAGAATGTTTAAGAATTCTAGAATTCTTACTTGGAATGTTAAAGGTCTCAACTCTCCCCAAAAAAGAAAGAATGTATCACTACCTTGGGAAGCTGAACCTTGAAATTACTTGTTTGCAAAAGACTCATATCTGTAAAAAAACATATTAGATTATTAAACAATTTTAAATTAGATAATGTATTTGTGTCTGCTTCAGGAAAGCCAAGGCACAGAATGAGATCAGACTTGCTAGAGAGGTTAAGAACAATAAAAAGGGCTTTTTTGGGTATGTCTGTAGCAAAAGAAAGAAGAAAGAATTGGTGGGGCCACTACGCAGAGAAGATGGAGAAATTCTAATAGGGAACAGAGAAAAGGCAGAACTACTTGACACCTTCTTTGCCTCAGTCTTCTCAGAAAAAGAAAAAGGTGCTCAACCTGAGGGAAATGGAGCAGAGGACACAATAGGGGAAATGCAGCAGAGAACAAGTAAAGAGGTAGTACAGGAATACCTGGTTAATCTAAATGGATTTAAGTCTAAGACTAGATGAACTACATCCAAGGATATTAAAAGAACTAGCAAATGTAATCTCAGAGCCATTGGCAATAATCTTTGAGAACTCCTGGAGAAAAAGAGAAGTCCCAGCAGACTGGAAGAGGACAAACATTGGTCCCATCTTCAAAAAGAGGAAAAAGAAGATCCCAACAACTATTGTCCAGTTAGTCTGACATGAATATTGGGAAAGATTCTAGAACAGGTCATTAAACTGAACGTCTGTGAACATTTAGAAGGGAATGCCATAATCACTAAAAGTCAACATGGGTTTCTCAAAAACAAGTCATGCCAGACTAATCTGATCTCTTTCATTGATAAAATTACTAGCTTGGCAGATGAAGGGAATGCAGTAGACATAGCATATCTTGATTTCAGTAAGTCTTTTGACAAGGCACCGCATGATATTCTTGCAAACAAGATAGTAAAATGTGGGTTAGACAATACCACTATTAGGTGGATTAGTAATTGGTTTTACTGACCAAACCCAAAGGGCGCTCAGCAATGGCTCCTCTTCCTCCTGGGGAGAAGTGACCAGTGGGGTGCCACAGGGTTCTGTCCTGGGCCCAGTGCTATTCAACATCTTTATCAATGACTTGGGTGAAAGAATAGGGAGCATGCTTCTCAAATTTGCAGATGATACCAAATTAGGAGGAATAGCTAATACCCCAGAGAACAGGATGAAAATTCAAAATGACCTTAATAGATTAAAAAGCTGGGCCCAAACTAACAAAATGAATTTCAACATGTAAAGTACTGAATTTAGGGCAAAAAAATGAAATACATAGATATAATGAGACTATGTGTGAAAAGGATCTTGGAGTCTTAGGGCCTTTGCAGACTGTCAGAAACAGTGCAAATTGAGTCCACTTTAAGGGTTAGGGTTAGGGAATCACGGGAAGTGTAATTTATTGTGGCACCAGAGCTCTCTGACAGAGAAGGCTCAATGTCTCAGAAAAAAAAACCAATTCCCATGACTCCCTAGCACTAACCCTTAAAGTGGACTCAATTTGCACTATTTCTGGCAGTCTGCAAAGGCCCTTAGTAATAATAATAATAATAATAATAATAATAATAATAATTTTTATTTATATACCGCCCTGTGGCGAGCCAATCCGGGCGGTGAACAAGAATAAAATAACATATTAAAATATGTAAAATAATTCCCTCCTCCCCCCCTTAAAAAGTTGTTAAATCATGTTCAATTAAAAACAATTACAATTAAAAGTTAAAAGCTAGCTATTACATACAAACCATCATCCCCCTGCTAGTTCGACTATAAGGGAATTGTGAAGGTTGAATAATGGGAAGATCCCAATGATCCCGAGGCCGGGTGATTTAATCCGGGTAGGCCTGCCGGAAGAGATCCATCTTGATAGCTTTTTTAAAGCTGTGCAAGGATGTTAATTGACGGATCTCATCCGGCAGGCCGTTCGAGAGTCTGGGAGCGACGATGGAAAAGGCCCTCTGGGAGGTCGCCGTCAGCCTAGATTTTTGAAGCTGCAGCAGATTCCTCCCAGAGGACCGGAGGGCGCGGGGAGGATTGTATGGGAGGAGGCGGTCTCTGATATAACTTGGACCCAAGCCATTTAGGGCTTTAAAGGTAATAACCAACACCTTGTACTGGGCCCGGAAACCAACAGGGAGCCAGTGGAGGGACCTCAACACCGGAGTGATGTGATCCCTCCTAGATGTCCCTGATAACAACCTGGCCGCCATGTTCTGCACTAACTGTAGTTTCTGAGTCAAGCACGAGGGTAGCCCCATGTAGAGCTTGTAGTAGACCACAAGTTGAAGATGAGTCAACAGTGTGATGCAGAAGCTAAAAAGGCCAGTGCAATTTTAGGCTGTATCAATAGAAGTATAGTATTTAGATCAAAGGAAGTAATAGTGCCACTCTATTCTGCTTTGGTCAGGCCTCACCTGGAATACTGTGGCCAGTTCTGGGCACCACAATTCAAAAAGGATATTAAAAAACGAGCATGTTCAGAGGAGAGCAACAAAAATGGTGAAGGGTCTGGAAACCATGCCCTATGAGGAACAATGTAGTGAACTGAGTATGTTTAGCCTAGAGAAGAGACGGTTAAGAGGTGATATGATCACCCTGTTTAAATATTTGAAGGGATATCATATTGAGGAGGGAGCTAGCTTGTTTTCTACTGCTTCAGAGAATAGGACCTGGAGCAACGGATGCAAGCTACAGGAAAAGAGATTCCACCTCAACATTAGGAGGAACTTCCTGACAGTGAGAGCTGTTCAATAGTGAAACACATTCCCTTGGAGTGTGGTGGAGTCTCCTCCTTTGGAGGTCTTTAAACAGAAGCTGGATAGCCATCTGTTGGGTATGCTTTGATTTTGAATTTCTGCATGGCAGGGGGTTTGACCGGGTGGCTCTTGTGGTCTCTTTCAACCATGATTCTATAATTCTATGATTAATTCTAAAGATAAAAGATAAGGAAAAGATAGTTACTAAACAAAAAGAAATCAAATAAGTTTTTTCAAGAATATTTCAACAAAATCTTTAAAGAAACGATGATATTGGAAGATCAGCAGACAGAATATCTGAATAAGCAGAAAATCTTAGAATTTAAGGAAGAAGAAAGGAAGGAATTGAATTGTGAAATAACATTAATAGAAATAATGGAGACAATCAAAAAAATGAAAGCAGTCAAATCACCAGGACCAGATGATCTTGGTGCAGTATATTACAAAAGTTTAACAGAAATTGTAGTACCAAAACCCTTCCCAACCCCTTCCCGAGGATGTCATCAGGGCGCCCGCCATTGCACACAGTGAGCGCTCTGATGACATCCTTCCAGTGCAGCGTCCGGACACGCTGCGTCAGAAGAGATGCGGAAGAGGCACGTGCCGCCTCTTCTGGCGCCCTTTCTGGTGCTTCAGGAAGGAGCGCTATTTAGCGCTCCTTCCAGGGCTGGCAGAAGGGTGGATTGGGGCCGAGGCATGAGGCAGCCTCGGCCCCAATCCTCTGCTTCTCAGGGCGGCCCATGGCTGCCTATCTGCAAAGCCCCTACATTAATCCTGAGTTCTAGTGTGTATGAGTGAATATTAGAGTGTCTTTGTATGTTTGAACCCCCAAATAAATTACAGACTCATTGGAAAGCTTTGTCTCTATCAGTCTATTCCCTAGCCACCTCTGTAAACATAGGATAAAAGATCCCATTGGAGACGTGAACTTTAATAATTCCCCAAGTTCAAGTTCTACTTACAATCCAATAGAATGTTATGTATAAAAATTGACATTGATGGATTTTAGATATATTTATATTGTATGCTTAAAATATGTTAGTTGTTTTGTGTGGTTTTGTGTCTATTATGTGTATTGTGTCTGAAAGTTTGAATGTGTTATGTGTATTATGTGAAAAAAATCAATAAAAATTACTTTTAAAAATCCAAGCATCTTAGGAATTCTCATACTCTTTTTATTCCAACCGTAGGCTAATGTTTCCTTTTGAAAGTACTTCAGAAATCTGTAGCCTAAATAAAATATGGTGAACACTGGCAACCAAGTTAGCAGACTGTTATTATGGAAAGATTTCCCCATTTATTAAGTGTGTGTTGAAGTTCAGCAATGCAGATCGCCATGGCTAGCTTTGTAGCTTTATATTCAGAGACTACTGTTGCTTCATCTCCATGTACTGATTGGTTTAGTTGCTAGGACACATTGCTGTGATGTGTTGTCACTACTTCTGAGTTCTTGGGGAAGGATATATTTAATTTGTCCTCACAGTGTTTTTATTGTTAATGGGATTTTCCTCCTGAAAAGAACAGTAAAATAACTGTTTCAGGGTTTTACAGACTGCCAGAAATAATGCAGCTTGAGGCCACTTTAACTTTCCTGGCTCAGTGCTAGGGAATCATGGGAATTGTATTTTTTTTCTGGGACATTGAGCCTTCTCTGTCAGAGAGCTCTGGTGCCACAATAAACTACAGTTCCCATGATTCCTTAGCACTGAGCCAGGACAATTAAAGTGGCCTCAAGCTGCATTATTTCTGGAAGTCTGTAAAGGCCCTTTGTTTTTTAGAGGTAGACTTTTTTTTCTGAGGGAAGAAATTCTGACCTCCTCCTCTGCCTCTTCTTGTTCTTCCTTCTCCTCCCCTTTTAAAAAAAATAATGATTTAAGGATAATGTATTAGACACTGATCACAAATACAACCCACACTGTCCCATCATCACACAATATTCATAGAAGTGTAGAGAGATTACTATTATTGTAGAGTAATTTCATTTTATTTAACAACAATAACAACAACAACAACAACTTTAAAAATCCCAAACATACTGGGCTCATTTGGACTTAAAGTGAAGGGACAGTTTAGGATAACACGCCAAAAAATGCTCTCAGCATACCTGTCGTACAACGTGAGAATTTGTTTCTGTTTATTTTTACACCCATAAACTGTAATTGTTAATTTTTATTCAAAGAAGCCAAAAGGTTAAGCCAGGTTGCATCTAACTGTAGAAATAATTCAACACCACTTTAAGTACTGTAGCTCCATTCTATTGAATCTTGTGATGTGTAGTTTTACAAGATCTTTAGCTGTCTCTACCAAAGAGTGCTGGTGCCTCATAAAACTACAAATCCCAGGATTCTGTAGGATTGAACCATTACAGTTGAAGTGGTGTCAAACTGAATTATTTCTACAGTGTAGATGTACCTGCAGAGTTTGATGTTGGCTTATACAGACAAACCATAGCAAATGAATCCCATTCCTCCCAGGTCAGACATGGGCTATTATCTAAAGAGGTCATTCCAGTGGAAGAGGAAATCCTCCTCTCTCCAAAATTCCACTGCCACGCTAAAAAACAGAAGACTAGAACACATGGATACACACACCTGGAGTAGGTTTCCAACAAGACAAAGGGTTTCAAGGAGAGAGGGGTGAAAATTCTGATGCTACAACAAGTGCTGGATTTCATCCATAATGACTGAAATCGTTAGTTTAAAATGGGAGGAGAAGAGATGAGTGGGGGAGTGCTCAAGTCAAGGTTATGAATCATGTGGGCCTCCATAGGATATTATACTGCAAATCCCAGCAGTACTAGCCAGCACAGCCAATACTGAGGAAAGCTAGAGTTGCAGCCCAACAACTTCTGGAGGACTGCATGATTTCTACCCAAGCGATACTAATAAAGGAGAGTATGGACCAAAACAGACAGCCCAGATGGGGCAGCATGAAGCCGAGCTATCCAAATATGGATTGGGGGCATGAAATAGAATTCTACTTTAAAAAATAAGGGATCAAAATAAAGAAGAAAATTAATTTGAGATGTAGTCAGGATAAATTCCCTCCTGTGGTGGATTTACAAATTGTGACTGAGAAAGAGAGGAAGCGCATGAATAATTATAGAAAATAACAGAAAAGCTAGATAATAATAAAAGAGAGAATGAATGAATTTTACTTGTGAAATAGTAATTAAATTGGACAGTTATTACCAGATCAGACAGTTTCCTTGAGATCAGAGCCAGCACTGGGATGTGAGACAGTGCAGTGGAAAAAGAAAGTGGTGTCTGGGAGAGAAAATGGTGATCGGAGAACTTTGAAGGAGAGGAAGATCCAGAGGGGCTAGGGACTGCAACAGAAGGCAGCAAAGGAGAGACTACAGGAAAAGTGGTGTGGAGGTTTTGGAGCAGTTTGGAGGGGAAGAAGGCATCAGAGGTGTGTGGAGGAAAGATAGAGATTGAGCTGAATTGTTAAATTTATGGATTAAGATGAACATGATTTGACTTGATTTGACTTATTCAAATATTTGAACATTATATTATACATAAGAAAGGTGGGTGCCAGGGTTGGTGATGAGTGAAAGTGAAAAGAAGGTATGCGAGGGGACAGGAAAGGACTGAAACAGAGACAGTGAGTGAAACTGCGGTTAAGGCTTCCTGAACAAAGAGGCTGTGAGCAATAGAGAGAAAAGTAGGATAAACTATAAAGGGCCTTTTGCCATACTCTAAATAGTTGGATCACCAAAAACTGAGAAGACAGATATAAGCAATTACTTAAATAAGTTTTCATTGATAAGAGTATTGTTGATCTGAAAACTATTAAAACTGGTGCAGTGGTTAAATGCCTGTACTGCAGCCACTCACTCATAGACCACAAGGTTGTGAGTTCAATACTAGCCAGGGCTCAGGCTAGACTCAGGCCTGCATCCTTCCGAGGTCACTAAATGAGTACCCAGCTGTTGGGGGGCAATGAGCTTACAGTTGTAAACCGCTTAGACATCCCATAGTGTGATATGAAGCAGTATATAAATGAAGCTGCTTTGCTTTGCTTTGCTTCAAAAGTTGGGTTTTTTATTGATTTTTGAAGCAATTTATCAACTATAAGGGACAGTGATTATTGACTATTGGAAGACTGAATATTGAATTTTTAATTTATTCAATGATTGAACTGAATTAATTATATATAACCAAGTGTAAAGTTATTAATTGATTAATAGCTTTTATTGATAAGAGTATTGTCAATTTGAATTAACTGTTTATATTTGAAGTTTTTACCCTATGTATATAATTGATCTTTGAAGCAATTTATGTACTACAAGAGACAGTGACTATTGACTATTGATTATTGAAATATTGATTGTTGAACAATGAATTTATTGAATGATTATGAGTAGATGAATTGTTGAATTGTTTGAGTTGTTGAAATTGATATAAACTTGAACTGATTTGTATCAATGATTTTTTTATAATATTGGGTTATTTGTTTAGAAAAGAATTGTTTAGAATTGTGGTAGTTTGAAATGAATTGAATGATTGAATTGATATCAGTTTAAATAAGGAGTACAGGAGTTGAGTTTTGAGCATTATAAGTTTATAATACTTAGATAAAATTATAAGACTAAATTTTTTTATTTGGGTGATTTGAATCAAACTGGAACAGTTAAAACTGAATATGGCATCTGGTAAAAAGACCTATACACAGACCCAAATACATACAGTCTCCCAAAGAAGAGGATCAATAGATACTCTGAAACAACCAGAACCTACTATGGCTTTCTTGTTGGAAGAGATTAGAAGTTTAAAGACTGATTTTTGACAGGAAATTAAATGGGAATCAAAGGAAACATGACCTGAGGTAAAGGAAGAGATGTGGAAAGAACTGAGAGCATTAGGGAAGAAGATGGATAGGATATCCAAACAAGTGGAAAGATTACAGTCAGGTGTGAAACATTTAAAAGAAGTGACAAAAGATTTAAAGAAGACTTCAGAACAAACAATTGACACACAAAAGATGAGAATATGATTTTATGGCAAGAAATCCATTACAGGAAAAATGTCTAAAATTTAGAGGAATTGGAGAGGAGGCTAAAGAAAACTTATATGTAAGACTCCTCTCAATATTGGCAAAGTACACAGGACTTTTAGAAATGGACCAAGGAATTGATAAACTATTCAGAATAAATTTGACTATTGCAAGAGAAAATAAATTAACCTGAGATGTGGTAGTTTGTTTTATGAGATCAAGAATTAAAGATTTAATAAAACATAAAAGCTATGAGGAAGATTTATTGATTGAAGGGTGAAAAAACAGTATTTTTAAGGACATTCTATTGCTGATATTGAAAAAAAATGTTAGGAATATAAATTTTTGACACAACAACTACATAAGCATGGAATAAATTTGGCATGGGAGAAAATTGAAGGTGTGTTATTTACATATCAACAAAAGAGATTCAAGATAAATTCACTATAGAAGGCCAAGGATTCTTTAAGAGATTTCAGGCTGACACTGAAATGAGAACTGGGAACAAAAAGGACAAGAAAACATCCAAAGATTTGGAAGTATAAAGATAGAATTGTAATGGAAATGCGGTCAAAAACAATAGAAATAAAGATGGATCTATGGATGAAGGGAAAGAGAGTGAAGCCTTCTGTGATGAAGACAAAAGTTCAGAATAAGGTCTCAAAAGTGATGAAGAAAAATATGTAGGGGAGGAGGAGGAAGGGATATAATAAAATTTTACTAAAATATTACCAAAGAAGAAATACTATAAGATACTAAACCAGAAATAAGAATTTAATCTGAAGATGTTGACTCAGATTTGGTCATGGAATGTAAAGGGCCTAAATTCAAGTTACAAACTTAGTAAAATATTTCATTATCTTCAGAAGAAAAATCAGGACTTTATATGCTTACAAGAAACTAAAATTAAACAGATATTAGATTTTTGAGAAATCCTAAATTGGACCAATTATTTGCATTGGCCAATGAAAAGCAAAAAAGAGCAAAGACAATACTAAAGAAATCTTCACAGATGAAGAAGAATATTTTTAGCAGAAGAAGTAAATTTGAAACAGATAAAATTTTGATAATTGGAATCTACGCTCCACAAGAAAAGAAAGATAATTTTTTAAAAGAATTTGAATAAGCAAATGGAGAAGTTTGAATATGAACATCTTTTGATAATGGGCAATTAGAATGGCATGATTGATCCAAGAACAGACCGTACTTCACACAAAAAGATCAATAAAAATCAAGGAAAACTATCAAAATCTTTCTTTGAATTACAATAAAATTTCTCTTTAATTGATGTTTGTTCTGGACTATATGGAAACTCTAAGGGATTTACTTTTTACTCGGACAGTCATAAAACAGAATCCTGAATCGATATGTTTTTAATTGTGAAACATCTTCAGAAGATTAAAAAGATGGACATTTGGCCAAAGATTAGTTCATATCATAATCTTATTTAATTGGTTCTGGAAGAACAAAAAATCCAGTACAGTTGTCGTCTGAATGATCGTCTGTTGAAAAATGAAGAATTTTTAGAGAAGGCAAAGTATACTTTAAAATTACATTTTTCTGAAAACACAACTCCAGATGTTCAGTTAAGTACTGTAGTGTATGGGATGCTAGTAAGGCTGTCATGAGGGGGGTCTTTATTCAAAGAGGAGCTGAAGTGAAGAGGAAATCTGAAGAGGAAATTAAAAACTTGATAGACGAGTTAAGAGACAAAGAAAAGGAAATTCAAGAAAACAACAAAAAAGAAAGAACATACAACTCAACTTAAAATTCTTCAGAAGAAATTAGATGCTAAGTTAATACAAGAAATGGAAAAGAAACTAATTTTCATGAGACAGAAGTATTTTGAATCTGCGAATAAAACAGGAAGGTGGCTTTCAAATAGATTGAAGAAAGAGAAAAGAAAATAATTGACAAAGAAGAAACAATAACAAATAATGACAGAATTCAAAATGCATTCATAAAATATTATACAGACCTGTATAAAGAAAAACAAGTCGGAAAGGCAAAGAAAGAAGACTTGGAAAAGTTTTTAGATAAACATAGCATTAAAGCTATCTTAGAAGAAGATAAAAAGATAATTAACAATTAAAAATCCCTTTGCAACAAATATTAAACAGAATACTTAAAGATGGTCCTCCAAAATCATGGGAAGAGGCAATTATAACATTAATACCAAAGAAGGGAAGGACAAAAGAAAAGTAGAGAATTATCAACCTATTGTTGGTGTGTGGATGATGAGTGTTGTAGTGATGCCTTTTGGCACCCAGCAGAGTCTGCAGGACAAGCTGGCTGCTGTGATCCACAGCCACTGTGTAGATTTGCCATCAACTGGCTCAGCTTCTCTTCTCCAGGCAATCCTGTCTTCCTCAGTCAAGAAGACACATTGTAAAGTCCAAAAGCATAGCTTTATTAATGCATATAAAAAGTAAAAATAAGATAACTAAGTAAAATCCATTGTGATGAACTTGTCCAGTTCAGCCATACAAGATTACATCTTTAACAATCCCAAAAGCATTAGGATCCAACTTGTTGCAGTTAAAACCACTGCATCCACACGCGTGCTCACATCTTGAACAATAAAACAATTCTTAGACAAAGGATTTTCTAAGCCCATCCCATACTCCACCTTCTAGGTGTTAACTTTATGTTAATTGGATAATGACAGTATGATGTATGTTAACCCAGCCTCTTGTTTGTCCATCATCCACCACGTGAGTAACTTTCCCAAGCCTAACGATGTTTAATATTTGATATCTCTTTGTTATCCATAACAAAGTCTGGTTCTATTAGTTCTACCTCTGGGAAAGTACATTGTTGATGTCTCTATTACCACCTGGCGTTGATTCACCCTGTTTCTCTAAATATTGTTTGTGCCTTGCTCAGAAACTGTTCTCAAGTGAAAAATTACAGACACACACACATCTTTACATTTCACCTTTGACTATATATCCCATTCATATCCTAACACCTATCTCATTATTAAATGTTGATTATAAAATCTTTATGTCCATATTGGCAGATGGGTTGAAAAAAAATTCTGAATAAGGTGACATATGAAGATCAAACAGGATTCCTCCCAACAAGACATATGAAAGAAAACATAAGGACAGTGCTAAATGCCATTGAATATTATGAAAGAAATAATGAAAAGAAAATTGCCATGACCTCTGTCAAGGCAGAAAAAGCTTTTGACAAGGTGAAATGGATCTTTATGATCAAAGTAATTAAGAGAATGAACCTTAGACAAAACTTTTGTGACTGGATTAGGAATATTTACAGGGACCGGAAAGCTTGACTAATTATAAATGGTGAAAGAATCCAAAAATTTGATATACAGAAAGAGACCAGGCAGGGATGCCCATTATCTCCACTTTTGTTTATCAGCTTTTAAGTAATAAACATTACTTTTGTTTAAGTAATAAAATAAGAGAAGATATGAACATCAAGGGAATACAACTAAAAGGACAACACTATAAGTTGAAACTGAAGATATAGTCTTTTTTCTAAAAGAACCAATGTACACTATTTGAAAATTACAAATGTTATTATCTAACTTTGAAAAGGTCTCGGGGGTGAAAGTGAAGAAAGATAAAACTGTAATCTGGTAAAAAATATGACAAAAGAAGAAGAATTGTCACAAAACAAATCAGAATATAAAATTGAGGGGGGGAAATAGATACTTAGGAATTTGGATAATGAAAAGAAATGCAGATTTGTATGTAAACAACTGAAAAGAAATGGAAAGAAATCAAAGATGAATTAAATAAATGGTCAAAGATTAACTTATCCTTATTTGGCAGGATAGAAGCTCTTAAGATGATGGTTACTTCCCAAGATAATTTTTTTGTTCCAAAACATATCAGTAATCATTAATGAAAAACCATTCCAAACAAGAGACTTGATAAAATTTATTTGGGCAGGGAAAAAAACCCTAGAATTAAATGGAAGACTTTGATAGATAAGAAAGAAAATGGTGGATGTAAGGGAGAAGCAGACGGCGCAAAGCACCTTCTTCAGAGCAAGGAAGGGAAGGGGCAGCCACATGCTGGGTGCCCCAACCCCTTCCTGAAGACATCGTCAGCGTGCCGGACCCTCCGCATGGCCGGCACTCCGAGGATGCCTTTGCGCTGCAGTGTCCGCACACGCTGCAGCGGAAGAGCCGCTGAAGGTGCGCCGGCAGCCTTTTGCGGCACACCTTTGGCGATTTGTGGAAGGAGCGCTATTTTAGCACTCCTTTCTGGGGCGGCGAAGCTGCGCTGCAGGGCTGAGGTGTGCGGATACCTTGGCCCTGATCCGCAGCTTCCCGGGGTGGCCCATGCCGCCCGTCTGCTTAGCCCCGTAATCTTCCTGATTTGAGGGCATACTATTATGCAAATGCATTAACAAGGATAATGGATTGGATAAATTTGGACAAAGAAAGAATACTGATTCTAGAAGGCTTCAACTTAAGATATGGGTGAGAGGTCTATATGTGGTAGAGAAAAACAGATGTACACAAAGATTTTGAAAATTATTACATTAGAAGATCACTGTTTAAAGTTTGGACTCAACAAAAAGAAAAATTCTATAGGAAGTTACCACTATGGGTGTCCTCAGAGGAAGCCTTCTTTGGAAGATGGTGTGAGGTACTGTCCTGGATTACGGCCAGCACCAGTCCAAACAAATGCTGATAAGAATGGTTTAGCAAGAAAGGAGCTAAGAGGCAGGCTACAGACCTTTCTGTTAGTTCCCAAGAAGCACACCAGTACCAAAGCCAGGGTCAGGATTCCAGAGTACACAAGAGTCAGTTCAGTCCAAGGTTGGGGCAGCCAGAAGATAACAAGCATCCAGTCCGTTCCAAAGTCAAAGGTTCACAGCACACAAGAGTTCCAAAGAGCAAGGAACCAGTGCTGACAGTATCCCACAAGGGAACTGCAGTAAGCTCTGGCACTGAGTGGTCCTCTCCCAGGTGATTAAGTAGGAGATTCCCTCCTCTGTGCCAGCTGAGGCTTGTTAATCAATTGCCTCTCTGCAAGCCTCCTTGACCAACACACGAAAGCACTCTCTGCCCTGCGTTGTCTGAAGGAAGGCACTTCCACACTTGTTTCTTCCTGATCCTTAACACTAGGCTGCTGTGCCTCCATAGGGATCCTACTAGTGCTAGGACCTGGCTGCACTTCCTCCTCTAGGACTGGGAGGACAGGACTGGGATCTAGCAGGACAGGATTAGGACCTGGTAGAGCCTCCCTTTCCTCCTGCACTGGAGTAGGCTCATCCTCCTCCTCATCCTCTGAGTCCAGCTCCTGACTGACCATGACAGGTACCAGGATGACTTAGAAATCAAGATATTTTGAAAAAACAAGGTAGAGGACAGTATACAATGAAATCCCTTAATCCAAAAATTCATTAGTTACCATACAAAAAATTGACAGACAAATTTAAGTTAGATTACAAAACAGGATTTGAAGGAAATGAAAATGAATTCGACAAACTGATAAGGAAAAATGGTCCAAAATTGACTCCAAAACTTTATGCTGTATTGTTAAAAAGAGAATTAGAAGAGAACATTGTGAAAGAAACAATAATTAAGTGGGCAACCAATATTGGAAGAGACATTAATCTGGAAAGTTGAGAATTAATCAGAAGAAGAATACAACAATTTACTAGATTCCAGGACTTAAAAGAAAACTATTACAAAATGGAAAATGGCTGGTATCTAACCCCAGTAAAATTAGCAAAAATTTACAAGACATGGGAGGAATAAAGAGTGCTGTGGGTGGGTGGTACCATGTGTGGTGGAATTGTAATCTAGTTAAATTTTATTGGAAAGACATTCATAGAGTGATATATGAAATTCTTGAAATTAAATTTAAATTGTCACCAGAACTATATTTATTAAATATGTTCAATAAAGTACCAAAAGAAATTGAGAAGAAATATAGCACATTATTGTTATATATGATCACGTTGGCAAGATTGATTCTGGCAAAAAAAAAAAATGGAAAACAATAGCGGTACCTTCTGCTGAAAAGTGGATCTGGAAATTAGTTGATATGATGAGTATGGATATGTTAACTGCTAGATTAAAAAGACAAAATGTACACAATGTAGAACAGGATTGGGCTCTGATACTACTGTACTGTGAGAAGGTAAACTTATTGAGATGCTAATTGTATAAACTGAGATACAGTGATCAAAACAAATTAAGCTAGACTTTAATACACAGAAGAATAGTTTAAAAAACACCGTTTTTGAATTGAAGAAAAGATTTAAATGACAAAGGTTTATACAAACTGGACGAACATGGGAAGTCAATTGTAAATATGTATATTTAGCAAACAAAATTTGATGATTATTTTGTATGCAACTATTTTGTATATTAAAAAGTTAAGGTATTCTCTGTTGACAAAGTTGCCAAGTTGTGTCCGACCATAGGGGGCAGTGCTCATCTCCGTTATTAAGCCGAAGAGCCAGTGCTGTCAGAGGCTACTCTGTGATCATGTGGCCAGCATGATTGCACAGAACGCTATTTACCTTCCCACCAAAGTGGTACCTATTTATTTACTTGCATTTGCATGCTTTTGAACTGCTAGGTTGGCAGAAGCTGGGACTAGCTCACCCCAACATGCAGCACCTCAAACTGCTAACCTGCCAATCTTGCAATCAACAGAGTCAGCATCTTAACCACTTGAGCCACTGCATCCCCTATTTTGTATATTACTTGCTGCACAAATAATTTTTTAAAAAAATTAACAAAGTGCAAATGGGCATGTATCAGAAAGATAGCTCTTTCTTTCTTTCTTTCTTTCTTTCTTTCTTTCTTTCTTTCTCCTTCCTCCCTCCCTTCGTTTGTGTGTGTGTGACTATATGTGTGTGTGTGTATATATATATATATATATATATTCCCCAAAATGAACCTTGATGTTATCATTTTAGATAAGGGAGTGCATTTCACTATGCCATCGTATTTAATTGGACGTGAGCATCCACTAATTTGGTATCCAGTGGATACCAAGGGCCCTCTGTACATGTATATTTGAAAATTAAAATGTATAGTTTATCATGAAGGTCATAAAGATACGAATGTAGAAATGGAATATGGGCTAAAATAACCTGACTACGGGCCTTTGCAGAGTGCCCGAAATAGTGCAAATTGAGTCCACAGTGCTAGGGAATCATAGGAACTGTAGTTTATTGTGGCACCAGAGCTCTCTGAGAGAGAAGGCTCAATGTCTCAGAAAAAATTACAATTCCCATGATTCCCTAACACTGAGCCAGGGTAGTTAAAGCGGACTCAATTTGCACTATTTCTAGCAGTCTGCAATAAAATGTGTACTTTTCGGCAATCTTTTCACTACTATTATTTAAATCAAAAGAGTAATGGTTTATAAAATATAATGTTATACGTTATTGTTACTTAAAATCTCTCCATTGTTGTATGCATTCAAGTTGTTTTCGACTTACTGTAACCCTATCACAGATTTGTTGGAGGTTTTTTTGGTGAGATTTGTTTACAGTGGGTTTGCCCTTGCTTTCATCTGAGAGTGTTGTTGCTGTTATGCTTTCAAGTCAACTCCAGCTTATGGTGATTTTATCATACTCTTTTCTTTACAAGATTCCTTCAGAGGAGATTTGTCTTTCTATGCGTGTTGGAGAGTGTGACTTGCCTAATGTCATCCAATAAGCTTACATGGCTGAGTGGGTATCTGAACCTAATCTGTTGGTGTCCTAATCCTGCACTCAAACCATTTGTATTTTACAATCCATGTGCTGAAGTCAGAGGACCGGGGAAATCATGTCTGCCTCATCTGGGTAATTCAATAGCTAGAAAATGGGTATCTTTAGACACCCCAGTCAGCATCAGTGACCCTCTCAAAACAAAACAAAACACCAGAAGGGAAACAAATTTTGTTGCTATCCAGGTCTTGCCACAAGATGTCACTCTAACATAAAGAATGAAGAAACAAAGGATGTAAGTTATAGAGCTAGTTGAATAATATACAAAATGTATTTCTTCTATAATGACTTGATTTAGAATTGATCATACTACTCTGAACATCATACACTTAACTGAAAAATGTGGCTTACTGTAAATGAATAGATGGGTAATATAGTTGCCTGACAGTGGGCTTGATAAACAGACAAACTGAATTATATTGGAGTGGAGGGAGAAATCAGTAGATAACATTTTTGTGACTACAAAGTAAAGCAGAAAGGAATGAGCTACTATTATGTCTATAGCTCAGAGATGAGAATATTCTGACTACAACTGCACTGTGAATGAATCTATTTGAAATATCATTATGCTGAAAACAGCTGCAAGATTTCTTCCCTCCATTTCTCTTTTACTATAAATTTCACAATCCTTCCCTTCTTGGTTTGACCATTTTTCTGAAACTCTGTTTAATAGATTATTGAGGGAGTCATCCTGACAGCCTGGAATACAGTCATAATTAAAATGAATAAGTCAATTCTCATCATATATTTCAAACTTTCTGCTTTTGTTCTAAACAATACCAAGACAAGCAAAAGCTTGGTTGGTAATTGTATCTGTTTTAAGCACCTATCTCCAGTGATGGAGAAGGCAGAACAGAGCGAGGCTTAGCAACAGCCAATCAGGAGTGGGCTGGCAACAGCCAATAAAATTGTGGGCTGTAGGTGATAAAGAATTCCGTTGCAGACAGTTGGAGTCAGACCGGGTCTGGTAGTGTAACAGTCCAGAAGACAGAGACTGTGAGGGAAAAGTCCAGTAGTGAGGGACTCTGGTATTTTATATCCTGTAGGATATAGTTAGCCAGAGGGCTAGTATAGAAATAAGGTTGGAAGGATAAAAGTAAATAAGGACAGTGTGAGGGTCCTAGGTGAGAGTAACTGGTGTTCTCTAGATAGAAAGTAGTGTAACAAAGTATAACAAAGCATAACCAAGTGCATATACCAACTAAATAAGTGAAACACTGTTAAACCATTATTCCAATAAAGTTTTATTGTTATTCAATTACAAGATTGTCTAAACCTGGAATATTTATACACACTACTAACAATCTATTTTGGGGAGTAAACCCCTAGGTAAAAGTAAAAGACACTTTGACAAATAAATAAGGCATTTCACTAGGTCACGTTACATAATTGGTGGCAGTGGTGGGATGAAAAGGGCCCATGGTGTTGCCACAATAGAACTAGTAAAAGTGCTCATGACATAATTTGGTGTCAGTGTCAGGATACAAAAAATCCAGTGGTTGAAAGTGTGCTGAAGAACATGGTATGCGAGGGTTCTGGGTTCATGTTAAGGGAACCAGAAACCCAAGATTGGATCTGAACTTAAAAGTAAAAAGTTCAGTGGTTTAAAAGTTAAAGGCATTAGTGTCAGAGGAATAATCTCTGTGGTAATTGTGAAAGGTAATTTGTAAGAGATTACTCAGGAACTGACCACACTGGAGAGAAATATTAAGATCAGTCCCTGATTGTGGTAAGTGTAGGGGACTGGTGAAGAAAAAGTTAAAGGAATGGAGAGTGGGGGAAAGCATTCCATCTCTGAAAAAGTACAAAAGCAAGAGCACACTTAGAAAATATCTTAGAAAAGTGATCTCTGAGGTAAAAATTTGGAGTAAAGTAAGAAATCACTAGTTTGCCATCAAGATCCAAATGTTACCTTAGTAAACAACTGATTAAAAAGCAATTAAGACTATTTCCTGAGGTAAACGTTTTTGGTATTGGTAGGAAAATACTAGGACAATGCCTAAAAAATAAAAATAAAAAAATAAAAACCCTTTCAGAAAAGGTGGCTGGTGAAGAGGTGGTGGCTAGTATTCACACCTGAAGGCCTGAATTTCCTTAGAGTGTAGAGATCAGGAAAATTAAAAGAGAAATTGACTTGAGAGTTTTGATTGAGAGTACGCATGATAGAGAGATGCATGACATGAAAATGAAGAAACTGGAGAATGAGAGTGCTCATAACAGAGAAATGCATGACATGAAAATGAAGACATGGGAGTTAATGAACAGTTTAGACTCTAAAGTTACTCATATTATCAAAAGTAACATTAATGGTTTCCCTCTATATGATGCGAAAATTTTTCCTAAGTATGTTACTGGATGTAATCTTGAATTATATATAGCCAATTTTGAGCAAGCTTGTGATGATATGGAGTTAAAAGACAAGGAGCTTGACCTGATTAGGATTGAATTAAAAGAAGTGAAACACAGAAAAGAATTAAAGAAAAAAGAATATGAAAGAGAATTAAGAGAACAAAAATATCAGAGAGAAATAAAAGAAAGAGAGTGGCATCGTAAGAGGGAATTAAAGAAAAAAGAATATGAGGGACCGTTAAGAGAAATGCAGCTTAAGAGACAGTTGAGAGAACTGAAACATAGCAGAGATTTATTAGAAAAGCAACATGAAAAGAAGTTAACAAAAATTAAAACACAGTATAATGATAAGAAAATCATTGAGAGCTGGCAAGTTTCAAAGGATAAAGCTGGTGAGGGTAAAAATGTTCAGCCCTGGCACCATGATAAAAAATAAAGATGAGAAGACAAATTATGGGTCAAGAAAGTGTGACTATGAGGTCAATAAGAGAAGTAACTGGACTAAAGAGAGTTACCCAGATCCGAGCCCAGAACATGTTATAAATGTAGTAATTGAGGACATTTAAAATATAATTGTTCTAAGTTAAATAATTAAGAAATAAAGTCAGGGTCAAAACCAGTATATTATATAAACTCAGTCAAGTCTACAGAGAAAGACAGTTGCCAGAAGGAAAGTTCAGAGACTGCAGTTGCCATGGAAACAGACATTGAGAGAGTAATTGACTCCCAAGAGCTTGTTTATTTGTATCAACTGTACCACAAGAGATAGCCTAGCACCAACTGCCCTTCTTACCACCATCAGAGGAGGAGCCAGAGGCAGAGCCTCTGAAGGCAAGCCTAGCACCAACTGCCCTTCTCACCACCATCAGAGAAGGAGCCAGAGGCAGAGCCTCTGAAGGCAAGCCTAACACCAACTGCCCTTTTCAGCACCATCAGATGAGGAGTGCAGTGCTCTATTTTATTTTGAAGAGGAAATTTAAAATGCACACTCTTACATAATTGTATGTTGGTGGCTATAATTGTATATTGACACCCCCTCATCGTGGGGGAGAGGCTTGCACACCCTAATGTAGTTTTGAGCTATGCTAGCGGTGGTATAATAGCCACTGGTAGGGCTTCCCATGCCAGACAGGTCAAAACCGAAGGGTCTGACAAAGAGCGTCAAAGAGCAGGATGGGATCCCTAGCCTTATGGCAACCATCCTAGGAGAAGGAAAGCGCTAATTCCAAACCTGGGCAGACGGTGCTCGTCCAACCCTGTAAGGTCAACCATCTAAGAGAAGGAAACTCTAAACAAACCTACAAACCGAGGATCTCGTTGCTACCATTCATGCTTGCAAGGCCACAGCAGATGAACCTTTGGTTTAAAGCAGGGGTAGGCAACCTTTCCCCTTTAAGGGCTGAGGGACTTCAGCTCCCAGAAGCCTCAGCCATGTTGGCCAATAGTCCCATGTTGGCCAATAGCTCCTGGGATTCTGGGAGCTGAAGTCCCTCGGCCCTTAAAGGGGAAAGGTTGCCTACCCCTGGTTTAAAGGGTGAGGCCAGTTCTGTGCACGCTGCGCTCCACCAGAAAAATCCATTGCACAGGCTTGAAGGACAAATCCAATCTTCGAAAAAGCCCTGTAGCGATAGGTGAGGGACGAAACGGCAGGTGTAAAGATGCACTGGAAGCCGCAGACCCAACCCTGCATGCAGGCAGTTCAGGACTTTGGTTGCTTGAGGCTGACCTGGGAGATGACAGTCTTGTTCGGCAGCATCCTGAACGACCAAGCAGCCTTTTTAAGGAGAGCACTGCTTGCTCCATAAAAAGAGGGGCCTAGAAAAGGTGGCCTAACGAAAGCTCATCCCCACCTACCCGGTTGGCTAGCTGCGGCCAATGGGCATCTTCTGATGCGGTCGAACAAAGACAAAGAAACAAAGGCACACACCGGCCTCCAAAGGTGTAAATAAACTGACACTTGCATGCTGGAACATCAGAACCATGCAAGACTCTGCAGATAGTGGACGTCCTGAGCGTCGCTCTGCTTTAATAGCCCATGAACTAACAAGACTTAATATTGACATCGCTGCTCTTAGTGAAGTTCGTCTCCATGAGGAAGGCAGCCTTAAAGAACACGGTGCCGGCTACAAACTTTACTGGTCTGGCAAACCCAAAACTGAAAAACATCTTTCAGGAGTAAGCTTTATGATTAAAAACTCCATTGCCTCCAAACTCAAAACCTTGCCAACAGGTCACTCTGATCACATTATCTCCTTATGCCTCCCCCATGTTGTTCTCTTCAGTATATATGCCCCAACTATGCAAGCCGACCCTGTAGAGAAAGACAACTTCTACACAGACCTACGCCACCTCATACAAAAAGTCCCTGTAGAAGATAAAATTATTATCCTTGGTGACTTCAATGCCAGAGTAGGAAAGAACTCTGAAGCCTGGAAAGGTGTTTTAGGCAAGCAAGGTTTTGGAAATTACAATGATAACGGACGCCTCCTGCTAGAGTTCTGTGCAGAACAACAGCTGACTATTACAAACACTATCTTTCAGCAGAAAGATAGCTTGAAGACAACCTGGATGCATCCCCGATCCAAACACTGGCACCTCATTGACTATGTTCTAGTCCGCCAGAGAAACATTCGTGATGTCCGTCATACTCGAGTGATGCCCAGTGCAGAATGCTAAACAGATCATCGCCTCGTAAGATGTAAACTAAATCTTCATCTCAAGCTCAAACCTAAGAGGGGTGGCATCTTAAAGAGGAGACTCCAAGTCAACAATCTTCAACAAGGTACCATGAGAGACAACTTCCAGGCAAATCTGCAAACAAAACTTGAAGACCACCCTACAGATCCTTCTCCTACAGTGCTTTGGCAGCATATCAAAAACAGTATCCTCCAGTCTGTGGAAGAATCCCTCGGGTTCTCCCACAAAAAAAATCAAGACTGGTTTGATGAAAACAACCAAGAGATCCAGGAGCTGTTGGCAAAGAAGAGATCTGCTCACCAGGCATACCTCGCCCAACCAACTTGCCATGTAAGAAAAGCAGCTTTCCGTCTCATGTGTAGTCAACTTCAACAAAAACTTCGAGACATTCAGAACAAGTGGTGGATCAATATAGCAGAAAAGACACAACACTGTGCAGATCTGGGTGATCTTAGAGGATTGTACAGTGTTTGGACCTACTTATCAGGTCCAAAGCTCCTTATACAATACAGATGGTCAAACACTAATTACTGATAAAGCCTCCATCCTGAATCGATGGGCTGAACATTTTCAAAGTCTCTTCAGTGCCAACCGAGTAGTCCAAGGCTCAGCTATCCAACATATGGTATAAAAACCGATGAAAAACGAACTGGACATAGCTCCCACTTTGGAAGAGATACTTAAGGCCATACAGCAGATGAAAAACGGCAAGGCAGCTGGGATTGATGGAATCCCACCTGAAGTTTGGAAACACAGAGGTCATGTACTCCATGCTAAATTCCACAAACTCCTTGTGAGTTGCTGGGGAAAAGGGGAACTGCCATCAGATCTCCGAGATGCATTCATCATCACCCTGTACAAGAAAAAAGGAGCAAAATCAAATTGCTCAAACTATCGAGGTATAACACTGCTCTCTATTGCTGGAAAAATCCTTGCAAGGATACTCCTGAACAGATTAGTTCCTGCTATTGCAGAAGAACTCCTTCCTGAAAGCCAGTGTGGCTTCAGAGCCAATAGGAGTACTACAGATATGGTATTTGCCCTTAGACAACTGCAAGAGAAATGTAGAGAACAGAACAAGGGACTCTATGTAACATTTGTTGACCTCACCAAAGCCTTCGACACTGTGAGTAGAAAAGGTCTATGGCAGATCCTGGAAAGACTAGGATGCCCCCCCCCCCCAAATTCCTCAAAATGATTATCTTGCTACATGAGGGCCAGCATGGTCAAGTCAAATACGGCGATGCTCTTTCAGAGCCCTTTCTAATAACTAATGGAGTGAAGCAAGGTTGTGTTCTTGCTCCAACTTTATTTACAATCTTCTTCAGCATGATGCTCCAAAGGGCTGCAGCAGAGCTCGAAGAAGAACATGGCATCTATATACGTTACCGTGTTGATGGTAGCTTGTTTAACTTAAGCCGTCTGAGGGCTCACACTAAGACTCTAAACTATCTAGTCCGTGAGCTGCTCTTCGCTGACGATGCTGCCCTTGTTGCCCACACAGAAGCAGCTCTGCAGTGCCTAACATCTTGCTTCACAACAGCTGCAGAGCTGTTTGGGCTGGAAGTCAACCTGAAGAAAACGGAAGTTCTCTACCAGCCTGCACCACAGGACAAATGCCACGATCCCCACATCGCTGTAGGCAAATCTGTGCTTAAGTCCATTCAGCAGTTCACCTACCTGAGAAGCATCATCTCCTCAGACGCCAAGATTGACAAAGAGATTGATCACAGATTAGCAAAGACATATAGCGCATTTGGAAGACTTTACAAAAGAGTCTGGAGTAACAAACACCTGAGGCAGAGCACAAAAATCAGTGTGTATAGAGCCATTGTACTGTCTATTCTCCTTTATGGGTCTGAAACATGGGTCACCTATCGCCAACACTTACGACTCCTCGAACGCTTTCATCAGCGCTGTATACGCACAATCCTAAATATACACTGGACTGACTATGTGATGAATGTTGCTGTCCTTGAGCAAGCAGGGATCACCAGCATTGAGGCCATGCTATTGAAAACGCAGCTGCGCTGGGCAGGACACGTTTCTAGGATGGAGGACCATCGCCTCCCAAAAATAGTACTCTACGGTGAACTTGCCATGGGTCAGCGTAAGAGGGGCGCTCCAAAAAAGCGATACAAGGACTCCCTGAAACAACATCTCAGGCTCGGCCAAATTGATCACCAACAATGGTCCACCCTGGCCTCACATCGGGAGGCATGGAGATGCACTATCCACAATGCTGCAGCCTTATTTGAGAAGTCACGCCGAACAAGTCTCGAAGAGAAACGACAACGCAGAAAGAATCACAACCCGGAAACATCACCCAAGGAGATCTTCTGCTGTGCTTTCTACAACCGGATTTGTTTATCTCGGATTGGCCTTTTTAGTCACCAGCGCACTTGCAAAAAGCATGGGATGAGTCCTTCCTGAATCTTCGTTTGCGAAGAAAAGCCAGAGAGAGACCACAAGAGATAAACTGCATCCATAGGCAGAGATCTGAAGATTAGGTTGCCATGGAAACAATAGACAGTGGCAGACAGCCAGAGAGTCAAATGAAACAGTTAACTGGACAAAGCTTGGTTGATACAACAAGAAAGTTAGAACAGATAGAGAAGATGAAGTGGTTAATTCAAGAGAAAGGCCTGTTAAATAAGAAATGGAATGAAAAGCTTTCACAAACTGAACAGAAACTGGGTGATTCCATAAAGAAGTGTAGTGATCAAACAGGGAAACTGGATGATTTTAAAGAAATGATTAAGAAACATGTTTCAATAGAAGAAATGCAACTACAGATTGAACAGAAAAATAAAGATATTTATACATTCAAGGAAAGAGTAACTGCACTTGGGTCAGAAAAAGAGTATTTACAAGGCCTTATGAAAGGACAAACAGAGAAAATTGTTACTCTAAAAGAAAGCTAGGCTAATAAAAAAAGACTTTCAGATTTGAAGTGTATGATGTCTAAGATGAAACATTCATCTAAACAAGCTGTTGAAATGTTAAACAAATATGAAAAAGATACTACCAAATTACATGAACTGGTTGATGATGCTAAGGATAGTAGAGAAAAAGAGACTTTAGTAAAAGAAACATGAGAAGCTACAAGAGCAACTATGGGGCTATGCAGATGGGTGTCTCTGGGCCGCCCCTGCTAGCAGCGGATCAGGGCTGTGGCAACCGCACACCATGGCCCTGATCCTCCCTTTTGCTGCCCCTAAAAGAATGGCAAAATGCCGCTCCTTTTAGGGGCGGCAAAAGGCCACCCTAAGAGCCCGCAACGCGGCTCTTCTGCGCCCTTTTGGCACAGCGGGATGGTGTCGGGATGGGGTTGGGCACCCTTTGGGCACAGAGGGATGGCATTCGGCTGGTTGCCCCACCCCAACTCAAGCCCCAGGCCGGCCCTTTAGGCCAGTCTGCAATGCCCATATATGATTTTAAACAGACAAAACAGATACTGCATCAAAAAGTCAATAAGGCTCTAAATGAACTTGATAACATGAAGTTAAAAACTGAGGGTTTGTATACAGATATTGCCAGACTGAAGAACATGCCGAACTCTAAAGAAAATGAGAATCAAAATCTTTTGGAGAAATGTCATAAGGCCAATGAACAGATAGAAAGATGGGAAACAAGGTTTCACCATATAGAAGCAGATTACAATTCTATCTGTTTTGCGCTTCTCAAGATATAGTCTAAAAGCCATAGACTGAAAGAAAAAGCAGCATCTCTTAAAGTAAAAACTGTGAATAAAGAAAGGAAAAGAGGAAATTCATTTAAAAGTAATTAAGTTAATATTACTGAAACACATAATAGAAAACCTAATGAGGTAATAAGAACAGGAAGGCTGGAAAAAATTAGCCAAGAGCAAAAGAGTGATAAAAGTTTACAACCTTTAGTTACTTTAGATGAGGAAGAAACCCCAAAGTTAAAGAAAAAACATCCTCACAGAGTCAAGAAGACATAAAAAGAGGCTAAACAACAACTGAGTGCAGAGAAAGCATACAAATCACAAAAATATACTTTAAGTCAGTATCTTATGAGCATAGAAGAAAACTTCATAAATCCCAGCTGGATAAAGTTTCTAAACTTTCAGATTTGACATCTACTTGGAAACTGTACATTAAACTGGACACTAGCAACAGATTAGTAACATGAAAAGTTATGGCTTACTCTTGGAGGAATGGGAGTGCCACAACATCTGATCATCCTGATGCATAACAAGAGGCTGTCGTCAGAACAGATAGGTTGTTGTCAGAACAGACAGAAAAACAAAATAATTTTTAGTTGGCAAAGGAATTGAGCAAGGTTGCATACTATTACTCTATTTATTTAACCTGTATGCAGAAAATATTGTCTGTAGAGGAGTCTTAGAGGCAGGAGGAGTGAAGCTCAGGGGGTGGAACATAAACTACCTAAAATATGCAGACGACACAATACTACTAACAGAAACCAACAAGGACCTGGAGAAATTACTGAAAAAAGTTAAGGAGGAAAGGGCCAAAGTTGGCTTAATACTGAACATAAATAAAACAAAAATAATGACCATGGAAGATCTACAAGAATTCCTCCTATATAATGAGAAAATTGAAATAATCAAAGAGTTCCCATACCTTGGATCAAATATTGACCAGAATAGAGACTGCAGTCAAGAAATCAGAAGAAGACTAGGACTAGGTAGGACAGCTATGAAAGAACTGGACAAGATCCTAATGTGCAAAGACAGAACTTTTAACACTAAAACGAGGACAGACCAAGCCATTGCATTCCCCATCAGTAGTATGTCATGGTAGCTCCTGTCAAAAAATGATTTATGACCTGTCAAATTGATGGGCGTGTCCCTCCCCCGGAAATGCTAAGGCGGAACATCCTGTCCACATGACCCCAGGGGTTCCAATTAGCGCCCCTTGAGTCCATGTGACCCCACTCCCCGACCAATGGCTATTTATTGGTTCCTGTTCTGAACCACATGTCCCTAACTGGCCAATGATACTAGATTTTCTGTGTTTTCTGATTGGTCCCTTGAGTTCACGTATCCCTAACTGGCCAATGGTACTAGATTTCCCAGAGCCTCCATTTTAGGCATGTCCAGACATGTTCTGCGAGGCAACATGGAGACACCGAGGCATTTGGCTGCACCCTCTACAACCAGGAGAATCAAACCCACAAAGATAGTATCCTAGCCAAATAATTATCATGGGCCTGTGGGCTTTACTAACCCTCCCATACCATTGAATATGTGTGAGAATTGTGCACCAAAGGAAGACTCCCAAAGATAGCATCCTGGCCAAATAATTTTCCTTCAACCTGTGGCAGCTTCAAGGAGAATATAGACAGATACTCTTTATTTGTAACTTTGAAATTGTCGTATGAGACACAGTACTTATTTAAATTCCTTAGAGCTCATATTAATAATGTACACTGATGGCATTTCATCTCTCACCCCTTGCAAGTGTCTGTCAGTGTGTGGATGATGGGTGTTGTAGTGATGCTCTTTGATACCCAGCAGAATCCTCCAGGACAAGCTGGCTGCTGTGATCCACAGCCACTTTGTATCTCTTACCATCAACTGGCTCAGCTTCTCTTCTTCAGGATCCTGTCTTCCTCAGTCAAAAAGACACATTGTAAAGTCCAAAAGCATAGTTTTATTAATGCATATAAAAGAAAAATAAGATAACTAAAGTAAAATCCATTGTGATGAACTAATCCAGTTCAGCCATGAGAGACTACGGGGGGAAGCAGACGGAGGCGCCGGAGACGCCGCCGGACGGAGCACCGCGGGAACGCAGCCTCCGCACCCCGGCGCTCCTGCGGCGTCCCTGGAAGGAGCGCTAAATCAGCGCTCCTTCCACAAGACAGGGAAAGTGCGCCCTAAAAGCGTAGGGCGCACTTTCCCTGCCTTTTCCGCCGCAGCGCGTCCGGTCGCTGCGGCGGGAGGTTGCCCCGGAAGCGCCAGCCGTGCGGAGGGCCGGCAGCTCCCAGGACGACCTCAGGAAGAGGAAGGAGCGCAGCGCGTGTGGTTGCTCCTCCTCTTCCGGGTCTCGCAGACGACTCAATTAGTCGTCTGCCGAGGCCCTACATCTTTAACAATCTTAAAAGCTTAGGATCCCAACTTGTTGCAGTTGAAAGTTAAAAAGAAATTACAGATCCATGTTTCCAGATCTAGGAGTTACATTATAAAGGCAGTATAAACATACTAAAAACTACAAGCTAACACCTAGCTCCATGGTTAAAACCACTGCCAGACACGCTCACACGCACACACATCTTGAATTATAAACATTCTTAAACAAAGGCTTTTCTAGGCCGTTCCCATACTCCACCTTCTGGGTATTAACCTTATGCTAACTGGATAATGCCTGTATGATGTATATTAACCCAGCCTCTTGCTGTCCATCATCCCCCATGTGACTCCTTTCCTATGCCTAACGATGTTGCTGTATTGTTTACCTTTTTGATATCTCTTGCTTCCCATAACAAAATCTGTGTCTATGAGTTGTATCTTTGGGAAAGTTCATGTTTATGACTTCTTGGCCATCTGATGTTAGATTCACTTTGTTTCTCTAGATGTTCTCATTTGGAAAATTCCACACACACATCTCAACATTTCACCTTTGACGGTATAACCCAGGGGTAGGCAACCTTTCCCCTTTAAGGGCCGAGGGACTTCAGCTCCCAGAATCCCAGGAGCTATTGGCCAACATGGGACTATTGGCCAACATGGCTGAGGCTTCTGGGAGCTGAAGTCCCTCGGCCCTTAAAGGGGAAAGGTTGCCTACCCCTGGTATAACCCATCCATATTCTAACAGTGTCCCACTGCAAAAAAAGCCTTTATTTGATAGAGAAATAGGTGCCTTTTTTAAAATTAATATTAAAAGGCTAATGCAATGAACTTCTGGTGACCCTCAGGAAAAAAAGGAGTTCTAAAACCAGATATTTGTTTTTGTAATGTCCTACATTTTTCTCGAATGCACTACATTTTGTAGTGCCTTGTCCTCCTTCGTGGTTATAACATCTTCTGGTCACCCAGCATTGCACAGAATATTGGGAGTTGTAGTTTGATGAGGTGCCTGCACTTTTGGCAGAGAAGGCTAATGTCCATGTAAAACTACAAATCCCTGGATCCTAAAGGATGGAGGTACAGCACTTAAAGGGGGGGGGGGGTCAAATTCCCTTATTTCTAGATGCACTCAAAGTCTCATAGGGAGAAATACATAATGCAGTAGAAATAATAATGTAGAAATAATGCAGTTCGATAATAATAATAATAATAATAATAATAAAATTTATTTAATACCCCGCCTATTGAAAAACCAATCCAGGCGGCTTACAATTAAAATCCTTCAAGCGTTGTAACACTTCAAGCGTTGTAACTCTATTCTATGGAATCTAGGGATTTGTAGTTTTACAGGGTCTTCAGCCTTCTCTGCTAAAGAGTGCCTGCGCTGCCTCACAAAACTACAAATCCCAGGATCCCGTAGGCTGGAGCAGGGGCAGTTACTGTCAAACTGCATTAATAGTACAGCGTAGATGCACCCTCAGGGTCTCAATGAAATGAACAGTGTTTTCCTAGGCAAGAACAAGGCCCTCCTTTCGCCTCACAAGGCTAAACGAAGCGGAAGGAAGAAGGGAAGCCATTGGCCCCGTAGAGCGGTAGCGTTGCCTGGCAACCGCTCCTCCTACTTTCAAACCGCCGGGGCAGCAACCGCCGCCGCCGCCGCCCTGCTCGGCGCATGCGCCGTAGAGCGGCCAAGGCGCGCGCGGAGGGCCCGTTTCCCTTTCCGGCTGGCGCTTGTGCGGGTGCAGCGACTGCCTTCAGTACCATGGCAGCGGTCGGGAGGAGGAGGAGGAGGAGGGCAGGACAGAGGAGCCTCCTGTGGGCAGCAGCAGGTATCCGATACACCCGGGGCAGGAGTTGGGGGAGAGGAGGCCGAGAAGGCCGCGTGTGTGTGTGTGAGGGAGAGAGAGAGCAGGGAGGAGGAAGCCCCGCGTCCACCGGAGACGGAGGGCTGAAAGAGAGCGGGGATTGGGAGAGAAAGGAAGGAAGGAAGGAAGGAAAGGGCGAGGGAATAGCACCCTCAGCCCCGGCCCCTCAGGAGCTCATCGCCAGTAAGCATCTGGCTCTGAGGCGGCCCTTCCTCCAGTTCTCCATCATCAACGCCTCTTCCCCGAGCCCCGAGGTGCAAAAGCAGCCTCTCTCTCCAACTCAGTGGTCCCCAAACTAGCGTTCCAGGTGTTTTGGACTTCAGCTCCCAGAAGCCTCAGTCACCTTCTGGTGATTCCCAGACGTAGGTTTTCCAGGTGATTTGGACTTCAGCTCCCAGAATCCTTGAGCACTGGCCAAGGTGTTTATGGCTTCTGAGAAGTGAAGTCCAAAACACCTAGAGGGCCGACGTTTGGGAACTCTTGCTTGGCCTTGGCCAGTGGTCAAGGATTCTGGGTGCTGGAGTCCAAAACGTCTGGAGGAAAAGGGTTTGGGAACCATTACTCTTGCTGCTTGCTGCTTTGCCATCTCTCTGGTGAAACAGAAAAGACAAGGTTTTTGTGGGGGTTTTGGGGGCGTGAGGCCGTGATCTAGAAGAATGTATTCCCGACGTTTTGCCTGCATCTGTGGCTGGCATCTTCAGAGATTTCTCTGAATACATTTTCCAGAACACGGCCTCACAGCCCAAAAAACCCACAGAGACCTATGGATGCTTTCGACTTCACAGAAAATCCAAGGTTCTCACAAGGGTGGACTGCATGGCAGAGCCTTTGGCCATCAAAGCCATTGGGACTGCACCCCCCCCCCATATTATTAACCATAGTTTGCAACCCTCTCCCCTAGTTCTTTACCATTGGCTATGGTGGTAGGGGCTGGTGGGACTTAAGGCAGAACCATCCTGAGAGCCAAATAGTATCCCCAGCCTACAAGCAGCATAGAGATGTGTCAAGAGAGGGAATGCTCCTGCCTGAGTTGGTTCTCTCCCCAAAAGGCACAAAAAGTTTGAACTGATAGAGTTCCTCAGAATGAACATGTGAAACATGGGGAAAGGTAGGCGAAGCAGTTTGTGGTCTTGTCCTCCCTCTCTCTGAGATGTGCTACATTTATTCATTTGCATGCCTCCCCTCCATGGTTTAACAGAAAGAGGATTTGGCCCTGTGAATCCAGTCCTCTCTGCTTTGCCACCCAAAGAGAGCAAGAGAGGGAAGCAAAGAAGCCTGAATAGGCTTCTTTGCTTCCCTCTCTTGCTCTCTTTGGGTGGCAAATTCTGGGTAGTGAAGCTCTCATTCTGGGTAGTGAAGCCGGGCCTAACTGTTTCCACTGTGCTGCCTGGAGGGGGGAAAAAAGAAAATGACCAGATAGAGCCTCCCTGAGATCTGAAGTTATGGGGGCTGCTTTTTCCAGTCAGCTCTTACCATTATGTAGAGTCAGTGGTTGGTCCTGTTAGTCTCCAATCTCTCTTGCTGCAGTTCTCAAAAGGAGAATGTAAGCCAACAATAAGAACAGCCACCGACTTCTCTTGTTTACCTACCCTCTTTCTCTGGACGGCAGATAGAGAGGATTGAGCAAGTAGTAGTTCAAGTCATTTGCCTGCTCCTCCTGGGAGAATGACTGGAGCAACAACAGCCTCATGCTTGCATATTCTGACAGCTTTGGGAGGAGGACAAAACATCTGGTAGGGTGATCCAAAGTCAACTGGCAAAGTCTACTTCTTGCCATTGTTCTGGTTGGGGTTTTAGTTTTTATTCGGGCGTTGTTTTGGTACTAGATGCTCGGTTTTCTTCATGGAAGGGAGTTGCAAGTGAAATTTTATGGCATTTACTTCTTTTCTGAGAAGTTGCCTTGCTCACCTGCAGTGTCCCTCTAGGCACAGTGATATTAATGTTTGGGGACAGTGATCCAGTCTTTACTGTTATTGGCAGAATTAGCAGTTTAAGCCCCATCTGTCTTTTCAGAGAAGAAGAATGTGTGTTACACGTTTGGAGTTTGACCACTTCTGTGCTCTTTATGTAGGTGCCTGAGACCCATGTAGGATAACCACTCATAGAAATGAGGACAAAGAAGAACCAAAATCTTCTAAAGTGTAAAACCATGTGGAGCCTTTTTAGATGTGTATTAGAAATCAGTGGTATTTTAGAACAAGGGCAGGTAAACCGTCTGCCACGTGTTATACCACATTTCATCCTTGATCATTGGTTGTACTGGCTGAGGTTGATAGGTATTGCAGTCCGACAGCATCTGGAGGGACACAGGTTCTCTAAGTTGGGTTGGATGCAGATGGAAGACAGTTGCAGGATTACTGTAAGACTGCTTGGAGAGGTACATTGGTATATGTAACCCTATTGTGTAGACCAGAACTTATTCTGATTCCCCCCCCCCCCCCCCCCCGTTCCTTTTTCTTTTGGTAGTTGCTGCACTTATACTTGTTGTAGATACATCTTATGTGGAAGACTTAGATGACTCGTAAGTATGCAGTTTCTATTGTAAATTATGCCTTTAGAAAAGTTCCTTTACAGGTGTCCTTCCCGATTCGTGGGGGATCCACTCCGGATTCCCTCCCCCCCAGTGAATCCAGAAAAATGCAAATATTCAAGACATCATTGGTTACAATGGACATGCACTCCTGCACATGGCACTGCATGCGTACCATTTTATCCCTTTCCGCTTCCATCCACGAAGGACCAAGACTGCAGATTCCACATCCACGAATGGGGAGGGACAAGTGTATATTAGAACATGGGGCTTATGTGGTTCACAGGGCCCTTCAATTTTTATTTTACTGTCCCAAGATGTCCCTAAGGGAGATGTTGGGGGACACATGAAGCAAAAAATATAATGTAGGGAATGTGGTCCTACCCTGTGAGTCTGTATTAACCCTATAACACCTGCCATAGCCCATCTTGTTTTTTTATTATATATAGAAGTGATTTTTCTATAACTTGACTCGCTGACAGAATACTTCATATATCACACTTATCTTGCATAGGAATGTTACAGCTAATGAGGGCAGATAATAACCATGCTATTTTGGCATTTACTGGAGTGGTCCTAAAATATAAAAGAAATAAAAGTATCTCATGAACACAATGAGAAATATGAATGTGAATTTCATTAAATATATACTATCACTACGATTTATAGCTATATAAGATTATTGTTCCTTATCTGGAATTCCAAAATCCTGCAAAATCCAAAAGTGTCCACATGGTTGGCTGAGATAGTGACACCTTAGCTTTCTGATGGTTCAGTGTACACAAACTTTCTTTTATACACAGAATTATTAAAAATTCTTTGTATAAAATTGTCCTCAGTCTATGTGTATAGGGTGTATATGAAACATAAATGAATTTCATATTTAGAGTTGTGTCCCATCTCCAAGATATCTCATTATGTATATGCAAATATTCCAAAAACTGAAATCCAAAATGCTTCTGGTCCCAGGTATTTCAGATAAGTGAGATTCTACCTGTACTAACACTAGTATTCATAACATGGCTAGGTACTATAAATACATTAAAAATACAGGCCTAGTCCATAGGGTTGTTGCCTCAGGATGACTAAAAATGTTATAATTCTTGTTCTCCCTCTTGGTTCTGCTTAGAAGTTGCAGCAATGTTGAAACAAAGGAAGCATTGCACAAAAACTTCCATTTAGCTTGCTCCTTCAGAAGCTTTGTTTGGCTTATAAAGTTTATTACTTCATAAAATATTGCTTAAAGCTAGCATTGTGTAGTTGTTTGAGCATTGGACTATGACTGGAGACCAGAGTTTGAGTTCTGCCTTGGCCACGTAATCCCACTGGGTTACCTTGGGTGAGTCACACTCTCTCAGCCTCAGAGGATGGCAGTGGCAAATCCCCTCTGAAGAAACTTGCCAATAAAACCCAATAGGGTAGCCTTAGGGTCACCATAAGTTGGAAACGACTTGAAGGCACAGAGAAACAACAGCAAAGCTAGCAGACTTTTAAAATTAGCAGTTTGAGATGTATTAAATACTGATATATTTCAGTAAATTAGGCGTGTTAGATTTTCACTTCAGAAATAGTTCTATAACACAGATGCATAGGCTGAAGAAAGCTAAGATATTTAATACAGTTATGTCACCTGAAGTTAAATTTCCACACCCAGCGCATTAGAGATTTCACACAGCTATTCATGGAGGAACCTGTTACCAAAGGAAAGGGAGAGGGGTGCTATTAACAGCATATTGACACATCACTGAATTAATAAGGCCAGGTCTTCAAAACCACCTCTGTGAAATTTGTCAAGGAAACCATTGGATGTTGAGGTGTATAGTGTTCCAACTGAGACTCCTTTATCTCACAATTTTAAAGTACAACACACAGTTTAAATAGAGTTTGTTATGGATCAGGAACATTGAAACAAAGATGTAATTCTTATGCATTACAGTAATACTATTTTTCACCTGGCTGATGGAATACCAGTAGTTTGAATCAGGCAGATGCCTTGTTTATACTGGCTAAATCTTGATAATGCACATCATTTCCTTGATGCTCTTATTATGACTGCTGTGGCAGCAAAAATGACCAGTCTTCCTAGACTGCTTGGCATCCAAGGACTAATTGTAGTTCCACAGAGAGGAGATGTCATAATTCTTCCAAACAAACTTTGTTGCTTCTTTATAACTGTATCTCACTAATCGTCATCAACCATTTTAACATCCCCAAGGATCACACAACAGAAAATTATCAAGGGGAGGAAGCATAGGATCTCAGACAAGATTAGTCTCACTTTCACTCCTTCAGTGAACTATTTAAGGTTTCCTTGCTCTGGAAGACCTCATCAGCTGGTACAGCTTTTCGCCCCAGTCACTGTGTTAGTCAAAGTGGCCTTGATTTTAAAGAAATGAAACAAAAGCTCTTGAAGAATGACAGAGAATGCAAGAGACAAGAAGGTGTGCCACTTGTAGATTTTGGCTAAGTTTCTGAAGACATTTACATATTCCCAAGTTATAGAAACAAAAGCTTTGTAGGGTAAAAACAAAACAAATTTTAAATGTTTATGTCACTTTATTCTAGTTTAAGCTTTTGCTTGATTGCCACAGACAGAAAGGAATTAATTGTCTATGTGAAATGGGGGAGAACAAAATAGAATGCCTAGTTCTCCCTTGTGCCCAACATAAACCAAGGAGGATGCTAGAAGAAAGCTCTTGCCTTCATGCCCTACAAATAAATGCAATGGGCAGCTCGAGGAGGGTTGCAGCTTCCTGGCTTTCATCTGTCAGCTCTTGCCAAGCTAGTGAGTTTTTTTTCCTTGCAGACTAAAAACTTTTGTGGCCTTATTTACAAGACTTTTACCTGAAATGCACAGGCCAAATAAAGAGGTGTCCAGCCGCTTTGGGGTCATGGCATTCAAACGATGCATGCCTCCAAAGCAGCCGGAAGCTGCTTTGGTGATGCGATTTGGTCCTTTTGACCGAATCAAAAAGAAATGGATAAAATCCGACTCCTGGTGGTTCCGGTTTGGAACTGCGACAGCAGCCTGCTTCGCTATGGTCACCACAGTCCTGGCCTGATCGCAGCCGGAGTGGCCTCCAACCAATCTTTACCAGCCATGTGCTTCAGCCCTTTCATATCCATCTCTTCTTTTCATATCACTGAACCGCTTGAGGGAACAAATGGGTAGGGTCTATTTGTTTTGTGTTAACTGTTGTTGTACAGTTTATAGTTACTTGGGTAATTAAGTGTTATAATGATACTGTAGAATAAAAACTGATATAACTCAACAGAAAAATATATGTGGGCTCTGTTATTTTAAGATACTAAAATATTTTAATACTCTGTTACATTTGTACATTTGTTGTTGTGTTCCTTCAAGTCGTTTCCAACTAACAGCCACTCTAAGGTTAACCTATCATAGGGTTTGCTTGGTAAGAGTTATTCTGAGGGGGTTTGCCTTTGCCTTCTTATGAGGCTGAGAGACTGTGACTTGCCCAAAATCACCCAGTGGGTTTCTATGGCCAAACTATTCCAACCCTGGTCTCCAGTCATCAAGCCACTGCACCATACTGGCTCAATAAAGGGTGTGGTAGCATACAAGACTTAGGACCTTTCCAGACTGCCAGAAATAATGCAGCTTGAGGCCGCTTCAACTGCCCTGGCTCAGTGCTAGAGAATCATGGGAACTGTAGTTTTTTTCTGAGACATTGAGCCTTCTCTGTCAGAGAGCTCTGGTGCTGCAATAAACTCCAGTTTCCATGATCCCTAGCACTGAGCCAGGGCAGTTAAAGTGGCCTCAAGCTGCATTATTTCTGGCAATCTGTAAAGGCCCTTATTTGGCATGATATTCTGTAGCCTGCTATAGGTCACTCCATCAGATGTAGTTATATACCTAGTATAGAAATTTCCCTGTCTGTGAAGTCGTCTTCACTAGTTACACTTCTTTCTTAGGTTTAAAGAGAACCGTAAAGATGACATCTGGCTTGTAGATGTAAGTATGATAGTTTAAAAGAGCTTTTTTTTTTAAAAAAAAGACTAATTTTTGATTAGTTCACTTTATTAAAAAACAACAACATTGATTTATCTTAATACCCCACAGAAGACAATTAAGTTAAAATACATACAGTGAATTTTTATTAGTTTTAATAGCTCACAAGTCTTGGCTTTACATTGCCGTGTAATGGTTAACAGGTGTTGTATGGTAGAAAAATATATTGTTATTTGTTGGTGTATGCTTTCAAGTAGTTTCCGACTTGTTGTAACCCTAAAGCAAACCTGTCCCTGTTTTTTTTTTTTTTTTTCAAGAATTGTTCAGAGGGGGATTGCCTTTGCCTTCCAGTGAGACTGAGAGAATGCAATTTGACATATTAACCTTGATTTTATTGATAACTAGATAAGCTATTTGTGCTAAGATAATCCCGGAATTACCTTGTTTCATTTTGGCATTTGCAGTCTTGAATGTATTTTGTCTTGCATGTAATAAGAAATAGTGAGTAAATGAACTACCCTGCTTCACTCTGAAATAATCTCTGGAGGCCAATCTAATGCACAACATTGTTAAACAAATATATGAAATTTATGAAATTTGCTTTTACTTCCAGTTCTAAATTTCTTGAATACCTTTGATTCAGTATTGCATTCAGAACGACTGCTTCTTTGCTGAATCAGCATTTAAGTTGATGAACCAGGCATAAATTTCATATATTCACTCATATATTTTCTATACTAAGGAAAAGTATATCTAAATCCATTTGCTATTCTCAGGTAGAATAGTCCCATTGAATTGATTGCTGAATATGGGTATATGTCAGTTAACAAAGCCTCTTAAGAAATAAGGTGGTTTTTTTTTTCTTACAAAGTCTTTTTATATCTGCCCCATCCTTCCTTCCTTGTTGTTTCTAGCTGAAAGCTTTTTTTTTATTATTAGCATCAGCATTGGGAAGATGATGAAAGAGTGGCAGCATGTCTGCAGTAAACAGTGCAATAAACCTTCTGCTGGGACAGAATGGTATTCTACTCTAGCTACACCTATTGTAGCTGTTTGTGTCAGCCTCCAATAGGCAAGGTGAACACCAATTGCCTCCAGAATCTCTTACTGAACATGTGTGAACAGCAAATCAGAAAAAAAGGTGACAGCTGTTAAGCATGCCTCATCAGTTCCCAACACATTAAAATAGGATTGATCTATAAGTCTGGCTACCAAAATGGAAAAAGTGAAGATTGAGGAAAGAAAAAAAATCATCCTTGGATACATTTTGGAAGAAGCCTTGATCTCTAGAAGGTTCAAAGTCTTTTTATTTACTAATGCAAGGCTTACCTAACCCTCCCCCCCATCTTTAGTTCAGAATAAAACATCTGCTGAAACATGTTCATGCTACTGTTCTTTTTTATGATGTAGGAACCTAGCCCTATTCTTTCAATGGTTTTTATTCCTCTAGTACCAACATTTCTATTGCAGGAAGTATTGCCAGGAACACATCTTCTTCATTAACTGAGGTATACCTGTATTAACTCACCACTTAAGTAAATATGATTGATGAAATGTTTTCTAATTAGGATTGGCACTTAGATTTGGGCCTTAAAATGTAGTGCTGAATAGCACTTTTGCAAATCTAATAATCCCCATCTGTCTGGATACGTGAGTTCATGTCTAAGAACACGCGTGTTATTACCTTCCCTTTTTCCTGGCAATGTTCCCTGGCAGAAGAACATTGACTAGTTCTGAAAGTTGAAGATATCAAGCAGGTAGCTGAAGAGAGGTGTGGGTGATAAGCCCAACCAGAGTTATATAATATTGTCTTCTGAATTAGTTATTGCCACTTGAGAAAATAATTGTAAATAATCTCTTGATGCTGTTAAGAGGTAAAATGCTAGTAATAATATAAGCATACTTACATAAAACAAAGAAGTATAACCAATGTCTATTTCATGATTAGAATAAATTTCTGGTTTGACATCTTAAAAAGATGATAGAACTTGCAAAGGTATAGTCAGGCATAAATGATAAGCAGTATATTTGATTGAAAGGTTATGACTGTTGATTAAAAGGAATGACTAATCCAGGGGTAGGCAACCTTTCCCCTTTAAGGGTCGAGGGACTTCAGCTCCCAGAAGCCTCAGCCATGTTGGCCAATAGTCCCATGTTGGCCAATAGCTCCTGGGATTCTGGGAGCTGAAGTCCCTCGGCCCTTAAAGGGGAAAGGTTGCCTACCCCTGGACTAATCTATCCTGTTTTTAGTGGGTTAGGCAGGGAAAAAAGGGAAAGCATGACAAACATTTTGGCAAGTATAACCTGGTACACTAAAATTAATTTGACAAGAAGCAGAACAGCAACAGCAACAAAATATCCAACACGTTCATGTTTTCTGGAAATGTTTGCCGATAGTAAACAATCTAGATGATTCTTTTATTTATTAGAACTATTTTTAAAGGTACCTGCGGAATGCCTTTTGATGATCTGCAGATTAATAACATCACAACCATAATAATCAACCAGATCTTTATCAAAACATTAAAATATTAGAATATTAAAAGACTTAATAATAAAAGCAAATGTAAAAATTAAGGACTAAATAGCTGCTGGAAGAGGAAGGTGTCTAAATATAAGTAAAGAGGACACCAGGTAGACCTCCTTTGGGGGAGCATTTGGTGGATGCTGTTCATTGCTGAAGAATTATTCTTCTGCTAGCTGTCTATTGCAACATTATAGGTGGCATTACCCAAAGAAGACTGAATAGATGTTTTTGACAATTATGCAGAAACATATGGAGAAATAACTCCTTCATGTAATCTGAACAAAGCCATTAGGGATTTACATTTCAGCACCAACACTTTGTCTTAGGCTCAATCAAAGATTGGTTAAAACAGCTCTGTAATAAAGTGTTCTAAACAGTTTGCATCTCTGTTCTGCGCTGGCTAATATTTTTAGTCCATATTCAAAGATAGCCCCACATATAACACATTGCCATTATCCAAGGAGGGGTTATCAGTACTGCAGCTATGCTATCTCTGACAAGGTAGAGTGGTACTTAGTATATCAGCAGAAGGTAGGAAAAGACAGTCTGTGTCACTGAGGCCACCTGGGCCTCTAGTGACAAAGAGTTTTGTCTGTCTGCTTCTTCAGAATATTAACCTCCTTCCAAGGGAATCAGTACCTCTCTGACACGAGACTCACTTTATTGACTTACCAAGGACATTATGCACTTCAAGCAATAGTTCAGGATACCCATTGCTTCATCAGCATTCAAGAAAAAGAAAAGTTAGAAGTCAGGTCTATTTTTTTTTCTTTTTCTCGAATGCTGATGAAGCAAAGGGTATTGCTTCACATCTGCATATGAAGGAAATCTCATTCCATCCTTCTGGATAGCCTTTCTCAGTGATTTTTTTGTAGAAGTTAAAAAGCAAGTGGATCAGGATAGAGTCTCGAAGACACCAAAATGAAGTCTCCATGGAGCAGAGCACCACCAGTTGTTACATAAAAATTAAACAATTCTTGAACTTGCTGGAGGAATATGTTAGCAGAAAATGAATCTGTTATTTGTTGGACAAAAGTAAAGTTAGAAAAGCTTGTTCAGTCTTTTTCTAATTTCTGATGGGTCTTCTGGAATAAGGAAGCTGAATTTGCAGATGTCCCAGGTTAAAGTTGTCTGAAACTTCCAAACGTGTTTGTGACAGAATCACTATAAAGTGGGGTAGAGAACATTTGGCTTGCAGGCATAGGTCCAAAGGCCTTTACAGACTGCCAAAAATAGTCCAGTTTGAGATCACTTTAACAGTCCTGGCTCATTCTAGGGAATCATGGGAATTGTAGTTTTTTTCTGAGACATTGAGCCTTCTCTGCCGGAGAGCTCTGGTGCCACAATAAACTACAGTCCCCGTGATTCCTTAACACTGAGCTAGGGCAGTTAAAGTGGTCTCAAGATAGATTATTTCTGGCAGTCTGTAAAGGTCCCAAAACACCTATGTAGAAATAATACAGTTTGAGACCGCTTTAACTGTCCTGGCTCAGTGCTAGGGAATCCTAAGAATTGTGGTTTATTGTGGCACCAGACAGTTAGAAGGCTAAATGTCTCACAAAGCTACAGTTCCTAGAATTCCCTAATAATAATAATAATAATAATAATAATAATAATAATAATGTATTTATTTATACCCCACCCCTCTGTCAAACAATCGGGGCGGCTTACAACAATTAAAATTCCAATAGCATTGAGCCAGGGCAGTTAAAGTGGTCTCAAATTGGATTATTTCTGCTGTGTGTTTTGGACCATAGTCATGCTAAAATTCACATAATCCCTTACTGTGCTGGTTAAAGATGGGAATTGGATTAGAACATAATCTGAAGAGCCACATATTCCCTCCCCTGACATCTTATTTTTGGTTGCTCTTAGTTCTATGCACCTTGGTGTGGCCATTGCAAAAAACTGGAGCCAGTGTGGAATGAAGTTGGCAAAGAGATGGGAAGCATTGGTTCTCCAGTTAAAGTTGGGAAGATGGATGCAACTTCTTATTCTAGTAAGTTCACTGTTGAAATATCTGTTAAAATAATGATCTTCTGTGGTTTCAAAAAAGCTGGTAGGAAATGTGCAGACGTCTTTCAAAAAGAAAAGGTTTTCATCAGATATTATGTTCCTAACATAATTCATGTGCTTCAGGAGCATTATACCTTGCATGATTGATGCAATGCACTATACTTGCTTCTACAAAAGTGTCAATGAAATATTTAGGAGAGGGGATAGGCAAAGGTACTCTTCTGTATTGTTAATTATGCTATTGTTTCTTTAGGTATTGCCTCCGAATTTGGAGTTCGAGGCTATCCAACCATTAAGCTGTAAGTTGAATTCTTCATCTTGTTTATGAACTTGCTAATGCTTTATAGTGTCACCAGTGCCTTCTTCTGTGGAGACTGGTATTCTTTTCCACTCCCTCCCTCTTGCCTTTGCTGAAAGCTAACTGGTACTGTGAGAAGCAACTCACTGCTACTCAGTTGTGCACTTGTTGTTTCCTGTGCAACAGTGTTTTGTTCCTAAAAATGTTTATGAAATGTACCTTTTCCTCTTGGTCATCTCTCATTTGACATGTTGATTCATACATCTTTAATATTGTTTTATTTAGGCTTAAGGGTGACTTGGCATACAACTATAGAGGCCCTAGGACCAAGGAAGATATTATTGAGTTTGCAAACAGAGTATCAGGGTAAGTATTTATAGACATATGAATTGAGTTCAGTCTAGCATGTGGAATGGTCAGTTTACACTATTTTGTAAAATGCATGGATACAGCGAAATGAGAACAATTAAGCCCATGTTGTTCACTGTGCTCAAGGTAGCTTTGTATAATAACGTATAAAAAGCCACTTAAAATTGTGACAGCTAGCAGATTCCTCTTTCCTTTTCCCTATTTATATCAGTCTTGTCTTTATGGTTCCTCTACATAGTTTGTCATCTTAGCAAACTGTTAACATAACTGAAATCATCAATTCCACATTCTTGACAAGAAGTATGACTAGATGTAAGGATTTTACTGAAAGCAGTGTGATTATTAATAAGTTGTTAATGTGTGATTCATTACAATGTCAGTCTTCCGTAATGCTGTCACAAAAGGACAAGAGTTATGGTTTCAGGGCGGTATAAAAATAAAAATTATTATTATTATTATTTATACTTTTTCAGTTAAACTTAAAAAATAAATAAAACAAAAGGAACAAATATTTAGTTCATCAACTTTTCCCAGACTTCCTTTCTGTAGTTTAATTGTAGTTTTGTTTGTGTATATGGTATATATGAAACATAATTGAATATCATATTTGGACTTGGCTCCCATATCCAAGATATCTCATTATGTATATGCAGATATTCCAAAATCCCAAAAACTCCAAAATCCAGAACACTTCTGGTCCCAACCATTTCAGATAAGACAGGCTCAGCCTGTACCTGTATATGAAGTTAACACAATTTAGTTTATATATTTACTATATACATATAGCTGTATGACATGGAATTCTTTCAACTTGATTATATTTTGTTTAGGTTAGCCAGCATGACCCAGCACTAGTGTGTTGAATTATCTGTTCACCCAACTCTAAAGGAAAAAAAAATTGAAACCTCTGGTTAATTAAAATCCTATTAGTTCTGTGACAGTACTGGCAACAGAATCTCAGGAAAGTCACTGAAGAAGTTGCTCCGTTGTTTTGTCTTGCTAACAATTATATCCTGTATATACTCATGTATAAGTCTAGAAATTTTAGACAAAAAATTGACTCAAAAAAACAGGGTCGACTTACCCCACAGGTCAATACACACACACACACACATATATATATAGGGGCTGTCCCCTTTCTCTGAATAGAGTGGTAAAAGGCAAGAGCTTAGTCCATCCTGAGAGCACCAAAAAGAAGCATGGAACCCCTTTACTCTCTCATCTGTCCAGCCTTTAGGATGAGCACGAACAGCTATGCCTGCCAGAATTTTCTAAGTTCTTTGGCATTATTTTCCTTTGCATCATCCTTTGCATCCTTTGTTACATCCCCCTAAGTTTTACCCTCAACTTATCTACAGATAACAAAATCTACAATCTTATCCCCAAAACCTGCCCTCGAGGTCAACTTATAGTTGAGTATATATGACAGTTTTTCTTCTGTTTTTCAGACCTATTATCCGACCTCTCCCTAGCCAGCAGATGTTTGAGCATGTGCAAAAGAGGCATCGTGTATTTTTTCTGTACGTTGGTGGGGAATCCCCGTTAAAGGTCTGAAATATCATTAAATATGTATTTTTAAAATTTTTATATTGCTCAGTACCAAACAAATGTATGTTTTAATACATGCTTCCTAAAACTGTTCAAATAGTGGGAATGTGAGCACTAAATATATTGTACAGTGTTCTACATACACTTAAAATACAGGTTTAGTGTGGTGAATTCAAAATAAGTACAATGTAAGGAATTAGACACATTTTAATGGTAAAAGAATAGAGTGATCTTTTTTTAAAAAAAAGTGGAATAAAAGTTTTTGCAAAGTTAATAGAAAAATAGTCTAGCAGCTTAGACAAAAATAGTGTAAACTACAAATATGCCTAGATATTTGTAACAATTTGTGTAACAGGATGATCATGTCTTTTCATTATGATGTCCAGGAATAGCACAGAAACACTTATTAATCCTTGCAGTGGGGATTGGTGAAGGAATCAAAATCCTATGCAAGTATATATTAGAAATTTAAGGTCACTTTTCATCTCCTCCTCCATGCTAGAGCATGTTCTTAGAAGATGTAGCAGGAACATAATATGCCAAATTATGTCTTGTTTTGTAATCCAGGAATATTTATGAAGACTGAGAAACTGTTTTAAAATATCTATTTATATTTCCCCAGGAAAAATACATAGAAGTTGCTTCCGAACTAATTGTTTATACATACTTTTTTTCTGCCTCAGAAGAGATACTACCTGAGGTAAATTATTTGACAATGTGCTTGAAGTGACTGCTTCATGTTAAGAAATGTGCTACCACTGCTGCTGCTATTTTTATTGTGATATGTTGGTTGAGCAAATAGTGGTCCTCCAGATGTTGCTGGACTGCCACTCCTAGCTGCTGTACCTAACATGTCGAACAATGAGGAATATGTAAAGCTGCAATCCAGCACAAGACATTACCCCTCTGAAAATATATCAAGCAGCCACAAGTGATAAGACATCATTAACATTTAAAAGCAGCGTGCTCCCTTGGGTGTGGAATGTTGTGCTTGTCCAAAATTAAGAAGACTCACAATTGTACACTGTTCAGAACAGTTCAGAACACTGAGCAGTTCAGAACTCATGTTTTCCTGGAACTTTGAATACGGAGAAAGTATGCTGTTTTGGAACATAATTTGTCAACATGTATAGGCAAGATACAGAATAATGTACGAATAATGTGCTTGCTGAGGGATAGAATAATATTAATGCAGATTGAAGTTGCAAGCCTTTTTCACTAATTTGTGTTACTCTGAAGACCACCATTGGTGCTTTACATTTATATTCATAAAGCTATGCTTTGGCATTTCAAATTGGATAGGTATTTCTGACCTTAGTTCATTTGAAAGCAAACTAAGGGCACATCCACACTACAAAAATAAAGCAGTTGGACACCACTTTAACTGCCATGACTCTTTTAGAAGAATCTTGGGATTTGTAGTTTGGTGAGGCATCAGACTTCTCTGACAGACCAGTCTGAACACCACACCAAACTACAATCCCAGGATTCCACAAGATGAAGGAATACAGTTAAATTGGTGTCAACCTGCTTTATTTTCTGGAGTGTGGAAGGAGCTGTAAAAGATGCTTTGTTTTGCTAGTTATTCCTGTGGGAAGTTAATGTAAACCTTCATTACAGATCTAGGATGGGCCTTTCCTTTAAAATGACCAAACCCCTAAAATTGGCCTTTTTTCTGGTATCAAAATTTGGATTGTTTCATGGTATCAAAATGTGGATTGTTTCATGGTGTCATCTGCATGCCCTGAAAACTAGATATTTTTTAAACAGTCATTAGAAAAAAATAGTATGAGCTGAAATTTCAAACAAACATAAGGAATTAGTAAGCACATTGCATTTTATCAACAGGATCAAAATACTTTTGTTTAATCTGGAGTATTCACCTATATTAGAGGGACACAGAGGCTCAGTGGTTGAGATGCCGATTCTGATGACCGCAAGGTCGGCAGAATGGCAGTTCAAGACCCAAGCACTGCGTGATAGAGTGAGCTCCCATCACTAGTCCCAGCTTTTGCCAACCTAGTAGTTTGAAAGCTGTAAAAGTGCAAGTAGATAAATAGATATCACTTTGGTAGACAGGTAACAGCATTCCGTGCAGTCATGCTGGCCACATGACCATGGAAGTTGTCTTTGACAACGCTGGCTCTTTGGCTAACAGAGATGAGCAAACCCCCCTCCCCAGTCAGACAAGACTAGACAATCATGTCAAAGGGGAAACCTTTACGTTTTATTCATCTATATTGTAATATTATGGTTATATCTATAAACACGACATAGCACTAAATAATACTATAAAAGTTACATCCTATCATGAATATGGCTGCAGTGGTGACAAGTTTTTCTCTTAGTATTAATTAAAGGGAGAGAGCCCTAAGACAAAGCTGGCTAGAAAGTTCATAGTGTGTGTGTATTCTGAGACAGCATACTTCAGTTGTTTCTATTGTAAGTATTCTTGGTGATTCTAATATACCTTTAGGGTTTAATGCAGGGATAGTTGCTAAGAGTCTCTTTTAATTTACTCTAGGGATCATCCTATCTCTATGCTGTCTTGGGAGTAACCCCCTCCCCCCTTTGTGCTACTTTTTTAAAAAAGTTCAGACCTTTTAAGCTTGAAAAATGGGGACAAAGAATTTCAAGCTAGCTAGAGAATAAAAATGCAGCTTCCAAATCTCTGTAAAAAGCACAACTTCTCATCTGTTAATTAAAAAATATATACTGAAATTTCTCTAGACATGTTATGAGCACTTTATTAAATGTCGGTGTTACATGTTCAATGTTTGGCATTTAAAAATCTCCCCCCTTACACTAATTAACTCCTTTTTGTAACAAAGAGACTTGTTTCTTTGTTTACTGTGGATATTAAACAGAAATATTATTGAACTGAAATATTTGAAAGGCCCATTTCAGTATATCTGAGGCCTTTTCCTTCCCAATTTTTATATGCATATTGTATATTTATTTTCTATTTCTTTATTGGTCTCTATCACAAAATATGCCTGGGCTTTCCAAAATCCCAGTTGTGAGTGTTCAGAAGAATCTACAGAGTGGAGCATGGGCAAAGTATTCAGAAAGCTATTTTAATGTATATTATAATTTTGGTGTTTTATTTTAGAGGCTGCTGTTCTACATATAACACCCAAGGGAATCACCCATGGTAATAAAAACAATTATTAGAGGCCAATAATAAAAAGAAACTAAAAAGAATACATATAGAATTAGAACCTACAACAGATACCCCATTAACACATGCTAAAATAAGCCAGGCATTTAAACATCAGGTCAGCTTGAAAAACCAAAAGTTTAATCTAATTCCTTTTTAAAAGTTTTCACCTGAAAAGAAAACAACTAGGTAGATGTTCTACTGCACTTTTATGCAGGGAATCAATCTGTGGTATTTTTTAAACATTCATTTTCTTCCATGTGTTTTGTACTTGTTTATGAGCAAACTACAGAAGGCTAGGAGGTAGGAGAGATAGATGTATGCAGGGAGTTCATTTTGTTCTCTGTTAAATGATTTTGTTCATCTTTTTTTTCAATATCTTATTCTTTCAGTATGTGACACTTCCTGAGATGCCTGCTGTTCTTGTCTTTAAAGATGGGAATTATTTCGTATATGATGGTACGTTCAAGGGCATAATAGATTAAGAGCACAGTAATATGCTAGTAAGATGCATACATTTTACTTTTGTTCCCCTTAAAAGTTTGGGTAAACATATGTGCAGGTTCTTTATTTGTCCAGATTGTCAAAATGTGCTTGGCAGTAGATGGCCCTTTCACCTTTAGGGATTCAGAAATAGCACCCAATGCATGTTTTATAGCTTATCTTTCAAATCAGGTTCATCTGCTATCACCAGGATGTTACTTACAAAGAGGTGTTTTGAAAACTCCATAGTGCATACTGCTTTGCTAAGGTGTATCTTGATTCTTTAGATCCTTTAATACCAGCCAGCTCTTAAACCATAATTGACTAAAAAGTTTGAAGAATGGTTGTGCATAAGTGCTCAGTGAGCCACTGAAAGCAACTAAAATTCTTCATCTTTATCCTTTTACTACTGTTCGATTTATTTTTAGCTGAATGAGCAACATTTCCTTTCAAAAAGTACCATTGCAGTTAATAGTATGTAATATGTATGTATGCATTAGTATGTATTAATATGATTGAAATATAGTATTGCTTATTAAAGATCTGATAACATGCTCAGAGATATTTTTTTCAAATAATACTATATAGCAAGATTTTGTAAATATCAATTTTATTTTTTATAAAAACTCGCAATTTTACTGTAACAAGTGGAATCCTGCAATCACATCTTTCAGTGTATCGTGGTACCCATATATATCTGAGCCTAAAGCTGCGGTGACTGAAAAACAAAATTTATCATAAAGACAAGGATTTTTTGTACTAAGTTGGATCATTTAGAAAAGTTAAGTTTCTTTTAATTTTTTGAATGCAGTTGGATTCAACCTAAGTGGAAGTCTAAGAGAATAATTTAGATAGGCTGTCACCTCAAAATGATGCAGTATTTGCTTAACTCCCACTTCCAAAACTGTTTTACTCCTACTTTCAGCCTCCAGTATTAAGAACAGAACATGTTGCCTATGTTCTGTAAGTGACACTCTATTAGTACAATGTGCTGGGCAGATATAACAGTGACTTGTATAATATTATTATTACGGTACTATCATTATCATCATATATCCCGCCTTTCTCCCAACATAGGGAATCAAAGTGGCTAACAGAAAATTTATAAAAAAGGTACAATTTGAAAACAGCACATTAAAATGTATATATATATATATATATATATATATATATATAAAATAAAAAAACAAACTAATTTAAAAGTTAAAACAGTTATGAATTAAAATGTAACATATTAAAAATACAAACATTAAAATTTAAAACATACATTTAAATCCCAGCCTTAGCAGCTTGAAAAGACCTGACAGCATAAGAATGTCTATCTGCTGCTGAAAGGATAGCAAGGATGGAGCCATCCTGGCCTCTCTAAGAAGAGTGTCCCAAAGCTTGGAAGCAGCCACTGAGAAGGCCCTCTGTCTTGTTCTCACCAAACGAGCCTGAGAGGGTCGTGGGACAAAGAGAAGAGCCTCTCCAGATGATCTTAACACTCTAGTGGGCTTGTAAAGGGAGATACAGTCCTTCAGATAATCTGACCCAAGCTGTATAGGTTTTATAGGTCAAAAGCAGCACTTTGAATTGTGCCCGTAAATGGACTGGCAGCCAGTGAGCTGTTACAACAAGGGAGTTGTATGCTATCTGTAGCCAACTCCAGTTAACAACCTGGCTGTGGCTCTTTGGGCCAACTAAAGTTTCTGAGCACTTTTCTGAGGCAACCCCACATAGAGCGCATTACAGTAATCCAAATGGTCTGTAACCAAAGCATTATCACCGTAGCCAGATCTGACTTCTTCAGGAATGGACACAGTTGGCACATTATCTTTAACTGTGCAAATGCACTCCTGGTCACTGCTGAAACCTGGGCTTCCAGGCTCAGTGCTGAATCCAGAAGTACCACCAAACTACAAACCTGAGTTTTCAGGGGGAGTGTAACCCCATCTAACACAGGCTGAATCCCTATTCCCAGATCTGTCTTTTGGCTGATCAGGAGCACCTCTGTCTTGTCTGGATTAAGCTTCAATTTGTTTGCCCTTATCCAGTCCATTACAGCAGCTAGACACCGGTTTAAGATAGAAACAGCTTCCTTGGAATTAGGTGGAAAGGAGTGCTAGAGCTGGGTATCATCACCATACACCTTACTCCAAAATTCTGGACAATGGTTTCATGTAGCTGTTAAAAGCATAGGGGACAGGACTGAACCCTAAGGGACCCCACAAACCAATGACCAAGGAGTAAAACAGGAATCTCCCAGCACCACTGTCTGAGAAAGATCCTCCAAGAAATAATGGAGCCACTGTAAAACAGTACCTCCAAGCTCATCCCAGAGAGGTGATTCAGAAGAATACCATGGTTGATGGCATTGAAAGCCACTGAGAGTTCCAGTTGGTTTTACTGTCCAGTTCCCTGCACAGGTCATCCACCAAGGTGAACAAAGCCATTTTTGTCCCATAGCCAGGCCTAAAACAAGACTGACATGGATCTAGATAATCCGTCTCATCCAGGAACCCCTGGAGTTGAGAAGCGCCCAGCACCTAGCCCAAAAATGGAAGGTTGGAAACAATACAGGTATTATAGACTGTTCAATTTCATCTAAAATCTGCAATGAAGATTTGATACATTTGGATAACTCTGAACACTATCTGTTAACTAACTAGAGCCTAATGTGAATTATTCAATGTGAGATACAGTAAAGGACAATTGTAAACCAATTTCTCCCAGCACAGTCCTAACATTATGCAATATGGAAGCAATGATATCAATCAGCATTAGAATTTGAATTAGCAGAGTTCTTAAATTGTCTCCACTAAATAAGAGCTGAGTTTGAAAAAGCAGGTATTTTTTTGTTTGATGCTACATTTTGGATTTTATTTGGAGTAGAGTGCATGTATTGGTGCCCAATCCCAAATGCAAATCCTGGGTTTCTTACATTGTGCTCTCCATCCAGTCTTCTCTGTATTACCTTTGTGGTCCTATTTTTCTCTCTCTCAAGTTACCTTCCCTCCCTGTCTGCCAGCTGATCAGTTGCAGTTTAAAAGCCTTCAAGTCAATTCCATTCCCCATCTCCTGCCATCCCATTTTTCCTCGCCCTATCTCTGTGTTCTGTGGCTACCTATGCCCATTCTTCCTCATTGAATCTACTTTGGTCTATCACTCCCATAAGGTTTTCTTCTTCTGATATATGTTGTACATCTGCAGTTGTTTTGTCCTGCACCATGGATGGTAATGGTTTGACTACAGAAGGATTGATATTTGATGTGAATCCTGTTCATTAGTCGCATTTAGATTGAATCTATTGAATTGATTGTTGAGTGATAAGTCAAAATGTAGGTAAATCCAGTTATTTTTATGGGGGTTGTGACTAACAAGATTCAAGCCTGAATTTGCTAGTACAGATATGTGAGTTAGAAGCCTGATAACATAAATTGATATGAAAAGCAAATAACCTCTCCCTTCTTATCATTTTTCTTTTGTTTGTTTTTTCTTTTCAAGAATATGAAGATGGCGATCTATCATCCTGGATAAGCAGAGAAAGATTTCAGGGGTATCTTAATGTAGATGGATTTATACTCTATGAACTTGGAGACACAGGTAATATGTTTTCAAACGTCAGTCATAGTTCATATTTTTATGATACGAGCTACAACATAGAGAGGATTTTTCTCATATGGCCCAGATTCTTTGCAGAGTTGTGTGAGTATCTGTTTTCTACTCATAAACATCTTCTCCTTTGAATCTTTGTGTAATGATGCTAAGCACACCCCCATTATTTAACACTACAGTTGATAAGGATATTCCAGAAGTCCTTTCCCATGGAAATAAAAAATGTTAGGTCTAAACTTTTTTTAAGGTATGCTACTTTTGAGGCATCCTTTCATGTATGCAAAAACAGTAGTACCTCTAAGAAGGCTAAAACCCTTGATTTTACTGAAAACATACATCAAACCACATTGGCTGCCAATGCAGATAGATCAAATTCAGAAGAAAACTAATTGTGATGATGAGTTTCCCCAGTTTAAAAAGAAGTTATCTTGTTCCAAATTATCATTCTTCAGATACAGTGATAAATTATTTAATGGCTAGGGATGAACAGAGCTTCTAGTTTCAATAGTTAGTCTAATCTCAGTCAGCATGGTGTAGAGCTTTATGTGTTGGACAAGGACTCTGGGAGACTAGGATTTGTGTCCCCACTCAGCCATGGAAACTTGTTGAGTAACTAAGAGCAACTCACTCTTTCAGCCTAAGGGTAAAGCAATGGCAAAGCTCCTCTGAATACATCTTTCTAAGAAAACCCTAGGATGTGACCTCCATAAATCAGAGTTGACACAATAACAAAAAGTTTTCAGAGCAGTTAAACTTATTTATGTTTCATTAAATTAATAGGTGTTCTGTGCTTTTGGGGACAGAGAATTTAAAGCAAAAGTTTTTCTCTCCTATGTAATAGTTTACCAAAATTCAGTTTTCTATGTTATTTTGTTTTAGGAAAACTAGTGGCTATTGCAATTATTGATGATAAAAATACCTCTGCAGAACATACAAGGTACGCTAGTGGCCATTTGTGTATATTAAAACACAGCTCACTATTTTGAAACTGACACTTGTGAAACTGTATCATGTATGACATTATCTCTACACTGATTTGTCTGTTACTAGACTTTTAAATGGCCTAAATACCAAGGCATCAAATCCTGTCTGATCTTGGAACTTAAGTAGAGTCAGCCCTGGTTAGTACTTGGGTGGGAGATCAACAATGAATACCGGGTGCTGTAGGCATTCCTCTGTACAATAGGCCCTCCGTATCTACAGACTTGCCATCCGTGGATTCCAGCATCTGCAGACAGCAAGTCGGGAGGGGGGCAGAGAAGGAGGAGGAAGAGGTGGCAGCATGGAAGAGGAGGGAGAAGATGAGGAGGGGGAGGAGAAGAGGAGAAGGAAGGAGAAAGGAAGAAGAGGTGGGCAGTGGCAGGAGGAGGAGGAGGTGGTGCTGGCAGCAGAGGGAAGAGGAGGAAGAGGCAGCGGAGGGAAAGAGGTGGAAGGAGGAGGAGGTGACCTTCCCCCTGCTGCCCGCCACAGTGAGAGCTGCGAGGTGGGCTTTGGGCAGCCAGGGAGAAAAAGACCCATTGTCCCAATTGGCAAAACCACCTATGTGTATTCTTTGCCTAAGAAAATCCTATGAAATCCATGTGGTCACCTTAAGTCAACAAGTAACTTAAAGACATATACACACACATAGATTTGAAGCTCTGTTTATACTGATTAAAAGGAAAGACATAGCTAGAAAATAAATAATCTAAACAAAAGAGCTATACTGAATGGATTTACCTAAGTTTTAATTTATCAAGATCTCATAAATTCAATTAGTATACTTCAATTGTGGCTAATAACTGAATATAGCCCATCTGATGTAAAGAATGTTTCAAAGCACACTTGTCACTTGAACTCACTCTGTACTACATTAGAGCGTGATAATTTGAGTACAGTGGGCCCTTCCCATATTTGGGGGATCCATTCCAGCCAGTTAAGAGAAGCTTCCCTCAGCCAGCTACAGCATGGGGGAGAAGAGGAAGGTGCACACATGCCCATCCCGCTTTTTCTCTGTGTTTTAGCTGGTTAAAAGAAGCTTCCCTCAGTCACCTAAAACGTGGAGGGGGAGAGAAGCACTTGCACATGCCCCTCCTGCTTCTACTCCTCCCCCATTCCTTAGCAGGTTTAGAGAAGCTTCCCTCAGCCAGGTAAAGCATGGGGGAGAAGAGGGGCCCACGTGCACCCCCTGCTTTCACCCTGTGCTTTAGCCAACTCATACAAGCCAGCTAAAGCACAGGGAAAGGCAGGAGAGGTGTGAGTGTGTAGGGAGGAAGAGGAGCATGCACATGCTCCTTCCCCCGTTTATTCGCATTTTTCCATTTTTGTGGGGGTCCGCAAAAGTGGAGGGCTGACTATTTGATACCCTTCACATGTGAGAGCTGTAACTTCTATGTTTGCTTTATCTGGTTCAGTAAAGGAATGCTCAAATATTATGTAGTGACAAGAAAACAAGTAAAAGTTGGATCTCCTGCAAATGTCTTTATTCTTCTGCTCTTTCTTGTTAACCTTTTTTGTCATTTTGTTTTGTTACTGGACTATTACCCCCTCCCCCCCAGGTTGAAGTCTATTGTTCAGGATGTTGCTAGAAATTACAGAAGCCGTTTTAATAGGTATGTCCATTTTTTAAAAATAATTTATCATTATTAGATGGTTCAAAATTTTGTGTGTCTCTTAATTGTGATGTTACAAATTCTAGTAGTAATGACAGTGAACTTTAGAAAGTTGGTTGCTGGTAGCTAATGTTTTTAAAAAGCATTTAAATTTAAGAGAGGAGTAGTAATCTTACAGTGCAGTCATCCTCAAAAGTATGTCCTACTGAGTTCAGTGCGCCTATTCTTCATTAATTAGAGGATTGCGGTTCAAGTATTTGGAATTCTCCACATTCTGAAATTATGTCTGTGTATGTTCTAATTTTATTCCTACTTTATGTAAGTTTATATCCTACTTTTCTCTGTATTTAATGAAAATATGATTCAACATGTTAAAACAATTAACTAGTATACAAAAAAAGCACATAAAATTAGAGATCATTAATGGAGTCAAGTAACAATGGCAGTATTGGATACTGTATAAAACAGTTGAATACAACATGTCAGCAGCCTCTCTAAATAGAAGGGTATTTTCTGTTGCTTAGAGAGTTAAACAGATAGGGTGATAACATGCAGCCTGATTCCCTTGTCAATTAAAACCATCCCATTTCTCCGTATTAGGTCTTTAGAGTAGCCTCTAAAGTACAGGTTATACATCAGAGCAATCAGATGTTGTGGTGGCACACCCATTCCTTTAAGAACAATCTGTAGTTTTTTGTTATTTCTACAATCAAAGGCTTTGCTATGCTCTATAAAGCACAGGCTGGTTTTCTTTTAAAATTCTTTGGTGCACTTCATTATCCAACATATGTTTGCAGTATGATCCCTAGTGCCTCTTCCATTCCTGGGCCTAGTTTGAACATCTTGCATTTTTTGCTCCATAGATGGTAAAATATTTTGTTGCAGAACTTTGAGCATCACTTTGCTTGCATGGGGAATTACTGCAGTGACCATGTGATTACTGCAATCCCTGATGTTCCTTGTCTTGGAGCTTGGAATATATACAGTTGGCCCTCTATATTTTCAGCTTTAGCTTCTTTGGCTTCGATTGTTTAGGGATTTGATTAACAAGTTCTCTAGGAATTGCTAGGTCCTACAGTGTGACTCTGCCATTCTTGGTTTAAACAAATTTACCTAGGGCCTTTACAGACTGCCAGAAATAATGCAACTTGAGTCCATTTTAACTGCCCTGGCTCAGTGCTAGGGAATCATGGGAATTGTAGTTTATTGTGGCACCAGAGCTCTCTGACAGAGAGGCTCAATGTCTCAGGAAAAACTACAATTCCCATGATTCCTTAGCACTGAGCCAGGGCAGTTAAAGAGGACTCAAGCTGCATTATTTCTGGCAGTCTGTAAAGGCCCTTAGTTGCATGTTTTCTTAATTCATGCCATGATGCCCCCTTGGGGTCCTGCTTAGTCTTCTTTCAGCTTTTTTAGTAGTTTTAGCTTCCAACACTTGCATGGACCGGGGGGGGGGGGCACACTGGGCAATGGGCTCATCTTCTGCCACCGCAGAAAAGGGCCTTTTAAAATTTTTGGTGTACTCAAATGGAATCATTTTATCTTTTGCATCTTCCCACCAACCTTGTTTTATGTCCTAACTGTGCCACACATTTCTTCTCTGATAGCTCTACTTCTCATATTAAAATTGGATAGAAAATAGGCTTTCTCATGAAAATGAGGACATCTTCAAGTAGCTATCAAAATTATTAATACTGAAATGGAAATGCTCTTTCTGATAGCACTTGATTTAATTATATTTGTAATACGTACTCAGATTGCATAATCATATTGATTACTAATTTAACCACGGTTGTCAACCATTTGAAAATACATCATGGGATGGAACAAGATTCCTTTTCATTTTTTTTTAAATTAAACTTTATTACTATAAAAAACACACTACATGTAACACACAACAAATTAAAACAACAACAACATTGTACAATACAATATAGTACCATACAAAACATTACATTGATAATTACACAAACATACACATACATATATAAATACATACACATATGAAATTTACAAAAATTAAGATGCCTAAAAAAAAAAAAAAAAAAAAAACACAAAAAAGAGAAACTTCCTGAGCATCGGAAAGGATCTTCTTTTCGCCTGTTAACATTTCTGCATCTCAAAAATAATATATACAGGATTTCCTTGAAAGGAAGACTCAATAGAAAAAAAGATAATGGGCATCCTAGATTAACCTATTGTGAGCAAGAATGACTATAAATTTATCTTAATTAAATAGCTTTGTCACCAAATCTTTATAGTTGCTAAACTCCAGAGCCTTTACCAATGGCTCCCAAATCTTTTTTTGCTCATCCCAACATTTGCCTCGTATCAATTGTGTTAATTTGTCTGCACAGATACAATCAACTAACTTATATAACCAATCTCTCACCTCCGGCAGAATTTGACTTTTCCATCTGGCTGCCAGAACCATTCTAGCAGCAGTAGTAATATAGAATAAGAGTTTACCATACTGAGTTCTGACCTGCTTTTCGTCATACATCCCTAATAAGTAAAGCTTTGGATCTATCTGAACTACGGTTGGGACTATTTCCCTGGTCATGTTATGGACTTTTTTCCAATATTTTCTGGCAAAGTTACAATGCCACCACATATGGATGAAGGTACCTTCTTTTTTGCGACATCGCCAACAAGTTTTGCTAATGTTCTTCTGCATTTTGGCTAACTTAGTCGGCGTTAGGTACCAATGCAGCTGCATTTTGTGCCAGTTTTCCCGCAAATCATAACATAGCGAATATTTCAATCTTTGTGACCATGATCTCTCCCATTCCTGCAAAGGAATAACCTCCTTCAGATCTAGCGCCCACTTTAACATATTTTCTTTAATTACCTCCTCTTCCAGATCGAATTTTAACAGTATTTCATAAAATTGAGATATTTTACATCGACTCTTATCCTCCAACATGGATTCAAACCTCACATCTCCTTCCCCAATACCATACTCTGATTTGTCTTTCTTAAATCTATCATGCAGCTGCATATACAAAAACCAGCTGCAATCATAACCAAATTGTTTCATTTCCTCCCTGGTCATAAGTTCTATTCTCCCTGTTATTTTATCTGTTTTTGTGATATCTCGGTACGTAATCCATTTGTCCCCAGAGAGTTTCTCCCTTCCAAAGAGTGCCTCATTGGGAGATGCCCAGAATGGGATTTTAGTACACAAATACTTTTTATATTTAGTCCAAACCCTATATAATGCCTTCCTCAAAAAATGATTCTGGAAATCTTTATTAACCTTAAAAAGGTATGCATGCATACCGAATCTTAAGTTGTATCCTTCTAACAAAAGGGTCTCTTTGTTATCTAGAAAAAAACAGTCAACCATGTAAAGCAGCATGCTTCAAAATAAATTTCCAAATTGGGCATGGCTAATCCTCCACCGTCTATTTTATCTTGTAACACCTTCATTCTAACTCTGGGTCTTTTACCACTCCAGAGGAATTTAGACAAATCTTGATGCCATTTTTTAAAGGGGATCTTATTCTTGATAATTGGTAAATTCTGGAACAGAAAGAGTAGCTTGGGTACGATGTTCATTTTGATCGTGGAAATCTTTCCTAACCAGCTAAGCCTCAAATGCGACCATCTTTTCAGGTCTTTTTAAACTTCCCTCCACTTCTTTTCATAGTTATTTTATATTTTATTTTTTGGCAAAGGTGTAGGATGGAAAATTTTACACACCATAAAGATACCTGTATTCATTTATACTTATACAGTGTCAGTCCTTTAGAATGTTCAAGTAGCCAGGTTTTTCTCAACTTGAAATAGAACTGATAAGTAGCTGAAGGTACTACAGCTATACCTAGCAAAAGAAAGCTAAACTATTGATGTGTAAGACATATCAGGTGCACCTCTCTTTAGTTGAGGGTCCTAAAAAATAGTGTTCTTTCATGTATAGTCATTTGTTAAATATAAGGGAAATGCATACTATTCACGTTTTTACTAATATTCCGATAGAATAATTTCCAGGTAAAGCTTTGAATGTGTTGAAGTATAACATATTTGGTTTAAAATATGCTAAATCAGATAATATTGAGAGAGCACTGGAAACAGTGTCATCGTTTTTTAACTCCCAAAAAACCAGCTGGTTTTCAGGTGCATGAACAAACAGTTGGATCCTTGGTTTCAGTGCCTGAAGGTATATCGTATCATTGCCCTTGTAAAAACAATTCCTTGGTCCAGAGGGATCTAGGTATAAGAGACAACAAAGTTCTAACAAAGTGTTGCCACCCATGGGTTTTGTATAAATAAGGCAGATCCTTGGCTCTTCTAAATTACTTGTGAGGCAAATGATCAAGGTTTTAGCAGAGACCAGACTTGGTTAAATATACTCTTGTGTCCTTTTATCTGGGACAATATTGTATTCCGTACTAAAGTTCTGTGACAGGTGAATTAAGATCTGTACTGAAAAAAGCCACATTTTCTCAGTTCCTCTGTTTGGCATGCTTTGTTTTAAGTTTTTAACGTTGATCTCGTTAGGGCCAAAGACAGACTATGTAGAGCACTGGAATGTTGCCCTCCCTGGAAATACCATTTCTCCTGTCTTCTCAATTTTAAATAAACCATTAGGACAGTGCATATATTTATTCATAAATCTGCTCCAGTTACACAGTTTTGTGTGGGAGGGGAAGATTATGGTAGCACAAAGGTGAGCGGCTTAGCTGTTTCCCATGTACACTTTACTTTTACACAACCCCTGGTGAAATCTCTGGAATAGAGCTTCAATACCAGTAAACACTTGGAAATGTTCTAGCCTTATATAGCAGACCTAGTAAAAGCTCAGTGGCTCTTACTCTTCCCTTTTGTTTTCCAAGTTGTGTCTTCTACACTCTCCTCTAAGATCATAGACATTTCTGCAATAAAGCCCAGTGGTTTGTAGATAACATTTTCTTTTATGAATAATTCTTTTGTTATACCAGAGGTTAATGTTAATAGCAGGGAGAATGTTTTGCCTCTATCACAAGTTCTTTGTGTCCTATAAAAATCTGATTTGGAGGATAAGAGTATCCTCCAGAACACCACAAGAGGGATAAATTTAAAAATAACTTCCTCCACAAACCTTATTGGTGACCTTGGGTGAAATGCCATTACCATCATTCATTTTAAATGACATTAAACTGACAGTTTTGTGTATTGTCTGCTAACAGGAACTTTCAATTTGGCCACATGGATGGAAATGAGTACATTAATAGTTTACTAATGGAGTAAGTACATCCACTTTTCGTATTAATGACTATGTGTGATGCAATTTTTGTCATTCAAAATTCTGTTCTTATACCTACTATGTAAGGTTTGGAAGTACTTATAGAAAGATGATAGAAGATTGGTAAATGAAATTTTACCAAGATTTGAATCTAGGAAGATGTTCTCTATTGTGGCTGTGTTCAGAAGAATGGATTCTTTGTATATTTGCCCTGTGACTTAGTTACTTCAGAGTCATTTTCTTTGAAGAAAATGATCATGGGAATTGACTATGGGGAAATTATGTTGCAGTAATAGTTTTATGATTTGTGTGTTTTATTAGACTTATATGACTTTTGTACAAAGTTTATCATATACTTGCTGCCTTCAAACATTTAATAATAATAATAATAATAATAATAATAATAATAATAATAATAATATTTTTTAATCTTTACCGCCTTTCACAGCAGATCGAAGTGAGATTATATCACTAAAATATACAACGATATACAAAATTACAATCAATAAAATACAACTTGTTAAAAATACAATAAAAATTCAATAAAATAGCTAATTGTCATCAACATCCTAAAGCCATGCGATCAAATTAAAGTAATGCTTATTTGACTTAAAGGACCACTAAAGAAGATCAGGTGGGTAGGCCCTCTGGAAGATCTCCGTCTTAAGTGTCTTTTTAAAGGCATCTAATGTAGTAAGGCAGATCTCTTCCGGTAGGCCGTTCCACAACTTGGGGGCTGTGGCTGAAAACGATTTGTGGGAAGTTGTACTCAGCCTAGTTTTATGATGTTCTAAGTTCTTCCCAGATGTTCTGAGAGTGCGGGGTAGATTATGTGGAGAGAGGCATTCCTTCAAGTAACTCGAACCCAAGCCATATAGGGCTTTAAAAATAATAACCAACACTTTGTATTGCGCCCGGAAGCTAATCAGCAGCCAGTGGAGTGATTTTAATACAGGTGTTATATGGTCAGACCTAGGAGTTCTGGTAACCAATCTGGCTGCCGCATTTTGAACCAGTTGAAGCTTCCGAACTTGGTATAAAGGTAGCCCCATGTAGAGCGCATTACAGAAATCTAAACGCAAGTACTACTGCTTCAAGGTCCCTCTGGTCCAGGTAGGGATGCAGTTGGCAAATCAACTGAAGTTGATACCAAGCACTCCTGGTCATCGCATCTACTTGTGATGATAACTGTAGATATGAGTCCAGGAGTACTCCCAATCTGCGAACTTTGTCCTTTAGGGGAAGTGTGACCCCGTCCAGGACCGGTTGACAAAGCTCCCTGCCCGGGCTAGGGGTACCTGTTGCAAGCACCTCTGTTTTTTCTGGATTCAATTTGAGTTTGTTTTCCCTCATCCAGCCCATTACTGACCAAGGCAAGCATCCAGAGGAGCAATGCCATCCTTAGTCACTGCAGCAATTGAAGACAGAGAAATACAATTGGGTGTCATCAGCATACTGCTAGCACCGCGCCCCATGTCTCCGGATGATCTCATCCAGTGGCTTCATGTAAATGTTAAACAGCATAGGGAATAGAATAGCACCCTATGGGACTCCAGATGTCAGCTCTCTTTTAGAAGAGCACCTATCCCCCAGCATCATCATCTGGAATCTTCCCGAGAGGTAGGACCGGAGCCACTGAAGCGCAGTGCCCCCAATACCTAACTCCCTCAGGCGTTCCAAAAGGATACCATGGTCTATGGTATCGAATGCCGCTGAGATGTCCAAGAGCACCAACAGGGTCACATTTCCCCTGTTGATGCCCAGACGGAGATCATCAACTAAGGTGACCATGACAGTCTCAATTCCGTATCCCTCCCTGAAGCCGGTTTGAAATGGGTCCAGATAATCTGCTTCTTCCAAGACAGCCTGGAGCTGGAAGGCAACTGCCCTCTCAATCATTTTGCCCAAAAATGGTAAAAGGAAAACTGGCCTATAGTTATTTTCCACCAGGGGGTCTAGGGAGGGTTTTTGCAAGAGCGGTTTTACCATCACTATTTTTAAATTAGATGGAAATGTTCCCTCCCTGAAGGCTGCATTAATTGTTAGTTGTAATAATATTTTTACTGCATCCCCTCCCTGGGTGGTCAGCCATGATGGGCAAGGATCAAGAGGGCATGTTGTCCACCTTACACTTCCAAAAAGCTTGTCCTCTTCATCGGTATTAACAAACTCAAAATGATCCAGTTTAACACAGTCCAGAGTCCCTGGACATCTCTCTTACTGATTCTGTTATAATGCCCGCGTCCAAATCAACATTTCCCCACTAGATGGCAATATAAGATAGGTGCTAGAAAGAGGAGTTGAAAATGAACCCAACAATCAGGTGTACTGTGAAACAAAAGAATTTTGCACCATGGTGCAGGGACAGACATATTAGCATTGCATGAAGGTGTGTGTGTGTGTGTGTGTGTGTGTGTGTGTGTGTGTGTATTTTGATGCTTCAATGAACTAGAATTATTCTGTTGTTGTAACTGTTAAGCTTTTGTGAGTACAGAGCTCTAAAATAGCTCTTGAGGAGGAACCAGAAAGACATGTGCTAATTATATTCCATTCTGCATTCCATAAGGAGAGAAATAATCCTGTCTGTTTATCTGCTTATGATCATTTTAGTCATAAAATTATAAAAATAAGTTCAAATAAAGAAATAAAAAGTAGTGTACACTGCAGAAAATGATTAAAAATGAACAATTTACTGTAGCAGTAATAAGTATAACAAAAAAATATTCTAGGGATATCAAACATTTAAAATCTTAACATAAAGAGATTGTGATGACTAGCGTATAATACTAGTCCATAGGGATCCATGTCAATTATATTTATGTGTGCTTACATTTACATTAAAAGGTGTAATGTCTTGTAGCATTTCTCATAATCTCAACTACCTCTGTGAATTTTTCCATTCATGCATGAACTCCGTAACCTCTGTTGTTCAGTTGAAAGTGAGCAGGCCAGCTCAGTTTTAAGCCTTGCAGCAAGACAGAAAAAGGAAATCAGTGTTTTATAGCAGAGTCCACTTGTTGTTTTTGTTGTGTGCATTCAAGTCATTTCTGACTTATGACACCTAAGGTAACTTGGCAAGTTTTCTTGCCAAGTTTCTTCAAAGGGGGGGAGGGTTGTCATTGCTGTCCTCTGACACAGAGAGTGTGACTTGCCCAAGGTCACCATTGGGTTTATGTGATTGAGCCAGGATTCGAACCCTGGTTTCCAGAGTCATAGCCCAACGCTTAAACCACTACACCATGCTAGCTCCCACAGAGTCCACTACAGCATCCCAAATAAAGAAAAAATAACCCTATGGGGGGGGGGGGGAATCTTCGATCAGAGGCAGAGTAATTGCACCAAGTCTTAAGATTCAGAACACTGTCCAGGTGATAGGAAGGTAAGCTTGTCTCTTATTCATCTGGTTTATGTAAAACAAGTAAACAAACAACAACCACTGTAACCTAAGAAGAGACAACCACATGGCATATCACCACTCTTGATGACAGCAGCAAACTGCTTTAGACAGGCTGTAGTCCCAGCATACCCCCCCACCCCGGAAAGAACGACATTAGAAAGGCTATCTACTAACATAATTCAAGGAAAGTGCATTACTATCTCTTACGGTTTCCTTTATGCTGCCCTCAATCACATGACTTCTTGAGCAGTATTTCACTTGTCTGGATTCAGTTATAATAACTAGTTTCTCAACATAGTTATCTGCTTCATAAGCATCAAGACCAGGGGTAGGCAACCTTTCCCCTTTAAGGGCCGAGGGACTTCAGCTCCCAGAAGCCTCAGCCATGTTGGCCAATAGTCCCATGTTGGCCAATAGCTCCTGGGATTCTGGGAGCTGAAGTCCCTTGGCCCTTAAAGGGGAAAGGTTGCCTACCCCTGATCAAGACCATAAGATCTTGGTCAGATCCACAATAATAAAACTTCAAGTCACTGGCATACTGAATGCATAGCTTTGCAAACAAGTATATATGTTTAAAAAGATGGAATGCTAGGCAAAATCTTGTAGATCTCTAAAAAAACATTTGTAGTAATTAGCCAGAAATGCAATGTTTGAGCTTCCTGCAAGAAAGGAAATGGAACTCTTCAGACCCATGAATTGGACTGTCCCACTGTCAAGGATCCTTTAGTGACTGCAGTTTGCTGTTGCTAACTCCACTTGTAGAAGTACAGAAATATGTATACAGTATTTCTGTGTTAGTCTTTTTATTAGCTTTATATTTGTTTTTTAAAATAAATAAATACATTCTAAGCAATACGGTTTTATGGTTTCAGTGATGTGAAAATCCCCAGTATTGTTGTACTCAACACATCCAATCAACAATATTTCCTACCTTATAAACCTATAGAAAACACTGAAGATATGGTCCAGTTCATTCATGAGATCTTGGAAGGCACTGCAGAAGTAAGTCTATCACTATTATGGAAAATTCCTTAATATTATTTTAAATCAGCAGCTTTTTGAGAGAGCCAATAATTCATCAGCTCTTGTACTTCATTACCATTGTCTTGCTTGAAGTTGCCTTCCAAATAAGTTTCTTGGAAATCAAAGCCTGTAAGCCATTGCTAGCATTCTAGCATATACTGTACATCAGCTGTGTAACTAGTTTAGTAGTCTAGAGAAGAAATTTACTGAGATGATGCGAGAGTTAGCAGATGGGAAGAAGCTGAGAAGGAAATTCTCTGTTTGAAGAAATGTGCATAGGCAAATGACAGCTAGTTAAACATTCGATAGATTAAGACATCCAATAGTCTATATGAGGGGTAGGCAACCTTTTTTGTTCCTGGGCCGGTCCCCCAAAGTCCTCGGTTCCGCTGGGCTGAGGGGGGGGGAATGGTGGCGCGTGCACACACCCCGCCGCCGCACGCAACCCCCCATGCGCACTGCCGCCTCCACGCGTGCCGTGGCCGCCATTTTGAAAATCAAAATGGCGGCCACAACGCGTTTGCGCATGCTCAGGAATATTGCGCATGCGCAAATGAATGGCGGCCGCCATTTTGGAGAACAAAATGGCGGCTGCCACTTATTTGCGCATGCGCAATATTCTTGGGCATGCGCAAACGCGTCACGGCCGCACGGAGGAGAAGACGCGCCACGGCGACAGCTCGCAGCAGTGGCGGCAGGGATCGGCCTGAACCGGTAAATCCGGCGATCCGGGCCGGAAACGGCCGTAGGTTGCCGACCCCTGGTCTATATGTTGCAAAATGACAGTTCTTGAAAAAGCAACACCATGGAAACAGCTGTAGCAGCACATACCTTCTGGGCAAAGTAATTTTACAGTTGAGTCAAAAAAGTGTTCTTTAGGAAGGAGGAATTACAAATGTTTCTATGTTTAAAATATGAATATTGTGAGATATAGGACATCATACCTTTAGAAGGCAATTTCTTCTTTGAAAATGTTTTGTTCTTTTGAAATATATTACTAATAAAGCTTCACGGTGAAGAAAAGTGACATATAAGTAAATAGTGCTGATGGCTGCTTTTACCTTTCAAATTTCAGGCTCAGGGTGGAGATGGAATTCTTCAGCGAATCAAGAGAATAATTTATGATGCCAGGTCAACTGTGGGAGTAAGTAAAATAAAATGTATACTTAGATTGTATGTCCAATGTCCAAGAAATGTAAAATAACTACAGCTCTTGATGAGCATGGAAGTGAACTCAGAGTTTTCTTTTGATGACTTGATTCTGGATATTGAAGCCAATTTTTTATATTGTAAATAATATTATATAAAATATGACATTGGAGTAATAGGTAATTTCTTTACATTTGTTCTGGCAAAATTGAATAGCTCATAACTACTGCACGGAGATCTTGGCATTAGACATTTCTTGTTGAATCTGCCAATCTAACCTTAATATCTGGTAGCATTCATTGTGTGGACTGCTACTATATCATTGTGAATTTCCTTGACTGGTTGATATTTCCAGCAATGTCAAAGATTGTGGAGATATGTCAGTTCATGACCAAGTGCCATCTTCTAGCTGTGTAGAGGAGCATATGTGTAGTTACATCTTCACACACAGAGTTTATTTTTTAATGAACTTGGCCAACTTTCCCCGAAAGAATAATGACAAATGGAAATGTGTGACATTGCAAGAATAAATAAATAAATGAGTTATTTACATCTGTGTGCAGTTTTCCATATATAGTTTGAATATATTGATGGCAGCAAAGGCCAATGTGCTCTGATATTAAATAACAGTTATGGCAATATTAACAATTTGGTATTAACTTGCTGATTTACCAGCATGTTGTATTCTCTCATGTGTGCCACAAAAAGGTTTTCTGTGACACTCATTAATGATTTTTATATCTTTCTCTGGCGTTCACATTAAACTTTCTAGTGAAATAATTTGAGTCTTAGTTTTAGAAGGTAATAACTTGTAAGTAGAATTTATCACTATGAACCTTAGATAATATAGATGAAATATTAAATATGAAGTTGTATGGTCTTTTATGATCAGAATGGGAAGACATCTTCCTCAAGATACTTTAAAATATCGTGAAAGTATAATTAATGGACAATTATTTCTCAACAGTCTGTTTTCAAAAGTTCCCCACTTCTGGGCTGCTTTCTCTTTGGGCTGCCACTGGGTGTCATCAGCATAATGTGTTATGGAATCTGCACAGCTGATGCCGAGGGAGGATCTGATGAAGCAGAGACATCCAAGAAAGAAACAGGCAGGGATCTGACTGATGAAGGCACTGAGGAGGAAGAACAAGAAGAAGAGAACAATGAAAAACTTGCAGAACCTCAAGATGGAGAGGAAGAACAGAAAACTATATTGGAAAAGAAAAAAGATTAAATTGCTTAAATAAAGAAGTTTTTTTTCTATTAAATGTTCAAATAGAGACTTATTTATTGAATTTAGACATTTACCTTTGACCTTCAGAGAGGAGGACGTTCTTGTTTTATGTGCATATATTCACATTGCTTGGCTGAGAGGAGGTATAGGTCAGAGTCTTGATTTTGAAGTCTTTTACTACACTTACCCTGGTGAAAAGAAATTAAGGAAAGTATGTGGGTTAATTACAGGGATGCACCCTGCAGTTGGGGTAAAACAATGCTTTCCTATCCTCTTCTGTCTACTGATACCTGTAATTTAAAAAAAAATAGTCTAGCCATGTGGCTAAAAGAAACAAAACTCTGTTTAAAATATGGAAAGCAAATACATCTCACCTTGGAGTAACATCTATAAATATTACTGGATTTTGCAAACGGGGAAATGCCTTGGGTATGTTACATTTATGTATTTTTATTTTCATTGCTATAGTTTCTAAAAAGCAATACTTTTTCTCATTTTTTAAAAAGAAAAATATAAATTTAGAATTTTCTCGTATAGAAATCTCAAAACTAAAGACAAGCATTGTGGACCTACCAGAACTGCTTTTTAACCAGTTTCATAAAGCTAGTGTTTCCTTTCCTGCAAATATTTCTTCTGAATCCATTTGATACTGCATATTATTGGTTCAGTATGCTGCGTTAGTTACATTTAACATACAAGATTCTTTTTCTTTTAAATGATGTTTTCCTTAATATTAACTACTTGACAGATCTGAGGGGTGCAGTTGTTTATGGCAACATTTATGGAATGATTTCTATTAATGTTTTGCAAAGTTTGTAGCAACCTTTCTGCAGTATGCCAAAATATTTTTCAAGTGGGTTAAATCTTGCTCCCACTATCTCTTCTGCAAGTGAAAAACATTTACCAACATGTTACTGACTTATTAACGCTGACACCTGTAGCGCTGATAGCATTTATAGAAAAGAAGGGCATTTGTGTAATCCATTTTCATTAGTTGTTAATCATATAAGTCATCTTTAATTTCCCCCCATGACATTGAAAGAAACTAAGCTCTCTCCAGAGTTGAGATCTCAAGGGACAAGTGATATGATGCTGTTTGGAGTATTCGATACCATGGTGATTACCATAGCAACGAACCCTATGCTGTTCATTTTCAAGACTAAGGCAATGTCATATTCAGTTGGAAAGCTGAAAAAAATTAACATTTTTATGCTTTGTAGGTCACAGTATAGCAAGTATGAAAGAAATATACACATCATCAAAATACATAAAATTTGAATAAAAATTGTTTAAGGACTTGGTTAGCTTCCACTGATATAAGAATGTTTCATTTTTAGTAGAAAGAGAAGTCAGCTTTGAAGTTATGCAGCTTTCTAATAACCAACCTAGTTCTTTTATCATAACATTTTATTGATGGGATGGAACTATGCAGACATTTTCATATGGTTATTTTGAAAGGAGAGGGTTTTTTAAAATTTTGTGGTAATTTTCCCCCAAAACAGGACACCATGAGGAATGTAAAGTATGTAATTTTATTTGTGAATTGCTTTACCCAAAGAAAAACAATTACTATATTTCATGTATAGTGCACAAGAACATTCTGAGTGCCGACAATTTCTCTGTATGAAGACAGCTTGGCTCTTTTTAAAAAAATGAAATTAAAGCTATACTGAGTGTTTGAATATTGAAAGAAGGTATATTATAAATGGTATTTTTATTTCCAGAGTTCATCCAGTCTTATTACAACTTGTTGGTTTTTGACATTAAAGTCTGTTTCATTTGCTGCAAAACTTACATTGAAAACTCTGAAGCCAAAAATGCACATACTGTGAAGAAACTGGTTTTCTGGGATAGGATGGAGATTTTCCCCAGACTGTACTGTAATAGAAAATCTGTTGTTGTTGTTGTTATTATGATTACGATTACAGAATAGGTTTTAAAGAATGTCATTGCAAAAAACCCATTTCACATGCCTTCTAGTTTTATTTTGTCAATTCTATCTTTTTTTCCTACACATAACCAACATGCTGCACTGTAGATTTTCTAGTGCTGATTATGACAATGTGCTTTCCAAAAAATAAAATAGAATTTAAAAATCCTATAATCTATAATTATTAATCAGATTTCTAGTTGTTCAGATGATGATGTTGGACATGGGTAGATGTTTACCATTCTGCTTATCTTTTACTTGCTGATGTTTACCAAAGTGAAATGTACTGTTGTTTTATTCCAGCTTCACAACAGTGCAGTTAGACTATGAAAAGCTTGTAGCGGAAAACAAAAAGGCTATTTTTGATCATGCTCAAGATAGAATATTTATTTTAACTTGAATTGGAAGTGCTCTAATAACTGAAACTATTTAAACATGTTGGATTTATCTGCTGTAAATGTGTGTTTTCTACAACAATAAATATTTAAAAGTGGAGTTTTTCTCCATGTCAGTACTGGAAACTAGTGTAAATTTAAGAATGTATGGTGAAAGAGATCCAATATGAAAAAAAAAATGCTTCAGAGACCACATGAACTGTGGATTTTGCTACCACAAAATGTGGTTGGGACCACCAGCTTTCATGCCTTTCGTTAGGAATCCATGAGCACCTATATCCTTTATATGCTATTATAAGATGCCTCTCAGTACCCACTGTTGTAATATATTAAGTGGCTATTCACTCCATGTCCTACATGTGATTTTCTCAGAATAATTGGATAGTGAAGATGCTAGTCATCATGCCTGATCCAATAGGGCTGTTCTTAGGTTCTCACCTTTTTAACACATTAGAAAGATTTATAGCAGCTTCATTTATGATTTATGTCTAATCTCATGCAAATACAGCACCAAGGAGTGAAATACATTTTCCCTACCATGAAATTTCATAAACCTTGTGCCTCCATAGGTTTTTTCCTATAAATGAAAAAGGTCCTGAAATTTTGACCTTTTTTAGAAATTTGCCCCAGAAATGAGATTGTGATCTATCAAATGCCTGTACTTCCAGTTGGCTGTTTTGCTGCTCAGTGGTTGAAGCATGTTATACACACTTGGCATAAAAGGCCAGGTGCTAGGATTATGGAGAAATACAGTTTTTCCATCTCTTTTGATAGAGAATTATTTCTTTTAAGTATTTCCTGGCAGTTCATACCTGGGAGGTACCATGTGAAACTGATAGCAAAATTTTAGTAAACCTTGATAAAAATTTTCACCTACACCTATTCTATATGTGCAGATATATTTCTCAGATATATGTATGACACCTGCATGCAAAACCGTGAAAGTTTTTTAATCACTGTCAAAAAATAAGCCAGCTATTACAGAAGACGACTAAGGGCCTTTACAGACTGCCAGAAATAATGCAGATTGAGGTCACTTTAGCTCAGTGCTAGTGAATCATGGGAATTGTATTTTTTTTGGGGGGGGGGACATTGAGCCTTCTCTGTCAGAGAGCTCTGGTGCCACAATAAACTACAGTTCCCTTGATTCCTTAGCACTGAACCAGGGCCGTTAAAGTGCCCTCAAGCTGCATTATTTCTGGCAATCTGCAAAGGCCCTAAGACAATACCCACTTTCCTTCTCATGCATATCTTTAGCAATAGTCATAATAGCTGTCAGTGTTCCAAATGTTACAGAACCAAAGACTGGATTCATGTTCATTGTGAAATATGTATTTATAAACTGCCTCATATCTATATTTTGAACTGGGGAACAGGTTTTTAAAAAAGGATTGATAAAATGTTATTGCATGTATCTGAAAGGAAATGTTCATTTGAAGCAAAGTTCTTGGGGAGCAGAGTGGGAGGGGGGAAACCATGTACACATATGTCAAAACTGAAGGTCATTCTACAGAAAGAGAACTGATAACACTTAACCATGACTTTTGGGGTCTACAGATACATCTGAGACCCATGTGGAACCTCTAGGACAGGGGTTGGCAACTTGTTGCTGGGGGGCTGGGAGGGGGAGGGAAATGGCATGGGGGGTGGAGGTGCACGCACTTGCGCGCACATGCTTTTCCCCACGCGCACGTGCCCGTCATTTGGGAAGCCCCCCACGCGGCGGGCGAATTTTAAAGGCCCCTCCGCACTGGTGGCGGGCGAATTCGCCCGCAGCAGTCACAAGGGGGCCTTTCCAAGGCCCAGGGAAGCGGCTGCGGCGGGCGAATTCACCCGCAGCAGCCACGGGGGGGGGCTTCCCTGGGCCTCCTAAAGGCCCCTCCGCACCCGCGGCAGGCGAATTTGCCCACAGCAGCGGCAGGGAAGCCTTCCAAAATGGTGCCCACATGTGCGCATGATGCGGACGTTATTTTGGAAGGCCCCCCACTTGCGGCCGCCATTTTGTTTGCCAAAATGGCGGCCGCAAGTCTTTTGTGCATGCGCAGGAGTACTGCGCATGCGCAAACGACTCGCGGTCGCCATTTTGGCAAACAAAATGGCGGGTGCGACATTCGTGGCAGCGGGAGCGTGCGGGGGTCGGCGGTGGTGGCAGGGGTCGGCGGGCCGGGTGCGGCCCGTGGGCCGTAGGTTGCTGACCCTTGTTCTAGGAGTACCTTCTCAAAAGACCAGTAAGTGGGTCATGTGATGGGGGAGAGAATCATGTCTTCAAGTAAGCCTAGCATACTAGTCTTGCTTACTAGTACCAAAACCTTGAACTTGCTCAGATAGCAAATAAGCAGTCAATTCAGAGCCTCCAGAAAACATGTCATGTGGCTTCAAGTTGATTCTAACTAATTGCAATCTTAATGTGAACCTATCACAGGGTTTTCTTGTTCAGAGTGGGTTTGCCTTTGTCTTCCTCTAAGGCTGGAAGCATTACCAAGTGTTAATTTGAGCTGGTGTCTGAAACATTCTTCACAATTCTTCACAGTTCTACAGCATACAGTCAGCAATACAATAATACTGTACAAAAATGTTTATTGCTTATAGTCACATGCCATTGCAAACATTTCAAAAGATGTTTTAAAAAATATGAAAACAGTCATAAAACATGAGTAATTGAGTCTGTCAATTCTACTTTGGGAACTACAAAACTATATTAAAGATGTGACACATATAAAAACAGCTTGATTACCCATTCATTTCATGGCACATTTTATTGCACATTTAAAGGCACATATTTGGCATCAGTCAGAACTGCTTCCATTAAAAAATTACCCAAAAACATATCTCATGAGAATTTAATATGTCCTACTTATGAAATGATCTCTTGATTGAACATTATATTTCCTCATGTTTTGTTAATTAAAATGATGGGGGCAGGAGAATGGAAATTAAGCAACATGCAGTAATTTAATGTATTATGCCTGTTCTTATGCTTTAGCGAGTGTGTATTTATTATAAGTGCACATTTTGGTAAAGATCATCAAAAGGGAAGCTGTAATTGCTACTAAATAGAAATATGTTTTGTATTAGTTTTTCCTGCAGTACAAAGTATAATTATGATACTGCCTTTCAATAGGTCATAATAATATGTCATCAGTTACAAAAGGTGGAGGGGAGCAACAATTGGCACAACAGTTGTCAGATGTTTTGGTATGTGAGCAGATTGATGTGTGATTAACCTCAGATTTCTGTTCTTGTAAACATGGAAATAAGCTGTATCACTTCAGTTTGACTTGAATGTTTTTACAGTGATTCTCAAGCTCCAGACAGAATATAACTGATTGGACCCAAGCTATACTACTAGTGGCTCCTGAAAAAATGCATTTCCCACCCCTTGGGTCTACCTATTATTCCTTTGTTTCTTGTGTTCTTTTTTAAAAAAAGTAGAGCCTGCCTATCAGCTGTTCTAGGGTATATTCAGAGGAAATCAATGACAGATGTCCTCTTTACACATCTTGCCAAGCAAAGCCTATGATAGGGTCTTCATAAGTCAGAGTTGACTTGAAGACATGTAACGACAACAACAGAACTACTGTCTTTGTTTCTTCTGTCTGCCCCCCCCCCTTTTTTTTTAACAGTAGAGAGAAGGTTTAGTTTTTATTGGAACCTGTTATGCTTGACTGTGTAGTAAAGTCGCTACAGGGCTGTAATTTAGGGAACTTAATAGGCTTGCAAAGAGGGGAATAAGGGAAGGTGTGATTGCAAGGAAGGGTGAGTGAATGAAACAGATCTTTAGAGTGTGCTGAGAGTTGACTGAAGATAGTTGAGAAGAAAAATTTCAGTTGGTGGGATGGGGACTGAGTGGTGGGAGATGTTGGTTGTGAGAGTAGACAGAGCAAAGTTGGTGCCACAACAAACTACAGTGTCCAGAATTCCATAGCATCGAGCCACGGCAGTTAAAGTGATGTCAAACCAGATTGTTTTTGCAGTGCGGAGGCAGCCTATCTGTATCAGAGGAAATTTGTTCAGTTTTAAGATGTAAGGAGCAGTAAACAGTAACCATTGGATTTTAAAAACTATGTAGTGAGTTGACTTTATTTTTCAAAATATGTTTCCTAAATGAATATTGTTTGTTCAACCACACCTAATTAATGGTTCACAGTTATCTTGGATGTTTTAGAGCAGTGCAAGAGAAAATATTTTGGGATTTTGTAGCAGCAAATTACCAGATAGAATTGGAATTGTGTTACAGAGCATGTTAAACCCATAGTTGGGCAAATTTTACAAGTTAGTCAAAAGCCTTTTTTGTGGGGGAGAGATGATGTTTTCAAATCTATTAGTTGCTTGTGGTGTACAGTACTAGGGAAAAAGCAAGGTTCATAAAAATTATTTTCTACTAGTCTACTTTTCCAGTATTCTCTGCTCCTGAGAAATGAACCCTGGTGGAAAAGTGTAATGGCAGACTCTCTCTTTGGGGAAACTGGGAATGTTTAATCTTACTCCTGTGACAGCTTGTACTTAACCTCATCTCTGCCAACAATGTAAAGAACTACTCCTGTCCCATTGCTATGGCATCGAATGTGGAGACCTAGATGCCCTTGTGGTTCCTGTGTGAGACTTTAGTCATTTAATCTCCCTGCTCTCCACCCTTGTCACCACAGACACCATGCATCTGAACTAAGCATTCAAATAATCCTTAGGTAGTGTTTTCAGAGGTACAAGCATATAATGCAAAAATGATTTATAAAACAGAGTATCAAGATAAAATTTGATAGTTACTTATTCAAAACATCTCAAACCTGACCCTTACTAACTCAAACTCACATCTTACTCATACTCCTATCATTGACTGTCATATTTCTCTCTCTCTCTCTCCCTGCCTAACTCATAACCTAAATCCTGTTCCAACCTGCACCTAACCATTTGAACTTCGCTTTCAACACTTAGCCAATCTCCAGTCACTCCCAACATTTCATTGTCTCACCGCTTCCTGGCAGATCACTTACCTGACTGTCAGCCTTCCATATCCACAGATTCTTTAGCCAGATATTCAAGTATACATGGCTTGAATGTGTGTGTGTGTGTGTATATATATATATATATATATATATATATATATATATATATAAACCTTGATTTTGCTATTCAATATAAGAGACATTGTTTTACTATCCACTGTATTTAACGGGACTTGAACATCCATGGAATTTAGTATCTGGAGGGGAGCAGTCCTGGAACCAAACTCCAGCAGATACCAAGGGCCCACTGGATCACATTTACTATGCATTGCATACATACCTTACCTGAAGCTATCTAATAAACACAACAACATACTACCTGGCTGCAATTTTACTGAGAATCACCTTTCCTCACCCAGCTGTGGGGTATTGGGAAAGAGAAAACCACTGATACCAATGGAAGATTCCCCCCCCCCCCCCAAGTCTCATAATCACATGAGGGGGCATGGATAATAAATGAAAAAGGATGGCTAGGAAGGGAAGTATTAAAACTCCCATCCCATTATAATCAGTGATCATCCCATTGTGAGTAGTGCCCACAGTGTTCCAAGACTTGTTACACTAGAAGAAACACTTCTGTACACAGTGTGCTCACAATGGGAATTTCCAAGACTTATTATACCAGCAGAAACGCTTCTGCAAATGTAACTGAAGCAGAGGGTAGGTCTAAATTTCTTTTGGGATAAGCTATTCACACTTGCTTTGCACACTAGGAAAACTACTTACTAGTGTGTAATAAGCAAAAAGAATTGATGAGTTGATATTGCCTCCCCCACTCCACTTATTACTGCATCAAATGCAAACGTGTATTTTAAAAATGTTCTGCTCTCTCTTTTGATTTCTACAGTGTAGGTCCCTCATGAATCAATTTTCTTTAATGTTTAGTTCAAATGAATTTTTCATACTATGTTCAGGTCTCCTTAGAACTGTTATTACAAAACAGAATGCCAGGTACTATGAGTACTTTATGACAGTGAGGTCTTGTTAATTCTGGGACTAAAAACTTCAGCACACTTAGCAAAAAGTAAATCCCATTAAATAAGACCCTAGCATGACCTCTGAGCAGAATAAGTGTAAGATTGTACAATTGAAATCATCTGCTCAAAAGATATAGATAGTTAAAAACTAGGCTAGACATTTAGTGTTAATGTTATCCTTAGAATTATATGTCAAATGAGAAAAATTATACTGCACCTGAACTTCTGAATAAAAATATTAAATTCTATATTTAAATTGATAGCCTCAGTAAGATTGTTGGATGTTTGCCCTTTATATCAACTTGTCTATGTTCCCACTTATATGATGTAGAAACCAAGGTTGATAAAGGAATTAACTTGATCCAGTCCAAATGGTATATAGCAGGAACAGCCATTACTGAAAAGATATCATATTGTACTGTGTAAAAAGAAGAAAGGCACCATCCTTTTAGATTGTAAGTTATAACAAAGGATAATAGCGGGGTGTTTTTTTTTTTAGAACACAGAGAATGTGTCTGCAATAACTAATGACCACAGGCCACAGCCTTGTGAAAATGTTCCATATTCCATTAGCTCTTTGTTGGTCTACTTCTAATCTGCTATATGTTGGAAATGGTCCAGAAGCTTCAGCTAGAGCCCATTTGGGTAGAAAAACTGTTAACTGAGGCTGAGATATACAGTCATTTTATATCCATGTGGATGCAGCTTCATGGGGCCCTATGGAAATGGCCCTGGCTGGAAGTCCTAGTGACCTGAATGTTGGAAGGTGGAGACACACATACACAGCCATAGCTGCCCACAGAGTCAGCCACTAGGCTTAAAAAGGATGTTGAAAAGCTGGAGAGTGCCCAGAGGAGGGCAACCAAAATGGTGAAGGACATGGAAACGATGCCTTATGAGGAGAGACTTAGGGAGCTGGGTATGTTTAGCCTGGAGAAGAGATGGTTCAGAGGTAATACGATAGCCCTGTTTAAGTATTTGAAGGGGTGTCATACTAAAGATGGAGCAGGCTTGTTTTCTGCTGCTCCGGAGACTAGAACCCAGAGTAGTGGATTCAAGCTACAGGAAAAGAGATTCCATCTCAACGTAAGGAAGAACTTCCTGCGCACCAGTGGAATATACTTCCCTGGAGAATGGTGGAATCTCCTTCTTTGGAGATTTTTAAACAGAGGCTGGATGTCAGGAGAGCTTTATGTGTATATTCCTGAATGGCAAGGGGTTGGACTGGATGGCCCTTGAAGTCTCTTCCATCTCTATAATTCTATATGAGTGCTTGATCATCTGCTGTGGTGTCCAGCCCCCGAGTCCAATTTTACAATTCTAGAAGCAAGAACACTGGAAGAACCATCCTTCTGTAATGGCCCAGCCCCTATGATCCTCTTCAAAGGCATGACTGTGTGTGTCATTAAGCAATAAGATGAGGATGGTATCTACTAGGAAGTGACATCCTGTTGTGGACTTCTCTCTCCTAAGAATTTGTTCAGTGTTGTCTTTTCTGAGGCAGGTAATCCCCATTTGCTCTCTAGCCTTTTTAGTTTTAAAATATGCATCTTGGGCCTGACACAGAAGGGATTTGCACCCTTACTGCTTGTTTTATCTTTCATTTTCTGCTGATACTGATTTAAAATGTTTTTGTGTTTTATTTTTTAAAATAATTTTATTATTTTACTCTCCACACTCCATCAAGTGCCTGAACTGCTGCTCATTAGTGGGTAGTATTAAAATATTGTTAAATGACTGGATTCAAAGAAGCTGTTTTATTGAAACACCATTACGTAACTGGTTGGTCCATGTATTTGGGTTTGGAATGGCAGTTGGAATATACAGCAGGAAAAACATGGAACCTGTTTGGCAGGAGCTTAAAGCAGATACTATTTTCTTTTAGAGGAACTGAGGATCCTTTATAGACTAGCAATGCATAGATGGATATTTTCCCATGCTTTATTCAGTGCTGTCTTGCCTCGATTCCCCACCACCACCAGCAACAGATGGAAGGATGCTTAATATACATCTCACTCTTTCTCTCATTCTCTCTCTCTGTGCTTTCAAGTCACCTGTCAAATTTCACAAGATTTTCTTAGGCAAGACACACTCAGAGGTGTTCTTGCCAATTCCTTTTTCTGAAATATAGTCTACAGCAGCTGGCATACATTGGCAGTTTTCCATCCAAGCACTAACCATGGCTGACTCAGCTTAGCTTCCAAGATCAGATGGGATCCATTGCCTTTAAGGTATTTAGGCTCCATTCCTTATTTTCTTGATCAACATTTCTTCTCCGCTGGGATACTATTTATCCATGAGAGAAAACTGAATTTTTTAAAATAATAGTAGTAGTAGTAGTAGTAGTAGTAGTAGTATTTTTAAAGTAGGAGAATGGTGTGAGGACATTCCCTGCTATAATTGCAGTACAGATTTTTGGAAGACAATAATATACTTGCTTCTTCCTAGATGAAATATGCCAGGAAACATAATCATGACTCTTCTACATTATGGATTGTTTAGCTTTGTATACACAATGTATAGTTTAGCCCTAGACTCTCATATACTTCAGTCAAGGAATTAACAGTCAAGACTCTGTGTAACCTGCACCACTAGTCTGGAAGAACTACAAAAAGCTCAGTTGTTAAAACAAAATGTTGCTGGAAAAAAGTTACTGGAGACAAAGTAAGCAGGATGATGGTATCTATAGAAATAAAGATCCAATAGCAGAGGATAGGAAAGTAAGCAAGGATAAAAGTCTAACCTGGTACAATACCTGCGTGGTGTAGTGCTTCAAGTGTTGGACTGTTTGGGAGAGGTATATTCTAGTGTCCCTAATGATCTTGGACTACTCACTCTGTCTCAACCTGGCCTGTCTCACAGGCTTATTGCATAGATAAACTGGGAAAAAGGTAGGATGTAACTAGTTGATAAATGAATACATTATTTCACTATGAGCAGAAGATGACACTAGAAGAATGAGCTGGAAGGAGAACAACCAGTTGAGGGTGACATCTTCAACGCCAATGGGATGGTGAATCTGCACTAGATGTTTTAGTTGAACTTAAAAATCCATAAACCCACCTCAGCATGGATTCACCACTCTTCTGATAAACTCACCAGTCTCTACTGAGAACAGCTGCAATCATCGAAATAATACACTGCTGCATTTCTGTGCACTCTATACTAGAATTTAATCATAGGGATCAGATCCCAAAAGATGCAGTACAACAAAAATGTAAGCCTAATTTGATGCTAACGAATAACTGCTAGCATAATGGGAATCTTTTCACCTCCTCTTCTCTACAGCTGTGTCTGCACTGCAGAAATAATACAGGTTGACACTGCTTTAATTGCCATGGGTCCATACAATGGAATGCTGGGATTTGTAGCTGGTTGTGGCATCAGAGCTTTCTGACAGAGAAGGCTAAATGTCTTACAAAACTACAATTCCCAGAATTCTGTAGTATTGAGCCATGGCAGTTAAAGTGGTGTCAAATTTAATTAATTCTACAGTAGACGCAGCCTGAGTTGAAGGTTTGGGTGTTGGAAGCATAGTGTCAGTAAGCCAACTGCTGGTAAGTACATAGTATATGGATTTCATGCAGAGTGTGAGTGAAATGTTTGTTTTAAACATATTGAATTGTTAATTTGTTCTGTTATATTCTGTTCCTGTTAATAAAATATTGATCTTTTTTGTGTATCATATGCTTTTGGCCTCCAGGAATGCTACATATGTATAAAGAATTGGTTCAGACATATTGTCTGTGGTGGCAGCAGAGATCAGAAAGAGTGGATATCCATTGGAGTTAGAAGTTGCATAATATTCCTCACAGGAACCCTGAAGGGATCTAGTAGGTCTCCACAGTGGTGGTCACAGCAGTGGGACTGGTGGGGATCTTTACATTCGTGGCAGAAGTGGGAATAGGGGAAAGCCCTCACTGTTGGTAATAGCAGTGACATTGTGGAAGTCTTCATATATGGGGCCATGGAGATTTAGCATAACCTTGCATTTAGTGTTAGAAGTGTCAGAATACGGGGTAGGAGCCTCACAAGAATCAGGATTTTCATAATGATAGCAGTTCCTGCAGTGAATGACACCACTAAATTCCACCCAAAGCCACAACATTTAAGAGGACATAATAGCTGGAGACTGTTTGAGACAATCTCCCATTAAATGTATTAGGGTCCTGGATAAAAGAGCCTGTCTGTAACATTATTGAGTTGCTTTATATTGCAAAAATATATTGCAGAAATATTGCCTCTAGAAAGATACATTTTAACATGTAATATAGCAATCTATCAGTTTATTCATGTTGTATTTCCATTATAACAGGGGAAAGGATAAGATAAAGCAATGCTTAAACACTTGCCTGTCTCCTTGATTTCTGTCAACCATGTAACTGGATGGTTACAATTTTGTAGTATTAAAAACCATGGCATGCAATATTACTTATTACGTCCATGGAGGAGAAGCACTTAGGACTCACCTAAGATATATTGTAAATGCATCTCTTAGGGAGGGCCATTTTCCATCTTGCCTAAAAGAAGCGGTAGTGCAGCCACTTCTGAAAAAGCCCTCCCTAGATCCTTTGGATGTGAATAATTATAGACCGGTCTCTCACCTTCTATTTTTAAGCAAGGTGATTGAGAGGGCTGTTGTTCTTCAACTCCAAACAGTCTTGGATGAAATAGATTATCTAGACCGGCTTCAGGATAGGATACGGAGTCGAGACTGCTATGGTCACCTTAGTGGATGATCTCTGCCTAAATATTGACAGGGGAAGTGTGCCTAAATATCAACAGGGGAATTCTTGGTACTTTTGGATCTCTCAGTGGCTTTCGATACCATCAACCATGGTATCCTTCTGGAACGCCTGAGAGAACTGGGGATTGAGGGCACTGCATTGCAGTGGTTCCAGTCCTATTTCTCAGGTAGATTCAAGATGCTTGGGGACAGTTGCTCCTCCAAAAGGGCACCATCCTGTCCCCAATGCTATTTAACATCTACATGAAACCGCTGGGAGAGATCATCCAAAGGCATGGGGCGGGGTGCCCACAGCGTCAACTAAGGAAGGCATCTCCCCTCTGAATGAATGTCTTGAGGCAGTAATGGGCTGAATGAGGAAAAACAGACTGAAGCTGAATCCAGATAAGACAGAGATGCTCGCTGTCAGAGGCCCTAATCTGGATATGGAGGTTTGTCAACTGGTCCTGGACAGGGTCACACTTCTCCTAAAGGACTGTGTTCTCAGCTTGGGCTCCTGGATCTGTTACTCCAGATGTCAGCCCAGATAGATGTGATGGCCAGGAGTGCCTGTTATCAGCTTCGGTTGATACGTCAACTGCGTCCCTTTCTGAAACTTGAGGAATTAGAACTGTGGTGCACACACTGGTAACCTCACAACTTGACTTCTGTAATGTGCTCTACATAGGGCTGCCCTTGCACCTAGTCTGGAAACTTCAATTAATTCAAAATATGGTAGCCAGATTGGTCACTGGGAGATCTAGGGGCAACCATATAACACTTATATTAAAGTCCCTTCACTGGCTGCCTATTAGCTTCTGGGCACAGTACAAGGTGTTGGTTATAACCTTTAAAGCCCTTCATGGCTTGGGTCCAGCTTTCTTATGGGATCACCTTCTCTCATACAATCCGCATGTCACACTGAGGTTCTCTGGTAAAAACTTACTGCAGTCAGCAAAAACTATGCTGGCGGCGGTTACCCAGAGGACCTTTTCTTCTCTTGCTCCTAAATTATGGAACAGCTTACCGGAGGAGATTTGACACATTGCTAGTCTCAACTGTTCTAAAAAGGCGGTCAAGATGTATCTCTTCCAGCAGGCCTTCCCAGACTAGCCTCTCAGTTGTCTCCCATCAATTGCCCCTTATTTGCCCCTGCTTTTTTTTAACTGAAATGCACTTTTTATTGTGGATGGGAGGGTTTATGGAATATGATATTTTACTGTATTTTAATGCTGTTTTATTATTGTTAGCCACTTCGATCTGTTTGGAGAGATGGGATGATGATGATGATGATGATGATGATTCAATGAGCCAATAAATGATGCCTGCAGGGTCTCAACATTTCATCACTCACAGTTGAGATTAAAAAAATGCAGGCAGGAACTCAGGTCAGAGGTCGCTTTACTTTGGTGTCTTCCAACCCTAGCACAGAGATTTAATTCTCCCTGTCTTTCATTTGTATCCAGTCTGTTCTTATATAGAAGAGAGACTTTTCTTTCATTGGGAAGGCTTTGGTCTTTGGTAGCCTGTATCCTACAGAGACCCTGAAAGTGGTGAAGACTTTGACCACCATGATACCTAGCACAACCATTCACAGACCAAAGAGCACCTCAGATATATTGGGGGTTTGCAGACTGCCAGAAATAGTGCAAATTGAGTCCACTTTTAGGGTTAGGGTTAGAGTTAGGGAATCATGGGAACTGTATTTTATTATGGCACCAGAGCTCTCTGACAGAGAAGGCTCAATGTCTCAGAAAAAACAACAATTCCCATGATTCCCTAGCACTAACCCTAACCCTAAAAGTGGACTCAGTTTGCACTATTTGTGGCAGTCTGCAACCCCCATTCAGCTTCCAAATACCTTATATTTAAAACTGTACCCCTATCCTGTTACAGAACTCCAGTGCATAATGTTGAACATGCATAATTTATCCTCTTTATGTATGTATCTATGTGCCTTCAAGCCAGCAGTTGACTTATGGTTGTATTGTTTTAAAGTATTTTAATATTTTTATCTTTTTAACTGTATTTTATTCTTTTAACATTTAATTTGTTTTAATATTGTAATAATTCAATTCTATTTTAATGTACCATTTTTGTATGATAATAATAATAATAATAATAAGCAGTAGTAGTAGTAGTAGTAATAGTGACCACATGAGTTTCGTAGGACTTTCTTAGAAAGGACTATTCAGAGGTGTTTTGCCAGTTCCTTCCTTGGAAATATAGCCTATAGCACCTACTATTCATTGGCGGGCTCCCATCTAAGTACTAACCAGAGCTTAACCTGTTTAGTTTCCAAGACCAGACAGGATCTGGAGTCTTTAGGGTAAGCAACACACTATCATCTGTAACACTGTACCTTTATTCGTGTTAAATATATATGGCTTTTAAAAAATGCCACATTTCCCCTCTGCTTATAGTTATTTTAAAATACTAATGAATATGTTAATTTTAAAGTAAAGAAAGAAAGAAAGGAGTGCCAACATAAGGTGGCTAGTAACAAACTGAAATGTGCAGGCAGGTAACATTCTCAGAATGTCGTTTCCAGTCCATTAGTTGCAACAGATTGCTGTTTTCTTCTAGTCAAAACACAGCATCAGATAGTTCCAAAGATTTGAATTTTTAGTCAATGAGATATCACACTCTTTTCAGCCATCATCAATTGAAGCTCTATTTCAATATATACTTACTGATATTTGTAAATTCACCCCTTCCTCAAATTATAATTTTAAAAGATTAACACACTGCAATCCATATAAATACATGCCTGAATCCAATTGCTAAACCTAACTACAACAAACTCATCAAATCAACAATGACTAAATCAAAACTTATTTAAGTCCCATTGATTAAATAGATCTGCTCTGGTTAGGACTGGTAAATGGCCTAGAGTTCCTAAGTGAAGTTAGGGGCAGAACAGATGGGCAGGAAAATGCAGCTCGAAGTTGTATTTCTTCTTCGTGGTCTCTGCGAATCACACAAATGGATTATATCTGCGCATGTGCAGCAACTTCGAAAACTTCTGGAATTGTTAGGTAGAACTTCAGTTGCAACTTTTTGGTGGTAGCTCCGCCCATCCCTATAAAGCCCGCTGGCGATCCTGCTCCTTCTCAGTTCCTTTCATCCACTGTGTTAGCAGCTTTGAAGGCGTTTCTCTGTTGGTTTTGCTTTTCTATGGCCTACTTACTTAATTTTGACCTTTGCTTCGACTAATGACTACACTTTGAGATCATCCTCTTAACGTCTGTTTACCAATTGACTGATCTTGGCTTGTTTGGCTTGGAATTTGGCTTCTCAGACCAGATTTGTTGCCACAGAATATGGCTTCCCACACCTTTAAGCAGTATGAAAAGTGTGGGAGTAAGATCCCTGGCTTGGACCCCCACTCTTTTTGTCTTCTATGTTTGGCTGAAGGCCACAAGCCTCAATCTTGTGCCCTGTGTAGGTCTATGACCTCCCAAGCCCTGAGGAACAGAGATAAGAGGCTCAAAGTGGCCCTTTATGAACAGGCCCTGAGGCCTGCCTCAACCCCGACTCCCGGGCCTTCTTCAATGCTGGAGAATTTGGATAAGAGCAAGGCTAGCCCATGGAAAAAAGCTTCCAAATCGGATAGAGATGTCGACAAGGATCGGAGCAAGCCAAAGAAAGCCAGGTTGATCACTGGAACATCTAGGAGTGATCATATCACACCCATTTTGAAATCTCTCCACTGGCTGCCCATTGGTTTCTGAGCAAAGTATAAGGTGTTGGTGATGACCTTTAAAGCTCTACATGGCTTGGACCCAGCTTACCTAGGAGATCGCCTTCTTTCATATAATCTGCCCCGCACCCTCAGGTCCTCTGGGAGGAAGCTGCTTCAACCGATAAAAACTAGGTTGGTGGCGACCTCCCAGAGGACATTCTCCACCACAGCCCCCAGACTCTGGAATGCCCTGCCAGAGGAGATCCATCACATAACCAGCTTAGATGGCTTTAAAAGAGCCATCAAGACTGATCTCTTCTGGCAGGCCTACTTGGAATAGACTACCTGATCTCGCTCCCATTAGATATCCCCCCCACTTTCTCACTGTGTCCTAGAGAGCTAATGTTTTAATTCTATCTTGTGTTTTTAACTGACATGTTTATTTAATATATTTTTAATGGGGAGCTATTCTTATTGTAACTTTGTTTATTGTTTATCCTGGGGTAGTTTTACTTAATTTATTTTAGTTATAAGCTGCCTTGATTGCTCTGCAAAAGGTGGGGTATAAATAAAATTATTATTATTATTATTATTATTATTATTATTATTATTATTACTATGCAGTCACCATCCAGATTTACACATTTTTCCCAGCATTTCTTGGCCCTCTGAATACCGTTATTGTAGAAGTCTGCAGATTCTGCCTTAAACTACTATTTGGACAGAACGTTGGGCTTGAGATGGCTATTTGCTTGCTATTTGGAGGCTAAGAAAGGGCTTCTTGTATCGACTCAGAGGTTTTCCAAATGGGTGGCTAACACCATCCACCTTTGTTATGAACTTGCAGGAAGGGACCCTCCAGCCAGAGTGCGAGCGCCCTCAACTAGGGCAGTAGCTGCATCCTCTGCCTTTTTGACTGGGTTGCCCCTGGAGGATGTATGCATGGCTGCCATCTGGTCTCAACCTTTGACTTTTATTAAACATTATAGACTGGACTCTAGAGCCAGACGGGATGCAGCTTTTGGGAGGGCAGTGTTGCTTCCTGGTTTACACTGAGGTGATCATGTTTCTCTTTATAAGAAACCAAGAATAACTAACAAATGCTCTTTTAAGTTAAAGTTTATTGTTGTTAATAAATGCAACTTGTTTCAATTTAAATTGGTTTCAGGACACTCCCTCCTCCATTGATTCGAGCTTGCCAGTCTAACCCATTTTTATGATTCGAGTGGTCATCTGTTAATTCACACAAATCCCGCCTATCCTCCCCTCAGTTGTATCCTGCTCACTACTAAAATTCCTGCTGTCGCTGCTTGGTGATGTACTTTTGGAACTGAGAAAGAGCGGGATCGCTAAGGGGCTTTATAGAGATGGGCGGAGCTACTTCCAAAAAGTTGCAACTAAAGTTCTGCCTAGCGATTCCGGAAATTTCCAACTTACCTGTGCATGTGCACATATAACCCATTTGTATGAATTCACAGATGACCACTCGAAGAAATGCTGTTACAGGTAAGCAACCTGTCCTTTCCCAAAGTGGGTTGAAATTCCACTGGCTGCACAACCTGCTCCCAAGGTAACCTGAATGTGCATGGCCCAACCACATGCTGCACTGTGTCAAGCTGTGCCACTGGATAATTTTTTTGGTCGTCTCCCCACCATGCATGCACACCATTGCACAATCACACCACCAGCAACTGCCTGCTGCCTAGATGCCATCCCATTGGATGCCCGCCCCTTTGATAGGATGCAAAGTTGCACCTGTGATCTTCTGTCTCCCTACATGCCCCTTTCATACCATGCCCCCTCTTAGACTGTCTGGTTTATCTATTTTGTGCTTATATACATTGGAGGTATCACACTTTTACTTTTTTTGTACTGCTTCCCCAACCACTTTGATACGCTGGCTCTGTCCTTTTTTAATACATACCTGCATTGGGGCATTTATATGCAGCTTTAGGGTTAGGGTAAGGATAGACTGCATCTTTAAAACTGCTCTTGCATCAGGGCATTTATATGTAAGCGCAAAGTGTGCATTTTCCGGGCTAAATCAGAATATTCGGGCTTCTTTTTGCTCCAGTATTTAGCCTTGGAGCAGGGCTTCAGTCCAATTTCCACCTTTGGAAGTGTGAATCATCTAAATGCCTCATCTTCAGAGCAGTTTGAAAATACTTTATTTGGCCCATGTGTTTAACCCCTTAAACTGTGTGGGTTTTTGTTGTTGTTGTTGTTGTTGTTGTTTGCAGCTGCTGAAGGGATGGTTGACCCATAACAGCCACAGCCACAGCCCTTGATCACTCATTCACCTATGGATAAATCTAGCCCAGGTGGCAAGTGTTTTTACTGGTATTTGATGATGGTTGCTTTCACAGAACAGATACTGTTTTTTAGTTCCAAGCTCAGCTATAGCTAGTGCTTATCTAGTTTCTCTTGACTATGGTTGTTACCCTAGGCCAGGCCCTAATCACTCCTCTCATATTTGCTGTCAATCTAATATTAAAATGGACACTGAGGAGAGTGACTGGTGAGTGACCTGTAAAGGCAACCCCAATGTGGAAATCTGTCCATAATCTGGCTAGCTCTAGCAAGGGAGTGTCTCTAGCAAGACACACACAACTATGAGATCACCCACAATATTAACATAATACCTTTTGTTTAGGTAGGGCAATGATGGGAATCTGGCTAAAGAAGAGGATTGTGCATACACAGACAAAGGACACTACTCCAGCAGCAAGTAGTTTGCTTTTGTCTGAGATATTACACCAATTGTCCCAACATTTACTACAGCTCCCAACCATTCTTTCTCCTGGAAAACCATATTGCAGAGAGTTAATCCATTTCGTCCTTGATTATTGCCCTGGGACTTAATTTTGAGTATATATACCAGCACCTGGACACTAGCAATTTATCTAGTTTGTAACCAGGCAGACACTCTGTAGGTTCTGCTTCAATAAGCTGGCCACCCCACTTTCCAAGGTGACTATTGAGCTTTCTCCATTCTGGACACCCATAGATTTGAATCACACTTCAAGACAGATAAAATATCACCATTAGCAAGGGTTTCACTATTCACCTTCTCCCACCTTCGCTTTGTTCGTTCTTGTATCTTTCTCTCTGTGTTGATTATTTCCTCAATAAAACTGCAAAACTGCCTCTGAAGTTCTGTGTGATTTGGAACTGTTATACATAGGATTAGATTCCTAAGGCTGACCATTGCCCTAGCCAAAACATAATTTGAGCTATTAAAATTGAGGCCACTTTAACTGTCCTGGCTGAGGGCTAAGGAATCATGGGAACTGTAGTTTATTGTGGCACCAGAGCTCTCTGAGAGAGAAGGCTCAGTGTCCCAGAAAAATATACAATTCCCATGATTCCCTAGCACTGAGCCAGGACAGTTAAAGTGGCCTCGAGTTGCACTATTTCTGGCAGTCTGTTAAGGTCCATGGTTTAAAGTTTAAAGTTCCTCCACTACAGAACAAAAATATTATTTCCTAGGACTAATAGGAATTCTGTCTAGGCATAGATAGTACTCAAAGATGGTTTAGAAGAAGGCTTGGGATAAATTCTATTAATCGTTTTTAAAGATTCTGGATTTTGGCAAGGATACACTTACTTCTGTAAGAATTTATTTGAGAACAACACTGCCGCTTTAAGATCTAGCAGGGCAACTAGTCTCCTTCACTGTTTGGCCCAAGTTGCTTCTTTTTTTCTGAATGGCTGAAATGAAAATGAGAGAATTATTTTTAGTTTTTAGTCATTCAAGGTTGCTTCAGCTTATCAAGAAAACCCTCATGTGTATGCTGCCAATGTACATCATTTCCCCCCATCCTAAAGTAAGTGTGTGTGTGTGCACCCATGTGTGTTTGTGGTGGGGGAACCCTGTGTGTGTGTGTACCTCCAGGGATTGTGAAGGTTCAATTTTCTACATGGAGACAGCAGAGAAACTGCAGATGTGACTTTAGGAATTTGTGCTTCAGTTAACAAAGAATTCATTAACACCTCCATTCGCTGCACATCAAGATAGATGAGCAATGACTGAATAATTTTATCTTGACCTTCAGTGATAAACATATTCAAGCAAATTACTACTTTCCCTCTAGTCAAATGTTAATTTCTGTGATTAAAGTACTGCACACAACAATGTATCATTTCATGACTACTGTTGATCATACGTGCAATTGTTTGACAAGTAATTACCAGATCACTAATTAGAACATGGAGCATGTATTTTTCAGAGTGAAAAAAATGTATTTTCCTCTCCCCGCCCCCCCTCCAAATATTCATTGGCAGGTGGGATTTTTGTGCGTATTCCTAATGAGTCCATTAATTATCTAAAAAATCTGGAAATAATAGCATTGCTCACTTGTAACAGCAATGCAAAAAATAAAATAAAAATAAAATACTGCTCCAGCCACTTTGTGAATGAAAAAACTTGTTTAATGTGATGATGTGTATTTTACTGTCCTTGCAAGATCTTTTTGATTATTCAATTGATATTTGTGGCTCTATCATGATCCCTGCTTGAATGATGTAGGAAAGTATCTCTGTGTAATGTTCAGTCCACAGATCAATTTATGTATGCTGAAAAACATCACTCATTAAAGCAAAAGTATGGAAGTGTCATGGAAACATACCACACAGTAGCACCTAGTTCTAATGGCATAGTAACACCTACTAGCAGCAACTAAACACATGGAATCTGTCTAACTATCTATCTATCTATCATCTGTCTATCTCAAACAATACGCAGTATATCAAAAGCAGTATATCAAAGACATCTATTATCTACCATAAGGAGGAATCCATGAAATGGAGATTCGGATGCTTCTGAATAAGGTTTTTATTGTGCAACAGAATGGTTTAATTCTCAATATTTTAAGGGATAGAAGAGTCTAAATCAGGGGTAGGAAACCTTTTTGAGCCAGGAGCCGGTCCCCCGAAGTTGCCCCTTCCGGTGGGAAGGCGGGCCGGGGGGGAATGGCAGCATGCACGCTCATGCGTGAGTGCACCCTCTGCCGCCGAGCACGACCCCCCTGCGCAAGCTGCCACTGCTGTGTGCGCTGCCGCAGCTGCCTATTCTCCAAAATGGTGGCCGTGACTCGTTTGCACCATTTTGGAAAACAAAATGGTGGTTGCGACACGCGCAGCCGTGCGGTGACCAAAACACACGGCGGCAGCAGCAGTCAGCGGCGGCAGCGGTGGCAGGGGTCAGCGGGGGCCATAGGTTGCCGACCCCTGGTCTAAATGGAGGAATTGCCATAGATTCATACTTCACTACTTTTGCTAATTAGTGCTTTCACTAATTTTGCTAACTAGAGAAGAAGATAAAGATGGGATAGGGAAGGAGAGATTCACAACTAAATCCAATTGGTTTCAATCGAATTCAAATTGTTATTATTATTATTTTAAAAAAGCTGTGATTTGGATCCTAGCAAACATTCCATAGTTTCCAAACTATCCCCTTCTGCACTTATCTCCATCCCCTAAACCATATGCAGCCTTGAAAGGCTGCATTGGAGAACTAGGAGCTCCTCCTGGACAATGTAGGATAGAATATGGGGGAATGTTTGAGAGGTAGTGGTCAACTGCAGTGTAGTCCTGTTACAACCTATAGGATATGTGAATTGCTGTTCCTGGAGGATTCCAGGACAAATAATTCATCCTTTCTTCTTGTTCTTCCTTGTGTTAAACTTCACTCTAACTTATGACAACCCCATCATGAGGGGCCTATACAGACTGCCAGAAATAATCCAGTTTGAGACCACTTTAACTGCCCTGGCTCAGTTCTAAGGACTCATGGGAACTATAGTTTATTGTGGCACCAGAGCTCTCTGACAGAGAACGCTCAATGTCTCAGAAAAAAACTACAATTCCCATGATTTCCTAGCACTGAGCCAGGACAATTAAAGTGGCCTCAAGCTGGATTATTTCTGGCAGTCTGTATAGGCCCTTAGTCAGAGAATGTTTTGTCATTGTCTTCATCTTAGGCTGAAAAAGTGTCTTGACCAATGCCATCCAGCATAGGGGGTTGTGTACAACCCCAAGGTTGGACTTTATTAATTTAGGAGAATATAGAAAAGTATTTAGGCGAGTAGAAAAGTATTAGGAAAGTATTACATTAACTTATTTTAATATCCAAGTAATTGTTCTCCCTACCCCACAAGGCTTGTTTATTAATTTTGCTACATGTTATACCCTGGCTTTCATCCATCATGGAACACAAGATGGCACATATGGGGCTCACAGTGTTCTCTTATCCATGTAGTGCCCAGACCAAGACTTTCCAAGTTGGCAACATCCTATGTTCTCAAACTCCTCATGATCCAGTGTAGAGAGAGTAATTTTATTTCAAACATATGGGAGCAGGATATAGTAGGAATAGGGAAAGGGAAAGAGACTTCATCTACAATGTGCACTTTTGGGAGATCAGCCCCTGGGCCAGCTGGCCAGCCCTGGATTTGGTGGTTGGAAGAAGCATCTTGGGAGCAAGGACCACTGCCAGAAGGTAATGGCTTGTTCATCTTTGTGCCTTTACCAGGACAAAACGTGGGTGCCCAGGTAAAGCAACCATGTTTTGGAGTGAAACAGCTTGACTTCACTGTTCTGATTTTCTTGATCTTAGACTTAAGAAGTTGTTGATGTTTTGCCAATAGAAGCTGCTAATTATGCTTTTTTTTTTGGAATCTTTAATGATGCTGATTTATATTTCTAATTTTAAATCTGCTCTTCATCAAGGTCATCATCAACTGGAAGAGGTGTGTGTGCTGTGTGTGTGTGTGCATGTACCAATGAGAATATAATAAATATAAAACTAATGCTGTGATTGAGAAACCTGATTAGTCAGAAGGGCTAAAAATGTATCCAGTAGTTTTCTGTTTGTTGAGAAAGGGCACTTCTGTGTCTGTATTGCATGAATAAAACATAAACTATGTCATTAAAATGAATTGGTAACTATACTTTCCTAGTATTGTCATCTATTCATGAATGCATTAAACTGAAAAGCTATTAATATTAATCACAAAAACCTTGCATCTTTACATTTCTATAAATGGATCAAACAGGTAATTTATTTTTTTCTAAAAACTTTGTATGGAAAGGGGAGCTTTCAAACTTTCCCACCTTAAGAATATGTGTTCTTCCCATGACCATGGTTATGCTCAGGACTATTAATTTTTAGAGATTTGAAACTCTATGGTTAGGTGAAAAAATAAAATTTACAAAGTATATCTTGATATAATACTAGTGAAAGTTACATTATAATAAAGCAGCAAGTTTGTCGGATTAAGTTTTTTCTAGAGACCTCAAAAGTGAAATGTTGAAAATACATTGTTTTAAAGAAAAGTCAAAATGTATTTGACACAACTACCATATTTTCCGGTGTATAAGGCGACTTTTTAACCCTGGAAAAGGGTCTCAAAAATTGGGGGTCGTCTTAAAGGAGCCTTGGTGGTGCAGTGGTTAAATGCCTATACTGCAGTCACTCACTCATAGACCACAAGGTTGCGAGTTCAATACTAGCCAGGGATCAGGCTAGACTCAGGCATGCATCCTTCCAAGGTCGCTAAAATGAGTACCCAACTATTGGGGGGCAATGAGCTTACAGTTGTAAACTGCTTAGACATCTCATAGAGTGATATGAAGCGGTATATAAATGAAGCTGCTTTCCTTTTATACCAGGGGTCAGCAAGGTTTACTTACCTGGGGCCGGTCGCTGGTCCCCAGGTCTTCCGTCGGGCCGGGGGGGAATGGCGGCACACGTGCTCATGCGTGCATGTGCAGCCCCTGCGGCCCCCATGGCCACCACCGCCAACCCCTGCCACAACCGCGTGCGCTGCCACTGTGCTGCCGCACATGTTGCGGCCACCATTTTGTTTGCCAAAATGGCGGCAATGACTCATTTGCGCATGCACAGTACTCCTGTGCATGTGCGAACGAGCCGCGGCCGCCATTTTGGAAAACAAAAAGTCACAGCTGCCATTTTGTTTTCCAAAATGGCAGCCGCAGCTCGTTCACGCATGCACAGGAGTACTGCGCATGCGCAAACGAGTCGCAGCTGCCATTTTGGCAAACAAAATGGGGGCCATGACATGTGCGGTGGCAGTGTGGAGGGAGCGCGCGCGGCAGCGGGGGGGGGGGTTTCGGCGGGGGCTGGTCAGCAGGGGTTGGTGGGCCAGGTGCAGCCCACAGGCCGTAGGTTGCTGACCCCTGTCTTATATGCTGGGTAGAGGAGGAGGAGGACGACGACGAAGGGAGAAGGAGAAGGAAGGCAGGAGAGATGAGGACAATGAGAACAAGGGGAAAAAAAGAAGGAAGCCAGGAGAGATGAGGAGGACAATGAGAATGAGGGGAGAAAGAGAAAGAGAAGTCAGGAGAGAGGAGGAAGACAATGAGAACGAGAGGAGAAAGAGGAGGAAGCCAGGAGAGAGGAGGAGGAGGATGAGAACAAAGGAAGAAAGAGAAGGAAGAAAGGAGAGAGGAGGAGGAGGAGGATGAGAATGAGGGGAGAAGGAGAAGGAAGCCAGTTGTACATTATGGATGCAGTCTGAATCTGCACTGCAGAAATAATGCAGTTTGACACCGCTTTAACTGTCATGGCTCCATCCTATGGACTCCTAGGATCTGCAGTTTGCTTTGTGGTACCAGAGCTCTCTGACAAAAAAGGCTAAATATCTCAGAAAACTGCAAATCCCAGAATTCCATAGCCTTGAGCCAGGGCAGTTAAAGCGGTGTCAAACTGCTTTAATAAATTTCTGCAATGCAGATGCAGCTGAGGGAGAGAGAGTGTATACCTTTGAAGATTTATCTAAAGAAGAACCAAGTTCCTTAACTTGGAGGTTATATGTGTATGTTGTGTGCCTTCAAATTGTTCCTGACTTATGGTGATCATGGGGTTTTCTTGGCAAGATTCGCTCAGAAGAGGTTTGCCATTGCCTTCCCCTGAGGCTGAGTGTGTGTGACTTGTCCAAGTTCACCCAGTGGGTTTCATGGCAGAGTGGGGAATCAAACCCAAGTCTCCAGACTGGTAGTCCAACACTCAAACCACTACACCATGCTGGCTCCTATTCCCATGTACTACCTATGAAACAATTACAGACTTTTTTGTTGTTCTTGTGTGTCTTCAAGTCCTTTCCAACTTATGGAGACCCTAAGGCAGCTTTATCATGGGGTTTTCTTGGCATGTTTCTTCAAATGGGGGTTGCCATTACCATCCTCTGAGGCTGAGAGTGTGTGACATGCCCAGGGTCACTTACTTGGCTGCAATTTGTACATACCCCACAATGCATCACCTAGTATATTGGCAGTCCTTCCCCCCAACACTTTCTCATTTTCCCCCAACCATCTCATAGCTGGGAGATGGAAATAATTTTTAAAACAGCATTTCAATCTGGACTATTTTTTAAAAAGTAAGATCCAAAACACACTGCAGAAATAAATGCTAGGGTACATGGGACCTGTAGTTTGTTGTGTTTATAAGTGACAGTTTTCCTGCTAAGTACCTGCATGTCATGGCATTTGAATTAAAATTACAATTTTGAAATCAAATCTGATTTTTAAAATTTTTTGTTTGGTGTGCGTTGGAAGAGGGGTAGTCTTATACGGTGAGTATATCCCAAACTCTATATTTTAACTGGAAAAGTTGGGGGTCGTCTTATATGCCCAGTTGTCTTATATGCCAGAAAATACGGTATATGTCTCAGATTTTAAGGTCAAGTACCTTCATGGAAAAATAGCATGGGTATAAGATGATTTTCTATTTAAATTCTGACATCTTACTCTAATTTCCATTCTTGAAAAACTGCATGAGAAGCCCAGAGAAGTCTGGATTGCATACAGGTTGCATACTGCCCAGCTATGGGGCAGTGAGATAAAATCTGTCTTTTACTGTTAAATCTTGCATCTATCCTGCAGGCGAATTGGCAGTGCAATAATCTCCAATGTTGTGTTAGGAAAAATTAATATCCAACTAAGTATAGGGTCATATGAAGGAAAGTATTCTTTTTTGAGAAATATTTTTCCAGAATTACTCTTACTTTGAAGCCAATATAATTACCAGCACTCTGTATTTTCTCATATAATCTTGTATAATTGAAATATCATCCTAAGGGTTCCATGAATTAAAATATCAGCTATTTTAGTTAGAAAAACACATAATAACAACACTGCTGAATACCAATCCTTTCCATATTATCAATATCGTGGTATATCATTCCATAACAGCACAACCCATAGTTTGTTACCAAATTGTAATGACAATTATATGAGGGGGTATTGTAAAGTAATAATTATCACCATGAAGTTATTATGATGTATTGATGAAATTTTGTCAGTGTCATATTCATCCCTAAGTGCATGATGCTGAGAAAATCAGCTCTTTATGTAACCTTTATTTTTGTAACAGGTTGTGCCAGAAGAGACTAAAGTGTAAGATGGAGAAGACAGAGGCTTGCAGCATGATAAAGTTCCCACATTTGAAGGGTAATAGTGCCCAACAAATTCATGATGACATGATGGTAGTTTATGGAAACGATTTCCCATCTTAATGACACTATTGTGATGTGGAAAAAGAATTTCCACAGTTGTCACAGACAAGTCAAGACCTGGAAGACCATCATTGACAGACGATGCAGCCACAGTGAAGAAAGTGGAGTTTTTCGGGACTTTTGTGGAGTCATTCTCACAAATTCGCTGGATGCAGTTACAAAAGCCTTGTGACTAGCATGGGTGAAAACTACTGATTCTCCTCATTATGCCACATCAATTGAGATTGTGATCCAGAGCTTGTCCAATATTTCCCTAGGATTGTGTTTTGCAAGGGAAGATTAGGCAATTCCTTGACTGTCACTTACAGTTTTAATTCTTAGACACTCCAGGGTTCCCCACACTTTGAGCAATGCAAAATAACTGGTAAATTACTTTTAATTACAACCCGGGGTTGGACTGCAGTTGAAAAACCCAACTCTATGGTGATTGAAGTTGAGAATCTAGGTTCCAACTGTGGGGGTTGCAGACTGCCAGAAATAGTGCAAATTGAGTCCACTTTTAGGGTTAGGGTTAGTGCTAGGGAATCATGGGAATTGTTTTTTTTTCCTGAGACATTGAGCCTTCTCTGTCAGAGAGCTCTGGTGCCACAATAAAATACAGTTCCCATGATCCCCTAACCCTAACCCTAAAAGTGGACTCAATTTGCACTATTTCTGGCAGTCTGCAACCCCCCTATAACACTGTCAAAGGAAGCTTAAGAAAGGGGGGTTGCAGACTGTCAAAAATAGTGTGAATTCAGTCCACTTTTAGGGTTAGGGTTAAGGTTAGGGAATCATGGGAACTGAATTTTATTGTGGCACTAGAGTTCTCTGACAAAGAAGGTTCAATGTCTCAGAAAAATAACAATTCCCATGATTCCCTAGCACTAACCCTAACCCTAAAAGAGGACTGAATTCACACTATTTTTCACAGTCTGCAACCCCCCAAAGTCTACCTACAAACTGTGGCAATGTAGCAAAACGTGAGGCTCCACCTTACAATAAAACATCAAGAAAATGTTACACAAAGCATAGTTAACAGCAAAATTATAGTGCAATGAAACTTCTGCCAGTTATGGCAATCTGGAGTGTAATCCAGCCTAAGTAAGCAAGCTTATAAAAATGAGGAAACTTGCCAATATTACCAAGATTCAAGAGCAACTGGAGAAGAAGAGAGCCTGTGATTTTGACATGTATCATAACAAAACTTTTATTTGTTTTGCAAACACCTTTTTCAGTATTTTTATAATCTTGTTTATTTAGTTTCAAATACGCTTATGTCACTCTCAATCACTGCCATTATTTAGGAGAGGTTTGTTTTTAATTGTTCATAAAAACTGGGTAAATATTCTAACAATGCACAACTTTAAAAACAGCTAAAAAGTGAGATAACAGAGGATAATTGGGACTGTTCTTGCCAAATCTTGACATTTGGGGAATATGGTGCTTCAGAAGTTATGCAAGGTAAGTTGGAATGAGTTTGTATATACCTATTCTCCTATCTACATAGAAATAGTTGGAGTTTTGAAGTAAATATTCAAAATAATGTCACCACACCTTATTCAAAATTACTTTTTTTTAAAATAATAATAATAATAATAATAATAATAAGGCAACCAGTAGGTTTTTTCAAAGTAAGTAACATTTCTTCAATTTTACTAAAATATTACGGGGACTGTAGATTTTTGTACCATTTTAGTGGTGTTTGGGGAGAAATGAGAATAAGTAGTAAGCACATAATATGTTACTCATCACTTACAAGGATAATATATTAATTGTGCAAAATTAATGTTTAGCAAGTAGCCATTTTTTAAAGTAAAAAAATAACAACAATCCTATATAGTTCTCTTTTAGCCCCAATCACATGTATTGTATATATATTGTATTTTAATTGAGTATAGTCTGAAATCAGCATTAACCTCTGTTGATGGTGGTGGTGGTGGGGAACTGATTGTACTAATGAAAATCTGTTAGATGAGTCAAATGTGCCCCCTAAGTCATAAAAATAAGATATCTGGTAAACATTAACATCAAATATGATACCATTTCCAAGTAAACATACCTTGTCTTGATTGCAGCTTTTCCTTTTCTCATAAAAACAATATAGTTGCACTAATAACTCATTAGGATCAATAATACCCAGTAATGAAAAGAACCTAAATCTGCACAAAGTTTTAAAACCGAGTCATTAACATATAACTAGTATAGTTTTCATGATTACTGAAGTGTAACAGTACAATGATCAGGAACTCAGAATTACTAGAAGCAGCAACAAATTGTACAGACCTCACGGCCGCAGCATAAGTTACATGAAGAAGATATGCACAAGAACAGAACCAATTCAAAATATTTTGCTGCTCAAGGCAGAGAACAAGATAGCATCCTCTCCCTTTCTAAACCCAAAATTCAAGAGAACTCGGGGGCCCAAATACTCCAGGGGCAGCCCAGAGTATTCTGGCAAGTGTAGACAAACCCTGTGTCATGGAATCATCATTTCTTCTTTTACATCTTTAATTCTACTCTTTATGTGCTCAAAGCTAAAATATATACCTGTGCCATTTTATTCATTTTTAAAATGTATGTCAGAATTCCCACCTCATCTGGTCACCTCCTTTGCATGTGTGCAGTCTGCAGTCACCTTGCAGTCAGCCAGGCAGCTATAATAACACCAAGCATATTTCACTTTAATGTGAAATGAAAGAGCTGTTTTCAATCTGGGTACTTTCCCAAATCTCACAGTGGCACCATCTTTCTGTTGTGGTGGGTTTGCATGTTCCTTTGAAGCAGGAGGTTTCAATGAAGACAATGATGACATTGAGATGGTCAAATACTTCCAACACCTGGGCTCAGACATAAATCAAAATGGAGACTGTGGTCACTTTATCTGAAATGTGGTGCTGGGAGAAGAGTTCTACAGATACTGTGGACTGCCAGAAAGACAAATAAATGAATCCTAGAGCAAATCAGGCTTGAGCTCTCCCTGGAAGCCAAGCCAAACTGAGACTGACATGCTTTCAATATATCATGAGAAGACACGACTCTCTCGAAAAGACAATAATGCTTAGCTATGTAGAAGACAGTATGAAAGGAGGATGACCACATTACAGATGGAAAGATTCAGTGAAGGAAGCCACAGCCTTGAGTCTGCAAGACTGGAGTGGGCCTGTTGATGACATGGTAACTTGGAGGTCTTTCATTCATAGGGTTGCCATAAGTTGAAGCTTTGCTTGATGGCAGTTAACAACACTAATGGATGACCAGGTCAACCCAAATGGATGACCAGGTCAACCATCTGTTAAGAGAATGAGCATACTGCCTTGCTTCATTATGCAATGCTAAATGTTTTGTTTTAAAAAAGAGTACAGCATACATGGCAAGGGGATTTCTGAAAAGTAGTCAATCATTGGATTGTCTTTTTGGACAGCATGCAGGTTGTCTTTGCCACGCAGCTGTTCCTTACTAATTTTTAGTCAACATATTCTAAGCCAACTCACATGACATGTCTCTATTTGGTACAGGGAGTCATTTCATCATACTTAACATCTTTAGAAACAATTATAATCTGTGCATTAGATGAAATACTAACTTTCAGAGTTAAATATTTCCATTTCTTGTTATAGTCCATTCATATCTCAGTTTCTGAAACAGTTCACCAACTCCACACTAATAAATTCTACATTCTCTACTTTGTAACCTTTGAAAAGATTTCCCTTACCAACATATTGAAAGCCAATATAAATCAGGAAAACTGGCATACTTAAGGGAATATTAGTCATCTCCAATGCAGAAAAGAAAGAAAGAAAGAAAGAAAGGAGGGAGGGAGGGAGGAGGAGAAGGAAGAGAAACTGAATACAGCAGCACATTTTCAGTTCATTTTCAAAATATAGTAAGCAGTATATATCACTAGCTGTAATATAATGAAACAATTATTTTCATTTGGAAGATAGCCCTAGCCATGTTCCTCTTAAAGTCTAAACACAGTATATCAAAATGTATTGAATTCACTCTATATATTAGCATCAGTCTAGAAAATGAGACTTCTCCATAGGAAATGAGTAGAATGTTGGAAAGTGAGGAGGGGGGATGTCAACAAAGGGAGTGAGGTAGTGGTGCTCAGAGAGCAGCCATCCAAGTTATGCAGGTTAGAGGGAGATACAGAAATGGGAGACAGTTGCACCATCCTGGGGCAAGAATTCACAATAGGCCTTTACAGACTGCCAGAAATAATGCAGCTTGAGACCACTTTAGCTGTCCTGGCTCAATGCTAGGAAATAATGGGAACTGTAGTTTTTTTCCTGAGACATTGAGCCTTCTCTGTCAGAGAGCTCTGGTGCCACAATAAACTACAGTTTCCATGCAGTTAAAATGGTCTCAACCTGCATTATTTCTGGCAGTCTGACAGTCTGTATAGGCCTAACAGCTTTTACAGTCTGGCCCAAAGTAAAATTTAAGCCTGTTGCTTTGCAAATAAAATTACTCAGATTCTCTCTGACTTGAATGGCAGAGTTCATAGAGGTCCAGTGGATGCAGCCTTGGCCCCCGCTTGCCTCATATTGATAGATAGTTTTCACCTGGTGCAGCCTGAGGATGTAGACAGGATCCTAGGAGAGGTGAAAGCCACCATGTGTGTATTAGACCACTGTCCTTCCTGGTTTATTAAACAGGCCAGAGGAGGACTGCCTGAGTGGGTAAGGAGTGGGATCAATGCCTCTCATCTTGCCTGAAGAAGGCAGTTTTAAGACCTCTTTTGAGGGGGGAAAAACTTTCCCTGAATCCTACTATATTGGATAACCGTAGGTGAGTCTCTAACATGCCATTTTTGGGCAAGGTAATATAGTGTGTGTCGGTTTCACAACTGCAGGAGTTCCTGGATGAGATGGATTATCTAGAACAGGGGTAGGCAACCTTTTTGAGCCTGGAGCTGGGTTGCTGTCCCTCAGACAATTGGGGGGCCAAAGCACCAATAATTAATTAATTAATTTAAAAATAAAAATAAAATAAAATAAATAAAAATAAAAAAATGCATGCACACTCTCTCAGCCCCAGAAAAGCCATGTCAAAGCCCCTGTGGAGATTTTGCCAAGAAAACCCCAAGAACAAGTAATAACAACAGTAATCAATGTCATCATGGCGGGTGGCGGCGGCGGCGGCAGCAGGACTGGCCTGGGGCCGGTCCAAAGGCCTTGGGGGGCCGCATTTGGCCCCCGGGCCTTAGGTTGCCTACCCCGATCTAGAACCATTTCATTCTGGTTTCAGGTCTAGTTATGGGACATAGACAACTCTAGTCACCTTGGAAACTGGACAGATTGAGTGTGTCTATTTTGGCTCTACTGGATCTCTTGGCAACTATTCATGCCATCAGCCATGGTGAACTTTGGGTCACATTGTTGGGATGGGGTTCTACAGTGGTCCTGTTCTTTCCTGGAAGGGCACTAACAGAGTTTGGTAATACAGGATTCCTGTTTGAATCCTTGGCTATTGGCCTGTGGGGTCCCTTGGGGTTCAGTCTTGTCTCCTGTGCTTTTTAACATCTACATAAAGCAGCCGGGAGAAGGTGTCTGGATTTTTGGGGACAAGTGTTTCCAGTGTTCTGATGATACCCAGCTCTATTACTCCTTTCCACTTATTTCCAAGGAATCCTTTCTTGTGTTAAACCAGTGCCTGTGAGCTGTAATGGACTGGATGAGGATGAACAAATTGAAGCTCAATCCATAGAAAACAGAGGACATCCTGGTCAGTCAAAAGACAGACCTGGGAACCGGAATTCAGCCTGTGTTAGATGGGTTTACACTCTCCCCTGAAAATGCAGGTTCAAAGTTTGGGGGTACTCCTGGTTTCAACTTTGAGCCTGGAGGCCCGTGTTTCAGTGATGAGCAGGAATGCATTTGCACAGTTAAAGCTAGTGCACTAACTGTACCTCTCCCTGAAGAAGTCAGATCTGGCCATGGTAATACATGCCTTGGTTACTTTCCATTTGGATATCTGTAATACTCTTTGTGTAGGGCCTTTAAAAATTCTCAGAAACTTCTGTTGGACCAAAGCTAATTTGCTAACTGGCTACAGGGAGCACACACCCTCTTTCTTGCAGCAGCTCCATTGGTTGCTGGTTCATTTCCAGGCACAATTCCAAGTGCTGATAATACGGTTTGGGCCCAGGTTGTCTGAAGGACCATATGTCCCTGTTTGAGTCTATTAGAGCTCTATGATAGCCTGGAAAGGCCCTTCTCTTTGTTCCATCCTCTTCCTCATTTGGTGAGAAAAAAAGAGAGGCCTTCTCAGTGACTGCTCCCAGTCTTAGGAACTCCCTCTCTAGGGGGACCAGAATAGCTTCTTCCTTGCAAATGAAAACATTTTTCTCTCTCCAGAACTTTACAAATTGAATTTTTAGAAAAATAATTGAATGTAGGAAAAAAACCTTGAGATTTGTACAAATCTTTGTAGAAATGTCCCAATATTTTTGCACATAAATTTAGTCAAATATACTGATTATCTTACATGAAAAAAACTTGGATCATACAAAAATTGAACATGTTTATGCATGGTTATTTTTACAAGAAAAAGCTTCTAGATGTGAAATATCACTGAGAAACATGCAACATCTTTCATACCCACTGGGGAGAAAACATTTGAAAGTATTCATTCTGCCATATGAAAAATGTGGCAGCATGTGAAAACTTACATCCTCATGGGGCATCCCCAATCTACAATCATCATTTTTCTATTTAGGCCTACATTTATTTGCTGTGTTAATTTATCTTAATAGGCTTTGTATCAACTGCATACAAGAAATAGGGAAAAGAAAAAGGAATGCAGAAAACAGACCGCATGCCATCAGGAATTGGTTGCAATACCCACAGTTTTATTGGTTTTAGGTCACAGAGCAAGGATCTTTTTATTGTGCACCCTGGCTACTGGCCAATTCTTTGCCACAACTTTCATGGTGGCATAAGGTAGAAGGCGGTAGGATTTATTGGGATTATATGATTATCTCCTGCAACCTCAATATGTGTCAAGCATGCCACCTTTGAACTTTATTTTCCCATAAACCTCTGAATGAATCTGCTTTTGCAGAGAATGGACATTGCTACATGCTACCACCAGAAAGTATATAAAGGATTGTCTGTATTTCTATATTACTATGGGAAAGGCAAAACTCACACAGATGCACTTCCAATCCTGCTTGTGGTGGGAAAATCTTCCCTGGTTTTATTGACTACTGACTAATGAAGTCCAGAACAGTATTTGCTGGGGGCATTAATTTATGCCCTAGGACTAGACCCATCAGGGACCTTCCAATCCTAGGACTGTCTCCAACTGTCCATACCCGGGAACCAAACATTGCAATCTGAAGGCAACTCCAGCCTCCCATCATCAAATGAAAAGGACCCCCGGCTGCTATATCTTTAACGCTCAGCAGTTACACAGTGGTATACACAGAGTTCCCTGTAAACAAGATACCACAGTTTCTAGTTGGGTACATGTCTGGTCTATTTTTGTGTATGTGTGTATGTGTGTCTCTTCCTATTCCTACTGCATTCTCTGTCCATTTTGTTTATCTGATTATGAAGATTCTTGCCTTTTAAATGTTAAGCTAGACAGATGCCATAGCACTATGTTGTTTTACTTTTACTGCATAAAGGAGTTACTTTTGTTCTTACTCAAAAGCTTATGTTGGTGCTAAATGGACCAGTGGAGGTTTCTTAAAGTGCAGGAGCAAATTATCTTTAGTGAAGCTGAATAATCAAAACAATCTTTTGTTGCTCAAAGAACAGCTAGACCCAGATAAATGCATTCTTTGTGATGAAAAGTGAAAAGTAAATGGAAAAGCAAAAAGATACATTCTCAATAATGGCTCTGAGGAACTCTAACAATATACTATAGTCTACCTTCTGCCAAAAGGATCAGCAAATATTTAACCATTTGAGATTCTATGGTATAAAATGCAAAGAACTGAAGCTTGAGATGTAAGTCTTGGAATTTCGATTATTGTTTGAGAGTGTTGTTGGACTGACTGGAATGTGATCCCATTGTATGATTGCTTACTAAGCTGTCCCATCATCTGTAGATCACCACTGATAAAAACAGTAATCCTAGGGCTTAAGTTATAGCGAGCAGTGAACAAACAAACTTTCTGTTACCGATTCCAAATGTTTATACATACCAAACAGAATTGCCCTCTCACAACTTATTTTACTTTTTTCTCTCTCAACACATTTATCTAGTGTTGATATCATCTAAAGTAGCTAAAACTCCAAACATAATAAGTAAGGAAAAGACATTGTTGGATCAAAGACTCTTTTAATAAGGGAGGAAATATATACTTTTAAAAAAGGATCCTAATATATATCAATAGTGGTTTCTATTCTCAGTGTGATGGTTCATGTAGCCAAAATGGTGCTGTCCTCACACAATAAGGAGGTATCATCAGGCTTACAGAAAACCAAGCTATACAGATGAGCTAAGACTCAAAAGGGACATATACAAGAAATGGAAAAAGGCAGAAATCACCAAAGAATAATTCAAACAAATAGCCAAGCCATGTAGTGAGAAAGTCAGAAAAGCTAAAGCACAGAACAAGTTCAGGCTTGCTAGGGAAGTTAAAAACAACAGAAAGGCTTTTTTTGGTTATGTCTATAGCAAAAGGAAGAAAAAAGAAATGGTACGGTCACTGCATGGAAAAGATGGTGAAATGTTAACAGGGAACAGAGAAAAGGCAGAACCACTCAACACTTTCTTTGCCTCAGTCTTCTTTGAAAGGGAGAATGGTGCTCAACCTGAGGAAAATGGAGTAGATGATGAAGTGAGGTTAATGCAGCACAGAATAGGTAAGAGGTAGTACTCTAAATGGATTCAGTCTCTGTTTCAGGGCCAGATGAACTGGAGTATTCAAGTATCCAAGGGTATTAAAAGAACTGGCAGTAATCTCAGAACTACTGTAAATAATCTTTGATAATTCCTGGAGAACAGGAGAGGTCCCTGTGGACTGGAGGAGCAAAAATGTTATCCCCACCTTCAAAAAAGGGGAAAAAAAGAAGACCTAAACAATTACTGCCCAGTCAGCCTGACATCAATACCAGGAAAGATTTTAGGGCAGATAATTAAATAGTCAGTCTGTAAACAATTAGAAAGGAATGCAGTGATTACCAAGAGTCAGCATGGCTTTCTCAAAAACAAGTCAGCCAGATTAATTTTCTCTCATTGTTAACAAAGTCACACTGGTAAATGAAGGGAATGCTGTAGATGTAGTGTATCTTGATTTCAGTAAGGCCTTTGACAAGGTCCTCCATGATATCTTTGCAAAAAAGTCTAGTACAATATAGGCTGTAATTGGATGTAGTAATTGGTAGACCAACTGAACCCAAAGGGTACTTAACAATAGCTCCTTCTCATTCTGGAGAGAAGTGACTAGTGGGGTGCCACATGCCTCTATCCTGGGCTTAGTGCTATCTTTATTAAGGACTGGGATGATGCAATAGAAGAAAGTGCTTATTAAGGTTTTTAAACAGAGGCAGAATGGTCATCTGTTGGGGTGCTTTGATTGTGTATTCCTGCATGGCAGGGGGTTGGTCCTTGTGATTTCTTCCAACTCTATGATTATATGAATCTATGAGCTCAAGGGAAGTAAAAGTACCACTCTATTCTGCTTTGCTCACACTTCAGCTGCAGTGCTGTGTTCAGTTTGGGACACCATAGTTTTAAAGGGGCATCAAGATAGAACTTGTCCAGAGAAGAACAAGAAAGATGGTAAATGATCTAGAAACTGGGCATAAAGAATTGATAAGAGAACTGGATATGCTTAGCTTGAAGGAGATTGAGAGGTAATATGATAGACATCTTCAAAATCTGAATGGCTGGCACATAGATGATGGAGCTTGTTTTCTGCAGCTATAGAAAACAGCAGGAACCCATGGATTCAAATTAATAGAAACAATAGTTTGAATTAATTTTAGAGAGAACATCCTTTCATTAAAAGCTCTTTGACAATGGAATGGATTATCTCAGGAAGTGGTAGACATTCCTGCACTGCAGTTAACACAGAGGATTGTGCCTGTCTGTCAGGAAGAGGGATGCACCAGATAACCCAAGAATACTTCCAAGTTCTAAAATTCTAAGATTTGATTACTCCAAAATTTTCTGAAGCACAAAATCTCTAGCCTAATGTGGATGGAGTATGCTGACTAGGCATAGGGTGCTGGCAATAAAAGAAAGGTGTTAAAAATTGAATTAGAACATTAGGAAAAAGAGAGATGCTTATAGCAATGACAGGCAAGGAGTAGCTGCTGTATCAGAAGACAGCCATTTGGTAACTCAGTGTCTGTATTTTGCAAACAGTTATCAAATTATGCCCCCCCCCTTTCCTGTACTTTTCAACATAGTAAGAAAACTAGTCATTTGGGAAATGGTCATCTGTATTCATCCAGATTTGGATAATGTTTTATATTTGTTAAGTCTTCCAGGCTGCTCAACTGAGAAATAAGCCCTGGTTTTAGTCTATTAGGATATGTATCTGACTGAAATATTATCAGGGTGCATTACCATCGAAGTATTCAGTTCATCACTCTTTTGGACCAGTATCATCATTCTCACTGAAGTACAATTTAAATCACGTTTAAATGGATATTTGCATATATTGTAATATCCTGTTAATATTTCAGAGCACTGTCATTTTCTGTTATTTCTCAGAAGAATGAATTCTTGTATTGATTTCTCTGACTAGTCTATTGTTCTCAAATATGGAATTGTATTCTACCCCTTGTCCACTTGCTGAACTTTTCCTGAGACTCAGATACTGCTTCCTTCTTAATTAGCTTATGTAAACTTTGCAATTATATGCCAGTTATAGCATTTTGCCCAGGAATATGTCTTGATTAGTTCAAAGCCTATTACAGAATTTTGGTCATGTGATATTACTATACCATAACACTAGAACATTTAAAATAATTCTTTGGTTTTCATCATCATCAGAAGGTAATAATTATGTCATAATAATAATGTCAACTGATTCTTTTAAATCAAGCCATAACTGCATTTATTACCTGATTCTACTTAATCATAAGAGGTATGGGGATGTGATCTCCATTGCATTTCTTCATTTCCAGCAAGTGAGACTAAGGGCCTCGGCAGACGGCTTATTGAGCCATCTCCGAGGCAGGGAAGAGGAGGGGCAGCCGCATGAGCGGTGCCCCTTCCTCTTCCTGAGGTCGTCCTTGGAGCCGCCGGCCCTCCGCACGGCTGGCGCTCCGGGGACAACCTCCCGCCGCAGCGACCGCATGCGCTGCGGCGGAAAAGTCAGGGAAAGTGCACCCTATGTGTTTAGGGCACACTTTCCCTGACTTCTAAAAGGAGCACCAATTTGGAACTCCTTTTAGGGACACCGCAGGAGCGCCGCGTTGCGGAGGCTGCGGTCCCGCGGCGCTCCGTCTGGCGGCGTCTGGGAAGCTCTCGTCTGCTTCCCCCCTAAGGTTGCTGCCACACTGCCGAATTATCACAGTTTGACACCTTTTTAACTGTCATGGCTCCATCCTGGGATTTGTAGTTTGTTGTGGTACCAGAACACTCTTTTGTGGCACCAGAACTTTGACAGAGAAGGCCAAATATCTCACAAAACTACAAATCCCAGAATTCCATAGCAGTGAACCATGACAGCTAAAGCGGTATCAAACTGCATTAATTTTTTAGCTGAGTTTTCCATACATTTGTTTGGGGTGGGAAACAGGAGATCTAAGATGTCAAAAACCATGCTATGGATAAACAGAATTGATAACATGCATAAGGACCTGTGTAATGTTATGGAAGAGATTATAAATGACATAAATTTTCTACAACATTTAAAAGACTCCTCACCAATAAACATGAGCAAATACATAGCTGGAAAATAAATTCAATAGTAAAACACCCAAACCATTGAAGACAGCATCTACAGTGTCTCACTGAATGAAATATCCTTGTCCTGGTAGCCTAATGTAGGGGTAGGTCAGAGTAACTTTAGTGAACACGTAACTTTAGTGAACACTGCAGGCGCCAAAGCTAACAGATAAATCCAAAGTTCTTAATCTTCCTTTCTGCTCCTAGTAGTGTACTTCTAGATGTCAAAAACTCTTTCTTCTCCCCCAGCAATTGCCCACTACATGAGCAATCAAGAAAACTATGGACAAAAACCTCTCCCATCTTATTGACTGTAATATTTTGTCAGCCTTACCTCAATATCTATGAAACGAGAAATAATAATGATTTAGTTTGAAGATGAAAAAGGGAAAAAAATCTTCAAAATGAAAATGATAAAAGAAGTAACAATACCTTCTGGTGGTTTTCAAATCTTTTCTTTTATCAGAAATATGTATGCTGAAGTCTGTGCCAAACCAACACATGTTATGGGGATGAGATTATACAAGGATGAGGAAAAAAATAAGGTAATTCTGGCTTGCAGTTTTCATTTAATATTTTTTGTTATGCTTGATTATGTTGCCAATCATAATAAATACTACATTCTGAATTTCCTTAGATCAGAACAATGTTTTATCATAATAAATAAATAGCAAACTCTATTACCTAGGATAATTCAGTTTTCAGTTACATGTGTTTAGTTATAGGCTGCAGAAAATGAGATATGAAGTCATGTTTGATAGTGAGAGATGGTAAAGATTAAAGAATATGATGACTTTGATCAAATCTCTAATGCTTTCTTTAGGTGTACCCTTTAATTCTTATCAGTGGCACTGTATAAAACTCTAATCTATTTTACTGAAATGTCATTTGGTTTTATACTTTCCCACTTTTGTGCAGAAAAATGCTAAATTTTTAAAATTTAACAAACCAACATTTTACTGAGTGCTAGTTATAGAGGGAAATAAAACTCAATATGCTGTGTTACATTGGAAGATAAAATTAGGGAAACCTTGTTGATTTTATTTGGGGTGGTAGCCAAACATAATTTGTCCCATAAAACATGAAACTAAAGCTTTTTTTTTTTTTTTTTTTAGCAGGGGAAGGGTACTATGTTAATTGAATGCCATTGAGATTGTATAAAATATGTGTGTTAATTGCTACTAACAGTGATTGTTTCTCCAATAAGAATATTTCTATTATGTAGGAATGGTACAATTTATACATCTGAAGTCATTCACACTTTGATTTCTCTCTCCCAAATAAATTGGATGAGAAAACTTATGGGTAGGCTTTCTTGGGACTGCAGGAGATTTATCCCCACATGACTGTAGCAATGGAAATATCAGGGTATCAATGTGATGATATTTGTAGCCAAACTGTCTAAACAACCAATAATAAACCACTTCAGCAAATGAGAAATGGCTATCATAATTGCTATCTTGTTACCCCATGAAGTCATACTGGTATTACTGCAAATTCCAGAGGGGTTGCTAGTTATGTTGTTCTGTCATAGCAGGGACAATAAAGATTCTTCTGCAGTTTTAAAAGACAGATAAATTGTAGCATGTGTTTTTATGAACTAAAGTCTGCTTTATCAGAGATAGCTGCGGTATTATTCTCAGCTAGCACATAGAAAATGGGCATGAGATGGATGGGGCAAAATGACAATGGAGTTTGGAAAGTTCACCCTATTGTCAGTCTTGAACTCAGTTTTCCCTACTTTTTCAAAGTCTGATGTGTGTTAACAGTCATATCACATTGTTCAGTGACTCAATCTTTGCCATGATACAAAGACAGCTAATGCAAAGAATGCAAATCTGGAAGAAAATCTGAGTTTCCCTCCATCATTTTCCTTCTTCAGTATATTATTTGCTGGTATCTGTGTCATGATGGAACCACTAAAACTATAAAGCAGTATTCAGGAAGGAAGGAAGGAAGGAAGGAAGGAAGGAGTGTAGAAAACAAATAGTTTTTAGAATTTACACTAAAAAGGATTTTTTTCTAGCTATACTTTTCCTGTCTTCAGCCACCTAAGTTCTTCTAGTTTCTGAAAAGGCAGAAGCTCTATTTCAGCTTTTATTTTGGAACTTATATATACATTCTTCCATTACTGAAGACAAAATTTGAATGTGCTGAAGCCAATAGTGTAATCACAGGGGCGGACAAAATAGCAATGGCAATAGCAATAGCATTTATATTTCCATACCACTTTTCAGTGAACTCAGCATTCTCCAAGTGGCTTACAATTTGTAAGCCCATTACCCCCAACAAGCTGATATGCATTGTATTGACCTACAAAAGGATGGGAGGCTGAGTCAATCTTGGAGTCCTGGGATCAAACTCACAACCTTGTGGCTACAATACTGGCATTTAAGCACTGCACCACCAGGGCTCCTGGTGAAGAGGGTGTTTCCCCTGTGAATGAAGAATTCTTCCTTCTCAAAGGAAGTTTTCCCTTGGTTCTCACATTTCTAGCATTTTAGCAACTTAAAACTTCAGTTGAACATTTAAAAATAGTTTATGTACTGAAAGAAAATGGGCAGGCGAAGTTGTCAAGGGAATGCAAACAGGCAATGTAGGAATGTGTATTTATATGTGCCTTTGACATTTGTGACATATGTGATCATGGGATGGCTTTTTATATGGGGTGTTTGTTATGTGAGGTGGGTATAGTGCTTTTATTGTGGTTTTAATGTTTGTAATTTATATTGTTTTTATGTGGAGTTTTAATTTTTTAATTGTAACAAGTTTTTAATGTGCTTTTGTTTGTGAACCACCTTGGTTCCCCTTCTGTGAGAAAGGCGGCAAAGAAATTAATTAATTAATTAATTAATATGGTGACCCTATGAATTTTATAAGGCTTTCTGAGACAACGAATACTCAGAGGTAGTTTTGCCAGTTCCTTCCTCTAAAATATAGCCTGCAACACCAAGTTTTCTAGGTGTGAATAATTTTCAATCTCTCACTCTCTAGAAATATACTAGAAATATACTAGGGATTGGGAAGAAAACACATAGCTACACCCCTGGGTAAGGTTCAGGCATCTGTAGTGAAGAAAGTATGGTATGAAGTTTTTTCCTTCCATAGGCGCTAATGCAGAGGTGGACAATTTGTGGACTGCAACACCTTTCAGGCATAACCAGCAATGATGAAGGATGGTGATATCATAGAACAGCAACTTCAGGAGGGCTATATATTGTCCCCTCTTGCTCTAATCATGTGTATTGAAGCCTTATGGTCTCATCAGGTAATAAGACTTATTTTTCCAAGTGAATCACATTTAGGGATTTGAAGAAATGTTGCCACTGCCAAGGTTCTAGTCAAGACTGTCCATATTGGTATGACGAATCCTTAAGGATTTTCCAATGTTTAAGAGATTTTGTTTCTAGTGTGAAAATGTTTCAGGGGATATTATGTGCTTTGTCACAGTGTTCATAGAGAACTTTGATTTGTCAGTGTCATCTCTTCTCTCTTCTGCTGTTTTAAAAAGTCACTTTGTTTTGATTAATGCAGCCTTTCTCACCCCCATAGACAGAATAGTTCCATTATAATTGCCTAGAAGCTTTTAAACATTGATGTTACTAAAATTACTACAGCTGATTTCTCTGACTGTTTTCGAGTCTGTAATAATGAATCACATTCTTCTACATGATGATTACAAGGCACTAAGAACAGCAGGCCTTGTTCGTCTTTGTTCTCTTCTTTTGGATGATTTTATGCTATTACATAATACATGTTATAACCAGTCATTAAACATACTTTCACTCTCATTCACTTTTGCCACTCCCTCCTACATGCATGGAATTTATGTTCTAAAACCTCTGAGTACCCATTTCATTGAGTGGTATGGTTTGTAATGAAAGAATGGGAAATGGGGGGGGGGGGGACCAAAAAACCCATAACAAAACCACACAATTTCCCTAAAATTTCTCAGTGGAAAATATAATGTTATGTCCATACATCTTCCAAGGTTCGCACCTGCATCCTTTGGAATTATCTCTTATAAATACAGGTCTCACCTTTTTACCTACAAATAAGGATCAGGCTGGATCCAGAGTTGCATAGGAAGAATCAAATACAAACTGGACAATTTGGTAGGTGGCAGAGCTGAAATAATTTCAATTTCCCCTTTGTTTTTCTCCCCTTGTCTTCTCAAAATCTGCTGAGGCCTGTGGAAGGAAAAGAAAATCAGATAGAATTTCTGTTCCACCCATTATTGTAGAGCATCCAGATAATGTCATATTCCATTTTTAACTCTTTTTCCCAGACCTTTTTTGTTTCTTACCACAAATGACCATTGAAGAGGGAAATATAGCTCCCTAATGGCTTTTGCCTGACAGCCCTTTTGCCAGAATGCACTGAGAACTTTCAGTGTTGGAGAAAAAAGCTTGATGTTTCTCAAGTTTCTCAACTGATTCTTAAGCACTTTCCTCATCCCTTTCCTGTTTCACACCATTTGTTCAACATGAAGGAGGATTCTAATAACATAATTTCTGTTGTGATATATTTAATAACCTGGCATAATTGGAGTGTGTCTTTTTGTATCTATACTGGAGTTAGCAGCGCAAAACAAGACCACTTTATTAACTACATATAATGATTCTTCAGTATAAATACTCAGATTGTTAAATTCACAATGTGAATTGTCACTAAGGGTGACTGTTTTGGCTATAGGGGCTGTGTTAACCATGCCAGAAAATATCAATAATTTAATTTCATTGTTTCGGCCAGTGAACACATTCTCTTCCACGTGTGTGTGTGTGTGTTTTAACTTTCCTGTTATTCAGTACTTAGGAAACCTAAAAACTTTAAGCAATTGAAAATGCCCAGAGAACATTGTACTGGAACATTTCAGCTCCTCTTTTTAACACATTGGGTGGTAAATCCAAGGTAATAAAGCTAGGAACAAACATTCGGACTTACTGTGGTGTTGTCATGAATCATGCCCAAAGCATGTTTCAAGCAGGATTTTCTCACCACGCTGCCCACAGAAAAGAAAGAGAGTGCAACATCCTGTCCAAGGTTATTTATTTAGGTGTGTGTGTGTGTGTGTGTTTTAAATATATAGCTGCCCTGGGTCCCTTTTTAGGAGAAAGGCAGGACAGAAATAAAATAAAATAAATAAAATAAATAAAAATAGGGGATGCAGGAAAAGTTCATGAACATATGAATGGTCTGGATAAAAAGGACTAAGGTAATTGGGCCTCTATTCAGCCAGTGTGGTGTAGTGGCTTGAGCATTGGATCAGTGTAGGAGATAAGATAATGTTAAAGAACTACGAAGCTCATGGCTAATTCGGGGCTGGATTGGATGACCCTTGGGGTATCATTTTCTATGTTTAACACTGTACATTTGCAAGGCTTTTCAGTTTTGCTTCACTGAAATGGAATGCTGTTGTTTTTTGTTTTCTTTGGCCTTGAAGGCTAGACAGTCAGGTTCATAGCCAAAGTTGATAAGACTGATGGTATGAGCGGGCAGTAAGGGGGAAAGCTATGGCAAATAGAAGTGTAACTAATCAGGAAAGGAGGGGTTTGGAGTTCTGTCCTGTAACCAATGAAAATGTTGAATTGTGCATGTGTTAATATAATTATAATCTAGCTGTGTAAGATGGTATATAAAGATGTTGATTAGCAAGGGGGGGCACTCTCTGTCAAAGGCCCATTGACATTAAAGGAATAAACTCTACTTTCCTGATTCAAGGGTATCTGTTCCTGTTTATCCACAACATCAGGACTCTGGAAATGAGGGTTCAAATCCTGGCTAGGACATGTAAACCCACTGAGTGACCTTGGGCAAGTCGCAATCATTCAGCCTCAGAGGATGGCAGTGGTAATTCCCTTCTGAAGAAGCTTGCCAAGAAAATTCCATGATAGGTTTGCTTTAGGGTAGCCATAAGTTGAGAATGACTTGAAGGCACAAACAACAACATTGAAACAAACTGGAAATACTTTAAGAAAATTACTCCACATAACTCATAGCTTGCAAAGATTAATTGCAGATGTTGTGATAGTTCCTAGGTTTGGTTGCATGTGAAAAGGATACAATAAATTAATGATGATTGCTCCTATCAATTGCAATTTGGAAACAGCCATAAGAACTATGTGAGGGCTCCTCATTCAGAGGCATTGCTCTCCTGTATTCAAGATTCTGGAGTACAAATGCCAAATTGCCCCCAAGGCCTGTTGCCATTGTTGCTCCCAGGCTCTGGAATTCGCTTCCTTGCAATCTCTCTGCAGATAGATGAACTTATTTTATTTTGCCAGGCCTTTGAAGACTTGACTGCTCCAGGGGAATGGATCTAGCAGAATGGTGCTGTGCTGTCTATTTGTGCTTTGTTTATTTTTTGTTTTAATAGCTATGTTTTTAAACTGGTTTTAATTTTATGGACAGGTTTAATTATGTTTTAAACTTTTGTATTTCTAGTAATTTAAGCTATGTTTCTTTAACTGTTGTAAGCCATCTTGAGTCCCAGATTGGAAAAAAGGCATGATGATGATGATGATGATGATGATGATGATACTAATACTAATATTAATATTAATGATATAACACCCACAATAGGAGCTAAAATGGGGGAGCTTACATTTTTAATATTCTGAAGACAGCTGTCATATGTTTCTGTTTATTTGTACCTGTCTCATAATATTATATTAGGATCAACTAATGGCAGGTAGTAAAGCTGGATTTCATGGTCAAGAGCTTATATGACCAGATGTATTAATATTTCTGTCAGCAATTATTAAGGAATAAATTGCACTTAATAGGCTGGTAGCATTGTTATTCTGAACACGACATTCTTACTTAATGAAGAAACAAGCACTGTTTTCTTAAGTGGTAAAATGTTTTGTTTGATTAAATGTTAATGAGATTTAGGCAAATAGTTATTTATATACAATTGACCATCTGTTTCATTATTGCAAATTAGAATTCTGATGTCTTTAAAAGTTTATAGCACATCTTATAGCACAGATTACCCACAAAAATGGGGCTGCCTGACTCACCGGCCGGCCGGGTTGCTGTGGGAGGAGGCGCCTGGTTGTCATGCCTCCTTGGAGCCCTGGAGTTCTTCAGGCTGGCTCTGGGGTGGGCTGGGGAGGCTGAGATTGGCTGCTGGTGCTCGACATGGGTGGTAATTCTGGCTTGGAGTCACGACTCCCTGCCCTGGCACTGGCCAATAGGGTGGCTCAGAGTCCCATTGTGCAATGGGAGCCGGAAGTGCCACCCTACTGGCTGGTGCCATGGCAGAGAGGTGAATGGATTGGCTGGGGAGGCCAGAGGGGTGGGCTTTCTGGGCCTCCAGGTTTCCAATTGGTTCAGAGGCCTTTATAAGGCCATGTGATCCAGAGAGCTGGCATCATTGCTAATCGTCTCTCTATTGGGGAAAAACATGGCTGAGTAGGTGGCCTGAGGCAGTGGTGGGGAGTGTAGCAGTGCCACAGCAGGAGACCAAGAGGCCAAATAGATAGCCGGGGCATAAACAATGAGCTGAGGGGCAGCAACAAACGGAGTGGGCCCCAACAAACTCAACAGGCCTAGCAGCAGCAGAACAGTGGGGCAAGGCCTGGGAGGGTTTGACCAGGCCCTGTAGAAACAGGATGCCCCCCAAGCAGCCTAAGAAAGGGTCAGGGCCTACCCAACGGCTACTAGTCTTGGGACATCCTGGCCTTCCGGTGGAAGCAGCAGCACCCCAGGCCATTTTCAAAGCACCCTCCTGCACCAGCAGTAATGGTGCCCATGGCGATCTCCACTCCCAACTGCGGCAACAATGCCTGTCTCCCCCCAAATGAGAACTCCCCCTGCTCTGGCAACCATGCCTCTTCCCGGCCCAGCCGTGACAACAATACATGTTCCCCTCCCAGCTGCTCTATCCATGCTGGTCACTTCCCCAACCGTGGGTGAAGAACTGCTGGTGGGTTTCACACTCTCATGGCCTTCATGGAGCAGGTGTGTGTGTGTGTGTGGGGGGGGGGTGCTGGCACTTTGCCTGCCTCTGGGCCAGACACTTTGACCTCACCTGCATCTGGGCCATGTGCTTCAGCCACCTCTTCAAGTCTGGGCCAGGTGAACCATGGAGAAGACAGGGAGTGTGGTCGGCCTAGGAAACGGAAGCGTGTACACCAGGAATCATCTCCTGGCAGCTCTAGCAGCAGCAGCTCATCCAGCAGTTCATCCAGCAGTAGCAGCAGCTCTTCTATCAGTGGTTCTGCGGATGTTTCCAAGTGCAAGGGGCAAAAATGCAAGTGCAAGTCCAAAAAGAAGACCAAAAGGGCTTGTGTCAGATGGATGGGGATGGAGGCCAGGTTCTGACAATTGGCACCCAGAACAGGCCCCCTCACCCACGCCCTTCCCAGAGGAACTGTGGAAGGTTGGGAGTTTGCCATGTTGCAGGGTGTACTGGCTTCGTTGGCCCCAGCTACCCTTAGAGCCTACAGGAGAGTGGTCTCCAAGCTGTATGCCTTCTGTACACCAGTGCAGTCCCACATCATCCTCCAATTCATAGTCTGGTTGAGAGAGTCTAGTATTGCACCAGGGACCATTGTGGTCCACCTGGCTGGGATTTCCTTTTTCTCCAAAGATAGGGGGTTTCTGGACCCATGTTCATCTTTCCTTGAGATGAGAACATTGGAGGGTTGGAGAAAGTCATCTCCTAGGAGGGGGGATAGCAGGAGGCCCATCTGTTTCAAGGTCCTTTGCAGGCTTTCCAAACACCTGGACCGTGTCTGCAATTCTAGAGCTGAGGCCAGTGTTTTCAGTGCCGCCTTTGTAACTGCCTTCTTCAGGGCTTTTGTGTGTGGTGAGCTTGTTCCTTCTTCCAAGACAGACAGCTCAAAATGGGCATTACAAAGGGAAGATGTCTCTTTTGTAGGAAACACTGTTTGTCTAGTTCTCCGCAGGTCAAAGTGTGATCAGCTGGGAAAACGGTCCTCCATTGTGCTGAGACAGCTACACAGCTGCCACCTGTGCCCAGTGCAAACCTTACGTAGATACATTGCATCCCAGCCACAGTTGGAAGGCCTGCTGTTCACGAAGAACAGCATTGACCCACTTCCAAGTGGTGTCAGTACTTCGTTTGGCTTTAAAGCATGTTGGGCTTCCAGCGGAAGACTTTTGGGGGCACTCTTTCTGCATTGGTGCTGCCACAACTACAGTGGGATGTGGCTTGCCAGTGGACTCAATAAAAAAGATGGGCAGGTAGAAATCTGGGGCATTTGCTGGCTACATTTGCACAGGACTGGACTCTTGCTTGGGGCTGTCTTGAGAGCTTGGGGGAATACTGCTTGCAGGGGTTGGTGGAAGGCAGGCCCCGGGGATGGGGGTCTGGCCATTTGTGGTGATAGCATGGGTCTCGGATCTGGTGTGCGTGGTTTCCTGTGATGCAGAGCATGGGATTGGGATTCCATCTAGGATCTGGGGGCTCTAGGAGTGTTGTGGTGTTGCTATTACAAGGACAAAGCTGGACCTGCACCCTCCAGTGATGAGGAAAGGAGATGCGAACAAGTGATCAACCAGTTGCTTGAGATGTGGACATACAATCAACTGAATACCCGTGTTGTCATCCTGAAGCTTGGCCGTGACTAGGCAATTGGGTTCATCAATCAACAGTTGGGTTGGTCAATGCCAGATCCAAGCCTCATGTTTTGGGCCAACCCTAACTGTCAGCTGTATTCAGTAAAGTTGTGGCCTTTTCCCTTTCAATTGAGTGTATGGTGATCATTCTTTCAGCACCTCCCTTCCACGGCAAACAAATTCACCACCTGAAGAAATGTGTCTATGAGTGCAGCCCTAAGCATCCTTTCATGTAATCATTTTAATCTTAAACCCATTTATTTCAAAGTGATAAATCCCACTGATTTAGAGTGAGTTTACTTCTGTGTAAGTATGTTTAGGTTAGCTATCAATGGCTCTGAAACATCTGTTGCATATCTGAACTTCTTCCTGGCTTTTCCTGGGGGAAGTGTGAAGAGGAGAGAGAAACTGGCACATTCAAAAGCAGCTGAAAAGCAGGACAACAGAAGATTAAATTGGGACAACTGGAAGTTATGGTTAGTTCTGAGTTTTTTTTTAATGAGGTCTCATGACTTAATTAACAAAAAATGGTATTTCTTGTTATTTTTGTCCACCTTTATCACACATAGGGTAAGCAGGGGAAAACCACACCCATTCCGCATGAGTTCTATTGCAAATCAAAGTAAGATAAACACTGCTTCACCTGAGCTATATGGTGTGCTACTGTAATCTGGGAGGGGACATATGATGGTGAATAGGTTTCACTCACCTTCACTTAGGGCCTTTGCAGACTGCCAGAAATAGTGCACATTAAATTGAGGCACTGCCCTGGCTCAGTGCTAGGGAATCATGGGAACTGTAATTTATTGTGGCACCAGAACTCTCTGACAGAGAAGGCTCAATGTCTCAGAAAAAAAAAATACAATTCCCATGACTCCCTAGCTCTGAGCCAGGGCAGTGCCTCAATTTAATGTGCGCTATTTCTGACAGTCTGCAAAGGCCCTTAGTTTTAATTTAATATGCATTTTACCAGCTGAATCAGAAAGGAAAAGGCAAGCTCTGCCCTATATTATTAGCTTTTTCCTTGTTTTATGATTTTGAAAATATAACATCAAAGAATCTGCCTGAAAAATTCCCAGATTTGCTAGAGCCAAAGTTCCTCCTTATTGTGAATAGAAATTCCTTCTTTAATTGTGTCTTCACTTCCCACTTACCCTACAGTAGAGAGATTCAGGGCAGCCTTTAATAGGCTATCCTTCTTTATGAATTGATAATAGTGGAGGGTTGTGGTTGCTTTATTTAATTGGAAGATAGGTAAGCTGAAAAGGAAAGACTGAACTGGCAGACACATGCAATGCTAGTTTCAGTGCAATCCTAGCCCTTTGAGAGCTACAGTGTACCTTCACAGCACCTCAGCTGAATATTGAAAATTACCCACCAGATTGGGGATAGGATTCAGCATTGACTAAAACTTGGAGCAGATTCATTTCCCCACTGACAGTGGAGTCATCAGCCACCACTGTATCACACAGGGCCTCTGCAGACTGCTAGAAATAGTGCAAATTGAGTCCACTTTAACTGTCCTGGCTCAGTGCTAGGGAATCATGGGAATTGTATTTTTTCTAAGACATTGAGTCTTCTGTCAGAGAGCTCTGGTGCCACAATAAACTACAGTTCCCATGATTCCCTAGCACTGAGTCAGGGCAGTTAAAGTGGACTCAATTTGCACTATTTCTGGCAGTCTGCAAAGGCCCACAGTAGGTCTATTTTGATTTTGCTTGGAGGGAATACTCTGCCTTGGAGTATAGTGGAGTCTCCTTCTTTGGGGATTTTTAAACAGAAACTGGATGGCTATCTGTGCTTTGTGTATGGCAGAAGGTTGGACTGGATGGCCTTTGTGGTCTCTTTTAACTCTATGATTCTATGCTATTGCTCCTCAAGGTTTATCCAGCCATTAGGCAGAGGTGGGAAATGTGTCATTGAGTTGCAGTTTTCCTAATTATTCATCATTCTTTTGCTGGGTGGAGTTGATGGGAGCTATTCTCCAACCATGGTCCAAAACACACTGCAGAAATAATCCAGTTTCAAACTGCTTTAACTGCCCTGGCTCAGTGCTAGGGAATACTATGAATTGTAGTTTGTTGTGACACCAGAACTCTCTGACAGAGAAGGCTAACTGTCTCATTGAACTACAGCTTCCAGAATTCCCTAAATTGAGCCAGGGCAGTTAAAGCAGTCTCAGATTGGATTATTTCTGCAGTGTGGTTTGGACCCACATCTAGATAGCTGCAAAGTTCACACCTCTGCAGTAAGTAGAGTAAGATGAAGAGCCCTGGTGGCACAGTGGTTAAATGCCTGTACTGCAGCCACTCACTCACAAACCGCAAGGTTGCAAGTTCATTACCAGCCAAGGACTCAGGCTTGCATCCTTTTGAGGTTGCTAAACTGAGTACCCAGCTTGCTGGAGACAATTAGTTTACACATTGTAAACTGCTTAGGGAGTGCTTCAGTGCACTGATTAGTGGTACAGAAATGTACTTGCTACTGCTGTTGCTATTGCTATTTCCCATTTTTCCCTGGAACATTCACAGATTGGAGGGTCCAAAAAATGTCCTGTCCTGGCTGGTTTTTTTTGACTCTCCGATCCCAGATTCCTATTTTGTTCCAGGCCACATTTTGTCAGTCTCCAGTCAACTGGAGAAAATGTGACCGGAACAAGGCAGGAAGTCATATCCTCCTTCTCCTCCTCCTCCTCCTCTTCCTCCATCCTCTTTGGCATCCTCTGCTTGCCCCTTCCTGGGGCTGAGGTGCCTCCATGCACAGGGCCTCAGCCCAAGGATGCCCAGAAGATCCAGCGTGGCTGGCAAGACCTCTCTGGGGCTAGGGGAAGCACTGCCACATGCGGGGCTTTGGCCTTGGCCAAGGAGATCTGGCGCGGCCAGCAAGGCCTCCCTGGGGCTGAGGTGTGATGCTGGTGCTGAGGTGTGGGCCTGAAGAGGAAGCTGGGGCTGAAGGTGATGGAGCTTCCCACTGCCGGGAACTTCCCAGACTGTGTCTTCATGCAGGATGCGGCTGTGGTCTGACAGGAGACAGCCCTCCTCATGCACCCAGGGCCAGGGGCCCCCAGAAGAAGAAAAGAGGTAACCTGGGGGATGCGTAGGAGGGCTATCTCCTTCCTTCCTTCTTTCCTCTCCCTACAGAGAAAGGGAAGGGGTGGCCTCAGCTGCAGAGGAGGACAAGCCAACACCAAAATAGGGGACCCCACCCCCAAAGGTAGAGGGGGTTACCCAAGAGAAGGTACAAAACACTCCTAGAAATGCATGCTTTTGGGCCATGCTCAGAATGGAGGATGTTCTGAGAAGCATGAATTTATATTAATGTTTTTCGCTTTTAGTTGATCATGTCCTCCATTTTTCTAAAATGTCCTACACGTGACCTACACTTGTCCTACATTTTCCACACATTTTGTCCCGGTTTTGTGGAAGAGAATTATGACAACTCTATCCAGGATGCACCAGTAAGACCGATCAGTGGCTGGTGTTGGTGGTGTTGGTGATGGTGGTGGTGAGGCTTCTCAGTACAATTCAGCTATAGCTACAGGAAAAAAATGAATAGCCATTAGCTTCCAACTCCTCCAGTAAGTGTGATTTTTACTTACTTTTAGTTACAAAAATTGAATATTACACTCTCTTGATCTGTAGTGCAAAACATATTCTTCTCTTGTCGACGTCATCATCACCTTAACACCCAAAACAGGACAAGGAACATAATGTGCACTATGAAATATTCCTTCTTCATTATTTATTGAGTCCACATTCTTTAATTATAAAAGTAATTAAATCACAGTTATGCTGCAAAACGTTATTCCTTGTTAAAGTTCTAAGAACAATGTAAAGGTATTACATAACTCTATAAGAGAACTCTATAAGAGAACTCTGACTTTTAAAAAATATCTTGGGGGGGAAGCAGACGGGCGGCATGGGGCCGCCCCGGGAAGCTGCGGATCGGGGCCGAGGCACCCGCATTCCTCGGTCCTGTGGTGCAGTGTCCCTGCTCCAGGAAGGAGTGCTAAAATAGCGCTCCTTCCGCAAGATGCCGAAGGTGCGCCACAAAAGGCGTCCGGCGCACCTTTGGCACCTCTTCCGCTGCAGCGTGTGCGGACGCTGCAGCAGAAGTGTGTTGTCGGAGCGCCGGCATTGCGGAGGGCTGGCCGCTCCAACGACGTTTTGGGGAAGGGGTTGGGGTGTCCAGCGTGAGGCTGCCCCTCTCCTTCCTGGCCTCGAAGATGGTGCTTTGTGCTGTTTGCTTAGGCCCTTAATTAATTAAAACACATAAAAAACATGAAACATATAAAAACACAAATAATCAATGAAAACATACAAATAAACATATTTCTATATGACAAACAGATGACTTCCTACTCCTAATCACCGTTCTTGAATTATTCCATAAAGAATAATCTTTCTCCTAAAATGTCGAGTATATATCGTATTTTCATTGATGCAAATTTCCAATATTGACAAACTATACAGATATATAACACTTGTTCATCTATGAAATAACCTTTCCAAATATTTTCTCATCCAATTCAGGGACTGAGTACTAAAAAAAAAGTTTCATTTCTCTCTATAGTATATTTAAATTGGTTATTTCTCCAATCCTAATACCCACTGCGGTCCCCATTCTTGTCTTAAATATGTAATAAAAGGGTTTCATATTTTCTCAGATTCTTCACTTGTTTTTTTTCTGTATTAGAGCCTAAGCAGACGGCGCAAAGCACCATCTTCAAGGCAAGGAAGGGGAGGGGCAGCCTCACGCTGGGTGCCCCAACCCCTTCCCCAAAACGTCGTCGGAGTGGCCGGCCCTCCACACGGCTGGCACTCCGACGACACACTTCTGCTGCAGCATCCGCACATGCTGCAGTGGAAGAGGTGCCGAAGGTGCTCTGGCTGCTTTTTGCAGTGCACCTTCGGCGTCTTACGGAAGGAGCGCTATTTTAGCGTTCCTTCCTGGAGCAGTGACGCTGCGCCGCGGGGTTGAGAAATGCGGATGCCTCGGCCCCGATCCGCAGCTTCCCGGGGCGGCCCCGTGCCGCCCGTCTGCTTCTCCCCTAAGTTGAGTCAATCTGTCATTTTCCATTAGATCATACAATTTCAGAATCCAATCTTTACCTTCTGGTATTTTCTTCTCTTTCCATTTGGAAGCATAAATAATTCTTGCAGCTGTTGGGCCTTTGCAGACTGCCAGAAATAGTGCAAATTGAGTCCACTTTAAATTGAGGCACTGCCCTGGCTCAGTGCTAGGGAATCATGGGAATTGTATTTTTTTCCTAAGACATTGAGCCTTCTCTGTCAGAGAGGTCTGGTGCCACAGTTCCCATAATTCCCTAGCACTGAGCCAGGGCAGTGCCTCAATTTAAAGTGGACTCAATTTGCACTATTTCTGGCAGTCTGCAAAGGCCCGTTGTCATATAAAAGATAAGTGGACCATGTTTACGTTCAGTTTGTTTCTCTTGATTAATACTCAATAAATATCTCATTGGATCTTTTGATAAACTAGAATTCAGTATTCTTCCCATTATCTCATGAATTTCATCCCAAAATTTCTTTGCCAGTGCACATTTCCACCACATATGGTAGAAAGTGCCAAGTTCCTTTTCACTCTGACTTCTGTAGAATAATCTGGTGAAAGAAATAATTGCAAAGCTGCAAAAAGTCTTCCTATAATTTAAAATATGTTTCTGACATATTTTATGAGCTTTAGCTGGAAGCTGAGCAAAACCCCACCCTCACCATTTTGGTTTGGGTTGTGTGATAGGCTTGAGATTATTTTATTAGATGCATAAATGCCACTGGGAGAATGTGGCTGAGTCAGAGAACATCAGCCTCATAGTAGAATATCTGAACTTGCTGAAACTCCATTTACAATGGAAGGTAAGTCATTTTGAGTATTATACATTGATATCTTGATCCTAAATATTTGTTTTGTCATAATATTATTGCAGCAGTGGTACATTGTCAATATTTCATAATGTCAATATTTCTGCAGTAGTTGGTGTAGATATTTTTACAGTGTACAAGTGCTGCTTGTTAGTGCAATTGTTAGTGCAGTTGGAGGATATTGTGGTTTTGGAAGAAAGAGATTCTCTGGAGAGGGGGGAGAATCCTAGGTGAAGACTAGACCTGAATAAACCTAGGGACCAGAACAATTCTGAGCCTAATTTACAACTGGGGGATATCTGGCTTTCTTGATGCTTTTTGGCTGAAGCTCCCAGCATCCTTTCCTATGGGAAGTTACTATGGACAACTACTGAGCTTTCTATGGGCAGCTACTGAGGATAACAATATCTGGACAGACACATAATCCTCAACCCTGGCCCCAATGGATATTTTAGTATTCAGAGTATCATGTCTAGTGTAGTGGTTCTTACAAGTAAATCCCAGTGAGCACTCTGATTTTTTATTCAGTCCGTGTTTTATATTTTCCTGAGAAATCCAAGCTCTAACAAGCCTGTGGGGAGGGAAGGGGTGGGGTAATAAAATTGCCCCAAACAATGATTGCCAGCATAATAACAATTAAATCTAAGACAGAAGAAAAGGTAACGAGATCCAAAGTGGTAAAATAAACACAAAAAGAGACCCTAGCATGATATTTGCCCAAGGAAGGCTGAAGAGAGATAGCATTCATGGGGTGGGGTGGGGGTGGGGGTAATAATATATCCATATCATCAATAATTTTAAACAATAGTCTTTGTTTCCTCTTAGCTGTTTTAAAATTTAAACAATGTACTCTTTTAGTGAATGAAAGCTGGAGTGAGAAGGTATAGGATAGGAAGTATTCTCTCTACAGTGTGACATTCAATCTGTGGAGTCTAGAGGTACAGCTGTTAACTATATGAATTGGCCCACATCCTGCAGTGCATGGCAAATGAGACCATTACATAAGAAACTGTGCATATAAATCCAGTGAGTAACCTACAATTTGGCTATTTCCTTTACATTAAACTGGTCCACACTGGATTTCTGTAGAATATATCAATATATCCTGCAACATTTCCGAGATGAAAATTAGGACAGTCTGACCAAGCAGCATCAGAATGTGGTGAAGATAGCAAAAGGCATTAATAATGAACAAACAAGCTAGGAGAAACTACGGTAGTTGCTTTACCTGGGCCTACTGGGAAGAACAAGAATCTGTCCCCTCATGTGCTTTCCCTCTCCCACTGAATGAATGGAGTGGAAAATACATTTGTACTTTAAATTCAGTTTGCAGCAAGTGGAATAAGGAGGAAGGAGTAATGTTGGAGGATGAGAGAAAAACTGCAGAGCAACTGCAGCATTTTCAAAGGTGCATAAAAAAATAGAGGAGGATTAATTGGGATGGTCCCTCTCAACGTGTCATTTGGAGAGCAGGGATCAAGAGATACGTACAGTACAGTTGTGTGACAAATCCGATTGGTCAAGAAAGTGTAAATGTGACATTATGGACTAATAATTGAATATGACAGCCAATTAAGTTCTAGTGGGTGTGAAAAATATAAAATTGCCTATTATTTGTTTGCTTAGAGTGTCACTCCATGTAGCAGAACAAGTCTGATTAAGGAGTTACAAGAAGCACACTGTGCAACTCACCATGCAGAAGATTTGCAGACCTCAAAGAGAGCAAATGTCCAGCAGCCCTTCTGGTATTAGTGGTTGCTGACTTATTCTTCTCAAGGGGTTGCATGCCTTGGTATGGCCTTGGGGAGAAGTGGGATCTGCCAGCAAATGAGTTTACACTTATGTTTGAATTCATTGGTTGGTGGGTCCAGCCAGAGCAACCTGGATGTGCACTTCACTCTGGTCAGGTATTTAACTGTCTACTCTCTCACACACTGACCATTTCATTCCTGAGCATCATTTCATGTTCTGCCCTGTCAGTTTTGTTTCATATATAATAGTGTAATTGGTGTGTTCCTATTTATATTTATATCAATTATTTTTGCACAACTTTGGAAGGGAAGTTGGCATGGGTCAGGGGTCTGGGACATCTTATGCTAGTGTCTATCAGGCATTAGTAATGTATGAAGGTCCCCTTAAAGGACTCAGGGGTGTGTGGGGCAGGATGGGTCTACCCTGGCTCAGAAAAGGGCAGCTTTCCTGCAGCCCTTGAATAACACACAGGGGGCACCTGCCCAGGTGGATCCTTTCCTTTCATCCCAAGGATTGTGGCATTGGGTCAGAAGATCAGACTCACTGGTTAATAGGTGGGTTGGTCAGTGCCTGGATCTGGACCCATGTGTGTGCCAACCCTATCTACGGCTGGAACCAATAAAAGTTGTGACCTATATTTTCCACTTGTATTGGTGTATTGATGGTGTGTTTTGTTTCACATGAAATGGAACTTGCCCTGAACATGCAAAGAGTGCATTGTCACTATATGACCACAGCTGTTTGATTTCACTTCAACTGCCATATTTCCATCCTAAAACAAATGGAATTTGTAGTTTGGTAAGGCTTTAGAAATCTGTGCTGCTGAACTCTAGTACCCTCCAATGACCCACAGTAGGGTATCCTACTGCAGAAATCAACCTATTGTACCTAGTAGTGCAGATATACTTGGAGCAGAAGAGCAATAAAGGCAACCAAGGTCAGCTGGAATACCTCAGCAGCTTGCAGTCACCAATGAACTCAGTGGGAAGCCTATGGAAGGATATGTAGTATGCTATTTGCAGATATACATTGTCCAGTCTAAACAAGGGGGTTTCTCTTGGGAAGCTGTGATCCTTTACCCATTAATATGTTGTGGCCAGTGCTAACAGTTAATAAAGTTTTGTGAAATGATACCTCCTCCCACATTAAGATCCCTGTAATCTGAGATATTATTTGAAGCCTTTGCAATATATCCCACCATCAAGAAAAATGTGCCCACGTGAGTACATAATAGGATCTTCTCTGTGATGGTCCCTTGTTTGAAGTTAGATTGATCCTTTCTTTGTTTACTTTAAGGCCATTATTATTTTTTGTTCTACATGGCCTTGCATTGTTGTTGCTGTTTATTATTATTATTATTAATTGTTATTATTATTATTATTATTATTATTATTATATTCGTACTTTGTCTTTTCTCATGATTCGGACTCAAGGCAGAAGCATATTTATAATATGGTTACAATATACAAAAAGTTAACATCAACAATATTAACACAATGTAAAACATGCAGTTGAAAAAAGATCAAAGCAGTTAAAACAGTACAATTTAAAAGAATACGTACATGCCTTTTCTTCAGAAGTCTGTCTGAATAAAAAAAGTTTTCAGTTTCCAACAGAAAGTGTTCCAAAATCTAGGGACAGCTACCAAGAAAGCCCTACCTTATGTTCCCACCAACTGTACTTGTGAAGTTTGAATGGCCGAAAGAACAACCTTGCCTACATATTTCAATGTATACTACTCTCTGTTTTTAAGTTTGATGGCTCTTAATTTTACTCTTTGTGATATTTTAAAATCAGTTTAATTGTAAATTGCAGGACAGGTATTTGAGCTAAAAGATGACTCAGTTTGGAAAAAAAGAAATTAGTTCTTCAGAGAATAATCAAATTGGTGTGTTAAAAAAAAAGTGGCATAGTCTTTATTTTATTGTTTTCTGGATACCAACCAAGAAGATATCTGTGCCATTTCAACCATGAACATGAAACTTTCAGCTAAGTTTGTTGGCACAGTTGTTGTTGTGTGCCTTCAAGTCCTTTTTGACTTATGGCAACCCTAAGGTGACACTCAAAGGGGTTTTTCTTGGCAGGATTTCTTCAGAGTGGGGTTGTCTTTCTCTGAGACTGAGGGGGGAAGCACACGAGTGCTTCCAGGATGCCGCCGGATGGAGTGCTGCAGGATCGCAGCCTCCGCACCGCGGCGCTTCTGCAGTGTCCCTGAAAGGAGTGCAAAAATAGCGCTCCTTTCATAAGTCAGGGAAAGTGTGCCCTAAACACGTAGGGCGCACTTTCCCTGACTTATCCTCCGCAGCGTGTCCGGACGCTGCGGCGGGAGGTTGCCCTGGGAGCACCGGCCGTGCGGAGGGCCGGCAGCTCCGAGGGCAACCTCAGGAAGAGGAAGGAGCGCCGTGCTTGCAGCTGCTCCTCCTCTTCCTGGCCTCCAAGACGACTCTATTAGTCGTCTGCCGAGGCCCTGAGAGAATGTGTCTTGCCCAAGGTCAAACAGTGGGTTTCCATGGCTGAATAATAATTCAAATCTTTGTTTCCAGATTTGTAATCCAATGCTCAAACCACTACACCATGCCTGCTTCTAGAGCACTATAAAACACCTTAAGAATTTTTTAAAACCAATTCCCACAAAAGCACTCAACTCAAATTAACAAAAGTTGTGTAGCATATTGCTTTAAGGAAAAACAATACGAAAGATAGTGAAAAGCAATTTACATCCTCTGGAGCAACTGTTGATTACTATCTTCCAATAAATATAAAAAGAGGCTTCATTTTCAATATCACAACTGTTTGTTGATCAAAACAACTGTATGAAAATGTGGATAGCCAGAAGAATAAAGGAATAAAGGCAGTTTAGTGACAGATGAGAGCAAAAACAAGGAACATCAAATTACTTTTATAGGAGAATTAGAGTTCCATTATACATTTTAGTTGATTGGGATCTTCAGCATAGGGCCTTTGCAGACTGCCAGAAATAGTGCAAATTGAGTCCACTTTAAATTGAGGCACTGCCCTGGCTCAGTGCTAGGGAATTATGGGAACTGTAATTTATTGTGGCACCAGAGCTCTCTGACAGAGAAGGCTCAATGTCTTAGAAAAAAATACAAAAAATACCCCAAACCAGGGGTACTTCTCCCAGGCCTCCCAGGCCCTCCACGACCAGGGCTTCACGAGGAGCCCCCAACAGTGCCGGACTAAATTAAAGGCACTGAAGGGGGTCTTCTTCAAGGCCCTGGAGGACTATGGGGAGCATCCCCCGGTTCGCCGAAGGCCACCCTTCTACCAGCAGCTCTGGGACCTGTGGATCAGGGCCAGCCGCCTTCGATGGCAGGATTGCCGTCCCCCCAGTAAGTGTCGGGCCCCTTCCTTGGTCCCTCATGCCCTCCCTTTCCCCTCACTCTTCCCTATCCCTCCCCTCTCCCTCATCCCCATCCCATAGGTTCTAATGCGGAGGCTCCATGGCATTCCTGTCCCTCCCCTCCCCCACCACTTTCCAAGCTGGCTTCCTAAACGGTGTCTTTTTTCCTTTCACAGGCGGACCTGCTGAGGAGGAGCTGCCCGGCTTGAGTCGCCGGCCGCCAGGCAGAGGACACCAGGATCCCATTGGTGTTGCCTGCCTGGCGGTCATCCAGTCGACCCAGGGACCCTGGCTGCAGCATAGGGTGATGGGGTTCAGAGAAAGCTTCTAACCACATGTTTCTCTTCTCTTTTCCTTTGCAGATTGACGGCTGGAACAAAGGATGGCTGCCATGGAGGAACAGATGCAAACTGTGCTGAACTCCATGGCAGTCATCCTGCAGCACCTTGGCCTTCCCCAACCCCCGATCCAACCCCCCCCTCCATCCTTGAAGGACCTTTCCCTCCCCCTTCCCTTGCTACTTGCTTCCGCCCTCCTCCCTCCCCTTCATCCCCCATTGAAACTTCCCCTCCCCTTTGTCCATTCTCCCCTCCCCTTCCCCCTTTTGTATATGCTTGTAAATAGTTTTTATGTGTATTAAAAGAAAAATGTATTTAAAAAAAAATCATGACGTAATTTGCGCACGGATGCAGGTGCGACAAGGGCTGGGTTTTATGAATAAACTTTCCATTTTTAAACAGCGTCTGGCATTTTATGCGAAGGTGTGTAGGTCCATCGGAGGATCCCTACAGGCTCCCAGTGAGCAGCGGCGGTGAAGTGGGCATGGTGTGCGGCAGCGGTGGTGGCAGTGGCGATCAGTGAAGTGGGCATGATGTACAGCAGCGGTGGTGGCGGTGGCAATCAGTGAAGTGGGCATGGTGTGCGGCGGCGGTGGTGGCGGTGGCAATCAGTGAAGTGGGCATGGTGTGCGGCAGCGGTGGTGGCAGTGGCGATCAGTGAAGTGGGGATGGTGTGCGGTGGCGGTGGCAAGCAGCGAGGTGGCCATAGGTGGGGAGTAGTAGGCGATGGCTGCCTTGGTACTTAGTGCTGCTTGTCTCAATCCCCCTCTGCTTGCTCTCTGCCTTTGTGGGCGGGCAGTGGGAGTTGGGGCTACCGCATCACTGCTGAGAAGGGTGCTAGAGAAGGGCTGTGGCTCAGTGATCTCCATTTCCATAGCAGCCTCCTCCTGCATGGGTGGACCCCTCTCCCTCCTCCCTCTCCCCACAGCAGGCTCAACATCCACAGGTGGAAAATCACCCCTCCTCCCTCTGCCAACCCCCACAGCCATCTCTTGCTGGCCCTGGAGGATAGTCCTCCCTCTTCCACCCTCCTGCACACCCTCCCCGCTGACAGCCATGGCAGCCATGGCCCTCTGGGGCATCTCCATGACATTCACCATCCGGCCCATCAGGACAGTCAGCGATTGTAGGGTATCAGCTATACGCCGCTGTTCGTGGGCCATTCGTTGATCATGCAGCCTCCGATCTCGGCCTGCCTCTGCTGATAGGAACGTTCAGCTAGTTCATAGAAACATTCAGTGATTTGTTTATCCTGCTCTGTGGCTTTCTCCATCTGTTCTATGCTCCGTTCCATGTACTCCTGCTGGACACTCATATTTGCTGCGGCTGCTGAGCGATGTGTCCTCTTCCCTCTGATCTCAGCCAGGTGGGCTGCTGGTGGCATTGCAGCTCAGGGATTAGCCGTGTCATCCTCCTGCTCCTGTCCATGTTCTGCTACTTCTCACTGTTTTCACACACAACATCTCCCGCACATTTCAGGGGGGAGGGGAGAGGTACATGCCAGGGAGATGCATGGATGCATGCAGGTGGTGGTCATGCGAGGGAGATAGTGAATGGGACACATGGATTACCATTTCTCTCCCCCCCTCCACATGCTAGGGTGCGAAAGCGGCATGCGGGGGAGGGGGAATTCTGCAAACCGGCAAACCGACGCAAAAAACGTCACAAAAGCCATACAAATTGCTTTGCTTTGGGGGGAGGGTGCAGGCCTACATGCGATGGCGTGTATTTTTTGTCATAACAGGGTTATACCATGTGCAGCCTGGACCTGGTTGATCAGCTGGGTGAATGGCCTAGGGCCTGCCTTCTCCTCTCCCTCGCTCTCGTTGTCATTCAGTGCTGTACTTGTCCTTGGGACAGGGGAGTGTTTACGGTAGCTACTGCTCCTGGAAGATGTAGTGCTCCAATGTGAAGTACGAGATCCTGGCCTGCTGGTGGATGATGCGGAGGCGTGGGATGGTGGTCTCGTGGCAGAGATGTCCATAGCTCTCTGACTGCAGGATATCTCATCTGAGTTGGGGTGTTCCTCCTGGTCACCTAAAAGTGACAAAGGATGGGGCCATCTCTGCCCTGTGGCCACCTTAGTGCTGTCCCCTGCACCCCTTCCCAGGGCCCCTGTCGCATCTTACCTTGAGGGGGCACAAGCTCCTGGGCGCATTCTCCCTGGGAGATGTCCTCCATGGCTTGTGCTCTGGCTGTCTGGCCGACTGGGACCCTCATGGCATCACTGCTGGTGCCTATTCTGCTGGGCCGTATGCTGCCATCCCTGGCGAGGAGGGCATGGAGTTCCTTGTAGAAGGGCATGGAGGAGGGCCCCCGTTCGGTTTTGGCCTTGTGGTCCCTAAACTTTTTGTAATCGGACCTGAGGTTTTTGGTCTTCTGACGACACTCCTCTCAGGTGCGTTGGTGGCCCTTGGCCCTCATGGCTACTGCCCATTACTTAAATGTTTCTGCATTCAAGAAGGAACTTCTCAATTTATCCAAAATGTGTGGCTGCGACCACAGAGCTATGAGGTCAGCCATCTCTGCGTGGGTCCACGAGGTCCCTCTCCCTTTTTTTGGCTCTCTGCTTGTGGATGGCTGTGCCATTGTCCCTGCTGTGGACAAAGGCAGCCCCGACGTGGACTGCTGTGGAGGTCTGCAGCTGGCAAAAGTTCCCGTGGGAAAATGGCGCTGGAATGTGTGTGGGAGTCCAGCTTAAAAGTGAAACTTTCCCCTTTATCTCTTTGACACAATGTAAACATCCGGTAGCAACAGTTTCACCTTCCCGCTCTGGCGCATGCGCACTGTGAAAATTAGGGTTACCGCTAGGGTTCTGAAACAGACACACCTGCGGTGGATCGCCCACACCTGAACCCTTGAAGATGCTTTAATTTGAGGCTTTTTTCAATGAGCGCATGCTCCCCAAGGGCAGCTCTAAATGCGGCGCACCTGTACACGTGCATTCACACCGGTGACAGGTGCTTTTATTTGGCCAAAGCTCCGTCGCTGCATCCTGACGTCCCGTTGAAAGTGCGCATGTTTTGGGAAGGAGTGGAAAAAAGCGGCTCCTTTTTAAAGCGCATTTTCACTGGAAAGGTCAAGTAGCGGGCACTTTTTCGGCGTGCGTGATGTAAAGACTCTGCCCTCAGGTCAACCCCAAAACAACCCTATTAGCTCGTCTGCATCCCCCCTAAGTTAATTAAATGTCTGACACATTGAAGAGAACGGTGTTCTGATTGTTTTCCTCATATTCTTAGACCAAATAAAAAGAATTAGGGTGTGGGGTAGAGTTCTGATGTGGGTGAAAATGGCCCATTGCCAGCAGGGAGAAGCTCTATACATGGGCTTCATCTTCATCCATTGAATGTCCCATGAATGTACATCTACTGGTAGTACAAGACCTTGAAAGGAGGCATTTTGTAGGTATGAAAGGGTGGCTTTGGATTGAGTTCCTCTGTTCCTTTCTGAGGACCCAGGTTCACACCTCCTCCCATTAACATGAATCTGGTGTATGTAGTTCAGTTGGAGGAGATTTTTTTTAAAAAAGGAAAATGATGCAGAGAAAACAAGCGATATACTTGCTGCCTTGATTACTTGTTTACAGTGGACCTCTGGATGCTGTGGTGCTTCTGGAGCTGATCTTGCTTTCTGCCCTACTTAGGATGGCTGTGTAAAAAATGTGAAGTAACTACTAAACATTGTATTTTCCTGATTCTGACTTTGTAGCTAAAGAGGACTAATGCACATTCATTGGGTTGGATCCTGAAGTTCATTACATGAGTGAAAAGGCACTGAAACCATTCCTTGAGGCCTTCTAACCAACAGGATTGGGTTTTCAGGGATCAGTGGGGACACTAGTAAGAAGGAGCTCCAAACAGGACACCACTCCAAGTATTGTCAAGCTGGAAATCTTTCAGTGGATTTTAATTTTATATTAATTTATTCTTTGTTCAATCCTTTGTTTCCCTGCAGCTCTTGAGGTGAGAAATGTGGACCTAAACTGTGCTCAGAATTCCATCAGCCATTACACACAGCTTTTTAGTGCTAATAAACTCATAGTGAGACGAGGCCAGCCTTTTGGGTTCAATGTGCATTTCCAAAACCGGGAATGGGATGATGAGAATGACAAGATCACCTTCACAGTGGAGACAGGTAATTCACATACATGATGATGTGAACATATTCCATGAAGTCACTAGACATCATTGTGTTATAATTTAAAGATTATTGTAAGAAAGATTTTAAAATGAACATTGATTGCATTCTCAATAGCCATGCACTTCTGGTATAGCATGAAGATCTTTGGACAATTCCTACTTCATTTTCAGTGCATTAGGTGGTCATAGGAGTGATCTACCTGACTGAGAAAGTAATATCAGATGACAACATTAATCAAACGTTGCAATCAAAAATTGAGAAATCTGTCCTCTAAATAGGTCACTTAAGTGTTAAAACAAGCGATCTATTTATATATATGTTGCTCTTCATATCTTGAGACTATGCTTATTCTTCAATGAATGTTTCTCTGAGTTCAATGAGACTTAGTCCCAATGTATTTATTTATTATTTATAAATTATTTATATTAACTTATATAAATTAGTGATTGGGGGAGGAGCCTTTGCTGGACTCTCAGGGGAGAGACCAGCACTAAAAAAATAAATGGTGTGCTTTTGCAGCTTTTGGGAGAGAGGCAGGGGTGGGCCTCAGCCTTTGAGGCCTGCCCTCCCCACTCTCTCCATTCTCTGAAGCACTGGCCCACCCTCCCACCTCAACATCAGTGTGAGGAATATTCCTGGTCACTTCAGGGCCAGGTAGGAATTTTCTCCCCTTTCCGAGGGTCCTTTGCCTCCCCCACACTGTTGTTTGAGGACTGAGACAATTGGCCTGGGTGTGGTCATAAATAGGTTCCAAGGCATAGGTTGGGGGAGATAGAGATTCAGGTGAACACCTCAGCATCCTCTGAAAAGGTGAAGGTAAATTTCTGGAACTGACTTTTAGGTCTTGTAACTTAACTGGAAGGGAAATAGACGTGCCTTGGGGCTGGCCTGAGATTTAATCCCTCACTTAAGTCTTGTGAGACAAGTGGGAGAGTCTTGGCTTGGCCTTCTGGATGTGGGCCATCTGGTGAGCAACCCACTTCTGGATTGCCCTTGGGGCTTAGGTGTTTCACCCAGGGGAGGCTGGGGATTTGGTCTGGGAGCAGACCATCCACCAGCTGTTCCTGCATGAGGTTCCTCCCCCTTGTTTTTGCAGACCTTAAGAAAAAAAGTTAATTAATTCAAGTTAAATAAAGTTGCCCATTTTATAACCCAGTTCTCCATGTCTGGTCTCATTATTCACTGGGTTGGTCAGCAAAATATGTTAGTGTTCCCTTGTTCTTTGTAATCCCTAAATTAGAATTCTTCTTTGGAAATCAGTAATCATCTTTATTCTTCTGAACTAGGTAGCTGACCCTAACTTCACTTTAAGCACACATATAAAAGTGCTGCTTCTCTATTCTTTTACAGATTGCTCCTTCCTTGCTTACACTTTAGATTTGCTACTTGAAAACAAATCTTTGTTTAACAGGTCCCAAACCCTGTGAATCCCTTGGAACAAAGAGCATCTTTCCTCTGGGTGGAAGTTCAGATCAGAAGCATTGGAATGCTTGCTGCAAACTCCATAATGAAAAATGCCTCAGTGTGAATATGTTCCCTCCTGTCAATGCCTCTATTGGTTGCTACAGTTTAACTATGTGTCTGATGTCATGTGGTCACAAACACTCTCAAAATCTGGGAGACTTTTATGTACTTTTCAATCCTTGGTGCTCTGGTAAGATTATGCACTTGCACAGTAGAACATTATAGCTAAGTGAATATCAGCTAAGTAAGAATATATTCCTGAGAATATATGCTGTGACTTTGCCAATTGAATCAGTAAACACAACTCCATAGGCAGGGGTCTTTGCTTTGCCAGTGAACATAATTCTGTAGGTGTGCATTAATTAGGCTCTGAGTAAAGGAACATCAGTACATCACACATTCTGTACTATTACAGCACGCTCAAGTATCTTCCAGTTAGTAAAAGTCTGTTGGAAAAGACTATTACAGGCATCCCCTATTTTTTTTAACATTTTGTTTTTCAATGACCCACTCTTTTGACCATTCTAAATTATTACCCAGTACTGTGTGTTTGACACATTATCTATTCTCTCAACAATATTTTTATGATAACACACTGCTTTTGCTTTTCTCCACATCTTCTCCTGCCTCTATTGTCTGAACTGGGTTCTGCTTTTCACCATTTCAACCACTTTTTGACACTTCTCTAATCCCTAATTGATCCAATAAGTGGGGGAATGTCTGTAAGAACTTTTACCAAACCTTTCCATACATTATATTTACTTCAAGCAACAACATTGCATATTTACATAACACTGACTGATGGGTACCTTTTTAACTTTATTGTATAAAGATCCAAATTATTTCCTCATATTCTTACCGCACTTACTCTTAGAGGATTGTCCTAGAACAATTCTACTGGAAGGTGAGGCCATGATTCATGTATGTATTTGTTTTGCTCAATGTTCTCTTCATTCAGTGAGTCATAGCTAAAAGTATGAAGCACTCTAGTATTAGAACTCCCCCTTTGGTATTAGGTCTGTTTATTTGATTTATTCAGAGACTTTCTCAATACTCCTTTCTCAGATGACACTGTGTATTTAGAAAACCAAGCTCACCGAGAAGAGTATGTATTGAATGAGGATGGGATTATATTCAAGGGTCTTCCCAAACATATAACCACTCATCCATGGCATTTTGGACAGGTAAGTGTAACATGCTGGATCTTCTGTGCATAGTGAATTGCTTTGGTATCATTGTGTTCTTGGACCCACACTGTCTGTCAGAAAGAGATGCCTGTAAAGTGTCTGCTATCAAATGAATGAGATTCTTTTTAAGTATTACAAACATCTCCACCATGGAAACCCACTGGGTGACCTTAAGCACATCGCATTCTCTCAAGCTAAGATGAAGGCAATGGCAAACCTCCTCTGTTTCCAAGAAAACCATACAATAGGACTGCCACAAGCCAGATTTGCATTTGAAGGCACATAACAATAATAAACAACAAATACATTTTCGTTCAACCACATGTTCAAAATTTTCTTTTTTAGAAATGGTTATACTTGCATCCACAACAGGAACAAACCCAAGGTAAAAAGTGGGAAGATGAAAGTATACACCTTGGTGGATAAAATAAAACATGCATGAGATAGGGTTGTAAATCTGTGTTACTCCCATGTCTAGAAGTCTTAGTGGAAGTATTAATAGTCATGTTATACTAAAAGTATAGGGACATGCCAGTAACTCTTCAGTTCTGAGAATACAGAAGACAAGTAGATGCATGTATAAATTAAAGCTTATTATATACAGTAGAGTCCCACTTAAGTCCAATGAAATTAGTTATAAAACACAAGATATAAAAGATTGCCAAAATATATTCAGTTCAACAGATTCCTTAGAGAACATGGTTAGACTTGCACTCTTGTAGTTTTGTGAGACTGAGGGGTGAAACAGATGGCCCTGAAGGAGTGGCGTCTTGCCATCCTTTTGATCTCTGGGTTGGGGCCACAGCAACCACATACCACACCCCCAACCCAGTGTTTTCCTGCTGCAAAAAGAAGTGGCAGAAAGGAAAAAGCCTCCTTTTCCTCCATGGCAGTGTCTAAATGTCATGCCACCAGAATGCCAAAAAGCTGACACTGTGTGGTTGGTTGGGTGGCTTCACAGTGGCTTCCTGATATCTTGGGGCCATGTGTCATGCATCTCTCACAGCCCCAAGCCACTGAGAAGCTGGTGTATTCTGTTGGTCTGTTTTAGCACTGAGGTAATAAATATAGTATAGTCCTAAGCATTCAATCTGGAGTATATTCCACCGATTCCTGCTGAGTGTGTTTGAATGATAATTTTGTTTTGCATGCATCTAAGGAATCAAGATTTTTAGCCAGAAAAAAATGGTACAATAAACTTGATTTTCCTTATGGTACCATAGGATTCTTTGGCATATTAATACTTAAAGGTAAGTAAATGTCATTTTCCTTGAGAATCCCAAAGAGATAGATAAGCTTGCACTGATGTCTTGTACATGCAAAATGGTTATATGTCTAGTCATTAAAATGTTGGGGATAATGTTGGCTGGTAGTTAGTATCAATTTTGCATGTTTATATTTTATATATAAAACCAACTCACCTGAAACTTTCTTTGACTTGGAAATCAATACTATTCCTCTTTATAACCATTTATCCTACATATGCTGGTGTCAGCATCACTGCCTATATTATTTTGTCTCACTTCTTTCTGCATAATTCCACACACTTATATAGTTCATATATTTCACCAGCATTTGGCTTCTGAGTTATAATGTAGAAAATGTTAAGACCAAATATTTGTTTCATGTGTGGCTTCAGAAAAAGTGTTCATATTTTTGTGTTAGTTCCAAGATGATGTTCTGGATATCTGTTTGAAAATTCTGGATACAAATACAAATTTCCTGCGGGATCCTGGCATGGACTGTTCCTGTCGTAATGACCCTGTATATATCAGCAGGGTGTTGAACACAATGGTAAGGCTTTATTATATGAAAAATGATGGTACTTATGTTTTCTTCCATTTTACTTTCTTTAGAAAAATTACTTACTGGAATTGTGTAGGTATAACAATTTCTAACATTAATCTGCCTCTATTTCTCTGATTATCACTGTTGCTGGCATATCACAAAATTGGCAGTAAGTATAAAAAAGCAGAGGTAGCCTCCCTCTGAACAAATCTTGCCAAGAAAACAGTGATAGGTTTACCATGTTGTTGTTGTGTGTCTTCAAGTCAGTTCCAATTTATGGTGACTCTAAGGTGAACCTATCATGGTTTTCTGGGGCTGATAGTGTGTAACTCGCCCAAGGTCACCCAGTGGATTTCCATAGCTGAGCAGGGAACTGAACCCTGCTCTTCAGAATTGTAGTCTAATGCTCAAACTACTACACCATGCTGGTTCACCTTAAGGTTGCCATAATTTCAAAGTAACTTGAAGGTAAACAACAACAACAACAACAACAACAACAACAACAACAACAACAACCAAGAGAAATGCCTAGAAAATATGGTTTAGGATTGTTTTTATCACTAGGTAGCTGCTTATAGAACTAACGTTTTGTGGAGGTGGGTTTGTATTTAAAGGGGGGGGGGAGAGAAAAGAGAAAATGATGGCGATGGTTTGGAGAACTGCAGTACATCTGTAAACTGCACCTGTTAAAGCTTCTTTTAAATTCTTGTCAACAATGACTACAACAAATTAAATATACGTTTTAAATACCATCCACTATCATTAATGAGAGGCAGGTGAGATTCTTGTCTGATTAGCATTCTGGGAGATTAAAATCAGAAGAATGCAAGATATGTGGTTAAATACATCACTTCTCACACTATAGAGGTTTGGGTGACAGTGAGAAAAAAATATGTGAGACTTGGTGCAAAGAGAACTCTGCAAATTAAATGCCACGTTGAGTCCCAATTTTCGGGGGAAAGCAGGATACTAGTACAACTACTAAATGATCTCACATTTAGTGGAGGGAAAATTTCCCTAGTTACATTTCCTTAGTTTCTTCTTTTACCTGCAGTTGCCTATACATCTTCCCCCTGAATCTGTTCTGGAGGGTTACACCCTGGGCCTTTACAGACTGCCAGAAATAATGCAGTTTGAGGCAACTTTAACTGTCCTGGCTCAGTTCTAGGGAATCATGGGAATTGTGTTGTTTTTTTTTCCTGGGACATTGAGCCTTCTCTGTCAGAGAGCTCTGGTGCCACAATAAACTACAGTTCTTACGATTCCTTAGCACTGAGCCAGGACAGTTAAAGTGGCCTCAAACTGCACTATTTCTGGCAGTCTGTAAAGGCCCCTTCTTGAAAAGGTGGAACAGACATGCAGGAAGAACAATAGCTTGATCCTGCTTTTTCCAAAAATGGGTCAAAACCTCACTGCCTGCACAGCCTGCTCCCAAGGCAGGCCACATAAGCACAGGCTGACTTTGCAATGCAGTGTCAAGCCATACCCCTGGGTAATTATTTATTTCCATCCCCATTATATATGTGCACAATTGCATGAACACACTGCCTGCGACCAAGTATCTCCTACGCCTGCCCAGATGCCATCCAAAGGGCACAGCCTGCCCTTTGATCAGTCACACATTCACACATGTGATCCTCCACCCCTTCAGGGAATCAATGAATCCGTGTGCAATTATGCCCCCCCTACATGACCCCTTCACCCCCTTTCACCCCATGCCCTTCTGTTAGGCAGCCTGACTTGTGTATGTTATCATTACATCAATTCGAGTTGTTTCACTTTCATTTCTTTGCTTTGCCAGAGCCCCATACTCACCTCAGGACTTTTATATGCAACTGTGAAGATGTGCATTTTCTGCTTTGAGTAGGACTATCCCAGCTTCTTTTTGCTCCAGTTTTTAGCCCAGCCATGTGGCTTCAGTCCAGTTTCCAGCCGCTTTCAAGGCATGCATCATCTAAAGCAAAGCAAAAGCAAAGCAGCTTCATTTATATACCGCTTCATATTGCACTATGGGATGTCTAAGTGGTTTACAACTGTAAGCTCATTGCCCCCCAACAGCTGGGTACTCATTTTAGCAACCTCAGAAGGATGCAGGCCTGAGTCTAGCCTGAGCCCTGGCTAGTACTGAACTTTGGTCTATGAGTGAGTGGCTGCAGTACAGGCATTTAACCACTGTGCCACCAGGGCTCTTGGCATCACACCTTCAAAGCGGTTTGAACTGCTTTATTTTGCCCATCTGTTTCACCCTGAAGAGTGTGTGAAGTGCTATTGAAGGAAAAATTGGTGAAAATCGGCATCCCACCTTCTCATTCTAGTGGGAAGGTTGTTCTCATTTCATTCTACTGATAGGAGTCCCTTTGTTTTGGCCAGAGCGATCTTGACTTCAACCCATGTTCTGATAGCACCCACTACTGTAATATAATTAAAGCTAAGAGGATATGGAGCTGATGAGTGGTCTAATGCATTGCATAAATAATGCAGTTTTATACTGCTTTAACTGTTGTGGTTCCATCCTATAGAATTCTGGGATTTGTAGTTTGTTGTGGCACCAGAGTTCTCTATCAGAGAAGGCTAAATGTCTCAGAAAACCTAGAATGTATGGAGCCATGGCAGTTAAAGTAGTGTCCAATTCCATGATTTCTGCAGTGCAGATTAGACCAATGTCAAGATAAGGACCAATAAATGCTGCATAGAAACATCTCTGAACTTTCTGCAAAAGAAGCATGATAGAGAACAAATAAATGCCATGCTATATGGGACTATTTTTTTTTAAATACCTTAATTTTTTTCCTAATCAGGTTTTATTCCTTAATATAAGAAAAAACCTCTTATGCATGTACACAAACTGGAAATATTCAGGGAATGACAGTACATTTGTTTAATTGAGAGTGTATCTGCACTCCAGGAATAAACCAGTTTGACAGCACTTTAACTGCCATGGCTCAGTGCTATGGAATTCTGGGAATTGTAGGTAGCTGTGGTACCAAAGATCTCTGACAGAGAAGACTAAATGTCTCACAAAACTATGGGCCTCTACAGACTGCCAGAAATAATGCAGCTTGAGGCCACTTTAACTGTCCTGGCTCAGTGCTAAGGAATCATGGGAACTGTAGTTTATTGTGACACCAGGGGTCTCTGACAGAGAAGACTCAATGTCCCAGAAAAAAATACAATTCCCATGATTCCCTATTACTGAGCCAGGACAGTTAAAGTGGTCTCAAGCTGCATTATTTCTGGCAGTCTGTAAAGGCCCTATAATTCCCAGAATTCCATAGCATTGAGCCATGGTAGTTAAAGTGATGTCAAACTGGATTATTTCTGCAGTGTGGATGTAGCTTGAATTGACATGGAGTAGGTTGGAGTGCTGGAAGCATAGTGTCAGTAAGCCAAAGGGGATTTCATGCACCCACCCCATTCTAGTCCCCTCCTATATTGTAATGTACAGGCCTTCAGTAGATTCAGGGACACAAGCCTTCAGTAGATTCAGAAAAGCTTTATTCAGAAAGCAGAGTAAATCACAGTACATAGATGTTATCAGGTCTGAGGAATTTTCCTGTTATACCAGGGTACTGCGGCTGCATCTGCACTGCAGAAATAATCTGGTTTGGCACCACTTTAACTGCCATGGCTCAATGCTATGGAATTCTGGGAATTATAGTTCATAGCAGAGCTCTGGTGCCACAGCAAACTACATTTCCCAGAATTCCATAGGACTGAGCCTTGTGTGGTTTCAAACTGGTTTATTTCTGCAGTCTGGATTCAGCGTTAGACTCCAAACAATTCACTGGGCAGTATGGGTAGTTTGGCACTGCAAAAAACAGCACTTTCACTTTGAAAAAACTGCACTGTTTTACATTTAAACAATGTCTGTATATAGTCTGTAGACCTTCTTTTGCACTTCTGAAGCTCTTTTCTAGTCTAAGTACCACTTTTCTGTGGAAAAATCAGCAACAGTTCCACAATAAAGACCCCTGCAGGTTTGGGGATGGGGATAGGAGAATATTGTATGACTTCTGTATCCACAATTTCTGCCCTAAAGGAACCACTATTTCTTGTACTAATGTATTTTGGGGTGAGGCTAGCACTGGCATTTGCTCTTACCTTTATTTTAATCATTTGACATTTCCTTGTTGTTTCCTTGTTTTCAAAATGCCTGTACAATTTTAGAAAATATATTTTTTATTTAATCTTATGAAACACGTTGGTGGTTAAATCAATAGAAATAGTGATATAAATTCCATCTTCTCATGCAAGAAAATGGCAATGAAATTAAGTCTATTATATAGGATAATGAGGAAATAAGAAGATCAGCTTCTGCATAACCTATCTGGTGTGCACTATTAAATTTACATGCATCTTTCTAGGCTAGAGAGTAATTTTTATACATATTCTAGTCACATAACATTGTGTTGCTTTCTTCCTGATAAGAAATGATCAGGAAGTGAGAAGTGATATATTTTGAATCTATGGCATGCCCATGATTGGTATATAGCAGGGAACTGAGTTACCCTTTAACATCAACAGCTTTCTATTTTCAGATTGGTTGTCATAAGAAGAAAAGTATTTTAAAGTATCCATCCAGCAATAACTATCTTCAGGGACTCAGTCCTTCAGTGTGGAATGGAAGCATTCCTATTCTTCAGCAATGGAATCAGAGCAAATACAAACCTGTCAAATATGGGGACTGTGGAACATTCGCTTCTGTGCTATGTACAGGTAAGTAAAATAAGGAAAGGTCCCAAAAGAGAAATTTCCTTCCCAAGTCTTTGTCAGGGATCCTATTGGAAGACAGTGTAATTATACTAGTGTAGGCTGTGGCAGCAGAAGGGAAAAGGCTGGAGATCTACATTATCACTTGCTTGTTGGAACTGGAAAATTTCATTTGTCTTCCCTGGCCACCGCGGTATTTGACTCCAGAGTAAGTGCACCTGCTAGCTTCTTAACAATATTCTGTGCCCCATCTGTAGCTCCCAAATCCAACATCATTTTAAGATGTTCACAATTTTTTCTTTTTCTTGATGAGAAAGCGTATCTCAACACATTGTAGCACTCAGTCTCCATGAGATTTATTTTTGCACGGAATGATTTTTTTGATAAAATATTCATTAGTGCAAAAAACAAAAAACCCCAAACAAAACAAAAATAAAGTAAAAACTGGCACAGGAGTGTATTTTGTGGAAAAGATTTTTTTCCACATAAAAGTCTGTTCTTAACAAAATGCAATGTTCCATACAAAAATGACATTATTTGCACAAATAAGTTTTTTGCACAAAAACCAAGTTATGATATAGATGATCCTGACTTATTATGTGACACATATTATGTGACATAGCTTTATTCATGAGGACATTGGGGGCATTGCCCTCCCCAAGATAAGAGTCCTGCCTCCTCAATGAATTTTTTCTTCAGTGTTCCATTTTCTAACACTTTAGTGAATTAGAAATTTTGTAAATCATTAGAACTCTTATATTTGCTATGCTTATGGTCCCTTGTTAACTTTATCTGACCCTTTTCTTTGGATGAAAATAATAAAAACAAAAGCAAAAACTCATTGAGAAAATGGATATGATGAATGGCCTCCAATAGACATGGGATTTTATGCTGGAAAAGAAAAAATGGAAGATTGGGTGGGATGTGTTGAGTGAAAGAGTGATTTGGCCTGTTTGAAAGTTCTACAGCTTATAGTATTCTGGAGGACGGTGTTGTTGAAACCTTCAGGTAATATCCAGTGCTGAACCTCCACTCTCTCCAGAGCATAATAGAAACCTGCTCTGGAGGCCAGAAGTCCTCACAAAGTTAATTTCTGGCTTGGGAGAGGGCTATGGGAAGGGAGGGCCAAAACTCTCTAGACTACTGTCAATATCATATTGGATTTATGCCCTGAACAGGAGCATTCCTATTAAGGATATAGAAAATGTAGCATTTTGCTGCAGCTCCCACTTGTTAAAATTGCTTTTCAAAAATAAATTGTGTTCAGGGTATTTTGATCACTAGTGTCCTCTTCTGTAGTATAAGATATCTAACTATGGATGGACTAGATTTTTTTTTTTGTAATTAATATGTATTTCGGTAGTTTAGCAAATAAGATAACTCTCCCTGGGCCATAAACTTTCTGTTTATCAAAATCTATAGAGCCTGAATCAATACGGGGTGCATCACAAGTAGTTACACAGAACCTCCAAGAATTGATGGTCTTTCTGAGTTAGCAAGTCTAATCTCTTGTATCATTGTGGGTGGATTGTCCAATATTTCTATTTTTAACAGTTCTGCAGTTCAGTATTTTAGGTTTCCTTTCTCTTTCCAGTTATGAGGTGTTTGGGAATTCCAAGCCGAGTTGTTACAGGCTTCTACTGTCCTTTGAATGCTGTTAACCCTCTTATTGTTCAGGAGGTTTTTGACTACACAGGCAAAACCATAAATGGCAAAGAACATGTCTGGTAAGTATGTGTGAAGGAGAAGTAGTTGTGAAAGTAGAACATTTTATCAGATATTCAAGAATAAAATCAAACCAGTCTAATCACCAGACTGCTAGATATGAACATGGAAGATGTGGAATCATATATTGACCAAAGACTCTTGAAGCAGACTTGAAAAAGGAAACTCCTCACAATTTAACTTAAGTTACCATGAGATCTATTCATCATCATCCTCCAGAGTGGAGATATTTTGATTTGTTAAAAAAAAAAAAAGAATAAGTTGTTAATTGTTTGAAACCCTAAAGTCAAGTGAAAGAGAGAGAGCTGGGCAGCTTTAAAAATCCATCTGCCACCCAGCACTGTCCCAGCTGCTGTGAAGGAGGAGGAGGAGAGTGAAAGAGAGAGAGATGGGCAGCTTTAAAAATCCATCTGCCACCCAGAACCCTCCCAGCTGCTGTGGAGGAGGAGGAGAAGAGAGAAAGAGAGAGAGCTGGGCAGCAGTGTTTCCAAAGTATATGCCTACCCAGTATCCTTCCAGCTGCAGTGGAGGAGGTGGAGAGAGAGAGATGGGCAGTGGCTAATCTGTGTCTTCCACATGCCCCTTTAACTGAAAGGCACTGGATGGATAGGATGAGCAGAGCTTTTCAGTTGTGATGCCAGTTATGATACAGAGATGCAGCAGAGATCTAAGGGAATTGGGAAGGTTCAATGATCAAGGGACAGCTATTTGTGGTCGGGAGTGATCTGGGAGCAGAAATTGAGATTGTGTGGGGGAAAGGAAGATACGGAAGGAACAGAGAAAAGGGGGATTACAAAAGAAAGCTGGATCGATGTTTGAAAGCTGTCCTGCCTTCAGTTCACTCTGTTTCCCAGAATGGACTATAGAGCATGCCAATCATTCCACAGAACCTTACCTTGCTCCTTTGCAATCCCAGGTCGGTTAAAAATAAAACCCATATTATCTATGACCTCCTCTTAGATGAGGATGCCAACCTGGCTTGCTTTACAAAGACCTGGCTGGGAGAGGATAATGCTATAACTTGGATGCAGGCCCTCCCAGCTGGGTACTTTGTAAGTGAGCAGGTAAGGGGAAGTGGGCGGGGGGTGGAGTGGCTCTGTTTCATAAGGACAACCTCACCTTGACCAGGATACCTGTCTGGAAAACAGTCCACTTTGAGTGTATGTACCTAAGCCTGAGGACTAAGGATAGTTTGGGGATTCTGTACCATCCATCCCATTGTCTAACAGACTCCTTAACCGAGCTGACGCAGCTGGTCTCAGAGCTGCTGTTGGAGTCGCCCAGACTTTAGTTTTGGACGATTTCAACATTCCACTTGAGACCAGTCTGTCGGATCTAACAGGTGGGGCTCGGTAGTTCATGGAATCCATGACAAACATGGGCCTTTCCCAATTGGTCGTCGGCCCCACTCATTGTGTGGGTCATACCCTCGATGCCGTCTTCAGTATGGAACAGGAATATCCATGGGCGGAGGTTATTAAAACCACCACATTGTCATGGACGGATCATTTCTTGATCAAGGCTGAACTAAGAGTTACTGTCCGCCCCTCTGGGGGTGGTGGACCCATTAGAATGGCCTGCCCTCAGAGACTAATGGAACCAATTGGATTCCAGAAAGCCTTAAAGGATCTAATGGTTGGTAACACCGGTGATTCTGTCAAAGTTTTGGTTAATACCGGGAATGCCAATCTCGCCAAGGCTATTAGTTTCCAGGTACAGTACAAGGTGTTGGTTATGACCTTTAAAGCCCTACATGGCTTGGGTCCAACTTATCTCTGGGACCGTTTCCTTCCATATGATCCTCCCTGCATACTTCGGTCCTCTGGGAGGAATCTTCTCCAGCCTATGAAAACTAGGCTGTCGGCGACCTCCCAGAGGGCCTTCTCTGCCATCGTTCCCAGATTATGGAACGGTCTGCCAGATAAGATCTGTCTCGTTACCACTCTAGACAGCTTCAAAAAAGCTGTCAAGACAGATCTCTTTTGGCAGGCCTTCCTGACTAGCTTTTCTGGCCCTAGGATTCGGCCACCAGCCCCCGGAGCTGCCACTGAACCACCTAACCCGCTGTGTTATTCCTCTTTGTATGACTTGGTTTTATTGTATCTTGTGTTTTAAAAATTGACTAGTTTAATACTTTTTAAGGGGAGGGTGGGTTAGGGAATTGTTGTATTATGGATGTTTTTTAATGTGTAAGCTGCCCTGATTGCGCTGCAGAGGGGCAGGAAAAATTATTATTATTATTATTATTATTATTATTATTATCGACACAATTGCTCCTAAGCTTCCTTTCCTACCCACTTCAAATTGCAAACCATGGTATACTGAAGAGCTTAGGAAGATGAAGTAGGTTGGACAACGACTAGAGAGCATCTGGCAGAAAATTCGACTCTTATCTGACAAGACTCGTCATAGGAAATTTTGTTGTTTCTATAGAGAGGCAATGTATGCAGTGGAGAAATCTTTCTCCTCTGCACATATTGTGTCTTCAGAGTCCTGTCCAGCAGAGCTGTTTAGGGTGGTAAGGGAACTGACACAGGTTCCACCTGTTCAGAACCCATTACTTAACCTGACAACGGCCTGCTGTGACTTGTTTAACAACTTCCTTGGAGATAAAATCTCTCAGATAAGAGCTGACTTAGACACCAGTGTTGTAACAGAATAAATTGATGAGGTGTCCAGCAATTCCATTGATGGAATTACACTGATTCAGTTTCAATCTGTGAGTACTGATGATGTGGACAAGCTCCTTGGTAGAGTGAGGAAACAACCTGCCCTCTTGATCTTTGCCCTTCATGGCTGGCCATCCAGGGGGGCAATGCCTTGAGGATGTTCCTTAGAGACATCATCAATGCATCCCTTAGGGAAGGTCATGTTCCATCCTGTTTGAAGGAAGAGGCGATTAGGCTGTTTCTGAAAAGACCTTCCCTGGACCCTCTGGACATGAACAGCTATAGACCAGTCTCTTTACTACCTTTTCTGAGCAAAGCGATCAAGAGGGCAGTTGCTCTTCAACTCCAAGCTGTCTTGGAGGAAACTGATTATCTAGATCCATTTCAAACTGGCTTTAGGGCATGATATGGAGTTGAGACTGCCATGGTTGCCTTAGCTGATGACCTTCGTCTGGGCATTGACAGGGGTAGTGTGATCCTGTTGGTGCTACTAGACCTCTCAGCGGCTTTTGATACAATAGTTCATGACATCATCTTGGATCGCCTGAGAAGGTTAGGAATTGGAGGCACTGCATTGCGATGGTTCCATTCCTTCCTCTCAGGCAGATTCCAGAGGGTGATGTTCAGGGACAGTCACTCTACAAGGAAAGAGCTTAATTGTGGCGTCCCACAAGGTGCCATCCTGTCCCCGATGCTATTCAATATATATATGAAGCTGCTGGGAGAGATCATCTGGAGACATGGGGCAGGGTCTTATCAGTATGCTGATGACACCCAGATATATTTCTCTATGTCTTGGTCCTCAGCTTTGACTTCAGATGGCATCTCCCCTCTCAATGATTGTCTTAAAGCAGTAATGGACTGGATGAGGAAAAACAGATTGAGACTGAATCCACTTACAGTAGTGGCCCAAACCTAGGTATTGGGTTGCAACATCCAGTCCTGGATGGGGTCACACTCTTCTCTAAGAACTGTGTTCGCAGTCTGGGGGTGCTCCTGGATGCATCACTTCAGATGATAAATCAGGTAAATGTGACAGTTAGGAGTGTCTGCAATCAGCTTCGGCTGATCTGCCAGCTGTACCCTTTCCAGGAAGCTGGGGACCTTGAAACTGTGGTGGATGCACTGGTAACCTCTCGTCTCGATTTCTGTAATGCACTCTACATGGGGCTACCCTCATATTTGATATGGAAACTCCAACTAGTATAGAATATGGCAGCCAGGTTGGTCTCAGGAACAACAAGAAGAGACCACATAGCACCAATCTTAAGATCACTTCACTGGCTGCCCATTAGTTTCTGAGTCCAGTACAAGGTGTTGGTCATCACCTTTAAAGACCTAAATGGCTTGCGTCCAACCTATCTTTGGGATCGCCTCCTTCTGTATAATCCACCCTGCACACTCAGGTCCTCTGGGAGGAATCTGCTGCAGCCTATAAAAACTAGGCTGTCTGCAACCACCCAGAGAGCCTTTTCAGCAACCGCCCCAGATTATGGAATGGTCTGCTGGATGAGATCCTTCATATCACCACCCTGAACAGCTTTAAAAAGGCTGTTAAGATGGATCTCTTCTGGCAGGCCTTTCCTGAATAGATATGTTCCCCTGACTCTGCTACAGTTCCCCTGACTCTGCTGCAGTTATTGTTATTTGTTTATTTGTATTTTATTTTAAGTGCTTTTTAAATTGTTCATTGTTTAATGGTATTTTAAGGGGGTCAGTGGGATTGTGGGATATGTAGTGTATTTTTAATGTTGTAAGCTGCCCCATTGCATTACGCAGGGGGCGGAATAAAAATTCTTATTCTTCTTATTCTTCTTATAAAGTTTGAATTAAAAAATATCAAAATCCAATCCAATATTTCATACTTGCAAATGAAATATTTTGCAAATGGAAGAATAACTTCTGTTAGATCAGGAACAAAGACCTATTACAGTCTCTCAATTGGTAGAAGTTGGGGAGATGATTTTTCACTCATTCACCCCTGAAGTCTCTGTCATCCACCTTATGGATGGCCCTTCACCCTCTGAAGCTGCTCATCAGTTATACAAGGTAAAACAATAAATGAAAATTACTTCTGCCTTCTGTAGGTTACTCCATGAAGAAAGTTCAGAGGTAGTCTGGACTCAATTAAGTATATTTTTTACTGGAAAGGGTCACGTGATCCTATAGGGTCACTTGAATTATAAAACTCAATATTTTTAAAATCAAAACTACTGTTGAATGTTTGAGTGTCTTCTGAACAGTTTTTTTTTTAGTTCAAACACATTCTTAATTCTGCAAAATTTGATTGCAACCCTATACGTCATTTCTTGTTTTATTTGGTGTAGGACATATCATTGCTGGAATGAATCTTGGATGGTTCGAAAAGACCTAAATCAATTTGGGAGTGATTGGCAATATCTTGATCCAACTCCTGTAGAAACCAGTAAAGGTAAGTCAGGCCTCTGCTCCAATCCAGACATAGCTATGGATCATAAAGTGTTGCATGTGATTAACAGGTAGACTGAGAAAGGATATAAGAATGTTATATCCATGTGAATGTCAGGTGAGAGTATACATCCTCTTTTAAACAATTCAGTGTTAGTGGAGATTGCATATACTTATTTTGATGCATGTTCAACCAGTCTACATCCCTTTTCCATAGAGGATTTGGCTTATCTTCCCCATGCATAGGAAACTCCCATACATAGGAAAGGGCCACTTTATAACTCCTAATCAAAAAGTGTCAACACTTTAGAGAGTGGACTGATTCCAGTTTAAGAACTATAATGTGGGTTTTCCCCACATGACCTGGGACTCCTAGTTTTACTCCAGCAACACAAGAAGAGGAGTTTAATGCTTTCTAAGTCATTTTGAATACTGACTTTTTGTATCCCATCCATGTAGTAAAAACAAGAGCTATAGAAAATAACATTTATTTCCTAGACTGCTGTATTTAACTTTGTGGGTAATAAATTGAGTTTCCCTGAAGTGCATGCAAACCTTGGTAGCCATTTTTTTAAGTTCTTGGGCTACCAGCGCCTATTGGTAAGATAAGGATCAAGGTCATCATCACTTGGAATACCACTGATTATTATGCTTATCCTTGTTTATCTTAGGGTCAGTGTGCAGTGGTCCTATATGGGTAAAAAGCATCAGAGATGGAGATGTTGATACTGACTCGGATGGCCATCGTGTCTTTTGTATGCTAAATGCAAGGAAAACTGCATGGGTTTCTCAAGGAAGAGGCAAGAAGACAAAACTTCATTGTGATGCCAAGCCTTGTGGCCAATATATAAGCACCAAAGGTGTTGGTAGAGACATACGTGAAGATGTCACTGATGCTTACAAACATGAATTGGGTAATGACTAATTAATTTTCCTGGGAAATTTTATCTGAATTTTTAAAACACATAGCGTGACATCAAAACATCTTAAAGATTATGAGCATCATGTTTTAATTGTATTTTCCCCCAAAGAACTGCTTAATGAAACAAAATGAGGAAGAGAATACAATACACATATAATCAAGGTTGAATGTTGACATTAATTAAGACAGCTGTTCATTGAATTAAAAATCATACAAAATTCATACAATAATCAAGTCCATTTGGAAAGATTTGTGTTGACTTGAGAAACAGTTTAGGTGAACAATTATATGTTAAGAAGCCCAAACCATGTTTTCAATACATGAGTATGATTGCTCATGAAGATTTGATATTATTCTTTTCCCCCCTAGGTTCTCTGCAAGATAAAAAAGCCTTCTATAAAGCTTGGAAGAAAATTAATTCTCAGTACCTCAATGCTCCCAATTCTGAGATTGAGAAAGATATATTATCTCAGAGAAACAGAAGTCTGAAATACACTGGGATCACAATGAAATTTAAGATGGTTAATTGTCCCATATATGGTCAAAATGTTCAGATCAACTGGGTGCTTGAAAACTTGTGTGATGAGATCAAAGAAAGGAAATTCAACCTGAGTGCTCAAGGAATGGTACACAATGGATGTTCATTAGAACAGCTCTGGAAGGAAAATATGCACATCTCACTTGGTCCAAAAGAAGGTAATTTTATTTATTTCAAATAATCGTATAGAGCCCCTCAGCAGTTCTTCTAAGTCAAAATAAAATGTAACAGTGCATAAGTCATACTATGCATTCAGTGCCAAAAAGTCACCATTGTGCAACAACATATTCTGCTGATAGCATCCAAAGGAAAGTTGTGCCAACAGCATGCTCATCTGTGCCTTGTCTTTGCAAATTGTGCATTGTGCACAGTGCATAAAGCACTGTGGTTCTGCATCCTATACTTCACATTGTGATTGCACATTGTACTTTGTAGTTGTGCTTCCTATACTTTGTAATGCAGGTGTGCATCATGTATTGTGAATTGTGCAATGGTAAAGCTTCTAGTAATTGACAGGTGTTGGTCAACGTTGCTATTCTGCATGGGGTTTTTGTTGTTGTTAACTGCCGTTAAGTTGACTTTGATGACCACATGAATGAGACACTTCCAAATCACCCTACCATCAACAGCCCTGCCCAGCATACCAGCATATCTCTATGCTATTTATGCTATGGTAAGGGGATGTTTGATTGCAGCCACTATACATGAACAGAAGAATACATTAAAAAGCCTGGAAAAGAAAAAGTAATTGTCTGACATTTAAAAATACAGTAATGTTAATGCCAAGTGAGCTACTTTCATTCTTGTAAAAGAAGCAACTGAGACAATCCTTATTTCTGGTTGGAAGCAATTACAAGACAAATGAGCGTCTTGTTTCCATTTCCATTAGAATTTCTGGTTCCAAATTGCTTTCTGGAGTACTAATATGAGTCAACCATATGGGTAAAAATAGAATGGGAAAAGAGTTTAAACGGGGGAAAGAAGGGACAGTATAAATAATATGGATGTGTTAGTTTTTGGTGCCAAGAGTGGCAGCTTTCGCAGTCGGTATGTGAAGGACATTCACTGAGGCCATGGAGGTAACAGAGGTTTTAAAGTATATTGCTGAAAAGTACTGCAGAGGTGTTTTTTTTTTAAAGTGGGGAACCAAAACCTGGAGGGGATTCACTACCCTATTGACCTCAAAGCCATCAGTCTCTACTGGGCATAGTTTCAGTGTTTCATGGACAGGTCAATCTGAAGCTACCCATATATGTCAGGCCATATCCTTCATAAGTTAAAGTTTCTGTATAGTCTTTAAAGGTAGCTCCAGCTAAAGCACATTACAGTAGTCTAGCCTGAGTGTCACCAAAGCATGAATGCATGTTCTGCCTTCTCCAAAAAGGCTCACAACACCCACCTGAGCTGATAAAAAGTGTTTCTGATCAATACCACCACCTGAATGCCCTCGGTTAGTGCTGACTATGGAAACACTCCCTCCCTGGTATCTTTGACCTTCAAGAAGAGAGCAGCCACATTCAAAGCTTTAGGATTCTATGGACTACAGGCCACTTGCAGCTTTTGAGGGGGCTCCTTTTTGCAGGCTTGCAACACTTTTAACGCGCGCGTGCACACACACACACACACACACACACACCAAGCTCCCCCTAATTCAGCATTTTATTTTATTTTTATTTTGGAAGCTTCCAGGAATAACTCACCTCCCGCCCCCCCCCCCCCCGCTCACTTGGGAATATTATTAAACTGAAAGAAGACTATCAACCACATCTGATTTTGTTTTTGTTTTTCATTATGAGCTGGTGCTAATGCAGATGATAGTGGATTTGTTGCTATGCCCCTTTATTCCCAACTTATGGTGACCCTAATGTTGAACTCATCATGAGGGGCATTTGTTTGTTTATTTAGAGATGGTTTGTCTTTGTCTTCCTTTAAGACTGAGAGTATGACTTGCCCAAGGTCACCTATGGCTGAACAGGGATTTGATCACTGTTTTTCAGAGTTATAGTGCAACACTTAACCCACTACACCATGCTGGCTTTCTTGACCATGCATACGTGAAGCTAAAAATTGTTTCCTGGACCTCTGGAAGTTTCCTTTCTTTGCTCTATACAGACTAATTGATTTTTATACCCAGATTTGTTGAATTAAAACCCAAAGTTTTGATCTTGAAGACCCCACTAAGATTTTCCCTAAATTTCCTTAAGATGCCTAGGATCATTAAATGAAGATAAGAGAAAACGCTGACTGTAATCTGCATATTGATGGCATTAAGCCAAAAACTCTGAGGGACTTTCCCCAGTATATTTATTTTTGTTAACTGCCCTAAGGTAATAGGGAGGCAAGGGGTGGGGTGGGGGTAATAAAATTGTCCCAAATAATGATTGCCAGCATAATAACAATTAAATCTAAGACCAAAGAAATGGTAACAAAATCCAAGTGGTAAAATAAACACAAAAAAAGATCCCAGCATGATATTTGAAACCACAAGGAAGTCTGAAGAGAGATAGCAGTTGTGGGGGCATGGGATAATATATCCATATTGTTCAATAATTTTAGTCTTTGTTTCCTCTTTTCTTGTTTGTTCTTAACTGTCCTTGAATCGATCTTGATTCATGGTGGCCCTACAGATGAGATGGCTCCAAGACCCTTTGTCCTCCACTGCTCTGCTTAATTCCTGCAACCCCATACCTGTGACCTACTTAGTACAGTCCATCCATCTAGCATGTGGCCTTCCTCTCTTCTTACTTCCCTCCACCTTTTCCAGAATTATTGCTTTTTCCAAAGAGCCCTCCCTTCTCATCATGTGTCCAAAGTACGACAGCCTCAGTTTGGTCATCTTGGCTTCCAGGGAGGTTTCTGGCTTGATCTGCTCTAGGATCCATTTGTTTGTCCTTTTGGCTGCCCATGGGATTCTCAGCACTCTTCTCCAGCACCACATCTCAAAGGAGTTGATTTTCTTCCTACTCTCACATCCATATAGGGAGTACGATGGCTTGTATGATTCTAACTTTTGTGGTCATTTGTATATCTTTGCATTTTAGAATCTTTTCTAGTTCTTTCATAGTCACCCTCCCCATTTTTAGGGGTGTTGCAGACTGGCCTAAAGGGTTGGCCTGAGGGTGGGGTTGGGGCGGGGAAGCCGCATGCTGGCCGCCCCAACCCCAGCCTGATGCTGTTCTTACACCATGCACCTGTATGCATGGCATGTGGCATCAGGATGCCCTCCCAACACAGTGTGTAAACACACTGCACTAAAAAGACGTGGAAGAGCTGCAGTACCGGCTCTTAGGGCGGGGTTTTGGACTGCGGCGCGCGGTTGCCACGACCCCGATCCACTGCTAGCAGGGGCAGTCTAGAGCTGCCCGTCTGCATAGACCCTTAGTCTGCTTCTGATTTCCAGTCCCCATTTCTATCAATGTTTGATCCCAGGTATGGGAAATCTTTTGCTATTTCTATTTCTTCATTGTCTAGGTTGAACTTGTGAAGGTCCTTGGTGGTCATTATTTTTGCTTTACTTATGTTCAGCATTAATCCTACCTTAGCACTTTCTTCTTTGATGTTCCTTAGTAGGTGTTCCAGGTTTGTGAGGTTTTCTGCTAGTACTCTGGTGTCATCTGCATATCTTAAATTGTTGATATTCCTTCCTCTATTTTCACTCTTCCTTCTTCTGTGTCCAAGCCTGCTTTTTGTATATTATGTTCTACATTCAAGTTGAACAGATAGGGTGAAAGGATGCAGCCTTGTCTGACCTCTTTGCCAATTGGGAACCATTCTGTTTCTCTGTGTTCTGTTCTGACAGTAGCATCTTGTCCTGAGTACAGATTCCTCATCAGGACTATCAGATGTGTTGATACTCCAATGTCTTTAAGGGCATTCCATAGCCTTTCATGATCTATGCAGTCAAAGGCTTTGCTATAGTCTATAAAGCACATGCTGATATTCTTTTGGAATTCCCTGGTGCGCTCAATTTGCCATCGTATGTTTGCAACGTGGTCCCTGGTGCCTCTTCCTTTCCTGAACCCTGCTTGGACCTCTGGGATTTCTCTCTCCATGTATGGTTGGAAACTATGTTGCAGAAATTTGCTGGCATGGGAGATCAGTGCCATGGTTCTGTAGTTGCTGCAGTCTCTTGTGTCTCCCTTTTTGTGTATAGGGATGTATATTGATCACTTCCAATCTGTTGGCCATTGTTTTGTTTTCCATATCTGTTGATATATGTTGGTCAGCACTAAAATTGACTGTCAATGTGGATCGCAGCAGTTCAATTGGAATATCGTCTGTTCCTGGTGTTTGGTTTTTCACTATTTCTCTTATTGCAGTTTCCACCTTGTTTTTTTAGGATTTGGGGTTCATCTTCATATAGATGCTGAAAAATACAAAAAACAAGGGCCTCATTCCCATTACATAATAAACTGGTTTTCAAACTGATCTGAACTGGTTTAAATGGCCCTTGTTTGTATGTGTGCCAAATGTCTGGCACAGTTTGCTGAGGGCGGCACAGTGCTAAACCCATTTAAATCAGTTCTTCTGGATCCGCAGCATTTCCTGCTTCTTTTGAAATGAATTGATTCAGTGCAAGTGTGAATGTACTGTTTATTTGATTTGGTTCCTGTGGCATGGTCATTCTTGTGAGGCAACACCATGTTGAATCGATCCACTGCTAAATGTGAATGCAAAGTGGATTAAATTGAAATGGGTAGGTTTGATCACAGCTAGAATAGTGTGAACATCTATTCAGTGCTAAATTACTTCATTGATTCGACTAAAAAAAACAAAACCAATTTATTTTGTAGTGGGAATGAGGCCAAGATGGAACTTTGCAGGCCAGTGGCCATGTAGTAGAAAAGAAATAAAAGTTCAAAGTTATCATAATACTAGGCCCCTAATGCCCAACCTGAACAAATAATCCAGATGGATAGTATAATAACTTGTACTAAAAACTGCTGAGAATTCAAGGACCACATTGCCCTATTCATTCCCAAGTATAATTAATCTTTTAGGATCACTAAAGCTGTTTCCATTCCCAAATCAGGCCTGAACATTTTAATAAATGTTGTTTTACAGTGAAGAAAATCCTGATAGATATCCCATACGATAGCTATGGACCTCACCTTTGTGATGATAATATTATGAGAGTGGTAGTAGTCTCAGTGCCAGAGCCCAAAGGAGAAATCATGATGATGGAGAGAGATATCCTAATCGACAGTCTACCAATTGAGATAAAGGTAAAGATTTTTGATACTCTTGTAATAATTGAGAAACAAGTCACCAACAGGCTTAATGTTTTTATTTTCCAGCATACTATCTGGACATGTGCAATATAGGGGTTATTTAGACAGTGAAAATAATCCATATAGAATCTGGGTTGAATCTTTTTTGTTCACATGCATTTTGAATGCATCCAATTAGGTTTGGAGTGGGGGCTGCCAAAAAATCCACTTAACCTGGAATAATTGATGTCAGTTTTACCCTCTTAATTTTTCTAAAAGATTGACATTCTCAGCTGTGTAAATAACCAATGCGAATTGACCTGGGATAAAACTCTGCATGCCTTGAACATGCTTCAAATACATTTGCATCATCTACTCCACCTTTATTTGAGTGCTGACATGTGTCAGCATTCTTGCAGAGATGCACATAGATGCGGTTCCATAGTATGAACAACAAATTCACAGTGTATTTGGGGTGAAATGAATGAATAACAGTTTTTTCACCATGAATTTTAATATATAAGAGAATGATTTCCATTTTATTTAGCAAATGTATAGAACTCCAGGTTTCCAAGTTGTCACAAAGTCTGGGTGACACATCACATGTATTTTGATTTCCTTTGGAAGAGAAAGTGGTGGAGTATTTACAGCCCCCCCCCCATTTGTTCTCTTTAATAAACAAGTGGACCACAAGTGGTTGCAAATGATATGCGCTTCTACCATGCAGCTTATTATCTGCCATTCCCCATTAGGCACCTGTATCCTATTAGGCACCTTCATCTCTCTTTCTTTCCCACTTTCTCTGCAACTTTTCCAATATTGATTTCCTTTACACAGACACATCTCCCTTCCGTCCTTTAGCCAGAAACTGTGGATTCCATCGCTATTTCAAGATCTGATGGGTTTTCATTTCCAAACAGCAGAGCCAGATCTCTTTTCCAGAGGCCACTTCCTAACCATTAATTGCCACAAAAAGACATCCAAAAACTGTCTATATAACAGCCAATTTTCACATCTTGTAAATCAGTAGAAAGGCTTGAGATTTTGGAGCAATGTAAAACAAGAACTTCGTTGTTGTTGTTGTTGTTGTTGTTGTTGTTTTTTACTAGATTTTAGACCACCCCAAGTTGAATATGTCATGCTGTACAGAAATCACATTCTCTAATCCCCTGAAAGAAGACCTCAAGAACTGTGTGCTCCACCTAGAGGGCTATGGACTGATTGGTGAACCAATAGCTACTGAGTAAGTTAAGCTATGGGTCTGGTGGGTACTCATACTGAAGTGATCTGTGGTACATTCTCTATTGGCTGTGATGTCCCATATCAGAAGCTAGTTGTGACATGAAGACAATAAACTGCATTGAATACCATGTATCATGGCATCCATTACTCAAGAGAAGTCAACTCACAACATTAAAAGTGTTTAAAGATCAGAAAAAAACACAACATACATTATTTGTCCTTTATTTTTTTTCTGCAGATTGGGAACACTGAATGGTAATCATAAGGCACAAACTTGTGTAGAGTTTACTCCATGCAGGTATGGCAAACACCAATTTGTTGCGAGTGTCAGCTGCCATAAGTTTTGCAACTGCAAAGGATATGCCAGTATAGACATGGGTGGTCCATCAACAACATCTGGAGAAGGAGGTGCATAAGTGATATGTAAATTAAGAGAATAACATTTTAATATATAAGTAATAAAGTTATATTTTGAAATTTGGTAGTATGTTATGTAAGCGTTGTGTATAGGTTCTGGACTAATCTGGGCATGCTTAATCAAGTGGCAATGTGATCTAATGGAAACACAAATAGATATACTGTTAAAATTTTGTTATGGCTATAATCAAAGAACAAATACACTATAATTAAAGAACAAATTTTGCAATGTTATTTTGATTCTGACCATTCCAGACATGTGTATTTAATTATCACTGTATATTCAAAGAGCATTGATTGATTGGCATGGACATATTCAGATATTTTCCACAAGTTAGAATTGACACATTCTAGCTAGAGTAGACTGATTTATTCAGTAGGATTTACACAAGTACAGTAGTTGATTATGTGGGTCTAATTTAGTTGACACTAGCAATTGAAATTAGGCCATAGCATATAAAATAACACATTCATTTGTGATACAGACATAAGTAGTGCACATCTGGCACAGGAGGAAAAAAAACTCTGTTTACTCGTGCATATGATATTGTTAAGTAACAATAGACAAACTTATTCATGTGTAGGCTTCTAAAACCTTTGTAGGTCTGGTTACTGCCTACCAATACATCTGTAGGTTCATTCAGTCATATACTGCCTACCAATACAGTGGAGGTTCATTCAGTCCTATACAATTTTATCTGTTAAGTTCTAAGAGACATTACTTCATGATTTGGAAACAACCACCATAGTCAAGACACTTTACACAGCATACAACAACATTCAACCAGGTTGTGATTCTACAGGACCAAATTTTAAACCAACTTTAAAAATATAATATTGAATAAAACTATTCTTAGTAATATGGATATGAAACACTGTTGAATGTATTTTCTAAGCAAATTCTGATTTTATCTTTCATGAGTAACCATGATGTGACACTCATTGTTATAGTAGATCCATATATGAAAAGGCATATTTTTTCATTTTGCATGTGTTTGTGCTTCATTCTCACATCTTTGTCATTATTATAGACCTTGAACACAAGACTGGAGATAACTGTGTGTAGTTATTGCTCAGTGATAACTTAATTTGGGGTGGAGCTACTTCATTTTCGGCAGATCCATCCAGTCTGAGAACAAAACTGAACTGAAAGTCCAGATATAAATTGGTCCAGATGTTATTTAAAATTTCAGTTATAGAAGGTCTATTTTTAAAAAAAAAAAAAAATAGAAGGTCTTTAAATTAATGTATGTAAATATTCTAATATTATTCTCATAATATTAAGGTAAAACACTATAAAACTGCCATTAATTCTTAACAATGTGTGTTGTACCCCTATTTAAAAATGTAAAATAGTGTGTGTGGGGGGGAAACTTTATGAGAAAGGATGTCTCGACAATATGAAACTCTTTAGCAAAACATTTTAAAAAGTCAAATGATGTGATTTTTTGGCATTCTGAGAATTTGGGCAAAAACCAATGTTTTGCTTACAAAAACAATATTTTATTAAATATTGTATTTTGCATAAAACATTTTTTTCACAAAAATACTTTTTTAAAAAACAAAAAATGCCAAAATTAAAAGTTAAATAATGTGCAAAAACTCTAATAAGTTTCCCTAGTGGAGAGAAACTTTTTTAAATTGAATTTTATTATTAAAATGTAACAATTACATCCATAACACATTTACACATCACAAACATAGTACATAGTACATTTACATCACCCCCCTTCCCTATTCCCCAACACTTAACTACCACCCAATCACCCTGTGCATTCACTAAACAATAAAAAATTATACTTTCAGTATGATTACTTTTGAATGATTTATATCCTTCCGATAAATGAAGACTTGCCTTAAATATGTAACAAACCTATATGAACCCCTAATAGCCTATTCTAGACTTACTTTCTTGTACTCTACATGTCATCTTGTATTCCAATAACGTATTCCCTCTCTAGTTCCTTATCCCATATTTTCAGCAATATCATTATCCATTATTTTGTCCTGATTTTCATACCAAGCTTCTTTCCATATTTATTCTTGTTGTTTTCTATTATAATATTCTCTAATTTTTTCCCCATTTTTTAACCACATCTTCTTCTGTTTTGTTTTTTAACAACCCTGTTAATATGTCCGATTCCATAGCCTGCCATATTTTGTCCATCCATTCTCTTATGGTTGGTATTACTGATTGTTTCCACTTGCTCGCATACAATATCCTCGCTGTAGTCACCATATAAAGTATTGTACATTTATTGCTATCTTCACATTTTTTCTCTAATGTTTCTGTCATATTTAATAAAAACAGAGGTTCTAAAGGTATTTCAGTCTCATAAATTTCCGACATTAAACCACATATCATCTCCCAATATTTTTTCGCCTCAACGCATGACCACCATAGATGATAAAATGTGGCCTTTGGTTTGCCACATTTCCAACAATTATCTTTTCCTATCTTATATAGTTTATTGATTTTTTCAGGTGATATATACCATCTATATACCATTTTGACATGGTTTTCTTTATAATCCTGACAGCAAGTGTATTTGTTGGTATTGTACCATGCTTTTTCCCATGTCTCAATGTCAATTGATTTTCCTATATCCTGGGACCATTTTATCATTGTATCTTTTATTTTTTCACCTTCCAAATCTTTTTCTCTCAGTGCCTTGTAATATTTTGAAATATGTCCTCTCTTTTTATCAAAGATTATTCTATCTATTTTGTTTTGTCTATTTGTTATCCCTGGATCTCTACTATCCATTTTATATCTTTCCTTCACTTGATTATACAAAAACCAATCTCCCTGTATTCTTTCATCAAATTGATTTCGTGTCTTTATTGATTCTTCAATATCCCCCCTCCAGTTTAATATCTCTTTGTATGTTAACCACTTTACCTCTTTTCTTTTTGATCTCCCAAAAAGAGCCTCTTGTGATGAAGCCCAAATCGGAATTTGTGGATAGAACTATTTTTTTTATTTTTAACCATGACTTTAATAAAGAGTTTCTTACAAAATGATGTGCAAAATTTTTGTTGTCCTTAAGTTTCTCATATAACATATAAGCGTGAAAACCATAAATCATGTTGGAACTTTCCAAAGTTAATAATCTTTCATTTTTTAGTTCTACCCATTCCTCTAACCAACTGAGGCACATAGCTCTATAGTACAATTTGAGGTTCGGTAGTCCACAACCTCCTTTGATTTTTTCCCTCTGTTAGTAGTCTCCAGCCTATTTTGGCTTTCTTGCCTTCCCAGATAAACTTCATCAGATCTTTTTGCCAACCCTTTAGCCGCTTTTCATCACTAATTACTGGAAGGTTTTGAAATAAGTACATTAACCTAGGTAATATACTCATTTTAATTGTTTCTATTCTGCCTAGGAAGGATAACTGTCTTTTAGACCATCTAGCCAAATCCTTTTTAATTTCAGATAGTTATTTTTAATATTTCAGATAGTTATTGCCAAACAAATCTATGTTCCTTTTAGTAAGAATAATTCCCAGATATTTAACTTTCTTCTCAATTTTGAATTTAGATATTCTTTCTAGTTCTTTTTCATCCTCTGGTTTCATATTTTTTGTCAAGATAACTGTTTTTCTCTATTTACATCAAACCCTGCTACCATGCCAAATTCTTCAATAAACTGAATCAGTCTCCTAATACTGTTTTTTGGGTCCTCCAGGAAGCATATGAGATCATCAGCAAAAGCTTGGATCTTGTATACAATTTTTAAAATTTTGACTCCCTCTATCTCCTTCTCTTATTTTATTATTCAAGACTTCCAATACCATTATAAACAAAATTGGTGACAAAGGGCATCTTTGTCTTGTGCCCTTCTCTATCCTGATTTTTTCTGTCCTTTCTTGATTAATTACAATCTGGGCCTCTTGTTGCACCGGCACAAAGGACACCGAACGTGATTATTTTGGGTAAATCATTGGCCACAAATTTTATTTTTGTACAGGGTCTGGATATCAATCAATTAAACATTTAAATAACAGTTTCTTAAACAAGAATTTGTTCTTGACGCATGCATACATGTAGTTAAGCGCAAGCGCTATGGATTAATTGCTTCTAAAATGGCATGCGTCAAGTCCATTAGTTTATGCAGTATTTCACCACAATAAATAATCCCTCCCCCATCCAGATATGACGTCATAAGAATTCTTATGACATCATAACATTATGACATCATCCAAGGTTAAAATGACATCATACAAATTTGGTTAACCTAATGTCATATACCAAATTTAGGAAATTTTATTAACCCAATTAGTATTTTCTAATTAACCTAATTATTCCCCGAGGGGGGGGGTCCCTGCCTGACAACCAAATTTATCAATCCCAATAAAACCAATAGACCCTGAACCTCCAGTTGTGACTAAATTATACATTAACAAACTATAATTTTTTACCACAAACAATTCAAACAATTCATTATGACTCCACCCCTACTAACTGTTAACCAGCATATTAGTAAAACTTTTTAACTTGTAATTGGTAATCTTACTATTCTCAGGGAGTGCGAAAAACCCAAATTGCTCCACTGGGAAAATTCCCTCCCGGCTCCATGAGGCGACCAGCCAAAGCCTGAGAGTAAATAACATGTTTACCAATTAATTAAGGGTGGGAGGGATGGGTTGCTCGTCTGCAATTCCAAAATGGTTTCCAACAGATGGCAGCGTGAGGCTAAATAGCCTCCTGAAATCTCGCTCGCAGTCTTGTGAGATTTGAAGTCTCGCGAGACCCAGGAGCGAGACTTCCATTTGATTGGCTAAGCAGGCCGGCAAGGGTAGGCCTTCTGGTCTGCTCAGCCAATCATGCGTTGGTGCCCTTTTATGGGCCCGTCGCAACATCAGGCCCCTCCCGACACGTCGGGGGGGGTCTTTGCACCGGCACAAAGGACACCGAACGCGATTATTTTGGGTAAATCATTGGCCACAACTTTTATTTTTGTACAGGGTCTGGATATCAATCATTTAAACATTTAAATAACAGTTTCTTAAACAAGAATTTGTTCTTGATGCATGCGTACGTTTAGTTAAGCGCAAGCGCTATGGATTAATTGCTTCTAACACGGCATGCGTCAAGTCCATTAGTTTATGCAGTATTTCACCACAATAAATAATCCCTCCCCCATCCGGATATGACGTCATAAGAATTCTTATGACATCATCCAAGGTTAAAATGACGTCATACAAATTTGGTTAACCTAATGACATATACCGAATTTAGGAATTTTTTATTAACCCAATTAGTATTTTCTAATTAACCTAATTATTCCCCGGGGGTGTGTGTGTCCCTGGCCACCACAGGAGGGGGCCAGCCTAGCTTGGCATCCCCTCCCCCCCATTTCTCTTTTAATGTATGGTTCCAGATAAGTCCAATACTTCATTTCCCACCGGGTAGAGATAAACTCCATCAGCCCTGTACAAATGTGGCATAAAACCTGAACTACTTCATAGTCAACAATAACAACTCTCGTTCCCCCCAAGGTCTTGTCCACATCTCTAAGTAGCCAACATCAGATGCTACCAAGATCACCGAAGTAACAACTTTGACCATGTGAGCACATTAATTGGGATCCTTCTCTTCACCTCTTGCGTTCCAGCAACAATTCTTTTTTTTTAAAGTGTAAAGCCATCATTTTCAAAATCAGTTATTTGTAATCAAAATAGTAAGATCTTGGTGTGTGTAAAAGACGCCAACAGTTCAATAATTCTAGGTAGCATTCATATACGACCCAACCTCACAGTTCCAACATCTCTCAATCCCATGGTCGAATCTTCGATGAAGTACCGTTCAGCCCCAGACACTAAGCTGCGTCCAAGCATCGATATGTCTCTGCCATTCAAATCTGCTAAATACAATAGTAAACATGTCAGTGAAATAAAAGTGCAATTTGCCTCAAGTGTGCACATAAGACTTAACAGACCTAGAATGCCCTCAGCCAAGTTTGCAACTTGAAGTATTGCTTAACCAAGTATTGCAGTATCCGTCGCTGTCAAAATCCTAAAAGAATGAAAGAAAAATTGTGCCGCAGGCACAACCAACATGTATCAAAGCCTTCCGCATTCCCGCCTCAAATTAAAACTGTGTTGATGGAAGGCCAGAGAAATGTGAAAATAAATATCATGTTACTCTTGGCCTTATTCTGAGGCATTCTGACACTGTGAACACTGAACCAATATGGCCGTCAGGTGCCCTAACAAAATTGCAGATTGTCCTAATTCCCAATTGATCGTCTTGACCACCAAATGGTCAGATGAATCTCCTGTTCAGAAATATGGACATCCAAATATGAAAAAGTCCAGCCAGAATCATCAGGATAGAACCAGAGACGATTTCACTAATTACCAAGGCAGCAGAAAAGACCAATAAAATTGCTGCTCCAGGCAATGTTGCATCTTCGGGTGTGAAACATGTTGATGGGAAATATTGCCAAATCCTAATCAGTATTGTACCTGATAATGGCAAACAGTTATCCAGTAATACATGGACTCCCTAGCCCATCCCTTGAAAGCTCTATGAACACTAAATTGAGCATTAGGGTCATTAAACTCCAGCTTTAAAATAAAATGACATCTCTGCCATCCAGCCCTTAATGGCACTGGAGATAACCTAATTGTCTAAGGTGTACAGCAAGATGAATGGTCACCTCAACCCTCAAGGGCCAACCCTCAACCCCCTGACATTTAAGAAGAAAGATCCCAAGGCTCATAACGCAAGCTGATATGACTTGCTTGTCGAAGGGGCTATGGACTGGAGTGTCTCCTTGTTGATTTTTATTGTCCAAGGCTTCAACGATGCGCTGATACCTCCCGTGGTCAGGCAGCTGCCTCGGGAGCCAGTTGACCAAACCTGTAAAACTGAAAACGTGAAAGGAAGTCCTCGAAAAGATTTAGTCATTCAAAAACATATTGAACTTGGAACAAAACATTAAACTTCAAACATTGTGCCACCATATTCTACACCAGTGTTAATGTATTAATCCATTTAGAGATCTAGGAGTACACTAAGTGTACAACATTTTTTGTCATCACACCAGAACCACACCCTTTTGTTTGCAATTGATCCGTACACAAATAGACCATGACCACGATAGGATAATTCTAAGCAAGTGAGGTCCTGTCCACCCATTATCGACCCAGGATTGAGGCCATCCCTCAAACTCCCACTTACTGTTAGAAATATATCCCAAAACCATGTGCCCCACCATCATCGGAGTGTACCTGACGTTCTGCCCATTAGAGCATTTCAGATCTCCCCACAAAGACACACCATTAAATGATCCAAAATTGGCTCCCAGATCTGTAAATCCTCTGTCATTCCAGAATTAATTCTGATGCGGTGATGAGTGGAGGGTCCCTCACACCCCTAGTAGCGATTCACAACGGTGCGCCTGGCACTATAACTTCACACACAAAGTTTAATGAACCTGTAATGGATTGAAATTTATGTAACATGGCCTTAGATTTGTATCTTGTCAACCTCCCTTGAAGCCTCACACACCCTCCCAGATGATTCTAGGTGATTACCTCTGCAGCTATTACATTTATGGTCAAACCTGCAGGGCTGCCTCCTCTATTTACCTGCATTGCTGAACTGCTCATCATATTGCCACCAGGCGGACCCCCATAGAATTAAATTGGCCCTATGTGTATGCCATAATCATTATCTCCTGATCTTTGTAGAATTCTGGAGATCTAGCTGTTTTTGTCTCATCTATAACACACCTGCATATGGTAAAAACCCTTTTTTCAATTCACAAAATTCCTTTCAAGCTTAGGGCGATCGTGGGACTGAAGTTCTTTTAGTAGGGCAAAGAAAAACCCCACAACCTAACCATGATCCTTGTTTCAGGATCCTGGAAAGTGAGCGTAATTAATTCAATGTAGTCACTGTTCCACATTCTATCCTTAGTAGCAAAGGGGAGGTGTTATCCCAAGGGGCGTGGAGCTACCTGCATTTGGATTATAGACAACCACTCTGTCAGCCCCAGAATTGTCCAAAACTTTTACCAGTGGCTTTGCCCTTGCATCCCCACCATATAAGCCAGATTGTGGTTGCCCAGCACCCTCAAATCCGCAGCCTGAGCTAGCCCAGGATTTGTCAAGGGTGTCGCCAGTGTTGCGAACATAGGGCGCTCAATTCTGGAGCTCAGCCCCTTATGACCACCGAAAGCCCCTACTGAAGAGGGCCATCATGCCACCAGATTAACAGCATGCGTCAAACTTGAAGCATCAGGTGATGCTTGCAGAGCTCCCACCACAAGCGTCGCAGAAGCAGCTCGTGTATTATGTTGTCTCGCATAAACACTTGCCACTCTGCTGCAAGCCAACAGTCTCAGGAGTCGGCCCATTGCCTTGACCTGAAACAATCACCATTTGAATTAAGTTTAATAGATCCGCTGAAGTGGGTTGATCCAGCACAGGGGCAGCTGCACCCTGTTGTCCCACACCAGGAACTTTCTTTACAAGCTCCAATACACCAGCTACAGTTGGATGCCCAACCTCCATAGCTGCAGTAGTAAGGAAACCACGTGCCATAACCACTGGAGGTGTCGTATGTGCCGTAGCCGGTTGGACCTGAAACAGCAGTGCACATACACCTCGATCCACTACCTAAGAAGTGCTAGCCTGTGACTCCACCTTAACATCCCCCCCCCCCACACAGCCCTTGTTAAGCTAACTGTTCAAAGACCGCTGCACACGCCTGCATCATGTAAGCAATCTGGGCCAAATGTGTAGCAATCTCATCATCACTATTATTGTGGATTATACACCTGCTTAGGCACAGACTGGTGATTTTTAGAGTCAACAGATGCTGTGCGCTATTTAGATACAGCCGCGGCATGTATGGTGGCATCTTCCCACATGGCAGTATTGTCCAAAAAGATTACTTTAGCACCTCAAACTAATGTGTACAGGATATAGTATTCTTTTAAAGCTATAACCTTAAAATTAATGGTCATGCAATTACTATTGACCTCAAAGAGGCGGATATAAATAAATTTTATTATTATTATTATTGTTATTATAATTACCATGATTCCCTAGTATTATTTAATTATTAGCCAATTAAATACTCAAACCTCAATTTTTAAATAGGCAGAGGTTAGCGTGTCCCTGGATGGGCACTAACCTGTAGGTCCACCCCAATTAAACTATAATGATGAATTATTAATACTAATTTTATTAATAATGGTATTATTTAACTATTCATATTACTATTGTGTACTTATAGCAAAACCAACTCCCACTCTTGTATGGGAGGGAAGGGGGGTAGTAAAAGCAAAGCCCCCAGATCAGGGCTTATGAATGAATGGCACGTGCCCCCATCAACCAATGTGAATAATAATAATAATAATAATCCTCACCCAAATACCCCACACTCCTGATTTCTTTCTTTTTTTTGGGGGGGGGGGGAGGGTTTACAAGTAAAGCCCAAAGCAGGGCCATAAACATCAAAGGTAATGTGCCCTTAATTAAAGGCTGTCCACCAAACCAGAGGAGGCCCTTACCCTAGACTGCCCACAGGGGGTGCCACTATCCCACTCCAACTCTTGACTTAACTAATGGCACATGTCCCATTCAATATTGCCACCTGAAATTCAGGTTAGCCACCAATCCCAGAGGAGGCCCTTAACAACACTCCCACAGGTGGTGGCAGAATGCCTTTCCCCCCCATTTTTTTTTTTTAGGCCAGACTGGTGTACTTGGGCTGGCCAACAAGGCTTTTTTTGGGGGGGCCAATAATATGAGAGGAAAAAGGGGAGGGGGGAATGTGCTTCACCGTCAGCCACCTCCAATTATACCAATTCACCTAACCGGGAGCGGGGGGAGGAGCGGGCCTTGAACCCCAAGGCCGTCCGCTCTGTTCAGGGCCTGTCCCTCTGGGTGTAATTTTTTTAATTGCACTAATTAGCGCCACACCACCGGCCTACATAAGCCATCACAACTGGCCTCAAAGGCCACCAGGAGTCAGGCCAGCAGCCAGCCCAGGCCGCGCCTAGGCCTTAATCTCCCAGCAGAGGAGCCGCGGCTTTTTTTTTTATAGCCGCGCTCGACTCCACTGTCCAAGCCCAGTCCTCAGGCTCCCCTGAGGAGGGCTATGCTGCCACCCAGCAAGGCTGTGGCCAAGGGTCCTAAGAGAGCCGCAGCCTGTCTCCAAGGCTGTGCTCCGCTCGTCCCTCGCCGAAAACACGAGCTGCGGCTGTATTTTTTTAAAGCTGCGCTCGCTCTCCACCAAGTTCCTGCTCCTTCCAGGAGGCTCTAGGCCTATTCAAGGCCTCCAAAAGCCAGGAGCCCAGGAGCAGACGAGCGACTTGCTCATCTGCAATTCCAAAATGGCTGCCGACATGTGGCAGCATGAGGCTAAATAGCCTCCTGCAATCTTGCTCACAGTCTCGCGAGATTTGAAGTCTCGTGAGACCCAGGAGCGAGACTTCCATTTGATTGGCTAAGCAGGCCGGCAAGGGCGGGCCTTCCAGTCTGCTCAGCCAATCGTGCGTCGTGCCCTTTTATGGGGCCGTCGCAACAGAAGGCCCCTCCCAACATGTCGGGGGGTATCTTTCTTTGTATATTTCATATACCCATTTTATAAATATGTCTCCCATCTTCATCTGTTTTATCAGTTCTATCAGGAAGCTCAACTTAACCCTATCGAATACTTTCTCTGCATCCAATAACACTAACGCTAATTTCCTTTCGTTATGGCACTCAACATGTTCTAGTATATTCAGTACAGTTCTTATATTGTTTCTTATTTGTCTCCTTGGGACGAATAAATTCTGATCTTCATGTATTATACTACTTAACATCTTTTTTTAATCTTGTGGCCACAATCGACATAAATATCTTGTAATCTCTGTTGGTTAATGATATCGGTCTATACTTTTTTATTTCTAAGCACTCTTTGTCTTCCTTCGGTATTAGTGATATCCATGCTTCTTTCCAGGTATCTGGTATTCCCTGATCTTTGATATTATTAAACATCTCTTTTAAAGGTTCCACCAGTACTTCCTTCATTTTTTTTTGTAATATATAGATGTTAACCCATCTGGACCAGGGGATTTTCCAATCTTCAACTTTCCAATTGTGTCCTGAATTTCTTTAATCATTATTGGTTGATTTAATTTTTTACCCTGTTCTTCATTTATAGCAGGGGTAGGCAACCTTTCCCCTTTAAGGGCTGAGGGACTTCAGCTCCCAGAAGCCTCAACCATGTTGGCCAATAGCTCCTGGGATTCTGGGAGCTGAAGTCCCTCGGCCCTTAAAGGGGAAAGGTTGCCTACCCCTGATTTATAGTGTTAATTCTTTGATTTTCTAAGGGCCTTTGCAGACTGCCAGAAATAGTGCAAATTGAGTCCACTTTAAATTGAGGCACTGCTCTGGCTCAGTGCTAGGGAATCATGGGAATTGTATTTTTTTCTAAGACATTGAGCCTTCTCTGTCAGAGAGCTCTGGTACAGTATAAATTACAGTTCCCATAATTCCCTAGCACTGAGCCAGGGCAGTGCCTCAATTTAAAGTGGACTCAATTTGCACTATTTCTGGCAGTCTGCAAAGGCTCTAAGTAGTTCTTAATCCTCTCTTCCATCTTATCTTGATTATCTTGTCTATCCACATCTTTATACATGTTCTCATAATACTCTTTAAATGCTTTTTTAATATCTTCTTGTTTAGTTAGTATCTTCCCTTTATATTTTATCTCTGCAATTAACTTCTTTTCTCTTTCCTTTCTAAGTTTGCTAGTTAATAATTTACCAGCTTTATTCCCTAGTTCAAAGTATTTTTGTTTAATGTATTTCAGTTTAATCTCTAATTCTTTTATCACCATTTCTTTTATTTGTCTTTGTAGATTTTTAACCTCATGTTTCATTTTCTTTTCTTGTCTCCTGTCTTCCTCCATTCTTCTTCCTTTTTTCTCAATTCTTCTTTCAGTTTCAGTTTTACTTCTTTCAGTTTTACTTCTTTTTCTCTTTCTTTCCTCCTAAGATTCGTTTGTAGTTTAATAAATTCTCCCCTAATTACTGCCTTACTTGCGTCCTATATGATCTTACTTGGTATCTCCTCCATTTTATTTTCCTTAAAATAGAGTTTTAAGATCTCTTTTATTTTATTTATGTTGTCTTCTTTTTTTAATAAATTTTCATTAAGTCTCCAAATGTATTCTTTTTTCCTTGAAGTTACAATCATTTCAATTGGGTTATGATCTGATATGCACTTAGTCAATATATTTGTCGATGTAACTTAGCAGAGAGAAACTTTTCATTCTTGAATGTAAGAATGAAATAAGTGAAATTTCACATCCCTATCCCCAAATGTTTCATGTAGTTGGGGTCTAGATTGTATCCTGCCTACTTTGATCTACATGTTTTGGACCTTTGTACATATCCTGGAATCTAGAAGTACAGTATATAGTTCAAAGAAAAACCAAAGCACACAGAACTTGGAGTTCTGAAACAGTCAAAAATGGAAAAAGATAATCAGAATATTCTTTCCAAATAGGTCCTTTGGTAATACCTTTCCATATTCAGTATGAAGACATTTGCAGTTTTTACCCCTTTGAACTGAATCCCTGAATTGAAAAGAATCCAAGAGCAATGTATATCAAAGCATTTTCCAGTCACAATTCACACACCTCATACCAGTCTCCTGTGAATGAGCCATGCAATGTGAAATATACTGTCTAGACTGCACTATGCTCTTATAGTGCTACTATTCCACTATCTGGCTGCCTCCTGTTGCATTCTGGAATTTTCAGTTTAAGGAGGGGGCATTTAGAATTGTCAGCCAGAGAACTCTTAGGCATCACTGAACTTCAAGGCTTGGAATGCAACAGGAGGCAGCCAGAGTAGTAAAGGTGGAATAGCAACATTATAACAGTGTAGTGTGGTAATGTGGTAAGTCACAAGAGGAGACTGAAGCCTTGTCTCTGGGCCTCACAGCTGTTCTGTTCTGGTCCAATTACCTTGGCCACAGTTTCAGTGCTGTGGCAGCTGTCTGCACTGGTATGCCGCTGGGCTGCTTAACATTAGAACTGCCACTGCAGATCATACACTTCTGATGTTCACATGTTGGATGCTTCATTCTGACCTGAGATAGAGCAACCTGCGGTGGCAGTAGATATGGCAGGCAGCTCAGTAGGATGCCCGTGCAGACAGTTGCCATAATGCAGAAATGGAGAGGTTCGTATCTTCCTGAAAGATATGGAGCAACAGGTAATTTTTAATTTTTTGAAAAATTCATTGCATAGATTTATTGTGAAATAAATCACAATTTTGCAGACATGTTGTTTTGTTGAAAGCTTGTTCAATATGGTGTGATGTTTTGAAACCATTCTACTGTTGCAATCTTATCTGCACATTCCTGACATTTTGTGATGGTACACATAGTGGGACTGGCTTTTTAGGACTGGATTTGGGGACTGGCCTTGTGTTGTCCTATTCAGATGATGCAGGCCAATAGCTTCAGCCAGGATTGGGCAGACCAGATGCTGATCTGGTGGTCCCAGTCCAATCCCAGCTTGAAGAGGCCTTAGTGCAAATGAAAAACGCCTACTATTTGCAGCAGAGCTTCTAGGAAACTCTGTGGAAATGGCTGGACCTTGCAGATCTGTAGTTCTGCAGACTTCCTCCACTAGCACCTCTATTGAGAAGACCTCTGTCATGACCTCTGACATGGAAATGGTGTGCCTGGCCACATGGGTGTGGCCAGGCACCCCATTTCCATGTCAGAGGCTGTGATGGTAGTCTTCTCAGTAGAGGCCATGGTTGAGGGAGTTGAAGGGCATGCAGCAATAGTGGGTCCATGAAGCAGCAGTGGGCATGTAAACACATGCCCATGCTATCCTGGCCTTTCTGCTCAGCCCATAAGTCTTGATGAATACAATGAGACTTACTTTATATTCAGAAGTAAGTCAGATTTAAAGGTAAAGTAAAGGTAGTCCCTTGATATGAATATCTAGTCATAACTGACTGTAGGGAGTGGTGCTCATCTCTGTTCCTAAGGCAAAGAGCCAGCGTTGTCTGAGGACTGCTCTGGTGGTCATGTGGCCAGCATGATTGAGCCAAACACTGTTACCTTTCCACCAAAGTGGTACCTATTTATCTACTTGCATTTGCATGCTTTCGAACTGTTAGGTTGGCAGAAGCTGGGACTAGTAACAGGAGCTCACCCCATCATGCAGCACTCAGGCTTCGAATTGCCAATCTTCTGATCTTCCGATTATCAGAATTGGCATCTTAACCACTAAGCCACCTCTGTCTAAACTAGCACTTCTTTGCCCTGCATAGAACCACTATTAGATCATACTTTAGAAGAACTGGAATGAAATTCTGTGTCACCTTTCTAGTTAGGGACCAAAGGTGGATAAAATAACCCTGGTAATTCCAGGTGTTATATCTGTGTTTTCTAATTTTATTTTGAAAATCCATCTGACACTGAGTCATTGATTTCATCCCAAAATGTTTCCTGAGAGCTCTTAGCATTGCAAAGATTTTTCATTTCTACTTGCCAGGTCAGTTTAAATTATCCCAAAATTTCCAAAGTGAAGTGTATCAGTACTTTCCTTGGGCTATTCTACATTCTCAGAACTAGCTCTCTCAGGTATTGCTTCCAGGAGACAGATTCAAAAGAGATCAAGCAAGTGAAAGAGGAATACTAGCACTTTAGCATTTCCACTAAAACTCTTGAACATTAATTAAAAATGGTCAGTAGAAATTGGTAGAAATCAATTTCTGACATGTTGCATGAGTATCAATGTAACATATGATCAGTGGGAGGGGGGAGGGGAAGGAAGAAGATGGGAAACCTGGCATATTTTAGGAAAGAGTCTGGATTCAACTTGTGAATAAGCATCTAAAATAAAATAAAAAAACCCAAAAAACAACAACAAAACAACAACAACAACAACACCCAAAACCTAGAAATTCTTGATACTTTCAGAGACTTCCTCTTTTGAAGGCACCCTAAGTTTCACTTCTGACTGGCAGGGTATCTAAGGTGTGACCAGAGAAGAACAGCTATTATTATTATTATTATTATTATTATTATTATTATTATTCTGAATGATTTTGCTTTGTAGCTGCTACTGCCTGCCATTTATGTGCTGTCATCTGCTCATCCAGAATATCTACTGTAAGGAAGAAGGATAAATAGAGATTTTTATAAAAACTCCTTAAGACTCCAGAGCTCTCTGTTATAAAAGAAATGAAGACATTATAAAAGCTACCTAGAATTCTCACAGTGCAAGAAAAAGACAACAAGAAACAATATTATTTTCAGACAGTAACTGCCTTGAACTCCACATGTGCCCTTCCATTTGTGTTTGCTTCAATGTGGATCTTCAGAAGAGAGCTAGTATGGTGTAGTAGTTTGAGCATTGGTCTATGATTCTGGAGATTAGGGTTCAATTCCCTGCTCAGCCATGGAAACCCACAGAATGACCTTGGGTGAGTCACAGACTCTCAGCCACTGAAGCAAATATCTTCAAGTTGGAAATTACTTGAAGTCACACAACAGCAAATATCTTCAAAATTTTGTCTTAGCGTCGTATGCATTATGTTCTGCACCTTGGTATGCTGGATATAATAAAGTACTAATTTTTAAATAAAATTATTTTAGACACAATGTGCCCATTCCTCTTTTCTGCAAGACTAAGTATTCTTGCACCCCCCTCCCACTTTTTTAAAAAAAACTATTTTTCAGTTACACTTGTGTGTAGCACTGACACCCATGTGAACTCATTCAGTAATCAAAAATGAGAGCAGTAACATATGGGAAAATAAAGACCTGACAAGTGTCCAATAGCAAGACTAATATTTCACTTCTGCCAAGAGTTTGATTAGGTAATTAGCTAGATGTGATCAACAGCCTCTCATTTATTGTAGTTCTGTGAGTTTCACTGCAAAAAAATCTCTTTGCATGAGAAAGAATGAAGATTCAAAACATGTACAGTAATTCATACTCCTTTTTAGAGATCTTTAAGGGTAGAAAAAACAGCTCAAGGTACTTTGAACCATGGGCTTTCATTCTCACTTAGTTCTGATTACTAAAGTACTCATTTTTCTCATTAAAAGTAGGCCATGAAGCAGTCAAATAGAGGTATTCTGGCTCTATTTTTGAGACCATAACAATCTCGCCATAACTAAGGTTATACAGAAATAAGGGCAAGTCCTACCAATGAGACTTCCAAGTAGTCTCTTCATGATTCAACACAAAATAGGCAGCTCTTTGTGGCTGAACTTTCTTTTTATAGCTCCACTTGGCATGCCATGTGCAAGATTCTCCAGCTGTTGAAAATTTACTTCTATCTCTGATATCTAGATTTTAATCCTTAAAGATCAGTGATATTTTTTTCTGGCTGAGGGAGGCATGCTTTGCCTCTGAATTTCCCCATCTTATCAGACTTCACCCCATGTTCTGACCTCAGTGAGGGGACTGTTCATTGAAGCTATACCTTTGTAACATAAACTCTATCTACTTTTATGCATTCTGCCCTTCTTCCCAATTTCAAAATCAAATTCAGTGATTTTATTGGAAAGGTTGTGATTTGAAACAGGAAAAAGGAAGCTATGCTTTAAGCTGTATTTTTGATGAGATGGAGGTACTGTTGAAGAGGGCCTCACAGTGTGGTTTAAGACCACAGAATATGCAAGATTCCAGCTTCCTAAAGATGTCACACTGTTGCAGCTGCAGTGGAAACTCTGTCAAAAAGCAAAAGGACAATAAATAAGCATGGAAAGAATATTTGGATATTCAAAGGGGGGGGGGGAAGGGGGGGGAACCTGTCTTTAGGAGTGTTTAAAAACTTTGACAAGAAGTATCCTTCTCAAGCTACACTATTCCCCACACCAGATTTACCTATTTCCTGTCTTCCCTGTGCAAAAAGGGTGGAGAGGCAGCCCAGTGAGGAGGATAATCATGGCTTGTGTTACAATAGCTGGGGCATAGCATCAACATCTATGCCATCATGAACCAACTATCAGAACATGTGGTGAGACTATAGCCTATCTTATCCTTGATCAGCTTTTCTTAGCTTTTCTTTCTCTCAGCTCATAATTTCTTAGCTTTTCCTTCTCTCAGCTCATAATTTCTTGATGTGATGTGGGGGGCAGGTGCCAAGAGAGGATTCCAGAAGACTATAGACATGCCAATCTTTGCCCTCTCCCCCCTCCCCACCCTCCTGATGTTGCACAGGGGGCACTCAAGAGAAAGCTACCAATTCCCTGATCATCAGCCAGTTCCCATCCCCACTGTGCTCCCAATGTCATGGTGAGATGTGGGAAGCCAAGAGAGGACTGTGAAAGGCTATAAACCTTGATTATCCTTGTTTGACTCCCCACTCCCCTCATTACATCAGGAGGATGGATGAATAACCAGGTTAAGAAGTATCATCTCTCATCCTCCCCCCCCCCCCAACTTCTTAATGTTGCAGGGGGAGGTAGGATGAACCCTTCCACACTTCCACCAGAAACTTTGTCCGCCATGCAAGAACTTTTAAAAAATGTCAGTAGGAGAAAACTGATTAAATTATAAATTGTTTTTTGCAAGAAAAAAATCATTCAAAACAGCAAGGACATTTGCCTTGAGGTCTGGTCCGTGTGACTGTATCTCTGTTCTGAGGCCTGTTGCTGATGAGTAGTTGATTTAATCAGCTCATCCATGCAAAGAAGCTTGATTTTTATGAATAATCATTGTTAATAATGATCGCTTTCTGTGCTTTCCATATTTCATTTCCTTCTCAATTCATTGGTGACAATTCCTTGTCCCCTCAACCATGTGGCTATACTCATATGTCAAAACAATCCTTCATACATTTAATAAAGTGGATGACAGCCCACAAAAAAGCTATACCATAAGAAATGCGCTAGCTTTTAATGCTCAAATGGAAAATCTGTTAGTTTCTTTCTTCCATAGGCATATATTTAAACATATCCCCCCCCCCCATGTGATTTCCAACTTTTCCATCTATCATGAACCCATACTGCTAGTGGGAGAATCCAGCCTGCAGATACTCCTCCCCTATGTTAGGAAGGATCTAATTAGGGGAATTTATAACTAGCTCAAATATGCAAAAGTGGAGTCCCAACAAAGCCCCATGGGACCGGGTACCATTATGTATACCAGAGGACTAAGGAATCCCACAACGAGACAGGCTTCTCCAATTAAAGTCTAAATAGTCATTAAAAGTGAAAACTGCACACACACAAATATAGCATACACACACACTGCACTCTTAGGAATAAAGGGGTGAAAATGGGAATAGCTTGAGATGGGCCAGACTGAGGGAGTTACTCACTTCTGAAGGCTTCTCCGGGATTTGTTGTGGATGTTGTTGTTGTTGATGATGATGCATGGCTGCCAAAATGGGGGAGAGAATGGCAGATGGAGCTATGATCAGGGTACAGACCATTGTGGAGTTAGCATGCACTCCAAAAATAGCACGTGGAGCCTGAAAATCTCAGGGTTTAAATAGGAAATTTCTACCTTCTGGCTATTGACTAAATGGCTTGGCTGAAGCCTGGACAAAGGTGTTGATAGTCTTAGCTTTGTTAAACCTAGGTGTGAGGACAATCTAGACAATGCATTTGGTTTCGAGACTATCAAGGAAGGGAGGCTAGAGAAAAGGGTGCAATCAAATCTGATCACTGCCCCATTAAGTGTGAGACTCAAGACAAATAAGTACTATTATGTGCCTTTTCCAGTATAATGATTTTTCCCTTTGGCTCCCAAACCTGTCTGGTAGGAAATTTTACAGCTGTTCTGGGTAGATCTCTCAGGGCCTACATGTCCTGCCATCTATGGGATTATGGCTGACATCCCACAGAGGTCAGTCTGGGTCATAGAGGAAACTCCACATGTGTCCAAAATTTTATGAAAAATCACATATGCTAACACCTAACATCTGAACTCAGATAAAAAACAGAAAATGCAGGCCCAAGACTAACATCTTCAATTTTTTTCTCCTGTTTGCCTGATGAAAAAGCCACCGTGACTTTGAAAGCTTGCTGTGGTGAATAGAATGTCCAGCTGACCAATCAGGAGGCAGCTGAGGGCCAACCAATAGAATTCAAGTTGGGAACACTTGAATTTTTTTTTTCATGCTGACAGCTGGGGGTGAGCAGTTGGGGATTTGGGAGAGTTAAGTGAGAGCTGCATTTCTGGGAGTTCCTGAGGGAACTGTAAATTTTGTTAGTTGGAGTCCAGACAGGAGGGACTTGGAACACATACAGAACTCTAAGGAAGGGAGTTACAGTTGTGTTATATCCTGAGGGATATTGCTAGCCTGTGTGGCTGAAATATTAAGCGGGAATTGGAAACAAACATTGTTTATATGTAACCAAGAGAAACTATAGTGACAAGCTTTGATACAAGTTATATTTATTCCAATTTGTTCTAGAATAAACTTTTATTCTCATTTAAACATCACTTGGCCTAGGTTTTCAAACCAAACTGCACTACTAACCTTTTAAAGCTTTTAGTGTGGGTCCTTTACACATATTTGGGTGGCAGGGGGGGAAACCCCCCAGGACTGCCATCTTAAAAAAAAAAAATCAATGCTAAGGTGAAAGGTGGAAAGAGGATTTGCCACACTTGCAACATGTAGTTGTGCATTTTAGTTGGCCCAATAAATGTATCATTGTTTGGATGTTTTTGGACCACACTGCTAGAGTATTTCTGATCATGAGATCTCATCTGTTATTTTCTTAACCTCATGTGAAGTTGATTTCCTTCATTTTATTTCATACTGTATTCTTCCTGCTCTCAGGGATGTAGAAACATGCTTGTTAGATTTTCTGTTTTCTGTAACAAAGTAACTTGGCTGTCTTGGAGTAGAATGCATCTAGAATTGGGTGCTTGGGTGGCACTATTTGCTGTTCCACCTGAAGCAGCAAAATATGTTGGGTCAGCCCTGGCTTTTATCCATATCTGACAGACACGTTCTCAAGCTTCTCTCTTCACTTTTGCCAACTGAAAACAGACTGAGCACACTGAAGCCAGAGAAGCTTAGATTGTTGAATTCTGAGCCAGAAGTCAGATCTGACAATTGCACTATGAAATTGCTGGTGTATAAAGATCTCAATAAACGAATAAAAATTTGAGATTGTGATCTCTATATTTCATTCTTACCCCCATTCTTTTCAGTAGTCTTCCTTCCCCAACCTATAAATGTGAATATGTCACTTAGAAGTTAAAATAGCTTTTTATTATTTCATTAGGGCTTTAAGTAATAAATTGAACATAAAGGAAATTATATGAGGGGAAATCCCCAACAGTGTGAAACAATATTCACAGCAAAAGCAGTTTTTTCCTCCAGAAGCATCCTTGTGGCAATTCTATTAGTATCTTCTCTTTAATAATGTATTATGTGTGTAAATAATTGCTAGTAGTATGGCCATGTGTATCTTAAGTATCTCTAACCTCCAGCATCTTATTACCTCAGTAAATGGTTGAGCGAAATGAGATACTTAAATCTTGATGTGAAAAGAGGTCATTGCTGTCCCCAAGGCTTCTCAGTGAAAGCGCTAATGAAGGTGCTCTCCTCCTCCAGTACAGTAGCTCCACTTATCATTTCAGTCACAGAGAAGAAATCATTTGTTTGGAAAGAATGGTAGAATTCAACTTTTCTACCAGCAGATGAAAGAAACAAGTCAAGGTGTCAGTGAAGAATGTAGCTCCATGGGCAAACCTTTGTTTTTGATGTTTCAGTAATGAGAAAAGCTGGCCTCTAAGGGCTTATTTGTACAAAGATATGCACTGCCTGTGAGTACAGATGTAATGTAAACAGATTTTCAGGCCTTAGATACATTTTAATTTGCTTTCCCAACATCTGAAGCCAGATCCAACCATTTCCTTCTTTAGAGTGGCCCTTCCAGAGATGTGTAGCTGCTTCCTATGGACCTTATCACATGGGGTCTGAAGCAAAGCTAATCCAAAGGGCATCCACAGCTAATACATATTAGTCCCCCGTGTTTACACACGACGCTGCCCCAGAACACGGAGCTAATCCGTATTGTTCCCCCGTGTTTACACACTACGCTGCCCCAGAACACGGAGCTAATCCGTATTGTCCCCCGTGTTTACACACGACGCTGCCCCAGAACTCGGCAGAATACGGAGCTAATCCGTAAGGAGTAGGGAGATTTTGACATTCGGTTTGTAGAGGAAGTACCTAGGGAGCCTTCGCATTCATTGCGAATTGGTGGGCAGGGCGAAAATCCCAGCGAGGGGAAGGGATTGCCTTGGCAAAAGGCAAACCGGATTGGAAAGAAGAGGAGGAGAGGAAGAGGGAAGAGGGAAGAGGGAGGCGATCTCTCTCTCTCCATGGGCTGCCTTCCCTTCTCCAGTCCTCCAGCCCTCCTCCTCCTCCCCGGTTCCCATGGCTGCCTTTCCTCCCGGCTTTTTGTGACGGGAGAGAAGGGAGCCTTGGTATTAATTGCGAAATGGCCAAAAGGGCGATATTCCCTTCATTTCGCTATGGAACCGAATTTATTCCTACTTCGGTTAGTCTTCGCTTTTTCTTTGCTTCGTGGCCAGCGTTTGATAAGGCCCTATGAGAAGAGGATGGATCCCACTCATTTTTCATTCCATTTTTGGTTATCACTGGCTTTGCCCCTACACTCAATATATGATTCTTGGCAGATTATTCAGGAGAGAATGTGGATCTCAGCAGGAAAAAAGACCATCTTTTCTTCTTAATAGTGGATTTTTCTATTCCAGATGGCTGTCAGTTCTGTGAATTCCATGCTATTTCATGTCCACACTAATCTTCCAACTAATTTGTGAAATTCTTTTTAAAAAACCCTCTTAAAATATGTAAATTATTATTTTCTCTCCAATCACTTGTTTAAATGTATATTTTGATGTGTTTGAACTGGCAAGAACTGTTTTACAAGATCTGTAGTAATGAAAAATATGGTGGATAATTATGTTTCAGTACATACATTAGTTCAAAAGAAGTGCAGAGGTCATTTTATATAGGAATTTGTGAAGATGAAAGTCCTGAAGCATTCATTAGTGCTATCTTTCCATTGGTGTTTCTCTTTCCCCATTACAAATACTAACCCAACCCTTTGTATCCTCATTTCCGTTTTCTGCAGTCTCCTGTAAGAAGTCCTCCCTCCAGGCTGTTTCTCTGATCTTAATTCCAAAATATAATCTTTCACTTATCAGTTCTAAACTTTGCTACCCTTTACTTCTTGTTCCCTGTTCTTTTATAATCATAGCTATATCTCATGATCAATTACTTTGCAACAGAATTCCTAATCTTCTCATTAGCAGGTTTGTAGTCAAAACTTCTGTTTCTACATAGAAGCTCCTTCATGTGAAATGCTGAGCTCAGCACCTAATAAAAAAGATGCTCAGCAGAGGACTGAATGTCATGGCTACTCTGTGTCTCCCTTCACCTTTGTGCTTTGAATTGCTGCAGAATTCTTGCAATAGTACAATTCTAAGTTCATGAGCTTTTATTCTTCAGAGAATGAAAAAAAGAAAAGAACAAGAATTTATTTATTTTTGTTATAAACAGTGAAAGGTCATCTGGAGAAAATGCAACTGCCTAAATAAAATCTTGAATATAGATTATGGCAGCTGCTATGCAATATTGAAACAATAAGAGGGCAAGTGTCTTTGCTTTCAAAGATATCAAGAGATAACAGTCAAACAAAAACAAAGTTATGTTTCATTAAATCACAGAAAGTACATGCAATATTCTGCTGCTGCCCATGATGGTAAAGGAATCCTAATCTCTTTGGAAGATATGAATCCAGAAAATAAGTGGACATGACATTATTTCTCTGGTTTGATTTGGCTGGCTGACTTACAGTATTTTTAAAAATCTGTTCTCCCCATTCTATTGAAGAGCAGGAAACTGTTTATTTTCATGCACATTTGCATGCTACAGATTATGTGCATGAAAATAGAACAGCTTTGGGTATTCATAGATGTCAATGTATCATCTGACACTGTTACAGAATACAGACAAACAACAGTTGATCTGCTTCCACATATAAAGGCAACATGACTGCAATAAAGATGGGCTGTTAGTGTTAAAATATGCCAATACAGAAGTGGCACCACAGGAAATATATTTGTAGATAAAAGAAAACACACCTATCCATTCAGGATGTAAAATCAGGACTCACATCCTGAAGCTGGTAGAGCTTTAGTTGTGACAGATACATAGGGGCTATGCAGATGGGCAAAAAGAGGTGCTTTGAGGCTGATTTGAAGGCATGGCATTTAGACAACACATGTCTAAAAGCTGGCAGGAAAGCACCCTTTAGGCATCATATGCTGGGAAAAACCGCTTGAAAAAGGAGCCACTTTTTTCTGTTTCTTCGGCAATGATTCTCACATTCACATGTGTGTAGATATGCAGCGACACCAGTGCACCAGAAAAAGGGCACCGGAGATCTAAAATGGCCATATAAATGCACTGCCACATGTGCAGCAGAAATTGAGTCAGCAATCCAGAGCATGTGGCCTACGATGCAGGCTTTAATTTAAAGTGTCCTATGCTGCCAGGTGTGGATGCACCAGCACGGGTGTGCTTGAATGTTACAATCCTAATCCTAACCCTAACTGTAACCCTACGCATGTGCCCTAACAACTGTTCTCTATTATGACAATAAATACATTTTGTCACATGTACGCTTGCTGTCAGCATACATAGTAGTTTGCATGAAAGAGTCTTTTGTGACCTCTTTTGCACAGGTGTGCAGGTGTGCATAAGACCTGCACACTACTTCCTGGCATGCTGGGGGGGGGGGCTTCTGGGGTAATGTTTGTCCATGTGTCCTGTTGACCATGTCCCTTGCATGACCACCAGCTAGATGTATCAAGTCTAGCCACAGAAACTTCCCTTGCATGTACCTCTCCCCTTCCCCCAATCTGTGTAGGACATGTTTTGTGGAGGGCGATGAAGTTGGTGTCTTTTCAGTTGACAAACTCATTCCTCTGCCCCAAGGGTGGCACAATCAGACAGTGGCACCTATCTACTGCACCCACTCCTTTGGGGAGGTCGAGGTCAGTGAATCCTTACATATGTGGGCGTATGACAGGTCTTGCACAGGTATGCAAGCATGCTGAACTTTAGTCACCTTTGTACACAGAGAGTGACAGACTGTATACCAGCGTATGACATGTTCTGCGCAGGTGTGGCAGGATGAGTCCCTGAGCATGTGCACATAGTCTGAGAATAAAAAAAATTAAAGCAGCCACTGACGGGCCATGTGGTTGTTCCGTCTCCCTTCGTGGCGTCCTCAGGGTCACTGGTGCAGTTGGTGGGGCTTCAATATGGCCTCATTGACTGTCCCCCCAGTGTGGTGCTCCATCCCCATTTAGAGCATCCTCGAGGCAGGTGGTGAGGTTGATGCAGCTTAGAGAAAAGGCAGCTTCAGGTGACCTTTTTCTGCCCATCTGCATCGGCCCTTAGTCAAGGGTTCAGGTACCAGAGAGAGAGGAAATAGGCAGCCTTCCTGGCAGTGTGAAGAGTTTTTCCACATACCCCTGTGGTCAATCAGTAGCTATTTATGTTCAGGGTGAAAATGTTCTCCCTTGTTGTCTAGCAGCCCTGCCATCAACACAGAACAATACACAATCAACAACAGAACAATACACAGTTTACATGGGAATCACTCCTCCCTACCCAGGGTTTCACAGTATATATATATACCCACTCTCTTCCATTCCAGCATTCTCTGAAGATGCCAGCCACAGATGCTGGTGAAATGTCAGAAAAAAACTCTTCTAGAACATGGCTACACAGCCCGAAAAACCCACAAAAAACTATGGATGCTGGCCATGAAAGCCTACGACTTCACATTTTTATTTTTATTTAATTTTTGTTGTAATAGGATGTAACTAAATCACATTTGAAAATTAATGTAGTGAGTGGGCACAAAGTTGTTCCAACAGTGAACACATGAGGGGCTTTCATTTTTGAAACTGGATAGCTTAGCCACATCTCTGGAACAAACAGTCAGAGTATGCTCCATATGGTGAGGGGGCATTGTAAGGGAGCTGGGAACACCAAGACATTGTGAAGACATTCCCTTAACAGATAAGAGCTGACTTAGACACCACTGTTGTAACAGAATCTATAGGAGAGGCATCCAGCAACTCCGTCGATGAAGTTATTCTGGATCAGCTCCAATCTGTGAGTACCGAGGACGTGGACAAGCTGCTTGGTAAGGTGAGGAAAACAACTTGCCCTCTCGACCCTTGCCCATCATGGCTGGCCATCCAGGGGGGATGCATTGTTGAGACTCCTCACGGATATCATCAATGCGTCCTTCAGGGAAGGACATGTTCCATCCTGTTTAAAGAAAGCGGCTGTTAGGCCGCTTTTGAAAAAACCTTCCCTTGACCCCCTGGATATGAGTTTCTCTGTTGCCATTTTGGAGCAAGGTGATCGAGGCCTGTTTTTTGTTGCCATTTTTGAGCAAGGTGATCGAGAGGGCGGTTGCTCTTCGGCTCCAAGCTGTCTTGGATGAAACCGATTATCTAGACCCATTTCAAACCGGCTTTAGGACAGGCTTTGGGGTCGAGACTGCCATGGTTGCCTTGACCGCTGATCTGCGTCTGAGCATCGACAGGGGTAGTGTGACCCTGTTGGTGCTCCTAGACATCTCAGTGGCTTTTGACACAATAGATCACGGCATCCTCTTGGACCGCATGAGGGAGTTAGGTATCGGGGGCACTGCTTTGCAGTAGTTCTGGTCCTTCCTCTCGGGTAGGTCCCAGAGGGTGCTGCTCGGGGATAGTAGTTCCAGTAAGAGGGAGCTCACTTGTGGGGTCCCTCAAGGGGCTATCTTATCCCCGATGCTGTTTAACATTTATATGAAGCCGCTGGGTGAGATTATATGGAGTTATGGTGCTGGGTGTTATCAGTACACTGATGACACCCAAATCTATTTCTCCATGTCTCGTTCATCGGCCTCGAATTCCACTGGCATCTCCTCTTTCAATGAATGTCTTCGGGTGGTAATGGGCTGGATGAGGAAAAACAGATTGAAACTGAATCGAGACAAGATGGAGGTGCTCACGGTAGTGGCCCCAAAACCAAGAATTGGGTTGCAACCTCCAGTCCTGGATGGGGTCACACTCTCCTCCAGTGACTATGTTCGCAGTCTGGGGGTACTCCTTGATTTGTCGCTCCTGATGACGAATCAGGTAAATGTGACGGTCAGGAGTGCCTGTTATCAGCTTCGGCTGATACGCCAGCTGCACCCTTTTCTGGAAGTAAGGGATCTCGAGATTGTTGTGCACACGCTGGTAACCTCATGCCTAGATTTCTGTAATGCGCTCTACATGGGGCTACCCTTGTGCTTGGTTCGGAAACTACAGTTGGTTCAAAACATGGCAGCCAGGCTTTTGTCAGGAACTTCTAGGAGGGACCACATCACTCCATTTTTGAGGTCCCTCCACTGGCTGCCTATTGGTTTCCAGGCCCAGTACAAGGTGTTGGTTATCACCTTTAAAGCCCTAAATGGTTTGGTCCAAGCTATCTCAGAGACCGCCTCTTCCCATATAATCCTCCCCGCGCTCTCTGGTCCTCTGGGAGGAATCTGCTGCAGCCTCAAAAATCTAGGCTTGCGGCGACTTCCTAGAGGGCTTACTCTGTTGTTGCCCCCAGGCTCTGGAACGGCCTGCCAGATGAGATAAATAATAATAATAATAATAATAATAATAATAATAATAATAAATTTTTATTTATAACTCGCCCCTCTGCGTGGCAATCGGGGCGGGGTACAGCAATTTTAAAATAGAACAGAGTTAAAAACATTCCATTATCCCATAGTCCCACCCTCCCATCCCCTTAAAACAAAATTAAACAAATAGCTAGTTAAAATACAATATTAAAAATAATAGCAGCGAATGATATAAAGAGTCAGGTTTGCAGGTCAGGGACCCATCCCTTGGCTGACAATTATTCCGGGAAGGCCTGCCAAAAGAGTTCCTTCTTTACTGCTTTCTTGAAAGCAGCAAGAGTGGTAATCGGACGGATCTCATCCGGCAGGCCATTCCAAAGTCTGGGAGTGGTTGCAGAGAAGGCCCTCTGGGAGGTCTGGGACAGCCTAGTTCTTATTGGCTGAAGCAGATTCCTCCCAGAGGACCGCAGGGCGCGGGGGGGATCGTATGGGGAAAGGCGGTCCTTAAGATAAGATGGACCCAAGCCATGTAGGGCTTTAAAGGTCAAAACCAACACCTTGTGCTGTGCCCGGAAACTAATCGGCAGCCAGTGGAGGGATTTCAGCACAGGTGTTATGTGCTCCCTCCTTGATGTTCCTGTAATTACCCTGGCTGCCATATTATGTACCAGTTGAAGTTTCCGGGTTAGGCACAAGGGTAGCCCCATGTAGAGTGCATTGCAGTAGTCCAGGCGTGAGGTTACCAGGGCATGTACCAGTTTCCAGGTCCCTCATGTCCAGAAAAGGGCGCAGTTGGCATATCAGCCGAAGCTGATAACAGGCACTCCTGACCGCTGCATTCACCTGACTAGTCATGTGAAGCAACGAATCTAGGAGAACCCCCAGACTGTGAACACAGTCCTTCGAGGAGAGTGTGACTCCGTTCAGGACTGGGGACTGTATTCCCAGATCTGGTTTCGGGCCTGTAATTTTGAGTACCTCCGTTTTGTCGGGATTCAACTTCAATCTGTTTTTCCTCATCCAACCCATTACCGCTCTGAGACAGTCCTTAAGAGGAGAGACGTCATCTGAGGTCTGAGATGATGATCTGGTCATGGAGAGATATATCTGGGTGTCATCAGCGTACTGAAGACACCAAGCTCCATGCCTCCGAATGATCTCCCCCAGCGGCTTCATATAAATATTAAACAACATCGGGGACAGGATGGCGCCCTGAGGGACGCCACAATTAAGCTCGATTTTAGATGAGCAACTGTCCCCGAGCCTCACCCTCTGAGATCTGCCCAAGAGGAAGGAACGGAACCACTGCAAAGCAGTGCCTCCAATTCCTAACTCTCTCAGGTGGTCTAACAGGATGGCATGATCTATAGTGTCAAAGGCCGCTGAGAGGTCCAGGAGCACCAGCAAGGTCACACTACCCCTGTCGATGCTCAAGCGGAGGTCATCGGTCAGAGCAACCATGGCAGTCTCTACTCCATATCCTGTCCTGAAGCCGGTTTGAAATGGGTTGAGATAATCGGTTTCATGCAAGACTGCTTGGAGTTGGAAAGCAACTGCCCTCTCGATCACCTTGCTCAAAAAAGGGAGCAAGGAGACTGGTCTATAGTTGTTTCTATCCAGGGGATCCAGGGAGGGCTTTTTCAGGAGCAGCCTAACTGCTGCCTCCTTTAAACAAGATGGTAAATTACCCTCCCTGAATGACGCGTTGATTGTGTCCCGGAGGAACACCTTCAACGCGTCCCCCCCGGACGACCAGCCAGGATGGACAAGGATCGAGGGGGCAAGTCATCTTTCTCACACTTCCAAGCAGCTTGTCCACGTCATCGGTACTCACAGATTGTAGTTGATCCAGTAAATTGCCATCAACCTGGATGCCTCGTCTACGGATTCTGCCAAAACAATGGCGTCTAAGTCGGCTCTTATCCAAGAGATTTTATCTGCAAAGTGAATATTAAAGGCCTCACAGCAGGCTGTCGTCGGGTTGAGTAGGGGGTTCGGCGCAGGGGAACCTTCGTCAACTCCCCCACCACCCTAAACAGCTCTGCTGGGCGAGAGTCTGCAGATGCAATGCGTGCAGAACAGAAAGATTTCCGCGCTGCACGCAAAGCCTCCCTATAGGAATCAAGGTGCTTCCTAAGGCGAGTTCTGTCGGATGAGAGACGAGTTTTTCGCCATTCGCACTCTAGTCGTTGTCCAGCTCGCTTCATCCTCCTAAGCTCCTCAGTGTACCAGGGCTTACGATTCGAAGTGGGCTGGAAAAGACGCATGGGAGCGATTGTGTCAATAGCCTTGGTGAGGTCGGTATTCCAAGTGTCTACCAAGGCTTCAACAGAATCACCGGCGTTACCAACCATCAAACCCTCTAATGCTTTCTGGAAACCAATTGGTTCTATTCGAGGGCGGACCATTTTAATGGGTCCTCCACCCCTGGGAGGGTGGATAGTAGCCTTTAGTTCTGCCCTGATCAGAAAATGATCCGTCCATGACAGTGCGGAGGTATCTTTGACCTCCGCCCACGGATATTCCTGCTCCGTACTAAAGACCGCATCGAAAGTATGACCAGCACAATGTGTGGGCCCGTTGACCAACTGGGATAGGCCCATGTTAGTCATGGTATCCATGAACTCCCGAGCTGCACCAGTTAGGTCTTGTAAACTGGTTTCGAGTGGAATGTTGAAATCGCCCAGAACCAAAAGTCTGGGCGATTCCAACAGCAACTCAGAAACCAGGGTAGTCAGCTCGGTTAGGGAGTCTGTTAAGCAACGGGATGGCCGGTATACCAATAGAATCCCCAAACTATCCCTGGTCTTCAGGCTAAGGTACATACACTCGATGTGCGTCATTTTCTGGATAGGCTTTCTGATCACGGTTAAGGTGTTCTTATAAACCAAGGCTATACCACCACCCCCCGCCCACTGTCTCTCACCTGCTCACTAACCGAGTACCCAGCTGGGAGAGCCTGCGTCCAGATTGTGGAGCTGGCATCCCCCAGCCAGGTCTCAGTGAAGCATGCCAGGTCGGCCGCCTCATCCACCAAGAGATCGTGGATGATGTGTGTTTTATTTTTGACCGACCTGGCATTGCAAAGGAGCAGGTTGAGGGTCAGTGGAATGGTTGGTACACTCTCCAAGTTATCATAAGAAACAGAGCCAACTGAAGGAGGGATAGATATCACACATCGATCCCTCCTTCTTTTGTAACATCTGTTGGCTCTGTTACCGCTATACCTTCCCCTCCCCCACACCACCTGAATGCCCGCTCCCAGACTATGGTCAGCTCCAGCATATAAAGAGGGGGATGGATACCCAGCTGACTCCAGTCTTTAGATTAAGCAGCCGCTGCATGCATGGCAGAAGGGATGTGGGGGGGGGGAATAGTCCGTCAAGGCCATCCAGCCTGCCCTAGGAGGGGGGGGAGACAAGGCTCAAGGCCTTGAAAGGCCAGGTGGTTCCACCCTCCTCCTCCTCCAGGAAGGGATGGCATTGGGGCCGAGAACGGCCCTGATGGAGTCCCTCGCCCACTGCCAATGCCGCCAAGAGGGAGACGGGGCTCTGAAGGGTCTTAAGAGGCCAGATGGTTCCTCCCTCCTCCTCCTCCGCGCTGGCAAGAGTGGCGTTGGGGCTGAGAAAGGCCCTGATGGAGTCCTGCACCTGCTGCCGGTGCCGTCGAGAGGGAGACAGGGCTCTGAGGGGCCTTAAGAGGCCAGGTGGTTCCTCCCTCCTCCTCCTCCGCGCTGGCAAGAGTGGCATTGGGGCCAAGAACGGCCCTGATGGAATCCTGCTCCTGCTGCCGGTGCCGCCGAGAGGGAGACGGGGTTCTGAGGGCCCTTAAGAGGCCAGGTGGTTTCTCCCTCCTCCTCCTCTGTGCTGGCAAGAGCGGCGTTGGGGCCGAGAACGGCCCTGATGGAGTCCCTCGCCCGCTGCCAATGCCTCCGAGAGGGAGACGGGGCTCTGAGGGGCCTTAAGAGGCCAGGTGGTTCCTCCTTCCTCCTCCTCCGCGCTGGCAAGAGTGGCGTTGGGGCCGAGAACGGCCCTGATGGAGTCCTGCACCTGCTGCTGGTGCCGCCGAGAGGGAGACAGGGCTCTGAGGGGCCTTAAGAGGCCAGGTAGTTCCTCCCTCCTCCTCCTCCATGCTGGCAAGAGCAGCGTTGGGGCCGAGAACGGCCCTGATGGAGTCCCTCGCCCGCTGTTATCCGTCAATTAACATCTTTGGACAGCTTTAAAAAGGCTGTCAAGACGGATCTCTTTCGGCAGGCCTTTCCAGACTAAATCACCCGGCCTCGGGACCTCGGGACCTTCTCAGGAATGTGTTATAGTCCCCGTTTAGAATTTGAAGTCGCAGGGGTCTGTCGGTTTGCATTTTTATTTTAATTACTGTAATTAATTGAAATGTGTTTTAATAACTTTTTAAGGGGGGGGGGAGGAGGGAATTATACTATTTTAAGCTGTATGTATTTTTATTGTTGTACACCGCCCGGATTGGCTTGCCACAGGGCGGTATATAAATAAAATTTATTATTATTATTTATTATTAACCCTGTGTTCATACTGGATCACTTTGCTTTACTTCGTGGGGCCATGGCACATATGTCTGAAACTGAAAAATCCTACACTGTTTGAGCTCAGGATTTCTTTCCTCCTCACTGAAGGTTATTTATTCAACAATACTACACACTTTTATGACTCAAGGAGTGCTCTCGGTTGTCATCACTCCTGGAAGAAGAGTAATAAGATCATTTTGAGATCTAAAAGTATTGTGCTTTGAGGTACCACAGTGCCAAAATTTGCAGCATTCCTTGGTAGTATGCTACTGGCCAGGATATTATTGAGGTACAGGGGGAATACATACAGTACATACACAACCCACATACATACCTAGAGAAGGCTGCTTACAAGGTCACATATTTCCTGCCTTGCTGGAATATTGCATACACTTCAAATTTGAGAATATAACAAGTACTGGTGGGCATCTTGTTGAAGTATGCACATTTTAAGTGCTGCTTATACTCATGTATGTCTCTTTTCAGATGGGGAGTATGGAGCTATTATCTTGTCCTTTTAACTTCTCCCAGTGACTTTCCTCTTCTGCTGCTTTTTATTGGTATGGAGTGGAGGGAGGGACTACCAGATCTTAATTTTTCCTACCTTTGATTTGAATTCAATCTATTCTTACCTGTAAATAAAATTATTTGTACATGCGTAGGCTTGCCTTGAATATGGTGAAGAGACATAATTGTGTTGGTGCAGGTCCTTTCCCTGCCAAAGCATATTGCAAATAGTCCATACTGTTGTTATGTTCATAGCTCCTGTAGTCAATTTTTTAGCTGCTACTTCATTTTCTGCTAATGAGCCTTTCCATCCTTAACTAGGTTATTTCCAGATGGCAGACATGCAATCTGGAAGAATCTGGCAGAACATATATTCCACTGGCATAACCAGAGAGAAGCCAAGGTCACCATCGCTTTGTTATGAGGCAGCAGAGAAGGATTTTGTGGAGGATGCTAAAGCTTACATCTGAGAAAATATTGCATGGTTATACTGAAAGATCTATCTTCCTATGCAATGGTCTTCTTCTGATGGTGACCTCGGCATATATGCCCTGAACACATGCAGTATCCTCAGCCCATAACCCTGTGCAGATGCCAAAATGAACCCTGTGCAGATATTGCCTGTGGGTTAATGGCTTCTTGCTATTGTTCCACACACTACAGAGGATAAGAACCTTGCAAAGAAAGAGAGATGTCAAATGCCTTCAGTGAAGCTGTTTTTGCTATTGTGTCTTAGAGCTGAAACAGACAGCCATAAAGGGGTGGCGTGACATCGCCCCTTTGAGTGCTGGGTTGGGGCTGTGGCAACCATACACTGCCTGCCATGTGGTCAGGCGGGCAGCATGATACCGGCTTGGAGGCATTGTTGGGGCATGCATCATCTAAACACCATGCCCCCACACTGCCCGCAAGCTGGCGTATTGTGCCAGTCTGTTTCATCATTTAGTTTGAGAACTGCTGCTCAGAGTACCAAGACTACCCTTAGAATATTCTCATGTACCACTGATTACACTGTGAGATGTAATCCTTCTTCATAGACTTGGGCAGCAACAAGCTCTTGAGTGTGAGGATTCAAGCTTTCACAATGTCATTGTCAAGTGCAATGTAATTATTGAGCACTTTTTAGGAAACATCCCATGGTATTATTTCATGAACAAAAAAGAGTTTCTATAATAAAAAGCAGGAGGCTACTCTGACCATCCCCAGGGCTGCCAGAAGATAGAATAAAATGAAATTGACAGAAGTGGTTTCCCCCCTCCCCATTTCAGAGGTAGCTACACTGATTGGTTTTCATTCCTCCCCCCCCCAACATCTTTCTCTATTCAGGTATTACCTTCTTCCATTTCATTATCTTTCATTGTTCCATAATCTGCCATTCAGATTTTAAGCTAGAATTTCAATAACCTGATCCATATGCCAATTACGGCAGAGTACTTGGATTTTATCTGAGAATTTTCTTGACGTTGTCAGGACAAAGAGATCCATGGAACAGCATGCCAGATGCTGGGTTTTATCTTCCATTAAAGTTTTCTGAATCCTATGCATAATTGCCTCTCTATCTTTCCCAAAGAGCACTGGGGAAATAGATTAATTCTGCCTTGTCTCTCCTTCTTTCGCCCTCCTCCCCTATTCCTCCCCTTCACTCTTTTTGTATTGCTCTCAGTCACTGGTTCACTTCCAGTGACTCCATGTTATGAAGTGTGAACAATATTAGAATTCAGGAAAACTTGTAATGGCAATTATGCTGCCATTGTGGTGGAGAGGACATTATTTTAAAAAGGTAGAAGCCAGAAAATAAGCAAGGGCAGGGAATATGTTTTTTCCCCTTATGTCCAAATGCTTTTTCTTCCTTTAGCAATATAACAATACCTGGACCATAACTGAAGAATACTACACAATTATGTGCTTTGAAATGTCTCTTTAGATTATACATGATGGTTGGTTTAGTTACATTGAGACTATTCAAGCATTTGACAGGATACAAACTAAACAAATTTTGTACACATCTTATCTCAGTTTTTGCACAGGTAGCTACTTGTGGAAGTGGCTCATTGTCCAAACTGCTATGCTTGAGATCAATGTTAGCTGTATTAGCTAAAACTAGGCTTTCTGTAACAGTCATGGCTGGTATTTAAATATATATTTTAGTTATGAGAGTGCAAGTGAAAAAATTAGGGCATATTTGACATATATGGTGGATCTGAATTTTGTCATATCCAAGCCTTCAGACACTATCACCTGTTTCAGATATTCTTCTGTTCCCTCATGAGCATGTTGGAATGGATGAGGTATGCTTCTGATAAATCCCTCTCTCCATTCAGGAAAAGGAAGATCAAGGCAATGAGCTGTCCACAAATTATAGTTCCACATGTGTACTGTAGGTATAGGAATGATCCCACTAGCAGGTTGCATTGGGAGCTTTTGTTTCTCTCTCTAAGGCCAAGGAGTCTCAAGACTTTCATCACTGGGAAAAAAAGTTCAAATAAAATTACATAATCACACCATCAGAGGCTTCCAGGGAATATGTTTCTCTATTTAATTGTTATTTTGCCCTCTTGTATCTTAAAATGCCCTCCAAATAGCAGTTTTTAAAAACTAGCAATCTATTTTAAAATACAAATTAAGATTTGTATTTCTCCCATTATATAAAGCCAGCATGGTGTAATATTTTAAGTGTTAGGCTATGATTCTGGTGACCAGGATTCAAATCCTTGCTAAGCCATGGAAACTCACTCAGTGACCTTGGGCAAGTCACACTTTCTCAGCTTCAGAGGAAGGCAAGGGCAAATCACCTCTTAATAAATTCTGCCAAGGGATGCCAATAACATAATTCAAGACCAGGAAGGAATAAAAAGATGTTGGATGCAATACACAGAAGAATTATGCAAAAGAGATGACAAAATGAAGGACACATGGAACAAAGAGCTATATGAGGATTCTTAAAAATTAGGTGGAAAATGCAATAAGAGAAATAAGCGAAAAACAAATCACCAGGAACAGACAATATTCCAATTGAACTGCTGCAATCCACATTGACAGAGTCAACTTTAGTGCTGACCAACATATGTCAACAGATATTGAAAACGAAACGATGGCTAACAGATTGGAAGTGATCAATATACATCCTTATACACAAAAAGGGAGACACAAGAGATTGCAGCAGCTATAGGACCATAGCGCTGATCTCCCATGCAAGTAAAATTATGCTCAAAATTCTGCAACATAGACTCCAACCATACATGGAAAGAGAGACCCCAGAGGTCCAAGCAGGCTTCAAGAAAGGAATAGGCACCAGGAACTACATTGCAAACATACAATGGCTAATGGAGTGCACTAGGGAATTCCAAAAGAAAATAAGCATGTGCTTTATAGACTATAGCAAAGCCTTTGACTGCATAGATCATGAAAGTCTAAAAGACGTGAGAGTGTCAGCACATCTGATAGTCCTGATGAGGAATCTGTATTCAGGACAAGAGGCTACTGTCAGTACAGAACAGGGAGAAACAGAATGGTTCCCATTTGGCAAAGGGGTCAGACAAGGCTGTATCCTTCCACCCTATCTGTTCAACTTGTATGCAGAACATATTATAAGAAAAGCAGGCTTGGACACAGAAGAATGAGGGGTGAAAATAGGAGGAAGGAATATCAACAATCTATGATCACACCATAGTACTAGCAGAAAACCGCACAGACCTGGAACACCTACTAAGGAAGGAAGATCAAAGAAGAAAGTGCTAAGGCAGGCTTAATGCTGAACATGAAGAAAACAAAAATAATGACCACTGAGGACCTTCACAAGTTCAACCTAGACAATGAAGAAATAGAAATAGTAAAAGAATTCCCATACTTGGGATCAAACATTGATAGAAATGAGAACTGCAGTCAGGAAATCAGAAGATTAAGAATGGGGAGGGTGGCTATGAAAGAACTAGAAAAGATTCTAAAATGTAAAGATATACAAATGACCACAAAAGTTAGAATCATACAAGCCATCGTACTCCCTATATGGATGTGAGAGTGGAACAGTTAAGAAAGATGATAAGGAGAAAATCAACTCCTTTAAGATGTGGTGCTAGGGAAGAGTGCTGAGGATCCCATCGACAGCCAAAAAAAATGGGTCCTCAGCACTCAAGATCAAGATGGAAACCTCCCTGGAAACCAAGATGACCAAACTGAGGCTGTCGTAGTTCGGACACATCATGAGAAGAGAAGAGTCATTGGAAAAGACAAAAATGCTGAGAAAGTTGGAGGGAAGTAGGAAGAGAGGAAGGCCACATGCCAGATGGATGAACTCTATCAAATAGGTCATGGGTATGGGGTTGCAGGAATTAAGCAGAGCAGTGGAAGACAGAGGATTTTGGAGATGTGTCATCCATAGGGTCACCATGAGTCAAGATTGACTTGAGGGCAGTTAACAACAAAATGACATAAGTCATGTTAGCGTGGTTAAGCAGCACGTGATGTTCCACATCAATGTGTGACACCAGAGTCACCACCTTCTGGGATGCAGGCAGTCAGTTTGAATTCTGGAGAAGCACCTCTCCCCTTCCAGACAGAGTACAGAGACAGTTCAGTCAGGCGTCTCTCAGATGAGGCTTTCAATCTTGGTTCCTCTATGTACAAGGCTATTATATAACTGTACATCAACACACAATCCACCAACTCACAACTGTCTCCACAACACTGACCACAACAACCACCCACTGTGTCCTGAGGCAACTCCCTTATATAGCCAGGGCTCCATGTGGCCTTCTGGCCCTGCCTCTTCCTCCTAACACTTGTCACTCAACCAGAGTGACTTGAAAGTTTTGCAGCCTTTCTGCAGTTATGTATGCACCAGGTGACCATCACCTGTTGTCACTTCCTCTGACTCAGCACCTGGTGGAAAGTGCTTTGTTATTATGGCTGCCTGTGACCCTTTGTTGCCTGGTCACTTATATGTCATCCCACATTGTACATTTTTCCCTTGGGACTCCATCCCAACAAGTCAAAAGTGATTGAAGGCACACAACTTCTCCAGTCTCCCTGTAAAAATTACAAGGCTAGTAGACAATTTTTAAAAATCCACAAGCTCATCAATAAAGTTCAATTTTCCAGTTTAAAAAAATAAAATAAATACATTTAAACTAGAATGTATGGGGCTCTCTTTTGCTTATTATTCGCCTTGATGTATATATTTCTAGCTAATTATGGGTGGGTAGTTCCTCGTTAAGGTGTGGGTTCTTGTTTTGTTAAGCACCAGGGAATAGACTAACAATTTTGATGTAGAATCTCCATTATCTTGAGCATAAAAATATGTTTCTGAGAACCCTCTGCAGAATGCAATCATTTCCTATTACTGCCTTCACTTGCCAATTGCACTAAGTGTCATTAAGTACCTTGTATTTGTATTCCTGAAGCCCCTTCCTGCTTGCTGGCAGCTCACAGACTGATAGGAGAATAACTTTAAATACATTTCCTATGAAGCACGCACCTGTTCATTAAAAATCAACCTGGAGAGATCTTCAAGTAGCTTGGCAGCAGATGCTGCTGATAATAATTTAAGCTGTTTGACAGGCAACATGGATGTTAATGACCTTTATTGGTGGTGTATTTGAATACATTATAAATCAGTGCATACCTAAAATGCTTTTCTTCCATCTTTAGTTTTCCCTGCCTTCATTCATATGTAAAATGATAAATAGGTATTGGAAAAAAGGGGTGTGTTTTAAAAGCTCATTGGACGAAACAGAGATTGTTGTTTTCTGTTCTTCTCAATTCATTGACCATGAGGATTGAAAAATTAAAAACAATAGTCTAACTGTAGCCTGTAGCCACAGGACAGTTCAAGCATGCTTAATTGTCTTACTTCGAGAGAGCTGGAGACTTACAGAGAATTTTAGTTAGATGTCTCAGAAATATATGGAAAGGGAGGCTTGAGGAAGGAAAACATCAGATGAGACATTTGGTGATGGTGGGGATGGTTCTTTAGGCATTCTTTTTCTGTTAAATCTCTTCAGAGACCTAGAATATTCCAAAATAGCAGGGGCTTTGTACTTTACTATTTTCAGAGTCTGTTTTCTCCCCAAGCTGATGCATTCATAAATGATACAGAGGTGTTGTGCATACATATTAAAAGAAAATGAAAAATCTTGTGGATCAATCTCTGAACTTCTCAGTGTTTGGCAAATTAGGAATTTTCCAAGATTATAAACAGATCAGCTAACAGTACAGACTACGGGCCTCGGCAGACAGCTAATTGAGCCGTCTTCCGGGCCCGGAAGAGGAGGGGCAGCCGCACGAGTGGCACCCCTTCCTCTTCCTGAGGTCACCCTCGGAGTCGCCGGCCGTCTGCACGGCCAGCACTCTGGGGATGACCTCACGCCGTGGCGACCGGACGCGCCGCGGCTGAGTCAGGGAAAGTGCGCCCGCCGCTTTTAGGGCGCACTTTCCCTGACATCTAAAAGGAGCGCCAATTTGGTGCTCCTTTTAGAGTCGCCGGAGGAGCGCCGCGGTGTAGAGGCTGAGCTCCGCCGGTGCTCCGGACCAGGGCGTCCCCGACGCCCTGGTCTGCAGAGGGGGTATGTGAGCCATGCAAAGCAATAAATCAATCAGTGGATTCCTAACAAATGGTATATTACAGGAGCTTGTGGCTGACATGACTGAGAAAATGAGTTGGTATCAGGGGCTTGAGCCTCTAATCTATTTTATTATCCATCTTACTTATTTATCTTAGCCCAAGTGTGATTTTTCTTTTGTTTTATTTTCTAAAAACATGTGACAGGACAAATGAATTATTGGTTTAATCCATAACAAAGGATTGCACAATTAAGTTGAAAAAGAAAGTGAGAGCTGGAGAGGAAAGCTACTAAGTCATCTTGTAGAAGTTTTATTTTAATCCTAGGTCTTTTACCAGACCATACCAGACCACTGAAATATCTTTTTGCCATTCTTTAAATGGAATGTCATTTATCAATATTGGTAGATTTTGGAAAAGAAAAAGCATTTTTGGTAAGACATTCATTTTAATCACCAATATTCTTCCTAAAAGATATTTGAAGATTTTCCCATTGGTTTAAATCCTTTTTGATTTCTTGCCATGTCTTTTTGTAATTATTTTTGAATAAGTTCATGTTCTTTGTAGTGTTCTTTCATTTCTAAAACCAGATATCTTTGTCACTTCATCTATTTCTTCTTTTAACATATTTAATCCATCAGGGCCTGGTGCTTTTCCTGATTTCAGTTTTTTGATGGCTTCCATTACTTCATTTGCATTATTTCCTTATTATGTTTGTTGTTCATTAATTTTTTAAAAAAATGTTTATCCAAGTAATCTTTAAGTTTTTCTAATTGTATATGTCTTTCTTTATATAAATCTTTATAATACCTCATAAAACATTTTTATTTGATTTTGTTATGTCAATGTCTTCTCACCTGATTTTATACAAGATATCATTTTTCTCTGTTTCTCTTTCCTTAATTTCATGGCTAACCATCTCCTGGCTTATTCACAAATTCAAAATGGTTCTGTTTCAGGTATCTTAGGGCCTTTGCAGACTGCCAGAAATAGTGCACATTAAATTGAGGCACTGCCCTGGCTTAGTGCTAGGGAATCATGGGAACTGTAATTTATTGTGGCACCAGAGCTCTCTGACAGAGAAGGCTCAATGTCCCAGAAAAAAATACAATTCCCATGACTCCCTAGCACTGAGGGAGTCAGTGCACTATTTAATGTGCACTATTTCTGGCAGTCTGCAAAGGCCCTTAGTTTCCTTTCTAGATCTTCTACTAACAGCAATGATATCTGGTTCTGGATCACTTTAATCTATTTCTGTATAATTTTTGTGGGTTTACTAATTTCTAATTTTTGTTCTTTAATCTTTAACTGTTTTTGTAGATCCATCAATTTTCTGTTTCTTTTCTTTTTTCTTTCAGAGGCTTGTTGAAGAAAAAAGTCCTCTCATTACTGTCTTACTGGCATCCCAGACAACTTCATTTTTAACCTCACCATCCTTCTAAACTTTCTTCTAAGGATAATTTTAATGTTTGTTTTGCCTTAAGTTGAATTGTTACATCATTTAGTAAAGAGTCATCTATCACCAATTGATTTTTTTCTCTTATTCTTCAAAACCATCATTATTGGGAGGTAAATTTTTTACTTTCATTCTACATGTCAATTTATCATTGATTGCTATTTTCCACACCTCTTTATACCATTCCTCTATAACTGTACATTTATTTTTGTTTTCCAACATCTTGCTATAATTGATCTCATTGCTGTAAGCATATTTGTTATCAAGTATTTTTCTTCTTTTTTCCATTTCTCTGAATTATATAGTGATGACAATAATATAGGGATGCAGTGTCTCAAGTGGTTAAGACGCTGACTCTGTTGATTGCAAGATCAGTAGGTTGGCTGTTCAAGACCCAGGTACTGCATGATGGAATGAGCTCCTGTCACTAGTCTCAGGTTCTGCCAACCTAGCAGTTCAAAAGCATACCAATGCAAGTAGATAAATAGGTACCACTTCTCAGTGGGAAGGTAAATAGCATTCTGTGCAATCACTACTCTGTGATCATGTGACCAGCATGATTGCACAGAATTCTCACACACTATCTGCCCATCTTTGAGATGGTTTCTGTTGGTCTTCCAAGTGACCTTGGTATGACCTGCCTGTCATCACCCAGGTGGCACTTGAGGTCAACTGCAGGGTACATCTAGGGTCATGTGGAATATCTCTCATACACACACCAAAATTCAGAAAAATGCACTTAGGCTAACAATGGCAATACTGATAAGAGGTATTCTAAGATAAAATTTGATGTACAGCAAAGCTGTTTTTTTTTTAAAAAAAAATATCCACAGTGGATCATGCTTTCTATAATTCAGAAAATGTGCTTCAAGCTGACTGTTGGAATTCCTACAAGTACATGTACATTATAGTTAGGACTGGCTGTGTCTATTTTGTTATGTGTTTAATATGTTTGAATATCATAGGGCCCAGAGACAAAAGATATACATGTGACATTCACTGACACATGCATGTAGTGTGATTCCTTCCCTAAAAGTGTTCATGTTGTTTATTAACGGGTGTTCAGCTGCAGCTTTTTCAAGAGTGTGTAAAGGTATCTTTTCACCAGAATATATTGTTTATCTAGATGAAAATAGCTGCTCTTTTTTCTTTCCAGAGAAGTCTTCTCTTCCCCCAGTTGTTGTCAGTTCTGCCTTATGCATGAATATGCTTAGATCTGAGAAAAGAGAATCCCACTGTCTTTATGTATCAGCTCTTTCTACTTGTGTACTGTGTTTGATACTTCACCTGGTTTTTGGAAGTCAAAGACAATTATAATGATTCTGCCATTCTGCACAGTTTGACTCTTCCTTCTGCAACCTTTCTCAGCAGAGAATTATCTCCTTTTCTACTACATTCAGATGCAGAGAAAAATAGGGGGAAAGATTTCTTGGAAGTGTAGGTTCTAATTTTTTTCACTCTAGAAAGAAAAAGGAAAAATCAAAAGCACTACCAAATTTTCTAGGGATATAATTCTAAGAAGTGATAGTTTACATTTTATATTGTCTTAGATATTTACTGAAATGCAGAATAATAGTTATCTGACTACAATATGATATGTTTAGATTCAGGCACCATTTTCTTATACCTCCTGTTAAATTAATCTGTCAATTATCTGTTTGTCTGTCTTTCAATATGTCTCTGGTCTATGGCTACTGAATGCTTCAGTCCATTATTAGATAGCTCTTGCCAATGTAGTTTCTGGTGTATGTTGCTTGGCATTATTTTCTAATGCCACTGTGTACTAGACAGTTTCATTGAAACCTTTTCCTATAGGTTAGTTTTAGATTGCAGTTTTGAAGATACTGGTTGAGATCTTACATGGGACCATAGCATTGCCCATACAGTACTGTGTCCTCCCCACACCAGCAGATGTCAAGCCCTAGGAGGAGTGTCTACTGCTTCTGATGGGGAGGGGAGGAAGGGGAAGCAGTTGGGGTCAGTGGGGATAGAAAAAGGGTGTCCTCACAGATGGAATAAAAAGGTAAAGGTAAATGTTTCCCTTTGATGTGATTGTTTAGTCATTTCCAACTGTAGGAGGCAGTGCTCATCTTCATTACTAAGCTGAAGGAGCCAGTGTTGTCAAAGATGACTCCGCGGTCATGTGGCCAGCATGAATAAATGCCAACGTACGGGACACTGTTACTTTCCTACTGAAGCGGTACATATTTATCTGCTTCCATTTTTACATGGTTTCGAACTGCTAGGTTGGCAGAAGCTGGGAATTGCAAAGGTAGCTCACTCTGTCATGTGGCACTTCAGTATCAAACTGCCAACCTTGCATCTTAAAAGAAATTCTTTATTGTAATTTGCAAGAAATCACAATAGAACAGACTGAGTTGAGATGCAGGCAAAATGCCACTAAGGAGGGATACTTGAGGGTCTCCAACAGACAACCATGTAAGTATAAGTCATCATGATCATTAGACTTCTGTAAAGTCCCTTTCCAGAAATTAAAATGCTAATCTGGTGGTTTTGGCTGACATGGGTGATTGTTAATATACTCCAAAAAAGGACACCATCTCTCCTCAAAAGAAGCAAAATAGGGGTTATCCATCCTGTCTGATAACATTTCTGTTAGTAAACTGTCCCATAGCCTGTGCCACCAGTTGTCCATTGTTAAACTGCCTGTCTTCCAGTTCTTGGCTATTTCAATTCTTGTGATGGCCAGGAGAAAACAAATCAATGATTTATGTTTCAAGTTTTTGTTTTCTCCCAGAAATACAGAGAGTAATAAAAAACCCAGGCAGGGAGCTATCTTTTGAAGAGTGATCTCAGAAATAATACATAGTACTTTTGACCAAAACTGTGTAACTTTATCACAATGTAACCACATATGGACATATGTTCCATTGCAATTACATCCTCTTTGTAGTTGATTGCTTAGAAAATCTAGCCAGTTGCACATGGGTGAAGTACCATTTAGAGTAATTTTAAGGAACACTCTCTAAGCAGGGTAGATCTTGATTTAAATGGGGGGGGAAGAGACTCCAAATCTTATTCCAAGCAGCCTCTGAAACTGATATTTTCAAATCTAATTCCCATCTCATTTTATATGCCAGCCCATTACCATGTTTCCTCTATACGCCAATTGTAGAGTTTCCCTGCAATACCTTTAGGGAGGTAGGTGGAAGTCTTACAATAATTTTCAAACATTGTAGGGGAGCACAAAGTTTCCCCTTCCCTAACCAAGTTTGCTAAAAGGGAGATAATTTGCTGTAGTTCAAGCCATGTGGGCTGAATTGGTGCTAAGGTCTCGAGTAGCTCATTTGCTGATTTGGGCTTACCCTTGAAAAAAAAATCTTGCAATGTATTTATTTATTTATTTATTTACTTTTCCACACTCCAAACTGGAAATGTTGTTAGTATTTTTAAATGTAGGATGCAAAAGCAAAGGCCTAATTGGAGAGGGACTGGGGGCTATCAAATAATCCCATTTTCTCCATATTAAAAAAAAAAAGAAGAAGAGTGGAGAAAAGGGTTTATGATTTCATTAATGAAATGAAGCTGCTATTGCTAATTGATTTTGCCAGACAACAGGAAAATAATAAATCTAATTTTGGTGAGAAATCATTCCCAATTTCCAATTGAGTCCATTTATTAGAACCATCCTGTCTTATCAATTGAAAAAGCTGACTTAAATGGAAGACAGCAAAATAAAATCCAACATGAGGTATAGCCAAGCCTCCTTTCTTAGAATTAATAAATCTAAACTATTTGGGAATCAAGAATTCTGATTATTAAACATATTAATGGATACTTGCCAGAATTTAAAGTAAGTGGGAGGGGGTGTTCATGATAGTGTCTGAAAGAGAAAAAGGAGTTTAGGGAGTAAGAAAGTCTTGATAAAGAGAATACGCCCTAGAAGGGATAGCTGCAGGCTTTTCCATATTTCCAGTTTCTTTTTCATCCATGTATCGATGGGTCCATAATTATTAGGGATCAGTTGGGAGAGATCACTTGTAATAACTATAGTTGGTGCCTGAAGGCTGTACTTAAAAACCAGAGAGTCTTTGCCATTTTTCTTGGCCGTGAAGACATAGCATACTGGATTTCTGGAAATTAATCCGTATTCCAGTAAATCTATCAAAAGCTTCTAAGTTCTTATTAGGGGTGAAAGTGAAGAATCTGGATCTGACAGGAAAACCAAAATATTGTCGGCATAAAGACTAATTTTTTGCTCAGCTTTGTTAATCCTAATGCCCTTTATCACAGAGTTATTTCTAATACAGCAGGCTAATGGCTCAATCACAATAGCAAAAAGGGAAGAGAGGGAATCCCTGTTTTGTAACTCTCTGTAACTTAGGGGGTTGCAGACTGCTAGAAATAGTGCAAATTCAGTCCACTTTTAGGGTTAGGGTTAGTGCTAGGGAATCATGGGAATTGTTTTTTTTTCTGAGACATTGAGCCTTCTCTGTCAGAAAGCTTTGGTGCCACAATAAAATACACTTGCCATGATTCCCTAGCACTAACCCTAACCCTAAAAGTGGACTGAATTTGCACTATTTCTGGCAGTCTGCAACCCCCCTTAATTAATAGGGAATCTCTCCTGTTAATATGTATCATTGCCTGAGAATTTGTGTAAAGATTCCTAAACAGGGAGATGAATTTATCTCCAAAATTCATGCTGTCAAGAAGACTAAAAAGATATTCCCACTCCAACCTGTCAAAGGCCTTTAGGGCATCCAAAGATAGTAAAATAACCAAGGTCTTTGACAGGTTAGAGTAGTGGACTATATTCAGCACTCTTCTAATGACATCTGTTAATTTTCATTGAGGCATGAAACCTACTTGATCAGAGTTAATATACTCTGTGATAAATGAATTGATTCTATTAATTAATATTGAAGTCAATATTTTGAAGTCCTGATTGATAAGTGCAATAGGATGGAAATCCTTTACTGTGGGACTGATAGATGACATTTTAGCTAGGGGAAAACTCCTAGAGTTTTCCAGCTGTTTGAAGGTGAGGAGCCCTGCAATGCCTCATTATATAGCTTTAACATATAAGGTGTCAGCTCATCTTGTAGATTTATAAAAATCACTTGTAAACCCATCTGAGACTGGAGGCTTGCCAGTCTTCGGGTTCCTAATCACTTGTTTAATATCAGCTAATGATATAGAACCATTCAAAAAAGGAGTTGTGTGCTTCAGTAATTTTCTTAGGTTGAAGTGTATTGACAAAATTCTGTATGCCTAGATCTTTTGGCAGTTCTCAGGTAATGTTCAAACTCATTTAAAATATCTTCTAATTTAGATTTTACCTCTCCTTGTGAGTTGGAGATACATGTGATCAAACTTTTAACTGCTCTTTTTTTAACTGCTCTAGCTAATAATCCCAGATTCTTATTATTATTCTCATAATAATATACCTTCATAAACATCAACGAAGTTTGTATTTTATGTAGATCTAGCTCTTCCAGTTCCACCTTTTTTTGTTCAGTGCAAACAGGATATTTGAATCTTGGGAGGCTTTATGGGAGTGAGTGAGTTTTGCAATATCCATCAAAAGTTTTAACTGTTAAGCCACCATGTCCCATACACCCTCCTTTTCCTTCCCTCAGAAGCTGAGAACAGCTATGTCTTCATGGTCTGAATGGCTTCACTCATTTGTCTCCTCTCCACTGGTAAATAGCAGCAGCAGAGGGACTTGACAGCTGCTGGAAAGGCTGGGATGGAGTGCAAGGTCAAGAAAATAATCCCCTATGCCCCACTGAAAAAGGTCCATGCACACACCTAAAGCACACTTACATGCAGAAATGTCACTAACAGGATGCCAGCTATAAGCTGTAGCAATGAGAGCTAAAAGTCTACTTCATTTCAGTTGTATATAGCCTTTCTTTCAAGTGGGACCCAATGTCAGGGTATGCCAGTTTGCATACTAAGTTGTGACTGGATGAAGGTATAGCAAAGTGGCAGGTGGAGTCCATGATAGTAAGCCAGCTCTGGCAATTAATGATGCAGTCAGCCAATTAGGCCAGGTGGACTTGATAGCCACTTAGTAGTGTATAACTGCATTGGGAGTCTGTTGGGATTTTGGAGAGTGTAATACTCTCTATGTTGGTAAGAAGCCTGTTGCTGGGAAGTAAGTTTTTCTCCTTGCTATGAAGTTATAGTACTGCAGGTATGCAGGAAGTTATGCTGTACTGTTTTTGTGCCTAGCCATGATGCTGTACTCTTTGTTTTTGCATATATTTTTTGTCTTACACTCTGCTGAGTAAAGCTCTATTTTTGTTGACTCCACAACTCTGCTGTACTATTTTGTAATACACCCAACAATGGTTATGGGCCCAGAGCGCTACTGCTGATGCAGTGTATGTCTGGAAGACGTCTGGAGTCTGAAGAGTTTGCAGAGGCTGGTAAGAAACAAAGGGGCTTGCTGACCACCTTGTGTCTGTCTGAGAAGGGTGTGGAAGACTGGCAGCCATGGCTAGTACAATAATTAGTGGCTTACCACTAGAGAGACTGAATGACCACAATTACCTGACGTGGTCTGTAAAGATGCGATGTTTTCTCATCAAAGAAGGGTTATGGGAATCAGTTGTAAACCCCCCAGCACAGCCTGGCAGAGGACAAAGGATTGCAGCGCAGAAGGCTCACTCCTGGATTGTTTTGGGGGTAGAAGAGAGTCAACTGATTCACATTAGAGACTTGCAGTCTGCAAAAGAATGTTGGGATGCTCTGCGTGGCATACACATTTGCACCTCTGCTATCTCCAAGATGGCCTTGACAAGAAAGCTCTACAGAGCATGTCTGGAACCAGATGGGGATGTTTCCTAGCATTTGCAGTACATGCAGAACACGTTTCTTGAGTTGTCGGAGAGAGGCACATTTTTTGAGGAAAGTGCTAAAGTATTCATTATTTTGAGTTCTCTTGATGAATCATGGGACATGTTTGCCCAAAGTTTGGAAGTTCTTCCTGAGAAAGACCTAACACTACATTATCTCACTGGTCGTCTGTTGGAGGAAGAAGCCAAGAGGAAGGAACACCGAGCGGAGCTGGCAGCTTTCAAACAGCATTCCAGGCATTCTTCGGCTCAGCCTCAGAAAGTAAATGAGATGAACAGTGGAGAGAGTGTGTTTGCTATGAGGAAATGTTACAAATGTGGATCTACAAAGCATCTTCAGCGTTTCTGTCCGGCTTGGCAGAGACAAAATGTTGCAGTCAAAGAGAAGCAGCAAGAGAGGTGCAAACAAGGCACTAAATCACAGCTTGTTTCAGCTGTATATTGTCTAAACCAAGGAGAAAAGGACTGGCTTCTGGATTCTGGATGTGCTTGTCACATATCTAACCAAAGAAGTTATTTTAAATCTCTGGAACCAGCAAGTATAAACCATGTTAAGTTAGGAAATGGGCTAAAGGTTTCTGTTGAAGGAATGGGAGAGTGTTATGTCCCTAGCTTATCCACAACATTACAGAATGTATATTTTGTGCCAGAGTTAAATTTTTGTTTTCTAAGTGTTGCCTGTCTCACAGAAGAAGGCTATCAGATTTCATTTGTTGGCACAACATGTGATATTAAGAAAGGAGGGGAACTATGTGCTAAAGGAGTTAAAAAAGATGGCCTTTACCACATGGTGCCCAATTTACAGAGTTCTGTAGGTGCAATTTATAACAATAACCCTCCTCATAATAAGTGTATCCATTTGTTGCATAGGCGATTAGGCCATGCTGGTTTTAAAGTTATAGACAAAATGATATCTTTGTATGAGGATACCAAGTTGAAAGAGTGTAAAATGTTTCTTGACTGTGCTGTGTGCAAACAGTCTAAGAGTAAGATACAGCCCATAAGGAAGAAAAGTAACAGAGTTACTAAAAGGCCATTTGAAATAATACATTTTGATGTTGTGGGACCGCTATCAAGCAGTTTGGGTGGCGCGAAATATTTTGTGACTTTTGTTGACGACTATAGTCGTTATTCTTGGGTTTATTTGTTAAAGAGTAAAGGAGAGGTATTTCAAAATTTCAAAAACTGGGTAGCATATGTAGAGAGGCAATTTGGCCACAAGGTGGCACAATTGCAATCTGACCGGGGAGGAGAATATATCTCAAATTGCTTTCAGAAGTGGCTGAAGAAAAAGGGCATTTTCCACAGGCTAACTAACCCATTTTCTCCTTGGGAGAATGGCGTAGCAGAATGCCGAGGGGGGATACTCCAAACAGTTAAGGATTCTTTATTGTGTGATTCTGGCATGAGTTGTAAATATTGGGCCGAGGCTCTACTCACAGCCAATTATATAGTCAACAGAATTTGGAGTACAAGTATCAATGACATTCCATATCACATATTGTTTGGTGAACAGCCCAATCTCACTCACATGAGAATATTTGGATGCTTTGCCTGGGTACATATACCAAAGGCACAAAGGAGGAAAGGACAAGCCAAAACAGCCAAACTAAGGTTTCTGGGATATGCAACAGGAAGTAAAGGTTATAGGTTTGATGCAGGCAATGGCAAAGTAATAATATCTCAGAATGCTAGTTTTATTGAAAGCAATTGGAAGCATGTTCATGCTAATTCAGACATCATTCTACCCATGACTGAGAATGATGGGTTAGGTGATACTGTGCCATTATCACCTCAATCCCCTGAAAGGTCAAACAGTCCAGTTAGAGACATGACTCCACCAAGTGGTCAACAAAAGAAAAGTCCAGAGAAAAGTCCTGGTAATGTTAAAATGGAGGGGCAGGAAAGTCCAAAGGTTTCAGTTGAATCAAGTGTTACTCATCAACCAAGGAGGTCTCAGAGAGAGAATAAAGGGGTTCCACCTGTAAGGTTTTCTGTTCCTAATATTATTAGAGTTTGTAATATTGCTTTAGAACCCCAAAGTTATGAGGAAGTTATGAGTTTGCCACCCAATGAGAAGGAAAAGTGGGAGAAGGCTATGCAAGCTGAGATGGATTCTATGAATGAGCACAAGGTATATACAGTTGTAAACTTACCAGCTGATAAAACACCTGTAGGATGTCGCTGGGTATACAAAATCAAGCAATCTAGTTCAGGAGAAGTAAAATACAAAACCAGACTCGTAGCTAAAGGTTTTTCACAAAGGAGGTTTGAAAGCTATGATGAAGTATTTTCGCCTACTTCTAAGGCTGAAAGTCTGAGGTTAATCCTCACCATAGCTGCACAAACAGGTGCATTAGTTCATCATTTTGATATAGCCACAGCTTTTCTAAATGCACAGCTGGACGAGTCAATATTCATGGTGCAGCCTCCTGGATTTCAAACAAGTGATTCGAACATGGTCTGGAAATTGAACAAAGCTATTTATGGTTTAAAACAATCAGCTAGATGTTGGTATAAGTGCCTTGAAGCTGAATTAACAAGACATGGTTTCAAACAGGGTATTGCTGATCCCTGTGTCTTTACCAAAGGGTCAGGCAAAGATTTACAGATAGTGCTAGCATTTGTAGATGATATTTGTTTTGTTGCGCCATCTATCGACCATGTAAATAAGTTTGCAACAAACCTTGGAAAAAAATTTCAAATAAAACATCTAGGAAGCATTCAGAAATACCTAGGTGTAGAGATAGAAAGGACAACTGATGGAAGTTTTCTGCTCATTCAAAAAGAAAAAATTAAGCAGCTCCTGCAGAAATTCCATATGGAGGACTGCAAAGGTCAGGCCACTCCCATGGTAGCAGACTTTCTTAAAAACAAATGTCATACAGTATTTGAAGACATAGAACTATATCAATCAGCAGTAGGCAGTTTGCTATATCTGGCACATTGGAGTCGACCAGATTTATCTGCAACTGCTAACATGTTAAGTCTTTTTTGTTCAAAGCCTACAACAACAGCCTGGCAAGCTGTAAAACGAGACATGAGGTATTTAAAGGAGACAATGCATTATAGTTTGTTAATTTCATCTTCTGTATCAAATGAATTGTGCTGTTATGTAGACAGTGACTTTGCAAATGATGTGCATGATAGAAAATCTACAACAGGCATTGTTATTTTTTATGCCAGAGTTCCTGTAGTTTGGAAATCAAAGAAACAGAGTTTTGTATCAGTTTCTTCAGCAGAAGCTGAGTTTGCAGCCTTATCTGATTTATGTTGTGAACTAGTATGGTTTATACAACTTCTGAAGGATCTACAATTAAAGGTAGAGAACCCTGTAACTGTGTATGAAGACTCTCAAGCATGTATTGAGATGGCCACATCAGAAAGGATAAAAACTCGCACTAAGCATGTGGATGTTAAGTACCATAATGTCAGAGATATTGTACAAGCCAATGTAATATAGCTAATATATTGTTCATCACAAGAAAATGTTGCTGATATGTTTACCAAACCCTTAGTAGGTGTAAAACATAAAGAAATGATGTCCAGGCTTAGTATGGTTCAAAATGTTATGTAAGCATATCACTTGGCTACATACTTCATTCAGTGCACAAGGAGGGGTGTCAGGGTATGCCAGTTTGCATACTAAGTTGTGACTGGATGAAGGTATAGCAAAGTGGCAGGTGGAGTCCATGATAGTAAGCCAGCTCTGGCAATTAATGATGCAGTCAGCCAATTAGGCCAGGTGGACTTGATAGCCACTTAGTAGTGTATAACTGCATTGGGAGTCTGTTGGGATTTTGGAGAGTGTATTACTCTCTATGCTGGTAAGAAGCCTGTTGCTGGGAAGTAAGTTTTTCTCCTTGCTATGAAGTTATAGTACTGCACGTATGCAGGAAGTTATGCTATACTGTTTTTGTGCCTAGCCATGATGCTGTACTCTTTGTTTTTGCATATATTTTTTGTCTTACACTCTGCTGAGTAAAGCTCTATTTTTGTTGACTCCACAACTCTGCTGTACTATTTTGTAATACACCCAACACATCTCACTAATATGGTGAATTCCTGAATGACATATTTGATTCCTTTTCTGTTGAGGCTTGAGTGAGATAATTGTTATCTGGTAGTGGCGGCTTGTACTTCCATGTCAAAGGGGTGGTGAATCCATTCTGGGTTTAAGGGCACCATCCATAATGCTGACCTGCATCTGTCCTTGAATGTGAGTGAGGTGTTCACAGTGCACGGGGAGGGGCATGATGCCTGTTGTAACACATTGAGCTACAAAAATTCTCTGGCTACATGAAAATGGCAATTTGCTGGAGGGATGGGTCTGCACTGCTGAAAAGGTAGATTTTGGGAAGTAGTCTTGGAAGATGTAGTTATGGAGACTAGCTATATCTCCATAGCTACATCTCCCAATACATGATCTCAGCATGACCTCTTTTGTCTTTTTGCTTCCTGCCGTTTGTAATAAATGACCCTCTGTACTCTCATGGCATGATCTTTGGGATAGAGAATTTTAGGTGTTATCTTCTGTTTAGTAAATACAAGTAGACCAACATTATGCATATCTACCTTGTTGCTATACACCAGGGGTAGGCAACCTGTCCCCTTTAAGGGCTGAGGGACTTCAGCTCCCAGAAGCCTCAGCCATGTTGGCCAATAGTCCCATGTTGGCCAATAGCTCCCAGGATTCTGGGAGCTGAAGTCCCTCAGCCCTTAAAGGGGACAGGTTGCCTTTCCCTGCTATACGCTCAAGTCCAAACTAAACATAATGTTGATTATCTGCTTTAACTTTGTATATATCTTTATTTGAGAGCTAGTATGGTATAGTGGTTTGAACATTGAACTACCACTTTGGAGATCAAGGTTGACTTCCCTGCAAGGCCATGGAAACCACTGGGTAACCTTGGGTGAGTCACACACTTTTAACCCCAGAAAAAAACAAGTTAGATTTGTCTTAAGGTCATCCCAGGTTGGAAACAACTTGAAGGTACACAACAACAACAAATCTTTTTTATTTACCATAAATATGAGGTAATAGCAAACTGAAAATTCCTCTCAGGACTAGGGCCATATTATGCAGGGAGGATGTTTTGTTCAATCCTTTCCTACCTAACAAAGACCATTACTTCTTTCAAATCCACCAATTAATTAATGAGACAAATGTTTCTATTTGATTGCTTAATGCTGCACAACTTAAAGTAAAATGTAACTTTTGCCAACTTTTGTAGTTTCACAGAATAAAAATGATTTCCCTTCCCTTCAAAAATATTCAAGGGGTTCCATTAAGTATAGCTCTAGAAGAAGAAAAAAACTTGTTTACTAATCTTCTCCACATTCATTAATTTAAGTGTGCATCTTACAATATTAACAAACTCAAACCATAATTCAGTTGTTTAATGCAAGATTATTATTATTTTTTTAAAAAAAGCAGCTTTATTGCTCTGGTGCACTACATGCAGATGACACTGTGACTTCACATAATCTCTATTTATCTTATACTGTATCAGATAATGCTGTTTATACTTCCACTTCTCAGGATGTGAATTTCTCAGGATCAAATTTGGCAGTGCAGCATATATTCTAATAGCTACATTTTTTCCTTACTCCAAAGTGTGCATAAAGGACCTCATCCAGACTGAGACAGCAGTGTGTGTGTGTGGTGGGGGAGGTTATCCTTTTGCCTTCCACTTGATTGATATCCCTATGAGAAATATTGGTTTGAAGGCTGAAACTATGTGACTGCTCAAACACACAGAATAATTTTCAACAGTTGTTTAATACTGATGTGGCTAAAGGGGAAAAGGTATCTCTCTATATTGGAAAAAGAGAAGTCATTTTCCATCTAAACCACTTCTGGGAGCTCAGAGTATGATCCAATAGATCAGGGGTAGGCAACCTTTCCCCTTTAAGGGCCGAGGGACTTCAGCTCCCAGAAGCCTCAGCCATGTTGGCCAATAGTCCCATGTTGGTCAATAGCTCCTGGGATTCTGGGAGCTGAAGTCCCTCGGCCCTTAAAGGGGAAAGGTTGCCTACCCCTGCAATAGATGTTTAGCTGAGAATAGAGTTGAACTGTTTCTCTTCTTTGGACTTCATTATAGACCCCATTCTGTCATTGGACATTATCACACAGGAAATTCAGAGAAAGTCAGGGGTTTAAAAAGCCATTATGCCATTAAAATTGCATTATTGCAATAAAGATTTAAACAGGCAATAAACCGGAAATCCCATGCATGATTTGTTGATGTTTATTGCAAGGATGATGCCTCTTTAATCCCGATATGTATGAAAATCTTTATTGAGATTATTTTAACAGGATAATGGATCTTTAAACCCCCAATTTCCCCCCTGATTTCCCCCATGTGATAAAGTCCATTGCTGAAGTATATAGTATAAACACATGAGGAGAAGAAATGTATTAGTCTTGCCCCTTCCCTTGTCATTTCCATTGCTCTCCAACAACTGAAGAGTGTCCTTTTTCAAGGGTTTCAACTCACATGGAAAGACTCAATGAAAACAGGGACTCTCCTCTTCAGACCTGTTATGTTCCATGTGATGGAACAGAGCAGAGCAAGGAGGCTTAGCTCACTCCCTCTCCTCATGAGTTTATCCAACAAGTGCCAATAATGACTGAAGAGGGCTAGAGAATTTTGAACTAAAAAGAAAGAAAAGAGGGGGAAATAACTAGCAAGAAGAAGGATTATTTTTAAGGCTTGATATTATTCTGGTGACTGTTTTCTATGCTGTAAAGTATCACTTCTATGATAGTAGTGAAGATGGAAGCTTCTGCACTGCATTTTATCTGTAAGAATTGATTCTAAATTGTTTTAGAGTGGATTTTCTCTCTTTTCTTTTTGTTGGAGGAGAAAACCAACACTTCAAGGGATGAGTTGGAAGTCTGTTAGCAAGGGAGCACTTAGCTGATGTCTTGAGTGCTAGGTTCATATAGAAGTTTATTTAGTTGAACAAAAATAGACAAGAGACTAAAAGAAAACCCTTTTAAGGTCATATTGAATCTTAAAACTTTTTTTTTGTTGCACCAGTGTTTTGTTTGCTGAGAAATAAATCCTGTAGTTTTCCCTGTAACATCTTTTACTTGGCTCACATCTCTTTTTCTTCCCACTACTATTCCTGCTTTCCCTCCAAAGTCTCAGTGTTGTTAAATACATGAAATGAAATTGCTTTCTTTGTAGGACATCAACACAGTGGAGCAGGGCAAATATATATGTCCTTAGAAATGTACATTCTGGGGTGGGGAGGGGAAACATTTTTTTTTTTTAAAAGAAAAATGTAATAAATATCTTTTCAGGCAGTATAACATCAAAATAAACATAGAAAAATCAGATATAATGCAATGAGACTTTGAAATATTGCAGTGGAGAGTGTATCAGTTGTTTCTGTGCCTTATGTTGTTAAAAGACATTGTTTAAACCAGGGGTAGGCAACCTTTCCCCTTTAAGGGCCGAGGGACTTCAGCTCCCAGAAGCCTCAGCCATGTTGGCCAATAGTCCCATGTTGGCCAATAGCTCCTGGGATTCTGGGAGCTGAAGTCCCTCGGCCCTTAAAGGGGAAAGGTTGCCTACCCCTGGTTTAAACTTTAGTCTCCCCTCCCCCACAATGGAACAGCTATATAAAATTATTAGAACATAGTTTTTCTGTCTTTAAAGCACACCTTTGTTCCATGCTTACAAGGTACAGAACCTCATTTCTAAGTAGTACTTTAAGTTTGGACACATTTAAATATTCACCTCTGGCCTCTCCTGCAATCCTGATGCCACTTTTGCTTTCCAATTGTGTTGGAATATGTTTAGTGATGAAGGGCTGTTACTCAAAATGGTACAGACACTTTAAAGGAAAAGGTAAAGGTTTCCCCTTTGAAAAGGTTGTCTAGTTGTCTCTGACTGTAGGGGTGGTGCTCATCTCTGTTACTAAGCTGAAGAGTTGGCATTGTCAAAGATGACTCTGTTATCAGGTGACCAGCATGACCGTACAGAGCACTGTTACCTTCCCACCAAAGTGATACCTATTTATTTATTTGCATTTTTACATGCTTTCAAACTGCTAGGTTGGCAGAAGCTGGGACTAGTGATGGGAGCTCACTTCGGGGGGAAGCAGACGGGCGGCCATGGGCCGCCCTGGGAAGCTGCGCCACGGGGCCAAGGTATCCCCAAACCTTGGCCCCACGAGGCAGCTTTGCTGCCCCTGGAAGGAGTGCTGAAATAGCACTCCTTCCACAAGTTGCCGAAGGTGCGCCACAAAAGGCTGCCGGTGCACCTTCGGCAACTCTTCCACCGCAGCGTGTGCGAACGCTGAGGTGGGAATACATCATCGGAGCACCGGCTGTGCGGAGGGGCGGGCGCTCTGATGATGCCTTCAGGAAGGGGTTGGGGCACCCACCGTGCGGCTGCCCCTCTCCTTCCTTGCCCCCAAAACGGTGCTTTTAGCCTTCTGCTTCCCCCCTTCCTCATGTGCTGTGTGTGCTTTAAACTGTTTCTTACAATTATCAGAGACAGTGTCTTAGGGCCTTTACAGACTGGCAGAAATAATGCAGATTAAGGTCACTTTAACTGTCCTGGCTCAGTGCTAGGGAATTCATAGAATCATAGAATCATAGAGTTGGAAGAGACCACTAGGGCCATCCAGTCCAACCCCCTGCCATGCAGGAACTCCCAATCAAAGCATCCCTGACAGATGGCCATCCAGCCTCTGCTTAAAGACCTCCAAGGAAGGAGACTCCACTACTCTCCGAGAGAGTGTGTTCCACTGTCGAACCGCCCTTACTGTCAGGAAGTTCCTCCTAATGTTGAGGTGGAATCTCTTTTCTTGCAGCTTGTATCCATTGTTTCGGGTCCTAGTCTCTGGAGCAGCAGAAAACAAGCTTGTTCCCTCCTCGATATGACATCCCTTCAAATATTTAAACACGGCTATCATATCACCTCTCAGCCTTCTCTTCTCCAGGCTAAACATCCCCAGCTCCCTAAGTCGTTCCTCATAGGGCTTGCTTTCCAGACCCTTCACCATTTTAGTTGCCCTCCTTTGGACACGCTCCAGTTTCTCCACATCCTTTTTGAATTGTGGTGCCCAGAACTGGACACAGTATTCCAGGTGAGGCCGGACCAAAGCAGAATAGAGTAGCACTATTACTTCTCTTGATCTAGACACTATACTTCTACTGATGCAGCCTAAAATTGCATTGGCCTTTTTAGCTGCTGCATCGCACTGTTGACTCATGTTCAACTGGTGGTCCACCTGGATTCCTAGATCCCTTTCACAGGTAGTCTCATTCAGCCAGGTGTCCCCCATCGTATATCTGTGCTTTTCGTTTTTCCGCCCTAAGTGCAGTACCTTACATTTCTCTGTGTTGAATTTCATTTTGTTAGCTTTGGCCCAACTTTCTAGTCTGTTCAAGTCATTTTGAAGTTTGATCCTGTCCTCTGGGGTATTAGCTACTCCTCCTAATTTGGTGGGAATTGTATATTTTTTCTGGGACATTGAGCCTTCTCTGGGACATTGAGCCTTCTCTGTCAGAGAGCTCTGGTGCCACAATAAACTACAGTTCCCATGATTCCTTAGCACTGAGCCAGGGCAGTTAAAGTGGACTCAAGCTGCATTATTTCTGGCAGTCGGTAAAGGCCCTTAGGGCCTAAGCAGATGGTGCAAAGCGCCGTCTTCGAGGCCAGGAAGGGGAGGGGCAGCCTCACGCTGGGCACCCCAACCCCTTCCACAAAATGTTGTCTGAGCAGCTGGCCCTCTGCACGGCCGGCGCTCCGGCTACGCACTTCCGCTGCAGCGTCTGCACATGCTGCAGTGGAAGAGGCACTGAAGGTGCGCCGGACGCCTTTTGCAGTGCACCTTTGGCGTCTTGCGGAAGGAGCGCTATTTTAGCGCTCCTTCCTGGAGCAGGGGCGCTGCGTTGCGGAGCCGAGAAATGTGGATGCCTCGGCTCTGATCCGCAGCTTCCCGGGGTGGCCCCGTGCCACCCGTCTGCTTCCCCCCTTAATCACTGAGTCACTGCATCCCACATACACTTTAGTTTAGTTACTCCAAAATATTGCTGTGGACTTCTCTCAAATCCTTCACCACCAATTTTTTATCTATAAATTATGATACTATAAGAGTGCCTGGGAAATTTTCATGTGCATCTTCCCCAAGTGTGAAAACAGACCCTACATTAAATTCATAGGTTTAAATTCTTTTGTTAGTTTCAACTAGACTTAGGTCCTTTGCAGACTGCCAGAAATAGTGCACATTAAATTGAGGCACTGCCCTGGCTCAGTGCTAGGGAATCATGGGAACTGTAATTTATTGTGGCACCAGAGCTCTCTGACAGAGAAGGCTCAATGTCCCAGAAAAAAATACAATTCCCATGATTCCCTAGGACTGAGCCAGGGCAGTGCCTCAATTTAATGTGCACTATTTCTGGCAGTCTGCAAAGGCCCTTAGGGCCTGTACAGTCTGGCCAAAAGGGCTGACTGGGGGTGGAGTCGGGGCATGGCAACCACATGCCAGCTGCCCTGACTCTGCCCCCATGTCGCCCTCATGTTGCCCATCCAAACAGATGGCAGGTGGCATCAGGGCACTCCCTTGGTGCAGAGTTTAGACACGCTGCACCAAAGGAGCACAGAGGAGCTGCCATCGTGGTGGCAAGGGTGGCTTTTTGCTGCTTCAAAAAGGAGTGGCATTTCCCAGCTCTTTTTGGAGTGGCAAAGTGCCAGATCGGGGCCGTGGCCATCTGTACTGCCCCTTAGAACCATTGAATTAGTGGGGTTTAATGATTCAGCAATTAATTCAAATGGTCTATTTTAGCTGGGAGTAGAAAATGGATGAAAGCCAGTGCAGGGAATTTTGTGGCCCTTTAGATGTTGTTGGCTTACAACTCCTGACATTTGTCACCATTAGCTATATTCTCTAGGGATACTGGGAATTACAGTTCAACAACATCTGGAAGTTCACATAATCCCCACCCCCAAAATGCAGTTGAGCTTTGCTTTTACTCCATTCTCCATACACTCCCCCATGGGTGCTAAAGCAATATATAGAGATGCATGTTTGTTGCCAGAGAGAACTTAAGACAGGCTTGTTTATGCATCCCACTGGTTTTCTAGAATGGATTTATACATAGTTACATTTTTATTGGTAAAGTCTCTGACTTTATCAGAGGTTTCTTGCTATTTGATGGTGAATTTTGAATTCAAATCTGAATAAGTCAGGCCCATTGTCCTCCCCTTAGACCAACAAGCAGATGCCTCTCAGTTTTAGATCTGTGGATACAACCTTCAATTTAATTGCTTGGAATGTAAGGAACCCCAATGGATCCAATTAAGCTATTGCTGGTCTCCATCATATTTCAGTGTCAAGTCAAGGGAGATTTTCTGATCTTTACCCTCTTCATTGCAGTAAAACATGGAAAGAACCAGCACAAAATGTCCCATCCCTGAAGTGGATGAATTAGTAACTAGCTAATGGGTATAAATGGATTCATTGAGGCTGAAATGTTATATGCACTTTCCCAGGAGTAATTTCCATTGAACGCTGTAGAACTTACTTCTGAGAAAACACACAGAGATCTGATTAATTATCTTTTTAAAAAGTGTGGAATGTTGCTTTTGTTTCCCATTATTATCTTCTTGTAAAAGTATGAAATTACACCAGACACAGACTTTCACCTAAGTGTTTCAACAATATTTTTGCTTTCTTTCCATTCAGAGATCCAGACTTTTCATTTCAGAGATCCAGACTGTGCGCACAAGTGCAGATTTCTTTGTGCACTTGATTTCATTATTATGCTATTTACATCATTAATTTTCCTGAGGTTTTCCTGTTCTCATTTTCAGTCATTAAGAAATTCTTGGTGTGTGTGTGTCATAATCACTATTGAAAATCTTATTTGGAGATTTCATTTACTGTAAATTTTGCAAATAAACCTGCATCCAGTGGGTATAAGACTCCATCAATAAATTAATATTCTATCTTGATGTATGGAAATACACTAGGTGTCATTATTGCTAGCAAGTACACCAGTGAAAAAAAATTCACTATCACTATGAAACATTAAGGAAAAAGATGTACGTTATTGATTTACTATTTATTTTCTTGCTTAATTTATCAAATAATAACAAATTAAATGAATGAGTCTCAACAAATGTAATGCCTTTGCAGACTGCCAGAAATAGTGCAAACTGAGTCCACTTTAACTGCCCTGACTCAGTGCTAGGGAATCATGGGAACTGTAGTTTATTGTGGCACCAGAGCTCTCTGACAAAGAAGGCTGAATGTCTGAGAAAAAAAATGCAATTCCCATGATTCCCTAGCACAGAGACAGGCCAATTAAAGTGGACTCAATTTGCACTATTTCTAGTAGTCTGCAAAGGCATTAGAAATAAATCCAAGGTCCTGCAATCAGATGTAGTCACAATAACAGATATCCATCATCTTAGCCACAATTCCCAATGTGACCCCACAAAACCCACCTTAGAAACTGGGGACCCCTGCAGGGTCCTGTTGCAACTGTTTGTTCGAAAGTGCTTGGCTACTGGAAAAGAGCTGGATTTTTCTCCATTCACTCCCCAGCACCTTATAAATCACTAGATTGGTGCTGCTGCCTGGTTTCTAGGTGAATTTGGGGGGAACTTTCAGGCACTTCACTCATGCAATGCTCTTAAATGTTCATTTCAATATTTATAATGTTGTGAGTCTGGCATATGACATTGTAAATGCCGAGCAGCATGCCAGCCAATGTTGTTGGTGTTTGATTGGTTAAAATAGTTAATGACAAAGTCCTGATTGAAACATTTATTGAATTAATGGTAATGAATTATTTGCCAAGCTGTGACAGTACAGCAGAATACATTATGATCTAATCAGAAATGTTAGACTATATATACTGTCTTCAACTGTTGCACTTGTGCAACTTATTCTACTTTGTGCTTATCTGGGCCTGAATTAATGTTTGAAAATAAAAATATTTGAAAATAAAAAATGTTTGGACATGTTGATTGCTCAAGTACCAGGAAAATCTGACAGGGAGAATCCTAGACTGACGAGAAACTTTGCAGAACTTGTGCCTGTTTTGTGCAGAATAAGTTACTATTAGCATTTTCTCTGCAGTAAATAGGTTATTCTGCATAGAAAAATAAAACTAGTTCTGCACATTTGACTTTTATCCATAATAAGTCCTGAACTGCAGTCTTCAAAAATTGCACAGTTGCAAAGACATTTTTCAAGTAGTAAGAAAATTGCTAAAATTACTCATTGCTTCTTTTGAGAATTAAATTGGCAAATCATTTTATCTCTGTAAGCCAGGTTTTTGACAATGGAAACTTAGCTGTGATTGATAAACAGGGCTTGATTGTTTTGCAATTGGTCTTTCAATTGTAGTGAGAAGACTATGGGCCTTTACAGACTGCCAGAAACAGTGCAACTTGAAGCCACTTTAACTGTCCTGGCTCAGGGCTAAGGAATCATGGGAACTGTAGTTTATTGTGTCACCAGAGCTATCTGACAGAGAAGGCTCAATGTCCCAGAAAAAAATATAATTCCCATGATTCCCATGATTTCAAAGCTGGAAGTTTTTTGGCTTGAAAAAATTGTAATGAAATACAATTCATTACCATTAATTCAATAAATTATGTATTTTAAATAGTACATTTTTATTATTGTTATTTAATTTGTTCTGTATGTTTTGGGGGGAAAGGTTGGTTGGGGAAGGAGAGATGGGATTCAATCTGATTTATTGTTTTGCAATTTTGTATTGTTGTACGCCGCCCTGATTGCTTGGCAGAGGGGCGGGATATAAATAAAAATTATTATTATTATTATTATTATTATTATTATTATTATTATTCCCTAGCACTGAGCCAGGACAGTTAAAGTGGCCTCAAGCTGCATTATTTATGCAGTCTGTAAAGGCCCTATATCATGCATTTCTTTCTGACCTAAGATGCTCTCAGATGAGGCTTTTATTTTAGCTCTCACTCTGCCTCATTCACTGAATTTTACATGGATTCTGGATGCCAGTGTCCTCTATTTGTAATCATCCCTTGCTCTTCCGCAGTTGTTTCTTCTATCTTGTCTCTTAACAGGAAAATCCAATAAGGACTAAAAGACAGAATAGCTGAACAGTGGCTCCTAACTAGTGTTGTGAAATGACAGAATAATTCTTCTCATGCCTGAAGAATGGTGGGCAAAAAAAGTACTTTCTCCCCGCATGAAAAGTGTGAGATAATTACAATGTCTCATCTCTCGCAATGGCCAGTGATCAAATATTCCAATCAGAGGCAGCAAATTTCTTTTGAAGCTCATTCATTTGCCTTATGGCATCATGGCAGTAAAACTGCAAGGGTGCAAGAAAGTGTGAACTACACACTAGCGAAGGTAAAGCTGTCTTTCCAATGTGGTGTTGAGATTTAGAAGATTATCACATCAGCTTTAAAAGCAATTTACCTGAGCTGGCTTAAAATTAGAAGTGGGCAGCATCCTGATACTACCACACACATTTAGCCACCAAAATAGCTTCCCAGCTGCAGCCTAGTTCCATCGCTGCTCCAAGGGGTGCTCCTTGTGTCTCTTTTCAAAGCTGGAAGTTTTTTGGCTTGAAAAAAATGGCCACCGGAGCATCCCACCGAGTGGTGATGGAGCCGGGCTGCAGCCAGGCAGAGATTTTGGCAGCTAAATGTGTATGATAGTATCAAGATGCCGCCCACTTCTAATTTTAAGCCAGCTCAGGTAAGCCGCTTTTAAAGCTGATGTGATAATCTCCTTAGTTTTGCTTATAAATCCTATAGCTAGCCTAGAAGGGAGTTTGTAGGAGCTGTAGTCAAAACTTTTTCTAAGCTTTAATTTTCTTTCTCTACCCTGCTCTCTTCAGCACATACACTGCACTGAACTGAGGGCCTTTGCAGACTGGCCCAAAGGGCCGACCTGGGGGTAGAGTTGGGGTGGGGCAGCCCCATGCCGGCCGCCCCAACCCCACGCTAATGCTGTCCAGATGCCCTTCCGGCACAGTGTTTAAACATGCTGTGCCGAAAGGGCACTGAAGAGCCACGGCACTGACTCTTAGGTCGGCCTTTTGCCACCCCTAAAAGGAGTGGTATTTTACCACTCTTTTTGGGGCAGCAAAAGGGAGGATCAGGGGCATGGTGTGGGGTTGCTGTGGCCCCAATCCACTGCTCCCTGGGGTGGGTCTCTGTCACCCCAAACGGGCCATGTGCATTGGCCCTGAGTTCCAGCAGCCCCTAGGTGGTGTAGCTAATGCTGAGAATGCTGGGAGCTGCAGTCCAACAACATCTGGACCTTGGAAGACCTGTGGGGTCAGTCAGCCCTGGTTAGTACTTGGATGGGAGGCCACCAGGAAATAATACTAGGTGCTGTAGGCTAGCTTTCAGAGGAAGGAACTGGCAAAATCACCTTTGAGGATTCACCACCTAAAAAAATCCTAGGAAATTGAGACTCCCCATACATTCATGGGCTTCTTGAAGGCGCATGTGTGTGCATGCACGCACAAACACACAAACAGATGCACACACACTTTGTTATTTCTGCAGTATCATTGCCATCCATGTTTCCCCTGAAGATAGGTACTTTGAAATGTAAATTTGTGGTTGAATTAACTTGGTCTCAGGTGGGCAATCAAGGGCCATGAATATTACAAAAGACATGCTTACATAATTGCCTATTTGAGACTGAAGTTAGTTTGGAAAGAATGGGTGGTACCTCTGCCAGCTGCAGTGTGCAGCTGTGGTGGATTCAGGGGCAGCAGTTTTGGCCCCTTGGGCTTTTGGGGGCCTCATGGATTGCCCCAAATGGCCTCAAACGAATCCACTCTGGATTTCTGGGAGGCACATTAAATAGTGCAGGGGAGATGTACGCTATTTACTCCTGGAGCTTTCAAGAGAGGCATCTCACCCTTGGAATGCCTCTCTTGGTGAGATGCCTCTCTCACCAAGGGGCTGCAAAAACAGACAATAGGACACATGTGTTCCTAGGTAGTTTGGCAGTGAACCACATGCAGTCCACCTCCTGTACTACCAAAATAGTAGTCACTTCCAACTCTGGGATTCAATGTAAAATGCAAGCAGTGATCTCTAGGACTCATCCCTTTGCCCCTCTGGTGTTACAGGGCCAGATATCTGGCTAAAGGGGCTGCAAAATTACAAAGTGTGTGTGTTCATGCCATGCACACACATGCACATGAATGTATGGGGAGTATGTGAATTTCCTAGGGATTTCTTAGGTGATGAATCCTTAAAGGTATTTTTGCCAGTTCCCTCCTCTGAAAGCTAGCCTACAGCACCTAGTATTATTCCCTGGCGGTCTCCCATCCAAGTACTAACCAGGGCTCACTGTCTCTGCATAGCTTCCAACATCAAGATGTTGTTGAACTGCAGCTGCCAGCCAAATGGTAATCCAATCTTTATTAATTAGTAGTCTTGTTAACCTATCCATCTCTTTCATTTCAACTAATTTTAAAAGCCAGTCATCAATTGTTGAGATCTCTTCTTGTTTCCACTATGAAGCAATCTGTATCCTTACAGCCGATACCATATAAAGAAGGACCCTCCAATATTTCCTTTCTATAATTGGATCTATTCTATTTGTCATGTTTAATAAGTAGAACTCTGGATGTAATTCAAACTTGAATTTCAATATATTTTCAATTGTGATATGTATTTTTCCCCAGTAGGTTTTCATTTTTGGGCATCTCCACCATATGTGATACCAGGATCCTACATTCTGTTTACATTTCCAGCATTCATTTGACTTTTTATTATAAATTTTTACTATTCTGGCTGGAGTAAGGTACCATCGTTGTTCCATTTTCCATAAATTTTCTTTTAAATCTTGTGAATGTGTAAATTTTTCTGTTCTTTTCCTTGTTCTTTCCCAATGTTCTAATTTTAGAACATTGTTCTTTCCCAATGTTCTGATATTCTTCCAATATCCGTTGCACACTTAATCATGTTGTTAGATATTATTTCCACTTCCTGTTTCTGTTGCATTAATATCTTGTAAAATTTGCTTATTCTTTTTTTCTCGTGTTTCTAATAATACTTTATCTAAGTCTGTAAGTTCCTCTTCAAATCCTTGTAATTTATTATCCATTTTAAATCTTTCATTAAGTGCCTAAGCAGATGGCACAAAGTGCCGTTTTTGAGGCCAGGAAGGGGAGGGGCAGCCTCACGCTGGGTGCCCCAACCCCTTCTTGAATACGTTGTTGGAGCGTCTGTCGCTCCGCATGGCCGGCGCTCCGACGGCGCACTTCCGCTGCAGCGTCCGCACACGCTGCAGTGGAAGAGGTGCCGAAGGTGCGCCGGAGGCCTTTTGCGGCGCACCCTCGGCGTCTTCCTGGGCCTGGGACATGGCGCCTTGAGGCTGAGGAGTGTGGATACTTCAGCCCCGATCCGCAGCTTTCCGGGGCAGCCCTGTGCCATCCGTCTGCTTCCTCCCTAAGTTGAGTAAATAATAGCCAATGCATTTTTGAATCAAGTTGTCCAAGTTCTGCCATAGATGTGAGTTCATGTTGTCGTCTGTTTTTCTTTAGTATTTCATTGTATCTTAGCCATGTTTTGACTGCCGTCCACTTTCCAAAGAAGGCTTCATGGGGAGATATCCACAAGGGAATTTTCCTGTATGTTTCTTTTTTAATTTCCTTCCATGCTTTTAATAAAGCTCTTCTTATCACATGATGTCGAAATTCCTTATGGATTTGATCTTTTTCAAACCAAAGATAGCAATGCCATCCAAATCTATTGTTGAAGCCTTCTGTGTTTAAAATTTTGGTTTTCTCTAAGGTCACCCATTCAGAAAGCCAGTCTAAAACATTTGCTTTATGGTATAATTCTAAATCTGGTACATTTCTACCACCATCTTTTTTTCCCTCTCTTACCATTGTTTTCCAATCTATTCTTTTGGTCTTTTATAATTCCAAATAAAGTCTCCCAAATCTTTGTGCTATTCTTGAAATATTTTTTATTGTGGATAATTGGGATGCTTTGAAATAAAAAAATCATCTTGGGAAGGATCATCATTTTAATTTTTTCAATTCTACCAGATATTGAGAGCTTCACTTTTCTCCACTCAAGTAGATCCTTTTTAATTTCTTTCCATTTCGTTTTATAATTGTTTTCAAAAAGGTCAACATTCCTCTTTGAGATTCATATTCCAAGATATTTGACTTTAGTTTTAATCTTGCAGTGCATTATTTTTTCCAACTCCATTTCCTCTTTTTTAGTCACTACTTCCATAAGAATCATTTTGCTGTAGATGATAACATTTTAAAATCCAGATTAAAATCCATGAGAACAATATGTGGCTCTAGGCTCTCTGCACTAATTTGCTTTGATGTGAATTACTTGTTGTTAACAAATAAAATCAAATGCCCAAGTTTAAGTTTTACATTCATCTTATTTAGAGGACAACTAGTCATTAACTTTGTTGTACTATGGGGTTGTACAGATGGGCAGGAAAAGGTGATATGAAGCTGCCTTTTCTCTAAGCTGCAGCAACTACACCACCTGCCCCAAGGATGCCCTAAATGGGGACAGAGCAACTGCACTGGGGGGCAGTCAATGCAGCTTTTCTGAGGCTGCATTGAAGCCCCACCAACCACACTGCTGGCCCTGAGAATGCCGTGAAGGGAGACAGAGCAACCACATGAGCGGGCAGCAGCTGCTTTAATATTTTGTTCTCTCAGATGCATGCGCACATGTGCACATCCCTGCACATTTGCACAGAACACATCATAGGCTAGTGTACAGTCTGTCAGTCTGTGTACAAAGGTGACTGAAGTCTGGTATCCCTGAGCACCTGCATAGAACATGTCATAGGGTAGCATACAGTCTGTAATTTTGTCTGTACAAAAGTGACTGATGTTCAGCATCCCTGCACACCTGTGCAGGACCTGTCATACACCCACAGCTCATGCAAGGATTTGTTGACATCAGCTTTGCCCAAGTAGTGGGTGCCATAGACAGGTGCCACTGTCTGATTGTGCCACCCTTGGGGTGGAGGAACGAGTTTGTCAACTGAAAAGACACCTACTCTGTCATCCTCCACAAAACATGTCCCACACAGATCAGGGGGAGGGGAGAGGTATATTCAAGGGAGGTTTGTGTGGAAAGACTGGATACATGCAGCTGGTGGTCATGCAAGGGATATGGTCAACAGGACACACAGACAAACGTTACTCCAGGAGCCCCCCCCCCCCCCAGCATGCTAGGAAGTGGTGTGCAGGTTTTATGCACACCTGCACACCTGTGCAGAAGAAGTCACAAAAGCCTCTTTCATGCAAACTACTGCACATGCTGACAGCAAACATACATGCTACGGAATGCATTTATTGTCATAGTAGAGAACAGTTGCTAGGGTACATGTATAGGGTTACAATTAGGGTTAGGGTTCTAATATTCGAGCGCAAAGGTGCATAGGGCACTTTAAATTAAATTAAAGCATAGGGCACTTTAAATTAAAGCCTGCATCATAGGGCACATGCTCTGATTCGCCAACTCAATTTCCGCTGCATGTGCGTTGGTGCATTTATACAGCTGTTTTAAATATCTGGTGCCCTTTTTCTGCCACAACGGTGTCGCTGCATACATATGCACATGTGAAAGTGTGCATCTTACCAGAAGAAGCAGAAAAAAAGCTGCTCCTTTTTGGACCAGCTTTACCTGACATACGGTATCTAGAGTGCTTTCCTGCTGGCTTTTAGGCATGTGCCATCTAAACACCACACGTCCAAGCTTGAAAGCACTTCTTTTTGCTCATCTGTACAGCCCCTATGACATCTTTCTGTGTATTAAGCCAGAGTGAAGGCCAAATTCATTTAAATATCCATTATACAAATGGCAAATGTTTTTTTTTTAAATGTAAATGGAGATGCAAGAATCTGATTTCAATCTGGTGGTGAGGAAACAATCCTGAATTCTGTTATAATTTGACTTTGTTGGCTACCTGCACAAACTACAACAAAGCCTTTGACTGCATAGACCACCAACCAAACACTCAATCAAACAAACAAAACTGCGAATAGATTTTAAACAAATGAGTGTACCATTGTCCTGATGTATAATAATAATAATAATAATAATAATAATAATAATAATAATAATAATAATAATGTTTATTTGTATCCCGCTTATTGCCAGACAATCCAAGCGGCTTACAATAAAACCCGTATAACATATCTCCAAAAAGAAAAACCAACCCACCCCCTAATCAACCTCTACTGCGTTCCTCATCCATCAGCAACTGATGGGGCCACGAGAGGAACGCAGGAGTCAAGGAACCCAAGGCCGGGGTGATTGGTCTGGGAAGGCCTGCCGAAAGAGATCCGTCTTGACAGCTTTTTAAAAGCTGTCCAGTGATGTTAACTGACGGATCCTGTCCGGCAGGCCATTCCAGAGTTTGTACTCAGGGCAGAAGGCTACCATTAATCCATAACATATAGAAACAGAATGGTTTTAGAAAAAGGGTCAGACAATTCTATATTATTACTGTGTTGGCAAGCCTATGGCATGTGGAGCCAATTTGGAGGGCACACAGAGAGATAGAAAGATGGGGGGGAAAGGAGGAAAAGGCCCATGCCTGCTCCTCCTCTTCCCCCACCCTCCCATCACTCCAACTGCCTCTCCAGAGTCAAAGGCATGGGAGGGTGGGAAAGAGGAGAAACGAGTGTGTGCCTGCTCCTCCACTTCCCCCCTCCCTCCTGTGCCTTCAACTGCCTCTGTCCTGGGCCTTCAGTTGCCTCTCTGGAGACGGGTGAAAGCCCAGGAAGGCATAGAAGAGGAGGAACAGGTGCACACTTGCTCCTCCACTTCCCCCCACCCTCCCAAGCCTTCAATTACCTCTCTCTCCAGCCTTAAGCTGCCTCTCCAGAGACAGCTGAAGGCCCAGAACAGTGGGGAGGAGGAGAAACAGGAGGATTTTGATGAACACAGCAGTGCTCTGAGCCTTTCTGGGCTTCTCCCCTGCAGCTCCCTTGCTATGTGATCTGGGCTCCTGTGCAGGTGTGGGGAGGCTTCCAGTGGTTGGGGCACAGCTAGACCAGTGCTCAGAGCCTGCAGGGCTTCTGACCTGCATCCTTTCCCCTCTTAGTCCTGGGCAAGTGTAGGAGGGTTTGGGTTTTTTTAGCATGGCTTTGGGGGTTTTTTAGCACAGGCTTCTGCCTGTGGCTTCACCCCCTCTCCTTTCATAGCTGTTACTGATCACTCACTGGATCAAGCATGTCTTGGCCAGCATTCCCAGCCCCTCAGCCCCTGCATTTTGTTCCCATACCCTTGCTGGCCTCTGGGTAAGCCCAGGGGATTTGGTTGCCCAAGCACAGCTTAGTCAGCCTTCAGTGATGCTTGAGGCATCCACCCTGTGGCTTTTCCTCCTGACCCTTAGTTGGTCCCTGGGCAGGTGTGGGTAGGTTTCTGGGGTGTCCAAGCATGGCTTGGCTGGTGCTCTGAGTCCCTTGGGGTCTCTGCCCTGCAGCTCTCCCCATTACCTCCACAGATGGTCCTTGAGGAGTGTGGAGGGTGTGTACCTCATTAACCGAGATGTCCATTTTGGGCAGGCCCCTTGGCCTTATCTTCTCCTGCCTATTCATTTTGCACTTAGTTTGTTCATAAGCTTGCTACCACCCATGTGACACCTTTGCTTTCTGTTTCAGATCCCCAGTAATTCAATTTCAATTTTACAAACCTACTTAGCTGCTTTTTGTCTCATTTAGCTGGGCAATTTGACATCTGCCCCAGTACCTCAGCTTTACTTCCCTCCAGTTTCTTTGGCTGCTACTCGAGTTTTTAGTTCTCAACATGATATATTTTTAGTTCTGGCTTGACTAATTTGCTCTTACTTTGTTTTTTTTCTGGGTGATTTTATGGGGGGGTTGCAGACTGCCAGAAATAGTGCAAATTGAGTCCACTTTAAGGGTTAGGGTTAGTGCTAGGGAATCATGGGAATTGTTTTTTTCTGAGACATTGAGCCTTCTCTGTCAAAGAGCTCTGATGACACAATAAACTACAGTTCCCATGATTCCCTAGCACTAACCCTAACCCTAAAAGTGGACTCAGTTTGCACTATTTCTGGCAGTCTGCAACCCCCCCCCCCAAGTTGTTGTTTATTGGGCTTGTTCTCCCCCAGAGCTTCAGTTTGATGATTTTTGGGCTTATCTGTGTTGCCATTCCAATCTGCAGGTTTTTTTTCTTTGCCCGCAGTAGTCTGCTCCTGGATGTTTCTAGCTGTGCTCAGATGGAGGACCCCAGCTGTATTCAGTTTGTTGCTTTGGGTTTCCTTAATTTTATTAAGTTTGCTGAATGTATTGGAAAATTTTCAAAGTTGTTGTACAATTTCCCCTTTTAAAGTCATTTATATTGCTGTTATTACTGAGTCTTTGATCTTATCAAGTCATTTGTTTTGTCTGGTTTTGTCCCAAAGCATCTCCTACATGCAGATACTTGTATATTTTTGAAAGCTTTTTTCTGTTATTCAGTGAAATTGGAGTAACTGTGGTATTTTAATGGTGTACTCACTTATCAGCTTTTCAGTCTGTAGCTTTAGTTCTATATTGTTGCCACGGTGAAGTTCTGCCTTAATGATACCAAGGTATCTGCAGGGGCAGCTGGCTGCTTTGCAGTTTGCTCTGGTGACCTTCTCTTCCCTTTCAACAGTTTGTTGCTATGGATATCCTCCTTATCCACAACTTGCTTTTGGGGAGGGTGTCCTCCAAACCTCTTTCAAGCCCCTTTTCCAACTTCCCTTCCCAGGGTATTCAGTATATTAGGAAGAATGTATGTTGTTTCCTAATAGCTGCCCTTTGGAGACAAATCTATGGAGCCTCCTCTGGATGCGTCTGAACACCTCAAACTGTGACCGGAAGTCACAAATAATGTATTTTTGCTGATTTATTTATTTATTTTGCAAAAATGTTTTTTTGTTTGCAGTTTTCCCAAACAACAACAACTCTTTGCAATGGTTAAGCATTTTCTCAATGGAATATGTATTAGCATACCATCCACGCCTCCTGCTGGATATGTGGTTTCATAATTAATATCTAGAATTGGGCATTTTGGAGATTGCAATAACTGTGGAAAATAAAATTATACATGTGTAGGAGTCATGCTGACTGGAAGACATATGGAGACCTGGTTAAAACTGAGGAAAAGGATTCAGATGACACATGCTTCAAATGTGGCCAGAAGCTGCACTGATGCTGCGTCATTCAGGAAGAACTGAGTCAAGAAGGAATGAATAGGAACCACTCCTTCTGGTGGCCCAGTTCAGGACTGCTCTTTCGGGCCAGGCTTACAGCAGTCTGCAGTTATTTCCAATATACACAGTTAAACAAAATCCCTGCAGTTACCTTCCTCTTGCAGGCCTCCTTTTGACCTATGATTTCCACAAATTTCAAGGAGATGCTGGTATTGTGGGTGAGGACCACCAGTGTCTCCCAACTTTTAGGGTAACGTATGTCAACTTGCTCACTTGCTCCAATTGAAGATGTTACATTTTTGTGGCTATACTCTACAGACTCCTGAATAAGTACCACAAGGCAGTTTTGTACACAGAAATGTAAAAATGAATCTCTGTTCTGCCTATATGTATGCATGAAAATATAGTTCTTGAACAATAGGCTGCATGCCTGCCCAGTGGCTCTCATACAGATGCTCTATCAGTCCCAGCAGGCTACTCTTAAAGTAAGAGTACACAGTGCTGATAAGTGGAGCACTGAATATTGGAGGGAATGCCAAATGGGATGCAAAATCATTTTCTAAGAATTAGAAAATGGAACAGTTAAATAGCAAATAGAATTATTAGACTATAGTTTTAATTTATCCCCTGAGAGGTATGGTTTAGGTTTCTGCATTTCATCCCTAGACTGTGTCCCTTTTAAAGTGTTATCCCCTTTTGGTAAAGTAATAATATTTTAAACATATCCAATGGGAATGCAAATGTGGTATGCCTATATAAGGGTGATTGAGACGTCATCTAATATTCACACACAACTGTAGCCAAAATGATTTATTCAGTGACTTATGTGAATCATGAATAACTTCATCAAGGTACTGCTTTTTCATTTGAATTCTCTAGAGGAAGTTGCATTCTCAGGAGTAGTATGCCAGTTTAATTTGCATTTTGCAATTGAATTGACATTTTGCCATGGGATTACACCAGAAGGTATTTCTATGTATAATAAATCTTATGCTCAGAGATCTTTGCCATGGGACTATGTTAAAGCATATTGAAATATTATGTGCCTAGTAGTAAGAGACTTTACAGGGATAGGCCTAATGTTTTCAGTTCTTCCCATTTCATTTGTGATTACACTTCACACAAGCAAAGTATGAAAAGGACTCATATTCTTTCTCCTACAAAATTATACAGAAATGAGAATTTTCCAAAGGTGCCAGTTGTTCCTATCAAACATAGTGACAGGAGGAGAAATGACAGCTGTTAGAGTTCTCCCTTTTAGCCAAACTTTAATGTAATTTGTATAGCATGTGTGCAACACTAGTTCAGTATTCAAATGTCCATTGGCTATCCATTCCTTTTAGCCAGATACTAACAGTCTCTGCCTGCCCCATACAATAGAGGTATTTGATATTTGGTCACACTTTCTCTTTCACATTTCATTTCTTTAGATCAGGGGTAGGCAACCTGTCCCCTTTAAGGGCCGAGGGACTTCAGTTCCCAGAATCCCAGGACTATTGGCCAACATGGCTGAGGCTTCTGGGAGCTGAAGTCCCTTGGCCCTTAAAGGGGAAAGGTTGCCTACCCCTGCTTTAGATGTATGCAACCACCTGTCATTGTTTCCTCAGAGATCTGCTTTGAAAATCCACTGCCTGTTCTATCCATTTTTCTTTAGGTACCATCTTGAGGCTTGTACAGATTCTAGATTGCCCACAAATTCCTGTCTTATGCATCTTGTCCTACCTTGGGCTGATAGAAAGGGGAACTGCTACAAAATACCAAGGCCAGGTGATTGTTGACAGAGGGGCCACAGGCAGTGACTATGTTGCATAGTCTTTGCATCGGCACAAAGAAGTCTGAATGCCGTTTTTGGATAACAAATATGGCCACAACTTTAGTCATCTGTACAGGGTCTGAAACAATAACTTTACATCAAAAGTTCTGCACTTGATTATAACTTCCTTCTTGACACATGTGTATGTGCACATACCATAACACCTGATGCAATCTTCATCTTAATCAAGTCAAGCCATCAGAGATAAGTCACGCCTCTCACAAAGCATATGTCAAGCAGGTTCTCACACAAGTTACTAAACAATTAAACAAATTATCCCATCCCCATCCAGATTTTAGACGTCATCTCTAAAAGTAAAGATGTAACAAAAAATTTAAGCTGATGATGTAAACCCTTCATCCCTCTTAACTGCCCAAATATTGTAAATCCAAATATCCAATTATACCCGGGGGGGGGGGGGTCCCTGCCCACCACAGGAGGGAGCCAGCCTAGCTTGGCATCCCCCCCGAAGGATCCATTCTATATGAAATGCAATGGAATCCAGGTATACATCAGAGCCTACCGGGGAGAGATGAATGCCATCACCCCTGTACAAGATGTGGCAAATCAATTCTGATCCTATCATGCATTACACAATGTGCTCCCAAGTCTTTCAACCTCCTTGCAAGACTTCTATTCACCCAACTACGAGCCACTTTGATAGCTGAGTCTTTTCTTGCACCAGGCCAATTTCGTCGTGGCAAGAGCTTAGTCTATAAAATAACAGTCACTGGTAACCTTCATTGTATTTCCTGTAGGTCCACCATGATCCTTTTGACTAACTGCATTCCAGTAATCTTAACCAAGTCATTTTAGCCTAGGTGAATAAGTAACAAATCCGAGGAGGTGGGAAGGTGGTGGCCAACTCAATAATATGTGGAAGAAGGCCCCCCTTTAGCATGCCTCTCCGTCCAAACCAATGCATGCACACAATCTGCCCAATACCCAAGTTTGGATCTTGACCCGTCTGTATAGCATGCCGTTTGGCCCAAAAAACCAAGCTGTAACAGACAATCCAGACGTCACCCTGTTCTTGACCTGCTCAACAAAACATACGTTATAACATGAATACAATATCTCATCATGCTCTTTGTATTGTAATTCCACGTCCAGCCATATTAAGGGCGAATGTAAGTTGGATAATAAAAGCACCCTGCCTGATGTATCAGAACAAGAGCTAGAGACAAGTTCGCTGATTCTTGAAGCAGCAAAAAAGGCCAATGAATAAGCAGCCTGAAACAAGGTGACTTCCTCAGGTGAGGAGCACACCATTTGGAGGGAATGCCAGATCTGTGTAAGTATTGCCTCCGTCACAGGCATGCGGGTATCGTGTGCCACCGGGAGCTCCCTAGACCATCCCTCCAAAGCCTTCTGAACCCTAAAATTTATAGTAGAATCCGTAAACACCTCCCCCACCCGAGAGTAAAAGGCCAGGGCTGCCAACCTTCCCCTAATGATAACCGGGGAGAGCCCGGACTGCAATGCAGGGTACAATCTCCACCCCCAAGGGCCAAACCTCAATTTCCCCAACGTCTACCAAAACCTGTCTAAAAGCTCGCATTTTTAAGCTGGTATGACTTGCGTGTGGAAGGGGCAACTGAGTGTCAAATAGTCCTCTCGATCTCTATCCTCCAAGTCTCCACAGATGGGGTGGCACTGTCAAAGGCTGTGCAGCTGCGCCCAGAGCCAGCTCTTGAAACCTGGTGTTTTCTTGGGAACCACACCCAGGGGTGACAAACGTAATGTTGGCATTGGCAATTGTTTATGGGGCCCAGATATCCTCCCTGCAGTTAGCTCTTTCATCAGTTTATCCCTAACGATCCCTGATAACTCTCTCACTGAACATTCATTAAGTGCAAAACGATAAACTCTTAACCCAGAATATGGAATGCAAAAACCAAATGTAAAACCATCAAATAAGTACTGGGCTGAATCCCGCTTAGGGTACACCCCCAGCCAAGCAGTTAAAACTTCCAACTTAATGGGCGTTGGTACCTTTACCTCCGGCTGGTGTTGCCTGAGAGGAGGCTCCAGCTCCGGACCGTTCACCTTTAAAGCAGGAGGTGCCAGGATGATTCTCTCCGCAGGTGTTACAGTGGTGCTCAAACCTGCAGGTCTGCCGCCTGCACTTACCTTCATTAAACTGCCAACAGACTCCTCTTATCCCCCGTGCCAGGCCTTGCATATTGCCCTCTCGGCTGGGTGACCATAGGCACAAAGCTCGAAGGGGAGGCATCAATCATGATGTCCGCCCACAACTCAGCTTGAACGTGCCACCATGATAAGGAATGATCCAAAGCAGCCCGCATCCAAAACTGCTCATCATACTGAAGCCAAGCAGATCCTGTTGAATTAAAATGACAATTAGTATATGCCTTTATCATTATCTCTTGATATTTAAATAAGTCTGGAGATTTTAAGGGCTCCCTCTCCTCAATAATACCTCTAAAAATTGTAAAGCCCATTATCCAATTAACAAAATTCCTTTCTAACTTTGGGCGCTAGTGTGCCTTGAACTCCTTGGGCAGGCTAAATACAACCCCATCTTTCACCATAATTTTTGGCTCTGGGTCATGGAAAGTTAAGGAAAAAAGGTCAATAAAAAGAATTGCTGCAAGGCAATTAGCTAACCAGCCTCATCTGGTACGGGGGAGGGTGTCCCCTATTTAGGAAGCAGAGAGATGCCAACTCAATGCTAGAGTTTATTGCATCCTTTGGTGTGATTGCTTCCTGCACTGGCTCCCTGCATCTCGACTCCTTGTTGCCTTGACTCTTGACTTCGGAACGGACTGGATTATTGCTACCCACTGGCTGACCTGACCCTGGACTGACTATTGTGACCCCGGTATCCCTGATTTCAGCTTTGACTTTCAGTTTGCTCTTTCTCTCACTCCCTGCAAGGTTTGTGGACTCTGTCCAGCTGCATAGCTAATTACCTTGTTGAGCCATCCTTATCGGTGTAGGTTTGTGTGTGCTGGCTGCAATCCAGGACAGAATAAACTCTGGCATTGAATTGGCATCTCTCTGCTTCCTAAATAGGGGACACCCTCCCCTGTACCAGATGAGGCTGGTTAGCTAATTGCCTTGCAGCAATTCTCTGGGATCTGCATCTGCCAGCACTTTCAGCCCTGCGCTGCCTGAAGGAGGGAACCTTCAAGCCTGATTCCTCCCCAGAGTCACCACTAGGCTGCTGTACCACCAGAGGAATCCCATCAGTACTAGGACCTGGCTGAGCCTCCTCCTCTGGGACTGGGAGATCAGGGCTGGGCTCTGGCAGAGCAGGTTTAACACCTGGTGTAGCCTCAATTACCTCCTACGCTGGAGCAGGATTAGCCCCTGGTGTAGCCTCCATTACCTCTTGCTCTGGAGGAGTCCCATCCTCCTCCTCATCCTCCGAGACCTGTTTTTGGCTGGCCATGACATCAGGGACAATAGACCTAAGCAGGGTCAAGAACAGCACCCCATGGGTCCCAGCACCCAGGGGGTCCCAAGCAGGGTCAAAACATGGCACCCAGGGGGTCCCAAGCAGGGATCATGAACCCAGAGTCAAAAATGCCACCCAGGGGTTCCCAATCAGGGACAATAGACCCAAGCAGGGTCAAACTACCACGCAGGGCGTCCCAAGCAGGAACAACAATCTTCTACGGGTCACTCACAAGGCCTCCCATGGCCTGTAAAAAGCCCCATGCAGGGACAAACCCTCCCCTGTGGGCTGCCTGCTGTTGAGGAAAATTCCTCAAAGATAAGCAAACCCCCCAGGTGCTCCTAAGTCCCAAGCAGGGACGTTCTTCTGGGTGCTAGCCTCACCGCTGGACAAAACGAGGCCCAGGGAAGCCAGCTGGCTTTTATGAATGTCCGGCAGCCGATCCTCTCTCTCGGCTGCCAAACTCAGAATGGCTGCCTTCCCATGGCAGCGGGGATCCCCCAAATTCCACCCAAAATCCTGTGAGACTGCCCAGTCTCGTGAGATTATGCAGGACGCTGTGGGATCTCGTGAGATCCCCCTGATTATTTGGGAGGTGAAGAGAGGTCAGGACTTCCTTCCCTCCCAGCCAATCATGGTGGTGGCCTGCTAATTTGGCTGGTGCAACAGCGGGCCCATCCTGACGCGTCGGGGTGTGTGTGTTCTTTCTTGATGGTATCATTGTCAACATTTTTGGCATACATTGCAAAATCAGTTATTTTCAAGGAAAATAATGATGATATACAAAATAAAACTAAATTAAAGAAGGGAGGAGGTGGGAATGGGGATGGACTAAAGGAGGGAGGACACAAGGGAAAAGAAGAGAAATCCAGGGAGGTATAAGAGGATGGGTAGGAAAGCTAATAAAGAACAATGGGGGAATAATATAGGGAAACAAACAGTTACTGGGCAGCAGATGTAGTGGTGGGTGAAACTATAGCTAACATTGGTTGGCACTGTGCACAGGGAGGTCGTTGGGAAACCTAGACCTAATTCTGGGGAATTTATAATTAGCTCAAATGAGAGGGAAGCACCCAACTTCGCTTCTAAGATCTTATCCAATTGTCTATGAGAGACATAAGAATTCTGGCTAGGAAAGACACTGAAACAGACCAAACTCCAATTAAAGTCTAAAATATTTATTTGACAAAATAAACAAGCATCCAAATGCAACACACACACACACACACACACACTAGAAGAATGAGTGGGGAAGAGTGAGAGCGGGGGAGGCAAGAGGGAAAAAAGGATAGAGGGAGATATACTCACACCCGAGAGACTCCTCTGGGCTTCTGGTGATGAATGAGGATGAGTTTCGTGGAAGGGGGCACAACCAGCAAGAGAGGGGGTTGCAGGAACTATCTCAGAGCACAGACCGACAGAGATTCAGCATGCACTTCCAAGGTAGCACAAGATTTGCTAAAATCCAGGGATTCTTATAGGGAAATTCTGCTTTCTGTCCATGAGTTATAGGTGGACAAAGGCCTGGTTGGTTTACTATGGTTTACTTAAGCTTGGGCATAGTCTAAACAATGCATTTGGTTTCAAAATTATCAAGGAAAGGAAGCTAGAGAAAAGGGGTGCAATCAAATCTAATCACTGTCTTGTTAAGTGTGAGACTGAGACAAACAAACATCATTAGGTATCTTTTCCAATATAATGGGATATTCCCCAGGGCAACTCCCAAAACCTGCCCGTCCTGGAAATTTCTAGTGGTCTTAAGCAATTTCAACTTGCTTACCTGACCTCACATCTTGGGGATTATGGCTGCCATCTCCCAAGGGTCAGGCTGGGGTCATAGGGAACTCCACATGGCTAAAATATATATTAAAAATGGAGGACATTCACTAACAAGGTGTAGGGGCCCTCCTTGTGTAACTCCATCACCTAGTAAACCCTATGATGAGACACTCCAAGTGAGAAACAGGCAGGATCAGAGCATTAACAGAAATGGAAGGAGAGAGAGATAAAGGGATATCACATTTGCAAGATTAGCCAAGGCATAAGAAAAATGACAAGACAAACAGCAGACACCCTTAGAAAGGGAAATAGCATCCAATGAACCATTACACATAAGAGAGGGATGTGGAATGTGAGGAGCATGACCGAAGGGAAAATGGAAATGCAGTGCATGAAGATAGCAGTACTTGAGGTGAGTGAGTAAAATCTACATGAATGGGACAGTTTGAATCAGACAACCACACAGTGTTCTACTCAGGAATGAAAAGACAAGAAGAAACAGGGTGGCTTTTATACTAAGAAAAGATGTGGCAAAAGGAGCAAGAGGATACAATGTAAAAAAAGACTGAATAATTTCAGTAAGGCTCCATGTTAAACCTATGAATATCACCATAATACAAGTATATGCACCAACCACAGAGGCAGAAAAGGAAGAAATTGATTCTGTGAAGGAGTACAGAAAGAAATTGACAGCACATCAACACATGATACCAAATTGATCAGTGGAGATTGGAATGCAAAAGTTGGAAGCAAAGTAGAATCAAAAACAGTAGGCAGATTTGGATTAGGCAAAGGATATGAAGCAGGTAAACATCTGATAGATTTTTGTGAAGTCAATAAACTATTCATCACAAACACATTCTTCATATGAACAGAAAGAAGGCCATACACATGGACATCACCAGATGGTCAACACAAAAATCAAATTGACTATATAATTGGAAGCAAAAGATGGCAAAACTCTATACTGGTGGCCAAGACTAGACCAGGTGCCAACTATGGCACAGATCACAAATTACTCATATCAAAAATAAGAGTAAGACTGAAGAAGAAAAGAAAACAAAACTAGTGATTATACCAAAACATGATCTAAATAATATCTCAACTGAATTAACTGACAACATGAGAAACAGATTTGCATTACTAAGTATAATAGACTGGGAACCAAAGAAACTATGGTCTGAAGCCCGGGACATAATAAAAGAAGAATGCAGACAGACACTTTCAATAAACAAAAAGAAAGAGAAAAAAACAACAACCATGGATGACAGAAAAAACACATCAGGCAAGAATTATAAAAAGAGATGACAAAATGAAGGACACATGGAATGAAGAGCCATATGAAGATGAGCTCCAAATGATATAAAGTGTGGTGGAAACTACAATAAGAGAAATAGTGAAAAACAAATCACCAGGAACACACAAAATTCAAATTGAACTCTGCAATCAACATATGTCAACAGATATGGGAAAAAAAAAAGGTCAACAGATTGGAAGTGATCAATATACATCCCCATCCACAAAAAGGGTGACACAAAAGACTCAGCAACTATAGGTCCATAGCACTGATCTCCCACGCAAGCAAAATCATGCTCAAAATTCTGCAACATAGGGGCTATGCAGACATGCAAAAAGATGTGCTTTGGGGCTGATTTGAAGGTGTCACGTTTAGACAATGCAGGCCTTAAAGTCGCCAGGAAAGTGCCCTCTAGCCACTGTAGCAGCTTTTTTCTGCTTCTTCTTGACTTCCAGCAGCGATGGAGGGCAACTGGTCCTGTTTTTAGGGGCTCCTCACAGGGCTGCCTTTTCAGTGTGAAGGGAATCAAAGGATCCCCTTTAATCTTTGCTCCTGGAGGAGTAAGGAGTGCAGCGGCTTGAAGGAGACCCTTGTTTTGACTCCTTGGTGAAGTTCTTGGTGAGGATTAAACCGGGATGAAACAGGGTCACCGAGCAGCCAACATTGGAAAGATTGCCATTAAAGGCACTTAGCCCTGCCTGCCATTTCTTTTAATTTAAACTTTTGAAGCATCGATTTCAAAGCAGAGACAACAAAACCGCAGTTTCTCTGTACTGCTCTCCTTTCTCTGCATTTCAAGAATCAGCTTGCTACAAAGTGCTTGCTATTTGCAACTTTGTTGCAAAGATTTACAGTAGCCTGAGTCACTGGGAAACAACTAGACCAGGCTGAGATTGATAAATTGAAGGAAAGGAGACAGGTACCAAGATATAAAGTATGTAAGTAAAAACAACAGAGGGAAAATTGAAAGTGTGTAGAATAAAAGAAAAGAAGAAAGGAGTAGTTTTAAAGCCAACAGAGTGGAACAAAGAAGGAGCTGATAAGGGGGGCAGATTAGAGTGCCAAAGACAAAGCAAAGATGGTGGTGGAAAAAAGTGAAAGGAAGAACTTCGCTGGAACAGTGAGAGTGGGCAGAATGGCAGAGCCATCCACAAGTGACAAGCCAAAAGAGGGAGAGGCATGTCATGGTCCCATGCGGAAATGGCTGACCTGATAGCTCTGTGGTCACAACAGAATATTCTGGATAAATTAAGAATTTCTTAATTGTTTGAGGTTGAATTGGACAGGATTTTTCGTCTGAACTCAAGGATAGCTAGGAAGAAGGATCTGCCTAGAGATATTGTAATATATTTCGTGAGGAAACAGACGTGTGAAGAATTACTCAGACAACATAATATAACACCACTTATGATAAGAGGTCACGAGCTACAACTTTTTAAGGATGTGCCGGCTAGAATTCTTAGGAAAAGAAAAGATTACTCATTTTTGACAGCATCTTTAAGAGAAATGGATATTTCATATCGATGGATGCAACCAGAAGGCTTATCATTTTGGTATAATAAGAGAAGAATAGTGATTAGAAATGTAGACGAAGCAAGAAGTTTCTGGGAATTTTTGGAGAAGGCAAGAAAGAGAGAGAGAAGAGAAAGGAAAGAGAGACAGGAAGATTCTACTAACATTCCTATAGAGGAAAGAGGAAGAGAGGGAAGGACTAGTAACATTAAACAGGACATGATGAAGAAGAGTGGCGATAGGGAAGGGAGAGGAAAATCAATTAGAAGATCAAAGGACCGAGAGGATATTAATCCTTTGATGAAGGAAACAGAAGAGGAAACAGTAAGAGATTTGATAAGTTTAGACAGGACACAAGAAGATGAAGAAGAGGAAGAAATAACAGAGGAAGAACTGGAGGACGAAACTGGATTGGACTTAGAGTGGGATCCAGAAAGGTGTAAATTAAAAGAAAAGTAATTTCTCAAGAAGCAAAGGAAGGAAAAGGAAAAGAGAAAATAGGAAAAAGAAATAAATGAACAATCAAATTCATTTTTTAACGTGGAATATAAAAGGTCTAAATTCCCCGCAGAAAAGAAAAAAAAATATTTCATTATCTTCAAAAGAAAAACTGGGATGTGATTTGTATTCAGGAAACCCATATAAAAGAAAAAGACAAAAAATATTTGAAGAATAAAAGATTAGGAAAAGAATTCATCTCAGCTGCTAAAGATAAGAAAAAACAAGGAGTGGTCATATACATTAACTCAAAATTTGAGACTAAAGAGATAAGCAATGATAGGAATGGTAGATATGTAATGGTAGAATTAAATTCCATGTTAGGGAAAATATTGATAGTAGGGGTATATGCTCCAATAGAAAAGAAAAATAAATTCTATAAAGAGATCACAAAACAAATAGAGGAATTAGAATACCACTCGATAGTTATGTTAGGGGATTGGAATGGGGTGATAAACCCCAAATAGATAGATTATCAGAGAAAAGAATAAAGGAAAACCAAGGGAAATTACCAGAAAATTTTTTTAGAATGATGGAAAGACTTGAATTAAGAGACATATGGCGAGAAAAATATCAGGATAGCAAAGAATTTACCTTCTTCTCTAATCCTCATAAATCATGGAGTAGACTGGATATGTTTTTCATCTCTACCCATCTGGTTAAATTAGTAAAAAAAATAGATACACTTCCAATGTTTTGCTCAGATCATAATCCAGTATTAATGAGCATAGGAAAAGAAAAGAAATCTTATAGGTGGCAATTAAATGAAATTCTTTTAAGGAATGAAAGAATAGTATTAGAACTAAAAGAACAAATCAACTTTTTCTTTGAGGAAAACCTAAATAAGGAAACTGGCATTCATATGGTTTGGGATGCCGCAAAGGCTTTTATAAGAGGACTGTTTATTAAAAGGAATCTAGAATGGAGAAAGAAAAGACAACAAAATTTACAAAAACTAGAGCAAGAAATTAAAAAGAAAGAAGATCAACTGAAGAAAAACCCAAAAGACAAGGAAATTGTAAAAGAAATAAAAGGATTTCAAAAACAAATATCAATGTTAATGGCTAATGAAATGGAAAGAAAGCTGAAATTTATTAGACAAAGAAACTTCCAACATGCTAACAAACCGGGGAAATATCTCGCATATAAGCTAAGAAAGGAGACAGGAAAAAAATATATTACTCAAATTAGGGAGAATCATAAAATTATTACAGAACAAGAAGGGATAAAAAATACTTTCTTTAATTATTACACCAATTTATCACAAGAGAAGGGAACGAAACTCAAGTTAATTGAAAAATATTTGGAAAATCAAAAAATAGAAAAGATATCGGAACAAGATAGAGAAACTCTTAACCAGTTAATCACAACGGAAGAAATAAGGACCGCAATCAACAAAAGTAAATTAGGAAAGACTCCTGGTCCAGATGGAATTCCAGCAGAATTTTATAAAACTTTCCAAGACCAATTACTTAAACCACTACAAAGTGTATTCAATTCGATATTAATCGACTGCTATCCCAAATCATGGATAAAATCATTAACAGTATTAATTCCAAAAGAAAATAAAGACCATTTGAATCCAAAAAATTTTAGACCAATAGCATTGTTAAATAATGACTATAAATTATTCGCAGGTATTATGGCGGACCGATTAAAAAAGGTATTAAATAAATGGATCCACGAAGATCAAACTGGTTTTCTTCCGAATCGCCACATGAAGGAAAATTTAAGAAATGTATTAAACCTTATTGAGTACCACTATAAAAAAATTGATAAAAAAGCAGCATTGTTATTTCTTGACGCAGAAAAGGCATTCGATCAAGTCAATTGGAAATTTATGTGCAATATACTTGAATCTATGAATCTGGGAGAAAACTTTTTAAAATGGATTAAAAATATCTACAGTCTGCAAGAGGCAGCCCTGGTCATTAATGGGGAATTAACAAAAAACTACAAGATATTTCGAGGAGTAAGGCAAGGCTGCCCCTTGTCACCACTTTTATTTATAGTAACACTAGAGGTGTTGAACAACGCCATAAGAAACAACTCAAAAATTCAAGGGATAAAGGTGAAAAATAATGAATTTAAACTAAGGGCATTTGCGGATGACCTTATGATTTCTTTAGCAAACCCAGTAGAAAACATAGAGGAATTATTGACAACGTTAAAAAATTATAGTAAGGTTTCTGGCTTAATTATAAATAATGAAAAGACAAATATCTTAGCACTTAATATGACGGAACAAGAAAAAAAGATATTGGAAAACAAATCAAATTTTAAATGTGAAAAAAAAGTAAAATATTTAGGGATTTATTTGACAAATAAAAACTCGGACCTATTTAAAAACAATTATGAAAAAGCATGGGAGAAAATTAAAAAAGATTTTGAGAATTGGAACAAGTTAGAACTCTCATGGTTAGGGAAAATATCAACGATTAAAATGAATATATTACCTAAAATGATTTTTTTATTTCAAAATATCCCCATTATTGTAAATGACAAACCATTTAAAAATTGGCATAAAGATATTTCCAAATTTTTATGGTCAGGGAAAAAGCCCAGGGTGAAATTTAAGCTATTAAATGATCAAACGGAAAGAGGGGGATTGGCTTTACCTAATTTGAAAATTTATTACTATGCGTGTGTTATGGAATGGGTCCTGGATTGGTTGAAACTTGAAAATGAAAGGCAATTGGAATTGGAACGTATAGATCTATGTTATGGATGGCATGGATATCTATTTTATGATAAGATAAAAGTGAATAGTGATTTTAATGATCATTATATAAGGAAATCTCTACTAAAAGTTTGGTTAAAAATAAAACCCAGAATGTGCCCAGGAATTCCAAAATGGGCCTCAATTAATGAAGCTTTTTATAGATTAACCCCATTGAAAAATTCAAAATGGGTAACATATGAAGAATTATTAAAAAAAGATGAAATGAATTTAAAATCACGGGATCAATTATTAGAAGAGGGTATGAAGTGCACTTGGTTTACATATTATCAGCTGAAAGAAAGATTTATGGTGGATAAAAGATCAAATAACATCAAGGAAGCAGATGCTAGGTTAGTCAAAATAATTAAGTCAAATAAAGAACACACAATTAAGAAAATATATAAATTATTATTGGAATTAGAAATGGAAGAGGAGTATGTGAAACCATTTATGATCAAATGGGCTAGGAATTTTGGGAGGACAATAACCTTGGCACAATGGGAAAAATTATGGACAAAAAAAATAAAATACACGGTTAGCTATGACTTAAAAGAAAATATTTATAAAATGGCATACAGGTGGCATTTGACACCCTTTAAATTGGCAAAGATATACAAATTAAAAAATGATAAGTGCTGGAAATGTGGGAAAGAAGTGGGAACATATTTTCACAGTTGGTGGAAATGCGTCAAAGCTAAAAAATATTGGAAAATGATTCATACAGAATTAGAAATAATTTTAGGACAATCGTTTAAGAAAGAGCCGGAAATGTATTTACTTAATGTAAATGAAGAGGGAAAGCTAGAAAAGAAATATGGAAGACTTATATTTTACTTGACAATTGCAGCCAGATTGATATATGCCAAAAACTGGAAGCAAAAAACAATACCGGATATTGATGATTGGATATGGAGGGTTTATGACTTAATGGAAAATGATAAGCTCACACAGTTGGTACAAAAAAAACCGCTAAAAGAGTTTAAAAATGTATGGAATCCGTTTATTAGATATATTGAACAGAAATGGGGAAAAATTTGGGTAAAAGGACTGTAGGATTAATAATTATATAATAGTTAATGGAAAGAGGGAAATTAAAGGAAAGAGAACTTAGTAGGAGGAAAGATTTATACTATATGTTTTTTTTTCAATCTTTTTCTAATTTTAGTATATTCGTATATCCCTTTTGCAAGATGAAGTCACTTAGAAATAGATAGCTGTTGCTATGCATAGAGTACAGAATAAAGTAAAAATAAATATGTATGTATAGAGTAAGGTTAAAATATGTATAGGGAATAAGTAGTTAATCGCAATCATGTATTTAATGGAAACATATTTTAGGAAGGTACTTAGTATGGCTAGAGGAAACGTTTAGTATTCACAAACACAATCAGTTGGTGATATGAGGAAGTCTTTTAAATTTGTGTAGTAATTATATGTCTGTATGTTTTTCCTTTTTTTTGGTTGTTGGTTTATAAGTTTGAGTTTATTTTTATGTACTTTTTTTTATTTGTGTGTGTTAAGTTTTTTTTTTCTTTTCTTTTTTTCTTTTATTGTTCATTATTGAAGTCAGTCTGTCCTATTGTAATGTGTACAATTGTTGTTTGATAATTGGTTTTAAAATGTTTAATAAAATATTTATTTATAAAAAAAAGAAAAAAAAAAGAATTTCTTCTTGAATTCTGAAACATTTAAGGTGGCAGAAGGCACGAGGGCTAAGGGCCACCAGCGCACTTGGGATGAGTGCTGTCAGAAGACCAAAAACCTCAGGGGAGATTACAAAAAGGTTAGGGATCACAAGGCCAAAAGCAGCCAGGGTCCCTCCACCATGCCCTTTTACAAGGAACTCCATGCCTTCCTTGCCCAGGGGTAGGCACTTTCAGCGAGCAGGACAGGGCCGATCTGCTGACCTCTCAGGGTGATGGTGGAGTTTCCTGGCACATAGATGCCAGCCTCCATGGCCTGAAAGATGATGGAATTCCTTGCCACCCTTGCGTTATAAGTCACACCTGACCAGCCCAATTTTACATCCACAAATTGTCCTCTATGATTTGATGTCCCCTGGAGGATGACAGAGTAGGTGTACTTTCAGCTGATGACCTCGTTCCTCCTCCCCAAGGCTGGCACAATCAAACAGTGGCACTTGTCTATGGCACCCACTATTTAGGAGAAGCCGAGGTCAGCAAATCCTTGCATGATCTGTAGGTAACAAGAAGGCGGAGAAGCGGGAGATTAATGAAAAAAGTCAGGGCACTTATCAACTGATAATGTATTCTGTTCAGGGGCACAGGATACCAAACTTCACAGGTTTCTCTACAGTAAATGCTATACTGTATGCCAACTGATGATGTATTCTGCGCAGGTATGCAGGGAAGCCAAGGAAAAGGGACAAGTGTGTGCAACTTTCCTTACCTGAGTGGTGTCCCCCAGATACACTGTCTGTGTCAGCAGCAGCTTCGCCATGCTGAGGGAGAATTCCACCAACACTTCCTCCACAGTTGTAAGGCCAACCCCAAACTACTCTGACATCTGCTTATAGCTGGCTTTGTGACCAAGTACCCAGATGGCCATGGCGACCCTCTTCTCCACCAGGATGGTTTTCCTCATGATAATGTCTGACTGCTTCAGTTCCAGATGCAATATTTCCACTAGCCTGTAGAAGAGGGCAAGGGCCATTCGGAAGAACATCCTCCATTGCTCATCAGACCAGATGTATGTGACGAACCCATCCCACCAGTCAGTGCTTCTGGGGAACATCCACCAGCAGCGTGGGTGTTTCTCAGGTGGCATCACAAAGGCAACGGCGGCAGTACACCGTGAATTGCCTGTGGCAGCCACTCTACCAGTTGTCTCTTCTGTGTCTTCTGAGTCATCACTGCTGTCCTCTATGCATGCAGCTGTTGCAGTGCTCAGTGGGAGCATCATTGTGACAGCTCCTGTGCCCATGCATTGCAGCCTGACTGCCAGTACAGGGCACTTGAGTGATGTGGCATCCATGATCTCACTGGTTCTCACAGTGCGCAGGTGCACAGCAATGCTAACATTATTGTTAAAGGGGACCTGTGTCTTTCATTGTTCCTGCATATGTATGCATGTGCCTGAGGGAATTTTTTTTTAAAAGCAGCTGTTGCTGGCTGGTGCGGTTGCTCTGTCCCCATTTAGGGCATCCTTGAGGCTGGCAGTGTGATTGGTGGGGCTTCAATATGGCTTCACAAAAGCTGCATTGACTGCCCCCCAGTGTGGTTGCTCTGTCCCCATTTAGGGCATCCTCAGAGCAGGTAGTGTGGTTGCTGCAGCTTAGAGAAAAGGCAGCTTCAGGTCACCTTTTCCTGCTGATATGCATTGGCCCATAAACTCCAACCATACACGGAGAGAGAAATCCCAGAGGTCCACGTGGGGTTCAGGAAAGGAAGAGGCATGAGGGACCACACTGCACACACATGATGGCTAATGGAGTGCACCAAGGAAATCTAAAAGAAAATTAGCATGTGCTTTATAGACTATAGCAAAGCCTTTGACTGCATTCCCCTTTAAGGGCCGAGGGACTTCAGCTCCCAAAAGCCTCAGCCATGTTGGCCAATAGTCCCATGTTGGCCAATAGCTCCTGGAATTCTGGGAGCTGAAGTCCCTCGGCCCTTAAAGGGGAAAGGTTGCCTACCCCAGTTGCCTACCCCAGAATCCCAGGAGCTATTGGCCAACATGGGACTATTGGCCAACATGGCTGAGGCTTCTGGGAGCTGAAGTCCCTCGGCCCTTAAAGGGGAAAGGTTGCCTACCCCTGGGCTATGGAATGACCTTAAAGACATGGGAGTACCAACACATCTGATAGTCCTGATGAGGAATCTGTACTCAGGACAAGAGGCTACTGTCAGAACAGGACAGAGAGAAACAGAATGGTAAAGGGGTCAGACAAGGCTGCATCCTTTGACCCTATCTGTTCAACTTGTATGCAGAACATATTATAAGAAAAGTAGGCTTGGACATAGAAGGAGGAGTGAAAATAGGAGGAAGGAATATCAACAATCTAAGATACACAGATGACACCAGAGTACTAGCAGAAAACTTCACAGACCTGGAACACCTAGTAAGGAAGATCAAAGAAGAAAGCGCAAAGGCAGGCTTAATGTTGAACATAAAGAAAACAAAAATAATGACCACCGAGGACCTTCATAAGTTTAACCTAGTTCAACCTAGACAATGAAGAAATATAAATAGTAAAAGAATTCCCATATCTGGGATCAAACATTGATAGAAATGGGGATTACAGTCAGGAAATCAGAAGAACATTAAGAATTGGGAGGGTGATTATGAAAGAACTAGAAAAGATTCTAAAATGCAAAGATATACAACTCAGCACAAAAGTTAGAATCATACAAGCCATTGTATTCCCTCTTACCATGTATGGATGTGAGAGCTGGACAGTTAAGAAAGATGAGAGGAAGAAAATCAATTCATTTGAGATGTGGTGCTAGAGAAGAGTGGTGAGGATCCCATGGGCAGCCAAAAGGACAAACAAGTGGGTCCTAGAGCAGATCAAGCCAGATACCTCCCTGGAAGACAAGATGACCAAACTGAGGCTGACATACTTTGGACACATCATGAGAAGGGAGGAATCTTTGGAAAAAACCAATAATGCTGGGAAAGCTGGAGGGAAGTAGGAAGAAAGGAAGGCCACATGCTAGATGGATGGACTCTATTAAGGAGGTCATGGGTATGGGGTTGCCAGAATTAAGGGGGGAAGCAGACGGGCGGCATGGGGCCACCCCAGGAAGCTACGCCACGGGGCCGAGGTATCTGCACACCTCGGCCCCACGGCGCAGCTTCGCCGCCCCTGGAAAGAGCGCTAAAATAGCGCTCCTTCCACAAGTCGCCTAAGGTGCGCCACAAAAGGCTGCCGGCGCACCTTCGGCGGCGACTCCACCACAGCGTGTGTGGACGCTGCAGCGGTAAGGCATCCTCGGAGCGCCGGATGTGCAGAGGGTCTTGGGGAAGGGGTTGGGGCACCCACTGTGCAGCTGCCCCTCCCCTTCCTTGCCCCGAAAACGGCGCTTTGCGCCATCTGCTTCCCCCCTAAGTGGAGCAGTGGAGGACAGAAGGTCTTGGAGATGTCTCATCCATAGGGTCGCCATGAGTTGAGATCGACTCAAGGGCAGTTAACAACAACTAAACCAAAATGTAAAGTCCTTTGAAAATATTTTTAGCTGATCTACCAAGGTCTCTGCCAGCAGGTGTGCCAGCAAAGAAACCTGACCAGGTGAAGTAGCCTGACTATGAGAAAAAAGGAGAATCCTCTTGGCTTCTAGGCAATGGAAATCCTTCCCTGTTCCCCCACCCACTGCACCAAATGGTCACCTCCCTTTCTCTCATTCCTTCTACCTTACTTTCAGGAATGCTGCAGGCATATTCACTCTGAGGGGGGAAGCAGACGGCTAAAAGGGCCGTCTTGGGGGCAAGGAAGGGGAGGGGCAGCCGCATGGTGGGTGCCCCAACCCCTTCCTAAAGGCATCGTCGGAGTGCTGGCCCCTCCGCACGGCTGGGGCTCCGACGATGCCTTCCTGCCGCAACGTTCGCACACGCTGCGGCGGAAGAGTCACCGAAGGTGCGCTGCCAGCCTTTTGCTGTGCACCTTCGGCGACTTGTGGAAGGAGCGCTATGTTAGCACTCTTTCCAGGGGTGGTGAAGCTGCGCCACGGGGCCAAGGTATGCGGATACCTCAGCCCTGTCGCGTAGCTTCCCGGCGCGGCCCACGACCGCCCGTCTGCTTCCCCCCTGAGTCTTTCCCAGGTAGGTCTCTAGAATCTTCACCTGGTTCACTGAAATTCAGAGAGGGAAGAGAGTGGAAGAAGGACCCCTTCCTAAGATCTCTCCCCTTCATGCTCCTCTCTTGCGGAATGCCAAATCCACTACCCCAGCACAAAAGTGCTCACTCAACCAGCTGGCTAGACAGCCTGTAGTCATCCATGGGTAGTCACTGTCTATAACACACAAGGGCAGCTGCTGCTGAAGAGTGGAGTACTCACCCCCCCAACCCACTCTTGGTTGTCCTGGTTCTATCAACAGCACCACACAGCCTGCCACATATTTAATCTTTGTATGAATGTACACTCTTTAATGCTTCTTCCCTGGTCCTAGTGATACTTTGTTTCTTCCAGATGATGTTTTTGTCCACTAACCCTTTTGTAGCTGCATGGATTTGACTCCACTGCTGTCATCTTTGGTCATCTTAGCTCTTTGCTACTTCCTGGGGCATCTTCACATTTAGTTTTCCTTCTGATGTTTCTCCTGTAATCACAGCCACTCACTTTGTGTCTGACAATTTCTTTCCCTGCACTGTATATTTTATGGCAAATGCATTGAGCATAATTGCCCTGCAATAACAAGTGGAAACATCTGTATACTGATCATGTTCTTTATTCCTCCTCCTCTCCCCTTGCTGCAAATGGACTTGAAAATAGTATATCACTCTGAATCATGGTGTAAAGAACATTGACATGAAAGACCTCTTTTTAAAAAATCTACAAAGCATGTTGGAAAATTTGAACACTGTTGCTCAGGAGATTATTTGTCAGGAAGAAGTGATGGAATCTGGACAAGTTCAAAAGCCTTCCATCTTTCAATGAGGTGAGCTTGTACTCTAAAGAATCCCATGTGTATTTAACACAACAGATGCCTATTCAACTATGCATAGGAAAAAAAATATCTCTCTGTTTTTTTTTAAAAAAAAGCATTATCCCATTTTTTAAGCATTAAGCATTTTTAAGCATTATATAGTTCTCAGATGAGTTTGGGCTAATTGCCAAAAAAAAATTTATTAGCCAATCATGACAAAAAGTAGATGACAGATATACTGATAATGATTGTGAGCTTCAAAGTGAGGTTTGCTGTTGAATGGAAAATATAACAACAAGATTAGTTTGAGTTAACTGGGAAGTAGCCTTTCCCCCTCCCCTCATCAAAATTGATATTGCTAGTTTTGAGATTTGAACAGTCTAAAGTTTGGGAAAATATACATTTTGTGATTTTTTAAAATTTAATTTATATCTTACTTTTCTACCCAGAGCTAAAAAACAATTGTTAAAATATGTTAATCACAATTAAACAAACTATCATATTAAAACACTATTAATTTTAAAAGTATAAAATCATTTAAAACATAACAATAAAGATAAAATACATGCCACAGCCTCCATCAACATCACTTACCCACAACTAATTAATTATAAAATGCTTGTTTAAATGAAATGTGTGGAATCCTGTTGAGACACTGCATCTTTGTAAGTGGGCATACATCTACAGGAATTATAATTGCACAGTTGTACAATCTCCTTACCCAGGACCAGGTTGCTATTATACTCCTACATAGGAGAGCTAGGAAAGTGCCTGATGCACATTGGTGCCTGATTTACACTGGTCCTGATGCACATTACCTCAGTTCCAATGAGATTGGACGCAAATGTGCATCAGGCACTTTGTCAGTACACCAATATACATCTTCACAATTCAGTAACTGGGTTTTTTAATGCCTCTTCATATAGGATTTCACTTGATGTCTTTATTTGTTAATGAAAAGAGAGCAGAGAAGGAGCTAATCTTCCCTTCCATGGGAGAAAATGCCATAGCCTGGGAGCAGCCACTCAGAAGGTAATCTTCTGTGTCCTAATCTATGCCATCCCTAACCTGGACTGGTGTTGGGTCTGAGAGAAATCCCTCCCCAGTGATTGTAAGACTTTGATAGGCTCATAGTGGTAGATACAATCTTTGACAGATACAGACTACATCTTAGAATTCTATAATTCATAACCAGCAGTCACTGCTTCCACTAATTCATAACCAGGGGCTACTGATTCTGCTTATGATCTCTCTCAGCTGGACAACATGGTCAGGAATAAATGGGTGTGATAGGCCCCAAATTGGGAGGTACCAGCAAGATGAAGAGTCAGTGCAGTATAGTGGTTTGACTACTGGACTGGAAATCTGAGAGGTCAAGGTTTGAATTCCCACTCAGCCATGGAAGCCCATTAGGTGACCTTGGGCAAGTAAAACTTTCTCAGCTTAAGAAAGGAAAAGATCTCCCCTGAACAACTCCTGCCAAGAAAACCATGTGATAGGTTAGCCTTAGGCTCTCCATAAGTTGAAAAAGGCTTGAAGTGATACAACAACAACAGTGGGTAAGATGGCATGCCAATCTCTGCTGAGAATTACTAAAGTCTTTCCTTGTTATAGATCTGCCAGTGGTGACCAGTGGCTGATCAGGGTGGTAAATCCATGGTGAGTTTTATAGCATCATTTTATAGGAGTAGTCCAACGTGCTGAAAAATAGTCCTCAAATATTCCCTTAAAACATTCCTACAAAATCCACCATGTGTTCGTCACCTCAGTGCAATTGAAATACCAGTGACCACTAGTAACCACTAAGATCTTATACCTGCCTCACTCTTAAAACAACAACTAGAATTAAGAAACAGATATTTTCGGGAAAGGAAGCAAATCACCTGCATGGTTGCTCTTGATGTTCTCTTCATACAGTTCAGGCACTGTTTCAATTGGTAAAAGAAAGAAAGTTTTGAAAAGATAGTGAAGTAATGAAAAGGGTAAGCATCAAGTACCCTTTCCTTGCATTTTTGTATAAAAGGATGGATACATGATCAGTTCCTTTTCCCCATTTTATTACCTACCACAGGGGTAGGCAACCTTTCCCCTTTAAGGGCCGAGGGACTTCAGCTCCCAGAATCCCAGGAGCTATTGGCCAACACATGGGACTATTGGCCAACATGGCTGAGGCTTCTGGGAGCTGAAGTCCCTCGGCCCTTAAAGGGGAAAGGTTGCCTACCCCTGACCTACAATACCGTACTTAATATATAATGCATATTCATAGATTTCCTGGTCAAGAGGTTACTTTTGAATATAATATAAACCACACATTTTCCTCCTGTTAAAGCCAGGGGAATTAATACATTTTTTTTAAAAAAGCTGGTTAAATTAAGGAATATTAAGATTAGCTCTCTTCATGAGGGTGCCTATAATTAACTGTGGAGTGCCTACTGCTATTCCACAGGCCATGAGATTATTCTATTTTAAGCATTAGAGTGACCATACATCATTCTGAATAACAAGCTGAATTTTCCCAAATTATTTCAGTAGTGGAATATAACACAGAGCTTTCAGCACAGAGCTTGGTTCCTTCAGTCAAGTCCTTTAAATGGCTGTTTCATAAGGAACTTTAAAAAAAGATGGGGAAAATAAGGCCATCCAGATGTTACTGCACTACAAATTCCATTAGCCCTGGGAGCCACATTACCAATGGTGAGGGCTAATGCGAACTGTAGTCCAATACTAAAAGGACCACATGTACCCATCCCTTCATTAAGTGATTCCATTTCTTTCTATAGTCCTATGGTAAGGAATCTCAGCTTACCTCTCTCTTATAGACATTTATTTCATGAAACTGTAATAACACCCAATAATGATTTGTGTTTCCATGGACAATGACCATAAAAAGGGATTTGCTATCACCTATTTTTCAGTGGAAGCAGTACAGACATTCAGCTGAGGGCCGCTGAGCCATGAAACACTAAAGGCACAACCCTCTGCATGGTTAGTGACAGATAATTTCCATCCTGTTCATTGGGTCTCACTATTACCTAACTATGCATATGATTGCAGCCAGGAAGATAAAAAGGCATGTGTGAATCATTCCATAGGGACACTATTTATTCTGCCTTACTCCTTACATTTCACAGCAAGCTGACTTACTGCAAAAAATGTAAACATAAATATGAATATAAATATATGTAATAGGAATAGAAATAAGGAGTAGGTAAGTATAAATAAGGGGTAACAGAAAGTGCTGGTCAGATACAGAAATAATTACTGGGTAAACGTAAATGAATGATTTTTAATTCACAATCAATGACTTATAAATAGGACAATTTCCTCCTTAGTCATATATCTCTCTGCTTATGTATGGTTTAGACTAACCTTCATATTGGATGCAGTATTTCTCCCTACTTTATGCATATACTTTATGCATAAGGATAAAGCTCATCTTGAATGAGCCAGATGATGCCAGAGTTAATTTCCAGAAACACATAATTTTGAAAGGGATTTTGACAAATAGACTAGATTTATTAAACTGTAAAAAAAGTTTGGGTAAAGAGTGGTCCATGCATGGCATACAGCCTCCTTGGTTCATTTTTGAAGCTCTCTAGACCTCACATTAGCACTCACAAAGTGCTATGAAAAACCTTTGGGGAGGGTGGAGGATTTTTGCTCCCAACTTTTCTTCTGCCCCCCCCCCCCTTTTGCCCCTCTTTGGGCTGTCTGAGGTCCCCCAGAGACCTTTTTCAAAAGAGGAAATGAAAGAAAAGCCAACATCCTAGTGAGTACTGGGAATAAAAGTGTTTTGCATTTCTAGAGCATCAGGGTATGTTTGGCCCTCCAAGGTTTCCTGGAGAGCATTGCAGTGCCCCAGCCTTGGCAATTGTCAATCCCTATTGTGATTTTGGGAATGAAGCCAAATTGTTTGTCAAATTGCTGTGGTATGTCATTTTAAAAAAAGCCCATGAATTCATGTGGGCTGTCAGTTCATTCACTGACCTATTTATTTTAATGGACATTCCTTTCCACAAAGCCTTTGTTAGTGCAGGACCACCACTAGAGGCAAGCTTGAAGAAAGTGAACATAAATAAAATAGTTATTGTATTTAGGCCTAAATCAGTGTTGGGAATCAGAAGTTACTGAATTGCATCGCCCATGAGCTCTAGCTAGTACAATTAATGCTAAGGAATACTGGAAGTCATCACCCAATAATATTTGGAATGCTAAAAGATTCCTGCCCCAGGCCTAACTGAACAATCTTTAAGCTAATTAAGGGCCGATACAGACCCTGGGGATGCCGGATTCAGACAGCAGAAACCACACGCCATGGCCCCGATCCTCCTTTTTGCCACTCCAAAAAGAGCTGGCAAATGCCACTCCTTTTTGAGGTGGCAAAAAGCCACCCTTAGAGCCACCATCGTGGCTATTTTGCACCCCTTTGGTGTAGTGTGTGTGCACGCTGAGCCAATGGGACACCCTGATGCCATGTGCCATGCAGTTGGGTGCGCGACATGATGGGGCAGCATTGGGGCAGCCGGGGTGCGGTTGCCCCATCTTAACTCCACCCCCAGGCTGGCCCTTTAGGCCAGTCTGCATCAGCCCTAAATCTTTAAGCTAATTTTTGTTTGTCTAATAAAGGTATCAATGTTTGGTGGATATTTGGTTGAATTTGCTAAATGACCAACACAGCTACCCCTGCATGTTTCCTGGTTGTGAGATACCACATTGTAGCTGCAACAGGGGGACTCTGAAGAGTGAGCCAGTGGATTGGGACCTCCAACCAAGGAAAAACAATTTTTTTTCTTAAATTTGAACTGGACACCTACCAAAATGTTCTTGATACAAAAACATGAAGAGTTCTTGAGGAATCTATTGTCCTCTGCCTACAAAGAAGCCTGTGACCTCATAGGAATGGAAACATATTGGATTGCAAGAGAGGGGGCCTTGATGAGATGCAAATGGACTTTAAATTTCCTGGTCTTTGCAAATCTCCCAATAGCCATATGGACAGAAGGAGGGGCCAGCCTGCAAAAGATACCCTCCACTTACCATCTTAACTAAGGACAGAAACATCAAAATGCAGGCATCTGACTAACATCTCCATTTTTTCCTCCTGTTTGGCTTGTAACATCCTGCCTGATGAAGAAGCCAATGGAGCTTCAAAAGCTTGCAACAAGTATATTGTGCATTTTGGTTGGCCAATAAAGGTATCACTGTTTGGTGGATTTTTGTTTGAATTTGCTAAATGGCCAATGCAGCTACCCCTGCATGTTTCCTATACCTAATTATACCTAATATTAACTCTCCATAGCTTTTCTCTCAGGCAGGATTTTCCTAACTATCTCTTGTCATTCACTTGAGAGATTGTACCAGGGTCATGGGCAAATGCTCTACAGTGGTCATCCTCTTCCTCAAGCTCTTCATGCTAATTTTGGCCTTTAAAAATGTTCCTGATTGGAATTCCTGACCATCATGTTCTAACCATTTGACAGGGCCCTCATGTACAACACTCTTTTAATAAGCATTAAGTTTTAGGATCCTTTTAGATTTCTGATCATCAATTTAGATTTCTAACCAAATTTGTTGGTTAATCTAAATTGTATTTATAATCTACCCAGAACCTTTATAAACAAAGTCTCTTTCTCCTGCTAGTCATTTTGAAATTATGAGGTTGAAGTCTCATTGATGACAAACTATGAAATAATTGGACCAAACACAGACAAATGGGTTGAATAAGAGTCAATTTATTATCTATAAACTATTTAAACAATTTTAGCTGGAAATGGGCAAAAGGAGAGGGGAGCAGCCTGATGTAGGACCAGCTGAGACCAGGTGTCAATCTGTGGCCACTTCCTCAGCCTTCCCTTGGGTGAAATACTTTACACCAAGGGCAATCCAATAAAATGGGTTGCTCCCCAGCCAGCCATTTACTAGAAGGTAAACCCAGGGCACTCCCTGCAAGTTACAAGACTCTACAGGGTCAACCCCAAAGGCAGACTCCTTCCCAACTCCAAAGATCACAAGACTGTAAAGGCCATTCTAGATCCAAAACCCTTCACCAAGCAGCAGCCAAGGTGTATACAGAACTCATATATCACCCCCACCCACTACCTGACAAGTGAAAACTCATTTACGTATACCACCCTTAGCCAATCCACATGGGCTATGGGATAGGGGGAAAAACAGGTAAAGGGGAGAGAAATTCCTACCTGGCCATGAAGTGTCCAGGAAATCTGCACTGCGGTTGGGATGGTGGGTCACAGAACAAAGTCTGAAGAGAGCTTTTGAGAGGGTGGTTTGACCTACCAACCCTCTGACTCTGCTCCCATCACATGCAGAAACTTGGTGTTGTACAGCAAGCACAATTAATTCTGGCCCCTATTTGAGGAGGCCAACAAAAACACTCCTTCCCCCACAATGTGTGTTGCTGCATGGCCCTGGTACACATTTCCAAAGCAACCAACATAAATGCAGTCACAACTTTCTTGATGCATAATAGTAAGGCCAAAATTTTTGCCTAATTGGTTACATTATAATTTCACTCAGAGGTTATACACATAGTATATATGAACAACACATAAACAGTTAAAGATAGAATTTCTTTCCAAGTAGTCCCTATCATTTCCTACCTCTCATGATATCATTGCTGTTGCTCCATGGATGTGTGACTCTTGGCTGATGTATCCTAATTCCTTATTTCTGCTTCCACTTGGTTTGCTTTCAGGAGTCTAGCTTGATGTCAATATTTAGGAATATCATTGATGACTATATTTAGGAATCTAGCTTGATGTCTTCTTTTAAAATACCATACATACTCAATGATACATCAACCTCAGGAATAAGTTGAGGGCATGTTTTGGAGCCAAAATTATGGATTTTGATATGACCCATGGATAAATTGAAGGTAAAATTTAGGGGCATGTAACAAAGGATCTAATGAATAAAGCAAGTGAAAAATGGTGCCAAAGAATTTACAAAATTCCAGTAGTCATTAGTGTTTGTATGCACACTACATGGATGGGAGAGTAGAGGGGGGGCTGGGTCAGTGCTTCTAGGACAGATTACACTCTAGCTTTTAACCAGGGGATTTTTTTTTTTAAAAAAAGAATTAAAATACAGTACTTACATTGACTTGTGGATAAGTTGACTCAGGTTTTTGGGTCAATTTTTTGACTAAAATATTTAGACTTATACATGAGTATATAGAGTACTAATTTTAGAATGGAATGATTAGAATTCTTCAAAATTTTCTTCATTCATTGCCTCTTTGTTCCTACCCTTTGCCTGTCTCTTTTTCTATACATGTATCTGTCTTTCTCTAAGTTTTGTCCAAATAATATTTGTTGAAACATGCAGACTTCTCATACTTGATGCTTCTCCTTCTGCAATCAACTGATTAAAGTGTTTTACAAAGGCCAGAAGAAAAAGAACAACACTGACTATTAGTCACTTGCATATGCCATTACCCAGATGGGATTATTGTTCAGGACACTGATGTCTGATTGCCTAAATATTAATTGTAATCCTGTGTTGAAATGAAAAATGCTTCCCAATCTAAGGCATCTCTGCTGGGTTAATAATGGGGGGTTGCAGACTGCCAGAAATAGTGTGAATTCAGTCCACTTTTAGGGTTAGGGTTAGAGTTAGGGAACCATGGGAACTGTATTTTATTGTGGCATCAGAGTTGTCTGACAGAGAAGGCTCAATGTCTCAGAAAAATAACAGTTCCCATGATTCCCTAGCACTAACCCTAACCCTAAAAGTGGACTGAATTCACACTATTTCTGGCAGTCTGCAACCCCCCAATGTTGGCTAGCACACTTGTTGTCACCTAGAATATAAGGCAGGAACTTTTCATTTCTCACTTTAACAAATGCTTCAAAAGCTATTATGTTATGTCTCATCTATGCTAGAGATTACTATATTACTTTTCCATTTCTTGGGATTTACTTTCTCACTTACAATTTACTGTAGATCATTTCTACCTGTGATGGTTAAATATAAAATTCAGCAATGTAATCCATACTAGGAACAAAAACTAAACCTTTGGAGATCACCTCAATCAGTCACTCCTGTGATTTATCTATCCCATATCAGCCAATATCCACTATTGTCTTGACTTGATACATTATTAGAAAGTCTAAAAATGTCTGATAGCATTTTCTAGAAACAACCTATTTGCTAACTATAAATATCACCAATAATAGTATAGGGTTTTCTTTGGCCAGCAGCTGGACATTCCCTAACTTTGATTCATCTTAAATTAGGAATGTGAAAATATATCAATATATTTGCAATTTTCAAAATCCCACTTGCACCCTTGTCCCATTCTGATTTTGTATCAGATTGCAAGATTGCCTCCCCCTTTCCCCTGTTCCTACATTGAAGAAGATGCAGGTTTTTGTTTTCTGTTTTTGCATGCATTTTTAAAAATGCTTGCATTTTTATTTATTTTTCTCATTGAATTGACTAAAGTGTGCTTGCATACCTTTTTCAATTGCATGTATGTTTAGTCATGCAGTTTTCAAACTGGTTGTTTTCATGGCTAAAAACCCACTGCAAGGACCTGAAGTGAATTGCTTTCTTAGACAAGATGTTTTATTCCATTGCCAGACTCAGTAGATATGAAATGTATATTTTCATAGGAAAAAGCAAACGCAATGGATTCTTTTTCATCTGTGTCCTCAGTCACAATAAAATAAAATAAAATAAAATAAAATAAGGATACATATTGTTCCAGAATGTGAATGGGGACATGAATATTCAAATAGACATTTCAATGAGATTAATAGCATGTGTTTGGAGGAGGGTGATTGAGCTGGTTAAATGTCTGGAAACCAAGCCCAATGAGAAATGACTTAGAGAGATGGATTCATTTAGCTTAGAGAAGAGACAATTGAGAAGTGATGTGATAGACATATTTATATATCTAGAGTGATTCCATGTAGAAAATGGACCAAGCTTGTTTTATGCTACTCCAGAGGCCATAATATGAACCACTGGATTCAAATTGCAAGATAAGAAATTCCATCTAATATGAGGAAGGAGCACCTGATGGTAACAGCACTTTAGAAGTGGAACAGACTGCCTTAGCTGATGAACACTCCTTCATCGAAGTCCTTAACCGAAGTTGGATAATCATTTATCAGGATCCATGGCAGGAGATTGGACTAGATGATCCTTGAGCAACCTTTCATTTGTATGATTCTAAGGTCCTGAGTAGATGGGGCTGATCCTGTGCTATCCTGCCCCCAGTACTCACTTGGGTTAGTCCCTGGGTTGGCACAGGTAGGGGCAGGTGTTCACATACCCATCCCTGCACCGACTTAGGACCTGGGACTGCTCCTTACCTTTCTAGTATGTGATCCATCTGAGAAGCCCTCCAGTCACCCTGTCTGATGTGGAAACAGGGCACCTGGCCATACCCACATGGCCAGGTACCCTGTTTCCATGTTAGACAGGGTGACTGAGGGGCTTCTCAGATGGATTGCATGCCAGAAAGATAAGGAGTGCAGTGGTGGATGGCTATCTGAAGAACCTAGTTTTGCTATGGAGTTTCTTAGAATCATTATAGAAAATCAGGGTTATTTTACATAGACAAAGGCTTTTTATCCTGAGGTCAGACCAGATCCTCTGGATCTGTGTCTGTGCAGGCAGGACCGGGTCTGATCCTGCCATAGGTGTTTTGACCTGTGTCATCTAAACTAGTGATGTGAAGCCAGAGGGAAGATGGGCCCATGCAGACAACCCTGAGATTCTGCGATTCTTTTACTGTGATACTGCATTCCTATAGGTGTACATGGAAATGTCAGTAAAGGTCGCCTTAAAGTTATGATGGGCAATTGCAGTGAGTCCAAGTAACAGGTTTTGAACTTCTAGTTTTGAAAAATGAACTTCCTACATCTGGGAAAGAACACTGATTCTGACTCAAGTCTATATTTCAAAATGTTTTTTTTATCTGTCTGACTTGCAATGCAGTCTGATTTGCACTTCAATGCATTGCTTTGGTGCCTGATTAAAGCCACAGTTCCTAATTCAGCTTCAATACCTAGAAGTTGTCTGCTTCCACATAAACTTCTGACATTGTTTTTCAAATATTATTTGACATAATATTATTCAGAATAACTTTAATTAAGTACAAATTTCACAGTAATCAGTCATGACCTTTTCTTTAACAAAATATTATTATCCATTGCTCATAACTGTTGAAAAATGCCTCTTCAATACGAATTATATTTCATGGAATGAAATACCATCTTATCAGGAAAGCATATTACATGCTTTATAATCATTAAGTCTACTATTTGTATTTAGATATCTCCACAGGTTTCTTGATAAGCAAGAAATTGATTTTAAAAATAAAAAGGTCTGTTTTGTAAATTTGCAAAAAGGAAATTCACCTCATCGCTGCTTAATGTTGTCTCTGTACTAGTAGTGCAGTTAGGAAATCTGGGTATGGAAAGTTTTCTAAAATGCATGAGGGTCTCTCCTCAAGCTTTCCTTTGTGATTAACTATCATAAAGTCTTTAGGAATCCTATCCAGAACTAAGACTCACAGTGCCTAGTCTTACACTGCTTCTGTGATACTTCCATTCATTTCTATGGGTTATTTTCCATTTCTATTGGTGTTGTAATTTCATTAGAAATTATGATTTCTCTGCAATTGCATGCTCAGTAAGATCCACAAGGTGGACCTAGGCAAGTTCCAGTCTCTTAGCCACAGAGTATGGCAATGGCAAACCCCCTCAGAAGGAACTTGCCAACAAAATCACATGATAGCTTCACTTTAGGGTTGCCATAAGTTGGAAATTACTTGAAGACGCACAACAACTACTATAAAGATCATCCTTAATTTAGGTATCCAGATTTCATCAAAAAGTAAATAGAAAATTATGGAACAGAAGAAACTACTGATACGATGTCCTTTTGACAACTAATCTTCTTGACAAGAATAATGTTTATTCATAACCTATTGCATCTTCTTGACTTTGTGGGACACTTGTTGTTAACTCCCTTGAGTCAATCTCGACTCATGGCGACCCTATGGATGAGACATCTCAAAGACCCTCTGTCCTCCACTGTTCTGCTTAATTCCTGCAGCCCCATACCCATGACCTCCTTAAAAGAGTCCATCCATCTAGCATGTGGTCTTCCTCTTTTCCTACTTCCCTCCACCTTGCCCAGCATTATTGTTTTTTTCCAAAGAGTCCTCTCTTTTCATGATGTGTCTGAAGTATGACAGTCTCAGTTTGGTCATCTTGGCTTCCAGGGAGGTTTCTGGTTTGATCTGCTATAGGATCACTTGAAATAATTTTGAACTTGTTTCTGACCCAGTCTAGGTTATAATTTTGCAGGACAGAAGAGACCTCAACAACAGTGTTTTGTTTATCTCAGGAATACAAACTCCCATAATGCTGTTATTTCAAAAAGCTTTACATTAGAATCCTTTGTGGGTCTGCTGAAAGATAAAGATCATTTAATTCACTGGACCTTATTTCAAGATAAATGCATACTGGATTGCATCCTTAGTATTTTTTTCCACCTAAAACCTTGTTGATTCCATGTCTATGATCTATGTGGTGGACTTCAATATTTGCCATAAATATTTATTTAAATAGCCATGGCACAATGTGTCTCCCACCTGGGGTTGCTGGCCTCCATCACCACTATAATTGCCATATTGACATCATTCATCCAGTCAGGTAGATTTGTTTTCTGGAAGCTGTTGTCTCTCTCCCCCACTCCTCTCTCTCTCTCTCTCTCACTCACAGAGTGGTTTCACTATTCACAAAGTTGTGAAAGCCTAAATGAAACTTTCTGAGGGGTTCCTTCCTTAAAGAGAGGAGTTATGGTAGACATTGCCTTGAAGGAGATCTCTTGTTCAAGAGGCAACATCTCAGAGAAGGACTAAGTGGATTAAAGTTCTGGGGAACACTGATAACCTCTCTCCTGCTATGATAAGACTGGTGAGGTCTTCCAGAGCACCTATGGCCTCTGTTGGTCTTCTGTGACACGGAAGTGAAATTTGTCACTAATTCTTGTCACCACACCTTATAGGACACATAGCTCTGATTTTCAATAAAAATACTTCCTATTTTTTTATTATAGAGATGATTATTGAAGGTGTGTGTGTGTGTGTGTGTGTGTATGTGTGTGTGTTTGAGGGATAATTAGAGGAGCATTGGTGCTTCCCTCAGCTCTACCTTTCTCCATACCACAGTTAGCCATTGTGCTTAATGTCCTTGCAATTCTATCATGCTATGACCATAAAACAGCACAATTCTAAGGATCGTTTTGTAGGGAGAAATGATGCTGAAGAACATGCATTATTAGAATTTGCAATTGTATTTAGGAAAAAGGATAGCTGTTGTTTCTTTCTGAGTGTGTGTGTATTTGTGAGGGTGCAATCAGAAACCTTTGTTGCTCTGACTGTAGTTTATTTTCATATTTGTTCAAACAACTTCAAATTCCTCTTCCTAAAAATAAAAACAAAATTTATGAACAGAGAATGTTCTGAAAGGAATATAAGTTATGGACTCCCCTGGATGCCCCTGATAAATTACTCTGTTGTTAATGTACATCAAAGCAACAACAGCACTTTTAAGTTCTGCTTCTGCCATTTATTTACAGCTTTTACTCAAGATACAAAAGGAGAATTCTTGTTGATCTAAATTTATCTGAAAAGAAATATTTAAATACAGCACACAATCTTGACGTTAAAAATAATCGACATTATATGAGCAGCAGTGCATACATTATAATGCAAGGCCACTGAAAATGTACTTTAAGTAGTCTAAATGTGTCCAAGATATTTCTTAAAACCATTTGAGTCAGTTACCTTGTCAGCTGCACTCTAATTACTTGCAAGCTTGGTACCTTGTTCATTTTCCCCTTCAGGGTATTTGTTGCTTGGATAATATATAAATTGAGAATTCCCTTGAATGCAGATTGCCTCAAAATATAGCCAACCACTTCTCTTGTCAGCTAGACCTTAATTGCTTTTCACTGATAAATGGTAAACAAAATAAAGAGTAATATTTGAAAGTGACAAATGCCTAATTTAGTACTTGGCCAGCACACACTGTGGTTTAGAATATGCTCTGTATTTTCAAGCATGTCTTACCCACATCCTATGGTCCCAATCTAAATTGAGTTAGCCGCATTTCCTTTGAAGTAAGGGGAAAAAATCACAACTATTAGCTACATCTTTAAAACAGTATGTGATTTGACAGTGAAGTTGAAGGTTTCCATGGCCAGCATCCATAGTTTTTGTGGGTTTTTTGGTCTGTGTGGCCATGTTCTAGAAGAGTTTCTTTCTGATGTTTCACCAGCATCTGTGAAGCATTCTCTGAAGATGTCAGCCACAGATGCTGGTGAAACATCAGAAAGAAATTCTTCTAGAACATGGCCACACAGACCAAAAAACCCACAAAAAACTAGGTGATTTGACTATTAGTGAAGTTCTTATGAGGGATCTGGATTGCTACCAAATTATTCTCAAGTTTATTTATGTCTCATTTTCCCCCCATAACTGTAAATCAATTTGGCTACCAAGGGAGGGGGGGAAAACCCTGTAAGGACTGTGTGTATATATTTGAAGGAATGGAGTATGAAAGTGACAATGGAGACAGAATGGAGGGAGTAAGGGGAATAAAATAGGTAGTTAGGATGGCACAAGAATGGTAAGCAAATGGATGGAGCATGGATGGAGTGGTAGGTAGGTGGAGCCAAGAAGAAAATGTAGCAATGAACAGTGAGAACAAATCCTTATTCAAGGGTTTAGTGATAATTGCTTCCATGTACTTTCAAAATTTACATTGTATCCTCAAGCAACCGATTGTCTAACACATTTGCTGTCCTTTTCCTCTCTGAGAAATAAATGTGCCTTGAGCTATGGGGACATGTCTTGTCTGCTGCTGCTGCTCCTAGGAAAAAGTAACTTTAGAAGGATTCATTCTATTTGCAGTGAGGATAGGCTGCTGAGTGGACCTGAAGTAGGTAGCAAACATGGCGTTACTCAATGTGCTTCTTAGTCATGCTCAACATGGAGGACATTTTAGAATTCCTCCAGACAGAAGGTTAAAATGTAGGACATGTCCTGGAAAAGGAGGATGTCTAGTCATTAGAATCATGCCATTAATTGACCACAGCTAGAATTACTAGTCGAGCAGGACCAGTGTGCAATGAAAATTATCATTTCAAGAGATTTCATGCACATCTAAATGAGTTGTTTTGACTCCCTCTGTGTGTGTGTGTGAGAGAGAGAGAGAGAGAGAGGGAGGGAGGGAGAGAGAAACTAGGAATTAAGTCTGAATGGTTTACAAAAACTAAATACTTTATTCAGGAGACTTATAGTAAAAGACTGCCATGATATTTCAGGGGTCAGGGCAGGGAATCAGAGATTAACAGGGTGTTTCTGTGTATATCTAAATGGAAATAAATCCCTCTGAACTTAGGGGGGTTGCAGACTGCCAGAAATAGTGCAAATTGAGTCCACTTTTAGGGTTAGGGTTAGTGCTAGGAAATCATGGGATTTTTTTTTCTGAGACATTGAGCCTTCTCTGTCAGAGAGCTCTGGTGCCACAATAAACTACAGTCCCCATGATTCCCTAACCCTAACCCTAACCCTAAAAGTGGACTCAATTTGCACTATTTCTGGCAGTCTGCAACCCCCCATAGTGGGACTGCTTTTCAAAGATGTCTGCATGAATCAGGGAAACAAAGATGGAGGTTATGAACCAATACATTTATTTTTTTATTTCCCACCCTTCTCCTAAACTGTATAAGTGGTCTCAGTTTGTGATAGACAGATGTTGCCTGAACTATAGGGCATAGTTGAAAGGCTTCTTGGTTCTGATGGACCACTTCAGCGAGCTTCTGTGGACATCCTGGGGCTTTTTCCCTGAAAGAACACCAAGAACAGTCACTGGGTCAAGTTGAGATTGTCTTCCAGTACTTCAGCAGTACTGGTGTGACAATTCAGGATTAAATAGCTGATATGTTGGCATGTTAAAATATACATGTCTAGTTAACAATGGTTATTGTTCTAATATTATCTCAAATTCTGTGTGTATCTTGTTCCAAAACCTTTTTGCCTGGCTACATTCCCACCAAATGGAAATATGTCCCCACTTCTTTTCCACATTTCCAACATCTATTATCTCTTAATTTATAGATCTTTGCCAATTTGAAGGGGGTCAGGTGCCACCTATATAGCATTTTGTATAAATTTTCTTTTAAATCATAACTGACCATATATTTCATTTTTTTCGACCATAATTTTTCCCATTGTGTCAGAGCGAGCGGATACCCTAGATTTTGGGCCCATTTAATCATATATGTTTTTACCTGCTCATCTTCCATTTCTAATTCCAAAAGTAGCTTATATATTTTCCTTACAGTATGTTCTTTATTTGATTTTATTATTTTTACAAACCTTGAATCTGCATCTTTAATGTTATTTATTCCTACATCAGTAATAAATCTTTCTTTCATTTGTAGGTATGTGAACCATGTGCACTTCGTGCCTTCTTCCTTGATCTGATCTAATATTTTACATTTCTTATCTTCTTTATTTATTAAATCTTCATAAGTTACCCAATTTGTATTCTTCAAGGGAGTTATTCTATAAAAAGCTTTGTTAATTGAAGCCCGTTGCGGAATTCCTGGACAGATTTTTGGTGTTATTTTTAACCAAATTCACAGTAAGGATCTCCTTATATAGTGATCATTGAAATCACTATTTACTTTTACCTTATTATAAAACAGGCACCCATGCCAACCGTATCTTAGATCTATTTGTTCCAGTTCTAATTGTCTTCCATTTTCTAATTTTAACCAATCTAGGACCCATTCCATTGTGCATGCATAATAGTAGATTTTCAAATTTGGCAGTGCTAACCCTCCCCTATCTATTTCTTCATGTAATAATTTAAATTTCACCCTGGGTTTTTTCCAAGACCATAGAAATTTGGAGATGTCTTTGTGTCAGTTCTGAAATGGTTTATCATTCGTAATAATAGGAATATTTTGAAATAAAAAAAATCATTTTTGGTAATATGTTCATTTTGATAACCGATATTTTCCCTAACCATGATAGATCTAATTTTTTCCATTTATCTAAGTCTTTTTTAATTTCCTTCCATTTACGTAATAATGAAAGAACTGGCAAGATTTTTATTAAATGTAAACGAAGAGGATAGTCTAGAAAAAGAACATGGGAGACTTAGATTCTATATGACAGCTGCAGCTAGACTGACATATGCTAAAAAATGGAAACAAAATGTAATTCCTGATACTGATGACTGGGTTTGGAAAGTCTATGAACTAATGGAGAATGACAAACTTACACAATTGTTACAAAAAAAAAAAATATAATAATCACAATTTTTTTAAATAAGGTTTGGAACCCGTTTATTAGATATATTAAACAAAAATGGGGTGAACTCTGGGTGAAAGGATTGGAGAATATATAAATATACAATGGATATATGTAATGTGATGTTTATTAGAACAAGTAACTCATTATAAAAGGTATTGTATTATACACTTTTCACAATGAAGACATTTGGAAATAGGAATATATATAGTATTTCCCCCCCACAAAATATAGGTAGAATAGCTAAATTTCTGCAATATAAGTAATGATAACACATTATAGAAGTAGCTAAAATATAATTGCTAGAGAAAAAATATATTGCTATTAAGAGAAATCAGTTGGCAATTCAAGGAAGTCTTTTATATTTTTGTATTTAATGTTTTGTTTTTAACTGAGTCAACGTGTGTATTGTTAGTAAGTCTTGTGATGTTTTTCTTTGTTATATCTGTATACTTAATGTTTTGTTCTGTTTGTCATTATTGTTTTAAAATATCCAATAAAAATTATTTAAAAAACCAAACAATGGTTATTATGTGTTTCATGTTTGTTTAACCTGTTATTTCTTAGGTCACAAGACAACATCATGGCTGGTGTGGTTTCAACTTCTAGGTGTTTTTACAACCAAAGTAGTTTGGTGTGTGTGTGTGTGATGTTGCATGTTTGTTTAAGTTCTGTTTTCCTGGGCTACATGATGAAAGCCCAGCCAGTTTGGGCCAACTTACAGTTGTGCCCAGACCAACTGAGAGTTGATGAAATCCCAGCCAGGTTGGGTCCAGCTTCCAGTTGTTCCCCAACCGACTGAGATTTGTTGTGTGTATGATAAATGGGAGTCCCTCCATTTATCAGGGCCTTTTCCCCTATGGGAGGGAGTACTGGAATATATGAGGAGGATGACATCACTAGTGGTATGAGGGCAACCCAGATGGCAGTTAGAAAAGAACATTTAAATGCTGCACTTGAAGGGTGTCCTGATGCCACATGCCATGCATAATGATGCACGGTGGAGGACGGCGTCAGGCTGGGGTTGGGGTGGCCAGCGTGTGGCTGCACCACCCCAACTCTACCCCCAGGCCAGGCCTTTGGGCCAGTCTGCAATGGCCCTTCCTGAGTTTTGTTCCAACCCATATTCAGTTTTGTTAGTGACTTGATTGATGTTTAACATAGCATTTCATTTGGCATTATCTTTAACACTATGGGAATTGCTGTAATGTCTGTTTTCTGTTGCTGTTCTGTTAATGATGTAAGATCTAGTCTATGTAAGATGAGTCTTCAGCTCTTGTTACCATCACTTCAGTTTTCAGGAGGAGTAACACTGGTGTGCAATGATTCTACGTTGTGGTCTCATTTGGTTTAGGCCATCCAACATTAGCAGAATAGCTCAGGAGAGGCAAGATTAAATTAGCATTGTTATAATTAAGATCATGTCAGAATAGGATGTAATGCTTCTATGAGCCATATTATCGAGCCTTCTATTTAATATATGCAGCCTTGCATTCCACAGAAGAAATAATAATACAGTATTTTATTATAATATAATAGTAGAAGTTAGTAGATAGTGAAATGACTATATAGAATGCTTGTTGTCAACTTTCTATTTGGATTTGGATTTTGGCTCAGGATTATGAGTTTTATCTCATTATGAGTTGTATCTAACTTGTAACGTTGGTAGATGTATGTTGATGTTCTTGGATGCTTGCAGATTACTACATGGTGGCCTGTAGGGCATTGTAATTAGCATTCAGCTGCTCTGATTCCACTTCACAGTACTAGCCATGCTAGAAAGGTGTTTGCACATTATTGCATTGCCCTGGGCATTGTAACTTGGATACATCTACTCAGAACATATCCCATAGTACCAATTGTTAAATTCAGGAGCAAATATGGGTTTGATATCCAAGAAGTGGATGATATAAACATTTACTAGGAAAATAAAACCCCAAGAGAACTGAAGTGGAGAAGATTCTTCGCAAACAAAGGCCGGTCATCAAGAACTTAAGTAACAAAAGGCCTTAAAGAATGTCTGGTCTGTAGCAATATGGCTTGGATATCTGGGTTTGAATCCCATTCTTTGTGTCACCTAGAGCACCTGAATCAATTGTTCAATGATGCATTAATACAAAGATAAATCCCATTGATTCAATGGGACTGCTTTAGTTGAGACTATCAATAGGATTGACAGCTCATCTGCAGGCCATGCTGATCACACACAGCAGTGTGCACAGAATCACATTTCTTTGCAATAGAGCGGAGCCTTAAAAGCTGGAGAAATGTCTATGCTGCACAAATTGATTATGACATTGGTTACATCTCTTGCGTACAACCTCTATGCTTCTCATTAAAGTTTGTAGAAGAAGAGCTCTGGAATTCAAATAATTGCTCACTCATTTTGTCTTCCAGAAAGCAAGATATTTTTGTGACTTTATTTTTTAAAAAAGTCTTTCTTCTATTTGTTCTGTTCCTGATAGGGCAATTTTGCTTGCAGTCAATTATTTAGATCAGCCTGATCAGTAATACAGTGGATTGTTTTCAGCTCTTTTCCAGGATGATTATGCAGTCATGAAAGGATGAATCATACTGAATTCCCAAGCATTTTAGTAAGCTGCTAATGCACTGTGGAAATATATACCACCTACACTCTGACTTTTTCATTCTATTGATTCAAACAGAATGTGTCTAACTGACTACTACACAGCAGGTGCTCCTGAGAATCAAAAGCAGAAGGATTAAATGAACCTAATGTTGTGTTAGTTGGTTAAGCATTATTTTGCTTAATGTTTCTGAATTTTCAGCACACTGTTATTTGTAGAAAATCTGATGGGAACAACTGCCTGCTTTTTCTGTCTCATTCAGTCTGTAATGCTGGTTTGTTCAGGAAGGTAGCAACCCTGTTCTATCAATAACTTTAGTAAAGATAAACTTGAATTTAAATGACCATTTAGTATGGTGACTAGTAAACCATTCAGCCATAAATTGTAATCAGGGACAACCTCTATACTGAATAGTCTCCTGATTTAATTCTTGCACTGATTGTGTATGCATTTGCAAATATTTATGTAAAAACAATGGCCTGAAAATGAAACTTTATGTTTGTACCAATGGGCAACAGGATGTAATTAGATATGACCCAAGGATATTATGAATATAATAAATGTAAAGATTTATTTAACTCACAGCAGAAACTGAGGATGTAAGCACACTTCATATTTTATAGTTTGGTAAGGTACTTAAAATTCTTATTGCATCCCACCCTGAATAAAGAATTTTACCTCCCCAAACTATAAAACCCAGAATGTCATAGGATGGAGCTATGGCAATTAAAGTGCTATAATTGTGTAGTGTGGATGTATCCATGGAATCAAATCCATGAGATGAAGAAACAATATATTGAAAATAAATTTCAGGTAAGATATAATCTAATGGTTAAAACAACTTGGATTAAAAAGTCAGGTGTTTCTTTTATGTACCAGATTTATAGCATGTGAAATAAACCACAGTTAGCTCTTATCAAAACACTATATTTGACTCTAGTCTTTCTACAGCCTTCTAGTTAAAGTTTTCTATGTTCTTAGCCACTTAGCAATTTGGACCTGTTCAAAAAAAATCCAGTAGGAGTCTTCCTTATAGAATGAAGATTTAAAGCTACCTGTTCCAAGAGGAACATTCCCTGAAAACTGTGGGTGTGTTTACACTCACACAAAAGGTTGACATCACATTGTATTTTACAGGCCCACAATGACCACACAGTGACTGTGTTAAGGTTACATGCAGACAGACACAGCAAGGTGACATCAGCACAATGGGCCACACACTGCCCCTTGGCAAACTTGCCTCTTTTGCCACCATGCATCCATCTATCAACCAATAGCCCTGATTGTTTCCCTTTCAATCTATTGGATCCACTCTAATTGGAATCCTCCTCATCCACTCTTTTCCCTTTGCTACCCTAGTGAAAAGGGGAGGAGATTTTAAATATACACACATATACACATGATGACGAAAGGGAAAAGAGTATTTTATTTATCTTTTATGTCTGAAAATGGGCAGCCATGAGATCACTGGTGAGAGGCTAGATCAGGGGTCCTCAAACTTTTTGAGCCGGGGGCTGGTTCTCAGTCCCTCAGACCATTGGAAGGCTGGAGAAAAAGAAAAAAAAAGAGGACAAATTCCTATGTACACCGCACATATCATATTTTAAAGTAAAAAACAAAACAAAATGGGAACAAATACAATATTTAAAATGAAGAACAAGAACAAGTAATGTTAAGTCAACAAACTTACTGGTATTTCAATGGGAACTATGGGTCTGGAGAAACTTGCCAAGAAAACCCTCATGATAGGGGTTGCCATAGGTTAGAAATGACTCTAAGGCACTGGATTACCCTGGGCAAGTAAATAGGTACCACTTCTCAGTGGGAAGGTAAATAGCATTCTGTGCAATCATGCTGGCTAAATGATCACAGAGCAGTCTCTGACAATGCTGGCTGGCTCTTTGGCTTAGTAATGGAGATGAGCACCTCCCCCTATGGTTAGACACAACTTGACAACCTTGTCAATGGGGAATACCTTTACCTTTAATTCCCCCACACCCAATCAGCACTGTATCATCTTTGTTTTTACTATTGCCCTCCTCAAATCCTCCCCTCTCCCATCATTCATTTGCTCACTTGGGTGGAGATCTCACACACTCCCCCCCTCAATAAATATCTTCAAGATTTCCACATCAGTGGGTGAGTGAATGATCAGGGGAAGGATCAGAGTAGGGAGGCTAAAAACAAAGATGAGATAACACTGATCAGGTGGGAGGAGGATTGGAGGGGTAAGAGTAAAAACAGAATGGACAAACATAACACTCAGGTGCGGGAGTGAGGTATAACCCCTCACCACTATCTTATTGTTGAACATATACTGTAGTAGAAAAATGTTGTGGCACACACCAGGCTTGCTGAACCCAAACAGTCCCACACACCAAAACCTCCTCCTGCACAGGCCTCACACTGATGTCACTATGGATCATACACAGAGAGAGAGAGATTCAGATTTTCTGATCAAATCCAAAGTAAATCTCCCCTTCCCCCCTCCAGATTAAAGCCATGGGATGCTGGAAAGGCCCTGATTTATCTTGAATCCTCCTGTACATCATCTGGACAGCCATCTGTGAAGACAAGGTGAGTCCATTTTATTTGACCTATTTAGACAAGCCCTCACACATATCATGTTATGGAAAAAATCTGATGAGAAAAATTAGTAAAGAGGATATAGGTGTGTGTGTGTGTGTGAAATTTAGTACTGAAGCAAAGGGAGGAAAGGAAAAGAGGGAAAAAAGGAGAGAGAAGCTGAACTATGTAAAAAATCTGTTGAAAACCTAAGCTATTGTAAAAAACATGCACACAAAAAAACACCTTTTCTCAAAATCAAGACAGAAAAGCAAACTAACCCCCTTGCCCCCCAAAAAGCACTGGGCACTATCTGTCTAAACTAAGGACCTTAAAATCTGTATTTACTTATTTATTTTATTTACTTATATCTCAACTTTCTTCCAATATAGAGACTCAAGGTAGCTATCAACAACTTTAAAACAGTACAATTTAAAAACAATATAAAAGCATGAAAAAGTATACATATAAAGTTTAGAAAACAATTAGACAAAAAGTTAAAAATACACATTAAAATATTACAATATATTTTTTTAAAAAACTGTATACAAACCTTGATCTGACTTGCACAGTGTTTAAAAGCCCAACCCTCATCAGTTTTAAAAAACCTGATGGCACAAAAATGTTTTCACCTGCTGCTGAAAGGAAAGCAGGGATGGGGCTGTCACATTCATATGTTAATGAATCTGTCATGATAAGGAATATGAGGGAATAGGTGGTTTATGGATCTGTCAAAATAAAAAATATAAAAAAATGAGGATATATGATATGGTGAAATAGCACTCTGGGGGAATAAAGAGAGATTGGGAAAGAGGGGGGCTGTACTCCGAATAAAATGCAAACCAGAGACAGATGGACAATGGCAGGAGAGAGTTATAGTTTATGGCCCTATTGATTTCCCGAGGAAAGTCTTTGATGGTAAACAAGACAACATCTTCCTTCCTGAAGAGTTGGATTGATATAGGAGATGGGAAGATGTTGGAAAATGTAACTTGTGTGTAAATGTCCAGATGTGGGAAAGTGACAATAAGGGAACTACAGGTCACTTACAGCTTGCTGGCTGGGAAAGTTTTCTGCAGCTGAGATACAAAACAACCTAACAGAGTCCAAGGTCAGGATGTGTCTGAGAACTCATAGACAAATTGTAAACAGGTTAGGTCATCATGTTTTGAGAACTACAACTCACATGACTACATGTCACAAGAAGAGGTTGGACTCTGTGGCCACATAGCAAGTGTATATAAAATACAATATGTAGTGGGGTGGGCTTGCTCTCTCTCTCTCTTTTTCTTCTTCCACTACTCTCTTATTATTGTTGTTGTTTTGTTCCTGCTGGTGCAGGATATGCATGTACATAGTTTCTTTGTATATACTGCAACTAAAGAATAAATGTACCTCTTTGGAATTAAATCCTGTCTATGGTCTGTTTCATGGGAGGCTGGAAGGAGACATTCCAGCAATGAGACAGTTCAAGGCTGCCTGGTGTTTTTCCCTCCTCAGCATAGAGAAATGAACTTCCGAGTTGTCTGCGCACTCAAATTGCTTCAGCAATGGCTACGGGTCCAAACTGCTGTGACAGAGTTAGAGGGAAAGTGGCAAGTTTAAAGAACCCTTTGATGTGGTTGAAAGTGCACAGATCATGGGTTGAGAAAAGGGGGACTGGAAAGAGAACCCTTAAAGGTTGGATGGCTTTGGGGACAATTCAGATTTGACCCTACCTCGTCTCTGGCAAACTTCTGTCTGGAAATCCAAAATAAAGCTTTAGTCTTCTACACTACAATGCTCACTTGGTTTCTAAAGTCAGAGTCTGCTAAGTCTGACAGAAGCCACCCTGGCCTCTCTAGAAAGGGAATTCCAAAGCCTGGGAGAAGACATCAAGAAGGCCCTCTCCATTTCATTCATATTTGTTCTACGACAAATCTAGAAATGATAGTAACTTTCAGAATCATCATATTCGTAAAGCATGTTTAAAGGTGTGGTTGAAATATAAAAAAAAAATGGTGTTGTAAAATTCCGTTTTGGGATTCCCCGGCAGAGGCAGTGTTGTTGAAAGGGATTTATGGAAAAGAGAGTTGGTATAGATATAAGGATTTAATTAAACTTGAAGATACTAAATTAATATTTAAAACTCAAGAAGAATTGAAACAGATAGGATATGATATTAACTGGTTCACATTCAGACAATTATATGAGCGATTTAAAATAGATTCCAGATTGGGAATAATTGGTCCGGCGTATAAAAACTTTGAAAAAGTGGTGGAGGGAGACAACAAAAAATTGATATCTAAATATTATAGTTTAAATAGAGACTGGGAGCTTGAAGAAAATACAGTCAAAAATTTTATGATTAATTGGGCGAAAGACCTGAAACAAAATATTAGGTTGGAAGAATGGGGAAAAGTCTGGGAAAAGGTGTCAAAATATACTATAAATGTTGATTTGAGAGAAAACTTATATAAATCCATGTATCGGTGGTACCTGACTCCAGTTAGACTTTCCAAAATTTATAATGGTTTTAACCCAATCTGTTGGAAATGTGAACAAGAGAATGGTTATTATTTGCATATGTGGTGGGATTGTAAAGTAGCGCAGAGATTCTGGAAGATAATTAACAAAGAGATACAACAAGTATTAAATATACAGATCAAATTAGACCCAAAACTCTATCTTTTGAATATTATAAAAGAAGAGGTAGAAAGAAGATTGGAAGATTGCTTTTCTTTTTAATAACAGCTGCCAGAATAACTTTTGCTAAATATTGGTGGAAAAAAGATATTCCCTCCATAAAAGAGTGGAGAATAAAATTATATGAGATATACAAATTGGAAAAACTAACATATTTGGTGCAAAATGACTCATTGGCAGTTTTTCATAATATTTGGAAACCATGGTATGAATATATAAAAATTGATGAAACAATGGATAAAGTGCGTTCTTTTATTTTTGATGATGATTAAATAAATGGGGTGATATATATGATATATGTAATATAACATGGAAGGATACAAGGAGATACAATGGAGCTAGATCAAAATGAAAATTAGAAAGGAATAGATACAGTTGTGGGTATAGATTTTGGAGATTATACTGATGCTTCAGACTTATTAAGGCTGTAAATTTTGATAAATGATATAAAGTGAAATTAGGATGGCAAGATATGAAGGTTTATTGAAAGCGGGGACAGGATATGTAAGTTCATATGAAAGTGAATATGAATTAATGATGATACTTTATTGTTTGGATAATTTCCTCTTCTTAGTTTTTATAGGCACATCTCTTTTACACTCAGCTGGGTAGGGCTGATTAGTTTCTTATTTGTAATTAAAGTCTGGGATGTAATAAGCATTATAACAACGGGGAGAAAAAAAAGAAAGAAAGGTTATCTTGATAGTAAATGATGTAATCCTTAGGTTCTGCTTAGGAAGTGTTTTAAGTTCATGTTTAGTTTAGGAGTTGTGTGTATTTTTTTATTTGTATACAATGTCTTTTAGTGTTTGTGTGTTTTCATGTGTATGTTCTTTTTTTTCTGTTGTGTTTTTTTATATTTTCAATAAAAATCTTTTAATAAAAAAAAGAAAAAAAGAAGGCCCTCTCCCTTGTTACTGTTTGATTGCTACGGCAAAAGGTGGGATAGAAATAAAATTATTATTATTATTATAAATATTATTCCCACTAAAAGAGCCTGAGAGGGCAGTGGGACAGAAAGGAGGGCCTCTCTAGATGATCACAATGCTCTAGTGGGCTCATAAAGGAAAATATAATCATTCAAATAACCTGGACCTTAATATCTTGTTGATTTCAGTGAGTTTGGCATGCTCAAAAATATTTCCCATTGGAAACACAGAAATAAAAATTGCTTTCATTTGGCTAGATCAATTATGCAAAAGTTGCATATATGAAAACAAACTATAGCCAAGCTGCTGCAGCAGGAAATGTATTGTAGAGTTCCACAGAGGCAGAACTATGGTATGTTTCCCCTTAACTCTCTTCAAGATTCAGTTTTTAAATTCTGCAGCCTCCATTCCACAACAATTTAATGGCTGTTGGAGAACATTGGAGAAGCTTCCAGTCTGTCCCTATAGCCAGACACAAAATGCAGGAGATCATCCATCAGGAATGCTGAGGGTGGGTATTGCAACAGCTAAATGATGAACTCTGGAGGGATTTGGGTAATGGTGTAAAGTCAGCAGAGAAGTCTAATCTCTGCAATAACAAGAAATTATGACATAAATCCCTAATAGGATTCTAGCTAGACTGTATTTAATTTGTTCCTGAAGGCCAATGGCTTGGACCCTCTTGGCTTGGGATGCTCTAGTGAGAAGGGATGATTTTTGCCCTTTTCCACTTCTCCCTGGAGCCTTCATGCTCCCTGGAATTCTGATGTGTAGACAGGAATTTTCCAGCACAACATAGGAGACAGCATTAGTGGTTTCAGATTAAAGGAGAAATCAGTGAAAATTATCCTTCCCATGTCCTCCACTGGAGGCCAGTGTTGGAATGGATTCTCTTCCTTGAGTAGAAGGATCCAAGAGAATGTACATAAGAGCAAACTCAAACAAATACAGCAAAGAGAATGATGAGCACCTAATCACAGTATGTATTATGGGCTTCCAGCCACATGGTACTGCTACAATCAATTCAGTGGAACAAAGTTTTGCTATAGCAAGCGCGATAGTTTAAATGATTACTTTTATAGAAACAATGGCTAATGTTGTCTAGTCTCTTTTCAAGCAGAAAATAATTACAGTACTTCAGAGTGAGTTTACATAATAACTAAGTTAATTAACAGATCAAATATTAACCTTCTGTGAACACTTAATGGCTCTGAACTATGAGGACCAAATCCAGTAAATGAGCACACACTCACTTCCTCTATACAACAGCCTGAGAGAGAAAGACAGAAAGAAATTATTTCAATCATCTGTCCCTGAAATATATAGCAGCAACACAAATATTATGGTAACTGCAAATTTGCTAGGTCATATTCTTCTACAATTGGGGATAGAGTCCAAAGCTGAGTGTCTACAAAAATGAGCCTCAGATTCCCTCTCCCCTTGCCTCCCTAGCCTGCCTACAAACTACTTTCTTTTCTCAGAATATATTTGTGCTAACTTGTTATTTCTCAGCTTAGTCAAGTCAACTAACCCAAGTGCTTCAAGAGTTGGACATGCATGGATGTATGAAGACAACACAAAGAAAAATACATCAGGTAGGAAAATGATCCTCTATTCCAGTTGATAATCCTGCTTTAAAAACTGCTTTGGAAATGTTGTCCTGTTGTCTCATGATTGACATGACTGCCAGGTTCTAGGCAGAAATGTATGCCTTGCTTTGATGTTTCAAGCATTTTTTTAAAAAAAATAATCTGATATAATGGGTACAATAAGCTTGATCTTGGCATCCAAATCCCCCAGTTACTAGTATAATAGAGCAGATGTTGATTTGGCAAATACTCTGCCAAAGAATTGACACCACTTTTGGGGTGTGAGTTATCAAAACCATGGCAAAGAAAGAAAATGAGCTCTTCCCTGTGTGCCATTCCCCTAATCTTGGCTGCCACCAATGCCTACTACTTAGAGTTTTCTTTTTAAAAAAAAAAATCATAAAAGTTGTATATTCAGGGATATCCATGTTGGCCATACAACAAAACACAACAAAATGCAAAATCCACAAAAGAGTTATACTTTTATTGGCCAACTAAAATGAAGGAAATTCATCATGCAATCTTTCAGGGCTTCACTAGCTTCTTCATTAGGCAAAGATGTTAAAAATTATACAGGAGGGGAAAAAATGAAAATATCCAAATCACAGGCCTACATTCTGTCTCAGAAGTTGCAGTGTCACATTTAGAATCATAAGAACATAGGACTAGCAATGGTGAATCAAACAAAAGCCTCAAAATAATTCAGCATTCATTTCTCACAAGGGCCGACCTGGGAAATCCACAAGCAGGATAGAAGCACAACAGCACCTCCTTATTAGTATTTCTCAACAATTGGAACTGAGAGGCACCATATCATCCTTAGTTAGCATGTAGCCATCATGACTGGTGGCCATTGAAAGCCATGCTCATGACTGTGTTGCACCTTTTCAAGCCATCTATTTTAGTGACCTTACTCCACATTGTGCAAATGAAGCTGTGTGAAAAATTACTTCCACAAATCTATCCTGAATTTTCCACCATTCAGAATCATTTGATGACACCAGTTCTATTTATATTAAAAAGTATTAACAGGAGTGAATTACAGGGAGCACATATCTCCTTATTACAACAGCTGCCAGTCTGTTATTGAATACAGTTCAGAGTGATGATTATGATCTCTAAAGCCCTAGACAGCTCAGGTCTAGGCTATCTGAATAGCCCTATCTTCCCATATGAGCCCATCCAAACTCTTTGAGGGAGATACTTCTCTCACCAAATTCACAGAGACATTGGTGCAAATGTAGGAATGAGCATTTTTTGTGGCTACTTCCAGACTCTGGAATTTCATTCCTTGGAAGTATAGGATAATCCCACCTTGATATCATTTTGATGGCAGGAAAAGACTTTCTTATTCCAGCAGGTGTTTGAGAACTCATTGTTTTCTATATAAGGGCTTTCTGATTTTAGGACTCTATCACACAAGGCTTGAAAACTGGAATTAGACCAGGATAGTAGCATCTGTGGCTGTACTTTATCTCACAATGCTGTGTCTGTCCAGTAGCTAGTGTGTAGTTCATCCTTTGCTGAACAGCTCTTTCTCATTGACAGGCAAAACCTGCCAATGCCTCCTAATTATGCTGCTTTTGCCCTGTTGGCGCATATGTGATAAATTCCTTCTAAAGCAGTTCTGGTATGTGGGAAGTCACATAGTGAAGTGGGTATGATTCTACTCAACTTCCTCTCCACCCTCCATCCCCAAGCAGGTTGTTTTTCTTTTATTTCCAATGTTCTTACTTGATGGATTGTCATGATTGTGAAATTGTGCTAAAAATATAAGCAAATAAAAATAAATACAAACTGAAAGACATGCTGGGAAAGGCATAGAGCAAGGAGGCAGAGCTATGGAAGTCAGTGTGTGAAGCCAGAGCCCAGGACACAGGAAGCACTAAGGCAATTTGGAAGAGTTGCGCAATAATTATTGACCACAACCTGGTATGTTTGTTACCTAGACTAACATGATTGTGTCACCTTACAATCTTAGTCCTTAGTGTGCTGCACTATTTTTATTCTATGCTTTTAATCTTTAAAATGGTTTTAGTTTGACGGTCACTGTAACATTGTTTCAATCTTGATTTTTGTATGTGTTTAGCTCCATGAGGTTTTACTTGTCAGCCTCGGCAGACGGCTAATAGAGCCATCTCCGAGGCAGGGAAGAGGAGGGGCAGCCGCACGCTCAGCGCCCCTTCCTCCTCCCGAGGTTGCCCTCAGAGCAGCTGGCCCTCCGCACGGCTGGCGCTCCCAGGGCAACCTCCTGCCGCAGCGTCCGCACACGCTGCGGCAGATAAGTCAGTGAAAGTGCACCCTACGCTTTTGGGGCGCACTTTCACTGACATCTGAAAGGAGCGCTGATTTAGCACTCCTTTCAGGGGCGCCGACGGTGCACCGCGGTGCGGATGCCTCGGTCCCGCGGTGCACCATCCCGCAGCGTCCCAGAGGCCCTTGTCTGCTTCCCCCCTGTGTTTCTTATCATCTGTAAGCCACCATCAGTTCCAGTTTAAGAAAAAAGTGGGTTTGAGCCAGCATGATGTTTGTGTATTATACTATGACTCTAGAGAACAGGGCTCAAATATCCACTGGGCCATGGAAACTGACTGGGTGACTGTGGGCAAGCCACACACACTCTCAGCCTCAGGGGAGGACAATGGCAACTTCCCTGTGAACAAATCTTGCCAAGAAAACTCCATGTCCAGTTCACCTTCAGGTCACTATAAATTGGATATAACTTGAAGGCACACAACAACAACAAAATGAATGAATGAATGAATAAATAAATAGTGCTAGATGAAATATGGGGAGGGGTATGGTATTTTTACTACCTCACACATACTTTTTAATACACTTTCATCATGTTTTCCTAAGTTTTTCAAGCTTTCATCATGCAGGAATGGCTCAAGCCCCTTGATCAATTTTCTATTGCCCTTTTCAGCAGGTTTAATTTCTCCCTTAACCTTCAACAGCTTAAATACCTTGCTGTGGATCTTGTCTCTTCCACCCTCCTAACTGGAACTCTCCACCTAAAATTAATTCTCTGATTAACAGTTATTAACTCAAAAAATTTTAATTTAATTTTGCTTAAAGTTGCTTACTGGGGACAAAATACTCAGTGGCAGCTGAAAGTTTTCTGGAAGCAGCTGGAACTTTATTATTGTTGGTGGACTGATAGTCTCAACACCACAGAAAGCTAAGGGTAGACTAACAAGGAAGTGCTGTTATGGTTGGTCAGTTGTTCCTAGTTTCAGGAAAAGAAATACTTTGGGAAAGTGTGAATTAATTTGACATGAATTAATTGCTTCCTTTCTGTAATTAATTGCATCCCTGCTTCATTTCCTTCTATTTTAACTGCTGGTGGGTTAAGGGAAAGCACTGATTGCCACTTTAAATTGATTGCTGCTTTAAATTCACTGTCTCAGTTTCCCACTGCTGCTTAAAATCATTGGTGTTTGCTTATCACTTCCATTATTGGTCACTTTGCAGCTGCCAGTCACTTACTTTCACTGGTCTCTCCTCCCCCCACTCTTCCTCTATGGCTTGCCCGAGATCTTTCCTATTTTTGCCATCTTGCAACATTGCCCCGTAGCAGTTTGCCCCTATTTTTGGAAGCAAACTATTCCAGATATAGACTAAGCTGTCAAATTTTAGTGGTGTTTTTCCCCCTTTGGGGAGCACTGCACATGTGGCCTGTAGGCTGCACTTTCCCCATCCCTATTAAAATCTTTGCACCCCATTTTGGTTACAAAAACTTGCCCTATTTTTGGCTGGGAATGCAACTCATATTAAATCTACCCAACAGGGGGATATATTTCCATTTGCTACTGATCAAGTGTGCTGATACTCTTGACTCTCATACTTTACCTGAATATCCCTATTCAGTCCTACTAAAATGAGACTTTGTTATTTGTCTGTACATTAATTTCTTAAATTTACATATTAGTCTATATAAAACAATAGAAATTTAAAAACCTGGTGATAATTTTATTCCTTTTTCTCATAAGAAACCAATATGTTCACCCTACAAAAATTGTATTCATGCTGTTACTTTTGTTGTTATAAAGCAACAGAAAACAGGAGATCAAACCACTAGGAGAATAACACAGGAACAAAAACCTGTCTAAATTTGTCTTTTGCCAATTTTCTTTGGAGATGAAGCTACTACTTTGCTTGGTGGAGATTAAAACAAGTGATTGAAGAATCATTGAACCAACACAACTCAAATATCATTGTAAATTACTTTGGTACCTATTAGTTCTTAATGGCAGAAACTTTGCATAACAGTAGCAATCCACAGTCTGAAGCATCAGTAGCATGTCACACCTCATATTATTTAATGGTGGTGCATGTACACAAATGTGTGGATGCATGCATGTCATCACCAATTGAAAAATATGAGGTAAGCTGTATGTGACCAGTGGAAGGGTCCCCTGTAAAAGAATCAGGTACAGATAAACAGAGAGTTTAGGTTGTATAATTTATTGTTGGATGTCTTCAAGTCATTTCTAACTTGTGCCAACCCTATGGTGACCCTATCATGGGTTTTTGTGGCAAGATTTGTTCAAAGAGGGATTGCCTTTGCCTTCCTCTTAAGCTAAGACAGTTTGACTTACCCAAAGTCACTCACTGGATTTACATGGCCAAGTGGGATTCAAACCCTGATCTCTACAATCATAGTCCAACTCTCAAAACTACACTATGCTGGCTTTGTAGATTATACAATGGTGAAGAATAATAGAAAATTATTTGCAGGTATTCTGTACTAAATGGCTAGTTATAATTTTTTTTTCATATGAATGAAGGGATAGCAAAATAAATACTAAATAAGGCACCAAAAGTTGTAGAATAAGCACAGTCTTTTTATGTGGGAACTATGAAGTGGGAGGAGAAAATCTGCAGCTTATCTCCTGAGTGCTTTGGTTCTAGGGTTTTGTTGTTACTGTTGTTGTTGTTAACTGCCCTTGAGTTGACCTTGACAATGAATGAAATATGTCCTACTGCTTATAACATTTGTCAGAACACTTTGAACCTTTAAATGTCCCCAATACCATAAAGATATTTAAGAAGAGATGCTCTAATTTAGTAATAAGGTTAAGTATTAAGGATGGGAAGAATATTCATAATTATTATTTTTTAAATGGTTGAAAATGTGTTTCTCAAATATCAAGAAACCCTGATGAAAAGAATCCTGGACTGACAAAAATCTTTGCAGTTTAGGATTTATTCTACACACAAAATTCACATTGTTGCTTTGTGCAGAAAACAACATTGCAGAAAATATTATTTCTGTGTAGAAATATGGTTTTCTATTCAGAGAGTGCTATTTTCTGTGGAAAATACCACATGTCAGTTTTTTTGAGCAATAGTAATAGCAAGTACATTTTTATACCACTTATCAGTGAACTAATACTCCCTAAGTGGTTTACAATCTGTAAGCTGATTGCCCCCAACAAGCTGGGTACTCATTTTACCAACCTACAAATGGATGGAAGGCTGAGTTGACCTTGGGGCCCTGCCTGGGATCAAACTCACAACATTGTGGTTGCAGTACAGGCATTTAACCTGTACTTTTGGCTGCAGTACAGGCATTTAACCACTGTGCCCCCAGGGCTCCTTGAGAAATAGCTTTCAAAAGTGTTCAAGAATTGCACATTTTTCCAAAATTTTCTCTGAATAAGAAGAAAACTGCTAACATTACTCATTGCTAGACTCAAGGAGAACACTAGCAAATAATTACATTTTCCTCTTGTCCTCCTTTGTGCCCATATAATCAATTTTCCACCTCACACATTTTATTTATTTGATACATTTATATCCCACTTTTATCACAGAACTCAAGATAGTGTAAATCAGATTCCTTGGCTATTTCTAATCATGCTGGTATGTCAGCCCTTTCTAGTGTTACAGTTTTATATATGTCTTTTTAAATAACAGCAAAAGCTCATACTGCTGTAGACTTCAGTTCAACACTGAAAGAAGCGCAGTCCATGAACAACTGGCTTTCTCACACCTGTGTTTTGTGTTTCTCACAACAGAATAATGTGCTATGTTCTTTAATGAATTAACATACAACACAGATCTATACAAAAATGTGTTATTTCAATAAGAACGGAGCACAGGTGTTTTTATTTAATTATTTTAAACAAAAAGACTGACATTTTGCAGAAAAAATTAAAACAAAATTGAAGCTGGCATATCAAATGACTCCAAATAATTCAGAAGGGTCATTTGGTTTTATGCCTATGAAAAAAGTTAATTTTTAAATACTTCAGTGTTTGCCAGGATGCACATAACCCTTGTCATGACAACACACACACACACACACACACACACTATACATCTGGAGATGTGTGGAAGGAATACTAGCTTTCCCTTACTACCCATGTGAATTCTGATTTTAGATCAGTATTTGCATACAGAGTCAGGTTGCATCTACACTGTAGAATTAATGCAATTTGACAGCACTTTAACTGACATAGCTCAGTGCTGTGGAGATCTGTAGTTTTGTGAGAGATTTGTCCACCTCTGTCAGAGAGGTCTGGTGCTGCAACAAACTAAAAATCTGAAGGTTCCATTGGATGAAGCCTTGACAGTGAAAGCAGTGTCAAATTGCATTAATTCTACAGTGTGGAAAAGTTCCACGTGCAGAACTATGTTACAGTTCCCCTGTCACCACCCCCAGGACTCACAATTTTACTATGATAGCCCCTTTCCCCCAGCTATTCTATTTCTGGTGGAGAGAGCAGGAGGTGGTTACACAAGTATCTGGCTAGCTATCTGCAATCCAATATCCACTGGCGACCTCCAGAGGTCTCAGAAGATAATGTGATAGGTTTGTGTCTTCCTATAAAAATATAGCCAGATGCTTTTCCAATCCCCTTCATTGTCCATCAGCAATGGAGTGGCCATGGGGAGTGGTGGTATTGCAGCACTACAGTGGGCCCTAGGAAGTGGGCTTCAGATACTGTTGAGAGAGAAAATGAATATTGATTTCTGCAATGACTTAAAAATGCATACATTTTTAAGTATAACCTAAATTTTGTACTTTGAATAAAAATCCTGTACATCTCCTTACATTTGGAAGACTCTGATCAAGTTATTTGTTTGCTTGTTCAATCTGCCCTGAAAGTTCTATTAACCAAATTGAAGCCCATGCTCTCCTTTCTTATATGGATCTTTATTTTTTATTATTGTTTTAAAAAACTTTTATTGTAGGATTTGCATAGATGTTAGCATACAGCAAAGTCACTTTCATCAACAGATTCAAATCAGTTTCTGTGCAGAATGAATTACAGAGAACAACAATAATAATAAAAAAAACAGTTGTGGATATGATAATGCAGTAGGATATAAGTTTGTTGTTAAGCATATTATCAGGAATTCAGAAGTTCTGAGGAGAGTACATCATTCCAGCTCCACAAGTGATGGGCTGGAGGTCTCAAGGGATGTATATTATCATTAATATATTCTATGAGAGGATACCAGCATTCCACAGATGGTTTTCGGTTCATAAATCTTATAGTGGGGACATTTTATCTGATAGTTTCTCCATTAACCATACTTCCCATGCTCTGTTCTACCAGGTTTTTGTTGTTGTTGTTGTTGTTCTTTATTTTTAACTAGACAGCCCACTAAATAAAGATGCCTTCAAACACAAGCATTCTGTGGAATATTGTGGATGGAATATTGTTAAAGTTTACATGGTAGATCTATATACTGTAGTCAATTGAATTGCTCAGAGAAAAGGAGAGTCGTAGCTGAACAGCAGAGGCAAGCAGCGGTGGAGCAGTGGCACAGCCCCGGGACCATAGGCGGAGGCTGGAAGACCCCGCCCAACACCTTCTCTCTCATGGGCCTGACAGCAGCTGCGGCAATGCGGCAAGCCCCCCTGGAGGCTCGGGCAGCACTTTTAAAAAGCCTCCAGTTCCATCTCCTCAGAGCAGAGGCAAGCAGTGGCGGAGCAGAGGCGCAGCCCTGGGACCATAGGCAGAGGCTGGAAGACCCCGCCCAACACCTTCTCTCCCATAGGCCTGACAGCAGCTGTGGCAACATGGCAAGCCCCCCTGGAGGCTTGGGCGGCACTCTTAAAAAGCCGCCAGTTCCATCTCCCCAGAGCAGAGGCAAGCAGCGGCGGAGCAGCGGTGCAGCCCCGGGACCGTAGGCGGAGGCTGGAAGACCCCACCCAACACCTTCTCTCCCGTGGGCCTGACAGCAGCTGCGGCGACGCGGCAAGTCCCCCTGCAGCCTCGGGCAGCACTTTTAAAAAGCCGCCAGTTCCATCTCCCCAGAGCAGAGGCAAGCAGCGGCGGAGCAGCGGTGCAGCCCCGGGACCATAGGCGGAGGCTGGAAGACCCTGCCCAACACCTTCTCTCCCATGGGCCTGACAGCAGCTGCGGTGACGCGGCAAGCCCCCCTGGAGGCTCGGGCGGCACTTTTAAAAAGCTGGCAGTTTCATCTCCCCAGAGCAGAGGCAAGCCATGGCGGAGCAGTGGCACAGCCCCGGGACCATAGGCGGAGGCTTGAAGACCCCCTCCCAACACCTTCTCTTCTGTGGGTTTGACAGCAGCTGCGGCGACGCGGCAATTTTTGTGTTTCCTCTGCTGTTAAAACCTTAGGGAACTGGAGGTTAACAACACCATTCCATATCTTGAGGAGGTGTAGGGTTGGAACTTGGGTCTTTATTAGCCAAAGGGATCTGTCATCTGAGATGAGGATGAGAACCTAGATTGTCCTTCATCCCAATTATTGCGTCCTTATTAGTGGCTTTAATATCTATGACCTTACCTGAGGCCGGGAATGTGATGGCAGAGACCATTGGAGTTGCGTTGGGGAATGGGAGGTATGGCTGGACCAGAAGGAACAAATGTTACAAAAGAAGACGGTATCACATGTTACAATGTGTATGTTACAAAAGAAGTAGCTATCCCGCCTTCAGTTCTTTCTGTTTCTCAGAATGACTTGGAGAGCAGACCAACCATTCCACAGAACCTCACTCTGCTCCTCTGCAATGCCAGGTCGGTAAAAAACAAGACTCATATCATCCAGGATCTTCTCCTGGATGAGGATGCCAACCTGGCTTGCTTCACAGAAACCTGTCTTGGGGAGGATAGCACAGCTATCTGGGCACAGGCCCTCCCAGCCAGGTACTCTGTCAGCGAGCAGGTGAGAGGAAGTGGGCAGGGGGGCAGAGTGGCTCTAGTTCATAAGAACCACCTGACGTTGACCAGGATACCTGCCCGGAACATGGTCTACTTCGACTGCATGTACCTCAGCCTGAAGACCAGGGATAGATTGGGGATTTTGCTAGTCTACCAGCCACCCCGTTGTCAAAAGACTCCCTGACCGAGCGGACACAGCTGGTCTCTGAGCTGTTGCTGGAGACCCCCAGACTTTTAGTTTTGGGGGACTTCAACATCCCGCTGGAGACCAGCCTAACAAGCATGGCTCGGGAGTTCATGGAGACCATGACAAACATGGGCCTATCCCAAATGGTCAACGGGCCCACACATTGTGCAGGTCATACACTCGATGCGGTCTTTAGTACAGAACAGGAATATCCGTGGGCGGAGGTGGTAAGTACCTCCGCATTGTCACGGACAGATCATTTCCCGGTCAAGATGGAACTTAGAGCCAACATCTGCCCCACCAGGGGTGGCGGACGCATTAGAATGGTCCATCCTCGAAGGCTAATGGAGCCAATTGGATTCCAGAAAGTCTTAGAGGGTTTAATGGTGGGGAATGCCGGTGACCCTGTCGAGGCTCTGGTTAAGACATGGAACACCGATCTTACCAGGGCTATCGACACGATCGCTCTCAAGCATCCTTGCCATCCCACTTCAAACCGAAAGCCTTGGTACATGCCAGAGCTTAGGAGAATGAAGCGGTTTGGCCAACGACTAGAGCACAGGTGGTGGAAGACTCGACTCTTATCTGACAGAACTTGCCATAGGAATTTTCTTCGTTCCTATTGGGAGGCAATACGTGCATCAAAGAGAGCTTTCTCCTCTGCACGTATTGCGTCTGCAGAGTCTCGTCCAGCAGAGCTGTTTAGGGTGGTGAGGGAGATGACGCAGGTGCCCCCTGCGCCAAACCCCTTACTTAACCCTGTGACAGCCTGCTGTGACACGTTTAACAATTACCAAACCCCTTACTTAACCCTGTGACAGCCTGCTGTGATGCGTTTAACAATTACTTTGCAGATAAAATCTCTCAGATAAGAGCTGACTTAGATGCTACCATTGAAACAGAGTCTATAGGCGAGGTGTCCACCGATTCCGCCGATGTAGTTATACTGGATCAGCTCCAATCTGTGAGTACCGAGGATGTGGACAAGCTGCTTGGCAAGCTGAGGAAGACGACCTGTCCCCTCAATCCTTGCCCATTGTGGCTGGCCATCCGGGGGCAGGGGGAGGCGCTGAGGAGGTTACTTGTGGATATCATCAACGCATTCTTCAGGGAGGGAAATATATCATCTTCTCTGAAGGAAGCGGCTGTTAGGCCGCTTCTAAAGAAACCCTCCCTGGATCCCCCGGACATGAATAACTATAGGCCAGTTTCTTTATTACCATTTTTGAGCAAGGTGATCAAGAGGGCGGTTGCTCTTCAACTCCAGGTAGTCTTGGATGAAACCGATTATCTAGACCCATTTCAAACCGGCTTTAGGACAGGCTTTGGGGTTGAGACTGCCATGGTTGCCTTGACCGACGATCTGCGTCTGAGCATCGACAGGGGTAGTGTGACCCTGTTGGTGCTCTTAGACCTCTCAGCGGCTTTTGACACAATAGATCACGGCATCCTCTTGGGCCGCCTGAAGGGGTTAGGTATTGGGGGCACTGCTTTGCAGTGGTTCCGGTCCTTCCTCTCTGGCAGGTCCTAGAGGGTGCTGCTCGGGGACTGTAGTTCCAGCAAGAGGGAGCTCAATTGTGGGGTCCCTCAGGGAGCTATTTTGTCCCCGATGTTATTCAACATCTATATGAAGCTGCTGGGTGAGATTATATGGAGTTATGGTGCTGGGTGTTATCAGTACGCTGATGACACTCAAATCTATTTCTCTGTGTCTCGTTCATCGGTCTCAAATTCCAATGGCACCTCCTCTCTCAATGAATGTCTTCAAGCAATAATGGGCTGGATGAGGAAAAACAGATTGAAACTGAATCCAGACAAGATGGAGGTGCTCACGGTAGCGGCCCCGAAATCAAGAATTGGGTTGCAACCTCCAGTCCTGGATGGGGTCACACTCTCCTCCAGTGACTGTGTTCGCAGTCTGGGGGTGCTCCTTGACTCGTCGCTCCTGATGACGAATCAGGTTAATGCGACAGTCAGGAGCGCCTGTTATCAGCTCCGGCTGATTCGCCAGCTGCGCCCTTTTCTGGAAGTAAGGGATCTCGAGACCATTGTGCATGCACTGGTAACCTCCCGCCTTGACTTCTGTAATGCACTCTACATGGGGCTACCCTTGTGCCTGGTTTGGAAGCTACAGATAGTTCAAAATATGGCAGCCAGGCTTGTTTCAGGAACATCTAGGAGGGACCACATCACCCCAGTTTTGAGGTCCCTCCACTGGTTGCCTATTGGCTTCCGGGCCCAGTACAAGGTGTTGGTTATTACCTTTAAAGCCCTAAATGGCTTGGGTCCAAGCTATCTCAGAGACCGCCTCCTCTCATATAATCCTCCCCGTGCACTCCAGTCCTCTGGGAGGAATTTCTTAGAGCCCCAAAGATCGAGGCTATCTGTTACCTCCCAGAGGGCCTTTTCTGTCGTCGCCCCCAGGCTCTGGAGTGACCTGCTGGATGAGATCCGTCAATTAACATCTTTGGACAGTTTCAAAAAGGCTGTCAAGACAGATCTCTTTCGGCAGGGCTTTCTGGACTAAATTGCCCCGGCCCCTGACTGTCCCCTCTCCCCTCAGCAACACTATTTTGAACCCTGGTTCCCCTCGATGTGTAACAACGGGGTAATGTGGAATCTTTTAATCATTTTAATTGTTATGATTTATTCGGTTTAATTTACTAATTGGATTTTAACTATGTTATTGTTTAATAATGTTTTAAGGGGGGGATGCTGTTTATTGTAATCGTGTTTTATGTTGTAAACCGCCCGGATTGAGCAACCATTGGGCGGTATATAAATAAATTTTATTATTATTATTATTAACATGTGATGGCCTAAGATTTCTCTACAGAAAATGTGTTTGTGACCAAATGGGCAACTATTACTAATGCCTTCTCTCTCCAAGACAAAGTAAGAACATAAAGTACAGCAAGCACAGAAATCACCACATGAGGATATGGAGAAGTGATAGAAGAGAGTACACAGAACAGATTTCTCAGGAGCTGCCTCAACAGTCTGGTGTAAATTGTTATATTACAAAACCAACCATTACCTTCTCCAAGTGCTACATGTCCTTTCTTTGCCCTGGCTTTGCTGCTATAAATAGACAGCATGTGTTCTAGCACATTTTCCTGCCATGTGGTTTTGAAGATTTTGATAACGCTGTGATGAGGGTTGTATAAGAACCTGAATAAAATGCAGCAAGGGTTAATAAATAGCTTGATGTAAACCTGTGTTGTTTTGCAGAGCTATTGTGACAATGTGACATGGTTTCATGGCACAAAAACCAAACAAAAGCAACCTCTGAGATTGTTTTCTCCCCTCTCCCTAGTACAAGGAACAGAAAATATTTCTGTAACTAAAATCAGCAATAGGAAAAAATTTGCAGTTTCCAGTGATTAAGGTATGACGTTTTCCTTTTTCTTAGACCTTTGGTGGAGAAAAACATGCCTGAAGTTTAGATGCCACAATTGCAATAAAGCAAAGGGTACTGTCATCTTTGATAGTCTTCAAGTCTAGCTTTAGGGTTAACTGTAGACATTTGAGGCTTGAATATTATATTGTTAATCTTAAAGATGCCACAAGACTCTCCTCACTGCCTTTTAAATAGGAACAAACTAGGAAGACAAACAGTAGGGGGAGGGGATGGAAAAGGTCTAGCTTCAGCACTGCTGTTTGTTGTTGCTTCTTCTTTAGCTCTAGAAGCAAACCCCCTGAAGACATGGTACAAAGGAAATCTACATATGTACTTGGATTAGACTACTACATGTCTGTAGTACATAAAGTAGTGTAATAAACTATTTTGACCATGCACTATCTCCCTCAACATATATCCCTTGCCCTTATTGCATTATTCTTTCTTATGAAATTCACTGAAATATAATATAAGGGCTTTGAAGTGTACTGGGATTATTATTGTAGGATAGACCCATCAGTATGTATTAGACATGCCATTTAAAGGAAATCATTAAATGTTTCACTCAATGCCACATCTTTATTAGAGATGTTAGGACATTTTGCCAAGGGTTTTCTTTTCCCTTTTATGTCAAAGAGAGGCTGTCTTGACAAGGTCCCTACAAGAGAGCTCCAGCACAATAAGAAGACACTAAACGGTTCTCCACCTTTGTGCTTTGCAGAATTGTGCAAATATGTCTTTAGCATTTCCACCTTTGTGAAGCTAAACAAACACACATAGAAAGAAAGAAAGAAAGAAAGAAAGAAAGAAAGAAAGAAAGAAAGAAAGAAAGAAAGAAAGGTGATCACTCATAAAAGCCCAAATAATCCAACCAATACTTTCATTGTCCATACAGTGTGGCATGGTTATAGTTTTAAGTTTTGCATCTTTACAGAAATATGCAAAATGTCATCTCCAAAAGGCACACATTTACACCAAAATGTGTGTGTGTGAGTGAGTCTGTGTATGTATGAGAGAGATTTGAGTTTGTGTTCTCAGAAACCTTTTTTGTGGTTTTTTATTTTGCATAGCAGGATGATCCAGGCCATTATATACATCTGTAGTCTTTCTGTCCTGCTCATGAGTTTTCAGAAGCTTATGATTAGTCACTTTTAGTTATCATTCATATCACAGATGATAGCACTATTACTCCACTTTAACTACTATGATTCTATCGTATGGAATCCCGTGACAGGCAGTTAAGAGAGGGGCATTTAAAATGCTTAGCTGCAGTCCTCCAGTGCCTCACCAAACTACAATCCTAGGATTTCATTGGATGGAACCATGACAATTAAAGTTGAATAATAGTGCTATAATTGTGTAGTGTGAATGGCCCTGGGTTAGGTAGGTGCTGGATTAAATAGACCTTTCTCTTATGCAGCAGAAATTTATGTTCTTATAGAGCTGTGGCCTTTGGGGAGAACTAAACAGCTACCTATAGATGTAATACAGGGATAAGGAACATGTATACCCCCACCCCAGATGTTATTGGACTCTGATTGCCATCATTACTCATTGCTGGATATATTGGTTAAAGCTAATTGTAACTGCAGTCCAACAACATTTAAACAGCAACGAGTTTCTTGCCTGTGATATAAGGCTATTTTTCACTCACCTTAAATATCTTTTGATTGGATAATCTGTAAATCTTAACTCAATGATAAATTGGGAGTTCAGGTTAGCTTGAGACTGAAGATTTCACTTCATGTCCTGACTTTAGCATTCATTCTCAGTTTCCTTGCCCTTCAGTCCTCCCTGACAATCAATTTCCTTTACCTTTTCATTCACTTAAAAAGTGACAGCATTGAAATCTCTAACTTTAATAAGCCAGGTTAATGACTGTCATAATCATTCCTCTAACTTATTCCTTCTTTGTTCTCTGTGTACTTTCCATAGCAAAATGATTATAGCATGGGAATTCAGAACTCCACGAGGTAACAAGAATCAATAACATGTAGTTGTAAAAGTTCCTTTTGTTTGACAATTTTCCTGAAGACTGGAAGGATATATAAATATACAGCAGACAAGTGGAACCTGCAGGGACTCTTTTTAAAATCTTTATGAATATTTGAAAGGGCATCTGGATCTGTGGCTACATAGGGCAATCAATTGCTATGAATTTTTATTTCCCTCTACACTTGATAGAAACAACATGACAGGTATGTCTTATCAGTAAGCTCTGCTTAAAGAAACATGAGATTTCTTTATGAGTCATCTAGGGAAATTTGAAAGGCAGATAAATAACTTCATTTAGATGGAAGGAGGAGCTGGAAGATAATTATTGTAACCATATGAAAAATGAATGATTCCAGTTATGATTATAGGGTAAATAGTAATCTTTCATTGCTCTTTGAAGTTTGGGGAAAGAACGCTTTCTGTTTTGCTCTGGGGTCTGCAGAGCTGAATAAGAGAAAAAGGCTTTTTTACATGGGTTTGAGATCAGATGGAAACTGAGGCCTTGAAGTAAAATAACACTTTTTTTTACAACTCAGAGGATTGCTATTTTCCTCTCCTGAGGCTTCATGATAATGTTTGGCTGTCACAAAATATTTAAATCCAAAATATCTAGTGTTTCTGGAAAAATTGTCTTATCTAGCTTCAGAATGCATCTACAATTCTACACATCAGTTAAGGGAGCCTGTCAGGAATATATTAACATGAGGACTATAACCCTTTTCAGATGAATGAAATGGCCCTCAAAACAGAACTGCACAAGCTGCCATGAATCCAAGGTGGACAGATCACATACGTCAAGGACCCTTTTGCAGATCAAACAGCTAGTTTAAAGGAGTTGCGAATGAGAAACATTCACACCTTCTACAGCAGATTTATGGCTCAGGATGTTTTCCTACCATGGCCGGATAAGACCCATTTTCACTCTAACGATCTATCTACCTTCAAGGAGACCTTTGCTATATAAATTCAGCACCTTTTGAAGTGGGGAAAAACAACCTTTGCTCTAGGCTATTTTCAAGCTGTTTAAGAACCTCCAAATTCTATGCTCAATGTGCTGGTTAGGATTCATGGTGTTTCCATATCACTCTGAATTCTGGATTAGCTCTGACTCTTGCTGCTTTTCCCATCCCATCCATGCAGCCTGAGTCCAATGCATCATTGGAACCAAGGAGCAGCCTGTCAGGTAGTATCACCATTAAAATGCCTCTTGTCTATTTCACGCTAAGTACTTTATTCCTGAGTTCTTGTGAGAGTTAGTGAGTGACTGGGTGTATTAGTGTGTGTGATCCCCAAATAAATATACAATTACATTGAAGAAACCTTGCCTCCAACCATCTCTAGTCCCATCAGTATAAATTGGGATGTATCCTAGTTAACCAAGTTAATCAAGGGGGGTTGCAGACTGCCAGACTGTCCACTTTTAGGGTTAGGGTTAGTGCTAGGGAATCATGGGAATTGTTTTTTTTTTTCTGAGACATTGAGCCTTCCCTGTCAGAGAGCTCTGGTGCCACAATAAAATACAGTTCCCATGATTCCCTAAGCCTAAGCCTAACCCTAAAACCCTAAAAGTGGACTCAATTTGCACTATTTCTGGCAGTCTGCAACCCCCCCAAGTGAGCTAATTAAAATTCCCCTAAGTTCACGTAATATGTGGAGGGGGTCCTGATCAACATCAGAACAGACCTCCCTCACTTTGAGAAGCTTATTTGAGGAGGCATTTAGTGGGCATTTACAATCATGGCAATAATGTCATGTTCATGAATATGTAGTATGAGTCAATATGGAGCCGTTATGGATCTGTAACTTAGTTATGAATCAGAATCTGCAATGCAGAAAGCCAACTGTAAATATATAAAGAAATATCTTTGGACATTTAAATACGTAAATATTGATATATATGAATGCATACATTTATAAATAAATAAATCAGTTTGAAAATAACATAATATTTTACACAGGCTTATGCGTTAATATTTCCAGAAATTTTATGGTGACTGGACTCTTCCAATATTCCATTGAGACAAGGGAGTGTGGCATTTCAGGGATGCCACCCCTTCAGAACAGGGAAAATATGGGTTTACCAGATTCTGTGATGGGTTTCCCCAGCATCATCAGGCTGCATCTGCACTGCAGAAATAATCCAGTTTAACACCACTTTAACTGCCATGGCTCAATGCTTTTAACATCTGGGAATTGTAGGAACCAGAACTCTCTAGCAGAGAAAGCTAAAGGGATAAAATGGCGAGCGTGCAGCCTTTGAAAACAATGGGGCCCCAATATTTGTGATTTTTCTGATTCACAGGGTGGGTGGGTCTGGAACAAAGGAGGCCACCTGATTCACTGGGCCAGCCTGGTTTCCCTGAGGAGGAAGCTGGGAGCTAGCATGCCTGTTCCTGGCTGGTCGCGCCCCAGCGGCCACTGCGATGGAGCTCCCACTGGCCAGCCGGGTGGATGGAGGTGGCACTTCCAGCCCTGGCGCCAGGACTATGATTTCTGGCATGGTCCAGATGTGCTGCCCCATTGGTGGATGGCAGGAAATAGGGGGCCAGCAAATTGGCTGGGAGGCTGGAAGGGGCGGCAACCTCCAGGCCTCTGGCAATCTGATTGGCTAATAGACCTATATAAGGCCATGTGGTGCCAGATGTCAGCACCATTTTGATTGGCTTGTGTGGTGTTGCCATTGTGGGGGCAGTGCTGGAACAGCATCCCCTGGTGACAAAGGATAGAGGTGCTAACTAGGGATAAACTGGTTTCCTGTGTTGCGAATGGATGAGTAAACAGTTACCCCCTTTGTCATCCTGAGGCTTGGCTGTGACCAAGCATAATTGGTCATCGATCAAGTTAGGGATTGATTGATGCCAGATCCAGACTTTATGCGCTGTCAGACCAACCTTATCTGTAAGCTGTTATAATAAAGTTGTGGTCTTTCTTCCAGTTGAATGTGCGGTGTCTTCACTCTCAGCGCCCCTCCTCCATGGCAAATCCCTCACAAATTGGAAGGGACACCTGTAATTCTTTGCTTTTTGTCAAGGGTTTCCATAATTTGTGCACAATTTTCCCTGTACAAGACTAATTTTTCCCTTTAAATGGAGTACATACTACAGAGCCCCCACAGAAGGCCTTACAGACTGATCAAAATGATGCAAACAATCTAAACAATGCTTCTCATTTTTATAAGTTCCTGCAACAAGGTGAAAGCTATTTTAGTTTAGCTAGGCAATGTACTGCAGGTGCATCATGTATAGAATTTGAGCCAAAATTGTTGCAAAGGCAACTCTCTTGTAATTGACAGGGAAATGTCTTATCTTTCAAAAGATAAGCTGTTGGTATTTTCTTTTGCATGCATGTGAGAAAGAGGAGAGTGGGAGGGTGATACTATATATTGCAGGACTGATCCCACTAGTTCTTTTTCCCAGCAGCAGGAATATTGAAAGAGTAATTGTACAATGTTTGGGATCCAAGCGAGTGTAGAGTTAGATGACTGCTTGAAAATAAGCTGGTTATTCAAGGCCTTCTGTCTTTGCCACCATATGCTCCACATCAGCCACCAGTCCAGTTCCTATTGCACTTTCTGTAACTTGACTCTCTTTTGAGCACGGGAGGGGGGTGTCTTATTACACTGTTTTTCAATTAGCCATAACTTCCTCACCCCCTGGAACTATCCTTCTGAAAATGAACAGCTTAGGGACATACCTATTGCATATGCCATTTTAATTCTTCTTCCCCCTTCTTTTGAAAAAAAAATCAAGTTGAAAGGCACATAACAAAAAATACATGCATACATCTGTCTGAAAATTTGCAGTCATCTCTTCCTCCAAGTTTCATTCAGTTATTCCCTACTGAGGCACAGGTGGTGGGATGTTGTAGGCATTTGTTGATTTCTAAAAATATTTTAAGGAGAGCATGAAAATCTGGAGTTCCAAAATGAGATTCAGTTATTGGGTAGACTCTGAATCAGGCTGTACTCTGAATTGGTATCTAAATCAATCTTGTGGTCAGTGAACATTTATAATCACCTCCACTCAGAATGATAAGTAGTATCATTGTCATTGTGACACAAAGAGCCTGGCCCAGGTAAACTTTATATTGGACTAGCAGTGGCTAGTTGATCTATTGCTTTGGGGGTGGTGAATCTACTTTCACTTTTATGGTTGATTCTGCTGCAGAGTCTCTGATTGTATAGAGCCATCCAGGTTTAGGACTGTTTCACATCAGAGCTTTGGCATCAGAAAAACTTCTGTACAACCCAGGGCAGCTGGAAAAAAAAGTTGCAAAATTGAGAATGGATTTGTAGTTCCTCTGGCAACAGACCCAGCAATACAACAGTTATATTACTGTAGTTTGGATGCCTGATACTTGTCTCTTTATTGGGTTTACAGTGCACTAGGAGAGATGGTTGGAAGATGAGACCTGATTTCTAAAGTTTTTTAAACCTAATGTATGTGCCCCAATGAAGGTCCACATTAGGGCCTCTACAGACGGCACCTGGCACAGCATTTTTACACGCTGCACGGTGGCTCTTCGGGCGCCCTATTTTCCGGCTCTGGAAGCAGTCCCAATCCTCCACTTCCCAGGGTGGCCCATGGCTGCCTGTCTACATCCTCCCATTAGTTAAATCAGAAGGTCCTCACTCTACTGACTTTTTTCCTCCAAGCCCCTCTTGTGAGCCAACACTAAAGCCAATATATTTCTCTTAAGTCTACAATTGTCTTGTTATACATATCTCATAGATGCTTATTGTCTTGCTTGTAGTCCTCTGTACCAAATTACCCAGTATTAAACATGATTGAAATACATTTGAATTACTTTTGAGAAAAAATGCATATCACTAAATATATGTATATAGAAAAAAGAAGTAATTGGGAAGACTTTCAAAAGGTGCATTTTTTCCACTGAAGAGAGGCGGTAGTGGGTGGAAAGAATTCAGGCTTGATCTCTTCTAAGACTCATTTGTTTTTCTTTTTGGTTGTCCACAGTATCCTCAGCACTCTTCTCCAGCCCCACATTTCAAATGAATTGATTTTCTTCTTATATGCTTTCTTCACTGTCCAGCTCTTGCATCCATACATAGTAAAAGGAAAAACAATGGCTTGTATGATTCTAACTTTCATGCTTAAGGTGACCCTATCATAGGATTTTCTTGGAAAAATTTGTTCAAAGTGTCTTTGCCTTCCTCTGAGGATGAGAGATTGTGACTTGTCCAAGGTCATTCATGGCTGAGCAATGATTCAAACTCTGGTCTCCAGAATCATAGTTAAATTCTTAAAACCTTTATACTATGTTGGATTTTTATGTAGGGCTTTAAAGGCATGCTTTGATCCTCCATGTACTTCAGTATTTTTGGCTTGGCCCTACTCTGGAGTTCAGCAGGGGCATTAGATGGTCACTTTGGAATGATGTAATGGCTCTCCTCTAATCAGGGCTAACAACAGGATTTAAGCCAAAAGATACTGGGTCAGAATAAACTGTGGGTTTATGACTTCTAAGTTGTTCATTGTTTATGGCACAGAGGACGAACAGAAAAGCTAGTTTTCTTGTCCTGAACCTGTAATTTAGCAGACTCACTGCAGATCCTGGATTATATCCAGTTTTATCACTGTGCCATAGCCTGTTGCACAAGAAGTTGCACAGTATGATTACTTTGAGGGATTCACAGTATACATAGATCCTTCTCATTTGCTATCTATCCCACACTCCCATATGCTGGAAAGGACCAGGAATACTTCCCAAAGGAAGGCAATGCAACATACTTCTCTCCTTCCTATCGCCTTCCCATCTAATTTCAAGGAAGTTGTATGCTTAACCAATGCTTGTTCTAATGGACTGGATGCCACTCTCAAAGCCCATGTGGGTATAAATACTCTAAATAAATAAAATGAATATATGTGGGTAAATTCATTATAAATGAATCCAGATTAGAGGTGCTCCTGATCATCTGAAAGACAAATGAAAGAGGAGGGATTCAAATTGTGCTAAATGGTTCTTAGATGGGTTTTTATTTCTGGACTTGGAACCAAGTCTGCATGCCACGATCACAGTGTTGAACAGGAATGAATTTTGTGAAGTTAAAAATAGTGTGCTTGATGCCCCATTTTCCTGGAGATGTCTGATCTGTTTGGTTTACTGTAATGTGCATTACATGGGGTGGCATTTGGGTAGTTCAGTGGGTCCAAAATGTTCTCTTCTGATTATTAAATAGTTAGTTTCAGGGAACATATAGCTCCCTTCTCAAAACAGGTTCATTCAGTACCAGTACATTTCCAGACACAATTTAAATTGCCCTTCAGATATTGGGTTCAGGATATATCCCTCCGTATGAAATTACCCAAGTTTGGAGTGCCTCAAAGATGCCTTTCTCTCAGTCCCACCACTATTACAGGCACATTTGGCAAAGACCTGGCAAAGGGCCTTCTTGATGGCTTCCCTGGGTTGTGGACCTCTTTCCCACTATGGGGTGGGCTGCGTTGGCACCCTTTCTCTTCTGCTTCTACCAGTAGGCAAAAATCCTTATATAGGCAGGTTTTTGGTTATTTTAGGGCTGTTTCTATTGGGGACTGATATTTTTCTCATGTCCTTTTTTCTCATTTATTTTTTAATTCAGTGCTGTTTGAATCTAATGATTTACTTAATTGTGTGTGTGTGTGTTTATAATTATGATTGATTTTGAGTGTATTCTGTTCTGACTTGTATCACAAGTGGCCTTGAGCCCTACCTAATGAAAAATATAAGATGTAAATAAGCATACAAATAATGTGGCAATTAGCTACCGACTTCACTAGATTATCTTTATATCACTTGGGGTGCTGGGAGGAATGGATTCGGCTGCCACAGCATAAGTCAAAATGGTATATCACTATGACTATTAGTTGTTATTTCTGGCATGAAACTGTTGTGTGATTTATTTATTTATTTATTTTAAAAAAGTCAGTTCCAAAGAATATGGAAAAATGTTTAACTAGGTTGCAAATCCCTCCATAGTATGCTATTTATGGTTGGACACCTTTAAGCAAAAAAAGAAGATTTCCTTTTATTTCCACCCTGAGATTTCTATAATACCTGAGAAGATTTTACCCTTAATATTGGCTGAGAGGCATAATAAAGTGGCTGCATGGACTTTCTTCTAGCTCAGCTTTATCTGTCAAGACTTGATTGACAGCCTTTTGTTTGAGGGTTACAGGGGAAAAATAACCTTAGTGTCCTCATAGGCTTGGTAGGCAGCACAGGAAAATACATATTTGAGATTTTTATTTAGATTCTATATTGAACAAATATTTGTTAGCAAGGGAACTGTTGACTTTTAATGGAAGGAAAGCTGCATCTGACACTTGCTTTATGATCCCACATTGGATACGTACTTTATCTTAATGCCAGCAGGCTGAATAATATATTTATTGATTTTTAAATGGCATTTAATTCAATAAACCTCAGTGAGAACTTGAAATTGAAGCATTGATTTAAGACTTCTGTTCAGGCTGAATGGCCTGAGTCAGATCCAATAATGAGTGATGGTGAGGTTTTTCTTCCTCCATAAAAGTCCATAACAGCTGTGGATCTTCCATTTTCATAGGTCTGTGAGTTCAGGCTTTTGAAAGTGGACTTAATGTCTGAGAACTAAATTTTTATTGCTTCATGGTGTACTGGAATTTGGAATGCAATATTTATATTTCATAATTGTAATCATGCAATGATTACCTTAACAATGAGTCTCTAGGCCAAATGAACAGGGGGAAACTGATATATATGCATGGCAATGTGTTTCACACATGTGCTAGAACTCTTGAATTTCTTTCAGATTTCAAAATATATTTGCACTCTGAATTATTTCAAATACAATAGTTCCCATATACATAATACCTGTTTACTCAATTAAATATAACTGGGACAAACTCATCTTTTCAAAAACAAAGTCCATACTCCAAAGTCACAAATAAGTCACAAGCTGATGTTTAATTAATTACTCAAAGTCTGCAGTATATAAAAAAATGACTAAATCCAGATGTCTTTAAATGTTAATGCATAGAAAGATGGTGATGAATCACTCAGCATTTGAACACTATTTTTATTGCCAAACAACAGTCATTTCAAACTAAAATTCAGCTTGGATTAAATAAAAAAATAAAACAGTAGCTGAAGAGGAATCAAATATACCAAACAAGTATTTTACTGAAATAAAGTCTCTTCACATTTTGAAGTATTTCTTTTTTTTACATTTATAACTGTACTGAATTTGTTGATTATAATTAGTCTACAACAAACAATGTACTCTGAGATGAATTATGAACATTGTGGCAAAGCAGTAATATTCCCAGACCAGAAACTGACATTTTAAGCTCATAACACTCATTGACAAAATAGGGAGAATTTATTCCTGTAGGATTCTACAATATTTGTGATCACTTCAGCTAAACAGAAGAGTATTACTTTAGAATCATAGAATCATAGAGTTTGAAGAGATCACAAGGGCCATTCAGTCCAACCCCCTGCCATTCAGGAACTCAAAATCAAAGCAACCCTGCAGATGGCCATCCAGCCTTTGTTTAAAGACTTCCAAAGAAGGAGACTCCACCACAGCTCTCACTGTCAGGAAGTACCTCCTAATGTTGAGGTAGAATGTTGAGGTAGAATCTCATTTCCTGTAGCTTGCATCCGTTGTTCCGAGTCCTATTCTCTGGAGCAGCAGAAAACAAGCTAGCATCCTCCTCAATATGACATCCCTTCAAATATTTAAAGAGGGCTATCATATCCCCAATCAACCACCTCTTCTCCAGGCTAAACCTACCCAGTTCCCCAAGTCGTTCCTCATAGGGCATGGTTTCCAGACTCTTCACCATTTTAGTCACCCTCATCTGGACTCACTCCAGTTTTTCAACATACTTTTTGAATTGTAATGCCCAGAACTGGGCACAGTATTCCAGGTGGGGCCTGACCAAAGTAGAATACAGTGGCACTATTACTTCCCTTGATATAGATACTATGCTTCTATTAATGCAGCCTAAAATTGCATTGTCCTTTTCAGCTGTAGCATCAAACTTTTGATTCATGTTCAACTTGTGGTCTACCAGGACTTAGGGGGGAAGCAGACGGGAGCTTCCCGTGCGCCGCGGGACGGAGCGCCGCTGGACCGCAGCAGCCGCACCGCGGCTCACCGTCAGCGACTCTAAAAGGAGCACCAAATTGGCGCTCCTTTTAGATTTCAGGGAAAGTGCGCCCTAAAAGCGGCGGGTGCACTTTCCCTGACTCAAACGCCGCGGCGCGTGCGGTCGCCGTGGCTTGAGGTCATCCTCGGAGCACCGGCCGTGCGGAGGGCCGGCGACTCCGAGGGCGACCTCAGGAAGAGAAAGGGGCGCCGCTCGTGCGGCTGCCCCTCCTCTTCCCTGCCCAGAAGACGACTCTATTAGTCGTCTGCCGAGGCCCTTCGTCTCATTAAGCCAGGTGTCCCCCATCTTATATCTATGCATTTCATTTTTTTGCCCTAAGTGCACTACCTTACATTTCTCTGTGTCGGAATTCATTTTGTTAGCTTTGGCCCAGCTTTCTAATCTATTAAGGTCATTTTGAATTTTCATCTTGTCTTCTGGAGTATTAGCTATTCCTCCTGATTTGGTGTCATCTGCAAATTTGAGAAGCATACCCCCTATTCTTTCATCCAAGTCATTGATAAAGATGTTGAATAGCACTGGGCCCAGGACAAAACCCTGTGGCACTTCTCTCCAGGATGAAGAAGAGCTATTGCTGAACATCCTTTGGGTTCGGTCAGTCAACCAGTTACTAATCCACCTATCAGTCATATTGTCTAGCCCACATTTTACTATCTTGTTTGCAAGAATATCATGGGGGACCTTGTAAAAAGCCTTACTGAAATCAAGATATGCTATGTCTTCCACATTTTCTTCATCTACCAAGCTGTTAATTATATATATAAAAAAGAGATCAAATTAGTCTGGCATGACTTTTTTTGGGAAACCTATGTTGACTTTTAATTATTACGGCATTCCCTTCTAAATGTTCACAGACTCTCTGTTTAATGAACTGTTCTAGAATCATTCCTGGTATTGATGTCAGACTAACTGGGCAATAGTACTTGGGATCCTCGCTTTCCCCCTTTTTGAAGATGGGGACAATGTTTGCCCTCCTTCAGTCTGCTGGGACTTCTCCTATTCTTCTGGAGTTTTCAAAGATTATTGCCAGTGGCTCTGATATTACATTTGCCAGTTCTTTTAATATCCTTGGATGTTGTTCATCTGGTCCTGGAGGCTTAAATTCATTTAGGTTAACCAGGTATTCCTGTACCTCCTCTTTATTTATTATGTGCTCTGTCCCCTGTTAGAATTTCTCCATCTTATCTGCACAGTGGCCCTCCCATGTCCTTTCTTTTGCTATGGACATAGCCCAAGAAGCCCTTTTTATTGTTCTTAACCCCTGAATAAAGCCTGAGCTCATTCTGCACTTTGGCTTTCCAGACTTTACTCCTACATGTGCTAGCTGTTTGTTTGAATTTCTCTTTAGTGATTTCGCCCCTTTTCCATTTCTTATACATCTCCCATTTAAAATTTAGTTCAGTTGAAAGTTCTTTTGTCACCCCACCCTATTTCGTGAGACATCACTCATTTTTCCTTCTCATTCAGACAGTTTGAGATTGTGCCTTCAGTATCTCCCTTTTGAGAAACTCCCATCCATCCTGAACTCCCTTCTCCTTTAATATTCCTGACCTCCCAGTGTTTCCCTAAGTTTGTTGAAATCAGCTCTCCTAAAGTCTAGAATGAGTGTTTGACTATGCCTGGCTTCTCTTTTCCACTGTATATGAAACTCTAGGAGAACATGATCACTCCCACCAAAGGATCCCACCACTTGCACCCCATTCACCAGGTCATCCCTGTTGGTTAGGACCAGATCTAAAATAGTTGATGCCCTTGTTGCCTGTTCCACTTTTGTTGTTGTTGTTATAGATAAGAGAAAAGAAAAACATGTTTAACTTGCTCTATTACACATTCTCTGGAAAACTATAGTGTACCAGTTTTATATATCATAATATGCTAAAATATTATTTTCTAACCATTCTTTCCCCTTCCTATATATTGAAAATTCCTTCATAGAATGAAGGTTTTTAAACATTCATTAAATAACTCCCTTCTATTCTCTTTCTAACAATAGTATTATCTGATCTTATGTCTCTTCCGAATCCTGAATCAAATTCTTACGACAATATTTATAAATTTCTCCCCATTTCTTCTCATATTGCTGAGTTGTTTTCCCAGCAATATACATTGATAAACTATCCATATTCGAGAGTTCATATAGTTTAATCTCCCATTCTTGTGTTGTCGGTATATTCTCCAGTTTCTAGTGTCTTGCATATATCACCCTTGCTGCAGTTACCATATATAGAATCACACTTTTTTGATCCTGGTTTAGTTTCTGTTCTATCACCTCTATCATATTTAACAGGAATAGTTCTGGTCTTAATGGAATGTTTATCAGTAATATTTTACATATACTTCTATGGATGTTTTCCCAGTAATTTTTAACGTTTCTGCACTGCCACCACATGTGATACATAGTGCCTATATTTTCTTTGCATTTCCAACATATGTTATTTTTGTGTTGTTTTGTCATTTTGTTAATCTAGTGGGGGTTATATACCATCTAAAGAAGATTTTATGGAAGTTTTCCTTTAAGGCATTGCATTTAGTAAATTTTATATTATTTTCCCATATTTTCTCCCAATTTTGTAGAGAAATTGGATTTCCAATGTTTTGCATCCATCTAATCATATTATGTTTTATTGTTTCTTCTCCAAGTTCTATTTCTAACAATACCTTATAAGTTTTCCTTCTCCAATATTGATCTCCATCTTTTAAGAGCTTGTCAAATATTGACTTTTCTCTTTCTATTCCAAGGGTTTCCCTATAATTTTTAAAGTCTTATTTTATTTGCTGATATTTCAACCAATTGATTTCATAGCCTTGTAGGAATTCTTCTCGTTTTAATTTTATAGTCATCATTTGATTTTATCAATAAGTTTTCATAGGTAAGCCAATTTCCTTTTAAAGAACCTTCTTTCTTATGGAGACCCGTGAGGATGCCCATATTGGTATTTTCGAATAAAAATGTCTTTTGTATTTCTTCTACATGGTATAAAGCATTTTTCTTATGTAATGGGTGTTAAATTCTTTACCTAATTTGGGATCTCCATAAAATAAATAAGCATGCCAACCTGATTCTAATTTGATACCTTCTATTTCTAGAAGTTTCGGATTTTTTAGGGATAGCCATTCCTTTATCCACAGTAAAGCACATGCATTATAATACATTTCTAAATTTGGCAATCCCAAACCACTTCTTTCTTTCTGGTCCTGCATAGCTGTGATTTTTATGCTAGGTTTTCTCCCTTGCCAGATAAAGTTCTTGATATCTTTTTTCCAAGTTTGGAAAGGTTGTTTCGTTGTCAGGATTGGGATTGTTTGAAATAGATACACCATTCTAGGTAGCACATTCATTTGTACCAAATAATTGTAAACGGGGAAAGAACGGAAAGAACTATCCTGCCCAATAAGGATAGTTGTTGTTTATCCCAAGATTCAAGGTACCTTTTGATTTTATTCCAGGTTGTCACATAATTGTTTCTGCATAATTCTGTATTCTTTTTCGAGATCATTATTCCTAACTATTTTACTTTATTGGTTATCTGAAAGTCTGTTTTCTTTTTTAATTCTTCTACTTCTTCTTTAGTTAAATTTTTAGTTAATATCCCATTCTTAGTTTTGTTTAACCTAATACCCGCTAGTAACGAGAACTGTTCCAAGATTTCCTCTAGTTGCGTTATGCTCTTGATGGGATTTTCCAAGAATATCACCATATCGTCAGCATAGGTTCAGAGACTATAGCTGTATTTGTTTATTTTGGGAGTCTGAATTACTTTGTCATTCCTTATTCTCCTATTTAAGCATTCAATTGATGTAATAAATAGAAGAGGAGATAAAGGGCATCCCTGCCTGGTTCCTCTGTTTATTGAACAGCTTTCCGTTCTTTCCCCGTTTACAATTATTTGTGTTCTCTGATTATTATATATGTTCTGGATCCAATTTATAAATCTACCTTTTATACCACTCTCTTCCAAAACGATATCTAAGAACTCCCAATTAACATTGTCAAAAGCCTTCTCTAAATCTAGGAAGACCATTCCTAATTTGTTATTCTTATAGTGCTCAGAATATTCTAGGATGTTTATAACTACTCTGATATTCACTTTTTTTTTTGTCTTCTTGGAAGGAATCCAGCTTGGTCTTCATGGATCCAATGTGACAGAGCTTTCTTTAACCTTCCAGCTAATATAGACACATATATTTTATAGTCCAGATTTAGAAGAGTGATAGGACGATAATTACTTATATTTTCGGGGTCTTTATTCTCTTTCCGTATTAACATAGTGATTGACCCCATGACTCCGGGTATCTACCATAATCTATATCTTTAATTGTTTTGTGAATCATTTCGGTTAATTTGTTCTTGTATGTTTTGTAGTATTTAGCACTTAGTCCATCTGGACCCGGCACTTTATGATCTTTCAAGTTGATTGCTTGATCTATCTCTGCTATAGTAATTGGTGCATTTAAGTCTTCTATACATTGTTCAGGTAATTTGTTAATTTTTTTTCCCCTCTCATATATTATATTCTCTCACTCTTACTTTAATATCTTGTGATGCTTCTTTAATGAAAATAGATCTTTATAGTATTCCAGGACTTTTTATTTTAGTCCTTTTTGTTGGTTAAATTCTTTTCCATTACTTTTAAGTTTAAAGATTACATTTCTTTCTTTTTCTTTCTTCAATCTGAGCACTAGCCAACTTCCTACTTTATTTGAGTTCTCAAAATGATAATGTTTTATATATTTGATTTTATTAGTTATTTCTTGTATTGTTATTTGATTTAATTGATTTTTAATTACTTGTATTTCTTGATGTAACTTTGAATCTTTCGATCTTCCTTTGTGTTCTTGCTCTTTAGTTTCTAATTTCTTTAATAACTCTTTTTCATTTTCCTGTTTTCATTTTCTTTTCCAGCTTTCTTGTTGTATTAGTAGGCCCCTTACAACCTCTTTACCAGCTTCCCATATGACATGCATTGGTGTTTCTTTATTAATATTTTCCTGAAAATACCATTTTAATTCTTGTCTTATCTTATCTACTATCCCTTCATCTGCCAATAATGATTCTTTTAAATGCCACCTGTAATCTCTTTTCCTTGTCCTTATTGATGTTATGATTGGACTGTGATCCGAAAGGGTTCTGGGAAGGATTTGAATATTTGAGATTTCTTTATAACTTATGTTACATACAAAAACCATATCTATCCTGGACAATGATTTAAAATGGTTGGAAAAGAAAGTATAGTCTTTAACTCCTATATACTTTGTTCTCCATACATCAATTAGGCTTTGTTCTTCTATAAGCTCAAGTGCAGAGGATGGGAGTTTCCCCTGATATTTTCTTTTAGAGTTATTTAAGGATCTATCTTCATCTGGATTAACCACTCCATTCCAGTCTCCTACAATTATTATTTGCTCATAATCATATTCCCTTATTTTCTTTTTTAGATCTTTTAAGAACTTTGTTTTATTTTCCTGAGGGGCATAAATGTTAATTAACAAAAGTTTCCCAATATGAATTTCTCTTTCTACAGCTAAGAAATGACCTTGATTACTTAAAGATTTCTTTGACTTTCTGAGAGTTTTTGACATAAATTGTTACACCTTTCTTCTTATAACGTTCATTTGACTCTATGAATACTTTACCTAGTTTTTTGTTCTCCGAAATCCTCATATCTTTGTTTTTAATATGAGTTTCTTGAATACAAGTTATATCATTTTTTTGTTTGTTCAAGTAATGAAATTTTTTCCTGCATTTAAATTTTGAATTTAAGCCATTAACATTCCAAGACATTATTTTTGTATAGCATCTTGTATTTATTAAGGATCTTTTTATTACACATAGTATTTTACGTTAGATTTTATTTCCCCTTTCTTATCCTTGATATCCTTTGAATATGGGTTTTTTCCCTCTTTTACCTTCCCCTTTTTGCTCCTGTCCTCTTGAATTGTATCTCTTATTTCTTTTCCTAATCTTTCTCTTTCTTTCTCTTCTTCTTCCTGTCTTTCTTCTGCTGGTTCTCTCTCTTTCTATATCTCTTCCTTGTCTTCTTCTTTTTCTTCTTCTGTTTCATCAATTCCTGATTGCTGAAGATCCGATTTCTCTGATTGTTCCTCCCTTTGCTTTCTTTGCAATCCCCTCCTTCTTTCTGCTCTTGTTCTCATCTTCTCTTCTTGTTTCCTTATTTTTGTGTCCATATCTTCCATTTCTTTAGGGAGATGCCCTTATTTTGGATTATTTTTCTCCAGAAAGTCATTTACTTTCTTTAGTGTGTCTATTCAAAATATCTTTCTTCCTATTGAAAAGGTAACACCTTCTATTTTGCCCCACTTGTATTTTATATTGTGTTGTTTTAGATAATGTATAATGGACATATAATCTTTCCTTTTCCATAGTATCTGTTGAGAAATGTCCTTATATATCTGAATTTCCTGTTCTTCAATATAGCATCTTTTTTGATAATTTGTCTCCATAATTAAATCCCAAACTCTTTTTCATACAAAGTGTATTATAATGTCTCTTGGAAGATTCCTATTCATTGCCACCCAAGACTTAATTCTGTAGATCTTGTCCAGCTCAAGGTCCAGTTGTTCGGTGAGCCAACCAATAAATTGTGCCAGAGCTGGGATAATTCGAGCTGTTAAGTCCTCATTGTATCTCTCTTGTAATCTCTTAATTTTAATGCTTTACCTTTGAGTCTCAATTCTACAGATGCTTTATAAGAATCCTGTTGTAATTTTTCTCTCATATCTTTATTTTTTTCTAGCATTTATGTTCTTTCCTCAATCTCTTTCATTTTTGTTTGAATTTCCTTTATTTCTGCTGTCATTTTCTATAGATTTTCTTTAAATTCTTGCAGTTCCTTATATATTTCCACATTCAATTCTTCTTTCAAATCTTTTATCTCAGCTCTTATTTCTGCCCAAATTTCTGCTTTTATTTTTGATTTTAATTTCCTAATTTCTTCCAGAATACACCTACTTGTGTTAGCCATTTGGATTGTATCTGTTGTTGATGCTTCTTGAATTATATTTTTGTCCTGAAACATTTGCTGTGTCTCATCTCCTGTTGCCATCATTATAAGTTGGGGCTTTGTCTATATAATTAATTTTTTATATATATATATTATTATGTATTTTATAATATGATTCATTCTATTCTTTCTGAACTCCTTATCCCGGTTTCCTCCCTACTATACAAGTAATTTCTCAATTAATATTACCCCACAGATGCATAAATTGAGAAACTATCATATATATCTATGCCACAATCTTCATCAATAATTCAATAGTATTTTCAGTACTTAAATAATATTAAAATAATTCCTCAATGAGTAAATAGTAAATTTTTAATAACACAGTAGCACAATGGTGTTATATCGATTTTTGTTAAGTTTGTGATTCTTTAGTTTGTTTTAACTTTACCCACCTAAATTTAAGCTACTCACAATCACTTTATCCTATAATACGATATCTACTCAAAATCTTCCTTTCTATAATAATGAATTGGTTTTCAAGCTTTCATGTTTATATGCTTATATTTCTTTCTATTACAATCAAATTTTCCTTAGTCTCCAACTTTATTCTTACAATACCACCAAATCTGATTATGTTGAGCAGTCAAATTAAGTATAAATGTTCAATTTCAAACTATTTCTCTAAACCAATAGTATAATATAATCCCCTTACGGCAATCTAGGGCATCTACAGTCCTTATCTCTCTTCTCATGCACTTGCAGCCATGGCTGTTTCCCTCCCGTGCATCTCCTTATACGGAGAGGGGATGGCTTATTTTTGACTTTCCCAGTTTGTCTTACTTTTATTTTCTGTTTTCTTATAAGTAGTCTCTATTCTTCTTAGAGCAGTTTTGATTTTCTTTAATTAAAAAGATGGTGGGTGCTGCTTTTACCTTTTGGCCCTAAGTAGATAGTTTGGAGTCCCGTCAGCCTTCTTGCTCCTCTCCAATCCCTCCTCCACCTTTCTTGGATTGGAGCCTCTTCGGGGCTTACTTCGGTCTTCTCCGTCCCTGTTCTTCCCTGGGGGTTTTCTCTGGAGGTGCCTCAGATATAATACACCACAAGAGCACCCCGTTTGTTCTTATTTGTTTTTATTTGTATTCTTCCTTTGTTATCCCCCTCTCCTGGGCTAATAACCTCTCTACAGATGCTGGGTTTGCAGACCTCCTGCTCAACCCAACTGACCACAGCGCCATTCACCACCTAGCCCCACTGCTGAGGCTGCTGCTGTTGGTAAGGGTGGATGGGTTTGAGGCTGCTGTTGTGCTTTTCTGGGCCTCCTGGACCCACTGCTGAAGCTGCTGGTGTTGGTAAGATTGGGCAGGCAGGTTTTGAGGCTGTCGCCGCCACCGCCGTGGCCATGCTTCCCTGGGACTCCTGGCCCCACTGCTGAGGCTGCTGATGTTGGTAAGGGTGGGCGGGTGGTTTTTGAGGCTGCCGCTGCCACCGGACTTTTGTGGGCCTCCTGGCCCCACTGCTGAGGCTACTGGTGTTTGGTAAAGGCGGGCGGGTGGGTTTTGAGGCCACCGCTGTGCTTCCCTGGGCCTCCTGGCCCCACTGCTGAGGCTGCTGAAGCCTCTTCCACCTTTTGGACAAATAAAATGTCTTCAAGGCAAGTGAGGAATTAGCTTGACCTTGAAGTACTGGCTGAGATTGACTTCCAACAAATATCAGGAAAGTTGAAGTCACCCATCACTGCTACATCTCTCCTTTCTGAGTATGTGGTCATCTGTTCTAGAAAGGCATCATCTAATTCCTCAGTCTGACTTGGGGGTCTGTAGTAGACTCCCACTTTAACATCCCTGTTGTTTCCTTCCCCTTTAATTTTTATCCAGATGTTCTCCACCTGATTTCCAGGATTTAAGTCCTAGAACTCAACATCCCTGCCATATGATGCTATTCCTCCTCCTTTCCTGTTTGGTCTATTTCTCTTAAAAAGGTTATACCCCTGTGTTCCTACATTCAAAACATGAGACTCATCCCACCAGGTTTCAGTGATGCCTATTATATTGTATTTGATTTGTTGTGTTAGGAGTTCAAGTTCATCTTGTTTATTTCCCATGCTCTGTGCATTAGTGTAGAGACATCTAAGAGCATGGGTCCTCCCTACTTGCTGCCTATGCGAGATTTTTTGTCTCCCTGTTGAATCATTTGCCTTGTTCTCTCTATAACACTTTTACTATTATCTCCAGTCCATGATGTACTCCTGCCTTCCAAGATACCTTCCAAAATAATGGGGGGCTGCAGATGGGCAGCTCTAGGCTGCCCTGGGAAATCGTATCTGAAACCAAAACCATCCAAATATAAAGGATCTCCATTTTGGATAAACCTCGATCATTTAATTGTTACATGCTAGCAAGAGCTGGTACAAACCTGTCAGGGATGATGGGAGTTGTAGCTCTTCACCTCTGGCTCTAACTCACCACCTTGTTATGCAGCAGAGCTGACCAGCTTTGATCAGTGGTTGATGCTTCTTTCCCAAGCAGCAGAGTTTCAGAGAATAGGCTGAAGACCCTGACAAACTCTCCAAGCCTTCTCACTCTTCTTCCTGAGATGTCTCCAAACTTCTCCAGGAATCCTCTGGCTCTTGTATCTTCCCTCAAGACACCAGACAACTCAGTAGTCTTATATAAAAGATCTACTTTATTCTACTATATACATAAATACTATATGCCCTACAAATCACAATCTCTACACTTCACAATATCTCCAAAAAACTACTCCACACTACACCACCACTACTCCAAACTACTCCACAATATACATTAGCAAACATTGCAATTTATAGCCATTGTTAGACACCACCCACCAGTCAGTTTCCACCCAGTGGGTGTGTACATACATCTTGATTGGTCCACATAGATCATCCCATACCTAAGGCCAACCCAAGTGTTTCATCACTTTACCTTGACCACTTAATGAGTCTCAGGTGTTTGCAATCTATCACAGGTGTTCTCAATATACCTTCTATAACTTTGTCCTTGGCTCTCAAGGCTTCTTAATTATATTATCTTTTTCACCTGTGTATCTTCCTGATTGCTCCTGCTTAGTCACTTTGACATTCACATACATATTTTTATTTGTATTACTGTATATCCCATGTTGCTTTTTCCTTAACAAAACCTAACCTTTGGATTGTGAGAAATTGCCCAGCATAGATCTAGTGGGATGACAAGATATTATTCTTAACCCTAAAGTTATCAAGGGGAGAAATTATTTTGCAGGCATGTGTAGGTGAGTGCGATTTCTCCCCCACTTGCTAGTAATGTTGAAATGCTAATATGAAAATAACCAGAGAACTATTACCATGGACATGTTGAATTGTAAGATTCCCCCTCCCCACCATCTTCAAATGAGGTTGCGTATATTTTTCATGTTCCAATAAAATTTGAAAAGGACTTATGCTTCCTCTCTAACATATCAATATAGAAGAATGAACAGTACTGGTGAAGAGAAAATTGTGACTTCTTCTCCTCCTCCTCCTCCAGATTGAATATGCATTTTCCTACATTTCATGTCCAACTACAAAGTGGACTAACAGCGGAATGTTACTTCAACACTGGTGATGAAACAGCATTCCTCAATGCACTTAAGGCAGCATGCTAGGTAAGGAGCTTAGGGTAGGTTCTGCAAAACACACACACACACAAACTCTGTTTGGGGGAATTTGGTAAAAAAGGGTTGGAATGTCTGCTGTCACTTGCTAAACACATCCATGAAGCTGCAGGCTGAGTTAGGGCCTAAGCAGACTGCCAGAAATAGTGCACATTAAATTGAGGCACTGCCCTGGCTCAGTGCTAGGGAATCATGGGAACTGTAATTTATTGTGGCACCAGAGCTCTCTGACAGAGAAGGCTCAATGTCCCAGAAAAAAATACAGTTCCCATGATTCCCTAGCACTGAGCCAGGGCAGTGCCTCAATTTAATGTGCACTATTTCTGGTAGTCTGCTTAGGCCTTTAGACACTCATAGTGTCTAATAGACAGAGTGTCCCTAATAGACAGAGTGCCTAAAGATGCCAGCCAAAGATGTAGGCAAAACATCAGGAATACATTCTTCTAGAACACAGCTGCACAGCCCGAAAAACCCACAAAAACCTATGGATGTCAGCCATGAAAACCTTCGACTTCACAGAGTGTTCCTTATGTTGTTGTTCTTGTTGTTGTTGTGTGCCTTCGAGTTGTTTCTGACTTATGGCGATCCTGAGGTGAAACTATCATGGGGTCTTCTTGACAAGATTTGTTCAGAGGTGGTTTGTATTTCCCTCCTTCTGAGGCTGAGACTTGCCCAAGGTCACCCAGTGGTAAGTTGGGATTTGAACCCTGATCTCCAGAGTCATTGTCCAATGCTCAAACCACTACACCATGCTGGCTCCTAAGGTGTCCCTGAAAGTGTTTTTTTTTTTTTTTTAATGACAACTTGTTTACAAATTAGTATTAAAGTGGGAGTTTTGGACATTGGAACTTATTGGAAATACAAGGGCTAAAACTAAAATAAAACACCAAGACACTGAAGCATTTAAACCTTCAGCCTGAAGCATACTTTCCAGGTACCTATGGTCACTCATAGGGCAAAATACAAGGCCTGGCACGGGGGAGAGAAAACAATTTGGACTGTGCTGGGACTTCAATGCAGGTAAGTGCAGGAGACAGCTTTGCAGGTTTGACCATAGATGTAATACTTGCAGAGGAAATCACCCAGGGTCATCATGTCTTAAAGGTAAGAAAGCAGGAAGAGGGGCCCCCTCACAGCAGTCATCAACCGGGGGAAAGCACCAACACCAATTAAGTTGGACGTGTTGGCTGCTTGGTTGCGGATATACCCAAAAAGGGATGCCGCTCAGTATTTGTTTGAGGGTTTCTCACAAGGTTTTTGCATTCCTTATGCAGGTTTTAGGGTGCACCGTTATGCACCTAATGCACGCTCAGTCATGGATTTGCCAGGGATTGTGAAGGACAAGCTGGCTAAGGAAATAGCGGCAGGTAGGATTTCAGGCCCCCATGATCAATTGCCATTGCCAAATTTGCGACTGTCGCCTCTTGGTATCATCCCTAAGAAGGCATCAGGGGAATACAGGTTAATCCACAACCTATCTTACCCTAGAGGCGAATCAGTAAATGACTCTATTGACCCTCAATTAGCATCAGTTAAGTATACCTCATTCAATTCAGCAGTAAAAATGGTTAAAACATTGGGTAAAGGAGCTCTATTGGCAAAATGTGACATTAAATCTGCTTTTAGATTACTACCAGTTCACCCAGAAGACTTTGATCTCTTGGGTTTTCAATCTGAAGGGAAGTATTACTTCGATAAAGCTATGCCAATGGGATGTTCCATATCTTGCTCGGCATTTGAGACATTCAGTACTTTTTTGCATTGGTGTGCCACTAAGAGGTCCGGCAATCAAGCAATTACCCATTACCTTGACAATTTCTTATTTGCTGGGGCTTCTGGGATGACTGGTTGTGTAGATACATTGTTGGCATTCCAAGGTCTAATGAAGGAAATGGGGGTGCCTTTGGCTGAGGAAAAGACGGAGGGTCCTGATACCCGTCTTACTTTCCTGGGAATTGAGTTGGATGAAAGGTATATCGTGCCTCCCATTGGATAAGCTCGTTTCTATGAGGTTACAGCTCAGGATGATGAGAAACAAATCTAAGGCCATGCTATGAGAATTTCAATCCCTGACAGGTTTATTAAACTTTGCTTGCAAAGTGATAGTGCCGGGGCGGGCATTTTGTTCACGTTTGTATAACGCCACCAAAGGTGTGACAGCCTCCCATCACTACATCAGAATTACTTCTGGGATAAGGGAGGATTTAAGGATCTGGGAGTCATTTTTAGAACAATTTAATAGTGTTTCCTTTTGGAGATCTGAAATGCTCCTAAGGGCAGACTTTCAGGTACACTCCAATGCTTCAGGGGCTCATGCTTTTGGGGTATATTTTAATGGGCAGTGGGCAGCTGAGAGATGGCTGCATTATTGGGTAGATAAAGGGTGGACAAGGGATCTCACCTTTTTAGAACTTTTTCCTATAGTGGTGGTGGTTCATTTATGGACTGAACAGTTTACAAACAAAACTGTGTGGTTTTGGTGTGATAACCAAGCCGTAGTCCACATAGTGAACTCCCAGACTTCTAAATCCACTAGGGTAATGACACTGGTTAGGGAAATGGTGGCTCAGTGTTTGAAGTTTAATGTTTTGTTTCAAGCTCCACACGTTCCTGGTATACTAAATCCGTTGGCGGACGCCCTTTCGCATTTTCAGTTTTGCAGGTTCTAGCAACTGGTGCCAGAGGCAGCAGCCCAACCATTGGAGGTACCGAAACATCTTTGGAGCCTTGGAGAATAGAAATCAACAAGGTGATTCTCCAGTCCGTTGCCCCATCGACAAGCAAGTCATATCAGCTCGCGTTGCGGGCGTTTAGATGCTTCTTGTTAACTGTCGGGGAGGTGGAGGTCTGGTCATTGAAGATGGAGGTTATCCTCCATTTTGCAGTACATCTTAGGCAATCAGGTTTATCGCCAGTCACCATCAGAGGCAGAATATCTGCGCTGTCATTTTATTCTAGAGCTGGAGGTTTTAATGACCCGACAATTGATTTTAGAGTTTGTAGGGCTTTGGAAGGATGGGCTAGAGAGTCTGTAACGTTATGGGATAACCGGTTGCCAATAACAGGTCCTATCCTGATTAGGATTTGGCAAAACCTCCCGTCTACATGTTTCACACCCGAAGAGGTAATATTATTCAGAGCAGTATTTTCGTTGGCATTTTTTGCAGCCTTGAGAATAAGCGAAATTGTTCCAAGTTCCCGTAATGATGAATCTGGCTGGGCTCTGTCATTCTCAGATATCCATATTTCTGAACAGGGGTTACAAATGACTATTAGGCAGTCAAAGACTGATCAACTGGGGAAGGGACAATCAGTATTTTTGGCTAGGGCACCTGATGGCCATATTTGCCCAGTGTTGGCATTATCTGATTACCTCAGAATAAGGTCAGGGGTAACAGGATATTTATTTTTACATCTATCCGGCCTTCCGTTGACGCAGTTTCAATTTAGGGCCGTGTTGCAAGAGATTTTGAGACATGCTAGTTTGTCAGCAGCTCAATTTTCTTCCCATTCTTTCAGAATTGGGGCAGCAACAGCAGTGGCAATACATCATCTAAGTGATACTGCAATTCGTAAGATTGGTCGCTGGCACTCTAGAGCGTTTAAATCGTATGTTTGCACCTAAGATAAACTGTATTGGGGCCTTTGCAGACTGCCAGAAATAGTGCACATTAAATTGAGGCACTGCCCTGGCTCAGTGCTAGGGAGTCATAGGAATTGTATTTTTTACTGAGACATTGAGCCTTCTCTGTCAAAGAGCTCTGGTGCCACAATAAATTACAGTTCCCATGTGCACTATTTTTGGCAGTCTGCAAAGGCCCTTGCTAACTCTCTGATTTGTTCCGACTATATTTTAGCAGAACTGAATGGTGGAGACATATGGATTCTTGGCCACAGCTTGGTCTTTTGGGCCGAGCGGCACATCATTGAGCATCGACGGGATCTTACCATGGGAATGAGAGACACCACAACTGTAAAGTGGTTCGGTCATAGAGGAATGCTGTGGGGAGCTCTACTACCTAGAATTATTGAATTGCTGCTGTCTTTCACACATCCCAAGATCTTGATAATTTATTTAGGAGAAAATGATCTGGCAAAACTGACTTCTTTAAAGTTAGCTAAAATAATTGTTAATGACATGCAAGAAGTTAAGCGTAGGATGCCAAATACTGTGCTCATGTGGACAAAGTTGCTGCCTCGGAGATCTTGGTATGGTGCTCGGAGTGATGTGGCCATCAATGGAGCTCGATGTTGGCTGAACAGATTTGTGGCCAAGACTTTGGGGGGATTGGGAGTTGTTATTGTGGAGCATGAAGGAATTCAGGTTACATTGCCACATTTGTACAGGGGGGATGGCATACATCTCTCCCCAGAGGGGAATGACATATACTTAACTTCCTTGGAGTCATACATTAAAAGAATGATTTTTTTTGGGGGGGAGGGGATGCCAAGCTAGGCTGGCCCCCTCCTGTGGCAGGCAGGGACCCCCCCTCAGGGAATAATTAGGTTAATTGGAAAATACTAATTGGGTTGATAAAAAATTCTAAATTCGGCATATGTCATTAGATTAACAAAATTGGTATGATGTCATTTTAACCTTGGATGATGCCATAATGTTATGATGTCATAAGAACCCTTATGACATCATATCCAGTTGGGGGAGGGATTAGTTATTGTTGTTATATATTGCATAAACTGATGGACTTGACGCATGACATGTTAGAAGCAATTAATCAATAGCGCTTGCACTTAACCACACGAACGCATGCGTCAAGAACAAATTCTTGTTTAAGAAAACTGTTATTTAAATGTTTAATTGATTGATATCAAGACCCTGTACAAAATAAAAGTTGTGGCCAATGTTTTACCCAAAAATAATTGTGTTCGATGTCCTTTGTGCCGATGCAACATCAAGTTGCACTCGCTTATTGTAAAGAAAAATGGATATTAGTAAGATTTGATCCATAAATAAATTTCTTTTACCCAAATTTTATGCTCAAATTGAAAGTCAGCTTCTGAAGCCAGCTGATTCATTAAAATATTCTTGGCATTGGGAGATAAGCTGAGTTTTTGTAAAAGCAGACGCATGTCTGAACAGTTGTGTGAACATTATAGAATGTTATTTTGTGTAAAAATGACAACGAAGTGCAATCTGTGTTTAACTTGGAAAAGTTAATTTTGAACCACAGTTCTCACAATCCCGTATGACTATCCCTACATTCTGGGAGTAGCAGTCCAAACAAGTAACTTTTCTATGCTCTGAATATGTTATCTGCATAAAACTGCAAAATGTCTAAATATAATTGATGTGAATCAATAATATACAATATATTTAAAAGGAGTGATTATGATGATGATCCCTTTGAAACAATTCCAAAAGCCACAGTAGATAATGTCTTCATTAGGACCAACTAAAATACTAGAATATTAAAATTATTCTAAGATTTCTTCTTCAGCCTATATATTAAACATGTGATATTTTAGATGGTTCTGGTAAAGGAGTTACTTTTATGTCACAAAATATTAGGTATTGTACTCCCATACATTTAGTACGTGACCTGTGTATGTGTATTATGGTTTCTATCATTTGGTCACATGCCTTGCTCCAGTCTTCTTAAGACTACCCAGACATAGCAGAACATAGCAGAACCTGCCAATATTGCATTCAACTGAGTCTGTGTTTTAACCACTTGAGCCACCACGTACTGACCTTATGCTAAATTCACATCTGTTATGTTTTGTTTTGTGGGGTTTTTTGTTTTTGTTTTTGTTTTGCATACAATCAGTGTTTTGTCCAGAAAACAGCATTTTCTGCATAGGAAACCATATTTTCCATATGGAAAATGCTATTTCAATGCATAAAAAATAATCCTTCCACAGACATTGAGGGTTTCATCTGTGTAAATGACAGCATTATCTGTACAGAGGCTAATTATTTTCCATGCAAAAAATGTTGTTTCCCCTACACACAAAATGTTGTATTTGGGAATTTATTCTGCAAAAATTCACACATGGTTTATGTGTGAAAACAGCATTATCTGCAGAACAAACAATATTTTCTACACATGAATTAATGTTTCTGCATTGAATTATTATTTTCCATTCATGAAATGCTGTTTTTTATACAGAAAAATCCTTTTTTCTGTGCAAAACAACCACATGTGAATCTTGTGCAGACTGAGGGCCAGCCTGGGGGTAGAATTGGGGTGGGGCAGCTGCACGCTGTCTGCCCCAACCCCACTGCAATGCCATTCTGATGCCATACGCATGGCATGTGGCATCAGGATGCTCTTCTGGTGCAGCATGCAGACACGCTGCACCAAAAGGGCATGGAAGAGCCGCAGCACCGGCTCTTAGGGTGGCCTTTTGCCACCCCTAAAAGGAATGGCATTTTGCCACTCTTTTAGGGGCAGCAAAAGGAAGATCAGGTTGCAGCATGGGGTTGCCACAACCCCAATCCGTCACTTCCCAGGGCAGCTCTCTGCCACCCTAAACAGACAGTCTGCATCCGCCCTAAATCCTCTTTTGTGAATAGCCTTTGAAAACTGCATGTTTTTGAAGACTTACTTGCAGAGGAAAGAAAATTGTCAAAATTACTTGTTGCTACCTTTAAGAAGAAATGTAGTGAAGAATTATATCCCTAATTCACTAACAGGAATCCAGCTGGGAATCATTGGAGAGGACTGTGGTATATTCTAAGAGCTGTAATGTGTTCCCCACAGGGGAAATGCAGAATGCAGAATATAGATACTAAATATATTTGCTTTATGTATGTTTTTGTTTTTATTTTGTTTTTATAATTTATAATTTTAATTATAATATCTTTTATTTTTATTTTGTCAGAGATGAAGGCTTAGTCCGTATCTTTTGTAGCAGGGGACTTGATGTGTTTACCTTTTGGTAACCTTAGGTCTCACTGTCATTCATTTTTAAAAATAGAAAGTAAAGAAACTCTCACATGAGAGAGAAACAATGCTCCCCTCAGGCTTTCTCATCTGAATGTTTTGAATGTTTTTCCCTTGTCCTTTTGTTGAAAAATAGGGTGGATTTCCTTCCCTCTATGCATAAGTGGAAAGAGGGGGGAAAAAAGATAAAATTCAGATTGAAGTGCACCTGTTGATGCAGAAGTAAGCCCCACCGAATTTACTGAGGCTTACCCCCACTAAAGGGTGGATAGAATTGCAGATTTAAAGACCATGAAAGCACCTGTCAATGTAGCTGAGATCAAGGTGCAATTTCAAATATACAGTTCTAAAAAACTTGAGGAGAAAATGCTGGAAGGTGGGGAATTGTCCCTTAATTTATCTTAAAAGACTTTTTGGTCTTAAGCAATACAGAAAGCAAATATGAAAGCTAACAACTTGCATGACTCACCCAAAAGTCCAATGAAATCCTTTAATTCATGAAAACTGTTTTGCCTATTGATGAAGGCACAGGATACAGGATTACTGGCTGCTGCCTTGGCATCATTATTGCTCTTATTTTTATTTTGAAATTGTACAATTATTGGAAAATATTTAAAGAATGGGGGCTAATTTCACATATTCAAAGATTGGTGCTATTTGGAAAGAAAGAAAAAACAAAGACATATGAGGGACAGAAATTAAGACAGCCAGTTTGTACCTCCCTTTGCCCCAAGTATGTTTTGTTCCAGGAAAAGAAATTCATCCCATTGCAAACTTCAAGATTAGTTTAAATATTTCTGAGTGTTGTGGGTGTGGTTTTAAATTGGGAGAGTTGTGGGACCACAAAAGCACCATCCACACACACCAGCATTCCCCCAATATAGGGCCTTTACAGACTGCCAGAAATAATGCCGCTTGAGACCACTTTAACTGCCCTGGCTCAATGCTAAGGAATCATGGGAACTGTAGGTTTTTTTCTGAGACATTGAGCCTTCTCTGTCAGAGGGCTCTGGTGCCACAATAAACTACAGTTCCCATGATTCTCTAGCACTGAGCCAGGACAGTTAAAGTGGTCTCAAGCTGCATTATTTCTAGTAGTTTGTAAAAGCTCATAGTCATTTTTGACCTTGGAATGAAGTCACATCAACTTCCCACTACCTGGGAATCGGCATCTGAGGGTGCACTTGTCTTTTCTCCATCAAAGATGGATATCTGTTGTTTCCTGTTGTCCTTGGACACATTCTTAGGGCCATAAGACACATATGGGCCTAAGCAGACGGGTGGCCATGGGCCGCCCTGGGAAGGTGCGCCACGGGACTGAGGCATCCCCATGCCTCGATCCAGTGGCGCACCGTCGGCGCCCCTAGAAAGGAGTGCTAAAATAGTGCTCCTTTCATATGTTGCCGAAAGTGTGCTGCAAAAGGTTGCGGCACACTTTTGGCGAGCCTTCCGCTGCAGCGTGTCTGGCTGCGGCGGGAGGTCCTCCTTGGAGTGCCGGCCGTGCGGAGGGCCAGAGGCTCCGAGGATGACCTCGGGAGGGGGATGGGGCGCTGAGCGTGCGGTTGCCCCTCCCCCTCCCTGCGCCGAGGACAGCCTATTAAGCCGTCTGCTTAGGCCCATATATTACCATGCAGTATAATGAGGAAAATGAACTTTCATGTGACATGTAATTCTTTTTATTATTTTAAAAATAAATTTGTCCACTGCTATACAATTCATTTGCATTAAGTCTGGATTTTTTAAAAATTCATTTCTGACAAGAATTTACTAAAATTTGCAAATTTCTTAATGTTTAGGGTAGAACACTCTTCATTTTTAAAAAAGCAGTCTCAAAGCTTTGCATGTTTATTTTTTAAATGTCTTACTTTGGTGCCCTATGTTTTCAGTCATGTTAATGCTATATTTGAGGTCCTTGTCCTTAACAACTATGTGGCAAGTCAGTAAAATAGCTGTACATATTGAATTTAGTCATTAAAAAGGGAAAAGCATTTCAATTCATTTGATATGCAATTGCATGTAAGGGATAGCAAGAACTTGAGCTTTAAGCAATATAGCAAAATGGGCAGATTTTCCCATTCCTAATTAGCATTGAGTACAATTCCTAATGCAAAAATGTTTCCTATATCTTATAAATATTTTCTGCTTCTCACTGAATATTCATTTTAGTTGCTAAGAGCGAGAGCTCAGAGGCAAAAATGTTGGAAACAGGTTCTAAGGAAGTAAAGGATACATTTGGCATGGAGGGGGGAAAATACTGAACACAACAAGATATTCAAGAAGCTTTGAGGAGTTGGGAGGTAACAGGTGCTAAGAACAGAAAAAAAGAATTTCTTTCTTTTGATATAGAAGACTGACAAGCAAACACTTCAGGAGGCAATGTTAGCCATTCACACTACAAAATAACCCAGTGTGGAAACCAGGTTAATTCTGTGTCATTCAAACTTGCACCGATTGCACTAAGTGCAATGAGGGGGGGGGGGGGGGCTGCCAGAAAACCCACTTACCCTGGTTTATTCAAAACTGGTTTTTTCCCATGTCTTCTAAAATGATGCAGATCAAGATATTTTGCTGTTTCAAATAGAACCCCTTTCCCCAAAGTTATGGAAATAGTACCCATGTTCTACTGACTTGGATTGTGCCAGTGTTCCACATGTGTATATTCCCCTATACATGTATCAAGGAGAACAAGAAACAAAGAACTCTGTCAAGCTTTTGAAGCAGGAAGGATGATAACTTACAGAGGTTCTGTGCATCCCTTGTGTAAGCCACACAGTTTTTTTTTAAATAAATAAATAAAAACAACTGTATAATCTTTTCTTTTAGGACAGTGATGGCTCACCTTTCAGAGACCGAGTGCCCAAACTGCAACTCAAAACCCACTCATTTATCACAAAGTGCCACGTCCCTCTGGCTTTCTTGTAACTCTGGTTAACTCTGTGATGGGGCAACAGCATGCATGCCCATAGATAGGCCTCTGAGTGCCACCTCTGGCACACATGTCATAGGTTTCCCACCACTTCCTTAGGATATCCTCAGCTTGCATGAAATGGAACAAGAAGGATGATTACTTATGAAATTACTTATGATCATATCTTCAGCAACCTTGAACATAACTGCTTTTCAGTTAAATTCAGTTAAATACATTTCAGAAGTGAGTGGGGGGAATGGATATTCCCTAATTAGTCCAATAAACTCTGTAGAACATGATGTGAAACATAGGGCAACATGAAAAACTTTTTTAACAATCAGACTATTTTAATGGAATATCACAATCACAAAGATAACAAAAAAGTGAATGAAATGTTTTAATTTATTGCTGTCTTTGAAGTAAACTTGGAGACAGCAAAGGCTTCAGTACCTGACATCCAGGAGAGAACTTGGAAAAGTTACAAGATTCCAGGCACCTAGTATTCTCTGGGACATCCCCCCCCCCCCCCCAGCCACTGCCTTCTATCATCAAATCAGCAGGCCAGATCTCACTATGAGGGAAGAGCTCACCAGATAGAACTACATGACACCTACTCAAACCTGGAACTTACAAATTTAATTTTGAACCACTTACTTTATAAGGCTAGTATCCAATGCTGAACTTCTATTCATGCAAGAGCACAATCCAATTTAAGTGTGGGATACAATCTGCCCTGATTTTCAGCCACGAACACCCAAAAAACCTGGTGTGGAAAAGCATAATACTCACTACAGCTGTTTTTTAAAGGAAGTGACCAAAAACCATGCTTCCATCAGTGTTTTATTAGATTTTATGCCTAAATATTTCAAAACAGGATATTTCAATCATAGTTTGGAAATGTTATTTTGCTCAACTCTAATTCCCAGAATGTGTCTCAGTTAGCATAGCCAGTAGCAATAATGGTGAGGGGAGTGTGGGAACTATCAATCAACAAAGTAACTTTTCCAAGCATTGATTTCAGCTGACCTTTTTCTATAACCTCACTGGCAGACATAATGCATTAATCACTGATTACTGCAGCAATTTGTAAATCCCACTGATGGGCACAGTGGGAAGTCAAGGCTCTTTGAGAGGTGTTCTCATGCCATTCAAAGAGTAGTAATTTTGGTCTGCCTGTTCTTGATGTTGTTAAGAGAAGCCTGGGAAGAAATGACATAATAGGAGAATGACATTATACGAAAACTGTTCTACTCTGTGCTTCTTTTCTCTCTCTCTCATTCTCTCTCTCTCTCTCTCTTTTTTTGAAGAAGAAGATACTTGTTTGCAAAGATTTTTCCAGTTTTCTTTAAAACTGAGGTGTTAGGTGGCTTGTGGGAGAGAGAGAATCAAAAAAGTAGTTTCTATAATGACAGTGTTGTTTCTGAAATTTCTGTAGTTATGATTAATAAAAAAGTAATAATAAAAATATCAATCTGTGATGTTACACATATGTATTATTCAGTCCTAAACCATCTGCAAACACAATTGTGATGGTGAAGCAACTATATTACCAAAGTGATGCACACAGATTGTATTGTCTTTTCACATGCATTGATGTTTTAAAGAAAGAGCCTCTACAAACCGGCCCAAAGGGCCAGCCTGGAGGCAGAGATGGGGAGGGGCAGCTGCATGCCGGTTGCTCCAACCCCATGCCAGTGGCGTCCTGATCCTGCACACTGTTATGCATGGCATGCAGAATCAGGACGTCCTACCAGCGTATTCAAATGACTGCTAACTAAGGCCCAAAACAGCCTGGCCAAAAGTGCCACCTTCGGGCTGATCCAGGGTGCAACTTACAGATGACACATACCCTTGGATTGAGAAAAAGCTATGCCATAGCTGACTAATACAGCCCAAACCCAGCTGCAAAAGAGGCACACACACAAAAAAAGCAATCCTTGCTGGTGGTCCATTGCAGACTGTGATGGCAGCCAACCTTGGTACTGTGCCAAACTAGGAGTGACCAGTACTGGTGTGGCCAGAGGCTGCTCCAAGCTGCTGGTTTGTTTGACCTCTAATGTGCTAATGTTCCTGGTTGCTGCTTATCATTCCATCTTCAAAATCTGACCAACCAGATATTGTGTTTAGCATTGCTTCTAAAATAAACTTGCTGTTCTATTTTTTTCTTTAACTTCAGCTGCATCCACATTGTAGAAATAATTGACACCACTTCAACTGCTTTGGCTCCATGTCGTGGAATTCCGGATTTGTAGTTTTGTGAGACACATTTAGCTTTCTCTGGGGCCATTCGCACTACAAAATAACCCAGTGTGGAAACCAGGTTAATTCTGTGTCATTCAAACTTGCACCGATTGCACTAAGTGCAATGGGTGGGGGGGCTGCCAGAAAACCCACTTACCCTGGTTTATTCAAAACTGGGTTTTTTTCCATGTCTTCTAAAATGATGCAGATCACTGCAAATGAGAATGCACTATTGATTACATTCAGAGTGATTCTTCCTAAACAAAAAGGGAAGGGTTTAGTAAGCAGGGGTAGAACATACACACCTCACCTAACTGCTGCCCTTCTACCTGGGGACTCTTCCCTCTTCTCCTGCCAAAGGTTACGTTGCCCCTGGGGACAATTGACAGAGGGGAGGTAATTAATGCCTATCCTAACCCTAACCCTAACCTATCACAGGGTTTTCTTGACAGCATTTCTTCAGAAGGGGTTTGCCATGGCCATCCCCAGAGGCTGAGAGAAGGTGACTCCCCCAGGCAAGCCTATTATGGGAGTTTCTTGGCAAGGTTACTTCATAAGGGGCTTGCCATGGCCATCCCTCTGAGGCTGAGAGAGGGTGACTCCCCTCATCAGGGGTGCTGGTGATGAATGGGGGATGTATGGGCGAAGCTATCATAGGAGTTTCTTGGCAAGGTTTCTTCAGGAGGGGTTTGAAAGTGGAGGAAGAATGATGAAGATGTGCATCACTTGATTGACAGTTTTTTTTTTTAAAAAAAAACCAGGAACAATCTAACACATTTATAATGGAGGCTCCATTTTAAATCAACACGATGACAGTCTGAACAGCAATAGAAGTAAAAATGCCACAGAGAGATTAGATAGTGTGATCTTCAATTCGGTTTCACATTCCTGAAGAGATCGGGATCTCCTAGGTACAAAAATGTGATTGTGAATGAGCCCTCTGTCAGAGTGCTCTGGTGCCACAACAAACTACAGTTCTCATAATTCCATAGCATTGAGCTGGAGCAGTTAAAGCAGTGTCAAACTGGATTATTTTTGCAGTGCGAATGCAGCCTTAGTTATATCTTTTGCAACCTCCTTTTTTTTTAAACTTTTCTGTTGTTTCTGCTGTTGTTTCTCTGGCAGTGGGTGTTGGAAATCATGATAGAAGTTGAGAAACATATTATTTTAATTTGGAATCAGCTGGAGTGTATCTAATGTTAGCTGGGTCTGTACTTAATACAAAAAGGGCTCATGATGCCTCCTGTTTTGCTTTTCCCCTCTTCTGTCTCAGGCTTCTTGCCAGTAATACTTCTGGATGATTTGTTTGATTTCTCTGATGTTTTTTAAAACTTCAAGTGTTTTACCAACAGTATATTAACCCTCCCCTGTCTGCCTGTCTTTTTCAGTTATTACTCCCTCTCTCTTTGTACATCAGGAATCTTATCAGCAGTAGAGAGCTCTCTTTCATTTCCCTACACTTTAACCTGAAGAATCTTTTCTGCAGTGCTTTAGCCTTTCCCTGCACTTTGCTCATCTCAGAAATCTCAGCAGCAGTGCCTAAGAAAGTTGACTTTTCTTTTTGAGTCCTTTTTAAAAAGATCCTGATGTATGATGGATTCACCTCCTTTCTAGGGGATTGCCTCCATGAGTGATTTACCCCTGAATTACCCCTAGGCTCACTGAATCCAGTTTACATGATGCAGGACCAAAACCCATTGGGCCTGGACTATCTTTATGATGTCTCAATTTTAATAACTCACTCATTTCTGTGCTCTTCACAGTAATGGTGGCAGCCGTCTTTTCACTTACAGCCTCTGCAAGTTACCCAGCACTTCTGTTGTAGATGTGAATCATTCTGAAGTCACAACAAGGCACCTGATGATAGTACAGTTGGGCAACTCATTCTGACCTCATGAGGGGTGCTGGTGATGAATGGAGGCTGGAAGACCCATTGTTTATTACAAGAGAAGAAAACCTGCAGAACAGGTAAGGGCTGAAGTTGGAGTCAGAATAGTTTGGGGAGCAGAGCAGCATATTCTTGCAAGTGTTGACCCACTTTAGGAAACCCCAGTTTTGTAGTATGACTTGAAACTTGTCAGTGCAAGTTGCATCACAAAGAATAAAACTCAGCCAGGTTTTTCAGTGTCCATGGCAATGGTCTAATGAGTTCTGGCCAGCCTCCCCCAATTTGAAATTTTGGTTTGACACTCAGTACTGTGACTTGAACAACATCCAAACCACTCTGTCAAATGTTGAGATATCTAGCATTGTGTCCTGATGAAATATGGTTGCTACAGACATGCAGACACTATATTCTCACCATTACGGTGAATATGAAATAGAGTTGTGAATTTTTCCTTATTTCATTATTGCATGAGGGGAAAAATATCAGAATCCTCTTCCCCTGAGTAGCTTCATGATGCCTTGACACAATTTTAATGTTTTTTCACATTTTTAACTTTTCTCCAAAGGTTTTGTGAATATTTTTAGGCATAGAACATTGTATTTGTGCCAATTACAATGCAAATGTGTTGCTTCCTACCCACCCACCCCACCCACCCCCCAAATACCTACATTTTGCTGTCACTGCTGCTGATAAACAAAGATGTGACAAAACTACCACCTATTTTTTTGCCATTTTTGTTGCTATTGTTGCTTTTGGAATTTTCTGGATACCCTTTGGTTGATGTTGAGAAACTCTATAAATATTCATTACCTCTTGAACATGTAAATAATTTTAACTGGACTCAGAAATAATGTAAATTAGTTGATGTGAATCTATGGTAATTCCCCTGTCCCACTCCAAAGCACAAGTCTTTGCTGCGGCTACTGCTGCAATTTGTCTGACTGGTACATTGGGGTTTTTCTTTCTTTTCTGGGAAAGTAAGGCTGTCCCTGAAAAGCCATGTCTATTAATTTGAGTCAAATAAATCAATTAGGATGCTACTTTTCACTTGTCATTATCATTCTAGGGTACAATAGCGTATGATCAATCCTCAGAGTGTCATCTCCTAATTATTAATCACTATCCATTCCAAGTGATTAGAATCTTTTTGTCTTCAGCAGCTGTATATTATTTGGTCATTTCAGAGATAATTAACTCATTCTCCAATATTCACTAAGAGCTTTTGGAGATTATTGATGGGGATTTTTCATGGTTTTCTTTTTTAGAACAGTAAACAATCTTTGTTACTTGTGTGTATTGGAAAAGAGCAGTGCTGGAGTAAGAAATGAATGGGGGGGGGGGAAGACACATTCTTTCATCATTTGTTTCTTAACTTTTCACAGAAGGGTGCTACCACCTCCCCTCCCCCTTCCTCTCCCCTCTTCCTTCTCCTCCTGCAAATCGAGGGCTCTCCAATTTTTATATCAAATTTCTATCTTGCTAGATTCAGACAATGTTCATAACAGTCATTGTTGTGGCTGTAATTTTTGCTCTTATCCTTATTTCAGATCTGTCTGTATGAAAAGAGGAGGAAGCAAGTGAGACAGATTTTAAACCAAGGACTTTTAAACACTACATGACAAGAGACAAGATGGATGAGGTATGAAGACTTTGGGAGCAGTCATTTATTATAAAGGACTCTAAAGATGCTGCAAAGAGTAATGAAAGCTCCAGCACAACATGAAGAGACCAAGTAAAAGCAGTGACCAATAAATGGAAGGGGGGGCGGGAGAGAAAATAACTAGAAAAATGTCAAGGTAAAAAGATTAATAGGATAGTCAAGGGTCATGGGTGGACCTTCCATGTGTAAATTGTTCCTTTTCCCCCTTTATTCTGGCCTTATGAGTAGGGACCAGCTTTAACAGATTCAATATATGGTTAGAGATTAACATGGGGGGATGCAAACGGCCCTGGGCTGCCCCAGGAAATGGAGGATCGAGGCCGAGGCTGCCGGATGCATCAGCCCCGATTCTCCCATTTGCCGCCTCAAAAAGGACAGCCAAAATGGTGCTCCTTTCAGAGGCGGCAAATAGACTGCCTCAAGAACAGCAAATAGAGTGCCACAACAGCTGACGCGGGGAGGGATTGGGGTGGCTGGCATGTGGCTGCCCCTCCCTGCCTCCAAGACAGCACAAAGCGCCATCTGTAGAGACCCATGGTTTCCCTTGCATTGTGCATTTGAGTTGCTTGTTTCAGCTGAAGACTTTTCATCGGTTACTTGTATTACCGGCTCATGGAAGGGGAAAAGAGAACCCCTGCTACTCTTCCTCAGGAGCCCTGGTGGCACAGTGGTTAAATGACAGTATTTCTGTTAGAATATGGATGGGTTATACAGTCAAAGGTGAAATGTAGAGAAGTGTGTGGAATTTTCCTCATGAGAACAACATCTAGAGAAACAAAGTGAATCTAACACCAGATGGCCAAGAAGTCATAAACATGAACTTTCCCAAAGGTACAACTCATGGACACAGATTTTGTTATGAGAAAAGCCTTGATAACAATACGTAAACATCATTAGGTTTTGAGAAAATAGTCACATGGTGGATGATGGACAACAAGAGGCTGGGTTAATATACATCATACAGGCATTATCCAACCAACATAAGGTTAACACCCAGAAGGTGGAGTATGGGAAGGGCCTAGAGAATACTGTGTTTAAGAATGTTTATAATTCAAGATGTGAGTGCGCAAGTGCCTGCCTGGCAGCAGTGGTTTTAACCATGGAGTCAGGAGCTGGTCTCTAGTATGTTTATACTGCTTTTATAATGTAACTCCTAGATCTGGAAACATGGATCTGTAACTTCTTTTTAACTTTCAACTGCAACAAGTTGGGATCCTATGCTTTTGGGATTGTTAAAGATGTAATCTTTCATGGCTGAACTGGATAAGTTCATCACAATGGATTTTACTTAGCTATCTTATTTTTTTATATATATGCATTAATAAACTATGCTTTTGGACTTTACAATGTGTCTTCTTGACTGAGGAAGACAGGATCCTGAAAAAGGGAAGCTGAGCCAGTTGATGGTAAGAGATACAAAGTGGCTGTGGATCACAGCAGCCAGCTTGTCCTGCAGATTCTGCTGGGTGCCAAAGAGCATCACTGCAACACCCATCATCCACACACTGACAATTTCAGCCATTCACAGCCACATGTTTATGAGTTCGATCCCAGGCAGAGCTCCATAGTCAACTCACCCTTGCATCCTTCTGTAGGTCACTAAAATGAATACCCAGCTGACACATTGGAAACCACCTAGGGAATGGTTAAGTGCACTGATAAGCTGTATAGAAATAAACTTGCTATTGCTATTCCCAACAAGTAAGCCCTGGGCTCCATTCCCAATGTCATGTTAAAAAGGAGACTGGAATGATGTATGCCCTATGTATGCTATGTATGTAGATGACCCTTACATAATTTCAAACAATGCATTTTGAATCTTGGAGGTGGGATGCATGGTTGGTGGTGGCTGAGGCAAATACTGTTTAACACTCCACTCCATGAATATGGTATACAAAAGGATGTGTGAATAACCATTTGGACATAACAGTGCAGCAGGAAATTTACACACTGCATCTTATAGGTACTTGTGGCATACAATGATCAGGTTTAGTGGGTTGGTCTTAGGGGTGGATATTCTTGCTCTAATTAGGAATAAATTACCTACCACATTTTCTGGTGTATAAGACGACCCCCAACTTTTCCAGTTAAAATATAGGGTTTGGGATATACTCGCTGTATAAGACTACCCCTCTTCCAATGCACACCAAATAAAAATTAAAAAAACATCAGATTTGATTTCAATACGGTAATTTTAATTCAAATGCTTATGACATGCAGGTACTAAGCAGAAAAACTGTCACTTATAAACACAACAAACTACAGCTCCCATGTTCCCTAGCATTTATTTCTGCAGTGTGTTTTGGACCTTACTTTTTTAAAAAATAGTCCAGATTGAAATGCTGCTTTAAAAATTATTTCCATCTCCCAGCTATGAGATGGTTGGGGGAAGATGAGAAAGTGTTGGGGGGAAGGACTGCCAATATACTAGGTGATGCATTCTGGGGTATGTAAAATTTGCGGCCAAGTAAGTGACCCTGGGCATGTCACACACTCTCAACCTCAGAAGATGGTAATGGCAACCCCCATTTGAAGAAACATGCCAAGAAAACACCATGATAAGGTTAAAAGTCACCATTTTGACCATTAAAACATCCTCCATTTTGAGCACAGCTAAGAAGCATGGATTTACATTTATATTAGTGTTTTTAGCTTTCTCTACATTTTTTTCTTGTATGTCCTACATTTTTTGTAGTGATTTATCCTCCTTTGCATTGAAGACATTTGGTCACCCAGTCTGAGTATTGGAGTATGACTCTGGAGACCAGGGTTCGAATCCTGGCTCAGCCATGGAATCCCCCTGGGTGACCTTGGGAAAGTCACACTCTCTCAGCCTCAGGAGAAGGCAATGGCAAACTCCCCTCTGAAGAAACCTTGCCAAGCAAACACCATGATAGGGCTGCCTTAGGGTTGCCGTAAGTCGGAAACAGCCATGTTTCCAGATCTAGGAGTTACATTATAAAAGCAGTATAAACATACTAGAGACCAGCTTCTGACTCCATGGTTAAATGATAATAATAATAATAATAATAATAATTTATACCCCACCCCTCTGCAAAGCAATCGGGATGGCTTACAACATTAAAATCCATAAAGATTAAATACAATGCAATATAAACATAGTCAAAATCCCAAGACCCACCCACCCCTTAATAAAGTATTAAACAAAAATACATTAAAACATATTTAAAATAAACTCATCAGAGCAACAATAATAATAACAGACAATAGCGGCAAACAATAACAGCAAATAATAGCAGCAGCTGAAGCAGTGTTGGAGAGGAGGAGGTGGATTCACCCCTGAGGTCGGGAATCTAGTTAGGAAAGGCCTGCCAGAAGAGATCTGTCTTGGCAGCTTTTTTAAAGCTGCTTGAGGTTGTAATCTGATGGATCTCATCCGGCAGGCTGTTCCATAGTCTGGGAGCGGTAGCCAAGAAGGGACTCTGGGAGGTTGCCGACAGCCTTGTTTTTGTCGGATGCAGCAAATTCCTCCCAGAGGACTGAAGTGTGCAGGGCGGATTGTATGGGAGGAGGCGGTCCCAGAGATAAGTTGGACCCAAGCCATTTGGGGCTTTAAAGGTTATAACCAACACGTTATATTGGGCCTATAAACTAATAGGCATCCAGTGGAGAGACTTTAGTACAGCTGTTATATGGTCTTTCCTAGATGTACCTGAGACCAATCTGGCTGCCATGTTCTGAACTAATTGCAGTTTCCGGACCAAGCACGAGGGTAGCCCCATGTAGAGCGCATTGCAGAAATCAAGATGAGAAGTTACCAGTGCATGTCCCACAGTTTCAAGGTCCCTTACTTCCAAGAAAGGGCACAGCTGGCGTATCAGTCGAAACTGATAACAGGCGCTCCTGACATTTATCTGATTAGTCATCTGGAGCGACGAATCCAGGAGCACCCCCAGACTGCAAACACAGTCCTTCATGGAGAGTGTGACCCCATCTAGGACTGGAGGTCGTATCCCTATACCTGGTTTCGGGGCTGCTACTGTAAGTACCTCTGTTTTGTCTGGATTCAGTCTCAATCTGTTTTTCCTCATCCAGTCTATTACTGTTCTAAGACAGTCATTGAGAGAAGAGATGCCATCTGGAGCTGAAGCCAATAATCAAGACATGGAGAAATATATCTGGGTGTCATCAGTGTACTGCTAACACCCTGCCCCATGTCTCTGAACTATTTCTCCCAGCGGCTTCATATAGATATTAAATAACATCAGGAACATAATGGTGCCTTGAGGGACACTGCACCTAAGATCCTTCCTGGCAGAGCTACTGTCCCTGAGCAACTGGAATCTGCCCGAGAGGAAGGAATGGAATCACTGCAAAGCAGTGCCTCCAATTCCTAACCCTCTCAGGCAATCCAAGAGGATGTTATGATTGATTGTATCGAAAGCCGCTGAGAGTTCTAGGAGCACCAACAGGGTCACACTACCCCTGTCGATGCTCAGATGAAGGTCATCAGCTAAGACAACCATGGCAGTCTCAACTCCAAATCCTGTTCTAAAGCCAGTTTGAAATGGATCTAGATGATTGGTTTCTTCCAAGACAACTTGGAGTTGAAGAGCAACTGCCCTCTCAATTACCTTGTTCAAGAATGGTAATAAGGAGACTGGCCTATAGTTGTTCATATCCAGGGGGTCCAGGGAAGTTTTTTTCAGAAGCGGCCTAACTGCCACTCCTTCAAACAAGGTGGAACATAACCTTCCCTGAGGGATGCATTGATGATGTCCCTAAGGAGCATCCTAATGAATCCCCCCCCCCCCCGGAGGGCCAGCCATGATGGGCAAGGATTGAGAGGGCAGGTTGTTTTCGTCACTCTACCAAGAAGCTTGTCCACATCATCGGTACTCACCGACTGGAACTCATTCAGAATAATTTGATTAACGGAATTGCTGGACACCTTATCAATTGATTCTGTTACACCGTTGGCATTTAAGTCGGCTCTTATCTGAGAGATTTTATCTGCAAAAAGTTGTTAAACGCATCAAAGCAGGCCGTTGTTGGGTTAAGTAGTAGGTTCTGTGCAGGAGGCACCCACGTCAGCTCCCCTACCACCCTAAACAGCTCTGCTGGATAGGACTCTGCAGACGCAATATTTGCAGAGCAAAAAGATCTCTGCGCTGCATGTATTGCTTCTCAATAGGACCAAAGAAAGTTCCTATGATGAGTCTTCTCAGATAAGAGTCAAGGTTTCCACCAGGTGTGCTCTAGTCATTGTCCAACCCACTTCATTTTTCTAAGCTCTTTTGTGTACCATGTCTTACAATTTAAAGCGGTCTGGAAAGGACGCTTGGGAGGAATTGTGTTGATATCCTTGGCAAGACTGGCGTTCCAAGTATTGACCAAAGCTTTGACAGAATTGCTGGCATTGCTAACCATTAAACCCTCTTAGGCTTTCTGGAATCCAATTGGTTCCATCAGCCATTGAGGGCGGACCATTCTAATAGGTCCACCAGCCCCAGTGGGGTGGACAATAGCCCTTAGTTCAGCCTTGACCAGGAAATGATCCATTCATGACAATGCGGTGCTTTTAATAACCTCTGTCCACGGATATTCCTGTTCTGTACTAAAGACCTCATTGAGGGTATGACCTGCACAATGAGTAGGCCCAATAACCAATTGGGATAGGCCCATGTTTGTCATGGATTCCATGAACTCCTAAGCCGCACCTGTGAGATTTGTCAAACTGGTCTCAAGTGGAATGTTGAAGTCACCCAAAACTAAAAGTCTAGGCAACTCCAACAGCAACTCTGAGACCAGCTGTGTCAGCTCAGTTAGGGAGACTGCTGGACAACGGGGTGGTCGGTATACTAGAAAAATCCCCAAACTATCCTTGGTCCTCAGGCTAAGGTACATACACTCGAAGTGGACTATGTTCTGGACAGGTATCCTGGTCAAGGTAAGGTTGTTCTTGTGAACCAGAGCCACTCTGCCCCCCCGTCCACTTCCCCTTACCCACTTCAAAGGTATACAACAACAACAATCTTGAAGTCATAATCTCTCAGCCTTAGAGGGTGGCAAAGGCAAACCCTGTCTGAAAAAACACAAAGGCAAGAAATGATAGGTTCATGATAGGTTTGCCTTAGGGTCATCATCAGTTGGAAATGACTTGAAGGCACACAACAAGAACAACAACAACAACAAGATTCTTGGAAGTCACACTCTCTCAGCCTCAGGGGAAAGCAATGGCAAATTTCTAAAAGTGTAAAAGTGATCCAGGAACACCCCCCCTGCTTTTTGGGACCTACCCAGGGAGAGGTCGATCTCCTCCTCCTTCTTGGCCAAGAGGAGGGGGCTCAATCCACCCCCAGAGGGGCCCAAGCCTGGCTCTTGGGGATGCTGCTCCTGCTGCTGCCCAGCTCCATGTACCTCCCAGGGCTCCATCGGGGCTGGCTGGCCGGAGGAGGAGGAGGAGGAGGAGGAGGAGGAGGAGGAGGAGGAGGAGGGAGGAGGGACAGGCTCTGGACAGGGACCACTTGGACCCCATCTTTCTCCTCCTGATTCACACCAGCCACTCCTTCTTCCTCCTCCTCCTCCTGCCAGCCAGCCCTCCTCCTCCTCCTCCTCCTCCTCCTCCTCCTCCTCCTCTAGCCTGGCCTTCCTCTCTTCCTCCTCCTCCTGCCTCGTGCCGGCCACCCCTTCTTCTTTCTCCTCCTCCTCCTCCTCTTGCCTGGCCTTCCTCTCTTTCTCCTCCTCCTCCTCCTGCCTCGTGCCAGCCAACCCTCCTTCTTCTTCCTCCTCCTCCTGTCTCAAATCCAAAAATAAAAAGAAAGTATCTTCAGAATGTGTTGTTCCAGTGCAGACTGAAGTTATACATTATGCTCTAGACAGAAGACCTGCTTGTCTGCTCCAGACCATTGTAAATAGGTCAATAAAGTGACCCTTAATTAACCTAACATTTGTAACTAGTCTCAATTACCAGGCCAATAATTGATGACCATGATAGGTCATCAGTTACCCTGAGGAGCTGACAAGCAATAAAGAAGGTTCCTCACCGTGGAAATTGAGCCCCACCATTTGGAGGATGCTGCAGCCAAAAGACAATGGTGTGAATAGACTGGAAGACAGCAAATCCATCAGAGAGCAGAGGAAACTTTTATGCTTCAAACTTCTTAAAAACTGCATGCAAGATGCCTAGCATAATCTATTAAACTGCAGCTTTAAAAGATAGTGAATTGGTTACTTAGCTATCATCTTTTTTAGTGTCTGATGTTATTCCTTTTATAGGATTTGTCATAGTTCAATAGGTGAATTGCTTTTTCATCCTCCAAGAATGTAAACCCTTCACATCAGCTTTCAAAATTGAGAATTGACAGAGACTCCTTTGAAGCAGACAATCACTCACTTGAAAGGAGGAAATCTCCAATCATAATAGCTGATGAATGAGAGCACTCCTATATAATAACTCTATATAAGTATTATATTTTTTTTAAAAAAATATTTGGTGCATTGAAACATAACACTTTGGTCCATGATGGTCAACAGAACTTGTTTGTTTCCCCAGCTATTCAGATGTTTTGTTTGATGATATTTATAATCATCCATTGGATTTCCAGGTTTCCTTTCAATATTATTAATCAGAAACATGAGAGATAGTTTGCAACATTTTCCCATCTCTAATATTATACTTGAAGGTTTTTTTCCATCCCCACCCCCTCTGATTCCAGATGACCTGAGTATGGAACTGCATTTGCCAGGCAGTTCATCAATATCAGCAAATGCAGAGATTGGAAAGTTACCCCCCCCCCAAAAAAAAAAAAGATTAGTTGCAATCACCATTCCAAGAATCCTCCAAATCCCCAATTAGAATGTGGATTTCTTGGCCTGTGAATACAAAACACACCAAACTGTGAGGCTACCAGATGTTTAAGTGAGATGTTTGTCTAGGAATCCTTTTGTTCAGATTAAAATGGTGTGCCATCAGTGCTCTTTCCTGATACAGGCAGACTGACTATGGTGGCACACACATTAATATCACAGTCAGAATACTGCAACCTGCTCTTGAATTGAGATAGCAACTATTACTAATCTTACCACTACATGATGGTCACTTGCTCATATACTAACAGTGCTTGAAGCATTATAGATAAGCCTTTCTGAGGAATTCCACGTGTCTGAGACCATCACTTGCCATCAGATCACCCATAGTTATGACTGGGGTGGAGTGATTTGGGGTGGAATACCAGGAGTCATCACCCAATAGGTCCACTGAGGCCTGGTACCAGGATCATTGCTCTTCAGAGAGAACAAGATTTAAAGATAAAGATGGGCTAAAAAGTTGTCCTATTGTATTTTACTCTATACACAGTATGCATAGTTATATGCTCTTAAAAGACTGATTGTTTCATACTGATTAGCATGGAACTTATGAAAATTCTCTTTGCATAGACAAAATATCTGCATAAGGAACACTTCATTTGTGCTTTCAGAGATACAAAATAGTGTTGGCTTAAAAAAAATGCTTCCTTGAGGTCTGGCCAGAAGATTCCTTGACTTTTAAATTTCCTTTAATAAAACCAGCAAATGTTTTATCCAGTGTTAGAGCCAGATTGCTTGCAGCTTTAATTAATTTGGCTTTTACTGTAATAAATTCTCAGTGTGAGGTCAGATTTATCAAAGTACATCGAATTTTGCTGACTTCTAGGGCTGTTATTCAATTTTAGAAATTTGGCATCAGTTTCAACCATAAGTTGTATTTCCAAGAGTGATCCAAGACTGAATTAGAAAGAGACAAAACAATAAAGTAAGTTCTGTTCATTCCAAACACCAAGTTTTGTAACCCTTTCATACCAGGATACCCTTTTCTTCACCAATTACTAAAACTCAGACTTGGAAAAAATCACTCTTTTTACACTGCAACTCTGAGGCTCTCTCACCAACATAGTCACCAGTTCTGCAGGCTCAGGGATTCTCATATATGTAATTCAGAAGATAGCTTATCCAAATACTGGTCCAAATAACAGCTATATACTGGATGATATCTAGAAACTCTAAAACTAGGAATGTATGAGAATCTTGTTTCATTTAAGCATTCAAGGACACTGTGTACTTGACTGTTAAAAATTTTGGGTGGCATTTAATATTGCAGTTACACATTCTCAACCTAAAGCTACCAATCTGTAAATGCTTTGTATTGAGCAAAACTATATAAATGGCACCCCAACCTGCCTCAGAAAGAAGCAGAACCCTCAAACAAAAGTGTGTCAGTTGCTGAGTGGGTGGGGCTTTGGTGAGTCACATCTGTGAATCAATAGGGGGTGGAGCTAGCCAACTAGCTCAATACAACTCCTCCCAGAGGCTTTCCAGGCCAGTTCCTGCCAGGAAGGAGAAGGAAAGCAGTTTCTGGGCAGCCATTTTGAGTGGGTGAGTGTTTAATTTTTTTTTAAATCTTAGGGAGAGTGTATCTGTTGTGGAGCAGATGGGGCTTTGGTGGGTCAGATCTGTGACTCAATAGGGGGCAGAGCTAGCCTACTAGCTCTATACAATTCTTCCCATAATTTAAAAGGCTTTTAAGTTTGCTTGTTGTTGTTTTTTTCTCAGAGGAAGAGAGTCAGAGACTTGCCTCCAGAATAAGGTAGCATCCAGGAGCTTTCTGTAGAGTTCAAAACCCAGTTCATTGAGCTCGCTGACAGAAACTGGTGAAAAAGTCAAGAGAAGAAAGGCCCTTTACGTGGGTCTTTTCCAGGGGAATTTTTGAGAGAGAAGTCTACAGTCTTGTTTCACTGTTTTCTGAGGATTTCTCAATAAGGACACTGAGGAAGTTGCTGCAGTCACCTGAAACACTTGTGGGATGTTTGCTTTCTTGCCAAGAGATGTGGGGAACTTCACCTGCACCAAGAGCAAGTTGGTGGCCCTCCTGGAAGAGAACGTACAGCAGCTGGAGGCCCAGGTAGCTACACTTCAGCTTATTAGAGAGCAAGAGGTTTTCCTGGATAGAGCAGAATTAATGGTCTTGACAGGGACCACACAGAGGAAGTTGTTGAGGAGGAGGTCACTTTGTGCACAGAGGAGATAGACAGCTGCAGGAACATCACACACAGAAGTAGGGAAACCAGGGTTCATTCTGGGAGCTTGCAGCTACAGAATCAATTTGAAGCTCTCTCCCTAATCAAGAATAAAGAGTATGTATAGAGACATCCCAGCCCAGATTTTATAGAAAAGGAAAAATTACCATGAGCTAATACAATACTTAAGATAGAATAATATTAGTTATAAATGGGGGGAAATAGGAGTAATTTTCTCCATAAGAAGAGAAAAATTCTGGATTGACACACAAGAGAAAGCCAAGGAATTAATAGAGAAGAACAATACAGAAGAAGGATGTTCACCTAGGGAATTTAAAGGAAAAACAACAAGATCGAACAAGGAAGGACCAAAAATAAGAACAAGAGCAGAAGAAAATATACAATGGAAAAAACAATATGAAGATCAAGAAAAGGGGAAATCGAATGATCCAGTGTATCAATCCTCAGGAGCCGAGGACGCAGATGAAGAAAAAGAAGATAAAGAAGAAGAAGAAATACCATTGGACAGAAGACTAGAAAAAGAGGAACAGGAAGAAGATCAAGAAAGTGTGGGACTAAAGATAAAGATACTACAAATGAGGAGAGGAAACAGAAAGGCAAGGCAAAAGAGAAGAAGAGATATACTCGAACAGTGTCAAAGACAAGGAAAGGGAAAACATTTAATAGAAAGTATTAGTGTAACAAAGTTTACCATTAAATAAAGGATGTCAATTAAATTAATGACATGGAATGTAAATGGCCTAAATTCAAAATATAAATGTAGGAAAATATTGCACTTCCTATCCAAGCAAATAAACAAACAAAAAACCCCCCACAAAATTACGTGTATACAAGAAACTCATTTAAGATTTAAAGATGTGAGATTATTAGAGAATAAAAAACTGGGCAAAGTGTTTACAGCATCAAATGAGAGAGCTAAGAAAAAAGGTGTCACAATTTATGTCAGGAATCCTTGAAGGCTAAAGAAATCTTCAAAGATATTGCAGGACATTATCTAGCAATAGAATTAGAATTATAATTTGGAAAAATAATATTATTAAACATTTATGCCCTGCAGGAAAATAAAGCTAATTTTTTAAGGACTTGAAAGAGAAATTAAGAGACCATGATTATGAAAGGTAGATAATAGCAGGAGATTGGAACGGGGTGGTAGATCCGGAGGTAGACAGATCTTCATATAGTTCTACGAGAAAATATCAAGGTAAATTACCAGCTACTGCTCAAGAGTTAATAAAAGAACATAACTTGATTGATGTATGGAAGACTAAACACGTAGGTTCTATAGATTATACCTTCTTTTTGGATAGGTTCAAATCCTGGTCAAGGATAGATATGATTTTTGCTTCTAAGATAATGCTTAAGGAGTTTTCTACAATAGAGATCTTCTCAGAACACTCTCAGACCATAGTCCAGTGTCATTATTTATGTGGCCAAGGAAAAGAGAATATTCTTGGCATTTAAAAGAATCACTGTTAGTAGATGAAGAAATTGTTAATAAGATAAGATAAGAGTTAAAATTATACTTCCAGAAAAATTTAGACAAAGAAATGCTACAAGTAGTATGGGATGCCAGTAAGGCAGTTGTAAGGGGTTTGTTAATTCAACAAGAAAGTAGGAAGAAGAGGCTAAAAGCAGAAAAAGAAAAAGAATTGCTAAAAAAGTTAGAACAAAGAGAACAAGAACATAAAAGGAAACCTAAAGATTTAAAGATATGTCTAGAAATACAGAAAATTAAAAATCAAATTAAACAAATTTCAATGCAAGAAATAACTAATAAAATCAAATATGTAAAACATTATCATTTTGAAACCACAAATAAAGTAGGGAGACGGTTAGTATATAGGCTGAAGAAAGAAAAGGGAAAAAACAAGATTCCTAAACTTAAATATAAAGAAAAAGAAGTAACATTACAAAGCAAAATAAAACAAGCAGTTCAAGAACTCTATAGTGACCTCTTTACAGTGCAAAGGATGACACAAGAGAGAAGAATTCAGGTGAGAGAGTATATAAGGAAGATACAACTTTCCAAATTAGATGAATAAATTATAAAAGATCTAAACTTGCCAATATCAATAGCAGAAATAGATCAGGCGATAATGGAATTAAAAGATCGTAAAGCTCCAGGACCTGATGGCCTAACAGCGAAATATTATAAAACATTTAAGGATGACTTGGCTATTATACTGCATAAAACCATCCAAAATATAATGGTAAATATCCAGAGTCCTGGGGGCAATAGTTAATTACTCTTATATGGAAAGAAAATAAAGATCCTGAAAATATAAGCAATTATCGCCCAATTACGCTTCTAACTATAGATTATAAAATATATGCATCTATATTGACAAAAAGACTGAAAAAAGTTCTAGCAAAATGGATTCATGAAGATCAAGTGGGATTTTTACCCAGGCGCAACATAAAAGATAATATAAGAATAGTATTAAACATTATAGAAAAATATGGCCACCAAAAATCAGGTAAACTGGGTATGGTCTTTTTGGACCTTGAGAAAGCATTCAATAATGTATGCTGGGACTTCTGGGACATAGTTTTGAAAGAGAGTGGAATTCAAGTGAGGTACATTAATTGAATTAGGAATATATATGCTAACCAAAAAAAAAAAAAAAGTAATAGTAAATGGTGAAAAAACAACAAGCTGTAAGATAAATAAAGGAACGCGGCAAGGCTGTCCACTTTCTCCGCTGCTGTTTATTATGACTATGGAAATTATGAACAACAACAACAATAAAAAGATGTGATAAAATATTTCAGTTCCCAAAAATACAAAAATAAGTATAGTTTGCTAGCTTTCGCTGATGATATTGTAATATTTTTGGAAAATCCCATGGAGAATATAATACAACTAGAAGAAACCCTTGACTAATTTACTATTTTGGCTGGATTTAAGATAAACAAATCCAAGAGCGGAATACTAACTAAAAATCTAAAAAAAAAAGAAGAATTTAAAAAACAAAACAAACAGAATACCAGCTTATTGATAAAGTAAAATATTTAGGAATAGTAATTTCAAAAAAGAAAAATGAATTATATAAGAATAATTACATAACCGTATGGAACAATATCAAGTCAGATTTAATGATATGGGTTAAACAACAGCTATCTCTATTAGGTAGGGTAGCCTTGGTTCAGATGAATGTGCTACTGTGAATGCTTTTCCTTTTCCAAACAATCCCTATTCTAACATCAAAATACCCCTTCAAGAACTGGAAACAAGACATCACTAAATTTATTTGGCAGGGGAGAAAACTCAGGATCAAAGTATTAGCAATGCAAGATAGGAATGAGAAAGGTGGAATGGGCCTGCTGAATCTGGAAATATACTATAATGCCTGCACATTTCTATGGATAAAAGATTGGAAAACTCTTAAAAACTTGAAACTTATGGAATTGGAAGGCTATGGGATGAAAGTAGGATGGCACAATATACTTGGCTATGGGAAATCTAAGGTAGGAAAAGAGTTCAATAATCACAGTATAATAATAATAATAATAATAATAATAATAATAATAATAATAATAATAATTTATATCCTGCCCTTTGGGGACCCAATCAGAAGAGCTTTATTCATCATTTGAAAGAAATATAAAATATATTTTTGGTCACAGATACCATTGTGGGTTTCACCACAAGAGGCATATCATAAGAATGAAGGTCCACTACAAAGAAGCTGGATCACATATGAAAAGATTCTGGAGAAGACACAGGAAGGGGTAAATATAAAGTTGAAAGAAGATTTATAGAAAGAGGGAATCAAGATTAATTGGATAAAGTATCTTCAATTAAAAGAGGACTTTAGAAAAGATAGAGAGGAGCCAGGAATAGAAGTGGAATTTAATGCTTTTGATAAAATCGTCAAGGGATGTGAACAGCACTGAATAGGGAAAATGTACAAGATATTGATAGATATAGAACTAAGTGGCGAAATGGTGAAAGAAAACATGATCAAGTGGATGCAGAATATTGGTAATTCTATATCTTTAGAACATTGGAAGAATATATGGATTGATAGTACGAAATTTACCAAATGCAATGCTTTAAAAGAAAACTTTTATAAAATTTTTATAGATGGTACATAACACCCACCAGACTAGCAAAAATACAGAATAAAGGTGGTAAAACCTGCTGGAAATGTAAGGTTAAGCTGGGTACCATGTATTACATGTGGTGGCATTGTAAAAAGGTTAAAGATTATTGGAAAATAATTCATAGAGCAATGGGAAAAATACTACAGAAAACCATCCCCTTAAAACCGGAACGTTTCTTGTTAAATATGCTAGATGTAATGAAAGATAAGCTTAGCCAAGATGAAAAAAGTTTAGTGTTATACATGATACCAGCGGCCAGGGTAACATATGCACAATACTGGAAATTGGAGAAGACACCTACCATACAAGAGTGGCAGATTAAACTAAATGAATTAGCAATCATGGATAAACTATCCATACATGCTGCAGGAAAATAATTACAACTATATGAAAAGAAATGGAAGCAAATTAAAATAGATCTGCAATAAATTAGAATAGTGGAAAATATATGATTAAAGAAGGGCTGGTCGAGGGGAATAGATAGATTACCATTGGTGTGCATTTTATAAATATAAAATATATATACACGTCTAGTTTGGTTGATTAAATTATTGCTTCCTAGGTTATTAAGGAAATAAAAGAGTAAGAGTTCAATATTATTACACAAAAGACCCCCCTGATGCGTCGGGAGGGGTTCTATGTTGCGCCGGCCAGTTAAATGATGCCAGATGCATGATTGGCTGGGCGGGGGGAAGTCCCAACCCTTCCTCCACCACCCAGCCAATCAGGAAAGGGATCCTCTAGGATCCCTACTCGCTGGTGGTCTCGCATATCGCAAGACTACCAGCGAGAATTTAGGCTATAAAGCCCATCGGCCTCCATGTGGGAGCAGCCATTTTAGAACTGCAGACAAGCGAGTGAGGGGGGGCTAGGTTGAAGCCCCTAGCCTTGTCCCCTCCAGCGGGGAATGAGGTTTTGGTGTTGGCCCGAGTTATTTGGGCCCACCAGGATTGCTGCTGCGGCCATTTGGAGGATGTTTGGAGAACGTGGGCTGATTTGGCATCAGCCCATGTTGCTAGGCCCGCCGTGGATCACGGCTGCGACCTTTTCCACTTGTTGGTTGCAGCAGCCGCGTTAGGACCCCTCCCTGCTACGGAGCGGGGCCTCGGTGGCGGTGCCACTCCTGACCACATGGAGCAGGCCAGGCAGGAGTGAAGAATAGGAGGAAAGAGGCCTAGATGGCCAAGGTTTGAGGCACAGCCCTGCTTGAGTGGGGGTGCCTTGGGTTTATTTGTTGGAAAGTCAATTAAATAATAATAATAATAATAATAATGGAGGCCTTGTGGCCAGTAGTCCCATTGGGCTGTTTTATATTCAATTTATAGTACACTTGACAGTCGATTCTGGCTTGGCTTTTGTGTCCCTAAAAGGGAATATGCAGGCCTAATTGGCATTATATGGTATTATAGCACTTGCCAGTGAATTCTGGCTGGGCTTCTGTGTCCCTAAAAGGGAAAGGGCAGGCCTAATTGGCCTTATTTGGTGTTATAGCATATTGCCAGTGGATTTTGGCTTGGCTTCTGTGTCCCAAAAAGAGAAAGGGTAGGCCTAATTGGCATTATTTGGTGTTATAGCACTTGCAAGTGGATTCTGGCTTGGCTTCTGTGTCCCAAAAAGGGAAAGAGCAGGCTTAATAGGCCTTATTTGGTGTTATAGCACTTGCCATTGGATTCTGGCTTGGCTTCTGTGTTCTAAAAAGGGAAAGGGCAGGCCTAATTGACCTTATTTGGTGTTATAGCACTTCCCAGTGGATTCTGGCTTGGCTTCTGTGTCCCAAAAAGGGAAAGGGCAGGCCTAATAGGCCTTATTTGGTGTTATAGCATATTGCCAGTGGATTTTGGCTTGACTTCTGTGTCCCAAAAAGGGAAAGGGCAGGCCTAATTGGCCTTATTTGGTGTTATAGCACTTGCCAGTGGATTCTGGCTTGGCTTCTGTGTCCCTAAAAGGGAAAGGACAGGCCTAATTGGCCTTATTTGGTGTTATAGCACTTGCCAGTGGATTCTGGCTTCACTTCTGTGTCCCTAAAAGGGAAAGGGCAGGCCTAATTGGCCTTATTTGGTGTTATAGCATATTGCCAGTGGATTTTGGCCTGGCTTCTGTGTCCCAAAAAGGGACAGGGCAAGCCTAATTGGCCTTATTTGGTGTTATAGCACTTGCCAGTGGATTCTGGCTTGGCTCTTGTGTCCCAAAAAGGGAAGGTGGCAGGCCTCGGTGGCCTTATGTGGTGGTATTGCACTAGCCAGTTTATTCTGGTTTGGCTCTGGTGTCCCAAAACGGGAATTTGTGGGTTTTTTGGCCATTAATGGTTTCCTATTAGGACAAGTAGTCTGGTGCGGGGGGGGGGGGGGGGGCAGTGCTTCTTGTACAATTTAGTACTCTGTCCTAAAAGGAAGGGAGTGATATTAAAATAAATAAATAAATAAATAAATAAATAAATATAAAAAATAAAAATCAACAGCTATTCAACATTGGGTGAGCTGTTATACTCTCAACATTGGCCATTCTTAATCCTTGTAGGGCGGCTGTGTTAAGTATTGTTGCCTAAGGGTTTTAGATTTAATTGAACATTTAAACCCTTAACAGACTAATTGTATTTTATCACTAGACAGTCATGCTGCGCAGTAAGTCCCTGTCTAAGTGGCGTGTGGCTCCTTCTGGGCCCAATACAGGGCGGTCAGTACCAAAGGGATTGAAGGAATCACAGGCCAAGGATGATGAGATTGCAGCTCAGTTGACGCAACTAGGATGCACTATGCAGGCCCGTGTTGCTGTTTGTGAACAACTAACACAACAAAGGGGTCAAGGTTCTACTCCAGGGTCCCTAGCGACTGCAGTGTTAAGTAGGGACCAAGTTTATGGGCAGCAGGTTACACAGGTGCAACCAATTACTTCACCTGGTATTGCTTCTGAGGACGTAACATGTGGTACTCCAGTTGCATCTGCTATGGAGGTTGGTCAGCCAACCATAACAGATGTTATGGAACTGTTAAAAAGAGTTCCAGGTGTGGCACAAAAGGGAGTGGCTGCCCTTGTGCTTGAGCAGCCTACTCTGACAGACTTATATAGTTTCGTCCAGAGGGCTGTGGTTTTGGGACATGGTGGGGTGTCTGCACCGGAAACAAGTGAAATTGCTAACAGGGATGGGGGAAGTGTTTCTGCCAATTCACAGATTGGCACCCGAGAGGAGGCATGGGCACACTCGGTGGGAGCATCACAAACATCTGGGGAGGCTGCTCAGAAATTGGCTAATACAGGTTTGTCCCCGCCTTTGAATGCTACAAATCCTTGGCCCAACTTGGTGTGGTCCCCTGGTGGTCAAGTTGGTAACAATGTTGGTGGGACAAGTTCCTTCAATGTTTCTGTAGCAGCACCTTCGACTTTATCATTTGCACATGACGTGCCTGATTTGAGGGTGCAAGCTGAGCAGCTTTCGGTCAACAAGGTAAGTGACACAAGGCCTTTGGTCACAGTGGTTGCCTTTGGTCTGGCTGGAGTCAACGGGGCAGTTGAGTGCAACTCCTATGCTGGGATTTCAACTCCCTTAGGATCTCATCTTCCCCTCGCTACTAAAGAGAGAATATGAAAAGGGGATTACACCGACCTATTTTCAGTGGCTTTTCGCGACCCTGAGCCACGAATTATGGTTAAGGATGGGGTTCTGTTCAGTCTCCCCAAAGAATTCCAGGCTCACAAGCATCCTAAGCTGGAAAGGAACTTCGTGAACTGGATGATGGGATTTACCTTATATAGAGATGTGATGGAACAAAAAGACCTGTTTAGAGCTCCTGATTTTTCAAAGTTCCAAGAAATTATGATCAAAGCGTACACAAATTGTCATTTCAATTCAAGGGAAGCAGCATAGCTCCAGTACGATGAACAATTCAGGATGAGGGCTGCTATGGATCCTTCTTTGTCTCGGCAGCATGTCCAATCCAAACTTTGGGCAGATGTTATGCTAGGGGCCTCCTCTTTGAGCAGGTGTGACAATGGCTTTGTGCCTATGGTCGCACAGCTGAAAGGGCAGTATGCGAGGCCTAGCACGGGAGAGAGAAAGGTTACTGGTTTATGCTAGGATTTCAACTCTGGCAAGTGCTCTAGGCAGCCCTGTAGGTTTGAACATAAATACAACATCTGCAGGGGTAATCACCCAGGCACGTCCTGTTTCAGAGGAAGGAAGGCTGGGGCTGGAGCCTCCTGGCAACCTTCAGCAGCAGGAGGGAAAAGCGCCAACACCAATTAAACTGGATATTTTGGCTGCTTGGTTGCAAATTTACCAGAACAGGGATTCCGCTCAATATTTGTTAGGCGGGTTTTTAAATAGTTTTACTATTCCTTATACAGGTTTGAGGGTCACCGATTTGCGCCTAATGCGCATTTGGTGAGGGAGTTACCAGAGGTAGTCAGCGATAAGCTGGCTAAAGAGTTGGCTGCTGGCCACATCAATGTCTGCCAATGCCGACACTAAGGCTGTCACCTTGGGCGTCATTCCTAAGAAGGCGCCGGGTGAGTTCCATTTTAATTTACAATTTGTCATACCCAAAAGGGGAATCTGTTAATGGTGCCATTGATCCAGTTTTGGCATTGGGATAATACGCATCATTTGATGCAGCAGTGTGTAAATACCTTGTCAGCATTTCAGGTGTTGATGGCTGAGATGGGAGTTCCATTGGCGGAGGAAAAGACGGAGGGTCCCAGCACCCGTTTGACCTTCGTAGGTATGGAGTTAGACACTAATCTTGGTTAGAGCCCCAGCAGGTCAAATTTGTCCTGTTTCAACTTCGTTGGACTATCTTAACTTCATCTCACCGGCCCAGGCTATTGACAGATGGGGCGTCGGTGGTACAGGGCTTTCAGGTCCTACATTCGCCCGTAAGGTCGTGATTGGATTGGTGATATTTGGTTGAGGGGTTGTGATTATACTTAATTGTTTTTCTTTTCAAGCAGATGTGAATCCAGAAGAGGTCTGGATCATCGGGCACAGTCTTGTCTTTTTGGCGGAACATCGTGTGCTCCAATCATTTCGTGATTGGAACATGGGGATACAAGAGGTACAGACAGTTCGATGGTTCGGTCAAGGAGAAATGCTATGGGGAGCTCTCATTCTGCGAATCATCAAGTTATCTGCAACGTTCACACCGCCTAAGATTCTACTGGTTCATTTGGGGGAAAATGACCTTGTTCAAGTACTGTGTTTCAAGTTAGCCAAGAAGATCCTGAATGACAGGTAAGACATTAAACAGCGACTCCCGAACACGGTGGTGATGTGGACCAAGTTTTTGCCACGATGCATGTGGCTGGGAGCAAGAAAGGACACTTCGATCAATGCGGCCTATCATTGGCTGTATAGATCTATGGTTAAGAAGCTTAGGGGTTTGGGGATTCGTGTTGTTGATCACGAAGGTATTCAGATTGGTATGCCACATTTGTACAGGGGTGATGGGGTTCATCTCTCCCCTGAGGGTTGTGATGTATACTTGGAGTCTATTACTCGTCACATTGAATGAGCTCTCCTGGGGGGGAGGGGATGCCAAGCTAGGTTGGCCCCCTCCTGTGGCGGGCAGAACCCCCCCCCCCCGGGATAATTTAGTTAATTGGAATTAAAAAATTGGTACAAGTTGATTTGGACAAAGAGTATACGTCAATGGGTTAACAAAAAGTTTTGCTATGTTGTCATCAAACAAGTTGATGATGTCATAGACAAGTTACATCATTGATTAAATTATGACATCATTTCTGGTCGGGGGAGATGAGTTAATTGAGTGTTTAAGAGGATTTAGATGTTCTTGACACATTAGGAATACACGTGTCTAGAACAATATAAAAAGGTAATTTAATTAATTGTTAATGATTTGGTTTAAGACCCTGTACAAATAAAGTTGTGGTCAAGTGCTTGCAACCATAATACTGAGTTTGGTGTCATTTTTGTGCCTGTGCAACCCCCCCGACGCGTCAGGAGGGGTTCTGTGTTGCGCCGGCCAGTTAAATGACTCCAGATGCATGATTGGCTGGGCGGGGGGAAGTCCCGCCCCTTCCTCTGCCACCCAGCCAATCGGGAAAGGGATCCTCTAGGATCCCTACTCGCTGGTGATCTCGCGTATCGCGAGACTACCAGCGAGAATTTAGAGCTCTAAAGCCCATCAGCTGCCATGTGGGAGCAGCCATTTTAGAACTGCAGACAAGCGACCCAACCCACCCACCCTTTGCTAATTGAGGCTTAAGTAATTATTCTCAGGCTACAGCTGGTCGCCTTATGGGGCCGGGAGGGAATTTTCCCAGAGTTATTATAACCTGGGTTTTTCGCCCTCCCAGAGAATAAAATGGGGTCTGCTTGTACTTTTTAGTTTGTATTGTTATGGATAGAAGCAATTGTTATTCGCAATTTGTTCATTTTGCATTGGGGCCAAGTTAAGTTATTTTGTCACAACTGGGTATCAGGGTCCTGGTAAGGATATGTGCTATCAATAATTAAAATACTTTTGGCGGGCAGAGACCCCCCCTTGGAATAATTTAGTTCAGGGGTAGGCAACCTTCCCCCTTTAAGGGCCGAGGGACTTCAGCTCCCAGAAGCCTCAGCCATGTTGGCCAATAGCTCCTGGGATTCTGGGAGCTGAAGTCCCTCATCCCTTAAACGGGAAAGGTTGCCTACCCCTGATTTAGTTAATTGGAATTAAGAAATTGGTTCAAGTTGATTTGGACAAAGAGTATATGTCAATGGGTTAACAAAAAGTTTTGCTATGCCATCATCAAACAAGTTGATGATGTCATAGACAAGTTACGCCATTGATTAAATTATGACGTCATTTCCAGTCAGGGGGAGATGAGTTAATTGATTGAGTGTTTAAAAGGATTTAGATGTTCTTGACACATTAGGAATACACTGTCTAGAACAATATAAAAAGGTAATTTAATTAATTGTTAATGATTTGGTTTAAGACCCTGTACAAATAAAGTTGTGGCCAAGTGTTTACAACCATAATACTGAGTTTGGTGTCATTTTTGTGCTGGTGCAACTGGTGTAAATCTATGTTTACAGTAGAAATTATGTATATAATATATAGAGATGATTGTGAATAATATAAGTATCATGTGGTAAGGAAATGTGATTTCAATAACATTCTATGTTCAGGCCCAAAAGTGTGTAGATGGTATTGGGAGTAGGAGCGAAGTCGGATAAAGAGAATTTGTTTGTTTTGTTAAAATACATTGAAATTAGCACCATTTAGATTTTCATGTATGGAATGGAAGTATATTTTGTTTTAATTATTAATGTATATAAGAATGAAGAGGAATCACAGCAGGGACAGTCCTCAGGGAGAGTGCAGGGGACAGCCACTGCTAAGCCTCAGAGGAGGCATGTGGTGGTGGTGGTGGGGACTCCTTATTGAGAGCTACAGAAGCAGTGGTTTGTGAGTCTGACAAGTTATTCCGGGAGGTCTGTTGTCTCCCTGGGGCAAAAATCTGTGATGTGACAATGAGGCTGATAAGACTTGTCAAGTCTAATGACCATTACCCCTTTCTCTTGGTCAATGTGGGAACCAATGATACTTCAAGGCATAGTCTTCAGAAGGGATTATGAGGCTTTGGGTAGGAAGCTGAAGGAGCTGGATGCACAGATTGTAATCTCATCTCTCCTCCCAGTTGAAGGGCATGGTCCAGGAAGAGGAAGGAAGATAGCAGACATGAATAACTGGGTCCATAGATGGTGCCGCCAAGAACGATTTGGATTCTTGGATCATGGGCTGCGGTTCCATGAGGGTGGACTTCTAGCAATGGGCTGTATCTCACACCAGTTGCAGAAATTTTTTTGCCAATAGTCTTAAACATTTGATCAGGAGGGTTTTAAACTGAGTCATGTGGGGAAGGGAGACATTATCTTGGAAGGTATTTTGGAAGGCAGGAGTACATCATGGGCAGGAGATAATAGTCAAAGTGTTACAGAGAGAACAAGGCAAATAATGTAAGGGCCCAACAGTGGGAGGCAAAAAACCTCACACAGGCAGCAAGTGGGTAGGACCCATGCTCTTAGATGTCTCTATACTAATGCATAGAGCATGGGAAATAAACAAGATTAACTTGAACTCCTAGCACAACAAAGCAAATACGATATAATAGGTATCACTGAAACCTGGTGGGATGAGTCTCATGACTGGAATGTAGGAATAGAGGGGTATAACCTTTTTAAGAGAAATAGGCCAAATAGGGAAACAGAAGGAATAGCATTGTGTGTCAGGGATGTTTACACCTGTGAAGAGATCCAGGACAGAGATCTGGATAAAAATTAAAGGGGAAGGAAACAACAGGGATGTTATAGTGGGAGTTTACTACAGACCAACAAGTCAGACTGAGGAATTGGATGATGCCTTTCTAGAATAGATGACCACATACTCAGAAAGGAGAAATGTAGTAGTGATGGGTGACTTCAACTATCCTGATATTTGCTGGAAGTCAAACTCAACCAATACTTCAAGTTCAAGCAAATTCCTCACTTGCCTTGAAGACAAATTCTTTGTCCAAAAGGTGGAAGAGGCAACAAGGACATCAGCTATTTTAGATCTGGTCCTAACCACCAGGGATGACCTGGTGAATGGGGTGCAAGTGGTGGGATCCTTAGGTGGGAGTGATCATGTTCTTCTAAAGTTTCATATACAGTGGAAAAGAGAAGCCAGGCATAGTCAAACACTCATTCTAGACTTTAGGAGAGCTGATTTCAACCAACTTAGGGAAACACTGGGAAGTCAGGTATATTAAAGGAGAAGCGAATTCAGGATGGATGGGAGTTTCTCAAAAGGGAGATACTGAGGGCAAAATCTCAAACTATTTGAATGAGAAGGAAAAATGGGAGATGTCTCACGAAATAGGGTGGGGTGACAAAAGAACTTTCAACTGAACTAAAATTTAAATGAGAGATGTATAAGAAATGGGAAAGGGGCGAAATCACTAAAGAGGAATTCAAACAGCTAGCTAGCACATGTAGGGCTAAAGTCAGGAAAGCTAAAGCACATAATAAGCTTAGGCTTGCTAGAGGGGTTAGGAACAATAAAAAGGGCTTCTTGGGGTATGTCTGTAGCAAAAGAAAGAAGAAGGAAATGGTAGGGCCACTGCTCAGAGAAGATTGAGAAATTCTAACTGGGAACAGAGAAAAGGCAGAACTACTCAACACCTTCTTTGCCTCAGTCTTCTCACAAAAGAAAAGGGTGTTCAACCTGAGGAAAATGGAGCAGAGGACACAATAGGGTAAATGCAGCACAGAATAAGTAAAAAGGAGGTACAGGAATACCTGGTTAACCAAAATGAATTTAAGTCTCCAGGGCCAGATGAACTACATCCAAGGATATTAAAAGAACTGGCAAATGTAATCTCAGAGCCACTGACCATAATCTTTGAAAACTCCTGGAGAATAGGAGAAGTCCCAGAAGCTGGAGGAGGGCAAACATTGTCCCCATCTTCAAAAATGGGGAAAAGAGGATCCCAACAACTACCTCCCAGTTAGTCTGACATGAATACTGGGAAAGATTCTAGAACAGTTCATTAAACAGAGAATCTGTGAACATTTAGAAGGGAATGCCATAATCACTAAAAGTCAACATGGGTTTCTCAAAAACATGTCATGCTAGACTAATTTGATCTCTTTTTTTTTTGATAAAATTACCAGCTTGCTAGATGAAGGGAATGCAGTAGACATATCTTGATTTCAGTAAGGCTTTTGACAAGGTCCCCCACGATATTCTTGCAAACAAGATAGTAAAATGTGGGCTAGACAATACAACTGTTAGGTGGATTAGTAATTGGTTGACTGACTGAATCCAAAGGATGTTCAGAAATCGCTCCTCTTCATCCTAGAGAGACATGACCAGTGAGATGCCACAGGGTCCTGTCCTGGGCTCAGTGCTATTCAACATTTTTATCCATGATTTGGATGAAGGAATAGGGGGCATGCTTCTCAAATTTGCAGATGACACCAAATTAGGAGGAATAGCTAATACCCCAGAAGACAGGATGAAAATTCAAAATGACCTTTATAGATTAGAAAGCTGGGCCAAAGCTAACAAAATGAATTCCAACACAGAGAAATGTAAGGTACTGCACTTAGGGCAAAAAAATGAAATGCATAGATATAAGATGGGGGACACCTGGCTTAACAAGACTACGTGTGAAAGGGACCTAGGAGTTCTAGTGGACCACATATTGAACATGAGTCAATAGTGTGATGCTACAGCTAAAAAGGCCAATGCAATTTTAGGCTGCATTAATAGAAGTATAGTATGTAGAATAAGGGAAGTAATCATGCCACTGTATTCTGCTTTGGTCAGGTCCTACCTGGAATACTGTGTCCAGTTCTTGGCACCACAATTCAAAAAGGATGTTGAAAAACGAGCAAGTCCAGAGGAGGGCAACTAAAATGGTGAAAGGTCTGGAAACTATGCCCTATGAGGAACGACTTAGGGAACTGGGTATGTTTAGCTTGGAGAAGAGGTGGTTAAGAGGGGATATGATAGCCCTCCTTAAATATTTGAAGGAATGTCATATTTAGGAGGGCGTTAGCTTGTTTTCTGCTACTCCAGAGAATAGGACTCAGAACAATGGATACAAGCTACAAGAAAAGAAATTCCACCTCAACATTAGGAGGAACTTCCTGACAGTAAGAGATGTTCAACAATGGAACACACTCCCTTGGAGTGTGGTGGAGTCTCCTTCTTTGGAGATGTTTAAACCAAAGCTGGATGGCCATCTGTCAGGAATGCTTTGATTTTGAGTTCCTGCATGGCAGGGGATTGGACTGGATGACCCTTGTGGTCTCTTCCAACTCTATGATTCTATGAAAAGCAGGATCCTTGTTGCAAGGATCCTTCAGAGATTATAAAATGGGGGGGGGGGGAGAGGGAGCCGGGAGTAAAAGGCATACTCTTAGCAAAGTCATGCGATCGAGCTGAAGATTTTCAGACATCACACTTATCCAGGACTTAATGCATGAAGATCCAGGAATGCTCCAACAACAAACCATTCCTGGATAAGCATGATGTCATCTGATTGTGTGACTTTGCCAGGGGCCTTTTTCTTCCCCAATTTTCCCCCATCTGATAGTCTCCCTTGTTGCAGCTTTGATTCCTGGGAGATGGAGATAGAAATGCCATCTACCTTGCGCCCTGATTGGGAGCCAAATGGACCTCCCTCATCCAAGCAGCTGCTGGCTCTTAAGGTTGTCAGCTAGGTCAGACCATGAGATCTTAGTATAATTAAATTATGCATACATAACTATGGGCCAATACAGACGGCCCATTTGGGGTGGCTCTCGGCTGCACCTGGGAACGGAAGATTGGGGCCACAGGAACTACATGCCGTGGCCCTGATCATCATTTTTGCTGCCCCCAAAAGAGCAGCAAAATGACATTCCTTTTGGGGGTGACAAAAGGCCGCCATTTCAGCTGCTGCAATGGCTTTTTTGAGCCCCTTTGGCTCAGCGTTTGTGCATGCTGTGCCAAGAGGGTGTCCTGACACAGCATCCTGTGTGGATGGGCATGTGGCATCAGAATGGCATTGAGGTGGAGTTGTGATGGTGGGCCTGTGGCTGCCCTGCCCCAACTCCACCCCCAGGCCGGCCCTTTGTGCCAGTCTGCATCAGCCCTAAGATTCCTATGTAGAATACCGGTGCTTCTTGTGAATCCCTATATATTCAGCTATGTTTGTTTAATTGAATTATAGTTATCTGTTGTTGTTTTTGTCAGTGATCTCTCATTTTAACATTTATGTGGCTGGCAGACAAAACATTCTCTCCATGCTAGGAAGAGCTTTATCAATTCTGTTTGGCCAGTGCCACTGGAGTAGAATGCTGTTTCACTCCATTTTGGAAGAATTTTCACTTACTTGTAACCTGAAATTTTTTGGTGGAAGGAATTTGAGGTTTAAACAGCTGAATGTGAAATAAGCCAAAACTGATGCATTTTCCCATCCTTAACTGGAATTTAGGGCCTCGGCAGATGGCTTATTGAGCCGTCTTGGAGGCCCGGAAGAGGAGGAGCCACCTTCCTCTTCCTGAGGTCGCCCTGGGAGCTGCCGGCCCTCCGCACGGCCGGCACTTCCGGGGCAACCTCCCACCGCAGCAACTGCACGTGCTGCGGTGGAAAAGGCAGGGAAAGTGCGCCCTACGCTTTTAGGGGGCACTTTCCCTGTCTTGTGGAAGGAGCGCTGATTTTGCGCTCCTTTTAGGGACGCCGCAGGAGCGCTGCGGTCCAGCTGCCGAGGTCCCGCGGTGCTCTGGACCAGGGCGTCCCCGACGCCCTGGTCTGCATCCCCCCTTAATGTCTAATTACATGTTAACTTTAATCTGTAACTTGAAGTATCCCCCCATTCAAAAGGAAGTGCAGACAATTTCTACAATCCAGGCTGGCATTGAAAGGGTGCAAAAAGATTGACCCCCCCCAAAAAAAGACCCCCATGCACTTTTCCCTCATTCCTCAAATTTAGCATTGAGTAATTTAAAATATCAGTTAAACATTTAGAAATACCATTTAGACATCCAAAGAAAAGGGACAGGTGAAGCTACCATAGGAATGTGAATAAAGCAATTATAAGAGTTTTAGGTGTGAACAATTTCAATGTCTTAATTGGGAGGAAAAACCTTTATCCCCATCTCCTCTAGATACACCCCTACTTGCTCCAAATAAAGGAGTGAGGGGAATCTAGAGGCTGTGTAGGGGGAAAGATCCATTTTGCTAAGGAACTAGTGATGTTTGTCAAATACAAGATCCCTTTCAGGGCATAGAAACTAGATGCTGTGGTGGCTGGTGATGCCCATATGTTAGGGATTTCTAGGTCCCCCTCCTTCTCCTGCCTGAACTAGATAGGACTCCTTGAGACCACCTTTCCTATCTAAAAAACTCACCACCACTACCCATTGATTTCAATTCTTCCCCTTTAGCAATACAATGGGACATTGTTGGGATTCCACTGGCACTTTCTGCCTCTGATGTGGTAGAGACATTTCCCTCCCTTTTCTAATGCTGGGGAAGGGCCAAGCTGAGCCAAGGCACGTGAAAAGGAATATGAGAGAGTTAGGGTACTTTTAAAGAAAATACTTTACTTTAAATAAAGAATTTTCATAGAAAAATCATCTCTCTTATGTGAAAGACATCTTTCCTTCAGGCACAGATTAGAAATTACAGACAGATTAGATCATTTCAGCCAAATCAGGAGGAAGAATAAAGAAAAACCCTGACATGACTAGTTAATGCAGTCACCTAATTCTGCTCACAGATTTGATAGGATTTGTAGTCCTTGCTCTTCATGGATACCTGGGAGTCTGGACTTCATTGTTCAGCTTCCCCAAACCAGAGCTCATGGCTTCAAATGTTCCTTTGTTAGAAGCCCCCGGTGGTTTGTTTAGAGCGAGCCAGAGACAAGGAGCCCCCGTGGTGATTCAGACTTTTTATAACCTCTACTCAGAAGCATCTGAAAAGTTCATTCCTCTGCCCAATAAGTTGTCCCATTGGGTAATTGCTAACACATCAACTCTGTGATGCTGAACCTCACTAAAATGGAATTGTACCTCTTCCCACATTTGACCCTTTGAAGAAGGCTCTGATAATGGGAAGGATTCCCATTTGTCACACCTCGTCAGAAGGGTAGTGAATCCAGTCTGGGTTTTGATTTGGACTTTAAAGGAGACATCCAAAGTGCTGAACCAATTTGGGGGTCCTTTAAGGTATAGACTACATCTCAGAATATATTCACACCCCACTAACATTGAAGCTACCAGGCACCACTAACTTGGAACCATAATACAGGATTTACAGACAGCAGCTCTTTAGATTCGTTCCTTTAGATATTGTGATATATTCAAATACAAAGGGAGGAGCATACTAGCTCTGTCCCTGCCATTGCCATCTCCAGTTTTATTAGTCTATTCACATCACACCAGTCTAAACAGGATTGTTTTCCCTATGCATGGACACTCTCCATATGATTAAGAATTTTAAAAGATTTCCCAAGCATGTGGAGAGTAAACGTATGCAGAAACTCATCTGTTCAGACTGTTTGCTCTTCATGTGAGGTGAGTGATGGGGGCCACCAACACACTGCCTTCTTCATATGTTGATTTGCCAATTTTTCCAAATGATTGAATGCAGAATTTTTAATTTATGCATTCACATGATTCATATTTTTCTTGATGAAACACAAATGTTACTCTTCCTTCCTTCTTCCTTATTTCTTCATTCTTACTTTCTCTGGCATCTTAACATTTCCATCCCACTCTCAGTAAATTTAAATATGTTTCATTAAGATACTTTTCAATCTGAAGACATTGACAAAAGATCAAAGTATTCAGCATTATACTCTAATGAATTTTGTATGAATAAATATCAGTTTCAAGTATGGGAGCTAAAACTTCTGTGTAAGCTGAAACTTCTAAGGCTTTACAAGTATCTTTTGGAAATGCAATCTGAATTGCTTGGAGTGTGTTGGCCACTGCCTATTGTTCCTTTGTTGGAAATGCCTCTTGGCCTACCCTGTGGATTATTTGCAAACTACAAAACACTGCACTTGAGGGCACATGCATACACATCAAATATATGTTGGGAGAGAAATTAATCTAAAGATGAACAAGTGGTTTTGTTGTTCTGTCTGCATTATTTAAAATTCAGAACCAGATCTGGAGTTTCTGATCTGGGTAACATGATACAAATAATGGAACGCATGTATGCCTTCGTTAATTATTAAGAGGAATACAAAGGCACATTGCCATCTTTTAATCATTTGCAAAATTGTGTGTTTTAAAGTTTTAAAATCCATTTTTATAATAATAATAAAGTGCTAAAACAGTGGCTATTTCTCAGCATCATTCTAAGCATTGACAAGCCAATGAAATGAATATCCAGCCCTATCCTGATCAGTAATCATTTTGGGGCTAAGCAGACGGGTGGCACGGGGCCTCCCCGGGAAGCTGCGGATCGGGGCCGAGGCATCCGCATTCCTCGGCCCCGTGGCGCAGCTTCACCGCCCCAGGAATAGCGCTCCTTCAACAAATCGCCGAAGGTGCACCACAAAAGGCTGCCACGCACCTTTGGCGCCTCTTCCACTGCAGTGTGTGCGGACGCTGCAGCGGAAAGGCATCCTCAGAGCGCCGGTCGTGCAGAGGGCCGGCTGTTCCGATGACGTTTTCGGGAAGGGGTTGGGGCGCCCAGCGTGCGGCTGCCCCTCCCCTTCCTTGCCCTGAAGATGGCGCTTTGCGCCGTCTGCTTCCCCCCTTTGTTCTTTTAAAACAATCATTTTTTGACATAAACACATTAAACCTTTTTTTAGAAAAAGGAGGATTTCTCAAAAGCACTCTTAACTTACAGTAGATAAAATACATTATTTTGTTCTGCTTTAAAAACAAAAACAAAAAAACAACAACATTGGAATCTTGCTCAATATATTCCCCAGCTTTTCTGTTTTAGGCTTCTTTCTGGTATCTGCATCTGCTTTTGAGATGCCTAACAATGGCTGAAACAAAACAGTTTGTTTATCATGCATATAAAAAAGATGTTCCCTCAAGTAGTGAAATATGTTATCTCATGTAATTTTTAATACTTTCCAGTGTTGTAGGTATGGCACTTTGTTTTGTGATTGGTCATTGGAAGGTGAGTTAATATATGTTTTCATTTCTTGGGGCTTACACATGTATAAAAGAATTTTTTTGATGAAGCCTGAACATTGAAGACTACTTGAAGCAAAGCAGGCAAAATACCTAGGTATCACTGGGACTGTGTATGATTATATACATGGTCATGTAGTTATATTTCTATATAAAGCTGAACTGGAGGATGAAGTATGACTGAATTTTAAACTAATGTATATTAGTACTTTGCAAACGTATTGGCTCTTAAACAGGGAATCATTCTCCCTAGTTTCTGTGATGACCTCTCAGCTTGGTGAGTGAAAATGTCCCCATCCTATACTTTTGTTTTTCACCTTCCCTTCAGAATTCATGTTTTTTCCTATCTATATCCTGGATAGCAAGTTTGCTTGGTTGTTTCCCCCCCCCCCCCAACAAATAATGGCAAGCATATCTGAGTAAACACCATTTTCAGAATATATGTATACTTTCTGTATACTTTTCTAAAGCCCAAATGTTATATATATTTTTGTATAAGTTAAAGTGTGTTTTGTGAATTTCTGAAATGTGCGAGGGGTATCATAAAGTTTTAATTATCACCTTTAAAAAAAATTGACAGAAAGTTTGTTTTGATTTATAGTTGTTAACTTATCTCTATGTAGTCACCATCCAGATTTACACATTTTCCCCAGTGTTTCTTGACCCTCCAAATGTCTTTATTGTAGAACTCTGCAGATTGCACCTTAAGCTACTCTTCCATTTCATGAATGATGTCATCTGTGTTGTCAAATTGGCAACCCCATAATGGATTTTTCATTTTTGGGAAAAGAAAAAGTCACTTGGTGATGATGAAACTGACAGAATTTCATCAATATACCATAATAACCTCCAGGTGATAATTACTACTTTACAATACACCCTCGTATATGAGGCTGTCTGAGCATTAGGTCCCCCATAATGCACTTTGAATATCTCACAGATACTGATTTCCAAAGCATGATACATCCTATTTCCTTGGAAATATTGGAAGGTGCAGAATTACTATTTCTATAGAAAACCTGATTTTGATTAATTCCTTTTTTTAAATCTTTCCCTTGTTTACTATTTTTAACATGTTGTTAGAATCTTGGGTAGTTAGGATTTAGCTAAATTGGTCAGGTCAAGTCAGGCGACAGGGCTTATGGATTAACCATGCAACCCTTCATTTTCACATCAATACATGATGAACACACAACAAGCCATATCTGCTATTTTTTTTAAAAAAAAAATGAAAATATATCATTTTGTCACAGCAGCAGGAGAGATACTAGAAATGCAAAACATTGCTCTAGAGTTTTATGATGATCCAGATATTTGTTTGAAATAACATCTGAATCAGACCCCCATGTCATTGCTAACTTTTCTGCATTTCAATTATGAGGCAATCCTGTTACAATTAATGTTAATAATTTTTTTTACTGCCTCTAACATTGCTCACTGTCTCAATATGTTCTTGTTTCTAATATGTTTCTTTGTCTACACTTTAACTCTATTGCAACAGCTTGACTTCATTTTTATAATTAATATTGCAAATATTTGTCAAATTTATTAGAATTTTTCTAAGGCTTTTGTTCAGGTTTGGTAAGTCTAGACAACTAATAGACCTATTGCTTTTTTTTTTTCTAGAAAGAAAAGAAATTGTCAATCACCTGCCAGTCTATGACAGATTTGCAGAAAGAAAGAAAACAGTTGTACCCAATGGGCACAAATATTGCTCTGGTTCTTGGCACATTAGGAAAAAAATGCTGGTCCCTCATATCAACCTGAGATGTATTCATTTAAATGATATTTTTTAAAAAATAGCTAAAATGAGTAATATTCCTGGTTAATTTTGAGAAACAGGAAAGCAAAATGTTCTTCCTAAAAAAAAAGTAACTATAATGGCTCCTCACCACTGAGGAACCATTAGAACTCTCAGTACAAATAATTACATTTTAAAATCAACTTTCCAAGGAAGAGTATGAGTTTTGGGTTCCATTCAGAATGCTGTTCCAGCAATGTGTGACCTTCTGGGATCAGTTGTCAAATTAGGGCCATATTCTTTCTCTCAGGAAAAAGAGCTGGGCTAGAAACAAGGGAGAAGTGTTGAATGCACTCCCATTTGTCTACTAGACAGACTCATCCAGGGAAAAGCTTGATATGAGATTTTGCAACTTACCATTCATGCAGAGATATTATTTTTACCTTCTTTCCTACATGATTCTAATCAGGATAGACTTCTTCCATGGTATATGAACACTGAGGGATTCTTAAGTGTGTTTCTACTGATTAACAGAGGTTTCAGTCAGCATGCATAATATCCCCAAATCTTGTTGAATTGCATAGAGAGCTGTCTCTGGAGGCTACCATTTAAGAACTCATTTACAAGTAGCTGAGTTGGAGAAAGGGAAAAAAACAACCTTCTTGAGGCACTGAAAGGTTGCACTTTAGTTCAATGTCACAATATGGTTTAAAAGTACTCCATTAGTCCCAGGTAAACAAAACAGTTTCTAGAATTGTGCTAAGGGAACACCAAGGTAAGATGTTAGAATAATTATTCTCATTTACTACCATGTAAATCTGATTCATAGCACAAGCCTATGCATGTGTATTTGGAAGTGATTGCCACAGAGTCATAAAATGGCCTGACTTTCAGCTGGGATTTACCAACAATAGAACATATTGAGGTTGGTTGCCAATCTTTCTTTTAATCTTTCCTACCCCTCCGTTTGTGGATATTGGTTCTTTGGGGACTTGTGTTTGAACAAACACTTCTCAGTTTGCATGATCCCATCCACTCTGGGCTTCAAATTTGGCATCTTTTACAAATACAATTTGCCTATTACCTAGGAAAAATTGTATTTTTTTCTGAGTACCCCACAAACCTTAGCCTTCACCACTTGGGTTGACCTTTTCTCCTCAAGGTTTTGGGAATTAGGACATTAGCAAATTGTCTAAATATCCTCAGGTACTTTAGACATGGTTCTCTTCCATATAACATAAAAGATGGCATCTGGTTGACACTAGAGCTCCAGACCCTATTTATGCACATACCATAGCTTCACCCCACAAATTACCAGGTGCTTGGGCATCAACCAACATACAGTCTTTCATAAATTGTAAAAGTCCTATCCTTCCTTCAGCTAAGCTGTTCTCAGCTGGGCTGTAAGGATTTGTAGTTCTATGTTGGATGCCCTTAGTCCTCAGCCAAATCTGGAATTAATTAATTTCCCAGAAATTCCCCACCCCTATCTGAAATGAATGTTACTACTTTAAATGGGAATTTCCTTTCCACCATGGTCACCCATTCTTTAAACCTTATACATGTTTCATTCTTGGGCTTCAGTAAGTAAACAAAACTATATCTGGTGTAGTGGTACACCAAATCAAAAATATATCTAGCTCCTCCCCCACTTGCCTTAAATGGTCCAGCAAAATCTCCATGAATAATCTGGAAAGGCTGCTTAGTTACTCTCTGGCTTTCCTTTGCCACAGGAAAAGCCTTAACTTTTATCTTTTTACAGACTGTGCAGTCCAGGAATTTTTGACAGGGCTTCACCTTCAGTTCTGGACACACTTTTGCCAACTGTTCCAATGTAGAAAAACTGGCATGTGCAGATAATGCATGCAATCATTATGCAAGGGAACATTAGACATAGTCACATTGGTTACATTTGGTTTGTCTGTCTGAGCACGCATGTAATACAGCCCATTCTGTTTCTCACCCCTTGCACAGACTCTACCACCCTTAGATACAACACATTAATTTCTCTCAAACATAAGTTTGTAAACATCACTAGTCAATGTGGAAACACTGAAGAAACAAATCTTTAAACATGGAGCTAACAAAACTTAGTTCCCATCAAAAACTTCACAAAATGCAGTTCCCATCCTGTTCACCTTCCTTGAAGCTCCATCTACCAAGTCCACTTTGGAGACTGTTGAAGTCTACACATTCTGTAAAAGCTCCAAACAATTTACCATATGGTGTGTGGCTCCAGAGTCCAGCAAGCACACTTTCTTGGCTTCAGCTGCAATCAATAAGCCATGTCCTGCTGCCTGTGAGGACTTGCCTGTAGGCTTTTGCTGCTGTTGTCTCTGCTCCCTCTTGTGGCCAAATTGAGAAGGACAATTTTCCTCAAATGCCTCTCCCTTCCACACAAGTAGCACCTTCTCACTAGGCTCCACATATTCTCACCTTGTTCTTGTGATGCTGAGGGCAGGTGTGTTGCTCCTTGTCTTTTCTGGCACACTGGTGACCAAAACTTCCAGCCTCAAAAGTCGTCCATTCTTGTTCTTCTAAGATACAGGTTGAGACTAAGTTCAAAGTCAACTCTGCTTCAGACAAACTTTTCAGGCTATGAAACAGAAAGTCCCAACTCTCACTCAGGGTTCCCAGCACAATATAAGCCTTTTGTGTCTCAGGGAAAGTCATACCTCTATTTTGTAAATCATTAAACAGAGCCCTGAGTTTGTCCAGATGACATTTAACATCCTCGCCATCTCTTAAATTGGTGTTGTAAATCTTCATGTCAAAATCATCTTAGACACGCAGGAGTCCCACTGGTAGACATCCTTCAAGCTTTCTAGTACTCCAATGCTGTAGGTAATGTAAATGACCTGATCAGCTTGTAGACACAAAATTATGATCACTCTTGCCTTCTGGTCAGCAAGCATTTGTTCAACATTCCATGGTCTTGGTGGTGGCTTAGTTATATAGTTCACCAAGTTCTCTCGTACAAGCAGGCTGTGTACAATCACTGACCAAGTGGCATAGTTGGTGTTGGTAAGGTTCATTGTTGCCTTGACTCCAGCCATATTTGCAGGCTATTTCTGAACAAGTCACACAAAAATGACAAACAAACTTTGCCCTGTGGATTGTATCTTTGGTCAGGCACAAAATCAAACTAAGCCAAACAGTCAGTGCTTGTTCCTTGCAAAAATTGGAACAAAACAGAAAGCTTGAGCACTGATCTAAACTAGGCTCAAACTGGCATAGACTGCATCCATAACCCATTGTTGGATCTCCTCTATGTCCTTCAGGTGTGCAGCAATAAAAATAAACAAAAACTAAGCCCAAATAGAGATGCCAACATTCAGCACTGTCTGAGGTGCTTGACCTCAAAAGTAGCTCACAGCATACTACAGAAGCACAACCCAATATGCAGTAGTTGGCAATAAGACACTGACCAACCTGAAATAAGGCACAGACACACTTGACTTCTTCCAAAGTCTTTGGAGGCTTTTATCTTCCTGATGCAGAATATATACAAACATTTACAACAGAAGCTCTGACTTCTGTCAACATCCACTGTCTGCTACAATCCACTTCTCTAACAAACAAACTCTCCAACACACCAACTCCTCTCTTCAACCCACCCCTATCTTGGGTTCCAGAGCCCTTATATACAATGGTGATATAATTAGGGTTGACACCTGGTGTTTCTTATCATTTACAGCCATAGAAATTATTTTACCACTTCTTAAAGGGTCATTTTACCCAACATTTTAAAGAGTTATAAGGTAATGAGCATGAAACTATGAAATGCTTCCCATTTAGATTTATTTTATCACACTATATTAAATCTTCCTGCTGAATATTTGTTAGATACATTTCTGTTTTTGTTTAGAAATCCTAATTAAACTGAGATTTTCTTAAATTCCATTGAAATTAATATGGCACAGATAAATCAATGTTACATATTTTCATATGCAATTTGTATCCTGAGAAAGAGATTGTGATTACTACTTATACTTCTCTGACCTCTCAACAAGATACACATTTCAAGACAGAATGATCAATACATTAAACATCTGTTTCATTTCACCCCATACTTATTTGTCAGTCCTGAACCATCTCTTATCTTTAATCTCAGAAAAGAAAGATAAGGATCACTTGTTCATCATCTGCAATTACAGGGCAGAAGCAAATCCCACTGTATTACTCATCACCATGGTGCTAAAAATTTGAAATAATGAAAATCAGTATGAGATTTTACTGTCAGTGAAACTGTGGATTTATCAGGAGCTGGACATGAATATGTCTGTTTAATTCAATTCCCATTATGACAATTAAATTGTAGTTAAATATGCCACTTCTTGGTCACTGTGAGTTTCAGTTAATTTCTCTGTCAAATTAGATATCCATTGCCATTGAGGGTATGCACCACAAGTGATGACCATAATACATACGACTGGAAGGAAAAGGCCACAACTTTATTGAAAAATGCATGAGGTCTGGATCTGGCATTGGCCAATCCCTCAATTGATCGATGAACCAATTTGGTTGGTCACAGCCAAGCTTCAGGATGACAAAGGGGTACCCAGTTAATCACCCATTCACATCTCAGGTAACCAGTTGATCGCATGTTCACATCTCTACCCCTTGACACTGGGGGACGCTGATCTGGCATTGTCCCCACAATGGCAACATCACATGCTCCCAGCACCCATGGGTCCCCAATGGACTCCCACTCCAGCATTCCACAGCACCGGAACCCAATGCCCACCAGATCCAAGACCTATGCTACTGCCCTTGTAAAATTGTAACAGCCCAACCACATCCCTGAAAAGAGGGAAGGAGGGTAGGAAGAGTCAAGCTGGAATGGTGCCATTCTCCTGCACCATGTGGCCTTAAATAGGCCCAAACACCAATGAGAGATCAGGAGGCCCGGAAGCTCCTGCCCCTACTGGCCTCCCAGCCAATCCCCTGTGCCTTTTGTCCCATCTGCCAGCCAATGAGATTGTGCTTCCATGCCCAGCACATTTTGGCACATGTAGTCCCAACACCAGGGCCACAACTTTATTGAAAATGAATGACCAATTAACTGATTATCCCTTTGTCATTCTGAAGCTTGGCTGTGACCAAGCAAATTGGTTCATTGATTAGCTGAAGGACACCGTCCCTCCACAGCCCAGCCAGCCAATGGCAGCCCCAGCAGGCCTGGTGTGGTGCCTGGGATGCTGTTGAAGGTGGGCCCCAGCATAGCAGCAGTGGCTTCCCCCACCCCCAGAGCAACGGGGTGACCTGGTATGTCAGGTGGCCTCACTTCTGCTCTGAATAATTACTCATTCCAGATCCCATCAGATCTTGGAAATTAAGCAGGGTCACCCTGTAGCCAAAAGTCTATGAAGGGGAATTTTATTTAGCTCAAATCGAGAGAGGGTCGGCTACAAGGACCCTGCGGGACTGTCTCCCACATGTATACCGAGAGATGAGGGATCTTAAGGATTGATGCAGAGGCAGTATCCTCAAATTAAAGTATTATTTATTGAAAAATGGGAAAATCACACAACAGTACACATGCACATACACACTCATACAGGGCTTGGAAAATCAGGGGTTAGGCTGGAGTAAATGCTGAGACAGCACTACGGCGATACTTACTACTGATGAAGCCTTCTCCGGGATCCAATTGGGTGAAGTGGTGTGGGACACAACCATTCCGAGAGTGTGGGTTGAACATAGGTTCCGGTAACCAGATCAGAGAACAGAATGACTCAGGATCCCCCTGAATTCAGACTAGCGACACTGAGGGGAGAAATCCAGGTTTTTTATGGGATCAAACTAGCAGCTGGCAAGGTGCTTGATTTCTTGGCTAAAGCCTAGACAAAGGGGGTTAATTGTTTGGCTAAAGCTTAATAATAATAATAATAATAATAATAATAATAATAATAATAATAATATAATTTGTACCCTGCCCCTCTGCATAGCAATCGGGGTGGCTTCCAATATAAAAATACAATACTATAAAATCAACCCCAAGCCCCAACCCTCCCAACACTTAAAAATTATTAAACAACATCAAAGTTTAAAACAGTTTAAAACAAATTACAAAAAATTACCAATTACAATAATTGCAGCAGCAGAGGGTATAATAGCAGCTGGAATGGCAGGAAAAGAGGTACAGAGGACAGGTTCTATGACTGGGAGGACTTATCAGGAAAGGCCTGCCGGAAGAGATCTGTCTTAAAGCTGTCTAAGGTTGGTAAGTGACGGATTTCGTCCAGCAGGCCATTCCATAGCTGGTTTGACTAAGGCTTTAGATTGTTTGGCCAAGTCTTAGACAAAGGTGTTAGATTGCCTGGGTGAGGTAATCCAGTCTGGCAATATTCAAGGGGAAATGAGAGAAGATTTAGTTGTTCATTAGCCCATCAGGTGAGATATCCTGGGCCAATATCGCCCAGCCTTCTGATTATGGAAGTGATGATGGTCCATTTGCAACTCCCACACTATCTGCCTGACTATGGAGGCTGGGCATTTTCCATTCTTTCAGGTGACCCGGACATGACCTCTTTGCCATGCCATGAAGGCATCTGAAGAGTGCATCTGGGGCCATGTGGAATTCATACGCACACCAAAATTCAGAAAAATGCACTTTCGGTAACAAGCCCTGGTTAGTACTTGGATGGGAGACTGCCATCTGTCAGGTCTTATAGGCTATTTTAAGAGGAAAGAACTGACAATACCACTTCTGAGTAGTTCTTGCCTAAGAAAACCCTATGAAATTCATGGGGCCACCATAAGTCAACAGGTAACGAAAGCACATACACACTAGTTAATTGCAATAATATTAACTCTTTCTATCATTAGGTAGGTCAGGGACAACTTTTCAAGTTAATCCCATGAATGCTAATGAAGGACATATGTCTGGCAGCCTGTAATATTAACATGAGTGTGTAAGGGCAGAGAATGAAATTCATTTTCCTTCATCTCATCACACTTTGCTACTTTAAACCTTTCTCCTTCTGCCCAACTCCAATACTAGAGATGTTCTATGGATATTGAATAAATCAACTGACAGTGAGGTAAGAAGAGCAAGGGAAATAACTCCATTGTCTTTTGTGATCGTTTTGATGTTATAAGCATACCAATCCTTACTGTAGTTAACTTACATACATGTGGTTTAGATTGAAGTATGTTTTTTTAATAAAAAGAATATTACCAACAAATATACATTTCAGTACAATGCCAGCCTGTACTACTGTTGTCTAGAAGATACAAATACATTCCTATTAAAGAAAAGCAATGCATGTAAACTATGGAGAAGAAATCCCCCTTTTTATAAAACACACAAGCCTATATACAATTCTCTCTCTATATACCTCTCCCTCTCTCACACACACTTTTTCTTTCTTTCTCTCTCTCTCCTTTATAATTTACACCTCAATATTGCCTTGTAATTAAATAAAATAAATGCAATTATTAGCTTTCCTTGGTGTGGAAGCTTGCAGTTCAGAAATGATACTTTTAAACATGTTCTGCTAAACTATGACAATATTTTGTGCAATCCTATACATGTCTACTTGGAAGTAAATCACACTTTCAATAGAACTTACCCTTAGGTAGGGAGGTTAATATTGCAACCTTACATCCCCATTAATTTTAGTTGAAAATTTAAACAGATCTCTACTCAGAAGTTATCACTAATTTTAATTATGCTTACTAAGTAAGAATATATAGAATTGAAGCCTATATCTTGTATACTGAAATCAACAGGATTTTAAAATGCTTACTTTATTTTGCTTAGTTTACTTTGAAATAGGATAGGGAGGAAATAATTGATATGTTTTACTATTCAGCTATTCATCAAATATACAAGATAAATCTTACAGTTCTACACTGTAGGCAAACATATATAATATTTTTATATTTTTAAAATTAAAACTTATTTCAGAAGCTGGGAATTCAATTTAGAGACCTACTCTGTTTTGTTAATAACTTTCCTCTTAATCAAACACTGGATATTTACATATCCGCTGGTGGTATTATATGAAACTTGTAATTATCATCTATTACAGTGAAGTACTGTAAAATGAAAACTTCCTCCTGCTGCAATAAGGCTTGATTTGCTGCAAAATCAGCTGATATTGTACAAGCAATGAGGCTCCCTGGTATATACAATGTATTAAATGAAAACTCATAAAATAAAAGAATAATGACAAAAAATTGGGACTTATATTTTTGGATGCAGAGAAAGCTTTTGATAACGTAAATTGGACTTTTATGATAAAAATATGTGAAAAAATGAAGTTGGGAGAAAAATTCTGTAATTGGATTAAAGAAATATATAGTGAGCAATCAGCAAGCCTGGTGATAAATGGAAACAAATCACAAAAAATTAATATCGGCAAAGGGACGCGTCAGGGATGCCCGTTATCACCTCTTCTTTTTATAATGGTGTTGGAGACATTACTAAATCAGATAAGGGGAAACCCAAACATTAGAGGAATGAAGATTAAAGGAAAAGAATATAAGTTACGTGCCTTTGCCGATGATGTGGTATTGATATTGGAGGACCCAATAGAAAATATAAAAGAAACGTTTAGAATGATAGAAGATTTTGGGAATAGGGCCGGATTTAAAATAAATTATGACAAAACAGTAATAATTACAAAAAACATGACAAAAAAAGAAGAAACAGAATTAGCTGAAGAAACGCATTGTAAGGTTGTAAATAAAACTAAATATTTGGGGATATGGATATCCAAAAGGAATGTAGATTTATTCGAAAACAATTATAAACCAAAATGGAGAGAAATCAAGAAAGATATGACAAATTGGAGTAAAATTCAGCTATCATTATCAGGAAGAATAGAGACGATAAAAATGATGATTTTACCCAAATTAAATTTTTTATTTCAGAATATCCCGATAATACATAACAGGCAAATATTTCAAGAGTGGCAAAAAGATTTGAAGGAATTTATTTGGAAAAGTAAAAAAGCGAGAATCAATTGGCTAACAATGACAAGACAAAGTAAAGATGGAGGGAGGAATGTACCAGATTTAGAACTCTACCACAAAGCGAATGTTTTAGATTGGCTATCCGAATGGATAACATTAGAAGACCAGGATATATTGAATTTGGAGGGATTCAACAACAGATTCGGATGGCATGGATACTTATGTTATGATAAGGATAGAGTTCACAAAGAATTCCAACACCACGTAATAAGAAGAAGCTTACTTAAAACTTGGAAAGAACTGAAAAAAATAATATACACTAAAATACCTTTATGGACTTCACCACATGAAGCTTTTTTTGGAAGATGGACAGCCCTTCGAATTTGGTTAAAATATAAAGAGATACTGGAGAAGATTGGAAACCAATTGGAACTTAAAGCTATGTCTGAGATTCAACACTTAGATGATAAAATGCACTGGTTATTATATACCCAAATAAAGGAAAGATTTAAAATGGATATTAAGCTGCAAGGGGTGGAAGAAGAATTGAAAGACATAGATAAAATTTGGCTGGGGACAAGAGAGAAGAGAATAAGTAAATTATATAAAATATTAATGTGTCAGAGACAGGAAAAAGAAATAATATCAGACAATATGATCAAGTGGGCAACAGACATTGGTAGGACAATAATGGTAGATCATTGGGAGAAAGCAAGGAAAATGACAAGAAAATTTACTCGCTCTCAAGACATAAGAGAAAATCAATGGAAAATGGAACAAAGATGGTATCTCACCCCTGCTAGAATGGCAAAAATTTATAAACTACAAAAGAACGAATGTTGGAAATGTAAAAGCAATGTTGGATCTTGGTATCATGTTTGGTGGAGATGTCCCAAAATGAAAAGGTACTGGAAAAAAATACACATGACGATGGAAGACATACTTAAAAACGGTCTTGAATTATATCCAGAATTATATTTATTAAATATGACATACAAACTAGAAGCAGATATAACTAGAAAATATTGGAGACTAATACTTTACATGGTCTCGGCAGCAAGAATACTAATAGCCTCCAAATGGAAACAGGAGACAACTCCAACGGTAGATGAATGGCTATTGAAATTGTTAGAGATGAAGGAAATGGACAAATTGACAAGGTTATTGAATAATGAGAATGTGGAATTGGTTGAGGAAGAGTGGGCTCCAGTGGAAGAATATATAAATAGAAAATGGGAATAAAGCAGCAAAGTAGTTATTAAGATTGTGTAAATGAACTGGATCTGAGAATATTTTTATATTTTTAAAATTAAAACTTATTTCAGAAGCTGGGAATTCAATTTAGAGACCTACTCTGTTTTGTTAATAACTTTCCTCTTAATCAAACACTGGATATTTACATATCCGCTGGTGGTATTATATGAAACTTGTAATTATCATCTATTACAGTGAAGTACTGTAAAATGAAAACTTCCTCCTGCTGCAATAAGGCTTGATTTGCTGCAAAATCAGCTGATATTGTACAAGCAATGAGGCTCCCTGGTATATACAATGTATTAAATGAAAACTCATAAAATAAGCCAGACTGTCAAAAGCTATATAAAAAGTGTGCATGTTTTAAAAATTGTTTAAAAATTGTTCACAATGATTTGAAATAATTTGAGAATATTTATTATTATTAATTTTAATTTGCAAAGTTACAAGCTTCATCATATCTTCTTTCACAACAGTAAGAGTTACTATTTTTATTTGATATATATATATATATATATATATATATATATATTACAAAAGGGAAATAGGAGGGAAAAGCCTCTTGATGTGAACTTACATTGCCAGGCTCAAACAGGAACAGCACTGCTTAAGTAGGTTTGTCTGAGCTACTTTCATTTTTTAAAAGTGTGCAAGAAACATAGTACTGTCTGAATTCCTAACGAAAATTAATTACAATAGACCCTCCCCACATTCACAGAGCATAGGGGCACAACTCCTGCCCCATGAAGGTGGGAAAACTATGAATATAAAGAAATATAAATAAACATTGCAAATGGTAATTTTTTGAAATCTGAAAAAACACTTCTGTAGGAATTGTTAGGTCCTCCAATGTGACTCTATGGTCAATGTCCAGTAAAAATTGACCATAGAATCATGTCAGAGGACTTGGGGTTTCCTACAGAGAACATATTAATATAGCAATAGCAATTTTCTTTAATCACTTTTCTGTGATGGCAGCACCATGGGCCTTTTAATCCCAGCTGCCACTTATGTGAGAAATGGATTCACTATTTTTTCCTTTCTTAAGGGACTTAACTCCAAACTATCTCTTAAAATGATGTTTTTGTAGCATATTTCCTTATTTTATTGAAACACCAGACAAGCCTGTATTCAAACAAGGTTACAAGTTTATTTGAAAGTTATCTTGAACAATGTATCTTTATTATGAGCTCATAAATATCACTACTCCAGGGTCTTCTCTGTCCTTCTCTGGGTACTCTTTACTGCATATTTCTACACCAGCCATCAGGACTATTTGTATCTCTCTAGATACTTTTTAACAGCAACCCTCTTTCAAAGTTATGTTATTCCCTGAGTCCCTCACTGTCAGACCCTAACTCCAATCTCAATTTTAACTCCCACTAACTGATTCTAACTGTCCTTTTATCCCCTCGCTAACTTGAATCTGATTGGCTAGAGCCTGCTCCATCTCTATTGGATGTGGCTAGGGCTGGCCAAACTCTGCCTTCTCTTCACACAGGCATTTAACCACTATGCCACCAGGGCTCATGGATTAATCAGATCCTTGAGTCATCACATCTTTGAAAGGGAAAACAGAGAATATAGAGGTTGTCTCTATATTGAAGAATTTATTGAGAGATTATGGCTGACTCTGAAAAATGGCTGTGTAGTAAATTTCTCCTCCTGTTTTCAATGGCTACTGAGAACTTCTATGTTGGTGGTGTGGTAAAGTTCTCTGGACTGAATCCAAACATTAAAGATCCTATCCAAGGTGCTGAACCTAAATGGAGCAGATTCCCCCCCACTCACTGACAAAGAGAACTTACTAGCCATCATACATTTACTTTCAAAGATCTCTATAAATGAAATTAGAGTAACAATTTGATACCCCCCCCAAAAAAACCTGTCTATCTGTCTGTCTGTCATTTATGTACTTATCTATCTATCTATCTATCTATCTATTTGAGACAGGAGGCTTACATTTACAAATGCATAACCTAGAGTTACACATATAGAACTGGTTTGTATTCAATATTCCTGCATATTTAATAGGGTAGGGATACAGAGGAATAATGAAAGTCTCTGAATCTGGACTTACAGGCAACAGCCACTGTCCTCCTGTCAATCAAGGTGCAACCAACTGACATTTCCAATGATGTTGCACAACCATTTCTAATATGCTCCATCTCTGTTGTGAGCCGAGGAAGATAAGGTATGATGTCCAGGAGGTACAGCAGTCTAGTCCAGAAACGGGTGGTGAACTGTGTGCCACGATCTGGGACCATGCCCTCAGGAAGGCCATCGAATCAGAAGACATGCTGGATGAACATCCAGGCTGTCTCCTTTGTTGTAGGGAAGCCAACACATGGCACAAAATGGGCTTTGAGAAGAGGTCCACCACCACCCAAATAGTGGTATATCCAGCAGAGAGGGGCAGGTCCATGATAAAGTCAATGGACACAACCTTCCAGGGCCCAGAAGCCATCAGCAGGGGCAGCAGCAAACCCACAGGCTGTCCTGGATGGTCCTTAGCATGGTGACACACTGGACAAGTGTCAACATACTTGGCCACCTCCACTGGACATGAGGGCACCAAAACTCCTGGGTGAGGAAGTGTAGAGTCTTGCAGAAGCCAAAATGTCCTGCTGTCTTGCTGTCATGGCAGAATCTCAAGACCTCCTCCTGACAAGGACCAGTTGGCACGTAGAGGCAGTCTTCATGGTAGAGAAATGTTATAGCAGATTGAGTGCACAGATCAATCACCTGGAAGCCTGCCCTTCTGCTCTAGAGAATCTTCAAGCCATCTGTCCTTGAAGCTGTTTCTTACTGTGGAATGTAATCATCCAGCTCCCCAGAAACAAGCCTCCATTGAAATCCAATGAAAGATTCCCCTCCAAATGTATAGATGTGTGTCATGTTGCTCGTTTGTATTATGTATTTTTCTCATTCCCTTGATTTTGCACTTTAGCTCACAGCTAGAATTGTGCATCTGAGGTGCCATTCCCACCAGACGTGATAGCTGTTCATGTTTCTCAATTGGCAACGCTTTTGTAAAAACATCAGCTATATTGTCCCTGGTGTCAATGTACTCCAGACACACAATTTTGTTCTGGATCATTTCTTTAACATTCTGTTATATCACACCTATGTATTTTGTTCTGCACTTCAAATTCTCAGCCTCTGACATTGCAATATACAGTTCTGAATCCTCGTGAACCACAGTTGGTTCCACACATCTTTCCCCTAAGTCTTCAAGCAATTGTCTTATCCACTGTACTTCTGCAACCAGTTCTGACAATGCTGCAAACAAAGCCTCAGTTGTACTCAGAGCTACACAGTTCTGTTTCCTGCTGCGCCAAACTATTGGACTTTCTCCAAATGTTATCAATAAACCAGTCACTGATTTTCTGTCATGTAACGCTGAAGCAAATGATCAACAAAACAATCAAGCTGAACCATGCTGCTTTGTATCACAAGCTTTCTGTCTTTGCTACCTTTCAGATAACTTAACACATGTTTTATTGTAGTCCAGTCCTCAACTTTTGGATTGCTCACCTTCTTGCTAAGCACTCCAACTGCAAAAGAAAGATCTGGCCTTGTGTTGTTTGCAATAAACATCAAGCTCCCAACAATGCTTCTAAACAATTCTGGATTGTCAAACTCCTTTGTTGACTCACCACTGGCATAACCAGGAGTTATAGAATTTTTCACTACTTTAGCACTTTGCAGTCCACATTTCTCAATCAGCCTTTCTATTTTCTTCTGTTGACTCAGCAAACATCTTCCATCCTCAATCCACTCTACCTCAAATGTTAGCGGATGTCCCCCATTTTTCTTGTATATTTTAGCCACGTGGAGTTCCCTATGACCCCAGTCTGACTCTTGGGAGATGGCAGCCATAATCCCCTAAATGTAAGGTCAGGTAGGCAATGCTGAAGTAGCTCAAGACCACTAAAGTTTTCCTGGACAGGCAGGTTTGGGAGTTGCACTTGAGAATATCCCATTATACTGGAAAAGATACACAATGGTGTTTGTTTGTCTTAGGGCCTTTGCAGACTGCCAGAAATAGTGCAAATTGAGGCCACTTTAACTGCCCTGACTCAGTGCTAGGAGATCATGGGAACTGTAGTTTATTGTGGCACCAGAGCTCTCTGACAGAGAAGGCTCAATGTCTCAGAAAAAAAAATACAATTCCCATGATTCCCTAGCACTGAGCCAGGACAGTTAAAGTGGACTCAAATTGCACTTTTTCTGGCAGTCTGCAAAAGCCCTTAGGGGGGTTAGGGTTAGGGAATCATGGGAACTGTATTTTATTGTGGCACCAGAGCTCTCTGACAGAGAAGGCTCAATGTCTCAGAAAACAACAACAACAATTCCCATGATTCCCTAGCACTAACCCTAACCTTAAAAGTGGACTCAATTTGCACTATTTCTGGCAGTCTGCAACCCCCCTTAGTCTCACACTTAACGGGACAGTGATCAGATTTGATTGACCCCTTTCTTTAGCTTCCCTCCCTTGACAGTTTTGAAACCAAATGCATTGTTTAGACTATGTCCATGCCTAGGTAAACAATGGTAAACCCATCAAGCCTTTGTCCACCTATTGTTTGACTCATGGCCAGAAGGCAGGAATCACCCTTAAAACCCCCTGGATTTTAGCAGACCATGTGCTACCTTGGAAGTGCATGCTGAATCTGTCGCTCTGCGCTCTGAGATAGTTCCCATGACAACCCCCCCCCCTTGCTGGTTGTGCCCCTTCCACAGAACCCATCCGCATTTGCTGCCAGAAGCCCTGAGGAGTCTCTCAGGCATAAGTATATCCCTCTATCCTGGTTATCCTTCTCTGCCTTCCCCGTGCTACCTTGGAAGTGCATGCTGAATCTGTCGCTCTGCACTCTGAGATAGTTCCCATGACCCCCCCCCCCCCTTGCTGGTTGTGCCCCTTCCACAGAACCCATCCGCATTTGCTGCCAGAAGCCCTGAGGAGTCTCTCTGGCATAAGTATATCCCTCTGTCCTGTTTATCCCTCTCTGCCTTTCCCGCTCTCGCTCTTTCCTGCTTATTCTTCTAGCGTGTGTGTGTGTGTGTGTGTGTGCTGTATTTGGGTGTTTGCTTATTGTGTTAATACATATTTCAAACTTTAAATTGGAGTTTGGTTCCTCTCAGCACCATTCCCTGCCAAAATTCTTATATCTCTGGTATACATTTGGATAAGATCTCCAAAGCAAAGTTGGGCGCTTCACTCGCACATTTGAGCTAATTATAAATTCCCCAAAATTAGGCTTGTTTCCCAACACAATCCCTAGGTAGTTCTTCAGACAACCCAAATCCTTAATCACAAATTTCATTGCCAATTCCCTTCATACTGATTGAATCTCCCATTCTGACTTTGCTGTGACACACAAGTCATCAACTTAAATCACCAATGTCCCATCTTCCTTGGTGTAAACACATGCCTCAGCAATGCTGCTTTGTACCCTAGTTTCACCAACTTCTCATGAATGCAAAGATTCCAACTCCATGCACTCTGTTTCAAACCATACAAAGCCTTTCTCAGTTTGTGCAGTCTCCTATCACTGTCCTGTTCAAAACCCAAAGGTTGTTCCATGAACACTTCTTCCTCAAGATTAGCATTCAAATAGGCTGTTTCAAAATCAAAATGCTTTACTACTTGGTCCTTCCTTGCTGCTAATGCCAAAACCAACCTCAGGCTTTCTGGCTTAGCTGGAGGAGAAAATGTTTTGTCAAAGTTCTCAAACTTCTGTTGTGCAAAACCTTTTGCCACCAACCTGGCCTTATATCTATGGGTACCATCCGGCATCTCCTTCCTTTTGAAAACCAATCTACAACCTATCACCTTGTGATCCTTAGGCCTCTCAAAAATCTCAAAAACTTCCTTTTCTACCAATGACATGTACTCCTGATTCATAGCAAAAAACCACTTCTCTTCCTCTTCAGGATAACTGCAAATTCTTAAAACTCTCAGGCTCATCAGCCACCACTCTACAGGCTCTTGTACTCTGCACTACAAAATGCTCTGGAGGCTTTCTCACTCTCTGAGTCCTCCTTGGTAGGATTACCTTTGTTCTACCTCTTTCATCCTCACTCTCAGAATTCGTCTGAACCTCTGTATCTCTTTTTTTTCACTGTCTCAAACTTACTAGTTGTGATTGGTAACTGAAGTGTTGGTTGTGTCTGTGTAGGCTGTTCTGAAGTACTAGGCTTACTGTCTGGTGATGCTGTTTCTTGTTTTACCACCCCTCCATTTGTTGCCCCAATCTAAGAAATCCCTCTTTGTTGGAATGCAGCTTCTCCCAACCTGAGTGCTTTTCAAATTTGGCACTTCTGGATAGCAAGATCTCCCCATGACCAAGATGAAATCTATAGCTATTTCCAGAATATTCCACACACATCAACCTGCACCATTCAGGCTCACCCTTCTTTCTGAAACTGGCAGGTACATACACATTTGCATATTGCCCAAACACTCTCAAGTACTTTAAGTTAGGTGGTCTGCCATAAAGTATATGAAATGGGATTTTCTTTACAGCAGAATTCCAAACACGATTTGTAAGATGATTTGCTGCCAGAATAGCCTCCCTCCACAGCTGCTCAGATGCTTCTGCATCTAACATCATGTAGTCATGTAGTCTTTTATTTGCTTTAGGACACCTATTAGTCTTTCAGCCAAACCATCCTCCTGCAGAACTGCAGGGTTTGTGGTGTTGTGACAAATTCCCTTCTTTCTCAACCAATTTTTCAACCAATTTGACAAGAATTCTCCACCCTGTCTGTGACCAAAGACCCCACTTTGTACTCAAACTCCCTTTCAATCATTTTAACCCAAACTTTGAAATGCTCTCCTGCTTCACTCTTTTCCTTCAAGAGCATCACATAAGAGTACCTGGTAAAACGATCCACAATTACCATAAAATATGTGTTTTTTCACAGGCTTTTTACGAAAGGCTCCACTAAATCTGTGTGGATAAATTCAAAAGGTCTTTGTGTTGTGCATTTGCTGCATTTGGCCACAGGTAAAGCCTTCAACTTTATCCTGCTGCAAACTGAGCATTCCAAATGATTTGAACAATTAGACATTTTGAATTTTGAACACACCTCCACCAGTTTCCCAAGACTATTGAAGCTTGAATGTCCAAACACCCAGTGGTAGTAATGTGCACAGTCCAAATGCAAAGACACATTATTGACACATTATTGCCCTATCCACCATATAATACATTTTGTCCCTTTTCACAGCTTCTGCACAGACCTCATCATTCATGGTAATTACACACTCATCCCCCTTAAAATTAAATGCATACCCATCAGTTGTCAATGCAGACACACTAACTAAACAGTTTTGCAATTTAGATACACACAATACATTATCAAAGTCTTTTGCAAACCCTGGGATGAACACAGTCCCCATGTCTTTGATTTCCCTTGGTGCTCCATCAGCCAAAGCTACTGAAGCCACATTGGGAGGTTCTTACTTTTTGGGAGCCTAGGAGTGTTTACCATATATTCTGTGGATCTTGAATCAAGAATCCAGTCCAGATTGGGCTTGACTTCTTGGTGGGTCACACAGTCACTACCTTTATCCACAGCCACAACACCCCTCTTGGTCCCAGTGTCTTTGGGCTGTTGTTTTTTTGCCACTGCAAATTTTCTGCAATCTTTCTTCAAATGACCCAGTTTCCCATAATAAAAACATTTTATCTCCTTGGACACTGCCAACTTCTCTGGTTGCTGCTCCCTAGAAGCTCCTCTGGTGTGTGCGTGGACCTAGGCACGGCTTGCTGCTGCCTCTGGAGTCCTGCCTCGAACTGGTGATGCTGACTTTCTTCCAAAACCCGAGAAGCAACCAGCTCCATTGTAATTTGCACCTCAGGAACTCCCTGAAGACCATACAGCACATGATCATAGTCCCTTGAGAGACTCCCTAGCAAAATATATGCTTTTTATTCTCTTGTGAGCTGAACACCTCTCATCTGGACTTGATTAAACAAGTCTTGGATGATTTCCAGATTCTTCTCCGGATACTGACCATGCTGCATCTTGCACGCATATAGTCGCCTGCACCAAATCATCCTTGATAAAGCTGTGCTGGATTGATGAATGTCTTTAAGAGTATCCCACACCTCCTTTGCAGTTGTCTTGTCTCTGACATAATTGATTTGAGACAGAGAAATTGTCAACAGGATAGAAGCTTTTGCTTTTTTATCATTGTTCTGAATTACTGCTGCAGCTCCCGCTGGAACACCAGTCTGAACCACACTCCACAGGTTCTCTCTCACTAACAATGATTCAGCATATATACTCCAGGTGTTATAATTTGATTAATCCAATTTGGGAAATTTTACAGCCTCCATAATTAGCACTCAAGAGTCCTGACTACTTTTCCAGCCTCCACTGTCTATTCTGTTAAGAAACAAAACATTGTCCATTAATTTTAACATTTTTGCCTTTTCGGCACAGACAGCTTAGGGAAGATCTTTAAAAACTGCCCAGTAACAAAATTAGTGCCTCTTACTCACGACCTGAAGAACTCCAACACATCCAGAACAACTCTGGGCCAACATAACCTTTTGTTATAGCAAATTGAGTGTACAGATCAATCACCTGGAAGGCTGCCCTTCTGCTCCAGAGAATCTTCAAGCCATCTGTCCTTGAAGCTGTTTCTTGCTATAGAATGTAATCATCCAGCTCCCCAGAAACAAGCCATAGACAAGAACTAACTCCAAAGAGGCATTTATTCTTCAGTTGCAATATTAACAAAATAAATAAATAAATTACACTCTCATGTAGATGTGGAACACAGAACCAAAGAACAAAGAGAGAGAGCAGAAGAGAAAGAGACACATGCTTTGTGCTCAGGCTATTTATAGATACTTTCCATGTGGCCTTAAAACCCAGCCTCTTCCTGTGATTCCTTCCTGTGTCCCATGTCACATGAACATTAGTTCCCACCAAACATGATGATCTAATATGTTTACATCTTGCCTTCATGTTCCCAGACACTCTATGATCTTGACTACCTCCTGCTTTGTTATTTTGTATTCCAGCTCCAGGCAACTTTCCTAGCTAGCTGTAGAGGTGACCTCTAGTTCCCATATTTTCATTTCCCCATATCTGTACATTTTCACACAAGTTACATTTTCCAACAAGAAGGCCATCCTGAAGCATAAAGGGAGAAGCGTCCCCCTCTGTAGCATGCAGGATGACCAGAGGGTCCTGGCTTTGGAGGTCACAGAGCTGGTCCAGCAAGGCGACATCTCTCAGGGTGGTGGCAAAGTTCTCTGGGTGCAGAATGGTGGATTGAAGCTCCCCCTTCTGGGAGAGGGCATCAGCCTGCCAGTTCTGGGCTTGGGGCACATACTGGGTGAGTTGCTCTTCTAGAATAGAGCTTGATTGTGGCGTCCTTCAGGGCTCCATTCTGTCCCCGATGCTATTTAACATTTATATGAAGCCGCTGGGAGAGATCTTTCAGAGGCACAGAGCACGGTGTCTTCAGTATGCTGACAACACCCAGATATACCTCTCCATGACCTGGTTGTCAGCCCTGACTTCAGATGCTGTCTCTCCTCTCAATGATTGTCTTAAAGCTGGATGAGGAGAAACAGACTGAGACTGAATCCAGACAAAATGGAGGTACTAACAGTCATGGGCCCGAAACCAGATCTGGGAATACAATTCCCAGTCCTGGATGGAGTCACGCTCTCCTCCAAGGACTGTGTTCATAGTCTGGGGGTACTCCTAGATTTGTCGCTTCACATGACAAATCAGGTTAATGCAATGGTCAGGAGTGCCTGTTATCAGCTTTGGCTGATACGTCAGCTGCGCCCTTTCCTGGAAAGTAGGGATCTCGAAACTGTGGTACACACTCTGGTAACCTCGCGTCTATACTTCTGTAATGCACTCTACATGGGGCTACCCTTATGCTTAACTCAGAAACTTCAATTAGTCCAAAATATGGCAGCCAGATTACTTACTGGTACATCTAGGAGAGAGCACATAACACCAGTGCTGAAATCTCTCCACTGGCTGCCCATTAGTTTCCAAGCACAGTACAAGGTGTTGGTTATGACCTTTAAAGCCCTACATGGCTTGGGTCCAACTTATCTTCAGGACTGCCTCCTTCCCTATGACCCTCCCCAAGCACTTCGGTCCTCTGGGAGGAACCTGTTACACCCTATAAAAACCAGGCTGTCAGCGACCTCCCAGAGGACCTTCTCTGCCTCGGCTCCCAGATTATGGAATGGCCTGCCAGATGTGGTCCGTCTTATTGCTACTCTAGACTGCTTTAAAAAAGCAGTCAAGATGGATCTTTTCTGGCAGGCCTTCCCTGAATAACATCCCGGTCCAATATAAAAAGTATAAGGAGAAGACAATGACTCCAGCTCTTAGTTGCCTCTGCCAAGCTGCTATTTGTATTGTTTGTTTTATCTTGTATTTTAATATTGCAATAGTTTAATATATTTTTAAGGGGCAGGTGGGTTGGGAATGGGTTGTTGGGCATGTTTTAACTAGTGATGTGTTTGAATTTGCTGTACGCTGCCCCGATTTCACTGCAGAGGGGTGGGGTAAAAATAAAAATTATTATTATTATTATTATTATTATTATATTGGAGCTAGAAGTTGAAGCGGGCAAATAACATGGACTACCACTTATGCCGCTGAGAGAGCTTTCTCACCATCTACAAGTGCTCCAAGGTCTGATGATCCGTGTGCACCTGCACAGGGTGAGCTGCCCCCTCAAGGACATGCCGCCAGGTCTTGAAAGCTGCCTTGATTGCTAACAGCTCCTTCTCTCAGATGGTGTAGTTCCGCTCCGGACGATTGAACTTCCGGGAGTAACATGTGCAAGGCAACAGGTGCACCTGAGGCCCCATTGGCTGGAGCAGCACGGTCCTGATGGCAACTTCCAAGGCATTCGCTTCAATGACAAAGGGCATCCTTGGATCCGGATGCTGCAGGATCAGAGCCAATGTGAAGCACGGCTTCAAGACCACGAAGGACTACTGTGCAGCTGCCGTCCACTGGAAGTGAGCCTTCCCTTGCAACATGGGGAGATGGAGGCCGGTAGGATTGCATAGTCCTCAATGAACTTCCAGTAAAAGTTTGTGAACCCTAGAAACCACTGGATGTCTTTCCTGCTGCAAGGGGGCTGCCACCTTGGAAGTGTCCATGGGCATGCCCTGGACCAAGATATGGTAGACCAAGAAGTCCATCTCACAGAGCTCAAAGGTTCTCAAGCTTGGCATAAAGCTGGTGCTCCCAGAGTCTCTGGAGAATGGCACATATGTGGGCATCATGGGCTGCCTGGCTAGGGGAGTAGATAAAAAAATAATCTAAATAAAGGATGACAAAGCATCCAGATAGTCCCTGAACATGTCATTTACAAAATGTTGAAAGACGGCTGGGACATTACAAAGTCCAAAGGGCATGATGGTGTACTCACAATGCCCATACCACGTCTGGGATACCATCTTCCATTCATCTCCTGCCCAGATCCTCACCAAGTTGTAGGCCCCTCAGAGGTCCAGTTTGGTGAAGACCTGGGCATGGTAGAGCCACTCAAGCAGTTCTGGCATCAAAGGCAATGGGTACCGGTTCCGATGGTGATCCGGTTGAGTCCCCAGTAGTCATTGCAAAGGCACAGCTTCCCATACTTCTTGCACAAAAACAAGATGGGTGCACCAGCAGGAGACTTGGAGGGATGGATGAACCCTTTCTGGAGGTTCTTCTCCAGAAAGTCACTCAGAGCCACCAGCTCAGGCTCCAAGAGGGATTAGAGGTGTCCCGCCGGAATAGGGGGCCCTGGTACCAGGTCAATCACACAGTCATACGACCAGTGCAGTGGGAGCTGGTCCGCCTCCTTGTTGTTGAACATGTCAGCGAAGTCCTAGTATTTCACCGGCAACATGACTGGACAGTCCTAGGCCTTTGCTGCTACTGCCACTGGGATCTGGTCCAGCCAACACTGTTCCTGGCAGTATTCTGAGGCAAACAGGGGTTCCCGGCAGGCCCAAGAGATGTTCAGATCATGTCTTGAGAGCCAGGGCATTCCCAAAACCAAAGGGAAATGAGGGACAGTGGCGAGCAGAAACCAGATATCCTCCACATGGAGCTTGATCTTGAGGTGAAGCATGGGCATCTATTGTGTCACAGAGGGATTTGGTGGCACTTTGCAAAGTCCAAGTCTATAAAATTGTTCAAGGCCCCTGAGTCTATTATGGCTCCTGTGGGGAGGAGCTCCATGGTGGGGAGCTTGAGGTTGGCAGCCACAAACAGAGGGGCCTTTCGGGAGGCTGAGCTAAAGGAACTGGGTTTAAGAGACTCTCCCAGGTGGTGAACCCACTCTACACCGGGGAGGTCCTGTTTTCCTGCAATGTGGGCCAGTGTCCTTTAGCGGGACATTCCCTGGCAAAATGTCCCAGAAGGCCACAGTAAAGGCAGAGGCCCTCCCTCCTCCTGCGTTCCCTCTCAGCACCGGTGAGCCAAGGCTAAGCCTCTCCCAGCTGCATAGGTTCCTCCGCCGACTTGAGGGAGGCCATCTCAGGGGGCACTGCTGGAGTCAGGTTAGCAGGACTAGAGAGCAGCAGAAGGGCGCTCTATCTGGGTGACCTGCTGGATCATCAAGTCCAAAGTTGTGGGAATTGTAGTCTGAGTGAAAATGTACAGATGTGTGAAAGCTTGCTAGCTGGGAAAGTTTTTGCCTGCAGGTGGATTACATGAAACCAACACAGAGAACACAACCGAGGTCATTGTTTCTGGGAACACAGAAGGCAAGAGGAAAAACAAATTAGGTCATCTAGTTTTGTGAGAACTCATGGTAATATGACACAAGACACAGGAAGAAGGCTGGTTTAGAGGCTGTTTAGCAAATGTCTATAAATGTATCAACCTGGGGGTGGAGTTTTGTTTTGTTTTGTTTTTGGCTTGGAGTTCTTTGTTCCTGTTTATGCTCTGCCTGTATGATGGATATTCTAAATGTAAATAGTTATTTTGTTCATTCTGCAACTCAAGAATAAAATCCTTCTTTTGAAGAGAATCTAATCCAGGGGTAGGCAACCTTTCCCCTTTAAGGGCCGAGGGACTTCAGCTCCCAGAAGCCTCAGCCTTGTTGGCCAATATTTTCATTGGTCAATAGCTCCTGGGATTCTGGGAGCTGAAGTCCCTCGGCCCTAAAAGGGGAAATGTTGCCTACTCCTGATCTAATCTCTGGTCTGGTTCATGGAAAGCTAGAAGCTACAGGCTGCATTCCTGAGTGATTGAGCAACAGATCCAGAGATGGATGGAACTGGTGAATGGAGGTCCTGCACACACTCTGCTACTCTGTTCAATTCAACTAACAATAACAAAAATAGCAGGGGGTGCAAAGCGAGCCAACTCATCCAACACTGGATCCGAAAGCCCAAAACAGAATTGAGCTGGCAAAGCCAAATCATTCCACGACAGGTCCTGAGCTATCAGGCAGAAGGTCATGGCGTACTCTGCTACTGTCCTTTTGCCTTGCTGGAGTGTCCTGATGTGGTGCTCCACTGTTTCAGCCTTCACAGGATTCCTCCCAGGTAGCATGCATTTCCTCAATAAAGTCCTGCAAGCTATTGAGGAGAGGACTCTCTTGCATAGTGTAAGGAGTAGCCCATTTGCTTACTCTCAGAGAGCAAACTGATAATAAAGGCTACCTTATGAGAATCCGTGGGGAAGTCTTCCCCTCTGATTTTGAAATGCAGCTTGCAGCTAGCCAGAAAACTATCAAGGATTGTCCTTTCTCCAGAAAACTTTTCATGCAGAGCTACTAGGCATTTTCTTCAGTGAGCCAAAGGGTTAATTTGGCCCTGGAGAGCAGCCAAATTCTGAGTAGCTGCTCCACCTGGGTGAAAGTTGCAGATACCTCTGAACCAACCCCTCTATAGTGGCCTGCTATCAGCGTAAATAGAGGCCATAGATTATTCTTTCCTGGAATGCCACCAAGAGGGCTGATAGCAGAGGCAAATAAAAGTCAAAGCAAGGTCCAAGTTACCAATCCAAGGGGTCAGCCAGTGAAGAGTCAAGCAGTCCGAAGGTCTAGGATTCCAGAGAAGAGTGGCAAGGCAGTCCGAAGGTCAGGGGTTCTAATAGTCCAAGATAAATCAGTGTTCCGAGGGTCAAGGGTTAAGGCCAAGGAACAAGGAAAGCCAGAGACCAAGGCATTCACCAAGAAGCTCAGATAATCTTTGGCACCGAGGCAGCTCTTCTGCACCTGCTTAAATCGCTGAGCTTCAGGAGCTCAGCAGGGGCCTTTTTTTCATAAAGCCTCCTTGAGCACCAAAGACCCACCCTTTCTACTCAATGCTGACTGAAGGTAGGCACAGTCCCTTGATCCTCCTCCATGTTTGAAGGTTCTGCTGCCGGGAGGTTTGGCTGCAGAGCCTCTTGGGAGGCCACAGGTTCTGCTGGAGGCTCTGCTGGAGCTGGGAAAGCAGAGGTGCTGAGGCTGGGCTGGGCTGGGGCTCCCCCACTGTAGATTCAGGACCCAGAGGAGGTTCTAGCTCATCCTCCTCATCCTCCAAGTCTTCCCCCAGACAGGACATGACAGTGACTTCTGGACACTTTGGAGGTGTGCTATTTCAATGATGTGACCTCCAAAGCGGGTGGAAGCTGTGCCAAAGCTGCGCTCATTTAGAACCAGATTAAAAAGGGGATAGGATAGTCTGACTCCTGGTGGTGCCAGTCGGCCCCTGCATCCACGGCCCATCTTGGAAGCAGGCTGCGTGGACAGCAGGGTTCCAACCTGCTTCTCACCAAAGTGGATGCATAGAATCATAGAGTTGGAAGAGACCACAAGGGCCATCCAGTTCAACCCCCTGCTATGCAGGAACTCTCAATCAAAGCATACCTGACAGATGGCCATTCAGCCTCTGTTTAAAAACTTCCAAGGAAGGAGACTCCACCACCCTCCGAGGTAGAGTGTTCCACTGTCAAACAGCCCTTACTGTCTGGAAGTGCCTCCTAATATTGAGACTTAATCTCTTTTCCTGTAGCTTGCATTTATTGCTCCGGGTCCTGTTCTTTGGAGCACCAGAAAACAAGCCTGCTCCCTCCTCAATATGACACCCTTTCAAATACTTAAACAGGGCTATCATATCACCTCTTAACCACCTGTTCTCTAGGCTAAACATACCCAGTTCCCTAAGTCGTTCCTCATAGGGCATAGTTTCCAGACCTTTCACCATTTTAGTCACCCTCCTCTGGACACACTCATTTTCCAACATCCTTTTTGAATTGTGGTGCCAAGAACTGGACACAGTATTCCAGGTGTGGCCTGACCAATGGCACTATTACTTCCCTTATTCTACATACTATACTTCTATTAATGCAGCCTAAAATTGCATTGGCACTTTTAGCTGTAGCATCACACTGTGACTCATGTTCAACTTCAGAACTCCTAGAACTCCTAGATCCCTTTCACACGTAGTCTTGTTAAGCCAGGTGTCCCCCATCCTATATCTATGCATTTCATTTAAAAAAAAATTGCCCTAAGTGCAGTACCTTACATTTCTCTGTGTTGGAATTCATTTTGTTAGCTTTGGCCCAGCTTCCTAATCTATTGAGGTCATTTTGAATTTTCACACTCTCCTCTGGGGTATTAGCTACTCCTCCTAATTTGGTGTCATCTACGAATTTGATAACCATGCCCCCTATTCTTTCATCCAAGTCATTGATAAAGATGTTGAATAGCACTGGGCCCAGGACAGAACCCTGTGGCACCCCACTGGTCATGTCTCTCCAGGATGAAGAGGAGCAATTGCTGAACATCCTTTGGATTCAGTCAGTCAACCAATTACTAATCCACCTAACAGTTGTATTGTCTAGCCCACATTTTACTATCTTGTTTGCCAGAATGTGCCCTTCTGTTTCTTCCCTAAGTAGCTGATCTAGGATCACATCCAGGGTTGGTTATAATGGACGGAAGGTTTGCTGGTATATGTGCAAATAATCAAAGCCAGCTCCAACCTATCTTTGAAATGACTTGTTTGGGAGCATTAGAGTCGCTATTGTTAGTAAAGCAATCCCTGGTAGCAGCCCTTTCCCCATGGACCCAGATGAAGTAGAAACAGCAAGAACAAAATAGCAGGGTAGGGGAACCTCCATGAGATCCTAATCACTTTTAACAATCAATATTGGGTGGCTGGGCTTGTAGTCCAAGGTTGTGATTCTGCTATGCTTATCTAGATACAGTATAAGTAAAGTAAATCTACTGAACTTGATAGAACTTGATTCCAAGCTGACATGTGTAGGATTGTGCTATAGGAAATAAGGTAGTTAAAAATAAACACACTGGAAAACTTTGTGCTGGAATGTTGTGATAGCAGATATGCACACCACTTACAAGAAAAACATCTTGTCTTTTCCTTCTTTTTCTCTTTCCAAAGGGTACTGTTTTAGACTAATTATTTGGACTATTTCCTAGATAAATCATAATGTCTTTGGTGTGGTCGTAAGTGCAGGAAACTGATTTGAAGGCCATAAACTCTTTCCTTCCTCTAATCCAGGGGTAGGCAACCTTTCCCCTTTAAGGGCCGAGGGACTTCAGCTCCCAGAATCCCAGGAGCTATTGGCCAACATGGGACTATTGGCCAACATGGCTGAGGCTTCTGGGAGCTGAAGTCCCTCGGCCCTTAAAGGGGAAAGGTTGCCTACCCCTGCTCTAATCATACAGTTTATTCTCCATGACATGCTCAAATGTTTTTCTCCAAATGGTGATACTAAATTCTAATTATGGGAACATATCTGTGGGAAACTTGATTATTTTTAGATGTTAGAGGACTCTTTTGTTATTCAACTTCTTCTTTCTTTCTTTCTTTCTTTCTTTCTTTCTTTCTTTTTTTGCCATACACCTTGCAGTGTAAATAGCAGCAAGTAGGCTCTATTAATGGAAAATATTTACTCCATAGATAGATATGAGATAGATACATAGATATATAGATAGATAGAAGGATAGATTCAATGTTATGGTAATAATCCTGTTAAATATTTATGGTGGGGGGATAAGGGATCAAACCCAGGAAAAAACATTTTATTTTTGGTGGCACTAAACCCCTAGACTCCAAATTATCTGTCCCTGTAATTTTATGTATCTTGTAATTATCATGGAAACCTGAAGGTCAAAATAAGAGCCATGGCATCAAACAGGAACCCTCAGCACCACTTTCTGAACTTATCCCTCAAGGAAGCAGCAGATCCCACCATAGACAATTCCTCTAAGTCCCATCCCATTCCATGCCTCAGAAGGCTACAAAAATTTATAGTATCACCAAAAAAGAAACTGGACATACTCCCCTTCTCCAGTCCCTAAGAACATCTGTATTCACAAAAATCTGCAAAACAAAACAGCTGGGTAATCCAGAAACAAAACAAAGTACAAACAAAAGCAAATAAATAAATAAATAAATCCATAGATGGGTAATTTTTAAAATTATGATCACTAAAGTGTTAAAAAAATGGCACATAAATGGGACAAATTTCAGGTTCTCCAGAAATTTGTATCAGATATGATGGAACAAAGATTAGAGATAAAAGAAAATACAAAGTATCTAAAATTGTTGTCTGGGTGTGTTAGAAAGGATCTAATTAGGCGAATTTAATATGCAAGAGTGGGGTTCTAACAACACCCCATGGTTTTGTATTCCCAAGGACTAAGAGATCCCACAATCGATGAAGCTGAGGCAGGCTTCTTCAAATAAGGTCTAAATATTTATTAAAAGGGGAAACTGCACACACACAAATATGGCATGCACACACACTACACACTTAGAAGCAAAAGGGTTGAAAGTGGGAATAGCTTGAGATGGGCAAGACTGACATGTGTAGGATTGAGATACTCACTTCCTAAGGCTTCTCCAGGATCTGCTGTGGATGTGGATAATGATTATGATGTTGCATGGCCATCAAAATGGGGGAAGGGATGACCGAGGGAGCTATGATCAGAGCACAGACTGACGTGGAGCCAAGCTGCACTCCAAAGATAGCACGTAGAGTCTAAAAATCGAGGGGTTTATATAGGACATATCTTGCTCCTAGCTATAGACTTGATGGCTTGGCTGAAGCCAGGACAAAGGCGCTGATTGCCTTGGCTTTGTGAAGCCAAGGTGTGAGGATGATGACTTAAACAATGCACTTGGGGCTTGACACAATCAAGGAAGGGAGGCTAGAGAAAAAGGGTGCAGTTAAATATGATCACTGCCCCATCAGGTGTAAGACTCAGGACAAACAAGCATCATCATGTTGATTTTTGGGGTTATGGTCTTCCCCCTTTAGCAACTCCCAAACCTGGTAGGGAATTTTCCAGTTGTTTGGGCAGGCCCTCCCTGTGTCTACCTGACCTGCCAACTAGAGGATAATGGCTGACATCCCACAGAGATCAGTTCGAGGTCATAGAGGGAACTCTACATGTGTCCCAAAATTTTATGAATTTCATATTTGCTAACAGGTGGATTGGTCATGGCATGTGCCTCTGCTGTTGAAGATGGTTACTGTTGGCTCAGTGAACAAAGCAGCTCTGCCTTCTTGAGATGTTGATTCTGTATGTATGAATATATTTGACATGTAGCTATGAAATACACACTGTCAGTGGTGAGACTACACAGAATTGACTCCCTTCCCTCCTTCATGTAAAGGTAATTCAGATTTGAAAGCCTAAAGTATTTCAGTCCCAGCCTTAATAGAAACTATTCACTAGCATGTTTTATCTTGGAGTGTCTAGTGTTCAGCCCAGCTATGTGAAGCCAGTCTAGAAACAAGTGGGTCTAAATGTAGTTCAAGAGTTCTACTATAGTTCAATGGTAGTTCAAGGCTGTGGTCCTGAAGTAAAGAAGATGGGTCTAATTGAGAAGTTGTGCTTGATCTTTGAGAAAAAATAGCCTCTAACATGTTCTGATATCTCTAACTAACGTCATGTATTTTATTATTCTCTTGACTGCAAACACACTGTGGACCATTTTGGTATCATTTTTTTAATTTGTGCACAAGCAAAAGCCACATAAAAATAATGTGTATTTTTGTACACATTCCTCTAAATACAGGTGGGTTTGTATTTGCTTTCTTAGTGTTCTCATTTTTGCAAGATATTTTTCTTGAATAAAATGTGTGTGGGTGTGGGTGGATATGTGCATGCAAACCTAATCAATACATTATAGGCATAACAATTTTCCTTTGATATACAGATTTGTATGTGAACTTTTGAAGTTAAAAAGTAGATCTGAAAATTTTGAAAAGCATGGATTTTGGCATACAATTTAAATAAGATTCTAGTATTTCAAGGAGTGAATTGATATAAATATTAAGACAGCATCAGTTTTTCACCGTCTCCTCTAGCATCAGCTTTCTAATGTTCCCTGATTTCTTAACATTAATATAGATTAACATGTTGTCATAATGGACATGACACTGTTGCTATGCCATTGCTGCTTCCATTCTCTTTTATAATTAACAATATAAAATGTATAGGAAGGATGACTTTTAATTTAGGGAACAGTGGGACTCTAACACACAAAATCAGATGCTAGTCAGGACTTATTCATTTTCATAGAAAACAAAAATAGAGCATAGTAAAATGCATAAATACACATGTAGCAAAACCTAAATGGGTCTGCATTGCCATTAAGATCTGTTCCCAGGAAAAATCATGTGCATTGATAACAATGCACTACTTCTGGCCAATGGCACCTTATCACAGTGTGCTTATTGCTGCTTGATAAGCTTTCATTTGCACTGATGTATCAAGTAGTGAGAATATTTCAATTTCAGTTCTCTGGATTACTGATCACATCAGGAAGTATCATAAGATGTGACTGTCTTTAATATGTAGCTGTATACATACTATAGTAAATTACCATTTGGTAAATGATTGTCTGTTTTCTGCTGCTGTTTTGTTCCAGATTAGAATTATGTGCATTTAACTTCATGCTTAGTAAATTATAGCTGTTGGGTTACGGTAAATAATGTAAATAGTAAATAATGAGAACAAAGATATTAGTGAGAACAAACTAGATGTAATAGAGAAAAATAATTTGCAGAAACGTCACTTCCAATATATTTAAATCATTACCCCCCATTAGTTTTGAAAAAGCTCAATTGGCATTTATAAACTATCCAAAGCCATATGGCTTTGAAACTGGTCTCAGTGGAAAGATCATTTCATTCAACAGTTAAATGCACTTAATATAATAATAATAATAATAATAATAATAATAATAATAATAATAATAATACATTTTATTTATATCCCGCCCCTCTGTCACACAATCGAGGCGGCTTAGGACAAACTTTCTAAAAGAAGAGGATATCGAGTGCATAGAATATCTATTCTATCAGACTGCTAGAGCCCTAGTAAACTTTAAAGATGATAATATAGCAGTAAGAATCTACAAATTGAAAAACCTATTCTGTCATCAGCAGATGGAAGTCCCAATAGTCTTTGGTCACTTGACATCTTATCCCCTATTTGACATCCAACTAAACCAAGCAAAAGGAAATCCTGTTAAGAAAGCAATTAAAATATAACAAACTGGGGAAGTTCAAGACTTGATTTGTCCGGAAGATTTGTCTGGAAGACACCTATGATTGTTATGGCAATAATACAGAGGTCACCCCTGCCTGTACTAATACTGATATGTTAGAAGAGGAAAGTTTAGTAGAATCAGACCAGTCTGCTGGCCCGCATTGTGGATGTCATAGAGGGGCCCCAGAGGGCCATTGGTGGCATTGGAGAGGGTGTACAGGAAGGTGGGTGGGGATCCCAGGGCCAGCAGGAGGTGGCTGTGGTGGTAGGCAGAGGAAGGAGGGGTCATTCTCCACCCCTGGATGTTCAGGGTGCTGTGGGCAGAGGGAGGAGAGAGAGATGTCCACCCATGGAGGATGAAGCTGTGGAGGGGCAGAGGGAGGAAGGAGAGATGTCCACCCATGGAGGATGAAGCTGTGGAGGGGCAGAGGGAGGAAGGAGAGATGTCCACCCATGGAGGATGAAGCTGTGGGGGGGGGGGGCAGAGGGAGGATGGAGAGGTGTCCACCCATGGAGAAGGAGGCTGCTGTGGAGGATGAAGCTGTGGGGGGGGGGCAGAGGGAGGAAGGAGAGATGTCCACCCATGGAGGATGAAGCTGTGGGGAGGCAGAGGGAGGATGGAGAGGTGTCCACCCATGGAGGAGGAGGCTGCTGTGGAGGTGGAGATCATTGAGCAACACTCCGTAGAAGAGTCTAGCAGCCTTTTCAGCAGTGATGTGGCAGTGCCACCACCCACTCTCCGCCCACAAAGGCAGAGATCAAGTAGAGGGGGATGGAGATGTTGCGATGATCAAGTACCGAGGCAGCCATCACCAATTACCCCCCACTATGCCCACCTCACTGCTTGCCACCGCCACCACACACTATGCCCACCTCACTGCTTGCCACTGCCACTGCACACTATGCCCACCTCACTGATCCTGCTCATTGTTTTCCTGTAGGGATTCTTTGACGAACCTACATACCTTCGCACAAAATGTCAGAAGCTGTTTAAAAATGGAAAGTTTATTCATAAAAACCGAACCTGCATATGTGCACAGTTTACATCATAATTTTTTAAAAAATACATTTTTATTTTCATAAAAAAACAATCAACTATTTACAATAATCAACAAATGGGGGAAGGGGTGGGGAGTATTTACAAAGGGGAGGGGCAGTTACAATGGGGGAAGAAGGGGAGGTAGGAGGTAGGAAGCATGTACAAGGGGAAGGGGAGGGGAAAGTGCTTCAGGGATGGGGAGGGAGGATGGGGTCAAGGAAGACCGAGGTGGTGCATGATGGCTGCCATGGAGTTGTTGAGATGTAGCATCTGCTCCTCCATGGCAGCCACCCTTTGTTCCAGCTGTCGATCTGCAAGGGAAAAGAAAAGTGTGGTTAGGAGGTTGCTCTGCACCCCATCACCCAATACTACAGCCAGGGTTCCTGCCCCCCCCAACTCCCTCCCTCTGTGTCCCTGCTACTCTTACCACACTCATGGTCCTGGTCCTGAGTGGTCTGGATGACCGCCAGGTGGGCATCACCAAGGGGACCCTGATGTGCTCTGCCTGGTGGCCGGTGACTCAGCCCTGCCACCTCCTCCTCAGCAGGTCTGCCTGTGAAAGAAAAGAAAAAAAAAACACCATTTAGGAATGCAGCATGGAAAGTGGTGGGGGAGGGGAGAGACAGGAATGCCATGGAGGCCGCAGTTATGCAGCCATTACCCCTCCCCTCAGGGACCTACCTTTGGCCATGGGAGGCTGGTGTGGCTGCAGAGGGATGGCAGGAGCTCCCTCTGCATGTGCCTCCCTGGCTGGCCCGGCTTCCCTCTCGGAGGTCTAGGAGGAAGAGAAGGGGGAATGGCAGGGTCCCTCCTCCATCCCTGTCACCGCCTTCGCTGCACGCCTGTGTTTGGAGGTAAGGGAAACACCATTACCACCCATGGGATGGGAACAAGGGGGAGGAGAAGGGAGGGATGGGCATGAGGGACCATGGCAGGAGCCCAAAACTTACTGGGAGGACAGCAATCCTGCCATCTAGGGTGGCCGGCCCTGATCCACAGGTCTCGGAGCTGCTCGTAGAAGGGTGGGCGCTTCCTAACTGGAGGATACTCCCCAAAATCCTCCAAGGCCTCAAAGAAGACCCCCTTTAGTGCCTTGAACTTGGTTTGGCACTGTTGGGGTGTCCTCCTGAACCCTGCTAGTGGAGGGCCTGGGAGGCCTGGGAGAAGTACCCCTGGTTAGGGCAGTTGGTGCTCGCCATCACCCTTCTCGCAGCTGGCTCAGGGTGTGGAGAAGAATGCCCACCTTTTCATTGGTCCAATACGCGATCTGGACAGGCACTCTCCTCTTGGCCGCCATCGTCATCCTGGGGATCTACAGAGGTCCGCAGGAGCATTTATAGGCAATTGTTGTGGGGGCAGATGGCCTTACCTGGCTCCTGGCCAATGGAGACCCTCAGAAGAGAAGTTTGTATGTGAGCCCCAATGGTAGTCCTCTGGGTTACCAATTGTTACAATCAAATGGGCCATTAGGAAAGCTGACTGTTGGGAATTTTGCAACATTGTCAGAGATTACAGCCCCAGTAGACTCCTCCATGCCCTTTTGTGTGTGTGTCTGTGTGTGCCTCCTGTAGGCTCATGTTCAAGGATATCTGCCTAAAAGCAGGATTGCCATCCATACACAGAGTGGGGATAATAGGATCTCGTCATGGCACAGTGCAGTAGTGTCCTACATAAATGCTAGCCATACACGAAGTGTGGATAACATTACATATTTATTGAGGTGCTTATGATCATGGCATAGTGCAGTAGTGTCCTACATAAATGCTAGGCATACGTAGAGTGTGGATAATAGGAAATATTGTGTTTAGGTGCTTATGATCATGGCATAGTACAGTGGTGCCCTAGGATTACAGATGGAGGAGAGGGGATACGTTAGATCCTCCTGGTCTCAAAGAACTCTGCCAGGGCCTCCCTCACAGCCTCCCCTTCTCTCTGCCTCACAGGGTCATTGACCTCCATGGGTGCCCCCAGGGTGGGCAGCACAAAGCACCGCCTGTAGCACCCTCCCTCATCCAGGACTCTTCCCTTGGTCTTGCAGATGTTGTGGAGGATGACACAGGAGGCGATGATGGGGACAACATTCTTCTCTGTCACAAGGAGTGGGGCAGTGAGGCACCTCCACCGAGCCTTCAACCACCCAAAGGCCGTTTCCACCATATTCCTGGCACGATTCAGCCTCCTGTTGAATCTTTTCTGCCTGGCATTGTTGGTGCCCTACTAGGGCTTCATGAGCCAATTCTGAATAGGGTAGGCACTGTCAGCGAGCAGGAGGGGGCCGATCTGCTGGCCCCTCAGGGTTACGGTGGGGTTCCCTGGCACATAGATGCCAGCTTCAATGGCCTGAAAGATTATGGAATTCCTTGCCACCCTTGTGTTGTGAATCGATCAGGCCCAGCCTAATTCCACATCCACAAAGCATCCTTGATGATCCGATGTCTCCTGGAGGACAACAGAGTAGCTGTCCTTTCAGTTGACAAACTCGTTCCTCATCCCCAGGGGTGGCACGATCAGACAGTGGCACCCTTCTACGGCACCCACTACTTGGGGGAAGCTGAGGTCAGCAAATCCTTGCATGATCTGTGGGTGACAAGAAGGGGAAGTGGAGAATAAATGATAAACAGTCATGACATTTGCCAACTGATGACCTTTTTCACGTATCTGTGCAGGTTCATTGGCCCCAGCAGGGGGAGCCATACAGTAGGAGCTACACTGTATGCCAAGTCATGAACTACTAGGCATCTCTGTGCAGGTTCAATGAGCAAAGCTGCCGAGAATACAGTAGGAGCCACACTGTATGTCAAGTCATGACGTTTTAGGCATCCTGCGCAGGTTCAATGGCCTAAGCAGCCAACTCTGTATAGTGACAGCCATACTTTAAGCCAGGTCATGACACATTCTGCACAGGAGGGAAAAGCAACAAGTGTGTGTGACTGTCCTTACCTGAGCGGCGTCCCCCAGGTACACTGTCTGTGACAGGAACAGCTTTTCCATGCTGAGGGCGAACTCCACCAACATTTCCCCCACAGTGGTTTGGCTGACCCTGTACTGCTCTGATGCCTGCTTGTAGCTGGCTCTGTGGGCAAGGACCCAGATGGCCATGGTGACCCTCTTCCCTACCAGGATGGCCTTCCTCATCAGGGTGTCTACCCGCTGCATTTCCGGGTGCATTACTTCTACTATCTTGTGGAAGAAGGCATGGGGCATTCAGAAGAATATCCTCCATTGCTCATGGGACCAGATGTATGTGACGAACCCGTCCCACCAGCGGTGCTTCTGGGGAACATCCACCAGTGGCGCAGGGCTCTCTCGGGTGGCATCAAAGTAGCAGCAGCGGCGGCGGCAGCGGTACATTGTGTGATGTGTCTTGCGGCACCCGCTCTGACAAGTCTCACTTATGAGTCCATGAAGTTATCACTGCAGTCTTGCATGAATGCATCTGCAGCAGGGACCATGGTGGAGGGTTATGGCAGACACAGAAATAGAAAACGATCTGAAAATTTTTGACAAAATATTAAAGGGAGGTGACCGACAATGGATAAAGAAAACATAAACTATTAATAGAAATAGAATTAGGGGAAGAAACAGTGAAAAATAATATGATCAAATGGTTGCAAAATATTGGAAACTCAATACCTTTATGAAGTTGGGAGAATGTGTGGAAAAACAATATGAAGTTTACCAAATATAATGCCCTAAAGGAAAACTTCCATAAAATTTTTCACAGATGGTATATGACCCCTATTAGATTGGCAAAAATGAAGAAACAAATAATAATTGTTGGTAAAAAAAGTGTAATATGATATATGGCAATAGTGGCACAAGTGGTGTATGCAAGATATTGGAAATCACATAAAATACCTACTATACAGGAGTGGAAAATAAAATTAATAGACTTGGTGGTAATGGATAGATTATCTATGTATATCACAGGGAAAACATCTCAACAATACGAAAGGAAATGGGGGAGATATACAAATATTGTAGTAAGAGCATAAAATGAGGAAGACAAAAGGTCATAAGATCAGAAAATAATCAACAGAAAGCTGATGTGTCTATCCAAAAGTTATACCTCATTTATTTGGTGCAGAGGTCAACTAAGCACATACTAGTTAAATAAAACTGTACTAAGTTTTTGTCACTTTATTGCACTACAATGTTCAGGATTACATATTGTTCTCCAAATCTTATCTGATGTATGGATCATATTATTTTATGTAAATAAAAATAATAATAATAAATATTCCCATTTGTGTAGATGAGAATTAGCTTAGTTCTCTTCTTAGACTTTCATATTCAGATTAGCAATCTTCCTTTCATTCTCAGGTTCTATTTTTATATTTGTCAGGCAAATATGATGTTTCATTGAGATTTTATAGTAGAATGCTGTCAATCATTTCGATCTGAATGAATGGTTTCCAAAGTCATTTTTCTGAGATTCATTTACAGCCATTTGATCAGAAAGATTTTCACTTTTCATTTTAAAACTAGCAATGATATGCAAGTGCTGCTTTTTTATGTCACAAAGATATGAGGCAGAAACACCAAGATATACAAAAGGCCCAAGGACATTTATTTTGAAGGATGAGTGAATCAAAAGGAAAAAGGCAATGACTTTTTTACCCAACTCTGTGACTATTTTCAAAAGTACAACCTAAAATGAAATAAAAGATTCCATTTCAATCTTTCTGGGTTCAGTAGTGTGCTAGCATTAGCATCACAAATGCTAAGGTCAATGTTTAGTATTGTCTAGATCAGGGGTAGGCAACCTTTTTGAGCCGGGGCTGGGTTGCTGTCCCTCAGACAATTGGGGGGCCAAAGCACCCAAAATAAATAAATAAATAAATAATTTATTTTTTTAAAAAAATAAAATTAAAAAAAATATGCATACACACTCTCTCAGCCCCAGAAAAGCCATGGCAAAACCCCTGTGGAGATTTTGTCAAGAAAACCCCAAGAACAAGTAATAACAACAATAATCAACATCATTATGGTGGGCGGCGGCAGCAGGACCAGCCCAGGGCCAGTCCAAAGGCCTCGGGGGGCCACATCTGGGCCCCGGGCCTTAGGTTGCCTACCCCTGGTCTAGATCAACTCAATGCTATGCATTTGGTCTGAGTGCATGAACAGTAAATGGAACAGAGAGATATGTGTGTGATAAGTTATGGATGAGGATAAATGATTCTATAGTGAAGATGTAAAATCACCAAGGAGAGATCTGAGATAACAAATAAGTTTGTCTGCTTATCTATCCCGTTTTAATATATTTGTATTGCTTGTTAAGTTCCCAAGGTAGTCTACAGATTTTTTAAAGAAATAACAGACATGGAAGAGGTAAAACTATAAAATACTACCTCCTGCATTCTAAAGTTATTTTGATGACATACCAGTGAATAATCTGAATAGAGTTGAAAGTTACATTTTAAAAAGATGAGTGTTTTAATCTTTTGGAAGGTTATAGTTTTGAAGAGGAGAATCCTCATTACACATCTTAAGACCAGAGTAATCTGATGTGTAATGGGCTCCTAAGCATATTAAGCTGTAAATATTAGCTACAAAGACCAAAAAACAAAAAAGAAAACAAAAAAACAAAACAAAATCTGTTTCCACAAGCATTAGATGTATGATACCTAAATGACAGGTATGCTAATATTTTCTTTCTGTGCTTCAAAATAAGGATGGAAAAGTTGGATTGACAGAATTGAAATAATGATGTTGGGCCTAGAGGAGTGGGTTGTACAGGGAGTACCAAGGTTGTACAGGGAGTGTCTGTGGGGAGGGTAAAATGAAGAAATTGCCCCCCCCCCCATAAGAATTCTACACCCATGAAGTTTTCCTTCAGTCCCCAAATGTCTAAATTGCATTAATTTAAAACTTCAGTTGAACTTTTAGAAATACAGTTTAGGCATACAAAGAAAAGGGCAGACAAAGATACTAAAGAATGTGATCACAGCAGATATAAGTGTTTTGGTATGAATGATTTTTGCTGTCTCACTCTCTGCAATGCTATAAATTTGGGCAATTTAAGGAAAATTTTATGGAGTGAAAAATTCTTACCTGGTGATGCATTTCTTTATTTTGTCCTTTTTGTTATATCTATGCCCATGGTAGTATCTCAGGTGCATGAACTTACCCAGTTTGGAAATGAATGAATAAGCCTAAGGCCACTCAGTGATTTCCAGTCTTGATGAGGCATCTGACATAACCCAACCTATGCACTGATACGACTACAGAAGAGATATGAAACAATATTGCCTTTGGTGCTAAGGAGACAGAGGGAGGAAAGCCCCTGATCTTTGGGGTTTCCCTATTTGTAGGAGAACCCGCTTACTGCACTACTGACTTGCACAGTGGGCTGAATACTGATGAGCGGGCCACACCACTAAAAGGATGGGCATACCCAAAGGGAACATTTGTGGTAAATGCTGCACCATGCCATTATTATTTTTTTTCTGTTCCACCACAAATGAATGTGCACGAGTGCATGGACATGCCTCCAACAGCCACCAATTGACCCACCCAGTCACCAGCCCATTGAACTGGCCACATGACCAGCAGCATAATCACACAATCAGTTGGCTGCTCATACAACACATTGGTGACACATTAACACAGCATGATGATGATAATAATAATAATAATAATAATAATAATAATAATAATAATAATAAATTTTTATTTATAGCCCGCCCCTCTGCACGGCAATCAGGGCGGGGTACAATAATATTTAAAACAAAACAAAGTTAAAAACATTCCCTCATCCCATAATCCCACCCTCCAATCCCCTTAAAACAGAATTAAACAACAAACCAATTAAAATACAATAGTAAATAAATTAAAAACATCCAAGATAACATAAGGAATCAGAATAACAAATTAGGGATTCATCTCTCAGCTGACAGTTATTCCGGGAAGGCCTGCCGAAAGAGATCCGTCTTTACTGCTTTCTTAAAAGCAGCAAGAGTAGTAATAAGACGGATCTTGTCCGGCAAGCCATTCCAAAGTCTGGGAGCGGTTGCGGAGAAGGCCCTCTGGGAGGTCTGGGACAGCCTAGTTTTTATTGGCTGTAGCAGATTCCTCCCAGAGGACCGAAGGGTGCGGGGGGGATCATATGGGGAGAGGCGGTCCCTAAGATAAGATGGACCCAAGCCATGTAGGGCTTTAAAGGTCAAGACCAACACCTTGTACTGTGCCCGGAAACTAATCAGCAGCCAGTGGAGGGATTTCAGCACAGGTGTTATGTGCTCCCTCCTTGATGTTCCTGTAATTACCCTGGCTGCCATATTATGTACCAGTTGAAGTTTCCGGGTTAGGCACAAGGGTAGCCCCATGTAGAGTGCATTGCAGTAGTCCAGACGTGAGGTTACCAGGGCATGTACCACAGCTTCCAAATCCCTCACATCCAGATAAGGGCACAGTTGGCGTATCAGCGGAAGCTGATAACAGGTGCTCCTGACCGCTGCATTCACCTGACTAGTCATGTGAAGCGACGAATCAAGGAGTACCCCCAGACTGTGAACACAGTCCTTGGAGGAGAGTGTGACTCCATCCAGGACTGGAGACTGTATTCCCAGATCTGGTTTCGGGCCTGTAACTGTGAATACCTCCGTTTTGTCAGGGTTCAACTTCAATCTGTTTTTCCTCATCCAACCCATTACCGCTCTGAGACAGTCATTAAGAGGAGAGATGCCATCTGAAGTCTGAGATGATGATCTGGTCATGGAGAGATATATCTGGGTGTCGTCAGTGTACTGAAGACACCGAGCTCCATGCCTCCGAATGATCTCCCCCAGCGGCTTCACATAAATATTAAACAACATCAGGGATAGGATGGCGCCCTGAGGGATGCCACAATTAAGCTCAATTTTTGACGAGTAACTGTCCCCGAGCCTCACCCTCTGGGATCTGCCTGAGAGGAAGGAACAGAACCACCGCAAAGCAGTGCCACCAATTCCTAACTCTCTCAGGCGATCCAAGAGGATGGCATGATCTATGGCAGGGGTAGGCAACCTTTCCCCTTTAAGGGCCAAGGGACTTCAGCTCCCAGAAGCCTCAGCCATGTTGGCCAATAGTCCCATGTTGGCCAATAGCTCCTGGGATTCTGGAAGCTGAAGTCCCTCAGCCCTTAAAGGGGAAAGGTCGCCTACCCCTGATCTATGGTGTCTAAGGCCGCTGAGAGATCCAAGAGCACCAACAAGGTCACACTACCCCTGTCGATACTCAGGCAGAGGTCATCGGTCAGAGCAACCATGGCAGTCTCCACTCCATATCCTGTCCTGAAGCCGGTTTGAAATGGGTCGAGATAATCAGTTTCATCCAAGACTGCTTGGAGTTGGGAAGCAACTGCCCTCTCGATCACCTTGCTCAAAAAAGGGAGCAAGGAGACTGGTCTGTAGTTGTTTCTATCCAGGGGATCTAGGGAAGGCTTTTTCAGGAGTGGCCTAACCGCCGCCTCCTTTAAACAAGATGGTAGGTTACCTTCCCTGAATGACGCATTGACTGTGTCCCGAAGGAACACTTTCAACGCGTCCCCCCCCCCCCTTGACGACCAGCCATGATGGACAAGGATCGAGGGGGCAAGTCATCTTTTTCACACTTCCAAGAAGCTTGTCCACGTCCTCGGTACTCACAGATTGTAATTGATCCAGTAAAGTGTCATCAACGGAGTTCCTGGATGCCTCGTCTACGGATTCTGCCAAAACAATGGCGTCCAAGTCGGCTCTTATTCGAGAGATTTTATCTGCAAAGTGAATATTAAAAGCCTCACAGCAGGCTGTCGTTGGGTTAAGTAGGGGGTTTGGCACAGGGGGAACCTTCGTCAACTCCCCCACCACCCTAAACAGCTCTGCCGGGCGGGACTCTGCAGACGCAATGCGTGCAGAGCAGAAAGATTTCCGTGCTGCACGCAAAGCCTCCCTATAGGAATCAAGATGTTTCCTAAGGCGAGTTCTGTCAGATGAGAGATGAGTCCTTCACCATTCGTACTCTAGTCATTGTCCAGCTCGCTTCATCCTCCTAAGCTCCTCTGTATACCAGGGCTTACGGTTTGAAGTGGGCTGGAAAGGACGCTAGGGAGCTATTGTGTCAATAGCCCTGGTGAGATCGGTGTTCCAAGTGTCCATCAAGGCTTCGACAGAATCACCGGTGTTACCAACCATTAAACCCTCTAAGGCTTTCTGGAAACCAATTGGTTCCATTAGCCTTCGAGGGCGGACCGTTCTAATGGGTCCGCCACCCCTGGGAGGGTGGATAGTAGCCTTTAGTTCTGCCCTGATCAGAAAATGATCCATCCATGACAGTGCGGAGGATTTTTTAACCTCCGCCCACGGATATTCCTGCTCCGTACTAAAGACCGCATCGAGGGTATGACCAGCACAATGCGTGGGCCCGTTGACCAATTGGGATAGGCCCATGTTAGTCATGGTATCCATGAACTCTCAAGCCGCGCCAGTTAGATCTTGCAAACTGGTTTCGAGTGGGATGTTGAAATCGCCCAGAACCAAAAGTCTGGGCAACTCCAGCAACAACTCAGAAACCAGGGCAGTCAGCTCGGTTAGGGAGTCTGTTAAGCAATGTGGTGGCCGGTATACCAACAGAATCCCCAAACTATCCCTGGTCTTCAGGCTAAGGTACATACACTCGATGTGCGTCGTTTTCCAGATAGGCTTTCTGATCACGGTTAAGGTGTTCCTGTGGACCAAGGCTATATCACCCCCCTCCTCCCACTTTCCCTCACCTGCTCACTAACTGAGTACCCAGCTGGGAGAGCCTGCGCCCAAATCGCGGAGCTGGCATCCCCCAGCCAGGTCTCAGTAAAGCATGCCAGGTCGGACGCCTCATCCACCAAGAGATCGTGGATGATATGGGTCTTATTTTTGACCGACCTGGCATTGCAAAGGAGCAGGTTGAGGGTCAGTGGAATGGTTGGCACGCTCTCCAAGTTATCCTGGGAAACAGAGCCAACTGAAGGAGGGATAGATATCAAACATCGATCCCTCCTTCTTTTGTAACATCTGTTGGCTCTGTTACCACCATACCTTCCCCTCCCCCACACAACCTGAATATCCGCTCCGAGACTATAGTCAACTCCAGTATGCGGAGGGGGAGATGAGTATCCAGCTGACTCCAGTCTTTAATTTCAGCAGCAGCTGCATGGATGACAAAGAAAATATGGAAGGGAAGTAGTCCCTCAAGGCCATCTAAACCTGCCATCAGGAGGGGGGAGTAAGGTTCAGTGGGGCCTTAATAGGCCCAGGTGGTCATACTGCTCCACGATACATACCCCTTTCTCCCCCTTCCCAATATGCCCTCCTGTTACACCTGTAAGTTTGTAAATTCTTTTATTACATCCATTATTTTGTTGACATTATATTGCTGTTGCTTCATTTCACGTGGTGTTCAATGAGTCAATGGTCCATTGAGTCCACTTTTAGGGTTAGGGTTAGTGCTAGGGAATCACTTGTGCTCTTGTGCAATCAATTTAGGAGGAGATGACAAAAAATTATGGCACCCACAGCTCACCCAGCCTGGGACACCTGCTACTGACTGCTTCCAATGGCTACCTAATCCTGTCTCTGCACTGACACACTCTGCACACTAGTGTAATAGTATTTTCCTACTTGAACCTGAGCAATCTGGGGGTTATGACGCTCCAGCACTTAGCCCCAGAGAATAGTTTGGTTCTATTTTTACCCATTTTGGCCACACATATTTTTTAAACAAGTAGTTTTCAAAATGGGGTGCAGCGGCTGCTTTGCATGCATGTGGACAACCCTCTTGTCATTCAATAACCCCCAGTGAGACAACAGCATTTGCATTATGAATGTAGTTAAGACAGACTGTGATGAAAATGCATATGAGGAGGCATACAGATTTGTAGCCCTGTGCATACTTCTTGAAGACTAATTCCCAATGAATTAAAATCAGACTTATGTCTGAATAGGCAGGCATAGGATTATGCTGTGTAACAGATAAAGTATGCGAGAGAATCACTGAGTTAATATTAAATTAACTGAAACTTAGAGAAAACCAGAAACTGATATCAGAGCTCAAAATAAAATAAAACCATGTGTATCACAGTGTTCTGTCTCATGATGATAGTGTATGAGTATTTAGGGGGGTTGCAGACTGCCAGAAATAGTGCAAATTGAGTCCACTTTTAGGGTTAGGGTTAGTGCTAGGGAATCATGGGAATTGTTTTGTTTCTGACACATTGAGCCTTCTCTGTCAGAGAGCTCTGGTGCCACAATAAAATACAGTTCCCATGATTCCCTAGCATTAACCCTAACCCTAAAAGTGGACTCAATTTGCACTATTTCTGGCAGTCTGCAACCCCCTTTAGTTATCTTTGAGCAAGCCAGATGCACAAAAAATATGGGTACAGTAGAACAATTGGAAATATATTTTAATTTAATTAATTAATTAATTAATTTCAAAATGTATCACAACCCAACTGATAACTAATCAGAACACTTTATTTAAAACATTTAGGGGAACAAAGGGCCTTTGCAGACTAACAGAAATAGTGCACATTAAATTGAGGCACTGCCCTGGCTCAGTGCTAAGGAGTCATGGGAATTTTACTTTTTTAGGAGACATTGAGCCTTCTCTGTCAGAGAGCTCTGGTGCCAAAATAAATTACAGTTCCCATGATTCCCTAGCACTGAGCCAGGGCAGTGCCTCAATTTAATGTGCACTATTTCTGGCAGTCTGCAAAGGCCCAAAGTTCTCTGGGTTCATTGGCCTGAATGCTGAACAATAGAGATCAATGAAGAGGAGATATTTTGTAGGCTTTAGAATGAACTTTAAAGGGGCTGTCCAGGGTGTTTGGACCTTTGGGGAACAGGGTTGAGCATCCTGGACAACTCCCCTAAAATTCAAAGTAAAACCTGGAGTAAATTTACTGTCCCATTGACCTGGAAGGCATCAGCTACCAGAGTTGTTAACATGTCTTTCTGTGGATAGAAGGTCTCTGTATTGACTCAATTGTGGTGATAGAATTGACTCAGTTACACTGAAAGCTACACTGGCATCACTAGGGGAAAGCAGCAGTGGCATCACTAGGGGATGCAGACTGCACCAGGTGACACCCAAATGGTGGTGACACCACTGCTAGTCAAACACCTACCTTTTGGCAGAAACAAGCTGTGACATTCATCCGTTTACTTTTAAAATGCTTTAAGAGATGGTGGGAGTAGGGTGAAGCTCAGTGGGAGGAAAAAGGAGAGGCCCAAGAATTTTTAAAAATTTAAATTTAAAATTTCAACATTTAAATTTATTTTTTTAAAAAATGTTTTAACTCCACCTTTCCCTATATTGGCGGATGGGGAACATCATTTTGAAATTTCCAAAATATTAGACTCTAAAATACATAGAGGGAGATTATAATATTTAATAAATATATAAATTATTATTATTATTATTATTATTATTATTATTTAGTTCAATGGAAACATTTTTTTTGTGATCATGATGTTTAGCAAAGGCTAAACATGTCAAAGCTCCTAAATTGATTGAGGAATTTCATTTAAGCTATCCTCTGTCAAAACATCGGGGCGGCTTACAATTAAAATTCCATACCCATCTCAAAATACACTCTAAAATCCCAGAACTCAACCACCCCTTAAAAAAGTATTAAACCAGATATCTATTAAAACAACATAAGTAAAACATCAAAATTAAAATAAACAGACTGAAACAAACATTAAACAAACAAGGGCAGCGAAAATAGGAGAGGTAAAATAAATAGGCTTCTGAGGAGGGGAATTCTAGTCAGGAAAGGCCTACCGAAAGAGATCCATCTTCACAGCCTTTTTGAAGCTGCTCAGGGTCTTAATCTGATGGATCTCGGCCAGCAGCCATTCCATAGTCTGGGAGCGGTTGCCGAGAAGGTCCTCTGGGAGGTCACAGACAGCCTTGTTTTTATCGGCTGTAGCAAATTCCTCCCAGAGGACTGGAGTGCACAAGGAGGATTGTATGGGAGGAGGCAGTCCCAAAGATAGGTTGGACCCAAGCCATTTACGGCCTTAAAGGTCATAACCAACACCTTATACTGGGCTCGGAAGCTAATAGGCACCCAGTGAAGAGACTTCAAAACTGGTGTTATGTGATCTCTCCTAGATGTCCCCGAGACCACTCTGGCTGCCATGTTCTGTACTAACTAAAGTTTCTGGACTAAGCACGAGGTGTTGTAGCAACTGAGTATGCAGACAAAGTAATTTGGAAGCTATCTTCACTTCACTGAGAAGAACACTAGGCAACACTGGAGTTGTCTCACTGCTGCTCTGGAATGTATCCTTCCAGTCTCCCAGGAAACAGACCGATGACAGGTTTAACTTCAAAGAGGCACTTTTATTCTTTAGTTGCAGTATGTACAAAGAAAACTATATACAACCACCACCATTCAGGAACAACAACAATAAGAAGAAATAACCAGCCAGCCAAGCTAAACTGAGCTATCCTAAGCAATCATCAGCAGAGCAGAACACACAACACAACATGCTGTGATCTCAGTATTTTATAAACAGTTGTCTTGTAGCCTCTAAGTCCAGCCTGTTCCTGTAACTTTTTCTGTGTCACATGGATTGATGTTCCCCAAACATGATGACATAATGTATTTACAACTTGTCTACGTGTTCTCAGACACATTCTTACCTTGGACACTTTTAACTTGTTTTGAGTACCAGTCGCAGACAACTTTCCCAGCTAGAAAGATCTAAAGTGACCTGCAGTACCCTCTGCCATTTTCCCACATCTGGACATTTACACTCAGGTAACAAATCCTAACATGAGGGTAGCCCCATGTAGAGTGCATTACAGAAGTCCAGACAAGAGGTTACCAGTGTGTGCACCACAGACTCAAGGTCCCTTACTTCCAGGAAAGGGCGTAGCTGGTGTATCAGCTGAAGCTGATAACAGGTGCTCCTGACCATCACATTTACCTCATTAGTCATCAGGAGCAACGAATCCAGGAGCACCCCCAGACTGCGAACACAGTCTTTAACAAAGAGTGTGACCCCATCCAGGACTGGAGGTTGCAACCCAATTCCTGGTTTTGGGGCCACAACTGTGAGCACCTCCATTTTATCTGGATTCAACTTCAATCTGTTTTTCCTCATCCAGTCTATTGCTAACTTAAGACAGTCATTGAGAGGAGAGATGCCATCATGAGCCGAAGCCAATGATCAAGACAAGGAGAAATAGATCTGGGTGTCATCAGCGTACTGATAACACCCAGCTCTATGTCTCCGAATGATCTCTCCCAGTGGCTTCATATAGATGTTAAAGACAGAATGGAGCCTCAAGGGATGCCACAAGTGAGGCCTTTTTTTGCAGAACAACTGTCCCTGAGCAGCACCCTCTGAGATCTGCCCGAGAGGAAGGAGTGGAGCCACTGCAATGCAGTGCTTCTGATTTCCAGCCCCCTCAGGCGATCCAAGAGGATGCTATGATCTATCGTATCAAAAGCCGCTGAGAGGTCTAAAAGCACCAACAGGGTCACACTATCCCTGTTGATGCTCAGACGAAGGTTGCCGGTCAAGGCAACCATGGCAGTCTCAACTCCAAATCCCATCCTAAATCCCATTTGAAATGGATCTAGATAATCAGTTTCATCCAAGACAGCTTGAAGTTGAAGAGCAACCACCCTCTCAATCACCTTGCTCAGAAAAGGTAACATGGACACTGGCCTATAGCTATCCATATCCAGGGAGCCCAGGGAAGGTTTTTTCAGAAGTGGCCTAACTGCTGCTTCCTTTAAACAAGATGGCACACAACCTTTCCTGAGGGATGTGTCCCCAAGGAACAACCTCAAGGCATCCCCCCCAGACTGCCAGCCATGATGGGCAAGGATCAAGATGGCAAGTCATTTTCCTCACACTATCAAGAGCTTGTCCATGTCCTCGGTACTCACAGATTGAAAATGATCCAGTAAAATTAAATCAGCGGAGATACTGGACACCTTGTCTATTGATTCTGTTATCAAACTGGTGTCCAATTCGGCTCTTATCTGAGAGATTTTATCTGCAAATAAGTTGTTAAACGCATCACAGCAGGCCATTGTTGGGTTAAGTAATGGGTTCTGTGCAGGTAGATCTTGTGTCAGTTTCCTTACCACCCTAAAGAGCTGTGCTGGATGAGATTCTGCAGACGCAATACGTTTAGAGGAGAAAGATTTCTGCGCTGCATGTATTGCCTCTCAATAGGACCAAAGAAAGTTCCTATGACAGGCCTTGTCAGATAAGAGACAAATTTTCTGTCAGGTGCAATCTAGTCATTGTCCAACCCGCTTCAATTTCCTAAGCTCTTCTGTGTACCATGGCTTGCGGTTTAAAGTGGGTTGGAAAGAATGCTTGGGGGCAATTGTGTTGATAGTCTTGGTAAGGTCGGTGTTCCAGGTACTAACTAAATCTTTGACAGAATTACTGGCATTACCAATCATTAAACCCTCTAAGGCTTTCTGGAATCCTATTTGTTCCATTAGCCTTTGAAGGCGGGCCATTCTAATGGGTCCACCACCCGCGGTGGGGCAGAGAGTGGCTCTTAGTTCAGTCTTGACCAGGAAATGATCTGTCCATGACAATGTGGTGGTTTTAGTAACCTCTGCCCATGGATATTCCTGTTCCGTACTAAAGACCACATCGAGGGTATGACCGGCACAATGAATGACCAATTGGGATAGGCCTATGTTTGTCATGGATTTCATGAACTCCCGAGCTGCACCTGTTAAATTCGACAAACTGGTCTCGAGTGGAATGTTGAAGTTGCCCAGGACTAAAAGTCTGGGTGACTCCAGCAGCAACTCTGAGACCAGCTGTATTTTGTTGTATGTGATAGGGCATTGTGGGTATGTTAGTAGTCATAGCAAATATGCTAGTTGGTATGGGGGGTTGAAACTGTTGGTATTGGGCTAGAATAGTTTTGAGAAAGGCCTTTGGAATGTGTAAGCTGTGGGGTGCAGAGAGTTGGTGTCTGGATGTAACTGGAAGGAGGGTAGTTGGGTGGAATGCCTGGGCTGAAGAAAAATAGCGCTTGAGAGAAAGCTTGGAAAGGAGGGGTTGGCTTGATGTGGGGGAAAAGCCATGGAAATTAGAAGTGGTTGCTGGTTTTGGCACCAAGGGTGTTGTTGGAGTTTAATAGTTTGGGGGTTTTAAGATATCGTTTGGCTTGGAGGGGCAGTTCTGGCTTAAACGCTGACTGATGAATTTCTGACTATGGGCCTTTGCAGACTGCCAAAAATAGTGCAAATTGAGTCCACTTTAACTGCCCTGACTCAGTGCTAGGGAGTCATGGGAACTGTAGTTTAGTGTGGCACCAGAGCTCTCTGACAGAGAAGGCTCAATGTCTCAGAAAAAAATACAGTTCCCATGATTCCCTAGCACTAAGCCAGGGCAATTAAAGTGGACTCAATTTGCACTATTTCAGGCAGTCTGCAAAGGTGTGTTCTCAACAAACTTCTTGTTGGTTCAACTTGCTGCACTTATTGATACACAGAGTTCCTGAATTTGCTCAAGTCTGACAATTAGTCCTGATTGTGTCTTCTGCTGAAGTCACTCTGAAATCAATTTCTAAGATAAAAGCCCTTGCTGACAGCAATCCTCAGTAGAAACTCTCTTTCAGCTGAAGAATATAAAGACCTTTAGAAGGCTGCCTTAATTTGCCCACCTGAGGCCACCATCTGGCATCTGAGGAACCACACAAGCAGAGACCGCAAATTATTTTAAGGGAGGATCTAAGGTTGAATTTAAACATGTCCCAGCTCGACTTTGTAGTAACCCTGTTTAATACCTTTATTGCCAAACACACCTGTTTTAATTCACACTGAAATCAGTTTAGAAATTCACATAGGATTCCCATTGCATAGTCACATCAGTGCAAGGAGTGTTTCTACAGTGTACATGTGTTTCCTGTATAAATTCATATCTGGTTTCAGGATCAAAACAATTGCAGGTGGCGGGGGTGGGTTGGTGGGTATTGATTCAAGCAACACATGCACATATTTGCATTGTAAAATATCATTTGTTTTAAATTCATTCATATTGCCTACCTGCATTTCTATAAATTGAAGCCTATAGAGAAGGGAGAGAGGAAATGCTGACGTGCAAATGTATGTATGAAAACACCAAATTCCCCTAAAAAGGAAAAAAGACAACTTTTCTGGATGCCAATACCAACAAGGTACTCTTCTGTTGCAGGAACAATCAGGAGACTTAGGTGACCACCCCAACCTAGGTGACCACCCACCATCCAGTGCCCCCAAGTCCCATTCCAAAAAAGTGACACAGAAGGATGCCATGGTCAATGATACTGAAAGCTGCTGAGATACCCAGCAAAACAAACAGGACATATTCCCCCTGTCTAGCTCCCAGCATAGGTTATCCACCAAGATAATCAAAGGTGTCTCTATAACCAGACTTGAAACCATTATTATAATCAGTGAAAATCCTATGCTTCATGGAGGACTCAAAGTTGCCATAGCTTTTTGTTTCCTCTTTCCATGGGATTTGAATGGAAAATAGAAACATTCCAATAGTAGTCTTTAGACACGGTTACCTGGGTTTGATTCACATTGAAGGCAGGAGGGCTTACATCTGAGTAGACCTGTCTAGGATTGCCTCTAGTAAAAAGTGGATTATGTGGAAATAAATCTAAACATCTCCATAATAAGTAACTAAGCTTCAAAAGTTTGATGATAGAAAAACTACACATTAATTGTCTCTACTATACTTATATGATTATGAAGTTCATACTGTTCACTTATTAAAATAATACTATAATTTTATTATAAATTACACTTATTTTCATAACCTTTCTGTTTATGTGCACATGTGATATACAAACTCTTCCACACTCAGCTCAACTGCTAAATGATATCGTATAAACACACAACAACCTGTATTTTACATGTTTGCATTACTTTTGTTCTAAAATTAGCCTTTCCTCAGTGCCTACTGCATTTTCACAGTGCCAAACCTGTTCAACCTTACTGTAAGTAACAGCAAACCACTTTCACTGCCCAAGCCACTAACAGGATAGTCAGATTGACTAATGTAGACTTTATTTTTTTGCATAGAGTGTGGCTTTAATAAAATGTGTGTGTATGTGTATGCCTTCAAGTCACCTGGCAACTCAATAAATTTCATAGTTTTCTTAGACAAGGAATACTTAGTTTTCACAGTCCTTTCCTCTGAAATTCAGCCAAGAAGCACCTGGTATTCATTGGTAGTCTCCCATCCAAGTATTTACCAGGGCTGACCCTGCTTAGGCTTGGGGGAGAATCTGAATTAATGAAATTAAATTAATTTTAAAATGTGTATAGTGGTAACTGTTACAACCTTTTGAACTAATTATCAAGATTAGACTTCTAAACATCAAGGCTTAATTATATCCAATTGTTTGATATTATTGACTTAACTCTAGATATTTAATAGTTTTGCATGCCATGTGGCCTGATGGGTTCATTATCAGATGAAATATTCCAATCAAAGTAAGATTATATTGGTAAACAGTTAGCCTGTGTGACCTCACATTCATTGCTTGATTGTGTCTGTGTGGGTGTGTTGTAGATGGCTTCTGTATAGATAATTTAATATCGGAGTTCTGTAAACAGAAAAAAAATTAACTGCCCTACCAGCTTTTAACCAACTGACTGCAAGCCTGGCTAGTACACTGGGTTCAGTGGTGCCATCAAGGAAGGACTTTAGGGCAAAAACCCAAAGCTTTTTTCAAAAGAGCAAGCAGGAGGGTCTTAAAATATAGCAGGCTATTTTATCACATTTTAAAATAATGCACATTACATTTTAAAGAAGATCGAAAGTACACTTTAAGAAGATGAAGTCAAGAGTTTAAAATGAGCAAATTGTCCCACTGATTACATTTCTTAAAGGTTTTCTTCAGCATATGAACTTTATTTAATTTTTCTCTTCTGTAACACTCCAACATTGTTATTTCAACTTTCCCAGATGTATTCATGTTTTATTCCCTGGAGAAACTCCCAGGTTTTACTAAGTGCTGCACATGTACAGTATTTCTTACCTAAAATGCAACCAAGACCAATCTTTGCCCCATTGCATTGGCACAAAGGACACCAAACGCGATTATTTTGGGTAAATCATTGGTCACAAATTTATTTTGTATGGGGTCTTGATATCAATCAATTAAACATTTAAATACCAGTTTCCTTAAATAAGAATTTGTTCTTGACGAATGTGTATGTGTAGTTAAGCACGAGCGCTATGGATTAATTGCTTCTAACATGGCATGCGTCAAGTCCATTAATTTATGCAATATATAACAACAATAACTAATCCCTCACCCGACTGGATATGATGTCATAAGGATTCTTATGACATCATAACATTATGACATCATCCAAGGTTAAAATGACGTCATACAAATTTGGTTAACCTAATGACATATACCGAATTTAGACTGTTTTTATTAACCCAATTAGTATTTTCCAATTAACCTAATTATTCCCTGAGGGGGTGGGGTCCCTGCCCGCCACAGGAGGGGGCCAGCCTAGCTTGGCACCCCCTCCCCCCCATCACTCTTTTAATGTATGCCTCCAGAGAAGTCAAATGTACGTCATTTCCCAAAGGAGAGAGATGTACTCCATCAGCCCTGTACAAGTGTGGCATGAAATCTGAATTCCCTCATACTCAACAATAACAACTCCCATCCCCCCAAGGTCCTGGCCACAGCTCTAAGCAGCCAACGTCGAGTGTGACCAAGATTGCCGAGGCAACAACTATGGCCACGTGAACACATTATTTGGCATCCTTTGCTTCACCTATTGCGTTCCAGCAACAATTCTTTTTTGCTAATTGTAAAGCCGTCAGTTTTACGAAATCAGTTTCTTGTAATTGAACTAGTAAGATCTAGGGGTGTGTAAAAGAAGCTAACAGTTCAATAATTCTAGGTAGTAGAGACCCCCACAGCATTCCTCTACGACCGAACCACCTCACAGATCCGACGTCTCTCAGTCCCATGGTTGAATCTTCAATGAAGTACTGTTCCACCCCAAACACTAAGCTGCATCCAAGCATCCATATACCCCTGCTATGCAAATCTGCTAAATACAATAGCAAACATGTCAGTTAAATAACAGTGCAATTTGTATCAAGTATGAATATAAGACTTAACAGCCCTAGCATGCCCGCGACCAAGTCTGCAAATTGAAGTATTGCTTAACCAAGTACTGCAGCAGCCGTCGCTGTCCAAATCCTATAATAATAATAATAATAATAATAATAATAATAATTTATATCCCACTTCTTGACAGCAATCTAAGTGGCTCACAATAAAATCCATACAGCATATCCCTGGACCCCCCCTTAAAATAGTATTAAATAACAGATAGTTAAAACATAAACAATATAAACATATTAGAATAAACCATATCAAGAACAGATTGCAGAGCCCTAAACAACCTCTACTGCGTTCCTTATCCATCAACAGAGGATGGGGCCATGAAAATAACACAGGAGTAAAGAGCCCTGGCCGGGATAATTAATCCGGAAAGGCTTGCCAGAAGAGATCCATCTTGACTGCTTTTTTAAAGCTGTCTAGTGATGTCAACTGACGGATCTCGTCCGGCAGGTTGTTCCAGAGTTTTGGGGCAACAACATAAAAAGCCCTCTGGGAGGTCGCCACAAGCCTTGATTTTTGAGGCTGCAGCAAATTCCTCCCAGAGGACTAGAGAGCGTGGGGAGGATTGTATGGAAGGAGACAGTCCCTGAGATAGAATGAAAGAAAATTGTGCTGCTGGCACAACCGACATGTCTCAAAGCCTCCCGCAGTCCCTCCTAAAATTGAAACTATGTTAACGGAAGGCCAGAGAGATGTGAAAATAAATATCCTATTACTCTTGGCCTTATTCTGAGGCAATCTGACACTGTCAACATTGAGCAAATATGGCTGTCAGGTGCCCTAAACAAAATTACAGATTGTCCTAATCCCCAATTGATCAGTCTTTGACTGCCTAACGGTCAGCGGAATCCCCTGTTCAGAAATATGGACATCCGAAGATGAAAGAGTCCAGCCAGATTCATCAGTATGGAACTAGGGACAATTTCACTAATTACCAAGGCAGCAAAAAGACCAATAAAATTGCTGCTCCAGGCAATGTCACATCTTCGGGTGTGAAACATGTTGACGGGAGATATTGCCAGAATATTAATCAGTATTGTACCTGCTATTAGCAAACAATTATCCTGTAATGCATGGACTCCCTAGCCCATCCCTTGAAAGCCCTATGAACTCTAAAATCAGCATTAGGGTCATTAAAACTCCATCTTTAAATTAAAATGACAGCGCTGTCATCTGGCCCTTAATGGAACTGGAGATAAACCTAATTGCCTTAGGTGGACTGCAAAATGGATGATAATCTCCACCCCCAAGGGCCAACCCTCTACCTCCCTGACATTTAAGAAGAAACATCCCAATGCTCATAACGCGAGCTGATACGACTTGCTTGTCCAAGGGGTGATGGACTGGAGAGTTGCCTTGTTGATTTCTATTGTCCAAGGCTTCAAAGATGCACTGGTACCTCCCATGGATGGGCAGCTGCTTTGGGAGCCAGTTGACGGAACCTGCAATACAGAAAACGTGAAAGGAAGGCCTCCAAAAGATTTAGCCAATCAAGAACATATTGAGCTTGTAACAAAACATTAAACTTCAAACATTGTGCCACCATATTCCTAACCAGTGTTAATACCTTAGCAGATTTAAGAGGTCTGAGAATTCCCTAAGTGGACAACATTTTTAGTTATCACACCAGAACCACACCATTTTGTTTATAAGTGGTCCTGCCACAAATGGACCGCCACCACGATAGGAAAATTCTAAGAAAGTGAGGTCCTGTGTCCACCCATTATTGACCCAGGATTGAGGCCATCCCTCAAACTCCCACTGACCGTGACAAATATACCCCAAAACCGTGTGCTCCACAAGCATCGGAATGTACCTGAAATTCTGCCCATAAGAGCATTTCAGATCTCCCCACAAAGACACGCCATTAAATGATCCAAAATTGACTCCCAGATCTATAAATCCTCCCTCATCCCAGAATTAATTCTGATGTGGTGATGGGGGGAGGGGCCAGCACACCCCTAGTGGCAATTTACCACTGTACACCTGGCACTACAACCTCGCAAGCAACGTTTAAGGAACCTGTAATGGATTGAAATTTGTGTAGCATGGCCTTAGTTTTGCATCTCATCAACCTCCCTTGATGCCTCACACACCCCTACCATATGATCCTGGGTGATTACCTCTGCAGGTATTACATTTATGGCCAAACCTGCAGGGCTGCCTCCTACACTTACCTGCATTGAAGTCGCAGCACAGTCCGGTTTGTTTTCTCCCCCCCCCCCCCCCCCCCGTGCTATGCCTGGCATATTGCGCTCTCGGCTATGTGACCATAGGCATGAACCCATGGCCCCGACCATAACATCCACCCATAACTCAGACTGCACATGATGCCAGTATAATGAGTGGTCTAGCGCCACCCTCATCCTGAAATGCTCATCATATTGAAGCCAGGTGGAACCCCATAGAATTAAAATGGCACTTTGTGTATGCCATAATTATTATCTCCTGATATTTGTATAATTCCAGAGATCTAGCAGGTTCTTTCTCATCAATAACACTCCTGCATATGGTAAAACCCCTAATTTAGTTCACAAAATTCCTTTTCAGCTTGGGGCGTTCATGAGACTGAAATTCTTTTGGTAGGGCAAAAACCACCCCAACCTAACCATGATCCTCAGCTCAGGATCCCGGAAAGTGAGCATAATTAATTCAATGTACTCACTGTTCCATATTCTCTCCTTAGTAGCAAAGGGAAGGTGTGATCCAAGGGGAGTGGAAATACCTGCATATGGATTACAGACAACCACACTGTCTGCCCCAGAAATGTCCAAAGCTCCCACCAGTGCTTTTCCCCTTCCATCACCAATCATATGAGACAGATTCTGATTGCCCTGCACCCTGAAATCCATAGCCTGAGCTAGCCTAAGATTTGTCAAAGGTGCCTGCACTGTTGCAACCATAGGGCACTCAAATCTGGAGCTCAGCCCATTGTACCCACTGAAAGCCTCTACTGAAGAGGGCCATAATGCCATCAAATTAAAAGCATGCACCCAACCTGAGCTCCTCGCATGGCGTGAAGCATCAGCCGATGCTTGCAGAACTCCCACCATGAGCGTCGCAGAAGCAGCTCGTGTATTATGTTGTCTTGCATAAGCACTTGCCATATCTCTGCTGTAAGCCTCAGAAGTCTCAGGAGTCGGCCCATTGCCTTGACCTGAAACAATCACCATTTGAATTAAGTTTAATAGATCCGCCAAAGTGGATTGATCCAACACAGGGACAGCTGCACCCTGTTGTCCCACACCAGGAACTTTCTTTACAAGCTCTAATACACCAGCTATGGTTGGATGCCCAACCTCCATAGCTGAGGTAGTAGGGGAACCACGTGCCATGACCACCGAAGGTGTTGTATGTGCCATAGCCGGTTGCACCTGAATCAGCAGTGCACATACACCTCGATCCACAATCTAAGAAGTGCTAGCCTGTGACCCTACCTCAGTCCCCCACCTTGTTAAGCTAACTGCTCAGAGACCGCTGCACCTGCCCGCATCATGTAAGCAATCTGGGCCAAATGTGCAGCAATCTCATCATCCCTATTTTGTGGATTATAAGCCCGCTTAGGCACAGACTGGTGATTTTTAGAGTCAGCAGATACTGTGCGCTGTTTATATTGGGCCTTACCACATGGCATTATGGTCCAAAAGGATTACATTAACACCTCAAACAAATGTATACAGGATATAGTGTTCTTTTAAAGCTATACCCTTAAAAATAATGATCATACAATTACTATTGACCTCAAAGGGGCGGATGTAAATAAATTCCATTATTATTATTATTATTATTATTATTATTATTATTATTATTATTATTATTATTATTATTATTACTACTACTACTACTATAAGCCAATTAAATACTCAAACTTCAATTTTAAAATAGGCCGAGGTTAGCGTGTCCCTGCATGGGCACTAACCTGTTGGTCCACCCCAATTAAACTACAAATGATGAATTATTAATACTAATATTACTAATATTGTTATTATTTAACTATTAATATTACTATTGTGTACTTATACCAAAACCATCTCCCACTCTTATATGGGAGGGAAGAGGGGTGGTGGTTAAAAGCGAAGCCCCAAATCAGGGCCTATGAATGAATGGCATGTGTCTCCACCAACCAATGTATCCTGCATCACAGGCAGAACACCAGGCCGCATTGAGCCCCAACTTTGTCCCAGCGGGGACAGCAAAACAAGGCCTGTGGCCTATAGTACCAGTACCAGGTTTGGCCTGCGTCGCCTCAGCCACTGCCAAAGCCCAGGCCAAACACTTGATTTAATAATATGGGGTGGGGGCACCACCCAGCGGTCTTCAGCCGGAACTTTGGGGACCACTGTTCATAATGGAAATGCAGAGAAAACCCAAAACTGTAATCACTCAACTGTCATGTGTCCCAACTGCAAAGAGCGCCTGAAGCACAGGCTAGGCCAAGGTTAGCGTGTCCCTGAATGGGATGGGACTAACCCCTCAGACTATCACTAATTAAAATGACGTGATGAATTATTATTATTATTATTATTATTATTACTATTATTATTATTTTATTCAATAATCTTCACCCAAAATAACTCCCACACCTGAATGGGGGGGGGGGGGGTTACAGGTAAAGCCCAAAGCAGGGCCATATACATCAAAGGCACGTGTCCCCGAACAAACACAGCCTGCACCAAAGGCAGGACACCAGGCTACCATGAGCCTCAACCATATCCCATTAGGGACACCCAAAACCAAGGCCTGTAGCCTAATGCACTCTAGCAGAAGCACAGGCAGGCCCTCAAGCCAGAGGAGGCCTTAGCCCCAATCCTTTGAAAGGGGACACCAATAGCCCCAGCCCAGACCAAATTGTTATCCCACACTGGCCATTTGTAGGGTGTAGGAGGGATGGCTTACTCCCAGCCTCCCTTTTTATCCCTCAAAATTGTGTCCCCAGTCACCCAATGGAGGTGGGGGGGCGCAGACCCTGTGTTAAGGGCCATCTGAACCCCACTGGCCTGTTTCTCCGTTAAAACTAGTGCTTGTGCTATTGGCCACCAAGGCTTCGGGCAAACTAGCCTATCAAGCCGTGCCCGAGCCTACACACAGGCCACGCTCTACTCTGCTGTCCCGCCCTGTCCTCAGGCTCCCCTGAGGAGGGCTATGTCCTGCCCTGTCCCCAGGCTCCCCTGAGTAGGGTCATGATGCTTGGGGGACTTGCGGCCCCCAAGAGATCCGCAGCCTGGATCGCAAGGCCGCGCCTTCTTTGGTGAAACCGCGAGCCACTGCTGTATTATTATTATTATTTTTTATAAGCCATGCTCACTCGTCACCCAATCCTGCTCCTTCTGGCGGGGCTAGGCCACTTCTAGGCCACCAAAACCACCAGGAGCCCAACTACTACTACTACTACTACTACTACTACTACTACAATTTATTTCCCACATCTTCTCAAGGCTCAAAGCAGGGCATCACATGTTAAAATACAAAACATAATGAAATATACATGAAATATTGTCAATACTTAATACGCTTAATACATATGAAGTCCAACCCATAAAAAGTTTATGAGATAATAGATTTATTAGTTTATAAGATGGTACAATAATCTTTTTTGTTGTTTGTTTTTTGGCAACAAATGTGGCTACCAAAATCTCTTCAGCTTGCTTTTATGTTTTTTGTTTTTTTACACAGCCCCAAACACATAAACACCAGATCTGCTTTGGAAGACTGAAAACCCCTGATGGTCATGTGTTTTTGGTTTCAGGGAAGCTGCAGAGAGAGGAATGGCAAAAATTCCACAGTGCTGCATGTCACGATAGATCTGCACCATTGCTTTTTACAATTATAGTGACTATCATGCATAGGATACTCTATGATTGCGTTCCAAGCAAGATTATGGCACCTAAATACAGGATTCAAAAGTATGTAATGAAGGATTAGTTCTCCTTGGTTCAGTTTGGAAAGAGCTCAGTGTTCACAAGCCTTTTGAGAGAGGTTTTGGAAAAAGCTTTATTATTTTGTGAGAGCTGACATCTTTCTTTTATGGAATGTATATATTGATGTTGCCTGCACAGAGATGTTTTTCATTTTCCAGCTTCAGAATTTTAGTTTAATATGCCTTGATGCTATGTACAGAAATGAGCCGGTCAGCAAATATAAACATAGGTTCATCATGACTTTGACATTCCATTAGTTAATTTGTTCACACATTGGTACTTTTCCAAACAGTCATCTAGTTTGATAGCAATCAACAATTCTTCTCTCCATGATGAAGAAGAGGAGCTATTGCTGAGCACCCTTTGGGTTCGGTCAGTCAACCAGTAACTAATCCACCTAACAGTTGTATTGTCTGGCCCACAATTTACTATCTTGTTTGCAAGAATATCATGGGGGACTTGTCACAGGCCTTACTAAAATAAAGATATGCTATGTCTACAGCATTCCCTTCAGTCTGCAAAGGCCAACTCTTGGATTTACAACAGGCATTTCTCAAACTAAGAAGAAGAGCCCTCCCTCCATTACCATCTGATGTCATCTGGGGGAGAGACACTAGGCCCAGCACGATCGGGCCTAAAATAAGAAGAAGAGCCCTCCCTCCATTACCATCTGATGTCATCTGGGGGAGAGACACTAGGCCGAGCACTATCAGGCCTAAAATAAGAAGAGCCCTCCCTCCATTACCATCCAATGTCATCTGGGGGAGAGACACTAGGCCCAGCACCATCAGGCCTAAAATAAGAAGAAGAGCCCTCCCTCCATTACCATCCGATGTCATCTGGGAGAGAGACACTAGGCCGAGCACTATCGGGCCTAAAATAATAATAAGAGCCCTCCCTCCATTACCATCCGATGTCATCTGGGGGAGAGACACTAGGCCCAGCACCATCGGGCCTAAAATAAGAACAGCCCTCCCTCCATTACCATCCGATGTCATCTGGGGGAGAGACACTAGGCCCAGCACCATCGGGCCTAAAATAATAATAAGAGCCCTCCCTCCATTACCATCCAATGTCATCTGAGGGAGAGACACTAGGCCCAGCACCATCAGGCCTAAAATAAGAAGAAGAGCCCTCCCGCCATTACCATCCAATGTCATCTGGGGGAGAGACACTAGCCGAGCACTATCGGACCTAAAATAATAATAAGAGCCCTCCCTCCATTACCATCGGATGTCATCTGGGGGAGAGACACTAGGCCCAGCACCATCGGGCCTAAAATAAGAAGAAGAGCCCTCCCTCCATTACCATCCGATGTCATCTGGGAGAGAGACACTAGGCCCAGCACCACCCGGCCTAGAATAAGAAGAACCCTTACTTCTTAAAGGTTGGGTGGATTCAGGATTTTATGTTCTGTTTAATATATCTGTATGGAAATTATAATGTTGTAAGCCGCCCCGATTGCTCTGCAGAGGGGTGGGATATAAATAAATAAATATTATTATTATATATTATATTATTATATTAACAATAGTTTCACTTTGAGGTTAGGTGAAATCATTGCATATGTATCTAATGTGTTCATTTATATTGTCTTGCTGTTTATTGTTGGGGTAGTTTTATGTACTTGATTTTAGATGTAAGCCACCTTGATTGCTATGGAAAAAGGTGGGGTATAAGTAAATAATAATAATAATAATAATAATAATAATAATAATTATCTATCAAGATTCTGATGTGCACTGGATGCTTTGCTTAATGCTAGCTGTGCATGTACAAAATTTTCCTTAACATTCTACATTTGAGAAGACCACTCAGGGGAAGATATGTAGGGGAACACTGCCAATTAGAAATGAATTTGATTGAAAATGCTCTTTCAGTTCTTTAATCAATTTCTCCCTCTCCCATCAACTATGGTTCAAAACTAGTAGTAAACACAGTTTTGGTATGTCTTTTTCTGCCCAACCAAGAGTGCCATAATTTCTTGACTCTTCTCAATCCAAAAATCAAAGCAAAGTAGAGGAACCAAATGGCTTGTTCCAGACTCGGAGTAGCCCCAATAAGGTTCATTACTTGAATGGGTCTATTCTAAGCATCATTGTTGGGATGCATACTAATGTCCAAAGAAATATTCCAAAAAGAGAAGACTTCAAAACTGAACATGTATCCCAAGTGATCAAAACTCATCCGCCACCATATGGGCATGATTTAAACATGAGATAGTGAGAGAAATTGCTGTAACATTTTTTTATTCTTCCCCAGTTTGTAGTAGTAAAGATGTTGAGCACCTGAGGCTACTGTCCTGAACACCCATAACTGAGAGTAAGGGCCTCTACAGACCAGCCCAAAGGGCCGGCCTGGAGGCAGGGATGGGGAGGGGCAGCTGCATGCTGGGCGCCCAAACCCCACGCCGAGGACGTTGTGATGCCATGCGCCATTATTCACAGTGCGCGACGTCAAGACATCCTTCTGGCACAGCATCCTGATGCGCTGCACCAGAAGGGGTGCTAAAGAGCTGCGTGGCGACTCTTAGGGTGCCCTTTTGCCAGCTCTGAAAGGAGTGGCATTTTGCTGCTCTTTTCTGCGATGGCAAACGGGAGAATCAGGGCCACTGCATGTGGTAGCAGTGGCCCCAATCCTCTGCTTCCCAGGGCAGCCCAGGGCCACCTGTCTGCATCCCCACTAAATCCCACTTAAATATCTGGAACTTAATTTGAGAAGACATGCGGTGGGTTGTGCTGGATGACTGACTTAACTGTGAATATTTGTGCAGACTCTTGGGCATTCCAACTATAAAAACCATCTGAAAACCATGGACAAATTTTAAGAGATAAATAAAATTTACACAGTGGTTGTTTTTCATGCAATATACTATGTTTTGCCATGTATAGAAAAGAAGAAAACCTACAAGAAGAGGTGAAGAAATCAAACATAAGAATCAAAAGAATAGTGAAAGTGTAATTTTACTGATGTCCTTCAAGAAGCATGGCAAGATCGAGACTATTAAATAGCTAATATGCTGCCACTGTGATTATATACCAGTCAGAGCATTTCAAAAGAACTTACTAATTATTCATGAGTTACTCTTTCAATACAATAATCATTTTTGGCTTGCAGCGTTGTTGCAGTGTTGTTCTGGATAGCATAAGACAGCTGAATGGAGGCATAATGAGACAAACATATTTCAATTGTCACCTTGTTGGCTGACTGATGGCCTTTGCAGACTGCCAGAAATAGTGCAAATTGAGTCCACTTTAAATTGAGGCACTGCCTGGGCTCACTGCTAGGGAATTATGAGAACTGTAATTTATTGTGGCACCAGAGCTATCTGACAGAGAAGGCTCAATGTCTTAGAAAAAAATACAATTCCCATGATTCCCTAGCACTGAGCCAGGGCAGTGCCTCAATTTAAAGTGGACTCAATTTGCACTATTTCTGGCAGTTTGCAAAGGCCCTGAGACACTCCCCCTAAGCAGACAGCTTAAAGGGCCGTCTTGGGGGCAGGGAAGGGGAGGGGCAGCCGCACCATCGGCACCACAACCCCTTCCCCAGGTCATCCTCGGAGCAGCCGGCCCTCCGCACAGCCGGCGCTCCAAGGAGGACCTCCCGCCGCAGCATTTGCACGCGCTGTGGTGAAAGAGTTGGCGAAGGTGCATCGCAGCCTTTTGCAGCGCACCTTCATCGACTTGTGAAAGGAGCGCCAATTTAGCGCTCCTTTCAGGGGCGGTGAAGCTGCACCATGGGACCGAGGCATGGGGATGCCTCGGTCACGCGGTGCAGCTTCCTGGGGCGGCCCATGGCCGCCCGTCTGCTTCCCCCCCTCAGAGTAAATGTATGTGTTGCTCTGTGTAAGACAGTCCACCCTTTTAAGTTTTGGGGGGGATCTTATGCAAAATTAAGATATCAAAATTTGTAATTGTAACTATAGCTGCTGCTCTTGTGAATCCAGAGAAGCAGAAGCAGGCTTCCACTATTGTGAAGAGAAGTAAAGGATTGCTCTCTCTGTGTGTTTGTGTGTTGAAATTGGGTGATCAGTGTGGATTCTGTGATGGAGGTAAATTCTTCATATGAATTGTGATTGTCTGAAGGCGGGAGAGAAAGAATGTGCTGTCAGGAGAGAAAAGATGACAGAGGCTAGCACCCACCTTTGGGACTTCTAATTACCCCCTCTTCTTTTTAGAATTTTGGCTTGAAACTAAGAACTGGAACTTGGGCAATTATCAAAACCAGTCTGCCCAATTTTGAGGTATTCATATGACATACTGAAATGACATACTGGAATGCAGTCACTCTATTTTATTATTATTGTTTTACATTTGAGTCAAGAGAAAATGGAATCTATGTCTTGGTAACCTCATCATTTACTGATTAGCTGGTCATAATGCAATACTACCCTGAAGTAAGCTCTATTTAAGACATGCTTTCAGAAAAATGTAGATAGCATTGTAGCTTCAGTCTTATGGGACATATTTATCCTCTTGCTGTAAACAAGGGCCTTGAAATGCAAAATTATTGTTATACAGAGTTTTTATTTCTTCCTTGGTTTTTCCTTCTCCCAAACACAGGCTCACACCAGAAATGTGGAAAGGAATCATAAATTTTAATACAAGATCTTTTGGACTAAATATGTGTCCTTATCCATGAGTATCACAAGCATGTGTCTGTGGAGAGTTTCATAATGGTCCCTAGTGGTTTATAATTTATACACCCAGAAATTAATGTCAAAAATTGCCACTATAGCACATTTTAACAAGGATCGCAGGAAAAGTTCAGTTGCAAAATGTGCATAATAGAAAGATTTTTCCCCACTGGTAGAAGATTTATATTCATGACTAAATTAGTTTTTTAATAAATTATGCACAGCCTTTTATGAAGTTAGTAAAAATGTGAAAGCTGCAATTGCACATTTTTCTTTTTGAATCAATTTCCTTGCAATGGAAATCTCTGCCCATTTTGTTTTCACTTTCATTTTAAAAGATAATATAATTTAAACATTTAATTCTCTCCTAACATCACTTCAGAGTTTAAGATGGATTTGGGCTTTATTTGTCATACTGTGCTTCTGTTTTTCTGGATTGGAAAATAATTGTCAACATCTACTAAAATCCAAGTTAGTTTCAACATTTTGGTTGCAAAAAAGTTAAGCAAGGGATTATATACAGTATGTTATAAACCAGTTTGCAAACTGGTTTAAAAGTGGGTTGTTCTCAATTGCACTGGATTTTTCCAAACTGAATTGGGGTAGCTCCAGTGCACATCCCCCTGAACCTGGGTTTTTCAGAGATGAGGATTTCAGCAATTCTTTTGAAAAGATCCAGTCTTTTTCTACCAGTTGCAAATGGGAACTTGCTGTCGATTCAATTTGGCGCTATGGAAGGGAGGGGTTAATGCACAGGGGATGGATCATGCCTACCCCTTTGCTCTCTCCCTGCCAGCCAAAATCAAAGCCAAAGCCAGGAAGGGGGTTCTCCTGGGAACATCATTAGTGTATTTACTTTTAAAATAAATTAAAAAATGACAGCTTATGCAAACTTTTGCAATTGCATGGCCGCAGTAGACAGTACCTTTAAGTACTCACATCTTCAATATGACAAAGGTGTGCATGATTGATTGCCTTTAAAAAAAACAAAACAAAAAAAAAACCTATCAGTGGGGGTGGGGTAAGAGGTCATTTTTTCCTCAGAAATAAAACCTCCCATCCCCACATACTATAGGCACCCAGGCCTACCAAGTCCTCCTTTTCCACGGCATGTCCTCCATTCCATCCTTCTGTCCAAGAGGGATTCCAAAATATCCCCCATTTTGAGCATCACTAAGAAGCCAGAATTTATATTTCTATGAGTGTTTTTGAGTTATGGTTTTGGGGAACATCTTCCATTTATTTCTTGAAGGTCCTCCATTTTTAGGGTGCCTTCTCCTCCTTGGGGGCAAGGCCATCTGTTCCCTCTGTGCTTTGTCTGCCCTTTCAGTGCCAAGGATGGGGAAGGAGGGTTGGCAATGAGACGACCCCAAGGTCGCCTGTCCTGGAAGCCAAGGCGCTGCTGCTTCTCCTCAGTTGGCTTGGAGAGGAAAGGAGAGGAGCAGCCACCTGTATCTCTCCTTCTCTATTCCCCTCAGTGCTTCGTCTTCTTCCAGCAAGGACAGAGAGAGGAAATGCCCTTGAGCCTATCTCTTTCCGATGGGGGGGGGTGGTGTTCATTGTTTTTCTCCTCACTGGCAAAAGATGAAGCAGCCGCTTCACTTTTCTGTTGAGAGCTCAGACCAGGTGAGGGAGATCCAGATGAGCAGAGAATGTGCTCAGCCTCACTGCATGTGCTCTTGAGCTTCCCCCCCTTCCTCCTCCTCTCCAGACTCTTTCCTTCTTCCACGTGGCAAGCGAGCAGTCTGCACAGAAAGACACTGGGAAAAAGGCCAAAAGGGTGGGAGTGTGTGTGTTTGTTGTGGAGGAATAGGAAGGAAGAAGAGAACTGGGAGAGAAAGGGGAGAGAAGCACAAAGGGAGGCACCTGATGCTCAGACAGGAAGCTGTGTGTTTGTGAGGGGGACACATACATGCAGGCTTTGTGGTTCAACCGAAGGCTGTCATTCCTTGGTCCAGTCATAAAATCATAGAATTGGAAGAGACCACAAGGGCCATCCAGTCCAACCCCCTGCCATTCAGGAACTCCCAATCAAAGCATCCCCGACAGATGGCCATCCAGCCTCTGCTTAAAGACCTCCAAGGAAGGAGACTCCACCACACTCCGAGGGAGTGTGTTTCACTGTCGAACAGCCCTTACTGTCAGGAAGTTCCTCCTAATGTTGAGGTGCAATCTCTTTTCCTGGAGCTTGCACCCATTGTTCCGGCTCCTAGTTTCTGGGGCGGCAGAAAACAAACTTGTTCCCTCCTCAATATGACATCCCTTTAAATATTTAAACAAGGCTATCATATCACCTCTTAACCTTCTCTTCTCCAGGCTAAACATCCCCAGCTCCCTAAGTCATTCCTCATAGGACTTGGTTTCCAGACCCTTCACCATTTTAGTTGCCCTCCTTTGGACACGCTCCAGTTTCTCCACATCCTTTTTGAATTGTGGTGCCCAGAACCGGACGCAGTATTCCAGGTGAGGCCTGACCAAAGCAGAATAGAGTGGCACTATTACTTCTCTTGATCTAGACACTATACTTCTATTGATGCAGCCTAAAATTGCATTGGCCTTTTTAGCTGCTGCATCACACTGTTGACTCATGTTCAACTTGTGGTCTACCTGGACTCCTAGATCCTTTTCACACGTAGTCTTGTTCAGCCAGGTGTCCCTCATCGTATATCTGTGCTTTTCGTTTTCCGCCCTAAGTGCAGTACTTTACATTTCTCCGTGTTGAATTTCATTTTGTTAGCTTTGGCCCAGCTTTCTAGTCTGTTCAAGTCATTTTGAATTTTGATCCTGTCTTCTGGGGTATTAGCTACTCCCCCTAATTTGGTGTCATCTGCAAATTTGATAACTATACCCCCAATACCGTCATCCAAGTCATTGATAAAGATGTTGAATAGCACTGGGCCCAGGACAGAGCCCTGTGGCACCCCACTGGTCACTTCTTTCCAGGTTGAAAAGGAGCCATTGTTGAGCACCCTTTGGGTTCAGCCAGTCAATCAATTACAAATCCATGTAACAGTTACTTTGTCTGGGCCACATTTTACCATCTTGTTTGCAAGAATGTCATGGGGAACCTTGTCAATGGCCTTACTGAAATCAAGATATACTATAACTACAGCATTCCCTTCATCTATCAAGCTGGTAATTTTATCAAAAAAAGAGATCAGATTTGTCTGGCATGACTTGTTCCTCTGAAACCCATGTTGACTTTTTGTGATTATGGAATTACCTTCCAGATGTTCACAGACTCTCTGTTTAATGATCTGCTCAAGAATCTTTCCCGGCATTGATGTCAGACTAACTGGACAATAATTGTTGGGATCCTCTCTTTTTTTCCTTTTTGAAGATGGGGACAATGTTTGCCCTCCTCCAGTCTGCTGGGACTTCTCCTGTTCTCCAGGAGTTCTCAAAGATTATTGCCAATGGTTCCAATATTACATTTGCCAGTTCTTTTAGTACCCTTGGATGTAATGAGTCCTCCTTGCTCATAAAGGGGGCTTGTGGTTGCACCTCACTCAGGGTGTCAGTTCTTGAAAATAAAGCCTTCACATTCCAGCCCTTCTTTCTAAACTGCCTTACTGATTCACTGCTAGTGAAAACAATAGGAAACACATGTGCAGCTATTTGCAGGCTTTACTGCTCCGAGGGGGATTCCCCCAAACAGTGTGACATCATTTGATTGGCAGTTTAAAAAAACCCTGAGAATGATCGAAATGGCGAGTCCATTTTAAATCGATTAAATTACCATGGAGAGATTCGATTGGGGTAAATGTAGTGGGAATTTTGATTTGGTATTGCATCATTGAATCTCCCTGGATCTACTTGGCACAATAATGGTAGTGTGAATAGGGCCCAAGTGTTGCCTACTATTAAACTGAGTTCTTTCCTGTAGCTGAGCAAATGTGTTTGTCATATTAACATTATCAGATGTCAGCATTTCAATTACCTGCATTTATATTTGCCGTTACATTTCCTAATTTCAGTGGACAACATGATTGGAGAATAATAAGTTCTATGTCAAGCCCCCCAAAGCCTGCTTTTAAGTGTTGGTGAGTAGAAAGACAAATTCCAATAACATTCAGAGCGACATCAGAGACATGGAAATATATTCCCCAAATCAACATGAGTGAAGTCTAAGGGTGCATCTATATCAGGGGTCAGCAAACTTTTTGAGCCGGAGGCCAGTTCGGGGTTGCTTGGAACATCGGAGGGCTGGAGGGGAAAGAAAAAACCTGAGGGTTTTCTTTTTTTTTTACTCTGGCCCTCCGATGTTCCGAGGAACCCCAAAGTTTGCCTGGTGCAGCCACGGGGAGTCCCCTAGGAGGGCTTTGACGACTACACCAGGCCTCAGAGAGGCCCAGTATGGCCATGGGGGTTCTCCAGGATGGATCTGGCGACCACGCCGGGCCTTGGAGAGGCCTGCCATGGCCATGGGGGACCCCCTCCGAGGCACCATTTTGTGTTCCAATATGGTGCCCGGAGTCTCGTGCGAGCTTTTCCGTCGTGGGGCAGGACAGGGAAGGTCACGAGAGACACTGGGTGCCATTTTAGAACACAAAATGACACCCCAGAGTCGCACGTGCCCGAGAAAGGTGGAGGTGGCAGCAGAGGTGGCAGGACTAGTCAGGGGCCGGTAGGAAGGCCTCGGTGGGCCGGGTTTGGCCTGCAGGCCATAGTTTGCTGACCCCTGGTCTACACTGTAGGAATAATACAGTTTGAAACCACTTCAACTGCCATGGCTCCATCCTACAGAATCCTGGAGCACTCTTTGGCACAGAAGGCTAAATACCCTGTAAAACTACAAACCCCATAATTCCTTGAGATTCATAAAGTGGTGTCAAACTGCATTATTTCTACAGTGCCGTGCATACAAACATCAAACCACAATACAAAAATAGCAAAGCATCAGCATGATTATGTGTTTGTTTTCATATGCAGGAATATATTCTTGTTTTTTCCCCCCTTCATGAGTGTTTTGTCTTCAATGAGGGCATATGTGGAGGATATTAGAGAATTGGGCTACCTTTCTGAAATCAGACATAAACAAACTTGTGTGGAAGATTATTTGATCTTGAGAAATGGTGAATCAGGCCCTACTGAGGAACATAATGTAACATTTCAGGTGTTATGGTTTATTCATTGTGCTCTCTCTCTCTCTCTCTGACAAAATATGTGTGACAGTGAATTCATCATTTACAAAGCTCCCAGAGATTGTTTGTTGTTTTTAAAAGATAAATTATGAAAAAATATCACTAGGATCTCACTGTCCCCTTGTGTCCATTGGCAATAGTCTTGCTAGGTTGTGGTAAACAGGAAAAGAGACAAGTATCCATAAGAACTCCAATAACAGACTGGTTTAATTGGAAATAGCTTTACATTGCAAGGCATAAGAGTAGAAAAGATCCTGTTCTGTCCCCTCTGTCACCAATGGGTGTCAGTCATCTTCTGCAAATCTTGCTAAAGAATCCTTTGCTTCTTTCCCATCTTATAAATAGGAAGTAGAGAGAACAACCAATGCTGGTTATTCTCAGCTGGCATTGGGAGGCACTGACTGAATCCACTGCAGGGAAAGGGAAGGAGAACTATAGCCAAATCCCAGCCAATGCATTCTGTGAAGAAGCCCCACACAGCACTTCAGTCAGAGATCCAGTAACATCAGGAGGATAAACTTTGACAGTATCCAGCCAACAAATGGCTGTGAGATTGGAGAAATTTGCCCACTCAAACAGAGTTTTTCATTGATACCCTAAAGGAAATTCACAGAAAGCTGCAGAGAATGGGAGAAGCTTGGAAGAAGTTTCTTTACCCAATGCTATTGTAACTGCTGCAATGCACAGGTAATTTATAGGACCAAGTTTCCCAAGAATTTGCATTATATTTCTGATATATGTTTGATACAGCCTCAAGCCCACATGTTAGTTTATTCTTTTGTTTTATTGCACAAGATGTACAAGAGCAACCAGTGCCCTGAGATGTCTTTGATATCTGGGTGTGAAGAAAAGAGTGATCATGTTTGCCATAATTATGATATATTGTAGCTGAATATCATTTTCAGTCTAGGTTTTATGTAGATTTATGTTATTTTCTGTTGAGACAGTGCAATGAGAGTAGTTGGAAAAGGCATGGAAAATTGCACTCCTGGAATATGTCAGAACATAAAACCCATTGACTCAAGCTTCCTATCTCATTAGGATGTAGCAGAGATTTGTGCAACATTGTGAAACATGCTCACAAGATATGAGCACTTTGGGAGTCATTGAAGAGTAAATTGATTATAGATCTATACAGGCATGAGCTTATGTTCATATATTTGAGAGAGTGAGAAGTTTTATGGTCTCTGTTGTTTGGAGACCTTTAAAGCTGACAACACAAAAGAGCTAGCCATGGGGGGGGGGAACTCATATATGAATCTTTGGATGTTCATTGAAGCAGTGGGAAAATTATACCCCACCCCAGATGTTGATAAACTACAACAGCCATCAGCCCCATCTTTGTCTAGCATGGCAGAGGCTGATGAGCTATAAAGTCAAATCAAAGAGCATTTCCCCAGTCCTAGTCTGCCACCCCCGTGATACTTATATATTACTATGATAAGAAAACTTATCTTGACCTCTTATTTTTTAAGGATTAGAAGGACCAATTTTTGATGCTCTCAGACCTGTGCGACATAGTTCAGCCAAAGTCTCAAAACTGAATTTTGAGTATAGGAAGAAAAAACACATGTCTGTGCATTATTATTTAATTAATATTTGGAGTTTTAAATTAATATTCAAAGTTTGGGATTTGGCTCAGTTCATCCTATGTACACACATTCTTTTTTCTTCTTATGGCAGCAATAGGTTGTCTTTTCTAAGTGCGAGTGAAGTCAATTGTATCTGTTTAGATTAAATGCTTTATGATATTATCATGAAATAATATCCACACTGAAGCATTCAGCCTCCAGCCATGTCTTAGTTTTTGTGGGGAGGAGGAGGAGGAGGAGGAATAATAATAATAATAATAGAGTGCAGACATAACACAGAAGTGCAGCAAAGAAGATATCTCTATGGATTACACTGAATCTTGATTCAATATGGATATTTCCCTGCAACACCATCACAATTACACAGTGGTGTAACCATGGGATCTGGAGTTATAATAAGGCCTGACCAGAGACATCTGGCCAACTAAAGATCAGCAGCTCACTGCTGTAGAAAAGTCTTGTAAGTTGCCAAAGTACAGTGGGCTAGTCCTTTGTGGTTACAACTGTAAAATAGGGAACATTACTCTAGATGTGTACAGAAAGTAGAAAGGGCTTTTCTAAAACAACAACAACAACACAAACAAAACCCTTTATGTTGGTTGTTTGAGGAAATTCATGTAAAGACAGAAGAAAAAATAGATTTGGTTGCAGAAACCTTTAAAGCAGGCTTTTAATGAGGACAGCACACTGGTAGATATAGTGGAGAAGAGATCCTTTGTGTAACTTTCCCTCTCTAACAAAAGGCAAACAAAAACCAACTAACTTCTGTGTGTGTGTTCACTGTATGTATATGTATATGTGTACATACATACATACACCCACATACATATGTGAACTAAACAGTTACTCAGAAAGGTCAAGAAGGAAGTCTTAGCAGACCTATCTCCATCTACTAGTTGCTAGGAAGGATCTAATTAGGGGAATTTATAATTAGCTTAAAATATGCAAAAGTAGGGTCCTAACAAAGCCCCACAGAACCGTGTACCATTATGTATACCAGAGGACTAAGGAATCCTGCAATGGATGATGCTGAGGCAGGCTTCTCCAATTAAAGTCTAAATATTTATTATTAACAAGGGAAAACCACACACACAAATATGGCACACACGCACACTGCACACTTAGGAATAAAGGGGGAAAGCGGGAATAGCTTGAGAGGGACCAGACTGAGGGAGTTACTCGCTTCTGAAGGCTTCTTCAGGATCCGCTGTGGATGGTGATGATAATGATGATGAAGCAGGCTGCTGAAATGGGGGTGGGGGAGAGAAGGATGGCTGAGGGAGCTAAGATCAGGGGACTAAGGTGGAGTCAGCATGCATTCTCAAGATAGCACATGGAGTCTAGAAATCCAAGGGTTCTTATAGAAAATTTCTGCCTTCTGGATATTAACTAAACGGTTTGGCTAAAGCGGGGACAAAGGCGTTGATAGTCTTAGCTTTGTTATAATAAGGCAGGCCTGACCAGAGACATCTGGCCAACTAAAGATCAGCAGCTCACTGCTGTAGAAAAGTCTTGTAAGGTGTGAGAATAGTTTAAACAATGCATTTGGTTTCAAAACTATCAAGGAAGGGAGGCTAGAGAAAAGGGTATAGTCAAATCTGATCACTGCCCCATTAAGTGTGAGACTCAAAACAAATAAGCACTATTAGGTGTCTCTTCCAGTATAATGGTTTTTCCCTTTTGGCAACTCCCAAACCTGTCTGGTAGGGGAATTTTCCAGTAGTTCTAGGTAGGTCTCTCAGTGCCTACATGACCTGCCATCTAGGGGATTATGGCTGACATCCCTCAGAGGTCAGTTTGGGGTTGTAGAGGGAACTCCACATGTGTCCAAAATTTTAAGAAAAATCGCATATGCTAACAGAGTTCAGCATTTATAATTTAACTTTCAGCAGCTGCAGGGTGCACTGTGAAAATCCTATTTCTTTTCAGTATGCAAAGGGAATATGTAGCATCTTTGAGATTAACTGAGCAAAAGAAGTTGTGGCATAAGCTGTGGTAGACTTGTCCTACTTCCTCAGATGCATGAGTGAACTGATGCCCAGGAAGGACCTTTTTAATCAGACTGTATGAATAGCCATAGAAATGCAAAACTTGTGGGTATGGATTTGAGTTGAACAACAGCAACACTACAAAGGAAGATTGGAAAGTGAAACAGCTGAATTACAACATATCCACAATTACAATATATCCACATTATATTTCACTACCATGGGAGCTACTGGGTTTGTGACTTCATTAAGTGCCCTGAAGTCTACCATTATCCTCCACATGACCCCATCTGCTTTTAGTACAGGCCATAGTGATGAATTACAGATAGACTGCATTGGCAAAATAGCATCCCATTTTAACAACCCCTCAATTGTTTTTGCAATCCCTTCTTCTGCCTCTTGGGGATATCTGTATTGTTTCTGTGGTGGGGGATCTTTTCCTTATATGAATACACAAGCTCCCTTTATGGTCCCAAACTCTATTTTGTCCTTTATTCATACCTTGGGAAAATCTGCTACCCAGCGGTCTGTGGTTATGGGGAAAAGGATGCAGGGGCATTTAAGGCAGCACGTCTGTGGATGGCTGAAATTTGTAGGGGACCTTCTTCCAGTTGCCAAAAGAGGCTGTTAGCCAAATCCAAGGTCCAAGGTGTTTTCTTAGGTTTCCTACTTCTAGGATTCTGTCATCTTCACCCTGATTTTCACAGGCCTGTATGAGATCTAGGATAGGGCCAAACTATAATGGAATCTCCTTCCATATTGCCACTTGGTGTCTCCCTTTCCCGTACCCCACCAGCTTCATGTGGTGTGTTGTTTTGCTGCCTGACATGGCCAATTTGGGGTGAAGGGTATTAACTGCTGCACCAGAATCCACTAGAAGCTGTGCTGATTTTTATTTGGGTTTTGATCCAACTTAGGATCTGTGACGGGAATGATATCTGAGGCCTTCTGTTGTGGGGTTGTTATATTAACTGGGTTTAGAGCGACTTTCATTGGTCCTGTTCTACGAGGTATGGTTTTCCGTCAGGCAGTGGGTGTTTTAGGTAGATCCTAGAGCAGGGATAGGCAACCTAAGGCCTGGGGGCCAGATGCGGTCCCCTGAGGCCTTTGGACCGGCCCCAGGCCAGTTCTGCCACTGCTGCTGCTGCTGCCGCTGCCACCGCCGCCTCCCGCCATGATGATATTGATTATTGTTGTTATTACTTGTTTTTGGGGTTTTGCCATGGCTTTTCTGGGGCTGAGAGAGTGTGCATGCATATTATTTATTTATTTATTTATTTTTATTTATTTATGGTGCTTCGGCTCCCCAATTGTCTGAGGGACAGCAACCTGGCTCCCGGCTCAAAAAGGTTGCCTACTCCTGTCCTAGAGTCTGCCCATGCTCTCTGTGAGCGAGGGGATCCCAGGTGGAATGGTCTGGGTTGGGGGAGTTGGAAAAGGCTTCTCCCTGACCAGGTGCTCTTTTGTACTGCTTGCTTGGTCTAGGAGGTCCATCAACTTTGCATTAGGCTTCCCATCTAACTGCTCCCTATTGAATCCCAACTGTCACAGCTGTCTCCAGATGTTATTTCAAATTTCCTGAATTGATTGCCTAAGGGGCTCTGAATTTTCTGGATGGTCTTGGGGTTGCTCTTAGGTTCCTTCCAAAAGGGATTATTGATGCTAAATATCCCAGATTCCTTTGGTACAGGTTTGGAGTGGGGGCCCCTGATACAGTATGTAATCATGTGGATTGGGTCTCCATCTTTCTCTCCCTTCTTACCTCTCGCTTTGGAACTTTTCCCAGCTAACATTGGTTCCAGCTAACATTTATCTGGCCATCTACCTCTGTGCATCCTTAGTCCAGTATACTTGGGATGCCTCCTGGATGTGTTGCATAAATCCCTGCCAATCCATTTTTTGGAATCATAGGATCAATGATCCTAGGTAATTATTAGCTGATTTGTGTAATCCTTGATAAACTTCCCTAATGACTTCGGTGTTGTTCAGGAGTGGCTGTCTATCTTTATTTAGTTCTATAGCTCTGGATAAGATGCCTAGCATCTTTTTCTGGGCTATATATGTGTCTGGTGCTTCGTCAGGGTGCTGTATTTCATTTTGTATCTCACTCGTAAGATGGTTCTAGGCCATAGGATCTGCACCATTCTAGCTACCCATTTGGGCAGCTGTAAATTAGCCAAATCGTAATTCGATACTGCTGCCTTGAAGGGTCCTGAATAGCTGGGATCTATGCATAGCCTAGCAACCTGAGTTAAGTTCTGTCCCTTGGCTTTGGGGTGTGGGACGATTATGGTCAACATCCACTTGACTCCCGTCTAGAGGTTCAACTTGCCTAATTAATCCGCTATGCCCTTAATTATAGATAGCGTCCATGATATGGTCTCCACTAGGGTTTTGGTAATGATACCATCTTCTGCAGTCTTTTTAGATGCCCCAGCGAGGCATTAAGTATTTCATGAATTCCATTAGATCCAGTGAAAACCCGATATACTATTCTATAGACTCACATTGCTATATCTTTGAATTCTACATCCTAGATACTGAGGGGAAATACTGATAACAATAGCTAAACCAAAACTTGTGAAACAAGCTTTAAAACATGTAATATTAACCTCGGCTTTTAAAAGTGAAAACAAATTATATATTATATATATATATATATATATATATATATGAAAACAATGTAAGGTTTGTTTTAATTTTTAAAAGCTTCTTCTTCTTCTTCTTCTTCTTCAAATTGAACTGAGTTCTTGGGCATTATTGCCTTCCTCTTTGATACTCTATGAATATTAAAAGATTAAATGGGCAAGGTATACTCTCAGCCTCAGAAGAAGAGAAAGATAAACCCCTTCTGAACAAATCCTGGCAAGAACATCCTATGATAGGTTTACCATAGGGTTGCCATAAGTGGGATTTGAAGGCAACAATAAGAACAAAACAACAACAACTTAATGTACATCAGCTTCTTTTCTCCTGCTTCTACTCTTCAGTCCCTTGCCTTGATCAGCTAAACACTGCTTGAGTTGGATTATGGCTTCATTTAGCTCCATTCATCATTTGGCCTCATTAACTGATTTTTGCACCCAATTTTCTGAACTTTTCATACGTGAAACTAAGGCCCAGAACAGATGGGCAGGAAAAGGCAGTTGGAATTTGCATTTTCCAGAAGTCAGTTGAAACCCCATTGTCCACACCAGCTGCTCGCACTGGTTTGTGTACGTTGTACTCATACCCTTTGGAAGTGTCATACTTTCACTTTTTTGCATTGCCAGCCCAACTGCTTGAATATACCAGCTCAATACTTTTTAAATGCATATCTGCATCAGTGCATTTATATACAGGGTTAGGGTTAGGATTGATTGCTCCTTCAGAATCACTCTTGCCTCAAGGCATTTATATACAGGGTCCAAGGTGCCCATTTTCCACCTTAAGTTGCACTATCATGGGTTCTTTTTGCTCCGGTTTTAGCTCCAGAGTGTGCCTTCAATCTGGTTTTCCCCTGCTTTGGTGGCATATTTTATTTGACCTGTCTGTTTTTTTCCTAATATATCTGTACTGCTACTTTACCTTGGTTTTGTGTGTCAGATCAATTTATCCTTTGACTATTTCTCTAAATACAGTCCTATTGTAACATCATTTTCATTGCTCTGACTCCCTCTGTGTGCTTACTAAACTAATCATCAGTGTGATCATCATATTTTTTATCACACCAATAGTAACCTTTGTGTTTGCTATTAGTTCTGATTAAACGGATTAAGACTAGCAGGCATTTATCTAGCACATTTCAAGCCATATTGTAGAACTAAGGTTTGAAATGGACCAAAAGGAAGCTCCCCTTAGCTGCCTAGTAAAATTGTGTCTGAGAAATAAAATTAAATCATGGACTTTTTATCATAAGTCATAATGTTAGTTACATGATACTGCTTCTTGTCAGATTTGTCAGGATGCTTCTGATTCACAGCTGCAATCTCAGAGACTGATAATCATTTGGAGAAAATGTTATTCTTAATAAAAAATCTTCAACACTTTTTACTTTTCACTCAATATATTGTATTTTCTTTGTAAAAGTTGCAAGCCCTAGGGCAGTTCTGTCACCTTTAGATCAATATATCTCCTTGGGTGTAATGGTGGTGTGGTGAACAGAGGTCCAGCTGGCCAATCAGGAAGCAGCTGAGAGACAGCCAATGGGAGTTCAGCTGGGAGTAGTATAAAAGCCCAGGCTGACAGTTAGAGAGAAGTAGAAGATTTGGGTTAGAGGGTGTGTTGGGGGAAGTTAAGGCAGTGAGAGGGCTGTGTTTAAAGTGTTCCGGAGGGAACTGAATTTTAGGGAGATAGAGTTTAGAAAGGGTAAACTCTGAACACACAGAGAGTTCTGGAACACACAGAGAGTGTTACTGTGGTGTTCTCTCCAGTTAGATATTATCAGCCAGAGGGGCTGAGGTACTGTGATTGAATTCATAACATATAGTATGAGTCTGTAACTAAGAAAGATTATAATAGTAAGTCCTGAAACAAGTTACCTTTATTGCATGTTGATGTAAAATAAACTTTTCTTTTTATTATTCCAACATCACTTGGCCTCTGTTTTAGTCACAAAATACGCTACCAATATTTTGTTATTCTGGAGGTGGGACTACATACAAAAGGCAATGTGAGTCCCTGACACTTTATTAGGTGGTAGAAATGGGGATAACAAGTTCCCAAAGTACAGTTAGCTAGAAGGAAAGTGTAAAAGTAGGAAGGTGGCAGTAGTGTGTGCCACAGCTGGCTGAGCATTGACACCTCACTGTTGTCTCTCTGATTCGTGACAGCTTGGTTAACAGACTGAATTATCCTATGGCCAGATGTTATTTCCTTACATATAATCTCTCTCTCACACACACAGACATATACTCTACTCTAGACATTTTTTGTGTTCCTTTATTTTATTTTAATCTTATTTTTATTCTGGTCATTTAATTTCATTTTCACATCAAGGAAAGAAAACATGAGTGACAAAAGATATAACAAAGGTTTGCTTGTAAACATGTGTAAAAGAATTCATCAATAAATATATACCATGGCACCATAGATACTAACAGAAGAGGATCAGGAGCATGCTGACCAAAGTCTCTCCTGATACAGAAGCCTGAGAAGCAAAGCTTGGGAAGTAACTTTTAAAACATAATAATTTTAGTTTCAAAGTCCTTAAAGTAAATTATATTATAGTTACAATGATTTAAATGTAACTTTTTTACTTTTCAATTTCTTAAAACATTACTACATAATCTTAAAAAATCTGACGGTTGCATTCTATTGCCAATCATACCATGAGTGAACACTTAGCCTTGCTATGTTTCCCTGCCATCATTCAGTGACGCCACAGCACAATCACTATAAAAGTAGCTAAAAGTAACACATCAAAAAAAGGATTGAAATTATCCCTAGTTTATAGTTATATTATTAGGAAAAGGGATTCAGTACAAGTGATAGTATGATATTTTGGGATTCTGAAAGGCCAGGGTTCAAATTCCCACTCAGCCATGAAAACCCAGTGACTTTGGCCAAGTCATGCTTTCTCAAGCTTAAAGAAGTCAAGAACAAATCTCTGAATAAAACTTGTCAAGAAATGGATTCATCATTGATCAGAGTTCTCTTGAAACATAACAGCAAAATAAGTAACTAGTTATGAGCATCTATTTACTTCACAGTTTTGCTGAAGAAGTGTGTGTGTGGGGGGTGAGATAGCCAACTATAAAGTGAAGGTACTTTCTGAGATTAAGATAATATAGAATCTTATTTCTGAAAGACACTTATATCTTCATTATTATTATTATTATTAATAGCTTTATTTATTAAGCGCCATAGATGTACACAGCGCTGTACAAAACCAAATACAATCCAAAATATATAAAAAGCCTGCCTGTGGCGTACAATCTAAAAGTTAAAACAACAAATTAGAACATCATAAAAAACAAGTTAAAACATCAAATATCCAATATTAAGTCATGCATCAGGAACAACCAGGTCACGATTGCAAACTCCCTGGGAACGCTTCCCTAAACAGTGTGGTCTTTAACTCGGCTTTGAAGCTGGTTAGGGATGTGTTAAGTCTTCAGCCATTTTTCTACATATAATACTTTTTATACAATAATTATATAATACTTTTTAACAATGTATACCAGAGAACCTACATATTATGTAGCATTTTCAGGTATAACTGCACATTGCCTTGAGATATGAAACTATTGATATAGGGGATGATTAAGAAGTCTTTGTTAATAAATGACCTGCTTTAAGAATGGCCTCATTGCTATATTACTTCTTCTTTTAAAAAAAAAAAAGCAAGTGTGGAGAGCAGGCAGAATAATATGCCCAGTTAACAACAACCAATCAGGAGTGAGCTGATGACAGCCAATAGAATTTTGGGCTGTTGGTGATAAAGAATTCCATTGCTGACAGTTGGAGTCACACTGGGTCTGGATGTGTAACATTCCAGAAGTGAGGGACTGTGAAGCAAAAGTCCAGTAGTGCGGGATGTAGGGCCTGTACAGACCGGCATAAAGAGCTGGCCTAGGGGCAGAGTGGGGGCATGGTGACTGCACGCCAGCTGCCCCGACTCTGTCCCCATGCCAGCTTCATGCCACTGCATGGCAGGAGGTGTCAGGGAACTCCCTTGGCACAGTGTCTACACACGCTGTCCCAAAGGAGTGCAGAAAAGCTGGCACAGTGGCAACAAGGTCACCCTTTCTGCAGTGCAAAAAAGAGCTGCTTTTTGCAGCTTCTTTTTGCACTGTGGAAAGGCCCGATCATGGCCATGGCATGCGGTTGCCATGGCCCTGATCCGGCAAGGAAAGGGGTGAAGTCCCACTGCCCCTTAGAGGCAGCCCCTTAGTTGAATATGACACTCCAAGAGAGGAAGTTGCTGATATTTGATATCCTGTGGGATATAGATAGAGTATTATAGAAATAAAGTTAAAAGGATAACAATAAATAAGAATGGTATGAGAGTTCTAAAGAATAGGACCTGGTGTTCTCTAGATAGAGAGTAGTGTAACAAAGGGTAACAATAACAAGTGCCTACCAATTAAATAAGTGAAATATTGTTAACCACCATTAAAATAAAGTTTATTGTTATTAGTTACAAGCTTGTGTGAACCTAGAATCTTTATCCATGCTACTAACAAATATAGAAACCAAGTTTGAGGAGTAAACCCATAGATATAAATAAAAGTGGTCTGATACATCACATATTGGGGCAGCAGTGGGATAAAAATACCCATTGGACTGCCACATCAAGAAAAGTAAGCAATGCTTGTGACAAACTGGTGGCAGTGGTGGGATAGTAAAACCCATAGGGTTGACATCTGAAGGGTGAAAAGTTAGGTGAAAGAGTGGCTATTCACATAAATTGCTTGCAGCTGTGGGATAATAATACCCATAGGGCTGCCACATCAAGAAAAGTAAGCAGTGCTCATGATACCAAGGTTGCATTATTTTCCTGGAAGCAATCTCCAATAGCATGAGGTGTCTAAGCAGACATTATTTAAAGGGTAGTTCACACAGCCCTTAGGCATTTGGCAAGGGACATATTTTCTACTTAGCCTGACTTTATTTTAGCAGTCATGTCTTCATTCCTAATTATTTCCCAAATATGAAAAAAGTCCAGAAGCTTCTTTTTAATAATAATAATAATAATACATTTATTTATACCCCGCCCCTCTGTCAACAATCGCGGTGGCTAACAACAATTAAAATTCCATATAATATTTACTCCAACAACCCCAAAACCCACCCATCCCTTAAAAAAGTATTAAACCACTTAACTATTAAAACCTCATAACTAAAACAACACCACAAACAACGATAATATAAAAGGCAAACCAAAGTAGCAGCGGCATCCAAAATGGGAGAGGGCAGAACAAGAAGGCTCCTGAGGCCGGGAAATCTAGTCAGGAAAGGCCTGGTGGAAGAGATCCTTCTTCACAGCCTTTTGAAAGCTGCTCAGGGTCTTAATCTGATGGATCTCGTCCAGCAGGCCATTCCATAGTCTTGGAGCGGTTGCTGAGAAGGTCCTCTGGGAGGTCGCAGACAGCCTTGCTTTTATTGGCTGCAGCAATTCCCTCCCAGAGGACCAGAGTGCATAGGGCGGATTGTAAGGGAGGAGGTGGTCCCGAAGATAGGTTGGACCCAAGCCATTTAGGGATTTAAAGGTCATAACCAACACCTTATACTGGGCCCAGAAACTAATAGGTAGCTAGTAGAGAGACTTTAATACAGGTGTTATGTGGTATCTCCTTGCTGTTCCTGAGACCACTCTGCCTGCTATGTTTTGTACTAACTGCAGTTTCTGGACCAAGCACGAGGGTAGCCCCATGTAGAGCGCAATACAGAAATCAAGACAGGAGGTTACCAGCACGTGCAGCACAGTCTCGAGATCCTTTACTTCCAGGAAAGGGCGCAGTCAGCGTATCAGCCAAAGCTGATAACAGGCGCTCCTGACCATTGCATTTACCTGATTTGTCATCAGGAGCAATGAATCTAAGAGCCCCCCAGACTGTGAACACAGTCCTTCATGGAGAGTGTGACCCCATCCAGGACTGGCAGTTGGAAACCAATTCCTGGTTTCAGGGCTGCTACTGTGAGCACCTCCGTTTTGTCTGGATTTAATTTCAATCTGTTTTTCCTCATTCAGTCTATTACTGCCTTAAGACAATCATTGAGAGGGAGACACCATTGGGAGCTACAGTCGATGATTGAGACATGGAGATATAGATCTGGGTGTCATCAGCATATTGATAACACCCAGCCCCATGTCTCCAGATGATCTCACCCAGAGGTTTCATGTATATATTAAACAGCATTGGGGACAGAATGGCACCTTGCAGAACACCACAACTGTCCCTGAGCCACACCCTCTGGGATCTGCCTGAGAGGAAGGAGTGGAACCACTGTAACACAGTGCCCCTGATTCCTAACCCACTCAGGCAATCCAAGAGGATGCTATAATCTATCGTGTCAAAAGCCGCTGAGGTCTAAAAGCACCAACAAGGTCACACTACCCATGTCGATGTTCAGACGAAGGTCATCGGTCAAGGTAACCATGGCAGTCTCAACTCCAAATCCCATCCTAAAGCCCATTTGAAATGGATCTAGATAATAATAATAATAATAATAATAATAATAATAATAATAATTTTTATTTATACACCGCCCTGTGGCGAGCCAATCTGGGCGGTGTACAACAATAAAATACATACAGCTTAAAACAATATAATTCCCTCCTCCTCCCCTTAAAAAGTTATTAAATCAGACTCAATTAAAACAATTACGATTAAAATACTAACAAATTAAGAATAAAAATACAAACCAACAAACCTCTGCAACTTCAAGTTCTAAAAGGGGACTATGAAGCATTCCTAAAAAGAGGAAGGTCCCAAAGTCCTGAGGCCAGGTAATTTAATCAGGAAAGGCCTGCCGGAAGAGATCCATCTTGACAGCCTTTTTAAAGCTGTCCAAAGATGTTAATTGACGGATCTCGTCCGGCAGGCCATTCCAGAGCCTGGGGGCGACAACAGAAAAAGCCCTCTGAGAGGTCGCTGCAAGCCTAGATTTTTGAGGCTGCAGCAGGTTCCTCCCAGAGGACTGGAGGGCGCGGGGAGGATTGTATGGGAAGAGGCGGTCTCTGAGATAGCTTGGACCCAAGCCATTTAGGGCTTTAAAGGTGATAACCAACACCTTGTACTGGGCCCGGAAACCAATAGGCAGCCAGTGGAGGGACCTCAAAACCAGAGTGATGTGATCCCTCCTAGATCTTCCCGACAAGAGCCTGGCTGCCATATTTTGGACCAACTGTAGTTTCCGAACCAAGCACAAGGGTAGCCCTATGTAGAGCGCATTACAGAAGTCTAGGCGTGAGGTTATCAGCATGTGCACAACAGTCTCGAGATCCCTTACTTCCAGAAAAGGGCGCAGCTGGCGTATCAGCCGAAGCTGATAGCAGGCTCTCCTGACCGTCGCATTAACTTGATTTGTCATCAGGAGCGACGAATCAGGAGCACCCCCAGACTGTGAACACAGTCACTGGAGGAGAGTGTGACCCCATCCAGGACTGGAGGTTGCAACCCAATTCTTGGTTTCGTGGCCGCTACCGTGAGCACTTCCGTCTTGTCTGGATTCAGTTTCAATCTGTTTTTCCTCATCCAGCCCATTACCGCCTGAAGACATTCATTGAGAGAAGAGATGCCATTGGAATTTGAGGCCGACGAATGAGACACAGAGAAATAGATTTGAGTGTCATCAGCGTACTGATAACACCCAGCACCATAACCCAGTATTATCTCACCCAGCAGCTTCATATAGATGTTAAATAATGTCTGGGACAAAATAGCTCCCTGAGGGACCCCACAAGTGAATTCCCTCTTAATGGAACTACAGTCCCCGAGCAGCACCCTCTGGGACCTACCCGAGAGGAAGGACCAGAACCACTGCAAAGCAGTGCCCCCGTACCTAACCCCCTCAGGCGGTCCAAGAGGATGCCATGATCTATTGTGTCAAAAGCTGCTGAGAGGTCTAGAAGCACCAACAGGGTCACACTACCCCTGTCAATGCTCAGACGCAGATCATCGGTCAAGGCAACCATGGCAGTCTCAACCCCAAAGCCTGTCCTGAAGCTGGTTTGAAATGAAGCTGGTTTCATCCAAGACAGCTTGGAGATTAAGAGCAACCGCCCTCTCGATCACCTTGCTCAAAAATGGCAACAAAGAAACAGGTCTGTAGTTACTCATATCCAGGGGGTCAAGGGAAGGTTTTTTTCAGAAGCGGCCTAACAGCTGCTTCCTTTAAACTAGATGGAACATGTCCTTCCCTGAAGGATGCATTGATGATATCCATGAGGAATCTCAACAATGCATCCCCCCCTGGATGGCCAGCCATGATGGGCAAGGGTCGAGAGGGCAAGTTGTCTTCCTCACCTTACCAAGCAGCTTGTCCACGTCCTCGGTACTCACAGATTGGAGCTGATCCAGAATAACTTCATTGACGGAGTTGCTGGACGCCTCTCCTACAGATTCTGTTACAACAGTGGCATCTTAGTCAGCTCTTATCTGAGAGATTTTATCTGCAAAGAAGTTGTTAAATGTGTCACAGCAGGCCGTCGTTGGGTTAAGTAAGGGATTTGGCACAGGGGGCACCTGTGTCAGCTCCCTCACCACCTTAAACAGCTCTGCTGGACGAGACTCTGCAGACGCAATACGTGCCGAGGAGAAAGCTCTCTTTGCTGCATCCATTGCCTCCCGATAGGAACAAATGAAGTTCCTATGGCAAGTTCTGTCAGATAAGATTCGAGTCTTCTGCCACCTGTGCTCTAGTCATTGTCCAACCCCCTTCATTCTCCTAAGCTCAGGTGCAAACCATTGTCTTCGGTTTGAAGTGGGTTGGCAAGGATGCTTGGGAGCGATCGTGTCGATAGCCCTGGTAAGGTCGGTGTTCCAAATATTAACCAGAGCGTCGACAGGATCATCGGCATTTCCAACCAATGAACCCTCTAAGGCTTTCCAAAATCCAATAGACTCCATTAGCCTTCGAGGGCGGACCATTCTAATAGGTCCACCACCCCCGGCGGGGCAGATTTTGGCTCTCAATTCCATCTTGACCAGGAAATGATCCGTCCATTACAATGTGGAGGTACTTGCCACCTCCACCCATGGATATTCCTGTTCCGTACTAAAGACCACATCGAGTGTATGACCTGCACAATGCGTGGGCCCGTTGACCAATTGGGATAGGCCCATGTTTGTCATGGTCTCCATGAACTCTCGAGCCACACCTGTTAAACTGGTCTCAAGTTGGATGTTGAAGTCCCCCAGAACTAAAAGTCTGGGGGTCTCCAACAACAGCTCAGAGACCAGCTGTGTCAGCTCGGTCAGGGAGTCTGCTAGACAACAGGGTGGTCGGTAGATTAGCAGAATCCCCAAACTATCCCTGGTCTTCAGGCTAAGGTACATACACTCGAAGTGGACTATGTTCCAGACAGGTATCCTGGTCAAGGTCAGATGGTTTTTATGAACTAGAGCCACTCCGCCCCCCCTCCCACTTCCCTTCACCTGCTCACTGACAGAGTACCCGGCTGGGAAGATCTGTGCCCAGATAGCAGCGCTATCTTCCCCCAACCAGGTCTCCATAAAGCAAGCCAGGTTGGCATCCTCATCCAAGAGAAGATCCTGGATGATATAGGTTTTATTTTTGACTGACCTGGCATTGCAAAGGAGCAGAGTGAGGTTCTGTGGTCTGCTCTCCAAGCCATTCAGAGAAACAGAGGGAACTGAAGATGGGATAGCTTTCAAACAGCGATCCCGTCTTCTTTTGTAACATTGGTTCCCGCAGTTCCAGCCATACATCCCTTTCCCCAGCATGACTCCAATAGCCGCTCCCGTCTCATTCCCGGTCTCAGGTAAGATGGTACAATTTACAACCATTGGCAGGGCACAATGATTGGGGCATGAATAGAATAACAGTCAAAACAGTCTGGGGACTACTGATCAATGATATAATCCTATTTCCAACACGGATACTCCTGCCAACCTAGGATAACATCACTAGTCCTACAATTTCCTTTGAAGTTATAACAGGGGAGAGCATGGAGAAAAAGGTAGAGCTGCCCTCTGGTCAATACTATAATTGGGCTCAGGAGTTTTTTAGCCCAGGCTGCTGCCTTTAGCCACCGTGCGTTACCGAGGGAGATGTTCCGGTGGGTTTTTAAACCCGCAGCATTTCCCCTCGGTGCCACTCATGCTGCTGAGGCTGCTGCTGCGGGCGCCCAAGTGGAGACAATTGGTCTGAGGAGTCCTCCTTTGGCCTGGGCTGCTGCCTTTAGCCGCCTTGCATTGCCGAGAGAGATGTTCCGGCGGGTTTTTAAACTCGCAGCACTTCCCCTCGGTGCCGCTCCTGCTGCTGAGGCTGCTGCTGTGGGCGCCCAGGTGGAGACAATTGGGCTCAGGAGTCCTCCTTTGGCCTGGGCTGCTGCCTTTAGCCGCCGTGCATTGCCAAGGGAGATGTTCTGGCGGGTTTTTAATCCAATAATCGGTTTCATCCAAGACAGCTTGGAGTTGAAGAGCAACCGCCCTCTTGATCACTTTGCTCAAAAAAAGTAGCATGTATACCAGCCTATAGCTATTCATGTCCAGGGGGTCCAGGGAAGGTTTTTTTCAGAATACTCACAGATTGAAAATGATCCAGCAAAATTACACCAATGGAGCTGCTGGACACCTCATCTATTGATTCTGTTATTATACTGGTGTCTTATCTGAGAGATTTTATCTGCAAAGAAGTTATTAAATGCATCACAGCAGGCCGTTGTTGGGTTAAGTAATGGGTTCTGTTCAGGTGGAACCTGCGTCAGTTCCCTTACCACCCTAAATAGTTCTGCTGGACGGGACTCTGCAGACGCAATACGTGCAGAGGAGAAAGATTTCTGCACTGCACGTATTGCCTCTCGATAGGACCAAAGAAAGTTCCTATGACAAGTCTTGTCATATAAGAACTGAGTTTTCTGCCAAGTGTGCTCTAGTCGTTGTCCAACCTGCTTCATTTTCCTAAGATCTTCTGTGTACCATGATTTACAATTTGAAGTGGGATGGAAAGGACGCTTGGGAGCGACTGTGTTGATAGCCTTGGTAAGATCGGTGTTCCAGGTATTGACCAAAGCTTCGACAGAATCAGCTGCGTTACCAACCATTAAACCCTCTAAGGCTTTCTGAAATCCAATTGGTTCCATTAGCCTTTGAGGGCGAACCATTCGAATAGATAGATAGATAGACAGAACTTTATTACAGCCATTTGCCCAGCACAGACCATTCTAATAGGTCCACCACCCCGGGTGGGTTAGATAGTGGTTCTTAGTTCAACCTCGACCAGGAAATGATCTGTCCATGACAATGTGGTGGTTTTAATAACTTCTGCCCATGGATATTCCTGTTCCGTACTAAAGACCGCATTGAGTGTATGACCCGCACAATGAGTAGGACCAACATCCAGTTGGGATAGGCCCATGTTTGTCATGGATTCCATGAACTCCCGAGCCGCACCTGTTAGATTTGACAAACTGATCTCGAGTGGGATGTTGAAGTTGCCCAGAACTAAAAGTCTGGGTGACTCCAGCAGCAACTCAGAGACCAGCTTTGTCAACTCAGTTAGGGAGTCTGCTAGACAATGGGGTGGTCAGTATACTAGCAGAATCCCCAAACTATCCCTGGTCCTCAGGCTCAGGTACATACACTCGAAGTGGACTGTGTTCTGGACAGGTATCCTGGTCAAGGTCAGGTTATTCTTATGAACTAGAGCCACTCCGCCCCCCCTGCCCACTTCTCCTTATCTGCTCACTAACAGTGTAGCCGGCTGGGAGGGCCTGCATCCACGTTACGGCGCTATCCTCTCCCAGCCAGGTTTCTGTGAAGCAAGCCGGTCTCTTTTTGACATAAGGTAAAGGTAAAGGTATTCCCCGTTGACAAGGTTATCAAATCATGTCCAAACATAGGGGGTGGTGCTCGTCTCAGTTACTAAGCCAATGAGCTAGTGTTTTCGGAGACTACTCAGTGATCATGTGGCCAGCATTATTGCACAGAATGCTGTTTATCTTTTCACCAAAGTGGTACCTGTTTATCTACTTGCATTTACATGCTATTGAACTGCTAGGTTAGCAGAAACTGGGACTAGTGAAAGGAGCTCACCCTAGCATGCAGCACCCGGGCCTTGAACTGCCAACCTGCCGATCTTGCAATCAAGAGTCAGCAGCTTAACCACTTGAGCCACTGCATTTTGATACTTCTTCTAAAATGCCAGTATATCTTACCTCTAAAAGATGCTTCCAAAGTTGGGATTGAGTTAAGGGGAAGCAGAAACTAATATCCCTGGCTGAAAGAGACAAGAAACCAGCCTTACATTAAATGAGGATCACATTTTTATTTGGAAATTTAGATTGCTTGCCATCCAATTGCATGCATAAATTGACTATACCATGTGTGTATTTCCCCCCCACTACACATCTGCAAGAAGGTTGGAGACATGATAGATGGTAGGTGAATTAATCTTGCCAAACGGCAGGTAGATATTTTTTGGTGTGTGTGTGTGTGTGTGTGTGTGTGTGTGTTGTACTAAACACTATTAATTTTTCTAAAATCATTTTTTAAAGCTTGCATACTCAGTTGAATGTTCTGTCTTACCAATTCTTACTACTTTTGTCCTGGCACTCTCTCCCTAATATTGAAAGTGCCCTCCTTCAACCATTGCAACAGGGATGGGCATTTGCACAGGGGTCAGGGAGCAATTTTGATCCTCTCCCCTCCCAGCCAGCCTCTCCAGTGTTCCACCAACTCATCAGAAGTGATGCCATGTTTAATCAGAAACTGCAGGCCAATTTTCAACCTGTTTTGGGGTGGAAGGGTGCTTAGGGGTTGTAAGGGCTACTACAAGCCAAACTATTATATTTTTCAGGCAGGTTGGGGGCATTTGGCTTGGTCTGGGGGCTTAGAGGCCACAGAAGAAGGATTTGGGACATTGTATGCAGTCTTTCAGACACATCTTCCCCATCTTGCCTTAAGGCATCCCCAAACTTTACAGATGTAAAAGTGAACCAAAAAAGAGCCAGTTGAAGAGCAAGTATTAGCATTGTTAAAGGTACTGGAGAAAGTGCAGTGGCTAGAAAGTGAGGCAGTTGGCAGAGGCACAGAAGAGCAGTGGGCATTGAAAACAGCTGTGAGTGCATTGCCCTTGGGTGCATTGCCCTTGAAAAATTAAAGCTCTGAAGAAGTAGAAGACAGTAGCTGAGATCCTACATGAATGCAACATGAACATTCACTTCCAAAGTTCCATTACGCTGACATTATACAATATCTAAACAGAAGACAAACATTGTGCAATGTATGTGTATAAGTGATCATTAAGCATTGCTGACAGGCCAGTGCCTCAATGCAATGTGTTATGTACAGTGGCAATAAACATTTTCATGCTACTCTGAATTATTTCATGTTATCATATGCATTGTGGTTCTGCATGTGCATCTCAGCTCTTGCCATTATCAGGAGGCTACAACAATTATGTAGTGTCCACAAAATTCACTCTGTGTCAATGAACATACAGCTGTGTATATCATGAACAGAATTATGACCAGCATTTTTGTCTCCCTTCACCACTGCTGTGCTACACAGGAATAAATGCAACAGCTCACATAGCATATCAACATCATTTTGGTCTCAGAGTGTAAAGGAGGTTGTCAGCCACTTTAATTCACCAGACTGCATGAGAAAGTGTAGCTAGCTCTTCCACTAATATCTTCTGCAGCAGGAAAGTCACTGTACTGTGCTCCATGACAAGAATAAAGATGAAAGGAGTGGCAATATGTAGAACACTTCCAACATTTATTTTGACCTATGTCATTACATGCTGGATGTGACAGATGTGCCCTCATCTTTAAAAAGTAATTTAAAAAAATAATCCTTTACTTTTCACAGTGGTATGTTACAAAACACAGAAAAGAAAACACAATCTGCTTGGCCACAAACCAAAGCAAACTTTTCATTGATGTGATTACACAGAAAGGCTTTGATGAGAAGCACACAAGTTACAACAAATCTTTATTTTTACAATCATGAGTGATTTTTTTCCCCTCAGAATGAATAGTCACAATATTATTAGGGAGAAAATACACTTCAACAAATATCTTGCAGCAGTAAATATGTATTAGCTTTAAAAAAAATGCCTACCCCAAAACCAAACCTGCAGATGATAAATATACATATAATTGCTTCTGGATTCTGTAGGAAGCATAAACACCATGCCATTTTAGACTTTCATGCTAGTATTCCAGTGCCAGTTTTTGACCACCTACAGGTGCAGACACTTTTTGTGGAATTTGCTTTCACATGTCCAGTGGTTAAATTGTTCTTTCTTTTTAAGTATTTGAAAAATTGATACAATTAAATGTGTTGTTAATTACCTTCTGGAATTAGCAATTCTTTAAACTGGGATGGTGAATTCTGGCTTTCTTCTTAATGTTCTACAATTTGTACTATGTCCTCAATATTTCCCTGAAGGAGACATTAAAATGGGTTTATCAGCTATCTTGATACTCATTTCTAATTCTATTTTATAACCAGTTTAGAGAATTGCCATGTTGCAGCCACTGTCAGCATATTAGGATTTTATGATACATTTGAGTAAGTAAAATAAAAAGAGATGTTCTGAATCAGACAAAAATCCCATCTAGTCTAGCATTGTGTTCCTACTCAAGCCAAACATATGCCTAAGGCCAACCTACAAGCAAAAGATGCATACATTCTTACCTTCCTGGTCATGTTTCTATGAAACTAGAGGTAGGTAATATTTACCCCTGAGGGTCCATTGCCATTAATAGCTTTATACTCCATGGAATGTTGGAATATCCTCTTAAAGCCATCTAAGGGCCTCTGCAGACCGGCCCAAAGGGCCGGCCTGGGGGCAGAGTTGGGGCGTGGCAGCCACACACCAGCTGCCCCAACCCCATGTCAATGCCATCCTGATGCCTTGCGCCATTACGCATGGTGCATGGCATCAGGATGCACTTCTGGCTCAGCATTCAAAGACGCTGCACTGAAAAGGGCACTGAAGAGCCACGCGCCAACTCTTAGGGCAGCCTTTTGCTGCCCCTAAAAGGAGCAGCATTTTGCCGCTCTTTTTAGGGCAGCAAAAGGGAGGATTGGGGCCGCAGCATGGGTTGCTGTGACCCCAATCTGCTGCTTCCCGGGGAGGCCCAGAGCCACCCATCTGCAGTCCCCTTAAGATTCTTTCATCTTTGTGCAGCAAACACCATAGTTTAATAAAAACAGCAGTTGAGGCAATTTTGTGGTGCCCACCACCAGAATCCCAGTTGAAGACATCATTGCCTATGTTGAATCCACCCTTCACCATCTCCTGAAAGTTGAAGCCAAAGAGGAGAAACAGCAAAGATTCTGCATAAAGCAAAACCACCAACCAGCAACTTAAACAAAAAAGAAAGAAAAGCCATCAAGGATCTCAGTTTGGACCCAGAATTCATCATTCTCCCACCAAACAGAGGCAATGCCACAGTAATCATGGAGACAGAACAATACAAATAAATCAAGGAACTCCTGGATTTTACAGTATACATAAAACTGAAACAAGACCCGACCAACAAAATCACCAGGAAAACAAACACCTTGATCAAAAACTCCTCAGTTCAGCCAGTCACATGCCAAAGTCTATGCAAATCTGAGGCTCTCCCACCCACACTGTATGGACCTCTCAAGATCCACAAGGATTCTATTTCACTCTGACCAATAATAAGCACCATTGGATCCCCCATGTATGACCTAGCCAAATTTCTGGCCACACAATTAGAAACCCATATAGGGCGAACCCCCATTACATCAAGGACTGAGCTCACTTCATAGAAAAAGTTAACAACCTCGAATTCAAACCCGGAGGCAAACTGATCAGCTTTGACATGGTCTCTGTGTTCAAAGAAGTCCCCATAATGGACACTATTGCACTTATCCAACACATTTTTCAAAAGACATCAGTCTTCTTTGAATGTTGCCTCAGCACAATGTACTTCCAGTGGGATAATGGATTATATGAGCAGAGAGATGGGGTAGCCATGGGAAGCCCCCTGAGCCTCTTGATAGCAAATTTTTACATGGAACACTTCAAAAAGCAAATCCAAGAAACAGCACCAAAAAGGCGCACTACATGGTTCCTATATGTGGACAACACGTTCACCATTTTGAGACATGGAGACGAAGATCTGACAAAGTTCCTGAACCATCTGAACAACATCCACCCAAACATCCAATTCTCTATGGAAAAGCAAAAGGAAGGAACATTGCCATTCTTGGATGTCCTGGTCATCCACAAACTGAATCAATGATTGAGCTACACAGTATACAGAAAACCTACACACACAGACAGACAGACACTTACACAAAAATTCCAACCATCACCCAGGATAAAAAAAGGAACTCAATAAAAACACACTGGTAGACCACACAAATAGGATCTGTGAACCTCACTTCCCGGAAGATGAATTGAAGCACCTAAACTGGGCTCTACAGGCCAACGATTACACCAACTCAGACATCAGAAGTGCCACCAGGCCCAGAAAAATTATGGGAGTGAAGAAAAACAACTGTCATGTTCAACAGACTGGGATCTCAAAAACCAAGACAGCATCATAGTGTAAAAAAAACCTAAAGATTTATTTTGGATTTCAACACAGAAGTTCACCACAGACTTGGCTGATTTTCCCACCAAAAGTCTACCCTTTAAGAATTCCCCTATTCCATCCCCTCCTTTCCAAACCATGTACTGTGGTCTTTGGTCTAGATCAAAGTGATTCTTTAAACTTTCCCCCTTTCCTCAACCCCTATCTTCATCATAATTTAATCTATCCAAGGAAGGAAAGTGTTCTTCATTTACCATCAGTGTCCTGCAACAGGAAATAAACAAGGACATAAACTGCTGCTGCCCATTTGGTTCCCAGCCTTGCCTTCCCCCCTTCGATATTTCTTCATATAGCCATAATGCTATTTCACCCTATCAATTTATCCCTAAATCAGCCAACCTACTCCCTATTATGACAGATCCATATGCCTATGGATATGACATCCCACCCCAAAAGCCAAATTGTAACATTTTATCTAGTCCCCAACCCCCCGTTTTTTCTGGGTATCATTCATGAAATAATTGAACCAGTTCAGAAGTGTCTATATGTCGGGCATATACTCATTCATTTTCAGACTCAGGAAAATGTTTCCAATTGACCAGGTACTGCAATTTGCCCCTGTGCCATCTTGAGTCCACAATCCTGGTGACTTCAAAGCACTGTTCGTCCTCTACCACCAGCGGGGAGGAGGCTCTGGGTCTGCCCACCAGGAGTCCACAGCTAAAGCCAGATTTAGCAGGCTAAAATGGAACAGTGGATGTAAATGTCTATAGGACTTAGGGCCTTTGCAGACTGCTAGAAATAGTGCAAATTGAGTCCACTTTAATTTCCTTGGCTCAGTGCTAGGGAATCAAGGGGATTTTATTTTTTTCAGAGACATTGAGCCTTCTCTGTCAGAGAGCTCTGGTGCCACAATAAACTACAGTTCCTATGATTCCCTAGCACTGAGTCAGGACAGTTAAACTGGACTCAATTTGCACTATTTCTGGAAGTTTGCAAAGGCCCTTAGTCAGGTCCAGTTCTGCAGTTACTTCGTTGATCAGCTGCTTTACCACAAATGGCCCCACATACTTTGGCCCCAGTTTCTTGGAGGGCTGTTGAGTCTTTAAATGTTTAGTGGATAAGTAAACCTTGCTCCCTCTTCCCAACTCCCATTCCTTGCCCCTATTACAATAGGAAACCTTTTATGGTCCTTTTTTGCTTCTTCCATTGCTATCACAATTTGGGGCCAAGCATCTATCATTTTTGTAATCCATTGGGAGAGTGAGACAGGGGCTGTGGGTTTCATGGATAATGAGGGCAATGTTTTTGGCTCATATTCATAGACTACTTCAAATGGTGAATGGTCTGTGCTCTGGTTGATGGTCCCACTGAAGGCAACCTCAGTGTGGGGCAGCAAATCAAACCAATCGTTCTGTAGATAATTGCCATAGCAATGGATGTACTGCTCCAGAGAGCCAGTCATTCTCTCCATTTTCCCATTCATTTCTGGGTGAGGTGCTCATCGCCTGTTCAATGCTCAGTTTTTTTCTGCAGTGCCTTCCAAAATTGTGAAGTGAACTGACTACATCAATCTGTCACAATCCTCTCTGGGAGCCCATGTAATTTGTATACATGTCAAATAATAAATCGGCCATTTTGACCATTGTGGGTAGACTCTTGCACCCCACAAAATGTGTCTGCTTCAAAAACAAATCCATGACCACCCATATGGTGTTTCACCCCCTACTATTGGGAAAGTCAGATATAAAGTCCATAATGATGTGCCTCCAGGGAGTGCTGGGTGTGGGCAGTGGCCAGAGCAGCCCCTGAGGCTTGCCTACTACTGGCTTAGTGTGGGCACATATTGGACAGCCTTTAACATAATTGTATACATCTTGCTGGATCTGAGCTTTGAGTCTCAGTTCCTCCAGGACATAGATCCTGGCCCCTTTGTACCACTGTCCATCTTTCAACTCCATACTCTTTGAATGCTCCTTGAGTGATTGGTCCTTCTCCTCTCAGAAACCTTGAAATAAAGGGTCCAAAGGTGTGGCTTGGCCCTTATTTTTCTCCTCCTTACACACCTGGCTCTGGGTGGTCACTGCCAATCTCAGCTGTTCCAGGGTGAACATAGTTTCTTCTGGAGCATCTGGCTTTCGTGCTGGGGCAATCTGGATAAGGCATCAGCTAATACATTTTGTTTTCCTGGGAAGGACTTTAATTGGGATCTAAAACAATAAAATTCCTTGGCCCATTGACTCTGTTTTGGGCTTAACTTCCTCAGGGCTTGCAATGCTTCTAAATTACAGTGGTCTATCCATACCTCAAAGGGATGGGTGGCACCCTCCAGGAACTCTTTTTCCCAAGTGCTCTGGGTAGTCACTGCCAATCTCAACTGTTCCAGAGTGAACATAGTTTCTTCTGGAGCGTCCCTCTGGCTTTCATGCTGGGGCAATCTGGATAAGGCATCAGCTAATAAATTTTGTTTTCCTGGGAAGGACTTTAATTGGAATCTAAAGCAATAAAATTCCTTGGCCCATTGACTCTGTTTTGGGCTTAACTTCCTCAGGGCTTGCAATGCTTCTAAATTACAGTGGTCTATTCATACCTCAAAGGGATGGGTGGCACCCTCCAGGAACTCTTTTTCCCAAGTGGGCCAGTCCAACTCCACTCCTTGCTCTGGGTAATCACTGCCAATCTCAGCTGTTCCAGGGTGAACATAGTTTCTTCTGGAGCGTCCCTCTGGCTTTCATGCTGGGGCAATCTGGATAAGGCATCAGCTAATACATTTTGTTTTCCTGGGAAGGACTTTCATTGGAATCTAAAGCAATAAAATTCCTTGGCCCATTGACTCTGCTTTGGGCTTAACTTCCTCAGGGCTTGCAATGCTTCTAAACTACAGTGGTCTGTCCATACCTCAAAGGGATGGGTGGCACCCTCCAGGAACTATTTTTCCCAAGTGGGCCAGTCCAACTCCACTCCTTGGAACTTTTTTGATAAGTAGGCATATGGCCTTAACTCCCCCTTTGAGTCTCTCTGCATCAATACAGCTCCTAACACAACATTGCTAGCATCAGTCTGCAGAGAAAAGGCTGATCTGGGTCAGCATGTGTTAAGATTGGCTCTGTGCTAAATAGTCTTTTCAACTTTTCAAAGGCCTCCTGACACTCCTGAGTCACTTGATCTTGGTGGATGGTTTGGGTTTCTCACAGGGCCCCCCAAGTAAGTATTAGTTTTTAATAGGTTGGTGATGGGCAGTGCTATCTGACCAAAGTCTGGGATAAACTGCCTATAAAAATTCACAAATCCCAAGAAACTCTGTACCTGTTTTTGGGTCTTCAGGAGAGCCCATTCCAGTACTGTCTGCATTTTAGCAGGGTCCATCTCAATGCCCTGGGTGGACACTTGATATCTCAGGAAATCCAATTTGTCTGTGTGGAATTCACACATGGGCAGCTTAATGTACAATTGATTGTCCAGGAGGTGCTTCAGCACTTCCCTTACCAGCTTCACATGTGAGTCCACGTTTGGGGAATATTTCAACACATCATCTAGGTAGACTTGGACCCCTTTCAAATAGCAAATTCTGTATAATTTCATTCACCAGGCTGGGCCTGCCCGATAGCCCAAATGGCAACACCATATACTCAAAAGCCCCCAGGGGTCAGTTAAAAGCAGTTGTGTTCATCCCCCTCCTGGATTCACATTCAGAAATGTCTCTTAAATCCAGTTTAGTGAAAATCCAGCCTGAGGCCAGACTCCCTAGCATGTCTTTAATGAACAGGAGGGGGTATTAGTTGGTACTACATATCCCATTAAGGTTCTTATAGTCTGTAACTAGTCTCAGTGACCTGTCCTTCTTTTTTGGAAGAAAACTGGGGCCCCAAAGTCAATGGGAGGATGAACTCCCTAGCCAGGTTATTTTCTATAAAGTCTTTTAGGGTCCTCATTTCCAGTGGGGTCACTGAATAGAATTTGGGCTTGGAAGGTTGCACTCTGTGCTCCAATTCAATTGCACAGTCTGTCTTCCAGTGAGGCAGGAGCTGGTCACACTCCTTCTCCTCAAACACCTCTGCCAAGTACTGGTAGATTGGAGGGGTAGCCAAGCTGGGCATTCTCCACCCACTCTTGCAGAGAATTGGACTGGCTTAGGGGGGACCACCACTGTGCTCCCCCCTAAGTTTAGAGTAGTACCTGTGGTGTGGGTCCTGCATCCTGGGTCATTGAAAGCTCAGTGCTATCCTGACCCCCACCGGATCCTGGGGTTGTGGAAATGTAGCCAGTCTATTCCCAGGATCACTTGGTTGTAAGGGTATGTAGACAGTGGGATCTAGCATACATATATGCAGAGTAGATGCACATAGGCAGGAATGCCCAGAACCTAGTCTTCTGTGGAGAGACTGCTCCAGGTGGCACAGGAAAAAAATCTCCCACACACAGCTGCTGTTTTCAGCTTGGAGAAAAGAATAGCTTCACAGTGAGGCTTCTCTCAGAGAGGGCTTTAATCTTTGTTGCAAATATTTACAAAGATACACAGAGTACCAGACATCTGTCTTGGATACTCAAGCTATACAGAGTGACAAAGTGCTTTGCCAATCACCAACCACAGCTAACCAAAAGCAGAGATTCTGGCTCTCTCCCATATATAGGTGATCTTCTTAAGAACATGTGACATCCATGCATTAATGAAACCTGGCTGGTTTCATCCCAGTGCCCATTGCATCAGGACTGTTGCATCAGACCTCCCAGTTAAAATTTCCAAAATATATAAAAACACAAACAACATATGTTAGAAATGTAAGGAGAAACTTGGTACATTTTATCACTTTTGGTGGCCATGTAGAAAGTTAAAAAATATTGGAATTGTATAAAGAAAACAATGAGTAGAATTCTAAATGTGGATGTACAAATAAAACCAGAATTCTTTTTGTTAAATATGTTTGATGGTGAAATAGAGAAAAAACATTGGAAAATATGTTTTTACATGACCACTATAGCAAGAGTCTTATATGCCCAGAATTGGAAAATTGACACTATACCTAGTAAGAAAGATTGGTTAATCAAACTATACGATGCTATGGAAATGGACAGATTAACGCAAAGACTTTCATTTCTTCTTTCATTTCCTCTATTCAATCCAATAGAGGAAATGAAAGAAGAGTGGGAACCGGTAATGAAATATTTGGAAGGAAGATGGGGCAAAATAGCTAAAATAAATCTTTCTTTCTGAATAGCAACAAATAAGGAGGCAGCCTAACCGATTGGTCGAGTAGGAAAAAGACAACAAGATTAAAAGAGAAGAGTGAAAATGTTAAGAAATGGAAAATAAGCAGACAGTATGAAGTAAGTAATTAGGAAGTGAAAGTAAAAGAGGATTACAGATCACTGATAGAGTAAGCTAGAATTTTTACAAAATATGAAGAAGGAATTTAGTAGAAAACAGGACAAGCTTCAAGAAAATAATATGATTATAGGAAGTCGATAATATTAAATATCAAACTGTTACTCAATGGGAAAGAAGTTAGTAAGGGAGTGAAAGTGGGGAGAATGTGCAGAGAGAAAGAGTAAGTAAAATGGAGATAGGTGAATGTGGGAATGTGAGAGTAAGTAGAAGAGAGAGAAGTAGGGTGTAAGAAGGAAGAGGTAGTATAAATGGATGGGTGAGGAAGGAATTGGTTAGGAGAGAATGTAGTAAGGGAGTATATGTTGTATAAGAGAGTGGAGAGAGATAAGAAAGATCAAGGAAGGAATAAACCAGATGGCAAAGAAGGAGAAAGAGAAAGATGCCATTGGGTGTTAACAATTTGGCTACGCATCATGTTACACAGAGATTGAAAAGAGGAAGAAAGAGGGGAAGGGATGGAAGAAAAGGAAAAGATAGAAAGAAGGAGAGGGGAGGAAGAGAACAGAAAAAGAAATTACAACAGGGAGAAACAAGATATAAGATATAATAAGACGTAAAAAGGATACAAGGGAGAACAAAATCTATTGGACAATCTATGTTTATTTTATTATATGTATACTGATAAGGTATACTAATGAACAGATACTTAGTTTGGTTTTCTCTGCAAATAGATAAATTGAAACATATATATATATATATATATATATATCATTTTCTTTTGTTCTCTGCACAATTTAAAATTGGAAAACTATGTAAAATAATTAAGATTGTGGTAGTGTGAAATGTGAAATGATAAGATATTAGTTTGTAGGTTATGTTATTTTAATTTTTAACTAATACTTTTTTTATAAAAATGTAAAAAAAAATCAGTGATTGACAACTAACCTCTTCTTGGCAGCAACAGCAAGCACCATCCTAAGACTCTCTGCCTTGGCTATTGGAGAAAATGTCCTATCATAGTTCTCAAACCTCTCCTGTGAGTACCCTTTGGGTACCAGCCTGGCTGTGTACTTCACAGTCCCATCAGGCATGTCCTTCATTCTGTAAACCCACCTGCATTCAATCACCTTCTGCCCTGCAGGCCTATCCACCACCTCAAACACTTTCCTGTCCACCAATGCACCAAATTCTTGATCCATGGCAACACTCCACTTCTCCTGCTCACTAGCTGGGTACTTGAGCATATCCTCATAACTATCAGGCTTCTCCAGCACAACAGTACAGGCTTGTGCCTCCTGCATAACAAATCTATCTGGTGGTCTCCTGACTCGCTGTGTCTTTCATGGGATGATGACCTTGGTTCTACCATGCTCATCCTCAGTATCACTACTGCTATCCTGGATGTCATGTCTCTGGACCGGTTCCTGCTTTGGTGTTTGTGTGTGTGTTTGTGTGTGTATGTCCACAGAAGTGCTAGGTTCCTCCTTCACATTTCTGGATGCATCCACCCCTCCATTTCTGATGTTTGTGCCAGTGTTTCCCAACTTCACAAAAACATAATGGTTTGTGTGGATCTTCTCCCATCCAGCATATGTTTCAAATTTTGCACTCCTTGAGTAAAGAACTCTGCCACCACCCAATAGGAATCTGTAGCTATTCTCCTTGTAGCCCACAAACTGTAGCCTCTAGCTCTATGGTTCGTTCTTCCTACAACACTGCCCCCAAATCCTCAAGTACTCGAGATTGAGTACTCTACCACATAGTAAGAAGTATGGCATTTGATCAATTGCGCTGCACCTATTAATGGTATGGCATACAACCTTTGTGGCTTCTGATCACAAATTTGGTGGTGCCCCAGCGTCTTCAAGCATACAATCTCTCATTTGATTGATCATGCCAATTCTCCTCTCAGTCAAACCATCCTTGGCTGGGCCAGCCGAATTGGTGGTTTTGTGACGTATTCCCTTCTGCCTAAACCACTGATGCAGACCCTCAGCAAGGAACTCTCCACCCCTATCAGTCACAAAAGTGCCCACCTTGTAAGGAAACTCCCTCTCAATAGCATTTACCCACTTTTTGACCTAGTCAGCAGCTTCACCCTTGGTTTTTTACAAAGCAACATAGGAATACTGAGTGTGTTGGTCCACTATGAGCAGGGTAAACCTGTTTCCTCCCATGCCCTTGACCTGGTGTAGTCCTGACAAGTCTGCGTGCACCACCTGAAAAGGCCTCTGGGTGGCACACTTGCTTACTTTGGAGACAGAGTAAGCTTTGACTTTCACTCTTTTCACACTGCACAGTCAAGGTAGCTATTGCACTGCTCCACCCTGAACTCTCTGCAAACCTTCTCCAGGTTCCTCAAAAGTTTGAAACTTACGTGCCCCATTAATCTATGAAAATAGTGTGCACAATTTTCATGTAAAGGTTTATTTGTAACACTGCTACATTTTACCTGTGCCACCATGCAGTATACCTGATTTTTCTTTACAGCTGTATCACACACTGCCTCCTTCTTAGAGATTACTCCCTCATCCCCCTTAAAATGGACTTCAAACCAATCATTGGTCAGGAATGCCACACTCACAAGGGAATTCTTTAGTCTAGGTGCACACAAAACATTATCAAATGTTTTCCTCAGCCCTGAGATGAATGCAGACCCTTTAAACTCCACTCTACTAGATTCATCATCACCCAACACCACTGTGTCTAATGATGATGGTTTTGGGTTCTGTAGTTTCCCCTTGTCTGGTACTATGTGGTGAAAACAACCACTATCCAAAAGCCAGACAGGGTCTCCCTTATTCTCACTCACAACACAGCAGAAACAGACTGTGTCCCTTCCTGGGGCTTTTTCTTCTGTGAGGACTGTCCCTTGTTTGCTGCTGAGACTCTTGGACAGTCCTTCCTGAAATGTCCAGTCTCTCCACAGGAAAATCATCGCTTGGTCCTGCAGATGGCAGTACTCCCCTCCTGGGACGTCTTGGTTGGTTGTCTCTTGCTTGCTTTCTCAGCTTCCCTGGATCTCTCCTCGAAGTCACATCTCTGGACCTCCTCCAGGATTCTTGAAGAAACAAGTTCAGTCCTCAGATCGGTCTCGGTGACTCCCTGTAGGCCATACATAAAAAAGTCCCACTCACTGGTCAAGCTACTCAGATGTATGATGACCTTTTGAGACTCCTCCATCTGGATGCCTTTGCTGCTGCATTCTGCAAACTAGCCTTGCATTCTTTCCAGATGAGTAATTACAGAGGTTCCCTCCTGCAACTTACAGCTGTACAGTTTTATACAACAAAGCATCTTAGATAAGGCTCCGTCAGCCTGATGAACACATTCCAGGGCACGCCACACATCAAAAGTTGTCTGCTTCTCCCTGATGTGATTCAGCTGGCTTTTGTCTACAGCTAGAATGATTGTTGCCCTTGCCTTGTGATCATCATCGATCTGATGGACATCTGGTGAGTCAGGTTGGTTTTGCACAATGTTCCACAAGTACTGTTTTATCAGCAAAGCTTACAGATAGATTTTCCAAGAGGAGTAGTTTGATCCATTCAGTCTCTGAAAACTAACGGCTGTTTCCATTTTATTTTTGCTCTGAGTCAGCGACAGTCAGATGCAGATGAACTTCTGGGCAAACTGCCAACAGTCTGGGCAAGCAGCCAACACACGTGGAAGCTTGATAAGCCTTCCTCGGCTCACTGATAACACTGACTATGAGAAAACACACTTAACACACTCAGTTACAGGACTTTGTTTTCACCCTCTGAGGATTCAATAGCACCACTGGTGATTTTGGAACTCTCACAACCACTCAGGCATTGTCTATGCACACACTGGTCCCATAACCCATGTTGGGGTATGTAGACAGCAGAATCTAGCATATACACATGCAGAGCAGATGCATGTAGGCAGGAATGCCCAGAAGCTTGTCTTCTGTGAAGAGTCTGCTCCAGATGGCACAGGAAAAAACCTCCCACACACAGCTGCTGCTTTCAGCTTGGAGAAAAGAATAGCTTCACAGTGAAGCTTCTCTCAGAGGGGGCTTTAATCTTTGTTGCAAATATTTACAAAGATACACAGAGTACCAGACATCTGTCTTGGATATTCACAGCTATATAAAGTAACAAAGTGCTTTGCCAATCACCAACCACAACTAACCAACAGCAGAGATTCTGGCTCTCTCCCATATATAGGTGGTCTTCTTAAGAACATGTGACAGCCATGCACTAATGAAACCTGGCTGGTTTCATCCCAGTGCCCATTGCATCAGGACTGTTGCATCAGACCTCCCATGATGCATACCTGGCTTGTCCCATCCACTGTGCATGTTGCATCAGGCTTCCCATGATGCACAACTCACCAAATGCTGACTCATGCTCCTGCCATTTGAACTGTAGTAATGCTGTTACTAATGCTTCAGTTCCTTTCAGTGGCCACATCCAAGTCATTTTTCTAGACCAGGGTGCCACATGTTCTTCACACTGGCAGCAATTCATGCAGTCTATGGCTGCCACCAAGTCCATGCTCTATCCTCTTTTCTGGTCCCCCATTTTAAAAGTCAGGGTATGTTAGCCTCCCCCCAACATTGGAGTGTGGCACCTTTCATCTATCGCTGGCCTCCCACTGCTGTCTGAGGCCAGCCAGTGAAATTTTCCACCGGTTCGGCACTGTCCTCCAAGTTAGTCATATCTGACGTTACCCCAGGTGTGTGGCATCTTGGCTTGACACTTTGAGGGGCTGACCACCTGGCCCTTTTCTGGCATGTTAGTGGTCTCCTGATGGGGGTGAAGCTGGTGCTTTTTTTTTTTTTATGAATGCCATGGTGGTCCTCTTGGCCATGGCATTCAGTAATCCGGTGGCCCTTCTGACTGTAGGCCAGGCAGAGTCCAAATCTCATCTGCCACTTGTGATCCAATTCCCAGGCCTTAACCTTTCTCCATACCATGGGAGGGGTTTGTATTTGAGTTGGTTCCCTTAACCATTCCTGGTTTCCACTGTGTCATCAGGAAGATCTCCATTGCTATTTTGGCTTTTCTGGCCAGCCGGGTACATTCATGGTCTGTGGGTTGTCCATCCTTCAAACCCACTTCAGAAAGTCTAATCACAGTCCTGACTTGATATGTTGTACCTTAGTCACCTCTGGTTAGTCTGGAACTTGTACTGCCAGCTTCATCACATATTCTATTACTTAACTGACCCCTTGCATGAGCACCATCAGCTTGGTTCAGGCCTTCTCTGCCAGAAAGGGATCCTTGAACTGGACCTATAGGGTGATTATGAGATCTGGCAAACTCCTCAGTTCTGCAGCTCCAACATCAAAAAGCTGCACTACCCATTCTGCCACTTCACCTTCCAGGTGCACGGCCATACATCACACTTCGCACTCTCCATAGGGAAGGTGTGCCCCCACTCGTGCATATGCCTAGACACCTGGATCAGGAAGTAGGACAGCTGGCTTGTCCTCCTATTGAACTGCACTCCCAATTGCCTTGCTGCAAGATTCTGGGAGTGCCTGGATGGGGCTCTGGCCTGTGCCTGAGGAGTCATCCCTCACGCACAACGTTGAGCCAATCCCTGATGTCTCAGAGTTTGGACTGGTGCGGGGAGTGTTTCTGCTGCATTTCCCCCACCATGGGCCGATGGTCCCACCATGATTCTGGTGAGTGAATCTGCCACCACATCAACTACGAGTTTTCACACCACCCTCTCCTCCATTGCTGCTTTTCACCATTCGGGGTTGCAGTTCTCCTTGTCCTGGGGTTCCATCTCTAGGGGCCATATCACTGTTGTGTCCCAACCTGACCTTTTCCTCACTGCCAGCCACACCCAACTCCTGCTGTGCATTGGAGTCCAGAACCACTCATCTTTCTCCCAACTCTTGCTATACACGTGGGAGATGGTCTTGCAGGGTCCTTGTAGCTGATCCCCTCTTGATTTGAGCTAAAGAAAATTCCCCATACTAGACCCTTGGCTACATTTTGGTGTAGAATGTCAGAAATTAGTGGATGGGATATTGAGTCAGTTGTGGAAATGTACAAGATGTATGGGAAAACTTTCCTGTGAGAAAAGCTTGAAGGGAAAGATAGGCCAGAAAACATCAGATGTCTCACCAGACGTAAACAGGACACCAGAGAGGATGAAAACAACAAGGTGTTTTGGGAAAGAGGAAAGTACCATACATAAACAATATTGACGTCATCATGTTGACACTTTGCAGGTCACATGGGCAATGACACAAGCACCAGGGGATGGACTAAGAGTCTGGGAAAAGAAGTCACATCCAATCAACAATGAGGGATATGCCCAAGTGGGTGGAAGCTGGGGGGGGGGGGGAGAGACAAAATCCTTTGTCTGAACATTGTGAGAGAGAGCTTGGAGGTGTTGGTGTTTTCATCTGGTTTAAAGCTGTGTGGTGTTGCAGGGAATTGTTTGTAAATAACCAAGGACTGTACATAGCTTAATCATTGTAGCAATAAAGCTTCATTTTATTTGCTTACAACTGGATTGGTTTCTGACTGCTGGGCAGCTGGGGAGCTGAGGCAGGAGATTCAACAACTTCCAGAAGGGAAGAAAAGTCTGGAGGTGTGCGGGAGAAGAGTCAGATTTTCCTGTCAACTCTGCTGCATGGTAAACACTACTACAACACACATCATCCACCATACTGACATAGAAAGCAGGGGAAATTAATTGGCTTTCCCCCCGGAATAAAATTAATCTCCTCTGAGGCCTATGTACTTCAACTGCGCAATCAAAGTGTTCAGATCCTGGATGTAGAGAGCACGGGGTCTGAGAGAAATTGTTGCAGACACAGGGATAAATAGGAAGGTGTGTTTGTGTGTCTTGTGTAACTGGCCATAAGGGCAAAGGGCTATCTTGGGTTGGCTGATTCTGTTTCTGTCTTTGGTTATAAGTTTCATTGACTGGCTCTGTGTGAATAGTCCATATAATCACCCTTGGGTGTGAGATGAGAGCAGCCCCTGATGCCCTATTTTCTTTTCTCTATTGTGGGTGGGGAGACAGAGGCAGGTCCCTTCTCACATCCTTAAAACCTGGTCCATAACCCAAAAAGTACAGTAGTCACCTTTAAATCCAAGCACAAGGTTAGAATAGGCCAAGAAGGCAGATATAACACACCATAAGCTCTTTTAGGTCGAGGGTGAACTCACCTTGGATGAGCAAAGGCAGGCAAAGGGAGGAGACATCCTTGTCTGGAGGCTGTAAGCCAACGCACAAGGTTCAGAAAGGGAGGAGGTGCTCCTGGGAATAAGAGAAACACAGGCAAAGTCCAGCTAGGGACTCAAGTCCTGGTGTGTGTTTTGGGCCTACCGAGGGGGCGGCCTGAGAAGGATGGCAGCATCAGGGCTCCCTAGTGAAAGGATTGGCACAAGGCCAATCGGATCTTTCTGCCAGGTCTAGCGATGCTTACGATGAGTCACTCACTGCAGGAGAAAGCCAGTAACCCTTGCAAGGTGGGTGGCAGCGTCCGACCCCGACCCAGAGATTTTAGCTAGTGGGAAGTGGTTCCCATTAGAGGCTAGAGGGGATGAGATGGTCCCAAGAGAAGCTGATGGGAAGTATCTCCATTTCAGGTCAGCAGGGATGAGGTGGTCCCAGGTAGGAGCTAGCAGGACGAGGTGGTCCTAGGAAGGCTAGTGAGGAAGAGGTTCCCAAAGAGAAAATTTGCTAGCAATTGAGACTAGCAGAGAGAAGTCCCATGTAGAGTTATATCAGGGAAAAGGAGTTCCCACTAGTGAAATGGAGGTGTCACTAGCCACTGCTACATTGCTCAAGGAAGAGCAGACCCAGGATAGGCTCAGGAGGTGGATACTCAAGAAGGGAGCCAAATCCATGGAAATCTGGAGGTTTTCTTACTGAGGATCCATTTGCGACCCTCCTGGAGGTCTACAACACCAAGACAGCAAAGAAAGGACTAAGAGGAGTATCAAGGGCAGAAAAGGACAGTTGGGCTTCATGGGGCATTTGGATGCTGGCCCATGAAGCTACGGAGGAATACAAAAAGCTAAGGGCAGATGTAGATGTCCTGAAAAGGTAAATTGGTGATTTTGTTGTCCAGATGAGAGAAAAGATGATCGAGAACACCCTGTTAACACACACCACTAACAATGTCAGCAAAAAGACGGAGAGAGTAGAAAGGGAAAATATGAAATTGAGGGAACAGATAAAGGAATTAGAAACTAAATTGAGCCAAGCTAGGCAGGCTGCAGATTTCTTGCTGACTAAAAAAGCAGAGGAGGTAGTATTAGCTGACCACATGGCCTGCGAGACCCGCATAAGGGAATTAGAGACTAAATTAAACCTGAGTCATGCGATAGTGGTGACTGTATGCCCAGAGGTCTTGGAATTCATCACACAAGCAAACGTCCTTCAGGAGCACCCCATGCAAGAGGCCAAAATGCCCCCTCCCTTCAACCCCTACTGAAACCTCCCCAAAGGGAATGAACCCAATGAGGGAAGCATTCCAGGTATTTCATTAGACCTAGTTAAAACCTAGAGCATGGCAGAAACTAAGCAGACCTCAGAAGATGGCACCATCACTAAGACCTTAGTGGAAACCATATACTGGACACTGGCCGAAGTTAAAGCTATGGCCGATCACTTAGGCAAATTGAACCCCCAGATGAGAGTCCAATGGATGTCCACCATAATCCTCTCACACCCCAAAGCCAAGGGACAGGATTTAACTCAGATCGCCAGGCTATGCATTGATCCTAGCTATTCCAGTCTGTTTGAGGCAGCAGTTTCAAATTACGATCTAGCCAATCTGGAGCTGCATGACTGGATAGCAAGGATGGTGCAGACCTTGTGACCTAGGACTATCCTACGGGCAAGGTATCAGAACAAGATCCAGCATCCTGACGAGGCCCCTGACACATATGTAGCCCAGAAAAAGATGTTAGGCATCCTATCCTTAGCTATAGGCTTAAACAAAGATGGGCAGCCACTCCTAAATGACCTCGAAGTCATCAGGGAAGTATATCAGGGCCTACATGAGTCAGCTAAGAATTATCTGGGATCAGTAACCCTACGATTCCAGACTATAGATTGGCAGGGGTTCCTGCAACATATTCAGGAAGCCTCCCAAATATACTGGACTAGGGAAGCACAGAGGGAAATGGCTAAAGAGGTGCTGGCAGCAACCTTTGGAAGAAATTCCAGAACGGGAAGGAAGAGGGGAGAAAGAAATCCACATGGTCATCTACCGTAACACAGGTCCGCACTCAAAACCTACACCCAAGGAACCAGGAAGGTTTGGCATTAACAACCCCTTCTTGAGGGGACCCAGGAACATTCCCAGAGAGCCCCCTGAAAATCCAGAGCCCCTTAGGCAGTCCCTCTCTGAAGTTAGAAACAACATATGGAGGCAGTTGCGAGACCTAGGGTTTAGCAAGGAACAGGTAGGCGAGAAGCCTAATGCAGAACTAACAGACTTGGACCAGGTCATTAACAGGCAGTACAGAGGAACACCCAGACTTGAAGAAGCCTCCCCTAATATTCCTAAGACAAACCAGTCTGGCTAGGGATGCCTGGGATCCCCTCACTCGCAGAGAGCATGGGCAGACCATAGGATCCCATGGGCTAGAATACCCATTGCCCAACAGAGAATAAGTCTGCACAAAACTAGACCCGTCAAGGCTCCTTTAAACCCTGTCCACACTACACCCCTGACTCAGAAGACTGCAAACGCCACCCCTGGCCCAGCCGCCATGCCAGCATAGTGGCCACACTAATCTGGGATCACTGGAGGTGCCCCACCATACAGGCCAAGGTGGGATCAGCACCCAAACAAAGGCCAGTACAGCTCCTAGTTGATTCCAGCACGGTAGTCAACACTCTCCACCCCAATCATGGCAGGGAGCAAAACCACCGACCACATGGAGCTAGTAGGATACGGAAAAGGGAAGCACCAGGCCACCGTATGGAAAGAGATCCCACTACAGCTAGGCCCTATTATAGACTGCATTAAGGCATGTGAAAATCAGGCAGAGGACGATGGAATTTTGGGACTGAGATACCTGAGGAAGCACAGGCTGATTCTAGATGGCCTCTTATGGCAATTAGAAGAAGGCCCCTTATAGATTTCAGCTATTCATAGATGTGCTGCCCTAAAGGCACCCGCACTCCTCTTTCCCATAGCCACAGATCCCTGGGTGGCAGATTTTCCTAAGGTTTGGATAAAGGATAAGATAGAATGTGGAACTGTAAAGGGAGCTTGTGTACTCATTGAAGGAAAGGATCCCCCACCACAGATGCAATACAGATACCCCCCCCCCCCCCCCAAGAAGCTGAAGAGGGCATCGCCAAGACAATTGAGGGACTGTTGAAATGGGACGTTATTCTGCCTATGTAGTCCATTTGCAATTCCCTGTTATGGACCATACTAAAGGCAGATGGGGTCACATGGACAATGACAGTGGACTTCAGGGCATTTAACATGGTCACACCCCAGATAGCCCAGTCTTATTGAAATATAATGAAATTCTGGTGGCTATAGCAGCTGGAGCCAAGTTCTACAGCGTTATAGACTTGGCCATTGCTTTTCATTCCATTCTGCTGCACAACAGTTGCTACTACAAATTCGCATTTGAATTTTGTGGGATCCAGCACGCATTCAAAAGGGTACCACAAGATTTTCACTCTAGTCCCAGCATATGTCACTCTCACATGGTCAAGATGTGGACAAAGCTGCAGCCTTCATCATGCCCCTATGTCTTGTCATACGTGGATGAAATATTGGTACACTTGGACTCGCAGGAGAAAACCACAGACATTACCCAAGAAGTGCTGGACATGACCAGTGAAACAGGATTTAAGGCCAACAGAGAGAAGGTGCAACTGGTCCAAAACCAAGTTGAGTACCTGGGGCTGAACCTCCAACAAGATTGTAGGACTCCTAATTTGCAACAATGACAAGCAAGCTCCCAGCACCCACAGACATAGCCTCCTTAAGAGCACTACTGGGTACCTTCAACTTTTCTAGGAAATTTATAGAGGCCTTCACCAGCAAAGCAAAGCCATTGTACTCCCTACTGAAGAAAGGAGCCACATGAAAATGGGGGAACAGAACAGCAGAATGCCTTCGCCACCCTAAAAACTGACTTAACCAAGGTCCCAGCCTTAGTTCACCCAGATGTCAGTCAGCCATTCTACATACAATTAGTATCAGATAATCATGTGGGAACCATCCTTTCACAGCTCCAAAACGGAGTGCAAAGTGTAGTGGCCTATGCCTCAAGAAATCTCACACCCACGGAGATAAAATTTAACTCATGTGAGAACTGTCTAGTGCTAGTTTGGGCTCTGACCTGTTGGGAGTTCATTATTGGAAGAGTTAGGGTCATAATACAAACCCCGCACACAGCCCTGAAGTTCATTTTGTCTGGCAAGGTACAGGACGGTCAGGTGCATAGTGCAAGAATAGCTAAGTGGACCCTGGAGCTACTCAAGCAGGGGAAAAACTATCACTGGCAAGCCAATGAACTTCCTACCCCCTATGGGCTAGTAGTCACAGGAGCAATCCATGAGTGTCCCTTGCCCCCAGTCACTAAAAATGACTGGCCAGTACAAGCAGGGAAACCACTTTCGAAAGCATTACAAGCCAGCTTCAGGTGCTGGTTCTGTGATGGCTCATCATCCTGTCTGGAAGGAACCCACTTAATGGGATTTGGTGTGGTGCGAGTGAACAATGGGCACATGCTGCAGGGATCAGTCCACCCCCACTCCAGCCAGGCTGCCAAGGTAGAGACACTCCTCACTGTGCTAAGTTCCGAGGACCCCCAGCCCACCTCGGCCAATTTCACAGATTCACAGTGGATGGTAAATGTGGCAGTAGATCGGCTTCCCATATGGATAGAGAGGGAATGGAAGACCAATGAGGACAAACCTGTGGCACATACTGATAAGTGGCAGGCAGTGGCTGAGCTGATCCAGGAGAGAACGGCCTCCACTTGGGTCTCATTCATAAAGGGACATCAGAAGGGAACATGGTCAACGTGGCCTCCAGTGGTCCCAAAACCCAGATTAGGCACAAGCGCATTGAAGGCCCCTGGGCACAATTATAGATCACCTTCATAGGCCTGCTTCCAACCACCCCCAGACACAACAAGTACTGCCTCACCATTATAGACCCCTTCAGTAAATGGATCAAGGCCTTCCTGACCAGAGACAATACCGCAGCCACCACTGTGAGGGTGCTGCTTGACCACATTTTTAGCTGCCGGGGCATGCCCCAATCCTTCACCATAGATCATGACTCCGGGAGTCACTTTTCTAGGGAAGTCATGAAAGAACTGTGTAGCGCACTAGGCATAAAGCAGCGATTTCATGTAGCATGCCATCCACAAAGCTCAGGCCACATTGAGCAAGCCAACCGGACTCTTAAGAAAGCAATGGGGAAGATAGTCAAGGCATCCAAAAAGATTGGGATGCCAAACTTCCCATAATCCTGATGTCCCTTAGGCAAACTATTGCTTCCTATGGCTTCACACCGCACCCAGTCATGACAAGGCGGAAAATGATAGTGCCTGAGGCCTTCTGGATTAACACCACATTACCATCTGATCTGGAACCAGTGATCCTAAATCACGAATGGGTGAAAACCCTCATCTAGAGTATCAGCCAAATCTATAGGGTGGTAGCTGAAAAGCTAGGGCAAAACATGCAAGCCATTGACTGAAAGTGAGGATGGGTAAGAAACCTGCAGCAGTGGGATGTCAATCAGCTCGTCATGTATAGAAACTTCTTCAAACAGAAGCATAATCTGGCTACCAAGTGGCTGGGACCCATGAAAATAATAGAAAGAGTGTCACCAGCAGTCTACCGAGTATGCATCCCCAGTAGACACGGCAATAGGCTAAAGTACTTCCATTCCTCACAGCTAAAGGAATGGAAAGGTGGACCAGGTCCAGTTCAACCTGTAGGCACAGAGGAAACCCTTCTATCCATAATAGACTTGTCCCAAACCTTCCTAGGACAATAGGCTAAGCACCGCCTCTCTGTCTCCCTACAGGGATGAGAGATGGCCTTGACTGCCTGGATTATGTGGGTACTACTGTGGAGAGTTGTAGGGTCCAGCATAGGCATATACATGGCTTAGTTTGTCACCACCTGGGAATTCAACATTGAAGCACATTGCTATTGGGTTCCCCTATACCCTGGGATGAAGGAAAGTGTAGACGCTATGGATGAGACATGCATATGGTTCGACAAGGGGTTTCCCATAAAATTAAAAACCAGGACATACATCACAGAAACCGCACCATTACCTCCCAGGTGATTATGTTTGGCCCCCAAAGACATGTATGGCTAGAGACGGATGCAGGCCATTTCCCCCTAGCACCAGAAGTTTGGAACCAGAACTAGTTTGACCCACCCAAAAGTAAGACCTCGGCTTCATTCTACACCACCCTAACATTAGACTCCCAGTACCACCCATCGTGGGAATGGAAGACAAGGTTGTTCACTAGCAACAATGTCACCTGAACACCTACTGGGTGCTAGATAGATTGTCGCAGCATGAACTGCCCATACATCCCCATATACCCCCCAGAAGCCCTCTATGAGCCTCCCATGTATTTAGGTAACATGGTGATCTGAAGGGATGTCTCTGCATTCGTACACTCTGAAACGCAGCCCGTTATCACCAACATGGTACTCAATCTAGCTGCAGTTAATGTAGCTAAGACCATCCCAGCATGCAGCTCTTACTTAAAGGCAGCCTGGTTTCAGTGGGACCAATTAGAGCAGGGGGAGGCAACCTGTCCCCTTTAAGGGCCAAGGGACTTCAGCTCCCAGAATCCCAGGAGCTATTGGCCAACATGGTACTATTGGCCAACATGGCTGAGGCTTCTGGGAGCTGAAGTCCCTCAGCCCTTAAAGGGGACAGGTTGCCTACCCCTGAATTAGAGAAACGGTGGCACTCAGGGACCCATCCGCTCTTCAGAAATAGAAGAGACCTCACCAGAATCATTTTAGGAAGATTAGCCATAAGTGAAGGCATCCTAAACACCATTGGTTCCGAGGTCCTAGCTAACAGTTTCTGCCAGGAAAGGAGACAGAGAAGGAGGCTTTCCAGGCCAGTTCCTGCTAGGAAAGAGGAAGAAAGCAGTTTTAGGGAGCCATCTTGAGAGGGTAAGTTTTTAAATTATTTTTAAAAACTCTTGGGGAGAGTGTGACTGTTACTCAGCGGGTGGGGCTTTGTTGAGTCACATTTGCAAGTCAATAGGGGGTGGGCTAGGCAGTTAGCTCTATACAACTGCTGCCAGAGGCCAGTTTCATAACCAGTACTAATTGTAGAAAAGTTCCATTCATCAGCAGACTTAAACACAGGTGTTAGCAAGGGATTTTCTTTGAGGAAGAAAGCCATAGTCCTCTTTCAGGTACTAATTAAGACTTAGTATGGACACTGAAGGAACTGCTGCCGTCACCTGCAATACCTGTGGGATGTTTGTATTCTTACCTACAGATGTGGGGAACTACACATGCTCCAAGTGCAAGTTGGTAGCCCTCTTGGAGGACAAAGTACAGCAGCTGGAGGCGCGGGTAGCTACACTTCAACGTATTAGGAAGCAAGAGGCTTTCCTTGACAGAACAGAACAAATGGTCTTGGACGGGGAACACACAGAGGAAGTCGCTGGGGAAGAGAAAGTCACATCACACACACAGGAGGTAGAAAGCTGGAGGAAGGTCACACGCAGAAGTAAGGAGACCAGGGATCGTTCTGGGAGCTTGCGGCTACAGAATCGATTTCAAGCTCTTACTCTTAGCAAGGAGGACGAGGAGGAGCAGCATGGACAGATTTCAGAGACACAGCAGGGGACCCTGGGAGTTCCACCACAGGGAACAGTCACTGCTAAGCCTCGGAGGAGGCGTGTGGTCGTGGTGGGGGACTCCTTGTTCAGGGGGACAGAAGCAGTGATTTGTGGGCCTGACAAGATGTCTCGGGAGGTGTGTTATCTCCCTGGGGCAAAGATCCGAGATGTGACAGAGAGGCTGACAAGACTGCTCAGGCCTACTGACCAATACCCCTTTCTTTTGGTCCATGTGGGAACAAATGACACAGCAAGACACAGCCTTCAGAATATCAAAAGGGATTACGAGGGTCTAGGTAAGAAGCTGAAAGAAATGGAGGCACAGATTGTCATCTCATCTCTTCTGCCAGTTCAAGGGCACGGTCCAGGAAGAGAGAGGAAGATAGCAGATGTCAACAATTGGCTCCACAGATGGTGTCGTCAAGAACGATTTGGATTCTTGGATCATGGGCTGCGGTTCCATGAGGGCAGACTCCTGGCAAGGGATGGGTTGCATCTCACACCAGTTGGAAGAAATGTTTTTGCCAGCGGTCTCAAGAATTTGATCAGGAGGGCTTTAAACTGAACTGTGTAGGGAAGGGAGACAACGTCCTGGAAGAGAAAAGGACTGGAGAAAATAGTCAAACTGTCATAGAGGAAACAAGGCAAACAGTACAGGGACCCAACAGTGGGAGGCAAAAAAAAAAAAATGCACAGGCAGCAAGTAAAGGGGACACATGGTCTTAGATGTCTCTACACTAATGCACAGAGCATGGGAAATAAGCAAGATGAACTTGAACTCCTAGCACAACAAAGCAAATATGATATAATAGGCATCACTGAAACCTGGTGGGATGAGTCTCATGACTGGAATGTAGAAATAAAGGGGTATAACCTTTTCAAGAGAAACAGGACAAACAGGAAAGGAGGAGGAATAGCATTATATGTCAGGGATATTTACACCAGTGAAGAAATCCAGGATATCAGTCCTGGAAGCCAAGTGGAGAGCATCTGGATAAAAATTAAAGGGGAGGGAAACAACAGGGATGTTAGTGTGGGAGTCTACTACAGACCCCCAACTCAAGCAGAAGAATTGGATGATGCCTTTCTAGAACAGATGACCACACACTCAGAAAGGAGAAATATAGTAGTGATGGGTGACTTCAACTATCCGGATATTTGTTGGAAGTCAAACTCAGCAAAATTCTCAAGGTCTAGCAAATTCCTCACTTGCCTCGAAGACAATTTCATTGTCCAAAAGGTGGAAGAGGCAACGAGGGAGTCAGCTATTTTGGATCTGATCCTAACTAACAGGGAAGACCTAGTTAATGGGGTGCAAGTGGTTGGATCCTTAGGCGGGAGTGATCATGACCTCCTGGAGTTTATTATACAGTGGAAAGGAGAAGCCAGGCATAGTCAGACACGCATTCTAGACATTAGAAAAGCTGATTTTACTAAACTTAGAGAAATACTGGGGGTGATCCCATGGACAGGAATACTAAAAGAGAAGGGAGTTCAAGATGGATGGGAGTTTCTCAAAAGGGAGATACTGAAGGCACAATTTCAAACCGTGCCAATGAGGAGGAAAAATGGGAGGTGTCTCAAGAAACCAGGATGGATGACTAAGGAACTTGCAGCTGAACTATATTTTAAACGGAACATGTATAAGAAATGGGAAAATGGGGAAATCACCAAAGAGGAATTCAAACAAATAGCTAGCACGTGTAGGGGTAAAGTCAGAAAAGCTAAAGCGCATAATGAAATCAGGCTTGCTAGAGAGGTTAAGAACAATAAAAAGGGCTTTTGGGGGTATGTCAGCAGCAAAAGGAAAAAGAAGGAAATGGTAGGGCCACTGTGTGGAGAAGATGGCAAAAAGTTAACAGGGGACAGAGAAAAAGCAGAATTACTCAACACCTTCTTTGCTTCAGTCTTCTCAGAAAATGCAAAGGGTGCTCAACCTAAGTATAATGGAGCAGAGGACAGAATAAGAGAATTTCAGCACAGAATAAGTAAAGAGATAGTACAGAAACATCTGGTTAATCTAATTGAATATAAGTCTCCAGGACCAGATGAATTACATCCAAGGGTATTAAAAGAACTGGCAAATGTAATATCGGAACCATTGGCAATAATCTTTGAGAATTCCTGGAAAACAGGAGAAGTCCCAGCGGACTGGAGGAGGGCAAATGTTGTCCCCATCTTCAAAAAGGGGAAAAAAGAGGATCCCAACAATTATCGTCCAGTTAGTCTGACATCAATACCAGGAAAGATTCTGGAGCAGATTATTAAACAGAGAGTCTGTGAACATCTGGAAGGTAATTTCATAATCACAAAAAATCAACATGGGTTTCAGAGAAACAGGTCATGCCAGACAAATCTGATCTCTTTTTTTGATAAAATTACCAGCTTGGTAGATGAAGGGAATGCTGTGGATATAGTATATCTTGATTTTAGTAAGGCCTTTGACAAGGTTCCCTATGACATTCTTGCAAGCAAGTTGGTAAAATGTGGGCTAGACAAAGTAACTGTTACATGGATTTGTAATTGGTTGACTGGTCGAACCCAAAGGGTGCTCAACAATGGCTCCTTTTCAACTTGGAAAGAAGTGACCAGTGGGGTGCCACAGGGCTCCATCCTGGGCCCAGTGCTATTCAATATCTTTATTAATGACTTGGATGATGATATTGGGGGCATAGTTATCAAATTTGCAGACAACACCAAATTAGGAGGAGTAGCTAATACCCCAGAGGACAGGATCAAAATTCAAAATGACTTGAACAGACTAGAAAGTTGGGCCAAAGCTAACAAAATTAAATTCAACATGGAGAAATGTAAGGTACTGCATTTAGGGCGGAAAAACGAAAAGTACAGATATACGATGGGGGACACCTGGCTGAATGAGACTACGTGTGAAAGGGATCTAGGAATCCAGGTGGACCACAAGCTGAACATGAGTCAACAGTGCGATGCAGCAGCTAAAAAGGCCAATGCAATTTTAGGCTGCATCAGTAGAAGTATAGTGTCTAGATCAAGAGAAGTAATAGTGCCCCTCTATTCTGCTTTGGTCAGGCCTCACCTGGAATACTGTGTTCAGTTCTGGGCACCACAATTCAAAAAGGATGTGGAAAAACTGGAGTGTGTCGAAAGGAGGGCAACTAAAATGGTGAAGGGTCTGGAAACCAAACCCTATGAGAAACGACTTAGGGAGCTGGGGATGTTTAGCCTGGAGAAGAGAAGGCTGAGAGGTGATATGATAGCTGTGTTTAAATATTTGAAGGGATGTCATATCGAGGAGGGAACAAGCTTGTTTTCAGCTGCTCCAGAGACTAGGACCCGAAACAATGGATGCAAGCTGCAAGAAAAGAGATTCCACCTCAACATTAGGAGGAACTTCCTGACAGTAAGGGCGGTTCGACAGTGAAACACACTCCCTCGGAGAGTAGTGGAGTCTCCTTCCTTGGAAGTCTTTAAGCAGAGGCTGGATGGCCATCTGTCGGGGATGCTTTGATTGGGAGTTCCTGCATGGCAGGGGGTTGGACTGGATGGCCCTTGTGGTCTCTTCCAACTCTATGATTCTATGATTCTATGATTCTATGACTGGTAGGTTCTAAAACTCAAGACTTGAGAGTCTCCATAGCCACCAGTTTCACTAACGTAGCCCACGGAGTGGATCTAATAGGCCACATCTAGCCCCAGTGAGTTGGAATAGAAAAGGAAATTATCATAGACCTTGGACGCTCTGTACACAGTTATCTCCATAATCTCTCCATTACCATTCATTGTTCCCTAGTGCAAAGTAACTTGGTATCTTTCACCTCTCAGTTAATCCCTAATGAGGCTGATACATCCGGAGGTCATGGCTTTATTTAAAGCCAGGTACTGTGACTCTCTCCAGTACCTGGTGGATTTAATGAAAGTAACTGGTGCCCAATGTGCCAACATGATTTTAAGAATAAGGATATATCATGAAAGAATTTGGGACCCCCAATTCGTACACCCCATATCTCGCCTTGGGCTTCCCTTTGTGGAGAGCAATACTACCATGATTTCAGAGAAACCCCTGCATTGGACTAACACAACACATTTTTTTTGATTTAGCGGGGTGTGTCAAAACAAACCGATGGATGCACTGTTATGGAGGTCTGGAAGGGACCCCCACACAGAGCGTCCAAGAGCATGTGATAATCCCAGTTAAGAAGACCGTTGTAGTGCAATTAACACACAACTGTTTTTACCTCCAGAACCCATGTGACTATGTCACCATTATGCCTCTAGAATACAGGCTAAGCATAGATAGGGGCAGAAGGAACCCGTGCTTTTGTAGGATTCACTTAATTGGCTGTTATGGGAAGGAGATATATTTACTTGAGGTGGTAAAGGACTATGTGAGTGATAAATTATACCGGATAGACAATTAGCTTATTCAGGGATTCCATCTGGAAGATGAACTTCTCATCTCCCGGTGGCTATGCCTTTTAAACAATTTAAGCGAAGCAGCCAAACAAATTGAGCAGACTGAGTCACAGATCAAAGTGACAATAGACCTCAAGGCAAAACAGATAATTAAAGTCACTCAGGAGATTAAGGAAACAACCAAGCATTCTTGGTGGGGATCGTGGAATTGGTCCTCCACAGGACAAGCCATTTTATGCTTGTTCACAAACCCCATAGCCATTATTTTGGGCATCCAAATTCTGACCGTCGTGGGCTCTGGTAGCCTAATTTGCTGGGTTAAAACGCAACTGGTAAAATTCCATGCCCTCCGATGGGAGTTAGATCTCCCCCACAACAGGCCATCTCGTTCATCCTCCAGCCATGGTTACGACCAAGAATCTAGGGAGGAAATTTCTTTTCTATTCTTGAACTAGAAAAGGGGATGGAGGAGGAACTTTGGGGGGAAGCAGACGACGCAAAGCGCCATCTTCAGGGCAAGGAAGGGGAGGGTCAGCGACACGCTGGGTGCCCCAACCCCTTCCCGAAGACGTCATTGGAGCGCCGGACCCTCCACACGGCCAGCGCTCCGAGGATGCCTTTCCACTGCAGCATCTGCACACGCTGCAGCGGAAGAGGTGCCAAAGGTGCACCGGCAGCCTTTTGCGGCACACCTTCGGCGATTTGTAGAAGGAGTGCTATTTTAGTGCTCCTTCCTGGGGCGGCGAAGCCGCGCCACGGGGCCAAGGAATGCGGATGCCTCGGCCCCGATCTGCAGCTTCCCGGGGCGGCCCCATGCTGCCCGTCTGCTTAGCCCAGGGGTAGGCAACCTTTCCCCTTTAAGGGCCGAGGGACTTCATCTCCCAGAAGCCTCAGCTATGTTGGCCAATATTACAAACACCATAGATATTAAGATCAATAAAAATCCATAAAAATCATACATTAATAATAAAATTACAATCTTTACAATGTCAGAAAAAAAAGAAATTTCATTCACGATGATACATATCTCTCAGGTAAGAATATCTTTCTCCCATGAGATGTTACATATATGGGGGACCTTTCTCTTCTCTGAGAAACACTTGTACCTTGACAGTTGTCTATGTGACCATCATATTCTCTTTCATTTAACCTATGAGAAGACTGATCATCTTGGTAAACATCCTGACTGACTTCCAAATGACTATTGGCAACCCTTCCCCGGCGTCACAATCTACGCCTATTACATCTATACTTATGTCCATTCTCAGTCGCAACCCAATACATTCGGGGCTGCTTACACTCTTTGACAACAGTTGCAGCAGACCACCCTTCCTTCTCTTCAACCCAGACATGATCTCCTTCTTGCAGAGGCTTAAGGAGTTTTGCAGTTTTATCATAATAATGTTTCTGTTTCTGCTGAGCTCTTTTAAGACCATCTCCTACACCACTAGGCACTTCTGGAGATAACACATCCTTAGTTACTGGGAGTTTAGTTCTTAACACTCTGTTCATTAGCATTTGTGCTGGTGAATATAACATTCCCGTAACAGGAGTATTTCGATATTCTAACAATGCCAAATATGGATCTCTTTTTGAGTCTTCTGCCTTCTTAATCAGTTGTTTAATAGACTGTATCATTCTTTCTGCCATTCCATTAGACTGGGGGTACCCCGGGCTACTAAAACACTGCTGAAACCCCCATTCCCGAGCAAACTGTTGAAACTCACGGCTAGCAAAAGGCATATTATCACTCACTACAATTCTAGGAATGCCATGCCATGCAAATATAGCTTTTACTCTTGATATTACTGTCCGTGCTGTCTTATCTGGAATGGTTACAACTTCTGGATATTTTGAATAATAATCCACCACCAGAAGGAATGCACATGATTTATGCTCAAAAATATCCATCCCCACTTTTTCCCAAGGTAGTTCTGGTATCTCATGGGGTATAAGTGGCTCTTTTTGGTTCCTTGATGCATAATATGCACAAACAGAACAATTCCCAACATATGCTTCAATATCCTTACCCATACCAGGCCAATACATAAGGCCTTTTGCTCTTGCTTTAGTCCTCTGAATACCTTGATGGGAGTCATGCAACATAGATAACATTTCTTGCCTTTGGGCAAATGGAATAACTACTCTTTCTCCCTCATAGAGAATACCCTCTTCATATCGGAGGGAATCTCTCACTGACCAGAATGGCTTCGCTGTTGAGGGTACATCTCTATAATATTGTGGCCAGCCCTGTGTTGTAAAAGTGACCACAACCTGAAGCTGTTCATCCTTCCCAGTTGCCTCTTTTATAGCTGCAACCCCTGCTGGATGCATTACTATCTTACTCAACTCATGTATTACTCTTTCCCCCTCTACTTGTTCTTCATCCTTACTTGGGGGATCTACGGTAGCCCTGGACAATGTGTCAGCTAAATACATATATTTCCCTGGAGTATAAACTGCATTGAGTTGGTACTTTTGAAGTTGTAATAACATACGCTGTAACCGAGCAGGAGCACTACCAATTGGCTTTTTGAAAATTACTTCTAGTGGTTTGTGATCAGACTGAACTAATACTTCCTTACCAAAGACATATTGATGGAATTTCTTCATTGCATATGACACAGCTAACAATTCCTTCTCTATTTGAGCATAATTTTGTTCAAACAAGCACCTAATCCATTTTTTGACGCATCAGCTTGAACAATTACTGGCTTTTCAATATCAAAATATTGAAGCACCGGTGCCTGACATAATTGTTGTTTAACCCTTTCAAATGCAGCCTGATGTTCAGGCATCCACTGAAAAATTACATTCTTCTTCAGTAACGCCCTTAAAGGTGCTGTAATCTCAGACTCTTGCGGAATAAATTTTGCCAAATATTGAACAGTCCCTAAAAATCTCTGAACACCCTGTCTATCTTGTGGAGGGGGCATTTCTCAAATTGCTCTTATCTTTTCATAATCAGCTTTAACACCTTGTGCTGTCACTATATGTCCTATGTATTTCACAGAGTCAATTTTAAATTGAATCTTTTCTTTGTTGAACCTGATGTTTTTGGCCCTTGCTGTCTCCATTACCTGCTGCAAAATCTGATCATGTTCCTCAGAAGTTTTCCCTGCTATTATCATATCATCAGCAATCATATACACTCCTTTTATATGCCCAAAAGTTTCTTCATTCTTTTGCTGGAATACCTCGCTAGCAGACTTAAGCCCAAATGGCAGACGATTAAAACAATATCTTCCCCATGGTGTGTTGAATGTACACAAACGGGCTGAAGCTTCATCTAACTTCACTTGCCAATAACCATCTTTTTCGTCTATGATAGTAAAGAAATTCATTCCTGCTAACCTAGCTAATACCTCCTCTATTGTAGGAATAGTATAATGTTGCCTACAAACTGCTTTATTTAAATCACGAGGATCAAGGCATATTCGTAACTTTCCATTTTTCTTTTCTGTAACAACCAAACTGTTCACCCAATCTGTGGGGCCTTCAACTCTAGACGCCACTCCTGTTGCTTGCATTTGAATTAAGGCCTCCTTTAACCTATCCAAGATTGCAATAGGTATCTTTCTACACCCATGTATTACAGGAGGAACAGTTTGATCAATGTGTATATGGTGAGGACCTTCAAATTCCCCAAGTCCATCAAAAATATCTGAATATGCTGTAACTAATTGTTCACATGATGTAAAACTAACCGGGCCTATCTCATCAACCCGACGCACTAAATTTAAAGTCTCACACGCCACCCTACCCAACAATGGAAGTGTTGACTTATCAGTTACATAAAACAACAGATTGGCTTTTCCATTTTTAGTGCGCCCTTCCAGGACAATTGTACCAAGAGGCTTTATCTGAGCTCCACCATAAGCTACAAGAGTTACTTCACTTTTAACTAATTCTTTTTTTCCTGGCAGAACATTTAATATTTTTACTGGCAAAACATTTGCCTCAGCCCCTGTATCTAGTTTGAACTTTACTGCAAACCCTTTCAAGGTTACATCTGCATACCATCCTGGAATTTGATTTGTCAGCATAGGTTCAACAGTATCATGAGATAAAAGTCCTATAAATAAACTCTGTAAGTCCAAATTATGAACTTGATGTCCTTCTTGTCTTCCAGTCTCATTTGTCTTCATAAGCCTACAATGCTTAGCAAAATGATTTTTCTTTCCACACTTATGGCATAATTTACCAAATGCAGGGCACTTATATGGTCTATGTTAAGTTCCACATCTTCCACATAATATGCATCCAGTAGGAACCTGTTTCTTATCAAAGGCAAACTTTTTATATCCAAGAGTTTGAACTGGTATTTCTTCAGAATCTTGATGTATTCCACACGCTTCCTGTTGTTGCTTGCCAGAATGTACCATGGTCTGCAAACGAGCTGTGGTCACTTCAGTCAACCGGCACAATTCCAATGCCTTCTCTAATGTAAGGTCAGACTGCTTTAAGAGGCTTTCCTTCATCTGCTCCGGTGCACTAAAAACAATTTTGTCTCTTATCATCTCATTTGCCATAGACCCAAAGTCACAGTTTTTTCCTTTCCCTCGTATGTCTGTGACAAAATTATCAACAGAATCTTTGCTTTTCCATAAACAACTCCAAAACAAATAACGCTCAAATATAACATTTGTCTGAGGAGTAAAATAGTCTCTAAAGTTCTTAAGTACTTCATTAACATCCTTTGGCTCCGTATCAGGGAAAACAAACGTGTTATAAACTTCAACAGCATCCTGGCCAACACAACTCAGGAGAATAGCTATTTGTCTTGTCTTTGAATATTTATCTGCTCCAACTGCTGTAAGATAATTTTGAAAGGCTTGTTCCCACTGCTTCCAACTCACCGCCAAATTACCCTGCATAACCAGGGGAGGTGGAGGTTGAAGAAAGTCCATACTTCTGACACCATGTAATATAAAGAAGAGTGCTTCACTGAGCTTCTCAAAAAGAAAGATACATTTATTGGAAAGTCAGTATCCTCTGGAAAGCTGGAGTTTCAGAATACTCTCACACACATGGTCAGTCTCTTATCCAAACAACTCCTGCCACTCCCAAGATCACATAATCTTTTATAATAACACAGTAACATGAAACAGGTGGATGAAGAGAGAGGATGTAAGACTTAAAGAAACATACCACATATATCACAGATATACAAGCCACAGGGCTCCAAAATTGTTAATTTGGCTGTTTTTGGGTGGTTTTTGCCAAAATTTGGACTAATTTGCATATTTTTCCCAGCAGCCCCAACCCTATTCAGGAACTGACCACAACCAAGATGGATGCCATCACCTCATAAAGGCTGGGCACCCCTAGTTCACTTACCAATCCAACCCTCCACCTTGCCACTCACATGACCAAGCCAGACCCTATCCCTGGCCTTTCTACTTTAGACCTGGGAGCCTTGGAAATGCCGGATGGCTGCTCCAATAACCTTACTTGGAAAAGAGGCCACTCCCGAGCCACCAATTTGACTCTACAGGGAGTCAAGGGACTAAAAACCTTTTCCTTTTCCTTTCTGAAGATCCCCACAGCTTGTAACAATATATGTTTAGAGGTCCTATGCTGGCCCAGCCCCCTCAGGAGCTGGGGGGGGGGGAGGAAGAGACTATCCTCTTTCATCCTCCGAGGCATGTAAATAGTTATAGCTCTATCCTTTATTCCTTCTGCTTTCTCTGAACTCTCACAGGGAGGTCCCTGCCACCACGCAACAGCATGCTCAGACCCTGGGTCCTCCAGGATGTCCTCCATCCACTTCAGATGACACGATGCATACTTCTGATGCCATATGGATTTTCTTTGTGCATTCTGGATAGCACAAGCAATCCAGCCTGCTGTTGGCATACCAGGATGCTCACCCTGGCATCCACTCTAGACAGTGGTCCGAACCTCTTCCAAGCTTTCTGCGAATATTCCCAGAGTTGCTGCATATGGACTATTGCTTGCCAAAATACACCAACTGCTTGCTGCAGACTTGAATATTGCTTACTTCGGCTATTGTAGCTAACCAGAACCACACTTTACGTACTTTAGAGGATTTTCAACCCCCAAATACTTGATTTTGCCATATTCCATTACTACCCTGCATATTGAAGGCTTTGGACTCTTGCTAATTGCTTTACTGTCATTTATTATTGCTGATTATTGATTGCTCTGATCACATTACTGATTGCTTTATGTATGTTATTAAAAGATGTATGAATGGGTTCTAGATGGATGATCTCCCATCCCTTGCCCACAACACTACTAACTGCAATGCTCCCTATAGAATGGGCTTTCCCCCTATTGACACCCCAAAATTGTCTTATGGCAAAGGTTAATTTGAAAAATATTCATCCCCACACAGGTATGGGTCTGAACAAATTTCAAGGGGGAGGGAACTGTTACCAAAAGTGTATTTTTCTGAATTTTGGTGTGTGTATGAATTCCACATGGTCCTAGATGCATTCTACAGTGAACCCCAAGTGCCAACAAGGCAAGACAAACAGGTCATTCCCAGGTCAATTGGAAGACTAGAAAATCCCCAAACCCTAAGGATACACAGATAGTATGGGAGTTGCAAATGGACCATCATCACCTCCATAATCATAAGGATGGGCGATAATGGCCTAGATGTCTCACCTGGTGGGCCAGCTAATGACTGAAACCTTTCCCATTTCTCCTTGAATATTGCCAGACCGAATTACCTCACCCGGGCAGTCTCATACCTTTGCCCTGCAGCTAGTTTTAGCCCTTAAAAACCCTTGGATTTCTCCCCTCAGTGTCGATAGTCAGAATTCAGGGGGACCCTGTGTCACTTTGTTTTCTGATCTAGTTACCAGCACCTTCATTCAAACCCGCACTCTCAGAATGGTTGTGTCTCATGCCACTTCACCCAATTGGATCCCGGAGAAAGCTTCATCTGTATATCACCCGTACTTTTGCCTTGATATCTTTTCCAAGCTAACCTTTGATTTCCTGAGCCTTGCATGTTAGGAATTGTTGGAGGAGCAGGTTTTGTGTATGTGTGGATAAATCCATTCAGCAGAGTAACTTGTAGCAGAGAAGACACCGCCACACAGGGCAAACTCCAAGCTTCTAGCAGAAGGCTTTATTATAGAATAGCATATGCAGAGTAAAAACTATAAAGTCCAACAAATCATCACATCAGCCAGACGTGGCTAACAGGAACAAAACTACAAATCCTTTAAATGCTACATTGTGAAAAATTAATCATGCTACAGCTTCAGCAAAAATAAAGAAAATTAATCCATACTAATGAAAGTTCAAGAACAGACTGACTTCTATGCCTGAAACACAATTTCCCAGCCCAACCTTTCTCCACCTCTTGGGTGTTAACCTCAGGTTAATTGGTTGTTGTGTACATGACGTATATTAACCCATCCTCTTGTTGTTCATCTTTTACCATGTGATCTACTTTCCCATAACAACTTTTATTATTGCCTTCACTGTATAAACAAGAACACTTTCCCATCTATTCCAACTTGTGGTTTCCATTTGTTTTGTCTCTTTGGACACCTGGACTGAGTTGTTGTGTTCGGCCTAGAAGCATGTTCTCATCATGGAAAAATACAGACACACACATCTTTACATTTCAACATTGACTATATATCCCATCAATATCCTGACACCTGTGTCACTTTGTTCTCTGATCTAGTTACCAGCACCTTTGTTCAAACCCGCACTGTCGGAATGGTTGCCTCTCATGCCACTTCACCCAATTGGATCCCGGAGAAAGCTTCATCTGCAGTATCACCCATACTTTTGCCTTGATATCTTTTCCAAACTAACCTTTGATTTCCTGAGCCTTGCATGAGTGCATGTGTGTATGAGAATTGCTGTGTAATTTTCCCTTTTTAATAAATAATACTTTAACTGGAGAATTCTGTCTCTGAATCAATTGTCCAACCCTCCAACTCTTGTTATACATGTGGGCGACAGTTTTGCAGGGTCCTTGTAGCCGACCCCCTCTTGATTTGAGCTAAATAAAATTCCCCATACTAGACTCTTGGCTGCAGAATGCATGGGGAGCCCATTGAAATCCACAAACACTTGGACAACTTCAACAGGAAAGAAGAAATGCAGAAAGTAAACAAAGGGCCTCGGCAGACGACTAATAGAGTCGTCTTGGAGGCTTGGAAGAGGAGGGGCAGCCGCACGAGCGGCGCCCCTTCCTCTCCCTGAGGTCGCCCTCGGAGTCGCCGGCCCTCTGCACGACCGGACGCGCCGTGGCGGAAAAGACAGCGAAAGTGCACCCGCCGCTTTTAGTGCGCACTTTCGCTGTCTTGAGGAAGGAGCGCTGATTTAGCGCTCCTTCCAGGGACGCCGCCGGTGCGCCAAGGTGCGGAGCCTGTGGCCCCGCGGCGCGCCGGCCCAGGGCGTCCTGGACGCCCTCGTCTGCTTCCCCCCAAAGTTTGGCTACCAGTCCTGAAAAACACCAAAATCAAGACTCAGCATAAGCAAATGAACTCCCAGGGGTTTCCCTGCAGACAATGGATTATCAATTAAATAGACATGAAACCCCCTTGCATATCCTCCACCCAACACACCTCCAGGCTGTGCCATTCAATACAGTACAAGAAACAAACAACTCCACTATGTAAACCACTTCCTCCCAAACAAGCATCTCACAGGCATATATACTCCACACACTTCCATGCCTCCAACCTCTGAAGATGTGAGCCACAGATGCAGGTGAAATATCTGAAATAAATTCTTCCAGAACATGGCCACATTGCCCCCCAAAACCCACAGATAACTATGGATGCTGAATGTGAAAGCCTTCAACTTTACATTGGGCCTTTATAGATGGCCTGTTTCGGGTAGCTCTGGGCTGCCCCTGCTAGCAGTGGATTGGGACCATGGCAACCCCATGTTGTGGCCCCAATCCTCCCTTTTGCTGCCCCCAAAAGAGTGGCAAAATGCCGCTCCTTTTAGGGGTGGCAAAAGGCCACTCTAAGAGCCAGCGCCGTGGCTCTTCCATGCCCTTTTGGTGCAGTGTGTCTACATGCTGCACTGGGAGGGTGTCCTGATGCCATGCACCATGGAAACAGGTGCGCAGCATCAGGACAGCATCAGGATGGAGTTGGGGCTGCCGGTGTGTGGCTTCTGCACCCCAACTCCACCCCCAGATTGGCCCTTTAGGTCAGTCTGCAACACCCCATTGTTCAAAAACTGTTTCTTAAAATTATTTCTGAATTTTCCACCATCCAGATTCACTGAATGATTCAGGATCCTACTATTATGAATGGCAGAGCAAAGAAGCATTCTCTATCCACTCTCTCCTCACACCTGTGCATTTTAGGCAAACCATGTAGCCTTTTAAACATGGGTCCTAATGGTGCTCAGTAAGAAAACTGAGCAGACTTTACCTCATTCTGGTAAACTGAGCCCAATTTTTGTAAAATCAATAAAATAATAGTATATATTGTTTTCAGTAGAAGTCATACAGATTATATTTATGAGACTTCAGCTCTTATATTACTGTATATTGTTCATGAAAATGAACACTTTATGGAGAAGGTGGGATTAATGCAAAGTGGATCAGAGTAACACCTGAAAGAGGATCAGACACAGAAATAGCACTGACTAGTGGGTTGTCTATTGTAGCTTAATTTTGGAATTTTGACTAGCAATGTATTTTGCATTTATTTTACCTTTCATAGATTTCTTTTCCATTTCATTCTATCAGTTCATAAATGCTCTTTTAGGGGTGAGTGATGAGATTTAATTATCTGAACATCACAAACTGGATTAGAATACATAATACCATCACTTAATAGCATGCTTATCTAATAGGAGGGAAATTTTTTGCTCTGAGTGTCACTGAAGTCTTTGTCATTGAAGTTTTTCTGTTTATATCTTGCTATTCCTTTCAGATGGCTATAATTAAAATAATTGGTTCAGTGAATGGATCTAGCATTCTAAAGCTTAACAATCCAAAGTCAGTGGCCAATTACTATAATTTTGCATTAAATGAAGTAAGAAACGACATGCATTTGGCTTCCAATTTTTTAAAAAGTTAAAACAACAATCATAATCATAATTATACTTTTAATGTACATATATACTAGTAGCAAATGACTACTACACTCACAAAGAGAACATTTTACTCAGGCATTCACTCCTCTTTGTATGGTTCTGGGCCTCCATCAGATTCCTCCCCCCCCCCCCTTCCATGTCTCTTTTGCCTTTAAATTGCTACTCAGTTCCTGTGCATGCCTAATGGAAGTTGAATTTGTTGAATTCTGTGTGGGTTGCTTTGGTGGGCACATGCATGAGATTACACTGCAAATGGAAGAGGTTAGGAACAGTGGGTGGTGACTGTTATAATCTTTTAATCTCTTATATATTATAGCTCGCTGAATGGAGTGGATTTCTTCAATACTGTCTGCTTCTTCATTGCTTCTCATTTTATGGAGATTATCAGATAAGGTTGAAAAGTGGAATTAAAGCAAAATAGATGTGTCTATGGCTAGACCTTATCAAATGATGTTGTGGATGAGCTGTAATTGGTCTGTCCTCCATCTGTGACAATCACACAACTTTTCATTGATGGGCTTTCCCTATCACTTGCTGCCAATATTGCTGATGTAGCATTATATTTGTGTGTGATAATGTCTGGGCTTGCTTCTGACAGTCCCACTTTGGCCAGTGTCAGTTTCCTCCCTCTTCCACTGCTGTTCTCAAGCAGTCTGTTTTTTTTAAACTTTCTTTTATTTTCTCCCTTCCCAAATTAAATCACATTTCCATAATGCTTAAGTTGTTTTTAAAAGAAAGAGAAAAATAAAAATAAACCCTGAAAATCATGCTGGTAAAGTAATGGGAGAGGGAGGTGGTATTAAGGAGCATGCTGGCAAAGAAAGTGCAGGACCAGCAATGGCTGCTATAATGATGGCAGATACATGCACCAGGGACTGCTCCCAAGCTGGTATGAATGTGTCTCCTATTTATTAACAGGACTGTGGTGAGAATGGGGCTCATTTGTCCAACTTATTTCTCTAACTTATATTTTTATCTCTAACTTGGGTTCTTCATATTTTGTGTCCATTTTATTAATTTGCTTGTTTCTTTGATTCCCCCCGCCCTTGAGTAAGTGCTTCCTGTTCATATTTACCTAATATAACTTAGAAGGAGGAGGAACAAGAACAGCAGCAGTAGCAGAAGCTACATGGAGTATTTTTAGACCTCCAGTTCTTCATGTTACGCAATGGCTGTTCTTCTGCAACAAGTGATGCACAGAATTACAACTTCAGAGAGCTATAGCACTGTTTACAGATGTCAACATTCTGCTACCTTCTGTCCATGTGAGTGAGACCAATATAGCTGTGATGATCACTTCAGCATGTTCTTTTTTTCTAGTAAGATTTAATTGGTATTTAATTTGTGCTAAAACACTTTTTGATTAAGCACTACTGCTTCATTAATTTTTAATTTTGTTTAAGCACAAATTGCATCAAAACCAATTGCATAGAAACATTGGGCAAATTGGAAAATTGAGTATATAAGGTGCTAAAATGGTACAACCAGAAAGATGTGAAAAGATTTTTTTTAAAAAAAATTGAATACTTACATTCAAGCTATATCAATTTATAAATATAGAAGGCCACCACTGAGGTCTAGTCCAGAAACCAGAGGTAGCTCATGATGGTCTTTTCAGCAATGATTCCTAAAGGCTTTTTTCATTCCTCCTTTCCCACATGGAAAGGCAAAGAACAAGATAAGCCTGTTTCATTGGGAGTTGCTCATTCCCCCCCCTCCCGATATCAAAGTTCATTTCCCCCCTGATATAGCCGTTCTTCCTTCACAATTTTTCAGCTGTGCCTCAATTGCAGTGAAGGGGGTGCCACATGAATAGAGGCCATCATATGGAATTAAAAAGGCTACAACTTTATTAAATACTGCTGACAGGTGGGAATGGCACAAGGCATGTGTGGAGAAAAGGCAGAATAGAACATGCCTTAACAACAGCCAATAGAATGCGAGCTGGTGACAGCCAATCAAATGATAAGCTGGAAGTGTTAAATAAGATTGTTGCTGACAGTTGAAATCAGACCAGGTTGGGATGGATAACAGTTCAGAAGAAAGGTACTGTGAGGGCTAAAGTTCAGAAGGGAGGGATGTAGCTCTAGAATGAGGGAGTTTCTGAAATATACAGCCTCTGCAGACAGATGGCCATGGGCCACCTGAGAAACCGTGGATTGGGGCCGAGGCTGCCACACGCCTCAGCCCCGATCCACTCTTTTTCCAGCCCTGGAAAGAGTGCTAAACAAGCGCTCCTTCCGCAAGGCGCGGAAAGGGCACTGCAAGAAGCGGTGCGTGCCTCATTGGCATCTCTTCCAGCTCAGTGTGTCTGGACACTGAGCCGGAAGGATGTAATCAGCGCACTCATCATGTGCAACGATGACATCCTCAGGAAGGGGTTGGGGCGCCCAGTGCCCGGCTGCCCCTCCCCTTCCTGGGATTGAAGATGGCACTTTTCGCCGTCTGCATTCCCCTTCAGTTAGCCTGAGGGCTAGTGTAGAAATAAAGTAAATACGGACAATGTGAGAGTCATAAAGACTAGTAACTGTTGTTCTTTAGAGTTAAATAATATGTAACAAAGTATAACCAGAACAAGAGAATGCAACATTGTAACAAATTAAACAAAGGGCCTTTACAGACTGCCAGAAATAATGCAGCTTGAGTCCACTTTTAACTGCCCTGGTTCAGTGCTAGGGAATCATGGGAACTGTAGTTTATTTTGGCACCAGAGCTCTTTGATAGAGAAGGCTCAGTGTCTCAGAAAAAGCTACAGTTCCCATGATTCCCTAGCACTGAGCCAGAGCAGTTAAAGTGAACTCAAGCTGCCTTATTTCTGGCAGTCTGCAAAGGACCGTTGTTAACCATCATTCAAATGAAGTTTTATTGTTGTTCATTTATAAGCTTGTTAGAACCTGGAATTATTATCCACACTACTAAGAAATAAAGAAACCAAGTTTGGGAATAGATACACATCATATATTGGGGCAGCGGTGGGATCACAATACCCATAGGGCAGCCATCTGAGAAGAAAAAAAGAAGGTGAAGGAGGGGCTCTTCACAGCATGGGTCAGGATCTGGCATCGATGAGCCCAACTGTTGATCGATCAACCCCGTTGCCTGGTTATGGGAAACCTCATTGAAACCTTGGAGAAAATCCAACCACAACATGAGATCTTCTTTTATGGCCCTGGTGATGCGGATATGATGATGGACCGCCCTGAGCCAGCCAGGTGCAAAATGCCCTGCCAGGTGAAACCATTCTGCAGGCAAAGTTCAAGTGTCCCAAGAGAGACTGTTTTTAATGGTCATTTTTTGTGCCTCAAGGGTGGCCCGAATGGCTCGCTATGGGTATTAGCAGACTCAACAGTGAAAACGCTCAGTTGTAGTGACTCTCTTTAATCAACCTGAGGTACAGCCTCAGGACTCATGGGTGTTATGCTAGCAGCAGCCACCAGTGAGCCAAGGTGAGTGTACAATAATTCAGATGGCGGTGAAACCACTCACAATTGTAGCAACCCTCCTTGTTCAATGTGAACATAACTTCAGGATTTAGAGGTGTTGGGACAGCAGCAGCCACTAGGAAGCCTAGGTAAGCAGGTTTTTATTCTAAGACATCAAAACGAGATTTTATTGTTAAGTATTATTTATATTTAGAACACTACAAGCCTACATCAGGGGCTGGGAAAGGTTGAGTAGGTAGCAAATAAATCATAATATTTAAATAATATATAAAACATTGCCTTTTTTTTTAAAGCCATATCATTGTAGGACATGAACCCTAATTTGAAACAAGGAGTGACAAAATGATCTAACCCAATAATGTAACTAACCACAAAATCAAAACTGGTGATTAGAACAGGCCAATCTAAAAGGAAAGCCCATGAAACTTTTTGTCTGAAATATAGCCTATAGCAAAACATTCAAATAATTTAAATGCAAATCCCAAAGGCTTCCTCTGAAATATAGTCTACAGCAGAATGAGCCAAATTAAAACAATAATTGAATTAAAGCCATTGACTGGAAAATTAAATAAATAAATATCCCAACAGAATCAACAAAAATAAGAGAGACTCAAAAAGTGATTTCATGGAAAGATGTGTTCAGAGAGGGTTTGACATTGTAGTTTCTGGAGGCTGAGAGAGTGTGACTCTTCATGGTTTTTTCTTGGCCAGGTGTGTTTGGAGGGGGTTTACCATTGTCATCCCCTGAGGCTGAGAGAATGTAACTGTCAAGGGTTTTTGTTGGCAAGATATGTAGAAAAAGGGTTTGAATTGTCTTCCTCTGAGGCTGAGAGAACATGACCCATCCAAGGTCACCCAGTGGGTTTAAGAGCCAGACTGGGAATAGAACCCTAGTCCCCGAGTCACAGTCCAAAACCCAAACCATTGCAAAACACTGGCTCCTAACAGAATTAAAATAAAACTTAGAACTGGATTCCTATATAGAACAGAGCCTGCTGTGAATAGCTGGTAATATCATACAATCTCCAGTTGTGTATAAAAGTATAACCAGGAAAAATCATTTTCTGTGTCCTTGGAAGTATTGCAGAAACTCCAACAAAAACCCAGGAGAATTTCAGAAAGTGAGATTTATTTCCAAGTAATATGCAGGCTCTCAGTGGAATCAAATTCCAAAAACCAAGAGCCCTGAGTGACAGATCTTGAACAATGTGAAGTCGTAGGCTTTCATGGCTGGCATCCATAGTTTTTTTGTGGGTTTTTTCAGGCTGTGTGGCCATGTTCTGAAAGAGTTTCTTTCTGACGTTTCGCCAGCATCTGTGGCTAGCATCTTAAGATGCTAGCCACAGATGCTGGCGAAACGTCAGAAAGAAACTCTTTCAGAACATGGCCACACAGCCCGAAAAAACCCACAAAAAAACCCTAAAGATCTTGAACACTTTTATAGACAGTTAATTGGCTTTGTGACATACAGAAAAACTCCTCTTCCCCACCCTCTATAGTTTCCTAATGTACGCTCAACATTTCTCTTTCTTGCATTTCTGTTTACATTTTGAGCAACTAGTTTGCAGAACAGTTTTAGGACAAGATAACCTGTCCCAGGACCCTTCAGTCCTTTAGGAAATGTTGACAGAACAGTGCCCACTGAGGGAATGTTTGCAGGACAAATTGACAAGAACAGTGTAATTAATTACTTATTGTCTCTGCATCAGCATTTGTGAGTACAAAGTTTCAGAAAATACATTGAAGGGGGAAATTTTTTAAAACATGTTAAGATTCTCTACTCTGACCCCTTACAAAGCTACCTCATTTCCCCCCTTAAATGCACAATTTTCTTAAACAATTATAGCATTTCTAATATAAATATGTTAGTTAACATCCTTTTGAGCCATCAAAGCATAAAATGCAGCAGTTCTACTAACAGTCCTCTGAAGAAACTTGCTTAAACACTGTAGCAAGCAAGGAATACAAAAGCAGAGCAAAATAAGAGTAAGTATAACTGGTACAAGCATAAAAAGCAAACTCTTTAACCAACTAAAATTAGGGAACCAATTGGTCAGCCAATCAAACCAAGTTTCTCTATTTTGTTGTATATCTGTCACTATGGTATGCAAAATATTGATCTGGGCCTCAACAGCATGGCTGTTGTCAGAAAGGTTGAAACACCAGAGTTTTTGGTGTGTCTCACAACCCAAATGGTGGAGAAGAAAAATATAGTTTTGTACAATTTAACATCCTGGCACAAATGGCATTAACTGCGGCCACAGTAGGAGTATGTAAAGCAAATTCAGTGGTGTGTGTGTGGGGGGAACTCCTGATATACTACCCCAATGATAACTTTGAGAGTATGTCATGTTCATATGAAATTTAGCATGAGCAAATATTGTATGGTTTCGAATTCCCTCTGGGTGATGACACACAGGTATAAGACAAAACCTGATAAGCTGATTTGCAGGCAAATTATTTGGCAGACAAAAATGATCTACTCCTGAAATATTAGCTAGGTGAAGCCAGTAATTATCAGAAAAGCATTGGAATAGAGGTCCTTTGCCTAGTGTAGTGCTCCCTCTAGGGATCATTAAGCATACAAGAAAACAGATTTATAACACTGTAACACCCATATTTTATAATCTTCAGGATCTGACCGCATGCAGGACCGCTATTTCTTGGTTAGCGGCAGTAAGGTCTAGCCCCAATCTTCTTTCCACTCCAGTTACAGGTCTGACCGTACACTGGACACACAGCCTCTGGGATGTGCGTGCAGTAGGGTCTAGCCTGAGTCTTCGTGCGGCCACTTCAAAGTGATCTGTAAAGGGTTGTTAGGATTGCCAGCAACTGTCCACCCACCTTTTGCCCTCTTAACTCATGTCCAATGTATCCAGGGCCTGATGTCTGCTACTTTTACAATTGTAGGTGTGGAAAGGATGACAAGTTTAGGGCCCTGCCATCGGGGGGGGGGGGGAATCAAAGGGTCACTTTTCCACTCTTTAACCCACACCTCATCTCCTGGTTGGAAAGGATGTACTTCAGTGATAGGGGCTCTATTTTCTAGTACATAGCGGCGTTGGGCCCGCAAAACTCTGCTCAATGCCTGGACTTCCTGCTGTAGACTGATATTTCCCAATTTTTGTATATCCCCTTTAACCCAACCAAAATCTGCGGGGGTCTCCCAAACATCAACTCAAATGGGGACAAACCAGCAGTCTTATGGGGGGTGCACCAGATCTGGAAAAGAGCCAAGGACAACATTTCAGTCCATTTTCACTTGGTCTTCTGAAGTGTATCTGGGAGAAGCATCTGTCAGATTAACTTGAAATAGTGGAGCTTTTATGGCATCTCTGGTTCTGTTGACTTCACCTCGTTCTCGCCTCGCTACCTTTTTGGCCATCTGGTCGGCTCATTGATTACCTCAGGCAACAACATCACTTCCTCTCTGGTGTCCTCTGCAATGCATTATTGCTACCCGCTTAGGTTAGGAAAATATCAGAAATGCAGGGATAATTCTCTTTTGCACCACATATCCACTGTTTGGTTTTCATGGGAGGAAGGAGAGAAGATGGAAGAGAACTTGGAGTCTCCCCACCCCCCACCCAGTCCTCTGCTGTCCAGTAAGATCTTAAAGCCACCTAAAACTGGCAACACATGTAATATTAAATTATTTTTAAAAGTCCTTTCAAAGAGTGCATTTTGAAAAACTGCTCCAGATTGAAGGTTCTTTGGGTTATTTGAAATGTCGTGATACTCTTCATGACTTTCATGAAGTGCTAGCTACTCAGGACCTTAATGTACAGCATCTGCGTATGAATGTATATCGAGAAGATTCTGGAACTTATATTTATCTTCAAGCCCACACAACACAAGAAAATGGGTCACAGCTAGATGTTCACAGACAGATATGGTCTTCAGTTTAATTTTTTAAAAAACTGATATCTAGAACTGCAGCAGGGTGCTATTGACCTTCAACATTTGCAATTTTTTGTGTTCTGTAAAAAGCACAGAAAAAAACAGGAGACTGATTTGGTGATAATGACATATAGATTTCCTTTGAAAAAAGTGAATGAACTAACCCTCTGAGGAAGAAGTTTCTTTTTACAGTCTTGTTATGTCTGTCCAAGCCCCCTTTTTTCCTCTATCTAGCAAGAAGGTTTTTGTTTTGATTTAATTTTTAAAAAATCAGCATAGAGGTGATGGTGAAGGAGGGCTGGAGACACACAAACTTTTAGTGTGGAGATGAAAAAGCATGTCTGTAGTAAACAATGTGATAAAGCTTGCACAGGGAAAAAGCAGGATTCCACCCTAGCTGATCCATGTGCCATATGTGCCTTCTTACAACAGTCAAGGTAAATAGCAGGTGCTTTTGGAAATCCTTACTAAGGGCCTTTGCAGACTGCCAGAAATAGTGCAAATTGAGTCCACTTTAACTGCCCTGACTCAGTGCTAGGGAATCATGGGAACTGTAGTTTATTGTGGCACCAGAGCTCTCTGACAGAGAAGGCTCAATGTCACAGAAAAAACTACAATTCCCATGATTCCCTACCACTGAGCCAGGGCAGTTAAAGTGGACTCGATTTGCACTATTTTTAGCAGTCTGCAAAGGCCCTAAGATGCATGAACAGAAAAACAGAGCTGGGGGGAGAACAGATAACCCTGCCCATTTAACACCAGCATGTTAAAAAAGCAAAAATCTACAAAAATGGACATCATTGGAAAAGTGGAGGCTGGTGAAAGGGGAGAGAAGTCATCCCTGGATGCATTTTTGGAAGCAGCAATGACAAGGCCGATACAAAGCAGTGGATTGGGGCCACAGCAACTATATACTGCAGCCCCAATTCTACTTTTTGCTGCCCCTAAAAGAGCAGCAAAATACCACTCCTTTTGGGGGCAACAAAAGGCCATCCTTTCAGTTGCAGTGGTGGTGGCTTTTTTGCGCCCTTTTGGCACAGCATGTTCGCACTCTGCACCAAGAGGGTGGATGGGTGTGCAGCATCAGGACAGCATCAGGTGGAGTTGGGGTGGCTGGCATGCAGCTTCCCCACCCCTAGGCCAGCCCTTTGTGCCAGTCTGCAAAGCCCCATCGTTTCTAGAAGATTCCAAATGGTTTTTGTTTACTTCTGTAATGTTTACCAGACCTGGATGCTTCATTTCATATGTGCATATGCACACCCCTGAACTGGAAGCTGCTCTAAGGTTGGCTAATGTAGCCTGAAGCTGCTGGAAAAAGGAGTGGCAAAAAGCTGTTCCTGCTTGTGGCCCATTTGGGACCATGGTAGTGGCCAGCTTCAGGACTGCAGCATCCAGCTGCCGCAGTCCTGGAGCAATTGGGGCCAGAGCAACCTCTGGCCCCTCCTTTTGCCACATCTGCTTCACCCCTATGTTATTTCTGCCTCTGATAACAAAGTTTTTCTTTAAAAAGTTGTACCCAGGAACATATTTTACTTTATTAACTAAAGTATCCCCATAACTTTAAATCTCACTTTCATACACATAGAAACCCTCATACTGAAGCATCTCAGAGTCCCTGAAGATGACACTGTGTGTTTGTGTTTCTGGGGGAGTGAAGAAATAGGGTGGTGAAATGAGATGATGGTTGATTTTATTATCTCCTGTTTCCAGCATACTGTAAACCAGTAGAGTTGGGGTAGCTTCTTGGAAGCATATAGTCATTTTTACTGAAATACTGACAATGCATGCATTCCCTTCAACACAATTTTATTTATCTGGTTGACACTGGCCTGGATCCAATTATGGGGAATGGATCCAACAACAAACCAATGTTAATTATATTTTCCTTTCTTCTACAGTGTGATATTCATGCCATCTGCAATACAGGCTTTGCATTATTGCCATCTAGTAAGCCTACAGCACTAGGGAAGGGAGCCCTCTGTAAGTACTGTCCTGGAGCACCTTTTTGAACAGAGGCCTCAAGAAATTCTAACACCACTACCCTTTGCTAGTTACCTGTCCAGTCTCTCAGCAAAATGCTCATTCTTCATTGCAATCTGAAGTTCTCTACCATATCCATTGACTTTTCATATCAGTTGATTACTAGAAATTGTACATCTTCACAAACTGCTTTTCTGTCATGAATCTACTTTTCTCTTAGGCCCTCTACAAACATCTATTTCTAAAGAATTCATGAAATGCATTCAAGCAGATTCAGGTTTGCCCTTCTTTTTCACTATCTTTAAAATGATAAGCTTAATTTTGCTGAGGCCCAACTTGATCCAGCTGTTCTTTTTCTCCCTTAAAAAAAAAAAAAAAGCTTTACCAAGAGTCTGAATACTGGCTTGATGACTTGTCTTATAACAATATCTTAAAATGGAACTAGTATTTGCCAGACAAGGCAGATGTATTGGAAGTAATTTTCTGCAAAGAAGGATTCAGTCCTACAATCCAGTCTAGTATTGCTTTTCTTTTTTTCATTGTTTTGACATCAGATTTCTTGAGTAAACTCTGGGGGGAAGCAGACGGGTGGCACGGAGCCGGCCCAGGAAGCTGCGCCATGGGGCCAAGGTATCCGCACACCTCGGCCCTGTGGCGCAGCTTCGCCGCCCCTGGAAGGAGCGCTAAAATAGCACTCCTTCCACAAATCACCGAAGGTGTTCTGCAAAAGGCTGCCAGCACACCTTCGGCAGCTTTTCCGCTGCAGTGCGTGCGGACGCTGCAGTGGAAAGGCATCCTCGGAGCACCGGCCGTGCAGAGGGCCGGCTGCTCCGAGGATGTTTTTGGGAAGAGGTTGGGGTGCCCAGCGTGTGGCTGCCCCTCCCTTTCCTTGCTCTGAAGACATTGCTTTGTGCCATCTGCTTAGCCGCTCAGGCAATAATTTCTGCCCTAGCAGTGAAGTCTGAACCATGGTTGAGAAGGGAGGACTTGGGAGAAAGGCTGCAGTTTTAGCACAAATTTTGTTATTGCTTGAGGACTACATTCATAACATTTGTGTGTAACTTAAGGTTCAATCCATCCTTTCCTGGGTAGAAAGAATGGGTCCAACTGCTGTGTGAACAGCTCAGTGCCACCCTCCACCTGGCAGCAAGGCCAGTCTGCTGGCCCTCAAGTAAAGGTGATGCTTCTGGACCTCATCTCCAACATTCCTAAAGGAAATCCTCATTCAGTGCTGGATCCATTCTCCAATAGATTCAGGCCAAAGCCCAAATTGCCAGCCAGATTAAATAAAATTGTGTTGAAGGGGATGCATGTATTGTCAGTATTTTAGTAAGTGACTACATGCTTCCATAACTGATGCATCCCCAATTGTGCCCACATGGGGTTAAGGCCCAGGTAAAATTCTTCCTCATCCCCATCAATTGGTGTCTGCCTTTGGCCAAAGCAAGGCCTAAGATATTTTAAAAGAACCCATTTTACAAAGGGAAGGGTAGATGGGGAAATCCAAGAATAGATTGACCCAGGGAGCTTCAGTTTTCTCTGCTTCTGCTCCAAACTAGGAATGTAAATACTTACGATGTCATCCTTGCAAGCCAACATAAAGGATTTTTGCAGTTGTTGTTGTTTGTTGTTGTTGTGTGCCTGCAAGTTGTTTCCACAAACCTATCATGAGGGTTTCTTGGCAAGTTTCTTCAGAGGAGATTTGCTATTGTCATCCTCTGAGTCTGAGAAAGTATAACTTTCCCAGAATCACCCAATGGTGATTTCCATGGCTGATCTGGGATCCTAGTCCAATGCCAAACCATTACACCATGCTGGCAAGCTGCAGGAGAAACTGAATATTTCTTTACCCTGTTGGCCAAAAATGACTGACATCCTCTTTGAGTCCACTTTAAGGGTTAGGGTTAGTGCTAGGGAATCATGGGAATTTTTTTTTTCTGAGACCAATGCCTTCTTGGTCAGAGAGCTCTGGTGCCACAATAAAATACAGTTCCCATGGTTCCCTAACCCTAACCCTTAAAGTGGACTCAGTTTGCACTATTTCTGGCAGTCTGCAAAGGCTAGTGACATACACAGGTATAAATGAGATAATTGTATCCAGCTGAAAGCAGCATAATAAGAGTTCCAGACTCTATGTGTGTGTGTGTGTGTCATGGACAGCCATGAGGAGGACTCGGAGGATGAGGAGGAGGATGGGTCTCCTCCAGAGAAGGAAGAGATACAGGCTCCACCTGGCTCTCATTCTGCTCTGCCTGAGCCAAGCCCGGTTCTCCCAGCCCCAGAGCAGCCAGGTCCTAGTGCTCCTTCCTTGGAGGCTCAGCTGCCTAGTGGGGAGGGTCAGGAAGATACAGCAGAGCCAGTACCTTCCTTTAGGCAGAGGAGAGCTGAGAGTGCTGGCAGTCGCAGGTCCAGGAGACTGGCTGAAAAGCAGCTGCTTAACAAGCCTCAGCTGGCACTGAGGTAGGATTTGACTATTTAAGGAGTTGCAAGAGGCTTCCTCAGTGTCAAGATTTATTGCAGTTTCCTTGGGAGACTACGGTCAGTGTGGCTCCTGGTTTCCTGCTGTGTGCCTCTCGCTCTTGCCTTGTGGAACTCTGTTACCTTGACCCTGGACTGGACTGGACTTTTGCTGATTGCTGCCTGCCCTGACCTTAGACTGATTGATGCTGATTTCTGGACTTTGCTTTGCTGGTGTTTCGTCTATGGAAGGTTTGTGGCTGGCCTTGCTGTTTGCAGCTCACCCTTTCCATCCCTAGCAGCTGTGGGAACTGGGGCTGGCTGTAGTCCAGGACAGAATAAGTCTTGGCTGTAATCTAAGTTGCTAACAGGATGGCGGAGGGAGCCTTAATCAAAGAGCTCTTGGAGCAGAATCAAAAGCTAGTTGCTCAAGTTGCAATGCTTACACAGGCTGTCTCAGAACTCCAGGCAAATCCTCAGCCGCCTGCACCCCCCCTGCCCAGGCCCAGGATTAAATGCCTGACTGCCCTGCCTGAGAAATTTTTTGGGGACCGAACTTTGTTGGATGGCTTCTTGGCTAGCTGCAAGCTGCATTTTCGAATCAGGGAGGCAGATTTCCCTAGTGACTCTCATAAGGTGGCTTTTGTCATTGGACTGTTGGCTGGTCCCGCTCTTAAATGGGCAACACCCTACCTGAATGCCCAGAGCCCAGTGCTGGCTGACTGGCAAGCCTTTGAACGCGAGTTTAAAGAGACGTGGGGGGACCCTGTGAAGACTGAGACTACGGGACACAGGCTTTTGACCCTGAAACAAGGCCAGGGCTTGGTAGCGGACTACTCCGTGGCCTTTTGCCTCCTCGCACAGGATGTGAATTGGGGAGACAGTGCTTTGCAGACTGCATTTCGGCATGGTCTGTCAGCGGCCATTCTGGATGAGCTGGCCCGCTCGGAACCACCACAGACCTTGTCAGCCTTGATTGCCCAGGCCATCCGCCTGGACTGCCGCTTGACCGCCCGAAGGGAGGCTCGACACGCCGGCCTTCTGTCTCCTTCTAAGTCAGGGCCGTCCTCTCTTGCGGTTGTTCCTGAGGCCGCTGCTCCCGCTGCTTGTTTCATTATATGTTCATCTAAGTGCCAGGAATGTATTTTAGGATGCCTACCAAACACCATAACCTGAGTTTTGTTATAATTTACTGTCAGGACATTTTCCTTGCAATATGATGAAAGCCTAGCAAGCAAATGTCTCAAGCCCACCTGAGTTCTTGATAAGAGAATGATATCATTAGCATACATTAACAGAGAAAGCTTTTGGTTCAAAATAGTAACTGGGGTATACTGTAGGCCCTGTAGCTCCTTAACAATAACATTAATATAAAAATTAAATAAAAAGGGTGCCAAAACGCAGCCCTGTTTAACACCAGCATAGGTATTTATTTTTGAGGTGAGATGACATACCAGGTCAACCTTGACCTGCATCGAGGTGTTAGTATGTAAAGCCCTGACTGAATATAATAAGCGGGGGTCAATATCAGCCTTTTCAAGTTTTTGCCATAGCAGATCCCTAGGGACTGAATCAAAAGCTGACTTTAGGTCAATAAAGCAAGCATAAAGTTTTTGCTTCATGTCAAGGTAAGGGGGTATTTCTCAGCCATGTGATAAACTTCATAGTTCTTCATAATATACAACATTTTTCTATTGATATTTTTTTTCCTGCTTTCTTGACCTGCTTTCTGTTGACAGGCAACATTTGTAGATCACCAGTTTATCCCCCTGTAATAGAAAATTCATTTTTTTTTCTTTCTGGTTCACCTTTATCTCAGTCTTAGGCAATTTTGGACTGGAAAAAGATATTTATATAATATTCAAACAACCAATTGCAATTTATAAGACATGTTTTGCAAGCCAAATTTGAAATACCATCACATTATTACTATATGTATCAGAGAATTGTGAAGTTTGTTATCTGACAACTTCAAATATCTTAAGTTTAATACATTTTCTTTAAATTATGGCTCCTTTAAGGTCATAATGATGCCTCTCTATGTTTTATCTCATATTCTCACACATTCTCATTTCCTATATCAATTTCCACAGATGTTGACCATTATTCATATTTGAAATGCTGAATGATACTATAGTTGGAATTTCTCGTTTGTCCAAAGGGAAACTGGTGGCTATGAAGCAACGAGTTGAGATCATGTTGGGGAAACAAGAAGCTACCCTTCATGAATTTCAATCACTTACAGGTCTTTTAAACTTTGCCTGTAGGGTTGTAGTTCCAGGACGAGCATTTTGTGCTAGACTGTATAGAGCCACCACAGGGATAGTGGCCCAGCATCACCACATTAGAATCACAAGGGGTATTTGTGTGGATTTGAAGGTGTGGTACTCCTTTTTGGAGAATTTTAATGGTATATCGTTTTGCAGAACTGAAATGCTGCTGCGGGCAGATTTTCAGGTGCATTCTGATGCTGCTGGTGCCCATGTCTTTGGAGTGTTTTGGAATGGCCAGTGGGCTGCAGAGACATGGCCTCCTGCATGGATTAAAAGCGGTCTAACCAAAGACCTTACATTCTTGGAATTATTTCTAATTGTGGTGGCTGTGCACTTGTGGGCAAGCCAGTTTGCTAATAGGACTGTCTGGTTTTGGTGCGACAACCAGGCAGTCATGTATGTTGTTAACTCTCAGTCTTCCAAGTCTCCTAAAGTTATGAGTTTGGTAAGGGCAATGGTGTTACAATGCTTGAAATACAATGTATTGTTCAAAGCTCAACATGTTCCTGATTTGCTTAACCCTTTGGCAGATGCCCTTTCTTGTTTTCAGTTCTCCAAGTTCCGGCAGCTGGCTCCCAAGGCTTTGACACACCCGCTGGAGGTACCGGCATCTCTCTGGAACCTTGGAGATTGGAAGTTCAGAGGGCAATATTAAACTCCATTGCCCCATCAACATGCAAGTCATACCAAACAGCTTTAAATTCGTTTAGCCAATTTTTGTTGAAAATTGGGGAGGATCTAAAATGGTCTATTAATGTGGACTTGGTCCTTCGCTTCATTGTAACTCTTTGGCATTCTGGATTTTCACCTGTCAATGTTAGAGGCAGGTTGGCTGACATGGCATTTTACTCTAGGGCAAAGGGCTATTTTGACCCTACTAATGATTTCAGTGTCAAAGGAGCAGTTGAGGGGTGGTCTAGAGAATCCCCTGTTACAAAGGTCCCTCGAAGGCTGATAACTGGCCCTGTCCTTCTTAAGTTATGGGATCAATTGGCTCAAACATGTTATTCGCCTGGTGAAGAGGCCTTATTTAAAGCAGTATTTGCTATAGCATTTTTTGCTGCTTTGAGAATTAGTGAAATTGTGCCAGGATCTCGTAATGATAAATCTGGCAGGGCACTATTGATCTCTGATATCAGTTTAGCAGAACACGGGATTCAAATTCACATTAAGTGGTCCAAGACTGACCAGTTTGCAAAAGGTCAGTCTATTTTCTTGGCTAAGACACAACAGGGTCAAATTTGCCTAGTGGTTGTGATGGGTAAGTATTTGAAAATAAGGCCTAATGTGGTTGGATATTTGTTTATTCACTTGTCTGGCTTGCCCTTAACCCAATTCCAATTTAGGGCTGTGTTAAAAGAGGCTGTAAGGAAGGCTGAGTTCCCTCAGGAATGGTTTTTTTTTTTTTTTTTTTTTTTTGCATTCCTTTCGTATTGGAGCTGCGACAGCTGCGGCCACTCATGGTTTGAGTGAAGCTGACATTTGCAGAATTGGCAAGTGGTGTTCACGTGCATTTAAGTCCTATGTTAGGCAAGCAGGTAGTGGGACTCCTGATAAGCCACGTTAACCTGTTTTGTTTGTTTCAGTTGGCTTTCTTGGCGGCAACATCTTGATAGTGGGACACAGCCTGGTCTTTTAGGCGGAACGCTACCTGTTGGAATACCGTTATGACAACATGTTGGGCCTTGCCAATTTTGGACATATGGATTGGTTTGGTAAAAGGGAAATGATGTGGCCATCTCTCCTTCCATTGCTCATAGAGTTGGCACATTTGCATCCTCAACCCTGGGCTGTGGTAGTGCACCTGGGGGAGAACGACCTTGTCCGAGTTCCATGCTTGCAATTGGCCAAGCAGATTGTTAAGGACATGGAGGAAGTACAAAAGATCTTCCCTGCTGCTGTGATCATGTGGACTAAACTTGTGCCTAGGCGTTGCTGGCCTGGAGCGCAGAAGGACTCAGCTATTAACAGTGTTCAGCATTGGCTTAACCACTACGTGGCTAAGCACCTTGCTAAACTGGGAATTTTCTTGGTGGAGCACGGCATTAAGCTTGACCAGCTGCAGCTGTACAGGGGGGATGGGGTTCACCTCTCTTCAGAGTGGTCAGAGATGTACGTAAATGCACTCTCTGACCAAATTGAAAAAGCAATCTGTGGGGGGGAGAGGGGATGCCTAGCTGGACTGGCCCCCTCTTGTGGTGGGTAATGACCCCCAGCCCACAGAATAATTTAATTCAGCTAATTAAAATTGGGAAAGAAATTTGGCTTAAAACAAATTGACAGGAAATGACGTAGGCATTCAATGCTTGACATCATAAAATTACATGACATCATATGACGAAATATAACGTTATTTCCAGGGGAGGGGTTTGTTTATTGTTTATTGTTGATGATTGTTTATTTGCTTTGTCACGTGCAGTGAAGGACCACCCACTTTGGTGGTTACACCTTCACTTACATGACAAATTTGTTATTTCTTCTTATTTATTGTTTATCAATAGACCCTGTACAGTTAAATAAACATTATAGCCTGTTTAAACCCAAAAGAGGCGTCTCATGTCCTTTGTGCCAGTGCAGACACCCCCTGACATGTTGGGAGGGGTTTCTTGTTGTGCTGGCCAAATAAGGACAGGAGACGCCTGGTTGGTCAAGCCGCGCAGGAGAATAAGCACACCTGCGTGCCTTTGCCCAATAGGTTTGCTTTGAACCAAATCTTGCAGAGTTTATGGTCCTGCGAGAGTTGGGGCAAGAGTTTGTTATTTATAGCTCTGCGCTGCCATGTGGAGGCAGCCATTTTAGAGTTGAGACAGAGAGAATAACATTGCTCTGCTCTTTGCTTTTGGCGACCCATCCCACACACCCTTAATTATAAGTTTGTTAATCTTACTCTCAGGCTTTGGCTGATCACCTTCAGGGGTCGGGAGGGAATTTTTTCCCAGGGTCCTCCCTGAGTTTTTTGTCCTCCCTGAGATTTTCTTTCAATGTTGTTAAGTAATGAAATTTGGGAATGGGTCATGGTGTTAATTCATTATATTTAATGCTTGTCACAACTGGGGGAACAGGGTCTATGAGTTGAAATTATAGTTGTATTATGGGGCAGGTAATGTCCCCCACCCCACAGAATAATTTAATTCAGCTAATTAAAATTGGGAAAGAAATTTGGCTTAAAACAAATTGACAGGAAATGACGTAGGCATTCAATGCTTGATGTCATAAAATTACATGACGTCATATGATGAAATATGACATCATTTCCGGGGGAGGGTTTTTTATTGTTTGTTGTTGATGATTGTTTATTTGCTTTGTCATGTGTAGTGAAGGACAATGCACTAGGGTGGTTACACATTCACTTACACACATGACAAATGTGTTATTTATTATTTATTGCATATCAATAGACCCTGTACAGTTAAATAAATGTTGTGGCCTGTTTAAACCCAAAAGAGGTGTCTTTAAGGAGATCTCTGGCTTTATATGTTCCCAGACCCATCTGTTTGTCTTTTGGCTGTCCACGGTATACTTAGCACTCTTCACTAGCACCACATTTCAAATTAGTTGATTTTCCTTCTATCTGTTTCCTTTACTGTCCAGGTCTCACATCTATATATGGTAATAGAGAATACTATGGTTTGTATGACTCTAACTTTTGTGCTCAGTTATATTTCTCCCCACTTCACTAGCTTTTCTAGTTCTTTCATAGCTGCCTTACTATTCCTAATCTTATTTCTTTACTGTAGTCACCATTCCAATCAATATTTGAACCTAAGTACAGAAATTCATTAACTATTTCAATTTTCTCGTCATCTGATTGAATGTATTTCTCTGTGGTCATTTTTGTTTTCTTTATGTTCTTTATGGTGGTACAGTGGTTAAATGCTTGTACTGCAGGTTTAATGCCTGTACTGCAACCACTCACTCACAAACCATAAGGTTGTGATTCCACTACTAGCCAGGGGCTCAGGGTCGACTCAGCCTGGCATCCTTTCAAGGTCACTAAAATGAGTACCCAGCTTGTTAGGGGCAATTAGCTTACACATTGTAAACCACTTAGGGAATCTTTAAGTGCACTGATAAGTGGTATAGAAATGTACTTGCTATTGGTATTGTTAGGATCAGATCTAATTAGGGGGATTTATAATTAGCTCAAATATGCGACAGTGAGGTCCCAACAAAGCCTCTCAGAACCGGGTAGCGTTATGTATACCAGAGGACTAATGGATCTCTCAAGGGAAGATGCTGAGACAGGCTTATCCAACTAAAGTCTAAATATTTATTAATGAACAAATTGGGAAAAACTGCACTCATACAAATATGGCACACACACACTAGAAGGAAAGATGGGGGAAAGCGGGGATAGCTTGAGAGGAGCTGGGCTGAGGGAAAATACTTACTTCCGAAGACTTCTCCGGGCTCAGCTGCGAAGGTTGATGATGATGGTGATGAAGCACGGCTGCCGAAATGAAGGAAGGGAAATGGCTGTGGGAGCTAAATCAGAGTACAGACTGACGTGGAGTCTGCATGCACTCTCAAGATAGCACATGGAGCCTAGAAATCCAAGGGTTTTTATAGGTAATTCCTGCCTTCTAGCTATAAGCCTAAGGGCTATTGGACAAAGGCGTTGATGGGTTTAATATTGTTAACCTAGGTGTGAGCATAGTCTAAACCAGGAGTAGGCAACCTTTCCCCTTTAAGGGCCAAGGGACTTCAGCTCCCAGAAGCCTCAGCCATGTTGGCCAATAGTCCCATGTTGGCCAATAGCTCCTGGGATTCTGGGAGCTAAAGTCCCTTGGCCCTTAAAGGGAAAAGGTTGCCTACCCCTGGTCTAAACAATGCATTTGGTTTTAAAACTATCAAGGAAGAGAGGCTAGAGAAAAGGGTGTAGTCAAATCTTATCACTGCCCCATTAAGTGTGAGACTCAAGACAAATAAATACTATTTGGTGTCCCTTCCAATACAATGGTCTTTCCCTTTGGCAACTCCCAAACCTGTCTGTTAGGGAATTTTCCAGTTGTCTTGGGCAGGTCTCTCAGTGCCTACATGACCTGCCATCTAGGGGATTATGGCTGACATCCCTCAGAGGTCAGTCTGGAGTCATAGAGGGAACTGCACATGTGTCCAAAATGTTATGAAAATGCACATATGCTAACAGTATGTTCAGCATTAATCCTGTCTTTGCATTTTCATCTTTGACCTCCCTTACTAACCATTCCAAGTTTGTGCTGTCTTCTGCTATTATTATGGCATCATCCATGTACCTTAGATTGTTGTTATTCCTTCCTCCTATCTTCACTCCTCCTCCTCCTGATTCTAGCTTTGTTTTCCTTTTGATATTTTCTGCATATAAGTTAAACAAGTATGGTATAGAATGTAGCCTTGCCTGACCTCTTTGCCTATTGGGAACCACTCTGTTTCTCCAAATTCAGCTCTGAAAGTGGCTTCTTTTCCTTGGTACTAATTTTTCATCAATACTATCAAATATGAAGGCACTCTCATGTCGTTGAGTGCATTCCATAACTTTTCATGATTTATACAGTCACATACTTTGCTGTAGTCAATAAAAAACTTGCTGAATTTTTTTCTGGAATTCTTTAGTGCACACCATTAGCCATCATATGTTTGCAATGTGGTCTCTTATGCCTCTTCCTTTCCTGAATTCTACTTACACTTCTGGCATTTCTCTCTCCATGTACATTTGGAGTCTATGCTGCAGAATTTTGAGCATTATTTTTCTTGCATGTGAAATTAATGCTATGGTCCTATAGTTGCTTCAGTCTTTTGTATCTCCTTTCTTGTGGATTGGTATATATATTGATCATTTCTAGTTTGTTGGCCACCTCTATGTTTTCCATATTTATTGGCATATTTTAGTTAACACTAAACCTGGCTCTGTCTGTGTGCATTATTTTTTCCTGAATATATTACTATGTAATTTTCTGATTCAAAGTGTCCCACTTCTGCCCATTTTAACTCACTCACATCTAGCATTGCTATTTTCATGCATTCCATTTGATTTTATACTATAAATCTAGTTCTCTTTGGCTCATACTTCTCGCATTCCATGTTCCTATTACTTGACAAATGTTGCTTCTAGCTTTTTTGCCTTCTTGAGCATTTCTGTTATTTGGCCTCTCCTTCCTTGTGTCATATTAGGTTTTTCATCTAAAGGTTTTCTTGGTGAAATGGTCTTGCAAGGAGGGAAACCTTTTGCCCCCCTTCATGCAGTGCTGATAAATGCCAGTTATGATGTTATTCCTGTTTCTCTGTGGGAGTTAGCATTAGTGTCACCCAACACTACTGCTGCTGCCCAGTAGCTGTTCATTTCTTTATTATACTTTCAGTTACTCCCTTCTCCTCCCCTCAATTAAATTTTCCTCCTTTCTCTATTCCAACTTTAGTGATATTTTATCTCTTTTTTTCAATTCTCTTTTTTTCTTTTCCCTACATGTCCCCCCCCCCCTTTTTTTTTTTGTTTATGCTCTGGCTCAGAGTTCAATAACTTTCTTTCCTGTCCTTTGTCCTCCCTGCCCACTCTCATCACTGGTGGCAGCAGCTGCAGTGTCCTTGTTATGGTCTCTCACCCTCTTGATCTCACTGACAGCATCCTCCTCCTCCTCGTTGTCTGTGTGAGGAAGGGACAGATGTTTTACCTCAGACCCCTCTCCTGGCCTCCCACCCTCCCAATCTCACTGGCAGTGCTGGTGTCCTCATCTATGTGGGGGTTGGCAGTGTGCCACCAGTGTACGTACATTATTATACAGGACTGGAGACTTCTGTTTCTCTAAAATAAATTGTGTCTTTCTTGAGTGATGCCTCTCTTAACCCATTCAGGAAATAGATAAGTAGATATAAAATAAAAATTGAGTCAAGAAGTAGAGCAAGTAAGATAAGAGCACAGGAGTGATTAGACTTCAGTAGATCAGTAGGAAAAAAGTTACAACATAAATTCATATTTCCAGTGGAATATGACACATGCCCATTGTGGATGACACATGCCATTCTAACATCATTGTGTAGTCTTTGCCCTCTAAACTCTGCACTTTGCTTTACCTGTTGGTAGTGGTTCTGATCTGACAACTGTAGGAAGGGTAAGAAACATCCTCAGTTAAGGGACCACACAGCAGAGCCCCCTGTACTGGACTTCAGATAGCTGACCTTCCCCTTCCTTCATCCAATTTTTATTTTTTTAAACAGAAAATGTATCTCCTCCTCAGGAAGGATAATTTATCATAACAGTCTCTTCCAAACTTGGGTGAACAGAGTCTCTCTCAGTAAACTCTCCCACAGAACCCTCTTTTTTTCCTATATTTGTTTTACAAATTGGGGTGAATGTGGGTTGAATGGGGACATATTAAGGATCACAGGCAGCAAAATGCCAGATATTGGGGATCCTGGAAATGGAATTCTCCCTGGAAATAAATATTTGTTTTATGGATGGAATATAGCCCAGGAAAATTTCATGTCTATGGGTTCCTGGTGTATATTCTGTTACAAAAAAACAACAGTCCAATCTTAGGAAAAGAGTTATGTCATTGGAAATAGAAGGGAGGAGAAATTATGAGGAAATTGGAAATAGGAGGGGGATGGATATATCTGCTAACATCTGCATTGCAGTATTAATGCAGTTTGACACCACATTAACTGCCATGGCTCAATGCTATGGAATTCTGGGATTTCTAATTTTATAAGGTAAAACTATACCTTTAGCCTTCTCTGTCAGAGAGCTCTGACATGACAACAAACTACAAATCTCAGAATCCTACAGCATTGCGTCATGGCAGTTAAAGCAGTGTCAAACTGCATCATTTCTGTAGTGCAGATGCAGCCAAAGCCACTACTGTGAAAATCTCTATTCAGTTTGGACTCAGATTACAGTCCAAAACAGAGCAAGTAAGCCATAATGTTTACTTTGTATTAAGGGTAAGGATTTGAGTTTCTGAGTTATGGATTCTGAATCCCAAACTTATGAACCTCATCAACAGGAAAGGGAATCAAACTTACCCCATGGTCCTATGGTAGCAGGATCCATCACATATTACCACGTCTGAAATACATTAATCTTTTGACCTTGTGCACAGGGTGTTGTCAAGAGAGAGAGAGCAGATGTGGACAAAGAGCTGTATATCAAAAGGACTAAGTTCCAAATGAGTCAAGCAAATGTCAGTCTATATCAGACAAGGTCATTTTTTTAGAATACTTAACCGATTCTCAGTATCTGTCAGTGGTTTTAATGAGGTAAATTTAAGGGGGAAAATCTCTGGGTTTTGCAGTGGTGATGATAACTGAAGTCTGTTTCAAATAGTACCAAACAGGTATCTGATTTGGATATTCATTAAGCACAAAAGAACAATTTGTTCCCTGGCACAATGAAAAGCCAATCTCTTATCATGTTCTCATTTGTAGTTTTAAAGGGGCTTTTTAAAAATAATTTCTCATTAACTAGAATGTTGCTTTTTTAAAAAGCACAAAAGCCATATATCTCCCATTCTAACATATAACAGTTATTCTTTCCAAGGAAGATAATAATTATCTTTGATTTTGGCAATCTTATGATCATTATTGTTGCTTGTCATTCAAATAAAGTGATACAGCTCCCAAGCAGATTGACTTTTCCAATGAAATTCAGCAAATTTATTTATTTATTTAAAAAAATCAATATTGACTTAAAGTGAATTTAAAATTTATATCAAGGTTCTGTTCTATTTCACACAGCAAGAATATGAAGTTTGGGTATTCACAAGAATGACTAATAAATGTCCCAGTATCTCAACAATTTAAGATATGCAGATGACACTGTATTACTTGTATAAAATAGCAAAAAATTATAACAACTACTTATGAAAGTGAAGGAAGAAAGTGCAAAAGAAGAGTCATAGTTGAGTATTATGACTTTATCACTTGATCCCTTTTCTTGCCACAACTGCACTTGTCAATGAAAACAAAATTTTACCTGTTTGTATTAATTGAATCATCATACATCTTTGCATTGCATGACTGCCACCATTACACTCCCTTCCTGACTCCCTCATAACCTTACCTTCCTACTGTATGCCCTCCCAGCAGAGGTGTTTTGTTTTTGTTTTTTTACAAAAGAAAATAAATAATAATAATAAAAAGATAACCAGGCTGCTTGGGAATAGCAAGTGGGAGGGAGGACAGGGGGCACTAAACCACATGACTGCTAATAAAGCAACTGCCTTGGCACCAATGTTTTGCACCTGGGAAGTAACAGAATTGTAAGCTCATTGATGAGTTTCCCCATCAATGAAAAGGGATGTCCTAATCAAACTTGGGGGAAGCATCAGTTACAAGTTGGAGATGACCTTGTGCAATAGGTGTTAATAAAACCACTTTTTTCAGGCCTAATCATAGGAGCTATGCAGATGTGCGGCTCTGGGCCACCTCTGCCAGCAGTGGATTGGGGCTGTGGCAACTGCATGCTGTGGCTCCAATCCTCCCTTTTGCCGCCCCTAAAAGAGTATGTAGTGGAGATTATTGCATCATCAATTCCCACCAGGATAGATATGGGTTGTAACTTTAACAGGCGGATCTTATCAGACAGCCCCATACTCATCAGTAGGAAGCCCGTATGCAATTCAGGTTTTTCCCAGAGCTTTTCAAGAATGGAATTTTCCTGTTCTTGAAAAGCTGAGGGAGAAGCCTGGATTAGATATGGGCTGCCTACTGCCTGGTATGGGGCTGTCTGATAAGGTCCATCTGTTGCAGTTACAACCCACATCTATCCTGGCTGGGAAATGGTGATGTGATAATCTCCTGTGTGAAAGAAGTTGTAGTCTAAGCTTTTGTAGACTTGATCTACTTCCTCAGATGCAGTTAAATATTAAGAAGACAAAAATAATGACCAAATATGATTTGTGTCACTTTAAAGTAAGTAATGAAGAGACTGAATGAGTTATGTTAATAGTTAAAGTTTTGCTATTCCTTGGCTCAGTTTTAAACCAAAATGGAGACAGTAGTCAGGAAATCAGAATATGATTAAAAGTGAGAAAGACAGCCATTAATGAAGTAAATAATATTCTCAAGTGTAATATCATTAAATACCAAAATGAGAAACACCAAGGCCATAGTATTTCCAATTTTATGTATGGTTGTGAAAGATGGACAATGAAGAAAGCTCACAGGAAGAAAATCAACTCATTTGAAATGTGGTGGTGCTGGCGAAGAATTCTAAAAATACTATAAAATTCTAAGAAGACAAATGAATGGGGTTTAAAGAATATCAAGCCTTAACTCTCACAAGAAGTGAAGATAACTAAACTGAGGCTGTCACACTTTGGATATGCCATGAGATGACATAAGTCAGTGGAAACAATAGATCACGGCATCCTCTTGGGCCGCTTGAGGGGGGTTAGGTATTGGGGGCACTGCTTTGCAGTGGTTCCGGTCCTTCCTTCCTCTCGGGTAGGTCCCAGAGGGTGCTGCTCGGGGACTGTAGTTCCAGCAAGAGGGAGCTCACCTGTGGGGTCCCTCAGGGAGCTATTTTGTCCCCGATGTTATTCAACATCTATATGAAGCTGCTGGGTGAGATTATATGGAGTTATGGTGCTGGGTGTTATCAGTATGCTGCTGACACTCAAATCTATTGCTCCATGTCTCGTTCATCGGCCTCGAATTCCAATGGCATCTCCTCTCTCAATGAATGTCTTCAAGCGGTAATGGGCTGGATGAGGAAAAACAGATTGAAACTGAATCCAGACAAGACGGAGGTGCTCATGGTAGCGGCCCCGAAACCAAGAATTGGGTTGCAACCTCCAGTCCTGGATGGGGTCACACTCTCCTCCAGTGACTGTGTTCGCAGTCTGGGGGTGCTCCTTGACTCATCACTCCTGATGACGAATCAGGTTAATGTGACGGTCAGGAGCACGTTATCAGCTCTGGCTGATTCGCCAGCTGCGCCCTTTTCTGGAAGTAAGGGATCTCAAGACTGTTGTGAATGCACTGGTAACCTCCTGCCTCGACTTCTGTAATGCACTCTACATGGGGCTACCCTTGTGCCTGGTTCGGAAGCTACAGTTAGTTCAAAATATGGCAGCCAGACTTGTTTCAGGAACACCTAGGAGGGACCACATCACCCCAGTTTTGAGGTCCCTCCACTGGCTACCTATTGGCTTCTGGGCCCAGTACAAGGTGTTGGTTATTACCTTTAAAGCCCTAAATGGCTTGGGTCCAAGCTATATCAGAGACCGCCTCCTCCCGTATAATCCTCCCCGCTCGCTCTGGTGCTCTGGGAGGAATTTCTTAGAGCCTCAAAGATCGAGGCTATCTGCTACCTCCCAGAGGGCCTTTTCTGTCGTTGCCCCCAGGCTCTGGAACGACCTGCCAGACGAGATCCGTCAATTAACATCTTTGGACAGTTTCAAAAAGGCTGTCAAGACAGATCTCTTCTGGCAGGCCTTTCCGGACTAAATTGCCCCGGCCCTGGACTGTTCCCTCTCCCCTCAGCGACACTATCTTGAACCCTGGTTGCCCTCGCAGTGCAACAACGGGGTAATGTGGTATGGTTTTTAATCATTTTAATTGTTATGATTTCCTGTTTAATTTGTTAATTAGATTTTAACTGTGTTATTGTTTAATAATGTTTTAAGGGGGGGAGGGATATGCTGTTTATTGTAATTGTGTTTTATGCTGTAAACCGCCTGGATTGGGCAACTATTGGGCGGTATATAAATAAAATTATTATTATTATTATTATTATTATTATTATTATTAAAAGATGAGACTGCTTAGTAAAGTGGAGGGCAAAAGGAAAAGAGGGAGAACATACTATTGCTGGATTTATTCAATCAAAAAGCAACAGCCCTGAGTTTGCAAAACTTTAACAGAGCAGTTGATAACTTGGGATCTGGATGTCTCTTATTCATAAGGCTACCATAAGTCAAAGTTGACCTGACAGAAAATAGCAACAACAAACAGCTGCTCATACACACATCTACTTTACTAGGGAATTCAGGCTGGCTTTTCAAATAGTAAGCTGTCAGGAGCAAGTAGATATATCCATAGTAGTCATAGCAGTTTTCTAATTGAAAAGGCAGCCTAGATAGTAAACCTGCATATAAGTAGGTTTATGGCGGACTTTCTCAGTAAGCAGATCCTCTTGTGCATCCTATGGGTAGGCCCACCAGTTTGCTACACACAATTCGTAGGCCAGGATTCCTAAACACCAGTGAATCATGATAAAACAAAGTATATCTAGATTTCATAGACATTAATTGTGAAGTAGTAAATTTCTCATAAGTAACTTTTTAAATGCTGCATGTAGAGTTTTGAGTCAAGGAGAGTACATGGGACAGGATATAGCCTATGGTTCTCCAAATAGGAGTGGGGTGGTGGAAGCTCAACAACCAATCCTTACCTACACCTGAAGTATTCAGTTCTTCTTTTTAAATAATGGAAACAACTTTACATCATTGCTCACAAGGTAAAGCTGATGATCAAAACAAAAGAAAAAACATGTTCCCATCAAGTTTGTAGCAGCTGACTTTCTCCCTTTTTCAACCTATCCCTGCCCTAAACTATAGCTGATGTTGTTGTTTGCATTCAAGTCATTTCCAATACATGGTAACCCTAAGGCAAAATTATCATGGGATTTTCTGGGGCTAAGTATGTGTGACTCCCCTTAGGTCACCCAATCAATTTTGATGACCAAGTGAGGAATAACACCTTAATTTCCAGAGTTGTAGTCCAAACAACTACACCATGCAAGCTTTAAAATTATATCATAAAGATCTTATACTGTAAATTTTGGAGCAATGCTCTTCATCTGTGTTAATGCTGAGTTGGATAAATTGCATCTCACTATTATAACCAGAGATCTAGGGTGATAGAGGGAGGGAAGAATTGTTGTCTCGCTGTGGGATTTTTAAAAGGTTTTTTTTGAAAAAATAACTAAATAAAATAAAATCAGGGGTCTTAAAGTGGTAACAAAGGGTTCTGTGGTACAATCAGTAGGGACCTGAGAACTATTTTTAAGGGATGGGGGTAGGCTGTAGGGTTCAACATCACAGGCAGGTTGTCATTAATTTTACTTACTTGAGATGCTTGCAAGGAAAGGTCAAATTACTTTTCTTAGTGCTTGATTATTTTGTTCACGTCTGACTGATAATTTCCGAGGAACCTCTACTACATAGGATTCTTGGTGGGCCAATTTTGACAAATTCAGGGGGCCTTGCTTCTCCAGTCTAGTCTTGGGGTGGTCTGAGCCCTCTCTCATTCAGGGTTGCTGCCAGCACACACACTGTTTCAATTTTATTAAAAGATGCTGTAAATGGAGGGAGAATATTCAGAAAAGATAATGGTAGCTATTTTGTTGTATGATGTATACATCTGTCATAAGGATTATGAGACTGTTATAAAGTGAATAATCAAAAGGACTGGGAAAAAAAATAGTCAAACTGTCATAGAGGAAACAAGGCAAACAGTACAGGGACCCAACAGTGGGAGGCAAAAAAAAAAAAAACAACAAAAAAAAAAACCAAAAAAAAAAAAAAACCATGCACAGGCAGCAAGTAAAGGAGACATATGGTCTTAGATGTCTCTACACTAACGCACAGAGCATGGGAAATAAGCAAGATGAACTTGAACTCCTAGCACAACAAAGCAAATATGATATAATAGGCATCACTGAAACCTGGTGGGATGAGTCTCATGATTGGAATGTAGAAATGCAGGGGTATAACCTTTTCAAGAGAAACAGGACAAACAGGAAAGGACGAGGAATAGCATTATATGTCAGGGATATTTACACCAGTGAAGAAATCCAGGACATCAGTCATGGAAGCCAGGTGGAAAGCATCTGGATAAAAATTAAAGGGGAGGGAAACAACAGGGATGTTATTGTGGGAGTCTACTACAGACCCCCAACTCAGGCAGAGGAATTGGATGATGCCTTTCTAGAACAGATGACCACACACTCAGAAAGGATAAATATAGTAGTAATGGGTCACTTCAATTATCCTGATATTTGCTGGAATTCAAACTCCGCAAAATCCTCAACGTCTAGCAAATTCCTCACTTGCCCTGAAGACAATTTCATTGTCCAAAAGGTGAAAGAGGCAACAAGGGAGTCAGCTATTTTGGATCTGATCCTAACTAACAGGGATGACCTAGTTAACGGGATGCAAGTGGTTGGATCTTTAGGTGGGAGTGACCACGTTCTCCTGGAATTTATTATACAGTGGAAAGGAGAAGCCAGGCATAGTCAGACACGCATTCTAGACTTTAGGAGTGCTGATTTTGATAAACTTAGGGAAATACTGGGGGTGATCCCATGGTCAGGAATATTAAAAGAGAAGGGAGTTCAAGATGGATGGGAGTTTCTCAAAAGGGAGATACTGAAGGCACAATTTCAAACAGTTCCAATGAGGAAGAAAAATGGGAGGTGCCTCAAGAAACCAGGATGGATGACTAAGGAACTTTCAACTGAACTAAGTTTTAAACAGAGCATGTATAAGAAATGGAAAAATGGGGAAATCACCAAAGAGGAATTCAAACAAATAGCTAGCACGTGTAGAGTTAAAGTCAGAAAAGCTAAAGTGCAGAATGAACTCAGGCTTGCTAGAGAGGTTAAGAACAATAAAAAGGGCTTTTTTGGGTATGTCTGCAGCAAAAGGAAGAAGAAGGAAATGGTAGGGCCACTGTGTGGAGAAGATGGCAAAAAGTTAACAGGGGACAGAGAAAAGGCAGAATTACTCAACACCTTCTTTGCTTCAGTCTTCTCAGAAAAGGCAAAGGGTGCTCAACCTGAGGATAATAGAGCAGAGGACAGAATAGGAGAATTTCAGCATAGAATAAGTAAAGAGATAATACAGGAATACCTGGTTAATCTAATTGAATATAAGTCTCCAGGACCAGATGAATTACATCCAAGGGTATTAAAAGAACTGGCAAATGTAATATCGGAACCATTGGCAATAATCTTTGAGAACTCCTGGAGAACAGGAGAAGTCCCAGCAGACTGGAGGAGGGCAAATGTTGTCCCCATCTTCAAAAAGGGGGAAAAAGAGGATCCCAACAATTATCGTCCAGTTAGTCTGACATCAATACCGGGAAAGATTCTGGAGCAGATTATTAAACAGAGAGTCTGTGAACACCTGGAAGGTAATTCCATAATAACAAAAAGTCAACATGGGTTTCAGAGAAACAAGTCATCCCAGACAAATCTGATCTCTTTTTTTGATAAAATTACCAGCTTGGTAGATGAAGGGAATGCTGTAGATATAGTATATCTTGATTTCAGTAAGGCCTTTGACAAGGTTCCCCATGACGTTCTTGCAAACAAGCTGGTAAAATGTGGCCCAGACAAAGTAACTGTTATATGGATTTGTAATTGGTTGACTGGCTGAACACAAAGGGTGCTCAACAATGGCTCCTTTTCAACTTGGAAAGAAGTGACCAGTGGGGTGCCACAGGGCTCTGTCCTGGGCCCAGTGCTATTCAACATCTTTATCAATGACTTGGATGACAGTATAGGGGGTACAGTTATCAAATTTGCAGACGACACCAAATTGGGAGGAGTAATTAATACCCCAGAAGACAAGATCAAAATTCAAAATGACTTGAACAGACTAGAAAGCTGGGCCAAAGCTAACAAAATTAAATTCAACACGGAAAAATGTAAAGTACTGCACTTAGGGCGGAAAAATGAAAAGCACAGATATACGATGGGGGACACCTGGCTGAACGAGACTACGTGTGAAAGGGATCTAGGAGTCCAGGTAGACCACAAGTTGAACATGAGTCAACAGTGTGATGCAGCAGCTAAAAAGGCCAATGCAATTTTAGGCTGCATCAATAGAAGTACAGTGTCTAGATCAAGACAAGTAATAGTGCCACTCTATTCTGCTTTGGTCAGGCCTCACCTGGAATACTGTGTCCAGTTCTGGGCACCACAATTCAAAAAAGATGTGGAGAAACTGGAGCATGTCCAAAGGAGGGCAACTAAAATGGTGAAGGGTCTAGAAACCAAGCCCTATGAGGAACGACTTAGGGAGCTGGGGATCTTTAGCCTGGAGAAGAGAAGGTTAAGAGGTGATATGATAGCCTTGTTTAAATATTTAAAGGGATGTCATATTGAGGAGGAAACAAGCTTGTTTTCTGCCACCCCAGAAACTAGGACTCTGTCAGGGACAGCCAGGTGGAGGACTTGGAGGGCTTTGAGGGGGAGGATGTGGGGCCAGATCCTAGCTTGGTGCTCCCAGCCCCCATAGACCTAGGTGAACCTGGACCTAGCTGTGTGGAGCCCATTGAGCAACAGCCTAGCCTTCCTCCTCAGCAGCCTAGCCTTCCTTCAGCAGAAAGCCTTTCCCCAGCAGAGGTTGCAGGCCAGGAAGAATTGAAATCCCTACCTTTGCTCACAGAACAGATAGGGAGGGGCTGCGGCGTTCTTGAAGGTTAGCTGAGAAACGCGCAGCTAAAGAGAAACACCTGGGATAGAGGTGCTGAGGCTAGATAAGCAGCTGGGAAAAGCCAAGCTCTCCGTCAAGGCTTATCTTGGATTCCCCGGTGAAAGCTCTTGGCTCTCGGCTTGACTTTAGACTGGTTAGATCCTGCGACCTTTGGAACGGCTCTGGACTATCTGCTCGCGTTAACCCTGGACCTTGGATTGCTCTCTGACCTGCCTTTCAGAACTCTGGACTTGTTGGTTGCCCACTGCAAACTCACAGTGGTACGTCACTTGCACTGGGTTGTTGTCTTGGAAGAGGCCCTGTCTTTATCAGCCACGTGTTGGCAGCTTTCCCGGACAGACTCGGAACAATGGGTGCAAGCTCCAGGAAAAGAGATTCCACCTCAACATTAGGAGGAACTTCCTGACAGTAAGGGCTGTTTGACAGTGGAACACACTTCCTCGGGGTGTGGTGGAGTCTCCTTCCTTGGAGGTCTTTAAGCAGAGGCTGGATGGCCATCTGTTGGGGATGCTTTGATTGGGAGTTCCTGCATGGCAGGGGGGTTGGCCTCTTCCAACTCTATGATTCTATGTCACTATAATGTAGATGGTGATTAATTTATTAATAAGAGAGGAAGGACTGGATCTTGCTTGTTAGGTAGAAGGAAGGCTGACTGTGATGCTTCAGTGAGTGATAGCCATTAGGCACTCTGCTGTTGCATTTTCAGACAACTTGCATGTATAGAGTATTTTCAGCTACTGAAAGGGTTAGAGCTGCTTCAGATACTTAATTGGATTCACAGGCTATCTCCTCATAGAATGAGCACGTCTTTCTCCTTCTCCCAACTGCATTAATACCATGGAAAAAGCATCTGCTATTGAAGATCAGGGGACCTGCTAGAAATTGCGAAGGCTGCAGCAGAAGGAGGCATTGGCAAAAATTGGAGAAGCAATGCCTCTGATCCAAAGTGCCCCTCTGCTTGTGCAAAACATATTTGGATGCAAGCCATAAAATTTTTACTGACACATTTTAAGATTTATGACCAGACTACTTTAAGTCATGTGTCAGTTTCATGTTAGTGTCAAAGAGAAACACAGCTGAGTCTCAGAAAAGTATTACAGGCACATCCTAGCTTACTATAATTCTTGTTCTGCTCCTCCAAGTTATTATTCATTATAAACCTCTGGAGTCATATATTTAGAATTCAAATAGACATTGACATGTGTTTAATCATTTTAAAGTGACACCAATAACACTACTCAATAGAAATGAGCTTAAAGGCCCTGTCAGCTCTGAAAGTTGTCTGTGGACTTTAGCACCCCTTAGCCATAAGATGCCCACTCATATTAAGCAGTAAAGTTGTTGTTTTATTTCACTAGCTACAAAAAGCAGCTCACTTGCATGTTAAATTTCCTTGCTTTGGCATCCAATCTTCAAGTTCTTTTTTCTTAGTTGTGCCAACAAAAGCAGTAAGATCTTTCTTTAATGAGAACAATGCTTTTCTGCCTCTGGAAATGGCAGGCAAGCTTGTCAACTCCTTGCATATTGAATGGAGAAACATGATTGCGATGTTGCAATTTGTGGACCAGCTATGTGTCTTTACAAGTAGCCTCTTCTCCATTTGGCACCATTTCCATGCAGAGGAACAAGGTGGCTTCCATGTTAATTGGGTGGGCTTGTAGTGTAAATTTTAAAAGATCTCTTCAAAGTGCTGAACCCTACCCTGAAAATATGTTCAGCATTTTGGATTGGCACTTTTCTTTTTAAATAAAACCTGAGGTGGATTCATTTCCCATCAACATGTAAGGCATCACTGCTTCCATGAACACAACACCTCTCCCCATTAACAGTGTGAAATTAGCTAGTTACCAATCTGGTACTTAGTGGGACTGCACACTTATTGGTGGCAGCAGTTCACATCTTTTGTACCTACTTGGTTCTGTTCAGTAGCTAGGCTTGACATATTCAGCTATTTGGCATTGCTATTTGGGTAACTGGCTTATTTGGTCACACTTTGGAAGTTTGTGTAGCATGTAACATTGAGAATAGTCTGCCTGTTGTATATCCTAAAATATCTCTCTGGTGAAGTGTGGCTGTTCTAAACTCTTACTTTGTGAAGATAAAGAACAGGAGAAGCCTTCTGGTTTCTGGACTTCAGGTCCTTTGACAATCAGTACAGGATGTGCTGGCATCACAAAGGACCCTGTAACCTGCCTTTAAGCTGAGTGGGTGATGAGATCAAGATGCTTACCAAAAATCTATCTAGGGCTCTCAACAGTTATCATTTTCTGCTCAACCCACAATACCATTAAACAGTCCATAGTAGATTATTTCTAAAACCACACAGCAACATGCACATCCTTTCCAGCTGCTATTGTCAGGGAAAAAAGTAAGGCAGCACCATTTCCACTGAGAGCACTGTTAAACCCCTGCAAATAGCAGAGGTAAAATAATAATGGCTTGGAAATGGGGCTGAGGTGGATAGGAGACAACCCTCTTCCTCCTGCAATGAAGTCTACTGGCCACCATTCAGTTAGTGAAATACACAAATGTAAGTACCCCTTACACCTGTTTCTTTCTATTGTCATTACAGAGTGTTGGGAATCAAGTCTACTTTTGGGGAATTTATAATTAGCTATTTGTTGGAATATCATAACACTAGATTAAAGGTAACTTCCCAGAGATCGTTCACAGCAGCAGCTCCTAAGCATTGGAATAGCCTGCCGGAGGAGATCCGTCTTATTAATACACTAGAAGCCTTTAAGAAGGCACTTAAGATGGAGCTCTTCTGGTGGGCTTATCCACCTGACCTTCCCAATTTGTAAAATAAACTAATTGTTTTATTAATATGACCTCCTGGATGTGTGAAGATGATGACAACCGGTTCACCGGATAGGGTATTGGTTTTAATTAGAGGGATTATGGGGTTTTATTGTTGGGGGGGATATTGTTGTTAGGTTTTTTTTTAATATATATATATATTATGTTTTGTATTTTTATATTACTTGTTATCCCACTTCGATCCACAGGGAGAAGCGGGAAATACAAATAATAATAATAATAATAATAATGCAAGAGTGAAACACCCAACTTCGCTTCACGAGATCTAACCAGGTGTATACCAGAGACCTAAGAAGTCTGGCAGAGAATTCAAAAAGAGTTATTGAATGCGGGCAAACAGCACTGTAAATCCAAGAGGGCAGTATTGCGTTTGACCTGGGCAACACTGTCCGTAATTGGCACCTGTGTGGTGGCTTGGCTAGAAGTCTTGGAATGCGGGCATCAGAGGTGGGGCAGCTGTGAAGGGGGAGCCACTCATCTGTTTGGTGGGGGCTGTGGTAGGAGCGATGTGGGCACCATCTGGCTGAGAGTGGCTGGTTGGCGGTCAGTGTCCAGGGCTGCGTTCAGGAGTTGGAGCGATGTGGGCATGTAGTCTGGTCTGCACGCGATAGGGCCTCAGTGGCATCTGGTTTTTCAGGCATCATGTTGGAGGCTTCCCTTCCTCTTGAAAGCTTGTAGGTGAAAGCAGTAAAAAGCATGCATTGGGGATGAAGATTCACCCCCCCCCATGTCTCTGGAGAGACGTGGCTAAAAATTAACTGACAATGCCATAGGTCGGCACAGAAGTCAGAGGCAGAGAAGCCAAGTGATGAAAGAGAGTTTCCCAAATCACCACACTTGCAAGGAAATCCATCACCAAAAGGGGGCACATAGCGCCAAACACATAGACACACCAACAATTATCATGCAACCAAAAGACTACTTGGGGCTTAAGGCCCATCTTATCTAATTCAATAACTATTTTGAGGCTGAGAGACTATAGCAGCTATGCTGTCTCGAAGCCTGTTGGCTTTTGCAAATTATCAATGAATTTGAGTCCTGCACCATAGCACTCTTTTACATGGGGGTGCACAGATAGGTTAAAACTGGTCAGGTGGGTCGCAGTGGCGATCCCTATAGGCTATTTGAACTGTGAGCACTTGGTCTGGGCGAAGCAGGGGTCGCCAGAGTAGGGGTCAGGGCTCTTGGGAAAATATGTATCACAGTAGAACCAGGATTTTCCTGGTCCTGCAAAAGATATGGCTGGATGTAGTTTGGAGCGGCGATTTAGATCCATTGCTCTGAGTGGGTTGGTCATAATGACTTGAAAGGTGGTGGATGGGTCTATAGTTGCGGTGTTTTCTGTGGCTGGGTTGCCCTAGGTGGGGCCTCCGTGAGGGGGCCCTGCTACGCTGATGACACCCAGATATACCTCTCCATGACCAGATAGTCTGCCCAGACCTCAGATGGCATCTCTCCTCTCAATGATTGTCTTAAGACGGTAATGGATTGGATGAGGAAAAACAGATTGAGACTGAATCCAGACAAAACGGAGGTACTAACAGTGACGGGCCCGAAACCAGGCTTGGGAATACACCTTCCAATCCTGGATGGAGTCACACTCTCCTCCAAGGACTATGTTCGCAGTCTGGAGGTACTCCTAGATTCGTCGCTTCACATGACTAGTCACGTGAATGCGACGGTCAGGAGTGCCTGCTATCAGCTTCGGCTGATACACCAGCTGCGCCCTTTCCTGGAGACTAGGGACCTGGAAACTGTGGTACATGCTTTTGTAACCTCACGTTTGGATTTCTGTAACACGCTCTACATGGGGCTACCCTTGTGCCAAACACAGAAACTCCAATTGGTTCAAAATATGGCAGCTAGGTTGCTCACTGGTGTATCAAGGAGAGAGCATATCACACCAGTGTTGAAATCTCTCCACTGGCTACCAATTAGTTTCCGGGTACAGTACAAGGTGTTGGTTTTGACCTTTAAAGCTCTACATGGCTTGGGTCCATCTTATCTTTGGGACCAGCTCTTCCCATATGATCCCCCCGTGCACTTCGGTCCTCTGGGAGGAATCTGCTGCAGCCTATGAAAACTAGGCTTTCACAGACCTCCCAGAGGGCCTTCTCTGCGACCACTCCCAAACTGTGGAATGGCCTGCCGGACGAGATCTGTCTGATTACTACTCTTGCTGCCTTTAAAAAGGCAGTAAAGACGGATCTCTTCCGACAGGCCTTCCCAGAGTAATTTCCCGGTTCTTCCTCTTCCTTTAGATGGTTTGGCCTGTTAATTCGCTCCCTTACCCCCAGCTGCTACTGTTTTTGTTTTGTTTTTATGATTTTATTGCTTGAAGCTGTTTTTAATACTCTTCTAGTTTAATCTATTTTTAAGGGGTGGGAGGGTTAGGGTGGGGTATTTGGAGATGTGTTTTACTCTTGTATTGTTTTAGCCTGTTGTACGCCACCCCGGTTGCTTTGCAGAGGGGCGGGTTAGAAATAAAAATTATTATTATTATTATTATTATTATTATTATTATTATTATTGGCTGATAGGGAGGAGGACCAACTTTGGGGCTAGTCCTGCATCTCCCTATTAAGTGAGAAATACAGACCAAAACTCTCCTCCCCCCCCCCCCGATTCTACAAGGGCGGGGTGCAGGCAGAGGCTATGGATGTGTGAATGACTGTGTTTTACCCAAGAAGGCTCTCTCTCTCCCCCCCTTCGTCCCCGGAAGGGTGAAGGCAATCAGAAAAGGAGTGGGGCTGGTGGCCGTGGTTGTAATGCCTAGTGGGCATCGGTTGTGGGAGATCTAGCCTGCATCTAAAGGCATGAAACTCGGCCACTTGCTTTCTGATCCAACATGCAAGACTAACAGATCCCATAACAGTGATAACCTGTATTGCCAGAATTATTACAATGGGATTGGTTACCAATTTTAAAATTTACTGTCCAGTGGCAGACCGGTCCCACTTTCCAAACCAAGTGTTCTTTGCTGCATCTTTGATTTCTTGTGACTTCAATAATCTGCTGGGCTTTGAGGTCTACAGAAATCTTAATTCTGGCCTCAGCCTGCTCGATTTGTTTGGCGGCCTGGCTCAAGTTAGTGAGTAGGTGCAACCATTTTGAGATTTATAGTTCATCTTCCAAATGAAATCCTTCTAGCAATTATGGGTTTACAAAATATGGCACCTCACTTGTATATTCTTTAACCATTTCATGAAGATAAAATTCCTTCCCAAAACAATCTTTTACATGTACTTGGCAAAAGCATGGGTTTACTACCAATCCGTGGTGAACTGAATTGGATAAATGCTAGCACAGACCTCAGCTGACATCCATAACAGCATCCAGAGGGTCCATGCACTCAGTGCCATCTCTTGTCCCTGTAGGGAAGCAGAGAGGCATCTCACTAACTGACTACGTGGGGAAGAGACTCACAAATGTCTTGGATAGGTCTATAATAATAATAATAATAATAAAATTTTATTTCTACCCCGCCCAATGGGTACCCAATCAGGGCGGCTTACAAGTTTGCTAAATGGGTCGATTATGGTCAAACAATACTTGTGGTGTTGGGAGGTAGTTGGCAAGGGGCCAATATAATCCATTTGCAGTCGGGACCAGGGGCCTATGGTAGGCACTGGGTAGGGCTCCTACCGAACTGGCTTTATGGGTGTCAGGTCTCCCTTCCATTCTTGTCATTGCGACACGTGAAAATATTTAAGTCTAGTTCTGTGCCAGCTAGGAATGAGAATTTGCTACATGGCTGGAGACACTCTCTCCACTATTTCTACAGGTCCTAGCCACTTTGCTGTGAGATTATGCCTTTGCTTAAAGAAATTTCTGTACATGACTTGCTTTCCAGGGTCCCACTGCTGAGGGTTGCACACCCAACCTAACCTTTTATCCATAGCTCTCATGTTTTGACCTAATTTCTCTGCTACTATTCTGTGTGTCTGCGTTCTCATCCATTCATGGTTTAAAACTACCAGCTCTAGCTCTGCAGGAAAAGTGGTGTTATCCAAAATGCTTCTGGCATAACCATCTTGCATCTGGTCATAACTTGATGTGGTGTGAAGCCGTGCAATGCTACAGTCTCTCTAAAGGCCATGAGGATTATGGGGAGCTTTGCATCCCAATCCTTGCTGGATGCTTTAACTATCTTTCTCATTGCTTCCTTCAGGGTTCTATTAGTCCTTTCAATGTGACCTGAGCTTTGGGGATGGGCAGCTATGTGAAATCTCTGTTTAATACCTAAGGCAGAACATAGGGCTTTCATGACTTCTCCTGTGAAATGGCTGCCTGAGTCATGGTCAATGATGAAGGCTTGGGGCAGTCCCGAGCAACTAAAAACCTGTTCAAATAGGATTCAGGCTGTGGTGTCAGCAGTGTTATCTCTATTGGGAAAAGCCTCGATCCATTTGCTAAATGGGTCGATTATGGTCAAACAATACTTGTGGTGTTGGGAGGTAGTTGGCAAGGGGCCAATATAATCCATTTGCAGTCGGGACCAGGGGCCTTCTATGCATTGATGGCAGATGGGGGCCTTAGGGCCACTAGAATCTGCATTAACCATGGTGCACGCTAGGCAGTTTTCCACCCACTGCTCTATGTCTTCCTTCATGCGGGGCCACCATCCCATTTCCTTGACTCTGTCTATGGTAACTTTTTTTCCCCTGTGTCCTATGTTGTGCGCAAACTGAATGAGATCCCCACGGACCTCAGTGGGAATTATCCAATGGTAAATTCCTTCTCCATCTACTGCCCACCATATATCTTCCTTTTGTACTATACTATACTTTCCTGTGGGGTCCTTGCCTACTGCTGCTAGCGCTTTGATCTCACTGTCTTCCTTTTGCAGCTGTGCTAAATCTAGGGTCTTGGGTAGGGTGTATGCCTTGGGTTTTACATTAATGGGGCCATGGGGGTAGTGGCTGCTGTCTTAGCTAGGGTGTCAGCCTTATTATTCCATTGGACATCTTCCTCTGTGGTTTTCTGATGGCCTTTCACATAAGAGACCCACGTGGGAGCAGTTCTATTCAAGATTAATTGGGCTGCTTCTTGCCACTGATCTGCATGTGCTACTGGCTTATTGTCACTAGTTTTCCAATCTCGGGTCATCCAAATAGGGAGTCAATCAATGGTTGCATTCACAGTCCACTAGGCATCTGAGTAAATAGCTACAGGGGTGTCTGGGTCCTCAAATTACAAGACGGCGTGGAGGGCTTCTACCTCAGCAGCCTTACTGGAGTGGGGCAAACGGTTCCTTGGAGGGTGTGCTGGTCATTGACTCTTATAGCTCCGAATCCCGTTAAGCGGGTCCCATCGGGGCAGGCGGAAGATCCGTCTCAAGACCAACACATAAATCTTTCCTGCATGGCTTCTGTCAGGGGCTTGCCTGCCTTCACTGGCCAATTACTTGGTGTGTTTGGAGGGAGGGGGCACTTGTGGGCTGATCCAGCAACTACTAGCCCATAGGGGGTGACCGGCTTGTTGTCTTGTCTATTATAATCAGTGCCGTGCTTGATTAATTTTAGGGTCCATTTGGCTATGCGGGAGCTATGGACTTGGCCATCCTGAATCTTGCCTGATAAGATATACTTAAGGGGTCTATGTGGGGTTTGAACAATGACTTTGGCACCAGCGGGTCAGGGCCCATATCAGAACCAAGAAGTTCTTTTCGCATGGGCTAAACTTTACTTCCGTGGGAGAGAGGCTTTTTGAGGTGTAAGCTACTACCCTATGCACATTGTTCCTAAGCTGAGTGAGGACTGCTCCGACATGGCTATCTGCTATTGCAAGCTGAACGTAAAATGGCTGGGTCACATCGGGATGTACTAAGGCTGGAGCTTTGGCTAGATCCATTTTCAGAGTGGCAAATGCTTCCTGTTGCTCAGGATCAAGGGTCAAGCAGTTCCTTCTTAAGAATCCTGCTCCTAAAATGCCATCGTCCTCTCCCTGGTTCTCACACACCTTGATGTAGTCTAGAATGGGTCCTAAATAAATGGGGAAGTCTCTCCAAATGGCGGCTTGGTGCTTGCCCTTCCCAAAATCTATTAATCCATGCTGTCCTGTGTCTTATTTCCTACAGTGGCTAATTTGGGCTGTAGTGTGTTAACTGTGGTGCCCGAATCCACAAGTAGAGTGGCGGGCTTGGGTTTGTCTTGGGACCCCACCTTTACGTTTACAGTTGGGCATCCCCAAAAATCTGGTTTCAGGGTGGCTACTATCTGCTGACTAGGTGGAGGGATTGTGGGAGTTGGAGGATCTGGAGCACTGGTGGGGGTAACTGTGGAGACTGGGTTCCTTAACAACTCCAGTCCTGGGAGATGGCTGTGGGGGATTACAAGCGTTTCAGGCAGGAGGGTCTTCAGCCCAAGGGATCTGAAGGTCTGCCCTGGCCCTCCATGAGCTGCAGGATCCCGGGCGTCCCTAGCCTGACTGACTGGGGTTCTGCATCGGATTCTGGGGTGCAGGGGCATTAAGGTTGGTACTGGGTCCATTGGGATCTTGACTGCCTAGGGCTTGGAGCAGCAGCTCGGTGAGTTCATGAGTGGGCCAACCATGAAGGTCCAATATGGTGTATCCCAATTCCCTCAGTTGTCTCCAAATAGGGCTCCTAATTTCGTGCAGGGGGGTCCTTGCCGTAGTCTGGGTCCTCTGGTCCTCTGGGGTAACTCCTAAAGCCTCTCCTAAAAGGGTTGTTGTTGGGGAACTTTCCTGGCTCACTGGACATGGGTTGAGAATGGGGAGCAGTGTTCCGGTATGCAATCGCGTGGACCGGTTCACTATCTTTATCTGTCTTCCTTCCTAGGCTGCAGGAGGTTTTTCCTGAGTTTGCTGCCACTAAGCTCTTAGCCATACCTTTCTGTGCTTCTCTAGTCCAGAATATCTGGGAAGCTGCCTGAATGTGCTGAAAAAATCCTTGCCAATCTATTGTGCTCAATTGGTGGTAAGTGGGACCTATGTATATTTTAGCTGCCTCATTTAAACCTTGGTACACCTCTTTTATGAAATCAGTACAGTTCAGAAGTGGCACCCCGTCACGATTAAGGCTAACTTCTTCAGCTAGGATCATTAACATCTTATTTCTGGCTACATAAGTGTCAGGGGCTTCGTCTGGCTGTTGTACCTCATTGTGGTATTTTGCCCCTTTGGTGGTGCCTGGCCAAAGGATTTGCACCATTATGCGTATCCACTCTTTTAACTCTAAGTTTGCCAGATCATAGTTGGAAACTGCTGCCTCAAAGGGGCCTAAGTAGGCAGGATCTATGCTCAGCCTGGCTATCTGTGTAAGGTCCTGTACCTTAGCTTTCAGGTAGGAAAGGGTGATGTTGGCGATCCATTGGACTCCAGTGTGGGGATTTAGCCTTCCTTGCTGGTCTGCAAGGGCTTTGATTTCCATTAATGACCATGAAACCATTTCTTCCACTATCTTAGTAACTGTGCCATTTTCTGAGGTGGCTTTTGTTTCTACCATACTCCGGGTTTTAACTGGGTCCATGGGTATACCTGGAGTGCACCCCTCCATGGGTTCATTCCCTTTTGGGGGATTCCATTGGGGATTGTACGGTGAGGGAGTCTATGCCTCTACTGGCGATGGACTCTCCTGAAGGAGGTTTGCCTGTGTGGTTGATTCTAAAATACTTGGCTGCACTGTGGCCACGAGGGCACTTTTTAAATTGACTTTGCTCTCTAATTCCCTAATTTTGGCCTCGCACATGGTGTGGTCGGCCTGGGCCGCTGTCTCCGTTTTTTAGGGCAATATAAAACCTGTGGCATGTTTGGCTTTTCCCAATTTAAATTCTAATTATGCAACCTTTTGTTTCAGGGCAATATTTTCCTGTTCCACCCTATCTGCTTTTTGTCTCGCTTCATGGGCTCTCCTAGTGAGATCCATATTCTCTGTTACCTTGTCCCTTGCCTGCGTTACTAATTCTCCTATTTGTTTCTAGGACACTTCTACCTCTAATTTGTATTCTTTATATTTTTCCACAGCATCATGGGCTAGGGTCCAGATTCCTCATGCTGCCAACCTATCTTTCTCTGCCTGTGGGATGCTTTTTAGTCCCTTTTTGGCAGTCTTGATGTTATAGACCTCTAGCAGGGTCAGAAATGGATCGTCAGTCAGGAACGCCCCAGAGATCCAGAGATTGGGTCTTTTCTTGGTGCTCCACCTCTGAAGCCTGTTCTCCAGCCCCTGGCCCAGCTCTCCCCAGTGGAGGAATGGCCATTCAAGTACACTACTGCAGAAAAAAAATGAGTTTCATCTGTGGAGCTCTTTCAGCATGCTGGGCAAAATAGGATCTCAGCCATTGTTGACTTGTCTGTTACTATGGCAGTGGTCAAAAGCAACCAGTAGCACTTGGGTGGGTAAGGGGATCTACCTTTTCCCCCCTTCAGCAGCTCAGATACAGCCTCCCCTGTGGTATTATTCTCGTACATGATTGCTGTGATAAAGTTGAGTTTAAAGTCCCTTCTTCCCAATGTGTATGCATGTCTCCTCTCCCACCCTAGTTCCTTCCTGTGTGTGCACTCAGTCATTTGCTTCTCACCCCCCTGACAATACTGCATTTGGTTTTCCAGGCCAAAAGAAGTTTGTGCACCCTCATTTTAAAAATATAATGTTGGAACAAGCTAATGTTAAAATTTGTGCTGAATTCTGTTTCTAGGTCTTTTGAGAAAGAATCTAGTGTTAGGGAGGAACCACTGCTAGCTATAAAATACTGGTGGTGCAGAGGAATGTGCTGACAGTATTAGATACTGAAGAACTTTTAGCAATTTACTACTGTGAATCAGCAGCTATTGTGCAATCATGATAAATGTCTCAGGCACTGTCCACCATTTTCCCCATATATCTTCTTGATTGTATTCAGGTTTGGTTATCAGAGCCATGGTTCAAATATATAGTGCACTGGTTTGGTGGAAAACAGAGAGCTGTTCTGATGATAAATAATGAGACTTTGTAGCAAACATCTATTTATTGACACATAATGATCTTGCATCAAAAAATTCCTGGTAGTCTAGCACTGGCAACAATTTGTCTTTCTTTTTTCTCCCACAGGAAGAAATTGATATGGGAAATTGTCTAATGTAGAAAGTACAACAGAGATATACCAATGACAAAGGACAATAGAAATTTGCCTTTTTAGAAAAAGAGAAACATCAAACATTAAAGAATGGTGGACTAAGGTTTGGGAGATGATGAATATGGACAAATTAACTGCTTTAATTCAAGATACATTTCTATTGTTGGAAAAAATAGAAAATGAATGGTCCTTGATAAGAAAATATAATATTAGTTAAGACAATGGGATATGTGAAGATTGGAATACCAAGCTATTAGAATGCTGAGAATCGATACCCTATTTGAAGTTAAAGATAAAATGTAATTAATAATAATGTTTGAATCAAGTGTATTGATACAAACCAGCCTTGTATTTGGAAATGATTACTTTATGGTGAACCAAGCTGAAGAATTAGGAATCAAATTTAGTACCCTATAGAAAGATCTAGGGAAGAAGAATTGCGGGTCCTCAAAATAGATTCATAGAATAGGAGTAAAACAATATTAAAATAATATAAGGTGATTTCAACCGGGAAGTCTATATTAATTTTACTTACAAAAAAGCAATTGTATGTTGATGTTTGTCATTATTTCATTGGTATTTTATGTCTATGTTTTGTATGTAAAGGTTTATTAATAATAGTAAAAAAACTGTTTTTGGATGCTCAGCAGTTAAGATGCTGACTCTGACAATTGCAAGATCAGCAAGTTGGCAGTTCAAGGCCCAGATGCCATGTGACAGAGTGAGCTCCTGCCACTAGTCTGAGCTTCTGTCACAGATCCTCATTACTGTTGGTGCAGGTGCTAGTTCATGTCCTTTTCCTCCTCCATCACCAAATGAACTCTTTCACCCAACTCTAGATTTTTACAGACATTAAGACTGCAGTTCACCTGCTCTGGTGGGAGAGTAACAATCGAGGAAGAATATATGCATTTTTTGTCATACATGATGTAATTGATGCTATGTGTGCAGGAGATATATACAGAATATTCTCAAATGCTCTTATCCTCAACAGATATATGGACACATCATATTAGGGTGGGGTGGGGGAAGGTTCCCCCCATATTTGGGGAACTTTGTACAAAATTTAATGACAAGATATTTGTGTGTGGGAGGGAAAGCTTTTAACCAAAAGAAGAGAGCTTATGGCCTTTTGTGGACTTGGGGGTGCTGAGAGGGGTGCATATACAATATTTTTTTATACAGGGCAATCATGCTTATCAAGATGGGGAAGGTCTGAATTTTGGCATTTGTTGGGACTATGGCTATCTACAAAGAGGACTAAAGGAGACAGAATAACATTTTTCATATGTGTGATTACCTGACACATGCATAGTGCTTGAAAAGAGCAAATACACACATGCACACATGTATGCGCACACATAGACACACGCACAGATATTGAATTTAAAACTTTTCCTTTCACAATTGACCTCACATGTAAAACAATTCAAGCGGTTTTCATGAACTGACTTATTTAAAAGTGCTCTTCAGAAGCCTTTATTAAACAAACATACACACAACTTAACAAAATGCATAAACAGAAGTCAAGGGTATTTTGACTGATAAATATGTGCTAAAACAACAAGTCATCACTACAGCTGTGGGGTTTTGTTTTGTTTTGGTTTTTGGTGTTTTTCTTTCTTTCAAACCTGATTTTTCAGTGACATTTGAAGATGTACACCAAGCCAATTGTTTGGACATTAAATCAAGGATTTTTGCTAACTAAAATTGCACATTGAAAATCACAGGTTTCTAATTATAATCCACAGATTCTGTATGCAACAATTCAACCATCCATGACTTGAAAATATTTTTTTTTAAATCCCAAAAAGCAAACCTCAATTTTGCCATTTTATATAAGGGACACCATTTTACTACCTTATTGTATATAATGGGATTTCAGCATCTATAGATTTTGGTATCCATGCTCTCTCTCTCTCTCTCTCTCTCTCTCTCTCTCTGTGTGTGTGTCCTGGAACCAAACCTTATCCAGTGGATACCAAGGGCTCACTGTATATCATTTGCCTGAGGTTACAATATTAGATTTGTAACTCAATGGACGTTATCACACTTGCAGTAAGGGAGCGGCGAGAAAGCTGGTCGGAATCATTTCGGAACCATTTTGGGCTCATTCCGGAATGTGCCCGGCAAGCGGAACACATTACCACACTAGAATGGAATCAGTGAGGAATGTGAGATTCCGGAATGGTTCCGCTCCGGGGGCTCGGAACTCCTGTTCACACACAAGTTGAAAGATCCCTACCTCGATCCGGCAAGGATGTTCATGCACATGCGCAGACAGGGCAAGGCAAGGGGAGGGGATCCCTCTCTGGCGCTGGCAAAGCAAAGCAAGGCAAGGGGTCCAGGAGGGGATCCCTCCCTGGCGCTGGCAAAGCAAGGCAAGGCAAGGAGTCCAGGAGGGAGGTCCCTCTCTGGTGCTGGCAAAGAAGGGCAAGGCAAGGGGTCCAGGAGGGGATCCCTCTCTGGCGCTGGCAAAGCAAAGCAAGGCAAGGGGTCCAGGAGGGAGGTCCCTCTCTGGCGCTGGCAAAGCAAGGCAAGGCAAGGAGTCCAGGAGGGAGATCCCTCTCTGGTGCTGGCAAAGAAGGGCAAGGCAAGGGGTCCAGGAGGGGATCCCTCTCTGGCGCTGGCAAAGCAAGGCAAGGCAAGGGGTCCAGGAGGGAGATCCCTCTCTGGCGCTAGAAAAGCAAGGCAAGGCAAGGGGTCCAGGAGGGAGATCCCTCTCTGGTGCTGGCAAAGCAAGGCAAGGCAAGGCAGTGGACGTTACCACAAGTTCCCGGCTGCGCTCCAGCTCCAGGTGTGCTGGTGGGGAAGGTGTTGGTCCCCCGGCAGCCCCAGCGCCTCCGCCTCTGCTCCCACTTGGGGAATACCGCAAGGAACCATCGGCCGTAAAACAAGGCAATGCGGAATGACAAGGATCTCGTGTTTATACCTATGCCGAGATCAGCGTCATTCCGGTATAGTGCCGACCGCTCGGGTGTATTCCTTAAAATTCTCGGAAGTCAAAAGGACTGAAACGAAGCTGAAATGACGCCGAGACGAGGTAGGGAAGGGCGGGGTTTGCTGCGACGTCGTGTGAACACACGGAAAAAAGTCTGAAACGAGGCTGAAACGAGGCTGAAGTGAGGCTGAAATGACGCTGCTGTAGGGCCAGTGTGGTAACGTCCAGTGAGAAAATTATAAATTATATATTATGATAAGATTGTTCCTTCATCACTATTTACAATAGAAAGGTGGTATCCAAGAAGATATTTTTTAGCCTATTTATTCATCAAGCTCTTGTGTCAGCTTCAACTACCACAATAGACTAAAAGCATCAGCTATGGTTGTACTGATCATCCTTAGAAGGAGAGAACAACAGCCACCATCTGCTGGACTTGAACTTCTCCCCCACTGACTTCCCAATTTCCTTGTGTGTTGTGTCTTTTTAGATTCTAAGCCTAGCACAGGGAACTGTCTTATTAACAACTGTAATTCACTCATGTAAAAACACACTGATGGCATAGCAGTAGCAGCAGCAGCAGTAATCATAATTATAGCATAATGATCATTCCTGTAACAAAGTACATTTGGGATGTTCACAAGTTAGAATTTAGCACACCCTACACCTCTCTTGCTGAATATGGGGTTTTATAATTAATATCTAGCGTTGAGAGGTCATGATGACTGGCAAAAATCAGAAAGAAGTTACATTGGCCTGAGGACGTGTGTGAGACCTAGGTACAAGAAAATGGGTTTGCTGACCACCTCGCACCTCCCACCCAGACTCTTTGCATTTCCTCTTGGAATGGAGGCAAAGGGAATTCCATGACAAAACAACTGGAGACTGTACTCTGTACCTCACCTCCTGATGTTTCTACATTCCCCTTCCTGGCCAACAATCAAGGGCTTGTCTTAAATCTAATCAATATTTTGTTAGGCCAAAGCCAAAGCCATTAGCTGTACTAGATCCCTTTTATCAATTCCCTGGGAAAGTCATCAAGACCTTTGTGATATTGAATAATGCACCAAACAACTCTTGAGGGTATGAAATGGGAAATAAATATCAGCCCCAGCCCTAGTCATTTTGTTCACAAATAGGGGCTCTGTTCACAGATCAGGGCTCCATTCCACTCTCTCTGTGGAAACCTCAGATGTTGTCTGAGTCATTATCCATTTTCTGGGGATTATTCTTCAGGACTGGTAATTATTTTGTTCTTTAACTCCTGATTCCTCTCTAGTCAATCTTCCATACCTTTTTTTCCCTCATAGCTTTGTCTGGTTCTTAAGGTTGCATTGGTATTTGTATGTTTGTGTACACTCTTGTACATTTCTAAATAAAGCCCTTCTATTATCTGAAACCAGAATGTTATTTGCAGTTAGTTTTGATATACATAGGTGAAAAGATCAGTGAAAGCATCCTACTCTCACAGGCCTTCTTTTGAAGTATAATTTCCTCATGATTCCAAAGAGATGCTGGCACTGTAGGTCCTAGGTCTCACACCCCCACTTTTAGGGTAACAGTATCCCATCAGCTAAGGCAATGTGTTGTTTAAGGATGTGGTAGAGATCCTTCTCTGTTGTTGCAACCCAATTATGGTATGCCCTCCCCATAAATGCCTGACTAGTATCTACATTGTCATAATTTAAACACCAAGTGAATATGTGGTTGTTTGCAAAGCTTTTTTTTGAGGGGGGGTCTGTTTTTTACTTAGATCCACATACATGTATGGTTTTGAATTGTTAAAAAGTATTTTAACTGCTTTGATGATGAGTTTATATTTGCTTCTCATAGAACAATTGGGTAGAATAATGCCATCACATATGGACAAAATCTTCATATCAAACCAAATCTACATATCAAACAAAATCTACAATGGCCAGAGGATTTTTTTTAATTGTTGAAAAGTGGGAATCTCAGTAGTATGCAAAATTTGGGAGGGGATTGCAAATCATATCCTCACCCTTACAGAAAACCAATCAATTGCTAATTTACCTTCTTTATCATACTACAGTGCTTTTTCCTTTCTTTTGGAAACTGGCTGCCCACTTTTAAACTGCAAGACATCACAGTTCATATCATGGTACAAGGAGAGCCTGGCATATGAGATTGTGTGAGACGAACTAAGAACAAGATATTCCCATAGAGTACTGGAACAATAATGTGTCAGTTACAATGTTGGCTAAGTATCCCTAGTCTTTTCACTAAAATTTGGCAACATAGTTTCAATTTGCCAGCTGTCAAAAGACACAGTTGCTTGCCTCTGAAATATGTGAGGTGTGTGCATGGAGCTTAAAAAATGAATAGGAAAACAAATCAGATAGAAAAACATGAGCACAAACAATGTTCTTTTTATATTAGTTAAATTTAATACATATTTTTATATCCATAATGAAAACAAGTGGATCCTTTTCATAGTCATTATGTTTTTGGATTTCCCACGTACACATTTCTAATAATTTTTAGAGATATTTCCTGCATATAGCATTATTGGCAATGCTCCAAGTGTCTTTGCCAAAATTATTTTATGACTCAGTGCATGGGGAAAAATGTTTGGCATTGTCAATTGAACTTCTGTTTATTGACAGCTAGTGGATTTACTTCCCCTGAATGTCAAACAAAATAAACAATCCTTTATTTTTGATCACCTTTGTTCACCTTTTTCAAATATTCACATTTTTAGTAATGCAAAATCATTTGGGATAAAAAAAAGGTAAAGGTAAACAAATCTGTCATGTGCACTTTCTTTGGCCTATTCCCCCTGAAATCTTACTTAGGTTTCCATTTTGTTGCTCCCCCAAATGCTATTTCTGCATTAGCATTGGTGAATGTATAAACTGGGCTTGAGTCTAATGGAATTGGGAAGGATAGACCTCTGTACAAGTTCAACAGTAGGGTCTTTTATGAAGAGATATGTAAATATTCATACATTTCTTTTTGCTGGGCAAAAATAAATAATTTAATCATATTTGCAGGTCAGGATTTATTCTGTGAAAAAGCCATCAATTTTCTTGCCAAGGAAAGCAATAAATTTTGCACAGAAGGTAACCTTTCTCTGCAGAAGATCAAAATTGCTTCTCAGTAATTTCTCTTCTGCACAGAAAATAACATTCTGTGTAAGCAGGTATGTGTAAAAGTTCCGCATGAGTTTTTTTTGTGCAGACAAAGGTCCAAAACACACCACAGAAATAATCCAGTTTGAGACCACTTTAACTGCCCTGGCCGAGTGCTAGGGAATCATGAGAATTGTAGATTGTTGTGGCACTAGCGCTCTCTGACAGAGAAGGTTAAATTTCTCACAAAACTACAGTTTCCAAAATTCAGGAGCATTGAGCCAGGGCAGTTAAAGCAGTCTCAAACTGAATTAATTCTGCAGTGTGTTTTGGACCCTTGACCTAAACTATGAAGATTCTTGTCTGTTCAGAATTCTCCTTATCCTTATATATATATATATATATATATGCCTTTCTCTACATACAAACATACATGCATGCGTGCATGAAAGTCTTTCCATCACTAAAGGCCTAAGCAGACTGCCAGAAATAGTGCATATTAAATTGAGGCACTGCCCTGGCTCAGTGCTAGGGAATCATGGGAACTGTATTTTTTTCTGGGACATTGAGCCTTCTCTGTCAGAGAGCTCTGGCGCCACAATAAATTACAGTTCCCATGATTCCCTAGCACTGAGCCAGGGCAGTGCCTCAATTTAATGTGCACTATTTCTGGCAGTCTGCTTAGGCCCTAAGTTCAACATTCACTCTTAATTCAAAAAAATCAGGTGACTTTACCCTCTCAGCTTTGACTTTTTAGTTCTTCAAATCCTACCATCATTTTTTCCATACTTTGTATCATATTGTGAGACTTTGCTTATTTCCTCCTACACAAAAATTCATACACAGGTTTCTTTCAAACTTTCCTCTGACGCACACTACTTTTTGTACATACTTTTCTTAACGTACACATTTTGTACACATTATTCCCATTGATTAACATGTGCTTGTGCATATTTTTCAGTTGTATGCATTTTTGGCACCTTGATTTTCAAAAAATATACTCATGTTTTTGTGCCATCCCAAGGCTTGCAAATGTGCAGATTTCTAAGGGAAGTGCACTTTGTCTTGTAACAACTCTTGGGAGGTGTAATATAAATATGTTCTGACAGCAGTACAATTCTTTTCTATCCCTACTTTTATCCACCTGGCCCTAAATCCAGCTGTTATTCCTAACAAAAGTAAATTCGTTGTCTCAGTCACTGAATGACAAGTCAATATCTTATGTAAATTTCATTAATTTATTGGTTCTCCTCTAGTTGGGACAAACAATTAATTTAGGATCTGGAAATAAATGTTTATATGACTGCTGGGTTATGGTTGCTTGCAGAGAAATGCATGGCCTCCTCTACTTTGGTCAGACTTTGGGTGCCCTATAGTAAAGATCAAGCAGTTTGCTTGGAGCAACATAGTGTTCCAAGCACCATGATTGACACATATTAATTGCCAGTTTGAATAAAGGTTGGATTTAGGTATGGAAATGCATATGCATTATTTAATCTATTATATAAAAATGCAAGGCAATAAGCTAGGCATTATATGTGACTGAATCAGTTAATGCCAGTGAATCAGTTTGAGATAATCTCATCTAAATTATTGTGTAAGCCTACAATATCCTTTTATAGGTATTCTTGAATATTTGGCAGCTCTATTAGAATCATTTTATCTAATTATATTTTAATTAGATTCTATCTTTATTAAGACAATAGAACTTTGAAGAAACATGCCAACTGTCAGGAGAAATTAGCTAATTCATATTCTTTCAAAGAAAGTAATCTCCATATCCCAGAGAGTGCTTTCTCCACCAACAATTAATTCTCAAAGTTCTTTTTATTCAGTATAGGGGAATTCTTTATTTTTTTTTCCTGCTGATTACCCTTCAACTTTCTGCCCTCTCTGAATTTCTTCATTACTTTTAATAACTGTACCATGAATTTCAACAACAATTTAAAAGCTGGATTTGAAGCATTTGCAATGTGAACTATGAAAGTTTTTTTGAGAGCAAATAATATACTTATGCAGATTAGGCCAATTCTCAAAGGGATTCTTCTGTGTTAAAAGTCATGTGGAGATAAAATTGAATAGGCTCAGCAGCCAATTCAAATTAAACCTGAATTGCTTTCAAGCTTCAAATGCACCTGCTTTGTTTTACTTTTCTGGAGTCTTGTTATCTGACAGGCTATCTAAATAGTGCTGTTTTTCTTCAATATATTGTGCATTAAGAATTGAATTTCTTTCCTTCTTTGCTGGTGAAATTACTTTTGGATTTCATTACTTGAGAAGATCAATGGCCTTTTAAAAATGCTTTCTTTCTTTTTGGCTGAATCTTTCTAATCTACACTAGTCAAAATGCCATTATTTTGTGCTTCCAAACCATTGTAAAAAAAACTTACAAATTTACTAGAAAGGAACAGCATTAGAGCAGAGTCTAGATCTAGATTAGTGTAGTATGACATTTGGTTACCTCATTAAAGCAGGATTTTCCTCTTTTTGTGGTGCTCTGAAAAGAAAAGCTCTGAGATGTGCAGGTCAGAACTTGAGACCCATGCATCAACCATAGTTGTCCACTGCTTTTTGTTCAAACACATATACATAACACACAGAGAGACTGACAGAGAGAATATTTTCCAATTTGCAAATTAAGAGAGAAGTCTTAGCTAAAAGGGGTGTTCCTAGAGCAAGATGAAATGCGGGAGAGACTCCTTCTCATTTACTTGGGGAGATGAGATAAGGAACATTTAATCTAGCCTATTTACTACAATTCAGAAGATGGATACAGAGTAGAGAAAGGGTGATCCATGACATTACAACAACTGGAAGTGGAAATCTAACTCAGTAAATACATAGGCGAGTCCTTCTGGAAAGACTAGAAAGGAATTGGTGTCTGGACCCCATATAGTTTGTTTGTTTGTTTGTTTTTGTTTTATATGCCATTTTTCTTCCAAATGGGACCCAGAGCACCTTATGCTCACCTCTATCCTAACGCTTTTGTCTCCAAATGGTAAAACACTTTGGACTTATTTGACCCATCCTTTGCCCCAGATCATGAGAGTATTTTTTTCTTCTTCAGATAGATATTCTACACCCAGAATGGAAACTGTGCACAAGTAGTTTTTTAGGAATAAGCGTACCACATATGCATAGAGCCAGCATGATGTAGTGGTTTGAGTGTTTGACTATGACTCTGGAGAGCTAGGTCAAAATCTCAGCTTGGCTAAGGAAAACCACTGGGTGACCTCAGGTAAGTCACACTCTCTCAGCCTCAAAGGAAGGTAAAGGCAAAATTCCTCTGAACAAGGAAGGGAGGGTGTTTAGATAGATGTAGTATTGTATGTCTATGAAAGAATGTAGTGTAATAAGTGTATAAGTGCATAACTGTCTTTTGTATATATGTTGTTTCTCTTTTGTACTTGTTTTTGTTAAATAAAAGAAAAAGAAAAAGAAAAAAATTCTTCTGAACAAATCTTGCCAAGAAAACTCTGTGATAAGTTTGCCATAAATTGGAAACAATTTGAAGACACACAACAACAATATAACATATTTCTAGCTTAAAATACAATACCACATTTCTCAGAAACAAAAACAAAAAATCAAGAAGACTAAGAACAGCTTTGAAAAAAACCTGACATAAAATTGACTTCAAGGGCCATCTCACAAACAAGTACCTTTGCATTTTATTACTCAACATTCTTCTTTCAGATGAATATGTCAATTGACTGTTGTGAAGAACTCTAGTTGTATATTGTTGCTTTAAGAAGTGGTCATTGAATCACTCAGAATTAATAGCTCAGCCTGGTTCAGGTCTCATCTGAAGGCTGTAAGCCATGGTGTCTGAAAACAACATTACTGATTTTCAGAATTTACAGATATAACCCTGGTTTAGACTCATTTTAGCTTTTACACAAAGCTCTAAATTGTGTCTAGTATGTATATCTATCTGTATAGCCTTTTCTTGTTGGACTCATCAAATTCCAGGAATAATAAATACATAAATGAATCTAAAACTGGATTTTGGTGGCATCTCTAGTTTCAATTGGTGTGTGGGGATTTACTTTCTTATTTTGTAAGTCATAAGGTTGCATTCAAATCTAATCATGGTTAGAGTAGCCCTACTGAAAGCAATAAGTTAGTTTATTCCTAACTCACCTGTACCATTGATTTATTAGTGATTTTACACCAAACATGATTAAATCTGGACCCCACCCAGATCTCTGTAGCTTGAAATAGCAAGCTTTGGTAGTATAGGAGGTATCTTTTGAAACAGAATATATCAAACAGCTGTTTATTAGATGGTAGTATTTTTTCATAGTGTATCTACACTTTGTAGTTGAAGAGTGGTTGAATTTGATTTACAATTCAGAGTAATCTTTCCATCTTTGCATATTTCTTTATATAGCACATTTTCAGAACAAAGCATATGTGACATACTAATATTGTCTGAGCTGGCTAAAGCACTCAGTGCTTCATCTGTCATTGATGAAACCAAATGTATATTTGTTGGACAAAACCATTAACAGCAAAAGTCTATATGCAAGTGGTATTACATTCCTGAGTGGTTACATTTTTAGGGTGGAAAGTAGTATAGAATTGGTTGATTCTCTCCCTTTGGAAAAAATGGGAATTAATTACAGAAACTATGCAGCATTATTTAAAGGATTTATATATGAGACCTATGTACTATTCATCTTTAGGATTATGGAATTATGCCTGATGCCATCTTCAAAATGCATAACCACTTATAATATTTTAGAAGATTATTTTAAGAAGCACTTGATTGAATTCTTCTATCCCTCTGGTTAAGACATCATTGTTCTGAAGGGGTAGTTAGGAAGCAATCAGTTCAAAGCCCTGCTCTTGAATCCTTGAATTAATGGGTGCCAATTGGTAGAGCTCATTAGTGGCCAATATACTGCTTAGTTGCTATTCAACCAGCCTTCATTTTACAGCTGCAAAAGACTGCTTTCCAGAAGAGAAACAATAGTGATATGATGACTGCCATCAGCTAGGCACCACTCATGTTCCTAAAAATCATTCTAAATTTATTTTTGATACCTCAGACAAGCAGCTGTTTAGTCCTTCAGTTTTGGCTTGGCCTTTGGTTTTTTGCAGTCCTACAACTGTAAATTCCTATGTATCCTTATCCAGATAAAAATGTTACTTTGCTCCTGTACTCACTGTAAAAGTATTTAGGATTGCAGCCTAAAGCTAACCTCAAACATTGAGTTATATGCTGCCAAATTCCAGTAATATCTAAATACTTTTGAATTCAGAGAGTTGCTAGAGAAGATCTTTGACAGAATTATTGTACAACACAGCTTTAGAGAGGGTCCACTCAGTTCATTGTACAGGGATGTTGATGATGGAGGCAACTCATGTTGCTATGTGTGTCTTGGATCTATTCTTAAGGATGTCTAGTACAGAGCTTGGAAAAATTATTTTGTTCATTAGCCAAAAGGTTGGGATTTCTGAAGTCTGTACTCCATAAGTAACTTTTCCAAGCTCTGACCAATGCAGAAGAGAAAGTACTGAAATTTGTTTGACTTTCTATTGACTTTGTATCCTGATCTAAAAGGCTTCATCCAACAATGTGCCAAAATCAGCCACGCTGCACATATATGTACACAAACCTGTCATGTTTTGATCATGACCTCCATAATATTCACTGAGCTTCACCTTTATTCATCATAGCCTAGTTTTGATGCTATAGGCAAGGGACGGTGAGATCCACAAGATGGAAAATTGATAGAGAGAACAATAAGGTGGTTGTAACAGATATATGCCAAGATCCGACGTCAGTTGCATAGTATAATCTCCACATACAATATGTGTTGATTGTGATCCTTGTATTCAATAAAAACATTGCACAAATTAATACACAAGCAAATGTACACCTAAATGAACAATGGAATATGCAAGCAAATATACAACTAAAGGAATCTACAATAAATTGTACACCCATTTCAGTAGGAACAGATGATTATAAATTGATACTTGAGGGAGCGCCTCTCCCATATGTGTCTGCACAAGGACTGAGATATGCTGGGGGGGGGGGTACTCTGTTTCCCACCTTGAGATTAGTACATTGTGTTGGAACATGGAACTCCAAATCTTTTTCCACTGGAGCACCAACACACTTGTTATTTAAGCATCAACTTGTCTGTTCATCCAAGCCTTTGGACCTTATTAATTCAACCCAAGGCTACTTTTTCTAGTTTTAAAAACATCTAAATTTTTAAAAATCTGTTTTTAAAACACTGGCCAGATATAAAATAGCACCAGATGTGTAATCTTGCTTCCCTGACTTTAAATTGAATGTGGATGTTGGACATTTGTTCCTTTAGAGCAAGTCCCTGGCTGACATAAAATAAATGTGAAAGCTAACCCTTTTAATGCAGTGCCAAATTCCAGTAACAACCAAGAGCTTCCAGTTAGTTCTGAGTTCATGAACACAGAAATATCCAACTGTCTCTACAGGGGAACTTATGCATGCATATGACACCAAGAGGATTCTGGCCATAAACTTGTCTATCATGGCAATCCATTCAAATTCCTAACCTATTTCCTTAAAGTTCTACCATAAGCATAACTTAAAGCAATACTATTAAATGATTTGTTATGTGAACTCAAATCATGCTTTTATGGGACAGCAGACCTAGATAGGAAGAGGCAGAATAATTCTGACTTTCTGAATATTGTTATGTCTTTGCTGCAAATCAAATTTAATTTTTCAGAAGGATGACATATTACTACAATACTGAGTTCAAACGTCCTTTTGTTATTCCAAAAACAATTAGAGTTGGTTAGGATTAGTTAGGAGAACAACCCAATTCTATGTAGGTTCAAACACAAATCTTAATTTGAGAACTTAAATGTTAGTGCTTCAGAATGATCATCATTTGAAATCAACAGTTATAACATCTTGTTTCTTGTTTCAAACCTAGAACTTGATGAAGTTTTCAGACATATGAAGCATATATGGGCCTCTACAGATGGCCCATTTTGGGTGGCTCTGGGCCGCCCCTGCTAGCGGTGGATTGGGGCCCCAATCCTCCCTTTTGCTGCCTCCAAAAGAGTGGCAAAAGGCCACCCTAAGTGCTGGCGCTGTAGCTCTTCTGCACCCTTTCAGTGCAGCATGTCTAGACGCTGTGCCAGAAGGGCGTCTTGATGCCGCACACCATGCAAACAGGCACACACTATCAGGATGGCATCGGGATAGCTGGCATGCTGCTGCCTTGCCCCAACTCCACCCCCAGGCCAGCCCTTTGGGCCAATCTGCAAAGCCCCTATGTCTGCTAAATTTCAAAAACGAAAATGCAGCAGGGTTCATGCAACATTCCTTTTTTCAAAAAGGAGCTTTTTAATTTCATATCTTAATTTCTTGGTGGAAAGTATATATAAGGCTAATTGCCATTTATGAGAAAATTAAGCAGGAGAAGTTTCAGAGGAATAGATGCACAGAATTTTCTGCAAGATCAACCTTTCAAGTGAGGATTCTCAACAAAAGATTGTCTTGTCTCCCCATGTCTTTTGTGGCCAGTTATAAAAATTGCATACAGCTTAGTAGAGCATGCAACATTTAAAAAGGGTAGGCACAATTGACATAGGACTATTTTTAAGTAGATGGGGAGTACTCAAATTTGGGAGGGGAAGAGTTGTTCACTTCCCTTAACTCTTATGAAAATGGCATATACCATGGAAGTATCCTTAGGGAGGAGTTGGTTAAAACCTTTCCAGATTAATGGAAAAGTTACAGTTTTGTTCCTGTTCTTTCCAATTTTATGCTGACTAAAAATAAACCAACCTGGAAACATGGTACAAAAAGTCCTTGATTGTACCAGGAGCTGACAAAAAATATTCTGGGATAAAAACAAACAAACTATAGCACTGATTTCCCACGCAAGCAAAATCATGCTCAAAATTCTGCAACATAGGGCCTTTTCAGACTGCCAGAAATAGTGCAAATTGAATCCACTTTAACTGCCCTGGCTCAGTACTAGGGAATCATGGGAATTGTAGTTTATTGTGGCACCAGAGCTCTCTGACAGAGAATGTTCAATGCCTCAGAAAAAAACTACAGTTCCCATGATTCTCTAGCACTGAGCCAGGCAGTTAAAGTGGACTCAATTTGCACTATCTCTGGCAGTCTGCAATGGCCCAAAGACTCCAACCATACATGGAAAGAAAGATCCTAGAGGTCCATGCAGGGTTCAGGAAAGGAAGAGGCACTAGGGATCACATTGCAAACTGAATGGAGCACACCAGGGAATTCCAAAAGAAAATCAGCATGTGCTTTATACACTATAGCAAAGCCTTTGACTGCATAGACCATGAAAGGCTATGGAATGCTCTTAAAGACATGGGAGTATCAACACATCTGATAGTCCTGATGAAGAATCTGTACTCAGGACAAGAGGTTACTGTCAGAAGAGAACACGGAGAAACAGAATGGTTTCCAATTGGCAAAGGGGTCAGACAAGGCTGCACCTTTTCACCCTATCTGTTCAACTTGGATGCAGAACATATTATAAGAAAAACAGGCTTGTTCACAGAAGAAGGAGGAGTGAAAATAAGAAAGAATATCAACAATCTAATATATGTAGATGGCACCATAATACTAGCAGAAAACCTCACAGACCTGGAACACCTACTAAGGAAGATCAAAGAAGAAAGTTCAAAGGCAGGCTTAATGCTGAACATAAAGAAAACAAAAATAATGACCACCAAGGACCTTCACAAGTTCAACCTAGACAATGAAGAAACAGAAATAGTAAAAGAATTCTCATACCTGGGATCAAACATTGATAGAAATGGGGATTGCAGTCAGGAAATCAGAAGAAGACTAAGGGGGGGTTGCAGACTGCCAGAAATAGTGTGAATTCAGTCCACTTTTAGGGTTAGGGTTAGAGTTAGGGAACCATGGGAACTGTATTTTATTGTGGCATCAGAGTTGTCTGACAGAGAAGGCTCAATGTCTCAGAAAAATAACAGTTCCCATGATTCCCTAGCACTAACCCTAACCCTAAAAGTGGACTGAATTCACACTATTTCTGGCAGTCTGCAACCCCCCTAAGAATGGGGAGGATGGCTATGAAAGAATTAGAAAAGATTTTAAAATGCAAAAATATACAACTCAGCACAAAAGTTAGAATCATACAAGCCATTGTGTTCCCTGTTACTATGTATGGATGTGACAGTTGGACAGTTAAGAAAGATGACAGGAATAAAATCAATTTATTTGAGATGTGGTTCTGGAGAAGAGTGCTGAGGATCCCATGGACAGCCAAAAGGACAAACAAGTGGGTCCTAGAGCAGATTAAACCAATAACCTCCCTGGAAACAAGGATGACCAAACTGAGACTGTCGTACTTTGGACATATCATGAGAAGGGAGGACTCTTTGAAAAAAAACACACAATAATGCTGGTGAAGGTGAAGGGAAGTAGAGAGGAAGGCTACATGCTAGATGGATGGACTCTATCAAGGAGGTCACGGGTATGAGGTTGCAGGATTCAAGCAGAGCAGTGGAGGACAAAGGGTCTTGGAGATGTCTCAAGGGCAGCTAACAGCAAAACAAAACAAGTATGGATCTCTGAAATAAATTCAAAAAAAGCAGGAACAAAATCTGGAACTTTTTGATCTTTTTAATCAGTCAGGATGCACTATTAGATTCCGGATTAGATCAAGTAGCTTTGTAAGTTCCTCCTACCTGTCCCGTGCATGAAATCTCCCCTGCCCACCAAAAAAGCCCTGAGCTAATCCAAGGTAATCTCACTGGCACTAGAATATGTCATGTTCATTGAAAGATTTTTTAAAAGACTGATCAGACTTGGTACTGTTTGAAAACAACAGCTTCTGGCTTTATTTTGAGGTTTCTTATTCATTTCACAAATTTAAGTTAAATTTAATATTAGTTAATTTAATTAATATTATTAATATTAGTTTTAATAGATTAGAATTTATTGTCCTGTTAAAGATACCAAAGGTATCATATTTGCATTTAAAGCAAGACATATGACCATTAAAGAAAATTCAGCGTTGATATAAAAACAGGCTGCCAGCCTCACACTCACATGTCATACTTTATGACATTTCTATTGCTTTGATACTTATTCTGAATTGACAGCAAAATAGTTGAAAATAGCATTTGTCCTGCATTTGTCCCACTGTGTCTTGTTTTATCAAATATGGATCAAGCCTTTCATTTGTAAAACAGTGCATTTAGTGCTCATCTGGTTGATTTAAGGATTTTTTGAAAATCCAGCTGCCTGCAATTACTGATTACAACTGTATCTCTCAATATTTATTCAAAAGAATATAGAATCAACAAACAGATCTTTGGTAGTGTTTGATACAGAACAAAAATGCATTTAATAGACTTATGTCAGCAGCTGTGATTAAAGTTGAGTGGTAGTTTTACTTTTGCAAACTATATCCTTCCTAAGTAAACTCAGAAGGTATGATACACAAAAGGTATGCAATTTCAGGCTGCATCAGTAGAAGTATAGTTTCTAGATTAAGAGAAGTAATAGTGCCACTCTATTCTGCTTTGGTCAGGCCTCGCCTGGAATACTGTGTCCAGTTCTGGCCACCACAATTCAAAAAGGATGTGGAGAAATTGGAGCGTGTCCAAAGGAGGGCAACTAAAATGGTGAAGGGTCTGGAAACCAAGCCCTATGAGGAACGACTTAGGAATTTGGGGATGTTTAGCCTGGAGAAGAGAAGGTTGAGAGGTGATATGATAGCCGTGTTTAAATATTTGAAGGGATGTCATATTGAGGAGGGAACAAGCTTGTTTTCTGCTGCTCCAGAGACTAGGACCCGAAACAATGGATGTAAGCTCCAGGAAAAGAGATTCCACCTCAACATTAGGGGGAACTTCCTGACAGTAAGGGCGGTTCGACAGTGGAACACATTCCCTCGGAGAGTAGTGGAGTCTCCTTCCTTGGAGGTCTTTAAGCAGAGGCTGGATGGCCATCTGTCAGGGATGCTTTGATTGGGAGTTCCTGCATGGCAGGGGGTTGGACTGGATGGCCCTTGTGGTCTCTTCCAACGCTATGATTCTATGATTCTATGATTTATATTTACAGGTTTACTTAGTGTGTTTGCAGAGGAAAAAGAGGTGGACAAGGATGTCTTGAGTCCCTGTTCTGGGGAAAAGGAAGGATACAAACAGATAAGGATGAGGAGACATAGTAGTAGGAGGACAGGGGCTGTAGGCACTAAAGTGATGAGGGTTGTGACATTATGAAATTATGGGCTTCTACAGACCAGCCCAAAGGGCTGGCCTGGAGGCAGAGATGGGGCAGGGCAGTCACATGCTGGCCACCCCAACCCCACGTGGACAGTGTCCTGACGCTGTGTGCCGTTACGCATGGCTGTGGCATCAAGCTTTGGCTATTAGGGTGCCCTTTTGTCACCCCTAAAAGGAGCAGCATTTTGCCACTCTTTTTGGGGTGTCAAAAGGGAGGATCGGGGAGGATCAGAGAGGATTATAAGGATCTTTTGCTTATAATCAATCTGTGTCTCCCGTCTTCAGCCCCCCCTAAGTTTTTAGGGAATATATCTGTATTTCTAGATCCTGAAGGCTCAGAAACTGGCGGGGCAGTTTTAACTCATGATGATGTCCATTCCACTGCCCCTATTATATGGGAAGAAGAAGAAGAAGAAGAAGAAGAAGAAGAAGAAGAAGAAGAAGAAGAAATCTATGTGTGCATTAAGTCATTTTAAGTTATCAATGGGTTTCCAGCCACAGAAAGCAAATGTGGAATAAAGGCTGGAATTAAGTATCACACCAACTCATCTAGAAATGTTCTGTATTCATGATCCTTACATAGCCATGATCATGGGATTAGTGCCCCTGCTTTACCAGGCATCAGTTGCACATAGAGAAGGAAGTCCAGCAGGTTAGCAATTGGTTGGCACAGGTTGATGAGGTTTCTGCTACCCTCCCACCAGAAAGTGGCAATTAGAAGCCCTTGTTGCACTTCTATGTCACACCTTCACTCACTAATGGGAAGGAGGTGGAAGCATTATCCTCCTGTGTTCTGATTGCTAGCGGAACAAATCTCTTTCTTTGGGTGTCGCTGATGCCTGGTAAATTAGCTTTGGGTTGTGGTACTGGGAAAGTCCTGGTGACATTACTTAGTTATGAAAGCATGGTTGAGTAGCCCACATAAATTGCAGCCAAAGTTTTTAAAATCCTGATCAGTTCTATTTTTAAGTGTACATTCTTCCAAAGTGTTCATTTTGAATTACCCAGTGAATATGGACACACCTCAAAAGTCTTTTCTGTCGGGGACTGAATGACCTTCTACCTACTATCTACAACATTTCATAAACTGGGTAAGCCTGTGCAGCACCCCACTGTTCTAGGCATTGCTATCAGCACACTTTTTTTTTTGGGGGGGGGTGTATCTAGACTCCACATCAGCTCTCCAAATTATATATGGGATGTCATTAGGTTCCTAGGGGAGAGGCTACGATTTATTGGCAATGTTCAAGAACACACCACTGTAGTTACCAAGAACCAGCATGGGTTTGTGGTTTGATTGTTGAACAAGGATTTTGGAAGAATAGGATTCAAATCTCTGCTCACGGAAGTTCACTGGGTGGCCTTGGCCAAGTTACACTCTTAGATTCAAGGGATAGCAATGGCAAACCTTCATTGAACAAATGACTTGAAGGCACACAAAAACAAGTTACCAAGGATGCTGAAGACTTTTACACCAACATTCTCCCACAAAGGTTATGTGTTATTTAGATGGGGCTATAGAACAAATAACTACCAAACTCGAACTCATTGTATCTCCTAATAGTTATTTCCTCTTTGGGGAGCACATATATCTTCAAACAAGATAACTGCCACCATACTATAACAAATACAGAGCAAACTTATGGCCATGCCTTCTCAGCCTCTCTCCCTAAAATCTTCACATCTGTCTTTTCTCCCTAGACTCATAGATAGAAAGCATTGGGAAGCCCCACCAGGGCTTCAGTAACTTTTCCTTATAATCAATCTGATAACAGACACTCACTTTTTTTTTACTCAACTGTGCAGGTAAACATAAGGCTGAAACCTATTTATTGACTCATGATTAAAAACTGATGAATGAGCCTACTCTAGTTGGAACCAGGAAGATTCAGGTCATAAGCATTACTTTATAGAGAAAGGCTATTGACTGCTACATATGCTGACATATTTCCAGATTTTAACCAGAGCACACCACAAAATCAACTATCTACAACCAATAAACATACCTGTTCAGACTTTTACAGCAGGCCCTCTGCAAACTGTAATATATATCCAACAGAGAATAACAATAACAACAAAAATGTAGACCAGCATTCAGGGATAATTTATTACAAGACAGACCCTAGACACTAAATGACATCACTTATCATCACTGGCAGTGCCAAGCTGAAACCACTCAAACATCTCACAGACCTATAAACCACAGTGGAGAATAGAAAATGATACCTTTTTTTGTCACAGGTGTTGGGTGGTGTGTCTGTATTTACTTATATCAGTGGCAGCGGAGGGCTGGCGTCCTCGCCGACAGAGACTGGGAAGCCCTGCTTGCCTGTTTGCCTGGCTCTGCTCTGAGACACCTGTGGGAGACAGGGGGTGCTGTCTGCGTCAGCGGAGACTTTAAAAACCCTCCCGCTTGCCAGAGAACATCAGCGGCAAACATTTAGGGGGGCAATAGAGGACCAATTGTTTTCTCAGACCTGATGTTGATGTGGGTTGGCATAAGAATCATAGCATTAAGCCACCAAGTCTCCCACCATCTGACCGTGATAGTACTTGAGTTCTGGGATAGGGGTCGCTTAATAATAATAATAATAATAATAATAATAATAATAATAATTTTTTTATTGCCCACCCCTCTGCTCGACAATCGGGGTGGGTTACAGCATATTAAAACATACAAAGTTAAAAGCATTCCCTCATCCCGCAATCTAACCCTCCCATCCCATTAAAACAAGATTAAACTATTGAAGAGTTAAAATACAATAATACAATAATACAATAAAAACAATAAAAACAACAAAACAGCAATATTGCAGGCAGCAATGGACAGTAGGGCAAGCAGCAGCAGGGGGAACAAATGAAAACCATCTCCCCTGAGCCGAAAGGTTATTCTGGGAAGGCCTGCTGGAAGAGATCCATCTTTACTGCATTTTTAAAAGCAGCAAGGGTGATAATAAGACGGATCTCATCCGGCAGGCCATTCCATAGTCTGGGAGCGGTCACAGAAAAAGCCCACTGTGAGGTCTGGGACAACCTAGTTTTTATTGGCTGTAGCAGATTCCTCCCAGAGGACTAGAGGGTGTGGGGGGGAACATATGGGGAGAGGCGGTCCCTAAGAAAAGATGGACCCAAGCCATGTAGGGCTTTAAAGGTCAAAACCAACACCTTGTACTGTGACCGGAAACTAATCGGCAGCCAGTGCAGGGATTTAAGCACCGGTGTTATGTGCTCCCTCCTGGATGTTCCTGTAATTAACCTGGCTGCCATATTTTGCACCAGTTGTAGTTTCCGGGTTAGGCACAAGGGTAGCCCCATGTAGAGTGCATTGCAGTAATCCAGACATGAGGTTACCAGAGTGTGTACCACAGTACATGGATATGTACCATTTTGTTTGAAGGAGGCGGCGGTTAAGCTGCTTCTGAAAAAGCCTTCCCTGGACCCCTTGGATATGACCAACTATAGGCCAGTCTCATTATTACCATTCTTGAGCAAGGTGATCGAGAGGGAGGTTGCTCTTCAACTCCAAGCTGTCTTGGATGAAGCCGGTTATCTAGACCCATTTCAAACTGGCTTCAGGACAGGCTTTGGGGTTGAGACTGCCATGGTTGCTTGACCAACCATCTGCGTCTGAGCATTGACAGGGGTAGTGTCACCCTATTGGTGCTCCTAGACCTCTCAGAGGCTTTTGACATGATAGATCATGGCATCCTCCTGGAGTGCCTGAGAGGGTTATTTTTATTTCTAACCCGCCCCTCTGCAAAGCAACCAGGGCAGCGTACAACAGATTAAAACAATACAAGGATAAAACACATCACCAAATACCCCCCTTAACCCTCCCACCCCTTAAAAATAGATTAAACTAAAATGGTATTAAAAACAGCATCAAACAATAAAATCGTCAAATAAAACAACAAACAATAGCAGCTAGGGGTAGGAGAGCAGATTAATAAACCAGACCATCTAGGAAAAGAGCGGGGAGATTACTCTGGGAAGGCCTGTCGGAACAGATCCGTCTTTACTACCTTTTTAAAGGCAGCAAGAGCGGTAATAAGATAGATCTCATCTGGCAGGCCATTCCACAGTCTGGGAGCAGTCGCAGAGAAGGCACTCTGGGAGGGCTGCAAGAGCCTGATCTTCATGGGCTGCAGCAGGTTCCTCCCAGAGGACCGAAGTACACGGGGGGGATCATACGAGGAGAGGCGGTCCCTAAGATAAGATGGACCCAAGCCATGTAGGGCTTTAAAGGTCAAAACCAACACCTTGTACTGTGCCTGGAAACTAATTGGCAGCCAGTGGAGAGATTTCAACACTGGTGTGATAGGCTCTCTCCTTGATACACCAGTGAGTAACCTGGCTGCCATATTTTGAACCAATTGGAGTTTCTGGGTTAGGCACAAGGGTAGCCCCATGTAGAGCGCGTTACAGAAATCCAAACATGAGGTTACCAGAGCATGTACCACAGTTTCCAGGTCCCTAACCTCCAGGAAAGGGCGCAGCTGGCGTATCAGCCGAAGCTGATAGCAGGCACTCCTGACCCCCGCATTCACCTGACTAGTCATGTGAAGCAACGAATCTAGGAGTAACCCCAGACAGCGAACACAGTCCTTGGAGGAGAGTGTGACTCCATCCAGGACTGGAAGGTGTATTCCCAAGCCGCTGGGTGAGATTATTTGGAGTTATGGAGCTGGGTGCTATCAGTATGCTGATGACACCCAGATCTATTTCTCCGTGTCTCGTTCGTCGGCCTCGAATTCCGATGGCATCTCGTCTCTCAATGAATGTCTTCGGGCAGTAATGAGCTGGATGAGGAAAAATAGTTTGAAACTGAATCCGGACAAGATGGAGGTGCTCATGGTAGCGGCCCCGAAACCAAGAATTGGGTTGCAAATGCCAGTCCTGGATGGGGTCACACTCTCCTCCAGTGACTGTGTTCGCAGTCTGGGGGTGCTCCTTGACACATCACTCCTGACGACGAATCAGGTAAATGCAACAGTCAGGAGCGCTTGTTATTAGCTCCGGCTGATACGCCAGCTGCACCCTTTTCTGGAAGTAAGGGATCTTGAGACTGTTGTGCATGCGCTGGTCAACTCACATCTAGATTTCTGTAATGCGCTTTACATGGGGCTACCCTTGTGCTTTGTTCAGAAACTGCAGTTGGTGCAGAATATGGCAGCCAGAATAATATCAGGTACATCTAGGAGGGACCACATTACTTCTGTATTGAAGTCCCTCCACTGGCTGCCGATTAGTAGGACGAGATCCGTCAATTGACATCTTTAGAGAGCTTTAAAAGACAGCTTCCTTGTTAATGTAAATTAGAATGTTGCTGCTGTTCTCTTATTGTTAATATGTTATTTGTTTTACCTGAACTGTTGTTTTAATTTGTAATTCAATTTAATAATTTTTTCAGGGGGGGAGGGTTGTATGGGGATGTTTTATGTATTATGTATGTGTTTTTATTGTTGTTAGCCGCCCCGATTGGTTTCAAAGGGGCGGGATATAAATAAATATTATTATTATTATTAGTAGTAGTAGTATTGACAACATCCCAATATTAAGCAACAACTCACTAGCAACAATAGGTCATACCAGAATGACATGAATACAGGGACCATATATTACAGGTCATGCTGCAGACTCGTATAACACTTGTGTTCTCATATCTACTTTGGCAACACCATTACAGGATCTGACAAATCATCCAGAATATCACTATATTCACTTGCTTTTCTCCCAATGTGAATACGTGCTGAATTCTGCCAGCACTTTTCTACATGGGACAAACAGGTGAATCCTTACATAAAATAATAAATGGATAGAAATCTGAATGGCAATAAAATGGCATGACTCAGAAATCTGGGAGAGAACACATCTGCTTCTTAGGGCATTCTGCCACTGATCTTAAAATAGTCATTGTGTAAGAGAAAAAAAAACTTTAATGTGAAGTTTGTGTGTGCAAGAAAGTGAGTGAGAAAGATTGCTCAGTAATAATTTGTTTGACAGTTCTACTCTACCAACAGATAAGTGAACCAGGATTATTGCTCTTTATAAGTCTACAGGTATCAGTTGACTTATTTAATACTACACTGTTATAGCACTATATTCTACTTTAACTGTCACAGCAACATCCTAACGAAACCCTGGAATTTGCAGTTTAGGGAGGGGTGTTTAGAATTCTCTGCCAGAAAGCACCTGGGCTTCTCTAAACTACAAACCCCAAATTCCACTGGATGTTGCCATGGCACTTAAAATAGAATATAGCACTATATCAATGTAGTATGATAAGAATAAAAAATGTTTGTATTATCAGCACTAGTTTTAAGAATGGCCTGTCTTGCAAATGTAATTGCAATTTTCAGTACTTTATTTATTTTTCCTCTCACCCCACTGTTTGAAGTCCCACTACTGATCATGTGTACGCGCGCATGTGCGCACACACACACACATTAATTATTAGATAACACTTCATATATCTGGTGAGGAAAACTTATTGTACAACAAATCTGTTAATCATTAGGTGGCATCCATGGTTTTGTTGCCCTACTCCCTCTGGATAATGGGAACTATTCCCACCCATCCAAGAGCAGAGGAAAAAGGCACCTCAAAAACAAAACTAAACAAAACAAAATAAAAAACAAAACAAAAAAAACCCCTGAGATTTCCCCCATGACAGCTGTTGCACCAGCACAAAGAAGTCCAAATGCCATTTTATGGATAACAAATTGACCACAACTTTATTCAATCTGTACAGGGTCTGAAACAATAACTTTTACATCAAAAATTCTTCACTTGATTATAACTCCCTTCTTGACGCATGTGTATGTACACATGCCATAACACCCAATGCAATCTTCATCTTAATCAAATCAAACCATCAGGGATAAGTTACACCTCCCACAAAGCATATGTCAAGAAGGTTCTCACACAAGTTGCTAAACAAATAAATTATCCCCTTCCCTGTCCCAATTTTGATGTCATCTGTAAGAGTGATGATGTAAGAGAATTTTAAGGTGATGATGTAAACCCTTCATCCCTCTTAACTGACCAATTTTGTAAAATCCAGATATCCAATTATCCCCGGGGGGGTGTGTCCCTGCCCACCCCAAGCTGAGACAAAGTAATCGCTCAATAATTAACTAAAAGACCCTGTTCCAAGTTGTGACAAGTCAATAATCAAGGAACATATAACAACCAGTCATGCTTGAATTATTCACATATAAATGACAATACCAATTGTCTCAATTCAAAAACCAGAACTACAATATCCTCAGGGAGGGCGAAAAACCCAAGTTACAATAACTATGGGAAAATTCTCTCCCGGCCCCCGAAGGCGACCAGCCAAAGCCTGAGGGTAGTAAACAAGATGCAGAGCTGAGGGTGGGTGGGTTGGGTCTCTCGACTGCCGATGCTCAGAATGGCTGCCTCCATGTGGCAGTGGGGGATTAAATAATCCCCCAAATCCTGCCTGAAATCTCACCAAACTGTCCAGTCTCACGAGATTACATGGGCTGCTGGAGGATCTTGCAAGATTCCCCTGATTGGTTGGGAGGCGAAGGGAGGGTGGGACTCCCTTCCCTCCCAACCAATCATGGCGTCGGCCTTTTAAATTTGGCCGGCGCAACATAGAGCCCCTCCCGACACGTTGAAGGTGTGGGTTTTGCACCACATAAAGAAGTCCGAACACCGTTTTATGGATAACAAATTGTCCACAACTTTAGTCAATCTGTACAGGGTCTGAAACAATAACTTTTACATCAAAAATTCTTCATTTGATTATAACTTCCTTCTTGACACATGTGTATGTGTGCATGCCATAACATCCAATGCAATCTTCATCTTAATCAAATCTAGTCATCAGGGATAAATCATGCCTCCCACAAAGCATGTGTTAAGAAGGTTGTCATACAAGTTGCTAAACAAATAAACAAATTTTCCCTCCCCCGTCCAAATTTTGATGTCATCTGTAAGAGTGATGATGTAAGAGAATTTTAAGGTGATGATGTAAACCAGGGGTAGGCAACCTTTCCCCTTTAAGGGCGGAGGGACTTCAGCTCCCAGAAGCCTCTGCCATGTTGGTCAATAGTCCCATGTTGGCCAATAGCTCCTGGGCTTCTGGGAGCTGAAGTCCCTCGGCCCTTAAAGGGGAAAGGTTGCCTACCCCTGATGTAAACGATACTCACCTGGTGTTTTTTTGGGAACCACACCTAGGGGTGACAATTGTAATGTTGGCATTGGCAAATGTTTGTGGGGCCAGATATCTTCCCTGCTGCCAGCTCTTTCATCAGTTTTTCCCTAACAATCACGGGTAACTCCCTCACTGAATGTGCATTAGGTGCAAAACGATAAACTCTTAAACCAGAATACGGAATGCGAAAACCATATGTAAAACCATCAAGTAGGTACTGGGCTGAATCCCGCTTAGGGTACACCCTGAACCAAGCAGCTAAAACATCCAACTTAATGGGCATCAGTGCCCTTACCTCCAGATGTTGATGCCTGAGAGGCGGCTCCTGCTCCGGACCATTTACCTTTAAAGCAGGAGGTGCCGGGGTGATTCTCTCCATAGGTGTTACAGTGGTGTTCAAACCTGCAGGTCTGCCACTTGCACCTGCCTGCATTAAAACCCCAACAGACTCCTGGAGATTTCTTTTCCCCCATGTCAGGCCTCGCATATTGCCCTCTTGGCTGAGTGACCATAGCCACGTCCGCCTATAACTCAGCCTGAACGTGTCGCCAAGACATGGAACGATCTAAAGCGGCACGCATTTGAAACTGTTTGTCGTACTGAAGCCAAACAAATCCTCTTGAATTAAAATGACAATTAGTATATGCCTTTATCATTATCTCTTGATATTTAGATAAGTCTGGAGACCTTAAGGGCTCCTTCTCCTCAATAATACTCTTAAAATTTGTAAAGCCTCTTATACAATTAACAAAATTTCTTTCTAACTTCAGGCGCTTGTGTGCCTTGAACTCCTTGGTCAGGCTAAATACAACCCTGTCTTTTACCATAACTCTTGGCTTTGGGTCAGGGAAAGTTAAGGAAAAAATATCAATAAACTCACTCCTCCAAATCCGCTCCTTTGTTGTAAGTGGGAGATGAGAGCCCAAAGGAGTGGACATACCCACATAAGGGTTGCAATCAATCATTCTTTCCACCCCAACCTGACCTAAAGCTCCTGGTGAAACAACTCCTTTAGATGAACTTACCTTGCCAGCCAAGGGCTGCTCTACCTGTACCCTTGCTTCCTGAAACTGACTCGCCCCAGCCACCGCTGAGGGTGTGGTCAGAGAAACTGAGGGTGAACACTTAGCCCCGCCGCCCTGGCCAGCTTGGACACCAGGTGCCCAGACTGATGCTGGCCAAGACCCTAATGATATAGGTAAGGTACGCACCTGAGCCCGCCGCCTGGTGCAGGATATCCACTGATGCTTGAGCGCCTTCTGCCAAGTGTGATGCAACCAATGCCCAGCTGTTATGCTGCAGGGTGGAGGAAGCACCTCCCTCCACATTACTCGATGACTCAGGGGTTTCAGCAGCCAACTTGCTGGTCCCACGTGGAACCACCACCCATTACATTAAGCTATACAGATCAGCCAATGTAGGCTGCACTGACACAGAGGCTGCTGCTCCCTGTTGTGTCAAACCTGGAACCTTTTTCATGAGTTCCATCACATCAGCTATAGTTGGCTGCCCACCCTCTATAGCCTTGTCATTATGTGATGCATTGCCCACTGTCATACCAGGTGAGGGTAGCTCCTGCACCTGTGTAGATTGTAGTCCCACAAGCTGGTCCTTGTTTGAGGCTGGAAGTGGCAATGTTCTAGAACTACCCTCCTGTATTCCCTTCTGTGCTAGTTGATCACACACAGCTACACAAGCTTGCATTCTGCATCCCAACTGGGCCAAGTGGAGAACAATCTCATCCTCCTTACCCTGAGCCTTGGCCGAATGCTTAGGCACCGACTGGCTAGGTGTGACTGGCTAGGTGCGGTGCCTGCTAGGTCCAGCAGGCACCGCACGCCACTTGGACTGGGCCTTGCTATGTGGCATAATGGCAAGAGTTCTCCTTTTTAATAATTAACAGGCCCATTGGTTATAGTGTTCTAAGCAGGAACTATAACCCTTCACCAAAATAGCTAGGATGTCCAGAATAAAAGCTATCTGTAATGCCCCAAGCAGGGACAACTGAACATGCAAGTCAAGGCCTCAAAGGGGGGTTGCAGACGGCCAGAAATAGTGCAAATTGAGTCCACTTTTAGGGTTAGGGAATCATGGGCACTGTATTTTATTGTAGCACCAGAGCTCTCTGACAGAGAAGGCTCAATGGCTCAGAAAAAAAAATTCCCATGATTCCCTAGCACTAACCTTAACCCTAAAAGTGGACTCAATTTGCACTATTTCTGGCAGTCTGCAACCCCCCCAAAGGCAAACAAGGCCTTTTTTTTGTAGCAACCAGTCCCAAGCAGGTACAATAACCAGCCAAAATGTCCCAAGCAGGGAGAATAAACCCAAGCAGGGTCAAAACAAACACCCAGGGTCACTCACTAGGGTCACTCACTAGGGTCACTCACTAGGTCACTCACTAGGCCTCCTATGGCCTATAACCATCTGAAGAGTCCCAAGCTGGGACAATAAACCCAAGCAGGTTCGAGAAACAGCACCCCGTGGGGGGGGGGTCACAAACAGGGTGGTAAACCCAATCAGGGGTGAAAACAGCACCCATGGGCGGTCTCAAGCAGGGATAGTAAACCCAAGCAGGGTTGAAACAGCACCCAGGGCATCCCAAGCAGGGACAATAAACTCAAGCAGGGTTGAAAGAGCCACATGGGGGTTCTCAATCAGGGAGAATAGACCTGAGCAGGGACAATCCATCACACAGGGGGGCCCAGGCAGGAACAATTAACCCCCTATGGGTCACTCCAAGGCCAGTAAATAGGCCCCCACGTGAGGACAAACCTTCCCCCATGTGTTGCCAGCTGTAAAGAAAATTATCTCCCATGAAAAGTGAGCCCCCAAGTGCTCCCAAATCCCAAGCCCAGACCCTCCTCCAAGCCCTGGCCTCACTACCACCAAGAACCAGGCCCGGGGAAGCGCACTGGCTCTCTAAATGTTGGCAGCCGATCCTCTCTCTTGGCTGCTGACACTCAGAATGGCTGCCTCCACATGGCAGTGGGTGATTAAATAATCCCCCAAATCCCGCCTGAAATCTTGCAAGACTGTCTAGTCTCGCGAGATTACATGGGCTACTGGGGGATCTCGGAAGATCCCCCTGATTGGTTGGGGGGGTGAAGGGAGGGCGGGACTCCCTTCCCTCCCAACAAATAATGGTGTTTGTCTTCTAAATTTGTCCGGTGCAACAGCGGGCCCCTCCCGACGCGTCGGGGGGGCTTTGTTATAATTTGGGGTAAAAGGGTGACAGTTTGTTCAAATTATCCTTTTACTTGGCATTTATGGTAGACTGTCCTCCCTTTTTACATTTTTGGTTCATATCTTGTGGCTAGAGTAGAGGCTAGCCACAGTACAATTAGGAGTACATTTAGGGGTCTATTCATTCTACACTTATATACAGTACAAGATTGCATATTATAAAATAATATATATTAGAAACCAGAATGAATTCAACACTGGAAAAGAACTGAAAAGAATCTGAATGCATCTCCTAACCAAGAGATACAAAGACCAATGGCACCCATCAGTTTCTCAGGCCTCGAATCCTCTGTATGTTCCATGGTCTTACAGGGTAGGCAAACACATCAGCCCTTGTCCCATTCCATTTCATTGTATTCCATTAAATTGTCCAGACTTTTTTCTTTCTTTGGGTCCAAAATATACTGTAGACATAATCCAGTTTGAGACTGCTTTAATTGCCCTGGCTCAGTGCTGGGCAATCCTGGGAACTGTAGTTTATTGAGGCACCAGAGCTCTCTGAAAGAAAAGGATAAATGTCTCACAAAACTACAGTTCCCAGGATTCCCTAGCATTGAGCCAGGGCAGTTAAAGTGGTCTCAAAGTGGATTATTTCTACAGTATGTTTTGGACCTTGTTTCCCGTTGCTCCCCAATCCCAACTCTTCAATTTTCTCACTGTTATTTTTCTGCTGGGCTGCCTGCCTAACAATAGAGCCATGTAGTCATTCTACTCCTTAGACACCTTTTTAAACAAATCTGCCAGAGCTTGATCCCTCCACTACAATGACGTCTACTGAGCTAAAATGTATTAATTTGTTAATTTTGACAAGAATAAAGAAATATAGTGAAATGAACCACATTGGTAGAAAAAGATCTAACAAATTGTTTATCATGTAGTTTATTTTCAAGCTATGGATCATGGGGAGGGCAAAAAAGGTTTCTGGACTCTTGGAAGTTGCTTACCCATTGCCTAGGGCAGTGATGGCAAACCTTTTAGAGACTGAGTGCCCAAACTCAGTGCCATTCCCGCATCGGGTGTCACAAAGTGCCGGGGGGAAAGATTTCCACCTTCTAGGGGAGCAGCAGGATTTCTGGGGGCAGGACTTCCAGGGGGCGGGGAACCCAAGTCACACTCTCTCAGCCTCAGGCTAGCAATAGCACCCCCCCTGATGAAACCTGCCAAGAAAACTCCATGATAGTTTCACCTTAGGGTCACCATAAGTCGAAAACGACTTGAAGGCACCACACATGCAAGTCATGCTCTCTCAGCCTCAGAGGATGGCAATGGAAATCCCCCTCTGACAAAGCTTGCCCCATGACAGTTTCACCTTAGGGTCGCCAGGAATGATTTGAAAGTGTGTGCACACACACACGCTCAGCCTCAGGTTAGCAATAGCACACACCCCCATGAAACTTACAAAGAAAGCTCCATGAGGCTGTGAGAGCGTGACACACCACACACACACAGACCAAATCCATGAATGCTCAAATCCCATTGTTTTCAATGGTGGCACAGCCCCCTCTGACCAGTGGCTGATGAGAATGTGGGAAAGGTAGGACGGAGGAGCCCAGCAGGCTCCGAGTTAACTTTTTGTGTTATGGCAAGGCTTCTCTGGCTTTCTGAGCCTTCGGCAGAGAGGCAGGTGAGTCCCACAGCCCACAGAAAGGGCTCGGCATGCTGCCTGTGGCATGCATGCCATAGGTTGCTACCAGGGGCCTAGGGAAAGGAGAAATCTGAACCAGTGGAGAGAGGTGAGGATGGATGGGCTGAGGGAATGCAGGGAATCTGAGCTCCCTTCCCAATACAGAGCAAAGTACATGAGACATATTGCTATGTTCATGATAAAATGTCCATACACATTTCTAGCACTGTATAGGTTTCTTGTGAGTCTGGAATAAGTGCTTGCAACAGCGGACAAATTTTTAACTGTGATTAAACTGTTTTATATAAGATCAGAATCCACTAAGCCAGTTATGGATGTGTAACATAGAGTTATGGATTTGTGATTGTTGTACATTCAGAATTCCTATGTATTCACTAGCTTAGCGGATACATAGACACCATGAAAGTCCTGCAATCCACACTTACCAGGCAGATGTCACTTTGATCAGTGATTGGGAAGCATTTGACCGATGGTCTCATCCCCCATGTGCAAGTGATCTCCAGTGTGAGTCAGGATTGTGAAAAGGATCCTGCTTCTGATTGTCACACTAGAGATCACTCATGGGAGGTGCTGAGACCATCAGTCAGCTGCTTTCTGATTGAAAGGGGAACAAACCTCTATCAGCCACTGTGGCAGCTATCCAGTAAGTGGAGATGGGGGAAGGATATGAATTCTGTCCATTTTTTTAAACAACTCTGTAATATTTTTGAACACTTCCAGCTTTTTGGGGAAATATTTTTTTCCAATAAAGAAGGTAACTTTGAGTGTGCATGTGTGTATCCTCATAATAACTTAAACCCATTGACTTGCAAATGAGAAAAACATTCTTCTCTCAAAATATCAGAGTTTTATACAAATCATTTTCTAGCTGTTTGACAGTGGGAATTGAGAAATTTTCTGTTTGCAGGAGAACCATCCTCTGAAACTCACCTACACAAAATATGAGTCTTCTTCCCTCCCCCATCCCACTACTCTGGCTTGAATGTTAACTTTTGCTTAAATAACTGCACCTGCTTTATCAGCTGTTTCATATTTCAAGGGGACAGATGGGAAATGGGAGAGGTACCAAATTTCTCTTTGACAAATATTGCCCGCTATCAACTCATTACACATTTCTTTCCATATCCAGACAAATGCAAAATAGATTTTGACCAGGTTCCTCTGCAATGTTTTTCATCTTTTTGTAACTGTAGTACTGATAAGACCACACTTTTCTGAGGGCAGTAGAGTCCCTTTAACAATTTTGTCTCATTATTTGAAATGCAACCTTTTTGTCCATAAGGTTAATGCAAAAAATGCTAGCTTTTGCTGGTTTCCTGAAAGCTGTCATTTCTCAGTACCGGTATATGGACTACTCCACTCATTTGCTATTATTAAACAGATTAGCATTGTAAATGGCACAAACTAATTATCTATAATGGCATCATTACATCTTTGAACTTATTAGTGGGGGACTCTAAATATCAAGAAGAGCACTCTGAAAAGAGAGAGAAGCAGCAACTAATAATTGTGCTTACAAGGGTAAAACTAATACTGTAGCTACTAATGCTATTATTTTGTAAGCTCTTCTGTTCAAGAGCCAATCTAGAGTGGAATATGTTTGCTCTTTGCTCAGACTCATAGTATCTTTAAATGACTGAATAGCTGAGATTTGTGGGCAAATTAGTTGCACAACAATTTTTTAAATTTGTAGACTAGCATACTAACAGGTATGGGCACAGGCTTGGACACATGTTAGCAACAGTGCATTTTTTCTGAATTTTGGTGTGTATATGAATTCCATATGGCCCCAGATGCACTCTGCAGTGGAATCCCAAGTGACTCCATGGCAAGGCAAATAGGTCATGCCCAGGTTACTTGGAAGACTGGAAAATCCCCAATCCCCAGAGCCAGACAGATAGTGTGGAAGTTGCAAATGGACCATCATCACCTCCATACTTAAGACAATGCAAATTGTTTGTTCATAGTCTCACACTTGATGGGCTGGTGATCATCTTAATGACTCACCCATTCCCTAGCCTGTTCACCCCGATTGTTGTCAGACCTGATTACATCGATAGTGCAATGCAACACCTTTGTGTGGACATCACTCAAATAATCAAACACTTTTGTCTAGGCTTCAGCCAAGCAATTAAGCACCTTGCCAGGGGCTAGATTTCCCATAAAAACCCTCAGATTTCTGCCCCCAGTGTGTCAGCCTGGATGCAGGGGGACTCCATGTCACTCTGATCTCTGGTCTGGCTCTGGCTCAGTCATCCTCTCTGTGACTGTGCCTCAACTTCCATCACCCAATTGGATCCTGGAGAAAGTCTCATCTGTAGTAAGTATAGCCTGTTAGTTCTGCCTCAACATCTTTTCCAAGCTAACCCCTGATTTTCTGAGCCTTGCATGAGTGTGTGTGTGTGTGAATTGCTGTGTGATTTTCCCCTTTATTAAATAATACTTTAATTGGAGAATTCTATCTCTGCATCAATTCTCAGACCCTCCAACTCTTGGTATACATTTGGGAGATGGTCTCGCAGAGTCCTTGTAGCCGGCCCCCTCTTGATTTGAGCTAAATAAAATTCTCCATACTAGGCTTTGGGCTACACACAGTAGAAGAAGAAGTAAAAATAGGAGGAAGGAATATCAACAATCTAAGATATGCACATGACACTATACTATTACTGGAAAACATCACAGACCTTGAACAATTACTGAGGAAGATCAAGGAAGAAAGTGCAAAGGTAGGCTTACTGTTGAAGATATATATATATATATATATAGAGAGAGAGAGAGAGAGAGAGAGAGAGACCATGGAGAATCTATACAAATTCAACCTAAACAACAAGGAAACAGAAATAATAAAAGTGTTCTCATACCTAGGGGCAAACTCTGGAGTGGGAATAAGCCATTGTATTCCCTGTTACCATGTATGGCTGTGAGAGCTGGACAATTCAGAAAGCAGATAGGATGAAAAACAATTCATTTGAGATAGCATTATTATTATTATTATTATTATTATTATTATTAATCCCACCCTTTTCCCAGGGCTGGGACTCAGGGCGGTTTGCAACATTAAAAAATAATACTATTAACAAACATACAAAAATAGTACATTAAAATAGAATTAAATTACAATACAAATTACTACTACAATTAAAACTGATTGCAAATACTTTAAGAAGATAAAAATGTCTAAAATAGATTAAAGCAATATAGCACCCGAGGTTTTCTGTTTTAAAAGCCTGTCTGAAAAGGAAAATTTTCTCCTATCGGCAGAAGGCCATCAGGGACGGGGCCATTTTGGTCTTCCTGGGCAGGGAATACCAGAGTCTAGGGGCAGCCATGGAAAAGACCCTCTCTTGTGTCCCCACCAACCGTGCTTGTGATAGTGGTGAGATGGAGAGAAGGGCCTCCCCTGAGGATCTCAGAGTCCAGGCTGGCTCATACAGAGAGATATGGTCTGCCAAATAGCCTGGACCTGAGCATACAGGGCTTTATAGGTCATAACCAGAACTTTGAATTGTGCCCAGAAACAAACTGGCAGCCAATGGAGCTGTTTCAACAGGGGCATTGTGTGGTCTCTGTAACCTCCCCCAATTAACAGCCTGGCTGCAGCTCTTTGGACCAGCTGAAGGTTCTGAACACTCTTCGAGGCAGCCCAAGTAGAGTGCATTGCAATAGTCCAAATGGGATGTAACCCAAGCATGTACCATTGTGACCAGATCCAGTGTGTCAAGGAATAGGTGCAGTTGACGCACATGTTTTAAATGTGCAATAGCACTCCTGGTCACTGCAGAGATCTGGGCCTCCAGGTTCAAAGCTAAGTCCAGGCATCCCCCCAAATTGGAAACATACATATTCAGGGGGAGTGTTACCCCATCTAACAAAGGCTGGATCCCTATTCCCTGATCTGCCTTCTGACTGACCAGGAGCACTTCTGTCTTATCTGAATTAAGTTTCAACTTGTTTGCCCTCATACAGTCAATTACTGATAACAGACACTGGTTTAGGACCAGGACAGCCTCCTTGGATTGGGGTGGAAAGGAGTAGTAGAGTTGAGTGTCATCGGCATATTGATAACACTGCATCCCCAAACTCTGGATGAACTCTCACAGCAGATTCATGTATATGTTAAATACCATAGGGGACAACACAGAACCCTGAGGGACCTGGCCAGGGGGTCGATCAGGACTCCCCTAGCACCACATTTTGGGTTCGCCCCTCCAGGAAGGAATGGAGCCACCAGAAGGATACCATGGTTGATAGCATCGAAAGCCACTGAGAGGTTAAGCAGAAACAACAGGGACACACTCTCCCTGTCCAGTTCCCTGTATAAGTCATCCACCAAGGTCACCAAGTCTGTCTCCGTTCAGGCCAGGTTGAAACCAGATTGAAATGGATCTTGATAATCCATTTCATCCAGAAACCCCTGGAGTTGGGAAACTACTACATGTTCCAAAACCTTGCCCCCAAATGGTAGGTTGGACACTGGCTGATAATTATTCATTATTGTGGGATTCAGAAATGGCTTTTTAAACAAAGGCCTCACAACTGCCTCCTTTAGGCAAGATGGCCTTGTTGTAGGGAGGCACTGACTACCTCCTTTACCCACTCAGGTAGTCCCCCTCTGGCCTGTTTAATAAGCCAAGAAGAACAAGGGTCCAAGACACATGTGGTGGCTTTTACCTCTCCAAGGATCCTGTCCACATCATCAGGCTGCACAAGTTGAAAAGTATCCATTAACACTGGACAGACAGGTGCCAAGGTTACATCCACTGGCACTGTATCAACTGTAGCATCCAAATCGGAGTGGATCTGAGCAACTTTATATGTAAATTGCCATGCAAATTCTTCACAGTGGGCTTCTGAGTGGTCTGTATTTTCTGCTTGAGGGTGAGTGTGTAAGAGATCCCTGACCACTTGGAACAGCTCTGCTGGACGACTTCATGCAGATGCAATGCTGGCAGAAAACAATACAAAACAAAGGCAGAAGATTGACTAAAATGGTGGACAGAAGCAATGTTACATCACTTTCTGAATGCTGAATTGAAGCAGTACGGCCCACCAGAGCTATGGAGGGAAAGAATGGTCAATGGACTCTCTATCACTGCCCACCCCAGCAGTAAACTACTGTGGGATTCATGCATGTTGTTCCTGTCAAAATGCAGAAACACACTATTTCCATGCTTCTCTGACAGCAGGAAAATTAGAAATATGAATTATTCTTACAATTACTTTTTGCCACCTTGTAATTTGCAAAATCATTTTGGCTTGGAAGGAAAAATATGAGTATTTGGTTTAGTCCTTGTGCTGGTGTATGGCACATCTTTGTGTGCTAGAAAACAAAATAATTTTATTTCAGGTATTGAGACAGAAGTTACCCCTCTGAGGTTTTTGTCAGAACTTGGGATCTGTTCCCCTTACTGTGGTATTAGAATACAAACAATTCAACCCCCCTATCTTGGATCCCTTTGATCCCAATCAAAGCAACCTTTCATGTCCCCCTTTCTCCTTCTTGTGTTTATCATTCAATCTCCCTTAAGGGAGGAAAAGAAGTACCCCCCCTTTACAAGCCAAATCCTCCTGCAAGAAAGGCAGGTTCATAAATCTATAAGCTTTCACCCTGTTACCATTTGCCCCTCCGTTTGTTCCCATATCCAGAGTGCTCACTTGATTAATATACAATACACTTTGATATTCCCTATATCCATCCTCCCAATAATTCATCAGATTATCACAGCATTATATCCTTATATCAGCATGCCATCATATCATCATGACCAAACCATACACGTTGGTCTGACACTGTACAGGTTATCATTGTGTGTGCATGTGTCTTTAATTTGCCTGTCGACATATAGTTATGCCATGAATTATTACAAAGCTGTAAATGTCAAAAATAGTTATGAGATGGTAAGGATGCAAATAATTGTATACAAGAATGATCAGTTTTGAAAGTTTTCTCCCCATGGGCGAGAGCAAGAGTTTTGTTCATTTTTCAACGATGTGTTTGACCAATTACTTCACTATTCAAGACCTCTCCCACAAAAAATGTTTGCCAGATTAAATCCAGGATAGGGGTACTGCTACTTTAATCTTGGAATTGGAATAAGATGGGGTACCATAAATTAGTTGAAGCAGGACAAAGGTGTCTGTCCTTTCTTATTTTCCAAATCCTAATTTTCAGCCATAGTTGTCCATCTCCATCACAGCTATTGTGTTGTCACAGGTTCATTGGAGGTGGTGGGGCACCCTGTCTATTCTTGTTGCTGGTTAAGCAATAGTTGAGAGTATAACTATGGCTATAAATTCGGGTTTGGGAGATAAAGGAGGGCAGATGCCTTCATTCCACTTGATGGAATTTTACAGTACTTTGTTCTTTTTCGAGATCTGTTAAGGATTAAAGTTACAAAAAACTTGATCCCAGCTCATCTAGCAACCCTACACAAAACCCTTCATATCTTAAATTGGTATCCTTCTACAGTACGCAGTGATTCTCCACACACATTGTACTATGATTCCACCTTAACTGGCATGGTTCCAATTGTGGAATTCTGTGCTTTACAATTTTGTGCGACACTTCAGCTCATTCCAAATATTCTTTCCTAAACTGTGAATAGGTAGAATCAATGTGGTGCAGTGGTTTGAGTGATGGATTAGGACAGGGGTAGGCAACCTTTCCCCTTTAAGGGCTGAGTGACTTCAGCTCCCAGAAGCCTCAGTCATGTTGTCCAATAGCTCCTGGGATTCTGGGAACTGAAGTCCCTCGGCCCTTAAAGGGGAAAGGTTGCCTACCCCTGGATTAGGATTCTGGGACACAAAGATATGAACACCCATTTGGCCATGGAAACCAACTAGATGACCATAGGGGGGGAAAAATCACACAAAAACGTTTCAGCCTCATAGGAAGATAATGGCAAATCTTGCCAAGAAAATACCTTATGATAATCTTAAATCAGAAATGACTTGAAGGCACAATAAAACAACAAACAACACTACAACTCCTAGGATTCTGTAGGATGGAAACAATGACAATTAAAATGGCATTATACTATGACCATAATTGTGAGTTGTGAAAGGGTCCCCAGTGACTTCTGGATTAAATATGCAGCCTATTTTCAGCCAGAAATTGGGTTAGGCATATGCACACATTTAAATTTACCCCATCTCTGCCACAGTCAGCCACATGTGTGCTAGGGACTTTCCAAGTCACTCACATTTCATCATGCTACACTTTTGTTTGTTATTTAGCCAACATGCATATAGTGTGGAATCCAATACTGTTGTTTCAACTCTACTATGTACTTGCCCTTTGTTAGTCCCAAATAGGGTAGACCCATTGAATTAATGCAGAGGTAGGCAACCTTTCCCCTTTAAGGGCCGAGGGACTTCAGCTCCCAGAAGCCTCAGCCATGTTGGCCAATAGTCCCATGTTGGCCAATAGCTCCTGGGATTCTGGGAGCTGAAGTCCCTTGGCCCTTAAAGGGGAAAGGTTGCCTACCCCTGAATTAATGGGAACTTGGTAAGTCAACTCATATGGCAGGGGTAGACAACCTTTCCCCTTTAAGGGCCGAGGGACTTCAGCTCCCAGAATCCCAGGAGCTATTGGCATACATGGGACTATTGGCCAACATGGCTGAGGCTTCTGGGAGCTGAAGTCCCTCGGCCCTTAAAGGGGAAAGGTTGCCTATCCCTGTCATATGGTAATCCAATTAATTCATTGGGTCCACTGTATATCCCAGACACCTGTTATTAGAATAGTCAGGTGAAGTTTGTGCCACTCAAACTTTCTGGCTCTTGAACTAAACCATTTTACACTGTAAGTATAAAACTGGCAATCAATGCTATTCACAGAATATGGCAGATTTGCTGCAGGTATGAAGGCCACCTAATCCAACCTACAGCTCAGTGGAATATAACCATAGATTAGGCATTGCTCCTTTATTGTATTTTACATCTTTCATACTTTGTTTTGTACTAAATTCTGAAACAAAAACTTGGACCAAGAGATTAATGTTTCTCCAGAGTGTAACATGATCAAAGTTCAGAGAGAATAGGAGACTGACTGGCCAAAAGAAAAAAAGACAAGATGTTAGGTTGGGTCAGAAGCATCAGATTGAGATGAAGGAGGAGCCAAAAAGCCCATACTGAAAAGCAAATCAAAACAGGACAACAAATCAGGAGAAAGGAGAAAACAGGAGTCTGAACCAAATAACCAATAATACAAAAACATCTCAGAACTCAAGAAGACCTTATTGTTCTGGTAAGATTCAGCTGACAAAGGAATCTTTCCTTGGATATTATCAGTCCAGTGTAATAAGGTTCTTCACTGAGAGGTCTTCTACTTGATGTTCTTTGATTCAGCACAATGGTTTCTTTACCAGAATCAGATAGGCCATTCAGAATCATGGGCATGTTCCATAGAAGAAATGAGTTAGCAAGTGCTCAGGGAGCCTTTCTGGGTTGGAGGAATTTTTGCCTCCTAAAGTTACTGCTGCTCCCATGCCCTGCATTTGTCCACCAGCATAGCCAATGGCAAAGAATTATGAGACCTGAATTCTAAATTCAGAGGGTGTAAATGGCCTAGCCTTTTGATCTGCTAATTGTTTTAGAGGTAGAAGTGCCCTTTCAGGTGCCTACATGAGGTCCTTGCCTTGGATCCTTGGCGGTTGGGCTTTTTCTGGTTTAGGGCCATGACAGGAGACTCACAAAAGTTTTTTTAAAAAAAATATTAAACCAATTATTGTAACAAAGGGGATGGGGGAAAGCCTGTATCAAAGTTTCAGAAGCTTGCTTGCCTTTTGCTAGGAGTGCAGAATTAGCAAGGAAGATTGGGTATTGTTTGTTTGTTTTGCTAGCATTTTTTTCATAGAAGATCTCTCTCTCTCTCTCTCTCCCCCCCCCCCCCACACACACACACACATTGTAGACACTGTGCAGGGAGGGAATTCATTTAGATTGAGGCAGACCACTTCAGCTGCTCCTGAGATAAGTTCTTCTAACAGGGCCCACTAAGGGCTCTACATCACATCCAACAGATAATGTGTCACCAAATTTTAGAGGAAATGTAGGAAAAGCTATTGAAAGGTCTGCTTCTTTTCCCTAGCATAGCACTGAATTTGGCAAATTTAAAAAGAATTTTGCTTGCTTTAATAGCTCTTAGTAGTTTGCTTCTAACATTTACAGATATGGTTTTCTGTTTAATGTTGATGGCATGACTTTTGATAGATCCTTGAGAAGGGACAAATGTTATCTGCAGATTATATGTTGCCTACCCTTGATTGAGAAAACTCTAGCAATGTTCTCTTGCAGGGATGGTGGGAAGCCAGTAAGGCTATGGAGTAACTGGCTCAATGTCCTCTTCTTTGTCACCTATGTCACAAACCTAACAGGCCTCATTTAACTTCTTCTTTGAGACATGAGATCTGATCTTACTGGTGAAATTAATACATAATCCTTTGCAATGGAAGAAAAGAGAAGACAAAGATTAGTACTCCACCTCCAAGATTACAGTTTTATGTCTTACTTAATAGGTAAGTTCTTGACTGAATGATGCTAACCACTATAGGAGTGCTCTCATTGTCAATATTAGTGATTGGCAACCTTGTTTGCACTGGTATTTGACATGGTCTTTTAATGTTTTCTTTGCAAGTATTCTGACAAAGCTTTGTTCTCTTGTCCCTGAAAACTCTTTTTAGACTTGCAGTGCTGGAACATACTGAAAGTGCCTTGAATATGCACCTGAACACATTGTTGTGCATGGGTTGTAGTTTGCTGTTGATGTTACTTTTCAAAATCACCATAGATGAATGCCACCATTTTATGACTGCTACTCAGCATCATAATAAGTGTGTGAAGCTCTTTGTGCCCTTCATAGAATAAGTTTCCAGCATTTAGAATACTTTAGGAGGCACTTAGAGGATGCCCCCTTAGTGGGATATTACAACTTATGTTCAGCTTTATGCAAAAAGCAATTTAAAAGAAAATAATTCCATTGCTTACTATTTACAAAAAGCAGGAGAAATATAAAAAGGTTTGCACTGCAGGACAAAAAAAAGCAACTTGGAAGGCAGAGATGGGGTGTGTTTCCTTGAGGATATATTGACATAAGTTTTCAAAAATGTATTTAGATGAAGCAGTTGGCAAATGATCCAAGAAGCTAGGAAACAAAAGGCTACATACTGAGATGTAAATACAGCTACACAATGCAGCAATTTTGGAGTACTCTATTCTACTTTCTATGGGGGCAAGGGTGAGGAGGAAGCACTATAGTATTTGGCAGATGCATTTTCTGATTGTCAGAGCAGAAAGTAAATTTGTTTTTAAAGTTGAAAAACAGGCTTAGAAACAGAACAGAAAAGATAGCATAGAGTACGCTTCATAAAATGCAGTCAGTAAACACATTTATCCAGAGAGTGGAAGCTCATTCATTCAAAAGAGAAAGTTGTGCCTGCTGAGCAACATAGACACAACAATTCAATGACATGAGAAGAAATCATAGCCCAATTCTATAATGCAATAAAACACTAGCCCTGAAAATGAGTCACAAAGGGAAGGCAAGACTGGTTTTAATTTCATCTTTTCTAGTGTATATCTCTAATTCTCCAACATAAAAGCTTCCTGTATTCCATCCAAGATTTATAGTCTCCTACTAACATTGAGAACAAATTTTCCCTCACTGTTCTTTTGCTGCCTCCCAGTGACAAAAATCCATTGGTACCAAACTGTTTTTCACATAGGGTTGTCCACTGGTAGGTCTGGGGTTTGTGAGGGTGGGAGGGTTCATCCTACCATTGAGCAATGAAGTCCCCCCTCCCATTTGGACTACAAGACAGCATGGTGAATTTTACCACCATAATGCATATTTCATTTTTATAGTCTGCATTTTTATTCAAAAGGATTGCCTATGAAGTTTTTATTTTTCTTAAAGAACAAAACAAATGTATATTGGGCCTCTCTTGACCACTTCCAACAAATTGCATTGCTTTGGAGCAGCACTTTTGGTCCACTTTACAACAGGTGATTGTGGAGGTTTCCATTTCTTTTGGTCCATGCTATTCTCCCATTTGCTGATAATGGGGCAGCCAGTTGCCTGGTGCACATTCTATACGGTATGTCTTTTGCTGTTCAGTGTCACAAAGAGTTGTTGATCAAATTTTTACCAGATATGATTCTTGCCTCTAGTCTATTTGTCCAAGTTGCCACAGAAACCATTGCCTGACTTTAGAATCAAATTTTGTCTGTTCCATTTGATAGAAACGTTATCAGCATCAGAAGCATCAGAAGTGAAAAGTGCTGAATCTCATAATTTAAAAAGTATTTCTTGATTTATGTATTCCAACCAAGCTTTACAGTCTCCTGCTCACATTGAGAACAATTTTTCCTCACTGAGTAGTTGTTCTCATCTTCTCACTTCTGCCATTTATAAGCAGGCTATTATATTGTTTATAAAAGACTGTAGAATAAAAAACAAAAAATAAAGAAAAAACTCACACCAAACAAATGAAAAGCAAAAGCAAAAGCAAAACAAAACAAAACAAAAATCCAGATACAAATGATTCCTATTTATCCATCTATTAATCAATCCAAACTGGAGATTGAGAACATAAGATAGAATTCAGGTTCTAGTGATTATTATCTAATATTTCATCTTTGCCTTAAAAATCACTTTCAAAAACTCTAAAATTAATTTATAATACAGTTTGTTCAAAATTGCTTAATACCTACTTGTTTTGTCAAGTGAAGATGAATTCTCTGCTTTCTCAAATCAGCCTGAAGGGTCCTATAAAGTCTGCTTTCTCTACTAATTAATCTGAATTTGAACAGATGTTTGTTCTCTAACGAAGTTATTGGGTGCTTCATTTTTATATTGGCAACATAGCTCATGGGTTTAATTTAAAGCAACTAGAATGTCTCAGATAACGGGATTATTTACATTTCTTATTTAAAAAAAACAAAATCAAATCAAATCATATTACCAAAATAATTTAGTATGTTGGGCCAAGCACCTTTCTGGACATTTTTGAAAACTGCAGTACTGATTACATTTATGCAGGGTGGCTGGGTCAGTCTGTGAGATATGTATGTATATGAATATATAAACCCCTTTCTTATTTTCATGCCTTTCTGTTTCATTTACGTGGAATACTTATGCTTGTTTCCTCCACTATGATCTTTATGTTTTTCATTCTCCATATAAAAAAGGTGCATAACTTCTCTACACTTAGACTTTATAAGCCCTATTCTATTGGGTGTTGGGGTATGCAGACAGGGGGATCTTGCATGCTCACATGCAGAGTAGATGCACGTAGGCAGAAACACCAAGAAGCTGGTCTTCTGTGAAGAATCTTGCTCCCGACAGCATAGGAAAAATTCTCCTACATGCAGGTGCTGCTTTCAGCTTACTGAAATGAATAGCTGGACAGTGAGGCTTCACTCAGTGAGGGCTTTAATCTTTGTTGCAAATATTTACAAAGATACACAGACTATCAGATGTCCGTCTTGAATATTCACAGCTATACAGACCAACAAAGTGTTTCACCAACCACCAACCACAATTAACCAACAACAGATTCTACCTCTCTCCCATATATAGGTGGTCTTCTTGGTAACATGTGACAGCCATGCACTAATGAAACCTGGCTGGTTTCATCCCTAGTGCCTGTTGCATCAGGCCTCCCAAGATACATACCTGGCTTGTCTCATCCACTGTGCATGTTGCATCAGACTTCCCATGATGCACAGCTTTCTAAATGCTGACTCATGCACCTGCCACTTGAATTGTAGCAACCCTGTTTCCATTGCTCCAGTTCCTTTCAGTGGCCACATCCATGTCATTTTCCAGACCAGGGTGCCACATGGTCTTGACATTGGGGACAGGATGATTATACCTGCTGGTGGTTACTTGAAGGACTTTCCTAATGGAATTGACATACTTCAAGCATCCATACATGAACAGCAGTGGTGGTTGGAGGACTTTCTCACCATGGTAATAAAGTTGATTGCATCATTAGTTCTTTCATACGAGAACAAAATTAATGAAAAATTCCATCTTTACTCTTTCTGCTTCGTTGTAGATTGCTCCTGACACTGAGGACACTCATTTCTACTTTCTACAATAGGGATATAAACTTTGCATTTATTTCCTCCTTGCATGTGAGAATTAATATTATCCCTTGTTTTCCCAATTTTGTACAGTTCTTGACCACTATTTGCACTTCATTATGTATTTCAGGACAAATCTTTTGTTTCTTTGAAGAAAAACCAATATTTTCCTGTGCAAATGCATTGTCCTGAAAGATGCTCCAAATTGCAAATAACCTTGCATCTGATCTCTTTTTTCTTGAAAGGGTTTTCTGGATTGGGATGCACACATTTGTTTTGTTGAGGGTGCAACAATAACATTCCTATACTACAGCACAAATGGATAATTTGTGGCTCTCACCCTAAATTTAAAAGCCTTTGGCAAGTGATCAGTTGAGATTTCTACCAAGTGATCTCTCCCCTCGCAACAGCCAAATTAGTAGAAAAGAAGATCAGAGGTGATAAGATAGGTGGAAGAAATAAAAACAGACAGGGTAACGATGGAAGAAATAATGTGTGGGCAGGGGAGAGAGAGAGAGAGAGAGAATGGTCACCACCAACTTTTGGAATCTGGCCCTACCCATTACCAGCACATAGTACCCCAAGAGTTTATTCCCAAGGTTTTACATCCCTCATTGGAAAGAATAATGTCTACTATTTCAGCCCTAGTAGCAGTCAGATGTGTTTATGGTAGTTAGTACTATGAAATAGCAATTAGAGAGGGGTGGGGGGAGGGAGATATGCTAGAACAGAGATTTAAAATTTAACATTTGTGGACTATAACTCCTAAAAGCCCCAAATAGCATGGCTACTCTAGTCGTAACTGCAGTTTTGAAGATGTGGTCCACACATGAACCTTTTTCACGCTTTATTTAACTCTCTCTCTCTCTTTTTTCTCTGTCCCTCTTTGTATCAATTGCTATTTTTATAGGTGTAAGAATATTCTTCTTTTTCAGATCCTTGTATCAATTTTGAATGCCTATTAGTCATAAACTATAAAAGAGTCCTATTCATTTTCATTTTGGATAATTAATTTATTTCAATTTTTTTGGAAAATGCCACCACCGAAACATTTTTATGATAAAATTATAAATTATTTCTCATAAAATAGTTATCTTATTATCAAACAATTAACTCAGTAAAAATGTCCACAATAAATACTGTGCAACTACTACTGGTGGTGCAGTGGTTAAATGCCTGTACTACAGCCACTCACTCATAGACCACAAGGTTGCGAGTTCAGTATTAGCCTGGGCTCAGGCTTGACTCAGGCCTGCATCCTTCCGAGGTCACTAAAATGAGTACCCAGCTGTTGGGGGGCAATGGGCTTACAGTTGCTTAGACACTCCATAGCGCAGAATGAAGTGGTACATAAATGAAGCTGCTTTGCTTTGCTATCAAGCTGTATATAACTTGTCTTCATTAAATGCCAAAACCACTAAAAATTAATCTTTACAGGCTTTAGAAGTATTCCAATTTAATAAAGAGGAGATTGTTTTTGTGTGGCTGAGAATCAGTAATCATGTTAATGGTGTAGTATGGAAAGGATGGGTTAGGTAGGTTTTTTTGAGATGTGGTGCTAGAGAAGAGTGCTGAGATGTGATGCTGGAGAAGAGTGCTGAGGATCCCATGGACAGCCAAAAGAACGAACAAGTGGGTCCTAGAGCAGATCAAACCAGAAACCTCCCTGGAAGCTAAGATGACCAAACTGAGGCTGTCATACTTTGGACACATCATGAGAAGAGAGGACTCATTGGAAAAGACAATAATGTTGGGGAAGGTGGAGGGAGTAGGAAGAGAGGAAGGCCACATGCAAGATGAATGGACTCTATTAAGGAAGTCATAGGTATTAAGGGGTTGCAGGAATTAAGCAGAGCAATGGTGGACAGAGGGTCTTGGAGATGTCTCATCCATAGGGTTGCCATCAGTCAAGATCAACTTGAGGGCAATTAACAACAACAAAAATGTAAACTGGATTCATTCCCTGTGTCTCCAGACTAAACTACCCTATAATGTTGTGAAAAAATATCTACACCACCACGTGCTTCTTGGAAGAACACTGAAAAAATGTCCTTCAAAGGTAGAAATTAAAAAGGTATAATCAGTCATGATGTTGTTGGAAACAATTTAAGAAACAAAACAGAACAAAACCCATGAAACATCTGTATTTGGTCAACAAATGGAGTAATGACAATATTTCTAAGCATAGCTATGAAATGGTAAGTGTATGAAAGTAAATGTGGGGAAGTTTTCAGTCTGTATTCTTTTTTTCAAAGTATAAAAAAATTACAGTCTGTCCAGATGTATGGTGTGTATAGCCAAGTTATCAAACTGCATAACATAGTATTTGCATTCATCATACAATGTTGCACTTTCTATTTTATTTTAAATTATCCCTTTATAGCAGATAAGTGTTATTTATTTACAGATAAATTATTTCTATTACTGTGTTCAAGTCATCTGAATTCAGCTTTCCATTTTAGTTCTTTTGCTTGCTTTGACATGCTCATTTTCCATTATTGTGGTAAGAGCTATGAAATCTAATATATTTGTTGAGCCATTATCCAGACTACCCCTTAGGTAACTACTTGTTTAGTTTGTTAGTAGTAGTCATTCGACAGATTGAAAATCAGTCATTTTGACATTCCTTTAAATTCAAGGAAAACATACATTCTGAACAGACTTGTTCAGATACACAAGAATCTAAAGATGTTTAAGCACAACCTGAGCTGAGGATTTGGCTGACATGTAACCAATGACCAGTTACTCAACTCTTGAAATTTAAATTGATCAAACTTTGATATAAGTACATTTTGTTTTCAAATACATTCACCATCAGTAACCAGACTAGTGCACAAGAAATCATCACAGTCCCAGTTCAGCCAAAGTGAACTGGAAGCCTTAGCAAGTTTATGTAGACATTCATTGTATTGGAACCCCCAACATTATAACTGATAAGCTTCCAAATGCATATCAGCAAACCCATCCAAGTGGTCTCAGAATTGCTGTTGGAGTCGCCCAGACTTTTAGTTTTGGGCAACTTCAACATCCCACTCGAGACCAGTCTGTCAAATCTAACTGGCACAGCTCAGGAGTTCATGGAATCCATGACAAACATGGGCCTATCCCAATTGGTCATCGGGCCCACTCATTTTGCAGGTCATACCCTCAATGTGGTCTTCAGTATGGAACAGCAATATCTGAAGGTGGAGGTTTTTAAAACCACCGCATAGGGTTAGGGTTAGGGTTAGGGTTAGGGATAGGGATAATTTCTTGGTCAAGACTGAATTCAGAATCACTGTCTGTCCCACTGGGGGTGGCAGACCTATTAAAATGGTCTGCCCTCAAAGGCTAATGGAACCAATTGGATTCCAGAAAGCCTTAGATGATTTAATGGTTGGTAATGCCGGTGATTCTGTCGAAGCTTTGGTTATTACCTGGAACACTGATGTTTCCAAGGCTATCGAGACAATCGCTCCCAAGCATCCTTTCCAACCCACTTCTAAACACAAGCCGTGGTATGCGGAGAGGCTTAGAAAGATGAAGCGGGTTGGACAATGACTAGAGTGCATCTGGCGGAAAACTCGACTCTTATCCAACAAGACTTCTCATAGGAACTTTCTTTGTTCCTATCAAGATGCAATACATGCAGTGCAGAAATTCTTCTTTTCTGCACATATTGCGTCTGCAGAGTCCCGTCCAGCAGAGCTGTTTAGGGTGGTAGGGGAACTGATGCAGGTTTCACCTTCACAGAACCCTTTATTTAACCCAACAACAGCCTGGTGTGATGCATTTAACAACTTCTTTGCAGATAAAATCTCTCGGATAAGAGCCAACTTAGACACTAGTGTTGTGACAGAATCAATTGATTTGGTATCCAGCAACTCCACTGATAAAATTATACTGGATCAGCTTCAACCTGTGAGTACCAATGACATGGACAAGCTCATTGGTAGAGTGAGGAAAACAACCTGCCCTCTTGATCCTTGCTCATCATGGCTGATCATCCAGGGGGGAGATGCATTGAGAACGTTCCTTAGGGACATTTTTGCCAACAGTCTGAAGAATTTGATCAGGAGGGCTTTAAACTGAGTTATGTGGGGAAGGGAGACAGCACCCTGGAAGACAAAAGGACTGGAAAAAATAGTCAAACTGTCATAGAGGAAACAAAGCAAACAGTAGAGGGACCCAACAGTGGGAGGGGAAAAAACGTGCTAAGGCAGCAAGTAAAGGAGACATATGGTCTTAGATGTCTCTACACCAGAGGTAGGCAACCTGTCCCCTTTAAGGGCCGAGAGACTTCAGCTCCCAGAATCCCAGGAGCTATTGGTCAACATGGGACTATTGGCCAACATGGCTGAGGCTTCTGGGAGCTGAAGTCCCTCGGCCCTTAAAGGGGACAGGTTGCCTACCCCTGCTCTACACTAATGCACAGAGCATGGGAAATAAGCAAGATGAACTTGAACTCCTAGCGCAACAAAGCAAATACAAAGCAAATATGATATAATAGGCATCACTGAAACCTGGTGGGATGAGTCTCATGATTGGAATGTAAAAATACAGGGGTATAACCTCTTCAAGAGAAACAGGCCAAACAGGAGAGGAGGAGGAATAGCATTATATGTCAGGGATATTTACACCAGTGAAGAAATCCAGGACAACAATCCTGGAAGCCAGGTGGAGAGCATTTGGATAAAAATTAAAGGGGAAAGAAACAACAGGGATGTTATTGTGGGAGTCTACTACAGACCCCCGACTCAGGCAGAAGAACTGGATGATGCCTTTCTAGAACAGATGGCCACACACTCAGAAAGGAGAAATATAGTAGTGATGGGTGACTTCAACTTTCCTGATATTTGCTGGAAGTCAAACTCAGCAAAATCCTCAAGGTCTAGCAAATTCCTCACTTGCCTCGAAGACAATTTCATTGTCCAAAAGGTGGAAGAGGCAACGAGGGAGTCAGCTATTTTAGATCTGATCCTAACTAACAGGGAAGACCTAGTTAATGGGGTGCAAGTGGTTGGATCCTTAGGCGGGAGTGATCATGTCCTCCTCGAGTTTATTATACAGTGGAAAGGAGAAGCCAGGCATAGCCAGACACGCATCCTAGACTTTAAGAAAGCTAATTTTACTAGACTTAGAGAAATACTGGGGGTGATCCCATGGACAGGAATACTAAAAGAGAAGGGAGTTCAAGACGGATGGGAGTTTCTCAAAAGGGAGATACTGAAGGCACAATTTCAAACCGTGCCAACGAGGAGGAAAAATGGGAGGTGTCTCAAGAAACCAGGATGGATGACTAAGGAACTTGCAAGTGAACTATGTTTTAAACGGAACATGTATAAGAAATGGAAAAATGGGGAAATCACCAAAGAGGAATTCAAACAAATAGCTAGCACGTGTAGGGATAAAGTCAGAAAAGCTAAAGCACAGAATGAGCTCAGGCTTGCTAAAGGCGTTAAGGACAATAAAAAGGGCTTTTGGGGGTATGTCCATAGCAAAAGAAAGAAGAAGGAAATGATAGGACAACTGTGCAGAGAAGATGGAGAAATTCTAACAGGGGACAAAGAAAAGGCAGAATTACTCAACACCTTCTTTGCTTCAGTCTTCTCAGAAAAGACAAAGGGTGCTCAACCTGAGGATAATGGAGCAGAGGACAGAATAGGAGAATTTCAGCACAGAATAAGCAAAGAGATAGTACAGAAACATCTGGTTAATCTAAATGAATATAAGTCTCCAGGACCAGATGAATTACATCCAAGGGTATTAAAAGAACTGGCAAATGTAATATCGGAACCATTGGCAATAATCTTTGAGAACTCCTGGAAAACAGGAGAAGTCCCAGTGGACTGGAGGAGGGCAAATGTTGTCCCCATCTTCAAAAAGGGGAAAAAAGAGGATCCCAACAATTATCGTCCAGTTAGTCTGACATCAATACCAGGAAAGATTCTGGAGCAGATCATTAAACAGAGAGTCTGTGAACATCTGGAAAGTAATTTCATAATAACAAAAAGTCAACGTGGGTTTCAGAGAAACAGGTCATGCCAGACAAATCTGATCTCTTTTTTTGATAAAATTACCAGCTTGGTAGATGAAGGGAATGCTGTGGATATAGTATATCTTGATTTCAGTAAGGCCTTTGACAAGGTTCCCCATGACATTCTTGCAAACAAGCTGGTAAAATGTGGGCTGGACAAAGTAACTGTTACATGGATTTGTAATTGGTTGACTGGCCGAACCCAAAGGGTGCTCATCAATGGCTCCTTTTCAACTTGGAAAGAAGTGACCAGTGGGGTGCCACAGGGCTCTGTCCTGGGCCCAGTGCTATTCAATCTCTTTATCGATGACTTGGATGACGGTATTGGGGGCATAGTTATCAAATTTGCAGACGACACCAAATTAGCAGGAGTAGCTAATACTCCAGAGGACAGGATCAAAATTCAAAATGAATTGAATAGACTAGAAAGCTGGGCCGAAGCTAACAAAATGAAATTCAATGCGGAGAAATGTAAGGTACTGCACTTAGGGCGGAAAAATGAAAAGTACAGATATACGATGGGGAACACCTGGCTGAATGAGACTACGTGTGAAAGGGATCTAGGAGTCCAGGTAGACCACAAGTTGAACATGAGTCAACAGTGCGATGCAGCAGCTAAAAAGGCCAATGCAATTTTAGGCTGCATCAGTAGAAGTATAGTGTCTAGATCAAGAGAAGTAATAGTGCCACTCTATTCTGCTTTGGTCAGGCCTCACCTGGAATACTGTGTCCAGTTCTGGGCACCACAATTAAAAAAGGATGTGGAGAAACTGGAGCGTGTCCAAAGGAGGGCAACTAAAATGGTGAAAGGTCTGGAAACCAAGCCCTACGAGGAACGACTTAGGGAGCTGGGGATGCTTAGCCTGGAGAAGAGAAGACTGAGAGGTGATATGATAGCTGTGTTTAAATATTTGAAGGGATGTCATATTGAGGAGGGAACAAGCTTGTTTTCTGCTGCTCCAGAGACTAGGACCCGAAACAATGGATGCAAGCTGCAAGAAAAGAGATTCCACCTCAACATTAGGAGGAACTTCCTGACAGTAAGGGCTGTTCGACAGTGGAACACACTCCCTCAGAGAGTAGTGGAGTCTTCTTCCTTGGAGGTCTTTAAGCAGCGGCTGGATGGTCATCTGTCGGGGATGCTTTGATTGGGAGTTCCTGCATGGCAGGGGGTTGGACTGGATGGCCCTTGTGGTCTCTTCCAACTCTATGATTCTATGATTCTATGATTCTATGACATTGTCAATGCGTTTCTTAGGGAAGGTCTTGTTCCATCTTGTCTAAAGGAAGTGGTGGTTAGGCCACTTCTGAAAAAACCTTCCCTGGCCCCCCTGGATATGAATAACTATAGGTGAGTCTCTCTATTACCTTTTTTAAGCAAAGTGATCGAGAGGGTGGTTGCTCTTCAACTCCAAGCTGTCTTGGAAGAAACCGATTATCTAGATCCATTTCAAACTGGCTTTAGGACATAATATGGAGTTGAGACTGCCATGGTTGCCTTGGCTGATGACCTTTGCCTGGGCATCGACAGGGTTTGTGTTTCCCTGTTGGTGCTACTGGACCTCTCAGCGGCTTTTGATATAATAGATCATACCATCCTTTTTTTTTTTAATTTTTTTATTAAAGAAATAAATATTACATATATATACTATATGTATCACCCCCCGCCGCCGATAAACATACATATAAAACATTCATTTTATTTCATACATTCTGATCATACTACGTGCCTACAAGTATACACTTTTCAACATACAAACACAAAAACAAAACAAAACAACACAGAACAAAACAAAACAAAACAAAAATAATATTAGGGGCAGCAGTTACTGAAAACGTTTTTTTGCTTTTTGTTACCTTATGTCCATTCTCCGACAATGATTATAGCTATCATGTAAACATCTATTTCCATGTACTGTTTTCCATATATATTAAACTTCTCTATTATTCCATATGTCCTATCTATATGTCACTGTAATATTTGCAAGATAAACCACTTCTTTCTTTGCCTCTACTTTTATGGCAACAACTTCTATATTTCATCTTTTTGATGTTCCTAAGCCCCAACTTTGTAGGCATATCCTTATTTACTACATGTTATTGATCCCACCTTTTATCACAAAACTCATAAAGATTATTCCAATCTATCATCTTCATATCAGTACATCTTTCCTCCTTTCTGTCCACTAGATTATCCATCTTAGATATTTCCACCATTTTTAATAACCAGGTATTTATTGTAGGCGGTTCTTCAGATTTCCATTTACTCGCTATCAAAAGCCTAGCCGCTGTTACCATATAAAGCAATATTTTCCATACTTTTTCTCTATCTGTCTTATCAATTATTTCCAACATGTTTAGTAAATATATTTCTGGAGAGCATTCAAATTCAATGTTTAGGATTATACAGATTGTTTCGTGTAGACTTTCCCAAAACTTTACTATTTTTGGGCAAGTCCACCACATATGGTACCAAGATCCATATTCCTTATAGCATTTCCAGCATCTGTCATTATTATTTTTGTATATTTTTGCAAGTCTAGCCGGAGTTAAATGCCATCTATTTTCCATTTTATAGTAATTTTCTCTCATTGTTTGATTTTTTGTAAATCTATAAGTTGTTATTCTTGCCTTATTCCATTTTTCTAAAGTAATCTCTTTACCAATATTCCTAGCCCATCTTATCATATGTTCTTTTACTATTTCCTCTTCTAATTCTCTTGTTAACAATGCTTTATACAATCTTGCATTTTTTTTTTTTGGTTTGTCTGATAATATAATATTATCTATTTCATTTTTATTCAACTGAATCCCTTGTTATTTTATATCTTTTTTAGTTATTTCTTGTAATTGGTAATACTGAAACCAAGTAATCTCTGGATCAAGATTTTTTATTTCTAACTCCTTCAGTTCTATATTTCTTGTTCTCTGATCTTGTCTCACAATTTCTTCATATTTTAGCCACTTGTTTGTTATTTTAAATTTACTCATAGTAGCTTCTTGCGGGGACATCCATCCTGGAATGCCTCTGTAGAATTTTGTTTTTGTTTTGTTCCATATTCTTATTAATGCCCTTATAATTATGTGATGGGTGATTCCTTGGTGTACCTTTTGTTTGTCATGCCATAAGTACGCATGCCACCCATATCTCAGGTCAAATCCTTCTAGTTTCAATATTTTTTTATCTTCCAACTTTACCCATTCCTGTATCCAGTTTAGAGCCGCTGCCTGGTAATATAATTCTAGATCCGGTAAATTACATCCTCCGTTTTCCTTTTTATCCATTAGATTCTTCCATTTTATGTGAGGTTTTTTGCCTTCCCAAACAAACCTTTTCAAATCCCTATTCCAGGTTATGAACGGTTTGCTATTATGTATTATTGGTAAATTGATAAACAAGAACATTAGTTTAGGCAAAATAGCCATTTTAACAACTGTGATTCTTCCATATAGTGATAGTTTTAATCTGCTCCATTTTAACAAGTCTCTTTTTATTTCTTGCCATACTTTTAAATAGTTTAAATCAAACAGCTCCGTGTTCTTTTTAGATATGTGAATGCCAAGATATCTAGCTTTTTTAACGATCTTACATTGTGTTTTTTCATTTAATATCTGTTCTTCTTTGCATGACATATTTTTTGTAATTATGACAGATTTAGTTCTGTTTACCTTAAGGCCAGTGCAGAGGCCAAAATTATCCAATGTCTTCATAACTGTGTCTATGCTATTCAATGGGTCCTCCACCATCATTACTATGTCATCGGCATAAGCTCTAGCCTTAACCTCATATCCTTTTACTTTTGGGCCTTTAATATTTGAATTATTTCTTATATTGTTAATTCATAACTCTATCCTTATAAGAAATAGTAAAGGGGAAATAGGACATCCCTGTCTAACCCCACGCTGTATTCTTACATCCTTTGATTTTTCTCCATTTATAATCAGGTTTGCCCTCATCCAGTTCTGTATATATTTCTTTAACCCATCTAATGAATTTATTGCCAAAGTTTAGTTTCTCCAAAATTCTAAACATGATGTCCCAGTTTACCGAGTCAAATGCTTTTTCAATATCTAGTAATATCATCCCCAGCTTTTTATCATTATTTGCTTCGTAATATTCTATTACATCTATCACAGTTCTTATGTTATGTTTAATCTGTCTCTTGGGTAAAAAACCTGCCTGATCATCCTGTATCTTCTCTTTTAATCTTTTAGTCTATTTTATATGTAAATATTTTATAGTCGATGTTCATTAAAGAGATAGGTCTATAATTTTCCACCTTTGTTTTATCTTTCCCTTCCTTTGGAATCAGAATAATGTTAGCCCGTCTCCAGGTTTCAGGTATTCCATTTTCAATTATATCATTAAATGTTTCTTTTAACGGTTCAATCAATACTTCTTCCATTTTTTTATAATATTCTGGCATAAAGCCATCAGGGCCTGGTGATTTATTCAATTTTAAAATTTTAATGACAATCTGAATTTCTTCTGATGTTATTTCTTTGTCTAAAAATTCCCTTTCTTTGCTGTCCAGCTGTAAATATTCATTGTTTCCAAACAATGAATATCATACCATCCTTTTGGATCGCCTGAGAGGGTTAGGAATTGGAGGCACTGCATTGCAGTGGTTCCATTCCTTCCTCTCATGCAGATCTCAGAGGGTGAGGCTCAGGGACAGTTGCTCTACAAGAAAAGAGCTTAATTGTGGTGTCCCTCAAGGTACCATCCTGTCCCCGATGCTATTTAATATATATATGAAGCTGCTGGGAGAGATCATTTGGAGACATGGGGTGTGGTGTTATCAGTATGCTGATGACACCCAGATATATTTCTCCATGTCTTGGTCCTCAGCTTTAACTTCAGATGGTGTCTCTCCTCTCAATGACTATCTTAAGGCAGTAATGGACTGGATGAGGAAAAACAGATTGAGACTGAGTCCAGATAAAACAGAGGTACTAACAGTTGCAGGCCCAAAACCAGGTATGGGAATACAACTTCCAGTCCTAGATGGGGTCACACTCTCCTGCAAGGACTGTGTTCACAGTCTGGGGGTGCTCCTGGATCTGTCGCTTCAGATGTCAAATCAGGTAAATGTGACGGTTAGGAGCACCTGCTATCAGCTTTGGCTGATACGCCAGCTGCATCTTTTCCTAGAAACTAAGGATCTTGAAACTGTGGTACATGCACTGGTAACCTTTCGTCTTGATTTCTGTAATGCACTCTACATGGGGCTACCCTTGTGCTTGACCCAGAAACTTCAGTTAGTACAAAATATGGCAGCCAGGTTGTTCTTGGGACAACTTGGAGAGATCACATTAGACCTGTGTTAAAATCACTCCACTGGCTGTCTATTAGTTTCCAGGCACAGTACAAGGTGTTGGTTATTACCTTTAAAGCCCTACATGGCTTTGGCCCAACCTATCTCAGGTACCACCTCCTTCCATACGATCCACCCCATGCACTCCGGTCCTCTGTGAGGAATTTGCTACAGCCTATGAAAACGAGGCTGTCTGAAACCTCCCAGAAGGCCTTCTCTGCTACCGCTCCCAGGTTATGGAATGGCCTGCTGGACAAGATCCAGTAGGAGGGTTAGGGTGTGGGATCAAGGAATGTTTTAACTGTTGTCTTTTTAATTTGTTGTATGCCACCCCAATTGCTGAGCAGAGGGGTGGGTTATAAATAAATTTATTATTATTATTATTATTATTATTATTATTATTATTAACCACCTTAAACAGCTTCAAAAAGGCTGTTAAGATGGATCTTTTCCAGCAGGCCTTTCTTGAATAATTATCCCGTTCCCAAGAGTTAGCCATTTTTTCCTCTTCCTTTTTGTGCTGCTGTTATTCTGATTGCTTCCATGTTATGTTGTGATCTATTTTAATATGCTTTTAAATTGTTTAAATTTAATACCTTTTTAAGGGGTGGGTGGGGTTTTGGGATTGTATGCATTTTATTGTAGTTTTAATAATAATAATAATAATAATAATAATAATAATAAGTTTTATTTCTAACCCGCCCCTCTGCATCGCAATCGGGGCGGCTTACAACAGTTAAAATAGTACAATAGTATAATGATGTAAGCTGCCTCGATTGCACAGCAGAGAGGTGGGATATAAATTATTATTATTATTATTATTATTATTATTATTATTATTATTATTATTATTATGTGTTTATGCTAGCTAGGCTGAGTGTGTTAAATTGCTTCCAAGAGAATATATATTAAAAATAAAGTATGTGTGTTCCTATTCATATTCTAAAGCAAAAATGGAGAATGTAGGATCCTGCAGATGTAGCTTGACTCTGGGTTTATTGGCCTTATCATCCAGTGGATCACACACTATCCAAAAATATCTAGTCATATAATTTATAGTACCTCTTCAAAGCATGATAGAGCTGGGACATCAAAAATATTTACAAGTCAATGATGTATAAAGACTAAGCATCATTTATAAATGATTACATATCATTTGTATAATGATGTAAAAAGGAGGAGAGAAAGGAAGCATATCAGGCTGCATAAAGAATCATGGATATGGGAGCAAATCATCACAACTAATTAATTTGGGAGGGATTCTACATCTCCAGTCTGAGTCTACGATTTTAAATTTTCCTGACACAGTTTTCCGTCCCTTACCTGCACATGGCTGATCAACAATAAGTAAACATGTTTAAGATTTATCTGTGCAGCTCTAGAAAGACAAACATACAGCCCTGCTCTTAAATGTCTTGTTCATTAAAAGTCTTGTGGTATGATGAGATATATTGTTAAATTTTACCTTCTGTTTTTGAAGAGACACATGTTTTACCTGAGTTGATCCAATTTTATTTCCATGAATAAAATTCTGGGATGTAGAGAGGTTCTAGGCCCCGATTTACCTGGAACTTTTCTTGATACTGGTGGATGGGGGCTTAAGTATCTTTATAGTCAGATGACAAAGATGTCTGCATGCTAAGGATAATTCCAGAGTCCAGTAAGCAATGCAGGTTGCTAGTTTGACAGGCAGATTTGGGAGAAACACATTCCTTTTTGTTCTACTTCATGGACTCAAAAATCCCTTTGAGACTTTGGCCATTTCATCAACTGGCTTAGTGTTTCTTCTTCTTCTTTTTTTTTTTTAAAAAAAAACTTTATTGTTTAAAAAATAACAAATGCACACAAAATCATACAAACACAAATTTCTCATAAACATATATATGATAGTTGGTAATCTAGTACAATTTTGATCATGTAAGGTTCATAGTTATACCCAGTAATGTCATAAATTGACCATAGTCATGTCCTTATATTGATTTCGTCTCTTAAAAAGGTAAGGTTAGTTAAAGATTAATCATAGATTCCTACTTAGTCTTCCTAATATCCTCTTAATCTTCCTAGTATCCTGTAAACATTGCCTTCCTTTCTTACTTTCTCCTTTGTCCCTTCCTCTACCTTCTCCCGATTCTTTCTCTATCCCTTTCTCTTTCCCTTCCTCTCCGTATCCTTCCTTGTCTCTCTCTTCTCTTCTGCCATTGCCTTCAATTCCTTATTTTTTATCTTCCAATCTACCTACTCTGACCTTCTACAACTTACTCCTACCCTCTAGCACCTTCAACTACATTCTTCCTAAAACACAACCTTTGTCATTCATCCATCAGTCTTTCAAAAACTTCCTTACTAAACCTTTCTTACTTGGTGAGTTGACTACTAGTACATGACCTTCTTATAACTGTTCCTATATGATTAGATGCTGCTAGTTTGTACATTATCTATCGTTGTTCCATCTGTGTTTTAGCCTTCTATAATAGTAATGTTTGTATTTGTATCTTTTCCCAATGATTATCCCACCTTGACCATCCGTACAAAGCTTCTGTACTTCAATACATTATCCTATCACACAATCTCTATAATTACTAAAGTTCTTCTGAAGTCACAGCTAGGATATTTTGCAAAAAAATTATCTTCCCTCCTTATTTGTTGTTTTTATCCCATCAAACCTTATAATTTATAGTAGCTATACTACCCCACTTGCCTTCCAAATATTGCAAAATCGGTTTCCAAATGTTTTCTTCTTCACTAATTATTTCTGATTTTAAATATTTTGAAAGATTGTCCATCTCAATTGCTTCATAAAGTTTAATTAACCATTCTTTAATACTTGGGACATTTTTGGATTTCCACTTTTGTGACAAGGTTATTCTAGCCATAGTAATTAAGTAAAAAAGGATTTTCCCATACCCTTTGTCTAACTTTTAGTCACACATGTTTAGCAAGTATATTTCTGGACAAACCTGAATTCTATATTAAGCATGTCTTTAATAGTTTCATTTACCTTTAACCAATATTTTTTCACTATTTTACAAGTCCAGAGACAATGGTACAGTGTCCCTGCTCCTTTTTCACATTTCCAACAACAATTTTTTGTTTTATGCTTGTATATTCTTGATATTTTATCCGGGGTCAAATACCACCTGAAATACACTTTGTAGAAGTTTTCTTTGAGACTTTGCGACATTGTATATTTTAATCTTTTATTCCAAACACACTCCCACATATTTAATAACTGGCTTAGTGTTTCTAATCATCATCATTTTAGCAAACTCACTAGTATAGATCATTCAACTTTTCATAGTATAGCTATCTTCACTGCTCTTCAGCATTACAGAGTGAGGTGTCCTCCCAGAACAGACTATGAGCTCATGCTGGTAAAATAAAATAGCAACAGAAAAGGGAAACTGTGTATTGGAATATTGCATTCTAAATTAACCAATCCAGATTGATCTGAATCTAAATATAAAGTTAGATCATAAGTTATAGAAGCACAGCACAGCATGTTACCCCTTAATGTGTGGTGCTTCACTCTGATAATATCTTGACCCTGGAGATGGTTGGGAAGTCTGATTACACTGTCAGTTTCCAGTCAAATGTCACTGACATTAACAATACAGTCCTAGATATGATGATTAAAAGTAAGTTACATAAATTTTAAAGGGCTTACTTCCTTAAAGGTGTGTGTGTATGATTTTTTTTAAAAAAACTTATGCCACTGATTTCAATGAGACAAAATCACAGTAATTTCAATGGTTCAACTTCCTTAGTAAGGGGGGAAGCAGACGGCTAAAAGGGCCGTTTTGGGGGTGAGGAAGGGGAGGGGCAGCTGCATGGTGGGCACCCCAACCCCTTCCTGAAGGCATCATTGGAGCGCCGGTCCCACCGCACGGCCGGGGCTCCGATGATGTCTTCCCGCCGCAGCGTTCACACGCGCTGTGGCGGAAGAGTCGCTGAAGGTGCGCCGCCAGCCTTTTGTGGCGCACCTTTGGCACCTTGTGGAAGGAGCGCTATTTTAGCACTCCTTCCAGGGATGGTGAAGCTGCACCGCGGGGCCAAGGTGTGGGGATACCTCAGCCCTGCGGCGCAGCTTCCCGGGGCAGCCCACAGCCACCCGTCTGCTTCCCCTATAAGTTTTCTGGCTGGGTGGGGATTTCAACCAGTGTCTCTTTGCCTCAGTCCTATACTCTGAGCATTTCTCTGTCTCACATGTGAGTAAAGTGTGTTTCACAGGTTTCATGTAGCTTTCTACCAAGGCCTTTTGAATCCTTCAAGGCTTCCCCAGAGTATTATATATGACCCTCATGCTCTCTGGAAGAACAAATTTCCAGGTTTTTGGCCAAAAGAAAAAAACACAAAAAAGGCCTCTCTCTGACATACACATATGATGAAACACAGCAGAAGACTTTAATAATAATAATAATAAAATTTATTTATACCCTGCCCCTCTGCATAGCAATCGGGGCAGCTTCCAACATAAAATACAATACACTAAAATCAAGGAAGTTATCTGGGGTTCACTTTCTATGGTGATGCATGGTGAAATTCTGGCTGAGGAGATAGCAGTGGGAGTGAAACTTACTAAGGTCTTGTGAGGATCCAAGGTAGCCTCCTGTCATAACTCACCCTCTGGACACAAATTCAGATGTCCAGGAATGTACAGTATAATTTCTCATGCCAGTGGTCTCTCTGAGCCCAAGGACTGAGGGAGAGGGGGGGTACTCCTCAGCAGGAGGTGGTAGACACTGAAGACACAGTGCCATCCTTTGTAGATGAGTGAAGACACCACACAACTCCCAGTGTGAGTTAAACAAAAGGCATTGATTAATTAGACACCGGGTATTTTGAGGCAGTTGCCTATAAATCTCCCAGCAATTTCTTATGGTCTCTGTTGCTTGCAACCATCTTATCTAGGTGACCGGTAGTCTGGCAATGGTTTTAGGACTCTACTCCTTGCTGACATTGGTATTGGGACTTATTCTGGACTGACTTGTTTCATCCTTCATCTTGTGTGGATAACTTGTGACTGACCTTGATTATATTAACTACCTGAAAGCTCTTGCACTCTAGTCCCTGAGCCACTTCCTGAGTGGAGCATAGAACACCTCCCAGCCTCTTTTGCTGTGCATGATTCTGGCTCTATTACATTTCATGTAATAATGTGGGCAAATTCATTTGGTTCTGAATTTTTGGATGGATTTAGCAAATTAAAAAATGCTAAAACAGTAAGTGCACTTGCAGACTTGAATCTTTAGTCTTTAGTATTTTGCAATCAAACTTGTAACTTTCATTTGATGTCATTGATCTGATTTATATTCCACCTTTCTCTCAGAATTTTGATTCAGGAAGCTTATTATACCAAAATGGCAAAACAATAACAACATGATAAATGATTAATACTAAAATACTATTAAGCACAAATACAATTAAACACAGTTCAAATATTTTAACAGAAAAACAAGGGGAAGGGGAGGAAGAAGGAGAAGGAGGAGAAAGAAGAAGAGGAGGAGGAGGAGGTGGCAGTACATCTATTAAAAGCAAAGCAAAGCAGCTTATTTATATACCGCTTCATATCACGCTATGGGATGTCTAAGCGGTTTACAATTGTGAGCTGATTGCCCCCCAACACCTGGGTACTCATTTTAGCGACCTTGGAAGGATGCAGGCCTGAGTCGAGCCTCAGCCCTGGCTGGTATTGAACTCGCAACCTTGTGGTCTATGAGTGAGTGGCTGCAGTACAGGCATTTAACCACTGCGCCACCAGGGCTTGGGTGCAGTTGTGCAGTTGTATGCAATGATTCCACTTTAACTACCTTGGCTGCCTTCCATTGAATTCTGGGGTTTGCAATTTGACAAGGCACCAGAGCTTTCTGATCAAGAGTTCTGGAAATCCAAAAAGAAATAGCAACAAGTAAGGGAAAATGTGTGTTGGAATATTGCATTCTACATTCACCAGTCAAAATCCATGGATGCTCAAGTCCCGTTTAATATAGTGGTTAATAAAATGGTGTCCTTCTATAAAATGGCAAATCAACCTTTGTTTTTTGGAACCATCATTAAGCCATGGGTGGTTGAATCCATGGATAAGAAATCCATGGATACAGAAGGCTGACTGTAGTGGAGTATTGCACATGTTTAGGGGTAGGCATGGACTTTAAAATGTCAAATGGATTGGAGAGGCTGTGTCTGCCAATGAAGAAGGTGCTACTACATTCCCAGAAGAGTTTAAGAAGTTGATTCAGGAGAAAAGATACCATCCAAAGCAGGTGTTCAATTTCGATGAAACTGGGCTCTTCTGAGGGGCGGGGGGAGAAATGCCCACTAGAATCTACATTCATGAAACTTCAAATTTGGCACCAGGGACTAAAGCAGAGGAGGACAGGTTAACTCTGATCCCATGTGGCACCTCTGCAGGGCATTTGATAAAGCCAGTCATAGTGTACCAATCAAAGAACCCATTTGCTCTTAAAAACAAAAACTAGCTTAATCTGGACATGTTCTGGCAGCATAATAAGAAAGCATGGCTGACTGACATCTTGTTTACCAAATGGTTTCACCAATGCTTCATATTAGAAATGGGGAAAATGCAACAGAAAGACAAGCCATTTAAAATCTATTAATGGTAGAAAATGTTCCTGAACATCCTGAATCTGTTTGCTACATTGTTTTGTTTAATCGCAGTACAACCTCTTTGAGTCAGCCTCTTGACCAGTACTTTATTCTTTTTGTCAAGGCTATGTACACCTGCCTGGTATTTAAGCACATTGTAGCAATAATTAATGCAGACCCTACTGTGGATATCATGCAATGCTGAAAATCAGACAAATAATTTTGTTAGAAATAATTTTAATCTTATTATAAAGATGTTTCTGTGGTGGTATTTTCTAAAAAAAAAAAAATCAAAATAAATTGATTATAAGAAAAGAAAATTTATAGTTTGTGGCTAAATTAGTTAAACTGGCATTCAAAATTGATACAAGGATTGTAGAAAATAATATCTTCACATGAATAAAAATGTCAGTTGATACAAAGAGGTACACACAGACACACTTAACTAGACATTGAAAAAGTTTCATGTTTGGACTCCAACTCCAACACTACAACAACTAGAGTGACCATGCTAGGCACTCTAGATGTTATAGTCTACAAATGCTCCATTTTCAATCTCTGTACCAGTCTCTCTCTCTCTCCCCCTCTCTCTTTCTCTCATATTTCCAATTCTTACAACTAACTACCACTAGGACTGAGGTGGTAAATACTGTTTTTAATGAGAGTGGTATTATCTTGGGAATAAACACTTGGGATACTACATGCTGGCAATGGGTAGGGTCAGATTCTAAAAGTTGATGGCAATCTCTCCCCCCCCCCCCCTCTCTGTATGTGTGTGTATGACATTGTAGAAATATTGACCATTTTATAGTGCAGTTTCCTTCTAATTACAAATACCTGTGGATGAAACTATCACATGGAGAAAGGTAAGTGTGTGTGCGCCCATGCACATGTAAAAGGGACACATTTATTATCTCTGTACTACTGATATCTCTGAACTTTGAATGCTAATTTCCCCTCCCCCCAGTTTTATTGTTCATAGTCATTCTATAATCTTTTCTTCATTTTACTTCATTTCACTTCATGCAGTAGTTGTGACACTTCAGACAATTTGAATGAAAGGAGATGGTTTGTAGATCAGAAGGCAGCTATGGATGATCTACAGAGAGTGATTTAGTCTACACCAGGGGTAGGCAACCTTTCCCCTTTAAGGGCCGAGGGACTTCAGCTCCCAGAAGCCTCAGCCATGTTGGCCAATAGTCGCATGTTGGCCAATAGCTCCTGGGATTCTGGGAGCTGAAGTCCCTTGGTCCTTAAAGGGGAAAGGTTGCCTATCCCTGGTCTACACAATTTAGACAGACCTCATAATGCTAGAGCTGATGATGGATAGGTGGAGTTTCTAAAATGGGATGATTTTCATTTTTAAAATATAAATTATTTAGATTGCTCCAGTAAAAACAGCTATAAAGACTTCAGCCTGTTAGACACTGTGAAAATATATTGCCACAAATTATTCTTTAAACATTTAAAGACTTTCCTTTAACAAAAATTAGAATATAGACCTGCAGCTAAACAATTTTGCCATGTTTTAACTATTAGAGATGACAAAAGTTGAGTGAACATGAGGGGAAAAATGGAATCATGAGATTGTATTTATACTGCCTTATGCTAAACAGGGGACTTCTCTACAGGGGACATTGAAAACAAATGAACAAACAGATGAAAGGCACATTGATTTGTCAGCAGAAGCAATAAATCTGAATTGCAAAGACATATGTAGAGGTGTGTATGAAGAAAATTAAAGGTGGAGATTACCGCTTGGAAAGCACATAGCTGGGATATGCTTCCCCCCCCCCCAAAAAAAAAAAAAATTGCAAACATTAGGGGTAATCTTCCCATGAAAGTGGGGGGGAAATGTAAATCAAAATTGTGAATGCTATTTTTTTTAACCTAAGCGAACACTTCTGTAATAATCTCTAGGTCCTCCAGAATGACCCTATGGTCTGGTTGAGGTTGACTATAGAATTACTCTGGAGGACCTAGAGATTTCTAGAAATAATCTATTAATGAAATCATGAAATCTGCTAAAGGGAAACCAGCATAAGTGGGAAGGTGATGGTACAGTGCTGAGAAGGCCTTCCTCCAATCATATAGGTGTGGGGACAGGTAAAAGACTGCCTCTATTTAAGGAAAAAGCCTAACAAGTCCCAAACCCTTCCCATGTTCAAAGATCTCAGGTAATAAAGGAGCATTAGATGACTTAAAAATGTAAATCAAACATTTTAAATGGTATGCAATAGGTACTAAAAAAGACTAGTCATGCTATGATCATTGGGCCTCAAAAGCACTGATGAAAAGATGAATACAGTTGGCCCTCAAACTTTGCAGGCTTTACTTCTGCAAATTTGATTATTTATACGTTTGTAGCTAGTGTGGGGGAAGCAGTGGCTTAGTGTTTAAGAAGTCAAGTCTGATGATCGGAAGATAGGAAGATTGGCAGTTCGAGGCCTGAGTGCTGCATGATGGGGTGAACTCCTGTCACTAGTCTCAGCTTCTGCCTACCTAGCAGTTCAAAAGCATGCAAATGCAAGTAGATACATAGGTACCACTTCTCAGTGGGAAGGCAACAGTGTTCAGTGCAGTCATGCTGGCCACATGACCACCAGAGTAGTCTTTGGACAAAGCTGGCTTTTTGGCTTAGTAATGGAGATGAGCACCACCCCCTACACTCAGTTACAACTAGACATTTTGTCAAGGGACTACCTTTAACTTTACATTTAGCTAATGTGGAGTAGTGGTTTGAGTGCTGGACTACAACTCTGGAGATCAGGATTTGATTCCCAGCTCAGCCATGAAACCCACTGAGTGACCTTGGGTAAGTCACATGCTCTCAGCCTCAAGGGAAGGCAATGGAAAACCTCCTCTGAACAAATCACTATAAGTCAGAAATGACTTGAAGGCACACAACAACAAACAAACAAGCTGCTTCTGCTGTTGGTCTCCATGTTTTTGCCACTTCATCACCTAGGACAGGGGTAGGCAACCTTTCCCCTTTAAGGGCCTAGGGACTTCAGCTCCCAGAATCCCAGGAGCTATTGGCCAACATGGGACTATTGGCCAACATGGCTGAGGCTTCTGGGAGCTGAAGTCCCTCGGCCCTTAAAGGGGAAAGGTTGCCTACCCCTGACCTAGGATGATGACACTGCTGCAAAAATCTCCTCCAATGTTGTCCTCCTCTCTGTCTCCTTTCCTGGCAACAGCCCCTTCAAGCCCATAGTGGACACAGCTTACAATCAAGGAGGACTCTGCCCACTGCTCACCTGCCTGATCCTTTGCCTGTCTGCTCACTTTCCCTCTCACTGGCTAGCTCCCGTGGTTTGCCTCACTCAGCTTGCATATCACTCTGGCAGACACTCCACTTTCTGTCACTCATTTGGTGAACCTGCTTCCTGCTGCCTCTGCCAAATCAGGCTCCTGATGATGATGTTCAGCCAAGGCAGGGGAAAACAATGAAGAAGGCTGAATGATGAGATGGGAGAGGCATTTGCCTGATGTTGCTGTTTCTGCAAATGCCTTTTTCTTCCCTTCTTCACTCTAGCTGAACTTGGCTTAAGGAAATCTACTCCAACCCATGCAAAAATTGAGGGCTGACCTATTGATTTGATGCTTAAAAAATGAGACCAAAGTTAGTGCCAAATCTGGATCCAAAGAGGATCTTAAGTGGCTCTTGCTTTAATGTTTCAGATTTCTTACATTTTGCTGTAGATTTAATATGTTAAAAGTGAAAGAAACTGAGGGCCTTTGCAGACTGCCAGAAATAGTGCACATTAAATTGAGGCACTGCCCTGGCTCAGTGCTAGGGAGTCATGGAAATTGTATTTTTTTCTGAGACATTGAGCCTTCTCTGTCAGAGAGCTCTGGTGCCACAATAAATTACAATTCCCATGATTCCCTAGCACTGATCCAGGGCAGTGCCTCAATTTAATGTGTACTATTTCTGGCAGTCTGCAAAGGCCCTGAGGGCTGAAAGAGACTGCAGAAATAATCCAGCTTGAAACCACTTTAACTGCTCTGGCTCAGTGCTAGGGAGTCCTGGGAATTGTAGTTTATTGTGGCATCAGAATTCTCTGAGGGAGAAGGCTAAATGTCTTACAGAACTACAGTTCCCATAATTCCCAAGCATTGAGCCAGAGCAGTTAAAGCGGTTTCAAGATGGATTATTTCTGCAGTCTGTTTCGGCCCTGAGTCTCTAGTTCTTTCCATGCATGGGTGCAATGCTTACAATAACTTCTTAATATAGGGCAATGCTATTAGACACATATTTTTAAAAGTAGTGTGTGAAGGGAGGTGCTGAGGAAGGAAGAATGGATTTCTTATGGCAACTTGCTGAAATCAGAGCTGAATAGGGCTAAGAAGAGATAAATTTGAACTGGAGCCATCCAGTCTCTAAGCACATCCTCTAAGGCAGGGGTAGGCAACCTTTCCCCTTTAAGGGACAAGGGACTTCAGCTCCCAGAATCCCAGGAGCTACTGGCCAACATGGGACTATTGGCCAACATGGCTGAGGCTTCTGGGAGCTGAAGTCCCTCGGTCCTTAAAGGGAAGGTTGCCTACCCCTGCTCTTAGCCATACAGCCTACCAAAGCTGGGCTCTCTGAAATCACATTCAGAAACTTGGCTTCCCTTGAAGTCCTGCTACCCATTTTTGTCATGAGTATCTTTCTTTTGATGCTTTGTCAAACATTGACTAAGGGCCTTTGCAGACTGCTAGAAATAGTGCAAATTGAGTCCACTTTAACTGCCCTGCTAGGGAATCATGGGAATTTTATTTTTTGCTAATACATTGAGCCTTCTCTGTCAGAGAGCTCTGGTGCCACAATAAACTAAAGTTCCCATGATTCCCTAGCACTGAGTCAGGGCAGTTAAAGTGGACTCAATTTGCACTATTTCTGGCAGTTTGCAAAGGCCCTAAAACTCATTAGCCTTCAGCAGTTTCTATTGTAACCACACAGTATTCATGTGGAGAAAAGTGCCATGTGAACAGCAAGAGCTTCATATTGTTTAATGCTGGACAGAGGCTTCCTGCAGTTTCTTGCAGCTATAGGGACTACTTCAACAGATATCTCTGTGTGAATTTTTGTGTGTATATAGGCTGTAATTCACCATAATGTGTTGTGTAATGCAATGCATCACTGCAATGAAACAACCTGCACCTGAGAACAACCTATTTCTTTTGCATTTTCCCAAGCAACACTTACTTAAAACCTACATCAATATTCTACTGGATTTTATATTGCTGGAGAAACTATTACAAATGTTTTGCACAAGTATTTCCCTTTGAAAATGTTTTGTTTTACCATGGTAGTAAGGGCAGAGAAGGAATTAATTTTCCAACAGATTATTTCTATTTCCTTAACATTTAATAAAAGTAATATTATTGTCATAATATATTTGTCCTTTAACTTTTTACTGAAAATTATCTGAATTAACAATACTGTTCCATTGTAGGACCAGCCTGCACAGTTCTAAAGAAAAATAGTAACGGCTGAATTGTCTATATTCTTTAATGATTGCTTTTATTTCTATTGACAGTTTAATTATACTTTAACTTCTGAATGATGTGTGCTTCTAGTTGTTTCTGTTTTAATTTTTGTAAGACTCCTTGAGTCCCAGGGTTGGGAAAGACATGGGATGTAAATAAAGTAGTAGTAAAATAAAATATTAGGTTCTCTATTTGTTCACAGTCCGCATTCAAGGTACCATTTTTGTCTAAGAAACAGAATATTTGAAAGACTACCTCTTCCCCACAAGTCTACAAATTCACATTTGGCAGGGAGGAGATTCTCTCATTTTTTAAAATTTCATGTCTACATTGTGGGCATTCCTTATCATGGGTATCTACTTTCACTAGAGATGATATAGGGTCAGACAGCATGGCACCAAAGTCACACTTCCTGAATTAGGGTTTTAGAAATGGTTAGGTCTAAACTATGATTTTGTCTCATCTGACCAAATGTATTAAAGGGTGAAGTGCTTTCTGGAACACTTCATACTAGGGATGTAATTTTTCACTTTGCATTTTCTGTGCAAAAATAATAATATTTCTATCCATATATACATAGTTTCCTGCACAGAAAATGTGGCCCCCTGTGCATACAATATTATTTTCTATGTGAATCAATCACAAGTGAATTTTGAGCACAATCAATGCTGAACTGTGAATATTCACAACCCACAATTCTTCTCAACAGGGTTTCTCAACATTTGAAAAAAATGTTTGTTTTTAAATATCTTTTCTATCCCTGTTCCAGGCAGCAGTGGCTGATGGCTGCAATGTTAGCAGGATGGTTAATCTGAAACAGATTTCATTCTGTACTTTAACAAATCTATTCACGTTGTTGAAGCTATTTTAGGTTAAACATATTGGATACATCCTTTGAATGTCATCCTAGAACCCAGAGTGGAACCCATTGTTCCCTAGTGCTTTTTTTTCCAGTCTGGGATGTCATGGTGGTTTGACTGGTGTGATGGAGGATGGTCAAATTGGAGTTGATCTGACACCACCAGCTTTCAGTTAATGAAAAAGTCTCCTTGAGATTTTCTTCAACTTCCAGTTGTGACCTTTGTGTTAGAGATCTGTGAGTTTGTGTGTATGTGTATATGTTTGCACACATTTGTTACCATACTGTTAGCTTAGAGAAATGGGAAGCCAAGGTATATTTCCATACCTTCTTAACTTTAAAAGTACACACACACACACACACACACACCCCAGAACTGCTTGTGTGTGCATTTGTGAGGGCTAGTTTAAAATAGAAGATTTTTTTTCCTTTATTTTTCTTAGGCTTCTATTTATACAAGTGTTCTGGATCTATGTGAGTGCATGTATAAAAGTGGGTACATTGTTGATTTTTTTAAAAAATAATTTTATTTGTTAATTAATTGCTATTGTATCAAAAGAAACAAGCAAATGCAGGTCTGATCCTCATGCAGAAGTGAAAAATCAACGATCACTTGACAATTTTTTAGTGGGTTGAGAAAATCAGTGAATATTTCATACATCCCTAGATCTATTTTTTGAAGATGTTTGGCCTTTAAAGGTCTGACTTTACCACTTAGCCTATGTTGCTCTTCAGGGATGGGTTATCATAGTCCTGCTGCTTTAACTTTTTAAACTCTCTTAGGGCCTGTACAGACTGCCAGAAATAATCCAGCTTGAGACCACTTTAACTGTCCTGGCTCAATGCTAAGAAATTATGGGAACTGTAGTTTTTCTGAGACATTGAGCCTTCTCTGTCAGAGAGCTCTGTTGCCACAATAATCTGGAGTTCCCATGATTCCCTAGTACTGAGCCAGGGCAGTTAAAGTGGTCTCAAGCTGCACTATTTCTGGCAGTCTGTTCATGTCCTTAGTCTACTGCTATGTTTACTTACTATTGTTTTTAAAAGTCATTACATTTTATTCTTCTTTGTGAGCTAAATTTTTAGAATAAAAGATATATTTTAAACAATAAAAGACTGCATTCAGGTACCATAAGTGCACCAAATAGTTGATCAATACTTATGTAAAAATCCCATTGATTTAATGAGTCTACTTTAGTTGGGACAATTGGATTCGGGCCATAGTGTTCAAGATCTTACACATTGTTTTAATCCTAATATACCACCTATTTTCAAATGGATTGCTTAAACTAGAGATTTCTCAGTTTAAAGATCACACCAAATATGGTATGAGAAACCTGAAAAGACATATTTAGACATTTCATTTTAAATAGGACAACACAGATGAGAATGTAACTGTGCCTGGTAGCATTGCTATCAAAATACAGAGTAGTACAGGGTTCTAATAGTGCAAGTCACTGAAATGTGTACAAGTACACAACACATGAAAGCTTCTGAGATTACACTGTATAAATGGGTGCCTGGGCACAGAGCTATTTAGTACAACCAGTGTCAAGGTATGGAGCTGCTCACCTGTAATGCCTGTATATTGTTCATTGCTTAAAATAATGTCTTAATAGGGCTGAAGTTTTCTCTTCAGCTGTGTCCACAGGTGAGGAAGGAAGAGGTATATGGAACCTTCTCTGTTCTCAAAATTATACTTTAGAGCAGGGGTAGGCAACCTTTCCCCTTTAAGGGCCGAGGGACTTCAGCTCCCAGAATCCCAGGAGCTATTGGCCAACATGGGACTATTGGCCAACATGGCTGAGGCTTCTGGGAGCTGAAGTCCCTCAGCCCTTAAAGGGGAAAGGTTGCCTACCCCTGCTTTAGAGGATTGGAGAACATATAATCCAAATGCAACCTAAATATTTCAGCAGAAATTCTACTGAAAATGTTTATAGTCTAAATAAAGTTTTCCAGAGGTGGCAGTTCCCATATTCAATCAAGAGTTACTGATAATTTCTTGTGGGGGTTTTCAGAACTTCCATGCCACCAACCTCTGAAGATGCCAGCCACAGATGCAGGCGAAATGTCAGGGATAAATGCTTACAGAACACAACCACATAGCCTGAAAAACCTCATAAAAAAGAATTACTGCCTTTGCACATTCCCTTACACACATGTTAGAACAGGGGTTGGCAACCTACGGCCCTTGGGCCACACTCAGCCCGCGGCCCCCTGCCACCCAGCCCCCTCCGACCCCTGCGACCCCACCACTGCCGCTGTGTGCGCCGCTGCTGCCGACCGCCTCCTCCTCCATTTTTCCTTCCAAAATGGCAGCTGCGACTCGTTTGTGCATGCGCAGTAGTCCTGTGCATGCTGTGAGCGAGCCGCGGCTAGCATTTTGGAAGGAAAAATGGTGGCCGCAGTGTGCACGGCCAAAATGGCGCCCCGGAGGAGGCCTGTCGCTGCCAAGGGAAGCCTCCCGGGGGGCACCCATGGCAGCTCTGGGCCTCTAGGAGGTCCGTCGCCACCAAGGGAAGCCTCCTGGAGGGGCACCCGCTGTGGAGCTGGGTCTCTTGGAGGCCCGTCACTGCCAAGGGAAGCCTCCCGGGGGGCACCTGCAGTGGCACTGGGCCTCTAGGAGGCCCGTCACCACTGAGGGAAACTGCCTAGGGGGTACCCGTGGTAGCGCTGGGCCTCTAGGAGGCCCGTCACCGCCGAGGGAAGCCTCCTGGGGAGCACCTGCGGTGGCGTTGGGCCTCCTGGAGGCCCGTCGCCGCTGAGGGAAGCCTCCCGGGGGGCAGCCGTGGTGGCACTGGGCCTCTAGGAGGTTGCCGACCCCTGTGTTAGAAGAAACATAAAGTGCCAACACTTTCCCAGAAACAGACCCAAATGTTCATTAGGGACTGGATGTGATTCTGGTGTAGACTAAGGAGCTTATCGCTCATCCAAATAAGCCTGCTTACTTCAATCTTCTTCCGGGATACCCCAGATATTATCAGACATAAGTTGCCACTGATTTAGGTGCGATGCTGCCAGCTGGATGAGTCTCAGGTCGAAGCTGTGTTCAGTTGCCAAATTTTTGAAGTTGGAAGATCCCCAACTTTGAAAAAGGGCTGCCTTAATGCGGCTTCGACCCAGTCTCACCCGAGCGGCAGCACTGCGGCTAAATCGGCAGCGACTTATGTCTGATAACATCCAAGGGTATCCCAGAAGAAGATTAAAGCCAGCAAAGGTAAGCCAGCTTATTTGGGCTAGTGATAATTTGCATTCCACTCCCACACAAAGGGTTGGGATGAGATGCATAGTTTGCCCATGCACACAGGGAGAGAAGACTTAAAAGATGCCTCAGCAATTATGAAGATTTTGAGGGTGTGGCCAGAGCCAACTTATGATCTGCTGCCCCCAGCTTCTTCACTTCAATTTTGCAATCAAGGAGAATGGACAGCAGTTATTAGGCTGAGCCAAGTGTCTCATATCACTGTTTTGGAACAGGAACGTGCTCAGGTTGCTGTGCGGGTGTTCACGTCTTTGAGTGCCAAGGCCATGCCACAACTGGATACAGATGTCACACTTTTACCAACTCTGGTGCCACCTCCATCAGGTGAGTTGAGCATCTTATACAGTGCTCCTGTTGTAGGATACTTGTGGCCATGGGGGGTGCCTGGTTATTCAGCAAAATCATTTGTTGCCAAAAAGAAGGGACAGCTGTACCACCAGGGATGCAAGCCTACAGTGGCCACTAGCCTTACCTACTTGGCGAATGTGGCTTGGCTATTCCATGACATCCCTTTACCTGCCTCTGCCAGCCTGTGACTTAACCTAACAAAGGTCCCAAGCCAAGCAGGGCTACAACACAGTAGCACACTCTGCCATTCCCTACAGTGAATTGTCTCTTCCTCTAGGGGATTACCTTCTCCAGTCTAACATAGATAAGATAATCAGGGGTGAATATTAAGATGTCTTTTCCCTACTCAACCTGGAGATGGAAAAGAAAGATAAGGAGGAGCTTGATGATAAAGATAAGGAGGCTTTAAAATGGTAAAAGGTTGAACGCAATTTTGCTAACTTGTTGAATGGCTTCTTTATCTATGCAGGTATTATTGCTAAGGCACATCCCATGCTCACAGCAGCCTTGATTCAATACATGGTTATTATAACTACTGGGATGTATAAAAGTATATAATTTCAAATATTGGTGTTGTTATGTGCTTTCAAGTCAACTCCAATGTAAGGTGACCATGTCATAGGGTTTTCATGGCAAGATTTATTCAGATGAGGTTTGCCATTGTCTTCCTCTTAGGCTGGGAGAGTGTAATTTTTCCAAAGTCACCCAGTAGATTTCTAAGCCTGTCACAGAGTTCTAGGCCAACACTCAAGCCACTACACTATGCTGACTATGTTCAGATTTGATGCTAAGCATTAAAACTTGTGGAAATTGTGTTAAAGGGCTAAGAGAGTGAGGGCCTTTGCAGACTGCCAGAAATAGTGCAAATTGAGTCAACTTTAACTGTCCTAGCTCAGTGCTAGGGAATCATGGGAATTGTATGTTTTTCTGAGACATTGAGCCTTCTCTGTCAGATAGCTCTGGTGCCACAATAAACTACAGTTCCCATGATTCCCTAGCACTGAGTCAGGGCAGTTAAAGTGGCTTCAATTTGCACTATTTCTGGCAGTCTACAAAGGCCCCGAGTAATATTCTCTCTCTCTCTCTCTCTCTATCTATCTATCTATATATATATATATATACATACATCAAAGTAAGCCAAATTTAACTCTATGGGACTTGCCTCTGAATAGACATATACAGCAGTGCTTCTCAAACTATCTAAAGTGGAGACTAGTACTAGGGAATGGTATCATATTTTTGCCACATTATTGTGTCTCCATTGTCCCCTGGAAACCTGCCATGTACAGGCAACCAGTAACATGTGGACCAGCACTAGTCTGTGGACCACTGATTTGGACAGAACTAAAAAATATTATTTAGGTATTAGTTTGTAAAAAATAATGTTTTTTTTTTAAAAAAAGATACCAATTAACTAACTACTAAGAGACATTAATGGCTTATAAGTCTTTGAAACTACATAATCAGATAGTGATGGATCTTAAATTGCAGAGGATTGTTATACACACACAAAGCAGCTGCTTCTCCATCTGATACTTTCTATATATGAAGGTGATTATTATTAAGATCCAGGCTGTTCCCTGAATTCTCTGTGGGTCAATGGCTTCTTGTGTTGCTGTGCAATCTTTATCCCTGCAGAACGGGTGCAGTGGTAATGTGGGTGAGGAATTGAAGCTTTGTGAGACAACAAGTAGTTGCTGTAGCAATCTTGAGTGGGACAGAGGAGAACTAAGGCCTAAGCATTAAACTGGAAATGTTGCTTATAAAGAGAACTCTCAAAATTCATCTGCCAACATTTCTAGTGGCCTTGCTAACTGAAAGATTAGCTGAAAGTTTCAGTAAAAAAACAAACAAAAAACAATCAAAATTTCCCAAGCACTGGGTCAAGTAATATTTTTATAGTTAGATACTATGTGTTTACATCTTAGTGCAAAACATGTACACTTTCAAATGGTTGAAGCTGGGCTCATTTTATTTATTTTTACTTAGAGGAAGAAAGTGAAAAAAGTGAGAGAAATTTACGAAGTCTCCCTTTTGAATTAGTGCTTTTCTCTTTCCATCTAGCAGGGTTTTTACCAATGAATTATGATGATTTATGTGTAGTGCTTTTCAGATAAGAACTGCTGTTCACTGGAGACTGAACTGAGATCAAAAAATTCATTTAATTTAGAACTTGTAGGTTTAACTTGAGTAAGATTGATGTAGACTAATGTCCACTAGATATGAACTGAGACCACCAAATTCATTTCTCTTCAAGTGTGGATGGAATGCAAATCAGAACCTTAGAAATGAAAAAAAAATGAACCTTGGCTAAGAGTAATAGTTGAACACCTTTTATTTAGAAGGATTGCTGAGTATCTAAGGAGATAACCTTGTGAAATTTCTCTGATGTCATTTCTCAGATGTGGAACCCAATTATTGTCATAGGCTGTGGCTGATTTCTGTCAGATGAAAAAGGGAGACGTACTTCCAAAATCTCTACTGATGAAGTCTTTCTGCATTTCTATGATGAACTAAGGGCAAAGGGAAACTGTTCTGGGATATTTTTTATTCAGAGTGGTTCCCCAACATCAGGTTTTGGAATAGCGAACTTCAAATGTATGGACTTCGTAATTCACAGACTCTGCCAAAGTGGTAAAGACTTTCTTAAATGGTGCCTGTGTTGAAACTTTAGAAGTTAAAGAATTTTGCTCTCCCTCTTTGATTAGAGTTTTGCTTAGTTATATAACTGTTCACCTTATGTTTAACTGACAAGTCCAAGGGTGTAGCTACATAGCAGAAATAAAACAGTTTGACACCACTTTAATGTCATGGCTTTATCCTACAGAATCCTAAGATTAGTAGTTTGGTGAGACACCAGAGCTCCCTGACAGACCATACTGAATACTTCAACAAACTGCAAATCCCAGGATTCCACAGGATAAACCATGACAGTTAAAGTGGTGTCAAAGTACTTTATTTCTGTAGTGTGGAAGAGCTGAACATCAAAGCATCTGGCCAATACTGGGCAGGAATTATATCTAATGACTTGCTGGCAGATGTAGAAATGTACAAAGTTCTGTTTTTATCTTTTATTTTTTTTTATTTATTTGTGTGTGTGTGTGTGTGTGTGTGAGCCACACAAATAATTGGATAACATATGGGAATTTATTGGAAATGGAGAAAGGAGGTAAATATAAAATAAAAACACAAACTGAATTAAAAGAAGAAGGGTACACCATAGACTGGTTCAAACATAGGCAACTAACTGAACAATTTAATCAGGATCTAAAAACTCTAGGATTCGACCCAAAGTATAATGAAATAGATAAAATCTGGATAGGAGAGAACAAAAAGTGGATAGGGAAATTCTACAAACTCCTTTTAAAATGAGATCTAGAAGAAGAGATTATAAAGGATAATATGATAATGTGGGCTAGAAATGTGGGACATACAATAAATCTGGACCAATGGGAATTCGCTTGGATTAAATCATTAAAATATACGGCCTCTCAAACCTTGAAAGAAAACTACTATAAAATATTCTATTGGTGGTATCTAACTCCAGTAAGGATAGCTAAGATATATAAAACGAAAAACAATATGTGTTGGAAATGTCAAACAGATCCTGGTACATTATATCATTGTTTATGGACTTGTTCTGTAGTCCAGAAATATTGGAAGGCAGTTAGTAAGACCATAAACAGAATTTTGGGGGAAAAGGTTCCACTATGCCCAGAAATATATCTATTAAACATTTGGAATAAAGAATTAGATAAGGAAGTAGGTAAACTTTTATTTTATTTAGTAACTACCGCGCGAATAGTATTACTTCAAAAATGGAAAAAAAGAGAGATTCCGAATTTAAAAGAATGGATATTTAAACTATATGATATATTGGACATGGATATGCTAACACATTATCTAAGAGGGAAAACCCTAGACAACTTATATAACAAATGGTCCTCAATTTTGAACTATTTGGAAAACCAATGGGGGATTATAGCAGTTGTTGGATATCAAGGAAATTTATAACTTAGGTGTAACAACCTAAAGATGAGGAATAGAGAGTATTTGGTAGAGAAATGATGTTCCAGAGAAAGTCTTAGGTAACGAAAGAAATAACATTACCAATAGATTAAGGTAAAGGTATAGAGACAAATACATACTCTGTAAATAAAAATAATGAAATACTAAAATAGGCTTACAAAAAATACTTGACTAATATGCATATGAATATTAAGCTTACAAATAAGTATATACACATATGGAGCGCATAAGTATGAGCTGCAGTTTAATTATTTAAAAATTACTCCGAGATTAACATAGATATAACGAAAATATAAAATTATGTTTGCTGTTAAGGTGATAAGGAGGTAAGATCAATTTCATGTATCAATCCAGTTTGGAAAAGAAGGAAGTTTAATTTTGTAAGGAAAGGATGAATTTGAGAGTGTAGGTGTGGAAGTAAGGAAGATAGAAAGGTTTTGGTAAGTCGAAGAAGGTATGAGTATGTAGGAAGTAGGAGAGAGAGTGTGTGAAAGGAAAGATAAGAAGTGGGAAGGTGGAAAGGAATTATGGATGAAGAGGGCATGGATTGGGTGAGGAAGAAAGAGAAGGGTATGGATGATGTAGGTTTAGGCAAATGTGGGATTTTAGGGGAGAATTATGAATGACGAATTTTACTTTGTTATAACGCAAGCAGAGAAAAATAACAAATGCTTGTTTATTTATTTTAGAATACAAAATGTTAAAGGTCAAATTGAAGATAGTGTAATTATACAACTATATTAGGCTTTATATGCTAGACTAATTCTCTTTGCTTTTTGGATATTACTTGATTCTTTTTAGAAATGCATAATTTGCAATTGATATTGTGTGATTGTAAGTGTGTGAACAGTTTTCTTTTTAATCAATAAAATTATTTTAAAAATTAAAAAAATATATCTTTTATTTTTTTTATTTACACTCAAAAGGGATCTTAGTTACATAAAATAATATTCCAATATAACAAAAAGAGGAAAATAAAAACACCATAGGAAGAAAAATAACCAAATTAGTCATCTTGGGGGCTAAGCAGACAGGGCAAAAGGAGCAGCCAGAGGCCACTTTTGCACAGATTGTCATGGGGCCACTGTGGAACTCTGGCAACCAGACACTGTTGTCTAGAGGGCAGCTGCTGCCATGGTCCCAAACAGGCCATGAAACTGCTCCTTTTGCAGCCAGGTTGGGCCACGTTAGGCTGCCCCAGTGTGGCATCTGTGCAATCAGGAGGTGTGCATCATGTTCACACCTTGTCCTTGGCTCGGCCTGATGGAAGTCCTTTTAAACCATCTGTTTGAGGCCTTAATTTTCTATTAAAACTGGCCAAATGTCTAAAGATAAGTCACTTTGTAAATTTCATCCATACATATTCTTTGAAATGTTGCAAGTGTTGTTAGATCTTCTTTCCATTGGATCACAGGTGGAGAACAATTATCTTTCCAGTAATGAAGTATAAATCTTTTAGCAGGGAAAAGGATGTGAAAAATCCAGGTCTGTTGAACAATTTCCAGGAAACAGGGAAATAATTAAAAAGAGTATGCATGTCCCTGAACTTTCCAAATCCAAATTTACTTCTGTGATTATTTCTTCCCTATATGTAGCTACTATGGCACAACTCCAAAATATATGTGTTAAGGAGGCATTAGCACCTCCAACAATTGGCTGATTTAGAAAGCTCTTTCTTGACACTGTGTTATACTAAGTAAAAGATACAGGATTCTGGCCAACTTTTTATGTTTTTACTTCTCTTTTTGTAACTGTTTTTAATTGTATTTGATTGAACTTCTGTAAGCTGCCCTGGGTAACACTCAGCAGACTGTGAAACCACTGTTAACAATAACAATAAACAATATCTTGTTGTTTCATAGTCTGTTACAAAGAGTTACATGCTAGAGGTTAGCTGCATAATGATAGTATTACCAGTTTTATTTGGACACATATTCTTTAAATTATCTGTAATGATGTTGACTCAGATATTTGTCCCATTATACTTTTTTTCAATGTACAATTGGTTTTGATTGTATCTGATTAGATGTATTCTCTATAACATTTATAATTGATGCACAATTTGGTTTTCATCAAGCAATTAGAGAGGAACAGATAATGAGAATATCTGTCCAGGACATTTGCACAATTTTCATTGCTCATTCCCAATGCAGTTAAGATACATATAGCAAGATTTCGGGAAGTACATATTGTTGCCTATAATTATAGGATTCATTACTGTGGGTTCTATGCAAATGCCATGTTAGGCATGTTGGGCATGGTAACGCAGTGCGTGGAGACCATGTAACGTGAAGCACCAGGATCTAGACTTCTCCGATGAAGCAGGCTGCTTGTCAGCTGGAGAAACTCCTCTCTCCTTCCAGATAGAGCACAGAGACTCCACAGACGTCTCACGAATGAGGCTTTAATCTTTGTTGCTCTATATACAGATATGTACAGCATACACCAACGCAACTCCAATAGCAATCCACAATCCACCGTCCAACAACTCAACAACCCACATGTGTGTCCAGAGGCTTGTGCCTTATATAGCCTGTGCTCCACATGGCTTTCTGGCCCTACCTCTTCCTGCTGGACACCTGTCACTCACCTGAGTGACACAGCACTTTTCCAGCAGTTTCTGTGCTTTCCAGCACCAGGTGACTACCCCATGATGTCATGTCCTGTTACATCAGCATGAGGCTGCATGACTCAGCTGTGGCCAAACCCACAATGTACATTTTCCCTTGGGACTCAATCCTAACATGCCAAAATATGCATTCATTGTCTTTGAGAACTTTGAGAAGGCTGGCTTAATTATACCAAATATGATGTTTTTTTTAATAGGATTTTCTTCTGTTTCAAGCTGGGGGAAACAAACCCAATATAAGTCTTACTAAGACGTTTGAACATCTCAACAAACCGTTGTTTAAACAAGTTGGAATTTGACAGCAAATCATGACTTCAGACTGTGGTGTGCAATTTATGATTAAGAAATGGACAAATGATAGCTTCATAGCAGAGAGGGGTTTGCATGTTAAGCAAGGGGAATTTCAAAAATTCACACCTTGACTTTTCATAAAGTGCAAATGTGGTCATTGTATGTTTGGGATTTTTTTGTGGTGAATGCCAGTACAAGATTACAAGTCACAAAACACATACAAAAAATACATCTAAGATTTTAGTTCTTCATTAAAGAACCAAGATTCATCAGATAAAGAATTTAGACTCTTTATTTGTATTTATATAATCTGAACATATATTAAATTTCTGTATCATATGGGATGAAATATTATTATTTGATCTTTCTTTGTTATTACTCATTCTTCCATCTTTTTATAAACAAAAAGTCTCCCCATCTTTTTTTCAAATAATCATATACTTTCTTCCACTCTTTTATTCTATCTTCAGTTTTTTCCTCTATTTCACTCGATATTATATCCAATTCCATTAGATCTAACAGCTTTAATCGCCATTCATCCATTTGAAATTCCTTATTAATTTTCCAATATTTTGCATAAATTTGTCTAGCCGCTGTAAGCATATAAAATATAACTCTGCCATATTTCTTTTCCATTTTATTATCTATCATACACAAGAGCATAATTTCAGGCTTTCTATTAGTTCTGTCTCCAATATTTCAATGATGTTTTTTTTGAATGGTTTTCCAGAATTTTTTAGCACATATACACTCCCACCAAAGATGAAAGTATGTTCCCTTTATCTTTTCACATTTCCAACATAAATCTCCAATATTGTACATCTTTGCTATTCTATCCGGAGATAGATGCCACCTATATATAATTTTATAATAGTTTTCTCTAATTTCTTGACTTAAAGAGTACTTTAATCTGGTGTTCCAGCATTTTTCCCATTGACTTAGTTCTATTTCATGTCCACAATTCCTCGCCCAGGCTATCATATTATCTTTAATCAGCTCTTCTTCTGTATGGAATTCCAGCAGCTTTTTATATATTCTAGATAATATTGCTGGTTTATTGCTCATAATATTATCTTCTAGATCTGTTTCCCCCCCCCCCATTATTCCTATTGTTTTTACGTTGCTGTTGAATCTTGCTCTTAATTGATGGTATAAAAACCATCCACATTCTTTCCCTTCCGATCTTAATTGTTCCAGCGACTTTATTTTAAACTCTCCATTATCTTCCTCTAGAATATCATAATATTTTAACCATTTTTCCTTTCCACAAGGCTCAATTTGAAATAGGGCTTCCTGGGGGGATGCCCATAAAGGAATTTTTGGACATATTCTTTTTTTATATTTTTTCCAAGTCAATAATAAAGCAGCTCTAAGAAAATGATTTTCAAAGCTCTTATTTGCTGGTATTTTATTGTAAAATAAAAATGCATGGAATCCAAATTTTAACTGAGTGCTCTCTAATCTTAATAGTTTTCTATCTTCTATTTTCAACCATTCTTTTATCCAGATAAATGTACTAGCTTCAAAGTATATTCTTAGATTTGGAACAGCAAAACCACCTCTTTCTACTGAGTAATACATATATATCTGTTTGATTCTTGGTCTTTTACCAGCCCATATAAATTCTGACAGATTTTTTTGCCAGTCTTTAAACACCTTGAGATTTTTGACTATTGGTAGTGTCTGAAAGAGGAAAAGCATCTTTGGCAGCACACTCATTTTAACTGCAGCTATTCTTCCCAACATGTTCAATTTTAGGTCTTTCCAATTTTTCAAATATTTTTTAATATCATTCCAAATTTTATTATAGTTATTTTTAAATAGATCTGAATTTTTATTGGAAATTACAATCCCAAGATATTTGGCTTTCTTGTTTATGTTAAAACCTGAGAGCCTAGCCAACTCTTTTTCTTCTGCTTCCGACATGTTTTTTGTTATAAAATTTGTTTTCTCTTTGTTAATTCTTAAGCCTGAAACTTTCTCTAGGTCTTCTAACAAAGTCAAAATCTGTTTCATGCTTTCCAAAGGGTCCTCAATTGTCACTGCTATATCATCTGCATACACTCTAACCACATAGTTTTCCCCTCTGTTTTTAACTCCTCTTATCTTAATATCTTTCCTGATTTTACACATGAAAAGTTCTAAAGACAAAATAAAGAGAAGAGGTGATAGCGGACACCCTTGTCTTGTGCCTTTATTAAGACTAATCGGGCTTGTTCTTATACCATTGACTTTGATTCTAGCTAACTGATCCTTATAAATAGCAGCTACCCAATTTAAAAATTTAGGGCCAAATCCCATCCGTTTCATTACTCCAATCATAAAATCCCATCGCAAACTATCAAAAGCTTTCTCCATGTCTAATAATATAACAGCTAACTTCTTATCAATATGAAAATCAAAATGTTCTATTACATTAATTATGTGTCTTATGTTATTTTTTAGCTGTCTACCCAGCAAGAAGCCACATTGTTCCTCTGATATATAATTAGCCAGTATCTTTTTGAGCCTTTCCACTAAGATAGTTGCATATAGTTTATAATCGGAGTTTAGCAAGGAAATAGGCCTGTAGCTGTTGGGATTTTGATTGCCCTTTCCCTCTTTAAGAATTAGAGTCATGTTAGCTTCTCTCCATGTCAGAGGGATCTCTCCTTTACCGATATTGTTTATCATATCCAAAAGATGTATTTTCAGTTCCTCTTTGAGTACTTTATAGTATCTGGCATTTAGGCCATCTGGGCCTGGTTTTTTTTATCACTTTTTGCTTTCTTTATTGCCTCTCCTAACTCAGATAAAACTATTGGTTTATCTAATTCTTTTATATGTACTTCTTTCAATTTCAAGTCATAGTTTTCCTCAAAATAGTCTCCAATATTACTTATTTAAACATTGTCCTTTTAAAATATTTTCCTAAAATAGTCTTGGAAAATTTCCTTAATCTCTTTTTGTTCTGTATAGGTTTTATTTCCCTCTTTGATCTTTGTAATTAGTCTGTTACTTTCCTTTTTTCTACATTTCCAAGATAACCATTTACCAATTTTGTTTGCATTTTGGAAATGTTTAGCTCTAACTCTCTTCATTAATCTTGCTATTCTCTCTACGTTTTCCATTGAATACTGTTTTTGTAAAACTTTTATTTCTTTAATTATTTTATCTTTATTCTTGCTTTCCATCAATATTTTTTCTTTCTTGGCTATTTCCTCCGAAATGGATTTCAATCTTTCTTTTCTCTCCTTTTGCAATTTTCTTTCTTTTTTAATGAAGAAGCCGTGTATAACCGATTTGCTGGTGTCCTATACTATATTAATATCAGTACCTTTATTTAGATTTTCATTAAAATAATGTTTAAGAGTTTGTTTAGCTTCTTCTACAGTTTTTTAATCTTTCAATACATTTGGAAAATGATTTTATGATCAAAGTCTGTATGACTAGATGATTCATATAAGTCACAGTTGCATATAAATCCTTGGGAATGTACCTTCCATATTACTACTCCAATACTGAAAGTGTTGTTGTTGTTGTTGTATTTGTCAAAGTTGTTTTCAATCTATGGTAACCCCAAGGGAATGCTATCACTTTTGCAGGGGTGGGGGGTGGGATTTGTTCAGAGAGGATTTTGCCTTTGCCTTCCTCAAGGCTGAGAGAGTGGAACTTAAGGTCACTTGGTGAGTTTCTATGGCCAAATGGAGGGGTCACATCCTGTATATGAGCACTCTAAATGTAATCTTCATTTCCATGCCAGTCTTGCCTTGTTTATAAATCTTCATTTAATTTATTATTGAAGACAAGAATTTGAAAAATTTCCAAAGTGCACTCAGGAGATAATGAGAGTTTTTGTGTATTTTCCCTCCCCTTCCCTCCCTAAGTATGAAATGTATGAACAAGTTAAGCAGGTTGAAGGAAGGTATAATGAGGAAACACAGAGATGTGGCTGTAGGACCATTTCAGTAGCCTCATCTTCATCCTCACTTCTCCCCTGAACCAAACAAGCCGGCCTCTGTGTGCCTCAAGGTGTGAAGAGTTCACTGGATTGGTTTTCTTTAATGATGTGTCCCCCCAGCATCACAGGCCCCCTGAAAAACCATTCGGAGTAATTAACACAGATTGGGCCACCAGGGAAGCAAGAGAGTGGATCAAGGAAGAAAAACAACCCAACAATCTCTTCCAAGATTGAGAAGCACATTCTCATTTTCTTGCTTCCTTCTCCTCTGAGCCTGTCCAGGGGGCATGTGCCTACTGAACCAAAAATAGAACTTTTGGAGAAGCTGAGCGGAATATGTATACAAAAAGGAAAGCTGATTTTTGCTCTGTCTGAGACTGAAGAAAGGTGTAACAGGGGAAGATGCTTAGAGTCACTTTGGTAGGGATAACTTCATCCTCTTGCCATTCTTTTTCACATTTATTGTACTTGCAGGGTGACTTTTCTTGTTCCTCCTTTGAACAACTACTGCACTCTCCTTTGGGAATCCTACCCAATAGTTTGAGAACCATTGTTCTAAGATATTAGAAACTAAATTTCATAACAGCTTCACTGAGAATGACCCAGTGGAAGTATTTTGCATACTGCTCAGGGATCCCTTCATACTACAAAATATTGCACTGTGGTTCCACTGTAACTGCCATGGCTGTATCCCATGGAATTCTGAGAGTGGTAGTTTGTTAAGTTCTCTAATAAGAATTCTAAATGCCTCTCCTTAAATTGCAAAGTCATAGACTGTTGTAATGACAGTTAACGTGGAATCATAGGACTATAATTGTGTGATATTAAAGGGCCCCAATTGCTGACTTTGTTGTTTCTTACTACTTCTGTCATGTTGTGTGTGACAGAAATTCATTATTGCAGCACTATCACATTGTGTGAGACTCTACACCAGGGGTAGGCAACCTTTCCCCTTTAAGGGCCGAGGGACTTCAGCTCCCAGAATCCCAGGAGCTATTGACCAACATAGGACTATTGACCAACATGGCTGAGGCTTCTGGGAGCTGAAGTTCCTCGGCCCTTAAAGGGGAAAGGTTGCCTACCCCTGCTCTACACCTTGGCAAACCAGACTCTCTGGTTCTTGTTGAGAACTAATTTTTTGATTCTGCTGCAGAATAACTACTCATGATGCCCACACCTTGCCCCTTGTAGTTAATTGTTGTTTTTGTTGTTGTTGTCATTGTTCTACAGACGTTATATGTTTTATTGTAAAAACTCAATAAAAATTTAATTAGAAAAAAATCCATTACTGCAGCACTAATTTCCACTAGTATAGTCACTCCTGCAATACCTATATACTGCTTTCAGGCAGGTCCCACTTGGATATCATCACAACTTTCTTATCTTAAGATGCCAAGGTATGCATAATCTTTGCACATATTTTTGGCAGATGGTAGCTTTCATGTGAGATGGGATAGTGAATCTGCTCATGGGTTTAGCTAATTAAAGGGGATATCCAAGGTACTGCAATTATTTTTGAAATAAGACTCAGCACATTGGATAGATCCTTGGAAGTTAGGATTTAAGTCTAAAGTGAATTCATAGCATCACTACCATGTAAGCCTGTGGCTAGGGGTACCCACATACTCCATTTTGTCACCATATTTCCCTTTCTCCCTTGGAGCACCACAATATACTCAGGGTTGCTACTGTTGCTGTTGTGGGCCTTCAAGTCATTTCAAAGTTATGGTGGTCTTAAGGCAGCCCTATAATGACATTTTCTTGGCAGGATTTGTTCAGCTGAAGTTTGCTATTACCTTCACTTGGGGATGAGAGAGTGTGATTTGCTCAAGGTGAAACTTCCCAAAATCCCCCAAATTATCTCCAAAATTAGGAAATTGTAGTTATCAAGATATGGATAACTGACTTCAAATCTTAGTCTAAAAGATTGATTGTTTCAGTCTTTAAAACATTGTTTTGTTTTGTTTTCCAGTCTTGACAACCCCATTTTCTTGATATCAGTGTAACAAGAAAGGAAGAGTTGATTGAAACATTTCTGGGTTAATCATAGTGTTTCATGCAGAACAAAAGGAAGGAGTAGCATTAGAACAAAATTCTTAACATTTCAGTTTATTAAGCTGAAATATGAATGACTGAGCAAGGTCATAACCCTAAACTATCTAGCCCTAGAGCATTGGTTTTGGCCTACAATTTATCAAGGTTTTTGTCTTTGACCTTTGCATGGTACTTGTGTACCAACTTCAGTTTTGTTGTTATGTGACTTTAAGTCATTTCTGACTTATGGTGACCATAAGGTGAGCCTATCATGGAATTTTCATGACATGTTTCTGCAAAGGGGGTTTGCCATTGCCATTCTCCAAGGCTGAGAAAGTGTGACTTGCTCAAGGCCACACACTTGGTTTCTATAGCTGAGCACGGATTTGAATTCTGCTCTCCAGGGTCATAGTCCATGCTCAAACCACTACATCACCTTGGTGCTCTCCAGTATCAGTTATTCCTGGTTTATTCCAGGAATTTTTTAGTTCTGGTGTTCTTATGTCACACTAACACTTGATATATTTTGAGTTGCAAAGGAATATTTCACTAGACTAGATAACTAAATGTCCATAGGCATTTTTGGTTTTGTATCGTATCTTAATTTGCTTGTGGGTATGAATTCTCATATATGTAACTTTGTTAGTGATAAATTAGAGATGACACTTCTTTTCCCTCCTGACAGCTGTGCCAGTTCATCATCTGTAATAGTTTTAATGTAGGAAGTTATAGTTTATTCCTCTCTGTACAGGGGAATAGATCTAACAATCGTAATTGTCCCATGCTGAAGACTGATACTTTGGGTTTTGATAAGAAAGTACTAACATTTGGAGATTTATTCATATTCAGGATTAAAAACCTCACAATCACAACCTTACAAATCTCACTTGATAATTTACCAAAAGTGCAGAACAAATGCAGAAAAAAGCAAATTTATAGATTCCTCTTTTCCTATCATAGGATATAAGAAGAATGCCACTAAACCAAACTAAAGGCTTCTTAGATCCTGCATTCTCTTCCAACTGTGATCAGTTTATGCCAATGGGATGTCAACAGACAGGATGGGACTACAATAACATCCTTCCAATGATATTCATGGGAAGTAGTTTTCTCTGAATCTCACTTGCTTAACACAATTGTTCTTATGAAGCTAAATCTCATTGGATTTCCTGTCCATCTGTCACAGATGTTTGCACTCCCCCTTTCCATTAAAAACAAGGCCATGCATAATAAAACAAATAGCATAATAGCAAGGCAGTGGTAAGGGGCCTATTGATGCAGCAAGAAAAAGAAAAAGAACTGATAAGAAAATTAGAAACTAAAAAGCAAGAACACAAAAGGAGCCCCAAAGACAAAAATATATATCAAGAAATACAAATAATAAAGAACCAATTAAATCAAATTATGATGAAAGATATAACTAATAAAATCAAATATATAAAGCATTATCACTTCGAGAATGCAAATAAAGTGGCAAAATGGATGCTTCTAGATTGAAAAAAGAAAAAAGTGATTCTAAAACTTTGTACTAAGGATAAGGAATATACTATGCAAAATGAAATAAAATGTGTACTACAGGAATACTATAAGGATCTATTCTCATCTCAGAGTACAACACAAGAAAAAAGAATAAAAATGAGAGACTATATAAGGGAAGTGGGAATTACTAAATTTACAAAACAAAGTGTAGAAGATCTAAGTGCTCCAATCTCAATGGCAGAGATAGATTTGGTGATAATGAACATGAAAGAAAATAAAGCACCAGGTCTGGATGGATTATCTGCCAAATACTACAAAGTTTTTAGGAATGAACTAACACCAATGATACACAAAACAATTCAGGAAATAGATTTTGGTAAATACCTAGAATCATGGGGACAATCTCTAACCATGTTAATTCATAAAGAGAATAAGGACCCCGAATATATAACTAATTACTGCCTGATTACTCTGTTAAATCTTGATTATAAAATCTATGCTGCAATATTAGCTGGAAGATTAAAGAAGATCTTATCAATGTGGATACACGAGGATCAAGTGGGTTTTCTTCCAAGAAGACATATAAAGGATAATAATCATCATGAAGATAGTAAGCTGGGTATGGTATTCTTAGACCTAGAAAAAGTGTTTGATAACGTAAATTGGGACTTGTTAGATATAGTTTTAGAAGAAAGTGGGGTGAGAGGGAGATTTATAAATTGGATCAGGAACATCTATAATATCCAAAATACTCAGATACTAGTAAATGGAGAAAAAACAGAGAGATGTAAGATAGAGAAAGGTACCTGTCAGGGATGCCCTCTCTCCCCCTTACTATTCATTATGATCATAGAAATCCTAAACAGGAAAATCAGAAATGATAAAGAGATACAGGGTCCGGAAATTAATAAATATAGTTATAGACTCTGAGCATTTGTGGATGACGTGGTAATTTTCCTGGAAAATCCAATGAAGAACATAGTAAGATTGGAAGGAATATTGGAACAATTTAGTGAATTAGCAGGACTCAAGATAAATAAAAATAAGAGTGGTAGCCTAACCAAAAATATCTCAAATAAAGAAATAAAAGAATTAAAAAAGAAATCAGGATACCAGATAACACAAAAAGTGAAGTATTTAGGAATAATTTTCACACAAAAAGAACCCTACAAAACCTCAGACTTATACAAAAATAACTACCAGGCTATATGGAATAACATCAAAAAAGATTTGGCATCATGGGATAAACAACAGCTTTCCATGATGGGCAGAATAGCAACAATACAATGAATGTTCTGCCCAGAATGTTATTTTTATTCCAAACTATACCTATTCTGATGAGCAGGCAACCATTTAAAACATGGAAGCAAGACATTGCCAAATTTATATGGCAAGGGAGGAAACCCAGAATTAAAGCTTCAGTATTACAAGATCAGAAAGAAAAATGTTGGCTGAGACTCCCAAATTTGGAATTATATTATAATGCTTTGGCATTATTGTGGCTAAAGGACTGGATAATGCTTAAAAATTCTAAATTGTTAGAAATAGAAGGTTCAACAATGAATTTAGGATGGCATGCTTACTTATGTTACAAAAAATGGAAGCCAGATAAATAATTCAATAACCACTATATAAGGAAGGCCTTATTCAAGGTATGGGAAAGATACAAAAAACATTTTTATTCCAAATTACCAGTAAGGACATCCTCACAAGAAGCATTTCATAGAAATGAAGGTTCAACAAAAGGTAACTGGATCACATATGAAAATCTGTTGGTGAAATCAATAGCGGGAACAAAAATAAAAAAAAAAGAATTCCAAAAAGAAGGGATAATAGTTAACTGGTTCAAATACCTGCAAATAAAAGAAGACTTTAAAAGACATATGGTAAATCCAGGAATAGAATTCAAGTTATTTTTTTTTTTTGATAAAATACTGAAGGAAGGTGACCAGCACTGGATAAATAAAACATACAATCTATTACTACAAATAGAATTAGAAGAGGAAACAGTGAAAGATAGCATGGTGAAATGGATGCAAAATATAGGATATCCAATATCTCTACAAAGCTGGGAAAAAGCGTGGAAATACAACATGAAATTCCTGAAATGTAATACCTTACAGGAAAACTTCTATAAAATTTTTCATAGATGGTACATGACTCCAACAAGATTAGCAAAAATGAAGAAACAAAATAACAACAAATGTTGGAAATATAAAGAAAAAATGGGTACCATGTACCACATGCGGTGGCATTGTATCAGAGTTTAAAAAAATGGATAAACATTCATAGCAGTATGTGTAAAATTCTACAGATATGCATACCATTAGAACTATTTTTATTAAATATATTAGATGCAGTTCATTCTAAACTAAAACAGGAAGAAAGAAGTGTAATACTTTACATGGTAACTGTGGCACAGTTAGTATATGCACGCTACTGGAAACTTTATGAAATACCTACAATACAGGAATGGAAAGTAAAATTGTATGTTCCTTAGCCTGAAGACCAGGGATAGTTTGGGGATTTTGCTAGTCTACCGACCACCCCGTTGCCTAGCAGACTTCCTGACCGAACTGACACAGCTGGTCTCTGAGCTATTGTTGGAGAGGGACTTCAACATCCCGCTCGAAACCAGTTTAACAGGCATGGCTCGGGAGTTCATGGAGACCATGACAAACATGGGCCTATCCCAATTGGTCAACGGGCCCACACATTGTACAGGTCATACACTCAATGCGGTCTTCAGTACGGAACAGGAATATCCGTGGGCTGAGGTCGTAAGTACTTCCACATTGTCATGGACAGATCATTTCCTGGCCAAGATGGAACTGAGAGCCAATATCTGCCCCGCCAGGGGTGGTGGACCCATTAGAATGGTCCGCCCTCGAAGGCTAATGGAGCCCATTGGTTTCCAGAGAGCCTTAGAGGGTTTAATGGTTGGGAATGCTGGTGACCCTGTCGAAGCTCTGGTAAATACCTGGAACACTGATCTTACCACGGCTATTGACACGATCGCTCCCAAGTGTCCTTGCCATTCCGCTTCAAATTGGACACCTTGGTATAGGCCAGAGCTTAGGAGGATGAAGCGTGTTGGACAATGACTAGAGCGCAGGTGGCGGAAGACTTGACTCTTATCTGACAGAACTCGCCATAGGAACTTTCTTCGTTCCTATCGGGAGGCAATGCGTGCAGCGAAGAGAGCTATCTCCTCTGCATGTATTGCGTCTGCAGAGTCTCGTCCAGCAGAGCTGTTTAAGGTGGTGAGGGAGATGACGCAGGTGCTCCCGGTGCCAAATCCCTTACTTAACCCAACAACGGCCTGCTGTGACACGTTTAACAACTTCTTTGCAGATAAAATCTCTCAGATAAGAGCCGACTTGGATGCTACCATTGAAACAGAGTCTATAGGCGAGGTGTCCAGCTACTCCGCCAATGTAGTTATACTGGATCAGCTCCAATCTGTGAGCACCGAGGAGGTGGACAAGCTGCTTGGTAAGGTGAGGAAGACAACTTGCCCTCTCAACCCTTGCCCATCATGGCTGGGCATCCGGGGGGGGGGGATGCATTGAGGAGATTCCTCATGGATATCACCAATGCATCCTTCAGGGAAGGACATGTTCCATCTTGTTTGAAGGAAGTGGATGTTAAGCCGCTTCTGAAAAAAACTTCCCTGGCCCCCCTGGATATGAGTAATTACAGTCCAGTGTCATTGCTGCCATTTTTGAGCAAGGTGATCAAGAGGACGGTTGTCCTTCAGCTCCAAGCTCTCTTGGATGAAACCGATTATCTAGACCCATTTCAAACCAGTTTCAGGACAGGCTTTGGGGTTGAGACTGCCATGGTTGCCTTGACCAATGATCTGCGCCTGAGCATCGACAGGGGTAGTGTGACCCTGTTGGTGCTCTTAGACCTCTCAACGGCTTTTGATATGATAGATCACAGTATCCTCTTGGGCAACCTGAGGGGGTTAGGTATTGGGGGCACTGCATTGCAGTGGTTCCGATCCTACCTCTCAGGCAGGTCCCAGAGGGTGCTGCTCGGGGACAGTAGCTCCAGTAAGAGGGTGCTCACTTGTGGGGTCCCTCAGGGAGCTATTTTGTCCCCGATGTCATTTAACATCTATATGAAGCCGCTGGATGGGATTATATGGAGTTATGGTGCTGGGTGTTATCAGTACATTGATGACACCCAAATCTATTTCTCCATGTCTCGTTCATCGGCCTCGAATTCTAATGGCATCTCTTCTCTCAATGAATGTCTGCAAGCGGTAATGGGCTGGATGAGGAAAAACAGATTGAAACTGAATCCGCACAAGACAGAGGTGCTCATGGTAGCGGCCCCGAAACCAAGAATTGTCATGGATGGGGTCACGCTCTCCTCCAGTGACTGTGTTTGCAGTCTGAGGGTGCTCCTTGACTCGTCGCTCCTGATGACAAATCAGGTAAATGCGACAGTCAGGAGCGCCTGTTATCAGCTTTGGCTGATACACCAGCTGCATCCTTTTCTGGAAGTAAGGGATCTCAAGACTGTTGTCCACACGCTGGTAACCTCACACCTTGACTTCTGTAATGCGCTCTACATGGGGCTACCCTTGTGCTTGGCTCAGAAATTACAGCTGGTACAAAATATGGCAGCCAGGTTAGTGTTGGGAACATCTAGGAGGGACCACATTACTTTGGTTCTGAGGTCCCTCCACTGACTTCCAATCAGCTTCTGGGCCCAGTACAAGGTGTTGGTTATCACCTTTAAAGCCCTAAATGGCTTGGGTCCAAGTTATCTCAGGGACCACCTCCTTTCATACAATCCTCCCCACGCTCTCTGGTCCTCTGGGAGGAACCTGCTGCAGCCCCAAAAATCGAGGCTTGCGGTGACCTCTCAGAGGGCTTTCTCTGTTGTCGCCCCCAAACTATGGAACGGCCTGCCAGACGAGATCCGTCAGTTAACATCACTAGATAGCTTTAAAAAAGCTGTCAAGACAGATCTCTTCAAGCAGGCATTTCCAGATTAATTCTTCCTGGCCTTAACCTGCACTGTTCCTTACGTGGCCCCATCTTGGATGGATAGGAACACAGCTACGGGCCATAGTGGAGTGTCTATTGTATTGTATAATTTTAAGTTTTGTTATATTGTTTTTTAAGCTGTTGTGATTTAATACTGTTTTAAGGGGGGGAGGGATTGTTGTGGGGTTTGTATTTGATTTTAATTTGTAAGCCGCCTGGATTGGTTTTCCAATAGGGGGGTATTAAATAATTTTATTATTATTATTATTATTATTGCATGACAACAATGTTACATTTTCTTTTTCATTGCACGACAATAATGTTATGTTATACTGTTATGGTAAGCTATGTTAAACTGATTGAGCTATGGAATATAATTGTTATTTATTAATAAAATAAAAAATAAAAAATAGCATAATAAACCAAATATACACTCCCCAAACAACAATAAACAAGTCAGGGAACACCATATTTTTTTCCTCATAGTGTCACAAATGACCAAGAAAATCAGGTGAGCATATATGTGCTTGTGTAGGGGTATATTATGAATTTATTTCAGTGCTGTTATTGAATTTAATATGTTTTCCTCCAGCTTTGCTCTATTTAATATTTTCTTTTGACTGATAGGCCAGGCTTATATTGCCAAATGATGTCCTTATTTCATTGCCAAATGGATGAGATATCTTTTGTTTTTGATTTACTTACTCGACAGTAGATGGACTAGAAATGCCATTGATTGATTTATAAATACTACTAACATTTCTTAACCATAGTCTATTGTGTCGAAAGCCGGTGAGAGGTCCAAAAGCACCAACTGGGTCACGCTTCCCCTGTTAGTGGTAAGGTGTAGGTCATCTACCAGAGTGACCATGGCCGTCTCCACCCCATATCCAGGTCTGAAGTCGATTTGAAATGGATCTAGAAAACTGGTTTCATCCAAGATCACTTAGAGTTGAAAGGCAATGGCTCGCTCAAGCACCTTGCTCAAAAAAGGCAGTAAAGACAGATCTCTTCCGGCAGGCCTTCCCAGAGTAACTTCCCGGCTCTTCCTTTAGATGGTCTGGCTTGTCAATCCGCTCTCCTTTCCCTAGCCACTATTGTTTTTTGTTCTTATTCTATGATTTTATTATTGATGCTGTTTTTAATATTATTCTAGTTTAATTTATTTTTAAGGGGTGGGAGGGTTAGGGGAAGTGTTGGGTAATGTATTTTATTCTTGCATTGTTTTAATCTGTTGTACACCGCCCCAGTTGCCTCGCAGAGGGACGGGTTAGATATAATAATAATAATAATAATAATAATAATAATTAAAAGTGGTAGATTAGAAACTAGTCTATAGTTTTTCAAGTCCAGGGGGTCCAGGGAAGGTTTCTTCAGGAATGGTCTAACGACTGCTTCTTTTAAACTAGATGGAAGAAATCCTTCCCTAAGGGATGCATTGATGACCTTTACCAGAAACCCTCAAGACATCACCCCCCTGGACGACCAGCCATGATGGGCAGGGATCGAGGGAACATGTTGTCTTCCTCACTTTTTCAAGGATCTTGTCCACGTCCTCATTACTCACCAGCTCGAACTGATCCAGTTTAATCTAAAAAACGGGATTACTGGACACCTCATCAGTCACTTCTGCTATAATTCCGACATCTAAGTCAGCTCTGATCTGAGAGATTTTATCTGCAAAATAGTTGTTAAAGGCATCACAGCAGGCTGTTGTCAGGTTAAGTAAAGGGTTCTGCACAGGGGGGACCTGTGTCAGCTCCCTGACTACCCTAAACAGTTAGCAGATTCTGCTATTCTTCCACCTTCTACATGTTGTAAGTCAATTTTTCAGTGTGTGTTGGAAAGCATGCAAACAGAAATTCTTTTCTCTTGTAACCAGGCACCCTGAAGGGTAAATATTTAAGCAATAGGAATCCTACTTAATAAGAGTTCGTTGTCACTGGAACACTAGCCGAAATGTATATGCCTGCACACATGTACACATGCTACAGATGTTCCTTTCAGTGTGCAGGTGGAAGAGAGCTGCATCTGCCACTTTGCATACTTAAAACATATTTCTTGAAAAGAGCCCTAGCAACTAGAAAGGGCTTTGTGAAATAAGGAATTTTTCTAGCAGTCTTATAATACAATGCAGAATCACATAGACATGCAGTTTCCAGTTACAGTGACTCGACTTTTTATTATGTCTGCCTGATTTGGGATGGAATATTCTGGTGTTTTTTTTTAAACATCAAACACAAAACTTCTATGTGGAGCTTCTTTTTCCTTTGTTATGAATGTCTGAAAATAATGTCTATCATTAGAATAGGCAAACTGATATTGTGAATATCAAAACTGGAACTTTTCAAAATCTTTAGAGCAGATATTCAATAATTCAATAATATTCAATAGTACTGGGAATATCAAATTCAGGAATGGGCTGAAATTAGAGCTGAAGAGAGGGAGGGATATGAATACTTTGTATAAGCCAAAATTGCACAAATAATTAGACCAAACACCTTTCTTTGGGAAGATTACTCAAACTAGTTTTCTGATATAGATGTTCTAAACCACTGTAGTTTGATGAATGAGAAAATCTTATCTAATCAAAGTATATGACAAGAAAAGGAAATGAAATGTCATAACTCAGCCTATGAATGAATCCAACAAAGAGTGGGAAGACATCATAACTTACTCCCTGGATGATCCAACTGAAGAAGAGGAAAGGACAGTATGCCAGGAAACTGTAATTCCTGATGATTATACTCTCTGGGAGTTAACAGAGTTGGCAGAGTTTCTACAGAAGACAGTACATCCCCATCCTTCAGTGAACATAAGAGGGAGAGGTGCTACACCCAGCTCAGATTACATACTAAATGCTGAAGGCAAGAATGAGAGACAAGTTACCTTGCAGGAACTGCCCATAAATATCCTTGCAATTTTCTCCCAGCAACTGTCCCATCTGCTGGCAGTACTCTCTTGCATTCCAGTTTTGTCTTGGCCATGAACTGACTATGTTTAGATTACTCTGTTTACTCCCTGCTGGTTTGTGTACTTGGACTTCTGGACTGCTGACAACACTTGTGCTTCTCCTTGCATCCTGCTCAATTAACCAGTGACTAACATGGACTAGACTAACCATTCAACATCTTCTAGTTGCTTCTTTGGGCACTTGCTGAGTTCTGTTCGGAGCAGGAAAACAGACAAAAGGGCATGCATGAGTGCTTGATGCAGTCCTCATTCATGGTTTTTTGGGCCAGAAATCTGACAGCTGAACTGGAACACAGTGGACATATAATACTCTACTGCTAGGAATCATATATTGTGTGGAGACATGAAGACTTTCATGAATTGTGAAACACAGCCATGGGCATGTTAGTGAAACTGCTTGCCTTATTCTAACAGTCATGACAAAACAAATCATGACCAAACAACATACAGTATATTGAAAAGGACTGACAGGTCAATTCATACAATCCATTCAGTACTTCCTAGAACCATCTCTCCATTGATTCATATCTTTGTTTCTCATCTTTACATATCATATTTAACATATAATTGTTAACTGCTTGCCTTATTTTAGTGTTAAATGAAAGATTAGCTCTTGCCTTAATCTTTTTAGGTTTAATGTCCATGATTTGTTTTGTAGTCTATTGGATTACAGTTTCTAGATCAATTTTTTTAAATGACTAGTTCACAATTATAGATTGAACTTTACCTTGAGATATTCAGATACAGAGTAGAAAGTTCATATTTTAATAAACTAACTAGGCAAATGAGTCACTGGCAATTGCTGACAAACTTGGAAATAATGAGATCAGACCAAGGGTTGTAAAATGTGAAGTAGAAAGTACAAACAGTGGAAATGGAAAAAGCAAGACCTCAACCTTGCCAGTGCTGAAGTTCAACTAGCAATCCAGTTGGTAGAACTTGGTGGGCACATATCTGCTTCTTAGAAGGAATGTAGTCTCCTCAGATGCTTAAAACAGACTATTTTATTTTATTTCTCTTTTCATATCCAAGTCCACAGGCCAACTGTCCAAGCCATCCTATACAGATCAAAGAAAACTGGTGGTGGACTTTCTATACCTGGTTCAGTACATTCTAAGAAACATGGTTTGCACCACAAAAGGGATCTGCTACAGATATAATAGTAATCCATGCTTGCTAGAAATGCTAATATTCAACTCCTTCATCCTTACAAGTGAAGATGAATAATTTCCACAGTTTTTTCCCTGCTGTGGGTAAAATGAAATATTTCTGTGTAGTTCTTGCCTGATATTCACACTTCCTGAAGTGTTTTGGGAAGGTCTTATGTTCAGAAACATATGTAGATTTTTGCAATAGAACTGTGAGGAATTTTCTTGTAAAAAAAAATCTACTATTTTTAGACAGCCATTTAAATTGGGTTTTTTGGGGAGGGGATGGTACAATTTTAGGTTTATTCTGTCCTGCAGAAATAACACAGTTTGCAGAAATAACACAGTTTGACCACACTTTAACTATAATGGCTCAGTGCTTTGGAATCCTGGGATTTGTTGTAACAAATCTCTTTGACAGAGAAGGTTAAATATCTCACAAAATTGCAAATCCCAGAATACCTTAGCATTTAACCATGGCAGTTAAACTGGTGTCAAACTGCTTTATTTCTGCAGTACAGATTAGACTTACACAACAAAAATTCTGGACAATGAAAATCATGCTCAAAAAATTTCTACAACAGAAATATTTCAAAACAAAAATCTGGTGTACAAAATAGAAATCTTACACACCAAACTGCTTTTGCGCACCATTTTTTAAATCTAAGATTCTTATTGTAAAAGATTGCTTAATTTTTTGCATAGAAAATCCCCACAATTCTCATTCAAGGAAGCATGTATATTTTATGTGGCAAATGATTTCCTGAAACACTTCAGGATATGTGAATATTGGGTGAACACTGCACCAAACTCTTAATATTGTATTATTCTTACTGAAGAGGTTTCCCCAGTTTCAGGAAAGCCATTTTTTTCAGACAGAAAATGAATGATTGTGAATATTCTTTCTATCTCTAGCACACACAATATTTTCTAATCTCAAACAAGAATGAATTAGGTGGCAGTTGTCATTATTTTATAGTACTTTGTTTTCAGTACTTTTTCAGTACTTCACTCTTTCTGGATTTTCTCATCTTTAAAACAAGTGTCCTCTAATTCACTCCCACAAACTGTTTTGTTGGTGAATATTTCCCCCCCTACCTCATAAAACTTGGGGCAAAAAGAAAATCTCTCTTGCCTAATTAGCATCTGACATGACACAATAAAACTGAGATCTCAATTAGTCACCAGGGTCACATGTTGCCACTCTCTAGTGCAAAAAATAAAAATCCAAGACTTTAATCTCTTTATTAAAAGATACTCTGGGATCAGAAAAACAGATTAAAAATTACACCATCAAAGAGTTGGAGCCTGCCAAATTTCCTTTTTCAAATTTAAAAGCCTAAGAGTATTTTCAACATGGTGGGGAATCAAATGAGAGAAAATGGAAAGCAGCTTCATTAGAAAGCTGTGTGACCAGGCATCATTATAAATTAAAATAATCACCATTTTCTCTTTTCAAAAGAATTTTCTGTATAAGAGAACTATCGCCTCTCTTTTTACATTGCTGTACAAATTGTTTGTTCTCCCCACATCTGGTCCCTTAAGTGCACATTCATTAGTTATATGCTTTCAGTTAGAATAAAAGGCCAAATGTCAAAGCATTTGTTAATGAGCATTAAAAAAAAAGTGGGTGTAATATATTAGCATGTTCTTCTTCTAGAGTATTTTCCCCATAGAATTACCAATGTAATGAAGAGATGTATTACTTCAAAAGCTGCTTGGAGTAAGTCATAGTGACATAAAAAAAAAACAACATGTTGTGCTTGCCCCCCCACCTCTAATTTTCTTTGTGATTATAAATACCTTTTTAATTTTTTGTAACTTAATCACAAGCCTATAACATTCAGAATATATGTATTGTAAATTTGTGTTTCAGAATCAACTTGCAGCTGTAACGTTAAAGTAGGAGACCTCAAGCATGGAACCCAGTGAAGCTCATTGTATGAGACATAAAGGAGTGACCTACTTTAAAATCTTAAGAGTTTGCTCAATTAATCTGTTTACCTTGGCCCTTGGTAAAACTCAATTTTAAAAACTGTAGGATTATACATACACTTGACTCTTAAATGAGGTTTGAATGATTGGATTCTTCACAGTAGAGATCTAATGTAATAAAATTCAAAGTCAACCTGTAATTTGCAGCTATGAAGGATGGGACAATCCAGGAGCACCACTTAGTGCCAGAAGGGGAGAACAAAAGAGCCCCTATCATAACAGGAATTGGGGGCAGAGTAGGTGGCAGCATCAACCCCCTCTTGACTGTCCGCAACAATATTTTCATTGTCCAATAGTAACTCCTGGGACACATTGGCACTACACCTAGGTTAAACATCTATTGATTCTGCCATGTATGAACCCTTCAGTTCCAATGTAATCAAAGATTCAGTGATCCTTACCATTTCTACATTCTGGACTAGACTGGCATATGGGCATGACTAGATGGAGCCAGGTATCTATTGTAAGCATTAATCACATGGGGAGAAATTCAAGGAAACTCTGCTGCATTTCTCTGAACTGAATTTATCAGAATACTGAGATGCGTGTGTAGCTGTAAAAAGAACAATTAATTGACATAGCTATACTAATAATGCTTATTTTCTCTTTCTCTCCCTAGAAAACAGCCAGATCAGGCTATTAGAAACCATTTTTATTTCTTGCCATCTGTAAACATGTGCAATGTATATTGTATTTCTCTTTGGAAAACACTCAATAATGCAATTGGAAATACTTTTCATTTTTATGAACACTAAAAATTATAGCAAATCCAAGAGAAATGTCTTTTTAAATACCAACTATAGCAGCATAATAGTGTACAAGCTTTCAGGTTCTCCACCAGTCTAGGTGGTAAAAATATGTGGGTTAGAAGAGAAAACACAGAGTCCAACTAGTGGGCTAGATGATTTAAGCCATGGAGTCTACAGTTAAACTTTGTTGTAAGATGAAGAGTGTAAACTTCTTGCATCACTGATAGGTGTGTAGGTTATTACACACTATATAGCAATTTCTACTGAGATAGGGGAGAGCCAGTATGGTGTAGTGGTTTAAGCATTAGACTATCACTCTGGATACCAGGGTTTGAATCCCTGCTTGCCTGTGGCACCCAATGAGTTCATACTCTCTCAGCCTTAGAGGAAGGCAAATGCAACCCCCTTCTGAAAAAAATATTGCCAAGAAATGTTATGAACACTTTCCAGCTCTATGTAATTCAGACTTATTCAGCACATCACAGCAATCCTACATCTAGTATTATTATCCAAAACTGCTTGCCATCATAATAATGGCCCATATTTTCTACTGGCCTGTACTCATTAGGCAAATTTCTTTGGCCTAATTTGGAATGATCTTACCATGTATTCTAATACAGTGCATAGATGAGTACTGTTAAAAATATAAATACAATAAAAAGTACAAAATATATAGCATAAGATATTAAGACATGAGTGATGATGGAAAGAACATTTTCAGTAAATAGACAGTGTGAAGACAAGAGATTAAAGAAGGAACACTAATTATAAGAAATATGGTAAGTGTGATTCTATGGTTGTGATGAGAAATTGTACTATTATGAAATCATAGTAAAGGAATTAATCTGAATGCAATCACTTAAATTGCATACCATGTCATCTATGGCCTGCTTTATTTATGTCACTTTGAGCTGGAAGGACTATCTACAGTTTTTTCCTGGACAATTTAGACTGAGTTTAGCACCTGGACATAGACGAAATGCAATAGCTCATCTGTTAATCACACAGCAAATGAATCACCTGGATCTTTTGTACTAGTGCTTTAGAGAATATTACTTAAATAAGAAATAGCACACAAAACATAACAAAACAATTTTCTTTTAACTCTGCAGATGTCCATATGGGATGGTTATTCTACTTATTCCTTAAATGCAATTTACATGCATATTGGATTTATTGGAATTTAATAAGAGCCTATCTGATTAAAAGGACAGAAGAAGAAATATTTCCATGCATTACTTCTCCGGGGAATATTGATTTAAAATTACAAGGGAAATGAGTCAATAAGGGGGGATGGAAAGAGTGTCCAGGGCTGCTTGGAAAGCTGACTTGGATAAGTACAGAAATATTTCTGTTGACCTCCCTGCCTGGTTCATTTTATTCTCATTCATAATAGTTCATAATAATGTCACTGCAACACAAACCTGCTTTAACTCTTCTGTACTTTGTGGCTGGCAGTGTAAGTAGACACTGTTCTATGTTCACTGTTAACTGTCTTAGACCTCCATTAGCCTCTCTTTAGGGTTCCAAGAAAGTCAGAAAACATAGGTGCCACATGTTTCAGTGTACTGCTATACAATCTTGATGCAATTTTCAGGCTAATGGCACCATTGAATGTCCCTGGAAGCTTTCTTGCTTGTTTGATCATAGAGATGGGAAAGGAAGATATGATTTAGTGTGCTTCCTATGACCTATGTTTCTCCAGTTTTCACTCCCCAGTAATTAGCACAGGGATGAGTCTGAGCCAGTTCAGCCCCCTGGCCACTAATATGATAAGAAGGAAGGGTTCATTTTAGTACTTTTTCTTCGTTGCAATCCCTGCTTCTTAAGAGAAAATGTCTTTTAGCAGACTCTTTTGTTCATTGCTAGAGGAACTTCTCAAACAAGTCCTTTCAGAAAATTATTTCTCTCAATAAGCATCTGGTGTGAAAGAGGAGATGAGAGGCAGGTCTACTTTGCCATTAGGAAGAGTAAGGTACTAATTTCAGGTAGCATATGCTGATGGACAACACTAGCAGTTTGGGGCTTGAGACCAGGGATGGACTGCTCTCCACCTGTTAAGCTAGACTGAAACTCTCAGATGTGGTGAAGGGCAATGATTCCACTTCTATTCTGATCAGTTCTTGAAAATAGGGATACAAGGGAGGGAAGCACCATCTTGTACTCCATCTCAAATACTAATGAGGCCTCTATAAATGCCTAAAACTTTCTGTGGCTTTATGCTGTTGTAAATGCCATTGTGCAAATGGTTATACTTTTTCAGAGGTTGCACAATTGTGCTATTACCCAGGGTTACAAAAACCCAGTTGTAATCAACCATTGTATCTTACATTTAGGAGGGTCTGCAAATGCAGTACTTAGTGGTGAGTGGGGAACTGGATCAACTTATGTAAAGAAGATTGCATGGCTGACTTCCTACAATGTGATAGCTTGCACAATGGCATTGTTCAGGGTAGATGAAATGAGGAAATGCCCATAAAATAAGAATTCTACCTCTCAGTTACCTTTTCCTTCAGACCTCAAATTTCTAGAATTGCAGTGATGAGACACAGAAAATAGTTCATACCTACAACTTCTACTAGCTATATTCACATTCTTTTGTGAATTTTGCCAGCCCTTTTTCTTTGAATGCCTAAACTGTATTTCTAAGTGCTCAACTGAAGTTTAATTTTTTATTAATATAGTACAATATACAAAGCACATACATACATATATATTTACATAAACAAACATGTATACAAACATATACTAAAATTACAAGATAGAACATAAAACATAAAAGTGATTAAATAGAATTGCCAATTTTCTTCTATCATGTGTCTTCCAAATCAAAGTCATTTTATCTTGTTGAAGATCCTGGATTTTCTCAATATTCTATATAATAATTAAATTAGTCTCTATTTTCCCTTGTTTTCATCATTGCAGAGAGAAAGAAAACAAAAGTATCTATATATAAAATGGTAATTCAAAGTTGTCCAGAAATATTTTTCAAAAACATTTCAGATTTATGTTTAAACACTGTTCCAACCTCTTTTATTCCATATAATTTAAAACATTTCAAGCTGCTTTCCATATTTTTTATTGATGTTTCTCCCATAATAGCTGTTAAGATGTTTAGGTTCATAGCTTCTCTCACCTTAATTATCCACTCATCCTCAGATGGAGTTTGTCCCCCCCCCCCCCCCCCATATTTAGACAAGAAGATCCTTGCAGAGGTGATCATGTACCGTATGATATGGAAAAGCTTTTTTTCCTTTTTAGTATTTATCTTACACATCATGTTTAATAATAAAAAAAATATTAAAGGGTCAAATGATATATTAATTTGTAGTGTTTCCATCACCAGTCTATGTCTTTTCCTCCAATCCCTTTCAGCTTCTGAGCATTTCCACCATATGAGGAAAAAAGGTACTTTATGGATTTCTAGCATTTTATATTTCCTATTTTGCACAATCAGCCCTTCTTATCCACGAATTTTTTTATCTACACATTCAAATATCCACAGCTTGAAAATATTCCCCCCCAAAAGGTATAAATTCCAAATAGAAAACCTTGATTTTCCATTTCATACAAGGACACCATTTTGCTCTGCCATTATATTTAATGTGATTTGAGTATCCATGGATTTTGTTATCTTTGAGAGATACTGAAACCAAACTCCAGTAGATAACAAGGTTCCACTGTATATAGTGTTAAGCTTTGAAGGAGATATGTACCACAGGTGCATCATTTTTAGGAAGTTTTCTTTATAGTTTTGAAACAATGTAAAATTATTGGTAATTTTACATATCTTTTCCCAACTTTCCAACTCTTGATTTCCCAATGTCTTGGGCCCATTTTACCATGGTATGCTTAATAGTTTTCCAAATCTCTCTTTTTGAAATTTTTATAATATTTTGCTATGTATCCTCTTTCTTTGTCCAAAGATATCTTATCTATCTCATTATTGTTTGTTATATATCCTGGAGACTTTTTATCTGTTTTAAATCATTCCAAAATTTGATTTTATGAAAACCAGCTGATATTTATTCCTTCTTCTTTCAGTTGTTCTATTGATTTCATGGTACAATTCTTGTCTTTTCCCTGTATTATTAGATCCTTGTATTTTATTCATTGTTCATTTTTATTAGTTTGATACAAAAAGGCTTCTTGGGATGAAACCCACATGTGTATTTATAAAACTGATTTTTAATCTTTAACCAGACCTTTAATAAAGTTCTTCTTATAAAATGATGACTAAAGTCCTTGGAGTCTTAATTTATCATACCACATGGAAGCATGGAAGCCGTATCTCATGTTGCTACTTTCCAAGGACAATAGTCTCTCATTGTCCAATTTCACCAGCCCTCTATCCAATTTAAACAGGATGCATAATGATATAATTTAAAATCAGGTAGAGTGCAACCTCCATTCTCTTTATCATCTGTTATTATTTTCCACCTAATTCTTGCTCTTTTCCCATCCCAAAGAAAATTTGACAATTCTTTCTGCCATTTCTTGAAATATTTTTCATTATCAATGATCGGTAGATTTTGGAACATATACATAAGCCTTCAAGGGATATTTATCTTAACAACTGCTATTGTAGTGGAAAAACCAACTGTTGCAAATTAACTCCCAGCATCCATGGTTCTTTGCAGAGCTTGAGGCAAAGCAGGATACCATTCAGGTAGTTTAAAAAGACAGAATTATTTTGCCGGCAAAGTCCCAATGTAATTAGCATTCAGATCATTGGGCAAAAGACAAGCCAAGATGGCCATAATTTTATGCACTCACAGACAAAGAAATTCAAAGCTGACATTCTATTGGATGCTCTAAACTTTAAACACACAGAATCCTGAGCAATGAGAATATAGATTTCAAAATACATTATAATATCCTTAAGTTATCATGTTGCCATGCCAACCACATACCAAAATCTCTTATCAGTAAATAAACTGGTGTGTACTAGGCAGAAGGCCCTTTTGCACAAACAAGAGTAGCTGCCAATGATTTATTATGGCTCTCTGGCCCACGCTGGCTCCTAGTGAAGGTCTTTAATGCATCAGGTTACCAGGTCTGGGGTCAGCATGTCTAAATAACCCTTTAGTATTCTTTGAGTAAACCTTCCAGCATCTTCCTTAGAGGCCCACTTTCCAGAATTCCCTTCGCATGGCTGCTTGACCATTATTTTACACTTATAATAGCACACATCTCTAATTTAGGCATATAAAACATTAATTAAAAAAATTCTTCTGCCTCACTATTTTTCCTGAAAATGATAAGTGTAATTTTGTCCATTTTACCAGATCATTTATCAGTCTTCATTTCTATCCTTTCAATACTATATTGAATGTATTGGGCAAGAGATGGTAATATTCTTACAGTGAGATCTTCATTTGTCTTCTCTGGAATCCCTTGAATTTTAATACACCTGTCTCTGTATTATTATTATTATTATTATTATTATTATTATTAACCTGCCCCTCTGCTCAGTAACCAGGGCGGCATACAGCAAATTAAAACAAACAACAGTTAAAACAATCCTTCAACCCAATCCCTAACCCTCCCACCCCTTAAAAATAAATTAAACTAGAGCAATATTAAAATAGCAATTCCAACAACATACATACAATGAACAAAACAGCTTCTAGAGAAGCAGACAATGGTCGCAGGGAAAACAGGGAGCAATCCAGACTTCTAATTTGGTCAGGAAATTATTCTGGGAAGGCCTGCAAGAGATCTGTCTTTACTGCTTTTTTGAAGCAATCAAGGGTGGTGATAAGACAGATCTCACCCGGCAGGCCATTCCATAGTCTGGGAACACTTGCTGAGAAGGCCCTCTGGGAGGTCCGCGACAACCTAGTTTTCATAGGCTGCAGCAGGTTCCTCCCAGAGGACCGAAGTGTATGTGTGTGGATCATATGGGAAGAGGCGGTCCCAGAGATAAGATGGACCCAAGCCATGTAGGGCTTTAAAGGTTAAAACAAACACCTTGTACTGTGCCTGGAAACTAACCGGCAGCCAGTGGAGAGATTTAAGCACAAGTATTATATGCTCCCTCCTAGATGTTCCAGTAATTAGCCTGGCTGCCATGTTTTGTACCAGTTGAAGTTTCTGGGTTAGGCACAAGAGTAGCCCCATGTAGAATGCATTGCAGTAATCCAGATGTGAGGTTACTAGAGCATGTACCACAGTTTCCAGATCCTTCATGTCCAGATAAGGGCGCAATTGACATATCAGCTGAAGCTGATAACAGGCACTCCTGACAGCCGCATTCACCTGACTAATCATGTGAAGAGACTAATCTAGGAGTACCCCCAAGCTGTGTAGTTCACTAGTCCAAATCGTAGTTCATTAGTCCAATTTCTTAGTTGTTGTTCTTGCTTCTGAGTTCTTTTGACTTTTTTCCAAGTAGAATTTTTTATCTTCTCTACTTCACTTTGTGTTTTTGTTATGTCCAGAGCCATTTCCCCCCAATCTTTTTACCAAAATTATCTAGTTCTCTTTCTCTCTCTTTTTTATTTTTTAGATCTTTCCTTATTTCTGTCCTTGTTTCTTCCTCTCTTGTTTCCTGGCTAGATTCTTTAAGGTCTTCCTTCATCTCCTGCCTAAGTTCTTTCATTTCTTGTCTTATTTTTCTGATTTCATCTAGTAACAACATATTTGGGTCAGTTACTCTTATAGTTTCCTCTGTTCAACCCCTTCTTTGAATTGGCATCTGAAGTTGAGCTTGGGTCAATCCTCTTTTTGCTGCAGAGATTCTTTCAACCTGTTCAATCTAGTCACCAAATACAATGACATAATAGTATAATACCAAACAAATTAAAAACTGATTATGTCTCAATATCTGACTTTGTATCTACAATCAATTAATTTTAGGCAGACATAAAGTATGTCTTATGCCAGGGGTAGGCAACCTTTCCCCTTTAAGGGCCGAGGGACTTCAGCTCCCAGAAGCCTCAGCCATGTTGGCCAATAGTCCCATGTTGGTCAATAGCTCCTGGGATTCTGGGAGCTGAAGTCCCTTGGCCCTTAAAGGGGAAAGGTTGCCTACCCTTGTCTTATGCATTCATATAATGGTATGGTATGTCAAACATTAAATTACTTGCTCAATCTACAATATTTTCTGAATATGAAGCACTAGTTATATATTTTATCATTCCAATATAACAACAGTAATATGTTTTTACCATTCCAGAACAATCTATTTCATAAGTTTTTTTTTCATAATTTCTTTCTGAGTTATATTTATGAAGAATAATTCTTCCTTATTTCTAACAATATATTGTTCTACAGGTTTAACTAACTTGTTCTCTTGATTTCCAAGTTGCTCAATATAAGATTTCTTTATAAAATGTTGTAATAGTTATCACTAGTTAATTATAAGCCAGTGGTATATCAACTTTTGGTATAAAAGACTCATTTGGAGAAAAATATAGGTATGGTGACTACAATTGTCCTTTATTCTTCTTGTATCATATAGAGTTATATGCAAAAAATACATTATACAATACTAGATTATAAGTACAAATATTCAAGTGAATTACTCACAAGCTTCTTATTTTCTTATTCTTTCTATTTCTCTTCTTTATTGTGTTTTCTTGTATCCATTAAATTTCTGTATAAGTTCTGTATTCTGTGTTGGTTCCTCTATAGTCTCTTTCTTTCAGTTTCTGAAAGCTTATAGTCTTTTTCTTTCAATTTCTATCTTTCAATGTCCTCAACATCTCTAATGTCTCTAGTAAATGAGTAAATTTAAAGTTGAGCTTACACTTCTCTTTCCTTCTTTTGTTACTCCTATTATTCACTCTTCAGTTCTTTTCAGTTCGTTTCTTTCTCCCTTTTCCATGCCAAATTTGTTGTCTCCTGCCTGTCTTTGTCTTTATCTCCAAGCTATTTCCATCACTACTCTCTTTCTCTCTCTCAACCTTAGCTTCTTTTTTACTCCATGATATTTATTCCTTATTGTAAATGACTCTCTCCTCTAGTTGAGCTATGTCTCTATGCTTCTATTCTCCTTTTCTCTCTCTTTATGGCCTTTATAGTGATTTTCTGTTACTAATATTGTCTTCTTACCATTTTAATAGTCTTTTCATGTTCTTTGTAACCTTTTGCAATCCTTAACTGCCTTTTGTAGTGTTTTACATCATTTTGTGGCTTTTTGCAGGTTTTGTTGTCCTTTACTGCTTTTTACTGCTTTTTAACATTTTACAGCATTTTACGGCTTTCTCTCCTCTTTACTCATGAGTTTTCTTGGGCAATTCTTCAAACTTTTGGCATAAAAGACTCGTTTGGAGAAAAATATAGGTAAGGTGACTACAATTGTCCTTTATTCTTCTTGTATTTTCACTAGTATTCTTGGATGTAGTGTGGGCTACTTGCAAGTCACCACATTAATGGTTACAATAGTGGGTGTTGTTAGCTCTTTTGTCTAGCTAGATCCACAACCAAGTGACTGAGAGTTATCCAACCCCTCATTCTTCAAGTAGTGAGTCTGCTGACAACTCCCAACAAGCTATCTCTGTTATCAGAGGAGTTATGTATGGGTTTCGTCTTGTCCCTAAGTATAACTAAGTATAACTATTGTAGAGGTTTAGGTTCTGAGGCTTGGGAGCTCCTCATACCTGCATCCTCCTTGCACCATCATGACACCGGAAGTCCCCTCTTTGCTCTTTGCAAGCTAAGTGCTCAACTTAAGGTTTAAATTATTGCAATGCTATAAATTTGGGGAAATCAAGTAAAATTTCATTTGAGAGCCAGAATTCTTAGTTGGGGAGCAATGCTGTCATCCCTTTCCTATATTTCACAAACACTTATTCCTGATGCAAACCTAAATGGCACACATTTCTTTCCTGCCATACTCTATATCCTATTTTATTCCCCACCTTACCTCAGATTATGTTTTTACCAGTCTCTCTTTGATAGCTCATCCCACTTCCCTACTTAATCTGTATTTCAACTTGACCTAAAGCTTGTTCTTTCCATTCCCTCCAATCTCTGCTGAGTTTTAATTTTCTCTTCATCCTTCTTCCAAGCATTGTTTGTGCACTTCCACTTTGGTGACTACTGAAAAAGAACACAAGTGTCTTAGACATTTAATGGTAGTGTGGAAGAGGGAATTTCAGAATCTATAGCAAGTCATGCAAGCAACACTTGCTGAAATCCTCCCTACCACAGATCTGTTGAGAACACTCCTTTCATATTATGCAATTATAGCAGTTTGACATCACTTTAACTACCATGGCTGCTTCCTAAGGACAGCTGTAGTACATGTACATGTAGCTGTGGTACAGACAGCTGTAGTACTTTCCCAAACTATGAACCCTTGAATTCTGTAGCAGGGAGCCTTGGGAATTAAAATGGTATCAACCTGTTATAAATGTGTATGTGAAGGGAAGCTAATCCTCTCTTTCAGGTTTCCACCCTTGTCTCAGTTTGCTAGATCATACTGTATATTTTATTTAATTGTAACATCTTGTTACTTGGTAAGATGCATGCAGTCCTATTCTCTCATATGCTATTCCAGGGGCTTTATAACATCCTGTTACCTGCTACCTTGATGAAATTTCAATGGTAGTGAGATTGTCCAGTGTCTGTCAAGCTACAATTTGTAACAAATGGACTTCCTTTAGCTAAATGCTGAATGGTAAAATTTTGTGCAGGCTTGCCTGAAATTTACAAACAACTGCTACTTTTTACCCTATCTGTTCTTTTGCAGTGTATGTGTGTGTGCGTGTGTGCACACATGCCTATGTGTACACACACACACACAAAATCCATGTCAATATAAGTATGCCTTATTGTTGTTTCACTTACGAGACTGCATCTGTTTATGTTTGCCCTTACAATGAAATATTTCACGGAGATGACATTAAAAAATTAAACACAAAACTATGATATTTTGTTTTCTGTTTTTTTATCTGCCAATTCAAACAGGCTAGGATCACTTAAAAAACACTAGGCAGAACATTTTCTCAGTGTGAATGTTTAATGACAAATAACATCTAACATGCAGTTTGCAAAGAACACTGATTAGGGTTAGTGCTAGGGAATCATGGGAATAGGGTTTTTTTTCTGAGACATTGAGCCTTCTCTGTCAGAGAGCTCTGGTGCCACAATAAAATATAGTTCCCATGATTCCCTAACCCTAACTCTTAAAGTGGACTCAATTTGCACTATTTCTGGAAGTCTGCAACCCCCCCTCCAGATGTTTTGCACAAATAATTGTAGGTTCAGTTCTGTCTTTTAACTTTTAAAAATTACACACAAGGAAGTTAACATAAAATTCCAAGCATTTTTCTTACTTTATACTCTGTGGTGGCATCTAGATTCTGAGTCTTGTAGGTGGATCAGTTTTGTGACCAATTTACTATAACTCCTTAAGATCTTCCAATTTGTGTAGAGTTTTTATATGGTCACATTTTTGTTTCTGCAGTATTTGGTGAATTTCTTATCTTGTCTCACAGCAGCTATTTCTTGTATTAGGGAAACAGTTGTAGGAAGTCAGTATATGTACAACTAGTTTTTTAATGGGGAAAGAGTGAAAGTATATGAATGTTAAATCTTTGTACAAACCTGGGCAAATTATTTTTCCCCTGATTAGCTATGGATAAATTGATGCAATATAGCATGTATTACATAGATTTATTATTAGATTGGGATGTTATTGTTATATTTTCTGGACTCCTGTGGTTTTCTTTTGAAAATTAATAGCATTCCTCATGTAAAAATACAGGTAAAGGCAACAAATATTCCACAATGTACAGACACATACGAAGATTCAACCAAATGTAATCAGTTACAGAAAGGCAGAGGCCACTGCAGAAAGCTGTAATCTCAGAAAATGAGAGGAATGTAGTAGATAAGGTGATGACTTTTCAATTATCTCAAATGAAGTATGAAAGCCATTGTTATAGTTCAAGCAGGTTTTAGAATTTAAAATACTTTTTGGCTAGCAGTTCAAGGCTTCAGCTTCCCTTTTCCTCCTGAACTGATCAGCAATCTTTACAATCACTATGCATATTGCAAAGTGTGTGTGTGCATGTATGTGCATGTAGCCATTTAAGAAGATATTAGACAGAGGAGATTTTTGCAGCGCTAATTAAACCAGTTTAGCTGAGCCAGCTTAAAATTTAAAATGGGCAGCATCCTGATTTTATCACAAGGATTTAGCCACCAAAATTGCCACCTAGGTGCAGCCTGGCTCCATCGCTACTCCCAGGGCAGATCCGGTGGTCATTTCCTTAAACTGGAAAACTCCCAGTTTTGAAAAAAAGCCACACTGAGTGGCTTTGGGAGCAGGAATGGACCCGCCTGCATCTGGATGACGATTTAGGTGGCTAAATCCTTGTGATAAAATCAGGATGCTGCCCATTTTAAATTTTAAGCTGGCTCAGCTGAACTGGTTTAATTAGTGCTGCGATAATCTCCAGAAAGAAAAACAGACAGACAGACAGAAAAGGCTCAATAAAACCCAGTTGTCTGTGTTTATGAAATCTCTTTGGGGATATCAATATGGAAAGTATCTTAACTAATACCAGAACTTCAAAATTTACCACTCATCACTTATAAGAGCTGCTAGATGTATAAAACTCTGCCAACAAATTATTTTCCTTTTTGCGTAGGCTATACATGTGAGCTTATGTGTTGAGACTTTGCTGTTATAGGTTTGATAGTTCTACATAAAATACTACCAAATTAGCTTCATGTAGCCTTTTTAAAACTTAATTCACCACCCAGAGTTCCCATTAACCCTAGCCAGGCTGCAGCTAGGTGGCAATTTTGGAACTGTAAAATATATATATTTATATCTTTTTCTCTTCCATCCCCCATTCTATATCTTCCAGCATAATGAAGAATTCCAGAAGACTCAAAACTGGATGAATAAAGGGCCATTTATTTGACCTATAACCTATTTAATGCTAAACTCTTGAACTTCAAGACTTAAACTTCAACACTCTTGAGAAAAATTGACTAAAGTGAAAAGCTAGGTGTCAATTCCAGACCACCTCTTCACCTTTCCCTTTGGGCACAAACACTGGACCCTGAGGTAAATCTGATGATTCAAATTATATCTCAGCCAGTCCTAGGGTGGTAAACATAAGGCACTCTCCCCTAAACTCCTTTGAGTTTGTAAGGTTGAGCAAAAACCCCATGTCTACCCCAAAGCAGGTTCTTTCACAACCCCCAGGTCCCTTGACCTGTCTAAGCTGTTCAAGAGTATAACCTTTCACCACAAAGGGGTGCCACTGATGTTCACCAAATTGTTCTTTACCCCCCTCCCCATGGGCCACCGATAAGGGACAAGCATCTGCTTAGTGCCTTTCCTCCACCAGGCCATTCAAAATGACTTTCAATCTATTTTGGAGATCCGTCAAGAATAGCAAATTGTCCTTATCTGAAAGGTGAACACCATCCAACCTGTAAAGCTCAGGGCATCAGAATAGAATTAAAGGGTGATTAATTATAAAGCTGGACTTCTGTAACAGAGAATTTCATATTTCTCTATTAACTCTTTTTCTGGTGACATCCAATTTACGTGGGTTATCTTCACCTCTCCAAACCTGTCATGGTAAAATATTAGATCAAATCAATCTTACACCAGGTCATGTGTGGTATATGGTTTCAAAATCATTTCTTGCTTGCCAAATCAGAGTTTTGCCTTCATCAAGCCCAGGTATTTTCCACCAAGATGTACCACCAGCAAGTCAGGTTGAGGGCTGACATGCTCCTCAAACAGCAACTTCAGTAGACCATTCCACCACTAGCCTTGTCTGCCCAACCATTCAACTGTGGCGATGTCAATAAGGCTGAGGTGGGAACCCAGATGGCTGGATTGTGCCTGGTATGCTGCACAGAAAATCATACAGTGGCCACAGATGAGGACACAGAATCTACTATAACATAATCTGAAATCTAACAAAAGGCAAAAGTTAACAAGTTTACTCCAATGTATGAACATTGCACACATATTTTCTGAATGCAGCCAATTTCCATATCTCTATGTATTTAATTGTATTTAATTGTCACATCATCCATCCCCACAGCAGTAGCAGTGTATGCTGCTCTAATGCAGAAAGAATGAGTACTGAATTTGACCTCCTTGAGTCCAAGGTTTGCCAAAGCCTTACTTGCCACTGTCCAAAACTGAAATGTGGTCAAAGGGGCTCAATCAACATGTTGAAACAAGGGACCCTGAACCTGGCCCTGTAGGGGTAAATATTCCAATAAGGCCTGAACAGGGCAAAGGCCCATTAAAAGACATTTGTTTAATGTGATATATCTCCTTTTCCCCTTTAGGTCACTGTCTGGTTGTTAAAATCATTAACCAGTAAAGCCTTGTTTCAGGTGTCATGTTTTTATGACAAGACTAGCTTGCTAATTCACAATGCCCCCCAAAATGCAATTAAAGCTGTTGCATGGAATAAAGTGGCTTCATAAGGGTAAGAGCATGGGCCCACTGTTCTTTTAAACCTCTGAGAATCTCAGGTGTGATGGGCACCCTATCATCATGCCTGATACCCTGAATCCTAGCCCATCCCTCTAAAGTTTTGCAAATCCTAAAATCCACTGTGTGATCAACCAACCCCTGAGCTTTGGCAGCAAAGGCTAAGGCAGACAACTTGTTTCTAATGGTTTAAGGCAGGGGTAGGTAACCTTTTTGAGCCGGGGGCTGGGTTGCTGTCCCTTAGACAATTGGGGGGCTGAAGAACCCTAAATAAATAAATAAATAAATAAATAAAAATTTAAAAAAATATGCATGCACACTCTCTCAGCCCCATGAAAGCCATGGCAAAACCCCTGTGGAGATTATGCCATGAAAACCCCAAGAACAAGTAATAACAACAATAATCAATATCATCATGGCGGGTGGCGGTGGCGGTGGCAGGACCGGCCTGGGGCCAGTCCAAAGGCCTCGGGGGGTGCATCCAGCCCCCGGGCCTTAGGTTGTCTACCCCTGGTTTGAGGCATGAGCCCTTTGTTGTGCAGACAGACACAAAACTGCAAGCAATGTTCCACTGGTATGGGCCATGAGGGGCTTAAACCTTGAGCATGTCTAAACTGCTCACAAACTTTGCACGACCTTTTATAATTATAATGCAAGTTGTCTGAAAGTGAAACACTTATGGCTCTTGTCAACTCACCCTTCCAAGTGTCTACGGTTCTTCCAGCATCACAACCAGGTTGAGATCCACCTGTGGAGCCACCTGTCTGACATGACTCATGTGTTGGTGGGAAAGGGCATCAGCGATTTCATTGTCAACCCCTGGGATGTGGAAGGCTGTGAACAGGATGTTGTGCATCAAACACTAAAGGACAAATACCCTAACCAAATTCATGACCTGAGGAGACCTGGATGACAAATGATTAATTACCTGCACTGTTGCCATATTGTTGTACCAAAAATGGACAGACGAATTGGCAAACTCATCTGTCCAAATGTGTACTGCTACTACTATTGGGAAGAATTCCAAAGAGGTGAGGTCTGTGGATAGGCCCATGAGCATCCAATCATGTGGCCATAACTGTGCATACCAATGGTTATTAAAATATACTCTAAAACCAATGGAACCTGCTGTATTGGAGGCAACTTATAAAACCCCATGAAGCCTGAAAATGTCCCTCCAAAAGGACACACTGTTGAAGGATTTCAAGAATGAAAGCTACACATGTAAATCTTGTTTAATTTCAACTTATTCTGTGCTCTGGTTGAGAAACACTCAAGAATATAAGCAGAAACACAAGCATCTAAGAAAAGCAAGGCCTTGGGCAATTACCAGGCAGGCAAAATTTAAATGGCCAATCAATTCCTGGAATGCTCGAAGGGTGGCTTTGCGTGACTCCAAGAACTTATAAAGCCTTTCTCTAATGTTCATTAATTTATCATGGGGTAGCCTGGAACACTTTATGGTGTCAATTTCAATACCTAAAAATATTAGACAGGTGGTGGGACCCTCCATCTTCTCATGCTCTAAAGGGACTCCTAAGTTGTCAGCAAGCAAAGTAAATTGCTGCATCAAAAGGTGACATTGGCCAGACTCTGCCCTGCCCACAAACAAAAAACTAATCTAAATAATGTACCACTCCTTGAAGCCCACCTTATGTATGCACCGCCCATTCCAGAAAGGCACTAAAGCCTCAAATACTGGGCAGGATATAAAAGAGCCCATGGGATGGGCACTGTCCATATAGAATTTTTGTTCAAATGAAAAACCTAATAACTCAAAATCTTGCGGGTGAACTGGCAATACTCTAAAGGCAGATTTAATATTGCACTTTCTAAGTTCAGCAGTGAGGCCTTTGCTACACACAGTAGCCAGGGCCAAATCAAAAGAAGTGTATCACATTGAGCAGAGCTCCAGAGGAATGCTGTCATTAACTGAATTACCATGTAGAAATGACAAGTGATGGATTAGTCTATATTCCCCTGGGGCCTTTTGGGGAACAATGCCCAATGGGGAAGCTCTGAAATTGGGAACCGGGGGTGATGAGAAGGGACCTATGACTCTCCCTTCATCAGCTTCTTTCTGTATCTTAGCCCTAACTATATGTTCTAAGCCTAATATGAAACATAAATTCTTTGAATGATAAGGTCTATGCTGACCATAAAATGGAATGTGAAAACCATCACAGAAGCCTTCCATCAAATAGTCTGCTGCTGGCGCGACACAAATTTATTCATGGAATGTTAAGGGACTTAACTCAAAATATAAACGTAATAAAATATTTCATTATTTGGAAAAGAAAAAACAGGATTTTATTTGTCTGCAAGAGACAAAAATTAAACAATCAGATATTGGATTTTTACGAAACCCTAAACCAGGTCAATTATTTGTATCCGCAAATGAAAAGAAAAAAAAAAGGAGTGGTAATTTACATTAATAATAAATATGATGCAAAAGAAGTTTTTTCAGATCAACAAGGACATTATATTGCAGTGGAAGTATTATGGCAAGAAAAGAAAATTCTATTAGTTGGTATCTATGCTCCTCAGGAAAATAAGGAACTTTTTAAAAAAAAATTGATAAAAAAATAGAAGAATTGGATCATGAAAATTATTTGTTAATGGGAGATTGGACTGGAGTTATAGATCCAAAAACAGATAGAACCACTCAAATTAAGACAAAAAAGAATCAAGGAAAATTACCAAAGTCCTTTTTTGAATTACAAGAGAAATTGTCTTTAGAAGATGTGTGGACGGGACTTTACAACAAGGCTAAAGGGTTTACCTTTTTCTCGGACAGACATAAAACTGAATCAAGAATTGATATGTTTTTGATCTCTAAACATTTGTTTCAATGAATAAAGAAAATGGACATTTGGCCAAAGATTATTTCCAATCACAATCCAATTCAACTTAGTCTTTTGGGACCAAAACGTCAGTATTCGTGGCGTTTGAATCCTTTAATTAAAGATCAAGATAATTAAAGCCATTGTTATAACACACAGTGGATTCAATATTTAAAATTGCATATGTATGAAGACAATGAGTGAATATTGAACTAAGGTTGAGTACAAACTGGAGATACTTTGGAAGTCAATTGTAAATATTTGTATATAATTATTGAAAAAGAAATTGGTGTGTCAACTTTATAGATATGTTTGAATAGTATATGTTAATAAAATATAAAATAATAAAAAAAATAGTCTGCTGCTGGCCTGTTAAGTGTTTTAAAGTGTTTCGATTTAATAATTTTTAAGGGGTGGGAGGGGGGAAATAGTTCTTAAATGTTGCACTATGATTTTCTTTTGTAAGCCGCCCCAATTGTTCTCAGAGGGGCGGGATATCAAATAAAAAGTATTATTATTATTATTATTATTATTATTATTATTAAACAGAAGCTTGAACAAATAGCCCAGCTTAATTGGGCTGGGCCCCTTTGACAGGTGGAGTGGGAGCCTTGGGTCCCTTTTTGTTTGAGGTGTCTTTGAAACCTGATTAAGACTTGGCCTTGGGACATTGTCGAAAGGAGTGAGACTCTTTTCAAATGGAACATTCATGATGATACCTGCAGGGACATCTATTACAAGAACCTTGTACTCCAAAGTCCCAACATATCTTAGAAGAGTCCTCAGGGGTTGATGGACTCTTAGTTGAAGCACTAGACTGGGATTTTTGGACCATATGACCACTATGAGCCCTGATGGTGCAGTGGTTAAATGCCTGCACTGCATCCACTCACTCGCAAACCATAAGGTTGCGAGTTCAATCCCAGCCAAAGGGCTCAGGCTTGACTCAGGCTTGCATCCTTCTGAAGTTGCTAAAATGAATACCCAGATTGTTGGGGGCAATTAGCTTACACATTGTAAACCAGTTAGGGAGTGCTTAAGTGCACTGATAAGCAGTATAGAAATGTACTTGCTATTGCTATTGTTATGAATATATTCACCTTGCATGGGTCATTCTGGAGTCATTAACTGGATCCATAGTTGAAAGTGGACTTGATCCCACCTAAGTGTTGGGGTCCTAGCTACTTTCATTCTGAAGACATCATCATATTGAAGCCATGCAAAGCTGCCAAAGTCCGCATAGGCCCCATGAATTATGTCCATACAGTGAACCAGTGAATAGGCTCTGGCCTGCTGTAGTCTGGCCAGATAGATAAACATGCCAGATATCCAGTTTTGCCAATTTCAATCTTGTGTACCTTGTCACACTCCTTCTCATCCATGTCCTCCCAATCCTTTTCTCCACTTCCCAGTAAAGAAGTGAAAATACATCAATAAATTCTCCTTTAAGAATTTTTTCCAGTGTAGTGGGTGTCAAATGCTCACCCAATACAAAATCAAAGCTACCATCTGATATATAATTAACCAATGGTGTTGACTGTAATACAGCCTGACTTTGGGCCGCAACTTGTTCTGTAGGCAATGTGACTAGAAAGTTGGTATATGCATAAATGAATGCAAGGGATGGATTTTGGTAGGCTGAACTCACATAGGGAACCCCAGAAACTGGCAACCCTTGAGGTGGTATGGAGCCCTGTTGAAAATTTGTACACATGTGGAATCATTACCCAATGGAGTATTAATTGGAAGCCTATTAGATTCTGCACTCCAAACTCCCCATGGCCAAGCCTGTAACCAGTCAATGCAAGAAGCCTGTGACATGGAATAAACTTGTACCAGGAGACACCGTTTGCACCATTGAGGCTGGATTGAAAGTTGACTGAGGGACTGCATCCTCAACAGTTACCTCATGACATTGCTCCTGATAAGCTCTGTCAAGAGCCTCTAAACAGGACAAAACCATAGCATTAAATGATTCATTTGCCACCCTTTTAGACTCATGTGGTTTAGTCTTTAGGCTGCCAGCATGAAGCTTTTCAAGCCAATCCAATTTGGATAATATAGCCACCCTGGTGACCATATCACTCTCGTCATCAGATGTGTCAGAGTGAATGGGAGATGGCTGCTCTTGGGATGCCCTTTTGGCTGGTGTCTTTCCCTTTGCCCTTCCACTCCCTTTCTTTGAAGGCATTGTGACCAGGAACCAATATGGAAGTGATAATGACTTATATTTCTAAAGCACATATGACTTTATAATGACTCTGTTAACCGGGGATGTTGTGCTGTGAATCAATAAACTGGTATAATGTGATCTCCCTGCTATAACTGCAATTATGTGTTTATAGTCAGCCAGATACAAAAACTAGAATTGTAAGATAAAAGCTTGGAATCTAACCAGTGAAGAACCAGATGAAGGCAACAAGTATATGCTTTTATAGACACTGATGGTAATAGGAGCTTTTAAACAGTATTTGGTTATATTCTAACTATATGAAGCTGAGAGAGTGTGACCAACAAAATGGCCACCGGAGTGCTTGTGTAAAACAAAATGGTTCCCAAGGCCAAGAAAACAAAATGGCACCTGGACCAAGAGTACAAAATGGCACCAAGACAAGAAAATTGGCACCAAACCACCTGCCCGTTGCCAGGAAAATGAGAGGTGCCTCAAGAAGGCCTGGGGAGGAATGCAGGAAGGGGCCTGGTGTGACCAGGTGCCTCCAGGAGAGTGGCTGCAGCCAGTAAAGGCCTGGCATGGCTGCTGGTAGCCAGAGAGCCGGCAGGGGCTCAATGCAATGTGGTGCGCTCAAGTGCAGTCGCGGTGAACAGGCAGGGAAAGATATAAAAGCCGGCTGTGGACATGCAGTATTGGGAGTGCAGCCAAGGCCAGGGAAGGTCTGGTGCAGTCACTCTCATGCACCCTAATGCAGCCAGGAGAAAACTTGAGGCCAGAGAAGATACAGGGGTAGAAAACAATGCCCCTGCATGCCCTCACACAGCCGGGACAAAGGCTGAGGCCAGAGAAGAGGCGTGGGCAGGAATAAATTCCCATCAGCAGTCCCATGAACAATGAGGGGCCTAAGGCACTGCCTGGTGCAACGACGCACCATTGGGAGGCCAGGAGGAGTGCCTGAAGCAGTGGAAGGCCTGGCATGCCTACTGGCAGCCACAGGAAAACAGGAGAGTCCCAGTAAAAGCCCAGTGCAACCACGTGTTGAGGCCGGTAAGAGTGGCCACAGCCAGGAGAAACCTGGCCCACTCACCAGTAGTCCTGGAAGCCAGTGGGATCCAAAAGATCCAGCATGACTACAAGACGTCAGGATAAAATCCCTGCCCAAACACCAGGAACAGACAGGGGACAAGACTGGAGTAGCCAAGGAGACAGGGCTTACAACAGCCGTACAAGGCTTGGGGTAAGGATGGATCCCCACACTGCCAAGGGAGGGACAAGGAAAAAAATGGGGCAAAAAACCTAGCCACTCCAGTGATGTCCCTGCTTTCCAGGAAAAGAGGCAGGATGGGGGGGAGGGGTACAGCTCAGCTTTGAATACTTGAGCTCCAACCCCCCCCCCCCATCACATGCCTAAGCTTGGCCTGTTGGGCCATGCTTATATTTGACATACCTGGTCTCATTCATGGAGGGTATCAAAGCCACACCCTCCCTCCAATCGCTCTGACTTTCATCTGGGTGTGAGATATTTGCTTTGATGTTTTCCATTTGTTTAACAACTAAAGTGCTAACAGAGACTTTGTACTTTGTTTATTAAAGAAATGGAACTGAACTAATAATGTTAACTATAATTTAGAATAACTAAAATGAGAACTGAGTTCAAACCCCAGATAACAAATATATCAAAGGTAGTTTGATTTTTTTTTTAAAAAAAATGATCTTAAAGTTATTCAGACTTCCACAAGCCAATCCAAACAAATGAAGAGCCTTCCTTTCTTAACAGATCACAAGCAAATCTAATGTGCTTTTCCAGTCTGCTTTGGGAGTGGGCTGTGTGGACAACAAGGGTTTGACCCGCTTTTGGAAAAAGCAGGATCAATCCACTTTTCCCTGCCTTTCTGTTCCACCTCTTAGTTTCAAATCAGGTATCACCCATTCTATGTTTGTGCATTTTGTGTTTTCTTGTATAGATCTAGTAAAGTAAAAGGTAAAGGTAACCTTTTGACAAGGTTGTCAAGTTGTATCTGTCCATAGGGGGCAGTGCTCATCTCTGTTACTCAGTCGAAGAGCCAGCATTGTCAGAGACTACTCTGTGATATTGTGGCCAGCATGATTGCACAGAACATTGTTTACTTTCCCACTGAGAAGTGGTACCTATTTATCTACTTGTATTTGAATTCTTTCAAACTGCTAGGTTGGCAGAAGCTGGGACTAGTGATGGGAGTTCACCCCATCATGCAGCGCCCAGGCCTCGAACTGCCAACCTACCAATCTTGCAATCAACAGAGTCAGTGTCTTAACCACTCTATTCTTGTTAAATTCATTTTGTTAGTTTTGGCCCAGCTCTTCAATCTGTCAAGGAATTTAGAATTCTGAATCTGTCCTCTGGAGAACTTGCTACCACTCCTACTATGATGTCATCTGCAAATTTATTAAACATGCCTTCTATTTCATCATTCAAGTCATTTATAAAGATGTTGAACAATAGTAGAGCCAGGATGAAGCATCCCACTAGTGCCACCATCAAGTGCAATCATCAAGATTAATTTAACATGACCTGTTTTTGAGAAACCCATGCTGGCTGTTAGTAGTTACAACACTCCTTGCTATGTTTGCACATACTGACTGATTAACAATCTGTTCTAGAACCTATGCTGGTATTGACATCATGCTGTTTAGCAGTTTCTCTGGTCTTCTTTTTCAGCCTTTTGGAAGATGTGGACAATATTTGCCCTCATTCAATGTGTTCACACCTCTCCTGCCCTCCAATAATTCTCAAAAATTATTGACATAATCTGAATTATATCTGCAGGTTCCTTTAGTAATCTGAGGGCCTTTGCAGACTGCCAGAAATAGTGCACATTAAATTGAGGCACTGCCCTGGCTCAGTGCTAGGGAGTCATGGGAATTGTATTTTTTTCTGGGACATTGAGCCTTCTCTGTCAGAGAGCTCTGGTGCCACAATAAATTACAGTTCCCATAATTCCCTAGCACTGAGCCAGGGCAGTGCCTCAATTTAATATGCACTATTTGGCCCTGGAGATTGGATTTATTTAGAATAGCTAGGTATTCCTTGATTACTACTTTACCTATTCTGGGCTGCAATCCCCTTATGGATCATTTGTTCTATTTTCAGTAGATACAGCACTGTTTTCCTTTTGGAGAAGACTGGGGCAGAGAAGGTACTGAACAGTTCAAACCTCTCTGTCCCCTGTTAGCATTTCAGAAGAATGAAAGGAGGCAGTATGTGATGGTTAAAAACTTTTATTTATTTTTTAAAAAAAATCCAACACATTTCAGCCTTATCACCAATTGGCCTTCTTCAAGGGCTATTCTAGAACAAACTGAAACACAATTATTATATATGTAATATATATAGATGGGTCCTAGGGTTTTAATTGCAAGTTTTGCTCAGAGGGCCTTTGTTTAATTGATGAAATGTGATTTGCCCAAGGTCACCATTGGATTTCCATAGCTGAACAAGGGTTCAAACCCTGGCCTTCTGAGGACCCTGTCCAGCACTCAAACAACTATACTATGCTGGCTCATTACTACACACTGTAAGCACTACAAAATTATAAATAACTGCTGAGCAAGGTGACTATAAGCTGATGGGAAAGAGACATGAAGACATTAATCACCCAGAGTACTATTTATATATGAGCCACTCATACTCCAGGTTAGAGAGAGGAAAAAGTTACACAGCAAATGTGGATTTCTTACTTTTGAGCTTATGATTTTGTAATTGTTTAACACAGGGGTAGGCAACCTTTCCCCTTTAAAGGCCAAGGGACTTCAGCTCCCAGAAGCCTCAGCCATGTTGGCCAATAGTCCCATGTTGGCCAATACCTCCTGGGATTCTGGGAGCTGAAGTCCCGAGCCAGCCACTATCTTTCAACAGTATATACTTTTAAAAAGTTTATATAATAATTTTTGTTTGTTGCAAAACTGCAAATCTAGGATTCCATAGGATGGAGCTCCATCACTTAAAATAGTGTCAGTTTGCATTATTATTGTACAGTGTAGATACACCTTGGGTTGAATCTCAGAACCTATGGATATAATGTTATCATTCTATGACTGGGCCTGTGGACAATGATCCCCATTTAGAGTTTGTATTTCATATTATGAGCAGTACTTGTTTTAAAAGACACTCAATTGTGATGAGTATTTCATGATTCATAATGAGCATTATTAGTTCTCACACTTTAGGTTAACCTTTTCAGGACTTCCTCTCACTAATAAGGCACAGTTCATTGTCTTTCTGCTGTAGAATTATCGTTGTTTGCCTGTTTATAAAGGCCATTTCTAGGCACTGCTATTTGCACAGTTTGCAAAGTTTTATGCAAAAATGTGGCATTTGACATTTTAATACTGTGGCTTATGTGGTTTAATGACTTACTAAGCATTCGAGAATTTTAACACCTAATCATAATGTAAAAATGAGAAGGACTCTGTAAAATAGTTTGCAAATCACATATACGTTTCTCTCAGAGAAGTCAGATATAATTTCCTTATTCAAAACATTCTAAGAATATTATATATAGATAATGTGAAGAGACTGCTATCTATGAGGAACAGATGTCACACAAATGTATTTTTAAAGCACCCAATTACACTCCTTTGTTTTGAAAACACCTCATTTACTGAACAGTTGCATTTAAACAGCTGTTTGCTTTCCCCTTTTTGCATTTAAATTTATGTTAATTGTTCTTATTTCCAGACCAACTGCAGAGAGTATGAAAATGGTAAAAAATGCTCAGTCATCTGTTGTGTCTTAGTTGGACTGTTGTATAAGCCTTTACATATTTGTGTTGAGAGGACATTTTAGGAGAAGACTGCAGGACGAAGTCCAATTTCTCCCCCTGCTAAATTGCACCCCAGATTTGCCATCTGTGTCAGACTTTGATCAATTGTGAGGGTTTGAATTAATGTCAAGTTGAAGCCATTTATTGAGTTCTACTTTTGTTGTCATTATTGTGGAATAACATCATTTCCCCAAAAAAACCTGTGCTTTCAAAAGCATTCTCATTTCCTCTATTTTTTTGTCAAGGTCCAAACATTAAATGTTTCAGTTTTTAGAGCCAGTCTGGGCAATATATTTATCTACATTTTTTCCAGATGCCCTTGCTCAAGTTGTGAAATCTATCTTATATTTATATACTTTTGTTTTGTGATTAGCCATTGGAATATAATCAGACATTTATTGAAATTTGATTGTTATGGCTACTATAGCCAATCAAATCATTTTGCAAGAGAGAAAATGGATTAATTGTAGGAAATGCACATTTGCCTTAAATCTAATTTGATAGCAGACGGGCGGCCATAGGAAGCTGGGAAGCTGCGCCGCGGGACCGAGGCATCCCCATGCCTCGATCCTGCGGTGCACCTTCGCTGCCCCTGAAAGGAGCGCTAAATTAGCGCTCCTTTCACAAGTCAGCGGAAGTGCACCACAAAAGGCTGCGGCACACTTTCACTGTCTTTTCCGCCACAGTGCGTGGAAAGGCTGTGGCAGGAGGTCCTCCTCGGAGCGCCGGCTGTGTGGAGGGCCGGCTACTCTGAGGACGACCTTGGGAGGGGGAGGGGGCACTGAGCATGCGGCTGCCCCTCCCCTTCCCTGCCCCCAAGACGGCCTTTTAAGCCATCTGCTTAGGCCCTAATTGTTGCCATTTAATATATATCACACATGCATATACATAGTACATTTTAGGTACTTTATTGTATGGAAACTAACATATATTGTATTTTAAATTGCAGCTGCAATATGGTAAATTCCAAGGATCTAGGTAGGTAGGTAAGTAGGTAGGTAGAAGTGCAACTTGCCTTTTCAAATATGTATTTCTCCCCATGGGCTACCCTTAGGTTAGTCATGGACACTAATATTAGGCAGTGTTTTTAAGCATGCAGTTAATTGTTTTTCATAGACAGGAGCTCTTTAATCCCAAATCTTGGTGTTGATTCTTCTTCATAGTAGATTACCTTAGGGACCTTTGCCTGCTAAAGAAGCCAGTAAAGCTTTGAAAGCTTGCATCATGTATTTTATGCACTTTGGTTGGCCTAATAAAGGTATAAGTGTTTTGTTGATATTGGATGTCATTCTACTTTGCTATATGATCAACATGGCTATCCCTGAATATGTACCCTAGAGACAGACCTTCCCCCCTAATTTACTCAATATGTGCTACTTCATACCTCAACTTCATAACTTGGGTATATATGTTGTAAGGCAATTTTGCGATTACTTTTGGGCTCCAAGCCAATAACATGTTTCCTTAGTGTTGAGGATCAATACTATTGTAGAAAACTGTCAGCATTATTTATCTCATTGCCATTGTTGTAACCTCATTGTTGTGAAGCATACTTTCAATAGCCTGTAGCAAACCACTTGTTTTAATTTTAAATAGCTAGGTTATTGGCATTTTTCACTTGCAAAGAATTAGATGCATAGATTATATTCTTAAGGGGCAATGAGTTTATTATAATCATATTTAACTATGGCATTTGCACACAATAACACTAAGGCATATAATTTTATTCATTATTTAATACTGTTTTTTATTTTTGTGCTTTGGAATTGTGGGTCAGTAGCTTCTGTGTGTTTGATTAAATATTGACAGTTATTTGGATATAAATTAAGCATTTCTTCTTTCTTTATTGTATATCTTCTCCTTTTATACTTTGATGCGGTGGCTCAGTGGTTAAGATGCTGACTGTGACAATTGCAAGGTGAGCAGGTCAGCAGTTTGAGACCCAAGCACCAGGTGATGGAGTGAGCTCCTGTCACTAGTTCCAGCTTCTGCTAACCTTTGAAAGTACATAAAAGTGCAAATAGATAAATAGGTACTACTTTGATGGGAAAGTAACAGTGCTCCATGCGGTCATGTTGGCCACATGACTGTGGAGTCATCTTTGAAAATGCTGGCCTTTCAATTTAGTTATGGAGATGAGCACCACCCCTTACAGTTGGATATGACTTGACAATCTTGTCAAAGGGGAAACCTTTAAACAAACAAACAACATAGGTACCTTTATTTCAGCCAACAGGCCATTAGGCAAAGCGGAAACCTTTACCGTTACCTTTTCTCCCTTTCTATTGGTCTTGCTTGAGATTAAACAAAGCATTATTTAATCCTTATCCAGACAGATAAAAAAATAAACATCTATTGAGCACCTAAGCACTAACCTTGCCCTAATCTTAACTTTTTTTCTTTACCAGGAAGATAAAAAAGAATCTCCTCCCAAATGTAATCCTAACCCTATATCATGCACTTAATCCTCAAGCAATCTCTAACTATAATGATTTTAACAGCTCTCTTAACTGTAACCCTAATCCTATTCTAATCCTAACCCTAACCCAAATTGTACTCCTTGTCCCATTATGTAAAAAGAAATATATCCCAATTGTAATCATAATTGTACACCCTACCCCTATCCCTTATTCAAACACAAGCTATATTTTGATAATAACAGTTGTCTTAAATCCAACTCTAATTCAGACCCTAACCCTAAACCTAATCCAAACCTTACTCCTTGATCTATAATTTCAAAAGAAGCATATCACAAATGTAATCTTAACCATACATCTTGCTCCTTACCATCAATAAAAAATTAATGATAACTTGTTCATAAGGACTGTTTTTAACCCTAAACCTTATCCTAAACCAACATCATGCTCTCTTCCTTGGGAGGCAATAATGGTTCCCCACCCCTTGCAGTTCTTCTGTCAAGAGGCAAAAACATTTTTATTCTAACACGGTTTTGAGAATTGAACCCTTTAAAAAGAAAGGGCTTTTAGGAAGGTGCTGTACTTTTTTAATGCTTTAGCTGTACTTTTTAAAACATTGTTTTTCATTTTTAATGTATGTTTTAAATTGTTCTTAAATCTTCTTGGTAGTTTAATCCTATTTTAATATTCATTTGTGTGTGTGTTTTAACTGCAGTGTATTTTAATTTGTAAGCTGCTTTGAGCTCCAGGTTTGAAAAGGTGTGGTCCAATAGAAATAGCAACTACAACAGAAAACACATATTCATATGAGGTGGAATGCTGAAACTGCTAATTTACTTTGTTGTTATGAGCTGTTGAGTCAGCTCTGACTTTATGGGTACTTTATCCTAGGGTTTTCTTGGCAAGATTGATTCAGAAGAGGTTGTCACTGGCTTTTTCTGTTGTTAAGTGTGACTGCTGAGTTTATTTCTAGGGACAATTCAAAGTTCTGGTTATAACTAGAAACCTATAGCTCATATCCAGGCTATCAAGTAGACCTTATTTCCTGTACAAGCCTGCCTAGGTCCTGAGACCCTCAGGAGAGGCCATTTTCTCAGTTCTACTACAGTCCCTAGCATGGTAGGTGGGGATGTGAGACATGGCCTTGGTTCTTCGCCTTCACTCTGGAACACCCCTCTTTGTTGTCCTTCCATTGGAAGGCTAAAACTTTCTCCCCCCCCCCTTTTTTTTTTTAAATATCTTAACAGGCTTTTAAAACAGAAAGTTTTTAAAGAACAGGCTAGGGGGTGCTGCATTATTTCAACAGAACTGTTTTTAATACCTTTTTTATTTCAAAAGTGGATTTGTCACACTTTCAGTAGTGGATCTACTGATGCTCCCCTAAGGGAATTTTTAAGTACCTCTCAGCTTTCCTTGTTGGTGGACTCTTATGTAAGCAAGATAAATGAAATAGATTCTTTTGGACATTTTTTGTCTGAGACATTTTCCATCTCCAATTGGTAGGTGGCTGAAATTGGTAGGTGGCTCCATTGGTAGGTGGCGCTGAAGCTTGAGGACATTGAACAATGTCATATAATGTCATATAATGTGTAATTTGTAGCTCTTCTTCGATTTGAACTCTACAATAAAAAATAACTCAGCCTCTGTATAATTTCCACTCTGCCTAATTGAGGGTTAAATATTTCTAATAAATGATAACACAGGCTGCAATCTTATACACACCTTGTTTAACTAAATGGGACTTCTGTCCTGAGGAATAGCCATATTAGTCTGTTGGATGGAGAAATTTCTCTTGTTGCCCATTTTATTACTACCACCTTAGCTTTTTTAGTTCCACAACCATTACAAGTATGGTAGGTGGGGATGTGAGACAGGGCCTTGGTTGCTGTAAATTTATTACTACCACCTCTCCATTTGAAAAAAAACTTTTTTCATGAACAGCTACTTTAATACCACTGTTTTCTCATTACTGACCTTCCTGATGTCAGATTCCTGTCCTTTTGTTCTTTTACATAGTGAGAGTCTTATTTGGAATGCATAAATGCACAACTGGTATATTTGTTTTGTGTTTTCAATTTCTTAAACTTACAGATAACCAAGTAACCAGAGTCTTTGGGGAGTGTACAGGTAAATTAAAAATCTATTTTGAACTATCACATTGGATGATGAACAGGTGAACAAATATTCATTTTGTAACTGACATTATTCAATCTGTTATACTACTGCCACATTGGATATGGATACAGAGTTGACATCTGAGTTTGTTGCAGAGTTTTTATTTGAATCTTTTATGTGACTTGTGACTGCTGGTAAGAAAAGTCAATGTTACAGCCTTTCTTTTGGCACCTCTAAATTTAGTGCTCTTTTTCCAAATGTCGTGTCATTTCCATTATACTTTTACTATTAGAATTTGATGCCATGCCTATCAAACGTCATGAAAACTGAATTATTGGTTCCAGTTTTTACCATTTTCAAAATATTTCAAAAATTTTTAAAAATTCATATTTAATTTCTGCTTCAGATTGGACAGTTTTCAAGTCACGTTCAGATAGAAATGGTAAATCTCAAGTATTCCATCTCCTGAGAAATGTCGAGAACAGTTTTCACTCCATAACATTGAGGCACTTGGTGATCCACCCCACACACACACACTAACAGTAAACAGTGCAGCATTTCCAGAATAGCTTCACAGCTTGCCCAGAAAACTGTAGAGTTTTCTGGAACCTACACAGTTTCTCCTGAGAACTATGCAGCCTTCCCTGAGAATGGCAGAGCTTTCAGTATGGGAAGGACTTGTTTTCAGCCAGCCATGTGAGCATTATGTAAACTGTTTTTGTATTTATTTTTTAATGTAGAAAACAGAAATGTTAAGCAAAAATCAGCAATACTGCACAACAAAACCAAGTAGCTTATTTCGGCAACACTGCTGAAATTTACATAACATTTTTGGATAACACTGCAGTCTCTCTTGCCAGTTTCAGGATTCCTTCCTTCAGAGAACAAATTATAGAAATGAAGCCAAAATATTTTCATTTTGTTCTTACTTTTTCTTAGAAAAGAGTTCCTACAACAACAAATAAAATTCAGAATATACCATATATTGAACTCAGAGTTCACTGTAGATTTTTAAAGTTATGCAAAATAATTTTCATAATGCATCAAATAGCTTTGGTTTGTTTTTCTTCAAAATTTCAAAGTGAAGACCTGGGAATACATGCAGGCCTCCAAAGACTGGTTTTACAGCTCACAACACCTCTGGATGGCATAAATCACAATTTTCTGGCCAAAAAATGGGAAAAAAGCCATCTGAAAGCTTCAGATAATAATGTTAGCTTCCATGAGTGCCAATTCACCCTTCACATTAGTTGCAATCAGCCCATAATGATTAACATTAAATAAATAAATAAATAAATAAACTTTATTTTTATATCCCACCTTTTGCATGTGCAATCAAGGTGGCTAACATCATAAAAACGATTTAGCTAAAACATACCTTATAATAAACAATAATGGTGATCAACCCCCCTTTTAAAAAAATAACTACAATATTATGATAAAAGCATAAAATTAAAACTGCCAGCATTAGAGCACTAATAGGTGTATAAAGGGTATATAGTGAGAGAGGGCACAGATTGAATAAAGTGATCTAATCTGGGAAGGCCTGCCAGAAGAGATCTGTCTTGACAGCTTTTTAAAGCTGTCCAAGGGCCTTTGCAAATTGCCACAAATAGTGCAAATTGAGTCCACTTTAAGGGTTAGGGTTAGGGAATCATGGGAACTGTATTTTATTGTGGCACCAGAGCTCTCTGACAGAGAAAGCTCAATGTCTCAGGAAAAAACAATTCCCATGACTCCCTAGCACTAACCCTAACCCTTAAAGTGGACTCAATTTGCACTATTTCTGGCAGTCTGCAAGGCAAGTTGGTTATTTGATGGATCTCTTCTGGCAAGGCATTCCACAATCCCCCCCCACTCAAAATAGGGGACTTTGGAATACTTTCATTTTTAAAGTATTTTCCCCAGTCTCTGTTGCCCATAGAGGGTCCCTAGAGCAGAAACCTGGCCAGCAAACCCAGCTGCAACCCTATTTGTGCAGACATATAATAAAACATTTTTTTAAAAAAAATGGAGGGGTAAACAACACACATGCATAACTATTTTCTAGATATAATTATATTCTTCAGATACATCTAACTAGTGTTATTGAATCTCATAGCTTACTACTGTATTCCGCTGAGAGAAAACTGCTGTACTTAAAAACTTGATTGAAATTTTCTGTCAAACTATAATTTAGAGAAAGGGTTAGAACTCAAGGATCTGCCATTTATTGGACTGACCCAGATCACCAATTTCCATCTGAATTCACAAGCTCATTTCACATGGACCACCAAAGAGCTGTCAGATGGTAATGATTTCCTGTCAGTTCCAAAGTAGGTTTATGTTTGCCAATGACCTAGACCTTTTTTTCTTTTGAAAAAAGAAGTGTAAGTGTAGTGTAAGTAAGAAAGAGTTCTACTAAAGACTTAAGAGAACTAAAAGTAAGCAGGATTCTGTTTGTTTAACAGAGTGCAGAACTTCTGAAGCTCTGGATTAGACTAAAATGTGGTGTTTGCACACTTAGAGCACACATTGTGTTTGATTGTTGTCTGTCAGCAATTGCACATTTTGGAAGATGGTTCACTTTCACATGGAAGCCTTTTACATGTCTTAACACAGAGGGGGACAAATGTATATTGGTTTAATATGTATGTGTCTTGGTTGTTCTTTTAAATTGATGTATGTTTTAATTGATGTTGTGTTCTTAACTGATTCATATTTGTTGGTCTATTGTTCACTGACTTGATCCATGGGGAGAGGTGGGTAGGAAATAATAATAATAATAATAATAATAATAATAATAATAATAATAATAATACACAGATCAGAACCTGGCATTCAATGTGGGGAGATTAGGGACTCAGATGATAGGCTAATTGATGTGGGGACAATGATGCAAAATTTGGGGCCTGTGGCTTTACATAAATGCATGTTCCCTTTAGGGACTTCACACCTTTAGGAACAGATATCATCTTTGTGTCAGATCTGCAATAAATAATTTTATTCTGGCACAAAGCTTCCTTTTAGTACAGGAAGATCCACCAGATTTTATTTTCCATTACTTTCCCAGCCTAACATTATTTTCAGTAACACATTTTTCATTGCTTGGATAATAATATAATTCATTTCCTTACTAAAGCATTAACAGGCAGAGATGATTAAATAAAGACCATTATTTCCAGAGCCTAATGGGAAGTTGGAGTGAATATCTGACAGACATCCCAGTACTGAATGAATAGTTCCACAAATACAAATTATGGGACAAAACCTACAGCTGTGAAACAAAGCGGAGACACCACATATTGGAATTAGGTTGTACAGGAAATTAAACTTAAAATGAATACCAACTGAGCTGCCTGCAGTCAGAAGCACTGATCTGTTTCTGATGCTGTTGTACTAAACAAAACAAAACAAAACACATTCATTTACAAAAGGAAGGGAAAGGAACAGAAGAAAATAATTTTCATTTAGCCAGCATTTAGATTGATAGGATGAACTCTTATTTTCCTATTTTCTAATGTCCATATATCATTAACCACAAACTTGGTCATGCCACTGCAATGTTGGAATGGCAGAAGGAGTAATGAAAGGTGACCATCAGTGAGATTTAGAGGTCTAGAGGAGGGAGGTGCTGGCTTCTTTTCTTGTGAGAACATATGATAAATAACAAAGACCATTCCTTTTTTGTTTCATTCATCTTGATAGGCTGTTCCGTTTACACTGTTTTTCAGAGCTTGTGGTTTCAGAGCTTTTCTTTCTTTCTTGTCAGAGTGGAGGACTGAGAGTCACAAGAGGAATCAAATGCAGAAAGAATTTTTCTACCATGTAGCATGCACAGATGGAACATTAGTCATTCTGGACTATTAAGAAGTTGACGTCGTAGGCCTTCATGGCCAGCATCCATAGTTTTTTGTGCTTATTTTGTGCTGTGTGGCCATGTTCTATAAGAGTTTCTTTCTGACGTTTCGCCAGCATCTAGGGCTAGCATCTTCAAAAGATACCAGCCACAGATGCTGGCGAAACATCAGAAAGAAACTCTTTTAGAACATGGCCACAAAGCACAATAAACCCACAAAAAACTATTAAGAAGTTGTCAATATCTTGAGAATATTACTAATTTTGAGCCTCAATATATTAAAGAGGATAGAAGAAAAAGAGATCCTCCTATTAAGGATAACACCTTGAAGATAAACATATATGGTATATTACACCACCTAAAGTTTCCTGATGAAAAAGATGAAGACTTCTTGAGAAATTCAGTGTTCTCTACCTACATAGGAGCCTGTGGCTTCACAAAGGAAGGTGACATGCTGGGTTCCAAGGAAAAATCTTTTTTGAATTACAAATGGATATTCCATTTACTTGACTTTGAAAATCTTCCAGTGACCACTTGGTCAAAGGGGGAGGTGCCAGCCTGCAGATAGCCCTCCCCTACCATCTGAACTAAGACCAGAAACAAAAAATGCAGGCCTATGAGTAACATCCTATTTTTTTTCTCCTGTCTGCCTGATGAAGAAGCCAGTGTGATTTTGAAAGCTTTGCAACATGTAATTGTGCATTTTGGTTGGCCCAATAAAGGTATCATTGTTTGGATGTTATTGGTATATTTCATATTTGTGGAATCCATGTGTACTTCATCAGTTGAAGTCTATGAAAGCTTATGCTAAAATATATCAGTTACTCTCAAAGTCCTGCTTGATCCTTCTTCTTCCAAACTTTTCCTGAAACAGACTACCACAGCTATCTTCCTGAGAGTCTAGAAATTTACTTGAGAAAGGAATATGTCACAGTTAAAATCCCAAGGCCACAAAGTGATCAGTTACTGTAATGGGATGCACCCATAGTAGAAAATTTAAGCAGTGTGATATCACCTTAAATGCAACAACTCCTACCTAGAGAACTAGTGGGATTTGTAGTTTGGTGAGTACTTAGAATTCCCTAATCTACTCTCCTGGACTACAGCACTAGAGTATTCTGAGAGTACTAACTAGCTCACCAAACTATAAATCCCATATTTCCTTATTAAAATGGTATTTAAAGTGTTATAATTGTATGGTGTGGATACAGCCATGGTTACAATTTTAAAAGGTCTATCACTAGTTTTTCGAATATTACCTAGCAATGACAGATCAATAGCACCTCTGTGTTTAAAAAAAATGCATCTGAAAAGAACAGTTAGTGAGGTGTAAAGGCAGCAGTAGCTATTATATTCATTTCTTATTCATGTCCAGACCATAAGCATGTTTTTTATATTATTGGGCACTAACTGCATTTTTATTAGAAAGTTTGAAATTTGACTGAATTTAAGAAATACAGTTTCCTCGAAGTTTACTCCAACTTCTCTTGAACTCTGATTCTTTTAATTTTATCAGCTGCTCATTTCTGCAAAATGCTCCAGTTACTTCTACATCACCCTGCATATTAGGATTTCTGGAGCATTTTGCAGCAGTGGTGGGAGTTGCAAGCTGCAAGTTCCTCAACCCAACTGGGCCTTTACAGACTGCCAGAAATAATGCAGCTTGAGGCCACTTTAACTGCCCTAGCTCAGTGCTAGGGAATCATGGGAACTGTAGTTTTTTTTTTTTTTTCTGAGACATTGAGCCTTCTCTGTCAGAGAGCTCTGGTGCCCCAATAAACTACAGTTACCATGATTCCCTAGCACTGAGCCAGGACAGTTAAAGTGGCCTCAAGCTGCATTATTTCTGGCAGTCTGTAAAGGCCCTATTTTGTCATTTTCTGACATTAAGGTTGCAATGGATGAGAGAGGGGTTGTATGGTGTGAATTTTTAATGACATTTGTTTTAGTTTTTGTAGGCTGCCTTGAGTCTCAAGGGGGGGGGGGGAGGGAGAATACCATTGGGAGCAGCAGCAGCATTGGAAGATGTAGTTGTGATGACATAGTTCCGTCATCATGGCCATGTCTCTCAATGCAGTCCATCAAAACCTACCATAGTAGCCAGTCAATCCTCCCAATGGAAAGATTGCCAAGGTGCTGGGGAGCAGGGTAGTGAGTGAAGAGACTCCCAGCACTCATGGGACAATGGGACAGTTGCAGACACTTTGCAATAGTGATACATCTGCAGTTCCTAAGTGTGTCATGGCCACAAAGTGACTGGCTGCCAAGAGAGGTCTGGCTGCATCTTTACTGTTCCCCAGCACTTGAAAATCCCTCTGTTAAGGGGACTATTTGAGTTCTATGTTTATTAGAATTACCATTGTGCAAAGACCATAAAAACAAATTTCAAAATGTATGACTGCATGAGTCAGGTTTAAGACATTGCAAATATTGTCCAGTTTCGAACTGGTGCAGTTCAAAATATATGTATAACCCAGTAACTCTGAAGAGTGCAGCATGTGAAAATCACCACTTTCTTCTTTAATGTACAAGAGCATAGAAAAGAGTTAGACCTACCACATCACATAGAAAGTATATACATTCCACAATTGACAATATTTGATAAAACTTTAAATGCTAGGACTCAATCCTACCAAATCCTAGTTTTTGTAATTTCTTGAGATATTTGCACATCTCTGTTAAGAGAATTTAGGATCTTCCTTTGAAGTACTTCACCAAACAACAAATCCTGAGATAATATAGGATATGGCTATGGCAGTTAGTGTGGCATCGAACTGCTGCATATAGATATACTTATGGCTAATGTGCTTTTTTGGTATATCTGTACTTAACTATAAAACTTGCCATAGGAAATACCCTCCTGGGTATTAATACAGGATTGAATTAAACAGGGATTATCCAGGACTACATGTACACACATGTAAATGTAAAAGAATCTGCACATGGAAGCTTCCCCATTCATTTAAATAAAGAAAGCAGTATTATCTCTATATACCTTTGATAGCATGGAGATTTTCCTCTTCCATGGAAGAGGCTATCCCACATCTGAAGCTGCTCTGTGCACACTTAGGAGCCTGCATATCTGTGAGAAAGCACATGATTGGCATGTATAAAGGCTGCTTTGAAGCTTTGGAAACAAGGAGCTTGCTATATGTGAAATGCCTCTAGGTGATCAATTATTAAAGGTGCATCCTTTCTTGGTAAAAAGATGTCACAATAGCCTGGCAAGAGGTGGGTATTCTCATTAAGCACCTATGGTGCTATGAGGATAAATGTCAAGTTCCATAACATTTTATTTCTGGTAAGAATATTAATGGCACCTGGTATATTTTTTTCCTTCCTAGGATGAAAGTAATGCACTGTTTTATACCAAGAAGAACACAAGTTTCTTTCTTTCTTTTTCTTTGAAAAATCTCTAATAAAATGTCTTAGATCCAAAACATACTGCAGAAATAATCCAGTTTGAGACTGCTTTAACTGCCCTGGCTCAATGCTAGGGAATCCTGGGAATTGTACTTTTGTGAGACATTTAGCCTTCAATATCAGAGAGCTCTGGTGCCAAATGCTAGGGAATTCTGGGAATTGTACTTTTGTGAGACATTTAGCCTTCAATATCAGAGAGCTCTGGTGCCAAAATAAACTACAGTTCTCAGGATTCCCTAGCACTGAACCAAGGCAGTTAAAGTGGTGTCAAAGTGGGTTATTTCTGCAGTGTGTTCTGCAAGCTCCATACTGAGTTAAAGAGATCATCAGTAAAAAATCAGGGAGAAAATTGGTCCAAAACACACTGCAGAAATAATCCAGTTTGAAACCACTTTAACTGCCATGGCACAGTGCTAGGGAATCCTGGGAACTGTCATTTCATGAGACATTTAGCCTTCTGTGTCAGAGAGCTCTAATGCCACAACAAACTACAAATCCTAGGATTGATTCCCTAGCACTGAGCCAGGGCAGTTAAATTGGTCTCAAAGTGGATTATTTCAGCAGTGTGTTTTGGACCATTGTTATTTAGACACCGTTCAGATAACTATTTTCACAATTATGCTTTTTAAAACTTCAGTTTTTAAGCCTTTATTATTTACTTATCACATATTATTCTCCTTCTTTTTTAATGTATGGCTGACAAAGTGATGGGCAAAGTACAGTTGTCTATGAATACTTGAATGAAAAATGTGTATTTGTGTGATGTGTGTAAGAGACATAAATGTATGTAAATATTTGTTCTTGGATGAGAACATTTTTCATCATTTTTCTCCCCACTGAAGGATAAAGCAAATGTTTCCATTCATTCTCAGCTGATACTTGCATGTTAGGGATGTAACTATTTGCTAACTATGTTCTCAAAGGAAACAATGAGTAATTTTAGGAATTCTCTTCCCTCTGCAAGTCCCAAACTACAAATAATCATCAAATGCTGTAGTTTTTTATTATGATTTCACTTTGGAACTCACTTTGTGCAAAATTCACACTTGCTGTTTCTGGCTATTCCTGTGGAGAAAATGCTGATCCAAGCCCATGCTGTTCTGTAGTTTATAGAAAATGCTGTTCTGTAGTTTGGAAGGTATCTTGCCACAATAAAGATTTTTGTCCCAAAAATCGTATTTTCTGAGTAGAAAACAGATTTTCTCTATAAAGACAAAATTTTGGAAAAAAAAACACAATGTTTTCTGTGCAAAAATGCTGTTTTTCTGGACAGCAAAAGCATGTTCAGAATATGTTTGAAAGTAATTCTTTAATTTTAATTTCATATTTTGTGGTTAGTCTATATTACTCCTCATCAAGGTTTCTGGACATTTGAGAATCATGTTTTTATACTTTTTAAAAAAATCTCTGAGTGTTCTTTCCCTTCTTATCACACATCCCAAGGTGTTTTGAGAAAATATTTTGGAGGAATATACGTAGGGCTTTTTGCATGAAAATTCTTGGGGATTTATGCAAATCACAGCTATTTTGTTTTAAAAAAGGCTAGCTGTAAACAGAAAGATTCTTATGCAAATAACAATTGTCATCATCATCATCATCAATTTTTCTTGCAAAATCCCTTGATTTTCATGCACCTCCCCCCAATAAAACTCACCGCCAACGAAAAACAAAACATTCTAAATATTTGTGTACAGAATAATTCCCTCAAACACTTCAGGTTATGTGAATACCAGACAAAGAACTGTGCCAAATTTGTACCACTGTGGAATTGTCTGCACAGATCAAAAGGCCTTGGTTCCCCCTGGCTTCACATTGTCTATTTCAGATGATGTAGGCCAAAACCTAGGTACAGGATTAGGGCTGATCCTGCCAGACCAGGATTTGGACTGATTCTTGCCTCAACAGCCAATACCCCAGGGTAATTTATCCATGGTTTGCTGCTGACTTTTCAGGAAACTCTACAACAACTCCCAGCTCTTTCCATAGCCCCTATGTTCCTTACCTTGCCATGCTTTGTTCTGACTGTGAAGCTCCCTTTCACCCTGTTTAATGTGGAAACAGACCATCTGGCCACCTTGGGTGCAGCCAGGTGTTCTGTTTCTGTGTCAGACAAGGCAGAGTGGGGACTTCTCAGTCAGAAAGATATTGTGACAAAGCAAGGAGTACACAACTGTCCTATCCCAGGTTGGTGTGGGAACGGGTGTATAACCTCCCACCCATTGCCACACCAACCCAGGGACCAACTCAGCTAAGCCCATGCTATCCTTGCTCATCTTCTGAACCCTTGTGTTATTCTTCCTGAAGTGTTTGGAAACCCATTTTTGGCTTGGAAATAAATAACAGAGAATATCTTTTCCCTAATATATGTTTAGCTAAGATAGTGACATCTTTGCTTTATGATTGTTCTATATAAACAAGCTTTGTTTTATGTACAAATTTATTTTTAAAAATATTGCATAAAATTACCTTCAGGCTATGTGTAAGGTGTATATGAAACATAAATGAATTTCATGTTTAGACTTGGGTACCATCTCTAAAATATTTAGTTCGGAATATGCAAACATTCAAAAATTGTGGGGGGAAAATCCAAAAACCAAAATATCTTTGGTCCCAAATGTTTTAGATAAGAGATATTCAGCCTGTATTATACTTTTACTATATATGTAGGTTTGTCTAACCTTGTTATTTGCTGTTGGGGTACTAATCTTAATTATGCATTTCTGTGTGTTCATGGTACTATTAATAAAAATACCCAATTTGTTGGGGGCAATTAGCTTACACATTGTAAACCACTTAGGGAGTGCTTAAGTGCAGTGATAAGCAGTATAGAAATATACTTGCTATTGTTATGATTTACCCAAATTTCAAGGAGAAAGTGGCATTGTGGGTATTCTCCACCTTTTAGGGTAACAGAGATGCCAAGTAATTAGCCTTCTTATAGGGTAAAATATCAGCAGGAGAAGAAAAAACTATTATTAGGAACTCCACTTAAGGAACAGTAGATAATCTGGTCCCTGAATAATAGCATCATCAGTATCAGTATTAGGTCCTCTTAACAACAACAAAGCAATAGCCAATTGCAGTTTTGGTAGCAGTGGTAGCAGTGCTATTTGCCACAGTTTGGGAAAGGGGGGTTCTCATACGACCCTGTTAATGATAGTGAAGGACCTAAATGATAATGAGGGACGTGAGTAGTTACCTGCAATATCTCACAATAAGTTCACTTCACCACTTCTTCCACCAGTACCACACTAGTCAGTTCTAACTGAATTTATCCAACTTGACTCAAAAGCAGCTGGTGTCCCTTAGGCCATCCTTTCTCATGAGACTATTGTTCTGATGAAGGTAAGAATCATGACTGCTTTCCTGAGCAACTCCAGTGTAATAAATAAATAGATAATATAATACATTCACAAATGTAATGAGATATCCTGAATAAATGAGTAATGGAGAAGTCACTAGCATATAATTTTCCCCAGCATCATCTTTGGGTTATCACCACCTCCCATCAATCTTCTATATCCATAATGATGACACCTATTCAACATACTCTTTGCATGCAACATATATAATCTAAATGCCAAGCCAATTTCAAAATATGCCAGTATCCTGAGAAATTACTCACCCTAATGAAGCTTTCCAGCTAAATCAAACTGCAATTTTGAATGGTATCAAGCATAAAAAACACTCAATATATGTGTTAAGCTGGTAAAAATATTCAGAAAAGACTGGGTGATGCTCAGCATGAAATGTCTTTATTGGCTGACCCAAAGATTAGTATTGTATTATTAATCCTGATCATTGTTTAATTGTTATTTCCCCTTATCTGTAATATATGCATATATTTTCTTCTGTCTTTTTTAAAAAATGATTTAGCCTTTCCTTGATCTATGCCATACCTTGAAGATTCACTGTAAGGTTTGCTGAAGTACAGAATTATGAAACAATTGAAGTGGAATGGTTATAGTGTTCCAATTTAAAGTATCTGCACAGTTTGATAGTATACAGTCTAGTATACAACATTATACAACAGAATACTATTTGAAAACACTGAAATTCTGTACTAGCAACTACCAGGTCAGAATGCACAGGGAGGACATTGAAATCCACAAACACCTGGACACCATCAACAGGAAAGAAGAAACCCTGAAAGTAAACACAGTTTGCTACCAATCCTGAAGAATGCCAAAATCAAGACTCAGTTCATGCAAATGAACACCACCTAGGGTGAGACAATGGATTGCTAATTAAATAGACACATATCCATCTTGCATATCCTCGCACCCTGACGCCTTGCCATTCAACAACAGACCAACATACAGATTAACATGTAAATCACTTCCTCCCAACCAAGGGTCACACATTTCCATGCCACCACCCTCTGAAGATGCCAGCCACAGATGCAGGCGAAACATCAGGAATAAATTCTTCCAGAATGTAGCCACATCGCCTAGAAAACTCAAAGAAAACTAAGTATACTATCTGTTTGCTTTAATTGACTTAGGGATGAAACAGACCTGCAGTAAGAGCTGGCTTCCCAGTGGACTGGGTGTATGGCGTTCAAACAGCAACACCCCACCCCCCAGGCTGCTGGGAAGCCACACGGCTGACTGCACATGCAGTGGCTTCATGGTATTTCTGTGGCGTGTTCTTTACATGTGCTGCAGAAACTCTAAAAAGCCACCACGGGGGTGGCAAAAGCTCCTTTTTCCCAGTGCAAAAAGGAGTGGCTTTCTACCACTTCTTTTTGCGCCAGAAAAAATGCCTGGTTGGGGGTGTGGTATGCAGTTGCCACATCCCCAACCTGGCAATCAAAAGGGGCGGCATCAAGCCACTTCATCGAGGCCTTCTGTTTTGCCTCTATGTTCCCCATAATGCTCTGATATCATGTATGCTAACATTTGAAAGACTTCCAAGTGCAATATGTATGCACCAGGGAGCCTGATGTATTGAACAATGCATGTTCAAATACATTTTCAGAAGTGACAGCATTATTTTAACTTGACCAAAGTCACACAGTAGAAGTTTCAGCTCCAGAAATACATAACAAATCACACTAGGTTCTACCCAAATAACTCTGTAACATTTACTTTAGCCAGTCAAAGTAGGAGAAATAGTGTTTCGAAATATGTCTTATAGGGTATGCAAGTCCATTACTTTTACAATACTCTTTTTACAGAAGGTTAAGTCTCTACTGTAGCATAAGAATCAATAAATTCCACCACTGTTTCTCAACCTTTTTGGCCTATAACATTCCTTTTTTCAAAACATGAATCTACGGCTATTTTCCATCAAAGACTATCTTTCATTAAAACTTAAATTCATTAAAAATGATACTGATGCCAATATTTTGTGACCCATTTTTTTATGTTAGAAGCATCATTTCATTGCTTGAATATATTGTATCATTAATTGCTATTCTTTTTTCTCACTAAATTGTTACCCAATATTTAATTTTTTCCCCTTGTAATAGTGTTGAAGCCCTGTGAACGTTCATCAAAGAGAAGTCTTCTAGCTGTCTCTTTTTTCCCAGCACTTTTCTGTCATTTGTAAATTTGGGATGGGGTGGGTGGGAGAATGATTACCCTTACTGGTAATTCTCATTACTGTGCTTCAAAAATAAAAATAAATTGACTTGAGTTCTCTCCAGTTGCTAGCAGTGAAGGAGATACATATTACTACTACTACTACTATATCAGCCCTGGTGGCGCAGTTATCAGCCCTGGTGGCGCAGTGGTTAAATGCCTGTACTGCAGCCACTCACTCATAGACCACAAGGTTGCGAGTTCAATACCAGCCAGGGCTGAGGCTCGACTCAGGCCTGCATCCTTCTGAGGTCGCTAAAATGAGTACCCAGCTGTTGGGGGGCAATCAGCTCACAGTTGTAAACCGCTTAGACATCCCATAGCGTGATATGAAGCGGTATATAAATAAGCTGGTTTGCTACTAATGATGTCATTTTTATAGCAAGTGGGGGAACAACTGCACCTTAGTTTAGCTGACACCTACATCAGATGATGGGATGGTTTGAAGCCCTAGTGAATCAGTGAAACACTTGCCCATTTTTCTCAGCTCTCCATTAACTGTTCACCTTTCTAGAAAGCAAGAAAGGTGAGTGAGATATAAGAGGTACATTTGTGAAGTACCAATGATGAGGACAAGCTCCTTGGTAGAGTGAGGAAGTCAACTTGCCCTCTTGACCCTTGCCCTTCATGGCTTGCCATCCAGGGGGAAGATGTCTTGAGGATGTTTCGGAGGGACATCATCAATGCATCCCTTGGGGAAGGTCATGTTCCATCTTCTTTAAAGGAAGCAGTGGTTAGACCGCTTCTGAAAAAAACTTCCCTTGACCCTCTGGACATGAACAGCTATAGGCCAGTCTCTTTGTTACCTTTTTTAAGCAAGGGCTGTTGCTCTTCAGCTCCAAGCTGTCTTGGAGGAAACCGAGTCTGGGGGTGCTCCTTGACTCGTTGCTCCTGATGATAAATGACCTTTGCCTGAGCATTGACAGGGGTAGCGTGACCCAGTTGGTGCTTTTGGACCTCTCAGTGGCCTTTGATACTATAGACCACAACGTCCTTTTGGAGCGCCTGAGAGAACTGGGAGTGGGAGGCACTGTTATTCAGTGGTTCTGCTCCTTTCTCTCAGGCAGGTTCCAGAGGGTGGTACTCAGGGACAGCTGCTCATCAAAAACAGAGCTAAAATATGGCATTCCTCAGGGAGCCATTCTGTCCCCGATGTTATTCAATATTTATATGAAGCTGCTGGGAGAAATCACCAGGAAACATGGAGCAGGATGTTACCAATATGCTGATGACACTCAAATATTCAGCTCCATGTCAATGCCTTGAAGCGGTAATGGACTGGATGAGGAAAAAACGACTTAAATTGAATCCAGACAAAACAGAGGTACTTACAGTAAGGGCCCCCAAACCAGAGATTGGGTTGCAACCGCCAGTCTTGGATAGGGTCACGCTCTCCACCAAGGACTGTGTCCGCAGTCTGGGTGTGCTCCTAGACCTGTCGCTTCACATGATAAATCAGGTGAATGAGATGGTCAGGAGCGCCTGTTATCCGCTTCGGCTGATACACCAGCTGCACCCTTTCCTGGAAGTAAGGACCTAGAAACTGTAGTACATGCTCTGGTAACCTCACGACTCGACTTCTGCAATGCACTCTACATGGGGCTACCCTTATACCTAACTCAGAAACTGCAATTAATACAAAATATGGCAGCCATATCACAAAGTGATCATATTACTCTGGTTTTAAAATCTTTGCACTGGCTGCCAGTTAGTTTCCAGGCACAGTATAAGATGTTGCTATTAACCTTTAAAGCCCTACATGGCCTGGGCCCATCCTACCTATGGAGTCGCCTATCTCCATATAATCCGCCCCATGCCCTCGGGTCCTCTGGGAGGAAGTTGCTTCAACCAATAAGAACTAGGTTGGCAGCAACGTCCCACAGGACTTTCTCTGCCATGGTTTCTAGACTGTGGAATGGCTTGCCAGAGGAGATCCATCAGATAACCAACTTAGATGGCTTTAAAAAAGCCATCAAGATGGATCGCTTCCGGCAGGCATTCCCAGAATGATATTTCCCATAATCTCTCCCCCACCATTAGATCACTCCTATAATCAGAGTCCCCTGTTTAATTTGTATTGCATTTGTAATTCTGTTTTAAGTTACACTTTAATGTTGTTATGAATTTAATATATTCTTTGGGGGGGGGGTGAATGTTTTTGTATTGTATGGGATTGTGCTTTTAGATTGTAAGCCACCTTGATAGCTTCGGCTAAAGGCAGGATATAAATAAATTATTATTATTATTATTATTATTATTATTAATCAGGTAAATGCGACAGTCAGGATACGCCAGCTGCACCCTTTGCTGGAAGTAAGGGATCTCGAGACTGTTGTGCACACACTGGTAACCTCACATCTAGATTTCTGTAATGTGCTCTACATGGGGCTACCCTCGTTCTTGGTTCGGAAACTACAGCTGGTACAGAATATGGTGGCCAGGTTAGTGTCCGGAACATCTAGGAGGGACCACATTACCCCGGTTTTAAGGTCCCTCCACTGGCTGCCAATAAGTTTCCGGGCCCAGTACAAGGTGTTGGTTATCATCTTTAAAGCCCTAAATGGCTTGGGTCCAAATTATCTCAGGGACGGCCTTCTCCCTTATAATCCTCCCCGCGCACTCCGGTCCTCTGGGAGGAATTTGCTGCAGCCACAAAGAGCTAGGCTTGCAGCTACCTCCCAGAGGGCTTTTTCAGTTGTCGCCCCCAGATTATGGAACAGCCTGCCGGATGAGATCCGTCAACTGATATCTTTAGACAGCTTTAAAGAGACTATCAAGATGGATCTCTTCTGGCAGGCCTTTCAGTGATAGATAATCCCGGCCTCAGTAATCCCTCCCGCAAGAGGGCTTCTAGGTTCTTAGTTTAAATATCTAATTAGGAATCACACCCACATTGTGATTTGTTCTCATATATTACTGTTGTTTTTATATTGTATGTTTTAATTATGTAATGGATTTAATAACTTTTTAAGGGGGGGAGGGAATTCGATTTTACTCTTGTATGTTATATTTTATTGTTGTTAGCCGCCCCAATTGATCTCAAAGGGGCAGGCTATAAATAATAATAATAATAATAATAATAATAATAATTATCTGGATCCATTTCAAACTGGCTTTAGGACAGGATATGGAGTGGAGACTGTCAAGGTTGCCTTGGCTGATGACCTTTGTCTGGGCATTGACAGGGGTAGTGTGACCCTGTTGATGCTACTGGACCTCTCAGCAGCCTTTGACATGATAGATCATGACACCATCTAGGAACACCTGAGACAATTATGAATCAGAGGCATTGCATTGCAATGGTTCCATTCCTTTCTCTCAGGCAGATTCCAGAGGGTGATACTCAGGGACAGTTGCTCAACAAAAAAGGAGCTTAATTGTGGTGTCCCTCAGGGTGCCATTCTGTCCCCGATGATATTCAACATATATATGAAGCCACTGGGAGAGATCATCCAGAAACATGGGGCGGGGTGTTATCGGTATGCTGACAACACCCAGATATATTTCTCCATGTCTAGGTCTACAACTTTGACTTCAGATGGCATCTCCCCTCTCAATGAATGTCTTAAAGTAGTAATGGAATGGATGAGGAAAAACAGATTGAAACTGAATGCAGGCAAAATGGAGGTACTAATAGTAATGGCCCCAAATCCAGATATTGGGACACAATTTCCAGTCCTAGATGGGGTCACATTCTCCTCAAAGGACTGTGTTCGCAGTGTGGGGGTGCTCCTAGATTCATTGCTTCAGATGACAAATCAGGTGAATGCGGTGGTCAGGACTGCCTGCTATCAGCTTTGGCTGATACACCAACTGCTCCCTTTCCTGGAGGTTAGGGACCTCTAAACTGTGGTACATGTGCTGGTAACTTCTCATCTCAATTTCTGCAATGCACTCTACATGGGGCTACCCTTCTGCCTATTTCGGAAACTTTAATTGGTACAGAATATGGCAGCCAGGCTGGTCTCAGGTAAAACCAGGAGAGACCATATAACACCTATCCTAAGATCACTTCACTGGCTGCCAATCAGTTTCTGGGCACAGTACAAGGTGTTGGTTATTTCCTTTAAAGCCCTAAGTCAGGGGTAGGCAACCTTTCCCCTTTAAGGGCTGAGGGACTTCAGCTTCCAGAAGCCTCAGCCATGTTGGCCAATAGTCCCATGTTGGCCAATAGCTCCTGGGATTCCACTCCAGATTTTAAAACCAAGTCCATATGGGGTGCAAGTAAGGCGATGGCCAGAGGACTACCAATAAAACAAGGATCCAAGATGAGAAAAAAGAAACAGGATTATATCTCTGACATAATACAACAAATGACTGAGGCAGAAAGGAAGATAAGTCAGACACCTAACAATAATAAACTAAAAAAGGAATTGAATCATCTACAATTAAAACTCGAACATCAACATTTAGAAGAAATAGCTCAAAAGATGAAAAAAATTAAACAACAATATTTCGAGCATGCCAATAAAGTAGGAAGAAATCTTGCCAGATTACTCAAACAAGACAAAAAAAGAAAAACAATAACTGAAATTACATATAAAGATAAACCTTCAAAACACAAGAGGAGATTAAAAACTCTTTCTTGGAATTTTACTCAAACTTATTTAAAGATCACAAGACGAAAATGCAAGAGTACCTGGATAAAAAAAAAACCTGTTTGAACTTAATGAAAAGCACATAGAACAAATGAATGCATTAATAACAAAGCAAGAAATAAGCCAAGCCATCAAAGATCTTAAAATAGACAAATCTCCAGGTCCAGATGGCTTTTCAGCAGCTTATTATAAGACTTTTGAAGAGATCTTACTAGAACCATTACAGGAAACCCTTTATTCAATTTCAACAGATGGAATACCTGAATCCTGGAAATATTCAGATATAACGCTGATACCAAAGGAAGGGAAAAATGCAAAAGAAATAAACAACTATAGACTGATCTCACTTCTGAATACAGATTATAAAATATACACTTCAATCCTAGCTTCCAGACTGAAAAAAGTAATTGCAAATTATATTCAGGAGGACCAAAATGGTTTCCTTCCAGGAAGATACGTTAGAAACAACATCAGAGATATAATAAATACAATCGAATATTATCATATAAACAACGAAAAGAAATTAGGACTGGTGTATATTGACACAGAAAAAGCCTTTGACAATGTGAGATGGGACTTTATGTTTGCTTGCTTGAAGAAAATAGGCTTACAAGGACAATTTACAATATGTATTCAACAAATATACAAAGATCAGAGAGCAAGACTACTAATAAATGGAGAAAGGAGCCAAGAATTTAATATCTACAAAGGAACAAGGCAAGAGTGTCCCATCTCACCATTGTTATTTATAATAACAGTTGAAATATTAATTAAGGCAATAAATGAAAATAAGAAAATAAAGGGGACAAAAATCAAGAACGAAGAGTTAAAAATTAAAGCTTATGCAGACGGTATAGTAGCGACGCTTCAAGATCCTTTAAATAACATACAGGAACTTTTTGAAGAAATTAACTCATTCGGTGACTATTCAGGATTTAAAATGAATAAAGATAAAACGATAATAATGACTAAAAATGTAAAGAAAAGGACCAAAAAAAGTTGGCCAACATCTCAGGCTGCACCCTAACAAATAAAACTAAATATTTAGGAATATGGATTACTAGCAAAAATATTGATCTCTATGAAAACAACTATAACAGATTATGGGGGGAAATCAAAAAAGACCTAATCAAATGGAGTAAGTTGAACTTATCTATATTGGGAGGAATAGCAACAATAAAAATGAATATTCTGCCAAAGATATTATATCTGTTGCTAAATCTTCCCATTATAACAAAAGAAAAGACTTTATCAGAATGGAATAAAGAAATAAGCAAATTCATATGGAAAGGCGGAAAACCAAGAATAAAAATGATGACTCTTCAGGATGACAAAAAAAGGGGTGGTTATGCTTTACCAAACTTCAAAATATATCATCAAGCATGTAGTCTAATCTGGTTTCAGAATTGGATAAAGCTAGATAATCAAAAACTATTAGATCTGGAAGGTTTTAGAAACCAATTTGGATGGCACGCTTACGTTTGGTATGATAAGCTCCAAGCAAATAAAGATTTTAACAACCACATTCTGAGAAATTTGCTATTAAAAATATGGCTAACTATAAAAAATAAATTCTACCAGAAAACTCTTCTATGGATATCCACCCAAGAGGCTTTCTTTCAAAGAAGTAAGACAGGAGGTTGGCTAAAGTATCACGACCTACTCAGAAAGAATAATAAAGGAGATTACTATCTCCCAGATAGAGAAGAACTGATGAAGGCAAATATAAATTTAACATGGTTCAGTTACTCTCAAATAAAAAGCAAATACAAAGAAGACATAAGAAATCAAGAATTCCAACAAGGTACAAATGAACTAGATAAGATTTTGCAATCTTTGGATAAAGGTAAAATTTCAAAACTTTATAAAATATTTCAAGAGAGAGAATTGGAGCAAGAATACATCAAAAGCACAATGATCAATTGGGCTAGAGATATTGGTCATCCAATACCTCTTGAGGAAAGGGAAGATGCTTGGAAAAAAACAAATGTTTTTACAGCATCACAGGATTTGAAAGAAAATTTTATGAAAATCGCTAACAGGTGGTACTTCACCCCGAAGAAACTAAAGAAAATAAATAAAAAATTAAGTGATAGATGATGGAAATGCCAAAAAGAAGCTGGCACATTGTATCACATGTGGTGGATATGTCCAATAACTCAAAAGTTTTGGCAAAAAGTTCACAAAATCATGCAACGGAAATTTAAAAACCAAATGCCTCTCATCCCAGAACTATTTTTGTTGAATATAACCACAAAACTCAATAAAGAACTAATGACAAAACACTGGAGAGTAATCCTGTACCTAATAACAGCAGCAAGATTAATTATTGCTAGAGGGTGGAGAACAAGGGATAGCCCAAAAATAGAAGATTGGAAAATGAAGGTCGAAGAGATGAAATATATGGACAAACTGACAGCACTAATTAATCAGAAATTATCCGAGAAAATAGAAAAAGAATGGGAGTTATTTAACAACATACTTCTGGAATGAGAAAGATTGTTAAAACATATGAAGAGAACATTAAAGCAGAGAAAAAGAAAAAAATATAAATAAATATTAAATGTAAAACAAAAATAAACAAACACTAAGCAGAAGAAGGGAATAACAAAATAAGTAAGAAAAAGGGGAAAACACAAGAGAAAAAAAAGTATAGGAATGAACACAGATCTCAACTCACAAAAAAGAAAAGGATTTATTATAATAAATCATAATCTATATTACTTAAGTAATATTAATAAAGCAAAGATCAATTATATTTGTAGTGGAACAAACAAAAGAAGATTAGCCATAACCGAAGACTCTAAGAATTGTCAATACAGCAAGGCATAAGAAAGAAAGAAAGAAAGAAAGAAAGAAAGAAAGAAAGAAGCGCTTGCAAGAGAACGAACAAGGAAGTTAAGAAGAACTAAGACATTTGTAAAATAATTCATATCAATCTAACCAGATTTTTGATTTGTATTTTATTTGAATGTTGTTCATGTATTAAATGTCTATATCGTTTTTAATAATAAAGATTAATTTAAAAAATCTATACAATATAATACAGTGTGTATATCTATCTATATACAGCTCTGCAAAAGAGCTGTCTGCATAACACTCTGGTTCAGCATCTTTTTTTGCAATTTTCAGGCACAGATCCTGTGTATCTTTCAGGTAACACACTATTCTCTTCAATGCTGTCCAGTCGCTCAGACTGGGCTTTGACACTCTCCTGCTTAACATACTATTTGCAAAGCTTGTATCTGGTCTGGTGTGATTTGCAATAAACAGCAAACTTCCAATCACCAAATGATATAGCTTGGGCTTGTCAAACAACACATCAGATTCTATCTTCACAAAATCCATTGTCATAGGTGTCCTTACTACCTTTGCATCAGTTAAACCACAGTTGACTACTACCTCATCTATTTTTGTCCTTTGGCTCAAAAACATCTCACCATCCTGAGCTCTCTCAGGCTCACACACATCACTGCACACCCTGGCTTCCTGCACAACAAAGTGATCAGGAGCCTTCCTGACTTTCCAATATCTCCTAGGTACGACTACAGTAGTCCTATTGGAGTTATTATCACTACTGCTCCCACTCTTTGGCAGTTCCTTACTCTTTACCTGAGGTGTTGAGGTGTCTGGTGTGTCCTATGATGTTCAAGGTTTATGTTGTTCTGTGGTGTCAGGGATTTCTACTCCTCTATTTGAGGATGTTTGTTCCTGTGGAACTAATGAATAGACAAAAACCTCATGGTTGGCATGTAACTTTTTACAGACTTTTACATTTAGCTCTGGACAAATTCTTATCATCTGTGTCAATGTGGCAAAACTTGCATGCCTAATTACATGGTGCAGATGTTGTACACATTGGCCATGCAAAGGCACATTGGACATGTTCACATTGGACACACTTGACATGTCTGTCTTTGGATGCATAAAGTAAAGTCTGTTTTTCTTTACTCCTGTAGCACAGACTTTCCCATTCATGGATACAAAATAACCATCATTTTCAAATTTCACCTTATATCTATCACTTCTTAAAGTAGGAATGCTTTAAAAAAAAACCAACTCTTTAGATTAGGTGCAAACAAAACATTCTCCTCTATGCAGGGAATAAAGGCTGTTTCCATTTTCTCCACTTTGCTGGGAGCACCATCAGCCAATTTCACTTTGGTCACTGACGCCAGCTTCACATCCTGAAGCCACTCCATATGATTAACAATATGGTGCATTGTCCCACTGTCCATGATACAGACATCTGTTGACTCAGCATCACTAGCTGCTGAATTAAAACAGCTTTTTCCAGAAACAGCTGCTCTTGAGGATTCCCTTGTAGGCTTTTTCTGCTGCTGATGCTGCCTCTTGTAGCCATTGGTAGAAGGACAGTCTTTTCTCAGTTGCCCCTCCTTTCCACAGCCATAGCATCACCTCAAAAAGAGACATGATGCCATCTGCTTTCCCTGAAATGCCAAAGACATGTACTTTTTATCTCTGCCAGCTACACACTGCAAACTGCTCCTGCTCTCAGCTTCAAAATTTCTTCTCTCTTGTTCAGATGAAGTGTGATTCTGCATCCGGTAAAAAGAAAGAAATTGGTGTTCAAAAGAACTGATCCAGTGAAAATTTCTGAGAAGGACAATGGTGTAAATGAGGTAATAATTGGAAAACAAATGTATTGTTGTTTGCCATTGGTGTAATGGGGAAATTTTCAAACTTGTACTGAATACGTAGAAGAAGCATTTAAAGATAAAGCTCCATCAATCTTCAATCCAGTAAAAGATAGGGATTAGAAGATTGAAAAAGTTTATTAATGAGTTTAATAGGAGCATATAACAAATTGGAAGTTAAGATATATGATGTTTAAAGTGTTAAGAATAAACTATTGACATGGTTTGTATCTGTAAGATAGCTAAGATGTTAAATTTCTAAGAGATGGTAAGATTATAATAAATAAAATAAATATTAAAGATATAGTTATGAAAGAAAATATATATACATAAGCACTATTGGTTGATAAAGAAGTAAAAAAAAACATGATTTGTAATTGTTAAATTGAAAGTGTCATTAAAATAATGGAAAATGTAACTAAGATAAAACTGTGTTCTGTATCTAAGTAGAGTGAAAATAAATATATAATTAAAGAATAACTTTGAATGCAACTGGTAAACTGGGAAAGTATATATGTCATAAAGTAAGTATAAAATGTATAATTTGTTTTAATGGAATGTTATATAATGTTATGTGTGGTTTTGAGGTTAATGGTAAGTATAGAAACTAGAAACATGTTTAAAATTTGTATATGATTTGGTAAGTGATATCTTTGTACTCATTGACCCATATAACCATAAAAGAAGCTTATATGTGTCAATGAATTTTTTTTAAGGGGGGAGGTGCATGGGTAGAAGGAAGAATAGAACATGCCTTAGCAACAGCCAATAGAATGTCAGCTGGTGACACCAATCAAATGGTAGACTGGAGGTATTAAATAAGACTGTTGCTGACAGTTGAAGTCAGAATGGGTCTGGATGAGGGACTGACTGTAAGGGATAAAGTTCAGAAGGAAGGGACTTAGCTCCAGGAGAGAATTCCAAGTGAGGGAGTTTCTGGCATTTAGGGCCTATCCAGACGGCCTGTAAGGTCAGCTCTGTGCTGCCCCTGGGAGCACCAGATTGGGCCCACGTCAACCACACACCACGGCCCTGATCCAGATTTTTGCTGGTCCCAAACAGGCAAATGCTGCTTCTTTTTGGGGTGGCAAAAAACCGCCCTTAGAGTTGCAAATACACATTATTAAAAATAAAGAAAACAAGCTTGGGGAAATAAACCCATAGATATAAATAAAAGTGGTCTGGTACATCACATTGAGCAGCAGTGGGATCACAATACCCATTGGGTTGCCACATCAAGAAAAGTAAGCAGTGCTAGTGATAAATTTGGTGGCAACAGTGGGATATTAAAACCCATGGGGCTGCCACAATAGATAAATTTCATGGCAGCAGTGGGATGTTGAAACCCATAAGGCTGCCACAATAAGAAAATAGTTGGGTGAATGGGACTCACCTTAACACAATCTAGGGAGTTTACAGTAAATTAATTATTTAAACTTTGACCAAGTTTTTATCAAGGCTTTCCTAATGAAGTGGTTTTCGAAAGCTTTATTGCTTTTATCTTCTCATAAAATAAATATGTGTGCCATCCAAATATCGCATCTGCACCTTCCAATTGTAACAAGTTTTTTTTAAATTAAACCAATCAGTTAACCATTCAAAACAACAACAATAATAGTATATTTTCCAAGTTTTGTTCCATCATATAAATCAAGGTGGCTCATCTGGGGTTTCCAGCTGGATTCCCATCCAGGCACTCATATAGACTTGCTTAGTTTCAGCAAGCTGGCTATACTGCATGCATTTAGGAGATGAAAGTTTATAATTAGAGCATAGAAATAGACTGACATGTATGGCATCTCTCCCTGGAGACTAAAGTCATAGGTTTGTTCCACAGTATCAGGTCATACAGTCCCTTTCTATTCTGCCTGTGTATCTGCAAAAGCCAGATTAGTCCACAAAACTAATGCAACCTAGGAAAGCACTCTACTTGGAACATCTTCAGAAATATGACCAAGGTGCTGATCTGATGGCAAATGTCATCAAGGAAATGGCATTTAATAAATGTTACCATCAATTTTATAACTTGTGTGTCAACAGACAGAATGATACTTTTGTCCAAAAATATAAAATGAACTGTGTGAAGCTCTTGGAAAGGTTTATTCAATTTCAGCATTCACTCTTGGGAAAATGTACTGAGGAAATTGGCACTAGTGTGTACTACTACCCAGGACACATTCTCACTATTCTTGTTGGACATATCATCTAAGACAGTGTGGGGAAACTCTGGTTCTTTAAATATTTTGGTCAACTACTATAGTTTTTTTTATCACTAACCAAATTGATATGGGCTTCTGAGAGCTGAAGTCCAAAGCATGACAGTTAACATTCCTACCTTGATTAAACTTTTTTTTAAATTTTGTTTTTTCCTCAATGCCCAACTACTTCCTTGTTTACTCTCTGTTTAATAATAATAATAATAATAATAATAATAATAATAATAATAATTTTTATCCTGCTCCTCTGCAGCGCAATCGGGGTGGCGTACAACAAATTCACTCTTGGGAAAATGTACTCAAGAAATTGGCACTAGTGCGTAATACTACCCAGGACACATTCTCACTATTCTTGTTGGACATATCATCTAAGACAGTGTGGGGAAACTCTGGCTCTTTAAATATTTTGGTAAACTACTATAATTTTTTTTATCACTAACCAAATTGATATGGGCTTCTGAGAGTTGAAGTCCAAAGCATGACAGTTAATATTCCTACCTTGATTAAACATTTATAAATTTTGTTTTTTCCTCAATGCCCAACTACTTCCTTGTTTACTCTCTGTTTAATAATGATAATAATAATAATAATAATAATAATAATAATAATAATAATAAAAATAAATTTTTATTTTTATCCCGCTCCTCTGCAGTGCAATCAGGGTGGCGTACAACAAATTAAAACAACATCACAAGTTAAAACAATCCAAGAATCCCTTCCCTAACCCACCCACCCCTTAAAAATATAGTAAACTATAGTAAATTAAAATACAAGATAAAAGCAATATAGTACGGATGTAGAAATAGCAGCTTGGCAGAGGCAGTTAAATAGCTGGAATCAATGTCTTCTCCTTTTCTTTTTTTTCTTTCTTTTTTTTTGGGGGGGGGGCGGATGTTATTCAGAGAAGGCCAAACCTTTAAGCACAGGCTCATGTTCTTTACTGTTATTTTTCTTCATGTACATACCTTTGTAATATAACGAAGAATAGTGCCCCTAGCACTTGAAATAAGCCTTATGTACATAAAAATTGAGATGGATTGCAAAACAATATCTCCTCCATGGGAAAAAAAAACAATTTTTGAGTCTGCATATAAATACATTTTTCTCTGATTTTGCACTGACTGACAAACATTATAGACCTTTGTTCACAGCCATATCCATAAGAACCATCAGTATAAATTACATATATCCAGGGGCTACATTTTCCATCTCTAGTTAGTAGATCAGTGAAACTTCAATAGCTGGTACAAGACTGGTGTATCCTAGAACTCCAATGGGGTTCATTTAAATTCTATAGCAGTGATAGATTATTATCTCAACTGATTAACCAGATGGTCTCTTTATTGGCTTTCTGTCCATCTTGCATCCATTTCTAGGTCCTAATGTGCAAGTATACTTTCCTGAATATTTTACTTAGAAGTTCTGTGAATCCATTTTGCAACAGAAAATAAAAATAAAAAGTATCCATGACAGATATACACATATCATATATGCACTTAATAGTTATTATTAATAACTACAGTTACTGGCTTGTACAAATAAACAGGAAACCAAACGAAATATATGTCTGCAGATTCAGAGCCTAACACAGCTTGCGATGCTATTAATAGAGCCATACTGGAGTTTAACAGGGCAGGGTTTTCTCCCTGCTGTTCTGAATTTTCACAGGGTTCATTTCGTCCTGTACTTAATTTTAAAATATCATTTTTGAAAAGCAAGATGAACTTTTAGTGCTTCCATTGTGCTTAGTTGTGGATAAATCGCAACATTTTGCTTTAACACCAAAACAATCTTTTAAAAATATATGCGGTGGTTGTTGCCCTTGTAACTGAGGTAATGCAGCATGTTATACAGCATGATCCTATAAGTCATGGTACCAAGCTGGTACCAAGGAAAGGGAATGAATATGCTAACATACTAAACACAGCATTATGGATTATTTCCTTCAAAGTGGTTGCCCTACTACATTTAAAAGAGAAAATTGGTGAGGCAAGCCTATTCCTTTCATGGCAAGAAAGGAGGAGAAATATTACTGTGAACTGATTCTTTTTCAGGGGTAGTTCTCAATAAGAATTGTATGTATAGGAGAAAACAACACAATAAAAATTGTATATTTCTCTTATTTAATTAAGAAACATTATATGAGGAGCAACTGCTTTCAGTGTTTCAACACATTATATTGAGCAATTTGTGTACTAAAATATGTTTATTAACAGAAATGCATAAGAAAATGAACACAAAGCTTCACAGAATAAAAAAATACACTCCACTATGGAAGTAGAATGAAACAAACTTAAGGATAGACAAATGAGACATGAAGCAAAAATGAAATTGACAGATTCATGCTCCATTCATCTTGAGAGAATTGCTCAACTCTTTAGCAATTCCCACTGGTCTTAGCACAATTATTGTCCTAATTAGATACTACCCAACAAGGGGCCTTTGCAAACTGCTAGAAATAGTGCAAATAGAGTCCACTTTAACTGCCCTGGCTCAGTGCTAGGGAATCATGGGAACTGTATTTTTTTTTCTGAGACATTGAGCCTTCTCTGTCAGAGAGTTCTGGTGACACAATAAACTACAGTTCCCATGATTCCCTAGCACTGGGTCAGGGCAGTTAAAGTGGACTCAATTTGCACTATTTCTGGCAGTCTGCAAAGGCCCAAAGTCTGGTGTATATGCTCAACATTGGGTGCACAGCTAGTATTATTAAAATTGAAATCTTATTCCCACTCACCTGGTAGTAAACTCCAGTGAACCTGATTGCACATATCCTTCCAAGATATTGCAAGTTTCTTAACTTGTGCTATTTCTATACTGTAATTTTTACAGAACCATTTCCCACAAAGCAAAACAAAACAGCACCCCTCCATCAACAAATAGTGTGGAAAGCAAGCCCCCTTTACAGAAATTTATTTTAAATTAGACATTCTAAATTATATTTCTAAATCCTAATGTATTAAATTTGGCCTTGGTCTGTTCAGCTAGGGCAACAATATCTTCTAAGCAACAACAACAATAACAACAACAACAACAGCAACAGCAACATATTCTCTTCAATAAAAATCTGAAAATCAAATGGTCCATAGCACAATCATCTTGAATGTCGTCCTAAAGAGTTACTATACTTTCAAATCACATCAGATTATATCCAAAAATAAATAGTAAGTGTTGCTAACTAAAGATAGTCAGTGGGAGCCATGAGAATTTGAATTTCCAAATCAAGATTTTGATATGTTCCTCAACTGAATTTGAGACAAATTATGCTACTTACTGAGTTACTAAATTGGAATAGCAAGTGAAACTCTTTCGAGCCATTGTTCAAACAAAAATCCGCCAAACAGTGATACCTTTATTGGCCAACCAAAATGCACAATATACTTGTTACAAGCTTTTGAAGCTCCACTGGCTTCTTCATCAGGCAAGATGTTACAAACTAAACAGGAGAAAAAATTGGAGATGTTAGTCAGATGCGTGCATTTTGATGCTCCTGTCCTTAGTTAAGATGGTAAGTGGAGGGTATCTTTTGCAGGCTGACATTGTCCTCTGCCTACAAAGAGGACTATGACCTCATAGAAATGGAGGCATATTGGATTGCAAGAGAAGGGTCCTTGCTGAGATGCAAATAGACTTTTAATTTTCTGGTCTTTGTAAATGTCCCAATATCCATATGGCCAGGAGTAGGAGGGGCCAGCCTGCAAAAGAAACCCTCCACTTACCATCTCAACTAAGGACAGAAACATTAAAATGTAGGCATCTGACTAACAGCTCCATTTTTCCCCTCCTTGCCAAAGACCATCCAGTGGGTCTCATGCTAGTTGGAAATCAAACCTTGATTTCCAGTCACAGTCCAAAACAGAAACCATTTTGTCATGCTGGGTCTCTAGCCTCTATTTAAAAGTGCTTAACTTTTGTGAGGTTTGTCAGGAAAATGACATGGATGTGACCACAAGGTGGAGCTGTAGGATAAGAAATGCAAGCAGTTCAGCTCCAGGGGGGCAGGTGTGTGGGGGTTAGTAATTGGAAATATACACACCTGAGATGCCTGATTCAACAGGCATTGTTAACTGCCTATAAAAAGGAGATGGGAATTATCTCCAGTGTGGGTTTGTTGTGTATGGTGAAGAAGTTTGTTGGAGTGTTGCATAGTTGTGAGTATTTGAGACAGCTGTCCAATACTCTGTATGTATATATTGTACATAGTGCAACTAAAGATTAAAGCCCTTGTGTTGAGTGAAGGCTGGCTTTGCTGCTGTCTTTATTTGGAAGAAAGCTAGAGCTCAAGACTGTGTGCTGCTGTGAAGGAATTTATCCTTCTCTGTCAGAAGTCCTTTTGCAGACAACTCTCTGGAATCCCTCTCCTGGTATCCTGTCGGTGGGGAACAATTCTGCACATGGTTGTGGAGGACACAGCACATCTTTCTATGCCCCAACAAGGGTTATGGGCCCAGTGTCTGCATGGACAATGCTTGAGAAGCTGTGGGAGATATAGTTCTGAAATTGGTGAGCTGCTTTGTGTTCCTGGAGAGCTGAAGAGAAAAGTCCTGAAGAGGAGTGAGTTAAGTGTGTCTACTCACAGACTCTGCTCTTATCTGTTTGCTTTGGAAGCTAATTGTTTTTGGCAGCCTGCCCGGACTGTTATCAGTGTGTTTGTTTGCATCTGTTTAAGTTGCAGACTCAGTGCAAACATGGAAACTGCAGTCAGGTTTGAAAAACTGTCTGAGAAGAACTATGCTTCCTGGAAGTTATACATGCAGGCTTTGCTGATAAAGCAGGACTTATGGGACTATGTAAAGAGACAACCTGACCCTACTAATGAGGATGAATTAGAGGGTGACAACAAAGCTAGCGCTTCCATTATTCTAGCTGTAAAACTGAATCAGCTGAATAATATCAGAGATAAGAGGTCAGCGTTTGAAGTCTGGAAAGCTCTTGAGAATGTCAACCAACCAGCTGGAGCCTTGTCTAAAATGCTGTGCTGCAGAAAGTTATATTGTTGAAAACAGCAGGAAGGAGAAAGCGTCCTTGTACATTTAAAAAGGATGCAGGATAATTTTGCAGAGTGCAGTGAGTGTGGCATTCATATAGAAGAAACTCAGAAAGCATATATACTCCTGAGCAGTCTAAACAGTGAGTGCAAATTTCTAATGTACAATCTCCAAGGAGTAGCCGAAGTTGATTTAAAAGTCAACCTCGTGGCATCCATGTTAAAATAATGTTGTAGGAGTGTTGAAAACAGTCCTTTAAAACCAAACATCCAAACCTGGAACTTTCAGCAAAGCTTCTTTATTGTAAAAGAACAAAAGCAAAAAACAAATAATAATAATAACATTTCTACTTTAGCCAAAGTTGGCTAAGCAGGAATAAAATCTATCTGCTACATGATTCAAGATGTGTTAGTAGCATTACCAAAAGAATGGTTTTATTAGTTCATTATAGTTCAAAAGCCAAAAAGCAAGTGAGTAGCTTTCTGATTCTCAGCCCTCAGTCCCACAAGACTCCACCTTTCTGGGTGTAACCTTTACAAGCTGATTGGGTGATATTACGTGACGTGTACTAGTCCAACCCTTAATTACAATAACAAATCATGTGACTACATTTCCCATAACAAAAATGTGTTTACATAAACCATAATATAAACAAACCTTCTTTCCCATAGAATGGAGTCCTGTTAGCCTCCTGTTTTGGCTAAATCACACCTGGGACTGATAAACTGTGAATCTAGCTCTCAGAAAAACAACTTTTCACAGCATGGAAAAATACAGACACACATCTTTTACATTTCAACATTTTTAACATTGACTCTATATCCCATTTAAACCTAACAATCCCCTCCTGAAATGTAAGATGTGTGTATGTTGTACACTAAACTAACCCTGTTGTAAAACTAACTTAGCTCAATGGCTAGGCCTAAACTTAAGACATGCCAAGTAGACGTGACATCTGTTCGTGTCTATCAATGGTCAATGCCTTTGTCAAGATGTCTGCTTGATTATGAATTGACTCAATGTATTGCAGACTCACAATTCCCTTCTGTACCATTTCTCTGACATTCTGATACCTCACACCAATGTACTTTGTTCTGCACTTCATGTTCTCAGCTTCAGCCATAGCAATGCATGTCTGAGAATCCTCATTTATCATCACTGGATCAGCACATTTTTCATTCAGATCTTTCAACAACTGTCTAATCCATTCAATCTCATTAACTAACTCAGATAAGGCCCCGAATTCTGCTTCTCCTGTACTTTGTGCTACGTATCTCTGTTTTCTACTTCTCCAAACAATTGCACTTTCTCCAAATTTAATCAACAATCCTGTCACTGACTTTCTATCCTGTAGCTCAGAAGCAAACGAACTGTCAACAAAACATTCAAGACCAGCTCGACTGTTTTGCAACTTTAATTTCCTGTCTATGTTACCCTTCAAATACCTCAACAAATGCTTCATTGCTGTCCAATCTTCCACTGTAGGACAATTTGCCTTTCTTCCAAGCATGCCCACGGCAAAACAAATGTCAGGCCTCGTGTTATTAGCAATAAACATCAAACTTCCCACAAAGCTCCTATACATTTCTGAATTTTCAAACTCCTTAGTCCCTTCACTATTCACATAACCAACAGACATTGGACTTTTCACTGTTTTTGCATCCTGCAATCCACACTTTTCAATCAAACTCTGAATTTTTCTCTGTTGACTCAACAAACAACTCCCATCTTCACACCATTCAACATCTATTCCTAGATAAGACCTCAAAACTCCAAGATCTTTGACACTAAATTTCTGTGACAATTCCTTCCTAACTGCCTGAATTTCTTGCTTTGAATTTGCTGCTACACACAAGTCATCTACATAAATCACCAAGACCACATCTCCTTTTGTGTAAACACATGCATCAGCTACACTGCGTCTGTAACCTAGCTTTACCAACTCTTCATGAATGCAAAGATTCCAGCTTCTGGCACTCTGCTTCAAACCATACAATGCTTTCTTCAACTTGTACACCTTGTTATCAATTTTTTTTATATTTATCTATTGTTAAAAACTTTCAATTATATCACATCTCTGTCTTAAAACTCTGACATATAAAAACTCTGGAAAATCTATCTATAATCATTAAAAAAATAATTGTTGTCACTCAGTAACACACATTTGTCCCTTTTGTTTAACAGCTTAAACCAACCTCAACAGGTCATTTTTGTAATTCACTTGTTCCGGTGTTGTCACAGGAAAAACCTTGACTTTTTATTCTGTGGCAAACCAAACATCTCCCAAATCATTTGTATAATAAAACATTTTTAAAATCAGGATCTACATCTCATAGCTTAAACAAGCTCTCAAATCCTATGTTTCCAAGGATTTTATATTGATGTGTATAACCAGAATGTAATGATTCATTTTTTACACCTGCACATTTAGCATTTGTCTCACTTTGTATAAAACACATATTTTTCCTTTTTATAGCTTTTGTATATACCTCCCCAGCCGGGGTGATATTAAATTTTTCTCCCACAAAACTCAGTGTATATCCCCTGACACACCAGCTAAACAGTTGTTTTTTTTTTTTGTAAAACAGATATATATAAAACATTTTTAAAGTTTTCTCACCAAAACTTGGCATATAGACATTTCTCAATTTTTTTTAACATCTCTTACCCCTCCATCAGCTAAATAAACATCTTTAAGATTGGAGGATTTCTTTATTTTTCAGCAAAACTGCAACATATGTCCCAGAATATATAGACTTTTGTCCTCAGGTCTTACCTGTTTGAATCACAGTCACAGCTCTGTAAAACAGCTTGTAGCTTCTCTGTTTCTCCCAATGTCTCTGGGTTGTAGATAGATTGTTGATTGTAGCAAACATCCTTGTATTGTCATTTTTTAAAACTCTTGTTTTGTTGTAGTAAAAGCATCGATTCGCACTCCGTGCATCAGCTGTCTTTTTTTCAGGATGCATATCTTGACCTCAAGATGCTGTCCCAGGCTTTCTCCCAAGCCTATATTTTTGGCTTTTTCAAGCAAACTGTTTTTTTTTGTTTTTTTTTGGCATTCTCTGGCCTCTTCAAGCAAACCGCTTGGCTTAACAGTTCCATCCTTTTGGAACCTCAGGCCTCCAGCAAAACTTTTGGCATTTAGCAACACCGTTGCAGCCTTTGAACTTTAGGCATTTGCAAACCTGCTATAGCTCCACACAGCATTGGACCACTGTGTAAAACTTTGTCCCCACCAGGGATTTTTGTATTTTTCTCCAAGGACTGTAAAGTCCTTTGACCACAGCATTTCTGACAAAGTTGTGTAGAAATCATTCATTCTTTTCTTCAGTTCCCAAAACCTTTGGCTGAAGAAACATCCTCTCCCAAAACTTTTAACTGTAACTCAGAGAGGGGTAACAGAATGAGTTCTCTTGGCTTAGGCAACCGCCTGTGTCCAGCAATCATGCTGCATTTTAAACTGCATACATTGCAACATGTATTCTGTGACTCAAGCCCCAGCTGCTTCCATATCAAACAAAATGGCCTTTAACAGAGTCTTTTGCAGCTTGAACAAAAAACAAAAATTTTCACTGCATTGAACCCGCAGTATTCTCAGCATTTTTAGGCTTTGTTTTTTTTCTGTATCTTACTGTTTAAAGAGTGGAGTCCTCAGACAACCTGTCTTTAAAGAGGTCTGCACTCTGCCATCCGGCAGAAACAGATTAGCAGTAAACTTTACTTACATCTGAAGATTTGAAGCCACCTCTGCTTTTCCAGTAACCGCTGAAGCATGGTTTCACTTGTCCTGGCACAGCTGAAGTCGTGGATAGGCAATACTTGCCTCTTGGCCACATTGCAAACATGTCATCTGGACTCCTGGCCCATTTGTCCTCCTGGACATTTGTCCTCTTTGTCCTCTGGCAGACCAGCCACCTCTGGCAGACAAGCCACTCTTTTGGCAAAAACAGTCTTAACTGGCAGACTAGCCATTTCTGGCAAAAACAAGCCACAGACTGGCAAACAGGCCATAACTGGCAGAAAAGCCATAACTGGGCCCCATAACCCTTGTTGGTGTTTAAGATGTGAGCGTGTGTGTGTGAATGCAGTGGTTTTAACTGCAATACGTTGGATCCTAATGCTTTTGGGATTGTTAAAGATGTAATCTTGTATGGCTGAACTGGACAAGTTCATCACAATGGATTTTACTTAGATATCTTATTTTTACTTTTTATATACATTAATAAAGCTATGTTTTTGGACTTTACAATGTGTCTTCTTGACTGAGGAAGACAGGATGCTGGAGAAGAGAAGCTGAGCCAGTTGATGACAAATCTACACAGTGGCTGTGGATCACAGCAGCCAGCTTGTCCTGCAGACTCTGCTGGGTGCCAAACGGCATCACTACAACACTCATCATCCACACACCAACAATCCAGAATACTGGAAGAGGCACAGAGGAGAGACTCAGAGGAGAGCTTCAAGGGAGCAACCAGCTGGAGGAGACAACCAACCGACCAATCTATGTCCTTGTCCAAGGAAGGGAGTGCTGCTGTCTGCAGGACATGGAGATGTTTTTCCTGTGGGGAGACCGGACATTTGGTAAAGAATTGTCCTAAAGTCTCTGCAGCAAAGAAAGGACAAAAATCACAGAAGAAAAGGAAATACAAGCCCCAAGATGGGAGGGGGTTTGCTACTACTGTAGAGGGAATTGTGGGTGAAAAGAAAGACCAGTCTGTCTGGATTTTGGACAGTGGGTGTTCTCATCACATGACCCCTAATAGGGAAGAACTATAGAACCCAAAGCCAGCACCAGTGGACACTGTAGTATTTGCAGATGGTGAATCTGGCAATGTAGATGTACAAGGGTCTGTGTTTATCCCAGGTTTAAGAAAAGTTTTCCATAACGTACTGTGTGCACCAAAAATGCAAAATAGCCTTGTAAGTGTAGCATCCCTAACCGGTGATGGGTATGAAATCCTTTTTAAAGGGGATGAGGGGTTTGTGTACAAAGATGGAGCAGTTTGTGGTAAAGCTGTAAAGAAAAACCACATTTTTCTTTACCTTCATAGAGTTATGGGCCATATAAGCTTCAAAGGTTTGAGAAACCTAGAGAAGGTTTGCCCAGAGTTCAAGGTAGAGAATTGTAAAAGCTACCTTGATTGTGCTATTTGTAAAAAGGTAAAAGTCAAGGCTTACTCTGTAGTGAAGGCAAGCAAAAGCATAACCCAGAGACCTTTTCAGGTTGTTCATGTGGATTTATCAGGGCCGCATCAAGTAAAGAGCATAGGGGGAAGCAGATTTACCCTAGTGATTGTAGATAGGCATACCAGATTTACCTATGTGGCTATGCTCAAAACCAAAAGTGAGGCTGCCGACATGGTTAAAAAATGGGTCAATTCTGTTGAAAGGGAGTTTCGCTACAAGGTTGGCACTTTTGTGACTGACAGAGGTGGGGAATTTCTGTGTAATAATCTGCAGCAATGGTTTGGGCAGAAAGGAATCCAACATAAAACTACAAACCCCGGATGTCCATCTGAGGATGGTTTGGTTGAACATAGGATTGGGATGATAAATCAGATAAGAGATTGTTTGTTAGAGGATTCTGGAGCACCAGCTAACTTGTGGAGTGAAACAACAAGAATCACGTGTCATATTGTAAACAGGTCATGGTGCAGTGTGATAAATCAAATGCCATATTATTTGTTGTATGGAAGAGCACCAAACCTGAGGTATTTAAGGCTGTTTGGTCAATTTGCCTCAGTCTATATTCCTCCTCAATTTAGGAAGAAGAATGAGCCCAAAAGCCAAAGGTTATGTTTTGTGGGCTATGAGGGAAACAAGTACAGGTTCCTGATGGATGGGAATAGAATCTTGTATTCCAGGAGTGCTAATTTTGAGACACATTCTGTGTGGAAGAAAGTGTACCCTGACCAAAATGTTGTTGTAAAACAGAAAGCAAATGTGGTAGATAAGAGCAATGGAAATGGAGGGCTACATGCACCCAGGGATGTCTTAGATGAAAAACCAGATGTGTCACAAAAGCCTGGAATTTTGAGTCAACAGGGTGTTTTGAAGGTGCCTTGTACTCCAGAAGAATCTAGCACTACTTTAGACTTACAACCAAAACCAAAACCATAGTTAGTAACTATTAAACAAGAACCAATTGAGACTCATGGACATGACATTCAGGCCAGTGGTAGTGGCAGTGACACTGAGGGCGGCCAAGGCACGTTCCTAATTCCCATGAGGGCTCAGAAGGGAAAGTACTTTGTAGTAAAGCAGGGACAAGTCTCTTCTGTGGCAGCAGTAAAAAGAACTTTAAACACTCCAGAAAGGGCCAGGAGGACTGGCATTAAGCAGGAGGGGTGGATGAAAACCAAAGCTCTGATGTATGTGGCAGAGTGTAGCCAGGATATGTTTGGTGGGTTGGTCAGGCCTGTAAGTAAAAGGAAATTGAAGAATGATAGCACCAGGGAAGCCAGAGCCAGGTGGGTCAGTAGCATGGGCAATCAAGGTCTAAGAAAACACTGTGGCATTGTAAATAATGGGAATGGAGTATCAGAGGTTAAGGTCACAGCATATAAAAACAAGTGTAAATGACACATGGTACACACCACAGAAAATGACATGGATGTGACCACAAGGTGGAGCTGTAGGATAAGAAATGCAAGCAGTTCAGCTCCAGGGGGCAGGTGTGTGGGGGTTAGTAATTGGAAATATACACACTTGAGATGCCTGATTCAACAGGCATTGTTAACTACCTATAAAAAGGAGATGGGAATTATCTCCAGTGTGGGTTTGTGGTGTATGGTGAAGCAGTTTGTTGGAGTGTTGCATAGTTGTATTTGAGACAGCTGTCCAATATTCTGTATGTATATATTGTACATAGTGCAACTAAAGATTAAAGCCCTTGTGTTGAGTGAAGGCTGGCCTTGCTGCTGTCTTTATTTGGAAGAAAGCCAGAGCTCAAGGCCGTGTGCTGCTGTGAAGGAATTTATCCTTCTCTGCCAGAAGTCCTTTTGTAGACAACTCTCTGGAATCCTTCTCCTGGCATCCTGTCGATGTGGAACAACTCTGCACATGGTCGTGAAGGACACAGCACGTCTTTCTATGCCCCAACAAGGTTATCTCACAATTTCTACCTGTGCCATATACACAGAGGCATAAACACTTAAAGTTGTACATAGGGAACAAAAGGGATTGTAGCAACTACAAAACTATTGCATTAATTTCCTATGCAAGCAAAGTGATCTTCAAATTTCTACAACAAAGACTTTACCATATATGGAACGAGAAGTGCAAGATGTCTAATCTTGCTTCAGGAAAGGAAGAGACACTAGGGATCATATAGTAAACATACATTGGATAATGGAGCATACCAAATAATTTCAACAGAACATTAATTAGTGCTTTATAGACTATATCAAAGTTTTTGATTGATTTAACTTGCATGCCAAAAAACATCATATATCAGAAGAAGATGTGAAAATTGAAGGAACATTAGTAATCTGATAAGTTATGCCACTGACACCATACTACTAACAGAAAATACCAAACACTTCTATAGACTTGGTAAAAGAAGCCATAGTCTTGAGTCCACAGAAAATGAGCAGGTCACTGAGGATAGGGTAATGAAAGTCTCTCATTCACGGGGTTGCCATGGGTTGAAATCAACTCTAAGGCAGCTAACAATAACAACAACAATCCAAGATACTGAATCTAAAGAACCCAAACACAAAGACAGAAGCCACTAACCATCACAAAGTTTCTGCAGGCACTTTGCTCACTGAAAAATATATGTTTCTGTTTATACAAAGGCAAAAAACTTTGTGTGTCATCTCTAGCAGCATTTCTGCATCCATAATCGAAGCCCACTATTTTCTCTGTTTGTTGTTGGAAAAGGCACTTCAATGAGAAGTTATGATTGGGTTGTGTATGTGCAGTATGTTTAATCTGTTGCTGTAGAAACTACAACTGTGCATTCACAACCAATGTAAAACTTACATTTAGCATACAAAGACCTGGGACAATTTACAATTACAGTGGGAAAATAAGGTCAAAATTTAGAACTTTGTAGGGTTTGGTCCCATTTCATGTAATATAGCAGCAAATAGTTCAGAAATGTAATAATATAGTCTAGATTTTTTGAAGGGGAAATCAGTTGTAACAGGCTGGATGAGCACTTAATTTTACTCATGCACCAAAAAGCATAGATGTTTTGTATCAGTAAGAAGCAAAATTTTGCTTTATTTCTTATTCAAATTTTGTAAATGTGGGTACATTCCAATTAAAAACAAATTCTCATCTATGCTCGGGGATGGGCAAATCTGTACAGTTTGCTTCCTTCCACAGTTGAATTTTGTGATTTCTTAACAAATTCAGAAAAAAACAGAAGTAAAATTCTCATTCATTCCCACCTTTTGTAAAAGCAGTAAACATGGTATCTATAACATTTTGGTTGTTTACAATTAGCCTCAATGTACTCATCTTTTTTCCTTGCCATTTCAGCTTAATCTTATTCTACAGGTTAGGGGAACACTGAAGCTGGAACATTGATAAGGTACATGATTTTAAATTCTGAATTGTTAATTATAACAACCAACCTCCTCAATTGCTTATCTATAGCTGCAGACATATTTTTGAGCATGGTAAACCAAAGTATTACCAGGAAAGCAAGTATATAAGCCTATCAGAACACCAGTCTTTCAGACTTGCTATATATGGCTAAAGTATTAATTATTTTCAAATAGAGCCAACTGATTAACCTGTTTAAACATCTCAGTGAAACTTTAGATGTAGAATCCTGGGTGGCAGGGGGACTATATGGCTCTTGACTCCCTTCCAGCTCAATGATTTGATTAGCATGTCTAATAAAAACTGTAGAACCCATCTCATTATTTCCTTTGCTGACCTTTCTGCCATGCTACTACAAAATGCACACCACTCCCATTTTTCATTTGCCTGAGGTCCTGCTTTCCTCTTTGCAGCTTCCCTTTTGCAGTTTGTTGTTCATGACTCTTATAAACCTCTCACAACACTGACTATTCTGCTTAGTCCAAATGAAAGGACAGAAGGGAACCAAAAGATCAGCATACCACTGACCCCTTTGTCCTGAACAAAACAAGATTAAATGTGGCACATTGTCATTTACTAATGACAAGCCCAGTATCCCAGGGAGGGTGGGGGGTAGGGTAATATGATACTTGCTTTGCAAAACTAAAAGAAAATCTCCCTCCTTCCTTTTCTTTTGACCAATGTGTTGCACCTGAACTCTGGAGTCCTATAAAAGATCAATTTAATCTAGTCCACTAGAAATATGCTTCCAATCCTATAGTTTACAGCAGGGGTAGGCAACCTTTTCCCTTTAAGGGCCAAGGGACTTCAGCTCCCAGAATCCCAGGAGCTATTGGCCAACATGGGACTATTGGCCAACATGGCTGAGGCTTCTGGGAGCTGAAGTCCCTCGGCCCTTAAAGGGGAAAGGTTGCCTACCCCTGGTTTACAGGAATACACCTCAATAACAAAAACAGTTATCAGCACAGAGATCTATGGAAGAAATGTTATATTGCAGATGCTGCCACCTATTGATTAAGGAATATAACTGACAGGTAGACAATTGTCCATCCTTGAGACTCCAGTTTAAGCTGCTTCTCATCTTATTTTAGTTTACTTCCTCCATGTTGCCTTTCCTCTGGCAGGGTATTGCTAAATGGTAAAGAACTTTTAATTCAGGCAGGGCTTTGCTAAATGATCTCACTTGAAGTAGAAGGAGTTTTTAATGGGATGTTGGTGTATGTTTTCTTTTGTCTGAATTAAAACATACACACACATTTTTATTTATTTTATCTGGGTCCTTTTTTTTTATTTTAAGCGACCTGGAATATCATTTTCAGGATAGGAAGCAAATAAATAAATACATTATTCGGAGATGAATGCTCATGTCACAAAATGTGATGAAAATGACTGCCAATTGGCTTGCCTGTATCACCTTAATAAAATGTTTATTATATTATTCAATTTTAAAAGGAAAACAAAATCTTTCTCTGCCCATGAAACTATCACTGCTAATATGTACCACATTTATTACAATGAAATATATACCACAGATAAATATCTCATAGTTAAAGATGTCCTACAATGTATCTGTTTGGCAGATAGAACATCAATTTTCCTGATACAATGCCTCCCCCAAAGCAATGTGGCTTTTTGTGACTTCTGATATCTTGGTTAGTATTATAGCATCTAGAGGTGTCTGATATCTTAATGTAAAACTTAAATGAAAAAAATATGACAAGGAAATAATTATTTCAGTTTATTCAATAACTCATGAATGGCATGTACTGATCAATGGACCCCATGGAAATATGATACCTAAAACATATGCATGTAATTCATCTACCAAATGTTGGAAAGCAGAACAAAATAATTAAGCAGGGTTGGCCCTTTCATTAGTGTTGTTTCAGACAGCATATGTTGGCAAGTTAGAAACAATGGGTTCATTGAGAGAACAGTGTGCCAAGCAGTATAGCTTGCACTTCCTAATGTGGACTGCTGAAAGTGGAGATGGAAGACATTGTCCTATCACCAGTGTCAACTCCCAGTCTCATTAGGCTTTGTACATAGAACAGGAGAGGGTTCTTCTCAACTAGCAAAATGCCTGTTTATGTAGTTTAGCCCTAATATATCTAGTGCCTTCCAATATCTGGAAGGTAAATTAGATTCACATGTTTGTCATAACATCACTGTAGGGTAATAATGATACTTATAGAATCAGCATAGTATAATGGTTTGGATGTTGGACTAGGGCCCTGGAGACCAAGGTTTAAAATCCACTAGGCCATGGAAACCCACTGGGCACCTTGGGCAAGCCACTCTTCTCAGAGGAAAGCAATGATAAACCCTTTCTGAACAAATCTTGCCAATAAAATCCTTTGATAAGGTCACCTTGGAGTTGCCATAAATTGGAAATGACTTCAATGCATATAATACGGGTACTAGCATAGCTGTTGGTTGCCACAGAAGCCACATAAATTTTGGAATCTTACATGAATAGAGCTGGCCTTGCCATTAAGATGGATGAATAATCAAAATTAGCAACCTGATTCAAACAGCATGAAAATAAAAATATACATGAAGGTTAAAAGGGGGCAAGACATTTTGTTCCTAATAGTAAGACACATCACACCTTTGGGCTTCAATGTGTGGGTTGTATGCCTTCAAATTGTTTCCATCATACCATAGCCCTAAGGCTATTGTGAGGTTTTCTTGGTAAGATTTGTTCAGAGCCATTTCCTTCTCCTGAGGCTGAGAGCATGTGATTTGCCCAAAGTCAGCCAATGGTTTTCCATGGCTGAGCAGGGAATTGAACCTTGGTATCCAGTGTTGTAATCCAATGCTAAAACCACTATGCCATGATGGCTTCAATATGGGAAACAAAATATCTTGAGGTAGTCCCACATAGGAAACTACACATGACAAAAATGGACTTTTTTATATATCAAAGGGGTTTTGCCATAAATCCCTATTCCACGTCTTGATATTGAAGAGAACAAAATCAGTAGCCTTTTCGTCCATATATTCCCAACATGTCAGACAGTCACCCTATGTAGAAACCCATTTGTGGTATTTGGATTACATTTCACTTCCTTCTCTGCAACCTGAGCATTTATCCGAATGTTGAAAATAGGTGTGTATAACTCAGATGCTTTTGAGAAACAACAGATACTATGGCTGTCATTCAGAACACAGAAAGATGAAAATCTCTAATATTTCTTTGCTTAATTTTATCCTGTTTCTTAGCAGTGTCATTTAGTTCTTTGGTCTTTTTATCTCTCTTTAAAAAAAATAACAAGCACATCTTGTGTTATAATCTTCAGTAAAACAGACACAAATAGATTTTAAGTGCAAGATGGATGAGGTGAATTGGTAGCATGGAACAGTTTTCCTCTTGGATATTTGTTTGTAGCTTACACCCACTGTAGGTCAGCAGGCCATTGACAGGCACTGGTTACTGTCTGGTCTAACAGCATTTTGGCAGTCTGTGCTGTGAAATGAGATGATGATAGCAGGAAGGTAGCCAAGCCATGGAAATTCACCACAATAATTATCACTCTTGCTTGGCATTCTCTGTAAAGAAATTGTGGCTTTGGCAAGCATAGCAACTAAGGTGAGGATTTGATTTAGTTGGTGAAACTGTGAGCTAGGTGTATAATGTATTGTCATGACTCAATGCCTTTCTGCACAAGAATAAATGATTATCTCCAAATGTAAAGTTACTGATCAGAGAGAAGAGTTGAAGGCAGAGTTGAGAAGCAACTACTACAAATTGCTGCTTATGTTTAATTCATTCCTTTATCCAGTGAAGAAGGTAAACTTAACATAAATTGCAATTTATCCAGGGGGAGCTGTGTTAGCCATGTAGCAAAGTATAATAACATCCAAAATCCACAAAACAGTGATACCTTTATTGGGCCAACCAAAATGCACAAAATACATATTGCAAGCCTGCATTTTGTCCAAATGTAGCTGTTTTCAGGTAGTGTAGAGGGACATTTATACAGACAGGCTCATCCTCCTCCTGGCCATATGGGCATTCCAGGAAATAAAGTTTAGTTCACATTAGCAAGACAAAAAGAGATTAGCAAGACAAAAAATACAATTATAACTTAATGAGAGATAATGCCTGTCCCTTTGCACTGGAACTGGAATATTTTGGTTATTTTTTAGTTATAGGATGGGGCATGACTAAATAGTTGAAGATAAATATCACATACTTTTAAAGGGCTGGCTTGTACTGCTGCCTTATGCTTTCTTGTGGATGTTCAATTAACAATGAGGTGGACAGGCTGAGTGTGTGACTTCATACCACATGTATGAAGTCTTGTAGTGTTCAGATGTATTTCTAAAGTAAAAACAAGTACTGCATATACTCATGCAGAAGTCTAGAAATTTAAATTAAAAAAATGACTCCAAAAACCTGGGTTGAGTTATCCCAGGGTCAATGTAAGTACTGTATTTTAACTCTCATTAAAAAATGAACCATCTCCTTCTCTGAGTAGAGTGGCAAAAGGCAGGAGCTTAGTTCATCTTGGGAGCACCTAAAAGAAGCACCAAGCTCCTCTCTTCACCACAGCACTATTCCCTACCTTTTTGAATGCCTGGGTGGAAAAATGGCAGTGCTGGAAGCTCTTTGGCAATCCCCCTCAAAGGGCTGCATGTTCTGAACTTATACATGAGGTGGACTTATATTCAAGTATATAAGGTAAGTATTTTAGATACTTTTGATAGACATGAAGTCAAAAAGTTGCCTTTCAAAATGTAACTATACTAGTAATTAACTATCCTTTGGACATTGGTACTATGTAGCCCTTGCTGCTGTTGTTGTTCAAAAGAAACACCACCCAAAAGTGGTTTGAAATTTACTAAAGATCATGCTAAAACTATTTTTTGCCAATGTCAATACTATTGCATTTTTTTAAAAATGAAAAGATTAAACAAAAATAAACTTCAGATTCACCTAGACACTAAATTTAGATTCTCTGCAGATAATACATAGCATCTTGATTCGTAGCTTCAGTTTTTTTCATTAGTGTCTACTTTACAATACATCATGAAAAGTTCAATAGAAAATGTAATTTAAGGGTAACTGTATAATAATACATAATAGCTTACAACTACAAGGTTCTTCAGCTATAATTGTGTCTTTAATAATAGAATTCAGCTGTTCTGTGAAATGCTTGTTTGAATAACAATTAAAAAAATCTGTTCCATATAGCCATGTGAGAAGCTGCTGAAGACATAAGAAAGAAAATAATAATAATAACCTGTTCTGAAACAGATTGTCTTTTTTATTTTACTTTACACTGAAACTTTTCTATAAATATTATGCCAAGTTAAAATAATAATATTACAACTGTCAGATTGCAATTCTGAAAAATGTTCATAGGAGTAAATCTCATTAAGCTCAATGAAATTTATTTTTGAATAGTCATCCATAAGGTTTACTTATTTTCTAAAACTGATGTAATTGTTTTTAGGAGTGAAGTGCATCTTGAATTCTATGACTATAATCTTTAGTCTCTCTAACTCACAGCATTCGTGAGGTATGTAGGAAGAGGGAAATATTGACCATGGCATAGAGTAGGTGATTTGATTCATTTTTTTCTGCTGGAGATTTTCTAGCTGCTATTTGCCACTGTATCTGCAAAGAAGTGGATAATATGCAATGGATAACATGCAGTGGATGCACACATAATTTCCCCTATTCCTGTGTATATCTCTATTTGGCCAGTGCAAAGATTGGTATTCACTTATTCCTTCTGCAGCCCTCCCTGCTCCAAATGACTGGCAGTTGTCATCACTGCTGTAATCATTTTGCATCTGGCTACAGGGCATAACCAGATGCTCCTTTGATCCTGCCCCATCCCCACAATACATTGATTGATGGCACAAGGAAGTACTACACTATGCTGAGCCATGCTGAATTGCATCCCACCTAATACATAGCCCACAGGACATTTTTGTGTCCTCCCTGAGCTACATGGCTGAAATTTGGTGGCAAGTCACTGAAAATCATTAAAACACTACCATGTCATCAGTGTTGGCTCAATCATGTGCAGGTGCTTGACCAGAGCCTGAATGTTGTAATGAGCTGGATGAGGGACTGCAAACTGAAGCTGAATCACAGTAAAATGAAATAGTTGTTGCTTGTGGTTCTCAACTCTGGAGCTGCATTCTCCCTGACAGACACTGTGTAGCTTGGGAGTAATCCTGGATCTATCTCTGTCATCAGAGCCCAGGAGAATACTCTGGCTTAGAGTGCCAGGTACCTGCTTCAGTTGGCATCCCAGTGACACACTTTCCTAGAAAAGGATAGCCTGATCACTGTAGTTTATGGATTGGTAAAAGCAGCAGGTCCCCTCTGATCTTGGAAACTAAGCAGGATCACCCCTGGTTAATAAGGGGACAGGAGACCACCAATGAATATCAGATGTCGTAGGCTATACTTCAGAGGAAAGAACTGGCAAAACCACTTCTGAGTATTCCTTGCCTAAGAAAAACCTATGATATTTGTGAAGTCACTATAAGTCAATATGTGGCTTGGAAGCACATACACACATACAACTTCCCAGTTAGATTTCTACAATGTATTTTGTAGTGGGATGCCCTTGAAGATAACCTGATTCTGCACCTAGTCCAAAATGCAGCAAGTAGATTGCTAACCAGAAGAACATTGTACAGAAACTAAAAGACACTGGGCTTAAAAGAATTACACCAGTTGCCAATATGCATCCAGTCTGAATTCAAGTACTAATGATAACATTTAGAGCCTGAAACAGGCTGACTTCAAAAGTTAAAGGAAAACTCCCTACAGACACCTGCCTCAGCAAAAGAGGTATTTCTTGCATTATTTATTTATTGGACTTGTCATTTGAAATCTGGTGGTACGCCAGGAAAGCCCACTTTGACCAAGGATTTCTTACTTATTTTAACAGTTTTCCCCAGTTTCCCACTCAATTTTTGCACTAAAGCAGTACACCTGTGGGATGTGTGGCCCATTGTATGCTGGCTTCAAATCCTCACCTGGCTATTGAAGACCACTAGGTAATGTTGTACAGGAAGCCAGGTGACTCAGATCCTCTAAATGTTGAAGTGCACCTTCCAGCATTCCTCATCAATGAATGTGTTAGCTAGGACTGCTTGGATATTATACTCTAACAACATCTGGAGGGCTGCAGAGTACATACCCCTATCTTAGATCTAATATGCACTGCAAAAATAATGCAGTTTGACACTGCTTTAACTACCATGACTGAATGCTTTGGAATTCTGGGATTTGTAATTTTGTGAGGTGCTTAGCCTTTACTATCAGAAAGCTCTGGTGTCTCACCGAACTATAAATCTCAGAATGCCATAGCATTGGCCTATGACAGTTCAGGCAGTCTCAAACTACATTATTTCTGTGGTACAGATTAGACTTTAGTGAAACATCTTACACTGTTATTATGAAGATAAAAATGAGTCCGGGGAAAGGGGGAGAAGAGTCAGTATACAGCATCCTTAGCTCATTGGAAAAAAAGTATACGAGAAAACTGGATGTAAAATCATTATTACCTAGCCCAATAATATAGAAAGTCAAGGATCAGTGACATTTGCATGTGAGTTTGTAAATTATTGTTGTTGTTGTTATTATTATTATTATTATTATTATCATTTCTTACCCTCCTCTCCTCGCAGCTCAAGGCAGGTTACAACATAGTTTGAAAACACAATTGTTACATAAAATAAACATATTAAAATGCAACTCTACACAATATTTATATGAAAATACATAAAACAATGATTAAATATAAAATTCATGTTTAAAATTCATGATTAAAACTGCCTGGGTAGGCCTGCCAGAAGAGATAGGTCTTCAAATGTTTTTTTATATTCCAACAGCTGGTCTAGCTGTCAGATATCTTCCGGCTGGTCATTCCACAGTCTTGAGGCAGCTGATGAAAAGGTCTTCTGGGTGATGGCTACCAGTCAATTTCTTGCAGGCTGTAGCAGCTGCCCCCTAGAGGACCTCAGTGTTTGGGGTGGATTGTACAGGAGAAGGTGATCCTGTAGGTAACCTGGACCCAAGCCATGTAGGGCTTTAAAGGTCAAGACCAACACTTTGTACTTTACCCGGAAACTAATTGGCAGCCAATGGAGTGATTTGAGTATGGGTGTAATATGTTCATTCCTGGATGTTCCTGTTACCAATCTGGCTGCCATATTTTTAACCAACTGGAGTTTCTGAACTTGGCACAAAGGTAGCCCAATGTAGAGCGCATTGCAGAAGTCCAACTTTGAGATTACCAGCACATGCACCACTGTCTTTAGGTCCTCCAAATCTAGGAAGGGGCACAGCTGGCATATCAGCCAAAGCTGATAGTAAGCACTGCTGACCATTGCATCTACCTGGGCTGACATTTGGAGAGACGGATCCAGGAGCACTCTCAAGCTGTGGATGCAATCCTTCAGGTAAGTGTAATTCCATCCAGAACTGGTTGACACACCTCCATTCCCAGATTCAGACCCTTGATGGCAAGCACCTCTGTTTTGTCTGGATTCAGTTTCAGTTTGTTTTTCCTCATCCAGTCCATTACCTCCTCCAGGCATTCATTAAGAGGAGACACACTATCTTTAGCTGAGGCTATTTTGAAAGGCATGGAGAAATATATTTGAGTGTCATCAGCATATTGATAACACCCTGCCCCATGCCTCCAAATGATCTCTTCCAGCGATCATAAAGAATGATTTATGCTCTTATACTTGGACACTTTCCAACCATCAATATGCTTTCATTAGTTGTGAAATAGTAATAGGGATGTACAAATCTGTTTTGTTTCCTATAGTGCTTGCTATCCCCCATGTGTGTACCATCCATTTCCTTTACCCATTTACATTTTAAAAATCTGCATAAATAAAGTCTGCACAAATCTATCTATCTATCTATCTATCTATCTATCTATCCTTCTAAATATATCCAATTTTGATGCTTGGCATGTTGCTTTTGCAGGCACCTTTTACTGCAATCTCCCAAAAATTATGCATTTTTTTATAGATTTTTTGGATTCGAGACTTGCATCACAATATTCAAACAACTGCAAAAACTGTAGAATAATTATGTTTCTTCATGCAAATCATGTTGGTTTGTGTTTCAACCAAATGGACTTTGCCCCATCCCTTGGCACAGATATCAGCTGGCTTGGGCACATATACCTAGCTCCATCCATAGAAGCCAAAAACTGATGCAAGAGATCTGTTATATCTTTCTCTCTCCAGGACTTAAATTTTCATCCGGCAGGCTCAGCTTAGTTGCTGGCACAGAGCTTGCGTGGGAACACTGTAATCAGGTCTTGGAACAGCTCTGCCCTACAATATATTATAGATTTCACTCTCAGGTTCTCTAAGGCCCTTCTGAAAAGCACTGTGTGGATGGATGGTATTGACAATTCCAAAATGCTATTGGGCTACAATGCCAATTGCTCTTCATGCCTTTTTTCGAGGTCACTCTATTTTTGCTCTCTGCAGAGTTTGACTCATAGCATCCTCACAAGAAAAGAAGCTCCATTTTGGCCATGTTAGTAAAATGCTTGTCTTTCTTCCACATTACTAAATTGTTCGTCCTTTTTCCGTACATTGAATTTTGCAATCTCTTTCCCAGTAGATTTATTTAAGTGGTAGTTTTCTAAATTTTGTCTGAAAGCAATATATTATTTCAATTGCAGTATAACAGTGTGCCATGACCTTGAGTTTGTAACCTGAGCAGAGCCATTGCTAGCTGGGGCTCTTGGGGATCTTTGATTCATAGGGTCACCATCAGTTAAAGCCAACTTGACAGCAAATAGCAACAGCAATAAAACAAAATCAACATAGAAGAACTCTTGGTGTGACTCTGAACAGAAATAGAGTGAAAAACTCCTAAAGCCTTTCATTTAAAAAAAATGCAAACTTCCTCTACAATGACTCACTGACCAAGGAAGGAGAAGATTGTGACTGATACTTCAAAAAGAAAATGAATGCATAATCTTTCTGAAGCAATGGGATCAAAGTCATGACATATTTTCCTTATATTCAGGTTCTGACAACTGCCATATTAAGGGTCTGAAAGAAATTTCTTCTGGCTAAAATATGAGACAACAATTTGAATGGATTCCTTTCCCTTCCCTCTCTTCCCTTCTCTAAAGAACTCACTTTTCTCTTTGTATGTGATGTGGCTTGTAAAAATAAGAAATCTGGAGGAAGTTTTTCAGAAAACTTGAGAATTTGACTATCTTTTGTACTCTTGTCAAGTCACTAGTTCTGGAACTGAAAATGAAGATGTTTAAAAGGAATTTGTTTGCTTGTTTCTTCCTCCTCCTTGTCCTCCTCTCTTCTTCTTCTTCTTGCCTAAGGACAGAGTAACAAATTCATATATATAAGTTTTTATTTCAGAAACAACAAAGCAAAACAAAGAGACAATTGTATAAAATCACAGGACTTGCTTAAGTAACTTCTAAGTCCTATTGATTTCAATGGAATAAATAACGAAGGGCCGGAAAAGACCAGCTCCAAAAGCCAGCTTCTGGGCAGCTTCAGGGTGTGCCATTTAGAAGTTGCACTCCCCCAAGATGCTTGGAAGCTGCTCAGCCAACCACACAGGGGTGGCTTCAAGATGCTCTGAGGACATAGTGTTTTGATGTTGCATGCTCCTGGGGCTGCCTAAGCGGCTAAGCATCTGGGAAGCTGTGCCATGGGACGGAGGCATCCCCATGCCTCGATCCTGTGGCGAAACTTCACTGCCCCTGAAAGGAGCGCTAAATTAGTGCTCCTTTCACAAGTCAGTGAAAGTGCACCACAAAAGGCTGTAGTGCACTTTCACTGACTTTTCCGCCGCAGCGCGTGGAGAGGCTGTGGCGGGAGGTCCTCCTCAGAGCGCCGGCCGTGCGGAGGGCCGGCTGCTCCAAGGACGACCTTGGGAGGGGGAGGGGGCGCCGAGCGTGCAGCTGCCCCTCCCCTTCCCTGCCCCCAAGATGGCCTTTTAAGCCGTCTGCTGAAGCTGTAAGACAGCTTTATACCAGCTCCTATTTGGGCTGACTCTGGGACAGATTGGGGCTGTGGTGTGTGATTGCCAAAGTGCTGGGGCAACCCCAGTCCACCTTTTAGGGGTGGTCTGTTTTACCCCTAACTTAATAATAATAATAATAATAATAATAATACTTTTTTATACCCCACCTTTAGCAAGGGCTGTCAAGGCAGCTTATAAGTTAAAAAGAGTACACCCATACAAATCAGCAACAAATACCCCCCTTAAAAATATATTAAATCGTTAAACAGATTAAAATCTCATTTAAAACCAAATTAATAAAACATATAACATAAATAGACGGCGGCATTGCAGACATCTAGGAAAGAGCTATCTGATGGCAGGAAGGAGATTGTGTTATTCCGGAAATGCCTGCTGGAAGAGATCCATCTTGATGGCTATTTTAAAGCCATCTAAGTTGGTTATCTGATGGATTTCCTCTGGCAGGTCATTCCACAATCTGGGGCCGTAGCAGAAAAGGTCCTCTGAGAGGTCGTTGCCAGCCTACTTCTTATTGGTTGAAGCAACTTCTTCCCAGAGGACCTGAGGGCATGGGGCGGATTATATGGAGATAGGCGAATCCCTAGGTAAGATGGGCCTAGACCATGTAGGGCTTTAAAGGTCAATACTAACACCTTATACTGTGCCCGGAAACTAACTGGCAGCCAGTGTAATGATTTCAAAATAGGAGTAATATGGTCACATTTTGTTGTTCCGGTGATCAATCTGGCTGCAATGTTTTGCACTAATTGCAGTTTCTGAGTTAGGTATAAGGTTAGCCCCATGTAGGGTGCATTACAGAAGTCAAGTCGTGAGGTTACCAGTGCATGTACTACGGTCTTTAGGACCCTTGTTTCCAGGAATGGGCGCAGCTGGCGTATCAGCCAAAGCTGATAGCAAGCACCCCTGACTGTCGCATTCACCTGATCTGTCATGTGAAGTGATGAGTCTAGGAGCACCCCCAGACTGCGGACACAGTCCTTGGTGGAGAGTGTAAGCCCATCCAAGGCTGGCGGTCATAACCCAATCTCTGGTTTGGGGGCTCCTACCATAAGTACCTCCATTTTGTTTGGATTCAGCTTGAGTTGGTTTTTCCTCATCCAGTCCATTACCACTCCAAGACATTGATTGAGGGGAGAACCACCATCTGCTGTCACAGCATCTGACCGAGACATGGAGCAGAATATTTTAGTATCATCCGCATATTGGTAACATCTTGCTCCATGTCTCCTGATGATCTCTCCCAGTGGTTTCATGTAAATATTGAATAACATTGGGGACAGAATGGCTCCTTGAGGGACGCCATATTTTAGCTTGGTTTTTGATGAGCAACTGTCCCCGAGTACCACCCTCTGGAATCTGCTCAAGAGAAAAGAGCAGAACCACTGAAGAACAGTGCCTCCCACTCCTAATTCTCTCAGGCGTTCCAGTAGGATGTCATGATCTATAGTATCGAAGGCTGCTGAGAGGTCCAAAAGCACCAACTGGGTCACGCTACCCCTGTCGGTACTCAGGAGAAGGTCATCCACCAGAGCAACTATGGCCATCTCCACCCCATATCCGGGTCTGAAGCCGGTTTGAAATGGATCTAGAAAATTGGTTTCATTCAAGATCAATTGGAGTTGGAAGGCGACGGCTCACTTGATCACCTTGCTCAAGAATGGTAGATCTGAAACTGGTCTATATTTCTTCATATGCAGGGGGTCCAGGGAAGGTTTCTTCAGGAGTGGTCTAACGACCGCCTCCTTTAGATCTGATGGCATAGTATCTTCCCTAAGGGATGCATTGATGACCCTCTTAAAAAAGGCCATTGAGGCATCACCCCCCTGGACAACCAGCCAGGATGGGCAAGGGTCGAGGGAGCACATCGTCTTCTTAACTTTTCCAAGGATCTTGTCTACGTCATCGGTACTCACTAACTCAAATTGATCCAGTTTAATCTCACAAACGGATTTACTGGACACCTCGTCAGTCACTTCTGTTATAATCCCAGCATCTAAGTCAGCTCTTATCTGAGAGATTTTATCTGTGAAATAGCTGTTAGAGGCATCACAGCAGGCTGTTGTTGGGTTAAGCAAAGGGCTCTGCACAGGTGGAACCTGTGACAGTTCCCTCACTACCCTAAACAGTTCTGCCGGATGAGATTCCGCAGACGCAATATGGGCAGAAGAGAAAGACTTCTTCACTGCCTGTATTGCCTCTCAATAGGAATGAAAGAATGAAAGAATTGCCTATGATGAGTTCTGTCAGATAAGAGTTGAGTTTTCCACCAGGTGCACTCTAGTCATTGTCCAACCCGTTTCATTTTCCTGAGTTCTTGTATGAACCAGGGATGGCGACTTGGAGTGGGTTGGAAAGGATGCTTGGGAGCGATCGTGTCAATAGCTCTGGTAAGATCGGTGTTACAAGTGTCTACCAAGGCTTTGACAGGGTTGTTAGCTTTACCAACCAAGAAACGCTCCAAGACTTTATGGAATCCAATTGGCTCCATCAGCCTTCGAGGGTGGACCATTGTAATAGGTCCTCCACCCCCGGTGGGTTGGAAAGTGGCTCTTAGTTGAGCCTTGACCAATGTAAGGGTACATCTGGCATATACTGAACAGTTGTACTTTACATAGACAACAAATAGATTAGATTAATAAATTATTTCAGTTTTGCAAATATTTTCCAAATGGAAATGCTACTATTAATCAAAATTCTTTGGGTTTCCTATACAATTTCTTGGGTAATTTGCTCCATAAGAATCTAGAGATTCAATGAAGATTCATTCAGCAGCAGAACACATGGTTTGAACAGAAAGGTTCCCAAAGTGAATCCTTGATATCTTCAGATACATAAAAGTGATGTCAGGGCCTGCTAGAGGTCTAGGGGAGCTGTTACCATCACCATAAAGCAATTTCAGAAACACTTTTTAACTCTGCCATAGAAACCCACTGGGTCAGCCTGGAGAAAATACTCTCTTTCAGCCTCAAAGGGAATCAATAGCAAGCTCCCTCTGAAGAAATCTTGCCAAGAAAACCATTTGGAAGGTTCTCCTCAAGGTTGCAATAAGTCAAAAATGACTTGAAGAAAACAACAATGAAATTCTAGACTATATGTTCTCTTATTTCCATGTAAGCTACTGCTTGACTCACAATATTTTCTAATTTGTTCTCCCTAGCACCACACAAAGAGCTAATACTCATGAATCAATTTGTCTATGACAGTTCGAATAGGAAGTGAAGAAGACCTATGTGGGGAATATTATGGTGTAGTTAAAAAAACCATTCACCATTCCAAAGTAGATATCCATGACTAAAAGAAAAAATAGCAGGACTTCAGTGAATAATATAATAAATGCTGAAATGATATTTTGGGGAGCTTAGTTTTTGTTACTAGGGATGAGAAAACACTATCTTCTCTTCTTTAGTACATAATTTCACACCAGCCACAATCACTGTTACACTCATCTTCTGCTTCACTATGAACAAATGTGTGTTGGGGTGCATGATTTTAAAGGCCACTGCACTTCACTGTTTTTGTGTGCCTTCAAATAGTTTCTGAGTTATGGTGACCTTAAGGCAAACCTATAATGGGGTTTTGTTGGAATGTTGCTTGAGAGGGGTTTGCCATTCCTATTGTCTGAGACTGACAGAGTGCGTCTTACCCAAGGTCACCCAGTGGGTTTCATGGCCGATCAAGGATTTGAACCCTGTTCTCCAGAGTCATAGTCTAGTGCTCAGCAATTATGCCACACTAGATCTGGCCACTGCACAAATGGTCCTCATCTGTCACTGTGTGCTAGCAATCACCCAGTCTGGCAGTACTGCCCAACAAATCTGTCCCCCTGTCCATAAAACCATATAAGCCAGGTCTTGTCCTCATTGGTGATGCCTGAGCCAAATCCAGATCCAATGAACAGGTACCTGGGCCAATGTTGGGGGTTGCATGAAGGTTCCATATGTACTGGAACCTGTACACCTCATATTAAACTAATTAATGAGTAGACATTCTATGTGGATTCAATCCGGACCCTAATGTTTTAAGTCAGATTAACACTGACCAGTCAGAGAGCAGTGAACCAGATCTTGAAACAGAGATGGGAAGCTGCAGGCACTTTAGGTGCCAGGAGAGGTATCACAACTAGGTCTGCTTTCTGTGGCATTAGAGCAGGGGTAGGCAAACTTTTTGAGGCGGGGGCCGGGTTGCTGTCCCTCAGACAATTGTGGGGCCGAAGCACCAAAAATAAATAAATAAATAAATATATTAAATAAAATTAAAAAAAATATGCATGCACACTCTCTCAGCCCCAGAAAAGCCATGGCAAAACCCCTGTGGAGATTTTGCCAAGAAAACCCCAAGAACAAGTAATAACAACAATAATCAATATCATCATGATGGGGGGCGGGGGCGGGGCAGGGCGGTGTGGCGGCGGTGGCAGGACTGGCCTGGGGCCGGTCCAAGGGCCTCGGGGGGTGCATCCTTAGGTTGCCTACCCCTGCATTAGAGCATAAGCTTTTTTTAAAAAAATCTATTTTCTATTTTCAATGATTAAATATTCTACTAAATTTAATCACTACCTTTCATAATCTATATCAGTGCTTTGTGAGCACAACTGAAATAATGAGATGAGGCACAAAAGTATGGTGAAAGTAGGGCAACATTTTTATTCAATTACTGCAAGATTTTCAATGAACATCACATGCAAGTATTACTGCAAAGTAACTAGAGTTAGGGCCTTTACAGACTGCCAGAAATAGTGCAAATTGAGGCCACTTTAACTGTCCTGGCTCAGTGCTAGGGAATCATGGGAATTGTATTTTTTTTCTGGGACATTAAGCCTTCTCTGTTAGAGAGCTCTGGTGCCACAATAAACTACAGTTCCCATGATTCCTTAGCACTGAGCCAGGTCAGTTAAAGTGGCCTCAATTTGCACTATTTCTGGCAGTATGTAAAGGACTTAAGTCATCTAATTTATACAAAGGAGAAGATTTATCTGCCTCATGGGTGGATGGTAGTCAAAATTCCCATCCATTTCTTGGTAGCAACACGTCCAGGTGTTGTAAAAGGCTTTCCTGACTTATTATAGCCCCAGGGGCCCACAGCTTCATGTTGTTGAACAAGTTGTCCCCATAGGAAATCCATACCATGCCACCTCCAGGTCCCACACTTCTTGGTACAAAGTCTCAGGATTCCCTCATCACTTTAAAGCAAGAATGCAAAACTGCAGATAGTGTGGGAGTCAATTTCTCATCCTAATATGGGCTATGCTGCCCAGAAATTGCTCCCATTTGTCTGGAAACAGAATTCAAAGTAATTTATGGTTTTCTTTTATGGAATTTTCCCTCCTTTTCTTTTCTTCTCCCTCACTTTGCTGCCTCCTTCTACCCCTCCTCCTCCTTTGTTCTCTTGAGATTGGGGTTCATCTAAGTGATCTTCCACTACATGGACTCCAGGAGCAGCTACTTATCAAGTTACCAATTTCATACAATTCTCCTCTCCCATTTTGCTGCTGGTAATCACCCACTGGGGGGGGGGCTGTCCCTGGGGTCTTTCCACTCTTGCCTTAAATATATCTTTAAGTTTACTCACCAACATTCATACTTGATAAGTTCTTTTCCTAGACATGTCTGCCCAAATTGTGACTAGCCTCTTTTGTTTGTTGTTAACTGCCCTCAAGTCAATCTCAACTCATGGCAACCCTATGGATGAGACATCTCCAAGACCCTCTGTCCTCCACTGCTCTGCTTAATTCCTGCAATCCCTTAATACCCGTGAGCTTCTTAATGGAGTCCATCCATCTAGCATGTGCTCTTCCTCTCTTCCTACTTCCCTCCACCTTTCCCAGCATTATTGTATTTTCCAATGAGTCCTCTCTTCTCATGATGTGTCCAAAGTATGACAACCTCAGTGTGGTCATCTTGGCTTCCAGGGAGGTTTCCATCTTGATCTGTTCTAGGACCCATTTGTTCATACTTTTAGCTGTCCATGGGATCCTCAACACTCTTCTTCAGCACCACATCTCAAATAAATTGATTTTCTTCCTATCATCTTTCTTAACTGTCCAGTTCTCACATCCATACATGGTAATAGGGAATACAATGGCTTGTATGATTCTAACTTTTGTGCTGAGTTGTATATTTTTGCATTTTAGAATCTTTTCTAGTTCTTTCATAGCCACCCTCCCCATTCTTAGTCTTCTTCTGATTTGCTGACTGCAGTCCCAATTTCTATCAATGTTTGATCCCAGGTATGGGAATTCTTTTACTATTTCTATTTCTTCACTGTCTAGGTTGAACTTGTGAAGGCCCTTGGTGATCATTATTTTTGTTTTCTTTACGTTCAACATTAACCTTGCCTTTGCACATTCTTCTTTGATTTTCCTTAGTTGGTGTTCCAGGTCTGTGAGGTTTTCTGCTAGTACTATGGTGTCATCTGCATCTTAGATTGTTGATATTCCTTTCTCTTATTTTCACTCCTCCTTCTTCTGTGTCCAAGCCTGTTTATATATATATATATATATATATATATATATATATATATCGTATTTTCCGGTGTATAAGATGACTTTTTGACCCTGGAAAAGGGTCGCAAAAGTCAGGGGTCGTCTTATACGCCGGGTAGAGAAGGAGGAGGATGAGAACGGGGAGTGGGGAGAGAAGGAGAAGGAAGCCAGGGACAGAAAGAGGGGTCTGAAAACGGAGAGAGAAGGGAGAAAGAGTCCAAGGAAGAAAGGGAGGTCTGGAAATGGAGAGAGAAGGGAGAAAGAGTCCAAGGAAGAAAGAGAGGTCTGGAAATGGAGAGAGAAGGGAGAAAAAGTCCAAGGAAGAAAGAGAGGTCTGGAAACGAAGGGAGAAAGGGATCAAGGAAAAAAGAGGGGTCTGAAAATGGAGGGAGAAAGGGGCCAAGGAAAAAAGAGGGGTCTGAAAATGGAGGGAGACAGGCGCCAAGGAAGAAAGAAAACGAAGGGAGAAAGGGGCCAAGGAAAAAAGAGGGGTCTGAAAATGACGGGAGAAAGGGGCCAAGGAAAAAAGAGGGGTTTGAAAATGGAGGGAGAAAGGGGCCAAGGAAAAAAGAGGGGTCTGGAAACGAAAGGAGAAAGGGGCCAAGGAAGAAAGAAAATGAAGGGAGAAAGGGGCCAAGGAAAAAAGAGGGGTTCGAAAATGGAGGGAGAAAGGGGCCAAGGAAGAAAGAGAGGTCTGAAAACGAAGGGAGAAAAGGGCCAAGGAAAAAAGAGGGGTCTGAAAATGGAGGGAGAAAGGGGCCAAGGAAAAAAGAGGGGTCTGAAAATGGAGGGAGAAAGGAGCCAAGGAAAAAAGAGGGGTCTGAAAATGGAGGGAGAAAGGAGCCAAGGAAGAAAGAGGAGTCTGAAAATGGAGGGAGAAAGGGGCCAAGAAAGAAAGAGGGGTCTGGAAACGAAGGGAGAAAGGGGCCAAGGAAGAAAGAGGGGTCTGAAAACGAAGGGAGAAAGGGGCCAAGGAAAAAAGAGGGGTCTGAAAATGGAGGGAGAAAGGGGCCAAGGAAAAAAGAGGGGTCTGAAAATGGAGGGAGAAAGGGGCCAAGGAAGAAAGAAAATGAAGGGAGAAAGGGGCCAAGGAAAAAAGAGGGGTCTGAAAATGACGGGAGAAAGGGGCCAAGGAAAAAAGAGGGGTTTGAAAATGGAGGGAAAAAGGGGCCAAGGAAAAAAGAGGGGTCTGGAAACGAAAGGAGAAAGGGGCCAAGGAAGAAAGAAAATGAAGGGAGAAAGGGGCCAAGGAAAAAAGAGGGGTTCGAAAATGGAGGGAGAAAGGGGCCAAGGAAGAAAGAGAGGTCTGAAAACGAAGGGAGAAAAGGGCCAAGGAAAAAAGAGGGGTCTGAAAATGGAGGGAGAAAGGAGCCAAGGAAAAAAGAGGGGTCTGAAAATGGAGGGAGAAAGGAGCCAAGGAAGAAAGAGGGGTCTGAAAATGGAGGGAGAAAGGGGCCAAGGAAGAAAGAGGGGTCTGGAAACGAAGGGAGAAAGGGGCCAAGGAAGAAAGAGGGGTCTGAAAACGAAGGGAGAAAGGGGCCAAGGAAAAAAAGAGGGGTCTGAAAATGGAGGGAGAAAGGGGCCAAGGAAAAAAGAGGGGTCTGAAAATGGAGGGAGAAAGGGGCCAAGGAAAAAAGAGGGGTCTGAAAATGGAGGGAGAAAGGGGCCAAGGAAGAAAGAAAATGAAGGGAGAAAGGGGCCAAGGAAAAAAGAGGGGTCCGAAAATGGAGGGAGAAAGGGGCCAAGGAAGAAAGAGGGGTCTGGAAACGGAGGGAGAAAGGGGCCAAGGAAGAAAGAGGGGGTCTGAAAATGGAGGGGGAAAGGGGCCAAGGGAGAATGAGGGGTCTGTAAATGAAGAGAGAAAGGGTCCAAGGAAGAAAGAGGGTCTGCAAATGAAGAGAGAAGGAAAAAGGGGCCAAGGACAGAAAGAGGGGGATGAGGATGAAGGGAGAAAGAGAAGGAAGCCAGTTCTGTAGTATGGATGCAGCCTGAGTCTGCATTAAAGAAATAATGCAGTTTGACACCGCTGAAACTGCCATGGCTCCATCCTATGGACTTCTGGGATCTGCAGTTTTCTTTGTGGTACCAGAGCTCTCTGACAGAAAAGGCTAAGTATCTCACAAAACTGTACATCCCAGAATTCCATAGCCTTGAGCCAGGGCATTTAAAGCGGTGTAAAACTGCTTTAATAAATTTCTGCAATGCAGATGCAGCCAAAGTTAATGTGTTGCTTGGGCACAGGTTCTTAAACAAATAATTCTGCACAATGAGATAGAGTACCCTTGAAGATTTATCTAAAGAAGACCCAAGTTCCTTAACTTGGAGGTTATATGTGTATGTTGTGTGCCTTCAAATTGTTCCTGACTTATGGTGATCATGGGGTTTTCTTGGCAAGATCCGCTCAGAGGCGGTTTGTCATTGCCTTCCCCTGAGGCTGAGAGTGTGTGACTTGTCCAAGTTCACCCAGTGGGTTTCATGGCAGAGTGGGGAATCAAACCCAGGTCTCCAGAGTGGTAGTCCAACACTCAAACCACTACACCATGCTGGCTCTTATTCCCATGTACTACCGATGAAACAATTGCAGACTTTTTTGTTGTTCTTGTGTGCCTTCAAGTCCTTTCCGAGTTATGGTGAACCTAAAGCAACCTTATCATTGGGTTTTCTTGGCATGTTTCTTCAAATTGCGGTTGCCATTACCATTCTCTGAGGCTGAGAGTGTGTGACATACCCAGGGTCACTTACTTGGCTGCACATTGTACATACCCCAGAAGGCATTACCTAGTAGTATATTGGCAATCCTTCCTGCCCAACACTTCCTCATTTTCCCCCAAACATCTCATAGCTGGGAGATGGAAATAATTTTTAAAGCAGCATTTAAATCTGTACTATTTTTAAAAAAGCAAGGTCCAAAACACACTGCAGAAATAAATGCTAGGGAACATGGGAGCTGTAGTTTGTTGTGTTTATAAGTGACAGTTTTCCTGCTAAGTACCTGCATGTCATAAGCATTTGAATTAAAATTACCATATTGAAATCAAATCTAATTTTTTAAAATTTTTATTTGGTGTGTGTTGGAAGAGGGGTCGTCTTATACGGCAAGTATATCCCAAACTCTATATTTTAGCTGGAAAAGTTGGGGGTCGTCTTATACACCCAGTCGTCTTATACGCCGGAAGATACAATATATATGTATATGTGTGTTCTGCATACAAGTTGAACAGATAGGGTGAAAAGATACAGCCTTATCTGGCCCCTTTGCCAATTGGGAACCATCCTGTTTCTCCTTGTTTTGTTCTGACAGTAGCATCTTGTCCTGAGTACAGATTCCTCATTTGGACTATCAAATGTGTTGGCACTCCCATGTCTTTAAGGGCATTCCATAGCCCTTCATGATCTATGCAGTCAAAGGCTTTGTTATAGTCTATAAAGCACATGCTGATTTTCTTTTGAATTCCCTGGTGTGCTCCATTAGCCATCGTATGTTTACAATGTGATCCCTCATGCTTCTTCCTTTCCTGAAACCCACTTGGACCTCTGGGATTTCTCTCTCCATGTATGGTTGGAGTTTATGTTGCAGAATTTTGAGCATGATTTTATTTGTATGACAGATCAGTGCTACAGTTCTATAGCTGCTGGAGTTTCTTGTGTCTCCCTTTTTGTGGATGGGTATGTATATTGATCACTTCCAATCTGTTGTCCATTGTTTTGTTTTCCATATCTGCTGAAATATGTTGGTTAGCACTAGAGTTGACTCTGTCAATGTGGATTGCAGCAATTCCATTGGAATATCATCTGTTCCTGGTGATATGTTCTTTAAATGAACAGGTTGACTCAGCACCACCTGATTTTACTATGCCTCCCTCTTTTAATGTGCCCTTCCTCTTTTCCAATTGCCACTGCTGTGGTCTCCATGAGAGAGAAGATCAGACAGTACTTATCCCTCTCCCCCATTGTCCCCTTTTCCTCATGCATTGTGTCTTACTGAGATTATAAACCTGAGGAAACTGTTAAATTAATAATGTATAAAGCCCCTCTGGGGGCTTTTTGGCTGAAGAGTATGGTTGCTGTTGTTGTTGCATGCTTATAAATTTCCAGTCTAGAGCAACCCTAACATGAAACTTTCACAGGGTTTTAATGGCAAGGTTCTTCAGAGGGGGTTTGCCATTGAAATCTTCTGAGGCTGATATTACAACTTTCCCAAGCTCACCCAATGGGTTTTTATGGCTGAACTGGGATTCAAACCCTGGTCTCCCAATGTCCTAGTCCAATGGCCAAACCATCACACCATGCTGGCCCTTGAAGAGCAGTATACAACTACTTTAAATAAACAAATACATTTTGCACCAATTTTGCACTAATTTTTCTGGGCAACAAAAGGGCTTCTCTGCAATTTCTGAGTATAGCCAGCTCTTGCTATCCACGGGCTTGCCATCCACAGATCTAAGAATCCACAGATGGCCCCACCCCATTCACCCCAATGGTGTAATGTGCATGTGGCCGCATCAGTGTGGTTGCATATACAGCAAGCCGCCACTGGAAATGACAAAACCTGAGGTTCCAGAATGGAACCCCCATGGATACAAAGGACCAACTGTACTATTTGTACTTCAGGCTGCAAAGAACAAAAATAATTGGCAAAAAATTGTTTGCACAAAAAGTCATATAGTTTTCGTGCATGGAAAATGTGATTTGATGCAAGGAATGTGCATGTTGTGTAAAATACAGTGATTTGTGTACAAAAATATAATTATTGCCTTGTTCTTGTTGTTGTTTTGACAGAAAATCTGCAAGGAACTACATAATGTTTTCTGTGCAAAAATCTGTGTATTGTTCAAATCACATACAGTTGTTCATATTTGTGTAACATTTCTGCCTTTTGCTCAAATATACAGAGTTTTGTGCATGAAAACCTCATGCAGTTTTCTGCTTGAAAAATCCAATATTATTTTTTTCTGTACAACAACAAAAGATGTTCTGTCCCTAGGTGTGTTTTCTGTTTAGGAAAACAGTGCATATTTTTTCACACGTTAATTTGCTTTTACAAAATCCTTAAACGTGAAGAACTCACAGCTGGTCTCTTTTTGCTTGGGAAGATGTATTGAGTGTCAAGATACACTTTTTATTGTGGGTGCTGAGGATGTGAATATTAATGAGTATTCTTTACATCCCTGTACTAGGAGCTCATTCATATATCCAAATGAAGCATCTCATTTATTTCTACCTTTTATAATTTGTCTGAGCATTGTTTCCTCTGTTTATCATGATTTTCAAACCACAAATCTCTAGGGCAGAAAACAATTAGGAAAAAGCACAGAAAATATTCAGAGATATTTATCTTCTTAGCTTGATGGCTTTATTTTATTCTATTTTTTACCAGCCTCAAAGTAGACTGTAATAAAGTTGAATAATATCTGCATTCTCAGCAAGAGGGAGAAATGAAACAATCATTACAGAATTTTTAAAAATCCACTAAATACAAATAGTTTCCCAATAGACTATCACAGCAGGTTGCATCATATAAAAACCTGACTCAAGACTAGAACAAGCTAAACATAGCTAAACCCCAGGGCCACACAATCCTTGTTAGCTCTTTCTAAGTGAACACAGATGTTCTATAATCTCTCTGGCAAGGCTGTCTCTTTAGAAGGTGAAACAAGATATAAAGATAGAGGGGAAATATTCCAATATGAGCTACCAGTTTTAGCAAAGCAGGGGATTGGGAAAGTCAGTGTCAGCCCTGAAATAAAATGTTGTAGTCTGTTTACTTGGCATCAGCTCTTCTTTTTTCACATCTTGTAGGTGTCAGAAATTCTTTAATAACTTAGCAAAAACAAACAAACAAACAAACAAACAAAAATTGTCAGCTGTCAGGAGATTTCAAACTTAATGGCCCAGACCTTACAGCCCTAATCAAGCCAATTTATCTCTAACAAATTTCACCCTATCACTATGGTTACTGAACTTGGGTCATGCAGGTTAGAAAATCAGATGGGAAGTGTTATGAGGAAATGGGCCTGGTGAGTATACATGTGCAACTTCAGTTGTTTGTTCTTATTAGCATTATACAAATGGGATTTCAGAGGCAATGTGAATGCTTTGCATTTGACAACTATTAATACCTTTAAAAAAATGTTGCTAAGGAAGTTAAATGGAGTGTATCTACAATAGGTCTCATTAAAGTCATGGCTACAGCACAGCCAAATTTAATAGTTATTGTGTAATGCTCATAATAAACTTCATAAATTCCTTGGCGACTCTACTTTTTTCTGATAATAGAGGGCAAATGCCTTTCCATGATGGATTAGCCTGTATAATATAAACATTTGATAAGTTCTATCAGCTGCAGAGGCAATTATAAAGGGTGCAATGTTAGATCAATGAAAGCTATGTCAGGTCACTGAAGGACTAATGCTGAATGCTGCCAAAGATAGAAACAGGCAGTAGAAATTGGGGAAAAAATACATATTTGAACTACAGCTCCAAGAAGCTGGTATTCTAATCATCTGCTGCATTAGTACAATGGAAGCAGGGCTGAAAGTGGAAGTAATAACAGAAAAAAGAAGACAAAGTTCCTGACAGTGGTGAGGAAAACAAGAAAAAGCCAACAGCAGTGGTGATGGGGGGGGGGAGTACCATCTTCAAGCTGCCCGTTCCTTGAATGCATGTTTTTGTTTGGGGTGGGGGTCGTCAATGCCAGGAAACTGGAGGAGGTCAATAATCTATGCCATGGGACAGGCAGTTAACCAAACTACCCATCCCATAGCACCTTGTTTCTGAGAACCCAATAAGTCTGTAACTTTTTGCTAATTCACTCTACATTGAAGCAACAATATTTTAGCAATTTTGTTCTCAATGTAGGAAAGATTTCAAAAACTACATAGTTTTCAAATACTATTTACAGTCATGGCTTTATTCTGCACAAAATTTTCACATTTCTATAGGAGAAGGTGATCTGTACAGTATATTCTGTGTAGCAACTTGAATTTTGGGCTGCCCATCAGTGTGGAGGTTGCCACTTTTGCTGATACTGCTCTTCCTGGGTCTTATCACCTGATAGCTTTTGGTGCTACTTGCCTCTTCCCACCCCACTCCCTCATTCATCAGAAAGTTCACTCTATTTTTCATGCATTCTTTTAAAAGCATTTTTTTTAAATTTCTTCATATCTTTCCAAATGCATCTCTGCAGCCTGCAAATACTGCACCATTTTATTTTAATAATAATAATAATAATAAATTTTATTTTTATACTGCCCTTTGGTGAACCAATCTGGGTGATTTACAACATTAAAAACATACAACATAAACAGTATATTTCCCTCACCCCCTTGAAAAGTTATTAAACAATATATCAATTAAAATCACAATAACAAATTAAAAACAGAAAATAATACTAACAATTTAAAAGGGACCTGATTATTGTTCAGAGATCTCAGAGGAGCCCTTCAGCTATGTGCTTCTGCCTTTGAGCAACCTTTGCTAGAAGAGCTCTTGGTTGTTTGTTCCCATGGCAGAAATTGGCAGCTGGCAAATATTCCAACAATCCAAAAATATCAAAAATCTGAAACATTTCTGACCCCAAGCATTTTGGATAAGGGAGACCTAATCTGTACTAAAAGTTCCTAACATTATGAGAGGCTCTGTAGCATGTGTTCTTCGAGTGAGAACTGTGCAGAACAAGAACAGCAGAGAGCAAAATGAACCATTTCAGAATAACTGCAGAATAACTGATGTAGAAAAGGAGAAAGCATGGCTAAGACAACAAGCAGAAAATGGCATAATTAGAAGCTATGGCTAAACTTCTAGAGAGAAATGAAAACTAACAACTGCAGAGTAAAGGCTTGTTTATATTGCTACCACTAACATGGCAGTGTTTATATTTACCAGGATCCTGAAGACCACTTGAGGGCCACATGATTTCCATTCCTCAGTTAGATGGACAATTTGGTTCAGTTACAGATGAATGACATTCTCTCTCTCTCTCTCTCCCCCCCCCCCCCCCCATTTTCTGTTAAAGTACTTTTCAAAGTCTCTTCCTCTTCCTGCAGCATGGCAGAAATGCTAACCATAGTTTGTTCCCATAAGTTCCCAACTGTACAATGAAATCATAGTGTTTAGCTTGCTGAACTAAAGCAAATCATTTATCATTCTATAATAAATAAATCTGTATCAATATAGAACTGCTTCATGCTGCAAGTGGAGGCTGACAGGATGGAATTACTTAAAAATTAATATGTCAGGGATAAAGTCACTCTCACTTTCTATATGGAGGATTTTACTGACTGACTTCTATGGAACAGCATTCAGCATATATCATGACCCACCTTGTACTTTGAAACTGTGTAGTCCAGATACCATTTTACTATCAAGTTGCTGTTTGTGAACATTAAACCTGGCTCTTTGGAATATATAGTAAAGCTTACTTGCTATCTTTCTGAGTGAGGGAAGAAAACTGCCTTAGATCACTGTAATAGACCTTAATCGTGAATCGGATATCAAGGGAAGGTTCTCTCCCTTACACTCTCCCAATCTGCCTCGGAAGGTGATGAAACTGAGAGAAGGGTCTGCCCTGAAGGTATTACAGCTTTGGCAGGCTTGTGTAGGGATATGGCCCTTCAAATATCCTAAACTTTGAATTGTGACCAGAAATTAAGATGGTAGTGCACACACTGGTAACCTCAAGGCTGGACTTCTGAAATACGTTGTACATTGGGCTACCTCTGTACCAAGTTTGGAAACTTCAGCTATTTTTGAAACATGGCAGCCAGACTGATTACTGGGACATCCAGGAGTGATCACATCACATTAGTATTAAAATCACTCCACTGGCTGTCAATTATTTTCTGGGCAAGGCACAAAGTGTTGGTTATTTCCTTTGAAGCCCTACATGGTTTGGGTCCAGGATCAGCTTCTTCCATATAATCCTCCCTGTACTTTCAGGTCTTCTGGTGCACATTTACTCCAGTCAGCCAGGGCTAGGTTGGCAACTTTCTGCCAGATGACATTTTCTTTGGCCACCCCTAGACTGTGGAATGACCTGCCAGAAGATATTTGGTAGCTGAATATGGTGATTGAATTCAAACCAGCATTAAAGACTAATCTCTTTTGGCAGGCTTTACCTGGTGGCACAGTGATTAGATGCCAGTACTGCAGTCACAAGATTGTGAGTTTGTTCCCAGGCAAGGCTCCAAGGTTGACTCAGCCTTCCATCCTTTTGTAGGCTGGTAAAATGGGTACCCAGCTATTTGGGAGCAATTAGTTTACAGATTGTAAACCACTTAGAGAGTGCTGAGTTCACTGATAAGTGGCATAGAAATATACATGCTATTGCTATTGCTGTGATTCTTAAAATGTAAATTTTAAATGATGAATTTTAAATGTGGATTGTTTTAATATGTGTATATCTTGCATTTTTAATTGTATGCATGTCCTTTCAAATTGATGTGTTTTCTAAACTGATGTTTTTAACTGAGGTGGTGCATCTGTTAATTGTTGTTGTTTCCTGCCTTGATCCATGGAGAGAAGTGGTAAATAAATAAATAAATAAATAAATAGACTAGAAGCCAGCGGAACTGTTGCAACAATGGAGTAGCAAAAAAGAAAGCAGCCCTAGTTAGCAATTAGCAGTTAGCAACCCTAGTTAGCTAGTCTACACGTAAGTGTATTATGCAAATTGCTGCAGATTTTCACACATTCATTATGATGTTTCATTGTCTTCACTTTCCTGAGCAACTTTGAATCTATTCACCCTCCCTCTGTCAAAAAATGTGCAGCCATGTGAAACCATGTAAAGTGGTCAAAATAGCTGTAAGTTTGATAATGAGCATCCTCATGGACACTTGCAGATACTCCGGTAAAAACTGTGAATCCTTTTTTCAGCAGAGTTTGTGGAGTTTTGCACACACATATTCCCCCCCCCCCCATCACCCGATTTCTCCAAATTGCATGTGGCTGAATCACAGTGTATTCAATTGGAATGAAGAGTATTTTAATCGTGTAGACCAGGGGTAGGCAACCTTTCCCCTTTAAGGGCCGAGGGACTTCAGTTCCCAGAAGCCTCAGCCATGTTGGCCAATAGTCCCATGTTGGCCAATAGCTCCTGGGATTCTGGGAGCTGAAGTCCCTCGGCCCTTAAAGGGGAAAGGTTGCCTACCCCTGGTGTAGACTAACTCCTAGCAATAGCAGAATTTGGGCCAATTGAAATGTCCTAATACTTTTCAACACAGTGTTAAAAAACAAAACAGAGACCCTCAACATTATATTACTTTTGCTGGCAGAGAGGCAAAACAGACAGCCCCAAAGGAGCAGCTTGCCACTACCCCTTTGAGCACCAGATCGGGGCTGCAGCAACTGCATTCCATGGCCCCAATCCAGTAATTTACCAGCTCCAAAAGAAGCAGCAGAAAGCTGTTCTTTTTGGAGGTGGCAAAAAGCCACCCTTGCCACCACTGCTGCACTTTTTGGTGCTCCTTTTGGTGTGCCAAAGGAGTGCTGTAACACTGCCTGCCATGCGGGCAGGCAGGCAGTGTGATGCTGGCATTAGGGTGGAGTCGGGGCATGTGCCATGCAGCCACCACACCCCCAGTCCACTCTGATGTCAGCGTTTCTTGCTGATCTGTATAGCCTCAGAGTTCTATAGAAAAGTAGGCATTGCATACACCAACAGCTCACAATCTGCACATGTGAGGGAATGCCTCACCCTGCAGTACCACCTCCCTCCCACATTTTGACCATGAGTGCTTGTGATGCCCACATGGCTATGACTGTTGGAATATGGATGGGTTATACAGTCAAAGGAGAAATGTAGAGATGTGTGTGTGGAAATTTCCTCATGAGAACAACATCTAGAGAAACAAAGAGAACTCGACAGCAGGGGGCCAAGAAGTCAAAACAAGTACAGTTTTAGCTAGGAAAAACATAGCCAGTACATCAACAAGGTGAGCTCATGGGAAAGTAGTCACATGGGGGATGATAGACAGCTAGAGGCTGGGTTAAAATACATCATACAGGCATTATCCAATCAGCATAAGGTTAACACCCAGAAGGTGGAGTATGGGAAAGGCCAAAAGTTTCTTTGTTTCTTCTGTTTATATATACAGGCACTGTGTGTGCATGTGTCGTTAGATGTGGTTAACTATGGAGTTAGTTTTTGGCTTTTAGTTTTTGAGTATGCTTATACTGCTTTTACAATGTACCTCCTGGATCTGGAAACATGGATCTGTAACTTTTCTTTTCTACAACATCAGCAAGATGTGTTCCTATAGTGGATTGTATGTTTTTCTTATTTACTTTATGGAACAATAAGGCTCTACTTTAGAACTACAAGAAGTGTCTGCATGCTTTTAGCATGGGAAAGGCTGATGAAGGAAGCTGTTCTTCACTATATTCTACTGTACTCTGTACTCTGCTGGATTCTGCACACCACATCCAAATATCAACAATGCCTATATCTAAAAGTTACCTTATTAAATAAGATCATAAGAAGAGAGGTACTGTATCAGAACAAAGGCCTATCTGGTCCAGCTTTTCATTTGTAGAATATCCCTGTGATGAGTCAGCTAGCAGGATAAAATCAATATCTTCTTTCTTTCTTTCTTTCTTTCTTTCTTTCTTTCTTTCTTTCTTTCTTTCTTCTTTCTTCTTCTTCTTCTTTCTTTCTTCTTCTTCTTCTTCTTCTTCTTCTTCTTCTTCTTCTTCTTTCTTCTCATGTTTTCCAGAAACCAGTATTCAGAGGCAAAACACCTCCAACATTGGAGGTAACTTATAGCCATCAGTATTAGTAATTGCTGATAGTCTACATTCAAAGTGATCTTGTAGCATCTTTGAGACTAACTGAAAGAAAGAAGTTGGTAGCATGAGCTTTCATAGGACGTTATCACACACAGGTCTCAAAGCGGCAAGAAAGCGGTATGGAATCAATCCAGAACTATATCGGTATAGACCCCACAAGACGGAAATGGCTATCAGACGCAACTAGCATCATTGCGCAATTAACGAAACTGTGATAGATGCGCTCCTGGGAACTGTATCTGCTGTTCACACACAAGTGAGAAGATCCCTTCCAGAACCCAGCAAGGATGTTCTTGCTGCCCAATCAAAACAGGAAGTACACGTCATAAGATGCTTCCTCACAGATCCATGGGAAATAGCGCGGGGAACCATGGGTCATGTCGAGGAAATGCTCCACGATACGTATCTCGTGATCAGACATACAGCGAAAGCGGTATTATTGCGATATCATTCTGGTTGCGCAATTGTAATTCCCCAAGAAACCAGCATTCAAAAGAACGGGGATGATGCCACATTGGGACGGGGTTGGGACGGGGTTCTGTGCGATGTCGTGTGAACACACGGGGGAAAAACCGCAATAGGACGGGATTGAGTGTGGATTCTTTCTGCTTTAGGCCCCGTGTGATAACGTCCATAGACTTCAACCTACTTCCTCAGATGCATGTTTGGAGTGGAGAATCCAGAGACAAACCTGTGTGAGAGAATGTCAATTCAAATTGAAAAGCTTGTGGCTATGGAGATGAGGTGATAAGTTTAGCTTTAGCAATGGCAGTTGGGGGACAAAGGCAGGAGGAAGGATTTTGCTTAAGACCAAGGAGAGCAGATAACCATATGAATGAGTATTGGAATTTGACATCATCATGTATCTATGGTGCATTTATTGAGATCCTTTCACAGTTTAATGTTGCATGGTTAATTTTATCACCACTTTGGGAAATTTGGCATGGGGCCAGACCAAATATCAAGAAGAGAGTGGACCTTATTGACATCACACTATTTTGGTAACCTCCTTGAGAGTCTTGGGATGTAAGTTCACAGGGACACATCTGTCCTGGGGGCTACTGGGGCCACCTCATTTCCCAGGTGACAGTGGGGCCACTGAGAGCCAGTATGGTGTAGTAGTTTGAGTGTTGGACTGTGTCTCTGGAGATCAGTGTTAAATTCCCTGCTCAAGCATAAAAACCCACTCCATGACCTTGGGCAAGTCAAACTCTCTCAGACCCAGAAGATGGCAATGGCAATGGCAATGGCAATCCCCTCTAAAGAAACTTGCCAGGAAAACCCTATGATAGGTTCACTTTAGGGCCACTATAAGTCAAAAATAACTTTGAGGCACACAGCAACAAAGTGGGACTACCCAGTGACCTCATCACCATGTGAGATCCCAGGGATTATATTCTGTGATCCTCGCCCAGCCGGAACCAGACTAGAATGGTGGATTTTTCCCTCTCATTTCTGGATTTAGTTTCTCAGTTGAAGGATGAACAATTATACACTTATACAATATTACAAAATTATAGCTATTGGTTATTTTAGCTGCCATGTCTCCATTATGTGGAATCCTGAGATTTGTAGCTGGGAAACTTCTCTAGAGAGCTCTAGCCCACTCCCCTATATTGCATCATTAGAACCAGATAATTCTAAATATCTCGCAAACTACAAGTCCCAGGATTCCATAGCAAAGAGCCCTGACTGTTAAAGTGGTATCAAATGACTACAAACATGCAACTTTTTTTGCTATTTGCCATTAGGTCCTCCATGACCCCCCTTCTTTGATCATCAAAATTCCTGCTCAATGTGGATATACCCCCACCCCGTCACTTTATCCCCACCAGACTGATCAGAACCATTCTTGTTTTTAATGTAATGGGAATGATCTTTCCTTATGTGAAAGTTTCTGGAAGTGCTGAAGTTATGTATGTTCTCTATTCTATTCTTTTTTCATGCATCAGAAGAAATTCCATCTATTCATTTCCTGCAGCCAACAGACCAGAAATAAACCCAAACACAGTGGTATTAGACCACCTGCTTTGCAAACCAAAGGTCCCAAGTTCAATTCCCAACATCTCTGAGCATGCTTAGGAAAAACCCTGCCTCAAACACAGGGAGCTGCTGCTGGTGTGTGTGTACATGTGTCAATGCCAGGCTAACTCAATATAAAGCAGCTTCCTATGTTCCCTGTTACAGCAATCTCAGGAGAGGATGCAGACAGGTGGCCCCTGGGCTACGCTGGGAAGCAGAGGATCGAGGTCACTGCTACCACACACAGTGGCCCCAATTCTCCTGTTTGCTGGCCCGGAAAAGAGTGGCAAAATGCCGCTCCTTTCAGAGCCGGCCAATAGGGTGCCCGAAGAGCAGCCGCACGGCTCTTCTGCACCCCTTCTGGCACAGCGCATCAAGGTGCTGTGCCAGGAGGACATCCTGACAGCACACACCATGCATAATGGCATGCACTGTGATGACGTCTTCAGAGAGGGGTTGAGGCAGCTGCTGTATCCCTTCCTCCAGGAAGGCTCAAAGGGCCATCTGTAGAGGCCCTCAGACATAAAAAACACACACTATTACCTAAGTACTATCAGAACAAAAGGGGGGGGGGTCATTTCTATTTTGAACAAAGCAGAGTTCCCTTTTACTTTTTACCTAGAGGAACTGAAGTTTGTTTAAATCATGAGTGTACCCCAGCCTATGGGGTACATGTGATTCTGAACAACCCTCCTGTACTCCATTAATTGTCCCCCATCAGTTCTCCAAAGGCTCCTGACCAAACATTTTTTCAGCACAAATCACCTGCAAATTTGGCAAAAGTGCCCCTACCTAAGTGCACATACCCAAAATGTCCTTATCAAATCCCCCATCCCCTCAGCTCCTCTTTCAAATAACTTTATTTCCTTCCGCTTTGGAAGGGAAATGAAGAGAAACTGAGGTATTTGGGGATAGTCATGGGAACAGGGTGCAGCTTAAATGCTAATTAGAAAGAATAGTATTAAATTATTCTTTGTAATTATGAATGTTTTACTAACAAAGATGAATTAGTAGTTTATTTAAAACTGGATATGAAACTTTCCAATCTCCTCATCTGATGGGAGAAAGAGGAGTGAAGGGAGAAGGAACAGAGTGTGGGTTTGAACAGCATGTTTACATAGTGGAAAACTGATTTCATGTTATATATGAACTGGACTTTATGCTTTTGGCCATCCCCTCCCTCTCCACAAAGGAGGAGTGGGAGTGGGGATGGGCTGTTTACTGCCCTCCCCATATAGGAGACAGGCTAATTTAACAGCCATGGTGTGAGACCTTGGGGGCAGAGCCTGAGGCTTATGAGGCAGCCTCCCCAGGGTGTCAGAGCTCTTCAGCAGATAGAGGACTACAGATGTCTCATCTGTCCTGGATAGGGTTTTTGCCTGGGTGGGAGGGAGAGATTGCTTCCCCCCCCCCCCCCCCATATCTACCTCTTATAGGGATTCGCTCTCTGGTCCCTCCTGGCTGTCAGGTGTTGTTGGAAACTTGGGAGTGACTGCTGGTCCTCCTCATGTCATGGTGATAGGCCTAGATGGGCCTTGATTACCCTTTGTGCCTGGCCACAGGGCTCTTTCCCCCACCCTTGGCCCATTCCCACCTGGCTGCGGGAATCCTTTCCCTCCTCTGCCATGGGTATTGGCCTTGGCCGGTTGTTGTGGTTGCACTGTAGGGAGAGAAGTGAGGCTTGCTGGGACTTTCCAGGTTGCAGGAATCCTCTGGCCTTTCCCTCTGCACCATCTACATGGGGATTGGCCTGGTCTGTGGTTGGGCTGTGGGGAGAGCCACTAGGCTCCTCCCTGTTGTCGCTTCAGCTGGGCCTTGCTCGCTGCCCCCCTTTTTCTTGGTGCTGCTGGTCCATTTAGCCTTGTGCATGGCCTTGCCACTCCCCCTCCGCTTTATCTTTGTGGCAACGGGCTCTTACCTGGCCTGGTCTATATCCATTGGCTGTGAGGCTGCGGCATCAGGCACATTGGTGCTCGAGGCACATCCCCCCCACCCTTTGAGTCAGCCCTGCTGTCCCCTCTCTTTACTGGAGTGCTATTTCATCTGCCCTGACCTGGGGTGTCCCTGATAGCACTGCACCTTTTGGCTTCCTCTGGGTGACTTAGTGGTTTGAATGTTGGGTCTATGACCCTGGTGATGGAGGTTTGAGGCCCACTTTGAGGGGATAAGCCCCTAGGGTGCCTGTAACTGGGGAGCTGTTTTCACTTAGCTATTGCATCCCATATTCCAAGTGTTCTCTTTGCTTGATTTTTTATTGCTATGGGTTGTATTTTGGAGGAATCCCCCTCATACATTCACACTTTGGTTGGACAGAACTGTTGTTGTTGTTGCTATTATTAACATTGTTGTCATTTTTGTTTTGTTAGGATACACATATCCTTCCATTGTTGTGGGTTCTACTCACCTTGGCCTGCTGTTGTGTTGCATGACTCGAAAGAAGGGTAAAGGGGAAGGGGCCTGCATGACCTTTAAACATTCAATTGTTCAGCCTTCTTCATCTAGTGATGAGGCTGAAGACTTCATGATGGAGGAAATGTTTTTCAGAATTAGGGCACTGGAGGAGGCTCATGGTAGGCCTTCCCAGCCACTTCCCTCATGAGGTCCTCCAAACATTCTAGGTGGGCTATGCTCTATGAGGAAATGAAAGCTCATATTTTTGCTTTGGAACATGAATGGTCTGGCCATGGAGTGTCATCTGCGCAGGTGATCCACTCCTCTTTCAGTCAGGAATACTTGGCTGTGGTTGATCCTGAAGAGGTTGTCCAAGCAATGTTAGTGTCATCCTCTACAGGTGAGTCTCTGCTCCAGTATAGCAATGCTCTGCCAGGCTATTCTTGGCCCTGGGGGTTTCCAGGCCAGCATCACCAATATGCAGCTCTGATGGGTGGTGATAAGGGTGGTGATAAGGGAGGAGTGGGTATAGTTGGACCTATGATGCCATTTGGTTGGGCTGTGCCCCAACCAGCTTGGGGAGAGTGGTCAGAATCCTCATTTCAGTTGGTCCCACATTTATGGCCACCTGTTGACCAGCACTGGGGTGGGCCTCAATGTCACTCTAGTTATGCTGGCGTGTTCCCTTCTGCCATTCCATTTGGTGAGATATCTCTCCCTCAGGGTGATCATCTGCTACAATCTACTTACTATCGATAAGATTTTGAGGGGTGAATATATAGATATTTTCACGTTACTATATCTCAAACTGGAAAAGAAGGAGAAGGAGGAGCTGGATGACAAACAGAAATAAAAATTTCATAGGAAGAAGGTTGAGCATAATTTTTCAAATTAGCTTAATGATTTCCATATTTATAATAATAATAATTTTAATAATTTTTATTTTTAACCTGCCCCTCTGCTCAGCAACCGGGGCGGCATACAGCAAATTAAAACAAACAACAGTTAAAACAATCCTTCAGCCCAATCCCTAACCCTCCCACCCCTTAAAAATAAATTAAACTAGAGCAATATTAAAATAGCAATTCAAACAACATAGATACAATACATTGAGCAAAGCAACTTCTAGAGAAAGCAGACAATGGAGGCAGGGAAACAGGGAACAATCCAGACTCCTAATCTGGTCGGGAAATTATTCTGGGAAGGCCTGCCGGAAGAGATCCGTCTTTACTGCTTTTTTGAAGCAATCAATGGTGGTGATAAGACGGATCTCATCCAGCAGCCATTCCATAGTCTGGGAGCGATTGCCAAGAAGGCCCTCTGGGAGGTCTGTGACAGCCCAGTTTTCATAGGCTGCAGCAGGTTCCTCCCAGAGGACCGAAGTGTGCGGAGGGGATCATATGGGAAGAGGCGGTCCCAGAGATAAGATAGACCCAAGCCATGTGGGGCTTTAAAGGTTAAAACCAACACCTTGTAGTGTGCCCGGAAACTAATCGGCAGCCAGTGGAGAGATTTAAGCACAGGTGTTATATGCTCCCTCTTAGATGTTCCGGTAATTAGCCTGGCTGCCATGTTTTGTACTAGTTGAAGTTTCCGGGTTAGGCACAAGGGTAGCCCCATGTAGAGTGCATTGCAGTAATCCAGACGTGAGGTTACCAGAGCATGTACCACATTTTCCAGATCCCTCATGTCCAGATAAGGCCGCAGTTGGCGTATCAACCAAAGCTGATAACAGGCACTCCTGACCGCCGCATTCACCTAACTAGTCATGTGAAGAGACAAATCTAGGAGTACCCCAAGCTGCGAACACAGTCCTTGGAGGAGAGTGTGATTCCATCCAGGACTGGAGACTGTATTCCCAAATCTGGTTTCGGGCCCATGACTGTCAGTACCTCTGTTTTGTCTGGATTCAGTTTTAATCTGTTTTTCCTCATCCAATCCATTACCGCTCTGAGACAGTCATTAAGAGGAGAGACACCATCTGAAATCTGAACCGATGATCTGGTCATGGAGAAGTATATCTGGGTGTCATCAGCGTACTGATGACACCACGCTCCATGCCTCCGAATGATCTCACCCAGCAGCTTCATATAGATGTTAAATAGCATCAGGGGCAGGATGGCACCCTGAGGGATGCCACAGTTAAGCTCAATTTTGGAAGAACAACTGTCCCCGAGCCTCACCTTCTGGGATCTGCCTGAGAGGAAGGAACAGAACCACTGCAGAGCAGTGCCTCCAATTCCTAACTCTTTCAGATGATCCAAGAGGATAGAATGATCTATTGTGTCAAAAGCCACTGAGAGATCCAAGAGCACCAGCAGGGTCACACTACCCCTGTCGATGCCCAAGCGGAGGTAATCAGTCAGAGCAACCATGGCAGTCTCCACTTCATGTCCTGTCCTGAAGCCGGTTTCAAATGGATTAAGATAATCGGTTTCATCCAAGACTGCTTGGAGTTGGGAAGCAACTGCCCTCTTGATCACCTTGCTTAAAAAGGGCAGCAAGGAGACTGGTCTATAATTATTCCTGTCCAGGGGGTCCAGGGAGGACTTTTTCTGGAGTGGCCTGACCGCCACCTCCTTTAAACAAGATGGAACAATGCCCTCCCTGAAGGATGCATTGATGGTATCCCAAAGGAATACTCTCAACGCGTCACCCCCCTGGATGACCAGCCAAGATGGACACAGATCGAGGGGGCAAGTCATCTTCCTCACTCTTCCAAGGAGCTTTTCCACATCATCGGTACTCACAGATTGGAACTGATCCAGTAAAGTGCCATCAACGGAATTGCTGGACACCTCATCTATGGATTCTGTCAGAACACTGGCATCCAAGTCAGCCCTTATCTGAGAGATTTTATCTGCAAAGTGGATGTTAAACGCATCACAGCAGGCCGTCGTCGGGTTAAGTAAGGGATTTGGTGCAGGGGGTACCTGCATCAGCTCCCTCACTACCCTAAACAGCTGTGCTGGACGGGACTCTGCAGACGCAATACGTGCAGAGGAAAAAGATCTCTGTGCTGCACGTATTGCCTCCCGATAGGAATCAAGATGTCTCCTATGGCGAGTTCTGTTGGATAAGAGTCAAGTCTTCCACCATTTTCACTCTAGTTGTTGTCCAGCTCGCTTCATCCTCCTAAACTCCTCTGTATACCAGGGCTTATGATTTGGAGTGGGCTGTAAAGGATGCTTGGGAGCGATTGTGTCAATAGCCTTGGTAAGATAGGTGTTCCAGGTGTTAACCAAAGCTTAGACTGAATCCCCGGCGTTACCAACCATTAAACCCTCTAAGGCTTTCTGGCAACCAATTGGTTCCATTAGCCTTTGAGGGTGGACCATTCTAATGGGTCTGCCACCCCCGGAGGGGCAGGCAGAGGCTCTTAGTTCCATCTTGACCAGGAAATAATCCGTTCATGACAATGCAGAGGTCTTTATAATCTCTGCCCACGGATATTCCTGTTCCGTACTAAAGACTGCATCGAGGATATGACCCGCACAGTGTGTAGGCCCGACAACCAATTGGGATAGGCCCATGTTTGTCATGGTTTCCATGAACTCCCGAGCCGCACCTGTTAGATTTGACAAACTGGTCTCGAGTGGAATTTTGAAGTCGCCCAGAACCAGAAGTCTGGGCGACTCCAGAAGCAGCTCTAAGACCAGTTGGGTCAGGTCAGTCAGGGAGTCTGTTAAGCAACAGGGTGGCTGGTATACCAACAGAATCTCCAAACTATCCCTGGTTCTCAGGCTAAGGTACATACACTCTATGTAGGCTGTTTTCCAGCTAGGCTTCCTGGTCAAGGTTAGATTGTTCCTATGAACCAAGGCCACACCGCCCCCCCCACCCACTTTCCCTTATCTGCTCACTGACCGAGTACCCGGCTGGGAGGGCCTGCACCCAAGTTACAGCACTGGCATCCCCAGTGCTGAGGTTATAGCTAAAGCCCAGCCTACTCAGGCAGCTGCCCTGATCCAGTATATGGACATTATTCACAGGGCTTACATTGACTATGCTGACCCTGCTTGGCTGCTGTTTGACGAAGCCTTTCGCATGTGGGCAGCCTTATATCCCACAATGTGTTGGGATATGTTGCATTCCCAGTTGTGGATGCAACTGATGATGCCGGCCTGCCCAATCCAAGGGGAATGCACTCTCAGTGGGCATCTGGTGCAGAAATTGGGTGGCCCTTCTCCTTCTAAGCCACAGAATTCCTCTGGCCAATCTCAGAAACTCATCTGTTGGGAGTTTAGTTTTCAGGGTGTTTGCAACTGTAAGGCATGCAGATACAGCCATGAGTGTTCTGTATGCAAAGGCCATCACTCCTTTCAAAATTGCACCAAGGGCCAAGCCCAACTGGGCTACAACAAGGATGACCAAGCTAATAGAAAACCAGGTGGAGCTCCCCTGCTTTCAGGGCCCCAGTCCAATCAAGCTTGAGGTTCTTCAGAGAACTTGTCATCTTATCCAGATTCTGGGATGGCACATTATCTGCTTCATGGTTTCAGTGCGGGTTTTTTAATCCCTTTTCAGAGCACCCGATGTTCATTTTTAGCTAACAACTTAAAGTTGGTTAGGGGGATGGAACATATCATTAGACAAAAGACTGATAAAGAGGTGGCTGAGGGTCATGTTTTGTGCCCCTTTTCAGTACCCTCACTCCTAATTTGAGGGTTTCCCCAATGGGTGTTGTTCCTAAGAAAGCGGCAGGTGAATTCCATATTATCCACCATTTATCTTATCCTCCTGGTCAATCGGTTAATGATGCCATCCCCCATGAGTTATGTATGGTTCATTAAACTTCTTTTGATACTGCTATTCACCGTGTTCGGAGCTTTGGTGTGGGGATTGAGTTAACTAAATGCAACATCAAATCTGCATTTCGCTTGTTACCTATTCATCCTTTGGATTTTGAATTGTTAGGTTTTAGGTTTGATGGACAGTTCTCCCAATGGGTTGCTCAGTTTCCTGTGCAGCCTTTGAAGCATTCAGCACCTTTCTTGAATGCGTCCTCAGGACAAGGACCTATCTCAGGGGATTTATCCATTATTTAGATGATTTCTTGTTTATTGGGTCATCTGGTTCAGGGGTGTGTTCATTTTTACTCAAAGAATTCAGGCCTTATCAGACAATCTGAGTATTCCTTTGGCGCCTGAGAAAACAGACAGTCTGGCTACAAGATTGGAATTTTTGGGAATATCTATCGACAGTGTTAGCCAGTTATCTAAACTCCTAGATGACAAGGTGTGAGACAGGGTAATTCCTGTCACAGTCCAAGGCTACGCTCCATGAATTTCATGCTTTCATTCAAGCTGGGCTGATGCCAAGACAATAGAGAAGAACATTTTTTAAAAAATCTGTCACTGTCCATATTCTCCTCCCATCCCATGGGTTTATCTTAGAATACTTGTGCAATGATAGGAAAAAGCGAGTGCTTAATCAACACTTTGGAATTGTGCCAATGCAAGCAGATAAGATTCAAAGTGTCTATAATTGAGTCAGCATTTAAAGAAATATCTCAGTCCAAAACTATTCCAACATAGATTTTATTGCAAAGCTTGTGGTTTATAACAGGTTATTTATGTGATGGTTTTCAATAAAACTTTTATTTTTTAATAATAATAATAATATACAACAACAACAACAACAAAAGCACATAACATATAAGCAAGTTTTATATATATATATCTAAAACTATTTTCCACATTCTTTTTCTCCACATTTCTAACAGTACTGGTAAGGACATCATAGCTGACAATGTTACACAATTAACTCAGAAAGAGCAGATGGACCCAGCTAGTTCATATAGTCTGGCATCATGGTGGGAAGTATGTGAAACTGTATGTTACAGACAGCCTTATTCTAGGAAGAACAAGGTTGGAGCTTCTTTGATTTATTTCTTTTGTGCTCACATCCAGGGTTAGTGTTTGCACCACCTTTCCCTAGTACTAAACACCACATAAAATATTTTACTGGGACACATTATCTCTGAGAGTAGAAATTACATGCATGCCACTTTCTGAATTATCATTTGTGTAATGTGTTTCCCATATAGTTGGGACCATAAATCATGACAGATTTTACCCATTTCTTAGGAAATTTTGCTGGCATGTTTAAAAAATTATCCTTGAACACATGGGAAGCATTTTATTCAAAGCAACAAATTATGAAAGTGGCATCAGAAATCATGTAAACATACTTCCTTTTGTTCAACAGTGCTTCTCTTTGCTCACTTCTCTCTTCAACCTATACACATTCTTCAAATTTGCTCCTGAACATTCTGCCCCATTCACACCAGGAGACTTCCCTCAAGAGGAACAAATTTGTTCATCTTGTCATCATTTACAAATTTGTTGTTGTGAAAGAGCAGAAAAGGCATAAGATGAACAATTATGTTGGTAACACTAGATTTGTCCAGGGTAGTCAATGAAGTATGGTAATGTGGCCAGAGAAATCCAGGTTGAATATGGGCTGCCTACTGCCCAGCTACAGGGCAGTGCAATAGGATCTGTCTTTAAATTTTAGATCCCGTGTTTACTCTGGTGGGAGGTCCCGCCAGGGTAGACACAGGATCTAAAATTTAAAATCAGATCCTATTGCACTGCCCTGTAGCTGGGCAGTAGGCAGCCCATATTCAACCTGCGTTTCTCTGGCCACATTACTATACTACATTCTCATAGTGCTGCTATTCCACTTTTACTGCTCTGGCTCCCTCCTATTGCTTTTTCAAGTTTGTAGTTCAGTGAAGCCTAAGAGTTCTCTGTCTGATAATTCTAAATGCTTCTTCCTAAACTGCTAATCCCAGAATGCAATAGGAGGCAGCCAGAGCAGTTAAAGTGAAATAGCAGCACTAAAGTGTGCAGTGCAGTAATCTAGTGGGCTTCTTGTGCAGCTTTTTAAAAATGGGAAAATCCCATTTTTGAAAAGCTGCGGGAGAAGCCAAGGTTGCATATGGGCTGCCTACTGCCCGGCCACAGAGCAGTATGATAGGATCCATCTTTGAGTTTTAGATTCTGTGTCTATCTTGGTAAAACTTCACTGTGCAATAATCTCCTGTGACTCCACTGTAATTTATTATGTTTGATTGAAAATTCAGTGACCATTGTACAGCTACCACTTTAAAAGCAGTTAACACACTTTGAAGGTTGGTTGAATCAAGAAATGAAAACAGTGCCTGGCTGTAATACTTGGTTTTCTGATCAAGCTGTTTTCAGTTCTAGCAGCTATGCTATTATACAACTATAGTCTGGCAATAGAGAAAGGGTAGTAAAAATCTTTTCTTGTCTTTTTAAAAGGTCTCACTGTGGCCTCAGCTGAGTAATGTGCCCAGCTAATGAAGTCCCAAAAGTGTGAGAACTTTATATTACAATTGGCAGCAACCTACTCTAAAACTACTTTCATCTTCCATAAAAATTAAAAATACAAAAGCTCAAATGAATGCAATGAATTAACAATAACTTGTTTATTTGAAATTAGGATGTAGTTCTGTCCCTAATAAAATATAAGCATAATTAGCATGAAGTCTTGTTTTGAAGATAAGTTGACTCAATATGTCAGAGCTGCCTTTCTTTTTTAATGATGACTGAATTTTACCTCCAGCTGCTGTAAATTTGGTCCTTCGAAATACTTTGACAAGACAGAAGGTAGGCATGCTATTCTTTGGTGAAGCCTCTGTACTTGCTGATATTTTGAAATCTCACTGGGTTAGACTTTGGCATGCTCTGAATAGCAGTTCCCTGTACTTGAATTTCAGTGCTTTAATGTTGCCAGAAATGTTGAAAATGTCTTTAAAAATTAGAAATGCACTTTCTCACTGAGTTAGACTTTGGCATGCTCTGAATAGCAGTTCCCTGTACTTGAATTTCAGTGCTTTAATGTTGCCAGAAATGTTGAAAATGTCTTTAAAAATTAGAAATGCACTTTCAACTGGATATATGAGGATATTTTGTCCAATAGTGTGTGTTGATTCTGCTGTAATTGTCTGTAAATGGCTAAGGGCAAATCAGTTCAGGCTGAAACACCCTGGTGCATGTTCTGGAAGGCTATGTTTTACAGTGGCTGTGTTTCTAGCCTGCTGCAAAAACCTGGCATTAATCTGGGCCATGACCCATGGAGATCAGGCTGAACAGCTATTTGGAAAGGGCTACAAATATCCTTGCACAAACTGATTTCACTTCACTTACACAGCAGCCATGACTCTCTTCCTCCTTCACCTGCAACATCAAGTAGACACTCCAAATCTACTGCAGAAGGTCCCCCAATGCTCTATGGGAGATTTGGGACACTGTAAAGGATTGTATGAAAGCCAGTGTGATGTGGTGGTGTCAGCATTGGACTACAACTCTGGAGATCAGGGTTCTATTCCCCATGTAAACCCACTAGGTGACCTTGGGTGATTCAGATACTCTCAGCCCAAGAAAACTTTATGATAGGTTCACCATAAGTCAGAACTAACTTGAAGACACACAACAACCAACAACAACTAAACAACCTCATATAGTGTATAGGATGGGGATTCACCAGGAGTATCCAATGATTGGGTACCAGTGCATACAACTGTGTTGTTTAGAGTGCAGTTGGACATCAAATGTGCAGCTGGGAAACAACTATGCAACTGAAAAATTGAGAATGTTCAGTTGGAAAAAAAATGAAGAAAAATGAAACACAAGATTCTTAAATATTTATTAACCACTAAAATGACAGAGATGTTACCAAAAAAATAGCCCACATCATATTAAAATCATATTTGCCCATATCATATTTCTTCTTTTTTATTCTCCTCCTTGAAGTAAACCTTCTTGAAGTACTCTTGATTTTGTTTTCAAGGCCTATCTAACATACTATGTTCCTTTTTCACTGAGGAGTGGGCAAACTGAAAATCTGCTTTAACCTCCCTTGGGATATAACTCCATACTAGTGCCTAATCAGATGAAGAGATACGATGCTCAATAAGAGAAATTAAGAGTTCACTCTTATTACCACTGACTACTTAATGAGTTGCCCTCACATTGGGATGAGAGACTAGATTTTTAGTTCTAAGAGTATTGCTGCCGGAATGGTGCATAAGCACCACAGTATCTCTTTTTCCTAGACAGTGCAGCCTGTGGCCAACATACATTTATCACATTGCTTGCACTGTATTTTATACTCCTTCTTCATAACATATATAGATCACCTCAAGGTCTCCATTTGATGGTGGTGGTGATGATAGTACTTCAGATAGGGATGGGTGAGGGTTTTCTAAGCCAAAGAGGCTTCTGCAAGCATGCCCTTCCAGCACCCAAAAAGCCTCAAGGTTTTGAGGAACATGTCTCATGAAATCCCAGTGAGTTTTTCTTCTCTCCCTTCCAGGGTCAGTCTTTCCACCTTCCATGTAAATGGTGTGGGGTGTCTGGCAATGGAAGGGACATAGGGCCTTTGCAGACTGCCAGAAATAATGCAGCTTGAGTCCACTTTAACTGCCCTGGCTCAGTGCTAGGGAATCATAGGAACTGTAGTTTATTCTGAGACATTGAGCCTTCTCTGTCAGAGAACTCTGGTGCCACAATAAACAACAATTCCCATGATTCCCTAGCACTGAGCCAGGGCAGTTAAAGTGGATTCAAGCTGTATTATTTCAGGAAGTCTGTAAAGGCCCTTAGCCTCTTTCATTGTTGCAGCCCGCTTTTTCCCAAAAATAATTAAGGATAGGGGGAAGATTGAAGGTTGAAAAAGATACATGGAATTATTGAGCTAGTCATGATACATTTCTTGCCAGAGAATCATGGCACTTTTAATGCAGTCTGTGATTTCCAAATGAGAAAAAGATGTTCTTTGTGTAAGTTTTTATTCACTGAAAGTCACGTTGGCCATTTTTGTTCTTCAGGGAGCACTCCTCCTTATGTGATCTTTCACTATTCCCCAAGATGAGATTTTTGTTATCTATGGTAAATTGACCTTTGAAATTTTTAACAACAGGGGAAGAATTGGATGCTGCAATTCTATTCAAAAAATGTCCAACTGAACTTAACAGGGTTTACTTTTGGATGAACATTTAAAGTGGTTACATTTGACTGGATCAAAATAGCTTATTCACTTGCATAAAACCTGTGTATGAGTAAACATGAGGTTGCTACTCTAATTGCTTTGATTTTTCTTGACCATATATAAGATTTGGTTTCACTGACATTTCTTTAATTTTAAATGGCCAGACCATATTTTGGCAGCCAGAAAAACTGTGTGTAGTTCTCCTTCTGTCACCTAGGAAACAAAAAACCTGATTTCTCAGCATTTCATCCTACCCACTTAGTGGTTTATCATTTATTGGTAAGCATCTTGAAGAATGTTCTGAGGAAATATTGAAAATCTATCCAGAGAATGGGCTGGGGTAGGGTGAAGAAGGAAGAGAGAGATTAAGGAATTATTTTATTTTATTCCGTATGACTTAACATTTACTGTTTGTTTTAAAACATTGTTGATTAGTATATAGAATTGTAAAATTCTCATCCTAATTAAGGGGGGGATGCAGATGAGCGGCCCTGGCCACCCCAGGAAACGGAGGATCGGGGGCGAGGCTGCTGGATGCATCGGCCCCAATCCTCCCTTTTGCTGGCCTGGAAAAGAGCAGCAAAATGCCGCTCCTTTCAGAGCCGGCAAAAGGGTGCCCTAAGAGCTGCCGTGCAGCTTTTTGGTGCCCCCTTCCCATGCAGTGCATCAAAAGGCTGTGCCGGAAGGATGTCCTAACACCAAGTGCCATGTGTAACAGCACGTGGCATCAGGACATCTTCGGGGAAGGGTTGAGGCGGCCGGCGTGTGGCTGCCCCTCCCCATCCCTGCCTCCAGGATGGTCCAAATGGCCCGTCTGTAGAGACTCTAACTTTTCTTAAGCCTTGCCTTGCCCACAAACCTATTCACATATGGTAGGTTGAGCCACAGCTCCCAAAAGCACCAGAAAACATGATCATTGGCATTATCCAATGCAATAGCATACGGGAAGGAAACAGTATGGGGAAGGCAACTATATAAAGATGTATTGCTCTTGAACAATACAAACAAATACAATATGTGTTTGTTATAATTTCTCCCTCATCCCATTCACCACCCTTGTATTATTTTTCTCCATTAAGAAATGGAGAAAAAAAATTCCCCTGAAAATTCTTGTAGGGGTTATCTTGAATATTCCCTTTGCAATAAAATAAAATAAAATAAAATAAAACAAAACAAAATAAAACAAAATAAAAATCTGCTGCTGTGGGTAACAATCCCTGTTCCCTTCTTCTTTTCTCTACTTTTTCACATAGTACTTACCCAGAACCATGCTCTCTTAACAAATGAAAACCAGGTCATGTTGGGCTGAGCAAGATTAGAGTGTAGTAAAAAGGGTGTGACAAAGTTATTAATGAGGAAGGACACAGAAAAATGCTATTTTAGGCAGAAAGACCCTGTCTCACCTCTATGAGTATGTTACACCAATCAGTAAAGGAGGTTTAAAACCTGCCTTTGTTCCTGTGGATTGTGTGGCAGGATCTTTAGCCTCCTCTGAAAATAAAAACACACTGCGGAAATAATTCAGTTTGAAAGACTGCATTAACTGCTCTGGCTCAGTGCTAAGGAATCCTGGGGATTGTAGTTTGTTGTGGCACCAGAGCTCTCTGACAGAGAAGGCTGTCACACAAAACTACAGTTCCCAAGATTCCCTAGCTTTGAGCAAGGGCAGTTAAAGCAGTCTCGAGCTGCAGTATTTTTTGGACCTGAGTCAAAGCACACAAATGCGGTCAGGCAAATGTTTAAACTGACTACATCAAAATGTGTGCATGTGTATTGCTTTAAATTGCTTTAAATTGCTTTAAACTGTTTTAACTAGTCGATTGTTCTTGTATCACATTCCTTAATATGCTATTATTAATCTCCTATTAAATTAGTAGTCTATTTAAATTATTCTTACTGCTTTAAAATGTTTTAAGTGGTCAAAATTGATTTTATCGTGCTTCCTCAGAAACTTGGAAATGGAATGTGATATAAATATTTAAATGCATGATGAATAAAATAAATTAATAACCTTCTCTTCATTTTCTTATTAGTGGCTGCAACTTTTCTGAATTACCTTAATTAGTATTTTTGATGTTTTATTTATTATTTCTTTTTCTTTTTTTAGCCATGACAACTGCACAATAATGAATTCCTTTGTATTTTGTATTCTATTATATGGGGAATAGAGTCATTGTTTTGGTGTCAAAGAAGAAACAAATAAATGAAACCACCCCCATTCCAAAACTAACTAATTAAGTGAAATTAAGGCATTCCATGGGCACAAAAAATAAATAGCCAGTTCAGAACAAAATATAGTAATACAGAAATACACTAAGACATAAATGTAGGGAGTAGGCAATACATAATTGTAATGCAGAAATGTATACACATAGGGACAATAGCTCTGAAAATATATCACTACTGTTATGTTTGGACCATCTAGTGTTGGAACTCTATGTTAAGACTGTCCCTACTTCAGTCACTATAATTGGATGTAGTAAGGGACAAGAAAACAATATAGAAAGATTGGAATGCAGTAGACTGACAGTGATGTCATTTGGATTATATGGAAAAAGGTACCCATTGTTGGATCAAACAATCAGTGTAGAAAAAACCAATATATATTTGAGGCATGAAAGAATCATCTACCTCAGTGATTCTGGAGGCTGATTTCACCAATTTGAATATGGAATTGAAATGTGTAGCTAGGCCATAGGTTGAGACTTTTTGAACAACTGTAAGTCAAGGACTTTTTAGTGTTTGAGTGATGATATTTGCTTTTATAATACTACACTTTTAAAATAATCTATTGCCTTTATTTGTTCTTGTTACTGTCCTGCCTGTAAACAACTTTCTTATATATCTAAACAATAACATAGTGTTGTTTCCCATTCCCAAGCCTTTGACATGAGAATAGTGAGACCCACTGGTAATGGTGTGAACAAACTTGCAACTTGAACAAATACTGTTATCCTCTGTCCTTTCCCTTCCCTTCCCTCCCCTTCCCATTAGCTGCTGCCCCTACATTTTGAGCAAAGACTCATGAACACGAGAAGTGTATTGTTCAATCAGACCAAAGCCGGATCTGGTATATTGTATAAACTCATGTATAAGTCTAGAAATTTTAGTGAAAAAAATGACCCAAAAAACCTGAGTCGACTTATCCACAGGTCAATGTAGGTATTGTAAGTACTCTACAATATATATATATATATATATATATATATACCATCCCCTGGTAAAAGGCAAAAATGTAATCTGTCCTAGAATCACTGACTCTACTCTCTTATCCAGCCAATCTTTATTTTGAGCACAGTTATGCCTACTGAAATTTTGTATGTTTTTGCATTGTTTTCCTTTGCTTCATCCTTTAGAATCATAGAATCATAGAGTTGGAAGAGACCACAAGGGCCATCCAGTCCAACCCCCTGCCATGTAGGAACTCCCAATCAAAGCATCCCAGACAGATGGCCATCCAGCCTCTGCTTAAAGACCATCAAGGAAGGAGACTCCACCACACTCTGAGGGAGTGTGTTCCAATGTCAAACAGCCCTTACTGTCAGGAAGTTCCTCCTAATGTTGAGATGGAATCTCTTTTCCTGGAGTTTGCACCCATTGTTTCAGGTCCTAGTCTCTGGAGCACCAGAAAACAAGCTTGTTCCCTCCTTAATATAACATCCCTTCAAATATTTAAACATGGCTATTATATAACTTCTTAACCTTCTCTTCTCCAGGCTAAACATCCCCAGCTCCCTCAGTCGTTCCTCATAGGGCTTGGTTTCCAGACCCTTCACCATTTTAGTTGCCCTCCTTTGGACACGCTCCAGTTTCTCCATATCCTTTTTGAATTGTGGTGCCCAGAACTGGACACAGTATTCCAGGTGAGGCCTGACTAAAGGAATGCTGTGGATATAGTATATCTTGATTTCAGTAAGGCCTTTAACAAGGTTCCCCATGACATTCTTGCAAACAAGCTGGTAAAATGTGACTTGTTTCTCAGAAACCCATGTTGACATTTGTGTTACATCATTCCCTTCTAAATGTTCACAGAGGAGCAAAACAGACCATCACTAAACACTGGCATTGGGGTAGAGTGGGGTTGTGGTGACCACATGCTGCACACCCCAATGCCAGCATTATGGTGCCTGCCTGCCCACCATAATGTAGTGTTTCTACATTTCCAAGACACAGCATCCAGATGCACTGCACTGCAGAAACACCCCCCCCCAAACCCTCTGCCACCATGTCAAAGGCACCTTTTCCCTTGTGCAAAAGGAACAGCTTTCTGATGCTCCTTTTTACACCAGGGAAATGCTGGGTTGGGGCATGATGTGTAGTTGCCTGGCGAGAAAAGGGGTGGTGGCAAGCTGCTCCTTTACCGTGGTCTGTACAGCCCCAGAATCTCTGTTTAATGATCTGCTCTAGAATCTTTCCTGGTGTTGATGTCAGACTAACTGCGCAATAATTGTTGGGATCCTCTTCCCTCCCACCTTTTTGAAGATAGGGACAACATTTGCCCTCCTCTAGTCTACTGGGAGTTCTCCCGTTCTCCAGGAGTTCTCAAAGATTAAGCAAAAGCAAAAGCAAAGCAGCTTCATTTATATACTGCTTCATACTATGGGGTGTCTAAGTGGTTTAGAACTGTAAGCTCATTGCCCCCAACAGTGTTAGGTACTCATTTTAGCGACCTCAGAAGGATGCAGACCTGAGTCTAGCCTGAACTCGCAACCTTGTGGTCTATGAGTGAGTGGCTGCAATACATTAGCAAAACATATAGAAGTATCTTGAAAGGGGACGTGCAAGGGAATTCTGTGACTTGTATTCCCCAAAAGTAACATTTCCAAGCTCTCTTTTTTTATACACACCAAGGGTGTTAACATGCTGATAGGACTGTCTGAGCTAGAGATATCTGTGCAGGTAGGCTTCCAAGATCTATCTATCTATTAAAATGAAAATTCATCAAAATAAATGGATTTAAAAGTGTTTAATCCTCCACATCAACATATTAATTATATTGTTAGGGCACATTTATTTTATTCTTTTGTTTGTTTTATTTTGTTAAAATATTTCCTCTTGGCACTTCATACTTGTGAACACCAAGCCATTACAGTTGGCCCTCCACACTTGCAGGTTTCACTGTTGTGGATTTGATTATTCATGGATTATTTGGTGCCACTTCTGCTGCTGCCCTGTACCATTTTTAATAAGGATTGCAAGTCTCATGCTCTTACTCTGAGTCTCAAGGCTTGTAAATCCTTATTTACAATGTCACAGAGCAGCAGCACATGCAGCAGCAAGCTCCACCAGCCACCTACTTCTGCCTTGTGAAGGAGTCCCACCACCTCAAAGGTATCCATGGTGGATTGAATCTGTGAATCTTACTTTGTATGTATGTTTTCAAAGTAAGTAAATAAAAAACAAAGTAAGTTTCACTGTAAATAACAGTTGTACCTCCATATATAGTTACTTGCAAATATATAGAGCAGGGAAGAGTGTGTTCTCATCAAGCCTGTGTGCCTTCACATGAACAAGCAAACACTATATTGCAAACAATTTCCCCTTGAAATGAAACATATTTAACTACCCCCCCATGAATGCTGATCTTTGAACCATGATTTGTACTCTGTCTGTTCCTTTCCATCACTTTAACCATTCCTTTCTAACCAAGAATGTTTTTTTGTTGTTGTTGTTTTACTTTGTATGGTTTTCTTTTTCAAATTGGTCACTGTTTACAAGGTACCTATTTCTAATATTAGAATGCAAGGGATACATTTGTGTATTAAAGGTTAGAAACATATAAAATACTTTTAAAAATACAGACGGTGCTATTTCATTAAGATAATTCAAATATCCCACTAGTTTCTGGAAATTGCTGCAGTGTGATAAGTATGCTGCAGAAAGAATATGGGGTAGAGTAGGGAACCATACATTATTTTTTTTAAATAAAATGTAACTGTTTGTCTCAGGACTCATCTACATCATTTCTGGTTCTATGAAGAAAGAAAAATCAAGATCAAAGAAGATAGTTTTTGTTTAATATGAATCCATTTTATTTTATTTTATTTTACTAGTCTTCATATATCCATAATTCTCAAAGGTATGTGCAATGTACTATCCATCCTGCCCCCCACTGCAAAGATAATATTTGTCTATCAAATTTTTCATATATGTATACAACAGATTTTCCAAAGTTATGAAAGCATACAAATAAAATTCCTGTGAATTCCCCCCCCCCCATCATGCTTGCATTCTAGGAAAAGAAAAATTGCAGTGTCAGGTGCCAGGATTGGTAGTCATGTGATGCATGTGTCCTCCTCATTTCTTCTTCCCACTCCCCTGCTATTACAAACACCTTCTTTTCTTCATTTTTTAACTTTCCTTTCCTTTCTTACCCCATCACCTAAATTGCATTGTTGGATTCAGAAAAAAAATAACTGCCAAAGAAAAAAAGAAAGGCATGCTAGGTAAGGCATTGGTAAGGCAATGGGAAGAGAAGTAGGGTTAAGGAGTATGCTGGGACAATGAGTCCATGCCAGGAAACATCTCCAGTCATGTTTAAGGAAAACATGTGATAAAGAAAGCTACCAAACTGGTATATATCCAGTTCCTCTTTCTAATGTAAATGCAGTAAGAGTGCAGTGACATTGGGGCTAATGTAGAGTCCATATAGAAATAATGCAATTTGATAGCACTTTAACTGCCTTGGCTTCGTCCTGTATAATTTTGAGATTTGTAGTTTTGTGAGGCACCAGTACTCTTTGACAGAGAAGGTTAAAGACCTTTTAGAGTTATAAATCCTAGAAGTCTATAGAATGGCGCTACAACATTTCTAGTTGTGCTAAACTGCATTATTTTTTTCTAGCCTAGATGCATGCTAAGTGATAGTTAAGCAGGGACTTCTTCTTTTTTACTTAAACTTTTGTGCACAAAAAGAAAAAAAATAGATAAAACACTGATAAAACAAAAAGAAAAATATGTATCACCACTCTTAAGTGGAATTATATTTTGCTTCCCTACTGAAAATGCTCATTCAACAAATTCAACAAATCCAAATGTCTGTTATTATCCAGTTAAATTGCAAAGATATGCATTTTAAGAAATGGGAATCATATGGTATTGAGGCAGCAAGAATTTGTTAATCAATGGTTTTAATTGTCTATATTAGGAATGTATGCTATTATGTGTAGAAATTAGAGGTTAAGTAAGTATCAGGCCATATAAAGAGGATTCTGGGAACTGTTGCCTCTAACATAGAAATACATTGCCAGAAGGTTTAGGTCCAGGAATGTTAAAATGTTTACACAAGTGACCTTAGAGAGACCCTGAAGTTTCAGCAGAGGTGCCAGGATGGGCTAGAAAGCCATAACAATAAATCATTGCAAAGGGACCCTGAAAGAGGTCCTGGCAGTACCAGTCTTGCTGATAAGAAATCTTCCTGGAATGCAGTGGGCCTTGTACTCATGGTATCCTAAAACAGAGCATAATGTATGCATAGATCTTTACTCTCATTGCTTAGAATTCTATATGTTTAAAATTTAGAGCACCCAATAAGATGTAAGAGATGAGTTTCTTTGTCTGACTGTGTATAAAAACAACAGCCATTTTCTTTGTCTCTTGCCCAAGCCTGGAAATGCGAATTTCACTTGGGACTGTGCACATAAAATAAATCTATGTTTGTTATCTGATCTGAGGTCCTCCTATCTGTTTTTTCCCTCTGCCAAAGAACCCTGTGGCTGTGAGATTATATTGCTCACAGTTTATTTTCTACTTCATAAATTGAGGGCTCATCCAGGATTGTTTTTGCAAGGCAAAAAAAAAAAAAAAAAAAAAAAAACAGAGAAGAGAAGGGAAGAGAAGAGAGTGGAGGGTTTTCTCTCCCTTGCTGCCAGCTGTTTTCCTGGTTCTGGTGGACAACCCTCAACGTCAGTTCCAGCGTGCATTCTACCCTTTGAGTGGAAGGAGTTTTCCTGCCTGAACAGGGGAGCAGTTCTCAGCCTTGGATCTGCGCCAAAAGAGAGCAGCGCCGATGGTGACAAACACAGACTGGGGAACCTCTGCCAGAATCAGGTGGAGTATGTGGGGAATATAGATAGAATTGGAAATAGGTAGTTAGGATCAGGTAGACAGGTCAGTGGACCTTGGGAAGCCCAATGTTTTTGGGAAACAGAGGGGCCCAAGCAAGGGGAGACTCTGTGAAAACACAGAAACTAAGGTCCACTTCAGGTTGAAATTGAAAACCGGGAGCTGGGAGGTAGCTCATTGTGTATGGATGTTGGTGCATCTGTGAGAGGAACAAACCAGTTTTCAACCTCTTGCCACAGGGCAAGAGCAGGGATAGGTGTGTGAATGGTTGTGAGTTGTGTGGCAGACAGCTCACCTGTGTGTATGTGTGTGTAAACCCCACTCCTGTAAGGTACTTAGCCTTGACCCGCTCTTAGGGTAGAGATCCAGTTCTCTGGGCCAGTGATGTGTGTCAAAAAAAAAATCCCCTTTTCCCTTCTGAGGAAGCAGACCCCATCCACTGCAATCTCAAACCTTTTTTATTTTTATTTTTCACCTATTGTGTCTGTTTTGTCTGGTTAGAATGGGAGGTCTGATGGGAGGTAATCAAAGTAAAAGCAAATGCACTCCATTGGAATGTATGTTAATACATTTCAAAAAAGAATTTACAGAGCAGTTTGGAGAACCTTTACTCCCCAGTACCCTAAAAGCACTCTGTGAGGTTGTGTGGCCTAGTTTTGATTTAGGATGGCCACTCCAAGGGACTTATAATACAGACATCATCATGAAGGTGTACTACAAAATCAGCAATCCTTCAAATGAATTGTTTTCTCAATATCCATATATTGAATGCTGGAGAACTGCTGTGAAAAACTCCCCTCCCTGGCTTAAGAAATGCCAAGAGCATTTGCACTTTGCGCTGTCTTGGAGGCAAAGAAGGGGAGGGGCAGCCTCACGCTGGGCACCCCAACCCCTTCCTGAGGATGCAATTGGAGCGCCCATCATTGCACATGACGGGCGCTCTGATTACATCCTTCCGGGTCAGCATCCAGACACACTGAACTGGAAGAGATGCTGAAGAGGCGGGCGATGCCTCTTGTGGCGCCCTTTCCGCGCCTTGTGGAAGGAGCACTATTTTAACGCTCCTTCCAGGGCCGGAAAAAGAGTGGATCAGGGCTGAGGAGTGTGGCAGCCTTGGCCCCAAGCTGTGGCTTCTTGGGGCAGCCCATGGCCACCCGTCTGCAGAGGCCCTAAGTTGCTGCAAAATAAGCCTAGTTCAAAACCTATTTTTGCTGACTCTGGAGAAGGACATGATCATCTTGATCGTCCCCCATATTCGACATGGTTTCAGAATCCGTATGCCCTGACCAACCAAAGGCCTGAGGGAGAATCCCAAGAGAGGAACACCCGAAGCAGACCCCCCCCCACTTCCTCTCCCCAACGAGGAGAAGTACAGGAGCCGTTTGACCCAGAGCCAGAGGAGGTATCCAGTTCCACAGCTAGAGGGAAGAAAGGGAAAGGTAAAAAGGAAAGGAAGAATTTTAACTGGGACAGGTTACAGAGACCATACTACTCCCCTGTTACAATATCTCAATTGAGTGCACATTTGTTTCTGGACACAATTCAAGGTCGTTATGAGGAGAGGCCCTTCTTTCAGTCCTATCACTATCACAACCATGGTTGGTGGAGATATGAGTTAGGGATTCTCTGTGGCTGTCTCTAGACTCTGCAACTCTCTTTTGAGGGAGTCCAGAACTGTTCCCTCCTTGTTCTCACTTCTACAGGCAAAAAAAAAAAAAAAAAAACCTTTCCATTTTTTGTTTATTTAGACAGGATTTTAATACAGAAAGTTTGTAAAGGACAGGCTAAGGACTGCTATATTATTTTAAAATCAATATTTTTAATCTTTTTAATTGCATTTTATTCTTTAAAGTGTAGATCTGAATTTTTTTAATACTGTGATTAGTTTAATTCAATGTTAAACTTCATTTTTTTATGTTTTTAGTTTTGTTATTCTTTTTTAAATTGTAAATCATCTTGAATCCCAATGTTTGGGATAACAACAAGAAGAAGAAGAAGACTCTGACCCTTCCTTTTCTCCCCCCCCCCCCCCCCCCCGTTAATTAAGTGCAAACTACTTTTGCACTTTGAACTCAGTTTATAGCAATTGAAGTTAAGTTATGACAATGAGGGAAAGGGGGAAGAAGGAGTAGAAACTAGGAAATTTTAAAAGTGGTTGGGAAAAAAGTGGGACAAACATGGATTAATTAGGGCTGCCCATGTCAAATTGGGACAGTCGAAGGATGTAAAAATATTTTCAACCTTTTCATAAAATGCTTGCAGACTAAAAAGTAAGTTGAAGATATATTGTATAACTATTAATGAAGTGATGGCCAATAAGGGGCTTATTTGGTACAAGAACCAATGCTGTAATGTGGTATCCAATGCCAGCAAAATTCAAGCTTTCTTCTGCTCTTCCTTCCTTCCTGCCCTAGTGTGAAAAATGTGTCCCAGGCAATTTTTTGCAGAAAGTTTTTAGTGTGCATGAGGGGGTTGCAGATTGCCAGTGATGATTGGATCAAGCAAAATTAGGCCAGATTCTGGATGAACAGGAAAAGTTATCTTTTTTGATCACAGCTTCAAGAATCCCCATGTTGACGAGAGATTTTGGTAGTTGAGGTCCAGAAAGATACTCTTTCCAAGCTCTTGGTGAATGAATCTCAATCTCACTTCTTCTCACACTGACATAATGAGCTCCTATTAAAGAAACAATAAAAAACTGAGCCAAATTCTTAAATATTTGAACCAAGCTAATTCAGAAGGTACAGCTAGTGAGCAATTTGTTCAGAAGACAGTACAGGGTGATGCCTTAAATGTGAGTACACATTTGTGCTGCCTGCCACATATCCAATACCACCTCCATCACTCAAAGGTGCTCACAGTAATTTTGTTTAGTTAATTGCCTCAATGGCTACTATTGTGTATATATGAATTTTTATTATCAAAGGCAAATGGTGCACCTCAAATAAAGAAACAAAAGATGCATACTGCTGGTATCTATGTTTGTTTTATGTGTTAAGAGGTGAGTTTCATACCATAAATAAGGACCTCTTAGAACCTCTGGATTTTTTATATTCGACACACTTTAATCTGAATTACCTATTTTGTGAGATGCTTAATTTTCACTTTTCAAACCAGAAATCATTTTAGTTCAGCAGTTCTAGTTTGTCTGAGGTGTTTTGTTTTGTTTTTTGTTTTTTTACTCATTCCTTCCTACAGTGTATTTGCAGTGTGAAGTTAGGAACATGTTTGGTACAATATGGTAGATGATTTCTTGCATTAAAGGGCAAACTGTCATGCTGAGTCCCAAGCCATTTCTATCTGAAGGTCTTCCACTGGCGAAATATTAACTTTGACAGGATTTCCCTTTCTATCTCATTATACTCAGAGCTAGCCTGCAGAGATACAGGTTTTTCTCTCTCCTTCTCCTTCTCTTCTAAAGGGAAGGAAGAAAGAAACAGATCAAAATGAAGACCCACCCCCCCCTTCTCTCAAAATGAGTTCTATGAAACTGGCATTCCTGCTGTTAACAGACAGTGCTGGCAGCAAAAGCCATGTTTATACCACACACACACACCTTACTGTGATAGATATTCAGCACTCAGAGGGAACAGCAGTTAACTTTTTCAGCTTGCTCAACTGTTTTCCAATACCTCATCCCAACATATCATGATCTATTTAATCATTTTATGTCCTGATGTAGCTTTTTGAAATTATAGTGTGCCTGTTGATAATTATTATACATTTTTCCTTCATCCTGATTTTAAACAGTGTTATAATGTGTTATAATGTGCTGCATGGTGGGATGAGCTCCTGTCACTAGTCCTAGCTTCTGCCAACCTTGCAGTTCAAAAGCATACAAATGCAAGTAGGTACCACTATGGTGGGAAGATAAACTGCATTCTGTGCAATCATGCTAGCCACATGATCACAGAGTAGTCTAGTCTCTGACAACGCTATCTCTTTGGCTAAGTAATAGAGCTGAGCACTGGCCCCTATGGTTAGACATGACTTGACAACCTTGTCAATGGGGAATACCTTTATCTTTTATAATGTGATAATGACAGGTAGGATAAGTGGATTTTTAAAAAACTTCTGAAAACAATGGATGAACCACAAAATTAAAGGTCTGACAGACAATGATAAGAAATTAAAGGACTGACAATATACTTACTGCAAGGTTGAGCTGTATACCTTTCCTGAGGACAACTAAAGTTATGCAAACTGAGCTGAAAGAAACATTCAGGAATGTTCCTCTGTTAATTTAGATATTGAGTATTTGCCAGATATTTACAAAATATTTCTCATCTGTATTTGAAATGTTTTCTTTCTTTTTGTCAGTCAGTCATTTACTGTATTTGATTAAAAGCCAGAACAAATAAAAAACACAACAACCATACAACAATAAAAACTCAGTAAAAGTATACATACATACATATGTGTACATCTATATAAACTATCAGCTTTAGTGAATTCCCTGCACAATCTATAGCCATACTTTTCAGATAACTAGCATGAATACTTTTAGAAGCTTTAGTAAATAAGGCTGTTTTGTGTGTAACATGGATCACAGTCTGAAAGTATCCAGCATATTTTTCATATGAACTCTCACCCTGCAAGGAAGCCAAGACCTATTTTTTTTCAATATAATGCTTGTCTTTGATATTTGACATTATTTGATTTCTGATATAAAATGACATTTTATGCTTGAATTCAATAGCTGAAATTCAGTAATGGAAATGAATCTGAATTTCATAGTCTTTGATAGCTGAGAAATGATGACACAATCAATAGGCAGCTCATGTTTCAAGCACTCATGTTTCAAGCACTGAGATAAAACTGCATGTTGGAAATTCATATTTGCTATCACAATTCAAAATGGTAAGTCTGGTAATTCAGTAGGTTTGAAATATTTTTGAATATATATATATTAGTTTAATTTTCTAAAATTACAGTTTTTCATGCTTAAATTATTATGCAAGTTAAATATACAGTTCTTTAATTTATCTTCTTGTTTGTTTGTTGTCTTCTTATCCTTCTGCTTAAGTTCCTTAATGACTTCCTTTCCCCCACTCTTCAAAGGTTGAAATTTCTTCTTTATCAGCACTTCTCTTGAGTATTATTTTTTACCTAATAAAAATTCATTTTTTCACCATTCCATTATTATTAATCATTACACTATATCAATAATGTATTTATAATAACATGAAGCTATAACCAAAACTCCCTCTACTTTCCTTTTTTATCATGTAATGTTTAACGTTCCCTCTCCCTTTTTTCCTTAATCTATTTATTTGATTCAATGTCATTTTCCCCTTTAATTCTTCTACTTTTTAATCTATTATTTCTATTATCGGTTTCCATTCCTTTTCCCATTTGTCTGTGTCTTTTTTTTATTTATTATCACTGTCAATCTATCCATTTATTTCATTTCATAGATTTTTGTTTCCCACTCTTCTACCTTTGGGTTTTTTTCTTTTTTGCCACCCCCAAAAGGAGCGGCATTTCCCCAGTCTGCCACTCCCAAACAGGCCATCTGTGTCATCCTATAATCTTTTATTTCAATGCTTTATAAGTCTCTTTTCAACAGTATCTTATATATTTTACTAATCTTTTTTTCTTCTGGTAACCACAAAATTGTATCAGGTCGTTATATTTTTCTTCAAATCCTATTGTTCATATAGGCACCTGAAAGGTCACATCTGCACCTACAACAATTTGCAGATCAAAAAGGCCAGGCCTAGGAGCTGCAAAGCAGGACATTTGCACCTAGGATATTTATGAGTACCAGTCAGCATATGTCCAGCTGAATATGAGATATCATTAACATCCCTTCTTCTCTCCTTAGAAATTGTTTACTTCAAAGAGTAGTAATCTGGAATCTTTTGATATACAATAGCAACTCTTTGGCTCAGGCTAAGTTTAAGGGTATAAAAGGTCCCCAAAATGTCAGGTAAATTAGGTGTGGTTAGATTTCATGATGACACTGCACCACTGTGAACTCTGACTTGGGTCCCAGCTCTTTCTGTTGTCCTTTCCTTTTCATAATGGTTGAGTCTATCCATCTTCATTCATTTTTGGAGCAACCTCCTTCAGGTAATTATCACCATTAGAAAGCCTTGTATTTTCTATCCAAGCTAACTACTTTACTCCTGAGTTCTTGTGTGTATGAGTGAATGGAAGAGTGTCTTATTTTGAATGAACCCCTAAATAAATCACAGTTCATTGAAAGCTTTGTCTCTATCAGTCTATTCTCTAGCCATCTCCGTAAACATAGGATAAAAGATCCCATTGAAGACTTGGACTTTAGTAATTCTTTCTTCAAATCTTTCTTATGATTGTGCCATTGACCTGATACCAGGGGCCCTATTCCGTCAGGGCGCCTTTACTCCTTCTTGGAGCCTGAGCTGACGGCTCTGAGAGACTTTCTGCAGAAGAACCTCCAGAAGGGATTCATCCAGCCCTCCAAGTCAAGGTGCACCTGACTTGTTTGTGCACAAGAAGTGCAGAGAGCTGCACCTCTGCAATGACTACTGGGGACTCAACAGATCACCATCTGGAACCAGTACCCATTGCCATTGATCCTGGAGCTTCTGGAGTGGCTCCGCCACGCCAAGTTCTTCACAAAGCTGGACCTCCAGAGAGCTTATAACTTGGTGAGGATCTGGCCTGGAGACGTTCCAGATGTGGTACAGACATTATAAATACACCATCATGCCCTTTGGACTGTGCAATGTCCCAGCCATCTTCCAACACATAGGGCTTTTGCAGACTGCCAGAAATAGTGCAAATTGAGTCCACTTTAACTGCCCTGGCTCAGTGCTAGGGAATCTTTGTCTGTCTTCTTAGTTTGCACCATACTTCTAGTTTGCACAGGATCAACTGGAAGCAAGAGACGTCAAAAGGGAAATCTTATAAATGTGAATCTCAAAGAACCCCCATGCCTCCCACCTTAGACTTAGCTCAGCTACAGAAAGGAGACATGGAGATCAAAGAACTCATGGAACCTGGGAGGGAGCATACTGGAAGATATAAAATATTACAGAAGGAAACAGTTGGGTGGGCTGTAGAAGATATTGAAAATTACAGCTGGATTGTTCCTACAGAGATCAGAGGTGATTAAATTCAGCTTATCCATGAGAGTGGACACAGGGGACATCAATCCATTTATGAGAGAGAGAGAGAGAGAGAGAGAGAGAGAGAGAGAGGCTGGTGGCCACAATTGAGACAAGATGTAGATCAATGGGTAGACAACTGTTTAACCTGTGCAATGGTCAATGCAGATCAAGGTGGCCCGAAGGCTCTGATCCAACACCAGCATATTGAAAGTCCATGGGCCCACCTGCAAATAGATTTCATTGGCCCTCTTCCTACCACTCCTAGAAAAAAACAAATATTACCTCACTATCATTGATCCCTTCAGCAAATGGGTGGAAGCATTTGCAATGAAGGACAACATGGCAATTACCACAGCATGAGTTTTATTTAATCACATTATTACTTGATGGAGAATTCCATGCACTTTCACCATAGATCCAGTACGCATACATAGATCCAGTACACATTTTACTGGAGAGGTGATACAGGAACTGTGTAAGGCACTAGGAATCTGCAAGAGGTTTCATATAGCCTGTCATCCACAGAGCTTGAGGCATATCGAGAGGACAAATAGAACTCTCAAGGAAGCTATGAGAAAGGTGATATGTGCATCCAGAAAGGATCGGGATGCCAAATTGCCCATCATTCTCATGGTCCTTAGAAGAACTATAGCTTCTCATGGTTTCACACCCCATCAAGTGAAGCTTTTTGGCTAGACACTACCCTACCTTCTGTTTTAGAGCCAGTGGTCCTGAAGCAGTAATGGATTCGGTCTCTCATCCAAAGCATCAGTCAGATTCACTGCCAGGTAGCAGAGAAGTTGGGAAAGAATATGCAAACCATGGATTGACAATTGGCCTGGGTTAGGAATCCCCAACAGTGGGAGGTGGGTCACTTGGTTCTGTACAGAAACCTTTCACAAAACAGACATGCATTTTCCTCCAAGTGGGTAGGTCCTGTTAAAATCACTGGAAGAGTATCAGTATATCAGATGTGCATTCATAATAAATATGGGGATAAGTTCAAATCCTTTCACTCATCTCAGCAGAAAGAATGGAAAGGTGGTCCAGTTCCTGTAAAGCCTGTTGCAGAGATCTGGCCAGATTTCCCTTTAATTAATCTGTCTGAAACAGTTTTGTTTCCCCAAGGTGGGTGAAGTAGATTTCAGATTTAGTCTGCCTCTCTGTTTCCCTAAGGATGAGAGATGGCTGGACACCTGTATAGTTGGCTGATCTGGACTATTGGATGCAGAAGAATTATAAGTTATATTTTTCCTGCGTACCCAACACAGTTTAGCACCAGTTGGGAATACAACATTCAAGCTGAGTGCCACTTGGCACCTCCTTATCCTGGAATTTATGAGGTTTTAGATGCTATGGAAGAAGCCTGTGAATAGTATAACATACCCCTTAAAGTGGCCACAAGAATGATCATCTCTGCTGAAATGCACCCATCCATAAATGAGTGGGTGCATATGTGGGATGCTTTCCATTTAAGGTGAGAGTATGGAACTGGAATCACTTCGACCCCAGACATGGTAGGGTCCCTCCATCTTTTCAAACCGCTATTACATTAGATTAACAATGCTGTCCCATGTGGACTTGGAAAGCCTGTTCATCTGTATTAATTTCACTCGAATGCCTGCAAACTGTGAAGTCACATGGAACAGAATGTATTGTCCATATATATATATATATATATCCCTGATGTTTTGAAGGAACCACCTTTGTACTTGGGAGATGTAGTAATCCATCAAGACATCTCCACCTTTGCTTATTCTGAAGCACAACCCATTTTACCCACCTGGTCCTCAATTTAACTGCCATTAATGTAGCCTGTCTGTAGCCCATATTTAAAAGCCTCCTGTGCACAGGGGAACAAAGAGAGAAAAAGTGGCAAGCCATCATACATCCTTTGTTTAGAACAAAGAGAGATGCTGTAGATGCTGTGCTTAGAATCCTAGGGACTGGAGGCATGATTTTAAATGCCATTGATACAGAAGTGATTTCAAATAAATTGGGTTTGGTTGGGTCCAAGACATAAGATTTAGGAGTTTCCATAGGCTCTGGTCTGATGAATATAGCTCAAGGATTTGATTAATTGGACATGTTTTACCTTAATGGATGGGAGTGGAAAAGGAAATCTTTTTAGAAATAGGACATTATTTACAAAGCAGTGTGTATTGTCAATTGCTATACAATGCACTCAGATACAAAGCTCCCTCACTGCATTCGCCTCACAACTAATTCAAGCCACGTTAATGAAATTGGTACACCCCGAGATGTTTGTTCTGGGAGCGGTATCCTGATTCTCTAGAATATCCTGCTGATTTAATGAGAGTGACCAGAGCTCAATGGAAAGACATGATTTTAAGAACTGGTGTTTACCATGAAAAGATATGGGGTCCTATACTGTTACATCCTGTATCCCACCTAGGACTTCCTTTGGCCAAGAGCAACATCACAATTCTAACATGAAACATATTACATTGGTCAAATGGAACCTATCTGTATGATTTAAATGGCTGTGCAAAGATACCTCAATGGGTTCACTGTTATGATACACTCCAAGGCATTCCATTTGCACCAGCACAAAGAAGTCTGAATGCCGTTTTTTTTTTGATAACAAAATGGTCACAACTTTATTAATCTGTACAGGGTCTGAAACAACAACTTTACAGCCAAAAATCTCCACTTTATTATAACTTCCTTCTTGACACATGTGTATGTGTGCATGCCATAATTCCTGATGTAATCCTCACCATAATCATGTCAGGCCATCAGGGATAAATCATGCCTCCAACCAAGCATGTGTCAAGAAGGGTCACACATAAGTTGCCAAATTTTGACATTATCTCTATGATTGAATGAGGTAAGAGATTTTTAAGCTGATGATGCAAACCATTCATCCCTCTTAAATGACCAAATATTGAAAAAAATCAGATATCCAATTATCCTGAAGGAGGGGTCCCTGCCCTGCCCAAGCCGAGACAAGTTAATCATACAATAAGTGACTAGAAGACCCTGTTCCAAGTTGTAACAGTCAAGGATCAAAGAACTTGCAACAAACAGTCATGCTTGAATTATTAACAGATAATGACAATATGAAATATCTCACATTCCCAAACAGAACTGCAGCATCCTCAGGGAGGGCAAAAAACCTCGGTCTCTCGGCTGCCGAGTGCAAAATATTACAATAACTATGTGAAAATTCCCTCCCGGACCCCAAAGGTGACCAGCAAAAGCCTGAGGGTAAGAAAAACAACATACACAGCCGAGGGTGGGTGGTTTGGGTCTCTCAGCTGCTGAGTGCAAAATGTTTGGCTCCACGAGACAGAGGAGCTTTATGGAAGACCCCAAATCCCGCCTAAAATCTCACAAGACTATCCAGTCTCACGAGATTATGTGGGCTGCTGGGGGACCTCGCGAGATCCCTCTGATTGGTTGAGAGCCACAGGGAGGGCAGGACTCCCAGCTCTCCCAAACAATCGTGATGTCAGCCTCCTAAAATGGCTGGCGCAACAGAAGGACCCTCCCGATGCATCGGGAGGGGGGGGGTTCTTTGCACTGGCACAAAGAAGTCCAAATGCCGTTTTTTGGCCACAACTTTATTCATCTGTACAGAGTCTGAAACAATTACTTTACAGCCAAAAATCTCCACTTTATTATAACTTCCTTCTTGACACATGTGTATGTGCACATACCATAATTCCTGATGTAATCCTCACTATAATCATGTCAGGTCATCAGGGATAAGTCATACCTCCAACCAAGCATATGTCAACAAGGGTCACACATAAGTTGCCAAACTTGTAATTAAATCATCCCCCCGTCCAAATTTTGATGTCATCTCTATGATTGAATGAAGAGATTTTTAAGCTGCTGATGCAAACCATTCATCCCTCTTAAATGACCAAATATTGCAAAAATCAGATATCCAATTATCCCCTGGAGGGTTCCTTGCTCGCCACAGGAGAGGGCCAGCCTAGCTTGGCATCCCTCCCTTCCCATAGAACCCGTTTAATGTGAGAAACATCACAGCCTACCAGGAAGAGATGAACCCCATCACCCCTCTACAGATGTGGCAAATCAACCCTAATCTGGTCACGTTCAACACATGAGGCCCCCAAAGCTTCCAACCTCCTCAAAACACCCCTATTCACCCAGTGACGAGCCACATTAACAGCAGAATCTTTCCTTGCACCAGGCCAAGCTTGTCATGGCAAGAGTTTGGTCCATAACAGAACAGTCCCCGGTAACCGTCGCCATACTTCCTGGAAGTCCGCGATGATCTTTGGACTAACTCCAATCCAAGGATCTTGACTAAATAGTTCTCACCCAGGTGAATGAGAGTATCTGGGGAGATGAGAAGGTAACAGCCAACTTGATGATTCGGGGAAGAAGCCCCCCCCCCCATAGCCTGCCTCTCCGCCCAAACCAGTAGATGTGCCCAAATCGCTCTAGACCCAAGTTTGGATCTCAGCCCGACTGGCTAGTGTGTCGTTTGACCCAAAAGACCAAGCTGTGACCGACAATCCAGATGTCACCCTGTTCTCCACCTGCCCAACAGAAAAACATACATTAGAACATCAAGGCACAATCACATCGCCCCCCCCCGAAACTAGAAATCAACATCTAACCAGCCTGAGGGCTAATGTAAGCTTTAAACGCTCCAGAATGCCATCACCCAATACGTCAGATCACAGCATCACTTAGGCCGTGAGCTGCTGCGGCTGTGGCAGCTCCAATCTGAAATGAGTGAGAAGAAAATTGGGCCGCTGGTAAGCCCGCATGCTTCAGAGCCTCTTGCAACACCGCTCGAAATTGAGACTGCATCAACAGAAGGCCCAAGACATGCAAAAACAAATAACCAGGGGATGCAGGGCACAATCTGAGGTAATCTGTCAAAGCCGTTACTGGGCAGATCTGGCCCTTAGGGGCCTGAGATAAAACTATGATTTGATCCCTAGCCAGCTAGTCCATCTTTGAGCGCCTAAAACACAATTGCAGGTCCTGCTCCAAAACCTGAACATCCGATAACAATAGTGCCCGGCCTGACGTATCAGAGCGAGAACTGGGGATGAGCTCGCTAATTCTGGTTGCAGCAAAAAAGGCCAATGAAAAAGCAGCCCTAAATAAGGTAACTTCTTCTGACAAGGAGCACACCACTTGGAGGGAATGCCAAATCTGTATAAGGACTGAATCTGTCACTGGCATGCGAGTATCGCATGCCACAGGGAGCTCCTTAGACCATCCCTCCAATGCCTTCCATACCCTAAAATCCACTGTAGGATCCGTGAACCCCCATGCCCAGGAGTAAAAAGCCAGGGCTGCCAACCTTCCCCTAATGGTAATCAGAGACAATCCAGACTGTCTAAGATGAACTGCAAAGTGGAGTATAACCTCCACCCTCAAGGGCCAAACCTCAATTTCACCCACAGCCACAAGAAATTTCTAAAAGCTCGCATTGCTAGCTGATAAGACTTGTGTGTAGAAGGGGCAACAGATTGCAGAATAGCCTGCTCAATCTCTATCCTCCAAGGTTCCACAGATGGGCAGGTACTGTCAAAGACTGCACTGTTGCTTCCGGAGCTAGCTCTCGAAAGCTGTGAAACTGAAAACGTGAAAGGGCATCTACCAAGGGATTCAATAGGCCAGGCACATAGTGTGCCTGGAACAACACATTGTATTTTAAACACTGTAACACCATAGCTCTGACCAAAGCCATCACCCTTGGAGACTTTGAGCTCTGGGAATTGATGACATGAACTACTGCTTGGTTGTCACACCAAAACCAAACAGTTTTCTGAGCAAATTGCTTTGGCCAAAGATGAATTGTGACCACAATAGAGAACAGTTTGAGAAATGTAAGATCTCTTGTCAAACCGTTACTCACCCAAACCTGAGGCCAACTCTCTGCCTCCCACTGCCTCTTCCAGTATACACCAAAACCATGGGCTCCAGATGCATCAGAATGAACCTGAAAATCTGCCTTTAGGAGCACCTTGCTCCTCCAGAATGATACACCATTGAATTCCTCAAGAAATGAGTTCCAAACCTTCAGGTCCTCGCGTATCCCACTGTTAATGCAAATGTGGTGATGTGGGAAAGACACCCCCATCGTAGCATGGTATAAGCAACCACAAAAAGCCTGTCCAGGAACTACCACTTTGCAAGCAAAATTCAACAGACCTGTTAGAGATTGAAAGTCATGTAACATGGCCTTATTCTTACCTCTCATTGCCCTTACCTGTTGTCTCTTTAGGTCCAATTTTTGATGAGGTGAGATAAATCCTCGATTGTATCAAGCTCAATGCCCAGAAAGGTTAACCGGGTGGCAGGGCCCTCCATCTTCTCATTAGCCAAAGGCACTCCCATCACTTCCATCAAAGATTGAAAAGCCGACAAAGTGTCCCAGCATGTTGCTGTGCCGGGGCCCCCAGCAAACAGAAAGTCATCTAAATAATGCGTAATTGCAGGATTGCCAAACCTCTTCACAGCACACCAGTGCAAGAAGGTATTAAACTTCTCAAAAGCCGAGTAAGAAATAAAACAATCCATTGGCATCACCTTGTCAAAATAGAACATTCCCTCAAATTGGAAGCCTAGCAAGTCAAAATCTTCAGGGTGTACTGGAAGTAGCCTGAAGGCAGATTTTATATTACATTTTGCCAAAAGAGCTCCCTTGCCCAAGGCTCCAACCATCTGAACCGCTGAGTCAAATGATGCATATTTCACAGATGCCAATGCATGGGATAAGAAAGATTGTGAATTAAACGACACTCACCTGGTGTCTTCTTGGGTAGCACACCCAGCAGTGACAACCATAATGTTGGCATTGGCAATTGTTTATGGGGTCCAGATATCCTCCCTGCTGTCAGCTCTTTCACCAGCTTGTCCCTTACGATTCCCTGTAACTTCCTCACCGAAGGTGCATTAGGTGCAAAACGATAAACTCTTGAACCAGAATATGGAATGTGAAAAACATGTGTAAAACCATCAAGTAAGTACTGGGCAGAATCCCGCTTAGGATAAACCCCCAACCAAGCAGTCAAAACGTCCAACCTAATGGTTGTTGGTGTTTTTTCCTCCAGCTGGGGTAGCCTGAGGGGCAGCTCCAACTCCTGTCCGCTTACCTTTGAAGCAAGAGGTGCCGGGGTGATTCCCTCCGCAGGTGCTACAGCGGTGTTCAAACCTGCAGGTCTGCTGCCTGCACTTACCTGCATTAAACTCCCAGCAGACTCCTGGTAATCTCTTTCCCCCATGCCAGGCCTCGCATACTGCCCTCTCGGCTGAGTGACCATAGGCATGAAGCCGTTGTCACATCTGCTCAAAGGGGAGGCACCAACCATCACGTCCGCCCATAGCTCAGCTTGTACGTGCTGCCATGAAATGGAACGATCCAAAGCAGCACACATCCGAAACTGCTCATCATACTGAAGCCAAGCAGACCCTCTTGAGTTAAAGTGACAATTAGTATATCCTGGTACTTGGATAATTCTGGAGACCTTAAAGACTCCTTCTCCTCAGTGATACCCCTATAAATTGTAAACCCCATTAACAAAATTAACAAAATTAACAAAATTCCTTTCCAACTTCGGGCACTTGTGGGCCTCAAACTCTTTAGGTAGACTAAATACAACTCCATCTTTCACCATAATTCTCAGTTCTGGGTCCCTAAAAGTTAAAGAAAAAAGATCTATAAACTCACCCTTCCAAATCCACTCCTTCCTTGTGAGTGGGAGATGGGAGCCTAGCAGAGTGGACATACCTGCATAAGGGTTACAATCAGCCGATCTTTCCACCCCCACTTGACCTAAGGCCCCTGCTGTAGTAGCTCCTTTGGTCGCACCTACCTTGCCAACCAGGAGCTGCTCCACCTGGACCCTTGCAACCTGAGTCTGAACCACCCCAATCACTGCTAAGGGTGTGCTCAGTGAAACTGAGGGTGAACTCTCAGCTTTGCTGCCCTGGCCATCTTGAACACCAGGTGCCCATACTGTTGCTGGCCAAGAGCCCAAGGAGATAGATAAAGTAGACGTACCTAAACCTGCTGGCTGCTGTGGGATATCCATTGATGCTTGAACACCTCCAACCAAGTGTGATGCAAATGAGGCTCAGCTGTTATGCTGCAGGGTGGAGGAAGCACCTCTCACCACATTGCTCTGTACTTCTGGGGCTTCTGCAGCTGGCCCGCTGGCCTGGCCTGAAGCCACCGCCTGCTGTACCACTTTATACAAAGTAGGCTGCACAGATACAGAGGCTGCTGCTCCCTGCTGCACCAAACCTGGAACCTTTTTCATAAGCTCCATCATGTCAGCTACAGTTGGCTGACCGCCTTCCTTAGTCATAGCATCCACAGCATTACATGATGTGTCACCCACTGCCATGCCAGGTGAGGGTACCTCCTGCACCTGTGTAGCTTGTAGCCCCACCACTTGCACCTCATTTGAGGACCCCATGCTTGGGGCTGAAAAGGCCAAGGTTCCAGGAGTACCACCCTGCACCCCCCTCTCAGCTAGTTGCTCAGAAACAGCCACACATACTGCCATTGTATGTCCCAACTGAGCCAGGTGAGCAAGAATCTCATCCTCATATCCCTGGGCCTTGGCCGAATGCTTGTGCGCCGACTGGCCAGTGACACAGAAAAAAATCCCTCTTTATAATTAACAAGCCCCAGTTATAGTGTCCTGAGCAGGGACAAGAACCCTTTACACAAGTCACAGAGCAATGAGGAAAAAATCCTCCTTTAAAATTAACAAGACCCAGTGGTTATAGTGCCCCAAGCAGGGACTAAAAACCCTTTACAAGTCACAGACCAATGAGGAAAAAATTCCTCCTTTAGAATTAACAAGCCCCTGTGTTTATAGCTTCCCAAGCAGGGGCTAAAAACCCTTTAGAAGTCACAGCACAATGAGGAAAAAATTCCTCTGGAGAAAACAAGCCCCCGGTGGTTCTAAATGCCCCAAGCAGGGACTAGAACCCTTTACCCAAGACACCAACCAAGGCTCGCACCGCCCAGGCCCCGCTGGTTCTTCCCTACTCAGCTGCTGATCCTCACTCTTGGCAGCCGAGTGCAAAATGGCTGGTTCCATGAGGCAGAGGGGCGTTATATAAGCCCCTAAATCCCGCCCAAAATCTCACAAGACTATCCAGTCTTGCAAGATTATGTGGGCTGCTGGGGGATCTCATGAGATCCCCCTGATTGGTTGAGAGCTGCAGGGAGAGCGGGACTCCCAGCCCTCCCAACCAATCATGGTGTCGGCTTCCTAAAATGGCCGGTGCAACAGAAGGCCCCTCCTGATGCGTTGGGGGTGTCTTTCAGGATGTTAGTGAACAAACTATAATTTCTGTGCAGTACACCATTCTGGTCCAAATGTCTCCTGACTGTTTTTACTTAAGGACCCTGTATGACACATTAACCATTTTACCTTTGGAATACTGTTTAAAAGTAAATGAAACTTTAGGGAATCCGTGTTTTTGCAGGATACTTTTAATAGATTGCTTTGACAAAGAATTTTACTTACATGAATAGGTGCGAGATTATGCTATGGACACACCTTACCAAATTGATTCCACTGCAATACAGGGCTTTCACCTGGAAGATGAGCTTCCCATATTGAAGTGGCTGTGATTGCTAACCAATATGAGTGGCATTGCTAGGAAAATTGAGAAGACAGAGGAAAAGCATAAGATGGTAGTAGATATGAAAGCCCAACACATAATCAAGGTTACACAGGAAATAAAGCACGCCACGGAAATGTCATGGTGGGAAAAGTTTGACTGGAGCACCATGTCTGAAGACCTGCTCCACACCCTGACTAACCCCATGATCATCATTTTCTGTTTACAGGTGGCTACTGTCATTGGAATAAGGGAAAAGGTGGCAGAATTTGATGCCATCCACAGAGCTTATCTTCCCTTCAGAAATATGTCCCATTGCTTGGTGCTTCCCCCTTGACGAGCAAGGAAGAAGGATCCAATTCTTTTGTTTAACTGGTTTAGGAGGACAGGGGAATTCACCATTTTCCCCACCCATGGATTAAAAGGTCAGCCTCGGTGGTAATACTTTGTGTAGAAGTCAGTTCAGCCCTTGCTTTGGAGCCATTGCTGAACTGATAGACAAGCCCTTAGATGAGTGATGGACTCTTCTCATGAGAATGTTCATCACTGCTCTTGGATTTGCCAGTGTACGCACATAAGTAATGACACCAAGGTTAGCCAGTGGGTCAATCCCTTCACAGGGATGGCTGCCAGTGATATTTTCTGGCTATTTTTCTTACTTTTTCTTACCCTATTACTTTCAATGACATTTTAACTTTTAGAGTAAGTATCATAGAATCATAGAGTTGGAAGAGACCACAAGGGCCATCCAGTCTAACAATATTTAAGCAGAGCTCTCATATCACCTCTTAATCATTTCTTCTCCACACTAAACATACCCAGTTCCCTAAACTGTTCCTCATAGGGCATGGTTTCCAGACCCTTCACCATTTTAGTCACCCTCCTAAAATTTAGCTTTGTCCCTATATGGATTCAGCTAATCTTGGGCTGTAAGAATATGAAGTTAGTTTTTGTAAATAAATTGTCTTTTGGTTGTTTGGGTGGCAATGTGGGTCAGTTTTGTGGCTAATCTGCATATTTTCCCATCATTCTCTGTCTGACCAGGAAGCAGGGGCCAGCCAAAATGGACACCACCAAATTAAAGATGAAGTGTTTTTATTCCTGAGACTTATACTAACAATAAGTTCTTTCTACAGAGCCTGGATGGAAAACTCACAACATCTGTTTATTTACAGCCATTCATAGCCCTCTATCTTTCTTGGACTTTGTTTATTCCTTAGCTTTTCAAGAGCTGAGTGGGGGGGGGGGAGGGAGATTTCTTTTCCTTTTCTCCCTCCTCCCCAGGGCATGTATAGAGGTCTGTGCCTATCTCTTTTTTTCTCTCTTCTTCTATGTGAGTGTATGTGTGTCTGCTAACTAAGGACGTTATCACATGTGGGCCAGAAAGCGATAATAAAGTGGAAATGAGGCATTCCAAAAATAAACAGAAAATAAACCTTGATTCCACAAATGGCTTTCACACGTAATTACCTTAATTGCGAAATTAAAGTAAGTGCATTTAACATTCACACACAAGTGAGAAAAGTCTGTAAATGAACTAGAAATGAGCTTCTTGCACATGCACAGATAGAGGAATGCTCGCTGGAACAATGGGAAAAGCAGGGAAATGCTCCCAAATGCGCATTTGCTTTTCACATTACGGTAAATGTGAAATTACCTTAATTTCGCATTTGCATTTCCTCCAAACAACCGAATTTCAAAAGATTGCGGATAACACCAGTTTCTGTGCGACCTCGTGTGAAAATGCGAGGCACAAATCCAGTCTCTGTTTGGGATTTGTGTGGATTAACCAGCAGATTTGCCCCCGTGTGATAACATCCTAATATGCTTAAACTAAGGTGCTTTTGTCCTATGGGGGAGGGTGAGATGTGCCCCCACATTTGGTCTATATGTCCTCCACTGATGTCCGGCAAGCTGTTTCCGTGATATCAGAACATATCCTGGTCGTCCTCCATGACTTACAGAAGTCTTCCTGATCTTCCATCTCAATGCTGATGCCATTTCCAGACCTGAGATGCACTGGATTAAACCTCAGCTGTAGTTCCAGAGATGTCCTCCAAAGTACTCCCTGACTGGCTCCTGCTTCAAATCCATGGCCCCTGCTACTCTGTTCCTGCATAGCATTTGCTTGCTAGCTGCATTCCTACCCTGCTGAAGTCCTGATCAGCTTCATGCCTGCAGAGGCCCCGCTCTACTTAAGTTCCATAGGCCTCGGTTTACTCATCTTTCAGAGACCCCAGTCTCACTTTTCACAGGAGGCCCTGGTCTACTCTCTCTTTCAGCTTCAATGTTTTGATTCATGGATACTGTTCATGCTTCCTGGGATGCATGAGCACAGATTGTCAAATCCACCACGGTCCTCCATGGGGATTGTGACTTCATTTCAGCTCTTGAGACATCCCTTCAAAGCCTCCACTCAGCCACTAGCACACCAAGGTGGTATTCAAAAAAATTTTGATCCATCTGTTCTGGACTCAAGTCCAAACTTTTTCACAAACTTTCACCAAATCCATCCAAATTTGCTGGACATATTGATACATACTTTCTACACCAATACACAACCTACCACAAGATTTTGGAAATTGGTTCCTCCTCTTCATGGCTATTGATGACACAGTGTTATTGAACATTTGCCATCATAACAACTGAAAACAGACTTGAACACACACATGCTCAAGGACTTGAATATATCTTTTGATGTTGCTTTCTAGTAAACAGTGGATATTGCTACCTCATGATTATACTATTCATTTCTTCATTGATTGTTATTTGGTTTTCCCATTACTGCTTTGAGTTACTGATGGACATTGGTCCATTGAATACTTCAGGTTTTTTTGGTTCCATTTTTGATATTTATAAGTTTATTTTAATCATGATTTTTTTAATGATGCTCATTGTCATTATATATTATTTTTGATCCTCATTGCATATTCTGGTTATTAGTTATTAACATTGCTTTTGAACTGCTTTAATTAGGATTGATATGCAAGTGTGAATGGGTCCAGGAGCGGAAGCCCTCTCTCGGAGCTGAAGACTTTTCTAAAGGATAATTCCCTGGACCACAAGTTTAGCTCCCCAAATTGACACCTTCTAAATTTTCATGGCAAAGAATTTGGCAATGTGAAAATGATCACCTGCCCAACTTGCATTTGAATAGGTGGATAATTTTCAAGGGGGGGGGGAATGTTACAATAATTGATTTAATATAAAAACCCTTTTTTGTGGGTCCCTGCCATGTCCCTGGACCTGAGAAGCCCAACTGCCATGGATCCAAGGTGAGCCCATCACATAGGCACCTGTAAGGTCACATTTGCACCTAAAACAATTTACACATCAAAAGGGCTAGGATATTCACACTAGGAGATTTGTGAGTACCAGTCAGCATGTGTCCGGATGAAAATGAGATAACATTAACATCCCTTCTCCTCTCCTTGGAAATTGTTTACTTCAAAGAGTAGCAATCCGGAATCCTTTGATATACAATAGCAACTCTTTGCCTCAGGCTAAGCTTAAGGTATAAAAGTGTGGAGACAGTATCTCAAGGAAAATGTCCAGTGAGGGTTGATACACAAGTGACCAGGAATGAAAGGGTCACTGGTAGCCATAATGACACAGCACTTTTTACCAGGTGCTGTGTCATAGGAAATGACATTGGCTGATGGTCACAAGGTGCTGGAAAGCACCGTAAAGGTTTCAAAACTGCCAAGTCACCATAGATGAGTGACAGGTGTCCAGAGGAAGAGGCAGGGCCAGAAGGCCACATGGAACACGAGGTATATAAGAGAGTTGCCTCAGGACACATATGTGGGTTGACATGGATTGTTGTTGGATGGTTGGATGGTTGTTGGTGTTGCTGTGGATCATGTATATAGCCTTGTACATAGAGCAACCAAGATTAAAGCCTCATCTGAGAGAAGTCTGTCTGTAGAGTCTCTTTACTCTTTCTGGAAGGGGAGAGGTGCTCCTTCAGCTCACAAGCTACTGCTTGCATCTGAGAAGGTGGTGACACTGGTGCTGCACATTGACATGGATCACCATGTGCTGCATAACCATTCTAACAAAAAGATCCCCAAAATCTCAGGCACATTGGGTCTGGTTAGATTTCATGATGACACAGCGCCACTGTGAACTCTGACTTAGGTCCCGGCTCTTTCCATTGTCCTTTCATTTTCATAACAGTTGAGCCTATCCATCTTCATTCATTGTTGGAGCAACCTCCTTCACGTAATTACCACCATTAGAAAGACTTGTGTTTCCTCACCAAGCTAACTACTTTATTCCTGAGTTCTTGTGTGTATGAGTGAATGGTAGAGTGTCTTTGTATGCTTGAATCCCCAAATATATCACAGTTCATTGTAAAGCTTTGTCTCTATCAGTCTATTCCCTAGCCACCTCTGTAAACATAGGATAAAAGATCCCATTGAAGACTTGGATCTTAGTAATTTCCAAGATTCAAATCCTTCTTACAATACTGTGTTGTAACATTTTCAAATAAATCAATATTTTTATTTATTAACCAAACCCCTAAATATCATTTTTTTTCTTTATTTTACATCCCATTTTTTATTTCAATTTTTTTCTTTGTCTTTCCTTATATATTTTTTGTTGGCAGCTTTTTTTTTTAATTCTTATTCGTTTTAAATCTGGCATATTTTCCAAAACAGTTTATTTCTCCTATGATTGGATCAATGCTATCTTCTGGGTTTTCTAAAAAAATGACAACATCATCTGTGAAGGCTTTCTCTTTGATTTCTTGTCCTTTGATCTTAGGGCCTTTACAGACTTCCAGAAATAGTGCAAATTGAGTCCCCTTTAACTGCCCTGACTCGGTGCTAGGGAATCATGGGAACTGTAGTTTATTGTGGCACCAGAGCTCTCTGACAGAGAAGGCTCAATGTCTCAGAAAAAAAGTTTTGGTGGCTTTGAGTTTGGGCGGAGGTGGCCAAGTATGTGCACATGTGCCCAGTGTGCCATCGGGCAAAGGACCATCCAGGTCGGCCTGTGGGCTTGCTGATGCCACTGCTGATGCCATCGGGGCCTTGGAAGGTCGTGTCCATGGACTTTATTATGGACCTGCCCCCTCTGCTGGCTGCACCACCATTTGGGTGGTGGTGGACATCTTTTCAAAGATGGTGCACTTTATGCCATGCGCTGGTCTTCCCACAGTGAAGGAGACGGCTCAGATGTTTGTCCAGCATGTCTTCTGGCTCCACAGCCTGCCCGAGGGTGTGATTTCAGATCGTGGCAGCCAGTTCACTGCCCAGTTCTGGACCAGCTTGCTCCGGCTCCTGGACGTCATGCCCCACCTATCCTCGGCACATCACTTGGAGTCTGACGGTCACACGGAGAGGACCACTGGCACCACTGCTATGTCAGTTACCGCCAGGACAACTGGGTCAATTTGCTCCCACTTGCCGAGTTTGCCTACAACAACGCGACCCAGGCCTCGACCTAGCAAACACCTTTCTTTGCCACGGGAGGCTTCCATTCATGAGGCTTTCTGGTGGTGGTGCTGAGCTTGGAGGTCTCTGCAGTGGATCAGTGACTCCAGGAGCTCCAGGCGGTGCAGTCCCTGCTGCAGGAGCAGCTCGAGGTGGCCAAGGAGGCCTATAAGAGGGGTGCAGATCAGCGCCATCAGGAGGGTCCTCCTTTGCAGGTGGGGGACTCGGTCTGGCTCTCCATGCGTTAACTGCCCCTGCAGCGGCCCTGTCGGAAGCTGGATGCTCAGTTTGTGCAGCCCTACAAGATTGTGGCCCAGGTGAATCCAGTGGCTTTCCAGCTCCAGCTTCCCCAGACCTGGTGGATTCATCTGGTGTTCCATCGCTCCCTGTTGCACTCAGCCTCCGATGTTCAGCCTGACTTTGGCCCAACGCCCCTGCCCGAGCCGGTTTTGGTGGATGGAGAACAGGAGTTCGAAGTGGCCCAGATCTTGGATTCTCATCGCCGTCGGGGATGCTGCCAGTATCTGGTCGACTGGGTCAGCTATGGGCCGGAGGAGCGCTCCTGGGTGGACGCTTCGGACATCCATGCCCCACGGTTGGTCCGGGCTTTTCATCGCTACTGCTCAGACAGGCTGCATCCTCTTCAACTGGAGGGAGAGCGTTATGGGAGGGGGAATGATGTCATGGCCAGCCAACAACAGGTCTTTGAGGATGAGGAGGAGGATGGTGCTCCTCCAGAGCAAGTGGTAATGGAGGCTACACCAGGGGCTAATCCTGCTCCAGTGTAGGAGGTAATTGAAGCTACACCAGGTGTTAATCCTGCTCTGCCAGAGCCCAGTCCTGATCTCCCAGCCCCAGAGGAGAAGGCTCAGCCAGGTCCTAGTACTGATGGGATTCCTCTGGTGGCACAGCACCCTAGTGGTGACTCTGGGGAGGAATCAGCCTTGAAGTTTCCCTCCTTCAAGCAGCGCAGGGCTGAAAGTGCTGCCAGATGCAGAACCCAGAGAATTGCTGCGAGGCAATTAGCTAACCAACCTCATCTGGCATAGGGGAGGGCGTCCCCTATTTAGGAAGCAGAGACACGCCAACTCAATGCCAGAGTTTATTGCATGATCCTTTGGTGTGATTGCTGTTTGCAGTGGCTCCCTGCATTTTTACTCCTTGTTACCTTGACTCTTGACTTTCGAATGGACTGGACTATTGCTACCTACTGGCTGACCTGACCCTGGACTGGACTGACTATCGTGACTCCGGTATTCCTGATTTCAGCTTTGACTTTCGGTTTGCTCTTTCTCTCACTCCCTGCAAGGTTGGTGGACTCTTTCCAGCTGCATAGCTAACTACCTTGCTGAGCCATCCTTATCAGCGTAGGTTTGTGTGTGCTGGCTGCAATCCAGGACACCTTATTTCTGTCACAATTTCTTACTTTTTTATATTGTTGTTTCTTCTGTTTGTTTTTTTATTTCCTCTCCTTCTTCTTCTTCCTCTTCATCTGAGTGTTCTTTCATGTCTTGTTTTAATTCTGTTTGTTCACAAGTTCTTTCTTCTTTTTGGTCTTTCTCTGTTCTTTTTTGTGACTCTGTACTTTACTTTATGTTAGAAATCTTCAAATCCTCTTCACTCTTAGATCTTGATTCTCTCTATCCTTCGTTTGTCTCTTGTTCTTCTCAATTTTTTCTGTGTTGTTAATCTTCTATAGATTCTTTTTCTTTGTCTAGAGAATTTATCCTTATTCTTTTCTGTTTGAATGTAGATGATAGACCTTCTATTTTTTCCCTTTTATATTGGATGTTGTTTTTATATAACTGATGAGTTAAGAATTTATATTTTTCTCCATTTTTCAAGATTTCTGATGGCAAAACTTTGAATATCTGAATATGATTTTCTTCTATTATCAGTTCCTCTGGAAAGTTTTGTTGAATAATTCGATCTTTTATTCTTCTCCCTATGAATATGAATAGAACATCTCTCAGTATTTTTTTTTCTCCTGCTATTTTAGAATTAAATCTAAAAAAATTATCTATATGAGAGTCCATTAATTCTTTTATGTTTATGAATTTTGCTAAGCTAGGAATGATTCTCTTGAATTGTTGTTCATATCCTTTTAGGTAATTTCCTTAATTTCAAACACTTCTCTCGATAGCTGTGTTCTTGATTTAATAGATTTTGAGTTTCTTGTATGGTTGAGCTTATTGCACCACACTCTTAAAACAGGGCTAGGTTGCTTTAACAGCTCTGACTGGTTTCTGTTGCATTTTGAGGTTTGTAGTTGAGTGAGGCTTAAAGACTCTCTAGCTGAATATTCTAAATGCCCCTTCCTAAATTACAAGTTCCAGAATGTAACAGGAGGCAGCCAAGTAGTTAAAATGACCTAGCCTTGTTTAAAGAATGTGATGAAACAGTCTCCATTGTTTCTCTTGATCTTTCCTGTCTTTTTTCCTAAATCTTTCATCTTTGTCTTCATTTTGTCTAATTCTTTACTCATATTCAACATGTCTTCTGAAATTTTGTCTATCTTCTTTGCCAAATTACTACACTACCTTTGTATATCTTGTTTCAGTTCTTTCCTGAATTCCTTTAGTTCTCCTCTTATTCCATCTCTGATTTCTTTTTTATTGATTTTTAAATGTTTCTCAATTCTTGAAGTATTGTCAAATTTACATCCATTTGTTTTGTTGACATTTCTACAGATCCTCTTCTCTGAGTCATAGTTGTTATTGGAGCTTGAGTTTGGGTTTTAGTTTTAGCACTTGCTACCATTTTTTTTTTGGTTTCACTTTCAATCCTGGAAATTTCCACTAATTCCTTTTCTAATTAGAAAAACCAGTTAATTAATAACTTATTTGATCATTTATCATCAGCAAGTAAGGGGCTATGGAGATGAGGAAAAGGGCTGAATTGTGGGTGACTGACAGGCATGGTCTTTAGATGATGCACAGCCAAAAAGCACCCCTACCTGCCTCTTCCTCTGAAAGGGTGCTCCAAAAAGGAGCCCCATTTTTCCGCTTCTTCCAAAAACATGCGTATCTTCAAAGGGATGTCTGCGTGCAGCGATGGAGGGATGGCAGGAAAAAGGCCAAACCCACCTTTGTGCAGGCACCAGTACAGGTGCACCATATTGTGAGTCACCCATGTGAAAAAACGATCAATTTAAGGTGTTTCAATCGCCCAGGTGTGGCTACATTGCCACAGGTGCACGTGCATAAGAATCCTAGCCCTAAACCTAATTTTGACAGTGTGCATGCATCAGAGAGGGAAGGTGAAACTGTTGCAGCCAGATATTACATTGCGTGAAAGTGATAAAGGGAAAGTTTCACTTTTAAGCTGGACCTCCACACACATTCCAGCACCATTTTCACAGTGGACCTTTGTAGCTGCTGATCTCCACAGCTGTCCACTTCGGGGCTCGTCTTGTCCACAGTGGGAACAATGGCAGAGCCATCCATAAGCGGAGAGTCAAAAACAGGGAGAGGGATGTTGTGGTCCCATGCAGAGATGGCTGACCTAATAGCTCTGTGGACGCAGCCACACATTCTGGACAAATTTAGAAATTCTTTCTTGAATGCTGATAAATTTAAGGAGTTGGCAGAAGCCATGAGGGTGAAGGGCCAACAACACACTTGGGAAGAGTGTCGTCGGAAAACCAAATACCTCAGGGCAGATTACAAGAAGTTTAGGGATCACAAGGGCAAAAGCGGATGGGGTCCCTCCACCTTCTACAAAGAACTCCATGGCTTCCTCACCAGGGATGGTAGCATACAGCCCAGAAGAATATGTACCAGCAGTGAAGTTGTGAGGGTCCCAGTGGGCCAGCTAGCCAGAGCAGAAACTGTGGAGATGATGTCAGAGGGAGAATGTGCCCAGGACCTTTTGATGGCCCATCCAGGGAAGATGCACCAAGGGTCCTGGGAAGGGGTGCAGGGGACAGCACTATGGTGGGCAGAGGGCAGAGATGATGCTGTCACTTGTCATTTAGATGAACATAAGGAACACCCTGACTCAGATGAAACATCCTACAGTCAGAGGGCTATGGACATCTCCACCATGAGACCACCATCCCATACCTCTACATCTTCCACCAGCAGACCACCATTTCATGTTTCAGAGTGGACCACTGTATCTTCCAGGATCAGTAGCCACCATGACGACTCACCTGTCCCACGCACAAGTACAGTGGTAAGTGACAATAACAGTGAGGGCAAGGAGAGGGCACGTCCTGAACAATTCACCCAGCTGATCCAGCAGGGTACACACGGTAAATACACTGTTATGACAATGAATGCATTTGGTTGCATGTATGCCTGCACCGCAAGAAGCAGTTTGTATGGCTTTTTTTTTTTACTTTTTTGCATAGGTTTGCAGAACCCATCCCCCACACACCGCTTTTCCACCCTATCATGCTGGGAGGGGGAACGTGGACAAACATTTGTCTGTGTGTCCCATTCACCATGTCCCTCGCATGACCATCACCTGCATGTATCCAGTGTCTACACCAGGGGTAGGCAACCTTTCCCCTTTAAGTGCTGAGGGACTTCAGCTCCCAGAATCCCAGGAGCTACTGGCCAACATGGGACTATTGGCCAACATGGCTGAGGCTTCTGGGAGCTGAAGTCCCTCAGCCCTTAAAGGGGAAAGGTTGCCTACCCCTGGTCTACACAAACCTCCCCAGCATGTACCTCTCCCCTTCACCCCCAATCTGTGTTGTGTGTAAACGGTGCCCTCTGTCATATATGTCCCTAGAACTAGAAGTAGCACTGTGTCCCTAGAACGAGAAGGAGGAGGAGGAAACAGCTAATCCCAGAGTTGCAATGCCACTGGCAGCCCACCTGGCTGAGATCAGAGGGAAGAGGGCATGTCACACAGCAGCCACAGCAACTACTACTGCCCTGCATCAGATCTTGGAACAGAGCGCTGAACAAATTGACAAACTCCTAGAACAGGAGGAATGACTCAGGGAACATGCCTATCATCTCGCTGAATGTTCCCATCAGCTGAGGTTGACTGAGGCAGAGCACCAGAGGGAGTTCCAACAGAGATCCCTCCAGCAACTGGAGTGCATCGCCCATGAGCACCGTCATGTCACTGACTCCCTACAAGTGCAGAGTAGTCTGCTGGGCTGGCTTGTGGATGCCATAATGGGGCCCCAGAGGGACATTGGTGGCAGAGGGGAAGGTGTGGAGGGGAAGGTGTGGAGGAGGGTGGAAGAGAGAGAGGCATCCCCCTGGCCCACCGGGGGGGGGGGGTGCTGGGCTGGCTAGAGGGAGGAGGGGTTACTCTCTACATGTGCAGGAGGGGCCACTCTCCACCTGTGCAGGAGGTGCCTTCTGGGCAGGCTAGAGGGAGGAGGGGCCACTCTCCACCTGTGCAGGAGGAGCCTTCTGGCCCGGGCAGAGGGAGGAGGGAGAGCTCTCTACCCATGGAGGCGAAGGTTGCTATGGAGGTGGAAATCATTGATCAGCACCCCGTAGATCACTCTGCCTTTTCAGCAGTGATGTGGCAGTGCCACCACCCTCTCAGCACCCCCAAAGACAGAGATCCAGTAGAGGAGAAGGAGATGTTGCGAAGATCACCACTAAGTACCAAGGCATACACCACCAACTACTCTCCACTATGTCCACCTCACTGATTGCCACTCCCCCCACTAGGCCCACCTCACTGATTGCCATCCCCCACTATGTCCACCTCACTGATGATGATGATGATGATGATGATGATGATGATAATAATAATGTATACCCCGCCCCTCTGTCAATAATCAGAGTGGCTAACAATAATTAAAATTCCATACAATATTTATTCCAAGAACCCCCAAACCCACCCACCCCTTTAAAAAGTATTAAACCAATTAACTTTTAAAACCTCATAATTAAAACAACACCACAGAACAACGATAATATAAAAGGCAAACCAAAGTAGCAGCAGCATCCAAAATGGGAAAGGGTAGAACAAGAAGGCTCCTGAGGCCTGGAAATCTAGTCAGGAAATGCCTGTCAGAAGAGATCTGTCTTCACAGACTTTTTAAAGCTGCTGAGGGTCTTAATCTGATGGATCTCATCTGGCAGGCCATTCCGTAGTCTGGGAGCGGTTGCCGAGAAGATCCTCTGGGAGGTCGTAGACGACCTTGTTTTTATTGGCTGTAGCAATTTCCTCCCAGCAGACTGGATTGTGTGGGGCAAATTGTATGGGCCCAGAAACTAATAGGCAGCCAGTGGAGAGGCTTAAATACAGGTGTTATGTGGTTTCTCCTTGCTGTTCCTGAGACCATTCTAGCTGCCATGTTTTGTACTAACTGCAGTTTCCGGACCAAGCACGAGGATAGCCCCATGTAGAGCGCATTGCAGAAATCCAGATGGGAGGTTACCAGCACGTGCACCAGAGTCTCAAGATCCCTTACTTCCAGGAAAGGGCACAGGCAGCCTATCAGCTGAAGCTGATAACAAGCACTCCTGAGCATTGCATTTACCTGATTTGTCATCAGGAGCAATGAATCTAAGAGCACCCCCAGACTGTGAACATAGTCCTTCACGGAGAGTGTGACCCTATCCAGGACTGGTGGCTGCATCCCAATTCCTGCTACTGTGAGCACCTCTGTGTTGTCTGGATTTAATTTCAATCTGTTTTTCCTCATCCAGTCCATTACTTCCTTAAGGCAGTCATTGAAAGGAGAGATGCCATCAGGAGCCACAGCTGACAATCAAGACATGGAGAAATAGAAATAGAAATAGACATGGAGACCCAGCCCCATGTCTCCAGATGATCTCACCCAGTGGCTTGATATATATATTAAACAGCATCGGAGACAGAATGGTGCCTTGGGGAATGCCACAACTGAGAACTTTTTTTGCAGAACAACTATCCCTGAGCCGCACCCTCTGGGATCTGCCCGAGAGGAAGGAGTGGAACCACTGTAACACAGTGCCCCCAATTCCTAACCCACTCAGGCGATCCAAGAAGATGCTATGATCTATTGTGTCAAAAGCTGCTGAGAGGTCTAAAAGCACCAACAGGGTCACACTAGCCCTGTCAATGCTCAGATGAAGGTCGTCAGTCAAGGCAACCATGGCAGTCTCAACTCCAAGTCCCATCCTAAAGCCCATCTGAAATGGATCTGAATTATCAGTTTCATCCAAGACAGCTTGGAGTTGAAGAGCAACCGCCCCCTTGATCACTTTGCTAAAAAAAGATAGCATGGATACCAACCTATAGCTATTCATATCCAATGGGTCCAGGGAAGGTTTTTCAGAAGTGGCCTAACTGCCGCTTCCTTTCAACAAAATGGAACATGACCTTCCCTGAGGGATGCATTGATGATGTCCGTTAGGAACAACTTCAAGGCATCCCCCCCCCCCCCGCCCTGGACAGCCAGCTATGAAGGGCAAGGATTAAGAGGGCAAGTTGTCTTCCTCACACTACCAAGAAGCTTGTCCACATCCTTGGTACTCACAGATTGAAAATGATCCAATAAAATTACACCAATGGAGCTGCTGGACACCTCGTCTATTGATTGTGTTATTATACTGGCGTCCAAGTCAGCTCCTATCTGAGAGATTTTATCTGCAAAGAAGTTGTTAAACACGTCACAGCAGGCAGTTGTTGGGTTAAGTAATGGGTTCTGCGCAGGTGGAACCTGAATCAGTTCCCTTACCACCCTAAACAGCTCTGTTGGACGGGACTCTGCAGATGCAATATGTGCAGAGGAGAAAGATTTCTGCGCTGCATGTATTGCATCTCAATAGGACCAAAGAAAGTTCCTATGATGAATCTTGTCAGATAAGAGCTGAGTTTTCTGCCAGGTGTGTTCTAGTTTTTGTCCAACCCGCTTCATTTTCCTAAGATCTTCCATGTACCATGGTTTATGATTCGAAGTGGGTTGGAAAGGACGCTTGGGAGCAATCATGTTGATAGCCTTGGTAAGATCGATGTTCCAGGTATTGACCAAAGCTTTGACAGAATCACCTGCATTACCAACCATTAAACCAAGGGTAGGCAACCTAAGGCCTGGGGGCCGGATGTGCCCCCCCCCGAGGCCTTTGGACCGGCCCAAGGCCTGTCCTGCCGCCACGGCCCCCCACGGCCCCCCTCCGCCGCCCACCATGATGATATTGTTTATTGTTGTTATTACTTGTTCTTGGGGTTTTCTTGGCAAAATCTCCACAGGGGTTTTGCCATGGCTTTTCTGGGGCTGAGAGAGTGTGCATGCATATTTTTCATTTTTATTTTTTTTAAACATTATTTTTATTTATTTATTTATTATTTTTTGGTGCTTCGGCCCCCCAATTGTCTGAGGGACAGCAATCCAGCCCCCAGCTGAAAAAGGTTGCTTACCCTTGCATTAAACCCTCTAAGGCTTTCTGGAATCCAATTGGTTCCATTAGCCTTCGAGTGCGGACCATTCTAATAGGTCCACCACCCCCGGTGGGGTGGATAGTGGTTCTTAGTCTAACCTTGACCAGAAAATGATCCGTCCATGACAATACAGTTGTTTTAATAACCTCCACCCATGGATATTCCTGTTCCGTACTAAAGACCACATCGATTGTATGACCCGCACAATGAGTGGGCCCGGCGACCAATTGGGATAGGCCCATGTTTGTCATGGATTCCATGAACTCCCGAGCCGCACTTGTTAGATTTGACAAACTGGTCTTGAGTGGGATGTTGAAGTCACCCAGAACTAAACGCTCTACATGGGGCTACCTTTGTACCAAGTTCGGAAGCTTCAACTTGTTCAAAATGCGGCAGCCAGACTGGTCACCGAAACACCTAGGTTTGACCACATAACTCCTGTGTTGAAAGCTCTTCACTGGTTGCTGATCAGCTTCCAGGTGCAGTACAAAGTGTTGGTCATTACCTTTACAGGCCTATATGTCTTGGGCCAGAGTTACTTGAAGGAACACCTCTCCCCACACAATCTGCCCCACACTCTCAGAATAAGTGGGAAGGGCCTATTACAACATCATAGGTCTACACTTAGTACGACTTCCCAAAAATCATTTATGGCTGCAGCTCCCAAGTTGTGGAACAGCCTGCCAGAGGAGATCTGTCTTATTACTACTCTAGAATCCTTCAAGAAAGCACTCAAGATGGAGCTCTTCCAGCAAGCTTATCCACCTGACCTCCCTAATGGGCCTTAATTGTCAAACATGTATGATTTAACTGGCTTGGGAAGTTAATGTTGACTGGGTTTTTATTTATGTATCACTGTTATTGTATTTATTTTATTGATGTTATTTGTATATTGTGGTTTTAATGCTGTAATCCCACCTCAGGGAGAGGTAGGAAATATAAATTAAAAAAATTATTATTATTATTATTATTATTATTATTGTTAAAAGTCTGGGTGACTCCAGCAGCAACTCAGAGACCAGCTGTGTCAGCTCGGTTAGGGAGTCTGCTAGACAACAGGGTGGTCGGTATACTAGCAGAATCCCCAAACTATCCCTGGACCTCAGGCTCGGGTACATACACTTGAGGTGGACTATGTTCTGGACAGGTATCCTGGTCAAGGTCAGGTTGTCCTTATAAACCAGAGCCACTCCGCCATGATGATTGCCATCCCCCACCCCACTATGCCCAGATGCTGCTCACTGGTTCCCTGTGGAGATCCTGCATTGAATGTACCTACCTGCACATAAAATGTCACAAGCTTTAGAAATAGAAAGTTATTATTCACAAAATACAGGTTTTGCTGGACCTGCATACATTTGCAGATTGCGGCATAATTTTTTTTTAAAAAAATTCAATAAAAATACAATCAAACAACTATTTACAGAGATTAACGGGAAGAGGAGGGGACTATTTACAAATGGGGTAGAAGGGGAGGGGGAGGATGGAAGTATGTACGAGGGGAAGGGGAGGGGAAGGTGCTTCAGGGATTGGGTGGGTGGGTGGGGGTAGAGCGAGATGGTCCATGATGGCTGCCAAGGAGTCGACAAGATGTTTCACCTGTCCTTCATGGCAGCCATCCTTTCCTCCATCTGTCAATCTGCAAGGGAAAAGAAAAGAGAAAAGTGTGATTAGGAGGTTGCTCTGCACCCCATCACCCAATGCTACAGCCAGGGTTCCTGCCCCCCCACTCCCTCCCTCTGTGTCCCTTCCACTCTTACCCCACTAACAGTCCTGCTCCCCGCTCTCTTGTAGCACCGCCAGGCAGGCAACACCAAGGGCCCCCTGCCCTTCTCCTGGTGGGCAGAATATTGGACCAGGCTGTCCCTCCTCAGCAGATTCACCTGTGAAAGGAAAAAAATACACCATTTAGGAAACCAGCATGGAAATTGGTGGTGGGGGGGGGGAGGGGGGAAAGGAATGCCTTGGAGGCTGCAGTCATGCAGCCATTACCCCTCCCCTCAGGGACTTACCTTGTGGCATGGGAGGCTGGCATAGCTGCAGAGGGATGGCACGGGTTCCCTCTGCCTGGCCTGGCTTCCCTGTCTGAGGAGGAGGAGGAGGAGAGGGAACCGGCAGGGTCCCTCCTCCATCCCTGTTGCTGCCTCTACTGAACACCTGCATTTGGGGACAAGAGGGACACCCATGGGCCTGGGAAATGAGGGAGGGGAGGGATAGGGAAGGGGGAGGGAAAGGTAGGGATGGGCATGAGGGACCATGACAGGGGCCCGACACTTACCTGGAGGACAACGATCCTGCCATCTTGGGCAGCCTGCCTTCACCCACAGGTCATGCAGCCAGTCATAGAAGGGTGGCCGTTTCCTGAGGGGGTGTACTCCCCGTAATCCTCAAGGGCTTCAAAGAAGACCCTTTTCAGTGCCTTGAACTTTGTTTGGCACTGTTGGGAGGGGGGTCCTCCTGAAGCCCTGCTGGTGGAGGACCTGGGAAACCTGGGAAAAGTAACCCTGGTTCAGCCTGTTGCTGCTTGTCATGACCCTTCTCATGGCTGCCTCAGAGGTGAGGGCATGAAGGAGAATGCCCCCCTCTTCATTGGTCCAGTATGAGATCCGAATGGGCACTCTCCTTCTGAGTGCCATTGTCATCCTGTTGACCTGCGGAGGTCCGTAGGGGCATTTATGGGCAATTGTTGCTGGGGCAGATGGTCTTACCTGGCTCCTGGCCAATGGGGACCCTCAGAAGAGCAGTTTGTCTGTAACCCCCAATGGAAGCCCTGTAGGCTACCAATTGTTACAATCGAGTGGGCCATTAGGAAAGCTGACCGTTGGGAATTCTGATACATTGTCAGGTATTTCAGTTGGTGCTTTTTGCACTGTATCTTTCTCTTGCCAGGAAATCTGGCTCCAGGTGACCCCCCCATACCCTTTTGTATGTGTGTTTCTGTGTGTTTGTGTGTGACTCCTTTAGGCTCATGTTCAAGGATAACTGCATAAGAGCATGAATGCTACCCATACACAGAGTGTGGATTATAGGATATGTATCATGAGGTGCTCATTATCATGGCATAGTACAGTAATACCCTAGGATTACAGATGGAGGAGAGGGGATACTTCAGATCCTCCTGGTCTCAAAGAATTCTGCCAGGGTCTCCCTCACAGCCTTCCCTTCTATCTGCTTCACAAGGTCATTGGTCTCCATGGGTGCCCCCAGGGTAGGCAGCACAAAGCGGCTCCCTTATCCAGCACCCTTCCCTTCATCTTGCAGATGTTGTGGAGGGTGACACATGAGGCAATGATGGGGACATTTTCCTCTGCCACAAGGAGTGGGTCATTGAGGCATGTCCACCGAGCCTTCAGCTGCCCGAAGGCCCTTTCCACCACATTCCTGGCACGATTCAGCTTCCTGTTGAATCCTTTCTGCGTGGCATTGGTGGTGCCCTGGTAGGGCTTCATGAGCCACTTCTGAATGGGGTAGGTGCTGTCAGCGAGCAGGAGGGGGCTGATCTGATGGCTCCTCAGGGTGATGATGGGGTTCCCTGGCACGTAGATGCCAGCCTCCATGGCCTGAAAGATGATGGAGTACCTTGCCACCTTTGCGTCATGAGTCACCCCAGACCAGCCCAATTCCAAATCAAGAAACCATCCTCGATGATCCGTTGTCCCCTGGAGGATGACAGAGTAGCTATCTTTTCAGTTGGCAAACTCGTTCCTCCTCCCCAAGGGTGCCACGATCAGACAGTGGTACCAGTCTACAGCACCCACTACTTGGGGAAAGCCAAGGTCAGCAAACCCTTGCATAATCTGTGGGTGATAAGAAGGAGGAGAAGCAGAGGATTAAAGTAAAAAAGTCAGGGCACATACCAACTCATCACATTTTTTGCATACCTGTGTAGGTTCAACATCCCGAGCCCCCAATCCTATACAGTGACAGCTCTACTGTATGCTGAGTCATGACAATTTTGACGTACCTGATCAGGTTCAACACCCAAGCCCCCAAACCCATACAATGACAGCTCTACTGTATGCTGGGTCATGAGGTTTTTTTGCACAGGAGGTGAAGGGGACAAGTGTGTGCGATTGTCCTTACCTGAGCGGTGTCCCCCAGGTATACTGTTTGTGCGAGCAGCAGCTTCTCCATGGTGAGAGTGAATTCCACCAACACTTCCCCCACAGTGGTTTGGCTGACCCCAAACTTGTCTGACACCTGCTTGTAGCTGGCTTTGTGGATGAGAACCCAGATGGCCATGGCGACCCTCTTCTCCACCAGGATAGCTTTCCTCATCATACTGTCAGACCGTTCCATTTCTGGACGCATGATTTCTACTATCTTGTGGAAGAGGGCACGGGGCATTCGGAAGAACATTCTCCATTGCCCATCGGACCAGATTTATGTGATGAACCCGTTCCACCAGTTGGAGCTTCTGGGGAACATCTACCAGTGGTGCGGGGCTCTCTCGAGGGGCATCAGAATGGCGGTAGCAACAAAGCACCATGCAATGCTTGTTGTGGCACCCAGTCTATGAGTTCTCACTTCTCTGTCATCTGAGTCATTACTGCAGTCTTGTGAGCATGCGGAAGAGGCCATGGTGGAGGCTCCTGTGGACATGCATTGGAGGCAGAGCAGAGCAGTCGGCCACCATAGCATCCATTGTTCTCTCTGCCTCGCACACTGCACAAGTGCATAGCAATGCCAACATTGCTGTTAAAGGGACCATGTTATTCTGGCTCGTGCGCATGCACCTGAGAGACCATGGAAAAAAATTAAAGCCGCCGATGCCGATCCATGCGGTTACTCCATTCCATTTAGGGAAACCTCGGGGCTGGCAGTGTGTTTATTGGGGCTTCAATGCAGCCTCAGAAAAGCTGCATTAACTGCCCCCATTGCGGTTGCTCCATCCCCATTTAGGGCATCCTCAGGGCAGGTGATACGGTTGCTGCACCTTTGGGAAAAGACAACTTCAGGTCACCTTCTCCTTCTCATCTGCATAGCCCCTTACACTCTGTAACACTTCCTAAAATTTTCTTGTGTTAAATTTAATTTTAAATCTTTATACAGGGTCTTATCAACTCTTATACTTTTTTTACAGTTTTTCTGGACAGATACAAACATTTCACAAGACTTACATTTCTAACCAGATGAATTTTGATATGAGTTTTATACAGAAGAAATCAATCCAATTTTAATGATCCAAATGTGTCCAAAAGATTTCAATATCTTAATTTAAGTAAGAATTTCTTATGCAAGATAAGGAGGGGAAAAAGATTCCCTTGTTTTATGATATGCTTTCTCTGTCTCTAATTCCTTGTCTTTTGATTTATATATGTTTATCTTCAGTTAATGCAATCACAATTCTTCTATGCTTACCTTTAATCTAAACTTAAAACTTAAAAATATATTTCTTCTGACTGTTCAAAAGTCAATTCTTTTCCTCTCTCTTTCTCTTTGTTACAATTCTTTTGTATAAACACATTCTATCCTTCAGCAAATTGATTAATTGGTTACTTAAATTTTCAGTTCTTTAGGGAATTAAACAATTAATTAAACAATTTATTTTAAACTAAGATATACCAAGCAAAGATATTTTGAACATTCAAATAAACCAGGGAAATTATTGGCCATAATGCTACAGAAAGAACGTGAAAAAAATATAATTACAAACCTGAGAGAAGGGGATAAAATGTTCACCTCGCAATTCCATCTAAAGAGGATTTTATTAAACTTTTATACAGGTCTCTACACAAATAAACAGGGAAATAAAAACTATATTGACACTTATTTGAAAAAGCAAAATATAACTAAAATCTCTGACAATTATGGAGAGTTATTAAACAAAAAAATAGAACTACAGGAGCTCTTAGATGCAATCTCAAATATGAAAACAGGCAAAGCCCCAGGCCCTGACGGCTTTACAATTGATTACCATAAGAAGTGTAAAGACCAATTGGCACTCCCTCTACTGGAAACCATAAATGCAATACAAGATGGTTTGTTTCCAGAATCTTGGAGACAAGCTAATATTGTATTAATCCCTAAAGAGGAAAAGGACAAATCAGACCCAAAGAATTACCGGCCAATCTCATTACTGAACAATGATTATAAAATTTTTGCCCAAATTTTAGAAATAGAATTAAAAAATGGTTAGTTACCTGGATTCAAAAAGACCAAGCTGGTTTTCTCCCCAACAGGATGATGAAAGACAACATTAGGCACTTAATTAACTTAATCAAATTTCATAATAAAAAAATTGATCATAAATTGGCATTGATTTTCTTTGACATTGAAAAGGCCTTTGATAATTTAAATTGGTTATTTATGCAAACCCTGTTAGACAAATTAGAGATAGGTCAACCCATGAAAAAATGGATTCAGGAAATTTATCAGAAACAAGAAGCTAAATTGATAGTAAATGGATATACAACACAGGCATTTAAAATCCAAAAAGGTGTGAGACAAGGGTGTCCGTTGTCGCCTTTATTATTTATCTTAAATTTTGAGATATTACTAAATAACATACGAATAAATAAGGGAATCCAAGGTGTCAGAGTTAAAAAACAGGAACATAAAGTCAAAGCTTTTGTTGACGACTTGATGGTATCACTATCTGACCCTTGTTCAGATATAGACATGCTCCTCAACGTAATGAATGAATTTGAAAAAGCTTCAGGGTTAAAAATAAATAGGAATAAAACAAAAATACTGTTAATGAAACTTAACAAACAAGAGAAGAAGAACTTAATAAATAAATCAAAATTTCAAGAATCCAAAATAGTAAGATATTTGGGTATAAATTTTACAACAAAAAATGGTGACCTCTTTTAAAAAAATTATGATGATTGAAGAAGAAGAATTAGAGAAAAAATATGGTAAATTAATATTTTATTTAATATCGGCCGCCAGAATTGTATATGCTGCGAAATGGAAAGCAAAAGAAATACCAAAGGTTTATGATTGGGTAAACAAAATTCTAGAGATAATGGAGATGGAAAAGATAACTTCGGTGTTGAAAAAAAGAGATAAAGAAATGTTTAAAGATGAGTGGAAACTATTGATTGACTATTGGAATAGTGAGAAGGATGTTTGTTTTATAATTGATATGAATTAATATAGTTATGAATAGGTAGAGCTGTGATAATAAAGTTTGAGTTAAAGGATAGACATAAAGTGTACTTTATTTATAATAGAGGTAAATGGGAGATGCCACAATATGAGGTGTGACATTAGAATTAAATCAACAGGGATAATTGGAGTATTGAATTATGGTGAAGTAGATATAATGGACTATGTTAAACTCGGAAGTCTTTTTTACTTGTCTATATGTTGTGTTGTTAATGTGTCTTGTTAGTGATGTTGCGTATGTTATGTTTGTTAGAATGTTTTGTTTGTTTATGTTAATTTTAGTAAATAAAGGTCTTTAAAAAAATTATGATAAAAAGTGGGGGGAGATCAAAGAGGACTTATCAAGATGGTCTAAAATTAACATCTCATGGTTAGGTAAAATATCAGCGGTCAAAATGTGTGTGTTACCTAAATTAATGTATTTATTTCAAAATATTCCAATACTGTTAAATGACAAACCTTTTCAAAAATGGAACCAGGTAATATCTAAATTTATTTGGAATTCAAAAAAAAAAAAAAAAAAAAACAAGGATAAAATTTAAATATCTACAAGACTCCGTTGACAGAGGAGGCCTGGGGTTGCCAAAGTTTAAAAACTACTACTATGCATGTTCCCTTTATTGGCTAAGCGATTGGCTTAAATTGGAAAATGAAGATAATCTCAACTTGGAGGGCTTTGATAACATTTACGGGTGGCATAGCTACCTGTTCTACAATAAAATCAAATGCCATAAAGATTTTAATGACCATTATTTACGTAGAGCTCTATTAAAAAGATGGTACAAAATTAAGCAAAATTGGCCAGATACCCTTCCGCTTTGGACAGCAGTGGGTGAAGTAGTTTCAAAAAATAATGAATTCGGTAAAGACAAGTGGATAACATATAAGGACCTACTCAAAATAGAGAATAAGAAATTGGGAATAAAATCTCAGGATGAATTAAAAATTGAAGGGTACAATTGTTCTTGGTTCTCATATTTGCAAATCAGGAATTGCTTTTTGTTAGATACTAGAATGAGACAAATAGGTGTTTTAGACAAACCCTTTGAAGATATATTATGGTCTACAGATAAACATAAAATATCTAGATTTTATAGTTACCTACAAACAATCGAATATGAAACAGAATTGATAAAGCCATCCATGATAAAATGGGCACAGAATTTCAGACAACCAGTTAAATTAGAGCAATGGACAAAATGTTGGGAGACAAGGCTAAAATATACATGGAACTACAATATTAGAGAAAATTTTTATAAAATGTTCTACCGTTGGCACCAAACCCCTGTTAAATTGTCTAAATTATCAAAATCTACACCAAATTTATGTTGGAAATGTAAAGAAGAAGTAGGTATTATAATCTCTAGTGGAATTGTAAAAAGGTGAGATAATTTTGGTCAATGATTCAAATGCTTTTGAGTAATATCTTAGAATATAATTTAAGATTAGACCCACAATTATATTTATTAGGTATTTGCATAGATGATAAATTAGAGAAGTTATATGGGAAATTAATTTTTTATTCTGTTTCGGCGGCTAGGATCCTTTATGCCACTAGATGGAAGACAGAGGGAATTCTGTCTCTCCAAGATGTATTAATAAAATTACAGAAGTATATGAATTTGGACCAACTGACAGGACTCTTAAAGGGAGAGAGTTATGAAAAGATAAACAACGATTGGAGCAGGGTAAAGGGTTATCTCCTTCAGCAAGGGATCAGAACATGAAACCTCGATGACTGAAGCAAACCAGAATGGTGTAAAAGAACATATCACAATGACATTAATTCTCGCCTCAATATCTGTGTACATTTACAGAAATTTTTCTTTAAAATTATTTTTTTCTATTTAAGTTTGATAATAATTCGTCTATGAAAATACCATAGCCGTAGGCTAAAAGTATTATAAATGTTAGAAAAACTGTATTGTTAATGGTGTATATCTAGTAAAATGAATGACAAAGGATTTAAAAATTTGTTTAAAGAAGTCTAGAAGCTGGCTAATGGCAAGACAGCCCAATTTAAGGAAGTCATTTTAAATGTATAGAGGCATCTTATTTCAATATACATGTATACGTTTGTTGACCTATGTTAGTCTATGCGGATAATCATAGAAGGTTAAAATACTAAATGAAAATATTTCGACACATAGGACAAACGAAACAAGAGTTTTTTTCTTTTTCAATATCTAGTAGTAAGCATACTAAAACATATATAGTTATATGTATTAAGATACATATATGGAATAGCAGATATAGATGTAAGTATATTAGGTTTTCTTTATTATTTTCAACTAATTTGTCACAAATGTATTTACCAAAATTGTCTTTGTTTATTTTTACGTTATGTATAGTGTCCTATATTTTATGTTTCATGTTATATTATGAAATTGTTTTTAATCAATAAAATTTTCTAAAAATAATAATAATAATCTTTTGCCTTTTTTCATTGTTGCCTTTCTTTTCAGGATTTCTAGATATTCTCAAAATCAGTTTGGCTTGTTTAGACAAAAAAAAATCATAATAAGCTATAAGCATTGATTGAGGTTCAAAGTTAGCAATTCATCTAAACAAAGTTAGTCTAATTCATTCAAATAACTTATTGAAGATCTGGGCAGGACACAAGTGGAAGATGGCATTCCAGACACAGTACGGGCATTACGAGTATACCATCATGCCCTTTGGACTTTGTAATGCCCCAGCTGACTTTCAACATTTTGTAAATGATTTTTTCAGGCACTTATGCTGCCCGAATGGCTGTAATAAAATATTGATTGATTGATTTTCAGGCACTATTTGGACCACTTTGTCATTATTTATTTAGATGATTTTTTTATTTCCTCCCCCAGCCATGCGGCCCATGATGCCCACATCTGTGCCGTTCTCTAGAGGTTCTGGGAGCACCGGCTCTATGCCAAACTCAAGAAGTGTGATGACATTTGAGAGGTGGATTTCTTGGGCTACCAGATCTCAGCCCATGGACACCTCCAAAGTGGAGGTGGTGCTGTCTTGGCAACCCCCTCACAGCAGGAAGGACATCCAGCAGTTTCTAGGGTTTGTGAACTTCTACCAGAAGTTCATCGAGGCCTATACAACCATAGTAGCCCCCATATCCCAACCTTTGCGAGGGATGGCACACTTTCAGTGGACGGCAGCAGCACAGCAGTCCTTCAAGGTCCTGAAAGCGCGCTTCACTTCTGCTCCAATCCTGCAGCACCCAGACCTGCGGACCCCCTTTGCTGTCAAGGCAGACGCCTTGGATGTCATCATGGGGCTGTGCTGCACCAGCCAATGGGGCCCAAGTCGCATCTGTTGCCTTGTGCTTTTTACTCTCGGCAGCTCACTCCTCCAGAGTGGAACTACACCATCTGGGATAAGGAGCTTTTGGTGATCAAGGCAGACTTTGAGGCCTGGTGGCATCACTTTAAGGGAGAAGCTCACCTGGTCCAAGTGCACATAGACCACCGTAACTTGGAGCACTTGCAGACATTGTGGAAGCTCCCCCAGCGGCAGAAGCGGTGGTCCATTTTTTTTGCTCACTTCAATTTCCAGCTCCAGTATGTGCCCCAAGCCCATAACCGGCAGGCCAACACCCTCTCCCAGAAGCCAGAGTATGCCACAGACCTGGAGGGCGAGCTCCAATCCCCCATTCTGAACTCAGAGAACTTCACTGTCCCCACCCTCGGGGTGCCACTTTTTTGGACCAGATCCACAACCTCCAGAGCCGGGACCCGATGGTGGCCTAGCATGCTATGGAGGGGGATGCCTCTCCCTTTATGCTCTGGGATGGCCTTCCCTACCACCAGGGCTGGTCTCTGTCAGGAGGAGGTCTTGAGGCTGTGCCATGAGAGCAAGCCGGCGGGACATTTCAGCTTCTGCAAGACTCTGCATCCCAGAGTTTTGGTGGCCTTGTGTCCAGACAGAGGTGGCCAAATATGTTGACACTTGTCCAGTGTGTCATCATGCTAAGGTCAGTCCAGGACGGCCCATGGGTTTTCTGTTGCCCCAGCTGATGCCCTCCAGGCCCTGGAAGGTAGTATCCATGGACTTCATCATGGACCTGCCCATCTCTGTTGGCTATACCACCATTTGGATAGTGGTGGATCTTTTTTCAAAAATGGCCCACTTCGTGCACTGTGTTCACCTCCCTACAGCAAAGGAGATGGCCTGGATGTTTGTCCAGCACATCTTCTGGTTCCATGGCCTTCCTGAGGGCCCCCCAAACCCTATTTCTCTCTCCCTCAAGAACCTTCCTCTTCCCTTTCCCCTTGTACATACTTCCCTCCTCTTCCCTCCTCTCCCCTCCTCTCCCCTCCCCTCAACATTTGTATATAGTTGACACATAGTTTATTCCGGGGAGAAAAATTATTTTAAAAAAATGTATACCGTGATCTGCACACATATGCACAATTGGCACAGGCTGTATTTTTTATGAATAAACTTTCCATTCTTAAATCTTGTGACATTTTATGCACAGGTGTGCATGTTCAATGCAGGATCACTGCAGAGAACCAGTGAGGAGAATCAATGAGGTGAGCATAGTGGGGGGTGGGAATCAGTGAGGTAGGCATAGTGGGAGGTAGTTGGTGGTGCCTACCTTGCTACTTACTGGTGATTGCCACAACATCCCCTTCCCCCTCTACTTGCTCTCTGCCTTTGGGGATGGCGAGAGGGCTGTAGCACTGCCATGTCACTGCTGAAGAGGCTGGCAGACTCACCTATGGAGCTTTGCTCAAGGATCTCCACCTCCATAGCAACCCCCTCTTCTAAGGCTGGGAGGCTGGCCCCTCCTTTCTTTGCCCAGCTCCATAGCCCCTTCCTCCAGGGCCTGTGGGCCCCCTTTATAGCTTCCCCTAGCTCACCCAGCAGTGCAGTCTGCACTTCCAGGGTGGCATTTAGCTGCTTCTGCTGCTGGACGGATCTCTCTAGCAACTGCCTCCGGTGCTCTGCCTGACTCTGCCTGAGCTGATAGGAATGTTCTGTGAGCTGATGGGCACGTTCCTCGAGCTGATGGACATGTTCCTCCTATTCCAGGAGTCTGTCCATTCGGTCTGCACTGCATTCCATGAACTGATGCAGGGCAGTAGTAGTTGTTGTGGCTGCTGAGCGACGCACCCTCTTCTGTTTGATCTCAGCCAGGCGAGCTTCCGGTAGCATTGCAGCTCTGGGATTAGCTGTTTCTCATTCTGTCTCTCATCCCACTTCTCATTCTATGGGACATATATGGCACAAGACACATTTTACACACAAAATATGTCCCACAGAGATCGGGAGGGGGGAGAGGAGGGGTACATACAAGGGAGGTTTGTGTGGACAGACTGGATACATGCTGCTGGTGGTCATGCAAGGGGCAAGGTCAACAGGAAACACAGACAAACATTCCTCCACACACACCCCAGCATGCCAGGATGCAAAAGTGGTGTGCAGGTCTTCTGAACACATGTGCACTGCACAGAAGATGTCACAAAAGCCATACAAACTGCTTGCCTTTTGAGTGCAAGTGTACATGTGATGGAATGCATTTCTTATGATAGCTGGGAATGACTTTACCGTGTGCAGCCTGGACCTGATGGATAAGCTGGGTGAATTGTCCAGGACCTACCCTCTCCTTGCCCTCACTGTCATCTTCAGTTGCTGATGTTTACTGGTCTGTGAGACAGGTGAGCAATCATGATAGCTACTGATTCTTGAAGATGTAGTGCTCCCCTCCATAGCATGAGATGGTGGTCTGCTCGTGGAAGATGTAGAGGTGCCCTCCCCAGCACGGGATAGTGGTCTCATGGCAGAGATGTGCACAGACTTCTGACTGCAGGATGTCTCATCTGAGTTAGGATGTTCATCCTGGTCATCTAAAGAACAAGAGATGAGGTCATCTCTGCCCTCTGCCAACCCTAGTGCTGTCCCCTGCACCTCTTCCCAGGGACCCTCGTGCATCTTATCTTCAGAGGGCATAAAAGGTCCTGGGTGCATTCTGCCTCGGAGATGTCCTCCACAGTTTCCACTTTGGCTGGTTGGCCGACTGGGACCCTAACAACTCCACTACTGGTACATATTCTGCTGGGTCATATGCTACCATCCTTGGCAAAGAAGGCATGGAGTTCCTTGTAGAAGGGCATGGTGGAGGGCCCCCATCCGCTTTGAGCCTTGTGATCCCTAAACTTCTTGTAATCTCCCCTGAGGTTTTTGGTCTTCCAACGACACTCCTCCCAAGTGTGTTGGTGGCCCTTAGCCCTCATGCCTTTTGCCATCTCCTTAAATGTTTCAGAATTCAAGAAGGAATTTCTCAATTTCTCCAGAATATGTTGCTGTGACCACAGAGCTATTAGATCAGCCATCTCCGCATGGGACCACAACGTACCTCTCCTTTTTTTGGCTCATTGCTTGTGGATGGCTCTTCCATTCTGCCTGCTGTAGAAGATGAGTGCTGAATGAGCACAGCTATGAAGCTGCACAACTGCACAGGACCTCTGGGAAAATGGCATTGGAATGTACGTGGGGGTCCAGTTTAAAAGTGAAACTTTTCCCTAATCACTTTCTCACAGTGAAACATCCAGCAGCAACACTTTCAGCATCCCAATAGTTGCTCAAGTGCATGTGTACTGTAAAAATTAAGGTTAGGGGCAGGGCTCTTAGGCAGGCACACCTGCGGTGGTGCATCTACACCTGGGCCATTAAATTGAACCTTTTTTCATAGGGTGCATGCTCTCAATGGGTGTCTCAAAATGTGCCACACGTGTGCAGGTGCATTTACACATGCATTTTAAATCTTGGGTGTCTTTTTTCCATTGCCCCTCTGTCGTTGCATATAGAAGCACCTGTGAATGTGCGCATTTTTCAAGAAGAAGCAGAAAAAAGTGGCTCTTTTTTGGAGTGGCTTTTCTTGGCATACGACGGCTAGAGGGTGCTTTCCTGATAAATTTTAGGTGTGATTCGTCTAAAGGCCAGACCTACAAGTCACCCTCAAAGCACCTCTTTTTGCCTGTCTGCATAGCCCCAAAGTCCAATGTTGATAATCCCATTTCTAAATGTGCAAATGTTTATGCAGTCTTCAGCTCTCTGTATTTACTTATGGCAGTTTCTCTCTTCTTCAGTCACTAAGATCACCTGACAGCAACCTGCTCATAATAGTCTAAAGATAGAACTCTAAATAGTGATCTTGTAAATTCTTTTAATCAAGCAAACATAAGTGGGACATTTTATGCCTGTGTATTAAATTGTTGTGTCAATTTAATTTTATAAATGCATTTAAAATATATTGACATTTATAAATTAACCCCACACACTTGATGGAGCCTCAAATGTGCATACACACTCTCACATACACAAACATGTACACATTCATTTAAGACAATGTGAGCTGTGAACAACTTTTGCATACAGCAATGTATAAACAGCTTATTCATGGAATGTTTTCTCTTTCCTCATGAAAAATATAATATAAATTGGACCATATTGCTCTATCTATTCACTCCACAACAAGTAATAATAATACCTTATCTTTCCAGGGTTCCAAGTAGCTAGCAGACATGAAAACACACATAGAAAACCATAAATTACAAATATCTATAAATTAGAAATTCTATTAAACTGCAATAAAAATAATATAAACAAATAGCACTAGAAGACAAATAAGTTACTTATTGCCTGAAGGCTTATACAGATCAATGTTTTTAGTCAGTGCCTGAAAGACATGTGTGTAAGGGACAGCTAGATCTCTAATGGAAGGCTGTTCCATAACTAGGGTCCAATGGTTATATGCTAGGAGACTAAGGTGCATTTACACTATATAAATAGTGCAGATTGTTACCACTTTAACTGTAATGGTTAAATCCTACAGAATCCAGAACTCTTTGGCAGAGAAGGCTAAATAATAAATATAAATAAATAAAATTTTTATTTATACCCCGCCCTCTGAATATCAATCTGGGCAGCTTACAATTTAAAACGTATACAACCATAAAATGTATATGTCCAAGAACCCCCCCCCCCTTAAAACAGTATTAAATCAATAAATTATTAAAATATAGAAAATAACAATTAAAATACAGACTCGATATATATGTCAAGACCAGCATAATCCTGACCATCAATGATGGGGCCACGTGAGGATCACTGGGGAGGAGTATTTCTTTATATTAATATACATACCCGAGGCCAGTAATTAGTCTGGAAAGGCCTGCCGGAAGAGATCCGTTTTGACAGCCTTTTTAAAGCTGTCAAGTGATGTTAATTGACGGATCTCATCCGGCAGGTCATTCCAGAGTCTAGGGGCGACGATCGAAAAAGCCCCCCGGGAGGTAGCCGCAAGTCTCGCTTTTTGGGGTTGCAGCAAATTCCTCCTGGAGGAAAGACCTTGTAAAACTACAAATCCCAGGAGTCTGTAGGATTCAGCCATGGCAGTTAAAGTTGTGTCAAACTGCATTATTTCTACAGTGCAGATCCACCCCTTTTACAAGTTTTAATGCAACACTTTCATGAACTAATTCCTCCAAATGCAGACTTAATACTCCACTATCTGGGAGCCTCAACTGCCCTTAGTCCATAGAATAAGCAAGATTTATTAAATAAAGTCTCACGGCAGCTGTTAAAAACAACTCTTCTTTCTCTCCCTCCCTCTCTCTTCATTCCATAAGCATCAGCAGTAAATAACAAAAACAGTTCATGGCCTAAGCATAAGTTCATATTAAAACCTGGTCTACAGCATTTATTATCATAGTAATAGATGATCATGGAGAGGGAAATATGTTGGAAGATGTTTTAAAAATGACAATACATTTGATATATAGTTTGTTAATTGAAGTAGATGGTACTGAGTAAATAATTCAATCTCAGGTAAAATGAGCCAGTTATAGCATTTTCTGTGAGCTTTTGTGTTTAAACTTGATGCAATTATTTAAATATATCTGTAACTCAGGCTGCATATATAACTCAAGGTCACTTCTCCACAGCAACACACACACACAGAATATTCTGTTTTATACTTTCAGCAGTCATATAAAAATGAAAAATCTGTAAACAGAATTGCTAGAAACTATTCATCACAAGACAAATTTATATCTCCAATGATATATAGAAGGCAATCTAATTTCCAACATAGTCTATTGGAAATATCTCCCACTTAAACACCATTGAAATGAACTGAGTAGTGTGGTATTGTCATTCAGCTCCCATTCATTCCTATCATATTTGTGCAGGAAGCCTTTTCTGTAGGTTGTGCCCTAACACTTTGTTTTATATAAAAGTGGAAGTATCATAAAGAAATGTTAGACAGTTAAAAATGTGTTTTCAGTTACATCCAGTCATTCAATGCATGAATCATCTAAGTGAGGTGACAGTCACCAAAAGGAGAGATGTAAAACATGAAATATTGATAAGAAATGCTAAAATCCATGGATTTCGTGACAAAGTATTTCCTACACAGTTGCACACAGGCATACTTGGGGTCTTAGATCAACTCCTTTGAAAGTGGGACAGGGCAGAGGGAAGAGGAAAAATGTGTGGTCTGTAACCAAAAAGGACAGGTCTTCTAGATGCTTAGGCTAACACGTAAGCTTTACCTATAAGCTGTTTTTTTGTTTTGTTTTTTGTCTGCTTGTTTGCTTTTAGAGGTAATGGAGATTATTACATTCTTTTATTATATTCTTATTTATTACATTATTACATTCACAAATATAGAACAAACTACAGGAAAAGAGATTCCACCTCAACATTGGAAAGAACTTCCTGACAGTAAGAGCTGTTCAACAGCGGAATACACTAAGTGGTGGAGTCTCCTTCTTTGGAGGTTTCTAAACAGATGCTGGATGGCCATCTGTCAAGGTACTTTGATTGTGTATTCCTGCATAGCAGGGGGCTGGACTTGATGGCCCTTCTAGTTTCTTCCAACTCTATGATTCTATGATTGAAACGGAGATGAACCATCTTTGTTCATAGAACCAATAGAGAGTATGTGTATGCATATATGTCAGAACATTCTGAACAATTCCTTGTCTGTAGACAACTCTTATCTGTAAAAAAACTGTAAATAACAATGCTTTGTAAAGTAGAAGGAGATAGTAATAGAAAAAGATCACATTCCAGGTACATAGACCCAATGAAGGAAGCCATGGCCTGAGATTGAAAGACTTGAGCAGGGCCGTTGAAGATAGGATGACTTGGAGGCCTCTCATTCGTAAGCTTACCATAGTCAACCTGGTGCAGTTAACAACAACAAGAAGACTACTTTTTACTCTATCTTCTGTAGTAGAATGTATAGAAGAATCTAAGCAAAATGATAAACTGTGATGGGAAAGCTCATCAGGTTTCAACAGCTGAATGATGACTAACAACAACATTTTTCCATTTCCTGCCTTGTATGGCAAGTTAGCGTAACATGATGCATGTACTATTTAAAGTTCTTCTGGCTTTAATGTTTTCCTTAACTTATAACTCATACACTTGGAAAGGAAATGGGAACATTTGCATTAGGTATCTGTTATATTCCTCCACTCAATCAATCATTTAGCACACACAGTGTCAAAAAAACCCTCTGGAAACCCAAATGTTTCTCATCTGAAATGTATGGTATCAGTTTATCAGAATTCCCTTTGAATAATGTTAATATATTACTTCAAAACAAGTAAAAAAGTGCCACATGCCCATTTTCACAATCCGATGTAATTGTCAGCCCCATATGATTATAACACATTATAATAAACACCAGAATCTGTGAATAACTTTTTTCCCAATTTCAGAACACAAATAGATTTGCGTCCTTTTAAAATTGCTATCTACATTTCAATAATATTTATGTTTTACCTTTTCACAGTGTAAGTTGTGATGAAGCCATTGTTAAGAGAAGGTTTTCTGTGTTGATTTGTTATCTTGAAATGTTTAATTGCAAGGGGGGGGCGTACTGCATCTTTTACTGATGATTTGGACCAGGGTATGTTTACAGTCTTTAAATGTCAGGTTGGCAGATTACCAACAAGCCATTAACCTGTCATTTTGTAACTTATGGTAAACAAAGAGGGGAGATATTTCTGTCTTCTATAAGTGGATGCAATTAAAAGTAGTAATTTTCATTTAGATGGATCACTGGCAGAATGAAAGTTATCTATTAGTCCTTTTTTAAAACAATAACCTAATGTTGGTGACATTTTAACCAGAGACAAATTGTCTGGAGGGTCATGGCTTAAAAGTATTTGAGGATGAATTCCACACTGCTAGTCGAAGTTAGGAATGCCCAAGAAAGCAGAATTCAGTGGAAGAAGAAATGTCAAAATGATATAAGGGGTTATTTACACTCAGGTTTTACAGTGGAATAGTGATTGGATGCCTTGTGGGGTGCTTTTCACACAACATCATTCTGCTCACATTGGTCTTCAGGCTTAATTCTATATTTTTATCCACCTCAAAATATTACATTGATAACTCCAATTCTGGAATTGCTCTGGTTGGTTGGGTTGGTGCATGTTTATTATTGATATGATCCAGTTTGGATGTATCCTGTTTATGTTATGAATAAGCTTACTGGTCTATATGCTTTGGGTGTGTGTTATGGTACAGCCAGATGGAAATGCCACTTCCCATTCTTCTCAATTGATTTCAGAACTGGACTATCCACAAGAATGCAATTTCATCACTAGCCTCCTGCCCCCACCCTTGAAAACAAGCTTTCCTTGAAAGCAATAGAAATGGCCATGTTGCTGACTAACCATCCTTTCATAATTATGCTAAATACCGGGATGAGAACTATGAGTCTGAATTTTGTAGGCTCTGATTCTATTTGAAAAAGAGTTGTATGAGAAATACATGGTATAGGCAATGTGCTGGAAGAAAGGGAAAATGGGGATATTCTTAATTTTTTTTTATTTTTATTTTTTAAAAAAAGCATCAATTTATTGCCTTTCAACCCAGCAGGTACACTGAATAGCAGATTCACTGCTACAGTAGGTAGTAGAAACATGCCTTACAGGTAAGAGCATGTTTTTTTTTTTTCCTTTTTATAAAATTGGAAAGTATTGTTGGAAGTGTGCCTCCAGGCATTATGGTGGAAAAAGAGTCAAAGTGGGGGAGTGGTGAGTTAGCAAAAATGTGTTCTACCAGAAGAAAACATATGAAGAAACTGGCTTGGAAATGCATATAGATCAGAATTTTGTTGGCTGTGGTTCTGTTCCAAATTGTGTGCATGTGTATGTGGGGGACCTGCAAATGCAACTTCCTAGCATTAAATGTAAAAAGGAGGAGGAGGTGGAGGAGGAGGAGGAAGAAGAAGAAGAAGAAAAGGAAGGCAACAGCAGAATCAAATGTTACTCTGATGATATCAAATGAAAATGAGAAATATAGCATTGCAACCTTTCTTGTTGTATTTAGCTGCTGTCAAGTCAACCTTGACTCATAGCAACCCTGTCAATGAGACACATTCAAGATTCTCCTATCTTCTACCTGCAGGCTCATGTCTGTGGACACCCTGGTTAAGTCTAACCATTTGGTTTCTGGTCTTCTTTTTCTTCTGCCTTCCACTTTTCCTAGCATCATTGTTTTTCCTAATGAGTCTTTCTTTCTGATAGTGTGACCTCATGGTATGTCCATTTAGTCATAGCAACCTCAATTTAGCCATCCTGTCATCCAGGGATTGGGACTTTATCTGTTCTAGGACCCATTTATTTGTCTTTTGGCTGTCCATGATATCCTCAGCACTTGTCCCGGAAAGCAGCCAAAGGGCTGATAAGACAGCTAGCTCTCAAACAAACAAAATCCCCAGTGCAGCAAAGTCAGTGTTAACTACACAGTCTCGGAGATACACAGTAACTCTACCCAAAGGGATTACCAAAAGGCTTGTCAGACGGTCCGAGGTTCGAGGTATCAGATAGGCAGGTCGATAAGCAGTCCAAGGTCAAGGTTTCTGGGTGGTCAAGATGATCTCGGAGACACGGAGCCAGAGACAGAGTCTTTCCCTTAGAGGAGTCAGATATCCACTGGCAAAGCACCACACATGCTCCAGTTTCTTAAGAAGGCAAGGAGCTGGCCTTCAGCTGTGTCTGATTACTAACACGCTTCTGCTGAAGCCTCCGTGATCTTCGCAAGCCCTCTCTTTCTGCTCGATGCTCCTTAAAGGTAGGCACACTGCCCAGATCCTCCTCCCTGTCTACAGCATCAGGCAAACCTGACTGCTGAACCTCTGGAGGGGCCACAGCCTCTGCTCCAGCAGAGCTAGGGCCAGCCTCTGGCTCTTCCACTGTAGGTTCAAGTCCCAGGGTCTCCAGCTCATCCCCTGAGTCCTCTGAGTCATCCTCCAGGCCGGGCATGACATTACTCCCCCTCCCATCAATCTCCCTCTCATCCTGAGGAGGACGAGGCCAGTCAGGGAAGCGACGATGGAAGGCTTGAACCAGACGAGGGGCATGAACATCGAAGGCATCTTCCCAGGAGCGCTCCTCTGGCCCATAACCAACCCAGTCAATAAGATACTGGAGGCGACCTCGATAATGATGGGAGTCCAAAATTTGAGCCACCTCGAATTCCTCCTCCCCATCCACCAGGACTGGATCGGGCGGAGGAGTTGAACCCGCATCTGGCCGAACCCCCGAGGCCAGTAGTAGCAAGGAGCGATGGAAGACTGGGTGAATCCGCCATGACCGGGAAAGCTGGAGCCGAAAAGCCACAGGATTAATTTGAGCCACAATTTTATATGGCCCCACAAACCAAGCATCCAACTTACGACTCGGCCTCTGCAGAGGAAGGTGTCTTGTGGACAGCCAAACTGGATCCCCCACCTGCAACGTTGGACCTTCCTGACGCCGCTGAGCCGCTCCCCGTTTATACGCCTCCTTGGCTACCTCAAGCTGTTCTTTCAACAGGGACTGTGCCAATTGGAGTTCCTGGAGCCACTGATCTGCTGCTGGGACCGTTGAAACAGGAGCCACGACAGGGAATCCTCGAGGATGAAAGCCCCCAGTAGCAAAGAAGGGGGTCTGCTGGGTCGAGGCATGAACCGAGTTGTTGTAGGCGAACTCGGCCAGTGGGAGCAAGTCGACCCAGTTGTCCTGCCGATAGCTGGCATAGCAGCGGAGATACTGCTCCAGGGTCCCGTTGGTCCTCTCCGTCTGACCATCCGACTTGGGGTGATGTGCCGAGGACAGGTGAGGCGTGATGTCCAGGAGGCGGAGCAAGCTGGTCCAGAAGCAGACGGTAAACTGGGCACCGCGATCAGAAATCACACCCTGGGGAAGGCCATGGAGCCTGAAGACATGCTGGAGGAACATCCGGGCTGTCTCCTTCGCTGTGGGGAGGCCAATGCAGGGGACGAAGTGGGCCATCTTGGAAAAAAGGTCCACCACCACCCAAATGGTAGTGCAACCAGCAGAGGGGGGCAAGTCCATGATAAAATCCATCGATACTAGTTTCCAAGGCCCTGCTGGTGTTGGTAAAGGCAGCAACAATCCTGCAGGCCGTCCCCTATGGTATTTAGCCCGGTGACACACTGGGCAAGTAGCCACGTACTGAGCCACCTCTGCCCAGATGCGAGGCCACCAAAACTCCCGGGTGAGGAGGTGCAAAAGCCAAAGTGTCCCGCCGATTTCGAGTCATGACACAGCCTCAAGACCGTCTCCCTACAAGGACCCGCTGGCACATAAAGTCGATCCCGATGGTAAAGCAGGCCATCTCGCATTACGAAGGGAGAGGCGTCCCCCTCCACCGAATGCTGTGCAACAAACGGGTCCCGGCCCTGGAGTTTGCGAATCTGGTCCAGCAGTGTATCCTCCCTCAGAGCAGCGGCAAAGTTCTCTGGACGCAGAATGGTGGACAGAGTCTCCCCCTCTGGGTCCGTGTCATACTCAGGCTTCCGGGAGAGAGCATCGGCCTGTCGGTTCTGGGCTCGAGGCACATAGTGGAGCTGGAAGTTGAAGCGGGCAAAGAATGCTGATCATTTCTGCTGCCTCTGAGAGAGCTTTCTTACCGTCTGTAGGTGCTCCAAGTTCAGGTGATCCGTGTGCACCTGGACTGGGTGAGCCGCTCCCTCCAGCAAATGCCGCCAGGTCTCAAGGGCTGCCTTGATTGCTAACAGCTCTTTCTCCCAGATGGTGTAGTTAAGCTCTGGGGTGGTGAGCTGTCGGGAGTAAAAGGCGCAAGGCAACAGATGCGCCTGGGGCCCCGTTGTCTGGAACAACACAGCCCCTATGGCCACATCAGATGCATCTGCTTCCAGGACAAAGGGCATGCGTGGGTCAGGGTGTTGCAAGATCGGGGCTGATGTAAACCTCACCTTCAGTACCTCGAAAGACTTCTGCACAGCAGCGGTCCACTCAAACCTAGACTTCCCTTGCAACAGTTGGGAGATAGGGCTCACTAAGGTGGCGTAGTCCTTGATGAACTTCCAATAGAAGTTTGCAAACCCTAGGAACCTCTGAACATCCTTCTTGTTGTGAGGAGGTTGCCAAGATAGCACTGACTCCACCTTGGACGTATCTATGGCCACACCTTGAGCAGAGACATGGTAGCCCAAGAAGTCCACCTCGTGGAGGTCGAAGGCGCACTTCTCCAATTTTGCGTAAAGCCTGTGCTCCCGGAGCCTCTGGAGAACAGCACAGACGTGGGCATCATGGGCGGCCTGGTTCAGGGAGTAAATCAAAAAGTCATCCAAGTAAATTATAACAAAATGGTCCAAATAGTCCCGGAAAACATCGTTTACAAAATGTTGAAAAACAGCCAGAGCATTACATAGTCCAAAGGGCATCACGGTGTACTCGTAATGCCCATACCAGGTCTGAGAGGCTGTTTTCCACTCGTCTCCCGCTTGGATCCGCACCAAATTATATGCCCCACAAAGGTCCAACTTGGTAAACACCTTGGCATGGCGCAACCGCTCCAACAGCTCTGGAATCAAAGGCAGAGGGTACCAGTTCCGAATGGTGATCTTGTTGAGGGCCCGGTAATCATTGCAGAGACGCAACTCCCCACACTTCTTGCACACGAACAGTACAGGGGCCCCAGCCGGAGACTTGGAGGGACGGATGAACCCTCTCTGAAGATTCTTCTCCAAAAAGTCCCTCAGAGCCGCCAGCTCAGGCTCCGAGAGGGAGTAGAGTCGCCCCACTGGAATAGGGCCCCCCGGCACCAGGTCGATGGCGCAGTCATAGGGCCGGTGTGGAGGGAGCCGATCCGCCTCCTTCTTATCAAAAACATTGGCAAAGTCCCGGTATTTCGCAGGCAACAGTGCCGACCCCTCCTGGGCCTCCGCAGCCACTGCAGCCGAGATCCGGTCCAGCCAGCAGTGCTCCTGACAATATTCTGAGCCAAAAAGAAGTTCCCTCCGAGACCAAGAAATATGTGGGTCGTGCTGCGAGAGCCACGACATGCCCAAAACCAAAGGGAAGTGCGGGACAGCGGCCAGCAAAACCCGGATCTGCTCCACATGGTCCTGGATTTCAAGGTGGAGCACGGGAGTCTGGTGCGTCACAGGACCAGACCGGAGGAGTCGTCCATCGATAGTCTCCACCGGCTGGGGCCCAGCCAGAACCTCCAGTGGGATGTGATGATGTTGGGCAAAACTCAGATCCATAAAACAGCTGGAAGCTCCTGAGTCGATCATGGCTCCCACCGGAAGGAGCTCCATGGAGGGGAGCCTCAGGTTGGCAGCTACTAGCAAAGGGTCCTTCCTGGAAGCCGACGTAGATGAAGTGGGTTCAAGGGACAATCCCAGGTGGTGAACCCGGTCTACACATGGGAGGATCCGTTTCCTGGAGGGGTGGGCCGGCGTCCCTTAGCAGGGCATTCCCGAGCATAATGTCCAGGGAGACCACAGTATAGGCAAAGACCCTCCCTTCTCCTGCGCTCCTTCTCTGTAGCAGTGAGCCATGGTTGCGCTCCTCCCAGCTGCATAGGTTCCTCAGTCAGCTGAGAGGAAACAGCCACAGGTGAAGCTGCAGGAGCTGGTCGAGCAGGACGCGGCGGTGGTGGAAGGGCCTTCTGACGAGCTTGCCTACAAGCAGAGAGGCAGTAGTCCAATCTGGTAGCTTGAGCAATCAACGAGCTCAGATAATCAGGGGGCTCAGAGTGTGCCAATTCATCCAACACTGCGTCTGAGAGCCCTGCCCAAAACTGAGCCTGCAAAGCACTATCATTCCACGTCAAGTCTTGAGCAAGCAAGCGGAAGTTCGTGGAGTACTCAGCTACAGTTCCTGTCCCTTGGCGAAGAGCCTGGATCTGACGTTCTGCAGACTCAGCCTTTACAGGATTCCCCCAGGTGGCTTGCATTTCTGCAATAAAGTCTTGCAGACTATTGAGGAGGGGGCTGTCCTGGTTCAGGTAAGGGGTAGCCCATTTGCTTGCAGGCCCAGAAAGCAAACTAATTATAAATGCCACCTTGTGGAAATCATCAGGAAAATCTTCCCTCCGGAGCTTAAAATGTAACTTGCAATTAGCAAGAAAACTGTCCAGCATTGTAGCATCTCCCTGAAATTTATCAGGAAGGGAAGCAAAACATTTCCGTCTGCGTTCAGGAGCAGAAGAGTTCCCTTGGCCCTGAAGAGCAGCCACAGTCTGAGTCAATTGCTGGACCTGAGCAGAAAGCTGCAAATTCCTCTGCATCAACTCGGCCAGGCTTGTTCATGTGCCATGATGGTGCTATCAGCCTAATTACAAGGCCAGTGGATATTCTGTCCGGGAAAGCAGCCAAAGGGCTGATAAGACAGCTAGCTCTCAAACAAACAAAATCCCCAATGCAGCAAAGTCAGTGTTAACTACACAGTCTCGGAGATACACAGTAACTCTACCCAAAGGGATTACCAAAAGGCTTGTCAGATGGTCCGAGGTTCGAGGTATCAGATAGGCAGGTCTATAAGCAGTCCAAGGTCAAGGTTTCCGGGTGGTCAAGATGATCTCGGAGACACGGAGCCAGAGACAGAGTCTGTCCCTTAGAGGAGTCAGATATCCACTGGCAAAGCACCACACATGCTCCAGGTTCTTAAGAAGGCAAGGAGCCGGCCTTCAGCTGTGTCTGATTACTAACACGCTTCTGCTGAAGCCTCTGTGATCTTCGCAAGCCCTCTCTTTCTGCTCGATGCTCCTTAAAGGTAGGCACACTGCCCAGATCCTCCTCCCTGTCTACAGCATCAGGCAAACCTGACTGCTGAACCTCTGGAGGGGCCACAGCCTCTGCTCCAGCAGAGCTAGGGCCAGCCTCTGGCTCTTCCACTGCAGATTAAAGTCCCAGGGGCTCCAGCTCATCCCCTGAGTCCTCTGAGTCATCCTCCAGGCCGGGCATGACAGCACTCTTCTCCAGCACCAAATCTCAAATGAGTTGATTTTCCTTCTATTGGCTTTCTTTATTGTCCACCTATCACATCCATACATGGTGATGGGGAATACAATGGCTTGGTCAATCCTAACTTCAGTATTCAGTGTTTTGTCTTTGTGTTTTAAGATCTTGTCTAGTTTTTTCATAGCTGCCCTTCCCAGTCCTAGTCTTCTTCTTATTTCTTGACTGTAGTCTCCACTCTGATTAATGTTTGATCCAAGGTATGGGATTTTTTGGGGGGGCTATTTTTATTTTATCATTGTCTAGAATGAATTCATGTAGTTCTTCCATGGTCAGTGTTTTTGTTTTCTTAATATTCAGCATTAAGCCTACCTTAGTACTTTTTTCTTTGACTTTCTTTAGTAATTGTTCTTGGTCTTTGTTTTTTTCTGCTAGTAGTATGGTGTTATCTGTGGCCTTACTTTACTGTGCTGTTCACATCCATACATGGAAATGGGGAATACAATGGCTTGGTTGATCCTAAGCATAATAAGAATGAAAAAGCCAGTTCTGAAGTGGAACTAGGGAGCAGCATGAGAAGAACCTGAGAATATAACTCAAGATGTGGCTCAGAAAAGCCAAATGAAGCCAGAAGAATATATTTGGGTTCTGGGCTTAGGGTTCACAATCAAAGGATGAAGTCACTCAAGATAAGCACTTGAAAAGGTCTTCAAGTGAGTGGAGCCAAACTCCTGCAACAAAGTTAAAGATAAAGCAAGAAATCTCAAGAAAAGTCTTGCATGTGCATGAGGACACCCACACCCTTCTAGAAAGAAGACAATTGACTGATCAAGTCCTCAGAGCCATTAATTGAATTAAGTGGGTAGGAACCTGATAGGGTAATTTGATAAAGGATGCTGATTTGTCAAAGGCAAGAAGTTCTGAATTCAGAAAAAATGCCAGTGGATGGAAAGCTGAAAAGATTTATTTACTAGCAGGCAAATTTTACAGAATAGGTCAATCTTATATGTAAAGCAAGTTGTACAGAGTAACTCCCATCACTGTTCTGCTGTTGGAAGCACCAGGAAAGCACCAGAGAAAACATCCCAGGCCAGAGATGTGCAGGACCATACCTGTTTTTCTGGTCTGCCTTGAGCTCACTACTCAGGGCAATGAGGGCTTTTTGTTGCAGGACAATTCATATGGAAACCTTCCTGGTCTATCTGCAGTCTTCTACTCTTAGCCAATCCCACTTGTCCTCAGTTGGATACATGTTTCTAATTGGTCATACTTGTTTGATGTCCTGTTCTTATCAATATTTACATAACTTTGCCTTTGGTCATTAATGCCCCATTAGAAGCACCTATCTTGTCTAGCCAGCTTCTCCCCAGATCCAAGATCACATCATCCTAGAATGATAGCCACAAGCAGTGATTAAGTCAGTGCAAGTTTAGCAATGGAAGACATCAAAGCTGTATTAACTCTGGGATAAACTACCCCATACATTTAGCATGATGGAACAATATATGCCATCATAACCCTTCTTACAAAAAGTTCTTCTACTCACTTCTAATACAGATCATATGGCTTAAAGACAGGCAGCTCTTAATGCTTTGATGGCAGCTATATTTTTAATAAGTGATTCTTTAAAACAAGGAACTATCGACTTTATAATTTGTACTCTGTTTAAAATAACTTGCTTTGCTGTAGGTTATACCAGCTAAAACTTCTAACTTTAAATATATTTACTGATGTTGTTTTTTTTAAATTATTCAAACCTCTGTTTGTTTCCTGTTCAAATGTATCCCCTGCCAGAGTCCAACTACTCAGTGAGATAAATTGTAAACTTTAAGTGAAGTGAAATAGTGGATAAGGGATGGAGGGAGAGTTGAACCTCAGTGTAATCTACTAGTCTGTAGGAAAAGGAGTAGAGTCTAAATATTTCTAAATTAAGAATATCAGCAAAAAGATCTTCTAGATTCAGTCAAAATGTGATTCACACATACAGGAATTTAATTTTTTTCTAATTGTTCTCAAATAAAACAACAAGCAATTTTAGCAGCTTTCATTCCACTATGAGAAAGTATTTGACAACTGTAGCGTTTTGAAAGACTATGATTCAGGACATTCTGTGAAAAATTCACACATGGTATTTTATGCAAAAAACAAAACAAAAACAAAACAAAAAACAAAACAAAATAGCATTTCTGCACAGAAAATAATATTTCTCCACAGAACTGAAAACTGCATTTTCTGCACAAAAAATATTTCAGCACAAAATGCTTCTCTCAGTGGAAAAATACCATGTGTGAATTTTGGAAAAAATAAATCTCAAACTGTGAAGATTGTTTTTAGTCCTGGATTCACTTTATCAGAGTTTAACAACAGTTGAGAAAAGCATTTTTTAACATTTTTTCAAATATTTCCCAATGTTCTTTTCATCCCAGTTGTTAAGATAAGAGGCATTGTGCATGTCTCTCTTCAAATGATGTCTAATACTAGGATGTTAGAAAACATGTGACAGTTCCAAAATCCATCATCACCTATAGAGATGAAAAAAGTTTCTAATATATGAAGGAGAAACTTTTCTTTGCTACATTCCTCCCCCACAGAAAAACTCCTAAAAAACTAAAATATTTGCATTTGCAGAAAAAGAATCTTTATGAATAGAGGATGCATTTACACAAGGAATGCATCCAAAATACTTCCCAACAACACATAAAAGTCAAATATAAATGGTTGCTATCATACAAACTGTAGTACTACTGCCATTTTTGCAAATATGATCAAAAATGCCTCTCTTCACCATGCATAATAGAACTGAGCTTGAGATACATTCCATTCAGGGCATACAGTAAACCTTCACTACAAGTATTTATATGTATCTCTTATGAATGTGCTTGGGATGCAATGATGCAAGTCAGACAAATATGAAAAAAACACTGATATATCTTAAGGGGAAAATACCTATGAAATGATTTCAATTAAACATTTTAAAGCAACATTTCAAAATTAATGTAAATGGGAATTTTAAATCTCTGAAACCCAATAAAACTCAATTTTTTTTAGGAAGAGTGTTTATCATGTTGTGTCAAGTCTTAAAGCAATGAGATACATTGTTACTGAGCTTTTCATGCATTTTAGTGGAACTAACCAATGACTAGATAATGTCTGAATCCAGTCCTCAGTGAGCTTAGCACAGGAATGCAAATGTAATGTAAGCTCAGAAGCTTAATATATGAGATAAGGGCTGTCAACCCCAAAAATTCATTTTTCCTTTCTCTGGTATTTTACCCTAGTGGAAATTTGTTGTTTATTGTTGTCATATGCCTTCAAGTCATTTCTGATTTATGGCAACCCTAATGTGACCCTATCATGGGATTTTCTTGGCATGATTTGTTCAGAGATTTGTCTTTGCCTTCCTCTGTGGCTGAGAGAATGCAACATGGCCAAGGTCACTCAGTGGATTTCAGGGCTGAGCTGACAATCAAACCCAATCTCCAGAGTCATAGTCCAACACTCAAACCACTACATCATTCTGGATCATTAGGGAAAATTTATTTCAGGTCAAATTCACATTCAGGGAACACTGGGACATGCATTTGTATATTAATTTTTAAAGCTTTCAGGGATACTTACTTTTCGCTTCTGTTCTGTTGTATTTTATTTTACTATATTGAGAAATATTTCCAAAGGCAAACAGTTTATCTGCAAGTCACTAGGGAAATATTCTGTACAGACAATTTTTTTTCCTGAACTGTAATGTTCAGGAGGTATGAAATATATTGCTCTTAGGTCCTTTACAGACTGAAGAAATAGTGCAGCTTGAGGCCACTTTAACTATCCTGGCTCAGTGCTAAGGAATCATGGGAATTGTATTTTTTTCTGGGACGCTGAGCCTTCTCTGTCAGAGAGCTCTGGTGCCACAATAAACTACAGTTCCTATGATTCCTTAGCTCTGAGCCAGGGCAGTTAATGTGGCTTCAAGTTGCACTATTTTTGGAAGTCTTTAAAGGCCCTTAGTTGTATGGCAGGTCTGTGTAGGATTTTTTACTAAACTCTGCGAAACTTTAGATGGAAGTGAAATTATTTTAATTAGCTACTCAGGAAGATTCTCATTACAACGGGTACCTTTTTCAGGCCCTAAGCTTTCTCAGGCACCAAGCTGGAGAAATAAGGTTGCTGCTCCTATTTCTGCCATAGTAACACATGCATTCATCAGTAACATCATTTTCTTGATAACACATGTAAATTCACACTTGTGAGAAAAATTATCAAATTGGAACAGAAAAAATGTATTTCATACCATCACACATTTTCCTTTTCAATCCTTATTAGAGACATTTTTATTATTGTTCTTGCATTCTTTTCCAGCATACTGATAAACAGGGTCTAAACAAACCTCAACATCTTTGCAAGTTAAACACTTTGTAATATTTCTGCAGTGCAGATGCAGCCTGAGATAGTAACACCTTTGCTTTCTGATGGTTCAATGTACACAAACTGTTTTGTGCACAGAAGTAATAAAAATATTGTGTATAAAATTACCTTCAGGCTATGAGCATAAGGTGTATACAAAACATAAATGAATTTCATGTTTTGACTTGGGTTTCATCTCCGAGATAATTCATCATGTATAGGCAAATATTCTAAAAACTGAAAAACTGAAATCCAAAACATTTCTGGACCCAAACATTTTGGATAAGGGAGACTCAACCAATAAGTCCCTCGGTATCAACACTATACTTCTGTTGATGCAGCCTAGAATTGCACTGGCTCCCTCCCTCCTGCACATCACACCATTCTATTTTGTATTGAGTGCAGACTCTGAACATTTGGGTCAAGTTTATTTTTCCATACCTATTTCTGTCCAACTCTCTTTGGCCAGTTCCTACACCAACAAAACAATACTAATCTTTCTTAAGAAATACTAGATAACTTAATTGGAGGCTTCCCTCAATATTGGGCAGGTCTTGGATAGCCTGCCCTTAGTTGGAGATAATGTTTCCAGGCAGAATTAGGATAATGATTATCATACTATCCAACAATGCACAGATGAAAACCAGGATATGTGTGTCCAAACAACATCAGAATGTGATCAGGGTAGCAAAGGTTATTAATGAAGAAGAACTCACAAACTAGCAGAGGCTGCAGCAGTTTGCTTTTTCCTGAAACTATTGAGAAAGTGAACACTTCTCCTGTCCTCTCCCAATTGCTGAGTTAGCTATGTGCAAAACTACTTCTGCACTTTGAACTCAGTTTGCAATTGAAGTTATATGTGGATAATAGAGGAAAGTGGGAGGAGAAAAGGGAAACTGGGACATTTTAAAAGCAGCTGAAAATATGGGTAGTAGAAGATTAATCAGGATTGTTCCTGCCAAATTGGGATAGTTGCAGAATCTGGATTATCAGCAGAGAATCATAGTATTTGGAGTTGGTTATATTTCTACAACAGAAACAACTTCTTTGCATGGTTTTCTAGGGTGTGAATGAATGCGTGTGTAATTGTGTGTGTATGGAGAGATCTCAGACTGTTTAAATTTATATGGTGGCATTGTACTCATGCTTAATGAACTAAATGCATAAGATCACTGTGTCAAAATTTTTAAGAAAGAGAAAACACAGAAGCACAGTACAAAAGGTGTGTGTGTGTGTGTGTGTGTGTTTGTGTGTGTGTGTGTGTCACTCCTAGCTACCACCAGCAGCTGCATAGTACAGGAGAAAATTTACCAGTTCACCCAGGAGACACTGTCTCACACAGCCCAGATGGAGCATGCAAGTGCTAATAAGGTCAATTGGACTACTCATGAATATATTTGCATAACTGCATCTTTATGGTAAAAGACCCAATTATTCATTGATCAAAATATCTTTACAAATAACATCTGCAGTGAAGACTATGCAAAAAAAAAAAAAAAAAAAGGATTGTCGAGATGACACTATTTTCACAGCCATGACAAACAGCATTGTGGATATAACCTACAAGTGTATGCAGAATCTCAGTGCTAAATTGGTTCACCTGAAGTCCTGGAACAAATGCAGGAAATTGCTCTTTCAGGCTGGTCTTGCAAATGTTTTTGATTCCATGTTCTGTGATGATGGAGATACAAAAGGGAAAAAAAAAATGAATGTGCACATCACCACATGCTTTTTGTCCACATATGGGGAACTGAATACTCAGCCACAAATTTCACCTCATAAGCATAATTATACAGGTTGCAGTTTGAAAATGTATCATTACAAGATACAAATCAAAGACAACAGATAACAGATTCAGCAATGGGAAGTAGAAACAGATCAAATCCATAGAGAGAGCCATAGACCATGAATACTGTATTTACTGATCTGTTATCTGTATTAGGGATGTAAAGAAAATTTATGTTTTCTAAGTACTGAGATTCTCCAATGGCAAGAATCCTGGACTGGCAAGAATCTTCCTATTTCAGAACTAATTCTACATAAAATTTGCATGTAGCTGTTCTGTGCAGGAAACACTTTCTGTCCAGGAAATACAGAAAAAGCTCTTTTTTGCATTGAAGATGGTGAAATTGGGAAGTTATTCTGCACAAAATTTGCATGTGGGTGGTTTGTATAGCAAGAAATATTTTCTGTGTAGAGAAGTTGTTTTTTTCAGGGTGGGAAATAATATTTCTGTGTAGAAATATAATTGGTCTGGCAGAAAAAAATTTTTTTGCTAAACAGAAAATGCTATTTTCTGTGCAAAAACAACCATGTGTGCATTTTTGTGCAGCATTAGTTCCAAATTGTGAATAGGCTTCAAAAATTGCATCATTTTCAAAAGATTTCTTGTATTGGGAAGAAAATTGATAAAATTACTTGTTTCTTCCTTCAGGAGCATGATTTCCAGACATTTTATCTTCAGGAAGAAACTGTAAATAATTCCATCCCTTGCAATGGTTACATATAGGGTAGCACAACTTGTGGCTTCAGATTTTCACCATTTGACAAACATGTTCATTATATCCTTTTACTGGTATGTTGAAATGATAACATTTGTTTTATAATGTATTGTTTGTTTGTTTTCACTGTCCAGGCCCCTAGAGGTCTTGGTCCCAGGAATTTAATTGTCCTGAGCCATGGACATTGTTTTACCAAGGTGGCTATTTCTATATCTCTGAGTGATAAAAATGAGATTAGAAGACAAACCATAAATGAGAGATAAACACATATTTTCAGAATACTGAAGCATAGGTTTGTGATTTTTTTCTTCATGGAAACATGTTGTTACAGAATTAATTACTTTGGCCTACCACACATAGAAGAAAAGAGACAGACAAACAAACAAACACAATATTTAGACCTTAAATATTTTCTTATATATTTTTTGAAAATGCTACTTTTACTACAACTATCATTTGTTGTTGTTGTTGTTGTTGTTGTTGTTGTGCTCCTTCCTTTCAGATTTATGGCAACCCTAATGCAAACCTAGCAGTGGGTTTTCTGGGCCTGAGAGTGTATTGCTTGCCCAAAGTCACCCTGATCTCCAGTCTAATAGTCCAATCTCAAACCACTACACCAGGCTGGCTCTCAAACCTTGTACTACCACTGAAATACCTCTGTTTTCCTCTGTAGTCCCTGTCAAAATGGCATCAGGAGGTGATATGACTTCCCTTCTTCTTGCCATTTTTGAAAGGGATCACAGAGGAAAACAGAGGTATACTTTGAATAAAACTTGTTTCTGCCTTGACACTGCAGATTAATATATTAATAACAGCTTTTATTATGAACCACAGTTTCAAAAGTTGATTTAGAAATTTTATTCAAGTAGGAAGTGCATGCTAATGAAAAGTTGCTAATTAACATTAAGATATTTTATAGCAAAAATTCAAAGTATTTAAGTAAGTAGGTCAGACCTCTTCATGTGCACTATACTTAATTTTAAATGGAAGTGTGCATGTGTCAGGGAGTTCACATAGCACAGAGCCAAGTGATAAATTTTTTACCAAAATCTGTGAAGTATATCTTAGGTATGATTGTCAACTCCAGCTATATTTTTAAAATAATGTTATCATTTACAACAGGGATAAAGAAACTTTGGTCCAAAACACACTGCAGAAATAATCCAGCCTGAGACCTCTGGACTACCCTGGCTCATTGCTAGGGAATCCTGGGAACTGTAGTCTTCTGAGATATTTAGCCTTCTCTGTCAGAGCACTCTGGTGCCACAATAAACTACAATTCACAGGATTCCCTAGCATTGAGCCAAGGCAGTTAAAGTGGTCTCAAACTGCATTATTTCTGTAGTGTGTTTTGGATTTCTGTGTCCTCACCACATGTGGTGGACTACAACTCATAGAATCATAAATTTTGAAGACACTTCAAGGACCATCCAGTCCAACCCTCTGGCATGCAGGAGTACACAATCAAAGCACTCCTGACAGATGACCATCCAGCCTGTTTAAAAAACTCCAATGTAGGAGACTCCACTACATTCAGAGGCAGCATATTCTACTATCAAACAGTTTTTACCTTGAGGAAGTTCTTCCTAATGTTTAGGTCAGGGGTAGGCAACCTTTCCCCTTTAAGGGCTGAGGGACTTCAGCTCCCAGAAGCCTCAGCCATGTTGACCAATAGTCCCATGTATGCCAATAGCTCCTGGGATTCTGGGAGCTGAAGTCCCTCGGCCCTTAAAGGGGAAAGGTTGCCTACCCCTGGTTTAGATGGAATCTCTTTTCCTGTATCTTGAATCCATTGGTCCATGTCCTAGTGTTTGGAGGAGCAGAAAACAGGCTTGCTCCTGCTTCAATATGACACCCTTTCAAATATTTAAACATGGCTATCATGTCACTTATGAAACTTCCTCTTCTCCAGGATAAACATACCCAGTTCCCTAAGTTGCCCCTCATAAAGCATGGTTTCCAGACTCTTTACCAGTTTGCTCAACCTCCACTGGACACTTTCCAGTTTGTTCATACCCTTCTTGAATTGTGGTGCCCTGGACTGGATACAGTATTCCAGGTGAGGTCTGACCAAAGTAGAAAAGAATGGTACTATTATTTACCTGGATCTAGACGCTATACTTCTATTGCTGCATCACACTATTAACCATTATTAACCACATTATTAACCACATTATTAACCCTAACCCAGAAGCCTCAGCCATGTTGGCCAATAGTCCTATGTTGGCCAATAGCTCCTGGGATTCTGGGAGCTGAAGTCCCTCAGCCCTTAAAGGGGAAAGGTTGCCTACCCCTGCTATTAACTCATGTTCATCATGTGGTCTACTAAGGGCCTTGGCAGACGACCAAAAAGGTCATCCTGGAGACCCGGAAGAGGAGGAGCCACCGCACGAGCGGCGCTCCTTCCTCTTCCTGAGGTCACCCGGGGAGCTGCCGGCCCTCTGCACGGCCGGCGCTTCCAGGGCAACCTCCCGCCGCAGCGACCAGATGCGCTGCGGCGGAAAAGACAGAGAAAGTGCGCGTGATGCTTTTAGGGCGCACTTTCCCTGTCTTGAGGAAGGAGCGCTGATTTAGCGCTCCTTCCAGGGATGCCACGGGTGCGCCGAGGTGCGGAGGCTGCGGCCCCATGGCGTGCTGGCCCAGGGTGTCTGGGAAGCTCTCGTCTGCTTCCCCCCCTCAGATTCCTAGATCCCGTTCACATGTAAAGCCAGGAGTCACCCATCCTATATTTGTCATTATTTTGTATAAGTGCAATGTCTTACATTTCTACCAGTTTACATTCATATTGTCAGTTTTGGTCTAGCTCTCTAATATGTTAAGGTCATTTTGAATTCTGGTCTTGTCCTCTGGGGTATCAATTACCCTTCCTAATTTAGTGTCATTTGCAAACTTGATAAGCATGTCCTCTATTCCTCTTGATAAAGATGTTGACTAGCACTGGGCCCAGGACAGGACCCTGTAGCATCCCACTAGTCACTTCTCTCCAGGGTGAAGAGGAACCATTGTTGGGTTCAGTTGACTAATTAAAAATTCACCTAACAGTAGCAATGTCCAGCCCACATTTTACTAGCTTTTTGCAAAAATATCATGAGGGACCTGGTTAAAGGCCTTACAGAAATCAAGATATACTACATCCACAGTATTCCCTTCATTTATCAAGCTTATAACTCTATCAAAGAAAAACATAAGATCAGTCGCTCATCTTATTTTTGAGAAACTCATATTGACTTTTAGTGATCATGACATTCATTTGTAAGTATTTATAGACTGTGTGTTTCATGATCTTCATGCTGACTGGGCAGTATTTTTTGGGTCATCTTTCTACTTCTTTTTGAAGATGAGGGCAACATTTGCGCTACTCCAGTCTGCTGGAACTTCTTCTGTTCTCTAGGACTTTTCAAAGATTGTTGCCAGTGGTTCTGAGATTACTTCTACCAGTTCTTTTATTACCCTTGACTTGAATTCATTAGAGTAGCCAGGTACTCTTTACTTGTTCTGTGATACATTTCCCCGACTGCATCATCTCCCCGATTTTCCTCAGATTCAGCACTGTTTTCCTTTAGGAGAAGACTGAGGCAAAGGAGGTGTCTTGTCTTTCCTCTGTCCCATTAACATTTCCTCATCTTTTTTTATGCTCTGGCCCTACCATTTCCTTTTTCTTCCTTTGTCTATGGATATAACTTAAAAAAAAATTTTTTTTACATGTCTCTTTAAAAACTTAGCTCAGTTGAAAGTTCTTTAGTGATCCATCCTGGTTTCTTGAGACACCTCCCATTTTTCTCCTCAATGGAAGTGTTTGAAATTGTGCCTTCAAGATCTCACTTTTAAAAAAACTCCCATCCAACATGCATTCCCTTCTCTTTTAGTATTCCTGACCATGGGACTACACACAGTAGTTCCCTAAATTAACTGAAAACAGCTTTCTTAAAGTCTATATTGTATGTCTGACTATGCTTAGCTGTCTCTTTCCACTTTATAACAAACTCCAGGGGGGAAAATAGTCACTCCTACCTAAGGCTCCTGTCATTACTGCCATTAGTCCTACCAAGCTTAGTCAATAATGAGGGATTGTGGGAGTTTTGGTCCAAAACACCTAGAGGGACAAACACATCTTTGAATGCAAGTGTGGAGAAAGACACAGAGTGAATACAGATTTTAACATCTCGTTTTATCCATGGCTATCTAGTAGTATTATCAAGAACCAGTTTTGCCAGAACACATATCCAAACTTATTTATGAACTAGAATTATTTGTGAGCAAGTTTCTTGCTTACTTTTTTCTTTTTCTTTTGTGGTAATCAACCCCCAAAGTGCCTGGTAAATGACAGACACAACACAGAGCAAAAGACTCCTCAACTTGCATAGTAATGCACACTAACCAAGCCAATTATTTTGGCTTACAATCCAGAAACATCACAAGTGCCTATCTAACCCTGGCAGTAAAAATATAACAATAACAATGTAAATTTATAAATTATCATTGCTTATTCATGATATTACAATTTTCTTCTTGAGGTAGCCATCTTGTTCAGTTTAGTGCTAGGGATCACCCTGCTGCATCCTCCAGATTTGATGGAGGACACTATCCTGTTGCCAATGCTAAAGTAAAAATCAATTTGTTGTCAGGTCTGCTTTGTATTTGGTAGCAAAATAATATAGACCATCACAAGATTAAAGTCACAGAAAGAATTTTGGGAGAAAATATGGCAATTTTGCCACTCAGTGCCCCCCCCCCCTTGAGAGTTTATTTCTAAATAGAACCCTGGGGTACACTATTTCTTTCTCACATACAAAAACCTTGATTCTTCATATTTTCTCAGTTTGCTTCTCTTCACTATTTATAAAAAGAAATAAGCAACATCAAATGACTGGTTATCTGCAGTGAGTGTGTTTAAGCAAATGCATGCACTTATCAAGCTGCACATACAGTAAATTTGTATGATATATGAGTCATTTTTGTCAGTTAATTATTTATTTAAAATTCAACTATTATAAATATTGTAATAATACCCTCTTATAAAAATACATAGCCTGATTTACTTGAAAAGAAAACACTAACTCAATTAATATTCAGACATCATGAAGTAAGTCTTAGAAGACACAAGAATTAAAGGTTGGCATAAGCTGAAAATTCAGACAAAAATAATCAGCAGAAAGTCCTGGTTACAGCTGAGAAGCCACCATGAGAAGCACTGGATGGAAGCACTGTGTTTCCTTCTTCCAGTGCAGTAGGATTTCACTTCAGATGTTTGCAGGAAGTGAAGAGGAATGTTCCAGTTTTTCACTTCATTAAAATTTCACTGTGATATAAATAAGCATAGTTGGAGGAATATATATATCTTCAAAACATACCCCCCCATAACATCTTTTGGCAGAGTTTACTGACAAACTGCCATGTTTTTGCAATAAACAATTACTTGTAAATAGGAAAGTGTCCCTAAAGTTCTTTATAACCACTACTCAATTACATTGAGAAAAAAATGAAGAAATAAAATAAAAGGTAAAATAAAGAGAGATGACTAAGGAATAGCAATATTCTAATTATATATGACAAATTTTATAATCTGATATACACATTTATACAATGATTGAATGTAGTAAATTTTAGGTTTTGAGGTATTCGGTTAGAGCATAGCTTATATATGAAAAGTAGATTATATCTTAGTCTTTCTAAAAATTAAGAAGAAAGGTAGTTAATGCTAAAAGATATAGGAAAGGACTTGGCAAAGGATCCAGGAAGTCATTTTTTTTGGTGTGTGTGTGTGTGTGTGTGTGCCATTTTAATCTTTTTATGATGTCAGGTGTCATTGTTTTATGTTATGCATTGAGTATGTCATATGTATGTGTGTATGTATATAAAGTATATGTAAATAAGTACTGTTTTTTTAACTCAATAAAACTTTTTTTTTTAAAGTTCTTTATAAATGAACACACTTAAGCCTTACATACAAGCCTATGTTATGAGAACAGTTGTGTAACACTGTTGGTAGAAACACAGGTGTTGCTATCATCTGCCAGGAAAAAATCACAAAGGGAGGAGGATGCTGTCACCATGCCAACTAAAACTATTGTCATCACGTGCTACATTTTCAGTATGAACAGATGTCTTTCCTTAGTTGGTCTTTGGATGTGCCAGATCTACAGAGATGGTGATGTCATTCACTGTTGGACTGGGAAATGGAGCACACAGCAAAGGAAGGGAAAAAAAGTGGGAATGGCTGGCAAACAAATTAAATTCTCAGCAATACATAGCTAGTTTGAAAGTTTGCTTTGAAAACCCTTCTACTCTATGTTTGTTTTTCTTGTGTTGCACCAATATCAAGTAGTCTATTCTCTCCTTCTTCTAGTTCTTTGCTGGCTTAATTTGCCAAGGTGAAAACTGGCAAAGGTTCCTGTCCCTTTAATGGTTGTATAGAAGACAGAATTTTAGCAAGTGCGGCTTGTCACCAAGCCAGGTAACAGCACTAGCTGAAATTCCTTCTACAGAACCATTAAGAGGACAAGAGCTTTTTCCAGTTTTCACTCTGGCAAATGTACCAGTAACAATAGTTTGAGTTTGTTCTCTCTCACAGGCTTAGATGACTGTGGCCAGACAGGAACCGTTCAGCTAAATCAGGAGAGGTTGTTTTGTGATAATTAGGAGATTTTGGAAGATGACTTTTTTTACTACAAGTCCCAGAATTCCTAGCCAATGGGTTCCCTAGGTCTGGTTATTAGTCTGAAACTTTCAGGTGCAGATGTAATATGCTCCAGTTAGGCACTGGGGAAAACAACTAGAAATAGTGATGACTGTTCTCTTGAAATGGTAAAAACAATGTTGAAACAACGCTATTCCACCACCTTTTCCTTTTTGACAGTCACCAGGTAGTCTACATCTGTGTAAACCAGTCTACATTTTATAAATTTTTGTACATCAGAGCCCATTAATATGGTTCTTAAATTGTTTTTAAATAAACATTATTGTATTTTCATGTTTGTGTATTTGCTTTCACTCCTTTTTCCCCCTTTAAAAACAGTTCAAGAGAATAAACTGTGTGTTTGAATCATTCTATGCCAGTCAAAGATGAGATAATACAATAGTTCTTTAGAAAAAATAATGATATTTTTGGGGGAAAAGAAAAGAAAAATAATTCATTTGACAGGTTCTTCTTTACTGCATTTGCACAGGTTTTCAGTAGCTGTTCAGCCAATGAAGCCCTCATACATGATTTAACAATCTTAACTAGTTTTAAATCCTGGGAATCAGGATTTAAAACTAGTTTTAAATCCTGGGAAGCAGGATTTAAAACTAGTTTTAAATCCTGGGAAGCAGAATCCATTATGGCTGATGGATTGAAAATCCTTTCCATGTTTCCTTCTCCTTACTATCTAGTTTATAGTCATCCAATCCATATTTAAAAATCAGAAGGAAGACAGAAAGAAATCTTAATTCTCTTGAACAACAAATATTTTCCTTAATTTTTACAATCTTTCAGGGTTTACTGTTGTTCTTGAGGTGTGTTTTCCCCATGTACTGCTCTTGTCAATTCAACATTACAGTTTCCTGAAAGCCTTTAAATAATATTTTTCTTTATTTTTTAAAAAACCCAATTGGTTTCTTTTCCATTTTCTGTTTTCATTTAGAAGATAATTAAATAAGGCAATTCCATTTGTTAAAATTGTTAAGAGAGTTTTGACAGTTAATAGTGTTTCCAGCAATATCAAACTAGGTTTGTTTTTTTTAGGGGGGGGGGAATAAACAATTGTCATAGAGCCACATTCCCATTCATATAAGGATCGTTCATATAGGGATGGACAAAGCAGTCTATTTCTGGTCTGTGCCAGTTTAAAATAAGTTCAGTCATAAATTCATTCTGTCCCATTTCTTTATTGGTATACAATTTAAACACACTTCTAGGATACAAATCTTTCTATACATGTATACCATCTAGTTCTAAAAAGTGTTCATTCTGAAAGTTAACTGCCTTTTAATCTGGGTATTACTTTAGGAAGTAAAAATTCATTTGGTTTACTTGAAAAGGAAAAACAAAATGAAAACCTCCCACAACCCTGCCATCAACGGTGCTGCAATCTTGTCTTTTGGTCCTCTGTTTCACTGTCTTATTTTCCTAGCCTGCTCTGAAAGAGGAAGGCACCAGTCTCTTCAGGTGTTATCAGTGTCTACTTGAGAAATATGAAGCCAATAAAATTTCCAAGCTATTGCTGATTCCCTGGACATTTTCTGTATCTCTACTCTTTCTATGGTACATTCCCTCTAGCCTTCCCTAACTGTGGCTGCTTCTTCCTCTTGTTCTCCTGATCTAACCTAGAATAGAAAGGAAATTTTCACCTGAGAAGCCCAAAGTACCATTTGCCAATCTTTTATACCAGATCTCATTGCCATGTCTGCTTTTCATGTACTTCTTGGGTGAGATTAGTCTTTGTTGGGAGCAACTTGCAGTAGGTGTTCCATCACCTGGGTCTGGAGCATCATGACTAGGGCCCTACATAGGTCTACTGACTTAGGTAAAAACTTACTGCTGCAGCCTCTCCTGGCTTCTGTGTTCTTTTTCAATAATTACTTTTCACCTTTATGGTCACACTTTTATGTTGCTTCACCATACATGCCCCAGTTTTTAACTGTGAAATGTGGGTGGGTATATAACACATGGACCTTGGACCACATACATCCCCAAGGACACTTTTGTGTCACCCCCCAAGGCTCTTTCAAAGCACATCAACAGACATTAGCCACAATACTGCTAAGAGGTTTTATATCAGGAATAAGATGTTTAATTTAGCAGTGTACTGGAAAATTCCACTGAAACAAATCATCCCTGCTTGTTGCAATGGCCATTTCTAGTTTGCTGCTAGGTTTCAACAGCATGATAGCAAAAGTGTGTTTCTGGCCCTTTTGATATCCTGGACAGAAATAAAGAAAATATTTGAATATTTGAAAATATTCTCGTCCTTGCTAAGAAAAGGTACCTCAACACAAGGGGGGGGGGCTGTTGGGAAATTGTTGAATATTTGTGATTTTTCTTCCTTCAGAGAGATCAGAGATTTCATATCTTCAGTGGGCTTTGTGCAAAACAACATTGCATTTAATATAACAGATAGCATTTTACAGGAAAAGCAATGATTCTGAGGAAAAGTATTGGGTTGTTTTGGATTTTTGTAGAATATTTTGCACAAACAAAATTATTAATTTTTTTTTAAATCCCAGAAACGAGAAAACTTTTGCAAGTTCTTATTCATTCATGAAAAAATATCATAATTTTACTGTATAGGGAAGCATACAGAAATGATTTGAGAAATACTAACACACCCTATGGACACATTTTGTACATAGTGCAAATGAGACTTGGTAAAGTAGTTTGTTGGGGCAGTTATAATTACGGCAATACTGCCACAATTGTGACTATGTAGAGATTGCAAATATAAATAAGTTATGGATGTGTAACTCTAGGTAATGTGATATTGAATTTTGGCCACTACATAGGGGGGAAGCACACGAGTGCTTCCAGGATGCCGCCGGACGGAGCGCCGCGGGACCGCAGCCTCCACACCACTGCGCTCCTGCAGCGTCCCTGAAAGGAGTGCAAAATAGCGCTCCATTCATAAGTCAGGGAAAGTGCGCCCTAAACGCGTAGGGCATACTTTCCCTGACTTATCCGCCGCAGTATGTCTGGACACTGCGGCGGGAGGTTGCCCTGGGAGCGCCGGCCATGCGGAGGGCCGGCAGCTCCGAGGGCAACCTCAGGAAGAGGAAGGAGCGCGGCGCGTGCGGCTGCTCCTCCTCTTCCTGGCCTCCAAGACGACTCTATTAGTCATCTGCCGAGGCCCATAAACTCTTTTTAATGTTTCATTGCTACCCTACATTGTAATTCCATGTCAAAATTAGCATGCTTGTGCCAGCAATATTTTCTGTTCCTATTGATACCAAAAGGAATGAAGAAGATACTAAAGATTGTTCTTTCACTTGACACTTGTAATGTTCTTAATACATACAAGCCTACCAGATTCATAAGATCAATGTTGGAAAGGTTGCTGTCACTCCACTTGTTACAACTACCACATGTTGGTGAGTATACAAAACATGGCCTTTTTAGTTGTAGCCATCGAACTATGAATACAAAGATCTGGGCCAAGATTCTACATTGTTGACTTTGAGGCTGTACAGACGGGCAAAAAGAGGCTTTCAGGCTGACTTGGAGGTGTGGCGTTTAGATGACACATGCCTAAAAGAAATCGCCCTCCCACCCCTCTGCAAATGCAATCGGGGCAGCTTACAACATTAAAACACCATAAATATACAATCCCAAAACCCACCCACCCCTTAAGATAGTATTAAACAACAAAGAATTAAAATAACAACAAAACTGTGGGGGGGAAGCAGACGGCTAATTGAGCCATTTTGGGGGCAGGGAAGGGGAGAGGCAGCCGCACGATTGCCACCCCAACCCCTTCCCCAGGTCATCCTTGGAGCAGCCGGCCCTCCGCACGGCCGGTGCTCTGAGGAGGACCTCCTGCCACAGCGTTCGCACACATTGCAGCAGAAGAGTCACCAAAAGTGTGCCACAGCCTTTTGCGGTGCACCTTCAGCGACTTGTGAAAGGAGCGCCAATTTAGTGCTCCTTTCAGGGGCGGCGAAGCTGCGCCGTGGGGCCGAGGTGTGGGGATACCTCGGCCATGCAGCGCAGCTTCCCAGGGTGGCCGACGGCTGCCCGTCTGCTTCCCCCCTGTAACAATTAAAACAACTAAGGGCCTTTGCAGACTACCAGAAATAGTGCAAATTGAATCCACTTTAACTGCCCTGACTCAGTGCTAGGGAATCATGGAAACTGGAGTTTATTGTGGTACCAGAGCTCTCTGACAGAGAAGGCTCAATGGGGGGTTGCAGACTGCCAGAAATAGTGCAAATTGAGTCCACTTTTAGGGTTAGGGTTAGTGCTAGGGAATCATGGGAATTGTTTTTTTTTTCTGAGACATTCAGCCTTCTCTGTCAGAGAGCTCTGGTGCCACAATAAAATACAGTTCCCATGATTCCCTAACCCTAACCCTAAAAGTGGACTCAATTTGCACTATTTCTGGCAGTCTGCAACCCCCCAATGTCTCGGGAAAAATACAATTTCCATCATTCCCTAGCACTGAGCCAGAGCAGTTAAAGTGGACTCAATTTGCACTATTTCTAGCAGTCTGCAAAGGCCCCAAGATAAGTTGCAGTGGCAGAGCAGACAACTAACCATAAAAGCAGTAAAGAATAAGAGAAGGGATGGGCTAGCTCTTGAGGCTGGGAAATCTAATCAAGGAAAGTCCTGGTGGAAGAGATCCATCTTTACAGCATTTTTAAAGCTATTTAAGATGGTAATCTGACAGATCTCGTCCAGCAGGCCATTCCCTAATCTGGGAAGGGTTGCTGAAAAGGCCCTCTAGGCAGTTGCTGACAGCCTAGTTTTTATAGGCTGATGCAAATTCCTCCTAGATGACCTGAGTGCGTGGAGTGGATTATATGGAAGGAGGCGGTCCCAAAGATAGGTTGGACCCAAGCCATTTAGGGCTTTAAAGGTAATAACCAACACCTTGTAATGTGCCCAGAAACTAATAGGCAGCCAGTGAAGTGACTTTAAAGCAGGTGTTATATGGTTTTTCCTCATTGTTCCCGAACCAACATGGCTGCCATATTCTGTACTAATTGGAGCTTCTGGACCAAGCACGAGGATAGCCCCATGGAGAGTGCATTGCAGAAATCAAGGTGGGAGGTTACCAGCACGTGCACCACAGTTTTGAGGTCCCCTAGTTCCAGGAAAGGACGCAGCTGGCATATCAGTTGAAGCTGATAACAGGTGCTCCTAACCGTCGCATTTACCTGATTAGTCATTTGAAGCGATGGATCCAGGAGCACACCCAGAATGCGAACACAGTCCTTAGAGGAGGGTGTGACTGCATCCAGGACTGGAGATTGTATTCTGATACTTGGTTTCGGGGCCACTATTGTAAGTACCTCCAGTTTGTCTGGATTCAGTCTCAATCTGTTTTTCCTTATCCAGTCCATTACTGCCTTAAGACAGTCATTGAGAGGAGAGATGTCATCTGAAGCCAAAGCCGAAGACTGAGACATGGAGAAATATATCTGGGTGTCATCAGCATACTAATAACACCCTGCCCCATGTCTCCGAATGATCTCACCCAGCAGCTTCATATATATGTTGAATAGCATTGGGGACAGGGCCTTGAGGGACACCACAATCAAGCTCTCTCCTAGTAGAGCAACTGTCCCGAGCAACATCCCGAACAACACCCTCTGGAATCTGCCTGAGAAGAAGGAGCGGAACCACTCTAGGCACCTCATGCCAGAAAAAGCTGCTCCAAAAAGGAGCAGTTTTTCCCCGCTTCTTCCAGAAAGATGTGCACCTTCTCATGTTTGTATGTATGCAGCAACACCAGTGTGTCAGAAAAAGGGTGCAGGAGATTTAAAATGGCCATATAAATGCACTGTCACACATACAGCAGAAACTGAGGCCCTAAGCAGACGACTAATAAAGTCGTCTTCTGGGCAGAGAAGAGGAGGGGCAGCCGCACGAACGGCGCCCCTTCCTCTCTCCGAGGTCGCCCCCAGATGCGCCGGCCGTCCACACGACCGGCGCATTGGGGATGACCTCACGGCGCAGCGCCCACATGCGCTGCGCCGTTTGAGTCAGAGAAAGTGCGCCCGCCGCTTTTGCGGCGCACTTTCTCTGACATCTAAAAGGAGCGCCAATTTGGTGCTCCTTTTAGAGTCGCCGGCAGTGCGCCTGGATGCGGAGGCTGCAGCCCCGCGGCGCTCCGTTTGGCAGCGGCTCCGGGGCCTCCGTCTGCTGAGGCCCTGAGTCAGCGATCCAGAGCATGCACCCTATGATGCAGACTTTAATTTAAAGCATCCTATGCTTCAGGTGTGGATACACCACTACAGGTGCACTTTAATATTAGAACCCTAACCCTAATTCTTACCCTATGCATGCACCCTAGCAACTGTTCTCTAGTATGACAATAAATGCATTCCGTTGCATGTACACTTACTGTCAACATGCACAGTAGTTTGCATGAAAGAGGCTTTTGTGACCTCTCCTGAGTAGGTATGCAGGTGTGCATCAGACCTGCACACCACTTCCTGGCATGATGGGGGGGGGGGCCTCCTGGAGTAACATTTGTCTGGATGTCCTGTTGACCATGTCCCTTGCATAACCACCAGCTACATGTATCAGTCTGTCCACATAAACTTCCCTTGCATGTACCTCTCCCCTCCCCCCTGATCTGTGTGGGACATGGTTGTGGCAAACTTATCCCTTTGGCCCAAGGGTGTTACAATCAGACAGTGGCACCTGTCTATGGCACCCACTCCTTGGGGGAAGCCAAGGTCAGTGAATCCTTGCATTATACGTGAGTGTATGACAGGTCCTGTGCAGGTGCTCAGGGATACCAAACTTCAGTCACCTTTGTACACAGAGAGTGACAGACTGTACACCACCCTATGACATGTTCTGCATAGGTGCACAGGTTTGTTCCTGCACACAGGCACATGCATCTGAGAGAACCCCCCCCCCCCAAAAAAAACCAAATTAAAGCAGCTGCTGCCAGCCTATGTAATTGCTCTGTCTCCCTTCATGGCATCCTCGAGGCAAGCAGTGTGGTTGGCAGGGCTTCAATACAGCTTCGGAAAAGCTGTGTTGACTGTCCCCCAGTGCGGTTGGTCCATCCCCATTTAGGGCACCCTCAGGGCAGGCAGTATGGTTGCTGCAGCTTAGAGAAAAGGCAGCTTCATGTCACCTTTTCCTGCCTGTCTATACAGCCCTTTAGTTACAAATATGTAACTAAGGGGGGATGCACACGGGCGGCCCTGAGCTGCACCGGAAAGCAGAGGATCGGGGCTGCTGCTAGCACACACAGTGGCCCTGATTCTGCTGTTTGCCGCCTCTTAAAAGAGCGGCAAAATGCTGCTTCTATTAGTGGCAGCAAAAGGCCACCCCAAGAGCTGGCACGCGGCTCTTCTCTGCCCCTTCTGCCATAGCACATGAGGATGCTACGCGTGGAAGCCATCCTGACGCCACGTGCCGAGCGTAAGGTCATGTGACGTCAGGACGTCTTCGGGGAGGGGTTGGGGCAGCTGGTGTGTGGCTGCCCCTCCCCTTCCCTGCCTCCAAGATGCCGCAAAGGGCCCATGTGCAGAGGCCCTAACTGTTGTCTACATATCCTACAAACCTACTTTAACAGCCAGCAGCTACACTGAACAATGAAGGTCTGTTCCACCGACAATTGGGATGCAGCGGGATGATGTTTCCAGCCCACTCCCATCAGTGATCTATGATGAGATGAGGAGCTATGACAGATGTCCTACCTGTGATTGCCATAGCTTCACTCTCTGACAGGAGGGGCTGGAAACACATCTTTCTGAATCCCAGTCACTAACAGAACAGACCTCCATCTCAGAGGGTGGGATTCAAGAGACATTTAGGATCATGGCAATACTGTCCCAATCATATATACATACTATAAATGAAAAAAGAGTTAAAGATCTGTAACTCTAGTTTCCAAGTTGTAGCGCAATATAGAACGCTAGCTCCTCCTCCTCCTCCATGAAAACTTGGACAAAAATAGTAATAACAAACACAGCAACAACATCTTTACAAGAGATTCTCTAAAACTGGGATAGAAAATGTAAGGCCCATCCAGATGATATGACCACAGGTTCCCACCTCTGCTCTACATTGCAGCTGTCCTTGAATTATCAGTGTAGCACAATGGCTATTGGGATTATCACTATTTTAATCTTTATCATCTTGCTTCACAGTGCTTAACAACATATATCGCTCTTCTTCCTCTGCAATGAGAAGTCAATCTAGTCAGTTTGGCTATATCCATCCCTCTGGTAATCATGTCAAATTATGTAAGGCTTTGGGGAGTCAGAAAATATGATAAATTATTTTATATGGAATATTGCTTATCATTGGGTCATCAATTAGTGTTAACCCAGCAGTCTGTGAAGCAGATTAAAAATGCCCTAATTGACACTTGTCCCTTACTTTCCCCATAGTATCATACACATGTATATTATAGCTTGGACTAAGTGGACATTTATTACTCAGTGAACCAACTGTAAGTGCAGCTTAGTAATTCAAAATGTAATTGGACTTCATAGAGAGTAAAAGCAGGAGAATTTGAGAAAACTTGGCACGCAGACACTAATGTTTTGTCCTCTGTGCATACAGATGTACAGCTCTAAGTCACTTCATGCCAGGCACCTCCCATACTTTTGATTAATGCAATGATAAATATTTATGCATTTCTATATAGTAGGTCATATCCCAGGATAAATATGATTTATAGCATTTGGTTTATGGATGGAGTTCTTCTCCATGAAAACAAAAAAATGTGCTTTGAAAAATCACACTATGGAAGTCTTAATAACAACTTACAGTATTGTTATGGTAACCTATATGGCTCTATCACTTTTCAATTCTCTAACATTTCTGAGTGCAGGAGAACAAAAAGAATTCAAATTTTATGTACACTGCTCTTTCGGCTCATCATTTTCCACTTACAATTGAACTTTGCCAAGATCCACTCTATTTGGGGGCTTTCTGTCATAATCTGCCCTGGATCTGACTTTGCTTTAGAGGCAGACTCTGGGGTTACCTGGAGGCTCTGTAGTCTCAGAAGAGATGCAGGAGGCTGCAGAGGGAGAGACAGACTCTATGCTGCTGGTACTAGGACCTGTGGAGTGAAGACAAGCCAAGGAATCCTTGAGGCGTTCATCTAGGCTAGAAGTCAAAAGGAGAACTAATCACAATTAGCTGAGGCTTGCTGAGGCTTAGCTAATCGTGATCAGCTGAGGCATGGTGATGCTTTTAAAAAAGCTGCAGCTGACATGATTCCCTGCAGCTGACAATCAGTCTTGTAGCCTCCCTAGTGGCTGTGTATCTGGTTCTCTGCTATTGAATTCTTGTTTTCTGACCTCTGGAACTGCCTTGTGACTACACTTCTCCCTTGGCTGTTAAGTACTGGATTCTTGTTGTGTGACTTTTGGAATGGACTCTTGACTACTCCTTCATTTACTCCTCTGCAGTTCTGTCCTTGGAAGAGGTAAACAGGACAATCTTGTTGACTGCCTTATAAATCTCTTCAGGCAGGCATATAGGTTGCACTAAAACAGCAGAACCAAGAACTGGCTGCTCAAGTAAGGCAGCTTGTGGCTGCTGTAAATACCTTACAAGGGCAGCTTAACCAGCTCCAGCAGCTGGTGGCTCCTATTATTCCTTGTCGGAAGGTGCCTATTGCTTTGCCTGAGATGTTTCTAGGGGAGCCTAAGTGATTGGAAGTCTTTTAGGCTAGTTGCCAGTTGTATATGAATATGAGAGGGGAGGATTTCCCTACAGATGCTGTGAAAGTTGCCTTCCTTATCAGCCTCCTCTCTGGCCCTGCAGCCAACTGTGCTACACCTTTATTATGCAGAACAGCCCTTTGCTAAATGTCTGTGATTTATTTGTAAAGGAATTACAGACAGCTTGGGGAGATTCAGTGAAGATCAAGACTGCTGATCTCCTGGGGTCTGGGGTCTTTGTCAAGGCCAAGGTACTGTTTTGTAGTATGTGATTGCCTTCAAGATGTTGATTCCTGATTTGGGCTAGAATGACCCTGCTCTCCAGAACCAGTTCAAGGCTAGACTAGCAGAAGACATTCTGGGCCTGCAGCCAACTGGGCTACACCTTTATTATGCAGAACAGCCCTTTGCTGAATGCCTGTGATTTATTTGTACTGAGGCGAAGCTGGCCACTTTGCCTAGAATTGCTCAGTCAAAGGGTGTGGCCTTTCTCAATCTCTGGGAAACCCAATCCCCCAAGGTCTAGGTGGGCTCACTAGTCTGGGGAGGTGTGGTGCTGATCCATTGGAGCCCTCCAGGAAGCTCAAAAAGGATCTCTTGCTGGTAGCTGCAACCCTTTGGCTCACTCAAGATAAAGCAGCCCATCTTGGGGCTATGATTGACTCTGGGGCTTCCAGTAACTTTATGGACTTGGAGTTTGCAGCTCAATGCCATATTCTACAGTATCTGCTCCCTTAGTCTCACCCGGTGGAGACCATTGATGGTCGGCTTCTGAATTCAGGACCAGTGATGCACCAGATGGCAGTACTGACCCTTGAGATCCAGGGCCATGTGGAACAGGTGCAGTTCTCTTGGTGAAGGTTCTGCATTTCCCATTGGTGCTAGGCATGCCCTGGGTCACCCGACATGACCTTTATATTTCATGGTCTCTCTGGGAGGTACTCTTTGCCTCTGAGTATTGCTAGCAGCATTGCTGGTTTGAGCGACTGCAGGTGACTATGGACCCCAGCCACGAGCCATCCCCTGCAGAGCTGCCCCACAAGTATAGCGACGTTGTGGATGTGTTTGATAAAAAGGAGGCAAACCATTTAACACCCCATCAGGTCTATGACTGTGCCATTGACTCCAGGGGCCTCTATTCTGGTGGAGCGGATTTATTCTCTCTCAGAGCCTTAGTTGGCAGCCTTGGAAGACTTTCTGGAGGAAAACTTAAGTCATGGCTTCATCTGCTTGTCCACTTCTCCTGCTGGGGCTCCTGTGCTTTTTGTATGCAAGAAGTGTGGAGGTCTCTGTCTCTCCAACGATTACCGGGTATTGAATCAGATTATGATCCAGAATCATTATCTGCTGCCACTCATCCCAGAGCTGCTAGAAAGGTTGCAACATGCCTGAATGTTCACCAAGCTAGACCTCCATGGGGCTTATAACTTGATGAGGATCCAAGCTAGAGATGAATAGAAGACAGCCTTCCAGATGAGGTATAGCTGCTATGAGTACATGGTGATGCCCTTTGGCTTGTTTAACACACCCACTGTTTTCCAGCACTTCACCAATGATGTGTTCCACAACTACCTGGACCACTTCATCACTACTTAGATGACTTCTTGATCTACTCACCCACCCAGGTAGCTCATGATGCTCATGTCTGGGCAGTATTGTGATGTCTCTGTGAACATCAGCTTTATACCAAGTTGGAGAAGTGTGCTTTTGACCTCACCATTGTGGACTTTCTGAGCTATTGGATCTCTTTCCAGGGAATCGAGATGGACCCTGATAAAGTTGAAGCCATGACCTCCTGACATCCTCCCAGAAACTGGAAGGAAGTCCAGTGGTTTCTAGAATTCACCAATTTCTATTGGAAGTTTATTCTAAACTACACAGACCAGATGGCTCCTACTGCCCAGTTACTCCATGGAAAGGTCCCTTTCAGGTGGACCCCAGTGGGACAGCAGGTCTTCCAGTAGCTGAAGCAGCAGTTTACATTGGCACCACTTCTTCAGCATCCAGATCCCAAGATACACTTTGTAATGGAGACAGATGCCTCCAATGTTGCCATAGAGTCATCCTTCTACAGTCCATGCCCTCGGGACCAGGACTGATGCCCTGCACATTCTCCTTGCAGCAGTTGAAGCTTCCAGAGTGAAACTACATGGTCTGGGAGAAGGAGTTACTGGCTATAAAAGCAGCCTTTGAGGTTTGGCAACCCCTGCTGGAAGGGGCTGCTCATCCAGTGGAAGTCCACACAGACCACCAGAATCTGGAGTACCTCCAAACTCAAGAAAGTTGAATCAGAAGCAGTAGTGGTGGTCCCTTTTCTTCACTTGTTTCAACTTCTGCATGACCTACATCTGGAACTGACAGGCTGACACTCTCTCCTAAAAACCCAAATATGTGGCATCTCCCAAAGCAGACCTGCCCCTATGATTCTATGGCCTGAGAATTTTGCCACTTTGAGAGAGACTCAGACCCTATGGGACCAGATTCAGGAAGGACAAAGTCAAGACTCTTTGGTGAGGGCCCACCAGAAGGATAGCTCATCAACCCCCTATGTCATGTGGGAGGGACTTCTTTACCATTAGAACCAGCTCTATGTCCCAGTGGGAGACTGCCAGGAGGAGGTATTATGCCTATGCCATGACAGCCATCCCATAGGTCACTTTGGAGTTCAAGAGACTCTACACCTCCTGACTTGAGAATTCTGGTGGATTTGCATCTGAGCTGAGGTGTCCTGCTACATCAGCTCATGTCCCATCTGTCACCAGGCCAAGAACCAGCCTGGGAAACCCACCAGTCTTTTGCAATCACTGGAAACTTCTTCAGGGCCCTGGAAATGGATATCCATGGACTTCATCATGGACTTGCCCCTCTTGGTGGGTGCACCACTATCCTGGTTGTGGTGGACATATTTTTGAAGATGACCCATTTCATCCCATGTGTGGGTATGCCTTCTGCCAAAGACACTGCCCTCCTGTTCCTGTACCATATATTCTGACTCCATGGCCTAGCAGAAGGGGTCATCTCAAATCATGGACCACAGTTCACAGCATGGTTCTGGCACCGTTTGTTACACTAGTTGTAGATCCAGTCCCAGTTGTCCTCCACCTATCACCCTGAAACTGATGGTCAGATGGAGAGAACAAATGCTACTCTGGAACAGTATCTTCAGTGCTACACTAATTACCAGCAGAAGAACTGGGTGAAGTTACTCTCCCTAGCAGAATTCACCTACAATAACACCCTTCATTCCTCCACTTAGCAGTCGCTGTTGTTTGTGAACTATAGTTTCCACCCTCGCCCATTTCCTGCAGTGGCCTCTTCAACTTCGGTCCCTGCAACAAATCAATGGGTGCAAGAATTGCAAGTGCTGCAGGAACTACTCAAGGAACAGCTAGAACAGGCAAAGCAGGCCTACAAACTGTGCAGATCAGAAATGTCAGCCAGACACCCCTCTGAGTGTGAGGGATTGGGTTTGGCTCTCCACATGTCATCTGCCACTCCAGCGTCCCTGCTGGAAGCTAGATACCTACTTTGTAGGTCCATACTTGATTACAGCACAGATCAATCTGATGGCATTCAGATTGCAACTTGGTCCCTTCAGATCCATCCAGTGTTCCACTATTCCCCCCTGGTTCCTCCCACAGATGTCCACCCTGATGCTGTCTCAGTGCGTCCTTGGTCTCCAATCCTGGTCAATGGGGAGGAGAAGTTTGAAGATGCCCAGATCTTGGACTCCCAGAGATGGCATGGTCAGCCACAATACCTGATTGATTGGGCATGGTGTGGGTCAGAGGAACACTCCTGGGAAGAAACCTCTGCAGTCCATGCTCCTGACTTGGTCCAAGCCTTCCATCACCATTATCCTGCTAAATCGGGTCCCCCATCGTCAAGGGGGGGAAGAGGATGATAGGAGGGTGAGTGGTGTCATGGACTGCTCTGGGTCTGACTTTGCTTTAGAGGCAGAGGCAGACTCTGAGCTTGAGGAGGGGACAGATCTAGGGTTACCTGGAGGCTCTGTAGTCTCAGAGGAGACATAAGAGGCTGCAGTGGGAGAGACAGACTCTGTGCTGTCAATACTTGGACCTGTGGAGTGAAGACAAGCCAGGGAATCCTTGAGCTGTTCATCAAGGTTAGAAGACAAAAGGAGAGCTAATCTCAATCAGATGATCCATGCTGAGGCTTAGCTAATCGTGATAAGCTGAGGCATGATGAGGCTTTTAAAAAGGCTGCAGCTGATATGATTCCCTGCAGCTGACAATCAGTCTTGTAGCCTCCTTAGTTGCTGTATATCTGGTTCTCTGCTATCAGACTCCTGTTTTCTAACTCCTGGAATGACCTTGTGACTACATTTCTGCTTCTCCCTTTGCTGTTAAGTACTGGACTCTTGTTATGTGATTTTTGGGTACTCCTTCGCTTACTCCTCTGCAGTGTTGTCCTTGGAAGAGATAAACAGGACACTTTCTTTTATGCCTTCATGAATTTTTCAACATAAACTAAGCTTTTGAAAGAAGGTTATTAAAGAAGTGGAAACAATTTAACTTCTCACTGTCTAATGCTCTCTCCATTGTATATACTTCCTGTAACACTGAAGCTTCAAAAGTTTTATAAAAGTAGAAATTAGTTTTGTTCCTTACTTGAATCTAAGAAATGAAGAGTTTGAACTAGGGTCCAAAACACACTGCAGAAATAATCCAGTTTGAGACCACTTTAACTTCCCTGGCCCAATGCTAGGAAATTCTGGAACTGTAGTTTTGTGAGACATTTAGCCTTCTCTATCAGAGAGGTCTGGTGCCACAATAAACTACAATTCCCAGGATTCTCTTACACTGAGCCAGGGCAGTTAAAGCAGCCTCAATTATGGGGCTCTGCAGATGGGGCAAAGTGCCATCTTGGAGCCAGCGAAGGGGAGGGGCAGCCAGACGCTGGATGCCCCAACCCCTTCCTGAGGATGTCATCAGAGCACCCGCCGTTGCACATGGCGAGCTCTCTGATGACATCCTTCCGGCACAGCATTTTTACACGCTGCGCCAGAAAAGGTGGAAAAGAGCTGTGTGGTGGCTCTTGCAGCACCCTTTCTGCTGCTTGAGAAAGGAGTGCTATTTTGGTGCTTCTATCCCAGTTGCCAAAAGGATGTATTGGGCCTGAGGCATGGGGCAGCCTAGGCCCCAATCCTCCACTTCTCAGGGTGGCCCATGGCCACCCGTCTGCATTCCCCCTGAATCTGCAGTCTATTTTGGACCTAGATCTTGCAATTCTGAAGTAGCAACCTAGCCCACAGAGCTATCCAGAGGAACAACAAAGACCTCATCAAACTATGTGATACAGACTAATTATCTATTATTTCCAGATGAAGACAATATCTTTCTTGCCTATTGATTTTAACAACATTCAGACATTATATAGACTAGATGAAGTAAACACATGAAGAGGAGAGGCCAGAGTCTTCCACAGTTGTTCTTTTCAGGTAGAGAGTTACAGATTGAAGAGGAGAACTTCCTTTGTATGCGAATGATTTCCAGTTCATCTGTCAATGAGTCTCACCTTCATCAGTTCTAAAAAGTTACAGTTAAATAAAATGGATAAGGAAGGGAACAATAGGACTCCATCCATGTTTCAGACCAGAGGAAAACACAAGAAGGGAAACACAAAAGCCAGGCTGAACTTTCAGTTCCCAACTTTTAACAAAGGCTTCCAGGGTGGGATATCAACCAATCACAATAGTCTCCTTGTCGTCACCCTTCTATCAAACTGGATCTAGGCAACACAGTTTCCGGAACTTGCAGGTTTGCTGCGGGTCAATGAAGAAACCATTCCTGAGCCTCAGGCAAAACCTTTATTCAATAGCACAACATAATGGATGCAGATGAAAACTCTTTGAAAGCGCAGAAAAGGAGGAGGGTTAAAGTACATCATAAACTATATAATGCTAAATTACTCTACAATATATACTGGAAGTGAAACTCTTGGTGGCTGCTTGTTCATCAAAAAGGGTCTTCTCTTTAATTGCTCCCAAACTTCACATACCTCCAGTTCTTCTGAATTTCCTGCCTGGCTTTTGGGAGAATTGTTTTCTTAAGTGCTACTTGTATACACCATTCTTATCACCCATATGGGTTCCTGTGGTAACCACTGACATCCTCTGGTTGCCCCTGCCTGATTTGTTCACTTGCCATCCCATGTGTCATCTCATTTGTGTTCCATAACTCTTGTGTTTTCATGAGTCTTGATCATATGGATTATGAACCAGAAACTATTCTTAACCTTGATTATTGTATGATTTTGTTCCACTGATTTCACAGCTTGAATCAGAGTGTCAGAGAAGGTTAATTCCAGCACATAGCAAATTAATTTGCTATTGCAAATGGAACTTAATGGCTGATAGTAATGAATTATACAATCCCCTGATGACACCAACAAACATTCTGCTTCTGCATCTGCAGTGTTCTCATATTCTTGGGTGGGTGGGTGAGTATCACATACAATGCCAACCATGCAAGGATACACAGCTAAACATTCCTGAAACATTGCCATCAAATCTCTATTTGAAGACTTCCAAAAAGGAAGAGTCAATCATCTACTGAAGCAGTTGAATATACATAATGTCAAGAAGTTCTTCCTAATGTTAACACATATTGTTTTTCTTGTAATTGGAATACAATGTATTGTGTCCTAGGCTCAAGAGCAGTAGAAAACAAGCTTGACCCATCTTGAATATGACATACCTTCCAGTACAGAAATGTGGCTGTCAATTTTCTTCTCCCCAAACTAAACATAACCAGTTCCTGCATATATAAAGGGGGAAAGGGGATTGTAGCCAAATTTTCTCTCGGGAAAATATAATAAGCTCAATTAATGTGGCTGTGTTACAAAACAGCTGTAGGATATGTCCCAGAGTTTATGGAGAAGCTAGGAAAATCAGGAAAGACAGAGGCAGAATTCTCTCAATGAACTGAATGTTTATTACTATGCATCAAGACATGCATTCACTCATACAAGAGGCTTAGGAATAAAGGAATTCATGTGGAATAGACCCACAGGCTGAACTAACAGTGATACTAAAGCTTGGTATGACTCTGGAGGGTCCAATTGGATGTTAGGCACTAGACTATGCTGCTCGGGAGCAACAAATTGGATAGCAGCCAGTTGGACACTAGTCAGAATTCAGAGTGACATGGAGTTACCATGAATTATATTTAGCTCAAGGAACAAAGGATTTTGGGGATCTTACATAGGCAAAAACTCACCTTAGGCAAAAATACATCGAAGAGGTCAAATCTGCATAGGAGATAGACCACTGGAGACAACAATATCAAAGTGGGAATGGGTTGTAAAGTGGGATTCCAGCTTGGTTGTGAAAACATCCTGGTTGTAAATTACCTTAGCCTTCCTGTACTGGATGTGTGAAATCCCTTCCTAAATGCAGCTCCCAACTCTCCCTTTTAATTGTTATCTGAATTCCCTGGGTTCATGGTCTCTTGCACTTGGGTTCATGGCAGCTCAGGGTTTCCGGGTCCGCTTAGGGCCATGGCAAGGAAAGCATACATACACTATAGTTTTGGAAGACATCCAGTATTGCTAACAGGATAGTTGGAAAAAATATTGCCTTAACTGAGCAGAAAGAATTTGGAGATCAAATGGAAAAAGAATTATTTCTCTACAAGCCTCACATTCCCTTCTCTCCTATTAATAAAATTGTTATAACCAGCCCAACTGAAGCTTCGGAGCACTTTTCAAGCATAAGTCCATGTAGAGCATGATGCAATCATCCAAACAGGATGTAATCAAAACATGTGCTACCATGGCCAAACTTCTCCAGGAACAGGCAAAAGTCAAGTCAGGATTAGAGACAAAACCACTGAGGAAACGGGGATTAGGAGCCAAATGAGTTCTCAGCAGCTGCTCATCTTCTTCCATCTTCTTCCACACCACTCTCACAGAAAATGACAGTCAGTAAGCCATGGCACTGAAAATAAAAAATAAAATAAAATAAATCAGGAAACACAGAAAGGTTTTGGGAAATATAGTGGTGGAAACTTCTGAGTCCTTATGGTACCCTGTGCATCACACTTCTTGCCACCTTCAGGGTTGCTCTTGCTGCAAACAATTCAAAATGGCTTTTTTATTATTATTATTTGGATGGTGACATAGCTGTTTAGAAGGTGTTTACACTTATCTGGCATTCCTGTGCTTTGCATTGTCATGGAAGACTAATTCCTGCTAATTTAATTAGGTTAAAGGACACATGGGTCATGAATGTTAAGTACATCAGGTGAAAGGGCTCATGCATTACCATCTGGATATTTTCCATCTAAGCTGTCCTGAGAAGGCTTCTGGAACAATATAACATGAAAGACATGGTGTTAGTGTGATCACAAGGCTTGCAGATGTACAAACAATTTTTAGCTGGGGGGGTTAGAGCAGAGAGGACAAACAACATCTTAAAAAGAGCCCTGAGAGACTGAACATACTCAGTGATCAAAGAATGCTCAGTGTCAAGATGGGAACCACATGGGGGGAAGCAGACAGTGGGCGCCCCAACCCCTTCCCAAAGGCATCGTCAGAGCGCCGGCCCCTCCGCACGGCCGGGGCTCCGACTATGCCTTCCCGCCGCAGCGTTCGCACATGCTGCAGCAGAAGAATCGCCGAAGGTGCACCGCCACCCTTTTGCGGTGCACCTTTGGCGACTTGTGGAAGGAGCGCTATTTTAGCACTCCTTCCAGGGGTGGCGAAGCTGCCCCGCGGGGCCGAGGTGTGCGGATACCTCGGCCCTGTGGCGCAGCTTCCCGGGGCGGCCCATGGCCGCCCGGCTGCTTCCCGCCATAGTCTAGGGAGTGCAAATGAGTTTGTCACAAAGACAACCCAAACAAAATTATCCTTTTTAAACAATCACAAAATATTAACTGTAATGGCACAGAAATTAGATTTTACATTACAGTTTGGTCTCCCTTATCCAAAATGCTTGGGATTCTGGATTCCTTTTTTATTTTATATTACCTGTATTTGCGTATATATACATAGAATCATAGAATCATAGAGTTGGAAGAGATCACAAGGGCCATCCATTCCAGCCCCCTGCCATGCAGGAAATCACAATCAAAGCATTCCTGACAGATGGCCATCCAGCCTCTGTTTAAAGACTTCCAAAGAAGGAGACTCTACCACACTCAAAGACAGCATATCCCACTGCCAAACATCTCTTACTGTTAGTTCTTCCTAATGTTGAGGTGGAATGTCTTTTCCTGTAGTTTGAATCCATTGCTCCGGGTCCTATTCTCTGGAGCACCGGAAAGCAAGCTTGGTCCAGCTGCAATATGATATCCCTTCAAATATTTAGACAGAACTATCATAACTCCTCTTGATCTTCTCCATACTCAGCTCACTAAGGGGCTGTGCAGACGGCACAAAGCGCCATCTTGGAGCCAGGGAAGGGGAGGGGCAGGCAGACACCAGATGCCCCAACCCCTTCCTGAGGACGTCATTGGAGCACCCGCCATTGCACACGGCGAGCGCTCCGATGACGTCCTTCCAGTGCAGCATTTTTACACACTGTGCCAGAAGAGGCACAAAAGAGACTCATGGTGGCTCTTGTGGCGTCCTTTCCACAGCTTGGGAAAGGAGTGCTATTTTGGCACTTCTTTCTCAGTCACCGAAAGGGTGGATTGGGATTGAGGCGTGGGACAGCCTTGGCCCCAATCCTCGGCTTCCCAGGGCGGCCCATGGCCACCCGTCTGTAGACGCCCTAAGTCTTTCCTCATAAGCCATGGTTTTCAGACCCTTCAACATTTTAGTCACCCCCTTCTGGACATGTTCCAGCTTGTCAACATCCTTTTTGAATTGTGGTGCCCAGAACTGGACACAGTATTCCAGGTGAGGCCTGACCAAAGCAGAATAGGATGACAGTATTACTTCCTTTGATCTAGGCACTATACTTCTGTTTATGCAGCCTAGAATCGCATTGGCTTTTTTAGCTTTTGCATCACACTGTTGACTCATGTGGTCTTCTATGACTCCTAGATCCCTTTCACATGTAGGCTTGTTAAGCCAGGTGCCCCCCATCATATATCTACATAATGAGATATCTTGGAAATGGGACTAAAGTCTAAACACAAATTCATTTGTGTTTCTTATTGTATAAAATTACTTTCAAGCTATAGGTATAAGGTGCATAAGAAACATAAATGAATAAATAAATGATTTTTTTTATTTTTAAAATAATTTTATTAATTAAAATCACAAAAAACAACATTCAAACAAGATCATATAACATTATTCTATTTTCTAGTCTTCACTTTCTGTGCTGTAAATGCATTAGTGTTTAACTATATTTCTACAAACCTCATTTTCCTGTCATATACCAATTTATACATTACCCAACATAGATCCAAATGGTTAATGCCATTTTCTTCTAGCAATTATATATAGTAATTGCCATTATTATTTAATTAATCTTTAAATCCCCACGCTGCCATTACACCCCAATGTTTACTTATATATTCTATTACTTGCTCCAAATTTTGAGAGAATTCTCCTAACGTTTCGTACTTCATAAGGCATGTCATTTTATCCAATTCTGCCATTTCTACTAATTTTCCCATCCATTCGTGTATTTCTGGCATTAGGTTTTCTTTCCATTTTTGAGTAACTAATAGTCTTGCTGCTGCAATCATGTAATATAATATTCTTTCCTTACCTTGGTCCAACCCCAGTTATACTCAATAAATATAATTCTAGTCTCATTTGAAGCTTAATATTCAATATCTCCTCAATTTTCTGATGTATAGAAACCCTTTTTTTTTTTTTACTCTTTTACACGTCCACCATAAATGAAACAGTGTTCCTTTTTCTTTTTTACATTTGTAACATTTATCATTTATCTTATCATACATTTTAGGTAATTTTCCTGGAGTGACATACCGGCTGTGGTGCAACTTATATATGTTCTCCTGTATATTTTGTGCTATTGATATTTTTATTGATTTTTCCATACTTTTTCTCATTTATTTATTTCAATTTTAGGCCCAATATTTTGTGCCCATTTGATCACTGAATCTTTTACAAACTCCTCTTCTGTTTCCCATTTTAACAAGATTTTGTATATTTTGGATAATACTTTCTCTTTAACTGATTTTTTTCCCAATTCTGTCATCTTTTCTTCTATACCAAAATTTCTAATCTCTATTTTAATTTTTTCTTTAATTTGTCTATATAATAACCAATGGCATTCAATTCCCTTCTCCTTTAATTCTTCTTGTGTTATTATTCTATATTGAGTTTTTTGAAAGTCAATTAGATCCCCTATTTTTATCCATTTATCAATCATGATATTTTTCCTTTTATAAAATGCTTCATGGGGAGAGATCCACTTTGGTGCATGGGGAGAACACCTTGCTTTAATCACCTTCCATGTTTTCAATAAGGCCCTTCTTATATAATGATTGTTAAAATTTTTATTAATTTTGTCTTTACTAAACCAAAGATAAGCATGTGAGCCAAATCTTAAATCTTCTCCCTCTAGATTTAATAAATCAATGTATTCTAATATTACCCATTCTTTTATCCACATTATACAGGACGCCCTATAATATAATTTTAAATTTGGTAGGCCAAATCTCCCTCTATCTGTCATTCTGAACTATTTTCATTTTAACCCTGAGTTTTTTCCCTGACCATATTTCACTTTGCCATTTTTTAATACTTTCTCATTATGAATTATGGGGATTGTCTGAAATAGAAAAAGAAATTTTGGTAATATATTCATCTTGATGGTGGCTATTTTTCCTAAAAATGATAGTTTTAAGATCTTCCTCAATTTCCTCAAGTCCGTCTTGATATCCTCCCAGTTTTTTTTCATAGTTATTTTAAAACAAATCTGAGTTGTTCTTTGATACTATAATCCCTAAATATCTCACCTTATTCTTAATTGCAAATCCTGTCTTCTCCACTAATTTTTTTCCTTCTTTATTAGTCATATTCTTTATTACTACTGTAGATTTACCTTGGTTGATTTTCAGTCCCGATACCATTTCAAAATATCCCAGGGATTTAATTATTTTCTCTATACTGTCTTGAGGTTCCTCTAAAGTAATTACTACATCATCTGCAAATGCCCTTATTTTAAATTCATTTTTCTTATTTTTTATACCTTGAATTTCTCTATTATCTTTTAAATTTCTAATAACAATTTCAATCACACATAGGAATAGTAATGGTGACAGAGGGCAACCTTACCTAGTACCTCTATATATATCAATTGGATATGTTTCCCCATTAATTATAATTCTTGCATGTTGTGTACTATAAATTGGTCTGACCCAGGAATTGAATACATTTCCAAACTTCATTTTCTCCAATATTTTGAACATAGTCCCAATTTACACAATCAAATACCTTCTCAATAGCCAAAAATATTAAGGCTATTTCTCTATCTGAATGTCTTTCTACATATTCTATCAAATTAACAATTATTCTTAAATCATCTTTTAAGTGTCTATTGGGCAAAAAGCCATTTTGTTCTTTGCCAATCCATTCCTGTAGAACACTTTTAAATCTCTTTGCCAATATAAATGCAAATATTTTGTAAATCACATTTAATAAGGAGATGGATCTATAATTCTTTGTTTCCAATCTATCTCTATTTTCTTTTGGGAACAGACAAATATTTGCTTCCTTCCATGATAATTTAATATTTTTACTCTTTAATTCATTCATTATTTTTTGAAGTGGTAGACAAAAGTTGGTTTGCAAAGGTTTTATAATAAAGTGTACTGTATCCATTCAAACCTGGAGTTTTATGTACATTTATTTTTTTTAATCACTTCTTCTTTGCCTTTTGTAATTGGAGAGTTCAGCCTTTCCCTTTGATTTTCAGTTATTTCTTTAATTATTTGTTTATCTAAACAATTTTCTATATCTTTCTCAGAAACCGCTTGTTCTTTATATATCTTACTAAAATATTTTTGAAATATATTTTTGATTTCCTTTTGTGATGTTATTATTTTATTTTTATCTCTAATTTTGTTGATCAACAATTTCTCCATTTTTTCCTTTAATTTATAAGCCAACCATCTTCTTTGTCTGTTGGCCTGTTCAAAATAATTTTGTTTGACTATTGTAAGTTTCTTCTTTATTTCCGCTACTAAATTTAAATTGAATTGTTTCTTTAGCATTTCTTTTCGTCTCTTTATTTCTTTACTATTTTTTACTATATTCCTTCAATTCTTTTTCCTTTTTCCCAATTTCTTCATTTAAAAGTTTAATTTTCTCCATTCTTTTCTTTTTCAGTTCAATGCTTTTTTTATAAGAAGACCTCTTATAACTGCCTTTTTTTTGCTTCCTATACATTTCTATACTTGTTTCTCCTATCATATTTTCCTTAAAGTATGATTTTCATTCTCTTTGTATTTCTTCTACTGTCTTTTCCATTTTGTAACAGTCTATAATTTAAGTGCCAATTGAAATCCTGTCTTTTATTTTTCATCATTAAGACATTTGGGTTATGGTCTGTTAAATTTCTTGGATGTACATTTATCTTTACCAAATTTTTACATATTGTTTTAGATATGAAGAACATATCTATACATGAAAGGGATGCATGCATATCAGAATAGAAAGTGAATTCTCTTGCTTCTCCATATTTAAATCTCCATGTGTCACACAGTGAGAAAAATTCCAATAAATAAAAAAAGCCTTGGGGAAGTCTTCCCTGTCCTTTTTTAAAAAAATATATACATCTGATTTTCTGTCAATTATAGGTTCTACTACTCCGTTCCAATCCCCTAACATTATATTCTATTGTAATCAAATTGCATCATTTCATTTTTTAATTTTTTATATAAAATTTGTCTTTGTTTTTCTGTGGACCATATACCCCAATCAATAACATTTTTTCTTGTTTGATTTCTATTTCCACCCCTATGTAATGTCCTTTTCCATCTTTAAATATTTCTTTAGCTTGGATTGTTGATTTTACATATATTACCACTCCTTTCTTTCTTTTTGGGGCTTACAATACAAATTCTTTTCCTAATTTTCTATTTCTTAAAAACTTTTCTTCTCCCTTCTTTAATTTTATCTCTTGTAAATATAAAATTTCAAATAATAAAACATCTTACTTCTCTTCTGACCAGAGTTTATACCCTTTACATTCCAAGAGATTATTTTCACAGTCTAAATCTTCCAACTCCAAATTTCTATCTCTCTTGTTTATCTCCCTCCCCTTTCCTTTCTCCTTCCTCCCAATTCTTATTCTCTTTCTTCTTCCTCTGCTATTTTTCCTTCCTCTCCTTCTTCAGATGGTTCGCTGTTCCCTCTTTTTCTATTCTTCTTTGATAGACTCCACTCTCCCTTTTCTACATCTCTTTTATATCTGCTCCAAAAGTCCTTAGCTTTCTCAATTCTGTCCAATTTGAACCTTCTGCCATCAAAATGGAATGAAATCCCTTTTACTTCCTCCCATCTATAGGAGAGTCCATTTTTCCTTAGCTGTGTTGTCAGAAAGTTGTAATCTCTTCTCTTCCTGAATATTCTAATTGGTATGTCTCTATATATCTTTACAATGCTTTTTTTCTATTCTCAATTCTTTTTCAAAGTCTCTTTGTAGTATCATGTCCTGGATTTTTCTTCTTTCAAATTGTATAACAATGTCCCTTGGAATTTTTTTTCCATTGCGCATGAAGAGCTTACACGGCAGATTCTCCAACTCAATCAAATCTTTACTCAATCTTGTGAGTTCCACCAAAAAGGGTATGACACACTCATATAAGTCCTCATTTTGCTCTTCAATTAGACCTCTCAGTTTCAAAGAATTTTCTCTCATCTTCAAATCTATAAGGTCTCTTTCCTCCTGTGCTTTCATTTGTTCTTCTGTTACTTTATCTGTTCTTTCTTCTAGGTCATTTACTTTCTCTTCCAGATTCTCCACTTTTACATCAGTTTTTTTGAGATCATTTGAAATTTGCTCCATTGTTTTCTTCACATCTCTCAGTTCTAGTTTCATATCATCTCTTAGGTCTTTCATCTCCTTTTGCCATATATCTGTCATCCTTTTTATTTATTCAATAAAAAAACTTGATCTGGATTCCTGTTTGTTGTTTCCAGCGAAGGTCTCCATTGGCTTTGATTTTGTATTGTATTTAGGAGTTTCTGTCTGGTGGACATTGTGGACATGTTTAATTTCCTTAATATATTTTAATAACTTTGTGGATTTTTTTTAAGGATCTCAGTTTCTTGATTAAACTCTTATATACTACAGTTCAAGTTGATTCAAATGAATCACTTATCTCTGTAATTCTATTTCCTTTAGCTTCTCCTAATATACACTTTATTTTGGACAAAATTAATTTAATTATATTTTAGTACAAATTATTGAGACAATTAGTCCAATTCAGAATCTATTAATTTATTTTGTTTCTCAAATTTCTTTTCTAAATTTGATTAGTTAAATATTTTTTTTTCCAAATTTTTCCAAATTTATTCCAGGACAGTTTCAAAATTATACTTTCTCCTAATTGGTACTATATTATTTATATTAGTCTTCTATATACTTCCCCCACTCCAAAGTTATATATATATATATATATATATATATATATATATATATATATGCAAGAGAAAAAAGCCACCAATTTAAATCAATTTGTCAAAGTCTATTAATTAGATAATTAACACTCCAATTCTTTTAGCCTATGTATAATAATCTATAAAGCAGAATGTAAAAGAAAAAAAGAACTGACAATCCCAGCTTATTTTCTACAGGTGTAGCTCATTAATGTCAAGTCTTCTTCTCTCCTACTCCTTTATCTTTCTCTATGTCCTTGAGATTTTATTCTGGCTAGTTTTATTCTGTGTCTTTATCCTTGCCCTTGTCTTTGCCAGGCTTAGTTCACTTTTTGCCAAAAAACCCCAAAGTTGGTGTTTTTCTCTATAATTTCCAAAACCTATCAAAGTAAAAAGGAAGCTCTTAGTCCATTAAGTCCCAATAATTATTTGATGTGTATGTATTCTGTGTGTTTTAAATAAGGGTGATCTGCAGCAAAGGTAGAGAAATAGAGCAATAGTTCATTCACTTTTCACAAGATCATTCAGTCCTTTCAATGCAGATCAATTCGTACTTGCCACAAGCAATCCACGATATCACTCCGAAGACAATTAAAGAAGTAAAAGTCCAGAAGTGTAACTCTAAGGGTAGATAGTTCATATGAAAGTAATCCCATACGTGTAGATACAAAGGTAATATTAGTTTTTATGTAGTAGCAAGTCTTTTTCCCAATCTGCTTAGAATCATAGAATCATAGAGTTGGAAGAGATCACAAGGGCCATCCAGTCCAACCCCCTGCCATGCAGGAACTCCCAATCAAAGCATCCCCGACAGATGGCCATCCAGCCTCTGCTTAAAGACCTCCAAGGAAGGAGACTCCACCACACTCTGAGGGAGTGTGTTCCACTGTCGAACAGCCCTTACTGTCAGGAAGTTCCTCCTAATGTTGAGGTGGAATCTCTGTTCCTGGAGCTTGCACCCATTGTTCCGGGTCCTAGTTTCTGGGGCGGCAGAAAACAAGCTTGTTCCTTCCTCAATATGAAATCCCTTTAAATATTTAAACAAGGCTATCATATCACCTCTTAACCTTCTCTTCTCCAGGCTAAACATCCCCAGCTCCCTAAGTTGTTCCTCATAGGGCTTGGTTTCCAGACCCTTCACCATTTTAGTTGCCCTCCTTTGGACACGCTCCAGTTTCTCCACATCTTTTTTGAATTGTGGTGCCCAGAACTGGACACAGTATTCCAGGTGAGGCCTGACCAAAGCAGAATAGAGTGGCACTGTTATTTCTCTTGATCTGGACACTATACTTCTACTGATGCAGCCTATAATTGCATTGGCCTTTTTAGCTGCTGCATCACACTGTTGACTCATGTTCAACTTGTGGTCCACCTGGACTCCTAGATCCCTTTCACATGTAGTCTCGTTCAGCCAGGTGTCCCCCATTGTATATCTGTGCTTTTCGTTTTTCCGCCCTAAGTGCAGTACTTTACATTTCTCCGTGTTGAATTTCATTTTGTTAGCTTTGGCCCAGCTTTCTAGTCTAAGTCATTTTGAATTTTGATCCTGTCTTCTGGGGTATTAGCTACTCCTCCCAATTTGATGTCATCTACAAATTTGATAACTATACCTCCAATACCGTCATCCAAGTCATTGATAAAGATGTTGAATAGCACTGGGCCCAGGACAGAACCCTGTGGTACCCCACTGATCACTTCTTTCCAGGTTGAAAAGGAGCCATTGTTGAGCACCGTTTGGGTTCGGCCAGTCAACCAATTACAAATCCATGTAACAGTTACTTTGTCTAGCCCACATTTTACCATCTTGTTTGCAAGAATGTCATGGGGAACCTTGTCAAAGGCCTTACTGAAATCAAGATATACTATATCTACAGCATTCCCTTCATCTACCAATCTGGTAATTTTATCAAAAAAAGATATCAGATTTGTCTGGCAGGACTTGTTTCTCTGAAACCAATGTTGACTTTTTGTGATTATGGAATTACCTTCCAGGTGTTCACAGACTCTCTGTTTAATGATCTGCTCCAGAATTTTTCCCGGTATTGATGTCAGACTAACTGGACGATAATTGTTGGGATCCTCTTTTTTTCCCTTTTTGAAGATGGGGACAACGTTTGCCCTCCTCCAGTCTGCTGGGACTTCTCCTGTTCTCCAGGAGTTCTCAAAGATTATTGCCAATGGTTCCGATATTACATTTGCCAGTTCTTTTAATACCCTTGGATGTAATTCATCCACTTGGTAGGAATTTAATCCTCTATCAGCTATTCTGTTTCAGAAGCGTTCATTTCATCCCAGGCAGCACTTCCAAGTAAATCCTTACTATGCTTTACTATACTATACATTTTTGCAGGTATATCTGTATTGCTCAGGTCTCGTAGCTAATGATTTATCAGGGTTTTTTTAAAGTGCTGGTGACCGTGTTAATGCTGGCTTCCCCAGCAGCAGACGCATGGCAGATGCAACTCATGATCTTCTACACCCCAACTGCTCTCCTTCTTTTCCCCTCTGATGTTTCTTTCCAACTTCTTTTCTTAATACGTCAGGAATGCCAGGGATGGAAATTCAATCTCCATGGAGCCTGTCGAGTGGCCTGTGCCTGGGTCACCTTCTGAGCAGCTGCGATTGATTCACAAGCTGCTCTTTACCATGCAGTGTGGGAGACTCACGGACCTCATAAAAGTCTCTACTCACACTGCCATAGCCAACACCCAAAGTCAAATAAATGAATTTTAAAATAATTCTGTGCATGAAACAAAGGGGGGCTGCAGACAGGCTGCTCTAGGCCACCCCAGGAAGCAGAGAATCGGGGCCACTGCTGCTTCACATCATGGCCATGATCCTCCCTTTTGCCGCCCTGAAAAGACTGGCAAAATGCCACTCCTTTCAGGGGTGGCAAAAGGCCACCCTAAGAGCCGGTGCACAACTCTTTAGTGCCTCTTCTGGCACAGTGCATCAAAATGCTGCACCAGAAAGACATCCTGACACCACACATCATGTGTAATGGCACATGGCATCAGGACACCACCAGTCTGGAGTTGGGGTGGCTGGCATGCGGCTGCCCCTCCCCATCTTTGCCTCCAGGCTGGCTTTTTGGGCCAGTGTGTAGAGGCCCGAAGTTTGTGTACAGTGAACCACCAGAAAGCATAGTTATCTCAGCCTCACATGAATACGCTTTAATATTTTGAATATTTCTAATTTTGGAATTTCAGATAAGGGAGGCTCAACCTGTACTTCCATATGAATTTTTTTAAAGGAGAGCCATGTGATGTAGTGGTCAGAGTGTGTGATGCAGGTAATAATGATTCATGTGTCCACTGAGCTATGAAACTCACTGCGTGATCATGTATCAGTCACTTTCTTTTACCTTGACCTCTCACCTATGATTATTGTGAGGGAGAAATGGGGAGGATGAGAACTATATACACCTCCTTAAGCTTCCCAGAGAGAAGGGATAGCTGCAATAACTAATTAAATATATCTTCAATAAGCATTTCTTTGGATAGCAATAGCAATAGCAAGTACATTTCTATAGCACCTATCAGTGCACTTAAGCACTCCCTAAGTGGTTTACAATGTATAAGCTAATTGCCCCCAACAAGCTGGGTACTCATTTTAGCCACCTATAGAAGGATGCAAGGCTGAGTGGACACTGGAGCTCCTGGGATTGAACTCACAACCTTGTGGCTGCAGTAAAGGCATTTAACCACTGCACAACTAGGACTTCTGAATAGCCTTGTGAACTACAAAAATATCATGTTTAATAAAGTAAAAACACAGCTGAGGTAGATGTTGTTAACCAGCTGGCTGCTGCAGAAACAGTAAACCTAATATCAAGAATGGAATATAGCAGGGAGTTCCAAAAGAAAATCAGCATGTGCTTTATAGGCTATAGCAAAGCCTTTGACTGAATAGATCATGAAAGGCTGTGGAATGTCCTTAAAGACATGGGAGTGCCAACACATCTGATAGTCCAGATGAGGAATCTGTTCCTAGGACAAGAGGCTACTGTCAGAATAGAACACAGAGAAACAGAATGGTTCCCAATTGGCATAGGAGTCAGACAAGACTGCATCTTATCACTCTACCTATTCAACATATATGTAGAATATTGTAGGGAAAGCAGACATGGAAGAGGGAAGAGTGAAAATAGGAGGAAGAAATATAAACAATCTGAGATATGCTGATTACACCATAATACTAGCAGAAAACTTCACAGACCTAGAGCAACTACTAAGGAAGATCAAAGAAGAAAGTGCAAAGGTAGGGTTACTGTTGAACTTAAAGAAAACAAAAATAATGACCACAGAGAATTTAAAAATATTCAAACTAGACAATGAGGGAATAGAAATAGTAAAAGAGTTCTCATATATGGGATCAAACATTGATCAGAACGGGGATTGCATCCAGCAAATCAGAAGATTCAGAATGGGGAGGGTGGCTATGAAAGAACTAGAAAAGTTTCTAAAATGCAAAGACATACAACTCAGCACAAAATTCAGAATCATACAAGCCATCGTATTTCCTATTACCATGTATGGATGTGAGTGCTGGACAGTCAAGAAAGAAAATAGGAGGAAAATCAACTCATTTGAGATGGAGTGCTGGGGAAGAGTGCTGATGATTCCATGGACAGCCAAAAGGACAAACAAAAGGGTCCTAGAACAGATCAAGCCAGAGATATCCCTAGAAGCCAAGATGATAAGGCTTAGGGCTTTTGCAGACTACCAGAAATAATGCAGCTTTAGGCCACTTTAACTATCCTGGCTCAGTACTAAGGAATCATGGGAACTGTAGTTTATTGTGGCACCAGAGCACTCTGACAGAGAAGACTCAGTGTCCCAGAAAAAAATACATTTCCCATGATTCCTTAGCACTGAGCCAGGATAATTAAAGTGGCCTCAAGCTGCATTATTTCTGGCAGTCTGTAAAGGCCCTTAGACTGTCATACTTTGGACACATCATGAGAAAGCATGAATCATTGGAAAAGACAATAATGTTAGGAAAGGTGGAGGGAATAGAAAGAGAGGAGGGCCACATACTAGATGGATGGACTTTATTAAAGAGGCCACGAATATGAGTTTGCAGGAGCTGGGCAGAGCAGTAGAGGACAGGGGGGCTTGGAGATGTCTCATCCATAGGGTTGCCATGGGTTGAGACCAACGTGAAGTCTGTTAACAACAGCAACAAAAAGACATTGGGTGGAGAGTGCTAAGGGTGTCACCCAAGAAGAAAGAGGGAAGTAGCCCAAAAATGTTCAGTGACTACTGTTGCAGAGGGAGCAGTTCAGCACATCCCTCATCCTATTGTCTCATGTTGCCCCCATATGGCCATTTAATGGACAGCAGAAGGCCAGTGGACAGCAGTGGATAGATGAGGAGCATCCAGCTGGACACATAATGATGAATAATTTACTGGGACTTGTTATTGCTGTACATCAAGCAGGAGGTACAGTGCTAGATGCTCCTCTGTCACCCCATCCCCTCCACCAGCCACTAAAATGGCCATATTATTGAAGGAAGCAGCTTGAGAAATGTAGATAAATGAGAGTAAAGACAGGACATAGTTTGCCTGGGTGCAACCTTAGGTCCCATGTACTGATACAAATGTTGGCCAGAATGTTTGAATAGATCTGTCTAAATCAGGGGTTGGCAACCTACGGCCCGGGGGCCGGATCCGCCCCCCGAGGCCTTTGGACCAGCCCCAGCCCAGTCCTGCTGCTGCCACCACCACTGCGCACCGCCACCGCCGCATGAGTCAAGGCTGCCATTTTGTTTTCCAAAATGGCACCATAACTCGTTTGCATATGCGCCAGAGTATGGCGCATGTGCGAACGATTCACGGCTGCCATATTGGAAAACAAAATGGTAGCCGCGACTTATTTGTGCATGTGCAGTACTCTGCCGCATGCGCAAACGAGTTGCGGCACCATTTTGGAAAACAAAATGGCGGCCATGACTCACTCGCGCATGCTCAGTACGCTGGAAGTACTGCACATATGTGAGTGAGTGTGCGCGCACATGCGCAATACTTCCGGCATACTGTGCATGCATGCATGCATGCGTGCCGCCATCCCCCCCAGCCCACGGAACACCTCGGGACCAGCAGACCGGCCCCAGGTAGTTGCCTACCCCTGGTCTAAATGATTGATTTAAAATATTATTATTTGCCACTTCCATATAAATTGTATAGACTTTTTGTATTGACACTAATTCTTCTCCTTTTCAGTTTTTTTTTTTTTTTTTTTTTTTTTTTTTTTTTTTTGCTGTCCTCTTTGGCCACTATCCTGTAGACACTTACTTCAGAGCAAGCCCTCTTGAACTCAATGGCTCTTACATCTGAGTCTTAGATCTGAGTCAAAAATGCCAAAGAAATATTAGGAATTGTAATGACTTTGGATTTTATATTAGTCAGAGCTGAGGTTCATCATCTTTGTGAATGACTTTTATGCCCTTTCATTTGATTGGTTCACACAAAAATCACCAAGAGGCTGAGTGAATCACTCTGACTCATTACCTTCCAGTAATAAGCTGGCCTTTTTTCAATTTCATCTAACTGCAAATACAATTTGAAACTTTTTTAAATGTATTATATTCTAAACTTGAACTGACAAGAGTATAAATTCCAGACAAAATGGTTTTAATTTGTTTTTCTGTTTACTTGGTAAGTTTTGTGTCATACCAACAGTTCCCACAGTGATACCACAACTGTAATTTATACTAATTATGTGAGGAATACTGTCATCAGCTATTGATCAGACCAAAAGTGCTTGAACAAGAACCTTTATGAGTCAGATCTTGAGCGGATGTAAATCAGCACAACTTCATTAGGATTAATATAAAGAAATGGATTCTCTCTGAAAGAAAATGACCTAAACGTCTATTACTGACATTTTTACACTTTTTGGGAGTCTGTGTGTTTAAATTAGAAATGTGACTCATTTTTTTCATCTGTGGATGAAAAAAAATGGAAGAAAATGAATATATCATGCCATTTCAATCCATCCTTTTATCCAGTGTATTTCTGAAAATCAAATTTCTGACTATAAAAAGAGAAATATTTGAATATTAAGGCATCACATTTCAGCTGATGATGCAGTGGTTAAATGCCTGTACTGCAGTCACTCATTCACAAACCACAAGGTTGTGAGTTCAATACCAGCCAGAGACTCCAGGTCAACTCAGCCTGTCATCATTCCATAGGTCGCTAAAATGAGTACCCAGCTTGTTGGGGGCAAGTAGCTTACACTTTGTAAACTGCATAGTACACCGGTAAACTGTATAGAAATGTACTTTCTATTACTATTGCTAAAAGCTCTTTCCTAGAAAAAAGAGAGCACTTGAAATGCCTTGCCATAACATTTAAATATTTTTGTTTGTTTGTTCAGTCTAATAAATATAATGCACCCAGAAAATACTTGTTTGCAAGCTCTTTAATTTTTTTGTCTTCCCTCTATCCTTTAGACAGCTTAAGGGGCTATGCAAACGAGCTTAAAGGGGTGTTTTGAGGTTGACCTGAAGGCATGGTCTTTAGATGACACATGCCAAAAAAGCCCCCCACCCCAGTTGCCTTTTCCTGTGAAAGTGCACTTCAAAAAGCAGCCACATTTTTCCTCTTCTTCCTAAAACATGAGCACCTACATAGGTACGTCGGTATGCAGCAACAGAGGGACGGCAGAAAAAAGGGCACCCAAGAATTAAAACGCTGGTGTAAATGCATGTGAACAGGTGCGGCACATTTTCAGCTGCCCCTGGGGAGCATGCACCCTGTGAAAAAAGCTTTAAATTAAAGCATTTTTAGAGTTCAGGTGCGGGTGAACTGCCGCAGGTGCATGTGCCTCAGAACCCTAGCCCTAACCCTAATTTTTATAGTGTGCATGCGCCAGAGTGGGAAGGTGAAACTGTTGTAACTGGATGTAGCATTGTGAAAGTGATAAAGGGAAAGTTTAACTTTTAAGCTGAACCCCCATGCACATTCTAGCACCATTTTCCCAGCGGATCTTTGTCGCTGCGGACCTCCATAGCTGTACACCTTTGGCGCTCATCTGGTACAGTGGGTAGAATAACGTAGCCATCGACAAGCGGTGATCCAAAAAGAGGGAGAGGGACATCGTGGTCCCATGCGGAGACTGCTGACCTCATAGCTGTGTGGTCACAGCCACACATTCTGGAGAATTGAAGAATTAATTTTTGAATGCCGATACATTTAAGGAGTTGGCAGAAAGCATGAGGGCTAGGGACCACCAATGCACTTGGGAAGAGTGTCATCGGAAGACCAAAAACCTCAGGTCCGATTACAAGAAGTTTAGGGATCACAAGACCAAAAGTGGATGGGGTCCCTCCTCTATGCCCTTCTATAAGGAACTCCATGCCTTCCTCACTAGGGATGGAAGTTTATGGCCCAGCAGAATATGCACCAGCAGTGATGTCATGAGGGTCCCAGTTGGCCAGCCAGCCAGAGTGGAAACTGTGGAGGACATCTCCAAGGCAGAATGCGCCCAGAAGATTTTGCCCCCTCAAGGTAAGATGCACCAGGGCCCTCGGGAAGGGGTGCAGGGGACAGCACTAGGGTGGCCAGAGGGCAGAGATGACCCCATCCTTTGCCATTTTTAGATGACCAGGAGGATGTCCTCAACTACAGCCAGCCTCAGTTCCCACAGCTGCTAGGGATGGAAAGGGTAAGCTGCAAACAGCAAGGTCAGCCACAAACCTTCCTGTAGTTGAAGCACCAGCAAAGCAGAGTCCAGAAATCAGCGTCAGTCAGTCTAAGGTCAGGGCAGGCAGCAATCAGCAAAGGTCCAGTCTGGTCCAAGGTCAAGGCAACAGAGTTCCACAAGGCAAGAGCGAGAGGCACAAAGCAGGAAACAAGGAGCCACACTGACCGTAGTCTCCCAAGGAAACTACAATAAGTCTTGGCACTGGGGAAGCCTCTTGCAACTGTTTAAATAGTCAAATCCTACCTCAGTGCCAGTTGAGGCTTGTTCAGCAGCTGCTTTTCAGCTAGTCTCTTGGACCTGCGACTGCCAGCACTCTCAGCTCTCCTCTGCCTAAAGGAAGGCACTGGCTCTGCTGTATCCTCCTGCTTCTCCCCACTAGGCAGCTGAGCCTCCAAGGAAGGAGCACTGGGACCTGGCTGCTCTGGGGCTGGGAGAACCGGGCTTGGCTCAGACAGAGCAGAGTGAGAGCCAGGTGGAGCCTGTATCTCTTCCTGCTCTGGGGCTGGGAGAGCAGAATGAGAACCAGGTGGAGCCTGCATCTCTTCCTTCTCTGGAGGAGACCCATCCTCCTCCTCGTCCTCCGAGTTCTCCTCAGGGCTGACCATGACATCATTCCCCCCCTCATAACGGTCCCCCTCCGGCGGCGGGGAACATGGCCTGTCTGGACAGCAGCGGTGGAAAGCCCGAACCAAACGTGGAGCATGGACATCCACAGCGTCCACCCAGGAGCGCTCCTCTGGCCCATAGCCAATCCAGTCCACCAGGTACTGGAGGCGCCCCCGACGGCGATGAGAGTCCAATATCTGGGCCACCTCGAACTCCTGCTCCCCATCCACCAAAACCGGCTCTGGCGGATGCATCAGGCCAGCATCAGGCCGAACCTCCGAGGCTGGAATTAACAAGGAGCGGTGGAACACCGGATGAATCCGCCATGTCACAGGCAGCTGGAGCCAGAATGCCACCGGATTCAACCGGGCCACAATCTTGTAGGGCCCCACAAACCATGCGTCCAACTTCCGACAAGGCCGCTGCAGGGGCAGGTGATGCGTAGACAGCCAGACCGAGTCCCCCACTTGCAACGGAGGCCCCTCCTGACGGTGCCGGTCTGCGCCCCTCTTGTAAGCCTCCTTGGCCACCTCCAACTGCTCTTGCAGCAGCGACTGTGCTGCCCGGAGCCCCTGAAGCCACTGGTCCACCGCAGGAACGTCTGAACTGGGCACCACTGCCAGGAAACAACGCGGATGAAAGCCTCCCGTGGCAAAGAAAGGCATCTGCAGGGTTGAGGCATGCACGGCGTTGTTATAAGCAAACTCCGCCAACGGGAGCAAATCCACCCAGTTGTCCTGGCGGTAGCTCACATAGCAGCGAAGGTACTGCTCCAGGGTGCCGTTGGTCCTCTCCGTCTGCACGTCCGACTCAGGATGGTGAGCTGAAGACAGGTGGGGCGTGACATCCAAGAGCCAGAGCAAACTGGTCCAGAACCGGGCGATGAACTGGCTGCCGCGGTCAGACACCACCCCCTCCGGCAGGCCATTGAGCCAGAAGATGTGGTGGGTAAACATCCGAGCCATCTCCTTGGCCGTGGGAAGACCTGCGCATGGCACAAAGTGTGCCATCTTGGAAAACAGATCCACCACGACCCAAATGGTGGTGCAGCCAGCAGAGGGGGGCAAGTCCGTGATAAAGTCCATGGACACCACCTTCCAGGGACCCGATGGCGTTGGCAGTGGCATCAGCAACCCCGCCGGCCGACCCGGATGGTCCTTCACCCGATGGCACACTGGGCACGTGTCCACATACTTGGCCACCTCCGCCCGAACTCGAGGCCACCAAAACTCCTGGGTGAGGAGGTGCAGAGTTTTGCAGAAGCCAAAGTGTCCTGCCAGCTTGGAGTCGTGGCACAGCCGCAAGACCGCCTCCCGACACGGACCTGCTGGCACGTACAGGCGGCCCCGGTGGAAGAGGAGACCATTGCGGACGGTGAATGGTGAGGCCTATCCATCCTCTGAATGCTGTGCCACCAGTGGATCCTGGCACTGAAGGTCACGGATCTGGTCCACCAGCACCGCCTCCCTTGGAGCAGCCGCAAAGTTCTCTGGACGGAGGATGGTGGACCGCAATTCCTTCCCTGGTCCCATGGCGTATTCCGGCTTTCTGGAGAGAGCGTCCGCCTGCCGGTTCCGGGACTGCGGAATATACTGGAGCTGGAACTGGAACCTTGCGAAAAACGACGACCAGCGCTGTTGCCTCTGAGACAGCTTCCTGGCCGTCTGCAGATGCTCCAAATTCCTGTGGTCTGTATGGACCACCACCGGGTGTGCCGCCCCCTCCAATAGATGCCGGCACCTCTCGAATGCTGCCTTGATTGCCAACAGCTCCTTCTCCCAGATGGTGTAGTTCAATTCTGGAGAAGAGAGCTGCCAGGAGTAGAAGGCACATGGTAGCAAATGCCCCTGGGGACCCGTGGGCTGGAGCAACACCGCCCCGATGGCCACATCCGAAGCATCAGCTTCCACCACAAAGGGCGTGCGAGGATCCGGGTGCTGCAAAATCGGGGCTGACGTGAAGTGCATCTTCAGGGCCTCGAATGAAGACTGTGCCGCCGCCGTCCACTGGAACCAGCCCTTCCCCCGCAACAGTTGGGAGATAGGGCTCGTGAGGTCCGCATAGTCCTTGATGAACTTCCGATAGAAGTTGGCGAACCCCAGGAACCGCTGCACATCCTTCTTGTTGTGAGGGGGCTGCCAAGACAGCACCGCCTTGATCTTGGCAGGATCCATGGCCATGCCCTGTGCCGAAACAGTGTACCCCAGAAAGTCCACCTCCCTGAGATCAAAGGCACACTTTTCCAGCTTGGCATACAAGCGGTGGTCCCTCAGGCGCTGGAGCACGGCACGCACATGGGCATCATGGGCCTCCTGAGTTGGGTAGTAAATCAGGAAGTCATCTAGATATATGATGACGAACCGATCCAAATAGTCCCGGAACACGTCATTGACAAAGTGCTGGAAGACGGTGGGGGCATTACAGAGTCCAAAGGGCATGACTGTGTACTCATAATGCCCATAACGAGTCTGGTAGGCCGTCTTCCACTCATCCCCAGCCCGGATCTTCACCAAGTTGTAAGCCCCACAAAGATCCAGTTTGGTGAAGACCTTGGCGTGGCGGAGCCGCTCCAGCAATTCCGGAATCAACGGCAAGGGGTAGCGGTTCTGGACAGTGATCTTGTTCAGGGCTCGATAGTCGTTGCAGAGGCGCAACTCCCCCGACTTCTTGCGGACAAAAAGTACCGGTGCTCCCGCAGGAGACTTAGAAGGACAAATGAAGCCCCGCTGCAGATTCTTCTCCAAAAACTCCCTCAGAGCCACCAGCTCAGGCTCTGAGAGAGAGTAGAGAGGCCCCGCCGGAATAGGGGCTCCTGCCACCAGATCAATGGCACAATCATAGGGCCGGTGCGGGGGAAGCCGGTCCGCCTCCTTTTTGTCGAAGACATCTGCAAAGTCCCGGTACTTCTCCGGCAACATCACTGTACTGTCCTGAGCCCCCGCCACCACCTCAGCTGGGATCCTTTCTGGCCAACAGTGCTCCTGGCAGTACTCCGAACCAAACAGCACCTCCCGCCAGAACCAGGAAATATGCGGATCATGCTGCGAGAGCCACGACATGCCCAGCACTAGCGGGAAGTGAGGAACCGCGGCCAGCAAAAACCGCAGCTCCTCCACATGTCCTTGGATCTCCAGGTGAAGTACTGGAGTCTGGTGCGTCACGGGGCCTGACCGGAGAAGCCGTCCATCAATGGTCTCCACTGTCCGGGGCTCGAGCAACGCCTCCATTGGGATCCCGTGACGTTGCGCAAACCCCAAGTCCATGAAGCAGTTGGAGGCCCCCAAATCCAACATAGCCCCCACCGGCAACAGTTCCATGGATGGCAGCCTCAGGTTGGCAGCGACCAGCAAGGGGTCCCTCCGCGAGACCGAGATAGCAGAGGTGGGTTTCCAAGCAGTCCCCAGGTTCCCCACCCGGTCTACACCTGGGCTGCGTCATTTCCCGCCAGCTTGGCTCGCCGTCCCTTGGCAGGACAAGCCCTTGCAAAGTGTCCAGAGAGACTGCAATACAAGCACAGGCCCTCCCGTCTCCTCCGCTCCTTCTCCGTCCCTGACAGCCGTGGCCGAGCTCCTCCCAACTGCATTGGCTCCACTGATGTCCCAGGAGCAGCGGCCTCAGGAACAACCGCAAGAGAGGACGGCACTGACTTAGAAGGAGATGGAAGGCCAGTGTGTCGAGCCTCCCTTCGGGCTGTCAAGCGGCAGTCCAGGCGGATGGCCTGGGCAATCAAGGCTGACAAGGTCTGTGGTGGTTCCGAGCGGGCCAGCTCATCCAGAATGGCCGCTGACAGACCATGCCGAAACGCAGTCTGCAAGTCACTGTCTCCCCAATTCACATCCTGTGCGAGGAGGCGAAAGGCCACGGAGTAGTCTGCTACCGAGCCCTGGCCTTGTTTCAGGGTCAAAAGCATGTGTCCCGCAGTCTCATTCTTCACAGGGTCCCCCCACGTCTCTTAAAACTCACGTTCAAAGGCTTGCCAGTCAGCCAGCACTGGGCTCTGGGCATTCAGGTAGGGCGTTACCCATTTAAGAGCGGGACCAGCCAACAGTCCAATGACAAAAGCCACCTATTGAGAGTCACTAGGGAAATCTGCCTCCCTGATTTGAAAATGCAGCTGGCAGCTAGCCAAGAAGCCATCCAACAAAGTTCGGTCCCCAGAAAATTTTTCAGGCAGGGCAGTCAGGCATTTAACCCTGGGCCTGGGCTGGGGGGGGTGCAGGCGGCTGAGGATTTGCCTGGAGTTCTGAGACCGCCTGTGTAAGCATTGCAACTTGAGCAACTAGCTTTTGATTCTGCTCCAAGAGCTCTTTGATTAAGGCTCCCTCCGCCATCCTGTAGCAGCTTAGATTATGGCCAAGTTTTATTCTGTCCTCAACTACAGCCAGCCTCAGTTCCCACAGCTGCTAGGGATGGAAAGGGTGAGCTGCAAACAGCAAGGCCAGCCACAAACCTTCCTGTAGTTGAAGCACCAGCAAAGCAGAGTCCAGAAATCAGCGTCAGTCAGTCTAAGGTCAGGGCAGGCAGCAATCAGCAAAGGTCCAGTCCGGTCCAAGGTCAAGGCAACAGAGTTCCACAAGGCAAGAGCGAGAGGCACAAAGCAGGAAACAAGGAACCACACTGACCGTAGTCTCCCAAGGAAACTACAATAAGTCTTGACACTGAGGAAGCCTCTTGCAATTGTTTAAATAGTCAAATCCTACCTCAGTGCCAGCTGAGGCTTGTTCGGCAGCTGCTTTTCAGCTAGTCTCCTGGACCTGCGACTGCCAGCACTCTCAGCTCTCCTCTGCCTAAAGGAAGGCACTGGCTCTGCTGTATCCTCCTGCTTCTCCCCACTAGGCAGCTGAGCCTCCAAGGAAGGAGCACTAGGACCTGGCTGCTCTGGGGCTAGGAGAACCGGGCTTGGCTCAGACAGAGCAGAGTGAGAGCCAGGTGGAGCCTGTATCTCTTCCTGCTCTGGGGCTGGGAGAGCAGAATGAGAACCAGGTGGAGCCTGCATCTCTTCCTTCTCTGGAGGAGACCCATCCTCCTCCTCGTCCTCCGAGTCCTCCTCAGGGCTGACCATGACAGAGGAACAACCTGACTCAGATGAAACATCCTGCAGTCAGAGGGCTATGGACATCTCCAACATGAGACCACCATCCTGTGCCTCTACATCTTCCACCAGCAGACCACCATCTCGCACTTCAGAGTGGAGCACTGTATCTTCCAGGATCAATAGCCACCGTGACCTCTCCCCTGTCCCACGGACCAGTACAGCAGTCAGCAATGATGAGAGTGAGGGCGAAGAGAGGGCAGGTCCTGAACAATTCACCCAGCTGAAAAATCAGGTCCAGGCTGCACACGGTAAAGATATTTTCTGTTATGGCAATAAATACATTCTGTTGCATTTATGTCTGCAGTTTAAAAAAAAAAGCATAGTACATCATATGGCTTTTGTAATGTTTTTTGCGTACATGTGTAGGTTTGCAGACCCCCTCCCCTCCCAAAACTTTTGTACCCTACCATACTGGGGGGGGGGGGACCTTGAAGGAACGTTTGTGTCTGTGTCCTGTTGACCATGTCCCTTGCATGGCCACCACCTGCATGTGTCCAGTGTGTCTACGCAAACCTCCCTGACATGTATCTCTCCCCTCCACCCGGATCTCTGAGGGACATGTTTTGTGTGTAAACTGTGCCCTCTGCCATATATGTCCCTAGAACAGGAAGTAAGACGAAAGAGAGAGGAGGAGGAAATAGCTAATCCCAGAGCTGTGATGCGACTAGCAGCCCACCTGACTGAGATCAGAGCAAAGAGGGCCCATCGCGCAGCAGCCACAGCAAGTATGAGTGCCTAGCATCAGTTCATGGAACACACCACAGAACAAATGGACAAAGACCTAGAACAGGATGAACGGTTCACTGAATGTTCCTATCAGCTGAGGCAGAGTGAGGCAGAGGAACGGGGGGGGGGGGGGGGGGGTTCCAGAGGAAATGCCTCCAGCATCTAGAAAGCATCACCCATGAGTACCGGCGTGTTGCTGACTCCCTACAATTGCAGACCAGTCTGCTGGCCCGGATTGTGGATGTCATAGAGGGGCTACAGAGGGTCATTGGTGGCATCGGGGAGGGTGTGCAGGAGGGTGGAAGAGAGAGGGCTATCCCCCAGGCCCAGAAGGAGGTGGCTGTGGTTCTGGGCAGAGGGAGGAGAGGCCACTCCCCCCCATGGAATAGAGGGTGCTGTGGCCAGAGGGAGGAGGGGTCACTCCCCACCTGTGGAAGTAGAGGGTGCTGTGGCCAGAGGGAGGAGGGGTCGCTCTCCACCCACGGAGGAGGAAGCTGTGGGGGGGCAGAGGGAGGAGGGAGAGGTGTCCATCCATGGAGGAGGAGGCTGCTATGGACGTGGAGATCATTGAGCAACACCCTGTAGATGAGTCTGCCAGCCTTTTCAGCAGTGATGTGGCAGTGCCACAGCCCTCTCACTGCCCTCAAAGGCAGAGATCAAATAGAGGAGGATGGAGATGTTGTGATGATCACCACTAAGTATCAAGACAGACACCGCCAACTACCCCCCACTATGCCCACCTCACTAATTGCCACCGCATACTATGCCCACCTCACTGATTACCACCGCCACCGCACACTATGCCAACCTCACTAATGCTGCTCACTGGTTTCCTGCGGAGATCCTGCAATGAACCTACACACCTTCGCATAAAATGCCTCAAGCTTTTTTAAAAATGGAAAGCTTATTCATAAAATACAGCTATTGCCGAACTTGCATGCATTCGCAGATTGCGGCATAAATTTTTTAAAAATAAAGGTTTTTTTTCAATAGAAACAACAATACAACAACTATTTACAATTATTTACAAATGGGGGAAGGGGAAGGGAGTATTTACAAAGAGGAGTATTTACAAAGTACAACAGGGGATGAAGGGGAGGGTGAGGAGGGGAGTATGTACAATGTAAAGAGGATGGGGAAAGTGCTTCAGGGATGGGGATGGGGTGGGGGTGGGAGTTGATGAAGACCTAGGTGCTCCATAATGGTGCTCCATAGGTGCTCCACCAGATGTTTTAGTTGGTCCTCCATGGCAGCCATCTTGTCCTCCATCCGTCATTCTGAAAGGGAAAAGAAAAGAGAGAAGTGTGGTTAGGAGACTACTCAGCACACCATGACTCAATGCCAAAGCCAGTGAAAGGAAAGAAGACACCATTTAGGAAGCCAGCTTGGAAAGTGGTGGGGGAGGGGAGGGACAGGGATGCCATGGAAGCTGCAGTTATGCAGCCATTACCCCTCCCCTCAGGGACCTACCTTCTGGCATGGGAGGCTGGTGTGGCTGCAGAGGGACAGTATGGGCTCCCTCTGCCTAGGCCTCCCTGCTTGGCCCAGCTTACCTTTCTGAGGAGGAGGGGGGAACTGGTAGGGTTCCTCCTCTGTCCCTGTTGCCGCCTCCACTGCATGCCTGCATTGGGGACAAGAGGGACACCATTACCACCCATGGGACTGGGAAAGGAGGGAGGGGAGGGATAGGGAAGGGTAAAGGGAAGGTAGGTATGGGCATGAGGGATCATGGCAGGGGCCCGACACTTACCCGGCAGATGACACTTACCTGGCGGATGATCCTGCCATCTTGGGTGGCCTGCCCTCACCCACAGGTCACACAGCCAGTCATAGAAGGGCAGCCGTTTCTTCAAGGGGGGGGGGTACTGCACGTAATCCTCAAGGGCTTCAAAGAAGACCCCCTTCAGTGCCTTGAACTTAGTTTGGCACTGTTGGGGGGTCCTCCTGAATCCCTACTGGTGGAGGGCCTGAAAAGCCTGGGAAAAGTACCCCCAGTTTGGCTGGTTGCTGCTGCTCATTACCCTTCTCACGGCTGCCTCGGGGGTCAGGGCATGCAAGAGAATGCCCACCTCCTCATCTGTCCAGTAAGTGATCTGGACAGGAACTCTCCTTCTGACCGCCATCATCATCCTGGGGACTTGCGGAGGTCCGTAGGAGCATTTATGGGGAATTGTTATGGGGGCAGATGGCCTTACCTGGCTCCTGGCCAATGGGGACCCTCAGAAGAGCAGTTTGTATGTAGTCCCCAATGGTAGCCCTGTGGGCTCCCACTTGTTATAATCGAATGGGCCATTAGAAAAGCTGACTGTTGGGAATTCTGATACATTGTCAGGGATTTCAGTTGGTGGTTTTTGCAATGTATCTTTCTCTTGCCAGGAAATCTCATGCCAGATGACCCCTCCATGCCCTTTTTTGTGTGTGTCTCTGTGTGATTCCCTAGGCTCATGGTCGAGGATAAGTGCATAAGAGCATGAATGCTAGCCATACAGAGAGTATGGATAATAGGAGATATTTATTGAGGTGCTTATTATCATGGCATAGTGCAGCCATGCCCTAGGATCACAGTTGGAGGAGAGGGGATATTTTAGATCCTCCTGGTTTCAAAGAATTCTGCCAGGGCCTCCCTGACACCCTCCCTTCTCTCTGTTTCACAAGGTCATTGTCCTCCATGGGTGCCCCCAGGGTGGGCAGCACAAAGAGGCACCTGTAGCACCCTCCCTCATCCAGGACCCTTCCCTTGGTCTCACAGATGTTGTGGAGGATGACACATGAGGCGATGATGGGGACGACATTCTCCTTTGCCACAAGGAGTGGGCCAGTGAGGCACCTACACCAAGCCTTCAGTTGCCCGAAAGCCCTTTCCACCACATTCCTGGTGTGATTCAGCTTCCTGTTGAATCCTTTCTGTCTGGCATTGGTGGTGCCCTAGTAAGACTTCATGAGCCACTTCCGAATGGGGTAGGTGCTGTTGGCAAGCAGGAGGGGGCCAATCTGCTGGCCCCTCAGAGTGATGGTGGGGTTCCCTGGCACACAGATGCCGGCCTCCATGGCCTGAAAGATTATGGAATTCCTTGCCACCCTCGCATCGTGAATCGCTCCAGACCAGCCCAATTCCACATCCACAAAGTGTCCTCAATGATCGGTGGTCCCCTGGAGGATGACAGAGTAGCTGTCCTTTCGGTTGACAAACTCATTCCTCCTCCCCAAGGGTGGCACAATCAGACAGTGGCACCCATCTACAGCACCCACTACTTGGGGGATGCTGAGGTCAGCAAATCCTTGCATGATCTGTGGGTGACAAGAAGGGGGAGAAACAGAGGCTAAATGATAAAATGTCATGGCATTTGCCAACTGATGACATTTTTTGTGAACCTGTGCAGGTCCGACAGCCCTAGCAGCTGAATCTATACAGCAGGAGCCACACTGTATGCCAGGTCATGACATATTAGGTGTCCCTGTGCAGGTCCAACGACCCTAGAAGCCGAATCTATACAGTAGGAGCCACACTGTATGCCAGGTCATGATACATTAGGTGTCCCTGCGCAGGTCCAACGACCCTAGAAGCTGAATCTATACAGTAGCAGCCACACTGTATGCCAGGTCATGATGTGTTCTGCACAAGAGGGAAAAGTGACAAGTGTGTGCGACTGTCCTTACCTGAGCGGCGTCCCCCAGGTACACTGTTTGTGTCAGCAACAGCTTCTTCATGCTGAGGACGAACTCCACTAACACTTCCCCCACAGTGGTAAGGCCGACCCCAAACTGCTCTGATGCCTGCTTGTAGCTGGCTCTGTAGGCGAGGGCCCAGATGGCCATGGTGGCCCTCTTCTCTACCGGGATGGCCTTCCTCATCATGGTGTCTTTCCGCTCCATTTGCGGATGCAGTATTTCTACTATCTTGTGGAAGAGGGCACAGGACATTCGGAAGAACATCTCCCATTGCTCGTTGGACCAGATGTATGTGATGAACCCATCCCACCAGTCAATGCTTCTAGGTAACATCCAGCAGTGGTGCAGGGCTCTCTTGGGTGGCATCAGAGCGGCGGGGGTGGCAGTACACTGTGTGATGCGTCTTGCGGCATCTGCTCTACCAGGTCTCAGTTCTGGGTCCTCCATCATCACTGCTGTCTTGCATGAATGCAGCTGCTGCAGGAACCATGGTGGGGGCTCCTGTGGCCATGCATTGCAGGCTGACTACCAGTGCGGACCACTCGGTTGCCATGGCAGCCATGATTTCTTTTTGCACAGTGTGCAGGTCTTTAGCAATGTCAACATTGCTGTTAAAGGGGCCGTGTTGTGCCTGCGCACATGCACATGTGTCACAGAGACCGTGAAAAAAAATTAAAGCCACTGCTGCCGGCCTGTGTGGTTACTCCATTCCCACTTAGGGAAACCTCAGGGACAGCAGTGTGGGTGATGAGGCTTAACTTGCCCCCATTGTGGTTGCTCCAAACCCACTTAGGGCATCCTCAGGGCAGGTGATGCGGTTGCTGCTGTTTGGGGAAAAAGCAACTTCAGGTCACCTTTTCCTGCCCGTCTGCATAGCCCCTAAGGGAGAGAGAAAGTGTGGTAGAAGGAAAAATGTATCTTTCCACACTTTGGAATATTACCTATAAGTGAGCAGAGTACCATTTGTATCTTTATTTTACTTTACAGAAAAAAGGGTTGGTTAGTTTTAATTCATATGTGAAATTCATATTCTTAACCCTCCACCTGCTGCTTCTTGCCACTCTTTTTCACTTTAGGATCACCAAATCACAATGGAGACCAAATAACTTCCAGAATTCTGTGAGCCTTCCAACTTGATATTGCTATGGCTTTTTGGCTCAGAGCATCTGGCTCGCCCTTGCCTAAACACTTCCTTCAGGTTACTAGAGTGCACCCTCCTCCAATTTCCAATTGCTATGAAAGATTGTTGGCCTGGCCTTTCTTCCTCCTTGCCTATTCTTTCATTTGTATCTATGTCATGCACCATCACCCTCAGGTTCCTTGGCTATTTTGACCTGTTGTGGAACAGATCGTGAACTGTTAATGTTGGAAAGGAGAGTGATGCTAAAGAAGAACACTAAACCAACCACCAGAACTCTGGGCTGAAGCCAGGAACATTGTCAGATAGGAATGCAAAAAGACACTAAAGGCCATTGCAGACCGGCCCAAAGGGCCGACCTGGGGGTAGAGTTGGGGTGGGGTGGTAGCACGTCAGCTGCCCAAACCCAACCCCGATGCCATCCTGACACCTTGCGCCTGTATGCACGGTGCATGGCATCAGGAAGCTCTCCCAGCACAGCATTTAAACATGCTATGCCGAAAGGGTGCAGAAGAGTGCCAGCTCTTAAGGTGACCTTTTGCCACCCCTAAAAGGAATGGCATTTTGCTGCTCTTTTCGGGGTGGCAAAAGGGAGAATAGGGGCTGCAGTGTGGGGTTGCTGTGGGCCCAAACTGCCACTTCCCGGGGAAGCTCTGTGCTGCCCCAAATGGCTGGACTGCATTGGCCCTAACTGTAGCCTAAAAGAAAGAGAAGCCTCAGTGGATGACAGACGAAATTCTTCAAAGTGTTAAGGTCAGACAAGAAGCAAAAATAAAATGTGACAGAAATAGAGTCAGAATTTTGAATGCAGTTGTTCAGTGACATGTGTACAGGTACAAGGAGAATTTCTATAATAATCAATGCAGAAAAATAGAAGATAACAACAACAGCAAAAGAAGAGTTTTTCCACAAAATCTGAGAAATCAAAGTGAAATTTAAACCAAGAGTGGGGTTACATGAAAAGTAGAAATAAATAGATGATGGAAACAATACACCAGAAAACATCCTAAAATGCAAAGATATACAAATGAGCACAAAAGTTAGAATTATACAAGCCATTATATTCCCTATTATCATGTATGGATGTGAGAGCTAGACAGTCAAAAAAGCAGATAGGAAGAAAATTAATTCATTTCAGATGTGGTGCTGGAGAAGAGCAGCAAGGATTCCATGGACAGCCAAAAAGACAAAGAAATTAGTCCCAGAGCAGATCAAACCAGAAATCTCCATGGAAGCCAAGATAAGAAAATTGAGGCTGTCTTACTGCGGACACAGGTTGAGAAGGCATGATTTATTGGGAGGAAGATGCTAGGAAAGGTGGAGGGAAATAGAAAGAGAGGATGGTCACATGCTAGACAGATGGACTCTATCAAGGAGACCCTGAGTATGACTTTGCAGGAACTAAGCTAAGTGTAGGATAGGGAGTCTTGGAGATGTCTCACCTTCAGGGTCACCATGGGTCAAGATTGACTCAAGCGCAGTTAAGAACACAACAACAAAGAGCAAACTAAACCTATACTCTCCCTAGTAGCCAAAAAGACTAAACTGGGCTGTCATACTTTGGCCATGTCTTGTGAAGGCATGACTCACTAGAAAACACAATAATACTTGGTAAGGTAGAAAGCAGTAAGAAAAGAGGAAAATCACATTACAGGTGAATGTAGGAAGCCATGGCTCTGAGTCTCCAAGAACTGAACAGGGCTGTTGATGATAGAGTAGCTTGAATGTCTCTCATTCATGGGGTCACCATAAGTTGAAGTCAAATTGATGGCAGTTGTAATGAAGACCTTGAACATGGGGAATTACTAAAGTCCAAGTCTTCTATGAGATCTTTTATCCTATGTTTAAAGAGGTGGCTAGGGAAGAGACAGATAGAGACAAAGCTTTCCAAAGAACTGTAATTAAATGGGGGATTCAAACATACAAAGACACTCTAACATACAATCATACACACAAGAACTCAGGAGTAAAGTAGTTAGCTTGGATAGGAAACACAAGGCTTTCTAATGGCGATAATTACCCAAAAGGAAGCTGCTCCAAAGATAAATGAAGAAGGATATACTCAACCATTATGAAAGGCAGGGGTAGGCAACCTTTCCCCTTTAAGTGCCGAGGGACTTCAGCTCCCAGAATCCCAGGAGCTATTGGCCAACAAAGGGACTATTGGCCAACATGGCTGAGGCTTCTGGGAGCTGAAGTCTCTCAGCCCTTAAAGGGGAAAGGTTGCCTACCCCTGATGAAAGGGAAAGGACAGTGGATAGAGCCGGGGACTCTAGTCAGAAATCACAGTGGCATAGTGTCACCATGTAATCTATCCAGACCCCCAATGTGCCTGAGATTTTGGGGAGCATTTATACTCTTAATCCTAGCCTGAGGCAAAGAGTTACTATTGTATATCAAAGGATTCCAAATCCTATGCTTTGAAGTAGAGAATTTTCAAAAGAGGGGAGATAGGATGCTGATGTTATCTCATCTTCAGTAGGACACATCCTGGCTGGCACTCATAAATCTTCTAGGTGTGAATGTCCTTCTTTGCAGCTCCTAAGCCTGGCCTTTTTGATCTGCAAATGGTTGTAAAGGCAGATGTGACTCTGTTTGGAGTGCCTATGTGAGGCTCATGCTTTTAGCTTATGGCGGTGAAGGCTCCTTCCAGCCCAGGGCTCTGACAGGGACCTAAAAGGGTCATTATATCTAACTAATCATCATAACACCTTTAACAACAAACCTTTAGTCAAATGAAACCTATTTTCTCTCTGTTATACCATCCCATGCAGGCCTCCTGATTTTAAATGCTGTAAGTTTTCCTCACCCAGCCACATTTCCCCACTAAACTCTTATAGGACTGCTATTCCACTTTTACTGCCCTATCTACCTCCTTTGCATTCTTAGGCTTGTAGTTCAGTGAAGCCTAATAACTCCCTGGCTGAGAATTCTAAATGCCTCTTCCTCAATTACAAATCCCAGAATGCAACAGGAGACAGCCAGACCACTAATAGTGGAATAGCAGCACTATAACAGTGTAGTGCAGAAATGTGACAAGTCTCACCAGCACATACCTTCCTCAATAATCTGTCTCCTTTGTCCTTTTCTTCAAACCACCTTTTCCATCATTTCCTCTTTTTTACATAGGGGGGAAGCAGACGGCGCAAAGGGCCATTTTGGGGGCAAGGAAGGGGAGGGGCAGCCACACGGTGGGCGCCCCAACCCCTTCCCTAAGGCATCGTCGGAGCGCCAGCCCCTCCTCATGGCTGGGGCTCCGACGATGCCTTCCCGCCGCAGCGTCCACACACGCTGCGGCGGAAGAGTCACCGAAGGTGCGCCACCAGCCTTTTGCGGCGCACCTTCATTGATTTGTGGAAGGAGCGCTATTTTAGCACTCCTTCCAGGGGCGGCGAAGCTGCGCAGCGGCACCGAGGTGTGGGGATAACTCGGCCCTGCGGCGCAGCTTCCCGGGGCGGCCTAGGGTAACCTGTCTGCTTCCCCCCATAGTTTCCTTATTTTTCATTCATTCTAATTCTCCCTGCACCTTGTTTTTCTGGATCTCTGGTTGTTGGTTACTTGTTAGTGGTTGGCGAAAACAGTATAGCTGTCAGTATTCAAGTCAGATGTCTGATATACTTATGTATCTTTGTAAATATTTGCAACAAGGATTAAACCCTCATTGAGTGAAGTCTCACTGTCCAGCAATTCATTTCTCAAAGCTGAAAGCAGCAGCCTGCATGTGGGAGGATTTTTCCTGTGCCGTCTGGAGCCAGACTCTCCACAGAGACCATCTTCTAGGCATTCCTGCCTATGTGCATCAACTCTGCATGTCTATATGCTAGATACTGCCTGTCTGCATACCCTAACAAAATGCCCATTTGCATCTCAGGTAACCAGTTGATTGCATATTTGCATCTCCACCCCTTGTCACTGGGGGATGCTGAATCGGTGTTGGTCCTTTAATGGCAACACCACAACACTCCCAGTACCCCCAGGTCCCCGATGGACTCCCTATCCAGTGATACGCAGCCCTGAAAACCATGCCCACCAGATCCAAGACCTATGCTATCACCCCTGAAAAGATCTGACAGCATAGCTCCTTTCCACAACTAGAGGGAGGGAGGGTGGGAAGGGCTGAGCTGGAATGGTACCAGCCTTGAGTGCCATGTGGCCTTATATAGGCCCATGGACCAATCAGGGGGCTGGGAGAGGTGGAAGTTCCACTCCTTCTAGCCCCCTCTACCAATCACAGGTGGCACCTATATGTGCCACTGCCCAAAGATGCACCACTTCCAGCCCTGGTGCCCTCTGGGGACTGTAGTCCTGGTGCCAGAGAAGGAAATGTTTCCTTCCTTATCCCTGCTGGCCAATCTGAGCCCAGACAGCCCAGCGCAAGGCTTGCCGGACTTCGCTGGGACCAAGTCACAGCCCCAGCCAGTGGCTTTTTCCCCCGCAGTGGCAACCAGGCTGGCCCGGTGAGTCAGGTGGCCCTGTTTGCCATGGAGGGGAGTTGCCAAGGAATGACCACAACACATATCAATTGGAAGGAAAAAGCCACAACTTTATTGACAACAGCAATAACGTTGGGTTGACGTGAAAAGCATGATGTCTATATCTGTCATCAATCAAACCCATTTGCTGGATCACAGACAAGCTTTGGAATGACAAAGGGGGGGGGGGGTGACCGGTTAAACACCATTTGCATCTCAGGTAACCGGTTGATCGCATATTCACATCTCTGCCCCTTGTCACCAGGGAATTGGTGTCACCGGGAAATTGGTGTTGAAATGGTGTTGCCCCCACAATGGCAACACTGCAATGCTTCCAGCACCCCAAGGTCCCCGATGTACTCCCGATCCAGTACTACGCAGCCCTCGATCCCACACCCACCATATTCATGACCTATGCTACCACCACTGAAGGCTGTCCCCCCAAGTGCAATGCTTTCCACCAGCCCTATGCAGCTGTGATCCTACCCTCAAGAGTCCATTCCCAGGTGAATGTAGCCCACATATGCCCCAGATTTCCACCTTCTCAGTCTTTTTATGGAGTCTGCTGGTAAGCCACATCCCACAGCTGTGGTAGTAGCCCCGATGCGGAAGGAATGACCCCCAAAGTCCTCGGGTGACAGCCCCACCTGTTACAAGGCCAAGTGAAGCACTGACACCACCTGGAACCATGTCAGTGGCAAGTCATAGATGTGAGTGAAAAGGGGGTCTTCATTCTGGGGGCAGGACACCACATATTTGAGAAAGGTCCATACTGGGCACAGGTGGGAGCTGTTGAGCCTTCGCAGCACAATGGAGGATCCCCTGCCATACTGGTCACCCATAGACCTGCGAAGAACTAAGCAAACAGTGTTTCCAGCAAAAAAATCATTCCCCCTTCTGCCCACTTGGAGCCGTTCACCTTGGATGAAAGCATAGCTCACCCACCCTCAATGTCTCAAGGAAAGCAGTTATGAAGGCAGCTCTTAACAGACTGGCCTCAGCCTTGGAGGTGCAAACCTGGTTAAGCTGTTCAGATAGCCTGGAAAGTAACTTGGATCAAACAGGTTTCCTGCCATCTCCACCACCCATATGTGTCCTCCTCCAGCCCTCTAACATTCTCCTGTCAAGGAAGGATACAAAAGAGTCCCAGAACCCCTCAACCTTGGAAAAGAAGGAGATCTCTGCCAGGTGGAGTGACATGGTCTGAGGTGCAATCCCAGCCTCCCTCAACCAAACTAGGAACTGAAGCACTGTGCTGGTCCGTAGTGACCAGTGGGCCCATAGGCCTGCTGCCCCCAGAAAGGTGGACAGCTTGGAGATAGCTCTTTTGTAGGCCTTTAGAGTGGCTGAAATCAGTGAAGACAGAACATCCTGCATCACAGCAGATTTCCAACCTCCCACAGTTCCTCTGGAAAGTGCATGAATGAAGGGTCTGCTGCGGGTGCCGGCTGGAAAACCTGGCCTCCTGGAAATGAGAGAGAGAATCTCCAATATTATTTTGGAGTCCCGGCATGAAATGGGCCTTAAATGTGATGTTATTGAGGAGACAGTGGAGCACAAAATGGAAGACCAAAAGCATGACTCTCTCAGACCTGGAGCTTTGGCGCTTGAGGATCTTTACAACCACCTGGTTGTCACACCAGAAACACACCACCTTGTTGGCAAAGTCCCCACATCAAATGAGAATACTACCACAATGGGAAACAGCTGAAAGTGAGGTTCTGAAAGATCCCTCCCTGAGCCCAGCAGGCGGGCCAGCGCTGGGCGCAGCAGTGTCCTTGGAAGAAAACTTCAAAGCCACATTTCCTGCAGCATCTGAATGGACGTGAAGATCATGACCCAATTCCCATGGTCACTACTACAGGGAGACACTATTGTAATCCCTGAAGAAGCCCTCCCACAAGCTGAGGTCCAGTTTGATGCTCTTGGTGAGGCAGATGTGATGATGAGCCACTTTAATCCCCATCATGATCCTGGCCAGTTGAGCAGAAAAGGCTGAGGCCAGTGAAATCACCCTGCACTTGAAATTGAGGGGACCCAAAATGGACTGGATCTCTTTTAGAATGGCCTTGTGGGCCAAGAGAGTGCTGTATCTTGGAGCGGAGGGCCTGGAGCTTGTCTCAGGCAGGTGGGAAACCCCAGTCACCGAGTCAAGCTGTATCTCAAGGTAAATCAGAGACATGGCCAGGCCCTCAGTCTTTTCCAATGCTAAGGGGACACCCAGCTCAGCAGGCAGGTTTTGGAATGTGGCCAAAAGCTTGGTACAACCATCACTTCCAGCCTCACCCATGAACAGGAAGTCATCAAGGTAGTGGGTGACCAAGGAGGAGGTGGCCCTGCACTTGACCTCCCATTCAAGGAAAGAACTGAAGGACTCAAAGGCAATGCAGCTGACTGAGCAACCCATTGGCATGGGCTTGTTGAAATACCACTGGTCCTCAAACTTGAAGCCCAGGAGGAAAAAAAAAGTCATTAAGATAGACAGGGAGCAGTCGGAATGCCAAATGAATGTCACTTTGCCAGAAGGGCGCCTCTCCCACAGGACCTGATCAATCTGACCACATGGTCCCTGCTGGCCAGTCTGAGCCCAGCCAGCCCAGTGCAAGGCCTGCCAAGCTTTGCCAGGACCAGGCTGCAACCCCAGCCAGTGGTTTTCTCCCCCTCAATGGCAACCAGGCTGGCCCGGTGAGTTGGGCAGCCCTATTTCTCCATTCAAAGTCTCTGTGGCTTGGTGCAAATTCGGCACTTCCAGCTAATGATCAGGAAAGAGTATATCAATTAAGCAAAGGAAATGGAACTGACTAGTGCTGTGCTTTAGAAGTAAATGGTGCCTAATGGTGGGACCAAAGTTCAAATAGGTTTTTCTGTGCATTCCAAACCAACGACTCTGATGTGCCTTCTGTGTATGCAGAGCTCCCTGGACTCTCTCCATATCTATTATGAGCAGGAAAAACATTCTATTTCTGTAGCAACAGAGAATGCATATACCTTCATGCTGCATGAATGGGGCCCACATATTCAATCTTTTAATGCCTTGAAGCAGAATACATCTCCAGCAACTGTATATCATCACATTACTATTTCCTCTGGATAATTAGAATCCTACTTTTAGAATCGATATATTAAGGAGTAATCAGTTTGTCCATGTGTAATTTAACCATCTGTTACTCTTAACATCTATTTACTTTCTTATACCCTTTGGATTTCTTTCCTAGAAGATGTTGTTTCTGTTAATTTTGGTGATGGCTATGATGTGCCTTATTCTTAAATGAATTTTCCCCCTCTCAAATTGCTTCATTCTGCAGACTCAGGGGCTATGCAGAAGGGCAGGAAAAGGTGACCTGAAGCTGCCTTTTCTCTAAACTGCAGCAATTGCACTGCTTGCCCTAAGGATGCCTTTGTTGATTTATGGTGAGAGTGTGCAGAGTGTGTGCAGGACTGCCATTCATTAGCTCCATACATCTCTGGATCTGTAGCTCCCTGCAGCTTGCAGCATTCCATGAAACCAGACCAGAGATCACATTCTCTTCAAAAGAAGGTTCTTTATTCTTCAGTTGCAGAATTAACATGATAACTATTTACATTGTAGAACAGCCATTAACAGGCAGAAATCAAAGGAAACTCCATGCCAAGCCCAGCAATCCACTCAAGGCAATAGCCAAACTCCACCCCCAGGTTGATACCTTTATAGACACTTGCTAAATGGCTTCTAAACCCAGCCTTCTTCCTGTGTCCTGTGTCATGTGACCGGTAGTTCTCACGAAACTAGATGACCTAATTTGTTTTCTTCTGGCATCCTGTGTTCCCAAACACACACTGACATTGGTTATATTGTTTTCGTGTAATCCACTTGCAGGCTAAAACTTTCCCAGCTAGAACTTTCCCACATCTGTACATTTCCACTTTGACTACAAAACCCAACAGCCTTAAATGGGGATGGAGCAACCACATGGGAGGCAGTTAATGCAGCTTTTCTGAGGCTGCATCGAAGCCCCACCAACTGCACTGCCAGCCCCAAGGATTCCCTAAATGGGGATGGAGCAACCACATGGGCCGGTTGCTTTAATTTTTTTCATGGTCTCTCTGGCACATGAGCACATGTGCAGGAACAACATGGCCCTTTTAATAGCAATGTTGGCATTGCTGTGCACCTGCACACTGTGAGAAGCAACGAGGCCACAGATGCCACATTGACTGAGTAACCTGCACTGGAACTCAGCCACAGTGGTTAAATGCCTGTACTGCAGCCACTCACTCATAAACCACAAGGTTGTGAGTTCAATACTAGCCAAGGCTGAGGCTTGACTCAGGCCTGCATCCTTCCGAGGTCGCTAAAATGAGTACCCAGCTGTTTGGGTGCAATGAGCTTAAAGTTGTAAACTGCTTAGACACTGCATAGCATGGTATGAAGCGGTATATAAATGAAGCTGCTTTTTTTTTTTTTTTTTTGCAGTACACAGCTACAGGAGCCACCACAATGATGACTGCAGCAGCTGCATGCATAGAGGACAGCAATGATGATGCAGAGGACACAGAAGGGACAACTGCTAGAGTGGGTGCCCCAACAGGCATTGCACAGTATACTGCCACCTCTGCCACTCTGATGCTACCTGAGAGAGCCCTGTGCGGCTGGTGGATGTTCCTCAGAAGCACCAACTGATGGGGAAGGTTTGTCACATACATCTAGTCCAATGAGCAATGGAGGATGTGTTTCCGAATGCCCTGTGCCCTCTTCCACAAGCTAGTGGAAATATTGCATCCAGAACTGGAGCGGTCAGATATTATCATGAGCAAAACCATCCTGGTGAAGAAGAGGGTTGCCATGGACATTTGGGTACTCACCCACAAAGCCAGCTACAAGCAGACATCAGAGCAGTTTGGGGTTGGCCTTACAACTATGGGGGAAGTGTTGGTGGAGTTCGCCCTCAGCATGGAGAAGCTGCTGCTGACAAAGACAGTGGACCCTAGGGGATGCCACTCAGGTAAGGAATGCCTCACACACTTGTCCCTTTCCTCTCCTGTGCAGAATGTGTCATGAGTTGACATAGAGTATAGCACAGTATAGAATATGCTGTTAAGTTCACTATCCCTGTGTACCTACACAGAAAACTTCAAGTGTTGGCATACAGTATGGCATTTACTGTATAGAATATATTAAGTTCACTATCCCTGTGTACCTACGCAGAAAACTTCATGAGTTGGCATACAGTATGGCATTTACTGTATAGAAAAGGCTGTTAAATTCACTATCCCTCCACACCTGCACTGATTATGTCATGAGTTGGTAAGTGCCCTGACTTTTTTCATTAATTCTCCACTGCTCCCCCTTCTTGCCACCCAAGATCATGCAAGGATTCTGACCTCGGCTTCCCCCAAATAGTGGGTGCTCGTGCCACCCTTGAGGTGGAGGAATGAGTTCGTGATCCCTGATGCCCATTCCTACCTTCCCATCACCCTTGCCTATCCCTCCCCTCCCTCTGCCACTACTGCCCCTGTGGGCTCAATTTATGACTTCCACTAGCTCACCTAGCAGAGCAGTCTGCACTTCCAGGGTGGCATTTAGCCACTTCTACTTCTGGACGGATCTCTCTAGCAACTGCCTGCCTCTGTCTGAGCTGATAGGAGCATTCCGCTGATAGTAATGTTTCCCCTGTTCCAGGAGTCTCTCCATTTGGTCTCCGCTGCATTCCATGAAGCAATGCAAGGGCAGTAATAGTTGCTTTGGCTGCTGTGCGATGCACCCTCTTCTGTGTGATCTCAGTCAGGTGGGCTGCTGGTGGCATTGCAGCTCTGGGATTAGCTGTTTCTTCTTCTGTCTCTCGTCCTACTTCTTGTTCCATGGGACATATATGGCACAGGGCACATTTTACACCCAAAACATGTCCTGCAGAGATGGGGGGAGGGGAGAGGTACATGTAAAGGAGGTTTGTGCGGATAGACTGGATACAATCAGCTGGTGGTCATGCAAGGGACATGGATGACACACAGACAAACCTTCTTCCACGAGCCGCCCCAGCATGCCAGGATGCAAAAGCGCTATGCAGGTCTTCTGAACACCTGCGTACCTGCGTGGAAGACATTGCAAAAGCCACACAAACTACTATGCCTTTTGAGTACAAGTGTACATGAGATGGAATGCATTTCTTATAATAAGTGGGAATGATTTCACTGTGTGCAGCCAGAACCTGATAGATCAGCTGGGTGAATCATCCAGGACCTGCACTCTCCTTGCCCTCTCTTTGCCCTCACTGTCATCCTCAGTTGCCGATGTACTGGTCTGTGGGACAGGTGAGCAGTCATGGTAGCTACTGATTCTGGAAGATGTAGTGCTCCCCTCTGTTGTATGAGATGGTGATCTACTCGTGGAAGATTTAGAGGCACAGGATGGTGGTCTCATGGCAGTGATGTCCACAGACCTCTGACTGCAGGATGTCTCATCTGAGTCAGGGTGTTCATCCTGGTCATGTAAAGAACAAGAGATGAGGTCATCTCTGCCCTCTGCCCACCCTAGTTCTGTCCCCTGCACTCCTTCCCAGGGGCCCTGCCACATCTTACCTTCAGAGGGCATAAAAAGGTCCTGGGTGCATTCTGCCTCAGAGATGTCCTCCACAGTTTCTACTCTGGCTGGCTGGCTGACTGGGACCCTTACAACTTCACTACTAGTGCATATTTTGCTGGGTTGTATGCTACCATCCTTGGCAAGGAAGGCATGGAGTTCTTTGTAGAAGGGCATGATGGAGAGACCCCATTCGCTTTGGGCCTTGTAATCCCTAAACTTCTTGTACCCTCCCCTGAGGTTTTTCATCTTCCAGCGACACTCCTCCCAATTGTGTTAGTGGCCCTTAGCCCTCATGCCCTTTGCCACCTCCTTAAATGTTTCAGAATTCAAGGAGGAATTTCTCAATTTCTCCAGAATATGTGGCTGTGACCACAGAGCTATCAGGTCAGCTGTCTCCGCATTGGACCATGACATCCCTCTTCCTTTTTTGGCTCGCCACTTGTGGATGGTTCTGCCATTATGCCTGATATGCAAGATGAGTGCCAAAGGAGCACAGCTATGAAGCTCCACAGTTGCACAGGAATGCTGGGAAAATGGCACTGGAATGTGTGTGGGGGGTGGGGGTGGGTTCCAGCTTAAAAGTGAAACTTTCCCCTTATCACTTTCTCACAGTGAAACATTTGGCAACAACACTTTCAGCATCCCAATAGTTGCTCAGGTGCATGTGTACTTTAAAAATTAGGGTTAGGGTTAGGGCTCTTAGGCAGGCGCACCTGCAGTGTTACATCCACACCTAGGCTATTAGAATGCTTTAAATTGAACCTTTTTTCATAGGGCACATGCTCTCAATGGGTGACTCAAAATGTGCCGCATGTGTGCAGGTGCATTTACACAGGCAATTTAAACCTTGGATGCCCTTTTCCCACCACCACCCCATCGCTGCATACAGACGCACCTATGAAGGTATGCACTTTTCAGAAAGAAGCAGGAAAAAGTGGGTCCTTTTTTGAGTGGCTTTTCTTGGCATATGACAGCTAGAGGGCACTTTCCTGGTGACCTTTAGGCATGCACCATCTAAAGGCCATGCCTTCACATCACCCTCAAAGCACCCCTTTTTGCCCGTCTGCATAGTCCCTCAGTAAAAAGAGTTGAAAATTACTCCTGCTACCACATAGTTTTGGAAGTTCTATCACTGAATATTAAAAAAAACTGTAAAGGAACATCTCAGAACAATAAAAACAACAATCTTCTATGAAGGGACTATGGACAAGAATGATATTGAGTGTCCATCTGCAGAGATAAGTTGATGTTAAGATAAGTTCAATGAAACATGAAGTTATCAATCTCTTATAATTTAGGGCCTCTACAGTGGGGCGGCCATGGGCCACCCCGAGGAGCCGAGGATTGGGGCCGAGGCTGCCCCATTCCTCGGCCCTAATCCACCCTTTCAGCGACTGGGAAAGGAGTGCCAAAATAGCACTCTTTTCCCAAGCCACAGAAAAGGCACCTCAAGAGCTGCCATGCGTCTCTTTTGTGCCTCTTCCAATGCAGCATGTAAAAATGCTGTGCCAGAGAGACGTCATTGGAGCGTTCTCTGTGTGCAACGGTGGGTGCTCCAATGACATCCTTGGGAAGTTGTTGGGGTGTCTGGTGTCCAGCTGCCCCTCCCCTTCTCTGGCTCCAAGACAGAGCTTTGTGCCATCTGCAGAGCACCTTAGTGGATGGGTGCTTGAATTTTATTATCTTTTGGTGCTTGACTGAGGTTACTGCTAGATAGGGATACTGTCAATATCTGTTGGTACTAGAAGAAGGAGGAAGAAGTCCCTGCCTTTCAAACTGACAGAGGCATTTCTGTATATTTTTGTTGTATGCCTTCAGGTCATTGCCAACATACAGGGACTCTAAAGATAACTTATTGCAGGGTTTTTGTGGCAAGATTTGTTCAAAGCGGGTTTGCTTTTCCCTTCCTTTGTGGCTGAAAGAATATGACTTGCTCAAGGTCTCCCAGTGGGTTTGTTGGCTGAGAGGGGATGCAAACCATAGGGGGGCTGCAGACAGGAGGCTCTGGGCTGCCCCTGCTAGCCATGATTCAGGGCTGCACACTGTGGCCCTGATCCTCCCTTTTGCAGCCCCTGAAAGGGCGGCAAAATGCCTCTCCTTTTAGGGGCAGCAAAAGAGCACCCTAAGAGCCAACACACAGCTCTTTAGCGCCCCTTCTGGCACAGTGCATCAGGATGTTGCACCAGAAGGATGTCCTGATGCTGTTCACCATGCATAATGGTGCACCTCATCAGGATGGATGTCATCAGGCTGGGGTTGAGGCGGCCAGCGTGTGGTTGCTCCTCCCTCTCTCTGCCTCCAGGCCGGCCCTTTGGGCCATTCTGCAGAGGCCCTTATTCTCTAGAGTTGTAGTCCAGCACTCAGACCACTACACCATGCTATGCCATGTTATGCCTGTGAAAATGTGTGACTTTCAAAATGGATGAATGATGATAAAAGAAAAGCAGAAGGGAGAATTTTGTGTGCATTTTTAAAGTATGTAACTGATTGTATATTAGCGTGTCCTGTGGGGGGAAAATGTATTGTTTTGGGTTTTAGTTTCTACCCAAAATTCATTAGTGTGCAATTTATTCCTGGTGGCTATTAGAAATTTAGGATAATGTAGTCACATTTGGTTTACTACATTTATATTTGGGTTCTTAGTTTGGTCATCCTTGGCCTGTTTGTGTAGAGAATCTACTAGGCACCTTTAGCCACCTTTATGGTGTTTGCTGAGCTCAGGAATCCAGACCCAAGTATAAGGTAAGGATAATCTTAGGAATGACTTTGTACATTATACATTAGACTTATGCCATTGGGAGAGCCAGCATGGTGTAGTGTTTTGAGGTTCATATCTCTTCTAAGCCATGGAAAACCACCAGGTGACCTTAGGCAAGTCACATTGTCTAAGCACAGAGGAAAGAAAAGGCAAATCCCCTCTGAACAAATCTTGCCAAGAAAATCCTGTGATAGGTTTGGCTTAAGGTCACCATAAGTCAGAAATGATTTGAAGCATGTGACAACAACAAAAAATAACAACAGCACCAATACTGACTGAAACAATGGCAGCAATAACAGCTAGAGTAGCAGGAAAAGAAACCAATAGTCAATAGAATGCTAGGGTTTAAGAAATGTGCGTGGGAGACACAAAATTGCAATGAAGAAGGGAAGACAATGGAATGGACTTGCACATAAATACATGTGAATCTGACAAGGATGGAATATATACAAATTCACCCACCTCTAGCCTGAGTCTTCAGATGAGCAAATTTCAGTTACAGGCATTCCACCCTCTTTTCCCCCTTCACAATACTAAATGGTTTCTGCTGTATATTTTAAATGAGAGAAGTGTCTGAAATGACTGGCATGTGTGGTATTTACCATATGCTTAGTTGAGCATATTCTAGCATATAGCTTACAGTGTTTGCAAACATCACTTCCAATATATGAATTGTTTCCAATAGTGTTTCCCTATTCCCAGCTTTCAGCACCCACACAAGTGCTATGCTGGCATTCTCCTGAGCAGAGACTGACAACAGTAATAAAGCACAAGGTCCTTTTATGATGTTGACAACCATCCCTTTAGGGTAAGGTTCAGACAGATGGAACTCATTTTTATTTGTGATGTGACAGCTACAAGCTCATGATGTTCCTAAAGGTCAGAAATCAGAGCAACTGGATCACACTTTCATCTTAGCCTCCCGTATGTGTATATTTAGAGGTTGCACCAAGAAAACAAGGTGTCTGAATGAAATTGTAGGACAGCTATAATATCTTTTAAAAGTATCTTCAGGTGTCCAAGCTTACAGAAAAATATATAATGTGAATAAGTTCTGATTCATTTTCTCATGCTTCTTTGTAGTATACAAAGCTATCCAGTGTCCCACGGCCTAGGAAGGTGAACTTGCTTTTTAGAAACCACTATTCATAGAAAGTGAAAGGAGGCTGCAATAATGAAAACAGAGGCCCATCTACCTTATTTTCTAGTAGTAAATACATTGCTGGGCATACTTTCCTATGAGATATAATGGGGTTTGCAAGCCAATCATATCATTCTGCAATTGGAACCATCTTCTATCTGCTACCCCCATCTATGCTCCAAGGTAAGGTTGTCTCTCTCTTGGCATAAGGTGGAGAGGTACCAGATGGAGAGCAAAAAAAATACTATTTTTCAAGCAGTTAAGTTGAATGGTTAGAGGATTTCCAAGGATTTGAATGTAATACTGAAAGCAAAGAAATTATTTAAGGCTACATGTAGTATTTAAATTCTACTTGATTCATTGACTAGAAGGCTAAACAGTTACAGTTTCCAAGTGTTCCCATCAACAGTGCAATCTCAGAGGTCTTTATGGAAGAAAATGAGTTACAACCCTTGGTTTCTCATCTACTTATTGTTTTCCTTGCCTACTAGTAAGTGTGTAGAAGGTTTAAGATGGAGGCAAAGTGGTAGGTGGGAGTATGCATCTACACTGTAGAAATAAAGCAGTTTGATATGACTTTAACTGAAGGATTTATAATTTTATAAGGCATCAGCAGACTTTGACAGAGAAGGCTAAAGACCTTGTAAATCTACAAGCTACAGCACTTAAAGTAGTGACAGACTACATTGTTTCTACAGTGTAGGTAAAGGAAGTCTCTAGGCTTTGTAAAACCCTTGCAATAAGCCTAAGGGTTATTTTAACTGTGATTTTTTTTTTAAATGGCTCAGAAAAATTCAGCCAACATACTGAATTGAAATAGGCAGGTTTCTTCCAGCACTACTCCCAAATAGGAGTATAATTCTTTTCTTATTTCATTCTTGCTTACAGGAGCAAAAAACTTTAGAGGTTTTCACTCTGCTAAGAAAGAACACCAGAGAATTTGTTCACTTCTCAATTGCCTTTTTAAAAAACTTATTATTTTGAATTTCTTTTGTATATAAAAATAATTGCATAAAAATGTGAAAAATGTCCCAATTTTTCACAGAAAAGTCTCCAAATGGTAAAAAAATTAATGGTGCTTGATCCCTCCCCTACAGTGTGTCTTGCTGTTTTTCTTCTTAGACAAGAAGATGATTGACTATTTGTTACAAACCGAGCCCTGAGAAGAAGCAAAGCTTTACAAAGGCTCATGACGTAGATCCTTGTGTAATGAGAGAATTCACATTTTTAATTTGACACCCTATCAACAATTTCTTGGAGACTACACAAACCATTGTATCCTTTGAAAGTATTTTATTCATTCCAACTTAATAATAATAATAAATAATAATAAAATTTATTTGTATCCCACCCCTCTGAAAACAATAGGGGCAGCTAACAGTTAAGAACAGACCCAAATACATTTGACCCCTTCTTCTTCTTATGCTGATTTTGTTTTTCAAACACAGGCAAAGGATATGCACATCATTTCATGTGACAAATCATGGAGAATACTGATGTTTCATTGACAGTTCCTTTCAATGAGAATATTCTCACACATAGCCTTTTCTAGTCAATCCCCATGTGTACACATGCACACAAAAACACACTGAACTTTTAGAATGAAGCAGCAACTGTTTCTGACTGCATGGCTTTAATCCAACACTGAGAATATATCTGGATGTTTAAATAGCATGCTTCAGAGCCTGAATACTTGAATTCAATATGTAGTATCCAAAATGATTATTCCATAGCACACACAATGATAGCTAATTTTCATGGCTTTTATGAAGGGTATAATATCTCTAAAGCAGATGGGACAAAACTAGCCAGGTCAGACTTGTGGGCTTTCTTGCATTCTATTTTTTGGCAATATACCTCATTATTGATATTAAATCTTCTTGTGTGGGAAGAGCAGAGTATAATTTTTGCATTAGTTATGTCTCTGCTTTGAGGCACAACCTTGCCAATTATGTTGACACATAGGAGGGAACCTACTGCCAGTTTGATTGATATGTAAATGATACTTCAACGGTGGAGGGAGAGAAGTAAACCTGCTCACAAATGTTTGTCTAACAAATAATTTCAAAATACAGAAGCCCTATTCAGGTATTCTAAAACTGAGTTCATTAAACAAGCAAGAAACTTTCTGTCTTTGTTCTGTTGCCTCTAGATGTGGCAGGTGAGTTTTAAAAAGTGAAAGTCTGCTTTATCACTGGAGGATCTTCATACAAGTAGGAATCCTAATTTTCTAGGCTGAAAATTACATGGAGAATGTCGATAGGATATTCTCTTTCAGAACTCTGACCCTCCTTGTGTATTAAATGAAGTCACTGTGGGTGGAAGCAGACGGCTTAAAGAGCCATTTGGGAGGCAGGGAAGGGGAGGTGCAGCCACACAGTGGGCGCCCCAACCCCTTCCCCAGGTCGTCCTCGGAGCAGCCGGCCCTCCGCATGGCCGGTGCTCCGAGGAGGACCTCCCGCTGCAGCGTCTATACACGCTGCAGCGGAAAAGTTGCTGAAGGTGCGCCGGCAGCCTTTTGTGGCACACCTTCTGCTACTTGTGGAAGGAGTGCCAATTTAGCGCTCCTTCCAGGGGCGGCGAAGCTGCGCTGCAGGGCCGAGGTGTGGGGATACCTCGGCCCCATGGCGCAGCTTCCCGGGGCGGCCCACAGCCGCCTGTCTGCTTCCCCCCTGTGTCAATATAGCTTAATAGAAATAGAAAGTACCTTGCAGGGAAATGGGAAGAAATGGGAAGAAAGAATAACTGCAAACTAAGTATGATTAGTTTATTTGTATTTACATTGCATATAAACTGTTCCATATATAAAATATTTAAAATGTTTATGGACACCATACTATAACATCATAATCTCTCTCTCTCTCTCTCTCTCTCTCTCTCTCTCTCTCTCTCTCTATTTATCTATCTAAACTCCAAAAAATTATATCCAAACAATATAATAGAGCAATGTCAGGGAAAACAAAGGTTTTTAGAAAATTTACTGGAGACTACTACATTTCCAGCCAACTCACTATTTTATACAAACTGGTTGTCTGGTAATCAGGGATAAGGAATGTGCGAATCTTTAGTGGTTACTACAAATCCTAGAATATCTAACCATTGTCCATGCTGGCTGATGCAAATGAGAGTTGGAGTCCAAGAACATTTGGAGAACCATAGGTAGCCCACTTCAACTGTAAATGATAAGGATTATTTGTTTAGGGGTACAAGAGATAGAATCTCTCTGTTCATAGCATTACCTTTCTTGGGTATAATGTATTTTATTCTATTTTTATTAATTACAATATTTATATCCTGCTTTATACTCATGGAGCTCAGGGCAACAAACAATAAAATCAATTAAGCAGTCTAAAATAACTTAAAACACTAAGGGGTGAAGCAGGCGGGCAAAATAGAGTGATCTGCAGCCGCTCTGGCCACAATAGCTCTGGGACTGCGGTGACTGGATGTCCTCTTCCTGAAGTGGGCCAACACCAGTGGTCTAAAGCCACTGCCGGCAGGAGTGGATTTTTTCCACTGTTTTTTCAGCCTGCTTCAGGGTGCCTTAGATAACCTCAAACATGGCTTCCATCTGCTTCAGGGGCAAGCATTGTCTAAATGCCATTTTTTTGTAGCAGCTGGACACCACTTTATCTGGCTTGTCTGCTTGAGGCCTAAGACTACCTTAGACTATGCGTGTGCGTGCACGCGCACGTGCCAGACACCAAAATGATATCAGTGTTTCCATCACTTATGGCATCTGCAGACAGCCCTTTGCAGCATGTTGGAGGCAGGGGAGGGGAGGGGCAGCCACACTCTGGCTGCCCCAACCCCTCCCCGAAGACATCTTAATGCCACGTGCTGTTACGCATGGTGCGTGGCATGAGGACATCCTCCTGGCTCAGCATCTTCACATGCTGCACCAGAAGAGGCAGAGAAGCCTGGCTCTTGGGGCAGCCTTTTGCCGCCTCTAATAGGAGCTGCATTTTGCCACTCTTTTAGAGGCTGCAAATGGGAGAATCAGAGCTGCTGCATGTGGTAGCAGCGGCCTCAATCCTCTACTTCCTGGGGCGGCCCAGGGCCTTCTATCTGCATCCCCCCTTAGAGAATGTTCCACAACTAGGGCACCACATAAGGAAGTCCCTCTTCCACATTCTCAGACAGTATATTGTATTCATTGATCGGACACAGTGTAGAATCCCTCCAACAGTCTTCAGTCCTTTAACAGACTTATATATAAAGAAACACTCCGTCATGCATACTGAGGTCCCAAGCCAATTGGAACTTTAAATGTTATCACCCAAACATTCAATCTGTATTGGAAGCATATTGACAGCCAGTGCAATTCCTTTAAACTATGGTGTTCCAGCCAGTGATCTAGCTATTGCATTATGCACTAGCACAATCTTCTGAATTATCTTCAAGAGCAGCCCCATATACAGTTGTCTATATATGGATTCCTATGGTAAGGTCATCCCTGCCCAGGAAAGGTTGTAGCCAAGAGTACAATTCAAGCTGGCCTCAGGGATGCTGAACCATGGAGCCCACCTGAGCATCCAGTAACAGAGGTAAAGGAAACATTGTATATTTAATTTCTGGACCCAAGAACCACCAGTCCGTTGAAACTTCATCTTAATTTGGATGCATGTTCAGTTTATGAGATTTCATCCAGCCCATTAGAGCCTATCTTGACACTGGTCCAGTCCCTGCATAACTTCAGCCAATCCTGATGACAAGAGGAAAAAAAAATAGAGCTGAGTGTCTTCATTTAATCAGCTACTTTAAATGAAGGGAATCAGAGGAAACTGTTAATTTAAGGGTGATCTTGGGGAAGCATGTGAAATGGTCTGAATGGTTCAGATTAAAGTCTAAAGAGACTTGCTTTACCTATCATCTATTGTCTATGATGGTAGTGATCAGCTTCAGTGGGTTTGGAGTTCCGGTTGCTGCAAGCCACAAACCATAGTACACACTGCCAAAATTGGGTGGCACAGGATCAGGGATAACATTAAGAGGGTGCAGAGTGTGTGGACCACACCAGGTAACACTCAAGAAGAGGGTGTACAGCTGGTGGGGTGGTTCACCCAGAGGGAATACCACAGCTACCTGGCAAGCATGAAAGGGTGTCACCTCCCTTTCTTGGTCACCCAGCAGTCACACAAGATCCTGAAGAGACCATCCAGAGACCTCAGCACTACCCACTAACAGCAGCCACTGCTGCATAGCACTGCCTTCCATTTAGGACTTGGCATGGCTGTTTGCTGGAGCATCCATGCCAAACTATAAATGGGCCATTTGGAGGCCTCAGTAATATTGGGAAACAGTGCCTTCCATTTAGGGTCTGGTGTGGCTGTTTGCCTAAGCAGCTAGACCAGATTCTTAACAGAAGTCATCCTCATAGTGGTCTGCCTGGGTGACAGGGGGGCAGGTGAGCAAGTGAGAGGGAGGGAGGGGCAGAATACCCCCCTCCCCTATCCACACCAAGAGTCGCCAACCCCAGTAACACCACTGCACATCTTTTTTCTAACTATCATTTTGGCAGCAGGTAAAGACATTTTTATGCTGTCAGGCCTTTTCAAGCTGCTAAGAGCTGGTTTTTTAATGTTGTGATTTTAAATTTTAAGGTTTGTATTTTAACATGTTACATTTTAATTCATAACTGTTTTAACTTGTAAAATTGTTTAATTGATTTTAAATTTTATATTTATGCATGTGTATTGTTTTTAATGTGTATTGTTTTTAATTTTGCTGTTAGTTGCTTTGAGTCCCTATGTTGGGAGAAAGGTGGGATATAAGATGATGATGATGATGATGATGATAATAATAATAATAATAATAATAATAATAATAATAATATCCCTTTAAAGTAAAATGCCTCCAGATCCATCCTGCCTTGTGTACTATGTTTACTTAAAAAAAACAACCCTTAGATATGCCATCAAATTTGACAATGGTGGCAGTAAGAGATGGTATCAAAAGCAAAAAAAAAAAAAAGTGTTAATTTCTCAAGTATTTTCCAAATTTGTCTGTATTTAGAATAGAATAAAAGTGAGAGCTTCAATATTCAAATGCAGAAAAAGTATGGCAGATTTTTGTCATCTCTCTATGTGGGTCATTAAAGATAAGGGCAACATGGATGACAAGTTACAGGGACTGGCAAATTTGAATGCCATGTCTTCAAGATTATGAAAAATCAGTGAATGTAGAAAGCAACAAAGTTTATCCATTGAAACACACAAGAATAACTGCTTTGACAATATTGGTTTTATTGCTACGCTGATGGACTGAGAGAAAGATACTGTATTTTCCGGTGTATAAGATGACTTCAACTCTGGAAAGGGGAGAAGGAGGAAGGAGCCAGGAGAGAGGAGGAGGAGGATGAGAATGAAGGGAGAAAGAGGAGGAAGCTAGGAGAGAGGAGGAGGATGAGAATGAAGTGAGAATTATTATTATTATTAATATTATTATTATTATTATTATTATTATTATTACTATTATTAAAGTTTATTTCTAAAGATCTGTCAATGTACACAGTGCTGTACAAAGAGATAACCAAAGCATTAAAATAAATAAAAACCTTCCAAAGGCATACAATCTAAAAATACAAAAACAATAGGTAAAATAAAAATGAATTAAAAAAAACTAAACAAGAAGATCCACTGTCTGCTCAAATAACAGAAGGTATATATGTATATTAGACAAGGGTTATGGGCCCAGTGCACAGCGGAAGTGCACTGGGCCCATAATCCTTGTTGGAGCGTAGAAAGACATACTGTGTGCACCAAAATTTTAAAATAGCCTTGTAATTGTAGCATCCCTAACCGGTGATGGGTATGAAATCCTTTTTAAAGGGGATGAGGGGATTGTGTACAAGGATGGAGCAGTATGTGGTTTTTCTTTACAGCTTTACAACATACTGCTCCATCATTGTACACAATCCCCTCATCCCCTTTAAAAAGGATTTCATACCCATCACCAATTAGGGATGCTACACTTACAAGGCTATTTTGCAATTTTGATGCACACAGTACGTTATGGAAAACTTTTTTTAAACCTGGGATAAACACAGACCCTTGTACATCTACATTGCCGGTTTCACCATCTGCAAATACTACAGTGTCCACTGGTGCTGGCTTTGGGTTCTGTAGTTCTTCTCTATTAGGGGTCAATGTGATGAGAACACCCACTGTCCAAAATCCAGACAAACCTGACTGCCATTTTCAAACCTGACTGCCGTTTCCATGTTTGCACTGAGTCTACAACTTAAACAGATGCAAACAAACACACTGATAACAGTCCGGGCAGGCTGCCAAAAACAATTAGCTTCCAAAGCAAACAGATAAGAGCAAAGTCCATGAGTAGACACACTTAACTCACTTCTTTCTAGGACTTTTCTCTTCAGCCCTCCAGGAACACAAAACAGCTCACCAATTACAGAACTATATCTCCCACAGCTTCTCAAGCATTGTCCACACAGACACTGGGCCTATAACCCTTGTTGGGGCATAGAAAATTGCACTGTGTGCACCAAAATTGCAAAATAGCCTTGTAAGTGTAGCATCCCTAACCGGTGATGTGTATGAAATCCTTTTTAAAGGGGATGAGGGGATTGTGTACAAGGATGGAGCAGCATGTAGTAAAGCTGTGAAGAGAAAACACATTTACCACATGGTGGCACAGGTGCAGTGTGGGAATGTAACAAATAAGCCACTGCATGATGGGTGTGCTCATTACCTTCATAGAGTTATGAGCCATATAAGCTTTAAGGGTTTGAGAAACCTAGAGAAGGTTTGCCCAGAGTTCAAGGTAGAGAATTGTAAAATCTACCTTGATTGTGCTATTTGTAAAAAGGTAAAGGTTAAGGCTTACCCTGTAGTGAAGGTGTGCAAATGCATAACCCAGAGGCCTTTTCAGGTTGTATATGCGGATTTATCAGGGGGCTGGACAATTGTTAAAGGACCTAGGAGAGGAATGCAGTGGAGCAACAATAGTGAACAAAGACTCGCAAGCATGCATTGGCATGGCGGAGTCAGAAAATTTAAAATGCAGGAAAAGTACATCGCAGTGAGGTACCAAAATGTGAGAGAACATGTATAAAGTGGAACACTGAAGCTACAGTATGTTAGCACAGAGGACAGTGTAGCAGACATTCTCACGAAACCTTTACCTGTAGAAAGGCACATGAAATTGGCTAATAGGTTAGGTATCAGAGGTTAAGATCACAGTATATAAAAACAAGTGTAAGTGACACATGGTACACACCACATGTCATTTAGAGGGGAATGTCAGGAAATGGCATGTATGTGACCACAAGATGCGGCTGTAAGCTTAGTAATGAAAGTAGTTAAGCTCCAATGGCAGGTGTGTGTGAGTCAGCACTTGAGAGTATGCACACCTGGGATGCCTGATGCAAGAGGCATTGGTAACCGCCTATAAAAAGGAGATGGGAATTATCTCCAGTGTGGGTTTGTTATGTATGGTGGTTGGCGGAGCAGTTTGTTGGAGTGTTGCATAGTTGTGAATATTTGAGATGGCTGTCCAATACTCTGTATGTATATATTGTACATAGTGCAACTAAAGATTAAAGCCTTCGTGTTGAGTGAAGGCTGGCCTTGCTGCTGTCTTTATTTGGAAGAAAGCCAGAGCTCAAGGCCGTGTGCTGCTGTGAAGGAATTTTTCTTTCTCTGCCAGAAGCCCTTTTGCAAACAACTCTCTGGAATCCTTCTCCTGGCATCCTGTCAACGTGGAACAACTCTGCACGTGGTCATGGTGGACACAGCGTGTGTTTCTATGCCCCAACATATATGGATATTAGACAGTGCCTGGGAATGCCTCCTTGAACAGAGTGGTCTTTAACTGAGATTTAAAAGTTGACAAAGAAGTAATGACCCATGTTCAAGGGGCAAGAAGGTTTCAGGAGTGAGGGGTGGCAAGTGAGAAGGGATGAATCTGGGGTGAAACAGTGGAGATCCTAGGTTGGTACAGTAGGTCTTGAGTACTAGGATATGGGTGGGAATGTAAAGAGAAAGAAGTTCAGATAGGTAAAGGGGAGCTAGCACATGCAAGGCTTTGAAAGTTAACAACCAAAGCTTACATTGAATACGGAAAGGAAAGGGGAGCCAGTGAAGAGAAGATAGCAAAGGGGAAATATGGTCAAAGCAGCAAGCAGAAGTAATGATGCGTGCCACTGAATTTTGAACAGAAATTAAAGGGCAAAGATGAGAGAGGGGAAGTCCTGCTAGAAGGAGGTTACAGTAGTCTAATCGGGATACCACCAAAGCATGGACCAGAGTCTTGGCAGTAGAGGCCAAAAGAAAAGGACAAATTTTGGCAATATTGTAAAGGAAGAATCTGCAGGCTTTGGGTGTAGCCTGGATATGGGGGATAAAAGACAGAGAGGAGTCAAAAGTGAAACCAAGACTGCGGGCTTCCTGGACCAGATGAATAGAGGTGTTGTCAACAGAAATAGAGAAAGAGAATTGAAGGGAGGACTTAGGTGGAAAGAGAAGAAGCTCCATCTTGAACATGTTGAGCTTCAAAGAGAATGAGAAGAGTGCCAGGAAAGAGGAGGATGAGGATGAGAATGAAGGGAGAAAGAGGAGGAAGCCTGGAGAGAGGAGGAGGAGAATAAAGGGAGAAAGAGAAGAGAGCCAGGAGAGAGGAGGAGGAGGATGAGAATGAAGGGAGAAAGAGGAGGAAGCCAGGAGAGAGGAGGAGAAGGATAAGAATGAAGGAAGAAAAAGAAGAGAGCCAGGAGAGAGGAGGAGGAGGAGAATGAAGGGTGAAAGAGGAGGAAGCCAAGAGAGAGGAGGAGGAGGAGAGTGAGGGGAGAAGGAGAAGGAAGCTAGTTCTACAGTATGGATGCAGCCTGAATCTGCACTGCAGAAATAATGCAGTTTGATACCGCTTTAACTGCCATGGCTTGATCCTATGGACTCTTAGGATCTGCAGTTTGCTTTGTGGTACCAGAGGTCTCTGACAGAAAAGGCTAAATATCTCACAAAACTGCAAATCCTAGAATTCCATAGCCTTGAGCCAGAGCAGTTAAAGCGGTGTCAAACTGCTTTAATAAATTTCTGCAATGCAGACACAGCCAAAGTTGATGTGTTGCTTGGGCATGGCTTCTTTAACAGATAATGAGAGTGTGTGTGTACCTCTGAAGATTTATCTAAAAAAGAACCAAGTTCCTTAACTTGGAGGTTATATGTGTATGTTGTGTGCCTTCAAATTGTTCCTGAATTATGGTGATCATGGGGTTTTCTTGGCAAGATTCGCTCAGAGGAGTTTTGCCATTGCCTTCTCCTGAGGCTGAGAGTGTGTGACTTGTCCAAGTTCACCCAGTGGGTTTCATTGCAGAGTGAGGAATCAAACCCAGGTCTCCAGAGTGGTAGTCCAACTCTCAAACCACTACACTATACTGACTCCTATTCCCATGTACTACCTATGAAACAATTGCAGACTTTTATCTTGTTCTTGTGTGTCTTCAAGTCCTTTCCGACTTATGGCCACTGTAAGGCAATCTTATCATGGGGTTTTCTTGGCATGTTTCTTCAAATGGGGGTTGCTATTACCATCCTCTGAGGCTGAGAGTGTGTGACATGCCCAGAGTCACTTACTTGGCTGCAAATTGTACATACCCCAGAATGCATCACCTAATATATTGGCAGTCCTTCCCCCCAACACTTTCTCGTTTTCCCCCAACCATCTCATAGCTGGGAGATGGAAATAATTTTTAAAGCAGCATTTAAATCTGGACTATTTTTTAAAAAGTAAGTTCCAAAACACACTGCAGAAATAAATGCTAGAGAACATGGGAGCTGTAGTTTGTTGTGCCTATAAGTGACAGTTTTCCTGCTAAGCACCTGCATGTCATAAGCATTTCAATTAAAATTACCATATTGAAATCAAATCTGATTTTTAATTTTTTTTTATTTGGTGTGCATTTGAAGAGGGGTATTCTTATATGGCGAGTATATCCCAAACTCTATGTTTTAACGGGAAAAGTTGGGGGTCATCTTATACGTCCAGTCATCTTATACCGCAGATAATATGGTATTAAAGCATTTCAGAAATCTGCATGCACTACCAAGTTTACCAGAATTAACCCCAATGACACGGTGCATATTGAATGGTTGTTTTTTTAAAAATGAAAGAGAATGGGTTCTGAATAAAGAGTTTCAGAACCAGACTCAACAGCTTTCTGAGGCTTTTGTACATACTGTAAATATCAAATAGTTATTTTTTTGGGAGGGGAATACAAAATAGGTCATTATTATTCCTTTGAGTCTTAAGGTGCATCTTCACTGTAGAAATAATGCAGTTTGACACCAATGTAACTATCATAGCTCCATACTATTGTTAGCAGAAGTCCTCCATTTTATTATATATTTTAGCCATGTGGAGTTCCCTATGACCCCAGCCTGACCCTTGGGAGATGGCAGTCATAATCCCCTAGATGTGAGGTCAGGTAAGAAAGCTAAAAATTGCTTAAGACCACTAAGGATTTCCTGGACAGGCAGGTTTTGGGAGTTGCCCTTGGGAATATCCCATTATGTTGGAAAACATACCTAAGAGTGTTTGTTTGTCTCAGCCTCACACTTGATGAGACAGTGATTAGATTTGATGACACCTCCTTTCTCTAGCTTCCTTTCCTTGATTGCTTTGATACCAAATGCATTGTTTAGACTATGCCCAGACTTAAGTAAACAATGAAAAGCCCATCACGCCTTTGTCTAGCTATTGTCCAGCCCATGGCTGGAAGGCAGAAATCGCCTTTAAAAACCCCTGGATTTTAGCAGACATCGTGCTACCTTGGAAGTGCATGCTGAAACTCTCAGTCTGCGCTCTGAGATAGTTCCTGTGACCCCCCCTCTTGCCGGTCGTGCCCCTTCCACGGAGCTCATCTTCATTCGCCGCCAAAGCCCAGAGGAGTCGCTCAGGTGTAAGTATATCCTCTGTCCTGGTCTTTCTCTCTTTGCCTTCCCCGCTCTCGCTCTTCCCTCGCTTATTCTTCTAGCATGTGTGTGTGTGTGTGCCACATTTGTATGTTTGCTTATTTTGTTAATAAAAGATTTCATACTTTAATTGGAGCTTGGTCAGTCTCAGTGTCTTCCCTAGACAAAAACTTTTACATCTCCCGTAGACAATTGGATAAGGTCCTAGAAGCGAAGTTGGGCGCTCCCCTCTCATTTGAGCTAATTATAAATTCCCCAAAATCAGGTCTTGGTTTCCCAACACTATGTAATACTGGGATTTGTAGTTTGTTCTGGCACCAGAGTTCTCCAACAAAGAAAGCTAAATACAATACAAAACTACAAATCCCAAAATTCCATAGCATTGAGCCATGGCAGTTAAAGCAATATTAAACTACATTAATTCTGCAGTGTAGATGTAGCCATAGTAAGTTTATTTTGGGATGTTTTTAGGATATTTTAAATTGAAGGTGCTATTGGAGGGTCAAATTTTCTCTGTTCCATATGTTATTTGTATTTATTTTCCTTCATAGAATACTCAGACATAACAGATAAGAAAAGCCGAAGCTTTTTTACTAGGAGTAGACCAGACTGATTTAGGTATAATCTGATGATGTATCTCACACTGATTTAAATAGATAATGTTAGAATATTAACTCACATCTCTGATTTCACCAACTGAAAATAAGAATTATTGAATCATGAACCCAAAGAATACTATAAAAGTGATTATGGTAAATTCAATATTTATGATTGAGACACATTTCACAACAGTCATTTTTAAAGATCTTGCTATCAATACTTCACACAGCCAGACATACTTTAAATTTTACATGACATTTTTCCCTTCTGGCAGCTAGATGGCTTTTTTGACTGTATGAACAATCATCAACAAGCACTCAGAAGACATCTACGGAGTGTACTGAGCATGAAGAAAGATGTGGCCTTCAAAATATATGCCAGATATCTCTTCGTGTTTTGTTTTGATGGTAGATGAAAGGCAGAGTTCTAACAAGTAAGGTATGCTCTCTGAGCATCATTAATGAAGCAGTGCCATCAAAGGGAATATGAATTATCACTTTCAGAGAAAAGGTAATAAAGTGCCAGGCACCAAAGGCTGGGATTAAACAGTAGTGATAGCAGTGACTGGAGATGTTTGTATGAAAATTTGAGGTTTGTATAAAAGCAGATAGTTCCAGTTCAGAATTCCTGGGCTGATTTACAAGCCAAACCCAAGTGTGACACACCTGATGACAGTTGGGTTGGCAACTCAAATGGATTTCAGCAGCAAGTAGAGATTTAAATTCTTGTCTCCTCTCCAGTAATCTTAGTCCAACACTCAAACTACCACACTATGCTGACTGCCTAATGATAGATAGGATTGCCCTGGAAATGCAAGTAGGTTCAAGCTGCATACACCTTTTGTCTTCTCTGTATTCAATTCAACATGGTGCTATATCTTTTTATATCTAAAACAGAAATATTAGTTTTGCATGTGAAAACAATGTAGTTGCAGGGTTGTTGTTGTTTTTGTTTTTTTTAATTAAGCTACCTGCTGAAATGACTTCACTTCCAAATTTTAAATACTTTGGTGAACTACTCCTGTGAAGTTTTGTATCATCAGCAACGGAGTTGTTAAGCATATCATTAAATACAGACATACAGTGGAAAGCTTAGCTTTAGATATAGATATCCTTTCATGATTTATTTAATGGATAAAAAAATTAATGTGAAAAGCTTCTTTCTCTCTTCATAAACTCTTGTCTGAGGACAGCAGGGAATTTAGACAGCTTGGAAAACAGATTGTCTTTTCTTTAGCTATAATTTCTTCATAATCAAGAATACAAGCAATGCATTTACAATCTGAGATAATATTGCCTTAGAGACTTTAATCTTTATCTTCTAATTTACATTGGGGCCCCTTGTGGTCTATAAAAATCATTCTACCTTTCATCTGTTATTCTGTTTGTATTTCTGAAAAGGGGAAAAAAAGAACCCTAGTTTCCTTTAATATATACTGCAGTTATCCATGAAGCTTACTGTACCTAATTTTATGCCGGAAATGAAAAAGAATGCATGGCTCTCTGGTAGCTTTTAAGGATTTCACATCAAATACCATGATGCTATATCATTATGTCAAAAGTATACCTGGCTAAGTATTCTTTTGCTGCTGTGAGGTTACAAAAATAAATAAAATGGATAAAGTTCTTATCAACTGTATGCTAGCTATCGATGTGTTGTCAGATTTTTTGTATGATAATAATATTTTACTGATATGATAATGTAAGCTAAGAATGATTGAAAGAGACAAATTTGGACTGCTTCAAAGAGCTCCTAGGCATTTAAAGGAAGTATGTGTATACAAGTTGATGTCTTTCATCTCTGAAAACAACAATATAGTACAACCAGTGGTGTTTTGTAGACCAAGCAATGTCTCAGGTGTTGCCTGCAAGCCAATACATCCAATATATCTAGTAACTTAATTTTGACCAGAGTATAACTCCAGTGGGGATTTAGCTACATGGCTATTATTCAGTATTTCTTTGAGTCATTTTTTGGGGGAAGCCACCTGAAAGAGATATGAGCATGAGGTTTGTCTTCCTAGAGAGGGGAAGAAGATTGGGACAGTATTTTTACTTTACTTGCATCTGTCTAGACCTGTATTCTTTTTAGTGGTGGAATCAAGAATACTTCCTGTAGGCAGGGAGGACGTGTTTTTTTAAAAAAGAGAGAGGTGGAAGGCATCGGAAGAGGTTGCAAGGGAGCGGAGTTCCGGATTAGCAACCTATTTAATGAGTTCTGTTTTGGCTTTGGGAGGTTAGTGATCTGATTTACACCTTGCCAAGAGAGCCCCCTCTGGTAAGAGGGGCCTTAGGAACCTATCAGGGGTCCCAAAGAGGTGAATAACAACTTGAAAAAGAGAGGAGAATAAAGAAGAGAAAAGAAGTACCCAAGAAGAATGAAAGGTAACCCAGATTCATTCAACGTTAACCTTATTTTAGGTCAGAAGATGCCGTACACTCTTTAGTTTAGTTTAAAACAACAACAGCTTATATGAATATAATGGAAGAAAGCGAGTGACTGAACTCTTATTGACTCTTTTTTTTTTCTTTTCTGGAATGGACTTTGAAATTTGACATAAGCATCTTACCACATTAAAAGTTAGGGGAAAATCCTTTGGTGGAGTACCTTTAAGAGCTGGCAGCCAGGTGGAAAAGATTAAGGACATACAAACAGAAAGAGGAAAAGGAAAGAGAAGTGTTAAAGCAGCAGAGAGGTAGAGACAGCCCCAAATTGTAGCTACCCCCAGTGCAACCCCCCGCCCTTGGGAGGAGAAGGAAGAAGCAGCAGCAGAGAAGCAGAGACAGCCCCAAACTGAAGCTGCCTCCAGCATAAGCCCTCAGCCCTTGGGAGGAAGAGGAGGAAGAAGCAGCAGAGAGGCAGAGATAGTCTTGAACTGTAGCTGCCACCAGTGTAAGCCCCCAGCCCTTGGGAGGAGGAGGAGGAAGAAGAAGCAGTGGAAAGGCAGAGGCAGCCCCAAACTGGAGCTGCCTCCAGTGCAAGCCCCCAGCCCTTGGGAGAAGGAGGAGGAAGAAGGAGCGGATAGGCAGAGACAGTCTTGAACTGTAGCTGCCTCCAGTGCAAACCCCCAGCCCTTGGGAGGAGGAGAAAGAAGCAGTGGAAAGGTAGAGATACCCCCAAGCTGGAGCTGCCCCCAGTGCAAGCCCCCAGCCCTTGGGAGAAGGAGGAGGAAGAAGCAGTGGAGGGGCAGAGACAGTCTTGAACTGTAGCTGCCTCCAGTGCAAGCCTCCAGCCCTTAAGAGGAGGAGGAGGAAGCAGCAGTGGAAAGGTAGAGACACCCCCAAGCTGGAGCTGCCCCCAGTGCAAGCCCCCAGCCCTTAGGAGAAGGAGGAGGAAGAAGCAGTGGAGAGGCACAGACAGCGCCAAGCTGGAGCTCCCCCCAGTGCAAGCCCCCAGCCCTTGGGAGAAGGAGGAGGAAGAAGCAGCGGAGAGGCAGAGACAGTCTTGAACTGTAGCTGCCTCCAGTGTAAGCCCTCAGCCCTTGGGAGGAGGAGGAGGAAGAATCAGTGGAAAGGCAGAGACAGCCCCAAACTGGAGCTGCCTCCAGTGCAAGCCCCCAGCCCTTGGGAGAAGGAGGAGGAAGAAGGAGCAGAGAGGCAGGGACAGTCTTGAACTGTAGCTGCCTCCAGTGCAAACCCCCAGCCCTTGGGAGAAGGAGGAGGAAAAAGCAGTGGAAAGGTAGAGACACCCCCAAGCTGGAGCTGCCCCCAGTGCAAGCCCCCAGCCCTTGGGAGAAGGAGGAGGAAGAAGCAGTGGAGAGGCAGAGACAGTTTTGAACTGTAGCTGCCTCCAGTGCAAGCCCCCAGCCCTTGAGAGGAGTAGGAGGAAGAAGCAGCGGAGAGGCAGCAACCTGTATCATCAAACTCATTTAGGCTGATATAAAAAAAATTATATATAAGTACTGAATTTGTTGAAATCTTTGTGCTTATAGGGGGTTGGTTGTATAAAAATATTGGTTGAAAATAGTGCTTATAACCAGAAATATTTTTTTTTTAAAACAGGAAAAGCATTGATATAGAAATATCTATTAGAGGTACATAATCTGAGAATGGCATCAGGAAAGAAAGGTTCGATTCAGTCACAGATACAAGTGATATCACAGAGGAGAGGGTCATCAGAAGAAGTTTTGAGAATCAGTGATCAAAATAGGCTTTTATTGGAAGAGATAAGGAAAATGAGGTCAGAAATGAAAGAATTGAAGGAGGAGCTAAAAGAGACAAAGTTGGAAATGAGGGAGGAAATTAAATAAACAAGACTGGAAATAAGAAAAGACCTGAAAAAAGAACTTGATAACTTTGGGAAGAAAATGGATAAAATCTCTAATGATCTGACCAATACTCAGAAAGAGGTTGTAGGATTGAAAGATAAAACAATAAAGCTGGAAAGGATGATGAAAGAAATGGGTGAGAAACAGGAACAACAAAGAATTAAAGATCTAATGAATGAACTCAGATACAGAGAGTATTGTGTTAAGATTAGAGGGTTTCTAGAAACACCAAATGAAGATTTGTATGGTACTTTAGTTAAGGCTATGGTGGAGTATACGGGACTCACTGAAGAGAGAATGGAATTGGAGATGGACAAGGGCTTCAGAGTGAACTCTTCATACGCAAAAGAAAAGAAAGCACCTAGGGATATAATAATATGCTTTATTAGAACCAAAATAAGAGAGTTAGTAATTCAAAGAAGTTACAATACAGTACTAAGGATCGACAACAAGGAGGTGAAGCTGTTCAAAGACATCCCCCCTTTAATAATGCTTGGGAGACAAAAGTATAAATTATTAACACAACTCTTGAAAAAGAAAAAAATCGAATACAGATGGAAAGGATTGAGGGTGTGTCATTTATTTGGAGACAAAGAAGATATAAGATAGATATAAAAAAGAAGGCAAAAGAAATGGAAAGGAAATTGAACAAAGGAGGAAGAGAGAATGAAGAAAGCAATGTACTAACACGATTGAGGACCAGATATCAGGAGAGAGAGAAAAGAGAAAAGGAAGATCCTAAAGGTAGCAAAGAAGAAAAGGTAGAAGAAACACGTGTATTTAGGAGAAGGGGGAAAAAAAAGAGATATCAGAGCAAGCACAGGCACAGGATGAAGTAGAATTAGAAGAAAGGGAAAGCATCACCGAGGAAGAAGATGACAGAGAGGAGAAGAAGGGAGAAGAGAAAGAAGAAGAAGAGGAGAAAGGAGAGGAAGGGAGTGCAGCAGAAGAAGAAGAAAAAGAAGAAGGAAAGAATATTGGAACTTAAGTAGATTTTAAAAGACATCATATTAATACAATAAATAAGGGTGGAAGGGGTGGAATAAAATAAAATAAAATAAAGAGAGTATAATATACAAGATCTGACAAAAGAGAGAAGGACTTTAATTACAAAATGGGAATTAAGACACTGTCGTGGAATGTAAAGTGTCTCAATTCAAAGTATAAAAGGAACATGATCTTCCACTATTTAGAGAAATTGAAAAATGATATGTCTCCAAGAGATTAAAATTAGAGAAAAAGATCAGAAATATATCAGAAATCCTAGACTGGGAGACTGCTATACATCAGTTACGGGGGGGAAAAAAAGGAAAGGTGTGGTCATGTATGTTAATAAAAAATACCTATCAAAAATGTTGTTTAAAGATAAAGGTGGAAATAAAGGTGAAAGAACAAATGATAGTAGCTATAGGAATATATGCACCATCAGAAGGAAGAGGAAAATTCTTCGATCAGATTAAAAAGGAACTCAGGAAAATAGAACATAATAACATTATAATGATGGGTGACTTTAATGCAGTTATTGAACCCCAATTAGATAGAATATCAGATATTAAAAAGAAAATTGCCAAAAATCAGGGTAAATTACCACATTCATTTTTTGAAATGTTGGAAGAATTCTCTCTGGCAGATGTTTGGAGAGCCAAATATGGCAAGTCTAAAGAATATACCTTTTATTCAGATGTACATCAATCTAGGGCCAGATTAGATGTGTTCATAACATCAAAAACCATCTTGCCCAAAATAAGAGATATGGAAACTTTAGTGAAAATAACATCGGACCACTACCCGATAAGACTAGAAACGGAAGAGAAGAAAAATGAGTATAGTTGGAGAAAAAAAGATTACTTACTGAAAAAGGAAGAGAATGTTGCTAAACTGAAAGAAGAACGAAAATTATATTTCAAAGAAAATACAACAGAAGGAATCAAAAATAAAATAATCTGGGATGCTGGAAAAGCTGTGGCTAGAGGATATTTGATAAAGTTAAATATGGAAGAAAATAGAAAGAGGAAAAAAGAGGAAAATAAGATCAAGGAAGAGTTAAAAATGAAAGAACTTGAATGGAAAAGAAATGGAGATAAAAAGTTAAGATTGGAAATACTAAATTTAGAGTTGAAATTAAGAACCCTAACTTTGAATGACATGGAGATAAAGAAGAGATATATTAAACAGAAACACTTTGAGATGGGGAACAAATCAAGTAAATGGCTAATATGATCAGAACAAATAAAAACAAGAAAATAATTATGGAAATTTGAATGGAGGGGAAAATAACTACAAATCAAGAGGAAATTAAAAAAGCATTTGAAATTTACTATCAGGCATTGTATAAAGCAGAAAAGGATAAGGAAGGAAATAGAGAAAAAATACGGGATTACTTGAGTAAAAGTAATATACCTCAACTTAGTACAAATCAGGAGAGAGAATTAAATGTTGATATTATGGAAAAAGAAATATTAACTGCAATTAGGAAACTCAAAATAGGAAAAGTGCCAGGCCCAGATGGGTTCTCTAATCTATATTATAAAAGGATGAAAGAAGTTTTAGTGGGTCCTCTGAAAAACATGTTGAATGACATCAAAAAGGATGGTATTCCAGATTCCTGGCAAGAAGCATACATATCATTAATTCCAAAGGAAGATAGAGACCATCATGAAATTAAAAACTATAGACCAATCTCACTGACAAACATGGACTACAAGATTTTTGCATCAATCATTGCGGAACAGTTAAAAAAGATCTTGAAAGACATATTCACAACGACCAAAATGGATTTTTACCATGGAGATTTGTAAGAAACAATGTAAGGACAGTACTAAATGTAATTGAATTTTGTGAAAAACACAATGAGAGAAAAGTTGCAATGCTCTTTTTAGATGCAGAGAAAGCATTTGATAAGGTGAGTTGGCCTTTTTTGAAAGAAACAATAAATTCAATAAAGATGGGACAAACTTTCGAAAAATGGATCTCTGCGATTTATGAAAAACAGAAGGCGCAGATAATAGTTAATGAAGAAAAAACCAATTGCATACAAATTGAGAAAAGTACGAGACAGGGGTGCCCCCTTTCCACACTCTCATTTATATTAATTCTAGAAATGATCAATATTAAAATAAGAGAAGATTACAACATTCAAGGGATTAATATAAGAGGGCACAGATACAAGATGAAGGCATACGTAGATTATCTCGTGATATTTCTTGAGGAACCCAATAACAGTATAAAAGACTTATTAAACAGCTTGAAGGAATTTGGAGAACTAGCAGGGTTCAAAATTAATGAAGAAAAAACAGTCATTATAGCAATGAATCTGACCCGAAGTGAAGAAAAAGAATTGCATAGAATTTCTAAATTCACAATTGTGAAGAAAAAAAAAAATATCTTGGAAAGATAATTACCAGAAGAAATGCAGACCTGTTCGAAAATAACTATGTTAGAATATGGAAAGAAATACAAAAAAATTTAAGTAAATGGGCTAAATTTCAACTCTCCCTTCTAGGAAGAATATATCTAGTTAAAATGAATGTCTTACCAAAGCTTAAGTACCTCTTCCAGAACATACCAATTATACACAACAAGAAATGTATAGAAGAATGGGGAAAAGAGCTTGTAAAATTTATATGGCAGGGGAGGAAACCAAGGATCAAGTATTCAAGTTTAATTGAATCCAAGGATAAAGGAGGGTTTTCCTTCCCTGACCTAAAATTGTACTATTGGGCTAATTGCATGGTATGGCTGGAGGATTGGATAATATTGGAAAAGGAAGATATTATAAGTATAGAAGAGATAACATAGAATTTGGTTGGCATGCCTTTCTCTGGTATGGAAAATTGAAGAATAACAAAAATTTTGAAAATCATTATATTAGAAAATCCTTACTAAGAGTCTGGCTAAAGGCCAAGAATCAATTCTATAGGAAAATACAATTGTGGGTTTTGCCCCAAGAGGCTTTTCTTTTCAGAAGCAGGAATAATAATAAGTGGATAAGGTATAAATATATTTTAGAATATGAACAGAAGGAAAAGCCCAAAGAATATAAAATGAAATCAAAAGAACAGCTGGAGAGGGAAGAGAAAATTAATAATTGGTATGTATATCTACAATTAAAAGACAGATTCAATACTGATATGAAAAATGAAGGATATGAGATGATTAAGACAGATCTAGATAGAATAATCGAAGACAAGAAAGGACACCATGTATCTAAATATTACAGATGATTCAGAGATAGAAGCTTAGAAAAAGAGATGGTAAAGCAGGTGATGATACACTGGGCCAGAGACTTGGGAGAAAACATACAAATGGAACACTGGGAAAGAATGTGGAACCAAACTAATAAATTTATGCTCTGCCAAGATTTAAAAGAAAATTTACTAAAAATGATGCACCGGTGGTATTTATATCCTACTAAATTAAAGAAGATAAACAGATCAGAGAAATCGTGGTGTTGGAAATGTAATAGAGCAGAAGGAACACTCCTGCACATGTGGTGGGAATGTAAGTTTGCAAAAAAGTATTGAAGAGCGATTCATGTGAGGATTTGTGAGATATTACAGGTACAGTTCCCACAATGTCCAAAGCTCTATCTCTTGAATATGACACAAAATGTAGAAAAAACACTCAAAAAATATGGGAAGATTTTTTTATACATGGTGACATTGGCAAGAATAACTTTCGCAAAATATTGGAAATTACAGGAGATTCTGAGAATTGAGGAATGGCTTGTTCGATTAAGAGAGATGATGAATATGGACTTGTTAACAGCCATAATCCAAAATAAGTATGTAGATACGAGAGAGAGACAATGGGAAAGGGTTAAACAATATTTGACTAGAAACTAAATATGGAAACTGATTTGTATAGAGAATACTTGGTTGTTAATGTATTAAAAATGTTTTTAGAGGAAAGTGGTATTATATTATAAGAAAGCTGGAATATAAAGTGAAGGGAAATAGTAAGACAATGATGTAAGATATCAAAGCCTTGATTTGGAAATTTTTATTAAAGGTTTGAGAAAGAAACACTTAGCTGACCAAAAAGATAAGAGGAAGTTACTTGGGAACAAAATATTGTTAAGTTAAACTAGAATCTTTGTTTTGTATTACTGTGACGTATGTGTTTGTTGTGTCTGGTAATATGTTAGTATGTCTGTATATTTGTTTGTTTTTAGATGTTTTGTGTTATTAAAGGTGTTTGAAAAGAGAGAGAGAGAGAGAGATGAAGGAAAATAGAGAGCAAGAACTGGAGACACAGAGGGAGACAATTATGCTCCTATGGCAGTGTAAGCAGATGTTATTTGTCCCCAAATTGTGCTCCAGTTCAACCTCAATAGACTTGTGACCATGCACACCACATAATTATAGCAATACTATTCCACATTAATTGCCATACTTCCATGATATGGAATCCTGGGGTTTGTAGATAGTGATGCACTAGACCACTCTAAATTCTACATGTTCCTCTCTAAACTACAGATCCCAGGATTCTATAGGCAGAAACCATGGCTATCAAAGTGGATTAGAGCCATAGAATAATTGAATCATAAAGGTGGAAGAGACCACAAGGGCCATCCAATCCAACTCGCTGCCATGCTGTGAACATTCTCTATAGTCCCATTCCACTCTGCTGAGCTAGATGGGACTCCTTGAGAACACCTTAATAATAATAAAAACACAACTTGCTGCCACCACCCAATGATTTAATTTGTTATACCCAAGCAATGCATTGGGACATTGCTGGGCCTTGTACTGGTGACCTACAATCAGAACAGATACTAGCCAAGCTAAGGCCATTAAAAGAATGAAGAAAGAGGCAGAGTACTGAAGAAAAAGGTTTATTATAAAGTAAAGAACGAGGACAACTGGTCCTCCAGGCACAAATTTTAAAAAAGTTACAAAATAATCATTTCAGCCAAACAGACCCCAAACCTAACTTCCTGACTAAAAGCCTTTGCAGACTGCCATAAACAGTGCAAATTGAGTCCACTTTAAGGGTTAGGGTTAGGGAATCATGAGAAATGTATTTTATTGTGGCACCAGTTCTCTGACAGAGAAGGCTCAATGTCTCAGAAAAAAATACAATTCCCATGACTCCCTAGCACTAACCCTAACCCTTAAAGTAGACTCAATTTGCACTATTTCTGGCAGTCTGCAAAGGCCCTAAGAACAAGCCCATGAGCCAAGACCTTACTCTCCCTCAGGTCTTCTCCCTCTCAACTGCCTTAACAGTCTCCCTCCAGCAACCATCCAGCAGGTTCTTTTATCAGAGTCATTTAATTGGCTGGTTGCCCTCACACCACCAATGATGTCATTACTCCTCATATTACATTACCCCCTCCCACAAGGGAGAAGGCTTCAATAAATGGAAGGACTCTCATTTATCACACACCCCTAAAATCTCAGTCAGTTTGGGAACAACTGGAAGCTAGATCCAACCCAGCTGGGATTTTGTCAAATCTCAAGTCAGTCTGGGAACAACTGTAACTTGGCCCAAACTGGCTGGGATTTCATCCTGTAGCCCAGGAAAACAAAACTTAAACAAACATGCAACATCACCCCACCCCCCACCCCCAAACTCTTAGTTGTAAAAATATCTGGAAGTTGAAACCACACCAGCTGTTGTCTTGTGACCTAAGAAAGAATAGGTTAAATAAACATGAAACACACAATAACCTTTTTTAACTACACATGCACATTTTAACATGCCAACAGATCAGCCATTTAATCCTCAATTGTCACACCAGCATTGCTGAAGTACTGGAAGACAATCTCAAATTGACTCAGTGACCATTCTTGCTGGTCTTTTAGGGGAAAAGCCCCAAGATGTCCACAGAAGCTCGCTGGATTGATCAACTGAGAAGCTTTTCAACCATGCCCGGTAGTTCAGGTGACCTCTATCACAAACTAAGACTACTTGCTGTGTTCAGGAGACTGGGCCTCTATCTTGTTGACTCTGTCCATGCAGTTTAAAGATTGAGGTCTCCTCCCTGCTCTCCACTGTGACTTTGACACAGAAAAAAACTAAGCAAACTCTTTCCTCATCTTCCATGTAGCTTGCAGACTCTGGTTTCCTCCCAGCTCCCTCTGGAACCACTGTTGTCCCACTGGAACATGCTCCTTCTCCTGATGTGAAGGACTTGTTTGAAAGTCCTGCTGCATACTGGCAAAAGGTAATTCCTACTCAGATGCAGAAACAGTACTTGTTGATGTCTGAATTTGCTCTTCCTTTATTCTGGACACATCAGCCAGTCTCTGCTCCCTTGGCCGGTGCTGTCACTGGAGTGTCCACTGGGATGTGCACTGCTGGTTCTTCCCAGAATGTTCCTGAAGTTTGCAATGCTGGTGTCTCCTCTACTGCATTATACTCTTGTTGCAGATCAGCAAGGACATCCTGCCCCTGACTCTACTCATTGACCACCACAGATGGGCTGAGCACAGAGCACTGGGCTTCATCTTTAAGCTGTTGAGCAGACAGAAAAATAACCTGGAAGCTTTCCAGACTCTGAGAAACTGCTCCAAGACCTTCCTCTGGATCTGCTTCCCCAAGACCTCAGTGCAGGATCCCTTAGCTTCTGCCCCTCTGGCCACCATTGGCACTGGGCTGACAGCCAGGACATGCAACTCTTTCATCTCATTGGACAAAGTAGGACCCAATAGCTTAACTGTTTGCTCTTCTGTTTTGACTCCTTGCTTGAAATCAATTGTAGTGCCCTGCATCTGGACAAGCTGTTTGTTAATTGAGGATACTTCTGTCCCTCTAGGATTCTCTGTATCAAGCAGGGTCTGTTGCTGAACAGGCTGAAGAACATGCTGGGTTTCCACCTGGGTGTGCACAATTTCATCTGGACCACTCCCAGAGTTATCCCCTGCCACTGAGACATCAGTGAGGTTCTCCTCAGAGCCTGCCCCCCCCTTCTGGAGTGGTTGCTGTTCCATCCGTGAGTTTCCTAGGTTGTGATCTGGCTGTGTCCTGCAGGTTCGATACCTTCCGATTGTTCACTGGTACCTCTTTTTCTCCTTCCAGGAAGATCCCATCTAGAGGAACTGTCTGCTGTAGAATCTGGCCTCCTGACTGAAGTGCTGCTTGACTCTCACTTTGGCTGTGGTTGTGTATGACTTGACATTTGGTCTTTCTTATTGCTTGATTGACATGAAAAAAACCAAATTATCTCCCAATATTGCAGGGTATTCAAAGTCACTGTATACTGCAAAAGTCCAGCAATCTTTCCATTAACTCTACTGAATAGGGACATGCACAGTTCATTATTGTGCTGGAGCTTCTCACTGTAATCCTGATATGGTCATTAATGAGGCCAGGGTCCACATAGGAGTGATGAAGAGCTGAAAGCTGGCCACCTGAGTCTCTGTAAGCCACAACCTCCTTGCTGCCAACCAACAACACATGTTTCCAGTGGTCAGGAACAATGCCAGGGTCAGGATCAACAGCCAGTCCAGTCCTAGTTGCATCTAAATTTCACGTGACCACCGGCTGGATCAACTTAGGTCTCTGCTTACATTGGGCCTTAAGATGGCTGGATTCCTCACATGAAACCTGTTGACCAGGTTGAGGCAGTTATGCCAGTAAGATTACCATCTTTCTGAACTTGGAGATGAAAGCCAGCTTTGTGTAGAAAGTGCTGCTTTGGTCATGACTTGTGGGAACTTTCTGCATTTGGCTGTGCCAGCCACTCTCCATAGATATCCAGGTAATAGTCTGTAGCTGCAGCAGCCTCATCCAGTGTTTTTGGCTCCTCAGCTAGCACAAAACAGACAAGATCAAAAGGGACATGTGCCAAAAACTGTTCCAGATCGATGTGGAAGCAGGCATCCTCCAGTGAAATTACCTTAGCCCCTTGAAACTAAATCTCCCTCCCACATCGAACATCATGTTAGCAAATATGATTTTAATAAAATTTTGGGACATGTGGAGCTCCCTCTATGACCCTGAACTGACCTCTGTGGGATGTTAGCCATAATCCTCTAGATGGCAAGTCAGGTAGGCACAAGGAGGGCCTGCCCAAATAACTGGAAAATTCCCTACCAGACAGGTTTGGGAGTTGCTAAAGGGGAAAGACCATTATCCCTGAAAGTCAACATAATAGTTCTTGTTTGTCCTGAGTCTTACTTCTGATGGGGCAGTGATTTAACTGTACCCTTTTTTTCTAGCCTCCCCTCCTTGATTGTGTCAAGATCCAAGTACATTGTTTAGGTCATCCTCACAGCTCGGCTTAACAAAGCCCAGGCAATCAGCGCCTTTGTCCAGGCTTCAGCCAAGCCATCAAGTCTATCACTAGAAGCAAGATATTGCTTATATAAACCCCTAGATTTTTGGACTACATGTGCTATCCTTAGAGTGCATCTTGATTCCACTTCAGTCTGTGCTCTGATCATAGCTCCCTCGGCCATCCCTTCCCCCCATTTCGGCAGCCGTGTATCATCATTACCATCATCCACATCCACAGTGGATCCTGGAGAAGCCTTCAGAAGTGAGTGTCTCCCATAGTCTGGCCCATCTCAGTCTATTCTCACTTTCACTCCTTTGCTTCTAAGTGTGTAGTGAGTGTGTATGTTATATTTGTGTGTGTGCAGTTTTCCCCTTTGGTAAATATTTAGACCTTAATTGAAGAAGCCAGTCTCAGCATCATCCATTGTGGGATCTCTTAGTCCTCCGGTATACACAATGGCACTCCAGTCTCACAGGGTGTTGTTAGGGCCCCACACTTGCATATTTATAAATTCCCCTAATTAGATCCTTCTTAACAAGCATAAGCTACTTCTCTGTAAGAGGTGCCATGCTTCTTGGCTGTTGCCCTGAAGTGTTTTCTTGCTGCCTCTGGGATAAGGCCAAGTTGTTGTCAAGCTCTCTCAAAGAAGGGCTGAAAATCTAGCATCTCATCTTATATCATCCTGGTCTCCACTATTTGTAGAACTCCTGAGGGTTGTGGGTGAAGTTTGTGCATGTACTGATCCCTAGGGATTCCATAATGCATGCAAGCTCTTTGAAAACTTTCAATGAAATCTTCAACGTCATCACCATCCTTGTAGGTGGGGTACCTGTGAGGCTGTCTTCTATCTCTCCCAGGTACAGTTTGAGACTAGAACTGTCAGATTTCTCTGTCCTTCTCATTCAGTTGCAGCTGAAGGGTGTTCAGTGTAACTAACACCTGGGCCCATAAGTCTTCAGGTAGTACCTGTGGTCCTAGGACAACTGTTGATATTGATGCAGGTGATGCTCCTCATCACCTGTGGTGTCTGTTGGAGGCAAAGCACTGACAACTTCTGCTGTAGACATGATGGGCAGCATTTTGCTGCTCCTGAGGTACATATACTGAAGAAGCCTAACTAACTAAAACACTTGTGAGCTATGAAAAAACAAACAAAAAACAGTTTGGCTGAGATGACTAGAAGTAGAACAGGCTGCTTTTGCTTAGTTGTGAAAAGAAAGTAGATTGACAGGACAGAGTGAAGAGAAATCCTGAACTACTTCCCCCCCTTGTCCCCACAAGCCACAAGGTAGCAAAGCAGGCAGTCCAGCCAGTAAACCCCTTAGCTTGTCTTGAGATGCAGAAGGGGGGAGAACCTTTTCTCTTCATCTCCTACTGGCCCCTCCACCAAGGAAAAAGATACAGAAAGAGGAAAAACTACTGCTAGCTTAAAAGAGGCTAAAAGTGGGCAGATCCCACCCCACCCTTTTATCTTGCCAGCTTAAAGAAAGTTTCCCTTCTGAGCCACTGACAGTGAAGGGACACAAAAAGCACGCACTGCAACCCCACACAATCTCTCCTATCCTGCCCCTGAGCAGAGAAATTGAGAGAGAAAGAATAGACACCACATATTTTTCCTTGTCTGTACTCAAGCCTCATACACCTCCCAGATCCAAAAACTACTGCCACCATGTGAAGGTTTATAGTCCCACTCCACTCTGCTGAGCTGGATGGGATTCCTTGAGACCACTTTAATTTAAAAAAAAAAAAAAAAGCTTGTTGCCACCACCCAATGATTTAACATGTCACACCACAGCAATGCATTTCTGGGCCTTCTACTGGTAACCTACAACCAAAACAGACACTAGCCGAGCTAAGGCTGTTAAAAGAGATGAAGAAAGAGGCAGAGTACTGAAGAAAAAGGTTTATTACAGAGTAAAGAACATTAAAGAGTAAAAGCCGTTGCAGACCGGCCCAAAGGGCCAGCCTATGGGTAGAGTAGGGGCAGGGCAGCCACACGCCGGCTGCCCCAGCCTCACCCCAACGCCATCCTGATGCTGCATGGCCATATGCACAGAGCAAGGTGGCAGGACACCCTTCCGGCACAGCATGCACACATGCTGCACCGGAAGGGCATGGAAGAGCTGCGGAACTGGCTTTTAAGAGCCGCGGAACTGGCGGCCTTTTGCTGTCCCTAAAAAGAGTGGCATTTTTTTTTAGGAGTGGCAAAACAAAGGATTGGGGCCACAGCGTGGGGTTGCCACAGCCCCAATTTGCCACTCCTCGGGGCAGCTCTCTGCCACCCCAAACGGGCCATCTGCATCAGCCCTAAGACATGGAGGACAACTGGTCCTCCAGACATAAACTTAAAAGAAGTTACAAAATAATAATCATTTCAACCAAACATCCCCAAACCTAACTCCCTTACTAAGAACAAGCCCATGAGCCAAGGCCTCACTGTCTCTCAGGCCCTCTCCCTCTCAACTGCCTTAACAGTCTCCCTCCAGCAACCATCCAGAAGATTCTTTTATCACAGCCATCTGATTGGCTGGTTGCCCTCACACCACCAGTGATGTCATCACTTCTCATACTTCATTACCGCCTCCCACAGGGGAGAAGGCTCCAATAAGGGACTCCCATTTATCACACATGTAGGAACATATAATCAAAGCAATCCCAACACATGGTCATAGTTGTGTTGCATGATTAGGCCCCAGGTTGTATTCCCCTTTAGTTGAATATAAATGCTTATGAATCCAGATTGGTGAATGAAGAAAGTGCAGACACCCAAAACATAATCTCAGATAAACATCCTGACATAGCTTCTATCTAAGAGATGAGGCTGAATGAGAGGCAAGGAAAAGCATCCCAGCACAGTGGCAAAATGACCAGTGCATATCACTTTTACAGTTAAGGGGCTTTATGTATTTATGTATTTATTTATTTATTTATTTATAATATTAATACCCAATCCTTCAGCCAGAAAAGCTTCTAGAGCAGCTTAAAAATCATTAATTTGACAGCTTCATACCCCTAAGGCTTACAATATAAATAAAACAGAGCACATGAAGAAAGTGGAGGTGGCTGTTGGAGACAAGATTAGGTTCAGAAGATGCTTGCTGCTTATTTCTCCCTCAATGGCCAGAGCAATACAGTTGGAATATGGAGGGATGGGTTCTCAACAGGTGGTGTGGCCAAGACATGATGGGGCTGTGCCTGGCTGCTTTTCTCGCCCTCAGACATCAGAGCATTCTGCTCAGACTACTCCTGATTTGTTGAAAAGGTGAAAGATGTTTGGCAGATTCATTTTTCTTTTTATAGCCTCTTGCATCCAATTATTTTGCTTAAGCAAGAAGTTGCTACAGTGGTCATAAATGCATCAAAGAGTAGCAATGGACCCCTTTAAACATTTTTTTGTGGGAAGCCCTAAAAACGTCCATTCTTGTAGTATTAAAATCAACTGAGGGCCTCTGCAGATGGGCGGCCCTGGACACCCTGGGCCTCGGCAACCCCACGCCGCAACCCCGATCCTCACTTTTGCTGCCCTGAAAAGAGTGGTAAAATGCTGCTCCTTTTAGGGGCAGCAAAAGGACACCCTAAGAGCTGGTGCATGGCTCTTCAGTGCTCTTTTTGGCACAGCATGTCAGAACGCTGTGCCGGGAGGGCATCCTGATGGTGCATGGCATCAAGACAGCATCGGCATGGGGTTGAGGTGCCAGCAGCAGCTGCCCCGCCCCAACTCTGCCTCCATGCCAGTCCTTTGGGCTGGTCTGCAGAGGCCCAAAGTGCTGCAAAACAGTTTTACCTCTACAGTAAAGGTTCTGTGAGAAACCAAATTTCCCCTTGCAGAGTTTTAAAGAGATATGTTTCTTATTCTTGTCAATTTCAGAAACATAAAGCAGCAGATAGGGATGATGTTTATCAGTTTCATTGTTGCTTTTAGAAATCTTGGCACAGAGAGGTTGATCAGGCAAAACAGACTGAATTTTCCTGGGCAGTTGCCTGAATTTATAGTCATTGTACTATGCACAAAGTGGGTAAAGACAGATGATGGGGGGGAAAAATCCAATGAAGACAATCTCTTTGGACATTCTGCAGATATTCAAGATGTTTTATAGATCTCTGACACCAAGACAGGAAGTGGATATAGACACAAATGCACAAAGGGCCTCTGTAGGCGGGTGGCACAGAGCTGCCCCAGGAAGTGGCAGATCGGGGCCACAGCAACCGTATGGGATAATGTTTATCAGTTTCATTGTTGCTTTTAGAAATCTTGGCACAGAGAGGTTGATCAGGCAAAACAGACTGAATTTTCCTTGGCTGCTGGCTGAATTTACAGTCATTGTACTATGCACAAAGTGGGTAAAGACAGAGGATGGGGAAAAAATTCCAATGAAGACAATCTGTTTGGACATTCTGCAGATATTCAAGATGTTTTATAGATCTCTGACACCAAGACAGGAAGTGGATATAGACACAAATGCACAAAGGGCCTCTGTAGACAGGTGGCATAGAGCCGCCCCAGGAAGTGGTAGATTGAGGCCGCGACAACCGTATGCCGTCGCCCCGATCCTCCTTTTTGCTGCCCTGAAAAGAGTGGCAAAATGCCACTGCTTTTAGGGGTGGCAAAAGGCCACCCTAAGAGCCGGCACTGTGGCTCTTCCTCGCCCTTTTGGTGCAGAGTGTTTAAATGCTGCGCCGGGAGGGCGTCCTGATGCCGTGCACCATGCGTAATGGCACGCGGCATCAGGACGGCATCAGCGTGGGGTTGGGGCAGCCAGCATGTGGCTGCTCCCCCCCAACTCTACCCCCAGGCCGGCCCTTTGGGCCAGTCTGCAGAGGCCCAAAGTCTATACTCTTATGACAATAAACCTCAGTACAAATATAGCAATTGCTGTTGTTCATTTCATGGGAGAAAAAATTATGTACACTATGGAAAATTACACATATGCATTTGATCCATGCTATTGTGTGTATGCAGAATATAAATCTGGAAAAATATAAAGTAGGAAAATCACCTGTGTAAAGTATAGGTTGAGAAGGTATCACCCCTGTGGCCATATCTATCTCCCCAGGAACATTTATGCAGCCTTCAGCACCTGCAAACTCTTCAGACTGTTCTGTTTCTCCAAAAGAGAGAAAGATTATCACATGCCTTAAATAATACTCCTTACCTCACCTGATTTTAACTCTGATTTGTGTTTCAGCTGTGTTTTATCACACGACTTTTTCAGTGGAATCCAACTTCAGAGTAGATCCCTACTCCAATGCAAATTAGGAAACGCAGTCTGGCAGCCATTTTTCCAAGTTGGAACCTTCCAACTTGGAAAATGGCTGCTGGAGTGCATTTTTGAATGTGCAGTGGAGTGGGGGGTCTACTCTGTTGTTGGATTCCACTGCAAAAGCCATGCAATAAAACACGGCTGCAGTGCAAATTAGAGTTAAATTCAGGTGAGGTAAGGAGTATTATTTAAGGCATTTGATAATCTCCAAAGAGAGAGAGAGATGAATTGCCTCTCCTGAAAATCCACAGGGCCTCCTACACTGTTTAACATTTCAAAAATAAAAAAGGAAGGTTGATAATCTGCTTCAGCAAATATACTTCTATCTGGGTGCTACCATATGTCCTCTGGTGCAACACCATAAACACATTTTTCAAAGTGTGGCAGTCACCTATTCTGCAAAATAACCTCTTTTGTATTGATGGACAGTGGAGTAACCTGTACGGACATGTCCACGTATTTTTCTTCAGCTGGATGTACCATGAGGACATCTTCAGGAACCTCACAAGCATGCACCTACAGGATAAAAATTGGTGTGTCTCTGCTGCTCTAATTTCTCCACTCTCCACCAACACTAGAATGACCATCTGGGTAGGTTGTCACACTGAAAAGGTGGGCTGGGGGGATTTGGGGTGTTGCATAATCAAAAAAGAATTCTGAGTTCCAAAATGACCAAAGCAATGGGATATGAAGGTAGACTTGTGCATCAGGAGAACCAGGATGCTGTAGAGCAGGGGCAGGCAAACTTGGCCCTCTTAGGGATTTTCGATTTCAGCTCCCAGAAGCCTTAGCCATGTTGGCCAATAGTCTGGGATTCTGGGAGCTGAAGTCCCTCGGCCCTTAAAGGGGACAGTTTGCCTGCCCCTGCAGGGTTTGAGTATTGGACGGACTCTAGGAAACCAACATTCAAGTCAGAAATAACTCAAAAGAACACAATAATTATAACCCACTACCAAGATGCCAGCAACCCCCCCCCGTTTTTTCACAAACAAAGTGGACATCCAGCCATTTCCAATTTTAGGGGGGGGGGATGAAAATTTTGAGAGCCCTAGAGACAGAAAAGTAGTCCCAATCCCACCCTGGTTGTCTAATACTAATGCAATGGAGTCCTGGCCTAAATCCAATTGCTGTTGTCAAGTACAATAAACCCCACTGAATCAACTGGATTTATACAACTGTGACTTCGCATTCATTGACTGTTTATTTATTTGTATCCCACTTTTCCCCAAAAATTGGGACTCAAAATGGCTTACAATTTAAAAGAATACAATTAAAAACATTCAAAAGTCAGCATTAAAATGAATCAAACTGTTACAGTATTAAAACACATCACTCATCAAAATAATAAAAAAACATTAAAAAGATAAAAGTGCTTAAAAACAGTACAGTGAAAGCAGGAGAACATCCTTTAAATACTGTTTTAAGTCTTAGTTTTGCTTCAACAGTGAGGCAGAAACAAGGGAGGCTTGAAATAATAATAATAATAATAATAATAATAATAATAATAATAATTTATATCCCGCTTCTTGACAGCAATCTAAGCAGCTCACAATAAAATCCATACAGCATATCCCCGGACCAACCCCTCCCCCCTTAAAACAGTATTAAATAACAGATAGTTAAAACATAACAATATAAACATATTAGAATAAACCATATCAAGAACAGATTGCAGAGCCCTAAACAACCTCTGCTGAAACACAGAGACATTATTTTCTTGCTTCTCGTTTATATTTGATAAAGTGATTCATATAATTAGGTTAGTTTAGCTGACCAAAGATATTGAATGACAAGGTGAAGCTCTTGCCCTTACAGTAAATCAGAAGTTTGTCACAAATTGTATAATACAACGAAGCACTAATTTGATTTATTTGCTTCTGCATTAGAGGGGATTTGTTTTTGCTGGCAAATCAGGATTAAAAGGCATGCATTTTAATAACTTAACTGACTACTAAGAAGTGACCCTCAGAAGGAATCCTTATCATTACAATTTGATCAAATAATTACACTTTACTAATATCTTTGCTGGAGAGACTATGCAAACATTAAGCTGTGAAAAATAATTAAATATTTTTAATTAGCTGGAGTTAGCTGATCATTGCTATAGCAGGAAACAGAGTCACCAAGGAAGTATACTCCTCACTGGCAACTTAAACAGACTGGGACCAGGATTTTTTACTTAGCTCCCACTGCTGGCCATTCCAGGTCCAAGAAAGCCCAAATATTAAAAAGAACAAAACAACAGATGTTAGTAGACAGCCATTTCTAGGTTTCCTGTTTGGGGTGTCTATGATACACTTTATGCAAAAACCACTACTCTGTGAGTATTTCTGTAGAAGAATTGTTGTTTTAGTTGTGCCATCATCATCATCATCATCATCATCATCATCATCATCATCACCATCATCCCACATTTTCCATTCAGGATTCATAGTTAAAAATTCCCAGAATACAAAAATTAAAAATAAACCATTAAATTTAAATGGTAGCAAAACAAAACAATTAAAAGACAAAAATCCAGCTCATTATATACACTCCATGACCCCCTGAAAAATCTGTTCTTGAAAGCCTACCAGAACAAGAAAGTCTTCATTTGGGTGTGAAAAGATACACATAATAAGGATGGTGCCAGTCTAACCTCTCTGCAGGGCATTTCAGAGCCTGGGGCCTGCCATAGAGAAGACATTCTCCCATGTTCCTACCAGGTGTGCCTCAGAAGGTGGTAGGGCAAAGAGAAGGGTCTCCCCAGCAGATCTCAAAATATGGGAGATTTGTATGGAAGAATATGGTCCTTCAAATAATCTGGATATGAACCTGATGCCTTTTTATAGTTAAAAGTTCTGCCCTTGTGAGCAGGAGGAAATTGACCACTGCAAAACTGATTTCAAAACACAGATTGGGTTTCTCTGAGCTTTAGAGATTATTAAAAAGAAGAAGATGGGTTAAAAATAAGAAAACTTCTTTCCATGAAACCACCCAAACAATTAAAAAAAACAAATCCCTGTCAAATCCATATGTAACAACCATAAAGCTTGCTGGGTGACACATACAGATAGATTTGTCTGCAAAGAGTTGGGTGTAAGTTACATGTCTGCTTCTCCTGCCCATGTTACACATACCCCAGTTATTTTCAAGCCTGGTTTTACTTATACAAAAATATAATGTTCTTCATGCACACAGAAGGGCCAACTATTAAAGAACAGAAAAATGTGAACACCAGAACAAGGAATATATCTAATAGAATATTAAGAGATTTGCAGAGGGTTCAAAATGGATTCATGTACTTCAGGAAGCTTCTTCAATCAGACAAGCGAGCTGTGTGCTCACCCTTCTTCTTCCTCCAGAATAGAGGTTCCCCCATTCTGTTAATTCCCTATGCCAAATATCTCCTCCATTGTTTCTGGGAGATTTAACAATCAGTCTTTTTGGGACTTCTGTCAGAGCTTTGATTAGTATCCAGAGTGTGGGGAAAAAAACACAAAAGAAAGAAGCAATTTTGATGAGCAGTTGAAAATTCATGTCTCCCATATGTCAGGAATTCATTTTTATATTCTAAGCCAGAGAGAAGAACCTTTAGGGAAATTATGCTGGAGTCATAATGTGGTTCAGCATTACATGATGGACAAATTCATATTCCAAATCATGATGGGCTTTTGCATGCATGGCTTACATTAGGTTGGCTCTGAAGTAAGCCATACCGCTTGTCAAATATCAGGAGATTTCTGGTTTCCAAGGCAATCCAGAATCAGTTTTACACTGCCTTTCCTTCTAGGAACCTACCAAACATCCTCCTACCTATCCTGTTCCTTCTCTTCACCCACCTATCAATCTTGTTGTCTCTGCAGTTTCTTACAACCTTACTACATGAACTGATCCAATGGTTGTACCATCTGGTGGCAACCTGTTGTGAGCATGCAGAGAAGGAGTTTGTTTGCTTTTTAGCCCAGTGGAAAAAAAGTTTAAGATAAATGGAATTATGTTTTTCCCAAACCAACTAGAGTAAGATGTAATATTAAATTGAGTTTTATGCAAAATAAGGTGGTGGTGGTTTAATTTCTCAGATGTTTCATGGCCTCAGCTATTTGGGCAGATAAAGACAGACTGGGATTCCATGAGATATTTAAAGTTCCCATATTGCTAAGCTCTTTTCACAAGCTTTTAGAAGAGAGGAGTGATACGCCAACTGAATAGGAAATGACCTACTGACAGCACATAAAATTGTAAATCTACTGGTAGCTGGTGGGTTCCTTGTTATTGGGTGGTGAATTCAGGCTGGGTTTGAATCAAAATTTTAAAAGAGCAATCCAAGGTACTGGATATATTTTGAAGAGAGGCACTAATATCTTAGGCTGCATCCTCATTAGAGAAATAATCCAGGTTGACACACTTTAATTGTCATGGCTCAAAGTTATGGAATGCTGGGAATTGTAGTTTTGTGATACATTTAATCTTTTCTGTCAGAGAGCTGTGGTGCCACAACAAACTACAGTTTCCCAAATTCCATAGCATTGAGCAGTTAAAGTGGCATCAAACTGCATTATTTCTGCAGTGAGGATGCAGCCTTTGGCAGCATTTTTTAAAAATAAAAATCCGACTAAACCTCCCTACTGATAAGGAACCTACCAACTTCTACTGCAGAAACATGAAATCACAATTCCAATAAGAGCTAGTTCATGTAGAAATGAATCAAGCACTAGAATGGGGGTGTGCACTATGAAATGTGTGGCTCATGACATATTATAGCTCTTTACCTCTAGAAATTCCAGCTCTACAACATGCCACAGCTTTGTGCCCAATCCAGTGGTTCTGGTTATTTCTGGTTCTAGATATTCTCCATAGACATAGAGAAAATATGTCTAAATGAATACTCTCCATAATGCAGATGGGATAGCACCCTTCCAGGAGTGTATCCTTTATAAAATGATATAGAATCAAATCTGATCTGTTGCTTATTTTGGGCACAAGACTATTGAACACACCACCTCCATATAAGCAACAGTAGCATATGTATTTGGAAGTTATTAAGGATTAAGCGGATGGCATCCTGAACAAAGAGCTGGATCACTTCAGTGCCACACCTGCAGGACAGCATCCTTATGAGATGACATGGCACCATGCTTCATCCAGTTCTTCCTAGAGTGGCCCAAAGTATACTACAGTGTGCAGACATACATTTACATATTCATTTTGACTTTAATTGGCTGGTATTGATATTTAGCTGGAATATATGATCGTTTCTTGTGCCCAAACAGAGCATTGGAGCAGATGCATTTCTATTTGGTGGAATTTTATAAGTGGTTGCTATCTTCTGCAATGGCTGATGGCTAAAATCAATAAATATTTTGGATTGGATTGGAGTTCCACTGTCAACATTTGTTATTGCAAATATAGCAAAAGAAATTATAAGAATAAGTCTATAATTGTTAGAGGATATTGTGGGTAGGTTAAAAAAATGGTGACCATTGTGCTGATAAGAAAGAATCACAAATGATCATATTAAATATTTAGATTTTTAAAAGCTGTTTTACTGAAATGGGACCAGTTTGAGTACAAGGAGGCAGAGATGTGAGAATATCAAAGAACTATTACTTCACATCAATTTCACACACACACACAACACCTGGACATTTAAAAATATTTTGCATTGATCTATTCATTTCAAGTTAAAGGATGATTTTTCTTAGGCTAGTCTGATTATTCTGTGAAAAAATATTTGAATTTATTTTAAAGTTATGATTTGTAAAGTACAGTACCCATGACTGGTGTTTATGAGGAGTATAACTACAGAAAACAGGTATTAATCTGTGACTTTCATCAGTGGTGTCCCTAGAGTTGGTGCCACTGGTTCAGGTGCCTGTAAGGGGGTGGCAGGGCTGGTGGCATGCTCAGATCCCCTCACCTCCCATTGACTTGTTTGCTTGCGCCCCCTCCCCCAGCTGTCAGCCACCACCCACCAGAGAAGGCAGGAGGGGTGAGAGGAGGGTCTGATCAGGTGTCACTCCTCCTTGGAGGTGTCAACCAGTGTGGTTAACATATCCCAAACATTGCTCCAGGTCATCCATGAAAGCTCTCCATTTGGCACTACCACAGTGACCAGAAGCTGTGGTCTTGAGGCCACCAACTGCTGCTGGGGTCTGCAACAGAGCACCAGCAAGGGGAGCTTCTTTTGCACTCTTTTTTGCATTGTGTTTGGGCTGCCTTAGGCAAAAGCTGGCACTTTTGGTCCATTTGTTTCAGTCCTATATCTATCAAACCTTATGGTACCAACTTCTTTCTCTCTGTTAATCTCAAAGTGTTATAAAGTCCCTTTGAATAAATTAAACATTGTTTCAATACTTGCATTGGCCTCAGGTTCTGCCAGAAAGGTGATAGGGGATGATGGATATGGGAATAAATTGGGCATTGGTTAAGTGTTGAAAGAACAGGGTTGGAAGATACGGGGGGATGGCAGGTGAGCAGTTGCAAGGTTGTTTTGATAACGGGACCTTTGGAATGCAAAGAACTGGAAGGGAGGATGGCACTCCTCAGAACTGTTGGTGGAGGCAATCCAAAGGGGGGGGGGGCTAAGGAGCTAGAGAGTTGAAACGGTGGGAATTGTAGGTGGAGATGAGGTTTGTGCGCCAAGAGACTAGGGGGCAGAGTGAAGATTTCAGTGGGCTTAATTAGGTGTTGTAATGTTGGGGGGGGGGGCAGTTCTGGCTTGAACGCAGTGTAGTGGAATGCTGACTTTGTGTGCTCAATAAACTCCTAATTACTGCAATTGGCTGGTTTACTGACTCCACAGAGTTTTGCTAAACCTGACAGTTTGAGGCAAAAAGGGCAAAACTCAAAAGATTTTTAGGGGGTTATATGGTAAGTAGGGCCTAAATATTCATCATCAGATCCATACTGATCTTAAAAGCTAATCAGGATCAGCCCTGATTAGTACTTGGATGGGAGATTGCCAATGAATAACAGGAACTGTAGAATATATTTCAGAGAAAGGGACTAGCAAAGCCACCTCTGAGTATTCCTTGCCTAGAAAAACCCTATTAAATTCATAGTGTTCCCATGAGTTGACAGTTGACTTGAAGGCACATACACAGACATGGTAAGGAGATGAATGTTGGGGAAATATTTGAAATGTTATGGATTATTCTGTCATATAATGCCTATATTGTAGGTCTAGGACTAGGATTCTACAATTAATGGTGCCTGTGAGGCTAAAAGGTCTTCTCATAATCTAGGAAGCTTAAACTGTTCCCAGTGCTGACAGCTCTTTTTTTTTTTTGTTTACCAGAAAATATGGAGCCTCTTGAGCTATGAAACAACTACACTTCCTATTAACTCCATATTGCATTTAGAGAGTCATATTGTAATTTAAATGGATACCCTAAAATCCACTGCTTTCAACTCAAACTCAGAAGGTTCAAAACAGCAGCTTTAATGTACAGTTTTACTTCTAGAATAGCACAGCTTGTATCTTATTTTACGTAGAACTACTTCAAGTTATTTATTGCTACCAGTATTGGGTGTTATACTGCAGTAATTAAGAATGCAAAACAGATATCTGGTGTTGTAATGAAAGGCAAGTCTTGCCTATTCAGAAAACAGACATGCAGGGGCATAGCAGGAAAGAACTGAAATATATGTTGAAAAAATATTTTTCTGACTATGGAACTCTTTATTTATTTATTTATTTAATTAATTAATTTTATTGATTAAAAAATATCCATCCAATTAACATACCAAAAAACAACAACAATTATGTACATATACATTTAAGTCATTCCATTACAATGAAGATTTGAATAATTTATAAAAGGTGATACGAGATACCATTATTGATGAAAAACAATCCTGTTTACAAAATTATATCTATCAGCTTAAACAAAAAAAAATTGGAATGAGAAAATAAAAGACATCCAGAATTGGTATATCTTGCCATTTAGCTTGTTTCGATAGACTTCTTAAACATGTCATAAATGTAATATCTGTCAAACAGTATGATACCATATATCCTATTTTCCCTGTCGCATATCTATAGTAGTGCTACTTTCCAGAGGTTTAATCCTAAACCAGTAAATTCATTACTACTATATTATATCATAAACTATTATCTAAAAGAGAAGAGAGTTTCTCTGTAATGAATTTACTCAGATCTATCAAGTCTATCTAGAAAAAGTTAATACAAAAATATCTCATTAGTTACATTAAAGAAATATCTTTATCCCATTTCGTTTCAAATAGTTAATCACTGCTTTCCATTCTTTAATAAATTTGTCGTTACTTGAGCCCTTTATTAACCCTGTTAGGGGGGTTGCAGACTGCCAGAAATAGTGCAAATTGAGTCCCCTTTTAGGGTTAGGGTTAGTGCTAGGGAATCATGGGAATTGTTTTTGTTCTGAGACATTGAGCCTTCTCTGTCAGAGAGCTCTGGTGTCACAATAAAATATAGTTCCCATGATTCCCTAACCCTAAAAGTGGACTCAATTTGCACTATTTCTGGCAGTCTGCAACCCCCCTTAGTCTGTCAATCTCCATAGACTCCATAATTTTCGTTAACCAATCTTGATGGGAAGGTACTTGATTGGATTTCTATATAGAGGCGTAAAGTGACCTGGCAGCTGAAAGAGAGTAGAATATCATTTTCCCATGATCTTTTTCTAATTCTTCATCTAAGCACATTCCTAGTAGGAAGAATAGGGGATCTAATTTTAAATTATAGTTTAGAATTTCACTTAAGGTGGTTTTTATCATTTGCCAAAATTCTTGAGCTTTCTTACAACTCCGCCAAAGATGAAATAAAGTCCCATTCTTCTTATTACACTTCCAGCATACATTCGGGTATGCTTTATTAAATTTAGCTAAATGGGCAGGAGTCAAATGCCATCTATACAGCATTTTATAAAGATTTTCTTTGATGTTATAGGTGAGGGTATATTTTATTTTCTTTGTCCAGCATTTTTCCCACTGTACTAAGTTTATAGAATGACCAAAATCTTGTGCCCATTTTATCATTGGCATTTTTATTAATTCTGATTCAAGTTCTATTTTTGCAACAATTTATAAAATTTAGAAATTTTATGCATATTTTTGACCATACTATCTCTTCAAATTCTTTATCTAACACTCCCAATGTTCTTGTCTTTTTGTCTATTAATAGCCGTTCCTGAATTTGCCTAAATGAGAACCAATTACAGTTATATCCCTCCGCATTTAATTGTTTTTGGGATTTTAATTCTATATTTTCTCCTTTCCTATCAATCAAATCTTCATATGTTAGCCATTTCTCTTTTCTAAATTTATTGTCTTTTGTGACTATTTCTCCAGGCGCTGTCCATGTGGGTAATACATCTCTCCAATTTTGTTTTATTTTATACCACACTCTTAGAAGGGATCTGTGTATATAATGATCATTAAAGTTTTTGTGGCATTTAATTTTATCATAAAATAGATAGCTATGCCATCCATATACATTGTCAAATCCCTCTAATTTTAAATTTCTTTCTTTTTCTAATTCAATCCAATCTAGTAGCCAGAATAATACACAAGCATAGTAGTAATTTCTAAGATTCGGTAGGCTCAAACCTCCTCTATCTTCTGAATCCTGTAAAATCTTATACCGTACTCTCGGCTTCTTTCCCCCCCAAAGAAATTTAGAGATATCTTGATCCGATTTAGTAAACAGTTTATCATTCAGTATGATTGGTATATTTTAAAAAAGTTATATTAATTTTGGTAAAATGCACATTTTGATTGTCGAAATTCTACCCAGCCAAGAAATATCAACTTTTGACCATCTTTTTAAATCCTCTTTTATTTCAGCCCATTTTCTAACATAATTATTTTTGAACAAATCGCTGTATTTACTTGTAAAATTTATCCCTAGATATTTAACCAAATTAGATTCTTGAAATTGAGAAATATCCTTTAATTTCTTTTTAACCTCTTGGGTCATATTCATCAATAACATTGTTGTTTTCTCTTTGTTAATTTTAAGACCTGCTGCTGTTGCAAATCTAGTTAATACTTTTAGAAGGATTTCAACATCATCACATGGATTAGAAAGGGAGACTAACAAGTCATCTACAAATGCCTTCACTTTATATTCTTCACCTTTAAAATTGACACCATGAATATCTTTATTAAAATGAATATTATTCATTAAAATTTCAAAATTTCAAATAAACAATAAAGGGGATAAAGGGCATCCCTGCCTAACACCCTTTTCAATCTTAAAGGAAGTCATTAAATCACCATTCACTATTAACTTAACCTCTTGATTTCTATAAATTGAGAAGATCCAGCTGGATATGTTACTTCCTATATCTAACCTCTCCAATAACAAATGCATAAATGTCCAACTTAAATTATCAAACGCTTTTTCTATGTCAAAGAATATTAACGCCAATTTGTCATTAATATTCTTGTTATGAAATTCGATTAAGTTAATCACATGTCGTATGTTATCTTTCATCATTTGATCTGGAAGAAACCCAACCTGATCATCATGTATCCAGGAGAGTAACCATTGTTTAAGTCTGTTTGCTAGGATCATCGCAAAAATCTTATAGCCATTGTTTAGGAGGGATATAGGTCTATAATTTTTTGGGTTAGATTTATCTTTATTTTCTTTTGGAATAAGAGTAATATTTCCTTGAAGCCATGACTCAGGAGGTGTACTTTTCAATATTCCATTCATTGTTTCTAACAACGGAACAGCTAATTGATCTATACACTGTTTATAATAATCTACTGTAAAACCATCTGGTCCTGGAGATTTACCAAGTTTCAGATTCTTAATTGCATCCAAAAGTTCCTGTAGTTCAATTTTTTTGTTCAAATCCTTCTTATATTCTTCTGAAATTTTACTTAAGGGTTGCCCATTAAGATAATCTTTTATAATGTCGAAATTGACTTGTTTCTCCTTATATAAATTTGAAAAGTAATTTAATAAGATTCTTTTCATATGAGAGTGCATTGTGAATAAATGATCTCCTTTTTTGAGTTCTACTATTATTCTTTTTTCTCGTTCACTTTTTTAACAAAGTTGCCAATAATTTCCCCGGCTTATTAGAAAATTCAAAATATTTTTGCCAAGTAAATTTTAATTTTCTATGTATTTCTTCCACTGATAAGATTGAAATTGTTTTTGAATTATTTGAATTTTGTCTTTTATATTTTTCTGTCTTGGGTCTCTTTTTAATAATTCTTCATTTAATTTTAATTCATGTTCTAAGTCTTTAATTTTTTTTCTCGTATCCTTTTAACTTCAACACTTTTTTCATTAAAAAAAACCCTCATGTAGGCTTTAGAAGTATCCCAAACTACATTCATGGGTGTTTCATTGTTTATATTTTGTTGAAAAAATATTTTTAATTCATTTTGTGCTTCCTTGAGTATTTTTTCAATTTTTAGTAAGTTCTCATTTAATTTCCATCTAAATTCTCTAGGGCCTAACTTCATTTTCATAATCAGAGGATTATGGTCTGACCAAATTGCTGGTTTAGTATCTATTTTTATTACCCGATCACATAGTTGGGAAGAAACCAAAAACATATCAATTCTCAACCATGTAGAATGCACATGGGAGAAGAATGTATAATCTTTAGAGTTATTATATAACAATCTCCAAATATCTTTTAAGGCCAATAATTCCTGAAGGTCAAAAAAGCTTTTCGGCAATTTCCCCTGTTGTTTAGTATTGGGCAAAGATCTATCCAGTTGAGGGTCAATTACCCCATTCCAATCTCCTAATGCAACAATAAGTTCATTATTACATTCTTGTAGTTGGGTCAAAAGCTGGACAAAGAAGTTCTTTTTATTAGATAACAGAGCATAGATGCCAACTAGTATTCCCCCCCCCCTAACATTAATTTCCACAATAATATATTGTCCGTTTATATCTGTCTTAATTAATTTAGATTCATATTTATTAGCCACATAAATCACTACCCCTTTCTTTTTACTTTGAGTTGTCATCAAGTAGGCTTTGCCTAATTTTTTCTGTTCTAAATATTTGGAGTCCTTAGTTCTAATATGAGTCTCTTGAAGACAGAGTATGTCTGCCTTGGTTTTTACAAGATAATTAAATATCTTTTTCCTCTTTTGAGGAGTATTTAATCCTCTCACATTCCATGTCAAAATTTTTAAACTCTCCATCCCTGAAGATGAGACCAATTACTTACATTGCTAGTGGTCTCCAACTTCTCCCTCTTCTGTGAGGTCTCCTTCTCTACTTAAATCATTCTCTCCGACATCAGATGAAGTATCCTGCTCTATTGCCGCTCTTTCATTTTCCTGCTGCCAATTCACTGCTTCTTCCTCTTATCTACCACTCTCTTTTTCTAAAAAATCGTCATTCAGTAAATTAGGGCTAAGGCCTGAAATATCTTTCCCAGTTTCCTTGCATTCTTCTGCTTTCCTACTTTTGGATCTGTCTCCCCTTTCCTCCAAATCCCAAAATCTCCGTGCATCATCTATATTTCTCAAAATCACTCTCCTTTTTCTCCACCAGAAGACTAAACCATCAAGAGTGCCCCATCTATAAGGGATACCTTGTTGTCTCAAAAAGACAGTCAAAAAAGAATATTCTTTCTTCTTCCAGAGTATTCTAGAGGGCACATCTTTTAAGATTTGAATCTGGATACCATCAAGAGTTAGAGGGGATTCATTATGCAGCTTCAGAATCAGGTCTCTTATCTGTCTCCTTACTAAATATACTATAATATCTCGGTATATTTTTCTTTTTTGCAGTTAAGGAGTTAAGTTGAAAAATCCTGTCCACTTCTATCTGGAAAGAGTCTTTATCTTTATTAAGGAATGCTGCCAATTTGGAGACAAAATAGTCCATTAAGTTTTCATTTTTATTTTCAGGGAGACCTCGAATTTTAATGTATTTTCCCCTCAATTTTTGATCCCATATAGCCTTATCATCCAAATCTTTTTCTCTTAGTCTCCTGACATCTTCTAATTCCTCGGCTAACCTTTCTTTTTTATATTCCAGATTCCCAATTCTATGATTTACTGAAGTAAGCTCATTTGTTATTTTGTTGATTGTATGCGTTATCTCCTGTAGTTTTGCCCTAATTTTGTGCGTAATTTCTGTCCTAAAACCTTGCATCTCCTGTTTCATGCATTTCCTTATTTCATTTAGGAGATTAGAATTGGTATCAAAGTTTTTAGCCTGTTCTATTGAAGCCCGTCTGGGAAGTTGAGATTGACTCTGTGCCTTGGCTAGTTGATTTCTGGACATCATATTCAAAAACCGAAAAGTCCAAATATATTTTAACACTAGAAGAGAGAGAGAGGAAAAGCAAATCACCCCTTAACACTCTATTACAATAAGTAGGAGGTTCTATACTACTAATTCAAAATGTCATATAAAATTTCACCTGGAATATGGAGTGGGTTAGAGCAGACACTTAACTATTAAATTCCAATTCTACACAACAATCCAAAACTATATCACCAAAGATTTTCCAGCTAAATACCATTAAAGAAAAGTTTTTCCCAAATTCTTATATTTCAATAGGCAATATCCTTTTCAAAACAATTCAAAACATTACTCAGATATAACTTCATAACAGTAAAATGGCAACAAGGGAAAAGTTTTAGCCAATCATATTAACTCTTATTATTAACTCCCCTAGCCCCAGAAGTGGAGAATATATAGAGAGAAAATAAAGTCCACTTGATATTGTTCATAAAATAAAAATATAATCCAGTCTCAAATTAAAAGCTTTTACCTCTCCACTCCACTTCAGAAACACCAAAGAACAGGAGAGAGTCCCCCAAGATATAGCTATTAAGTTGTTTAAGTAAGTCACAATCAAAGAAAACGCTGAATAAGTCGCAGCTGGGAAATGCCTCTGTCTTTTCTCTATGGTCTCTTCTATAGTCTCCTCTCTTTCCTGAGATATTCTATGATACTGCTGCAGGACTTCCTCTTCCTGGTTGCCGCTCTAGACCCAAGGATCTATGTTTTATATATGCTGCTCTTCTTCTCTAAGAATGCACCAGGGTAGTAGAGTGTTGACTTTACTCTGCCCAAACAGGTTTCACATGATGGGAGGGGACCTCTCCACTCCTCTCCAGTCTCCTTCTCTTGTTCCAAGCTGCCTCCCAGGTTCACCTCCTATGGCATACTCTTCCGTCCTGGATAAACGCCTCGCCTCACAAATTCACTCTCCAACAATCCTCATCCTCCTCCTCCTCTTAATTCCAGAACAGGAAAGCAATTGTTTTAACCCTTTCTTAACTCCTCAATGCATTTCCTCTTATGCTGCCTTATATTATTCAGAAAAATATCGACAAGTAATAGACCAACTCATAGCGGTATTCCTTATTTAATTTTTAAATTTTAAGTCTTTCTCTTTTTCATTTGTAGTAAGTTGTTGTTATAAGTCACTTTTATAATTATGGGATCTAGCGTTTTCTTTACTTCAGCAAAGGGGGGATCAATAAGACCACCCCACAACGTATTCCTCAGTTCCCCAATATAGTCTGGATAGAATCTGGGAGTAATCTGCTCTTCTAGTACTCCTTCATTACAGAAAGTCACAGAAAAGTCTCTTTCTCTCTTTCAATTAAAATTTAACATCACTGGTTGACCCAATTCCCAGAAGTTATGAGTCCAAGCGTATACCAATTCACCAAACTCACAAATGAGTTGATATGTGGTAGTTTTAAAAGAGTTGGTGGTGCCCCGCGTCTTCCTTAGGAAGATTGTAGAAACGTGGTCATGTTCTCTCCAGACTGGTTTGCTCTAAGCCTCCTTGTCCCTTGAGGATTGATGTCCATCCAGGGCTCAGGGGCTTCCAAGCAAAAATTTCCTTGGTCCTAGATAGAGTCGTCAGGATCTCCTATACCAAGGAGATACTTTCGGTCCGAATTAAGGTCTCCTTTTGGGATCGATAACCATGTTTCTAGAGTGACTCCCTGGATGCTAATCAGAGAGCCTCTCAAAGGGGCGCCATACCAACCCGGAAGTCCCTGACTATGGAACTCTAATACACTCTCATTGTTATATACAGTAGCCTTTCTCAAAAGGTGCCCTACAAAATGTTGAAGTACAATCCTCATACTGACTGGATGGCTAATGGTGACAGTGGCACAAAATTTCATCTTATGGATACTAGGGTAGGGAAGGCTGCTGTGTACAATGCCTGTGTGCAATTTCTGTGATGCTGTGGGATTACCTTAGTGGATATTCAGGCCTACAAGGGATAATTCACATTTTTACTGTTATTTTCCTCTTAAAAAATAAATTACTTTCAGAAATGTACCTTACAAGAACTTGTTTAGACAGTGCAGGGCTATTTTTTTTCCTCTATGGCTTACAATGATCAAGACACAGTGATTTAGAGAATAGTAAACTGCAATGCTAAACCTATAGAAATATAAATCAATTTATTATAGCCAAAACTGTCATGTGCACTTTTTCATTCCTATCATTCATGGCCACACCATGGACCCTTTTCGTCCCACAGCTGCCACCACCCTATGCAAAGAGCCACTCCTTCACCACCTTCTCTTCTAAAGCTCTTTGCTATAACCTATCTTGTATAAGGTTTAATAGCTTGGATATTCATTCACACTGTAGACAAGTGTTTCATAAAGTAACAACAAAACTTACAATACAAGTAACAGTGTTTCACTTGGTCTTGCTGCACTTGTTATAATTGGTTATAGTTACAAATAATAATACTCTAAAACACTCCTTTCCTTGGAACACTTTAAATTACCCCCACAGAACACTCTTAAACTTTCTTTGGGTACCTTTACCCCTATCTCTTAATCGGCATCTAAGGCTATCAATACCCCTCAGGATATTGTCTTTATTAACTCCCTCACTTGGAGTGTATTATGGGTATTAGGCCCCTCTCTTCTGGACCTTAACCCTGTTCAACTCTGGAACCTTCTCCACAAGACCCTCAGTGTCTGGAATCCAAACCTTAACTGACTTCCAACTGTTCTTAATGGAATTTTCCCCTTACAGTCCAACATTCTATTGGCTGTCACCAGCTCAGTCCTGATTGGTTGTCACCAGGGCTGGCGCTAACTGGACTTCTCTCCACATAAGCTTTTAAGGACCCTCAGATATATAGACTGCCTATGTCATGGAGGGACAACCTTTATGATGAGGACCATTCCCATGGGGAAAACTGTTGGGGATCACTGCTAGTGGACAGGATTTGATAGGGCCAAGAAATATAATCTCAATCCCTTTCTCTCCCCCATTCCTTCTTCCTTCTGGTTTTGTGGGCTACTATATAAAGGACAGATTGTTCTTGAAGAAATCTCATAATACCATTTTCAGAGTGCTTTCAAAATAAGGGCGAGGGCTTCATAAGATCAGACCAAAGGTCTTATGGAACTAGATCCTTTACTATTAAATGTAGATGATGCTGTTTTAGGGCCAATACAGATGGCCCATTTAGGGCAGCTCTCAGCTGCCCCTGTGAGTGGTGGATCGAGGCTGCAGCAACCACATGCTGTGGCCCCGATCCTCCTTTTTGCTGCCCCCAAAATAAGATCTGCTGCGGCAGCTGTTTTGCACCCTTTTGGTATAGCGTGTATACACATTGTGCCAAGAGGGAGGCCGGCATGTGGCTGCCCTGCCCCAACTCCACCCCCAGGCCGGCCCTCTGTGTCAGTCTGCATCGGCCCTTAATCTCTTGCACAAGACCTGGATTGAAACATCTAGTTTTATTTATCATTATTATTACTGCAAAAGAAATGACCTCAAAATAAACTTTGGAAAATTCAAAGTAATGGTCTTTGAAAACAATTTTCTAAATTTCAGTGGACAATTGATTGTAACTATGGAACAGGTAAAAAACTTTACAAGGACAGATTTTCCATCGGTCCCTGACTTGGAAACCTCACATTCAGGCTATTTCTAAAAAGCACAAATAAGTTCATCTGCAATAATTTGTTTTCCCCCTTATATTCCAATTAATTGGAATTAATTAAAGTGTTTAATGCCAAAACTGTGGCATAATTATTATATGCTTCCAGTATTTGGATAGGGGTTTATGTATCTCCTGAAATGGACAAACAACAGACCAAGTTCCTGAGGTCATTGTTTCAATTTCCAAACTGTGTTCCCAATTGTGTGCTGTTGCTGGAAACAGGGGAAAGCCCCCTATGTAATTGAGTTTGGTGGCTTGCCATTAAGTTATGGATAAAGGTTATAATATTTGGTGAGGGCTTAGGTCTCCTTAAACATCTGGCACAAGATAAATTATGATAGGGCCTCTACAGATGGGCAGCTCTGGGCTGCCCCAGGAAGCGGCAGATCATGGCTGCAGCAACCCCACAGCCGATCCTTCCTTTTGCCACCCTGAAAAGAGTGGCAAAATGCCACTCCTTTTTAGGGGTGGCAAAAGGCCGCCCTAAGATCCGGTGTGTGACTCTTCCTCACCCTTTTCGGCGCAGTATGTTAGAATGCTGTGCCAGGAGGGTGTCAGGAAGGCATCAGTGTGGAGTTGGGGCAGCTGGCGTACAGCTGCCCTTCCCCAACTCTACCTCCAGGCCAGCCCTTTGGGCCAGTCTGCAGAGCCCTTAGTTCCTGCTCCAAGTGTGTAGCAAAGAAAGGAGCATCTATTGGCCTCTCCTCATCTCTTCTTTCACATCTGGGCTTGGATATTGCTCCTAAGGTCCAAAACACACTGCAGAAATAATCTAGTTTGAGAGCACTTTAACTGCCCTGGTTCAGTGTTATGGAATCCAAGTAATCATGATTTTTGAAGATTGCTCTTGGCATTTCTTCAGCCAGGAAGGGGAATTCTTAAGTACGTTCCTTCAACACTCAATATATGGATATTGATGAAATATTGATGAAATAATCCATTTGTGGGATTGGTGACCTTAAAGTAAACTTTCATTATGATGTCTAGGTATAATGTGCCCTGAGGTGGCCACCCTGCCCGATAACTCAGCCAAGCCACTTCACAAAGTGTTTCAAAGTGTTTTCTGGAAGAAGGGTTCCCCAAACTGCTAGCTAAACCCTTTCTTGATGTTCTTCAGCATGCACTCCAAAGGAGTTTCAGGCTGTTTGCTATGATTTCCACCCATTGCCTCCCGCTAATCAAACAAAGACAGACACAGAGGGAAAAGGAAATGGGGCCACCTTAAAGGGTCTTTTTTCCTGGAACAAGAGGAGTTTTAACACACAATTATTCACCACTGGCCCACAACACCGGATCTCAGCACTAAGAGCGTACCTTAAGGTGTAACTGCCTTACGGACATTGGAGGGATGATCACAGTGGCCTTTCTCTCACACATTCACACACCACAATCTACCTCCCCACTCTCAGTAATTCCTGTACTGACTACCTTGGACCCTTGGTTCCTGAAGTTTCACAGAGTCTCCCCTGGGCAAGAGCTTTGCTATTAGTTCAGCAAACCGGGAGGTGTCCGGGCTCCCATTCCTTTTCTTTTGGGCCTATTCTCTTGGTTCCTTTTCCTTGTACACTTACTATCTATTCTCCCCTTATACTTGTCTGCTCTTGAAGAGGCTTCTTTTCCCCTTCTGTGTTTGCAAACTACCAGCGCGATCTCTTGTGCTGGTCCTCAGGCTGGAGGCTGCTCCCTGTTCAGGCAGAAGATTTCTATGTCCGCTCTTTCCACTTAAGAGGTTGGAATGTGCACCTGAGCTTCGATGGATGTCATCCTCCGGAACCAGGAAATAGCTTGCAGCCAAGGGGGATAACTCCCCACCCTTCTCTTCCTCTTCTGCTTGCTTTAGATCCAAGTCATGGCACCATAAAATGTTATGGAAATAAACTATTTGTGGGCTACTAGCCCTCAGCACCTTCTGTTACTTGCAGAGCAGAAGAAAAAGAGGGGACTGAAGTCAGTTGTAAACACAGGTTTATTATGCCGGCAGACCCAAAAAGAATTAGCATTCCAAAGTTTTGGCTCCCAAACAGAAGAAAATGGCTTCATTTATACACCTCCAGACAAAGAAATCCAATTCTTGTATCTTATTGGATATTTCAAACCTTAAACATATAGAATCTCAAGCAATAAGAGTAAAGATCTCAGAATACATTATAATATACTTAACGTACATCTGGCCACAAACCAATGCCCCTTATCAGCAGAAGGTGGTATCATGGTTTATTATGCCGGCAGACCCTTTGCACAGAGTGCCTGCATCTCCTATCAGTGATTTATTGTGGCTGCCATACACCACTCTGGCGTCTTAATGCAGCAGGTCCTTCAAAAGGGCAATCTGTTTCTAAACATTCTTGTTGTTAAAACCTTTCAGCATTTCATCCCTTCTCAGAGGCCTCTACTCCGAGAATCCTCTCTATGTGGCTGCTTGGCATCTATTTTTCTACATTTCTAACATAGATAAAATATATTGATTATTGAAACTCTTCCATCTCAGTACAAAGGGACAATGTTGAGCAACTTCTCTGATTCTTGTATTAGTGTGGGAAATTTCATTTTGAAGAATTTGATGGCATGTATATTTTGATTGAATACTTTAATTTTGGGTCTATGGACCATAATAAATCATGACTGACTGACAGATATATGGAACTATAGCTGCAGATCACACATTTTTTCTACTGCATGTGCAAACTGGCCTCTTGCCTATGAAAGCTGAGGCCATAAAGAACCCTCAGATCCATATGTTTGCTACAACATCTTTTGCAAAGTGAGTTTCAAAAGTGCTACAAGATACCCTTGCATACTGATGACTGATAATATTATTGGCAGCGTGTAAGCAATTTACATAGAAGTTGATCCCATTCAGATCAGTGTGACTTATAAGAAAGCATAGTTAGGGTTGAGAACTTCATGTCCTAGATGTGGAATTCTGGTTGAATGTTAGAGGACAGCAAAAACGATATCTAGAATCTTGAAGAAACATGTACTGCTACCAAACCATTGAAAGTTTCACTTGTATTTATTTCATCCTCCAACTGCAGGTGTTTTGTTTTTGGGGAATTTTGAAGAGGCAGCATTTGTCTTTTCCAGGTTTGCAACTTTTTAAAAGTATAACAGGTCTTTAATTTATTCTCTCATACTGCTGCTTACTGTTTCTCCTGCATTATGCAGACATGGGTGAATGCACACACACACACACACCTCCTCATTTACAAATTAATTATACTGGTGCTTCCTGAAGCAACACAAATAAAATCTGTCTGATCTGCTTGGAGGAAGAGAGATTCTAGTAAGTAAAATTAGTCAGAGATAAACAAAATATTGTCATATAGAATGATGTGATGATAACAATATCCTCCTATACTTCCTCCCATTTTAAAAATTTATAAATGACTCTAATCTCTGCTAGATATAACCAATTATACTCAAAAATAAGATCTGATTTATTTGTCTGTTTGTTTGGCAGATGAGTTTAGCATTTTAAATGAAAAATAATTAAAAATACTATACCAAGAAAGCATCAATCTGGTGAGAAGAATATTAGTGGCTTTATGTGTTTGTGAATAATACTTCAGTTCATATCTCATTTCATATCTCAGCCTCAGTTCCTTTTCAGTTAGAGGATAATCATGAAGGCCTGCCTTGCAGAATTATTGTAAAATGTGGCATTTTTGAACATCCTATCAGCATAACATTGTTATAGAACTGCTGTTATTGTTTTACACAAAATATTCATTATTATTGTATATGTATTTTGTGTTCTCATAGCAGAGGAAAGGAGCTGAAACAATGTTAGAATATGGATGGGTTATACAGTCAAAGGTGAAATGTAGAGATATGTGTGTGAAATTTCCTCATGGGAACAACATCTAGAGAAACAAAGAGAACTTGGCCCAGATGGCCAAGAAGTCATACCATGGATAGTTGTAGGTGGGAAAAAGATAGTCAATACATCAACATCTGAGCTCATAAGAGAAGCAGTCACATGGGGGATGATGGACAGCAAGAGGCTGGGTTAATACACATCATACAGGCATTATCCAATCAACATATGGTGGAGTATGGTGGAGTATGGAAGGTGGAGTATGGAAAGGGCCAAGAGAAATCTTTAAGTATGTTTATATTTATAAGCATTGTGCATGTGTGCATGCGTGTTAGACAGTGGTTTTAACTATGTAGTTTTTGGCTTTTAGTTTTTGAATATGCTTATACTGCTTTTACAATGTAACTCCTGGATCTGGAAGCATGGATCTGTAACTTCTTCTTAACTTTCAACAAAACAAGTTGGGATCCTATGCTTTTGGATCTGCTAAAGATGTAATCTCTCATGGTTGAACTGGATAAGTTCAACACAATGGATTTTACTAAGGGCCTTTGCAGACTGCTATAAATAGTGCAAATTGAGTCCACTTTAACTGCCCTGGCTCAGTGCTAGGGAATCATGGGAATTGCATTTTTTTTCTGAGACATTGAGCCTTCTCTGTCAGAGAGCTCTGGTGCCACAATAAACTACAGTTCCCATAATTCCCTAGCACTGAGTCAGGGCAGTTAAAGTGGACTCAATTTGCACTATTTCTGGCAGTCTACAAAGGCCCTCAGTTATCTTATTTTTATTTTATATACATTCAGCTCCTTTTCTATGCTATGAGAACACAAAAAGACTTTACAATGTGTCTTCTTGACTGAGGAAGAAAAGATCCTGAAGAAGAGAAGCTGAGCTAGTTGATGGTAAGAGATACAAAGTGGCTGTGGATCACAGCAGCCAGCTAGTTCTGCAGACTCTGCTGGGTATCTAAGAGCATCACTGCAACACCCATCATCCACACACTGACAAAGGTTATGGGCCCAGAAAAAGCTAGTCTGCCAAAGGACAAAGAGGCCAAATGTCCAGAAGGAAAGGAGCCTGGGAGATATTCTCCACCTCAGTTTCAACATAGAGGAATGAATGGACAAACTGTTCATTTTTTCAAAATACTTGTTTTTTGACAATAGAAGGTTTTTGGGTTTTTTGTTGTTGTTTTTAGATACAATGAAATTAGCATAAGCATTCTGAAGGATGACCTACAAACTGATGTCATTTTCCCTCTCCATAATAATGAGCTTGCAAACCAAATTTACTAGCATCTCTGAACTCATATCAAATGCTCTGCTTATTAATTTTCATGTTTCGAAACTGATAGGATTATGAAGAGAAGAGAAGCTGGTTCAGGAAGGAAAATAAATTCTGATTAACTTATGTTAAAACAAAAATAACCAATTTGTGGCACTGAAGAATCATAGAATCATAGTGTTGGAAGAGACCTCAAGGGCCATCCAGACCATCCTCTGCCATGCAGGAACATAGAATCAAAGCACCCCTGACAAATGGCCATCCAGCCTCTGTTTAAAAACTTCCAAAGAAGGAGACTGTACCACACTCCAAGGGAGTGCGTTCCACTGTTGAACAGCTCTTAATGTCAGAAAGTTCTTCCTAACGTTGAGGTGGAGTCTCTTTTCCTGTAATTTGACTCTACTTCTCTGTGTCCTAGTTTCTGGAGAAGCAGAACACAAACTTACTCCATCCTTAATATGACATTCCTTCAAATATTTAAACAGGGCTATCATATCACCTCTTAACCATCTTTCCTTTAGGTTAAAAATATCCAGGTCCCTAAGTCTCTCCTCATAGGGCATGGTTTTCAGACCATTCACCTTTTCTGCTGCCCTCCTCTGGATATGCTCCAGTTTGTCAACATTCTTTTTGAACTGTGGTGCCCAGAACTGGGCACAGTATTCCAGGTGAGGTTTGACCAAAGCAGAATTGAGTGGGCTTATTACTTTCCTCAGTCTAGATACTGTACTTCTATCAATGCAGCTAAGAATTGCATTGGCTTTTTTTAGCTGCCATATCACACTGTTGACTCATGTTCAACTTGTTGTCCACTAGGACTCCTAGGTCCCTTTCACATGTACTGTTGTCAAACCATGTGTTCCTCATCCTATATCTCTTCATTTCATTTTTTCTTCATAAGTGTAGTACCTTACATTTTTTCCCTGCTGAAATTCATTTTGTTAGTTTTGACCTTGCTATCTAATCTATTAAGGTGATTTTGAATTTTAATCCTCTCCTCTGGGGTATTAGCTACTCCTCCTAATTTGGTGTCATCTGCAAATTTGATAAGCATGCCACTTATTCTTTCATCCAAGTCATTGATAAAGATCTTGAATAACACTGGGCCCACGACAAAGCCCTGTGTCACCCCACTGGTCACTTCTCTCCAGGATGAAGAGGAGCCATCACTGAGCACCCTTTGAGTTCAGCTGGTCAACCAATTACAAATCCACTTAACAATTGCATTGTCTAGCCCACATTTCATTAGCTTGTTTGCCAGAATATCATGGGAGACTTTGTCGAAGGCCTTATTGAAATAAAAATATGCTCCATCCACAGCATTCCTAGGTTACCATTTCATGGCTCATGGGTCACATGAAACAAATGAATGAAGATGTAACATGATTATGCAATGGAAACTGATATTATTTTATTTCTATATATTTAACTTGTTTTAATAAAAATAAAGTTAGAAAAAGAAAAAGAAAAAAATCACAAATGTCTGGGTGGGAAAGGTGGGGAAATGTTGCACATCATTGTGGAACTAGCACAGAAACAGAATATTGGTGGAATTCTGAGAATCAAAAAAGATAACCACATCCCATGATGTCCACAACCATGAAAATGCACACCAAGAAAGAAAACCATTTGGGATGACCAAAAGTGACAATGCATAATTTCCAATATGTCTCATGATATTTGTGGGTATTTTGGGAAAACCCACAAACAGCATACAATGCCTCCCTAAAACTAGCCCAACCCCACCATTTTGGCTGAAATATATATAGATGTATTATGGCTTGTGTGTTCAAGGGCCACACTGAAAGCCCCTCAGATATCCAGACCAGACCTACGAGCTGCATCATTCCCATCCTTTTTATTCTTCTTGCACACATGTCTACCATACTCCATTTTTCTCATCAACCACAACTTTGTTCTATTGTCTATGTATATGTGCATATACACCTCCTTGGTCACATTCAAAATATGAACATCAGAGAAAAGATTCATCCTGTTAATATGATAAGTCTCTTCATTTTGCTTCAAACTGTGACATTCTGCAGTGTCTCAGAGGTATCAGTGGTTTCCCATGCATGCTGGCCATGATGTCTCACCATAATAATAAATGGGAAGGAAAGAAGACATGCTTGGGAGCAAGTGTTTTATGATGAGAACATTTGGCATGAAGCTGCAATGTACAATTTCATCAACTCACTGCAATCAAATTTTCTTTTGATCTATACAAATTGATTAAACCTTTTTCTTGTTTTAACAATTTGTTTGTTTTAACTGTTGTAAATTTCTTTGAGTCTCAAACTGTAAAAAACAAGGGAAATATATTATTATTATTCCAATATTTTTAGCTAGGATTAATACACTCACTTTATAAATTTTACTGTGGTCATTCTGAAAGAAATGCCTCATGATAGTTGGCTGTGGACATCAATTTTAGTTCCTCCTTTGTTTTTTGGTTTTGCTTATGTTTTGTAAAGCTAACTACTTTTTGTTGGCTACAGTAGAAGAACCACAAATAAGCCCCTCCCATTTCATGTGCTCTAGCTTCACAGATTTTTCTTTTTGAAAAAAGAAAAAGAAAATGGGGCCAATGTTTCCCTCCTATTCTTAAGTATTTCCCAGCTGCAGCATATTCCATATTCCATATTCCAGCCACATAGCATCACTTCTGAAAGATAAAAGTTCAGTGTAGGGTCAGGCATTGTTTCAACAGGTCATCTGATAAAGTGTTAATACAATATGTTAGCAACATGTTTGGTGTTAGATCTTGTACATGTTACATTCAAAGCTTTCCTCTTTGTATTGCCCCCCCCCCAAAAAATGTGCTGAAAAACAGAATGCTTTTGCCCTCACTTCTACATTTTTGTTATTGTTGCTGCAGAGATCCTATCTGTACAAATGGGGGGGGGGGGGAATCCAGCCGTGTACTTCAAAATTACTACAACAATTACAATCAAAATTACTACAACACCTTGGATTATGTTTCTACAACAAAATTACTAAATAAATAAATAAATATAAATTAAAAAAATATTTTTTAAAAAAATAAAATATATATGCATGCACACTCTCTCACCCCCAGAAAAGTCATGGCAAAACCCCTGTGGAAATTTTGCCAAGAAAACCCCAAGAACAAGTAATAACAACAATAATATCATCATGGCAGGCAGCAGTGGGGGGCGGCAGTGGTGGTGGCAGGACCAGCCTGGGGCCGGTCCAAAGGCCTCGGGGGGCTGCATCCGGTCCCCGAGCCTTAGGTTGCCTACCCCTGGATTAATAGATTTGTTGCATTGTGCATATAAGAAAAATTTATACAATAGAGATGGAAACTGTGCCCCTCCAGATGTTGTTGAATTCTAATACACACCACCCTTAGACAGCATGACCAATGGCGAGGAATGATGGGAATTGTCTTTCAAGGACATTTGTAAGGTCAGTGGTTATGCACCTGTGCTTTAAAACATGTGCATAATCAGCTAATCCTCTGTTGCCCCACTTTTTCAACTGCTTTTAAAATGTTTCAGTTTTTATTTCCTCATCCAGCTTTTCCCCTTTGGCGTCAGCTTACTTCACTGACTGCAAATTGAGTCCAAAGTGCACAAGTAATTTCCATTCAATTATAGAAGATAGAGGAAGGGATAGAATCTTGCATTTCCCAATAGATTAAGGCAAAAGCATACTGCTGCATCATCTCTTAGATTATGTGTAAATCTGTATTAATAACTGTTGCCTTCTTAATCACTGATGTTGCTTGACCACATGTGTCCTAGTTTTCATCTGAAATGTTAGGGGATATAGATGTCTGTTTTTGTTTTATATTCATGCTATGAAAAGGTGTGAGTTGTTGCTATATCAGCTATTTGGTTTGTTCTCTCTGTCTCTTTTTTCATTTAAGAAACTGTATTGGTGTACTTTTTTTAAAAAAAAAATTAATGACCAAAAGTAAACTGTATTGTGGCTGAGAATCCAAAGGCTTGTGGCTCCAAGAGCTAGTTCTGCTGCTCTTTGAGTCAGAGGCAGAATCCAATGTCATTTTCCATTATGTGAATACAGCATCCACAAAAGAAGAGAGAAGCCTCTGATTAGACACTGTGACTGAAATTAATAGGAAGTGATAGGAGCTCAGTAAAGGCTTGATGCTTTCTCTGTGTGACCTCAAGGTCTCTTTGGCTTTTGGCTTAAGTATACTAAATGAGCAGGAATGGAAAAGACCTCTGATTAGGTGTTAGGATCAGATCTAATTAGGAGAATTTATAATTAGCTCAAATATGTGAAAGTGAGGTCCCAACAAAGCGTCTCAGAACTGTGTACCATTATGTTTACCAGAGGACCAGATCTCTTAAGGGATCTCTTAAGAGACACGGAGACGGGCTTATCCAATTAAAGTCTAAATATTTATTAATTAACAAATGGGGAAAAACTGCACACATCCAAATATGGCACACACACACTAGAAGAAAAGATGGGTGAAAGCGGGGATAGCTTGAGACGAGCTAGGCTGAGGGGAAATACTTACTTTTGAAGGCTTCTCCAGGCTTGGCTGTGAAGGTTGATGATAATGGTGATGAAGCACAGCTGCTGAAATGAGGGGAAGGAGATGACGGCAGGAGCTAAATCAGAGTACAGACAAACATGGAGTCTGCATGCACTCTCAAGATAGCACATGGAGCCTAGAAATCCAAGGGTTCTTATAGGGAATTCCTGCCTTCTAGCTATAAGCCTAATGGCTGTCGGACAAAGGCATTGATGGGTTTAGCTTTGTCAACCTAGGTGTGAGCATAGTGTAAACAATGCATTTGGTTTCAAAACTATCAAGGAAGGGAGGCTAGAGAAAAGGGTGCAGTCAAATCTGATCACTGCCCCATTAAGTGTGAGACTCAAGACAAACACCATTAGGTGTCCTTTCCAATACAATGGTCTTTCCCTTTTGGCTATTCCCAAACATGTCTGTTAGGGAATTTTCCAGTGGTCTTGGGCAGGTCGCTCAGTGCCTACATGGCCTGCCATCTAGGGGATTATGGCTGACATCCCTCAGAGGTCAGTCTGGGGTCATAGAGGGACTCCATGTGTCCAAAATTTTATGAAAACGCACATATGCTAACATAGGGTCCATAGTCCATATAGCCCACATATAATCCTCAAGGACTATAGATGACCAAGACTTGCATTTCCCCCTGTAACCTGCATAGCCCATCCTACCTTTTCAAAAGTACTTTGAAAGACTTTGTTTTTCAAATGTGCTATCCGTCCAGCTTTAAAACTCTTTATCCCAGCTTAGTGAGGAAAGAATAAGGGGTGAAGGGAAGACACAGTATGTTTATATAGAAAGATAGGAAGTTGTGAAAAAAATATGAGTGAGTTGTAGCAAATGCTAGATGTCTTTGTGTTGGGAAAGGTGAGAGTGAGAGATGTGTCTGAGAGCAGTTGTGCCACTAGGGTTGGTGTCATAGAGTGCAGTAACTCAGGGTGTTACACACTTCTGTTGACCTCTTTGTATGCTGCACCATGAAGAATCCTTCATTATGTTTTTTGTACTAATCTTATTCATAAATTTTAATTCCCATATATCACTGAATGTAATGGTAATAGTTGTGGCCTAAACAACCAGCAAAATTAAATATTATACCTTTACATTACAATATCATGTGTACAACTTACACATATTCACGTGTGCACAGGTTCATGTCATTAAAGTGAAAATTTGGTAAGATGTGATTTTTTAAAAATAATTTTATTGAGTTTTAAAAAGAGTATAAAAGTATATATATTCAATCAAACTATTTATACATAACATAGACATATCACATACATAAAGTACAAAAGAAAGAGGAAAAACGAGAAAAAGGAAAGAAGAAGAAGAGAAATAAAAAAGGAGAAAAGGATAGGAAAGAAGAAAAGAAAAAGGAAAAAGGAAAATAGTATAAGAAAGACAAAGTAAAAAAAAAATCCAACATCTCACACACATTTCTCCCCTACTGCATGACTGGGATTGTGATCTAATCACTCTTTTTGATTATCTAAGAATAAAGTTAAACCAAATTTATTTACCCTTCCATTTTTGTAGAGTCTTTTCCTTTCAAATCATGATTAATACACAAGTATCACTTACCTACACAAGTCTAGTGATATTAAATTATTTCATTCAATATCTTGTTCTCTAATCTGATTCTGTTCCTAAAATGCTAATTTCCCCCCACTTTTTTTTAAAGATATACTATAATCTTCTTCTTCCATTCTTCTTTGTACACATTCGAGGTGTTATTCCTAATTCCGTTCATTAGTTTGTCCATTTCTAATAAATCCAAGAGTTAAATGTCCAGTCCTCTATCATTGGTATCTTAATTTTCCAGTTCTTGGTGTAGAAAGATGTGATGTTTTTTTAAAAAAATTTAAAAAAATTAAAAAAATAAAATTTTACGTTTTTAATTTTTTAAAAAAAACAACAACAACAACACTGGGGCTTCTCTTTTCTCCTGCCAATGACCCTTGCCCCACTCACACCATCTCTTCAGCACTTTAAAGGGACACAGGTGAACTCCACAGCCCATTTTTGCCTAATGACACCCCTGACTGAGAAGAAAGCTTATATATGCATATTTATATGTGTGAGAGTGGGAATTCTGGGGAACAACAACACTAGCTTTGCCATTTCCACCACATAGCACCATGTGCAGCCCTCAGGGACCACTCCTGCTCACAGCAGATTATGTATGCTTACCATCCCAAACTCTGACCACATTTATTATTTATTTATTTATTTATTTATTTATTTATTATTCATGTTGTTTATATAAACATTCCCCTAAGTCTTGGATAGAATGGAAATTATTTGGTAGAGATATCACTGGAACCATGTACTTCCCAGCTCTGCAAGAGCTGTTTGTCCACGACCATTACTTAGTAAAAAATTCAAGTTAATTAGTGTCTTTGGCTAGGAAGATATTGGTTGTTTCATGGATCTTTTCAACATTTCTGCTGTTAAAGTGAAATTAACTTGTTTTTAGTTTCTCAGAGGGCTTTCTAGGTGACTGCTATAAAATCTGGCAATTTACCTGATTTGCATTTGTGGTATCCTGGCACTGCAGTACTAGGATTGAATGTAGAGTCTTTAAGGAACTCAGTTATCCTGCAGCTGGGCTACGTCATATCTGTTGCTTATGAATCTCTATGGTTATGAGTTACATTACCACTGTATGCATGTATAACTCTTTGCTAGTTTCATATGCTTGTAGGTACTCAAAACTCCCCCCTCCCATCTGTCTATAATTTTAGAGCTATAGAGTTGAATCACAAATAGCCAAAGAGAAGGAATCCCAATTAAACAGAGAGGCACAACAGGAAATGCACTTTGAGTCAATTATTTTATGGTCTGGATAGTGTGATCAGGCAAGAAGCCAAAGGCAGAATTTTGGTTTCTAGAGTGTCTCCTGATGCTAAGTTCACTGGTAGTTAAAATGACATTTTCAAGGCATTCCACTATTTAACTGACAAAATAATGCAGAATATTGGCCTAATCCAATTGTTTATCCCACCTAGAGTACAGCAACTATGAATGGGTGTTGATTTCTCAAATTCTCATTGATTCAATGGGTCTCCTCTAGTTGAGACTAACAATGATTGGATTTAGGCCGTAGTGCAGGGGTAGGCAAACTGTCTGCTTTAAGGGCCTAGGGACTTCAGCTCCCAGAATCCCAGATTATTGGCCAACATCCTAGACTCTTGGCCAACATGGCTGAGGCTTCTGGGAGCTGAAGTCCCTCAGCCCTTAAAGGGGACAGTTTGCCTACCCCTGCCTAATGTTTAGATTCTGTCCATGCCTCCAGGTCAGTATAAGGGGGGAAGCAGACGACACAAAGGGCCGTTTTGGGGGCAAGGAAGGAGAGGGGCAGCTGCACGGTGGGCACCCCAACCCCTTCCCGAAGGCATCATCGGAGCGCCGGCCCCTCCGCATGGCCGGCGCTCCGATGATGTCTTCCCACTGCAGCGTTCGCACACGCTGTGGCGGAAGAGTCACCGAAGGTGCGCCACCAGCCTTTTGCGGCTCACCTTCGGTGACTTGTGGAAGGAGCGCTATTTTAGTGCTCCTTCCAGGGGCAGCGAAGCTGCGCCGTGGGGCCGAGGTGTGGGGATACCTCGGCCCCGCGGCACAGTTTCCCAGGGCGGCCATGACCGCCCGTCTGCTTCCCCCCTAAGAGTCCTTGTTCATTTAAGGTATCTTTAACTCTTCAGCATTAGACATAGGGACTTTTCAGTAATGGCTTTTTCCCAATGGAATTATCTCACCAAGATTATATGGATGACCAGCTCAGCTGTAGTACCTGAAAAGCTTATGAACACCAAACATTTTATGTGACATTTCAATAATGTGTTTTTACTAGATGCATTGCTATTTTGTTGCTGTAGCTTTGAAAATTATTTCATTTGGGGTAAATTACATTTTGATATATATTCAGATATTTGATATTTTTTAAATTTTAAAATGTTAGTAGAATTAATAAATTATTGTGATTTTGTTTATATACTCTTATTCTCCTATTGACCTTGTCCTTAAAAGAAGCTAATATTTTATGTGAAGTTGAAGAATACTTTCATCTAGAACACAGCCTCAAAACCCCAAAACCCCACAAAAACCTATAGCTAATATTTTGTAATTAAAATAATAACTAAAAATAAAATATAAAAAGGATGCTGTAAAACATTCAGTAGGTTAAAAATAATGAAAAGATGTTTTTTATTTGATTCTCATATCATTTTTACTTGGGAAGATGCTTTAATTTGGAAATGGTTTTATTCATAATATTTTATTTTCGTTTTTATATATACATTGTTCAAAATTCAAAATCCAAGATGCATCAGAGCAATGTGTCTAATCAGATGTCTGATTATATTTTTCAAAAACAAAAACAAACAAACAAAAAACAACAAACCACTGAGTTTCATTTGTATATGTTCAGTCTAGGGATTCAAATAATATTTAAAAATATTTGACTGACAGATGAAAAATACTAACAAAGAGAATACTGGAGAAATGAAAATCTTCAGTTTGGGACTTCCAATCTCCAATATTTGAAGCAAGGCAAAAACAGTCACTACAGAAATACAAAATTATTAGGGATAGTAAATAATTCTCAGTTGTGCCATTTAGTTTGTGGCCTCCATTTTTCTTTATTTTTGTGCAAGCTGATCCCTCAGATCATCTTTCTCTCTCCCACCTCTTGAAATAAATGAAAAAGGGATTATACAAGGAAAACAGAAAACTGATATATATTCATCATTTTCTGTGAAAAAATATGATTTCCTGTGTGTATGTAAGTAAATGTTGTGGCATGCCAGATGTTGAGCAAACTTCCTGGTTTCTCAGGACAGTAGACAATGCAAAGAGGCTCACCAGGACCCTACTAGACCACCAAGCATGCTTGGAGGGCTCTTTTCAGCACAGTGAGTCACTGTTTGTTCAACCTGCTTTAGTATAAAACCAGTGTGTTGCATTAGAATAAGTAAAAAGGAATGATTGGTGTTAGTGGCCAGCTAGACCGATAGGTGGAGTCAGTTGAGAAAGACAAGTGCAAGCTATCCTCTGACAGAGGCAGAGTGATTTTATAGTCTGAGATAATATTGAGATGAGAATTACATTGCTAAACATACTGTTTCAAGAGCCATCATCCTGAGAGGAAAATTTTGGGCCTAAGCAGATAGCACAAAGCGCCGTTTTTGAGGCCAGGAAGGGGAGGGGCAGCCTCACACTGGGCGCCCCAACCCCTTCCCGAATACGTCATCAGAGAGCCTGTTGCTCCAGAAGGCTGGCGCTCCGACGATGCACTTCCGCTGCAGCGTCCGCACACGCTGCAGCGGAAGAGGCACCGAAGGTGCGCCGGAGGCCTTTTGCAGCACATCTTCGGCATCTTGCAGAAGGAGCGCTATTTTAGCGCTCCTTCCTGGGTCTGGGACGCTGTGGCTCGGGGCCAAGGAGTGCGGATACCTTGGCCCCAATCCACAGCTTCCCAGGGCGGCCCCGTGTTGCCCCTCTGCTTCCCCCCAAAGTCTTTCAGGTAAATTTACCTTGAAGTAAATGCTTGCATTGATTGTGCAACGTATTTTTTACATTTGAGTGTATCCACTGTTGCTTTTTATGCATATTAAGTGCACATAGAATTGTGGTGCTGCTCAAACTATGACTGTTATTTTCTTCTTATTTCTTTATAGCAGAAATTGTGCAGAATCTGCATAATTAAAATCACATACTGATAATTTACCAGCTGGCACAGACAGGATTTATAGACGGGGCAATGGGATAGTGACAGGAAGGCAACTACTGCAACATTTTCTGCTTACCTTTCCACCATGGTAAGAGGGATATTTCTCAATAACTTTTGACTATCAGATCCTTATAAAATCCCCATAGGCCCACCTTGGATTATGTTTCTTAAAAAACTTCCATGGACCCTCAGTAATAAAAGAGTCACTTTTATTATTTTCTAAGTATTTGGTAGGGTTAGCCACTCCATCTGTCCTTTCCCAGCTGGTCATTTCAAGCCATTCAACAAAAATATAGTTTTGAAAATGAACTCTTTAAGCCAAAATCTTTAGCAATGATCATCATCCCATCTGCTCTGTCTGTGTTCTCATCTTCATCAGATGCCTGTCCCCATCATGAGGCTATCCATTGATCAAGATGCAGTAAGTACCTAAAATTAAGCCTTGTGCCAGCCAACCCTGTTTTCCTGTATGTTATCTATTTGCAGTATGATGATGTTTCAATATCTCAAAGTATTTTCATTAATGTGTGTGTGTGTGTGTGTGTGTGTGTGTATTAGGGTAATCCAGAACATCTTTTATGACATTAAGCATGCAAAATTTGGAATTTTGAGATCTAATTTGCACAAGAAACTGTGACTGAAGTTACCTTTGAATATTTGCAACATTTCTTAAAACTCCAGCATAGGCCCCTTGTGGATGAAACAGTGAAGACAGGAACAGTGAAGAGAACTCAAATAAGTATTTGGTATGACTAATGAAATGTATCACAAGTGTTCCACATAATCTTTATTCCAACTAACAGATGACTTTACCTTCTTTTCCTTCTGCAATGATTTTTTTTGGTCTAATTTATTGTATCCAATGGTGAGTGAGGATCTACGTTTTAAGCATTAATACACACTTCCATGCAACTTTTCAAGGCAGATGTCTTTCAGGCAGCTGGTAACATTACAAACAACCAATAATAATATTGCCAGAATTGGATTTTTTATCACTATAGCTTTTGCCTTTTGTTAGATAGCCAAGCCATGGTATTCCCCATCATCATGTATAGATGCAAGAGCTGGACAGTGAACAAAGTGGTTAAGAAAAAAAATCAATTTATTTGAGGTGTGGTGCTGGAGAAGAGTGCTAAGAAAACCATGCATATCCAAAAAGACAAACAAATGGGTCTTTGAAGAGATTAAGCCTGAAATCTCGCTGGAAGCCAAGATGATCAAACTGAGACTGTTGTACTTTGGTCACATAATGAGAAGGCACAACTCATTAGAAAAGAAAAGGTAGACGGAAGTAGAAAGAGAGGAAGACTGCTAGATGGATGAATTCTGTTAAGGAGGTCACAGTTATGAATTTGCAGGAACTAAGCAAATTTATTGTATGCAATGGTGAGTGAGGATCTACGTTTCAAGCATTAATACACACTTCCATGCATTGCTAAACATACTGTTCACCTCATTTCAGTCCTGTTCTAGTCTAATTCCTTAGTTCTATGACCCAGCTTGAATATTTGTAAAGCTACCTAGTCAACATTTCTCAGGAGCTTTGCTATGCAAATGGGAAGGAATAACTCTAAAATGAAAATCTCTAATAAAATGCAAAGAATGACTCAGGCTGCATCTGCACTGTAGAATTAATGTCATTTGACATTGCTTTAATTGCCATGGCCAAATGCTATGAAATTCTGAGATTTGAAGTTTGATGGGGCATCAGAGCTCTCTGACAGGGAAGGCTAAATATCTCAGAAAACTACAAACTCCAGAATTCCATAGTACTGAGGCATGGCAGTAAAAACAGTGTCAAACAGCATTATTTCTGCAGTGCAGATGTAGCCTCTGACAGAAGCCTGATCTACAACCTCAGAAAACCTGTGAAAAAACATCTTTAAAAACTGTGCAGTTTTCAATGGCTATTTCCAATTTTAGAGTATAGTCTGTGCAAAATTTGCATATGATTTAACACTGAAAACAGCATTTTCTATGAACAAAACAGCATTTTCTGTTTACTAAAAGATTTCTGAACAGAAATATTATTTTCAGCAAACCAAATAATGTTCCAACTTCAGAAAATGATATTTTCTTTGCAAAAAATAATGTGTGAATTATGTACAGATTAAGGACAATATCACACTACACTGTTATAGCACTATTATTCCACTTTAACTGCTATAGCTTTCTCCTGAAGAATCCTGGGATTTGCAGTTTAGGGAGGAGCATTTATCATTCTCTTAGGGCTCACTAAACTACAAACCCCAGAATTCCACAGGAGACAGCTATAGTAGTTCAATTGAAATAATAGTGCTATAATAGTGTGTTGTAATACTGCCCTATGTTCCCAACTACATAATTTTCTATATAAGAAACAGCTTTTTCTAAGCCCCAAATACTGAAAATGTTGTTTTTCTACAAAATAAACATATCTGAATAATAACATGAATAAATCTCAAACTGTAAAGACTTGTATCAGTCCAGTCTTATCAGTAATTAGGGCCTCTCAAAGCTCGAGAAAAATGTTATTGACCATCTAAAAATATTTTCAATTGTCTTTCAATCCCTAGTTTGTCAGGTTAATATTCTTATCTCAGTAGAGTGTCATGACAGAAAGGAAAATACGCTTCTTACACTGCTCTATAGACATTCATCAGCTTGTCTGTATCCACAACAGCTGATGAATGTTTACTCAAAAATAAGTCTGTGGGCCCATGCAGACTGACAGTTTAGGCTGGCCTAGGGGTGCATTTGGGGTGGGGCAACCACACGCCAGCTGCCCCGGCTCCACCTCGACTCCACCCCAATGCTGCATGCTCATCCGCATGGCATGCAGTGTCAGAACACCCTCTTGGTGCAGCGTTCATACACACTGCTCCAAAAGGGCACAAAAGAGCTACAGCGGTGGCTCAAAGGGTGGCCTTTTGCTGCCCCCAAATGGAGTGGCATTTTGCTGCTCTTTTGGGGGCAGCAAAAAGGAGGATCGGGGCTGCAGCATGTGGTTGCCACAGCCCCAATCCGCTACTCCCAGGGGCGGCCAAGAGCTGCTCCAAACGGGTCATTTGCATCAACCCTAAGTTAAGTTCCAGTCAGGTAAGTGGTTATAGAATTGAGGCATCACTGAAATTGGTTCTCTTAGGTACAGGTCAACTGTGTAACTTGTGTTGTATGCCCAAAAAAATAATAATCCACTTTTGCTAATCCTTTGGGCAGAATTACATAGACTGCTAAGTGAAAAGTCTTGAAAAATAGATCTCACACTAATATGATTTTAGTAAGCCACATCCCTTCAGCTTTAAGGTTTTTCTTCCCATGCCAACTATAATCCTAGGAAGACATATGCACCCACACATAATCATGGATACATTCACCATACACAACTAGAAAGCTACTTTTCCATTTATAGACAGGTATAATAAAAATCAGAGATGGGACGGGGAAATCAGGGGGAAAAATCAAACTGTGTTCACACTTTCCTTTTTTACATCTTCCCTGTAAACTTAAGGAGGGGATGATAGCTCTATAGCAGAATAGGTTATTTGTTTATTCATTTTATTATACTTCACACCACCAAGTAATGAACATATTTGGGTGATGCATGAAACTTTAACTAATGTAAAATAAGAGCAATAAAATTAAAGCTACAAGCAGCATATAGTAAAATGAGGATAAAAACACTGACACAGATAAAGTCAAAGCATACTATACATGCAGAAACATCTAGAAGTAGTAATTTACATCTCCACCAAAACATGATATATCAACTTATCTGAGACTAGAGATCCAAAGAAATGAGACTGAACCATTGACTATGGAAGGTGAATGATACTTACTTAAAGGTTTTTATCTGTGTCTAGAATGACTTTCTACTTCCATAGATTTAACATTAGATCTTCTTCATGTAGACTCAGAAATAAATACCACTTACTATTAATGGGAACAGGATTGTAGCTTTAATGTCTAGACCAGAGATAGCCATAGTATGACCAATATACATATTGCTCCAAAGGACATTTTTGTGGTCTGTAGGTCCCCCAGATCTGCCTTTCCCATGTTTAGTCAGAATCATTTTCCCACTTCTCTAAGAATTGGTGTTTTTATCCTCTAACCCAGGGGTAGGCAACCTTTACCCTTTAAGGGCTGAGGGATTTCAGCTCCCAGAAGCCTCAGCCATGTTGGCCAATAGTCCCATGTTGGCCAATAGCTCCTGGGATTCTGGGAGCTGAAGTCCCTCAGCCCTAGCAAGTCAGAGGGACCACCAGCCCTAGCAAGTTCTGGTATTGGTCTTTTTGTTGTTCAGTTCCAGAGCTGTGAAGGCCTGCAGTGAACTTTGGGAGCAAAACATTTGGCTTCCAGATCATCTGGCATTATTCCTCCCTTATCTAGAGCATTAAAGAATGACTTTCTGATTTAGATTTTTTTTTCCTCCCTGGGGTAGCAATGACAGCTGCCCACAGAAATCAATATTATTCTGTATCAATACAGTCACCCAGTGCACTGTGATCACAGTGACGTGACATGAGAACCACTCAGAGTAAGGCCTTTGGGGCCTGGCCAACTCAAGAGAGAGATTGGTCAGCTCTTTGTCTACTTAGGTTTTGTCAGAACAAGAAATTAAATGGTGTGGCTCTCCAGAGTGTGGCAATTGCATATTCTGGAAAGCTGGACTCTCTTTCCACAACCAGAAAACTGTAATCAAGACTTTATGGAGCTGTGACAGGGACTGTCCTGGAACATATGCGAGAGGCTGGCAGTGTATGATCTATTGCCTCTTGTGCTTTTCTGCCTCAATTCAGGATGTGTGTCTCATTCTGCCTAAAGGAAGGCCTTGTCATGAACTAATGTGCAGACAGGAACTTAAGTTATATATCTACAATTCAAATTTGACAGAATCTCCTGACATAGTTTTTGGCTAAGCAAATTAATCAAAATGTGTTTTAAAATATGTGTTTTGAGAGTAAATATGATTAAAAATACATATTTAAATGCAAAATTCCAAGCAGATAAAACACATATGCACACAGACACACATACTGGACTAGAACTGATGCCACACTGCAAAAATAAAGCAGTTTGACACCACTTTAACTTCTATGGCTCCATGCTGTGGAATCTTGGGATCTGTAATTTGGTGGGGCAGTACAGGTCTCTGACAGGGAAGACTAAATATTTTTATATGAACTGGAACTTGGGGATTTTTCAATATTAGCTCAAATGGGTAGCGGGAGGCATACCCTATTTATATGCAGGGGGAGGAGATAGAGAACCCTCACAGAGACAGAATTCTTCCAATGATTTAGGAGCCCTTATATAGCCCACAAATGGCTTCAGGCAAAGGGTTCAAAAGATACCAAATCTTCAAAGGATTGCTTTGAGATAGATATATTCCAGAGATGAGAATGGCTTTTTCCTCTGGCTCTTATCATGAAAACATCCTGGGCCATAAATCTGCTGGAGAAGAGTGTGAATGCCTCCTGACTGCAACTCCTATCTTGCTGCTTTGATCTGTATTGCAATGAGATGTCTATGTGGTTTCTCCATCTTGAATCTATGACTGCCTTTGTAGATCTCATCTACAGCTCCACATAGGGCCATGGGGGGGGGGGGGGGAAGCATGTACACCTAAAAATTATGGCAAAATCATGGCCATTTCTTGTAACATATCTAACAAAACTACAAATCCTAGAATTCCATAGCATTGAGACATGACAGTTAAAATGGTGTCAAACTGCTTTATTTCTACAGTGTCGATGACACATAATGCTTCAGCAAGTCCTGATTCCACTATGTGATCACCTGTTTGCACTAAACATACCAGACATGGGGATTGATTTCCACATCTTTAACCCTTGATGATTTGAAATACACATTGCATGAGCCACATTTAACAATTCAAGGCTATCTCTGGATGTTAATGTACTTAAAATTCATCCCCAATGCATCACTGATGTTAACCTAGTTTCTGGGAAAATGTCATTATCTGTGCTGATATAATAATGCTCTTTGAGATTTGAAGCACTCTACAGATATAACCTATTAATCTTTTTTTTATCAATTATTAGCTGACAAAAATACAGGGAAATAAAGATGGATTCAGTTTAAAAGTTAAACACATATTAGATCTCACACTGAAATAACAGATTCTGTGAATTAGTTTTCTGGCTGTAATAGATGATATCCAGTTGTGAACGGCTGGTACCTCTTTGTTGCATCTCCTGAGAATAGCAATAAAGAAAGTTGCTGGGGTTATTGAAACTGTAAGTATTTGATTTTAACATAACAGAGATTATTAATTTTTAAATTGTAATGGTTTAATACTGTTTTAAGGGTGGGAGGGAATATTTTGTATTGTATTTTATGCTGTGAACCGCCTGGATTGGGAAACCATTGGGCGGTATATAAATTATTATTATTATTATTATTATTATTATTATTATTATTATTATGGCTATTTACATTAATATATGGACACTGGACTTCTGCCAAGCAAGCTTTTTCACCTAGATCTCTAATTATTTGCATTGTTTTGTTTTCTCAGCCATTCTCAAATGCTAATCAGCCACAGTTAGATGCCAAATGTTGAAGGTCTCCCATGGATTTGACAGACAAATCAGATTTAATACCATCAGTGAAATGTGTTTTATCTTTCAGGATGGGAAGTTAGTGGTACCACTGAGGCACAATGTTGCCAGCTGGAAATAATAGTTGATCTACAGTTTGTCAAGAATCTTGAAAAGGCTGTTACAGAATAAATCACTGACCAATCCTATCAGCAGCAAGGGTTGGGGAGCAGTCTGAAGTCTACTTTTTCTGTCAGCTGTTGAAGATGAACTCCTACTCATGGGAAATCCCAAATGTCACACTGATACTCTGCTACATAAAGTAATCATGTTACAAATGCGCACTGTGATATTTCAAATTTGTTGGTGCAGAGTTTTGAAAAAAGGTGAAAGGGGAATATATGCAAAGACTTTGACAGAACAGGCTCCTAATTTGGGAGGAATTGAATATACAGTTGGCCCACGGGCTCCATGGATTTTTATCCATGGACTCAACAGTCCACAACTTGAAAACATATAAATATATAAATATATAAATTCCACAAAACAAATATTAATTTTGCCATTTTATGTAAGGAACTATATTTTACTATGCCATTGTATTTATTGGAACTTGAGCACTAGGGGTCCTGGAACCAAACCCAACTAATACCAAGGGCTCATTGTACTCCCCCCCCCCCCATCCATCCCCTGCTTCTTCCAAAGAAGTCAAATCAACATAGATATTTTGCCTTCTCTTTTCTATCTTCTACCAAAATGTTAGTTTAAACTAATAATTGTCCAAAGGTCATGTTTCATGGCTAACATGATGTTCACTCTCTCTTCAGTCCACACCTGACATTCTCTCCACTACTTCAAAGTTGGCAGCCATGTGGCCCTCAGATGCAGCTTCCATAAGCCAGCCTAGCCAGTGATGAAAGAAGATGAAAGTTGCAATCCAACAACAGATGGAGGAACACATATTTCCTTTTTCTACTCTACATGATTGCAGATTTCTGCACTAAACCAACATTTTATAACAAGCTAATTATATAAGATAACTGATGAACTGCATGCATTTCCTCCTCTAGAACTGTCCATCTTCTACATCAACCTTACTTAGGGGGGAAGCAAAGGGCCGTTTTGGGGGCAAAGAAGGGGAGGGGCAGGCACACGGTGGGTGCCCCAACCCCTTCCCGAAGGCATCGTCAGAGCGCCGGCACCTCCACACGGCCGGCGCTCCGACGATGACTACCCGCCGCAGCGTCCACACATGCTGCGGCAGAAGAGTCGCCGAAGGTGTGCCGCCAGCCTTTTGCAGTGCACCTTTGGCGACTTGTGGAAGGAGCGCTATTGTTCCTCATAGGGTTTGGTTTCCAGACCCTTCACCATTTAAGTTGCCCTCCTTTGGACACGCTCCAGTTTCTCCACATTCTTTTTGAATTGTGGTGCCCAGAACTGGACACAGTATTCCAGGTGAGGCCTGACCAAAGCAGAATAGAGTGGCACTATTACTTATCTTGATCTAGACACTATACTTCTATTGATGCAGCCTAAAATTGCATTGGCCTTTTTAGCTGCTGCATCACACTGTTGACTCATGTTCAACTTGTGGTCTACCTGGACTCCTAGATCCCTTTTACACGTAGTCTCATTCAGCCAGGTGTCCCCATCGTATATCTGTGCTTTTTCCCCCCACCCTAAGTGCAGTACCTTACATTTCCCCGTGTTGAATTTCATTTTGTTAGCTTTGGCCCAGCTTTCTAGTCTGTTCAAGTCATTTTGAATTTTGATCTTGTCCTCTGGGGTATTAGCCACTCCTCCTAATTTGGTGTCGTCTGCAAATTTGATAACTATGTCCCCAATACCATCATCCAAGTCATTAATAAAGATATTGAATAGCACTGGGCCCAGGACAGAGCCCTGTGGCACCCCACTGGTCACTTCTTTCCAGGTTGAAAAGGAGCCATTGTTGAACACCGTTTGGGTTCGGCCAGTCAACCAATTACAAATCCATGTAACAGTTACTTTGTCTAGCCCACATTTTACCATCTTGTTTGCAAGAATGTCATGGAGAACCTTATCAAAGGCCTTACTGAAATCAAGATATACTATATCCACAGCATTCCCTTCGTCTACCAAGCTGGTAATTTTATCAAAAAAAGAGATCAGATTTGTCTGGCATGACCTGTTTCTCTGAAACCCATGTTGACTTTTTGTGATTATGAAATTACTTTCCAGATGTTCACAGACATTCTGTTTAATGATCTGCTCCAGAATCTTTCCTGGTAATGATGTCAGACTAACTGGACGATAATTATTGGGATCCTCTTTTTTCCCCTTTTTGAAGATGGGGACAACATTTGCCCTCCTCCAGTCCGCTGGGATGTCTCCTGTTTTCCAGGAGTTCTCAAAGATTATTGCCAATGGTTCCGATATTACGTTTGCCAGTTCTTTTAATACCCTTGGATGTAATTCATCTGGTCCTGGAGACTTATATTCATTTATATTAACCAGGTATTCCTGTACTATCTCTTTACTTATTCTGTGCTGAAATTCTCCTATTCTGTCCTCTGCTCCATTATCCTCATGTTGAGCACCCTTTGCCTTTTCTGAGAAGACTGAAATAAATGTTTTAACATGGTGTACATTTTTTTCTTTCCCCTCCTGCTCCTCTTCTTCCTTCTTTTGTGTTTTAGGACCTTTTTTAAAATTATTTCTCCCCAAAAAATTTGGCATAAACTATATTGTCTTATGCAAAAATGTTATATTAGAACAAAATACATTTTGTGTGAGCTTTTTTTTTTTTTGTCTCAGCAATGTCCTAAAATGCAAATCAAAAAATTCTAAAAGTACAATGATTTTTGTATTCTCACTCAGTATAATTATTTATTGTTGTCATGTGCAAGAATGAAATACAGTGGGTGAAGATTTATATCCCTATACTACATATAGCCAGCACAGGTTCAACTGTGTATCTTTCTACTAGATAAGCACAAAAGAGGCATATTCCAAATTCTAGTATGGATATTTCAAACTGAAGTACAAATTCTACATCCTACTCACATCCCACAGCCTGCCAATCACGTCCGTCAGCAGCAGTAGAGGTCATTCAATGAGCCAAGAACTGTAATTCAGGTTGTCAAAAGAGGTTAAAGCAAATACTGTTCGAGAGAAGGAAAGCAGTAAAGAAATAGAGTTGGAATAAGATTAAGTTAGTTTTTGGAATGGTAATATTCACTGGGTATGTGGGCAGGGGCAAGAAATAATTCTGACATTCTATGCTGGAATTCATAGCCAGCCATCTGTTACTCTCAGTGATTTTAAACGACTTGAGATCTTTGGACGGAGAGTTGAAATTAAAAGATGAAGGAAAGCAAAAAAGCAAAATAAATTCAAGTAACCATTGTTTCAAATCAATGTTTCTGAACAAGTTCACTTAACATTAGCAAAAAGAGGCATAATGAGGATTTTTACAAGCCATTCTTTGAATGAAATCCTATATGTGTTTGCCTCCAAATAGCAAGTAATTATGCAGGTAATAGCACTGTAGTTGCAGTAAAAACACTATAGACTTGGAAAGTTCTACATGTGATAGTTTGTACTGTGACACCAGTGAACAACATAATAATGGATCCAGAGCTTACACAGGATCACAATGCTGGGACTTCCAGAGACAATGATATCATCTACCATCTTCCAAAGTGTCTCTGACATTTGAGTAATCCTCACATTAAATGGAGGTTTTCCTGGCAGTAATATATATTGTGAAATATCCATATTGTTCAACAAAATGTTTTGCAGCAGCTTGATTTTGAATGGGCAATTAAGACTCATTGGCTTTACAAAGATCTGTTCTTGGTCCAGGTGAAAACTACTAGAAATTGGTGATATGAATTGACACAGCAACTTGCATTTTGGACTTCTCTTGTGGGTATAGCTAATGGGACTCTCATGATGAGCACCTGGCTTTTGCTCCTGCCCATTTTATTGCTGCCAGTGAAGCAATGGTGAATCTCACCCTGTGTATGAAGGCGTCTTCTTCCAGAAAGACTTTGCTATCCAAGATAAAGGATAAGATGATGCTTTCTACATTCCATATACAAAAGCTGACCAGACGGGCAGCTGAATCTTGTTCTGCTCCATGTAAAAAGCAGGCTGCTAAGTTCAGAAATGCAGGACAGTCTATGTGACACACTGTAGCCCAGGGGTAGGCAACCTTTCCCCTTTAAGGGCCAAGGGACTATTGGCCAACATGGCTGAGGCTTCTGGGAGCTGAAGTCCCTCGGCACTTAAAGGGGAAAGGTTGCCTACCCCTGCTGTAGCCAAAAGTCTATTAAGGGGAATTTTATTTAGCTCAAATCAAGAGGGGGTTAGCTACAAAGACCCTGTGAGACTGTCTCCCACATATATACCAAGAGTTGGGGGAATCTAAGAATCGATGTAGAGACAGAATTCTCCAATTAATGTACTATTAATTAAAGGGGAAAATCACACAGCAATTCACATACACACACACACACTCATTCAAGGCTCAAGAAGTCAGGGGTTAGCTTGGAACAGGTATTGAAGCAGAACTAAGGGTGATACTACAGATAAGGCTTTCTTGAGGATCCAATTAGGTGATGTGGCATGAGACACAACTGTTCTCAGAGTGCTGGTTTGAACAGAGGTTCCAGTTACTAGATCAGAGCTCACAGTGGCATAGTGTCCCCCTGAACCGGAACTAGCAACAATGAGGGGAGAAATCCAGGGTTTTTTAAGGGATAAAATTAGTTGCAGGGCAAAGGTGTGAGATGCATGGGTGAAGTAATCCCGTCTGGCAATATTAAAGGTGAATGGGAGAGGATTAAGTCATTAGCTGGCCCAGCAGGTGAGACATCTGAGCCATTATTGTCCATCCTTCTGATTATGGAGATGATTATGGTCCATTTGCAACTCCCACACTATCTGCCTAGCTTTGGGGCTTGAGGTTTTTCCAGTCTTCCAAGTGACCTAGGCATGACCTGCCTGCCTTGCCTTGGTGGCACTTGGAGTTCATTGCAGTATACATCTGGGGTCATGTGGAATTCATACACACACCAAAATTCAGAAAAAATGCACTTTTGGTAACAACACATAGCTATCAGTTTCCCATCCTTCCGCACCTGATGCTTGAAGTGGCCACTTCAGTCTCCCTAATGGAAGAACAAACACTCTACTCAGATATATAGTTCTTCTGGATGAAAATAACTGGGTTTGAAATCCCTATGGTCCAAAACACACTTCAGAAATAATCCAGTTTGAGACTACTTTAACTGCCTAAAATGGTTTGGGGCTGCTGGCAAAAGGAGTGGGGAAAAAGCATTCTTTGCTAGTGGCCCATTTGGGTCCATGGCGACAACCTGCCTTAGGACTGTGGTGCTCCCTGTTTTCTGCCTCTGCCTTTCCCAGGGGAAAAAAAAGCTAGAATGGATACCAGATGGGAGACAATCTTCTGGCAATGACTGGCACATGGTACATGGTTCAAAATCAGGGATCATGAGGACTGACAATAAACCCTTTGAGGACTCATAGGAAATGGATCACATATCATTTGCTACTGAAAAAAGAAAAGATGTAATCTTCAGTTTGGATGCACACAATCAATGAGAAATCAAGTCTACTGGATATATAGGAGATTGTAATCAAGAATAGGACATCTGGTGAGAAGAGATACTGGGAGTATTATTCACCTGTAAGGAAAATACCTACAGTGCATCTCTTGGATTGAAAGAACTCTCCTCCTTAGTAGTATCCTTGGGGTAAATAACAGCCTTGGGGATGATGATTTTTTATAAGAATATGGTACATGTGGGATGGCACTCTGTATGTGCCATCTTCCGTATTCTGATCATAAGCTGCAAAAATACTTCTAACAAATACCACATATGTTGAATTCATTCACACATTTATAAGAGCATGTTCTAGTTTGACTCTTGGTCATGTTGTTATAGTATGTCACAAAACTAATTCAGAATGTGAATGTCACCAAATGAATGAGAATTTAAGAACTGACACCAATTTATCTTATGTTTGCATTTCTACTGCTTGTCACCAGGGATGCTGATCCAGTGTTGCCCCCACAATGGCAACACTACACACACCCAGCTTAGACACAAGTGTCCCAGTTTTCCTCTGTGAAGTGTTGGAGAGTATGCAAAGATGTGGTAAAATTACCCCCACACTAGAGGAGTTTTGTTTTGAAAGAAAAAATGACTTCAGGGAATTCTGGTTGTATGCAAAAATGGCCCTGGAATCACAGGTGCCCCATGTGCTGCTCATTCCTCACCTGTCCAGGTCTGGTCCTGAATCAGTGCCCGTTCAACTTAGTGTCACTGCAGTAGGAGCAACAATAAAATCAAGTCTGGTGAGTCACCCATATTGATGAATTCACTGGTTGCCTTGAACAGGAGTTCTCTTGGTGTCTAAATATAGGAGTTGTAGGTCCAAATTTAGCAACACCCATGCAAGTACCTGGAATATAAAATGGTCACGTATGACCTTACAAACCTGAAATGCAGACAGGAAGCATTAACTATGTTAGGATTTTGATGGGATATATAGTCAATGTTAAAATGTTGAAATATAAAGATGTGTGTCTGTATTTTTCCAAGATGAGAAAAACTGCTTCCAGGGCCTAAATTCACAACATCCCAGTCCAGGTGTTTTAGAGTCATAACAAGGCAAGTTAACAAGCCAGAATACTGTGAGAAAGAGTTTTGTTTATAGAGTGGATTTAATAACAAAGATTATTTTGAGAAAATCAGTCACATGGTAGAAGATGGACAACAAGGGGTTTGGTTAAAACACGTCATGTAAAATTCAACCAATGAGCCTGGAAGGTAACGCCCAAAGAGGTGGAGAAAGGTGGGCTGGGAATTGTGTTTTTGGGGAAAGCAGTTAGTCTGTTCTAACTTTTCAACTGTATGGATTAGCTAACACAATTTTGCAGAAGCTGTAGCTTGACTAATTTTTCACAATGTAGCATTTGTTGTTTTGTTCCTGTTAGCCAAACTGGCTAAAGTGATATTTGACTGGACTTTGCAGTTTTCTTTACCTATGCTATTTTTCAATAAAGACTAGAAGCTTGCTGAAGCTGGCTGCGTGTTGGTGAATTTCTGCAAGGCAACTAGCCTGCTGTATGGACTGTCTCCTGTATGAAAATCCATCATCATGAATTTTTATTATCAACAAACTATTACTATATTTAAAATAAAAATCTACAAATAAATTAAGACACTTCAGTTCTCAAGATGTACCTTTCACCTAGGAGTCAGTCACTGTCATAGAAGAATAAGAAAGCTAAGGAGAAAATCACTTCAGAAGTGTTGTCAGACAGAAAATTCTTAAGTAATTTCATGCTGTAAACTCACTAAGGGGCTTTGCAGATGGGCGGCTGTGAGCCGCCCTGAAAAGCGGAGGATTGGGGCCGAGGCTGCCCCAAGCCTCGGCCCCAATCTACCCTTCTGCTGGCCTTGGAAGGAGTGCTAAAATAGCGCTCCTTCCAGAGCGGACAGAAGGGGTGCCTGAAGAGATGCTGCGCATCTCTTTCACATCTCTTCCGGCCCAGCCTGTCCGGATGTTGTGCCGGAAGGACATCATCAGAGCACTCGCTGTGTGCAATGGTGGGCACTCAGATGACATCCTCAGGAAGGGGTTGGGGTGTCCAATGTCCGGCTGCCCCTCCCCTTCCCTGGCTCCAAGACGGCACTTTGCGCCGTCTGCAGAGCCCCTAAATGACTGCTGCTGCAGCTTTGACGATTTGTAAGCTACAGTGTTGTTTCTTTACCATTTTTGAAAGAGTGCAAAATTTTATCCCACAGGAATGGGAAGATTTTTTTTTAAGTGCCTCAAAAGCAAACATACTTTTGCATTACGTTTTTGTCTCCTCTTACAGTACATTGAGTAAAAGTACTTCCTTGTCACATTTTTGCTAATTCATCTTAAGGATTTATATCCTTTCTGAGGTTTTTGCCTCTCACACATGATGTACAGACAAAATAAGGGGGAGAAATGCTCAACAAATCATTTTGAGAAGACAGAAATAAATTGCTTAAGGCATAAAAAATGGCCTTGTAGCAGGAAAAGTTGTGGTTGACTTCAACAGAGTCCCGTTTTTATAGGAGGGCTCGAAAATGATAGTGAGCCATTTTGCTTGTACATGGACTTTCCTGAGATTGCTGGAAATTGTCAGCAGAAATGAAAAGTATGTATTGAAAATGATTGAAACTTGGCAGGTCTATGAATATCATTCTTAAAAGTTCAATGATATCTCATTAGACATCTTTCTAGTCTGTTAAGATTATAGAATACAATGATTAGGATCTGGAGGATATTATTCTGTCCATGTTTGTTTCAGTAGTGAGAAGACTGTGATATTCTAAAGCAAACCTGAAATGTTTGGGAGTCAATTTACGTGAAAAGCAATTTAAAAAAAAGTGGGAAAGGATGCAATAAAGGTGCATGTATCAAATGTGTTCTTTAACATGAACATATTGAAGAGTTTATCACAGAAGGCTTCAAAAATGGAATTAGGGCAGGATAGTAGCATCTGTAGATTTGCCTTAGCACATGATACTGTGATGGGATGCAGACGGGTGGCTCTGGGCCACCTGGGGAAGCAGCAAATCAGGGCCACTGCTACCCCACACTGCAGCCCCGATCCTTCCTTTTGCTGCCCTGAAAAGAGTGGCAAAATGCTGCTCCTTTCAGGGGCAGCAAAAGGGCACCCTAAAAGCCGGCACACAGCTCTTCATCACCCTCTCTGGTGCAGCACATTGGAATACAGTGCTGGGAGGGCATCCTGACACCACACGCTGTGCGTAACAGCACATGGCATCAGGATGCCATTGGCGTGGGGTTGGGGCAGCCAGCATGCAACTGCTCTGATCCATCTCTGCATCAAGGCCAGCCCTTTGGGCTGGTCTGTAGAGGCCCTGTGTCTGTTCTGTAGCTCATCTGTAGTCTATTTGTTTCTGTAGTGATCTTTCTCATTGACAGCTAAATCAGTACATGCTTCCCAATCATTCTCCTTTTGCACTATTGATTCAGGTGTGGAAAATTCCCTACAAAGCAGTTGCAATATGCATGTACTCACATGGTACAAATGGGAATGATTATGCTCCTTTCCTCCTCTCACTCTTCCCCTTGCTATTCCCAAGCAGGTTATTTTTTCACTTTTGTTTCAATTTCTTTTCTTTATTATTATTATTTTTTACTTATTGGATTGCCATGATTGCACAATTGCAATCAAAATCAAAATCAATAATAAATACAAAAAATAAAATAAAAAGCATGCTCAGAAGGGATTAGGGCAGGAAGGAAGGGCTATATTTGCATTTCCTAGACTAACACAATTGTGGTGTCTTACAAGCCCGTGTGATAAAGTCCTGAAACTCCATTAATAAAACAGTTGATTATGTGGCTGACACCCAGTCAATAGCATGGTGGAATTTGCTTTTCCCTCACCCCCTGCATAGCTCCATACAGCTCCTGAATTACTGGTCTGAAGAATGCGTAGTCTTTCAGATTGCATGAGCTTTTGCAGAAGAAAGGAAAATCACACTTCCCTTGGGCCCTTTAAAACACAAAATTGTAGCACTATGAATGCAGTCTAACTTCCATGGAAACATTCTATGAAATCCTGGCATCCTCGGTTTAAGTATTTAGGAGTATTTAGGAGGCATATTTAGAATTTTCAGCCTGAAAGCTCTAGCACCTCACCAAACTACAAACTCTGGAATTCAATAGAATAGTCTCCCTCCTTGGAGGTCTTTAAACAGAGGCTGGATGACCATCTATTGGGGATGCTTTGATTGGGAGTTCCTGCATGGCAAGGGGTTGGACTGGATGGTCCTTGAGGTCTCTTCCAACTCTATGATTCTATGATTCTATGATTCTATGATTCTATGATTGCTAGGTGTGGCTGCCCCTATGTCCCCTGTTGTGGGTGGTTTGGCCCTCCTGCCTGGCTCCATGATGCACTAACCAAATGGAGTCAACACACACATTGCTGCTTCACCAACACAACTCTTTAATAACTCAAAACCTTCGTGGAACCACTTCAATTTAACACTTTGGTTAATTCACCCATATAGAACTTCTCCCAACTCCTCTTCCTTAGTGGCGTGCCTTGGCTCTCAAGTTCAGGGAAGCAGACAGGCACTTCTCAGCCAGCTCCACCTCAGCTTCTCCACAATGTAAGGTCCTGGTCCATGTTCCCATATACGCCTTTGTGTGTCCCACCAAGTCTCTTCCAAGTCGCCACCCTGCCACCCAAATGGGGTATCTCACTCAACTCGCCTTCCATTCACAGGTCTCTCCCTTTAACCCAACCATGTTCTCCTCTCTGAGGACATCCCCAGCTGCGTTGCAGGCCCACCACCCAATCCTCTTGCCATGGTACAAACACTCCTTCTCTTGTCCTCTCTCTGGCCACTTCACTCCAACCTCTATGTCTACAGCTCCTTCTCCTCAAACATGCCTGGCCTTCTCCTCTTCTCCTTTGGTGCCACCTTCTTCTACTCTTGCTTTTCTGAATCCTCCACTCTATCTCCTTCAAGCTGTCCCACACCTTATTCTCCCCAACTGCTGTTCCCCTCTTCTCCCTCCTCTCCAGCTGACCCTCCAATCCCATTTCCCTTACGTCTATCCCACGACACCCCACCTCTGCCCCCTCCATCTGGTTACACCAGGGCAATTAAAGTGAAATCACAGTACTATGATAGTGTAGCATCAAAGGTATCACAGGCAGAAGCAGTTCCACCACCAGTTACAGCACTCTGGATCCTAGGCAATGGTACAAATCATTTCTGAATTGAGAGTAGAAATAAACATTCTAACGGCTTGTCCATACCAGCCAGAATACTGTGGGCTGCTCCAGATTCCCCCTGTTACCTCCACAGCACACATTCCCCAATGTGCTGCCCACACAACTGCTACTGGCACAAATCAGCAGCATCAATCAATGGCAGTGTCAGGCAGCATAGTGGGATGTGTGTGTAAACAGCTGCCAATTGTCATTATGGAGTAATCTAGACTTTCCTGCAAAATCCGGAGCAAAAGATCATGTTTTAAAAACCTGCTTTAGGCAGGGATAGGGCAGATTTAATGTGAAAATGGCCTTCCCTTATGAAAACAGTTCACACTCAAATTGAGGTTTTGGCCCTGCATCATATAGATATGTCACTGTAAAGGCAGGGGAAAACCAATGTAATTGGGCCATGTAGATTGGGCCATCTGCCTTAATTCTCCATTCTTTCTCCTACACCAACTTTAGTGAGGAAGGGATGGACAAAAGTTGGTCAGGATCTACAGCTAGATTTCTGTGTGATACAAGGTAGATCTGGAAGGATTTCTAAAACTCAAATGTTTGACAATAGAAATAACAAAATTAATCCCCAGCCCCAGCCATAAATTGTCACAAAACACATTGGGGGAGTAAGGTGGTGGGTTGTGCAGAAGGACTGTGATCTCTGTTAAGATTTGGCAATCTAAAGAAATTTCTTAGCTCAGGATTCTTTAATTATAAGTATAATAACATCAAAAATTCACAAAACCTTTACTGCACTCTACATATATTGCAAGCTTTTGAAGATCCACTGCCTTCTTAATCAGGCAAAAGTATTTAATAATACAGGAGAAAGAAAGAAAAATGATGATAGTTGTCATAGACCTGTATTTTGTGAAGATGTTGTTGTCCTTAGTTCAGATGGTATGGAGAGATATTCATGCAGGCAGGCCCCTTCTCCTTCTGGCCACGAGAGAAATTCTTAAAGTCTGGAGATTATAATTTAAATTCCATTAGCAATTAATTATCTGTGTGTGCCTTTTGTAAGTGGCTCTGGCTTGTGAATCTCATGATTCTAATAAAGCCAAAGTTGATACTACAATCCTGAAGGCACTTTCACTGTGAGGGTCCAAGCATCATTGGATGGATGGATGAGAAGTCACAACAGCCCTGCTTTCATACTTATGCTACTGAACCCATCACGTAATGCAATCCTATGGAAGAAAACTCTTTTTTCATTCTGAAATTTCACTGTGATCTAAACTAGGGCTTTTCAGTGATGGCCTCAAATACTTTCATCCTTTTGTTAGTTTTGCTTAACATGAGGTATGGCCTAAAGAAGGTTCATATGGACCTTGTTGATGTGTCCTGTAAAATTTGAGACATCTAATAGCATTATCATGTCTCTGTTTTGTTGTTTTGTTCTGTTTTTCTGTTCTGGTAGACCAAACTGATTGCAAACATAGACCAATTTAAAGTTTTAATGGCCCTTTTATGACAGGAATATTTTTCTATTATGAATGTGTGCATACAGTTCATTAAACACTGCAAAAAGAAAAAGCAGTCTTCACATCATTACATATATCATTATTTCAAGATACTTTTTGTGTGCCACTTTATCAATATGCAGAAATGTATAATAGTACACAAAGAGAATCTTGTTACACAATCACATGCCTCATTCAGTTAGTACCAGTTTTTGCTGTGCTTTATCATTGTGTACATGTGTACAACAGAAAAATGAAAAAGAAGCAAAAGATCTGGAAGAACTGAAAGATGTAACAAACTACTCATAATCCAGTTATAACACTTCGTAGTTATAACAGTCTGATACCACATTAACTGACCTGCCTTCATCTTAAGATAGCTGTAGTATGTGAGATGCTTGCAATTTCCCACTAGAAAGTTATAGTCCACTGCACTGTATTATGAAACTAGAACTTTCTAGGATATAATTCTAAGTAACTTGGCAAACTACCAGTCCTGGGATTCTATATGATGGAGCTATAGGATATGAAACTGATAAGGAAACTTATTATCAAGCATTATATAAAACTGTTAAAGATAAGGAGAAGAATAGAGAGAAAATACAGGAATATTTAAGAAGACAAAATATACCACATTTAACTGAAGAACAGAAAAAAGAATTAAACAGGGATATAACAGGAAAAGAAATATCTAATGCAGTTAGGAAACTGAAGATAGGAAAAGCACTGGGACCCGATGATTTCCCAAGTATATACTACAAAAAAATAAAATAAAAAAAAAATGTAAGAAATCTTAATTAGACCTTTAAAGAATAAATTAAATGACATTAAAAATTATGGCATCCCAGAATCTGAAAAAATGCATATATCTCTTTAATCCCAAAAGAAGACAGAGATAGCCATGAAACTAAAAATTACAGGCCTATCTCTTTAACAAACGTGGATTACAAGATATTTGCAGCAATCATCCCAGAGAGCTTAAAGAAGATTTTGAAAGATGTCATCCATAAAGATCAAAACAGGTTTCTTCCAGGAAGATTTGTGCAAAATAATGTAAGAACTGTATAAAATATCATCAAATTTTTCAAAAAACACAGTGAAAGGAAACTGATGATAATCTTTGTGGATGTGGAGAAGGCATTCGACAAGGTGAGTTGAGTCTTTATGGAAAAAATGATAAGAAAAATGAAGATGGGAGAAAACTTTGGAAAATGGATTAAAGCTGTATATAAAGAGCAAAAAGCACAGGTGATACTTAACGAAGAGAAAACAAAATACATCAAAATAGAAAATGCAGATGACCTCATAATATTTCTTGAAGAACCTGCTAAAAATATATATAAAAAAACCTTTTACATATTCTGCAAGAATCTGGAGAATTAGCAGGTTTCAAAATCAATAAAGATAAGATGGCAACAATAACAATGAACATGACAAGGGAGGAAGAAGAAGAGTTACAAAGAACATCGAAATTTAGAATAGCGAAAAAATTAAAATATTTAGGAATAACAATAACAAAGAGAAATGCAGATCTCTATGAAAATAATTATTCTAGGATATGGAAAGAAATAAAAAAACCCTCTAAGTAAATGGTCAAAACTACAAATCTCTCTATTAGGGAGAATTTTGTTAATTAAAATGAACATCCTTCCAAAACTGATGTACTTATTCCAAAACTTACCAATAATACACAATGAGAAATGTATAGAAAGCTGGAAAAAAGAACTGATAAAATTTATATGGCAAGGCAAGAAACCAAGGATCAAATGGTCTAGTCTAATAGAGCCAAAGGACAAAGAAGGCTTTGCCCTTCCAGACTTAAAACTACATTATTATGCTAACTGTATAGAAGACTGGATAAAACTTGAGAATGATAACCTGCTGTGTATAGAAAGCGATAATATAGAATTTGGATAGCATGCCTTCTTATGGTATGGGAAATTAAAAAACAACAAAATTTTTGAAAATCATAATATTAGAAAATCTTTACTGAGAGCATGAATCAAAATAAAGAAACAATTTTACAGAAAAATACCGTTATGGGTATAGCCTCAGGAGGCCTTTCTACACAGAAGTAAAAACAACAACACAGTATGGATAAGGTACAGTGACATCATAGTACATGAAGAACATAAAGAATATAAAGAATATAAAATGAAATTAAAAGAATAGCTAGAGGAAGAAGGTAAAATCAATAATTGGTATGTGTATTTACAACTGAAAAATAGGTTTAACATAGATCAAAGGAAGGAAAGGTTTGAAGATGACAAGACAGAACTGGACAGAATAATAGAAAATAAAGAGGTCATAATGTGTCAAAATATTATAAACTATTTAAAGAAAAAAACTTAGAGAAAGAAACAATAAAACATACAATGATCCAATGGGCTAAAGATCTAGGAGAAAATATTCAGTTGGAATCCTGAGAAAAAACATGGAAATTAACTAATACATTTACCTTATGTCAGGATCTGAAAGAAAACTTTTTGAAAATGATGCACCGCTGATGTTTATACTCAGCTAAACTAAATAAGATATATAAGACAAGAAGTTCAAAATGTTGGAAATGTCAAAAAATAAAGGAACATTCCATCATATGTGGTGGGAATGTAAATTTGCAAAGAAGCATTGGAGAACAATTCATAGGAAAATAATGGAAATATTACAAGTTCAAATACCATGGTGCCCAAAATTCTTTTTATTAAATATGATGCATGAAATAGAAAAGACAACAGAGAGAAAATTTGGAAAGATATTATTATATATGGTGTCAATAGCAAGAATAGTATTTGCAAAATATTGGGGGGGGGGGGAAGGGAAGTACCAAATGTAGAAGAATGGTTTATTTGATTGAAAGACGCAATGAATATGGATATCTAATTTGGAATAGACTAGTAGACAGGAGAGAAAAGTAATGGGAATTGGTAAAAAATTATGGGAAAAATATAAACAAAGCAAATAATTAAGAACTGATTAAAAACAGACATACCAAGTTTATAAAAGGTAAAGCAAAAACAATAAATGAGGTTGGAATATTAAATAAAGGAAGGTTTCTGTTTAAGAATTTGGTTACTTTTATAAATCAATTAAAGGAAGTTGATAATCTAAAAAAAATTGTGAATGTAAAGAAATAGAAATGTTGAAGATATAATACTGATGAAAGATATTGGGGTCTTAGGGAAATTGTAGATAGAAAGAAACATTTAATTTATGTTTAAGTAAGAAGAAGTCATCCGGAAAATTAAAAGATTGATAAATTATTCATTAATCATACAAACAGATTAATGTTTTGTTGGACAAATATTGTTGGTTGTGTATTGGTTTATTTGTTTGATATGTAAATGTTTGTGTGTATATATTTGTAGGTATTTGTCTTTGAGTATTATATCAATATTGTGTTTTACTCAATAACATTTATTTTTTAAAAAAGAAACTGATAAGGAAATGGTACTGAATTGCTGTAACTTCAAAATTCTTGCAATTAAGCTGGTGTTTAGAAGGAGTCAAATGCTGAACAGAGGAAACCGGACTGAGACATAACCATCCTATTGCAATGGTATAGAACCTGTGACCAGAACTAGAATCATAGAATCATAGAATTGGAAGAGACCTTAAAAACCATCCAGTCCAACCCCCTGCCATGCTCACAATCAAAACACCCCCGACAGATGGCCATCTAGCCTGGCCCAAAATATTTTGCAAAGGATTGAAAATGGCAACCCTTCTCTAGCAAAGTGCTGATGCAGACGGGCAGGAAAAGGTGACCTAAAGCTGCCTTTTCCCTAAGCTGCAGCAACCGTGCCACCTGCCCCAAATATGCCCTAAATGGGGATGCAGCAACCGCACTGGGGGAGTCAATGCAGCTTTTCTCATGCTATATTGATGCCTCGCCAACCGCAATGCCAGCCCCAAGGATGGCGCAAAGGGACACGGAGAACTGCATGGGCCAGCAGCAGCTGCTTTATTTTTTTTTAATTCTCTCAGACACATGTGCACATGCACAGAAAACATCTCTGCACACCTGTGCACCTGTGAAGAACACATCATAGGCTGGTATACAGTCTGTCATTCTCTGTGTACAAAGGTGACTGAAGTTTGGCATGCCTGCACACCTATGCAGGACCTGTAAAAATTTCATGTAAAAATTTACTGACCACAGCTTCCCCCAAGGGGTGGGTGCAGTAGACAGGTGTCACTGTCTGATTGTGCCACCCTTGGGGTGAAGGAATGAGTTTGTCAACTGAAAAGACACCTACTCCATCATCCTCCACAAAACATGTCCTACACAGATCAGGGGAGAGGTAAGAGGTACATGCAAGGGAGGTTTGTTTGGGCAGACTTGATACCTCTGGTGGTAATGCAAGGGACATGGTCAACAGGACATACAGACAAATGTTACTCCAGGAGCCCCACAAACATGCCAGGAAGTGGTGTGCAGGTCTTATAAACATCTGCACACCTGCACAGAAGAGGTCACAAAAGCCTCTTTCATGCAAACTACTGTGCATGCTGACAGAATGCATTTATTGTCATAAAAACAGTTTCTAGGGTTCATGTATAGGGTTGCAATTAGGGTTAGGGCTCTAATATTCAAGCACACCTGTGCCAGTGCATCCACATCTGGAAGCATAGGGTACTTTAAATCGTAGATCTGGATTGCTGACTCAATTTTCGCGGTACATGCGGCGATGCATTTATATGGCCATTTTAGATCTCCGGCACCCTATTTCTGGCACACTGGTGTCGTTGCATATATACGTACATGTGAAGGTGCACATCTTTGCTGAAGAAGTGGAAAAAAGCTGCTCCTTTTAGGAGTGGCTTTTCCCGACATACAACTCTTAGAGGGCGTTTTCCTGCTAGCTTTTAGGCATGCGTAGTCTAAGCACTATGCCTTCCTGTCAGCCTAAAAGCAGCTCTTTTTGCCCATCTGCATAGCCCCAATGTTAGAAAGGGGGACTGCAGACAGGCGGCAGAAAGAGAATTCCATGCCACGGCCCTGATCCTCCTTTTTGCTACCCTGAAAAGAGCAGCAAAATGCCACTCCTTTCAGGGGTGGCAAAAGGCTGCTCTAAGAGCCGGCATGTGGCTCTTCAGTGCCCTTTTCAGTGCAGCGTGTTTGAACGCTGCACCAGAAGGGCGTCCTGATACCGTGCACCATACATAATGACGTGCGACATCAGGACAGTGGCAGCATGGGGTTGAGGTGGCTGGCATGTGGCTGCCCTGCCCCATCTCTGCCTCCAGGCTAGCTCTTTGGGTCAGTCTGCAGAGGCTCAATGTTTCTTTTAAAAAGTTTTTTCTCATGTGTGTTTTTAAGTCACTCATCCTATATCTACTTCATGAGATAGTCGTGTAATTCAATCTAATGGTAGGTCTGGCCATGTCTATGTCCCTCCAAATGTTGATAGTGTCTATTTCCCATAATCCTTGCTAAACATGTCAAGGATAATGGCAGTTGTAGTCCACTAATATCTAGAGGACCACAGGCCCCCCTTACTTGCAGTAAGAAAACATAATAAGGTAGATATCTTACCCTCAAATGTTTCCTGATGTGTAATGAACTGTTAGCAGAAACATGACTCATAAGCTGAAATAAATGCTTATGTTTTACTCCCTGTTCTCACCAATTTTGTATCTCAGGGTCTCTGCAGACCGGCCCAAGGGCTGGTCTGGAGGCAGAGATGAAGTGGGGCAGCCACACACCAGCTGCCCCAACCCCACGCCAACGCCATCCTGATGCTGCACCCTGTTATGCATGGTGCATGGCATCAGGACACCCTCTTGGCACAGCATTCTGATGCGCTGCATCAGAGAGGATAAAATAGAGCACATGGCGGCTCTTAGGGCAGCCTTTTGCTTCCCCTAAAAGGAGCAGCATTTTGCCACTCTTTTCGGGGCAGCAAAAGGGAGGATCGGGGCTGCGGCGTGGGGTCAGGAAGGTGTTGGGCTGAGGTTGGGGTGGCCGGTGTGCAGCTGCCCTGCCCCAACTCCAGCCCCCGGCCAGCCCTTTAGGTCGGTCTGCAACACCCCTAAGATAACAGATACTTTGCAAGCTATTCAGAAAAGAACTCAAGTCTTGTACCTTCCTAGTAAAATGAAATACAATGTGCTTTAACAAGGATGCTGAATTTCCTGAAAAAGGATGTTTCTCCTAATTTATTGCCTAGTCTTTAATTGAATGAAACACAAGCACATGTTTATTGTCATAAATTATAGGAGCATCTGTTTTGAGATGGGTGACCTTGTAGGATATTTCCTTTCCTGCAGCTTTGACTGATAACTAACGTGTGTTTTTTAAGACTACAAGGACAAAGTACAAGGAAAGGTGTTCATAATAGCAATGGAATTTTAAACATAATACCATATGAGTTATCTGAATTAAATGGCCATGAAGGCAGGCCAACGTCTACTTATAGGTCATATTTAACATTATCACTTTGCAGTCTATTGCCTTGCATTACAAGCAACTTGATTGGGAGGTTGCTGATACTAGAAATGACACAGGTGTTGGAGATGAAATGACACAGGTGTTGGCGGCTTTTTTGCACCCTTTTGCTCTGCAAAGTCCTTTAATTTAAGCTGATATGAAATTAAATGCAGCAACTGGTGCAAGACCTTAGTCTTGTTATGAATATAATGTTGTGAACATATTGATTATGTAGTAGGAGCTGATTATAATTTGATATTTTTTAAAAAAAAATTAAAGTAAGCTGGAACATTTTTAAAAGGAAACTATTAAATAGAAGATGAAAGATTTGGTTGTTAGGTAGGTCAGGAAGTTCAGTTTCCTCAAACCAATATGGTAGAAGCTGTAATCATATGTTGTCATGTAATTCCAAGGGCTCCAGTGTTGTTGAAGTAAATTAGTTTATGGATTAAGGGAGGGTGAAGAGTTAAACATTTCAGCATGAAGAGAGTTGTATTATTATGATTACGATTACTTATTATTTACTTTGGGTTAAACCCAACATTGTATTGATTGCAACACAATTTTCTCTCTCACCAACATTTGTTGTGGAAATCAGCTCTGCAGTACTTCCCAAATTTCCATAGAATGTTATTTGCAGTGGGGAAGTGGTATCACCTCTTCTTTGTTTTCCTAGTTTCTGCTTTTCCACCAGAGGATGTACACTACTTAATTCTATACACAGAAAATTATTTCTATTTCACCTTTCAGAAAAATATGTTCTCTATGATCTAAGCTGCATCTACACTGCAGAAATAATGCAGTTTGACATCACTTTAATTTCCATGGCTCCATGCTATAGAATTCTGGGATTTATAGCTTGTAATTTGTAGAGCTCTCTGACTGAGATGGCTAAATATCTCATAAAACTACAAATCCCAGAATTCCATAGCATTCAGTGATAGCAATCAAAGTGGTGTTGAATTGCATTATTTCTGCAATACAGATGCAGTCGTATGAGACTGTGGGCCTCTACAGGCCGGCCTGGAGGCAGGAATGGGGAGGGGAAGCCACATGCTGGGTGTCCCAACCCTATGCTGGAGGTGTCCTGATGCTGCAAGCCATTACACAAAGCGCACAGTGTCAGGACTTCCTTCCGGCACAGTGTTTGATGTGCTGTGCCGAAAGGGGCGCTAAAGAGCCACACGTTGGCTCTTAGGGCACCCTTTGCCCACCGTGAAAGTAGCAACATTTTGTCACTCTTTTCCAGGCCAGCAAAAGAGAAGATCAAGGCTGAGGCATCCGACAGCCTCGGCCCCAATCCTCCAGTTTCTGGGGCGGCCCAGGACTACCTGTCTGCATGCTCTCTATGGGGCTTTGCAGACCGGCCCAAATGGCTGACCTAAGGGTGGAGTTGGGGTGGGGCAACCACACGCTGGCCACCTCAACTCAACCCTGACGCTGTCCTGATGCTGCGCGCCTGTACAAATGGTGCGTGGAATCAAGACACCCTCCTGGTGCAGTGTGTACACATGCTGCACCAAAAGTGTGTGGAAGAGCCGCAGCACCGGCAGTTAGGGTAGCCTTTTGCCGACCCTAAAAGGAGTAGCATTTTGCCGCTCTTTGGGGGGAGGCAAAAGGGAGGATTGGGGTGGCAGCATGAAGTTGTCACAACCCCAATCCACTACTCCCCGGGGCAGCTCTGTGCCACTCCAAACGGGCTGTCTGCATTGGCCCTATCACTCTACACTCTTAAAACAGGGCTAGGTCGATTTAACTGCTCTGACTGCCTCCTGTTGCATTCTGAAACTTGTAGTTTAGGAAGAGGCATTTAGAATATTCAGCCAGAGAGCCTTTAAGCCTCATTGAGGGGCTCTGCAGATGGCAGAAAGCGCAAAGTGCCGTCTTGGAGCCAGGGAAGGAGAGGGGCAGCCAGACACCGGATGCCCCAACCCCTTCCTGAGGACGTCATCTTAGCTCCTGCCATTGCACATGGCGAGCGCTCTGGTGACGTCCTTCCAGCTCAGTGTCTGGACATGCTGGGCCAGAAGGGATGTGGAAGAATGTGTGGTGTGTCTTCAGGCACTCCTTCTGCCTGCTTTGGAAGGAGCGCTATTTTAGTGCTCCTTCCAAGACTGCCCAAAGAGTGGATTGGGGTCGAGGCGTGGGGCAGCTTCAGCCCCAATCCTTGGCTTCTCGAGGCAGCCCACAGCCACCCATCTGTAGAGGCCCTGAGCTATAAAACCCAAAATGTAACAGGAGCCAGTCAGACCAGTTAAAGTGACCTAGCCCTGATTTAAGAGTGTGGTGTGATAAGATAAAATATAAAACTTCACCATAAACATTAATTATTTAATTAAGAAAGGAAAATGTGGAGTAAACTACAAGAAACTAAACTTTAGAAAGCACTTGATTTTAAAGCAGTGCAACAATAAAATAATCTATTTAGGAAGGTTGAATAATAAGCTTCTCTATTTTTTCTCCCTATTAAGGCTGATTAACCATTTGTTAGGCCGATATATTAGATTCCATAATTTAGTGCTTTCAAATCCATGATTTTCTAATCGTGTATTTTCAGGAACTCAAAAACAAATGAACAAAGTAACTTGTAATTAAAAATGAGGCAGTTCAATTTTCAGTACATTTGTTTGTTCCTCAGATCCTGGCACTTATAGAGGATGTTATCTGGGTTGTTTTTGTCTTGAAATCCCCACACACAACCACAACACAAAACCCCTCCTGATCTGCTTTGCTTTCAAAATGTGAGCTGCCTTGATGTCTCCTGTGGTCAAGGTAAACAACTGGATGATGGCTTCCCTACATACTTGGCAGCAATAAACAAGTTTTGATCATTTAATGCCTGCTCTGACACACAATACTTGTCCTTTTGAAGCTTTAGAAAAAGAGAAAATTTTCAAAATGATGTGGCATGTTTGCAAAAACATCAAATCAGATCATAAATATGCAAGAATACTACTTGTATAGTGGTGTTAAGTTTACATGCTGTGTCAGAAGTGTGTGTGTGTGTACTTGTGCACCTTTGAACAAGCAGCAGTTTCAGAAATATATATATACATATATGTACACAGTTGTACATGCACACACACATACATGTGTGTTTCTTTATGACAAGGACAGTGTATGTGCTCAGAGCCTGAAAAAGCCAAGGTTTCATTCTCCAAATGTAGTGGAATAAGAATGAAGTTATTTAAATAGTGATCAGAAAAGAGGTTTGTTGAAAACATGATTTCCCACAGCACTGGAACATCTAGTTCCATTATTGTTTTTTATTTGCTTATTTACTAGTGGCATTTGTATGCTACTCCACAGTGTAAAGTTCTCGAAGTGATTTACAATTAGGGATGTGGCAATTTTTCAGTTTCAGTTTGTTGCCTTTCTCCAAAGCCATTGCTGATAGATTGGAGTTTGTTTGGAAGACTGGAAAGAGAAAGAGTTGAACTAGAATACATCCACAAACTCTAATCCATCAATAGTACATTGAACAGACTTCCTGGCTTCCTGGCACATTACTCATATTATAACACTGGTTAACTCTCCAGCCTCACAAAGGCACTCTTAGCCAGTTTAACATATCTCCTTTCTAGTTCCCAGTCTGCACCCACATCACGTTCCAAATCTCCCTTCACCATTCCACCCACCGTGGCCTTAGGAACATCTTTCCTTCTGCCTTTTCACCTAATCCCCATATCCACAAGTTTTGCATTTCTATGGGCCATTGCAGACTGGCCAAAGGGCTGGCCTGGGGTGGAGTTGGGGAAGGTCATATTCCATTTTGTTTGAAGGAAGCGGCTGTTAAGCCGCTTCTGAAAAAACCTTCCCTGGACCCCCTAGATATGAACCACTATAGGCCAGTCTCTCTGTTACCATTTTTGAGTAAGGTAATCGAGAGGGCGGTTGCTCTTCAACTCCAAGCTGTCTTGGATGAAACCGATTATCTAGACCCATTTCAAACTGGCTTTAGGACAGGATTTGGAGTTGAGACTGCCATGGTTGCCTTGGCTGACGACATGCATCTGACCATCGACAGGGGTAGTGTGACCCTGTTGGTGCTTTTAGACCTCTCAACGGCTTTTGACACGATAGATCATGGCATCCTCTTGGATCACCTGAGTGGGTTAGGAATCAGGGGCACTGCATTTCAAAGGTTCCGTTCCTTCCTCTCGGGCAGATCCCAGAGGGTGCTGCTTGGGGACAGCTGCTCCAGAAAAAAGGAGCTCACCTGTGGCGTCCCTCAAGGTGCTACTCTATCCCTGTTGCTGTTTAACATCTATATGAAGCCACTGGGTGAGATCATTAAGAGTCATGGGGCTGGGTGTTATCAGTGTGCTGGTGACACCCAGCATTATTTCTCCATGTCTCGATTGTTGGCCTTGACTCCCAATGGTATCTCTCCTCTCAATGAATCTCTTAGGGCAGTAATGGACTGGATAGGGAAAATCCAGACAAAATGGAGGTGCTCATAGTAGCAGCCCCAAAACCAGGAATTGGGCTGCAACCTCCTGTCCTGGATGCGGTCACACTCTCCGTAAAGTACTGCATTTGCAGTCTGGGGGTGCTCCTTGACTCATCGCTCCTGATGACTAATCAGGTAAATGCGACAGTCAGGAGCGCCTGTTATCAGCTTTGGCTGATATGCCAGCTGTGCCCTTTTCTGAAAGTAAGGGACCTCGAGACTGTGGTGCACACGCTGGTAACCTCCTGTCTGGATTTCTGTAATGCACTCTACATGGGGCTACCCTCATGCTTGGTCTGGAAACTTCAGCTAGTACAAAACATGGCAGCCAGAGTGGTCTCGGGGACATCTAGGAGGGACCACATAACTCCGGTATTGAAGTCTCTCCACTGGCTGCCTAAGTTTCTGGGCCCAGTATAAGGTGTTGGTTATTACCTTTAAAGCCCTAAATGGCTTGGGTCCGACCTATCTTCGGGACCGCTTCCTACCATATAATCCTCCACGCGCACTCCGGTCCTTTGGGAGGAACTTGCTCCAGCCATGAAAATCTAGGCTGTCGGCAACCTTCCAGAGGGCATTCTTGGTAATCGCCCCCAGATTATGGAATGGCCTGCCGGATGAGATCCATCAGATTACAATGCTAAATAGCTTTAAAAAGACTATGAAGAAGGTTCTCTTCTGGCAGGCCTTTCCAGAATAGATTTCCCAGCCTTTCTTCCCACCCTCTCACAATTTGGATGTTCCCGCTGCTCCATGTGTTGTTTTTTTCTATTATTCTATTGTTATTTGTAATTAGTTTTTATTCTATGTCTTTTTAACTACCGTATTTTCTAGCGTATAAGACGACTGGGCGTATAAGACAACCCCCCAACTTTTCCAGTCAAAATATAGAGTTTCGGATATACTTGCTGTATAAGACACACTTCCACTCTTCCAACACACACCAAATAATTTTTTTTTCCAAAAATCAGATTTGATTTCAATCTGATAATTTTAATTCAAATGCTTATGACATGCAGGTACTTAGCAGGAAAACTGTAACTTATAAATGCAACACACTACAGATCCCATGTTCCCTAGCATTTATTTCTGCAGTGTGTTTTGGACCTTACTTTTTAAAAAATAGTCCAGATTTAAATGCTGCTTTAAAAATTATTTCCATCTCCCAGCTATGAGATGGTTGGGGGAAAATGAGAAAGTGTTTGGGGGAAGGACTGCCAATATATTAGGTGATGCATTCTGGGATATGTACAATCTGTAGCCAAGAAAGTGGCCCTGGGCATGTCACACACTCTCAGCCTCAGAGGATGGTAATGGCAACCCCCATTTGAAGAAACATGCCAAGAAAACCCCATGATAAGGTTCAAAGTCACCATTTTGACCATTAAAACGCCCTCCATTTTGAGCATGGCTAAGAAGCATGGATCTGCATTTGTATTATTGTTTTTAGCTTTCTCTACATGTTTTTCTTTTATGTCCTACATTTTTTGTAGTGCTCCTCCTTTGCACTGAAGACATCTGGTCACCCTGTCTGAGTATAGGAGTATAACTCTGGAAACCAGGGTTCAAATCCTGGCTCAGCCATGGAATCCCCCTGGGTGACCTTGGGCAAGTCACACTCTCTCAGCCTCAGGAGAAGGCAATGGCAAACTCCCCTCTGAAGAAACCTTGCGAAGCAAATACCATGATAAGGAAGCCTCAGGGTTGCTGTAAATTGGAAACAACTCAAAGGCATACAACAACAACAATCTTAGAAGTCACACTTTCTCAGCCTCAGAGGGTGGCAAAGGTAAACCCTGTCTGAAAAAAAACACATAGGCAAGAAATGATAGGTTCATGATAGGTTTGCCTTAGTGTCATCATCAGTTGGAAATGACTTGAAGGCACACAGCAACAACAACAACAGTTTTGGAAGTCATACTCTCTCAGCCTCAGGGGAAAGCAATGGCAAACTCTTTCTGAACAAACCTTGCCAAGGAAACCCCAGGATAGGTTCATCTTTGAGTTACCAAAAGCCAAAAACGACTTTAAGGTACACAACAATAGCAACAAAAGTCTTGGAAGTCACACACTCTCAGCCTCACACTCTCAGCCTCAAGGCACATAACAGTCTTGGAAGTCACACTCTTTCAGCCTCATGGCAAAGCCTTTCTGAACAAACCTTGCCAAGGAAACCCTCCTTCTCTCCCCGACTTCCCCCCCCCCACACACCTTACACATGTCCTCCTGGACCAGGAGGAAAAGGAGGATGAGGAGGGAAGGTGGGAGGGGTGGGGGAAAAGCAGTGGAGAGAAGGAGGAGGAACAGGAGGACAGGAGGAAAGGAGGGGAAGGGGGGGAAGCAATGGGGAGAAGAAGGAAGCCCAAGAAGAAAGCTGGGAGAAGGGGGGAAAGCAATGGGGAGAAGAAGGAAGTCCAAGAAGAAAGCTGGGAGAAGGGGGGAAAGCAATGGGGAGAAGAAGGAAGCCCAAGAAGAAAACTGGGAACGGGGGGGGGGGGGGAGCAATGGGGAGAAGAAGGAAGCCCAAGAAGAAAGCTGGGAGAAGGGGGGAAAGCAATGGGGAGAAGAAGGAAGCCCAAGAAGAAAGCTGGGAGAAGGGGGGAAAGCAATGGGGAGAAGAAGGAAGTCCAAGAAGAAAGCTGGGAGAAGGGGGGAAAGCAATGGGGAGAAGAAGGAAGCCCAAGAAGAAAACTGGGAACAGGGGGGGGAGCAATGGGGAGAAGAAGGAAGCCCAAGAAGAAAGCTGGGAATGGGGGGCAAGCAATGGGGAGAAGAAGGAAGCCCAAGAAGAAAGCTGGGAGAAGGGGGGAAAGCAATGGGGAGAAGAAGGAAGCCCAAGAAGAAAGCTGGGAATGGGGGGGGGGAAGCAATGGGGAGAAGAAGGAAGCCCAAGAAGAAAGCTGGGAATGGGGCGGAGAAGCAATGGGGAAAAGAAGGAAGCCCAAGAAGAAAGCTGGGAGAAGGTGGGCAAGCAATGGGGAGAAGAAGGAAGCCCAAGAAGAAAGCTGGGAACGGGGGGGGGGGGGGGGAAGCAATGGGGAGAAGAAGGAAGCCCAAGAAGAAAGCTGGGAATGGGGGGGGGAAGCAATGGGGAGAAGAAGGAAGCCCATGAGGACAGGAGGAAAGCTGGGAGGAGGGGGGCAAAGGCATGGAGAGAAGAAGGAGGACCTCCTCTTCCTTCTGGTCTTCTTCCTTCTCTCCCCGGCTCCTTCCTGCCTTGCACCTCTATCTTCCTCCTCCCCCACCCCCTTATACCCAGCGTATAAGATGACCCCCCCTACTTTAACCCCAGATTTTCCTGGTTAAAAAGTTGTCTTATACGCTGGAAAATACGGTAGATGTTTTAATAGTTCCTTGGTTTAATACTTTTTTAAGGGGTGGGTGGGTTTGGGGGTCTTTGTGGAGTCATATTGTTTGTAATTTTAAATTGTTGTTAGCTGCCTCGATTGTTCTCAGAGGGGCAGGATACAAATAATAATAATAATAATAATAATAATAATAATAAGGTTGCAGCTGGCAGTTTAATGGAAAACATTAAACCAATCCAAATAAAACAAGGAGGACAAGGACACTATTCTACAGAATGTCTCAATCAAACTTCCCCATAATATTACATAAATACACATGCAGATGTCCACCACATTATTATACAGCCCGCATTCAGAACAGCAATATTGTGTGACACAGACCAATGACTAGATGCCATTTCACAATGTGTAATATATGAAGCACAACCACAGTTTCAAGTATAGGATGCACAACTGTAATGTACAACCACAATGCAAATTTTAGGATGCACAACCACAATGTGCAAGACACAGATGGATGTACTCTATGAGCAACAAAGCTTCCCACCACTCGCAGAAGAATTTATCTGTTACACAGTTGCGACATTTTGACCTTGCATGCATATTGTGACTTATGCATACATATGTCTCTAAGTGAATGCTGACCACTTTATGTCAAGAATCACCACAAAGGAACTGAAAGAGAAACAGGAAGTGCTCATTCGTCTTTACTCTAGGCCGGACCCTACCTATCATTCCAGGATCCAAGTACAATGTTTTTGGTCCTCCACCTCCAGGTTCTTATTTCTGTTTTGAATATCACCACAGACTGCCTCTGTTGTCCCTCATGCTCATGCTAGTTCATAGAATTGCCCTTTTCTTAATCTACTCCTGTTATTCTTATGATTTTTACTGTGCATTTCTCACACAGCGTCTTTCAATCTCTTCATCTTCAGTCTAGTCACAAAACTCATTTGCAATTCTAGATACAAAAGAGATCCAAAGGTTAATCTAGTGTAAAAAATGGGAAAATGTGTCCCGTGGGCTGCATACAATACATGAACCTGTCTTTAGAAGCCCTTAGAGCTTCCCTAGTTTCCCCAAACTGCCTCAAACCATTTTAGGCATTTCCCCCTCAAAACTGTGCACCATGAGGGAAAATGTGCAACAACACATTCCCACAAAATACAGCCTGCCAATTCCTGATACCCTCTTTTTTCAGACATATTCCAACTAAAATTGCAGCTAGAAGTGACATAACATCACCTCTCTCTTTACCAATTTTTGCTGGATTATGACTGAGGTATTTTCATGCAAGTACTCTTACCCTTACTGAAATCTTCTAATTTTGTGGTGTAATTCTCTTCCATTGCCCCAAATAGACTCTGGACTGGGAATTGCCATAATCCTAAAGATGGAGAGTTATGTAATCATTGCACCCACAAACACATCAAACAGATTAGTTTAGGAGTTGCAAATGAAAAGACATTCACACTTCACAGATAGGAAGACAGGAGATTTACAAGAAGAATGCTCTGCTGGACAAACCAGATAAGGTTAATTCACAACTTCATTCTCACCCCAGAACTGCCAGACCTAGTGATCCTCCCTCATGTAGATTTGGTTCCCTCTGATCTAGGACAAACACCTTTGACCTCAGGCCATTTTTGGCTCATAAAATATCTATGAAATTTATTGTTAGCAGGCTAGGTAGAATGCATGGAGACATTCTGTCACTGTGAATTCTGACTAGTTCCGATACATCTATTCCATACTGCTCATCAGAATGGCCATGTCCCATGCCACACAAACCAATTGGAACCCGAGCCAAGCCTCGTGTTGTGTAAGTATCGCCATTAGTTCAGCCTCTAACTATTCCAATGCTAACTCCTGATTTCCTTAGTCCGTGTATGTGTGTGAATGAAAGTGCTTGCTCTGTGATTCCCCTTTAATAAAAGATACAATTCAGAGAATTCTGCCTCTGTGAGATTCCGTAAGTATCGTTTCCTTTGGTATACATAAGAGACGACTGTTATAGGTTATTGTAGCCAGCCCAATAGTTAATTAAGGTAATTAAAAATCCTGCTAGATATATCTATTGCTAAATATTGGTAGGGAATTCCAGGCATTAATTTCCCTCAAAGTCTGGGCACTCCAACTGTGCAATAGGACTGTTCAGGTCCCGGATGTAGAGTGTACGAGGATAAAAAGGGTTTTTTACAGCTGCAGAAATAAATTTGTAGGAGACCGTGTGAATGCTTTTCTTTTATGACTGGCCATGAGGGCAAGGGCTATCTTGTGTTGGCTGCACCTGTTTCATTCTTTGGTTGGATGTCCTGTCAGCTGGCAAGGGGTGAGTAACCCAGTGGTGGGTATCCAATCATCCTTGGGAGTGATGTCAGAGCAGATTGCTGACTCCTTATTTTTATTTTTGATGTGGGTTGGTAAACAGTGACAGGTCCTTCTCCACCCCCTTCACATAATTCCAAAATTAAACCACATTAAGAAATAGAGTGATATGCATAGTCTCAGTCAAGTGGAGAAGAGGAGGGGTTGAGGTGGCTGCCGTGCAGCTGCCCCTCCTCTTCTGTGCCTCCAAGACGGCGCTTTGTGCCATCTGCAGATGCCCTTTGTCCCCGAAGAGTTGGCATGACACTTTGTCAAGTCAGATGCCAACAAAGTGAGGCTGGCAGACCACTTCTTTTATACCTTGTTTATCTTTCTCTTAACGAAAACATGTTTTTCCTTAGTTTCCATAGTTTCATAACATACCAATGCCTTATCTGTTTTTATGTTAAACATCCTGGACCATCACATCAAGTTCTTATCAGTTGATGTTCTGCAGCTCAGAGCACAGGAACTCATCTTGTTTGTACAAATTCCTTCTTGTTTTGCAAACTCCATCTGCTCCAGTCAGTTCAGCATTCCTTTTAATTTCTCACTTTCAAGGTCCAAGTCCATTCTCAGCAATACATTGCACACAGCCATTTTCTCTGGTTCAGGACCATACATTCAACTTGAAACCCACTCATTTATCACATACACCCCTTCTTTATACTTAATTATTTCATAATTGAGTATCACAAATACAATGTTTATAATAAAAGGATAATAAAGTGGTTATATAAAAATTATATATGATTAAAATAATGGCAAAAGCTGCAAAATAATATACAAATCCCAATCAATCCACCCAACAAAGAACCATGGTTCATTTAATCATCTTAAAATTTTGACATTTCAATTTTCATTTCTTCAAAGTCCCTTTAAAAAATTTTCACTCGCCTAATTAGATATATTAACCATATGATTATACCTATCATAATCAATATTACCCATACAATAGGGTGAATCAATATATGTAAAAATGCAGTTGCTTTTGGAGAATACCCTTTAAATATATCATACTAATGGTGCTCAGTCAATTTACTTTCTTCATCAGCAATCCTTTGGAATTCTCAATTTCTATATTTTATCCTTACAAATTCTTTTTTAGATTTCCATGCATGTTTCTGTAAGTGCTTCTTTATTTGTTCATTGTGCTTCAGTAATTGATCTAATTTTTCCCAATCTATCCCTATGTTTATTCGATATTTAATATCACTTATATCCAAAGTAACATCAGTATTTCTAATTTCCATGGCATATATTAATTTTCCCATCTTTACACTTTGAACATAAGTCACATTACATTTGCATCTCATCTCTCCATCTTCTTGATATTCCCCATCTGACCAAAACAAAGGTGTGGGTGATATTCCCACATGCATCCTAACCCATGATCAAAAATCAATGTTTTCTTGGTCATTCTCTGTAGTCTACATATTCCTTCTGATAATTCAAAAGCACATGGTTCAATTTGTTTTATCTCTTGTGGACAGTTTCCCACTTTTCACATTGATCCAAATCTACTGTCTCATTTATTTTTTATTATATTGGAGTTCATACAGATTGCATGTTTTGACTGCAAATAGGGTTTTCAATAATTTTCTCCCATGTTAAATGGTAAGGATTGAATATCACAAATCCAATTTTTCTAAGTCTTTTGGGCTTTTTCTAATGTCATCAATTTTATCTGCCACATTGATCCTTTTATTTTATAATCCAAAATTTTATACCATGATTGAAAATTTGTATGAATCCATCGTTCCAATCTTCCTATTTTCACAAACAAGTTTCCATGATTCCCCTATAGAGCTGATAACATTTGATCTCTCCAACCCAATAAAGTGGTCTGAACTGTCAAACATGACAAAACTTCAGAAACAGCATCCTAGGTCTGACTGCCACTTCCCCTAAGTGCATACAGTGTACTGTTTAAATGTTCAAAGGTTACTAATTGTAAGCTAGCAGCTATGTCATGCAACCTAAAAGTTCCCCAGCCATGTGTATGACTTTCCATTGTAATCCTCCTAAAGCAGACAATTTATTTGCTTGTTTCTCAATATTCCAACAATTTGCTTATGGTAACTCCTGTTCCTATTCCACCCAATATAGTGTCTAGCAAATCTTTTTTATCTTGTTTCCACAATTTTTCTTTATTTCCTGTAAATTCCAAATAGGGATTCACATATTTACTGCATTCCAGTCTCAATTTTGTTACATTAAATATCGTAACATTTAGCCTAATATTCCATTGGTGTAAATTTGGTTCGATTACAACAGGAGTGGATGTATGCCATTGTTTCATTGCAGTGGTTAAATTTTCTTTTACAGTTTCATTAGTAACATTTGGTATCTGAAAAGTTAAATACCACAAAGACCTAGTTCTGTTTGTCTCAGGATTTTTACATTTCCTTCAGTCATGTTTTTCAAAAAACCTCGTATTATTACTACTTGTACTTTGGAGCAGTTAAATTCAATATCACATTTATGGCTACAACTTTGGTTATTAACCATCAACTACTGCTCCCATTGTTCCAGTTGGGTGTTTTCAAAATGGCCAAGACACCTAGTTGCATATATTAAGTTTCTAATTTCCCTGGTCCTACTTATCCAAATGGTTCCCTTATATATTTCAAAAGGTTTGTCCCATAACATTAGCTATAAGCAGACGGGCGGCACGGGGCCACCCCAGGAAGCTGTGCCGTGGGGCCGAGATATCCGGATGCTGCAGCGGAAAGGCATTATCAGAGCGCTGGCCGTGCTGAGGGCCGGCTGCTCCGACAATGTCTTTGGGAAGGGGTTGGGGAGCCCAGCGTGTGGCTGCCCCTCCCCTTCCTTGCTCTGAAGACAGCGCTTTGCACCGTCTGCTTAGCCCCATTGACAATCTAACTTTTCCTATCTGATGTCCCCCATAATCCCATAACATGCTTTTCCTCAACACGGTACCATTCACAATGGTACTATTCACACAGTTGGTTGCACTATAAAAACCCGTTATTGAATATTGCTTTTCTCCCACTGGAGAAAGGAATGATTTCTTTGATGGATTCCCTCTTTCCATCTTGGGGTTGCGGTTATCTCTTTGTTTAACTCAATTACCCCAACAAAAAATACTGAAAATAACAAACTGGATCCCCCACTTCATCATCTTCTTCATTTAACATACACATTTCCTCTATTTCCTGGGGGATCCCTAACCCAACACAACTTGAATGAATTTGTGTTCTGTGAATCCCAATTAATATACCACCTCAAATTTTCTCCTTCAAACAGGATATAATCTAGCTAATACAGAAGCCCTTAAATTATAATCAAATTGATTAGATCCTGGAGGGGCTAGATTCAACTTTCCTTGTAGCAGTCTTCCCATCCATTTGTCCTAAAAAAAAGTAAACATATTGCAAAACAAAAGTGGTTATTCATCAACTTTATACAATCTAATTTGATTACAGTGGACCCATTTTGACTTTCCTTCTTTTTCAATCAGATAGCTGGTGGACCATATTTGATCCATTATTAGGTTTGGCCCCTTCCACTTAGGTCTCAGAGCATGCTCTTTTGGACCCAAATGAAGGGACAACACAAGTTCCAACTGGTATCATTTCCTTCTCTGTTTGAGTAGGAATTTCTATGCTATTTCTCATGTCTTGTTGTATAAACCATCTTATATCTTCCCTATCTTTTAAAGATTGTGACCATTCCAAGTCATTTCCTCAGATATATGTGGTAGTCCCAAATTCATTTTGTTTCCGAATAAAACCTCATATTGTGTATAACCATGATTTCCTATAGGACTACTTCTCATGGCCATCAAGACCAATGGCAACTTTTCTGCCCAATCTTTTCCATTTTCTTTGACTAATTTCCTCAACATACGTTTTATGATTTGATTAGCTCTCTCAACTTTCCCTGAACTCTGTGGCCTGTAGGAAATATGCAGTTTTCTTTTTATTCCCAAAGATTTTATTAATTCTTCCATTTCTTTACTTATAAAGGCCACACCTCTATTGGAGCTAATTATAGAGAGTACTCCCATTTGGCAGAACAGATCCTCAAAAAGTCTATTCACTGTTGTTTTAGCATCATTTCTTCTAATTGGAAAAGCTTCTATCCAATTGCTACAACTGTCAATGACTACTAACAAATATTGGTGTCCTTCTTTAGTCTTTGGTAATTTGTCTATATAATCAATATAAATAGTCCCAAATGGTAACCAATCTTTTACTGGAATCAAAATCCCTTCGGATTTTTCATATTCTCTTTTTACCATATTCTCTTTTTACCATAGTACACTGTACACATGAATCAATAATCTCTTTAATCTTTTTTTTTTTTCATTTTCCAAATGACCAAATATTTTTAATCTTTTCATTACTTTCTTGACTCCCTCATGTCCTATTTCATGTAAATCTTTCCATATCTGATATTGGTCTATTTGCATTTTTTTTCTTCCTTAAAAGCTTTTATTTCTTGCTTACTTTGTTTGACTAGTTGATCTACATATATATTACCTTGTTGTTGCCACTCCAATTTATTTTCCTTTTTCTTATCTTGATGGGCCTTAATCCATGAAAATTTTACTTTTGGCAACTCTTTCATAAGGCTTCAGATTTGTTTCCATTGACTAAGATGTTTTAAGTCTTTACTATCTGCATTTTTAAATCCGTCTTTTGCCCAGAATTGGATAAACCTTGTACATCCATTATATACATATTCACCATGACAATTATAGATTCCTCTTCCTCCCCCTCTTGTTCTGAGTTGTTGAGATTACTCTGGTAAGGCTCTGGTGAGGTCCTGGGGACACTGATTAATATGAACTCAAGGCAGGTGTCTAGCTAGGGATCAAAGCCCCTGTGTTGTTTTAAGTCAGCCGCTGCTTAGCTCCAGCTGGACAGCAGCATCACAGCTCCCTAGTAAAAAGATTGGCAGCGTTTGGTCTGACTGTCTGTCCAGGTTTAGCTAAGGATCATTGTGGTCACATTCTGCAGAGTGACTGGGCCCCTCAAGTGAATGAGTGGTAGTGTTCTCCCTGGCCCCGAGTTTCATTGGAAGAAGAGGGAAAGACATCTCTAAGAGGTTCTAAGATTGGGTAGGATAGGAAAGGAAGAGAGTTGTTTTGTCAATTTTCCTCTTTCCCTTTGAGAACTTGTAAAAAGCAGAAGGGAGAGCCCCCTCACTTTGCATTGTGAGGAGTTAACCCTTACTCCTTTTCCAGTTCCAGTCAGGTTTCTCTCTCTGGGCAGAGAGAGATAAGACACTGTGCCTTTAAGAAGCCAGTCCTCCTTTTGTCACTCATCTGGAGGCAAACAGATCTTGAAAAGAATATAGCCCCAGGCCAAGGAGGAACCCCCATGAGTGGGGGGAAATCCTAAAGTCAGAACCCTAGAGGTTGTCTGCCTTTGAACTCTCCATCAGCTGAGAGGAGGAGAAAATGCTGAGCCAGGAAGCCTTTAGCCCAATGTGGAGCAAGTGGGTTTAGCCCAGGCTCTTCACTGAAGAAACCTTTTAAGGGCTCCACCATCTCAGGCTGGATTAGGTCTAAATTCTGAGCCCACAATGCTGAAGCTTTTTGAAAGGCTTTGCAGCTTTGCAGCAGACTTGGAGGACAATCCTACAAAAAAAGAATAGTAAGTTCCCCCCCCCCCATTCATTATCCTCCCATCAGAGGTCAGACTCCCCCAGAGAAATGGGGTATCAGAATAGGAAAGTTAGAGAATTGGCAGCCCAAGTTAACTGCTTCAAGGAGGAAAATTCCATTTTGGCAGCCACCTTTGAAAATGTGTTAGACAAAATCCAAAAATTAGAAGAGAAATCCACTCAAGAAAGAGATCTTTTCTCTAGTGCAGAAGCTTATGACATTGCAGATTTACTGGGACCCCTGAATCAAGGAATGAGTATACAATGGATGCTAAGGGCTGCAAATAGTTGTCCATCTGCAACAATCTCACAACTGACACAGCTAGCCAGGCAGTGCATGTCTCCCACAGACAGAGATGTCCTGGAAGCAGCTGTGCTGTTTCGAGACCTTTTGTCCAGAGATATGTGCACTTGGATGGGAGAAATCCTTCACCTGTTGTGGCCAGGACAACTTGCTGTGAATTTATACTATGCATAAGAACAGCACAAAAATGAGAATCCAGAGACATACATTGGGGGGCTGTAGATGGGCGGAACAGAACCACCCTGGGAAGCAGCGGATCAGGGCAGCAGCTACCCCATGCCACAGCCCCGATCCTCCCTTTTGCCACCCTGAAAAGAGTGGCAAAAGAGCACCCTGAGAGCCAGCACATGGCTCTTCATTGGCCCTACCAGCGCAGCCCTGCCCCATCTCTGCCTCCCCTTGGCCAGTCTGTAGAGGCCCATTGACAGAAAATGTTGCTTGTAATAATAGCTCTCCCCTCCAATTGCACAGATGGAGAGATTATCTATGAGCTACATAGGGAACTCCATCCAAGAGCAAAAGGGATCTTGAATGCTGAATCGAGGAGCCAGCATTCTGGGAAACCATTTCACAACAGGTAAGGCATGCCTTTTCTAATTTCTGTTTGATGCTAGTGCACAGGCAAGAAAAGGCATTAGCCCGAAAAGGGAGATCAAAAAGGAAGCCAGGACAAATTGCCTAAAGAAAAGCTTTTTAGGTCCACTAATTAAAGGCCCCAACCAGTCTTCTCTCACTCCCCAAGGGAACGTTGAACAACCAGAGGGTTCAACTCTTCCTATCAAATAAACAAACAAACAAAAAACAGAGACCCCCCCCCCCAAAGGACTTCACTCACAAGGGCCAGGTACCAACAGTTGCCCTGCAAACATCAGGAAAACAACCCCTCATTGTCTAAATCAAAAGAAAAATGCCCCCTTCCTTCTGGAAACACCTCTGCTACTGTTCAGACTACCATCCATAAACAAAGAGATTTCAACAGTGCTCCGAATGAGTGCCTTGGAACAAAGAGAGACAGAGACTTAAAAAACACAGCAGGGGCCCAATCAAAAAACCTTAAGCCTTGGAAATCTTTTCAGCCAGCTAAAAAAGAGAGAATGCAAAAATGTCATCCTTCCTATCCCTCACCATTAGCCCCAGAGACAGAAAAGAGACTTAGGGACTGTACAGATGGACAGGGAAAGATGACATTAAGCTGCCTTTTTCCTAAGCCACAGCAACTGCACCACCAGCCCTGAGGATGCCCTAAGTGGGGATGGAGCAACTGCACTGGGGGATGGAGCAACTGCACTTTTCCAAGGCCATATTGAAGCCTCATCAACTGAACTGCCAGCCCCAAGGATGCTTGAAGGGAGTCAGAGCAATAGCTGTTTTTTTAAAAAAATTCGTTCTCTCAGATGCATGCACATGTGCACAGGAACATATCCCTGCACACATGCGCACATGCGCAGAACACATGGTAGGCTGGTATACATTCTTTCACACTCTGTGTACAAAGGTGACTGAATTTTGGCATCCCTGTGCACCTGCACAGAACATGTCATAGGGTGGCATACAGTCTGTCATTTTGTCTGTACAAAGGTGACTGATGTTCAGCATCCCTGTGCACCTGTGTAGGACCTGTCATACACCCACAGATCATGCAAGGATTCTCTAACCTCAGCTTCCCCCTGTGTAAACAGGTGCCACTGTCTGATTCTGTCACCCTTGGGGTGAATGAATGAGTTTGTCAACTGAAATGACACCTACTCCATCATCCTCCATCAAACATGCCCCACACAAATCAGGGGGGAGGGGAGCACATGGCGAGCACTCCAATGACTTCCTTACATTGCAGCATCCGGACATGCTGCGACGGAAGAGATGTGCAAGAGGCATACGCCGCCTCTTCCGCTGCCCTTTCCACGCCTTGAGGAAGGAGTGCTATTTTATCATTCCTTCCTGGGTCGGCAGAAGAGTGGATTGGGGCTGAGGCATGGGGCACCCTTGGCCCCAATCCACCGCTTCTCAGGGCAGCCCATGGCCACCCGTGTGCATCCCCCCATCCTGCTTAAATTTGACCAGTGTGGCAAATTGCCCTTGCTTCTTTGTTTGTTTTTTGGCTTGCAACTTTGGTGAATTTCAGAGTCCTTAGATTTTGTTCACTGTTAAAATGTAGTTTTGCATTTTAAGAGATGGGAGTTCTAGTTTCACCCTTTGTTATTTTCATTATTTTGCTGAAGAAAACATCAGTTCAGGTTCTTCTTGGGTGTACAAATCTTGCAGGTGAAAAGAGCCCGGCATTTTGTTAAGTTAGGGAGTCTGCAGACAGGCGGCACAGAACCACCCTGGGAAGCGGCGGATCAAGGCAGCAGCTCCCCCACGCCACGGTCTGATCCTCCCTTTTGCTGCCCCAAAAAGGGCATCCTGGTGCACGACTCTTCCTCACCCCTTCTGGTGCAGCATGTCAGGATGCTGTGCCAGGAGCCATCCTGACACCGTGCACCATGTGTAACAGCACATGGTGTCAGAACACCATCGGTGTAGGGTTAGGGCAGCCAGTGTTCAGCTGCCCTGCCTCATCTCTCTCTCCAGGCTGGCCCTTTGGACCAAAGACCCTTAGAACCTGTATTTAGTGCAGTACTTTAAAAAGACTAGCTCTCCCAACACAACTAGGAGTTCTATGCCCCTTGGAGTTCTATGCTCTAGCCCGCCCCTTCTAGCCATGGACTGGGGTCGTGGCAACTGTACGCTGTGGCCCTGATCCTTCCTTTCGGCACCCCTAAAAGAGCAGCAAAATGTCACTCCTTTTAGGGGTGGCAAAAGGCTGCCCTAAGAGCTGGCGCCATGGCTCTTCCACGTCCTTTCAGTGCAGCATGTCTGCACGGTGTGCCGGCAGGGCATCCTGATGCTGCATGCCTTGCATAAGGGTGGCGGCATCAGGATGGCATCAGGCTGGGGTTGGGACAGCCGGCATGCAGCTGCTCTGTCCCAACTCCACCCCAAGGCCGGCCCTTTGGGCTGTCTCATATCTCTCCACATGGCTGGTTAACTCAGCCTGCAACAGGAAAAGAGAGTCTATTTGTCCTTCATTGATTGGCATGATTTTCATAACATTGCTAGAAGTGAGTGAGGCTTGGCTGGATAAAGTCAGCAGCCAGAGGCCAACATGTTAAGAAGGATTGCATGTCCCAGCCTCCTTCTACATAAAGAGAAGTTGTTTGGTTGTTTGTGTGTTTCGGTGGTAAGTCAGTTTTGTTTCTAGTTCTTGGTGTAGAACAGAATTCCTGGGAGCCTTATATGCCTTGGTCCTTGGTGAGGGATTATGAAGAACCTCATTTGATCAACACAGTCTATCTATAAATAAAAAAATGTCTTGGCTGCTGACTTTTAGCAAAATTGAGTTGTTTTTTAATAGAATCACAGAGTTGTAAGAGACCACAAGTGTCATCCAGTCCAATCCCCTGCCATGCAGGAATTTAAAATCAAAGTATCCCCGACATATGGCCATCCAGCCCCTGTCTAAAGACCTCCAAAGAAGGAGAGTCCACCCCACTCTGAGGGAGTGTGTTCCACTGTTGAACAGCTCTCACTGTCAGGAAGTTCCTTCCAATGTTGAGATGGAATCCCTTCTCCTGCAGCTTGCATCTGTTGTTCCAGGTCCTGTTTTCTGGAGTAGCAGAAAACAAGCTGGCTCCCTCCTCAATATGACATCCCTTCCAATATTTAAACAGGGCTATCACATCACCTCTTAACTGTCTCTTCTCCAGGCTAAACATACCCAGTTCCCTAAGTCCTTCCTCATAGGGCATGGTTTCCTACCGTTCACCATTTTAGTCACCCTCCTCTAGACACGTTCCAGTTTTTCAACATCCTTTTAGAACTATGGTGCCCAGAACTGGACACAGTATTTCAGGTGGGGTGTGACCAAAGCAGAATACAGTGACACTATTACTTCCTTTGATCTAGATATTTTACTTCTATTGATGCAGCCTAAAATCACATTGGCCTTTTTAGCTGCAGCATCACACTGTTGACTCATGTTCAACTTGTGGTCTATTAGGAATTCTAAATCCCTTTCACATGTAGTCTCATTAAGCCAGGGGCACAGTTGGGGCAGCCAGCGTGTGGTTGCCATGCCCCAACTCCACCCCCAGGCCAGCCCTTCTGGGCGGTCTGTACAGGACATTAGTTCAGTTGAAAGTTCTTCCATGTTTCCTTCTTATTGGAACAGTTTGAGATTGTGCTTTCAGTATTTCAGTATTTTGAGAAACTCCCATCCATCCTGAACCCCCTTCTCCTTTAGTATTCCTGACCATGGGATCACTCCCTGTGTTTCCCTAAGTTTATTGAAATCAGCTCTCCTAATGTCTAGAATGAGTGTCTGACTATGCCTAGCTGCTTCTTTCCAATGTGTAAGAAACTCCAGAAGAACATGATCACTCCCACCTAAGGATCCCACCACTTGCATCCCATTTACTAGGTCATCCCATTTGGTTAGCATCAGACCTAAAATAGTGGATCCCCTTGTTGCCTCTTCCACCTTTTGGACAATGAAATTGTCTTCAAGGCAAGTGAGGAATTTGCTAGACCTTGGAGTATTGGCTGAGTTTGACTTCCAGCAAATATCAGGATAGTTGAAGTCACCCATCACTACTACATCTCTCCTTTCTGAGTGTGTGGTCATCTCTTTCAGAAGAGCATCATCCAATTCCTCAGTCAGACTTGGGGGTCTGTAGTAGATTCTCACAATAACATCCCTTTAATTTTTATCCCTATGCTGTCCACCTGATTTCCAGGATTTAACTCCTGGATCTCTTCACAGGTGTAAACATCCCTGACATATATTGCTATTCCTTCTCCTTTCCTGTTTGGCCTATTTCTCTTAAAAAGGTAATACCCCTCTATTCCTACATTCCAATCATGACACTCATCCCACCAGGTTTCAGTGGTGCCTGTTATATCATATTTGCTTTGTTGTTCTAGGAGTTCAAGTTCATCTTGCTTATTTCCCATGCTCTCTGCATTAGTGTAGAGACAGGTAAGACCATGGGTTCTCCCTGCTTGCTGCCTGTGTGCAGTTTTTTGCCTCCCACTGTTGGGCCTTTGCAGCATTCTGGTAATCTCACATCTAGATTTCTGTAACGCACTCTACATGGGGCTACCCTTGTGCCTAACCCGGAAACTTCAACTGGTACAAAATATGGCAGCCAGGTTAATTACTGGAACATCAAGGAGAGAGCATATAACTCCTGTGCTTAAATCCCTCAACTGGCTGCCGATTAGTTTCCGGGCACAGTACAAGGTGTTGGTTTTAACCTTTAAAGCCCTACATGGCTTGGGTCCATGTTATCTCAGGGACCGCCTCTTCCCGTATGATCCCCCCCGCGCACTTCAGTCCTCTGGGAGGAACCTGCTGCAGCCTATGAAAACTAGGCTGTCTCAGACCTCCCAGAGGGCCTTTTCTGCGACTGCTCCCAGAATATGGAATGGCCTGCCGGATGAGATCCGTCTTATTACCACTCTTGCTGCCTTTAAAAAGGCAGTAAAGATGGATCTCTTCCGGCAGGCCTTCCTGGAATAACTGCCCTGCTAAATTGGAGGTGATCTGCCCTTTACCCCCCCCCCCCCACCATTTTGATATGTATGCCAGATCTGGTTTTATAGTATTCTATTTGTGAATTTGATTTTAACTTTATCTTAGTTTAATCCTGTTTTAAGGGGTGGGAGGGTTAGGGGTGGGATGATGGAATGTTTTAAACTGTTGTCTTTTAATTTGTTGTACACTGCCCCAATTGCCGAGCAGAGGGGCGGGTTATAAATTTTTTAAAAAAATATTTATTATTATTAGCATTTGCCTTGTTCCTTCTGTAACACTTTGACTATTACCTCCAGCCTATGATGTACTCCTTCTTCCAAGATACCTTCCATGATATTGTCTCCCTCCCCCACATGACTCAGTTTATAGCCCTCCTGATCAAATGTTTGAGACTATTGGCAAAAATATTTCTGCCAACTGGTTGTGAGATGCAGCCCATCTCTTGCCAGAAGTCCACCCTCATGGAACTGCAGCCCATGATCCAAGAATCCAAATCGTTCTTGGTGGCACCATCTATATGGAGCCAGTTATTCACATCTGCTATTTTCTTCTCTCTTCCCGGACCATGCCCTTCAACTGGGAGAAGAGATGAGATAACAACCTCTGCATCCAGCTCTTTCAGCTTTCTACCCAAAGCCTCATAATCCCTTATGATATTCTAAAGACTATGCCTTGCAGTATCATTGGTTCCCATATGAACCAAGAGGAAAGGTCAGTAGTCTTGACAAGTCTTGTCAGCCTGACTGTCACAGCATGGATTTTTGCCCTAGGGAGACAAAACACCTCCTGGAACATCTTGTCAGGCCCACAAACCACTGCTTCTGTACACCTCAAGAAAGAGTCCACCATCACCACCTCATGTCTCCTCTGAGGCTTAGCAGTGTCTGTTCCCTGCGGTGGTACTCTCAGGCTCCCCTGACTGTCCCTGAAGACTGTTCCTGCTGCTTTTCCTCTTCATTCTTGATGAAGGAGAGAGCTTCAAATAATAATAATAATAATAATAATAATAATAATAATAATAATAATAATGTTTATTTGTATCCCGCTTATTGCCAGACAATCCAAGCGGCTTACAATAAAACCCGTAAAAAGCCTGCCGGAAGAGATCCGTCTTGACAGCTTTTTTAAAGCTGTCCAGTGATGTCAATTGACGGATCTCGTCCAGCAGGCCGTTCCAGAGTTTGGGGGCGACAACAGAAAAAGCCCTCTGGGAGGTCGCCGCAAGCTTAGATTTTTGAGGCTGCAGCAAATTCCTCCCAGAGGACCGGAGAAGTGATTCTGTAGCTGCAAGCTCCCAGAAGGATCCCTGGTTTCCCTACTTCTGTATGTGACATTCCTCCAGCTGTTGGTTCCATTCTGTCCAGGAAAACCTCTTGCTCCCTAATATGCTGAAGTGTAGCTACCCAGGCCTCCAGCTGCTGGAATATGAAGGGCTACCAACTTGCACTTGGTGCAGATGATGTTCCCCACATCTCTTGGCAAAACAAACAAACAAACAAACAAACAAAAAACACAAGTGTTGCAGATGACTGTAACAGCTCCCTCAATCTCCATATTGAGAAATCTTAAGTAAGCACTGAAACAGGACTATGGGCTTCTCCCTCAAAATGTCTCCTGGTAAAGACCCACATAAAGAGCCCCTGTTGGCTTGACCTTTTCACTAGGCTCTATCAGCAAGCTCAATCAACTCTGTTTATAACTCTATAGTGAGCTCCTGGATGCTACCTTATTCTGGAAGCAAGTCTCTGACTCCCTTTGTCTTAACAAAAAAACAAAACAAAAACAAAAACAAAAAACAAAAGCCCTTATTTATTTTTTAAATTTTTAAGGAAAACCTCTAAAACAAAGTGCCCAGCCAACCTTTTACCTATGCTGTGCTTTCCCTTGTACTGTGAAAAATTTTCACGCTATTAGGTGCATGCCTCTGGGAGGAGTTTAATAGAACTAGGCAGCTATCTCCACCCCCTCACAGAATGTGACTCACAGAAGTACCACCCCCTCAGCAACAAACACACTCTCCCAAGTGTTTTTTTTTAAATTGTTTGGGGTTGCTTTGTGACTACACAGCCCATCTTGCAGTCCCATATAAATTAGGTTGATTTCCTTTGTTTTTCCCCATGTTGTTTCACTGTGGCTAGGCACAAGACTATCTGGACCCCTTTTTGGCTGAAGGAGGGAAGAATTCCCTTCTTCCTCTCTCATCCTAACTTTAGTTTTTGGTTTTTTTTGGAGTGGTAAAATTAGATTAGCTGAGTTTGTTTTGAGAACTTCATGTCCTATAGTTGCTTTGTTCTCTGTTCTTCCTTGGCTGTGAATAGGTACATGCCTCATAGCACCCCTGTCTCAGTCTGTTAGTGGCTTGTTTGTGTTTTGTTGTTGTTGTTGTTATTGTTGTTGCTTTGTTTGTGTTTTTGTACCTCTGAGACAGTGTGACTCAATACTAAAGTCACTCTCTCTCATCCTGAGCAAGTGCCCAGACACTGTGATTTAGGGGTTATGCAGACAGGTGGCTCTGGGCCACCCCTGCTAGTGGCAGATTGGGGCTGTGACAATCGCACACCTCAGCCTTGATCCTCCCTTTTGCCGCCCCTAAAAGAGCGGAAAAATACAGCTCCTTTTAGGGGTGGAAAAAGGCCGCCCTAAGAGCTGGTACCATGGCTGTTCCAAGCCCTTTCGGCCTATTCTGACACCACGCACCATGCATATGGGTGTGCACTGTCAGGACAGCATTGGGCTGGGGTTGGGGAGGCTACATGTGGATGCCCTGCCCCAACTTCAGCCCCAGGCCATCCCTTTAGGCCAGTCTGCAACGTCCCTCAGTTACATTTTCTTGGCCCAAGTACCCTCTTTCCAAGTGGCTGTGCTTCAAAGACAAAGAGATTTCCCTTCAATGCTAATTAGATCTCTCTCTTTCAGTCAATTTCAGGACACAGTAAAAATTTCCCAAGTCAAGCTCAAAATAATAATAATAATAATAATAATAATAATGTTTTCCCTTCTGCTGTTGCTCTCATGTTCCAAGTGATTTGTCTTTTTTTTTTTTTTTAACAAAGGGGGGAATTAGAACACTCCCCTCAAAACTCAGAATGTCAATTTTTTTTTAAGGAAAAAAGATTTAATGCTGAAGCAACATTTTACCTTCTGGTCATCAATTGTAGAATATTTTTTTAAAAAGCAATTTTAATGTTTTTGTTGTGTGATCGGCAAGCCCAATGGCTAGAGACAGCCTTAAAGGGTTTTTTTTTAATTCTACTTGTTTTTTCTTGGGGGGCTGCTCTAATTTGTTACTTTTCAGTTCTTCTTTTGAAGGTTAGAAGGAAATTTTCTAGATTAGATAGCGTTTTTGTTTTTATACATATTTTTGTTAACTGCCTTCACATCGATCTCGACCCATGGCAACCCTATGGATAAGACATTTTCAGGACCCCTGTCCTCTAAAGTTCTGCTCAGCTCCTACAAACTCATGTTCGTGTTCTCTTTAATAAAGTCCATAGATCTAGCATGTGAATTTCCTCTCTTTCTACTTCCCTCCACCTTTCCTAACAATATTGTCTTTTTCAACAATTCATGCCTTCTCATAATGTGTCCAAAGTATGACAGTCCAAGGGCCGATGCAGACTGGCACTATAGGCCAGCCTGGGGGTAGAGCTGGGGCAGGGCAACCGTATGCCAGCTGTCCTGACTCCATCCTGGTGATGCCATGCACCAGTCCGTATGGCGTGCAGCATCAGGACGCCCTCCTGGTGCAGCGTGTATACACGCTGCACCCAAAGAGTGCAAAATAGCAACCATCATTGCTGAAAGGGTTACTTTTTGCCACCCCAAAAATGAGCAGCATTTTGCTGCTTTTTGGGGGGTGGCAAAAAGGAGGATTGAGCCCATGGTGTGTGGTTACTGCGGCCCCAATCCACTGCTCTCAGGGGCGGCCAAGAGCCACCCCAAATGGGCTGTCTGCATCGGCCCTAATTCTTGTCATCTTGGCTTTTAGGGATATCTCCGGCTTGATCTGCTCTAAGACCCATTTGTTTGTCCTTTTGGCTGTCCATGGAATCCTCAGCACTCTTCTCCAGAACTAGATCTCAAATGAGTTGATTTTCTTCGTATCATCTTTCTTAACTGTCCAGCTCTCATATCCATACATAGTAATATGGAATACAGTGGCTTGTATGATTCTGACTTTTGTGCTATGTCTTTGCATTTTAGGATCTTTTCTAGTTCTTTCATAGAAACCCTCCCTATTCTTAATCTTCTCCTGATTTTCTGGTGGCAGTCCCTGTTCTGATCAATGTTTAATCCCAGATATGAGAAGTGTTTTACTATTTCTATTCCCTTATTGTCTAGTTTGAATGTGTGTAAGTTCTCTGTGATCATTATTTTTGTTTTGTTTATGCTCAACAGTAAGCCAACCTTTACACTTTCTTCTTTGATCTTCCTTAGTAGGTGTTCCAGGTCTGTGAAGTTTTCTGCTAGTATTATGGTGTCGTCAGCATATCTCAGATTGTTGATATTTCTTCCTCCTATTTTCAGTCCTCCCTCTTCCGTGTCCACACCTTCTTTCCTTATAATATATTCTGCATAAAGATTGAATAGGTAGGGTGATAGGATGCAGCCTTGTCTGACTCCTTTGTCTGACTCCTTTGCCAATTGGGAACCATTCTGTTTCTCTGTGTTCTGTTCTGACAGTAGCCTCTTGTCCTGAGTACAGATTTCTCATCAGGACTATCAGATGTGTTGGCACTCCCATGTCTTTAAGGGCATTCCATAGACTTTCATGATCTATGCAATCAAAGGTTTTGCTATAGTCTATAAAGCACATGCTGAATTGCTTTTGGAACTTGCTGCTATGTTCCATTAGCCGTCATATATTTGCAACGTGATCCCTGATGTGTCTTCCTTTCCTGAACCCTGCTTGGACCTCTGGGATTTCTCTCTCAATGTATGGTTGGAGTCTATGGGGCTATGCAGACTGGCCTGAAGGGCTGGCCTGGGGTGGAATTAGGGCAGGGCAGCTGCACGCTGGCCAGCCCAACTTATCCTGATGCTGCATGCCCATCCGCATGGCATGCAGCATCAGGACACCCTCCTGGCACAGTGTGTACACATGCTGCACCAAAAGGGTGCAGAAGAGCCACAGCGCTGGCTCTTAGGGTGGCCTTTTGCCGGGCCTAAAAGGAGCAGCAAAAGAGAGGATCAGGGCTATGGTGTGTGGTAGCCACAGCCCTGATCCACAGCTCCCAGGGGCAGGTCTGTAAAGGCCTTATGTTGCAGAATTTTGAGCATAATTTTGCTTGCTTGGGAGATTAGTGCTATGGTTCTATAGATGCTGCAGTCTCTTGTGTCTCCCTTTTTGTGTCTGGGGATGTATATTGATCACTTTTAAACTGTCGGCCATCATTTTGTTTTCCATATCTGTTGACATATGTTAGTTAGCACTAGATAAATATCAGAAAGGTTTTTTTCCTTTTGATTTTTATGTTTCTTTAAGTTCTTTTTTTACCAGCTAGTTTAGGATTTTTGTCATTTTGTGTTTTTAATAAGTAGTCAGATAGGAGTTTTATTTTTATCAAGGGGGAGTGCCATCCAGAAACCCTCCAACTGTCTTCCAGATGTACTCCAGGCCTCCTGTTGATCCAGATGCTAGATGTTCTCCATGTTCCAGTGCCAAGCCAGATGTCCTCCAAAGCTTTCCTCCTGCTTTCCCAGATGACATCCTGGTCTAACTTTTTGTTCTTGTTTGCAAGTGCTTCTGTGATTTCCCATGATGTCCTCCCCCAAAACTCAATACATACATCCCAAATTGTTCCACCTATGGAACTACCTGACACTGGACCTCCTATTTCCACCGAAAATAGCCCGATGGACACTGCTTATACTTCCCGGACAGCATATAAGTCATGCTCAGCCATGAATTAGTGTTACTTCCTTACATGGACATTGCTTTTGTCAGTGTTGCACAAGTATACATTGATGGAAAAATTATTTGAATTAATATAAATTTATTTTTTATAGAAATAGCAAAAAGAAACTTCAAGTGTGAAATATAAGGTTTAATCTAGAGGGAAAGAAGAGATATAATATTGCAAAATTTAATTGTTTATTTTGGTAAATTGCATTTAGAAATATTAAGAATTAAATTAGAATATTGAATGGTACTGAAATAGAGCACTAGAAAAATTGAAAACAGTGGGAAACAGATAAAGGGCCTTTACAGACTGCCAGAAATAATGCAGCTTGAGGCCACTTTAACTGCCCTGGTTCAGTGCTAGGGAATCATAGGAACTGTAGTTTATTGTGGCACCAGAGCTCTCTGACAGAGAAGGCCCAATGTCTCAGAAAAAAAATACAATTCCCATGATTCCCTAACACTGAGCCAGAGCAGTTAAAGTGGCCTCAAGCTGCATTATTTCTTGCAGTCTGTAAAGCCCCAAATATATCAATTTATCTATTAAATGTAATAATTGTATCAATAACTAAAATGATTAGAAATTTGGTAGAGGAAATCAACTAGAAAGTTTGTGATTAAATGGAGTGTATTGACAAATTGATTTTTGAATACTGATTTCATATATCATTTGATTGTTGTGATGAATTGAGAAGTGCTGCCGTAATGTGAAACTGTTCTATAATATGATTGTTGTATTTTAATTGTTGCTTTTAATTTATAATTGATTTAATAACTTTTTAAGGGGGGGAGGGAGCCAGATATTGTTGTAGTTGTATTATATTTTACTGCTGTTAGCCACCCTGATTGACCTCAAAGGGGCAGGATATAAATTATTATTATTATTATTATTATTATTATTATTATATTGATTGTGATTTTTGTCTCTATAAATAATTGTGATTTTTTTTTTGGTTCATATACAAAGGGACTCTTATGATAACTTGATTGTAGATACTGATAATTTATTGATCATCTATCTGTAAAGTGACAATATTAAATCAAAATGGCATCTGGAAAAAAGATTGATCCAATCCCAGATTGAAGTAGCAACCCAAAGAAGAGGATCAACAAAGGAAGTTATAAGAATTAGCAATCAAAACATGATTCTTCTGGGAGAAATAGGGAAAATGAGATTGGAAATGAAGGAGATGAGACAAGAGTTGAAGGAATAACTAAAAGAAACAAGACAAGAACTAAGAGTAGAAATTAAGGAAATGAGATCTGAAATAAGAAAAGCTTTGAAAAAAGAATTAGATAACTTTGGAGGAAAATAGAAAATATTTTGATAGATTTGTCAAACACAGATAAGGAAGTAGATGAATTAAAAGATAAGACATTATATTTGGAAAAGGCAGCTAAAAAAACAGCTTTAAAACAAGAACAACAAAGAATAACAGACTTAACAAATGAATTAAGATACAGAGAGAGGTGCATTAACATTAGAGGACTACCAGAATCGATATATGAGGACCTGTATAGCACATTAACAACAGCACTGATAGAATATTTAGGATTCTCTGAAGAAAAAATGGAATCAGAAATTGACAGAATATTTGGGGTTAATTCTTCATATATAGAGAAAGAAAAGCTCGCAGGGATGTAGTCATGTGTCTTTCTATAACAAAAATAAGGAATTTAATAATTTAAAAAAGCTACAATTCTATATTAGAAAATAAGGATGGAAAATAAGGAAGTGAAAATTTTTAAGGACATCTCTCCATCAATAATGTTAGAAAGAAAAAAAATAAAAATCCCTGACCCAACTATTGAAGAAAAGGAGAATTGAATATAGATGAGAGAGGATTGAAGGGTTAAACTTTATGTGGAAACAGAAAAGACACAAGATAAATACATTAGAAAAAGGAAAAGAAATGGAAAATAAATTAAGCAAGGGAGAAAGGGAATACCAAGAAGAATCTCAATTAATGACATGCTCTAGAAGTTGACAAAAGGAAGAAAAAATGTAACCAAAGAAAAAAAAGAGTAGAAAAAGAAATAGAAGAAAAAACTACATTAAGAAGAAGAGAGAAGAAAATAAGAGATGAAGAGCTGGATCAAGATTTGGAGAATTCAGAAGGAAGAATAACTGTAAGTGAGAAAGAAGAAGGAGAAGAAGAAGACAAAAGAAATATTAAAGAGAACAAGAACAACATAGAAGACAAACTAAATCACAACACAAACTCTAAGAAATTTAAACACAAAATAAAATAAGAAGTAAATAAAGAAAATAAATTTAAATAAGACTTAAGGAGCAGAAGGGATGGAACAACAGCAATAATAAATATAACAACAATAGTAAAAGGAAACATCATCAAAATAAAATAATTAACATCTGAAAATAATTGAAAATGGGAGTCAAAGTATTATCATGGAACATGAAAGGAATGAATTCAAAATATACAAGACATATGATTGTTCATTGCTTAGAAAAGAGTAAGAGTGTTATAATATGCTTACAGGAAATATGAATAAAAGAAAAAGACATCAAATACCTTAGAAACCCCAAGCTAGGAAATCATTAAATATCAACAATAGAAAAGGAAAGGAAAGGTGTATCTATGTATGTAACTAAGAAATACTCTTCAAAAGAATTATTTAAAGACAGTAGTGGGTCATATATTGCAGTAGAAATAAAGATAAAAGAACAGATCATATTGTCAATAGGAATTTATGCACCTCTAGAAGGAAGGAATAAATTCTTTGAACAGATTAAAAAGGAATTACAAAAAGTAGAGTATAATAACATCATAAAATGAAGGGAGACTTTAATGCAGTGATTGACCCAAAGCAAGATAGAATATCTGATGTAAAAAAGATCAATCTGAAATAATCAGGTTAAATTACCCAATTCTTTTTTTGAAATATTATCCAGACTGAGATAAATTCCAAATTGCACTGGACTACTTATAAAGCAAAGAAAGTGGTTTTTGAGTTTGGTTGAACATCACCTGTTGTCCTTATGTAAATGAGTCTGGTAAAGTAGAAGAAAATAGCATGGATTTGTAAAGTGTTGAGAAATGCTAGATCAGAATGCAAAACATCCGAAAGGTTTGGGTGCCCTGATAGTCAATGGTGATCACAAGTTTGTTTGGTTTTGTTATGATTGTCATTATATTTCTGGTGCGGAAAATGTTTACACATGCCCTGTGTTCTGAGGTTTGCAGGACAAAAACGATTGAGTCTTTGAAAGAGGGAAAAAAAAACTATTGTTCAAGTTTGTGCTGTATTTGGCTTGCAGGCACCAGAACAAATGGTGAGACCTCAATGTTATAAATGTGCATGATAATAATGATGATGAATTTACAATGGTAAAGCTATAATTGCTAAAAAAAAAATAGCTTTAAAGGGGGGAAATGAGGCAGGAAGATTTCTTTAATTAATGTTTTATATGCCTAAATTAGAGATGTTTGGTATTATGTGTAGAAAATAATGGTCAAGCAGCCATGCAAAGGGGATTTTGGGAAGTGGGCCTCTAAGGAAGATGCTGGAAGGTTTAAACTCAAAAAAATGCTAGAGGGTTGTTTAGATACAGCTTGACCTCAGGCCTGGTAACCTAATGCATTAAAGACCTTCATTAAGAATCAGCATGGGCCAGAGAGTCATAATAAATCATTGGCAGCTACTTTTATTTGTGTAAAGGGCCTTCTGCCTGGTACACACCAGTTCATTTACTGATAAGAGATTTTGGTATGTGGTTGGCATAGCAACATGGTAACTTAAGCATATTATAATGTATTCTGAAATCTGTATTCTCATTGCTCAGGATTCTATATATTTAAAGTTTAGAGCATCCAATAGAATGTCACTTTGAATTTCTTTGTCTGTGAGTGCATAAAATTACGGCCATCTTGGCATGTCTTTTGCCCAATGATCTGAATGCTAATTCCATTGGGACTTGCTGGCAAAATAAATATGTCTTTTTAAACCACTTTAATGGTCCCCTGCTTTGCCTCAAGCTCTGCAAAGAACCATGAATGCTGGGAGTTAATTTGCAACAGTTGGTTTTTCCACTACAAAAGCTTTTGACAAATATTATGAAACATTATATAAAAATGTAAAAGATAATGTGATCAGAGAGAAAATACAAGAATATTTAGAAACACAGAATATACCAAAGTTAAGAGATGATCAAAAGAAGGAATTAAATAGAGATATAATGGAAAAGGAAATATCTAATGTAATTGGGAAAATGAAGACACGAAAATCTCCAGGGTCTTATGGCTTCTCAAGTATTTTCTATACGAAGATGGAGGAAATTTTAACAACCTCATTAAAAGTACACTAAACAATATACAAAAATACAGTATTCCAGAGTCCTGGGGAAATGCATACATCACTTTAATTCCAAAAGACAATAGAGATAATTGAGAAATCAAAAATTACAGATCCATTTCATTGACCAATGTAGATTATAAGATATTTACTGCAATTATTGCAGAAAGGCTGAAGAAGATCTTGAAAGATTTGATCCATGAGTATCAAAATGGGTTTTTGCCAAAATAAAGAAAAATAATTTGATACCAGTGCTAAATATTATCCATTATGTTTAGAAACATAATGAAAAGAAACTTGCGATTATCTTTATTGATGCTGAGAAGGCTTTTGATAAGGTGAGCTGGAATTTATGGAAGAAGTGATAAGAAGAATGAAGATGGGAGAAAACTTTGGAAAATGGATAAAAGCTGTCTTTAAAGATCAAAAAGCACAGACTATAGTAAATGAAGAAAGACAAAACACATCAAAATAGAAAATGGTTCTAGACAAGGATGTCCACTATCACTGTTATTGTTCATACTGGTCCTTGAGATAATAAATATTAAAATAAGGAAGGATAAGAACATACAAGGAATCAACATAAAGGGTCATAAATATAAAATCAAAGCTTATGTGGATGACCTGGTAATATTTCTAGAAGACCCTCTTAAAAGCATAAAAGAATCTCCTATATAGCCTGCAAGAATTTGGGGAACTAGCAGGCTTCAAAATCAAACAGGACAAGACAGCAATAATGACAAAGAATATGTCTGGAGAAGAGTAAGAACAACTGCAAAGAAAAACAAAATTTAAAGTAGAAAAGAAAAGAAAATATCTAGGAATAATCATAACAAAAAGAAATGCAGATCTCTTTGAAAATAATTATAACTGAGTGTGGAAAGAAGAGAATTTTGTTAATCAAAATAAGTGTTTTTCCAAAATTAATGTACCTCTTCAAGAATATACTGATTATCCACAATGAGAAATGTATAGATGAATGGAGAAAAGAATTGAGTAAATTTTTATGGTAGGGTAAAAAACCGATGATTAAATGGTTGGGTTTAATAGAATCAAAAGAAAAAGGAGGATTTGCCTTTCCAGATCTCAAGCCATATTATTACACCAATTGTATGACCTGGATAGAGGATTGGATAAAGCTTGAAAATGAATATTTGCTATGTATAGAAAGTGATAATATTGAATTTGGATGGCATGTATTTTTGTGGTATGAGAAGCTAAAAAAATAACAAAAACTTTGAAAATCATTACATTAGGACAGGGGTAGGCAAACTGTCCCCTTTAAGCACCAAAGAACTTCAGCTCCCAGAATCCCAGACTATTGGCCTACATCCCAGACTATTGGCCAACATGGCTGAGGCTTCTGGGAGCTGAAGTCCCTCAGCCCTTAAAGGGGACAGTTTGCCTACCCCTGCATTAGGAAGTCATTACTTAGAATATGGATAAAAATAAAAAAAGTAATTTTATAGAAAAATACCACTATGGGTGTCACCCCAGGAAGCCTTTTTATACAGAAGTAAGAATAGTAACATACCATGAATAAGATATAGCGATATTATAATACAAGAAGGAAATAAAGACTATAAAAATGAAATTGAAATAACAGTTAGAAAAGGGAGGATTAAGCAACAACTGGTATGTTTACTTGCAACTGAAAGAAAGATTTAATATAGATTGAAGAAAATAAGGGTTTGAAGAAAATAAGACAGAGCTAGATAAAATAATAACAGATAATGAAAGTCATCATACATCAAAATACTATAAATTTTTCAAAGAAAGAAGTTTATTTTTTTATAGAATTTTATTTTTTAAAAAAACATAAAAACACCATTTAAAATATATTCTTAGTCATTTTTACAGTATGTTTGCCCATAATTCAAACTTCTCAATAGTTCTTTGAAAGTAAGTACATTTTTTTTCCACATTTTGCATACACAATTTCTGTATCTCTTACTTCTGTCATCATCACAAATCCAGTTCATTTACACAATCTTAATAACTACTTAGCTGCTTTGTTCCCATTTTCTATTTATATATTCTTCCACTGGAGCCCACTCTTCCTCAACCAATTCCACATTCTCATTATTCAATAACCTTGTCAATTTATCCATTTCCTTCATCTCTGACAGTTTCAATAACCATTCATCTACCATTGGAGTTGTCTCCTGTTTCCATTTGGAAGCTATTAGTAATCTTGCTGCCGAGACCATGTAAAGTATTACTCTCCAATATTTTCTAGTTATATCCGGTTCTAATTTGTATGTCATATTTAATAGATATAATTCTGGAAAGAAAGAAGTTTAGAAGAAGAAACAATAAAACATGCAATGATACAATGGTCTCAAGATTTGGAAAAGAACATTCAACTAGAACTTTGGGAAAAGACATGGTGATTAACCAACAAATTTACTCTATGCCAAGACTTGAAAGAAAATTTTCTTAAAATGATGCATCGATGGTATCTGTATCCAACCAAATTAAACACAATGTATGACACAGGAACTATGAAATGTTGGAAATGTCAAAAAAAAAAAAAAAAAGGTGATGGAACATTCCACCATATGTGGTGAAAATGCAACTTAGCAAGGAAGTTCTGGGGTAAAATCTATAGAACAATAACAGAAATATTACAAGTCAAAATACTAATGAGCCCAGAATTTTTGTTGTTGTTGTTGTTGCTGTTGTTGTTGTTTTTGCTAAACATGGCTCATGGAATAGACAAGAAGACAGAAAAAGAATTTGGAAGGATACTGCTATATATGGTATCAATAGCTAGGATTATATATGCAAAATATTGAGGAAAAAATGAAATTTCAAGTACTGAAGGGTGGCTAGTACGAATAAGAGAGATGATGAATATGGATATCCTAACAGCATTAGTCCAGAACAGACCAGCAGATACGATAGAAAAACAATGGGATTTGTTAAGGAATTATGGAAATAACAAAGACAAATTATAAAGAATAAGAAATAAAATTGTTATTATAAATAAGCAAAGGACCTATATAAGAGGATTTGGATATATTAAGGAAGCAAAAGATAAACAACAATTAATTTGAGATTATTAAATAAGCAAAAGCTTATATAAGTTAATTTGGTTATTTTTAGAAATCAGTTATAGTGAAGTGGTTAATTATTTTGAGATGCTGAATGTAAATAAAGATTAATGTTGGAATGTAAGAGAAAAAAATATGGTAGTCCTTGGAGATATTTCAGCTAGAAAGATACAGTTTAATTATGTTTATATAAGGTGAAGCCAACTGAGAAGGAAAAATTCAGAAACTATTCAGTTAATCAAATAGATAGATTTGTGTTTATATAATGTTAGTATTTGTATTGTATTGTATTGTATTTTATATGTAGGAATATTTTATGTATTCTTTGTATGTATGTATGTATTTTTTGTATTTTATATAATAAAAATATTTTTTTTAAAAGTGCTTGCTGTTTGATTCCCCCTTTAATAAAAGATATAGGGCCGATACAGAGCGGTGGATTTGGGGCTGCAGCAAATACATGCAGTGGCCCCAATCCTCCTTTTTGCCACCCCCAAAAGAGCGGCATAATGCCACTCCTTTTGGGGGCAGCAAAAGGCCACCCTTTCAGCTGCAGACACAGGTTTTTTTGCACCCTTTTGGCATAGTGTGTGTGCACACTGCACCAAGAAGGTGTCCTGATGCCACGCACCATGCAGATGAGCATGCGCCATCAGGATGGCATTGGGGTGAAGTTGAAGTGGCCAGTGTATGAGCTGGCATGGAAACAGTTGCATGCGGAAGGTACTTTATCAGTGAGCATCATAACTGATATATTCTTTCCTAGTACAGATATTAGTGTATATGTTGTTTTTTAAAAAAGTATATATGGAAAAACAATCCATATCTATTGCCTTCAGTTACTATGCACTTGATATGCGCTGCATATATAGAGCCAGTAAAGTCTTGAGATCTCTACATACCAACATGGACAGAATCAATACTTTTTAAAAAAATAAATAAATAAAAATAAACAGAAAGAGTCTACAAATCTGGATGTACATTACTCAGATTTCAGCACTATACTTCTAGGCATTATATGTTTGGTTGGTTATATTATTTTTATATTTTGTAACATACCATTCTGTAAGTTTCTTTAAGTTACCCTTCTTCATATTCAGTAAAATGCACTACTCTTCAGAGCTCTGCATACAAATTGAATTCCAAAAATCAAAACTTGCTTCAGGAAGAAAGAAAATAAAATAAAATCTCTTTTCTTTATAATGGAAGGGTGTTTTTTTTGTTTTTTTTAATTGCTTTAAAAGTTGTTGGACCTGTGGGTGGATGATTGCAGAAGCATTTTGTTCTACCTGCCAGGGCATCATAATGAAATACTAAATAAATCACTCCCTCACTATCCTGACGTGCTGTTGAACCCTTAAAATAGTTTTGCAAAGTCTTGCTGAAGCTGCAGAGTTGGGGAGAGGATGCCTGAGCTGTAATTTTGATATGACATGTTAAGTGCTGTATTTTTAATCCAATAGACTCCCGACTGTTTCTCAGGCAGACATAACAAAGCTCTTCCAAAATCACCCACCCACCAATTTGGCTGGGATCACTGTCACTGTGCCTTGTTATGCCTGCCCAGCAGGCAAAACAGATTGCTTTAGCAATCATACACCCACCAATCTCTTGAGGAAGTAAAACACACACATAGAGAGACATAGAAAAATTATAATAAAAAAGCATCGGGTTCTAGCATTGTGCACCTACCACCCCAAGAGTTGGATCAAACTCCAATGTGGTGATTTGGATAACATCCCAGCTTTGTTTGGACCAGTTTGGAGACTAACTGGTTCTGACAAGTCAAAATGCAAAATAAAGAATGCCAGAGATGGCTATTAAATTTACCAATGGATTAAAAATATTGAGAATCTCAAACTTTATCAAAAATATTTTCTATCCATAATATCTATCCACTCTTTTATAAGGAATTTGTTTATTATTCATTTATTAAAATGTGTATATCTTGTCCTCTACCTAAAGATCTCAGGATGGCATTCTGTCAAGTTCAGTAGAAACCAAGTTCAGGAACTAAGGTTTCAGTAGTTAAGACATAGGGGCTGTACAGACCGGCCAAAAGGGCCACCCTGGAGGTGGAATGGGGACATGGCAACCGCACGCCAGTCATCCAGACTCCGCCCTAATGCCACTGTTACACCGCCCACTCAACTAGATGGCAGGCGGCATCAGAGTTCTCCCTTGGTGCAGTGTTCACACACACTGCACCAAAGGAGCACCATAAAGCCACTGCTGCTTTTTGCCTCTCTATAAAGGAACAGCATTTGCCAGCTCTTTTTAGAGCAGCAAACCACCAGATAAGTGCCACGGTGTGAGGTTGCTGTGGCCCCAATCCAAGGAAAGAGGTGGTGGGATACTGCCCCTTAGGGGCCATCCATTCAGCCCCTCAGTAAACTTTTATTCAGTAACTATAGATCTGGTCCAGAGACGTTCATTGTCAAGAACTAAGCAGTAACCATTAACACTGCCTAATTGAACTACACACAGTTTCAAATTCATGGCAGGTTCAATTTTCATTTGTTACTTTTGCCTTTCTTATTATATTTTCATCTTTAAGAAGTGTTTCGTCTAATCTCCAATGTAGTTCTTTTTTCCTACACTTAAGTGTCATTTTAATCGGGGCATGATCCGATATCACTATGGGTAATATTTAAATTTTTTGTGCTTTTGTTTTGATTATATCTGAGGCCAGAACCATATTGATTCTTGACCACGACTTATGTGGAATGGAATAAAAGGTATAATTCTTCAACTGTCCATGTTTATATCTCCTTATATCATCTACTTTTAAAGTCTCTATCATATTAAAAAAGATTTGGGGCAACTTGCCCTTTGCATCAGTCTTTTTCGCCTCTGATTTCCTATCAAGAGTGGGATCTAAAACCCCATTCCAATCACCCATCAAGATAATATTATCATGGGGATAATCTGCAATTTTCGAGAGTAACTTTTCAAAAAATTTGCTTTTACCATTAACAGGGGCATATACATCTATAAGCAATATCTCCTGGTCTTTCCATTTGACCTCCACCCCAATAAATTGCCCCTTTTGGTCAGCAAACACTTCTTTTGCTTCCAGATTATCCTTTACATATATTGCAACTCCTTTCTTTCTTTTCTCTGAAGCTGATACAAAAAGCACTCCCAATTTGTTGTTTTTTAAATAAACTAATATCTTTATTCTTTATGTGTGTTTCCTGGAGGTAGGCAATATCAACTTTCGTTTTCCCCAAATAATGATTTTTCCTCCCTTTTTTTGTGGGGAGTTAATTCCTTTAACATTCCAGCTAATTAATAAATGTTCTTAATCATCTTCTTTTATCTAACCTTCTTCTTCCTCTTGCTTTTTTCCCTCCCCTTTTTCTTCTTTGGATAATGTTTCATCTTCCTCTTCCCCCTGGTATGATGTTTCTTTGACTTTACTTTCTTTCTCTTTCTTTCTAGTGCTTACTCTATTTTCTTCCTCACTCATTTGTTCCTTGTCTCTATAATATCCCCTTCTTTTTTCTAGATTCATTTCCTTTCTAGTCATCTCAGTCATTCTCTGTTGTACATATAAAATGTCTTCTTCTTTTCCTGAGGTTTCATTGACTCTATCTTGTCTTGTCTCTTGTTCTTCATTCTTTTCTTTCTTTAATATTTTTATCAATCCATTTATTTTTGAGGTAGCATTAATTTTGTATCTTCTTTGTTCAAATAGAATGGAAGACCTTCTGGGTATTCCCATTTATAATTGATTTCTCTATCATTCAGAATCTTCGTCAGTTGCATATATTCCTTCCTTTTCAGGGTTTCACCTGGTAAATCTTTAAATATTTGAATCTCATCTCCATCTACTATCAGTTTCTTCTCGAAGACTAATCTCAGCAACTGATCTTTTATGTGCGTTCTTACAGAATATACAACTACATCTCGTGGGACTTTCCTTTGTCTTGATACTGACAAGTTGATTTGATAGATCTTATCAATTTCAAAATGAAATTCTTCCTCATCTCTTTCCGTAAATTCCACCAGTGCTGGTATTAATCTTGTATATAGATCTTCATTCTGTTGTTCTGACAAACTTCTAAGTTTTACACATCTATCTCTAGTTTTTTGTTCAATCTTAATCCACTCCTCAATTTCTTTAGTCTGATTTTTCTTTAACAATTGGACCTCACTTTTTAAATCTTTGCTTTGTTTCTCTAACTCATTTATCTTAGATTTTGCTTGTGCCAATTCCATTGTCAGTTTCTCTACCACCGTCACTACTTCTTTAACCTTCATCTTTATGTCTCTCTTCAGTTCATCTCTAGTGTCCTTTAAATCTTTATCCTTTTTCATGTCTGACCTAATTTTCTTGATTTCTTCAAAAATCATTAGATTGGATTCTAACATTTTGTTTGTTTCTAATGAAGGTCTTCTTTGAGGCTGGACTTGCATCTGTGCCTGCATTTTTGCAACTTGTGCTCTGTAGATGTTGCCATGTACTAAGAATATAATTTTTATTACCACACAGTCAAAGTATGATACTTGAAAAAACAGTGAGTCTTATTTCTATGTGCTATTTTTTGTGTACATATTATACAGTTTCTATATTTTCATATGTTTCAGATCACACTTATCACTTATGTCTCAGCTAAAATCTGAGATTGATGTCTAGCACTCAAATAGCACTATTAAGCAATGAAAATAATAATAAAGTAATAGCTTTGTTTTAAATCTTGATTTCTAAACTCTATATAAATCATTGAGCTATCAAAAACCTTTTTTCTTGATCAATTCCTTGATTTTAAACTGTCCTAAAGAAAAAAAAGAACAACCTTTAAAATCAAATTGTGGTTGTCTATCACCAATAGTGCCACTAGATGTCTCACTCTACATTTTTTATTCTTTAGATTTCAATTATTCCCCTATCTTAATGATTTAGGTTATTCTTAGCACATATAGCCAAGCTAAATTACATTAACATAGATTTATCATTAAATTAAATTATAATACTCTTAGTACTTTACACACTTTAAGCACATTCAGCATTTTGAATGCCAATTATACCCCAATCTTGTTAATTTCCACAAATATAGTCAGCCCTACTTCTAGATAGCAAGTAGTCCACTTGTGGACTATCTAAGGGGGGAAGCAGATGGGCAGCATGGGGCCACCCCAAGAAGCTACACCATGGGGCTGAGGTATCCGCACACCTCAGCCCCATGGCGCAGCTTTGCTGCCCCTGGAAGGAACGCTAAAATAGCACTCCTTCCACAAATTGCCAAAGGTGTACCGCAAAAGGTTGCTGGCGCACCTTCGGCGACTCTTCCACTGCAGTGTGTACAGACACTGCAGCAGGAGATCATCCTCAGAACGCCGGCCGTGTGGAGGGCCGGCTGCTCCAAGGATGTTTTGGGGAAGGGGTTGGGGCGACCAGCGTGTGGCTGCCCCTCCCCTTCCTTACTCTGAAGACGGCACTTTGCACCATCTGCTTAGCCCCTAAGTTTCTCTTAAAAGACACAGTTCTTGCCTTCCAGTTGCCCTTAATGTCAACCAATGGAATTAATTATAATACTATCATATACTTTCTATATTCAATTCTAATTTAATTACATACATATGTGTAGTCGCCAATTCTTTCTGCACACAGAGCTAGGCAAATAAAATCTTAGTCTTTGGTTATAGATTCTTCCACGCCACTGTTAGAGCCTTAAAAGACTGTATTTTTTATTGTTTGAAATAATTTTAAGTTGGTGGGCCAATTTAGCAGCAGCTAACCTTTCTGCACTGGAGAATAACCTGGGTCTCCTCCGTCTCCTCCGCCTCCCTCTGGAAGGTTTTTTCTATCCCAGTCCCGAGGCTGAGATGGGAACCTTTGTGGTTTCTCCTGTCTTTGTGCTGAAAGAAAAGTAATAATTTTTCTTTGAAATTTTTTCAGCATGAAAAAGGACAGCTTGGAATGGAGCCTAGTCTAACCCCATCTGAGCCGGTGCCCTCCCCAACCGGAACTCTAATCCTCTTTTTCAAAGAGAATATGACTGAGAAAATGGACATAAATATAATCTGGGAAACCAGTAAAGCCGTAATGAGAGGCTTTTTTATTAAACAAAGTTACGAGAGGAAGAAAAAAGAGAAGAGGAGTATAACAAAATTCAACAGCAGTTAAAACAGACAGAAAATCAGCTCAAAATATATGCAAATGACAAGAAATTAAAGACACTTTCTACATTTCTCCAAAAACAATTATCTCAAAAAATAACAGAAGAACTAGAGAAAAAAAATTAAAGTTTACCAAACAAAAACATTTTGAAAGCGCAAATAAACCTGGTAAATGGCTGGCGATGAGGCTGAGAGAAGAGAAGAAAAGGAAATTAATTACCAAGATAAAAGATAGAGACAAATTTTACACAACTCAGAATGAAATCAAAAGAAGTTTTTATGAGTATTTCAATAAAATATTTAAAGAAAAATAAATAACTGAGAGTAAACAAATAGAATATGTGGAAAAGCAAAATGTAATGGGCTTAAAAAAATGAATACAAAATTTAAACAAAGAAATAACACTAGAGGGGATAAATGAGATAATCAAAGATTTAAAATTATTAAAATCACCAGGTCCAGATGGCTTATGTGCATTATATTACAAAACGTTAGTGGACATATTAGTGCCAAAATTACACATTATAATGAATAGAATAAGGAAAGAAGGGAAAATCCCCGAATCATGGGAAACAGCTAATATAAGCTTAATTCCAAAAGAGGGCAAGGATGAATGTGAACTGAGCAGTTACTGTCCGATATCATTGTTGAATGTCGATTATAAAATCTTCACAGGGATCTTGGCAAAAAGATTAAAGGCAAGACTGGCAAGTTGGATACATTATGACCAAAGAGGCCTCCTTCCAGGAAGACAAATAAAAGATATGAGAAACTTATTAGATATAATTGAATTCTATCAAAGCAAGCCAGACAAACAGACCGCCATGATCTTTTTTGATGCAGAGAAAGCATTCAACGATATAAGATGGGATTTTATGTTAAAAATATTAGTTAGACTAGTCAGGTGGGACCCTTCTTTAGATGGATTGAAGCACTGTATAAGGTACAAAAAGCTTATATCATAGTAAATGGCAAAAGAACACAACTATGTAATATACAAAAAGACACTCGCCAAGGCTGCCTTCTCTCCCCTCTGTTATTTATAACAACATTGGAGATTTTATGCAATAGAATAAGAGAAGACAAAACCATCACGGGAATTAAAATTAAAGGGTACGAGACTAAGCTAAGAGCGTGCACTGACAACATGGTGGTGTACTTATCTGACCCATTAAATAACATCCAAAATCTATTAGAAATCATAAGAGACTATGGTGTACACTCAGTCTTTAAGGTGAATAAAGAAAAAATGAAAGTACTCATTATGAACATGACAAATAAGGAAAAAGAATTGTTTAAACAAAAAACAAATTTCAAAATAGAAAGAAGGGTAAAATACCTAGGTGTCACCTTTTCGATTAAGAACTCAGAATTATTCAAAAATAATTATGAAGTAATATGGAATAAAATTAGTACAAAACTGAAAATGTGGGGAAAACTTCACATATCTTTAATGGATAGAATATCAGTAATAAAAATGTATGTATTACCTAAGCTAATCTTATTTCAAACAATTTCTTATTTCAAACAATTCCTATAATTACAAACAATACACCATTCAAACATTGGCAGAAAGAACTAACTAACTTTATTTATTACTAACAAAAACACTACAGGATGCACCAGAAAGGGAGGGAATTAGGACTTCCGAACTTACGATTGTATTTTCATGCATGCACCTTAGATTGGGTGAAAGAGTGGCAAATATCTCGGACAGAAGACTGCATTATCTGGAAGAAGTAAATAGAATGCATCATGTTTATTGTTAAAAGCTAAAAGCCGTCACAATATAAAACAAATATATAAAACAAATCCATCCATTAAAAAAAAACATTTAAAGAACAAAACAGTATTAATACTAAATAACTAAATAAAACATACTACACAAAAACTGACAATGAATCAACATGGAAAGATAGGTGAGGAGGGCTATCAGCAAAATACAATAAAACATTGTAATAAAGCATTAAAAATGATAATGGAAAGATACAACTGAGCAGGTTTTAGTCATCATTCCCCTTAAGAGAATTGATTCTAATCTTAATGGCAGCTAAACCAAATTTTGCAACCATACAAGTGATAAATACATCATTGCCAGCCAGAAGAAGACAAATTTGGTGCAGAGAAGATCTATCAGACAGGGAATGTAAAATACATTCGAGAAACCTTTTCCTAGGGGAAAATAAAGAGGACAATACAAAAGATAATGTACAATATCCTCCACTGCCCCAGTATTACAAATACAAAATCTCAGATGGACAGGAGTGTTATTATATCTGCCCGTCAAATAGGCAGAAGGCATACATTGGTATCTAAGGACTGTAAAAGCTTTTCTAATAGGGGCCAGAGTAAGGTTAATAAAGTAATGCTCTAGTCCAAACGATGTCTTATATAATGGATACCAAAAGGAAAAAGGAGTGTTCGAGAGAGAATGTAAATCAGCCCATTTAGCAGCAAGGTAAATTTTCTCTTTAATCAGTTACTTAACTCTACGGGTGGCATAATTTGGAAGTGAGTCCACATTAATCTCATAACTCAGCAGTATCATCCTGACTAAATATACCCAGAAACTTGGAGAGTTGACCGATAATTGTTCCAAAAAACGTTTTTTGGGGAGCCTGGAATCACTCATGGATAACAACTTTAGCCAGTAAAAAGCAAGAGCTGTATGGATACTGGCTTGGAGGGTAGTTTGACCTGTTTCTGCTCTCAAAAAAGAGACAGGGGTACACTTAGGGGCAACCAACAGAGATCTCAAAAATAAATTCTGAACAGGTTCTAAATTTGATATGCTGTTGTATCCCCAAATTTCTGCTCTGTATAATAATTGAGGAACAATTTTCCTTTGATAAATCTCTAAAGTGGGTGCTGCTAAATGGCCTCCTTGAAGTCTGTGGAATTTTAACAAAGAATTTATAGAGAAAGATGATTTTAACTTGGCAGCAACAAAATGAGTTTTCCATGGCAAATTGGATTGAAATCTTAAACCCAGATAATTGTAATAAGATTGTTGTTCTATAGTTTTTGTCTCAAGGCTCCACCGGTGCAATTTTTTCTTTGGTCCAAAGACCACTACTTTGGTTTTAGAGTGGTTAACTATTAACATTTTCTTTGAACAATATTCACTTAGTTTCCTTAAGAGTCTATGCATTCCGATTAAGGTAACCGAGATTAGAACAATATCATTGGCATTTTACAGAACCAAAAGTTTAACATCCTATATAGTGGCTGGGAAAAAGTTGGATCCTTTTAAGGCCTGGACGATATCATTGATATAAAAATTAAATAGAAAAGGTGCCAAGAGACATCCTTGGCATACACCTCTATCTGTGGGGATGCTATCGGATAGAACACCATTTGCCCCGAGACGAATCCTAATGGAAGTATTGTGATGCAGCATTTGAATTAAAAGGAGCAATCTTCTATCAATATTTGCTGCTGCTAACTTTGACCAAAGTCAATCACGGTCAAAGGCAGAAGTGAAATCAACAAAGGCGGTGAAAAGTTCTTTTCCATCTTTTTGAGAATATTTTTGAATCAGATGGTGTAAAACAAAACATTGATCAAGTGTAGATTTACCCTTCCTAAACCCATCTTGTTCTTCTGCAAAGATGTTGTTTTCCGTGGCCCAGTCCTCTAGTTCACCTAACAGATATCTAGCATAAAGCTTAGAGATGATGTTCAGAAGACTAATAGGCCGAAAGTTTTTAGAATCAGCCATAGAACCTTTTTTATGGATAGGAATAACAATACCCACAGCCCATCTCTGCGGAATATTCCCATTCTGATTTATATAAGTAAATAAAGCAGCAAGAGGTGGAACCCACCAATCTAAGTTAGATCTAAATAATTCACCAGGAAGCATGTCTTCTCCTGGTGCTTTATTATTAGGAAGGGATTTTTAGGAAGGGATCAGAGAATTGACTTCATCAGTGGTAACTGGATCCCAAGTGGGGCAACAAGAAAATAAAGATAAGTCCAATCTAGTAATAGGACTTTGAATTTTATCATGGGAAGAGTGAGAAAAGAGGCCGGAAAAATGATCTTGCCATTGAACAGAGGTGATCTGATTAGTAATAATCCCTTGATAATTCGTTCACCAGGGACCAGAATCTAAGGGAATTTTTTTCCACAAGGGCCTGACCCAGATCCATCCAAGCCTGTTGTGTAAATTCAATTTTTTTTTTTTTTTTTTTGCCCTAAGTAAATTTTTATGCTCCCTTCGGTGATTAATATAACACCTATAATACTTTGGGGAGTCTTCTTCTCTTAACCTCCTAATCGCTCTTGCTAAGATACGCTTCTGAGAGGCACATTGGCTGTTGAACCAACCATGATTATGCTTGTTAATAGAGCATGAGGTTTTAGTGCTCACCAAAAAAGGCTGGATTTCTTGGACTATTTTGTCCAAGGAACCCAAAGGGTCTTGGTTTGACAAAAGGAGGTCTCTTAACATGAGCATCCTTGGCGACACTAGGAAGGTATTCACATTTTCGTTAACTTTCCCATTCCACTTAAGCTTTTTGTCCCTGTAAGGGATCATGTTCTCAGGCGATCCCAGCATTTTATTTCCAGAAGGGATGGGGATAAACGGTGGCATCAAAGATAATTGAATTGGCATATGGTCACTCTCAGGTCTAACCAGAACTTTAAAGTTAGCAAACCTTAAATAGGCTGCTTGAGAAAGAATAAAATAGTCAATCACACTCTTTCCTCTTGGCCCTATATAGGTATATGAGCCAGTCTCAAGGTCACAATCATTCCCATTACATAGAAAAAGGTGGAACTTAAAAATGATAGAAAAAAGAGATTTTCCCACCTCATTGATCCCCATGTCGTTGGAGCTCCTAATTGGTATATGGGAAAAGTCCTCAGGACTTAAGCTAAGTTTCTCAGCTATTTTGTTATTATTAGGGCCCAATCTCACATTCATGTCACCAGCCACTAAAATTAATGGGTGAGTATATATATCAAACAGAGATGTAAGGATTAGTTCTAAGTCTGACCATTTGAAATCATGTTCATATATTGAATTTTGGGGTGGGCAGTAAATATTAATCAAAAAAAGTTTCACACCACTGGACCAGTCTATTTGTAGGGTAAGAATATTTTCACAAGCCCCAAAATCCATCTGAGAAATTGTTGGGTTCAAATCCACTGCAATCAAGGATGCCAAGCCACCGTGAGGACGATCTCTGCACTTTGATTTAGAGGCAGGAAGAGAAAAGGCAACAAAACCAGGGAGGGAGGGGAAATCTGATGAAGTGATTCATGTTTCCTGAATGCAAATAATCTCAAAATTTGCACAAAAGTCTTTAAAATTTTTGTCAGCCAACTTGGAGGGCCATCCTGCAACATTCCAAGATAGAACCTTGAATAACATATTTGCCTTGGGCTGGGTGTTTAACTGCATCACTGGGAGGGGTACAGGAATGGACAGGGAAATATAATTACCCTGATCTTTAAGTCAATCCAACTCAATAATTTGATTGAGCTTTCCATCCTCATCGTGAATTACACACCACCACCTGGAAGAACAGAGGACTTTCTGCTGTGTGTAGATTGCACAACAGGGGGAATGGTGTGTTGAGCAACTTCCATAAAAGATTTTCCCTGCAAATGTTCCAGAGGAAAAAGAACCAATTTGATTGGAGAGGCAGAATTCTGTTCAGGAGGAGGACAATGCACTTCATCATTTAAATTGAGTATAGGTGGAAGGAATTCCTCATCTGTTTGAAGTTCATTTCCAACACTTCTTTCTCCGGCTGAAACACCACTCGTCTTGCTATGGACAGATTCTGAAGGTCGTTGAAATGAAGTGAGGGTGTTACATAAAGTATTCAATTTCTGAAGGATTTCTTGTTGAGAAGCAGGAGGGAGGGTTGAAAAAGAGTTTAGTAATTTTCTTTCCTCTTCTGTAAACAGAACATGGTCTTTAGAAATTACTACCTAATCAGGACTGGCTTCAATTGGATGATTATTCTCAAAACTTATCAAAACATCAGTTTTGCATTGTTTAACTGTTTGGGCCGTATTATGGAAAAGGGAAGAAACAGACATGTTCTTAAAAATTCTGCTAACTCCAATATCTAAGGCTGCAAATCTGGCCTTATGTCTGTAAATATCGGAAGAAATTGCTCTGGTCTTGAAAGTCACAACTGCATGGGCACAGTGATAGTTGTAAAAAAGATAATCAATGTTAAGGATATTGTCTATGTTAATAGATGGAACTATTTCCTTCCCAATAAGATGCACAAAATGGGCTTTACGTTGAAACTGGGATAGCCAGCCTCTTGTCTTTGGGAAGTTAGAGAAAACCAACTTTGAATGGTCTAAAACCAAATTCCAGGAGGGTGAGTGGTGTTTAATATCTTCATGAGCAAGATTACTCTGCTTAGTGCCTTGTATGCAGCTTTGGGAATACACATATTGCCAAGGGTCTTGTATTTCCTTTGATGGAGATGGAGGCACATTGGGAGGGTTAACAAATAAGAGTAGCTCAGTGGTACTTGTAGTTACATGGTTGTTAGAAGGTGAAGAATAATCTGAGTGATTACAACACTTTTGACATATTTTATCTTGTTTCTTAGGATGTACAAGAGGCTTTTTAATTTTAAGTACCTTTCTTTGAAGCTTACCTCTATGATTTGATTTGATTTTACGTTGCAGTTTCTTTTTTTGATTTGATTTTAGTTGGTTGTGTGGGTTCTCCTGATTTACATGTATTATTGGATGCATCAATATTAAGAGCCTGATCGTTTCTTATATTGAGTTCTACCAGTGTAGTCAGCAGTGAATAACATTGAGACAAAAAGCTCTTAATTGAATTCAATTCTTTGCTCTGCTCAGATAAGAATTTTCCACAAAGATCTGTTGATAAGATTAGGTGATCTTCCATATTAGTGATATGCGGTTTAAATTCAAGTGGGACAACAATTGGGTTTGATTTATCAGGAGATTCCCCATGTCCTGTGGAGAAATGTTCTATATGTTTGCTGACATTCACCAATTCCTCGTCATCAGAATGGAAGTAGCAATTTGAACTTAGCAAACCTTCAGCTTCAGCAATTTCGGTTGCTAGGTTTATTTCAGGTGGATGAAATTCATTGGGGACCAAAGAGTCCAACTTTCTCCAAGGAGATTCCATTGACCAATTGTGTTGTTTTTGCTCAACAGATGGTAAACATTCATTTAAGTCACTGGGTTTACTGGAATCACTGGGAACAGCCTTATGAGAAAAAAAGTTGAAATTTTTGTTTGAACTGTCTTCCTCCTTCTCAATGGTAAATCAGACACAGGTGGAGAAGAAATTTCCAATTCTTTACAAGCCTTTCTTGTGAGGATCATGTTTTCAGCAAGCGACACAGCAGCTCTGTCCAGACCCCTCTGGCAGCTGTAGCTCCGTAGTTGGTTTAGCCCAGGAGATGGAAGGGCAAGAGACAGCTTCCCCAGGCACAGCGACCCTCAGAAGTTCTTCTGGGAAGGGAGGGGTTTTTTGAGGGCTTACCAGCTCTGGCCACACCCCTCTGGCAGCTGTAGCTCTGTAGTTGGTTTAGCCCAGGAGATGGAAGGGCAAGAGACAGCTTCCCCAGGCACAGCGACCCTCCACCAGGCACAGCGACCCTCCGGAGTAAATAACATATATGGCTTTCATGCTTATATGTATTATGATAAGATAAGAGTCAACGAAGAGTTTTGTAATCACTATGTGAGAAATTCCCTTTGAAATTCTGGGGAAAATATAAACTAAGGACCTTATCACACGGGGCCAAAAGCAGCAAGAATCCACAGGGAATCAGGCGCTATAGCGCTATATTTTTCCGTGTGTTTACACGACGTCGCTCAGAACCCAATGAGAAACCGCTCGCAATGTAGCATCATTCGCGTTCTTTTGAATGTCAGTTTCATGGGGCATTGCAATAGCGCGAGCTGATTCATAGCGCAATCATAGCGCTAACGCCGTATGTTTGATCAGCATTTCCCTCTCGTGGAGCATTTCCACTTCATAACCCATGGCTCCTAGCGTTATTTCCCATGGGTCTGTGGGGAAGCATCCTATGACGTGTGCTTCCTGTTTGCATTGGGCCACAAACACAACGGGTAAACATGGTCCTTTCTTGTAGATGCCCATCTCTTGCCCATATTATAAGGAGATGGACACCTTCTTGAGGACAGACCGGTCTGTTTTCCCAAAGAGGGTAACAAAGAGTCTGAATATTGTGAGGACAACCGGCAGGGGAACGACCCAGGGAACCTCATCCCAGGCACCCGGTTCTCAGGAACAGGAGGGATCAGCCACAGCCACCATCAATGTGGAGGGTAGATATAAATTTGAATTTCGCTATAAGTTCTCTGGATGGCCCTTTCACTGGGAAGGGTGGGTCAAATGTTTTCTTTTCGGGGCTTGCAAGTAGGATATAGTAAGCATGCAATGTTTAATCCACGAATAGTGCTTCCCTCTGTACAGTGCACTGCCACAAAATGGAGCTTTTTTTCCTTTAGTATCGAATTATGGGTAATTCTTTGTGCCTGTTACTGGTTTGGGGAGGGGAGGGAAAATAAGCTGTTGGAAAATACCCCAGGAAGTGCTTTCCTCCTTTCTTGTTTTTCCTGTAAGGGCAATGCATGCAGGAACTGCTAGAATTTTCTGCGAAGGAATAATGGTGGTTTATTTTTGGGCTTTTGCAGCCTTTGGGGGGGGGGGCAGCAGATGTCTCCTTCCATGCACTAGGTGTATATAATGTCATGCACACACACACGCATGTGTGTGTTCATATATGTAAGTGTATATACATTTATGGATACATATCTATCAAGAGAGATAGATAGTGATAGATCGATAAATACATGTGAGCATATAGATAGATATGCATATATATATGTATATATACATACACGCGTGCACACATGCACACACACACACACACTATAAATATCTCAACATATAGACATTCCCTGAGGAAAGGAAACACACATGTATGTGTTTGTGTGTGTGTGTATATATATATATATATATATATATATATACACACACACACATATATATATATGTACATGTATACATAAATGCATATATAAGTATATGTCTACATACACACACACACACACACACATATATATATACATACTTATATACATATTATATATATATATTGTGTGTGTGTGTGTGTGTGTGTGTGTGTACACAAACAGATATATGCATACATACGCACAAACCTCTATGTACATATAAACACTCAAAGGCACATAGAACTTTTCTGGGTGATGTAAACTATCCCTTTCCCCCCCTTTTTTCATACAGTTCCGGCAGCAGTCTGTGAGGAGGGAGATGAAATACTACACCTCATCCCTGTGGAACAGGCATCGCAGCTGGGAGATCAGCCACCTCAGGAGTACCCGCAGGTTCTCCCTGCCTCGCCAGCTGCAAGTGACAGTAGGATTACCTCAGATTCTTTGAAGAAATGTAATGCTAATGCAGTGCTCTAACCACTGTGTATGTGAGCCACCCAATGGTAACCCAGTGACTGCATTTCCCCTTTCTTATTTTTCCAGAAACAATCATCAGTGGGGAAGGCCCACCGGAAGAGAGTACACACCTGCCTGGTGGAGAGACCCAGGCCACCGGGGCTGATGTGCCCAGCGATGCCCAAGAGGAAGCAGCAGTCAGGAGGGGTAAGTCCCCTCCCCCATTTACCGCAATTGACCTGATCTGTGGAAACCCAAGAGCACTCATCCAAAGGAAGCTCTCTTTGTATATATATAGATATAGATATTATAGATAGATATATGGAATGGACATAATGAACATGTGTTGATATAGTTGTGTTGGTGAACATGCACATTTACAGACGGCCAGGACACAATATATTTGTGCTTTCTTACATGTATGCACACCGGCACCCACACACAATTATGGACATATATAGGTTTCCGGGGAAAGAAATTTTGGTATTATTTACAGGCAGGTATGTTGGGTGTGTACTAACGGGAGTTGTATGAAATAGCAGGAAATGGCAAGCATGACTACATTATGGATAGATTTTGGTTGCATGGTTAATAATTTCCTTTCTTCTTGTTCTGCAGCACCATGTCGTAGGATTGTCCGCCGGTTGCGGGACGAGGAGGATATCCCGGATTGCAGAGCCAGGAGGGGCAAACTCATAGCCCAGACAATCATAGAGGATTCTCGGAGGCAGGGTCGACTCAACTGCAAGCTTGCGAGGCGGCAACACGGCTCGCTCCTCCGCACAATCCAAAGAGAGGCAGGGTCTCTGGATAGCCTTGCGCGAGCCTACCGCAGAGACCTTACTCTCAGTTTGAGGTACCGGGAGCGGATGTCACAGCACATGACGGAGCTCATTAGCATGTGCCGTGACTCTGTGGAGGAGCAGAGAAAGTGGACAGCGGAGGAGAGGAAAAGGACAGATGTGATGGAGCGGACCTTGTCCTGGTTGCAAGCAGCGCGTGGGTCTTTCCGGTGGGTCCCTAAGAACAGTAACAAAAGGAAGCAAGCACCGGAGGCATCACCTATACCAATGCCTTGTTCGCAAATCCTTTTTGGGGACTCAGGGGATGAGGGGAGAACCGTACCTCCTTGCCTTGCAACTTGCTCTGAGCAAACACAGATGCAGTTGCAGGACGACACCCCACCATCACATAATGTGAACTCCCAAACATCACATACCCAACCATCACAGACTGCGATCAACCCACCATCACCCAATGTGAACACCCAACCCTCACAGAATGCGCAGACCCAACCATCTCAGAATGTTCCTGGGAGAAACAAAAGACTTATTAAGAAAAAGCAGCTGTACTCACCCTCATGATGGCTGAATGTTTTCTAGGACAATTAGTGTTGCACTTATTTTATATAGGTAGTTGCATTTGTTTGTTAGTTCATAAGTGTTCTCTGTTGAGTTGTTGTTGGTATGAACAGTTTAACCAAATGTTTAGGATATGGACATGTTTAATATTGGGCAAGTTACCCATCTATCTGTTAAATCTATCTACATATAAACATGCCGAGCTTTATATACGGAGGGTTTAATAGATAGGTTTGGTGATAGAAATTAGAAAAAAATGGTTCTATACAGTTTTTTCAGTATATCTGTATATGCGTAAATGTATTTGCATGTGTCTGTGTTATGTCAAAAGACGAATGTATATATGGTTATTATTTTTTTGTACATGTACATACATTCCCAGATGTTTTTGCTAATTATATTTTTTGGGTTCCTAGCACCATGTAAAGAAACCAAAGGTGTGCTAAACATCTAAATAAAGAGTACTCTGTACTCCATTTATGCATATAGACTCTCTGTCTAAACTCAACAGTTAAATAGTGTAGTAGTACATACCAATACATACCACTATTTATCTATCCATCTTTGTTTACCGATGGGTTCATTAATATTTCTATTCTGTGACATTGCTAAATCTAAGTATATATGCTTTCCCAAGGTAATCTGGAACACATATATAAAGATCTATAGATATGGCCATGCAGCTGGACAACCATACAGCCAATGTATCAGGTGTGCAAAAACCATGGCAGCACCAGGAGGACAAGAAAACCGCACAGTTTTAAAAAGCAGAAATTGTTTATTGTTCTAATCCACAATTCTATTGTATAAGCAAACATACACATACCTATAAACCAACATGTATGAATGCTTGGCCAATGCGGCATATACCCACACACCAGATGGCAGCCATACAGAAACGCACATGTGTAAAGAACCAAAATCAGTATATGTATATATATCAATCTGTTAAAGGTGGTATATATATGCATTTACACAGCCACACACACACACACACACACACACACACACATATATGTATATGTGTGTGTATATATATATATATATATATATATATGTATACACAGAAATATTAGTATGTATATATCTGAATATGTGTATATATATATATATATATATATATATATATATATATCTCATTCCAAACATATGTACACAGTCGCCGAACAGCAATGGATTCTTGCACTAGTGCACAGCAATGTCTGTTATGTAAAGATATACAGACATCTACACATACATGTATCTTTGCTTATGTGCTGTTGCTAATACACATACAGAAGCAAGCACCCAAAACCATGCAGAAGTGCACATGTGTAAGTACAACATGTGTATATATACACACACCGACGCATATATACATAGACCCAACAGCGACGAGGATGACAACACGAGTGGAGAGATGGCAATGGCGACCGCACAGCAATAGCGATGGCGAAGCAATGGCGAAATCGCTCCGCGGAAGTGACGACAACAACATCTGACGGCCATGGCGACCATCTCCAGGCCTGCGCATGTGCAGGAATATCATTGCTGGGTTCTGCGCGGAATCCTCTCGCTTATGTATGCTCAGCAAATGCACTTTCTGAGGGGCGCTTCATCGCACTTTCACTAATAGCGCAATGATGCTAGTTGCGTGTGCTAGCCATTTCCGTCTTTGGGAGTTGCTAGCGCTATAGTACTGGAATGATGCTCATATCGCTTTCTTGCCACTTTGAGAGCAATGTGTGATAAGGTCCTAAGAATCAATAAGGGAATACCACTTTATGTTTCACCCAATGAGGCTTTTCACAAAAAATATGAGATGATAAAAAATGTTTGGCTAACATATGAAGACCTATTAATCGAAGAGAATAAGAACTGGATACAGAAATCCAGGGAAGAACTTGGGAAAGATGGTATAAAAAAAACAACTGGTTCCTTTATCTCCAATTAAAACAAAGATTTACAGCAGATCAAAAAAATCAAGGTATAACAATAATGGACAGCCTAATTGAAAAAATATTACTAAATGAAGATGAACATATTATATCTAAAATATATAAGGTATTGTTAGAATGGGATACAGAAGAAGAGTGCATAAAAGAATGTATGATCCAATGGGCACAAGATTTGGGAAGACCGATCTACCTGGAGGAATGGGAAAAGATGTGGAAAACCAAAATAAAACACTCACTGAGCTATACCCTTAGAATATAGATGGTACATTACTCCAGTCAAACTACCAAAAATGAAAAAAGAATATAAGGACAAATGTTGGAAGTGTCGAAATATAAGGGCACCTTTTTCCATATGTGGTGGCTGTGTCCTCTAGCCAAAGACTACTGGAGGAAAATACATGAGAACAATTTTCATTTGTTACAATTAATAAACACAATTGTCTCCTCTTATTCCCACACCATCCTTTTATTGTTGTTTCAGACAGATTCCTCTCACAAGAATGACTTTGATAGGCTGCCTCCTCACCAAAGATATCTCCCCACCTATGGCTGAAATCACCATGTCTCTGCAATAGCTGTTTCAACTGTATAACCCATAAAACAACATTCCCATTATTTTATGGCAGTCAAGGTGCATTTGCTACTCCTGACACATGCAATAAAAGAAAACTGACTAATTTAAGCAGTTTCAGAATAAAATGATTTTTAAAGTCTAAAAACCATATTGAACAATTTGGCAAATTAAAAAGACAGATTAAAATGGTTAAAATAGATTTTAAATTATTTAAATCCATATACATATGAAGGTTTGCGTAAAACTAATTAAGCCTTAAAGGGTTTAGTGAAGAGCCATGTTTTCACTTGGTGCTGGAAGGATGGCAACATTGGTGCCAAATCGACTTCCAAGGGAAGGACATTCAATAACTGTCTTCCAAGGGAAGGACATTCTCTCACTCTGTATTAACCTGACTAAAGGAACACAGAGGAGGGCCCCCCCAGCAGATCTCAGTTCTCTGACAAAAGTAGTTCAACCTGGAAGCAGAAGGGAGGGGGGGGGACAATCAATACAAATAGTGAGGGTATCTGACAAAACAACTCTAATGAAATAACTGAAATCCACCAGAATAATCATAATAATTTCTATTTCAAACACAGATGTGCAAAAAGTTAGTTCCTCTAATGAGAAAATAAATAATTACCAGTTGTATGGCAAGCAATGTAAACTGGAGCATTTAAAAAAATATAAATATATAGTTGTGGGAAGAGCATCAATATAAAAGAGCTTTAAGAATGAAATAAAAAAGAAAACCATTGCTTATGGAAAGAGGGGATTTTCTTTCTAGATTAGGCTACCTTGATAAGCAACCCTAATAAACAAAAGTAAATCCAAAAGTTCAACTTCTCCCCATTCTAAGAGAAGAAAGCAAGCTAGAAAACATCTTAAAGGAAGCAACAGGAGAAAGAAGAGATCCCTATGTTTCTGTTCTGGTTGACTACACTGTGCTCTGCGTCTTCACATCCACAGTTGTTTCTTTACTGATCTAATTACGCTGTCTCTGTCCACACTGCAAAAAATAATCTGGTTTGACAATGCTTTAACTAACATGACTCAATGCTATGGAATTCTGGGAATGGTAGTTTGTTGCACACCAGAGTTAATGGTGCTCCAACAAACTACCATTCCCAAAATTCCATTACATTAAGTCATGGTAGTTAAAGCAGAGTCAAACCAGATTATTTTTGCAGTGTGGATGCAGTCTCAGTCTTGAGGACATAAAGCTGTTATTTGTTCTTTGTTATCAATTAAACCTGAAAATGAAAATTACCATAAAATGAAAAGTAATAAGTATTACACATAAGCAATAAAAAATTGCATTCTTGGGCAATGAATTATTCTGGTGAAATAAGACCTCATGTCTGTGTGCATGTGCCTTCAAGTTGCCTGTTAATTTATGGTGACCCCAAGAAATTCATAGAGGTTTCTTAGACACATGTGATTTTGACAGATCTGTCCTCTTAAATATAGGGGTGTTGCAGATCGGCCTAAAGGGCCAGCCTGGGAGTGGAGTTTGGGTGGGGCAGCCACCCACCGCCCACCTCAACTCCATTCTGATGCTGTCTTGATGCCACACACCTGTTTGCATGGCACACAGTGTCAGGTGCAGCGTGTAGACACGCTGCGCCAAAAGGGCATGGAAGAGCTGTGGGGCCAGGTCTTAGGGCAGCCTTTTGCCACCCCTAAAAGGAGTGGCGTTTTGCTGCTCTTTTGGAGGCAGCAAAAGGGACGATTGGGGCTGCGCCATGGGGATGCCTCGGCCCTGATCTGCCGCTAGCAGGGGTGGCCCAGAGCCACCCAAAACAGGCCATCTGTAAAGGCCCATAGTCTGCAACATGTGGTAGTCATTGGTGGACTCCCATTCAAGTACCAACCAGGACTGATCCTGCTTAGCTTCCAAAATCAAGTAGCATCTGGGTATTTAGGGTATTCAGGTCCTTCTAGCATTTCACTTCTCAGCCTAATTGACCAGAGAGCCCAAAAACCCTTAGTTGCAAACTATCAGGATTCTATAGGAATCTTACCATCAGAAGCTGATGCACGGGGGGGGGGGGGGGGGGGGAGGAATCAAAGGGAATGGAATATGAGCATTGTAAATAGTAGCTGGGGCACTGAGGCAGGTTTATGACTGGGATGAAAGGAGATGGACCTAGAAGAACTAAACTTCCAAGATCCTTTCACATGGACAAATGAACTACTGGGAAGGGGGGAAGGGAGGAAGGGGGGTTGGTCAGAGGACTTTGAGCTATGGGTTTGGTGGGAGATTCTTAGAGTCGTTCCTAAAGGGATTGCTGTAGCGAAGTATCTTGATTTTGGAATAAAGGTATAGTGAATTTATAGTGATGTTTTCCTGGTTCTTTAAGTTTTTGGCTACCAAGCATGACAGCAAACAAAAAGCAAGCAAAATTAAGAAGAAAACTGAAGTTACAGAACTTTGAAAAGACATTTTGTTGTGGGACATTTTGTTGTGGGCCCAAGTCTCAAGCAATGTGCACACTGAAGTCTTTGGGCCTCTACAGAAGGGCGGCCGTGGGCCACCCCGAGAAGCCAAGGATTGGGGCCACTACTAGCACAGGCAGCAGCCCCAATCCACTGTTTTGGCATTTGAAAAAGGAATGCCAAAATGACTCTCCTTCCTGAAGCACCATATGCCTCTTCCATGTCTCTCCTGGTGCAGCGAGTGCGGAGGCTGCGCCGGGAGGACGTCATCAGGGTGCTTGCCATGCAGAATGGCACATGCCCTGATGACGTCCTTGGGAAGGGGTTGGGACAGTCATTGTGTCGCTGCCCCTCCCCTTCCCTGGGTCCAAGACGGTGCTTTGCACCATCTGCATCTCCCCTGTGTTAGGGATGCAGTTCTTCACTGCATTTCTTCTAAAAGGAAGCAATTAGTACTTTAAAAAAATCCCCACTATAAGAAGGTCTTTAAAAAAATGTTATTTTTGAAATCTATTAACAATTTAAGAAAACAGCTTTTTATGTGCAGAAATATTTTCAGTACAAAAAATATCTGTTTTGTGTGCAAAACAATCACATTTTTTGTGCAAAGTAAGTCCCCAGCTTTTTCTGCACAGGAAATATTGGACCTTTGCAGACTGCCAGAAATAGTGCAAATTGAGTCCACTTTAAGGGTTAGGTTTAGGTTTAGGGAAACATGAAAACTGTATTTTATTGTGGCACCAGAGCTCTCTGACAGAGAAGGCTCAATGTCTCAGAAAAATAATAATACAATTCCCATGATTCCCTAGCACTAACCCTAACCCTTAAAGTGGATTCAATTTGCACTATTTCTGGCAGTCTGCAAAGGCCCATTATCTCTGCACAGAAATGTTATTTTCTGCATAAACAAAAACTGTTTCTTGCACAAAACAAACATGTGTAGTTAAGTATCAAACTATAAATTCTTATTAGTCCAGAATTCTTCTAGCTAGACTCTCAATACTCAAGAAACATTTTTGTCATTTTCCCACAGATATTTTTGAATATTCTTGCCATCCTTAGCCTATGTTCATAACATAAATGTCTGCAAGGGGTTAAAGCTTTCACATGCATTGCTGTATAAATGTAGGGCTGTAGTTATGTGGAATTGGGGGCAGTGGTATTGCCCCTCCCAAATTAAATTTTCTGTCAGCCCTGAAATTTCTAGTGTTGCAGACAGTGAGACATTGTTCATACTTATTCTGTCTTCTTTGTTTGCATTCTCTTAGTAATTTTGCCAGTCTTTTTTCTCTGAATGCCTAAAGTGCATTTCTAAATTCTGCACTGGACTTTTAAGTAACTGCAGTACTAGAAATTTGGAGACAGATTCTGTACCTTTTAGGGAGTTATGCTCCTTTTCCCCATGGAAACTTACACCCTGCAGATAGACAGTGTCCATTGGCACTTAAGGGTAACTGTGGGATGTCCATGACATCCCATACTTATTCTCACATTGGTATTTCACTAAGTAGCTTAAGTCATGCTTGAATGGATTAAAACTACAAGTTATGATTCTTTTGTAGAATGTATTCATGTCTTTGAGCATGTGTGCATTCAAGTCTGTTTTAAGTGGTTTTGATAATAAAAGTTCAACAACATGCTGGTATCAATAGCTGTAAGGAGGAGGAACCAATGTCCCAAATCTTGTGGCAGATTGTATACTGGTGTAGAAAGTGTAGAGCAATATGTCCAGCAAATTTGGATGAATTTGGTAAAAGTTTGGAATAAAAGTTTGGACTTGAGTCCAGAACAGATAGACCAAAATTTTTAAATAGCGCCTTGGTGCACTGGTGGCTGAATAAAGGCATTGAAGGCAGGCCTCAAGAACTGAAATGATGACACTATCCTTATGGAGGACTGTGGAGGATTTGACAATCTATAATCATGCAACCCAGGAAGCATGAGCAGTGTTCATGAATCAATATGTTGAAATGGAGGGATGAAAGTAGACCAGGGTGCTTGGAAATGTTTGAGTAGACCAGGGCCTCTGACAAAAGATGAGGTATATCGGGGCTGCTGGAGCTCACGTAGACCAGAACCTCTGCAGCTTGGGTAGACTGAGGCATCAGCAGGGCAGGAGCGCTATCAGCAAGCAGCACTCTGCAGGAATCAGGAACAGAGTATCAGGGACCATAGATTTGAGGCAGGAACCATGCAGGGAGCACTTTGGAGGACATCTCAGGAACTGCAGCTGATTTCTAACATAGTGCATCTCAGGTCTGGACTAGCATCAGCACAATTGGAAGGATTAGGACAGGGGTAGGCAACCTTTCCCCTTTAAGGGCCGAGGGACTTCAGCTCCCAGAATCCAAGGAGGTATTGGCCAACATGGGACTATTGGCCAACATGGCTGAGGCTTCTGGGAGCTGAAGTCCCTCGGCCCTTAAAGGGGAAAGGTTGCCTATCCCTGGATTAGGAGGTCTGAAGAAGGCATCTGCAGTGTTGCGGAGGACATCCTGGAAATGGCCTGGCATCATGGAAACAGCTTGGTGGGGGCACATCTCACTTTCCCTTTGGAGGACAATGGCACCTCGTTTTAAGCACAATTGTTAGAAGACACACACATACACTTATATATAAAAGAGAAGGAAGGATAGGCACAGACCTCTGTACATGCCCTGGGGAGGAGGGAGGAAAAGAAAAGAAATCTCCCCCCCCCTCGGCTCTTCAAAAGCAGAGGGATAAACAAAGTCAGTGAAAGAGAGTAGGCTATAAAGGGTTGCAAGTAAACACGTGTTGTGGTTTTCCAGGTATCATGGATCTGTGAATTAAATTTGCATAAAGGATCAGGAATAGAAGCACTGCACCTTTAAGAAACTCTGTGGCATCCATTTTAGCTGGCCTCTGCTTCCTGGTCAAACAGAGAATGATGGGAAAATATGTAAATTAGCCCAAAAATTGCCCCAAAACAATGAAATGGCAGCGTTTTTACAAAAACAAACTTCGTATTCACGTAGCCCAGGATTGACTGAATCTATCTATGAGCAAAACTAAAATTTACTCACTCTAAACAAAAGTAGCATTGAAAGTAATAGGATCACCATGGAAAATAGCCAGGAAATATCACTGGCAGTCATTCCTATGAAGGAATCCAACCTACTGGTTAGCCTTGGTGGCATCACCTCAGTGCAGACAAGGGCTGGTCCAAGAGTGGTGATGAACCCTTTCACCTTGGGCTGTCTATCATTTCAGCAATGGTTCCATAGCAAAGGGCTGAACTGACATCTGCACAGAGTATTACCACTAAGGCTGACCTTTTAATTCACAGGTGGTAGAAATTGTGAATTCCCCTGCTCTCCAAATCAGTTAAATGCTCCTTCCTCCTTGCTGATAAAGGGGGAAGCATCAGGCAGAGGGACAGAATTTCTGTAGGGAAGGTAAGCTTTTCTGTAGATGGTATCAAATTCTGCCACTTTTTCCTTATCCAAATTACAATGCTAATAGTTGCAGCAACAGTAGCAACCTGTCGACATAGAATGATGATTATGGGATTAAGTCAGGATAGGGAGCAAGGCTTGACCAGTAGTACTCCAGTCAAATGACTCCCATTACAAGGTTTCTGTGGCATGCTTAATCTCCTGTGTCACCTTGATGATATGTCTAGCTCTCATATTACTATCATCTTAATATTTTCCTCATTCTTTTCAATTTTCCTGGCAATGTCACTCAAATTGGTTAATAATCACAGCCACTTTAATGTGGGAAGCTCTTCTTCCAGGTGAAAACATTGTATTGCAGTAGAATCAATTTGGTAAGGTGTGTCCATGGCATAATCTTGCACATATTCATGCAGGTAGAATTCTTTGTCAAAGCAATCTATTAAATGCATCCTGCAAAAACACAGATTTCCTAAGGTCTGATTAACTTTTAAATAATATTCCAAACGCAAAATGATGAGAGTGTCACACAGGATTCTTAAGCAAAAACAGTTGTGGGACATTTGGACCAAAATGGTGTAATGCACAGAAATTATAGTTTGTTTATTAACATCCTGAAATGGAATACCTTGTAGTGCATCATGACAGTGAACCCATTGATGTATTTTAGCTCAGCCATTTAAATCATACAGGTGGGTTCCATTTGACCAATGTAATATATTTCCTGGTAGAATTGTAGTGTTGCTCTTGGCTAAAGGGAGCCCTAGGTGGAATACCGGATGTAGGAGTATGGAATCCCATATCTTTTCATGGTAAATACCAAAATCATGTCTTTCCATTGAGCTCTGGTCACTCTTATTAAATCAGCAGGATATTCTAGAGAATCAGGATATTGCTCCTCAAATAGACTTAGGATTTCGGGGTGTATCAATTTCATTAAAGTGGCTTGAATTAACTGTGATGCAAATGTGGTGAGAGAGCTTTGTATCTGAGTGCATTGTATAGCAATTGACAGATTATATAGTATGTACACTGTTTTGTAAAGAATGCCCTATATCTAAAATGATTTCCTTTTCACCCACTGAGATAAAATATGTCCAATTAATCAACTCCTTGAGCTATATTTATCAGATCAGAACCTATGGAAATTCCTAAATTTTGCATTCTGGACCCAATCAAGCCCAATTCATTTGAAATCACTTCTGTATCAATGGCATTTAAAATCACACCTCCCATTCCCAGGGTTCCAAGTACTGTATTTACAACATTTCTCTTTGTTCTAAACAAACGATGCATTATGGATTGCCATTTCTTCTCTCTTTGTTCCCGCTGTGCCCAGGTGGCTTTTAAATATGGGCTATAAGCAGGGATGGCTTTGGCTATATTAACAGCAGTCAAATTGAGGACAAGGGTGGTTAAAGTGAGTTGCGCTTCTGAATAAGCAAAAGTGGAGATGTCCTAGTGGATCACTACATCTCCCATGTACAAAGGTGGTTCTTTTAAAACTTCAGGGGGATATATATAAACATAAGGGCACCACATTCGGTTGCATGTGACCTCACAGTTTACAGGAGTTTGGGTGAAATTAGTACAGATGAACAATCTGGTTTTCCATGTCCACATGGGATGGCATTGTTGATCTAATATAATAGTGGTTTGAAAAGATGGAGAGACCTTACTATGTCAAGGATTGAAGCGATTCCAGTTCCACATTCTGGCCTTCAATGGAAGGTGTTCTGTATCTGCATCCACCCATTTATGTCCTCCAGGGCCATACATAATTACCCTTGATTAAATAGTCTTTTCAGCAGAACTGATAACTCTTATGGTCACTTTAAGGGAAACCTTTTTGTTATACCATTCACAAGCTTCTTCCATAGCATCTAAAACAGGGGTAGGCAACCTAAGGCCCGGGGGGCCGGATGTGGCCCCCCGAGGCCTTTGGACCAGCCCAAGGCCGGTCCTGCCACCGCTGCCACTCCCCGCTGCTGCCGCCCGCCGTGATGATATTGATTATTGTTGTTATTACTTGTTCTTGGGGTTTTCTCAGCAAAATCTCCACAGGGGGTTTGCCATGGTTTTTCTGGCACTGAGAAAGTGCGCATGCATATTTTTAATTTTTTAAATTTTTTAAAATTATTTTTATTTATTTATTTATTGGTGATTCGGCCCCCCAATTGTCTGAGGGACAGCAACCCGGCCCCCGGCTCAAAAAAGTTGCCTACCCCTGTCCTGAACAGAAGTGACCAGTGGGGTGCCACAGGGTTCTGTCCTGGGCCAAGTGCTATTCAAATGTTTATCAATGATTTGGATGAAATAATAGGGGTTATGCTTCTCAAATTTGCAGGTGACACCAAATTAGGAGGAACAGCTAATATCCCAGAGGACATGAAATGTCCTAGAGGACATGATATCCCAGAGGACATGGAATGAAAATTCAAAATGACCTTAATAGATTAGAAAGCTGGGTCAAAGCTAACAAAATGAATTTCAACACGGAGAAATGTAAGGTACTGTACTTGGGGGGGGGGGGAAATGAAATGCATAGATATAAGATGATGAACCCCTGGCTTAATGAGATTACATGTGAAAGGGATCTAGGAGTCCTAGTAGACCACAAGTTGAACATGAGTCTACAGTGTGATGTGGCAACTAAAAAGGCCAATGCGATTTTAAGCTACATCAATAGAAGTATAGTATGTAGATCAAGGGAAATAATAGTGCCACTCTATTCTGCTTTGGTCAGGCCTCACCTGGACTGCTGTGTCCAATTCTGGGCACCACAATTCAAAAAGATGTTGAAAAACTGGAGCGTGTCCAGAGGTCTTTAAGCAGAGGCTGGATGGCCATCTGTCGGAGATGCTTTTATTTTGAGTTCCTGGATGGCCCTTGTGGTTTCTTCCAACTCTATGATTCTATGCTTCTTTGAAATCCAACTTCTTTGAAATATAACCACATTTTTCTAGATTTCAAAGAACCATAGAATCCAACTCTATGATTCTATGCTTCTTTGAAATCTAGAAAAATGTGGTTATACTAACATAAGCTATGTCTGTATTCATTTTCAGTTATGCAAAAGGCAGATATGGGGTAAAGATACTTTTTTGTTCTATGTTTATTTCCTTTAAAAAATTAGGGTGACTCCCAAATGCTCTGTTCCCTAGGAATTATTAGTCCTTTTTTGGGGGGAGTGTATAACATTCTTTATTAGTATTACAACCCACATACAATAATATTTGAAAAACTTTTACATAATATTCCACATATATATGGTATCTCACATTAATTATTCATTCTTTACTGTTTTATTTAAATATATTTTGTATTCATTTAATATTAATTAAACCCGTAAATTAAAAAACAAACAAACATAAAACTGTTGTTAATATCTTCATTCTTCTTACTAATTCCACATAGGTATAATACTATTAGTTTATCAGTAAATCATTTTCCCTTTTCTTTTCTTTTCTTTTTTCTTTTCTTTTCTTTTTCTCTCTCTTACTTCTCTTTACTGTTTTCCCTCTTTCCTAATGTGCTCCCCATCACCAGATCCTAGTATCTTCATTTTACTCTCCCCTCCAAAATTGTAACTCTTCCTGTATAGGTAAAACACCTCGCTCTTTTACTAAAGCCTTTTGTAGAAATATTTTCCAAATTGCTTCAAAATCTTTTTTCTTCATTATTCCATTTTTATCTTAATTCCAGAAGTGAACTTATCATTAATTGCTATTTGCCATATCTCTTTATACCAATCTTGTATTTTTGTGGGGTTTTTGGGCTGTGTGGCCATGTTCTAGAAGCGTTTCTTTCTGATGTTTCACCAGCATCTGTGGATGGCATCTGAAGATGGCAGCCACAGAAGCTGGCGAAACGTCAGAAAGAAACGCTTCTAGAACATGGCCACACAGCCTGAAAAAAGCACAAAAAGCTATGGATTTCTTGGCATCCCCTCCAACATAGCCTTCAATAATTGTTATTTATATTGTTTAGCCTTACTGGTGTTAAATATCATCTCCATATTAATTTATAACAATTCTCTTTTATCCATATGGATATTTTTTTTAATGGCATTGATTCCAACATTTCCCCCATTCCTGAACATTTATTATTTGTGCTAAAGCCTCCTCCCATATTGTCCTAAGATATTCTTTTTTCTCATTATATTTTAATAGCAGTTTGTATATTTCACTTGTAACTCCTTTCAAAGTTTCATTTACCTCCATACTATCTCTTTGCCTAATCATTTGTTCAAATTTTGTGTATTCTCTAAATTCTATAATTTTCCTATTTCAATTTTTTTGTCCATTGTTCCAGTTGAATACAACTAAACCAGGTTAATTTTAAACTTTGTAGTTTCATGGTAAAGTTTTTAAAAAATATATATTTTCCACTTTTTTCTCTATTTCTGTTGTTTCCATCTAACTTCCCATTCTCTGTAATTCCATCTATAATATATCTTAATTGATTTGCCTTATAATACCATTTTAAATTTGGGATACCATCTTTTTGGAGTTTATACCAATATATTTTATTAATCCTCACTCTTTTATTCCCATTACAAAAAATATTTACTAATATTTGCCATTTTTTTTTATTTCTGCATCTGATATTTTTATTGGTAACATCCTAAACAAAAAAATTATCTTAGTAAAATTTTCATTTTTACTAATGCTAATCTTCCAAACCATGATAATTTAATATTGTTATATTCTTATAATTTCCTTTTAATTTATATCAGTAATTTATCATAATTTTATTCCTCTAATTTTTGTAATTTTTTTGTAATATTTATTCCTAAATATCTAATTGTATCTTTTAATTTAATGTCTATAATTTTATCCTTTAGGAAATCTTATTCTTCTGTTTTTGTATAATTAAAAATCAGCATTAACTCTGATTCATTCCAGTTTACTCGTAGGCCTGGCATTTTCTCAAACTCCTTTAAGTGTTGTCTTACTTTGTTCATTTTTTAAAGTGGATCTTTAATTGTCAATAGGGCATCATCTGCAAATAAGCTTACCTTATTTAATTTTCTAATTCCAATTCCTGCAAAATTTTCATCTTCCCTAACAGCATTTGCTAAGATTTCAATAATTATTGCAAAGAAAATCAGGGAAAGATTGCCTTCTACCTCTAGACATTGGAATTAGATCTGTTAGTCCATCATTACTGTTACTACTGCTGTGTTGTTTGAATATAACTGATTTATTAATTCTCTAAACTTTTTCCCCATAACTAATTTCTTTAATGTTATTTTTAATGCTGGCCATTCCACACAATCAAAAGCTTTATATATATATTTAGTGCCATTATTCCTGCCTTTTGTTTCCTCTTCCCTATTATATTTATTTTATTCAGTACTCCTCCTATTAAATTTGACATTTGTCTTCCTTGCACAAATCCACATTGGTTGTTTTGAAGATATTTATATATAAACTTATTCATTCTTTTTGCCATTATTATTGTTAATATTTTAGCATCTTGATTTATCAGGGATATAGGTCTGTGTGATCTTGGGTCTGTTGAATCTTTATCTAGTTTCAGAATCAGTATTAGCAATGAATGATTCCATGATGGTTCGATCCTTTTCTCCATTTAAATTTTTATTATATAATACCTCCAGTTTAGGTATTAATATCTTTTTAAGTTTTATAATATTCTGGTCCCAGTCCATCCATTCCTGGTGATTTCCCTCCTTTTAATTTATCTATCACTTCTTCTATTTCTTTATTCAAAACCAATTGCACCATTATTTCTTTGTCCTCTTACTCTATTTTTATTTTCAAATGTTTTCCAATATATTCCTCAATTTTTCCATTGACTTATTCCCTGCTGAATATAATTCTTTATAATATTCTTCAAATATCTTTATCTTTTCTTTCATCATCATCCACATTTCCCCTGTTTTATCCTTTATAACTTCAATCATGTTTTTATCTTACTACTTTTGTGTTGATCTCGCCAACATTTTAGAATTTTTATTGCTATATTCAAAAAACTCCCTCCGTAAATATATTAAATTTTTCTGGACCTGTTATAACTCTAATTTCTCTAGTTCCTTTTTTTTTGGCTTATAATTCTATATATATATATATATATATATATATATATACACACATACATACACTTTTACTCCTATCCTTTATATAATCATTATCTAATTTTTAATCCCCATTTCTAATTTTGTTTTCCTCTCTCCCTGTCATCTCTTTAAATTACATGTTTCCCTAATGCAAATTCCTCTTGTAACTGCTTTCATAGTATCCCATAATAGAGCCTGAGAAACCTCTCTTATTAATATCCCAAATATTTTGCCATTCTTTTTCAATTTTACCCACTATATCTTTATTATTAAGTTGTTATATTATTATTATTATTATTATTATTATTATTATTGTCTTTATTATTAAGTATTCTGGTGTCTAACCTCCATCTTTTTGCTTCTCTATAATCCTTTTCAACTATAAAATCCACATTTATTATTGCATGGTCTGTAACTCTTATCGCTGCTTTATTAGCTTTATTAGTTAATTAGTTTAATAGCTTTATTTGTTTTTGTGGTTGGAGTTTATTTTAGGATGTTTAATTAACATGTTTTAATTGTTAAATGGGTTTAATAAATTTTTAAGGGGTGGGTGGGTTCTGCGGTATTGGGGTTGTATTAATATCTTGTATGGAATTTTAACTTTTGTTAGCTGTTATTAACTCTCCATGATTAATAATGTACAAATGGCTTATGTATCTAAATTTATTTTATTTGCCGGAGATAAAAATGTCTGTTGAGCTACAAGAAACAGCACACCACTAAATCCCCTCTTGTTCCTTGGGTGTTTTGGAGAAATGTTGCCAAAAGCATGATAAACTTTGAATATAATTATTCTGAACTGTTCATGAAACTGGTTGCATGTCTTAACATTGTTTCTGATTAGCTCCAGAAAATCTCACAAGGTAGACACCTCAGGGAAATATTTTTCATAAATATCATAAAACTAGCCACAAACAAGTTCAAATCCATCTCACCAATATTGTGGGGTGTTGCTTACTCTGCCTATACATCCAAATTATCTAAATAATGAGAACATCCTAGAATATTCCTTTTTCGGCCAAGTCATTTTGAATATAATTCTGAAATAAATATGTGTACTCTGTGTCAGAGGTTAGGATGAAGTTCTGCAGTCTTAAAATAGCCATGATTAATAACAGTTTTGCAAGGTACTCTTCTGTACAACTCAGACGAAACCCTGTATGCCAAAAGATCCTAAGTGAAAACAATATTTTGTATTCAATGTCCAAGCAGCCAGGTGTAGGATTTAGAACAGGTGTAGGATTTAGAACTGGGTTCTTCCTAGTAATAGACAGATACACAAACCAGATAGAGAGGTAACATATTTTACCAAAGTAGGATAATAAGATAGACTATACAGACAGGAGAATAAGAGTAATCAGAGCACCACTGAAGAAACTTTATGGCAGACAAGGGAACCCAGTTAACCCAAGAGGACTATACAGATCCAGACATGCTAAAATCTTGGCACTCAAATGAGTTTTCATCAGAACTCACCTGAGAACATTCACTAATGAGTAAGGGACTGAACAGACCACTCCTTTGGAATGGTGTCCCACTGGCCCTTTCATTGCCAGATCAGAGCTGTGGCAACCGCACACCGTGGCCCTGATCTGGTATTTTGCCAGCCCAAAAAGGGCCAGCAAAATGTTGCTTCTTTTTAAAGCAGTGAAAAGCCACCTTTGCCATAGCAGCGGTGGCTTTTCTGGGTTTCTTTGGCTCAGTGCATCTAAATGCTGAGCCAAAGAAATGCATGACACTAGCATCAGGGCACTGTCAGGGTGTGCAGCGTGCTGTCACCGTACACCATACCCCTGCTCTTTCGCAATGCCAGCGTTTAATGATGATATTCTTAGGCTGTAAGAATTTCACACATTTTTGAATAACTCCTAAACAAGAAATAATGCAGGTGCTTTAGACATCCTATTATTCTGGAGCAGCTTCTCAAAGGATATGTGCAAACAGGCTAAAGTCCAAACTATAGGAAAACACAGAACTTAGGCATGATTTCTTTACATGATAAGTTGTGATTTGTCATCAAGATTTTCTGTCAAAATGTGACACTGACGTTAAGGTAAACTATAGCATGTTTAAGAATTACTCACCTCACTTGATGACGAACTACAAAATAATGAGGCCAGATGAAAGACATTTGATTAAACAAGGGCCACTTTATTTGACCTAAAACCTATTTAAACTGAACCTGGAGATAAGCAAGAAAAAAGAGGGGAACAACCTGATGGGGGTCCAGCTGAGGCCCAGGTGTGAACATGTGACCACCTCCCCAGCCTTCCCTTGGGCAAAATACCTGATCTCAAGGACAATCCAATATAATTGGTTGCCCCCCAGTGGGCTGCTTACTGAAAGGTAAACCAAGGGCACTCCCCCACCCCAAGACTGTAGACCTTACATGAGAGAGCAAAACCCCTCAGTCAGTTCCAAGGGGAGGCTATTTCCTTGCCTAAGAAGCCCCCCAATCCATGGAGGTGGCTCCATAGCCCAAGCCTTCACCAAAAGGCTGCCAAGTCTAATATTCCCCTCCCTCAAAACCTGCCAATGACAACCTGTTTATAGACACCACTTGAGGCAATTCACAATCACAACTTATTTTAGCACCGCTTAAGTGAATTGACACTGATAGTGTATAGTAGGGAAAACAACAAACAAACAAACATGTAAAGGGGGGAATCCTACCTCACACTGCACAGAGGGCAGGAGGGTGGATCCACACAAATCTCCAAAGATGGCTTAAGAAAGGACAGTAGAACATTAAGAAAGCTCTATCTCTGCCCCTCACAAGCTATAGCCTGGCACCCTTTGTGCCAGACCAATGAAATTTGTTTTTTGATTGTGGAGCCTATCTAACTGTGCCTTTCCTGTAGTATCTTCCAGATGCCCAGGCTCAGGCAACATTTCTTCAATATAGAAAGCAAGGGATCTTTCTCACCTGCAAAGTCTCCATGCCTGCAGGAACCTCTCTTCTTCAGGAGCATCACATTCCATAAACTATGGAGAGGTGCTGGTGTGGATAAGAGATGTCCTACTCTTATGTGGTAGAAAGTGTGAGTGAGTAATGCCTGAGCAGAGCAGACAACATTATTTCTTGTCGTATGTTAAAAGAAAATCTTTCCCATTTTATAAATATATTATTGTGGATTTGGAGGATAATTTCATATATTGTATGTTACATTTCCCTTATTACTCCTGAAGCTATGAAAAATTTAGGCAAATTGCCAGTGTGGGAACACATGCTGTTAGCATATTACTCCCTACATAAACCATTTATATAATTGAAGCACAAAGAGAACAAATGTTTAAATAATGCTACAAATATACAATCCTTTTTATTTTTGTCAATGACTAATGTTTCCCTATAGTTTTGCCTAATTTAATATGCCAGCTAATATGCAAGGCTATTTTTATTTTTATGAGATCAATCTGATCCAATCTGGAATTTGTACAAATCAGTACAAATCCCTTTGTAATTCAGGTTTTGGCTGAAGGAGTTGCCTAGCCCTAGTTAATTGGCCAGATTTCACCAGGCACATTCTTTGTCAGGCAAAGTGATATGTTGGCTTAGGAATGAGTGGCCCAATTACTTCTTTAAACAGAAGCAACTGATGAATATTCTGATGTTGCACAGCTATGTGGATCTTTCAGGAAGTGTTGATAATGTAAGAACCTATGTGAAAAATGCTGCACCTTTCCCACAATGGCCAGAATGGTTTAAGGGGGGGGGGGAGAGAATAGAAGATCATTTTAAAGGGAAAAGAACCTCACCTCCAATTCTATGGTAACAATTTTCTCCCCTTTTTCCTTTTCTCCCCTACAAATTTTAGGGGGGGGGGATCAAAATGTTGGTCCCAATATTTGCATTTCTATTGAATTGGCTACTGAGTACCCTGACATATAAAGGCCACTGTCCAAGGAATCTTGGACACTGTCCAAACAACTTCAAAAGTCTGAACTTCCATTGCACACATAGTAATAGCAAGAGCAAGTACATTTCTAAACCATAGTTTTTTATGGTTTTTTTGAGCTATGTGGCTGTGTTCTGGGAAAGTTTATTCCTGACATTTCACCAGCAGCTGTGGCTGGCATTTTCAGAGAATGCTGGCATGTAGGGTATATATACTGTGTGACCTTTGGTTGAGAGAAAGTGATTTACATGTTAATCTGTGTATTGTTCTGTTGTTGAATGGCAAGGCCTCAGGGTGTCTATTTAATGATCCATTGTCTGCTGGGAAACACCCCTGACCCTGGGTGGTTTTCATTTGCACTTGCTGGGTCTTGATTTTGGTGTTTTTCAGGACTGGTAGCCAAACTTTGTTTACTTTAAGGGTTTCTTCTTTCCTGTTGAAGTTGTCCAGGTGCTTGTGGATTTCAGTGGCTTCCCTGTGCATTCTGACTTGATAGTTGTTGGCATGGTCCAGAATTTCTATACTGCTTATCAGTGCACTTAAGTACTCCATAGGTGGTTTACAATGTGTAAGCTAATTGCCCTGAAGAAGCTGGGTACTCATTTTAGCAACCTCAGCAGGATGCCAGGCTGAGTCAACCCTGGAGCCCTTGACTGTATTGAACTCACAACCTTGTGACTGTGAGTGAGTGAGTGGCTGCAGTACTGGCATTTAACCACTGCACCACCAGGGATCCCTAATTTTATTTCCTAAGTATGACTGTCCCTTCCATAAGTTTTTGAGCTTATGTCTATTCATGTCTATTTCAGTTACCCAAATGAGACACATTGGGCATAACTCCCACACCTCATGTTTTCTTCTCCTCTTCTTAGCCCTGTTTCAATTTCTTCCTACCACCCCAAAAGCCATATTGTACAGCAATGCCACTTTCTTGTCAAACCCTCCTTTTACTTCCCTCTCTCCTTCTGGGAAATCTTTCATAGTTAGACAGTAAGTTTGTATTTTGTTACATTTTATTCATCAACTTTACTTTTTGAAAAATTCTTATTTCACCTCTGTTGCCTCTTCAGTGATACATCATGTTTTCCAAATTGTGATTCACTTCCGTTTTTCAGATTAAATTATCTCTGATATCCATACCCATCTCCTTGTAACTAAACAGTAGTAGTGCCCACTAGCTTTGGAAAAATAGTGGTCCATTTTCAGGCAGAATAAAGTTAGGTTCCATTTCCTCAGAAGACATATGAACCAATTTGCCCAGACATTTGTGTTCATTGTTGTCCTTGTACACAGAAAAGGAATCTACAGGCAGGGGCATTGCATGTGGGGATATGGGCTGCACTGGGGTGACACCACTGCTTCTCGAACATTTGCCTTTGGGCTGTGGCTTTTGCCTGTGTTCCTTTAAAACACTGAAGAGATAGTGTGAGTGCGATGAAGCTCAGTGAGAAGAGAAAGGAGAAGCCCCAGGTTTTTAAAAAAATAAATTTTACATTACGTTAAATTCTTTTTTTAAAAAAAATATATGTTATTTTAAAATTTTCTTCAAAAAAACACATCTTACCAAATTTTCACATTAACCATGAATATCAAGGAGTAGTTGTGTTGCCATGTAGCAAAGTCCAGAAGCATCCAAAATCTACAAAAAAGTAATACCTTTATTGGACCAATCAAAATGAACAAAATACATGTTTCAAGTTTTCAGAGCTCCACTGGCTTCTTTGTCAAGCAAAGGTATTAACAATCATTGTTGTTATGTGTCTTCAAGTTATTTCCAACTTATGATGACCCTAATGTTAACCTGTCATGGGGCTTTCTTGCCATAATTTGTCCGGAGGAGGGTTGCCATTGCCTAGGAGAAAAAAAATGATGTTGCTGTTTTATGCTCTCTTTTTGACTTGCAAATGGAACTTAAAATTTTATTTCCTGGAGTACGCACATGGCCAGAAGGATGAGGGGCCAGCCTACATGAATGTCCCTCCACACCACCTGAAATCTAAACAGAAATATCTTGACAAAATGCAGGCTTGTGACTAACATCATTATATTTTTTTTCCTCCTGTATGATTTTTTAATACTTTCGCCTGATGAAGAAGACAGTATAGCTTCAAAAACTTACAACATATATTTTGTGCATTTTGCTGGTCCAATAAAGGTTTCACTCTTTTGTGGATTTGTGATGCTACTATTATACTTCACATAAAGCTATGTACATGTAAACACACTTAGCTGTGCATATGGTATCATAATTTAAAGGTATAATTTTAATTTTTTAAAGTTTTTTACATCATAACTATTCCCATTACATTCAGTGATATATGGGAATTATGATTTATGAGCAGCTTTAGTACAAAAAACATTCCTAAGGATCCTGTTTGGTGTGGTATGTGGGATGTGTGAGGGTTCTCCATGGTTCCCCTTCATCTCCTGCTGAGCTGGATGGGACCCCTTGAGACCACTTTTACCTAAAATCTTGCTACCACCAACCAATTATTAACTTCTCCCACCTTAGCAATGCATCAGGATTTTGCTGGGGAATTCTACTGGTACCTCCCCTAAAAACCTAGGAAAGAATTGGCCAAGCTAAGACATGTGAAAAAAGAGTGCAAGAGAGGGAGATTATGTTAAAGAAAAGCTTTCTTCTAATTATATTCTCTATATAATTATGTAATATTCTAATATAACAAAAGTTTCACATGTCTTAGCTTGGCCAACAGAGCCAAGTCAATTCAGCCTAACCAGTAAAATAAATCAAATATCCTAATGCCACTTACAGGTACATGTTCCTAATCATAGGGGCTTTGCAGATGAACAGCCATGGGCTGCCCTGGGAAGTGGAAGATTGGGGCCGAGGCTGCCCCACACCTCGGCCCCAATCCACCTTTTTGGAGCCTGGGAAAGGAGCGCTAAAATAGCGCTCCTTGCTCAAGCCCCAGAAAGGGTGCTGGAAGAGACATTGCACAGCTCTTCTGGCTCAGCCCGTGCAGAGGCTGGGCTGGGAGGACGTCATCAGAGTGCTCGCCATGTGTAACGGCGGGCGCTCCAATGACATCCTCGAAAAGGAGTTGGGGCGCCCAGAGTCCAGCTGCCCCTCTCCTTCCCTGGCTCCAAGACAGCGCTTTGCACCATCTGTGGAGCCCCTTAGTCACAGATCAGATGGTATTTGTAGTCCTTGTTGTTTCTGGTTAGTTGGGAGCCTAGGCTCCATTGTCTGGTTCCACCCACCTCCTCATGGGCTTCCTCACAAGAACCAGAGACAAAGGCCAACAGACAGATAGAAAAAGTTTCATATTGCATCTAGGAGATTTAGAAACCTCTCCCCTGAGCCACCTCAAAGATTTGTGTTGATTCCCACCTGCCCATCTCATCGGACAGGTGCTGATGATGTAGACCCCCATTAAAATGTAAATATACCTCTCCCACATTTAACTACTTGTTGTCTGGTGAGAAGGCTCTGATAAATGGACTCTCCTTTGTCACAGGAGGTCAATAGGAGTGTGACACCATGAATTACTTCTCCAGGGGACTCCAACTCTAATTACACCACTGTTTCCATGTATGTTTGGTAACAGATACCCTAAACCAGAATAGTGACAGCATCAAGCCTGCTTTATCCAGATACTGCAATGTAACAGTTCAGTGTTGCTTTCTCTCTCATTTCTTAGTAAACGTCTGACTATATTGTAAAGATGTAAATTTCAGACTTATAATGCAAAAGTAGGAGGGATACAGTGTCATATACTAGAGAATAACTTTAATCTCCCATTACTCTATTTGACCTTTTGGCAGATAAAGTCCCATCAACTTTATAGTCATTTTTCTAAAATCAAAAAAAAGCAGATTATGAAAGCCAAGCAGCTAAGTACATGATTCTCACAGGTCACCATTTTTCTTTCATCTATTTTGCAATAAATAGAATCTCAAATATCTGGCATATCTGACAGCTTATCTACTCAAAGGTACTTTTTACTTAAAGGATTAAATATCATGTCTTCTTCATCCCTTGTAATAGCAGTAAGGTGTCAAAAATGTTGCTAATAAATTTCAACACTGCTTTAAGTCCAAGAACACAATCATATCCATTTTATTTGCATTCTTAAGATTGATTTTTACAACTGCTAAATTAGAGTGAGTTCTTCAGTAAATGGATAATTATGAGGGAGCACATCCCAATGAGATTACAAATGACAGGTATGGCAGCACACACCAGAGAATATTTGATTTCTGGGACTGAAAGACAGATGGGCAAAAGGATTTTTTAAAACGTCTATTAATAATAAAGGATTTATCTTCTATATAGGAAATCCACAGGAAAGATAAGACAAGGAAGGTCATTCTGACATTGATAGGCATTAGAAATTGACATCTGTTCCTATGCAACATAACACTATGCTGTGATTAAATTAACATTCTTGCTTTGAAAAAAAAATTGTGACATACAAATCGTTTGCAGCAGTTTCAGCTGCTGCAGAAATCTTGAGCCATAGCTGTTTTTCCCCTCAAAGAAAATATGCCAACTGACAAGGAAATGCTGTGAATCTGGATTTATTTCTAATGAAACAGTAATAATTGGCTTCTCCCTGAATGAGTGAGCCAAAATCATATGAAATATTTTTTTCTGCAGCATGAAGGAAGAATAGTGTATATTTCATAGGGATTACCTCTCCGACAGGTGTGAGCATATAAATATTAGGAGAGTTATGCTGGATCACATTAAAGACCTATCTAGCTTAGCCTTTGGTTTGCACAGTGGGAAACCAGCTGTCCACAAGAAGGGCATGACTACAACTGCATCCTCTCATTCATGCACCCCAGTAATTGATATATGGAAACAAAAGGCAAAAAGATGAGGTGTTTCAGAGGTTTACACTGTAGAGAGATCTTGTAGCAGCTTTGAGACTAGCTGGAATAAAGAAATTGGCAGCATGAGCTTTCATAGGGTTCAGTCTACTTCCTCAGATGCATATAGTGGGTGGAAACCAGGGACAAACATATATATGCCATTGCTATGTGAGAATGTCAATTCAAATTCAAAATCCTTTGTGTATGGAAATGAAGTAGTACATCCAATTTTAACAGTAGTTGTTAGTGAACAAAGGGGCTATGCAGATGAATGGCTCTGGGCCGCCCCTGCTAGTGGCAGATCAGGTCCACAGAAACCCTATGCTGTGGCCCCGATCCTTCCTTTTGTTGCCCCTAAAAGAGTGGCAAAATGCTACTCCTTTTAGGGGCGGCAAAAGGCCGCTCTAAGAGCCGGCGCCATGGCTCTTCCATGCCCTTTCAGTGCAGTGTGTCTACATGCTGTGCCGGGAGGGTGTCCTGATGCCACGTGCTGTGCAAACAGATGCGTGGCATCAGGATGGCGTCGGGGTGGGGTTGGAGCAGCCGGCATGTGGCTGCCCCACCCCAACTCCATCCCCAGGCTGGCCCTTCAGACTGGTCTGCAATGCCCCAAAAACATAGTGAAGTGGCAAATGTTTATGGAAATGAAGAGGCAAGGCTAGTTTGGCATTGGAAACTAGCCTGTAGGTGGGGAGAATAGATGAGTGTAGGACGTCCCCATGAGGATGGTGTCAGATAGTGTTGAAATGTGTGTAGTGAGTCAGGAAGCCATTATCCCTGTTCAATCCATTGCTAAGGGATTCTAGTTTATGTATGAATAACTATTTCTGTTTACAATCTACCTTTGTAGTTCTTTTGTTCAATGACAGCTGTTCTGAGGTATGAGATGAAATGCCCAGGGTCATTGAAATATTCTGCCACTGGCTTTTGTTTATCCCTATTCCTAATGTTTGATTTATGTCCATTTATTATCTGGCACAGCGACTGGCCTGTTTGCCCTATGTAGAGTTTTGACGGGCATTTATGACATAGTATGGCATAACTCACTTGGAGAATAAGCACGTGAAAGTCCCCCTAATATTGTGGGTGATGTCATTAGGTCTTGTGATGACCACTCTTTCAAGGACTCTTGGCGGCAGACCTTTACTCTCCTACAGACAGTCCCCAAACCTTGAACAGATACTCACCCACAGGAAGACACATGACACAGATGGGGACACAGGTACTAAACCTTGCCACAAACCAAGATGCCAACTCTGCCCACACATTTATCCAGGAAATGTCATCACAAGACCTAATGGCATCACCCACAATATTAGAATGATTTTCTCATGCTCATCCTCCAATGTGATTATGCCATACTACCTCATCAATGTCCGTCAGCACTCTACATCAGGCAAACAGGCCAGTCCCAGTCTCCAAGCTTTTTATGTCACTTGCTAGACTTTTCCAGAATGAAAATGCCCATACTCTTACACTTTTGCTGTTCTATTGCACTGATGCAATAGAACAATAAAAGATTTAGAACAATGAACTTCAAAAGGAATTTCCTGTCCCTGATTGGAATAGATTATCATTGCCTCTTGTGGGGCTGAGACATTGTAATTATCTCACACTTCTCATGTGGAGAGAACAGTAATTTTATTAGTTTTTTGTGGGTTTTTTGGGCTGTGAGGCCGTGTTCTAGAAGAATGTAATTTTATTGCCCATCATTCTTCAGGCATTCTTCTGTCATTACTACTCTCCAGCTGGCCCACAACTGGAAGGCCAACTCTAGGTTCCCTCAACTAATTCACAGGACTTAAAAGTGAGAGTTTAAATCTCAGACCAGTCCCAAGGAAAATCTCTTTCCTCACAGGACCTAATGAGGCAGTTCCAGAGGCCTCTTCTTCCCCAAAAGGGTGCTTGCCAATACCTGACATCTCCCCCCATTACCTGCCAAGTGATCAGTTATTTAGGACACCCCTGTCTGTGTATCATTGTCCCTGGAAAAACCAATGGAAAGTGGGGAAAATTCCTACCCAGCCCATAAGCAACCAGTAAAACCCACACTGTAGTAGAGGTGGAAGAGTGAGTTGAGGTCATTAAGGAAAAGAGGAGAGGGTGGAAATGTCTTTATTCAGCTCTTGCTCCACTGGTCTCCTCATCATGACACACCATGAAACATTTAGACTTGGCATCTTCATTCTGTGAGGCCAGCAAATGTGCCTCCCTCTTTGCATGACTATGTCAGGCAGGGGGCATATGAATTGCTGATCAGCCTGACATCCCTTCTCTAGGTCATCAAGATATGCCAAGCTCTCCTTAGCAATCCTCTCTGTTTGGAAGCCCTAAAAGCCTTCCTTGAGGGTTGTGATACCTCTGCCTTTTCAATAGCCTTAACTCTGTCTAGGATAGTCTCCCATGGAATCTCTTCTTCCTCCCCTACAGATGAGCATGATATCTCTACTGGTGGTCATTTTGAAGGTTATTTCTTAGTTGGGCCCTTGTTCTTACCACCACCCCTACCCTCTTAGAGGACATCTAAATGAGGCCAGAAGTCATGGTCCAAACCTCAAACCATAGAAAGAGAGGTGATAAGGGCACAGGCCCTAGTCCAACTCAACTCTGGTACAAAATTCTTACTAGGTAGCCTGCTTAGTCCCAATTGATTAGATGGGGGGAGGGGTGGATAGGAAAAAGCTAGCCAAGAACAGTAATTAAAACTTATTAGGGCTATAAGTAGACAGTGGGGTGGGGTGGGGGTGGAGTTGTTTCTGATGGCAGTGATGTTAAGTTCCAATCAGTGACCCAAAAAGCATAGCCTAGCAGGCCTATCACAAGGCAGTCACATTGCTTCCAGGCAGTACAGCCTGTAATACAATTTCAGCCCATGAGGTCCATCTATGACTTCCAGTCTCTTCTGCTCAACCTGTTGCAGACACAGCAGGGCTCACCTTACATGCAGCACATCACATAAACAAGACACAGCACAGAACCATGCATCTCAACTGGTGCGGGCCTACAGTGCTGCCCAGGCCCAGAGAGAGGAGGAAGGTAAAGGCGAGCCATGGTTCTCTTGACAAATAGGGCCTAGCTTGGTCTGCTATTCTCTCTCCTGAAATGCTTGACCTAGAGGATAACGCTTTGTGTTATCATCCTTCCCATAGGTCCCAGTGGGTGGTCACTGGCCATCTGGTCACACTGTATCCACAAGGGTCCAGGCATGGTGCATTCAGGAAGTCCCTGGCCATCTGCAAATTGTACTCAGCACTTGCTGCTCTTGGCAAAGGGTTCTCTCATCCTGAAGGGCTTTCTGACTCTGCTTAATCTGGATAATGCTACAGCAAGCTTGTTGAGTGAAAACGGAAAAGATAGTGGGTGACAAGGCCTTTAATTAGCTCCACTCCCTCTCCTCAGCACCATGTGCCATTATTCATTTAGCCTGTTTTTCTTTCCATGAGGCCAGAAAATGTGCCTCCCCCTCTGCACAGCTATGCCAGGCAGGAGGGGTCTGAGTTATGCATGAGTGTTATGGGGAAAGTGGGATTTCACCTTGAATTGAGTAAGGAGTGTGCATGTGATCATAGAGCTAATACAATGACCATGGATCTGAGAAAAAGCTGTTATATTGAGCAAGGTCTGATAAAAGCATTTTGATCCAATAATAAATAATATATTATTTTGATAATTATGCTACATACACACACAGAGAGAATATTGTATTTCTTGATTTGTGCCCTCATCTTTCCTCAACTTTGCAAGATTGACTTGGAAAAGTCAGGCGTGGACATAATGAACATATTACCACCATGTAAATTTTAAAAAATGCCCTGAAATCTTCTTTCAGTCCACAAATTTCTATCACTATAATAGTTTAAAATGACCACCAAACATTTAGACATACACTATAGGCATCTGAAGAAAGGCAGATAAAGTAATCACAACAAATATTAAAGTTCTGGGTGTGAACACTGGTCAACATCTCTATGCAATGCTAAAAATATGAGGACCAAAGGAAAATTTTTACTTGGGTGGCAGAATTCTCTTGGAGGGGGCATGACTCACACATAATGCACATTTAATATGTAAGTCATATAGCTAGTGAGGCAGATTTTCAAAGTAATAAATCAAACGACAACCTTACTTACTATCCCCACAAATACCTCTACCACAGAAAAGCTTAGATGACTTGTAGAAGTTTTTAATAGAATAATTGCAAAAAAATAAAAATAAATAAAAAATTTAAAAAAATGGTGAATTTCTGCTATATGGAACTGAATGTCATCCCCCACCCCCCAAAAAAGCTCGTATAGCCTCAATCAAGCTGACACCGGTTGTACTCCAGCATGGAATCTTGCCAGTTTCTCTCATTGCTTTAGACTATGATTAATACTGACTGTCTTTACTGCAGGATAATCCTTGAATTGGCAAAATGCTCCTATAATTCTCTGTCAGTGACATTTAAGAAAAACCCTCAGCTTTCAAAAACTGCAACATAAAAAGGGCAAGCCTACTCAGTTCTCCATATGTTTCTATTCCTGCCCAGATTTTCTAGGTAACTAGTCCCTATTATTCTTATTTCTCCCACTATTATCAAATTCTTTTGAGAGAGGGAGGTGTTATGTTCTGCTTTTTCATCTTCTTTTCCAGCCTCCCTCACCATGATTACTTTCAGATATGTTGGACTACAAGTTCCAACAACATGGCAAATGGTCAAGTTGTCAAACTATCTTGAGGCTACAAGATTAGAAAAAAGATATGGATGTTAGAATTGAAGAAATACAAGCTTGCATTCTTTTATTTGGACTAGCAATCTTGGCTTGAGCCTACCTTATTGAGCTATTCAGCATAGAATCACAGAATCAAAGAGCTGGAAGAGACCACAAGGGCCATCCAGTCTAACCTCCTGCCATTCAAGAACTCAAAATCAAGCATCCCTGACAGATAGCCATCCAGACTCTGTTTAAAGACCTCCAAAGAAGGAGACTCCACCACACTCCAAGGGAATGTGTTCTACTGTTGAACAGATCTCACTGTCAGGAAGTTCCTCCTAATGTTCAGGTGGAATCTCTTTTCCTGTAGGTTGCATCCATTGTTCCAGGTCCTATTCTCTGGAGCAGCAGAAAACAAGCTAGCGCCCTCCTCAATATGACATCCCTCCAATATTTAAACAGGGATATCATATCACCTTTTAACTGTCTCTTCTCCAGGCTAAACATACCCAGTTCCCTAAGTCGTTCCTCATAGGGCATGGTTTCCAGACCCTTCACCATTTTAGTTGCCCTCCTCTGGACATGCTCATTTTTCAACATCCTTTTTGAATGGTGGTGCCCAGAACTGGACACAGTATTCCAGGTGGGGCCTGACCAAAGCAGAATAGAGTGGCACCATTACTTCCCTTGATCTAGATACTATACTTCTATTGATGCAGCCTAAAATTGCATTGGCCTTTTTAGCTGCCACATCACACTGTAGACTCATGTTCAACTTGTGGTCTACTAGGACTCCTAGATCCCTTTCACATGTAATCTTATTAAGCCAGGTGTCTCCCATCTTATATCTATGCATTTCATTTTTTTCCCCTAAATGCAGTACCTTACATTTCTTCATGTTGAAATTCATTTTGTTAGCTTTGGCCCAGCTTTCTAATCTATTGAGGTCAATTTGAATTTTCATCCTGTCCTCTGGGGTATTAGCTATTCCTCCTAATTTGATGTCATCTGAAAATTTGAGGAACATGCCCCCTATTCTTTCATCCAAGTCATTGACAAAGATTTGAATAGCACTTGGCCCAGGACAGAACCCTGTGGTACCCCACTGGTCACTTTTGTCCAGGATGAAGAGTAGCCATTGCAGAGCACCCTTTGGGTTCAGTCAGTTAATTAATTACTAAATCACCTAACAGTTGTATTGTCTAGCCCACATTTTACTATCTTGTATGCAGGAATAGCATGGGGGACCTTGTCAAAAGCCTTACTGAAATTAAGATATGCTATGTTTTCCGCATTCCCTTCATCTATCAAGCTGGTAATTTTATTTAGAAAAAGAGATTAGATTAGCCTGGCATGACTTGTTTTTGAGAAAGCCATGTTGACTTTTAGTGATTATGGCATTCCCTTCTCTCTGTTTAATGAACTGTTCTAGAATCTTTTCTGGTATTGATGTCAGACTAACTGGATGATAGTTGCTGGGATCTTCTTTCCCCCCCCCCCTTTTTGCAGATGGGGACAATGTTTGCACTCCTCCAGTCTGCAGGGACTTTTGTTCTCCAGATGTTCTCAAAGATTATTGCCAGTGGCTTTGAGATTACATTTGCCAGTTCTTTTAAGATCCTTAGATATTAATATTAATACTTAATATCCTTAGATGTAGTTCATTTGGTCCCGGAGACTTAAATTCATTCAGGTTAACCAGGTATTCCTGTCTTACCTCTTTACTTACTCAGTGCTGCATTTCCCCTATTGTGTCCTCTGATCCATTTTCCTCAGGTTGAGCACCCTTTTCCTTTTGTGAGATGACTGAGGAAAAGAAGGTGTTGAGTAGTTCTGCCTTTTCTCTGTCCCCTGTTAGAATTTCTCCATCTTCTCTGCGCAGTGGCCCTATCATTTCCTTCTTCTTTCTTTTGCTACACACTGTGCCAAACTGGCACAAAAGAGCTGCAGTGACAGCTCAAAGGCCGTCTTTTTGCCACCCTCAAAAGGTGAGGCATTTTGCTGCTCTTCTGGGGTGGCAAAAAGGAGGATCGAGGCTGCAGCATGTGGTTGCTTTGGCCCCAATTCATTGCTCCCAGGGACAGCCCAGAGCCACCCCTAACTAACAGGAGCTTGCTGTTCTACCTTGCTTGATTAATGAAGCAGTACCTTCTGCTTTCTGCTGTTCAAGTTCTTCAGAACTGCTTTAGGGCAATAGCTATGATGTCAATGCAGAGGGACTAAATTTCAACCCCAGCATCTCCAGGAAGGGCTGGTAAAATATCTGTTTTGAAATCTTGGAAGCTAGATCAGTATTTTTTTATTAAATATTTATCAATATTTATTTATTTATTTAATAACCCCTGTTTCTCTCAACATAGGGCTCAATGTCACAAGGCAGATTAAAACAAAATTTTGTCAATCTTAACTCATGGTGACCCTGTCAATGAGACATCTCCAAGATTCCCTCTCTTCCACTGCTCTGCTTAGGTCCTGTAAATTCATACCCATCTAAAAAAAGATAAAGGTAAAGGTATTCCCCATTGAAAAGTTTGTCAAGTTGTGTCCGACCATAGGCGGTGGTGTTCATCTCCATTACTAATCCAAAAAGCTAGCATTGTCAGAGACTACTCTCTGATCACATGGCTAGCATGACAGCACAGAATGCCGTTTACCTTCCCACTGAGAAATGGTACCTATTTATCTGCTTACATTTTCATGCTTTCAAACTGCTAGGTTGGCAGAAGCTGGGACTAGTGATGGGAGCTCACCCCATTATGCAGCACATGGGGCTGAAACTGCCAACCTGCCAATGTTGCAATCAACAGAGTCAGTGTCTTAACCACTTGAGCCACTTCATGACCTCCTTAATAGAGGCCATCCATCTAGCTTGTGGTCTTTATCTCTTTCTACTTCCCTCCACTTTCTTAGCAATATTGTCTTTTCCAATGAGTAGTGCCTTCTCATGATGTGGCCAAAGTGTGGCAACCTCAGTTAGATCAATATGGCTTCCAGGGAGATTAAGCGCTTGATCTGTTCTAGAACCTATTTGTTTGTCTTTTTGGCTGTCCACAGTACCCTCAGCACTCTTCTTCAGCACCACATCTCAAATGAATTAATTTTCCCCCTATCTGTTTTCTTAATTGTTTAGCTCTTGCATCCATACATGGTAATGAGGAATACAGTGGTTTATATGAGTCTAACTTTCATGCATAGCTATATAAAACAAAATGCATCTAGAAAAAGCAAAGATTACAAAAAATTAAAAAATTATCTATTTAAAATAGCATTAATTGAAAATGGTTGAAATGTATTTTAAACAAAACAATGATAATAAAAGTGCAATATGAATAGTACTTTAATAAATGTTTCGTGTTCTTCAAGTCAAATAGCTGACCTCTGGAATCATGAGCTGGGAAAGGTCATTTAGACATTGCTTCTCAGTCTTTTGACCAAGATCATGTGTGCAGTGCACATTTAGATATTGCCATATGCAATTCATCACTGGCTCTGACCCCATATCTTCTCTTCATATGTACACCTTTCACTAATGTTTCCTGTGACCTTTGTGAGTTCCTTCCTTTGTCGTGACACCTATTACCTTGATCCAGAAGATATTACTACAAAACCTGTATACTGAAATTACATTTTAAACCATTTCCATTTTGTTTAAACAGCATTATCCTCTCTTCTTGTGGGAGACTACAAACCACTTTTTGAGAAACTCATCAGTAGAAGGTTGTCCTTCCAAAGTTAAAAGTTCCATGTTCCCATGTGGGCAAAGGTGAATCATGTTAATGCTCTGAGCATAATGGAGGCTCTCTTCCTTATTTTATTTACTAAGAATTAGCCTACCTGCTTTAACTGAACATTTTTAAAAGAAAATAATACATGACAATAAGAAAATAAGAAAATAATCCAAGCTGGAATCTGTAAGTACAAGATTTACCGTTCCCCTGATGTGTTTCCATTTTCCACATGCAAATTAATTTTGCAAGTTTCAAGTAGAAGGCCAAACCATAAAAAGGAAGTATTTCTAGGAAGTCTTAAACTCTTCCAGATATTTTATTGCTTGCAAGCAAATTTCCTCTCATTGAAGTTAAATGAAAATTTGCTGACAAATAGCCACCCAAAGTATTTCTAAGGCACAGTAGAATATGACCAAGCTCTCTGAGGTATGTGCTAATCCAAACTGATAGCACCATCTGAAGAAAACTAAGCTGACACAGCCATTATTAGCTAAGGGAGCAGATAGGTCAGTGTAATGAAATGCCAACTCTAACAGTGAAAAAAAAAAAGGAGAGAGCAGTTCCAAATGTGCTATAATCATCAATCTAAGGTGTAAAAATGAATAAAAAAGAAAAGTGACAAGGCTTCCAAACATCAATTATTTTTATTGCCCACGTGATGCCACCTTTTCAAGAAAAATGTAGCCTTAACTTGCTTTGAAAACAAAAGAAGCTGCAATTGTACAGTACTGAAAACCACTTGAGGGAGTATATATCTTTAGCTCACCTGACTATTCTAGGAAGGAATATTAGAATAGAGAAGTTATGCAAGGTGATGCTCAAAAGTTCTCAATCCAGTGAAGAAGGGAATGAGATGCTATTCCACATAATCATTCAGAAGTTTGATGCATTTGGCACATCATTTATCATATTAATTTAACCCTTCCAAAGAAATTCTGCTGCGATCACCTCTGAATCATTTAAAAACTATTTTCCTTAAACTTTGTTAAGGTCCAGAAACAGGAAATAATCAGAGGAAGCAAAAAAAGCTTCCTTTCCTTGAGTAGGGTGGATATTCTATGCACTCAAATGCTTAATTCTTTAAAGCATTCATGATCTTGCCAGGCTTGTGAGCAGGTGCATTATCCTGCAAAAAGGGAACACCCTTCCACAGCTTCCCTGGTCATTTTTCATTCAATTAGTACTTTAATCAGCACAGAAAGAGTCAATAACTGTTTAGCTTTTCTGAAAATAGTTATAAAAATATCTTCTTCATCTCAAAACACTTTGTCCATGATCTTTCCTTTGAGTTTTGAATTTTTTTGGGGAAAAGATCTGTATTTATATGGAATAAAAAGAGACCAAGAATCAAGATGAAAACTCTTCAGAATATAAAAGAAAGAGGAGGCCTTGGAATTTCTAATTTTAAGTTATATTACCACACATGCTGTCTAGACTAGATAAAAGATTGGGTACAATTAAAAAATGAAAAACTTTTACATCTGGAAGGATATGATCTGCCATATGGATGACATGCGTATTTAATTTATGATAAAGATAGAGTAAACTCAGAGTTTAACAACTATTATATCAGGAAATTTCTACTTAGAGTTTGGAAAAAATATAAAGCAATATTCATTCCAGAAATATCAAAATGGACTTCAGTTAATGAAGCATTTTATAGGCGAGAAAGAATGATAAAAGACCAATGGATATCCTATAATGATCTCTTAAAATTAGACAATAATACAAAATGAAATCAATGGAGGAACTTATAACGGAAAAAATGAACTGTAATTGGTTTTTATATAGACAGATTTGGGAAATATTTAAAATCGACACTAAATTATATCAAATTGAAAGAGAGGAAAATCAATTAGGAAAAATACTTACAAAAGAGTCCCAACATACTATATCTAAATTATATAAAGTTTTATTGGAACGATATATGGAGGAAGAAACAATTAAACAATTTATGATATCTTGGCCACAGGAAATCAATAAGCATATTATGTTAGAAGATGGGGGGAAAACTGGAAAAGAAGAATAAAGCACACATTAAACCAAGAAATCAAAGAAAAATACTACAAAATGCAATTTAAATGGTACTTGACACCAGAAAGAATTTCAAAGATATACAAATCAAAGAAAGATACTTGCTGGAATTGTGACAAAGAAAAAGGCTCATATATATATATATATATATATATATATATATATGTGGTGGAACTGCGAAAGAGCCAAACAATTTTGGGTGCAAATTCAAAAAGAAATCACTAAAATCATAAAAGTAAGATTAGAATTGGAACCCACAATGTTTCTGCTTGGTATGATAAACAATGATTAGAAAAAATCATGGAAAAATTATTTTTTATATGTTATCTGCTGCAAGAACTGTTTACGCAAAAAAATGGAAAAACCAAGCAGAACCGTCAACAAGGGAATGTCAAATCAAATTATATGACGTGATGAAGTTAGATAAGCTTACATGTGCTTTAAGAGATCAAACAATGGAAAAGTTTGAAAAGGAGTGGTTACTGGTCAATGATTATCTGGCAAAGATATGGTCATCATAAATAATCGATAATATAGAAGAAATAGGTAATATTACGGACAAATCAATCTATGAAAATAATTAAGAGTATTAATTCTGTTTAGAGCAGGAGACTTAAGAGTATCAATCATAAATGATCATAATGAGTTCAAAGGAATAAACGATTTTGTATAAATATGTGATATAGCAGAAATATTGCATAATATGTGTTAAATGTAAACAATACGGTTGTAGGTGGTTACAATGAAAGTCTGTAATGTTTTAATACGCAAGACAAAGGAAGGGAAGCTTTTCATGTATAGATATGTATAGTTAGTTTGATAGTTAGAGCTAAGTATGTATGTTGTATGTATGTTCTTGTTACTGTTATGTATTTGTTTTTCTTTTTACTGTTTTTATGTATAAAACTAAATAAAAAAAATGAATTGTGGTGCCCAGAACTGGACACAGTATCCCAGGTGAGGCTTGACCAAAGCAGAATAGAATGGCACTATTACTTCTCTTGATCTAGACACTATACTTCTATTGATGCAGCCTAAAATTGCATTGGCCTTTTTAGCTGCTGCATCGCACTGTTGACTCATGTTCAACTTCTGCTCTACCTGGACTCCTAGATCCCTTTCACACATAGTCTCATTCAGCCAGGTGTCCCCAATCATATATCTGTGCTTTTTGTTTTTCCACCCTAAGTGCAGTACCTTACATTTCTCCGTGTTGAATTTCATTTTGTTAGCTTTGGCCCAGCTTTCTAGTCTGTTCAAGTCATTTTGAATTTTGATCCTGTCCTCTTGGGTATAAGCTACTCCTCCTAATTTAGTGTTGTCTGCAAATTTGATAACTATGCCCCCAATACTGTCATCCAAGTCATTGATAAAGATCTTGAATAGCACTGGGCCCAGGACAGAGCCCTGTGGCACCCCACTGGTCACTTCTTTCCAGGTTGAAAAGGAGCCATTGTTGAGCACCCTTTGGGTTCGGCCAGTCAACCAATTACAAATCCATGTAACAGTTACTTTGTCTAGCCCACATTTTATCAGCTTGTTTGCAAGAATGTTATGGGGAACCTTGTCAAAGGCCTTACTGAAATCAAGATATACTATATTCACAGCATTCCCTTCATCTACCAAGCTGGTAATTTTATCAAAAAAAGAGATCCGATTTTTCTGGCATGACCTGTTTCTCTGAAACCCATGTTGACTTTTTGTGATTATAAAATTACCTTTCAGATCTTCACAGACTCTCTGTTTAATTATCTGCTCCAGAATCTTTGCTGGTATTGATGTCAGACTAACTGGGCAATAATTGTTGGGATACTCTTTTTTCCCCTTTTTGAAGATGGGGATGATGTTTGCCTTCCTCCAGTCAGTCTGCTGGGACTCCTCCTGTTTTCCAGGAGTTCTCAATGATTATTTCCAATGGTTCCGATATTACATTTGCCAGTTCTTTTCATACCCTTGGATGTAATTCATCTGGTCCTGGGGACTTATATTCATTTAGATTAACCAGGCATTCCTATACTATCTCTTTACTTATTCTGTGCTGAAATTCTCCTATTCTGTCCTCTGCTCCATTATCCTCAGGTTGAGCAACCTTTGCCTTTTCTGAGAAGACTGAAGCAAAGAAGGTGTTGAGTAATTCTGCCTTTTCTCTGTCCCGTTAACTTTTTGCCACCTTCCCAACACAGTGGCCCTACCATTTCCTTCTTCTTCCTTTTGCTGCGGACATACCTAACAAAGCCCTTTTTAGTGTTCTTAACCTCTCTAGCAAGTCTGAGTTCATTCTGCGCTTTAGCTTTTCTGACTTTACCCCTACACATGCTAGCTATTTGTTCGAATTCCTCTTTGGTGATTTCCCCATTTTTCCATTTCTTATACATGTTCTATTTAAAACTTAGTTCAGTTGCAAGTTCCTTAGTCATCCATCCTGCTTTTTTGAGACACCTCCCATTTTTCTTCCTCATTGGAACTGTTTGAAATTGTGCCTTCAGTATCTCCCTTTTGAGAAACTCCTATTCTTCTTTAACTCCCTTCTCTTTTAGTATTCCTGATCATGGGATTCTTCCCCAGTACTTCTCTAGTAAAATCAGCTTTCCTAAAGTCTAGAATGTGTGTCTGACTATGCTTGGCTTCTCCTTTCCACTGTATAATAAACTCCAGGAGAACATGATCACTCCCACCTAAGGATCCAACCACTTGCACACTATTAACTAGGTCTTCCCTATTAGTTAGGATCAGAACCAAAATAGCTGACTCCCTTATTGCCTCTTCCACCTTTTGGACAATGAAACTGTCTTCAAGGCAAGTGAGAAATTTGCTAGACCTTGATGATTTTGCTGAGTTTGAATTCCAGCAAATATCAAGATAGTTGAGGTCACCCTGTTGGAATAATATTCCGGGGAAAATGCACAATGTGGTGAATGACAGCAGCCATGATGACTAAGCATTTGGCCACTGCTGAGTCATGCAGCATCAAGGCTGATGAAACAGGAGGTGACAGGGAGTCACCTGGTGCTGTAAAGCACAGCAAGTGCTGCAAAAGGGCTGCAAACATGCTGTGTCATGCTAATGATTGACAGGTGTCCAAAAGGAAGAGGCAGGGCTAGAAAGCCATGTGGAGCACTGGCTATATAAGGGACAAGCCTCTGGACACACATGTGGGTTGATTGTGGAAGATGGAGATTGTTGGAGAGTGTGTTGGTGTATTGTTGTACATAGCCTTTGTAGATAGAACGTCTGAGGGTTAAAAGCCTCTTAGTGAGACATCTGCTGAGTCTCTCTCTGCTCTGTTTGGAGGGGAAAGGAGTTTTCCTGTAACTGACAACGTTGCTTGCTTCATCGAAGACAGTCTGGATCCTGGAGCTTCACGTTACGTGGTTCCCACGCGTTGCGTCACCACGCTAACACACCCATCACTACTATATTTCTCCTTTCTGAGTGTGTGGTCATCTGTTCTGTTCTAGAAAGGCATAATCCAAGATATAAACAAGATATATATATATATATATATATATATATATATAATTTTGATACACACCACTCTGTTCTGCTGTCACCTTGAATGCTCACTCTTCCTAATTTGAAGAAGGCCCATCAGATGAGTTAGCTCATTGCATCTTGTCAGGCATTTAACTGAAGCATGGGAAATAAGGAGACATAACTGTAGAATGAAAGATCACACCCACACACATTCCTCAGTCACTTTGTTACCAACACAACTCTTGTACCCTCTTTCACAATTTCAGATAATTCTTCTTTTCTTTTGAATTAATTTTCAAAAGCAATTTATTTCTTATTACTTTGAGTAAGAATAGCCAAAACCCCAAATAAATTTACAGAATGTCAGTATTACGGGGGGGGGGGGGGGGGAGCCAAAATCTGAAGAGCTATCAGGGAACATTAGTATAGAAAAATTGCTTTCAGGAATTAAAATTTGTTTGAAGAGTTCAGGAGAAGCAGGCTTTGCTTCTCAAGCATGGATCAAATGAATTTTAAATCCCATCATACTTCTATTATTCAGGTTCTATAGAAAGTTAAATATATAATTTGAATAGGATGGTCTTTCAGTTGCTTTTAATCCTTGTCACAATGTTACAGCATTTCCAACGGAATTCCTAGTATTCTGTCCAACTACAGGACCAGAATATTCACCAGAGATTGGAAATTTAACTTTTTGGATTACAACTCTCAGCATGGCCTTTGGCTGTTACTTTCTGTGACTCCAAAACACAACAAAAATAACTTTCTTCAAAATCTAATTTGCATATTTATATTTTCACACATACCTAGAGATGGAAGTAAAATCCATTTCAGTTCATTTTTTATAGGAATTTTCCAAAACTTTCAAATTCTTCACCTCTAGAATTAAAAGAATTTGAGATTTAAAGATACACAGCATGCATTATCAGAGGAGTCTAAAGAATAATCAACTCATAGGAACCTGTGTCATGAAAACCAGTGTCCAGTACAAATATGGGTCACTGTACAGTTGTATATTTTGGTTCCAAATCATGATAGGGCTACAGGATGGTGCATCTATTAATGGAAACTTTACAAATAAGTAAATAATGAAATAAAATTTCATAATTGAATTATTTTTACTTGCATACATACACTTCAAAGTTTGCCTTGAGAATGTTTCATATAGAAGTGAAAATAAAAAAATTATGGTTGTAAAACATCAGACAAGCTGTTCCCAGTATCATTGGCTATGAAAATTATGAAATTTTAAATGACATTAAAACTGCAATTAATTTGCTGTATGGATAAAAATGTTATTGCTTTTCTGTTGATACATTAACATTAAAATTAAGGTCTGGCATCCTACCAAATATGATGATGCAATATAAAATTAGCCAACATAAAAAACTGTATGCTGTTGCCCTTGATGAAGAAAAAAGGACCCGTGAAAATAAACTGAATTGAAATAAGATAAACGTTATTAGATAATAAAGAAGTAAGCCACCAATGCTAAGTACACATACTAGGGAGAAAGTGCAGTTAGATTGATGCTGCATCTACACTGTAGAATTAACACAGTTTTATACTGCTTTAACTTCTATGCCTCAAGGCTTGGATTTCTGGGATTTGTAGTTTTATGAGATACAGCGGACCCTTTATATATGCGGAGGATGCATTCCGGACCCCCCCTCCCCATGCATGGCAAAAAATGCAGGACTTCAAGTCCCGTATTTTTCTATAGGTGCATGCTCCTGCACCCAGTGCTGTGCATGCATCTGTGGTGCACACATCATTTGGACCCCTGGCTTGCCATCCATGTAAGCTCAAAGTTGAATATGGCAAGCCAGTGTATGGCGTGACCACAATGTATTTAGCATTCTCTGTCAGAGAGCTCTGATACAACAATAAACTACAAATCCAAGGATTTCATAGGATGGAGCCATGACAGTTAGAGCAGTGTCAAAGTGCATTAATTCTGCAGTGTGGTAGCAGCTCTAGTGAAATGCATAAATGTACATATGATTCTGGAGCAAGAATAAGTTTACCAAGTAGGAATAAAATCTTGAAGTGCCTTGATAATTTTCAGAGACATTGATGCAGTGTATTTGGAGAAACCAATTAAAGTAGTTTATGCAAACAGTGAAGTGGCAACCCATCCTATTGGAAATATACTTATGCCCAGTTCATTAACTTTCCTGACAAATGTAAAATAGTAAATGCTAGGGTTCTCTTTAAATGTGTACAAAGCAGTAAAACATATAATGTGAAACCCCCAAGCATGGCTTTGAAAATTTAAGAGATGGTGTTAAAATTTTATACTTGAACTAGCTCATTGCTGTCAAGAGTACAGTGCTGGAATAGAGCATAGGAACATTTCCCTCCCTCTAAGCTTTGCTGTCTATAGTCACATATGGGAAAGCCCTTGTACCTCAAGGCTATGTTGGATTCATTTGCTTGTTTCTTGTGTTTAAAATATTTATATGCTGCTGCTGTCCTAGAGAAACTGATGGGAAAACAGCATAACAATAAAACAATGCTTGCATGAAAGAGCAAGCCTAATGTAAATAAATAGCCTTCATGGTACCAGGTAAGCCTTCTTAAGAAGAACATTTCAAGGCAAAGGAAAACAATTGAAAAGCCTTTATCCCAGGACCCAAATTCTTAGCACTGGAAGTGAGAATGAGGAGTGAGGAGACCTGAAGGAAGATTGCTTCTCTTGGTATTCTCAATAATTCAGTAAAATCAAATGCAGTATTTATGGTCATGTTTCTGTTAATTAAGGATTGTTGCTAAATATGTGTTTTCCCTAGTATAATGTTTTTACACCTTTTTAAAAAATAAATAAATAAAAGATTTCTCCATTCTTGGATGCTGCTTCCATAAGTAATTATCTGAAAGCTAACTCCCCATATCTTTGGGTAGGGGGTGGTCTTCTCTCTTTCCCACTACCCTTGCAGGCTTGTCTGATGAGGAACCGAGAGAAAGAGCCTTTTCCATAGTTGATCCTAGGCTGTGGAAATTTGTACCAAGGAAGGCTTGGTTGGCCCCTTCTCCGCTCTCCTATCACTGGCAGGTAGACCTTCTAATTCAAACAAGCTTTAATCTTTTAACAGATTTTGGTAGAATTCATAGAACCTTAGAGTTGGTGGGCCATCTGCTTCACACCAAGGGCTATCTAGTCCAACCTCCTGCCATGTGAGAATACAAGAGTAAAGTAGAAAGATGTGCTGTGGGTGTGCTGCTTTATAATATAAAATGCATGCGCTTAATTCTTTTCATTTAATGTTTGAATTGGATTCAAAAAGGCCTCTGAGCTTTAACTGGTTGGAGCAGAAGGATGTGCAAACAATGTGCTGTGTTTAATGTGTAATATGTATTTAATGTGGTAGGGGATTCATTGTAGAGGGAACTGTGTGCCAGCCAGCCAGAATGAACAAGAAATTTTGTGCTATCTTCCTGGCATGCATATCCAAGATATCAATCACCAAGATGTTGCTGAAGTTCCTCAAGCTATCAGACCAGTACCCCTTCTTCTGATTAATGTGGGCACCAACAATACTGCAAAGAGTGCCTTTGAGCAGATCACCTTGAACTATGAATCCCTGTGCTGGAAAATGAAGAATCTAGAGGTTCAGGTGGCATTCTTGCCAATTCTGCCAGTGAAATATAGGGGACCACCCAAGGGCAGGAAGATACTGCAGGTAAATGATTGGGTATGCAGATGGTGTCAATGGGATAGAATTGGTTTCTGGAAGCATCACCTTTATTTCTTAGATGAAGGACTGTTGGCTACAGATGGGCTACAACTCACAAAGATGGGTAGAATGTCTTTGGCAAAAGCATGCTGAATCTGATCAAGAGGGCTTTAAATTAATCCCTTATGGGGTTGGAGATAATAGTTTAAACATCTGACCAAGAGGAAGTCCTAAATACAAGGATGGAACTTCTAGAAGAGAAGCTGAGAGAGTGAATGGGAACCACAGTAAAACTTGCAACAGAATAAAAGATGCCCCTGGGTGTAGATCTAAAGTATAGATGTCTATACACCAATGCACAGAGTTTATGGAACAAGACAAGCTTGAAATTCTAGTGCAGGAAATTAAATATAACTTTACAGATATAACAGAAACTTCGTGGGATGACTCCGATGATTGATGGGGAAACAGACCACTTTGAAAATCACTGTCCTGGAACCAAACCCTAGCAGATATCAAGGGCTTACTGTATCCTGGTCAGGCCTCATCTGGAGTATTGTTTTCAGTCCTAAGCACCTTATTTTAAGAAGGATATAGACAAGACAGTGAGTTTGGAGAAGGGCAAAGAGGTATGGAGAACAAAACATATGAGAAGAAGTTGAAAGAGCTGGGCATGCTCAACTTGGTGAAGAGAAGATTCAGAAGTGACATGATAACTCTCTTTAAATACCTCACAGAGATGCCACAAAGAGGGGTGCAGACTTGTTCTCTACTACCTCTGAGGTTAGAATTAGGTTTAATGGTTTTAAGCTAGAGGAGGGTAGATTTTGAGGGAATATTATGAAGAACTTCTTGAAAACGAAAGCAGTTCAATTAGAGAGTGTTTTTTAATGTCTTCAAAAAGAGGCTAGACTACTACCAGCTGGGGAAGCTCTAGCTGGAAATCCTGCGTTGAGCAGAGAGTTTGATCTGATGACCCATAGGACCTTTTCCAATTCTTATGATTCTGTATAAATGTATTTTAATTGTTTTTAATTTAATTGTTTAAATGTTCTACTTGGTTGTTTTATGTTTTTTAAAAAATTTTACCACATTTGTGTCAGCTATTTTGTTCTAACTTACATTATAAACTGATTTTGGTCCAGTATTGGGGAAAGGCAGAATAGAAAATAAATGCTACTATTACTGCTACTACCAGAGATATACATAGACAGAGAGGCAGACAGATATCAGGACATGTTAGTATTGTTCCTATGTGCATATTTCATTTAGGACAGTTTAACAAATGACAAGCTGATAGCCTCACATCCAATCATAGAGAGGATGTTTTTGACACCAATTTCACACTATGTGAATAGCCTGATAGCCACAGTCCAGCGGGTGAATTCCATGTGCACAGCTGGGACTTCTCTAGTGTTGATGGTGGAACAGCTTGTGCTTCTGGGCTTTTAAATAATAGACTTAATTGGACCCAATTGAGCACATAGCTTTCAGGATCATGGCCAAATGTAATTTCATATCACTCATACAAGTTGTCAAGGAAACTATCCTGTCAGTGAATTGCACTCTCTGACTTGCACGCTAATGAGATACCTATGTGGACAGCATGTCTTTACTTCTCATTTATCACAAACTTGAGCATTATGCAATGTTATTGCACAATGTTAAAATGGGAAGTGGTGGACATAGCACTAACAGCAGGAAGAGACAGCCTCCAAATGTCTCTTGGAATTATTTCAAATTCTATGGACTGATTTATGCAAAATCAGGTTAGGTACTTATGTACCTGATACAGAAATGAAGAAACTTGTTTGAAAGGCATAGAAACTGACATGTATCACAGCAGGTGGTGCAAGACTGACTTAATTTGCTTGTCATGTGACTTGTGCAATGGCATTGTGATAATGATGGCACACAGCCATCTGTATAAGGTCACAGCTACAGCTATCTCTAGGATCAAGATTTCAGTCCCATTGAAACCAATTGAACCAAACTACCTGCAGTCCATGCACTCCTGTCAATTAAAGGAATCTTGGGTATGAAAGAAAGACCACTTTGTAATACCTTGGAGAAATGCAGCTAGTTAGAAATGCTGGGCTACATAGATCAATGTTTTGACTCACCACATCATGCTGCTTAATTTGTTTGTGCATGCTTACAGAATACTTGCTTTTTCCACAGCAGCCCTTTTAAGAAGCTAATAGTAAATTGTATCTGTTTCTGTGTGCAGTCTCTCTCAATCTCATTCCCATTCGCTCTCTCTCTTCATAACTCAAAGAATATAAAGTGTAGACTCCTGCAACTTGACACATGTACTAAGGTGATCCCAGGAGTATGCAGCTCAGAATTAATTTGCTTTATAAATAAAGTATAGATCATTAAAATATGTATGCAGCTTTCAGTACCAACTTCAGTCACTAGTGGCATATTTTCCCAACTGTCCCTTACCAGGAGAGAAGATGCTGCATGGAGGCCTGGAATATTCATTTCTCTAAAGGCTTCTTTGTTGTTGTTGTTAACTGCCTTTGCATTGATGTCGACCCATGACAACCCTATGGATTAGATATCTCCAGGCCCCCGTGTCCTCTACTGCTCTGCTCAGCTCTTGCAAACTCATATTTGTGGTCTCTTTAATAAAGTCCATCCATCTACCATGTGGCCTTCCTCTCTGTCTACTTCCCTCCACTTTTTCTAACATTATTGTCTTTTCCAACAATTCATGCCTTCTCATGATGTGTCCAAAGTATGACAGTCTAAGAGAAATATCACAAGGGAGGCTTACCATGAGTAAATTGCCATGAAGTCTCCAAAATCGTGGGGGGGGGGGGGGGAAGCACAATTGGGGTTCACACCTCTGTGTGCTTCTCTCATCAGTAAATTGTCCTAGAAGCATTGGCATTGGTTTATCCCATCAGTAAAGTGTCTGTGGAGCTGTTTCTCCATGTTCTGTTCTGACAGTAGTCTGCTGTGCTCCATTAGCCATTGTATATTTGCAATGTGATCCCTGGTGCTTCTTCCTTTCCTGAACTTTGCTTGGACCGCTGGGATTTCTCTCTCCATGTATGGTTGGAGAGAATTTTTAGCATAGTTTTGCTTGCATGGGAGATTAGTGCTATGGTTCTTTAGTTGATGTAGTTTCTTGTGTCTCCTTTTTTAGTGGATGAGGATGTATATTGATCACTTTCAATCTGTTGGCCATCATTTTGTTTTCCATATCTGTTGACATATGTTGGTTAGCACTAGAGTTGACTGTCAATGTGGATTGCAACAGTTCTATTGGAGTATCATCTATTCCTGGAGTCTTGTTTTTTTGCCATTTCCTTTATTGGAGCTTCCACCTCAGTTTGTAGAATTTGGTGTTCATCTTCCTATAGCTCTTCACTCCATGTTCCTTCATGTTGTCATCGTTTTTATTTAACTCTTCTGTGTATTGTTTCCATCGCCTTTTTATTCCTTCCTGGTCTTGATTTGTGTTATTTTTATTGTCATAGAGGGTCCTAGTCCTTGGTTTGAAAGGCTTCTAGTTTGCTCCATATAATATTTTATTCTGCAAAGCTCCTTCACTGTTCAAACAACTGAAGAGAGAGGGAGAGGAGCCTGCTAGCTGGTAATTGTTGGAACAAGGAAGGGAGAGTAAGTATAGAAATAGAGTAAACAAGCACTGGAGTGGAGTGAATGAGGGAAGACTAGTGAGAAAGAATGGTGGTGGTGAAGAGAGAAAACTACTTAAGTTCATGGTAGGGATGGTATGCTAAATAAGTAAGAACTGTTTGATGTACCAAAGATTTCAGCTCTTGGATACTTTTAATTCCAGCTATAAACCAAGAAAATATTGCATTAAGAAGTCTACATCCTACACAATGCTTTGCAAGTCAATATTTTCAGACAAAACTGCAGGTGAATATTCTTATAATTATGTGGTTTTGAAAATCAATTTGATTGGTGTTTTCTTACTTAGGCAGGTTAGCAATTAGCAATTATACAGTTAATATCAGAACATGACTTGGCACAGATTTTGACATTTTCCCCCTTAAACACTATGCAGTTTTGATTCAAACTTCAGTTTAACCTGTAAGACTACATTTTTAGTGCACAATAACTGAGACCCAATGAGGATATAGATAGGGACCAGTCTCCTCTAAGGTACTTATGTTGACATCTTCAGGGGTAGAAGTTGCTCCTTCTTTCCCATTTCATACCTAGGTGCACCTAGGGGAGGCTCAGAATCACAGATCTGTTTCCTCAACCACTAAAGAGCTACAGGAGAACATTTGGACATATTCCACCCAGCCCCCACATCATAATGCTGCTTCTTCTCTTGATGTATAAGGTCAACTGGAACATGTCCAAGTGTACTTCCAAAACCAATCAGTAGCCAACAAAAGTGAGCTGGCCAACAGGACTGCACTGGCTCACAAGACCCTCTAGCTGCTATGACACATCTGAGATGGGGAAGCGTATACAAAGAGATACAGAAAGCCTCTTTCTACAACATCCCAAAAATGCATACAGAAATGTAAATGAAGACTATGCCTACATACAACCTCAAGAGGATTCTAGCCAAGCTCTGAGATTATACAGAATTTCCCCTTGTATTGTTGACACTCAAGGACATTAACTTCCATGCTGGACTATTTTCAATTAACCTAAACATTATTTACACATTTATGTACTTTAAAAATTTCCATTTTCCAGACAATTGTGTCAGTATGGCAGATATGTCCTGGGACATAACATTGAGGACCTACTTCCATCAAAGACCAATAAACAAAGGCTATAGTCAGTGGAACAAGATTTTCATGGCACATTGGCACACCAAATATAACCTTAACCCGTCTCCTCTCTATTTAGTATTGTATCATTAAGCTAACAAAGCAGTAAGTTAATAAAAAAAATACCAACATATGTAGTAAGATCATTGGCAGATTTTGATTAACATTTGCAAATCTTTTCCATTCCAATGTTGCTAATTTAAAATGTCACCTTTAACATCATATGCTGTTTATAAAGTTTGTCGGTTTGGTTTTTTGTTTTGAAGGGAGATAAAAATATTTCTAACTCTCTGCCCCTCATAGATTTGTTGTTCCTGTCCCACATCTTGAGCATAGATTTTATAAAGCATTGCTGTGGCTTGTGCATTCCAATTGATATGATTGTGTCAGGTGTAAAATTCATTCCTGTTAAGGCTTGTTCTGCTTGCAGCTGCCAGCCTGAAGCTTGTGTTGAGTTGAGATAAGTAATATTATCACCTTATTTTCTGTCACTGCAGGTATGGTTCCCCAACCTGGCTGTCCCCCACCACAAGAGAGAAGAATATTCTGAATACTGAACTAAATGCTTACTTGATTTTATACCAAGAAATTTATTTATTTTTTTACTGGTTTCCATAAGTGAGGTTTTTTTTTTTAGGGAGGTATGCCTTCAGAGGAAGACAAAGGCAAGTCCTCTCTCAACAAATATTTGCCAAAGAAAACCCTGTGATAGGTTTGCTTTAGTGTAACAATAAATTGGAAATGACTGGAAGACACACAACAACAATATGCCTTACATATATGACCCTTCATGGCAAAAGACCAAGGACGTTTTCACACGGGGCAAAAGGAGGACGCTAGCCGGCCTCCCGCTGGCCTCACTCCGGCTCCATTTCCCGTGTGTTCACACACGCGCGGCGGCAAACCCCGCCCCTTCTGGTGTCATCCCTGCGTCCGGCCGGCTTTTCGCTCCGTGTGTTCAAACACACGGAGCCCTAAGTCCGGCCTCACTCCGGCAGCGGCAGGCTAATTCCTGGCTAACTCCGGCTTCAGGTAATTCCGGGTGGCAAAAGGAATTAGCCTGCCGCCGCCGGAGTCATTCCGGTGTCAGTGGCACAGGGTCCAGCCGGCTTTAGGGAGCCCCGTGTGAAAACATCCCAAGTCAGGAAAGATGCAAAATGGATTTATATTAAGAATTAGAGGAATACAGCAATTGCTTTTCATAATTACTTGGAATTCTTATGGTAGATTGGGTAAACCCTAATTAAACTATGGAATCTGCACATGAAACCTTTATTAAAAGAAAAATCTTGAAAAGTTATATATTTAAATACATTTGAATTGGAATTCTCACTTTAAAAATATTAGCAATTGTGCAGCTTGATCTAAAGATTTTTTATCAGAAAATAAAAGTTAGGCTTGGTTAGGGAGAATAACTTATATTTTAATATTTCTTACTGGTTTTAACAAGTAAAGTGAATTCTTGGCAATGAGAAGAATTGATGATTCTATATGCTTGAACTTAGCATAACAGAGTTGCTACCTTGCTGTTATTGGGGAGGAGAGAAGCTTGCAAACTTTGTTGATCATGGAAAGGTCAGCTGAACATAAATACTTGTCAGCTAAGGGCCTCTGCAGATGAGTAGCACAGACCCACCCCGGGAAGCATCAGATTGGGGCCGTGGGAACCCCACACCGCTGCCCCGATCTTCCCTTTTGCCACCCCAAAAAGAGTGGTAAAATGCTACTCCTTTTAGAGGCAGCAAAAGGCTGCCCTAAGAGCCGGCGCCATGGCTCTTCTTCACCCTTTTGGCACAGCGTGTTTAAACACGCTGCACTGGGAGGGCATCAGGATGGCATCAGCGTGGGGTTGGGGCAGCCAGCATGCAGCTGCCCCACCCCAACGTTACCCCCAACCCAGCCCTTTGGGCCAGTCTGCAGAGGCCCTAAAATGCCATTTTTCACTCTATTTTGAAGACTAAATTTATCCTTGTGAACAGAGCTAGGAAAAGTTGTAGTTGTTGTGTATAATGGTCAAAATGCCCCAACTAGAATGCCATACTAGCTGGGAGATTTGGGAGGTCTAGACCAAAAGGTAACTTTCCCAAAGCCTGCTTTTAAAAACACTATAGCTGATGTTAACAAACTTTTGGATGTTTCAGGTCTTGATGGTTAATGTTCATTATATTTTGAACAATATTTTATACGTTGCCATGGTCATTAGTGTTGTATGAATGATCCACCATGCAGCCCTTGACAACTCCTGAACACCACTTTCAGAGGGTTCTCTAGGCACACAGAACCAGGTTTGGGGCACATAAAAGGCTTCAGTGTTCAATGGGGATTGTCCACAAAACTAACCCCAAACCAAAATGGTGCAGCCATTCTGAATTACTTCAGCAGGGTTCCATGGAGACACATGAAAATATGCACGGCTTGGGGATTTAAATCCAGATATACTAGATGGAATCATAGCAGCCTACCAAAAATTGGTCATATTTTTGTAGGTCACAGCTATGTGGTGATTTCCCCAAGAATATATTTTACTATAGATTTTCAATCAAAAGCATCAACACACGCACACCATGGCTGCCTTCAAATAGGTTAACAATGCCACCTACCCAGTAATTATTATGTCCATTTCAATATCCAGAGCACCTGTCAGAGCTCCCTATGAAAAAAAGCTTGGGATCTCGAAGTCATCAAATTAAAATATGCAAATGAAATGTTAGCCCTGTCTGACCTTTCAGTAATAGCAGGTTTCTGTTGGGACCTCTTTCTAAAATTGAATAGTAAGGGGTAGGGGAGAACACTGCAATTTGCACAAGCTATTAGAGCTGTTTGCATTGTGAGGAGAGGTAGCTAGGAAGGGCTTCAATCACACAAATAAAAACAATTTACATTTCAGATGTTCCAGATTTGAAATGTATATCTGTTTCTATCTAGCAATGTTTTGCAAAGCTATTTCTCTTTATTCTCAACATTTTTCAATTTGGAGCCGCACTAGTGAAACTAAATCAATTCAGTTTGAAGGGCACCAGTCATTAAACGGGTGGAGGGTAATTCTGCATCAAAAATCTGTGTAGAATAGTACCATGGCTATATGTTCTTTTATTTCCTCATTCCATCTTGGAAAGGAGGTTTGAGTTGGGAATTCTCTAAGATTTTTCCAATGGAGGCTTTTAAGTTACTGGAGCAATAAATTCATTTTGAATTTTAATCTAAAATTTAAATGAGCTACCCTACTCAAGATCTTGAGCCCTGTCTTCAAAATAGAATCATCCCCTTGGAAAGCTCCTTTAAGATGGTCTTTTATCTCACATGCATTTGGCAAACTTTTTGATAAGGTGTCCTGTTTCTCATCAGGAATGACACAATTTGTGCATATTATTTATATCTCTAATTTAATAACATATTGTTAATGAGCTTTCTTACCAGATACATGTACAGATTTCCACAAGATCTTGCCACAAACTCAATTCTGCCCACACATCTACTTGGAAAATGCTATCACAAGATCTAATCACATTACCCACAATATTAGAGGTACTTTCACTTCCTCATTCTCTAATGTGATATATTCCATCCACTATCAGCAACAGTATTCTGCACTCTACATTTGATAAACAGGTCAGTCTCTGTGCTAGAGTAGAAATGGACATAGGTATTAGGAATAGGAATACATAAATCCTGTTGCAGAATGCTTCAGTCTTCCCAGGCATTCTTCCTGGGATCTAAAGGGTAATGGTTATTCCAGCTCAGATATTAGAGGAATGGCCAGACTCAGAAAAAAACCACAGGACTGAAGAAAAACAACCATCCAGAGGGAAGGTATTTTTTACCATACATTAAAGGAATCTCAGACAGAATAAGGAAACTGATGAGGAAACACAACCTCTAAATGGTCTATAAACTGACCAAGAAAATCCAAGAAATTCTGTACTCAGCAAAGGACAGAGAACCTCTCACAGCCGTAGGAGTTTACCATATACTATGCAACTGCGGACAAATCTATACACGAGAGACACTACAGACTGGCCTGCCAGAAAAAAATCAGCATTAACAGAACATATTATAAACCAATCTGGACATAAAATGCTATTTGAAAACACTGAAATTCTGGACCATGCCCAAAACTTATCAGGTCAGAATGCACAGGGAAGCCATTGAAATCCAAAAACACCTGGACAAATTCAGCAAGAAAGAAGAAACCCTGAAAATACAGTTTGGCTACCAGTCCTGAAAAACACCAAAATCAAGACTCAGTACATGCAAAACCCAGAGGCAGGTGTTTTCCCAGCAGACAATGGACACTAATTAAATAGACACTAATCCTTCTCACATATCCTCCCACCCTGAGGCCTTGCCATTCAACAACAGAACAATACACAGATTAACATGCAAATCACATCCTCTCAAGTGAGGGTCACACAGTATATATATGTTTTCATATATACACACACACACACACTCACACCACTTACTTCCATGCCAACACTCTCTGAAGATGCCAGCCACAGATACTGGTGAAACATCAGGAATGAACTCTATGGTCACATAGCCCAAAAAACCCACAAAAAACTATAAATGAACAAACCTTACAAAGGAAGATTTGAAAGAGAAACAGCTGAATTAGTATATATCTACAAACTCCAGTCTATAACAGTGGACTGAATATAAACTATAGTTTCCTAGTACATTGCACATATGCACTCTACAGCCTCATGAGGATGCTTTTGGCCAGTTCATTATATCTATTCCATTTCCCAGCTTTCACACACCATATCCAAAAAACCCTTCATCATTCATATACTCATCCACTCATCATGGTCTTAGCCAACATCTTGTTTTTGTCCCCCAAGTTAAAAGTGAATTTGTCACCTCATCACCATACCCACAAGTTTTGCATTTCTATGGCTATTCATACAGTCTGATTACAGAGGTCCTTCCTGGGCACCAGTTCACTCCATGATCAAAGGAAGTAGACCAAGTTTAGGAAAGCTTATGCCACAACTTCTTTCACACAGTTAATTTCAAAGGTGCCACTTGATCCCTTTTCACCCAGACTATATGGGCCTATACAGACTGCAAGAAATAGCCCAGCTTGAGACCACTTTAACTGTGCTAAGGAATCATGGGAACTGTAGTTTATTGTGGCATCAGAGCTCACTGACAAAGAAGGCTCAATGTCTACAGAAAAAAAAAAAAACAACCTGCAATTCCTATGGTTCCCTAGTGCTGAGCCAGGACAGTTAAAGTGGTCTCAAGTTGGATTATTTCTAGCAGTCTGTACAAGCCCTAACACACCTATTTCTCTAGCTCAGAGGTAATGGACAATCATATTCATAGTAAATACATAAGAGACAAAATTAAATGAACACAATAACTATGCACAAAATCATGGGAATATGGTTTTGCAGGATAATCATTCTTTCTAATAAACTGTTCTGAATAATCTATCCAGACAGTCTGGATTATGATGGTTGTAGTAACCAAATTTAGGATTGGAGACAGGATCTTTGGCCAGGTGTAGTCATGCCTGTTTCCTGAATGACTGGCCTCAATATTATGAGATACTTATTTTAGTGTGTCTAGATTATATCACTGAATCTTGTCCTGTGATTCTCATTACCTATGAGGCAAGTGTACTATGAGTATTCAAGGACAACATGGCTCTTTTTTGCATGCTGACAATATTCCCTCTTGCTTCTTTGCAGAGGGGCAAAAATAAGCCTCGTAAATCCTCATCACAAAAGATCACACAATATCAAGTGTGATATCTAGACTCTAAGCTAAGCAGCCTGTAAAGCCCCATTGGACTTGACACAACAGCAGGTGTGCCAACACCACCTTTTTAATCTTTTGAAGATAAAACAAAAATAAAACTTTTCTTTTAAAAATCCTTTGTATTTCACTGTGGAGTCTCAAATCCCTCTGCTGGAAAATACTAGCACATCTCAAAAATGTCTTCAATTGACACGTATGATTAAATGCAAACATGTAATTAATGTTATGTTATGCAGTTACTGGGAGGATGTGTGTGTGTGTTGTGTGAAAAAATAAATCCTTTTGCCTATTCTAAACATACTGCCAATGAATGTCAACATTACTTGAAGTAACTCTGTGCAGTCCATTTTAAATAAACACATTTTGTTTATGCTTCTGTTTATCTGCTGGTTTATACATGCCTGCATGTGTACTCTAGTATTGGTCTCTCACAAGATCCTCTAAAGAAACCTACCATAACACACACACACACACACACACACACACACACACACACACACATGCACATGATATAAAGGAAAATTAAGAAGCATACATTCACATACTATAGTTATCCATAATTCCACATTCTGACACGTAGAGCTAAATGTCAGAAGAACAAGAATAGCATAAAAAATATCAGTATAGAAGCCCAGGGTTATTTAGAAATGAGATTTTACCAACTTCTTATGTCTTGAGCAATTGCATTTGGCAAATTCTTCCATAAAGACTGTTCCATAGGGTCTTCATTAAAACAATACTGCAATTAATGATGTTGAATAAACAAATCTAATAAATGTCTTGTAATGATTACAGTCTTTCATGCTCCCAAATAAATGTCATATCTGGAACTGCAAATTGCATTTTATGGAAAGATTTCAAGATGTTTCCTTTCTTTGTCATTTATAAACCAGAAAAGACAGAAAATAGAAACAGCCAATATTTCATCTAATTGAACTCATCATGTATACAGAATGTACAAAGAGAGACCACAAATCTACACTGACATGATTGCACTATGAATCATAGCACCTAGTAAAAAAAGAAAAGCGAGCAAATACTGAATTTTCCTCCACACTGGTGCTGATTGGCTAAAATCTAACAATGCATAAGGAATGTATATACAGACCCAGAGAGAGAGAGAGAGAGAGAGAGAGAGAGAGAGAGAGAGAGGAATGCTTGAGGATAAGGATCCTTCTGACACTCAAAGTAAATAAAGTCTCTAGTAACTGGTGGTCCTTCCACACTACACAATTATAGCACTGTGATTCTACTTTAACTGCCACAGCTACATCCTTTGAAACTCTGGGATTTGTAGTTTGGGGAGGCAGCAGAAATCTGGCTGAAAATTTTGAGTACTTCTCCCTAAACTGTAAACCCCATTATTCTATAGGATGGAGTTATAACAGTTAAAGTGAAATAGTGCTATAATTGTGTTGTTTTAAAACACTCTTGGTGTTGTCCCTAAAAAAAAAAAAAAGCAGGCCAAACCCCAAAAATGTTTCTGTTGTATTGTTAATGGCACATGTATGCTCTCTTTCTCTCTCTCTCAAAAAACAATCTTTTTTTTTTTAAAAAAACAAACAAACATAACTTTGGACATTTAGATGGAAAAGATGTTTACTGGTTTGGCATTCACATATGAAAGTATCTATTTTACACCTCCCAAAACTCACAATGGAATGAAATCCATCATTCTCAGAAATATGTAAATGTTATGATTTTGAAGATATATGAAAACAAAATCATGTGCAGGGTTTTTAAAAAGTATGCATTACAAAAATTAGTATGAAACTGGGTACTTTTAAAAATGTGCACAAATATATGCATAGGTTCCCATGCAGGAAGCAAAGGAAAAGTCTTGCCAATAGAATAAGATCTGAAGAAGAAGCTAATGGAATATTGAGAAAAGTAATAAAATGGCAGATTTTTACATCTTTAGCTGGTTTTCAAACTAGCTGGTAGGATCATAGGAGACGTCTGTAGTCAGAACAGTGATGGCCACCTGAACTGGAACTAGGAACAGGTTCTTCCTTTCCAAATTCCACCACTCCTTCCCTCCTCATGCATTCACAAAGTCAGCTGTACAGAGCTAAGAGACCATTTGGAGCCAGTTTTTGGGTAGTGTGGAGAGATGCAAAGAGGAGCAGAATGGAAAAAAGTCCCACTGCAACCATTAGCCCAATGTATTTCTCCAGTTCTTCATTGAAGTTTTTATTGCAAATCACTTTGTAAAGCCTTGTATTAAAAGGTGACCTAGAATCTTGTTTCAGTCAGATCCAGCCCTTTACCCAGCATAGCACCATTCTCCTCATCTTACAGACCATTTTATGCAATATGATTTGCTAAAAACACTGCAGCAAAATGATTTACACAAGAAGCTACTCAAGATGGCTCATAGAGAGAAGCAAGAAAAAAGCCACAGGTGAAAGTAAAATAAACATATAGGAGCAGACGGGTGGCCCTGGGCTGCCCTGGGAAGCAGAGCATCGAGGCCGAGGCTGCTGGACTGTGTGGCCTCGACCCTCCCTTTTGCTGGCCTGGAAAAGAGCAGCAAAATGCCACTCCTTTCAGAGCTGGCAAAAAGGACGTCCCAAGAACCGCTGTGCGGCTCTTCTGCACCCTTTCCAGTGCAGCACGTCAAGAAGCTGTGCCGGGAGGATGTTCTGATGCCACTCGCTGTGCGTAATGGTGCGTGGCATCAGGACATCTTCGGGGAGGGGTTGAGGCGGCCGGCGTGTGGCTGCCCCTCCCCATCCCTACCTCAAGGATGCCGCAAATGGCCCATCTGCAGAGGCCCATAGTCTTCTTGAATCAGTTCATCAAGGTGCTATTAAGTAATGGAATTCTTCCCACCCCCTCCACACACACAGACACAGAATGCAGCAATAGGTCAGTGTCTGAATGTTAGCAAAGCTTCACTTACAAAATCTTGCCTTCTGAATATGTAACTGTTTTAGGGGTATGGGAGGTTCAGAATATTGGGAGATGAGAGCAAATTGCCTGAATAATCAGGAAATTAACTTTTTTTTTTTTTTTTTGGACTACTGTTCTTCATACTGAGGTGCACCTTTATTATGGCTTCTATTATATCAGTAATATAATTCACAAGATAATATTGGAATCTGAAAAGGCACTCCTGGTCTAAATGATCTCTGAAAAAAAGGGACTCATAATTGATCTTTGAATTGGTCAGCATTATTTTTGATATAAAGATGCAGCACACACACACTTTCATTTTAGCTCAGAACTTGTGATATTTCTTTGAAAGGTGGGAAGAATCTAAAATGAAGTGGTTCCTCTGCTATAATTAGGGCCTTTCCACACTATACATTTATAGCATTATGATTCGACTTTAACTATCAGTACAATATTCTATGTAATCCTAGTAGTTCCATTTTGAGAGGGTTCTTCCCATTTCTATGTATGATTGTAAAAGCTGGACAGTGAAGAAAGCTGATAGGAACAAAATCAACTCATTTGAGATGTGGTCCCAGAGAAGGATTCTGTAGTTACCATGGACTGCTAAAAACACAAATAAATGGGTGCTAGAGCAAACCAAGCCTGAACTCTCCTTAGAAACCAAGGGGCTATACAGACTGACATAAAGCGCAGAGTGGGTGTGTGGCAATTGCACATCAGCCACCCCAACTCTGCCCCCAGGCTGACGTCATGCTGCCTAAGCAACCACACAGTGGACTGCAAAAGGGCATGTTTTTGACGCAGCATTCAGATGCACTGTGCAGAAGAGCCACTGAAGATAGGGCACCCTTTCCGTGATGCAAAAAGAAGTTGCTTTTTGAAGTTTGCACCACAAAAAGGTCAGTTTGGGGCTGTGGCATGTACTTGCTGCAGCCCCGATTCAGTGAGGAAAGGAGTGGATTGAACCCTCTCTTTGGGGCAGTCTGTACAGCCCCCAAGTTTACTAATCTGAGGCTGTCTTATTTGGGGCATATGATGAGAAGACAAGACTCACTAGAAAAGACAATAATGCTTAGTAAAGTAGAAGGTAATAGAAGAGGAAAATCTCATTCTAGATGAGTAGACTCAGGGCCTCTGCAAACCGGCCCAAAGGGCCAGCCTGGAGGTAGAGCTGGGATGAGAAACATGAAGGCTCTTAGGGCAGCCTTTTGCTACCCCTAAAAGAAGTGGCCTTGAAGTCCCAGGGCAGCCCAGAGCTGCCCATCTGTAGAGGATCTCAATCAATGAAGCCATGGCCCTGAGACTTCAAGACCAGAGCAGGGCTGTTGAGGACAGAGTGACTTGAAGGTCTTTCATTCATAGGATCACAATAAGCCAAGGTTGACTTGATTACAGTTAACAACAATTGTAGAATTCTCAGAGAATGTCATTGAACTACAGAGCCCAAGATTCCACAGGATGTTACTATGGCAGTTAAAGTGGAATCATGGTTGTGTAATGCAGGAGGAAAAGGCGTGAGGAAGGAGAGAATAACAAAAAGTATGTTTGATACTCAAACATGCTGTTGCTGCTGTTGTTGTTGTCCTGGCTTATCAGAGCTCAAGTCTGACCAGCTGCCGTTGTGTCTTCTGCCCAAAAGGCTTTGGTTCGACCATCTCTCAGTATTTACTGTCATAAAGTATGTTTCCATCAGTTCTGTACCTGTAGAGAGCATGAATAGGTAATTCTGAGTATAAATTAATTTGTTTCTTTCCATTAACTACTCTGAAGGCCTGAGTAGATTTGTCATGACACATTCAACCTAAATGTAAATAAAAATAGACAGAACCCCCAAATCCTAGTTTTATTGCAAGAATTAAACAAAGGATGTTAGCTAAACTTCACTCACAATATACACCTCCTTCCTCCACATCTGCCTTGAGAAACAGCTGTCACCTTCCACTACCCTCTGGCATTTCCCCTTCAAAGAGCATTCTCTGACAACCCCTGAGGCACAGACATGTGGTCTTCTGCCAGACCTAATGAAAACCTTCAACAAACCATTTGACTCCCTATACAGCTGCAGACTGTGGGAACCCAAGCAACTATTAGCCTTACTTTCTACATGTCCCAATATAACATTGCTTTTTTAGGTTTCTCTTTTGTCACAAGTGTCCACTTGTTAGCTTCACTGGCTAGCAGAGGTTCCCTATTGCTTGTTCATTTTTTGCACATCACAAGCACCCTCTTGCTGGAATTCCTGATTTATTTTGCATCTCTTATACACCAGATTCTTTTATTATCAATATGTAGCAGAATTACCTTCTTGTTTATATTTTCACAACCTTAAATTGGGATTTGGCTCAGCCCACACAGTTATAGCTTCAGAAGTAAGCCATACAGAAATTTAAAGAATTGTGCATTATTCAAAGGCACAGAGGGGATTGTTTTACAAGGGAAATGTTTTCTTCCTCCAGACCTAACTTGAACAGAACAGTGTCCTTTTATGATACTCTGAAATTAGAAAATATATATTTTGAAAGGGGTTCTTTTAGTCTCTAAAATTCATTTCAGATGTTTTATTATATCAAATAAAAGAAGCAGGTGTAAAAAGTTTGCCCATTTATGTACATCCATGATATGGGGGAATAAAAAACAAGAAATGATGTGTTTTGATGTATTTTTGTGGTGGAAATGCATTACCATGCAATATGCAAGATAATCTTCATGGAAACTGATTAGCAAACATAAAATGCAAGGGATTTGATAAAGTTATGCTCTTAAATTTGAAAACTGGTGGCCTATAGAAGAGTAAAATATCATCTTGTTCATATTGGCGGACATCTTAGGATAAATCTTATTCAGACCTGGAATATTAGGTTTGACACAGCTCTTTGGAAGCTGGAATGCAATGTAACATACATTTTTTGGGGAAAAAATGACTTGGATCCTAAGGTAACTTAACTTAAAGAAATGTATGAAAGGAAAATATGGATATCCTTGTCTTCCTGTCATTCAGAAAGCATTTTCAGAGATTTGGAGAACATTCCTGAACAAAGTGGGCTCAGGGAGCATTCCTGAGGTTATCTGCTGTGTGGGACCATCATCCCCCCCCCTTTTGTGCTCAAGACAAGCACCATATTTTTGCCCACAACTGACTAGATTACTAGACTACACTATTATAGCACTGCTATTCCATTTTAACTGCTCTGGCTGCCTCAGTTGAATGCTGGGATTTGCAATTTAAGGAGGGGTATCTAGCATTCTCAGCTAGAGAGCTCTTAGGCCTAACTGAACTACAAACCTCAGAATGCAACAGGAGATAGCCAGAGCAGAAAAAGCAGAATCGCAGCACTATAGCAATAGAAGTTAGCAATAGCAGCTTCATTTATATACCACTTTATACCACACTAAGCAGTCTCTAAGTGATTTACAACTGTAAGCTAATTGCCCCCAACAAACTGGGTACTCATTTTAATAACCTTGTAAGGATGCCAGGCTGAGTTGATCCTGAGCCCTTGGTTGGGACTGAACTCACAACCTTGTGATTTGTGAGTGAGTGGCTGCAGTCCTGGCATTTAACCACTGCAGTCCAGGCATTTAACCACCAGGGCTCTGCCACTATGAGCAGGTAGTGTGGTAATATGGTGTTTTCATTTCCTGGAAATAAAACAATCAGCCAATGGTTTGTGGACTGGCATTTATCCAAGTACCACCACTTTGAATAGCACTGGTTTAGGAAACAGGTGGTTGCTGGGCAGACAATAAGATGGAAAACTTGAAATGGGTTTAACAATTTAGTTAGTGAATTAAACTATAGATTCCCATTACAGATGTAACTGCTAACTATTAAACAAAGATGTAAGTACCAGCAAAAGGAGGAGGGAATGGAAAGAGTCGATGAGATCATATAGTATCATTACTCTCTTTTAGGGAGCTAGGAATTATATATCTCAAAAAGGTTGGTGAAGAAATTGCAAGATAGGCTTCGAAACAGCATGACTACCTGCCCCCCATCTTACATTAGGGTGTTAAAATCTCTCACTCCCAATCTCAGTTGCTTTTTCAGCTCCCCACCATTTTCTCCTTCTGTTCCCATTCCTGTATTTTGCTAAGGGACATTTTTTTTCTGAGTGGAAATTTGTATACTTGAGGGGTAGCATATGGGGAAGGGAGAAAGTTTTTCAGAAGGTACACATTTTTGCACACATTTTTGGGCCTTTACAGACTGCCAGAAATAATGCAGCTTGAGTCCACTTTAACTGTCCTGGCTCAGTGCTAAGGAATCATGGGAACTGTAGTTTATTGTGCACCAGAGCTCTCTGACAGAGAAGGCTCAATGTCCCAGAAAAAAAAATACAATTCCCATGATTCCTTAGCACTGAGCAAGACAGTTAAAGTGGCCTCAAGCTGCATTATTTCTTGCAGTCTGTAAAGGCCCTTTGTAATGCATCCTATTGTGTGTATCTTTGAATTGATCAAAAGTGTATTTTTCCAACCCATTCATTTTTAGTCATGGACATTGTTGAAATAAATGTACTGATGTGCACTTTCTTCTCCCAAGGGCCTCACAAGCCTTAGAAACTGGGTGAGTTTCCAGGGCAAGATGCATTCCAGTCTCTTTGCCCTCTCTGGAGGTATGAAATTGTTGCTTCATTACTGAAATGTGAATCCAACCAATTTTCTCATTTAAACCTACTATCACCTCCTTCACTGCTTCAGTCAGCATATTACTCTGTATTATTTCCCAGTACTTCCATTTATCTGACTTGCTTTACAGTAAGATAAGTCATTAACTATGACATCTGTTTGGAGAGAGCCAGCATGTTTTCTAGAACTACATGGACTCCAAGATAAGGGACTTGACCCTTTCACACTTTTAGCCAAATTATGTTCCTCAGCTCTGGCTTTATACAATCTTGTCAAGGCTCTCACTGATATCAAAGGGGAATCTCCAGGTGGGCAATGAGAGTAGAATACACAAGAGATGAATATAGCATAGATCAGAGAGAAGATTGTAATTACCTACTGTGTTAATTAAAATTCAACACCTGTACTCTTAGAGGCTTATTCCCTATTCAATGTGTAGAATTTGGCTGCACAGTTTTGATTAGGTTTTTGTAGTTTTATTTACAGGATGAATTATTTACATTAAAATATCAAAATAAGCCTCTTCTACTCAGGTTTCTATGCAACTACTTTCTTGTCACAAATCATTTGCATATATAATAAATCACCTCCTGGAAGATTTCCTTTGGGTTTCTCTCAAATAAGCTCCTAGGATCCTAAGAATATCATCTGGGTGCCAAGAATTTCTTACTTTTTTTTAAAAAAAATATAGTCTTCTCATTAAATCTGTCTGCATGCTGTGTAACTTTACCGCTGTACACTCTACACCAGGTCTGAATCTGAAAGCTCTCACTGCAGCTATGATTCACCATGGTGCTTATGAAAGAAAGGTATGTGGAAGACCATTCATCTTATTTCTATTTACTTGCAAAACTATCCACATCATTGATTGCATATCTGTTTACAAATTAGTTTCAACTCTGTATGATAGTGAACAAATGTACTGATGTGCACTTTCTTCTCCCAAGGGCCTCACAAGCCTTAGAAACTTATGGAGGCATATGGGGGGGTCTCCATGATTGTGCTTTGTAAGTATTTTACTAGGCATACCGATGCCCTGTACTGGTGAAGGGTCGCAGGTGTGACTGTGTGGCCAATCAATGGGGCGCCCATCCAATGGGATGGCATCTAGGCAGCAGGCAGTCACTAGCAGTGTGTCTGTGTGATGGTGTGCATGGATGGTGGGGAAGCAACAAAAAAGTAGTCACAGCATGGCTTGACATCACACTGTGTGGTCGAACCATGCACATTCAGGCCACCTTGGGAGTGGTCCCTGTGGTCAACGGAGTTTCAAACCACTTTCGGAAAAAGCAGGTTCAAGCCACTTTTTCCTACCCATCTGTTCTGCCTCTAAGTTAAAGAACCTACCCAAAAATTACCAATGTGCCAAAAAAAAAAAAAATCTACACTCATCCTTCCAATTTAAATATATTTATATTTCAAAAAAGCAAAACAAACACATCTGTATATTTCTAGCATCAGGTTCTTCAGCAAGACTTAATTATGCAAAATAAATATATGTTACCTCTTTTTAATGTTTACTCCCATTCAACAGTAAATACATAAATACATAGAATCAAGGCACAGCTGTTTATCCCATGAAGGATAATATGAAGGGCTCTTGTACATAAACCATAAACACCTCCCATATATTTGGTAAATCCTTCTATGCCTCTGTTTTCCCTGTTCCTCTCATGGTTATCATTCAATGTAGCAATGACAGCAAAGAAATCCTGATTTATTATTCTCTAAGGCACTGCACATATATTGAATACACTCTATATGCTAATGCATCATGCCTGAACAATCCTATGTGTGTATACAAGTACTGAAATTGAGGGATCTTGTTTTCTACCACTATACATTGGTACTGTCCCTGAGGCATCACAGTGTTGTGAACCTCAAGGTTCTGATAATGTGAATAATGAGTGATATTAATGCCCCATCTATTTGGCTGCTCATGAAAGGTAGTTCTTTGTAAACAGACAGAATTATAGCCATGGATATTCATAAATGAGCATGGGTATTTTATGAAAAGTTTCTTGAAAACTTATAAACTGCTGCAACAGAACCAAAGCCCTATAAAGACTCCTCCCAGAGGGCTTTCCAGGCCAGTTCCTGCCAGGAAGAAGAAGTAAAGCAGTTTCTGGACAACCATTTTGAGTGAGTGAGTGTTTAAATTTTTTAAAAAACACTTGGGAGAGTGTGTTTGTTCCTGAGGGGGGTGGAGCTTCTGTCAGTCACATCTGTGAGTTACTAGGGAATGGAGCTAGCCACTGAGCTCTATATAACTCCTCACAGAGGCCTTTCCAGGCTAGTTCCTGCCAGGAAGAAAAAGGAAAGCAGTTTCTGGGCAGCCATTTTGAGTGGGTAAGTGTTTACATTTTTTAAAAAACACTTGGGAGTGTGTGTTTGTTCCTGAGGGGGGGGGGCTTCTGTGAGTCACATCTGTGAATCATAAGGGATGGAGCTAGCCACCTAGCTCCATATAACTCCTCCCAGAGGGCTTTTCAGGCCAGTTCTTGCCAGGAAGAAGAAAGAAGGGTAGAAGTGGGGCTGGGAACCTTGTTTTAGAGGATCTCCTTAAAATGTTTTTTTTTTAAATAATTTAAAGGGCTTTGGGATTTATTTATTTATTTATTTATCAGAGGAAGAGAGTCAGAGACTTGCCTCCAGAATAAAGGAGCATCCAGGGGTTCTCTGTAGAGTTATAAAACCAGTTGATTGAGTTATCCGACAGAGCCTGGTGAAAAAAAGCCAAGACAACAGGGGCCCTTTACATGGGTCTTTACTGGGGGACTTTTTGAGGGAGAAGCCCAAAGTCCTGTTTCAGTGCTTGCTTAAGATTTCTTAATATGGACTCTGAGGGAGCTGCTGCAGTCACCTGCAACACTTGTGAGATGTGTGTCTTCTTGCCTAGAGATGTGGGGAACTTCACCTGCACCAAGTACAAGTTGGTAGCCCTCCTGGAAGAGAAAGTCCAGCAGCTGGAGGCCTGGGTAGCTACACTTTAGCATATTAGAGAACAAGATTTTTTTTCTGGACAGAACGGAAAGAATGGTTTTGGAAGGGGACCACACAGAGGATATTAGGGAGTAAGTCACTTCACATATACAGGTGGTAGACAGCTGGAGGAACGTCACACACAGAAGTAGGGAAACCAGGAATTGTTCTGGGAGCTTGCAGCTACAGAATCAATTTGATGCTCTCTCCTTCATCAAGGATGAAGAGGAAGAACACCAGGAACAGTCTTCAGGGACAGTGCCAGGGACCCTGAGAGTATCACTGCAAGGAACAGCCACTGTTAAGCCTCAAAGGAGGTGTGGGGTGGTGGTGGGGGACTCTTTCTTGAGGCGTACAGAAGCAGTGGTTCGTGGGCCTGACAAGATGTCCCAGGAGGTGTGTTGTCTCCCTGGGGCAAAAATCCATGATGTGACAGTCAGGCTGACAAGACTTGTCAAGACCATTACCCCTTCCTCTTGGTCCATGTGGGAAGCAATGATACTGCAAGGCACAGCCTTCAGAATATCAGAAGGGTTTATGAGGCTTTGGGTAAGAAGCTGAAAGAGCTGGATGCACAGGTTGTTATCTTATTTCTTCTTCCAGTTGAAGGGTACAGTCCAGGAAGGGATATGAAGATAACAGATGTGAATAACTGGCTCTGTAGATGGTGCCACCAAGAACAATTTGGATTCTTGGATCATGAGCTGCGGTTCCATGAGGGTGGACCTCTAGCAAGAGATGGGCTGCATCTCACATTAGTTGGCAGAAACATTTTTGCTAATAATCTCAAACATTTGATCAGGAGGGCTTTAAACTGAGTCATGTGGGGGAGGGAGACAGTTTCTTGGAAGGCATCTTGGAAGGCAGGAGGACATCATGGGCTGGAGATAATAGTAAAAGTGTTATAGAGGGAACAAGGCTTTGATTTTGAGTTCCTGCATGGCAGGGGGTTGGACTCGATAGCCCTTGTGGTCTCTTCCAACTATGATTCTATGATTCTATGATAAGGCAAATGATGCAAGGGTTCAACAGTGGGAGGGGAAAAAACCCTCACACAAGCAGCAAGTGGGGAAGATACATACTCTCAGATGTCTCTACACTAATGCACAGAGCATGAGAAATAAACAGGATGAGCTTGAACTCCTAGCACAACAAAGCAAATACAATATAATAGGTATCACTGAAACCTGGTAGGATGAGTCTCATGATTGGAATGTAGGAATAGAGGAGTATAACCTTTTTAAGAGAAATAGGTCAAACAGGAAAGGAGGAAGAACAGAATTATATGTCAGGGATATTTACACCTGTGAAGACATCCAGGACTTAAATCCTGGAAATCAGGTAGAGAGCATCTGGATAAAAATTAAAGGGGAATGAAACAACAGGGATGTTATTGTGGAAGTCTACTATAGACCCCGAAGTTAGACTGAGGAATTGGATGATGCTCTTCTAGAACAGATGACCACACACTGAGAAATGAGAGATGTAGTAATGATGGGGGACTTCAACTATCCTGATAGTTGCTGGAAGTCAAACTCAGCCAATATTTCAAGATCTAGCAAATTCCTCACTTGCCTCAAAGACACTTTCTTTGTTCAAAAGGTGGAAGAGGCAACAAGGGGATCAACTATTTTAGATCTGATCCTAACCAACAGGGATGACCTGGTAAACGGGGTGCAAGTGGTAGGATCCTTAAGCGGGAGAGATTATGTTCTGTTGGAGTTTTTTATACATTGGAAAGGAGAAGCTAGGCATAGTCAGACACTCATTCTAGACCAGGGGTAGGCAACCTAAGGCCCGGGGGCCAGATGCACACCCCCCCGAGGCCTTTGGACTGGCCCCAGGCCGGTTCTGCCACCGCCCACCATGATGATATTGATTATTGTTGTTATTACTTGTTCTTGGGGTTTTCTTGGCAAAATCTCCACAGGGGTTTTGCCATGGCTTTTCTGGGGCTGAGAGAGTGTGCATGCATATTTTTTTAATTTTTTAATTTAAAAAAAAATTAAATTTTTATATTTATTTATTTATTTATTTATTTATTTATTTATGGTGCTTTGACCCCCTCAATTGTCTGAGAGACAGCAACCCGGCCCCTGGCTGAAAAAGGTTGCCTACCCCTGTTCTAGACTTTAGAAGATTTGATTTCAATAAACGTAGAGAAACATTGGAAGTGATCCCATGATCAGAAATACTAAAGAAGAGGGGAGTTCAGGATGGATGGGAGTATCTCAAATGGGAGATACTGAAGGCACAATCTCAAACTGTTCCAGTGAGAAGGAAAAATGGGAGGTGTGTCAAGAAACCAGGTTGGATGAGAAAAGAATTTTCAACTGAACTTAGTTTTAAATGGGAGATGTATAAGAAATGGAAAAAGGGCAAAATCACTAAAAAGAAATTCAAACAAATAGCTAGTACATGTAGGGGTAAAGTCAGGAAAGCCAAAGAGCAGAATTAGCTCAGGCATGCTAGAGAGGGTAAGAAAAATAAAAAGGGCTTTTGGGGGTATGTCCATAGCAAAAGGCAGAAGAAGGAAATGATAGGGCCACTGTGCAGAGAAGACAGAGAAATTCTAACAGGGGACATAGAAAAGGCAAAACTACTCAACACCTTCTTTGCCTCAGCCTTCTCAGAAAAGGAAAAGGATTTTCTACCTGAGGAAAATGGAGCAGGGGACACAATAGGGGAAATTCAGCACAGAATAAGTAAAGAGGTAGTACAGGAATACCTGGTTAGCCTAAATGAATTCAAGTCTCCAGGACTAGATGAACTACATCTAAGGATATTAAAAGAACTGGCAAATGTAATCTCAGAGCCACTGGCAATAATCCTTTGAGACCTTCTGGAGAACAGGAGAAGTCCCAGCAGACTGGAGGAGGGCAAATGTTGTACCCATCTTCAAAAAGGGGAAAAAAGAGGTTCCCAACAACTATCACCCAGTTAGTCTGACATCAATACCGGGAAAGATTCTAGAACAATTCATTAAACAGAGAGTCTGTGAACATTTAGAAGGGAATGCCATAATCACTAACACTCAACATGGGTTTCTCAAAACCAGGTCATGCCAGACTAATCTGATCTCTTTTCTTGATAAAATTACCAGCCTGGTAAATGAAAGGAATGTGTTAGACATAGCATATCTTGATTTCAGTAAGGCTTTTGACAAGGTCCCCCATGATATTCTTGCAAACAATATAGTAAAATGTGGGCTAGACAATAGGTGGATTAGTAATTGGTTGACTGACCGAACCCAAAGGGTGCTCAGCAATGGCTCCTCTTCATCCTGTAGAGAAGTGACCAGTGGGGTGCCACAGGGTTCTGTCCTGGGCCCAGTGCTATTAAATATCTATATCAATGATTTGGATGAAGGAATAGGGGGCATGCTTCTCAAATTTGCAGATGACACCAAATTAGGAGGAACAGCTAATGCCCCAGAAGACAGGATGAAAATTCAAAATGACCTGAATAGATCAGAAAGCTGGGCCAAAGCTAACAAAATGAATTTTAACATGGAGAAATGTAAGACACTGCAGTTAAGGTAAAAAAATGAAATGCATAGATATAAAATGAGGGACACCTGGCTTAATGAGATTACATGTGAAAGGGATTTAGGAGTCCTGGTAGACCACAAGTTGAACATGAGTCAATAGTCTGATGCAGCAGCTAAAAAAGCCAATGCAATTTTAGGCTGCATCAATAGAAGTATAGTATCTAGATCAAGGGAAGTAATAGTGCCATTGTATTCTGCTTTGGTCAGGCCCCACCTGAAATACTGTGCCCAGTTCTGGGCACCACAATTCAAAAAGAATGTTGAAAAACTGGAGAATGTCCAGCTGAGGACAACTAAAATGATGAAGGTATGGAACCCATGCCCTATGCGGAAAGACTTGGGAACTAGGTATGTTTAGCTTGGAGAAGAGATGGTTAAGAGGTGATATGATAGTCCTGTTTAAATATTGGAAAGGATGTCATATTGAGGAGGGAGCTAGCTTGTTTTCTGCTGCTCCAGAAAGCAGGACCCAGAACAACAGATGCAAGCTACAGGAAAAGCGATTCCACCTGAACATTGGGAGGAACTTCCTGATAGAGATCTGTTTGACAGTGGAGCACATTCCCTTGGAGTGTGGTGGAGTCTTCTTCTTTGGAGGTCATTAAACAAAGGCTGGATGGCTATCTATTGGGTATGGTTTGATTTTGAGTTCCTGCATGGCAGGGGGTTGGACTGGATGGCCTTTGTGGTCTCTTCCAACTCTATGATTCTATGAGAGATATGCACCATCCTAAACAAAGATGTGGTGGTCAATTTTGAAGTGCAGGGTCCCACCAAGACAGACTCCAGCAAATGTTCAAACCAGTCAGGCTATTGTAGTATTCTAACTTTCTAGCAGTTTTCATCTCCACCAACATCTCTATTCTATAAGGGGGGGAGGGAATTTGACTTGTTTGTCCTATATAATAGTTTATTATTGTTAGCCACCCCGATTGATCTCAAAGGGGTGGGATATAAATAATTTTTATTATTATTATTATTATTATTATTATTACTCTAATCTTTTGTAATGTTAGTGGTTCTTTCCAACTCAATACCAAGCTACACCAAAAATAATGTGTGCTAGAAGAGAGATAGTTCATAACAATACTGTAGTCATTAATCCAGTTACTATAGGGATCAAGCTAAACATAGACTGAGTCCTACTATGGATGTAATTTTCTTTACAATTGAAAATATGAATATTTTTAGCAATGGTAACAAGAAAAAGATGAAAAAGAGAGAGAAGGCAACACAGACGTCAAACAAAATTGACCCAAGCATTTAACTATAACAAATATGTTGTTGTTGTGTGCCTTCAAGTCATTTCTTATGGGATTTCCTTGGCAAGCTTTGTTCAGTGGAGATTTTCCATGGCTTCCTCTGAGCCAATGAGCATGTGACTTACTCAAGGTCACCTGGTGGCTTTCCATGGCTGAGTAGGGATTTGAACCCTGGTCTCCAGAGTTGTAGTACAATGCTAAAATCCCTACACCATTCTGGCTCTCGTAAAAAAAGTGTGATAGTATTATATTTGTAACCATCAAATATAAAATACATACAAGCACTACAAAATTCTGAATGACAACAAGCTATGTATAATTCATCACTGTTATGTACAACTACTCATGAAAACACATTAAAACAAAGTTTTGGACTGTGAAAAACAATATTGTAAATAAAGCTTCAGATTAAGGAGTGTAGTGTGTAAATCATCCAGATGAAATGGCTTCACAATTAGGCTTCAATCCATGAAGATATCACAATCAATTCCATTCAATAAATTAGCTGAATTTGCATACAAATTTGCAATTACTGAACAAGCTGTGTACTACAAGAAAACAAAATATTCAGATGAGATGACTGCTCACAGAGTTATGAAGTTGTCTCAAGAAATCTTTTTCAGTAATATGAAAAAGTGGTTTCAATTTTCAGGCAACATTCCAATGTCCAACACACAAAACACACCCGTCTCCAATTATTTTAAATCATATAAAGCATAACAATATTTACAAACAATTTAAAATAACCAAAGACAATCATAATTATGTATAAAATAAAATTACCACCTAGAAAACATAGCTTCAAGAACTTATTCTTTCAAGACATGTAGAAGTGTGGATGCTAACCAATATAAATTATTCAGTTATTAAGTTAATAAGATAGATCAAACAGGTGATACAATTAGCCAAACTACCAAACTCTAAAGCAACCAATTAAAGAGACAAACATCCTATGAAATCCTGGGATTTGCAGTTTAGGAGGGATATTTTGAACAGTCAGAGAGTTCTAGTGCTTCACCAAATTACAAGTCTAAAGATTCCATGGGATATTGTCATGGCACTTAAAGTGGAATCATAGAGTGCATCTACCCTACAGAAAGAATGTTGTTTGACACCATTTTAAGTGGTGTAGCTCCATCCTATAGAAACATGGGGCTTGTAGTTTTACAAGGTGTTAGCCTTTTCTGCCAAAGAGTGCTGGTCCTTTAGAAAATTACAAATCCCAGGCTCCTGTAGCCATGGCAGTTAAAGTGGTGTCAAATTGCCTTATTTCTATGGTGACGATGCAGTCATAGTGTTCTAACTGTGTAGTGTGAAAAAGTAGCTGTCCTAGGGATAAATCTGAAGACAATTCCTGACAAGCAGTTAAAATGAGCAGATCCATGTGGTACAACCTGATTTGGAAAGATACGATACTCAGAGCAATATACAGGGATTACAGTTGGGAAAAGAACATTATTTTGGGAAGAAGGCAAGATGGTTAAGGGGCAGAACAGACAGGCAGGACAAAGTAGGTCAAACATACATTTTGTGGAAGCAGGTCCAAACCCCACTGTCCACACTGATCACTCTTAAGGTGGCCCGAATGTATATAACCCAACTGCACATTGCAGCATCATACCCCAATGCTGGGGATTTTTTTTTTTTTGTCACCTCTCCACTATCCATGTGCACCAGACATTGCTATTGACTGCCTGCTGCCTAGATGCCATCCCATTTGCCACCTGTTTGAACAGTCACACAGCTGCATCTGTGATCCTCCACGGGTAGAGGGCGTCAGAGCATTAGTGTGCTTAGTAAAACACTGGCAAAGCACAATCATGGAGCCCCCCCCCCACATGTCCCCTTCACTCACCTTTCACCCCTCATCCCCTCTTGGACTGTCTGGTTTGTATATGTACATCCATTGGATGTATCACACTTTCAAATTTTTGCATTGTCTCCCTGACAGCTTAGATATGGTGGTTCTGTAATTTTTTAAATGTGCACCTGCACCAGTGTGTTTTATATGCAGCTTTGGGGTGAGGATTAGGATGGATCATTCGTTCAGAACCACTTTTACATTGGGGCATTTATATGTAGGGTTGAAGGTGGGCTAAGTTGGAATATCCCAGGTTCTTTTTGCTCTGGAACATGGCTTCAATCTGTTTCCACCTGCTTTGGAGGTGTGTGTAATCTAAAGGTTCCACCTTCAAAGCAGTTTGAAATCACTTTGTTTGGTGATGTGTTTCAGTCCGAAGAAAGGGTGGAGTGGGACAAGGAACTAATTAGGTTGCAGGGATTTCAATAATAATAATAATAATAATAATAATAATAATAATAATTTATATACCGCCCTTTGGTAACCCAATCAGGGTGATTAACAACATTAAAACATCATACCAAGTAAAACAGTATATTCCTCTCCCCCTTAAAAAATTATTAAAACACATTACAGATTAAAACAACAATTGGACAATAAATAATGCAATAAAAACAGTAACAATAAATCCACAGTGACATTCAGTTCCATTAACAAGGGAGGCTGTGGGGACTCTCCTGAGGGAGGAGAAATTCCCAAGGCCTGGGTAATCTATTCTGGAAAGGCCTGCCGGAAGAGATCTGTCTTGACAGCCTTCTTGAAGCTGTCCAAAGATGTCAATTGATGGATCTCATCCAGCAGGTCATTCCATAGTCTGGGGGCGACAACAGAAAAAGCCCTCTAGGAGATAGCTGAAAGCCTCGACTTTTGATGTTGTAGCATATTCCTCCCAGAGGACCGGAGTACACGGGGAGGATTATAGGGGAGAAGGCCATCCCTGAGATAGTTTGAACCTAAACCATTTAGGGCTTTAAAGGTGATAACCAACACCTTGTACTGAGCCTGGAAACCAATAGGCAGCCAGTGGAGGGACCTCAAAACCGTAGTGATGTGGTTCCTCCTAGATGCTCCTGAAACAAGCCTGGCTGCCATATTTTGTACTAGCTGTAGTTTCTGAACCAAGCACAAGGGTAGCCCCATGTAGAGTGCATTACAGAAGTCTAGGCGTGAGGTTACCAGCGTGTGAACAATGGTCTTGAGATCCCTTACTTCCAGAAAAGGGAGCAGCTGGCGTATCAGCCGAAGCTGATAGTATGTGCTCCTGACTGTCGCATTTACCTGATTTGTCATCAGGAGCGACGAGTCGAGGAGCACCCCCAGACTGCGAACACAGTCACTGGAGGAGAGTGTGACCCCATCCAGGACTGGAGGTTGCACATAAGAAGAAGGGCCCAAGGAAATCTTGGACAGGCTGTGGGAGGTTGCAACCCAATTCTTGGTTTTGGGGCCACTACCGTGAGCACCTCCGTCTTGTCTGGATTCAGTTTCAATCTCTTTTTCCTCATTCAGCCCATTACTGCCCAAAGACATTCATTGAGAGAAGAGATGCCATTGGAATTCGAGGCCGACAAACGAGATAAGGAGAAATAGATCTGAGTGTCATCAGCATACTGGTAACACCCAGCTCCATAACTCTGAATAATCTCACCCAGCAGCTTCATATAGATGTTGAATAACATCGGGGACAGGATAGCTCCCTGTGGAACTCCACAGGTGAGCTCTCTTTTGCTCGAACAACTGTCCCTGAGCAGCACCCTCTGGGACCTGCCCGAGAGGAAGGACCGGAACCACTGCAATGCAGTGCCCCCAATACCCAAACCCCTCAGGTGGTCCAAGAGGATGCCGTGATCTATCGTGTCAAAAGCCACTGAGAGGTCTAAGAGCACCAACAGGGTCACACTACCCCTGTCGATACTCAGACGCAGATTTTCGGTCAAGGCAACCATGGCACTCTCAACCCCAAAGCCTGTCCTGAAGCCAGTTTGAAATGGATCTAGATGATCGGTTTCATCCAAGACAGCTTGGAGTTGAAGAGCAACCGCCCTCTCGATCACCTTACTCAAAAATGGCAATAACGAAACAGGCCTGTAGTTACTCATATCCGGGGGGTCCATTGAAGGTTTTTTCAGAAGCAGCTTAACAGCCGCTTCCCTCAAACAAGATGGAACGTGTCCTTCCCTGAAGGATGTGTTAATGATATCCATAAGGAATCTCCTCAACGCATCCCCCCCCCCCCCCGGACGGCCAGCCATGATGGGCAAGGGTCGAGAGGGCAAGTTGTTTTCTTCACCCTACCAAGGAGCTTGTCCACATCCTTGGTACTCACAAATTGGAGCTGATCCAGAATAACTTCATCGTCGGAGTCGCTGGACACCTCTCCTATGGTTTCTGTTAAAACATTGGCATCTAAATTGGCTCTTATCTGAGAGATTTTATTTACAAAGAAGTTATTAAACACGTCACAGCAGGCCATCATCGGGTTAAGTAAGGGCTTTGGTGCAGGGAGTACCTGCATCACCTCCCTCACCACTCTAAACAGCTCTGCTGGGCTGGACTCTGCAGACGCAATACGTGCAGAGGAGAAAGCTCTCTGTGCTGCATGCATTGCCTCCTGATAGGAGCAAAGAAAGTTCTTATGGTGAGTTCTGTCAGATAAGAGTTGAGTCTTCCGCCACCTGCGCTCTAGTCATTGTCCAACCCGCTTCATTCTCCTAAGCTCTTGTGTATACCATGGCCTGTCATGCCCGGCCTGGAGGATGACTCAGAGGACTCAGGGGATGAGCTGGAGCCCCTGGGACTTGAACCTGCAGTGTAAGAGCCAGAGGCTGGCCCTAGCTCTGCTGGAGCAGAGGCTGTAGCCCCTCCAGAGGTTCAGCAGTCAGGTTTGCCTGATGTTGTAGACAGGGAGGAGGATCTGGGCAGTGTGCCTACCTTTAAGGAGTGTTGAGCAGAAAGAGAGGGCTTGTGAAGATCACGGAGGCTTCAGCAGAAGCGTGTTAGTAATCAGACACAGCTGAAGGCTGGCTCCTTGCCTTCTTAAGAACCTGGAGCATGTGTGGTGCTTTGCCAGTGGATATCTGACTCCTCTAAGGGAAAGACTCTGTCTCTGGCTCCGTGTCTCCTAGATCATCTTGACCACCCGGAAACCTTGACCTTGGACTGCTTATCGACCTGCCTATCTGATACCTCGAACCTCGGACCATCTGACAAGCCTTTTGGTAATCCCTTTGGGTAGAGTTACTGTGTATCTCTGAGACTGTGTAGTTAACACTGACTTTGCTGCACTGGGGATTTTGTTTGTTTGAGAGCTAGCTGTCTTATCAGCCCTTTGACTGCTTTCCCGGACAGAATATCCACTGGCCTTGTAATTAGGCTGATAGCAGCATCATGGCACATGAACAAGCCTTGGCTGAGTTGATGCAGAGGAATTTGCAGCTTTCTGCTCAGGTCCAGCAATTGACTCAGGCTGTGGCTGCTCTTCAGGGCCAAGGGAACTCTTCTGCTCCTGAACGCAGACGGAAATGTTTTGCTTCCCTTCCTGATAAATTTCAGGGAGACGCTACAATGCTAGACAGTTTTCTTGCTAATTGTAAGTTACATTTTAAGCTCCGGAGGGAAGATTTTCCTGATGATTCCCACAAGGTGGCATTTATAATTAGTTTGCTTTCTGGGCCTGCAAGCAAATGGGCTACCCCTTACCTGAACCAGGACAGCCCCCTCCTCAATAGTCTGCAAGACTTTATTGCAGAAATGCAAGCCACCTGGGGGAATCCTGTAAAGGCTGAGTCTGCAGAACGTCAGATCCAGGCTCTTCGCCAAGGGACAGGAACTGTAGCTGAGTACTCCACGAACTTCCGCTTGCTTGCTCAAGACTTGACGTGGAATGATAGTGCTTTGCAGGCTCAGTTTCGGGCAGGGCTCTCGGACGCAGTGTTGGATGAATTGGCACACTCTGAGCCCCCTGATTCTCTGAGGTCATTGATTGCTCAAGCTACCAGATTGGACTGCCGCCTCTCTGCTTTTAGGCAAGCTCATCAGAAGGCCCTTCCACCACCGCCGCGTCCTGCTCGACCAGCTCCTGCAGCTTCACCTGTGGCTGTTCCCTCTCAGCTGACTGAGGAACCTATGCAGCTGGGAGGAGCACGACCACGGCTCACTGCTACAGAGAAGGAGCGCAGGAGAAGGGAGGGTCTTTGCGTATACTGCGGTCTCCCTGGACATTTTGCTCGGGAATGCCCTGCTAAGGGACGCCGGCCCACCCCGCAGGGAAACAGATCCTCCCAGGTGTAGACCAGGTTCACCACCTGGGATTGTCCCTTGAACCCACTTCATCTACGTCGGCTTCCAGGAAGGACCCTTTGCTAGTGGCTGCCAACCTGAGGCTCCCCTCCATGGAGCTCCTTCCGATGGGAGCCATGATCGACTCAGGAGCTTCCAGCTGTTTTATGGATCTGAGTGTTGCCCAACGTCATCACATCCAGCTGGAGGTTCTGGCTGAGCCCCGGCCGGTGGACACTATCAATGGACGACTCCTCCGGTCTGGTCCTGTGACGCACCAGATTCCCGTGCTCCACCTTGAAATCCAGGGCCATGTGGAGCAGATCCGGTTTTTGGGCTACTATGTCTCTGCTCAAGGTGTGGCCATGGACACATCCAAGGTGGAGTCAGTGCTATCTTGGCAACCTCCTCGCAACAGGAAGGATGTTCAGAGGTTCCTAGGGTTTGCAAACTTCTATCGGAAGTTCATCAAGGACTACGCCACCTTAATGAGTCCTATCTCCCAACTGTTGCGAGGGAAGTCTCGGTTCGAGTGGACCGCTGCTGCGCAGAAGTCTTTCGAGGTACTGAAGGTGAGGTTTACATCAGCCCCAATCTTGCAACACCCTGACCCGCGCACACCCTTTGTCCTGGAAGCAGATGCATCTGATGTGGCCATAGGGGCTGTGTTGCTCCAGCCAACAGGGCCCAAGGCGCATCTGTTGCCTTGCGCCTTTTACTCCCGACAGCTCACTACCCCAGAGCTTAACTACACCATCTGGGAGAAAGAGCTGTTAGCAATCAAGGCAGCCCTTGAGACCTGGCGGCATTTGCTGGAGGGAGCGGCTCACCCAGTCTGGGTGCACATGGATCACTGGAACTTGGAGCACCTACAGATGGTAAGAAAGCTCTCTCAGAGGCAGCAGCGATGGTCAGCATTCTTTGTCCGCTTCAACTTCCAGCTCCACTATGTGCCTCGTGCCCAAAACCGACAGGCCGACGCTCTCTCCCGGAAGCCTGAGTATGACACGGACCCAAAGGGGGAGACTCTGTCCACCATTCTGCGTCCAGAGAACTTTGCCGCTGCTCTGAGGGAGGATACACTGCTGGACCAGATTCGGAAACTCCAGGGCCAGGACCCGTTTGTGGCACAGCATTCGGCGGAGGGGAACGCCTCTCCCTTCGTAATGCGGGATGGCCTGCTTTACCATCGGGATCGACTTTATGTGCCAGCGGGTCCTTGTAGGGAAATGGTCTTGAGGCTGTGTCATGACTTGAAATCGGCGGGACACTTTGGCTTTTGTAAAACCCTGCACCTCCTCACCCGGGAGTTTTGGTGGCCTCGCGTCCAGGCAGAGGTGACTCAGTACGTGGCTACTTGCCCGGTGTGTCACCGGGCTAAAGACCATAGGGGACAGCCTGCAGGATTGTTGCTGCCTTTACCAACACCAGCAGGGCCTTGGAAACTAATATAGATGGATTTTATCATGGACTTGCCCCCCTCTGCTGGTTGCACTACCATTTGGGTGGTGGTGGACATTTTTCCAAGATGGCCCACTTCGTCCCCTGCGTTGGCCTCCCCACGGTGAAGGAGACGGCCCAGATGTTCCTCCAGCATGTCTTCAGGCTCCATGGCCTTCCCCAGGGTGTGATTTCTGATCGCGGTGCCCAGTTTACCGCCCGCTTCTGGATCAGCTTGCTCCGCCTCCTGGACATCGCACCTCACCTGTCCTCGGCACATCACCCCGAGTCGGATGTTCAGACGGAGAGGACCAACGGGACCCTGGAGCAGTATCTCCACTGCTATGCCAGCTATCGGCAGGACAACTGGGTCAACTTGCTCCTGCTGGCCGAGTTCACCTACAACAACTTGGTTCATGCCTCGACCCAACAGACCCCCTTCTTTGCTACTAGGGGCTTTCATCCTTGAGGATTCCCTGCCGTGGCTCCTGTTTCAACGGTCCCAGTGGCGGATCAGTGGCTCCAGGAACTCCAAGCGGCACAGTCCCTGTTGAAAGAACAGCTTGAGGTAGCCAAGGAGGCGTATAAACGGGGAGCGGATCGGCGGCGTCAGGAAGGTCCAGCGTTGCAGGTGGGGGATCCAGTTTGGGTGTCCACAAGACACCTTCCTCTGCAGCGGCCGGTTCGCAAGTTGGATGCTCGGTTCTTGGGGCCATATAAAATTGTGGCTCAAATTAATCCTGTGGCTTTTCGGCTCCAGCTTCCCCGGTCATGGCAGATTCACCCAGTCTTCCATCGCTCCTTGCTACTACCGGCCTCGGGGGTTCGGCCAGATGCGGGTTCAACTCCTCCGCCCAATCCAGTCCTGGTGGATGGGGACGAGGAATTTGAGGTGGCTCAAATTTTGGACTCCCGTCATTATCGGGTTTGCCTCCAGTATCTTATTGACTGGGTTGGTTATGGGCCAGAGGAGTGCTCCTGGGAAGATGCCTTCGATGTTCATGCCCCTCGTCTGGTTCAAGCCTTCCATCGTCGCTTCCCTGACCGGCCTCGTCCTCCTCAGGATGAGAGGGAGATTGATGGGAGGGGGATTAATGTCATGCCCAGCCTGGAGGATGACTCAGAGGACTCAGGGGATGAGCTGGAGCCCCTGGGACTTGAACCTGCAGTGGAAGAGCCAGAGGCTGGCCCTAGCTCTGCTGGAGCAGAGGCTGTGGCCCCTCCAGAGGTTCAGCAGTCAGGTTTGCCTGATGTTGTAGACAGGGAGGAGGATCTGGGCAGTGTGCCTACCTTTAAGGAGCGTTGAGCAGAAAGAGAGGGCTTGCGAAGATCACGGAGGCTTCAGCAGAAGCGTGTTAGTAATCAGACTCAGCTGAAGGCCGGCTCCTTGCCTTCTTAAGAACCTGGAGCATGTGTGGTCCTTTGCCAGTGGATATCTGACTCCTCTAAGGGAAAGACTCTGTCTCTGGCTCCGTGTCTCCTAGATCATCTTGACCACCTGGAAACCTTGACCTTGGACTGCTTATCGACCTGCCTATCTGATATCTCGAATCTCGGACCGTCTGACAAGCCTTTTGGTAATCCCTTTGGGTAGAGTTACTGTGTATCTCCAAGACTGTGTAGTTAAAATGGACTTTGCTGCACTGGGGATTTTGTTTGTTTGAGAGCTAGCTGTCTTATCAGCCCTTTGGCTGCTTTCCCAGACATGGCCTACGGTTTGAAGCAGATTGGCAAGGACGCTTGGGAGCGATCATGTCAATAGCCCTGGTAAGATCGGTGTTCCAAGTATTAACCAGAGCATCGACAGGGTCACCAGCAGTTCCAACCATTAAACCCTCTAAGGCTTTCCGGAATTCAATTGAGTCCATTACCCTTTGAGGGTGGATCATTCTAATGGGTCCACCACCCCTGGTGGGACAGATACAGGCTCTTAGTTCAGTCTTGACCAGGAAATGATCCGTCCATGACAATGCGGAGGTACCAATAACCTCCGCCCACAGATATTCCTTTTCTGTACTAAAGACTAAAGAGTGTATTATCTGCACAATGTGTGGGCCCGTTGACCAATTGGGATAGGTCCATGTTTGTTATGGTCTCCATGAACTCCTGAGCCACGCCTGTTAAACTGGTCTCGAGTGGAATGTTGAAGTCCCCCAAAACTAAAAGTCTGGGGGACTCCAACAACAGCTCCGTGACCAGCTGTGTCAGCTTGGTTAGGGAGTCTGCTAGACAACAGGGTGGTCGGTAGACTAGCAGAATCCTCACACCATCCCTGGTTTTCAGACTAAGGTACATACACTCGAAGTGGACTGTGTTCCGGACAGGTATCCTGGTCAAGGTCAAGTTGTTCTTATGAACTAGAGCCACTACCCCCCCCCCACCCACTTCCCCTCACCTGCTCACTAACAGAGTACCCAGCTGGGAGGGCCCGTGCCCAGATGACCACGCTAGGTCTCTCCCAGCCAGGTCTCTGTGAAGCAAGCCAGGTCAGCATCCTCATCCATGAAGAGGTCATGGATGATATGAGTCTTATTCTTAACCGACCTGGCATTGCAAAGGAGCAGAGTGAGGTTCTGTGGAATGGTTGGTCTGCTCTCCAAGCCATTCTGGGAAACAGAGGGAACTGAAGGCTGCCTTCTTTTGTAACATTTGTTTGCTTTGTTCCAGCCATATCTCCCATTCCCCTGCACAACTCCAATAGCTGCCCCCACCTCATTCCCGGCCTCAGGGGAGACAGTAGAATTTAAAGCCACTGGACAAATAGGGTATGAGGTATATAAGCGTAAAGCAGCCCCTATCCCATAATCCAACTACTATTCCGGTCTGATGGTGAGTGACCTGGTGGCTAACTACTATAGTTCTTATACCAACCCACATCAATATCAGGTTTAAGATAACAATTGATCCTCTGCATCCCCCTATAGACAGATTATGTACAAAGGTAAGCCTCTAGCCTACCCAGAAATTCTGAAAGCTAAACAAACAAACAAACAAATCCATATTATTTATTACACATTCAGTGGTAAACAGATGAATGGTGTTTTAATTTTTTATCAGCCATGTTCTTTGCATGGTTGGCAGTGATGGTTGCAGCATCTCCATGAATAAGGAACAGAGCATTGACTGATCACTGACATCAGGCTGCACAAAAATTTCCCAAGGGAAGTGGCATTATAATGTCATGTATTTGTAAGATTGCATGATGAACATCATTTTCATGCCATTTACCATTACATATTCCTCTGCTTTTAATATAAATGCTTCTCCCCCTGCCCCATTTCCTACTTAACACTATTAAATGCATAAAAGATGTAGAGATGCTCACCCAGCATCATGTTGGGAGGGCGCCTTATTCACATATGAACACTTGAATAAGTTGTGAATTAATCCCAAAGGCTTGTTAATGGGCTTTTTTTTTTTTTTGACAACTCTTATTAACTACAACAAGGCATTTAAATTGCAGATAACCTGCTAAGTGAATATTCAAAAGGCACTTTCCAGCCAAATACACCATATAAATTACTTTTCCTTACCCTAAGTGCACCCTTGTATTTCTCAAACTACTGAAGAGCTGAGTCTTTGTAAAAGATGCCAAGAAATGATGATGCGGTTGAACCTAAAAATTATTATTATTATTATTATTATTATTATTATTATTTTGTAAACTCTGTAACACAGGCGTGAAAGATGTAGCATCAGTGTGGTAGCTTGCCCATGTAAATTGGTCTGTTCTATCCAATGTGATGTCTAATCATGTAATGAAGTACAAGAGGCAACCTGTTTGTCATGTGCCAAATCAGTGAAAAGCAGACAGCCACATATACTTGAGCAGAGATGAAGGACATGAAAAAGAAGCATTATCTCCTTCCTCAGCAGAAATTTTGCATTTTTTTAAACAGAAAGATTAAATGGCACTTCTTCAAGTGCTGCTATTTTGATCCAATTCAGAATCTTTGAATGACTACTTTCCATTTGAAGCATAGTGGGAGGTGCAGTTATGGCTCTTCTTCATAAAATGTAATGCAGCCTTGTTTCATCAACTGATACCTCATCCAAACTGGGCAAAAGCCTTGAATTTGGCAGGACTTATAGCTGCAGTTATTGGGACTTTTACAAAATATCCAAATGATGTACCTCCTGTCTTTGTCTATATCTCATTAATTTCCCACATCTACGTATCATGTAGTCCCACATTTGTCTCCATTGTTTCAATTCATCCTTCACTTCCAGGCAGTCCCAATGACAATTTGATGAATAAAGGAGTGACTTTTCCTACGGAGATTCTTCTCTGACCTTCCTTCTGTCATTACATTTCTGGAGAGGATAGAAAATCTGTGTGTGTCACACTTCAAGCAACACACACACACACCATCTTGAAATATTCTGTAAGTGACCATGGTGGACTCCTCCAGATGGCCATTAATTCCAGTAATTGTCAGATATTTGTTCCTAAGTTGCACATTTTGTGGATGTTCCTTCCCTGACATCAAGTTTTAACAAATAGTACAACTCCTGCCAAATCCCAAAGCTTTTCCCCATCTGAACAAGCTGCCTGGAAGTGGGGCCAGAAGTGACCATTATGAGGCATGCAGATCAGGAATAGAATAGTCCAACATTTAATAGGCTATTATCTGTCTGGAGGAGCTGTGAGACAAATTATAGGAAATAAACAAGACAGAATGGGTAAGACAGACTAGTATACCTGGAAAATAATGAAGACATAACTGTCTGTGCATTTGCCTGCTAGCCTGAGGGTTCCATGGTGCAGTTTTTACTTATCTCATGTGCTTAAGATGAGCTGAGCTCCTGCTCTATTGAATAATGAACTGTTCTTTTGAAAGAACACATGTACTAACACACAATTACTTCCTCCTTACCTATAATTGGAAATAAGCATTGATTTTTCTCAACCTTCTTACAATAGTCATAAAATGTGCATATATATATATATATATTTGGAGATCCAGAAAAACCTGTGACAGATTCACTCATATTTGAATGGGTAGCAGAGTAAAAATGGGATGGTAGTCCAAAACAATTTTACTGGGGCCCAAGCAGTCCTACATCCCAAGCTAAAACAGCATGATCAAGTTAGCATCCTATACTTAACAAAGTATTAGAATCATATAACCTTTGGTCCAAAACACTGCAGAAATAATCCAGTTTGAGACTACTTTAACTATCCTGGCTCAATGTTAGGGAATTCTGGGAACTGTAGTTTTGTGAGATATTTAGTGAAATATCTTGTGAAATGCACAGCACATTCATTTAAAATTGGATTAAGAAATAATCTGACAGCAATCACACACAAATCTTGACTGCTATTGAAGAATCTAAGAAATGAAACTCTTATATGTGCATTTCAATAGTAAAGAAGTGGTATCGTTTATTATTCTTCAAAATTCTATAGTTATGGAAATCATTATAAGCTTCCTCATTCACTTTAATTGGAATTAGATACGGTTCTAATGAATAGCTGCTATTCATCATTTATTTAGTGTGTCACTTTTTGAAGCACATAAGTAAATATGGTAAATTACATTTTAATATTTTCTTCCCCAAATTACTTCACCATATTAATATGTTTTCCACTGTTAGATTTAAATAAACAGCTTTATAAATAAACAGATTCATAAATCCAAAATCTCTTGGGTTTTACATTTCAAGTCAAGTCAATAAAATGCTGACAGGGAAGATGGAAATACTGAACTGTTATCTACTCCTATATTTGAGTGGGGGAAAAGATGTACAATGTATTTATAAACCAGTATTCAGGAGAGGGAAAAACCATTTGGTTGGTTCCAAAGGTTGCACATGAGGAAAGTTCCTTTTGCAACTGATCTTTCATTTCATCTCCTCTCTGCAGTCCTCTTGTCAGTTGTCAGCAGAAAGGCAGCAATCCTCAGGAAGTTTGTGAGTCATCTTAAACCATGTTTGTTTGTTTTTTAAATCTCACAGTTTGCTCCAGATTTTCTAGGAAAATCCAGAGCACTCCACATCAATGCTGTGTGGCTGTTTACATGTGTGTTCTGCTGTGCTGCCTGGTGCTTCTACTGTTGCAAGGTGTTCCTCTGAGGTAATAAAAAGGTGTCCAGCAATGTGCTCAATGCTGGATGCCTTGTTTTTGACCTCAGAGAGAGCAACCAGTGCCAGCAATGGCAGTACTGAATAGCACAGTGGGATGCACATGTAGACAGCCACCCAGTGTTACTGTAGAGTGCCCAAATAACATGGGAATTTGGGGCACCTTCAGGAAAACCTCTGAGTAGTCTGGCCAGTGTAGACCCACCTAAAGTGAGTCATTAGTTCATAGACAGTTATAATCTAATAAACATGTTCATTGTACAAAGTTTCTCAAGATTATAATGTTTCTTTTTGCTACAACAGACTAACATAGTCATCTCCCTGTCAATTATCATACTGTGTTTTTTTGTTTTTTGTTTTGATGCAATGACTTTGCACCTCATGCTACTGCAACAGCAGAATAGGCAATTCTGTGTCATTGATCTCCAATGCCTTATTTTATTTAGAAATGTCAGAGATATATTCCTTTTATTTTCACTAGAAGAAACATTCCTTTGGTTATATAAATACCTTGGGTCATTCTACAGCCTGCCTATAAATTCCAGCCAGGTCTTGCTACCTGATCATAAACCACTCTATATATTATTAATATAGCTTTATGGAAATGCATATTTGTCCCAGTGCTCAGATATCTGAACATCCTCCATCCATATTGGAAATGTGAAAGGGACATGTATTTGTAGAATATATGAAACTTTAGCTTTGGAAAGGACATGTTTGACACATTTTGCTGCTGAATTTCCAAAAAAAAAATATCTTGCTGAAATCTGCCTAGCAAGCTTCTGGTCCTAATGCCTCATAGAAATGTAAGCTTTCTACAAACACCTTCAATGTAGACCAGGGGTAGGCAACCTTTCCCCTTTAAGGGCCGAGGGACTTCATCTCCCAGAATCCCAGGAGCTATTGGCCAACATGGGACTATTGGCCAACATGGCTGAGGCTTCTGGGAGCTGAAGTCCCTCGACCCTTAAAGGGGAAAGGTTGCCTACCCCTGATGTAGACTTTATTAATTCCATGTTAGGACTGCTGGGTGCAGCTTTCCTGCCAGAGATGTGTATAATATGCTTGAAAATGAAATTGGCTGTTTTGCTCCAGAGCTGCAGTGAGATGAACTTACCAAATAAATAATAAATACTGCTGACTTCACACAGTAATTTGAGAGTTTGAATGAAGGTGGCAATTGCTATCTGTATGGACATAATTCACAGTAGAACAACTGCTGGATGCATTAGCTCCTTCCAAAACTGTTTTTAGCTTGTTCTCTTTAGTATCAATTTTTTTAATGAAAACTGTATCTGTAATATGATTCCAATTCAACCCTGCAAAGGTTGCTTTGGGTATCATAATAACCCAGAAGTAGTTTTATTTCATAAACAAATCTCCTCACTTGGATCATAATGTATTGCTTGCCAGTCTGTATGGTTCTAAACAGATGAGTTTCCTTGGGAAGAAAAAAAAATCAAATGGTAGAATGTGCAATTTATGTTGAGAAATCCTGATAAACAGAACAATGTAAGATGAAATAAATAAGAGTTACAATTTGTGTTCATGCTATAATGTTTTCACACTGCATACATAAGGATTAATCTTTTAAAATTGCATCAGTCCCTACTGGAAGAATAGCTATGAAACCACCTCATACTACTTGAAACTAACAATATAAAAAAGATACAATATGAAGTTGAGAAAGGAATATTGGTACTAAGGAAAGGGAAAGTGACTTGAAGCTTTGAAGATGTTGAAATCATCCAGGACTGCCTTCAGCATGTAGTTTGTAATCTTAGCCATAAAATGAGTTACAGTGAGAACATTTGTTCACAAACCAAGAGAGCTAAAGAAAAGGAACAGTGGGCAAATAAAAGAACAGTGGGCAACTCATCAAGTGGTCCACACAGGGGTAGGCAACCTTTCCCCTTTAAGGGCCGAGGGACTTCAGCTCCCAGAAGCCTCAGCCATGTTGGCCAATAGTCCCATGTTGGCCAATAGCTCCTGGGATTCTGGGAGCTAAAGTCCCTCGGCCCTTAAAAAGGAAAGGTTGCCTACCCCTGGACAGAATGAACAAGGATTAAAAGCTTTTGTTGGATTAAATACAACATTTTCTCTAACTAATAACAAACATGGAACCAGAATAGAAATGGGAATGATTGCCTTGAAAATTTATAACCAGCTAGTATAGATGCAATCACAGCTCTCATTTTTATCTGCCAACTCTGCATCTGAAGTTGGTATATAAATGATAATAGATTGCTAGATAGCAACGTGGTTAGGTGGTTGTAAGCTGGTTAAGAAACTGCATCTCTGTACTAGAAAGATGACACTGGAGCCAGACAATGATATAGTGCAAAAGTTCACAACTTTATTAATATCGCAACTAGGTTTGCCAGACTGAAAACTGAAGAGGATGCCTATACCTTTAATAGTTGTGTTGGAATAGGAATTCCAGCAGGTTTTGGCTGTCACACGGCCAGGTAACAAGCAGCACCCAATAAAATTTCCTCATCAGCACAACCATTAAAGGAATCCTCTTGAGTTATCACTCTGGCAACTCTAAGCACAACAGAATCTATAAAGAGTCATCAACTCTTTAGGAAGAGGAGGCACCACCAATTAGGCACAGCGCCTGGGCACTCTGACATATCATGAGCACCGTGGGCTTGCCATTTTTCTATCTGGTCACCAGAGGGACTTATTATCATTCTCACGCGTCCATACAAGTTAGCCCCCACTAGATGAGGGCCTGCATGGGTCAAGGAGTACCCACACTGATCATCCCTCCTTCAAGATGTTAATAAGACATGAGTAGAGCTGGGTTGCTGTCATACTGATGCTTAAGAATGGCACCTCTCATCTTCCCAGGTGCCCGTGCCCCACCAGAATTATCAATTAGCAAAATCAGGAAATTAAGTTCCTTATTATAATAAGGAGTAAGTGAAACAAAAGGTTTCCCCAAGGTTAGCCATGGCATGCTCAAAATGAGGGAGCCTTGGAAGGATCTGCTCATGATGAAAGGGTTGCAGGAAGGAATTAGTCCAGCCATACCCTGCCTCTGTTTGGACACAGTGTCCTGATATTCCCTCCTTTCTGGCATTTCTTCCTTCCCTCCATCCCTGGTTCAAGAAGGAGGCATAGTAATATGTTAATTCTTTCTATGCATTGCTATGCTATGACCAAGATAGTCTTATTTTCTTGACAAGTGTCAGAAGTACTGCTAAGACTATCAACGGGTATTACAAGAGATTACTCTGCCAAGTTTCCTCCTTTTTTATTATAAAAATGTTATTGAAGCTTAAAAACATACATAAAATACACAAATACACAAACATAGACTAACATAAACATACGCAAGATTACTAAGAAAAGAAAGGAGGAAAGAAAAAAGGGGGGGGAAGGAAAAAAAAAAAAAGAAAGCAGAGAAAGAGAAAGAGGGGGGAAAACCCATCCATCTACACCATCATAATATACAACTTCCTAAGCAGGTAGCAGTGGGATTACAAATGTTATATCAAAATAGCCATTTAATATATATTTTCCATTATATCTCAGTCCTTATTTAAGCTGTTTATCAGGCTTACTTTCTTATTATCTATATCATGATTGTGGGGTCTGTTTTCCAATCCTGGTGTTACCTCCTAAATATATAACGCTATATATAACACTATATATAGCACTATGTGTTGTTATATATTCTATACAATAAATCTGTGACAAATGTCAAAACTTCTGATTATTACTTATGCTCATTCAAACAATTTGTTTACTACATGATAAATACAACATATATCTACATAGATTTTTACCTCATAATTTGTTAATTTATACTGTTTATGATATCGGATATATGATATATAGAATTAGAATAAAACCTACTCATGAAAAACAATACAGCGAGACTTGGAGTCTGAGCCTGTCTTTTCCATATATTGGTACCAAAGAATCCAGTTTTTATGGAACTCAATATGTGAATTATTTTGAATTAAATATGTTAACTTCTCCATCTCATATATCTCGTATACCTTTAATCTCCACTCTTCAACTGTAGGAGTATCTTCCCCCCCCCCCCCCCAATATTTTACATATAATATTCTTGCTGCGGTTATTAGGAAAAAAAGTAATTTTTCATTATTTTTATCTATGTCAGCATTGACAATATTTAAAAGATGGAGCTTTGGGTCACAGTGGATTTGTAAATCCAATATTTCCTTAATTTCTTTATGAATCCTATTCCAAAATTCTTTAGCTAATTTACAATTCTACCACATATGAAGATAAAATCCTATTTCAACTTCACATTTCAAATATTTTGGGTTGAGTCCGTTGTACATTTTGGATAACCTAAGTGGGGTGAGATACCAACGAAACATTGATTTGTATAAATTATCTCTTAAGTCCACATTTACTGTATATTTTAATGTCTTTTTCCAAATTTTGTCCCACGTTTCTAATTTGATCACTTAATTTAAGTCCTGTGCCCATTTAATCATACAATCTTTTATTGTGTTTTCTTCCAATTCCCAATCTCTAATTAAATTTTAATATTTAGATATCATTTTTTTAGTATCACCGCTTACAATTTTTTCAAAATTTTTCTCGGCTGGTCCAATTTGCTCCGAATGATAATCTATTTTAAATTGTTCAATTAATTGTCTATACATAAACCAATTAATTTTATAACCTGCTTGTACCAATTCTTCCTGAGATTTGAATATTGTTTTAGTTCCTTCAAATTTGATCAAGTCTTTGTATCTTATCCATGTGCCCTCATCATATAAACCTTTTATCAAAATGGCTTCTGTAGGGGAAGCCCAGTAAAGAATTTTATTGCACCATTTTTTCTGCTGAAGGTTTGGACAAAATATAAGAAAAAATGGTGCAATAAAATTCCAAGTTTCCTCCTGTTAAGTCCCCCCCAAAAAAAAAAATTGTGGTAAAGAAGTATAGACAAACTACTTGAGTGCCCATTTATATTTACTTTGCAAAAGGTAACCAAGATCCAAAACACACTGCAGAAATAATCCAGTTTGGGAATGCTTTAACTACTCTGGCTCAATGCTAGGGAATTCTGGGAACTGTAGTTTTGTGAGATCTTTATCCTTCTCTGTCAGAGAGCTCTGGTACCACAATAAACTACAATTCCCAGGATTTCCTAGCACATTTATAAGTGGGCAGTTAAAGTGGTTTCAAACTGGATTATTTCTTCAGTGTTTTTGGATCCAAGTTCTTTTAAATTCCTTAGAGCAAGAGGTTGTTTCATTACATTATAAAATGAAATATTCTCCAAATGAAATATGTTTCAACAATTGATAATGCCAACATAGAACTCTATGCCTAGATTTTTAGATGATGTGGGGTGGGGTTGAGGAGCTAGTGGAATGTTAGCAGTATTTACTGGCATTCCATAGTTCTGTCATTTCTACAATCTTGATCCAAAGTTTCTGGGATCAATTTCAAATTGCAGCATGGTTTCAACAAATTTGTCCAGTGACTCATACTTCTGTGAATGGGGATTTCTTCTCATTCCATTCTGTTCCTGAAATCAATTATGTTAGCATGTTTCACTAATTTAAAACATGTTTAGCTGTTTGCCCATCCTTTTGTCAATGAACAAAATTAAGCAATTAAATATTTGCCTAATTTAAATAATATTAATAATTGATTCTGCTTTTAGAGAATTTACTATTTTGCTTATGGAGTACCATATTATGATTCTGAACTGATCAGCCTATACAAATCCAACAGCATTGTTAGATAAGCAGAAAGCAGGTGCATTATAATAAAAGTATTTCCATTTCAAGATAATTAAAATAATTTATGCAAATAAGGCAAGATGAACCTCAGACAATCCTCTACCTAACACATGACCCAAACATGCATTCAGACACACAAAGCTTTTAGCCAGTTGTTTATGACTAACATAAAAACATTTGCTTATGAATGGATGCCAGGTTTGCAGTTAGTATTGGTTGGATTATATCTCTACTTCAAATAATATTTTGTTTATAGCATAATTATTTGTGAAGGATTTCAAAGTGCTCACTTAATAAGTTTAAACAATTTCTTTCTTTCTGCATCTTTTTTTTTTTTTCATTCAGACACAGAAACTAGTTTTCAACAATACCATTTATAAGTGGGCATTGCCAACTGCTTGTGTAGAGTCAAAAATGAACATTCCAAACAGACCCATTTGCCTTGAACTCATTTTCCATTATTATATTATTAAGCTATAATAAGACTGTAAAAGCAATTATGAGGAAATGTTTAACTAACAGCCAGGAATACCCTTGATGATGGCTCTGTAGCCTTGCTACACTTTAATTCTTTTTTGTTTGTTCCACTCTCTGTGCTCTGCTGTGTCATTAACACATACACAAGCAGAGTTATCTTTGCCCTGCAGATATAATATATCTAGGCACTATCACTGCAGTGTCTCCCCATTTCACTTCTGGCACACAGACAAACTAAGAGGAATGGAATTTGTTTAAATGTGAGCAGAGCCTATTGTTAGGAGTATGCAAGGCAGATGCAAGATTGCTTTCTCTGCTAACCATCTGCTTGTATATTTTTACCTAGGATCGTAAAAAAAAAAGTTCCACAAAATATTTTTTTATTGCTATCGATAATTAATGTTAAAGAGAGAGATGGAATAAGAATTAATTAAATTTAAGCCACATATTCTCTTCCTGCAGCTCACAAACAACTTTTAATTGAAGAGAGAATAGGGTATTGCTTAATCTTTAATTGCAGTTATGAACACTGATGAAAATTGATTTAATATCTATTGAATTTTTTGAAGATAATGAAGAGAGATTTGGAGAGGGGTGCAAAGATGGGAATTGATTATATTCACAGGAAAGCAAGTACTTTATATTTAACTGAAGAAGGGCATAAGAAGGACCCATTCACTATCATTGTAATCTTATACAGAGTTACCAGGGAGTAAGCAGCATTGTACATAGTGGGATATTAGCTAAAGATTTCTTGTTTGTTTGCAAACAACTGTGTACCAGAGCTACTGTTAGGGCCTTTGCAGACTGCCAGAAATAGTGCACATTAAATTGAGGCACTGCCCTGGCTCAGTGCTAGGGAATCATGGGAACTGTAATTTATTGTGGCACCAGAGCTCTCTGACAGAGAAGGCTCAATGTCTCAGAAAAAAATACAATTCCCATGACTCCCTAGCACTGAGCCAGGGCAGTGCCTCAATTTAATGTGCACTATTTCTGGCAGTCTGCAAAGGCCCTTAATGATCTGAACAAGCTGATATGAAGATTAGACATATTTGATCTAAATCTGATAAAGCATATCCCAATGAAGAATTATTAAGATTTCCTGCATAGCAATTTTGTTTGAATAATTAGTGCTCCATAGAAAGGTTTTTCAATGAAAATTGTTGTAAAATAAGATTTTCTATTTAACTGTAAAATAACAATTGCATTTAGGATTGCTGTTCATAGATTTTCCAAGATAAATAACTCTGTGTAACAATGCAGAAAAATCTGCCCAAATACCTTAAAGGCTCAAGATCCTGTCTGATCTTGGATTAGTACTTGGATGGGAGACTGCCAATGAATACCAGCAGTTCTGGACTGCATTCAGATGAAAGGACTGGCAAAACCACCCCAGAGTATTCTTGCCTAAGCATATCCTGTGAAATTCATGGAGTCACCCTAAGTTGATAGGTAAATTGAAGGTGTGTGCATAAACACAAAGCAATGCAGAAGACTGAAATAATATCTATTTACCCCAAAGTGATGTTTGGCATGTCACTTCTAGATGCAACCTATTTCTTTTGCCTACAGTTAAACTGACAATCCTAAAATTTTCAAGTAATATAAAATAACCTCAAAGCTACCTAGCACCATTTTTAGTTTGTGTAGAGGCCAACACTTTCCAGAATTCCTACTTACATTTATCTAAAATGGTGCAAAGGAGAATTTGAATTTTCCTTCTCAGCTGCTAAAATGTGAGTGACAGATTGTGGCTGCCATAATGAAAGAATACTACTTGATCTCCATGAGCATAGGAAAATAAATTTGGAAGCTTTTCTCAACATCCAAATGGAGGCTTTTAAGGGGACCCCATCCCCCTGCAATTTGTAGTTCACATGTCATACAACACACGGCTACCCCTCACAGTTGCCTAATCATATGGCTTTTACAGTGTGCCCTCTCCAACCATGGGCTTGCCATCCTCAGGTTTGAGCATCCACAGACCACAATCCCCATTGATTTTAATGGCTGAATGTACATGTGGCCCAGGAGAGTGGCTGCATGTGCACCACCATTGGGTACCACAGGACCTGTGGTACTACAGTTTTTGCCATCCATGGGGGGGGGGGGGGAGGGAGGGACTCCCACAGATAAGAAGGGCCACTGTACTCTTGTTTCATTCTGATCATGGAAGATTGATTACTTCAGGGTAACTAACTTGGTGAGACCCAGAGTAGTGTTGTGGTTTGAGCATTGGACTAGGACACTGAGAGATCAGGGTTCAAATCCCTGTTTGACCATTGAAACCCACTGGGTGATCTTTGAGTAAGTCACATGCTTTCAGCCTGAAAGGGAGGGAGGCAAAGGCAACCCTCCTTTGAATAATTTCTGCCAATAAAACCCTGTGATAGATTTGCCATAAATCAGAAATGACTTGTGGATTATGTTCTGATTGATAGGGCTTTGATCATTCATTCACTTTTTACCCAGAGCGTCATAGGACGTTATCACACGGGGAGTCGTGGGGAGAAAGTGGAAATAAACGGGCACGAGCGGAAGTCTTTAATTTACGGGATTTGTCCCGTTCCGCCTCATCTGATAACTAAATTCGAATTTAAAAGGGGGTTAATTTGAACGAAAACTTGATCCTTTCATTTTCGGGATTTTTGAGGATTTGAAAAGATCATGTTTTTGTTCGAATTAACCCCCTTTTAAATTCGAATTTAGTTATCAGATGAGGCAGAACTGGACAAATCCCGTAAATTAAAGTCTTCCGCTCGTCCCGTTTGTTTCCACTTTCTCTCTGCAACTCCCCGTGTGATAACGTCCATAGACTATTTGCATTGTTGTTACTACTTTCAGTTCCCCCCTTTCCCCCTACCACTTTGTCTGTCTTTTTGGGGCTGAGAAGATGGGCCAGGATAGCACAGGCCAAGCCCATGCTATCCTGGCCCATCTCCCAACCTCGATTATTTGCCAGGCTGGTTTGGAAATGGGCAGATGTTTACATGCCCTCCCATGGCTATGTCACAGATCCGCTGCCACCACATCTTCCTTACCTCCCTCTGCTTTCAGTTTTGAACTAATCGCTCTTCCTGGAGCCAACTTTACAATTAGACAGCTTTGTAGGATTTCAAACCATTTGATGGACCTCTTTTACTCCATATGGCATCCTACCACACATGTGCTTTATACAGTTTTATCTGCCTAGCTTTGTGGGCTGAATAGGGACATTTTGAGTTATTCTTCAATTATAGATTAAACTTGTTGATTTATTTATGGTTGTGTTGTATTAGGAGAGATCTTGTGCCAAAATGCCAGGCATCCATCCATCAGCCACCTCCGTCTGGAACTGAGATGAGCTGACCTCATCACGATGGTATGCAGCTCCTTGTAGTTTTAAGCAGTTTGCCATTAATCCAGCCCAGAACAGAGGTAGAAGATTTTTTTTTATGATTACATAGTAAAGAGAAAAACTATCTACATATCCATCATGCAGGTATGGAAAAACTTGAACTCACACACAGAAGACAGTGTAATAAATTGTAATAACAAAGGAGGCTCTTAGCCAAACTCCTCCCATGGGTGGATACCTCCATAGACAATTTGCTTAATAGCTTCTAGCCCAGCCTCTAACCTAGCCTCTCACTGTGAGTCATGTGTCATGTGATCCTGGTTCCCAGACAACAAAGATGAGCTCATTGTTTAAGTGTTATCTGTCTGTTCCGAGAACACTGACCTTGTATGAAATTGTTTACACATTTGCCACCTGCAGGCTCCAACTCTTTTCTGTAGAAAATTTCCCATGTCTGTACATTTCCACTTTTGACTACATATCCCAACACTCCTAACAAAACTCCTCCCCAAACATCTCTATTAGGTAATCCCTCCTCCTACCCTTGTTGTTATTTACAGTCAAGTTGGCTTTTCCTTATGGCAATCCTGTGAAGGAGAAACCTCCAAGATATCCTGTTGTTAACAAACTAGCTGCTTAGGTCTTGTAAACTCTACATTATATTTTCAAGTTTGGCTATCAGTTTAATTTTAATTTGGCTGATATATTATGATTTGTTATATATGGTAATAAGTCTAGGCTTAACAAAAATAAATAATCAAGACACCATTATGAGTGCCTGGATGCATCTCATTTGATGAAGAATTGTTACACCAGACTGGCCCTGTCTGGCTTAGGGGACTGGAATGAGGCACAATTTGAGGGACTTTGGCGGTGTCTTGCTACTGTACACTAACCAAAAGGGACAGGAAAACTGACAGACCAACCTCTACCTGTCTTTATGTTAAGTTAACTAAAGTCCTGAAACACATGGGCATAAAAAAGTGGCTTCTGGCTGCATTGGAGGTGTGCTGTTTATCTCCAATGTGGCCAGAAGCTGTGCTGAGGCCAAGTTCCAATCTTTTACACTGGAGCAAAAAGGAGCCAGGATAATCCAGCTCCTGGCAGTGTGGGTTGGAGTCAGTGTTGGTGGCCTGCTTTCAAAGTGGGTTGTGTGCGGTCACCATGGTGCTGTCCTGCTTGCAGCCGGAGTGGCCTCAGGCTGCTCCTTCCTACCTACTATCCCAGGCCAAAGACAAGCTGAGCCCTGAAAACTTTTTGAACAAGGCTTGGTGCCAGAGGTGGCGATGATTATAAGACAAAAGGAAATTCAAGGACTGTCTCATTTACATGTATAGAGATTTTGTAGCACCTTTGAGACTAACTGAAAAAATCTGAGAACTGTAGTTTTGTGAGATGTTTAGCCTTCTTTGTCAGAGAACTCTGGTGCCACAAGAAACTACACTTCCCAGGATCTGTCTGTATCTGGGCAAGTTTCTTGAAGAGGTTTCTCAGCAAGTGCAAACAACGGGATGTCGTTCCTAAGGATCTACATATGGAAAGCCTTTTGCAAACTACTTATCATGTAAATCTCATGGGTTCTACTCATGCTGAATGAAGGCCTTTACAGACCCGCCTAAAGGGGTGGCACAGAGCTGCCCCTGGGAGCGGCGAATTAGGGCCACAGCAACCGCATACCATGGGCCCAATCCTCCCTTTTGCCACCCCCAAAAGAGCGGTGAAATGCTGCTCCTTTTAGGGGCAGAAAAAGGCCACACTAAGAGCTGGTGCCATGGCTCTTCTGTGCCCTGTTGGTGCTGTGTGTTTACACTCTGCACCAGGAGGGCATCCTGATGTCACACGCGGGCGGCTGGCGTGCGGCAGCCTTACCCCAACTCCACCCCAAGGCTGGCCCTTTAGGCCGGTTGGGGCGGCTGGCATGCGGCAGCCCTACCCCAACTCCACCCCAAGGCTGGCCCTTTAGGCTGGTCTGCATAGCCCCTGAATCTTCAGTAGCTAACATTCCTTTTCAGTTTTCTTTAGTTAAACTCCTGCACTCCTGTCTGTCCCTGGCTTCCACTCCACCATAAGCATCTGAAGAAGTATACTAAAGTCTATGAAAACTTATGCTACAAGCTTCTTTTTTTCTTTTTTTCAGTTGTCTCAAAGATGCTACAAAATCTCTATACATATTAATTCTACAGACTAACATGGCTATATCTTTAAATTCTACCACTATGGAAAGCACCAAATTTAGCTGATGAAGTGGAAATCCATCAACATCTTCAAGAGACTTGCCCAGATACAGACAGATATCTTCTTTCTCAACAAGTGCAAACAATGGGATGTTGTTGCTAAGGACCTACGTGTGGGTAACCCTTTGCAAACTATGTATCATGTAGAGTTCATGAGTTCTAGTCAAGCTGACTGGTACTTGTCAGGGTAAATTTGCACCCAGAGCAGAAAATATCACAGATACTGCAATGGAGAACAAAGGTGAAAGGTAACTTAAGTTCAAAAGGTGCCATGATGAGTGTGCAATATTAAGAGTTGCTGAGTCATAGGAAGATGATGACAGCTCAGCAGGAAGCAGTGCCATGAAGCTTCAATACTAAAAAGTCATGCTACACATGTGACAGGAAACTGTGTGACATACTGGTTGGGGGTTGGACTAAAATCACAGGCAGAGTGTGTGTATATAAGGGAGGATCTGCCACTGTTCAAAAAATTTGGTGAATATCAGATGGTGGCAGAGCATTATGTCAGTTTGTGTAATCTATTGCTGTAAAGTACTTGAAAAATTTGCAACCAAGATTAAAGCCTCTTCATGAGAACTCAGTTGTAGTGAGTGAAACTCTGTGGAAGAAGGATGATTTCTTCACCCTTCACCACTTCCAGAGGTTCCTGTGGTGTTTGGTTCCTGGCAGCCAGTCTTCTGCATGCATGGACTTCGGGTCCCACATGTGCCAACAGGTCTGCAGTAGCTAATATTCCTTTTCAGTTTTTTTCAGTTAAACTCCTGCACTCCTGTCTGTCCCTGGTTTCCACTCCACCATAAGCATCTGAAGAAGTAGATTAAAGTCTACAAAAGCTCATGCTACATATTTCTTTTTTTCAGTTCATCTCTTAAATCTCTATACACATTAATTCTACAGACTAACATGACTATGGGCCTCTACAGGCCGGCCCAAAGAGTCAGCCTTGAGGCAAAGATGGGGCAGGACAGCTGCACGCTGGCCAGCCCAACCCCACACCGATGACATCCTGACTCTGCATGCTGTTATGCATGGCATGTGGCATCAGGATGCCCTCCCAGCGCAGCGTCCTAATGCACTGCACCGGAAAGGGTGATGAAGAGCCACATGCCAGCTCTTAGGGCACCCTTTTACCACCCCTGAAAGGAGCAGCATTTTGCTGCTCTTTTTGGGACAGCAAAAGGGAGGATCGGGGCTGTGGCTTGGGGTAGGCGAGACCCCAATCTGTCGCTTCCCAGGGCAGCTCTATGCTGCCTCTCTGCAGACCCTCTATGTCTTTAAATTGTGTCTCATTTACAATTACAAGGCTCACAATTTATCATTGCTCATTCCAGTCCTGTGTTTAATAAACACAAAGCCTTTTAAATCCCATATCTTCTCTTAGATTTTCAGCAGATGTAATAGAGGCAATAGATTCACAAGGTCTTCTAATTGCTACTGTGGTGACCCCTCTAGTAATTCTTCTAGTGGAAAGTTCTGTGGAAGAAGGGGGAGCATAAGAGACATTTGGAGCTGAACAGACTTTCCTTGCTGGATTGGGGCTGTAGCAACTGCACTCTGTGGCCCCAATCTGGTGCTTTGCTGCTCTAAAAAGAGCCAGCAAAATGCTGCTCCTTTTTAGAGTGGCAAAAAGCCACCCTTGCCATGGCAGTGGTAGCTTTTTGGTATTTCTTTGGTGCAGCATGTCTAAACACTGTGCCAAAGGCATGTCCTTTTGCTGCCCACCATCTGGTTGGGTTGGCGGCTTGACAGCAGCATTGGGATGAAGTCGAGGCAGTTGGTGCGTGGTCACCACCATCCCACTCCATCTCCAGGCCGGCGTAAAGTGTTGGTCGGTTCAGCTTGATTTGAAAGATCTTCTTCTTTCCTGTAGTCCTCCCATTTCCATGTGTCCCAAATCTTCTGCAACAGATTTTGCAAGAGGAAGGCAAAATAATTTTTTTTAAGAGTGAGTAAGCAAGCAAGAGAGAGAGAGGGAAAGAGAGAGAGAAAGAGAGGTCACCTTTTTCCCACATCCTACTGAAGCATGAAGGGAGAAATTAAATAAAAATGTTTCTATTTGTTAAAGCAATGCTCTTCCTGTTCAGACACTAAGGAGAACTCTTATTGCTGTTTATTATTTATTTTGAAATGCAAAAAACAAGTACACACATGCATACACACATTGAAATGGTGGTGACACTGGAAATAAAAGTTTAGCTTGAATGTGGAAACCAAGAGACATGGCTTCTGGATTCAGTTCATGAAATATCTCTGTGTACATCAAAGCAACTTGCCTTCAGAAGTTATAACAGTTGCACCATGATGATCTACACTACAAAGATTGCACTTCCATTTATTTCTGCTTTCACAAAAGCTTTTACACCATAAGTTATATTATAGGTATTCTCATTTTCATTTATTCAATAAAAACAGATTTTTAAAAATACATAAAATCAAAAAGTTATCATTAAGATACAATTAAACTATCTATACAATTAAATCTATTAAAAGTTGAAAGATAAAATCATTAGAATTTGCATTCCACTCTCACACAAAGGGTTGAGATGGGATGCATAGTTTGCCCACGCCCACAGGGAGACAAGACATAAAAAATGGAAGATTTTGAGAGTGTGGCTAGAGTCAACTTATGGTCTGCTGCACCAGCTTCTTCACTTCAGTTTTCCAATTGAGGAAAATGGACAGCAGCTATTAGGCTGGGCTAAGTGTTCTATTTTTCATCTTTCCCAACTTTAAAGGGTGTGGGGGGAGGAAATTGGGTTTTGGCTTACTTACCCATCCATTTAGCCATCTATAATATTTGCCTCATGTTAGCAAATAAGATTTTAATATATTTTTGGGACATGTGAAGTTCCCCCTATGACCCCAAACTGACCTCTGTGGGATGCCAGCCATAAGCCTCTAGATCAGGGGTCCTCAGACCATTGGAGGGCCAGAGTAAAAAAAAAAAAATTTACCTTGAGCAAGGTCTCAGCCCCAGATGGTAATGGAAACCCTCCTCTGGAGAAACTTGACAAGCAAATCCCCATGATAGGGGTCGCCATAAGTTAGAAATGACTCGAAGGCACTGGATTACCCTAGGCAAGTCACACTCTCTCAGCCCCAGATGGTAATGGAAACCCTCCTCTGGAGAAACTTGCAAAGCAAACCCCCATGATAGGGGTTGCCATAAGTTAGAAATGACTCCAGGGCACTAGATTACTCTGGGCAGGTCACACTCTCTCAGCTCCAGATGGTAAAGGAAACCCTCCTCTGGAGAAACTTGTTAAGTGAACCCCCATGATAGGGGGGGAGAGAAATGTAAAACACAGGGAGCAAGGGATCAAGGGGAGGTAAACAATGTAATAAAGTACGGTATCCGGCCTCCCTCTTTGTCCCTCTGCCCGCCCAAAAGTGCACATACTTTTCTCAGAGGTGCAGCCATGCTCTTCAGCAAACTTCAGTTAACATCCAACAGCGAGGGAACTGAAAAATTGCAAGTCTGTCACTCATATATGTCCCCCAGCGTCTCATGGTCCATCACCAAAATGCTTCCCCCTTGCTATCTGCTTCATGCACAAAGAGTTCCGCGCCATTTTTCCATTTGCTCCAATAGCAGCTTTCCAATGGAATGGCTAAGGCTGAGGAAAAAGAGCTGCCCGCCAATCAACAATGACCTCCTCCTAGAGGCTGCTCCAATTAGTTGAGACCTCGAGAAGGGGCATGGTTTCCTCATAAGAGCCACTCTTATGAGGAAGCCATGCCCCTTCTTAAGGTCTCAACCAATTGGAGCAGCCTCTGGGACAAGGTTGTTGTTGATTGGCGGGCGGCTCTTTTTTCACTGACACTCAGCAAAAAAAAACACCCCGCGGGCCACAGGACGGATAAATGGCTTCGGCGGGCTGGGTCCGGCCCACGGGGCATAGTTTGAGGACCCCTGCTCTAGATGGTAAGTCAGGTAGGCACAGGAAAAGGCCTGCCCAAACAACTGGAAAATTCCCTACCAGACAGAGGTGCTAAAGGGGAAAGACCATTATCCCAAAAGTCAACATAATAGTGCTTGTTTGTCCTGAGTCTTACTCTTGATGGGGCAATAATTACATTTAATTGCATCCTTGTCTCTCCAGCCTCCCTCCTTGATTGTGTCAAGATCCAAGTGCATTGTTTAGGCCATCCTCAAACTTTGGCTTAACAAAGTCCAGGCAATCAGTGCCTTTGTCCAGGCTTCAGCCAAGCCATTTCCTATATAAACTCCTAGATTTTTAGACTAGGAATCCCATCCCCCATTTCGGTGGCTGTGCATCATCAACACCACCATCCACATCCATAGCAGATCCCAGAGAAGCCTTCAAAAGTGAGTATCTCCTGTAATTTGACCCATCTCAATCTATTCCCACTTTCACTCCTTTACTTCTAAGTGTGCAGTGCAAGTGTGTGTGTTATATTTATATGTGTGCAGTTTTCCCCTTTTAATAAATATCCAAATCTTAATTGATGAAGCCTGTTTCAGCATCATCCATTGTGGGATCTCTTAGTCCTCTGGTATACACAACGGTACTCCGGTCTCGCGGGGTGTTGTTAGGGCCCCACTCTTGCACATTGTGAGCTAATTACAAATTCCCGCTAATTAGATCCTTCCTAACACTGGTTTATCAGTGAGGGAGGGTTTTCCCCTCTAGCGTTGTTTGGGGCCAGGGCTTCCTTTACATCACATTGCCCTTTCCTTTCCTTTGTTTTGTTGCCTTGTTCGGTGTCTTCTGGTTGGGAGGTTTTTGCTTGCCTCCTCTTTTTTCTTTGTTTCCTCCCACTTGTTACCAGCCTCTCTCTCCCTTCTTTTAGCCCCCTTTTGATTATAAGCCAGGCAGCCATTTTAGGCCCCTTTTGATTATAAGCCTGGCAGCCATTTTAGGCCCGGTGGCCATTTTATATTGTTGCACCTGCAGCCATTTTGCTCATAAGCCCAGTGGCTATTTTATATTCCTGCACTTGCAATCTTGTTTAGAATAGGCCTCTGGCCTGGCGGGGGGTCTTATACAACATAAGAGGGGCCCAGCTGTGCAATAGAAATCTGACATCACCAGTTTTAGAGTAAATTGCCATGATAAGTTGGGTCAGGTCAGATGGTTTTTGGATGGGAGTCTGCCAATAAATACAAGTGTTTTTTTGTTTTGTTTTGTTTTTGCTTTTTATTTGCCTGCCTGTGACCAGCCTTCACATTATCAGTGATAACCTGTGCTAGTAAATCACTTTGTGACTTTTGCTGGGTGTTGCCACCACACAACACTTTCTGGGTTGTTCCCAGTATCTCATAGACATAGAAGATAACTCATTGGCTTAATGTGGTGATTTTACTCTTAGCATTGTCATCCTTAGTTTTTATTGTGGTTATTAATTAGCTGGTTTACTTACATTTTGCATACCCTGTCAATTTGTTCAGCTTGGCTATGCTGCCTAGCAAAGAAAAAGGGTGTAATAAGGGCAAAGGTTCCTAAACATCCCTTAGCTGAGCCTTATTCATCTAGCAATGATTCATGTGATTTGCTGGTTGAAGAGATGTTCTCCAGGATTCAAGCCCTGGAGAAAGCTCATGGGGTGTCCACTGGGGCTATTCCTCAATATTCTCAACCCCTCAGGCTGTTTCTAAGCTCATCCCTGATTCGGCTGTAGTTATTGTTATTTGTTTCTTTGTTTTGTGTTATTGTTTTAAATGTGTTTTAATCATCATTATTTAATTGTATTTTAAGGGGAGGGTGAGATTGTGGGATATGGATGTATATTTTAAAGTTGTAAGCCACCCCAGTTACATTACGCAGAGGGGCGGGATAAAAATAAATTATTATTATTATTATTATTATTATTATTATTAATAATAATAAAATAATGAGATGAAATCTTGTATCACTGTTTTAGAACAGGAACGTGCTCAGGTTGCTGTGGGGGTGCCCATGTCATTGGGTGTGGAGGCCATGCCACAATCGGACAAAGATGTCACACCTCTACCAACTGTGGTGCCACCTCCATCAGGTGAGTCGAGCATCTTATACAGCACTCCTGTTGCAGGATACTTGTGGCCATGGGGAGTGCCTGGTTATTCACAGGAACAAAATCATTTGTTACTGAAGGAAGGGACAGCTGTACCAACAGTGACACAAGCCCCACAGTGGCCACTAGCCCCACCCACTTGGGGAATGTGGCCTGGCTATTCCATGACACCCCTTACCCACTGTGGAGAGAAGGCAGAATAGAACATGCCTTAGCAACAGCCAATACAATGTGACTTGGGGGCAGCCAATCAAATGGTAGACTCAGGGGCTCAGCAGATGGGCGGCCATGGGAGGCCCTGGGAAGCTGCGCCGGGGGACCGAGGCATCCCCATGACTCGATCCTGCGGTGCAGCTTCGCCGCCCCTGAAAGTAGCGCTTAATCAGCACTCCTTTCACAAGTCAGCGAAAGTGCACCACAAAAGGCTGTGGCACACTTTCGGCGACTTTTCCGCCGCAGTGTTTGCGAACGCTGTGGCGGGAGGTCCTCCTCGGAGCACCAGCGATGCGGAGGGCCGGCTGCTCCGAGGACAACCTCGGGAGGGGGTTGGGGCACCGAGTGTGCGGCTGCCCCTCCCCTTCCCTGCCCCCAAGATGGCCTTTTAGGCCTTCTGCTTAGGCCCTAAGGTGTTAAATAAGAGGGTTGCTGACAATTGAAGTCAGATCAGGTAACAGTTCAGAAGAAAGGGACTGAGAGGGCTAAAATTCAGAAGGGAGGGACTTAGCTCTAGGACAGAACTCCGAGTGAGGGAGTTTCTGGAATTTAGGGCCTTTGCAGACTGTCAGAAATAGTGCAAATTGAACTGTAGTTTATTGTGGCACCAGAACTCTCTGACAGAGGAGTTTCAATGTCTCAAAAAAAAAAAAAAAATAGAATTCCCATGATTCCCTAACACTGAGCCAGGGCAGTTAAAGTGGACTCAATTTGCACTATATATGGCAGTCTGCAAAGGCCCTAAGTTAGCCTGAGGGCTAGTGTAGAAATAAGATTGGAAAGACCACAGTAAATAAGGACAATGTGAGAGTCATAAAGACTAGTAACTGTTGTTCTTTAGAGTTAAATAGTATGTAACAAAGTATAACCAGAACAAGAGAATGCAACATTGTAACAAATGAAATTGTTAACCATCATTCAAATGAAATTTTATTGTTGTTCACTTACAAGCTTGTTAGAACCTGAAATTATTATCTATGCTACTAAGAAATAAAGAAACCAAGATTGGGGTGTAAACCCATAGATAGACATCACATATTGGGGCAGCAGTGGGATCACAATACCTATAGGGCTGCCATCTGAGAAAAAAAAAAGTTAGTTGAAGGAGGGGTCTTCACACCTGCCTCTGCCAGCCTGTGACATAACCCAACAAGGGTCCCAAGCCAAGCAGGTCTACAACACAGTAACACACTCTGCCATTCCCTACAGTGAGTTTCTTCTTCCTCTAGGGGCAGGGGTAGGCAAACTTTTTTAGTCGGGGGCCAGGTTGCTGCCCCTCAGACAATTTGGGGGGGGGGAGCACCATAAATAAATAAATAATAAATAAATGAATAAATAAATATTTTTTAACAAATAAAATAAAAATAAAAATATGCATGCACACTCTCTCAGCCCCAGAAAAGCCATGGCAAAACCCCTGTGGAGATTTTGCCAAGAAAACCCCAAGAACAAGTAATAACAACAATAATCAATATCATCATGGCAGGCGGTGGTGGCGGCAGCGGCGGCAGGACCAGCCTGGGGCTGGTCCAAAGCCCTGGGGGGCCGCATCCAGCCCCCAGGCCTTAGGTTGCCTACCCCTGCTTTAGGGGGGTCACCTCCTCCAGTCTACTATTTATAAGATACTCTGGGGTGAATATGTAGATTTATTTTCCCTACTTTACTGGGAGATGGAAAAGAAAGATGAGGAGTTTGATGATAAAGATAAGGGGGCTTTAAAATGGTGAAAAGTTGAATGCAATTTTGCTAACTGGTTGAATGGGTTATTTATCTATGCAGTTGTTATTTCTAAGGCACAGCCCATACACGCAGTGGCCTTGATTAAATACATGAATATTATACACCGGGCTTATACTGACTACTGTGGACCTGCTTGGCTACTATATTGAGCTTACAGTTGTAAGCTTAGACACTGCATAGCGTGGTATGAAGCGGTATATAAATGAAGCTGCTTTGCTTTATATGATGAGGCTTTCTGTAAATGTGCAGCTATTTACCCTACCTTACATTGGGATCTTTTGCACTCTGAACTCTGGATGCAACTAATGACACTAGCATGCCCCATGCAAGGCGATCATACATATAGTGGACATTTCGTTCACAAATCTGGTAGCACTTAATCTACCAAGATGCAGGATGATTCTGCTAAATCCCCAAAGCTTATGTGTTGGGAATTTAGCTTTTAGGGATTATGCAACCGTAAGGTATTCAAGTATAAACATGAGTGTTTGGTCTGTAAAGGGCCACACTCCTTTCAGAATTGTAACAGAGGGAGGGGCCAATCAAATGCTAATAAAAAAGGACAATAGAATAAAAAGGGGGGAGGTGCCCCTCCACCTTCAAAAGGGTCCAAGCCCAATTAAGATATGGGTACTGGGGCATCTTTTATTCTCATACCCTAACCATGAAGTGGCCCAATATTTGTTACAAGGTTTTTGTAATAGTTTTCGCATCCCTCATGTTCATTTATTCAATAAATACAGATTTTTTTAAAATACACAAAACTGAAAAGTTATCTTAAGATACAATTAAACTATTGATACAATTAAATCTATTAAAAAGTTGAAAGATAAAAATCATTAGAAAGCATACTATTAAAATCCTTTGCAGTTATTTCCTAAAAGCCTGTTGGAATAAAAAAACCAACAACCACATTTTCAATTGCCTCTTGAAGGACAATGAAGAAGAGCTGATTAGTCCACCCAGGGAGGAACTTCCAAAGCCTGGAAGCAGCCACCAAAAAGCTCCTATCTCATGTTCTCACCAAATGTACCTGTGAATATGGTGAGACAGAAGGGCCTCCACCAAAGGTCACAAAGCTCCAGCAGGTTCTTAGAGGGAGATACAGTCATTAGTTCAGCCTAAGCACAAGCTGTATATGGCTGTAGAAGTCATATCAGTACTTCAAATTGTACCAATAAGTGAATCAGGGGGGATGCAGACCAGGGCGTCGGGGACGCCCTGGGACGGTGCGCTGCTGGAGTGAGGCACTCGCACGGCGGTGCACCGGCGGCGTCCCTGAAAGGAGTGCCAAATTGGCGCTCCTTTCAGAAGTCAGGGAAAGTGCGCCCTAAATGTGTAGTGTGCACTTTCCCTGACTTTTCCACCACAGCATGTGAGGACGCTACAGCAGGAGGTTGCCCCCAGAGCACCGGCCGTGCAGAGGGCCGGCAGCTCCGAGGGCAACCTCGGGAGGAGGAAGGGGCGTTGCTCGTGCGGCTGCCCCTCCTCTTCCTTGCCACAGAGATGACCCAATTAGTCATCTGCTGAGGCCCACAGTTGTTGTAATGGTTTGCAGCAGAATCCACATAGATGAAGACCTATAATTTTGTCCTTGTATGACACTGAAACCTGTACAGATGTTAACAATGGCCAGAATTTTGTAATACTTAAGTAAGCTTAATGTTGGTCTAAGACACACTGCAGAAATAATTTGAAACCACATTTGAATCCTGGAAATTGTAGTTTATTGTGGCAGTAGAGCTCTCTGACAGAGAAGGCTAAAGGACTCACAAAACTACAGTTCTCAGAATTCCTTAGCATTGAGCCAGGGCAGTTAAAGCATTCTCAAACTGGATTATTTCTGAAATGTATTTTGGACTTACTGTATATACTCATGTATAAGTCTAGAAATTTTAGTCAAAAATTGACCCCCAAAAACCTGAGTTGACTTATCCACAGGTCAATATAAGTAATGTACTTTAACTCTTATTTAATCATGGGCCATCCCCTGATAAAGGGGAAGAGCATAATCTGTCCTGGGAGCACTGACCTATCTTTATTGTCTCATTCATCCAGCCTTTAGAGTGAGCATAAACAGTTATGCCTGCTGGAATTTTGTAAGTTCTTTGGCATTGTCTACCTTCACTTCATCTTTTAGATCTTTTGTTACATGCCTATAAGTTTTACGCTCGACTTATCCATGGGCCATATCAAAATCCATAATTTTTGCTCCAAAACCTGACCTAGACTTATACATGAGGTTGACTTATAGTCAAGTAATACAGGACTCTGGATAATGTTGGAATTTTAGCCATTTGCATAATATAAGTTTTTTCTGGTTAAAAAAAATTCTGGGACAAAAATCTATTGATTTAAATTAAATAATCTATTGATTGGTGTCATGATGATACTTTTGTTATTTCAACCAATGCAGGTGTTTTTTTTTTGTTTTTTTTTTTTGCTGGGGGGGGCATTATCTATCTGTTTGTCTATCTGTCAGTCATCCATCCATCCACCCATCATCTATCTATCCATCCATCTATCTTTCTGGTAAACCATGATACAGCAAACAGAGGTCTGGTCCACTAGTTATCAATAGACTGGTTCCACTCAAGATACATTGAAATAGAGGGAGGGAATAACCTATAAAAACAAAAAAGAGTACATTTCATTTTATTTCAGCCTAATCTTTCCTGGTTCTAGGTTTTTGGATAAAATACACATTTACTTACTTATTTATTGTTATGTTAATACACATTAATGAAGAGGTCTCTTTATGTGCATAAGGTGTAAGACAAGAGAGATTTTAAAATATGACAGTAAATTACATTTATTCAATGAAGAAAAAAATAAAATAAAAAGATGGAAACCATGCTATCCATGCTATCCTGTATTGAAGATAGCTGTTTTATAACTTCTATTGATAACAGCTGCTTCATGTCCAATGATAATTTCCAATATAACTAACATTCTAAAGTAAATAACATAAGGACCATTGTTATGAAAATCACTAATGAAAGGAAAAAATGCTTAATTGGCTGTTTTATTTGTTTTTAATCATTCTATATTCTTCTGTTTTGCTATATTTTCATTCACAACTTCCTCCTCACTCTAACTCTATAGTGACTCACCGCTGAATTGAGTTTGTTTGCAAGTGTGTTCTTGCCTTGGCTTTCACATTTCCACAAATTGTGTAGAAATTGTTTATGTTAATGTGTGGGGCAACTGATATACAATAGGCTTGAGCTTCTTCTTCTTCTTCTTCTTCCTCCTCCTTCTCTTCTTCTTCTTCATCTAAATGAAACCTTTAAGATTAAAATATATTCTTTTAACAGGCAAAGGAGGATGTTGTTTTGTGGATTTAGACATTAACAATATACAAAATTTTAAAGAGAAGAAATACAGTATCCCAATGCCACCATACCTGTGAAGAGGCAGGCAGTTCAGTGATTCTCCTTCCCCCCCCCCCCATTGTTCCTCTGGCAAGGAAAGAATAATTATTTTCTAGCTATATGAGCATAGAGACAATCCTGGATATGTAGAAAGAAGAAGCTTGAAGCCTTGTAGACATGTGTGTTTGGGGTCGAAGCAGGTGGGGAGAATATGATTAAAAAAAACCAGTAGTTACCATGATTGAAAAGACTGAGAGATAGTAGAGGAGTAAAGAAATTAAACTGAGATTTTCAGAAAAATGCAGAGGGTTCCAAGATGTCAAGATAAGTTGATGACAAAAGGGAACAGAAAGGCTGCTGCATGATTCATCCCCATAATAGTAATTGTAGTGAAATTTCTGTGGGCAGATCAAGTGGGAAACTGTAAGATTATGGAAAAGCAATTAAAGTTATATATGGAGGATGGACCGAGGGATGCTGCTTCAAAAAGGAGATTAAATAATCCCTATTGGAAAAAAATACAAAATGAAACATACGAGTTGCAAGAAGCATTTGACTAGTTATTTAAAATATGTAAAATTGGTCTACATGTCACGGAACACACACAGAGACACACCCTTGACTTTCTGCTCTGCTTTACTGACTTTTTGTTCATTCTTTTAGCCAACATCCTATGGATAACATTGGAATCTCTTCCCAAAAGCCAGTGTGGGCCACTCCAGGCTAAAATGTCAGATTTCAGCAATATGCTGATGGCAACAAAAAGGACCTCTTTTTTATTTTTAGAAATTAAATCCTGCTGCTTATCTGAATTTTCTGGGTGTGACTGCAGCAAAAAGTAACATTTCATATTGAAAACAAGGGAATAAAAATTTCCCTCTCCACTGCAACGTTGCACTGCCCTCATCATTGACACAGCAGCACTGTGCCAAGTTTAGTATTCATGCTAGGGCCTTAGGCAGTGTAAAATGGAGTTTTGACTGAATGTAATAATAATAATAATAACAATAATAATAATAATAATAATAATAATAATAATTTTTATTTATATCCCGCCCCTCTGCCAGGCAATCGGGGCAGGATATAAATTGACATCATACATACTCCTGTTCTTGGAAATAGCAGGAAGTCCTGTCCTAACTTTGTCTCTAGATGTAGTTTGCCATCAGCCACAGAAGCTTCAGTGATTGTAGTGTAAAAAAAACAAAATCACAGAGTTGGAAGAGACCACCAGGGCAATCAACTTCAACCCCTTGCCATGCAGGAAGATATTATCAAAGCACTCCCAACAGCTGGCCATCCAGCCTCTGTTTAAACATTTCCAAAGAAGAATTCTCCACTACACTGCAAGGCAGCATGTTCCACTGTCAAACAACTCTTACATTCAGGATGTTCTTCCTAGTATTTAGGTGCTATCTCTTTTCCTGTAGTTTGAATCCATTGCTCTGGGTCCTGCTCTGTGGAACTATAGAAAACAATCTTGCTTCATCTTCAATGTGACATCCTTTCAAATTTTTAAACATAGCTATCAGTATATATTTGTGCATAAGCCTAATAAGAAGGGTAATTGTGTATTGGTGAGTTGCTCACTGCTGACATTCATTTGGATTCTTAAATACAATATGTGGGTTTCCAGTCATCATAATGTGACACAATATGACAGTAAAGGCCACAAGATTTAGACAGGCAAATTGGTAATTGTGAATGATTTATTAATATAATGTGTTGGAAAGAATAGTGGGGCTAAATATAAAGGAATGAAGGAAGAACAGAAGGAGAATAGGAATGATATCTAGAATTAAATCCAATTGCTAGTGTCAACTAGAGTGGAACCATTGAATCAATCAAATTTGCACAAGTGTTGACTTGACATGTTTCCATTAATTCTACTCTGGATTTTGTACTATGTATACACTGGTTGTGTCTAACAGTTGGACTCAACCCTCATGCTTTATACAATATTATTCAGCTGAGTCAGCTGTTAAATCTGTATTATTCATTGGGCAAATTAGATAGTACTTCATGAACAAGAAACAGAAGAACCAGGCAACTAATTGAGTAAGCAATAAATGGAATGGACAATAATGAGTTAAGGAGACAGACAGACATTTAAATATTTGAACTAATTCGGATCATAATACTCTTACAATGCAATGAAATTAAACAGGTAAGCTGATTAAAATTTAGTAGAGCAAATGAAAGCAATAAGCAGACAACTAACTGAAATATCAAAGACATTGAAGCAGAATGAAGGCTAATTTAATTATTAAACAAATCAGCCTATGATTGATAAAGTAATTTTAGAAACAAGCATACTTTCAGGGAAAGAAAAGAAGTACTTAAAGTGTGCAAAGTATATTACTCACTGTGAAAGCTGTTACCAGAACAGAGTGCAGAAAGGCAGCTTGACAACAGTAGCCAGGCTGAATTACTAGCCTAGCTAAACTTATCCTAAACCTATACTGGGAAAATTCTAGAGCTACAGAGAAAGAAGGGCTGCCATATTAAAAACAATACTCAGTCAGCAAGGGATAAGAGAACATACATAGTCAATGGATAGAGATCATACATAGAGAAACCACGAATTCACAGAAGAAGGGCAAAGAAACAAGACTCCAACACAAGACTATACTTCATGTGTAAGCTGAGAATTGTCCCTCTGATCCAAGAAATCCTGCTTTTTAACAATAGCAATAAGAAACAAAAATCCCTTATGTCCCTATCCTGTGTAGCCGCCTTCTTACTCCATAGCCTCCATAAACAGTAGCAGTGGTCAAAAAGAATATTCCCATATTTTCTCTTGAAACAGAACATTTCCAGATGAAAACTCTTTCTTGCTGTGATTTCACTTATTATATGAATTAAAATTTCAGTGGCAGCATCTACACTCTTTTTACAAAAATAATTCACATCAAATTCCATGCTAAATGGACCCCAAAGAGCTATTAGGGAGGGGGACACTTAAGTTTGCTGATCAGTCCTGAACTCTGTCGCACATGCATACACATACACATTCAGACCACACCCAGATGAACAAATTATGTTTGATAAAACTTCATTTAAAAATGTCCATTCCAGGAAAAAATAAAGCCAAATAAAGGATTCTGAATTGTTGGGAGTGCGAGTGAACCCAACATAATTTATGGATTGGCTTGAAAGACTTAGGACTTTATCACAGAAGGCTGGTAAAGCACTGTTTCCATGAGATGATGATGTATTTGGTTGTTTTCACTGCACAATGTGGTGATTGTCATGTCCCAGGTTTGCATTCTATCTGTTTCTGGAGTGCTCCTCTTCATTGATAGGTAAACTTTGTTAATGCCTTCTAATTGCACTGCTTTTCCACTATGGATTTCCGTATCAAGTGCCTCCTGCAGCAGTTCTGCTTCTCAGGCATACTTCTGCTCCTCTCTCCCTCCCCCTTCCCCTCACAATTCCCAAGCAAGCTATTTTCCTTTTATTTTCTATTTCTTTTCTCTTATGGTATTGACATAATTTTGCAATTGCAGTAAAAAAAAAAAAGTTGAAAGGCACGCATGCACAGGGTAGGGCACACAAGGGTCAGGAGGTGGCATTATAGACTCATTGCAGAAAACAGATTGCACAACTATGGATCACCAAAGCAGCACCAAAGCACTATTGTGGAAAAAATGATAATAAATGATGCCAGACTGATAGCCTTCCATTCTTAAACCAGTGCAATTGCCACAGGACAGCAGGCTAGCATGATAATGTTCTTACTATGAAATTTGTTTTGGTCTCATTAGATAACTTGCCACGTTTTGTGGATCTGTGATCAAATATATGAATATAAACTCTATCATAGACAAACACTATCAATAATAGCTGGCATCCTGTTGGGTAGCCCCAATTAGAATAGACCTATTCAATCAATTATTGAATAGTGAGGGAACAAATACATCAATCCAAATGATTTACTGCGTCAGCTCTAAGTCATGACTAACAATAGGATTTAGGCCATAGGATGGCATTGTGCCCTAATTAACTTACTAGCCCAGGTAAGTATGTTCAAGATCGCAACCAAGTTACAATATTAGCTGAAGATAAAGAGAATCAAGAAACATAATTCACTGGTTTGGTCAATAGTAACAGTAAGTCTTTTAGACATAATGTGACAGGTGTACTCATGTAGCTTCTCCAAGGAGAAAGTCCAATCCAATGGGCTATCAATTGTTTTCTTCGGGGAAGAGTGCCTAATTGTCACTGCTTGGAAAGCCCCTTTACATGAGGGCAGGGACTCATTCTTCATATTATAGTTCCATACCCTTATAATACGGCCTCCTCTGACTGCACCATGCTGCTTCCACTTCTTCACTCATTGCTTTCATAATTACTCTGCCAGTACCCTGTTCAACTCGATCTACTATCTACTTTGACACTAAGGACTACAGATGTGCTTTGCTTGATTGTTCCTTTACATTGCTCCTCTGCTTAGATTCCAACTGAGTCCCAGAGGTCCTTGACAAACCCTTCCTCTAGCCAAATGGAATAGAGCTGAGTACCCCATGATACCATGGAACCTGGCAAGAAATTAGTGGTAGCATGATTACATTCATATCAGTAGACTACAATGAACAAAATGGGCTGTAAAGCTAGGTATCGGTGGATGATCTTTTAGTCTTTCATTTTCTGGAGTCACTGGAAGGTGGCATGGTCTATAATGACGATGCAAGTTAGTGGCACAAAGTTAGTGTTATAACTTGCTTTATTTAAGTCTTTTTGGTCCAAAACACTGCACAAATAATCCAGTTTGAGGCAGCTTTAATGGCCCTGGCTCAAAGCTAGGGAATTCTGGAAGCTGTAGTTATGTGAGACATTTAGCCTTCTCTGTCAGAGAGCTCTGGTGCCACAGTGAACTACAACAGCCTGGCCACAGTGTCCCAGCATTGTTCCAAGGCATTCTGAAAGGAAAATAGCAGCCACCATCACCTCAAACAAAACAAAACAGAAAACCAGAAACTATTCAGAGAAAATCTTGAAAGTGCCAGAGCGGAAGACTGGATAAAAGAAGGATCGAAGAATTTTTCAAACAAAATATAATGTGCTCAAGAAATTTCACTGAGCTCTGATTTCATCAGTTCTCACTTTCACCAGATCCTGTCATTTTACTCCTGCCTAAAGTCTTGGTGTTGCTGGTGTTAATATACTAGCACTCATGCAGAAGAAACATTTTGTTATGTATTGTAGTCTTAATTATGGTTTCATACCTGAGAGCACATTCACGTAGGCAAAAGGAATTTATCAAAGAAGGAAATGCAATATACCATATTTTCTGGCATATAAAATGACTGGGCATATAAGACAACCCCCAATTTTCCAGCTAAAATATAGAGTTTGGGATATACTCTCCATATAAGACAACTCCTCTTCCAATGCACACCAAATATTTTTTTTTAAAGAATCAGATTTGATTTCAATATGGTAATTTTAATTCAAATGCTTATGACATGCAGGTACTTAGTAGGAAAACTGTCACTTATAAACAAAACAAACTACAGCTCCCATGTTCCCTAGCATTTATTTCTGCAGTGTGTTTTGGACTTTACTTTTTAAAAAATAGTCCAGACTTAAATGCTGCTTTAAAATTATTTCCATCTCCCAGCTATGAGATGGTTGGGGGGAAATGAGAAAGTGTTGGGGAGAAGGATTGCCAATATACTAGGTGATGCATTCTGGGGTATGTACAATTTGCAGCCAAGTAAGTGACCCCAGGCATGTCACACACTTTCAGCCTCAGAGGATGGTAATGGCAACCCCCATTTGAAGAAACATGCCAAGAAAACCCCATGATAAGGTTGCCTTAGGGTCGCCATAAATCAGAAAGGACTTGAAGACACACAAGAACAACAAAAAAGTCTGCAATTGTTTCATAGGTAGTACATGGGAATAGGAGCCAGCATGGTGTAGTGGTTTGAGTGTTGGACTACCACTCTGGAGACCTGGGTTTGATTCCCCACTCTGCCATGAAACTCACTGGGTGAACTTGGACAAGTCACACATTCTCAGTCTCAGGGGAAGGCAATGGCAAACCTCCTCTGAACCAGTCTTGCCAAGAAAACCCCAGGAGAAGATCGCCTTAGGGTTCTCTTCCCCCTCCTCCCACCTTGCCACACCTTTCCTCCTCCTCGTCCTTTCTCCTGGCTTCTTCCTGCCTCACCACTCCCATCCTCCTTGTCCTCCACATGCTCTTGCCTGGCTTCTCCCTCCTTTCTCCTGGCTTCTTCCCTCTTCTCTCCTGGCTTCTTCCTGCCTCACCACCCCTGTCCTCCTTGTCCTCCACATGCTCTTGCCTGGCTCCTCCTTCCTTTCTCCTGGCTTCTTCCCTCTTCTCTCCTGGCTTCTTCCTGCCTCGCCACTCCTGCCCTCCTTGTCCTCCACATGCTCTTGCCTGGCTTCTTCCCTCCTTTCTCCTGGCTTCTTCCTGCCTCGCCACCCCCATCCTCCTTGTTCTCCATGTGCTCTTGCCTGGCTTCTTCCCTCCTTTCTCCTTGTTTCTTCCTGCCTCACCACCCCGTCCTCCTTGTCCTCCACATGCTCTTGCCTGGATTCTCCCTCCTTTCTCCTGGCTTCTTCCCTATTCTATCCTGACTGCTTCCTGCCTTGCCACCCCCATCCTCCTTGTCCTCCACATGCTCTTGCCTGGCTTCCCTCTTCTCTCCTGGCTTCTTCCTGCCTCACCACCCCCATCCTCTTTGTCCACCATGTGCTCTTGCCTGGCTTCTTCCCTCTTTTCTCCTGGCTTCTTCCTGCCTCACTACCCCTGTCCTCCTTGTCCTCCACATGCTCTTGCCTGGCTTCTTCCCTCCTTTCTCCTGGCTTCTTCCTGCCTCGCCACGCCAGTCCTCCTCCTCACCCCCTTCCTCCTCCTCTTGCCTGGCTTCTTCCCTCCTCTTGCCTCTGTCCTCCTCCTTGTCTTTATACCCAGTGTATAAAACGACCCCTGGCTTTAACCCAGATTTTCCTGGGTTTAAAAGTTCTCCACTATCTGCAGTCCTGTCTGGCTGCTTTCTTTTCCCCACTTTCTTTTCACTTTTTGCTTTCATATTTTGTTCAATAATAGTACAATATTTGTATATTTTCATCCTTTTTTAAATTTTAAAATTCTGAATGACTAAATCATTATAAGAAATGTACCAAAAACTTTCAGAAATGAATACTGCTTGCAATAGCACAGCACCGCCAGGATTAATATACTGCCTTTCCAATTCTACACTAAAGCAAATTTCTAAAGTGTTCTTCTTTGTTGCCTATCTTCATAACTTTACAAGACAGTAACCTCTGTTCAACTCCTGCAGTGCAACACACTTAAGACAAACAACCAGGCTCTTTGTTGCAATTGTTTACAAGAGAACCTCCTTTTTTTATACCAGTTTTTTTCTTTCAAAAAACCTCCAGAACTGTGGAGGTATATGTTCTCTTTATGAATCATTAACCTGACTTTTAATCCCTTCTAAACTATCCATCTCCATTTCTCACTGATGGAAAATCTCAAGCTACAATAAACACTTAAGTGAAGGACATTCTTTATTGTCTTTCTTTCATTATTTATAGTTATTTCAGTAAAGCAGTATGCTTTAAAAAAACACACCACACACCACATTATCAATTTCTGTGAAGGAAAATTACAAGCAAGATAGATTTGCAGTTAAATACAAATGTTCAAAATACTCAGGGCCTTGTTTTTCTGTGGCCATGCAGGAAAGTCAAGCATTTCAGACATGATACACAACCATGAAGGCTGAAAAAAGTAATTCAGGAGAAGGACCTATTGATTTGATAATTGCCTTCACAATTTGAAACTTTCCTGGAAGATTTTTGCTTTTGTCCCTTTTTTGCTATTTACTTCCTTCATTGTCTCAATATCAGGGATGGTTAAGAAATATGTTTGGTTCAATCTTTAAGAACTTTCCAAAATGAGTATTTTTTCCCCCATCAACCCATTGGAGAAGAATTGGGGATTGGAAAAAAGTTGAATAAAGTTGAAAGGTTGCCTACCCCTGCCCTAAGGTAAACATATTTTCTGGGGCTGAGAGTGTATGACTCACTCAAGATCATCCAGTGGGTTCCCATGGCCAAGCATATCAAACCCTGGTCTTCAGAATCATAATCCAAACTGACACATGTCCAACCCTATAAAATAAAGACAATAGTTCTTGATCTGTCTTGCCAACTTGGTGCCCTCCAGCTGTTTTGTACTGGAACTCTCATCATTGCAAAAGAGCAGGGCAAATGATCAAAGATATGTGAAGTGTCCAAAAATCTAAAAGGTACCATACAGTTGTATTGAACTAGATGGGGCAAGTGTTTGATTCAGTATTATTCAGTCTCATGTGAGTACATGCCTTCAGGAACATTCCATGTGAAAATATGGATAACTTTGTAATATTTGTTTTCTTATACCTCTTGTTTCTTGGTTGTGCTTAGAATAGTAGAATCATAGAACTGTAAGAGATCTCAAGGGCCATCTAGTCCAACCCCCTGCCTTGCAGGAACACAGAATCAAAGCACCCCCTACAGACGGCCATCCAGCCTCTGTTTAAAAAACTCCAAAAAAGGAGTCTCCACCACACTCCAGAGGGGTGTATTCCACTATTATATATTGTAACAGCTTCCTTCTCTGTTACATATTGCTGTACACAATACAAGAAAAACAAATTCACACTTTCAATCACATCTTCTGCACAGTTTTAATTGCTGAAATTTCTATGTCATATATAAAAATATTGTATGCTGTATTTAGGCACTAGTGGTTTGAGCATTGGATTATGATTCTGAAGACCAGGGTTTGATGCCATGCTTGGCCATGGAAACCCATTGGATGATCTTGAGTGAGTCATACACTCTCAGCCCCAGAAAATATGTTTACTTAGGGTGTTGTAAGTTGGAAATGACATAAAGGCATGTAATGCCACCAATATCAACAATAAATGCTGTATTCTCATTTTCTGAGTACCTGCATGGTGTAGTTGTTTGAGTATTGGACTAGGAGTCTGTGGATTCATGGTTTGAATTGCCACATAGCCATGGAAACCTACTGGGTTACCATGGGCAAGTCATACTGTCCCAGCCTTTTGCAAACCTCCTTTGATAAAATCTATCCAAGAAAACCATCTGAGAGAGTTACCATATCTCAGAGTTGACTTGAAGGAATACAAGAAAAACAAATTCACACTTTGAATCACATCTTCTGCACAGTTTTAATAAACATAGGGCCTGAACAGACTGCCAGAAATAATCCAGTTTGAGACCACTTTAACTGCCCTGGCTCAGTGCTAGGGAATTATGGGAACTATAGGTTATTGTGGCACCAGAGCTCCCTGACAGAGAAAGCTCAATGTCTCAGCAGAACTACAATTCCCATAATTCCCCAGCATTGAGCTAGGACAGTTAAAGTGGTCTCAAGTTGGATTATTTCTGGCAGTCTGTTCAGGCCCTTAGATTCTTCTCCCTTTTGGTGAATTATGCCATTGGGGACAATGAAACTTGAATATTTGTGAAATTTCGGATTTACAGGGGAAGGGACAGAACGTATTACCTGTGAATCTGGAGGGACCACTGTAAACAATAGGAAGAAATTCTTGATGGTAAGAGTTGTCCAACAGTGGGAAAGAAAGGTTTAGAAGTTGATGGTCTCTCTTTCTTTGAAAGTTTTTAAATAGAAATTGGATTGAAACATAGAAATGCTTATTGAAATGCTTTAGCTGTGAAGCCCTGCAGTGACAGAGGTGATGAATGATAATCCCTAATCTATGTTCTATATTTCTGTATTCTGTGTTCTATACATATTCTATTATTTCACACAAAAGTCCCCGGTCTCTACAACTGAATTATGCTCTTGCCTCCATTTCCCCCCCAGAAGGCCTCACCCTTCTCTCTCCAGCTGCATGGACTTATTGGTGAACTGAACTCAAGACATCACACCCAAAGAAAGAATTATGTATCTAGATAAACAAATCAGGTCTAACCCTACCATTAGACATAGAGAAGTAGACTCCTCTGGCAGCATATATTGTGGGGGCATGGAATGGTAGCATAGTGTGCAGTGACAGAGTTCTGTGTTTTATGAAACAAGCCATGAGTTTCTCAAGTTATTGTACTGCCTACAGTGCTATGAAATATGATATCCAGGTAATAATTTTGAAATAAGACTAAAATGCCAGTCTGGACAGGTTCCTGCATTTTTGATTTGTGTGTATAGGCTGGAGAGATCTTTTCTAGTGTTGTTGTAGTTCAATGACCACTGTCTGAGGTCAGGGATGGAATGCTCAGGAAGACTGAAGTATTCTGCAACTGTTTTTTGTGTATTCCCATTACTAATTTCAAATTTATGCCCATTTATCATCTGGCTCAGAGACTGGCCTGTTTGCCCAATGTGTATGCTGAAGGTCATTGCTGACAGAGGATAGCATATATCACATTAGATAATTAGCAAGTAAAAGTACCCCTAATATTGTGGGTGATGTGATAAGCCTTTGTGATAACATTTCCTGAGTAGATTTGTGGGCAGAGTTGATATTGAAATTAGGGGCCTTTACAGACTGCCAGAAATAATGCAACTTGAGTCCACTTTAACTGCCCTGGCTTAGTGCAAGGGAATCATGGGAATTGTCATTTTTTCTGAGACATTGAGCCTTCTCTGTCAGAGAGCTCTGGTGCCATAGTAAACTAAAGTTCCCATGATTCCCTAGCACTGAGCCAGGGCAGTTAAAGTGGACTCAAGTTGCATTATTTCTGGCAGTCTGTAAAGGCCCTAAGTGTCTGTGAGGGGAATATTAATTTAGTTCAATGAATGGGCTGAGTTACAAGCATCCCCATGATACTTCCCAATGTTTATGGAGGTGCTGGGATAAAGGATTGCAGAGGCAGAATTCTTCAATCAATTGTACTTTATAAAGGTGAACACACACCATATGCACAAATGCACACAGACACATACAAGAGCTAGGAAATAAAGAGGTGAGCATTGGAATAGATCAAGAGGCTTCACTAATACTGATAATTACAATTGACGTGGTCGCTCCTTGAAGATGTGATCAAACAGTGGGGACATGGGATCTGGCTGCTCTGGGACAATTGAAGTGTGGCAGTGGTGGATCATAACTAATGGAGTTCAGAGTGATGTGGAGTCAACTTAAAATCCAAAGAAGTCTGGGGAACAAAGGACATTTTGGATCTTGTATATGGCAAAACTAGCCTGGGGCAAAGACCAGGTGTCCTACGTCAAAGCTAAATCTGCATGAGAATGGTCACTTGAGATGGAGGTCTTTGAAATGAGAATTAGGGTAGTAAAAGGAGCACTCTCCAACTTGAGTACCAAACATCCTGTGATGAATTGCCTAGCCTTCCTAAGATATGTGTGTGAATCTCCCTGTTATCACAACTTCCAAACTGCCTACATGATCTCTCACTTTATATCTCATGGTAGGTGCATTTAGGGTACATTTAGGGTCATGGAGGGACAAACTTCACCACATTTTATATTAAAAATGGAAGGCTTCCAGCTATCATAACAGTATTTGAGGGGGGTTGCAGACTGCCAGAAATAGTGCAAATTGAGTCCACTTTTAGGTTTAGGGTTAGTGCTAGGGAATCATGGAAATTGTTTTTTTTTTCCCTGAGACATTGAGCCTTCTCTGTCAGAGAGCTCTGGTGCCACAATAAAATACAGTTCCCATGATTCCTAACCCTAAAAGTGGACTCAATTTGCACTATTTCTGGCAGTCTGCAATCCCCCTGAGTTTGTGGCAAGGTCTTGTATGCATCCTCCCATAGCTAAGTAACTATTTGCAATTGTAAGGCTGTCTGTAAGAGATAAGTCCTGGACACAAGTCTTCGGGGGGAAGCAGACGACTGCTTCCGGGATGCCGCCGGATGGAGCGCTGGCGGAGCAGAGCCTCCGCACCACGGCGTTCCTGCAGCGTCCCTAAAAGGAGCTCCAAATTGGCGCTCCTTTTAGATGTCAGGGAAAGTGCACCCTAAAAGCAGGGGGCACACTTTCCCTGACTCTACCGCTGCAGCGCATGCGGTCGCTGCGGCGTGAGGTCATCCCCAGAGCGCCGGCCATGCGGAGGGCCGGCGACTCCGAGGGCGACCTCAGGAAGAGGAAGGGGCGCCGCTCGTGCGGCTGCCCCTCCTCTTCCGGGCCTCGAAGACGACTCTATTAGTCGTCTGCCGAGGCCCTTCGTCAATGTCGGAGCACAAAATGTACTTTGAGACTAAGGGTGAATCTACACTGTAGAAATAATGCAGTTTTGACCCCAATTTAACTGCCACAGTTCCTGGGATTTGTTGTTTTGTGCAGAACTTCCCTTTGGCAGGGAAGGCTAAAGAGTTTATAAAAATACAGATCCTAGGATTCCATAGGATGGAGCTACAACACAGCACAGATGCACCCTAGGGGTTCACAATTTGTTCTTTAAAACTGTGTAAAATCCATCATCCTGTGTAAAATCAATTGCTTTGTACAACTAGTGAGAAAAGGCATTTAGTTGTTTCAGTGAAAAACAGGTAAGTATTGGTGGAAAGGAGGATTACCTGGAAAATATTGAAATTCTGATTATGAATGCTTTGTTACTCTAAATATAAAGGCACTGTATAGAAAATAAGCATCTCTGCTCATGTTTTGGACATCATCCCAGAAATTTGATGTAGTAAGTTGGCTTAGCATAGGGAGCTCACAGAGACCTTGGCTACAGCAAAAATTATGAAATCAAGGTAGCACAAATCATATTCCCATCTTCAAAATAATGAAAGAAAATGTTCTCCAGTGCATTATCAAAGAAATGGAAGAGAGCAAGAACAAGAGCAAGAGAGTGCTATTTATATATTTCCTGAGGTTAGCAAGAAGATCTTTGTATTATTTCTTTCCAGAACTACCTTCGCACAATGCTGTAGAAAAGAATAGAAGTGTATCTCTTTATTGACAAAGCAGTTAAGACACATTCCTATATGCACCTACTGGAGGCTAGACATGTATGTCATTGTATTGTAAACCTTCTGAACTGAACACACACATAGAACATATAACAATCTTTCACACTACAATATAGATCTGTGCTTTCATTTTAACAGCCTTGGCAGCATCCTATGGAATCTGACATTTGCATTTTAGGAAAGGGTATTTAGAAGTCTCAGCCAGAGAGCTCTACCAAACGTCATACTACAATGGTACACTGTGTGGCATGAAAGGACCTTAATATATGTAAGAAGTCACTAAATCTGAATCCAATAGCATCTATTTCCCAATGTAAATATGCTTTGGACTCTAATTTCACTTTAAAGCAGGGCTTGTAGATTTAAATGAAGCTTTCTTCAGAGTAACTCTTATCTGGAGCAGCTGTACCTTTAGGAGCAAGGCTCAGATTGACACCATTGGTATTTGTCTTGGTGGATTGATCTTCCATTTTCATTCTCCCCATGAACTGCAGAGTTCTTCCTAACCTCAAGAGACTTTTAACATGTTTTTTGCGGAAAATTCCTTTAGGTTTTGATATCTGCCAAAAAAGTGGAAAATTTTGGATACAACTCAATATCCACTTGTAATATTCATATTGTAGAAGGAAATGGTGAATTTGCCCCAATGCATCCAGCCCTTTCTCTTAACCTAGTGCTTCATTCTTTTATCAATAGGAAATAATAGCATTGTTTCATTCAACATTCAGTGACTTGTGGTTTCTCAGAACAGACATTTTTTGAGAAATTGCTTTTTGGAGATCCCATAAATTATTTGAGAAATTTTCCTTTTCACCCACCACACCATATTTTTTGAATTTCACCTCCTTAAAAATGAGAGAAGAATTTTCAAAGATTGATTTCACTCAGTCCCACTTTTGGGGATATATATATAATCTCACCTGTGTCAGGGATGATGGGAGTTGTAGCTCTTCACCTCTGGCTCTAACTCACCACCTTGTTATGCAGCAGAGCTGACCAGCTTTGATCAGTGGTTAATGCTTTTCTCCAAAGCAGCAGAGTTTCAGAGAATAGGCTGAAGACCCTGACTAACTCTCCAAGCCTTCTCACTCTTCTTCCCCAGATGTCTCCAAACTTTTCCAGGATTCTGCTGGCTCTTGTATCTTCACTCAAGACACCAGACAACTCAGTAGTCTTATATAAAAGATCTACTTTATTCTACTATATACAAGTACTATATGCCCAATAAATCACAATCTCTACAAATCTCCTCAACTACCCACAATATCTCCAAAACTAGTCCACAAAAATACATTGGCAAACATTGCAATTATTATAGCCATTGTTAATCACCACCCACTAGTTAGTTTCCACCCAGTGGGTGTCTATATTTATTTTGATTGGTTCACATAGTTCAACCCATACTTAAGACCAACCCAAGTATTTCATCATTTTACCTTGTACACTTAATGAATCTCAGGTGTTTCCAATATGCATTCTATAACTCTGTCCTTGGCTCTCAAGACTTCTAAATTACATTAGCTTTTGCACCTGTAGCTTCATAATTGCTCTTGCTTAGTCATTGTGACTTTCACATACATATTTTATTTCTATCACTGTATGTCCCATGTTGCATTTTCCTTAAAGCATGTATAAGATTTATGCAGACAAGTATCTTGGCATGGTTGTATGCCATGCCCTGAATGTCTTCATTTTCTGGGCAGCATTCCAGATGTTCACACACTGAGCATAAAAGTATGGAGATAACTGCTTACAGTTCAGTGCAGTTACAGAACTCTGGCCTTTTGAAAAGGCCAAAAGAGTCATCCCTTACTCTGGTTCTGACATTGGCCTGATAGGACAATGTACATCTCCAGTTATGTCACTGGGCTTGGTGATACCTGATGCAGGAGGGGCCTGCCCCACCATCCCCTCCCACCATTTTGCTCACCTGCTGCCCTCACCATTGCCTCAGCTCCTTCCCTGGGGAGAAAGATGGGTCAGTAATGAGGCCATGAAGAATTGGGTCACCCGTCCATCACCCTTGCTGCCTCCTCAGGGAGAGACCTAAGCCAGCAAATAAGCCATGAGGGGCATGGTCATTCTTCCATCACCCTTACCACCACCATGGCTTCCTCCCTGGGGAGATAGTCAGACTGGCAACAAAAGCCTGAGGGACACTTTCACCCCTCCATTGTCCTTGTTGCCTCCTCAACTCCCTCACCAGGCAGAGTGCCAAGCCAATTATGAAGATGTGAGGAGTTTGCTTGCCCCTCTGCTGCCATTGCCAACACCTCATCAGCCTCTCCAGGGAGAAAGCCCAGGCAGCAGCAAAGCCACAAAGGGTGCACTTGCCTCTCTGCTGCAGTAGGAGGAAGGCCCCTCACCCCTCCTCTGGGGTGTCACCTGGTATGGTCCACGTCCCCTGGACCCATCCAGTGACACCACTGCACACCCCAAACCCAGTTCTGTGTTTGTAGTCTGAAAGACATTCTGCACCTTTTTCACCAGAGCAACATTTTAAAAACATTTTAAAAACAGACCAGAAACTGTTTTTACTTGTTACTTCAGATCTCATGGGAAGCACCAGAGCCCTTTGTTTGCATATGGGGGCAGGTATCTACATATAACCATTGTTGAGCACTTTGTCCCAGCCTCAGACAGCAGATGCAGCATGAGAACAGAGGCTGAGGAATGGAAGAGAGTTGGGACAATTGGAGGGCCAGGATATTTTGGGATGCCCCTGGAGTAACCTGGCCAGTGCAAAGAAGGCCCCTGATGAAGGAACCTTGCCTACTAGCAGTCTTGATCATGGGAGCTCAGTAACTGCATTTAGTTGAACAGTTCTTCATGTTCAATGGTACTTCTGGGATGGCAGATGTTCAAGAGTGGGACTTATATGTGCCTCTCTTATCCTGCCTTAGATTTACACATGTGCCATGTAAATGCCCATTATGGCATTTATAATTGGCTCCTAGATCTTTCACAAGTGAAAGAGGAAAGGCAAGCATAGTTGTAACAATCTTTTCCCCCTTTAAACTAGGAGCCTGCAAACCATGCAAACTTTGCATACCTCTAGAAAGCAATTCAAATCTCCCCTGTTTAGAAAGGCATTTAAAGATGTTTATGAGGCTTTAATGTTATTTTAATGAGGTGTCATTATTGTAACTTTAAAGCTTAGTGTTTAGTACCATAATTGGTTAAGGCTGGGTTAATTTGTATTATAGAATATTAATAATCTTTTAAACATGGCTTTGAATTAGAACACAGTCTTAAAACTGAGTTTAAAACCTCTTGTTTAAAATCTCCTGAACAATACCCCAGCCCTTGGTGATGAAAGTAGACAGGACACTTAACACTTATTTCCTACCACAATGTAGAGGGAAAGCCAAACTCTCCACAGTCTCATTAATTTGACTTCAAGAGATACAATTCTTCTCTGAGAATAAACAGACCAGAAACTGCAATGATACTCCACATAAATATGCACGGCATATGAAAGTTACATTTTGTTTCAGAACCAACTCAGAACACATTTAACTAAGGGGGCCTGCAGACAGGTGGCACAGAGCCACCCCAGGAAGCGGCGGATCAGAGCCGTGGCTACCCCACGCCATAGCCCCAATCCTCCCTTTTGCTGCCCCAAAAAGAGCGGCAAAATGCTGCTCCTTTCAGGGGCAGCAAAAGGGTGCCCTAAGAGCCGGTGCACAGCTCTTCATCACCCCTTCTGAAGGGGCGCAATGCACCAGGACGCTGCACCGGAAGGGTGTCCTGATGCTGCATGCTGTGCATAATGGTGTGTGCCATCAGGACGCCATCGGTGTGGGGTTGAGATGGACAGCGAGCGGCTGCCCTGCCCCATCTCTGCCTCCAGGCCGGCCCTTTGGGCCGGTCTGTAGAGGCCCTAAGAGAGAGGTGCCCAATCTTCTGTATAAATTCTATAGCTGTTACTAGCTATGGTTACCACCCAATATGTATGTCTAGTATATATGTACAAGGCCAGAACACAGGCAGGAAGACCCACATTCAAATTCATGCTAAGCTAAGAAGACAACCTGATTGAAGCTATTAAGCCTGAACTTCATTTTCAGCTAACCTGTTGGATTATTGTGATTAAATGACCTCCTTGAAAGAAGAGAGAGATTAACATAAAATAAATTAAAATGTATTTCATAACTTTTGACTGAGAAACTAACTTTCAAACAATTGCTGACTCATGCCAATAAAATTTTGTATGTAAGCTTAGGAAACTCACTTAAGATGTAATTTAAGAGAGAACAAGTGGGATGTAGTGGTTTGAGTTTTGGACTATGACTCTGGAGATCAAGGTTTAATTCTGCATTTGGCCATGGAAACCCACTGGGTGACCTAGGGTAAGTCACACACTGTCAACCTCAGAAAACCATATGACCTTAGGGTCACCATAAATCAGAAATGCCTTGAAGGTAAACAACAACAACAACATGTTCAATATGTATTGGAACACAGACTTGCTTTAGTATGCATGCCACTAAAAACCCTTTTGATTTGCATATCCTTCTATGGTATGTTTTACATCTGCACATGATCACCAGTTCTTCTGGCAAAAGCATAAGACATTTAAGGTAGCAGCATTCATAAACCAGAAGAAGTAAAACAGGCTCCCTGGACAGTGCTGGTTCTTCTGTTATGCTCCCCATGAGACCTTTGTTGTTGACACTCTGGTTCTAGCAAAGGCCACAGGCAGAAAATGGTTGGACAAGGTCTTCTAAGCCAGGCTCAAATATCAAACTCTGTGGGACACTAGCTCAGAGTGAGACAATGTTGGAAAAGTAGCCAAGGAGATGGTCAGGTGCCATAGGGGCTAGAGGCTAGGAATTAACAGAAGATGTGTCTAAACAAGCCAAATAAAATAATCCCACCTATGTTTTCACAGTGAGCTGTCCAAACAAAGTATGGGATGATTGGACCAAATCCCGGCCTTTTTCATTGCCTCATTGATTTAATCTAGAGGAAATAAAGTGGACATTTCCCTCAGTTTTGAGCAGTATATCTGGATATTTGTGGGGAGGGGACTCACTCCATAGCGATACCGGTCTGAAGTGGGGTGGGGGCAGAAGGGAGTTCAGAAATACATATATTTGTATGCATGGGGGATTGGGGTGTGTGGAAAAGAACCCAGAGCAGTCATGGATGTGTTTATTGGACTGGAGTTTGTTCAGAAAGGAGAACTGTGTGGACAGTTGTCCTCAACTCAACTTGCTGTGTGTAGACAAGCTTGTGGTTGTTGCAGATTAGGGTAACCTGAAGATAAAATGGATTTTTCTGCTTGTGTAGATGCACCTGGAAGTAGAAATGGGGTGGAGGCAGGAGAAGAAACAAATACTGAATAATGAATAGATAATGAATGGTAGCTGGACAAGGAAATTAGTAAGGGGAGACAGGGGCTTCTCCTGGCTCAAATAGTGGACTATGGGGGGAAGCAGATGGCGCAAAGCGCCGTCTTCAGGGCAAGGAAGGGGAGGGGCAGCTGCATGCTGGACGCCACAACCCCTTCCCGAAGACATCGTCGGAGTGCCGGACCTTCCGCACGTCTGGCGCTCCGAGGATGCCTATCCGCCACAGCGTCCACACACGCTGCAGCGGAAAAGGTGCCGAAGGTGCGCTGGCAGCCTTTTACGGTGCACCTTTGGCAATTTGCGGAAGGAGCACTATTTTTTTTATTTTTTTTATTTTTTGAAAATACAAACATACATACAGACATAAATAAACATTCATATATACATACCTTATGTACATACATACATAAATAAAATAAATCATTCTCACAATTATTCATACTTATATACAAGTTTGTTATTACTTACATTCCTTTTACACTTTATCTTTCGTTCTTCATTATTAATTCTATCTTCTGTTCTAATTTTATAGTTAATGATAACTTCTTCATCTTACCTCTTCCAACCTTCAATTGAAATGTAACCTTAATTTACACTTCTCATTATGTTTTCTTCCCCCCTTTTTATCTTCTTCTTTTTTCTTATTCATCCCTTTAATTTATTTGACTTGCCTGTTTTCCAATTTTCTATCTTTCTATAAAAGATTAATAGTCTCCCATTTTCCAATATTCCTTAACTGTTAACCATTCTTCCTCTACTTCTTCTTTTGGTTTATCTTTCATTAATGCTGTTAACATATCTAGTATCATTGCTTCTTTCATTTTATCCTCCCATTCTTCTATTGTTGGTATATTATTTTGTTTCCAGTAATGTTTTGGGGAAAAGATAAACATATTTCAAAATATTATAAAATACTTAAAGAGAGAGATTTAGAGACAGAACAAGTGAAACAAGTAATGATTCAATGGGCTCAAGATATTGGGAAAAACATCAACCTAGAAGAATGGGCAAACTCATGGAAGAACACCAACAAATATACTTTATGTCAAGATTATAAAGAAAATTATTTAAAGATCTTTTATCGTTGGTACATGACACCAACTGTACTAAATTGAATTTATAGTACGGGGAGTGAAAAATGCTGGAAATGTAACTCAGCAAGAGGAACACTATTTCATCAATGGTGGGAATGTAAGATGGCAAAAGAATTTTGGAAAATAATCCAAAAGGAGACAACTAGGATGTTGAAGGCAACAATACCATTGGACCCAACATTTTTCTTATTGAATATGACAAACATGATTGAACCAGACGTGGGAAAAAAAGTATAGAAGAATATTACTATATATAGCAACTACTGCAAGAACAGTATACGCAAGATACTGGAAGGAGCACTATTTTAGTGCTCCTTCCTGGGGCGGTGAAGCTGTGCCACGGGGCCAAGGAATGCGAGTGCCTCGGCCCCGATCCGCAGCTTCCTGGAGTGGCCCCATGCCGCCCTTCTGCTTAGGCCCTAAGTTGTGTTGCCCCTGTGATGAATCTGATGGAGCTTCTTTCACTGGTTGTAACTAAGCAGAAGCTGCCTATCATGGATGCTAGTAGCATCCTGCACTATAAAGCATCTGGTTGGAATAGGTGATTTCCAAGTCTCTTCCAACTCAGTAATTCTTTGATTTCATGATTTGATAGTCATATTTTCCTCTTTCTTTTAACTGGTTTTGTTTGAGTTATAGCTGAAGCACTCATTTTAATTGTAAAGGGGGAAAAGTTCTCACAGACAATTTGTTAATTATTTCTGTCTATAAAATTCACTCAGGTGGATAGTGACCCAAATTTTTCAGAAATTTGCAACTATACTGACTGTTTTGATCTTTGCTGGCTTCATTTGTCTGGACTACTGATTTTGTATAGTGATCTCTGGGCTGGCTGATGATCCAACAGCTCTTGCATTCCAATCACCTGTTTCCTGGGTCATTTGCTGACTTGAGCATAGGACACTAGTTTAGATTGGATATTGGATTTTCTTAGATTAGAATTTACATTTGATGTCACCTTTTTACACACACACACAGAGAGAGAGAGAGAGAGAGAGAGAGAGAGAGAGAGAGAGAGAATTTATAAGATAAAGAACATCAATACATAAGATGATCAATAAATGTTAATTAAACCAGCAATATATTTCAAACATAGTATTAGCATTTCAACAATCCCAATAGTTTTTCTTTTTAAAAAAATCTGTCCAAAATCTCATGAGAAATAAAACCTGTCTGCCTTTTAAAAAAACACCTAACTCTAGCACTAAGCTATTATAACTATGCTTTTAAGGTTAAAAAGCATATTGTTATGAAGACAGTGATTGTAAATACTGGCAACAACATAAAAAGAAGAATGTTGGATCAGAGAAAAAGTCCAATTATGGTTATGGAAAGGCCACAAGCAGTACCATTTTGCACATCATCTCTGGATCTTACTAACTGGTATTATGCCTCCCATATTGGAGTTTATTTAAATCTTTAAAGACAATAATTACTTATCGTATTATATATTGTCTATTTTTTTTAACACAATCCATGTTAATGAAATTAAACGATGTAATATATTCTTGTATATATTGCATTAGAACTTTTGGGACACAACTTTAGAGAGTTGAGCACAAAACAGAAGTTTCTAATCACTTTTTAAAGAGAATACAAACTGTTTGTTTAATGAAAAACATCTTACATGAAGAATGACATTCTGGTTGATACAGCTCTTTGTGGAATCTAAATATTTAGATAATATTCTAAACTTGTTGGTCAAATATAAACAACTAATTATTTCCCCACTAAAATGCACTATTAAAAAAATCTGATATGAACTAACAACAGAGTTTTACAGAATATCCAGAAACTGTGTTGACTTTTCGATTGAAACCAGATGCTAGAAATACTGGCTTTTGGTCTGATTCAGCAAGGAGTTTATGTTCATAAATGAATGAACAAGAAATCTTATATATTTCAAATAGTGGCCATTGGTTTGGCACTCCTTGTTCCCTGACTTGAACCCTTGACTCTTGACTATCTTAGACTCCTGGTATCCTTGACTTTCAGACCATTAACTACTCTTGGATCTCTGAATCCCTGGATCTCGGACTGTCTTGCTTCTTGGCAATCCTCAACCTACGGACAAGTTTGACTCTTTGCTTGCTGCTCCCTCGGATTGGTAACTAGGATCTTGTTTGGGACTTTCCCCTCACTTTGGCTATCAGCCCTGCTGCCTGTTTTCCAGGACACAAATCACCTCTGAGTATTTCTTGCCTAAGAAAACCTTACAAAATTCATGGGGTTGCTATTTGACAACAGGCCACATTAAGGGATACACACTCAGTACATCAGGGGTCAGCAACCTACATCGTGGGAAATGTCGAGTCGCATGAGACTCCGGGGTGCCATTTTGGAATCCAAAATGGTGCCCCAGAGGAGCCCCGTGGTGGCGCTGGGCCTCTCAGAGGCCCGGCACTGCCGAGGGAAGCCTCCTGGGGGGTACCCGTGGCAGTGCTGGGCCTTGTAGAGGCCCGGCACTGCTGAAGGAAGAATCCTGGGGGCATCCGCGGTGGAGCTGGGCCTCTTGGAGGCCCGGCACTGCTGAGGGAAGCCTCCTAGGGGGCACCCGTGGTGGCGCTGGGCCTCTTAGAGGCCCAGTGTGACCGAGGGAGCCCTCCTGGGGGGCCCCTGCCGTCGTACGCATGCACGATGCAGGGGGCGCCATTTTGTTTTTCAAAATGGCAGCGCACAGGGGGGCGAAGCGTGTGTGTGTGCAACTGGCCCCCGTGCCATTTCCCCCCGCCCCTCCAGGCCCGTCAGCAAAAAAGGTTGCCAACCCCTGCAGTACATGATACTATTTTCCTCCTCAATAGATATGGTTAGTATTTCAACCACAGTTTCTGCTTTGAAGGGAAGCACACCTATATGAGGGTTAGTAACGTAGCATTTCTCATTATATTGAGGATGTAGTTTTGAAAATCCTTTTGAGCAGTTTGACAGCTCTGGAGGTTGAAACCTTTAATTTAAGGATGGTTGCAAATCTGCTCTGGGTTTTAGTTCAGATTTTAAAGATGCTAGCAAATGTGTTGAATGCTAATTCCAGAACAGGTTCAGTATTTTTGAAAGCATCTGTAAAATTCAGAATAGAATGTAGAATGGACTCACTATCCCACTAACATTGGGGTGGCACCACCATGAACACTGTTTGAAGGTTTCTACTTTCTCCCCTTTTAAATATTACGACTACAGTGGTTAAAGAACATTTCCTTAAAATGTCAGACATGAGAGACAAACAGGGTTCTGTCCTGGGCCCAGTGCTATTCAACATCTTTATCAATGACTTGAATGAAAGAATAGAAGGCATGCTTATCAAATTTGCAAATGACACTAAATTAGGAGGAGTAGCTAATACCCCAGAGGACAGGATCAAAATTCAAGAAGACTTTAATAGATTGAAAAGCTGGGCCAAAGCTACCAAAATGAATTTCAACAAGGAGAATGTCAGGTACTGCAGTTAGGGTAGAAAAATGAGATGCATAGATATAGGATGGCAGACACCTGGTCTAAAGAGACTATGTGTGAAAGGGATCTAAGAGTCTAGTAGACCACAAGTTGAACATGAGTCAACAGTGTGATGCGGCAGCTAAAAAGGCCAATGTGATTTTAGACTGCATCAATAGAGGTATAGTATCTAGATCAAGGGAAGCAATAGTGCCACTCTATTCTGCTTAGGTCAGGCCTCACCTGGAATACTGTGTCCAGTTCTGGGCACCACAATTCAAAAAGGGTGTTGACAAATTACAGTGTGTCCAGAGAAGGGCAACCAAAATGGTGAAGGGTCTGGAAACCATGCCCTATGAGGAAAGATGTAGGAAACTGGGCATGCTTAGCCTGGAGAAGAGATGGTTAAGAGGTGATATGATAGCCCTGTTTAAGTATTTAAAGGGGTGTCACTTTGAAGATGGAGCAAGCTTGTTTTCTGCTGCTCCAGAGAATAGGACCCGGAACAATGGATGCAAGGTACAGCAAAAGAGATTCCACCTCAACATTAGGAGGAACATCTTGACAGTAAGAGTTATTTGACAGTGGAACACACTCCCTTGGAGTGTGGTGGTGTCTCCTTCTTTTGAGATTTTTAAACAGAGTCTGGATGGCCATCTGTTGGGGATGCTTTGATTGTGATTTCCTGCATGGCAGGGGGGTTGGACTGGATGACCCTTGTGCTCTCTTCCAACTCTATGATTCTATGAGAAAAGACCTCATCAGGGGAAAATCTGGACAGCAGCAAAAACTGTCCTTGCTCAGCTTCTTACCCATTACCCATAGTGTGGGGGAAGGGATGTCCTTAGCAATCCAGCTCTATGAAGTCTTGTACCAACAGTGCATTGCTATCTGGAGATTGCTCACAAATATATTTGTTCCTTGGCTCCTTTATGGAATAGCTGCTAATTTTTAGTTCAGGTTTGGTACTTGTTACTCTGTGGTGGTCTTCTCATGGATTCTATTCCATTTTAATTAGATTTAGTAGTGCTATTAGTCATACTGCTACAAGCAAGGCTTCTCAAACTGTATCACAGTCAGGCTTCCCTAATCAATAATATACTATTTTCACTTCTTCAGAAGTTGCTTGTCCAGACAGAATATAATATAATGAGGAAAAAACATCCTAGAGAAAAGAACTGTTTTCATGGGACACTGATGCTCAGTTTGAGAGGGAAACAAACATTATAGATCAAGCAGATGGTTCTTGTCCCTATCAGCTGGTAGACTAGGGGAACCAAGCAGGGATCACAGAGGAGTCAGAAACATTAGGTCTGGTTTCTCAGGGCTTGAAGTGCTGAAATTATGCTTCCAGTCCTACAGTGAGCAACCATTCATCTCCAACCCCCAGGAGTGGATGACTAAACTCATTGCACCACTTTATATCTGAATGGTGCAGCTGTGACATTTTCAATCTTCTTTTGTAGAAACTGTGAAACATACATAGGGCTTAACTTACATTTCTAGAGTCATGCAAGGAATAAGGGGCTTTTAGGATGTATAGTTTCCTTTTATTTAGTACACTGATGAACATGATAAGTCTGCGAGAAACTCAAGAGACTTTCTGGAGAAAGGGCTTTGATAACCATAGGTCTTTGTGTAATACCACAAGGCTCAGGGCCTATGCAGACAGACAGGAAAAGGTGACCTGAAGCTGCCTTTTCCCTAAGCTGCAGCAACCGCAGTGCCTGCCCTGAGGATGCCCTAAATGGGGATGGAGCAACCGCATTGGGGGCAGTCAATGCAGCTTTTCCAAGGCTGTATTGAAGTCTCACCAACCATGCCACCGGCCTCAAGGATGCTGCAAAGGCAGACGGAGCAACCGCATGGGCCGGCAGCGGCTGCTTTAATTTTTTTTCCATTCCCTCAAACATATGTACATGTGTGCAGGAACACATCTCTGCACATGTGTGCACCTGTGCAGGACCTGTCATAGGCTGGTATACAGTCTGTCACTCTCTGTGTATAAAGGTGACTGAAGTTTGGCATGCCTGCACACATGCACAGGACCTGTTATAGAGTAGTATACAGTCTGTCATTTTGTCTTTACAAAGGTGACAGAAGTTTGCCATGCCTGCGCACCTGTGCAGAACCTGTCATACAGCCACATATCATGTAAGGATTCACTGACCTTGGCTTCCCCCAAGGAGTGGGTGCAGTAGACAGGTGCCACTATCTGATTGTGCCATCCTTGGGGTGAAGGAACGAGTCTGTCAACTGAAAAGACACCTACTCCATCGTCCTCCACAAAACATGTCCCACACAGATCAGAAGGGAGGGGAGAGGTACATGCAAGGGAGGTATGTGTGGATAGACTTGATACATGTAGCTGGTGGTCATGCAAGGGACATGATCAACAGGACACACAGACAAACATTACTCCAGGAGCCCTCCCCCCATCATGCCAAGAAGTGGTGTGCAGATCTTATACACACCTGCACAGAAGAGGTCACAAAAGCCTCTTTCATGCAAACTACTGTGCATGCTGACAGTAAGTGTACATGCGACAGAATGCATTTATTGTCATAATGGAGAACAGTTGCTAGTGCGCATGTGGAGGATTATAATTAGGGTTAGGGTTTTAATATTCAAGTGCACCGGTACCAGTGCATCCATAAATGGAAGCATAGGGCACTTTAAATTAAAGCTTGCATCGTAGAGTGCATGCTCTGGATCGACAACTCAATTTCTGCCGCACATGCAGTGGTGTATTTATATGGCTGTTTTGGATCTCTGGCATCCTTTTTCTGGTGCACCAATGTCACTGCATACATATGCACATGCAAAGGTGCACATCTTTACAGAAGAAGCAGAAAAAAGTGGCTCCTTTTTCAAGTAACTTTTCTCGTCATACGACTCTTAGAGGATGCTTTCCTTCCGGCTCTTAGGTGTGTGTCGTCTAAATGCCATGCCTTCAAGTCAGCCTCAAAGCACCTCTTTTTGCAAGTCTGCATAGCCCCTAGTTAGAGATGTGTTCCCATACTGAGGGGGGATGCAGACGGGCTGCCCTGGGCCGCCCTGGGAAGTGGAGGATCAAGGCCGAGGTTGCTGGACAGCACGGCCTCAATCCTCCCTTTTGCTGGCTCAGAAAGGAGAGGCAAAAGGCTGCTCTAAGAGCCACCGCATGGCTCTTTGGTGCCCCTTCCGGTGTAGTGCATCAAAAGTCTGCGGCATCAGGACATCTTTGGGGACGGGTTAAGGCAGCCAGCGTGCAGCTGCCCCTCCCCATCCCTGCCTCCAGGACAGCACAAAGGGCCCATCTGTAGACTTTTAATGGTAGACTTTTAACTGTAGGCTGACTGACATCATTTGCAACTGTGCTTCTGAAATCCTACCTTTGTTGGTAATTTTTTTTTTTGTTTTTGTCTTTGTCCCACCCCCCATCCTCATATTATTGATGCTACTTGAATTGTACCTACTCACTCTTATCTATATGTACCATGGTTAAATAAATTAATTTAAAATTGTGGGGAAAAGACTTAGGAAGGAGCTGATAGGGAATTTCTAGAGAGATCTAAGAGAAAAGTTTCTGTTCCTTTCTTCTCATGGAGCTAGCTTTGGAGAATTCCAGTGCCATCTTCATTTTCTACTGCCATATCATGTAAGCAACTCCAATGCCAACCGAGTAGTCCAAGGCTCAGCTATCCAACATATGATGAAAAAAACAATGAAAAATGAATTGGACATAGCTCCCACTTTGGAAGAGACCCTTAAGCAGATGAAAAATGGCAAGGCAGCTAGGATTTATGGAATCCCACCTGAAGTTTGGAAAAACGGAAGTTGTGTACTCCATGCTAAATTCCACGAACTCCTTGTGAGATGCTGGGAAAAGGGGGAACTGCCATCAGATCTCCGAGATGTAGTCATCATCACTCTGTACAAGAAAAAAAGGATCAAAATCCAATTGCTCAAACTATCGAGGTATAACACTGCTCTCTATTGCTGGAAAAATCCTTGCAAGGATACTCCTGAACAGATTAGTTCCTGCTATTGCAGAAGAACTTCCTCCTGAAAGCCAGTGTGGCTTCAGAGCCAATAGGAGTACTACAGATATGATATTTGCCCTTAGACAACTGCAAGAGAAATGTAGAGAGCAGAACAAGGGACTGTATGTAACATTTGTCGACCTCACCAAAGCCTTCGACACTGTGAGTAGAAAAGGTCTGTAGCAAATCCTGGAAAGACTAGGATGTGTCCCCCAAATTCCTCAAAATTATTATCTTGCTACATGAGGGCCAGCATGGTCAAGTCAGATACAGCAATGCTTTTTCAGAGCCCTTTGTAATAACTAATGGAGTGAAGCAATGTTGTGTTCTTGCTCCAACTTTATTTACAATCTCCTTCAGCATGATGCTCCAAAGGGCTACAGCAGAGCTTGAAGAGGAAGATGGCATCTATATACATTACCATATTGATGGTAGCTTGTTTAACTTAAGCTGCCTGAGGGCTCACACTAAGACTCTAAACTATCTAGTCTCTGAGCTGCTCTTCGTTGACAATGCTGCCCTTGTTGCCCACACAGAAGCAGCTCTGCAGCGCCTAACATCCTGCTTCGCAACAGCTGAAGAGCTGTTTGGGCTGGAAATCAACCTGAAGAAAATGGAAGTTCTCTACCAGCCTGCACCACAGGACGAACACCACCATCCCCAAATCGCCATAGGCAAATCTGTACTTAAGTTCGTTCAGCAGTTCACCTACCTGGGAAGCATCATCTCCTCAGATGCCAAGATTGACAAAGAGATCGATCACAGATTAGCAAAGGCATATAACGCATTTGGAAGACTTTACAAAAGAGTCTGGAGTAACAAACACCTGAGGCAAAGCACAAAAATCAGTGTGTATAGAGCGATTGTACTGTCTATTCTCCTTTACAGGTCTGAAACATGGGTCACACTTACAACTCCTTGAATGCTTTCATCAGCACTGTATACGCCCAATCCTAAATATACACTGGACTGACTATGTGACAAATGTTGCTGTCCTTGAACAAGCAGGGATCACCAGCATTGAGGCCATGCTATTGAGAACGCAGCTGTGCTGAGCAGGGCACGTTTCTAGGATGGAGGACCATCAACTCCTAAAAATAGTACTCTATGGTGAACTCGCCACAGGTCAGCATAAGAGAGGCACATCAAAAAAACGATACAAGGACTCGCTGAAACAACATCTCAGACTTGGCCAAATTGATCATCAACAGTGGTCCGCCCTGGCCTCACATCAGGAGGCATGGAGATGCACTATCCACAATGCTGCAGCCTGATTTGAGAACTCACGCCAAACAAGTCTTGAAGAGAAACAACAACGTAGAAAGAATCACAACCAAGAAACATCACCCAAGGAAACCTTCTGCTGTGCTTTCTGCAACCAGACTTGTTTATCTTGGATTGGCCTTTTTAGTCATCAGTGCACTTGCAGAAAGCGTGGGATGAGTCCTTCCTGAATCTTCGTTTGCGAAGAAAAGCCAGAGACAGTCATCACATAGTTATTCTGAAAGTAACCATCCCTTAAACCAATCCTGTACATGGGCAGTGCTGGCATATATGTTTTATAAAAACTCTGGGAAGAACTACATGGTGAATTATGGGGAAGACAGAAACCATCATAGAGATGTGTTGTCAAACTGATTCAATGACAGAGACTAGACAGAGGTGGATCAAATGTGGCTCTGAAGCCTGGTTCAATATTCATAATGGTTTTTATATCCCACTCAACTCCCCCAGACTCCGCTAGATCACACTTTTTTCTGGCCAAAAGAAAGAAGTGATATATGGGAGCCTCCAAGAGTGACAATTCACCATTTAAATATACCACAGCCCCTGGCACTGTTTAACATAGGAAAGGTGGGCTGTTGATTTTTCCAAATTAGTTTTATAATCTCTGGACACTTCCAGTTTTCTTTGTGTGTGTGTGTGTGTGTGTTAAAATTACCTATCATCTTATGGTGACCCAATCAATTTCTTAAGGTGTTCTTAGGCACATTCCTTGCCAGGTCTTCTTCTGAATACTCCTCCTTTCCCCCCTCATTATTGACAGTCATTATGGCCTCTGAAGGACACTGCTGGCAGAATATTGGTTCCCAGAGTCAATGAAGTTGATGTTGACTGATACCAAGATTTCAAGGGTTAATTAGGGCATAAATTTATTTAAAATATTTATATCCTGTTACAATTCTATTTGTTAATTATTACAGCATCATTACTTTTGTTTGATTTCAGCTCTTTTGACCCTCCCATGTGTTTAGTATGCAGTGTGAATGGCATATGTAAGCAGTTCTTTTTTTCTTGTGATTCTGAAATTGGTATGCATATGTACAGAGCAATTTATAATATGAATAGAACAAGTGGGATGCTATGATAAAATGTTACAGTTTGGATCACTTCTGTTTAGATTCCTAGCCTGGTTTTAAAGTTTTTTAAAGGTTATTTTAATGTGTTTTTAATACAAAATCTGTGTTTTAGTTTAATTCTATTTTTTTTCATCATCTTAAGACCCTTTGTGGGCCGAGAGGCAATACAGAAATGCTATAAATAAATAAATAAATAAATAAATAAATATGCCTTTCCCATCTATTAATCCTTCTGTTTTCCCCCCTCTTACTGCCATTAGCCAACATTCAGCATTCAGTGAGCATGCTCAATCATCATAGGTCCATTTAGCAGTTTCCATCTTGTTTTGTTATTTAATTCTGCATTTGAGATTGTTCTTTGAGAGTGTAGGGAGGGCAGGCATGGGGTACACACACACACGGAGACGCACACACCATTCCACCCACATCTTTATTTTCTCCCATTGACAACAAGTTGGTCTCACTTTGGTCCTTGGAGAAATTTTACAATAATTTCTTAGTGTATACCAGGAAATGACCAGGGCCTAAAAACAATTGTTCATCCCAACTAGATTAGACCACTGAATCAATGGTAACATGCTAAACCAACACTTCTGTAAGTTCAATTGTCAGTCTACTTTGTTTGGGACTAACAATTGGATTTAGATTTCCCTAATTGTATAATTAGAAAGCAAGCAATAAAATCTGACCCTTGAAGACCAAAGACATTTCACCTAAACAAAACAAAATGAGCATGTGGATTGGTCTTAAATGCAAAAAGGGAAAGCACAAGGAATTAATGAGGCATCTCAAACAATTATACTCTACTTTCTATTTTATTGTTTCCCTATAAAAAAAAAATGTTCCTCCTATCATGTCTCCATAAATCATAAATATGCTTCCTAATCAGATTCCTTGCTGTTCAGTGATTTCCTTAAATGCCAGAAGAGGGTAGAAGGCATCATATTTGTCATCTACTCTATTGTTCAATAATTAAATATATGAAGATTGTGTGCTAGGGATGTTGGTTGAATTGATATGCTTTTCTACCAAAAATATATGATTTTTGTCATTGCTCAAGGAAGAATTCAAGATGCTGTTATATTTGCTGATACTAATGTACAATATATAAATAAAATACACCACATACAATAAATCACTATTTATCTGCATTCTACTTTTTGACAATGTCCATTTTCCTCTCACTGATTTTTTTCTCACGGGAATGTTTCTGTTAAGGTACTCTTCTGTCTTATTTGGTTACTTTTTATGTCATATTTCTTATCTGCCTTTTTATGGTGGCAATGGTCTTTTGCTTTTACATTTTCCTCTTTTATTCTTGTTTAATGCTTTAGCTTCCAGGTATTTCTTTGTTTGGGTCCTTTGCTATTATCAGTGAGTTTTATTATCCTTTGAAGAGTAACGTTGTGCTCTCAAATTCTATTTTCTTTCAGCATTGATTTTGAAAGGATTAGTTTTATTACTGTGGAACAATGTTGGCATATTCTTTAAGCTCACAGTAAATAGAAATCCACCAGGAAAGGAGAGTTCTAGCCTTATATTTTATGCCATTACTTTGAATCTTATGAGATCCAGTTTTATTGGTTATGACATAAAGGTTTCTAGTTCCGGAACTGGTATAGCAACTGCTGTTGACACTGATCTGCCAGTATTAGCCCCTCTCACATGTCTGTAGTGCATAACAAATATGAAATGTCTGTGAAAGCCAGGGGAATTGTTAAAAAAACAGAAGTTGCTTGACAAGCATTTTGTGTGCCACCCTGGGAATACAGAACTAGAGCTTGGAAATAATACTTTAAAGGTAAATACCTTATTTGTGTTGCATTACCTTGTGTTGCATTTCTGGGAGAAAAAATTATGGTTACTAACCTTAGTAGATGCTTTTCTGTGTGGAGAAGGAGTTTGTTTTGGGAAGCCTTGGGGTCATTTTGTACATTTAAATATTTTTTGCTTTAAAAATCTCATTTAAAAGCAACATATTCATCACACATAACTAATAAGTAGCACTATTCATTATCTATGAGCAGCAAGCAACAAATTTCTGTTTAAAAACTTGGATAACTTTTTAAAATAATAGCCTACATCTTATTTTTGATCCTGAGTGGAGCAGAGCTTTTGAACTGATCACCTTTACATATGATGTGTTGACTTAGCATTGGACGGTTGATTCATGGGGTCTACTCTAGTTTGGAGTAACCAACAGGATTTTAGCCATTACTAAGATCTGCTCAGAACCCTGAAAACTAATAATATGTACATGGGAAGAATTCTGAATACAGCAGGGAAACCTGTTGTGGCTCAGGAACTGCGTTATAATTTGAAAAGCTATATGGTGACCTCACATCAACAGTGAGGTTGCAGAGGAGACTAAATAGTATGGGATGGAACAAAGTTGATTGGGTGGAAGCAAAAGTAATTCCTACTAAGTTGGGCATTTTTGACTTAGAATACAAGGTGTATGCAAGTCTACTCAGAATGCAGATCTAAGCAGGACTCAGCTCCACTGAAGCAGCTTCTCCCCCCTTTCCCCACTCCCAGTTTCCATGTTAGAAGTTATTTCCACAATAAAGTGCTCAGCCTTGAGGTATTTTTTTATCTTATCACTAAATAAATATAACAGCAGAGGCAGGTTGTCGTTGGATGGAGAATGCTTAAAAATGGCATATGGTCTATAGGTGATATCTGGATGGTCCTAATTTATTTCCAAAATATGAAGATCTATATTTCTGAAAAGAGATTAATATTCATACTTGAGTGAACCTGAGTGAAATAATTCAGCCTCAAAATCAACCCAAGGTGGTGGGGACTATTCCAGATTTTAGTCTGAACTTTAAAGGATTCATCCAAGGTATCAAACTTTCTGGGAATGGAGTTCAACATCTTGGATAGCTACCTTTAATGGTTAGATAAAACCCCAAAGATGATTCAGTGCCTCAATAACATTGGAGTCTATCTATCTATCTATCTATCTATCTATCTATCTATTTTTTGGTTGCTTAATCTCATTATGCATCTTGAAATATTTCTACCCTAGCACAACAGTAACTGCAAGTGTTAAGTGGCAGAATGTGTGTGTGTTAAATTCCATGCAGTTTTTAAAACTAAATGGGGACATTCAATTGTTTAGCAACTATGGGCCTCGGCAGACAACTAATAGAGTCATCTCCGAGGCAGGGAAGAGGAGGGGCAGCCGCACGCTCGGCGCCCCTTCCTCCTCCTGAGGTTGCCCTTGGAGCTGCCGGCCCTCCACACGGCCGGCGCGCCGAGGGCAACCTCCCACCGCAGCATCCGGACATGCTGCGGCGGAAGAGTCAGTGAAAGTGCACCCTACGCTTTTGGGGTGCACTTTCACTGACATCTGAAAGGAGCGCTGATTTAGTGCTCCTTTCAAAGGCGCCGACGGTGCGCCACGGTGCAGATGCCACGGTCCCGCGGCACAGCGTCCCGCGGCGTCCTGGAAGCACTCGTGTGCTTCCCCCCTATGTTAAAATTATGATACCTGTGTTTGGTTTACCCATTCTTTCTTCCCACCACACTGTTCTATATTATTTAATATAGAATATTCTCTACCACATGCTGCATTTGCTTAATGTGTTCAATTATCCTTTTAAACAGTAATTGCATTTTGACCACTATGTGCTTGCAATGAAAAGGCTCTACAGTCAAATTAATTCCCATTGAGAGCGACAAGGGTGGTCTGTCTTCAGTACACTGCCTCAGCAGAGAAGAAAAGGCTGCAAAGAAAGAGATTTTGAAAAGAAGTTATAAGTGTAACTCAGAAGTGGCAATTTTGTAATTGAAATGTGCTTATGCCATATGGTTTATACAGTACTATACCAACTGGCTTGTAGAATGTGATTCTGGAAAAAGAACATTCTCAAGACTTTGTGAATATTAAATTAGAACACTCACAAAAGTGCCAGTCCCCTTTAGGAAAGAATCAGGACATTTGCCCATAGTCACAAATCTTGAATTGCATTGTCTATTTTCTCTCTTTCCTTCATGTCTCCCCATCCTCTGTCCACCTCCAATTCCCACTACAACTCTCTCTCCCACCCAGGACTGGAAAAGGTTACCTATTTGGATTACAAATCCTAGAAAACCCCAATGCTGACTGGGGATTTCTAGATTATAGTCCAAAAATGGTAACTGGTCCAAATTCTACTTCCATCTCACCATCTCTAAACTTCTTCTTTTTAACCAGGTATGTCTGCATCTATGTTCCATCTCTCAGGCATTCTTTTGATTCAGACTTTCCCTTTTTCTTTCTTTCTTTCTTTCTTTCTTTCTTTCTTTCTTTCTCCCTTACCCTTTTCCATTTTATCTTGCTATTTCTTCCTTTGGTTCTACTTCTCCCCAGGCCTGGTCTTAGTTATGGGTGAGCAATGCAGTGTAAGGGCCTTTGCAGACTGCCAGAAATAGTGCAAATTTAGTCCACTTTAAATTGAGGCACTGCCCTGGCTCAGTGCTAGGGAATCATGGGAATTGTCTTTTTTTCTAAGACATTGAGCCTTCTCTGTCAGAGAGCTCTGGTGCCACAATAAATTACAGTTCCCATAATTCCCTAGCACTGAGCCAGGGCAGTTCCTCAATTTAAAGTGGACTCAATTTGCACTATTTCTGGCAGTCTGCAAAGGCCCTAAGTTTATCTAACAAGCTGTAAAACCAAAGCCACCTCCTTCTGGTATTTGCATTACACAGGACACCACCTCTTTCCTGTGACACCAGTGACAGATCCATGTGCAGCATTGGATGCTGTGGTTGAATAAGGTGTCTGTACTGACAGGGCAAATTCAGTGTGGTACATGAATCTTCATCGACATATAGGAACCATGACACTGCTCTGTTCACCATTGTTATGCACCTCAATGGCATTCAAAGTGAGAAGGTGGTGAGAATCAGAACAATAAAATTGTAGGATTTTTCTCTCTGATTCTGAATGTCTGGGAATGATTCTGGAAATCTGCTACCAGAAGAAAAGTGAACAGTAAAGAGGGGCTGCCAGGGGATATACTATTTGCCTGTACAACCCTTTTACTGTTAGACTGAGACATACCAATTTATAGTGGACTTCAGAAAAACTGTGTGTACTTAGATGTAGCCACTAGTACAGCTTTAACAACCATGGTTCCATCCTGCTGAAATGTGTTGTTTGTTAATTACTTAGAATTCTCTAGAGAACTATGGTGCTGTAATTCAAGAGAGTAGACTAGAAGCCCTCTAGCAACATATTCTAACTACCTCAATTACTCCTTGAATTCTATAGAATGGACCATGGCCATTGCATTGGTATCCTGTGCAGTGTGGAGACCAGGAAGATTATCACACGAAGGCTATTAACAGTTTAAAAACTGTTATTCTAATGTTATTAAGCAAGAATGATACAATGGCAATATTAAAACACTTACTTCCACACTGGTTGCAATAGTGGGGCATGAACGATGCACAAGCATTAATAAGTAAAAATAAGTGCTTCTATATTTCACACATTGGGCAGAAGGGGTTAGCAGAGAGAAAAATGGGTCTTCTCTCGCTGCTGACACAGGAAATGATTCCCAGGCACACTGGGAGACTGGGGGATTCAATTCAGGAGATTGTCCTCCTGTTGCTTTCTGGGACTTGTAGTTTAGGAAGGGCCATTTAGAATATTCAGCTAGAGAGTTCTTAAGCCTCACTGAACTACAAACCCCAAAATGCAGCAGGAGGCAGCCAGAGCAGTTAAAGTGGATGAGCCCCATTTTAAGAGTGTAGATCAGGGGTAGGCAACCTTTCCCCTTTAAGGGCCGAGGGACTTCAGCTCCCAGAAGCCTCAGCCGTGTTGGCCAATAGTCCCATGTTGGCCAATAGCTCCTAGGATTCTGGGAGCTGAAGTCCCTCGGCCCTTAAAGGGGAAAGGTTGCCTACCCCTGGTGTAGATACTCTCTTGAAGTTTTAATGAAAAAATCTTAATAGCATTATTGAAACATGATGGCCTTTCACATGTTTGCAATAGACCTAATGAATCGCAATCAGCAAGCCATTGACATTTTTGTCAATGTGTTATTCCACTAGCACGATGCTTCCATAATGTTACAAGAACGCTAGGAGGATGACTTCATATGAATTTTTTTATCCCGATTGCACAATAATGACAGCAACAATGCTCTTCTCTAACACTTTTTACCCTGTGTAATAATCTTCACACTTTCTTAGCTTCCATAGATGGAGGGAGGGAAGGGAGGAAGAGAGGGAAAGATAGGTAGTGATATGAAGTTCCACTCTCAGGTCTTGATACTTGTAACAGCGTGTCTGTCTAGTAAATCTGAGCTCTCTAGCAGAGAATTCTGGGTATATTACCAGTCTCGGCATTCTGTTGCAAAGTGTCATGCCAGTTAGAATGGTATCAAATTGCTGTAAATGTAGATGTAATAGTAATAGTAGATACTCTCACAGATACACACATCAAGGCCCAGTCAGGTTACTTTTTCCTTCATCACCCACATCCCCTGTGTGGTCATCATGATCCAAAATCACTTTTTGGATCTGCTGTATTCAGGTAGCCTAGGGGATTGATTTGTGATCCAATTTCCTTGGATGTGTATGTGTGTGGGGGGGGGGGATACAGCTCCAGCCAAAGTTTTGCTTTAAACTGAAGGGTTTTTCTTTTACGCTTTGGAAGTATTTATATAATTTCTCCCTTTTGTATGATCCAATATACAAACACAGTGTTGTCTGGGAGGCCTTTTTTTTAGAATATTTCACTTTTTGTATGCTGTTACCTCTTTTTAGGCTGCTTAGCTGACTCACTGCTATTGTTAATGTTAGCTTCTCTTTCACAAAAAGGTTTCAGGCTACACAAATGTGTAGCTTATTATTATAGTCCTCTTTTCAGCTGCTATTATTATTTGGGTTCTAACCATATTTTTCCCCAGCATTCACCATTCTCAGACACTGAAATTCTTTCAGAAATCAGACCTGGCATAGTCGTCCATAGCCTAAAGCTTCTCTTTTGATTTCTTACAGCATCTGATTTCCATTGATAGGGGAGCCTTAGATTTGTTTTCAGCTTTTAAGCCCCAGGAAAAGTTAATATGCTAGAAGCACCCTGCTACCACTCTGATCCCAAAGTAACAGAAAAGCATTTAATGGATCAGAGAAGTATGGAACAGTCTTGCAAAAACATTTCCCCCTCTGTGCATAGGAAGGCCATTTCGTGAAAGTGATTTTAATTGGAAAAATGGCCCTCAGAGGAAGGTTGCTTATCCACTTCCATTGCAGCCTCTTTTGCCTGTTAATCATTTTCTCATGACTGTTGCATACTAGTAGCATGCTCTTACTAAGAATAAGCCCAACTTTTAATTTTTAGCTCACTCTTTGGATTACAATCCTATGGCTTTGGATATATCAATAAAACAATGTAAAGCAACTTTAAACCACCATAAAAGCTCAATTCACCACATAGTCCAATTAAGTTATAAATTAATGCTCAGGATAACTATGGTGTGGGGGAGCAAAATTTTATATCTTTCATCCATTGCCAAAAATATGGATAAAAATGTACCAAAGTTATGGGTAAAATGTACATCTTAACTTGTCAATGAAATAGATCTAATATATATATCAGATGCATCTCAGCAGCCTAAAAGCCACCACAAAGAGAGTCCTTTCATGTGCCATCAACTTCCTCCCATCCTATGAGGAGATTAATACTAGTGACTGGACCTCTGCTGGTCTTAGCATATGGGTTGTTCTATAGGAGAGAAAATGCTCTCAGTTATTAAAATCAGAAAAATTTAACTTCAAATACATATCTGTAGGACTGAACTGTGAAGCTCATCTGTTCCAAGATGATTATGAATTACATAGTGGAACTTTTTAATGATACCCAGAAAATTCTTATTCCCCTTGCCTACTGGATTTTTGTTTTTATTGCTTATACTTAAACACTTGCATCTATGTGATGCTGCACTTGTCATTGTTGTTTTTTTTTTTTTAGGCCAGCTCAGTGCCATTCAAAATCGAGGTACACACCTTTTCTTATCAACAGAATATTAAAATCACATGATTATGCTGGGACACAGGCCAAATCCTGGATTGGCGTGATAAAGATAGTAGATGCTAATGTATAGGGAGAGCTAATAACTTTCTTCACATGGCTTTCTTTATTGCAAATGCTGAGAGATGGGAATTACTGTGCCATAAGGCAGGGCCAATTAGCTGTGTCTTGCTTATCAAGCTTAGGATAACTGTTCAGCTGTGGCAACATAAGCTCTGTCTCTTTAGGTATCATCAACATGGACATCCCATAGATGTTATAAACCTGCAAATGAATTATTCTGCTTCAAGATTACCCATAGAGACTCACAGAGTTTACTCCTTTTTCTAAAATCCACATATAAAGAGCTAGGCATTAGAGATGAGGAAAGTCTGCAGTTATTCTCCTTCACATCTTGCTTTTATATGTATAGGGAGATTTTTTTTTTTAATGGAGAAACATATTTTAATGGAAAAAACAGATATAAGCTGCCTTGGGACCGAAGGAAGGAAGAAAATTGCTCATATTCATATGTTTATTAGCTTACATTGTCACCATTGGAATATTATGCTCTCCAAGTGCCAATTGAAGTGTTATGCAAAGTAAGACAGGTATTAGGAGCAAGGAGCAGATCAGAGAACCATCACTTTATTGAGTTAAAACTCCCAGGATCCCCTGTCAGCATGGTCATTGGTCGTAGTGGCTAGAAAATTCTGGGAGTCATAGTCCAAAAAGTAACTTTTCTAAGCTCTGCTGTAGTAACAGTATAGGGTGTATAGGGAGAGCTAATAACTTTCTTCACATGGCTTTCTTTATTGCACCCCAACCCCTTCCTAAGGACTTCATCGGAGCACCCGCCGTTTCACTCAGTGGGTGCTCCGATGACATCCTTCTGGCTCAGCGTCCAAAAGGAGTGCAGAAGAGGCACCATAAGGGTGGATCAGGGCTGAGGCGTGGGGCAGCCTCGGTTCCAATCCACGGCTTCTTGGGGCAGCCCATGGCTACCCGTCTGTAGAGGCCCTATGTGTCATGAACTCTGCTCCTATTGTATACTCTCTTCTAATGCAATGAAGGACAGTATCCTCTCACCAGTGCTAAAGTAACATAACATTCAACTGCTAGTCCAGTTGAATGGAAGGAAAATGACATAATATAGGTTTCAAAAACATCTCAGTCACCATGGTGCTTCACACCATAAAATAAATCTTGTGTCAGCTTTGCCTCCCTCTCCATTTTTTTTTTTTGGGGGGGGGGGTAAGTAGTGATTTCTCAGGTGAGCCTCTTCCTTGCTAGTTTCTTGCAGGGATTAAGAACCAGAATCACCTCTTATATAGGAGATGACCCAGCGTCAGCTGGGGGCTTCCATGTGAGTGAGCCACTGAATATACTCCAGCTTTTACTCTAAACTTTAAAGATTCAATGCCTTGGAAAACTCCTTTAAATCCTGGAGCAAGTTCACTGTTCCAGAGGTACTGGAGCCACCATTCACCACTGGTCCCAGCAATCAAAGAGTAGGAGATGGCTCAAGACTTTTTTTTATCATGCTTGTGTTAATATGGTTCTACTCTACTCTACCCTACCCTACTCTACTGTACTCTATAGCCTTCTTCTTGTCAGATTGTTGTAACTATGCAAAACTCAATTTTATTTTATTTTAGTAAGGAATTGTCTTACATTACATGAGCCTGAGAAACCAGGAAACACTGCATACACTTAGGTATGCCTGTGATATCAAAGTCTGCTTGTGTGCTTTCTGCATTTTCTAAGGTCATGATGGTAGGCGCTTTCCTCATCCTACATACACAAAGTTTAACATGATCTAATTTACAAACAAAGTATTATACATTCAGAAAATGAAAAGAAGGAAGAAAAAAGAGAAGGAAAAGAAAAGGAAAGAGAAAAGAAAATGACATACAACCAATACACAATAGGACTATGACCCACCCATCCCAATCGTGACTAATGAAAATGGGAAAAAGATTAAAAAATTAGTCCACCATTACAGATCCAACTAAATAATCTTTCTAAAATTAATAAAAACCATAAACACAGATTATTACATTGTAAGATTTCTTATTGTTCAGAAATCCAGAAATAGTAGCGTGTTCCTCATTCTTGAAAGTCGCAGTGGGAAAAGAGTTGTTAGAGCTTTAGCATTTCTATTATTATCTGATGTAGATTGAAAAGTTTTGATTTCTCGGAACCAATGGAAAGAAGCACTGCATGCATGTATTAGTATTCTCAGAGGAAACTGCAGATACAGTATTACTTTCTGGTAGGCTTCCTCTTCTCTTATTCAACATAAGATTTTTTGTTTGAGGGGTATGGATCAAAAGTTCAGTACTGTACAATCCCTTTTTTAAAAAGAAGAGAAAGAAGGAAGTATCTTACATTAGTGACAGAATTTTTAACCAGCTGTAACTTCTCTTGAGGATTTCTTGGTGTTTTGTTTTTTTTATGTGAAACTTGCAGGGAACATAAAGCAACACATGGCAGTCATTAATGAAAATAGTTCAGTTGGCCCCAGTTGTTAACTCCCTGTCTACTTTTTTCTAATTTAAAATGTAAGAGGCAGTACCAACGACATCAACAGCATATACACAAACATATATATTTCTCAAGCAGAAGATTATGGAACTTTCCATGCTTAGAGACTATAAAATAAATATCATGAAACATCAAAAGCACAGTACATTTTTATACTTCATATAGTACAGGGGTAGGCAACCTTTCCCCTTTAAGGGCCGAGGGACTTCAGTTCCCAGAAGCCTCAGCCATGTTGGCCAATAGTCCCATGTTGGCCTATAGATCCTGCGATTCTGGGAGCTGAAGTCCCTCGGCCCTTAAAGGGGGAAGGTTGCCTACCCCTGATATAGTAGTTCCAGGAAGTAGCTGACAATAAGTAAGAGAAAGAAAGCATATTTAATTCTGTTGATACTTAGGAGAATTCAGAGTCCTGCCAATTCATGGCTAGAGTATAGAGAGAGTCAGTGTGAGGAACAATAAGAATATGTAGGCTGACATGTAATGGTTGCTGGTAGCTCCCAAGCCAATGGGAAGTGAATCTGCTCTGCCTTTTAGTCCGAACTTTCAGGAAGCTATCATAAGTTGCTGGTTCAATATCTTGGATAGCTCCTTGAAAGTTTATAACAGGGGTAGGCAACCTTTCCCCTTTAAAGGCCAAGGGACTTCAACTCCCAGAAGCCTCAACCATGTTGGCCAATAGTCCCATGTTAGCCAATAGCTCCTGGGATTCTGGGAGCTGAAGTCCCTCAGCCCTTAAAGGGGAAAGGTTGCCTACCCCTGGTTTATAATAAATCCTAGAGAGGTGGCTTCATGGCCAAACTGCTGTTAGAGCTATCATTCACTGCTAGTGACATGACATGTAAACATCCATGTTATTAGTTACAGCTCATATGTTTGGCAAGGTCGTGACTGCTGACCAACCCAACAACCAATTTCTATTTCTTGGAACACATTTATGAGATTGGCAGGAGACTTTGGGGCTATGCAGATGGGCAGGAAAAGGTGACCTGAAGTTGCCTTTTCCCTAAGCTGCAGCAACCACGCTGTCTGCCCTGAGGTTGCCCTAAATGGGGACGGAGCAACCGCACTGGGGGGAGTCAATGCAGCTTTTCCAAGGCTGTATTGAAGCCCCAGCAACTGCATTGCCAGTCCCAAGGATGCTGCTGTCAGAGTATAGATGGGCTATGCAGTCAAAGGTGAAATGTAAAGATGTGTGTGTCTGTATTTTTCCACTTGAGAACATGCTTCTAGGCAGAACACAAACAACTCAGTCCATATAGCTAGAAAGACAAAACAATAGAGAAGCACTAGATGGGAAAGCATCCTTGTTTACATAAGGAAACAATAATAAAAGTTGTTATGGGAAAGTAGATCACATGGTGGAAGATGAAAAACAAGAGGTTGGGTTAGCATGCGTCACATACAGATCATCCAATCAACCTGAAGGTTAACACCCAAAAGGTGGAGAGGGGCTGGGCTGAGAAACTTGTGTTAGGCATTGATATTATTATTATTTGCTTCCATTGGATCACACTTTTTCTTCTCTTTACTTCACAATGGATCTATAACATGTTTATACTGCTTCACAATTTAGCCTTAAGATCTGGAAACATGGATCTGTAGTTTTGTTCCTGTTTAGCCATATCTGTAAGATGTGATCCTTTAGTGGACTGTGTTTTACTTTGCATGTTGTTATTATTCTTTCAACAATAAAGCTCAACTTTTAGAAGCTTGGATTTTTGCTTCCTGATTCTGCTGGATTTACAAATACACTACTCCACCAAAACCGAACAGCTGCAAAGGGAGATAGAGCAACCACATGGGATGGCAGTGGTTGCTTTAATTTTTTTTGTTCTCAAATGCATGCACAGGTGCGCAGGACCAACTCTACACACTTGTGCATCTATGCAGGAAAATATCCCTGTGCACCTACAAAGGACCTGTTATAGGGTGGTATACAGTCTGTCACTGTGCACAAAGGTGACTGAAGTTTGGCATCCCTGTGCACCTGCACAGGATCTGTCATGCATCCACATATCATGCAAGGATTCACTGACCTTTGCTTCTCCCCAAGGAGTGGGTGGAGTAGACAGGTGCCACTGTCAGATTGTGCCACCCTTGGGGTAAAGGAATGGGTTTGTCAACTGAAAAGACACTCCATCATCCTCCACAAAACATGTCTCACATGGATCAGGGGGGAGGAGAGAGGTACATGCAAGGGAGGTTTGTGTGGACAGACTTGATTACATGCAGCTGGTGGTATGGTCAACAGGACATTCAGACAAACATTACTCCAGGAGCCCCCCCACACACATCATGCCAGGGAGTGGTGTGCAGATCTTATGCACATCTATACACCTGCACAGAAGAGGTCACAAAAACTTCTTTCATGCAAATTTCTGTGCATGCTGACAGCAAGTGTACATCCAACAGAATGCATTTATTGTCATAATAGAGGACAGTTGCTAGGGCACATGTTAGGGTTAGGTTTAGGCTTCTAATATTCAAGTGCACCTGTGCCAGTGCATCCACACCTGGAAGCATGGGGGAATTTAAATTAAAGCTTGCATCGTAGGGGGCATGCTCTGGATCACTGAGTCAATTTATTTATATGGCCATTTTCTTGTGTATCAGTGACACTACATATATATACACACATGTGAAGGTGCACATCTTCACCAAAGGAGCAGAAAAAAAGTGGCTCCTTTTTGGAGCAGCTTTTCTCAGCATACGACAGCTAGAGGGCACTTTCCTGGAGACTTTTAGGCATGCATCAGCTAAAAGCTACACTTACAAGTCACCTTCAAAGCACCCTTTTTGTCCATCTGCATAGCCTCTTTGTCTCCACCATACCACACATTGAGAGTGTGAGTCCACCCTGCAACCTGGAATGATTAAAGGTATCCTAGCTCCTAAACTGAGCAGGACTAAAATCTTTGAACAACATCCCTAGATGTCTTATAAGGAACCTCAAATAGTAATCCAATGTACCACTGTAATGGATGTGAATGTGATGCCTCTAGTGTCTATATCAGGGGTCGGCAACCTACGGCCCCCGAGCTGGTTCCGGCCCAGGATGCTGGACTTACCGGCCCAGGCGGACCCTTGCCGCCGCCGCCGCCGCCGCCGCGGCACCTCCGCCGCCTGTATTTGTAGGCACGCAACCGCGCACACCGCGGCCGGCATTTTTTCTCCAAAATGGCAGCTGCGGCGCATTTGCGCATGCGCAGCATTTGTGCATGCGCAAATGCGTTGCGGCCGGCATTTTGGAGAACAAAATGCCGGCCGCGTCACACTCTGTCGCGCATCGACAAAAGCGGGCATTGGTGGAGGCAGCAGCGGCGGAAGCAGTGGCGGTGGCAGAGGCGCCGCCTCCGCCGCCTCCACTGCCGCCTCTGGCTCTGCCGCCGCCTCCGCTGCCGTCTCTGGCTCCACCGACGCCTCCGCTGCTGTCTCTGGCTCCGACGCCGCCTCCGCCTCTGCTGCTGCACCCGCTTTCGTCAGTGCAGGACGCGGCTGGCATTTTGGTCTCCAAAATGCCGGCCGCGTCCCGCGCTGATGAAAGCAGGCACAGCGGCGGAGCCGGAGGCGGCGGCGGCAGAGCCAGAGGCAGAGCCAGAGGCGGAGCCAGAGGCGGCGGCGGAGGCGGCAGGGGTCCACCTGGGTCGGTAAGGGGACTCGTGGGGGGGCCGCGCACGTCAGTGGAGGGTGCGTGCGCACATGTGTAAGCGCGCACGCGCGCCGCCATTTCCCCCCCCCCCCTTGGCCCAGCCGAGACCTGGGCTAGTGGAGACCGGCCCAGGTCTCAAAAAGGTTGCCGGTCCCTGGTCTATATGATACACTGACTGTTACAAGAAAAAGCATACTGCCAAACAGCACAAACTCACAATATTATTTTCTAAAACTAAATTGTTTTGTTATTCATTTCAGTACTACTTAAAAACAACAACAACACATTAGTGTTAGGAAACATTTATGATTTCTCATATTGCTCCTTGTATTGCTTTAATTTATTTATTTTTAAAAATAGGATGAATAAATAATTAATAAAAAGCAAAACTGGCTATTAGCCTAAGCTCCTCAACAAGTAATGCTGGAATGGGGAGAAAGCATTGAGACACTGGAGTTGTAAGGCTGAAGACAATTGGGCAAGAAGCTGAGTAGATAGTGCTCAAGATCCCCGCAAACCAGTCCACTTTGGCTACTTGCAGAACAAAAGATGGTCATGCTGCAGGAATCAATCCATGAAGCCATCCTCTTCTGTTTCCTCCTTTAAAGTGACACACATTTGCAATTGCTCTATAGCTACACAGTTGCAAATTTTCATGTTTTGCATGTGGAAGTAACAAGTTAAACATAACAAGACTTGTGGGGGTATACAAGTAAAGTTCTATTTTTTATCATATGTCTTCTTTCTTTTCTTTTCTTTTCTTTCTTAGTTGGTGTTTCTAGATTAGAAATCAGGGTTAAGGAGTTTTTCATATGGCACCACTTTGCTGAATGTTGTGCTGACACAGTAGCTATTATGTAATCCTTGAGTTTTAGGAGACATGACTCATTGAGGCCATCTGTAAATTGTTCTCAGTCTACCCAAACTCCAAATGCCTTCATTTGAGGAACAGTTTCATCTCTTGCCCCAGTTTGTACAGACTTCTCAACAGCCAGCAACATTTTCCTGTTTCAAATTCATCTTGATATCCTTGTGAATGTGTCAAAGTGATGATAAACTCCTACATCATAGTTACTAAGGCTCATTGTTAAAAGGTTTACTATTCATGGTACTGGGCTAAAAGAACTCTGCAAATGAATAAGAAAAAGATAAAGCGGGGGGGGGGGGAGGAGAAGGGGAAGCTTACACTCTCCAGAACAGAACTCCATCACATGCATACAGATATACATGGATTTATTCCATATGTTAAGACATTTGTAATGTTTGATCTATTTGGATTTTAAAGTTGTGTTCAACAAAATTAATATTGGAATATAAAATAACAACAATATTGCCTTGCCCCAGTGGCTGGTGAAACATGCTCCCCCCCCCCCCATTCCAGCTGCCACAGCTGTAACTCTGAGAGAGAGAAAAGAACACTCCATTGTGCCTTGGCCACTGCAGCTGATGAGAGAAACTCCCTGTATTCCAATTGCTACTACTGTAAGAAGTACTGTAAGAAGAGAAGAAAAACAAAAGGGGGATAGGAACAAACTAAGAATTATGAATGCAATGCTACAACGGCTTGTGTGGAAAGATGAAGAAAATTACTACAGCACCCAATGCAGAGAAATAGAAGACAACAACAAAAAGGAAAGAACAAGAGATCTATTCCACAAGATCTGGGAAATCAAAGGAGAATTCAAACCAAGGACTGGAACAATCTATAACAGGGGTAGGCAAACTGTCCCCTTTAAGGGCCGAGGGACTTCAGCTCCCAGAATCCCAGACTATTGGCCAACATGGCTGAGGCTTCTGGGAGCTGAAGTCCCTCGGCCCTTAAAGGGGACAGTTTGCCTACCCCTGAATAACAATAAAAATAACATAATTCAAGACCAGGAAGGAATAAAAAGACATTGGATACAATACACAGAAGGATTATACAAAAGAGATGACAAAATGAAGGACACATGGAATGAAGAGCCATATGATAATGAACCCCAAATTCTAAAAAGTGAGGTGGAAACTTCAATAAGAGAAATGGTGAAAACAAATAATCAGGAACAGATGATATTCCAATTGAACTACTGCAATCCACACTGACAGTCAACTCTAGTACTAATCAACATATGTCAACAGAAATGGAAAACAAAACAATGAGTAACAGATTGGAACCGATCAATATAAATCCCCATCCAGGAAAAAGAAGACAGAAGAGACTGCAGTAACTATAGAACTATTGCACTGATCTCCCATGCAAGGAAAATCATGCTCAAAATTCTGCAACATAGACTCCAACCATACATGGAGAGAGAAATTCCAGAGGTCCAAGTGGGGTTCAGGATAGGAAGAGGCACGAGGGACCACATTGCATACATACAATGGCTAATGAAGAGCACCAGGGAATTCCTAAAGAAATTCAGCATGTGCTTTATAGACTATAGCAAAGCCTTTGACTGCACGGAACATGAAAGGCTATGGAATGCCCTTAAAGATATGGGAATGGGCTGTATACTTTCACCCTATATGTTCAACTTGTATGCAGAACATATTATAAGAAAAGCAGAATTGGACACTGAAGAAGTGCTTGGCTTTGAGGATCAGCCTTGGCTGGTCCTCATCCTTGCATTGTGGGGCTCCTGCTATGCATCAGCCGATCCTGCTCCTCATTGAATGATCCTCCTCTCTGTGGTCCCGCCTCCTTGATTGGAGGGCAGCACTTGGTCCTGAGGATCAGTCTTGGCTGGTCTTCCTCCTCACCCCACATGGCTCTTTGGCTGGGCTTCTTCGCATGCCGGGCTCATCTGCTCAGCTCTGTGCTCGGCCTTACTGGTTTCTTGCCTTGAACCACAGGGCTCTTCCCCTCTGCCCTGGCCTGGTTTGCTGGACCTTCCAGCTGGTTGGGGGGAGAGTTTTACTCTTTATTTGATGGTGTCAGGGTCTTGTTCCAGGTGCCGCCACCTAGTTGGTATGTCACCCCTGCTGGATCCGCTTGGCCTGGTGGCGTGGCTTGTGCTGCACTTGGCCTTGCAGCTCACACTGTGGGATTGATCCAGTTTGGAGGTTGCTTTGTTGCCCTGGCTCTGTTATTCTGGGAACTCTATTTTAGAACCATGCATTCCAAGTGCCAGATTGTCCAGTCACATTCTCTCAGCCTCAGGGATCAGGGCTGATTGCTTTTCCTCCCCTCCTTCCCTGGACACACAGTCACCAGCCCATTTATTTATTGCTCTGGGCTGTATTTCAGAGGAAAATCCCCACACACACACCTTTTCTAGGGAACTGACTTCTTGTTGTTATCCTTGTTATTATTATTGTCATTGTCATTGTAGTTTTATTGAGATAAACATATACTTACATTATTGGGAGTTATACTTTCCCTGGCCTGTTGTTGTTCCGAATGGTGCCAAAGAAGGACAAAGGAGGGAAGGGATCTGCAAGACCTTCTAAACATCTGGTAGTCGAGCTTTCTTCATCTAATGATGAGGCTGATAAATTCCAAATGGAAGATATATATATATATATATATATATATATATATATTGACAATTAGGGCACTCAAAGAGGCTCATGGTCTCTTCCTGGCCTCTTTTCCCACCAGCTTACTCCTCCAAACACAAGAGGAGGTCATCCAAGTGTTCTAGGTGGGCTATGCTTTATGAGGAAATGGAAGCTTGTATTTTTGCTTTGGAACAGGAGCAGTTGAGCCCTGGAGTATCATCAACACAGGTGGCCCAATCACCTATGAACCAGGAAGTCATGGCAGGGGCTGATACTGAGTTTGCTATCCAACCAACATTAATTTAATCTCTTCCAGGTGAGTCTCTACCCCAATATGCCCCCTTTGCAGACGGTGCTTTGCGCCGTCTTGGAGGTAAGGAAAGGGAGGGGCAGCCTCAGGCTGAGCGCCCCAACCCCTTCACAAACACGTCATCGGAGTGCCCATCACTCCACACAATGGGAGCTCTGATGACGTCCTTCCGCCGCAGCGTCCAGACATGCTGCGACAGAAGAGACTCTGAAGAGGCACCCAACACCTCGTGTGGTGCACCTTTCATGCCTTGCGTAATTTTTCAAATTGGCTTAATGGTTTCCATATGCGGGGATTATCACTAAAGCTCAGCCTGCTTGTGAGGCTGCTTTGATCCAGTATATGGACATTATTCACACCGATTATGTTGATTATGCCAGCCCTGCCTTGCTGCTGTATGATGAGGCTTTTCGCATATGGACAGCCTTATATCACACTATGCATTGGGATATGTTGCATTCTCAATTGTGGGTGCAACTTATGACACTGGCCCACCCGATCCAAGGGGAATGCACCCACAGTGGTCATCCTGTACAGAAATTGGGTGGCCCTTCAGCTTCCCAGCCACAAAATTTATCTGGCCAACCTCAGAAGCTCATCTGTTGGGAGTTTAGTTTTCAGGATGTTTGCAATTGTTGTTTTTTTTTAAAAATTTTATTTATATTAATCAACTTTCCATACATTTTTATATACTTTTACATCTTAGCCTTTTTTTTTTTAAACAAAACCCCTTAAATATCCCCTCCGTGCACCCCACCCCCGGAGCCATTTCCATCTTTATACTCCATCCAAAATCTTAACTCCTCCCATGGAGGCAGTTTCCCATCTTCCATTCTTAATACATTTTCAATAATTTTTTTCCATATTTCATCAAAATCATTTCTTTTCAATAATCCTTTTTTCACTTTCAATCTACATGTTAATTTATCAATTGCTATCTTCCAAACTTCCTTATACCAATCCTCCAATTTCACACTTATTTTTGTTTTCCAACTTCTTGCTATAATTAATCTCGCAGCAGTAAACAAATTTGTTACAAGGTTTTTTTCCTCCTTCCATTCTACTTAATTATATATTGATAACAATGCTATATTCGGTTTTCTATCTATCTTTATATTCATAACCTTTTCTATCTGTAATATTACTATTTCCCAGAATTTTTGTACATATTTACATTGCCACCACATATGTAGATATGACCCTACTTCCTGACAACCTCTCCAACAATATTTTGAATTTTCTTTATTTATATTATGTAATCTCAGTGGTGTCAAATACCACTTCCAAATCAATTTATAATAATTTTCCTTAATTCGCACCGATAAATTTTTCAAATGTCTTTGTTCCCAAATCTTATTCCATTCATTGTCAGAGATTTTGCATTTCAATTCATCTTCCCATATTTCTTTTAAAATAATTTGATCTAGTTTTTCCCTTTTATTGTCCATTAATATTTTATAAATTTTGCTAGTTATGCCTTTCATATTTTCATTTTCCTCCATTCCTTTTCCTTTCTGAACTATTTGTTCAAATTGTGTATATTTCCCTTTTTCTATATTTTTTTCTTCCAATTCTTAAACCATTGTTCTATTTGCATAAAATGTAAACAAGACATGTTTATCCCCCTAAATTTTTCTTTTATATTTTCTTTTCCTATCTTTAATTCTATCCAATTTTCTATTTTATCTATTTTCCTTTCCTTTAATTCTTTATCTAATAAATCTTTAAATTTGGGGGGAAAGATTTTTCCATTATTATTGGTGTTATTATTGAATTTTCATTCATTAATCCTTTTTTATATTTATTCCAAATTTCTAATATATTTTCCATAAATGGATTTCCAATTTCTTTAATTTCTTTCCTACTAATTTCTTTTTAAAAATTTCTCTATTTTCATATCTATCTCTTTCCCCCCCATTTCTAACCAATCTAAATCTGGTACGTCCAGCATTCCTTCTATTACATATCTTAAGTGGTTAGCTTCATAATATCCTTTTATATTAGGGAGGCCTAGCCCTCCTTTTTTCTGAGACTCATATCAAAATTGTTTATTTAATCTACATCTTTTCCCTCCATTACAATATATGTTTAGTAACTGTTGCCATTTACTTAATTCTACTTCTGATATTTTTAGTGGTATCATTCTAAATAGGAAATTTAATTTTGGTAAAATTTTCATTTTAACTAACGCTATTCTTCCAAACCATGATAATCAAATTTTCTTATATTCTACTATTTTTTTCAACTTCTCTCCATAATACTAAGAAATTTTTCTCTTCCATTTCTTTTAAATCTTTTGTTATATTAATTCCTAAATATTTTATATTACTTTTTATTCTTATCCCCAATTCTTTTTGCTTCATAAGCTCTGATTCTTCCTTTTTTGTATAATTAAATAGCATCATTTCTGTTTTATTCCAATTAATCTGAAGTCCTGTTATCTCACCAAATAAATTCAAATGTTCCTTAATTTCTCCTATTTTATCCTTTAAGTCTTTAATAGTTAATAATGTATCATCAGCAAATAAACTAATTTTATGTTTTTCCCCCCAATCCTATTCCTTCCAAACTACTATCCTTCCTTATTACATTTGCTAACATTTCTATAACCATTGCAAATAATATTGGTGACAACGGGCATCCTTGCCTTGTACCTCTCGTTACTTTTATTTCCTTTGTAATTCCATCATTAACTATTACTTTTATTGAGTTATCACAATATAGTTGATCTATTAGTCCCCTCATTTTTTCTCCCATTCCAAACTTTTTCATAATTATTTTTAATGTTGGCCATTCCACACAGTCGAAAGCTTTAAATATATCTAATGCTAAAATTCCTGCTTTTAATTTTTCTCTCCCAATTACATGTATTTTACTCAAAACCCTTCCTACTAAATTAGACATTTGTCTTCCCTTCACAAAAAGGATGTTTGCAATTGTAATGCTTCCAAATACATTTACAAGTGGTTGGTATGCAAAGGCCCTTTCCTTTCATTCCTTTCAGAACTGCACCAAGGGCTGAGCTCAGTCAGGCTCCAACAGAGAAGGACAAGTTAATAGAAATCAGGTGCAGCTCCCCTGCTTTCAAAGGGGCCCCAGCCCAATCAAGCTTGAGGTTCTTCAGTAGCTGCTGTCATCTTATCCACATTCTTGGATGGCACAGTGTTTGCTTAGTGGTTTCTGTGAAGGTTTTCATATTTCTTTTCATGGAACCCAACATCCATTTTTATCTAACAACTAAAGTCCGTTAGGGGGGTGAAACATATTGTTAGACAAAAGATTGATAAGGAGATCATGTTATGGGGACCTTTTCAGCAGCTCCCATCCATAATTTGAGGATTTCCCCATGGGGTGTTGTTCCTAAAAAAGCTGCAGGCAAGTTCTGTATTATTCACCATTTGTCTTATCCTCACAGTCAATCAGTTAATGATGCCATTCCCCATGAGTTGTCTACAGTTCATTTTCAACAAGTTAGGAGCTTTGATGTGGGGGCTGAGTTAGCTAAATGCAACATTAAGTCTGCATTTTGTTTGTTACCTGTCCATCCTTTGGAGTTTGAATTGTTAGGTTTTAAGTTTGATGGTCAGTTCTACATGGACTGGGCTCTCCCAATGTGTTGCTCTGTTTCATGTGCAGTCTTCGATGCGTTCAGCACTTTTCTTGAATGTGCCCTTAGGACAAGGACTGATTTCAAGGGGGTTGTCCATGATATAGATCAGGGGTAGGCAACCTTTCCCCTTTAAGGGCCAAGGGACTTCAGCTCCCAGAAGCCTCAGCCATGTTGGCCAATAGTCCCATGTTGGCCAATAGCTCCTGGGATTCTGGAAGTCCCTCGGCCCTTAGAGGGGAAAGGTTGCCTACCCCTGATATAGATGATTTCTTATTTATTGGGTTATCTGGTTCAAGGGTTTGTTTTTACTCAGAGAATTTCAAGCCTTAGAGTGGGGTGTTCCACTGGCGCCTGAGAAAATGGAAGGTCCAGCTACAAGATTGGAAATTTTTGGGAATATCTATTGACACTGTCAATCAGTTATCTAAACTCCCGGATGTCAAGGTGGCCAATTTGTGAGATAGGGTACAGTAATTCCTTTTACAGTCCAAGGCTACACTCCATGACTTCATTGGGCATTTGAATTTTGCCTGCAGGGTGATTGCTCAGGGGTGAGCATTTCTGAGGCATCTTTGTGATGCTATCTGTGGAATTGCTAAGCCACACCATAGGATCAGAGTTACTTCAGATATAAAGGAAGATCTATTAGTCTGGTCTCAATTTCTGGCAGACTTTAATGGGATTTCATTCTGGCATAGTGAGCTCAAGCTCCATGATGCACTGCAGGTATCATCTGTTGCAGCAGGCTCAGTAGGTTTTGGAGTTTATTTTGATGGCAGGTGGTGTGCCCATTCTTAGCCAGAAGAGTGAGTCCAAGCTGGATTAACTTCTGATCTGAATTCTCTTGATTTTTCTCCCATTTTGGTAGCAGTCACCATATGGACTAAAGATTTTGCCAGTTCCTCTGTGCACTTTTGGTGTGATAACTTGGCAGCTGTACATGTCATCAGTTCTTTGACATTGAAATCCCTAAGGGACACACACCTTGTCTGAGCATTCGCATTACAATGCTTCAATTTTAATATATTGTTTACAGCTTTGTATGTTGCAGGAATTGATAATTCTATTCCAGATACTCTCTCCCATAAACAGATACATCACTTCTGGAACTTGGGGCAGCTTGGCTGGGAGAACCGATGCCCGAACATTTTTGGAGCCTTTGGAGCTCTGGCAACATAAGATGATGTGGGCCCTGGGTCTCGTGGTCACCGCCAGTACAAAGAGGAGTTATCTTAGATCAGTTTGAGAATTCCTCAAGTTCCAGGTGGTGCGCCAATTTGGAGAGGTTCTACCTATTCTGGTTCTTCATCTTCTATGCTATTGTGTTTTTTTCCATGATAGGTTATTGGCTCCTCAGTCCATTCATGGCCACTTGTCTGCCATTGCTTTTTGGTAGAAGTTACAAGAGGTTCATGATACCACTACTGATTTTTGGATTAAAAAAGGTATTGGAAGACTGGTCTAGAGAGAGAGGTCAGATCAGGGATACTAAAATGACTTTGTCTCCTGACATTTTTAAAGGTTTGAGATCTGTATGAGCTGATAATTGCATATCACCGTACAAGGCTTTATTATTCCATTCTGTAGCGTTAACTGTATTGTTTGGTGTGCTGAGAATTGGTGAGCTGGTTTTGGTGCTAAGAATGACAAGACTGACAAAGCATTACACTATAGTGATCTTATATTTACTAGACAGTCTATTACACTAGTCATTAGATTATCTAAAGCTAACCAACATGGCAAAGGTACTCACTTTTCTCTACAGCCTTGTTTAGATACATCTATCTGTCCAGTAAAGGCCTTGTGTGAATACATTCAAGCCAGAGGATCCAGCCTAGAACCTCTGTTTATTCATCAAGATCTTTCCCCTTTGACCAGACATTAGTTTTGGGCAGTTACTTCCAAGGCATTGTCTTCTATGGGGTTCACTAATGTCTGCTTTGAGACCCATTTTTTCTGATTTGGAACTGCTTTGGCAGCTGCCTCCATGGGCTTTCAACCAGACACTATCAAACAAATTGGTCATTGGAGGTCTTCTGCATATCCCAGATATATTAGGAGATTACGTTGTTAATTAGTATGTCTTTATTTTTCAGATCCCTACCTTGGGCCATCCAGAGTTCAAGTACTACTTTGTGGCCACAGCATGATCTACTGGACTGCCCAGCAAGCAAGAACAAGCCACTTTGGTATTCACTTGGGCCTTGGTGATGTTGCCTGTTTCATTGGTTGGGGAAGAGGAGTCTTCATTGGCATGGCCTGTTGCCGTTATTGTTTAAGGAACGCAGAGGGCCTCCTCTCCACGTATTGGTGGTTCACCCTAGGGGCAACAACCTTGGTTTATTTTAGGGAAAGCTGCTTATTCTGCAGGTGCTGCATGATTTCTGCCTTATTAAACAGTCATGGCCACTTGTTCAAATTGTTTGGTCAGCTATGCTCCCATGGTGTGAGTGGAAATGCAGTGGTGACCCTATGGCCATTGATACTTCTCGAAAATAATAATAATAATAACAATAATAATAATAATAATAATAATAATAATAATAATAAATATCCTGCCCCTCTGCAAATGCAATCAGGACAGCTTACAATAGTAAAACATCACAAATATACAGTACCAGGATCCACCTACCCCTTAAAACAGTATTAAAACAGCAACAAACAACAGACAATTAAGCAATTAGCAAAAATCATAGTAGCAGAGCAGACAACGAGTAGCAGATATGGTAGGAAATAGGGGAAGGGCTGAGCTTGCTCCTTTGGCTGGGAAGACTAATCAGGAAAGGCCTGCCAGAAGAGATCCATCTTCACAGCTTTTTTGAAGCTGTTTAGATTGGTAATATAATGAATCTCGTCTGGCAGGCCGTTCCATAATCTGGGTGCGGTAGCTGAAAAGGTCCTCTGGGAGGTTGCAGACAGCCTAGTTTTAATAGGCTGAAGCAAATTCCTCCCAGAGGATTGGAGTGTGCAGGGTGGATTATCTGGAAAGAGGCGGTCCCGAAGATAGGTTTGACCCAAGCCATGTAGGGCTTTAAAGGTGATGACCAACACCTTGTGCTGAGCCTGGAAACTAATTGGCAGCCAGTGTAGTGATTTTAGGACCGGTGTTATATGGTCTCTCCTGGATGTACCAGAGACCAGCCTGGCTGCCATGTTTTCTACTACTAGTTGAAGTTTCCAGACTAAGCACAAGGGTAGCCCCATGTAGAGTGCATTGCAGAAATCAAGACAAGAGCTTACCAGCATGTGCATCACAGTTTCAAGATCCCTTACTTCCAGAAAAGGGCACAGCTGGGGTATCAGCTGAAGTTGATAACAAGTGTTCCTGAACATTGCATTTACCTGATTAGTCATCGGAGTGCGCCGGCAGAAGCAAGACCGGGCTTTTGGCTGTAGGCATGCCCAGGGAGACCTTCCCCACTCCTCCCAAGAGCTGGGACTATAAAACTCCCCAGAAGAGCTCCTGTCTTTGGGAGCACACTGGCAGAAGCAATACCTGGTGTTTGGCTGCATGGCTGCAGGCACGCCCAGGGAGACCTTCTCCACTCCTCCCAAGAGCTGGGACTATGAAACTACCCAGAAGAGCTCCTGTCTTTGGGAGCGCGCTGGCAGAAGCAAGACCGGGTGTTTGGCTGTAGGCACACCCAGGGAGACATTCCCCACTCCTCACAAGAGCTGGGACTATAAAACTCCCCAGAAGAGACCTATCTTCTTCCAAAAATTTTATTTTATTGGTAAAAGAGAGCTAGATTGTTAGATGATAATCAACTGATTATTGGGGTTCTGTGATATAGCTTTTAATTAATCCCTCCTCTCTGCTTCTAAATAGAAGGTGTGAAGAGGTGTGACTCATAGTCTAATCTTGGGGCTTAATTAACTCTATTTGAATTTTAACTTGTCAAAAAAAATTATATAACTTTTTTTAATATAAAACTTTTTAATGGGTGTATTAGGTATATTAATTTTACTATCTATATTGCCAAATATCTGATATTAAATCTATATAAATTTAAATCCTAGATAATCCCAAAAAAATCGTGATCACAATCGGGACCCTAATAAATACTGCCACTATTATTTAGAAATTATAAACATGAATAGAAAAGATAACATAACTTCAGAAAATCTCTCACCTCCAGATCTTACTCTTAAAGAAAAAACTGTGCAATCTAAAATAACTCAGTTTTTTACAGACTGTAGACATAATTCCTCCCATACATTTTCCAAATTTAACGCAGAGGTAAATGCCATGGAAGGCAAGGAAGTAAGATTACTATCTCCAGTACTTATTCTGGACTGGTCTGTAGACAAAATAGGCTCTTTAAAACCTCTAGATAGAAGCCTTTCTATACCAAATCTAGAAACTGAATTGGCTTTTGCCAAAGGAAAAATAACATCCAAACCTATTGTAAGTGATAAGGTTTCTGAAACTGAAATGGAAATAGATTCAAGAAAAGACACCTTGAGATCTGATAGTGCCCTTAGAAAAATTTCTGGACTCAACAACTCTAAAGAGGATATGGAAAACCCAAAATGGATTTTCATCCTCTTAAAAGAATTGACATCAGTCAAAAAATTTCTTACTGAATGTAACACTCTTCTTACTACTATAGGGGGGAAGCAGACGACTGCTTCCGGGACGCCGCCGGACAGTGCGCCAGCGGAGCGGAGCCTCTGCACCGCGGCGCTCCTGCGGCGTCCCTAAAAGGAGCTCCAAATTGGCACTCCTTTTAGATGTCAGGGAAAGTGCGCCCTAAAAGCGGCAGGCGCACTTTCCCTGACTCTTCCGCCGCAGCGCGTCCAGTTGCTGCGGCGGGAGGTTGCCCCAGAAGTGCCAGCCGTGCGGAGGGTTGGTAGCTCCCAGGGCGACCTCAGGAAGAGGAAGGAGCGCCACTCGTGCGGTGGCTCCTCCTCTTCCGGGCCTCCAAGACGGCTCAATAAGCCGTCTGCCGAGGCCCTTAGTTGATTTACATCTTCAAACAACTTGTACTAATCAAAGAGAACAAGGACAAGGAAAACGATAAAGACAAACACTCTTCGATAATAACTCCTATTTTAAAAACTGATAGGAACATTAGACACAAAACTGTAGAAAGTCCAAAGAAGGGTCATAAAAGAAAAACTTAAAGTCAGAATTGTCTACAGTTCCAAAAAAACTTTGTAAAACAGGGGAAAGTACAATATTAGGAAACAATAGGACATTTGATGATGAAACCAAATCAAAAAAATCCGCTACAGCTCAAACATCTGAATTAATACAAACCTTATCAGACACTGAAATTTTTAATCCCAGAACTAACAGACAAATTGAGAATTTAATTACTTCTCAATCAAGAGAAAATCTCCCCCAAAATACTATTCCAAGTTCTTTAATAGCTCAACCAGCAGAAAGGGATTCAACATCCATAAAGCATCCCATAAGTAAAGTATCCCATGTAACAAAAGATACAAATTTAAAAAAGAAAAAGGGACATCAGTTAACCCTTAGCCAGCACCAACTTGTCTTATCAAATTTTCCTAAACCCTATCGTATATTACCACAGATTAGATGCAAATTCACCTACTAGCTGTTTTAGAAAAAAAATCTGCCCAAATCAAATCACTGTAGATGATATACAGGTTACTTATTTGTATTACAATACTCGCCGTGCCCATGCTTTAATTACATTTAGGGCCTTTGCAGACTGCCAGAAATAGTGCACATTAAATTGAGGCACTGCCCTGGCTCAGTGCTAGGGAATCATGGGAATTGTAATTTATTGTGGCTCCAGAGCTCTCTGACAGAGAAGGCTCAATGTCTCAGAAAAAAATACAATTCCCATGACTCCCTAGCACTGAGCCAGGGCAGTGCCTCAATTTTTTAATGTGCACTATTTCTGGCAGTATGCAAAGGCCCTTAGTGAATCTAAATTTGTCTCTTTAATTTGCAAATACAAACTTTTACTTCTACAGGAAGGCAATTATGTATCTAGATATTTTATTAATACAGCTTCTCCCCAACCATTAATAATAAGTATACCATCTATAACTACTACCTCTCCAAGTAAAATACGAAATTTAACAGACAAAATAAATACTGAATCTGGGAATTGTGAACCAAATAAATTCAGCAGTGGAAAGGATTGCATACCCCCTAATATTACTGAATCACTTCACCTCTCTAACATTCCAATCACTAGATTGGAGGAGGGGCTAATTGACTCTTTTGTGACCTTATCTCAACCTGCACAAACTGAAATATTAAACAGACTAGAAAATTTAAAACAATATCTTTCAAATGTATACTCAGCAAAGGAGCCCCTTGTAAAAGTGAGAAAAGATAATAGAAAGAAAATTGCAGCAGAAATAAATTCTCCAACTTGGACTGAAATGAGATATCTGGAAAACTATGAGAATGGTCTATTACATCATAACAGGGCTCCCAAAAAAGAAACATCAAAAATAAAAGGTCCGGTAAGGTCAAATGTAAGTTACAACCATCCAAAACTTGAAACTATTGAGGAAATTGATCTGGCCATCCCAGATGCTCAAATGGTACCATTAGCTGTAAATCAATTTAACAATCTCTCTTATACCATGAGATTAAATACCTGACAACGAAATTAGGAAATGGGATTAAAAAGCTTAAAACTTCTGTCATGGAATGTTATGGGTTGGGGAAGACACACTTGTGATTCTTTATTTGTAAACTATATATCCAAGTTTGATATAATATTAATTCAAGAAACATGGCTGAGAGAAAAGATAACATTGAATGGATTTATAACAAGCACAGTTGATGCCTCTGTATCTCAGAAAGGGGGTTGACCTAGTGGTAGATTATCTATTCTGACCTCTACAAGCATCAAGCAAGTTTCCTTTTCTATCCCACCATTAGCAAACTTGGCTTCTTCTTTACTGGTTAAATTTAATGATACTTGGCTGCTAATAATAAATGTCTATCTACCTCCCATATGCCAAAAAGAAAAATTAAAAAAATATATGGTCAAAATTAGAAACCTATATTATTAATGCATTAGCTTTACATCCTGAAGTTCTCTTAATATTAGCTGGAGACTTCAATGTGAGAATTGGCTCCAATGAGGCAGACTTATATACACATTTTCACCTTATCCAGCCTGAAACAGATTTAGGTCTAATCCTCCCCCATAGACAGTTGAAAGATAAAGGATTTAACTGGGCTGGCCTTTATCTTACAGAGTTATCTCATAAATTAAATTTAGCTATAATGAATGGTTAAACAGAAGGAGATATTGAAGGAGAATATACATTTGTGTCCAATCGTGGAGCTTCCACCATGGATTATTTTTTAATATCATATGAACTGCTCTCTGCAGCACCTAGATGTACAATAGTGGAGCTTCCACCATAGATTATTTTTAATATCATATGAACTGCTCTCTGCAGCACCTAGATGTACAATAGAACACCGAGTTGAAAGTGACCACTTACCCATTACCCTGACCCTAGAATGTGTTTCACAAGGAGATTTTTCATAGCAGACTGTACCATCTGAGGGAACTTTGGAATTGAGACCTAGGACGTTACCACACTTGCAGCAAGAGAGCGGCGAGAAAGCTGGTCGGAATCATTTCGGAACCATTTTGGGCTCATTCCGGAATGTGCCCGGCAAGCGGAACACATTACCACACTAGAATGGAATCAGTGAGGAATGTGAGATTCCGGAATGGTTCCGCTCCGGGGGCTCGGAACTCCTGTTCACACAGAACTTGAAAGATCCCTACCTCGATCCGGCAAGGATGTTCATGCACATGCGCAGACAGGGCAAGGCAAGGGGTCCAGGAGGGGATCCCTCTCTGGCGCTGGCAAAGCAAAGCAAGGCAAGGGGTCCAGGAGGGGATCCCTCCCTGGCACTGGCAAAGCAAGGCAAGGCAAGGAGTCCAGGAGGGAGGTCCCTCTCTGGTGCTGGCAAAGAAGGGCAAGGCAAGGGGTCCAGGAGGGGATCCCTCTCTGGCGCTGGCAAAGCAAGGCAAGGCAAGGGGTCCAGGAGGGAGATCCCTCTCTGGTGCTGGCAAAGAAGGGCAAGGCAAGGGGTCCAGGAGGGGATCCCTCTCTGGCGCTGGCAAAGCAAGGCAAGGCAAGGCAAGGGGTCCAGGAGGGGATCCCTCCCTGGCGCTGGCAAAGAAGGGCAAGGCAAGGGGTCCAGGAGGGGATCCCTCTCTGGCGCTGGCAAAGCAAAGCAAGGCAAGGGGTCCAGGAGGGGATCCCTCCCTGGCGCTGGCAAAGAAGGGCAAGGCAAGGGGTCCAGGAGGGGATCCCTCTCTTCTGGCGCTGGCAAAGCAAGGCAAGGCAAGGCAGTGGACTTACCACAAGTTCCCGGCTGCGCTCCAGCTCCAGGTGTGCTGGTGGGGAAGGTGTTGGTCCCCCGGCAGCCCCAGCGCCTCGCCTCTCCCACATACCGCAAGGAACCATCGGCCGTAATTTTAAGGAATACACCCGAGCGGTCGGCACTATACCGGAATGACAAGGATCTCGTGTTTATACCTATGCCGAGATCAGCGTCATTCCGGTATAGTGCCGACCGCTCGGGTGTATTCCTTAAAATTCTCGGAAGTCAAAAAGACTGAAACGAGGCTGAAATGACGCCGAGACGAGGTAGGGAAGGGCAGGGTTTGCTGCGACGTCGTGAGAACACACGGAAAAAAAGTCTGAAACGAGGCTGAAACGAGGCTGAAGTGAGGCTGAAATGACGCTGCTGTAGGGCCAGTGTGGTAACGTCCCCTGTGGTATCAAATGGTCCCCCAAGGTAGAAAGCAATTTAAAAACCATTCTAAATTCTGAAAAAGTCTTTCCTTACGTAGTTTGATATTGAAAATGGAATCCCCAAATGATATATTTGAACCTTTTCAGCAGTTAAGAACAACTATTAAAAATCTGTTAACCTGACCAACATGTTCCAAGATTCCTAATCAAACTAAAAAATCAAAAGCCTGGTTCGATCAAGATTGTATCAATATGAATCAGATCTTGGTTGAAAAATATAAAATATAGAGAGAGGAAAACCTACAAAAAATTCCATCTGAATGGTTTGATTTAATATCAAAAGAAAAAATATAAGAAATTGATAAAAATGAAAAAGCGATAACCCTTAAAATTTCATGGAATACTCTAATAACAGCAGTAAATAACAATGATACAATTACTTTTTGGAAAATTGTAATTAGTGGCTGGCCAAGGACATTAAACCTGACTTACACTATCCCTGTTAGTTGTTGGGAACAGTTTTATAGCAGGTTATATGATCAATCCAAATATAAACAAAAGTACTCTCCTATTGATATTAAAGAGCTTCCAATATGGTCACCTGTTTCTGAACAGGAAATAAAGAGTCTGATCACTAGAATCACCCCAGGTAAGGCACCAGGTAATGATAATATACCCTCAGAGGTGTTTAAAACTAGCATTGAATGGTGCACTCCTATTCTTGCATCCCATTTCTCTGCTATAGATTATACTACACATATTCCTGAGGATTGGGGTCTTGCCATTATTGTGCCAATATACAAAAAAGGTGATAAAAGAGACCCCGCAAATTATCGGCCCATCAGTCTTCTTAACATCATAAGCAAATTGTATGCATTACACCTATTGGATAAGCTCCAAGAATGGCTTGAGGATGAAAAAATTATTAGGGAAGAACAAGCTGGCTTCAGAAAAAAACGTTCAGCTATTGATCATGCCTTAGTACTCAAACACCTATCTGAAAAATATGTTGCGTCAGCTAAGGGAACATTGTTTACGGCCTTTGTCAACTTTAAATCTGTGTTTGATCTTATGTCAAGAGATAGATTATGGAAAAAACTTGAGATCACCAATATTGATAAACGATTGTTAATATTAATTCGTAAACTGCACAAGAATTCCTAAGTGGTAATACGATGTAATAGTCGGGGCAATACAACAAGACCTATTTCCACACCAAATGGAGTTAGACAAGGTTACATTCTAACACCCACCCTTTTTAACATCTATATTAACTCCATAATATCAACCTTATCAGAAGTACATGCGCATCCCCCAACTTTGTCAAACAAGCCATTATCAATACTTGTCTATGCAGATGATGTTGTCTTAATGTCCATCACAAAAATAGGTTTAAATAGACTTTTGAGAGCCTTAACAACTTATTGTACAAAAGAAGCATTAAAAATCAACTATAACAAAACTAAAGTAATGTTTTTTTCTAGAAGCCGCCTACGATACAATTGGACCCTTGATGGCAATATTATAGAACAGGTGTCCTCCTATAAATACTAGGGAATTATATTTTATGATAAGGGAACTACAAATTTACATCAGAAAAATGCTGTAATAAGCATTCAAAGAAGTATCAAAGCCTTATGCACTTTCTACTATAATAAGGGAGGTCAATACACTCCTGCAGCCCTTCAGGTTTTTGTGAGTAAGATTCTAGCACAATTATTATATGGTTCTGAGATATGTATCTTCAATAAATTTACATTTTTTGAGGCAGTTCAAACAAAAAGTTGGTAGCTCTCTTGGAGGAGAAAGTACAGCAGCTGGAGGCGCGGGTAGCTACACTTCAGAATATTAGGGAGCAAGAGGCTTTCCTAGACAGAACGGAACGAACGGTCTTGGACAGGGACCACACAGTGGAAGTTGCTGGGGAAGAGAACGTCACACCACATACACAGGAGGTAGACAGCTGGAGGAATGTCACACGTAGAAGCAGGGAGACCAGAGATCGTTCTGGGAGCTTGCAGCTACAGAATCGTTTTCAAGCTCTTTCCCTTACCAAGGAGGACGAGGAAGAGCAGCATGAACAGACTTCAGGGAAAGAGCTGGGAGTACCACCACAGGGAACAGTCGCTGCTAAGCCTCGTAGGAGACGTGTGGTAGTGGTGGGGGACTCCTTGCTGAGAGGGACAGAAGCAGTGATTTGTGGGCCTGACAAGATGTCTCGGGAGGTGTGTTGTCTCCCTGGGGCAAAGATCCGAGATGTGACAGAGAGGCTGAGAAGACTGGTCAGGCCTACCGACCAATACCCCTTCCTTTTGGTTCACGTGGGAACGAACGACACAGCAAGACACAGCCTTCAAAACATCAAAAGGGATTACGAGGCTCTAGGAAAGAAGCTGAAAGAAATGGAGGCACAGATTGTCATCTCGTCTCTACTGCCAGTTGAAGGGCACGGTCCAGGAAGAGAGAGGAAGATAGCAGATGTCAACAATTGGCTCCGCAGATGGTGTCGTCGAGAACGATTTGGATTCTTGGATCATGGGCTGCGGTTCCATGAGGGTGGACTCCTGGCAAGGGATGGGCTACATCTCACACCAGTTGGAAGAAACGTTTTTGCCAACAGTCTGAAGAATTTGATCAGGAGGGCTTTAAACTGAGTTATGTGGGGAAGGGAGACAGCACCCTGGAAGACAAAAGGACTGGAAAAAATAGTCAAACTGTCATAGAGGAAACAAAGCAAACAGTAGAGGGACCCAACAGTGGGAGGCAAAAAAACGTGCTAAGGCAGCAAGTAAAGGAGACATATGGTCTTAGATGTCTCTACACTAATGCACAGAGCATGGGAAATAAGCAAGATGAACTTGAACTCCTAGCGCAACAAAGCAAATATGATATAATAGGCATCACTGAAACCTGGTGGGATGAGTCTCATGATTGGAATGTAAAAATAGAGGGGTATAACCTCTTCAAGAGAAACAGGCCAAACAGGAGAGGAGGAGGAATAGCATTATATGTCAGGGATATTTACACCAGTGAAGAAATCCAGGACAACAATCCTGGAAGCCAGGTGGAGAGCATTTGGATAAAAATTAAAGGGGAAAGAAACAACAGGGATGTTATTGTGGGAGTCTACTACAGACCCCCGACTCAGGCAGAAGAACTGGATGATGCCTTTCTAGAACAGATGACCACACACTCAGAAAGGAGAAATATAGTAGTGATGGGTGACTTCAACTATCCGGATATTTGCTGGAAGTCAAACTCGGCAAAATCCTTGAGGTCTAGCAAATTCCTCACTTGCCTCGAAGACAATTTCATTGTTCAAAAGGTGGAAGAGGCAACGAGGGAGTCAGCTATTTTGGATCTGATCCTAACTAACAGGGAAGACCTAGTTAATGGGGTGCAAGTGGTTGGATCCTTAGGCGGGAGTGATCATGTCCTCCTGGAGTTTATTATACAGTGGAAAGGAGAAGCCAGGCATAGTCAGACACGCATTCTAGACTTTAGGAAAGCTGATTTTACTAAACTTAGAGAAATACTGAGGGTGATCCCATGGACAGGAATACTAAAAGAGAAGGGAGTTCAAGACGGATGGGAGTTTCTCAAAAGGGAGATACTGAAGGCACAATTTCAAACCGTGCCAATGAGGAGGAAGAATGGGAGGTGTCTCAAGAAACCAGGATGGATGACTAAGGAACTTGCAACTGAACTATGTTTTAAACGGAACATGTATAAGAAATGGAAAAATGGGGAAATCACAAAAGAGGAATTCAAACAAATAGCTAGCACGTGTAGGGTTAAAGTCAGAAAAGCTAAAGCGCAGAATGAAATCAGGCTTGCTGGAGCGGTTAAGAACAATAAAAAGGGCTTTTGGGGGTATGTCAGCAGCAAAAGGAAAAAGAAGGAAATGGTAGGGCCACTGTGTGGAGAAGATGGCAAAAAGTTAACAGGGGACAGAGAAAAGGCAGAATTACTCAACACCTTCTTTGCTTCAGTCTTCTTAGAAAAGGCAAAGGGTGCTCAACTTGAGGATAATGGAGCAGAGGACAGAATAGGAGAATTTCAGCACAGAATAAGTAAAGAGATAGTACAGAAACATCTGGTTAATCTAGATGAATATAAGTCTCCAGGACCAGATGAATTACATCCAAGGGTATTAAAAGAACTGGCAAATGTAATATCAGAACCATTGGCAATAATCTTTGAGAATTCCTGGAAAACAGGAGAGGTCCCAGCGGACTGGAGGAGGGCAAATGTTGTCCCCATCTTCAAAAAGGGGAAAAAAGAGGATCCCAACAATTATCGTCCAGTTAGTCTGACATCAATACCCGGAAAGATTCTGGAGCAGATCATTAAACAGAGAGTCTGTGAACATCTGGAAGATAATTTCATAATCACAAAAAGTCAACATGGGTTTCAGAGAAACAGGTCATGCCAGACAAATCTGATCTCTTTTTTTGATAAAATTACCAGCTTGGTAGATGAAGGGAATGCTGTGGATATAGTATATCTTGATTTCAGTAAGGCCTTTGACAAGGTTCCCCATGACATTCTTGCAAGCAAGTTGGTAAAATGTGGGCTAGACAAAGTAACTGTTACATGGATTTGTAATTGGTTATCTGGTCGAACACAAAGGGTGCTCAACAATGGCTCCTTTTCAACCTGGAAAGAAGTGACCAGTGGGGTGCCACAGGGCTCTGTCCTGGGCCCAGTGCTATTCAATATCTTTATTAATGACTTGGATGACGGTATTGGGGGCATAGTTATCAAATTTGCAGATGACACCAAATTAGGAGGAGTAGCTAATACCCCAGAGGACAGGATCAAAATTCAAAATGACTTGAGCAGACTAGAAAGTTGGGCCAAAGCTAACAAAATGAAATTCAACACAGAGAAATGTAAGGTACTGCACTTAGGGCGGAAAAACGAAAAGTACAGATATACGATGGGGGACACTTGGCTGAATGAGACTACGTGTGAAAGGGATCTAGGAATCCAGGTGGACCACAAGTTGAACATGAGTCAACAGTGCGATGCAGCAGCTAAAAAGGCCAATGCAATTTTAGGCTGCATCAGTAGAAGTATAGTGTCTAGATCAAGAGAAGTAATAGTGCCACTATATTCTGCTTTGGTCCGGCCTCACCTGGAATACGGTGTCCAGTTCTGGGCACCACAATTCAAAAAGGATGTGGAGAAATTGGAGCGTGTCCAAAGGAGGGCAACTAAAATGGTGAAGGGTCTGGAAAGCAAGCCCTATGAGGAACGACTTAGGGAGCTGGGGATGTTTAGCCTGGAGAAGAGAAGGCTGAGAGGTGATATGATAGCTGTGTTTAAATATTTGAAGGGATGTCATATCGAGGAGGGAACAAGCTTGTTTTCTGCTGCTCCAGAGACTAGGACCCGAAACAATGGATGCAAGCTGCAAGAAAAGAGATTCCACCTCAACATTAGGAGGAACTTCCTGACAGTAAGGGCGGTTCGACAGTGGAACACACTCCCTCGGAGAGTAGTGGAGTCTCCTTCCTTGGAGGTCTTTAAGCAGAGGCTGGATGGCCATCTGTCGGGGATGCTTTGATTGGGAGTTCCTGCATGGCAGGGGGTTGGACTGGATGGCCCTTGTGGTCTCTTCCAACTCTATGATTCTATGATTCTATGATTCTATGAAATTTCTAAGTACAATTTTAGGAATCCCAAATTGTGTTTCAAATTCTTCTCTTCGTTTGGAAGGAGGATTATTATCTGTTGAGGCGCATGTATGGATACACAAACTAAATCTGTGGCTCAAAATGTTTTTTGTCCTGACTGGACTGGTACCCCTAATTCTAACAGACTCCTTCTTGTCCCCCTCAAAGAAATAGCTGACTATGAAACTCTCTTCTCTTGGACTTTCATCATCAGAAATAAATGTATTGGGGTACGATAAAGCAAAATCTGTAATTTCCCAACGCATTAAGGATATTGACTTTCAAACTCATATTGGTCAGTCAACTTTGTATTCTGTTAAGAAAACTAGTAGATCTGGCAAATGTGCTAAATATCTATAGAATTTGCATGTTCCAAAGTTCAAGAGAGCTTTTATGTTAGCAAGGTTTAACATTTTACCTTCGGCAGTCTTGGAGGGTAGATTTAAAGGGATCCCCTATCAACAAAGATTCTGTTCTTGTGGTTCAGAAGAAGTTGAAAGTATCAATCATGTACTTTTTGGTTGTTCCCTGTATACAGATATATGTGCCCTATATATTACACCAATTGTACTGCAGTATCCAGGCAGACAAATAGAATTTTATACAAACTACCTATTAGCAGATCAAAAGGAAGGTATAACACAAGCAGTTGCAAAAATGTTTGCAGCTGCTTTCATAAATTGGAAAAAGTATTTAAAACAGAAGTAATAAGTTTATATAAAAATTAAATTTGTATATAAAATTTGGCAAATTGGAATATCTGATAGTGAGGGGGTACGACTGGAGTTCACTATCAAATTACTTGATTAGGGACCAATACAATATAATTTTGGCCAATGTACTCTGTTTATTAAATTGTATTTTTAGTTTCAGCTAATATATTTTAAATATAATTAAATAAATAGTATATTACGGAATTACTTAAGATGTAAAAACAATCTATTCATTATGGTATTTGGAAGTCTGTCTAGCTCCATTAAGCATTTCTATTTAAAGCAAGATTCGCTCTACTTATTAATTTATCTTTGGAAAAATCCACTGCAGGCAACTGATGTGTTTTAAAAAATTGTATTTTGCTTTTTTTAACAGTGCTGGCCAATTGGCTGTAATAAAGTTGTTGTTGTTGTTGTTGTTGTTGATTAGTCATCTGGAGCGATGAATCCAGAAGCACCCCCAGACTGCGAACACAGTCCCTAGCAGAGAGTGTGACCTCATCCAGGACTGGAGGTTGTATCCCAATACCTAGTTTTGGGGCTGCTACTGTTAGTACCTCTGTTTTGTCTGGATTCAATCTCAATCTGTTTTTCATCATCCAGCCCTTAAGACAATCATTAAGAGGAGAGATGCCATCTGAAGTCATAGCCAATGACCGAGGCATGGAGAAATATATTTGGGTGTCATCAGTGTACTGATAATACCTCATTCCATGACTCCGAATGATTTCTCCTAGCAGCTTCATATATATATTGAACAACATTGGGGACAGGATGGCGCTCTGAGGGACACCGCAATTAAGTTCCTTCCTAGTGGAGCAACTGTCCCCAAGCAACAACCTCTGGAATCTGCCCGAGAGGAAGGAATGGAACCACTGTAATGCAGTGCCTCCAATTCCTAACCTTCTCAGGCAATCCAGGAGGATGTTGTGATCTATTATGTCAAAAGCTCCTGAGAGGTCTAAGAACACCAACAAGGTCACACTACCCCTGTTGAGGCTCAGATGAAGGTCATCAGCCAAGGGGACCATGGAAGTCTCAACTCCAAATCCCATCCTAAAGCCAGTTTGAAATGGGTCTAGATAATTGGTTTCCTCCAAGACAGCTTGGAGTTAAAGAGCAACCACCCTTTCGATCACTTTGCTTAAAAAAGTTAGTAAGGAGATCGGCCTATAGTTGTTCATATCCAGGGGGTCCAGAGAAGGCTTTTTCAGAAGTGGCCTAACCGCCGCTTCCTTCCAACAAGATGGAACATAGCCTTCCCTGAGGAACCACCTCAATATATCCCCCCCCCCCCAGACAGCCAACCATGATGGGCAAGGATCGAGTGGGCAAGTTGTCTTCCTCACAATACCAAGAAGCTTGTCCGCATCATCGGTTCTCACATATTGGAATAGATCCAGTATAATTTCATTAATGGAGTTGCTGGACACCTCATCAATTGATTCTGTTACAATGCTGGCATCTAAGTTGGCTCTTATCTGAGAGATTTTATCTGCAAAAAAGTTGTTAAACATGTCACAGCAGGCTGTTGTTGGGTTAAGTTGTGGGTTCTGGACAGGTAGCACCCACATCAGCTCCCCTACCACCCTAAACAGCTCTGCTGAATGGGACTCTACAGATGCAATACGTGCAAAGCAGAAAGATCTCTGTGCTGTATGTATTGCCTCTCGATAGGAACAAAGAAAGTTCCTATGACGAATCTTGTCAGATATGAATTGAATTTTCTGTCAGATGCACTCCTATCATTGTCCAACCCAATTGGTTCCATTAGCCTTTAAGGGCAGAACTTTCTAATGGGACCACCACCCCTGGTGGGGTAGTCAGTGGTTCCTAGTTCAGCCTTGATCAGGAAATGATCCATCCATGACAATGCAGAGGTTTTTAATATCTCCGCCCACGGATATTCCTGTTCTGTACTAAAGGCCGCATTGAGGGTATGACCCGCACAATGAGTGGGCCCAACGACCAATTGGGATAGGCTCATGTTTCTCATGTTTCATGAACTCTCAAGCCACACTGGTTAGACTTAAAAAACTGGTCTCGACTGGAATGTTGAAGTCACCCAAAACTAGAAGTCTGGGTGGCTCCAACAGCAACTCTGAGATCAACTGTTGGGTAATCTGCTAGAAAATAGGATGGTCGGTATACTAACAGAATCCCCAAACTATCCTTGATCCTCAGGCTCAAGTACATGCACTCGAAAATAGGGAAAATAGGGAAATTTGGAAGGCACTCAAGGCTGAGCTAGGCCATTATCTACCCCACCCCCAGATTATATTTCAGATGCCAGAGCTCTACAGAACTGATGGTGTTCACCTTTCCAAAACTGGTACTGCCATTTTTTAAACAGATCTGCAACAAGGTGTTAAGGAAGTGCTCGATGCCGAGGTGGGAGATAAGAGCTAAGCAGATGCTTGCCCCATATCTGTGGCATAAATAATTGAATTATATTTCAACGAGCACCTTGGACACTGTTTGGTTGGAAGGGACATTTCTGGAGCCACTACTTTAGGCCTTGCAACCTGGGAGATGGCAGAAAGAAATTGCCCTTAGGTCTTGCTTGAAAGATTAATCCCCTCATTAATCTTTGCAGATTGGGAGAGGGATTTTCTGGTTAGACTTTCTGATGTGGGCCAGCCAATGAATAACCCAGCTTTTGGGCTATCATTGTGGGCTCAGGTGTTATCGTCCAAATAAGCTACAGAGGTGGTCTGGAGAAAGACACCGGCTGCAGTTTCTCCCACACTTGGTTGTTATTTGGAATTAGTTGCAGTTCTGTTAAAAATAATAATAAATAGGTCAATTAATAAATGTCCCTGTTTCATCTCAATCTTGTGTCTTCTCTCATTATTTCTGGGGTTGGGTGGCAAAACCTCACAGACCTGGAACACCTACTAAGGAAATCAAAGAAGAAAATGCTAAGGCAGGCTTAATGTTGAACATAAAGAAAACAAAATAATGACTATCGAGGACCATCACAAGTGCAACCTAGAAAATGAAGAAATAGAAATAGTAAAAGAATTCCCATACTTGGGATCAAAAATTGATAGAAATGGGGACTCAGGAAATCAGAAGAAGACTAAGAATGGGAAGGGTGGCTATGAAAGAACTAGAAAAGATTCTAAAATGCAAAGATATACAACTCAGCACAAAAGTTAGGATCATACAAGCCATCGTATTCCCTATTACTATGTATGGATGTGGGAACTGGACAGTTAAGAAAGATGATAGGAAGAAAATCAATGCATTTGAGATGTGGTTCTGGAGAATAGTGCTGAGGATCCCATGGACAGCCAAAAGGACAAACAAATGGGTCCTAGAGCAGATCAAACTGAAAACCTCCCTGGAAGCCAAGATGACCAAACTCAGGCTGTCGCACTTTGGACACATCATGAGAAGGGAGGACTCATTGTAAAAAACAATAATGCTGGGAAAAGTAGAGGGAAGTAGGAAGAGAGGAAGGCCACATGCTAGATGGATGGATTCTATTAAGAAGGTCATGGGTATGGGGTGCAGGAATTAAGCAGAACAGTGGAGGACAGAGGATCTTGGAGATGTCTCATTCATAGGATCACCATGAGTCAAGATTGACTTGAGGGTAGTTAACAAAAACAAACAACTGTAACCTCTGTGGGATTGAAGAGCAGCCAGGTACAGCCCCAGCCTGCCTTCATCCCAGTGAATGAAAAGGGGTCCTCCTTCTTTTCCAATTGATAGTGTTCTGGCTTCTGAAGGAGAGAAGAGCAGCCAAAATCTGTTGTACAATGTCCTCCCCACTGCCACCCTCTTTTTCTTATGCAGATTGTAAGCCAGAGGGCATAAAACTGTCAAGTTATAAGCCACCCTCAAAGACTTTTTGGGTAGGAGATAAATACTCCAAATAAAAATAAATAAATAAATAAATAAATAGTATGACAGATAAAATATGGAACATGCAAAATCATCTTAACATTATTATTTTTTTAAAGTGCACAGTTTCACACTACTGAAAAAGTCTTCAGTCTGATGGCTACATGAAGTACTTCTCAGATCCGAGGGTAATAAATTATCTTTTTGAAGTTGTTGTGTGCCTGCAAGTCATTCCTGACTTCTGGAGACCCTAAGGTAAATCTGTCACAAAATTTTCTGGGGCTGGGAATGTGTGACTCGCCCAAGGTCACCCAGCGGGTTTTCATTGCCAAGTGGGGAATCAGATCCTGATCTCCAGAGTCATACTGCAATATTCAAACCAGTACACCACATTGGACCAGAACTTTTTAATTCCCCAGATCACAAGGCAGGAAGGCAGTTGTTGGCCATTACAGCTAAGGTTTTTGGATTTGCAGTTCAAATAAACCCTTCCAGGCTTCCAAGGTGAGAGAGCTCTGGAAAATCACTCAGAAATTCAGATGTGATTCAGATCTGTCTTCTGCTCTTCTCCATGGAATTAGATTTCCACTGAAGTGTGTGGGGTCTGGGTCTGGGTGTGTGCAACCATCTCAACATATTGTTCTGTATGGTTAGTATGAGTTTTTAAAATTTAATAAAAATGTTTTTTTAAAAAAAAACACATGTGGAAACAGTGTGACACTTTTTAGTTTTAACTGGTGAGAGTATCTGACAGTTAATATTTTCTGCTGGTTTGATTTTTCTTTCACAAGAAGGCTGCTGTTAATTCAACTGTTATTTGTTTTCTGATTCGATTTTTGTTTTTATTTTTGAAGATCACTTTTATTACAGGCAGACAAAATGACACATACATATTTCAAATATATGAACAGTTTCAGAGTAGCTTCCTGGATTTCCACACTCATATCAAGCAATACACATAGTCTAGTTTCCAAATATACATATCCCTAGTTGTGTATTTGGTTTTGCCAATCTCAGTACAGTATTGTTGCCTTGATATTCTTGATATCGAAAAATCTATTCCAATTGTGAATGTTTCATTGGTTTTCCAGAAGCTATGGTCTTGCTGGAGGTGGGTGGGAATAGCTATGCTCAAATTGCGGGTCCCATTGTGGTGATTGCCATCTGAAATATAAAAATAAATACTGAATAAAAATGTTTTTAATAATTTCCACTTAACTTTGTTAAGGTTTAGTCTGAAGTAATTTCACTCAGGATGACAATTTCTATACGGAAATTGAATTAACAAAAAGCTTTTCTATTCAGTATGTTGTACTGAGGGCTTGTGATGTGCACTGAGGCTCCAGAATGATGAAAGACTGCAAGTGTTAAAGAGATATTCTAGGATTTTTCACATACTCCATTTGACAAAGGTACAGTCTCTCTCTCTCTGTGCGTATGTACACACACACACACACACACATGTATACATGTTGTTGATCTATACAGTAGCATAGTTGTTCATATATAACTTTTAACACATGTATGCTACATCCTAAACTAATATAGTTAAAAGGTGTTCATATATTACACTGGTCATCTGCTTGTAATACATCAACTTTCACTCAAATGTTTCTGATAATCTATTTAGGTAATATGGTCAAGTTATATTATCCAAGGATGTAGCTAGTTCCAGTTTTACCACTATCTAGATGTCTGTCTGTCACCAGCAGAGAGATTGACCTACATTCCAGGCTTCTTCAGGGACATAGAATAGTCTCATCTTGCATGTACCCAACTGACAACCAATACCATCAATATAGGATGCTGTATCATATACATATTCAAATTGCATACATCTTTTGTCATTTAGTAAATATATACTATCCATAATATCTCAATATTGCAACTATTAAGAGTGTGGACCTTGTGCTTTGGAACTTGAGAGGACATGAAAAGCCCTTCTTAACATATCAAACCAAAACATTTTTGCTGTGTTCCGCTAACTGAATTGTGTGGCTGTCTATATCTGTACAGCACAGAGAGATCTAAATAATTTTGTTGGGGGAAAGTTAATAGTGTGTTGTCCCACCCATCTGGGAATATGGTCCTGTCTATTTCTGGCACATGTTTCTCAACATGCTTGCCTACAGCCATTTTCTTATTCAGTTTTCCCTCAAATGTCTCCCACCTCCATAACTTAATAGCAACAGCATTAATGGTGTTACAGTTCTTATTTGCCTCCCAGGCCTTTTGTTACTTGTTTGGTCCTTGCTTTCTCCCAATGGCCACATTAACTGAGCTAAATGCTTGCTTCTTCCTCCCCTGCATTCACCTCTCTGTGCAGCTAACCAGCTAAATGTATACCTTGGTTTTTCTGGAGGACTGTATTAGGTGCACTACTAGAGAGCCCTAATGAGATCTACTAGATAAAATGCACCTAGAATTACATTTTAAATAATATACAGGTTGAGTCTCCTTTATTCAGAATTCTGAAATCCAAAAGTTCTAAAATGAAAACTGTTTTCATGGGTGGCTAAGATAGTGACACCTTTGCTTTCCAGTGATTCAGTGCACACATACTTTTAAAAAATATATTGTATAAAATTACTTTCTGGTAATGTATATAAAGTACATATGAAACATAAATGAAATGTGTGTTTAGACTTGGGTCTCATCTCTAAGATATGTCATTATATAAATATATATGCAAGTATGCACACACACACCAAATCTGAAATCTAAAACACTTCTGGTGTTTTAGCATTTTGGATAAAGGAGATTCAACATGTAACTGCAAATATGTGACAGTACTACTAGAGCAAAGGGTACAGTAGACTTTTTGCCTTGACAATAAACTGTTTCCTTGGAGACAAGGGGAAAAGCTGATAAAAGCTTAATCCCAGCAAAGCATATGAGAGGGGAGAAAGGAGACAAGACCTGTCAAACCTCTGGAGATCAGTTGTCAAGATTTAAACTCATATCAATACACCACTTATGACTTTTTAAACTTTAACCTCAAATGCACCTTTCCCAAACAGCTATGCTTTCTAGTGGCCTGTTAGGCCAATTTCTTAATATAAGCTGTAGAATTTACTGCTTCTCCAGTGTTAGTTTATAATGATGGAATGCAGTTCATCCAACCTACCTTTAACATAGCTGCTGGTGGCTTTGTTGTCAGGGGTGTGATGAATCTACTCTGGGTTTTAGATTAAACTTTAAAGGATCTATCCAAGATGCTGAATCTAATGGGGTTCTTGGACAGCTCCTTTAGTCCTTTAAAATTTGGACTAAAACCTGGAGTGGATACTCCAGCCCTCTAACATAGGAGCCATCTGCCCCCATTTTATTGGCGTGTGACTTCAAGTCCTTCTAACTTAACAGCAATCCTGAGGTAAATCTATTGCAAATTTTCCATGGCAAGATTAGTTCAGAGAGGCTTTGCCATTGCCCTCCTGTTAGGTTAAGAAAGTATGACCTACTTAAGGTAACTCAGGGCCTTTGCAGACTGCCAGAAATAGTGCAAATTGAGTCCACTTTAAGGGTTAGGGTTAGTGCTAGGGAGTCATGGGAATTGTTTTTTTTCTGAGACATTGAGCCTTCTCTGTCAGAGAGCTCTGGTGCCACAATAAAATACAGTTCCCATGATTCCCTAACCCTAACCCTAACCCTAACCCTTAAAGAAGACTCAATTTGCACTATTTCTAGCAGTCTGCAAAGGCCCTCAGTGATTTTCCATGGCAAAACAGGGATTCAAACCTTGGTCTCCTTGAGCCTTAGTCCAACACTCAACCCACTATACCACATCAGCTCTTGGAGATTATCACACCTCCTTCTAGACCTGGCTTACCTCTTTCGAATTATACCCAATTTGGGCTAGAGCCAGGTCTTTGCACAGCTTTCTATCCAAAAAAGGCCATCTGGGTGCCTCCCTTCTCTGATGTAAATTGGGAAACACACTCCGACAGCCATTTTTCCAAGTTGGAAGGTTCCAACTTGGAAAAATGGCTGCCAGAGCACGGTTTTGGATGTGCATTGGAGCAGGGATCTAGTCTAAAGTCGGATTTTGTGAGCCATTGGGATATGGGACATAACTTTACTGTTTTTCTTGCCAAACTAAGAACTAGATATGGAGAAAAGAAATATTTTCACTCCCAGCACAGCTTCATCCCTCTAACATGCATTGCAGTGGAACTACAAATGACTGTTAAATCATGAGGTAGCAGACAGCTGTAAGAAAAGAGAATTTGTATACCTTTACAATAAATTACCGGGGATCTAAGAAAGAAGAAAATAATAACAGAAGGAGAAAGTGAATTATCCTGCATGCTTATTTAGTCAAAGCTTAATCGCAGCTACTTTGCCTTGATTTTCTCTAGGGAATTCAAATACTTTCAGAGAAAAAGGGCAGCCATCCCAGTCATTAAATGAATGGGATACTGAGCAGCAAGGCAATGAACTACAAAAGCCCCAGTACATGAAAACAATTTTTGAAGATTCCATGGATGCAGAACTTTAAAACAATGCATTAATATTTATTCCCACTTCTGATGCCAAAGCTAGCTGTCCTGAGTTGGTTATGTCTCAGCTGATCCACTCACAATTCCACCAGTCTTTTTCTTTTTCCCAGCTGTTTTCCTTCCCTTGTTTTAGCCCACACAGGAACACTGCTGACTAAAGAGAATAAGAAGTGAATGCAGTTACTCTCAGAACAAAGGAAAGAAGCTTCTGTATTAATATTTAGACAGAGGAACCTATGCTGTGAGGATTTTGTATAGCCTGTAATACATTTTTCCCACAGTCATTTTATTAAGCATATAATAAAATATATATAAACAAAACAAAACATACTAACGACATAAAGCATAAAACTTATTTACACACACACACACACACACACACATATATATATACTAACTACTATTGAATTTAAAATAAACTAAACTACAATAAAACACCCATAAAAATATTTAAAGTTGACCTTGCATCTATGATATTAAATGTATAATTAAATTCATTTGTCCCACAAAACAAAACAGATATATACTTCTAATGCATTTCTAACAAAACAAAATGTAAACCTAATTTTCTGAACCTGCAAATGCCATCTTCTCACGTTTTTCATGCTAAAATTGCAAAAGAGAGTCCCACTCTTTTAAAAACTTTTCCATTGACTTTTCTTTGATTAGGATAGATAATCTGTCCATTGCAGCAAACTCAAACCAATTCACAGGTATAGCCTGTAATGCATTTTAAAGGTTAAGTTGACAACGTTTAGTCAGCAAGGAACCCTAGATACACACTTCATTATGGGTTTCAAAAAGGACAATACAACAGGTATGAATCAAAGCCTCCAGCTGTAGATTTGGGTAGGTGCATATGTGTGTAAAAATGCCCTTCATATATAAAAATGCATTACTGTCTATTACAGGTAACATTTGCTTCCAATGTTCATTTTGGGACTTGATATGTGAGTCTAGTACAGTTAGCTAGTAAGGGCCTCTACAGATGGCCCGTTTGGGGTGGCTCTGGGCCGCCTCTGCTAGCGGTGGATCGAGGTCATGGCAACCCCATGCCACAGCCCCAAACGTCCCTTTTGCCACCCCCAAAAGATCAGCAAAATGTTGCCCTAAGACCCAGCACTGTGGCTCTTCTGTGCCTTTTTGGTGCAGTACGTGTACACACTGTGCCAGGAGGGCGTCCTGATGCTGCGTGCCATGCAAATGGCATGTGGCATCAGGACAGCATCAGGATGGAGTTGGGACACCTGGCCTGGGGCTGTCCCCCCAAACTCCACCACCAGGCCAGCCCTTTAGGCCATTCTGAAATGCCCCACAGATACCTTGCTAGAATATTTCAGCAGACTCTAGAGCTATTGCTGATGGATGGAAACCACTGTGCATGTGAGAGAAGTAGATTCGGATCCATAGCTATAAGGGGAGGTCATGAAGGCTCAGCTATACCAGGAGTAATGAGAAGACTCTGAACCTTGGGGAAAGTCCAAGTCTTCTATGGGATCTTTTATCCTATGTTTACGGAGGTGGCTAGAGAAGAGACTGATATCGAAACAAAGCTTTATTTGAGGATTCAAGCATACAAAGACACCCTAACATACATGCACACACACAAGAACTGAGGAGTAAAGTAGTTAGCTTGGATAGGAACACAAGGCTTTCTAATGGTGATAATTACCTGCAAAGATGTTGCTCCAACGATGAATAGACTCAACTGAAAAGAACAGTAGGTAGAGCCAGAGACTCTATCTAGAGATCATGAATGGTATAGGACCATCATGAAATCTATCCAGACCCCCCTTTTCCCTGAGATTTTGGGGAGTATTTAAACCCTAGAAGCGAAGAGTTGCTATTGAGCATCAAAGGATTCCGATTGCTATGCTTTGAAGTGGACAATTTCCAGAAGAGGGGAGATGGGATGTAGGTTTTTTACTTTTCCTCACCTTAAGGACACATCCTGACTGGCTCATAAATCTTTTCAGGTGTGAATGTCCTGCATTGCAGCTCCTAAGCCTGGCCTTTTGATCTGCAAATGGCTTGTAAATGCAGATTCACCTTAGTGCCTACGTGATGTGCTTGCCTTGAGCCCATGGCGATGAAGGCCCCTTCCAGCCTAGGGCTTCTGATAGAGATCCAAAGGGATCTTGATATCAAAACCCAATCAAAACCACTTATCGTAACACAGGCATCCCTCTGCTCTCCCCTACTAGAGTACTCACAGCAGGTGCATAACGATCATTGATTAAACTAAGCTGTGTCTGCTCTGCTTTACTGTATGGTTATTTATTTCCTGATTCAGGATGTGGATCTATGGAAGGATGGGAGAAAAGTAGGGTGTGTTTCTGTCAGGCATAACACCCTGATCCAATCCCTTTGAGCTGCCATTGAAGCTCTTTTGCGCTCTTTTGGTGCAGCATGTATGCACACTGCACCAGAAGAGTGTCCTGATGCCACACACCATGCGGACGGGCAAATAATAATAATAATAATAATAATAATAATAATAATAATAAATTTTTATTTATAGCCCGCCCCTCTGCAGAGCAATCGGGGTGGGTTGCAACATATTAAAACAGCCAAGTTAAAACATTCCCTCATCCCATAATCCCACCCTCCCATCCCCTTAAAACAGAATTAAACTAGAAAAGAAAGTTAAAATACAACAATAAAATACGACAAAAGACAATAAACAATAAAACATGGAATTGGAATAATGAAACCAAATAAAAAACTCATCTCCCATCAAACAACAGTTATTCCGGGAAGGCCTGCCAGAAGAGGTCTGTCTTTACTGCTTTTTTAAAAGCAGCAAGAGTAATGATAAGACAGATCTCGTCCGGCAGGCCATTCCAAAGTCTGGGAGCGGTAGCAGAGAAGGCCCTCTGGGAGGTCTGAGACAGCCTAGTTTTCATTGGCTGTAGCAGATTCCTCCCAGAGGACCTAAGAGCATGTGGGGATCATACGGGAAGAGGTGGTCCCTAAGATAAGATGGACCCAAGCCATGTAGGACTTTAAAGGTTAAAACCAACACCTTGTACTGTGCCCGGAAACTAATCGGCAGCCTGTGGAGGGATTTAAGCACAGGTGTTATGTGCTCCCTCCTAGATGTTCCAGTAATTAACCTGACTGCCATGTTTTGCACCAGTTGAAGTTTCCGGGATAGGCACAAGGGTAGGCCCATGGGTTTGCACCAGTTGCAGTTTCCGGGTTAGGCACAAGGGTAGGCCCATGTAGCAGTAATCCAGTCATGAGGTTACCAGAGCATGTACCACAGCTTCCAGATCCCTCATATCCAGATAAGGGCGTAGTTGGCATATCAGCCGAAGCTGATAACAGGCACTCCTGACCGTTGCATTCACCTGACTAGTCATGTGGAGCGACGAATCAAGGAGTACCCCCAGACTGCGAACACAGTCCTTAGAGGACAGTGTGATTCCATCCAGGACTGGATACTGTATTCCCAAATCTGGTTTTGGGCCTGTAACTGTGAATACCTCCATTTTGTCTGGATTCAACTTCAATCTGTTTTCCCTCATCCAACCCATTACCGCTCTGAGACAGTCATTAAGAGGAGAGGCGCCATCTGAGGCCTGAGACGATGATCTGGTCATAGAGAAATAAATCTGGGTGTCATCAGCATACTGAAGACACCGTGCTCCATGCCTCCGAATGATCTCACCCAGCGGCTTCATGTAAATATTGAATAACATCGGGGACAGGATAGAGCCCTGAGGGACACCACAATTAAGCTCAATTTTAGATGAGCAACTGTCCCCGAGCCTCACCCTCTGGGATCTGCCCGAGAGGAAGGAATGGAACCACTGCAGAGCAGAGCCTCCGATTCCTAACTCTCTCAGGCAATCCAAGAGGATGGCATGATCTATGGCAGGGGTAGGCAACCTTTCCCCTTTAAGGGCCGAGGGACTTCAGCTCCCAGAATCCCAGGAGCTATTGGCCAACATGGGATTATTGGCCAACATGGCTGAGGCTTCTGGGAGCTGAAGTCCCTCGGCCCTTAAAGGGGAAAGGTTGCCTACCCCTGATCTATGGTGTCAAAGGCTGCTGGGAGATCCAAGAGTACCAGCAGGGTCACACTACCCCTGTCGATGCCCAAGCGGAGGTCATCGGTCAGAGCAACCATGGCAGTCTCAACTCCATATCCTGTCCTGAAGCCATGGTATCAGGGTGGCATTGGGGTGGATTCAGGGCAGCTGGTGCATGGTTGCCCCATGCCAACTCCACCCTTAGGCCAGCCTATAGTGCCAGTCTGTATTGGCCCTAAGTTTCACTGGGATCTGAGTGCAAAAGATCCAGGGTCCTTATGTACAATTTTTATAGAACATCCTTGTCATCTTGCCTATATTATGAAATAATCCATATTCATGAAAGTCTTGTCAAGGTAAGGATTTTTCAGTCTGAAACAACTTACACAAAGTTTTGAAAGGAATTTTTTTTCTGGTAGACCTTTTTTGTCTCTGCATTCATCTAAGGACCGATGCAGACAGCCCCTAAGAGTGGCTCTGTGTCGCCCCTGGGAGTGTAACATGTCACAGCCTCGATCTGGCTTTTTGCTGGTCCAAAAAGAGCTGGCAAATACCACTCCTTTTTGGGGTGCCCTGACACTACACGGAATTCAGTTGGGTGCACAGCATGATGGCAGCATCAGGGGTCAAGTCAGGGCAGCCAGTATGTGGTCGTCCCGCCCCAGCTCCATGCACAGGCCGGCCCTTTATGCTGGTCTGCATCAGCCGTAAGTTACAAATAAATCCATTTGACTCAGCACACCCTTTTTGCTCTTTTTAAAACTGAAAAATAGTCCTTTTAATTATAGTTAAATCTGGAAAGAGTAGAGGCTACAAAAATATATGAAGCTCTTAGAAATATATGGTTAGGGAACTACATTGGAATGTTAGATCAATGATAACTTACTGTAATTTTCCCATTATCGTAGTCTATTACAGCATTCTGAAGTGTGGTTAACACTTCATGAATCCTGGCCAATTATTATTTTCATTTCATCAGAATTTCATTTTCACTTTTCCTCCCAGTTTTGTCTGAAAGGAATAAGTGACTGAATAAACCTTAATTAGACACCTCTGAGCAGGAAAGGTTCTATAACTAGTTTTATTCTTTCAACAAAATATTCAGTATCTGCTGAGACTTTTGTGTGTCTGGGTGAGAATGGACTAGAAGAAAAGTGGTGATTCCTAATATAAAGATATGCTGATGAAATCAAATGGTTTCTTTTGCACCCCACATTATCAACATATAATTACCATGCGTGTCAAAGGAAGCACAGTTTAATAAAATCTACAGGGCACTTTAAAATAAAGAAAATATAATGTATACCTACTGGTAAAAGTTGGACATCCAGCCCAATTTTACACATTTATTCTAGAATATGCAAAACTACTGTCTATTTAGAAAACCACTGGTCATGCTAACCAAGGTATTCCTTTAGCTGTAGTTCAAAAAGTAAATTTTCTGTTTTACTCAGAGTTTAGAAGCCTCTAAGCCTTAGTTCAGAGGGATTACTCAGAGGAAGATGTATATGGGATTGCAACTGTATTCATACTTGGCCAAAAGTGTTGTTGTTGTTGCTATTTTCTTACTCTCCTATTCCCAGGACTCAAGGTGGGGTACAGCATGCATTAAAACACATAAAACTATTTTAACACATTAAGGATGCATTCACACTACAGAAAAAAATCCAGGTGGATACCACTTTAACTACCACAGTTCAATGCTATGGCATTCTGGGAACTGTAGTTTGTTCTGGCACCAGCACTCTCTGACAGACAAGACTAAATATCTCACAAAACTACAGTTCCTAGAATTCCATGGAAGTGAACCATGGCAGTTGAAGTGGTATCAAACTGGATTATTTCTGCAGTATGGATGTAACCTAGTAATCCTAAAATACATTGAAATAATTAAAATCATCCAACATAAAATTAAAAATATAGCAATTTAAATTTCATAGTTTAAAATTGACTTGATAGGTCTGCCAAAAGAGATAGGTCTTTAATACTGTTTTAAATTCATACATTCTATCCAGCTCTCCCGGCAGGTCATTCCACAGTCTGGGGGCAGCCAATGAAAATGCCCTCTGAGAACATTATCACCATGGGGGGAATCTATAGTTTATCCCACACAAATCCCCCAAAAAAGCGCACTTACGCCTCACGATTTCACACGACGTTGCACAGAAAATGACATTAAAGTGGTGTAATCCCAGATCTTTTTAATTCCGGGAGTTTAGAGGAAATGCATTTGTGATATTACAGTAATTTCGAATTTACTGTAATGTGAAATTCAAATTCGCACAAACAAATCTCCTTTAAGGCTTCTTCCCATTTCCCATGTTCCTCTGGGGCTGCTTTCACTTCCTGGTTTGCTTGCCTGTCAAACTTTCTCCACTTTCTCCTTCATCAAAGGATGAGGAAAACCATCATCCTTTGGCTTCCTCTGCCCCTAGCCCCAGGAAGCCTCTTTCCTGCTCCCCAGATCCCCAATATTTAGCCAATTTCCTCACCTGCTCTGTCCCTCTGTCTGTGTGTGTGTGTGTCTTGCCAGGATCCGCCTGCGATGCAGCCACTGGTGGCTGCCAACTCCTCCTTCCCTCCCTCCCTCCCTTTCGAATGCAGCTCCCACATACACATCCCTCCACACAACACACATATTGCACAGCACTGGCAGGCAAGGCAAAGCAAGGCAAGGAGCTCCATGATCACTCCCTCCTCCTCCTCCTCCTCCTCCTTCTCCTCCTCCGAAAGACAAAAGATCAGCAACTCAAGTCCCCAGGGGGCATTTGCTTCTTCTCCTCCTTCTCCCTCGCCCCTTTCCTAATTCACCTCTCCTTCCCCCCAAACACCAGGTGTCCTCTTTTTCCAGGAAGTACCCCCCTTTTCAACCTGTACAGGAGGAATTTCCAAAATCTCCCCCAGAAATCATGCTTCTTACTCCTTCTCCAAATGGAGGACAGTTGGACATTTCGTCCTGGAGAGGGGAGAAGGTTGAATGAAATGCAGGATCCGCCCTGGAAAAGGAGGAGTCTGGTCACAAAACACACCCATTTCTAGTACATGTACAGGTTTTTCCCACTTGTGCATGAAAGTTAAAAATGTGTTTTTTTTAGCTTTTTAATTAATTACGCTTTTATTCTAATTACGTGAGAAATGCTTTTGTGCAATTTAGCACTATTTTCGCTTTATTTTTGGGATGCTTCATTTCCACTTTATTATCCACGTGTGATAACATCCTGAGTGACTGTTACTAGTTCAGTCCTGACTAGTTGCAGTAAATATCCTCCTGAAGACTTGAGTTTAGGGGGCAGATTATACAGGAGGAGGCGATCCCCTAGGTAACCTGGACCCAAACCATGAGTAACAACCAAAACTTTGTACTTTGCCCAGAAACTATGGGACTTTACAGACTGCCAGAAATAATGCAGCTTGAGACCACTTTAACTGCCCTGGCTCAGTGCTAGGGAATCATGGGAATTGTAGTTTTTTTTCTGAGACATTGAGCCTTCTCTGTCAAGGAGCTCTGGTGTCACAATAAACTACAGTTCCCATAATTCCCTAGCACTGAGCCAGGGCATTAAAGTGTTCTCAAGCTGCATTATTTCTGGCAATCTGTAAAGTCCCTATGTTAAGGGCAATCTGCATGGGCCAAAAGGCCCATGTTCCCCCCAGCCTCATGTAGTTCTGTGTGGACCAAGCAGGCCAAAACCCTGAGGTCAGGATCAGACCAGATCCTGTCAGACCAGACATAGATCTAATGAGTCCAGACCAATCTCAGTGTATTAAGGGCCTAATATAGGTCAAATTTGCTGCAGAGTTTCATGAAACCTCTGTGGCAAACTCAGGGGCTCAACAGACAGCCCCAAAGGAGTGGCTTCCTGCTGTTCCTTTCAGCACTGAATTGGGTCTGCAGCAACCACACACTGTGGCCCTGATCCAGCAATTTGCTGGCCCAAAAAAGAATGGCAAAAAGCCACCCTTGCCATGGCGGTGGTGACTTTTTGCTGTTTCTTTGGAGCAGCACGTCTAAATGCTGCACCACAGAAATGGTGTGATGCCCCCCACCATCTGGTTGGGCAGGCGGCGTGACACTGGCATTGGGGCGGAGTTGGAGCATGTGGCATATGGTTGCTATGCCCCCACTCCACCTAAATGCTGGCCCTTTGTGCCAGTCTATAGAGGCCCTCAATTAGGTCAGATGGCCCTGTGTGCCCCTTACCTCCCTCTGTTGATGCTGCTAGTAAGTAGACCCTAATAATTCTATCTGATTATGGAAATGGGCTGTCTGGCCACATAGGTGCAGCCAGCACCACATTACCACATCAGATGTGATGATGAGAGTCTACTCACTAGTGGAATTAATGGACGGAGGTAAGGGGCCCACGGAAGTACCAGCTCCATGGTCTGGGTATAGGTAGATGTGTAAAGACCCAGCCATCCTCATGTTAGCCTGAGAACCAATGCAGGTTAGCACCTGTCACAAGGAAGCATGGACAGAGCATTCCTGGTCCATCTGCTCAGCCCCTTTAATTCAGAGGGACTTATTTCTATGTAGGCATGCATAGTGTAAAACTGTTGCTGTGCTATAAAACCTATTTGTTTTTCTTGTTAGAAAATTTGAAAAGGACTATGAACAAGAAAGAAAAGAACAAAGCATATCACTTTCACATACTGCATTGATTACACAAATGCAAGAATTAGTAAAACTAATGGGCTGAATGAAAAATAGTGTTTTATAGGAGCAATACAATATTCGGGTTTCAACAGACACATTTCCCTGAGAAACCTAAACACTATGTTTTTCTCCCCTCCCCCTCTTGCTTTTCCACTAGTTTTTTTCCTCAGCATTAGGTGGGCATGGGATGCTAAGTGAGTGATCTGAACCTTCCATGAGTGATTTATTTCTTCCCAGTATGTTCTAACTGCACTGACTTTTGAAATTGTACTAAATGAGAACTGAAATTGCACTAAATGTGAACAGAGGGATTTGGGTGTTTTGTTTTGTTTTTCCCTATTTAGTGCTTTCTTTTGCAGATTGGATTTAAGTTTCTGGTTATACACTATTGTCCATTCCCTGTTTCATTAAAATCTTAGATTTCTCAACTTATTTCTAAGGATAATTTTAACTTTGGGTGTATCTACACTGTAGAAATAATGTGGTTTCACACTACTTTAACCATGATGGTTCCATTCTACAGAATCCTGAGATCTGTAGTTTTGTGAGGCACCAACACTCTGGAAGAGTAGACTAAAAACCTTGTAATACTACGAATCCAAGGATTCTATAGGACGGAGCTACAGCATTTAATGTGGTGTCAAACATCATTACTTTTTCAGTGTAGATGCACTATTTTGTCCAAGGGGACATTAAAAATTACATTTCAGTAGGGAAATTGAGACTGGAGAATTGTGGTATTTGTATTTTCTTGTTCCCACAACACATGTCTACTTCTAATCAATCCAGCCTTCATTCCTAGCACAATCATCACCGTTTTTATTTCAGAGTAACTCAGAAATTTTAAACTTGCTTCAATCCCTTTTCTGAAAACCTACATGGATTCACCTCAGTCCCATATAATCCACCCCATACACTCAGGTGCACTGTGTGATGTTTACTTCAGTCAGCCAGGACTAGGCTGGCAAGTATCACCCAGAAGACCTTTTCTTCAGCCATCCCCAGAATGTGAAATGGCCTGCTACAAAAGAATTGGAAACACTGGCTGAATTGAAAACAACAGTGAAAACCAATCTCTTCTGGCAAGCCTACTATCCTGTCTCAGAAGATAGCCAAGGGAAAGAATTCAGCAGGGTCATAAAACTGCCTTACCAGAGCTTCCACCTAGCATTTAGAGTTCTCAGGGTTAAGCTAGTCTGGGTCAGCAGGGGAAGGCAGAGGGTATCAGTAGTGAGGTCAGTCCATGTTCAAAGGTTTTATAATCACATGAGCCAAGAGAAGAGGGTTGCAATTTGCACAAAAGCTTAGTTATCAGCAATAAGCATCCAGAGATTAGGCTGGGATATTTGTGTTTTAGTAGACTCCCACAGTTTTAGCCCGATTTCAGTGCATTTTCTAGAAATATGCTCTGACTGATGCAAATCCACCCTTTCTTCTCTGTGTTCACTTGTGGTACATATTGTCTTGTTTGTATCTGTGTCTTGTGGCTGCTGGGCAGTATTCCTGTTTGTCTCTGCATGGCCGCATCCCTCTGCTCTGCCTCTGGATTCTGAGAGCTAGTTCTACCATATTCTTCATGTGCCTCACTCTTTGTCTCATACTCCAGACTGGGGGTCTGGGGAGGAGACATGACACATACCCAGATACTTATAAAATTGTAATTTTAAAAGTATGATTTAATTGTTTTTATTGCTTGGTAGATGAAGAGAATGCTGTAGATGTAGCATATCTTGATTTCAGTAAGGCCTTCAACAGGTTCGCCCATGATATTCTTGCAAACGAACTAGTAAAAGATGGCTTTGTAATTGGTTGACTAGCTGAACCCAAAGTGTGCTCATCAATGGCTTATCTTTACCCCAGAGAGATGTGACTAGTGGGGTGCCACAGGGTTCTTCCCTGGGTCCAGAGCTATTCAACATCTTTATCAATGACTTGAATGAAGGAATAGAGGGCATGGTTATCAAATTTGCAAAATTAAGAGGAGTAGCTAATACCCCAGAGGACAGGATCAAAATTCAAAGTGACCTTAATAGATTAGAAAGCTGTGCCAAAGCTACCAAAATTAATTTAAAAACAAAGAAATGTAAGGTACTGCACTTAGGGCAGAACAATAATATGCATAGATATAGGATGGGGGGCACCTGGCCTAATGAGACTATATGTGAAAGGGATCTAGGAGTCTAGGAGTCTACAAGTTGAACATAAGTCAACAGTATGTTGTGGCAGCTAAAAAAGTCAATGTGATTCTTGGCTGAATTGATAGAAATACAGAGACTAGATCAAGAGAAGTAATAGTGCCACTCTATTCTGCTTTGATCAGGCCTCACCTGGAATACTGCATCCAGTTCTGGACACTACAATTCAAGAAGGATCTATATAAGCTGGAGGATGTCCAGTGGAGGGCAAACAAGATGGTGAAGGATCTGGAAACTGTACCTTATGAGGAGCAACTTAGGGAGCTGGGTATGTTTAGCCTGGAGAAGAGAAGGTTAAGAGGGGATATGATAGCCTTATATAAATATATGAAAGGATGTCATATCGAGAATGAAACGAGCTTATTTTCTGCATCTCCAGATAATAAGACCCAGACCAATGTATTCAAACTACCGGAAAAGAGATTCCACCTCAACATTAAGAAGACCTTCCTGACAGTAAGAGCTGTTTAAAAAAAAAAAAGAGGTGGATGGCCATCTGTCAGGGGTGCTTTGATTGTGAGTTCCTGCATGGCACATGATTGGATGGCTCTTGAGGTCTCTTCCAACTCTATTATTTCTATTATTCTAATATGTATTGATTTTATGGTCTTTTAACAGGTTTGAAGATTGTATGTATATTTTAAATATGTATATTCTAGCTTTCTTGGGCCCATTTCATAATGCCTGACAAGAAGATCTGATTTTAGGGCAGTCACAATGGGGCAAAAAGCTCAATCAAGGAGAAAAAATAGCAAGCCTCTATGGAAACATTATGCATTGCTTTCCACCTCCTCCTTCCTTTTTGTGGTTCCAAAATTTGGCTAAGTGACTCTTATCCTCCTGCCCCATCTCCATAGCTGTCTCTCTCTCCTGGTCTCTCCAAGTAGTGTCAGCTGTTTACAAATCACATCAATTCAAGACACTACTTCCTTTGAAAGAACACAAACTAGTTGTGGATTTCATAGACACATCTGTGTTCCTCTAGAAAATCAGCACACAAAGGGATCTTGTAGTACCTTTGAGACTAACTAAGGGGGCCTGCAGACAGACGGCTCTACACTGCCCCGGGAAGCAGAGGGTCGGGGCTACTGCTGCTGCATGCTGTGGCCCTGATCCTTTCTTTTGCCACCCCAAAAAGAGCGGCAAAATGCTGCTCATTTCAGGGGTGGCAAAAGGCCACCCTAAGAGCCGGCACGCAGCTGTTTAGCACCCCTTCCAGTGCAGTGCATCAAAATGCTGCATTAAAAGGATGTCCTGATGCTGCGCGCCATGCATAACAGCACACAGTGTAAGGACGCTGCCAGTGTGGGGTTGGGGCGGCCAGCGTGCGGCCTTTGGGCCGGTCTGTAGAGGCCCTAAAAGAAAGAAGCTGGTAGCATACGGATTTGTGACTGAAAACAAAGGGGGAAAACTACTAGCAAAGGGGTAGAGCTATCAAAGGCAGAAAAAGTCCACTACCACTAAAACAACAATAACAAAAGAATAATGAAATAATTTGATGGAAGGTATGAATGGATGATAAAAGTTTTTGTTGTTGTGTGCCTTCAAGTCATTTCTTAAGGTGAATTAAGGTGAACCTATCATGGAGTTTTCTTGACAATTTTTTTTTTTTCTGAAGGGGTTTGTCCTTGTCTTCCTCTGAAGCTGAGAGAGGGGCTCGACAGATTACCCCTGATAGGCAGCTCCGTGCCACCCCTGGAAACACTGGGTTGGAGACATGGCAACCACATGCCACACTCCCAACCTGGCAGTTCCGTGGTGCAAAAACAAGTGTCAAAAAGTGGCTCTTTTTTGTGCCACAGAAAAGGCACCTTTGCCTCCGCTGTTGAGGCTTCTCTTCACTCCACTGGCACAGTGTGTATAGATGTTGTGCCAAGGAAACACAATGATGTCTCCTGCCATGTGGTGGGATGTGCGGTGTGAAGCTGGCATAGGGCCAGAGTCAGGGGGGCCAGCGTGCAACACCCCACTCTGTCCTCAGACCAGCTCTTTATGCCAGTCTGTACAGCCTCAGAGTGTAACTTGCTCTAGGTCACCTAGAGGGTTCCCATGGCCAAGCAGAGATTTGACCCCTGGTTTCCCAGTGTCCTAATTCAACACACAAACTACTGTACCACTCTGGGTCTCAATGTTTGATAAAGGTGCATATAAAAAACAAGAGGAACATTTAAAGAAGATAATGTGAAGTGGAAAGGATGACATCCAGTGAGGCAGTTGATATATAAATTTACTGTGACAATACAAAAGCAGACTTTTAAATTGATGCATCTGAATCCCACCTGTGTGAGGTAGGAAATGACCTTTCCAAACAATGAAAGGTCCCTATATTCCTATGTCTATTTCATTGTTCTCCACACTTTCAAGATTCAGCCCTGGTACATCCAACTGTTTTGTTTCCATGGAGTTTTCTTTTAGCATGCACACACATCTTTCCCTTTTTAAATGTCCTTGGAATCTTGTGCTTAGAATGTTTTTGAGAGTGTTCTTGTTGATAACCACTTTGTCTGTCACTTGAAGATCAGGGGTGGGTCTCTTATGCCTCCATGTTCCATAGCTGTTTTCCGGCCTGTATGAAATGTGAATGTGATTACTCAAACGTGCACTCCACCCTGTTTCCCTGTAAAAAGGCTGCATAGAAATTCACATTCTGGTGTATTCTCAAAAATGTGTTATCCATATATTGCAACATACTGGCTTTCAAAGTACACATTTTAAGTTTATTTTGATTTTTGTGTGTGTGTGTGTGATTGCTGACAACTTCTTTGGAACATTTGAAAAGGCAGCAGATAACTTAAGTTCTGTTTTGTGCATTAGTATTAGAGGTGCTGAGAAGATCTGTCTATATAAGAATCCACAACTATCAAATCCTCAAGCATTGCTAGTCGCAATTGAAATTATCATTATCAAGCCTTTGACAAAGGCTATCTGGGAAGATGGAATTCTAGATTAGAATGAAATGAAATATCATGTGATAGTAACATGATTATATTTCACCTTGTATGGCTCAAAGAGTTCCTCAGACCTGATCAAGAATATAGCAGCTATAGCCTTATTTTAAGGGACAAGTTGTCTACCATGCTGTAATAGAAGCATTGCTCACAGGGTGCCAATAAGTTTTTAATTAGTAGGGACAAGGACATCATCTGCCATCTCTCTCCAACCATCCATTTCCTGTGAGTTAGACTACAATCCTTACAATAGCTGGAGGGGATATTGATTATCCAGCACCAATATCTTGTAGTGTGCAATCCCTTTTGTAATGCAAAGTGTGTTGAGCTGGCTTGCTTCTGAATGGCCAATTAAGCTTTACAACCAGATCTCCTCCAGATGAAGATGAAGATTTCTAGAATTGTATGCTAAGGGATCTTATAACACCTTTGAGACTGTGCAAAATGAGTTGTAGCGTAAGTAAATTGATGCCCAGGAAGAATCTTTGTATTAAGAATATGAATAGACATGGAAATGCAAAACTTATAGGGATGGTCTGAAGCCAGGGACATAATAAAAGAAGAATGTAGACAGACACTTTTGTAGACTTGGCCAACTTCCTCAGATGCAGGGAGTAAATTGATGCCCAGGAAGAATCTTTGTATTAAGAATATGAATAGACATGGAAATGCAAAACTTATAGGGATGGTCTGAAGCCAGGGACATAATAAAAGAAGAATGTAGACAGACACTTTTGTAGACTTGGCCAACTTCCTCAGATGCAGGGAGTAAATTGATGCCCAGGAAGAATCTTTGTATTAAGAATATGAATAGACATGGAAATGCAAAACTTATAGGGATGGTCTGAAGCCAGGGACATAATAAAAGAAGAATGTAGACAGACACTTTCAATAAACAAAAAGAAAGAGAAAAAACCATGGATGCCAGAAAAAACACTACAAGCACTAAAGAAAAGAAGAGAGAAAAAACAAAATGGAGACAGGAACAAACTAAGAATTATAGATGCAATGGTACAACGGCTTGTGTGGAAAGATAAAGAAAATTACTACAATTACCAATGCAGAGAAATAGAAGAAAATAACAAAAAGGGAAGAACAAGAGATCTATTTCACAAGATTGGGGAAATCAAAGGAAATTTCAAACCAAGGACTGGGATGATCTATGATAATAAAAATAACATAATTCAAGACCAAGAAAGGGGGAAAAAAGATGCTGGATGCAATAGACAGAAGAATTATACAAAAGAGAGGACAAAATAAAGGACACATAGAACTAAGAGCCATATGAAGATGAATCCAAAGGCTAAAAAGTGAGATGGAAACTGCAATAAGAGAAATAACAAAAAACAAATCACCAGGAACACATGATACTCCATTTGAACTGCTGCAACCCACATTGACAGAGTCAACTCTAGTGCTAACCAACATATGTCAACAGATATGGAAAACAAAATGATGGCCAACAGATTGGATGTGATCAATATGCATCACTATCTACAAAAAGGGAGACACAAGAGACTGCAGCAACTATAGCACCATTGCACTGATCTCTCACACAAGCAAAATCATGATCAAAATTCTGCAACATAGACTCCAACCATACATGGAGAGAGAAATCCCAGAGGTCATGAGTTGAGATTTGTTCAAAATGACCACAGCTCCTCCTTCATCAGCCTCTTTGATGAAAATGTTAGGATTTCTAGAACTGGCATGTTAATATGAACCAACCCAGCTGCCAAAAGTTTGAGGTGTGGCTGCAGGAAGTTCTATGATTAATGCCTGCACTTCAAACTTTATCACTACATCTTTGCAAGCAATGTAGATATTAGAGGGGGAAATATGCTACAAAGCAAACATCACATCTCTTTCACAGATGTGAAATTTGTATTTCTATATATTAAAAATGTGAAAGCTACTTTATAAATAATGCTAATCTGTAACCGATTGTCCCAGAGAATGGTATAAATAATTTTATCTCCCTGCTCTCTCTTCCAAATGCCCATACTCTGAACAAACAGCAATAGGCATTTACTACATATAAGGTTTTAAATATTTGAAGGAGATGGCCTACAGCTAGAAACCTAGAAAAATGGAAACTAGGTCTCTTACCAGCACTGAAACAATGCATGAAGAAATTTAGCCAACCACTATAATTAAAAAATGCATAATTATAACACAATGTCCTTGATCAAATGATTCTAACATGTGTGAAAAACTTCCACAAAATTGGTTGATGTAGTATGTTTTAAAGACTGAGATGCAATTATAATACAGAACTGGGTGGATAAGGAATGACAGTAAAAGAAAGAATAAAATAATAAGTGGCATTAATGACAGTAGAAAAGTCATTTAGGGAACAGAATCAGATACAGGTTTGGTTGTGGAAACAATCCCATAACACAGCATAAACCAAAAGATCTTGATCATTTTGGGGAATTTCTTTGGAACAAATATCTCAATCCGTCCAGATGTTCACTGTCCCATGCAGTCCATGGCCCTTTCTCTAGAAAGGGGCTCACCTTCTGCCCTTCTGAGGCTGGTTCCAGACTGCTTTCAGGGCATGTGGACTGCTGATCCTCAGATGGTTCAACTTTCTTCACTCAGGAATGATGGATTCATGATACCTGTACATAAAGACAAAGCAAAGAACAAAACAAAGCAAAGACAGGCACTTCACATATTTAACAATTGTTCCCTCTCCCATTGCATATATTTGGTCCCCATATGTCACTAATAAATTAACAAAGCATGGCTTCCCATACATCATCTGAAATGGGCCAACTCTCTATGAATCCCTATGACCAGGATAGGCAGTATCATTACAAAGTCCAGTCAAAGTCTGGCCACCATGATGTTATCCAAGCAAACCAATTATCTGATCCTTGTTCTATGTTTGCCACTATCTCATGTAAATCATCAATTTGGGCATCTATACCTTTGCTATTGTCAGTCAGGTTAAAACAACAGAGCTTTTTATGTATTTCACAGCCTAGATGGTGGCGCAGGAAGAGTGTATGGTTTTCTAAGATGGCATTTCTCAGTTCTCACTGCTCTTTATTAAGTAAAGATAATGCCTGTGAAGTGGCATTTATATTTTTAACAAGAGCACAAGCAAGCCCACTGCTCAAAACAGCATCTCTTGTAGCCAAGACTGGCACTCCAATCAGGGATGCTCCTAACACTGCTATTTCTCTCTTAGATTCATGGTACTGTCACAATCACTAGTCAAGGGGGCAGCTGCGCATGGACGGTGATGTGAGCTGCACTGGGTGTTATTTGGCTGAGGAGGAATAACTGGTACCAGGTGGCTCAGACAGCATAGATGAGTATCATATAATAATAATAATAATAATAATAATAATAATAATAATAATAATAATTTTTATTTATATCCCGCCCCTCTGCCAGGCAATCGGGGCAGTGCACAACATTAAAAAACTACAAAGAATAAATCAAATTAAAATCTCATCCCTCCTTCACCCCCCCATCCCCCCAAACATACAAACAAATTAAATAACAGTAGCCAATAATACAATTTAAAAATACATAATTTCTTGTCTTATGGTCTTTCAAGAACTGCAAGATGGCAAAACAGTCCTCCGTGGCCATAGTGTAGTGCCAGCGAGGGTGTTCTCAGGTGGCGTTGTATAGCCACCGGCGCTCTTCTGGCACCCAAGGAGGTTGGGCGCAGGTGGGGTGGCTCAGGCCGCTCAGCTGGTCTCCCGGGGCTGGTAAGCAGTCCTCCATCCTCCACAGCCTCGAGGACGACGACACTCGCCGGCCAGCGAGGGTGTTTTCAGGCGGCGTTATATAGAAGGGGTGCAGTTGGGGCGGCTCAGGCTGCTCAGCTGGTCTCCCGGGGCTGGTAAGCAGTCCTCCATCCTCCACAGCCTCGAGGATGCTGCCGCCGCTCGCCGGCCAGCAAGGGTGTTTTCAGGCGGCATTATATAGGAGGGGCGCAGGTGGGGCAGCTCAGGCCGCTCAGCTGGTCTCCCGGGACTGGTAAGCAGTCCTCTGTCCTCCACAGCCTTGAGGACGCCACCGCCAATATGGATTGGCAGGGATATAAGACCAAGTTCTGGTCCCACAGGTCCAGAACCATCCGTGGGGCAAAACCACATGGGCATAAGTGGAACTTACATTTTGAATGTGTGTTCAATTAAATGATTGTCCAGAGATGGTCTTACACTTTTTAAACTATGATAGAGCAATTGACCATCTGGGCACAAGATAAATTTATTCCACTAGCCACCATAGTGCTTGTCTGTAGTTTAACATGATTGCCACCATTGGCATTGTCTGTAGTTTAACATGATATTAAAATAATAAAACTGAGTATCATGTTGAATCATCTAGGAATGTTTACAGACAGAAATTATACAAGAATTCTTGAGATCTCCACTGTCCACTTTTTCTGATATGCAAAAGTGATTCACCCTAGAAATGTTTGCTAGATATAGCTATATGTTTTCTGATAGACCTTGTGTAAAGAGCCCTCCCTCTGCTATGGGCACCATGAGAGCAAAACACAACAAAGTAAGCACAACCCCCCTGCATGATTTTATCTTTAGGATCTGGCTGTATGCTGGACAGCTATCTCCTGGTCAACTGCAGTAAGGCCTAGTCCCCCTCTTCTCATCTTCTCCAGTTGCAGGCCTGACCATACACCAGGTAAGCAGCCTCCAGGAGTGCTCACAGTAGGGTCTAGCCTGATTCTTTTCTCTCCCTGGTTGAATTTTTCAGCTGTGCATGGACACACCCATACCCTGGTAGGGTGGCTGCAGGGCTATTGTTGACTTTGCTGTTGCCTGTGGATCTGCCCATTTCTGGTAGGGCCAAAACCAGAGGTCACTTCTTGCCTCCTCAGGGTTATTTTTAAAGAGTCATCAGAGATTTCTGACACTGTCAACCCCCCTTTTGCTCTTTTTACTCGTATCCAATGTATCCTAGGCTTTATGCCAGTAAGTTTTACAGCTGTGAGAATGGAAAGTATAACAGTTTTTAGTCCTTTCCATCGGGGTGTTAAGGGGTCATTTCTCCACTCTTTAACCCATATCTCATCACCAGAGTTGAATAAATGTAATCTGGTTTGGACCAAAGGTGGTCTCTGTTCTAAAACATATTGATTCAGTTTTTGTAAGGATTTTTCCAGCTCTTGAACCTCTTGATATAACATGGTGTTTCCCACTTTTCCTAGGTCCCCCACTTAGCCCACTTAAGACCCATGGGAGCCTACTATACGTCAATTCAAATGGTGACAACCCAGTGGTTTTATTTGGTGTACATCTGCGGCTCAGGCTTAAAAAGCTAAAGCAAAGCAAAAGACAGGCTCTGTATATTTAGCAACTGCTATCTGGTTCTTATTACATATATTTGGTCACTATATATCACTAATAGATTACTAAAGTCTGATTTTTCATCTGTAATGGCCAACTCTCATCCCTAATCTAGCTATTATCCTGATGGATAACAAAACAATGATTAAAGCTTCAGGCCACTTTAACCTTGTCTCTTAGTAGAGTTTGATTAAATGTCTCTTAAAGTCTGGTTCAAAACTTTTTCACTTGTTTACACTCCTTAGTCTCTAAGCAGTATTGTATCTCCAATCAATTTTCAAAAGCTCTGCAACTCCCTTGATGTACTCTGTGATGTAGTGTTGGTCTCTGCCCATCTGGATGATCTCTAATATACTAAACCTAGAAGTCAGATCCTAGATACATTTCTTTGTTGGTCCACTGCTCTTGTATGTGGAACAAGCAAAACATTCAGTCTAACCCAATAAAACACACTAACACAGACAAATACTTCAACTTGTCACCTTGGGGAGTCTCAGCAAAGTCCATTTGCCAAATCTCTTCAAGTTGAATCCCTTTGTGGGCTGCTCCCAGTGGTGGTCTAGGCTGTGCAATTGGTTGTAGGTGGGTTGGTTCTGCTGTTAATAGCAACTGTTCAGTCAAGATTTTCTGAAGCATCTGTATCATGGCTCGGTTTTCTGATGAATGTTTTCATGCAGCTTTCATTCTCCAGTTCCTTTGGCTGTTATTTGCACTGCTAAGTCCAGGAACCACTATAGTTTTCAATAGTATCTTCAATTGCATAAACAATCTCCAAGATGACTTTCCAATCATAGGCTGGATGGATTTAAAATAGTCTACAGAGAAAATTCTTCATCAAGCAGGATTGCTTCCCATAAACATGGCACATAAATAGTTAATTGCTGTCCCAAAGAGAATTTGCTAGCTTCCTGCACCAACAGAACTGTTACTATTTCTGCCTTTTAAACAGCCAGGCCAATTCAGTGCTACATAATCTGTTTGACTTGGTGTTTTTCAGATATCAAGAATCTTATTTTTTCCTTCATCTTCCTTTTGTCCTTTGCTTTCTTCTTTCCTTTGTTCCTGACAATATACACACAGTTTTCACACCCTCCAGCTCTCTCTCCTGTCCACGTCCTCTGTTATCATTAAATCCACATACTCTTCACCATCAAATCTACATACTCTTTACTATCAAATCTACATACTTGACAACCTCTTGACCCCCCCTTCTCTTCCTTCCTTGAATTGCTACTGCTAAAAAGGAGGCCTGCAATACCAGTTCCTTCTACTTCTACTCCTTTTTCTCTCCCCCCCCCCTCTAGATCTTTGTTAGAGTGAACTCTGTAGGTATCTGTACCAGCTGGGAGATGGACATGTTCAGACCTTTGTCCATTTTAGTTTTCAAGACAGCTATCCTGCTGACAGTCTCTTTTCTCTCAGGTTCTAGTGTTGAGACACATTAGAACACATCTTCCAAATCCAAAAATAAAAAGAAAGTATCTTTAGAGTCAATGTGTTGTTTCAGTGCAGATTGAGGTTAAACATTGTGCTCTGAACAGAAGACCATATCTATTGTCTTTGGGCATACTCTTCTCCTGAGGAAACAAAAAGATGTTCAATAACAGTCCTCCCAGCCAGGGTTATTATACACAGTGATAGAAAACAGGCCAAACACCTTATTCTGACACTCTTGGCAGGGTCCAATCTCTTTCTTTGGTAGTAAAAAAAGTGTGTCTTGAGACCATGTGGCTGGCTAGTGAAACATGCTGGCTGGATCAATAGAATTTGGACAAATCCCTAAATATAAGCTATCCTAAACTACAACATTGGTTTTTTTTTTATTTGCCTTTCTTGGGATCCCCACCCCAGTGACACATAGTTCACAAATAATTGAAAATTATAGTTGAGGGAGAGAAAAGGCAAAGTGGAGCTACAGCCACTACCACTCCTTCCAAAGTCAGGGGAGTATTTGGCTTAGCTTCAAGGAACCACGGTTATACTTCTTATTCTAAAACTGTCTGCTCTTTTCCCTCCCTCACAGACATCTATGCAACCTCTCATACAAATAGCATCCCTATTCAAACATATAAAAACATAGAATTTCATCTCATTCTTCATTTATTCTCACACATGACTATAGCAGTTGCTCAATGACATTTTTCAGTACAATATTTACCAGCTATGTTCTTCAACATATCATCCAGCAGAGTAGTTTTACTCCTGCTGCCTCTCATGTTTTCCCGAGTAAGAACTGGACAGACTTAAAATTCTTAAAATTCTTCAACATACAGCCCAAAGGGGTGCAAGTCTTGCTTTCCCCCACCTCCCATATCCTCCCAATTATAGTTAGATAGACACAGAGAGGGAAGGGTATTGGCTAATGAGTAAGGGGTCTCACCAGCCAATGTGAGAGGAATTAACATCAGTCTCTCACCACTGGCCTGGGCAGCCAGACTCTCAATGGTCTGCAACAGAAACCGCATCAGCTAGTCATACAATACACACATCAACCACTTCTCTCACACTTCCCTACCATCCACCATTCCACCTCTACTTTTTATCATTTATTTTTGTATTTAATTGAAATATTTGTTTTGTTGTTTTTGGTTTTTTTTTTGTTACCTTCCTGCCTTTCCACCTGAGCCAAGCAGTTTCCCCAGCCCCCCTGCTGGGTACTCGGGTGTTGGCTATTATAAGGGAGTGATCAGCCCCCTCTTCCACTCCTTTGAGTGGGCCACTGCAGGCCTGGAACCTGTAGGAGGGCCAGGAACCCTATTGCATATGCCTTTCCCTGTTGGCAGGACTTTAACCAGACTTCTTCAATCCAACCAGCTAGCCTTAAACCTCATGTAAATATTTCACCTTTATTATACTTGCTTGATGTTGAAGGCAGGACTCAGGTTTCCTTCTCTGGTGTCTGGGTTCTCCTAGTGCATGTAGCCATTCACAGTCATGACACTGGATCCTCGTGTTCTTCTGACAAATGATCAGAGGCACACCTGAGACCGGGTACCAGTACCACACCCCATCTTCTGCATGGCAATCAGAGCAGGCTAATAGCACTTCTCAGTCCCATCTGGGGTGCCAGAAACCTAGCAGAAAAATGGGACAAAGAGACACCACAGACTGAAGGAAAGAGAGTTTGAAAAAAAACAAAATTAGACTAGTGGGCTCAACAGGAAATAACTTTCTAGAGGTGTTGAGCCCAGAACTAAACAACTGTACATCTTTTTATAGTAATCTTACAAATATGTCCCGCATATAGGAAAACCATTCCCTCCTCCCTCTCTAGTTCAGTTAGTTTCACAATATTCAGCACTTTTTGCTAAGCAAACATTGTTTTCAGAACATGAGAATCTTATGTAGGACATAGGAAATGTTTACAATACATGAAGTTCTATGGTGTTATCAATGCAACTTTGACTGCAATACAGAGCACAAAGCTTAGCTAAAAGAAACACTCAGTTAGGCAAGAAAATTTTCTAAGTCTCATTCAGAGTTCCAGTTGATTTTTGCAATCATAGACAGTTTTCTTAAAATACAATTTTCAGCTACAGGAAATTGACTACTTCACAAGTCCCATTAAATACAATGGCATAGCAAAATGGTGTCCCTTATATAAAATGGCACAATCAAGGTTTGCTATTTTGAATTTATACTTTTTAAAAATATTTTCAAGCTGTGGATGCTTGAATCCATGGATAAAAATCTGTGGATATGGAGAGCCAACTGTACTCTGTCACCATCAAATCAATATCCTTGACCATATCTTGGCCCCCCCTTTCCTCCTACTCCTTAAATTGCCACTGCTAGAAGGGAGTCCAGCAGCTTCAATAATTCCTCCTCCTCCTCCTCCTCCTCAAGATCTTTGTTAAAATAAACTCTATAGGTGATCTCTACCAACTGGGAAAGTGGCATGTACAGACCTGTGTCTGTTTTAGTTTTCAGAACAGCGATGCTGCAGACAGCCTTTCTCTCAGGCTCTAGCTTTTACTGGCCCTGCAATAAGTCAAACCCATATTTCACTTCTATCTCTAACCTGTGCCTTCCTGTTGGACACTTCATAGGCAATTAATTCTGAAAATTTTTACAATATATCCATGGTTTTCCCATCAACTAACAGATCATTCACATACTGCAACACAATTCCATGGTGAAGAGGACAAATCTGAACTCAGTGCTGTGCCAAACATAGTGGGGTTGTTATCAAAACCCTCAACCAGAACTTTCTAGCCTAAATCTGGGTCTTCACATTTGAAAGCAAATATTTATCAGCTGTCCTTTTCTGTTGTTTTGTTGTTGTTGTTGTTAACTGCCCTTGAGTCGATCTCAACTTATGGCGGCCCTATGGATGAGACATCTCCAAGACCCTTTGTCCTCCATTGCTCTGCTTAAGTCCTGCAACCCCATACCCATGCCTCCTTCATAGAGTTCATCCATCTGGCATATGGCTTTCCTCTCTTCCTACTTCCTCCCACCTTTCCCAGCATTATTGTCTTTTCTAACGAGTCCTTCTTTCTTATGATGTGTCTGAAGTATGACTGCCTCAGTTTGGTCATCTTGGCTTTGTAACTAAGAACTAGGGGAATATTAATTAATTCAATCAATGTGCTGAAGCAGAAGCAGAAGCAGCCCTGGGACCTTGTCTCAATTTATATACCAAGGGGAGAAGATAAGGACTGCAGAGACAGGATTCTTCCAATGCATTTTATTTTATTAAAGGGAAAGACACACAGCTTGCAAACACGCTAGAAATAAAGAGGTGAGATTTGGAATAGAAAAGGTTCACTAATGGGATAATTACCATCAGCAAGGTTGCTCCTTGAAGTTGAGTTCTAATGGCTGGGTATTGGATTCAACCACTTTGGAGCAGTTGGGAGGCAGCGACCAGCCATGACTGGCAGGACACAAAATGACAAAGGTTACTCTGCACTCTAAACTAGTCCCAGGGAACAAAGGAAATTTTGGGATCTTTTATAACAGAAATCTTAGTCTGAGGCAAAGACCAGGCATCCTATATCAAAGGACCGAATCTGTATGGGACAATCACACAGGAAGCCTGTGGGGTGTAAATTGAGTGGTTGTAAAGGTAACATCTCTTTTTGTAGACAAACATCATGGTTGTAAATCACTTAGCCTTCCTAGAATGTGAGGATGTGAATTCCCCTTAATTGCAACTCCCAAACTGCCTACCTGATCTGAATTTTGAGGCTCTTGGCTATCAGACCTGATGCTCTGAGGTTCATTTATAGGATACATTTAGGGTCATAGAAGGGTAGCATGCGCCACATTTTATATCAAAATGGAAGACTTCTGGTACTTGTAATAGCTTCCAGGGAGATTTCCAGCTTGATCTGCTCTAGGACCCATTTGTTTGCCTTTGGCTGTCCATGGGATCCTCAGCACTCTTCTCCAGAACCACATCTCAAATGCACTGATTTTCTTCCTGTCATCTTTCTTAACTGTCCAGCTCTCACATCCATACATGGTAATAGAGAATACAACGGCTTGTATGATTCTAACTTTTGTACTGAATTGTATATCTTTGCATTTTAGAATCTCTTCTAGTTCTTTTATAGCCACCCCCCCCCCATTCTTAGTCTTCTTCTGATTTCCTGACTACAATCCCTATTTCTATCAATGTTTGAACCCAGGTATGGGAATTCTTTTACTATTTCTATTTCTTCATTTTCTAGGTTGATTGTCAATATTTTTGTTTTCTTTATGTTCAGCATTAAGCCTGCCTTTGCACTTTCTTTCTTTTTTTTATCTTCCTTAGTAAGTGTTCCAGATCTGTGAGGTTTTCTGCTAGTACTAAGTTGTTATCTGCATATTTTAGATTGTTGATATTCCTTCGTCCTATTTTCACTCCTCCTTCTTCCATGCCCAAGCCTGCTTTTCTTATAATATGTTCTGCATACATGTTGAACAGACAGGGTGAAAGGATGCAGCCTTGTCTAACCCCTTTGCCAATTGGGAACCATTCTGTTTCTCTATGCCTCTTCCTTTCCCGAACCCTGCTTGAACCTCTGGGATTTCTCTCTTCACATATGGTTGGAGTCTACAGAGATACAAAAAAAATCTTCCAAATCCAAAACCAAAAAGAATGTATCTTCAAAGTCAATTTGTTGCTAGCAATGTGTGTGGATTGGGGATGATAAAGTGTACCTTTAAAGCCCGAGCCATTATGGATCTGAAGTCACACTATAGCCAGGTCATTATTATTCCAATACAGATTGAGGTTAAACATCATGACCATGACTGAGAGTCATCTCTGTTGCCTTTAGACAAACCATGTGTTTCTCCTCAGGAGTTAAAAAAAAGATATTCAATAAGGTACGACAATCCTCTCCGCTGGGGCTATGAAAGGCCACAATAATAGGAAACAAGTGAGACACCTTATCCTGATCCTTCCTGTAGGATCCAATCTCTTTCATTCAGTTAGATCAGCAATAGTAAAAGCAGTGTGAACTACGACCATGTGAATTTCCAGGCTGCAGAATTTCCTAAATTTAAGCTATCCTAAACCACAATATTAACTTTTGCCTTCTCTTCCTTGGAATCTGCACCCTCAGTGACACATAGTTTACAGACAATAGAGGAGTATAGGAGTGGGGGAGGCAGAGGGGAGCCACAACCACCCCTCTTTCTAAAGTCAGGAGAGCAGTTGGCTCTGCAAAACAAAAGCTCTCAAACCTGAAACAGTCTGCCCTCTCAGTCTTCCACACAATTTTAGGAGATTATTGCACTACAATTAAGCCAAATTAAAATGAGATTTACCTTGCCCAAATTGAAGTAAGATTTGGGCTGCATCGAGACACTATCATATGGATTTTGCCCCAGAAACTGCCATCTGGATGCAGCCCGAATTCAGCCCGGCTGACTTAACTTGCTCCAGCAGCCATTTTTCAAACTCGGAAGTGTTCTGACTTTGAAAAATAGCTGTTGGAGTGAGTTAAGTCAGCCTGGCTGATTCAGGCTGCATTCAGATGGTGATCTTTGGGGCAAAATCTGTGTGATAGCATCCAGATGCAGCCTGAATTTTACTTCAATGTGGGCAAGGTCTTTTTAATTTGGCTTAACTGTAGTGTGATAATCTCCTTATACATATACATTTCATATCTACTCAAACATTCAAAACCAGCATTTCTACTCAAACATTCAAAAAGCACAGAATTTCATCTCATTTTTTCATTCACTCTAAAAAATGACTGCAGTTTCAAAATAGTGTTAAAATTAAGGGGTCCCATATCTGGCCATTTTCATCATCTTTTAACTTATATTTGCACAGAGTAACACTTTAGTTTTTTTCCCTCTCTCTTTTGGATCTCTACCTAATGTGTCCCATTTTTTTCCAAAAAACCCTCAAAGGAGTGGATGGACTAGGTGTGAACAATCTGCTACCCATTCTTCCTGGCTGTCTCAGCCCTCTTTCTGGGAGTTAAGGGTCCCTCTCACTCTTGTGGACTCTAACCACTCTTGTCTTGTGGACTCTAACCACATGGGTGTCCAAATCGTCTATGACAAATTACAGAAGTTAAGAGTACTCTCTGCTGGTGGACTTGAACCACCTGGGAATTACTCACCTCTTCACAACCTTGTCCTTCCCCAGCTCCAATCCATTCCAGCTGTTACTCCAGATGCCTTAAATGTTGATTGGTGTAACACTCATCTGAAACCAAAGGGACACCAGGCCTGAATTGTGAAGAGTCCTGGTCAACAAGAGCCGATGTGTGGTAACTGGTTCACTAGAGGCTGGTGGCCTTCTGATCCAGAGGATTGACACCACCATGAATAAGGACGGAAAAGAGGGTCCCAAGATGATCCAAACCATGGCACCAAAAACTGTTGTCGGGAAACCCCCTCCACTTCTACTTGCCCAACCAAGCCTAAAAGCAAAACCAGTCAGGTATCTGGAGTAAAAATCAGATTTATTCCTGCACAAAGATTAGGTTGCCAGGCACATCAATATGGATAAACAAGCAGCAACAGATTCAGAGTGTAGTTACATTTTATACCTTTACTGATAACAGATTCATTAGCCACTGCCTATGTGGTTAGCACTATACTATCCTACAGGCCACTGTGGATGTGATCTCCCCTTGCAGACCACTCCTCTGGTCAATCCACATTCCAAGCATACTTTGGCCAAAGGTTAAACCAACAAAGTATACTTATCTGAAGACACAATGTGAGACAGTGTATGTGAGCTATCTTTTTAGAGCTAAATTTCTACTCATCAACACTACACAATCATAGCACTTTGATTTCTTTTTAATTGTCATGGAAACACTCTGTGGAATCTGGGGTTTGCAGTTTAGTAAGGCACTAGAGATTTGTGGCAGAGAATTATAAATACTTCTCCATAAAATACAAATGCCAGGCCTCTATAGGACTCTGTCATGGAAAATGATATCCTCATGCCACAAATGCATAATGTAAATGGGCCTTCAAGGAGTTCTGCAGGCCAAACCACTGGATTTGCCACATTTTAAAAACATTTGGGTGTTAGCTAAAACTGTAAATATTTGGGGGAGTTATCTTTGGGGATTTCAGAAGTTGCAGAATTAAACCTTACAGATTGCATATGGCTCACAGTTCACACTTTCCTCACCATTCCACTAGATCCATCATTCCTATATTTATTTACCTTCAAGAAAGTGCCATTAAACTCAGAGTGTCTTGCAACTGAACAAACATGCATAGAATTGCACATTGAGGTGTTAATTAACTTTTGGTGAAGAGAGATGGTAATATCCATGCCATTAGATAAATCAGTCATGCCATTCTCTAAGAAATAAGTGTTGCTTCTTTCAGAGTTGTCAGAGATAATTGCCTCTGTAGTAACAAATTTGTTTTTGCTGTGTGCCTTCAAGTCATTTCCAACTAATGGCAACCCTAAGGCAAACCTATCACAGGGTTTCCTTGGCATAATTTGTTCAGAAGAGGAGTACCCTTTGCCTTCCTCTGAGGCTGAGAGAGAGTGACTTCCCCATGATTATTCAGTGGATTTTTATGACGAAGTGATGATTCAAACCTTGGTCTCCAGATTCCCATTTCAGCAGTGAAATCACTATACCATGCTGACTCTCACATTCATGTAATCATGAACACAAGGTACCAATCCAAAAAGAAAAACTGCATGTGCATTCCTGGATATCACTTCACAGAAATCCCTCCACCAACAGCATAAGTGTATTTCTATGGATCTTATATTTTTATGGTGATTATTCCATAAGAAAGCATCCTAATCTCTCACCAATAGTAATAGCTAAACTAATAATGAAGTTTTTGAATATTACTACATTTTCTGAATTTAGTGATAACAAAGTAATTCAATTGGATGGCAGATTCTCCATTTGCTATCTAGTTTGAAAGATGAGAGGAAAGTGGCAATCCTACTTCGCTTCTTGTATTGCTATCTTGCCAAGGGCAATAGTAATTAAACGAAATAAAATTAAATCAATACATTTACTTCCTAGGCAGGTATCATGCCATGAGGTCTTAAGTGAGAAAGAAAGGATAAAGATAAGCTGAAATAATTAAAACTTGAGAAAATAACTATGCTAATTAGAATGCTCATTAGTCTTCATAATGGGCAACAGCACACAGGAGACAAACAGCCACTTAATGTTTCTGCAAGCACAAAATGAGAAGCACAAAAATGTTTAAAAATCACAAAATCAGTGGCTGAATGACACCCCCACTTTCTCTTGCAGCCTGGAGAGGTCATGACTCCACAGTTCCACCTACAACAAAACAAATAAATATTCTGCTTGTTCAAATGAGACAAGTTTTCTCCTCTCCTTCCCCTTCCTTTGGGATTATGTTCAAAGAAGCATTAATTACATTCTGCTCTGCTGTCTCTGTTGTTACTTCACAGGTTTGTTATTTAATTCCTCATCTGCTTGCTGATTTTTAATGTGTGTACTTTTGATGTGTGTACTTTCCACTTTGGTCAAGTTTTTTAAAAATGTACTCCCTCACTTCATGTGTTATTTAGCTGCTTTAGTTTTATTTTTTTTTAAAGGACCATGCACTACACATTTTGTTATTTGTGGTTAAATTCCAGCTCTTCATGTGTTCAACAGAATAAGACTGTCTTCTGGTTGCAGTTGTTTAAGAGACAGAAAAGAAGTTAAGACTTATAATAAAAATAGTGATGCTTTTTTAATTAAGAAAAGGGGGGAAACCACCTTTTCCTCTGGGGGGTCTCTCGGGTCCCTGGAGCCAGGAGGGTTGTGGGGGTAGTGGAAAGTCCTTCTTGTGCCATGTCCTCCCCTTTTCTTGAAAGTCCTCCATTTTGAGCATGACTAAGAAACCTGAATTTATATTTCTATATGAGTCCTTTTAGTTTTTCTTTGGTCTCATGCCCCCCCCCTTGTGTTTTCTCCTGGAAAGCCCTCCCTTTTGAGGAGTGTCCTTGTCCTCCTTCGCTAGAGGGAGCCTCAACCTTCAGCCTTTAGTTCCTCCCCTCCAGTGCGATGCAAATCAGATCCTTCATTCACACTTGTTGAACAAGCTTCTAAATCACTTTTTTCCCAAAAGAACCACCAAAAAACTAGTGTCTGAAAAGAGCATTTTTTTTTTTTTTTTTTTTTTTTTTTGCATTTGCCTCACTTCAAAGCAACTCTGATGGATAACAGTTGGGTCAGAAACCATTTTCAATGTGAACAAGGCACATATAAAGCAATCAGCAAATCACTTTAAATCATAGTGGGAATGAATCCATAGTCTTCAGTTTCATGTGCCAAGGAGGTCTTGCTTGTGTCATGTTCACCCTGGGCCTGGAGACAGAAAGAGGAAACTTCAGGGCTACTTTACCCACCTTGCAACTGATTAACTTTTGTCTCTGGAGGGACAAGGTGCAAAAATTGCCTATCAGTGAAGCTGGAGGCATGAAAATGGCCAGCAAAGAACAGGAACATATTACACTACTCTGTCCCTCTTACTCACTTCTCTCTAGAAGGCTATACAGTGTTCCCTGCCTTTTGAGGACTCACCTTTGTTCATTTTACTTTACACAGAGACACACAGAGTGATCTATAGTATATTATTTACATTTTCCAGCAACCAAAATGAATTTGAAAGCTTAAAAAAACTGGGCTCCACTTTTCAACCAGCTCCATTTTTTGACAATGCTCTCATCCATAATCCATCAGATTAGCGGGACCTTCCTGTAAAGGGTTTTGCTGCACCACAGCCTGTCTGTCATAGACAAGGCATCATTTAAGCATAAAGATGAATATAAACAGATTGCACAGACAGAAGGAATGTGATGGGTTAGTCAAAGATTATTGCCCTGATTAAACAAGGTGGATACCATATGCTTTCCCCACTGCTGAACTGCTTACTCAAATTGGATACAGAAGACCAATGACTGTTTGGAGACAATCTGCACTGCAAAATCCATTTACAAGAGAACTTAGGGGGGAAGCAGACGGGTGGCTGTGGGCTGCCCCGGGAAGCTGCGCCGTGGGGCCGAGGTATCCCCACACCTCGGCCCCATGGCGCAGCTTCGCTGCCCTTGGAAGGAGCGCTAAATTACTTGTTACAATGAGAGGTTTCAATTGGTTTTGATATCAAGACTCCTTTTGAGTCCCTGTCATAGGCCTATGCTGATCGCCATGAGCTGTAAGCGAGCACACAGAGTTGAATCTGCATTTACAACCATTTGCAGATCAAAAAGGCCAGGCTTAGGAGCTGCAAAACAGGACATTCACACCTAACAGATTTATGAGCAAGCCAGGATGTGTCCAGCTGAAGGTGAGAAAAAATCAACATCCAATCTCCCCTCTTTTGAAAATTGTCTACTTCAAAGCAAAGCATTGGAATCTTTTGATATACAATAGCAACTCTTCACTTCAGCCTAGTCTTAAGGGTATAAATGCACCCTAATATCTCAGGAAAGGGGAGTTCTGGGTAGATTTCAGGATGCCTATGCCATTGTGATCTCTATCTAGAGTCACCAGCTCTATTTGGTGTCCTTTCCCTGTCATAATGTTTGAGTGTATCTCTTCATTCATCATTGGAGCAGCTTCCTTTCAGGTAATTATCACCATTAGAAAGCCTTGTGTTTCCTATCCAAACTAAACTTCTGAGTTCTTGTGTATGTGCATGTATGTTAGGGTGTTTTTGTATGTTTGATCCTCATATGTGTGTGCTTGCTTATTGATTTATTTTTCTCTCTTAATAAAAGTACCATTCTTTTGGACAAATGCTGTCTCTGCAGGAACTGTTCCCTCTAGCCCCCTGCATACAATGGGTTCAGATCCTATTTATTATTTTTTGAGATAATTATAAATTCCCCAAGGTCAAGTTCTCATTACACACTTAAGTAGCGGTGTGTGTGTGTGTTTGTGTATGCGTGTCTGCACAATTCACACTCTCTGTTGTTGTTGCATGTTTTTAAGTCATTTCCGACTTATCACAACACTAAGGTAAACCTATCCCAGAGTTTTCTTCACAAGATTGGTTCAGAGGGGGGTTGCTTTTGCTTTCCATTGAGGCCGAGAGAGTGTGACTGGCCACCCAGTGGGTTTCTCTGGTCTAACTTGCCTGATGCTTTTTAGAGTCATCTTAGATCATAAACTCCAGAGATTGCAAAATGGATTTGTCTGTACCTTCAAGTAGCACAGCTTCCATGGTCTAGATGTTATTGGACTGCGGCTCCCAGGATTTCTCAGCATTAGCTACACCAGCAAGGGGATGCTGGGACTTGTAGTCCAACAATAGCTGGAGCAACATATGTTATGGATAAAATAATACAGTGCCCTAAAAGTAGTTTTAAAAAAGGAATAGCTGCATAATTGAATGGGATATCTGTAGTCTCTGTTGAGTTCACAGAGTAGTACATGGATTTGGATTAAGTCCAATAATCTTGTAAGATAGGGCTCAAACTCTGACACTGACTGCCATGAAGTCACAATGTCAATTTAAGTTGTATCAAGGATCAGAAACTAGATCTTTCCATCTAAATTCCAACATGCTAAACACCACACTGGACTGTATTTTCTGTGTGTCCCAGCTGATCCAAATAAATTGGGCATTATGCACTGGAGAGAAGGGGGTGGAGAGAGAGAATTAAAACTTGGAACAACAGCTCCTATAATCTCCCACCCAGGTATGGGATTTGCAATCCAAGAAGGTAATGTTTCCAAGTTTTGACAGATAAGGAACAATGCAACTGAATGAATATCTGTAGTCTCTTCTGACAGCTTCCTCTGAGGACCAGAGAGTGTGTGTGTTTCCTGAGCTACACAGAATGTTTCTTCAACAGATCATTTTGATTGGAATGCAACACATAAGCCAAAATGGAAAACTGGTCCCAGCTTGTCTTTACTATATTCTTAAAAACTATACCTTCCCATAAAAGATACCTTCCCCCTCCTTTGTGTGGCATTTTCTGTTTTAGGGTTGACAAATTTGAATCCAGTCATTTGCAAAAACAATAACACAGAATTTCAGCATCTCATTGTCAAGATGTATGTACTTTATTTTATTTATTAGTTTGTTTGTAAATTTATGTATTTATTATGATCTAAGATGGCCCTCAAAAGCACAGAAATCCACTGGGAGACCTTGGGCACGTAACACTCTCTCAGCCTCAGAGGAAGGCAATGGCAAAGCACCTCTGAACAAATCCTGCCAAGAAAATCCTGTAATAGGTTTGCATTAGGGTAATCAAAAGTCAGAAATAACTTGAAGGCATGCAACAAGAAAAGTCATTTGCAACCCCTGCTGTTTTATTGCTCAGCTTAGTACTGGGACAATAAAGCCATCCAGAATATCAAATTTGAAATGGACCCCATGAAACATTTTTATTTTTGCATAGTTTTCTCACCTGTTGGGAGAACAGTAAATATATTTCCAACCCTTCTCCAGGGATGAGAAGAATTTTGACAGCTATATAGTGCTATAAAGTCCCAAGTGTCAAGAAACTTTGACAAGAAGAATCCTGGACTGACAAGAATCTTTGCAGTTTGGGAATTATTATTAACAATGTGATGTTCACTTCATATCATCACTACAACTGAATGGGAATGATGTAACTGGAAATAAAGCATATGTAAATACTATTTAGTTTATGCAAGTGGCATGTTATTTCAAGAAGACTGCCCAATTGGTGAGGTGTTAAAAATACTACAATAACATTGTTCCAGATGCTTACTAAGTGGCATCCAATTATGTGAAGTCTGCAATGAATCCCTTATGCTTCTTCACAAGGAACATCTTCTCTTGCAATTATTAAAGTGCATGTTATCTAAAATAAAAAGATTATGCACCTAAATTAATGATATTCAGAGCACTTGAACATTTATAACCACTTAGAGCTGTCAATGAGCATCTTTGGTCAACCACAGGATTGCCATCTCCCCTTCCCTCTGCAATTATGTGGCTGTCTCCAACAGCATCTCTCCCCATCACGGTACTGCTTTTCTAGGAGGGAAAAACTCCACCTGTTGAATCTTTGGAATGGTATTGTCTAGTCAGTAGACAAGAGGAAAGAAATTACCAAGTCTGTAAGCCTCTGTATAAGCTGTTTTATATTGCTTGTAGAGAAGCATATGTTCATCACAATACAAAGCTTTCCATAAGTGCTATTTCAATATCAGTAATTTGGCTGTTACCCAGGGTCAACACATAGTGTTATCTGGAATCAGTATGTTTAATATAGCATTTTCATAAGCTGAATTCTTTAGGATTTAAGTTAGGAAGGTATCACACAAATCTCCTTCTCCAGCTTTTCTGCAACCAATCGAGGACACATCTGGGAAAAAATGTGTTGATTCTTTTATATAGACAGTTTAAAACCTCATAAAAGTTTGAAGGTTTGACTAATGTGAATTCTCAATTCACTGGCTTTGTCTAGTAAACCTTGAACCTTCCATTCTTGTTGCAAGAATACACCATTGCCTATATTTCACAAAAATGTTAAGTAAAGAAAAATAGAACTCTTTTTTTCCTCTTCAGCTTTGCTCTTTATCATCTTCTTTGATCTAGTATGTGTGCAGACGAATTGCAATGGAACAAGATACAAATTAGAGAGATGAGATTTGGATGTAAACTTGCTTTCTGAATCTCTGAACCTAACCTTTCTTTTCTTTAAAATACTTCAAATACTCTTGAATTATAGCCTCTGAATGAAAACCACCTTGAAGCACAGTTAAGGCAATAATCCAAGATGGTATTTACCAAACAGCTCTGGAAAATAGACTCAGCTGGGGGGAGAGGAAGAGTGTGTGGCCAGTGTCAGGTTTTGTGAAAATTATCAGGGAAATGGAGATATACTACTGGACATTTTCAAACCATCTCTGTAATTATGCCACTAGAATAATTCCTCATTTTCTATATTTACATAAATTGAGATGGGAAGGATCACATCACTGCTGTTGCTTACACTCCATTCTGCACTATAGGAGCAAGTCACAGACTCTTGAACACTGTCAAGTGAGACTTTTGTTACACCATTATGGCATTGGCATTATAATAATTTGATATTGGTCATTTATTTTATATTCCTTTCATAAGGATTCCCAACAAGGAATAAGCCTTTTTCTTTTCTTTTCTTTTCTTTTCTTTTCTTTCTTTCTTTCTCTCTCTCTCTCTCTCCCCCCCCCCCCGCGCCTTTTACAGCTGCAGCACACTGGCAGTTCACTCACCCTTCACAATGAGATTGACATCCCAAGCCACATTTCCCAATTAGTTACCACCAGCTCATAACCATTCATGTGCATGTGTTTAATTTTATACTTGGGTATGATGAACTACATTGGCCATTTCAATTCCCATTCCGGTCATCCAGAAGTATCATTTTGGAGCTTTTCACTGTCCCTTTTTCTTTTAATCACTCTCAATAGCAGGGAACAAATTTAGTCATGTCACTGCTCACTCTTATCTGAAATTCTAGGATGAAGTGCTATAGCCCACACTAAGGGGGTTCAGGTAACAATATTATTGCACTACTAATCTTTGCCTTGAGATTGTTTTAGGCATTTTAGGTAACAATTCTGGTCAAATCTCACTGGGAATGCTGTGCCCAACTCTGGGTACCACAATTTAAGAAGGATATTGACAAACTGTGACAAGTTAAGGGAGGGTGAACTAAATGGTAAAGGTCTAGATGCCAAGGAAGAGTTGAAGGAACTGGGTGTGAACAGAATGCAGAAGATAAGACTGAGAGATGAGATTCTAACCATTCTTTAAAATCTACAGAAATGTCATGCAAAAGATGGAGCAAGCTTGATTTTATGTGCCCTAGAGGATAGGAGTTGAACCAATAGATTAAAATGACAAGAAAGGGAATTGTGCCTAAATGAAAAGGAAGGAATAAAAAGACGTTGGATGCAATACACAAAAAAATATACAAAAAAAAAAATGACAAAATGAAGGACACATGGAATGAAGAGCCAAAAGATGATGAATCCCAAATTCTAAAAAGTGAGGTGGAATAAGAGAAATAGCAGAAAACAAATCACCAGGAACAGATGATATTCCAATTGAACTGATGCAATCCACAATGCCAGAGTCAACTCTAGTGCTAACCAACATATGTCAATAGATATGGAAAACAAAATGATGGCCAACAGATTGGAAGTGATCAATATACATCCCCATGCACAAAAAAGGAGACTCAAGAGACTGCAGCAATTATAGAACCATCGCACTGATTTCTCATGCAAGCCAAATCATGCTCAAAATTCTGCAATATAGACTCCAACCATACATAAAAAGAGAAATTCCAGAGGTCAAAGCAGGGTTCAGGAAAGGAAGAGACACAAGGGACCACACTGCAAACATATGATGGCTCATGGAGCACACCAGGGAATTCCAAAAGAAAATCAGCATGTGCTTTATAGACTATAGCAAAGCCTTTGACTGCTTAGATCATGAAAGGCTATGGAATGTCCTTAAAGACATCGGTGTGCCAACACATCTGATAGTCCTGATGAGGAATCTGTACTCAGGACAAGATGCTATTGTCAAAACAGAACATGGAGAAACAGAATGGTTCCCAGTTGGCAAGAGAGGGCCTTTACAGACTGCCAGAAATAATCCAACTTGAGACCACTTTAACTGTCCTGGCTCGGTGCTAAGGAATCATGGGAAGTGTAGTTTATTGTGGCACCAGAGCTCTCTGACAGAGAAAGCTCAGTGTCCTAGAAAAAAATACAGTTCCCATGATTCTCTAGCGCTAAGCCAGGACAGTTAAAGTGGCCTCAAGTTGCATTATTTCTGACAGTCTGTAAAGGCCCAGAGTCAGACAAGGTTGCATCCTTTCACCCTATCTGTTCAACTTGTTATGCAGAACATATAAGAAAAGCAGGCTTGGACACGGAAGAAGGAGGAGTGAAAATAGGAGGAAGAAATATCAACAATCTGAGATATGCTGACAACACCACACTACTAGCAGAAAACCTCACAGACCTGGAACACCTACTAAGGAAGATCAAAGAAGAAAGTACAAAGGCAGGCTTAATGTTGAACATAAAGAAAACAAAAATAATGACCACAGAGAACTCACACACATTCGAATTAGACAATGAGGAGATAGAAATAGTAAAAGAGTTCTCATATCTGGGATCAAACATTGATCCTAATGGGGACTGCAGCCAGGAAATCAGGAGAAGATTAAGAATGGGGAGGGCAGCTATGAAAGAACTAGAAAAGATCCTAAAATGCCAAGACATACAACTCAGCACAAAATTCAGAATCATACAAGCCATCGTATTCCCTATTATCATGTGTGGATGTGAGAACTGGACAGTCAAGAAAGAAGATAGGGAAATCAATGCATTTGAGATGTGGTGCTGGAGAAGAGTGCAAAGGATTTCATTGACAGCCATAAGGCAAACAAATGGGTCCTAGAATGGATCAAGCCAGAGATATCCCTAGAAGCCAAGATGACAACATTTAGACTGTCGTACTTTGGACACATCATGAGAAGGAATGAATCGTTGGAAAAGACAATAATGTTAGGAAAGGTGGAGGAGTAGAAAGAGAGGAAGGCCACATGCTAGATCAGGGGTAGGCAACCTTTCCCCTTTAAGGGCCGAGGGACTTCAGCTCCCAGAATCCCAGGAGCTATTGGCCAACATGGGACTATTGGCCAACATGGCTGAGGCTTCTGGGAGCTGAAGTCCCTCGGCCCTTAAAGGGGAAAGGTTGCCTACCCCTGTGCTAGATAGATGGACTTTATTAAAGAGACTACAAATATGAGTTTGCAGGAGCTGGGTAGAGCAGTAGAGGACAAGGGGGCCTGGAGAGCTCTCATTCATAGGTTCACTGAGATTAACACAAAAGCAGTTGAAAGAAAACTTCCTGTTGGTAAGAGCTATTTGACAGTAGAACAGAGCAGTAGTGGTGAACTCTCCTTCATTGATGGTTTCTGATAAAAGGTTAGATGACCACTTTTTGGGGTGCTTTAGAAGTGGATTCCAACATTGGCAGGAAGTAGGCCCTCAGGGGGCATTTACAACCAATGATGTATTAACAGTGTTCCTCCAATGCTGGGAGAGGAAACTGGGAACACATTTTTTTTAAAATGCTTGCTGTCTATTTTCTGGATGGTAGATATACAAAGGTACACATATTTGTACTGTCAGTGTGTGGATGATGGGTGTTGCAGTGATGCTCTTTGACACCCAGCAGAATCTGCAGGACAAGCTGGCTGCTGTTATCCACAGCCACTTTGTAACTCTTGCCATCAACTGGCTCAGCTTCCCTTCTTCAGGATCCTGTCTTCCTCAGTCAAGAAGACACATTATAAAGTCCAAAAGCACAGTTTTATTAATGCATATAAAAGAGAAATAAAATAGCTAAGTAAAATCCATTGTGATGAACTTGTCCAGTTCAGCCATGAAAGGTTACATCTTTAACAATCCCAAAAGCATAGGATCCCAACTTGTTGCAGTTGAAACCACTGCTGCCAGGCGGTCACACATGCACACACATCTTCAAATAAAAACATTCTTAAACAAAGGCTTCTCTAGGCCCTTCCCATACTCCACCTTTTGGGTGTTAACCTTATATTGATTGGATAATGCCTGTATGATGTATATTGACCCAGCCCCTTGTTGTCCATCCTCCACCATGTGACTATTTTCTCATGACCTAACGATGTTTACCTTTTTTGATATCTCTTGTTTTCCATAACAAAGTCTGTGTCTATGAGTTGTACCTTTGGGAAAGTACATGTTTATGACTTCTTGGCCATCTGGTGTTAGATTCACTTTGTTTCTCTAGATGTTTTTCTCATGAGGAAAATTCCACACACACATCTCTATATTTCACCTTTGACAGTATAACCCATCTATATTCTAACATGTACAGCAGTCTATACAAATTCATAGGCACTCCCAATAACTGGAAACCTGAATTACTAGAGAAATCTGAAAATTGCATTCAAACCTCCATATGAGTAAACACACAGGTTCCTCCTTTTTAATGACCCACTGTTGGGAAACTCAAGCCTAATTTTGGGGAATTTATAATTAGCTCAAATGTGAGAGTGAAGTGCCCAACTTCGCTTCGGAGATCTTATCCAATTGTATACCAGAGATGTAAGAGTTCTGGCAAGGAATGACACTGAAACGGACCAAACTCCAATTAAAGTCTGAAAATATTTATTAATACAGTAAGCAAACATCCAAATGTGGCACACGCACACTAGAAGAATAAGCAGGAAAGAGCGAGAGCGGGGGAGGCAGAGAGGGAAACCAGGATAGAGGGGGATATACTCACGCCCGAGAGACTCCTCCGGACTTCTGGCAAATGCGGATGGGTTCCATGGAAGGGGCACGACCGGCAAGAGAGGGGGTCGCAGGAACTATCTCAGAGCGCAGACTGACAGAGATTCAGCATGCACTTCCAAGGTAGCCCATGGTCTGCTAAAATCCAGGGGTTCTTATAGGGAATTTCTGCCTTCTGGCCATGAGTCAAACAATAGGTGGACAAAGGCTTGATGGGTTTACCATTGTTTACCTAAGTCTGGGCATAGTCTAAACAATGCATTTGGTTTCAAAACTATCAAGGAAAGGAAACTAGAGAAAGGGGTACAATCAAATCTGATCACTGTCCCATTAAGTGTGAGACTAAGACAAACAAACACCATTTCCAGTATAATGGGATATTCCCAAGGGCAACTCCAAACCTGCCTGTCCAGGAAATCTCTAGTGGTCTTGAGTAATTTCAGCTTGCTTACCTGACCTTACATTTAGGGAATTATGGCTGCCATCTCCCAAGAGTCAGGCTGGGGTCATAGGGAACTCCACATGGCTAAAATATATAAGAAAAATGGAGGACGTCCACTAACACACTGAAGGTGAAACCACTGAGGATGGTACACAATGACATCAGGATTGAAAACAGTCTATTTGGTCTTACTTCTGCCTCCACACATGGGAGGAACTGCAAAAGTCTAATGGATGCCAAGTATACAATCCACCAGAAGCCAAAACATGATCTTCAATTATCTCTCTTTCCAGAAGAGACTCATCATAGACTTTTTTTATAGAGCAGAACATCCAGCCACTTGAGTCTGTGGTAGCAATCTGAAACACACATATGGAATGATCAGGTGAACTGTCTTAGTTGGCACTAGGTTTTTATGTGTTCAGCTATTATTATGTTGTTGTTGTTTTAGCTCATATACTTTTTGTTCAGAGGAAAAGTTTATGTGAAGCAAAGTGAGAGACCAGTGAAGTTAACATATGAATCCTGTTAGTTTCACACCTTTTTATTTTAGTAGATTTTGTCTGGAACACATTTTTATGTTGCACACATTTATCTTAGGGCTGGCTGAGAGATCTGAAGAAGTCATATTTAAAAAGGAAAGTGTTGTAGAAATATTTCTATGGCACTATAGCTAAGAAGCAAATACATCTTTAAGGTTTTTTTGTAGAGGAAGAGGGGTTTTTACTAAGAAATGTCTTCATCAAAATGAATGGTTTCCATCCTTTTTGTAAAGGACTGATGTAAACCAGCAAATAAAATATTATCTGTTAAATTTATAACCCCATTTTCTTCCAGGCACACACAGAATTCCTCAGTAGTCTCCTATGTAGGTTCCAACCAGACCAAAAACTGCTGAGGTTTAGATTTATTCAGTCTTTCCTTTATTCAGTTTGTACCTCATGTTTCTCCCAATATGAGATCCAAAGTAGCCTACAAATTTTAAAATAAAAGATTAGCTAAAAACTTATTTTACAAATGTTTAAAAAAACAACAACAACACACATCACAATTCTATTTAAAGGAGGCACATAGTTAAAATACACTTGTCCCTCCACATGTACAGGGGTTAGGGGCACAAGACCCCCGTGAATGTGGAAATACTACAAATAACAAAAACACTACGTTTTTATCTGAGAAATCACTTCTCTAGGTATCTCTAGGTCCTCCAGTACAACTCCAAGCTGTTCCAAGCCAAACTGAAGAGGCTGCCTGTGCCATTTACCACCAGGGCAACAGCTGAGGCAAGGGACTGGACAGAGGGCGGGGCTGAGGCTTGAGGCTTTAAGCCAAGCAGCCAGCCACGCAGAGGCATTTAAGCCCACTCTACCATCAGCAGTGCTGCAGTAATTTTTGATCTACCCAACCCTCCAGAGGCAGTCAATGCTACCAAACTCTACCGATAACTGGTCCCAACTACCCTGGCAGCTGGATGGATACTAAATAGTCCAGTGTTGAGACTACACACACCTAGGTATACCAGATATGTATACCAGTTGGTTGGGGTGGAGGACTTCCACCTTTCCCTCCCAGTCCTTGAACACCTGGGGCTGAAGCCGGGCTGAGTGGAGTGGAGCCTTATAACCCCACCACCACCTCTTCTCCACCAGCAGCAGCTGCAGCAGTAGCGGCCGATGAGCATCAGTTGGGGCGGAGGACTTCCACCTTTCCCTCCCAGCCCTTGAACACCTGAGGCTGAAGCCAGGCTGAGCGAAGCGGAGCCATATAACCTGCCCCAACCTCTTCTCCACCACCACCAGCAGTGGCTGCAGCATCAGTGCCCAGTGAGTTTCGGTCGGGGCAGAGGATTTCCACCTTCCCCACCCAGCCCTTTAACATCTGAGGCTGAAGCTGGGCCAAGTGAGGTTTCTTCACCTAGCCTGCCCTGCGCATTTACATCTTCACCTTGGACTGGCAGCAGAGAGACTGGAAGCTAGACGAGGGAGGGGGGATTTTAATCCACCTATGCCCTCCTTCTCCTGCTGCTGAGATTGTGAGCAGGGCTTGAGAAGGGTTCTTCCATCAGCCTGCCCTGCCTGTTTTGCAACTGGGATATCCGCAGCAACAGGGTAATTGGGAGGGCTATTTGACCCCATCAACTTCTATATCAGTAGGGGCCGGGAATGGTCTGGGGGAAGAAATTCGAGTTGTGTGGGGGAAAGGGAGGCATGGTGGGAACAGGGTGAACAAATGTTACAAAAGAAGAAGGGATCACTGCCTGAAAGCTATCCTGCCTTCAGTTCACTCTGTTTCTCGGAATGAATTGGAGAGCGTACCAACCATTCCACAGAACCTTACCTTGCTCTTCTGCAATGCCAAGTCGGTCAAAAATAAAACTCATATTATCCATGATCTTCTTTTAGATGAAGATGCCAACCTGGCTTGCTTCACAGAAACCTGGCTGGGAGAGAATAGCACGGTTACTTGGACGCAGGTCCTCCCAGTCGGGTATTCTGTCAGTGAGCATGTAAGGGGAAGCAGGCTGGGGAGGGCGGAGTGGCTCTGGTTCATAAGAACAACCTGATCTTGAACAGGATACCTGTCCAGATCACAGTCAACTGTGAGTGCATGTATCTGAGCCTGAGGACCAGGGAAAGTTTGAGGATTTTGCTAGTATACCAACCACCCCGTTGTCTAGCAGACTCCCTAATTGGGCTGACACAGCTGGTCTCAGAGTTGCTGCTGGAGTCACCCAGACTTTTAGTTCTGGGCGACTTCAACATCCCACTCAAGACCAGTTTACCTAATTTAACGGGGCGGCTCAGGAGTTCATGGATTCCATGACAAACATGGGCCTATCCCAATTGGTCATCTGGCCCACTCATTGTGCGGGTCATACACTTGATGTGGCCTTTAGTACGGAACAGGAATATCCATGGGCAGAGGTTATTAAAACCACCACATTGTCAAGGACGGATCATTTCCTGGTCAAGGTTGAACTAAGAACCACTATCTAACCCACCGGGGGTGGTGGACCTATTAGAATGGTCTGTGATGGACAAATGGTTGTAATAAAGTTCTATTTATCTATCTATTAGAATTGTCCGCCCTCAAAGGCTAATGGAACGAATTGGATTTCAGAAAGCCTTAGAAGGTTTAATGGCTGGTAACGCAGGTGATTCTGTTGAAGCTTTGGTCAATACCTGGAACACAGATCTTACCAAGGCTATCGACATGATCGCTCCCAAGTGTCCTTTCCAACCCACTTTGAATCATAAATCATGTTACACAGAAGATCTTAGGAAAATGAAGCAGTTTGGACAATGACTAGAGCACACCTGGCAGAAAACTCAGCTCTTATCTGATAAGACTCGTCATAGGAACTTTCTTTGTTCCTATCGAGAGGCAATACATGTAGTGCAGAAATCTTTCTTCTCTGCACATATTGCATCTGCAGAGTCCCATCCTGCAGAGCTGTTTAGGGTGGTAAGGGAACTGACACAGACTTCTTTGCAGATAAACTCTCTCAGATAAGAGCTGACTTGGACACCAGTGTTGTAACAAAATCAGTTGAAGAGGTGTCCAGCAACTCTGTTGAAATTATACTGGTTCAGTTTCAGTCTGTGAGTACTGATGATGTGGACAAGCTTCTTGGTAGAGTGAGGAAAACAACCTGCCCTCTTGATCCTTGCCCTTCGTGGCTGGCCATCTAGGGGGGAGATGCCTTGAGGATGTTTCTTAGAGACATCATCAATGCATCCCTTAGGGAAGGTCATGTTTCATCCCGTTTGAAGGAAGCAGTGGTCAGGCCACTTCTGAAAAAACCTTCCCTGGACCCCCTGGATATGAACAACTATAGGCTGGTGTCTATGTTACCTTTTTTAAGCAAAGGGATCGAGAGGGCGTTTGCTCTTCAACTCCAAGTGGTCTTGGATGAAACTAATTATCTAGACCCATATCAAACTGGCTTTAGGACGGGATTTGGAGTTGAGACTGCCATGGTTTTCTTGACCAATGACCTGCGTCTGGGCATCAACAGGGGTAGTGTGACCCTGTTGGTGCTTTTAGACCTATCAGTGGCTTTAAATACGATAGATCATAGCATCCTCTTGGATCGCCTTAGTCGGTTAGGAATTGGAGACACTGAGTTACAGTGGCTCTGTTCCTTCCTCTCGGACAGGTCCCAGAGGGTGCTGCTCAGGGACAGTTGTTCTGCAAAAAAGACCTCACGTGTGGCATCCCTCAGGGTGCCATTCTGTCCCCAATGCTATTTAACATCAATATGAAGCCGCTGGGTGACATCATTCAGAGATATGGGGCTGGGTGTTATTAGTACGCTGATGACACCCAGATCTATTTCTCCATGTCTCAATCATTGGCCTCAAATTCTGATGGCATCTCTCCTCTCAATGACTGTCTCAAGGCAGTAATGGGCTGGATGAAGAAAAACAGATTGAAACTGAATCCAGACAAAACAGAGGTGCTCACAGTAGTGGACCCGAAACCGGGAATTGGGTTACAACCTCCAGTCCTGGATGGGGTCACACTCTCCATGAAGGACTGTGTTCGCAGTCTGAGAGTGCTCTTGGACTCGTCACTCTTGATGACTAATCAGGTAAACAAGATGGTAAGGAGCACCTGTTATCAGCTTCGGCTGATATGCCAGCTGCACCCTTTTCTGGAAGTAAAGGACCTTGAGACTGTGGTGCACGCACTGGTAACCTCCTGTCTGTAATTCACTGTACATGGGGCTACCCTCGGACTTGGACCAAAAACTTCAGTTAGTCCAGAATATGGCAGTCAGAGTGGTCTTGGGCACATCTAGAAGAGGCCACAACACCAGTACTGAAGTCTTTCACTGGCTGCCTATCAGTTTCCGGGCCCAGTATAAAGTGTTGGTTATGACCTTTAAAGCCCTAAATGGCTTGGGTCCAAACTATCTTCGGGACCGCCGCCTCCCATACAGTATCGTTAACAAAAGTGATTGTGATAAACTCCTGAGAGGTAGCAGCAAGGAGGCTGCAGGGGAGACTATAGGGCCTTTACAGACTGCCAGAAATAATGCACTTTAACTGCCCTGGCTCAGTACTAGGGAATCATGGGAACTGTAGTTTATTGTGGCACCAGAGCTTTCTGACAGAGAAGGCCCAATGTCTCAGAAAAAACTACAGTTCCCATGATTCCCTAGCACTGAGCCAGTGCAGTTAAAGTGGACTCAAGCTGCATTATTTCTGGCAGTCTGTAAAGGCCCTCTAAGGTGGAGAACTGCTAAATGGCCATCAGGATTTGTGTTTACCACTCTTGCTTTATGGTTTGCATGTGGATGACCTCTGCACCCAGTCTACTGGAATCTATTATTCCCAAAATACTTTATTATATGGTGAACAAATCTATCCACATGTAATTTAAAACATTAATAAATAAAAATACTAATGAAATATTGAGATCCCTTACCAGCCTTTGAAGACAGAAGACTGGAGAATAGCACCGCCAGACTGACAGGGCTAGGAAAAAGCTGTTTCTGAGCTATTTGTGAAAAGAACCAAATGGAATGGAATGTTAAACCACCAAAAACTGTCTGAACTGACATCTGCTCTTCTGTCTCTTTCCATGAAATTCAGTTAAAAGGTTATTTGAAGAACTGGGGTGTGGGGATGAGGGGAGTCTTAAGGTAGTGCACTATAATGTTGCAGCAGTGATGCAGAAGATTATTGCACAAGCATAAAAACTTCTTCCAAATTCAAGTAAAATTTAGGCTGCATCTGGGTCCTATCACATGGCTTTTGTCACTAAATCTGCCATCCAAGTGCAGCCCAAGTGCAGCTTGGCTCACTTAACTCGCTTCGCAGACATTTTTCAAAAGTTGGAAGCTTTTGGTGTGATCAAAAACACAACCCTTCAGATGTTTTTGGACTGCAACTTCCATCACTCCTTACCATTAAGTATATAATTCAGATATTATATAGCTATGCAATCTGGATCTGATGAGAGGTACAATTTAGAGGGCTACAAGCTGCTAACACATGTTTTAGAAAATAACAGTATTTTACTTTTGCTAGTTTTATTTGTTTTTTATATATTGTTGTGCTTTTATTTTATTTTCATTTTGCTTTTATTTTTAAAAATCATGGTTTTTTAAAAATGTGTTGTATACTACTCAGAAAAGTTGCTACTGAATGGGTGTGGAGTTAAATAAACATGTAAAAGAAGCAATGTTCCTTTGAATATATGGATCCAGCACTTCAAATTGAGTTCCAGTGTAAACAGGCAAGTAATGTAAGTTTCTAAGAATTGGCGTAATATGATCCCATCATGCTGTACTAGTTAGAAGTCTGGTAGTCATATTCTGCACTATTTAAAATACAATTTATCAGAAATAAAAGTGGACTATTTAATTTCTAGACTGCTTGTCACTACAGAAAGATATTCAGTAATGGAATTTCTCCAGAAACAATTCTGTTTCTTATCCATTCCAGCCATTAGAAAGGGTTGGGGGAGTAGCACTGAAGGAGGAAAGGTGGAGGTAGTAGTAGCAGGAAACTCCTCAACCTCTGATTAGCCCATTTACAGATTTGCTGGGAGTTAACACATAAAATGGGCTAAATAGGGTTACCAGATCTCAGAATCTGGACCCCTTTCTCCAAACTTCAGGGCAAGAGGGAGGAATCTCAGGATGAGAGCCCTACCTTGAAAGGTATGGGAATATATATTTTCCTCTTTTGCCAGACTTGCAATTTTCATTTGAATGGTGCACTCTGTGCAACTGTGATTGATGTCTAAGGTGATGTGACCTCACTATGGGCTTCTGCTTGTAATATCACCAGGGCTCACCTTCTGTGACATCACAAGTTGTCATCCTAAGGTGTCAGGGTCTAGCCTTGAAGTCTCAGAGTAAGGGGATACTCTGGACCTGACAATCCTAAAGTTGAATGATCTGGCCAAAATACATACAAACAAACAAAGCAGTCATTGAACCTGAGCTGGGAAGAGGCCATTCTAGTCTCAATATCAATGCTATAGCAGCTATCAGTAGTGTATTGGAACCAACCCTGCCATTAGTATGAAGTGAGCTTCCTCCTCAGGTGGGAGATAAAGGGCCTAAATACCCTAAAGGCACCAGATCTCTTCTGATCTTGGAAGCTAAGCAGGGTCAACCCTGGTGAGTTCCTGGATGGGAGACCACCAACAAATACAGATGGCCATCCGTATCAACAGGAGTTCAGTTCCAGACCCCATCCCACATGGATATTAAAAATGGCAAGACCTCAAGTGCCATTATTGCCAATGGATATCAATATTCATGTTGCCTCATCAGCACAGCTCTGTGCATGTGACAGCATTGATGATAATAGGGCAGGTCCATACATGGATGCTGCGATCTGCAGATGGCTGATATGGAAGGCTAACTATACCAAGTGGTTTAGGCTATATTTCAGAGGAGGAACTGGCAAAGCCACACATGAATATTCCTTGCTAAGAAAACCCAATGAAATCATGGGGTCGCCATAAATCAACAGGCAACTTGAAAGAAGAATCATAGAATCATAGAGTTGGAAGAGATGACTAGGGCCATCCAGTCCAATCCCCTGCCATGTAGACACTCTCAATCAAAGCATACTCAACCAGTATACTCAACCATCCAGCCTCTGTTTAAAAACCTCCAAAGAAGAAGAGTCCACCACTCTCCGAGGGAGAGTGTGCCACTGTCAAACAGCCCTTACTGTCAGGAAGTGCCTCCAAATGTTGAGGTAGAATCTCTTTTCCTGTAGCTTGCATCCATTGCTCTGGGTCCTGTTCTCTGGAGCAGCAGAAAACAAGCCTGATCCCTTCTCAATATGATATCCCTTCAAATACTTAAACAGGGCTATCATATCACTTCTTAACTGCCTCTCCTCCAGGCTAAACATACCCATTGCACTAAATCGTTCTGCATAGGGCATGGTTTCCAGACCCTTCACCATTTTAGTCACTCTCCTTTGGACATGCTCCAGTGTTTCAACGTCCTTTTTAAATTGTGGTGCCCAGAACTGGACACAGTATTCCAGGTGGGGCCTGACCAGAGCAGAATACAGTGGCACTATTCCCTTGATCTAGATACTATACTTCTATTGATGCAGCCTAAAATCGCATTGGCCTTTTTAGCTGCTGCATCATGCTATTGACTCATGTTTAACCTGTGGTCTACTAAGACTCCTAGATCCCTTTCACATGATGTCTCGTTAAGCCAGGTGTTCCCCATGCTATATCTATCATTTCATTTTTCCGCCCTAAGTGCAGGTACTTTACATTTCTCCATGTTGAAATTAATTTGGCCCAGCTTTCTAAATTATTAAAGTCATTTTGAATTTTCATCCTGTCCTTTGGGGTATTAACTAATCCTCCTAATTTGGTGTCATCTGCAAACTTGATAAGTATGCCCCCTATTCGGCCAGGACAGGGAAGAAGGAGGAGGCTTTCCAGGCCAGTTTCTGAAAGAAAGGAGAAAGAGAAGGAGGCTTTCTAGGCCAGTTTCTGCTAGGGGAGAGGAAGAAAGCAGTTTCCAGGCAGCCATTTTGAGTGGGTGAGTTTTTAAATTCTTTTTAAAAACACTTGGGGAGAGTGTGACTGTTACTCAGTGGGTGGGGCTTTGTTGAGTCACATTTGCGAGTCAATAGGGGGTGGGCTAACCAGTTAGCTCTATACAACTGCTCCCAGAGCCGCACACCATTAGGAAATTTATAACCACTACTAATTGTCGAAAAGTTCCGGTCATCAGCAGAGTGTAACATTGGTGTTACCAAGAGATTTTCTTTGAGGAGGAAAGCCGTAGTCCTCTTTCAGGTACTAATTAAGACTTAGTATGGACACTGAAGGAACTGCTGCTGTCACCTGCAATACCTGTGGGATGTTTGTCTTCTTACCTAGAGATGTGGGGAACTACACATGCTCCAAGTGCAAGTTAGTAGCCCTCTTGGAGGAGAAAGTACAGCAGCTGGAGGCACGGGTAGCTACACTTCAGCATATTAGGGAGCAAGAGGCTTTCCTAGACAGAACGGAACAAACGGTCTTGGATGGGGACCACACAGAGGAAGCTGCTGGAGAAGAGAAGGTCACATCACATACACAGGAGGTAGACAGCTGGAGGAATATCACATGCAGAAGTAGGGAGACCAGGGATCGTTCTGGGAGCTTATAGCTACAGAATCGATTTCAAGCTCTTTCCCTTATCAAGGAGGACAAGGAAGAGCAGAATGAACAGACTTCAGGGACAGAGTAGGGACCCTGGGAATTCCACCACAGGGAACAGTCACTGCTAAGCCTCAGAGGAGGCATGTGGTCGTGGTGGGGGACTCCTTGCTGAGGGGGACAGAAGCAGTGATTTGTGGGCTTGACAAGATGTCTCGGGAGGTGTGTTGTCTCCCTGGGGCAAAGATCCGAGATGTGACAGAGAGGCTGACAAGACTGGTCAAGCCTACTGACCAATACCCCTTCCTTTTGGTCCATGTGGGAACGAATGACACAGCAAGACACAGCCTTCAGAACATCAAAAGGGATTACGAGGCTCTAGGTAAGAAGCTGAAAGAAATGGAGGCACAGATTGTAATCTCATCTCTTCTGCCAGTTGAAGGGCATGGTCCAGGAAGAGAGAGGAAAATAGCAGATGCCAACAATTGGCTCCGCAGATGGCATCGTCGAGAACGATTTGGATTCTTAGATCATGGGCTGCGATTCCTTGAGGGCGGACTCCTGGCAAGGGATGGGCTGCATCTCACGCCAGTTGGAAGAAACATTTTTGTCAACTGTCTCAAGAATTTGATCAGGAGGATTTAAAGTGAGTTATGTGGGGAAGGGAGACAGCACCCTGGAAGACAAAAGGACTGGAAAAAATAGTCAAACTGTCATAGAGGAAACAAGGCAAACAGTACAGGGACCCAACAGTGGGAGGCAAAAAACATGCACAGGCAGCAAGTAAAGGAGACATATGGTCTTAGGTGTCTCTACACTAATGCACAGAGCATGGGAAATAAGGAAGATGAACTTGAACTCCTAGCATAACAAAGCAAATATGATATAATAGGCATCACTGAAACTTGGTGGGATGAGTCTCATGATTGGAATGTAGAAATACAGGGGTATAACCTCTTCAAGAGAAACAGGCCGAACAGGAAAGGAGGAGGAATAGCATTATATGTCAGGGATATTTACACCAGTGAAGAAATCCAGGACATCAGTCATGGAAGCCAGGTGGAGAGCATCTGGATAAAAATTAAAGGGGAAGGAAGCAACAGGGATGTTATTGTGGGAGTCTACTACAGACCCCCGACTCAGTCAGAGAAACTGGATGATGCCTTTCTAGAACAGATGACCACACACTCAGAAAGGAGAAATAGAGTAGTGATGGGTGACTTCAACTATCCTGACATTTGCTGGAATTCAAACTCAGAAAATCCTCAAGGTCTAGCAAATTCCTCACTTGCCTTGAAGACAATTTCATTGTCCAAAAGGTGGAAGAGGCAACAAGGGAGTCAGCTATTTTGGATCTGATCCTAACTAACAGGGATGACCTAGTTAATGGTGTGCAAGTGGTTGGATCCATAGGTGGGAGTGATCATGTTCTCCTGGAATTTATTATACAGTGGAAAGGAGAAGCCAGGCATAGTCAGACACACATTCTAGACTTTAGGAGAGCTGATTTTGGTAAACTTAGAGAAATACTGGGGGTGATCCCATGGTCAGGAATACTAAAAGAGAAGGGAGTTCAAGATGGATGGGAGTTTCTCAAAAGGGAGATACTGAAGGCACAATTTCAAATAGTTTGAATGAGGAAGAAAAATGGGAGGTGCCTCAAGAAACCGGGATGGATGACTAAGGAACTTGCAACTGAACTAAGTTTTAAACAGAGCATGTATAAGAAATGGAAAAATGGGAAATCAACAAAGAAGAATTCAAGCAAATAGCTAGCACGTGTAGGGTTAAAGTCAGAAAAGCTAAGGCACAGAATGAACTCAGGCTTGCTAGAGAGGTTAAGAACAATAAAAAAGGTTTTTTTGGGTATGTCCACAGCAAAAGGAAGAAGAAGGTAATGGTAGGGCCACTGTGTGGAGAAGATGGCAAAAAGTTAACAGGGGACAGAGAAAAGGCAGAATTACTCAACACCTTCTTTGCTTCAGTCTTCTCAGAAAAGGCAAAGGGTGCTCAACCTGAGGATAATAGAACAGAGGACAGAATAGGAGAATTTCAGCATAGAATAAGTAAAGAGATAGTACAGGAATACCTGGTTAATCTAAATGAATATAAGTCTCCAGGACCAGATGAATTACATTCAAGGGTACTAAAAGAACTGGCAAATGTAATATCGGAACCATTGGCAATAATCTTTGAGAACTCCTGGAGAACAGGAGAAGTCCCAGCAGACTGGAAGAGGGCAAACGTTGTCCCCATCTTCAAAAAGGGAAAAAAAAGGATCCCAACAATTATTGTCCAGTTAGTCTGACATCAATACCGGGAAAGATTCTGGAGCAGATCATTAAACAGAGAGTCTGTGAACACCTGGAAGGTAATTCCATAATCACAAAAAGTCAACATGGGTTTCAGAGAAACAAGTCATGCCAGACAAATCTGATCTCTTTTTTTGATAAAATTACCAGCTTGGTAGATAAAGGGAATGCTGTAGATATAGTATATTTTGATTTCAGTAAGGCCTTTGACAAGGTTCCCCATGACATTCTTGCAAACAAGATGGTAAAATGTGGGCTAGACAAAGTAACTGTTTGTGAAATTTGTGAACTAGTTCTGTCCATTTCATCATTGCTTTCCTGACATGGAAAGTGACCAGTCTGAAAAGGCTCCAGTACATGTGGAATCTCTCATTTTCCATGCAAGTAAAGAAACAACAGAGATGGGTCCAGAACATTCTCCTTGCCAAATGTTGAATTAACACAGCAAATAGAGCACAGAATTGGTCTACGATCCATGCCCATTAACTTTTAGCAGTCCTTAGGAACATATCATAGCCTTCAACACTTTGAAATGTATTATGTTGCTACTTAAAATATGCAATCATTTCTTTATTTGTATTTATACATGTAAATGTATAAGTGATCTGAGAGCGGAAATTGAGGTTGTGCGGAGGAAAGGAAGGTATGGCGGGAACAGAGTGAAGGGTTGTTACAAAAGAAGGCAGGATCGATGTTTGAAAACTATCCTGCCTTCAGTTCACTCTGTTTCCCATAATGGACTGGAGAGCGTACCAATCATTCCACAGAACCTTACCTTGCTCTTTTGCAATGCCAGGTCGGTCAAAAATAAGACCCATATTATCTATGACCTCCTCTTAGTTTTAGATGCCGACCTGGCTTGTTTTACAGAGACCTGGCTAGGAGAGGATAGTGCTATAACTTGAATGCAGGCCCTCCCAGCTGGATGCTCTGTTAGTGAGCAAGTAAGGGGAAGTGGGTGGGGGGGCAGAGTGGCTCTGGTAGACAAGAACAACCTCATCTTGCCCAGAATACCTGTCTGGAACACAGTTCACTTCGAGTGTATGTACCTAAGCCTGAGGACTAAGGATAGTTTGGGGATTTTGTTAGTATACCAGCCATCCCGTTGTCTAACAGACTCCCTAAGCGAGCTGATACAGCTGGCCTCAGAGTTGCTGTTGGAGCCACCTAGACTCTTAGTTTTGGGTGACTTCAACATCCCACTTGAGACCAGTTTGTTGAATCTAACTGGTCCGGCTCAGAACTCCATGGAATCCATGACAAACATGGGCCTATCCCAATTGGTTATCGGGCCCACTCATTGTGCAGGTCGTACCCTCGATGCAATCTTCAGTACGGAACAGGAATATCCATGGGTGGAGGTTATTAAAACCATCGCATTGTCATAGACAGATCATTTCCTGATCAAGGCTGAACTAAGAAGCACTGTCCGCCCCGCCAGGGGTTGTGGACCCATTAGAATGGTCTGCCCTCAAAGGCTAATGGAACTAACTGGATTCCAGAAAGCCTTAGAGGGTTTAATGGTTGGTAACACTGATGATTCTGTCGAAGCTTTGGTTAATACCTGGAACACCAATCTTGCCAAGGCTATTGACACAATCGCTCCCAAGTGTCCTTTCCAACCCGCTTCAAATCATAAACCATGGTACACAGAAGAGCTTAGGAAGATGAAGCGGATTGGACAATGATTAGAGTGCATCTGGAGGAAAACTCAACTCTCATCTGACAAGACTCATCGTAGGAAATTTCTTTGTTCCTATAGAGAGGCAATACATGCAGCGCAGAAATCCTTCTCCTCTGCATATACTGTGTCTGCAGAGTCCCGTCCAGCAGAGCTGTTTAGGGTGGTGAGGGAACTGACACAGGTTCCACCTGTGCAGAACCCATTACTAAACTTGACAACAGCCTGCTGCGATGCATTTAACAACTTATTTGCAGATAAATCTCTCAGATAAGAGCCGACTTAGACTCCAGTGTTGTAACAAAATCAATTGACGAGGTGTCCAACAACTCTGTTGAAATTATACTGGTTCAGTTTCAGTCTGTGAGTACTGATGATGTGGACAAGCTTCTTGGTAGAGTGAGGAAAACAACCTGCCCTCTTGATCCTTGCCCTTCATGGCTGGCTATCCAGGGGGGAGATGCCTTGAGAATGTTTCTTAGAGACATCATCAATGCATCCCTTAGGGAAGGTCACGTTCCATCCTGTTTGAAGGAAGCAGTGGTTAGGCCACTCTTGAAAAGACTTTCCCTACACCAGGGGTAGGCAACCTGTCCCCTTTAAGGACCAAGGGACTTCAGCTCCCAGAATCCCAGGAGCTATTGGCCAACATGGGACTATTGGCCAACATGGCTGAGGCTTCTGGGAGCTGAAGTCCCTCGGCCCTTAAAGGGGAAAGGTTGCCTACCCCTGCCCTAGACCCTCTGGACACGAACAGCTATAGGCCAGTTTTATTCCTACATTTTTTGAGCAAAGTGATTGAGAGGGCAGTTGCTCTTTAACTCCAAGCTTCCTTGGAGGAAACTGATTATCTAGATCCATTTCAAACTGGCTTTAGGACAGGATATGGAGTTGAGACTGCCATGGTCAACTTAGCTGATGACCTTCATCTGGCCATCGACAGGAGTAGTGTGATCCTATTGGTGCTATTGGACCACTCAGCAGCTTTTGATACAATAGATCATGACATCCTCTTGGATTGCCTGAAATGGTTAAGAATTGGTGTGGAGACAGTGTCTCAAGGAAAATGTCCAATGTGGATTGATATACACGTGACCAGGCATGAAAGGGTCACTGGCAACCATAATGATACAGCACTTTCCACCAGGTGCTGTGTCATAGGAAGTGGCATCAGCTGATGGTCACAAGGTGTTGCAAAGCACCAAAATGGCTGAAAAACTGCCAATTCACCATGGTTGAGTGACAGGTGTCCAAACGAAGAGGCAGGACCAGAAGGCAACATAGAGCCCTGGGTATATAAGGGAGTTGCCTCTGGACACATGTATTGGTTGAGGTGAGTTGACGTTGGTAGTATGGGTTGTTGATGTCGTTGGGAGTTGTTGCTGTGGATCATGTGTATAGCCTTGTACATAGAGGAACCAAGATTAAAGCCTCACCTGAGAGACATCTGTCTGTAGAGTTTCTGCCTCCTCCCATACAATCCCACCCATGCACTCCGGTCTTCTGGGAGGAATTTGCTGCAGCAAATAAAAACAAGGCTCTCTGCGACCTCCCAGAAGGCCTTCTCAGCAATCGCTCCCAGACTATGGAACGGCCTGCCAGATGAGACCCGTCAGATTAAGACCTTGAGCAGTTTCAAAAAAGCTGTTAAGACAAATCTCTTATGGCAGCCCTTTCCTGATGATTTCCCAGCCTCAGGAGCCCCCTCATCCCACCCTCTCCCACCTTGAATGCAGCCGCTACTCTGCTTAGCTTTTTCAGTTTATTGTTGTTCTCTGATTCAAATTTATTTTATGTTGTTTTAATTAAAATGTTTTAATAGAAAATTGGTTTAATAATTTTTAAAGAGTGGGAGGGTTTGGGGTTTGTTGGATTGTATATATTTTATGGAATTTTAATTATTGTGAGCCGCCCTGATTGCTTGACAGAGGAGTACAAATTATTATTATTATTATTATTATTATTATTATCTCTTTCTGGAAGGGGAGAGGTGCTCCTTCAGCTCACAAACTACTGCCTGCATCTGAGGTGGTGTTGACACTGGTGCTGCATGTTGACGTGGATCATCATATGCTGCATAACAACGCTAACAATTGGAGGCATTGCACTGCAATGGTTCCGTTCCTTCCCCTTGGGCAGATTCCAGAGGGTGATGTTTGGGGACAGTCACTCTATAAGGAAAGACCTTAATTGTGGTGTCCCTCAAAGCACCATCCTGTCCCCAATGCTATTCAATATATATATATATATATATATATATATATATATATATACATATGAAGCTGCTGGGAGAGATCATCCGGAGACATGGGGCGGGGTGTTATCAGTACGCTGATGACACCCAGATAATAATAAAATTATTTATATCCCACCCCTCTGCAGTGCAATCGGGGTGGCTTACAACAATAAAATACATACAAAACCCCAAAACCCCACCCCCCTTAAAAAGATATATTTCTCCATGTCTCAGTCTTCAGCTTTGACTTCAGATGGCATCTCTCCTTTCAATTATTGTCTTAAAGCAGTAATGAACTGGATGAGGAAAAACAGATTGAGACTGAATCCAGATAAAATGGAGGTACTTACAGTAGCAGCCCCGAAACCAGGTATTGAGATGCAACCTCCAGTTCTGGATGGGGGTCACACTCTCCTCTAAGGACTGTATTTGCAGTCTGGGAATGCTCCTGCATCCATCGCTCCAGATGATAAATCAGGTAAATGCAACAGTTAGGACTGCCTGTTATCAGCTTCAGCTGATACGCCAGCTGCGTCCTTTCCTGGAAGTTAGGGACCTTAAAACTGTGGTGCATGCACTGGTTATTATTATTATTATTATTATTATTATTATTATTATTATTAAATTAACTATGTAGATTTGTGTCTTCTTTTGTACTCTCCATTGCCACCTGCAATGTGTAAGTGACCATCGTATTTCTGGCAAGGGCAGGACCCTACTAGCTGTCCCTGAGCATGCTATTGATAGTAGGCATTGAAGCACCAGAAATAAGGTCACATATCCTAGGAGTATTTGACTTCTGGAAGCTTTGAACATTACCATACGTGTAAGTTAAAGCATTCAACTGTGTCTATGGTCTTTTATCACATGGGGGGAAATTGGGGGATTCAAAAGGCATTAACCAGGGAAAGTTGCATGATCAGGGCTAAGATTATTACACACATTGTAATTAGAAGGGGCTTATCCCAGGAATAACCAGGGAACATCCAACAACAAGTCATTCACAAGATTTCCCTGTGAATGATTTGTTGCTGGTTATTCCCTGGTAATTCCTGGGATAAGTCCTCTTTAATCATGGTGTCATGTGATCGTCTTAGCTGCAAATGTGCAACTTTCCTTGAATAAGCCTTTTGAATCCCTGATTTCCCCCATGTGATAAAGTCTTATGTTGCCAGTCCATATGTCACAAAATCCTCTGGCACCATGATAATGATATTTCCCACATGAACCTTTGCTGTGAAACATCTGCACAGTGACAGGTAGCGCCTTCTAAAACCCAGTGCTAAACAATTCTGGTATGAGACATGAAGGCTTGCAATATGAAGCATGTATCAGTAAAATCTATTTTTTTCCACAGAATAAGTATATGTAGAGCCACTCATTTCTGAATATCAGACTGGGTGATTTGCTAGCTTTCCCGCTATGAAACTTTGCTGAGTCTGCTTTCATATTTATGTAAGAAAACTAATTTTTACTAAGAGATATGCATTGAAATAGGTAAAAGAATTCTAATTCTTACTAAATAACCAGCTATACTGAAGAGACAGAGAGCAATGCTTATCTACTGCTCTCACAACAAAGCCAAGCTGTCTTCTGATTTTAAAAGTATCAAGAGAATCACAAGAAGGAGTGGTAACAGTGACATTAGGAACCCTATGAGTGTCAGCCTAGGTCAATATAGACATGCAATATAAGATGAGTGATGTTTACATCATCTCCAACATCATGGACGAAGAAAGTTGTTGTTGTTTGCCTTCAAGTCATTTCCAACTTATGGCCACCCTAAGGCAAACCTATCACAGAGTTTTCTGGGACTGAGAATGTGTGGTTGAGAGTGGAACTGAATCCTGATCTCCAGAGTCTCAGGCCAATGCTCATACCACTATGCCATGCTGGATATGCCCTATTGTTGTTTGGAGCAATATTAGGTCTAAAGGGAATGTTGGACCCCATTACAATGTCTGTTTTATTATTTTACCTATTTATTTGATTTATACCCCATCTTTCTCCCAATATGAGACCCACAGTGCCTTACATTATAAGTTAAAACAAAATAGTTACAAATAGAATGTGGTAAAAAGTATGTAAAAAGCATTAAACAATCAATCTGAATAAAGTTTTTATTATTCAAATTTTACACAATTGAAGACACACTAAGCAGATGTTACATATTTTAAAACTGCATATTCAAGGCACATCCTTCTGTCCCAATCAGTTAAAGGCTGCAGGCCTGTTTAAATAAAAGGCCTCTGTCTGCTGGTGGAAAGACAGCAGAGAGGGGGTCAACTGAGCCTCCCTTGAGAGGGAATTCTATTTCCTAGGACAACCACTGAGAAAGCTCCCTCCTGCACTTTCTTCAAATATGAGAGTGGTGGGACAGAGAGAAAGCCCTTCCACCCCCAAAATTGTAATACCTGAGCAGGATCATATAGGGGAGATAAGGGCTTTCAGATAGTGTATGGCTTTGTCAAGACCCAACATGGGGTTCAATAAAAACACATTCCTGCACCCACAATTCTGGTAGTCAGATTTAGATCCCTTATGTCAGCCTATCTTAAGTTATTTTTTCCTCCTCTATAGTCTGGTGGTTCATTTGATCCCAATAATTTGTACATGGACATTGAATAATAGGACAGATGCTAAGCTCTCTCCATCTTTTCAAATTAACATTTTTCTTTTACTAAGGGGGGTTGCAGACTGCCAGAAATAGTGCAAATTGAGTCCACTTTTAAGGTTAGGGTTAGTGCTAGGGAATCATGGGAATTGGTTTTTTTCTGAGACATTGAGCCTTCTCTATCAGAGAGCTCTGGTGCCACAATAAAATACAGTTCCCATGATTCCCTAACCCTAAAAGTGGACTTAATTTGCACTATTTCTGGCAGTCTGCAACCACCCTAAGAGGAGAATTTAGATTTTATTGAGATTTTGCAGGATGCTGGTGGGATTTCTTCTAGCAATTTTTCCATTTGATATGAAAATGAACTAGGAACAGATGCTTTCTATGACAGTCACTCTAAGCATACCCAAATGGGCTGTAATCTGCAGGTTCACATTTCTAATGCTTCTAATGCTGCTAAATGTGGATCTGCATACTGCTAGAGAGGATATGATTAGGGGGAACGTGCCTTATCAAGATTGGTAGATAACCTCTGTTTCAACACAGTGTCTCCTTAATAATATAATTTGATGAAAGATATCTAGATCACAATTGTTTTGCTCCCTGTGTTACAAGTTTAATTGCTACATCTAAGTGTTCTGTATGCCTTGCACTGGCCCTTAAGAATTTTTCTCAGTAGCAGAGACTATTATTACCTTTTTCTCCCAGTGAGGTTAAAATATTAAATCTGAACTTTTGCTGCCTACCAATTAAGAGCCTCCCACTTCAATTTGTTAATGTGCAGCTCCTAGTAATGCTAAACTTTGAGTGCATGACCTCAGCAACTTATCTGTTAGCCAAGGAAGGCAATGAAAAACCTGATTTATTAAAATGCATGTAGATAATACATGCATGTTACATGGCGATTATAATTCTAAAGGCACTCTTCTCCCCACCACCACCACCTACTGCCTCAATGAATTATATGTGTCTTGAGACATGTGAATATTTTGGACCTTCCTAGAACAGCTGTATAAATAAAGATTTGTTAAATATGCAAACACAGATGTTTTTGAAATGGAAAAAGAGATTAATAATATTGAGGGGCAACCAAAGCAACATCAGTGTCATGAAGTAAGACCTTTTCTAATTCACTAAATACCCCATGTGGTCCCTTAAAAGCCTGTATTTTCAGGAACATTATTTCAATGGATTGGAAAGCCTGGAATGTGAAAGGTGGCTGGTTTTTAGTATAAAGTGCTTTCCTGCGTGTCTAAGGGCCTAAGCAGACTGCCAGAAATAGTGCACATTAAATTGAGGCACTGCCCTGGCACAGTGCTAGGGAATCATGGGAATTGTATTTTTTTCTGAGACACTGAACCTTCTCTGTCAGAGAGCTCTGGTGCCACAATAAATTACAGTTCCCATGATTCCCTAGCACTGAGCCAGGGCAGTGCCTCAATTTAATGTGCACTATTTCTGGCAGTCTGCAAAGGCCCTAAGGTATGTACTTTAGAGAAGTAGTGTGACATAGTAGTTTGAGCTTTGGACTATGACTCTGGTGACCAGGATTTGAATTCTCGCTCAGCCATGGAAACCCACTGGCTGACCTTGAGTAAGTCTCAATTTCTCAGCCTCAGAGGATGGCAAAAGCACATCTTGCAAAGAAAACCCCATGATAGTATCACTTTGGGGTCACCATAAATTGGAAATGACTTGAAGGCACACAACAACAAGAACAGCAGCAGCAGCAACAGCATTTTGGGATGTTGTCCATTATTTAGCATTTATTTATTTATTTATTTCCATGATTTATATCCTGCCTTTCACCCACAGTGGGATTCAAGGCGGGTTACAATATATTAAAAAAGACAAAGCTAAAAGATTGATTACAAAAGTTAAAACATAAATTAAATACTGCTAACATTAAAACATAGATAAAAACAGCATTGTTTAAAACAGTAAACATCGTTTAAAACATTAAAACAGCACACCACATTACTCAATAAAATCTACCCACAATAATAATAATAATAATAATAATAAAATTTATTTATACCCCGTCCTCTGAAATATCAATCTGGGCGGCTTACAGTTAAAAGTGTATACATCCATAAAACAAATAAATACAATAACCCCCCCCAAATGCCTGCCTAAATAAAAATGTCTTTAGCTGCTGGTGGAAAGAGAGCAAGGAAGGGAATAATGTGACCTCCTGTGGCAGGGAGTTTCATAGTCTGGGAGCAGCCACAGAGAAGGTTCTCTCCCAAGTCCTCACCAACCGCACTTGCAAAGGTGGTGGGACTGAGAGAAAGCCCTCTCCTGCTGATCTTACTGCTTGGGCTAGCTTGTATAGGGAGATACAGTCCTTCAGATAGTCTAGACCCAAGCCGTTTAGGGCTTTAAAGGTTAAAACCAGCACCTTGAATTGTATGTAACACTTCACAAGTGATAACAGCCATCCTAAGCTTTGATAGACAAGCTTTTTATTTATTTATTTATTTATTTATTTACTGATAAAGGTATGTTAAGGGGGAGATGTTTTATATCCACCCCATGATCAAGAGCCCCATATGTGTTCCTGGCCACATACTGTGGTTAACTCAGGGCTACCTGGGTTTCTCCATTTTGATAGAGAGAGAGATAATTCAAGTTTCCTTTTGGATAAAGTATATCAGTCAATCAAGTACGGTATATGGCCCACATTAGGATTAACTAACTGGCTATGCACTTGTAGGCATGAATATTCTTTGTATGCAGAAAAATCTCTGTATTTTAAGAAACCAAAAACAAAAGTGTAGTTTACTAGTAGGAAAGCAGTTTTTCAGCAATATTTTTCAACAAAAGATCTTTGGCTTATTTTAACATGTTACACATATTTCTGGAAGCTCATTTCATGGATACCAACTATCTCTCTTATTAGCTAATGATATGGACACTGAGTCATCCTTTCTCTCTCTCTCTCTCTCCCTGACAGACTTGCTTTCAAATTAATGCTAGACTGGCACTAGTCCAAAAGGATGAAAGAAGTTCTTGGCTGCAAACTCTTCCCTTCTATTTTTATGGCTACATTATATTTAAACTACCAATTACCTATTTTTATAGCCAATATTCATAGATCAAAGATTTGTTTAAATAAATTAAGCAATGCCATACTTGTGGTCTCTCTGTTTATAACAATAACAATAGATAGATAGATAGATAGATAGATAGATAGATAGATAGAATTTCCAAGCCTGTTACTAAAAAGCTGCATTCTGAACATCATACATAACATGAATATAGTAAAGGCCCAGCACAATGGGGCATTATTCAGAGAATCATAGAATCAGAGTTAGAAGAGACCACAAGGGTCATCCAGTCCAACCCCCTGCCATGCAGGAACTCAAAATCAAAACATCCTGACAGATGGCCATCCAGCCTCTGTTTAAAGACCTCCAAAGAAGGAGATTCCACTATTCTCCGAAGGAGTGTGTTCCATTGTTGAACAGCTCTCACTGTCAGGAAGTTCCTCCTAATGTTTAGGTGGAATCTCTTTTCCTATAGCTTACATCCGTTGTTCTGAGACCTATTCTCTGGAGCAGCAGAAAATAAGCTAGCCCCTCCTCAATATGACATCCCTTCAAATATTTAAAGAGGGCTATCATATCCCCTCTTAACTGTCTCTTCTCCAGGCTAAACATACCCAGTTCCCTAAGTCATTCCTCATAGGGCATGGTTTCCAGTCCTTCACCATTTTAATTGCCCTCCTCTGGACACGCTCCAGTTTTTCATCATCCTTTTTGAATTGTGGTGCCCAGAACTGGACACAGTATTCCAAGTGGGGCCTGACCAAAGCAGATTACAGTGGCACTATTATTTCCTTTGATCTAGATACTGTACTTCTATTAATGCAGCCTAAAATTTCATTGGCCCTTTTAGCTGTGGCATCACACTGTTGACTCATGTTCAACTTGTGGTCTACTAGGACTCCTAGATCCCTTTCACATGTAGTCTCCTTAAGCCAGGTGTCCCCTATCTTATATCTATGCATTTCATTTTTTCCATCCTAAGTGCAGTTCCTTACATTTCTCTGTGTTGAAATTCATTTTGTTAGCTTTGGCCCAGCTTTCTGATCTATTAAGGTCATTTTGAATTTTCATTCTGTCTTCTGGGGCATTAGCTGTTCCTCCTAATTTGGTGTCATCTGCAAATTTGAGAAGCATGCCCCCTATTCCTTCATCCAAATCAGTGATAAAGATGTTGAATAGCACTGGGCCCAGGACAGAACTCTGTGGCACCCCACTGGTAACTTCTCTCCAGGATAAAGAGTAGCCAAACAGGAAAGGAGGAGGAATAGCATTATATGTCAGGTATGTTTACACCTGTGAAGAGATCCAGGACTTAAATCCTGGAAATCAGGTGCAGAGCATCTGGATAGAAATTAAAGGGGAAGGAAACAACAGGGATGTTACTGTGGGAGTCTACTACAGGCCCCCAAGTCAGACTAAGGAATTGGATTATGCCTTTCTAGAATAGATGACCACACACTCAGAAAGGAGACATGTAGTGATGGGTGACTTCAACTATCCTGATATTTGCTGGAAGTCAAACTCAGCCAATACTTCAAGGTCTAGCAAATTCCTCATCTATTTTAGATCTGATCCTAACCAAATGGGATGACCTGGTCAATGGAGTGCAAGTGGTGAGATCCTTAAGTGGAAGTGATCATGTTCTCCTGGAGTTTCTTATACAGTGGAAAGGAGAAGCTAGGCATAGTCAAACACTCATTCTAGACTTTAGGAGAGCTGATTTCAACAGCTCAACAAACTTAGGGAAACACTGGGAGTGATCCCATGGTCAGGAATACTGAACAAGAAGGGAGTTCAGGATGGATGGGAGTTTCTCAAAAGTGAGATACTGAAGGCATAATCTCAAACTGTTCCAATGAGAAGGAAAAATGGGAGATATCTGAAGAAACCAGGTTGGATGACAAAAGAACTTTCAACTGAACTAAGTTTTAAATGGGAGGTGCATAAGAAATGGAAAAAGGGTGAAAACACTAAAAAGGAATTCAAACAAATAGCTAGCACATGTAGGAGTAAAGTCAGGAAAGCCAAAGCGCAGAATGAGCTCAGACTTGCTAGAGGGGTTAAGGACAGTAAAAAGGGCTTTTTTGGGTATGTCCATAGAGAAAGAAAGATGAAGGAAATGGTATTCAGGATATTTATTTGCAATGAAGTAGCTGCAAACTTTCGCACTGGAAATTTCTTCCTTGAAAATGTCATTTGTGCTACATGTTCACAACTTAGAAAATATTTTCCTTTAGGCTAACTGTAAAGGTATCTGCTATCCAGCATGTTACATGTTACTGAAACTACATGACAGTTTTACAGTTATTCCATGAGACAAGCATTATGCATTAATCACAATATAATGCTAGCGTAGCACAGTAGCTGAGAGACAGAGGATCAAGCTACATGTTGAGAGGAATTAATATACTTTACTATCAACATATTTCCCTTGCCACAAGTGGATTTCAGGGATACATACCTCAGCAATCAGTCCTGCAAATTCCAATGACCAATCACAAAAGAAAGCATACTAAGGGCCTTTGCAGACTGCCAGAAATAGTGCAAATTGAGTCCACTTTAAGGGTTAGGGTTAGTGCTAGGGAATCATGGGAATTGCTTTTTTTTCTGAGACATTGAGCCTTCTCTGTCAGAGAGCTCTGGTGCCACAATAAAATACAGTTCCCATGATTCCCTAACCCTAACCCTTAAAGTGGACTCAGTTTGCACTATTTCTGGCAGTCTGCAAAGGCCCTAAGTATAGAATATAAAGGTGAGGAAAATAATAGGTTATGGCAAACAGCTAGCTTTAAATCCATTGAGAGTACACCTCAACAAAAAGCAAAAGTGAAATGTATGTTGACTCCAAGACTCACTTCTGCCATGGGCTCACAAGGTGGGCTTAGACAAACTAGATGTTCCTGAACTTCAATTTCCTACACTACTACATGGAAATTATAATGTTAACTTACTCTGTAGGATCCCAAAAGCTTTCTTAAAGCAAATATTTGATCACTGCTTCAAGGCTTCTTCTGGTGATCTCCCCAGAGTGTCATAAATATTCCAGCAGGGTTCTTTCATACCACCTGCAGGTAAAACTACCCAGTTTAGACTCTGTTTATTTTTATTTTTTTGAAACCACATTCAAAATAAAAAAATTAAGACTTTAGACTTTTAAAAATAAAGTTTCCCTTTGATTCCCCCAAGAAAAAAAGCAGGTGTTCTTCATCCAGTATGGAGCTGGTTCTGAGTTCATTGTTGGACTTATTTAAAGTAAAGTAAAATGAAATACTCTTCTCACTGCTTTGATCTAAACTCATAGGCCCTTATCACATGGGGTCTGAAGCAGAGCTAATCCAAAGGGCATCCACAGCTAATACATATTATTCCCCCGTGTTTATACACGACGCTGCCCCAGAACACGGAGCTAATCCGTATTGTTCCCCCGTGTTTACACACGACGCTGCCCCAGAACACGGAGCTAATCCGTATTATTCCCCCGTGTTTACATACGACGCTGCCCCAGAACTCGGCAGAATACGGAGCTAATCCGTAAGGAGTAGGGAGATTTTGACATTCGGTTTGTAGAGGAAGTACCTAGGGAGCCTTCGCATTCATTGCGAATTGGTGGGCAGGGCGAAAATCCCAGCGAGGGGAAGGGATTGCCTTGGCAAAAGGCAAACCGGATTGGAAAGAAGAGGAGGAGAGGAAGAGGGAAGAGGGAAGAGGGAGGCGATCTCTCTCTCTCCATGGGCTGCCTTCCCTTCTCCAGTCCTCCAGCCCTCCTCCTCCTCCCCGGTTCCCATGGCTGCCTTTCCTCCCGGCTTTTTGTGACGGGAGAGAAGGGAGCCTTGGTATTAATTGCGAAATGGCCAAAAGGGCGATATTCCCTTCGTTTCGCTATGGAACCGAATTTATTCCTACTTTGGTTAGTCTTCGCTTTTTCTTTGCTTCGTGGCCAGCGTTTGATAAGGTCCATAGGACTAATTCTACTTCAGGTGATTCCTAAAACCATCACATCAATGAATGGAACCTTATCTGAATGTCTACAAACCACTCATCCCTCATTCTGTCTCAAGACATCATGAAGACACCATAACGTCAGTGTCAAGTCAGTTGGTTTGTTCCTCCTCCTTTTTGTAACATCATCCCTGTAACATCTTACAGAAGGTGCATACTTTCTGCTCTCTTTTGGTTGGCTGAAAATGTTTTAGAACATGATGTATTGTGAAGCTCTCTCTATAACTGAAAATGGTAGTACATAAAGGTTGTTTGATGAATTTCATGTTAACCAAGTGAAATTAGGCTTTATTTTCATGGAAAATAATTCAGCAAATAAATACATATTGTCCCACTGCCAATAGTGATGAAGCGGATAGGTTCAGACAGTGCTCCATAGCAATAGCAATAGCAGCTTTATTTATATATGCTTCATAGGACGTTATCACACGGGGGAAATCCTGTGAGGAAACGTAATGGACGTAATGAATAGAAACCAGATAGTAGGAATGAATGGGTGGTTCTTGCAGTGGAATGGTCAAGTCAGCAGGGTATCCTGAGGATCTGTACTGAGACCAGTGTTGTTGGTTTTTCTTTCATTATGTGCATAATATCGTAACTCACAGCCATCTTTCAGTCTACTCACATACTTCTCTAAAGGACAGCCAGTGGAATTTGAGCATTAGACTATGACTGGGGATGAGGGTTTGGTTTTCCCCTTGTTCATGGGAAACTCACTGGGTGGCCCTGAGTGAGTTACATGTTCTCAGTCCCAGTAAACCCTGTGATTTATGGGTCACCATAAATGAGAAATGACTTGAAGGCATACAACAACAACAACATTTCTCTAATGACTTTTCATAGAATCATAGAGTTGGAAGAGGCCACAAGAGTCATTCAGTCCAACCCTCTGCCATACAAGAAGACACAAAGTGCTCCTGATAGATGGCCATCCAACCTCTATTTAAACACCTCTAAAGAAAGAGACTCCACTAAACTCTAAGGCAGAGTATTCAACTGTCAAATAGCTCTTTTTGTCAGGAAGTTCTTCCTATTTTATTTATTTGTTTGTTTTTTATAAATGTATTTATTAAAACATCAACAACAAGAAAAAACACCACATTTACATGTATACTTGCATTCAATTCCTATTATACATTACTTAGTATACCATAATATACATAGTATTCATTCATTCAAGATCAACAGAAGTAAGAACAAAACCCACAAAAGTACCAACGAAGACAAACAATGCATTCAAACAACATATAGAAATAAAGCAACGACCCTTTGAGGCCAGGGTGGTGACATTTGGAATGGAGGGAGGGTCCTCCATTTGCTTCTGGTTCTAGGCATGATGGAGCTGTGATTGCCACCTCTTTTCTCCCTGAGGCCAGGGTGGTGTCAGTTAAGATGGAGGGAGGGTCTTCATATGCCTCTGGGTCTAGGCATGATGGACTTGTGTCTGCATCTTCTTCTCTCCTTCAAAGCCAAGGTGCTAGCAGTTAAGATGGAGGGAGGACCTTTTATCTGCCTCTGGGGCTAGGCATGGTGGAGCTGTGCCTGCCTTTCCTTCTCTCCCTCCGAAGGCAGGGTGGTAATGTTTAGGTGAAATCTCTTTTCCTTTAGCTTGAATGCTTTCCTCCGTGTCCTAGTTACTTGAGCAGCAGAAAACAAGCTTCCATCCTCAGTATGGTATTCCTTCAAATATTCAAATGTGGCTATCATGCCTCCTCATAACTTTCTCTTCATCATGCCAAATGAAGCCAGCTACTTAAGCCACTTCTCATAGGGCATGTTTTCCAGACCTTTCACCATTTTGGTTGCCCTCCTCTGGACATGCTCCAGTTTGTCAACACCCTTCTTTAATTGTGTCTAGAACTGGATGCAGTATTCCAGGTGAGATCTGGCCAAAGCAGAATAGATGCTATTTAAGCTGGTGGTCATCTGTCACCATATGTTGTGGCTGGGAGTTTCATGAGTTGATCATGTACAGGTTGAAGAACTATTTCCTTTTATATAAAATAGCTAAGAATAGTAAAACAATGTAATTTAATGTGTTGCTAAAAAGGAGTAACCACAAGCCTTTATCAGTAGGTATTATTCCATTGCATTGAGAGAAGCTTACTTCTGAGACTGGTGTGCAAAAGAATGACTGGCTTATCAGGTGGGCTTTGAGGCAAGAAGAAGAAGTACTTCTATGGCACTCAAAATATTTCATTGCTGTGGCTTTTGGCAATTGTACTATTTTGCTTTGTAACGGCTTAAAGGGCCGTCTTGAGGGCAGCGAAGGGGAGGGGCAGCCGCACGATCGGCACCCCAACCCCTTCCCCAGGTCGTCCTCGGAGCAGCCGGCCCTCCGCACGGCCGGCGCTCTGAGGAGGACCTCCCGCTGCAGCATTTGCACACGCTGCGACAGAAGAGTCAGCGAAGGTGCACCGCAGCCTTTTGCGGCGCACCTTCATCGACTTGTGAAAGGAGCGCCAATTTAGCGCTCCTTTCAGGGGTGGCGAAGCTGCGCCATGGGACTGAGGCATGGGGATGCCTCGGTCCCACGGTGCAGCTTCCTGGGGCGGCCCATGGCCGCCCATCTGCTTCCCCCCAGTATTTCTCATTGGGAGCAACAAATAAGTGGCACACATTTATTGCATGAAGAATCAGCAATGTTAGAAAGTTCTCTCTGTGTATTTTCTACAAAGTAGCAAGGCTACCAGTTCTATATCAGTGTCATCACTATGCATAAAAAACTCCTCTAAATAACCACATGAACATTTTTTTTAAAAATGAGTAAGCTCATGGTGTCCTACCTTGAAATACCACCTGGCTTTTGACCTTCACATGTTTTTCATCATGAGAGATGGATATAGCTGTAAGCCATGCTCAGCATTTATCTATTGTATCTTTATTTATTTATTCATTTTATAAATATAGGGGATTTGTGTGTTCTCCCTAGAATAATTGTTGTGTGACCACCAGCCATGTGCAAATTTCTATATGAAAGCACTAAAATACAGGCCAAGTAGCAGAATTAACCCATTAGAAAACTTTCTTAGGGATTATTCAGATGGTGAAAATAATAGGGTTAAAATCTAGGTTGAATCTTTGGGCCTTTGCAGACTGCCAGAGGTCTACTTTAACTGTCCTGGCTAGGGAATCATGGGAACTGCAGTTTATTGTGGCACCAGAGCTCTCTGACAGAGAAGGCTCAGTGTCTCAGAAAAAAATACAATTCCCATGATTCCCTAGCACTGAGACAGGACAGTTAAAGTGGACTCAATTTGCACTATTTCTAGCAGTCTGCAAAGGCCCCTTGTTGTTCACATGCATTTTGAATGCATTAAATTAAGTTTTTTGGAGGGGCTGCCAAAAAACCCTAGTTAACCCAGAATAATCAATGTCAGGGGGAGGGTTTCCAAAAAGATTTGCATTCTTGGCTGTGTGAATAACCAATGTGAATGGACCTAGGATCATAGAATCATAGAGTTGGAAGATACCACAAGGGTCATCCAGTCCAACCCTCTGCCATGCAAGAAGACAGAATCAAAGTGCCCTGATAGATGGCCATCCAGCCTCTCTTTAAAGACCTCCAAAGAAGGAGACTCCACCACACTCCAAGGGAGTGTGTTCCACTGTTGGACAGCTCTCACTGTCAGGAAGTTCCTCCTAATGTTGAGGTAGAATCTCTTTTCCTGGAGCTTGCATCCATTGTTTCGGGTCCTATTCTCTGGAGCAGCAGAAAACAAGCTGGCACCCTCCTCAATGTGACATCCCTTCAAATATTTAAAGAGGGGTATCATATCCCCTCTTAACTGTCTCTTCTCCAGGCTAAACTTACCCAGTTCCCTAAGTCATTCCTCATAGGGCATGGTTTCCAGACCCTTCACCATTTTAGTCACCCTCCTCTGGACACGCTCCAATTTTTCAACATCCTTTTTGAATTGTGATGCCCAGAACTGGACACAGTATTCTAGGTGGGGCCTGACCAAAGCAGAATAAGGAGCACTATTAGATACTATACTTCTATTAATGCAGCCTAAAATTGCATTGGCCTTTTTAGCTGCAGCATCACACTGTTGACTCATTTTCAACTTGTGGTCTGAGCACCCTTTGGGTTCAATCAGTCTACCAATTACTAATCCACCTAACAGTTGTATTGTCTAGTCCACATTTTATTATCTTGTTTGCAAGAATATCATGGGGGACCTTGTCAAAAGCCTTACTGAAATGAAGATATGCTATGTCTACTCCATTCCCTTCATCTAGCAAGCTGGTAATTTTATCAAAAAAAGAGATCAGATTAGTCTGGCATGACTTGTATTTGAGAAACCCATGTTGACAATAAACCAGTATATCCTGGATAAACCAGGATAAAACTCTGCATGCCTTGAATGTGCTCCAAATCCATTTGCATCATCAACTCCATCTTTATTCAAGTGTCAACATGTGTGAGCAGCTGAACTCGCAGAGTTGTGCATAGATGCAGTTTCATAGTGTGAACAACAAATCTGAAATGTGTAAATGAGATTATTTGTGTAGTTACACTAAAAACAACAACAACATGTAAATGACACCTCAGTGGTGCAAAGTACAGATCCCTTAATATCAATTTCCTTTGAGAGGACAACCAGTAAAGGACACTCTTCCAAGAGTGGATTTGGAGTTGCACATCTTAGATGACATATTATCCTTTCAACTGTACATTTTTCCAAATCTCTCAAGCTGAAGATGCAATTCTGTGGAGTGCACTTCTGTCTATTTAAAGGAAATGTGGATAACACAGGAGTCCTTTCTGCCACATGTCAAAGTAGTACACAACAAATTAATTCTAACATTCCAGGAAAATATCTAAAGATTCCTCTGAAATGATCAATCTGGGTAATAATGTGTTGGTGGGCATGTTAGAATGATATAGCAATAATTATAATTAAATCACTATAATTAATTCATTTAGCATTGAGACACTTACAAATGTAACATGTTGCTTACATAGATACTCAGTAACAGAATTGCTTTCAGGAAGTGGGAAAGTAACATTTGCTTTCTAAGGGCCTTTACAGACTGCCAGAAATAATCCATCTTGAGACCACTTTAACTGTCCTGGCCCAATGCTAAGGAATCATGGGAACTGTATTTTTTTCTGGGACATTGAGCCTTCTCTGTCAGAGTGCTCTGATGCCACAATAAACTACAGTTCCCATGATTCCTTAGCACTGAGCCAGGACAATTAAGGTGGCCTCAAGCTGCATTATTTCTGGCAGTCTGTAAAGGCCCTAAGTTTCTGGGAATGATTTATGGGAGAACCTTGGGAAAGTACCATTTTATTGCTATACTATGAAAATTGTAAATATTCTTAATGCTGGAGCCCTGGTGCTGCAGTGGCTAAATGCCTGTACTGCAGCCACTCACTCACAAACCACAAGTTTGCAAGTTCAATACCAGCCAGGGCTCAGGCTTGCATCCTTCCAAGGTCACTAAAATGAGTACCAGCTTGTTGGGGGCAATTAGCTTACACACTGTAAACCACTTAGGGACTGCATAGCACACTATGGACGTTATCACACGGGGAGCTCCAAACAGAAGCTGGCTTTAAAGTGAAAGTGCTACCGCAAAAGCGGAAGCAATTAATTAGCCAGCTTTCCCCGTGTGAAAACCTCCTGCGCATTTAAAAGGAGGTTACTCCGAACGGAAAGTAGGCAGAAACTGCTACTTTTTATTTTCGGAAGATCCCCGAAAATAAAAAGAAGCAGTTTCTGACTACTTTCTGTTTGGATTAACCTGCTTTTAAATGCGACGTCGTCTGAAAATATACCCACTTTTGCGGGTTATTTTCAGTTTAACACATCTACAATTCTGAAGCCAGCCACAAAAGCACAACATTCTTTTTAAGTGTTATTTATTCATGACAGAATAAAAACTGCATTATTATTATTTCTGCATTTAATTTATAAAATACCTATTTTCCCCCTTAATCAGAAGAGAACCTTCTTAGTGGCTGATCCCATCCAGGACCAGTGAGGTCTGAGAGGCTAGTGAGGCTAAGTAGATCCCTAGGTTGGCAAAGAACTTTGAGCTGAGCTGTATTTTTTTTTTTTTAAATTACCACCACCACCACCACCACCACCACAATTGTCTTTTAAATCCTTTAGTTGCAATTTACCCTTAAAAATAAATACATGTTTAACTTTAATTGCCTTTAATTTATATTGTAAGCTGGCTTAAGTCCCATAGTGGGAGAATGATGGGATCTCAATCAAATAAATAAAAACAAACTATGTTTTAAATCATGAGTTTAGTTGCAAATCTCAGCTTTCACAAATGTCATACCTTCCAATAATTCACAGATGAAAACTGGGACGTGTGTGACCAAGAATCATTACAGTATGGTCAAGATGGGAAAAGTTATTAACAAGGAAGAATTCTCAACTTTGGATAGATGTTGTATCAGTTTGCTTCTGCCTGAGTCTACTGGGAAGGGCAACAAACCCCCCTTTCTCCCTCTCTGCCCTCTGAGTTCAGTGCCAAAATACATTTGCACTCTGAACTCAGTTTATGGCAGCAGAAGTAAACAGAGGGCAAAGAGGGGGAGGGGGGAAGAAAAGAGAAAATGGTCATTACAAATACAGTTGGGCTACAGAAGATTAAAACTGCCAAATTGATGGTGCTTTTACACTGTAATAATAATAATGCAATTTGACATCACTTTAAGTGCTGTATCTCCACCCTCTGGAATCCTGGGATTTGAGTTTATATGGTCTTTAGCCATCTCTGCCCAAGAATGCTGGTGCCTCACAAAAATACAACCCCCAGGCTTCTGTCAGATGGAGCCATAACAGTTAAACTGGTGGCAAACTGCATTAAGAGCCCTGGTGGTGCAGTGGTTAAATGTCTGTCCTGCAGCCACTCACTCATAGACCACAAAGTTGCGAGTTCAATACTAGCCAGGGCTCAGGATAGACTCAGGCCTGCATCCTTCTGAGGTCGCTAAAATGAGTACCCAACTGTTCGGGGGCAATGAGCTTACAGTTGTAAACTGCTTAGACATCCCGTAGCGCAATATGAAGTGGTATATAAATGAAGCTGCTTTGCTTTATTTCTACAGTGCAAATGCACTTCAGGACAGTTGTAGGGTTTCAAATAGGACCACATTCATTTCAAGTCAAGTAAATCCTTCTTGATGTCTTTTTCCTCTGAGTTGTGCCCTACCTTGTGTCACCCACTCAGATAAAGAAACCAGCCCTTCCTTCCCTCCCTTCGGTGTTGGCTCGGCTTCCTTCTCCTGTTTGGGCCAAAGCTTTCTCCATTCTCTCAGAGACATCACTAGGATTATCACATGGAGCCACCCCCCATTGACATCATGTGTCACAGACACACCCATGAAACTCCTCCTATGCCACACCATACAAAATCCTTAGTAATGTTTTTTGTACTAATGTCATTCATAAATCATAATCCCCATATATCACCGGATCCAATGACAACAATTGTGACATAAACAACTAGCAAAATTAAACCTGTACCTCTAAATTAAAATATCATATTCACAACCTAAATGTATTTACTTGTACATAGTTTCATGTGGTTAAAGTGAAAATCTGAAAAGATGTTGTGTTTTTAAGGAAAATGTAAGGAGAATAAAAATGTTTTTAAAACTTTTTAAAAAATTAAAGTTATTTTTTAAAAAATGGGGCCTCTCCTTTCTCCTCCTACTGAGCTTTACCCAGCTCACAACATCTTTTCAGAGTTTCAAAAGGACCTGGGCAAATGCCACAGCCTGTTCTACAAAAGGCAAGTGTTTGGATAGCAGTACTGAACACTAAAGTCAGGATTATCCAAGTCAACATATTCCCCATCACCATGTAGGGATGTGAGAGAGCTGGAAAGTGAAGAAAGCTGAAAAGAAGAAAATCAACTCATTTGAGATGTGATGCTGGAGAAGAGTGCTTGGGACACCTTGGACAGACCAAAACACAAACAACTGGGTCCAAATGGATGAAGCCTGAAATCTCTCTGGAAGCCAAGATGATCAGACTGGGGCTAATATTTGGGCCACATCATGAGAGGAAATGACTCGTTAGAAAAGCCAATAATACTAGGGGAGGTGAAGGGCAGCAGAAAGAGAGGAAAACCTCACATCAGATGGACGGACTCAATTAGGGAAGTCAGGGGTCTGAATCTACAAGACTGAAGCAGACCAGCGGAGGACAGGGCGTCTTGAGGATGCCTCATCCAAAGTGTTGTCATGAGTCAGGGTTGACTTGAGAGCTATTTATTTATTTATTTATTTATGTTGTTGTTGTGTGCCTTCAAGTCCTTTTCAACTTATGGTGACCCTAAGGTGAATCTATGATGAGGTTTTCTTGGCAAAGTTTGTTCAGAAGGGGTTTGTCATTGCCTTCCACTGAAGTTGAGAGGGTGTGACTTGCCCAAGGCCACCAAGTGCATTTCCATGGCCTAGCTAAAATTTGAAATCTGGTGTCCCAGTGTCCTAACCCAACACTGAAACTGCTACACTATTCCTGCTTTATTTATTTATTTATTTATTTATATCCTTCCTTATAGCCCAAGATCTAAGGGTGGCATAGAATAAAATCACTTGACCTCAAGGTGGCCAGAGGTCCTTCTTTTCCAGGAACTGCCCTCCATTTCAACCTTCTGTCCAGGAGGAATTCCAAAACATCCTCCATTTGGACTAAGAAGCCTGGACCTATATTTTTCCATGACTGTTTAGAGCAGGGGTACGCAACCTTTTTGAGCTGGGGGCCGAGTTGCTGTCTCTCAGACAATTGGGGGGGCCGAAGCACCATAAATAAATAAATAAATAAATATATTTTTTTAAAAAATAAAAAAATTAAAAAAATATGCATGCACACTCTCTCAGCCCCAGAAAAGCCATGGCAAAACCCTTGTGGAGATTTTGCCAAGAAAACTCCAAGAACAAGTAATAACAACAGTAATCAATATCATCGTGGCGGGTGGCAGGGGGCATCGGCAGGACCGGCCTGGGACCAGTCCAAAGGCCTTAGGGGGCCGCATCCGGCCCTTGGGCCTTAGGTTGCCTACCCCTGATTTAAACGGAGGTTGCCCCTCTGTGAATATATAAAACTGCAGACTTGAAGTCCGTGAAAATGGAGGGGTGACTGTAAAATATATTCAAGAAAATGTGTTCATATGTTTATTTCCCTCCCTCTGTTATTCCCATTCCATTTTCACCCTATATGGAGAAAACATTGGGTCCCCCCTCTTTGGCATAAATTTCAAAACTGTATTTCTATTTTATTGTAATCTCACCTTTCTCCCTGTTGGGCCCAAAAATGCTAAAACTAAGCTGAAATATGAAAACCTTCTAATTAAGCAAGTTATCATACTGAAATGCCATTTTAAAAAAATAAATAAATGGTAAAATCATATAAAAACAGTACAATCGAGTTAAAAATAGATCACATATATCCCATAAAATGACTCCCTGCAACTAATTTATAATTAAATGTATGTTTGAATAGAATGCTGATTGATTACTTTTGGAACCCTGGCAGCACAGTGGTTAAATGCTGGTACTACAGCCACAATGTTGTGAATTCAATCCTACAGGTATTGACACAGCCTTCAATCCATTCTTAGGTCAGTAAAATGAGTGCCCAACTTGTTGGGGGGAATCGGCTTACAGATTGTAAACTGCTTAGAGAGTGCTGAGTTCACTATTAAGTGGTAAATTCTATTGCTTGCGAGCAAAAGACAAGGCGGGGGGGGGGGGGGGAACCCAGCCTCCCATGGAAGGGAATTCAGCACCTGGAGAGTAGCCACCAAGAAGGATCTCTCATGTAGGCTCCTCACCAGAAAAGCATGTGATGGTAGTGGAACCAAGAGAAAGCTCTCCCCTGAGGATATTAAGACTCTGAGATGTTCACATAGTTGTTATTGCTGTGTGCCTTCAAGTCCTTTCTGACTTAGGCTCAGTCATGGGGTTTTCTGGGGCTGAAAGTGAGTGACCCACCCAGGGCAGCGGTGGCAGTGGCAGCAGGACCGGCCTGGGGCCGGTCCAAAGGCCTTGGGGAGCCGCATTCGGCCTCCGGGCCTTAGGTTGCCTACCCCTGGTTTAGAGCTTTCCACTTTCCTGGCCGTGCCTCCATTTTGTGGCACCTCCTTTGCAGTTAAAAGTGACAATCTGGCAACCCTGGTCGAGCAGCTAACAACAATGTCTCTCTCTCTCTCTCTCTCTCTCTCTCTCTCACACACACCTCTCTTGCGGTTGTCACCAGGCTTGGTTCCCACCCCCTGCACCAAATGAACAGAGGCCCTCCTTTGCTAGGATGTGTCCTCCACGTCAACCTACGGTCTAGGAGGAATTCCAAAACGTCCTCCACTTGGAGCTGGACTAAGAAGTCTGAGGGCCTTTGCTGACTGCTAGAAATAGTGCAAATTGAGTCCACTTTAACTGCCTTGGCTCAGTGCTAGGGAATCATGGGAAATGTATTTTTTTTTTCCTGAGACATTGAGCCTTCTCTGTCAGAGAGCTCTGGTGCCACAATAAACTACAGTTCCCATGATTCCCTAGCACTGAGTCAGGGCAGTTAAAGTGGACTCAGTTTGCACTATTTCTGGCAGTCTGCAAAGGTGCTGAATTGGCCTTTTCTATCTGAGTGCTTTAAGCTTTCATTTATTTATTGAACCCATTATTTTATTTCCAATTTTCGGGGGGGGGGGGAGGGGCGGGGGAGGCTCCACTTTGCCTTGCCTCGTCTTCCTTTGCGGTTCTTAGGACATCGGGTCACCCTGGTGGGGGCAGGAGGCAACAGCATCGCCAGCAGCAGGAGGAGGAGGAGGAGGAGGAGCAGCAGCGCCACCCTCCGGAGGGTGTCACCCGGTGCGCTCCGCACTCCCCTCCTGCCGCCTTGCCAGGCTTCTCCGCCGCCAGCGTCAGAGGCTCCTGCGGCCGAGAGCGAGAGGCCGGCAAAGCGAGCCAGGGAGCGGCGTCTGCGCAGAGGCTCCGCGGCGCTGGAAAGGAGCAGCTCTTCGCCTCCCTCCGCCTTCCTCGGCGGCTCGCTGGAGCGCAGGCAGGGCGAAAGAAGGCAAGCCGGAGCCGGGCAGGCCGTGGTCGGTCCCTCCAGGCGAAGGCAGGGGAAGGGCGACAGCATGGGCAAGACTCAGCCTCCGCCGCTTCAGGCCGCCTCCCCAGGAGGGGCGGCATCCCCCTTTGGACGGAGCCCTGGGGCGGAGTTGGAGCCGAGTCGGGAAGAAGAGTCTCCCAGCCTCCCACCCACTCGCCCCCCTTTCTAAAAGGGATCGATCGGTCGGTCAGTCGATATCCCCGGCCATCGGCGAGGATCCGCTGCCTTCCTTGACTGAAAATCTCCCATTAATGGTGGAAGCATCCCGTCCCTTGGCGGCTTCAGTGACTGGCTGCTCCCCGGTTTGGGAAGTCCAGGAGACTCTCCTTGGAAGGGCTGCCGGGTCTGCAGTCAGTGTTTTCAGCACAGCCTCCAACTTGGCTTCGTTTCCTTTTCTGTTCTTTCGTTTTACGAATTACTACACTTTGGGGAGGGACAGCGGCCGGAGGTTGGGAGGACCCAGATTGGGAAGGCAGCCTCTCTCTCTTGGGTGGGCAGCTGAAATCCCGAGGATTGAAAATCCCAAACCAGGAACGCAACGGCAAAGTAACGACAACGAAGTCGCTGGGAGGAACGGGGGGATTACTCTGTGGCCATCGGAGGTTTGTTCCACGTTTGGCATCGATGCCGATGGGCTACAACTCTTCTCCAGAAAGTAGCCTGGCTCAGGTAAGTGGATGACTTGGAAACTTTGAGAAATAAATAGCTAGGAAAAGTAGTAAAGGGGGGGGGGGGGGAGGTTGATGGTTTTTTTTCTCTTTTTTTGTGGGGGAGTGATTTTTTTAAAAAAGCTAAAGGATCCTCGATGATGACTTAAACATTTCCAGCTGTTGGCAAAGAAAACTTGTCCTAAGTTCTCTGCTCCAGAGAGAGACTCCGGTTGACTAATTAGCTCATAGCGCCCTCTTGCGTTAGGAAGTGGTCCCTTTGTGAGGCGGAGGGACCCTCCTCCTTTGTTGCTGTCAAATGGAAGGAATGCATCTATCTGTTCAGGAGGACACGGGTATTAAGGGTTTGCAGGAATTAAGCAGAGCAGTGGAGGACAGAGGGTCTTGGAGATGTCTCATCCATACGGTCGCCATGAGTCGAGATCGACTCGAGGGCCGTTAACAACAACAACAACAACAACAACAAATATACCCTTCTGGATGAGAAAGGTGGTTGTCAGGGCAAAAAGGCTTTGTAAAAGTATTGGGTGCGTTATAAAGCACAGCAGAATGGTGGTTGGTGTGTGTGTGTCTGTCTGTCAGATTTCGCATTTTTAAGCACAGCCAAATTCAAAAAGCCGTGAGCAGTCAAGTTTGTTTGTTTTTCAAACTTGGCTAGTTCAGTAAACATTCAGGGGTCGCAAATGCAAACAAAAATCCTTCAAACATCCTTCAGTGATACCTTTATTGGCCAACCAAAATGCACAATATTACTTGTTGCAAGCTTTCGAAGTCCAGGCCTAATGAAGAAGCCCATGGAGCTTCGAAAGCTTGCAGCAAGTATGTTGTGCATTTTGGTTGGCCAATAAAGGCATCATTGAAGGGTTTTTGGCTAGTTTGGTGTTTGGATGCCAAAATAATAATCACATATGAGGATTCCAGCTCTATGATTCTATGTCAGCAGGGATGACAAGGGATTGCTGACTTTTAAATCAAAGAATCATAGAGTTTGAAGAGACCCCAAGGGCCATCCAGTCCAGCCCTATTCTGCCATGCAAGAACACAATAAAGCACCCCCAACAGATGGCCATCCAGCCTCTGTTTGAAAACCTCAAAAGAAGGAGACCCCATCACTCTCTGAGGAAGCATGTTCCACTGTGGAACAGCTCTGATTGTTAGGAAGTTCTTCCTAATGTTGAGGTGGAGTCTTTTTTTCCTGTACAGTAGTTTGAATCCATTGCCCTGGGTCCTAGTCTCTAAAGCAGTAGAAAACAAGCTTGCTCCTCAGCATGATACTCCTTCAAATATTTAAACATATCACCTTTTAATCTTCTCTTCCCTAAACCTCCTCATAAGGCATGGTTTCTAGATATTTCACCATTTTGGTTGCCTTCCTCTGGACACACTCCAGAACACTTTAGTAGAGCACTCATTTCTGAGATCTTTCCATTCTTAAACGCCAAACAACAGAACAAAGCACGTATTTAAAAGTGCAGTTTTAAAACACAATCTTCAAAAGACTTAATTTCATTCATTCATTTTATTTTTTTTTAAAAAAGGGTATTGGACGAAAACAAATTGATGGCATGAGGGGTATATCAACAGGGAAGGCAAAATGTGGGTGCTGGTCTCTCCAGATAAGAATTCTACCGACATGAAATTTTCTTTCGAGTCCTCAAATTTCTAGCATTGCAGTAACTTAAAAACTTCAATTGAGCATTTTAGATATAGCTTAGGCATTAAGTGAAAAGGGGCAATAAAGTTACCAAAGGAATGTGAACACATCAAATACAAGAATTCTAAGCCTGGTACAAAAGTTGGGCTGCATCCACACTGCAGAAATAATGCATTTTGACACCACTTCAGCTGCCATGACTCCATGTTGTAGAATCCTGGGATTTGTAGTTTGTTGTGCCACCAGAGCTTTCTGAGAAACCAGGCTCAATACCTCACAGAACTATGAATCCTAGAATGCCGTATAATTTAGCCATGACAGTAAAAGTAGTGTCAAAATGCATTATTTCTGCAGTGAGGATGCAGCCCTAGATGTGAAAGTTTGTCATTCTCACTCTCTCCAGTGCTAGAAATCTGAGTAATGGAAAAAAAAATTATTTGGGGAGAAACAATTCTTATTGGGAGAGTCAATGTCCTCGTTTTGTTCTATCCCAGCCCCCTGCTGCACTGCTAGATCATGTGGCCTTTTTTTAAAAAAGCTGTTTGTCAGTGTAATTCTACATTTTTTAAAAAAATGACATATGCTTTGTTCTTTTTTATTTTGTTCTACAGACAAGAACAACATGCAAAATGAACAGACTCCAGAAACAGCAGTCAGAGGAGGAAAAAGTGACCTGTGTGTCCCATTTGGTGTTTCTGATTTGTTTTTATGAGGAAGAGAGAGAGTGAATTGAAATGCCAGGACAGGGACTGGTTTCTCAAACTGATGTGGACATGAAGATAATGAAAGAATACATTAAAGCTACAAGTCTCCTACAAGATCATCAAGCCAAAAAAAGTTTTCACCACTGGAGTTTAGCAAGTATTGGAATCATGGTACCTCTACCAAAATGGATGGATGGAGATATTTTGCAAAGTCTCTATTCTCCTTAAAAATAAATGACAAGCCTTTTTTTGTGCACCATAAGAGAACAGGACAGAAGACAACATGAATTTAGTATTTTATGTCTTCTGTGGAAAATTCCATCTCTTTCTTTGTTTTCTTTATATATATTGCTATCAGGTTTCTTCCTCTGTAGCAGGAATAGTTGGATGTTAAAGGTCCCCCCTCCTACACATGCACATACACACACACACATCTCCTTTTAACAAAATAATATGTTGGATGTGATATTTTGTCTTTGCGCTTCACAACTCAATAGACATCTTCTTAACATCAAATTTGCTTGTTAGTCTGGCGTACTTGGAAGTTGGTCAGAGGTTACATTCTCTTTAGCCATCTGTGTTGTTGCTTTTATTGTGTCTCTGTGGTGTCTATTCATGGCACCTGCATTTCGGCTGTGTCTAAAAAAACAGCCAAGAAGTAGACATATCTTATAGCATAAAGCCCTCCCCCTAAGTTTAAATAAAAGGCCTTCAAGCATATTTTTCACGCAGGCACCTTGATTCACATTTGAAATCTGAAATCTGAGCACTTTTCAAAAAGGTCTATGCCTGAAGGGAGGAAACTGCCTAATGGATCATGGCTCTAACATTTACAGGACAATCCTTATTTTTAGCATTAGCGATGTTGGCAGTCTGCACTTTTGAAGAGTCTGTGAGTAATTACTCAGACTGGGTGACTTTTGCAGAGAGTATGGATCAGTATGAGAAACAGAAACTGGAAGATTTCAAGGCTGGTCAGAAAATGAAAAAAACAGTTCTTCACCCAAGCTTGTATTTCAGTGCTGAGGAGATTCCAGCATTGAGGCAAAAATCACACACCAGCCATCTCCACCTTTTTAGAGCAATCAGGAGTGCAGTGTCTGTGATGCTATCCAATCCATCCTACTACCTACCTCCACCCAAGCACGCTGATTTTGCTGCCAAGTGGAATGAGATATACGGAAACAATTTAGCTCCCTTAGCATTTTACTGTCTCCTGTGCCCAGAAGATAAAGCTGCCTTTGATTTTGTTTTAGAATATATGGACAGAATGGCTGGATATAAAGACTGGCTGGTGGAGAATGCCCCGGGTGATGAAGTTCCTCTCGGGCATTCCTTAACTGGCTTTGCTACAGCTTTTGATTTTGTGTATGCCTCACTGGATGATGTCAGAAGGCAAAAATACTTTGCTAAGATCTTGGCCATAAGTGAGGAAATGTATGAATATTCCAAAGTCCGTTCCTGGGGCAAGCAACTACTTCATAATCACCAAGCCACTAACATGGTGGCATTGCTAATTGGGGCTCTGGTAACAGAAGAAGGTGTAGAGGACCGAACAAATGTCTGGAAACATACAGTAGTTGATGTGATGGAGAAAACTATGTTTTTGCTAAACCATATTGTTGATGGCTCTTTGGATGAAGGTGTAGCATATGGCAGCTATACAGCCAAATCAATAACCCAGTATATTTTTCTGGCACAGCGCCACTTTGGGATTAACAATTTTGGAAACCACTGGCTCAAAATGCACTTTTGGTTTTATTATGCTACCCTTTTGCCTGGCTTTCAGAGAACTGTGGGCATAGCTGATTCCAATTACAATTGGTTTTATGGACCTGAAAGCCAGCTGGTTTTCCTAGATAGGTTTGTGTTGAAGAATGGAGTGGGCAATTGGCTTGCACAGCAAATTAGAAAACACCGCCCAAAGGATGGGCCCATGGTGCCATCCACTGCCCAGAGATGGAGTACACTCCACACAGAGTACATATGGTATGACCCAGGATTAACTCCCCACCCTCCCCCTGACTATGGCAGTGCTAAAATGCATGTGTTCCCTAACTGGGGTGTTGTTACCTATGGGGCAGGGTTACCATATGCACAGACAAATACCTTTGTTTCTTTCAAATCTGGGAAGCTGGGTGGCCGTGCTGTCTATGACATAGTCCACTTTCAGCCCTATTCCTGGATTGATGGGTGGCGAAGCTTCAACCCAGGGCATGAACATCCCGATCAGAACTCTTTCACCTTTGCTCCCAATGGACAGGTTTTTGTCTCTGAGGCCCTTTATGGACCCAAACTTAGCCACTTGAATAATGTCCTGGTGTTTGCTCCATCTCCCTCCAGTCAGTGCAACCAGCCTTGGGAAGGCCAGCTTGGTGAGTGTACACAGTGGCTTAAGTGGGCAGGGGATGAAGTTGGAGATGCTGCTGGTGAGATTATAACATCCTCTCAGCATGGGGACATGATGTTTGTGAGTGGCGAGGCAGCGTCTGCATACTCCTCAGCAATGAAGCTGAAAAGTGTATACCGTTCATTACTTCTGTTAAATCCTCAGACTCTACTAGTGGTTGACCATGTGGAAAAGGAGGTGGACTCTCCCATCAACTCTATCAGTGCCTTTTTTCATAACCTTGACATTGACTTTAAATATGTCCCATATAAATTTATGAACACATATAATGGAGCCTTGATGGATGTATGGGATGCTCATTATAAAATGTTTTGGTTTGACCATCATGGAAGCAGCCCAGTTGCTAGGATACAAGAAGCAGAGCAGGCAGCTGAGTTCAAAAAGAGATGGACACAATTTGTAAATGTCACTTTTTCTGCAAAAAGTGCTACTGTGAGAATTGCCTACCTGTTCTATGGGCCTAATGCCAATATTTCTAGCTGTAAGTTTGTTGATGATGCCCAAGCAGGGTATCAGATTTCTCTAAATGTCAACAATACCAAAACTGTTTTCTCTGTTGTCACAGACTATCTAAATCTGAGGACAAGGTTTAGTTATTTAGGTTTTGGTGGCTATGCCAAGGTAGCTACGGAAGGAAAAATTACGAGATTTGGCCTTGGCACTGAAGCTATAGAAAAGCAGGCATTGATTAACAAGACTGTTTTTCCCTTTGGATTTAAAGTAAATATAATAGCAGGACTGATTTTGGGGATTAGCTTGGTCATATTGGCCATTCAATGGCGGTTTTACATTTCCTTTGGCAAGCTTTTGCGTTGGGTCCTAATCCTGGTAATTATACTGTGGTTTGTTGAACTGATTGATGTGTGGAGCTCTTGTACTCAACCAATCTGTGCAAAATGGAGTAGTGACATGACACGTATAGAACACAATGCATTGAAGGACCAGGGGCACCCTGTGAATTTGCCAGATGTTATCATTACCTCTCTCCCCAGTTCAGGTGCAGAAATTCTGAAGCAACTGTTCTTCAACATCAGTGACTTCATCTATATCAGGATCCCAACAGGGTACCTTGATGTCCCTGAAACCGAATTTGAGATTGACTCATTTGTTGATGCCTGTGAATGGAAAGCATCTGATGTTCAAAGCGGCCATTTTCGGCTCCTTCAGGGTTGGCTGCATTCTCTAGTCAAAGACACTAAGCTTCATTTGCAAAATATCCATCTACATGAAACCAGCAGAAGTCGGTTAGTTCAGCATCCTTCCACTAGTAAAGACAAAAAGAGATGGCCTAGAAAGAGAGAATCCATAGCAGAACAAAGAAACAGACTGAGAGGGAGTTCAGACAAAGATGCTGAATACATTAGGGAACTGAGGAGACACCTTACTTTTTATCCAAACGCACGCCCTGTACTTAGTCTAACCAGTGGGAGCTGGACATTAAAGCTGCCTTTCTTTCAAGAAATCATAGGCCCTTCCTTGAGATCACTGTATGTAGTACGGGACCCTCGAGCATGGGTCTACTCAATACTGTACAAAAGCCAGCCTAGCCTTTACTCCTTGAGAAAGATTCCGCAGCGTTTAGCTAGGCTGTTTAAAGCATATGGTAGTAGGAGAGACAAGTGTAGTTTAAATTCAGGCTATGCCTTTGAATACGAGCCACTGAGAGAAGAACTTTTCCATTCAAATTCAAATGCTGTTTCTGTGATGTCCCATTTGTGGCTGGCAAATACAGCAGCAGCCCTGAGACTCAACAGGGATTTGCTACCAGCAAATTATCGACTCCTCAAGTTTGAAGACATTGTCAACTTTCCTCAGAAGACGGCTGAAGCTATCTATGCCTTTCTCGGAATTCCTCTGTCTCCTGCTAGCTTAAACCAAATATTATTTGCCACATCCACTAGTCTTTTTTATCTTCCTTATGAAGGGGAAATCTCTCCAGTGAGCATCCATGCTTGGCGACATGATATGCCTCCTGAGGAAATTAAGCAGATCGAGGACATCTGTTCCACTCTAATGGACAGCTTAGGATATCCAAAGTTTACTGATTTAGATGCTGCGGGTCAGCAGTAGTTTGCACTAAGGATCCCCAGGCATTTGTAAATAAGAATCAAAGAATCTGGTTTATTCTTGTAAAATGTCTTGTACAGTCTGTTATACTCACAGAGAGATTATTTTAAATGAAATGAGATATTTAGTCTAGTAAGAGATTTTCGTCTCCCCCAACTAAAATCTACTTTTTCTGTCTTTGAGAATAAAGCTGTGTCAATCTTTACGCTCTTTTTCCAGATGGACACTAGGGAGCTCAGGGGACTAGTAATAGGATAAGGAACCTTTCATTTTGAGGCTATCAGTATGAATTCCAGCCAGGAGGGGAGTTGCCAAATGTCATGGTCATCCACTGGTCATTTGGTGGCTAATGTGAAATCATTTGGGAAGAGCCTGGGCTCAGTCCTAGTTTTCTGTGAACTGTTTGTTGTTGTGTGTTTTTTTAATAAATAAATAAATAATAGAGTCAACATTTGGCAACAAGTATCTCCCATGGGCTGGATTTGCTGGTATGAGGTGCTGAGAAGCTGTAAACTGAATAGAACCAGTCTGATGTGTTTTTTTTTGTTTGTTTGTTTTTTAAAAAATGCTTTCCTAAGACTATTGGAATGACAATAGACACATCCCTACACACACGCACACACACATAGAGAGAAAAATTGGCACCTTTTGGCAGCCTGAGCAAAGTCACCAAGAAGCAAGTAGATGGGGAAATAGAAGAATATACCACAGTCTGTCTCTTGGTTACAAGGACTGCTGCTGTTTTCTTGGTGGGGGCTACCCAGAGTGCATCTAAATTAAAGTTTGATTTCTGGTGAATGCATTTCAGAAATTTCCTGAAAAAGAAGGTGTGGCATTAAAGAGAAGATGCACTGTGTTAATGATGCATTACTTTTGGGGACACATAATCAAGGCAGAGTGGAGAAGCTGGACTTCACAATTATAGCATTTTAATACAACAGTTAAAATGCTATTAAATTGCTATCACTGTGCAGTGTGCATACATCCCAGATCAAATGCTGTTTGATTTGCTATTGGATATAGCACACAAGCTGTTAAAAGAATAAAGATCCTATACCACTCAGCAATTAGGCAACATACATAATGTAAAGTAGATACATGGTTATAATGATTATGATGATTATCATAGTCACATGTCTGTGTGTAGGTATGTCAAATGTATGTATAATTCCTGAGTAGTATAGGGTCTATATGCCTGAACCAGCACTTTGTCAGCTGCTTTTAAAAATGTTCATGTTTTTCCTCTCTTTCCACTTTCCCCTTTTGTTCTCTGCTAGCTTCACTTGCTGCCAACAAAATTAAATGCAAAAGTAGTTGTTAATTAATCGACTCAGTGGGGTGGGTGAGGGGTCCAGTAGAGGAGGGGTGGGGTCTTGCTCTTCCTTGTAGATTCTGGGAAACTATTGCTGTCTCTTCAACCTTGTTTGTTCATGCTCATTAATAACTTTTTACATCTTGGTCACACTCCGATGTTGCTTGGCCACACCAGCTGCTCCAGCTTTCATCTATAAAATGTAGGAGGGTACGGGACTTTGAATTGTTTTGACTGTCAACTGCCTATGATGGTGTCTTAGCATCTGATGCCCTGTTTGTTGGTATTTGTTACTAGAAAATGTAGAAATGCATATCTTAGGTTTCTTTACAGCGGGGTGCATGGAGAATGTATGGCTGTCTAGATCTTGGGAACTGGAACTCCCACCAGCCATAGCCAGCATAGTCAATGATGAAGGATGGTGTGTGTTGCAGTACAGCAACATGAGTGTTGTGTGTTCTCCATTCCTGTTTACAGCGGGGCCTGAGAAGTGAACTTCTAGAGTCACATGCATCATATGCTTTTTGGCAGCCCTCAAACTCACATAACTCCCTACCCCCTTTTTTGTTACACCCTCCTAAAAATATACATTATTTCTTCAGGGAACTATCCAGGTGTAACAATTTTCCTTTTAAACAAATTCCAAACACACATGTCTGTATTGCTTGATATTTGGTGAAGTGTGAAATAACAACATCTAGACCACTGTAGGATTAACTAAATGTGTGGTTGGGGTGTGAGTGTGTGGTCCTATCTCTAGTTTGTGTTTGTGCCTTCAAGTTCCCTGTCAACCTGTGGTGACTCCATGAATTTCATAGGGTTTTCTGTAGCAAGGAATGCTCAGAGGAGTTTTTGTTAGCTCCTTCCTTTGAAATATAGGGCCTTTACAGACTGCCAGCAATAATGCAGCTTGAGGCCACTTTAACTGCCCTGGCTCAGTGCTAGGGAATCATGGGAATTGTATTTTTTTCTGAGACATTGAGCCTTCTCTGACAGAGAGCTCTGGTGCCACAATAAACTACATTTACAGTCTGCATTATTTCTGGCAGTCTGTAAAGGCCCATAGCATACAGCACCTGGTATTCATTGATGGTGTCATCTCCAAATACTAACCAGGCCTGACCCTCCTTAGCTCCCAAGATCAGACAATGCCACATACAGATACATGCATGTTCCTTAGTCACAGATATGAACACTATACTTTCCTGCAACCATATATTCAGAATTTATGGAAACCTACAAACATGCAGCTGTTTGCTCATGGGTTTTTGGTTTTTTATATGCAAGGTTTTCAAAGCATGTCCACTATGTGGTTCCACAACATAGGCCTATGTGTGTACATATATATGTTCACGAGACAGAGAGAGAGAGAGAGAATTGACAGGTGGCCAGTGTATTCTAGGACATGGGTTTCATCTGTGTTTCAGAAATGTATCTCTTTTCCATATATTATGATATCCACCATGGAGATACCCACTTGAAGGCAGCCATGTATCTTGTAACATGTAAAGCAACCCAATGACAAGTAAAAATGTTGTTGCAATAACTTTTTCAGATCAAAATTCTAAGAATTGGAGCTTGAGATTGCCATCCTGAACATACTAAAGAATATGGAATTTCTAAGGAATTGAACTTGTGGAACTGAACTGTGATAAAGAAACTGAGATCATCCTGTGTGCCTTCATTCTCAATCATAGTATTTTCCAAGTAAAGTTCCACTGAAAGGAATGAAACATACATATTTGTGTAGAGTGCAAATGAGTAATTCCTATTGTTTGGAACAATGTTTTTCCCCAAAATTTGTTTTACTGGTTTCATTTCACAGGAGTTACTTTTTATACTGTCAACCTGTGTGATGCAGGATCCTGTGTTTGTTTGTTTGTTTGTTGTTTCTAAATAATTCTTAGCAGCTATTATGCACTTTATAAGTAATAAAATGATGACTTGTGAGTACATGTACTTAGGATTGCAACACTGGAATGTGAACTTAATTTATCAGGAATGTTCATGCTGATTTTATGAGATTTCATAGAATTTTTATTTCCTCCTTTTGTCTCAAATCCTATCTCATTGTGGATTATATTTGATCACACCAATTCCACTTTTAAATATGTTCTAAATCTGTGTGGGTTCATCTTGAGAAACTGAGTTCCCTTCTCTGTTTACTTGCACTCACTATTTATTTGATTTAGAAGAGGTCATGTCATCTTCTTGTTCACTTTTCTTTCACCTTTCCAGTCAAAAACCTATTTTCTCTTCAGTATTTTAAACATACTAAATGTATTCTTCCAAATGCTTTTCTATTATATTCTCTACAACAGGGGTAGGAAACCTAAGGCCCGGGGGCCGGATGCACCCCCCGAGGCCTTTGGACCGCCCCCAGGCTGGTCCTGCCACCACCGCCACCGCCGCCCCCCGCCACCGCCTGTCATGATAATATTATTGTTGTTATTACTTGTTCTTGGGGTTTTCTTGGCAAAATCTCCACAGGGCTTTTGCCATGGCTTTTCTGGGGCTGAGAGAGTGTGCATGCATATTTTTTAATTTTTTTTTAAAAAAAGTTATTTTTATTTATTTTTTTATTTTTGGTGCTTCGGCCCCCCAATTGTCAGAAGGACAGCAACCCGGCTCCTGGCTCAAAAAGGTTGCCTACCCCTTCTCTACAATATGTGTAACTCAACCCTAACATGATATTATCACAAGATTCCCCCCCCCCCTTTTCCTCTTTTACGTCACCCCCCCCCAACTGTCTGGTGTATGATTGATTACAAATGAACTTGCTATGAAATATGTTTCCTTCTTTTGTAGAAAATGGAATCAGAATCTAATGCCATGAATTTGAAATACGCCAGCTGGGTAATTGCTGTTTGGGTGACAATAATTAGCCACTGTCACAATGTAATGAATTTGTCTTTGCAGATTGATATCCTCTTGGTGATGCTGGATGCTTCTGTGTTATGTCTTCTCTCCCTCAATCTCAGCCTCTGCTAACTTACTGCAATGTTATGTGATCTCTCATTCTGACCTAGATAAAAGTAGCTCTTTCCCAGCCATTCATTATTATGTCAAAATGTGCCTCTAGCCTGATAAAGCTGCTGGTACAGTTTCACTAACTTTAACATGGCTGTTACATGTCTTGGATTAGAAGGGGGACTGGCAGCTCTCTTTTTTCCTCTGGGTTTTTCTCTAGCTAGGTGGAACATGGTATATGGTAAAGGAAACAACCAACTATATTTATGTGGAATGTGCCAGTGCCTGTGCCAATGTTGTATTGGGCTGAAAGTACTATTACAATAGTTTCATTCTTTATCTACCCTGCCCTCCTGTTATGAACTGTGTGCATTTTTTTAGCCATTGCTATCACATTTTTAATTTTTTTAAAGTCAGCAATGGATATTGTCACTATTTTTTGTCATTTCTAAGTCAGCAAAGGAAATTGTTACTCTTTTTGTCACTTGTATGACTATTTTGTTGATAGGTGATGCCTTGTTGAAGTTTGACAGAACTGCCCTTGGAGAATCAAGCTTTAAAACTCAAAATGTTACCTTTTTTAGGCTGATGATTCACAATCCTGGATCTGATTGAAACCAACAAAATGCCTGGCCTTCGCTTGAACTTTGAGGCTGCTGGTGATAAGAAACAGTCATACAGAAAAGCTAAGGAGACTCTAAAACCAATATTGTTTGTGAGTGTTATTCTTCAAACAGATAGTGCTTATGTTGTCTCCACCAAAGGCAATGATCTTCAAAACAATCATTTTGTTTAAAAAATAAAACCCCCTGCTGTTTCCACAAAGTAAGAGTTCTGAAACTTGAAAGGATTCTAACATTGCTTTGACATTTAGGAGGCAGTTGTATTTTAGAGCAGAAATGAACAAGCTGTAGTACTCCAGATATTGTTGGATTACAGTCACTAGCCAGCCAGGCCAATGATGAAATATCAGGGCATAGTACATCAACAGAGCAAATGGGACAAGCATAGGATGTGCATCTAGCTTTATAGCTTTCTGGTAATATAATGGGACTAGATAATGGTCTGTGCTTTTCTTAGCAATACTCATATATGTCTTGTATGCTAAAGCACTAAAATGAAAGTGTCGTACAGAAGATTTAATTCTTCACTACATTTCTTTCTAAGGGCAGTGATGAGGAATTCCAGATGTGAGAAAGTATGTGAAAACCATACAGTTTTCAAAGGCTATTCACAAGTTGAGATTTATTCTATGCAAAATTTGTATGTGGTTATTTTGCACAGAAAACACATTTTCTTGTGGAAAATATTTCAACACAGAAATATTGGCTCCTACACAGAAGCATTGTTGAATGCAAATGAACCAGGTGCCAATTTATTCAGAATAAATTGTCCTTCACAGATTCTCTGTGCAGGAAACACTTTCTGTGTGGGAAATAATAATTCAACATACACATGTTAATTCCTGCATGGAAAAAGCTATTACCTATACAGAAGATGTGATTATCTGCACAAAACAGCCACATGTGAATTTAGTGCAGAATATTTTCTGAACTGTGATGGTTATAATCAGTCCAGAATTCTTCTCATCAGAGTACTCAGCACTAAAAACAAACAAACAAACATTTTTTTCAACTATTTTCTAAATATTTTTTTGAATATTATTTCCCTCTCTAAAGCAGGGACCCTTAGCTAGCAAGTTGTGGAGGGGATAATCTGGACAGAACTAAGTGTTGCGTATAGATGGATTGATCACATATGATGCACTTCTAATTCAGATCTCTATTTCCTAGCATGTTGGTGTCATACATGGTATGTGGATTAATTACAATCTTGTTAAACATATATTTTGTATATTTTCTTGCCAAGCACCAAAGTATCTCAGGCTAAGTTGAAAGAAAGGATGAACTGAAAGACAGGGAGATACATAACACTTGGAAATCATAACCCTGTTTTGAAAGCCACAACTGCAAACTGTATTGCACTATTATCCTTCACAAATAGGGTACACAGTGACCTTGCAATAAAAATAGCAGCAACAGAATGAGACAGGAAGGATTCCTCAGTCTTTGGTCTGGAGAATGAGACAGAGGAGCAGAGGAGCATAAAACACTAATCAGAAAAAGACTAACCCAAAATAGCTTGTGGTACATGATACTTTAAAACATTTTTTCCTAGATTATTTGCAGTAAGTTTTATTTAAAAACCTGCAGAAATAGCCTGCAGTTCTACTGATATGTATGTCTTTAATGGTGTGACTAATCATTAGGTCAGCAGTCCTATGGTACTGATGAAGGCAAAACCTATTCCTAGGTTCATGTAAAAAATCTCCTATGTGAAGTGCTGGATTTATGTACAAACTAAGTAAACAACATTTTAAAGGTCTTGGATTACAAAGGCCCCCTAAATGCATAGGGGAGAGAGAGAGAGACTGGAAGGGTGATAGTGTGAGGCTTCTTAAATTTGGCACAGCTTTTCTTTTTAGTCAGAAAATCACTTCTGGGATCCATAGAAAACATTTTTTGCCCCATTTATTCTCTTGGTATGTTTTAGGGCCTTTACTGAAAGCTGGAAAGGGGAAAGAGGCTGAAAACATGGTGAATTGCACCTTCTAGCTCCTAGAGAGTGCAAAGGGCCTTTCTGAGTGAAAAAAAGGAGTTAAAAGGGTAGAGGGATACTTGGATGGTTACATGCAGCCCCTAACCTATTTAGTGTCCCTGAAAGGTTGCATAAGGCACTTTTACCTACTCTTGTTTTAGATCAGGGGTGGGCAACCTAAGGCCTGGGGCCCGGATGTGGCCCCCTGAGGCCTTTGGACCAGCCCCAGGTTGGTCCTGCCTCCGCTGCTCCCCGCCGCTGCCCCCCGCCATGATGATATTGATTATTGTTGTTATTACTTGTTCTTGGGGTTTTCTTGGCAAAATCTCCACAGGGGTTTTGCCATGGCTTTTCTGGGGCTGAGAGTGTGCATGAAATACAAGGTTGTATTTCAGGGATAGAGATACTTTTCTGGGGCTGAGAGTGCCTCATTTTTATTTATTTATTTATTTATTTATTTTTGATGCTTCCCCCCCCCCCCCCCATTGTCTGAGGGACAGCAACCCAGCCCCTGGCTCAAAAAGGTTGCCTCTCCCTGTTTTAGATCCTTAGCATGTCATATATGCTCCAACTGTCCCAATTTGGTAGGGACACACTTGATAAATTCTCTGTTCTCCCACTTTTTTAGCTGCCTTTAAAATCCCTGGACTTCTCCCCCCTCCTCCCACTTTCCTCTCTTGTCCTCAGCTTACTTCACTTGCTACCAGCTGAATTCAAAGTACTATCTTGTTGTTCTCAATTAATCCAGCAGCAGGATGAGGAGAGAAGAGAACATAATTTTCTCTTTTAAGTAGGCTCAGGGAAAAGCAAACTGCTGCAGCCTCTCCTAGCTTTGTCTGCCCTTCCTCATTCCAACTTTTGCCATCTTGTCTGCACTCTAACATTGTTTTCCCACATTTATCCAGGTTTCATCTGGAATGTGTTATGGTATGATATTTTAGGGCCTGAACAGACTGCCAAAAATAATCCATCTTGAGACTACTTTAACTGTCCTGGCTTAATGTTAAGGAATCATGGGAATTGTAGTTTTTTCTGAGACATTGAGCTTTTTCTGTCAGAGAGATCTAGTGCCGCAATAAACTACAGTTCCCATGATTCTCTAGCACTGAGTCAGGACAGTTAAAGTGGTCTCAAGTTGGATTATTTCTGGCAATCTGTTCAAGCCTTTAGTGTGGTCCTCAGTAGATTGTGTTGCTGTACCTGCATGAGAGATATACCATGTCAGCCAGGGTGTCTATGCTGATTCCTGATCTCAGAAGATGGCAATCTGATTTGTCAGTAGAACATATGCTGTGGCATAAAGGTAACATCAAGTTGTTTTTCTAACATCTGATCTGCCTTGAGTGCTGCTTTTGTGGAAAAGGCAGTGTATACATACAGTTAATAATAGTGATGATAATAATAACTGTACTTTGGACACATCATGAGAATGGAGGACTCTTTAGAAAAAACAACAATGCTGGGAAAGGTGCAGGGAAGTAGGAAGAGAGGAAGGCCACATGCTAGATGGATGGACTCTATTAAGGAGGTCAAAGGTATGGGGTTGCAGGAATTAAGCAGAGCAGTGGAGGACAGAGGGTCTTGGAGATGTCTCATCTATAGGGTTGCCATGAGTCGAGATCGACTCGAGGACAGTTAACAACAAACAAAAATAATAACTGTAGTCCCTTGTTCTGAGCATCTGATTTTCCAGATATATATATTTTTCAATATAGCAGTTTCATTTGGTAATCATGACTCAGAGATATTCCTTGAGATAGTCTTCATTGCTTTGCCTCCTGGTTTCCTAAAGATGGATTAATGGCATAGTCACCCAGCCTTGTGTCAATCAACTGCTTAAATCAGTTCAGAAAGATTATGCATATATTCCTATGTTAACTGGCAATCTACAGATATATATGGGTCTATAAGCCATTTTTGTGGCCTCAGATCCTTTACCTCTTCATTTTTTGGAACACCCTCTTGTCCCGGGAGGTGTCTAAGAACCCTGAGTTTATACTAGAACTACACACAGCCTTATTTGAGGGGAGAGGTGGTTCTCCATCTAAAACCTGAAGCAAATATCCTGTCATTTCTGGGTGGGTGGGTGGTTATACAATAAAATAAAATAAAATAAAATAAAGAAAAGAAAAGAAAAAAAGAAAAAATGCATTTATGAGAGGTTGTAGCCTGCAGCAGGCCCCTGAGGGACAAACCTGGTGCTTGGACCTGCCAAATGTGCCCATCCCCTTTACTAAATGAAGTTAGAGAACTCTTTTTACTCTGTGTTTCTGTTCCAATTGGGTGTGTGACTGTGGTCTTCTTGTTCTGAACTCAGTGGCTGAGCAGGTATAGTTACAAATAGCTACTGATTTGTTAATTTATTATTTTTCCAATAATTTAGCCACAACTAAGGTAAATTACAGTTCTTACTAAGGAGGGGAAAACATTATTCCATTTGCAATTTAGCCAATCATTTTAAGTCAATGTTACAGTTTTAAGATATGTGCGCCCTCACTGGTTGTGTTCTGCACTATAAACCAGTGGCTTGTATATTCTGGTGTGCTTTTAAGCATCTACAAACATATATTCTACCTACCTTTGAATAGCAAGAAAGCAAATTGGTATGTATAGCAGTAACTAATGGGTGGCTAACTTGGAACTATGTAACTAACTGCTTTTTAAAAGTTACTTTCCAGCCTAGGTCCATCTAGTTTCTCAGCAGAAGTACATATGCCAAGAACAAATAAATACATCCATGATTTTCCCACATTTTTCCCTTGTTATTTTTCAACATCCATAACAGTAATATCAGTGACAATGGGCTCCTTTGTCAAAGTGAATTGAGACTCTATTGTGCTTATTCATTCACTGCGACAATGAAAGATGTGAAAACCAATTCAAAAGTGCAACTAGCAAAACATTGTTGGAATGAATGACTTCACCTAACCCCAACTTTGTTCCCATAAGTGGGGGTGGGGGTGGGCAGAAATCTATATGCTAAAGTATCTCTTTCATGCAGGTAAAAGAATCCACAACAAAGAAACATTGTATGGAATTTTGAAACAGCTAAACCTTGCCCCTTATCTTGCACAAACTAGCATTCTAACACCAGCATTTTCAAGTGCATGAATACAATATTATAAAATGGAAGTGAAAAAATACAATAGTATAAGGTCAAGAGAACTGAGATGTCAACAGAACATACATCTAATTAGATGTATCTATTGAGGAAGGTTCCTCCATATTTCAGTAAACTAGCTTGTAGAACAATGCAGCACTAGTCATACTGTGCCAGAGTTAAAGGGTTAGGACAATTGAGGTATACTCCAGATGAAGTACTTATGGGATGAGGAGGAATTAGTTTAGTAAATTAAATCCACTAAGGATATATCATATTCACACATTTGTATCCCAAAACAATAACAACAAAAAACAAGGTTGTATTTCAGGGATAGAGATACTTTGTATTCAGAAAGTATACATGTGGTTCCAAAATTCAATAATTATCTCACTAGTTGGGGCTTCACAAGATCCCTGTCTGGAATCCTGGTGAGTCTCCAACAGTCAGTGTGGACATTAATGAGCAAATGGACAACCATTTAACTCTGTTTGGGGCAGTTTCATATGTTTCTTCCTAACAAGCTGCATTAGCATGTCTGTGATTAGCATGGTTAGATATTACATAACTCGTAGAAACATTGTGACACCTTCTCTGAAGATGCCAGCCACAGATGCTGGCGAAATGTCAGAAAGAAACTCTTCTAGAACATGGCCACACAGCCTGAAAAACCCACAAAAAACTATTGTGACATAACTTTTTGACCTTCTGCTCAGTCTCAGTTCACAGATTATTAGTCCCCATTTCAGCATTTTTCCCAGAAGTGACTTCCAGCCAACTCAGCAAGGGTTAGGTGCTTAAATCCAAGTTGTCACAATAGCTTGCATTAAGCTCTATTCAAGGGATTTTCTTATGTTGAAATATCTTCAAAAACTTTTGAAGAAACTGAAAAAAATGTTTTGATAGGATTAGGATATTTCTCACAGAGATCCATTGATATGGGTGAGATTAAATTTCACTTTTCTATATATTCTGGAATGTGGATTAGCATCTAATATTACCCCGTATTTCTGTTCTTCTTTTCTCTCTTGGTCTAAAATGGAGACTGTGAAAACTCTGAGCCTTCTCCTAAGGTCTTGCACGTATGATCTTTTTAATATTTGATAGCTATGAATCCATCTCTTGTAAGCATTGTTGTTACTGTGCAAAATTTGTTCTTTGGTTTTTTAATAGGATGTTCCAGGTTTGTCAGTTATTATAGTTACTGAGGACAATGAGAGAGAGAGATTTCTAAATAACAGTTCACATGGAATGTAATATTGCACTAGTCACACTTTTGTGGGTTCACTAAAGGATAGAAAAATCTTTTTTTTTTTAATCAATCAATTAATTAAATAGCTAAGTATAGAGGTTTGGTGTTTCCTCCTCACTCCATAGATGCAGATATGAAGTATCACCTATTGTGAATTTATTTGATAGTATTCAAATATAATAATAATAAATGGTTATTTTTGAGCCACTTTCAATAAAAATATAGTTATTGGCAGGGATACAGTGGCTCAAATGGTTAAGATGCTGACTCTGTTGATTGCAAGATTGGCAGGTTGACAGTTTGAGGCCCAGGTGTTGCATGATGGGGTGAGCTCCTGTCACTAGCTGCTGCCAACCTAGCAGTTTGAAAGTAGATAAATAGGTACCACTTTGGTGGGAAAGTAAACAGCATTCTTTGCAATCATGCTGTCCACATAATCACAGAGTAGTCTCTGACAATGCTGGCTCTTCAGCTTAGTAATGGAGATGAGCACCACCCCCTATGGTCGACACAACATGACAACCTTTGTCAACAGGGAATACCTTTACCTTTACTTTTATAGTTATTAACATGGGAGAATGTGAACATTCTGCTTTCCTAAGTTGGATATTTGCCTTTCTTTAAAAGGTGAACTAAAGCAATGGTTCCAAGCCTTGAGATCTCAGGTTATAGAATACAATTGGTGCATGCTTTAGTGTATAGTGCAACAATATATGGAGCTAAAACTGGGAAACTAGTGAGTCTGATAATTGAACATAAATAAAGGGAGGTGGAGTCAGATACCCTGATTAAACCAACATTTCTATAAAACTAGGATATACAGTGACTCACTGTCACACTGTCATAGTTTGAAATATATTAAACTAATGTTTTTATTTTATTTTTTTTTAAAAATCCTCAACCATTCCTGTACTTTCCCATCAGTTTATAACAATTGTTTTAATAAAAAAGATCAGCAAAAAATAATAAAACAACAGTTTAAATATGAAAATAGTTTCATCTGATAAAAATAATTAAATCTAAGAGTCTACTACATTAAAAATATTTGCCAGGTAAGACAAATATTTGCCAGAATAGGACTAATCAGATAACCAAAGGAGTATATTAAGATCTCGTATGGTAAAGTATTCCAAAATCTTAGTGCAGCTACTGAGAAGCCCTCCACCCCATCATCACTATGCACCCTGAAATTATTTTGTTTTAATAATAAGTAAGCATCAGTATTTGTGCATTATATTAGGCCTCCTTGAATCTATTGCTGATAATCATCAGTCAATGCTGATTCCCAATCTAGCCAAAGGGTAGAGGAACACAAAATTCAGAATAACTTGAGATCTGTGGAGTCTGAATAGACGTATTATGAATATATAAACTATCTGCCAGGTAGACTGGAGCTTGGGGAAATTTTCCTGAAACCCATAAAAACTGAGAATTTTCTTCAAATTAAAAAAATGGCTACTGTGATGTCACAGCCAAGTCTTTATATGAGGAATTACAATTAGCTTAAATGGAATTGGCTGTATTACTTAGGAACTTTTACCTAGGTTAATAGGTTAGAAGATATAAAGAAGTCCAGAGGCAACTCCAAGTTACAAGTTTTATTTAAAGAGGAAAATCCACACACACGCACACACACCTCCACCAGAAATAGGGAACAAAAAAGTTAAGTTGGAATAGAAAAGTCTTTAGAAGGGGACATACAACCTGAATGTTGATAACTCCTTTTTCTACTGCTGATGTTAAGATGGTCAATGGAGACTCATTCACTCTCTGGGCAGAGGAGCAATGAGGGGTAAATCTGATAACACTTCTGCCTGAAAATGAACTAAGCCAACAGACAAAGGAAGGTCTGGAGTTTAAATAGGATTCATGTGCCCTGTGGCAAAAGAGATCAGAGCCTGAATGGGCCAGATTAAATAAAGCCTTTGAAATGTATCTATATGCTTTGAAGTTCAGTCTTCCCAGACATGAGGGGTAGGGGTAAATTAGGCATGTTTCTGAGACAGGATGGCAAGATGGATGTTGTTTACCTCATCTCATGCCGGATGCTATTCCCTTTGTTTTATTATCTTAACACCTCTGTATGAAAAGGGAACATCTCCTGTTGGGTGACTCCAATAAAAGCTTAGCTATGCCTACGTGACTCTCCTGTCTTGAGATAATGGAGGCTTGGGTCATACATGGAGATGTCCACTTATCACTTAATATCAAGAGGGGTATCTAAGGGGTCTAACAACTGAGAGTTTTATCTAGAATTTTATTTAGGGAATGGGCAGACTTTTGGGACATGAGTGAGAAATGACATGTAAGAAAGCTTCCAAAACTTTATGTGAGAGTCAGAGAACTCTTGATAGAGGTGATTCTATCATCATCATCACTCCCCCTCCCCCCGAATGTGTAGGTAGGAGACCCAAGAAGGCAGGAAAATACTAGGAATACAAAACGAAGTAGAAGAAACATGTATCAGGAAAACTAAACAATGATACATGTGTGTATTTGTTATGAAGTAGCTCAGTTGGCACAAACCCCACCTCATGCCAAGAGAATAGACTTAAAGAGTAAAGTGACCTTCTAAATAGAATCATGAAGTCAGGTGGAAATAATCTAACTGGGTTAGTGTTCATTTGGGAAATCCTATCAGTGATCCATGGCACAGCAAGGCAGGAATGACATATTCTTGTTGTCACTACATTGCTCCCCAAGGTGGTGGGGCTGGGAGAGGATATTCAAATCCACTAGGGACAGGAAATATTTCCATATTATTTCATGTTTAAATTATCATGTGCTTTCTAGCTCTACAAGTCTGAAAAGAGCACAATGGATTTTCCACACACCAAGACTCCTTTGGGCATGGGACATTTTTATGACCCATAAAACAATGGAATTTTCATTGGAGTTAAAAAAAAATCTCACAATTAAAGTTTGTTTATCCTAGTGCATGAAGATTAGATGACTTGAAAGTACAACATATTGGGCACAACATGGAAAATGTTGTATGCAATTTTTGCTTTCATTATCTTTAACATTGTGTACAGTACATTGCTCAGAGAACTTTGATCATCATGCAGTGATAAGAACCAATCAATCAGTATGGTTCCTCTCTGCCCCCTCCCCCCAAAAACCACTTATCCTCCTACTTTTCCTGAGACTGTAAATTCAGAAGCAAACAGATTCCATTTTTCATCTGTTTAAACCAAGCACCTAGATTATGGCATATGGAACTATTTAACAGGGATACTGTTACAAGGTATTCTGTTTCATTGACACAGTGATATCTGGTAACCTTCCCCTGAGGATTTCTGACTATATTTTTTTCTGATTGCTTTTCACCAGTTTATGTAGCTGCATATTTCAATTCTTGAAATTTAATTTTTAAAATACCTGTAGTACGGATTTTGGGTAAATGCCAGATTAATTTTTGAGACTGTATTCTGTGGCAGGTTTGATCCTGGATAATTGATATATATTCTTTCAAAAAAAAGGTGCAAGTGATTTAGTAACAAAATTAAATTATTATTATTATTATTATTATTATTATTATTATTATTATTATTTATATCCCACCCCGCTGCCAAGCAATATATATCCCAATATCAAACCAATTATTAAAACAAAACAAATTAAATTCATATAACCAAATTAAAGAGAAAAATAGCTCACACAGCCAATGGCAGATCTTAATTTTTTGCATAAATCTGACATCAGATTTGAACACTATATTCAGTGGGTGTATTCTGCTTTGGATTTACTAATAGAATGCAAGTGCCATACTTTTATCACTATGCCTAACATTTATCAGACATCTAGTGCTACTTCCATAGCATTTTGCCAAAAGAATCAGGGTCATGTATCTTAGCCCAAACCTCTGATAGTTCCCAAAGCTATACAATTTCACATCTTTCATATCCATGGCATTAGGCAGGACTAAGGGCCAAAACAGACTGGCAAAAAAATGCCAGCTCCAGGGTGGTGTGAGAGCATGGCATACACATGTCGCATGCTCCAATGCCACTCCAAGCCAGCATCATGCTGCCCCACTGACCACACAGCAGGTGAAGCTTTTACATGCGCTGTGCCAAAGAAATGCAGAAAAGCCACCACCATGGCAAAAAGGCTGCCTTTTTTTCCACCCCAAAAGGTGTGGCATTTTGCAGCTTCTTTTTTGGCTGGAAAAACACTGGATTGGGGCCACAGCATGTGGTTGCCATGGCCCCGATCCAGCACTCAATGGTCCTTCGGGGCCATTTGTTTCAACCTAACTTTACTCCCATTGATTTTAAAGACTCTACTGTAAGTAAAACTAATTTTGGATCCAACCTTATGGTTTATAAATGGGGCACTGGTGCTTCCTTGAGATTATTAATAATATAATAATAATAATAATTTTTATTTATAGCCCACCCCTCTGCACAACAATCGGGGTGGGTTACAACATTTAAAACAAACAAATGAATTAAAACATTCCCTCATCCCCCAATCCAACCATCCCAACCCCTTAAAACAGGATTAAACTAGAAAAGATTAAAATGCTTATCCATTAAAACAATAGCAGTAAAATCAAGCTACAATGGGGACATAACAAAGATGAAAACTGAAATCTCATCTCCCTAGAGCAGATGCTATTCCGGGAAGGCCTGCTGGAAAAGATCCGGCTTCACTGCCTTTTTAAAGGCAGTAAGTGTAGTAATGAGATGGATCTCATCCGGCAGGCCATTCCATAGCCTGGGAGTGGCCGCGGAAAAGGTCCTCTGGGAGGTCTGAGACAGCCTAGTTTTTATAGACTGTAACAGATTGCTCCCAGAGGACCAAAGGGCATGGGGGGGATCATATGGGGAGAGGCGGTCCCTAAGATAAGATGGACCCAAGCCATGTAGGGCTTTAAAGGTCAAAACCAACACCTTGTACTGCACCCGGAAACTAATTGGCAGCCAGTGGAGGGATTTAAGCACAGGTGTTATGTGCTTCCTCCTAGATGTTCTGCTAATTAACCTGGCTGCCATATTTTGCACCAATTGGAGTTTCTGGGTTAGGCACAAGGGTAGCCCCATGTAGAGTGCGTTGCAGTAGTCCAAACATGAGGTTACCAGGGCATGTACCTGTCATGGCCAGCCATGAGGAGGACTCAGAGGATGAGGAGGAGGATGGGTCTCCTCCAGAGAAGGAAGAGATACAGGCTCCACCTGGCTCTCATTCTGCTCTGCCTGAGCCAAGCCCTGTTCTTCCAGCCCCAGAGCAGCCATGTCCTAGTGCTACTCCTATGGAGGCTCAGCTGCCTAGTGAGGAGAATCAGGAAGATACAGCAGGGCCAGTACCTTCCTTTAGGCAGAGGAGAGCTGAGAGTGCTGGCGTTCACAGGTCCATGAGGCTGGCTGAAAAGCAGCTGCTCAACAAGCCTCAGCTGGCACTGAGGTAGGATTTGGCTATTTAAACATCTGCAAAAGGCTTCCTCAGTGCTGAGATTTATTGTAGTTTTCTTGTGAGACTATGGTCAGTGTGGCTCCTTGTTTCCTGCTTTGTGCCTCTTGCTTCTTGCCTTGTGGAACCCTGTTGCCTTGACCTCGGACCGGACTGGACTTCTGTTGATTGCTGCCTGCCCTGACCTTAGACCGACTGACTTCGAATTCTGGACTCTGCTTTGTTTGTGCTTCAACTACAGGAAGGTTTGTAGCTGGCTCTGCTGTTTGTTGCTTATCTTCACCATCCCTAGCAGCAGTTGTTGGAACTGAGGCTGGCTGTAGTCCAGGACAGTACCACAGTTTCCAAGTCCCTCGTATCCAGATAAGGGCGCAGTTGGCGTATCAGCCGAAGCTGATAACACGCTCCTGACCGTCGCATTCACCTGACTATTCATGTGAAGCGACGAATCAAGGAGTACCCCCAAACTGTGAACACAGTCCTTGGAGGAAAGTGTGACTCCATCCAGGACTGGAGACTGTATTCCCAGATCTGGTTTCGGGCCTGTGACTGTGAGTACCTCCGTTTTGTCTGGATTCAACTTCAATCTGTTTTTCCTCATCCAATCCATTACCGCTCTGAGACAGTCATTAAGAGGAGAGACGCCATCTGAAGTCTGAACCGATGATCTAGTCATGGAGATATATATCTGGGTGTTGTCAGCGTACTGAAGACACCGAGCTCCATGCCTCTGAATGATCTCACCCAGCGGCTTCATATAAACGTTAAACAACATCGGGGACAGGATGGTGCCCTGAGGGACACCACAATTAAGCTCAATTTTAGACGAGCAACTGTCCCTGAGCCTCACCCTCTGGGATCTGCCCGAGAGGAAGGAGCGGAACCACCGCAAAGCAGTGCCTCCAATTCCTAACTCCCTCAGGCGATCCAGGAAGATGGCATCATCTATGGTATCAAAAGCCACTGAGAGATCCAAGAGCACCAGCAGGGTCACACTACCCCTGTCGATACCCAGGCAGAGGTCATCGGTCAGAGCAACCATGACAGTCTCAACTCCAAATCCTGTCCTGAAGCCGGTTTGAAATGGATCGAAATAATCGGTTTCATCCAAGACTGCCTGGAGTTGGGGAGCAACTGCCCTCTCGATCACCTTGCTTAAAAAAGGTAGCAAGGAGACTGGTCTATAGTTATTTATATCAGGGGATCCAGGGAGGGCTTTTTAAGGAGTGGCTTAGCTGCCGCCTCCTTTAAACAAGATGGAATACTACCCTCCCTGAAGGACGCATTGATTGTGTCCCGAAGGAACACTTTCAACGCGTCCCCTCCCTGGGCGACCAGCCAAGATGGACAAGGATCGAGAGGTCACATCATCTTCCTCATCCTACCAAGTAGCTTGTCCACATCATCGGTACTCAGAGATTATAATTGATCCAGTAAAATGCCATCAACGGAGTTCCTGGATGCCTCATCTACGGATTCTGCCAAAACACTGGCGTCCAAATTGGCTCTTATCCGAGAGATTTTATCTGCAAAGTAGATATTAAATGCCTCACAGCAGGCTGTTGTTGGGTTAAGTAGGAGGCTTGGTGCAGGAGAAACCTTCGTCAATTCCCCCACCACCCTAAACAGCTCTGCTGGGCAAGACTCTGCAGAGGCAATACGTGCAGAACAGAAAGATTTCTGCACTGCACGTAAAGCCTCCCTATAGGAATCAAGGTTCCTAAGCTGAGTTCTGTCGGATAAGAGATGAGTCCTTCGCCATTCATGCTCTAGTCATTGTCCAGCTCACTTCATCCTTCTAAGCTCCTCTGAATTCCACGGTTTACGGTTCGAAGCGGGCCGGAAAGTACACTTGGGAGTGATTGTGATGATAGCCCTGGTGAGATCGGTGTTCCAAGTGTTCACCAAGACTTCAACAGAATCACCGGTGTTACCAACCATTAAACCCTCTAAGGCTTTCTGGAAACCATTAGAATGGTCCGCCACCCCCAGGAGGGCGAACAATAGCCTTCAGTTCCACTTTGATCAGAAAATGATCTGTCCATGACAATGTGGAGGTTTTTTTGACCTCTGCCCACGGATATTCCTGCACCGTACTAAAGACCGCATCGAGGGTATGACTGGCACAATGTGTGGGCCCATCAACCAACTGAGATAGGCCCATGTTTGTCATGGCATCCATGAACTCCCAAGCCGCACCTGTTAGATCTTGCAATCTGGTTTCGAGTGGGATGTTGAAATCACCCAGAACCAAAAGTCAGAAACCAGAGTGGTCAGCTCGGTTAGGGAGTCTGTTAAGCAACGGGGTGGCCGGTATACCAACAGAATCCCTAAACTATCCCTGGTCTTCAGGCTAAGGTACATACACTCGATATTGGTCATTTTCCGGATACGCTTTCTGATCAGGCTTAAGGTGTTCCTATGGACCAAGGCTATGCCGCCCCCCTGCCCACTTTCCATCACCTGCTCACTAACTGAGTACCCAGGTGGGAGGGCCTGTGCCTATATCGCAGAGCTGGCCTCCCCCAGCCAGGTCTCAGTAAAGCATGCCAGGTCAGCCGCTTCATCCACTTAAAGATCGTGGATGATGTGAGTCTTATTTTTGACCAACCTGGGATTGCAAAGGAGCAGGTTGAGGGACAGTGGAATGGTTGTCGTGCTCTCCAAGTTATCTTGGGAAGCAGAGCAAACTGAAGGAGGGATAGATATTAATCATCAATCCCTCCTTCTTTTGTAACATTTGTTGACTCTGCTACCACCATACCTTCCCTGCCCCTACACAACCTGAATGTCTGCTCCCAGACTATAATCACGTCTGCGCTAAACAGTTCCTATCCCCAATATAGGGCAGCGACTGCATAAATAAAAGGACAGGAGGAAGAAAAAATAGTCCCTAGGGCTGCCCTAGGAGGTGTATCATGGGCTGGCCAGATCTCCCAACTGCCAGAGCCCTCCATGGGGCTCAGAGCACTGCCGCCGCTACGTGTGCTGGTGGAAGATGATCCTGGACGGGGTTTTAAACCCTCCCGCGTTCTCCCCCGATTCCATGCCGGCCTCAGCTGCTCCAAGCCGCCCCAGGTGATGACCATTGGGGCAGGCAGAGTCTACACGGGGCTGAGTCCTCTGTAGGTCCTCCGCGGGGCTCGGAGCGCCACCGCCAGCGCATGTGCCAGTGGAGGATGATCCTGGGCGGGGTTTTAAACCCGCCTGCATTCTCCCCCAGTTCCACGCTGGCCTCAGCTGCTCCAAGCCGCCCCAGGTGGTGACAATTGGGGCAGGCAGAGTCTACAGGGGGCTGAGTCCTCTGCAGGTCCTCCACGGGGCTCGGAGCACCACCGCCGCCACGTGTGCCGGTGGAGGATGATCCTGGGTGGGGTTTTAAACCTGCCTGTGTTCTCCCCCAGTTCCGTGCGGGCCTCAGCTGCTCTAAGCTGACCCAGGTGGTGACATTCGGGGCAGGCAGAGTCTACAGGGGGCTGAGTCCTCTGCAGGTCCTCCACGGGGCTGAGCATGCCACCGCCGTCACGTGTGCTGGTGGAGGATGATCCTGGGCGGGGTTTAAAACCCGCCGACGTTCTCCCCCGGTTCTGCGCCAGCCTCAGCTGCTCCAAACCACCCTATGTGGTGACAATCGGGGCAGGCAGAGTCTACAGGGGGCTGAGTCCTCCATAGGTCCTCCGCGGGGGTTGGAGCACCGCCGCCGCTGCGTGTGCCAGTGGAGGATGATCCTGGGCGGAGTTTTAAACCTGCCGGCATTCTCCCCTGGTTCTGCGCCGGCCTCAGCTCCTCCAAGCCGCCCCAGGTGGTGACAATGGGGCAGGCAGAGTCTACAGGGGGGCTGAGTCCTCCATAGGTCCTCCTCCAGCTTCCTCTAAGGTCTGTTCTTTATTTTGTTTTGTTTTTTTAAAATAAATATCCTTTTCTGAGAATAATTATCTGACCCTGTGCAACCTTTCTTAACAGTCTGTATCAGTCCAGGAAACATTAGAATCCTAGAAAACCTAGGAATTTATTTCTTTATAACTATAGCTAGATAAATGACAGAAAGGATGGAATTTTTTTTATTTTATAAAGCTGACTGTTGCATGACTGTCTTAGCAATTTTATTCATTTAGCACAAATAACAAAGATAATGTTCTTAGCACGTCAGCAAAATTTCTAGCTGTAGGTCATAGTGTGGACTTTGCTAACCTCATCATGCTAAAAACAACTTGAGAATGCTTTCTGATCTGTCTCATAGTGAAAGCTGTTAAATGGAATTACAAAAGCAAGAGACATACTGTCAAAGTAAGACAATGCAACTATCCATTCAAGAAATGAGCAAATTCATTTTAGACTGAAGGAAGTAGCCTACATGGATTTTAAATTTTAGTGTTTTAGTGTAGTGCTCTCCACTTGCTGCTTGATTTTATTATCCATTTTGAAAGCACTAAGCAAAATCTGTGCAGAAATAACAAAGAGACCAGGAAATTCATTTCAGAATTATTCATGTGAGGCTCTTCTAACTTGTAATTAAATATCACTTCTGAAAAAGAAAGAAGCAAAAATAAAAATTAAACAAAACATCTCAAATCATTACCAAACTTGAGATGATATTGTACTTGGGATGGATAGAGATCTGGGAATTCCCAGCTTTTTTGTAAGATATGAATCCACTTTCACAAGAATTATGTATATACCAAGATGCAAAATCTAATGGCCTATTATGATACCAATTTGATTTTGCACTCCCACCAGGAGGCAATGTGGTATGAGAAAAAAAGTCTTCTGATTGTATATACCTGTTTCCAAATGCTTAGCTTCCTGAGTGATGGTCGGTCCATGAAGCCAAGGGAGTATGGAGGGCTGTCAGGGACAAACTTTTTTGACAGATAACAAGCAGTTTTCCAAACTGGACCATCCCATCTGTATCCCCCTCTGCCCCTACTCATAAGCCAATGATTTAAGAAATAAACAGCATGAAGCTGACCAGCCTCCTCTCTCCATTGCTGCTACCATATTTCTTCTCTCTCTCCCCCACGCCCTTTCCTCAATGTCCCTTTACCATTAATTTCCTGGCAGACCCAACAGTATTCTGGCCTAGAAGATTTAATATCTGACTAATTTATTTGTTACATTTATATCCCAATTCAATTTTTGAATTGGGTCTTGCAGAACAATGCCACACATCAGACATATAGACACACTGAGTTCAATAGAGGCTACTCCCATTTTAAGTCTTTATAAAGATTGCTGTCAGAGTATCTTCATTTCTGATTTTATTTAATTTTATTAATATGTTATCTTTCTCCCAGCATGGAACCCAAGGCAGCTTATAAAAGACTAAAACAAGATAAGGAAAAGAAACTCCCAAAACCCTGATAATAAAAAGTTAAAACACTATTTAGCAAATTATGACATTAAAAACACCATTAGATTTTAAAAGTATAAAATCTTGTAGTGATTTTCTCAAACAAATTATACTCAGAGTGATTCATTACAAACATACCTATGCATCAACAATTATTACCCATGACTTCATTTTTCTTTTTAAAATGACATCAAAATTTTCTTAATAAGCTGTCATAATGGGGAAAAAAATGTCTGCATGCCTATGGCAGCCACAACTCATCAACACACCATGCTAGATTCCTCAAAATTTGACAAAGTGTTTTTGGTTGTTGTCCAATATGCAGTACTGATTTTCATGCTAAAATTCAAAACAGGGACTAGAAGCAAATAAATAAATAAATATACAAAAACAGGTTGTGTTAATTCATGAGAATATCATGGGACACATTTCAAAATTGTGCTTAAGGCAAGGGTAGGTAACTGCATGGAATCCAAGCACAACCCCAACCCCCAGCTGCTGTAGACAGCAGCCCACGCAACATCCAAATACTTCCATTTTTCTCTGCAGTCTTTCTCAAAATGGCAACAGGAAGTAACATAGTGTCATCAGTTTGAGAGGGACTGCAGAGAAAAATGGAAGTATTGGGGGGGTAATATATCATAGAATCATAGAATCATAGAATCATAGAGTTGGAAGAGACCACAAGGGCCATCCAGTCCAACCCCCTGCCATGCAGGAACTCCCAATCAAAGCATCCCCGACAGATGGCCATCCAGCCTCTGCTTAAAGACCTCCAAGGAAGGAGACTCCACTACTCTCCGAGGGAGTGTGTTCCACTGTCGAACCGCCCTTACTGTCAGGAAGTTCCTCCTAATGTTGAGGTGGAATCTCTTTTCTTGGAGCTTGCATCCATTGTTTCGGGTCCTAGTCTCTGGAGCAGCAGAAAACAAGCTTGTTCCCTCCTCGATATGACATCCCTTCAAATATTTAAACACGGCTATCATATCACCTCTCAGCCTTCTCTTCTCCAGGCTAAACATCCCCAGCTCCCTAAGTCGTTCCTCATAGGGCTTGGTTTCCAGACCCTTCACCATTTTAGTTGCCCTCCTTTGGACACGCTCCAGTTTCTCCACATCCTTCTTGAATTGTGGTGCCCAGAACTGGACACAGTATTCCAGGTGAGGCCGGACCAAAGCAGAATATAGTGGCACTATTACTTCTCTTGATCTAGACACTATACTTCTACTGATGCAGCCTAAAATTGCATTGGCCTTTTTAGCTGCTGCATCGCACTGTTGACTCATGTTCAACTTGTGGTCCACCTGGATTCCTAGATCCCTTTCACATGTAGTCTCATTCAGCCAAGTGTCCCCCATCGTATATCTGTACTTTTTGTTTTTCCGCCCTAAGTGCAGTACCTTACATTTCTCTGTGTTGAATTTCATTTTGTTAGCTTTGGCCCAACTTTCTAGTCTGCTCAAGTCATTTTGAATTTTGATCCTGTCCTCTGGGGTATTAGCTACTCCTCCTAATTTGGTGTCGTCTGCAAATTTGATAACTATGCCCCCAATACCGTCATCCAAGTCATTAATAAAGATATTGAATAGCACTGGGCCCAGGACAGAGCCCTGTGGCACCCCACTGGTCACTTCTTTCCAGGTTGAAAAGGAGCCATTGTTGAGCACCCTTTGTGTTCGACCAGATAACCAATTACAAATCCATGTAACAGTTACTTTGTCTAGCCCACATTTTACTAACTTGCTTGCAAGAATGTCATGGGGAACCTTGTCAAAGGCCTTACTGAAATCAAGATATACTATATCCACAGCATTCCCTTCATCTACCAAACTGGTAATTTTATCAAAAAAAGAGATCAGATTTGTCTGGCATGACCTGTTTCTCTGAAACCCATGTTGACTTTTTGTGATTATGAAATTATCTTCCAGATGTTCACAGACTCTCTGTTTAATGATCTGCTCCAGAATCTTTCCGGGTATTGATGTCAGACTAACTGGACGATAATTGTTGGGATCCTCTTTTTTCCCCTTTTTGAAGATGGGGACAACATTTGCCCTCCTCCAGTCCGCTGGGACCTCTCCTGTTTTCCAGGAATTCTCAAAGATTATTGCCAATGGTTCTGATATTACATTTGCCAGTTCTTTTAATACCCTTGGATGTAATTCATCTGGTCCTGGAGACTTATATTCATCTAGATTAACCAGATGTTTCTGTACTATCTCTTTACTTATTCTGTGATGAAATTCTCCTATTCTGTCCTCTGCTCCATTATCCTCAAGTTGAGCACCCTTTGCCTTTTCTGAGAAGACTGAAGCAAAGAAGGTGTTGAGTAATTCTGCCTTTTCTCTGTCCCCTGTTAACTTTTTGCCATCTTCTCCACACAGTGGCCCTACCATTTCCTTCTTTTTCCTTTTGCTACTGACATACCCCCAAAAGCCCTTTTTATTGTTCTTAACCGCTCCAGCAAGCCTGATTTCATTCTGCCCTTTAGCTTTTCTGACTTTAACCCTACACGTGCTAGCTATTTGTTTGAATTCCTCTTTGGTGATTTCCCCATTTTTCCATTTCTTATACATGTTCCGTTTAAAACATAGTTCAGTTGCAAGTTCCTTAGTCATCCATCCTGGTTTCTTGAGACACCTCCCATTCTTCCTCCTCATTGGCACGGTTTGAAATTGTGCCTTCAGTATCTCCCTTTTGAGAAACTCCCATCCGTCTTGAACTCCCTTCTCTTTTAGTATTCCTGTCCATGGGATCACCCTCAGTATTTCTCTAAGTTTAGTAAAATCAGCTTTCCTAAAGTCTAGGATGCGTGTCTGACTATGCCTGGCTTCTCCTTTCCACTGTATAATAAACTCCAGGAGGACATGATCACTCCCGCCTAAGGATCCAACCACTTGCACCCCATTAACTAGGTCTTCCCTGTTAGTTAGGATCAGATATGGTGTCGTGATGTTCAAACAGTTTGGTGGAAGTTATTTTTACATTTTTAAATACATTTGGAGAGCTTCTGTGTGATTTGGAGGCAAAAATTGTCTGAAGATCAAGCTGATTTTATTTTTAAAAATGGATTTGAGGCCATAAAAGTGGAGTCCAAGTGCCACATACAACCCATGGGACACACTATATGCAACACGATTTAGGGGACATACTTAGAGTATCTTTATCAATGCAATGCATATCTTCCAGCATTTCACAAATGAAGACCTGGACAGGTATGCCCAAGCAGTATCAGAATATGGTCAAGGTGAAAGAAGTTATTAATGAGGAAGAACACACAAACTAGACTCATAGACTCATAGACTCATAGAGTTGGAAGAGACCACAAGGGCCATCCAGTCCAACCCCCTGCTATGCAGGGACTCCCAATCAAAGCATCCCTGACAGATGGCCATCCAGCCTCTGCTTAAAGACCTCCAAGGAAGGAGACTCCACTACTCTCCTAGGGAGTGTGTTCCACTGTCGAACCGCCCTCACTGTCAGGAAGTTCCTCCTAATGTTGAGGTGGAATCTCTTTTCTTGCAGCTTGCATCCATTGTTTCGGGTCCTAGCCTCTGGAGCAGCAGCAAACAAGCTTGTTCCCTCCTCGATATGACATCCCTTCAAATATTTAAACACGGCTATCATATCACCTCTCAGCCTTCTCTTCTCCAGGCTAAACATCCCCAGCTCCCTAAGTCGTTCCTCATAGGGCTTGGTTTCCAGACCCTTCACCATTTTAGTTGCCCTCCTTTGGACACACTCCAGTTTCTCCACATCTTTTTTGAATTGTGGTGCCCAGAACTGGACACAGTATTCCAGGTGAGGCCTGACCAAAGCAGAATAGAGTGGCACTATACTGGTCAATGACCGAATAAAATTATTACAATTAGAATAGAGTGGCACTATTACTTCTCTTGATCTAGACGCTATACTTCTACTGATGCAGCCTAAAATTGCATTACCAAGCTGGTAATTTTATCAAAAAAAGAGATCAGATTTGTCTGGCATGACCTGTTTCTCTGAAACCCATGTTGACTTTTTGTGATTATGGAATTACTTTCCAGATGTTCACAGACTCTCTGACAACTAGTAGAAGCTGTAGCAATTTGCTTTTGTCGGGGCCTACTGGGAAGGGAAAGACTCCCCCCTTTCCTCTCCCACCACTGAATTAGTTGAAAGCAAACTGCTTTTGCACTTTGAACTCAGAGGTGTTTGGGATTTCAGATTTTTGTGGATGGGGGATTTTGAATATTTATCTTGGAGATGGGACCCAAGTTTAAACATGGAATTCATTTATGTTTCATATATGCCTTTTTACAAATAGCATGAAGTTAATTTTATACAATATTTTTAATATTTTTGTGCATGAAACAAGGTTTGTGTACATTGAACTACCAGAAAGTAAAGGTGTTATTGGGCTCATTCCCACTTACATTTAAACCAGTTTGCAATTCACCTTTGCTCCGTGTTGGTGAATTGATTCCAAAAGGTCTGTCGTTCTCACTATGAAAGCAGATCTATTCATTATTCCCTTGCAATAGCTTCTTTTTTGGCATGATTGTCATTCCTACTAGTTTGCACCACTTCAAAATGCATGTCAATCTTCTGCACATCATTAGTGATGCAAGCGGCAACAAGGTGAGGATAGGGCCATTCCAAGCCCTGAGCGGGGCAACTTTAGCAACTGATCCTTCCTATGCCCCTCAGCAACCCAGGCTGCTCAAGCACACCATTTCCCCTTTGAGAGCTCAGCTTGGGAACTACGGTATATATATATATATATATATATATATATATATATATATATAATGACAGGATATGTGATCCATTGGTTTTGCAACTACTTGTCTCACTGAGCTGCAGTCTACCCATAATTGCAAGTAGTTGTATATACAATGGATCACGTATTCTGTATATATATATATATATATATATATATATACATACAATGCACCCATAGGTCATACCACATGCACAAAGGCAGCATTGAGAGTGTGTGTGGGGGGGGATGGCTGATTTCCCAAAAACTGAGGGGGGATGGTAAACACCCCTCTGCCATTAGTCCCTCCACTCCAGAATGATGTGATTCAGATCTGTTGTTCCCACTTGTTGAACACGCTTCAGAATCGATTCTTTTCAAAAGAACCACCAAAAAACTAATGTCAGGAAACAGCAGGGTTTTTGCGTTTGCCTCCTTTCATCATGATTGAAACCAAGCACAGTAAGATCGGAACCGGTTTCAAGTGGGAACACAGTCATATAACCTAATCAGCAATTAGCTTTAAATCATAGTGAGAATGAGGCCTTCGTTTCAGTCACCCACAATTTCTTTTTTGAGTATTTTGGAATTCCAGATAGGGGAGACTCAACCTGTAGTACTTCTTTCTAATGTTTTTTTAATGTGTCTGAAAAAGCACAAGACACTACAAAGCACAACCCCAACATTCTCCTATATACATATATTCCTCTCTCAAAAAAACCCACTAAAAAAAACAGTAAATAAATAAAAAGATAACAAATAGTGACTTCTCATTTGCCAAGACAAACAGCATATCCCTTAATCCTTTCCCCCAGTCCCTTCATATATAAACCTCCTGTATTCAGTTTACTGTTGATTTTAACATCTTATAAATAAAACAGGAAGAAGAAAAAACACCACTTTCCTTATAGCATCATCTCCTTCCTAATCTAAATAAATAAAATAAATAAAATAAAATAAAAACCAATTATATTTCAAAGTCTGCTGATGCCACCTCCCCCTCTCTTAGCTGCAGATAAGCTGTAAGCGAGTTCCATTCTTGCAAGAACTGTTCTCTGGGTTTCACTTTCATTAGCTGTATTAATTTATCCATCTCCATAATCACTACTAATGTATATATCCATTCATCCTCATGTCAAAAGCCACTGAGAGGTCTAAAAGCACCAACAAGGTCACACTACCCCTGCTGATGCTCAGACGCAGGTCGTCGGTCAAGGCAACCATGGCAGTCTCAACTCCAAATCCCATCCTAAAGCCAGTTTGAAATGGGTCTAGATAATCTAGATGCCTCTCAATAGGACCAAACAAAGTTCCTATGACGAGTCTTGTCGGATAGGAGTCAAGTTTTCTGCCAGTTGTGCCAGTTGTGCTCTAGTCGTTGTTCAACCCACTTTATTTTCCTAAGCTCTGATGTATACCATGGCGTACGATTTGGAGCAGGATGGAAAGGATGCTTGGGAGCGATCATGTTGATAGCCTTGGTAAGATCGGTGTTCCAAGTATTAACCAAAGCTTCGACAGGGTCACCGACATTATCTACGATTAAAACCTCCAAGGCTTTTTGGAATCCAATTGGCTCCATTAGCCTTCAAGGGTGGACCATTCTAATGGGTCCACCACCCCAAATGGGGCGGATAGTGGCTCTTAGTTCAGTCTTGACCAGGAAATGATCTGTCCACAACAATGTGGTGGTTTTCTTATAGCATCACCTTGGCCCACAGATATTCCTGTTCCGTACTAAAGACCTGCACAGTGTGTGGGCCCGACAACCAATTGGGATAGGGCCATGCTTGTCATGGATTCCATGAACTCCCAAGCTGCACCCATTAAATTTAACAGACTGGTCTTGAGTGGAATGTTGAAGTCGCTCAGAACTAAAAGTCTGGGTGACTCCAACAGCAACTCTGAGACCAGCTGTGTCAGCTCAGTTAGGGAGTCTGCTAGACAACGGGGTGGTCGGTAGACTAGCAGAATCCCCAAACTATCCCTGGTCCTCAGGCTAAGGTACATACACTCAAAGTGGACTGTGTTCTGGACAGGTATCCTGGTCAAGGTAAGGGTGCTTTTATAAACCAGGGCCACCCCAACCCCTCCCACATCCCCTCACCTGCTCACTGACAGAATACCCAGGTGGCAGGGCTTGGTGCTTCCTGAAGTCATAAATAAATAAATAAATAAATGTGTTTATAGACTCATAGGGTTGGAAGAGAACACAAGGCTCACCCAGTCCAGCCCCCTACCATGCAAGAAGACACAATCAAAGCACTCCAGCCTCTGTTTAAAATTCTCAATAAAAGGAGTCTCTACCACACTCAGTATATTCCATTGCTAACAGTTCTTACCATTAAGATAGTCTTCCTAATGTTTAGGTAGAACCTCTTTTCCTGCAGTTTGAATCCATTGTTCTGTGTTCTAGTCTCTGGAGCAGCAGAAAACAAGCTTCCTCCATGCACAATAATGACATCCCTTCAGAATTTTAAACTGACTGATGCTTGAGCAGGGTTCAAGTTTCTCACAGACATAATGCTTTGAGAGTAATCCTGACTTCCTGATTACTCTAAATCTAAACTATCCTTAAGGAATGGATAAGTCTACTAAGAAATCGCACACATCTGGAGATCGGTAAATGCCACTTCTTAGTGAAGATGGACTATTGTTTTGCCCATTGGGACATTAAATTCCATTTCTGAGGTCTGTTGTCTAGCCAGTCAGCCAGCCAACCAATCAGAACATTATTTTATTTATTTATTTTCCATTTATAACTCACCTCTGTGGTTTCAGAAATCCAAAAAATGAAGAAATCTTATATGTCAGAGTTGCTGGCCAGTTCTAAATAGGTATACCACTGTGAAAAATAAATGAATATCTGAATATATCTTGAGAAACAAACTCCAGGAAATATGTTTATGCAAGAGTCACTTGGAGGAGGGATGACAATAGAGCACTCAAATTCCCCAGATGCTTTAAACTGCAGTGTTGAACAACTTCAGAATATATTGGTTTGAGCATTGGACTAGGTCTCTGGGACCAGGGTTTCAGTCCTTGATTAGTCATGGAAACCCACTATGGGGGGTTGCAGACTGCCAGGAATAGTGCAAATTGAGTCCACTTTAAGGGTTAGGGTTAGGGTTAGGGAATCATGGGAACTGTATTTTATTGTGGCACCAGAACTCTCTGACAGAGAAGGCTCAATGTCTCAGAAAAAAATTCCCATGATTCCCTAGCACCAACCCTAACCCTTAAAGTGGACTCAATTTGCACTATTTCTGGCAGTCTGCAACCCCCCTATGTGACCTTGCGCAAGTCATTTTATCTCAGTTTCAGAGAAAGGCAATGTTAAATCTCTCTGACTGAGGGCCATTGCTGACTGATCCAAAGGGTTGGCCTGGGGGTAGAGTTGGGGTGGGGCAGCTGCACAATGGCTGCCCCAACCCCACACCAATGTTGTCCTGACACCGCATGGCCCTTTCAGCATGGCATGCAGACATGCTGCACTGAAAGGGCATGGAAGAGCTGAGGTGGCAGCTCTTAGGGTGGCCTTTTTCTGCCACTAAAAGGAGCGGCATTTTGTTGCTGTTTTAGAGGCGGCAAAAGGAAGGATCAGGGCCGCAACATGGGGTTGCCGCGACCCTGATCTGCTGCTCCTGGGGTGGCTCTCTGCTGCCCCAAACGGGCTGTCTGCATCAGCCCCAAATCTTGCCAAACCCCCCCCCTATATTAGGGTTGTCACAAATTGAACTTGGATTGAAACAACAAACAAACAAATGATAACAAAATGTTTCACGTAAACATTTTGCTTTTTGGCCAATATTTGATACATTTTTATATCAATTCACATTCTTCTCTCTATTACAAACATTGGTATCAACCCATGATATTCAGCACTTCTTTGCTAACATGACAAAGTGCAATTGTACACCTTTTCCTACTGAATTGTACCTGCAATCTGAAAAGTTCTTCCACCCCCTATGAAAATTTATTTCATGGTTGTGTATTGTCTTTAAAACTGAATAGTTTAGAAACATGAAAGAATGAAGTGCTTTTTCTCTCCATCTTCCTGGGAAGGAGAAAGTAGGTTAACGTTGACAATGAACAATCACAACTGATTTTAACTGCTTTCAATGTTCTAGCATATGAAGACGAGAGAAGCACATTTTCTGGGCATCTCTAGGCCTGAGCTTCTAAAACTGTTGTAAATTGTCAGTTAGGCTGGAGATAAAAGCTGTCATGCTAAATTACAGTGGATGAGGAAGCAGCACGGAGTTTGCAAGTGAAATGCCAGCATGGGGCAGTGACTTTAAACTGATGACAGGTTGGCATGCTCTGTAGGAGCTAGAATATTGATGGAGTTATAGCAGAGTTTTGCTGCCCATCTAAGGCCCTGTGAAGCTTCTTGTATATATTTTTATAAGCATTTCTTTTTTATCTTCTTCCATTTTAAAGGTAGAAATAGCTCAAACCTTATTTTCATAGGGAGAGGTCATCTGTTTCTTTATTTTTAAAACCCATCTTTCTTTTGTAGTATCTTACTTTTTAATGTTTTGAATGAGCTATTTGAGTTTCTGTACAGTCCAGTGCATAAAGATAGAAAATAAAGGAGTCCACTGAAGGACAAAATCTTCTCTTAGAGCATGTCTTTATGAGAATCTTGAGTTCAGGCACTTTTGCATCCAAAGCAAAAAAATAAATCAAATCAAATCAAAAATCAAAATAGCATCCTTCCTTAAGGGTTTCAGAGGGATATTTTCTGTACTTCTTGCATGAGGCTATAAATGGCCCCACAAATACATTTAGATCAGAGGGATTATGAATGTGTGTATTGCTAGAAGCTTTGACCTCTGAGTACATCTGGAGGGTTTTTTAATGTCCTTAGTAACCTAGCATATATTTTAACACAGAAAGACACACATACACATGCTTCATATCTGATATAACCATTGCTTTAAATCCAACAAAATGCTTGTGGAGTGGAAATCCTCACTGGCATAATTGCATTGAATTACATACTGTGCAAAAGTGTTGCACAACTGAAACTGTATTGGATTGCACTGCCTTAAAAATGTTTAACCTCTGGCACAATGGGACTTGTGCTAGTGCAATGATATTGTTGGATATAGGCTATTTTATTTCATTTGGGAAAAGATTCTCAGAAATCCAAGTAGAGACTACCACATCCTCTTAAACAAGGCTGACTGTATGAAGAGAGACTACTGCCTTGGACAAATGAATTTGTGTAGCAAATTGGTAGTTAATTTATTGGTTGCTATAAATTATTGTTATTGCCAGAGAAGGACTTTTCAATTCTAGAATTGTCTGCCACAGATTTTTAATTATTTTTTTATTAAAAAGTATAATATAAATAATCTTAAATGTTCCATATTTTACATTACAGCCATATATAAATTTTAACACAACATATACCTATTTCAGCTTCAACTATACAATTATATAATTTACTTCCTTCCCAATGAAACTGGAATGCTTCTCCACTGGCATATTTTAAATATACAAAATACTTTATTTATTTATAATATAAATGCTCCTCTTTTTTGATATCTACATGTTCTTTTTGAAAGAGATACAGAAGCAAATTGACCACACTTGGGTACTTTGTACTCCTTATACTTGTAATCCATCAGATTATGAGTTTAACCAGCTTTAAAAAAGCTGTGAAGACGGATCTCTTCCAGCAGGCATTCCTTGATTAGATCCCGGCCTCAGGAGCTGTGCCTCCCTAACTCTTTCTGTTTGCTTATCTGTGGGTTATGTCTATTTGTAATTGTCTTAATTATCTTGGTTTTTTTCTTTGATTTTATTTCGATTTTAACATGTGTAGTTAATAATTTTTATGGGGGAGAGTGGGGTTTGGGGGGTTTTTGTTGGTGTGTGGATGATGAGTGTTGTAGTGATGCCTTTTGGCACCCAGCAGAGTCTGCAGGACAAGCTGGCTGCTGTGATCCACAGCCACTGTGTAGATTTGCCATCAACTGGCTCAGCTTCTCTTCTCCAGCATCCTGTCTTCCTCAGTCAAGAAGACACATTGTAAAGTCCAAAAGCATAGCTTTATTAATGCATATAAAAAGTAAAAACAAGATAACTAAGTAAAATCCATTGTGATGAACTTGTCCAGTTCAGCCATATAAGATTACATCTTTAACAATCCCAAAAGCATTAGGATCCAACGTATTGCAGTTAAAACCACTGCATCCACACACGTGCTCACATCTTGAACAATAAAACAATTCTAGACAAAGGACTCTCTAGGCCCATCCCATACTCCACCTTCTAGGTGTTAACTTTACGTTAATTGGATAATGTCTGTATGATGTATGCTAACCAGCCTCTTGCTGTCCATCATCCACCACGTGAGTAACTTTCCCAAGCTAACGATGTTTACAAAAACCATAATATAAACAATACCTCTTTCCCATAGAATGGAGTCTTGTTAGCTTCTTGTTTTGGCTAAATCACACCTGGGGCTGATAACTATGAATCAAGCTCTCAGAAAAACAACTTTTCACAGCATGGAAAAATATAGACACACATCTTTTACATTTCAACATTTTAACATTGACTCTATATCCCATTTAAACCTAACAATCCCCTCCTGAAATGTATAGATGTGTGAGAATTGTTGTTGTTGTTATTATTAAAACCATCTAAGCACAATGTTTGATTCTATATATTTAAAATGACATCTCAATCTGTTATAACAATTGTCAAAGTTGTTCTATCTCTAGAACCCTTTGTTAATATATCTATAGTGTTGTGTCTTGGCTTTAAACTCTAGGCACACAATTTTATTTTAAACCAACTCTCTCTAGCATTTTGTTATAAAACTCTAACGTATCTTGACCTATATTTTTAACATTTTTAACACCTTTGTTTTTGTCATAAAAATGTATGTCTGTGAATCTCTATATATCACAATTGACAACTCACAATTTAAATCTTATAACTGTTTAATCTATTTTATCTCATCTAATGTTATATATATTTGTCTTATCAGCACTTAAAACTTTATCAACACTTATAACTATATATCCTTATTTTTAATCTATCAAACTATTAAGCTTGTCTATATTTAAACAACAATCTTTAAACTGACTATCATATAATTTTAAAGCAAATAAACTATCTATAAAACACTCTTATTTTAATGTGGCTATTTTAAATCACAAGCCTCTATCTCTAAAAAAAGCTTATCAAATGTTTTATTGTTGTTTAATCTATTATTTTAAAACAATTGTTTTTTTTTTAAACACCTATAACAACATAATTATAATCTATTATTGTCAACTATAAACATCAAACCTTTTATAAAGCCTCTCTATATCTGGATATTTAAAACTCTCTGTAATTTTACTTTAAACAAAACCTATTGACTTTAAACTTGTCACTATCTCTTGTATTCTGTAAATCACACTTTTTAAACTCTTTTTATGTTGACTCACTAAACACATTTTATCAGCAGACTAGTAACCTCAAAAATAAAATCTCAAAAATCAAAACCTTTAATAACAAATCTCTCTAAACAATCTCTTTTTTTTGAACCTCCTGAATCTAAACAACCAAAGCTGTCATCTCTTTGTGTTAACACATCAGCATTTAAACAAGCAATCTCAAAACCAAAATGTTGAACTTATTAGCCCCTCTTTACTGTTAAAAGCTTATTTTAGTCACAAGCTCTCAGCCTCAGACTGTTTTTTTATCAATGTTTTTAAACCTTTGTTGAACAAATCTTTTTGTTATTAACCTAGCTTTGTATTTTTATTTGCCATCAGGCATCTTTTATTTTGTATATCCATTTATCTTGTGATTTTTGTTTTTAGGTCTATCAACCACATTTTAAACACCTCTTTGTCAATTTTAAACACTTAAACTTTTTGTTGTATTGTAGTGTATCATTTTCTCTCTCAATAGGAAAAAACCTTTTATAACTTTTAAAAACCTCTGAAACTCTTTAAAACTCTTTAACACTGTGTGAAACTCTTTAAAACTCTCCTTGAAACTCTCCGGCTCACCAGCCACTTATGTATAAACTCTTGTCCTTTGTATAATAAACTTGTGTGTTGTTTTTCACTCTCTATTAATTTTTTTTTTTTGACATAACATGTATCATTTTTGGACTTGTGTGTCTTTTGATTTTTGTCATTCTATCTTTTAATGATCTTGTCTGTATTGTCTGACCTAAAGTGTTTTCCTCACTTTAAAAAAAAATGTCTGTCTTTTGTGTGTTGTGTGTCCCTCCATTTCCTGACACTTGTGTGTTTTAAACTGTCTCATCTTTAGTAAAACCACTTGTTTGAATGTATCTTTTTTTCAACTTAGAACCATAAAGTTGGAAAAAACCATAAGGGCATCTAGTCTAACCCCCTGCCATGCAGGAACTCTCAATCAAAACTTGAATGTTTTTCACAATTGTTATTTTTTAAAACATTAAAACTTTTTCCCACCATCAAGGTGAAATCTCCAACTGTTATTTTTGAATATTTTCTAACACCATTTTGACACTTTGGTTTAATTTTCCTTTTAAAACATGTTGGCACATATATCTTTGTATATTGTCTAAAACCTGTTAAATATTTTAAATTCAGTGGATCCCACATAACATGTGTAACAATGTGGGATTTTTTTTTTCTCTCAGCCAGTTTTTCAAACTGTGAGCCAAAATTTTTTTTTCCAGTCTGTGAGCAAAGACCCTTTGTAATTAATTTTTTTTTTATTTATCCATTGTTAAAAACTTTCAATTATATCACATCTCTGTCTTAAAACTCTGACATATGAAAACTCTGGAAAATCTATCCATAATCACTAAGAAAATATTTGTTGTCACCTAGTAACTCACACTTGTCCCTTTTGTTTAACAGCAACCTCAACAGGTCATTTTTGCAATTCACTTGTTCTGGTTTTGTCACAGGAAAAACCTTGACTTTTTACTCTGTGGCAAACCAAACATCTCCCAAATCATTTGTATAATAAAACATTTTTAAAAATCAGGATCTATATCTCACCAGCTTAACAAGCTATCAAATCTTATGTTTTCTAGAATTTTATATTGATGTGTATAACCAGAATGTAATGATTCATTTTCTATACCTGCACATTTAGCATTTGTCTTATTTTGTATAAAACACATATTTTTTCTCTTATAGCTTTTGTACACACCTCCCCAGCCGGGGTGATTTTATATTTTTTTCCCCACAAAGCTCAGTGTATATCCCCTGACCACCAGCTAAACACCTTTTGTAAAATCAGGTATACATAAAACATTTTCAAACTTTTCTCACCAAAACTTGGTATGTAGACATTTCTCAATTTCTTTTTAACATCTCTTACCCCTCCATCAGCTAGATAAACATCTTTAAGATTGGAGGATTTCTTTATTTTTCAGCAAAACTGTAACATATGTCCCAGAATATATAGACTCTTGTCCTCAGGTTTCACCTGTTTGAGTCACAGTCACAGCTCTGTAAAACAGCTTGTAACTTCTCTGTTTCTCCCAATGTCTCTGGGTTGTAGATAGATTGTTGATTGTAGCAAACATCCTTGCATTGTCATTTTTAAAACTCTTGTTTTGTCGGCAGTAAAAACATCGATTTGCACTCCGTGCATCAGCTGTCTTTTTTTTCAGGACGCATTTTCTTGACCTCAAGATGCTGTCTCAGGCTTTTTTTTTTTTAAGCCTATATTTTTGGCTTTTTTAAGCAAACTGCTTCTTTTGGCATTTTCTGGCCTCTTCAAGCAAACCGCTTGGCTTAACAGATTTCCATCTTTTGGAACCTCAGGCCTCCAGCAAAACTTTTGGCATTTAGCAACACCGTTGCAGCCTTTGAACTTCAGGCATCTTAGCAAACCTGCTATAGCCCCACACAGCATTGACCACTGTGTAAAATTTTACCCCCACCAGGGATTTTTGTATTTTTTCTCCAAGAACTGTAAAGTCCTTTGACCACAGCATTTATGACAAAGTTGTGTAGAAAACATTCATTCTTTCTTCAGTTCCCAAAACCTTTGGCTGAAGAAACATCCTCTCCCAAAACTTTAAACTGTAACTCAGAGAGGGGTAACAGAATGAGTTCTCTTGGCTTAGGCAACCGCCTGTGTCCAGCAATCATGTTGCATTTTAAACTGCATATATTGCAACATGTATTCTGTGACTCAAGCCCCAGCTGCTTCCATATCAAACAAAATGGCCTTTAACAGAGTCTTTTGCAGCTTGAACAAAAACAAAAATTTCACTGCATTGAACCCACAGTATTCTCAGCATTTTTAGCCTTTGATTTTTTTTTGCATCTTACTGTTTAAAGAGTGGAGTCCTCAGACAACCTGTCTTTAAAGAGTTCTGCACTCTGCCACCGGCGAAACAGCTTAGCAGTAAACTTTTATTTTTACTTACATCTGAAGATTTGAAGCCACCTCTGCTTTTCCCAGCAACCGCTGAAGCATGGTTTTCTTGTCCTGGCACAGCTGAAGTCGTGGATAGGCAATACTTGCCTCTTGGCCACATTGCAAATTTGTGATCTGGACTCTTGGCCCATTTGTCCTCCTGGACATTTGTCCTCTTTGTCCTCTGGCAGACCAGCCACCTCTGGCAGACAAGCCACTCTTTTGGCAAAAACAGTCTTAACTGGCAGACTAGCCACAAACTGGCAAACAGGCCATAACTGGCAGAAAAGCCATAACTGGGCCCATAACCCTTGTTGGTGTGTGGATGATGAGTGTTGTAGTGATGCCTTTTGGCACCCAGCAGAGTCTGCAGGACAAGCTGGCTGCTGTGATCCACAGCCACTGTGTAGATTTGCCATCAACTGGCTCAGCTTCTCTTCTCCAGCATCCTGTCTTCCTCAGTCAAGAAGACACATTGTAAAGTCCAAAAGCATAGCTTTATTAATGCATATAAAAAGTAAAAACAAGATAACTAAGTAAAATCCATTGTGATGAACTTGTCCAGTTCAGCCATATAAGATTACATCTTTAACAATCCCAAAAGCATTAGGATCCAACGTATTGCAGTTAAAACCACTGCATCCACACACGTGCTCACATCTTGAACAATAAAACAATTCTAGACAAAGGACTCTCTAGGCCCATCCCATACTCCACCTTCTAGGTGTTAACTTTACGTTAATTGGATAATGTCTGTATGATGTATGCTAACCAGCCTCTTGCTGTCCATCATCCACCACGTGAATAACTTTCCCAAGCTAACGATGTTTACAAAAACCATAATATAAACAATACCTCTTTCCCATAGAATGGAGTCTTGTTAGCTTCTTGTTTTGGCTAAATCACACCTGGGGCTGATAACTATGAATCAAGCTCTCAAAAAAACAACTTTTCACAACATGAAAAAATATAGACACACATCTTTTACATTTCAACATTTTAACATTGACTCTATATCCCATTTAAACCTAACAGTTTTAGTTTGTACTCTCGATGTAATTTTAACTGTTGTAAGCTGCCCCGATTGTTTTTACAGAGGGGCAGGGTATAAATTATTATTATTATTATTATTATTATTATTATTATTATTATTTGGGGTACAGAGGACATTTCTGTTCTGTTTCCCCTCAGGAAGAAAAATGTCAAATGCCAGTCCCTTTGTTGAATCCAGTCCATGAAACAAATTCTTTATTTTAATGGAGCTATGCACATTATTGAAAGGGAACAGGGAGGTTTATGCAGCATCTTCATTTTGGTTCATTTTGACAAGATGAGCTTAGTGCTGTACAGTTCCAAGTCAAATTACCTGATGCCAGAACAGAGAGAAAAACTTCTTTTTCTAATGGGCAAGGATTTGTAACACACCAGATAGAAAGCTGCCTTTATTTATTTTCTCTCACTTAAACCCTGCCTATAATGGAAATCAAATGTTACTCGTTTTGGTGAAAAATATTGCATTTTCTGGAGCATGAAACAAGCAAATCAGTCCTCCCACTGAATACATTAAAAAACTGAGAAGGTGACTTCCAGTCGCAGTGTAAGGTGTTCGGACATGGTTGAGAGGAGCTCTTCCATTGCATTCACCAGAAGGCAGTAAAAGACCCCAAAGCTTCTTTTTTCCTTTGGGGTCTAAATATCAATCCCCTGGGAAGGTGATAGATAGATACCGGAGCTTGAAGGAAGTCCCCCCCCCTCGCCCAAGTTAATGGAGTGGTGGAAGAACTGAAAAGCAGCTGTTCTGCCTTCATGGTTGCCTAAGAAGAGCCTTTAACTTCCACACGACCAATGTATTTACTATACAACCTAGTTGTGGAAAAACATTTGTGAATATAATAGCTAAACATCTGATTTTTTTTACTTTAGTTAAATGATCTGGAAATAAGATACCTATTTTTTCTTTAATTGTTGATCTGAGCCTTGTTGGAACATGGAGAAACCATAATGAACTATATTAATTTAAAGAATAAGCTAATGTTGAGAAACTAAACCAACAAAGAGACTTGGCATTTGTGGTAGTTGGAGAAATCTCAAAAAATTAATTGTAAGACTTTAATTTTGGACTATATTCACTTTAAAGACTATCAAATTCTATTCTCCTTATTCTCCTTATTATTTAATCCACTGTACAATAAGCTACAGCTGTAACAAAAACTGTAGATTCCCAGCCTTTCAATTGGAGAATCAGGTGTTGTGGACCAAGCAGAGAAAGCAGACAAAGCTGGGAAAGTGGAGCCAGACCAATGAGCTGCAAACTGCAAATTAGCTGCAGAGAAAGCTTGCGAAGAGAAACAAAAGGCTTACACTAAACAATTAAAGGCAAACAACACACAAAAGACCTCCTTGACACAAAGATTGGGAGAAAGCAATCCAACAAAAAATATAGGAGTTCGAGCTACAACTGCCCACAGTAAAAACTTCAGATCTCTAGAATTCCAAGTGGTGGTGAATTACGTGACACAAACGAAGCAAAGCCAGACCAAATTAATTGCAGAGAAAGCACTCAAGGAGAAGCAAAGAGACTCCCTTGGCACAAAGGAAAGAACAGGAGAAAGCCTCAACTCATCATTTAATATAAAACATTGAAATAGAAACTGGGAGTTGGAGATGGAGACAGAGAATCCAAGAGATGGAGAAATCTATGTGGAAGAGCAGAGGAAACAAGAGGATAGAAGACATTAAAGACTACAATGAGGAAAGGAATATCAAGAGGGAAAGAAGTTAAGCAGCCCCCCCCCCAAAAAAATTAATACAATAGAGGGAAACTTGAGGAAGGAGGTCATAAAGATAATAAAAGAAAACAACAGAAGCCAGAAAAATTAGAACTGTGTGGGAGGAAGAAGGTAACTGGAGTTAAAACAAGGGGAAATTTAAAATGTTGAATTTATCAATTTATGCCAGATGAGTCAAAGTAAATTGCCTTTGCAGACTGCTAGAAATAGTGCAAATTGAGTCCACTTTAACTGCCCTGGCTCAGTGCTAGGGAATCATGGAAATTGTATTTTTTTCTGAGACATTGAGGGCCTTTGCAGACTGCCAGAAATAGTGCAAATTGAGTCCACTTTAAGGGTTAAGGTTAGTGCTAGGGAGTCATGGGAATTGTTTTTTTTTTTTTTTTCTGAGACATTGAGTCTTCTCTGTCAGAGAGCTCTGGTGCCACAATAAAATACAGTTCCCATGATTCCCTAACGCTAACCCTAACCCTTAAAGTGGACTCAATTTGCACTATTTCTGGCAGTCTGCAAAGGCCATCAGTTTCTTCTTCTGTTTATATGAATTATATGAATTGATTTTTCAGTTATCTCAGCAAAATAGCAAACTGAGTAATCTCCTATAATTGGAAAAATATAATTTGTGGAGACTGAGAATAGAAGTTTGATTTAAGCTTTAAGCCAGGTAAAGAGATAATTAATTGATATCTAGTAGGAAATAAATTACTGATATTTACTGATATTTTCTAAGCTAGACCATTAATTTATGAACTTAAATCAATTACAGGAATCAACAATCAATTTTCAGTAACTGATATTTGTAAATGATCTGATTGCAGGGGAGTTAACGATCTTTTGGGAAATTCTATTGTAAATACATTTTACTATAATAGACTAATTAATTATTGTGGGAAATTTTTGCTGAGTTATTTAAATGAACTGTTTTTACTGATAAAAGGGAAATGAATTTTTTTTTGTTGAGCAACTAAAATGAATGTACTGATGTAAAGGACCTGAAATCCAAAGAGGAAAGGATAAGAATATTTTATTGAACAGACATAGCAACTTTTCATATATGTAAGTTAAAAGCAGAGGTGGGAAAAAAATATAATCCCTAACTGTCGAAGCTGATTAGAAGTTAAGGATAATCTACTAATTAAATTTAATTCGCAACTTTTTCTCTCTCTAATCATATGAGATTAAGTGTATGTTATATCCTGGATAGTTGATTAACTTATTTTAAATACACCTGTTTGATTGATTCTGAAAACTGATTTGCATATAAAGAATTAAAAAATATATATAGGGAACCTATACTATTGAACTAATAATAAACCTGAAGATAAAGGTTCCATACAATAAACAACCAAAGCCATACCATAACTAAACTCTGAAACAAAAGATGGCAACTATAGTAAAATCACAACAAAAATACAACCACCCTCCACAAGCAGAAGAGTTTCTGTTGAAATCCCAACTAAGCAATCTGACCCTCCTCAAATAATCTTGGAAGAAATGTGAAATTTTAAACAAGAAATCAGACAAAACTAAAAAAATAGACAAGAACCTAATGAGAACCTCAATAAAAGCTTGGAAGAGATGATAAAACTTGGATTTAATAACAAGTGAAATAACCAATATAAAAGGAGATCTTCATACTCCAAAAGTAAGAACAGCACAATTGGAAGATAATACAAAAACAGTCCAGGAACAACAGAAACTGGAAGAAAACACAATACTGATTCAAGAAATGAGATATTGTGAGAAGTGTTTAAAATTCAGAGGAATTTCTTAAATGAGTAATGAAAACTTGTACACCAGAATAATCTCTCCATTAGCAACTTACTTGGTACCTTCAGAAGAAGGGCTATCAAGAGATGTAGATAAGTTATTCAGAATCATATCTCAAAAGGCTAAAGAAAAACATCTTCCAAGAGGTATTGTAATAAGCTTAACTAGATCTTGAATAAGAAACAAAATCCTACAAAAAGTTATAATGAAGCATTTAGACTGGAAGGCAAGAATCTTTGAAGACATCCCTATTGAGATCTTAAATACGAGACAGGATTATAAAGTCTTAACAAAATTCTTTAGCCAAAAAAAAAACAAAACAAAAAAAAAAAAAACCAAAATCCCAAACCTACTCATGGGACAGACTAGAAGGTGTCATATTTAACTACAAACAGAAAAGGTATAAGATAAACACCAAAGAAAAAGTCAAAACCTTTCTCAATCGCTTTACACAGAGAATTTACAGAAAAGGAGGAAGAGCAAAAACAGTCTCCTCCAAGGACTGTGTTCGCAGTCTGGGGGTTCTCCTAGATTCGTCGCTTCACATGACTAGTCAGGTGAATGCGGCGGTCAGGAGTGCCTGTTATCAGCTTCGGCTGATACGCCAACTGCGCCCTTATCTGGATGTGAGGGACCTGGAAGCAGTGGTACATGCCCTGGTAACCTCACACTTGGACTACTGTAACACGCTCTACATGGAGCTACCCTTGCGCCTAACTCGGAAACTACAATTGGTACAAAATATGGCAGCCAGGTTAATTACTGGAACATCCAGGAGGGAGCACATAACACCGGTGCTTAAATCCCTCCACTGGCTGCCGATTAGTTTCCGGGCACAGTACAAGGTGTTGGTTTTAACCTATAAAGCCCTACATGGCTTAGGTCCATCTTATCTTAAGGACCGCCTCCTCCCATATGATACCCCCCGCGCCTTGCGGTCCTCTGGGAGGAATCTGTTACAGCCAATAAAGACCAGGCTGTCTCAGACCTCCCAGAGGGCCTTTTCCACCACTGCCCCAAAACTATGGAATGGCCTGCCGGACGAGATCCGTCTGACTACCACACTTGCTGCTTTTAAGAAAGCGGTAAAGACGGATCTCTTCCGATAGGCCTTCCCAGAATAACATCTGCAGCAACGAGATGAGTTAATTCTTCTTCTCCGAGCTGGCACAATTGATCTTTTGGTTTTATTATATTATAGTATTTTAATCTAATGCATTGCCTTGTTTTAATCTTTTTCAATTTAATTCTGTTTTAAGGGGTGGGAGGGAGATTGTGGGTGCTGGGTCTGTTTTAATTTGTTATATTTTAAATGCTGTAACCCGCCTCGATTGCAATGCAGAGAGGCGGGCTATAAATAAAACTAATAATAATAATAATAATAATAATAATAATAAATTTTTTGTATCCCGCCCCTCTGTCAAAGCAATCAGGGCAACTTACGACAATAAAATACTAAATAAATTTTAGAAAATATTATTGGAAAGACAACTTGAACAGGAGATAATCAAAGATTCTATTAATTTATGGGCAAAAGACCTAGGTCATAAAATAATGCAGTATGCAAGAAAAAAAGACCTGGAAATCAAAATCTAAGAGAAAATTTCCAGAAGATGGAACTTTGTTGGTACCTCACCCCAGAAAAGATGACAAAAATATACAAAAAGACCACTAATGGTTGCTGGAAATTCCATAAGGCAAAAGATATATGGTTTCATGTCTGGTGGAAATGTATGAAAATCAAAAATTTCTGGAAACATATACAGATTTAGCATCTGTAATATGATAAATATAAGCTTCAACATGCTTCCAGAAATCTATTTGCTGAATATGACTAATGAAATCCCCCAAAACTCAGCAATGAAGCACTTGAGAAAGATTCTTTATATGTCTACCACGGCAAGATTACTCATAGCACAACTCTGGAAATGTGATAAACTATCTACTATAGATGACTGGTTATTAGAAATACAGGACATGATTGAAATAGACAGACTAACACAACTTATAAATAGAAAATCAGAAGAAAATATAGAAAAGGAATGGGAAGCAATTACAAACTACTGCAAAGAAAAATACAAACCAGACTTCACCTAACAAGGCTCTCTTCACTATTTCTAAAATTTAATAATGTTAGCATTATACATACTGAAGTTATCATTATGATAACAGCTAAGAGAAATAGTAATAATTTATGAAAATCAATCACAAGATCAAATGTTACTGAGGAAGGTCATTTAGCCTTAGCAGACTGCTAGAAATAGTGCAAATTGAGTCCACTTTAACTACCCTGGCTGAGTGCTAGGGAATCATGGAAACTGTATTTTTTTTCCTTCTCTGTCAGAGAACTCTGGTGCCACAATAAACTGCAGTTCCCATGATTCCCTAGCACTGAGTCAGGGCAGTTAAAGTTGAGTCAATTTGCACTATTTCTGGCAGTCTGCAAAGGCCCTTAGAAACTAAGAAAATACACTGAACTACAACTATTTTGGTTGTAAATATGGTAAAACCAAATAAGACAACTAGTTTCAGTGGAAACTTTATTAAAATGTTGGTAGTTTTATTTGTGATGTGAATTCTTTGTAAATAATGGCAATAACACAGTACAATGTAATTTACTTTATAAGTTACAAAATAAAAAAAAATATTAAACTTGAAAAAAAACTGGGAAGGTGAGGAAGAATAATGGCACTAACTTCCATCAATGAAATTCCTTTTGCGTGTATTGAGGATGAGTGATGGGCTGGAAATAAGTGGGGGACTGATAGATCCTCGTGCTAATTAATTGAACATCAGTAGATTTGCAGGAATCATTGAGCAAAATGCACCCAGAAATCATCTTCTTTCTGCTCTACTGTAAAATAAAAAAGTACTCTAAATCTAATTGTTTATTCCAACTACAGTAGACCCATTAGATCAAAGGAAACTTGATAAAACAACAATTAATTCACATTCTATTGAGTGAGTTCATTCCAGCTGACACTTGGATTTAGACCATTATCTTTTGCAGCACCCTCAAATCCATAGAGTGCCCCAAATGAACCTAAACATGTCTATTCCACTTACAAATCTGGTGGTTTTCCTCCTTCCCTCTTTCACAGTCTCTCTAAACCTTAGGTAGAAACTTGAAATTGAGCTTTCTAACAAGTCACAATGAGAACTAGAAGAGCTATAATATCACCTATAGTGCAATTCAATCAGTTCTTCAAGCAAGGCTGGGTAAACTCTTATCTGAAAGGTTAAAGAACCATTACAGAATAGTGGCAGACAACTCAAGGCCCTCCAGATGAATGGTTTCCATCAAATTAGTCAGTATAACCAATGGCAAAGATTGGTAGGAAGTGCAGTACAAGATCTGGAGGGCCACAAATGGCCCTCCCTGGTGGCAAATAACAGGGTACTTGATGGACAAGGGGTCTAACATGTTACAAAACACCTATTATTATCTTATTATAATTTTCTGAAACCATGTTAAATAAAACTGAGTAGTATCTTTGTTCATAATACACCCACCTCTTCCTTAGGCTGCACCTGCACTACAGAAATAATCCAGTTTGACACCACTTAAACTCCCATGGCTCAATGCTATGGAACTCTGGGTATTGTAGTTTTGTGAGACATTTAACTTTGGGGCTTTGCAGATGGCGCAAAGCGCCATCTTTGAGCCAAGGAAGGGGAGGGGCAGCCAGACACCGGGCACCCCAACCCCTTCCTGAGGATGTCATCTGAGCGTTCGCTGTTGCACAGAGCGAGTGCTTCAATGACGTCCTTCTGTCACAGCATCCAGACATGCCTCTTCGGGTGCTCTTTCCATGCCTTGAGGAAGGAGTGCTAAAAGAGGGCCGGCCGAAGAGTGGATTGGGGCTGAGGAGTGGGGCAGCCTCAGCCCCAATCCTCAGCTTCTCGAGGTGGCCCCCGGCCAGCCGGCCAGCTGTCTGTAGAGGACCTTTCTCTGTCTGAGAGCTCTGGTGCCACAACAGTTCCCAGAATTCTATAGCATTAAGTCATAGCAGCTAAAGTGGTGTCAAGATGTATTATTTTTGCTGTGTGGATGCAGCCTTTGTGAGAATGAAACTCCACAATACAACTAATATTGATTGACTATCTGGCTTAAGGAACAACTACCATCATCATATGTTCACACAATTCCTGTGTAGGCAAATGCATTACCATTCACCATAATGTTTGATTAATCTTCATTGTGCAAGCAGAGCTTTTCTTGATTCTCAGTTAAATGGAGAACTCCCCTATTTTCTGGGACCTCCATGCTCTCACATGAGTGTTCCTGCAGAGCTTTGAATCAGGGTCATTAAGTGCTAAACTTCCCATTATAAAAGCTGGACTTGAATAATGAATAAATAAGTGGTATAAAATAATTATGACAACTTTAAATGGAACATTTTCAAGTCTTAGCACAATGCTGGCTGCAAAGTAAACTCTGTATATGCAGGCTTTAATTGAGTTTATTATCTTAAACTATGGTTATTGCAGAAAAGGAATCACACAGCAGTATTACAATAAAATTGTGGCCTAGAGAACTAAACCATGCTAGGAATCTTAAAATAAAATTCAAAAGAAAAAGTCAAATAAACTATTAGAAGAAATGCTTATGAGGAGCAGCAGTTATATCCTCTTCTGTTTTTTATGGTATTATTTCTTACTTTGAAAGACTCAAATAGCTCAAATAAAATGAATAGAATCCAAGAGAATCTCAGCTTATTTGCACATCCCAAACCAAGAATTCTCAGAGTTGGCCCTGTCATTATGCAAAATGAAACAACCATATTAGGCAGCAAATGCAAGGGAGCAAAAAGCAGTGGCACATTGCTTAGGTTGTGCATGCCTTGAAGAATGCCCTGCACCCCTAAAGTGGTTCTCTGCCCTTAGGTGCTGTGAAGAATGCTTTCCTAATATTAGTGGTGAAGTAAGAGTCAACTGTCAGTCCAGAATGGTTCTGTTACATGGACCAGGCAGAAGCATCTTGCCTTTTTTCCTTAGGAAACAATTTGGCTTGAATCAACCTTGGCTTAGGGTGGTAGTGTAGTAGGTTAATGAACTGCACTTAGAACATGATCTCTGTAGAAGAGCAACAAGAATCATGCATGTTGAGCATGATAATTGTACATAACAGTTCTCTCTCTCTCTTAACACATACACAGACAGACAGATTTTCCAAATGGTCTGTGTTCCAATGGGTATAGAATATTTCCAACAGAAAAAATATTGCCCTTGAGATCCAGGCTGCCCCTGTCCTGTTTGAAGCTTAGTGCTCCTTTTGCACAGGACAGGGGCAGTCTGAATTTTAAGGAAGTTTACTTTTCAGCTGCTAATTGAGTTGAAACATTATTACCTGTTGTTGTTGTTTTTTGCCCTTTGTCCCCCAGTCCCCACATGGCCAAGAAAAGAAGTGACCTCAGCCTACATTGATAATAATCTCTATACCATCTTAACCTACAACAGAAATAACTTTTGAGACAAGGCCTGTGACTCAAGCATTGCCATTTTTCTTGTCGTGTATGATTTTTAACATCTTTGGGCCAATGAAGAAGCTAGTGAAGCTTTGAAAGTTTGCATGATTTGTTTTCTGCATTTTGGTTGGCCAATAAAATATCACTGTTTTGGAGATTTTTGGATTTTATTGTGTTTTACCTAAGATAAGTGAGACTGTTATAGACATGTCTTAAATCAAACACATTAATTTATAGCCCCCACCCCCCAAAAAAAGACATGATGTACAAGCAATTATAGGCAGTAGAATACAAGTTTTGGATTTATAATGCCACTGTAACATAATGAGGTATTATCTAACATGAGCATGAGGGTGTTATTTTAGGTAATAAAGGCAGGCTGTTATACCAGTAAAAAGGTAAAGGCATTGCCCTTTGACAATGTTGTCAAGTCATGTCTGACTCTAAGGTGCACTGCTTATATCCCGCACTAAGCTGAAGAGCCAGTGGTATCCGAAGATGACTCAGTGGTCATGTAGCCAGCATGACTGCACCAAACACTGTTTATCAGTACAGATATTAAAAATTAGATTACCTGCTCCATTGAAGTCAACTGGGAGTCAATATTCATAGGACTTCATGGAAATTTATGCATGTCATCTTTCTCTGGGCATTGGGGAACCACTCAGAAAAGTGTCTAGACTCATCATTGATGGTCACAACCCCACCCCACTATGTATTGTGACCTGACCATGGAAGCAGTATGTTTATATCAGAAGAAATGATTCCCCTTTGTCATCCTGAAGCAGTAGAAATCTGAGATACATTGGAAAAGAGACTTCTAACTCAACTATACTGTGTGTGGAAAGAACACAGAATAGAACATGTTTTAGCAACAGCCAATCAAATGGTAGACTAGAGGTGTTAAATAAAACCATTGCTGACAGTTGAAGTCTGACTGGGTCTGGGTGGGTAACAGTCCAGAAGAAAGGGACTGTGAGGGCTAAAGTTCAGAAGGGAGGGACTTAGATCTAGGACAGAACTCCAAGTGAGGGAGTTTCAGGGATTTAGGGCCTGTACAGACTGCCAGAAATAATCCAGCTTGAGACCACTTCAACTGCCCTGGCTCAGTGCTAGGGAATCATGGGAACTGTAGTTTTTTCTGAGACATTGAGCCTTCTCTGCCACAATAAACTACAGTTTCCATTATGCCCTAGCACTTAGCCATTTCTGGCAGTCTGTATAGGCCCTAGTTAGCTTGAGGGCTGGTGTAGAAGTAAGGTTGGAAAGACCACAGTAAATAAGGATGGTGTGAGAGTCCTAAAGACTAGTAACAGTTGTTCTTTAGAGTTAAATAGTATGTAACAAAGTATAATAAGAACAAGAGAATGCAACATTGTAACTAATGAAACATTGTTAACCATCATTCAAATAAAGTTTTATTGTTGTTCATTTACAAGCTTGTTAGAGTACAACAAGCTTGGAATTATTATCTATGCTGCTAAAAAATAAAGAAACCAAGATTGAGGAGTAAACCCCTAGATCAGGGGTAGGCAACCTTTTTGAGCCGGGGGCTGATCCCCCAAAGTCGTCCCTTCCGGCGGGCCCGGGGGGGAATGGCGACGTGCGTGCGCACACACCCCACTGCTGTGCGTGACCCCCCGTGCGTGCCACCACCGCTGCTGCCACCGTCGCCGACGCCGCCACTGCACGTGCTGCTGCAGCCGCCTCCACGCATGTTGCGGCTGCCATTTTGTTCTCCAAAATGGCAGCCGCAATGCATTTGCACATGCACAGTACTCCTGCGCATGCGCAAACATGTTGCAGCCACCATTTTGAAAACAAAATGGTGGTTGTGGTATGTGCGGCCAGGTGGTGCCCAAAACGCACGGTGGCGGTGGTAGGCGGTGGCGGTGGTGGCAGGGGTCCGCCTGGGCCGGTAAGCGTGGGGCCCTGGGCCAGAACTGGCCCGGGGGCCATAGGTTGCCGGCCCCTGCCCTAGGTATACATCATATATTGGAGCAGCGGTGGGATCACAATACCCATAAGGCTGCCAACTGAGGGGGAAATGTTAGGTGAAGGAGGGGCTCTTCATTACTGTGAGTGAATGTAAGTTTTAAAACAGGATGAGAATCATGTGACCCTCCAGACCCTCCAAGCAGCCCTGGTGGCGCAGTGGTTAAATGCCTGTACTGCAGCCACTCACTCATAGACCACAAGGTTGCGAGTTCAATACCAGCCAGGGCTGAGGCTTGACTCAGGCCTGCATCCTTCCGAGGTCGCTAAAATGAGTACCCAGCTTGTTGGGGGGCAATCAGCTCACAGTTGTAAACCGCTTAGACATCCCATAGCGTGATATGAAGTGGTATATAAATAAGCTGCTTTGCTTTGCTTTGCAGATGATCTTTGATGGGAGGACCTAGACTTTCTTCCCATGGAGTACGGGGGCTAGGACAGCTGGAACTAACAGCCCAACAACATCTGTCAGGTCACATGATGCCCATGCTTGTTTTAAAAGATAAAGTCCAGACTCACAGTGTTCACAGAGATCCTAAGGCTCATCCAACCAATCCCAGTGTGCTTTGTTAAGTATGGGTTTCATTTCATTTCATTTTGATTTGATTTACCAAAATTCACAAAACTTTAATTAAGGGAAAAGCAAAACTAACAGGTTTGTCCAGCTCTAATTTCACACAGTATTGAAAGGGCAAACTCAGTGCCAATTGGCATGAATAGGCATCTGGCATCTGCAGTTTTGGTATCTGAAATGAAACCTCAGTTGCATCAGCTCTGCAGAATTAAAGCAGTTTGACACTCAGTGGTATGGAATTCTGAGATTTTTAATTTTGTGAGATATTTAGGCTTGGAGCCACAATGATGTATAAACCCCAGGATTCCATAGTATTGAGCCATGGCAGTTAAAAAGGTATCAAACTACAGTGATTCTGCAGTATGGCAGCAGCCCTAATCATTGCTCAGAATTTCTTAGTTGTGCAGATCCCATGTTTGGATTACAGGGAAGCCAAAGTAGTTCCATGCCTCTTAACTTTTTATGATTGGAGGCTTTATTTGATTTAGAAGAATACCATTCATGTGTGAGATTTGTCTAAAAATGATGGAGGAGTAGATGAAACTTCTTGATTGTCTTCTAACCTTCTCCAGTGAGCTCTTTGCAAAACAGGACATCACTAATTTAAACAATAGTTTTTAACACCACAGGCAAAATTATTTTTGGCTACATCAGATTAAAGTGATGATAAAACGTCTTCCTAGAGCAAATATTAAAACACATCAAAACTGAAGGGCTCTTACACAGTACAGTTCTCTGTTTTAAAGAAGCTTTCTTCTGTTCTATGCAAGCAGAGTGGGCAGTTGTAGAAGTACATCATGATAATTCAGCAAGCATTCAGATGAAATTCAGAAGCTGTCAAATTACTTTGTCAGCCACCTCAAGATGCTTCAATATTTTTAAATGTTTCTCTAAAAAGTATTCTGTTAAGAATGTGCTTCTATTACTTCTTTTTCCCTCTGCAGTGTTGGCACACTGTGCTTGCTGCATTATGATTTAATGGAGGCTTAAGTCCACCAAAGAACATATAGTGAGCATTGTTTCCTGTTGATATATTTTTAAAATTTGCATTGTCTATCAATGACTTTCACAGATCATTAACCTTTGCCTTGTTTATCTAAATTCTTCCTGAGTTGGCAATCATTTTTAGACATTTCATCAATCAATCAATTTCACATTAATACTCAGACTATCCATTGTGCAGATTTCTCTCTGTCACATCAAGTCAAATCACTTAAAATATCTTTATAAACCAGTTGTATGAAGTTGGAACATATTTTTCACATATACATTTATGTGTTTTTCACCTTTTTATCTAGCCGTTCTTCTACCCATGGTTTAAAAAAAATCAATTATGATTGTTCATGTGACAATATATTCAGACTGAAAAATCTCTGATTATTTTTGTAATATTATAGGTCATTCTCTTCTGTCACATCAAGTAAAGAGAAATATAGTTACAATTTGCTGTGTTGTTCTGTAGCTTGCCAGTTCATGGTGGTGAAAGCTATTCAAAGCTATTTCTTGCAGATGGGAACAAAGTTGTGGGGAAAAGAAGCAGAACACACCCAGATACATTGGAATATGGCAGCATATCCTGGCAATGCCATGATGATGGTGCCAAAGTTCTTTATGAACCCATTCTGACTGCAAGATTTGTTTCATTATTTTTCTGACACGTATCCTACGCTTTGTAATGGTCTGGTGGCACAGTGGTTAAATCCCTGTACTGCAGCTACTCACTCACAAACTATAAGGTTGTGAGTTCAATACCAGCCATGACTCAGGTTTGCATCATTCCAATTGCTAAAATGAGTACCCAGCTTGTTGGGGGCAATAAGCTTACAGTTGTAAACTGCTTAGAGACTGCATAGTGCAGTATAAAGCAGTATATAAATGAAGCTGCTATTGCTCCTCTGTGCACAATGAAAATGCCAGTTAGGAGGCAAGAAGAATGTGTTTTTTTATTGCTTGCCCATGGACAGTCCGATTTGCCCAGTTTTGTTTTTTTTAAATAACTGAATGTGACTTGATTGAAGGGAGTTAAGAGAATAGGTGTCCTCATAAACAGGTTAGTCAGTTACCTTTGTTAGCAAAGTAAAATAACACTCAAAATCCACAAAACAATGATAACTTTATTGGGCAAACCAAAATGCACAAAATACATGTCACAAGCTGTATGGGCTTCTTCATCCGGCAGAGGTGTTAAATATTATGCAGGAGAAAAAAAGACAGTGCTAGTCACAAGCCTGCATTTTGTCAAGATGTAGCTGTTCTCAGTTTTGGTGCTAAGGAGGGATATTCATGCAGGCAGACCCCTCCTCCTTCTGGCCATGTAGGTACTTCAGGAAATAAAATTTAAGTTCCATTAGCATTTAAGTTCCATTATCTTGTTAATGGAACTTAAATTTGATTTCCTGGAGTACCCACACTGCCAGATGGAGAACTAACCATGTTAGTCTGTGTCACCTGTAAGCTGTTCTGTGATCTCTAGATATATGATGGGATATAAATAAATGAATGAATAAATAAAGTTTATATGTGAAGGCTAGCAATTTCCCTTCTTGCCCATCATTTTTTGTTCACAGCCCCTCAGCAACCCACACTGCCAGTGTATCAACTGCCTTGGATGAATGGGGAATTTATGAAGATTAAATGGTCAAAACAATGGGTAAGAGAAACATGATTGACCTCCCTCCCATTCTTATGCCAGTGAAAGCATAGAATTATAAATAGCATTAGGAATTATAAATAGCAATACTGCTTATCAGTGAACTAACACACCCTAACTGGTTTATACAATGTGTAAGCTAATTGCCCTCAACAAGCTGGGTACTCATTTTAGCAACCTACAGAAGGACGCAAGGCTGACTGGAATTTGCAACCCCTGGAATCAAGCTCACAACCTTGTGGCTGCAGTACAGGCATTTAACAGGCATCACATAGGGCCTTGGCAGATGACTAAGAGTTGTCTTGGAGGCCAGGAAGAGGAGGAGCAGCCGCACACGCGGTGCTCCTTCCTCTTCCTGAGGTTGCCCTCGGAGCTGCCAGCCCTCCGCACGGCTGGCGCTCCCAGGGCAACCTCCCGCCACAGCGTCCGGACACGTTGCGGCGGATAAGTCAGGGAAAGTGCGCCCGACGCGTTTAGGGCGCACTTTCCCTGACTTATGAATGGAGCACTATTTTTGCGCTCCTTTCAGGGACGCCGCAGGAGCGCCGCGGTGTGGAGGCTGCGGTCCCACGGCGCTCCATCCGGCGGCATCCTGGAAGCACTCGTGTGCTTCCCCCCTAAGGCTCCCTGATGCTTTATTTCTCCCCAAATGCTTGGTTCCACCTCAGAATTGTCTTTAATGGGTCAATGGCAATAGCTGATCTACACCATGGTGTCATTTGGATACACAAAACTCAATTATTGTGGGAAACAGTTTTTCCTCCCCTACCATGACTTTTAAATTCAAATGGTTTCAATCTGGGAAATGAATTTCAGTAATAAATCCATCTTGTTGCACTTGGTAAAAGTCTTCTAGGAGCCATCTTCATTATTCATCAACATTATCCTAAGCCAAAGCTTTCTCCAAGCAGTGTTAACTCCAGATAATGGAAAATAAAATCCAGGAAGTTGTGTGCTTGATGAATGAATGGGACTTTGGGGGATAAAGGAGCTGCAATTTCTGTCATTAACAATTACACTTTTATGGACCAAGACAGACTTAAGATGTTAAAATGGGAAATTAATGCAAGGAGGAACACCATGAAATATATAGTCAAGGAGGCATAAGAAAACCATTGAATATATCAGTTTGGAAATGATCATGTATATATAAAAAGCATAAATTAGACAAGTGTCTTTACAATACAGTTTGCAGAAGACCCATCACTATTAATGGATCTGTTATGAGTCTGTAATGTAGAACTCCTTGTACAAAATTACAGATGTCTTTGGGACCCTTTGAATCCTTGGAGGCTGCTGTCTCTGTGATGCTGCTGTAGCAATGATGTGTATGCAAGGAAATGCTAATTAGACAACTCAGATAGTATAGGCTTCAAAATTAATGATGCAGGAGAGAGAAGAAGACAAGACAATGTGTCCTTTAGAAATTAATTAAAATGCACCACTCTGCCCTTTCATGCTATAATGACATTTTTTGGGGGAAATAATTTATGTATTTGAGTCTCTGGTGGGCAGTTGAGGAAACAGTACACTTGTTTGTTTTTCAATTTGTTATGCCGCTATGCATTTAGAATGGGGGGGGGTCTATAACTGTTGGAAGCTGTAGTTAGCAAACATTTAGTATGCACTATGGTGCATTGTCTAATCTATAAATTCTGCATACTTCAGTGACCACTGAAGTTAAATAAGTCATCTACAATTTATCTTGTCTGATTAAAAACATTTAGGATCAGAAGTATTGTACTTGAAGTAGCATGAACATGAGCAAAACTCCTTTGTTCTTGTGCTGTCAGATGTGAACCCACAAATGAGAGGTGCCATGCAAATTTACACAAGGAGTCACTGCCAATTCATGCTATTTTACATCCATCTTAGATTTACAAATGGGATTCCCATGATACCCTGTAAAACTTAGAAGGTTTCTGGAATGTGAGAGGCTGTGTTAGCTGCACCACAATAGTGGCTGACTTCTAAATTCTGAACTGAAACTTTTGGCAGTTTGTGCCTCAAAATTTTAGACATGTAGGATTAGGTTATGTATACCTAGTGATGTTCTACTTCCAGGATCTGGGCTTGGCCTTGGAGTCTGAAGGATCTTGTGGAGAGGCTGAGAGAATAGAGGACATGCCAGGGCTGCAGCAATGCCAACTGCCCAAGGAGGTGAACCTGCAGCCAGCACAGGGACCAAGTTCCAAGCAGTAACAGGAGCAAAGTACATTGCAACCACTAGCCTCAGAAGAAGAGCCAAATTTACCAGTGCCTACCCCCACAGAGAGACACCAGGAAAGAGAGAGACACCACCATTCTCAATGTTTAAGTAAGAAGCAGGCTGCTAATAGAGAGAACCTTCAAGATCCACACAAGCAATAAATAGCCCAGTACCTCCCTCAGTCCATCCATTTTCCTTAGGAGAAAGCCACACTGGCACATTGTTTCTTTGATTGCCTGCCAGTTGCCTAGAACTCTGCCTGAACTCTACTGGACTGACTGCTGACTTGTGAAGGACCTATATTGGATAAAATGACCATTGCTTTTGATACAGATAGCATTGTGAGCCAAACTCCCTCTCTCTTTGTCCCTGCTTAAGAGGCTGAGATTTCAAGCTGGGTGTTTGGCTAGGTTCCAAGGGCAAAACAGGGTAAGTGATATGAGAAATTCAGAACATTTTCAGAGACCATTTCATTCTTCCATGAAGGAGAAAGCAAGCAATGGATATTGATTGTGGTGTTTCATATTATCTTCAGTATCAGAAGCAATGTGCTTACCAATACCAGTTCCTGGAGAACACAAAACAGGAGGTTGTTACTATACTTTTGTACTCCTTATAGGCTTTTCATAGGCTGGTTGTCTATTTTGAAAACAGAGTAGGGTAAGAATATACTCATATTCCAGCACAGCTCTTCTTACATTCATATTACACATTCTCCAGGGTCTGGCATTAAATGTAAGTACAAGATGTGAACTCTGTCTTTTTGGGGTAGAAATTAAGCTTAGATTCCCTAGTCCCCTAGAGTCTAGAGCAGGTATGATCACCTGCCAAGGGTTGGAGAGCCATAGCACCTATACCTCTGGAGGACCATATAGCCACTGAGCTCTAAAATCTTTATTGACCCAGAAGCAGCCAACAGATTAGGAAAAGTATTATCATTTCGCTGCATTTGGGGGCATTTTAGCAGCCTTTGTATAGGCTTGAAACAGGTAATGGGGTGCGAATGTAGTGTGTGTGAAATGCAGTGAATTGATCCCCCAAAACTTAAAATATGACTGGTCATTTTATGATGAAGATATTTTAACCTCATTGTGTGTGGGGTGTGTGTGTTAGGAAGACATTTGAGGGAGGCCACAGGTAGTCTACCATTTTCCCTAGATCTATGGCCTAGGAATATCTCTCATCCTTTTGCTGCAGCCTAGGGTGACTCAAGCTATTTCAGTCTCTAAGGCAAAACAAGAAGTCATGTCCCACAACCTAACTAGTTATGGTGCAGAGTACCTAAAGCTAACCAAATCATTTTGGTACATGAGGCAGAAATTCCAACAAATAGCTTCCCCTATTCAATGATGTTTGAAAAGAAGTATTTTCCCCACAACCCACAACATCCACTACCTCTGATGCACAAGCTGTATAGTTGCCTTCCACAGAATCAACTCCAGCAGGAAATTACCATGTTCTCCCTGACCTTGCTCACAACAGTGGTAAGTCTGTGGCCTTGGTGAAGACAACATTTATGGTAAAAAGCTTTAAAGAAAAAAAAAAAACACCTCATGTTAGGAAGAGGCACTCATAGAATCATAGAATCATAGAGTTGGAAGAGGCCACAAGGGCCATCCAGTCCAACCTTCTGCCATGCAGGAACTCCCAATCAAAGCATCCCCAACAGATGGCCATCCAGCCTCTGCTTAAAGACCTCCAAGGAAAGAGACTCCACTACTCTCTGAGGGAGTGTGTTCCACTGTCGAACCGCCCTTACTGTCAGGAAGTTCCCCCTAATGTTGAGGTGGAATCTCTTTTCTTGCAGCTTGCATCCATTGTTTCGGGTCCTAGTCTCTGGAGCAGCAGAAAACAAGCTTGTTCCCTCCTCAATATGACATCCCTTCAAATATTTAAACACGGCTATCATGATCAACTGTGCAAGGTGGAACTTCAACCACACTAGTTGTCAGGGTAAACCTATCAGCCTCAACTCTTTTTTTTTTTAACAGCTTTATTTATATACTGCTTCATACTGCTATGCAATGTCTAAGTAGTTTACAATTGTAAGCTCATTGCCCCCCAACAGCTGGGTACTCATTTTAGTGACCTCAGAAGGATGTAGGCCTAAGTCAAGCCTGAGCCCTGGGTAGTATTGAACTTGCAACCTTGTGGTATAAAAAGCCATTTTGGAGAAGGTGACTCATCCTAGCCCTGCCCCTTCAGTTTAGGTGTGTGTCAGGGAATTTAAGAAGCATTTCTGGGTAGGGAATGAAAAACACAGAGAAGGGAGATCAGAGCTCAAAACTGTATTCCTGAAGACAGATTTCTGGTGCAGGTATTATGGGGGATCTTACTGGAAGCACTAGCTGTGATAGAAGTATCTTTTTAAAGTTTTAAAAAGAATATCTCCCTCTCTTGAAAAGTAAAAGTGGACTCCTGTTCACTTCCTGTTTCAGGTTTTTGGAAGACTAGTATGGAAACTTGCCACAGACTGAAAGGCAATGACTTACAGAACAACTCTGGTCCATAGAGTGCCTTGAGTGGCACTGATATATGCCATCAATCGCAAGCAATGCTCTGCTGCATTTTATATAGGACAAACATGTTCGGTGGTGGAGGAGCAGGTTTATTTGTAAATCCAGCAGAGTTTAACTTGCAGCAGAGAAACACCACGCAGAGCAATCTCCAAGCTTCTAGTAGTAGGCTTTATTATAGAAAACATATGCAGAGTAAAAAAAAAACGATAAGGTCCAATAGAACATCACATCAGGCAGATGTGGCTATCAGGAACAAACTACAAATCCTTAATGCTACATTGTGAAAAAGTTAGTCATGCTATAGCTCCAGCAAAAATAAAGAAAACTTAATCCATTCCAATGAAAGTTCAAGAACAGACTGACTTCTATGCCTGATACACAATTTTCTCAGCCCAACCTTTCTCCACCTCTTGGGTGTTAACCTCAGGTTAATTGATTGTTGTGTACATGACGTATGTTAACCCAACCTCTTGTTGTTCATCCTTTACCATGTGATCTACTTTCTCATAACAACTTTTATTATTGTTTTCACTGTATAAACAAGAACACTTTCCCATCTATTCCATCTTGTGGTTCCCATTTTGTTTTGTCTCTTTGGACACCTGGACTGAGTTGTTGTGTTGGCCTATAAGCATGTTCTCATGGAAAAATACAGACACACACATCTTTACATTTCATCATTGACTATATATCCCATCAATACTCTGACAAAATCTTTATGCTCAAGAACAAAAGGACAAAGAGTTATATTCAAAAACCACTAGGAGAAAACCTCAGGACACTCTCTCCAGACATGGTCTCTGATCATGAAGTGACCATCCTTGAACATAAAATCCTCATACACAATTTCTGGAAGATTTTTCATGAGTAATCCTACCACTGCCACCAAATGAGCAGTGCAGTGGCAGCGTCGGGGCTGCGGGAAGATTGGGCGGAGGCCCAGGAGCCCGCCCAACACTCCACCTCCTTTGGCGGCATGGCAGCGTGGCAGCAGTGCCAAGACAGCTGAGAGGCCCTGGGCGGGAGTATTTAGCCTGCCCAGCACCATCACCTCCAGCAGGATGGTGGCAGCAGCAGCATTGGGGCGGCGGCAAGGTCGGCCTGAGGCCCAGGAGCCCACCCAACACTCCACCTCCTTCGGTGGCATGGCAGCAGCCACAAGGCAGCTGAGAGGCCCTGGGCGGGAGTATTTAGCCTGCCCAGCACCATCCCCTCCAGCAGCATGGCAGCGGCGACAGCGGCAGCGTTGGGGCCGCGGGAAGGTCGGGTGGAGGCCCAAGAGCCCGCCCAAATACTACCATTTCCAGCAGCGTGTTGATAACAGCGGTGGTGGGAGCAGTAGAATCTTGCTGGGTTTAGGCAGGGGATCTTTTTAATATCTACCCAGCCCCTTTCCACTGCCATCTGCACCTGCGGCGAAAAGTCCCCTGTATTATTCTTTGGAACATTGCAGAGGCATTAATGTTATGAGTAGGACTTGGGCTAGGGTTTCCTTTTCTTTTGTCTAACCCGCCCTGTCTTCCTATCACCTGGAACACCCACAGCAACAACATGGTGGGGAGAGTTATCTGTTTTTTTCGACTCCTTTGCCATCTGAGACGGGAATGATTTGAGAGCGGAAATTGGGGTTGTGCAGGGGAAGGGGAGGTATGGTGGATACAGAGTGAACAGATGTTACAAAAGAAAGCGGGATCGCTGCTTGAAAGCTATCCTGCTTTCAGTTCACTCTGTTCCCTGAATTGGGTTGGAGAGCATACCAACCATTCCACAGAACCTTACCTTGCTCCTTTGCAATGCCAGGTTGATTAAAAATAAGACTCACATTATATACAATCTCCTCCAAGATGAGATGCTTCACAGAAACCTGGCTGGGAGAGGATAGTGCCATAACTTGGACGCAGGCCCTCCCAGCTGAGTATTCTGTTAGTGAGCAAGTAAGGGGAAGTGGGCGGTGGGGTGAAGTGGCCCTGGTTCAAAAGAACAATCTAATCCTGACCAGGATACCTGTCTGGAACACTGTCCACTTCGAGTGTATGTACCGGAGCCTAAGGACCAAGGATAGTTTGGTGATTCTGCTAGTATACCGACCACTCCATTATCTAACAGACTCCCTAACTGAGCTGACACAACTGGTCTCAGAGTTGCTGTTGGAGTCGCCCAGACTTTTAGTTCTGGGTGACTTCAACATTCTACTTGAGACCAGTTTGGAAAATCTAACTGGTGCAGCACGGGAGTTCATGGAATCCATGACAAACATGGATTCCCAATTGGTCAGCCCAATTGGTCATCAGGCCCACACATTGTGTGGGTCATACCCTCAGTGCGGTCTTTAGTATGGAACAGGAATATCCATGGGCGGAGGTTATCAAGACCACCGCATTGTCATGGACAGATCATTTCCTGGTCAAGACTGAACTAAGGACCATGGTCCACCCCACCGGGGGTGGTGGACCCATTAGAATGGTTTGCCCTGGAAGGCTAATGGAACCAATAGGATTCCAGAAAGCCTTGGAGGGTTTAATAGTTGGTAACGCCAGTGATTCTGTTGAAGCTTTGGTCAACACCTGGAACACTGATCTCACCAAGACTATCGACACGATCACTCCTAAGCATCCTTTCCAACTCGCTTCATATCATAGGCCACGGTATACATCAGAGCTTAGGAAAATGAAGTGGGTTGGACAACAACTAGAGCACATCTGGCGGAAAACTTGACTCATATCCGACAAGACTCATCATAGGAACTTTCTTTGGGCCTATCAAGAGGCAATACGTGCAGCGCAGAGGGCCTTCTCCTCCACACGTATAGCATCTGCAGAGTCTCGTCCAGCAGAGATGTTTAGGGTGGTGTCCTGGACTACGGCCAGCACCAGTCCAAACAAACACTGATAATAATGGTTTAGCAAGAAAGGAGCTAAAAGGCAGGCTACAGACCTTTCTGTTAGTTCGCAAGAAGCACACCAGTACCAAAGCCAGGGTCATGATTCCAGAGTCCACAGTAGCCAGTTCAGTCCAAATCAGGGCAGCCAGAAGATAATAAGCGTCCAGTCCGTTCCGAAGTCAAAGGTTCACGGCACACAAGGGTTCCAGAGAGCAAGGAGCGAGTGCTGACAGTATCACAAAGGGGAACTGCAATAAACTCTGGCACTGAGTGGTCCTCTCCCAGATGATTAAGTAGGAGATTCCCTCCTCCATGCCAGCTGAGGCTTGTTAGTCAATTGCCTCTCTGCAAGCCTCCTTGACCGACACACACAAGCACTCTCTGCCCTGTGTTGTCTAAAGGAAGGAACTTCCACACCTGTTTCTTCCTGATCCTTACCACTAGGCTGCTGTGCCTCCATAGGGATCCTACTAGTGCTAGGACCTGGCTGCTCTTCCTCTTCTGGGGCTGGGAGAACAGGGCTGGGATCTAGCAGGGCAGGATTAGGACCTGGTAGAGCCTCCCTTTCCTCCTGTACTGGAGTAGGCTCCTCCTCCTCATCATCATCCTCCAAGTCCAGCTCCTGACTGACCATGACATCTGGTAAGGGAGATGACGCAGGTTATACCTGCACAGAACCCGTTGCTTAACCCAAGAACAGCCTGCTGTGATGCATTTAACAACTTCTTTGCAGATAAAATCTCTCGGATAAGAGCTGACTTAGACGCCACTATTTTGACAGAAACCATTGACGAGGTGTCCAGCAATTCCATTGATGTAAATTTACTGGATCAATTTCAATCTGTGAGTACTGAAGATGTGGACAAGCTACTTGTTAGAGTGAGGAAGACAACTTACCCTCTTGATCCTTGCCCTTCATGGCTGGCCGTCCGGGGGGGGGGGAATGCCTTGATGGTGTTTCTTAAGGACATCATCAATGCATCCCTCAGGGAAGGACACATTCCATCTTGCTTAAAGGGGCAGCAGTTAGGCCGCTTGTGAAAAAACCTTCCCTGGACCCCCTGGACATGTACAACTATAGGCCGGTCTCTACGTTACCATTCTTAAGCAAAGTGATTGGGGGGGGGGGGTTGCTCTTCAACTCCAAGTGGTCTTGGATGAAACTGATTATCTAGACCAGGGGTAGGCAAACTGTCCCCTTTAAGGGCCGAAAGACTTCAGCTCCCAGAATCCCAGACTATTGGCCAACATCCCAGACTATTAGCCAACATGGCTGAGGCTTCTGGGAGCTGAAGTCCCTCGGCCCTTAAAGGGGACAGTTTGCCTACCCCTGATCTAGACCCGTTTCAAACTGGCTTTAGGACGGGATTTGGAGTTGAGACTGCCATGGTTGCCTTGACCGACAACCTGTGTCTGGGCATCGACAGGAGTAGTGTGACCCTGTTGGTGCTTTTAGACCTCTCAGTGGCTTTTGACATGATAGATCATAGCATCCTCTTGGATCGCCTGAGGGGGTTAGGAATTGGAGGCACTGCTTTGCAGTGGTTCCACTCCTTCCTCTTGGGCAGGTCCCAGAGAGTGCTGCTTGGGGACAGTTGCTCCAGTAAAAAGGAGCTTACTTGTGCCATCCCGCAAGGCGCCATTCTGTCCCCGATGTTGTTCAACATCTATATAAAGCCGTTGGATGAGATTATTCAGAGTTATGGGTCTGGGTGTTATCAGTATGCTGACGACACCCAGACCTATTTCTCCTTATCTCGATCGTCAGCCTTGAATTCCGATGGTGTCTCTCCTCTCAATGACTGTCTTAAGGCAGTAATGGGCTGGAGGAAAAATGGATTGAGATTAAATCCAGACAAAACGGAAGTGCTCATAGTAGTGGCCCCAAAACCGAGGATTGGGTTGCAACCTCCAGTCCTGGATGGGGTCACACTCTTCACGAACACTTGTGTTCACAGTCTGGGGGTGCTCCTTGATTCATCACTTCAGATGACTAGTCAGGGGAATGCAACAGTCAGGAGTGCCTGTTATCAGCTTCGGCTGATACGCCAGCTGCGCCCTTTCCTGGAAGTAAGGGATCATGAGACCATGGTTCACATGCTGGTAACCTCCCATCTAGACGTCTGTAATGCGCTCTACATGGGGCTACCCTTATGCTTGGTCCAGAAACTTCAGTTGGTCCAAAATATGGCAGCCAGAGTGCTCTCAGGTACATCGTGGAGAGATCACATAACTCCTGTGCTAACATCTCTTCATTGGCTGCCTATCAGTTTCTGGGCCCAGTATAAGGTGTTGGTTATGACCTTTAAAGTCCTAAATGACTTGGGTCCAACTTATCTTCGGGACTGCCTCTTCCCATATAATCCCCCCCTCACACTCCGGTCCTCTGGGAGGAATCTGTTACAGCCAATGAAAACTAGGCTGTCGACAACCTTCCAGAGGGCCTTTTTGGCCACCGCTCCCAAATTATGGAATGGCCTGCCGGATGAGATCCGTCAGTTGACAACTTTAAGCAGCTTTAAAAAGGCTGTTAAGACAGATCTCTTCCAACAAGCCTTCCCTGATTAGATTCCCTGGCCTCAGGAGTCCCCTTATCCCTCCTTTATTATGGCCACAATTACTGCCCCAGTGTTTGTTTGTCTATGGATTGTTTTTACTTATGTGTCTTAACTATCTTGTTTTAACGTTAAAATTGTTTAATTCTCTTTTAAGGGGTTGTGGGATCTTGGATTGTATTTTAATATTTTATGAAGTTTTAAATTGTTGTGAGCTGCCTTGATTGCTTGACAGAGGGGTGGGATATAAATAAAATTTATTATTATTATTATTATTATTATTATTAAATATGCAGTACAGGCATTTAACCACTGCGCCACCAGGGCTCCTTCATCATTTTTTCCCATTTTCTTTTCCCTGTTTACACATTTATGAGTTAGGAACATTTAAATGTAATGAAATATTAATTTAAAGCACATTTAAAGGGTATTTATATTGGTTAAATTCTTTCATTAGCAAGATATTTTCTGTTTACATTAACAAAATTAGGCTCTAAATGGATTGGGGACTCTTTATGAACTGGAAAATCTTCCAGCTGAAAAATCCAATATTTGTGGCCCTTTCACACTACAGTTAATGGTACTTTGATTCTACTTTAACTGTCATGATCACATATAATGGAGTTCTTGGGTTTGTAGCTTGGTGAGGCACTGCAGCTCTCTTGCACAGAATTCTAAACATTCCTCACTGAAATACAAATTGCATAGGATAAAGCCATAACAATTAAAAGTGGAATAATTGTGCTGTAATTGCATTGTGTGAAAGAACCCCCAGGAGTGGACATCTTTGGTAGGTCCAGGATAAAATTTTCTGTCCTGGAACCCTCTGGACCCAATGCTGTAGTTGTTGTCAAGTCCATTCCCAATATCTGGTAACCATGAACATATCATGGGGTTATCTTGGCAAGAGTTGTTCAAGAAGGTTTGACATAGACTGCTGAAAATGCAAAAAACAAAACAAACAAAAATCTAAAAAAGTAGCAAACAGATATCCACATTTGATTTAGAAAAATAGGGATATTTTCAATGGTTATCAATGGTTAGCAAAGAAAAGGCCTATTTAGAAGTTGCACTACTGTTCCTCAAGGCTTCAAGGGAGGCAATTTATACTTTTTGGGCTAGAGTCCCAAACACAGTCTGGGCAACTAGCCAAAGGCTGATTGCTACACAGCTAATAACCAGCAACTAATAAACAAGCACAGTCACAGAGTTGCTTACAGTTCTGCACTTACTTCACTTTAGTAAAAACAAGCCTTCAGTCCCAGAGTTCAGCAATATCCAAGTCAGATAAACAGCATCCAGAGTCAACAAACAGGCCTTTGCAGAAATAGTGTAAATTGAGTCCACTTTACCTGTCCTCATTCAGTACTAGGGAATCATGGGAATTGTAGTTTTTTCTGAGACATTGAGCCTTTTCTGTGAGAGATCTGGTGCCACAATAAACTACAGTTCCCATGATTCCCTAGCACTGAGTCAGGACAGTTAAAGTGGAATAAATTTGCATTATTTCTGGCAGTCTGCAAAGGCCCATAGTCCAGATCAAGCACAGAGTTCAGAAATATAACAGGAGCCAGGTAGTTCAGATAATCTCTGACAACTCCTAGAGAGCAAGGCTAGGAATTTATAGATCAGCAGCTCAATGCAGCTTTCTCTAAATCATCTGAGATCTCCTCAAACCCTGTCTTTGTTGTCTCTGCTTGGTGAAGGTAGGTAGGGGTAAGTGGTTTCGATATCTGAATAAGGATAACTCTGCCAGAGCTGGTGCTGCACTCTGGTCTGTCTCTGAGATGTATGGCTCTGGAACCTTCTCCTGCAGGTCCACTGCTTCAGTATTTGAGTCAGAGTCCATGTTCAGGAAAAAGGGCATGACAGCCAGAAAAAGTGTAGTGGGAAGTGGGATCTGAGGAGGTTTCAGGCTACATAATAACCTTAGTAGTTCATACCAACCAAGGGTCATGCTTTGCTCACCTCTGCTATTTAAATGTAAATGGCAGTGAGGTTGGCAGTGTGGAAGTGAACCTAGCCCTTCCCAATAGATTCAGGCAGAAACAAACTGCTGCATCCTCTCCTCACCTGTGTGTCCTTCCACATTAATAACTTTTGCCATGATGACCACACTTAAATATGACTTGGCCATATGTGTCCCAGTTTTTATTTATGCGATGTTCAGTGTTCTTCAATGCATTGATTCTTATTTTGGAGGAGTGTGCTTAAGGACACCTTTGAAAAAGTGATGAAAACTATGGATCCCTTCCTCAGAAAAATATACTATAATAATAATAATAATAATAATTTTTATTTAATACCCCGCCCCTCTGAGCACAATCGGGGCGGCTTACATCATAAAATTATCAACAACAGTTAAGAACAATTACCTCCCCCTCCCCCCCTTAAAAAGTTATTAAACCCAATACAATTTAAAAGAAACACGATATAAGGAGGTAAATTCCTCCATTAAAACAAGTAATATATAAAAAACAAAACGTGCCGGCAGGATGTCGGATGATGGCTCAAAGAAGGAACCCCATCACAGAGGAGGGGGGCATCTCGGCGGGAAAAGGATTCTGGAGCCAAGCTAATGAATTAATCCGGGAAGGCCTGCCGGAAGAGATCCGTCTTGACAGCTCAAACACATTTTTCTATATACTTTATTTTTTCTTCATACATATACATATCTTTCTAGTAATGTACACTAGAATTTACTTAACTACATAAAACATTACCCCTAAAACTCTACTTCCTCAATGTCTGTTGTGGGGTCATCCTTCCTTCCCAACCATATCTATTTGAATTTATTGTTCTTTTGTTCTTTTATGATATATACCCATATATCTACAGTAGTCACAAAGTTTTATATTCATGTGATTCAGAGTTCACATTATTTCTCTGTCATCCTATTACTCTACTTATAGTTTAATTCCATCTGTTCTTACAATATTTGATTACTGGAAGCCATTCTTTCTCAATTATGTTCATATCCTTCTGATTCAGACAAGCCATCAAAATATCAATTTCCATCATTTCTGATAATTTTAGTAGCCAGTCATCTAATGTAAAAAGTTCATTATTTTCCATTTTTGTGCAACCAAATGTCTTGCTGCTGTTACCATATAGAGTAAAATTCTCCAGTGCTTCATTTCCACATGAGATGCGATCTTATTTAACATATTGAGTAAATAAATTTCCAGTCTCAGTTCATAGTTTATTCTGAATACTTTTTCAATCGTTATGTGAATCTTTTTCCAAAAGATGTTTAGTTTTGGGCATCACCACCACATATGGATCCATGTACCTCCCTTTTCTTGGTAATTCCAACATTTATTAGAATTTGTCTTATATGTCTTCACAATCTTACTTGGTATCAAGTACCACCTATGCTCCATTTTGAAATAATTCTTCCTCAACTCCTGTGCTCTTGTAATTTATTTTATTTTATTTTATTTTATTTCTGGCATAACTCCAACTCTCTAATCCAAAGACCTGGTCACAATCTGATGCCCATTTTATCATCTCATCTGAAATCAAATCATCTTCCTGTTCTTTTTTCTTTAAATATTTATATACATTTGATGTTCTTTTTTCTGGATCAAACAAAATTTTATCTATTTCCAAAGTTTCATATTCAAATTCTTCTATTTTTTTATCCATCAGGAATCTTTTTTTTAGTTGCAAATATAAGAACCAATGCATTTCAGGATCAAGCTGGTGCAATTCATGTATTTCTCTCATTTCATACTTATTCGGATGGACTTTATTCAATATATCTTTTTATGTAAGCCATCTATCAACCTTTTTCCATCTTCCAATGAATGCTTCTTGTGGTGACACCTAAAGAGGTTTTCTTCTGTAAATTTTCTTCTTAAAATTCTCCCAGACTCTTTAACCATGTGATGAGAAATTCACTGTGGACAGATGCTTTCCCATACCAAATATATACATGCCAACCAAAACGATTGTTAAATCCTTCCAAGTTCAGTAATCTAGTGTTATCTAGTACAATCCAATTGGCAATCCAATTTAGTACACTTGCTTGATAATATAATTTTAAATCAGGGATACCTCCTCCTCCTCCTTCTTTTTGTCTTGTCATAGTTTTCCAATTTATCCTTGGTTTCTTATCATTCCAAATAAATTTCCTTAGATCTGTTTGCCATTCTTGAATTGGTTTGTCGCTACTTAATACAGGAATGCTTTGAAATAAAAAGTTCATTTTTGGCAAGATAATCATTTTTATTGCTTCTATCCTTTCTGATACAGGTTAGTTGTAATTTTTGCCACTTCCCCAAGTCTTTTAATGTCTTTCCATAACACTTTATAGTTATTGTCAAAAAGATCCATGTTTTTCTTAGTTATACAAATTCCAAGGTATTTAACTTTGTCTTGTATTTTACAGTTTGAACCAATTTCTATCCTTTGGTCTTCTTCTTTAGTTAAATTTTCAGTTATAATTTGTATCTTTTTTCTATTAATCTTAAAACCAGAGATCTCACCAAATTCCTCTATTACATTGAAAAGTTTTCCCAATTAATGGTTAGGCTCATCCAAAATAATAACCAAATCATCAGTGAATGCCTGAAGCTTAGCTTCTATTCCTTTAATTTTTAGTCCTTTTATGCCTCTGTGTCTCTTATTCTCTTTGCCAATATTTCTAGGGAGATAGCGGGCATCCTTGTCTGGTTCCTTTTTTGATGTCAAATGTACTAGTTCTATTCCCATTTACAATTAATTGAGCTGTTTGTTTTTCATATATTTTTCTTATCCTCAAACACATTTTTCAATGTTACATGGACTAATCTGAAGAGAAAAATCAGTTGTGTTGTGTGTGAGGAGGACTAGTTCAGGGAAACCATTAATCTGGATAAAGATTTTTGTTCAACCATAAAACTGAATGTTTCAATAGGGCAAACCCATTTCCAGTTACTGTGACAGAGCAGGTTCTAACTTACATCATTTTATGACATTGTTGGGGTAACCCAGGAGGTAATTTCATAAATCTGAGGTGTATCCAAGGATCTCTCTAGAGGGATTTTTAATTAGCTCAATTTAATTACTGGGTTGTGCTATGAAACAACCCTCCAAGACCACTTCCCATATTTATACAGAGGTTGCTGAGATGCAGAGACAGAATTCTTCCAATGAAATTGGAGTTGTAAATTAACCTTATCTTGTGAAGTCAAAGGCTTTCATGGCAGGCACCCATGTTGATTAATTGTTGTGGTGTGCTTGAAATGTAGCAGAGCTTAGGAAACCAGCTTCCTTCATCAGCCTTCTCATGCTGAAAGCATGCAGACAAATCATGTAGATCTAAAGTAGAGCTTTATTGTTCCATAAAATAAAAATAAGCAAAGCAAAACATACAGTCCACCATAGGATCACATCTTGCTGATATGGTAGAAAAGAAAAGTTACAGATCCATGTTTCCAGATCCAGGAGTTACATTGTAAAAGCAATATAAGCATATTATAGTCCAGAAAATAACTCCATAGTTAAAACCATTGTGTACACGCACACACAATAATGCATGAAATATAAACATTCTAGACAAAGGGATCTCTCAGCCCTTCCCTTACTCCAACTTCTAGGTGTTAACCTTATGCTGATTGGATAATGCCTGTATGATGTGTTCTAACCCAGCCCCTTGCTGTCCATCATCCACCTATGTGACTCTTTTCTCATGACCTAATGTTGTTTGAATTTCACTATCTATTTCCCAGCTAAAATCTGTTCATGTTTTGACTTCTCTGGCCATCTGGACTGAATCCTCTTTGTTTCTCTAGATGTTGTTCTCATGAGGAAAATTCCACACACACATCTTTACATTTCACCTTTGACTGTATAACCCAGGGGTAGGCAACCTTTCCCCTTTAAGGGCCGAGGGACTTCAGCTCCCAGAATTCCAGGAGCTATTGGCCAACATGGGACTATTGGCCAACATGGTTGAGGCTTCTGGGAGCTGAAGTCCCTCGGCCCTTAAAGGGGAAAGGTTGCCTACCCCTGGTATAACCCATCCATATTCCAACAACCCATAGGTTTTTGTGAGTTTTTAGGGCCACGAGACCATCTTTGAGAAGAATTTATTCCTGACATTTTCCCTGCATCTCTGGATGGTATCTTCAGAAAATGGTGGTAGGGAGGTATATGGGGTATATATACTGTGTTGAGAGAATTAGCATGTAAAGCTATGTATTGTTTGGTTGAGGAAAAGCCTCAGGGTGGGAGAATATGCAAGGAGGATTAGTGTCTGTGAAGTTGAAGGCTTTCATGGCCAGCATCCATAGTTTTTGTAGGTTTTTCGGGCTTTATGGTCATGTTCTGGAACAGTTTCTTTCTGATGTTTTGCCAGCATCTGTGGCTGGTGAAATGTCAGAAAGAAACTCTTCTAGAACATGGCCACACAGCCCAAAAAAATCACAAAAACTAAGGATTAGTATCTGTTTAATTAATGGTCCATTGTCTGCTGGGTGAAGTTCATTTGCATTTGCTGAGTCCTGATTTTGGTGTTTTGAAGACTGGTAGCAAAACTTTGTTTACTTTCAGAGTTTCTTCTTTCCTGTTGAAATTGGCCAGGTGTTTGTGGATTTCAATGGCTTCTCTGTGCATTCTGACCCAATAGTTGTTGGCATGGTCCAGAATTTCAGTGTTTTCAAATAGCATTTTGTACCCAGGTTGTTTTATAATGTGTTCTGCTACTGCTGATTTTTCAGGCTGACCCAGTCTGCAGTGTCTCTCATGTTCCTTGATTCGTGTTTGAACACTGTGTTTTGTGGTCCCTCTGTAGACTTGTCCACAGATGTACTGTATGCAATAAAAACTCCTGGAGCTATGAGAGGGTCTCTTCTATCCTTATATGGTTTGTCTGGCAGAAACCTGAAATGTTTTTCTGCCTTCTAAATCACCCATCTTTCTGACTCTAAAGGTCTTTCATTAGCAACTCCCAAAACACATCTATTTAAAGTGTTTGTGTTGATGTCTACATGCTCCTTCACCTCAAGGATAATGGAATCTAGAGTCCAGAGTCTGTTTTAGGGTCATAAGAAAAGATAGGCACCCATTTAAAATTAAGAAGAATCCAGTGGTGGTAACAGAGGAATTTAAAGAGTTAGAAAAAGACAGTTCAAGGACAGCCTGGGAGCTAAATGCAGCCAAATCCACTTAAAAAAAACAAAACTGTTGATTACTCTTCTTTAAAATGGAACAGTAGTTCATGCTGTCATAACTGTTCTATTCCACTGAGATCACATTGGAGCATCACATCCTGACATGTGCAGTCTCTGTGGGACTTCATCAGTATGTTAAAGATAAGGAGACCACAGTCTTCTGTATTTCACAGGTCAGGTCCTGCCATTTGCTTTCATGTTCTATGGTTAAGAGGACTAACCCAAGGCAACTTACAGTAATACTTTGTGAAACATTAGAGTTTACTTGCTTTCGAAGAATGCAAATAAAAGCTTCATGACTGAGTAGAGGAAAGAATACATATAAGTGTTCAGAAACAAAAGTAGAAAGAATGAGGGAAAAAAACCCTCAGAACAAGGTGGCACGAAAGCTTGGTCTACTGTCTTTGAAAATTTAAGCTGAGTATGTATCAATTAGTAGGTTTTTTTTCACAAAAAAGTACAATTTATGAATTATGGTCAATGTATCTCCTCCAGAATTGTGTGGTATATGAACAATAATATGGCTGGGGATGTTAGGAGTTACATTTCATATCTGTAAATTGTGCTAAAAGGTAAAGGTAAAGGTTTCCCCTTTGGCAAGGTTGTCAAATCATGTCTGACTGTAGGGAGCGATGCTCATCTCTGTTATTAAGCTGAAGAGGCAGCATTGTCAAAAGACTACCCCATGGTCAAATGGCCAGCATGACTGCACAAAACACTGTTACCTTCCCACTGAAGTGGTAACATGCTTTTGAATTGCTAGCTGGCAGAAGCTGGGACTAGTGATGGGAACTCACTCCATCACATGGCACTTGAGCCTTGAACTGTCGACCTGCCAATCTTGCAATCATCAGAGTCAGCATCTTAGCCACTGAGCCACCACATCCCTTTGTAAATTGTGCTATGTTGTTTTAAATCATGACCTCACTTTGAGCTCTTGTGATATAGAGTGAGGTGTATTTAAACATATTGTAATGCATAAAGAAATATATAAAGAAATAAATAGCATTAATTTAAAGCTAATCCAGACACTGTCCACATTCACCACAACTCACAGAAAATGTACTCTCCCTGTGTAGAAGGAATTTACATTTCTTAACAATTATAATTACTCTCCAAACAGTTATTGGAGTATGTATTTATCTTGACTCATTTTGTACATTATTCAAGTAATATAGATAATCTGCGGTAGGCCTTTGGAAATGTGTGGATCTTCATAGGTTTTTGTGCATTTTCTGAGCAGTAGGAATAATCTACATTAGGCTTTGTTCATATCTTAATTACATGTGTATATGCATCACTGGGAAACATGCCATTACCCAGTCAATGCACTTAATCTCCAAGAAATATATCCTTGGTTGTATATGTAGTTCAGAGGTGAATAATGTAGTGTCTTGAGACTACATGGAACCTGCAATCTAATTTTATGTGATTTGTGCAGTTATTCAAAATAAAAAAAAAATTATTTTAAACATAGTTTTTTTGTGGGTTTTTTCGGGCTGTGTGGCCATGTTCTGAAAGAGTTTCTTTCTGACGTTTCGCCAGCATCTGTGGCTAGCATCTTCAGAGAAAACTGAAATGGAAAAGCCTGGTTGTATATATACTGTGGGACCCTGGGTAGGGAGGGGTGGTTCCCAGGTGAACTGTGTGTTGTTCTGTGTTGAATAGGTATTGTTCTGTGTTGATGGCATCGCTTCAGGCTATGCAATCCAGGATATGTCTGCTGTTCCCATGTAAACTGTGTATTGTTCTGTGTTGAATAGGTGTTGTTCTGGTGTTAATGGCATGGCTTCCAGGTGAGGAATGCAATCAAGGAGATTGTTTGCTGTTGTCTGCTGACCCTGGTTGGTCTTCCCTTTTACATGGGAACAGCAGACATATCCTGGATTGCATAGCCTGAAGCGATGCCATCAACACAGAACAATACCTATTCAACACAGAACAACACACAGTTCACCTGGGAACCACCCCTCCCTACCCAGGGTCCCACAGTATATATACAACCAGGCTTTTCCATTTCAGTTTTCTCTGAAGATGCTAGCCACAGATGCTGGCGAAACGTCAGAAAGAAACTCTTTCAGAACATGGCCACACAGCCCGAAAAAACCCACAAAAAAACTATGGATGCCGGCCATGAAAGCCTACGACTTCATATTTTAAACATAGTTCATTAGTACAGACCAATTTACTGCTTCTCATTTCAGTTACTATTATTTGTTCATTCATTTTGCTTATTCTTCTGCTAACATGGGGGCAATGTAGTACTGGTTGACTTTGATATGTTGTAGAACAGGATTAGATGAAAAAAGTTTCAGAACTAGGGCAAGTTCATATGAACATATGTAGAATTTGGTCACTGAATTGTCAGCTAACACAGATTAATTAGCAACTAAGATAATTTCCATACAAAATAATTGCACACATACATGCATGAAACAGTTCTTATGGCATTCATCTAGATATGTTGTGAGTTTCCAGATAAAGTCACACTTGAATAATTCATTTCATTTTTAAAAACCTCTATTTATCTAATCACTCTTCAAAGTGTTTTATCAGTTTGTTAAAAAGAAATGCAGCTCCTCTGCTCTTTTTTCAGCCAATTTTATTTTAAAGTAAGGAGTTAGCTAACACACTTCCACCACAGCCAATGCATATTGTATGCTATTTTTTAGCAGTTGGCAGTATTCTCTGAATTTCATTCTGAAATTCCTCTGTTCTTACATATCTAGCTTTCAAGGGCTGCTAGACTTCCCTTAAATAATGGAATACCTAGGGGAGAGACACAGAAAAGCTTTTGAAGTGCATTAACAGTTCTTAAGGGAGATAACTTTAGACTATTGAGCAGATGCAGACTGAGAGTAAAATATTTATTGTTATAAGAATTGTGGAAGAATAAACAGTATCTCTGTCCAGTTATGTTTTCTTTCCCAAGCAAGTCATGAAGTGGGGAATCCCAGTCCTCTACGAAAATCCCAATCTCTTAAGGAAAAAAAAAGTTTATTTTGCATTATATGATTGATTGTTATAACTGCAGTTGCTAGTTTTCTGGCAACAAACAGTGAAGTGCGTAAATGGCATTAAGCAGTTTTGTCCCCAAGACTTCTGACTTAAGGAAAGTGTTTCTCTGTGAGGACTTGTTACCACACACACACACACACACCAGAAACAATAATATAAAAAAACAACTTCAAATCTTTAATGTGAGTCACTTTTAATAATAATAATAATTTAAATCCCACCTCTCTGTAAAATACAACTGAGATGGCTTACATGATAAAACAAACAATCCCATCCCCCAATAGCCCCCCCAAATACAATTAAATAAACAAAATTTAAAAACAAACTTAAAAATAACAAACTACAAAAACATTACAACAAATAACAAATAATTTAAAATAGCCATAGCAGAAATCAGAGACAAGCATAGCTATTTTCGGTGGCCAGTTATCTACTCAGGAAAGGCCTGCCTGAAGAGATCTGTCTTAACAGTTTTTTTAAAGCTGTTTAAGGTGGTCAAGTGATGGATCTCATCTGGTAAGCCATTCCAAAGTCTGGGAGCGATACCTGAAAAGGTCCTCTGGGCAGTTGCAGATAATCTAGTTTTTATAGGTTGCAATAAATTCTTCCCAGAGGACCTTAGTGCACTGGGTGGATTATACGGAAGGAGACGGTCCCGAAGATATGTTGGAACCAAGCCATTTAGGGCTTTAAAGGTGATAACCAACAGCTTGTACTGAGCCCAGAAACTGATAGGCAGCCAGTGAAGTGATCTTAGAATAGGTGTTATATGGTCCCTTCTGGTTTTACCTCGGACCAGCCTGGCTGCCATGTTTGTATCAATTGAAGTTTCCGAACTAGGCACAAGGGTAGCCCCATGTAGAGTGCATTGCAGAAATCGAGACAAGAGGTTACCAGCCTGTGTACAACAGTTTTGAGGTCCCTGACCTCCAGGAAAAGGAGCAGTTGGCATATCAGCCGAAACTGATAGTAGGCACTCCTGACCACAGCATTCACCTGATTCGTCATCTGAAGTGACAGATCTAGGAGCACCCCTAGACTGTGAACATAGTCCTTTGAAGAGAGTGTGACCCCATCTAGGACTGGAGATTGTGTCCCAATACCTGAGTTTGGGGCCATTACTGTTAATATCTCCATTTTGTCTGGATTCAGTTTCAATCTGTTTTAATATATATATTAAATAGCATTGGGGACAGGATGGCACCCTGAGGGACACCACAATTAAGCTGAGAAACTGTCCCCAAGCTTCACCCTCTGGAATCTGCCTGAGAGAAAGGAACAGAACCATTGCAATGCAATGCCTCCGACTCCTAATTCTCTCAGGTGTTCCAAGAGGATGTCATGGTCTATTGTGTCAAAGCCCGCTGAGAGGTCCAGTAGCACCAACAGGGTCACACTACCCCTGTCAATGCCTGGATAAAGGTCATCAGCTAAGGCATCCATGGCAGTCTCCACTCCATATCCTGTCCTAAAGCCAGTTTGGAATGTATCCAGATAATCATTTTCCTCTAAGACAGCTTGGAGCTGAAAAGCAACAGCCCTCTCAATCACCTTGCTCAAAAAAGGTAACAAAAAGACTGGCCTGTAGCTGTTCATGTCCAGAGGGTCAAGGGAAGTTTTTTTCAGAAGCGGCCTAACCACTGCTTCCTTCAAACAGGATGGAACATGACCTTCCCTAAGGGATGCATTGATGACATCTCTCAGGAACATCCTCAAGACATCTCCCCCCGGATGGCCAGCCACAAAGGGCAAGGGTCAAAGGGGTAAGTTGTCTTCCTCACTCTACCAAGGAGCTTGTCCACGTCATCAGTACTCACTGGTTGGAATTGATCGAGTATAATCTCATAAGCAGAGTTGCTGGATACCTCATCTATCGATTCTACTATAACACCGACATCCAAGTCGGCTCTTATCTGAGAGATACTATCTGCAAAGAAGTTGTTAAATGCATCACAGCAAGCCATTGTCAGGTTAAGCAATGGGTTCCCTTACCACCCTAAACAGCTCTGTTGGATGGGACTCTGAAGACGCAATACATGCATAGAGGAAAGATTATAGTTTATCAAGTACAAATCTAGTAATAAACTATTCACAGTTTCCTTAGTTTGGTCCTCAAATGCTATTGGACTTCACCTCTCAGAAACTCTTATCTAGGGAGATGAGTAGTGAGAGATTTTGGAAGTTGCAGTCTGACAAGAACTAAATACCACAGGTCAGGAACCATTGTACTATGTGAAGAAATTATGTCTTATGAGCAGAGATATGTAGCAAATAGCTGAATTTTGAGAACAACTGTTTTTATACACTTGTTGTTTTGAAGAGAGGTGTCTGGCAATTTTTATGAGATCAGTTTCTAATTTGACAAATTTCTAGATCGTACCATATAGATTATGGATTGTCAGTATAAACATATTAGCTCAATCATTATTTTTTATAATAGGATTTGGGGGATTACAATTGACAGTTCCTTCTTCTTTCTTAAATATTTGGTATTTAAGATGTTAGTTCTTATGTGTCAATACCTAAAAGAACAAGAGATTCAATCTATCCAAGCAAATAAATCAATATATTGTGTTGCTGAAGATGAAATATAGGTTTCTTTATTGCAGACATTCATGCAAGCATATGGCTATTTGAAAGTCATTGTTAATACCAGTTTCATTTGATTTATATGTTTAAATGAACATGATAGGTTCACGATAGTACTTTAAGCCAGTGTTCCTCAAGCTATTCAATAAGGAAGACTGGGGGGGGGTCCCCCTCAATACACTAGGAACTACTTCCATATTTGTGTTCATTGGCTACAATTGCCCCTGTCACCCAGAAACTCTCAGAGGAACAATAGCTGATAGCTCAATTCTATAGAACAATTCTACTCAATTCTATGAACCAGGGCTGGTCCATAGAATTGAAAAACACTGAGCCAATTTGCATAGCATGGCTCTAACCTGTTCCAAGAGAAAAAGCATGGGCAACTGGAGTGGAAGGAAATTTCATCATACCTAAGGACCTTTTAATTATTTTTACATCCTATTTAAAGTCTAAATTATAAGCCCTGCTGTCTGAAACTAATAAGGCTATACATGCTCATGCTCATCAAAAAGTGAAAAAGTGATTTTCTGTAATTTATTCTGCAGTTAATTTTCTGAACAAATATACTCCCATAAGGTGAAATAAAGTGCAAGCCAAGAGCAATGCATGCTTATTCTGTGGCCATGGAATAATGAATGATTTCACAGCAAAGTCATTTGTAATAATGCCACTTGTACTTATTTCAGGGGGGAAAGGGGTGGATATTATGTCTTTTTCTATAGAAATGGCATCTGTGAAGAAATATGAGCTATTATGAAGTGTGTGACCTTTTCCTCTACCCCCATAGAATTCACTGCCATGTAAAATTTAAATTTGCTTGCAAATGGATGTTGTAAAGGCAGCACAAATACTTCTATAATGGTTGTGTCCAATTCTAGTGAAGCTGGGACTGGGCCAGCTGTTGATCCTGACCCTGACATGGTTCCTGCCCACAGAAGACACACATTGTTGGGGGACAAAAAAGAACTTACTAGCAGAGACACGAGTATTCAATTCATCACGCCTATGTAGATCCCAGCCTCATTGATGATCACATTAGGATTACTGTGAGAAGCTCCCTGTCCAGGACAAGCAATGGAAAGGTTAGTGGACCTGTGCTGTTTACAGTGACTGAATGCCCTGCAGTCTTGAGTAATGATCTGGTCTTCCATGTCATTCGTGTGCTGAAAGAGACCAGATGACACTCCATGGTCACACACTACCTAAATGGATGTCAGATGACATATTTGCTTCCACAGCCTGACACAATGTGCCCTGATGAAGTGAAGAAGTCTTCAGTGGGCAACCAGCAGTTGGAAGCCAGGTCAATGCAGCTTCTAGTGATATCAATTCTTCTACTCTGTCTAGCAAGATAACAGAGGGGCAACTTCTAGCTAACAGTCCAGAGCCAGCACTGCCTAAGACAACAAAAGTTAAGGGATCCATTAGTGAGGTCTCTGTGGCAGAAGAAGACTCTGGGAGAAGTCTGGAAGCAGTCACTCACATCTAGGCAACCTGCTCAACAGTCTGCATCTGACACCCAGTCTGCTGTGCCCAAGTCACTTGACTCAGTGCTTCCCAGGGGATGAGAGAATCTTTGGTGGGTATCAAGCAGAATCAGGGGCCAGACTGTTGGTGTGTGGATGATGAGTGTTGTAGTATGCCCTTTGGCACCCAGCAGAGTCTTCAGGACAAGCTGGCTGCTGTGATCCACAGCCACTGTGTAGATTTGCCATCAACTGGCTCAGCTTCCCTTCTCCAGGCAATCCTGTCTTCCTCAGTCAAGAAGACACATTGTAAAGTCCAAAAGCATAGCTTTATTAATGCATATAAAAAGTAAAAACAAGATAACTAAGTAAAATCCATTGTGATGAACTTGTCCAGTTTAGCCATACAAGATTACATCTTTAACAATCCCAAAAGCATTAGGATCCAACTTGTTGCAGCATCCAGCCACACACCCTCACATCTTGAACAAAAAACAATTCTTTAGACAAAGGACTCTCTAGGCCCATCCCATATTCCACCTTCTAGGTGTTAACTTTATGTTAATTGGATAATGACAGTATGATGTATGTTAACCCAGCCTCTTGTTGTCCATCATCCACCACGTGAGTAACTTTCCCAAGCTAACAATTATTTACGTATTTGATATCTCTTTGTTATCCATAACAAAGTCTGGTTCCATTAGTTTTACCTCTGGGAAAGTACATTGTTGATGTCTCTGTTACCACCTGGCGTTGATTCACCCTGTTTCTCTAAATATTGTTTGTGCCTTGTCCAGAAACTGTTCTCAAGTGGAAAATTACAGACACACAGACATCTTTACATTTCACCTTTGACTATATATCCCATTCATATCCTAACAATCCCCTCCTGAAATGTATAGATGTGTGAGAATTATTTTGTTGTTGTTATTAAAACCATCTAATCACAATGTTTGACTCTATATATCTAAAGTAACAACTCAACCTGTTATAATAATTGTTAAATGTTGTTTTATCTCTAAAACCCTTTGTTAATATATCTATAGTGTTGTGGCTTGGCTTTAAACTCTAGACACACAATTTTATTTTAAACCAGCTCTCCCTAGCATTTTGTTATAAAACTCTAACATATCTTGACCTATATTTTTAACATTTTTAACACCTTTGTTTTTGTCATAAAAATGTATGTCTGTGAATCTCTATATATCACAACTGACAACTCACAATTTAAATCTTATAACTGTTTAATCTATTTTATCTCATTTAATGTTATATATATTTGTCTTATCAGCACTTAAAACTCTATCAACACTTATAACTATATATCTTTATTTTTAATCTATCAAACTATTAAGCTTGTCTATATTTAAACAACAATCTTTAAACTGACTATCATATCACATAACTTTAAAGCAAATGAACTATTTATAAAACACTCTTATCACAATGTGGCTATTTTAAATCACAAGCTTCTATTTTTTAAAAAAACAACTTATTAAATGTTCTATTGTTGTCTAATCTATTATTTAAAACAAAACAATTTTTCTTAAATACCTATAACAACACAATTATAATCTATTATTTATCAACTATAAACATCAAACCTTTTATAAAGCCTCTCTATATCTGGATATTTAAAACTCTCTGTAACTTTATTTTAAACAAAACCTATTGACTTTAAACTTGTCACCACCTCTGCACTTTGTAAATCACACTTTTTTAATCTTTCTATGTTGACTCACTAAACACATTTTATCAGCAGACTAGTAACCTCAAAAAATAAAATCTCAAAAATCAAAACCTTTTGATACCACATCTCTCTAGACAACTTTTTTTATTATTTTTTTTAAATCTCTTGAATCTAAACAACCAAAGCTGTCATCTCTTTGTGTTAACACATCAGCATTTAAACAAGCAATCTCAAAACCATAATGTTGAACTTACTAGCCCCTCTTTATTGTTAAAAGCTTATTTTAGTCACAAGCTCTCAGCCTGACTGTTTTATCAATGTTTTTAAACCTTTGTTGAACAAATCCTTTTGTTATTAACCTAGCTTTGTATTTTTATTTGTCATCAGGCATCTTTTATTTTGTATATCTATTTATCTTGTGATTTTTGTTTTTTAGGTCTATCAACCACATTTTAAACATCTCTTTGTCAATTTTAAACACTTAAACTTTTTGCTGTACTGCAGTGTATCATTCTCCCTCTCTCAACAGAAAAAAACCTTTTATAACTTTTAAAACCTCTGAAACTCCCTGAAACTCCTTAACACTGTCTGAAACCCCTTAAAACTCTCTTTGAAACTCTCCGGCTCACCAGCCACTTTTGTATAAACTCTTGTCCTTTGTATAATAAACTTGTGTGTTGTTTTCACTCTCTATGAATTTTTTTTTTTTGACATAACATGTATCATTTTGGACTTGTGTGTCTTTTGATTTTTGTCATTCTATCTTTTTGATGATCTTGTCTGTATTGTCTGACCTAAAGTGTTTTTTTCACTTCCAAAAGATTAATGTTTGTCTATCTTTTGTGTGTTGTGTGCCCCTCCATTTCCTGACACTTGGATCTTTAACTGTCTTATCTTTAATAAAACCTCTTGTTTGAATGTATCTTTTTTCAACTTAGAATCATAAAGTTGGAAAAGACCATAAGGGCATCTAGTCTAACTCCCTGCCATGCAGGAACTCCCAATCAAAACTTGAATGTTTTTTATAATTGTTATTTTTTTAAAACATTAAAACTTTTCTCACCATCAAGGTGAAATCTCCAACTGTTATTTTTGAATATTTTATAACACCATCTTAACACTTTGGTTTAATTTTCCTTTTAAAACATGTTAGCACATATATCTTTGTATATTGTCTAAAACCTGTTAAATATTTTAAATTTAGTGGATCCCCACATAACATGTGTAACAATGTTGGATTTTTTTTCTCTCAGCCAGTTTCTCAAACTGTGAGCCAAAAATTTTCTCTCCGGTCTGTGAGCAAAGACCCTTTGTAATTAATTTTTTTTTTCATTTATCCATTGTTAAAAGCTTTCGATTATATCACATCTCTGTCTTAAAACTCTGACATATAAAAACTCTGGAAAATCTATCCATAATCATTAAAAAAATAATTGTTGTCACTCAGTAACACACATTTGTCCCTTTTGTTTAACAGCAACCTCAACAGGTCATTTTTTGTAATTCACTTGTTCTGGTTTTGTCACAGGAAAAACCTTGACTTTTTACTCTGTGGCAAACCAAACATCTCTCAAATCATTTGTATAATAAAACATTTTTTTAAAAAAAATTTAGGATCTATATCTCACCAGCTTAACAAGCTACCAAATCTCATGTTCTCTAGGATTTTATATTTGATGTGCATAACCAGAATGTAATTATTCATTTTTTACACCTGCACATTTAGCATTTGTCTTACTTTGTATAAAACACATATTTTTTCTCTTATAGCTTTTGTACACACCTCCTCATCCGGGGTGATTTTATATTTATCTCCCACAAAGCTCAGTGTATATCCCCTGACCACCAGCTAAACACCTTTTGTAAAATCAGGTATACGTAAAACATTTTTAAACTTTTCTCACCAAAACTTGGCATGTAGACATTTTTCAATTTCTTTTTAACATCTCTTACCCCTCCATCAGCTAGATAAACATCTTTAAGATTGGAGGATTTTTTTTATTTTTCAGCAAAACTGTAACATATGTCTCAGAATATATAGATTCTTGTCCTCAGGTTTCACCTGTTTGAGTCACAGTCACAGCTCTGTAAAACAGCTTGTAACTTTTCTGTTTCTCCCAATGTCTCTGGGTTGTAGATAGATTGTTGATTGTAGCAAACATCCTTGCATTGTCATTTTTAAAACTCTTGTTTTGTTGTAGTAAAAGCATCGATTCGCACTCCGTGCATCAGCTGCCTTTTTTTCAGGACGCATTTTCTTGACCTCAAGATGCTGTCCCAGGCTTTCTCCCAAGCCTACATTTTGGCTTTTTCAAGCAAACTGCTTCTTTTGGCATTCTCTGGCCTCTTCAAGCAAACCGCTTGGCTTAACAGATTCCCATCTTTTGGAACCTCAGGCCTCCAGCAAAACTTTTGGCATTTAGCAACACCATTGTAGCCCCACACAGCATTGACCACTGTGTAAAATTTCACCCCCACCAGGGATTTTTGTATTTTTCACCAAGAACTGTAAAGTCCTTTGACTACAGCATTTCTGACAAAGTTGTGTAGAAAATCATTCATTCTTTTCTTCAGTTCCCAAAACCTTTGGCTGAAGAAACATCCTCTCCCAAAACAGAACTGTAACTCAGAGAGGGGTAACAGAATGAGTTCTCTTGGCTTAGGCAACCGCCTGTGTCCAGCAATCATGCTGTATTTTAAACTGCATATATTGCAACATGTATTCTGTGACTCAAGCCCCAGCTGCTTCCATTTCAAACAAAATGGCCTTTAACAGAGTCTTTTGCAGCTTGAACAAAAACAAAAATTTCACTGCATTGAACCCGCAGTATTCTCAGCATTTTTAGCCTTTGATTTGCTCTGTATCTTATTGTTTAAAGAGTGGAGTCCTCAGACAACCGTCTTTAAAGAGGTCTGCACTCTGTCATCCGGCAAAAAACAGCTTAGCAGTAACTTTAACTGTTTACTTACATCTGGAGATTTGAAGCCACCTCTGCTTTTCCAGCAACCGCTGAAGCATGGTTCCCTTGTCCTGGCACAGCTGAAGTCGTGGATAGGCAAATTTGCCTCTTGGCCACATTGCAAACATGTCATCTGGACTCTTGGGCTTTTGTCCTCCTGGACATTTGGCCTCTTTGTCCTCTGGCAGACACAGCCACATCTGGCAAATAAGCCACTCTTTTGGCAAAAACAGTCTTAACTGGCAAAACAGCCATAACTGGCAGAACAGCCATAACTGGGCAAAACAAGCCACAGACTGGCAAACAGGCCATAACTGGCAGAAAAGCCATAACTGGGCCCCATAACCCTTGTTGGTGTGTGGATGATGAGTGTTGTAGTATGCCCTTTGGCACCCAGCAGAGTCTTCAGGACAAGCTGGCTGCTGTGATCCACAGCCACTGTGTAGATTTGCCATCAACTGGCTCAGCTTCCCTTCTCCAGGCAATCCTGTCTTCCTCAGTCAAGAAGACACATTGTAAAGTCCAAAAGCATAGCTTTATTAATGCATATAAAAAGTAAAAACAAGATAACTAAGTAAAATCCATTGTGATGAACTTGTCCAGTTTAGCCATACAAGATTACATCTTTAACAATCCCAAAAGCATTAGGATCCAACTTGTTGCAGCATCCAGCCACACACCCTCACATCTTGAACAAAAAACAATTCTTTAGACAAAGGACTCTCTAGGCCCATCCCATATTCCACCTTCTAGGTGTTAACTTTATGTTAATTGGATAATGACAGTATGATGTATGTTAACCCAGCCTCTTGTTGTCCATCATCCACCACGTGAGTAACTTTCCCAAGCTAACAATTATTTACGTATTTGATATCTCTTTGTTATCCATAACAAAGTCTGGTTCCATTAGTTTTACCTCTGGGAAAGTACATTGTTGATGTCTCTGTTACCACCTGGCGTTGATTCACCCTGTTTCTCTAAATATTGTTTGTGCCTTGTCCAGAAACTGTTCTCAAGTGGAAAATTACAGACACACAGACATCTTTACATTTCACCTTTGACTATATATCCCATTCATATCCTAACACAGACAACATCACAGAACTGTGGCTATGGCCTACCACAGGAGAGAAAATGCCAACAATGAAGGTTCCAGAATCACTCAGTGAAGCAGCAATAACTTCAACATTGCAACAGATGTCACTGAAACAACCATGAAGATCAGAAAGGAGACTATTGAAGGCACCTGTGGGGAAAAAAATGAGATGATGAGGTGGCAATGATAGTGGGAGGGCAGAGATGGTTGGCTTACCATCCTCTTTACTGCATTGTGTTGGTAAAACTTGGATAGGGTAGGCACCATGTGGACACAATGGTGGTAACCAGTGACAAGGAAGGAATGGTCAGCTTCCACTGAGGACAAAATAGGATGGGTGAGTGCTTCCTGACAATAATGGCAGCAACTGGCTGCAAGGATAGATTACTGGTATGCAGGGTTGTCTGGCTTCCACTCGTTGGTGGAAAACACAGAAGAGGGTGAGCACCACATGGGCTTGTATAGGGTGACAAATCAGAAGGGTGACCACTTGGTGGTGACCAGAAAACAGAGAGAGAGAGAGAGAGAGAGAGAGAGAGAGAGAGAGAGGGGAAGGGGAGAAACAAAGGAGAGGATGAGTAAGATAGGAGATAGAGGGAAAATCTAGAAAGGGAATCAGAAGTGCCCTGAAGGAAAAATAATTGAGGGAAGGGAGAGAGGGAGGGAAATCAAGAGAAGGCACCAGGTGCAGCCCACTCACATTGTACCACCACCACCACATGGCAAGGAGAATGAAAAAAGGAGGAAAAAAAAAAAAGAAAGAGCAGGAGGAAGGAGGGGAAAAAAAGAAAGAGGAGAAAAGCTACAGATGGATTTGGATGCCGCCTGCCTCCTCCCCCCATCACCCTCCTCCACCCCATGCACCCTACCCCTCCATCACTGTGCTTCAATTCTGCAACCTCTACCAACCTACCTCTAGTCCCTCATCTGAGCAGGTTGCATGGTGGAAGTTATCTGTAAAGAATGATTACCACTCAACTCACAACTCCTGCTGAAGGTCCAGCCAAAAATAGCTGTCTACCATGTGTGCTGGCCCTTATAAGCCTGTTAAGTCTCATGGGATTTGCAGTCCCATGATACTTCATCCCTAGATCTAACATGAGAATCATGCCAGATTTTGCTCTCACTGCTCAGAGCAGCCCAGACCAATTTTGACCAGCCATCAAGGCTTGACACAAACAGACCCCACTCCCCTGGTAAGCATCAAAGTAAGGCATATTATTACCTTTCAGAATTCTCTTCTCCAGGATAAACATGCCCAAGTATCTCAATTATTCCTTACAGAGCTTGGTTTGTAGACCATTGTAAACTATCTTACCTTAAGGTAGAGAAAGCAAGAGTTAAAAGCACTGAGTGCAGGCACTGTTAGGCCCAATCTTTTCCCATAAGCATGGAAACAATGTTGCCAAGGCCTTTGACTCCTTCTAGGCATAGCCTCCATTGATACCTCCTTCTTCTGCACCCTATTCATAGAGCAAAGAAAGGGCGAAACAGTAGATATGTCATTGAGTGCAAAGCCTCCATGCTTTTCAGAGTGAGTGGGATATATATGCTTTCCTTATCAGTGACGCATACACACAGTGTGAGGAGACAACTATGATGAAATAATGTTTTCCAGTAACTTTCTGTGAATGAATCAGAGAAATAAAACTCCTTGGGATTGCAGTAATTCAGTGAACAAGAAATTGAAATCTGACATTTGTTGACTTTTAAAGATTACTGGTAGTGGGCTGGAGGGGAAAAACAATATATAAAATGTTTTCCTTTCTGATATATTTTCTTAATACATATAAAATGTCAGGTGGAAGGTGACAGAGAGCAACCCTCCTGTGTCTCAGTGTAACAAGTAAAATCCTTGCCATGTGACCCAGAAACACAGGCAGAACATAATTTTTGCTGACAGCCCAGCAGAGATGTTGCTCTCAAACTGGCAGAGTTGTATACACCACATGAATTTGGGTGACATTTATTGCCTGGTTTTCTTGCTTTTCCTTTGGTAGATGTCATACGTATTGTTGACCTGTTAATTCCTCACCAAAGATTAGATACATCACATCATCTCAGAGTGAATACCAAAATGTTTTATTTTCTTGCCACATCTGTAGGGAAAAGCCAGCACAGATGTTCAGTTCTTCCCATGGATATAGCCTCACTTCTTCATAAATAATGTACATTATGGGATCTAGAGTTTTTCAGCAGAAGAATAAGATCATGTATTAAGAGACATGCAAATTATTTATTCCTATTTTTTAAAAAATAGTTGCAAAAATGTCTGTCACTGTAATTTCAACAATTCAGTTGACTTTGAAGTGTAAACTAGCATTTATGACAGTCAAGTGATATTTTGGTCCAAAATAACAATTCAGCTTTGCTTTGTTCTTATACTGTGTTGGGAACTGTTGTGCTTTGAGAATGAAATAGTCTAGTTCAGCTAGCAATTAGATGGTTCTTCATTCCCTTTATTATTTCAGATAATCTCTTTGCTTTAACAGTAGATATCTTTCTCAGGCCTGCCTAGACATTTTTATTGCCTCAGGGGTGATGGCAGTTTTTGATCCATGGTATACTTCTCTGTCAAGCCATCAGGGATAAGTTACGCTTCCAACAAAGCACATGTCAAGAAGGGTCTCACACAAGTTGCTAAACATATAATCAAATCATTCCCCCATCCAAATTTTGACGTCATCTCTATGATTGATGATGTTAGAGATCTTTAAGCTGATGATATAAACCATTCATCCCTCTTGACTGACCAAATATTGTAAATTCAGATATCCAATTATCCCCGGGGGGGGGGGGGTCCCTGCCCCGCCACAGGAGGGGGCGAGCCTAGCTTGGCATCCCCTCCCCCCCCCCCCCGAAGGACCTGTTTAATATGAGAGACAATGGAATCCAAGTATACATCACAGCCTACCAGGGAGAGGTGAACCCCATCACCCCTGTACAGATGTGGCAAATCAACCCTGATCTGGTCATGCTCCACACATGAGGACCCCTAAACTTCAAACCTCCTCAAAACACTCCTATTCACCCAGAGACGAGCCGCGTTAATAGCAGAATCTTTCCTTGCACCAGGCCAAGTTCGTTGTGGCAAAAGCTTGGTCCATAAAAGAACAGGCCCTGGTAACTGTCATCGTACTTCCTGAGCGCCATTGCCCAATACGTCGGATCACAGTATCACTTAGGCTGTGAGCTGCTGCAGCTGTCACAGCTCCAATCCGAAATGAATGAGAAGAAAATTGGGTCGCTGGCAAACCCGCATGCTTCAGAGCCTCCCGCAACACCGCTTGAAATTGAAACTGCATCAATGGAAGGCCCGAGACATGCAAAAACAAATAACCAGGGGATGCTGGGCGCAGTCTAAAGTAATCTGTCAAAGCCGTTACTGGGCAGATCTGGCCCTTGGGAGCCCTGGACAAGACTATGGTTTGACCCCTAGCCAACTAGTCCATTTTTGAACACCTAAAACACAAATGCAGGCCCTGTTCCAAACTTTGAACATCAGATATCAATAGTGCCCTGCCTGACATATCAGAGCGAGAACTGGGGACAAGCTTGCTAATTCTGGTAGCAGCAAAAAAGGCCAACAAAAAAGCAGCCTGAAACAAGGTAACTTCCTCAGGCAAGGAGCACACAACTTGGATGAGATGCCAAATCTGTATAAGGATTGCATCCATCATTGGCATGCAAGTATTGTGTGCCACAGGGAGATCCCTAGACCATCCCTCCAATGCCATCCAAACCCTAAAATCTACAGTACGATTTGGAAACCCCCCGCCTGGGAATAAAAAGACAGTGCTGCCAACCTTCCCCTAATGGTAACCAGAGACAACCTGGACTGCCTGAGATGAACTGCAAAGCGGAGTATAACCTCCACCCTCAAGGGCCAAACCTCGATTTCACCCGCAGCCACAAGAAACTGTCTAAAAGCTCGTATTGCAAGCTGATATGACTTGCCTGTAGAAGGGGCAATGGATAGCTCTCTTGATCTCTATCCTCCAAGGTTTCACAGATGGACCGGTACTGTCAAAGGCTGCGCTGCTGCTTCCAGAGCTAGCTCTCAAAACCTGTGAAACTGAAAACACGAAAGGGCATCTGCCAGGGGATTCAATAGGCCAGGCACGTGGCATGCCTGGAATAACACATTGTATTTTAAACACTGTAATATCATAGATCTGACCAAAACCATCACCCTTGGAGACTTAGAGCTCTGTGAATTGATAACATGAACTACTGCCTGGTTGTCACACCAAAACCAAAGAGTTTTCTGAGCAAATTGCTTTGGCCAAAGATGAATTGCAACCACAATAGGGAACAGTTCGAGAAAGGTAAGATCCCTTGTCAAACAGTTACTCACCCAACCCTGAGGCCAACTCCCAGCTGCCCCCTGCCCCTTCCAGTATACACCAAAACCATGGGCTCCAGATGCATCAGTATGAACCTGAAAATCTGCCTTTAGGAGCATTTCGCTCCTCCAAAATGATACACTTTTGAATTCATCAGGAAATGAATCCCAACTCTTCAGGTCCTCACATATCCCACTGTTAATGTGGATGTGGTGATGGGGGGAAGACACTCCCCTCGTGGCATTGTATAGGCAAGCACAAAAAGCCCGTCCAGGAACTACCACTTTGCAAGCAAAATTCAACAAACTTGTTGGAGATTGAAAGTCATGCAACATGGCCTTACCTCTCATTGCCCTTACCTGTTGTCCCATTAGGTCCAATTTCTCATTCGGGAGGTGAGATAAACCCTCAATTGTATCAAGCTCAATGCCCAGAAAAGTTAAACAGGTGGCAGGGCCTTCTGTCTTCTCGTTAGCCAAAGGCACTCCCATCTCATCCATCAAAACTTGAAAAGCCAACAAAGTGTCCCAGCATGTTGCCGTGCCGGGGGGCCCAACAAACAGGAAGTCATCTAAATAATGCAGAATTGCAGAATTGCCAGACCTCTTCACCGCACACCAGTGCAAGAAGGTACTAAATTTCTCAAAAGCTGAGCAAGAAATGGAACAGCCCATTGGCATCGCCTTGTCAAAATAGTACATTCCCTCAAATTGGAAGCCCAGCAAGTCAAAATCTTTAGGGTGTACTGGAAGTAGACTGAAGGCAGATTTTATATCACATTTTGCCAAAAGAGCTCCCTTGCTCAAGGCTCTAACCATCTGCACTCCTGAATCAAATGATGCATATTTCACAGATGCCAACACTGGGTCAATAGCATCATTCACAGACTCCCCTTTGGGGTAAGAAAGATTATGAATTAAACGATACTCACCTGGTGTCTTCTTGGGTACTACAAGAACTTGGAGTGAGTTAAGTCTGCCTATAATAACCAGAATATCAAGCAGGGGGAGTCTTCTGTATGATTTTATTAAACCTTCCTCTTCCAACATTTTAGTATCAGTACAGCATGGAGGGACCTCTGTGTTATTTCCATTAATGCCAATGGTATCTTCCAGACAAATCAAGTCTCAGCATCTACAGTCTGCTCTATCTTACTTGTTTTCTTAACAGAATTTCCTTTTACTTGGTTTAGTTGGGTGTCAAACAAGGGACAAGGTTTTAAATGGCCAAAGACTCATCTGACTTCCATCTGTTGATGCCAGAACAGGTTTTTCAATTTATAAATCCTTGACACTATATTATCATTTCTAAAGGTTACTAGGGCTCTAGAAGTCTGAAATTGTAGAAAAGATATTCTATGCTCTTAATATCCTCTTCTTTTAGGAAGTTTATCCTAGGTGCTTTTATCTGTTTAATAAAATGATCTTTCTATTGAGACTATAGGCCTAAGCAGACTGCCAGAAATAGTGCACATTAAATTGAGGCACTGCCCTGGCTCACTGCTAGGGAATCATGGGAATTGTATTTTTTTTTCTGGGACATTGAGCCTTCTCTGTCAGAGAGCTCTGGTGCCACAATAAATTACAGTTCCTGTGATTCCCTAGCACTGAGCCAGGGCAGTGCCTCAATTTAATGTGCACTATTTCTGACAGTCTGCTTAGGCCCTCTGTTACAAAGCCATATGGCTTTGGTTAGTTTATACAGGCCAATTGAGTGTGGGTCTTTTAATAATAATGGAGGGAAGTAATGGTTTTAATATGTTGGGAATGTGGTCTCTGCAGATTTCTTTTCTCTGTTAAATCTAATTTGCTCTCACTAGTATCTCTGTTCTCTTTGGGCCTGTACAGACTGGCCACAAGGGCCAGCTTGGCGGGTGAAGTTGGGGCAGGGAGACCACACGCTGGCCTCCTTGACTCCGCCCCAACACTGCTGTCATGCTGCATACCCCACCGCACAGCGTGTGGCATCAGGGTGCTCCCTTACACAGCATTTAGACATGCTGTGTCAAAGGGGTGCAGAAGAGCCGCTATGGCGGCGGTAAGGGCAGCTTTTTTCTGCTCAAAAAAGGAGTGGCATTTGCCAGATCTTTTTGGAGTAGCAAAGAGCTGGATTGGGGCCATGGCGTGTGGTTGCCAGGGCCCCAATCCTGTGCTCCCAGTGGTGGGACAGAGCCACCCCTTAAGGGCCATCTGTATGGACCCTTTATTTACTATATCCTATAATCCAGTGCTAGGGAATCCTGGGAAGTGTAGTTTATTGTGGCACCAGAGCTCTCTGACATAGAAGGCTCAATGTCTCAGAAAAAAACTACAGTTCCCATGATTCCCATGATCCCATGAAGGGATGTCATATTGAGGAGGGAACAAGCTTGTGTTCTGCTGCTCCAGAGACTAGGACCCGAAACAATGGATGCAAGCTGCAAGAAAAGAGATTCCACCTCAACATTAGGAGGAACTTCCTGACAGTAAGGGCTGTTCGACAGTGGAACACACTCCCTCGGAGAGTAGTGGAGTCTTCTTCCTTGGAGGTCTTTAAGCAGCGGCTGGATGGTCATCTGTCGGGGATGCTTTGATTGGGAGTTCCTGCATGGCAGGGGGTTGGACTGGATGGCCCTTGTGGTCTCTTCCAACTCTATGATTCTATGATTCCCTAGCAGTGAGCCAGGGCAGTTAAAGTGAACTCAAGCTGCATTATTTTTGGTAGTCTGTAAAGGCCTTATCTCTCTCTTCTGATTTTGAATGCTTGGGCCCTTTTTACATTTTTTGCTCTTCTTTCTCCCACACCCCATCTCTTTCTTCTTACACTTTGTTTCAGACTGGTTTTTGCGTTGACATTTTCCAATAATATCAGTTTGTTTCTGTGCTTCTTCTTTTTGGTCCCTTTTTAAATTTCATTTGGTGAAGCCACCTTCAAGATCCTCTCACTTATCAGCAGGCAAATTACTTCTATGTTGGCCTTTATAGTACCTATTGTATTACAACAGTCTTTTAATATGGTATATATATCTTGGAGTAGATCAACTTTGGCATTTTCCACTTCATTTTTATTCCCAGCTATGCACTCTGATTCTGTTTCCCTTAAGTTTCCCTGGACATTCTGGGATACTGCCTCCAAAGCTATTAGTTGTTTTATAAGTTCATCTTTACTCTCTTGGGGATCAACTATTATTTTTCTCTCCTCCCTTAGCAATTTATCTAGTGGAGGAAGGCCATCAAAGAAAGCTATGAGACTCCTATCATGACTGTCAAGCTTATTGCACCACACTCTTAAAACAGGGCTAGTTCACTTTAATAGCTCTGACTGTCTCCTGTTGCATTTTTGGGGTTTGTAGTTCTATGAGGCTTAAAGGCTCTAAATACCTCTTCCTAAACTACAAGTTCCAAAATGCAACAGGAGGCAGCTAGAGCAGTTAAAATGACCCATTTTAAGAAGAGTGATACCCCCTTTGCAGACGGTGCTTTGCACCATCTTGGAGACAAGGAAGGAGAGGGGCAGCCTCATGCTAGGTGCCCCATCCCCTTCCTAAGGAAGTAATCAGAGCACCCACCCTTCCACACGGTGGCACTCTGATTACATCCTTCCAGCTCAGCGTCTCGACATCCTAAGCCAGAGGAGGCACAGAAGAGCCGCATGGCAGCTCTTCAGGTGCCCCTTTCACAGCTTGTGGAAGGAGCAATATTTTAGTGCTCCTTTCCCAGGCAGCGAAAGGGAGGATCAGGGCCGAGGCATGGGGCAGCAAGGAAGGAGAGGGGCAGCCTCACGCTGGGTGCCCCAACCCCTTCCTGAGGATGTAATTGGAGCGCCCACCCTTCCACATGATGGGCGCTCTGATTACGTCCTTCCAGCTCAGCATTCGGACACACTGAGCCAGAAGAGGCGCAGAAGGACCGCATTGTGGCTCTTTGGGTGCGCCTTTCACAGCTTGTGGAAGGAGAGCTATTTTAGCGCTCCTTTCCCAGGCGGAGAAAGGGAGGATTGGGGCCAAGGCATGGGGCAGCCTTGGCCCTGATCCACCACCTCCCAGGGTGGCCCATGGCCACCCGTCTGCATCCCCCCCATAGTCTCCTTAGATGAGTGTTCATTACTTCAGATTGTGACTTTTCATTTCCCTTTTCTGCATAAAAATTAATATCTGAGGCTATCTCCTTATTTAAACTGGTTATGACAGTAGGTGACTTTTCTGTGTGGTGCTATATGATTTTGCCTTTGGCTGGTCCTCATTATGATTTTTCCTTGTGCCAATAATGTTTTTCTTTTTTCCTCTGCTTCCTCTCTTTGGTCCCACTTACCTTTCCCCTTTTGCTACATAAGACCACATTGAGTTGTTTATTCTATCCCTGTTAGATTTAACACTTCCATGTTGAGTCCCAAGGAAAATGTACATTGTGGGATATAATAGTAACTGGGCAGCAAAGGGACACTGGCAGTCAGGATAAGGCATCTTTCCTCCTGGTGCTGAATCATGGGAGGTGACATCACATGATGGTCATCAAGTGTAGTAAAGTGCTGCAAAAGGCTGCAAAACTACAAAGTCACCCTGGATGGGTGACAGGTTTCATTGTGATACAGGAGGAAGAGGCAGGGCCAAAAGGCCACATGGAGCCCTTGCTATATAAGGGAGGTGCCTCAAGTCACAGTGTGGGTTGTTGTGATGGTGGATGGTGGACAGCATAGGTGTTTTATAATAGTTTTGTATGCAGTGGAGCTAAGATTAAAAGCCTCATCTGTGAGATGCCTGTCTGTAGTGTTTCTTCTCTCATTCTTCAAGGGGAGAGATACTTCTCCAGCTCACAAGCTGCTGCCTGCATCCCAGAAGGTGATAATAGTTTTGTATACAGTGGAGCTAAGATTAAAAGCCTCATCTGTGAGATGCCTGTCTGTAGTGTTTCTTCTCTCATTCTTCAAGGGGAGAGATACTTCTCCAGCTCACAAGCTGCTGCCTGCATCCCAGAAGGTGATGAGCCAGGTGCCCAATGTTGACATGGTACATCACGCATTGTGTAACTGCACTAACAAGGTTTATGGGCCCAATGTGTGCCAGCGGATCTGCCTGGATGACCGTGTGAGTAGGTGTTTGTGTGCAGTTGTCCAGAAGAGCAGTTCTAGCTGTCTAAATGTCAGAAGGCAGAGAGTTAAGAAGCCAAGCTGCTTGCCATGCTCTTATCTCAAACAGATAGTGAGAGTTGGGAAGGCTGCCAACACTGAGCATTTGTTTTGTTTGCTGCCAGCATGGATTTTGTGAAGTTTCCAAAGTTAAATGATCAAAATTACTCCCAGTGGGCAGTTTATGCTGAGGTGGTCCTAGTAAGGGGAGGACTCTGGGATGTTATTGAAGAAGGTTTAACTGTGAAAAATGCTGAAATCGATAGAAAAGCCAGAGCCACGCTGAACCTCACTTTGGAACCCAGCCAACTAGACCATATGAGAGGCAAGACATCTGCCCAGGAGGTCTCTTTTGCCTTGAAGAATGTGTATCAGTCTATCTCTGCTCTTTCTAAGATGCTTGGAGCAAGAGATTGTATGCTTGTAAGTTGCAGAAAGGACAATCTCCAGAGGAGCATCTAGCCACCACGAAGCATCTGTTTTTGGAAGTAGAATCCAGAGGAATAAACTTCCAAAAAAGCAAAAAGCATATAATTTTCTGGGCAGCTTATCCAGTGATTTTGATCATATACTGTACAGTCTACAGGGGTGCCAGAGAGCTAGCTCACAATGGACTTGGTGTCGACACAAGTCTTGGAGTAATGCCAGAGATGGCATTTTGAGAAAGGCATTCAGAGACAGTAACATTGCAAGCCAAGGTCAGCAAAGACACCATCGGAGACAGTGCAACAAATTGAGAGTGCAGCTGTCTGCAAAGTCAAGCAATGCTATAACTGGACAGCCAGGCCACTTTAAGAGGAACTGCAATAAGCCACCTGCTGCCAGAAAGAAGGAACAACACTGGTCTCCTGGAAACAGGAAGGGAGTTGTTTCAGCAGTAAAGGATGGTGACTGTCAAGCCCATCTGGTTATTGCAGCCCTTTGGATGATTGACAGCTGTGCAGCTCACCATTTGGTGAACCAGAAGTCCTTGCTGAAGGACAGGAAGCCCTCATGTGTTGGCTCTGTGAGTTTGGCTGATGGGAGTTAAAGCCAAATAAGGGACATGGGGACTGTGTATCTTCCAGGGTTTGCCAAAGACTCTGAAAATGTGCTGTGCGCTCCTCAGTTGCAAAATTGTCTGGTCAGCATGTCCTCACTGACTTCAGATGGGTATGCCCTACACTTTGAGGGGGATGATTGTAACATCACTAAGTGGAGGGGCAGGTTTGTGCAAAGGCACACAAGCACAACAAATTGTACTACCTGAATAATCATGCAGAGTGTGCCACAGTAGGTAATGTGCCACTGCACTCTAATTGTGCACACTATTTTCATAGAGTGTTGGGACAAGCAAGCTTTACTAGTTTGGGGAAACTGGGAAGTGTTTGTCCTGAGCTAAAGTTGAATGAGTTCAAAAATCATTTGGAGTGCTCTGTGTGCAGCAAGATAAAGCTGAAGGCTTTTCCTGTTCTTAAGAAGAGCAAATGCATCACCCAGAGGCCATTTCAAATGGTGCATGCTGATCTGGCCAGTCCCTTCACCAAAACTGTTGGCAATAGCCGATATCTGATGGTTGTAGTTGATAGGCACACCAGATACTCCTATGCCTACACACTCAAGGAGAAGAATGAGGCTGCTGCCACATTCAAGAACTAAGTGGAGATGGTGGAAAGGGAATTTGAGTACAAGGTTGGTACTCTGATGACAGACTGTGGGGGTGAGTTTTTATCTCAATGCTTGAGCAATTACCTAAAACAGAAGGGCATTCACCATGACACCACTAACGTAGCCCCTCCACAAGAAGACAGTTTGGTGGAAAGAAAGATTGGAGTGTTAAAACAGATAAAGGATTGCATGCTGCTCGATGCAGGGGCCCCAGAGGGACTTTGGGGGGAGGCAATCCTGGCTGCCTGCCACATCACTAACTGGGTTTGGAACTCTGCAGTCAACACCCTATTTCATGCTATATGGGAGGCTACCCAATCTCAGCTACCTAAGAGTGTTTGGGCAGTATGCCAATGTCTTCGTTCCCCAGAATTTCAGAAAGAAAGGTGACTCCAAGTGGTGGAAATTGATGTTTGTGGGGTACCAGGGGAACAGTTATAGGTTTTACCTGGGGAATGGTCACATCCTGTTGTTCAGGAGTGCAAATTTTGAAAAACACTCTGGGTGAGAGAAGATCCACACGAACCAGGATGTGAAGTTGTAGGCTTTCATGGCCAGCATCAAACATCAAAAAGAAACTCTTCTAGAACGTGGCCGCACAGCCCAAAAACCCCACAAAAAACTATGAACCAGGATGTGTTTGTGAGATTGAGAAAACAAGGTGTAAGTACTGGAACTGGAGGGGTGGGAACACCAGAGTTAAGCCAGAAGACCAGCCTAGCACCTCCAGAGAATCCCACAGGTACACAGACCTCACCCATCACTACCAGAAAGTTTGAGCAATTGCCATCCACAAATGCAGGGGTACAGACGAGTAGTGATAGTGAGAATGAGAAGGAACGTACCAAAGTAATCATCCTCAGGAGGACTCAGATAGTCAGAAGGCCACCTGACCGTTTTGTTGTGCAGAATGTCAAAGTGTGCACTGTTGTGGCTGATGAGCTGGAAAGCTACCAGGAGCTTCTCACTTACCCTAGAGAGGAACAGGAGAAATAGTTTGAGGCCATAGACAGTGAGTTTTCATCTTTGGTGAACAGGGAGGTGTTTGAAGTGGTGGATAGACCAGGAGACTGGAAGGTCATAGGTTGCAAGTGGGTGTTTAAGAGGAAGGAGATGCCAGATGGGACCCACAAGTATAAGGCCAGCTTGGTAGCTAAAGGATTCTCTCAGCAGCATTTTGAGATTTTCAATAAAACGTTCTCTCCAACTGCAAAGCCTGAAAGCCTCAGGTTGGTGTTGGCATTGGCTGCAAGAAAGGGTCAAGTGGTAAGGCATTTTGACTTTGAGACAGCTTACCTGAATGCATGGCTAGATGAGGAGGTGTACATGGAACAAGCACCTGGTTTTGATGATGCCAAGGAGGGCAAGGTATACAGGCTAATGAAAGCTCTTGATGGGGTCAAGCAGAGTGCATGCTGTTGGAATCTTTGCATCCATGATGAGCTGGTGAGGCTGGGATACAAGCGCAGCGTAGCAGATGCTTGCGTGTACATGAAAGGAGGGGTCACACTAGTGATTTACATAGATGACTTGTGTGTGGCTACTCAGACTGAGCAGGAAGTAAAGACTGTGCAGGAGGATCTAGCAAAGAAGTTTGTGCTGAAGGACCTGGGAAACCACAAGGAATACCTTGGGATTGAAATGGAGAGAACAGAGGATGGTAAGATCTTGTTGAGTCAGACCAAGAAGATAGAGAGGTTGGTGGAGAAGTGTGGTTTAGAAAGTGCCAAGGTGATAAAGAACCCAATGACTCCTGGTCATGCCAGTAGTGAGTCTGATAAAGTGTTTGAACATCCAGACCTGTACAGGTCAGTGATAGGCAGTTTGCTTTTTGTTGCCAATAACACCAGGCCAGATATTTCCTTTGCTGTAACTGTCTTGAGCAGGAGAGTCAGCAGTCTGAGATACCTGAAAGGGAGCAAGGAAAGGAAGCTAGTGCTGCAGGGAACTGAGACACAGCTGGAATGTTCTGTGGACAGCCCTTTTGCCTCAGAGTTTCATGACAGGAAGTCTGTGACTCGTTTGCTGATCAAGTTTGCAGACAGTCCTGTGGTTTTGATGAGCAGAAAGCAGAGCTGCATGGCACTGAGCACTTCAGAACCTGAGTTTGCTGCATTATCTGAGTTGGCAGGAGAAGTGCAGTGGGTGAGGCAGCTGCTCGAGGACTTGGGTGAAAAGTGTACAGGCCCAAAAGTTGTACATAAAGACTCAGTATTGCATTGCCATGTCTGAGGCAGAGAATCTGAAGAATAGGATGAAATACATAGGAGTGCAGTACCAGAATGTAAGGGAATTGGTACAGAACAGAGTTCTGAGTCTGGTCTACATTAGTTCAGAGGACAATGTAGCAGACATCCTCACTAAGACCCTACAGGTAGACAGACATGAGAGGTTGTCAGTGCATTTGGGCATGGCACCATGAGCAGAAGTTCGAAGCTCGAGGTCCTGAGTGGATAGAAGATCTAAGCCTGAGGACATAAGCTGTGGAAGATCCGAACCAGAGTGCGGAAACACTGAAAAAGTTTGATACCTGGAGTAATAGACAAGACGCTTGGGGTGTCTATATCAAAAGAGTGCTGCTGGCAAAACCAGAATGCTGTTCTGGGTCTGGAAAACACAGGTCGGAAGACAGTGTGACAAATGGGTACATCAGGGCACTGGGCACCAGTGGGAGGATATTGGAAGGTGTCAGGCCAGTGGGATATGACATGGTGGAATGGGAAGGTCTATGAGAACACCCTCCATGTTATGAGTTAAGCTTTGTGCACACTGTGATGAACCACTCCTGCCACCTTAACTATTTCTCTCTTTTAAAATTTTATGTGACTGGCTTCATAGCCCTCGTCATCTCCTGGTCCAATAACTATTAATAGCACACTGGTAGCATTTGTTCAAAATTCTCACACAGAGGCCAAAATAGTTTTTTATAAAATAGAAGATGGTTTTATTGTGTTTCAAACATACAGGCACGGCTTCTTGGTTTTCAAACTTGTTAATAATATTACTTGCTTACAGTTTCAAGGGTATTGTAGCTATTTCAAATACAATCCTTTAGCTGTTTCTATGGGTACAATCTAACCACACAGACACTCTCTATACTAGAGCTCTGTTGAACCACAAAGAGTTCTTTTTTCTTTTACTCTTATCTTTGTTCAACTTATTTCCCTCAGGAACAATTCACAGCCTCTGGCTTAAGGTACTGCTTCACTGTACCCCTATCTAAGTCAGATCCAACTGACACTCTCGAAGGTTCCGAACCTTCTGTTCCACAATTCCTAACTGCCTAACTCCCTAACTGACTATATCACTCACCGCCTGAGCTATTTATCTCCTTCCAGCTGCTCTCTCATTGGCTGATTCCAGCTGTCTCAGGACTGGTCAGCTGTCTTCTAGTCTTCACAGCTCCCTGTTGTCTTTTTGTTCATCACACACACATTATACATTTTGGAGGGGATTGTTGAAATAGAGTCCCAAGGAAAATGTACATTATGGGATAATGCTGCTGGAGTCTCCCAGGCTTTTAATTCTGGGAGACTTCAACATCCCACTCAAGACCAATTTAACAGGTGCAGCTTGGCAGTTCATGGATTCCATGACAGGCATGGGCCTATCCCAATTAGTTTCTGGGCCAACACATTCTGCAGATCATATTCTCAATGCGGTCTTTAGTACGGAACAGGCATATCCGTGGGTGGAGGTAATAAATACCTTTGCACTGTCATGGACGAATCATTTCCTGGTCAAGGTTGGGCTCAGAGTCATTGCTCAACCCACTGGGGGAGGAGGACCTATTAGAATGGTTCGCCCTTGAAGGCTAATGGAGCCAATTGGATTTCAGAGAGCCTTGGAGGGTTCCTTGGTTGGTAAAGTCGATGACCCTGTTGAAGCCCTGGTTAACACTTGGAACACCGATCTCACCAGGTCTATCAACACGATTGCTCCCAAGCATCCTTTCCAACCTGCTCTAAATCATCAACCCTGGTTCACATTGGAACTTAGGAAGATGAAGCGGGTTGGACAATGACTAGAGTGCATCTGGCACAAAACTCGACTCTTATCTGACAAGACTCATCATAGGAACTTTCTTCGTAGCTATTGAGAGGCAATACGTGCAGTGCAAAAATCTTTCTCCTCTGCACGTATTGCGTCTGTGGAGTCTCATCCAGCAGAATTGTTTAGGGTGGTAAGGAAGCTGACACAGGCTCCCCTGTGCAGAACCCTTTACTTAAACTGACAACAGCCTTTTGTGATGCCTTTAACAACTATTTTGCAGATAAAATCTCTCAGAAAAGAGCTGACTTAGATGCCAGAATTACAGCAGAAGTGACTGATGAGGTGTCCAGCAAGCCCGTTTTTGAGATTAGACTGGATCAGTTTGAGTTGGTGAGTACTGATGACTTGGACAAGATCCTTGGAAAAGTGAAGAGGACAAGGTGCTCCCTCGATCCCTGCCCATCTTGGCTGGTCATCAAGGGGGCTGATGCATTGATGGCCTTTCTTAAGATGGTCATTAATGCATCCCTTAGGAAAGGAATTGTTCCACCAAGTCTAAAGGAGGTGGTCATTAGACCACTCCTGAAGAAACCTTCCCTGGACCCCCTGGATATGAAAAATTATAGACCAGTCTCTCATTTACCATTTTTGAGCAAGGTGATTGAGCGAGCCATCGCCCTCCAACTCCAAGTGATCTTGGATGAAACCGATTTTCTGGATCCATTTCAAACCAGCTTCAGACCTGGATATGGGGTGGAGTCTGCCATGGTCGCTTTGGTAGATGACCTTCGTCTGAGCACCAACAGGGGGAGCATGACCCAGTTGGTGCTTCTGGACCTCTCAGTGGCTTTTGACATGATATATCATGACATCCTCTTGGAACGCCTGAGAGAATTAGGAATCGGAGGCACTGTACTCCAGTGGTTCTGTTCCTTCCTTTCGGGCAGGTTCCAGAGGGTGTCACTCAGGGACAGCTGCTCCTCAAAAGTGGACCTGAAATGTGGTGTTCCACAGGGCACCATTCTGTCCCCGATATTGTTTAATATCTATATGAAGCCACTGGGAGAGATCATCAGGAGACATGGGGCGGGGTGTTATCAATATGCTGATGACACCCAAATATATTTCTCCATGTCTCGGTCAGCTGCTATGATGGCAGATGGCAGTTCTCCCCTCAATCAATGTCTTGAAGCAGTAATGGACTGGATGAGGAAAAAATTACTCAAGCTGAATCCAGATAAAATGGAGGTACTTACGGTAGGGACCCCCAAACCAGGTATTGGGTTGCAACCTCCAGTCCTGGGTGGGGTCACGCTCTCTGCTAAGGACTGTGTTTGCACTCTGGGGATACTCCTGGACTCATCACTTCACATGATAGATCAGGTGAATGCGACAGTCAGGAGTGCCTGTTATCAGCTTCGGCTGATACACCAGCTGCGCCCTTTCCTGGAAGTAAGGGACCTAGGAACTGTAGTACATGCTCTAGTAACCTCACGACTTGACTTCTGCAATGCACTCTACATGGAGCTACCCTTATACCTAACTCGGAAACTACAACTAGTGCAAAATATGGCAGCCAGGTTGATCACTGGAACACTGAAGAGCAATCACATCACACCTATTCTAAAATCTCTTCACTGGCTGCCTATTGGTTTCCAAGCACAGTATAAGGTGTTGGTAATGACCTTTAAAGCCTTACATGGCCTAGGTCCAACCTACCTAGGGGATCGCCTTCTTCCGTATAATCCACCCTGCGCCCTTAGGTCCTCTGGGAGGAAGCTGCTTCAACCAATGAGAACTAAGCTGGCGGTGACCTCCCAGAGGACATTCTCTGCCACTGCCCCCAGACTCTGGAACACGTTACTGGAAGAGATCCATCAGATAACCAACTTAGATGGCTTTAAAAAAGCCATCAAGATGGATCTCTTCCAGCAGGCTTACCTGGAATAAACTATTCACCTATTTTGATTTCCCTGTCAGACATTTTTATTTTGGCCTTGCCTCAGAATACCTATTGTTTTTAACTCTGTTTATTGCTAAAATTTTAACTCTGAGATTGAATTTAATGTATTTTAATGGGGGGTGAATTGTCTTGTTTATATTGTTGTAAGGGTTTTTATGTATTTGATTTTATATGTAAGCCGCCTTGATGGCCAAGGCTAAAGGTGGGATATAAATAAATGATGATGATGATGACTGGGCAACAAAGAGTCACTGCCAGTCAGGATGACAAGGCATCTTTCCTCCTGGTGCTGAGTGGGAAGTGACATCAGATGATGGTCATCAAGTGCAGTAAAGTGCTGCAAAAGACTGCAAAACTACAAAGTCACCCTGGATAGGTGACAGGTTTCATTGTGATACGGGAGGAAGAAGCAGGGCCAAAAGGCCACATGGAGCCCTTGCTATATAAGTGAGGTGCCTCAAGTCACAGTGTGGGTTGTTGTGATGGTGGACGGTGGACAGCATAGCTGTTGTATCATAGTTTTGTATACAGTGGAACTAAGATTAAAAGCCTCATCTGTGAGATACCTGTCCGTGGAGTTTCTTCACTCATTCTGCAAGGGGAGAGATACTTCTCCAGCTCATAAGCTGCTGCCTGCATCCCAGAAGGTGATGAACCTGGTGCCAAATGTTGATGCACTGTGTAACTGTGCTAACATTCCATACTTTTTCTTGCTTCTAGTAAGAACCATATTGTTTGGCTGGCACAGTGTAATGCTTAATGCTACCAAACAATACTACCCAGAAGTGAAATTCTGTCTCTTTAACCACACTTAAATGCATGAAACTGTTTGTTATAAAGGCTAATTAATACTAACCCTTAAAGCTATTTCCAAACCTATAAAAGTAGGACCATAAAATTAAAGATAAAACTACCAATTAAGACAATAAAACTCAAAACTACAATTGACATTCAAAATACATTTGACATTAATTTATAACAAGTATCTCTTAATTCAGTTCTTTCAACCACATCCAGACCCAGCTGTTATTTTGAGCTTCAATAAGAATAAAGGTTTTACAGTTTAAATTTCGGCCCGCTCACATGAGATTAGTTTTTGTTGCCCTCTCAGTCCAAATTTCTCCATATTTAACAACTCTGGGCTTGCATTAGTGATTGTTTCTTCTCCTTATTTGCTATTCTCCCACACTCTTCTATCAGGCACCAAACATGAACCAAATGGGCAATGTCCAGGGCTACTGGCTTAACTTATACCTGATGTTATGTAGTCTACTTGACACACCTCTGTGCAGGCTGCTGGGGCTTGGTCAGGTCAAAGTGGGCAAAGTGGTAATCCCAATGATCAGTATATTCTCCCTCTGGCCCAGGCCCAAACTTGTCAGTTCAGCTCCCAACAGTCTCTCTCAGCCAGGCTTTAGGTTTTCTAAAAGTCTGCTTCATTCATCTTCAATTCTTATCTTTTTTTCTTTTGAAACAGACTTTTTTAAAATAGGAGGGACTATTCCCTGGGATTCCGTGGTGTCTGTAGCATATTTTATCACTTCTTCTCATCAGGTCAGAGTATTTGTATTCTTTAATGATTTGATAATTGTTCTCAATTAGACTGGGCAACAATGTGTAGAGATATTGCTGAAGCCCTAGTCCAAGGACAAACTAATTCTATTCCATTGGCTTTATATCCTAGAAGTTATCCTCCCCATCACAGGGTGGAATGCAAGTCTTTTCTCTCCTGTCAAATAATCATCCACAGATGCCCAGAGAGTTTTTTTTTAAAAAAAAAGGAAAAAGAAAAATAAGGATAAAATTACTTGTAAACTAAGCCTGTGGTGTTAGAAGCAAAAGAAGCAGGAGCCAGTTGAAATTTGAGGTAGAAGGATAAAGCGTTTTCTTTATCTTTTCTTCAGAGCTGCAGGAAACATTCCCTAACAGGCCAGCACCATCTTGGATCCTCCACCTGGAATATTCCTACAAACATTGCTTTGCAATGAAATAACATCACTTCCAATAACATAAGGCCTTTGCAGACTGCCAGAAATAATGCAAATTGAGTCCACTTTAACTGCCCTGGCTCAGTGCTAGGGAATCATGGGAACTGTAGTTTTTCTGAGACATTGAGCCTTCTATGTCAGAGAGCTCTGGTGCCACAATAAACTACAGACCCCATGATTCCCTAGCACTGAATCAGGGCAGTTAAAGTGGACTCAATTTGCACTATTTCTGGCAGTCTGCAAAGGCCCATAGTGGTCCTATTTAGAAAGAATACAGTGGGACTCATGCCTCATAATTGTTCACTCCAGCTATTACCTGTGCCTTGTGGGGAATGCCCAGGAAAAGCTCCCATATTTCCTACTGTTATTTTGTTCCTTTGCCATATTTGTAGGATCTGTTGCTCTTCAAGACCACTGAAAATAAGGAGTGGGATGCATAAACCTTTTACTATCTCTTTCTCCCATATTCATTAAAAAATACTTGTTTTTATCAACTTCTGTAAAGAAACACAAATTCTGTTAACAATTTTTTAGTATCACCCATTTCTAGGAACAGATCAAATAAAGGCATATGCAACAGTGAATATCTAATTTAAATCCTGCAACAAAAAAATTATAAAACTGCTGTGAACAGTACACCAACCTTATTTTTAACATTTGGGGGCCAAAATACAGCTGTGCTCAAAATTTAGCTGTATCTACATTTCAAATATGTATCAGTCAAACTGACAGCTAATCTCTGATTCTAGTCTTCTTGTTAGTATCATGAACAGCACAGAAAAGACACAGCAGGATTTTTCAGAAAGCAGGTTGAGCCTGGAGTGCTGACAATTGGAAAAACACTGTTTTGACTTGTAAAGCAACTGAATTTTGCACAGTATCACTGGGGGAGAATAAATATTGGAACACAACCATGAGACTAGGCTATGAATTGATATTTCCATGCCATAATTAGGGTACTAGCAGCTGTCAGTTTAATTGCCTATTCACTCACAGAATCCTATATATCCTTGGGAGAAAATTGTTCAGGTGATGACTGACTTGGTTCTTAGTCCTTCTGACTTCAGTGGAAGTACTAGCAAATAGGTGCCCTGAAGCAACTGAGGCTCAAATTACAGCCTATTTATTTTGTCATGAAGAACTTCCTTTACCTCCTCCCTATGCATTCTGGCACAACCAGTGTTGCTTCCTTCCTAAAACCCTTAAGCACTGCTGAGGGAACATTCTTTTCTACAATTAACTGGAAGAGGAATTAAAATTGAGATTTCACATAGCTTTTTAAGTTGGCATTATATTATGCGATGATGACCTTCCCCATGGAACAATTGTACAATAATGTTTTTTTGCAAGTAGTAAGTCTCATTCAGCAGAAGTGCCTGACATGTTAAATTAAAAGTTTACTGCTTGTGAGGTCAGTCCATTTCATTCCCCCCCCCTCTTGATCCCTGCCAGCAAATTAGTGAAGAATAGCCTGTTAATTACCATTTCAATAGCCCATGCCAATTTTGGTTGTGTGGGAAGGTAAGCAGTTTTAATTATCAATTTCCTGTCATTATTTCTTATTTTGTTTTGGTAGTAAAATATGGAAGATGGTAACTAAAAATCTGCACACTGCTTGATCACTGCCTGCCTATTTATCTTGTGGTTGAGTCTTGTATCTTTTCCTGTTGTTCTTGATACTTTAAATAAGGATCCCTAATTTCATTTATTGTTTTTGTACTGAAAGAATATTCTAGTAAATGATTGTCCTATAAAATCACTCTATTATAAGTAAAGCATTCCACATTTCCCAAAGACCTTTAGCCATCCATCTCCATAATGAGTCCACATCACAGCTTATAAGTTATATATAAATGCTTCCATAGAATTTTTATAATAGTATAGAGAAATAACTCAAAGGGAAAAAAATCCATCTCACTCATTTGTTGAACAGAGTAAGCATTCGTGCAGTGATGAACAGAATAAGATTTGTTGAACAGAACAAGTAAAATACATGTTCTCTTTGGTTATGTCTGAATAAGCCATTCCATAGCATAATAATCCCTTGTGGTATGAAAAGGAGTTTTCAGATTTCCAACTGAGTTCTTTTATTCTTCAGTACAATTATTATTGAAAATGATGGGAGAATTATTAGAGTGAATTTATTTGTGATTCATTGAGTTCCAAAATGACTCAAATCACCATAAATACATTAATTTCTACATTACTGTGTGGGCTGTCTTATACTACTACTATTCACTTCACAGAATGTGTTTTGTTTTATTGTTTGTAATTGCTGGCCATTACTTGACACTCCATTTCGCAACATGCAAGAACAGAGATCAGTTGTGTTGATAGATATGCCATTAAACTCATTGCTAGGCAAAATACTTGCCTGCAAGAGTGCAATGGGGGCTGGTAGCTTCCATGTCAATGAGAAGGTGAACCCACTGAAAATTTTACTCCATATTTTCAGCATGTAGTGCTATTCAAGCTACTGAGAATTACATGGCTCCATTAAAGTTTTGGCCAAATCCTGGAGTGGATTCACTATCCCATTAACATGGAAGCCATCAGCTACCACATCTATAGTAAAGTGATTTGAATGTTTTGTTTTGTTTCAGTTTTCAAAATATGTGTCCACATCTGTGCTACAATGTGATTTCCAGTTACAAAAAAGTGCCCTCACTATGAAAAAAGTTTTCAATTTTTCTGTATCAGACACAGGTGCTTTATATTTTCTTTTCAATATCTTTATTTATCAGTTTCTTTGGGTCTTGTTTTTGATCTTATCTTATTGTTGTTGGGGAAGAAAAGTGCTTTAGCCCATCCTTTAATTTTCCCATCACTCTGTAGATGCCCATCTTCCTCATCTGTTAAAAATATATATTTTTTAAAACAAACAAACCTTGAATTGTCTTTGTATGGGCTTTAAATAAAGTTCAAGAAACTCATGATGCTGCAGGGTGGTGAAATACAATGAAATATGGGGCAGAGGAACACAGAGATGGTTGGATATAACTTGCTTTTATAAATAAATAAATAAAATGCAGAAAAATGAAATGAAGGATTTTAACTCTAGTGTTGTCATTGACTGTAAAAAAATCTTTCTCATTTGATATTCAGTAGAAACCTGTTATGCTATAAACTCTTCAATACGTTATTTTATCATACAGAATCATTTATAAAAGAAACAAAAGTCCATGAAGTGGCCACATTTTAAGGGGAAATTATTATACAGATGTAATAATATATCTATACATATAAAAATAATACTCTATTTACCTTAATTTTTGTTATGGAAGTATACTTTCATGGAGAATTTTTATAAGTGTTGTCTTCTAATCATTTCCATTGCAAACTTTTAAATAATTACTTTTATGCTGCCCTTTGAAATTGCATGGAAATTTTATGTGTAGTGAATTACATCTCTTTCTAAGATAGCAGCTGCAATTCACATATGAAAAGGTGTAGGTTAGTATCATTCTCAAGTCTAGTTGATGATCTGTGATGCAGAGCTGTTAGCATAATTGAGTTACCTCTATTAAAGCAGCACTTGAAAACCTGTCAACATATCTCCCATAAACCCCTCTTCCCAGGGGTTCATACAATAGCTGTAAAAGCATTTCTTAATTGAAAGTACAATATAGGGAAATATTTTTGAGGAGTTCACCATTATAATGTTATGAAGTTCTAAAATCCAGCGGAGAGATCAGAAGGCCATATCTGAAGCTTCTTCACTTCTTCACTTCAAATGTTCTTCACTTGAAATGTTCAGCTGTCTTAAGAATAGTCTAGAACTGTAATTGGGAATCTACAACTGTCCAGACTGTTCTGTGACTGAAACTCTAATTATCTCTTGCTATTGGCTGTAGTGGTTGGATTGATGAGTCCGGTAACTTTTGGGGAGTCACAAGACTGAATCCACATAAGAAGTAGCAAGTTGTACTATTGTCCTTTAAAACTATCCAGTGTTTGCAAGTCATTAACATTTTAAGGCTTCCTGTCTATCTAGTATTTTTTAGAATTCTTGCACAGAGCCACACAATGAGGATCATATCTTTTTCTACCTCCTTTCTTAGTTAAATATGTGTCTTATTGAAACAAATTAGTCAGAGTTAGTGCAAGGTTGGCTTAAATATCCTAAAGGCACCAGATTCCATTTAATCTTGGAAGTTAGATTAAAGGCCAGACCTAGTTAGTACTTAGATGGGAGATCACCAATGCGTATCAGGAGCTGTAGGCTATATTTCAGAGAGAACTGACAAAACCACTTCTGAGTATTCCTTGCCTAAAAAAACCCTATGGAATTCATGAGATTATTGCTATACATTGACAGGCAGTTTGAAGGCACACACACACACACATACACACACACTGCAAGACTTGAACAATCTGATCCTTAACATTACAGTTAACTCCTGTACCAAAGCAGATGAAGTGCTGTCCTCTATAATACACGTGTGTGTGTGTGTGTGTGTGTGTGCGCTAGTGCCTCAATGATTTTGGACATCTGAAAGTTGGCATACCTGCTAGATTTACAGCTACAAATTAATTGATACAAGAAAGAACCAAGATGGAGTCCCACACTGGGGTAAAAACAGGATGGAAGAAACAGAAGAGAACTGTTGACAGAAGAAACCATGTAAAACAGAGGAAGAGAAAATGGGCCCTGCAGGTATTGCTGGACTGCAAGTTTCAGCCCTATCCAGCATATCCACTAGTGAGGTCTGCTGGGATATATAGTCCAGTTACAACTGAGTGGCTGCTTGTTCCCCATCCCTGATGATAAAGCTTAGTATGGAGGTATATGCTTACTGTGAATATTACAAATATCTCTTTACTCTACGGAATCTGCAGTGCTGAGTGTATGAACATCAGCCAGTAGTCTGTTATCAACTACTTAGTTAAGTGTACCTTATTATTTAACGCCTTTGCAGACTGCTAGAAATAGTACAAATTGAGGTCACTTTAACTGTCCCGGCTCAGTGCTAGGGAATCATGGGAATTGTGTTTTTTTCTGAGACATTGAGCCTTCTCTTGCAGAGAGCTCTGGTGCCTCAATAAACTACAGTTCCCATGATTCCTTAGCACTGAGTCAGGGCAGTTAAAGTGGACTCAATTTGCACTATTTTTGGCAGTCTGCAAAGGCCCTAAATAACCTCTCCTGGCATGAAACCTCCCCTACCCCCCTCCAACCTCATGCCTTAATCATTGGTGGAATAGTCTTCATGCAGCTGATGCCAACTAAAGTGGGTTGGTGGTGACGCAGGAGTTACGGTCATGGCAATAATGTCTCAGTTCTCACTAAGTAGCAATTATGAATATGGAACAGTTATGGATGAGAAAATTTAGGTAATTGTTCTGTCATGATTACTACTTAGTCATGATTATGATACTTGTTTTTGTTGTTAACTACCCTCAAGATGATCTTGACCTACAGCCACCCCATGGATGAGACATCTCCAAAACCCCCTGTCCTTCACTACTCTGCTTAATTCCTGCAACCCCATACCCATGACCTCTTTAATAGAGTTCATCCATCTGGCGTGTGGCCTCCCTCTCTTCCTACTTCCCTCCACCTTTCTCATCATTATTGTCTTTTCCAATTAGTCCTTCCTTCTCATGATGTGTCCGAAGTATGACAGCCTCAATTTAGTCATCGTAGGGGGGAAGCAGACGGGCGGCAAAAGGCTGGCAGCGCACCTTCGGTGACTCTTCCACTGCAGCATATGCGGCCGCTGCGGCGGGAAGGCATCGTCAGAGCGCCGGCTGTGCGGAGGGGCCAGTGCTCCGACTATGCCTTCGGGAAGGGGTTGGGATGCCCACCGTGTGGCTGCCCCTCCCCTTCCTTGCCCCCAAAATGGCCCTTTTAGCCATCTGCTTCCCCCCTTAGCTTCCAGGGAGGTTTCCAGCTTGATCTGCTCTAGGACACATTTGTTTGTCCTTTTGGCTGTTCATGGGATCCTCAACACTCTTCTCCAACATTACATCTCAAATGAATTGATTTTCTTCCTATCATCTTTCTTAACTGTCCAGCTCTCACATCCATACATGGTAATAAGGAATATAATGGCTTGTATGATTCTAACTTCTGTGCAGAGTTGTGTATCTTTGCATTTTAGAATCTTTTCTAGTTCTTTCATAGCCACCTTCCCCATTCTTAATCTTCTGATTTCCAGACTGCAGTCCCCATTTCTATTAATGTTTGGTCCCAGGTATGGGAATTCTTTTACTATTTCTATTTCTTTATTGTCTAAGCTGAACTTGTGAAGGTCCTCGGTAGTCATTATTATTATTTTTTTATGTTCAATATTAAGCCTGCCGTTGCACTTTCTCCTTTGATCTTCCTTAATAGGTGTTCCAAGTCTATGTGGTTTTCTGCTAGTACTATAGTTTCATCTGTATATCTTAGATTATGGATATTCCTCCCTCCTATTTTCACTCCTCCTTCTTCTGTGTCCAAACCTGCTTTTCTTACAATATGTTCTGCATACAAGTTGAACAGATAGGGTGAAAGGATACAGCCTTTGACCTGTTTGCCAATTGGGAACAATTCTGTTTCTTTGTTTCTGTTCTGACATTAGCCTCCTGTCGTGAGTACAAATTCCTCATCAAGACTATCAGATGTGTGGGCATTCCCATGTCTTTAAGGGCATTCCATAGTCTTTCATGATCTATACCAGGGGTAGGCAACCTTTCCCCTTTAAGGGCCGAGGGACTTCAGCTCCCAGAAGCCTCAACCATGTTGGCCATTAGTCCCATGTTGGCCAATAGCTCCTGGGAGCTGAAGTCCCTTGGCCCTTAAAGGGGAAAGGTTGCCTACCCCTGATCTATACAATCAAAGGCTTTGCTATAGTCTATAAAGCACATGCTGATTTTCTTTTGGAATTCCCTGGTACACTTCATTATCCATCGTATGTTTGCAATGTGGTCCCTTGTGCCTCTTCCTTTCTGAACCCCACTTGGACCTCTGGGATTTCTCTCTCCATGTATGGTTGGGGTCTATGTTGCAGAATTTTGCTTGCATGGCAAATTAGTGCTATGGTCCTATAGTTGCTGCAGTCTTTTGTGTCTCCTTTTTTTTGTAGATAGGGATGGATATTGACTGCTTCCAATCTTTTGGCCATTGTTTTGTTTTCCATATCTGTTGACATATGTTGGTTAGCACTAGAGTTGAGTCTGTCAATGTGGATTGCAACAGTTCAATTGGTATATCATCTGTTCCTGGTGATTTGTTCTTCGCTATTTCTTTTATTACAGTTTCCACCTCACTTTTTAGAATTTGGGGTTCATCTTCATATGGCTCTTCATTCCATGTATCCTTCATTTTGTCATCTCTTTTGTATTCTTCTGTGCATTGCATCCAACATCTTTTTCTTCCTTCCTGGTCTTGAATTATGTTGTTTTTATTGTCATAGAGCATCCCATTCCTTCACTTGAATTTTCCTTTCATTTCCTGGATCTTGTGAGATAGATCTCTTGTTCTTCCCTTTTTGTTGTTCTCTTGTCTTTCTCTGCATTGGTCATTGTAGCAATTTTCTTTTCTTTTTAAAAATAATCTTTATTCACCACACATACTTACAAGCAAGCAATAAGTACATTTAACATTACAACATAACACATATCAAACAATACCTTGAATTTACGCATAAAAATATAAACATTATTTCCTTTCTTGATAAAAAATACATAATATGTGAGAGAATGGCTGAGTATGTGGAAGGTGAATGGGTTCCTGGAGTGACAAGGCCCTGAAAGAACCAATTAAAATGGATGCCATGCAAAGCACTATTGAAGGAGGAACTTGGATGGTGGAAGCGAGGAATGGGAGAAACTTGGCCTCGGAAGCGGAGATGCTGACCAAGCATAACCAGGACAATACAATCTGTCGAATATGAATGATGTTGATATGGCCGAGTGAGATCCGGCACACACAGAATGTACTGAAACTTGTGCAAAGAACTGGATGGTTCTGAACCCATGGTGAGCAGAACATGTTTATTTCAAGAAAGAAGAGAAAAAAGGGTATAAAAGGCAGTACTTCTCCCACTTCACCTTATGGTTCCTTGATCTGCGGCAACAGGGCCATCCACCCTTCTTGGAGGCTTGATCAACTTCCAGTGAAGGATCGTGAGTATGAATGTGTGTGAATGTGTGAGTAAATGAAAAGAGCTCTTGATACTTAAGGTGGTTGTTATATTGAGTATCTGATATTAGAAATGATTGTTTCAGGTGTCTCTGTTTCTGTGTTTCAATAAATGTTACATGCAAAGTGTTTAAACCCAGATCTGGTTTCCTATGTGTCTTTGTTGAAAGTCCTATAGTCTAGGGTGGCTAAATTTCTCTCTGGATCAAAAGAACAACAGAGAACCTCGGTTCATGACATAAATGGCGTAGTCGGCAGGATCCAGGAGAGATTTAGTTTTGCCTTGGTGAAGGATGAGTAAATAAGAGACACTGGGAATTGATTTGTGATTGAAAAGCCAAATTTGGTCTCTCTGTGCCTTTTTGCTTGTCACTTGTTCTGGGATCCTTGACACTCCCTGATGAAGGACATAGTCAGGGGAAAAGTGTGAAGGTTTCTGGACCATTTTGATGGGGTTAAGGCAGGAGAGTGGAAAACAGAGGGACGCCTCTGCTTGAATTGAATTTAGAGTCAGAAGGAAATATGGCTCTATTTGGGAAAGGAAAGAACAAAAAGGGAAACGGGGAGGAAATGGATTCGTTTATGGAAACCCTTTCTGTTCTGTAGAGGGGAGTGTATTGGAAGCTCCTTTAACAGATGATTGTGGAGAAAAGGTAGGAGATTGGAGGATACATTTGCATAGAAATATAGTAACTAATAAGAAAACTGAGAAAGCATGAAAAAAATCGGTGCAGTATTTTAAGGAACAGTTAAAAAGGATATGAGAAAAAGTGAGGAGAAACTATTTAAAGCTGTAGCTCTTTCAATAAGTATAATTTTAAAGCTGTAGCTCTGTTCTGCCAAAGAAACATTTAAGATTTAAAAGAAGTTCTAGTGGGGAAGAGTAAACAAGGAAAGAGATCTGCAAAAGTTTACTACAGTTTAGGGGATGACTATGATTGTTGTGAGGAAGGAACTTGCCCTGACAACCCTGATTGTAGTCCTTTAGGGGAATCAGGAGCTAGACAACAGAAACGACCCCACAGTATTAACTGCCACAACAACCCCAGAATAAAAGCAACAAAGAAAAGAACCTCCACTTATGAAATCGTGGAAGAAGAGGAGGGAGGAGATAGAGCAGATACTAGTATGGTTACAGTTAACAAATATACAAGAGAAAGAGAGAAGATAAAACACTCTATCACAGATGAGCCCATGTCAGCAGGAGAAATGAGGGAACTAACAGAGTCTCTAGGACAGCCAGGGAATAGAAAGATAGAATGGGCTATTAAAATTTTGGAAGGCTGTTGAAGACAATAATATGACCTGGGACGAGACAAGTTGATTGTTTAGACAGATGCCGGGTATGCAGCCCTATATAACCAGAATCAAGGAGAGTGGCATAGGACCAGCTTTATAAGATTGTTTTAGAACAGGGAAGTGGTGTCGCAAAAAGGGAAGTAATAAACTTGGAACAGGGTCCAACCGAAGACCCAGTAGTATTTTGGAATAGAGTACATATGGGAATGTATTTAGCAGGACTTTTTAAATTAGGAGAAACAAAAAGGTAACAGAAATATTAGGAAAGTCCAAATCAATATCTGAACTAATGGAGGTTGAGCCTAGTGTTTTCATGGCTTCCTTTGAAGGATTAAATCCAGAATGGAAATCAAATATGGCTTTAATCATGGCCATGCTTGAACAGGATGATATAAGACCAAGTTGGAAAAAGTTACAAGAATTATTTGCTAGCTTAAGAAAACAAGGTGTTGGGACCATGAAGAAAGCACAGGTCTCCATGAAAGCAGGAGTAAAGCAAGTCACCTCAAAATGGGTGCCTAAGGGAATAAAAACCAAAGAAAAAGGAAAACCCACCCCCACAGAGAGAGTACTTTTGTGGAGAAAATTGAGAGAACTTGGGTGGGATATGGATAAACTAGATAGAATAGGTACTGAGTGTCTGAGACAACTAACAGAGAAGGGGAAAAGAGAAAAATTAGTGAAAACCCTAGTGCCCCACCACAGGAAGACAAGAGAAGACAGAACCAGATTAAAAATATGACAAAAGAGAAAGACATTCCAGAAGAATTTACTTATCAGGCTTTGCTTTAAGAGGCAAGGGAGATTCAGGAGGAAGGTGAAGGGGAGCTCTGTTAGGACTGCCCCGCTGCCACAGAACTAAGACAAGTAAAGCCAGGGGAATGGCAATATTGGGGGAAATTATTTAGAAAACCTGGCAATAGTAGAAAATTTGTGGTGGCAACTGATTAAAGAGAAAGGAAATATCAGAAACTACAAAAGCATTAGAATAGCTGGGGATAATCAAAAAGACTGTAAGTCTATATAAGTCACCTTTATGACCAATTAAAAAGAGTGATAAGAAATCCTGGAGACTAGTTGCACATTTTAAGGAAATAAACCAAGGTTCACCCCTCATGGCACCTACACTTGGTAATATTATGGAAATGGTGGGGAGGGTATTAACAGAAGCACAATATTATTTTGTGATATATTTGGATAATTGTTTCTTTGCCCTTCCCTTAGCTGAGAAAAGTGAACCCCAGTTTGCCTTTACTTTTAGGTTTTAGGGTTTTAGAGCTTTATAAGAGATATAGGATTCAAAATAAACTTAGAAAAAGGATGGACTCAGGAAACAATGTCAGCAGATTTATACTAAAATACAGTCCAGTTATAAAGTTTTGAAATATAATTTATAAGAAAAAGCCCCCTCTCTTAGTACTGCCAAAAATAGATAGTTAAATTGAATCCAAAAGGGATTGATTTTGAGATCATAAACCAGCCGAATTAAACCAGCCAGACTTGATGATAACAATTTTAAGAGAGGGAGATTCACATGAATGTGATAAAATAGATATTGATAAAAGCCAGAAATCCAGGCAGTTATAGATGTTCTTTTACTATTAAAAGAACAAGAGGGGGAGGATGAAGAGTCTATAATTGTCATGGACAGTGAATATGTATATATTAAATGTACAAGATTTCTTCAATTTTGGAGAAAAGATGGGTTTAAAAATGTAGATAGCAAGGGCTTGAAATATCTTAGTCAATGGAAGCGGATTTGGACCCTTATGCAAAGGTTACCAAAAGTAAAATTTGCTTGGCTTAAGGCCCATCAAGATAAAAAAAAGAGGACAAATTAGAATAGCAACAGCAAGGCAATGTATATATAGATCAATTGTTTAAATAAGGTAAAAATGATACCAATTGGAACTCAAGTGTTATATCTTCATTTGGGTCTTAAAGAACGTGCCTTGAGACCCAAATGGAAGGGGATATGGACCACCAGTTACTTGACTGAAAAAGAAGGAAAATCTTAATGGGTCCACCATAATCAGATACAATTGTATAAAGTTGATTAATAACAAATATGTCTCATTATATGTTTTTTTATATATATGCAGAAACAAATTACACCAGACGAATGAATGAGAGGGTCTCCACAAGGAAAATCGGACCTAGTCCTTCTAGGAACTAACACATATATTTATATTTTGCAGGCTGTTGCACTAGCAAGAAGATACCCAGTTTTTATATATATATATAATTGAAGGGGAAATTTTAAGGTGGTATATTAATTGGGATCACCAGCACTCAAATTAGTTCCAGTTGCGATGGATTAAAGATCCCCCAGGAAATAAAGGAAAGCTATATGTAAAATGGAGCCATCCCAGAAAATAAGGGGGTGGAGGATAAAGGTCATCATTTTGGGTATTCTGATGTGGGAGGAGGTGCAGGGATATTGGATTAGATGACATGCCGAGCATATGTTTGAATACCATGGAAAAGATGTAACTTTAGTTTATACACATCCACAATCAGTAGGGCATATGTCCTTTTTGCCTGCTTTAATTGAAGACCCCGAAGTCATCTTATTGGGTTTATCGAAATCAGCTGTGGGTCTTCCCACAATATTTTCTTCACCAGAGAAACTAAATGCTACCCGATTCCGAAGAATGAGTTACAGAACTACCACAGCAGGAATGTGTTTTGTTGTAACAACAAAGGGACTTGGAATAACAAATTGAGGGATTACAGAAAACATGAAGACTTTTTTTTATGAATCTGAGAAGTTATACTTATTGTAGGGATAAATTTTATTTGTATGGAACCCACAATCAGAGTTATGTACCCAAGGATTTACAGCAAACTGAATGGAATGAGATGTATCCAGAATATCCAATGTTGCATATAAATGGAAGTGTTATCTTGGGATTAGGACAAAGTATGGGTAGTATATGCTCTGGGTGGCAATTACGAGATCCAAACCTATGTTTTTCTAATTTCCATCCAGGCAACTATCAATGTATGGGAGTGGGATATTTGACTTTTCTAGTCCAAGTATAAAAGTCCGAGTCTCCATAGGCTAGTCATAAGCGGGAAATTTATGACAGGCTTTTGGGACCAGCATGTTCAGATGAAATCCAATACTCAGACACTTTGGGGAGCATAGTAGCAGCAGGGGCTATATTTGGAGCATTAACTCTAGAAGCATATCCAGGGATTGTTGCTCAGGAAAATCATAGGAGCATATTGGGACTTACATGCAGACTGGAAAAATCAATAAATGCTACCAGGGAGATTGTACGCATGTTGCAATCCGAAATTGAAGAATTGAGCCAAATGGTAATGCAACAAAGTTTAGCTTTGAATTATTTGTTGGCTGCGAAAGGAGGATTTTGTAACATGATAGGAAACCAATGTGTGGTAAAATTTCACAATTTGAACAGATCAATAGAGGATGAAATGGAAAAATTAAGACAAATGATTCAGCATGATGTTTATGATACAAAAAGAGGTTGGTCTTTCTTTGGATGGTTGAGTGATTTGTGGCCTTCAGCTGTTTGGATAAAGGAAATTATTTACATAATAGTTATGATAGTGGTTATGATTGGTATAATAGGTTGTTGTTTCCCACTTTTTATCCGCTTGTGCCAACATAGTATTATGTCAGTAATACCCCAAAAGAAAGTAGATGCTTTTAAATTTTAATCCATTATAGTGTGTGTAATATATGATTTTCAGAGATCATTGATGATTTCAGTTGATTATACAATTAATTAAATTAATATAATTAAAAGGGACATGATTGTTTATAATTATTGGTGATACTCAATTATGAACTAATTAAGTATCAAGAGGGGGAATATGAGAGAGAATGGCTGAGTATGTGGAAGGTGAATGGGTTCCTGGAGTGACAAGGCCCTGAAAGAACCAAATAAAATGGATGCCGTGCAAAGCACTATTGAAGGAGGAACTTGGATGGTGGAAGCGAGGAATGGGAGAAACTTGGCCTCGGAAGCGGAGATGCTGACCAAGCATAACCAGGACAATACAATCTGTCGAATATGAATGATGTTGATATGGCCGAGTGAGATCCGGCACACACAGAATGTACTGAAACTTGTGCAAAGAACTGGACTGTTCTAAACCCATGGTGAGCAGAACATGTTTATTTCAAGAAAGAAGAGAAAAAAGGGTATAAAAGGCAGTACTTCTCCCACTTCACCTTATGGTTCCTTGATCCGTGGCAACAGGGCCATCCACCCTTCTTGGAGGCTTGATCAACTTCCAGTGAAGGATCGTGAGTATGAATGTGTGTGAATGTGTGAGTGAATGAAAAGAGCTCTTGATACTTAAGGTGGTTGTTATATTGAGTATCTGATATTAGAAATGATTGTTTCAGGTGTCTCTGTTTCTGTGTTTCAATAAATGTTACATGCAAAGTGTCTAAACCCAGATCTGGTTTCCTATGTGTCTTTGTTGAAAGTCCTATAGTCTAGGGTGGCTAAATTTCTCTCTGGATCAAAAGAACAACAGAGAACCTCGGTTCATGACAATAACATTGAATTCTGGATTTCCTCTCATATAAGTTTTGCTTTTCCTTACACTTTTAAGTTCATTTTAAGATGTTAAATTTGTTGTATAATTCTATCTTATGTCAAGAAAGTAAAAGAAATTATAAAATTTAATTTCCTATCTTGTTTAACCTTCTTTTTTATCTCTTAAATTCCTTCATAACTGAAATATTCTGTTACATCAATCTGTTTTGTTTGTTCTTAATTCTGATGATTTGATGATACATCATATTAATATAATAATAATCATAATACTTAAGAGTCTAATCCTTTGTTTCCATTATTATTTAATTTTCTATTATAATTCTTTTCCAGAGTTTCTTCAGCTATTCATATAACATTTTCCAATTTTTTATAGCATATTCTTCTATTTTATCTCTCATCCAGCTTGTCATTTTATCCATTTCTGCTGTTTCATATACTTTAAAAAGCCATTGAGCTATTGTTGGAATTTCTTGTTTTTTCCAGAATTTAGCATATACTATCCTGGCACATGTTAACATAAAAAATATTCTGTCATATTTCTTCTTAATTTCATTATCTTTTATCATTCCTAGAAGATATATTTCTTAGGCAAATTCTATATCTATTTTCAATATCTCCCTCATTGTTTTATATATAATTGTCCAATATGATTTTGCTTTAGGGCAGGGGTAGGCAACCTAAGGCCCAGGGGCTGGATGCACCCCCCCCCCGAGGCCTCTAGACCGGCCCCAGGCCAGTCCTGCTCCCACCGCCGCCCCCTGCCACTGCCCACCATGATGATATTGATTATTGTTGTTATTACTTGTTCTTGGGGTTTTCTTGGCAACATCTCCACAGGGGGTTTTCCATGGCTTTTCTGGGGCTGAGAGAGTGTGCATGCATATTTTTTTTATTTTTAAATAAAAAAATATTTATTTATTTATTTATTTATTTATTTATGTTTGGTGCTTTAGCCCCCCAATTGTCTGAGGGACAGCAACCTGCCCCCCAGCTCAAAAAGGTTGCCTACCCCTGCTTTAGGGCATGTCCACCATAGATGGTAAAATGAGCCTACTTCCTATGTACATTGCCAACAAGTCACCTTTGCTCCTTTGCACATTTTGCCTATTTTTTTAAGGTGATAGATGTCATCTTAGATAAGTTTTGAAGTTATTCTCCTTTAAATCTTGGTACACTGTATATTTCATCCTTTTTTTCCAAAGCTTTTCCCATTGCTCCAGTTCTATGTGGTGTCCAACATTACATGCCCATTTAATCATGTTATCTTTTATTACTTTGTCCTCTGTATCCAATTTTAGTATCAATTTATAACATCTCGAAATCATTTTTGTTCCCTTTTTCTACTATTGTTTCCCATTCCAATTTTCCAGTATCAAATCTTTTTAATTTCTTATCGACTTTATATCTTTCTTTTAATTGTAACAAATGGCAATCTATTCCTGATTCTTTAAGCTCTTTTTGTGATTTAATTTCTACTCCCTCTTGATTTATTTATTTATTTTATTTAATTTCTACTCCCTCTTGATTTATTTCTAATATATCCCTGTATCAAATCCATTTTTTTCCTGAAATTCCTTCTTTATTGAAAAATGCCTCATGTAGTGAACACCATAATGGAATTTTTGGACAAAGTCGCGATCATATTTTTTCCAAACTTTCAATAATGCTATCTTTATTCACTCTGTCTTTCCTATATAATAGATACCATGACATCCATACCTAAGATCTTCTTCCTCTAAATTCAGCAATTTATCATTATTTAATATTGTCCATTTCATAATCAGGTAACATGAATGATAGTAAATTTTGATATTGGGCAGTCCCAATCCTCCTTTTTCTTTGTCGTCCTGAAGTATTTTCATCTTAGTTCTCGATTTTTTTTCTCAACCCAGATAAATCTAGAGATGCCACGCTGCCATTCTCCAAAAGGTTTTTCATTGTGGATAACTGGGATTGTTTGAAAAAGAAAGAGCATCTTCAGAAATATATTCATTTACACAAGTGCTATTCTTCCAAGAAATGATGTTTGTTTTCTTTATGTTCAACATTAAGCCTGTTTTTGCACTTTCTGCTTTGATCTTCCTTAGTAGGTTTTTCAAATCTATGAAGCTTTCTGCTGGTACTATGTTATCATCTACATATTTTAGATTATAGATATTCCTTCCTCATATTTTCACTCCTCCCTCTTCTGTGTCCAAGCCTGTTTTGCTTATAATATGTTCTGCATACAAGTTGAACAAGTAGGGTGAAAGGTAGGGTGAAAGCCTTGTCTGACCCCTTTGCCAATTGGGAACCTTTCTGTTCTGACTGTAGCCTCTTGTCCTGAGTACAGATTCCTCATCAGATCTATCAGATGTGTTGGCACTCCCATGTCTTTAAGCACATTCCAAGCACTTTCATGATCTATGCAGTTGAAGTCTTTGCTAGAGTCTATAAAGTACATGCTGATTTTGTTTTGGAATTCTCTGGTGCACTCCATTAGACATCATATCTTTGCAATGTGGTCCCTAATGCCTCTTCCTTTCTTGAACCCTGCTTGGACTTCTAGAATTTCTCTCACCATGCATGATTGGAGTCTATGTTGCAGAATTTTGAGCATAATTTTGATTGCATGGGAGATCAGTGCTATGGTCCTATAGTTGCTGCAGTCTTTTGTATCTCCTTTTTTTGTGGATAGGGATGTATATTGACTGCTTCCAATCTGCTGACCAGCATTTTGTTTTTCATATCTGTTGATTAGATATGTTGGTTAGTACTAGAGTTGACTCTCTCAATGTGGATTGCAGCAGTTCAATTGGAATATCATATGTTCCTGGTGATTTATTTTTTGCTATTTCTCTTATTGCAATTTCCACCTTGCTTTTTAGAATTTGGGATCATCTTTGTATGGCTCTTTGTTCCATATGTCCTTCATTTTGTCATCTCTTTTGTATAATTCTTCTGTGTATTGCATCCAACATCTTTTTATTCCTTCTTGGTCTTGAATGATTTTGTTTTTATTGTCATAGAGCATCCCAGTCTTTGGTTTGAATTTTCCTTTGATTTCCCAGATCTAGTGGAATAGATCTCTTGTTCTTTCCTTTTTGTTGTTGTCTTCTATTTTTCAGCATTGGTCATTGTAATAATTTTGCTTATCTTTCCACACAGCATTCATGATTCTTAATCTGTTCCTATCTCCCTTTTGTTTTTCTTCTCTTCTTTTCATTATTGCTTGTAGTGTTTTTTTTTTCTGTCATCCATGTTTTTTTCTCTTTCTTTTTGTTTATTGAAAGTGTCTGTCTGCTTTTTTCCTTTATTATGTTCCTGGCTTCAGACCATAATTCTTCTGGTTTTCGGTCTATTATGTTTAGTAGTGCAAATCTGTTTCTTATGTTGTCAGTAAATTCTGTTGAGATATTATTTAGATCATATTTTGGTATAATCATTTGTTTTCTTCTTGAGTCTTGCTCTTATTTTTGATATGAGTAATTCATGATCTGTGCCACAGTTGGTGCCTGGTCTAGTCTTGGACACCAGTATAGAGTTTCACTATGTTTTGCTTCCAGTTATATAGTCTATTTGATTTTTGTGTTGGGCTTCTGGTGATGTCCATGTGTATAGCCTTTTTTCTGGTTGTATGAAGAATGTGTTTGCAATGAATAGGTTATTGGCTTCACAAAAATCTATCAGATGCTCACCTGTTTCATTTCTTTTGCCTAATCCAAGTCTGGCTACTGTTTTTGATTCTTCTTTGCTTCCAACTTTTGTGTTCCAGTCTCCAATGATCAGCTTGACATCCTGTGTTGGTGTACTGTCAATTTCTTCCTGTACTTCTTCATAGAATCTATCAATTTTTTCCTGCTCTGCCTCTGTGGTTGATGCATATACTTGAATTATGGTGATATTCATAGGTTTCCCATGGAACATTACTGAAATGATTCAATCTGGTCTTGCATTGTGTCCTCTCACTGCTTTTGCCACATCTTTTCTTAGCATGAAAGCCATCCCATTTCTTCTTGTCTTTTCATTCCCTGAGTAGAACACCGTGTGGTTGTCTGATTCAAAGTGGTCCATTCTTGTCCAATTTAACTCACTCACCCCCACTGCTGCTATGTTCATGCATTGCATTTCAATTTTTACTATGTCTAGCTTCCCCTGGCTCATGCTTATCACATTCCAAGTCCCTATTTTATGTGTAATGCTGCTTTCGATGCCATTTGCCTTTCTAAGGGTGTCTGCTATTTGTTTTGGCATCTTTCTTATGTCCTTGGCTAATCTAGCAAATGTGGTATTCCTTTATTTCTCCCCTCCCTCCCTTTCTGTTAATGCTCTAATCCTGCCTGTGTCTCACTCAGGGTGTCTCATCATAGGGTATACTAGGTGATCAGGTTACACAAGAAGGGCCACCTACACCTCCCTGTGCGCAGTACCAACCAATGTTAGCTATGGTGTCACAATTCACTCCTGTCAGTGACACTCACAACTACTGCTGCTGCCCAATACCCGATTGTCTCCCTATATTATTCCTCTCATTGTTGTTTGTTTGCCTTCCTACTCAACCCCTTATGCCTCCCTGGGTTTCCCTCCTTCCCTTCTTTTCCCTCGTGTTCTCCCTCTTTTAGTCCATCCCCATCCCCACCCCCTCTCTCCTTTAGTTTCTTCACTTCTTTCCCCATAGTTGGGGAGGACAGAGATGGCTAGTTGCCCTCTTCCTTCCTTCACTCGACTGCCTGCTCCACTGGCAGTGCTCTGTTCTCTGGCTCAGCTGGGAACCAGAGAATGGGCTGAGTTGGTGCTTTGCCCCACTTTCCCCTGCTTCCCTGATGTCCTCTTTGTCTGCCTGCTGTTTGTCCAATGCTCCTTAAGGGTGGCTGGGGTGAATTTAAGCCTTCTTTCTACTCTCTGCTGTTTCTCTGATGCTTTTTAAGGAAGTGGGGGCTGGGGTGGATTCAAGCCCTCTTCCCATCTCTCTGTTGTTTCTCCAATGCTCCTTATGGAATGAGGGGCTGGGATGGTTTCAAGCCCTCTCCCTGCCTCTCTGTTGTTTCTTTGATGCTCCTTAAATAATTCTGGTCTCTAGTCTAGGAAACCATAATGCAGGTTCTTGTAAAGAGTTTCCTAATGTTATTAAGCTGAACTGAACATTCCTGCTGCATGACCAAAACCCAATCATTACATCTGGATGTTCTGCTTGCACTATATTATCCCTTTTGAGTTCCCTTAAGTTATACTGGTTTTGCTTTATCATGTGGTTTTAGCTGAGTTACCAAATATTTCTTTTTAAAGTAATTCATATATATTACTGACTTTCATCTGCTACTCTCTACCACCCCAACCACACTTCTCTTTTCCCAAGAGCATTGTAAGAATATTAGGGGCAAAGCAATGTATTTGAAGATGAGTGGTTTATCAACTTATTTATCAGTTTAGCAATTTATTAATAAACATATTTGAGTCATAAGTGATTTATTCTAGCAGGGGTTTTCATGGATAGAAATCTACTTCAGATGCACCTGAATTGGATTTCTACTCACAAAAGTTTCAGAGATTTTTCTTCCTTCCTTCACTACCCCTCTTCTCATTGTATGCTGAAACAGATTAACACAGCTATTCCTTTAAAAAGTACTGACCATGCAGGGGATCAGTGATTGCCTTTGCTCATTTGGCCTGCAGTGATGTAACAAAGCAAGCTATGTCCTTATAAATTGATTTTTTTAAAAAAATATTCTGTGTATTTGAACATAAGATAATTTAAAATCTTACATCAGAGTTTACATCAGAGCATACAGTTCATACATCAGAGCTTTCCAAGTAGTTTCTAAAGAAAGAAAGATAGACAAAAGCCACTGAAAAGCTAATCAACAAACTGAAGTTGAGCACGTCTGTGACTCAAGGATTCCTGCTCTTTTGTTCATGTTTTCCAACTGTATTCATCCCTTTTTTCTCTATGACTCGTGCCTAGTATGCTTGCTGTATTTTTTTTCTTTAAATATATTTCATCCTACATACCATGAGTCATGCGCAATGCATCTAACAAGTATGAATTAAAAAAATCAGTAAAATAATCAAAACAGTTAAAAATGATACCAGAAGCTAACAAATTCTAGAACAACAAACCATAAATGAGCAGGATTGAGATGCAACAAAAGAGAAGGCAAAATATTAATAAAACAGCATAAGCAGCAAAAGTAACATATCAAAGAGAATAGATTCTTAAAAATCACAGGTGGACATTTTTTTTATTCCTTCATTTTTTAAACCAAAAATGTCCCATAGCCACTAGCCACTAGCCACTAGATACAGTTGATCATGGAAGCTGAGCAGAGTTGGATCTGGTTAGTACTTAGAAAAGATAATACCAGGTAGTTGCAACTGTTATAGGGCATATTTAGAGAAAGGCAGTGACAAATCACCTCTGTTTCTTGCAGAAAACATCCAATTTTATGCAGAATAAGTCCCGAACTGTGCAGAAATATTATTTTCTGCACAGAAAAAGCAGTTTCTGTTCAGAAAACTCTGTTTTCTGTGCAAAACAACTAACTGTGAATTTTGCTCAGACTAAGCCCTGAATGGCAAATAGGTTTCAAAAATTATGTGATTTTAGAAGACTTTTTTTCAGACAGAAGAACACTGCTAAAATTAGCCATTCCTTCCTTCAAGATGGAACCCTACAGATTAGGAATCTGCAAAGAACTATAGATTCCTTCACATGAGCTTGAAGAACAAAGTGTGTAACACAAGTTGGCTGCAGCAGAAAAGAAAATGCAATAAAGCCATTAGTACACCTGCCTGTCATATATGTTGGTGTAGGTTTGGGGAGCTTATGAAGATACCATTACTATGTTGATCCCAGTTTGTATAGTATCACTGTCAAGTCTCTTGTGAGATAGCCATGTTAAGATTTCCTACAAAGAACATACAGATACCCTTGGAATTTAAAGAAAAAAATGAGACTGGTAATCCCCCCCCACACACACATACTAGATATATTCTTTTTTAAAAAGTTTATCTTCTGCAAGTAAAACTCTACAGAACACATGCAAGTTATGATGAAAATGTATAGCAGTAGAGATTCAAGCAAAGGACAGTGACACTAGACACAATATTGTTGTTGTGTGCCTCAAAAGTAATTTTTGACTGATGGCAACTGGACTCAAACTGAAAGGACATACAGAGGCTGAGCATCCCACTGCCCCTTTCAGTGCCATATTGGGGCAGCAACAACTGCATGCCATAGCCTCGATCCAGCAATTTGCTGGCCCAAAAAGGGCTGGCAAAATGCCACTCCTTTTTAGAGCTGCAAAAAGCCACCCTTGCCACCATGGCGATAGCTTTTCAAGGTTTCTTTGGTGCAGTGCAAATAAATGCTGAACCAAAGAAATGGTATGATGCCACTTGCCATCTGATTGGGTGGGCAGCATGATGCTGGCATCAGGGCAGAGTCCGGACACGTGGTGTGTGGCTGCTATGTCCCCACTCAACCCCGATGCCAGTATTTTATCGGCTGTCTGTTCAGCCCCTCCATTGTTGATGGGATCAGAGGTGAAAGAAAAATCCAAAGATGCACAACACATGGAATGTGAAAAGCATGACTTGGAAGGCAGAAATGGTAAAACAAAAAATGGAGCATATAAACATTGCAATACTCAGGGTGAGCAAGCTAAGGTGAAGAAATTCAGTTAGATAATTACACAGTGTCTTACACAGGATATGAAAATCTAGGAAGAAATGGTAGCATTAATACTAGGGAGAGATGTAGCAAAAGCAGGCAAGGGATGGAATGCAAAGTCTGGCCAAATAAAATCATTAAGCCTTTAGGGAAAACCCATCAATATAACCATAATACTAGGTATGCTCAAAAGACAGAGTCAGAAGAGGAAGAGATTGAAATATACTATATTATTGTCCAGCAAGAAAGTTATCACACACCAAAACAAGACATACTGATAATCCCAAGCAATTTGAAAGCAAAAGTAAGAAACAGAGCAGGACCAAATTGAATTTTGTGAAGCCAATAGTTTGTTCATTGCAAATGCATTCTTCAAGAAACTAAAGAGGTGACTGTATACATGGACGTCACCTGATAGCAATATAGAAATCAAATAGACTACATCATTGGAAACAGAAGATGGAGAAGGTTGATTCTCTCTCAAAAACAGGTCCAGGAGCAGATTGTGGCACAAGCTATGAACTACTAATATAAAAAAATAGAGTAAAACTAAAGAACACTAAATCAATTATTGTGCCAAAATAAAATCTGGAAAACATCCATTTAGAAGTGAATTATAATGTAAAAAATATAATTGCACTAAATGACCAGGAGCCAGAAGAACACTGGACTGAAGCCAGACATTGTGAGGGAAGAATGCAAAATGACAATATATCTAGCCAAAAAGCAAGAGAAGCCTCTATGGCATACATTACTGCCACCTTTCTCCTTTTTCACTTTAATTCTAGCTGGCAATCCTGTGGGAACTTGTTATCCCCATCCTGGCCACCTAATTAAGTGTAAGGGACCCACACTGTCTTTTGTATGATGTCCCACCTCCAAAACTCGAAATATTAATAGCGTGGTTTGTGATTAAAACGTAGGCCAAGCGATGTTGGAACAAGAAGAAACGTTTATTTTAAAACAGTATGTAATAAATGTAACTTGCATCAGAACTTGCTACTATAGTCTTTTCTGTTTACAAAATTATAACGTTTGTTTCTAATTCACTCACAGTACCTCAGCCACACTGGCTAGCAATATGTATCTGGAGAGAACACCACAGCAACTCTCTTCTTTAGAGTTCTGTAAGTGTTCAGAGTCTCTCCTTTCTAGACTCTATCTCCCCAAAATACAGTTCCCTCAGGAACACCTTAAAACACACCCCTCTCTCTGGCTTAACTTTCTCAACAGACCCTACTCTCACCTCTAACTCTTAACTGTCCACCAACTGTCAGCCTGGGCTTTTTAAATGCTCCCAGCTGGAATCCCATTGGCTGGCTCTCAGCTGCCTCCTGATTGACCAGCTGGACATTCTATTCAACACAGTCTCTTTTGGTGACTACTGAAAACCTTCTAGCAGTGAAGGACAGATGAGAAGCAAAAGTAAAAGGGAACAGAAATAAACTCAGAACAAGAAACACAACTGTTCAACAACCAGTGTACAGGGACAAAGAGAACAATCAATGCAGAGAAATAGAAAACCACAAGAAAAACGGTAGAACAGGAGACCTCTTCCACAAGATCTGAGAATTCAAAGCGAAATTCAAATCAGGAGTGGGGATTCTCTGCAACCAGCAGGGAAACACACTACATGATCAAAAAGAAATAAAAAGATGATGGAAACAATACATTAAATCATTATATAGAAGAGATGAAAGGATGACAATTTCATTCAAGGAAGAACCATTTGAAGGCAAACCCACAGTTTTAGAAAGTGAAATGGAAGTTTCAGTCAAAGCCCTTGGGAGAAATAAATCACCAGGAACAGATGTCATTCCAATATAGCTGTTTCAAGAGCTGTTACCAATAGATAGAATCCATTCAAATTCTAATTAAAAACTGTCAATAAATATGGACAACAAAGGATTGCCCACAGATTGGAAGGGGGACACTAGGGATTGCAGTAACCACCAGACCTTCACATTAATCTCCCACGCAAGCAATGTGATACTCAAAATTCTACAACAAAGACTTTTACCATATATGAAACAAGAAATGCCTGATATCCAAGAGTGAAATATGGATGTAGAAAAGATGTTTCTTTTTTTAAAAAAACACCCCCCCAATTAATTTTAAGGGTGTCCCGTTGTCCCCTTGTTTTTGAATAGTATTTTATTAATTAGCCTTCTCTTTTTTCTCTGTGACCCTTTTTCCTTATGATGTGTATGACTGAAGGACTATCTGAGTTCCTCAGTGACAGTGATTATTGATAAAAAAAAGGGGGGAGTGGGAACATGCTTTTAGTTTCACCCCATAGCTGTATTGCTCCTTTGACCTCATACTCATGTGTCTTCCACTGGTGTACATATTATATTTTGCAACCACTGTGGATCACTTTTTAATACCCCCCTCTCATCTTTTCTTCAACAGCCTTTTCCAAGTTTGGCAGACCTGCTGGTCAAGTGGGAAAGGGAGGTGATTTACTTTTCCAGTTGGCCAGCAGAGCTGCCACACCCAGCACACCCCTTCCCACCAGCAGCTGTGGTCTGCTTCTGCTGCCCCATAACCTTTCCAGGTTTGGCAGAACTGGTGTCTGGGTTGGAAAAGGAGGAAACATGCATACTCACCTAGCCAGCAAAGCTGCCAGGCATACCTTATCACCAGTATATCATATGACATTCCTAAATGAAGTGTCACCCAGTACAGTCCATGCTCCCCGCACCCCCTAGTGATGCCCTTGGTGCCTTCTCACACAGTTTAGAACTCTGATTATGCAAGCTTCTGAATCATACAGGAACCTCTACAAGAAGATGAAGATTTATCACATGGATTTTGGAGAGCCCAGTAATAGGGATGGGGTGTGTGTGTGTGTGAGAGAGAGAGAGACAGGGGGGTAATATAACTGAAGAACAGGCCTAAATATATGGACCTGCCTTCCTTTTCATAATGGATAGATTACTAGCATTATTATGTCTTGTAATAAAATATCATCATCATCATCATCATCAATTATAGGTATGATGAACAAAAGACATATTTCAAAATCTATATTGTCATTATACTTTGTCACAAACAAAACAATAAAAAAACCTCTAATTTTACTGGTCTGCTTATATGGGCACCTCCAGTCTATTGAAAATAAAAATCACATTTTTGTATAGAAAACAGCATTTTCTTCTTCTTCAGGAAACAGTACTTTTTATACAGAAAATATTTCTGTGCATGAACATTATTTAATAATAATAATAATAATTCTGCAGAAAATGTATTCTGTGACAAACAAAGGCATTTGTGCATTTTGGACAGAGTAATTTCTGACCCGTAAAGATTCTTGCCTATTATGCTCTTTTCCTATTTCCAGTTCCCTCCCTATTGCCTGGAGAAAACATTTTGTTTTGATAGCTAGTACTGAGATTTTTGTGCCTCATTGATTGATTCTGTGCCCTGTAAGTGTTACTACAATAAGAAATTTTGAAACTATCATAAATAAAAATCAATTTGCATATCTTACCAAAAGTAGCAAATAGTGAAGTAGCAGGTAAAAAGCCTGTGTGATGAAAAAAGGGGCCCAAACTAATTTCTCATGCATTTTGAAGCATTATTCTAGTGATGCCATTGACAGGAGAAGGCTATTGAAGGGGTCTGGATTAGGAAAGTTGGAAATCAGAGAAGGAAATCTGTGGACTTCAGACACTCCATCCCATCTGTAATTTAATTGTCAATTATAAATCTTTTCACTGTGGCTACAGTAATGTACTGCACAATGCTGCTGTTCTATATAAGCTAAGAGAATTCAGCCAGAGCTGTATTTGGTTTCATTCTGAAACTTAATCAAGCCTTGATTTACTCCATCTCACATCAAACAGTGCAACCTTGTCCTTCATTGGATGAGTGTTTAATTCTGTTTTTAAGGGGATGGGAGTGCGGGACTATGGGATAATGGATTGTTTTTAACTTTGTTCTATTTTAATATTGTTGTACCCCGCCCCAATTGCCGTGCAGAGGGACGGGCTATAAATAAAAAATTATTATTATTATTATTATTATTATTATTATTATTATTACAGTATGCAAGTCGCTAGCAAGAAAGGACAGTTTCTTTGACACAAGAAACAATGCCATTAAAGTACTCATTCCAATTAACTGTGAGCAAGTATACCTTTATTGCACACTAATTGAAAACACCCTATGGAAACAGCATTTGCAGTGGAAGGGCTTAATTACCGACAATGGATGGGATTAGCATGTTGGCCAGATCTATTTTACAAGTTTTATAGTTTCATTTAAGTAAAACAAAGTTACTCATGACTACTGCTCATCATTATTTATGTACCGAATGACTTCTATGCAGTCTCTCTCTGTGTGAGCATATGCATGCATGTATGCACATGCATTTTTGTTGTTAGCTGCTTTTGAGTTGATCTCGACTTATGGTGACCCTGTGAATTAGGGTGTCCTTGACTGAGGGCCTTTGCAGACTGCCAGAAATAGTGCAAATTGAGTCCACTTTAAGGGTTAGGGTGCTAGGGAATCATGGGAATTGTTTTTTCCCCCTGAGACATTGAGCCTTCTCTGTCAGAGAGCTCTGGTACCAGTTCCCATGATCCCCTAACCCTAACCCTTACCCTTAAAGTGGACTCAATTTGCACTATTTCTGGCAGTTTGCAAAGGCCCTGAGACCCTTTACAGACTGCCAGAAATAATGCAGCTTGAGGCCACTTTAACTGCCCTGGCTCAGTGCTAAAGAATCATGGGAACTGTAGTTTATTGTGGCACCAGAGCTCTCTGACACTGAAAACTCAATGTCCCAGAAAAAAACTACAATTTCCATGATTCTCTAGCACTGAGCCAGGACAGTTAAAGTGGCCTCAAGCTGCATTATTTCTGGCAGTTTATAAAGGCCCTGAGTCTATCCATCTGGCATGTGGTCTTCCTCTCTTTCTACTACCCTCCACCTTCCCCAGCATCATTGTGTTCTCTAATGAGTAATGCATTCTTAAGATGTGGCCAAAGTAGGACAGCCTCAATTTAGTTACCTTGGCTACAAGGGAGAGTTCTGGCTCAATCTGTTCTGTGACTCATTTGTTTGTATTTTTAGCTGTCCATGGTATCAACAGCACTCTTCTCCAGCTCCACATCTCAAACAAATTAATTTTCTTTCTGTCTGCTTTCTTCATTGTCCAGCTCTCACAGCTGTACATGGAATAGGGAATACAATGGTTTGAATGATTCTAACTTTAATGTTCAGTTCTATATCTTTACACTTTGTGTGGTACAAAAAAACATTTAAATGGCTGCTATCCAGGTGTCATAAGCCACAAGTAGCATGTTCAGTGTATAGGGATAATGGGAATTGTAGTCCAATAGCATCTGTGAAGGAAGAGGTTCTTCATTCCTAGTGTACAGGGTCCGCTTGTGTTTTCCAAATGACAGCAGTGGCTCCACTATCGATGGAGACTACATTATGGGGGGGCATGAAACCAGGCTTATAAATTAGACCAGAAAAATCACTAGCCAGAATATATACACACAAAACCAGCTTATCCTGCTAAGATCTTATTCGACAGGAGATGGAGGATACATCCCCCTGCTGTTGCCAATTGCATTTATTTGCTGGGCATAGAAGAGAAGTTGTCTTCACTTGGTTTCTTCACTAGGTTTAAAGGAGTGATAGAGAACATCCTCTGCCAGACTACCAGAACACCTGCACAGAATTCCATTTACTTGCCTGCAGGCAGTTCCTTATCAGTTATAGCTACCTGCTAATACAAATACAATGCTGAACTAATGTTTTGTCTGCACAGTTTTTTAAACTAGCAGCAGCTGTAGTGGGCATACCAGGAATCTGCATTATCACAACATTGGGATCAACATCAGAACATTGGGAGTGTGTGTGTATATATGCATGTGTTTGTGTATCCTTTTTCTTGCTTAATTTTCCTGGAGAATCTTGTCAGTATCCAGACAATAATTTGCTCCCAAAACAGAACAATTTTCAGTGTGAAAATGGTCCTAAACATTTCACCCACAGTGCAAACCATCCTGCTCTTGGCTAGATAAATGCATGCAGTTCAGAATACTGTGTGCTAAGCACAGATGTTGTTTACTAGAACAATCCTATACCTGGTAAATAAATGTACACATTAAATATCATGTGAAAAAAGGTTTGTATTGGGATTTTTTGCTTTCATTTGTGCAACCTTTGCTTCTGGATCTACTTACAACTAGCCTTCTACTTCTTCTTTCACCCCTTACCTGGAAAACAAATCTTAATTTTTCTACATCTTGTTACTGCTCTGTATCACTAGCATCTGGAGTTGCCCAGTGTTGCTTATTACAAATGGGAAAAAATGGCTTTGATTCATTTTCTCCATGAAAATATCCTTTCACAGCTCTAAAGACTGACAACAGGACAGAGTGCATTTGCCTGGGATAGCGTTACATTTCTGAGTGCTGAGTACATTTCTGAGTACATTTTAGCAAAGGAAAAAATCCTCACAAATCTACACATACAACTGGAAAGCATGCACACTTAAAAATGAACTTTATGTAAAAAATACTAACACTATATAGCCAATCAGGGAAAAATGCACAAAATGCATACAACAAAGAAAATGAACTCTCTCTCTCTCTCTCTCTCTTTATATATATATATATAAAACAAATGCACAAAAGTATAACCAGGGAAATGATGGTCATGATCCTCATCAGGAGATGTAGCTGCAAGATGTAGCCATGACAATCCCCCTACCAACCCCCACCTTTTCTCAGCTGCAGCCAGACACCCCACCCCTCCCAACTATTTATTTGTCAGTGGAGAGTGGGTGGCAAGTAAGCATCCAGTGACAGGCATACAGTGCCAGTCATCCACAGAAATCTCAGAAGTTACTCCAGAAGACCCTATAAATAACCCCATTGCTCTGATTCAGCCTTAGAAAGATAGCAACATTTTTCTGCCCTACCCTTCACCCACCAACAAATGGGCAAGTCCAGTGGGCTGCGGTTGAGAAAAGGTGATTTGCATCATTGTTGTGCATTTGGTAGAGAAATCCAACCTCTATAATGATAAGAAAAGTAAGCAAGTCCAACTTATGCTATAGTGATTCATTAACAATATTGTAACCTGCTGTGGAAATGGAATGGGATTCTAAGTTGCCATTGATATTTTCTCCTACTTCTGTCTTCAACTAGAGCTTCTAGGATTCTAATATCTGCAGAGATGGGACTGTAATCCCAGGAGAGATATAGAAACCACTGTCTTTGGTTTGTGATTACTCAGTATTAGATTTGTGATGACAAGAAAAGAACAAAACTGAGGTCACATCCCCAACACCAATACCTGAATCATGTTATTGTAGTAGCATGGGTTTGAGTTAAAATTAATAATGAAATTAAAAGACTCCTTGATTATCCAGAGCCAAAATAGCAGTGTTTCATGAATCTTACATCACTAGCAAGGATGATTTATTAACAGAAATGCCCAGCCCATATTCATCTAAGTACAATTTATGTGAGTTTTTGATAAATCAAAATGAACAACCTAGTATCACATATTGTAGTAGATTGCATATACAGGTGGAATCTCCTTTATCCAAAATGATTGGGACTAGAGGTGGTTTAGATTTCAGATTTTTTTTAAATATTGGAATATGAACTTTTTGCATCCACTGCATCCACACTGCAAAAATAATCCAATCCGACACCAGTTTAACTGCCATGGCTCAATCCTGTGGAATTCTGAGACTTGTAGTTTTGTGAAATATTTAGCCTTTTCTGCCACAGAGTTGTGGTGCCCCAGTAAACTACAGTTCCCAGAATTCCATAGTACTGAACCATGGCAGTTAAAGTGGTGTCAAACTGGATTATTTCTGCAGTGTGGATGGAGCCTCAGTCACCCATGAAAAAAGTTTTGGTTTCTGGAATATTTTGGATTTTGGATTTCAAGATACTTAGCCTATAAATAGGCAATTGCTCTTGGTGTTCATTTATAAAACAGATTGCAAGTCTTAATAATTGATGGGAGAGAATAAAACATTGAATATGTTAAACTATACTTTACTAATTTTTGGCTTCCCCCTTAACAATTTTTTAATTATTCTATTGCATCTAAAAATACTGAATTTGGCAATTCTACTTAAGAAGGAAGTGCTTTCAGAACTTTGTGATAAGCATGTCTTTATATGGGAAGTTTCCCTGCACCATAGATAGACTTTATGGACAACTAGTGTTATTAAGAACTAGATCTTAAAATTGATCCATTTCACACTATGAGCTGGGAAAAGAGAAGACTTCTTCCTAGCAGTATCAGCACTATTGCTCTGAAGCACTGGTGGACCCACCCTGGTCCATTACCACTTTAGTGTATGAAGATTAGGCAAATTTTGACATTATGAGAACATGGTTGTTTTCCATCTGTTTTCTTCCCTTACTATTGAAAATCAAATATATTGGTACAATTTGTCTGGAAAAGTTGGAAAATGAACACAGGGGAAGGAAAAAGAACCTGGTAGTGCAATTCCTTTCACATATCCTCCCTGCAAGTTCTGTTTTGTTTTTTTAAATGGAAGCTGGCAGACTGCTCTGCCAAATTGTGGCTTTGAAGGACAGTTTTTAACTGGTATGGGTTTTAAAATGTAAGTAATAAAGAAAAAAAAAAGCTTTGTCACTTTTTATTGATCAGTTTAACTTCCATGGAAATGTAAATCTTTGCCTTTTTCATTTTCATATTCCAATAAAAGCATCCCAAAAGTTATAATAAATAATAATAATAAAATTTATTTATACCCTGCCCCTCTGCATAGCAATGGAGTATAATTAAATATTTAATACATTTTCTAGTGATTTTTCACATTTTGTGATATTTTTTTTTGTAAAAAGTAATAGTATAAAAATGTTTGTTGCCCAGAAAGCATTATCTTGCCCATTTTTTGTAATATTAAAAAGACTCTAAAAGTGAGGAAAAAAAATCTGATCCTGCTGTCTCTCTCCCCTCCAGGATGAAAATATTATAACCCTACTCTACTTTCTGGATGTTTCCTATCTTTAAATTTTATCATTCAGTACATAAATGGGAAGAGTTACACATATTCAAATTCCCTGCAGTCTCCCCTGCCATGAGCTGGGAGGAAGGAGACTGAGGCATGATCACTGGCTCACCATCAGATGGGGCCTCTCATTCTTTCATGTTTCTTCTCTCATACATAGATTCTCTCAAGAAGTCTGCCCATGTCTGATGGTATTTGGAAGCTTGTCCTGGGCAAGGGGCAGTTCATTTCATCCTTCTTAGCAGTCTTCAGAATCATAGATCAATAATGAGGTATGCTTAACACTGGTCATCCAGTTATGACAGTTTCTAGAGTGGGGTAATCTGGCCATAGTAAACCATACTCTCTTAATCCCCTGAATGGACTATTGCAGTGTACTTTGGTGAAAGTCCAGAGGTTGCAGCTACAGAGGTGGTGAAAGGGACAGCAGGAACTGAGCATATGACCCCTGTTTTGAAATATCTCAATCATCTGCCAAGCTCAATTCAAAGTGTTAGTATAAGCGTATGTGTCTTTAAGTCATATGTGGATGTAGAGTGACCTCATGAGTTTCATAGGTTTTCTTAGACAACAAATACTCAGAGGTGATTTGCCAGTTCCTTGAAATATAGCCTACAGCACCTGGTATTTGTTGGCAGTCTCCCATCCAAGTACTAACCAGCTCTGAACCCTGCTTAGCTTCCACAATTGTACAGGATCTTGTGCTTTTAGGGTATGTACAAAGCCCTAAATGGTTCAGAAACCAAAAGGCTGTACAGACCGGCACTTTGAGTCAGCGTCAGGGCAGAGTAGGGGCATGGTGAACACACACCGCATACCCAAATGCCACCCCAACTCCAGCATCATGCAGCTCTCCCAACTAGATAGTGGGCAGCATCATGCCATATCTTTGGCACAGCGTTTAGATGCCCTGTGCTGAAGAATCAACAAAAACCTGCCACCGTGACAGCAAAGGCACCCTTTTGCCACTCTAAAAAGGAGCACCATTTTGTCGGTTCTTTTTAGAATGGCAAACTGCCATATCGGGGCTATAGCATGTGGTTGCCATGGCCCTGATCTGGCAAAGGAAGGGGTGACCAGAGGCAGCTCTATCGGGGCTGTCTATCATGCCCCCAAGTACTTACAGGACCACCAAATACAGAATCAAGCCACATGGAATTGAAAATGAATTAGGGAAGTTATGCTGGTGGTAAGGGATGCAGTGGCTCAAGTGGTTAACCCACTGACTCTGTTGATTGCAAGATCAGCAGGTTGGTAGTTCAAGGCCCAGATGCTGCATGATGGGGTGAGCTCCTGCCACTAGTCCCAGCTTCTGTCAACCTAGCAGTTCAATAGCATGCAAATGCAAGTAGATAAATAGGTACAACTTCGGTGGGAAGATAAACAGTGTTCTGTGCCATGATGCTGGTCACATGATCACAGGGCAGTTTCTGACAAAGCTGGCTCTTCAGCTTAGTAATGGAGATGAGCACCACCCTCTATGGTTGGACACGACTTGATAACCTTGTCAACAGGGAATACCTTTACCTTTATGCTTGTGGTGCCCCTAGCGTAGTATGGACCATACGTCTACTCAACTTTCTCAGTGGTAGAATTCTGGTTATGAAATGTTGTTCCATCAGTGAACCAGTATCCCTCACTTTTGTTTTTTACTTTTGTTAAAAACATGCCTATTTGTATAAGAATTTGGTGAATAAGCAGTGTTAATTTGTGTTTGACTGCTTCATTCATTCCCCATGAATGATTTGTTGCTGGTTATTACCTGGTTATTGCTGGGATAGGTCCTCTTTAATTGCGACATTGTGTGAAAATTTTCATTGTAATTGTGCAATTTTCATGGGATAATAACAGTTTAAACCCCTGCTTTCCCCCGATTTCCCCCATGTGACAAAGTTCTTACACATAAAAAAATTGTCTATACTTTACTCCATGACATTTCCCTTGAACAAAACAGCACCTCTAGAGATTTGCATCAGTGAGAACTGGAAAGATCATAATTAATACTAGAAATAGCTAAGCTTCTAAAGCCAATGCATTATGTAATGAAAGGTGGTTGGCATATTGCTGAATGAGACAAATATCATGCCTACAATTTTCTGCTATCTTGATTCACTGCTCCACTTTGTTAGCCACAGCACTGCACCTTTAGATTTCCTCTGAACCAGTATACAGAAAAGAGATTACTATTTAATTTGATTTGATGTTTTATTGTGTAACTCCCACTGTGTGAAGAAGTAAGAAGACTTGCCTGCTAATACCAGGACCAAAGAAAATGCTGGATAGTGGTAATAAATCTATTAATGATGTCATACTGTCAAATCAAGTAATGTATTCCACATAGGTTTGCAGTCACAAAATGGTAATATTCCATGTGACATCCAGCCTAGCAAGTTGCATGTGTGTTCAAAGAGAAACATAAATATGCTTGCATAAGATAAATTTTCATCTTCTAGAAACTTAGAATATTTAAGAAATAAGAATTTGTGCAGGATTTTAAGCAGCTGCCTAGAATAAGGAAAGGGTGGCTGTAGTCTAATGCATTGTCTTGAGTGCTGTAGACAGTACTCATTATACATGATGCTTCAAGTGAGCTGCTTCACCCAGCAACGGTAGCACCCAGCAGGCAGAGGTCAATACAAATTATTATGACTGGCATCAGATATGGGAGATGCTGTTGTTCTACTACAGATGCTGTTCCTCCCGTGCACATCTTCCTAGTTTCTTTTGACTTTGAGCAATTGGTATGGAAATTAGTGCAGGCCTATCTGTCTACAGCATTTTTTAGGCATGCCAGTCACATCTGTCTGTCTATCTATCTATCTATCTATCTATCATTATGTTGTTATGTTCCTGCCTAACACCACTAGTCTACCTAGCTCTGAATTCCCCACACTCACTCAGCACTGTCTGTCCAAGGCAGGGGTAGGCAACCTTTCCCCTTTAAGGGCCGAGGGACTTCAGCTCCCAGAATCCCAAGAGCTATTGGCCAACATGGGACTATTGGCCAACATGGCTGAGGCTTCTGGGAGCTGAAGTCCCTCCGCCCTTAAAGGGGAAAGGTTGCCTACCCCTGGTCCAAGGTTTAAGACGCCAATTTTTTCCAGCTCTTCCAAGAGGAGTAAAAAACTGTGGCCCTGTAGATGTTGAGGAAGTACTACTCCCATAATCACAGACTAGCTGGAGATAGACTAGCTTGCAACAGGACTTCCACAAAATCTGGAGCAGAACAGGTTCTTCAGCCCTGACCAAACAATAAAGGGGATGAACATGGGACCTTTCCATGCATATAATATTTCCAAAGCATGTAATACATCAACTTCACATGTAATATATCATTGGACTACAACTCCATTTGCCAAAGTCCAGAAGCACCTTTATTCTGATCAGTATATTATATATATCTGATACAGGGATCATCTAGACTGGTGCCCTCTAGATGTTTTGTTTTAACTACATTCATATCAACATTGAGCATGCTGGCTGGGGCTAATGGTGGGTGCACTCCAGGCTTCTGAAGGGTAGTGTTGGTGGGGATATATCAGCCCCAAAGGTGACCAGCACAACATCTGACAAAATGTCAGTCAAAAATCCCAGATTTTGTAACCCAAGATGTCCACATTTGTACAACAATCCTGACAAGACACTTGTATATATGTATGTCTATGGGCCTTTGCAGACTGCCAGAAATAGTGCAAATTGAGTCCACTTTAAATTGAGGCACTCCCCTGGCTCAGTGCTAGGGAATCATGGGAATTGTATTTTTTTCTAAGACTTTGAGCCTTCTCTGTCAGAGAGCTCTGATGCCACAATAAATTACAGTTCCCATAATTCCCTAGCACTGAGCCAGGTCAGTGCCTCAATTTAAAGTGGACTCAATTTGCACTATTTCTGGCAGTCTGCAAAGGCCCTATATTTCTATGTGTGTTTATGTACCACACAGAACCTCTTTGATTGTCTGCCTAAGGACAGAAAAAATTTACTGGGAAGTTATCTCTAGTAAATTCCTGTAGCCAGAGGCCAGGTGTGAAAAAATGAAGCTCCGTTATTCACCACTACCATGTTTGAAGAACATTGATAAAATTATTAAAAAACTGAATATCCCCATGCAAAGCTACTCCCAGGGCCTTTGCAGACTGCCAGAAATAGTGCAAATTGAGTCCACTTTAACTGCCCTGACTCAGTGCTAAGGAATTATGGGGAACTGTAGTTTATTGTGGCACCAGAGCTCTCTGGCAGAGAAGGCTCAATGTCCCAGAAAAAAATACAGTTCCCATAGGACAGGTAAAGTGGACTCAATTTGCACTATTTCTGGCAGTCTGCAAAGGCTCCCAGTATGACTTATTGCAGCTGGTAAACAATACATTATGGACACAAAATGGTACTTATAGAAGAGGTCACCTTTGGGACAAGGGTGACTATTTCATTTTGGTGATGTCTTAAGTAGGTGTGTTTTCTGTTTTAAAAAAGTACTAGATAATATCCCTCAGGAAGTCCAGTTGGGCAACGTTTTGTGAGGTCTTTTTATTTAGAGAAACTTACTGACATCAAACATCTTTTCCCATTTTACAGCAATTTAAAAGACAAGAGATGCAAAAGATAGTTTGCTCTGGAGATGGATGTGCTTGAGGCTTCAACCATGAGAGGAGGCTTCTGGAGGCCTCTTACTAAATCAATGTCTAAGGCTGCTGCCACACTGCAGAATCAATGCAGTTTGATACCACTGTAATTGTCATAGCTACACCCTATGGAATCCTGGGATTTGTAGTTTGTTATGGCACCAGAGCTCTCTGACAAAAAGTCTAAATATATCACAAAATTAGAAATCCCAGAATTCCATTGCATTGAGCCATGACAGTTAAAATGGTGTCAAACTGCATTAATTCTGCAATGTAGATGCAATCTCAACCAAGGACTTGTTCCTTTCAAGCTGAAATCACTACCTCAAAGTAGGCCTTATTCTTTTTCAATTGAAATCACTCTTTTAGAGACCCTCCCCAATTTGAGATTTTAGCCAGAAAGACTTGTTGGCTCATTTTCTTTCACAAATTTCTGGCTCCAGTTAATTACCTTGTCTCTTTTTATTTGAATTGTTCCAGTCAGGAGTGCAGCAATGCCTAGATTTTCCCCAAGAATAGGTAAATTTAGTCATCACTGTATTTATCTTTTTTTTGGGGGGGGGGTACTTTCCCTGAAAATTGCAGCTCCCAGACTCTGTCGCCTTTCTCTGGAGTATGTATTTGTATGTGTATATTAGGGTATCATAAAGTAATAATTATCAGCCAGAAGTTATTATGGTATATTGATGAAATTTTATCAGTGTCATCAAGTTCATGATGTTGAGAAAATCACCTCATTGTGTCCTTTATTTTTGTTACAGATTGTGCCAGAAGTGACTAAAGTATAATATGGAGAAGACTGAGGCTCGCAGCATGATAAAGTTCCTGCATTTGAAGGGTAATAGTGCCCGGCAAATTCATGATGAGATAATGGTAGTTTGTGGAAATGATTGCCCATCTTATGGCACTATTGTGAGGTGGAAAAGGAATTTCCAAACTGGTCACATGTCCCTCACAGACAAGCCAAGACCTGGAAAATCATCATTGACTGACAATGCTCTTACAGCATAAACAGGCAGAAAAGAGAGGGGGGAAAAGGGAACGTGGCAGCATCTTTAAGACTAACTTCCACTGCTCAACATGCAAAGTGACTTGAAATAGTTGAGAAAAATGTAGATGAAAATTCACAGAATAAATAACTTGAAAATGTAATTTTAAAAGTTTGTCTTCAATGTGCCAAAACATTCTCTTCTTTAACTATAGTGACACAATTTTGTATATAATGTAAACTGGATAAGAAAGTCATTAGGTGACAACAGATATTTCTCTTTCTTGGCAAGGATATTCTAGTCCATTTCATTAGAGCACTAACCAATGTAATGGTAGGCTATTTTACCCTTGTACTGTAAATGTGACCTTGTACCAAGTGCCAAAGTGACTACTTGAGGAGTCAACAAATCATGATGTATAGCCACAGTGTCTCCAATAGAGCACTTGGTATGCTGTACCAAGGCCCACCTGGGGACAGGGATTCAAAACCTAACTAGAAAAACACCTCCTGATTGATTTGTCTGTCTGGTCAAGACCTATTTAGAAACCTTGTGTTTGCAAATCACTGAAATAATAGGTTTTAATGGCTTCAGAGGAGCTATTAAGATTTTTCAATTGAGGGAAGTGTTGCTCTAACACAAAATACTTGAGAGGGTTTTTGTAGAAAACCTACCAGAAACAACTTTCCAAATTGATTGACTCTCTCTGAACACACTTCCATAGCAGGCATAATTAATCTGGGTAGGCTGCTGTTAGACTTTCAAAAGCTTGAAATGCCACTTCCAGCAGAGTAGGCTATAAGAGAAGACTGCATATTCAAAAACATTGAGACTGTTACTAGGCTTATTTAGACCTTTGCCTTTAAACATGTATGAAAATTACTCTGCATTCAAAAAATAAAGCCTTCTGGAATATGATTTTGTGCTGGAATTTAGTTCAAATGGTGTGCTAGGGCGATTGTTTACCAATGTGACTTTAGACTTATTAGAGAACAGCCTGATAGTAGTACCATCATCTATTGGTGCCTGTTAGTACACTAACCAAAGTTGGGGGGGGGGGGGAACCAAAAACAATCAGCCTATATAATTGAATTTGTTAAATTTGGATATAGGAGGGCCCCAGTAAGGTATCCAGGAACAATGGAAGCAAGCCAGAGATTTCCCACAAGACTAAAATTTGGTTCCAAAAAATACTAATTGGAGAGAGTGGGCAGGAAGAGAAATAGAAATAGAAATAGAAATGAAGCTGGTAGCAAAACTATGCTTTACTTTAGGAAGGCAAGGATAAAGGAGAATCATTTTAGTATGATTGGGGGCTTGTCTACATTAGCCCTATATGCCAAATTCTCCCCCGAATCCCTAATTTACACAACACCCAGAACCGATTTGGGGTTTCCACCTCTTGTTCTGCATTTTAAAAATATGCCTTTTGCTCCAAAGCAGCTTCATTTATATACCACTTCATATTGCTCCAGGTTCTCATGGGTGATGAAAGGTGGTGACAGGTGGCTGCCAGTCCCTCAGTATTCCTGCTATGGAGCTCTAGGCTTGTCTGAAGTGCCTTGTTCTGGATACCTTGTTCTGGGTGCCTTGTTCTGACCTCAGATGACTCACACCTGCACTGATGACACTGGCTGACTCTTGGGGACTACAACTGTAAATAAGGAGGACATGAATTCAGGGGGAATGTGAGCACCAAAATATTCTGGGGGGAATCCTGGAGTATTCTGGCAAGTGTAGACAAAAGGAGGAATAAAGGATTAGAGATGAGAAAGGAGTACTTATATTTAGGCTCTACCTGGAAGTATGTAAAGAGCCAATGATCCTGAGGCTAAGATTGGAGGTGAACACCAGCAAGGACCTCATGAGCTTACAGAAGGGCAGGAAGACTACTCAGAATGCCATGAAAATGTAGTACTACTAGTAGTAACAAATCATTTGCTATCTTCCCAGATATATGGTGCCATACCTTCCATGTCCAATGACCTGCTCATTTCTAAATAAACAAACATATGAATGTCTATAAATGACTATTCAGAATATATGCAATAAGCCTCTTCCTCCTTGAATTGTGGGATACAACAAAGAATTGGAATACAATACAAAGCTTGTCTAATCAAACACCCTGCCAATACTGGAGATCTATAGTTAAAGAATTCTAACATAACCATGCAACCTTCATTTAAAAACCTACAATGAAAGAGAGTCCACCAATTTTTTATGTACTACATTCCACTGTTGCCCACAGATGAGAGAGAGGGAACTATCTCAGGATGCACTGAGGTAGTAGTGGGGTTTTTTTTTTGTACATTTGTTTGTTAAAAAGCTTGATACATTTTGTATTGTTAATATTTTAAAGCCTTCTTTAGATGGTTGATGCAAAGAATCTGTATAAATTTCTGATAATAGCCTCTGATACAAGCAGAAGGCAAGCTTGCCCCATCTACTACCTGACACTTCATCAAATATTTGAAGATAGTTGTTAAATCAATTCTGTTGTCCAAGCTAAACATACATGTTCTTCATAAAAGTTAGGGGGGAAGCAGAAGATTGAGGCCAAGGCTACCCCAAGCCTTGGCCCCAATCCTCCCTTTTGGTGCCTGGAAAAGGAGTGCCAAAATAGCATTTCTTTCCCAGGTGGCAAAAAGGGCGCCAGAAGAGCTGCCATGCAGCTCTTTTGCATCTCTTCCAGTGCAGCATGTCTGGACGCTGTGCTGGGAGGATGTCATCAGAGTGCTCACCATGTGCAACGGCGTGTGCTCTGATGATGTCCTTGGGAAGGAGTTAGGGTGCCCGGCCTGTGGCTGCCCCTCCCCTTCTCTGGCTCCAGGACAACGCTTTGTGCTGTCTGCAGAGCCCCTTTATCTCCAGACCCTTTACCATTGCCTATCTCTGGATACATCCTCCTCTCCCTCCTCCCCTTCCTCCCTTGTTTAACAAAAATATTTTTGTATATTGCTTTTTAAAAGTGTATTTGTATCCAAAACATTTCACAAGATATCAGAGTAAGATAACAATAAAATAATACACAGCAGAATATATGCTTTTAACTCGGTTCTGTTAAGAACTGATTAGTATATATGTAAAATATGTTAGCAACTATTCAATGATGTGTTGGAAAATGTAACTTCTGTGGAAATGTACAGATGTGTGAAAAAAATGATAACATGAGAAAGTTTGCCTGCAAGTGGAATATGAAAACAATCACAAGAGAAGAGAGTCAAGGACAGTATGTGTCTGGGAATACGGAAGGCAAGTTGTAAACATATTAGATCATCATGTTTTGTGGGAACCATTGTCCATGTGACTATGAGTCACAAGAAGAGGCTGGACTTTGAGGATGTTTAGCAAGTGTCTACAAATGAATTAAGCCCTCAGCTTGGGGGTGGAGCTTTTTCTTTCTTTTGCTGGTTAGCTGGTTAGCTCTTATGAGTCCTTTGTTCCTGCCTGCTGATGTTTTGATCTACTTGTAAATAGTTACTTTGTATTTACTGCAACTGGAGAATAAAATGTGCCTCTTTAGAGTTATCTTCTGCCTCCAGTCTGTTTAATGCAGGTGTAGGCAACCTTTCTCCTTTAAGGGCCGAAAGACTTCAGCTCCCAGAAGCCTCAGCCATGTTGGCCAATAGTCCCATGTTGGCCAATAGCTCCTGGGATTCTGGGAGCTGAAGTCCCTCGGCCCTTAAAGGGGAAAGGTTGCCTACCCCTGGTTTAATGGGAAGGCTGCATTCCTAGGTGATAAGATCATAACCAGAGATGACTGGCATGGAGATCAACTCGCAGCAGAGGAAGGCTTCAGCAGTGGAGGTTTCCACAAAGATTTATCTACTCTGCTCAACTTACAATAACATGATGAATTATTGAATTACTAAAAAAAAAAAAAAATCTGCAGTAATAAAACGTATCAACAATGCATGAATAGTTACAAAATGACTTATAAGCAGATTTCTGGTACTATGCAGGGAGCTGTTTTGCCTCCATCCCTTTCAAAATAATGAAAATTCACAAGAGTTCTTGATATTTATTTATTTTATTTATAGCCCACTTTTCTCCTAACAGGATTCAAGGCAGTGTGCATTTTAAAATGTAAAAACTAATACAAAAGACAAAACATGATTAAACTAAATGTCTAGTTTAAAAACACAAGCAAAAACTGTTTAAAACATTGTTAAAAGATGCTTAAAATATAATAGAATAAAAACACCTCAACCCCTCCTTAAAAGTTTATCGGCCACTTAACATTTCTTTAAAGCTTATCAGATATTACAAGGTATCAAGGCTTAGGTCCAAAACACACTGCAGAAATAACACAGTTTGAGACTGCTTGAACTGCCCTAGCTCAGTGCTAGGGGATCCTGGGAAATGTAGTGTATTGTGGCACTATAGCTCTCTTACATGGGAATTGTTTTTTTTTTCTTCTGAGATATTGAGCCTTCTCTGTCAGAGAGCTCTGGTGCCATAATAAAATACAGTTCCCATGATTCCCTAGCACCAACCCTAACCCTAAAAGTGGACTCAATTTGCACTATTTCTTGCAGTCTGCAACCTCCCTCTTAGGGGGGTTGCAGACTGCCAGAAATAGTGTGAATTCAGTCCACTTTTAGGGTTAGGGTTAGAGTTAGGGAACCATGGGAACTGTATTTTATTATGGCATCAGAGTTGTCTGACAGAGAAGGCTCAATGTCTCAGAAAAATAACAGTTCCCATGATTCCCTAGCACTAACCCTAACCCTAAAAGTGGACTGAATTCACACTATTTCTGGCAGTCTGCAACCCCCCTTAGGGGGGAAGCAGACGAGGGCGTCCAGGATGCCCTGGGCCGGCGCGCTGCGGGGCCGCAGCCTCCGCACCTCGGCACACCAGCGGCGTCCCTGGAAGGAGCGCTAAAACAGCGCTCCTTCCTCAAGACAGCAAAAGTGCGCCCTAAAAGCGGCGGGCGCACTTTTGCTGTCTTTTCCGCCGCGGCGCGTCCGGTCGCTGAGGCGTGAGGTCATCCCGGGAGCCCCGGCCATGCGGAGGGCCGGCGACTCCGAGAGCGACCTCGGGGAGAGGAAGGGGCGCCGCTCGTGCGGCTGCCCCTCCTCTTCCAAGCCTCCAAGATGACTCTATTAGTCGTCTGCCGAGGCCCTTTGTCTCCAATTTATAAGCCACATGTTATTTGGGATTTCCCCCCATTATTGTTGCAGTTTTAGTTAATTCAGTTAAAAATGTGGCCTGGTTTAATTCCCTCTTTCTCTTGAATCCTCATTCCACTGTGTGGAGATAACAAATGTTTTTTTTTCCACTGTTAAAGATTTAAAACTCAAATTTCTTTCCCTTAACTCTAATATTGCTGCTATTCTAATAATGAGTTAATTTGTATTTGCATTTCTTAGTATTGAACTGGATAAGAAAACAAATTCCAGCCTTTTTTTTAAAAAAAAATGCTTATTTGCATTGAAGTCTGTGTTTACAACTCTCAAGGATGTTTAAAAGGATATGGCATTTAAGATGCAACATGAACTAAGCCTGAGGGATACAACACTCTTTGTAAAGTTTATTTTAGATCTTTAAGCCAGGAAGATTTCTGCTTCAGCTATTTCAAGTTCATGATACAGCATCAAGATCCTTTACTAGCTTTATTTATAATCATACACTCAAGCTGCTGAGACTCCACAAAATAAATAAATAAATAACCTTTAAAATTGTTTTTCAACAACTTTGGAATAATGCTTAGAAGAGAAATGATGCAATTTAAAATAACTGAAAAAAATGCCAAGCATTGAGTTGTTCAGATGATAATGAAAATAAGCCAGAGACTCAGCAAACCTTGGCTCCTGCTTCTTCTTTGGCACAGATAGAAGGAGTTGTTCAGCAGATTTCATTGGTATTTGGAATCAACTGAAGCTTCTGATGTCATCTGGACTTGAGCAAATGATGGCTAATCTTAAGTATGGTTAGTTGAAACAAGCCATCTTCAATCCACTGTTTAGGATTCTCTCTTGTTTCAGTTGATTCTAGTTTAGATTATTCACAGTCTAGGCTTTGAATTATATTGTAAACTATTGGCATATTCACATTGCTGAATTAAAGCAGTTTGACAGTAATTTACCTGCCATGACTCTGTCCTACAGAATCCTGGGATTTGTATTTCGTTGAGGCACCAGACCTCTCTGACAGAAACCAAGCTGAATACTTCACCAAATTAAAAATTCCAGGATTCTGTAAGATAGAGTCAAAGCTATTAAAGTGGTGTCAATCTGCTTTAATTCTTTAGTGTGGGTACACCCTATGTTGAAAGCTGAAGTAAAAGATTATTTCTATCTTTTAGTGGCCATTTTGCAGAAGGAGGGGTGGAAATCAGGAGTTCATGAGATTGGAATTTCTCTTGCTCATTCCCATGACACAAAACCATGGTTTAGTATTTGGTGAAAATGGATACATTGTATTATTCAAGTGAATGAATTTAAAACTGTTTGTAACAATTATGGTGGTGTGGCTTTACTAGAGTTGCAATGTATGTTTCATTGCTTATAAAATTGTATATAATCATTTGTACTATCAAGAGGTTGGTGAACATCCTTTTCCCCCTTGAGGGTCATATTCCTCTAGTAGTAATATATCATAGGAACACATGAGAATGAATGTAGCTGAAGCCAACAGTGGTGAAACTACAGCCAGAAAGTGGCAGAGCCACCACTTTCCCTCTCCTCTTTTCTTCTAATTCTTTCCTATCTCTCCAACTTATTTGTGATGCTGGAGAAGAGTGCTGAGGATACTATTGACAGCCAAAAAGAAGAATAAATGGGTCCTTGAACAGATCAAGCCTGGCCTGAAAGAAGAAGGCATGACTCATTAGAAAAGATAATAATGCTAGGAAAGGTAGAAGGTAATAGAAATAGAGGAAAATAGCATGCCAGATGAATAGACTCAATTAAAGAGGTCATGAGTATGAATTTACAGGACTTAAGCAAAGCAGTGGAGGACAGGGGATCTTAGAGATCTCTCATCTACAGGATTGCCATGAGTCAGGGTCAACCCAAAGGCTGTTAACAACAACAACAGACTTCTGGCAATGGTCTTCTGACATTGTCTGGGGCCTTTTCAAATTATGCTAAGGATCTCCTGCATCTTCATCTGTTTCTAAGCATCTCTGCAGAGTGAAATTAATCAGGTGCAGACTTTCCTTAACAGTTGTAATGACAGATCAGGAAACATCTATCTGTTCATCACTTGTCTATTAACTGTATGAATCTTTGTAAATAAAGAAACCACCTCATGACATTATTTGTATTTGACCACATATCTCTTTAATAACTGTCAAGTTAGATGTTAACTGGTGCTCATATGAGAGCCAGTTTTTCCCATGGTCGATGACACTGTCTTTAAACTTCACTTCAGAAGAGAAGAAACAAGAGAATACAACCATATACATTATTCTCTGAAGATGCCAGTCACAGGTGCAGATGAAAAGTCAGGAAGAAATTTTTCTAGAACATAGCCTCACAGCCCAAAAAACCCATAAAAACCCATGGATGCTGGCCGTGAAAGCCTTTACATATACATTATTGTTTCTATATGATAGTTACTGTGCATAGAGAAGCTATAGCATTTTACAGCTTCATGCTGTATATTTTAAACAGATAAATAAAAGGCAAATAATTCACAGATGAAATGTTTTAAAATGACAAACACATATGAACACACAAACCAAAGTGTTCATATCAGATGTCACACCACTTCTTTGATTTTTTTTAAAAAAAATTGCAACACAGAAAATATATTGAGTTATAGTAGTACCAGGAGACAGGAAGTCTCAAAATGAAATGCTCCTCAGCAGCCAAAAAAAAAAGAAAAAAAAAGGCATAGCAGAGACCAACTTGAGTCCTTTAATTGCATTTCCAAATGCCACATGATGCAATTGTCATCAGAGTACTCACATTTCAGAAGCACAAACCAGACAGGAACCATGATTTTTTGATATATTTTTTTAAAAAAATAAGCCTAGGAGCATGATGGTAATAGGTAATTTGGTCTGAAATATTTGAACTGAACTAACCCTTATCCTAATGCTAGATTATAAAAGGTTGGAGGCTTTTGCTATATTTTTCCAAATAGAAAGACTCTTAAGACAGATTAGTGCTGGGGCAGGGCCTATTTTGGAGATTCCTAGACCTTGAAATGTGTAACAGAAAAGAAATATTAATCATCAAACTGGTTCCCACCAGATAGTTTTGATGGAAACTCCCATTATGAATGGAGGGCCAGTGATGGATGATGAGAGGGGTTAACATTTAAGACATTTGAGAAACAGTGGGGTATGAAAGCTCATTTTGTCCATGTAGGTTCACTGATAGTGCTTGCATCTAATGGGAATTAATGCAGACTTGGGGCATACCTGCAGGAAATAAATGTCCCTGCTTTCCTACCATTCCAGTTCCAGCCCATGAATTTAGTGCAGATTTGCTGTAGCTGGATTAGAATCTGAGATGGATTGAATCATAGAGTTGGAAGAGACCACAAGGGCCATCCAGTCCAACCCCTTGCCATGCAGGAACACACAGTTAAAGCACTCTCAACAGATGACCTTCCAGCCTCTGTTTAAAAACCCTCAAACAGGTTATTCTTCTACACTCTGAGGCAGTGTGTTCTACTGGTGAACTGCTCTTACCATCAATAAGTTCTTCCTAATATTTTGGTGGAATCTCTTTTCCTGTATCTTGCACCCATTGTTCCATGTCCTATTATCTGGAGCAGCAGAAAACAGGCTTTCTCCATCCTCAACATGCCATCCCTCCAGATATTTAAACATGACTATCATGTCATCACTTAACTTCTCTATCCCAGGCTAAACATACCCAGATCCCTAAGCTTCTCCTCATTGAACATGGTTTCCAGATGTTTTACCCTTTTGGTCATTTTCCTCTGGACATTGGGCCTTTGCAGACTGCCAGAAATAGTGCACATTAAATTGAGGCACTGCCCTGGCTCAGTGCTAGGGAATCATGGGAACTGTATTTTATTGTGGCAACAGAGCTCTCTGACAGAGAAGGCTCAATGTCTTAGAAAAAAAATACAATTCCCATGATTCCCTAGCACTGAGCCAGGGCAGTGCCTCAATTTAATGTGCACTATTTCTGGCAGTCTGCAAAGGCGTTAGCAGATGTCCTCCATTTTTCCTGGCATTTTAGAAGCATGTGGAGTTCCCTGTGACCCCAGCCTGACCCCTGGGAGATGGCAGCCATAATCCCCTAAATGTAAGGTCACGTAGGCACTGCTGAAGTTGCTCAAGATCACTAGAGATTTCCTGGACAGGCAGGTTTGGGAGTTGCCCATGGGAATATCCCATTATACTGGAAAAGACACACAATGGTGTTTATTTGTCTTATGTCTCACACTTAATGGGGCAGTGATCAGATTTGACTGCACCCTTTTCACTAGCTTCCCTTCCTTGATAGATTTGAAACCAAATGCATTGTTTAGGCTATGCTCATCCTTAGATACACAAAGATAAGCTCATTAAAGCCTTTGTCCTCCATTGTTAGACTCATAGCTAGAAGGCAGAAATTCCCTATAAAAACCCCTGAATTCTGACAGTCCACGTGCTACCTTGGAAGTGCATGCTGAACCTCTGTCGATCTGCGCTCTGAGATAGTTCCCGTGACCCCCCCCTCTTGCCGGTCATGCCCTTCCACTGAATTCATCCGCATTCGCTGCCAGAAGTCCAGAGGAGTCTCTCAGGCATAAGTATATACCTCACACCCTGGTCGCCCGCTCTGCTCTCCCCACTCTCTTCCGCTTATCCTTCTAGTGTGTGTGTGGGTACCTTATTTGGATGTTTGCTTATTGTGTTAATAAATATTTTTAGACTTTAATTGGAGTTTGGTCCTTCTCAGCCTCATCCCCTGCTAGATTTCTTAGGACTCTGGTATACACCTGGTTAGATCTCGTGAAGCGGAGTTGGGTGCTTCACTCTTGCATATTTGAGCTAATTATAAATTCCCCAAAATAGACTTGATTCCCAACAACATGCTGGAGCTTCTCAATATCCCTCTTGAATTGTGGTCTCCAGAATTGGACACAGTATTCCAGGTGAGGTCTGACCAAAGCCAAAAAGATACAGGTTACTTGAATTCTTCCCAACAGTGTCAGATCATAGCTTCCATTGCAATGATACAGTGAATCCATGCTAGATTCTAGCCTGAACTTTATTGCAGCAAGGTGTTGAATCCTATCTTTAAAGTTACAAAAAAGACCCAAAACACGCTGTAGAAATAATCTGGTTTGAGATTGCTTTAACTGCCTTGGCTCAGTGCTAAGGAATCCTGGGAATTGTAGTTTATTGTGGCTTCAGAACTCTCTGACAGAGAAGGCTAAATGTCTCAAAAAACTACATTTCCCAGAATTCTCTAGCATTGAGCAAGGGCAATTAAAGCAGTCTCAAACTGGATTATTTCTTCGGGGGGTTGCAGACTGCCAGAAATAGTGCAAATTGAGTCCACTTTTAGGGTTAGGGTTAGTGCTAGGGAATCATGGGAATTGTTTTTTTTCTGAGACATTGAGCCTTCTCTATCAGAGAGCTCTGGTGCCACAATAAACTACAGTCCCCATGATTCCCTAACCCTAACCCTAACCCTAACCCTAACCCTAACCCTAAAAGTGGACTCAATTTGCACTATTTCTGGCAGTCTGCAACCCCCCTTCATTGTTTTTTTAACCTAACTTAAATAAGTAGTTCAAATTAAAATCCAGAGCAGATTTAAGGCTTCATTAAAGCCACCAGCCACCACTACTAACCAGAAGTATAAGACTAGATGTCAGTTCCACAAGCTGTATATATATATATCTTACTGTATTAGGCCCCAACATTCCAATAAATAGGATGGGCAGTTTTCCCAAAATAATGGGGGGGGGATATTTTTAAACCAATCCAAGAGCTTAAAAACATGTGTACACAACATGAACATTGTTTTATTGGACCTTATCAGTTTAGGAATGTGGAGCCAAAAGCTATCCCCCCCAGGCCAGAGTACAGAGTAAAAACTCTGTCAGTTGTCTTTTTCCACAGATACAAAAAATACACAAGTTCTTCCCATCAACTCTATAAAGATACAATACTTGGAGAGTTTTTATTAACATATTAAAATAAGCAGTTTCCCATGTGCTCCCCTTTCAATTAGTGCAGCTATTCACACTATGGAGTTGGGACATATTTTTTTTACTAATTTTATTTTTGAAGATAACAATAAGTAATTTTAACAAATTTTCTCCCACTGTGAGAAAGTCTTTGAAAACCATTTTGAAGCTTATTTGCAATTTTATCCCTTCTGTGAACATATGATTGTTTTATATGGGAAACAGCATGTTTCGTACAAAAAAATGCATGCAGAAACAATACTTTACTAGTTTAGGGGATACTGGGATCAATGAGGGTCAATTCCCCTGTCAATTGAGAAGTGACTGCTTGATGTCCCCATACACCCCCTCAAATGAGGGATCTCTGGCACAAGTAGAATTTTTGACATTTGTGACAGGATTTCCACCTGTCACACTAGAGATCACTCCCAAGAAGATGGGATACAATCAGAAAGCCATTTCTCAGTTGACCAGGGAATGGACCCCTGTCAATCCTAGTGGCTGTGAACTGCTAAGTTGGTTTTGAGCAACTTTCATGGTCTCTGCATAGCCTAAACCAGTTTTCTATCCTGTGGTAGCTAGGTGCCTTTGTTGACTAACTGGGGACTATGTAGGGATCATGAATACATACTAGTTTCAAATATGTAACTATAGGTTACATATTTATAAATGTTCAACTGGATTCCAGACCTTATATTCTGCACAGAAAATGCTGTTTCTTGTGGGTGAATTCTGCACAGAAAGTCCTGAACTGTTATGATTCTTGTCCTTCTTATAGGGGTTTCCTGACACTTATGCATCTGGCAGAAAATGTTGTTAACAATAATGAAGTGTAGTAAGTGTAGTAACCTTAATTCAACACCAGAAGCACAGCTGATTCAGTGTTAGAATTAGAAAAGTTAAGCCCTCAGAACACCACAACTGGATTTATGTAGCTTAGTTTTACTTCCCTCAGTATTTTTAAAAAAATTTTTTAAACAACCCTGAAGTTATTTACACTGAATTTATAGATACATTTGTAAATGCTGGTAAATTCTCATTAGAAAACAAAATGTTCACTCATCACCAACTTACAAATGAGAAGGACTATTGGTGGAAAGAAAATTGTATTTAAAAAGGTGTTTGGAGTAACTTAGAAACGGGTCCAGGATTTCTGTGCATAAAGAAATCACTGAATAATTCTGAAGCCCAGTCCAAATGCAGACCTTGGCTCTGGTGTCTGATCTCAGTAAAGCCGCGAATCCACTCTGGATTTTATTTCCATCTTTAAAGGAGATATCCAAAGTACTGAACCTAGGATTGCCATATGCTGGTTTTTGCTGGGACATGCATGGTTTTTAACCTTTGATGAATGTCCCGGCCCGGGTTTAGAGACAGTCTCATCTCCCGCCTTCTCTTCCTCCTCCTTCACTGCTGCTTCCTCCTGCCATGCTTTCAACATGGTGGTGGCAGAATGAAAGGCCTAGCTTCATTGCTAGGCCTTACTGGGATTAGGAGGGGCTGTTTTAGGGTGGGGCCTTTCTCCTCCTCCTCCTCCTCCTCTGGGCTGGCATCAGAGCCACGCAGGGCCTCAGCCAGCCAGCTGGGCCCCCAGGAGGGAGGCCATCATGGCAAGGCCTCATCTCCTGCTCCAGGCCAGCTTCAGAACTATGAAGGGCCTCAGTTGGCTGGCTAGGCCCTAAAAAGGGAGGCTGACACAGTGAGGCCTCTCTTTCTCCTCCTCTGGCTCATGTCGGAGCTGCACAGGGCCTCAGCCAGTCATCTGGGCCCCCAGGAGTGAGGCCACCACAGTGAGGTCACTCCTGCTCCTCCTCTGGGATGGCTTTGGAGCTGTGGAGGGCCTCAGCCAGCCAGCTGGGCTCTAAAGAGGGAGGCCACTTGGTAAAGCTTCTGCTCCTCCTCCAGGCTGGTGTTTCAGCCACATAGGGCCTCAGCTGGCCAGCTGGGCCCCAAACAGGGAGGCTGCCATGGCGAAGCCTCTTCTCCTGTTCTGGGCTGGTGTCAGAGCCATGCAGGGCCTCAATTGGCCAGCTGGGCCCTAAGGAGGGAGGTCGCCATGGCAAGGCCTCTTCTCCTTCTCTGGGCCAGCTTTGGAGCAATGCAGGGTCTCAGCCAGCTGGCTGGGCCCCGAAAAGAGAGGCTGCCACAATGGGGCCTGTCCTCCTCCTCTGGGCTGGCATTGAAGCCATGCAGGGCCTCAGGCAGTCAGCTGGGTCCTGAAGAGGGAGGCCGCTGCAGCGAGGTCTCTCCTGATCCTCCTCCAGGCTGGCGTCAGAGCCACACAGGGCTTCATCTGGCCGGCTGAGTCCTGAGGAGGGAAGCTGCAACAGCAAGGCCTCTCCTCCTGCTCTGCCGTTGGAGCCTCACAGGGCCTCAGCTAGCCAGTGGGGCCCCAAGGAGGGAGGCTGCTGCAGTGAGACCTCTCCTCCTCCTCCAGGCCAGCGTCAGAGCCATGCAGGGCCTCAGCCAGCTGGCTGGGCCCTGAAGAGGGAGGCCACCATGGCAAGGTCTCTCCTGCTGCTCCTCTGGGCCAGTGTCAGAGCCATGCAGGGGCTCAGCCAATCAGCTGGGACATAAAGAGGGAGGCTGCCACAGTAAGGCCTCTTCTGCTCCTGCTCCAGGCTGGTGTCGGAGCTGCACAGGGCCTCAGCTGGCCGGATGGGCCCTGGGGAGGGAGGCTGCCATGGCAAGGTCTCTCCTCCTGGTCTGGTGGTGGAGTCACGCAGGGGCTCAGCTGGCGAGTGGGCCCTGAGGAGGGATGCTGCTGTGGTGAGGCCTCTCCTCTTCCAGTTGGCAGCATGAGCTTTCCTAGACTAAAGTCTGATTCCTCAGATGCATAATGGGCCTTTCCAGACTGCCAGAAATAGTGCAATTTGAGTCTACTTTAACTGCTCTGACTCAGTGCTAGGGAATCATGGGAACTGTAGTTTATTGTGGCATCAGTGCTCTCTGACAGAGAAGGCTCAATGTCTCAGAAAAAAAATACAGTTCCCACGAGTTCCTAGCACTGAGCCAGGGCAGTTAAAGTGGACTAAATTTGCACTATTTCTGGCAGTCTGCAAAGGCCCATAGTTTCAGAGGTGCTCCAAAATCTCTGTCTTTGAATTCTACTTCATCAGATGTATTTTATGTTTGTTGTTGTGTGCCTTCAAGTTGTTTCCAGAGATGAGGAGCTACATTTCAATCTTCTGTCTAGGAAGAATGTCAAAATCTCCTCCATTTTGAGCATGACTAAGAAACATGGATTTATATTATTTAAAAAAAAAATAATGTTTTTGGCTTTTAGTTGTCTGTGTCCTCTATTTTTTTGAATGTCTTACATTTGGGCCTAAATTTTGTCCTACATTTTTTCTACATTTTGTCCCAGTTTGGTGGTAGGGAATTATGGCAACCCTAACTGAACCCTATCCCAGAAAGCAAACCATGTTTAATGTGGAATTAATGTTAAGCATTTTAGATAGAACCATTAATGTTTACACTAAAACCCAGAGCAGATTCTCAATCCCACAGATATGGGAAGTCACCAACTGCCACTTACTATATCCATTCAATCCTAGGGTCATTGCCAGAATGCAATGTCATGAAAAAGCAGCTTTTTAAGCTCACTTTTTCTTACTAAGATTAACAATGCTGGAGGGGGTCAGTGATAGGAAGCGATGACCAAAGCCTATCTCTCTGTAAATGACCCATTACTTTAGCCCCATCAGTTAATGGTGGAGAATGTGGGCACTTATTAAAAGGTCAGTTTGGTGTTGAGTTCAGCATTAATAATCCCTTGATCTATTCCTAAGCCTGGTTAAGGTAACCTTCATCAACATCCCTGCCAAGAAATAACAAATCTTTCTAGGGAAAAATTAGGGAAACACTAAGGATAGTCATGTAAGAGTGGCTGAGATGATGTACCAGATTTTTCTCAAAAGTGCAGCCAAAAGTTTTCCATCCTGTGTTTACCCAGAAAGACATGAAAGCTGAAAGAACTCAAAGGGATGAATCCATTTTGTTTTGGAGAAAAACATTTTCCCCTGCAGATTTCCTAGAATAAAAGGTTTGCCTTTGCCTTGCATCCTACTTCTTTCATTTGCCTATAAGTTACTGGCACATACACTAAGCCTATGAAGTGCATATTTTCATTGACAACTATTTTGCTAGATTGGCATGAATAATTCCCTCATGTGTTGGCTGAGCTCAGAAAGAAAAACACGTTTAATGTGGAATCAACTGATGTTTCTTGGAACAGCTGTTCCTGTAAACAAACAAAAAAATGACATCAACATTGATGAAAGGTTGTCACTGTCATCCCCCAGTCCTCCATGGTCTTATAAACATCCCTTCCATACAAATGACAATTGGATAAGTTTTCAGTGGGATTTTTCATAATACAGCAGAAGTTTGCTTCTGTTAAACTAACAAAAGTGCATTTGAAATGTAGGAAAAGTGATCCCAAATAATTGAGGTAATATTACAGAGAAGTGCAGTCTTTGGATCGAGGGAAAACAGGAAGAAAAGATCTGGTATTCACTGTTGGAAAGATATTAATACTGTCATTCTCTAGTTTAATTGACTGAAACTTGATCTGAAAGGAATGTAGCCGAAAGGAACAAAGTTGCGGTAAAGGAGCTAGAAAATATCCAACCAATGTTTGTAGAGAAAGGACTTCATGTCACTGGCAGTGACAGCTGGCACCTCCCAATCCACTGTAGGTTTTAGTTTCAACTTTAACAACACTTTGAACCTATTGAAAGGTAGGCAGTAGCTTCACTGCCCTGCTGACATGGAAGCAACTGAAATGGAAGTTACAAGCTGTTACTGGTCACTAGACTATTATATCATGCAACAGTGGCATCCCTGGGCTTGGTGTAACCCAGTGGGGGTGGGGAGTGGGGTGGTGGTTTCCAGGGGGACAACCAGGTAAGTGAGTGAGGGAAGGAGGCAAACCTTTCTTTGCCTCTGTGTGGCTCCTTCCTTACAAGGAAGCCACAGGAGGGCTCATTCTTCCTCCTCTTCCACTGCCTTTGCTTCCTCCTCAGGGTGGGAGCCACAACAGCAATAAAGAAGATGCAGGCACAGACAGCAGCCTCTGCAGTGTGACACCTATACTGGGGTGTCACCTGATGTGGTCAGCCCACTCCCAAAGATGCCACTATCAAGCAAGCAACCTTTGCTGATTGAGTAACAGGTCTTCTTCCATTACTGTAGGCAAGTTCATAAAACTGAATTGGTTCCATCAAGCTGATAATGGCGATTCAGTTGAACCAAGGGAAATTTGGCCTATGCTTCCAAAACATGAACCCAGCTTATTCTCACTTGCTGTGCACATCAAGCGGTATAGCCCACTGGGGCTTGCATTGTGTAACGTAGTAGTAATGAAGAGATAAATAAGAAAGACACTGGTATATTTTATACAGAAACAGTGGTGAAGGGGTACATTTTGAAGTGCAGTCCCTCATTGTGACAAATACTTTAAGAACAGTTACAAAGATAGTCAAAAATGCAAGTAGCTGTGCTGACTTATCTGTCTGTCTGTCTTTCTGTCTATCTATGTATCTATCTATCTCAGAGCTAGCATGATGTAGTGGTTTGTTTGTTGGACTACAACTCTGGAAAGCAGGGTTTGATTCCCCTCTCAGCCATGGAAACCCACTGGATCATCTGGGACAAATCACACCCTCTCATCCCCAGAAGACCCTGTGATACGTTCTGTTAGGGTCACCATAAGTCAGAAATGACTTGAAATCACACAAAACACAACAAAATTGTCTTATCTATCTATCTATCTATCTATCTATCTATTTCATTTAAAATACTTTTTAGCAGTTTTCATTTTCACCATGAACTTTTTTATGCAGAAGGTAGTTCTTGCTCACTGAAGTCCAAGCTTCCCCAAAATACTCTGGATCACAACAGGAATTGTCTCTGAGAACATCATTTCCCTCTCTAGCTTTTGTAGGAATTGAAGCTAACCATAGAATTAAAGGGATAGGGTCATAGTCCCTGCTTACCAAAAAGTCCTGGGCTTTCAACCCTGCAAACCCTAACTCCACTACACCACTTTATCTACAGAAAGAGATGAAAAGATAGATGTCCTGTGCTGGTGCATGCTTGCTTATGTCTCAATTGAATGTGGTGTGTCAAAATCAATACCCACAAATGTCTCTACATGTCCAGCAGCATTCCAGACATTTGTGTTCTTTTTTACAACTTAGTACTCTGTAACCACAATTGGTTGAATACAGGTACCCAGAATTCCCTCTGACCTGCAGACCTAAGGAGATTTGAGAGGGGCTCTCACAAGCACACCCACATTTCTTCCCTCACTTTAGCCCTCCATATAAGAAGACTACTGTATGCATAGGGCAAGATAGGGCCAGAGAGATTGCCAATATCCTCTCTGAATTATCCAATAAAATATGATTTACACATAATAATATTTGCATTTTCTGTTCAGTATCCTCTGAGCCTAGGACAGATGATTGTGCAGTTGCTTTGCCAACCTTCTTTGAATTTTAAAGTGTTTAGTACAATGCAAAAGATAAAATGGTTTGTCTGATCTGCCGGTGCTAAGCATCTTGCCATTTTGAAAAGAGCAGGGAGGCTCATGCATATTTGATTGTTTCACTGAGGCAGAGGGACTGGAAACTAGATTTGTGAGCTTTTATTTCACTTCAGCTTTGGCAGCTCCTCTTTAGCACTAAACTGGTGGCTTGGAGTAAAACCTTCTTGGAGGATATAAACAGGAAATACCTGGGTGTAATGATATATGCAAAAAATAAAAAAGAGGGGAAAGGAACAACATGTGTGCTTTTTATCGACATTTCTCTTCCTGCCTCATCTTTGAAGAAAGGTCATCCATTCTTCTATTGATGATTCACATTACACTCACTGTTATGGTTATCTGTGCACTTCTACTAACCCCCTGTGATGCTGACCTTTTATTTGAATGTAACATTTATTCCTAACAAAATGGGCACTGATAAAAGGAAGGAATGAAATCATAATGATGCATTCTCATTATTAATGTAATAAGCTACTAAAGCTGATTTATCTACCCTAGTGCCTTCCAAATGCTTTAGACTACAGTTCCCATCAGCCTCAGCCAGCATGGCCAGTCATCAGGGATCCAAATTTGACCACATTTTCTTTTTCTTTGTTTGTTCTAATAAAAAAACAAACTATAGCTAGGTAATCTAGCTGTTGTGACAGCCAGCATGATGTAGTGGTTTGAGTGTTGGACTACAACTCTGGAGACCAGGGTCCAAATCCCCACTCAGCCATGGAAACTCACTTTTCATGAGTAAGTCAAACTCTTTTAACCTTAGAGGAAAGTGAAGACAAATCCACTCTGAACACATCATGCCAGGAAAACCATGTGATAGGTTTCCTTAGAATCCTGGTAAATCAGTAACAACTTGAAGATATTGTTGTTATTGTTGTTGTTGTGTGCCTTCAAGTTGTTTCTGACTTATCATGACCTTAAGGTGAATCTATCATGGGGTTTTCTTGGCAAGATTTGTTCAGAGGGGGTTTGCCTTGCCATTCTTTGAAGCTAAGAGAGTGTGTCTTGCCCAAAGTCACTCACACAACAAATCTAGCCATTGAGCCTAAATAACCTCAATGTTCTAGATCCTATCTTGGAAACTAAGCAAGGTTTGCACTTAGTGTCAAAATCACTTCTCAGTATTTCTTGCCTAAGGGGCTAAGCAGATGGCGCAAAGCGCCGTCTTCAGAGCAAGGAAGGGGAGGGGCAGCCACATGCTGGGCACCCCAACCCCTTCCCCAAAACGTCCTCGGAGCAGTCAGCCCTCCGCACGGCTGGGGCTCCGAGGATGCTTTTCCGCTGCAGCGTCTGCACGCGCTGCAGTTGAAAAGCCACCAAAGGTGCGTGACAGCCTTTTGCGGCGCACCTTCGGCAATTTGTGGAAGGAGCACTATTTTAGCACTCCTTAAAGGGGTGACAAAGCTGCGGATCGGGGCCGAGGTGTGGGGATACCTTGGCCCCGATCCGCAGCTTCCCAGGGCTGCCCATGGCTGCCCGTCTGCTTCCCCCCTAAGAAAACCCTATGGGGTTACCATGAGTTGACAGGTAACTTGAAGGCACATATAATGGAATCTAGCTGTCACACACACACACACACACACACACACACACATATATATATAGGATGATATATTGCAGGAGAAGATCAGTAGTGGGTGTGCTGGCTACTTATTAGGATCTTCCAGATAGGAAATAGATATTTCTCAAGATTCTTATTTCTTTTGTCTGGGATGTTCCTGTCTTGCTAAAAAGCTGGAAAGTATTTGGTTTGGCAAAAAAGAAAATAATCTTTTCATCACAAGCTCAGGGGCAATTCTAGCTGGAACCTTAAACTATGGAATCACTCAATTAGCTCCATTTATTTCTAGGTGACTTCTGTTTCATCTATTCATCCATCCATCCATCCATCCATCCATTGGATTTAGCAGTACACTGCAGGTTGCTTCATACCATATGTTTTATCTATCTGTTTCATCTCTGTTTTTGTTCTTCTTCTTCTTCTTCTTCTTCTTCTGCAATAACAGAGAGTGAAGAGTTTCAGGATGATTATGCAAGTGTGTATTCCAGGAATGGAAAGAATATTCAGTGTCATGCTTGGTAGCAAGAAATCTGAAGACCCAGGAAAACATTTTAAAGTGTTAATTCACTGTAGCTTTATTCTGGAATCAAGACACTAAGCCACAGCAATCCTTTTAGAAACAACTCTGAGTATTTCCCACCAAACCAGTACTTAAAAACCCTCTGACCAAGTGGTCTGGTTGTCCATACCAAAGGTTCTTTGAAGTTTAGTTTTTCCAGATCCATCTCCTGGGATTGGAAGGCAAACATGCCTTAATGTCCCATCTACTATTTACAATGCCCATCTGCCATTCCCTTTGATTTCCTCCCACTACAAGCATCACCCCATGGGGGTCAGATTTCTATGATGAGAAGCACATAATCCTGACACAATTCCACCCCTGAAACATTTTATACTATTTTATTACATATATCAACACACTTGCAGTTTGTCTGGATATTGTTCATGAAACTGTTGGACAAAATATGGGCATCTACATGTGAGTCTGGGAAGTGTCACTAGCTGACCAAATATTGTAACTTTTTTCTGTGCCACATCTAAAATCTTAGCCACCTCAAAGTATTGTTCCCCCTCCACTACTAACAGAGGCAGAGGCTCAGGTTCTTCTCTCCAAGGGTCCTCTTCCAGTGCTGGCTTTAACAAACTGAAATGGAACACAAAGTGTCAGTACATTTTTGGTAGATCCAACTCAGCTGTCATCTTATTGATGATTCATTTTACTACAAAAGGTCTCACAACGTTTGGACCCAATGTTTTGGAAGGCTGCTGAGTCTTCAAATGTTTGGTGGACAGGTAGACTCTGCTCCCAGAACTCAGCTCCCACTCTATGTCCCTCTTTCAATCTGCAAACTTCTTGTAGATCTCTTTGGCCTCATCTAGGGCTGCCATAATGTGAGGCCATGCATCTTTGATTTTTGCAATCCACTGGGAGAGCGGCACTGGATCTGTAGGTTCCATGGTCAGAGCTGGCAAAGTTTTCAGTTTATAGCCATAAACAACCTCAAAGGGCAAATGTCCCGTACATTGGTGAACTGTCCCATTGAAAGCAACTTCAGCATGAGGTAGTAAATCAAACCAATCATCTTGCAAATAGTTGCCAAAGCAACTGGATCATTTTGAGTTTGTCAATACAGATGAAGTGGACAAGCTTCTTGGAAGTGTGAGGAAGACAACATGCCCTCTTGATCCTTGCCCATCATGGCTGACAGTCCAAGGAGGTGATGCTGTAAAAATATTATTATAACTCATCATTAATGCATCCCTCAGGGAAGGGAAATTTCCATCTAGCTTGAAACTAGCGGTGGTCAAACTGCTCTTGAAAAAACCCTCCCTTGATCCCCTGGGGAAAAATAATTACAGACCGGTATCCCTTTTACCATTCTTGGGTAAAGTAATCGAGAGAGCAGTTGCCTTCCAACTCCAGGCTGTCTCGGAAGAAACCAATTATCTGGACCCATTTCAAACCGGCTTCAGAGCAGGATACGGAGTTGAGACTGCCATGGTTGTCTTAGTCGATGATCTCCGTCTGGGCATTGACAGGGGAAGTGTGACTCTGTTGGTGCTCTTGGACATCTCAGTGGCATTCGATACCATAGACCATGGTATCCTTCTGGAACGCCTGAGGGAGTTAGGCATTGGGGGCACTATGCTTCAGTGGCTCCAGTCCTACCGCTCGGGCAGATTCCAGATGGTGAGGCTGGGGGGTCGTAGCTGTACTAAAAGAGAGCTGATGTCTGGTGTCCCACAGGGTGCCATCCTATCCCCCATGCTGTTTAACATTTACATGAAGTCGCTGGGTGAGATCATCCAGAGACATGGGGCGTGGTGTTACCAGTACACCAATGACATCCAACTCTATTTCTCTATGTCTCTGACTGTTGCAGTGACTAAGGATGGCATCTCTCCTCTGGATGCCTGCCTAGGGTCGATAATGGGCTAGATGAGGGAAAACAAACTGAAGCTGAATCCAAAGAAAACAGAGGTACTAGTGATAGGTACCCCTAGTCCAGGGAGGGAGCTTTGTCACCTTGTTCTGGAATGGTGTTACACTTCCCCTAAAAGACAAATTCACAGTCTGGGAGTACTCCTGGATTCATCTCTAAAGTCGTCATCTCAAGTGGATGCAATGGCCAGGAGTGCTTGGTATCAACTTTGGTTGATTTGCCAACTGCATCCCTACCTGGACCAGAAGGACCTTGAAGCTGTAGTACTTGCCCTTGTAATCTCTCATTTGGATTTCTGTAATGCGCTCTACATGGGGCTATCTCTGTACCAAGTTTGGAAGCTTCAACTTGTTCAAAATGCGGCAGCCAGATTGGTCACTGGAACACCTAGGTCTGACCATATAACTCCTGTGTTAAAAGCTCTACATTGGCTGCTGATTAGCTTCCAGGCACAAAGTGTTGGTTATTACCTTTAAAGCCCTATATGGCTTGGGCCTGAGTTACTTGAAGGAACACCTCTCCCCACACAATCCACCCTGCACTCTCAGAACATCAGGGAAGAATCTACTAGAATACCCCCCCCAAAAAAAACCCCCTAGACTTACTATGACTTCCCAAAGATCATTTATGGCTGCAGCTCCCAAGTTGTGGAACAGCCTGCCAGAGGAGATCTGTCTTATCACCAGCCTAGAGGCCTTCAAGAAGGCACTCAAGATGGAGCTCTTCCAGCAGGTCTATCCACTTGACCCCCTTGACAGGTCTTGAGTTAACTTAAGTTAAATTGGTATGACTATATGGCTTGGTAGTGGATATTGATTAGCTTGTTTATTGACTTTAATTTGTTGCTTATTGATTTTTATAATGTTTTTATTGTATTTATTTTACTTGATTATAACTTTGTATACTGTTGTTCTTTTTATTGGTGTAATCCCACCTTGATCCGTAGGGAGAGATGGGAAATATAAATAAAATTTTTATTATTATTATTATTATCAAATATATTGCTTTAAAGAACAATTATTTTTCTCTGACTGCCCATCCGATTTGGGATGATGAGATGTACTTATGGCCCTTTCAACTCCTAATTTCTCTTTTCCAGAATTTCAAAATAAATTGTCCACCCCTATTGGTCACAATTTTATCCAGAAGCCTGTGATTTTTGTATATATGTCCAATGAATAAATCTGCTAATTTGGTCATGTCTTTGCACCCCACAAAATGTACCTGTTCTGAGAGCAAGTCTGTAATCACCCATATGGTATTACTTCCCTTACTGACTGATAAGTCCATAATAAAATTCGTAGCTATATGCCTCCAGGGGCCAGTTGTGGGCAATGGTTGGAGCAACCCCTGAGGCTTGCCTATCACTGGCTTAGAATGGGCACATACAGGGCAGCCTTTCACATAAGTTTCTATATCACTCCAAATTTCCTCCTGCCAGTACCGTTTTCTTACTCAGGTCTTCAGGAACCCCCAGTGTCCTGCCTCCTTAGAGTCATGGCACAACTGCAGAATTCTGTATCTCAGCTCTTCCAGAACATAGACCCAGTCTCCTTTGCACCATAGTCCAGGGCGTCTGGATGGTCTGCCAGCCATTGATCCTTTCCCCCCACCTCTCTGATGTCTTGAAACAAAGGGTCCAGAGGGGTTACTTGGGCCAGATCCCCCTTCTCTCAGCATGCTTGACTTCGGGTGGTCACTGCCAACCCTAGCTGTTCAGGGGTAATAATAATAATAATAATAATAATAATAATAATAATTTTTATTATATCCCGCCCCTCTGCCAAGCAATTGGGGCGTCATACAGCATTACAAAATTACAAACAGCAAATCAACTTGAAATCCCATCCCTCCTATACCCACCCACCCATCCTCTAGCATTTTAAACAGAATCAATAACAATAATAAAATCAATAACAATAATAAAAATATACAAATTTAAAAATGCAAATACAAAAAGTTTCTTATCATTAAAGTACTTCAAGGACTGTGGATGGCAGAACAGTGCTCCGGGCGACAGGTCGCCACCGCCCTTCCACCTGGTGCTGGTGGAAGGTGTCCTCCGCAGCAGTTCTTCCTGGCAGGACTCTTAAGTCCTGCCCTGGGCCGCGGGGACACACCCCCAACGCCGCCGGTGCTCCAGGTGGGAAAGGGAGCTCCAGGTGGGAAAGGGAGGGAACCGGGCGTTTGCAAGGTCTCACGCCCTTGCCTCCAACGCAGCCTCCCGGCGCCGCCGCTTCCGTGTCCTCCGCAGCAGTTCTTCCTGGCAGGGCTCTTAAGTCCTGCCCTGGGCCGAGGGGACATGCCCCCAACGCCGCCGGTGCTCCAGGTGGGAAAGGGAGCTCCAGGTGGGAAAGGGAGGGAACCGGGCGTTTGCAAGGTCTCACGCCCTTGCCTCCAACGCAGCCTCCCGGTGCAGCCGCTGCCGTGTCCTCCACAGCAGTTCTTCCTGGCAGGGCTCTTAAGTCCTGCCCTGAGCCGAGGGGACACGCCCCCAATGCCGCCGGTGCTCCAGGTGGGAAAGGGAGCTCCAGGTGGGAAAGGGAGGGAACCGGGCGTTTGCGAGGTCTCACGCCCTTGCCTCCAACGCAGCCTCCCGGCACTGCCGCTGCCGTGTCCTCCGCAGCAGTTCTTCCTGGCAGGGCTCTTCTTCCAGCATTTTTCTCCAGCTGTCATGTTGAGGCAATCTGGATAAAGTGTCCGAAGGCACATTTTCTTTTCCTGAGAAGGCTTTTAGCTTGAATCTGAAGTGTAGAATTCTTTAGCCCACCGATTCTGCTTTGCACTTAGTTTTCTCAGAGCTTACAAGGCTTCTGAATTGCAAGGATCACTCTAAACCTCAAAGGGGTGGCTGGCCTCTTCCAGGAATTGGTTCCATGTTTGCAGTGCCTGCTTGATGGCTACTGCCTCTTTCTCCCAAGTAGGCCAATATAGTTGCACTCCCTGAAACTTTTTAGATAAGTAAGCACATGGACATAGCCTCCCTTCTGTGTACTTTTGTATTAATACAGTGCCCAACATAACATCACTGGCATCAATTTGTACAACAAAGGGTTGGTTTGGATCAGGGTGTTTTAAAATAGGCTCCGAGCAAGAGAGTTCTTTCAGCTGTTCAAAAGCTGCTTGACAGTCCGGAGTCCACTGTACCTTAGTGGATGACTTGGGTTCCTCATTGGGTTCCATGGGATGAGTCTTGGTTTTTAGTAAGTCAGTAATGGGCAATGCCAGTTGAGTGAAATTTGAGATGAACTGTCAGTAAAAGTTGGCAAAGCCCAAAAATCTTTGCACCTGCTTTTGTGTCTTAGGTGGGGCTCATTCTAGGATCGTTTGCCTTTTGGCTGGATCAATTCCTATCCCCTGAGTGGACACCTGGTATCCCAGAAAGTCCAACTTGTCTGTGTGAAATTTGCATTTCAGCGGTTTCTCATATAGATGATTATCCAGGAGGCGCTTCAAGACCACCCTCACTAGCTTTATATGGGAGTCTAAATCTTGGAAGTAAATCAAGACATCATCCATGTAAACTAGTACTCCCTCAAACAACAAGTCATGTAAAAACTTTGTTCACGCCCAATAGCACAAAAGGAGAATGAGATATTCAAAAGCCCCGAGGGGGGCAATTAAATGCAGTTATATTCTGTTCTTGTATGTGCACCTGGTAGTAGGCATCTCACAAATCCAGTTTGGTAAAAATCTGGCCAGTGGCTAGCTGACCCAGCATGTTCTTCATCAAAGGAACTGGTATTTGTTAGTATTGCAAATCCCCTTAAGTTTTCTGTAATCTGTTACTAGGCATAGTGAACCATATTTCTTCTCTTGGAAGAACACTAAGGCCCTGAATGTGGAGATGGATGGGTGGATGAAGCCCCTAGCCAAGCTCTTTTCTAAAAAGTCCTTTAAGGTTTTCATCTCTAATGAGGTCATGGAGTATAGCTAGGACTTGTGGGCTTTTGCCCCCCGCATCAGCTCAATCACACAGTCCAATGTCACCACTGTGCACTTGCCCAATCTTCATGTGGTGTCTCTGGTGTGCGCTCTGCTGACCCCCACCAGAGCCCCAGATTATGGAAGTGCAACCAGTCTATGCCTAGGATCACTTGGTACTCCAAAGTGTGGCCTAGCACAAACTGGATCTTCTTCCAATGATCCGCCACTTCTACCCAAACAGTCTGTTTCCTCACTGGCGGGCGCTCCCCCCCATTGAGGTGCCGTCCATCTGGTGAAAGTTGATGGGGTGCCTCAACTTTTGGATTTTCAGTCCCATTTGCCTTGCTACAGCTGGGCTGATGAAGCACCGCGTGCACCCTGAGTCAATAGCAGCCATTAAGTTCCTGCTTCTGTTCCCACCCTAAATTTCCACCTTTACATCCAGGGTGCATAAAGGAACCCCGCCACTCACCTTTGTGATACAGTGCTGAGATATTATGGCTGGCTTCCTGATGCTGCCCAAGGCCAGCCATTGGAGTTTTCTGCTGACTCTGTGTTGTCCTCTGATTCTGTCATGTCTGGGTATGTCTCTGGATCTGTGGCTACAGCTGTAGCCTTGATTGCTCAACCACCCAGAGCATCTCTGGTCTCCCTGAGGTGGTGGAGGGTTCTGCCTCTTTGTCAGGCTTTTTAGGCTGCCTGCCTATCCTGCCACCATTAGATGTCCCTTCTGCCTGTAGGCCAGGCATAGTCCCAGTCATCTCCATTGCTCACACTCTGTCTCCTGGAGTTTAGTTTCATTCTCCTTTCCTCAGGAGTGGCTTGGGTTTGTGTTAGTTCCCTTGTTCACTCCCGGTTTCCAGTGGGTCATCAACTGGATCTCCTGCTGCACCATTTTGACCTCTCCAGCCAGTTGGATCCACTCTCTTACTGTCTGAGGGTTGTCAGTCATCTGGACCCACTTCAACAGATCTGCTCTTAAGTCTACATTGAAGTGTTGCATCTTAATAGCTTTGGGCCAGTCTGTGACTTGAGCTGCTAGTCCTTGGAACTCTGTTGCATACTTGGTCACAAAGTGTGTCCCCTGAATCAGCACCATCAGTTTAGTCTGGGCTTTCTTGATCCTGAAAGGGTCCTTGAAGCAGGCTTGCAGGGCCACCATGAACACAGACAGGTTCTCCAATTCCAGAGCTTGAATATCAAGCAGTTACACTAGCCAGTCTGCCACATTATCTTCCAGGTGTGCGGTCACACACTTCACTCTGGCACACCTCCTGCATGTGTGCCACTACCTGGGCCATGAAGTAGGATAACATACTGCATCCCCTGCCAAACTTCACCCACAATTGTCGCATGACCAGGTTCTGGGCACAACTCATGGGTGCTATTGCCAGTATTTGGAGGGTCACTTCTCCCCATGCTGTTCTCTCACTGAGAATTGATCCAACCACATAGCTCCATGGGTTGGGGTTTCCACTGTGGCATCTGCCCACTGCACTGGCCTGTCACTGGGATTCCCATCCCACCTTCTCCGCCATCCCTGTTGTCACAACAAGCCCCCACTAGCCATCAGGGGCCAGAACCACTCGTCCTCTCCCACTGAGTCCACTGACTTCTCAGGGTCATCTTCCCACAGCCCGTCCAAGGTTTCCTTGGGCCCTTCTTCTTATGTGCAACCTCCAGTCCTGGATGGGGTCACACTCTCCTCCAGTGATTGTGTTCGCAGTCTGGGGGTGCTCCTTGACTCGTCGCTCCTGATGACAAATCAGGTAAATGTGACAGTCGGGAAAAAATGTAGGACAAAAAAGAAGACATGTTGTTCCACCTAGTCAGTGGAGACAAGGAAAAGAAGAGCTGCCCCTTCATCCCATTTAAAAGCTTCCAGTCTTCTCCCTCTGTTTATGCCAGGGAAAAGAGAGATCCCAAATGGGCTCATGGACCAGAGGCAGCCATACTTGCATCAAACAAGTGACACAGAAGCAGAGAAGGAAGAAGCAATGATATACCATTAGCAGACAGTGAAAATTTTCCCTTGACCATTATCAAAATCCAGAAATGGGGTGATCACAAGCAGAAAATGAAGCTGGAATCCATGGTCCCGGACCTCTAGCCAACGTGGATTGTTTATTTTGAGTATAGTGGCATTGAACAAGAGAAGGGAGTGTTGTGTGGGTTAAAGAAAAGTGGACGAAAAGAGACATTTCAAGTTTTTGGAAGAGAGAAAGAGATTATGAAAAGGTAATTGGTTTAGGAGATTTGGGAGGTTTTGTTTCCTTGAGAGAATTCAGTTCCTGCATTTTATCTGAATGGGAATAAAGGATGGAAACAAGGAATGGTTTTGATGTGGAGTATGTGGGAAGATAAGAGCCTTTCTCACATTTGCTTTGGATTAGTTAGACAGGGAGAAAATGTAAACAGTACAATTTCTCAATATGAATGTGTCTAAAGAATTGTTTGCCTCATTGGCTTAAAAATGCTTTCTTCTTTCACATGTTTCTCTGTGTAAGACCCAGTTACCACCTTGAGTTCTTCCTTCATTTATAATCCCCTAAATCCTCAATAGTGAAGGAACTGGAGTTTATTGAAGTGTTGTAGAATTTAAAAGAACACACTTATACACACTTCTTATTGGGAAATGTGAGGGATACTACTAGATTTGTTATGCAGAATAATCAAATGGAAAGCCAGAAGCTGCTCAACAACCAGTCTCTCTCCCCCATGGGAGGGGGGTAGAAACAAGATTAGTGTTCTTTGTAAGATATATAAAGATAGCTGTGTGTACAATAAATTCTGCATAATTAAATACATAAGTTTAATGTAAGACAGAATAGAAAAAAATGACTTTAGGTTAGAGTGATGTAGGAAGGGAATGTATGTGGAAAAGCAAACAAACCATATGTTTGCAAACATATTAACTGGTAATTAGTAGGTATAGGCATGAAAAGTTTGCAATCTCTAACAGAACTTAGGGGGGGTTGCAGACTGCCAGAAATAGTGTGAATTCAGTCCACTTTTAGGGTTAGGGTTAGAGTTAGGGAACCATGGGAACTGTATTTTATTGTGGCATCAGAGTTGTCTGACAGGGAAGGCTCAATGTCTCAGAAAAATAACAGTTCCCATGATTCCCTAGCACTAACCCTAACCCTAAAAGTGGACTGAATTCACACTATTTCTGGCAGTCTGCAACCCCCCTTACTTAAGGAGTGAACTTAGGACTTTACAACAGTATCCCCATTCTTGCTGCAATTGAATGAATAAAGGGAAGTGCATACATACTGGTTTAGGAGGGCTCTCTTCATTAGTGTGACTGGGCTTGGCTGGTATCTCATGCTCATCCTTAACCCCACCTTCCTGCCTTATGCCTTACCTAACATGCCTTTCATTTGTGTGTGTGTGTTTTGCTTTTCTTAAAGCAATTCTAGTGTTATGCTTACTCTGTGTTTTTGAAAAGTAAAAGTAAAACACACACACACACAAAAGGCTGCACTGGAATAGCAATGTGTGGGGGGAAGAGAGGGGGAAGCACTGACACCACATGACCACACAATCCCACAATTGTCACAGGATAATTTACCACATGTTTGGACTATTGTGATTGGGAGCTTATTAATGGGCTTTCCCCATCATTGGCAAAGTGCAGACTAACAATTATTGGAAGATAAGGTAGGGATGAGTGAGAGATGATGTCATGTGATATCTATCACCAAAGGCACTATAATCCAACTATTATGGTCATTTAAAAGCCATGTGTGATAAAGTCTTTAGAGGAGTAAAAGTGGAAAGGTGATAACAGGCCCATGGATATTGATGGAGCTATATAAATAAATGATGGTGAGGAGGAGGAGGAGGAGGAGGAGGAGAAAAAGGAGGCAACCTTTTGCATGGGATGTATATGTGAAGTGTGCTTTGAGGATGACACAGTATATGAGGGTGGTAAGGGGGAGAAAAATGTATGTGCTGCAAAACAGATTTTTTCATCATCCCGAATGTATCACTTTATGAGTGAATTGTATCTCTACTTACATTATAACAATGTATGAAAAGAAATACATATATAGATATAGTAACTATTGATATATTTGCATATATTAATTTAAATTAGGATTTGCAAATCTTATGCAAATTTGCTCTCTTTTGGAGATCAGTGTCCTCTGTTTTGGTGATGCATCAGCAGCCACCAAGTGAGTTTGACCTGCTTTCAGGATATGGGTAAAGGTAAAGATTTTCCCTTTGATAAGGTTGTCAAGTTATGGGGTGGTGCTCATCTCCATTACTAAGCTGAAGAGCCAGCGTTGTCAAAGACAACTCTGTGATCATGTAACCAGCATTCTGTTACTTTCCTACCAAAGTGGTGCCTATTTATCTACTTGCACTTTTACATGTTTTTGAACTGCTAGGTTGGCAGAAGCTGGGACTAGTGATGGGAGCTCACCACATCACACAGCCCTTTGGCCTCGAACTGCTGATCTGACAACCTTGCGATCATCAGAGTCAGCATCTTAACCTTTGAGCCACCACATCCCTCTTTCAGGATATATTCTCCCTGACATTTAATATGTTTTTAATTCTATATCTAGTATAATTCCATTTTAACAATATTTTATTGCTTATATCAGGGGTAGGCAACCTTTCCCCTTTAAGGGCCGAATGACTTCAGCTCCCAGAAGCCTCAGCCATGTTGGCCAATAGTCCCATGTTGGCCAATAGTTCCTGGGATTCTGGGAGCTGAAGTCCCTCGGCCCTTAAAGGGGAAAGGTTGCCTACCCCTGGCTTATATCAATACATTTTAATTTTGGTAAGCTGCCTTGAATCCCAGTTCTGAGGAAAAAGCAAGATACAAATGAATAAAATGAGAAGGAAAAAGAGAAGTTGTTCTTACACAATCTAAGGCAGTGGTGGTCAACCTTGTGTCCCTAGATGTTGGTAAACCACAACTCCCATCTTGCTGAGCCAAAGGGATTCAGGGAGTAGTAGTTCAACAATGTTTGGGGATCTGAATGTGGTCATCATTGACCTAGGAATTCCCCAGGACACATTTTTAAATCTTTCCAAATCAACAATGTAATATATGACTGAACAACAATAATCTTCTATCTTTGTGAAACTTTAATGTATACAAAAAAGTTTATACAGTATTTCATTTACTTGTTAGATTATCAGCATACATTTCACATTCTATACTGATCTAGAAAATGGATGAGACCTATGACTAGAAAAGGAAGGCAGAGCAATGACCAGTCTATTCCTTACGCCAAATGTTTCATGTAACTATATGGACATGTTGACTGATATAACACACAATAAAGACCTGTCATGGAAGGCAAATGTTTTAGTCGGCTATTACAGCAAAACATTTATAGGCATATTGTTTCTACGTTACACTGACATTCTTGGGTTCACATGATTTTAAAGCACTTTGTAAAATGACAAATTAAGCTTCACTCAGTTGTCTTGCTAAGTATTATTCATTATGCTTTGATTTCTAACTTGTAGTTCCTTATTAAAACAATACGGGCAAAGAATTGCATTGCATTATGTTATGTGACATTAAAATGGCATTTAAGAGGGAACTTAATTCACTTTATATATTAGAAACTGGTATGCTGTCTCTTTGAAATGATGAATCACATGAAATCTCCATCTATGGTGGATTACAACTGATGAAAATTCATTAACTTGTTCTGCTTTAAATCTGATATAACATACAAGTGCAAAACACTTCCTGGCCTTTTCCATTATTATAATGGGCATGATTCAGCCAAAGTTTGACATCTTCAGATCCCATTGATTTTACATCTATTCTAACTGTAATCAGTAAGTCTTTAATTGCAACCCATTGACTATATTGTGTCCATTTCTTTTAAAATATTTTGTCAATGTGACTTTATGTAGCTTTAATAAGTTGAGCCCAAAACAGAATTTTGCTTCTTTAAAGCTGAATTTTATATTCACACATTGCAAATCATTAACATAAGCATGAATAGAAATAATGGTTTCTTGATAAAATATATGCAATAATATGTGTACAGTCACCCCTCCAAATTCATGGGGGATCTGTTCTGGACACCCCCACGAATTCAAAATTTTGTGAATATTGAAGTCCCATAGTTTGGGAGGGAGGGAGGGCAAGCCCGCGAGTCTAGAGGGACAACTGTATATGTTTGTGCAAAATAATTTCCCAGAACAATTCACTAAGGATGTATTATTTTTAAGTTTCATTCTTGCAAAGAGGAATGTTTAATTTCCTCCTTTTAACCACAAAAAACTATATAGTTTTCAAAGAAAGTTCAGAACTTTTAAAAAAAATAGGTGTTGCAAAGAAAATGGCTAATATTTCTACACTGAAAATAAGGGCTGATGCAGACAGCCTGTAAGGGGTGGCACTGTGCTGCCCCTGGGAGTGGTGGATCAGGGCTGTGGCAACCACATACAGCAGCCCTGATCTTTGTTTTTATCACCCCCAAAAGAGCAGGTAAATGCCACTCCCTTTTGGGGTGGCAAAATGCCACTCTTAAAGCTTCCATGGCACCTATTTTGCACCTCTTTGGCACAGCATGTCTGCATGTTGCCCCAAGAGGGCGCCCTGACAGCACCCACCATGCGATTGGGCACGTGGCATTGGGCAGAGTTGGGGTGGCCAGTGTGCACTCACCCTGCTCCAACTCCACCCCCAGGCAGGCCTAAAGTGCCTTTCTGCATCCCTTCTAAGGGGGGTTGCAGACTGCCAGAAATAGTGCAAATTGAGTCCACTTTTAGGGTTAGGGTTAGGGCTAGGGAATCATGGGAAATGTATTTTATTGTGGCACCAGAGCTCTCTGACAAAGAAGGCTCAATGTCTCAGGGAAAACTAACCCTAACCCTAAAAGTGGACTCAGTTTGCACTATTTCTGGCAGTCTGCAACAGAAAAGAGATTTTCAAGGCAGATAGGTGAATCATCAATCACACTAAGATATTTTAAGTGATAGGTTTGGATAATGGGTGGCCCTTATAATCATAATGATGTTCCAAGCATCTTATTTTAGTGATGACAGCCAGAGGCTTCATAACAATGGTTTTAAGCATATCTAACTTCTCTTCCAACAGTTTTAATGATTTCATGGCAATCATGCCGACGTTTAAACATTTATGCTGGAATCTAAAGTATTATTGGTTCACCTAAGTAAGGACCCTGGCAGTGCTTCCCTTTTATGGTTAATTGTTTTTGCAAGAGTTGTAATAACCCCAGGAAATATTTGTCATATATTTTTAGCAAGTCTTGATCATGAGTTTTACTTTTATAAGTTATCTGGTTTAAATGTTGCAGCAACTAGACACCCAAAGCTTCCTTTTAGAATACATTTTAAACCTATGCAAAAGTTAAAGATAAGGCATGCAGAAACTTTGTATGTTTATACAAACATCAACAAATGAATAGCTGTGACTTTTGTGTGGTACAAGTTATAGGTCTTGTGACCAAAATCTTGTCAGCTTAACACAAATTGTTCAAGCTTTGTAGCTAATCAAGGTTTCTTAAGGAAGCCCAGGAACACCAGCTCCAGAACGCAGCACTAGCAGCAGGAGAGCGGAGGCTGGGAAGGTGGGCGTTGCCTTCTCTGCATGCCCAGGACTGTCATCTCTTCCCAGCTTAGCAGCACCTGCAGTGGCTTCGTTCTGGGCCCAAGGCTACTTAAGGCTACTGCAGCAGCAGTGGAGAAGCGGAGGCCAACGCCAGCCAGGACTGTTCGCCCTACTGCCTCCTGTGACCATCTCCTCTGGCTCCACAGTATCTGTGGCAGCCCTTGCTCTTGGCCCAAGGGAAGACTACTTAACTAGCCCCCAGGAAAACCAGCCAGAAGCATGGCACAAGCGACAGGGAACTGGAGGCGGACTGAACGGGGCCAACATTTTGTCATTAGCCCTTGGCAGTGGAGCGGTGGAAGATTACTCAGCCAAGACTGTGTGCACTGCCTGTTAGTTTAAGACCTGATGAGGGGCTGGGTTTTATAACATCTATTTAACTAGCCACAGGGCTTTACCATCTGTTATCTGTCATCATAACAATTAGGTTATGGGACTAGAATATTCTATGTCCCAGTCACCTCAGTTTTCCAGTGGCCTTGAGTTCTATTGCTCTCCCTGAGGCCGGGAATGTGGTAGGGGCGGCTATCAGAGTTGTGCAGGGGAACGGGAGGTATGGTCACAACAGAGGGAACATATGTTACAAAAGAAGATGGGATCACTTTTTGAAAGCTATCCCGCCTTCAGTTCCCTCTGTTTCCCAGAATAGTTTGGAGAGCAGACCGACCATTCTACAAAACCTCACTCTGCTCCTCTGCAATGCCAGGACAGTCAAGAACAAAACACATATTATCCATGATCTCCTCATGGATGAGGATGCTGACCTGGCTTGCTTCACAGAGACCTGGCTTGGAGAGGACAGCGCTGTCACATGGGCGCAGGCCCTCCCAGCCGGGTACTCTGTCAGTGAGCAGGTGAGGGGAAGTGGGTGGGGGGGGTGGAGTGGCTCTAGTTCATAAGAACAGCCTGACCTTGACCAGGATACCTGTCCAGAACACAGTCCAGCTCGAGTGTATGTACTTAAGCCTGAGGACCAGGGATAGTTTGGGGATTTTGCTAGTCTACCGGCCACCCCGTTGTCTAGCAGACTCCCTGACCGAGCTGACACAGCTGGTCTCTGAGCTGCTGTTGGAGACTCCCAGACTTTTAGTTTTGGGGGACTTCAACATCCTGCTTGAGACCAGCTTTACAGGTGTGGCTCGGGAGTTCATGGAGACCATGACAAACATGGGCCTATCCCAATTGGTCCTTGGGCCCACACATTGTGCAGGTCATACACTTGATGCGGTCCTCAGTATGGAACAGGAATATCCATGGGCAGAGGTTGTAAGTACCTCCGCATTGTCATGGACAGATCATTTCCTGGTCAAGATGGAACTTAGAGCCAACATCCACCCCACCGGGGGTGGTGGACCCATTAGAATGGTCCGCCCTCAAAGGCTAATGGATCCAATAGGATTCCAGAAAGCCTTAGAGGGTTCAATGTCTGGGAATGCCAGTAACCCTGTCGATGCTCTGGTCAACACCCAGAATACTGATCTTACCAGGGCTATCGACACGATCGCTCCCAAGCGCCCCTGCCAATCTTCTTCAAATCATAGGCCATAGTATATACCAGAGCTTAGGAGGATGAAGCAGTTTGGTCAACGACTAGAGCACAAGTGGTGGAAGACTCGACTCTTTTCTGACAGAACTCGCCATAGGAACTTTCTTCATTCCTATTGGGAGGCAATACTTGCAGTGAAGAGAGCCTTCTCCTCTGCACGTATTGTGTCTGCAGAGTCCCGTCCAGCAGAGCTGTTTAGAGTGGTGAGGGAAATAACACAGGTGTCCCCTGTGCCAAATCCCCTACTTAACCCAACAACAGCCTGCTGTGATGCATTTAACAACTTCTTTGTAGATAAAATCTCTCAGATAAGAGCCGACTTAGATGCCACTATTGTAGCAGAATCTATAAGCAAGGTGTCCAGCGACTCTGTTGATGAAGTTATCCTGGATCAGCTGCAATCTGTGAGTACCGAGGACATGGACAAGCTGCTTGGTAAGATGAGGAAAACGACCTGCCCTCCAGACCCTTGCCCATCATGGCTGGCCATCCAGGGTGGGATGCATTGAGGAGATTCCTCACGGATATCATCAATGCATCCTTCAGGGAAGGACATGCTCCATCTTGTTTAAAGGAAGCGGCGGTTAGGCTGCTTCTGAAAAAACCTTCCCTGGATACTGAATATGAGTAACTACAGGCCTGTTTCTTTGTTGCTATTTTTGGGCAAGGTAATCAAGAGGGTGGTTGCTCTTCAGCTCCAAGCTGTCTTGGATGAAACTGATTATCTAGACCCATTTCAAACCGGCTTCAGGACAGGCTTTGGGGTTGAGACTGCCATGGTTGCCTTGACCGATGATCTGCATCTGAGCATCGACAGGGGTAGTGTGACACTGTTGGTGCTCCTAGACCTCTCAGCAGCTTTCGACATGATAGATCACAGCATCCTCTTGGACCGCCTGAGAGGGCTAGGTATCAGGGGCACTGCATTGCAGTGGTTCCGGTCCTTCCTCTCGGGTAGGTTCCAGAGGGTGTTGCTTGGAGACAGTAGCTCTAGCAAGAGGGAGCTCACTTGTGGGGTCCCTCAGGGGGCTATCTTGTCCCCGATGTTGTTTAACATCTATATGAAGCCGCTGGGTGAGATTATATGGAGTTATGGTGCTGGGTGTTATCAGTAAGCTGATGACAGCCAAATCTATTTCTCCATGTCTCGTTCGTCGGCCTCGAATTCTAATGACATTTCCAATCTCCATGAATGTTTTCGGGCGGTAATGGGCTGGATGAGGAAAAACAGATTGAAACTGAATCCGGACAAGATGGAGGGGCTCACAGTAGGGGCCCCGAAACCAAGAATTGGGTTGCAACCTCCAGTCCTGGATGGGGCCACACTCTCCTTCAGTGACTGTGTTCACAGTCTGGGGGTGCTCCTTGACTCATCACTCCTGTTGACAAATCAGGTAAATGTGACAGTCAGGAGTGCCTGTTATCAGCTTCGACTGGTACAAAATATGGCAGCCAGGCTTGTCTCGGGAACATCTAGGAGAGACCACATTACTCCGGTTTTGAGGTCCCTCCACTGGCTGCCTATCAGCTCCTCTGGGAGGAATTTGCTGCAGCCTCAGAAATCGAGGCTTGTAGCTACCTCCCAGAGGGCTTTTTCAGTTGTCGCCCCCAAACTCTGAAATGGCCTGCCAGATGAGATCCGTCAGTTAACATCATTAGACAGCTTTAAAAAGGCTATCAAAATGGATCTCTTCCGGCAGGCCTTTCCAGATTAATTATCCCAGCCTCGGGTACTCCCACCCCCAATGATCTTCACGTGGGCCCATCTACTGATGGATGAAGAACATTGCCTTGGGCCAATCTTGTGTTTTGTAATGTTTTAAATTTTAATTTTTTTAAAATTGTTCGAATTTGTAGTTTTAATCTTCATTTGATTTAATACTGTTTTAAGGGGGGAGGGATTGTGTTTTGGGATATATTGTATGGTTTTATTGTTGTAAGCCACCCTGATTGGGTCCCCAAAGGGCGGGATATACATAAATATTATTCTTATTCTTATTCTTATTCTTATTATTATTATTATCAAATGGGGGAAAACATCATTATTTCTTAATATCCCAGCATGCCCCAGTATGAAATCAGACTTCATTGTCAATTCCCAAAGGTACTGGATTTCTATAACAAATTAAAACAGTAAAATGTTTATGGCCTCTTGAAATAATAGGATTTTGGTTTTGGTTTTCTGGTGGTCTTAAATAAAATTGGGCCCACTATTCTCCATTTCCATGTCTAACGCAATTTTGATCATTTACCAGTTTGAACGGAATATCTGTCTAGCTTATAAAATGTTCATTGCACTAAGAAAAACAATGAGAATAACAGGCAAGGTACTTTGGATAATGTAGTAAGATAATGTTATTGATGTTATACATTTTCCAACCTTAACTTAGAGGGGATGCAGATGGCGCAAAGAGCTGTCTTGGAGGCAGGGGAGGGGAGAGTCAGCCACACGGCGGCCACTTCAACCCCTTCCCAAGGACATCATCAGAACGTGTGCTGTTACACATGGTGAGCATCCTGATGACATCCTCCCGGTGCAGCCTCTGCACACGCTGCACCAGAAGAGCCACAGAAGAGCCATGTGGTGGCTCTTGATGTACCCCTTCTGCCGGCTCCAAAAGGACCAGCATTTTAGCACTCCTTTCTGGGCTGGCAGAAGGGAGGATTGGGGCCAAGGCATGGGGCAGTCATGGGCCCAATCCTCCACTTCCCAGGGCAGCCCACAGCCGCCCATCTGCATCCCCACTTAGATGAATTAAAACTTGATAACATATTGTCTGTGTGAGGCCAAGTAATGCACACGAGCTGTATAATTTAGTTGATTTTGGCCATCTTCCAACATTACTTGGATAACACAGATTCAGATGACACTAGAATGCAAACTAAAACATCTGACTTTCAGCCAAGACCACTGTACCATTGTGAGAATCACTTGGTAATGCTCACATTCTTGATCTTAACTGTGCTACTAACTATACTACTAACACAAGCAATGTTTTTTTGTGTGTCCCCCCTCCCCCATTTCCATGTAGATTACATAAACATGATGGATATATGTGCATGCCATGTCTAGTAAAAGGTAAAAAGGAGAGGGCTCACCCAGTTGCCATCTCTGAAGGAAGCTGATGGAATATGAGGAGCAGATAAATTTGGCAGGAGATGCCATGAGATGCAGAAAAAGAAGGATGTAGATCAGAGATGTGTTGTGGCAGATCCTTAAGGAGTTCCCAACAACACTGAGCACAGACTAAGGACCATACTGATGAGTGCTGCATTTACTGATTTGCATGATCTAACCACAGTCCATTCCTTTCCTTTACCCCTCCAATTGATACCATCTGGTAAACATACAATTCCCTTATTTCTTCTCAGCTGCGAAACATAACTGATTATGTAAGTACATGTTTTTTGGAAAGAATAATGTGTCATCAGGATATATTTTAGTGATACTCAACAAACATGTATTTCTGTACCTGGCTGCCAACTTTACCTTAATACAGGCACATGCTATAACCTACTATTTCTTTCTGGCTTTGAGGATTCAGCTATAGTGTGTTCACATAACCATTTATACTGGGAAACTGAACAAAACAGTTACCTGGAGAAGTTTTAGAACAACCTTTAGAGCAAACTGTAAAACTACCTGCCTGCCATGCAGCTTCATCATTATTTATTTTCTCAAAAGCATAGTCTAAGGAATTCTGAGTACATAGTTTTCTTTGGGTTTTCTGGGCTATGTGACCACGTTCTAGAAGCATTTATTTCTGACATTTTGTTTGCAGACAAAACATCAGGAATAAATTTTTCTAGAATGTGGCCACATAGCCTGGAAAACCTACACAAAACCATGAATGCAAGCCATGAAAGCCTGCATGCTCATAATTCTGAATATATTTATTTGTGAACTTATGGTTACATGTAAATGTTTCCCCCTTAGAAACAGTGAGATGGCAATAAATTTCTTTTTGGAAAGTTTCTGAAATTCAAAACCATTACCATTTCATGTATCCTTGTAAATCACGTCATTGTTTTTGGATTTGCCTTGTAAATCTTGAACCACAGTCATCTGGGAACATGCTATTCTTCCACTAATTTGAATTATGTGATGTCTTTGACCTTTTGTCAGTAGAGGTAATGTACCAGAGTTTGGGGAAGAAATTAGACTGTGGTGCTCATCTGCCCAACTGTCATTCTACCTGGCTATTTAGCATTTTGTCTTTATTTTTACCTCCTAATTGCTTGTAGTACCACACATTAATTACCCTCCATGCAAAGACATTAACCTGAACTCCCTTGCTATCCAGTCTTTTCTTAGCTTCAGTTCATGCCCCCTTATTTTGCAGACCATTACCCCATTTAATTTTAAGGCAACCACCTTCTCACTGCTCTTCAGGACTGTATATTAATCATTAACCACCATAATTATGCCCAGAATGAATATTATATTGCTGTTTTCTTTCTTAGTACTGTACTTTGATTGTTCGTTATTCTTTATTATTGCTGTCTGTCTTCTTCTAGGGTTTTATGTGGTATATTAATTTTGTTCAGTGTTCCAATAAAGATTTCACTAGTCAGTGAACAGTTCCATGGTGCTTTCTTCTCTTTCAGTTCTTCTCTTTCTCCTTATAAATCCAGTGTTTTGTTTACTTTTCCAATTGCTGTCAGCTTTGACCGTGGCCTGATCGTTTTAAAGTGTGTGCCAATTATATGTTAATCTTTTCAAAGTGTACAAACAACAATGTGTTGCAGGTTGTTTGCTATTTACATCTGAAGTGGTAGAGGCTGTCAAAAACTGGCATCAAAGGACATAGACATAGATTAGGACTGAACATATCGGCAGCACTTTGAAAGCATGTGTCTAAAAAAGCATAAGAAAATTGGGATTGTGCCAGTCTGCTCTTGTCATAAAACATATGAGGAGCTTAGTCAATCAGACCAAACATAGAGCTGAGAAAGGGCCTAAGCAGACTGCCAGAAATAGTGCACATTAAATTGAGGCACTGCCCTGGCTCAGTGCTAGGGAATCATGGGAACTGTAATTTATTGTGGCACCAGAGCTCTCTGACAGAGAAGGCTCAATGTCCCAGAAAAAAATACAGTTCCCATGATTCCCTAGCACTGAGCCAGGGCAGTGCCTCAATTTAATGTGCACTATTTCTGGCAGTCTGCTTAGGCCTAAAGTTACTTTTAAGATGAATCAATATAATGGTATGATGAAACCACAAGCAATTCATCAGGATAATACCATCTTCTGATTCTCCTTTTTTTAAAACTGAATGTTGCTTCTGATCCTGAATATGGCATATGGTCATCATAATACTCATTTATAGTCTTATTCACTGTTTAAAGACTTCTATGATTGTAGTGATTACCACATCTTGTAGTTACAACATAGTTTAAAAATGTTCTGATCTGCATCTCCTATCTTTTATCTTCATTGGATGATCTCAGGTACAAGGAGAGAGGAGTGGGGGATGTCCAAGGCACATATGGTAGACTGGAAGGAGTGGCACATCATGACCCCTCCATGGATCTGAAGAATGTCTTCTTTGAAGAAGTGGAACAAGGCAGAAGGTGAAAGTTGCTTAAGATGTTCTTTAACATCTAATTACAATTGTAGTCATAGAACACTGTTTTCATGTAGAATAAGAATATCCTCTACACCTTTCCTTATACTTGATATTAAATTTGTATCCAGAGAAAACTATCTTACTGGCTCTCTCTCCATTCTGCTAGGTATTTCCTATGCCTACTGGATCCATGGTCTTCTTTAAAACCAAGCTATTCAGCTGATCCATCTTGGTTCAAAGACTTCTATCATTAATATATAAACATGTATCTAAAAGTTGCTGTTGTGTGCCTTCTAATCAACTCCAATCCTTATATCCTTAGCAAGATTTATTCAAAGGCAACTTGTCAATGCCTTCCTCTTAAGCAGGGGTAGGCAACCTTTCCCCTTTAAGGGCCGAGGGACTTCAGCTCCCAGAATCCCAGGAGTTATTGGCCAACATGGGACTATTGGCCAACATGGCTGAGGCTTCTGGGAGCTGAAGTCCCTCGACCCTTAAAGGGGAAAGGTTGCCTACCCCTGCTCTTAGGTTACAATTGTGATTTGACCTGAAAAGGAATTCAAAACCAAGTTTCCCAGTTCCCTAGCTCAACCTTCAAAGAAATGCACAGTCTTCAAAGAAATGCACAGTCTAATTAACAGTCTAATAAATAGGACATACCTCTTCAGATGTCTTTACATGTTATCTTGTAATGTTTATTGGTCAACAAGCCCTGACAGAGACTTGTTAGAACATGAAAGCAGAAAATAACATTAGAGTAATCCTAGATGTTTTGGAGTACTCTGAAAGAAATAATGATTAAAAAATAGCATTAATATTCACAGATGCAGAAAAGGCCTTTGACAATGTTAAGTGGAATTGTATGTTGCAAATTCTGATTAGAATGGGTGTAGGAGATGTGGGTAGGGGGGATGGAAGGGACGGGTGGGAGGGACAGGGATGAAGGGAGAGGGAAGGTGCAGGGGTAGTACACTGAAGAGCCATGTTAGAATATTTAGAAAAGTAACATGGTTAATAAAATAAGGATAGCAACATTAAACATGAAAGGATTGGGGTCTGTAATTAAAAGGAAAAGGATATAATTATTGTTGAAGAAAGAGAAAGCAGATATTTTTTTTCTTCAGGAAACGCATCAAGCAAAACCCGGAATGAATGAACTTAAGATGAATTGGGTTGCCACTTATGAAAAAGCATATGGTACTTTAAAAGCAAGAGGGGTAGCAACCATAATATCTAAGAAATATAGTTTTGATGTGTTAAAAGTGAAGACAGATGAAAAAGGAAGATTTGTTCTTATGCAAGGAATTATGGGGGGAGAAAAGTATTTGTTGGTTAATGTGTATGCTCCAAATGAAAATCAAAAAGAATGTTATTTAAAAAAAAGTATTTAAGGAAATGGAAGATATGCAGGGAGACTGTATAATTATGGCAGGAGACTTCAATATGGTTATGGATAAATACAAAGATAAATCAGATCCAACAATAAAGGATAGATTAAGTAATATTACACCCCTGAATAAGATAATTAATGGAAAAGAATTAAAGATGTATGGAGATTGATTAAAGGAATGAAAAGAATTATAGTTACTATTCAACAGTTCATAAAAACTATTCTAGAATAGACTTTATGTTTGTATTTAAAAATATGGTTTCAAAGGTATTAAATACAGAAATAGAAGGGATAAGAGTTACAGACCATGCAATAGTAAATATGAATTTTATAGTTAAAAAGGATTATAGAGAAGCAAAAAGATGGAGGTTAGATATCAGAATACTTAATAATAAAGATATAGTGGGTAAAATTGAAAAAGAATTACAAAATACCTGGGATATTAATAATAGAGAGGTTTCTCAAGCTCTATTATGGGATACTATGAAAATGGTTACAAGAGGAATTTGCTCTAAGGAAGCATGTAATTTAAAGAGACGACAGGAAGAAAGGAAAACAAAATTAGAAATATAGATTAAAATATAGATAATAACTATATAAAGGATTGAAGTAAAAGCATATATATAGAATTGCAAGCAAAAAAATAAGAACTAGGGAAATTAGAGTTAGAACAGGTACAGAAAAAATTAATATATTTATGGAGAGAGTTTTTGGAATATAGCAATAAAAATTCTAAAATGTTGGCAAGATCAACACAAAAGAAGAAAGAGAAAAACATGATTGGTGTTATAAAGGATAAAACAGGGAAAATGTGGATGATGATGAAAGAAAAGATAAAGATATTTGAAGAATATTATAAAGAATTATATTCAGCAGGGAATAAGTCAATAGAAAAAATTGAGGAATATATTGAAAAACATCTGAAAATAAAAATAAAGGAAGAGGACAAAGAAATAATGGAGCAACCAGTTTCAAATAAAGAAATAGAAGAAGTGATAGATAAATTAAAAGGAGGGAAATTGCAGGAATGGATGGGTTGGGACCAGAATATTATAAAACTTTGAAAAAGATATTAATATCTAAATTTGAAGTATTATATAATAAAATTTTAAATGGAGAAAGGATCCCACAATCATGGCATCATTCACTGATAATACTGATTCTGAAACCAGATGAAGATTTAACAGATTCAGCATCATACAGACCTATATCCCTGATAAATCAAGATGCTAAAATATTAACAGCAATAATGGCAAAAAGAATGAATAAGTTTATATATAAATATCTTCAAAACAACCAATGTGGATTTGTGCAAGGAAGATAAATGTCACGTTTAATAGGAAGAGTACTGAATAAAATGAATATAATAGGGAAGAGTTGTTGGGATTTGTAGTCAACGTGAAAATGTACAGATGTGAGAAAATTTCAACTGTGAAGGTTTCAGCCTGCAGGTGGGTTACAAGTAAACAACACACAGTGAAAACAGTCAAGGTGAGTGAGCCTGGGAACATGGAAGAAAGAGTGTAAACAGATTAGGTCATTGGGTTTGGTGAGAACCAGGGTCACATGACACACGACACACAGAAGAAGGCTGGGTTTAGAGCTGTTTAGCAAATGTCTATAAAGGTAACACCCTAGGGGTAGAGTTTTTCCTTGAGTGGCTTGTTGGGCTTGTCATGGCTTGTCATGGAGTTTTCTTTGTTCTAATGGCTTTTCTACAATGTAAACAGTTACCATGTTAATTCTGCATCTGAAGAATAAAGACCCTTCTTTTGAAGAGAATTTGGTCTCTGGTCTGGTTCATGGAATGCCGGAAGGCTGCAGCAAGTTACAGATCCAGAGATGTATGGAGCTGATGAAAGGCACTCCTGCATACACTCTGCACACTTTCTAACCATAAATCAACAAGAGTAAACAAACAGCAGGAATAATGGCAGTAGATATATATAAAGCTTTTGATTGTGTGGAATGGCCAGTATTAAAAATAACATCAAAGAAATTAGGTATGAGGGAAAAGTTTAGAGAATTAATAAATCAGTTATATTCAAACAACACAGCAGTAGTAACAGTAAATGATGGACTAACAGATCTAATTCCAATTTCTAGAGGTGCAAAGCAAGGCTGTCCTCTTTCCCCAATTTTATTTGCAATAATTATTGAAATCTTAGCAAATGCCATTTGGGAAGATGAAAATTTGGAAGGAACTGGGATTAGAAAATTAAATAAAATAAGCTTATTTGCAGATGATACCCTATTGACAATTAAAGATCCACTATAAAAAATTAAGATATATTAGAGATGGAATTATAGAGAAAGGGGAGTTAGATTGGTTAGAGATGGAAATAACAGAAATAGAGAAAAAAGTGGAATATATATATTTTAAGTCCTTTACCATGAAAGAAATTAAAGAAATAGAAAACCCCTTTCTAAAGAATATAGTAGAGATCTGGAAAAAATATAAAGAAAAATAAATGCTAGCTATCTCACCATTAACACCAGTTATAATGATAAAAAACTTTCCAATAAATTTAAAGGAAGATTTAGGGAAAGAGTTAATGAAACAAGAAATATATAGAATAAAAGAATGGATAAAGATAAAGGAAAGATAAAGGAAAGATAAAGGAGAAATTACAAAGTTTAAAATTAACCTGGTTTAGTTGTATTCAACTGGAACAATGGACCAAAAATTGGAATAGGAAAATTATAGAATTTAGAGAATACACAAAATTTGAACAAATGATTAGGCAAAGAAATAGTATGGGGGTAAATGAAACTTTGAAAGGAGTTACAAGTGAAATGTACAAACTAATATTAAAATATAATGAGATAGAATAATATCTTAGGACAATGTGGGAGGAAGATTTTGCACAAATAACAAATGTTCAAGAAAAAATTGGAATCAATGCCATTTAAAAATTTATCCATACAGATACAGGAGAATTATTATAAATTAATATGGAGATGGTATTTAATGCCAGTAAGGTTAAACAATATAAATAAAAAATATTCAATGATATGTTGGAGGGGATGCCAAGAAATCGATACATATATTCATTTGTGGTGGAGCTGTAGATCTGTAAAGAAATTTTGGCAATTAGTATTTAAAGAGATAAAAGAAATAATAGAAATTGATCTAGAATTTTGTCCAAAGATAGCATTATTATCTATATATGATAAGATCAATAGTATTCAAGCTAGAAAAGATTTAATTACAAATTTATTAACAGCAGCAAGATTAATCATACCAAAAAAGTGGAGAGATCAGGGAGATCTACAAATACAAGATTGGTATAAAGAGATATGGCAAATAGCAATTAATGATGTTAACTTATAGAATTAAGGTTAAAAAAAAGGAATAATGAAGAGAAATGATTTCAAGCAATTTGGAAAATATTTGTACAAAAGGTTTTAGTAAAGGAGGGAGGTGTTTTACCTACACAGGAAGAATTACAATTTTGGAGGGGAGAATAATATGAAGATACTAGGCTCTGGCGATGGGGAGCACTGGGGAAGGGGGAAAAATAAAATAAAATAAAGAGAAGTAAGAGAGAGAAAAAGAAAAGAAAAAAGGAAAAATGAATTAGTGATAAACTAACAGTATTATACCTATGTAGAATTAGTAAGAAGAAGGAACATATTAACAACAATTTTATGGGTTTTTTTTAATTTACGGGTTTAATTAATATTAAATAGTTTAATATGAATTAGATTTAGATAAAGTAGTAAAGAATGAATAATTAATGTGAGCTACCATATATATGTGGAATATTATTTAAAGTTTTTCAAATATTATTGTATATAGGTTGTGAACTAATAAAGAATTTTATACACCCCTCCAAAAAAAAAAAAAAAGAATGGATGTAGGAGAAAACTTTATTACATGGATTAAAAAAATATATACACAGCAAACTGCCCAATTAATAATAAATGGGGGAAAAACTTTTAAAACAATGCAATTAATAAAGGAATGTGAAAGGGATGCCTTCTTTCACCACTACTATTTATTGCTGTGCTTGAAATCATGATTAATAAAATTAGAAATTAAAAAGAAATAAAAGGTCTAAAGATCAAAGGCATAGAATATAAATTGAAGGCTTTTGATGACAATTTAGTTTTTATTTTGGATGAGCCAATACAACAAATAGACAAATTGTTTGACATAATTGAAGATTTTGGTAAAATATCAGGTTTTAAAATTAACAGGAACAAAACATTTTTATTAACTAAAAATCTACGAAAAGAAGAATCAATTATGAAAAACAAATCAAAATGTCAAGCAAAAAAGAAAGTCAAGTACCTAGGAATCTGGCTAACAAATAAAAATACTGATTTGTATGAGAACAACTTTAAACTAAGTGGAAAAAATCAAAAAGGACTTATATGTTTGGAATAAATTGCAACTGTCCTTATGTGGATGTATTGAATCAATCAAAATGATGGTATTACCAAAAATGATTTTTCTTTATTTTAAACAATTCCCATTTTGAATAGCAACACACCTATAAAGGAATGGCAAAAAGATATTAGGAACTTCATTTGGAATAATAAAAAGCCAAGAATAAATTGGAAGGCAATGATGAGACAGAAAGAAGGAGGTGGTGGTGTGCCAGATATAAATCTTTATTATCAAGCAAACCTACTCAATTGGATAAAAGAATGGATTACTTTAGAAAATATTGAGTTACTTACCCTGGAAGGCTTTAATACAGGGGTTGGCAAACTATGGCCCGAGGGCCGTACCTGGCCTGTCGAGGCCTTGTTACCAGCCCCTGGACCTTCCTGCCGCCGCTGCAGCCACCACCGCCTTTCTCGTGCGTGTTTCCAGCCATCATTTTGTGTTCCACCATGGGGAACACAAAATGGCAGCCGGGTTGCATGCGAGCCAGAGAGCATGCGGCCTCCTCCACCCTCCTCCTCCTCCGCCTCTAGAAACGTCCAGCTCCGCATAAATAGAAAACCGGGAAAGGAGCATGTAAGAGAGAAGACTGAGAGCCATGAGGAGAGAGGTTGGTTTGTGGGGGGGAGGGAACTTGCCATTGCTGTTGCCTCCCTTGCTGCTGCTGTTGTGTGGCTTCTAGTCGTTTCTGACTTATGGAGACCCTATCCTGGGGGTTTCAGAGGGGTTTTTCCATAGCCTTCCTCAGAGGCTGAGAGCCACAAGGAGAGAGGTTGGTTCGCGGGGGCGGGGAGAGAACTTTCTATTGCTGTTGCCTCCCTTGCTGCTGTTGTTGTGTAGCTTCAAATCATTTCTGACTTATGGAGACCCTATCCTTGGGTTTTCTTGGCCAAATTTCTTCAGAGTGGGTTTGCCATAGCCTTCCTCTGAGGCTGAGAGAGTGTGCCTCCCTTGTTGTTGTGTGGCTTCAAGTCGTTTTCGACTTATGGAGACCCTATCCTGGGGTTTTCTTGGCCAGATTTCTTCAGAGAGGATTTTCCATAGCCTTTCTCTGAGGCTGAGAGAATGTGACTTGGCCAAAGTGGGTTTGCATAGCCAAGCAGGGATTCAAGGCCAGCTCTCCAGACTCAGACACGTGCTTCACTCATGCCACCCCTGCGTTTGTTTGTTTCATTTATGGTAGCATTTTAAATTGTTAATGATGATAATGATGATGATGATAATGATTATTATTATTTTTTTCTTGGGGATTTCTTGGCAAAATTTCTATTATTAATTGTTGTTGTGTTGATGTTGATTTGTTACTGTTGGGGTTTTCTTGGCAAAATTTCTTCAGAGAGGGTTTGCCATAGCTTTCCTCTGAGGCTGAGAGAATGTGATGTGCCAAAGTGGGTTTGCATAGCCAAGCAGGGATTTGAGGCCAGCTCTCCAGACTCCAGCCTCAGACACATGCTTCACTCATGCCACCCCTGCGCTTGTTTGTTTCATTTAAGGTAGCATTTTAAATTGTTAATGATGATAATGATGATAATGATTATTATTATTTTTCCTTGGGGTTTTCTTGGCAAAAATTCTATTATTAATTGTTGTTGTGTTGATGCTGATTTGTTGCAGTTTTCTTGGGGTTTTCTTGGCAAAATTTGTTCAGAGAGGGTTTGCCATAGCCTTCCTCTGAGGCTGAGAGAATGTGACTTGGCCAAAGTGGGTTTTTAGATATTGTATATGTTCCTGTTTTGTTTTTTTACTTCAAATATGATGTGTGCAGTGTATGTAGGAAATATATTTTTATTATTTATTTATTTATTTATTTATTTCAGTCCTCCAATAGTCTGAGGAACAGCAACCCGGCCTTCAGCTCAAAAAGTTTGCCTACCCCTGCTTTAATAATAGGTTTGGCTGGCATGCCTACATATGGTATGACAAAGCTAAAGTTCATAAGGAATTTTACCATCGTGTCATAAGAAGAGCTCTTTAAGAATTTGGGATAAAATTAAACAGATGATATATATGAAAATACCTGCATGTATTTCTACCCAAGAAGCTTTTATTGGATGATGGAAATAATTGGATATATGGTTAACATATAAGGCCATTCTCTGCAAATTAGAAGATAAATCATTTGAACTGCAACCAATTGAAAATTTGTCCCAATTAGATCCAAAGATGCATTGGTTTCTATACCTACAATTAAAAGAGAGGTTTAAAATAGATGCTAAAATGGAAAAATTTGAAGAAGAATGAATTGGAAAAGATTCTATTTAGCAAAGAAGCTAAAAGTGTTGCTAAAATATATAAAATTCTACAAAAATATGATCAAGAGAAGGAAATTATATTATATGTCATGTTCAAATGGGCATCTGATTGTGGATGAATTATTGATCTTGAAAGCTGGAGTTACGCTAGGAAAAAAAATCAAAGAAATTTACTAAGTGTCAAAATCTAAGAGAAAATTACATTAAGATGGAGCAAATATGGTATTTAACCCTGAATCAAAGCAAAAAATTATAAGAAAGACTCCAGTTTATGCTGGAAATGTCAATCTGCCCCAGGCACATGGTTTCATGTCTGGTGGTGTTGCGAAAAATTAAAAATGTTTTGGAAGCAAATAATACAACAATTAGGAAGATTTTAAACATAAAATGTGAGATGAGGCTGGAAACCTACCTTTTAAATATGTTAAATAAAATCCCAACACAAATTGGGGAAAAAAAAATTCCCGGATCATATTGTATATGATAAGTGCAGCAAGAATGATAATAGCACAATATTGGAAAAGACAAGAGATACCAGAGATAGAGACTTGGTTATTTAAACTTGTAGAAATGATTGAAATGGATGAACTAACTGCTTGTTTAAATCATAAAGATAAAGATGACATTGAAAAATAATGGCTCCCAATTTTAGATTATTGTAAATTAAAGTGGAAACAAGATGTAGGAACATGATAAGATTAATCTAGAAAATGAACAAAACAATAAGTACAGACAAAACAACATAAGATTAAAGTATCCTCTAAGACATTGTTATAGCTTTGTTTCTTTTTAAAAATTTCTTTGTTTATTCTTCTTGATTTTCATGGTTGCAAAATAAGTAAATGAGATTATGGAACAATTAAGGACTTGTTGCTGGAGAGACAGAGGAATTCTTTTACTGTAAATATGTGATGAATATGTATTTTTAGCATTAATAAAATAAAATAAAATTAAAGCAGACCTTTTCTGTTCTTCTTTTTTCCTCCCCCTTCCCCTTTCATCTTCTCTTCTCTTTCTTTCTGAAATTGCAGGTACAAGGAAGGGACTGTCCACTGTGCTACATAGCTAATCACATTAAATTGAGGTTTCCATGAAGAATATGGCTAGAGTTACAATCAAGGTCTTTCACCATTTTTAAGCTGTGGGCTCATTCAGGCTGCCCAGAAGACTATGGATTTGACAGGAATCATACCTGTACTTATTAGGATTTTTAAAAATATATGTGTGGTGCCCCATATGCAATTTTGAGTGAATTTGCTGGACTAGCTGTAACTTTTTAAAACTGGGGAGGTTTGTTTGTTTTAAAAAAATCTATCCTGGGGAAAAATCTGTCCCATATGGACAGGGGTAAATTTCCACATCTGTATCTATTGTCTAGTTTCTTCTGTATTTCTGTTTAGTCCCACTGATAATGTGGTGATTGGGCTATTATCTACAGCTTGGCTGTAAGAATCAAATGCATCTGTAACAATGAAGAAAACTATTGTAAAAGGACTAATGATCAAGCAACATCTGCTACAAAAGATAAATCTTTCTCACACAATTAATGACATCATTAGGAGAGCAACCATCATTTTGGGAGAAAGACCTCTCCATAAAAGACATGAATCAAGTAACAAACAACAAGACATTCCATTTCTGGTAGATTTCCATCCAGCATCTGCCAGCTACCATATAGCAATGAGAGAAAGCTATCCACGGCTAACAAATTCAGAATATCTTGCTAGAGCCATCAACAAACCTTAAGTTATAGCTTTCTGGGAACCACCAAATCTAAGGAGATCGCTGGTAAAAGCTGTTTAGTCAACAATCCAGGATCACACCCTTGTTATTCAAAGCATGGTATCACCTGTAAATATTTGAAGCAGATTGTTGCTCTTAGGAGCACAATGACTAGCAGGACATACTATATTAAAGAACACATCACCTGGCAGACCTGTATTCTTCCATATTGAATGAAGGAATGCAGAATGACATCTGCACTATATAGGAAAAACAACGAAAGACCCATACACATGCTTCAGGAAGCCTCTGCTGTTTTAACCAAGAAGCTAGAGCAACCAGTGGCTAGGCATTTAAACTCAGAACATCACAAACTCTGTGATTTGTCCCTGGTTGGCAATGAGGTGCCATTCCTTTCAGATATTTTGGATAAATGGAATAATTTTTGGATTTATAGACTAAAACCTCTAATACCACATGGCCCCCCTCACAGGAAACAATCCCTTCTAAGTTGTAAATAGATTTTGCCAGGAGATTTTGTGATCTGTTTTTGTTGCCTTTATTTCCAACTTATAGTGACCCTAAGATGAACCTACATTGGGTTTTTCTGGCAAGATTTTTTCAGAGAAAATTTTCCTTTGCATTTTACTGAGGCTGTGATTCTACTGAGGCAAATTTTCCAGGTGGGCACAGGCAGATATACAGATAGTGATCTTCTAAGACCTAAAAAAGAGAACAAATCTGCAACAAATATATGAAATTTAGTAATATCACACTATCAGGATTGGAAAGAGAGATTTTTGCCCTCACTTGGAAGCTAGAACTGTCACTGTACAAAACATCCTGTGATCAGTAATGATGCTACAAGATAACAAAGATGATGCTTGTTTACTCTCTTTCTAATGATACTTCTTTTGTCCTTCAGGTTCAAAATCATATGAAGAAAATGGAGTGACTAGGAACAGTAAAGATTCCCAATCTTGTTCTTGAATTTGATTGACTTATGAAGGATCTGAGCCTTACTCTGTTACTACAGGTATAGAAGGAATTCTTCTGTCAATTCACTTATCAGTTTATGCTTGTTTGTTCCTTACATTAGTAACTGGCAGGATGGACAGCAGTTTGCACAGGTTTATCCAGCTCAGTGATTAGTACAATCTAAAGGAGTAAAGACCAGTTCCTCATCACCCAAAAGACAACCACCAGGAATAGATCATAATTTTCCTGGTATGTAACATACCAAGTTATGACCAAGGAAATGAACAGAAGTTGAAATGTCTTAGATAAATGTCTTCTATAGATATGATCTGATCTTATTGTAGTTCATATCCATTCAACCAAAGCAAGATGTAGTTATAACCTTAAAATATGCATTATTTTCTCATTCCCCTTTATTTGCTGATGAAAAGGTCAAATGTTCCTATTTTGTCATGAAACTTCCCATTTTTATTTAACTCAAATGTCCTCACATTTAAAATGCTGGAAACATTGCAAGCTTTTTATATCAGAACAATAACATCTTGCCTGTTGTGCTTTATAATAGAAATTCTGAGATATGGAGGGGGGGGGGGAAAGGATGAGTTTTGAGTGCCAAACACTTAACGTTGCATTTTCTGACTTGGAAGAGCATCACTGTAGCAAAGTGTCTGCTAGGTTTTAAAGATCAATATAATGGGAAGGCTGTTTAAATTTAATTTAATTTAAAAAGTTTTGTAGAAACAAAAGTGCAAAGTTTATACCTAAACTCTTGAAAATGGAACACCTGATCTGGTTCTATAGTGAAGACTGAGTTTCAAGAATGTGAGCAGATGGATTCATTAATTGGATTCATTACAGGGGACAAATTGATGTAATAAAACTCATATTACTATGAATCATCTCAGTAATATTAACATCCTGAAGATGTAGATAGATATTGCTTATTACAGTCATAGACCAATAAAAGTTACACCAAAGACATCTAAGTATGAGTTACAGTTATTTACAAAAAAGAACATAAATATACAAATATACAAATATGTAATATGTAAAGGCATAAAAGAAAAATTATCTAAGAATCAAAGTTTCTGAATGATAAAAGACACAGGAATTATAGAAATATATATTACATTCATCCTCTATCCAAAAACATCTGAATATAAGTTACACATAGTTACAAATATACATTAAATATAGATATGAAAGTATAAAATGGCATTTTGAAATTAGTCAGAGCTGCTATAACTATTGGTAATACAAGTTTACTTCAAATATCCTACATCCAAGGATATTTAAAAAAAAAAAAAAAAACAGTCTCAGAGCCACTGGCAACAATCTTTGAGAATTCCTGGAGAACAGGAGAAGTCCCAGCAGACTGGAGGAGGGCAAACATTGTTCCCATCTTCAAAAAGGGAAAAAAGAGGATTCCAACAACTATCGCCCAGTTAGTCTGACATTAATACCGGGAAAGATTCTAAAAGAGTTCATTAAACAGAGAGTCTGTCTGTGAACATTTAGAAGAGAATGCCATAATCACTAAAACTCAACATGGGTTTCTCAAAAAACAAGTCATGTCAGACTAATCTGATCTCTCTTTTTTTGGATAAAATTACCAGCTTGGTAGATGAAGGGAATGCGGTAGACATAGCATATCTTGATTTCAGTAAGGCTTTTGACAAGGTCCCCCATGATATTCTTGCAAACAAGATAGTAAAATGTGGGCTAGACAATACAACTGTTAGCTGGATTAGTAACTAGTTGACTGACCGAACCCAAAGGATGCTCAGCAATGGCTCCTCTTCGTCCTGAAGAGAAGTGACCAGTGAGGTGCCACAGGGTTCTGTCTTGGTCCCAGTGCTATTCAACATCTTTATCAATGATTTGGATGAAGGAATAGGGGGCATGCTTCTCAAATTTGCAGATGACACCAAATTAGGAGGAATACCTAATACCCCAGAAGACAGAGAACAGGACCCTGAACAACAGATGCAAGCTAAAGGAAAAGAGATTCCACCTCAGCATTAGGAGGAACTTCCTGACAGTTAGAGCTGTTCGAAAGTGGAACATACTCCCTCAGAGTGTAGTGGAGTCTCCTTCTTTGGAGGTCTTTAAACAGAGGCTGGATGGCCATCTATTTTGTATGCTTTGATTTTGAGTTCCTGCATGGCAGGGGGTTGGACTGGGTGGCCCTTGTTGTCTCTTCTAACTCTATGGTTCTATGATTCTAAAAAATAAAAGTTGCACAGGAATTATGGCTATAAGTATTGCATTTATCCTCTGTCCAGCATCATTTGTCTGACTCTTATTGCTGCAGCACAAAATTAAGCAACTTTATAAGTTATATCATGGTTAATATCTGATAGCGTTAAGAAAATATAAAATGCTTCAGAGCCACCTGGATGATCCCAAAGGACTGGAGAAATAATGTCAGTTCTTAAGTCTCTGTAAAATATACAAGGCAAAAATATGTGTTCCACCATTTCAATATGTCCCGAATCACATGGACAATATCTCTCCCAGAAGGTTTTTTTAAAAAATATATCGTCCCTCACGGACAGCAGATGGGAGACTGCAGCACTAAGCCAAGATAAAAGCCAGGTGATATTTGGGCAACTCTAAATTACTTAAATAAACCCATGGGAGTTTAAGATATTAATCCTGCTCACTGGCTATAAAAGATGGAGAACAGGTCAAGTCTAATTGCCTTTCAGTATCAAAGATACATTGTTTAATGACTGATTCAGCTTGTTCATAGCCCATCATGTACAGGCTGCCAAAGGACAGACACAACAGTAACATTTTTTTAGCAACCACCTGTTTCCATTTAGAAAGACACCCCACGACAAGTTGGGAGGGGTTTCTTGTTGTGCTGGCCATATTAGGACATGAGAGGTCTAATTGGTTAAGCGCGGGGGGGGGGGTATTGAGCACCTGCGCGCTTGGTCCAATCAAGTTGCTTTGTTCATATCCCAAAGTCTCATGATGCCTGTAATCTCCTGAGACTTGGGATGAGAGTTTGTGCTTTATAGCTATGTGCTGCCACGTGGCGGCAGACATTTTAGAGCTTGAACTGAGTGAGTCATATTGCTCTGCTTTGTGCTCTGGCTGATTGCTTGGCTTTGGCCTAGCCTTTATTCTTGGCTTTTGCTGCATTTGGCTTTTGCTGATTTTGCTCTTTTTCTGCAAGTGAGAGTGTTCAGTTCGTCCCTCTCTGAGCAATTCGGAAGGCCGAGTGAGGCCTTCGGGCCGGTCCCCTCGGGCCTGCAAGGGCCTTCGCATCTCCAACACCCAGAGGGCTGCTTCATCCGAGGCGGATGCTGCGATAGGCATCCTCACCGGGTGTGTGGACCCGGTACTGGATTTCAGGCCCAGCAGCGCCCTGGCATCACTGGTCTGGTAAGATTGGGACACCATTGCTGGTTTGGGAGGGCTGTTACACCTCTCCCCAGCGGTGAGTGTGTGTTGGAAGACAGTATTGTCTTCGGGTTGGGGTTGCGTACAGGACCCTTGGTGGACACCTCCCCCCCCCCCCGGTGTTTGTTGCCAGTGATGCTTCCTGGCTGTTTGCATCTCTTGTTGAGACTTGGGGAAGGGTGGCCTTTCGCCTGGTGGTAATCACCCAAGGACTGGTGATTGTGCTCTGGACCCGTGTTCCACTCACTGAGGGGAGTGATGCCCTGCAGTAAGGCCTAATCCAAGAGGCGTGCTGCTTCGGCTGTGCCCAGCTCTGGACACTCTGCTTCAAAAAGGCCTTTTCAGTCTAGCAGCAGAGATGATGAGATTGCTGCCCAGTTAGCACAACTGGGCAAAACAGTGCAGGCCTGTGTTGCGGTTTGCAATCAGCTTGCCCAGAAGGGGCTACAGGCTACAGCCACCAGTCCTATTGCCAGCACTTCTGGGACCTCCGACACAGAAGTGCTGCCCCCTCCCATGGCACCTGATGCTCAGGTGATGGATGCGACACCGGGTCCTTCAGTGGTTTCAGCTGTGGAGGCTGGGCACCCCACTATTGCCAATGTGTGGGATCTCCTGAAAAGGGTCCCTGGTATGGAGATTCAGGGTGTGGCTGCCCCTGTTTCTGAGCAGCCTACTATGGTGGATTTATATAATCTCTTGTGAGGAGTGGTTCTTCCAGCTGCTGGTGCAATGGAGCAGACCTGTGATGCACAAAAAGGAGATCAAGCTGCTGCTGCTTCATCTTTGCCTGACACCTGAGCTGTTGCAGGGCCACACTTCGGGGGACTGGTGCGGTTGGCTGGTGATACTTCCCAGCAAGCTACAGTTTCAGGTTTGTCTGCTACCACTATTGCACATGCAGACTGGCCCACCTCGGTATGGGCTCCAGGTGGCCAGTTTAGTCAGGGTGTGGGTGTGGAACGACCCAACCCTTCAGCTTTGGATGCAACTGTGCAAGCACCTGCAGTTACACAGGTCCCTGTCTCTAGGGTGCAGGATGGGCGCCCAATGGTTTTGGCTAGCAACACCTCTGCGGTGTCTCCTTTGAGTGTTCCTATGTTATCAGGAGCTACTGTGCATTCTGAATCTACCCCTTATGCTGGGATGTCTATCCCCATTGGTTAACACCTTCCTCTTTCTACTAAAGAAAGAATTTGGAAGGGAGAGTATATTGACTTATTTTCTCTTACTTTCAGGGATCCCAAACCGAGGATCATGGTAAAGGATGGGATCGTGTTTAGTCTTCCCAAAGAGTTACAAGTGCTCAAACGCCTTAAACTGGAGCGCAATTTTGTAAATTGGATTATGGGTTTCACTATTTACAGAGGTGTTATAGAGGAAAAGGAGCCGTTGAGGTCCCTGATTTTTCTAAATATCAGGAGATCATGATAAAAGCTTATACCAACTGCCATCACAACGCTAGAGGTGCAGCTTGACTGAAATATGATGAGCAGTTTAGAATGAGAACTGCACAGGATTGCTACCTGTTGTGGAGACATGTACAGTCTGAGCTTTGGGCTGATGTTATGGTGGGGGCCTCCCCCTCAAGCAGGTGTGACAATGGATTTGTTCCCATGGTTACTATGCCAAGAGGGCCAAATGCAAGGCCTGGCATGGAGGAAAGCAAGCAAGTTGGCATCTGCTGGGACTTCAACTCAGGCAAGTGCAAGAGGCAGCCCTGCAGGTTCGACCATAAGTGTAACAACTGCAGGGGTGGTCACTCTGGTGCTTCCTGTAGTAGAGGTAAGCGGTCAAAAGTGGGTGGTGCCCCTCGGGCAGTATTGTCTGGAGGAAAAGGCACCATCGGCAATTAAGCTAAACGAAATGGTGGTATGGTTGAAGGTATACCCTAATAAAGATGCTGCATCTTATTTATTTCATGGTTTTTCCCTAGGTTTTCGTATCCCTTACACAGGTCCTAGGGTACATCGCTATGCACCCAAAGCTCGTTCTGTGAGGGAGCTCCTGAACATCGTGAGGGAGAAACTAGCAAAAGAAATAGCTGCTGGGAGGATTTCAGGATCTCATGATCAGCTGCCTATTCCCACACTTCGCTTATCCCCGTTGGGTGTGGTGCCTAAAAAAGCCCCCGGGGAATTCAGGTTGATTCACAATTTATCTTACCCGAAGGGTGATTCTGTGAATGATGTTATAAATCCTGGGCTTACATTTGTTAAGTATGCATCATTCAACTCTGCAGTCAAGATGATTAGGAATCTAGGCAAGGGGGCCCTTTTAGCAAAGTGTAACATTAAGTTCGCCTTCAGGCTCCTTCCTGTTCACCCAGATGATTTTGACATACTGGGTTTTCAATTTGAAGGAAAGTATTTCTTCAACAAAGCCATGCCAATGGGGTGCTCGATTTCTTGTTCAGCTTTTGAGACTTCCAGCACCTTTCTTCATTGGTGTGCAGCAGACAAGTAATAGATCCATAACACACTATTTAGATGACTTCTTGATGACTGAGAATCCCAATTCCTCACAATGTGGGATTCTTTGGTCGATTTTCAGGACTTAGTGTCTGAGTTAGGAGTTCCCTAAGCAGAAGAAAAGACTGAAGGGCCAGACACACAGCTTACCTTTTTGGGTATAGAGATTGACACCATAGCTGGGATTTCTCGATTACCAAATGATAATAATAATAATAATAATAATAATAATAATAATAATAAATTTTATTTCTATACCACCCTGTGGCAAGCCAATCCGGGCAGTGTAGAAGTATAAAATACATACAGATTAAAATAGTACAATTCCCTCCTCCTCCCTTAAAAGATTATTAAATCCCATCACAATTAAAACGATCTACAATTAAAACACAACAAAATTAAGATTAAAAATACTTATAAATACAAACCAACAAACCCCTGTGATTTCAAGTTCTAGCGGGGAATATAAATTTTCATAAAAAAGAGGGGGAAAGGCCCAAGATCCCGAGGCCATGTGATTTAGTCTGGAAAGGCCTGCCGAAAGAGATCTGTCTTGACAGCCTATTTAAAGCTGTCCAAAGATGTTAATTGACAGATCTCGTCCAACAGGCCATTCCAGAGACTGGGGGCAACAACAGAAAAAGCCCTCTGGGAGGTCGACACAAGCCTAGATTTTTGAGGCTGCAGTAGATTCCTCCCAGAGGACCGGAGAGAGCGGGGAGGATTATATGGGAAGAGGCGGTCTCTGATATAGCTTGGACCCAAGCCATTTAGGGCTTTAAAGGTGATAACCAACACCTTGTACTGGGCCCGGAAACCAATAGGCAGCCAGCGGAGGGACCTCAAAACCGGAGTAATGTGGTCCCTCCTAGATGTTCCTGACAGAAACCTGGCTGCCATGTTTTGAACCAACTGTAGCTTCCGAACAAAGCACAAGGGTAGCCCCATGTAGAGCGCATTACAGAAATCTAGGCGTGAGGTTACCAGCGCATGCACAACTGTCTCGAGACCCCTTACTTCCAGAAAAGGGAGCAGCTGGCGTATCAGCCGAAGCTGATAACAGGTGCTCCTGACCGTCGCATTTACCTGATTTGCCATCAGGAGCGACAAGTCAAGGAGCACCCCCAGACTTCGAACACAGTCACTGGAGGAGAGTGTGACCCCATCCAGGACTGGAGGTTGCAACCCAATTCTTGGTTTGGGGCCGCTACCGTGAGCACCTCCATCTTGTCTGGATTCAGTTTCAATCTGTTTTTCCTCATCCAGCCCATTACCACCCAAAGACATTCATTGAGAGAAGAGATGCCAGTGGAATTCGAGGCCGACGAATGAGACATGGAGAAATAGATTTGGGTGTCATCAGCATACTGATAACACCCAGCACCATAACTCCGTATAATCTCACCCAGCGGCTTCATATAGATGTTAAACAAAATCAGAGATAAAATAGCCCCCTGAGGGACCCCACAAGTGAGTTCCCTTTTACTGGAGCTACTGTCCCCGAGCAGCACCCTTTGGGACCTACCCGAGAGGAAGGACCAGAACCACTGCAAAGCAGTGCCCCTGATACCTAACCCCTTCAGGTGGTCCAAGAGGATGCTGTGATCTATTGTATCAAGAGCCGCTGAGAGGTCTAGGAGCACCAACAGGGTCACACTACCCCTGTCGATGCTCAGACGCAGATCATCGGTCAAGGCAACCATGGCAGTCTCAAACCCAAAGCCTGTCCTGAAGCCGGTATGAAATGGGTCTAGATAATCGGCTTCATCCAAGACTGCTTGGAGCTGAAGAGCACCGCCCTCTCAATCAGCTTACTCAAAAATGGCAGCAAAGATACAGGCCTATAGTTCTTCATATCCAGGGGGTCGAGGGAAGGTTTTTTCAGAAGCGGCCTAACAGCCGCTTCCTTTAAACAAGTTGGAACATGTCCTTCCCTAAAGGACGCATTGATGATATCCGTGAGGAATCTCAACAATGCATCCCCCCCCGGACGGCCAGCCATGATGGGCAAGGGTCGAGAGGGCAAGTTGTCTTCCTTACCTTACCAAGCAGCTTGTCCATGTCCTCGGTACTCACAGATTGGAGTTGATCCAGTATAACTACATCGACGGAGTCACTGGATGCCTCTCCTATAGAATCTGTTACAACAGTGGCGTCTAAGTCGGCTCTTATCTCAGAGATTTTATCTGCAAAGAAGTTGTTAAATGCATCACAGCTGGCCGTCATTGGGTTAAGTAAGGGATTTGGCGCAGGGGGCACCTGTGTCAGTTCCCTCACCACCCTAAACAGCTCTGCTGGACGGGACTCTGCAGACGCAATACGTGCAGAGGAGAAACTTTTCTTCGCTGCACGTACTGCCTCCCGATAGGAACAAAGAAAGTTCCTATGGCAAGTTCTGTCAGATAAGAGTCGAGTCTTCTGCCACTCATGCTCTAGTCGTTGCCCAAACCGCTTCATTCTCCTGAGCTCAGGTGTAAACCATGGCTTTTGGTTCGTAATGATCAATCTGGCAGGGCACTTTTAATTTTGGATGTTGTCTTAACTGAACAAGGGATTCAGATTTGTATTAGGCACTCTAAGACTGATCAGTTAGCAAAGGGTCAGTCTATTTCCTTAGCCAAAGTGCCTAGTGGGCAAATTTGCCTGGTGCTAGCAATGACCAATTATTTGAAGATTAGGTGGGCTATCTCTTCATACATTTGTCTGGTATGCCCTTAACTCAATTTCAATTTAGGGCAGTGTTGAAGGAGACACTAAAACGGGCTAATCTGCCCCAGGCATACTTCTCTTCACACTCCTTCTGTATTGGAGCGGCAACAGCTGCAGCCACTCATGGCTTGAGTGAAGCTGACATTTGCTGAATTGGCCGGTGGCATTCTCGAGCATTCAAGTCATATGTCAGGCCATCAGGGAATGTGACTCCTGATCAGCCATGCTAATTTGCCTTGTTTCAATTTCAGCTGGCTTTTTTCAAGGCAAGATATGGATTGTGGGCCACAGTTTGGTCTTCTGGGCAGAATGCCACATCCTTGGACATCAGCGCGACTCTTCATTGGGTTTGTCACACATTGGAACCATTCAGTGGTTTGGACAAAGGGGCATGATGTGGGGAGCGCTCCTTCCTTGGATCTTGCAATTAGTTCAGTTGTATCCGCAACCCTGGGTTTTAGTTATACAACTGGGGGAAAATGACTTAGTTAAAGTATCTTGTTTGCAGCTGGCAAAACAGATGGTGAGAGATCTGCAAGAAATTCAAAAGGTTTTCCCAGGAGCTCTAATCCTTTGGTCCAAGCTCCTGCCAAGGCATAGCTGGCCTGGAGCTCACAAAGATGCTGCGATTAACAATGCTCAATGATGGCTTAATCATTCTGTTGCCAAACACTTGGCTAAACTTGGCATTTTTGTAATTGAACATGGAATTAAATTGGATAGGCCGCAGCTGTACAGGGGGGATGGGGCCCACCTCTCTCCTGAAGGTTCAGAGATTTATGTTAAGGCACTTTCCAAACAAATTGAAAAAGCAGTCTGTGGGGGGGGGGGACAGGGGATGCCTAGCTAGGCTGCCCCCTCTTGTGGCGGGTTATTATTCCCACCCCACAGGAAAATTAATATGGTTAAGAAAATTAATTGGGGTAAATTGGATAATGTTAAATTAAAAGGAAGTGACGAATGCAGTTAAATGCATGACGTCACAAATCAAATGATGTCATATGATGTAATATGACGTCATTTTGGGAGGGGAGGGGTTTTGTAAATTTGTTGTTATTATTATTTGTTTACATCAGGGGTAGGCAACCTTTTTGAGCCGGGGGCCGGGTTGCTGTCCCTCAGACTATTGGGGGGCCAAAGCACCATAAATAAATAAATAAATAAATAAATAAATAAATTAAAAAATATGCACGCACACTCTCTCAGCCCCAGAAAAGCCATGGCAAAACCCCTGTGGAGATTTTGCCAAGAAAAAACCAAGAACAAGTAATAACAACAATAATCAGTATCATCATGGTGGGCAGCAGGGGGGCAGCGGCGGTGGCAGGACCGGCCTGGGGCCGGTCCAAAGGCCTCAGTGGGCCGCATACGGCCCCCGGGCCTTAGGTTGCCTACCCCTGGTTTACATACTTTGTCACATGCGGTGAAGGTCCACCCATCTGGGGGGTTACCCCTTCACATACACATGTGACAAAATTGTTGGAAGTTTATTCTTGTAAATAGACCCTGTACAAATAAAAGTTGTGGCCTGTTTTAACCCAAAAGAGGCATCTCGTGTCCTTTGTGCCAGTGCAATGGAATTTATCTTCCAAAACTAGGTGTGTAAGCCCAATTGGTACAAAGATTAATCTGAGCCAATGATTAAAAATACAAATCTATACTCTGGCCTCAATGCTCAGGAAGCCTACCTCTAACTTTAAAATGGCATTAGATTCACATTTAGGAACATGGAAAACTGATCTTCAAAAGTTGGACTGAACGTTCCAAAATAGCAAAATTTGGAAAGGGTCTCAGTTGAGCACAATGCAGAAGCTGAGCTATTGGTTTAGCTTCAAAAATTTTCAGGGCTGCTGGAACATAGTGGTCACCTTTATATCTGAAATACCTTTGAATGGCCACTGAAGATCTTTGAGCATTATTAACAATATAGTCACCATGAGATTTCCTTACTTTCCAAGGAGTGGAAAATAACCCCTAGGCATTTAAAGTGAAAAACCTGCTCTATTTGATGATTGTCAATAGTCCAGTGAGAACACCTTGGGTTTTTTTTAAAATACTTTCTTATTTTCAAGGAGGTACATCATGTAACATGTGAATTAGAAAAAGTAATCGCTTATCAGTGAGGTTTCCTCCAACCTTTCCCATAAGATGGATCAGGAAATGGAGTCAAAGGTGGCTTTAAACTCAATGAAAGCAGCATACAGGGAAGTTGCATTATTGGAATAATATTTCTCAATAAGATGCTGAAGGATGCCTGAGGATGTATATATTTTCCTTCCTCAAAAATATTTTTTAAAGTTGGCAAATTTTCTTTTTTCTTTTCTTTCCCAATATTTAAAATCAAGCCTGAAATGTTATCTTGTACAAATTATGCAAATACATTCCTCAGAGTTTAAGGATGTGATTATTTTCTAATTATGTTCTAAAAGAAAACAATGAATAATTATACCAATTTTCTTTCCACCAAGAAAGTCTTCAAACAATAGTTTTCAGTGCAGAAAATTCTGTTTCCTTTGCAGAAGATATTAGTTGTGGATGGTGTGCAATGCTCATACGTGGGATTTTTGCACAGAAAATAGCACTTTCTGCGCAGGAAATAGTACTTCCATATGGATTTTTGTCTGTGCAGAAAATGCTGTTGCATGAGCAGATAATGAAGTTTTCTATGTTTTTTTTTTTTTAATCATGTGAGAATTTTGTTCAGAATAAGTTCCCAACTGCAGATTCCTGTTCTTTGGAGGCAAGGCAAGGCAAGGCAAGGCAAGGCAAGGCAAGGCAAGGCAAGGCAAGGCAAGGCAAGGCAAGGCAAGGCAAACAACAAAAATAGTGTTTGATGGAGTTACTTCATGAATTATCCTCTATTTTTATTAGTGGAAAAAGCACCATATTAAGTCACATGCAGCACACTGCACAGTCAACACAAGGTTCTTTTTACATTATTACCCTCTAGATCTAACACTATTTAATTAACTGCTGCATCACAAGTATAAAGAAGGAGGAAGGTTAAAGATCTGTGTCTATATCAGGAACAGAGACACATAGCTTGAACAGAACTTGAATATGTCACTTTTGTGACTATGGGGGGTTGCAGACTGCCAGAAATAGTGCAAATTGAGTCCACTTTTAGGGTTAGGGTTAGTGCTAGGGAATCATGGGAATTTTTTTCTGAGACATTGAGCTTTCTCTGTCAGAGAGCTCTGATGCCACAATAAAATACAGTTCCCATGATTCCCTAGCACTAACCCTAACCCTAAAAGTGGACTCAATTTGCACTATTTCTGGCAGTCTGCACCCTCCCTAAAACTACCAAGATTCTCCAGCCATAGGACAGAAATACAGGGAGAGAACAGGATACTACAACATAGTGTCAAATGTCACAGATCAATATTCTGAATCTTCCCAATGTATTAATGTGACTTTAATTTGCTGGATTTGTGGTTTTGTGTGCAGTACTAAGTTTGACAAAACTTGATCCACAAATCCTACCTTTTCAGTCAGATGAAGTATTTCTAAGGTGCTGCAGATTAAGGTTCTGACATACTTTCCTGGTCATGGGTGCCCTGAGGGAATCAGTTGCCCATGGAGTCTTTCCAGCTGCCTAATCTCAATGTGCCTGATGATTGCAAGTGTGCTGCAGATATAATTTTTCAGTGCCAAGATCTCCAGCACCTGTGAAACTCTTTGGTGAGCGCACTGACTGACTGAAAAGGTAGGGGTATTTTTGTGTAGGATGGTGTGGGGTGTGTAGCCAAAAGTCTATTAAGGGGAATTTTATTTAGCTTAAATTGAGAGAGGGTCAGCTACAAGGACCCTGTGAGACCATCTCCCACATGTATACCAAGAGTTTGGGGATCTAACAATTGGTGCAGAGACAGAATTCTCCAATTAAAGTATTTTTTATTAAAGTGGAAAATCACACAGCAATTCATATACACGCACACACTCATGCAAGGCTCAGGAAATCAGGGGTTAGCTTGGAAAAGGTTCAGAGGCAACACTATGGGTGATACTCACTACAGATGAAGCCTTCTCTGGGATCCAATTTGGTGAAGTGGTATGAGACACAACAGTTCCGAGAGCGTGGGTTGAACAGAGGTGCCAGTAACTAGATCAGAGTACAAAGTAATATTTTGTTCTCTTGTTTAAAAGACAGTTTATACTAAAACACAACATTTACTAATTAATGCATCCCCACCCCCACCCCACCAAAAATCAAACTGAATGGGTCATTAGGTTCATATTTCCCAAAGATGTCTAGATTTTCAAATCATAGTTATTAAAATTTGCTCTCAGTCCTTTACTGAACCTCCAGAGACTCATTACAGTTTAAGACTTTTATAACTGAATTCACAATTATGTTTAAAGTTAATCTGGGGAGTTTGCTAAGCCTTCTTATTTTTTAAGATTTTATTTTGAATAATGTATGAACTTTAATTGGAAATTTTTAAAGTGAATATTGTCTCTTAATGGTTGCTAAAGCCCTAAGATTCACTGGATTAAAATGCAGAACCCTCTTTGTACCAGAGTGATTATGATGGCTTCCTACAGATGGATGATATATCATTCTCAAAGGTTCAGAGTCTGAATTGAGATAATCATGGTAAATTTGCAGGCTGATCTTATACGTATCAGAGAGATAGCAATGGTGATCCTTCAGCACAACAGAACTCACTTTTCCTGATAGCAGTTGTTATACTAGCAACAAGTAAAATGGCTTACTGTCCCACTGGCAGACAAGGAGCTTGAGAAAAGGCAAGGGCTGCAATGGTGCTTTCTATTTCAGGTGGCTTGTAGTAACTGCAGGGATGAAGTGTAATCCCTTTTACCTAAGGACAAATTGTAACCCTTGTTTGCTCCACGTGCTGAAAATATTACTAACTTTCAAAAGGTTAATATAGATCTGTGTAATTGTGTGAAGACATATGTATATGTGTATGATAAATGGATGCACGCCCTATGAATAAAATCATATCTGGGAATCCCAGAGTCAGATAAAGCAATCTGACCAGAGATAGGAAGTACCTGCAAGATGTAAATGGACAGAGATATGAAATATGGCATAGAGGCTTTTTGTCTAAAGGCTCTCCTTCCCCCAACTAAAAAACTTACACCCACTAGGGGGCCTTCTACACTTGACAGAATACTCTAGGCTGCCCTCAGAGTATTGTGCTCCCCCATTTATCCCTTATCTTTCTGTTTTCCCCCAGTGATGACAGGCAGCTGTCTCCCCATGTGGCCACCATTCATTGCCTGGTGATTTATTCTGCGCCAATTGTGGTTGTTTTGCACAGAAAGCAGCATTTTCTACATGGAAATATTATTCCATGCAGGAAAAAAAATCCTGCACAGAAAAATGCTGTTTCCTACACTGAAAATACTATTTTCTATGGAAATCAACCATGTGTTAATTTTACGCAGAACAAATCCCCAATTACATTTTTTTCTGAACAGAAAACACCACTTTCTGGCAACTTCCAGGGGTAGCCATGTTGGTCATATAGCAAATCCAAACAAAAATCCACCAAACGGTGATACCTTTATTGGCCAACCAAAATGCACAATATACATGATGCAAGCTTTTAAGCTTCACTGGCTTCTTCATCAGGTAAGGTGTTACAAACCAAAGAGGAGGAAAAAAATTGAAGATGTTGGTCATAAGCCTGCATTTTGCTGTTTCTCTCCTTAATTAAGATGGTATGGAAGGGCATATCATGCAGGCTGGCACCTCCTCCTTCTGGCCATGTGGCAACTGAGAGATTCTCAAAGTCCAGGAAATTTAACATCCATTTGATTCACAACAAATACACTTCCTTTGCAATCCAATATGTCTCCATCCTTGTGAGGCTGCAGGACCCTTTGTTAGGCAGCAGACGCTGGATTTCTCAAGAAGCCTTCATGTTTTTGCATCAGGAAAACTTTAGGTGGTATTGAGGTAAAATATGCCAATCCAGTCCAAATTCAAGAAGAAGAAAAAGTTTTACCTTTTTTGGAGGTCAAAACCTCAAATAGGAAAGTCCCAGTCCATTGGCTCACTCTTTAGGATTCCCCTGTTGTGGTTATAATGCGGTATCTTAAAATCCAGAAAACATCCAGAGGTAGCCATGTTGGCCATATAACAAATCCAATCAAAAATCCACCAAACAGTGATACCTTTATTGGCCAACCAAAATGCACAGTATACATGTTGCAAGCCTTTGATGGTTCATTGGCTTCTTCATCAGGTAAGGTGTTACTAACCAAACAGGAGAGAGAAAAAATTGGAGATGTTAGACATAGGCCTGCATTTTGCTGTTTCTCTTCTCAGTTAAGATGATATGGAGGTGCATATCTTTCTGTGCAGGAATTGATATTTCTGCACTGAAATATTATTTCCCATGCAGAAAATGCTGTTTATTGCACAGAAAATACTGTGTGTTGTTTTTTTTAATGCAAAGCAACCCCTTGCAAATTTTTGCACAGAATAAGTACTGAAGTGTGAAGATTCTCATCAGTCCAGGATTCTTCTTATCAGGGTTTCTCAGCACTTGATAAACATGTTTTTCAATTATTCTTTGAATATTTTCAAATATTGTTTTCATCCCTATTATAAAATATGAGAGAGTTCTAGTTATGGTATACCTCTTTAAATGACATCTATGTGAAACAAAACTCACTCCAAATTCCCAACTTTGTGTTAGTTTTGTTTGTTTATATTGATCTGGAATCTGCTATATCTTCTAACTGTATAGGTTTTGGACCTATTATAAAGTATAGAACAACTAATCATGCAGTTTAACTTTTTCTTCTAACCACACAGTCTGAGATTTCCTCCAAACATCTCTCAGCACAGTTAATAAGTTGTTGTTCTCACAATGTCATGTTGCTCCTGGTCCCACTTAAATAAATTATAGGCCATGTCTCTATAAATACATTTTCTAATCTCTACTGTGTTGCAGAAACATTCTTCTGGAAAACAAAATAAAAAATCCATCATTTGGCACAGTATATATGCTGTATTAACCTTTTCCTATCTCTATGCTACAGTAATGCAGAGGGGTTGCAGACTGCCAGAAATAGTGCAAATTAAGTCCATGGTTAGGGTTAGGGTTAGTGCTAGGGAATCATGGGAATTGTTTTTTTCTGAGACATTGAGCCTTCTCTGTCAGAGAGCTCTGTTGCCACAATAAAATGCAGTTCCCATGATTCCCTAACCCTAACCCTAAAAGTGGACTCAATTTGCACTATTTCTGGCAGTCTGCAACCCCCCTCAGTCTTCTAGAACTCTCCTAACTATAATAAAACAAACTCTTTTTGAAATGCTGAAAGAAGAATTTCAGGATGACAATCATATCTGAAATCCAGGAAGAATTGGCATAGGGCAGTAATATACTATGAGTATACTAGAAAGGCTAGGATGGAAATGGTAGTTTTAAAATGAGTGGTGGATGTTAAGGAAAAAGCAACATGGGATATACAGTAATAGAAATAAAAATATGTATGTGAATGTCAAAGTGACTAAGCAGGAGCAATCAGGAAGATACACAGGTGAAAAAGATAATATAATTAAGAAGCCTTGAGAGCCAAGGACAAAGTTATAGAAGGTATATTGAGAACACCTGTGATAGATTGCAAACACCTGAGACTCATTAAGTGGTCAAGGTAAAGTGATGAAACACTTGGGTTGGTCTTAGGTATGGGATGATCTATGTGGACCAATCAAGATGTATGTACACACCCACTGGGTGGAAACTGACTGGTGGGTGGTGTCTAACAATGGCTATAAATTGCAATGTTTGCTAATGTACATTGTGGAGTGGTTTTGGAGATATTGTGATTTGTAGGGCATATAGTATTTATGTATATAGTAAAATAAAGTAGATCTTTTATATAAGAGTACTGAGTTGTCTGGTGTCTTGAGGGAAGATACAAGAGCCAGAAGAATCCTGGAGAAGTTTAGAGACATCTCAGGAAGAAGAGTGAGAAGGCTTGGAGAGTTTGTCAGGGTCTTCAGCCTATTCTCTGAAACTCTGCGGCTTGGGAAAGAAGCATCAACCACTGATCAAAGCTGGTCAGCTCTGCTGCATAACAAGGTGGTGAGTTAGAGCCAGAGGTGAAGAGCTACAACTCCCATCATCCCTGACAAGGGTTATGGGCCCAGATACTAGAGCAACCAGCATCCACAGAAGCTGAAATTTCCAGAGAGTGGAAGAAGGTTTTGTGGAGCTTTGTGAGTAAATCATTTTGTGTTTTGTCTGCTGTGCATACTCAGAAGGACTGTGTCAAATTGAGTCACTGCACAAATTAAGATGGAGATCCTAAAGTTTAGTAAATTAAATAGAAACAACTACTCTACCTGGAAAATATATGCCCAATCTCTACTCATAAAGGAGTCTCTGTGGTCACCAGTTGAATCAGGGCTGGCAGCTGATGCTGATGAAGCCGCTCGAGACAGAGACGCTAAAGCAAAAGCATGTCTTTATCTAATGCTAGAAGAAGACTTGATTAACGACGTAAGAGATAAAGTGTCTGCCAAGGATGTGTGGGATACCTTGCAGAGATTACACACTCCTTCAACTGCGTTTGCAAAAATGCTTTGGTCTAAAAGAATTTACAGACAAAAGATGACTAAAGGACAGTGTATGATAGAACATTTAAAAACAATGCAAGATTTATTTGTGCAAGCTGAACTGAGAGGAGTGGAAATTAGCAAAGAGCAGCAGTGTTACATTTTACTGGAATCGCTAGACTCTTCTTGGGACAACATTACAAATAGCTTTCAAAATTTGCCAGAAGCTGAGCTGAACAGAGACTTAATTGTTGCCAGAATATTGGAAGAGAACTTGAGAAGAAAGTCTGAGCAGGGTGACTCAGCAACGTTAAGGACTGTGCCAAAACAACAAACAACGCCTGATCTACGAAAGCAGGAAGAAGCAGCTTCTACAAGGGAGCAACGGAGGTGTTTTTATTGTAAAAAGATTGGTCATCTACAGAGACAATGTAAACAATTTGCTGCTGAGAGAAGCAAGCAAAAGGAGAGCAGATGGCAGCCGCGGCAGTATCAAAAGCAGTCCAAACCTCCATTTTTGAAGGACAGTGGTAACAAAAAGGGGTTTGCAAACATGATTAAGGAAAAACAAAATACTAATTGTAAATGGTTAATTGACTCAGGAGCATCATCTTAAATGTGTAACAATATTAATTTGATAAGTAATAGAAAATCAGCTAATGTAAATGCTGTAGTTTTAGCTGATGGGAAAGAGCTCAGCACTGTAAATCAAATGGGTACAGTTTTCATTCCAGGGCTAAAAGAAAACTTTAATGATGTGTTACATGTAAAGGAGTTAGAAAATAATTTGTTATCAGTAAGCAGATTAACAGACAGAGACTACACAGTCATTTTTGAAAAGAACATGTGTAAGATAAAACTGAATGGGGAATTGCGAGGCATAGGCTTGAAAAAGGATAAACTTTACTATTTGGAAGACAATATTGATAGCTACAGTGTTGAAAATGCTAATAACATAGACAATAGTCCAATTCACAAAGACTGTATACATGAACTCCATAGAAAATTTGGTCATGCTAGTTTCAAATGTTTAAAGAAGTTAATCAGTATGTGTCCAGATTTAAAAGTTGCTGAATGCAAAAATCACTTAGATTGTACTGTATGTAATCAGGTAAAGGTCCGAGCTTTTCCAGTAGCCAAGAAAACCAAAAGAATTGCTCAAAGACCATTTCAGTTTGTACATGCAGATGTTGCCCAAGCTAATTGTTTATCTTTAGGGGGAAGCAAATATTTTCTGGTAATTGTTGATAGGTATACAAGGTTTGCTTTTGTAAGAATATTGAAAAACAAATCTGATGCTGGGCAAAGTTTAAAAGCATGGGTGAGAATGGTGGAAAGACAATTTGATATCAGAGTAGGCACCATTGTTACTGACCGGGGAGGAGAGTTTCTAAGTAATCAATTGTTTAATTGGTTTCAAAAGGTGGGAATAAGGCATGAAACTACTAATCCCGCTTGTCCTAACGAAGATGGTTTAGCGGAGAAAAAAATACAAGATATAAAAAGGATAACTGCTTGTTTGATGGCAGATGCAGAGGTAAAAGATAGTTTCTGGGCAGAAGCAACTTTGACAGCAGTACATATTAGTAACAGACTGTATCATTCAGAAATTGAAGACATTCCCTACAGGGTATTGTATGGGAGAGTGCCAAATTACAAGTATTTGAGAGTCTTTGGACAGTTTGCTTATGTTTACATACCAGCTTGTTTCAGGAAGAAAGGAGAACCCAAAAGTAAAAGGCTTAGGTTTTTGGGTTATTCTGGAAATAGCTACAAGTTTCATTTAGGTGGAAAAGAAGTGCAGTATTCTAGGTCTGCTAATTTCGAGAGACATGCCGGTTGGGACAAACTGCATGCCAATAAAGAAGTTTTCTTGAGGTTAGGAAGTTCAAATGAGCCAGAAACACAAACTGAACCAACTTCAGGAAACGGAGGGGTTTCAGTTAAGCCAGAAGCATCCACTAGCAGCAGTGATAGTTCTTCTGATAATGAGACACAATCTAGACCCATTACTACTAGAATGACTGAAGACAAGAGATTTAGTCATAGAACTATAACTCCCAGTACAGAAAGTGAGGATGAAAGAGGCAGATCAGCAGAGTTTATTCCCAGATGTAGTCACAGAGTTAGAAAGCCTCCAGATAGGTTTGTTGTGACAAATGCAAGAGCTTGTTTAGCAGTGTAAGAGCCTGAAAGTTTTGAAGAGTTGGAAAGTTTGTCTAGAGAAGAACAGGAAAGATGGATTGATGCAATGGATGATGAGTTTGGTTGTCTGGTAAATAAATATGTTTCTGAAGTTGTTGACAGACCCAAGGACAAGAAAGTAATTGGTTGTATGTGGGTGTACAAAAAGAAAGAAATGCCAGATGGAAGTATTAAGTATAAAGCTAGGTTAGTAGCTAAGGGTTTTGCACAACAGCAGTATGAGAACTATGATAAGACATATTCTCCAACTGCAAAGCCAGAAAGTCTGAGAATGGTTCTAGCTGTAGCAGCAAAAAGAAATTTAGTTGTAGAACATTTTGATTTTGAAACAGCCTACTTGAATGCTAGTTTAGATGAAGAGATATTTATGGAGCAGCCACAAGGTTTTGAAGAAAATAGTAGTCAGAAAGTTTATAAATTGAAAAAAGCATTGTATGGATTAAAACAAAGTGCCAGAGCATGGAATTTGTGCATTAATGAAGAGTTAGCTAAACTAGGATACAAAAGGAGCATTGCAGATGCTTGTGTCTATACAAAAGGAGACATAGTGTTAGTGATTTATGTAGACGATTTATGCGTGGCAGCAAAGTCAAAACAGGAAATTGAATCCGTAAAAAGAGAATTGTCTGAAAAGTTTGTTTTAAAAGATCTAGGTTTATTGAAGTCTTATTTAGGTATTGGTGTTGAATGGACAGAAGAAGGACATTGTTTGTTAAGCCAGAGAAAGAAAATTGAAAATTTGATTGAAAAGTGTGGATTACAAAATGCTAAAATAGTAAGAACTCCAATGACAACTGGTTTTGTATCTGAAAAAACATCTAGAGATTTTGAAGACAAGACTTTATTCAGGAGCATAATAGGATCTTTACAATTCATATTTTGCCACACCAGACCAGACATTTCGTATGCTGTAAATGTATTGTCCAGAAGGGTTAATGATCCAAAAATTGAAGACTGGACAGCAGTAAAACACTTATTAAGATATTTGTAAGGAACTTTAGATAAGAAATTGGTAATTAGAAACAGTAATTCAGATTTAGATTGTTATGTGGATAGTTCTTTTGCATCAGAATTAGGAGACAAGAAGTCAGTTACAGGAATAATAATTAAGTACAGTGAAAGTCCAATAGTCTGGAGAAGTAGAAAACAAACTAATGTAGCGTTAAGTACGACTGAAGCAGAATTCGCAGCTTTAAATGAGATAGTGAATGAGGTACAGTGGGTTGAGCAATTGTTGAATGATTTAAATGAAAGTTACAAGATACCAGTAGAAATTCTGGAAGATTCACAGTCATGCATAGCAATGTCTGAAACTGAAAATTTGAAGAACAGAACAAAATATGTTGGAGTTAGATATCAAAATGTGCGAGACATGGTTCAGAAGGGTGAAATAGAACTGAGATATATAGAAACACAACACAACATAGCAGACTTGTTCACAAAAGCATTGACGGCGAAAAAACATGAAAGACTGACACAAATGGTTGGAATGACATTATAAGACACACAAATGGTTGGAATGACATTATGAGACACATACAATATTTTATTTTGGAGGGGATTGTTAAGGAAAAAGCAACATGGGATATACAGTAATAGAAATGGTACAGTAATCCAAAGGTTTTGGAGATATTGTGATTTGTAGGGCATATAGTATTTATGTATATAGTAAAATAAAGTAGATCTTTTATATAAGACTACTGAGTTGTCTGGTGTCTTGAGGGAAGATACAAGAGCCAGAAGAATCCTGGAGAAGTTTAGAGACATCTCAGGAAGAAGAGTGAGAAGGCTTGGAGAGTTTGTCAGGGTCTTCAGCCTATTCTCTGAAACTCTGCTGCTTGGGAAAGAAGCATCAACCACTGATCAAAGCTGGTCAGCTCTGCTGCATAACAAGGTGGTGAGTTAGAGCCAGAGGTGAAGAGCTACAACTCCCATCATCCCTGACAGTGGATGCCTTTCATAGAACAATTCTACAAAGTGCTACAGCACCAACACAAAATGTATGTGGAGCTGACACAAAAGCAAAATGTCTCATCAAAGTTTTATTTGAAAGAAGGATCTCCAGGCACAACCATCAGACAGTGAATGCTTAATGATACTTAGTTCACTAACATCTGCTTAAAGGAAAGTTTCCACTTTTGGGAAATAGATTACCGAATCTTATAATGAATCATATTATTTTATAGTAGGGAAAAGTGTTAATAAATTTTAATGGTGACAGAGCAACTGGGAAAATTTACAAGTGATTTGAAAACCCACATAAGTAAAATACCTTCACCACAGATAGCATTGTCTTTAAAAAATAGGAAGAATAAGACAACTTCTGAAAAGAGATGTATCACTTTTCAGACATAGGGCGAGAACTGTCATCCTCTGATTTGCTAGACTTTTAAGTTTTGGGAGGAAGTATTATAAAACTTTCTCCTAAAACTTAAAAGTCTAGCAAATCAGAGAATGGCAGTCCCCCCCCCCCCCCACTTTCTCTCTCTGACCTCTAAAAAGGTGCTAGTCCAATATCACTTTATAAGCATTGTTTTTATGGTCTCATTTTGCTTTTATATTGATTATAAAATTAATATATAATTATTAAAAATAATTTCTCATTGAATCTACCATATTGTATTGTGGTGCAAATATATTAACACTTTAATATATGTTTGGATGGCACATTTGTATTCACATCAATAGGATTTTCCATTTCCATGTGCACCTCTTGCTTTGATATGAATTGTCTTCCTTACATCCTCAAATGGAACTAGGGTAGTTGTATTTCAAAGAGAATGGGGTTCATGCCTCTTTAATTCTTATGCAGAAAAGGAAATTCCAGGGGGGGGGGGAAATAGCTATATAAGCTATATGTGCTGAATTTCATCTTTAAAACTACTTAGTATTGTCCTGTTCAGCATCTGGTTACCCTATCCACAAATGATGGAATGGAAATCCTAGCCTATAGGATTTATAAAAGAATAGCACAGAGAACACTGTACAGCTCATCAGAGAGCATTCTGTATTCATATGTACACTTTTTGTTAAATTTTGATCTGCTTAGATACTTGAAATAATTAACACAACAGAAACTATGGGACTGTGATTGCTTGATTTCCTTCTACTTGAAATGTAGTTTTTTTGGGGGAAAACTTCATGAAAATATACAATTATATAAAAATGGTGATTATTTGGTAGAAAATAAAACTGTCTTATTTCCATATCTTGTGTAAAGATTCTTTTCATGCCACAATGATCAGATTATGTAGACAATATAACAGATCTTTATCCTGTTTTAAAACTGTTTGAGAACGAAGGCTTTATGTCTTATTTCCTGTTTCCTTATTTCACTGCCTAATAGCTTTTATGGAAAAACTTTAATTGAAAGACAGAAGAAGTGATTTTCACCTAGTTTTGCTTGTTTCTTATCTCTTTGTAGGCAAAAGGATTGAAGTGCTGTCAGTCATTAGCTTTGTCATATCAAAAAGGCATCTCTGGGCAGATGGGTGGCTCTGGGCCACCTCGGGAAGCAGCGGATTGGGGCTGCAGCAACCCCACACCGTGGCCCCAATCCTCCCTTTTGCCACCCTGAAAAGAATGACAAAATTCCACTCCTTTTAGGGGTGGCAAAAGGCTGCCCTAAGAGCCGGCGTGCAGATCTTCCTTGCCCTTTTTGGTGCAGCATGTCAGAACGCTGCGCTGGAAGGGCACCCTGATACCGTGCACCATGCGTAACAGCGCAGAGCATCAGAACGGTGTCAGTGTGGGATTGGGGCAGCTGGCATGCAGCTGCCCTGCCCCAGCTCTGCCTCTAGGCTGGCCCTTTGGGCTGGTCTGCAGAGGCCCTCTATCTCTCATTATTTGAAAATAATTTTGTTTTCTCTCTCTTCAAGGGAAAAAAAGATGAGGGTGGAGGTTTGGGGAAGAGTACATAATGCATTTGTTTTCTATGTTACCACTAAAGAAATAAAAATTGTATAGAATAGACAGTTGGCTTCTTTGTAAGGTCCTATGCTAATCTCTCTTCTGCTGGGTGTCCAGTCTGAGAGACTCATTATGAACAGATATTTTTCTACTGGTTTGACATAGGTGTTTTGTTGTAAAGATCTATGCAGCTTCACTTTCTGTGTATCTCCAAATAAGGATAACAAATGCATGTAAGAAAAGCAAAGAAGTGGCATAAAATCATGATGTTTTAATAATTTCAACCGATATTTATCTTTGTAATAACATATATCAAGTCCCTGAGAGTCCCACTAGTCCCAAGAGATGTAACTTACATGTGAGTTTCAATTCTCTTCACCCATCCCTGTGCACACACATGCTTTTGCTCACTATGGAGTGATACTGGCAGATTGGAATGTTCAGAACAACAAATCAGAGTCAGGCTCACAAAAAGGTGGGGGCCTGCCTGAAGAGTGGCTATAAAAAGGAGGAGGATTTATTAAAAGCATTTGAGTGTGTCAAGCCTATTGAAGCAGGAGTGTGTCTTAGAATTGTCAAGAATGCAGTTGGGAAGATGGCTTCAGCCTATATGGGATTCAGACTTACCTATCAGGAAAAAGGATTTTAAAGAGACAAAAGAAGTCCAGTGACACTAGTGTGTCAAGACTGCTGAGAGCAGTAGAACTGCCAGAGATGCAGTTATATGTGTCTTAAGGGGTTTCAGATTCCCATGAAGGGGGAAAGATTTTAGAAGGACAAAGTGAGTCCTATGAAATCAGTTTAAAGAGACAAGTTCTTTGAACAGTGGAGAGCCAGTAAAAGGAAGACTCAGATCTACCTTATTTTGTAGAACTGTGATTCATGAATAAAGTTAGAGATTTATAGAATTTATACTCTAACTGAATAAGTTTTTGTGCAAGGTGTATGTGTGAAGAATTAGAACACAGTGGAAGTGTAACTGAAATATTTAAGTGAACTTTAAGTGAATTGGAACAAAGTCAATTTGTAACCAGTGAAGTAATATAAACTTTGTAACCGTAAGCTTTGAGAACCAGCTACCAAAAGAGATGCCATCATAAGCTCTTTCTGTAAATAAAAGTTATTTTCTTTTTGTTCACAAAACAGTGACCTGAAGTGATTTATGTTTAACATCAAACAGGCTACCAAGAATAATAAAAACACTTAATAATAAAGAGACTTAAATCAGTGGATTTAGAGAGATAATTCTGAGGTAAAAGAAGCCTCAAACTATTTGTCATGAGACAGGAGAAGAATCCAGTGTAACTCTGTGGTGGTCACAAAATTTGGTGTCAATCAGTGGGATCCGAAAGACACAGTATGGTAGGATCCGAGATGCCCCAGGAGAGAAGCGGGATGCTCCCATCCTTATTGTGTATTGCTGGAAGATTATCACATGATGTCTCACAACATCACACTCATCCCATTCTTCTCCTGTCAATGAGGTAGAATGGCCCCATCACTTTTTTTTAATAGTAGTTTTCTGTTAATGAAAAGTGACAGGGCCATTCCACTTCATTGACAGGAGAAGGATGGGACAAGTAGGACATCCTGGGACATCATGTGATAATCTTCTGGCAATTGTGCGATAAGGATGGGAGCATCCTGCTTCTCTCCCATCCTTTTTCTCTATGTGATAATCTCACCAGATGATCTAGTGTGAGAGATTTAAGAGATCTGGCCTCCACACTCACTTCTTCTATTGACTATGGATTTGAGGCTGTTCTGTCAAGAATTTGAGTCAGTCTAGTGCTGCTGAACGTATTAATTTGACAAACTAAATATACCAAGAATGATTCACTGAACATGAAAGATTCATGACAGAGGTTTTGTCCTTGTCTGAAAGTGAGGGAAGAGGGTTCGTCTCCTTCTGTCTCTGTTTGGGCAGTGTTCTAAGACTTTCAGACACATGTCCTGATTTAACTATACAATGATTTCCACAAATTAATGGGATGTTTGTCTATCCTATGGACTTTTAAAATTTATCATTTAGACCCCACCAGTTCAAGGTATGAGAATTGCTCCAAAATCTATAAGGACCTAGAAATAAAACACATAGTAGCACCTGAAATTATTGAGTCATATCTACAGAAGATTTCATAGGGGTCTGCAATATACCTGATGTGTCAGTAGTTCACTTGAGTGGATTTATTTTCTTCAAAACAACAACTTTATATCTCTCTCTTTTTGGCAGTTCATAAACATAAAAGATAAAGGTAAAGGTATTCCCCATTGACAAGGTTGTCAAGTCATGTCCGACCATAGAGAGCAGTGCTCATCTTTGTTACTAAGCCCAAAAGCCATTGTTGTCAGAAGCTACTCTGTGATCATAAGGCCAGTATGATTGCACAGAACGCTGTTTACCTTCCCACTTAGAAATGGTATCTATTTATCGACTTGCATTTGCATGCTTTCGAACTGCTAGGTTGGCAAAAGCTGGAACTAGTGATAGGAGCTCACCCCATCCTGCAGCAACCAGGACTCAAACTGCCAACCTGCTGATCTTGCAATCAGCAGAGTCAACATCTTAACCACTTGAACCACTGCATGTTTATGCACAAACATAAGCAGCACTATAACAGCAGAAACAGGTAGAAGATAAGCATCATCAAAAAGAAAAAAAATACCTAAAGTAACTTTGCCTATGTCACTCAGGCTAGATGGAACTCCATAATCTCAGCACTACCACTCACAAGGCCCTAAGCCTAGTGAAGGAATAGGTATTCTTGTGCAATATTATCTGAACATCCTATTTTTGGTTCTATATTATTGCATTATGGAGATGATTAAAAGTTGGCTTTGTAACACTGAAACTTAACTTTTTTCAAAGATTTATTAATTCACCTGAAGACAGTATCTTCAACTTTATTTGTTCACTTGTAAAATGAACCCAAATGATATTCTGTGTAGTTGTTTTGAATATTAATAATTACTGCAAAAATGATAGCTCCCTCACTGAACACTAACTCAAGCTATGGCATTTTTCTAGATGTAGTGCTAGACTTACCAATTTGGGATAGCTGTCAGCTGAGGATTGGTGCTAAAATTTCATAGAATGGTACATTTTCACAATGGGAGTTTATTCCTCCCCACCCCCTTGCATCTTATTATTTTGGTACAAACCAAACCTTTGAAACAGAAATGGTTATGGTTTGCTATTGTTAACTGCTCTTGAGTTGACCTCAACTCATGGTGACCTTGTGTATGAGACATCTCCAAGACCCCTCTCCTCCACTGCTCTGCTCAGATCCCACAGGATCAGGCCTGTGGACTCTTTGATTGAGCCTAAGGGGGGATGCAGATGGGCTGCTCCAGGAAGCAGAGGATTGGGGCCACTGCTACCACACCAAGCGGCCCTGATTCTCCCATTTGCCACCTTTAAAAGACCGGTAAAATGCTGTTCCTATTAGAGGTTACAAAGGGCTGCCCCAAGAGCTGGCGCACGGCTCTTCTCTGCCTCTTCCAGTGCAGCGCGTGAAGACGCTGCACCTGGAGGATGACCTGATGGCACACACTGTGCGTAATGGCATGTGGCATCAGGATGTCTTCGGGAGGGGTTGGGGCAACCGGCGTGCAGCTGCTCCTCCCCTTCCCTGCTTCCAACACACAACAAAGTGCCCATCTGCAGAGGTCCTAAGCATCTGGCATGTGGTCTTCTTTCTACTCCCCTCCACCTTTCCTAGCACCATTGTCTTTTGCAATGATTTGTGCCTTCTCATGATGTTTTCACAGAGAAAGGACCAGTTGAACAGAATACAAAAGAGTGGCTCTTAGTGATGTAAATGGATTTAGCATTTATTGTTAGGTTGACTTTGGTTTTGACTTTAACAAATATATGGAAGAGTTTTATATAAATACTGAATTTTAAATATAATTTTATCATACTTTTAAATGTACAATATGTGCCATAAGGTGTTTATAATATTAATGTATTTTAATCCTTTTTACTTGCCTGATGATTTTTCAATTGCATTAAAGGCTATTGATTGATTGATTGATTGACTGATGTGAACAAAGTATGACACCCCAATTTATTCATCTTGGCTTCTAGGAAGAGTTCAGGCTTGATCTGTTCTATAACTCATTTGTTTATTTGCTTGGCCATCCATGGTATCCTCAGCACTCTTTTCCAGAACCACACCTCAAATTAATTGATTTCTTCCTATCTGTTTTCTTCATTGTCCAGCTCTCACATCTGTACATGGTGATGGGGAATACGATGGTTTGGGCAATCATCACTTTTGTGTTCAGAGTTAATTAGGATCTCATCTAGTTCTTTCATACCTGCCCTTCACAGTCCTAGTCTTCTTGTACTTTCTTGATTAATCCCTTTGCTGCCTGGGAACCATTCTGTTTCTCTGAATTCAGTTCTGAAGGCAGCCTCTTGTCCAGAGTACAAATTATGCATCAGGACAATCTAGTGACACACTCATTTTTTTCAGAGCATTCCATAGCTATGGTAAGAATCCTTTAATATTGATAGATGTATTTGAAAGCACAAAAACATATTTATATTAAAAGATTAGGTCATTACTATTCATAATCATGCTTAATTTAATGATACCTTGCTCATATGGTGAGTTTGTAAAACAGGGAGAGTCACAAATTACTCACATCACATTCCTGTACTTGTTTATGAAGGTTTCAGAAATAGCTAATTAGACATCACTAGACTAAATTAGTGTGTTCCTCCAACAAGATGGATGGGAGGAAAGAATGAAAGAGATTAATGCAGGTGTTTTTCTTCAAAGCAAGATATTTTTTATTATTTCATTGCTAAGAAAAACCTTGTCCACATTTCATATCTTGCTATAATATGAAGCTTGTGCATAGAAAAAAAATATTTAAGATGACATTAACCCAAATGAATATGTGATTTTTAAATAAAATAAAAATATGTTTATATATAAATATAAAAATTGCCATTACATTTTTGTCAAAAGGGAACATTTTTGCTTCAACCCTTCTTTCTAAATCAATTTGAACTGTTAGTTGAGAGAACAGTTTCCTTCATCTTTTTTACACTGGCCATAAAGAAAATATTTATTTCAGACTATCACAATCTCTTCACATTTTATATCAAATATCCTAGAATTCAGAGACATAGCCATGTTAGTCTGGAATATCAGTATGCAAACCATATTATATCTAGAAATCATATCTAGAAACCGTGCTTGTGAGGAGCAGCTTAGAGAGCTGGGTATGTTAAGCCTGGGAAAGAGGTGACATGATAGCCACGTTTAAATATTTGAAGGGATGTCATACTGAGGATGGAGCAAGCTTGTGTTCTGCTGCTTCAGCGACTAGGACATGGAGCAATTGATGCAAACTACAGGTAAAAGCTGTTCAACAGTGGAATGTGCTTCCTCAGGAAATGGTGGAGTCTCCTTCTTTGCAAATGTCTAAACCGATGCTGGATGGCCATTTGTTGGGAGAGCAATTGTGCATTCCTGAATGGCAGGGAGTTGGTCTGGATGGCCCTTGTGGTATTTTCCAATTCTATTATTATTGTGTCCCTAAGGTGAACTTATCGCAGTGTGTTCTGGGGCTGAGAGTTTGTGACTCACCAAAGGTCACCCAGTGGGTTTCCATGACTGAATAGGGAATCAAACTGTGGTCTCCTGAGTTGTAGTCTAGCACTCAAAACACCACACCATGATGGTTTAGGAATACCTGGCAAATTTCCAAATCTGTTTTAGTCATGAAGCTGTTATTGACTTTTACATGTCTGCAATTTAATATTATCTTTATGGTACAGCAAGTGGCAGGAGCAGAGTCCCCTTTCATTCTGGATGTTTGAGCCACTTAACTTTCTCTAGTTAAGTGTAGGCTTTGACTAGTCAAAAATGGGAATTTTCTCCTTTCCCCCCAGGATGGTTTGCCAATCCTATACTGATGGGACAAACAGCATTAGCTGGTAATATTTCATAAAGAAGAATTGCTTCCTTAAGTCACAGGTCCTGAAGGTGGTGAAGGAGATGACCTTTTTGGGTTGGTTTTGAAAACTCTACCCATTTGCAGGAAAGGCAAGCTCTAACATAAAAGGGAGAAGAGAAGATTTGCCCTGGTACTAGTAAGGTATGCTATAGTCAGTCTGGCTACATCCAGTTGGTTTCTTCAACACACACACACACAAAGAAATATAAGATGACAGAAATAGTGGGGAAATCAGGATATTTACAAATGAAAGGTAACGTCAATTGAGCCCCTCCATAAAATTCTGTTTGAGACATTGTAATTGCAGGATGAAAATCTTAACTAAAGGCATTTTCTGTGTCACAGGCTGCCTTTGCACTGCATAAATAATGCAGTTTGATACCACTTTAACTGTATGACTCAATGCTATGGAATTCCAGGATTTGTAGTTTTCTGAGGTATTTAGCCTTCTCTGTCAGAGAGCCTTGGTGCAGCAACAGACTACAAATCTTATGATTTCATAGCACTGAGTTAAAGTGGTGTCAAACTATTATTTCTGCAATGCAGGTGCAGCCTCAGTTAACTTCTCCAGTGCTGTTATGGCTCAATGTGTGGTATATATGAAACACTGCAAGACTTCTTCATAGCGTCTGCCACAAGAGTTCTACCTTGAATTAGTACCCAATGTCTGTTTCCCTTGTCTTGAGGTCTGCTTCCTTCCACCATCTTGTAAAATTCCTGCACCTTTGCTTTCCTATTTCCTAATAATCAAGGCTGAAAGAAAAATACCTCTCAAATATTTTCAAAATATATCTTTTGTATTCTCATCTTTGTTTAAACACAGATGTGTGTATATCTCTAAATGATGCATATATACGCCTGCAGCTATCCATATTCATATATTCTTGAGGCTCTTCAATTGCTTGCTAATTACCATATTAACTTTACATACTAAAAAGGAAAAACAAGTCTAGAGAGATTTAGCAAATAATAACATTCAATTAAGGGAAAAGGTTACTCTTGTTTAAAAGAGCAATTATGCAAATCTACCATAAATATGCTGGGAACATGAAGCACCATGTGATAGTTAAATTGGCTACAGTATTTTTTTTTTATTGAAGCTTGCATTTTACACTGATTTTCAACATCATAAGGAAAATTCATAATGTTAATCATATGTCTTATTTCTCACCATGCAGAGGCACACATGAATGGTATATATGTGTCTATGTCATCTATTTCTGTATCTACTGTGTATACTCAACTATAAGTCAAGTTATGAGTTATAAGTTGGAAGCAAAGAAGAATCAAAAACAGCCGCCAGATTTGGATTAGGCAAAAGAAATGAAGCAGGTGAGTGTCTGATAGATTTTTGTGAAGCTAATGACCTATTCATTGCAAACACATTCTTCATACAAGCAGAAAGAGGTCTATGCACATGGAGATCACCAGATGGTCAACATAAAAATAAAATAGACCATATAACTGAAAGCAAAAGATAGCAGAACTCTATACTGGTGGCCAAGACTAGACCAGGTGCTGACTATGGCATAGATCATGAATTATTCATATAAAAAATAAGAGTAAGACTCAAGAAGAAAACAAAACCACTGATTATACCAAAATATGATCTAAATAATATCTCAATAGAATTTATTGACAACATAAGAAACAGATTCACAGTACTAAACATAATAGACTGCAGACAGACACTTTCAATAAACAAAAAGAAAGAGAAAAAAACATGGATGACAGAAAAAAAAACAAGCAATAATGAAAAGAAGAGAAGAAAAACAAAAGGGAGATAGGAACAGATTAAGAATCATTAATGGTTTGTGTGGAAAGATAAAGAAAATTACTACAATGACCAATGCTGAGAAATAGAAGATGACAACAAAAAAGAAAGAACAAGAGATCTATTCCACTAGATCTGGGAAAGTGAAGGAAAATTTGAACCAAAGACTGGGATGCTCTATGAAAATAAAAAAATAACATAATTCAAAACCAGAAAGGAATAAAAAGATGTTGAATGCAATACACAGAAGAATTATGCAAAAGAGATGACAAAATGAAGGACACATGGAACGAAGAGCCATATGAAGATGAACCCAAATTCTAAAAAGTGAGGTGGATACTGCAATAAGCGAAAAACAAATCACCAGGAACATATGATATTCCAATTGAACTGCTGCAGTCCACAATAGAGTCTACTCTATTGCTAACCAACATATGTCAACGCATGGAAAACTTAGGGGCATGTAACAAAGGATGTAAAAGATGATGCAAAGGAAAATGATGCCAAAGAACTTAGAACATTTTAACATGCATAATTGTTTGTGTTTGTTTTGTGTTCATCCTAAAGGCTGGATGGATGAGAGAGTAAAGGGGATCCATGCTTCTTTTTCGTTCTCCCAAGATGGACTAAGCTCTCACCTTTTACCATTCTGTTCAGAGAAAGGGAATGGCTCCATATATATATATATATATATATATATATATATATATATGAGTTAAAGTACTGTACTTACATTGACCCATGGATAAGTCAACCCAGGTTTTTTAGGGTCATTTTTTACTACATTTTTTAAACTTATGCATGAGTATATACTGTAGAGAGAGAGAGAGAGAGAGAGAGAGAAGTTAAGCCCATTTGTACAATGCTTTTTGTCCACCTTTTTGAACAAATTAGGTTATCTCCCCACACTTCATTTTCCTAATTCATTCACACACACACCCAAGGCATTTGCTGAATTTATGCATGAAAAATTATGACTTAGTATAATTAGGAACAGCAACAACAAAACTAATATTTTTAGATATGTTATTGTGTGAGTTGAGCAGAGTAGATAAATCTTTGGGAAACCTCCACTGTTGAAGCCTTCCTCCGCTGCGAGTTAGTCTCCATGGCATTCATCTCTGGTGCTGATCTTACCACCTAGGAATGCAGCCTTCCCATTAATCAGACCGGAGGCAGAAGATAGCTCTAAATAGGCACATTTTATTCTCCAGTTACAGTAAATACAAAGTAACTATTTACATCAGCATAAGAATCATCAGAGCAAACAAACTGTCCACAAAACAATCAAGCTGAACAATGCTGCCCTGTATTACAAGCTTTCTGTCTTTGCTACCTTTCAGGTACCTTAACACATGTTTCACTGCAGTCCAGTGCTCAACTTTTAGATTGCTCACTTTCTAGCTAAGCACTCCCACTGCAAAAGAAATATCTGGCTTTGTGTTGTTTGCAATGAACATCAAGCTCCCAACAATGCTTCTAAACAATTCTGGATTGTCAAACTCCTTTGTTGACTGACCACTGGCATAACCAGGAGTCATAGGTCTTTTCACTGGTGATTGTTGTTTTAACTCTGTTTATTTTAACTTGTAATTGATTTAATATCTTTTTAAGGGGTGGGTGAGAGGTAATTTGTTTTTATTGATGCATTGCACTTTTTACTGTAAGCCGTCCCGATTGATCTCAAAGGGGTGGGGTATGAATTATTATTATTATTATTCACTACTTTAGCACTTTGCAGTCCACATTTCTCAATCAGTCTTTCTATCTTCTTTGACTCAACAAATATCTACCATCTTTAGTCCACTCTACCTCAATCCCTGGGTAGGCCTTGAGAATTCCTAAATCCTTAATCACAAATTTCTTTGCCAATTCTCTTTGTACTGCTTGAATATCCTGTTCTGACTTTGCTGCAACACACAAGTCATCAATGTAAATCACCAATGTCACATCTCCGTTGGTGTAAATGCACACATCAACAATGCTGCGTTTGTACCCTAGTTTCACCAACTCCTCATGAATGCAAAGATTCCAACTCCGGCCACTCTGTTTTAAACCATACAAAGCCTTCTTCAACTTGTACACTTTTCTATCACTATCCTGTTCAAAACCCAAAGGTTGTTCCATGAACACTTCTTCCTCAAGATTAGCATTCAAATAAGCAGTTTCAAAATCAAAATGCCTTACTAACCAGCCTTTCCTTGCTGCTAATGCCAAAACCAACCTCAGGCTTTCTGGCTTAGCTGTAAGATAAAATGTTTTGTTAAAATTCTCAAACTTCTGCTGTGCAAAACCTTTTGCCACCAACCTGGCCTTATATTTATGAGTACCATCTGGCATCTCCTTTCTTTTGAAAACCCATCTACAACCTATCACCTTGTGATTCTTAGGTCTCTCAACAATCTCAAAAACTTCCTTATCTACCAATGAAATGCACTCCTGATCCATAGCAGAAAACCACTCTCCTTCTCCTCCTCAGGATAACTCTGCAAATCCTTAAAACTCTCAGGCTCATTAGCCATCACTGTACAGGCTCTTGCACTCTGCACTACAAAATGTTCTGGAGGCTTTCTCACTCTCTGAGTCCTCCTTGGCAAGATTACCTTTGTCCTACCTCTCTCATCCTCACTGTCAGAACTCATCTGAACTTCTATATCTCTTTTTCTCTTTGTCTTCAACTTTCTAGTTGTGGTTGGTTGTGTCTGTGTAGGCTGTTCTGAAGTACTAGACTCACTGTCTGAGGATGCTGATTTTTGTTTTACTACTCCTCCATTTCTAGTACTCATGTCCAACTGTCCCAACCTAAGAAAAACCTCTTTGTTGGAATGCAACTACTCCCAACCTGAGTGCTTTTCAAAGTTGGCACTTTTGGATAGCAAGATCTCCCCATGACCAAGATGAAATCTGTAGCTATTCTCAGAATATCCCACAAACATCAACCTGAACCACTTAGGCTCACCCTTCTTTCTGAAACTGGCGGGTACATACACACTTGCATATTGTCCAAACACTCTCAAGTACTTCAAGTTAGGTGGTCTGCCATAAAGCATATGAAATGGGGTTTTCTTTACAGCAGAATTCCAAGCCCGATTTACAAGATGATTTGCTGTCAGAATAGCCTCCCCACACAACTGCTCAGATGCTTCTGCATCTAACATCATGCAGTCTTTCATTTTCTTTAGGACACCTATTCGTCTTTCTGCCAAACTATCCTCCTGAGGCACTGTAGGGTTTGTGGTGTTGTGATGAATTCCCTTCTTTCTTAATCAATTTTTCAAAAAAATCGACAAGAATTCTCCACCCCTGTCTGTGACCAAAGATCCCACTTTGTATTCAAACTCCCTTTCAATCATGTTAACCCAATCTTTGAGACATTGCTGCTTCACTCTTTTACTTCAAGAGCATCACATAAGATGTACCTGGTAAAACGATCCACAATTACCATAAAATACTTGTTTCCCAGGCTTTTTAAGAAAGGCCCTGCAAGATCAGCATGGACCAATTCAAAAGGTTGTTTTGTTGAGCATTTACTGCATTTTGCCACAGGAAAAGCCTTCAACTTTATCCTGCTGCAAACTGAACATTCCAAGTGATTTGAACAAGGAGACATTTTGAATTCTGGGCACACTTCCCCCAGTTTTCCAAGACTGTTGAAGCTTGCATGTTCCAATACCTGGTGGTATTAATGAGCACAGTCTAAATGTAAAGGCACATTATTGACTAGTGCACATTCTGCCCTATCCACCATATAATACATTTTGTCCCTTTTCACAGCTTTTGCACAAACCTCATTATTCATGGTGATCACACACTCATCCCTCTTAAAATTCAATGCATACCCATCAGTGGTCAAAGCAGACACACTAACTAAACAGTTTTGCAATTTAGGTACACACAATACATTATCAAAGTCTTTTGCAAACCCTGGGATGAACACAGTCCCCATGTCTTTGATTTTCCTTGTTGCTCCATCAGCCAAAGCTACTGAAGCCATATTGGAAGGTTTCTTACTTTTGAGTAGCTCAGGAGTGTTTACCATATGTCCTGTGGGTCCAGAATCAAGAATCCAGTCTGGATTAGGCTTGACTTCTTGGTGGGTCACACTGTCACAGTTCGTTGTCACTGTCCTTCCTAGTCCCAGAGTCTTTGGGCTATTGTTTTTGCTTGGTTGCTGCAAATTTCCTGGAATCTTTCTTCAGATGACCATGTTTCCCACAATAAAAACACTTTCCCTCCTTGGACACAGCTGCTTTTTCTGGTTGCAGCTCCCTAGAAACTCCTCTGATGTGTGCGTGGACTTAGGCATGGCTTGCTGCTGCCTCTGAAGTCCTGTCTCAAACCGGTCATGCTGGCTCTCTTCTAAAACTCTAGCAGCGACCAGCTCCATTGTGATTTGCACTTCAGGAACTCCTTGAAGACCAGACAGCACATACTCATATTCCCGTGAGAGACTCCCTGGCAAAATATATGTTTTTTGTTCCCTTGGGAGTTGAACACCTCTCATCTGGACTTGATTAAATAAATCTTGGATAATCTCCAGATGCTTTTCAGGAGACTTCCCATGCTGCATCTTGCACACATAAAGTCTTCTGCACCAAATCATCTTAGACAAAGCTGTGCTGGATTGATGAATGTCTTTAAGAGTATCCCATACCTCTTTGGCAGATGGTTTATCTCTGACATAATTGATTTGATTGGGAGAAATAGAAAGAAGGATAGTAGCTTTTGCATTTTGATCATCTTGATGAACAGCTGCTCCAGCCCAAGCTGGCACCCCAGCTTGGACCACAGTCTATAGGTCCTCTCTCACAAGCAACAACTGAGCATAAGTGTTCCAGGCACTAAAGTCCGATTCATCCAATTTGGGGAACTTCACAACCTCCGTAGTTAGCACTTAAAAGTCCTGGCTGCTTTCCCAGCTTCCACTGTCTAGTGTGTTAACTGAAAACAATGTCCATAAATCTTAATACTTTTGTCTTCAGGCACAACAGCTTAGAGAGAATCCCTTAAAAAATATAGTGCCTCTTACTCACAGCTCATGAACTCCAGAAGTCTCCAGCAGCACAGCACGGAGCGATCTGGACACCATAACCCTTTGTTATTGTGTGAATTGAGCAAGTAGATAAATCTTTGTGGAAACCTCCACTGCTGAAGCCTTCCTCCGCTGCGAGTTGATCTCCATGGCATTTGTCTCTGGTGCTGATCTTACCACCTAGGAATGCAGCCTTCCCATTAATCAGACTGGAGGCAGAAGATAACTCTAAAGAGGCACATTTTATTCTCCAGTTGCAGTAAATATAAAGTAACTATTTACAAGTAGATCAAAACATCAGCAGGCAGGAACATAAGAATCATCAGAGCTAACCAGCTAACTAGCAGAAGAAAAAGATACAGCTCCACCACCAAGCTGAGGGCTTAATTCATTTGTGGACACTTGCTAAACATCCTCAAAGCCTAGCCTCTCCTTGTGACTCATAGTCATGTGGACAATGGTTCTCACAAAACATGATGACCTAATATGTTTACACTTGCCATCTGTGTTCCTAGACACATACTGTCCTTAACTATCTTCTCTTGTGATTGTTTTTCATATTCCACCTGCAGGCAAACTTTCCCACGTTGTCAGTTTTCATTCAGATTACAATTCCCACATCTGTACATTTCCACACACAAGTTACATTTTCCAACAAGATATGTGGCCAAAATATGCACACTTAAAAATTGCATTGCTTCTTTGGTCAATGGTTTATTCAGTTTAAAGCCAGCGTGACATAGTGGTTTGAGCACTGAACTGTGATTCAGGAGACCAGGGCTTGATTCCTGGCTTAGCCATCAAACCCACTGAGTGACCTTGGATAAGTCACATACCCTCAGCCTAAGACGATGGCATAAGTCAGAAATGAATTGAAGACACACAACAACAACTATCTGGTTAATCTCTTAATTTCACATAGTTGCCAATCAGATATCTCTTGCCAATTTTTATTAGATTTTAATATCACACGTAATACTCAAATTACACAGAACATTAATAAAACAGTAAGCAGACAAAGCAGAAAAACAAAAACAAAGACAATAAGCAATACCTTGTCCCTGTCCCACTACCCATTCAAATTGATGTCCTTCTCTTCTCTGGCTATGGGAAATTAATTTATACATAATATTCCTCCTCTCTAAACTACATCTGTTATATTTACTCTGAGTATGTCACAAGGGGGATATGGTGGAGATGGCCATTCTTTCCTGTATGCCAGGGGTAGGCAACTTAAGGCCCGGGGGCCGGATGCACCCCCCCCCCCGAGGCCTTTGGACCGGCCCCAGGCTGCTCCTGCTTCGGCTGCCGCCGCCCTCCATGATGATATTGATTATTGTTGTTATTACTTGTTCTTGGGGTTTTCTTGGCAAAATCTCCACAGGGGTTTTGCCATGGCTTTTCTGGGGCTGAGAGAGTGTGCATGCATTTTTTTCTAAAAAATAATATTTTTTTAATTTTTATTTATTTATTTATTTTGGTGCTTCGGCCCCCCAATTATCTGAAGGACAGCAACCTGGCCCCCGGCTCAAAAAGGTTGCCTACCCCTGCTGTATGCAATAAGCATTTCACTGTAAAGTGTCTGGCTTCTCACCATCCCTGTCCATTCTATACAACTTCTTCTAGAGAACATGGACGATAGCTGTTGTTTATGGAATCTATGCCATTTTAAAGCATCTTCTGTAAATGAATACAGATTCCATTTTTAGGGAGGTGCAGATTTGGCACTTCTGAAAGTGGACCCCAATTTGCCACTTCTGAAAGTGGCCCACTTCTGCTTAGATAAATGCAAAGAAAGACTGGTTGGCTTGGCCAGCAATCTGAACCAAAAGTTTGAAATCTTAGGGTGTGTGCCTTCTATTGATTCTCATGGGAAGTACAAAAACAAATAGCATTTGTCTTTTTACAGGTGAATGTCATTTGTAGGCTTATTACAATCAGCCTTCCATATCCATGGATTCAAAGATCCATAGCTTGAAAATATTTTTAAAATATATATATTCCAAAAAGGAAACCTTGATTTTTACCATTTTATGGGATCTCAGTATCCATGGAATTTATTATCCACAGGATCCTGGAACCAAACTCTAGTAGATAAGGTTCTACTTTAAAAAAAAAGTTCAAGAAATAAACAAAACAGATATTATGATGCAGTGAGGCAGGTGCTTTAGCTCTTCCCACTATGGAGTCTAAGAAAATTATATGTGAATAGAATAAGAATATCAGCTTTGATTCCTAAACTGCAAAATAAACCAATTAATTAGTACAACCTCTGGTGCAAAAAACAAAAACAAAAACAAAAACAAAGATAAATGCTGGCATATGCCAAAATGGGAGGCTTTAAAAATATTAAAAAGAATGCTTTATCAGCATCAATCAATCAAAGATTAGTTTCACCTGACTTCAAAAGAGAGCTCTTAGACTGAGGTAAATGCTAAATATTTGAAGGTCTAGTTCCATGATATGTAATTCAATTATGTTTGGGATATGAATATATAAATAATAAAATTTGGAAAATATAGAAGCATAATATTATGGCAGTTATCAACAACAAAACTTCCTAAATCTCTTCAAAAGCCAAGATAGTGGAACAAAATCCTTTGCACTCCAGACAGATTACAGTGTTATACGTGTATATTGTATGCTGCTGCCTGATAAGCACTCAGCCTTTTACACATTGTTTGAAGAAAAAGGATTGTTATCTGATCTTTTTATAGGCTGACTGGCTCTTTGGTTTCTGCATAACCTATTGGAACTTCAGTTTCAGCAAAGAATTGTCTCATGATGTCCATTAAGCTAGCCTGGCATTATTTTTTAATTGCACTACAGGTACTGTCATTTTCAAGAGCCAAATCTTTTGTCTGGCTCTGCATGAAATCTAATACACATCTGCTGAATATCTGTGGAAGCATTCCAATTGGCCATTAATATCAAGGCTCCATATATTCAAACACCAAGGACACATTAATTCCAAGAGGTGACTATGAAAATCAATGTTAATGAGTCTTGTGGTGATTATAAATCTTCCTAGAAGTAAATAAACTGAGCACAGTTAAACATGAACTTATTTATCCTCTACTGTATGTTTTTTGATTTATTACAGTCTATTTTGGGAGATCTAATGCTATGTTTTTTGCCCATATGTCCTTTAAACAAATTCCTGGTGGTTTTGCTTCCAATGTGCATTCCCTTCTCAGACTCCTTCTACACTCCAAAGCATCATGTTCTGCTCCCACAGCAACTGCTGTTGTTTATGAGCAATTCTTATGTATTCCAAAACCACTTTGATTTATGCACATGTTGCAGAATAGGCTATGGGTGAGCACTTTATGTGCATTTCCATTCACATACAAGTGCAATCTAGACAGTTCAGTGGGATCTGGATGAGCTTTGTGATGCTGGTTGACAATCCAGATGTCAGTTGAGAGTGGGTTTATATACAGAAAGATTGAGTCAATAAAGGAAACCACAGCATGTCTTTGTAAGACCTGAGTAGAGCTGTATGACCTGGGACTCTTGGAGGTATCTCATTCATAGGAGTGCCATAAGCTGAAGCAGGTGAGATGGAAAATAACAACAGCAGCCAGATTGTGGTTGTGGGCTTCTGTAGACTGGAGTTCTCATTTCCTGAATGCACTTCACTATGGAAAGCCAGAACCATGTAGAATTCTGTTGTCATCTTTATACCCACATGATGTGTTGACCAGCCCAATGTTTGTTGGTTAAATTATGATCATCAGATAGGTAGAATTCACTTGTCCAGGGGACTCAAGATTATGTCCACTGGCTGTCTTATCTCTACATGTCTGTTTGCTATGCCATGACCTGCACATAATAATGGTATCCAAACTTAGCTATGCTTAGAGTATTCATATTAGAATAAATGTGACTTGAAACATAAGCTGGAAAAAGACAAGTCAAAAGTGCCACTTTTGGGCTGATCCTGGGGTGTGGCATTCAGATCATGTACACCTCTGAATTGGACTGAAGCTGTGCCCTGGTCTCAAACAGAGTGCAAAAGAAGCACTCCTTGCTGGTGGTCCATTGTGGACTGCAGTGGTGCCTGGTCTTGGACATTTGGACACTATGGTCCCACGCCACTCAGAACGTGCTTGCGACTGGAGAGCCAAGAGGTCACACCATGTTGCCCATCTGCTTGAGGCCATTACTAACTTTTTTTAAAAAAACGGATTTCATTTGGTCTACTCTGAGCAAGACAGATTCTGATTCCAACTCATTGAGCCATAGCTATTTTTTTTAAAGGTGCCATATATGACTATATGCAGTTAGGGTCTGAGCATATGTTGCCAAGAATTCTGATCACACAAAGAGAGCCTTTGTATATGAAAACCTTATTCAGCAAATACCTATGCAAGTAAATACTTTAATAAAGAGACCATGGATATGAGTTTGCAGCAGCTGGGCAGAGCAGTAAGTGGACAGGGTCTGGAGATGTCTCATCCATAAGGTTGCCATTGGTCAAGACCAACACAAATACAGTTAACGACAACAAAAATACATGAAGTGAGTCTGCTAGAGTGTACTGATGAGGACAGGGCTAAGATGTTCCTTTCTCATGAGTCTATTTAACTTTAAATAGTCTGTAATTAGTATTGTAGTTGTATGTGCGTAGAGTCTACCAATGTTTCTGCTGAGAATTCAGAAGACAGGGACAGCAAACACATGGAATTCACTCTGTATAAATAAAAAAAATAGAGATACATGTGAGAGTTTTATCTTGCTGGGTCTTTTTAAAGGGTTTGGATTTCAAAAGATATTTGGGAGGTACAAATCTTTGTTGCTGGATGATAACAATTATCATGCCTCTGGTAACTTCTTCTTACACTTAAGAAGCATTGCTCTCTGAACTGCCTTTTGAAATAGTCTAGAACCTCTCCTCCCCCCCCCCCCCATGTGTATATATCTCAGTGAGATTATCAACAGGATAGTCCCTTGACATGAATGTCTAGTCGTAACCAATTGTAGAGGGTGGTGCTCACCTCCGTTTCTAAGCTGAAGAACCAATGTTGTCCGAGGACAGCTCTTGTGGTCATGTGGCCTGCATGACTGCATCAAACGCTATTACCTTCCCACTGAGAAGTGGTACCTAACTATCTACTTGCATTTGCATGCTTTCAAACCGCTAGGTTGGCAACCTCCTTCTGATCATTAGAACTGGTATCTTACCCACTAAGCCACCGCATCCCTGAATAAACTGGGTGGAGGGAAGAGTCATAAAGAAAGAAAATCAGCAACTCTTTATGTTAGTGTGTTTATGTTTTTTGGCTTTTTGAATCACCCATTTTCTTGGCAACAAGAAGTGTGCAAGTGAAAGCCTACCTTCTTTTTTTTGTGAAGCCTAACTTCACAAACCCATATAATATAGAATACTCACACAATATTTTCTTCTACATTTTTCCATGCTTCTTTGAATCTTAACATGCAGTTTTCTAATATTCACTGTCAAACTGTATGTGTGTATGTGTCTTCAAGCTGTCTGTCAATTTAATAATAATAATAATAAAATTTATTTATACCCCGCCCCTCTGTTAAAACAATCGGGGCAACTTACAGCAATTAAAAATACATCAATACAATCTAAAGACCCCAACCCCCCACCCTCCCTCATACTAACATCCATTAAAACCAACTAAATCATAAATAACATACAATAAATAATGAAAATATACAAACAATAAAAAGAATCAGACAGTGGCAATCAGAGACACAAAGGGCAAGGGTATAACTCCTAAGGCCGGAATAAACCAGGAAAGGCCTGCCAAAAGAGATCTGTCTTTACCGCCTTTTTAAAGCTACTCAGGCTCGTAATCTGACGGATCTCGTCCGGCAGGCCATTCCATAATCTGGGGGTGAGGTAAACCCACAGACTTCATAGGATTTTTAAGGCATAGTTTACAGCACTTGTAAACTAAGGCATAGTTTACAGCACTACACCTTGAAGTACACATATATTATAATGCTTGGTTAGGGGGGCAGCACAGAGCTGCCCTGGGAAGTGATTGATCGGGGCTGTGGCTACCTCACGCCCCTTTCAGGGGTGGCAAAAGGGCACTCTAAGAGCTGGCGCACAGCTCTTCATCACCCCTTCTGGCGAAGTGCATCAGAACGCTACACTGGGAGAGAGTCCTGATGCCGCACACTGTGTGTAATGGCACACAGCATCAGGACGCCATCAAGGCGGCTGCCCTGCCCCATCTCTGCCTCCAGGCCGGCTCTTTGGGCTGGTCTGTAGAGGGCTTTAGTCAGGGTTCAAAGTCCTGCTGTGCCATAGAAACCCAAAATTTCTAACTGGATTATTTCTGCAGTGTGTTTTGGACCAAGATTAAAAAAGTGGAACAGGATTTAATTGGGAAATTGTGAAACAAAGATAGAACAGAAAAGCAGAGCTGTACTTGTCCTTACCATGGACATAGCATGTCTGCTTTTATTTCATTGTTTTGTTTTTGCCATGTGCCTTCAAGTCAGCTCTGACTTATAGCAACCCTAACATGAGATTTTCTTTGCATGTTTTATTCAGAGGATATTCCTCATTGCCTTATTCTTAGGCCAAGAGAGTGTGAATTGTGTAATCTCACCAAGTGGGTTTCTATGGCACAGCAGGACTTGACCCCTAGCCTCCAGAATCAAAATCTAGCATTCAAACCAGTATACCATTCTGGCTCTGACTTCATTGTTTTCTCCTGCTTAAAGTCAATTCTGCACATTAGAGAACTAACTGTCATGATTTCCTTTACACATAATTTTTTTGTCTTGGTAATAAATATAAATATATATCAAACAAATCCCCAGCCTTAATTAAAAATGCCAAGTGATGTTTGGTAGTAGAGGAGGGTTTTGGTTCCCCCCCCCCCCCCCATTCCTATCATTAATTTTCTACCACTATGATGAGACACATGAAGCAAGAGAGGTGTGACAAATGCCCTAGAGATCATTTGGTCTTAATCAAGTTAACAGTTGTCATACTTCATTTACCTTTAAAAAGTTATTAATGAGCCCAGATTCTGATTGTCTGATTCTGTGATATAGCTGGACAGAAATCTTTGCTTATGTGTGAACATCAAATAACTTGAAGCCCACAAATCTCAATGTTTTGCTGCAACTCTTTTGCTGTAGGTTGCTATGTCAAAAAAGTAGTTAGAGGAGCAAACTAAACATTATCTTAAGCAGCACTTAAATAAGCCTGTGTTGTTTTTAAGTAGCCCTTCACATAAGAGCCCAGTCCACAAAAAGATCATAGCATGCAGGGAAAGGCTTTAGCCTCTTATAACCTTCACCTCCCCACACTATGTTGCCATGGGGAAAAATCACCTCCCCTGAAAGCGCTGTTTATTGCAAATGGCACATTTGAAAGCAAATACCTGAATCTGGAAGGGAGTATTCCAGGAAGAAAATAGTGCTGAAGGAAAAAGTTTAGCTCCTTCACCCCACAGCATGACTTCAGTCTATACTGGAACTTGCAAAGCTGTAATGAGGTGCGGGGAAGAGACATTTGTAATGTTAAATGCATTAGATGTAACATGTAGTTTGGCCTTAACTTCATTCCATTAATTGGGTGGCCTTTTTTTTAACACAAGCAATAATTAAACATAACAAAGAGAGCTAATATTGGAATATAAACTGTGCACAACCCATTGCAGCCATCTGCTTGATTGTAACAGATGTCCGACTAGTATAAAAAAAATCCTTAAATATCTGTGCCAGATTACTGCCGTCTTTATTGCAAATAAATCTCATCCAATATGTGTATTTAATGCTCTTGTGTTTCATATTCTCAGCAATGCTTTGGCTTACAGTATGACTGGATATAAAACAATGTGACACATAATAATTCAGTATAAACACATCTGAGTGGGAGGGGACTTACCATTCTTACTTTGTTTGTTAATGCCTTGTCAAAGAATTGTAGTTGGACAGAAATAATGAAAAAAAAACTTTTTAAAAGAAACAAAAAAAGAAACATTTTTATTATAATTTAGAGCTAAATCTAATACTAGCTTTACCTATAGTAGAACCATTAAATGCTAAAGGGAGTTGTTAATCACAACTACATTGCCCCATCGCTTTCAATTAGCCTTACCATTACCAAGTCAATAGTCTCCCTTTCTCTGACAGATCAGGAACAAAATCAAAATCTACAGGGCAGACTGTTAAAGGAGATTATCACACGTGCTTCATCCTGTCATTTTGCTGATGGGATAGAGTGTTTAACTTCAAAGACAGGTCTTACAGCATTCTCCCTTATGCTGCCTGTATGCAACCCAGGTTTATCCCGTGGCTTTTCAAGGACATGGCTTTTTTCAAGGATGAGTCTTTGGAATGTCAAACAAGTAGGACATGAAAGGCAAAAAAACAAGTATGGGTCTGCTAATTGTGAAAACAAGCATGAGGGAAATCTATGTAAATAACAGGGTAAAAACCACCTAACCACTTGCAACACAGCAACCCAGAGCCAGAAAATGCAGACAATATTTTTCAGCAACTAACCAGACAATAAAATGTGCTTAGTAGTGGCAGCAATTACTACCATTTTTGCTAGGGCTTCCATTCTGCATGATCTCTCTGCACATTATACATTTCCCCCCAGAGCTTATGCTTCTTCTGCCTTAGTAGACATCTCACCACCAGGTGCTGAGAAGCCTTTTCCTCCCTTAGGCTTTGTCTGTTTCAACAAGAAAGCTAAAAAATCATGACACTGGTTCACCTCTCTTTGCAGTCTTCCAAATACCATGATGAGCCCACGTGTATACAGCTATCATCTCTGTCCCCAGTTTTTTCCTCTCACTTCTGGCTTTTTAGTTTCCCATTGTTGCACAAGCCCAACAAACACAAACACAAGCCCATGGGGCAGATGGGAATAGGTGGAACCCAACCACTTCAAATCCAAAATCTACCTACAGTAATACCACCAAACCAAAACTTTTTCTTTTGCTAGTGTGACTTTTCCTGAGACAATTATCTCTGTCTTGAGATCTGGAAAAGCAGAGAAATTTCCTAAGACATCAGCTGATACCCTCAGACCTAACCTCCATTCAAATTGTACTCTAGGTAACCCTAATGCTGGATTTAGCCTGTTGAGCCAGCATGGTGTTGTCTGGTGATCTGGGCAGTGTACTAAATTCTAGAGATTACAGTTTGGATCCTGCTTAACCATGGAAATGCAGTGGTTGACCTTGGACAAGTCATGCTCCCCCAACCTCAGAAGAGGGCAAACAAAAACACCCTTTGAACAAATCCCACAAAAAAAACACAAAACAAAACAAAGCAAATGATAGAGTTGCCTTAGAGTTGCCCTGAGTTAGAAAGTACAGTGAACCTTTGGTATCCATTGAGGTTTGGTTCCAAGATTTCCCCCTACCATGGATACTAAAATATATGGATATTTAAGTCCTATTAAATACAGTGGCATAGTAAAAGACAGTGGCATAGTAAAAAAATAATAATAATCCACAGATTTTATTTTAATCCATGGATTCAAGTATCCACAGCATTAAAATAAATTCCAAAAAGCAAACCTTGATTTTGCCATTTTATATAAGGGATTATATTATGGCAAAATCAAGGTTGGGTTTTTGGAATTTATTTATTTTTAATATTTTAAAGCTGTGGATGCTTGAATCCATGGATAAAGAATCTGAGGATATGGAGGGCTGACTGTACTTGAGGGCAAACAACAACAATCATTGTAACATGTGTATGTATTCAACAGTCTTTGATTATGATCTCCCTCTCTCCCTCCCTCCCCCCTCTCTTTCTCTCATAAGCATATATCACCACCAACATAGCTTCCTCTAGCTCCTTCATTCACCCTAATTTTGGCCCTAGTTCTGTAGGTTTGATTCTGATTCAAGGTAAGTTCTCTGTTTTGATTTCTCTGTTTCTCTAGTGACTTCACTATTACAATTCTTTACTTTCTGTCTGATTGTTCTTTGTAGTATATGTATATATGTGTGAAAAAAAAGTGGAGAGAGAAGAGTTGTGGATGACATTTATACACAGAAAGAGACACATGTATATGTGATATTTATGAACCACCTATCTGGTGAAAAAGCACTTAAGGTGGCAATCAACAATAACATTAAAATAAAAAAAATCAATGAAAGCATAGGAACAGATTAAAAACAAATTTAAACACACTAATAAAAAACCCATCATCCATAACAATTAAACAAGGACCTGTCATAATTCCAGTACTAAGAGATGTCAGTTTGACACTTCTGATGTTTTTGAAATAGAGCTATAAAGAATTAGTTTAGAAAAGGTTTATTTAAATTCTTGATAAATAACCTCATATTGTTTGGCAAGTTTTAGCTCTTGTGGTTTGTTTATTTGTTTTTTCCCATAGACTTTTCTGGGTTTATATTTGCCAAAGGATTTCTGCACCTTTGGAGAATTGCTTCTTTTTGGGAGCATTGCTAAAAGGAAGCATTTAGCTATTTGGATGTAACTGCTGGTAATTCCAACTAAACTAAATGACATGATTTGTCACATTTCCTAGATGTAACAGCTCCAGTTTCTTTCTTCTAAAAAGATGCTATGAATTTATGCTTAGGTGTAAGTGTGCTTGTCACAAAAAGAATGGTATAAATATGGTAATAAAGATGTGGTGATGCAATTACGGATCCTGCCTGGAAAAAAGAGGAATGAGTTAAAAGTTTTTTGTGGGCACAAAATAAAATAATATTTCTGTCATGATGTGGCTTGATTGATAACCTTAAGGACAAATAAGTAATTCTATTTGCTTTAGTTGTGTGAGGTCATAGCTATGATTGCTCTAAAAGTTCAGATACAAATAAGACAAATGTTCTTTGCAATTTTGATGAAATCATGAATTGCTTCCATTAAGATACAAAGGAAGGGTTTTAAACTGTCAGCACCAGCATTTGTACCGCTGTTTGATAAGCCACTTGTGGGTACTGAAATTTTATTTTAATAACAGCAAATGTTGTCTGTCAGCCATAACACTACTTAAAGTCACTGTCACATTCATGATGTCTATAGCTGCAGTTTGATTTGCAGAGCTGGTAGAAATGGCTGCTGTCAGCCTTGGAATGGATGAGGAAAAGAATCTGTCATGAACCTTGAGAACTTAATATATCACTAGCGACAGTTAATTTAGCAGCTGTGACCCATGTAGGCAAGGGAATTAATATAAAATCTGCTCAGTAACAATGTGCTTTCTGGTTTGCTTTTAGAGACCAAAGTGATCCAAGTTTTTTCTCCAGTGGTGCAGCCTAAAGAAAATTGGATCACCCTGGGGAGATTTAATGGTTTCCCAGCAGGTATTCCAAAGCATGAAACAAATAGTGTAACCTCACTCAAAGGTAGAAAAGATTAAGCAAGGGAGAATCAAGTATCACATCTGTAGCAGGGACAGGATGAAGAAAGGCATGTTGTTTGTAAGTCAATCCTGTCATTTAAGGGTCAACCCCATCAGGCATTTTAAGTAAAGGCCTAGAGGGGAACAAACCAGTCTATCCAAAAAAAGGAGGCTTCCAGTGACCAGTAATGAACTGAGAATTTGAAGAGGCTGACAGAGAGATAGGGCCTCTGCAGACAAGCCCAAAGGGCCAGCCTGGAGGATGAGATGGGGTGGGGCAGCCACACACCGGCTGCCACAACCCCATGCTGATGCTGTCCTGATGTGGAAAGGACACTGGAAAGGGCAAAGAAGAGCTGAGTGCCAGCTCTTAGGGCTGCCTTTTGCTGCTCTTTTCAGGGCGGCAAAAGAGAGGATAAGGGTCGTGGTGTGGGGTAGCCATGGCCCCAATCCACTGCTCCCCGGGGGGCCCCAGAGCCAGCCGTATGCACCCCACCATACTATGTCTATAAGATATCTACTGTCCAGGAAGGGGAGTAGAAATGGCCAAACAGTGCTAACCTTGTGCATGTGTGTGCCTTGAAGTCATCTGGCGATTTATGACAACCCCAAGAACTTCATAAGATTTTGTTTTGTTTTGTTTTTCTGGAAAAAAAATACCCAGAGGTGGTTCCTCCAGTTCCTTCCTCTGAAATATAGCCTACAGCACTGGTAATCATTGGTGGTTTCTCATCCAAGTACTAACTCTACTTATCTTCCAAGCTCAGATGGGATCTGGTGCATTTAAGGTTTTTAGTTTTACCTTAGCAATTGTTTTTGTCTCTTGGGAAAAAAATCCTTTGTACCACAAGAATGAGGATCTAGCAGTAGGCCTGGGGATCAATCATGATATTGTTGGAATCCAGTTTCAATTATCTTCTGATAGCATGGCCAACATGGTGAGGGATGGGTGTCGTAGTTTGTCAACATTTGGGGGCATATTTTTTTTGTTGTTGTTGTTATTGTTGTTATAAAATGGGTTATTCCCAGTCAGGACCATTCTGATGTGACTGTTGGCACTCAGTGATATAAACTTTTTCCTCCCTAGCCATCCCACCAAGTATATAAAAATAGTGTAGGAGCCACAACCTGTCAAATGGTAAATTACCACAAGATGTGGTGAATAAGGTTCAATGTGATTCTGCAGGATATGTACTTCAGGAGATAACAGGTGTTTACTCTGCAATTATCACTGTCTTCTGTTTGGAATCACATTTGAGTCATATTCCCTTCAATTCAGTGATATTGCTAATGCTTACTAATAAAAAATTATTAATTTTGGCAAGTGATTTTGGCCCATAGTTAGCAGATATGTCTCTGTAATGGAAATAACAAGAATTTGATAAGCACTTGTAATTCTTGAAGGGTAAATATAAATATAAATGTAAATATGAATAATGTATTACTACTTTTGCTCTTTGTATCTTCAAAAATTAAATACACACTATGTTTACACACTGATCAATGGGCCAAATGTTAAACCTGACATTAATGGAATAGACTCTCTATACAACAGTCCTTTAGATTAATGTCATGTATAACAACTTCAGAATGCCATTTCAATTTTAAATGATATGTTGGTTTAGTTAACAATGATCAGTATCTTGTTGGTGTTGAACACATGTATACATTTTCCATACAGAAGTGATTGGATGTCTTTGTCTGATGAGGAACACCTGCATTCAGGTCAAAGGTGTGGAAGCAAAATTGCACATATGGTGCCATTATATATGCTGACGAGCATGTTCATACATATGGATGCACATGCATGGATGAGCATTCATGTTTGGTTAATTAAAAACAAAAACACCTTATTCTGTGCTTTGTGATTGCTTTTCAAGATTTGCAGACTATTTGTAAGCAGAACTATTGTAATAAGAACACCTTGTTTTTCTTCTTCTTGGAGCTTTATTTGCAAAGAACATATAATTTATTTTTCCTCCTAACTCCATAATAGGTTTGTCTTAGGGTCTCTGTAAGTCAAAAAGACTTGAAGGCACACAACAACAACCTTCTGCGTCTTTCCCCCTTTTATTACTCTCCTGTTTTCTATTTGAATTTCTTTCTCATCCCTTGTGGCTCTCTCTTTTTCTTTCTCTCCCACCACCCCAGCTTCATTGCAGAGCTTCCTTCCTGGTTCCTTTGAATAGCCACTTGAAAAAGCACAAAGTAGCATCTTGACACAGTATGTGATCACTAATACTATGAGAGGAGGTGCTGATCTCTGAAGTGTCAATTCAATGAAGCAGGTGTGTGTTAGAGCAAGGGAGAAAGGAAGAGAAAGGAAATGGGGAGAAGAGGCAGATAAGAGGCTCAAAACTGAGGCATTTTAGGAAGATGGAAAGTGGCAAAGGAAATGTGAGCACTAGAAAGGAACAAGGGTATGGCCTGGGTTAATTTTGAGGCATTATAAAATAATGGATTTTCAACCTTCTTTCCAGATTTCTAAGCTATCTTTAAAGTTCTCTGCCCTTTCTCTTTCCCATAAAAAAATTCAATTGCTCTCAAGCTGACAAAAATATAAGATCATTGACTTGATGTAACCATCTCCAAAAAAAATTTGTAAGCTGAAATATTTACAAATAATTTTTTTTCTTAGAAGAGATCAAGGCAGACAGCTCGTTCTATTTTTCATATGATAATAGATGGCAGATAGATAATAGATACATAGGTATCACCTTTTGATTTAGAAAAGGCATGAAAAGAAAATAGAAAAATACGGTACAATGGCTGAGACTTTACACCACACTGATGAATTGTAAAATTCTATGTGACGTAGTTTTGTTACTTCTCTATTCCATGCCTTCTCAACCTACCTGTTCTGGCTATTCAATGGCTATTCAGTGGCCAAGGGAGCAATGGGAGAAAATGAGGTACAGCCAGCTTTCCAACCAACCAGCCAGTCAGCTCTGTACCTGCAATCAACAGAAAGAAGATGTCAGCCTGCTAAGCCTCTCGATAATCCTCAGGAAATCCAAGAGGATGGCATTTTCTTTCTGTGGGTGGCTGCAGGAATGCAGCAGTTTAGCTGCCTAGCTCCCTTTCGTCCTCCCTCTGTCCTCCTTGGGTGTTGAATAGTTCTGTGTCTGTGCTTTGTGGGAGTGGGGAGAACTAGCCAGAGAACAAGTACAGTAGGTTGATCAAGGAAGGAATAATCATAGACAGAGATATTGAATTTCCCCTATCTTTCAGGAGCAAAAAAGTTACAAAGGCACTGTCTGTGACACCTACATATGTTACTAACAGGATGCCAGCCAATGACAATCAAAACAATCATTTTAAACCCTGAAAATTAAAGGCAGAACCAAGTTAAAAGCCACACAGAAAGGTCAAATGGCCTGGAGACATAGAAAGGGCTTGACTTGCTGTCAAAGAGGTTACAAAGTGAACAGGTAGGAGAAATTTCCATAACTAGAATGCCATGGCTGAAAGGACTCTGTCTCTGGTAGTCATCAGCCTCATCTACAAGATTGGGTATTAGTCATGGTTGGTGACTTCCATGTTAAGTGTAGTGAAGAGACTACCCCAGGTTTAATTCAACACCTGTTTTCAGTAACTTGATTATCTCCTTTAAAATTTGTACTAAAACCCAGGACAAATTCAACATGCCAATGTCTGACACAGAAGCCAACCCTTGCCATGGGTTGGCACATCTGAAGATTGTTCTCTATTGGGAATCTTAACATATGGATAGGCACATCCCATGTCATTCAAACAGTTGTCCTAACCCCTTTCCCCCAGAACAAAAATGGATTCAAAAGAAAAACTACGGGGGGTTGCAGACTGCCAGAAATAGTCCAAATTGAGTCCATTTTAAGGGTTAGAGTTAGGGAATCATGGGAACTGCATTTTATTGTGGCACCAGAGCTCTCTGACAGAGAAGGCTCAATGTCTCAGAAGAAAAAACAATTCCCATGATTCCCTAGCACTAACCCTAACCTTAAAAGTGGACTCAATTTGCACTATTTCTGGCAGTCTGCAACCCCCCTATGTCACTTTGAATTAAACCTAAAATAATTGAAGTAAATGCAACTGGTACTGCATTGGGATTATATAATCAAAACACTATGTCGTTAGCAATCTAGCCACTACTTTTTAAACTAATCGCAGTTTACAATCCATCTTTAAAGAAATAGTTATGACAATTGCTTTTGGCAGAATAAGTATGTTAAATTCATTCATTCACTCAAAGAGCTGCATATTTACATTTGCTTTCCTCCTTTACCCCATTCCTCTGATTGCTATATCTACACATCCCTTTCTTCTGATCATCTTACCCTCCCCACCTCCTCTCATTTAATTGCTTTCCCTACCTGCTGATGTGTTTTGGGAGTGGTAGAGAGTAGATGAATCAATGCCCTCACCACTGATCTTATGGCTGAACATAAAACATAGCAAAACCCACCAGGCTTGCCAGAACCAACCAGTCCGAATGACCTTATACTCCTCCCACCCCTTGCCCCACACTGACATCACTATGGAGAAGAGTATACACACAACACACACACACACACACACACATGGATATCTGGGTTTTCCACTGAAATTGTATTAAATCCTCACTTTTCCCACCTCCATATTAAAGCCCTGAAGTGCTGAAGAGGCCCAGATTCAGCCCAAATCATCCTGTACATTGTACAGACAGATCACAATGCAAATGAGTTCAGATCATTTTATTTGGCCCATATAGACCATTCACAGTGAGAGTTTTTTTCCAGTCCATAGTTGTCATGTAGAAGGGTTGACAAGTGAGATTGTAGGAAGGAAGAAATTTCAGCGGCTGCTTGTCATACAAAAATCACTTGCTGAAATTTCCTATTCTACAGAGCCATCAAAGCTATAGGATGCATGTCTTTTATTTAATCCAGCAGTACTGTGCAAAAGAGACAGTATTTGTTGGGATTCCAATAAGGGCATAAGGATGAAACCTTCACTCTTTCCTTGTCATGTTTTGGGTCATGGTAAAAGTAGGGTGTGGTGTTGTTGTTTTTTAATGCGAAAAGTCTAACCGTAGCTAAAGCTCCATATAGCATATTTAATGAGATGTATTTTGACCCAATTCCTAAAATTCTATTACCTATTGCTTTAAAATGGTTCCTACAACTTGTCTTATGGATCCTTTGCATTTAGATGACCTTGGAAACTATTATACTGAAGTTTATTGCTCAATATACTTCTTTGATTCTGCAGAATGAAAACAGGATTATATATGAAGCATCAGCAATAAAGGGCACCATACACCAAGAATCATTATTCTCATTGATAAAAGGCTGATTTTTTTTATAACTCAGAGGATATCTTAGTTTTGATTGCTACATTTGTAAAACCTGTGTGATGTAAATTTTGTTGTTGTTGTGTGTTTTCAAGTAGTTCTTAACTTAAATACTTCAATCTTATTTTATTTTATTTAAGCCCTTCCACAGGGACTTGGAGACCAGCAGACCAAAGTAGGTGTGTGCTGGTTATGTCATGCCCCGAGTCTCTAATGTTAGCATCAAGTAGCACAAGAAATGATTTCAGTTTTTCTTATTGCTGTTTATTCATTTTGCAGTCACAACTTACAAGTCACACACCAAGACAAAGTCAGACTCCATCTCTTTTATAAATTATGTTTTTGTTTACCTTATTTTATACTTAGGAACTGCTTCTCAGTGTTTCTTGTTTGCTAAATTCATCAGAGTCTTCTAGGAGGATCTTAATTTGCTTCAAACTGAAATTACTAATCTAGATTCATCACCTTTTGAATTTTGAGTTGTTGTTTTTGTACTGGCACAAAGGACACAAGACTCCTTTTATGGGTTTAAAACAGGCCACACTTTTTATTAAATTGTACAGGGTCAAGCCAAATAATTAAATTATTATTATAACATCTTTGCCACGGGCGTAAGTGAAGGTGTATCCACCTAAGGGTGGTCCTTCACATCCCGTGGCAAAACAATAATTATCAACAATTTTAGCAGTAAATAAATAAACAATTAGGTAAACAAATAACCAAAAACCCCTCCCCGGAAATGACATCATATTATGTCATATGACATCATAATTTGCCATGACGTAAACCTTTTATTAATTACATCGTTTCCTGTAAATTTGTAAATTATTTCTCTTCCCAATTTAACTAGCTGAATTAATTTTATCTGTGGGATGGGGTCATTCCCTACCACAAGAGTGGGGCCAGCCCAGCTAGGTATCCACTCCCCCCCCCCCCCCCGATGGCTTCATATATTTGATCAGAAAGAGCTCCAACATATAACAACAGCCCTTCCTTGGAGAGGTGTATCCCATCATCCCTGTACAATTGTGGCTTGTCCAGCCTAATAGCATGTTGAATAACAAACATGCCCTTCTTCAACAATTGTTTAGAGACAAAATGATTAAGCCACCGCCATGCATTGTTAATGGCAGAATCCTTTTGCGCTTGGACCAGGATCGTCTGAGCACCAGCTTAGTCCAGATTATCTTTGCTAGAGGAAGCATTGCTTGTAATTCCTCTAAATCCCTAACAATTTATTTGGCCAGCTGTAAACAAGGTACGCGCGCTAGATCATTCTCCCCCAGGTGAACCACCACTGCCCGGGATTGAGGACGCGAGCGAATCAGCTGCTTCATTGAAGTCACAAGAGACGGACACTTCATGCCTCTCTCGCTGAACCAAATTGTGCGACCAAGGTTGGACAAGCCCAAAGAAGTGTTGTAATGATGCTCCTTCAGGAAATGCTCCACCCAAGCCACCAGGCTATGCCCAATGATCCAAATATCGCCCGGGCTAAAAAAAGCTGGAATAAAGAAAAAGAGTCAGTAAAGTTAATTGAGAGTCCCACTACCCGATTGTCTAACATAGGATTTAAAAGTGCATGAGTGCCACCTGCCAATCCTGCAAATATCTGTTTCACTCATGCCACACGTGGCAGCAACCATCGCATGTCCTATACGAAAGGAGTGCGAAGAAAAGGAATCCATGGGCAGCCCAGCTTTCCTAACTGCTTCTTTTAACACTGCCCTGAATTGAAATTGTGTTAGGGGCAGACCAGATGAATGAAGAAACAGATATCCAGGCACCTTAGGCCTGATTCTTAAATAGCTATCCATTGCCACTACTGGGTAGATTTGACCCTGTTGGGCCTTAGCCAAGAATAAAGACTGCCCCTTACCAAACTGGTCAATCTTGGACTGCCTAATGCACATCTGTATGCCATGGTCAGTTAAATTAATGTCAGAAATCAGTAATGCCCTGCCCGATGTATCATTCCTGGAACCAAGGACAATCTCACTGATTCTGAGGGCAGCAAAAAATGCAACAGCAAATGCTGCCCTAAATAAAGCCAATTCCTCGAGTGAACAGCATATTAGGGTCAATTGTTCCCATAACATGGCTAGGACAGGGCTTTTTATTGGCCTTCTGACGTCCTTTGACATAGTAGACTCTCTGGACCATCCTTCCAACACCCTCTTGACTCTAAAGTCAACAGTAGGGTCAAAGTAACCATTAGCCCTGGAGAAAAAGGCCGGGGTGGCCAACCTGCCCCTAATGGTGTCAGGTAATAAACTCGATTGTTTGAGAGTTACTATAAAATGAAGTACCAGATCCACATTAATAGGCCATGATATTTCTTCCCCAATCTCAAACATGAATTGGCTAAAAGAATTTAGGGCAGTTTGATAAGACTTATGTGTTGACGGGGCAATGGAATTCAACATCGCCCTGTGAACTTCTAATCTCCAAGGTTCCAGAGAAACGTTGGTAACTCCAGTGGGTGTAAAGTAGCCTGGGGTGCTAACTGTCGGAACCTGGTAAGCTGAAAATGAGAAAGGGCATCTGCCAAAGGGTTAAGCAAAACAGAAACATGGAGAGCTCTAAACAAAACATTAAACTTTAAACATTGTAAAACCATTGCCCTCACCAAACTCATCACCTTAGGAGATTTGGAGGACTGTGAATTTACCACATGTACGACTGCTTGGTTGTCACACCAAAACCAAATGGTCTTATTAGCAAAGCGGCTTCCTCATAAGTGTACAGCAACAATGATTGGAAACAATTCCAAAAAAGTAAGGTCCCTGGTAAGACCAGATTCCACCCATGCAGGAGGCCAGGCCTCAGCAGCCCACTGGCTGTTCCAAAAAACTCCAAGACCATGGGCACCAGAAGCATCAGAATGCACCTGAAAGTCTGAACGAAGCAGCATTTCAGTTCTCCAAAATGATATACCATTATAGTACTCCAAAAAGGAGTGCCAAACCTTAAGATCCTCACAGATGCCCCTTGTGATTCTAATGTGGTGATGCTGAGCCACTAAACCTGCAGAAGACTTGTAAAGTCTAGCACAAAATGCTCGTCCTGGGACTACCACCCTGCAGGCAAAATTTAATAAGCCTGTAAGTGATTGAAATTCATGCAAGGTAGCTTTCCGTTTATTTAACATAATTTGGACCTGCTGCCTCATGGCCACCAATTTCTCAGAGGGCAAACGAGAAACTCCAGCAATAGTATCTATTTCAATGCCCCCAAAAGTTAATTGCATGTGAGCACCCTCTGTCTTCTCCTCTGCCAGAGGCACACCCAATTCCTGCATCAATTCTTGAAATTGGACTAGAGTATTACGGCATTGAGAGGAATCAGGAGAACCTGCCAATAAAAAATCATCAAGGTAATGAGCAATAGTCTTATTACCGGTTCTCTTAACAGCACACCAATGGAGGAAAGTGCTGAATGTCTCAAATATAGCACAAGAAATTGAACACCCCATTGGCATTGCTTTGTCAAAGTAGAATTTCCCATCAAACTGGAAACCCAGCAGATCAAAATCATCCGGGTGTATAGGGAGAAGTCTGAAAGTGGACTTAATATCACATTTAGCCAGCAGGGCACCTGAACCCAAATTCCTGATCATCGTGACTGCTGCATCAAATGATGTATACTTAACTGAGGTAAGCCCACCAATTCTCCTTTGGGGTATGACAAGTTATGAATTAGCCTAAATTCCCCAGGAGCTTTTTTAGGAACTACTCCTAGCAGTGATAAACGAAGCGTAGGAATAGGCAAATTATCATGAGATCCAGAAATTCTCCCTGCTGCAATTTCTTTAGCTAATTTTGCCCTAACATCTGGTAGTTCTCTCACAGAATGAATATTAGGCGCAGGACGATAAACCCTAGGATAAACCCAGTATAAGGAATGTGAAAACCTGAAGCAAACCCTTGAAATAAATATAAAGCAGCCTCCTTGTTGGGCTATTTCTTTAACCAAGGCTCCATATTAGCTAGATTAATTGGCAATGGGGCCTTTTGCTCCAGGAGGCACCAGCTGGGAAACAGCTCCAGCTCCTGTTCTCCTTCCTTTGATGCAAGAATTCACTGGGTGTCTGCCCCCACAGGTGTTACACTTGTGTTCAAACCTTCAGGGTTGTCTTTTGCATTCTCCAGCATTAAAGTCCCAACAGAAACCAAATTGTCTTTTATCACCTGGGTTAAGCCTCGCATTTGGCCCTCTCATCAAGGTGACCATTGGTACAAAAACATTGTCACACCTGCTCGAGGGGGAGGCCCCCACCATGACATCAGTCCATAGCTCAGACTGCACATGCCTCCATGATAGAGAGGGATCCTAAGCTGCATGCATTCTAAACTGCTCATCATATTGGAGCCAAGCAGCACCCCTAGAATTATATAGGCAATTGGTGTAAGCTTTTATCATGATCTCCTGATATTTAGAAAAATCTGGAGATCTAAGAGGCTGTTTTTCCTCAATCACACCTCTGTAAATAGTGAATCCCATGATCCAATTCACAAAATTACACTCCAGCTTAAGTCAGTTGAGCACTTGAAACTCCTTTGGCAGGCTGAAAACGACACCATCCTTAACCATGATCCTTGGTTCAGGATCCCTAAAAGTTAGAGTAAATAAATCAGTGTATTCACCCTTCCAAATCCTTTCTTTAGTAGCAAGAGGAAGGTGAGAACCAAGGGGTGTAGACATCCCAGAATACGGAGCAGGCTCCCCACTGCCAGCTGCTCCAGGTAATTGAGTACCAGCAATTTGAACAACAGGTGCGGAATTAACAACAACGGAGGGCTGAACACCCTGTGCCCTCGAGTCAGGTGCCTGTGTAACAGCGAGAGCCTGAATGGGCGCATTTAAAGCTGCAGGGTTAGGCTGCTCCAAAGCTGCCCCCTGCCCCACCAGGCTACCTGGAGCCCATACGGAGGTAAGCCTGTTAGATTGCACAGTACCAGGAGACACACCTGAACTTGAAGTCTGGGTCATATCAGCAGTTGACCTCGAAGGTCCCCCAAGAAGTGGCCCCACAACAGCTCGAGTGTCCAAGGTAACAGAGGCAGCAACCGCTTGATCACCTCCTTGCGCACCACCAACTTGCTCCATTGCGCCACTCGGAACAAACAACCTCTGTAAGAGGTTATACAAATCAGCCACGGTAGGCTGCCTGGACGCAGGGGGATCCACATCCTGCGTCCCCAAACCGGGGACCCTTTGCAACAGATCCCAAACATCGGCAACCGTGGGATGCCCGATCTCCACTGCCGAAGCCACATGTGGGCCCGGTGTGGTGGTGGCCAACTGAGACTCAGGTGTAGCCATGGAAGGCAATGCTTCAGTGTCGGGAAAACCCGAAGGGTTGACGCTTGCGGAAGAGGCAGTAGCCTGAAGTTCCTTTTGCGCCAGTTGATTACATAGCGTCACACAAGCCTGTACCATTTTGCCGAGTTGAGTAACTTGGGTAAGTAAATCCTCATCCCTGCCAGCAGGCTTGGAAGGTCTTTTAGAAGCCAAGGGACCTACCGAAGGTGCAGCAGAAGCCGCCCGATGTTTTGATTGGGCCTTACTGTGTGGCATCCTGAACTTGATGACAATGAACATGGGCCCTGCCAAATCACCCTTGCGGGGGATTCCACCATGGCTTTAAGGTCGCCCCTTCCCTAAGTCTCACTGAGACAACAGCTAGGGGAGCAAAACTGGCAAACACCTTGGGAAAGGTGTCCACCGAAGGTCCAACCGGAACCTACACCGAAGACTAGCGTCTTCACCCACTCACTGCTGGAAGGCAGTGCCGCTAACCCCCCCACCACCACCACCAGCGGAGGGTCCCGACCTTACCAGATCGAGTGGCTGGGGCGTCTCAGAGCCTGAGGGGAGCAGATTGACGCACCTGGTGTAAGCGAGCCCGCAAGACTTTTCTCAGGTAAAAACCCCGAGAATAGGAATGCAAAGGCTAGAAGGCCCTGAAGTCCGGCCCAAAGGCCACTCGCTCACCCCCGCAGGTTACTCTAGCAAAACTGGAGCCTGTGGAGCAAATGACAATGCAGAAAATTAAGCAAAAACCACAAAAGCACCAGCCAAAACGCCAGGCTAAAGCCAAGCTCACCAAAAGCCGAGAATGGTTCGAAGTAACTCTCACCATCGTGACTATAAAAATGGCTGCCTCCACGTGGTTGCCTCGAGTTATAAGCAACAAACTCTCGTCCAAATAGCCTTGCAAGAATTGTTAACCCCATCCTGTTGACCCAGGCATGGTGGTGTGACCTTCCCCCCCCACGCCTTGACCAATAAGGAGTCTTTGTGCTTATTTGGTGAGTCCAACAAGAAACGCCTCCCGACAAGTTGTGGAGTGTCTTTGTTGTTATTCCTACTTTTCAGTCTTAATGGATGTAGACATAGTAACTTCCATTCAAATTTTCTTTTCAATCACTCTATTTTCCAATAATTATTTTCAGTCTCTTTTTTGGTATTGGATGGAACACAAGAAAGATAATTATTAGTTTTTTTCAATAACAGCAACTGTAAAAACTAATCTTGAATCTTTTTTTCAAGGGTGTGAACATTTGACCCCATTGTTACAATGCTTGCATTTTTAGCCTGTGTGGATCCTTTTTTCTTTTCACTGTGGAAGTTCATAACAGATCAAAACAGTGAGTGCAATCCAACCAAGAGTAATATCAGACTGTCTGTCCCAAATTTTAAAATGTAATTTTACATTTCAGGAAGGAGAGGTGTGTTAATCTGTTGCAGAAAAAGGAACAACCTCAGTGGTGTCCCACACCGAGGTGTCACCAGGTTTTGGGGTGGGGCTTTGGGGTGGGGCTTCAGGGGGCAGGGCCAAATGGACACACTCTCACCTCCCTACTCAGCACAGCTTTACACGTGAGTAAAGCCAAGCCAGACAGACAGGAAAAAGTGCCCCAGGTCTCTCTTTCACTGTCCAGCATGACTTTACCCACAAATAAACCTTGCTGAGCAGGGAGGAAGGAGCCATGGGCATGCCATGGTGTGTGGCAAGGAGGTGTGGGTGGGGGCACTCAGCTGGGTGTCCACCACCCCTACAGACACCACTGAACAACATTATAGCAATTCAAAAGATGGATGAGCAAAGTGCAGCCCATCAGATTTTACAGAACCTCACTTTCTAAGTTTCTTCATCATACATTATGCTGGCTAGGCCTAACATGACATGCTGTCCAACAACATCTGGAGGCCCTAGTGGACCATGGGAAGGCACTGCTGGTCCTGTTGTCATCTTGTGACTTTCTCTACTTTGCCTCCAGTTGCCATATGTTCAGTATGAATGTCTGGGTTGGAGGTGCTCATACTATATGATGCCCAAAGTCCCACCTTGCACAAAAACATTCTAGGAATATAGGATTACGCATAGACACTTCTCCAGCTTAGATATCCAAGTTAACATGAGGATTTTGGGGATGAGACTATGATAACTGTATGATATTGAGATGGAGATGAGTACTACTATCTTTCTACTCTTTTAGCACATGAATAGAGACTGTAGAATTGTCACAGATCATTATTTTCTTTCTTTTGGGGTATGTGTGTCTACACACACACACACACACACACAGAGAGAGAGAGACATTTGAGACTAACTGAAGAAGGTGGAAGCCATCATATTGAAATGATTCTGTTTTCTTAATCCCTTTAATAAATACTCTGGGATTCAGTACTAACTTGTCTGGAGTGTTACTAGATGCTTTAAAAATTCTCCCTCCCTTTCTATATATATATATGTAGCTGCCAACTGAGGATAATACTTCAGGCATCTGATAAAGGGGCTGTACAGATGGGCAAAAAGAGGTGTTTTCAGGCTGACTTGGAAATGTGGCATTTAGATGATGCACACCTAAAAGCCGGCAGGAAAGCACCCTCTAGGTGCCATATGCTGGGAAAAGCCGCTCCAAAAAGAAGCTGCTTTTTGCCTCTTCTTCTGAAAAGATGCACACCTTCACATGTGAGTATCTATGCAGCAACACCAGTACATCAGAAAAAGGGTGCTGCATATTTAAAATGGCTGTATAAATGCACCGCCGCACATGCAGCAGAAATTGAAGACCTACACAGACATGGGGTGGTGTTGGGATGGCACGACCACAGCTGGCTGTCCCAACTCCTCCTCAATGCCGCTATCATGCAGCACACCCCACCGCATGGTGCTTGGCATCAGGGCACTCCGTTGGTGCAGCGGGTAGACATGCTGCATCGAAGGGGTGCAGAAGAGCCAGGGCAGCAATGCTAAGGGTGGCTTTTTGCTGCTCCAAAAAGATTGCCATGACCCCAATCCAAAACCCCCAGAGTTTACTGCACCCATTCTTTGGGGGAAGCCAAGGTCAGTGAATTCTTGCATTATCTGTGGGTGTATGACAGGTCCTGCGCAGGTGTGCAGGGATGCTGAACATCAGTCACCTTTGTAGAGACAAAATGACAGACTGTATGCCACCCTATGACATGTTCTGTGCAGGTGCACAGGGATGGCAAACTTCAGTTACCTTTGTACACAGAGAGCAACAGACTGTATACCAGCCTATAACGTGTTCTGCGCAGGTGTGCAGGAATGTGTCCTTGGGCATGTGTGTATGCATTTGAGAGAATGGAAAAAAAAAATAAAGCAGCTGTTGCCAGCCCATGCAGTTGCTCCATCCCCCTTCACAGCATTCTCGGGGCCAGTGGTGTGGCTGGCAGGGCTTCATGTGGCCTCGGAAAAGCCGCATTGATTGCCCCCCATGAGGTTGCTCCATCCCCATTTAGGGCATCCTTGGGGTAGGCAGTGCAGTTGCTGCAGCTTAGGGAAAAGGCAGCTTCATGTCACCTTTTCCTGCCCATTTGTACATCCCAAAGTGAATTTTAAGCTCTATTTGATGATCATGTCACTATATATATCAGTTAGTTAGTTAGTTCTGGGATGGCACAAGGGACTTTGTTGTTTCTCCTTTCACATAAACCTTATCTTCTGGCTCTGCTTTCAACTCACTGGGTTCCAAAAACTGGATTATAACTATAGATATTTTTCTCTGTAGACCAGGGGTTGGCAACCTACGGCCTGTGGGCCGCACCCAGCCCGCTGAGGCCTTCCAACCAGCCCATGCCCAGTGCTGCCGCCACACCGCGTGCAAGCCCAGGCACCATTTTGGTGCCCAAAATGGCGCCAGTGCTTGCACGCGCATGCGCATAACAGTGGATGTCATTTTGGAATGCCCAACAGTGCCAGTGTCCTGTGCATGTGCATGGCACCGGCACCGTTGGGTGTTCCAAAATGGCAGCCAGCACCATTGGGTGGTCCAAAATGGCAGCTGCTATTGTGCACATGCGTGCACAAGCATAGGTGCCATTTTGGACACCAAAATGGCACCTGTGCTCACGCGCACATTCGCATGATTGTCGGCACCATTTTGGAACGCCCAGTGACATTGGGCATTCCAAAATGGTGCTCTGTGTCACGCGCACATGCACACGACAGCAGGCACCATTTTGGAATGCCCAATGATGCCGGCACTGTGTGAATTTGCACAGCGCCAGCACCGTTGGGCATTCCAAAATGGCCCGCTGCATTATGGACGTGGGCCATTTTGGAATGCTCAACCACACCAGCACCGTGTGAATTTGCACAGCGCCGATGCCATTCCAAAATGGCATCCCACTGTCGTGAACATGCGCGCGTGATGCAGGGCGCCATTTTGGTTTCCAAAATGGCACCCCCCACGCGCGCGTGCATGCACATGACGGTGGGAGTTTTGCACAAAGGTGTGTGTGCGCACAAGTGCACATGGGCCCCCAGCGCCATTTACCCCCCCCCCCGGCCTGCCGGCAAAAAAAGTTGCTGACCCCTGCTGTAGATTCAACTTCAGCTGCAGCACTCAACAGAATTTCCACCCTGCTTATATTCCATCCATTGAAAGACTACTTTTCAGATAATTTGTACAATTAATGTGTACAAGTGTATTTCAAAATATCATAAAATCATAGAGCTGGAACAGACTTCACAGGCCATCCAGTCCAACTCCCTGCTATGCAGGAATACACAATCAAAGCACCCCTGGGATGGCCATCCAGCATCTGTTTAAAAACCTCCAAAGAACACTCTGAGGAAGTGTGTTCCACTGTTGAAAAGCTCTTACTAATAGGAAGTTTTTCCTAATGTTGAGGTGGAATGTCTTTTCCTGTAGCTTGCATCCATTGTTCTGTGTTCCAGTGTCTGGAGCAGCAGAAAACAAGCTTGCTGCATCCTCAATGTGACAGCCCTTCAAATATTTAAACAGGGCTATCGTTTCTCTTCTTAACCTTCTCTTCTGCAGGCCTAACACACTCCCTAAATCACTCCTCATGGGGCATGGTTTCCAAACTGTGCACCATTTTGGTCACTCTCCTCTGAACACCTCCAGCTTGTCAACATCCTTTTTGAATTGTGGTGCCCAGAATTGGATGCAGTATTCCAGGTGAGGCCTGACCAAAGCATTTTGAATTTTGATCCTCTCCTATGGGGTATTAGCTACCCTTCTTAATTTGGTGTCATCTGCAAATTTGATAAGCATGCCCTCTATTCTTTCATCCAAGTCATGGATAAAAATGTTGAATATCACTGGGCCCAGGACAGAACCCTGTGGCACCCCATTGGTCACTTCTCTCCAAGATGAAGAGGAGTCATTGCTGAACATCTTTTGGGTTTGGCTACTCAAACAATTGCAAATCCACCTAACAGTTGCATTGTCTAGCCCACATTTTACTAGCTTGTTTGCAAGAATATCATGGGGAACCTTGTCAAAGGCCTTACTGAAATCAAGATATGCTATATCCACAATATTCCCTTCATCTACCAAGCTGATAATTTTATCCAGAGAGAGAGCAAGAGTGTGTGTGAGAGAGATTAGAGTAATCTGGCATGACTTGTTTCTCAGAAACCCATGTTGATTTTTTGTGATTATAGCATTCCTTTCTAAATGTTCACACACTCTCTGTTTAATGATCTGCTGTATAATTTTTCCTGGTATTGGTATCAAACCAACTGAGCAATAACTCTTGGGATTCTCTTTTTTCCTTTTTTGAAGATGGGGACAACATTTGCCTTCCTCCAGTTTTCTGGGCCTGTTCTCTAGGAGTTCTTAAAGATTATTGTCAATGGCTCTGAGATTACTTCTGCCAGTTCTTTTAATACTCGTGGATATAGTTCATCTGGTACTATTCTCTGCTGCTCATTTTCCCAATTTAAGCAGCCTTTTACTTTTGTGAGAAGACTGAGGCAAAGACAGTACTGAGTAGTTCTGCTTATTTCTGTTTCCTGTTAGCAATTCCTTCTCCTTATTTTTGCTACAGGCATATCTCAAAAGTCCCCTTTTATTGTTCTTAACCTCTCTAGTAAGCCTGAGCTCATTCTGTGCCCCACCCCCACTTTACCTCTACAGGTGCTAGTTACAGAAATAATTCTTGTAGAATCTGTGATGTACATCAGATAAACTAATGTTTTTCATTCAAAGTTATCCCTAAAGTATTTTTTTCACCCTGGAGATATCTGACTTTTGTATATCCTTAAGAACATACACAGAGAAAGCAGGAGGGGGAAGAAAGACAAACACACAGAGAGAAACACAACCCCATGCCTGAGCTTGAAAGATTGGATTCACAAATTAATTTGATCGTGTTAAGGTTTGTATAATTTACTAGCATAAGCATTAGTAACTGAAATAGTCTAATTTTAGAAGTTTTCATTAATTAACTAGTTGACCAGTTTAGGGAAACATATTTTGTTACTGGCTCCTTCAAAAGATCTCTTTTTGTCCTTTTGAAGTTTTTTTACCTCTAAAGTAGTATTTTCTCCAACATGAACTACAAAGTCTGTAATATAATTGTTCTCTAGGAATGATGGGAATTCAGTATATCTGAGTACTGTCAGGTTATAGAAGGCTGTCCTAAAGCATAGTATTTCATCTTACAACCACTGTGATTCACTGTGTCACTCATCTGTACCTCTGTTCCTTTCATCCCATAGACATAATACTTCACTCACTTTCAAATGCCTTGTTAATTACAGGTTAATAAGGGGTGGTTTGTTTCAGTTAGAGAACACTGATCCACCACAAGCTCAGGGGATCAAGAAAGGAAGATTCTTAAACTTTTAAAAAAGTTTCTGAGCATAGGCAGAACATTCTTGTGACAATTTAATCATTGTGTTCTTTCTGTTTCCCTACTCACCACTAAGAAGTAGGGTCTGCAAAGAACAGTGGTAGAGCACAAGATTTTTATACAGGAGCCAGAGGTCCCAAATGTAATTTGTAACATCTACAGTTCTAATGATCAGGTATCTACCAAGCCCACTGTTCTTTATAACAATAGCAAGTACATTTCTATACTGCTTATCAGTGCACTTAAGCACACCCTAAGCGGTTTACAATGTGTAAGCTGATTGCCCCCAACAAGCTGAGTACTCAATTTAGCAACCTCGGAAGGATGCAAGCCTAAGTCAAGCCTGAGCCCCAGGCTGGTATTGAACTCACAAATGAGTGAGTGCTGCAGAACAGGCATTTAACCACTGAGCCACCAGATTATTTGTAATTATACAAATAATCTTACCTTATTTGTATAATTTAAAAAAGGAATGAGTAAGAAGAAACAGCAGCAGGAGGAGAAGTGGATTCAAAGTACAGGGAAAGAGCTGTTCCTGACAATAAGAACTGTTTGACAGTGGAAAACACTCCCTTTTTGGAGTCTCCTTCTTTGAGGTTTTTAAACAGAGGCCGGATGGTCATCTATGAGGGATGTTTTGATTGAGAGTTCCTGCATGGTAGGAGATGGACTGGATGACCCTTGTGGTCTCTTACAACTCTATGATTCTGTGATTCTATTATTCTAAAGGAAAAATCAGTTCAGAATGTAAACAACTGAGGGAATTATTGAAGAGAATTATAATTGCTTCCCTTTCAAAAAAAAAACAACAACAACAACATTTCTTTCCATGCATGCCAGTAGGAAGACACCTGCCTTTAAAGACTAAAAAACATGGCTTTCTTGAAGGTCTTGGCTCCCTGCTAAGCAAATAAATCACTCCCAATTGCCCCCACCATTGTATTGCATGACTCACTCCCCCCCCTTTTTCCATTCTTGTTTTTCCTTCCCTAAATTTAGCTGTACTTTTGCTCCACAAAAACTCAGCTATTCTGCTCTGACCTGTGCTTCACAAAGTTCTTTGTCTTCCTCACCCTCCCTCTGCTATCTTTCCAAAGAAAAAACACAGATTATTGCCTAACAACAGAACCATGTGACACGTTCCCTTCAATTCTGGCATTTCTTTTCTCCTGAGGCAGCAGGCCTATCTATATTGCTAAATGTAACACAGAGAGGGGACACCTACACTAACAAATTCTAATAAATACTAATGATCTGATTCATTATAATCTCAATGAGTTTAATTTCACATTTTATAACACACACAGAGAGACACACAGAGGACTGAGTACTGGACATGTCCTCTTCTGTTGCAAAAACAAACAAACAAAAAACCCTACAAATCTAGACTCGGCTGTTTTCCAAAACAGCAACATTTTGCTTTTCTGTTAAGAAAACCTATGACTGATGGTTGATCATGGAAGAAATGAAAGGGACAGGAAGGAACAAGAAAAAAAAAAGCTTTCAGTATTTATTGGTTTAGTTCCATTTCAGGAGTGATTTTGAAAAAAGTGTCAAGTTGGTCAATGTAGTGTGACTGCTGCAGGAATATCAGTACAATCTACTGGGATAAGATGACATTAACTTCTTAACTAGCTCCACATTTTTCTGCCTGTTTTTCAGAACTGTTACATCCAAGCAGGTTAAAAAGAAGATAAGTATATATAGTAAATTATTAGGAAGCTATAACTACCTCCCATCTCTTCAATATATGATAATCAAATATCACAGACATTACAGTCATTTAATTTAAGGATAGGGAGGTCAATCTCCTTCCAGTCCATTCTATTCTTACGTGTGCATTCCTTATTGTTTTTGCATGAACTGACACACTTTCTCTTAAAAAATAGAATGTTTCCTGATGAAACATGCATATTTGTATGCATCCAGCTTTTAAATAATCAGTTTATCCCAAAATACTTAATTGTGTGTCTGTATACTATTTTGAAATATATAGTTTTAAAAATCAACATGCCACATGAGAATTGTGTCGCAGAATAGGTCTGGCTGTTCTTCTCAGACTTCTCAATTCTGTAGAGTTATAGTAGCAATTAAAATTGGTACACTAGGAGGGATGAATTAGAATTTATTTTGTAAATTTATTATTATATCCTGGCATATCTCCAATGGAATCATAGAATCATAGAGTTGGAAGAGACCACAAGGGCCATCCAGTCCAACCCCCTGCCATGCAGGAACTCCCAATCAAAGCATCCCCGACAGATGGCCATCCAGCCTCTGCTTAAAGACCTCCAAGGAAGGAGACTCCACTACTCTCCGAGGGAGTGTGTTCCCCTGTCGAACCGCCCTTACTGTCAGGAAGTTCCTCCTAATGTTGAGGTGGAATCTCTTTTCCTGCAGCTTGCATCCATTGTTCCAGGTCCTAGTCTCTGGAGCAACAGAAAACAAGCTTGTTCCCTCCTCAATATGACATCCCTTCAAATATTTAAACACGGCTATCATATCACCTCTCAGCCTTCTCTTCTCCAGGCTAAACATCCCCTAAATGTGGAGATATTTTATCCATAAGGGTTTTTCATTATCTTCTAGAAACAGAAGAGCAACTGGACTAAGGATAGATGCACATCCAAGATTCAAACCTGAGATTTCAAGGGGAGTGTAACCCATCCAGCACAGGCAGCATCACTATCCCCTGATTAGCCCTTTGATTCACCAGGAGCACCTCTGTCTTGTCTGGATCAAGTTTCAATTTGTTCACCCTCATCCAGTCCATTATTGACAACAAATACTGGTTTAGTACTGAGAAAGCTTCCTTGAAGTCAGATGGAAAGGAGAGATAGATTGTGTATCATCAGCATGCTGTTAACACCAAATTCCAAAATTCCCAATAACCTCTCCCAGTGGTCAGGATGTTGAACAGGGGCTATCCAGCACCACCTCCAAGAAAGACTGGTGCCAGTGTAAAACGAGTCCCATTCCAGAGAGGTGGCCCACAAGGATACCATGGTTGATGGTATCAAAAGCCACTGAAAGGTCCAGCAGTACCAATAGGAACACACTTCCTCTGTCCAATTCCTTACATAGGTCATCCAACAAGGTAACCAAAGCTGTCTCCATCCTATAACCAGGCCTGAAGACAGATTAAAATGGATGTAGAAAATCTATCTCATCTAGAAAACCCTGAAAATCAATCTCATCAAGAAATACCCTAAAGGCTACCACACAATCCAAAAACTTTCCCAAATGGAATGTTAGAGACCAGCTAATAATTATTCAGAATAGTGGTATCCAGGGAAGCCTTTTTCATTCACAGCCACATCACAGCCTCCATTCGAAAGGATGGAAACCTCCCCTACTGGAGTGAATCATTCCCCACTCCCCTTACCTACATGGCCAGTCCTCCTCTAGCTACTTTCAAGAGCCAGGAAGAGCAAAGATCCAGTGTACATGTGGTGGCCCTCCCTTCTCCCTTCATAGAACACATGGGGAGCTTCTGCAGATGCAGATTCTTGGATCAAGTTCTCTTATGAATTTCCATTTGCAAAATCTTATAAATATGTAAATAAAATGTATCAAATGCTTATTCAAACATTAGAAGAACTAGTGCATGAGTGTGTCTGTGTACACACATGTATACATATTAGGTGTTCTAGAGAACATTGATTACAATGTTCAGATGAGGAGGGAAATTTTAGTCAGATGAAATGTTTTTCTTCCTTGGATCAAGAATCTGTTTATTGAACCCATCTGGTATGTTTAAGCTACTAAAACCTCTGAAACAGCTTGGGAGCTTAGCAATCAAATTTGTTCTGGCAATAAAAATGTAAAAAAAAAATTCTTAACAAAAATGAGTGCTTTCTTTCTAGGAGATCTATTTCTGGTCAATTCACAGTTTGCTGCAATTCATCCCTTTAAACATATCTTATCCTGAAGCTTTGCATACAAAGCCTATGGTAAGGGAAAGAACATTAAGATGTTTTATCTTTCATTTCATCTGAAAATATGGTTTAAAGGTCTTCCCTTTGAATTTTTTAGCTTTCAGTCTGAATTTGACAATGTTGTCCTTACATATATCTGCAAGGGAAATACATTTCTCAGATACCTGCTATGATTCTATAAAAATATTGTATAGAAAAGATGCAGGGAAGCCTCATGGGAAATTTGAAGAAAGCAAACAAAGCTTCTCCCCCCACCCCTCCTATTCTATCTTCCACTAGTGGATCAGCACTTTGCACATTATGAAAATCATTCCTTGCATTGGCTTTAAGTACTTTCAGCCTGATCTTAATGTTTAGAATTAGAAGCAAAATACATCTATCCACCTTGAGCTCCTGTCATCTTAACAGATGAGCTCATAGGCAACATTGTGAGTCATCTAAACTCTAGTATATCTTTGACATGGATTTTGAAAGAGTAAATATTAATCAACTACTAGAATAGATTGTATGACAGTCATAAAAGATTCTACAGTTGAATATGAAATAGCTTTGTTGAACTGCCAAATAATGATTTCACAAGTTTATTCAGAGCCAAACAGATGTATTTTAGATTTTTAAAGCTTAATCTCCACTTAAAGACACTTAATAAAGACATAGGGCCTTTGCAGACTGCCAGAAATAATACAGCTTGAGTCCACTTTAACTGCCCTGGCTCAGTGCTAGAGAATCATGGGAACTGTAGTGCATTGTGGCACCAGAGCTCTCTGACATAGAAGGCTCAATGTCCCGGGAAAAACTGTAATTCCCATGATTCCCTAGCTTTGAGTCAGGGAAGTTAAAGTGGACTCAACCTGCATTATTTCTGGCAGTCTGTAAAGGCCCGTAGTCTGGATCCTGATGGTGTCATATGCATATGTAAGTCTCCTTATGCATGTGATCATATTATTTTGGACCCTGTGCATAAACAGAGTTCTACAAGTGTAAATATTGCACATGCATAATGATTTTGGGGGGCTTCACTGTACCATTTGATTAACTGGGATTGCAAAACAGCTACTATGTGCCCCCCTTTGCATAATAAAATTATAAGCAAGATAGGCAAACAGTGGCATGATGGCAGACATATTCAAATCATTCAGAAGAAGGGTGGTTCCACACAATGTAGAGTTATACAATGCATATGTGATGGAAAATCACATACAATATTGATATTATTATTATTATTATTATTATTATTATTATTATTATTGTTATTGTTATTGTTATACTCTAGGCATACTTATAAAAGAAAATACTACTTACTCATAGGGATGCGCTAATACAGTGTTAGGCAAAACTTGATCTGAATGGTCCATGTGGCCATTGCTCCCTTTTGCAGATTTCCAAGAACCTCTGACCATCCCAGAATTGTCCCAGTCTGTTCCTAGAACAATCCACAATTCCTTTATTCTTTTTTAAACAAAAGCCAACAGGGGGACTTATATCTTATTTTAGGGGCAAAACTGCACACTGGAAAGCCTCTAGAAAGCACAACTCTGCTTTGGAATGAGATGCATACTCCCCATTAATCTTTTTTAAGATTAATTTTTAAAAGAGAAATGCATTTTTTTCCTTTATGACTATTACAACATCATGACAACAAAATGGGCCCCATGGAGTGAGGAACTAATGTATGAGGGGCTATCATAAAGTTTTAATTATCATATTTTAAAAAAAAATGACAGAAAGTTTGTTTTGATTTGTAGTTGTTAATTTATTTCTACATAGTAACCATCTAGATTTACACATTTTCCCCAGTATTTCTTGACTCTCTGAATATCGTTATTGTAGAAGTCTGCAGATTGTACCTTAAACCACTCTTCCACTTCATGAATGACATCATCTATGTTGTCAAACCAGCAACTCTGGATTTTGGGGAAAAGAAAAAGTCACTTGGTGAAGATGACACTGACAAAATTTCATCAATATACCATAATAACTCCCAAGTGATCATTTTTACTTTACAATAGCCCCTCATATTCCATCTTACACTTTAGTCAATTCTGGCACAACCTGTAACAAAAATAAAGGATACAATGAATTGATTTCCTCAACTTCATGCACATAGGGACCAATGATGACACTGACAAAATTTCATCAATATACCATAATAACTTCTGGGTGATAATTATTACTTTACGATACCCTCTTGTAATTCCCTCTACTTGTAAGTTTATCACACCCCTGTAATTATATTGATAACTTGAGCCCTAAGCTAGCTGTCTTTCTCCTCCCCAAAAACCATGAGTGCTAATTTTAACTGAACAGTGGATCTTGTATTAAACTCATTTGTAATGTATTAGTAATACATTGCCACTCAGTTTTTACTAAGGTGATGGGTTGGTCTATATTAAGAAGGTCACAGGTATGGGATTGCAGGAATTAAGCAAAGCAGTGGAGGACAGAGGGTCCTGGAGAGATCTCATCCATAGGGTCGCCATGAGTAGGGATCGACTTGAGGACAGTTAACAGCAACAAAATAAAAAACCTCCATATGCAGATTGATACCTTCTTTAATCCTTTGAAACAGGAGAAATGCTGATGCACACCTTGGTTTTAGTATTTTTTTTCCAGCAAGTTGCTATCACAGCAGCACCATTGTAGTCCTGTTAAGACTCATTTAGATGAATCACATGATGGCATTATAACTTGAAATAGTGGGGGAACAATTCCTATGACTAATCCTTAGAAAATAGCTTCAAAATTGATCTGAACTTTAAAGTGTATGAGAGGTTGGTTTGAAGATGGCCAGTACTGAAGTAGAAATACATAAATAATGGATTATTTGTTGGATTTTAAAGTTTGATGAATAACCTTCAGTAGTTTGGTAGGTATTCCCTGTTATTTTTTCCATAGACCATGCTGGAGTTAGAGTTCACATCTCTTTGATCTGACTTTCTACATTGGGGGTGGGGACTGTTGTGTTAAATCAAGGAGAGGGAGTAGGATATGCTGTTTCCTAGTGGTAACAGAAGGGGCCTAAATACCCTAAAGGCACATGATTCCATCTGAACTGAATCCCAGACTGATATTGGTTTCCTCGCTATGGCTGGGGATGGTATGCTGGGCTGTTTTCTGATTCAGATTTGCATCATTGCCCCTGTCTACTTGTTAAACACTAGAGTTTAGAAAGTTGCTTTCTGAAAGTTAGTCATTCCATGTACTTCTTATTTACAATGCTTGGCAGGTAATCTGTTGTCATTAACTGCTACAATGTTCTTAAAAAGTGACTTGTTTACTTTTATTCATTTTTTAAATATCAAATTTAGTTATATCTGGTTATTAGTTATAAATTACTATATCCCTCCCCTATGTAATAAAAATGCTAAAAGATGTGTGGAGCAAAATGGAACAATATATTGCTAAATTAATAGCCTTATACCCCAAAGCTTCTGTGGCATTAGCAGGGGATTGTAATGCAAGAACTGGCCCAAATGAGTCTGACCTATATTCACATTTTCACCTTATTCAACCAGAAAGAACCCCTCTGACATGGCTCTCTGTTGCGCTGGCCATTTTGAGAGGCTGACGCCGTGATTGGCTGGGAGGGCAGGAGGTTCCGCCCTTCCTGCGCCTCCCAGCCAATCAGGGGGATCTCACAAGATCCCCCAACAGCCCGCATAATCTCAGTCTCGCAAGATTTCAGGCGGGATTTGGGGACTATTTAGTTCCCGGCTGCCACATGGCGGCAGCCATTGTTAGCTCGGACAGCCGAGTGAGAGCATTGGCTGCCGAGTCGTGGAGAGCGGAGAGGTTTGGTGCGGCCTATTTTTCATAGGCCGAGAGGCCTGATCTCCATCGGAGGGGCCTGGAGAGTGGCCGTGGAGGCCTAGTCGCCTCAGTGGGGGGAGGTTCCTGGTACTGCGGCCTTGCTCAGCCTGATATATTAATCCGGGACTCCTGATCGCATTGGGAGGGACCTCGGAGGAGGTCAGAGTGATCTTTTGGGGCTGTGGTTTTACTCAAGGCCTAGTACCGCACTGCGTGGGAGAGGCCCGATAGGGGCGAAGAGGAGGGGGATAGCCCCCTCAAGACCAGTTCTCCCAGGGGGGGAAGGCCTAGTGCGGCCTGGTCCTGGTAGTTGTGGGGCCAGTAGCAGTTAACATTGAGGTTCTGTCCCTGCTTGGGACCCTCAGGTTTGGATTCATTGTCCCTGCTTGGGACAGGGAAAAGCCATTGGGGTCTGGTGTTAGTCCCTGCATGGGACAAGAGAAGGCAATTGGGGCCTGGTGTTAGTCCCTGCTTGGGACAGTAGAAGGCCATTGGGGCCTGGTGTTAGTCCCTGCTTGGGAAAGGTGGTTATAATTGGGGACCCGTGATTGGGATTGGTGGCTGTCCTTGCTTGAGGCATTTTCAAGGCAGATTGTACTTGATTGGGACATTTCATTTCCCTTGGCTTATTATTATATTAAGGAAAGTTCCATATATTATTTGATTGCTGGAGGGTTTTAGCCCTTGACAGGAATGCTGAAACTCAAGGGCTTTGTTATTTTAGTTTGTCCTTGCTTGGGGCTTTTCATCTATCTGGGTTCATTAGTTTATTAAGGCTTTTCACCATATTGATTGTTGGCTGAAGGGTTTTAGCCCTTAACAGGAACGCTATAACCCAAGGGCCTTGTAATTTTAGTTTGAGTAAATTGGCCATTATGCCTCGCAGTAAGTCTCAGTCTAAGCAGTGCATGGCACCCGCTGGTCCTAGTGCTGATCAGTTGGCACCTAAATGTGCGTCTAAGCCCCAGGGTAGAGATGATGAAATTGTCGCACACCTGGCCCAGTTGGGTTGTACTATGCAGGCATGTGTGGCGGTGTGTGAGCAGTTGGCTCAGAGGGGGGTTCGGGATGCTAGTGCTGGAACCCCTGATATTTCAGCTCCTAATGATGATCAAATGGCGGGGTCTCAGATTACACAGGTGCAGGAGGCATTCTCACCTGGTACGTCTGCGGACAATACATCACATGGTTCCCTGGCTATTGCAGCTATGGAGGTTGGGCAGCCAACTGTAGCTGATGTAATGGAACTGCTTAAAAAGGTTCCAGGTTTGGAACAGCAGAGAGTGGCTGCTCCTATGTCTGAACAGCCTACATTGGCAGATTTGTTCGCATTAGTCCAAAGGGCGGTGGTTTCAGGCCAGAGCAGTGGGCCAACTCCTGAAACCACGGTGACATTGAACAGGGGGTTAGGAGGTGCTTCTTCCACCCTGCAACAGAACAACCGAGCTCCAGTTGCACTACACTCAGTGAGAACTTCTCAAGCATTGGCAGATGCTTCGTAGCAGTTGACCGGCTCAGGTTTGTCTGCTTCAACTAATTCATTGGTTTCTTGGCCTAGTTTGGTTTGAGTGCCTGGAGGGCAAGCTGATCAGAGCTATGGAGCTGAATGCTCAACCTCAGTATCTCTGAGTGCACCCTCAGTGGTGGCGGTGGTGAGCCAGGTTCAAGAACCAGGGTTTCAGGCGGAGCAGCCCTTGGTGGGCAAGGTAGGTGAGTCCAGAGGGGTTGTTACAGTGGGAGCTTCAGGTCTACCTGGAGTGGACAGTGTTGCCGAGTGCAACCTTTGTGTGGGTATGTCTACCCCGTTAGGATCACATCTCCCGCTCGCTACAAAAGAAAGGATTTGGAATGGGAAGTATATTGATTTGTTTTCCCTAACATTTCATGATCCAGAACCAAGAATTATGGTGAAGGACGGGGTGGTATTTAGTTTACCGAAGGAGTTCCAAGCTCACAAATGCCCTAAGTTAGAGAGGAATTTTGTCAATTGGGTGATGGGCTTCACTATTTACAGGGCTGTCATTGAGAAGAAGGAGCCCTCAAGGTCTCCTGATTTTTCCAAATATCAGGAGATAATGATTAAGGCATATACCAATTGTCATTCTAATTCAAGAGGGTATGCTTGGCTGGAGTACGATGAGCAGTTCAGGATGCGGGCTGCCTTAGACCATTCTTTGTCATGGCGGCACGTACAGGCTGAGTTATGGGTGGATGTTATGGTAGAGGTCTCCCCTCCAAGCAGGTGTGACAATGGCTTTGTGCCTATGGTCACTTAGCCAAGAGGGCAGTATATGAGGCCTGGCACAGGGGAGAAAAGAGCACCGGGAGTTGGTTGGGACTTCAATGCAGGTAAGTGCAAGAGGCAGTCCTGCAGGTTGTAGCACCGGTGTAACACCTGTGGTGGCAATCACTCAGGCACTTCCTGTTTCAGAGGTAAGAGGACTGGGGCTGGAGCCACTCCCCAGCCAACACCAGTGGGAGGAAAAAGCACCAACACCCATTAAGTTGGATGTTTTAGGTGCTTGGTTGTGGAATTATCCTAACCAGGATTCCGTCCAGTATTTAATGGATGGTTTTTTACACTGTTTTGGCATACCTTATTCTGGTTTGAGAGTTCACCATTTTGCACCTAATGCATGTTCGGTGAGGGAGTTACTGGGGATTGTTAGAGACAAGCTGGCCAAAGAACCAGCAGCAGGGCGGATATCTGGGCGACATAAACATCTGCCAATGCCGACATTACAGTTGTCACCCCTAGATGTTGTTCCTAAGAAGGCACCAGGCAAATACCATTTAATTCATAATCTCTCATATCCCAAAGGGGAGTCTGTGAATGATGCTATTGACTCAGTGTTAGCATCTGTAAAATATGCATTGTTTGACTCCTCAGTGCAAATGGTTAGAGCTTTGGGCAAAGGAGCCCTGTTGGCTAAATGTGACATAAAATCTGCCTTCAGGTTGCTTCCAGTACACCCTGAAGATTTTGATTTGCTGGGTTTTCAATTCAAGGGAATGTACTATTTTGATAAGGCAACGCCAATGGGGTGTTCCATTTCTTGCTCTGCTTTTGCAAAATTTAGTACTTTTTTACACTGGTGTGTGGTCAAGAGGTCAGGCAATCATGCAATTGCACACTATTTAGATAACTTCTTGTTTGCGGGGGCTCCCGGCATGTCAAGGTCGGCTTTTCAGGTTTTGAAGGTAGAGATGGGGGTTCCTTGGCTGATGAGAAGATGGAGGGCCCTGCCACCCGTCTAACCTTCCTGGGTATTGAGCTAGACACTGTCGAGTGTTTATCCCGCCTTCCGAGTGAAAAATTAGATCTAATGAGACATCAGGTGAGGATAATGAGGGGCAGGAACAAGGCCACACTGCGCGAATTTCAATCTCTAACAGGTTTGTTGAATTTTGCTTGTAAGGTTATAGTTCCGGGATGGATTTTTGTGCTCGTCTTTACAATGCCACAAAGGGGGTTTCTGCACTGCATCACCACATTCAAATTACGAGTGGGATACAGGAGGATTTAAGGATTTGGGAGTCATTTTTGGAGGAATTTAATGGTGTTTCATTTTGGAGGACCAAAATGCTTTTAAAGGTAGACTTTCAGGTTCACTCCAATGCTTCCGGTGCCCACGGTTTTGGCATATACTGAAAAGGGCAGTGGGCGGCTGAAAGTTGGCCTTAGACTTGGGTGAGTAAGGGTTGGACCCAGGATCTTACTTTTCTTGAACGATTCCCTATTGTCGTGGCAGTTCACTTATAGCCAATGCAATTTGCACACAAAACTGTTTGGTTTTGGTGTGAAAACCAAGCAGTAGTTCATGTGGTTAATGCACAGAGCTCCAAATCCCCAAGGGTGATGGCATTGGTCAAGTCTATGGTTACGCAGTGTCTAAAATATAATGTTTTATTCCAGGCTCGCCATGTGCCTGGCTTACTAAATCCTTTGGCAGATGCCCTTTCACATTTTCAGTTTTGCAGGTTCTGACAATTGGCCCCAGAAGCAGCAGCTCAACCTTTGAAAGTGCCAACCCATCTATGGATCCTTGGAGAGTAGAGATCGACAGGGCAATTCTTCAGTCCATCGCTCCTTCCACACGCAGGTCTTAGCAGCTTGCAATGCGAGCTTCCAGACAGTTCTTGACAGATGTGGGGGAGGTTGAGGTTTGGCCCCTGAAGGTGGAGATTATACTCCATTTTGCTGTTCAGCCTAGAGAGTCCGGGTTGTCCCCAGTTACCATTAGGAGAAAGTTGGCAGCTCTGGCCTTTTGATCTCGGGCGGGGGAGGGGTTCTGATCCTACAGTTGATTTCATGGTTCGGAGGGCTCTCAAGGGATGGTCTGGAGAGCTTCCTGTGGCACGTGATAACCGTTTACCAGTTACAGATACAATTCTTATTCAGATTTGCCAATCTCTACAAACAGTGTGCTCTTCGCCCATGGAGGTTGTTTTGTTCTGGGCGGCCTTTTCTTTGGCCTTTTTCGCTTCCACTAGAATTAGTGAACTTGTTCCTAGCTCCTGCTCTGACATGTCAGGCAGGGCGATTTTCTCATCTGATGTTCAAATTTTGGGGCAGGACATACAGTTGTGTTTTAGACGTTCAAAGACAGATCAGTTGGCTAGAGGTCAAACTATAGTTTTGTCCAGGGCGCCTGATGGTCAGATTTGCCCTGTTTCGGCATTGTCTGACTACATCAGATTGTGCCCAACTGGTCCTGGTTGTTTCTTCATGTCTCAGGCCTTCCATTGACCCAGTTTCAGTTTCGAGCTTTGCTGTGGGAGAATTTGAGGCAGGCGGGTTTACCAGTGGCTCAATTCTCTTCTCATTCTTTTCAGATCGGAGCGGCGACCGCTGCAACAGCTCATGGCTTAAGCTATGCTGCAATCTGACAGATTGGGCGTTGGTGCTCTAGAGCGTTCAAATCTTATATTTGCCCATAGTGGGTACTGGATTTGATACTGAACGATGAGGGAGTCATATATTCACAACTAATGTTCCTTTTTTGTTAAGCAGGCCAAGAACAGGGTGACGTGTGGATATTTGGGCACAGCCTGGTCTTTTGGACTGAGCGCCATATCATTCAGTCGGGCTGAGATCTGAACTTGGGGTTGGAAGAAGTCAGGCCCATCTGCTGGTTTGGCCATAGAGGCATGCTGTGGGGACCTCTTCTCTCATGTATTATTGAATTGGCAGCGACTTTTCCACCCCCCTAGGATTCTTATTATTCACTTAGGTGAGAATGACCTAGTGAAGCTTACCAGTTTGCAGCTGGTCAAAAGGATTCTAAAGGACTTGCAGGAAATCCGATGACGATTCGCATGAACGGTTGTTTTATGGACCAAATTTTTGCCACGTCAAAATTGGTCGGGTGCAAGAAAACATTCTACTGCCAATGCCGCTCATTGTTGGGTCAATAGAACTGTTTGCAAGAAATTGGGAGAATTGGGCACTTTTGTTGTAGACCATGATGGAATTAAAGTTCACTTGCCACATCTGTACAGGGGTGATGGGGTTCATCTCTCCCTGGTGGGCTGCAATGTATACCTGGATTCTATTGCTTGTAATATTAAACAAATCCTTCTGGCGGGGGGGAGAGGATGCTAAGCTAGGCTGGATCCCTTCTGTGATGGGCAGGGACCCCCCTCGGGGGATAATTTGGATATTTGAATTTACTACACTTGATTGGTTAATGGGGATTAAGGGTTTACATCATCAGCTTTAAAAATTCTCATACGTCGGCAACCTTAATGATGATGTCATAATTTGCTTGCATCATACATTTGGTGCTGACATCTAATTTGGTATGGGGAGGGGATGATTTGTTGACATATTTAACAATTTCTGCGAGAACCTTCTTGACATATGCTTGTGAGGCATGTCTTGTCCCTGATAGATTGACTTGGTTAAATTGTTGATTACATCAGGCGTTAAGTCACATGCACGGACACATGTGTCAAGAATGAAGTTATAGTAAAGTTAATAATTTATTATTGAAAAGATATTGTTTCTGACCCTGTACAGATAAATAAAGTTGTGGCCATTTTATTACCCAAAAGACGGCATGCGGACTCTTTTGTGCCGGTGCAAAGAACCCCTTCCCGATGCGTTGGGAGGGGCTCTCTGTTGCACTGGCCATTTTGAGAGGCTGACGCCATGATTGGCTGGGAGGGCAGGAAGTCCCACCCTTCCTGCACCTCCCAACCAATCAGGGAGATCTCGCAAGATCCCCAACAGGCCGCATAATCTTGCAAGATCGCTTAGTCTTGTGAGATTTCAGGCGGATTTGGGGACTATTTAGCCCTGGTGGCGCAGTGGTTAAATGCCTGTACTGCAGCCACTCACTCATAAACCACAAGGTTGCGAGTTCAATACCAGCCAGGGCTGAGGCTCGACTCAGGCCTGCATCCTTCCGAGGTCGCTAAAATGAGTACTCAGCTTGTTGGGGGGCAATCAGCCCACAGTTGTAAACCGCTTAGACATCCCATAGCGGGATATGAAGCGGTATATAAATGAAGCTGTTTTGCTTTATTTAGTCCCTAGCTGCCACGTGGCGTCAGCCATTGTTAGCTTGGACAGCCAAGTGACCCAACCAACCCACCCTCAATCTAGCAGGTGGTTTCTTACTTTCAGGCTTCGGCTGGTCGCCTTTGGGGGCTGGGAGGGAATTTTCCCATAGTTATTGTAACTTGGGCTTTTTGCCCTCCCTGAGAATGAGGTAGTCTGGGTTTACATTATAGTGATAATTGGTGCTGTCATTGTTTGTTATTAATGCACACATGTGTTGTTTTGTGAGTTTATTGCTGATTTTGTCACAACTTGGTACAGGGTATTTTGGTCAACTATTGTGCAAATCCATGATAGGCTGGGGCTATCGTCTAATTTGGTATGGGGAGGGGATGATTTGTTGACATGTTTAACAATTTCTGCGAGAACCTTTTTGACATATGCTTGTGTCAAGAATGAAGTTACAGTAAAGTTAATAATTTATTATTGAAAATATATTGTTTCTGACCCTGTACAGATGAATAAAGTTGTGACCATTTTATTACCCAAAAGACGGCGTGCGGACTCTTTTGTGCCAGTGCAACTGGATCCTGGTCTGGATTTGTCATCTAGACAATCTAAGGACAAGGGTTACAATTGGACTGGTCTCTATCTCGTTTAATTAACAAACAAATTGAATCTAATCATTGCTAATAGTTCTACCGATGGCAACATTGAGAGTGAATATACCTTTGAATCAAACCGCAGGTCTACAATTTATTATTTTGTTGTCTTGTATGACTTGTACTCCTTGATACCTAGTTGTGTCATAGAACAAAATGTAGAAAGTGGTCACTTACCTATAACACTAACTTTAAATTGTATTACACAGGTGGATTTTGTGGAACTAACTGATTTACCAATTGGAAACCCAGAAGCAAGATCTCATAGCATCGAATGGTCTTTAAAGACAGAAAACAATATAAGAGCTACCCTGAATTCAGACAAATGTCTTACTATGCGCAACATATTACTAACAACAAAATCCTCTGATACAATTTTTGAATCATTTCGCAACTTAAGTGCAACGATTAAGATCTTGCTAGGCCAACAGATTCTCCCTAGAAATAATAATACTTTTTATAGATCTAAAAGTTGGTTTGATCAAGACTGTATAAATTTGAAACAAAATCTCATGGAGAAATGCAGGGAATATAGAAATGGAAACATGCAAACAGTTCCATCTGAATGGTTTGAATTAAAGAAGAACTATAAAAGGCTTATAAAACTAAAAAAAGCACAAGCCCCAAAAGATTATTGGACAGACTTAATAAAAGCCGCAAGAGATAAGGATTCAATTGCATTTTGGAAAATGGTATCTAGAGGATGGTCAAATTGCATAAATAGTATAAAATACCATATCCCTGCAAGCAGTTGGGAACAACACTTCAGTAAATTGTATGATCAATATCAGGTTAGTTGTCAGCCCTATATCTTTGCTGAAAATCTACCGAATTGGCCTCCAGTTTCAACTCTGGAGATCAAAAACTTGATTTCCAGACTTAAAGCAGGAAAAGCTCCTGGTAATGACAACATTCTTGCCGAGGTATTTAAATCTCATACTGACTAGTGGGCTCCTGTCCTAGCTGCTTTATTTTCCTCTATTGATCAAATAACCTTCATTCCAGACGACTGGGGGTTGGCTATAATTGTGCCTATTTATAAGAAGGGCAATAAATCTGACCCAGGAAATGATAGGCCCATCAGCTTATTGAATATCATAAGCTTTATGAATTAGATCTTTTAGATAAATTGCAGGATTGGCTAGCAAAAGAAGACATCATCAAAGATGAACAAGCTGGATTTAGGAACAAACATTCCACAACTGATCACGCCCTGGTTCTGCAACATGTAATTGAAAAATACTCATCTTTAGCTAAGGGAGCTTTATACACCGCCTTTATAGACTTCAAATCAGCCTTCAACCTCATTCCTAGAATAAACTCTGGGGGAAGTTCGAAGCTGCCAATATTGATTGATGCTTGCTGACCCTAATCTGTAAGCTCCATGAGAACTCTCGTTTAGCTGTAAGATATAATAGACATGGTAATCTAACAAGTTCTATCCCCACATTCAATGGTGATAGACAGGGCAGCATATTAACACCAATTCTTTTCAATTTTTATATAAATTCTGTGATCATGTCTGTGACAGAAATAACAACACATCATCAAACAGACCCTTATCAATACTACTATATGCTGATGATTTTGTCCTTATGTCACTCACTAGAGTGAGACTTAATAGGCTCTTGAGAGCTCTTGCAAATCACTGTGCAACTGACTCATTAAAAATCAACTATAATAAAACTAAAATAATGATATTTTCAAGGAGGTGAATATACCACAAGTGGAAAATAGACAACAACTGCATCGAGCAGGGATCACCCTATAAATCACCATTTCTAAGCAATGGTTCACCCCCTCCACCTTCTTAAAGGTGGAAATGCCTCTCCTGCAGACAATTGAGTGATCTGATGTATGTTGGATTCCAGGAGATCAAGGTTTGAATCCCCACTCAGCCATGAAAAGCTCGGGCAAGTCATATTGACTTGCAAGACCCTCCCTCCATCCACCATCATCTGGAGGGAGAGAAGGCAGGCTGGCTCCATCAGGCCTAGCCAGAAAAGAAGAAGGTCCTCCCTCCATCCACCATCATCAAGAGTGAGAGAAGGCTGGTCAACTCCATCAGCCCTAGCCTGAAAAATATTGTATTTAGTCTTTTAAGGGGGAGGGGTGGTATTGTATTACTGTTATTGTTAAAATGTATGTTTTTAATTTGTATCATATGTTTGTAAGCCGCCTTGATTGCTCAGGCAAATGGTGGGATATAAGAAATAAATTATTATTATTATTATTATTATTATTATTATTAAATAGTGCAAATTGAGTCCACTTTTAGGGTTAGGGTTAGTGCTAGGGGATCATGGGAATTGTTTTTTTCCTGAGACATTGAGCCTTCTCTGTCAGAGAGCTCTGGTGCCACAATAAACTACAGTTCCCATGATTCTCTAACCCTAACCCTAACCCTAAAAGTAGACTCAATTTGCACTATTTCTGGCAGTCTGCAACCCCCCCTAAGTTTCTGAGATTGAGTCTCGGAATTCCAAATTGTGTACCAAATGCTATTCTCCACTTGGAAACTGGTCTGTTATCAATTGATGCTCGCCTTTGGATTTGCAAATTCAATCTACGGTTAAAAATGCTTTTCATCCCAGCTGGACTTGCCCCACTAACATTAATGGACTCTTTCTTATCAACTTGGAAGAAAACCTTAAATACGAAACTTGCCTCTATTGAGTTTTTGATGGCACATGTATCCTTGCTAGGCTATGATAATGCAAAAACTGCCATTACTCAACAAATTAAAGATATAGACCTACAAAATGAAAAAAGCCAATCAACTCTATATCCCATAATTGGGGAAACTAGTAGAACATTTTTATATGCTAAATACTTCGACAACTTGAGTATCCCTAAGCTAAGACGGTAATTTATGCTCGCAAGACTGAATATCCTCCCATCAGCCGCAGTTGAAGGAAGATATAAAATGATACCTTATCAATGTCGGCTGTGCCCCTGCGGTTCGGAGGAGGTTGATTCAGTTGACCATGTCCTTTTCTGCTGCTCCCTTTATACAGAAGCTTGTGCCTTATACATATCCTTGCTTCTCCTATATTTACCTGGTAAACAAGTGAAGTTTTATGGATAATACCTCCTTTCTGACTTCAAAGAACAGGTAACTGTTAAAGTTGCTAAATTCCTTGCAGTCGCAATTGTTTGCCGTAAAACATTTCTAAAACAGATACAGTACTGCACATGAAATTAGGCAAATATGGGATGCCATTTTAGTGTCTTTTATATTTGGACTGTAACCATTTTATTAAATGTTATATATAATTCTCCCTTGAAGATGCTTGACAATAGACAATTATATGACCATGTTAAAGTTTTATCATACACTGTATAATTTGTCCAATTATTTATTTATTTATTTTTACGCTGGCCTTCTGCTGTAATAAAGTTTTGATATTTGGAAAAAAAACTTTTGTTCCTATGTTGATTGTTATTTTTATTTTTCTTCATTCCTTTTTAAATTCCCTTTTATATTCTTTTTTAAAAAGCAAAGAAAATGACAAGTTCAGTAAGTAACAGAAAGCATGAAAAATCTGACTGAAAATACTTGTTAAAATGTCTGACTGAAAATACTTGTTAAAATTGAAGAAGGATAAGTAAGTTGAAGAAGGTAAAAGTAAGTAGTATAGGTGAAGGATAGAATGAGTGGGGAGGGAGGATGTTGATAAAGGAAATTAAGAAGGAATAAAAGATAGAGAAGTAATAGGATGAATAGTTAAGGAAAGAGAGAAGAGTGAAAGAAAGGGAATTGTGAATGAGGGGGAAGTTAGATAGAGAAGGAAACAAGTGAGAATAAGGAAGAAGAATGGACAAAGAAAGAAAGAATTTAGTGGGTTTTTTCCCCCTTTTTCCCTTTTCTTGAGAAATTTATTCTTTGTGAAGTCATAGGCTTTCATGGCCGGCATCCTTAGGTTTTTGTGGGTTTTTCGGGCTGTATGGCCATGTTCTAGAAGAGTTTCTTTCTGACGTTTCGCCAGCATCTGTGGCTGGCATATTCAGAGAAGTTTCAGAATTTATTCTTTTTTAAGAGATTAAAGGAATAAAGAAACATGATTGTATGTATTATAGATGTTACAATTGTTAAAATGAAGTAAATTAAGTATGTATAAGTAAGTGTGTATGTATATGTATGAAAGGTTTTAGATGTATTGTTTTGCAATTTTAATCAATAAATATTTATTTTTAAAAATTTCATTTAAAATTTAACAAGAACACAGAACTCCACCACTCCAAAGCACAAATCCTATTGTTACTATTGAAATGCTTTTGAAATGAATTATTACTATTAGTATTACTATTACTATTACTGTTACTATTTGTATCCTGTTTTCACCCAATAATGGGACACAAGGTAGCAAACAGAATATTTAAACCAATATAAATTAAAAATATATACACATGCATGAATAAAAGTATAAATATAAAATTTTAAAAGCATTTAAACAATTTAAAAAGTTAAAACATTAGACATCAAAAATGCTAAAATTCATTAAAAGACTATGCAGACCTTTAAAACAGCACAGCATAGCACTAAAATTCATTAAATTTGGCTCAACTTTCTAATCTATTCAGATCAATTTGAATTTTGATCCTCTCCTCTGGAGTATTAGCTACTCCTCCTAGTTTGGTATCATCTGCAAATTTTATAATCATGCCTTCTACTCTTTCATCCAAGTCATTGATAAAGATGTTGAATAGCACTGGACCCGTCAGAACCCTGTGGCACCCCACTAGTCACTTCTTCACAAGTTAAAGAGGATCCACTACTGAACACCCTTTGGTTTCAGTTGGTCAACCAATTACACATCCACCAAAGAGTTGCATTGTCTAGCCCACATTTTACTAGCTTGTTTGCAAGAATATCATGGGATCCTTGTCAAAGGCCTTACTAAAAAAACCCAACATGTTGACTTATTGTGATTAAGGCATTCCCTTATAAACATTCACTCTCTGTTTACTGATCTGCTCTAGAAATCATTCCTGGTATTGATGTGAGACTAGGGGCCTCTACAGATGGGCGGCCATGGACTGCCTGAGAAGCTGCGGATTGGGACAGAGGCTGCCCCATGCCTCGGCCCCAATCCACCCTTATGGCACGTCTGAAAAGGAGTGCTAAAATAGCACTCCTTTCAGAGGAGCCAAAAGGGGTGCTGGAAGAGGCGCTGGGTGCCTCTTCCGCACTCCTTCCGGCTCAGTGTGTCCAGACGCTGAGCCGGAAGGACGTAATCGGAGCACCCACCATGTGCAATGGCGGGCACTCCGATGACATCCTCAGGAAGGGGTTGGGGCATCCAGCATCCAGCTGCCCTTCCCTCAGCTTGAAGATGGCACTTTTTGCCATCTCAATCCCTCATAACTGGGTAATAATCATTGGGATGCTCTTTTCCCCCCCTTTTTGAAGATGGAGATGGCATTTGCCCTCTTCCAATCTGCTGGTACTATGCCTTTTCTCCAGAAGTTCTCAAAGATTATTGCCAATGGCTCTGAGATTACATTTGCCAATTGTTTTAATATCCTTGGATGTAGTTCATCTGGACCTGGAGACTTAAATTCATTTAGATTAACCAGGTACTCCTATACTACATGTTTACATATTCTATGTTGTATTTCCCCGGTTGTATCTCCCTATTGTATAAGTGAGGCAAGCTTCATGGGAGGAGAAAGGAAAGACCCTAGGTTTTTTTTAAAAAAACAACAACAACATTTTATAGTTTTTAAAATATATTTTATTGCTAAAATATAATAACACATAAGCATACATATAACGTATATACATTTTATAGTTCATTTTTTTTCCTTTAAAAACATCTTGTGTTACAAACTTTTCACCTTAATCACATGAAACTATGTACATGTAACTACATTTAGGCTGTGTGTATGATATTGCAATTTAATGTACAATTTTAATTTTGCTAATTGTTTATGCCACAACTATTGCCATTACATTCAACGATATATGGCTATTAAGATTTCTATGTAACATTAGTACAAAATGCATTACTCAGAATTCTGTATGGTATGGCATAGGAGTTCAGTGGGGGAAGTGACATCATGAATTACCATACCAGGTGACAGCAGTCCTAGTGAAATCACTGCCAGAGGTCAAGGTTACATTCACTGAAAATGTATAAGCTCTGGGCAAATTTTTCACATTGGGCTATTGATTGTTTACATTCTCCTTTGGGACAGATTGTAACAGCTTCTTGACCACTCAAAATAGCTCTGTTGAATGTTTTTGTACAGATGCAATAATATTAGCCAGAAAGGCCTTTTCTGCTAGCTTTATTGACCTACCATAGGCCTTCAGAGACATGTTTGCATGTTGAATTTCCTGCCACTGTTATTTTTGGTCTCCACCTTGCCAGTTTCATTGCTGCCAGCTCCTTAGAAAACCAGGGAGCTAGTTTCTCTCCACTCCATGAGAAGGGTTGCTTAGGAGCAATCATATTCTCCACCCCTAGACATTGCCCCATCCCAGAGATCAATCAAAGCTTCAGCAGGGTCACCAGCCAAGGCAGCAGGAAACTCCCTAAGAACCATCAGGAATCCATGAAAAGTTATTTGAAATGTTATTTGCAAAGGGAAGGAAGGAAGGAAGGAAGGAAGGAAGGAAGGAGAAAGGGAAATGGAAAGGGAAATTTAAAGGGAAAGGGAAAGGGTAAAGTCAGTTCATTAAAAGTTGATTAAATAATTTTGCTTAAGTGACTTTCAGGTTCTGCTTCTGCTTCCTGACATGTCCTCAAAATAAAATAACAATATTTAGTGAAGAAACTAAACAATTAGCATAAAACAAAGGTCATTAGCATTCCAATTGTATACATTGACTACTCTGAAGTAAGCCTCACTGTGATCAATGGGAGTTCTTATGGGTGACTGCCTATATATGATTGAAACATAGAGCCTCTGCAGATGGCGCAAAGCGCTGTCTGCAGAGCACGGAAGGGGAGGGGCAGCCACATGGCGGCTGCCTCAACCCCTCCCCGAGGATGTCATCAGGGTGCGCACCATTACGCATGGCATGCACCCTGAATACGTCTTCCCAGCACAGCGTCTTCATGCGCTGTGCTGGAAGAGGTGCAGAGGAGCCTTGGGGTGGCTCTTGATGCATCCCTTCTGCCAGCTCTGGAAGGGCTGGCATATTAGTGCTCCTTTCAAGGCCAGCAAAAGGGAGGACTGGGGCTGAGGCATGGGGCAGCCTCACCCCCAATCCTCGGCTTCCCAGGGCGGCCTATGGCTGCCCGTCTGCATCCCCCCATAAATGTGGTTCCAAGCAAAAGAATGATCTGTAACTTGGTCAGCATTTCATGGAATAGATGGGAAATAAATAAATATTGATGGTCTGCAGGGCAATCTAGCTAGATACTGAATCATCTTCAAAAGGGAGGCCATAGTATCTGTGAACAAGAAGTATGTCATTCTCCCCTGACAACACAATGTATTGTTGCTGCACCAGAACCAGTGAGAAACCACCCAGAATTTCTTTTGAAAACAAGGTGCACAGTTTGAGCACCACATGCTTTAAAGCAGAATAATGCTTCTGGAAGACTTCAAGAATCTCCTCCTCCTCCTCCTCTTCCTCAGGGCACAAACTCCCTGCATGCCTTATTCTCAAAGGAAAATACTGGGAATATAATAGCAATTATATAGCACCATAATGGCAATTTGAGGGTGTAACCAAAGGCTTCAAAAACAAGAGCTGGGACTGCATATGGCCTGTGGACCACAGGTTATATCTAGGGATAATTTAAACCTAAGTGGCATGGTAAATAGTTAAGGCACAGTTACTAGATGTTATGAGCACCTTTATAAAAATTAAAGCAGCTCTAATACAAACTAGGCACAGGAATGCCTACAAGCTTACCCACATTTGAATTGCAGCTTGTACAAACATTTGCAGCTGGGAGTTTTGAGGCTTGCCAGAATCATGCAAATGACAACTTCCTGCAGATCAGGAGAGGCTGTACAGAGCTGTCTGACCCATGTTTGTGGCCTTGACAGTTTCATCATCTCCTACCACATTGCAGACATCTTTTCCTCTAGGATACTGGAGGAATCTGCTAACAAGCAAAAACAATTGGAGATGGCAAGGAAGAATTTGGGTGTTCCCATGTTCTAGTCAAAAATCCCATTTGAGCAAGCAATTGTTTTGAGGGGCAAACAAGCAGGTGCTCATTCAAGACTAATGGGAAACATAATCAAGAGATGTCAATATTTTTTGCCAAACTGAAAATGTGTTTGGTTCATAAAATTAATGAGTTGCATTCTGTTCCAGAAAATGCTTGGGGTGATGCACAGTAATAAAATCTCAAAGCAACCATATAACACTCCTAATAAATACATTTCAGAAATAGAAACAGTAGCATTTAGCTTTAAAACAGTGGATTGAAATTGCAATACATAGGTATATATAGTTCAGAGACATACGTTTCACAGTCTCGTGGACAGCTTCAGTTCATGAATACATTATTAATAAGAAAAGATTTCAACTGGGAATAATTTGCTTTCATTTGCCCCAGGGCTCAACTGGAGGAGTAAGGGGTGAAACAGACTGCCTCAAAGGAGCGGCTCGCTGCCACCCCTTTGAGCACCAGATTGGGGCCACAGCAGCCACATACCATGACCCCAATCCGGCTATTTGCTGGCTGAAAAAGGAGCTTTTCCACTGCAGCAGTATTTTTTCTGTGTTTCTGCCGTGCGGAGCATGTAAATGCCATGCCGCAGAAATACCATGATGCCATCTGCTGTGTGGTCAGTGGGGTGGTGTGATGCTGGCTTGGGGGTGGTGTCAGGGCATGTGGTGTGCATACATCACACCCCCACACCACCCTGAAGCTGACTTTTTTTGCTGATCTGCTTTGCCTCATATAGCCTTTACAGACTGCCAGAAATAATGCAGCTTGAGACTACTTCAACTGCCCTGGCCAAATGCTAAGGAATCATGGGAATTGTAGTTTTTTCTGAGACATTGAGCCTTTTCTGTCGTGTAAAGGAGCTCTGGTGCCACAATAAACTACAGTTCCCATGATTTCCTAGCACTAAGCCAGGCCAGTTAAAGTGGTCTGAAGCTGCATTATTTCTGGCAGTCTGTAAAGGCCCTATGTCTCAGCACCTTTTCTTAATGTCAGGGTTCAATCTGTAATATTAGAAGTGAAACAAAATTGGAGTGCCCTGAGCAAATTTAGTGGGCATTTTTTTCTTTTAAAAGAGAGTTTGACAGAAGGCACATTACATTAATGGGTCCGTCTCTGAGACTGGTTATATTCTTGCCATCTGTAATCCTATGAAGACAACATTTCTACATACACTGACCATATGGAGAGAGAACAGCATAGTTCTTTTTAGTTTTACTTGGCTTTCTTCAGATTTCAGTTTATGCACCTTTTTATCTTTTTCGCTGCCTATTGTGTTTGTGTTTGTGGACAGGGGAGAAGAGGCATTCACAATCAGCAGTTTCTAGTTACCATATGTTGCAAAGGATATTTTAAGAGATTTTAGAGCCATTTTAGTGAAATTTTTCATGTTCTATGTCATTGTCCTTCCTAAGAGTCTTTTTAAAAAAGGAACAAAAATAATGAGCAATGTAAACAATACATTGCAGTGACTGAGGGCTGCTGGACTCTCCAGCCCTGATTTTCCACCTGGGGGTGGCCAGGAATTGCCTGCAGCTGCGGCGGAGCCAGGAGGAGCATCGGTGGGGATAAAACCCCGCCTGAGACCATCTCTCCCCCGGTGACACGCGGCAGCGGCGGCAATAACTGAGGGCTGCTGAAGACTCTGTAGCCCTGATTGAGGACTCTCCAGCCCCGATTTTCCACCTGGGGGCGGCCAGGAATTACCTGCAGCTGCGGCAGAACTGGGAGGAACATTGGAGGGGATAAAACCCCGCCTGAGACCATCTCTCCCCTGGTGACACGCAGCGGCGGCAGTGACTGGGGGCTGCTGAGGACTCTCTAGCCAACAGTTTCTACCTGGGGGCAGTCTGTGATTGCCAGCTATGTAGATTGCCACAAGGACTAGATTGCCCAGAATTATCATCACTCGAGCAGCTATATGTGCTCTTTCCTTGTAAAATTTCTTTGTACAATGTTAATAGTGGGAAATCTACTAAGACTGGGAAGGAGCCAATAACTGACAGATTCTCTTAGCCCCCTTGTTCCATTGTTTAAACACTGCCAATTTATCACGGGACGGGAATTAGCTGGACCATCTGCCACTGTCACCACAAAATGGAGCTGGGAATAGTCTGGGAGCAGAAATTGAGGTTGTGTGGGGGAGGGGAAGGTAACAGAGTGAATAAATGCTACAAAAGAAGGGATTGATGTTTAATATCTATCCCTTCTTCAGTTCACTCTGTTCCCCAGGATAACTTGGAGACCGTACCGTCCATTCCACAGACCCTTACTCTGCTCCTTGGAATGCCAGGTATGTCAAGAATAAGACCCATATTATCCATGACCTTTTATTGGATGAGGCAGCCGACCTGGCATGCTTTACCGAGACCTGGTTGGGAGATGCCAGCACTGTGACTTGGGCACAGGCACTCCCATCTGGGTACATAGTTAATGAGCAGATAAGGGAAAGTGGGTGGGGGGGGGCGGTGTGGCCTTGGTTCATAGAAACAACTTAACCTGGACCAGGAGGCCTATCTGGAAAACAGCCTGCATCGAGTGTATGTACCTTAGCCTGAAAACCAGGGATAATTTGGGGATTCTCTTGGTATATCGGCCACCCCATTGTCTAACAGATTCCCTAACCGAGCTGACTCAGCTGGTCTCTGAGTTGCTGTTGGAGTCGCCCAGACGGTTAGTTTTGGGTGACTTCAACATTCCACTTGAGACCAGCTTATCAAATCTAAATGGTGTGGCTCAGGAATTCATGGAGACCATGACAAACATGGGCCTATCCCATTTGGTTGTTGGGCCCACACATTGTGCAGGTCATACCCTTGATGCAGTCTTTAGTATGGAACATGAATATCCATGGGCAGAGGTAATAAAAACCTCCGCATAGTCATGGACGGATCACTTCCTGGTCAAGATGGAACTAAGAGCCACCATTTGTCCCCCCCGGGGGTGGCGGACCCATTGGAATGGTCCACCTTCAAAGGCTAATGGAACCTATTGGTTTCCAGAAAGTCTTAGAGGGTTTAATGGTTGGTAATGCCAGTGATTCTGTCAAAGCTTTGGTCAATACCTGGAACACCAACCTCACCAAGGCTATTGAAACTATCACTCCCAAGCGTCCTTTCCAGCCTGCTTCAAACCGTTAGCCCTGGTATACAGAGGAGCTTAGGATTTTTTTTTTAATGGGATCTTTTATTGGTAGAATACACACATAAATATGAATGCAAAATACAAAAAATAGAAGTGAAAAACTTCTACTATTGATTTGCATGTAAATCAAAGCATTCCCAATTCAATGTTCCCTGCCCTCCCCCCTCCTAATCCCAACAATTATGTTTCTAATAATGATTTGGTTTATAAAAAAAACTTCATTTTTAACTTATTTTTCTTGAATTTGTAACATTAGAGTTCATCCACAGATCAGTACATCTAGTGAGAGTGATTATATACCATGCTGTATTGTTAACAACAATATAATATAATAAAAACAATGGGGTGCTCGTAAGATATTTTATCATCTCTTTTTTACTAATTCCGACTTCGGCTGTGCTATCAGGTTTAGGAACTTAGACATGCCATTTCTGGTCACAGAAATTTAACAATGAATCCCAAGTTTTATTCCAGTCTTGGTTTGGTTTATCGGATAAGAATGCTGTTAGTTTACCTAACTCTATCATGTCAAGGCATTTTGTAAGCCAGTCATCCAGAGTTGGTGCTTCTTTTTCTTTCCAGTTTTGAGCGTAGACCATTCTAGTGGCCAATACAGAATATAAAATATATTTTAAATGCCTCTTTTCCTTCTTTCCCTCCACTATGTTTAATAAGAAGCACTCAGGAGTCATTTTTATTGTAGTTTGAGTTATTTGTTGCAGAGTCTTGTGTATTCCCTTCCAATATTCTTTTGCAGCTGGGCATGTCCACCAGATATTATATAAAGTCCCTTCAGTCGTGCCACACTTCCAACATTTGTCTGTTTTATGTTGTTGGATTTTTGCCAGCTTATAAGGTGTCAGGTACCATCTGTGTACCATTTTGTAAAAGTTTTCTTTGATATCCATACAACATGTAAATTTTAAATCCTGACCCCAGGCTCTTTCCCAACTTTCTAATTTAATTGGGTGACCAATGTTTTTTGCCCATTTGATAAGGCATTCTTTAACTGTTTCAGATTCCATTTCAGTTTTCAGAAGGGGTTTGTAGAGTTTGGAAATCACTGATTTATGTGGTCCCACTTCTTTTTTCCTTTATTCTAGCTGAAATAAAATTTTGTCCTAATTTGGGATTTTTCAAATACTTTGTATCTTTACAGCGGATATGTGTCTCCTGTAAGCAGATTATTTTGCCGCATTCCTTTTTCAAAAGGTGAAAAACTTGTTTTCTTTTATATTAGGTATTCATTCCCTGAACATTCCATGATATTATTTTCATCTTGTTTATTCTGATCTTCCTAGAATTGTTAGTCAAATTGTTTTTTTTTACTCTATATAAGTTTTTTTGGAAGTGGTTATTATAATATCAAATTAGTTATACTCCTTCTAACCTTTAAGATTCTTCGATGTTAGTTTCGAATGTGTCGAGTCCTCCGGATGCTCCCAAAACTTCCAGAGTTCCTTCTTCTTCATTTAGATTAGCACAATCGTCTGCTCCTATATAAGTTGAAGTCTCCTCTAAAGTGTTTGGTTGAAAAGATCGTTTCCTGTTTTTTAGTTGATTTCTACTTCTAGCTGGGCTGTCTTGTTTCTGGCTGTCATGTCCTTCTTCTTTCCCTTGTCCCATATTTCCAGAAGTTTCTTCAGTGTCTTTAAGATTCTCAAGGAATTTCTTTGCCTTATCTAAAGTATTTATTTTGTATTTTCTCTCTCTCCAAGTAAATGAAATTTCTTCTATTGTTTCCCATCTAAATCAGATGTTTCTTAATTGGAGTTGACTAGTTAAGAACATCTAATCTCTTCTTTTCCTCAACACGATAGAGGGTATATCTTTAAAAAATTTAATGTCTGAATCTCTTAATTTTAGATCTTTCCCAAAGCTTGCTTGAATAATCTTATATCGAGTTCTTTCTCTAGTCAGATACATTGTGATATCCCTTGGTAGATCTCTCTTCTTCGCGGTAATGGAATTGATTCAATTTTTTTTTTTTTTTTGGTCTGTTTCAGCATCAAGAACACTGTTGGGAACATCTATCAGTTCAGCCATGAATGGAATTAGAGTCTCATATAGATTTTCATTGGGTCTTTCTCTCAAACCTCTTATTTTTAAACATTTCCTTCTCTGATTAATCTCTTTCATCAGATTTGAGTCTTGTGCTTGATTTTGTCTTGCTTCATTTTATTTAGTCTTATTTTCTAAACCATCAGTCTTAATTTGTAATGTCTCAACTTTAGTGTGTATCTCTTTCATATCATCGGTTAATGATTTAATGGCCGATTTCAGTTCGTTCATTTCCCTCTTAAAATCACTTTTTATTTCTTGTCTAGAGTCTTTAAGTCAGGGGTAGGCAACCTTTCCCCTTTAAGGGCCGAGGGACTTCAGGTCCCAGAATCCCAGGAGCTATTGGCCAACATGGGACTATTGGCCAACATGGCTGAGGCTTCTGGGAGCTGAAGTCCCTCAGCCCTTAAAGGGGAAAGGTTGCCTACCCCTGCTTTAAGTTCTTGTCTAATTTTTTTCCGATTTTCTCAATTGCCTCTAAGACAGGGGTAGGCAACCTTTCCCCTTTAAGGGCCGAGGGACTTCAGCTCCCAGAAGCCTCAGCCATGTTGGCCAATAGCTCCTGGGATTTTGGAAGCTGAAGTCCCTCGGCCCTTAAAGGGGAAAGGTTGCCTACCCCTGCTCTAAGATTTTTAAATTTGCATCCACTGTTTTGGTGGCCATTTCGATTGATGGTCTTCTGGCCTGTGTTGAGCTTTGGGTCTGCATCTGGGACTGAGCTGTTTTGTGTGAGATCATTGGCATCTTCTTTGATTTGTCCTCAGATCCGTGATACTGTTGTATATATTTAGTCTTTTATCCTACATATTTCTTTATTCCCTTTCTTTCCCTCTTTTTACAAGAAACCAATAAAGGAGTTAAGCTTTCTGTTCTTTTGTAAACTGACAATAGCCAAAAAAACAACAACAACAACAACAAAAAACAACCCAAAAAACAACAAAAAACAACCCTGTGATTCTAATTCAAACATATATTCAGACCAAATGTTCAAAATTTGGGGCAAAAGAACCCGAGTATTTACAGTAAAGATGGCAGAAACCTATTACTTTACTAAATTCCAATATTCCACTTTAGAGTCCTGTCTGAAAAAAGCCTTCTTCTTTTTTAAGCAATTACTGAACTTACAGAGATTGGTATCCAACTCTAAACAGTTTCAACAAATTAATCATTCAGCCCCCCCCCCAACAGCACTCACAGCAGGAATCATCAATTGAGAGTTTAGTTTAGATCTTTAAACCTTCTAGGTTAATTAATCAATTCCACTAAATTAAGGTGATAAAATATAACCCATTCTTTATCAACCTGGTCAGGTTATGTGAAAAATACACTTAGAAAAATTATATTCCCCCAGTCTTCTTTTTTTAATTATATGTAATCTCCTCTCAGTTTATGTGTGTGTGTGTGTGTGTGTGTGTGTGTGTGTATCTATGTAACCAGGTTCCAAAAGGTATTCGAGAAGAACAATAGTTAAATCTTGGAAATTACCAAACAATTCATTGGGTAATCAATAGTCTTAATAAGTTCAGTTGTTCATTGAATTAAAATCACATTAACCTAGTTTCATCCAATACCTGAACAATATGGCAGATGGCAGTTAGTCTGTAAGTTTGTTGTATCTCTCTCAATTCAGAATGTTCTAGGTTATATATAGTCTTGGGGTATAAACTGTCTTATAATTCAATCAAAGATGAAAATTTATTTTGCTCATAGAAGATGATGCAAATAAGGTAAGCTTCCTTTAACAGCATAAAAGTTTCTTGAATTCTGGTTTTTAAAAGCTCTCCCAGGAAAAGGTAAATCAAAAAGCTTTAATTGTTGCAGAGGGCAAAAAAAAAGGAAAAAAGAGAGAGGACTCCCTCCATTCCAGCCAAAGTCAAAACAAAACAGTCCAATGAAGGTCAAGCGATGATTGTAATCCACATAAATCTTTGTGTAAAAGAGGGAGGAGAGAGTACAGAAAAGGAAAACAAAGTAGGGCTCCTCCAGAGTTTAATCGGCATTAATCAGAGTTTATAGTTGCTGCAATTATCCTGTCTGCTTTTATAGATCTTTCAAATCTATTTTAAAGCAGTGTGGGCCAGACAAGTGCAATCCACAGTTCATATCCATGAAGGTTATATTGAAATTAATTTTCTGAGCTTCCAAAAAGTAGAAAAGGAAAAAAAAATAGGTCCAGAAATAGTTTAAATTTCCTATTTCACAGTCAGTCAGCCGATAAAATCAGCTTTCCATTTGTAGGGAGGGAGGGGCAAGATGGCAGAGTGAAGGCAGCAGGATTTTGGAGCAGGAAACCCTGCTGGTCTGGTCGTGGCTTGTAAAGCTGCAAAAAGATCTTTAAAGCAGCAGAAATTTCCCTGCCGATAAACAGGGATCGGACGGGCCCACGGGGGTCTCAGATAACCTTCAGCATCACCTGAGAGAGGAGATCAGGAGAAGGAGGCGACGTGGACGAAGGCTAAGAGACCGCTGGCAAGCCGCAGCCACGGACAGGAGCTTTTTAAAGCGAAGCGAAGCTCTGCCAATGCCGTTTTTTTTTTTAATTTTTCTTTTATCTTTCATCTTCTGTTGAGGGAAGAGTCATGAACAGTAAATGTGTTTGGGAAACCAAATTTAAAGATCTTCACAACAACATCATCCACACTAAGTCCAATTAAACCTTCCCTAATAAGATAATGGGGCTTTGAACTCTTCATATTTTGACTGAACATTGTGCTGTAACAGTAAAGAAAGGGTTTTTTCCCCTTGTTTTTTTTCTTCTTTATTCACCGCTCTGTTAAAAGTAGCAAAGTAACAACAATCAATAATATCAAAGTAATGAAGCAGTTAATTATGGTGGAATAGTCCCCTGTTAACACACTATACAGAGGAGCTTAGGAGGATGAAGCGAGCTGGACAACGACTAGAGTGCAAATGGCAGAAGACTCGACTCTTATCCGACAGAACTTGCCATAGGAAGCATCTTGATTCCTATTGGGAGGCAATACGAGCCACAAAGAGATCTTTCTGTTCTGTACGTATTGTGTCTGCAGAGTCCCGTCTGGCAGAGTTGTTTAGGGTGGTCGGGGAGTTGATGAAGGCTCTTCCTGTGCCAAACCCCCTACTTAACCCAATGACAGCCTGCTGTGATGCGTTTAACATCCACTTTGCAGATGAAATCTCTCGGATAAGAGCTGACTTGGATCTCCTTGGAAGGGTGAGGAAGACGACTTGTCCTCTCAATCCATGTCCATCTTGGCTGGTAGTCCAGGGGGGGACACATTGAGGGTATTCCTTCGGGATGCAATCAATGCGTCCCTCAGGGAGGGTATGGTACCATCTTGTTTAAAGGAGGTGGCGGTCAAGCCACTCCTGAAAAAACACTCCCTGGACCCCCTGGATAGAAACAACTACAGACCAGTCTCCTTGCTACCTTTTCTAAGCAAGGTGATCAAGAGGGCAGTTGCTTCCCAACTTCAAGCCATCTTGGATGAAACCGATTATCTCAATCCATTTCAAACTAGCTTCAGGACAGGACATGGAGTTGAGACTGCCATGGTCGCTCTGACCGACGACCTCCACTTGGGCATCAACAGGGGCAGTGTGACCCTGCTGGTGCTTTGGATCTCTCAGCGGCTTTTGATACAATAGACCATTCCATCCTCTTGGATTGCCTGAGAGAGTTAGGAATTGGAGGCACTGCTTTGCAGTGGTTCCATTCCTTTCTCTCGGGCAGATCCCAGAGGGTGAGGCTCGGGGACAGCTGCTCTTCCAAAATTGAGCTTAATTGTGACATCCCGCAGGGTGACATTCTGTCCCCGATGCTATTTAATATTTATATGAAGCCGCTGGGTGAGATTTGGAGCCAAGCGGTGTCATCAGTACGCTGATGACACTCAGATATATTTCTCCATGACCAGATCATCAGCTCAGACTTCAGATGGCGTCTCTCATCTCAATGACTGTCTCAGAGCGGTAATGGATTGGATGAGGAAAAATAGATTGAGGCTAAATCCAGACAAAATAGAGGTACTGACGGTCACAGGCCTGGAACCAGGCCTGGGAATAAAACATCCAGTCCTGGATGGAGTCACACTCTCCTCTAAGGACTGTGTCCGCAGTCTGGGGTGCTCCTAGATTTGTCGCTTCACATGACTAGTCAGGTGAATGCGACGGTTAGGAGTACCTGTTATCAGCTTTGGCTGATACGCCAGCTGCACCCTTACCTGGACATGAAGGATCTGGAAACTGTGATACATGCTTTGCTAACCTCACATCTGGACTACTGTAATGCACTCTACATGGGGCTACCCTTTTGCCTAACCCAGAAACTTCAGTAGGTACAGAATATGGCAGCCAGGTTGGTAACTGGTACATCTAGGAGAGAGCATATAACACCTGTGCTCAAATCTCTCCACTGGCTGCCGATTGGTTTCCGGGCACAGTACAAGGTGTTGGTTTTAACCTTTAAAGCCCTATATGAATGAATGGCCAAAGTATGATAGTCTCAATCCCATCTTATCTCCGGGACCGCCTCTCCCCGTATGATCCCCCCACACACTTTGATCCTCTGGGAGGAACCTGTTGCAGCTTATGAAAACTAGGCTGTCACAGACCTCCCAGAGGGCCTTTTCTGCAACCGCTCCCAGACTTTGGAATGGCCTGCCAGATGAGATCCATCTCATCACTACTCTTGATAGCTTTAAAAAAGCAGTAAAGACGGATCTTTTCCAGCAGGCCTTCCCCGAATAATCTCCCAGCTCAATGCAGGTGGTTCGCTCACCCGTCCCTTTCTTGCCTCTGCCTGTTCTAGTTTTGTTTTACAGCTGTTTTTTGGAATGTATTTTGTTGTGCATTAGCTGTTTTAATCCTGTACTAGTTTAATTTAGTTTGGGGGGGGGGAGGGTTAAGGATTGGGTTGAAGGAGTGTTGTAAGTTGTTATCTGTTTTAATCTTGTTGTACGCCGCCCCGGTTGCTGAGCAGAGGGATGGGTTAAAAATAAAACATTATTATTATTATTATTATTATTATTATTATTATTATTATTATTTACATTTTAATCACTATAGAAAGTGACAAAAATTAATGTAACACTATAATGGGTAAAAGGGACAAATTACTTTCAAAAGATAGCTTAATAAGCTTCAGTACAGAGGAGATCTTGCCTCCCTGATACTGATGAAATGTTACTCCCATCATTCTCCACCACCCGGTAGCTGATAGCTCTGATGGTTGTGGGACTCGAGTTATTAAATGAACTACCCAAAGTGCTGAATGTATTGTTGGGAAATGGTTCATTACTTTGGGTTGTTCTTTGAAGTTCAAATAAAACCCAGAACAGATATATTGTCCCATATACAATGGAGCCACCAACTGCCACTGGTTGATGGGAATTCAAATCTAACAATATCTGAAGGGCCATAGGTTCTGTAGCCCTGGTACATAGCCTTAGTGGAGCCAATGGGAATGATGTAAGTTCTCCTTCTGGCCCTCTGTGTACAGAACCATGACATCTCTTTCTATAAATGAATCAATAGACAATGGAAAAGATTAAGGGGGGGCATAACAGACTTCTATTGGCAAGGAATTTCAAAGAACAAATTTGTTTGTTGTTAGCTGTCCTCAAGTCAATTCCGACTCATGGCGACCCGGAGGATGAGACATCTCCAAGAATCCCTATCTTCCACTGCCTTGCTCAGATCCTGCACACCCTTCCACATAACCCCCCTGATTGAGTTTATCCATCTGGTTTGTGCTCTTCCTCTCATTCTTCTACCCTCTACCATTCCTAGCATTAGTGTTTTTTCTAGTGATCTGTGCCTTCTCATTATGTGGCCAAAGTATGATAATCTCAACTTGATCATCTTTACTGCCAAGGAAAGCTGTGGTCTGATTTGTTCAAGAACCCATTTGTTTGTCTTCTTGGCTGTCCAGGGTATCCTAAGTACTCTTCTCCAGCACCACATTTCAAATGAATTGATTTTCTTTCTGTCTGCTTCCTTCACTGTCCAGCTCTTGCATCCGTACATGGTAATTGGGAATACAATGGCCTGAACAATTCTGACTTTAGTGCTCAGTTGTATGTCTTTGCTCTTCAGTATCTTTTCCAGTTCTTTCATAGCTGCCCTTCCCATTCCTAGTCTTCTTATTTCTTGACTGCAGTCTCTATTCTGGTCAATGTTTGATCCTAGATATGAGAATTCTTTAACTATTTCAATTTCCTTGTTGTCTAGGTTGAATTTGTGTATTTCTTTTGTGGTCATTATTTTTGTTTTCTTTATGTTCAGCATCAGATCTGCCTTTGCACTTTCATCTTTGACCTTTCTTATTAACTGTTCCAATTTCTGAATGTCTTCAGCTAATATTATGGTGTTGTTCACATATTTTAGGTTATTAATGTTGCTTCCTCTTCCTTTTTCTGATTCTAATTTTGCCTTTCTTATGATGTTTTCAGTATATAAGTTGAATAAGTAGAGTGATAGGATGCAGCTTTGCCTGACCCCTTTGCCTATTGTGAACAACTCTGTTTCCCCAAATACTGTTCTGACAGTGGCCTCTTGTCTTTGGTACAGATTCCTCATCAGGACTATCAGATGTAGTGGCACCTCCATGTCTTTGAGTGCATTCCATAATTTTTTGTGATCTATATAATTGAATGCTTTGCTGTGGTCTATGAAACATGTGCTGATTCTTTTTTGGAATTCTTTGGTGTGCTCCATTAGCCATCGTATGTTTGCAATGTGGTCCCTAGTGCCCCTTCCATTTCTGAATCCTGCTTGCACCTCTGGAATGTCTTTCTCCATGTATGGTTGGATTCTATGCTGCAGAATTTTGAGCATTATTTTGCTTGCATGTGAGATTAGTGCTATTGGCCTATAGTTGCTGCAGTCTTTTGTATCTCCTTTCTTGTGGATTGGTATGTATGTTGAGTGTTTCCAGTCAGTTGGCCATCACTTTTTTCCCATATTTGTTGGCATATTTCAGTTAGCTCTAAAGTTGCATCTGTCTGTAGGCACTGTATCAGTTCAATTGGGATATCATCTGTTCCTGGTGATTTATTTCTCATCCATGGGGGTTTGGTTTGCCCTCCCTCAAAGATGGCAAAAAAATGTGGATGGTCCCAAACCTTATTATTCAATGTCCACGAAATGTGCACATCCACATTATTGCATCTGTATGTATCAGCTGCTTTTGAATAATATGGGGGTTTGACATTCAACAGCTGGTCAAATCTATGGATCGCTAGCCTTCCAATGTGGTGGACCCACTGTATTTGATATGGAGGAACTTGCAAGTGCTGAGTATAAATAAAAACATTTGGATATTGTTCCACTCCAGACTAGCAAGTTCTCTAGATATATCTTCTGATATAAGTATTTTTAGAATCTTTTGAAGTTAAACTACTGTTACAGTATGATCGAATACCTGTCTAATGATGTTTGTTCCCCAGTAGATGTGTATAGGACTAGATCACAACTACTGTAATTTTCAAGGGAAAAACTGTTTTACTTACTTCTGAATATATCAGATATATGATTAAAAAGAGCAATAATGAGAAAACAATTTTGAAACACAGCATACTCTTAAAAAAGAAGAAGCAAATCTAATTAAAACAATTATGGTTGCAATCAGAGAAATTTACAATGGAAGACTGGGGGCCATCGTGGTGTAGTGCTTTGGGTTTCAAATCACCTCTTGGTAACCCATTTGGTGACCTTGGGCAAGTGACACCCTCTCTTCACAGAAGACAGTAATGTCAAACCTCCTGTGAACAAATCTTGCCAATAAAACCCTATGATAGTTTCACTTTAGGGTCACTATAAGTTGGTAGTGATCTGAAGGTACAGAACAACAAAACAGAAGATTACAGCTCCTCCTGAATGCACAAAATGGAACAACTGATATAGTATTTTGTATGGGATCAGACTGTCTTTACAATGTTGACATTTCCAGAGTTTTTAGATGAGGAATTGACAAATTGCAACCCTGATACTAATGGTATCCTTCCCTAGCATATTGCAAGGGAGGGTGAATAGGTGTGAATTTGCACAGGAAAGAGAAGACAATTGTCAATGTTAATGTGTGACAATCCACAGCAGTTTACATTACACTTACATGTAGACTAGCCCTGTGTGAAGAAGATTTTTTTTTTTTTTTACAAAGTACTTTCTTATCAGCCCTTAGGATGGGACAGCCTCACTTTTTCTGCATCTCTGTTTACATTTATACTTAAAGCCTATTTAGTGGATACTTGAAACTTGAGCAGAGTATAATATATGAAAAAGTTAAAGTAGACCTTAAAGTGAGCTAACATACCTATATGTTGCTGCATGTATAACAAATGTGTATGAATGCACACGCTGCGGCGGAAGAGACGCTGAAGGCGCACCTCCGGCGTCTTGTGGAAGGAGCACTATTTTAGTGCTCCTTCCAGGGCCTGAGAAGCTGCGTATTGGGGCCAATGAGTGCAGCTACCTCAGCCCCAATCCGCAGCTTCCCAGGGCAGCCCATGGCCGCCCGTCTGCTTAGGCCCTTACTTAACTTTATTTTTATTGAATTCTGAGGTATCTTTATTTCTTTCTGTCCCTCCAAATTCCTGAGCACCTTTTCACCTACATCTTCCCTCATATTTCTACATTCGCAATATATGAAAACCAGTTGTAGATAATTTCTAAATGCCTTTCTCAAGGCATTGTGGTTTATGAACTGAAACAGCAATTCCAAGAATACCATGCAGTTTAATTAGCAAGACAAGGAATCTCCTAATATGATCTATAATATGGATCCTTCATGCTTGTAAAAGTGTCTGAATATGTCTCAAACTCTTACACTATGGTGGATGCAGAAGAACCCATTCACTAGACTACTAAATGTTCTTCAGCATGTTGAGTCCTCTAAATGAAAGCAGATAAGTAATATATCAATTTTCTGATTCTATCACATTTTAGCAATGGTTGTATAATTTGTTGTTGTGGAAGAGTGGAACAATGTACACTTGGCCTGTTTTAGATCTCTTCTAAAGCATGTCCAGAGGAAAATGACCCAAATGGTGAAGTGTCTGGAAATCATACCTTATGATGAGAGACTTAGGGAGCTGGGTGCATTTAGCCTGGAGAAGTGATGATTAAAAGGTGATATGATAGCCCTGTTTAATTATTTGAAGAAGTGTCATATTGAGGATGGAACAACCTTGTTTTCTGCAACTCCAGAGAATAGGACACAGAGCAATGGATGCAAGCTACAGAAAAAGATATTCAACCTCAACATTAGGAAGAACTTCCTGACAGTAAGAGCTGTTCAACAGTGGAACACATTCCCTTGGAGAATAGTGGAGTCTCCTTCTTTGAAGGTCTCTAAACATAGACTGGATGACCACCTGTTGGGGGTGATTTGATTGTGTGTTGCTGCATGGCAGGAGGTTGGACTGGATGGTTCTTGAGGTCAAATTCTATGATTTTATGATTCTAAAGGGAAAAGATGTTCTTGAACAGTACACTCTTCACACTGATATGCAGTTTTGTTTCTTTCTGAAGCAGCAACTGTACCTACAAATTTTCATCAAATTTTACCAATATTTTAAAAAGTTATTGACAATTCTGTTTGTTGAACTTTTGAACTCTAGAGGTTAAAAAAAACCCTTGTATGATAGGAGTGGTAACTGCAAAAGATCAAGGGGTCATTTTTAAGTCCAAGGACCCTTGGGGGATGGTTGATAATAACAATTTATTTCTATCCTGCCCTCTACCGAAGCAATCGGGGTGGCTTATATCGATAAAATATCACAAAATACAACAAATAGAATCATAGAATTGGAAGGATCCTCATGGGCCATCTATCCCAAACCCCTGCTCAGTGCAGGATCTCCAGCTAAAGCATCCCCAGCAGGTAGCTGTTCAGCCTCTTTCTAAAGATGTCCAGGGAAGCAGACCCCACCACTTCTCAAGGCAATTGATTCTATTGCTAAACCACTCTTACTATCAAGAATTTCCTTCTAATGTTCAATTGAAATCTACTCTCCTGTAACTTCTAACCATTGAAATTAATCCAAAGTCGAGAGAAGTCCACTTCATGTTTTCAAAAATAGGAAAGGTTTTATGTTAAACCGTACAGAGAGAACTTGTGACCTATTTAAAAGGCACCTGGAGGCTTTTTGGTCACAAGAAGGTTGGTTTGGGAGTCTTGAGTTATCAAGGACCATAAAACATCCTTGGTAGGCTGCAAGTCACCTCCAGGCCCAGACTCTATCTATCCCTGCTCTATATAGTTTATCTGCCTTTGGGCAGCTATAATCCCTTCCTAAAGAATTATGCCTGCAAATTTCATCAGTTTGAAATGAAGCAGGGAAACAAAATTGTAGCCATCCTTGGATCTTCAATTAAAATCCAGGTTTTGATGGCATCATTTTCTGAAGTGCTGAAAGGAGGTCTGAAACTAATCTTGTAGATGGTGTTCATGGCATACATCTCCAATTTAGTCATATGACATATAAATATTTTAACAAACAGAATAAAATTATGGTCAAATGTTTCAATAATATCAGTTTTTATGTCTTTGAATTGAGAGAGATGTCTAACTTATTTGAATAATTTATTTCATCCTCTTTATTGCACCTGTCTGAGAGCGTAGATCTCATTTCAAACTCTGATAGTTCTCACCCTGCTTAAGAGAGAGGTTCCTTTCTATCAAGCTTCATCCATATGATGATTTCATTCCTGATGGCTAAGCCAATGTTGCATACCACTGAGATATGTGCCTGCCACCTCCTGTCACTTTTGGATTGCATTAATCCATCTCATCCAATTTCAAGCATTGTTATATACCCTTTGCTGAATGTGACAGTAGGGTGACTTTTCTCTTGGAAGCCAATTAATTGGCCTTTCTCTACTTGCCTTCTGGCCTTTCAGTTTCCTTTGAAGACACAGTACTAATCTCTGCCACATTTTAAATTTTGTTTACAGTCTTTCCATGATTATCCTTGGAAACCCATTGTCTATTGTGTTTTTGTTCTGTTTTCCTACCAAATAGGAAATACTTTCCATTATCTGAATGCTAATAATAGCTTCCCATCTATTTAGAAGTTTGGAGTTTTATTTGTAACTAGACACCTTTCTCATATTTCAAAAGTTAAGACATATATATAGGATGCAATCCTGTATATGTTTACCCAAAAAGACATAAAGGAAACCACTAGTACCTTTGAAATTAGCTGGAAAAAATAAATTTCTAGCACAAACTTTTTATGGATTACCATTATTGATCTATACTCAGAAGTAAGACCCAATGATTTCAGTGGAGCTTGTTCCCAAGTAAATGGAGATAGGATTTCAGTCTTAGGCTGCATCTGCACTGCAGATATAATGTAGTTTGACACTACTTTAACTGTCATGGATTAATATTGTGGGATTTGAGGATTTGTAGTTTGGTAGGGCACCAGAGCTCTTTCACACAGAAGGCTAAATATCTATAAATATATAGATATATGCAAATATATATGCAAAAACTATATATGCAATATATGCAATAAATTATATGTCAGGGATGTTTACACCTGTGAAGAGATCCAGGACTTAAATCCTGGAAGTCAGGTGGAGAGCATCTGGATAAAAATTAAAGGGGAAAGAAACAACAGGGATGTTATTGTGGGAATCTACTACAGACCCCCCAAGTAAGACTGAGGAATTGGATGATGCCTTTCTAGAACAAATGAACACACATTCAGAAAGGAGAGATGTAGTAGTGATGGGTGACTTCATCTATTCTGACATTTGCTGGAAGTCAAACTCAGCCAATAATTCAAAGTCTAGCAAATTCCTCACTTGCCTAGAAGACAATTTCTTTGTCCAAAAGGTGGAAGAGGCAACAAGGGGATCAGCTATTTTAGATCTGATCCTAGCTAACAGGGATGACCTGGTAAATGGGGTGCAAGTGGTGGGATCCTTAGGTCCACACTGCACACTGCAGCCCCAATCTAGTGTTTTTCCAGCCCCAAAAGAAGCAGCAAAATGCAGGTCCTTTTGGGGGTGGAAGAAAGGTGCCCTTTTCACTGCCAACATGGCTTTTCCTGATTTCTATGGCATGGCACGTGTAAATGCCATGCCGCAGGAACATCATAATGCTGCCCGCCATCTGGTCAAGCAGGCTGTGTGACGCCAGCTTGAGAGCAAAGTCAGGGCCACACCTCCTCGCTACCCTGAAGCTGGCATTTCTTGCCAGTCTGCTTTCCCTCATACTTTAGTTGATCTCAAAGGTGCTACAAGATCTCTCTACATACTATTCTACAGACTAACATGGCTATATCTTTGAATTCTATACTGAACTAAGTAGCTGATACAGAATTCCTACCCATAATATCAATTACTGTTATTCACATACTGATGTGTAGTTCAAATATGTACGTGTTCAGTGCAATCTGGAAGAATGTTGTATTACTGTTTTTGGCAGCACAATTATCAAATGTCCCACTAGCTTTAGTTGGCACAGGAGTGTAATATTAGTCACTGATTAAATTCTGCTGGTCCTGTTTCTTTCATTAACGTTATGTGAAGTCTGAAGAGCTATATGATCCAAAAGTAAATTATCTTCATTATCAACAATACGTTCTGAGATTTCCGAATTGCATTCAAATACAAAATATATACTTTAAAATATTTTTACAGGTATTTAATAGGCCTTGTAATTAATAAACTGCAATCACAAAAATCTCAAGGCCAGCCTAGATATGGTGGGTCAGCTGCATAGATTTATTTGTATGTCAGTTCTGTTCACATAAAGCATGGAAAGGAGCACATGGATAAGGAGAATGAAGTTATCCTTTCTCCTTGGTGTTGCTCCCCAATGGTCGATTACTTGAAGCAGTTTTCCCTCAGCCTTGCTCTGATATTGGAAGCAAGTCAATTTGAGGGGAAAATATTCTTAGGGGAAAATAGTATGACAGAGAGGTGAGATTTGCTTCCTCACCCACATACTCGCATATTACTCTTGTAGAAACATATCTTCTCTGCTTTTCACATTGTATGCAAATACACATATTTAAAAAAACCCTATCTGTTATAAAGAGGACAAAATAGAGAAAATCTATTCAACTAGGAATAGATTTTCTGGTGTGTGTTCACATGTGCATGATATACTTTAACGATAGGGACATTCTTCCCCATTTTCTTACAGACATTTTTCTCTCCTCCTCCCCCACAAAAAATCTTGGCATAGTTTTGTGTCCATATTTCCAAACTTGCACATGTTTTTGAATTGTACACATTTTGTCACCCATTGACTAAAGTGTGTATGCATTTTAGAAATGTGCATATTGGCAAGCAACTGCTATTGTTTCATGGAATGCTTCTCATTTCCAGATATTTGTAAATTTCCTGTTGCAAATTACATCTACATCTGGATTTTCAGGAAATGGATTGACTAAACCTATTCTTCCCCTGTAATTGACAGAGTATATTCCAGTTGAACCATAGAGAGGGAGCTGTCATCTGAGTTAGCAACCTCACACTGAATATCTCAAAGTACAATCAGTCCTCTGAATTCACAGATTTTGGTATCTATGGGGTGTCCTGACACCAAAACTCAGCAGATGCCAAGGGTTTGTTACTTTCTTGGTTCTGATGTCTGAAGAGGATGCTAAGCCTCTGTTTGCTTTAGGAGAACATTTAGACTTAGCTCAAATAGAGATACATAGAACGACCAGTCTTAGGGGACCTATCCCAACTTTTACATGGTCCCAAAGTACATAGAACTCCAGAGACAAGTTTCTAATAAAAACGAGTTTTATTTAAAGGGGGAGTAAACACACCACTCAAGCAAATAACCATGGACATGCACAAGGATTATAGAAAGGTGGGAGGTTGGAACAGATGTAAGGCTTCACTAATAGTGATAATTACCTATGCAGATCTTGATGCCAATTGAAGTGGTTCCGGGAAAAGATAGAGAACTCAGTCAGTCCCATGGCAAGTGGGAATGGCCAGCGACAGAGGTGATAGTCAACCAAACTGACAGTGTTTCTGGCTGCTACTGGACTGATCTAGGGACTTGCTGAAAAGTCCCAATATTTATACCTAAAATTATGCCTTGGAGGCAGATTCCAAGAGGTTGAAAAGACCAATCCAGTCCAACCCCCTGCTATGCAGGAACTCCCAATCAAAGCATCCCCAACAGATGGCTATCCAGCCTCTGCTTAAAGACCTCCAAGGAAGGAGACTCCACCACACTCCGGGGGAGTGTGTTCCACTGTCAAACAGCCCTTACTGTCAGGAAGTTCCTCCTAATGTTAAGGTGGAATCTCTTTTCCTGGAGCTTGCACCCATTGTTCTGGGTTCTTGTCTCTGGAGCAGTAGAAAACAAGCTTGTTCCCTCCTCAATATGACATCCCTTCAAATATCTAAACAAGGCTATCATATCACCTCTTAACCTTCTCTTCTCCAGGCTAAACATCTCCAGCTCCCTAAGTGTTTCCTCATAGGGCATGGTTTCCAGACCCTTCACCATTTTAGTTGCCCTCCTTTGGACACGCTCCACTTTCTCCACAACCGTTTTGAATTGTGGTGCCCAGAACTGGACACAGTATTCCAGGTGAGGCCTGTCCAAAGCAAAATAGAGTGGCACTATTACTTCTCTTGATCTAGACACTATACTTCTATTGATGCAGCCAAAAATTGCATTGACCTTTTTAGCTACTGCATCGCACTGTTGACTCATGTTCAACTTGTGGTCTACCTGGACTCCTAGATCCCTTTCACACGTAGTCTCATTCAGCCAGGTGTCCCCCATCGTATATCTGTGCTTTTCGTTTTTCCACCCTAAGTGCGGTACCTTACATTTCTCCGTGTTGAACTTCATTTTGTTAGCTTTGGCCCAGCTTTCTAGTTTGTTCAAGTCATTTTGAATGTTGAACCTGTCTTCTGGGGTATTAACTACTCCTTCTAATTTGGTATTGTCTTAAAATTTGATAACTATGCCCCCAATACTGTCATCCAAGTCATTGATAAAGATGTTGAATAGCACTGGGCCCAGGACAGAGCCCTGTGGCACCCCACAGGTCACTTCTTTCCAGGTTGAAAAGGTGCCATTGTTGAGCACCCTTTGGGTTCGGCCAGTCAACCAATAACAAATCCATGTAACAGTTACTTTGTCTAGCCCATATTTTACCAGTTTGTTTGCAAGAATGTCATAGGAAACCATGTCAAAGGTCTTACTGAAATCAAAATATACTATATCTACAGCATTCCCTTCATCTACAAAGCTGGTAATTTTATTTAAAAAAAAAAAGAGAGAGAGAGAGAGATCAGATTTGTCTGGCTTGACTTGTTTCTCTGAAACCCATGTTGACTTTTTGTGATTATGGAATTACCTTCCAGGTGTTCACAGACTCTCTATTTAATGATCTGCTCCAGAATCTTTCCCAGTATTGATGTCAGACTAACTGGATGATAATTATTGGGATCCTCTTTTTTTCCCTTTTTGAAGATGGGGACAACATTTGCCCTCCTCCAGCTGCTGGGACTTCTCCTGTTCTCCTGGAGTTCTCAAAGATGATTGCCAATGGTTCTGATATTACATTTGCCAGTTCTTTTAGTACCCTTGGATGTAATTAATCTGGTCCTGGAGACTTATATTCATTTAGATTAACCAGATATTCCTGAACTATCTCTTTACTTATTCTGTGCTGAAATTCTCCTATTCTGTCCTCTGCTCCATTATCCTCAGGTTGAGCACCCTTTGCCTTTTCTGAGAAGACAGAAGCAAAATATGTGTTGAGTAATTCTGCCTTTTCTCTGTCCCCTGTTAACTTTTTGCCACCTTCCCCACACAGTGGCCCTACCATTTCCTTCTTCTTCCTTTTGCTGCGGACATACCCCCCCCCCCCAAAAAAGCCCTTTTTATTGTTCTTAACCTCTCTAGCAAGCCTGAGTTCATTCTGTGCTTTAGTTTTTCTGACTTTACCCCTACACGTGCTATCTATTTGTTTGAATTCTTCTTTGGTGATTTCCCCATTTTTCCATTTGTTGTACATATTCCATTTAAAACTTAGTTCACTTGAAAGTTACTTAGTCATCCATCCTGGTTTCTTGAGGCACCTCCCATTATTCTTCCTCATTGGAACTGTTTGAAATTGTCCCTTCAGTATCTCCCTTTTGAAAAACTCCCATCCATCATGAACTCCCTTCTCTTTTAGTATTCCTGACCATGGGATCACCCCCAGTATTTCTCTAAGTTTGCCAAAATCAGCTCTCCTAAAGTCTAGAATGTGTGTCTGACTATGCCTGGCTTCTCCTTTCCACTGTATAATAAACTCCAGGAGAACATGATCACTCCCACCTAAGGATCCAACCACTTGCACCCCATTAACTAGGTCTTCCTTGTTAGGATCAGATCCAAAATAACTGACTCCCTTGTTGACCCTTCCACCTTTTGGACAATGAAATTGTCTTCAAGGCAAGTGAGGAATTTGCTAGACCTTGAGGATTTTGCTGAGTTTGAATTCCAGCAAATATCAGGATAGAAAGGCATCATCCAATTCCTCTGAATGAGTCGGGGGTCTGTAGTAGACTTCCACAATGAGATCCCTGTTGTTTCCCTCCCCTTTAATTTTTATCCAGATGCTCTCCACATGGCTTCCAGGATTGATGTCCTGGATTTCATCACTGGTGGAAATATCCCTGACATATAATGCTATTCCTCCTCCTTTCCTGTTTGGCCTGTTTCTCTTGAAAAGGTTGTACCCCTGTATTTTTACATTGCAATCATGAGCCTCATCCCACCAGGTTTCAGTGATGCATTTTATTTCATATTTGTTTTGTTGTGTTAGGTGTTCAAGTTCATCTTGTTTGTTTCCCATGCTCCGTGCATTAATGTAAAGACATCTAACTTTTACTTGCTGCCTGGGCATGTTTTTTTTTTGTTTTTTTTTTTGCCTCCCACTGTTGGGTCCTTGCACTGTTTGCCTTGTATATGACAGTTTGACTGTTTTTTCTAGTCCTTTTGTCTTGCAGAACACTGTCTCCCTTCCCCAAATAACTCAGTTTAAAGCCCTCCTGATCAAATTCTTGAGATTGTTGGCAAAAATGTTTCTCCCAACTGGCGTGAGATGCAGCCCATCTCTTGCAAGAAGTCCGCCCTCATGGAACTGCAGCCCATGATCAAAGAATCCAAATCATTCTCAGCTACACCATCTGTGGAGCCAGTTGTTGACATTTGCTATTTTCCTCTCTCGTCTTGGACCATGCCCTTCAACTGGCAGAAGAGATGAGATGACAATCTGCATCCATTTTTTTCATCTTCTTATCCAGAGCCTTGTAATCCCTTGTGATGTTGTGAAGACTGTGTCTTGTTGTGTCCTTCATTCCCACATGAACCAAAAGGAAGGGGTATTGGTCAGTAGGCTTGACCAGTCTTGTCAGCCTCTCTGTCACATCTCGGATCTTTGCCCCAGGGAGACAACACACCTCCTGAGACATCTTGTCAGGCCCACAAACCACTGCTTCTGTACCCCTCAGCAAGGAGTCCCCCATGACGACCACATGCCTCCTCCGAGGTTTAGCAGTGACTGTTTCCTGTGGTGGAGCTCCCAGGATTCCCTGCTCTGTCCCTGAATTCTGTCCATGCTGCTCTTCCTCATCTTCCTTTATAAGGGAAAGAGCTTCAAATTGATTCTGTAGCTGTAAGCTCCCGGAACGATACCTGGTCTCCCTACTTCTGTGCGTGACATTCCTCCAGTTGTCTACCTCCTGCATATGTGAAGTAACCTTCTCTTCCCCAGCAACTTCCTCTGTGTGGTCCCTGTCCAAGACAGTTCATTCTGTTCTATTCAAGAAAACCTCCTGCTCCCTAATATGCTGAAGTGTAGCTACCCATGCCTCCAGCTGCTGTACTTTCTCTTCCAAAAGGGCTACCAACTTGCACTTGGGGCATGTGAAGTTCCCCACCTCTGTAGGCAAGAAGACAAACATCCCAGAAGTGTTGCAGGTAACGGCAACAGTTCCCTCAGTGTCCATACTGAGAAGTCTTAATTAGTTCCTGAAACAGGACTATGGCCTTCCTCCTCAAAAAAATCCCTCACTAAACACCAGTGTCAAAGGCTCCTGATGACCTGAACTTTTTACCAATCGCTGACGGTGATAAAAAGAGAGGAGTTGTATAGAGCTAGAATGCTTCTTTCACTCCCTAGTGACTCACAAGTGTGACTCACAGAAGCTCCACCTCCTCAGCAGCAACACAATCTCCCCAATAGTTTTTAAAAGTTCAACAACACAATCTCCCCAAGAGTTTTTAAAAGTTCAAAAACTCACCCCCTTAGAATGGCTGCCCTGGAACTGCTCTCCTCCTCCTCCTCCTCTTCTCTAGCAGGAACTTGCCTAGAAGAGTCTAGAAGGCTCACAATAGACACACATTTCCAGGCAGAGGGGATTAGTGTGCAGGATTGCTTGTGCTTTGTTTATCTATATCTGCCACCCATTGTCCTAAAGCCTTGGGTCTCATCGCCTCCTCCAGAATGTTTGGAATCAATGAATCAAACCAGGGCCCCATGCAACTCCTGCATTGCTAGTTTATGTGTGAGAGCTATAGTGTCCACATTTTGGGGTTGTAGAAGGGTTGTAGAAGGGTTATCCAGCCTATGTTTTATTATATTTCTGATATCAAAAGATGAGGGGTGTTCAGGGTACTTATGGGCCCTAATAGGCCCAGTGTACTATTAACCAGTATTCACATGCTTTAAAATAATACGTGAAGCTGACTTCTTTCTTATACAGACTAAGGGGGGTTGCAGACTGCCAGAAATAGTGCAAATTGAATCCACTTTTAGGGTTAGGGTTAGTGCTAGGGAATCATGGGAATTTTTTTTTTCCTGAGACATTGAGCCTTCTGTCAGAGAGCTCTGGTGCCACAATAAAATACAGTTCCCATGATTCCCTAACCCTAAAAGTGGACTCAATTTGCACTATTTCTGGCAGTTTGCAACCTCCCTAAGCTACAATGGCAGTACTTCCTCATATCTTTGAGATCACATTTTACCTATAACCAAATAGAATAACCATGCAGTTGAGTAAGGGGGGTTGCAGACTGCCAGAAATAGTGTGAATTCAGTCCACTTTTAGGGTTAGGGTTAGAGTTAGGGAACCATGGGAACTGTATTTTATTGTGGCATCAGAGTTGTCTGACAGAGAAGGCTCAATGTCTCAGAAAAATAACAGTTCCCATGATTCCCTAGCACTAACCCTAACCCTAAAAGTGGACTGAATTCACACTATTTCTGGCAGTCTGCAACCCCCCTAAGTGTATGTTAAGAGTTCATGCAAAATTCACTATTTTCAACAGTTTTAAAATAATGGCAAATATTTAATGTATACAAATAGTGTAGGGAAATATATAAACACCTGTTTGATTCTAAAGGAAATTCAGAGATTGTGTGCGGTATACACAAGCCACCTTGTACACTGAAAACAAGTGTAAGGTAGTCATGCATTCATGATGACTAAACCAACCCCCAGAACCAGGCTAGCCATGTATGATCACTGTGTGAATGGCAATGAGAAAGAAAGATTTTGAAAGCACCACAACTGAGTGTAGGCTACAACTGGGAGCATGGATGTTGGTTGGATTACAAGCCGCACCCTTGGCCCAATATAGTTGCGAAGTTCTTGTAAGCAGGAAACCTAACAAGATTGTGTTCTTGCTCACAGGAGCTGTTTAACACTATTGAATCAAACACAGTTAAATAGACCACATCAGAGCCTCAAAGCATGAAGATCTAGGTTTTTTCAGGTTCTCAGGGACACTGGCTGATAGAGCTTATTTGGACACTAACATCCCCTTCCTATTTCTTGGCCTATGCAGTGTCCCCATGAACTCCAACTAGCAACACTGAGGGGAGAAATCCAGGGGATTTTAAGGGCTAAAACAAGCAGGACAAAGGTATGAGATTGCATGGGTAAGGTAATCTGGTCTGGCAATATTCAAGGTGAATGGGAGAGGATTATGTCATTAGCTGGCCCATCAAGTGAGACATCTAGGCCATTATTGCTCATTCTTCTGATTATGGAGGTGATGATGGTCCATTTGCAACCCCCACACTATCTGCCTGGCTTTGGGGATTGGGGTTTCTCTGGTCTTCCAAATGACCTAGACCTGCCTGCTTTGCCATAATAATAATAATAATAATAATAATAATAATAATAATAATAATAATAATTTTTATTTATATCCCGCCCCTCTGCTAGGCAATCGGGGTGGCGTACAACAATTCAAAACATCAAAACAAATAAATCAGAATCAAATCCCTTCCCTCATCCCCCCCCCAACATACTAACAAATTAAATAAGTGATTAAAAATATACAATTTAAAAATACATGATTATCAATATCATTGTGGTCCTCCGAGGGCTACAAGGTGGGAAAAACGCTGCGTGGATTAATCAGAGTACATCATGGGCCATTTTCATTGGGGGCTGCAAGTAGAAAGGCAGTCCTCCACAGCCTCCAAAAATGCCCCCGCTCGCGGGGAGGATGTTGTCAGGTGGCGTTTTGTAGCCGCCGGTGCTCCTCCTGACAGCCACAGAGGCGGGAGGCTCAGGCCGCTCAGCTGGTCTTCAGAGGACTGCGTGATAAAAAACAAACCTCTGCAGCCTCCAAAAACGTCAGGCCAGGTATTCTGGAGGGGAGGGGGGAGTGCAAACACACCCACCCCAAGTCCCCTTCTCTGCCTCTGCTGTAGCCAAGATGGTCGGGCTGGCAGCATCCTTAAGAAGGCTCTCCAAGAGGCCAGATGTTCCAGAGGGGAGGGGGGAGTGCAAACACACCCACCCCAAGTCCCCTTCTCTGCCTCCGCTGTAGCCAAGATGGTCGGGCTGGCAGCGTCCTTAAGAAGGCTCTCCAAGAGGCCAGATGTTCCAGAGGGGAGGGGGGAGTGCAAACACACCCACCCCAAGTCCCCTTCTCTGCCTCCGCTGTAGCCAAGATGGTCGGGCTGGCAGCGTCCTTAAGAAGGCTCTCCAAGAGGCCAGATGTTCCAGAGGGGAGGGGGGAGTGCAAACACACCCACCCCAAGTCCCCTTCTCTGCCTCCGCTGTAGCCAAGATGGTCGGGCTGGCAGCGTCCTTAAGAAGGCTGTCCAAGAGGCCAGGTGTTCCGGAGGGGAGGGGGGAGTGCAAACACACCCACCCCAAGTCCCCTTCTCTGCCTCCGCTGTAGCCAAGATGGTCGGGCTGGCAGCGTCCTTAAGAAGGCTCTCCAAGAGGCCAGATGTTCCAGAGGGGAGGTGGGAGTGCAAACACACCCACCCCAAGTCCCCTTCTCTGCCTCCGCTGTAGCCAAGATGGTTGGGCTGGCAGCGTCCTTAAGAAGGCTCTCCAAGAGGCCAGATGTTCCAGAGGGGAGGGGGGAGTGCAAACACACCCACCCCAAGTCCCCTTTTCTGCCTCCGCTGTAGCCAAGATGGTCGGGCTGGCAGCGTCCTTAAGAAGGCTCTCCAAGAGGCCAGATGTTCCAGAGGGGAGGGGGGAGTGCAAACACACCCACCCCAAGTCCCCTTCTCAAGGTGGCACTTGGGGTTTATTGCATAGTACATCTGGGATTATGTGGAATTCATAAACACAAAAATTCAGAAAAATGCACTTTTGGTAACACCACCCACCCTACAGAGTTTCTAACAAAGAAGAAAAAGAAGCTTTGGGGCTATGCAGATGGGTGGCTCTGGGCCTCCCCTGCTAGCAGTGGATCGGGGCCATGACAACCACATGCTGCGGCCCTGATCCTCCCTTTTGCCACCCCTAAAAGAGTGGTAAAATGCCACTCCTTTTAGGGGCGGCAAAAGGCTGCCCTAAGAGCTGGTGCTGTGGTTCGTCTGTGCCCTTTCAGCACAGAGTGTCTACGCGCTGTGTCAGGAGGGCATTCTGATGCTGCATACCATGCACATGGCCTAAGGATGGCATTGGGCTGGGTTTGGGGTGTCCAGCGTGCAGCTGCCCCACCCCAACTCCACCCCCAGGCCAGCCCTTTGGGCCGGTCTGCAACGCCCCTTTGTCTTTTTTTGTAAACAATCAAACCATATATAAGTAGCATTTTTTACACTATCTATCCATAATCAAATACATGATTTAATGTAGGGGACAGAAGAAAAGCATGAGTATTGGTTAGAATTATGCTGGAAGAGAGAGGGTGTAAGGAACAATGAGCAAGTCACAGGCTGCATCCACACAGCAGAAATAATCCAGTTTGGTACCACTTTAACTGTCATGGCTCAAGGCTATGGAATTCTGTGAATTGTAGTTTGTTTGGGCACCAGAACTGTCTGGCACAAGGGCTAAATGCCACACAAAACTACAGTTCCCAGAATTCCATACCACTGATCCATGGTGGTTAAAGTGGTGTCAGAATGGATTATTTCTGCAGTGTGGAACCAGACACAATGAAATAAATTGTGCTTAAACTGTTAGAAAGTAATATGTAATTTAGCAATTAGTGAGTATAGTCACTCAAAGGTTGCTAACTGTGGGCTCAAGCAGACCGGGCTTGATTGGCCCAGGACTGCAACAACAAGACTCCATAGTCCCTAGGGCACCCACTACCACAGTTCTCAATGGGCTGTGAAAAGGAGTGGTTTCTCACCACTCCTTTCACAGCTGTTTTTGGGCCATGTTTGGTGGCCCTGGCATGGCCTACATGTGGTCTGGGGGCGTGTATCGTGTACACACCCCAGCCCTGGATTGTCCCAGTGGCAGCCCTTTTGGATCATCTATTTGAAATCCTTGTTCCATTAAAACCAAGCTGTTTGATTGTCTAGGGTCAGCTTCTCCATCCATGTGATGGAAGCTGCAAATTGGGAGTGAGGCAGCTGTGTGCACCTGATCAGAATTAAATGTCATTTAATTGGGGGCCATTAATGTGCTACTTTGTACTTTAGCTTTTATTATACATTGCAGTATAGTACTGGACAAGTTCAGAAGGCTTTCAAAGATATGCTTTAAAAACTGTTCTAATAGACTAATACCTTAAATGAAACATTTAAAAAAACTTTTATGATATGGTCAGCAAAACACTAGGCAGAGTGGATTTCACTAACAGCCAATCCTGGTTCAGGCTAGCTGTAAAGGAGGGGCTGCTGTGGGAGAAGTTACTATAAAAAGGGAAGCAGGGCATCAGAATCAAGAGAGAGAATGTGTCAGTTTAAAAGTCAATTCAGAGCTGTTCCGTTCTGAGAGTAGTCACTTGGAATTCAGGCCAGTGTACCTTAGTGGAATTCATAGTTTTGTTAAAGGAGAAGAAGATTAATAATATGAGAGAAGAAGTTTAAAAGAAGCAAAAATAGTTTAGGCTTGAAAAGTTAAATGAGAGTAGGAAATAAGAAATAAATTGTATCTATTAAAGTACTATAGCTGCTGTAACTATATGACTTGTGAAACATTCTTAAAAAAATACAATCTTAACACATGCTTGTATATAAAGTTAATGTCTATTTGTTTCCAGAAGAGTATTGTCCTACATGAATTTATAACAGTAACTTCACAGACAACAGGTTACCAAAGATAAAACATATATATGGGAAGCACACTGGGGAGCCCAACCCTAATTAATTTAAAGGAAAGTGTATTAAAGGCAGAAGTGGAGCAAGTGTCAAGTACCAAGGGGCCTTTGGATATGAGGTGAAAAGACACCCTTGAAACATTGACAGGAAGATTGCCCTGTCATGCCCTGTACATGGTTGATCTATGAGAGAGAACTACAAACTTACAACAATATTATATCTTGAACTATTTCATTGCAGACAGTTCTACCATATAAAAAAAATACAGAAAACATGCCTTCCAAATTTTTCTTAACTTTAATTTTACCTTCTGTAGCCTTAATAGTCATAAATTAGGCACCAATATGCACAAGCTGCCCTTTATACACCCAAATGATATGATAGATCATCTGTACAAATGACAGAGTTAACCCAGATAGCATGCATAAGTAATGTAACTAAAAGGCAAATTACAGTATCCAACATTAATTGCTGCATGTCCATATGTAGAAACCATATGCCAGTGTATGTGTCATTTACAGCCTGCATTTTAATGAGTTTTGACACAATCACCAAACAGTATTTACAGACAAATGATTTAGCAAGAGCAAAACATTACAGTACATTCCAAGAAACTGTTTGTTTTGAGTCTAGTATCTCCTGGGTTTTGCTTAAAGGTATTTGCTGAACATTAAAATGACCTCCATATATCTCCTGAGTATGTGGAATAAATGAGATCTCTTTGATTGATTAGCCAATTAAAACAACATTTTCTAGCTTATACACCTGCATATTAATTAGTGTTATATTCAGAAAATGGAAAGAATTAAAGAAACAAATATATCAAAGACTTGGACAGCAGGGTTATTCATCTCTGTGTATGTTTATGCATGCTTGTATAGGTGTATGTTTCACTCACAAATCTACATTCTTCTTCAAGAAAAGAATAACTTATAATGCTAGTTAGTATTGTGCATGCTTCATGTAAACATGTTTATAAATGTTTTTAACCAAAATTATTCCCAGTTGGGAAATAAATGGCAAGAGAACATAAATGGCAAGAGAACCCTATTCTCACAATGTGGGCAGTATGAAGCTAAAGGACCATAGAGAACATGGGCTATGAACCAAATGGTCTTCCAGTGGCTCTGGAAAACAGGTCTAAAATGAAATGATGCTCTAAATCAGTGGTTCCCAAACTTCAGTCCTCCAGATGTTTTGGTCTTCAGTTCCCAGAATTCCTGACTGTTGATCAAGCTACCTGGGAAATCCTGAAGAGGTAGCAAGAAGTGTTTGAAGATATTGACAATGTCGTCTACAGGTAGAGCAAGGACAATCAGCTTTCACTTGTCTGTATAAGTTCAGACTAAAAGTGGGAAAATATTTATTTATTTATTTAGAGTATTGATACCCTGTTCTTCAGCCACAAAGGCCTTCAGAGCAGTTTACAGTTTGCTAATTTGACAGTTACCTGCCTGCAGGCTTACAATCTAAAAAAACTTGACACAAAAGGAGAAGAGAATGGTAGTGGGGAAAGGGATCAACTCCAGCAGATATTGTTGGTTCTTCTTTCCCTCCAGGGCCAGGGTAGTAGCAGTAATGGAGGGAGGGACTTTCATCTGCCTCTGGGCTAGGCATGGTGGAGCTGTGGCTGCCTCTTCTTGTCTCCCTCCAAAGCCAAGGTGATGGTAGCTGGAATGGAAGGCAGGCCTCTCATCTGCCTCTGAGGCTAGGCATGGTGGAGCTGTGCCTGCCTTTCCTTCCCTCCCTCAAAGCAAGGATGGTAGCAGTTAAAATGGAAGAAGGGCACTTCAGCTGTCCATGGGGCTAAGCATGGTAGAGCTTTTTAAAGCTTTTCTTGCTTATGAAGAAATAGGAGGGAGGGAAGGAGGGATAGGTAGAGAAGGAGAAGGAGGTAGAGGCACTACTAATACTACTGTCTTAGCTTCTTGGCTCACAGAACTCTAAAAGTTTTCTTTATTTTATCAGGAAAGGAAACAGAGTATTCATAGTTGTCAATTGCCCACCATAAGTCTGAAATGTTAGAAATATCATAATATATTATTCTGCCAACTGCAGTATGGAAGGCATGGTAATAAACAAAAGGAAATTTTGACATTAAGCTGTGAAGTGAGGGAAGAAGTTTTCACTGGATAAAGAAAAAGACATTCAATAGGGAAATTTAATATGGTCAGTGATGTGAATAAAACAGATGGTTTTCATAATAATGCCTGGGCAGAAGTGAGAATGTGAAAGTGCAATTAAAAAAAGACATCCAAGAGTAAAAAATTGTGGAAATTTGAGTGACAAAAACACAATGATGGATTATACAAGAGTAAAGCTGAGAAAGACTAGAGAAATATAAAGGTAATAACAGAAATGGGGGGAAAACACAAATCAGGGACAATGGTTTTATCAATGATGAAGAAGGACAAATTTTATTATTCAGAGACCAGATATGGTGAAGATATGGAACTTCAGGAACTGTCCTTTAAACACAGTTGTGAATTTCCAACTTTGCACTGAACACCTCTAAAGTCAGATGTCACAGGAGTCCTAGTTCTTCAATGACTACAATATGTAAGCCATGATAGTCTGTGCCCTCAAACTACATTAACTCTTTAGAAGTTCTGCAAGATGCTTCTCTCTCTCCCTCCCTCCCTCTCTCTCTCTCTGTCTGATGTGTGTGTGAGACAGTGAGAGTGAGAGCAAGAGCAAGAGTGAGAGAGCAAGAGACCTGTTGACATGCCAATCTCAATAATTTCATAGGGTTTTCTTAGGCAAAGAATACTCGTGATAGTTTTGCCAGTTCCTTCCTCTGATTCTGCTTGCACACATATCTTTCCAGAACTCCAGGTGTTAATACAGTTGAATGAATGCACTGCTCACAGGCAAAGAAACTTCTATACATATCCCCCAAAGATTCTCCAAACATGTTTACATGTTTTAGAAAAAAAAATCTAAAATTTCATACATTCTCTATTTTAAACTTCAATTTTCCTTTTATTTGTTCTTCCTCTTCTTTACAAATATTCTTCCGTTACTATCGCGTACTTATGGTACGACAAGGCATCAGTGAACAAAGATTTCAAACATCACTGCATCAGAAGAGCGTTATTGAAGGTATGGACAAAAATAAAAAAGAAACACTATAGAAACTTCCCTCTCAGGAAGTTATCTTTGGTAGAAGTAAAAAAGATAATAGAAAATGGATAAGGTACCAGGACATCATAGCAAAACTAGGAAAAGAAGTACGCATAATGAAAACCAAAAAACAATTGGACCTGGAAGGAATCAACAATAATTGGTTTTTATATTTACAATTAAAAGAAAGATTCAAACTAGATATGAAAACAAATGGTTTCGAGGAACAAAACACAGAGCTGGATAAGATAATAATGGACAAAGATGGGCATCATATAAAGAAATACTATAAACTATTTACAGCAAGAGAGTTAGAACAAGAAACAATCAAGTGAGTAATGGTAGATTGGGCAAGTGACATGAAGAAAAATATAGAAATTGAAAATTGGGAAAAAGCATGGTCACACATAAATAAGTTTACATTATGTCAAGACTCAAAAGAAAATTTCATAAAAATTATGCACCGGTGGTATCTTACACCAGACAGATTAAATGCAATATGCAATACAGGGAAAAGGAATTGTTGGAAATGTGAGAAAAGAAAAGGTACATTTTCACATGTGGTGGAGATGCCCAAGAGCAAGAAGGTATTGGGGAAAAATAAGTATGACGATAAGTGATATATTAGGCATAAAAATACCCAAGTGCCCAAAACTTTCTACTGAACATGTTAAATGATCTGGACAAGAAAGTAGAGAAAAAATTTGGCCGTATCCTATTATATATGATCTCAATTGCTAGGATAGTCTAAGCAAGATATTGGAAATGTAAATAAATTCCCAATATAGAAGAATGGTTATTAAAGATAAGGGAGGCTATGAGAATGGACGTGCTTACAACTTTAATTCAGGATAAGTCAATAGAAAAGGTAAAAAAACAACAGTGGGAACCAATTGGGAAATATGGTATAAGAAAAGGAATGACTAGAAAATAGGGAAACAAGGAAAAATGATTAGGGAATGCAGTAAAAGGTTTAAATTAAGAATAAAAAATGACTATAGAGATCAATAAGAGTAAAAGTGGATGAATATGTCAGGAGAGAAATGTAACATACAACAAGGAAAGATAAGAACAGATAAAAAATTAAGCTAGAAAGTGGATGAGAAAATGTAAAATAAGGAAATGTATCAATACAAATGTGATTTAGAACCAAACTATTTGAAAAGAATAGCAACAGAGGAAGCAATTTAAATTTATATAATTTAGATAAAAAGATATAGCCAACCTCACTTTATTTAACAAAGAAGAGAGTAGAAAGAAAGTAACAATCGGAAGAAAAGGTTAATCAAACCGGAAAGAAAGAAGATTCAAAAGACAATAACTAATTTTAGAAATAGGTTTGTTATGAATAATGAGATAATGTAAGAAATTGAATCATGTATCATTAGTATGGAATGTAAGAAGGAATGAATGTTTTTATGTTTGAACTGTATGTTTGTTTTGAATTTTAAATTAATAAATGTTTTTTAAAAAATCATACACTGAATCAGAGGATCCTTTTCTGTATGCTATCACTACCTGTAATTAGGTTTTTCAGCATCTGTAATTTTCTTTTCTTGGCTAACCAGTGGCAAATTTATTTCTGTTCTTATTTTCTGCAGCTCATATTTCTGTCTGGTAACCTTTGGGTTATTGGCTTCTTAACTTTAGAAAAGGTTCCAGCTCAAGAGTTTGGCTGACTTTTTGGCTCCAATATTGAACATGCCAAACAAGCATTTTCTTGTTAGAGTTAACCCATGCTTTCTTTCATACTTATTTATTTAGTTAGTTTTAATTTTTTTTAATTTTTGTTCACTGTTTCTGTTTTGTATCTTTACCATCATCCACAAACATAGAAAACAGTAGGTTAAGCTTTCCTAGCCTTTTCTCCCTGTCAGGCAATGCTTCAGCTTCTTAACTTCTACATGTAAACCACTACAAAACATAGGGTGCCAAAGAGTGTAAATGCAATCAAGATGTGGATATTTCTTGAAACAGCTATAGGACTATGCACATATACTATTTATGAGAAAGTTCACCTCTGCCATCTAGTGTCTCTTAGTTGCTACATATTCAATTCCAAACTATGGTCACATTAAGACAAGGGGGCAGGGAGGATTTTACATTAATACTCTATCCTTGAAAGAACAAGAATTAAATATCATTAACAGCTTGTTAAAGTTCATTAGTGTGAACATGGCTTTTATTCATATAGATTTGGTCTCATTAAGTAATTGGAGGGAGGTGGAATTGTGTTATGGATAGTAAAGAGCAAAATACTACACACATACTTGGGAACAGTGAATGATGCTAGGATTAGACCTGCTTCATCCTTTAACACAGACCAGTATTTGCCATTAATATAAGTGGCTCAAGATTGATATTGCTTACTAACTGTGTAGAAGAGGGACCTCTTCTAATTATGTAGAAGAAGGGCCATTGTAGGGGAGATTTTCTCATCCTTTCATGGCAAGTTATAGTTGCAACGTGTCCTCTTATTGCATTCAGTAGCCATTCTGAATTACTCAAAGAGCAAGATTTTAAACTTGTTTGACTTTGTTCATAACAATGTCTCTCTGGCAGTTGGATACATATTCAGAGCAGGTACTGAGTTATTGTGATTAATTGGTATAGTTTTGTCCAGTTAGCCCCTCAGGCACACATGAGGAGATTGTAATCAGAGCAACTGTAATACTAGGCCTCCTCAAGACTTCATTTAATACCAAAAACTGATACACATAACTACTATAGGAGATGATTTTTTAGTAGTAAATTGATGCAACAGGTGGTCTATAACAGAGAAAATCATCACAGACCTTTAGCTGATGTGTTTCAGCATTCTAAGCAATGAATTCTGCCTATATGAGGAAGTGCTGATAAGTTCTCATCCAGATCAAGAAAGGAATGACCTAGAGGTATGAAACCGACATGCTTTTCCACATATTCAAACCAAAGTTTGATGCACTTGGCACATTGTTTCTCAAGTTTCTTTAATCCTTCCCCTGCAAAATATAAATAAAAAACTGATGTCTGACCACTGAAATACTGCTCTGTTGCTGTTATCACTGCTGAATAATTTAAAAAGATTATTTCAAACTCTTTTTAAGGTTTGGAAACAGGAAATATTCAGATGGAACAAGAGTGGATGAATAGGGTAGATTGTCTACACTCAAACCCAAAATTCTTCAAAACATCCATTGTCTTGCTAGCCCTGTGAGCAGGTGCATTGTCTTGCAAAAAGAGAACATCTTTCCACAGTTTCCTTCACTATTTTTCCTTCAGTGCCTCTTTTAATCAGCAGAGCAAGTTAGAGTAATATTTTGCATTAACTCTTTGGCCCTTTCAAAGATATTCATCAAAATACCTTTCTAACCCCCCCCCCCCAAATGTGGCCATGACTGTTACTGCAAATTTTGAGAAGTGAGTCTTGAAATTCTTTGCTTGTGGAGAACTCAAGTGCCAATATTATCAGGACTCTTGTTTGATCTCCTGATCATAGTGATCTGATCATAGTAATGTAATCATGTTTTATCAAAAGTGATGCATTGTTCCAAAAAGTTATCATCAGACCACTGAAAATTCTGCAAAATCCATGTGGTGGTATCCATTTGATTTCATTTGTTGTCATTATTCAAACATTTCAGCACCCACTTGGCTAACAGCTTCTGGGCAGCCAACTGCACATGAATTATAAATCCAATGCATTTTTGGGATATCTCAAATGTCTCAGCAACTGTTTTAGCAGAGATTTGCCAATCTGCCAAATTGATGTCATGAACACACTCAACAATTTCAGGAGTTTACACTACTGAAGCCCCCAGATCTTCCTGCATCTCAACATCTCCATGTTGAAAGTTGGCACACCACTTCTTCACAGTTGAGTATGAGAGGCACTTGTACCTCAATCTTTGCATCATAAACTCATGGATTTACTTTGGAGTTTTCTTCTGCGGGAACAGGAACTTCATGATGGCCTGGAGTTCAGCAACTTTTTGTTGACATGTATTGTGCCCCCACTCCAGGGATGGGGGTGGTATTTGTCATTAATTGTCCTCTGGCCTCCATCCCCCTTTTGAGCAAAAGGCTTCAACTTGTCTCTTCTGCTTAACAAAAACAGGTTTATTCACAAACATAACAGATAATCCAAAATATAGAAACACAAAATAGCCTGATTAACAATACCTTTTCCCCATTCTCCCACCCCACAAAGCATTCTCACCATGTCGTCCTGTGGAGGGGGTGACACTATTAACTTAAAAGTGCTCAGTCTTCTCCATAACTTCCCATTCAAACATTTCAAGAAACCACCTTTTATGCCCCTGGCTACCAGGCCTTGGAGGCCAGGGAGGTAGCTTGCAGAAAAACCACCTCTCTGGTAGTCTGGCCCCCAGATCTCTGGGGGACAGGGCCTTCTCCTTCCTAGTACTCCCAAAGTTCCCAGGCATTTCCCTTTTCCACTCTCCCTCACACCCCAATGCTCCTGTCACCACTGCCTCTCTGGGCCTCCCTTTCTTGTGCCCAGCCACTTCTCCCTTTGCCTCATCTACCTTTCTGTCCTCCACTCTTTCTCATTCAGTCGGTCATCACTCTTCTCCCTTCTCCATGTGGTCCCTTCATACTCATTTGTTTTTGCTGCCCAGGCATCCTCCACTGTATTCCCCTCAGCATCCCCCTCAGTGGTGCATTCTCCTCCTTTTTCACCACACCCTTCTCTCTTATTCCCTATAGGCCCTGCCTCCTTCCCTCTCCCCCAGCATCTGCATCCCTTTTCTTCCACATCATGCTCTTCCCTTTGCCTTTCCCTTGTCCACTGTTCATATCCATGGGTCTGCAAGATTTTTGAGCCCTCGTACTCACTTCTCCCCCACCCTCAGGGATTGATCCTGGGGTGTTCTTCGCTTTGTCAGTTCCTCCTTCATGGTCCTGGTGAGCGGTGCACATCCCAAGCCCTCTGTTTCTGCTGAATAACTGAACTGAATGAATGAACTGGGGAAAAATCAGAAATTAAAGCTACTTTTCTTTGCATATATTTTCAAGATAGAGATTAGATTAGATAGGAGAGTAAGGTATGGACAGATAGAACAGTTAAGTCATACAATTAAAATTATGCAAAGCAGTGTTCTGAGGTTGAATTAACTAAAAGATTTTATCTTTGTGTAGAAGCTTAACGCATAGGAAGTTAAGAAGAAAAATAGTGGAAGTGTCTTTGTATGTTAAATACAACTGCCAACCCCCTTCTCCTATAGTTATTCCACCAATAATGTGTCGCAAATCTAAAGATATGTTTTGTGATTTCAAGGGTTTTTGTTTAGCTTGCACTTTTGATGAATTAAACCTAATTATCCTAAATGGCAGTTTTTTTTTTAATAAAGTTTATTGGTTAAAATCATCCAGTACAACTTACATTCAATCCATATCCAGTTTATTACATAAATTCACATAATTTTTAGAAAAGGAAAAAGAAAAATGAAACAGGGAGGGAAAAGAAAAAAAAAGGAAAAATAAAATTACACATTCTAACAATCAATTGAAAATCATATCATTACGAAATATATTTAAATAATATAACCATTCATTTTCAACCTCTTCCCCCCATATCTACCACTTATACTTTGCCCTGATAACATAGTGAATATCCATTTCTTACAAATATACTGTTAGAATCATCCATATCGTTTCCCTCACTCTCTTATCCTTCCTATAACCTTCTCATCTATTCCTCCTGTATCCTTTTCCCTATTTCTTTCTCCTTTCTTTTCTATTCCTTCTGCTTACCTATCTGCTCACCTTCGTCCACTTCTTCTTAACCTCCAATTTCACTCTCCTTCTATACTACCACACTCCTTCTCTACACTTACTTCTTACCCTCTATCACTTACTTTCATCCCTCCACTAACTCTCTTCTTTCTTCCAAAACTTCACTCATCCCAACTTCCTCCTTGTCCTAGCTGGATTGATAACTATACTATGAATAGCCTTCTTTAACTCTTCTCTTATTTTGAGTCTTTATCTTAAATTTGTAAAATTTTAAAGTATTTATTATTTATCAGCATATATATATATATATATATATATATATACATACACATACATATATATATACATACATACATACACATACACATGCGTCTTCGTCTCTTCTTCTCACCCCACACCATTTGTGTCTAAACTTTATCCTATTAATAAAGTTGTATTTTGTTTTGTAAGAATTTCTGTTGTTTCTTCCTCGTTTATTTGTCTAGCTTTATTTTCCCAATTTATTTATTTATTCTCTATTCATAGCCAACAGTAGCTGTAATACCCCATTGTTGTTTCAAATACATTAAAGTTGGCATCCAATCTGAATTGTTTTCTTCTATAATATCACCATTCAAATAGCTGGTAAGTAAATCCATTTCTATTGCTTCATATAATTTTAATAACCAATCTTTCACACTAGGAATAATTTTTGCTCTCCATTTTTGCACTAAGGAAATTCTAGCTGTAGTGATTAAGTAAAATAATATCTTTCCCACTCTTTTGTCTGTCTCGTTATCCCACATATTTAGTAAAAATATTTCTGGTCGAAGCTGTAATTTGCACTGTGTTATGCAATTAATAATTTCAATCACTTTTATCCAATATTTTTTAACCAATTTGCAAGTCCATAAACAATGATAAACTGTTCCTATAGTTTCCTCACATTTCCAACACAAATTGTTTTTTGTTTTATATATTTTTGAAATTTTTTCTGGAGATAGGTACCATCTGAAATAAATTTTGTAAAAATTTTCTTTCAAATTTTGTGATTTTGTATATTTTAATCGTTTGTTCCATGCCCACTCCCATTTTTCTATTTCAATAGGATATCCAAAATTTTTGGCCCATTGGATCATATTCTCCTTTACAACCTCATCTTCTAACTCCCACTTCAATAATAATTTATAAAAAGGACCTATCTTTTTTTTATTATCTCCCAACCAAATTTTATCAAAATCATTTAATTCCAGATTAATGCCTTGTGTTTTATTATCCATTTTAAATCTTTCTAAGATTTGTCTATATCTAAACCAGTCGAGTGAAAAGCCTTCTCTAATCAGTTCATCTTGGGTTTTGATTTTATAGTTACCTGAGCCATCATCATTGATTAATTTGGCATATGTTACCCAACTAAATTCTGCTTTCATTTCTTTCCTATGGATTGCCTCTTGTGGAGAAAACCACCTTGGAAATTTAGGCATAGCTCTTCTTTTATATTTGTTCCAAGTTTTCAATAATATTCTTCTAATACAATGGTTGTTAAACTCTTTATTTGCTTTAATTTTGTCATATCCTAGAAAAGCGTGCCATCCAAAACATAAACCATCACTTTCCAATTCTAGCAGTTTTCTCGACTCGAGCGTAACCCATTCTTTTAACCAAGTTAGACAACAAGCTTCAAAATACAATTTCAAATTTGGTACCCCTAGGCCTCCCCTCTCTTTCTCATCTTGTAATATTTTTAATCTTATTCTAGGTCTTTTGTTCTGCCAAATAAATCTACCCATATCTTTATGCCATATCCTAAAAAATTTTTCTTTATTTACTATTGGAAGCATTTGAAATAAAAAAAGCATTTTCGGTAATACCATCATTTTCAATGTTGCAATTCTTCCTAATAAAGATAATTGTTTTTTATTCCATCTGTTTAATTCTTTCTTTATCCCATTCCATGTACTTTGGTAATTTTCGTCAAACAAATTTATTGTTTTCTTAGTCACCATTATCCCTAAATATTTTACTTTCTTTCGTACCTTCATTCCAGTTTCTTTAGCTAATTGCTTCTCCTCATCTTTAGATAATCCTTTTGTAAGAATAGAAGATTTTTCCTTATTGAGTTTGCATCCTGATATCTTCCCGAATTCTTCTATTGTGTTAATTAAATAATTTATACAATTATTTGGATTGTCCAAAAATATGACAAGATCGTCCGCAAATGCTCTGACTTTATAACAATAATTCTTAATTTTCAAACCCCTTATTAAATCTTGATTCTTAATCTCTTTTATCAATCTCTCAATTACAATAAGAAATAGAAGTGGTGAGAGAGGACAACCCTGTCTCGTCCCTCTCTTTATCTCTATTAGTTCGGTTTTATCTCCATTAATGTTGATCTGAGCTCTCTGATCTTTATATATTTCTCTTATCCATCCCATAAATTTAGGGCCTAATTGCATTCTTTTTAAAATTTCAAACAGTGTCTCCCAATTAACTGTGTCAAAGGCTTTTTCCAAATCTATAAATAGCATTCCCAGTTGTCTAAATGGCAGTTTTAAGGACAATCATCCAGCCGAATATACACACTGGGCAGGTCTTAGACCAGGGGTAGGCAACCTTTCCCCTTTAAGGGCCGAGGGACTTCAGCTCCCAGAATTCTAGGAGCTATTGGCCAACATGAGACTATTGGCCAACATGGCTGAGGCTTCTGGGAGCTGAAGTCCCTCGGCCCTTAAAGGGGAAAGGTTGCCTACCCCTGTCTTAGACCATCGGTCCTTGACTATATGCGGGTTTCTCCAAATTTCATTTCCCACATTTTTAAGTTTACTATTGTTAGCAGACCTGACAGCGATCATTTCCCAGTTCTTCTGTGTTTGAAACTACACGACAGTCTTACCTTGCCTCTTGATATGATCTCCATTTTTGCCAATGATGTCAGCCTAACCCGAGTTAAACGGTCCCTCCAACTGTCTGATACCCTCACTAGGTTTCTATCTAGTGAATCAACTAAGCTGCTTTCCGACACAATAGCGGACGCTAATTTGGACTCTGAAATACTGCTTAATTATAACACTTTAATTAGTTCTTTACAACCACTACTAGCCATTTCCAAAGGCAATTTTGTTAGATATAAACCAATACGTCATCAGATTTGGTTTGATTTAGAATGCAAAGAACTTTGGGCACATCTTAAATATCTGTTCCAGCAACACAAATTAGATCCAATACAATTTCCTATATCTGAACTTCTGGAACAGAAGAAAAGATACAAGCTCTTAATAAGACAAAAGAAAAAGGGTGCCATGATAGATTCTTGGAACAAATTAATCTTGTCAGCCAGCGCAAATAATTCCAACTTATTTTGGAAAGAGGTTGCTCCCTCATTTACCAAGAATGCCAACATCTTCACAGCTCAGATCCCAGCTCATATATGGGAAAGACATTTTTTCAATCTTTATGATTCTGTTGAAAATCCCTCAAATTCATTAGTTTCTGATCTTATGTTAGTGGTTTCGGCACTTCCTCCTTGGCCTCCAGTCTCACATTCTGAGATAAAGAGTCTTATCACTCAACTCAAACCTGCTTGTGCCCCAGGTGCTGACTTCATAACTGGTGAAGTACTTAAAAATAATCTTGATTGGTGGGTCCCTGTCCTTTCCAAATTATTTACGGCTATTGATAGATCTGCTTCCATTCCAAAAGACTGGGGCCTGGCCATTATTATTCCGACATATAAAAAAGGTAGTAGAACTGACCCCTCTAATTTTCGACCAATTAGTCTTTTGAGTTTGGTAAGTAAGCTGTATACAAAACATCTTTTAAATAAGTTCCTAGAGTGGCTTGAGTCTGAGGATATTCTGATGGCCGAACAGGCAGGCTTTTGGCCCGGACGATCTACTATCGACCATGCAATGATGTTGCACTATCTTGTTGAAAAATATCTCCATTATGGCCAACCGCTATACACGGCATTCATTGACTTTAAGTCTGCCTTCGATTCAGTCAACAGATCCAGACTCTGGGGGAAACTATTGTGTACCAATATAGACAAATGACTCCTTTTGCTTCTCATTAAGATCCATGAGAATTCTAATATCAAGGTAAGATGCAGTCCTCAAGGACATGTCACTAAGACAATTCCTGTTAAGACGGGTGTAAGACAAGGATGTGTTCTGGCCCCTACTTTATTTAATTTTTACATTAATTCCCTTGTCTCTGTTCTGAATAACCTTTCTTTTCATCCTCCAAAGTTGGCTAATAAGCATATTAACTCATTGCTCTATGCGGACAATGTTGTTATTCTTTTGCTAACTCCCATCGGACTCAAAAGAGCTTTAAACTCTCTTGCTTTGTTTTCTAAGGAGGAGAAATTGACAATTAACTCCTTGAAGACTAAGATTCTTACTTTTGCCCATCGCCCCAAATTGATACAATGGACTCTTGATAGACAACACATAGAGCAGGTCAAGACTTTCAAATACCTAGGAATTGTGTTCCACAACACCAGCAGGAGAACAGCCCATTCTGAATTTGTTATCAGTAATGCCCAAAGAACTGTAATGGCTATACTAAGATTTTTTTTCAACAAAGGTGCTCAGTTCATCCCAGCTGCAATCAAATTGTTTAATGCCAAGGTTCGCCCTCAACTTCTATATGGAGCCCAACTAGGACCATATAGTAACATTAATGTAATAGAACGGGTCCAAACTAAGTTTCTTAGGAGAATCTTCCAGGTTGCTCATTGTGTTCCGAATGCCCTGCTTAGAAGGGAGGCTGAGACCATTAAAATAGAATCCAGTCTGTGGATCAGTATTCTTACTTATTGGCAAAAATTGCATAAAATTCCTGGAGGTCTGACAAATTTAATCTTTTTGGATTCTTTTAAATCCTCTTGGGGAATTTCCATTCTCAAGAAATTAAATGAACTAGGCCTCAACAATGATGAAATTTCAAAGCTTGATACTGACAGAGCTAAATCTATAATTAAACAAAAAATTATAGAAGCAGAAAGACACATGGACTCTGTCTCCCTCTCAAAATATGTTCTGTTTAGTTCTCCAGCCTTGGACCCTCTTCCAGCTCCGTATCTATTTCATGTTACACTTCCGAAGTTCAGAAGGGCCTTAACATTGGCTCGTTTTAATGTGTTGCCCACGGCCATGTTGGAAGGCAAATTTAAAAAAATACTTTTGGATTTTTCGGTTTTGCCCATGTGGTTTGAGCAGCGTTGAAACCAATGAGCATGTTCTCCTTTACTGTCAATTCTATAGGGATGCCCGTCACCTATTGATCAGCCCACTATTGTGCAAATTCCCAGGTAAATCTGACTCTTTCTATTTACGCCTCCTGTTAGATAGTAACAATCTTACAGTATCTCATTTGGTGGCCAAATTCTGTTATATTGTTTGTAAATTGCGACCTCAATTGACAAATGGACATCGTACTATTGTGTAGAAAGACCTGGTTGGTTATTGGATATTGTACCTGTATAGTACATTTTTAGTTTGTGTATCAATCTGTATCAATCTGTTATCGTTATATTGGTTTTTTTATAAATAATATCGTTTTTATATATACTTCTATATTACATATATTTTATATACTCTTATATTTTTATACTGGTCAAGGAACGAATAAATTGAATTGAATTGAATAGTGGAAATGTCATGTTATGTGGGTAAGGAAGTGATTTGTATATAATTTTATTGTTTTTGGAAAAGATGAATAAAAATAAAAGAAAAAAGAAATTAGAGCTACAATCCTGCAAGTTGGCAATTATATACACACACACACACACACACACACACACACACACACTATGGTGACAAAATTATGCTCAGTTGTTTGGAAATGAGTTGGATTAAGAATTTCCATCACCCTCTTGTACTATCCTAAAATAAATACTGCAATACTGCCAATCCCCACATCTGGAAAACAGCTCCCCAGTGAGGATAGAGAAAGATGGATCACAAGGGTTATTTGGGGCAGAACCAAATAAAGGAAACTGAACAGCAAAGACATAGAAACATAGAATCATAGAGTTGGAAGAGATCCTAAGGTCCATTGAGTCCAACCCCTTGCCATGCAGGAACACATAATCAAAGCACTCTCAACAGAGAGCCATCCAGCCTCTGTTTAAACATCTCCGAAAAAGGAGACTCCACCATTTCCCAAGGCAGTGATTTTCACTGTCATGACACTCTTACCATCAGGAAGATTGACATGATCTATCTCTCATGTTAACATGTATGAGAACAGTACAAACATTGTCTGTATTTTCCGGTGTATAAGACGACTGAGCGTATAAGACGACCCCCAACTTTTCCAGTCAAAATATAGAGTTTGGGATATACTCGCCTTATAAGATGACCCTTCTTCCAATGGGGGAAAATGAGAAAGTGTTGGGGGGAAGACTGCCAATATACTAGGTGATGCATTCTGGGGTATGTACAATTTGCGGCCAAGTAAGTGACCCTGGGCATGTCACGCACTCTCACCCTCAGGGAATGGTAATGGCAACCCCCATTTGAAGAAACATGCCAAGAAAACCCCATGATAAGATTGCCTTAGGGTTGCCATAAGTCAGAAAGGACTTGAAGACACACAAGAACAACAAAAAAGTTGTTTCATAGGTAGTACATGGGATTAGGAGCCAGCATGGTGTAGTGGTTTGAGTGTTGGACTACCACTCTGGAGACCTGGGTTTGATTCCCCACTCTGCCATGAACCCACTGGATGAACTTGGACAAGTTACACACTCTCAGCCTCAAGGGAAGGCAATGGCAAACCTCCTCTGAACCAGTCTTGCCAAGAAAACCCCAGGAAAGGGGTTCACCTCTTATCCGATGCTGCTTCCTCCTCCTGCCTCACGCCACACCATGCCATCCCTTCCTCCCTCCTCATCCTCCTCTAACCTGACTTTCTCTCTTCTTCCTCCTCCCGCCTCGGGCCATGCCACCCCTTCCTCCCCCCTCCTCCTCCTATTCTAACCTGACTTCCTCTCTTCTTCCTCCTCCCGCCTCATGCCACACCACCCCTTCTTCCTCTTTGTCCTCCTCCTCCTCCTCCTCCACCCGGCATATAAGATGACCTCCGACTTTGAAGAAGATTTTCCTGGGTTAAAAAGTAGTCTTATACACCAGAAAATACTGTACATTTATTTCCCAATCTGATCCCTGCAACCTCTATATCTTTGACCTACCACACTAAAGTATAAGCTATCTACCAGAGTTCATTAAACAGAAACCTTTGGTTAAATGTCAGTACTGTAGCCACTCACTCACAAACCACAAGGTTCCTTGAAATCCAAAAAACATCCAAGGGTAGCTATGTTGGCCATAAAGCAAATCCAGTAACATCCAAACAGTGATATCTTTATTGGGCCAACCAAAATGCACAATTACATGTTGCAAGCTTTTGAAGCTACACTGGCTTCTTCATCAGGCATAGGAGAAAAAAACTGAAGATGTTAGTCATAGACCTGCATTCTGCTGTTTCTGGCCTTAGTTCAGATGGTAGGGAGGGCAATTTTCAGGTAGAGTGGCACCTCCTTCTTTGGCCATGTGGTCACTGGGAGATTCTCAAAGTCAAATTTAGGGCCAATGCAGACTGGCCTAAAGGGCTGGTCTGAGGGTGGAGTTGGGGTGGGCCGACTGCGCACTGGCCATCCCAACTCCGCCTTGATGCTACCGTCACACCATGCACCCAACTGCATGACATGTGGAATCAGGATGCCCCATTGGCACAGCGTGCACACACGCTGCACCAAAGAGGCACAAAAGAGCCACGGTGGCGGCTCTATGGGCAGCTTTTTCCTGCCCCCAAAAGGACCAGTATTTGACAGCTCTTTTTGGAGTGGCAAAAAGGAGGATCAGGGCCATGGCATGTGGTTGCTGTGGCCCTGATCTGGCACATCCAGGGGTAGAACAGAGCCACCCCTTAGGGGCCATCTGTATCGATCTTTAATGACCATTCACAATTCAAAGAAGATGCTTTCTTTAGATCCCAGCATGTCTCCTTCCTTTGTGAAACCACAGACTCCTTAGTAGGCAGAGAACATTGAATTTCTCACGAAGCCTTCATGTTTTGCATCAGGTGGTGTAGAGTAAAGTATGCCAATGCAGTCCCTATATTAGGGGGGGAAATGCTTTACCTTTGTTGGTAAATTGTGCATTTTGGTTCGTTCAATAAAGGAATCATTGTTTAGATGTTATTGGTTAAACCACGAGGTTGTAAGTTCAATCCCAGTGAGGGGCTCAGGGTCAACTCAGCCTTGTATCCTTCCGAGGTCACTAAAATGATTGCCCAGCTTGTTGAGGGCAACTAGCTTACAGTTCTAAAACATTTAAAGACTGCTTAGTTTGGATGTTACTGGTTAAATGAATTTAAATCATTAAATAAATGAAGCTGCTATTGCTATTGTTATTGCCTCTGGACAGCTGTTAACTTTGGGGCAAAGTACTAATAAAGGACCACATTACTTAAAACAATCCCTTTTCATAAGTTTGTCACCTTGGGTGGCAGATACTGCGAGGCAGTGTCAGGGGGAACAGAGATGTGTATGGTGGCTGGCCCTGTCCTCCTAAATTAAGCTATCTTACTGCTTTTGGACATGGTGGAAGAAATTGTCCATCATAATTGAAACAAGATTGTTTCCAGCCCTATTGGCTCTTGCACATATAATGGGATATCATCTTTTTATTTCAGACATCAAAATGTCTTAGGTCATCGCTGACTGCAAAACTGTTTATACTAATTATGCCTTCCATTGGATGCTTATTAGATGAGTGCAACATAACTCTATAGCAAAGGTGGGCAGGGTTTCAAAATCCACATTCCATTCTGTAAACCCTCTCTGACTTCAACAAATACTTCTCCCCCCCATGGCCTATCACAGTCTCTAGAGGGTACAATTGATAATTGCTCATTTCTAGCGCCAAGTGTAGGAGGTGTCTTTGTTGCTGTGTCTCCCAAAAAGGATGTGTGCTGTCCTTTGAAGGTCCGGGTTAGGAAAATCCCTGGACATCTGGAAGTTGCCTATCTTGTCCAATCTATGCACGTAGAAATTTTAGTTTTCACCCTTGAGTGGTATATTGGCACAGGGACATTTTGTATACTCCAGAAATAGTTTGACTTTCCCATCCCTAAGTATAATGTGGTGGGGATTTTGAAGTGTACATTTAACATATAAATCCAGTTGCTTTTGTGTGTGTGTGTGTTTTTTTTTATGCCAGCTGTGTAGATTTGTTAGAGTTACTATAGTAATAGGTTTCGATGCCAATGCTTTATGGGTCACACCACTCATTCTTAATGGCATCTCAACCTAATAACACCAGAACTCTTTAACTGCCATGCAGTATATTCTCAGTATTCACATCTCTATTAATTCCACTTCAGGAATGACTGAACAATGAAACTTAAGGTGGAAAGATTAAAAATAAAGGTGATCTTTAATGGTTTTCTTAGAATACAATAGTGCTTTGTTGTAACTCTTCTTATTATCAAGGTCATATTTTCCTCTTTTCAATTTTAGGTCATTTGTTCATAAATTCATATTTAAAATACAATGAACCTTTAGCCTGAATGAAAAATAAAATGATCTATCAGAGATTTAAAAGCTCAGATTAAAAAAAGCAAAAAGTGTGTGCACTCTAACCCTTTAAAAAGATTTATTTATTTATTTATTTAAAAAAGGTAAATCTATTTCCTGCTTGCAGCACAGATAAGTGGTATTAATTTTCTTTTCTGTTGCAGAAAGACTAATCAGTGCTGTAGGCTATAGTTAAATTGTATTTAACTCAGATAAGACATACCAGCAAGAATACAGAGTTGATGGAGATTTAATGTTTCATTACTGACTAAAATGAGCATTAATGAAATATTATGTTTTCTTGAACAAAATTTATTCTAACTTGCACATACTTGGAGCCAGAAATATAATAAATGCACAGAAGCTGGCCTCACTGACTGAAATGACAACATAGACCTTTAGACACCTGAGCTTGTTGTCTCCTAAGGCACAAGCTACAGTTCTGTGGCACAGGAATCATTTTCCAAATACTGTACTAATGAACTGTAACATTAGTTTACCTCTTGTTTATAGCCCTGGTGGCACAGTGGTTAAATGCCTGTACTGCAGCCACTCACTCATAAACCACAAGGTTGCGAGTTCAATACCAGCCAGGGCTGAGGCTCGACTCAGGCCTGCATCCTTCTGAGGACACTAAAATGAGTACCCAGCTTGTTGGGGGGAAATCAGCTCACAGTTGTAAACCGCTTAGCCATCCCATAGCGTGATATGAAGCGGTATATAAATGAAGCTGCTTTGCTTTATAGTTATATTCCACAGAAAGCACAAAATACCTGATGCAATGTAATCTCTTTACAAATTCTCCTACCAACAGAGATAGGGAGTCAGAAGAAGAAGAAGGCAAAACTGGAGTTTGATAAAACTGTATAGCAATATAGAGGTTAAAACAACTCACAAGATACAATCCAAAGGCTGGTGGATTTCCTTCTCCCAACCAGAAGGAAGGTGTTTACTCCTCCATATTGCAATACTCACAAGGCAACCACACAACTTACTCCAGAAACTATTCAAAGACAGTTTTCATCTAGTGCAAAGGGTTGTATGGTACAGGGGAAGATTAGAAATCTTTCAATGAGATTGGATTGGATCTGCCTTTGGGTGGCATGTCATTGAAGAGATGGTCCTGCTGGTGAAAGTGTGGTGAAGCAATTTATCTTACACTTGACTGTGACACTGAACAGGTGGAGGGGGAAAACCAGCTTACTTCCAGGGTTTCTCTCTTTGCAGGGAGAACCCACTGACAGCACCACCAGCTCCCACAATGGACCAAACACTAACAGGCAATCCACACCACCTTTCTTCTTCTGCAAGAATGAACCAGCCAAAATGGGACATTTGTGGATACAAATTGTGCTACATCATTATTTTTTTTTCTGTGCTACCCCAAACACTAGTTGCACTTGCAGATGGACATGCCACCAGCTGCCATCATTTGCCTCCCTCATCTTGCCCTGTGCAACTGGCTGTGTGACACATTGCATGCAGAGGGACATTGGAACAACATCATCATTGTGCCTTCCCACACTTGCTTCTTCCCCATGACTCCCATTGGACTGGCCAGTTGTTAATGTTCTTATTAAATCCATTGTATTGTTGGTGACCTGTCATATTTGTCATCATTTCATTTCATGGTATGCACGAAGAGTTGATGGTGCAGCTGACCATTTATGCACATTTGCAACAGATTTGTGGGTGGGAAACAACAGCAACAAAAGAGCAGCAATGGTGCTGGTGGCTCACTGGTCCCTTCCCCCATCTCTGCACTAATGCACTCTGCACATCAGTGTGATAGTTCATACTTTCCAGCTTGAATCAGAGCAACCTGGGGGTTATTTTACCCCAGTGTTTCACTCCAGAGCATGGCTTTGCTTTGTATTCCTCCTGTTTTGGCCATATGCATTGTCTGAACAAGACAATTTCAACATGGGATGGAGTCACTTCTTTTAGTCCATGTGGACAACCCATGTGTCTCCTCAAGTTGTTCCATTGTGGAACATGCCATAGTAATATGGAAGGGAATTCATGGGAAATCAGCAAAAAAATCAACTTCTCCCTGTCCACTTTCAGATTCCCCCATATGTACCCATAAGTGGTGGTGCTTGGACCAAGGAATAAAGAGAAAAGTGAAAAAGAGAGAGATAATCTGTAAGGGACATATTGCCATGTCCCTGTAGCAGTGGAAACTTTTTTAAAATTAAGAGACAGTAACTCAACAAAATTAACAACTTTTGCCAACTTAAAATATATATTCTAAACTTTTAATAAATAATAATAAAATTTTATTTATATCCTGCCCCTATGAGCACAATTGGGGTGGCTAACAACAATAAAAATGCATAGTATAAAATCCTAAACCAATACCCACCCACACCCTTTAAAAAAGTATTAAACTAAGCACAATTAAAACCTCTGAATAACATAAAATTAAATAAAACTGAATTATCCCAACAAAAAAATGGCAACAGCAGAGATGGCGAAACAAAACGAAACAGCAGGAAAGCATAGGTGGAGGTGGTAATAAATTTGAAGAGGGCAGGATAAAACAGAATAAGACAAAATAAAGGGGATCTAGAGGCCGGGAAATCTAATCTGGAAAGGCCTCTAGAATTAAGAAGGTGTGTTGTTGACATATACTGGCAAAGGACTAGATCATTGATGAAATTCTGGATTTGCTTTGATTTAAAAACAATAAATAAATTACTTCATTTGATTTATTATAAGATAAGATTAACAGAAGTTTAAGATGTAGGGTTTAATAGAAGATATTACTGAATTCATATTTACATTTAATACATGTAATTAAATGGGACAATGGATTCTGTGTTTGTTATTAGTAACAAATAAGTAACAAGTATATAATTAATTGAATATAAATTAAGTATTTAATCATTTAAGTAATTAATCTAATAAATTAAGATTATATTGAATGGTGATTATTGAGAAACCTTGAATTTTGAATATTTTGATTATATTGAATTATTGATTCACAATCTGAACTAGGATGTGTCAAAAGAGAAATCATATAGTGTCAAATAAAGTAATTGTACACAGAACTATATAGAAAACTAATTAAGAAAATGTAATTCATTTAACTTTATATTAATGAACTAAATGGGGCAACTAATTTAAATAGTTAAGTAGTAAATATAAAATATATTTGGGTAATGAACTGATTGAATTGAGTGAATAGACAATTTAGAACCTATTAACTGATGAACTGAACCTTTATTTGAAATCAATTGGTGTGTGAGATAAATTTGAATGAATGAATGAATTGATGAACTCTTGAGCTGATGAATTTGAATTGAAATGAATTGAATTGAATGATTGATTGAATTACTGAATTATTAACATTACTTGCTTAGAAATTTTGAATTAATCTAAGTTTAGTATTCTTAAAACTTACATTATTTAAATATAGTTAAAGAGTGGAACATTTTCATAAGAATTCAATTAAAGTGAATGGAATATTAAGAGATTAAATATGGAATCTGGTAAAAAACCTATACTCAGACCCATATACAAACAGTTACCCAAAGAATAGGGTTAACAGACATCCCAAAACAAGAAGAACCCACTATGGCATTCTTGTTGGAAAAAATGAGAAATCTAAAGACTGAAATTAGACAAGAAATTAAACAGGATTCAAAGGACACAAGATATGAGATAAAGGAAGAAATGAGAAAAGAACTGGGTGCTTTAGGAAAGAAGATGGATAAGGTAACAAAAAAAGTTGAGCCTCTACAATCAGACATGGAAAATTTGAAAGAAGTGACACAGGACTTATAATAAGACATCAGAACAGATGGTTGACATGCAAAGAAAAGACGATAGAATGATTTTATGGCAAGAAATCCGCTACAGGGAAAAATGTTTAAAACTTAGTGAAATACCTGAAGAAGCTAAAGAAAATCATTAAAGAAAATTTATACAGATATTGGTGGATTACATAGGATTGACACACTCAGAAATGGATCAAGGAATTGATAAGATATTAACAATTAACTCGACCATCACAAGAGAAAGGAAATTACTCCATGATGTGGTAATTTGTTTCACAAGAACAAGAATTAAAGACCTAATTATACAAAAAAGTTACAAAGAAGATCTACTGATTGAAGGACAAAAATAAACATTTTTAAAGACATTCCAATATCGTTACTGAAAAAATGTCAGGAATATAAATTCCCGACATTTTACATAAACATGGAATAAAATATGCTTGGGAGAATATTATAGGGGTGTCATTCACATACTAACAGAAGAGATTAAAAATCAATTCATTTCAAAAGGCAAAAGGATTTCTGCAAGATATTCCAGGCAGATATGAAAATGAGAACTGGAAAGGAAAAGGAGAAGGAAACGTCAAAAGACCCAGAAGTAAAAGCTAGAAGTGTGATGGAAACTTTAAGCCAAAAACAAAGGAATACAGAAGGAGTGACTGATGAAGGGGAAGAGAGTGAACCTTTCTTTGACGAAGGTGAAAAATCAGAACGAGATCTAAAAAGTGAGGAAGAAGAAGTACAAGAACTAGAAGGAGAGGAGGGAGATATATAATTAATAAAATATAAACAAAAGGAGGGAAAGTACAAAAGAAATAAAAATAAGAATATAATTTGTTTAGAACGAAGACCCAGATCTATCCCTGGAATGTAAGAGGTATAAATACAAAATATAAGTGTAGTAAAATATTTCACTATCTTGAGAAGAAAAACCAGGACTTTATTTTCCTACAAGAAACTCAGATTAAACAAACAGATGTTAGATTTCTGAAAAATCCTAAATTGGATCAAATATTTGTATCGGCTAATGAAAAGAAAAAGAAAGGAGTGGCAATCTACATAAAAAAAATAAATGCAATGCTAAAGAAGTCTTCATAGATCAAGAAGGATACTTTTTGGCTATAGAAGTAATATGGCAATAGATGAAAATCTTGATAATTGGAGTTTATGAGCCACAAAAAAACAAAGACAATTTTTTTAAAAGAAATTGAACAAACAAGTGGAGAAATTTGAATACAAACATTTTTTTGATAATGGATGATTGAAATGGTGTAATTGATCCAAAGACAGACAGGACTTCACAGAAAATGATAAAAAAAAGTCAAGGCAGATTACCAAAATCCTTCTTTGAATTACAAGACAACTTTTCTTTAACAGATATCTGGACTGGCTTATACAATAAAGCTAAAGGTTTTATCTTCTACTCTGATAGTCATAAGAGTCTTGTATTGATATGTTTCTAATTTACAAATACTTTTTTCAAAAGATCAAAAAAAAAATGGATATTTGGCTGACCATAACCCTATTCAAATTATTTTGGAAGAAAAAAATTGATAGAATTGGCACTTGAATGATCAATTGTTAAAAAATGAAGAATTTCTAGAGAAAGCAAAGAACACCCTAAAATAGTACTTTTGTGAAAACTCCAGATGTCCAATTAAAAACTGTCTGGGACACTAGCAAAGCTGTTATGAGGGGTGTTTTCATTCAGAGAGGAACTGAAGTTAAAAAAGCATCTCAAGAGGAAATTAAAAATTTGAAGCAATAAGAGAAAAAGAAAGAGATACAAGAAAATTCAAGGAAAAAAGAATTAATAAATCAGCTTAAAATTATTCAGAAAGAAATGGATGTTAAATTAACAAAATAAATTGAAAGGAAGCTAATCTTTGTTAAATAAAAACATTTTGAATCCACTGTCATGGCCTGCCTTGGGTCTGATGAGGAGAGAGACTCTGAGTCTGAGGCAGACAGACCTGGGGATACCTGGAGGTTCAGGAGAGGACCTTGGGCTGGGGGAAACCCCTGCAGTACCCAAGGACAATCAGGACTTGGAGGAGGGAGACAGTTCCTACTATGCCAGTACCAGGACCCTCTGAGACACAACATGCCAAAGAATTATTGAGACGCTCATCCCTGCTGGAGGCCAAGAGGAGAGCTAATCGACAACAGCTGAGGCACACCGAGGCTCTTTAAAAGGAGCCAGCTGCTTCACTCCCTTGTGGCTAACAATCCATTCAGAAGGCTGTGTACTCTGATATCTTGAACTGGACTCTGGTTTATAGACCCTTGGAATGGATTTTAGACTACATGTATCCTTTGTTGCTTCTTAATATTTGCCAAGGCTCTGCAGTCTGGACTTTCACTTTGAACTCTTGCTTCCAACTCTCTGCCAGCTAAGGTAAACAGAATAATCTTGTTGGCCACCCCAATGCCCTCATAAATCTTTCCAGAAAGGTGAAGTGGAGGCACTAAAACAACAAAACCAGGAGCTGGCATCCCAAGTTACACAGCTAGTTGCGGTTGTAAATACCTTACAAAGGCAGATTAATCAGCTCCAACAGCCACAGCCGGTAGCCCCTTTTCCCTGCACCCTCTTGATGGAAAATGCCTATTTCCTTGCCTAAGAAGTTCCTGGGAGAGTCTGAGCAATTAGAAGCATTTCTGGCTAGCTGCCAGTTGTACATGAATGTGAGGAGAGAGGATTTCCCCACTGATACAGTGAAAGTTGCCTTTCTTATCAGCCTCCTGCAGCCAGGTGGACTACACCTTTGATTAGGCAGAACAGCCTGCAGCTGAATAACTATGCTTTGTTTGTAAGGTAGTTCCAGACAACTTGGGGAGATCATGTAAGAACTGAGACCATCGACTGGGAGGTCCAAAATCTTCATCAAGGCCATGGTACTGTTCTACCATATGTAACTGCCTTCAAGATCCTTATACCTGACTCGGGCTGAAATGACCCTTCCCTACAGAGTCAGTTCAAGGCAGGACTAGGGAGGACATTTTGATGAACTATGCCAATGCACCACCCCCAGCAACTTTACAGTTGCTAATTGTGCAAGCATTGTGCATCGATGGAAGGTTAGAGAGACACGACACTGAGCTTGTCAGGTGACTGTGCTTAGGCCCACCACTAGGTCCACTTGAACACTTCCAGCAGCTCCCAATCTGCTCCTCTGACCACTTAGAAGCTGCTTGCAGCTCCGAGACCCATGCTTGCCTTCAGAGAGGCCACAGTTGGGCTTATGCAGCTGGGAGGGGCCCAGCATCACATTTCTACTACCAAAAAGGACCAGAGGTGACAGGCAGGCCTCTGTCTATATTGTGGCAAAGCTGGCCACTTTGCCTGGAATTGCCCTGCTAAAGGGCAAGGCCTTACCCAGTCTCCGGGAAACCTGGGGCCCCAGGCCTAGGTGGGCTTGCTAGTCTGGGGAGATGTGCTACCAACCCATTGGAGACACCAAAGGAGCCCAAAAAAGATTGCTTGGTGATAGCTGCAACCATCTGGCTCACCCAAGGTAAGGCAGCCAATAATAATAATAATAATAATAATAATAATAATAATAAATTTGTAACCCACCCCTCTGCTCGGCAATCGGGGGGGGGGGGCGTACAGCAAGATTAAAAAACAGCAGGTAAAACATCTTTATCCCGGACCCTAACCCTCCCACCCCTTAAAACTAAATTAAACTACATTGGAATTAAAAACAAGTGATATAGTTAAAATACAATATAACCAATTTGGGTGACAAGCAGTGGCGGGAAAAGGGGTGAAAAGGAGATGGCCTCCAATTAGCCGGGCATCTTTATTGCCTTTTTAATCCATCTTTATTGCCTTTTTAAAGGCCGCAAGGGTGGTGATAAGATGTTTGGGTTATGATTGACTCCAGGGCTTCCAGCAACTTTATGGACTTGGAATTTGCAGCCCAGTACCACATTCTACAGCACCTGCTCCCTGAGCATTGCCTAGTGAAGATCATTGGTGACCAGCTTCTGAGTTCAGGATCAGTGATGCACCAGATGGCAGTATTTACCCTCAAGATCTAGGGTCATGTGGAATGGGTGGAGTTCTTGGCGAAGGTCCCACATATCCCGTTGGTGTTGGGCATGCATTGGTTAACTTGACATGACCCCTATATTTCTTAATCTTGCAGGGAAGTCCTCTTTGCATCAGAGTACCACCAGGAGAATTGGTGACTGGAATGTCTGTGGCTACTAGGGACCCTAGCCCCATGCAGTCATCAGTGGAGCTGCCCCAGAAGTACAAGGACATTGCAGATGTTTTTGACAAAAAGGAGGCAGATTGCTTACTGCCCCAACACATCTATGACTATGCCATTGACTTAATTGCAGGGGGCCCTATTCTGATAGGACAGATTTGTTCTCTTTCAAAGCCTGCATTGTCGGCCTTATGAGATTTCCTGGAAAAGAACCTAAGCCGTTGTTTCTTCCACGCATCCACTTCTCCCACCAGGCTCCCATGCTCTTTGTGTGGAAAAACTTGTGGGGAGCTCTATCACTGTAATGATTACTAGGCTCTGAACTGGATCACAATCCGGAATTGCTACCTGCTTCCCCTTATCCTGGAGTTACTGGAATGGTTGTGACACAAACGGGTTTTCATCAAACTGGACTTCCGTGGGGCTTATAAGTTGGTAAGGGGGGATAAGAGGAACACAGCGTTCCAGATATGGTATAACCACTATGAGTACACGGTGATGCCCTTTGGCCTGTGTAATGCACCCACCATCTTCTAGCAATTTGTTGATGATGTCTTCCTCAACTACTTGGACCACTTCGTCATGACTTATTTGGATGACTTTCTGATTTATTCACCCAACTACATTACTCATGATGCTTACGTCCAGCTCTGTCACAGCGTCTTTGTGAACGCTGGCTCTATGCCAAATTGGAGAAGTGGACCCTTGAGTGGTCCACAGTTGAGTTTTTGGGCTATTGGATCTCTTTCCAGGGGATTGAGATGGACTCTGCCAAGGTCAAAGCCATGACCTCCTAGCATCTACCAAGAAACCAGAAGAAGGTCCAGCATTTCTTGGGATTTACTCATTTTTACCAGAAATTCATATTGAACTACGCAGCCTGGGCGGCTCCCATTTCCCAACTCCTCCATGGGAAAGTCCCATTCTGGTGGATTCCAGTGGCACAGCAGGACTTCAAGCAGCTGAAGCAGCAGTTTATATTGTCACCACTCCTTCAGCATCCAAATCATAAGTTGCTCTTTGTTGTGAAAAACAGATGCCTCAGATGTTGTCATAGGAGCAGTCCTTCTCCAGTCCAAGCCCCCAGGACCTGGCCTTCTATCCTACACCTTCTATTCTAGCAGTTGAAGCCTCCAGAGTGGAACTACAGTATTTGGGAGAAGGAGCTGCTTGCCATAAAGGCGGCTTTCGAAGTTTGGCAATACTTGTTTGAAGGGGCTTTTCATCTGGTGGAGGTCCACACAGACCACAGAAAATAGAATACCTCCAAACCACTCAAAAGCTGACCCAAATAATAAGTAAGTAAGTAAGTAAATAAATAAATAAATAAAATTTATTTATATCCTGCCCCTCTGTCAAACAAATGGGGCAGCTTACAAGAATTAAAATTCCATCCAGAAATACAAACTAAAAATCCCAAGCCCCCCCTAAAGATCTTAAAAGATCTTAACATAAGACATCACAAGATAAAATAAACTGGAGAGATCATAAACAAACAGGAGCAGTGGCGATAGCCAAAAATGAAAGAGGTAGAGGCAAGTAAACTCCTGAAGCCAGGAATCTAATCAGCAAAGGCCTTCCAGAAGAGATCTCTCTTTATAGCTTTTTAAAAACTGCTTAAGGTCGTAATCTGACAGATCTCATCTGGCAGGCCGTTCCATAGTCTGGGAGCAATTACCGAGAATGCCCTCAGGGAGGTTGCAGGCAACCTTGTTTTTAATTGGCTGCAGCAAATTCCTCCCAGAGGACCGGAGTGTGCAGGGAGGATTGTATGGGAGGAGGAGGTCCCAAAGATAGGTTGGACCCAAACCATTTAGGGCTTTAAAGGCAATAACCAACACCTTATACTGGGCCCAGAAACTAATAGGCAGCCAGTGAAGGGACTTTAATACCGGTGTTATGTGGTCTCTCCTTGCTGTTCCCTAGATCACTCTGGCTGCCATGTTTTGTACTAACTGAAGTTTCTGGACCAAGCAAGAGGGTAGCCCCATGTAGAACACGTTACAGAAATCCAGATGGGAGGTTACCAATGTGTGCACGACAGTCTCAAGGTCTCTTACTTCCAGGAAAGGGTGCAGCTGGCGTATCAGTTGAAGCAGATAACAGGCACTCTTGACCATCGCATTTACCTGATTGGTCATCAGGAGCGACAAATCCAGGAGCACCCCCAGACTGCAAACACAGTCCCACAGAGAGTGTGACCCTGTCCAGGACTGGAGGTTGCAACCCAATTCCTGGTTTTGGGGCCGCTACTGTGAGCACCTCTCAATCGCAATCTGTTTTTCCTCATCCAGCCCATTACTGCCTTAAGACAGTCATTGAGGGGAGAGACGCCATTGGGAGTTGAAGCCAACAATCAAGACATGGAGAAATAGATCTGGGTGTCATCAGCACACTGATAACACCCAGCCCCTTGTCTCCAGATGATCTCACCCAGTGGCTTCATATAGATGTTAAGCAGCATCAAGGACAGGATGGCGCCTTGAGGGACATCACACACAAGGTTTTTTTTTACAGAACAACTGTCCCCAAGCAGTCCCCTCTGGGACCTGCCCCAGAGGAAGGAATGGAACCACTGGAACCCACTCAGGCAGTCCAAGAGGATGCTATGATCTATCGTATCAAAAGCTGCTGAGAGGTCTAAAAGCACCAACAGGGTCACACTACTCCTGTCAATGCTCAGACATAGGTCATTGGCCAAGGCCACCATGGCAGTCTCAACTCCAAATACCATCCTAAAGCCAGTTTGAAATGGGTCTAGATAATCGGTTTCATCCAAGACAGCTTGGAGTTGAAGACCAACCACCTTCTCAATCACTTTACTCAGAAATGGTAACATAGACACCAGCCTATAGCTGTTCATATCCAGGGGGTCCAGGGAAGTTTTTTTCAGAAGTGGCCTAACTGCCGCTTCCTTTAAACAAGATGGAACATGACCTTCCATGAGGGATGCTTTGATGATGTCCTTAAGGAACATCCTCAAGGCACCCCCCCCCCGGATGGCCAGCCATGAAGGGCAAGCATCAAGAGGGTAAGTTGTCTTCCTTTATCTACCAAGGAGCTTGTCCACATCCCCGGTACTCACAGATTGAAAATGATCCAGTAAATTTACATCAACGGAGATGCTGGACACCTCATCTATTGATTCTGTTACCATACTAGCATCCAAGTTGGCTCTTATCTGATAGATTTTATCTGCAAAGAAGTTGTTGAACGTGTCACAGTAGGCCGTTGTTGGGTTAAGTAATGGTTTCTGTGCAAGTGGAACCTGCATCAGTTCACTTACCACCCTAAACTGCTCTTCTGGATGGGACTCTGCAGACGCAATACGTGCAGAGGAGAAAGATTTCTGCACTGCACGTATTGCCTCTTGATAGGACCAAAGAAAGTTCCTATGATGAGTCTTGTCAGATAAGAGCTGAGTTTTCCACTAGGTGCCTTCTAGTCATTGTCCAACCCACTTCATTCTCCTAAGTTTCTGTATACCATGGCTTATGGTTTAAAGCGGGTTGGAAAGGATGCCTGGGAACAATCATGTCAATAGCCTTGATGTGATCAGTGTTCCAGGTATTTACCAAAGCTTTGAAAGAATCACTGGCGTTACCAACCATTAAACCCTCTAAGGCAGGGGTAGGCAACCTTTCCCCTTTAAGGGCTGAGGGACTTCAGCTCCCAGAATCCCAGGAGCTATTGGCCAACATGGGACTATTGGCCAACATGGCTGAGGCTTCTGGGAGCTGAAGTCCCTTGGCCCTTAAAGGGGAAAGGTTGCCTACCCCTGCTCTAAGGTTTTCTGGAATCCAATTGGTTCCATTAGCCTTTGAGGGCGGACCATTCTAATGGGTCCACCACCCCCGGAGGACAGACCATGGCTCTTAGTCCAGTCTTGACCAGGAAATGACCCATCCATGACAACGCGCAGGTTTTTATTACCTCCGCCCATGGATATTCCTGTTCCGTCCTAAAGACCGGATTGAGGGTATGACCTGCACAATGTGTGGGCCCGATGACTAACTGGGATAGGCCCATGTTTGTCATGGATTCCATGAACTCTCGAGCTGCACCAGTTAGATTTGACAAACTTGTCTCGAGTGGAATGTTGAAGTTGCCCAAGACTAAAAGTCTGGAGGATTCCAACAGCAACTCCAAGACCAGCTGTGTCAGCTCAGTTAGGGAGTCTGCTAGACAATGGGGTGGTCAGTATACTATCAGAATCCCCAAACTATCCTTGGTCCTCATACTCAGGTACATGCACTCGAAGTGGACTGTGTTCCAGACAGGTATCCTGGTCAAGGTTAGGTTATTCTTATAAACCAGAGCCACTCTGACCCCCCGCCCACTTCCTCTTACCTGCTCACTCACAGAATACCCAGCTGGGAGGGTTTGCATCCAAGTTATGGTGCTTTCCTCTCCCAGCCAGGTCTCCGTAAAGCATGCCAGGTCATCATCCTCATCTAAAAGGAGATCATGAATAATATGAGTCTTGTTTTTAACTCACCTGGCATTGCAGAGGAGCAAGGTAAGTTTCTGTGGAATGGTTGGTACGTTCTCCACTCCATTCCAGGTAATAGACTGATCTGAAGGTGGGATAGCTTTCAAGCAGTGATACTGCCTTCTTTTGTAAAATCTATTCACTCTGTTCCTACCATACCTCCCTTCCCCCCCCCCCCCCACAACTCCAATTTCTGCCCCCAGACCATTCCCGGCTTCTACTAATGGAGGAGCTGATAGAACCATGTAACCCTCCCAATCACGCTGCTGCTGCAGCTGTCTCAGCTGGTAAAAGGGCAGGGTGGGCTAGATGGAAGAAGCTCTGCCTGTCATGGCTCTCAGCCTCACCGCCACTGCTGCTGGAGGTCGGAGGGTATGGGTGGATTAAATAACCCCCCAGCCCAGCTCCTGGCCTTGCTACTGCCACTGTGGTGTCCCAGGTGGTGTGGAGGGAGGGCAGGATGGGCTAGCCTCATCGCTGCTGCCCCCTCCATTCCTGCTGATACATTGCCTATCAGCTATTGGGAGGGAAGGGGCTGGATAGAACTACCCTTGCCTGGCTCCTAGAGCCAGTGCTACTGGTCCTGCTGATATTGCTGCCCCTGCTGCTGAGAGGCTGGTGGTGTCGAGGGGCAGTTTTAGAGGCTGCTGCTGCTGCTCCTGCCGGCACTCAGGCTCTCCTTCTCCCTTAGCTGTGGCTGATGTTGCTGCCGCTGCTGCTAAAAGGCTGGTGGTGTTGAGGGGCAGTGTTTGAGGCTGCCGTTGCTCCTGCCGGCTCTCGGGCTCCATCTTTTTTGCCTGCTTCAATTTCTGCCTGACTTGCATCCCTGGGGCTCAAATCCAACAGGTCTACACTCTCTCCTGGAAACTGGAGTATGCAGCATCTCCTGAAGCAGACCTGTATTCCACAATTCTTTGTCTAGAGAACTTCGCCACTTCAGAAGAGACCCAGAACCTATGGCAGGGGTAGGCAACCTTTCCCCTTTAAGGGCCGAGGGACTTCAGCTCCCAGAAGCCTCAGCCATGTTGGCCAATAGTCCCATGTTGGTCAATAGCTCCTGGGATTCTGGGAGCTGAAGTCTCTTGGCCCTTAAAGGGGAAAGGTTGCCTACCCCTGACCTATGGGATCAAATTCAGGACTCCTTGGTGGAGAAGGATGATCCATCATCCCCTCCATGCCATGCAGGAGGGACTTCTTTACCACTGGAACCAGCTCTATGTGCTAGCAGGGTCCTGCCAAGAGAAGGTCTTACACTAGTGCCACAACAGCCATCCTATGGGTCATTTTGGTGTCCAGAAGACTCTACACCTACTAACCCAGGAATTCTGGTGGCCTCACATTTGAGCTGATGTCAACACATGTCCTGTTTGTCACGAGGCTAAGGACCAGCCTGGCAAACCCACCAGTCTTTTGCAGCCCCTGGAAACTGTGTTAGGGTCTTAGAAAAGGGTCTCCATCAACCATCACCAACTTGCCCCTCTCAGTGGGCTCCACCACCATCTTGGTCATAGTGTACAGATTTTCAAAGGTGGCTCACTTTATCCAATGTGCAGGCATGGCAACTGCAAAGAACACCACCTGCCTGTTACTGTACTATGTGTTCTGGCTCCATGGCCTACCAGAAGAGGTCATCTCTGATCATGGACCACAGTTTACAGTGTGAGTTTGGTGCAGCTTGTTTTAATCTGGGTATGGGCCAGAAGAAAGCTCCTGGAAAGATGCCGCCACTGTCCATGGTCCCTGCCAGCTAAGGTAAACAGGATTTCTGCTGATCAGACTGGAAGGTGGTTCACAAACAGGCTGAAAAAATAAAAGGAAAAGAAACTTATCAAATAGTTGATAAAGAGGAAAGTAACAAATCAGGATGGAATTAAAATTGTGTTCCTAAAATACTACACAAAATTATACAAAGAACAACAAGTTGAAATGATAAAAAATGACTTAGGAGAATTTTTATCAAAACATAATGTGAAAAAAATATCAAAAGAAGACAAAAAACATTAAATACACCATTTACAACAATGGAAATGGCACAAGCGATAAGAAGCCTTAAAACGAACAAGGCCACAGGACCTGATGGTTTCATAGCTGAATGTTATAAGAATTTTGAAAACGAATTAATAATTCTTCTACAGAAGATGTTAAATGGAATAGTCGAGGAAGGATCTCCAAAATCATGGGAAGAGGCAAATATAACCCTCATTCAGAAAGAAGGGAAGAACAAGAGTAAAGCTGAGAACTATCGACCTATCTCACTATTAAGCATCAATTATAAAAATTTTATGTCCAGACTAGTAGAGAGATTAAAAAAAAAACAAAACAAAAAAAAACAGAAGGAACTTATACATGAGGACCAAACGGGCTTCCTGCTGTCAAGACACATGAAAGAAAACATAAGAACAGTGCTAAATGCCATTGAATATTATGGAAGACATAGTTAAAAGAAAGCTGTGATGATCATTGTCAGTGCTGCAAAAGCTTTTGACAAGGTGAAATGGAGCTTCATGTTCAAAGTAATTGAGAGAATAAATCTTGGACAAAATTTCTATGAATGGAGTAGAAACATTTATAGAGATCAGAAAGCTCAATTAATTGTTAATGGAGAAAGAACCTGAAAATTTGACATACAGAAAGGTATCAGGTAAGGATGTCCATGTGGAGGGAAGGCAGAATAGAACATGCCTTAGCAATAGCCAATCAGGAGTGGGGCTAGCAATAGCCAATAGAATTGTGGGCTGTAGGTGAAAAAAAAAATCTGTTGCTGACAGTTTGAGTCAGACTGGGTTTGGTAGTGTAACAGTCCAGAAGACAGGGACTGTGAGGGAAAAGTTCTGTATGGAGGGACTTAGTTTGAATGTAGCACTCCAAGTGAGGGAGTTGCTGATATTTGATGTCCTGTGGGATATAGTTAACCTTTCCTCTCCCAGAAATAAGGTTGGAAGGATAATAGTAAATAAGGAAAGTGTGAGGGTCCTCAGTGAGATTAACTGGTGTTCTCTCGATAGAGAGTAGTGTAACAAAATGTACCAAAGTGAAACCATAACAAGCACATATACCAACTGAATAAGAGAAATGTTAAACCGATATTCAAATAAAGTTTTATTGTTGTTCAAATACGAGATTGTCTGAACCTGGAATACATACACGCTACTAACAATCAAAACCTATTTTGGGGAGTAAACCCCCTAGATAAAAGTAAAAGAGACTTTGTGCTTTTGCAGACTGCTAGAAATAGTGCAAACTGAGTCCACTTTAACTACCCTGGCTCAGTGCTAGGGAATCATGGGAATTGTATTTTTTTTTTTCTGAGACATTGAGCCTTCTCTGTCAGAGAGCTCTGGTGCCACAATAAACTACAGTTCCCATGATTCCCTAGCACTGAGTCAGGGCAGTTAAAGTGGATTCAATTTGCACTATTTCTGGCAGTCTGCAAAGGATGTTTGATAAATAGATAAGGCACTTCAATAGGTCACGTTACATAATTGATGACAGTAGTGGGATAGAAAACCCATAGGGCTGCCATCTGAGAAAAAAAAATGTTTGGTGAAGGAGTGGCTCTTCACAGTCCATTATCCCTACTCTTTTCATTATGGTGATGGAAATCCTCAATAATAGAATAAGGGAAAATATCAACATCAAAGGAATACAAATAAAAGGGCATCACTATAAGTTGAAAGCCTTCGCTGATGATGTAGCTGTCTTTCTAGAATAGCCAATGACCTCTACTGAAAAATTACAATCTTATTGGATTTTGAAAAGATTTTGGAAGTGAAAGTAAATAAGGAAAAAATGGTGATACTTGTTAAAAATATGACAAAGAAAGAACAAGAAATGCTACAGAATAAACCAGGATATAAAATTGAGAAGATAATTAGATACTTAGGCATTGGGATAACAAAAAGTAACACAGACTTATATGAACATAACTATGAGAACAAATGGAAAGAAATAAAAAAGGAACTAAATAAACAGACAACGATAAACTTATATATGTTTGAAAGAAGAGAGACAATTAAAATGACTGTGCTTCTTAAGATGAATATTTTGTTTCAAAACATACCAATAATTGTGAATAAAAAACCATTTTAAATGTGGCAGAAAGACTTGACGAAATTTATATGGTTAGAAAGGAAACCCAGAATTAAATAGAAGACCCTAATAGATAAGAAGGAAAATGGTGGATGCAACCTTGCAGATTTGAGGATTTATTATCAAGCAAACACTCTAACATGGACTACAGAATGGATAAACCTGGACAGCGAAAGAACTTTGGCTATAGAAGGTTTCAATTTAAAATACAGGCTTATATGTGGTATAGGGAAACTAAGGGCCTTTGCAGACTGCCAGAAATAGTGCAAATTGAGTCCACTTTAAGGGTTAGGGTTAGTGCTAGGGACCAATGGGAATTGTTTTTTTTTTTTTTTTCTGAGACATTGAGACTTCTCTGTCAGAGAGCTCTGGTGCCACAATAAAATACAGTTCCCATGATTCCCTAACTCTAACCCTTAAAGTGGACTCAATTTGCACTATTTCTGGCAGTCTGCAAAGGCCCTAACATACATAAAGATTTTGAAAACCATTATATTAGAAGATCACTACTTAGAATTTGGATGTAACAAAGAGGAAAAAAAATCTATAGAAAATTGCCATTATGGGTGACCACACAGGAATAATTTTTTGGAAGTTGGCGTGAAGCTTAGCTACCAAGATATCCTGTATAAACAAAGTAGAGGACAGTATAAAATGAAACCTTTAGAAGATTTTAAAAAGCTAGATCCAAAAATCTATTGGTTGCCATACAAACAATTGACAGATTCAAACTGGATTCAGAAGTATTTGAAGAAAATGAAAATGAGTTGGACAAAGTGATAAGATGTAATGGCCCAAAATTGATATCCAAATTCTATAATGTACTGTTGAAAAGAGAATTAGAACAGAACATTGTGAAAGAGATGATGATTAAGTGGGAGATGGACACTGGAAGAGATATTGATTTGGAAAGTTGGGAATCAACAAGGAGAAGAATGCAAAGATTTACCAAATGCCAGGATTTAAAAGAAAATTATATGGAACAGTGTTGATATCTAACTCCAGTAAAGTCAGCAAAAATCTACTAAATATGTGGTAACAAGTGCTGGAGATGCAACCATGCTATCAGAGGGTAGTACCACATGTGGAACTGTACTGTAATCAGGTCCTATTGGAAAAAACATTCATGTAGTTATATGTGAGATTCTCAAAATAAACTATAAATTCTTACCTGAAATATAGCTATTAAATATGGTAAACAAGACATCAAAAGAGATAGAAAAGAATTGTGGTAGATTGTTATATATGATAACAGCTGCTAATTTTTGGTATTAGCAAAATAAAAAAAAAAAATCAAAACCATAGATGCTCTCAGTGAAATAATGGTTTGGGAAAGTATTCAATATGATTAGTATAGATGTAGTTTGAAAAGACAAAATTTACAAAAAGTAGAACAAGACTGGGTCCCAATATTGCAATACTGTAAGAAGGAAAATTTAATTTTTTAAAGATGTTAAATCTTAAAAGTTAAGATATTGTGATCAAAATAAACTAAGTTTGTTGGTTTAACACACAGAGGAACTGGAAAAATACTATTTTTGTAGTGAAGACAATGATATTCAAATGATAAAAGTTGATGAACATGGGAAGAAAATTGTAAATATGTATATCTGAAAATTATGTGTTATGACCAATTTTGATATTATTTACTGTATTTAGCTCTCGTCCCTACACATTCACTAGAGTTAGGGGCACAGGACCCCCATGAATGTGGAAAAACTACAAATAACAAAAACAGTATTTTTACCTGAGGGAACACTTCTCTAGGAATCTCTAGGTCCTCCAGTGCGACTTTTGGTTAAAGTTGACCATAGAGTTGGAAGACCTAGATATTCCTAAAGAGAACATATTAATCCATGAATAATCAAATCCACAAAAGTCAAAGCTGCAGTGTATTATTTATTATAATAATAATAAAAATAATAAGTACTTAAAAGATAACAAAACAATGTATATAACAAAAATATTCAAAACCAATATATACAAAAGATACAAAATGAACCATAGTAATAATGGCGAACAGAATAACACAAAATAGCAAATACATCAAATAATATAAACCAGATTGAAGCAACACAAAATATAATGCAACATAAAAGAGACTAAAAAAAGGAAGAGGGAGAGAGAGAATCAGAAACTAAAGCTAACCTGATGAAGGCTCAACAGCTGATTAGGGCATTATGCACAGCTAAAGTTCATCTCTATCTCAGTAGCTTACCATTAACCCTATAATGGTCATTAACCCTATAATGACTCAAGTTACAAATTTTGTTCCCATTCCAACAAAAATCAGAAAACAATAGCCATAGCCAAGAAGAGAAGGGGAAAATACTTTCAAAACTTAATGCATAACAAAGTTTTGGAAACCTTTTTGTTCTTTATTCTTTACATGCCTCAGCTATTTTTAAAAATGAATATTACTTGCACCTACCATTAATGCCCAAAGCTTTCATAAGCTCCCATGTTCTTTCAAGCAGAAAGAAATAGAAATATGTAAGAAAGTTTGGAACAGGAAGAAGCTGTAGATAACATGAAAGAATGCTGTTTTTTGTTTTTTTAATATACTAAGCTGTAGGTAATGGTTGGCTGAATTTTAAAGAACTTATTCATACCAGGAAGATTCCCCTCCTGAATTACCAAGGTCAGATAATTAAGTGAAAAAATCCTCTCCTAATTCTTGCTCTCCAAAGTATTGTAATCCATTCAAGACATTAAAGATTACTGGATTAATGGCTGTTAATGTCAGGCTGCTCCAGCAACGTGTCTGTGTTGGTCGATGATATAAAAGTGAAAACACTAAAAGGGCAATTGGGAACTATCTTTCTTCAGAGTACATTAAAGAGTACAGCATAATGCATTATAAAAAAAGCCTCAGCTCTTTTCCTCAGAAAATTACTGGAACTTCCATAGTGGATCTGTCTTCATAACTGTTCAACTGCCTACATGTTTTGGCTCAGAAATGTAGGAACTGTGCCATAAATAACTACAACTGATTCCAGACTACAGCAGAAGACACCACAGGTACCTGATCTGTAACATTTGCTAAGTTATTTCTTCTAAGGTTCCCATGAAATTAGACAGAAGGGTGAAAGAGGTGCATTTTTTGTCTCCCCAATTCTAAATATCTGCTAGTCCAACTTTAATTTCTTTCTGGGCAGGATTAGAGTTGGAAACATATAATTTCTTGTGAATAGTAACTTCAAACAGAAATTTCATTAATGGGGCATCACTACACATTTGCAAGTATGGCCATACTGCTAGCCCAACCTTGGGGTTGGACATAATGCTGGCCTGGTTTCGAAATGCTTCTGCTTTGACTGTGCTACCTCTTTGTGAGCAGCTATGTGAAATAAAAGCAAAGGTATCAAATTAATGCATACTGATAACTGATCCATCTAAGATTTGAGATCTTCAGGGAGATCATTTTCTTGGTCCTCCCACTTTAACAGGCCTGTCTAATCAGGACATGAGAAAGTGCTTTCTTGGTGACTAATCCAAACTGTGTGGAACTCGCTCTTAAGGAAGGCTGGACAGGCTCCTTCTCTCTTATCTATCCATATGCAAACAAATACCTTTTCAGTAGTTTGGTTCCTGAGAAGAGGAGAGTTTTAATGCATTGCTGAAGTAGATCTTTTCATTATACTTTTTACTGAAGTGTTTTTAAATTCCTCTTTAATTCCACCTTATTTAATATTATAACTTGTTTCATGGTGCTGTAATAATGTAATTGATATGTGCTTGTTTTTATTCTGTTTTTAATTGTAGCACTCTTAATTTGTGAGCTATGGTATAGGAGTTCATTCCTAGTTATGGGAGGAAAGCTGAATACAGGTCAAAAATACTTTAAAGGCACCAGATGCTGTCTGATTGTGGAAGCTATGCAGGGTCAATCCTGGTTGTACTTGGATGGAAGACCAAGAAATACCAGGCTGTCATTCAGAAAAAGGAATTGGCAAAATTACCTTTGAGTATTCCTTGTCTATGAAATTTGTTGACAGGTGACACATACACACACTACATGTTGACAGGTGACACATACACACAGAGCCCATTGTTGTATATTCTGACTCTAGCAAATCTCCACGTTCTCAGGCAAATGTCTGACCCATGTTTCCATGCTTATATTTCATCTGACAAAGGGGCTAAACGGACTAGCAGTAAGTGCCGGCTTGGAGGGAGCATAGGGGTGTGGTGTTTGGATGATGCATGCCCCGATGCCACCCCCAAGCCAGCATCATGCCACTCACCTGACTGCACAGTAGGCAGCACTGCAGTACTCTAGCAGTGTGGCATTTACATGGCACACGCCACTGGAGCTAAAAACAAAAAATGCTGCCATGGCAGCAAAGGCACCCTTTTCCCAGCTCAAAATGGAGTGGCTTTCCGCTGCTTCTTTTTGAGCTGGGAAACAACTGGATCAGGGCATATGCATGTGGTTGCTGTGACCCCAATCCAGTGCTCAAAGGGGTGGCAGCAAACCATTCCTTCAGGGCAGTCTATTTCACCCCTTAGAATCTCTTTGTATCCCAATACTTTAAAGCTGAGTTAAAAGTTGACATTTTTTCTTCTTCTAGAGGACTCCTCTTCACTTTAATACCTATGTTGCAAGCAACTGCAATATGGCTCACCCTATGTTGGACATGTCCTCTTTACATTGAGTTCTGTCATTGCTTGGTAGCTGTAGCATTTAAACAACATGTATGGAGGTGTGTGTGTGTGGGGGGGGGGGGACTTTGAAATAATAGCTTACCAAAATTTACCAATATCTTATTTTTGAGAAAGAAAAGAACTTGCCATTTTAAAAGAAACTGAATGTTGGAGAAAGTAAATTTCCACTTTCAGACAGTATAATAATCCAACTCTATCATTATTAGAAAGACAATGGCTACTTGCACACTGTTTATTTTTTTTATCACCTCACCACAATCACCTTCCCCTATCAATTGTGTAACAGTGATAAATCACATTAACAGAAATTGCACTTCAGTGAAGAGAAGTTAGGCTATAACACTTCAAGCAGTTAGCCAATCTTTCCCAAGGGAATAATAATGATCACAATTAATTAAGAAGGATGATTTAATTTTTAGAAAATTGATGTACAATTATATGCAAGGTACAGAGAAATTGACAATCAGACAATCATAAAAAGGCTGTACAAAGCTAAATCTGAAATTTTATGTTTTGTTTTCAAAGGGGCTATGCAGACGGGAAAGAAAGGGCGACCTGAATTTGCCTTTTCCCGAAACTGCAGCAACCTCATTGCATGCCCTGAGGGTGCACTAAGTGGGGACACAGCAACCGCACTGGGGCCAGTTAATGCAGCTTTTCCGAGGCTCTATTAAAGCCTCAGCCACCACACTGGCAGCCCCGAGGTTGCCCCAAATACGAATGCAGTCACCACACGGGCAGCAGTGGCTGCTTTATTTTTTTTTCCCATTCTCTGCGGCACATGTGCACGTGCATAGACACAACATGGCCCCTTTAACAGAAATATTGGCAGTGCTCAGGACCTGCGCACTATGTGTTGTAGAGAAATCATGGCTGCCTCGGCAACCGAGTGCTCCGCGCTGGTACTCAGCCTGCAATGCACAGCCACAGCAGCCTCTGCCATGATCCGTGCTGCAGATACATTCAGGAAAGATGACAGTGATGACTTGGGGCTCCCACAAGTGACACCTGTGAGACCGGGTGCCGCAAGATGAATCACATGGTTCACCACCATCGCCGCCGTTGCTCTGATGCCCCCTGAGAGAGCCCCGCGCTGCTGGTGGATGTTCCCCAGAAGCACTGACTTGTGGGATGGGTTCATCACATACATCTGGTCCAATGAGCGATGGAGAATGTTCTTCCGAATGCCCCGTGCCCTCTTCCATAAGATAATAGAAGTACTGCATCTGGAAATGCAGCGGGAAGACACCGTGATGAGGAAGGCCATCCCAGTAGAGAAGAGGGTCACCATGGCCATCTGGGTCCTCGCCCACAGGGCCAGCTACAAGCAGGTGTCAGAGCAGTTCAGGGTCGGCCAAACCACTGTGGGGGAAGTGTTGGTGGAGTTCGCCCTCACCATGGAGAAGCTGCTCCTGTTACGGACAGTGTACCTGGGGGACGTCACTCAGGTAAGGACACTCACACACACTTGTCACTATTCCCTATGGTGCAGAACATGTCATGACAAGGCATACAGTGTGGCTGTCACTCTACAGAGTTGGCTGCTAAGGCCAATGAAACTGCGCAGGGACGCCTAAAACTTCAATAGTCAGGGTGGGCAGCACAAAGCGGTGCCTTATATCCTCTATGCTACACCCTAAGGTTATATTTTGTAAGGTAAAGGTTTTCCCTTGACATGAATGTCTAGTCGTAACTGTCTGTGGGGGTGGTGACCAAGGGAAGGGTCCTAGATGAGGGAGGGCGCTACAGGTGCCGCTTTGTGCTGCCCACCCTGGGGGCACCCATGGAGGACAATGACCTCGTGAGGCAGAGAGAAGGGGAGGCTTTGAGGGAGGCCCTGGCAGAGGTCTTTGAGACCAGGAGGATCTGAACTTATCCCCTCTTCTCCATCTGTAACCCAAGGTCAGCACTGCACTATGCCATGAGCCTAAGCACCTCAACAGCACATTCCCTATTATCCCCACTCTGTGTATGGCTTGCATTCATGTAGGACAACAGTGCACTATGCCATGAGCCTAAAAGCACCTCAACACCACATTGCCTAGTATCCTCACTCTGCGTATGGTTTGCATTCATGTAAGACACCACTGTAGTATGCCATGATGAGATCCTATGATCCCTACTCTGCTTATGGATGGCAATCCTGCTTTCATGTGTAGTTAACCTTGAGCATGAGCCTAAGGGAGGCACACACAGACACACACACAAAAGGGCATGGAGGGATCACCTGGTACCAGATTTCCTGGCAATAGAAAGATACAGTGCACACACCACCAACTGAAACCTCTGACAATGTTGCCAAATCCCCAACAGTCAGCTTTCCTAATGGCCCATTTGATTGTATCAATTGGTAGCCCAGAGGGCAACCATTGGGGTTCACATTCAAACTTGTCACATGAGGGCCTCCATTGGTCAGGGCCCAGGAGGAGAGTGCCCATCTGCAGATGGCGGCCAGGAGGAGAGTGCCCATCTGCATTGCTTATTGGACTAATGAGGAGGTGGGCATTCTTCTCCAAGCCCTGAACCCGGAGCCGGCTGCTAGGAGGGTGATGGCCAGCTCCAACTGCAGAACCAGGGGTACTTTTCCCAGGTCTCCCGGGCCCTCAGAGACCAGGGCTTCACGAGGACCCCCCAACAGTGCCGCACAAAATTTAAGGCACTGAAGGGGGTCTTCTTCGAGACCCTGGAGGACTATGGGGAGCATCCTCCGGTTCGGCGTCGCCCACCCTTCAATCAGCAGCGGTACCCATTGGTGTTGCCCGCCTGGCAGTCATCCAGTCCACCCGGGACTCTGAGCAGGTAAGTATGCCAGGGACACAGAAGGAGGGAGTTGGGGGGGACGGCATAGGGTGATGGGGTGGAGAGGAAGCTCCTAACTACGTTTCTGTTTTCTTTTCCTTTGCAGATCAACGCCTGGAGCAAAGGATGGCTGCGATGGAGGAACAGATCCAAACTGTGATGAACTCCATGGCAGTCATCATGCAGCACCTCGGCCTTCCCCAACCCCCGATCCACCCCCCTCCCCATCCCTGAAGCACCTTTCCCTCCCCTTCCCTTTCTACTTGCTTCCTCCCTCCTCCCTCTCCTTCTTCTCCCGTTGGAACTTCTCCTCTCCTTTGTACATTCTCCCCTCCCCTTCCCCCATTTGTAAAGTGTTGTAAATAGTTGTTAGTTTTTATAAAAAGAAATTTTTATTTTTAAAAAATCATGACGTAATCTGCGCACGGATGCAGGTGAGCAAATTGATGGTTTTATGAATAAATTTTCTATTTTTAAACAACATTTGACATTTTATGCAAAGGTATGTAGGTCCATTGAAGGATCCCTACAGGCTACCAGTGAGCAGCAGCGGTAAGGTGGGCCTGGTGTGCGGTGGTGGTGGCGGAGGCAGTGGTGATCAGTGAGGTGGGCATGGTGTGTGGTGGTGGTGGCAAGCAGTGAGGTGGGCATAGGTGGGGACTAGTAGGCAATAGCTGCCTCGGTACTCAGTGGTGCTCGTCGCAGCATCTCCACCCCCCTCTGCTTGCTCTCTGCCTTTGTGGGTGGGCAGTGGGCGGTGGGACTGCCACATCACTGCTGAGAAGGCTGCTAGACTCTTCTAAGGGCTGTGGCTCAATGATCTCCATCTCCATAGCAGCCTCCTCCTGCATGGGTGGACCCCTATCCCTCCTTCCTCTCCCCACAGCAGCTTCGACATCCAGGGGTGTAAAGTGATCCCTCCCTCTTCCAACCACCACAGCCACCTCTTGCTGGCCCTGGAGGATAGCCCTCCCTCTTCCACCTCCTGCACAACCTCCCCGCTGCCAGTCATGGCCCTCTGGAGCCCCTCCATGACATCCACCATTCGGCCCATCAGACCGGTCTGCATTTGTATGGCATCAGCGATACGCCGCTGCTCGTGGCCCATGCGTTGATCATGCTCCCTCCAATCCTCTCTCTCGGCCTCCCTCAGTTGATGGGAACGTTCAGCAATTTGTTTATCCTGTTCTAGAGATTTCTCCATTAGTTCTATGCTGCGTTCCATGAACTCCTGCTGGGCACTCGTTGTTAGGATATGAATGGGATATATAGTCAAAGGTGAAATGTAAAGATGTGTGTGTGTTTGTAATTTTCCACTTGGGAACAGTTTTTGAGCAAGGCACAAACAATATTTAGAAAAACAGAGTAAATCAATGCCAGGTGGTAACAGAGACATCAACAATGTACTTTTCCAGTGATAGAACTAATGGAACCAGACTTTGTTATGGATAACAAAGATATATCAAATATGTAAACATCGTTAGCTTGGGAAAGTTATTTACGTGGTGGATGATGGACAGCAAGAGGCTGGGTTAGTAGACATCATATAGACATTATCCAATTAACATGAGGTTAACACCTAGAAGGTGGAGTATGGGATGGGCTTAGAAAATCTTTTGTCTAAGAATTGTTTATTGTTTAAGATGTGAGCGTGTGTGGATGTAGTGGTTTTAACTGCAACAAGTTGGATCCTAATGCTTTTGGGATTGTAAAAGATGTAATCTTGTATGACTGAACTGGACAAGTTCATCACAATGGATTTTACTTAGTTATCTTATTTTTACTTTTTATATGCATTAATAAAGCTATGCTTTTGGACTTTACAATGTGTCTTCTTGACTGAGGAAGACAGGATGCTGGAGAAGAGAAGCTGAGCCAGTTGATGGCAAATCTACACAGTGGCTGTGGATCACAGCAGCCAGCTTGTCCTGCAGACTCTGCTGGGTGCCAAACGGCATCACTACAACACTCATCATCCACACACCAACAAGGGTTATGGGCCCAGTTATGGCTTTTCTGCCAGTTATGGCCTGTTTGCCAGTCTGTGTCTGTGTCTGCCAGCTAAGACTGTTTTTGCCAGAAGAGTGGCTTGTCTGCCAGAGGTGGCTGGTCTGCCAGAGGACAAAGAGGACAAATGTCCAGGAGGACAAAAGCCCAAGAGTCCAGATGACATGTTTGCAATGTGGCCAAGAGGCAAGTATTGCCTATCCACGACTTCAGCTGTGCTGGGACAAGAAAACCATGCTTCAGCGGTTGCTAGAAAAGCAGAGGTGGCTTCAAATCTCCAGATGTAAGTAAAAGTTTACTGCTAAGCTGTTTCTGCCAGATGACAGAGTGCAGACTTCTTTAAAGACAGGTTGTCTGAGGACTCCACTCTTTAAACAGTAAGTTACAGAAAAAAAATCAAAGGCTAAAAATGCTGAGAATACTGCGGGTTCAATGCAGTGAAATTTCTTGTTTTTGTTCAAGCTGCAAAAGACTCTGTTAAGGGCCACTTTGGGGGGTTGCAGACTGCCAGAAATAGTGTGAATTCAGTCCACTTTTAGGGTTAGGGTTAGTGCTAGGGAATCATGGGAACTGTTATTTTTCTGAGACATTGAGCCTTCTCTGTCAGACAACTCTGATGCCACAATAAAATACAGTTCCCATGGTTCCCTAACTCTAACCCTAACCCTAAAAGTGGACTGAATTCACACTATTTCTGGCAGTCTGCAACCCCCCTTTGTTTGAAATGGAAGCAGCTGGGGCTTGAGTCACAGAATACATGTTACAATGTATGCAGTTTAAAATGCAGCATGATTGCTGGACACAGGCGGTTGCCTAAGCCAAGAAAACTAATTCTGTTACCCCTCTCTGAGTTACAGTTATGTTTTGGGAGAGGATGTTTCTTCAGCCAAAGGTTTTGGGAACTGAAAAAAGAATGAATGATTTCTACACAACTTTGTCAGAAATGCTGTGGTCAAAAGACTTTACAGTTCTTTGGAGAAAAATACAAAAATCCCTGGTGGGGACAAAGTTTTACACAGTGGTCCAATGCTGTGTGGAGCTATAGCAGGTTTGCAAATGCCTGAAGTTCAAAGGCTGCAACCGTGTTGCTAAATGCCAAAAGTTTTGCTGGAGGCCTGAGGTTCCAAAAGATGGGAATCTGTTAAGCCAAGCGGTTTGCTTGAAAAGGCCAAAATGTAGGCTTGGGAGAAAGCCTGGGACAGCATCTTAAGGTCAAGAAAATGCGTCCTGAAAAAAAAGACAGCTGATGCACGGAGTGCGAATCGATGCTTTTACTACAACAGAACAAGAGTTTTGAAAATGACAATACAAGAATGTTTGCTACAATCAACAATCTATCTACAACCCAGAGACATTGGGAGAAACAGAAAAGCTACAAGCTGTTTTACAGATCTGTGACTGTGACTCAAACAGGTGAAACCTGAGGACAAAAGTCTATATATTCTGGGACATATGTTGCAGTTTTGCTGAAAAAAAAAATCCTCCAATCTTAAAGATGTTTATCTAGCTGATGGAGGGGTAAGAGATGTTAAAAAGAAATTGAGAAATGTCTACATGCCAAGTTTTGGTGAAAAAAAGTTTAAAAATGTTTTACGTATACCTGATTTTACAAAAGATGTTTAGCTGGTGGTCAGGGGATATACACTGAGCTTTGTGGGAGATAAATATAAAATCACCCCGGATGGGGAGGTGTGTACAAAAGCTATAAGAGGGAAAATATGTGTTTTATACAAAGTGAGACAAATGCTAAATGTGCAGGTGTGAAAAATAAATCATTACATTCTGGTTATGCACATCAATAATATAGAATCCTAAGAGACATAGGATTTGAGAGTTTGGTTAAGCTGGTAAAATATAGGTTTTAAATTTTTTTTTAAATGTTTTATTATACAAATGATTTGAGAGATGTTTGGTTTGCCACAGAATAAAAAGTCAAGGCTTTTCCTGTGACAAAACCAAAACAAGTAAATTACAAAAATGACCTGTTGAGGTTGGTTTAAACTGTTAAACAAAAGAGACAAATGTGTGAGTTACTAGGTGACAACAAATATTTTCTTAGTGATTATGGATAGATTTTCCAGAATTTTTATATGTCAGAGTTTTAAAACAGAAATGTGATATAATTGAAAGTTTTTAACAATGGATAAATGAAAAAAAAATTAATTACAAAGGGTCTTTGCTCACAGACCGGAGAGAAAAGAAAAATTTTGGCTCACAGTTTGAGAAACTGGCTGAGAAAAAAAAAATCCAACATTGTTACACATGTTATGTGGGGATCCACTGAATTTAAAATATTTAACAGGTTTTAGACAATATACAAAGATATATGTGCTAGCATGTTTTAAAAGGAAAATTAAACCAAAGTGTCAAGATGGTGTTATAAAATATTCAAAAATAACAGTTGGAGATTTCACCTTGATGGTGGGGAAAAGTTTTAATGTTTAAAAAAATAACAATTGTGAAAAACATTCAAGTTTTGATTGGGAGTTCCTGCATGGCAGGGGGTTAGACTAGATGCCCTTATGGTCTTTTCCAACTTTATGATTCTAAGTTGAAAAAAAGATACATTCAAACAAGAGGTTTTACTAAAGATAAGACAGTTAAAGATCCAAGTGTCAAAAAAATGGAGGGGCACACAACACACAAAAGATAGACAAACATTAATCTTTTGAAAGTGAGAGAAACACTTTAGGTCAGACAATACAGACAAGATCATTAAAAGGTAAAATGACAAAAATCAAAGGACACACAAGTCCAGAAATGATACATGTTATGTCAAAGAAAATTAATAAAGAGTGAAAACAACACACAAGTTTATTATACAAAGGACAAGAGTTTATACATAAGTGGCTGGTGAGCCAGAGAGTTTCAAAGAGAGTTTTAAGGAGTTTCAGACAGTGTTAAGGAGTTTCAGAGAGTTTCAGAGGTTTTAAAAGTTATAAAAGGTTTTTTCCTGTTGAGAGAGAGAAAATGATACACTGCAGTACAGCAAAAAGTTTAAGTGTTTAAAATTGACAAAGAGGTGTTTAAAAGGTGGTTGATAGACCTGAAGACAAAAATCACAAGATAAATGGATATACAAAATAAAAGATGCCTGATGACAAATAAAAATACAAAGCTAGGTTAATAACAAAAGGGTTTGTTCAACAAAGGTTTAAAAACATTGATAAAACAGTCTGAGGCTGAGAGCTTGTGACTAAAATAAGCTTTTAACAATAAGGAGGGGCTAATAAGTTCAACATTTTGGTTTTGAGATTGCTTGTTTAAATGCTGATGTGTTAACACAAAGAGATGACAGTTTTTGGTTGTTTAGATTCAAGAGATTTAAAAAAAAAGTTGTCTAGAGAGATTTGATATCAACAAAGGTTTTGATTTTTTTTGAGATTTTATTTTTAAAGTTATTGGACTGCTGATAAAATGTGTTTAGTGAGTCAACATAGAAAAAGATTAAGAAAGTGTGATTTACAAAGTGCAGAAATAGTGACAGGTTTAAAGTCAATAGGTTTTGTTTAAAATAAAGTTACAAAAATTTTTTAAATATCCAGATATAAAGAGGCTTTGTAAAAGGTTTGATGTTTATAGTTGATAAATAATAGATTATAATTGTGTTGTTATAGGTGTTTTAAAAAAAATTGTTTTGGTTTAAGATAATAAATTAGACAACAATAGAACATTTAATAAGTTTTTTTTTTTAAAAAAATAGAGGCTTGTGATTTAAAATAGCCACATTAAAATAAGAGTGTTTTATAGATAGTTCATTTGCTTTAAAATAGACAATATAGACAAGCTTAAGTGTTGATAGATTAAAAATAAGGATATATAGTTATAAGTGTTGATAGAGTTTTAAGTGCTGATAAGACAAATATATATAACATTAAATGAGATAAAATAGATTAAACAGTTATAAGATTTAAATTGTGAGTTGTCAGTTGTGATATATAGAGATTCACAGACATACATTTTTATGACAAAAACAAAGGTGTTAAAAATGTTAAAATATAGGTCAAGATATGTTAGAGTTTTGTAACAAAATGCTAGGGAGAGCTGGTTTAAAATAAAATTGTTTGCTAAGGGTTTAAGGCCAAACCACAACTGTATAGATATATTAACAAAGGTTCTAGAGATAAAACAACATTTAACAATTATTATAACAGATTGAGATGTCATTTTAAATATATAGAGTCAAACATTGTGCTTAGATGGTTTTAATAACAACAACAACAATAATTCTCACACATCTATACATTTCAGGAGGGGATTGTTAGGATATGAATGGGATATATAGTCAAAGGTGAAATGTAAAGATGTGTGTGTGTTTGTAATTTTCCACTTGGGAACAGTTTTTGAGCAAGGCACAAACAATATTTAGAAAAACAGAGTAAATCAATGCCAGGTGGTAACAGAGACATCAACAATGTACTTTCCCAGTGATAGAACTAATGGAACCAGACTTTGTTATGGATAACAAAGATATATCAAATACGTAAACATCGTTAGCTTGGGAAAGTTACTCACGTGGTGGATGATGGACAGCAAGAGGCTGGGTTAGTAGACATCATACAGACATTATCCAATTAACATGAGGTTAACACCTAGAAGGTGGAGTATGGGATGGGCTTAGAAAATCCTTTGTCTAAGAATTGTTTATTGTTCAAGATGTGAGCGTGTGTGGATGCAGTGGTTTTAACTGCAACAAGTTGGATCCTAATGCTTTTGGGATTGTAAAAGATGTAATCTTGTATGGCTGAACTGGACAAGTTCATCACAATGGATTTTACTTAGTTATCTTATTTTTACTTTTTATATGCATTAATAAAGCTATGCTTTTGGACTTTACAATGTGTCTTCTTGACTGAGGAAGACAGGATGCTGGAGAAGAGAAGCTGAGCCAGTTGATGGCAAATCTACACAGTGGCTGTGGATCACAGCAGCCAGCTTGTCCTGCAGACTCTGCTGGGTGCCAAACGGCATCACTACAACACTCATCATCCACACACCAACACTCGTATTAGCTGCGGCTGCTGATCAACGTGTCCTCTTCCCTCTGATGTCAGCCAGGTGGGCTGCCGGTGGCATTGCAGCTCTAGCATTAGCTGTTTCATCCTCCTGCTCCTGTCTCTGTTGTGCTACTTCTCGTTCTAGGGACATGTATGGCAGAGGACACCGTTTGCACAAACAACATCTCCTGCACATTTCAGGGGGGAGGGGAGAGGTACATGCCAGGGAGGTTTGTGTGGGCACACTGGATGCATGCAGGTGGTGGTCATGCGAGGGACATGGTGAATGGGACACACGGATGAATGTTCCTCCACTCCCCCGCCCCACATGCTAGGGTGCGAAAGCGGCATGTGGGGGGTGGAATTCTGCAAATGGGCGAACCGCAAAAAAGTCACAAAATCCATGCACACACATTTTGGGGGGGGGGGTGCAGGCGTACATGCAATGGCATGCATTTTTTGTCATAACAGGGAATTTATCATGTGCAGCCAGGACCTGGTTGATCAGCTGGGTGAATGGCCCGGGGCCTGCCCTCTCCTCACCCTCACTCTCATCATCGCTGAGTGCTGTACTTGTCCTTGGGACAGGGGAGCGATCACGGTGGCTACTGGTCCTTGAAGATGTAGTGCTCGAATTTGAAGTACAAGATTCTGGCCTGCTGGTGGAAGATGTAGAGGCGCAGGACAGTGCTCTCATGGCAGAGATGGCCATAGCCCTCTGACTGCAGGATGTCTCATCTGAGTCGGGGTGTTCCTCCTGGTCACCTAAAAGTGACAAGGGATGGGGTCATCTCTGCCCTGTGGCCACCCTAGTGCTGTCCCCTGCACCCTTTCCCAGGGCCCCTGGTGCATCTTACCTTGAGGGGGCACAAGCTTCTGGGTGCATATTCCCTCGGAGATGTCCTCCATGGCTTGTTCTCTGGCTGTCTGGCCTACTGGGACCCTCACAGCATCACCGCTGGTGCATATTCTGCTGGGCCTTATGCTGCCGTCACTGGCGAGGAAGGCATGGAGTTCCTAGTAGAAGGGCATGGAGGAGGGCCCCCATCCTCTTTTGGCCTTGTCGTCCCTAAACTTTTTGTAATCGGACCTGAGGTTTTTGGTCTTCCGACGACACTCCTCCCAGGTGCGTTGGTGGCCCTTGGCTCTCATGGCTGTGCCACCTCCTTAAATGTTTCTGCATTCAGGAAGGAATTTCTCAATTTGTCCAAAATGCGTGGCTGCGACCACAGATCTATGAGGTTGGCCATCTCCACATGGGTCCACGAGGTCCCTCTCCCTTTTTTTGGTTCTCCGCTTGTGGATGGCTGTGCTATTGTTCCCACTGTGGACAAACAAAGCCCCGAAGTGGACTGCTGTGGAGGTCTGCAGCTGGCAAAAGTTGCCCTGGGAAAATGGCACTGGAATGTGTGTGGGGGTCCAGCTTAAAAGTGAAACTGCCCCCTTTATCTCTTTAACACAATGTAACATCCAGTAGCAACAGTTTCACCTTCCCGCTCTGGCGCATGTGCACTGTGAAAATTAGGGTTACCGCTAGGGTTCTGAAAAGATGCACCTGCGGCGTCTTGCCCATACCTGAAACCTAAAAACACTTTAATTTGAGGCTTTTTTCAATGAGCGCATGCGCCCCAAGGGCAGCTCTAAATGCGGCGTACCTGTACACGTTCATTCACACCGGCGGCTTCTGTGCTCGGGTGCTTTTATTTGCGCCAAAGCTCCGTCGCTGCATCCCAACGTCCCGTTGAAAGTGTGCATGTTTCGGGAAGGAGAGGAAAAAAGCGCCTCCTTTTTAAAGCTCACTTTCACTGGAAAGGTCAAGTAGGGGACGCTTTTTTGGCGTGTGTCATGTAAAGACTGTGCCCTCAGGTCAACCCCAAAACAACCCTATTAGCCCGTCTGCATCCCCTCAAAGTCTCTTTGAGAGTTATCTCATTAAAGTTATTTGTATGAGTACAGTACTTATAATCAATGGATCTACTTCAAAGATGCCATCTAATATAACTTCATTCACATTACTTGAGAAACCCTGATTGGATAGCTTGCTGTTGATGTTTCCCTGCATTTTCTAATTATTTTTTGGAATGTTTTCTGCCTGAAAATTGCTTTTGCACACTTTGATTTTTGTTTAAAAAGAGTGTGAACTATTTCCTGGGAATTTAAACTGCCCAAGCCTTGTTCAACTTTGTGTTCTACCATTGAACCCCAGACATATGAACTCCAAAGATAAAAGTGAAACCAAAGGATTATGAATAACAATTTTCCTTTATGTCCAATCTGATTCACCAGCAGCAATGCTCACAACCAATGAGTTAATTGGAGGTAATGAGTTATTTAGATCCACACCAGTGGGACAGAGAAGCTTCAGGAGTAGAGGCTTCAACATGTTGCACTAATCTTCACTCTTCCTCTATTTTATCTTCAATAGAAGTGTGGGAGAGAAAGAATATTCAGACCTTGCATTGGGAAAATACTCTTCAGTGTAAATATGCAAAGCAATAAATCAGGGGTAGGCAACCTTTCCCCTTTAAGGGCCGAGGGACTTCAGCTCCCAGAAGCCTCAGTCATGTTAACCAATAGTCCCATGTTGGCCAATAGCTCCTGGGATTCTGGGAGCTGAAAGTCCTACGGCCATTAAAGGGGAAAGGTTGCCTACCCCTGCTATAAATGGATTTCACTCAGAAATCAGTGGTACTTACTTTAATTATCACTACTTCAGCTGTTTGATTTCAGTGCCTCTACTTCAGGGGCCCTTTTAATTTACACTTAAAATATCTGTAAGATATGACCAGAATGGAGATTGCAGCCAAAAATTAAGAAGACTAGGGGCCTTTACAGACTGCCAGAAATAGTGCTGCTTGAGGCCACTTTAACTGTCCTGGCTCAGTGCTAGGGAATCATGGGAATTGTATTTTTTTCTGGGACAGTGAGCCTTCTCTGTCAGAGAGCTCTGGTGCCACAATAAACTACAGTTCCCATGATTCCTTAGCACTGAGCCAGGACAGTTAAAGTGGCCTCAAGCTGCACTATTGCTGGCAGTCTGTAAATGCCCTAGGAATGGGAAGGACAACCATCAAAGAACTACATAAGATCCTAAAGTGTAAAGATAAATAACTGAGCACTAAAGTTAGAATCATCTAAGCCATTATATTCCCCATTACCATGTATGGATGTGAAAGCTGAAGACAGACAGACAGAAAATAAACTTTTTTTGAGATGTGGTGCAGGACAAGAATGCTGAGGATACCATGGGTGGTTTTTTAAAAAGTCCTTGAACAGATTAAACCTGAACTCTTCCTAGAAGCCAAGATGACAAAACTGAGGCTTTGTACTTTTGCCATGCAATGAGAATGCATGACTCACTAGAAAAGACAATAATGCTAGGGACGGTAGAAGGCAGTAGAAAGAGAGGAAGACCACACACCAGATGAACTGACTTAACAGGGAGGCTACAGGCCCAAATCTACAGAATCTAAGCAGAGCAGTGGAAAATAGGGGGTCTTGGAGATGTCTCATCCACAGGGTTGCCATGAGTTGGGGCCAACTTGAGGACAGTTAACAAGATATGATAGGTGCTATAGTGGAGTTCTCAATCAATGAAGGTCTGACTTCTGACCTAAATCTAATTGCTAGTTCCAACTAAATTAAATTCATTGAATCATTCGCCAAATAGTAAGTCAGCAGTCATGTAAATCACATTGATTCAACTGGCCTTCTGTAGTTACAACTAGTAATGCACTTTTGCATTGTGTCCAACATTTCATTTTGTCATTTTGTCTGCTTCTTAGCACCATAGAAAACTTCCCTATACCAGGATTCTTTCACAATACTATGATTCTATTTTAACTGTCATATTATGGATTTCTGTGGTATATAGTTTGGTGAGGCACCAGAATTCTGTAGCTGAGAATACTAAATACCCTTCTCTATCTTGAAAATCCAAGGATTCCATAGGATGTTGTCATTGAAGTTAAAGTGAAATGATAGTACTATAATTGTGTCATGTGAAAAGGTGATAAGAATAGAGAAATTGTGCCCTGAGGCTGAATGTAACACCCAAGGGTTTTTTGTGTGGGCTTCAATCTCTAGTCTACAGAGTTCCTGGACTGCCATTTTTATGCCCCTCACAACAAAGCTAAACAGACAAGTGTCATTTCCGGGAAGCCTCTAGCAATACATTTCTAGATGCTTCCTTCTATATAGGGGCATTTTTTATTTTCTGTGTAGCCTCTGGAACAGCTATCTTTCTCTACTCTAAGTATGACAAAATCTGTTTAGTCATGGTTGAAACAGATGAACACATTCTTTTTTACTGCCTAAACTACAAGAATATTTGCTTGTTATATATGAGGAGGTATTGTACAGTTTTAATTATCACCTTTTTAAAAAATTGACAGAAAGTTTGTTTTGATTTGTAGTTGCTAACTTTTCTCTACATAGTCACCATCCAGATTTACACATTTTTCCCAGCATTTCTTGACCCTCCAAATACCGTTATTGTAGAAGTCTGCTGATTGTGCCTTAAAGCACTCTTCCACAATGACATCATTTGTGTTGTCAAATCAGTGATCTCACAATGGATTTTTCATTTCTGGGAACAAAAAAAAAGTCACTTGGTGCGAGGTTGGAAGAATAAGGTGGATGCTGAAAAATCTCAAAGCTACACGTCCTTGTTTTGTTAAATGTAACTTGAGCTATGTGAGCTGGTGCATTGTCAGCTAGCAGACAAATGCATCTGGAGAGCATACCATGGCATTTCTTTTTCAGAAAATCTTGCAACTTGTCCATAAGATTGCTCTAGTATGTGCCAGTGATGATCAGTCCCTTTGCAAGGTAATCTGTGAGAATGACTCCATGACAGTCCCAAAAAAGTGACAGCATGACCTTCCCTGCTGACTTTTGTAGCTCTGCCTTTTTAGGGGGAGGGGAATTGGTATGCTTCTACTCCATGCTCATGGTTTTTGTCTCTGGATCATACTGATAGATCCAAGATTCATCCATGGTTACCAGATGGCCAAAAAAATCCTTTTCATCCTGTTCCAACAGCATCAGCATCTGTCTTAAAAGGTCATGCTGTGTTTGTTTCTGGAAAGGGGTTAGCAAATGTGGAATCCAGTGTGCAGAAACCTTAGACATGTGCAGTTTATCATGAATAATTTTCCACATACTACCATAACAGAGACCAGTTTCATTCACGATCATTTGAATGGTTGCTCATCTGTCTTCCAGGATTAAACACTCCACTTTCTTCACTGTGGCTGCATTGTCTGTCAATGATGATCTTCCAGGTCTTGGTTTGTCTGTGAGGGACATGTGACCAGTTTGTAAATTGCTTTTCCATCTCTCAATAGTGTCCTAAGATGGGCAATCATTTCCATAAACTACCATCATCTCATCATTAATTTGCTGGGCACTATTACTCTTCAAATTCAGGAACTTTATCATGCTGCAAGCTTCAATCTTCTCTATCTTACACTTTAGTCACTTCTGGCACAACCTGTAACAAAAATAAAGGACACAATGAGCTGATTTTCTCAACAGCATGCACCTGGGTAATCAATGACGATACTGACAAAATTTCATCAATACACCATAATAACTTCCAGGTGATAATTGTTATTTTACAATACCCCCTCATATTACCCTAATTTCAGATGAATTTCTAGGCAGGGTTATTGTACCCTTCCATTTCCAGAAACTTATTTATAGGGCAAGAAAATGTTGTCTTCTAGTTTCTACTGGGTACCAGCAGTGTAAACTCTAGTGATTATATCAGAAGCAAGAGTGTCCACTAGTTTCCTTACTGAAGTCACATGTTTTTGTCACTATATGTACATATATAGGAATTTTCCTAGACTTATAATTTGTCCCTGTTCTTTTTCTACTTTTTTATTTTGTAACTGTAAGGCTGATCTATGACCATAATAAAGTTATCATGTAATAAAATCTGGATCCAACTCATTTTTATTCATTATTAATTTTATATTTATTCTTTGTATGTCCCAGCTTGCAGCAATAACCTTTTCTGAAGAGGTTTTAAAAACATAGAAGACAAAACAACAACAGCAATATATGATACAAAATTTACTATTAGAATTTAGGCTGCAATCCTCTGTTAACTTGCCTGGGACTAAGGAGTCTATTACACCACTAAAAGAAGTGTCTTACCTCTCCCAAATTGAATTCTAATTCGGGATGCATCCAGGTACTAGCGCATGGATTTTGCCATTGAATGTGCCAGCAGAACACAGCCCAGATGCAGCCTGGGTCCCAGGAGTGCTGTGGCAGCCATTTTTTGAAGTTGGAAAATTCCTGATTTTGAAACTGGGACCCGGGCTTCATCCAGGCTGTATTCTGCCAGTGGATTCAGTGGCAAAATCTATGCGATAGTACCTGAATGCAGCCCAAATTAGATCAATTCAGGAGAGGGAAGATACTTTTTTATAGTGATGTGATAAGCTCCTAAGACTGATCGAACAGAGAGAGATTTGTTTCTGAGTTGAGTAGACATCCATAGGATTGGTGCATGTGTGTGTGCACATTAGGATTGACACATACACATTCAAAATATGGAGAGTTTTGCAGGTACCATGCAAAAAAGACAGATGAATGGGTCTTAGATCAACCTGTGCCTGAATTCTCACTAGACCAAATATGACTGAACTGAAATTGTTGTACTTTGGATATATTATAAGATGGTGTGACTCAATGGAAAAGTCAATAATGCTTGGTAAATGGAAGGGAAGTAGTAGGAGAAAAGGGAGACTACACTACAGGTGGAATGAGTCAGTAAAGGAAGCCATGACCCTGAGTTGAAAGACATAAGCAGTGCTGTTATTGGCCAGAGTTATTGGAGGTCTCTAATGTATCACTATAAGTCTACATTGATTGTATTTGAAATAATAAAAATAACAAAAAAGCCATGCAGTGGGGCATATTTACTAATGTTTCTTCCATCCCCCCCCCCCCCCATACACACGCACACACCAAAATATCCAAGGTAAATCTGACTGTGGGACCAAGATCCTCTTTTGATGGTGATGGAGCATAAAAACTTGCTACCACACTGATGTTGGAAGTTCAAAAGGTAATGACACATTCAGCTGAGGAACAGCAGAAAGAAGGTATGGGGTGAATGGTGGAAGGGTGAGCTTTAGCACTGTCCAGCTGTTATCACAAGAGAATGTTGCACTTAATTTTTTGGTTTCTGCTGCCAGTTGGTAAAGTTAAAAGGCCATTTGAAAAGATGATAAAATACTATGTAATATTGATATCAAGAGAACCTAGGAATTCCAATATAGTTTGGTTTAAATTTATTCAGACTTTTACAGCAATCCTAGTTGCATCTTCTAAGAAATAAGCCCCATTTAGTTCAGTGGGAATCACTATATAGGAATACAGCCTTAGATTAATTTGGATTCAACACTATATGTTATTTTTATCTTAAACTATGGTTCCCCTTATCTGAAGAAATAATGTTATGCAAAATATCAGTATACAAGTCTTTTTGGAAATTCTTCCTATACACCTTGAATGGCCCTGCCCTTTAATTCCCCCCCCCCCATTGCGTTAGTAGCCACTGCTATTTTCGTCTCTAGCTTGCCTGTTTTATTGGTTCTTTTTTATGTGTATTTTTAATATGTTTTAATACTTAATTGTTTAATACTGTCTTAAGGTGTGGGTGGGTTTGGGTATTCCAGGTTATTTGTGTACCTGCATTATATGATACAGTATTTTAATTGTAAGCCACCCTGATTGCTTGTCAGAGGGGCGGGGTATAAATAAATTCTATTATTATTTATGATTATATTATTATTATAAAATATACACCTTAGTAAATTAAGGTTTCCTTTACATTCTGTTCTCTCTAATTGGCCCAATTTCTTTGTATTTTCACCCCCTGCACCATGCACTTTCTAGGCTTTGTCTGAATGTGTTAATATGATATCTCTTCTCTCAACTTTTTCCCCTGAATTTAATGTTTAAGATTTTAAATTCTGAGTACATTTACAGTGTTTCTGAAATAACATGTCTCTTGATTAGCATATATAACATGTCTCTTGATTAGCACATTCTACTACAGTGTTCAAAATGATGTGTGTTACATTTCTGGAACAAGTGATTATTTTTATCCCCTTGTATTACCTGGAAACTACCTCTTGATTGACTGAGAAAACTGGCTTTGCATTGTGAAAAATCTCACTTGAATCAGGATGTTAAAGCTGATAAAATACTATGTAATATTGATATCAAGAGAACCTAGGAATTCCAATATAGTTTGGTTTAAATTTATTCAGACTTTTACAGCAATCCTAGTTGCATCTTCTAAGAAATAAGCCCCATTTAGTTCAATGGGAATCACTATATAGGAATGCAGCCTTAGATTAATTTGGATTCAACACTATATGTTATTTTTATCTTAAACTATGGTTTGCCTTATCTGAAGAAATAATGTTATGCAAAATATCAGTATATAAGTCTTTTTGGAAATTCTTCCTATACACCTTGAATGGCCCTGCCCTTTAATTCCCCCCCCCCCCCCCCATTGCGTTAGTAGCCACTGCTATTTTCGCCTCTAGTTTGCCTGTTTTATTGGTTTTTTTATGTGTATTTTTTAATATGTTTTAATACTTAATTGTTTAATACTGTCTTAAGGTGTGGGTGGGTTTGGGTATTCCAGGTTATTTGTGTACCTGCATTATATGATACAGTATTTTAATTGTAAGCCACCCTGATAGCTTGTCAGAGGGGCGGGGTATAAATAAATTCTATTATTATTTATGATTATATTATTATTATAAAATATACACCTTAGTAAATTAAGGTTTCCTTTACATTCTGTTCTCTCTAATTGGCCCAATTTCTTTGTATTTTCACCCCCTGCACCATGCACTTTCTAGGCTTTGTCTGAATGTGTTAATATGATATCTCTTCTCTCAACTTTTTCCCCTGAATTTAATGTTTAAGATTTTAAATTCTGAGTACATTTACAGTGTTTCTGAAATAACATGTCTCTTGATTAGCATATATAACATGTCTCTTGATTAGCACATTCTACTACAGTGTTCAAAATGATGTGTGTTACATTTCTGGAACAAGTGATTATTTTTATCCCCTTGTATTACCTGGAAACTACCTCTTGATTGACTGAGAAAACTGGCTTTGCATTGTGAAAAATCTCACTTGAATCAGGATGTTAAAGTAGCTTTAACATCCTGATTCAAGTGAGATTTTTCACAATGCAAAGCCAGTTTTCTCAGTCAATCAAGAGGTAGTTTCCAGGTAATACAAGGGGATAAAAATAATCACTTGTTCCAGAAATGTAACACACATCATTTTGAACACTGTAGTAGAATGTGCTTGCACATTCCAAAATAAGACTATGAATACAGATGTTACAAATGTCACTGCCAAAAAAAGCTCTATATTATTAAAGATGAAATTTCTCTCTCACACACACTGGCAGTCTCTATAACTCTAGATATGTAATATGCTGACTCTTTGTCATGAGTCTCCAATTTGTATCTCTTAGTTTTCAAATCAAAAAGAAAGTGGCATGTCATACATTCTGCAGAAGAAATACCAATTTGATCTCTTCCATTTTACTGGTGAATTGAAGTCGGGTTTCTGATTTTTGTTGTTGTTGCTGGTTTTCATATCAAACAAAACAATCAAATATTTTCCCAATGGGAGCTTCATGCAACTAATAATAAAAGCAACATTTTAGTGTATATTTAACATGTTAAATAATTTAAACTATTTTATAAACATTGGCCCAAATCCTATTGTTGTTCCTGATTAGAGCAGAGCAATTAAATCAATTTGCATATATGCTGGTTTATAATTTAGCAATTGATCAAATGCATCTACTCTGCTTGAGATTCCACCTATTGTTTTAATTGTCTTACAGTAGCTCAGAATTATTTTATCATTACAGATGGAAGACTGAAACTTGATAGTTTGGGCTGTAAAGAATAATAATACATTCCCCTATGTTCAGCCATCACACAATTTTTCACAATGTATGTCTTTTTAAACAAGATTGCATTAGTGTAAAAGGTATTGCACAAGAAAGAACCAGTGGTAGTGTGTAAAAAATGCAAACATATCCACAACAAGTCTTGCAATCTCATCCAACAGAGAGAAATCTTCTAAAGTGTTGAATTTGTGTGTGCATGAATTATATAACTGAATGCACATCCCTATATCATATACTATTAACAACACAATAATAGATATCTCTATAAAAATCCACTCAACAGTGATACCTTTATTGGCCAAAAGAAATGCACAATATACTTGTTGCAAGCTTTTGAACCTCCACAGGCTTCTTCATCAGGCAAGGTGTTATAAACAAAACAGTAGAAAATTGAAGATGTCAGTCAGATGCTTGCATTTTGTTCTTTCTGTCCTTAATTAAGATGGTATGGGAAGGGTATCTTTAGCAGGCAGGCCCTTCCTCCTTCTGGCCATGTGGCAATTGGGAGATTTGCAAAATCCAGGAAATTTAAAGTCTAGTTGCATCTCAACAAGGATTCTTCTCTGCAATCCAAGCTATCTCTATTCCTGTGAGGCTGCAGGCCTCTTTGTAGGTAGAGAAAAATGAATTTCTCAAGAAGCCTCCATGTTTTTGCCTCAGAAATATTTTGGGAGGTGTTGAGGTAAAACATGCCAATCAGTCCAAATTTAAGAAGGAAAATTTGTTTTACCTTTGTTGAAACACCTCCCACATGGACAGAAGGAGGAGGGACCTGCCTGTTTAAGATACTCTCCCCATACCAAGAACAAAATGCAGGCATCTGACTGACATCTCTAATTTTCTCCTGTTTTGTTTATAACATCTTGTCTGATGAAGAAGCCAGTGGAGCTTCGAAAGCTTGCAACAAGTGTATTGTGCATTTTGGTTGGCCAATAAAGGTATCACTGTTTGGTGGATTTTTGTTTGAATTTGCTAAATGGTCAGCACAGCTACCCTTGCATGTTTTCTAGATATCTCTATAGTATTTAATGGTATCAACCCCCTTGGTAAATGGTAAAGTGGATGCAAGTTTGCATCCTCAACAAATTTTTGGCAGCAATTCAGCAACAAGGGCACACTTTTAACTGTTATACAGCTTTGTATCTTAGCTGCTATGGTGTACAAGCTCTCTTGAAGTGCAAATAAAAAATTTAAAGAAAAAGAAATCACTGATTTTTTTTATATAAATGAGCAAGCAATTTGTCTTGGTTTTATTTTGAGAAATGGCTTTCTTTAGATATAAGAATAATGAACAGCATTTTCTTATTTGTCTTACACAAATTTCTGTGACTGAAATTAGCATATAGTAGAATGAAACTAAAACAGACACTTGTCTATGACTACCTAATGGATTGTGTTGGGATTGAAGCCAATGTGACATCACCATACAATGTGGTGTTGATGTTTTAATATTTATTAACCTGTTATTAGATATTTAATACTCACCAATATTACAGCACAGGAATAATGGAAGAGCCATGCTAAAGCAAAACAAAAACCCATTTAGTCAGACATATTGCTTATTCATTGGCCAATCAAGTAGATGCTTATGATAAAACCACAAACAGCATAATAAAATGGTTTAGTTAATAAAAATAATAACATGGAGTGTCAATATTCTGACTCATATGGTGCTTTGTAGAATGGCCATCCATGTGCAGCACAGTAAACTCATGCAGATTGGTAGCATTCTAGACCTGATACCAAGGAAGGAATGAGAACACAAAAATCCAAAAACTCTACAGAGAAGCATTTTGTTGCTGTGTGTCTTCAAGTAATTTCTGACTTATGGCAACCCTACCGTGACCCTATCACAGTTTTTTTTTCCGGCAAGATTAGTTTAGAGGGTTTTCTTGGCAAGATGGGGGAGGAAGTCTAGTGAGGATTTGGGGTGTGGGTGTTTTCTGTATGTTTTCACACATCTGGGGACTTTCCAGGCAAAAATCAACCACAATTACATCATCTTAAAAATGATGATGATTAAAAATAAGTTTTTTTAAAAATGGGGGATTGGGGACTTATGGACTGGTAGGGTGCTTTGTGGGTGAGGGCACAAAAGTGAGATTCAGGCCTACAGACTACACATATCCAACTCTTGGTCTATGCTCAAGACATTATTCTACCTGAGGCAGAAGGACAAGTTGTTCCACATGGTCATTTCATCTACTCTATTCTACTCTACTTATGGCTGAATTTTATATGTAGCTGGACAAAAGTCATCACTGAACTTGGCTAAAGATTAGAGCAGGGGGGACAGAAGAGGCTGCATTGGAAAACATAGCTGAAGCATGTCAATGCTATTATGTGCCTTCTACAATCTGTCATCCAGCTGCTCAGCTCTGTCTAAAGTTAGGGCTGGCCACTATGCTATATCACTGTATTTAATATTTTCATTTCCTATTTTGGAAGCTGCTATGTATGGTCTTGGTCAAGAAACACCATAATAACCACCAGCAGTGCCCTAATGAAGACTCTGGGAAAGATATTCTTGTTATCTATATAATTATTATTACATTTTTTTTATATCCCACCTTTCCCCTGGTTTGATTTAAGACAACCTACAAGAATAAAAACATACAATTTCAAAATTTACAGTAAACAAAAGTTTAAAATCAATTAAATCATTTTTATTTTCGTTTTAAACAAAATTAAAAACTTATTAAAAAACACCTGTTAAACAAGAAAAAAAGTATCCAGCACATTATGCAAGGCCTGTTTCCCCTTTTAAAAAATCAATTATCAAAGGTCTGCCAAAATAAAAAGGGTTTTACCTGCTTGTAGACCAATAGTCTAGAGGATGATACTTTGGCCTCTTTGAAAAAAGAGTTCCAGAGCCTGGGAGCAGAGCAGCTACCAAGGTCTACTCCCATGTTCCCACCAAAGTACCTGTGAAAGTGATGGGACAAATAGAAGAGTTTCTCGAGAACATCTTGAAATCTGTGTAGATTCCAATAGGGGGAATACAGTCCTTCAAGTAACCTGGACATGAACCATGTAGAGCTTATAGGTCATCGCTAGCACTTTGACTTTTACCTGCAAATGGATGAACAGCCAATGGAGTTATTGCAACAAATAAATTCAGTGCTCCCTGTAGCCATCCTGAATTAACAATCTGGCTGCAGCTGTTTGGATCAGCTGATTTTTCCAAATATTCTTCAAAAGCAGACCCACATAGTGCGTATTATAGCATTCCAAGTGGTATGTAACAAAGGCATGTGTCACCATGGCCAAGTGTGATGTCTCAAGGGACAGGTGCAGCTAGTGCAAAAGCCTTAACTGTGCAAACACACTACTGGTTACTGCCTAGAGCTGAGCTTCCAAACTGAGGTTTAATCCAGGATCACACTCAAGATGGAGGCATGTGTCTTCAGGGTAATCCCATTCACCAAAGACTGAATCCCTACTCCTTGATTTGTTTTTTTTATTGGCAGGAGCACCTTGGTCTTGTCTGGTTTAAATTACAATTTGTTTACCCTCATCTATTCTATTCAACATCTATATGAAGCTGCTGGGTGAGATTATACAGAGTTATGGAGCTGGGTGTTATCAGTATGCTGATGACACTCAGATCTATTTCTCTGTGTCTCATTCATCGGCCTCAAATTCCGATGGCGTCTCCTCTCTCAATGAATGTCTTTGGGCAGTAATGGTCTGGATGAAGAAAAACAGATTGAAACTGAATCCAGACAAGATGGAGGTGATCATGGTACCGGCCCCGAAACCAAGAATTGGGCTGCAACCTCCAGTCCTGGATGGGGGTCACACTCTCCTCCAGTGGCTGTGTTTGCAGTATGGAGGTTCTCCTTGACTCGTCGCTCCTGATGGTTAATCAGGTGAATGCGACAGTCAGGAGCGCCTGTTATCAGCTTCAGCTGATATGCCAGCTGCGCCCTTTTCTGGAAGTAAGGGATCTCAAGACTGTTGTACACACGCTGGTAATCTCATGGCTAGATTTCTGCAATGCGCTCTACATGGGGCTACCCTCATGCTTGGCTCAGAAACTACAGCTAGTACAGAACATGGCGGCCAGATTAGTGTCTGGAACATCTAGGGGGGGCATATTACTCTGGTTTTAAGGTCCCTACACTGGCTGCCAATAATAATAATAATAATAATAATAATAATAATAATAATAATCCCACCCCTCTGCAACCCAATCGGGGCAGCGTACAACAAATTAAAGCAACATCATAAATTAAAATAATCCAAGAATCCCCTTCCCAAACCCACCCACCCCTTAAAAATATATTAAACTATTAGTAAGTTAAAATACAGGATACAAGATAAAACAATATAAAGAGATGTACAGGTAGCAGCATGACAGAGGCAATTAAAAGCCAGAATCAATATCTTCTTTGTTTCTTTTTCTTTTTGGGCCGGGATGTTATTCAAGGAAGACCTGCCAGAAAAGATCCATCTTGACTGCCTTTTTGAAGCTGTCAAGGGTGGTAATGAGATAGATCTCATCCAGCAGGCCATTCCATAATCTGGGAGTGGAGGCAGAGAAGGTCCTCTGGGAGGTTGCTGACAGCCTAGTTTTCATAGGCTGTAGCTCAGGGGTAGGCAACCTTTCCCCTTTAAGGGCAGAGGGACTTCAGCTCCCAGAAGCCTCAGCCATGTTGGCCAATAGTCCCATGTTGGCCAATAGCTCCTGGGATTCTGGGAGCTGAAGTCCCTCAGCCCTTAAAAGGGAAAGGTTGCCTACCCCTGCTGTAGCAGTTTCCTCCCAGAGGACCTAAGAGCATGGGGAGGGTCATATGGAAAGAGATGGTCCTGGAGATAAGTTGGACCCAAGCCATGTAGGGCTTTAAAGGTCAAAATTAACACCTTGCACTGTGCCCGGAAGCTAATAGACAGCCAGTGGAGAGATTTTAGCACTGGTGTTATGTGCTCTCTCCTAGATGTACCAGTGACCAATCTGGTTGCCATGTTTTGAAGTAACTGAAGCTTCCGAGTTAGGCACAAGGGTAGCCCCATGTAGAGCGCATTACAGAAATCAAGATGGGAAGTTACCAGAGCATGTACCACAGTTTCAAGATCCCTACTTTCCAGGAAAGGGCACAGCTGGCATATCAGCTGAAGCTGATAACACTCCTGACCATCGCATTCACCTGACTAGTCATATGAAGCAATAAATCTAGGAGTACCCCCCAGACTGTGAACACAGTCCTTGGAGGAGAGTGTGACTCCATCCAGGAGTGAAAGTTGTATTCCCAGACCTGGATTCGGGCCTGTAACTGTTAGTACCTCCGTTTTGTCTGGATTCAGTCTCAATCTGTTTTTCCTCATCCAGTCCATTATCGCTTTAAGACAATAATTGAGAGGAGAGATGCCATCTGAAGTCTGAGCTGACAACCAGGTCATGGAGAGGTATATCTGGGTGTCATCAGCATACTGAAGACACCATGCTCCATGCCTCCAAATGATCTCTCCCAGCGGCTTCATATAGATATTAAATAGCCTCGGGGACAGGATGGCGCCCTGAGGGATGCTACAATTAAGCTCTATTTTGGAAGAGTAGCTGTCCCCGAGCCTCACCCTTTAGGATCTGCCCGAGAGGAAGGAATGGAACCACCGCAAGGCAGTGCCTCCAATTCCTAACTCTCTCAGGCGATCCAAGAGGATGGAGTGGTCTATTGTGTCAAAGGCTGCTGAGAGGTCCAAGAGCACCAATAGGGTCACACTACCCCTGTCAATACCCAAGTGGAGGTCATCGGCCAGTGCAACCATGGCAGTCTCAACTCCATATCCTGTCCTAAATCCAGTTTGAAATGGATCCAGATAATCGGTTTCATCCAAGATAGCTTGGAGTTGGGAAACAACTGCCCTCTCGATGACCTTGCTTAAAAAAGACAACAAGGAGACCGGTCTGTAGTTGTTCCTGTCCAGGGGGTCCAGGGAAGGCTTTTTCAGGCGAGGCTTAACCGCTGCCTTCTTTAGACAAGATGGGACAATGCCTTCCCTGAAAGATGCATTGATAGTATCCCAAAGAAATATCCTCAACGCGTCCCCCCGGATGACCAGCCTAGATGGACATGGATCGAGAGGGCAAGTTGTCTTCCTCACACTACCAAGAAGCTTGTCCATGTCATCGGTACTCACAGATTGAAGCTAATCCAGTAAAATGCCATCAATGGAGTTGCTGGACACCTTGTCTATAGATTCTGTCAAAATGCTGTCATCTAGATCAGCTCTTATCTGAGAGATTTTATCTGCAAAATAGATATTAAACGCGTCACAGCAGGCCATTATTGGGTTAAGTAGAGGGTTCTGTGCAGGAGGTACCTGTGTTAGTTTCCCCACCACCCTAAACAGCTCTGCTAGATGGGACTCTGCAGATGCAATACGTGCAGAAGAGAAAGATTTCTGCACTGCACGTATTGACTTCCGATAGGAATCAAGATGTTTCCTATGGCAAGTTCTGTCGGCCAAGAATCGAGTCTTCCACCATTCGTGCTCTAGTCGTTGTTCAGCCCACTTCATCTTCCTAAGCTCCTCTGAATACCAGGGCTTACGATTAGGAACGGGCTGGAAAGGACGCTTGGGAGCGATTGTGTCGATAGCCTTGGTAAGATTGATGTTCCAGGTATTAACCAAAGCTTCAACAGAATCACCAGCGTTTCCAACCATTAAACCTGCTAAGGCTTTCTGGAATCCAATTGGTTCCATTAGCCTTTGAAGGCAGACCATTCTAATGGGTCCACCACCCCCGGTGGGACAGACAGTGGCTCTGAGTTCCATCTTGACTGGAAAATGATCCATCCATGACAATGCGGAGGTACTAATAACCTCCACCCATGGATATTCCTGCTCCGTACTGAAGATCGCATTGAGTGTATGACCCACACAATGAGTGGGCCCGCTAACCAACTGGGATAGGCCCATGTTTGTCATGGTTTCCATGAACTCCCGAGCCACGGCAGTTAGATTTGGCAAACTGGTCTTGAGTGGGATGTTGAAGTTGCCCAAGACCAGAAGTCTGGGTGACTCCAACAGCAACTCTGAGACCAGTTGTATCAGCACGGTTAGGGAGTGTGTTAGGTAACGGGGTGGCCGGTATACCAACAGAATCTCTAAGCTATCCCTGGTTTTCAGGCTAAGGTACATACACGTGATGTGAACTGTGTTCCGGATAGGCTTCCTGGTCAAGGTTATGTTGTTTTTATGAACCAGAGCCACTCCGTCCCCCCGCCCACTTTCCCTTACCTGCTCACTGACTGAGTACCCAGCTGGGAGTGCCTGCGCCCAAGTCACAGCACTGGCCTCTCCCAGCCAGGTCTCAGTAAAGCAAGCCAGGTCAGCTGCATCATCCAATGGATGATCGTGGATGATGTGGGTCTTATTTTTGACCGACTTGGCATTGCAAAGGAACAAAGTAAGGGTCTGTGGAATGGTTGGTACACTTTCCAATTCATTCTGGGAAACAGAGTGAGCTGAAGATAAGTTTCTGGGCCCAGTGCAAGGTGTTGGTTATCACCTTTAAAGCTCTAAATGGCTTGGGTCCAAACTATCTCAGGGACTGCCTTCTCCCCTATAATCCTGCCCGTGCACTCCGGTCCTCTGGGAGGAATCTGCTGCAGCCATAAAAAGCTAGACTTGCAGCTAACTCCCAGAGGGCTTTTTCAGTTGTCGGCCCCAGACTGTGGAATGTCCTGCCGGATGAGATCCATCAATTGACATCTTTAGACAGCTTTAAAAAAGCTGTCAAGATGGATCTCTTCTGGCAGGCCTTTCCAGAATAGACCATCCCGGCCTCAGGAACCTCTTAGGAGAGTCCTCCAGAGTCCTCCTAGCTTAAAGATAACACCACTGTACTCTTATATTACTGTTGCAGATACTCATGGCCATATCTGCATGTATTGTATGTTGTTTTAATCTGTTTGTTTTAATTCTTATCTGATTTAATATTGTTTTAAGGGGAGGGAGGGAATAGGATTTGGATATGTTGTATTTTAATATTGTGAACCACCCTGATTGATCTCAGAGGGACGGGATACAAATAATTTATTATTATTATTATTATTATTATTATTATTATTATTATTATTATTATATCTAGTCCATTACTGATGACAGGCACCGGATTAGGATTTAAAGAGCTTCTTTGGACTAAGGTGGAAAGGAATAGTAAAGTGGGTGTCATCTACATACTTATGATAGATGAAAATTATTAATGCTTCTAGATACCAGAAGACTTTAAATTCTCCATTCACTACTGCTGCTCTGCACTTCAAGAATCCTCACTAAACTTAGCTATCAACTGCCTTGAGCAGTTTCTATTCACAGTTTTGACAGTGGGTGAAGGAGTAAAAATATAGGATAGAAGCAAGTAGAAGAAAAGAACTGGGTAACACAGCATCAGTGTGAGCAACATAATCAGTTAATAACATGTACTGTAATTCACTGCATTTACATGTGAACACAGGTAGATGAAGAAATATTGTTTGTACCTAAAGGCATTCACCAGTATTAATAGTCTAATCTTTTAAAGCCTATAGTCCCCAGCTAAAAGAAGTAATGTTTGTGTGCCATCCATTTTTCACTCTCTTCTTTCTCTGTAATTAATTTTTTATTGATTTTGTTCCCAATGGCTGATCACATCATCTCCTAAATCACTACTTTTGAGGCTTTGAATACTTGCTTTATTCTTCTGCTTAGCTATCACAACCAGCAATAAAACAGCCCTGTGGATTCCCCCCTAGGCTGTATACCTTCAGTCATATCGCTCTTTGCCATTCTTCTGATATCAGATACTTATACCTGCAGCTATAGTAATATTCGTGCTTTTCACAATGCTAAACGTTAGATCAGGGGTAGGCAACCTTTTTGAGCCAGGGGCCAGGTTGCTGTCCCTCAGACAATTGGGGGGCCGAAGCACCAAAAATAAATAAATAAATAAATAAATAAATAAATTTTAAAAATTTAAAAATTAAAAAATTTAAAAAATATGCATGCACACTCTCTCAGCCCCAGAAAAGGCATAGCAAAACCCCTGTGGAGATTTTGCCAAGAAAACCCCAAGAACAAGTAATAACAACAATAATCAATATCATTATGGCGGGCGGCGGCGGCGGCGGCAGGACCTGCCTGGGGCCGGTCCAAAGGCCTCGGGGGGGCGCATCCGGCCCCCGGGCCTTAGGTTGCCTACCCCTGCATTAGATCTCTCTTCTTTAATCCTCAGCTACAAGGATTTGCATCTATTAGAATTGTGAGTTTTGATTTTTGCATGTATTGTTTTGACATTTAATCCAATGAAAAGCTGTTTCTCTTGTCTTTGGCTATCTGGGAAATGAGAAAAAAGTGTGTGTTACATTGACATTCCATGATTCCACAGTATGTTACCATAATAAATTAGGTAGAATCATAGCACTATAATTATGTAGTGAGAAAGGGTCTCTAATTTTTGCCAGTCTGTGTTACTGTACAGTTGTTTAACAGTCTACTGTAACCATCTGTACCATATCACATATTATTCCAGAAGGAACTGCATTTTTAATTTTTTTATATAAAATTCTATAAAAAACATAACCACATAAAAACAATACAAAAACATCACAATAACATTTACAAACATATACAGACATTATTCATTAAACACCACCCCTTGCATGTTTCATTCATTCTAACATGTATCACTAACAAACATCAAACAGCAATATCAGAATTGGCTTCCTTTAGTTTCTACTGATTTAACATTTGTTGATTATATTTTTCTCTTATTATGTGATTCGATACTAATTGCATCTTATATTTTCCCAACTTTTCTTACATCTATTTGATAATTACATTGATTTCGATGTTTCATACTCCCATATATACATCTTCATTTTTTAATGTTTTGTCCCCATCGGTTTATCTATGACAGGGGTTGGCAACCTAAGGCTCATGGGACAGGTGCAGCCCGCGGAAGCCTTCGGACCGGCCCCTGCCCGGTTCTGCTGCTGCTGCCACCGCTTTCGCAACTGCAGCGTCCTCCGGGGCACCATTTTGGATTCCAAAATTATGTCCTGGAGGCCCGGCGTGGTCGAGGGAGCTCTCCTGGGGGACACCCACTGCTGCACTGGGCCTCTCAGAGGTCTGGCGCAGTCGAGGGAGCCCTCCTGAGGAACCCCCGCGGCTGCGCTGGGCCTCTCGGAGGCCTGGCGCGGTTGAAGGAGCCCTCCTGGGGGATCCCCGCAGCCATGCTGAGCCTCTTGGAGGCCCGGCGCTGTTGAGGGAGCCCTCCTGGGGGGCCCCTGCAGCCATGCTGGACATCCCTGGGGCCCAGGAGCTTTGCCCCAGCCCTCCTCCGGGCCGTGCAGGGCTGTTCAGGTAAGCCTTATCAGGTGTTGTTGTTGTATGCATGCCTCATGGCAACTTTCAGACAAAGCTATCATGAGGTTTTCTTGGCAGGTTTCTTCAGAGAGGATTTGCCATTTCCACCCTCTGAGGCTGAGAGAGTGTGACTTGGCCAGGGTAATCCATTGCCTTGGAGTCATTTCTGGCTTATTTTGACCCTACCATGGGGGTCTTCTTGGCAGATTTCTTCAGAAGGGGTTTGCCATTTCCACCCTCTGAGGCTGAGAGACTGTTACTTGCCCAGGGTAATCCAGTGCCTTGGAGTAATTTCTTGCTTATTTTGACCCTACCATGGGGGTTTTCTTGGCAGGTTTCTTCAGAGGGGGTTTGCCATTTCCACCCTCTGAGGCTGAGACAGTGTGACTTGGCCAGCATAATCCAGTGCCTTGGAGTCATTTCTGGCTTATTTTGATCCTACCATGGGGGTTTTCTTGGCAGGTTTCTTCAGAGGGGGTTTGCCATTTCCACCCTCTGAGGCTGAGAGAGTGTGACTTGGCCAGGGTAATCCAGTGCCTTGGAGTCATTTCTGGCTTATTTTGACCCTGTCATGGTCAAAACTGCATTATTAGTACAGTGCAGATGCACTCATAGATCTAAATTGCAATGGAGAAATAATGCAGTTTGACCCCTCTTTTAATTGCTGTAAGTTTTGTCCTGTGAGATCCAGGGATCTGTAGTTTTGCAAGCTTTCTGTGGCCCAAGAGTAATGGTGCCTTACCAAACTGCAAATCTCAGGATTTTGCAAGATGGAGCAATGAAAGTGGTGCCAAACTGTAAAAACAATGTAGTTTGACCCCACATTTAAGTGTCATAGCTCTGTTTTATAGGATCCTGGGATTTGTTGTTTTGCAAGGTCCTTAGCCTTCTATGTCCGAAAATGCTGGTGTATTTTTGGATTGTGGTGTTTGATTGAGATGCCAGTCTTTGTATTTCAGTTAATACATTTTTTAAATATATATGGAAAATTGACTACCTGGTGGCCTTGGGCAAGTCACATTCTCTCAGCCTCAGAGGAAGACAAAGGCAACCCCTCCTTGGAACCAATTCTGCCAACCTATGATAGGTTTCTCAAACTATTCAGAAGACACTGTTCAGAAGGGATTTGCCTTTGCCATCTTTTGAGGCTGAGAGGGTGTGACTTGCTCAAGATCAGGCAGTGGGTTTCCCTGGTTGAGCAGGGATTCATTGACCATCCCATTAGCCAGAAGCAGGCCCATAGTTCCCATTGAAATACTGGTAAGTTTGTTGATTTAACTTTACTTGTTCCTCATGTTAAATAGTGTATATGTTCCCATTTTGTTTTTTTACTTCAAAACATGATGTGTGCAGTGTATGTAGGAATTATTTTTTTATTATTTTTTAATATTTATTTATTTATTTACTTTGGCCCTCCAATAGCCTGAGGGTCAGCGACCCGGCCCCCTGGCTCAAAAAGGTTGCCTACCCCTGATATATGGTATATAGTGCCCTACTGTACTAGAGTTCCTATCCTACTGTATATAAGTAGATAGATTAATCTAAACCCATTACCCATAATTCACCCCACTTTTGTCTAATATATTTAATAAAAGGTGTCCAGAGTTTAATAAATTTTTTAGATGGTTTCTTTTGTACAATTTGTGTTAATTTATCATTTTCCATTAAATCATATAATTTCCCTATCCAATCATCAATTTTTGGTATCTTCTTTTTTTTCCAGTTTGCAAAATATACTAATCTGGCAGCTGATGTCATGTAAAATTAAAGTCTACCATGAACATTTTCTAAACAATCTTCTTCATTTATACTCAGTAAATACCTTTTTGGGTCTTTGACTATAGTTTGTTTTAATATATTCATCACTTCTTCGTGTATTTTATTCCAACATATTTTTGCTTGTTTACATTCCCACCATAAGTGGTAATATGTTCCCACTTCCTTTTCACATTTCCAACAATAACACTCTTCTGTTTTATATATTTTGGACAATTTATATGGAGTAAGGTGCCATCTGAATAACATTTTGTACAAGTTTTCTTTTAAGTCTTTTAAGTTTTAAGTTGGGGGGGACGGAATTGTTTTAACTGTTGTCTTGTTTTAACTTGTACGCCGCCTTGATTGCTTTGCAGAGGGGCAAGTTAAAAATAAAATTTATTATTATTATTATTATTATTATTATTATTGTAATTTACTGTATATTTCATTTTTTTAAACCATGTTTTTTTCCCATTGTTCTAACATAATCAACTTTCTGAAATTCTGCGCCCATTTAATCATATAGGGTTTCACCTGTTCTTCCTCATCTCTATTTCCAATAGCAGTTTATATATTTTTTTTTAATTCTGTGGTCTTTTCCTTCTTTTATTATGTTTTCTAATCTTGGGTCAGCCTCTCTAATATTATTTGTTTTTAAATCTAGCATCGTTCTTTCTCTTATTTGAAAGTATGTACACCAAGTACATTGCATACCTTCTTCTCTTAATTGTTCCAATGATTTTAGTTTCATTTCATTTTTCATAAGTAAATCTTCATATGTGACCCATTTTAGTTCTTTCAGAGGGGTCATTCTAAAGAACGCTTCATTTATTGATGCCCACTTTGGCACTCCTGAGCATAATCTTGGTTTATATTTTGTCCAAATTTGTAATAACGATCTCCTAATATAGTGATCATTAAAATCTTTATTTACTTTTAATTTATTATAAAATAAGTATCTGTGCCAGCCAAATCTTGTCTATACTTTCCAAATTTAGTTGTCTTTTATTTTCTAATTTCAGCCAATCTAGTGCCCATTCCAATGCACTAGCATAGTAGTATTTTTTTTTAAATTTGGTACTGCTAATCCTCCCTTTTGATTTCATCTTGTAAAATTTTCAATCTAACCCTCAGTTTTTTCCCTGACCAGAGAAATTTAGAGATGTCATTGTTCCACTTTTGAAAAGGTCTATCATTAGTGATAATCGGCAAATTTTGAAATAAAAAGATCATTTTTGGTAATAGGTTCATTTTGACTGCCGCTATTTTCCCCATCCGGGATAGTTTATTCCATCTTTCTAATTCTTTTTTTATTTCTTTCCATTTTACCTTGTAATTATTCTTAAATAAGTCCACATTTTTATTGTTATATAAATTCCTAAATATCTTAATTTTTAACACATTAAAAATTCACTTTTGTTTTTAATTTTTTTTCTTTTTACATCATGTTTAAAATTAACATATTTGTTTTTTCCTTATTAATTGTAAGTCCATACACTGCACTGTAGTTCTGTAATGTCACTAATAATTCATCTGTGTTATCTATTGGGTTTCCTAAGGAGATCATAAGGTCATCTGTGAATGCCCGCAGCTTAAATTCATTTTTCTTAATTTTAACTCCTTCAATCTTTGGGTTCCTTCTAATTCCATTATTTAATATTTCTAGAGTGATTATGAATAAAAGAGGCAACAGGGGACATCCTTGTCTTACTCCTCTATATATTTTATAATTTTTTGTAAAAAAAAAATATAATCATTATTTAATAGAGAAATTGGTCTGTAGTTTTTTGGGTCCTGGAGATATTTATTTTCTTTAAGAATTAATATTACATTTGCTTTATTCCATGATTTTGGAGATCCATCTTTTTTTATTGTGTTAAATACTTCTTGTAATAGTCTATTAATTGATCTTTGAAGGTTTTATAAAATTCCACTATTAAACCACCTGGCCCTGGGGTTTTCCCACTTTTGCTTTTATTTATTGCATCATTTATCTCTTCTATCATTATTTTTTTATTTAAGTTTATTTTTTTCTTGTTCTGTTATCCTATTTATTATTTGAGACTCAAAAATAACTGCATTTTATGGTACCACAGGGAACTGAAAATCAGGGTTTCACTTTGCATGTACAACTATGTTATTTAATAGCACAAGGACACTAGTGGATATAATCAGAATTTTAAAAAGTTTTGATGACCACTTCTAGTAACCCACAGCCAGTATGAAATTATAGTCCTTAAAATTTGGGCTGTATCCACACTGCAGAAATAATCCAATTTGATACCACTTTAACCGCCATAACTCAATGCTAGGAAACTCTGGGAATTGTAGTTTGTTGTGGCACCAGAGCTCTCTGACAGAGAAGGCTAAATGTCTCACAAAACAACAGTTCCTAGAATGAAACAGTATTGAGCCATGGCAGTTAAAGTGGTATCAAACTGAATTATTTCTGCGCTGTGGATCCAGCTATATTTTCATACTCTATGGGAAGCTCTAAGAGATGATGTAAGCAGGATCTTAGTGTATCACATACTGGAGAAGATGGAATCCTAAACTTCACATCAGTTTAAAAAGATCATTGGGAGGGAGAAATTGAGGGAGGTAGATATGAGGAACCTCCTTTCTCATGCACAGGACCCAAATGCTTACCTGCACATCCAAAAGAGGAACAGAAATTCAGCTGTACATTGCATGGGTCATTCCAGCTGTGATTCCACTTTAACTGCCAGGACTACATCCTATGTAATCCTAGTCGTTGTGGTTTGGTGGGGCACCAGAGCTCTCTGGTTGAGAATTTTAAATATCTCTCCCTGAGTTACTAATACCACTTTTCTTATCAATAAAGTTATTCTTTGTTAGATGCATGTCTCTGATTTCTTTACCTTGGTCATTTTTTCACATCATAGATCTTAATGTCAAATTGGGAGGCAAGAATAGAGTTTTGTTTTTCAATAGTCGTCTTAAATGTCTTCCAAATTGTCTGAGCTGAGTTGATGAACAATGGAGAACAAATACAACTGGTTCGTCTGATGAAAAAGCTAGTATTTTTTGTCTCAGAAAGACAACATTCTGTTATCATCTCATTCTGTGTTCCTAAATTGGCATTATGATTTCCATCTGTAATATGAACTACATTCATGCTGATAATATGTATAATACTGTGTGATCATGTATGCTTACTTGACTCTATAATCTTTCTCTGATTCTTTCTTCTCTTGACTGTAGTCTCTCTCTCTCTCTCTGTTTGCATTGACTTGCCAGCCTAAACAACAAAGGCTCAGAGCAAAATTCATTTTAAAAAGTATTTATGCTTTCATGATTAAGAAGTATATAGGGGCTGGTTTCATTCGTCATTCACTGTGTCCCATTATTATTATTTTTTTAAAAAGTTGAAAAGTGACAATAATAGTTTGATTATAATAGCATTGGGAAAATGTGGTCTGCCTGTCCATCCCAAGAGTATGTAAAATGTGGGGATCTCATTCTCTCTGTGTTTCTGTGTCTGTTTCTATTGTTAGCAAGAGGGAAAATTGAGTTCATACGCTGAAGACTGCCAGCTAGGAAACAGACGCCACTGCTAAGTCTGGAAAGTCACTCACGATTCCTGGGTTCTTCTGAAGAGGCTTTTTCATCTTAGTTGTAGCAATTTATTTACAAGTACGATACACCAATATTTACACCAACTGACGTAATTCTCTGCCATCAATCAACATCTACAACATTACACTGTGTACTGGAGCATGCATCCTTATATACACAAACACATTCTGTTCCAACCCCCTGTGGGGGATGAAATAATGTAAAAGAAACTGCAAAGCTCATGGCTAATTTAGGGCTGGATTGGATGATCCTTGGAGTCTCGTATTCTATATTTAAAACTGTGCATTTGAAAAGCAATTGTAAAAGGCTTCTAGTTTTGGCTTCACTGGAAAAGATAGCAAGGAATGGTGTTTTTTGACCTTGAAGACAGGCAGACTGTTTCAGAGCCAAAGAGATAAGATTGATGGTATGAACTGGGATTAAAGGAAGAAAAACTGAGATGCCAAAGTAGTTCACGCATGGCAAGTAGAAGTTTAACGTAATCAGGAGAGGAGGAAATTGGAATTTTATCTTGTAACCAATGAAAATGTTGAATTATGCATGTGTTAATGTAATTATAAACTAGCCGTGTAAGATGGTATATAAGAATGTTGATTAGCCAAGGGAGGGGTTCTCAAGTCAAAGAACTAACCTATCTGAGAGTTCATCAACATAAAAATAAACTCTACCTTCCTGGATAGTCTGAGGGTCTCCGTTCCTGTTTTATCTACTATACCCTTGCTAGTGTTTCATCAGCTTCCTGTCATGTGTCCACAGTGACAGTGCAGTTTGGACCTGCTATGACTCATCTCCATGCTCAAGTTGCATCAGCTTAATCTGAGGCAGCATTTCCTCATACCCTGAAGGTTGCCCCATGTATACAGTCTCCTCCAAACATGCATTTAGATATGCTGTCTCAAAATCAAAATGCCTCACCTAAAGGTTCCTTTTTCCTGCCACTGCTAACACCATCCTCAAGGTCTCAGGCTTGGCTGTTGGAGAAAAAGTCATGTCATAGCTCTCAAACCTTTTTTGTGAGAAGCCTTTGGCAACAAGTCTGGCTTTGTACTTTTGAGTACCATCTGGCATTTCTTTCTTTCTGTACACCCACTTGCATCCTACAATCTTGGCTTATTCACCACTTCAAAACTTTCCTTTCTACAAGTGACTCAAATTCAGAGTCTATGGCTTGAGTCTGCTTTTCCTGTTCTTCTTGAGTCATTCTCAACATGTCCTGAAAACTTTCAGGTTCCTCAGTTACCACAGTGCAAACCCTGGTTCCCTTCTGTCTTTGTGAGTCCTAATAATCTGGGGATTATTACTTTTTTCCTTCTTGACTCATTCTCACTATCCTCAAAATTAGTCTGCATCTGTAGTACCACATCTGACCCTTTCCTAGGCTCAAACATATGTGTGGGAATGGTTTGTACAGGTGTTTGTGTGTGTGGGATGGAGGCAGTGTCCTATGATGTGCCTGGCTCTACATCTTCTTCTGCCTTAGGTAAATCCACCCCTCCATTTCTGGCATTTTTGTGGCTTAATGCCAAGTGTTACAAACACATCTTGGTTACAGTGTAATGTCTCTCAACCACTTTGTTTTTCAAAACTGGCACTTCTGGAGAACATTATTCTACCATTGCCCATCAAGAACCTGTATTTGTTCCCTTCATAGCCAACAAAGTGAAGCCTTCTCCACTTTGGCTCTCCCTTTTTCCAGAATTGTGGTGGAACAAGCATATTTGCATATTGTAAAAAATAAATAAATAAATGGTTCAGATTGGGCGCATGACTATACAATAGAAAATATGGAGTTTGATGAATGGCTGAACTCCACATTCTATTGATGATGTGGCTTGCTGTGAGGGTGGCTTCTCCCTCCAGATGGGCAGGAGCTTGTGCATCCAGCATCAAGCAATCACACTTTTGACTATTAATACCAATTCATCTATTGGCCAGACCATCCTCTTGTGGGACATCAGGGTTTGTGGTCATATGGTGAATCCCACAAATGTGACAGAAGTGTGGGGATGGGGTGGGAGGAAGACCAAATTCTAGTCTGAAATTTCACTAAATTATATTTTATGTCTCTTTTAATGGACAAACATTATTACAAAAAGACCAAAACTGAAAAGGAATAAAATTGTGGTTTCTCATCTTGGTAAGACACAAATACAAACAGTTCCATGTTCTATATGATATATAAAGAGAGAAAGAAAAGAGAGAAAAGGTTGGAAACTTATATAAGAAAAGGAACTGAACTGATAAGATAGATGAAGTCAAAACCAGATAATAAAAAGAAAAATGTATCAAAATAGTAGGATAGGTATGTTGAAAGGAAGTTCTAGATGAAAATTCAGAGTTGAACAGATCAATATAGCTAAACTTAATAAAAAGAAAGATGTAATTATATAATGAAATCTAAAGCATGGTTGATGGAATTTGAATGATTGTACTTAATGGGGGGGCTAGGGGCTAGGGAAGTTGTATGAATTGTAAGGTTGTAGTGTATGTATATATGTAGTTGTATGATTGTTATATGAATGTGGTTATGTTTGTAAGTTGTTTGTTTAACTAATAAATTTAAATAAAAAGAAAGAAACTTCAATTTTCCCTCTTTGACTGTCTGGAGTGAATCTTTATGAATCATCATTTCTGATTTTATCCTTTGGATTCTCCTGTATGAAGTCTACAAAGTGTGATTTAGACATTGTATGAATAAATAAATATGCTATTCTTCTTATTTTGCATCCCCCTGCAAGTTTGGTAACTATATTCACAACCACACATGTAGATAATCCAATTATTTCATTTTGAGGTCATTCACACTATGTTATAAACCAGTTTAAAAGTAGGTCATTTACACCTGAATTGGATTTTTCCAATCCGAATTGGGGTGAATCCAGCACAAATCCCCTTATCCTGGCTTTTTTGAAAATGGAGATTCTAGCAGTTCTTTTGAAAAGAACTGGTCTTTTCCTACCAGCCCCAAATGGGGACTTGCTGTTGATTCAATTCAGAGCAGAGAAAGGGAGGGGTTAATGCACGGGGGGGGGGGCAGATCTTGCCCACCCCTTTGCTCTCTCCCTGCCAGCCAAAGCCAAAGCCAAAGCCAGAGAGAAGGCTCTCCTGGGAACATCATGGGTGTACTATAAAAAATAAAATAAAATAAATGACAGCTTATGCACACCTTGGAAACTTCCTGTCTGCAGTAGACAGTGCCTTTAAATATTCACATCATCAATACAACAAAGGTGTGTATGATTTGATTGACTTAAAAAAAGCTATCAGTGGGGGTAAGGGGTCATTTTTTCCTCAGAAATAAAACCACATCAGACTCCATTCCCAAGCTGGTGCAAACAAAGCTCTATCACACACATTGTGCCCCACATTTAAATCCATGGGGGTTTCCTACCTGAGAGAGGGTGACTTCCCCAAAGACAAACCTATCCCAGGGTTTCATGGCAATGTTTCTTCAGAGGGGCTTACAATTACAATAGCCACCACTGCCATGTTTTGCAGGGCATCTTGCCTTCCCTTGGCTTGCCAACCCGCCCCCCCCTCCAAAGAGGCTAAACTTTAGGGTCTTGTAGCATCACAAGTCCCTCCCTAGGAGCCCTGGAGTCCCTGTAGGCCAGTGCCTGGATGAGGTGGCCATGAGCCTTCCAACCTCCTTGCCTGCCTCACTGTTTCTCCCTACCTGAAGTCCAGGGTGACCTGAGGTCCTCACTACCAAGGAGGACAAGGCACCACAAAATGAAGGACACTATAGTAACAATGGTAGGATGCTACAAGAATAAAAGCTAAAAACAAGGCCTCAACAGAATCACCAGTGTTACCAACCATTAAACCCTCTAAGGCTTTCTGGAAACCAATGGGTTCCATTAGTCTTCGAGGGCAGACCATTCTAATGGGTCCACCACCCCCGGGAGGGCAGACAACAGCCTTTAGTTCCACCTTGATCAGAAAATGATCCATCCATGACAATGCGGATGTTTTTTTAACCTCCGTCCATGGATATTCCTGCTCTGTACTAAAGACCGCATAGAGGATATGACCAGCACAATGTGTGGGCCCGTCGACCAACTGGGATAGGCCCATGTTTGTCATGGTATCCATGAACTCCCAAGCCACGCCAGTTAGATTTGGTAACCTGGTTTCGAGTGGAATGTTGAAATCGCCCAGAACCAAAAGTCTGGGCGATTCCAACAACAACTCAGAAACCAGGGCGGTCAGCTCAGTTAGGGAGTCTGTTAAGCAACGGGGTGGCCGGTATACCAACAGAATCCCTAGACTATCCCTGGTCTTCAGGCTAAGGTACATACACTCGATATAGGTCATTTTCCGGATAGGCTTTCTGATCAGGGTTAAGGTGTTCTTATGGACCAAGGCTATGCCGCCCCCCACCCACTTTCCCTCACCTGCTCACTGACTGAGTACACAGCCAGGAGAGCCTGCGCCCATATCGCGGAGCTGGCATCCCCCAGCCAGGTCTCAGTAAAGCATGCCAGGTTAGCCACCTCATCCACTAATAGATTGTGGATGATATGGGTCTTATTTTTGACCGACCTGGCATTACAAAGGAGAAGGTTGAGGGTCAGTGGAATGGTTGGCACGGTCTCCAAGTTATCCTGGGAAACAGAGCAAACTGAAGGGGGGATAGATATTAAGCATCGATCCCTCCTTCTTTTGTAATATTTGTTAACTCTGTTGCCACCATACCTTCCCTGCCCCCACACTACCTGAATACCCGCTCCCAGGCAATGATTGCGTCCGGTTTGCAAAGGGGGAGATGAGTGAGCCAAATAGCTCCTATCCTTTATATAAGGCAGCGACTGCTTAAAAAAAAAAAAAAATCCCCAAGGTTGCCTTAAAGATATTCAACGGCTAGCCAGAACTCCTAGCTGCCTGAGTCTCTGCAAGGCCAGGAGTGTTGCTGCTGCCGCATGTGCCAGTGGAGGATGTTCCTGGGTGAGGTTTTAAACCCGCCGGTGTTCTCCCCGGTTCTGCGCTGCACAGCTGCTCCAGGCCGCCCCAGGTGGAAGCGATCGGGGCAGGCAGAGTCCTCCAGGGGCCTAGGTCCTCCCCAGGACCTCTGCAAGGCCAGGAGTGTCGCCGCTGCCACATGTGCCATTGGAGGATGTTCCTGGGCGGGGTTTTAAACCCACCAGCATTCTCCCCGGTTCTACACCGCACAGCTTGATTAAGATTGATTAAGGGTTGAAAATACTTTACCTCGGTTTCACTTCTTTGCAGTGTTTCCCCAGCACCATATATTCATTCATGTGCCCTGTTATAATTGTAGCTCCCTCTTTTAAAGGAAATGTTAGTCTCTCTGTATTTGTTTCTTCTCACTCCTCCTCTTTATGCAGTGCGAACAAAGTCCAATCCCTTGTTGGTAACATGCTGTAGTCTCTTCACTTGAAAAGTACCCTGCCATATCCTTCAGCTATCCTGATTTGGCAGGTACAGTCTCAATCTATGTCAATCTATGCTTCTTAGTCTTACTCCAAAGGGAGAACCTTTTGGAATTCTTCCTGGACAGAAGTCTGGAACAGAGGGCATGTTGTGGAAAAAGGAGGAGACCTGTGCTGCAGGGAGGGATCTGTAGTTCAGCTTCTGGAGAGCCACAGGATGCCTCCCACCTCCAACCTCTGGTTGAAGGAGGGGAAGTGTGTCTCCCCCTGGGTTCTGAGGTGGGACTGACTTCTGGGGCGAGCACCTGCATGAGAAGATTGGGGTGCTTTCCTCAGGGGCCAAACCTTGCTTGTTGGCTGGGCTCATGGGTTCCCGTCCCTCCACCTTGCCTCCTTCCCTGCAGGGCTGACAGGAAGAAGACCCACTCACTCGGGTGTGTGGGTGTTTGTGTGTGTGTGTCAGGAGAAAGAGGAGAGCTGGACTCCCAGTAATGCCCCTCCCCTCCCCCTCCTCCTTGGGAGTGCAATTGCCCAGACTGGTGGCCAGCCTTTCCAAGCTCCAAGGGACCGGCAAGGAACCCATCTACCCTCAGCCTCCATCCCTCAGAGTTCAGCCACCTGGAGCCCCCAGTATTTCCTCTCCCCACAGACAGAGAGCTATATCTATATCTATCTATATCTATATCTATCTATACCTATATATAATCTATATTTATATCCATCTATCTATAGATAGAAAAAGTAGGATATGGCAAAATAAAAGCTAAAAACCCTTAATATAAAAATAAGTACATGCCTCTGAGCCATGCTCCAAATGGAGGGCACTATGGAATTCCTACTGGACAGAAAGCTGAAATGAAGGACAGGTCCTGGACAAGAAGGACATGTCTGGTCACCTTGGTCTCTCTGGGTGGATGGGGTGTTCTGCAAACAACCAGGGAGTGGAGCTGGCTGAGCGCCCAGCAGTGAGTCATGGCTGTTGGAGATAAAAGGAAACATGTGCAGCCATTTGAAGGCTTTATTGCTCACAGCTATCACCATCCTCTGAGGCTGACAAAGTGTGTGAGGGGGAATTCCCCCAAACACTGTGATGTATGTGCACATCATTTGATTGGCAGTTTTTTTAAAAAAAAATCTGAGAACGATTGAAATGGTGATTCCATTTTAAATCGATACTAATGCCAATGTGAACTCAAACAGGGGTTAAATTGCTCCAGAGAGAGTTGATCGGGGTAAACATAGGGTGAACCTCAATTCAGAATCACAACATTGATTCTGCTTGGATCTCCTCACTACAAAAATGTTAGTGTGAATGAGTCCTTTACCTGTATTATATGGGAACTCAAATATATCCAGCCAAAACAGGCAAGTTAATTATTATATCTCTAATAGGATATGCTACTACAAATTGAGTATCCCTTATCCAAAATGTTTGGGACCAGAAGTGTTTTGGATTTTGGATCTGTCTCCCCCTCCCCCAGATATTGGAATATTTGTACATACATAATGGGATGTCCTGGAGATGGAACCCAAGTGTAAGCGTGAAATTTGTATAATCCTTATACACATAGCCTAAAGGTAATTTTATAACAATGTATTTTATTAATTTTTTGAATGAAACAAAGTTTGTGTACACTCAACCATTAGAAAGCAAAGGTGTCACTATCTCAGCTACCCATATGAATGATTTTGGGGTATTTGGATTTTGGAATTCTGGATAAGGGATACATAACCTAAAGAATAAAAAAAATGCACGTATGTTAGTGGAAAAAAATTAATAACAACTATATTGTATTCTAGATTGTTTTAGAACTATACAACTTCAACTGTGATTCAGTGGTTTTGGGTTGTTGTTGTTGTTGTGTGCCTCCAAGTCATTTCCAACTTACGGTGACCTTAAGGCAAACCTATCATGGCATTTTCTTGGCAAATTTCTTCAGAAGGGCCTTACTATTGCCATCCTCTGAGGCTGAGAGTGTCCAAGTTCACCCAGTGGGTTTCATGGCGGAGTTGGGATTCGAACCTTGATTTCTATAGTCATTGTCCAATGCTCAGACCATTACACCATGCTGGAAGGCAAAGTGAGTGAATGGGAAATCAAGAATTAAAAGAGGAATGAATTAATTGTACTAAGCAGAGCTGAAGAAGAAAGACATTTGTATAAGGCTTTTTGCTAACAGGAATGCAACCCACATGGACTTTAGATCAAGGAAGGAAACTATACTATAGCTTCAGCCAATTAGGACAGAGTAAGAAATCTAGAGAAGTTGCAATAAGATACGGGGAAAAAACATGAAACAGCAATCCTGTATTACTATTTTCATCAAGACAGCTCAGTATTTTCTCATATGGACTCCTCCTCCCTGCTGAGCCCCAACACTGACTGCAGTCTAAAAAACTTTGAGAGGGAGTGAGAGAAGAGATCAGTTGTCCATAAAGTTCCTTTCAAGAGTAATCTGCAGCCATTCCAAAACAGCTTGCAACAATATGGGCCATCAGCTTAGTTTTTTTTAAAGTGTCTCTTTTCAAGGTGGTGCTCTTGCTGTGAGATTTCTCCTGACACCCTGAGGTCATGGGAGACAGACCAGACCATGAAACTGAGGGCAAGGCCCTGAATTTGAGAACAAGCCCCTGACATCTGGGAACCCTATATTTCTTCCATGAGATAAGACATAATCAGCACTGCTTTTAATTATTTACCTGAAACCAGAAGCATCCCTATAATTTGACACAAAGGCCATAGCATTAATTCATTTACTATTATAGTAGTAGCCCTAGCCCTCTGATGTTATCACCCTTATTGTCCCCTTCAAATATCTCCTATATGCACCACACCACACTTTCTTTCTTCTAAATTTTTCTTCTTCTGAACCGCCCTTCCTGTTTAAGTTACTTCCAACTTGTTGAAATTCAGTGGGGATAGCATCATTCAGATAGAGATCATTGATCTTACAATTATGAGTGTCATTTGCCAAGTTTTGCAGAAACACAAGTCTTACTCCTGCCAAGCTAGCACTTTTGCTAGATCACAGTTACAGACATTTAGATAAGAACTGTTCTTTTCACTATATTCTTGGTCTTCTTCATGTTAACTGCCTTTGAGTTAATCTACTCTGCTTAGGTCCTGTAAATTCAATTTCATGACATTCTTAATAGACCCTATTCATGTAGTGTTTGGTCTTCCTCTCTATCCATCCATCTTTCCTAGTATTATTGTCTTTTACAGTTTCTTATGCCTTCTCATAATATGGCCAAACTACAATAGCTTCAACTTGATTTTTTCTCTTCCAGGGTTATTTCAGGCTTCATCTGTTCAACGACACATTTGTTTGTCTTTTTGTCTGCCCACAGTATTCTCAGACTTCTTCTCCAACACCACACCCCAGAAGAGTTGATTTTGGAAGAATTGATTTTATTCTTTTCTACTTTTTTCATTGTCTTGCTCTTGCATCTGTATATGGTGATGGGGAATATAATGGTTGGCTGATTTTGACTTTAGTGCTCACTTGTATATCTCTAATCTTTACACTTAGGGCCTCTACAGATGGGCCGTTTCAGGTGGCTCTGGGCCACCCCTGCTAGCAGCGGATCGGGGCTGCAGCAACCCCACGCCACGGCCCCAATCCTCCCTTTTGCCACGCCTAAAAGAGCAGCAAAATGCTGTTCCTTTTAGGGGCAGCAAAAGGCCACCCTAAGAGCCGGTGTCTAAATGCTGCGGCATCAGGACGACGTCAGGGTGGGGTTGGGGCAACCGGTGTACAACTTTGGCTGTCCCTTTAGGCTGGTCTGCAACGCCCCTTAGAAAGCCCACAGAGAATGAATGAACCTTGAAAACCATGTTCTGCAGCAGAATAGAAAGAATTCTGGACTAAAGTAGATTTTGAGTACAATTTTATAAAAATTGTTCTGAAGCAAGACAGCACAGTCAGGATTATTTAACAAAGAGTAGCTATACATTAATGTGTACCAAATGTGTACTCTTCTAAATTTAAATCACATCACTGGAAAACATAAAAGTATCAAAAAAAGCTGAGTATGCAAGATTCTGGTCCATCTCAGGCTGGATCATTTCTAAAGTAGTACTAGATTGCCATCTGGTGGGCAGTTCAAACTTTGCATCAAAAGAGGATTCATTCGCCAGACTTGTTCCAAGATATCAGAACTATTATCTTCATCTCTAGATCAATGCCCTCCATAACTAATGCATGAAATCATCCATTCATAAGATTTGTAGATAACTTTAACATGCTATATTTGCCCTTGGTGGAAATTACAAACATATTTAGGCTCATGTACATTGAAAAAATGAGAGTATGATTTTTCCATTTTAAATCTTGTTCATTTCCAACCCTTCAATAAATCATGGGTTAGTAATGTACATGCTGCTAGCAGGATTTGGTTCACTGATACTTTCATCTGGCTTGTTAACTGCCTCCAAATTCAAACTGGGTTGGAACCCTTCAAAAAAGGCTAGACAGATGAAAAATTGGTTGTTATTGCCTAAAATTGGATAGCAATCCTTTAGACAATGAAACTTACCTTCTGCTTCTTTCTCTTTTCAAATTATTTTAAAAATTGAATTATTTTTATTAACTGCTTGATTTTTTCCATTATGTTTTGATTTAATCAATGATATTTTTACTTTTAAAATATCATCTTAAAAAGTAAGAAAATTACCATAGATTTCTGAATTATTTTGAATTTTACAAACTGCCTAATAGGGATGGAAAGAACATTTGAAAATATTCAAAAGCTTGGCTGAAAAATGGGTACCTTGAGTGTAGCAATGGATATTGGACTGATAAAAAATCTCTATAGTTCAGGACATTGTGAAAAAATTGCACTCTTTTTGTTTTTTTTAAAAAAAGCATTGTATTTATTTTCTGTATAGAACATACTGTTTCCTTCATAGAAAATATAGTTTTCTGCACAAAAATGTCATACATGAATTTTGCATAATATAAATTCTCAACTACACCATTTTATCTTCATGATCCTGCATGTTCTGCACAGAAAATGATACCTCTATGCAAATATTTTTCCAACCAAAAATAGCATGTGCAAATTTTGTGCAGAATTAATTCTAAACTGCAAATAGTAATTTTAGCAATTTTCTTTCTTTCTTTCTTTCAGCAGAAAGAAAATTGCTAAATTTAAATTGTGTTTCCTGCAAGGATTTTCCTTGTGGACATCCTGAATAATTGTCTGGATGGAATGAAGGATTGAATATGGGTGAATAAGTTGAAGCTCATTCCAGACAAGGCATAAGTTATTTTGCTTAATGGGAAAACAAACAAAATTTGGGACTCAAGTACACCTTTAGAACTACAATTAAAGCATCAAAAGCAAAGGGGTCAGCAGTTTCTAAGGGAATGCTAACAGGAAATAAAACCATTTTAGATGTGAATAATTTTCAGTGTTTCACCGTATGAAATGCTAGAAATTTAGATTGTGAGGGAATATTGGATTGGGGACAGGATTCTTATTTCGGGGGGGGGGGCTCTTTTTGGTCCCCTACAGCTACATCCCCATTCTGCTTTATTATATTCTAATGGGATGACTCCAGAGGGACCTAGGGCATGTTACATGGACCATTTGCTATGGTCCCTTGATCTGCCCCCGATCTGGCATTGCCCTGTCCATACAGGGCAGAGCTAAAGGCCAAATTCAACTACAGACTGTCTACAAGTGAAAAAGGCATTCCCATAGCAAATCAGGTCCATCCCTCCCTTTAAGTGGATTAAAAAGACTTACCATTTGCTCCAGAACTTCCTGGCAAAATCCTGAATGCTCTGTAGCAATTCCAGGTGTCTGTTTACACATGCCTCCCACTGTGCTACCCAGCATTGCCGCCACTGGTGTAAGACAGTTCTCTGAAGTCACAACAAGGCACCTAGTCATGTGTTCAATGCTAGGCCCCTTGATTTTGACCTCAGAGGTAGTAATTCATGCCACTGGCTGTGGTGGCAAGCAGCTCAAAGGGACAGTGTGTAGACAGCCACCTGGCATCAGTCTGGAATTCGCAGGTAAAGGGGGGGGGAATTCAGGCCAGTTTTAGGGCCAGAAAACTCCAGAGGCAGCCCAGAGTATTCTGGCCAGTATAGACCCACTCCTACATTCAGCTTAGAAAACATTCAGGCCTTTTGAGCAAAATTGTAGCTCCAAGCTTTTAGAACTTTCGGTTCCTATGGGAGTTACAAAAGATTTATTTCACTAGTTCTCCCCTTCCAATGGTTATAGTCCATTGGCTCTTTAGTTATATTGCTATATTTTTTAAGGGGGGGGGGAATGGTACACATATTCAGGCAGTTAGAAGAATACTTTTTTCAACAAAAGCAGAAATCTATTTTGCATTATGCATAGTGGTGGGGCTTTTGTGGGGCTTGGATGAACTGGTGTGGAAAAACAAAAACTTCAGAACAAACAGAAAGTTCCAAAATCTATTTCATCATAATACTTTTACTGGGCCAACCAAAAGGCAAAAAATGTATCACATTAGGTTTTGAAGCTTCAGGTGCTTCTTCATGAGGCAGAGGTGGTAAAATAGCATCCGGGGAAAATGAAGTGACAGTGTTGTAGTCCTGGCATCTTGTATGTTCTGATTTGGATGTTATAGGAACTGTGTGGAGATTTGAAGTGACCACCTCCAGATGTTGCTTGTGCATGAGAAGAAAACTAATAAAACAAGACTGTTTAACTTATGCAATGGAAGTTACAAAGTGTGCCACTCTGAGAATTGTGGCAGTATTCTGTTTCCATCACCTAAGTAATGTTTCCTAGCATGATTTTGCCTGATGAAAACATCATCCATCCATGCTACAATCACTGACAGAAAGCTCCTCCTTGTCCCATTGCAGCTGATGCCTAGTATGGCAAGAGTATCACAATTGTGATTAGGTAGTGTTCATAAATATGGAACAATTACTTAGATTTACTAAACATTCAGAGATAGATTTACTAAGTAGATGAGAAAGAATACTCACCTGTGTTTGCATTTATCCAGTTTGAAAAGAAACATTAAGCTACTCATGGAACTAAAGTGTTTTCTTTCTAGCTTCTGTGACAGAAGGAAATGCTGAAAGCTTAGTTAAATATGAGAATGGAAAAATGTTAAGTTTTTCCCCCCACATTCCAATTATGGCAAATTTTGATCAAAAAGAAACTTAAACAAAATCTTCATCTAAAACGAATTATGAAATCCTCAGCCATTCCCATAGGAATTAAAAAAAAATACAGGGCCTGTACAGACCAGCCAAAAGGGCTGGCCTGGGGTGGAGTTGGGGTGGGGCTACTGCACTCTGGCTGCCCTGACTCTGGCCCAATGCCGTTGTCATGCCTTGCCCTCCACTGCATGGTGCGCAGCATCAGGGTGCTCTCTTGGCATGGTGTACAGACATACTGTGAGAAAGGAGTGCAGAAGAGTTGTGGTGGTGGTGATAAGAGTGGCTTTTTGCTGCTTCAAAAAGGAGTGGCATTTGCCAGCTCTTTTTGGAGTGGCACAGTGCTGGATCAGGGCTGTGGCATGTTGTTGCCCCTTAGGGACCATCTGTATAGCCCCATCATGATAGACTGAATTTAGGAAAGGGTTATAGGGATATGGAAGATGAAGGCAAAGGAACATGAAAAAAGAATGCAGGGCACAGCAGGAAAAAAAAGAATAACTGAAAGGATGTAAGTGACACTGAGACCTGAAGAGAACTAACTTTTCCAAGCTCCATTGCTGGATGAGTTAATCTAACATATGGATTTGAACTAACGTCCTGAACCTTCTACGTAGAGTTCTAAAGCTTGCAAATTATTTTGCTTGTATCTATTCAATAGCATAAAGGGATCTCTCTCTCTCTCTCTCTCATTCATAACTAAGTTCCAGTCTGAAATTTTGGCAGCTTTGTGGGCAATTGCGTGCACGCACTTTCTCACACACACGTGTCCTGAGAAAAAAGGTTCAATTGGGATAGTTGCAGAATTGGTTTAGGAAGCAGAATAGCTTTTAGCTATCAGTTGCTGATACTAATGTTCTTGCTTAACACTTAACATAGCGTAACTGCTCATATTTTAGATAGAGCGGGGCTGACATAACACTATATAGAAAAAAGAATGATGAAATGAAAGCCAGAAAAAGCTCTCAATGCAAAGTAAACTATGAAAAAAATATATAGAAAATGGTCCTTCTTTTCAATATTACAATGCTGAAAAATGAAGCCTGTGGTTGCATCTGTCTGAGTTATGTGCCTTGAAGTCATTTCCAACTTATGGTGACCCTAAGGTGAACCTATCATGGAGTTTTTGTGATAAGATTTGTTCAGAGGAGGTTTGTTATTGCCTTCCTTGAGACTGAGAACATGTGATGTGCCCAAGGTCACCAGTGAGTATCATGGCTGAGCTGGGAATTGAACCCTGGTCTCAAGTATCATAGTCCAACACTCAAATCATTATGCCACACTGGCACTCTACACTACACAATTTGTGAAATTTGACACAGCTTTAACTGTCATGGTATGGAATTCTGGGATTTTTAGGGGTTTTTTTCTCATATAAGAGTATAAGAGTTTACAATACATGATAATTGTTCAGGAATTTACAATAACTGATAGATACTAGCTTCAAAGTAAATTGATTCTAGGAACTTTAACATTTCTGACCAATACTTAAATGATTCTAAAGCTTGCTATACAGTATGCATTATTAATAATAATATTAATATAATATATTCATATTGAGGCTATGCAGACAGGCAAAAAGGGGGTGCTTTGAGGGGGACTGAAAGGCATGGTCTTTAGACAACGCATGCCTAAAGGTCGTCAGGAAAGTGCCCTCTATCTACCCCTTCCGGAGAAAGGGCGCTTGAAAAAGGAGCCGCTATTTCCTGCTTTTTCCTAAAAAGTGTGCACCTTCAGAGGTGCATCTGTGTGCAGCGATGGAGGGGCAGAGGAAAAAGGGCATCAAATCATAGAATTATAGAATTATAGAGTTGGAAGAGACCACAAGGGCAATCAAGTCCAACCCCCTGCCATTCAGGAACTCCCAATTAAAGCATCCCCGACAGATGGCTATCCAGCCTCTGCTTAAAGACCTCCAAGGAAGAAGACTCCACTACTCTCCGAGGGAGTTGCTCCACTGTCAAACAGCCCTTACTGTCAGGAAGTTCCTCCTAATGTTGAGGTGGAATCTCTTTTCCTGAAGCTTGCACCCATTGTTCCGGGTCCTTGTCTCTGGAGCAGCAGAAAACAAGCTTGTTCCCTCCTCAACATGACATCCCTTCAAATATTTAAACAAGGCTATCATATCACCTCTTAACCTTCTCTTCTCCAGGCTAAACATCCCCAGCTCCCTCAGTCGTTCCTCATAGGGCTTGGTTTCCAGACCCTTCACCATTTCAGTTGCCCTCCTTTGGACACACTCCACTTTCTCCACATCCTTTTTGAATTGTGGTGCCCAGAACTGGACACAATATTCCAGGTGAGGCCTGACTAAAGCAGAATAGAGTGGCACTATTACTTCTCTTGATCTAGACACTATATTTCTACTGATGCAGCCTGAAATTGCATTGGCCTTTTTAGCTGCTGCATTGCACTGTTGACTCATGTTCAACCTGTGGTCCACCTGGATTCCTAGATCCCTTTCACACGTAGTCTCGTTCAGCCAGGTATCCCCCATCGTATATCTGTACTTTTCATTTTTCCGCCCTAAGTGCAGTACCTTACATTTTTCGGTGTTGAATTTCTTTTTGTTAGCTTTGGCCCAGCTTTCTAGTCTGTTCAAGTCATTTTGAATTTTGATCCTGTCTTCTGGGGTAGTAGCTACTCCTCCTAATTTGGTGTCATCTGAAAATTTGATAACTATGCCCCCATACTGTCATCCAAGTCACTGATAAAGATGTTGATTACCATTGGGCCCAGGACAGAGCCCTGTGGCACCCCACTGGTCACTTCTTTCCAGGTTCAAAAGGAGCCATTGTTGAGCACTCTTTGGGTTCGGCCAGTCAACCAATAACAATTCCATGTAACAGTTACTGTGTCTAGCCCACATTTTACCAGCTTGTTTGCAAGAATGTCATGGGGGAACTTGTCAAAGGCCTTACTGAAATCAAGATATACTATATCCATCGCATTCCCTTCATCTACCAAGCTGGTAATTTTATCAAAAAAAGTTGTCAGATTTGTCTGGCATGAATTGTTTCTCTGAAACCTATGTTGACTTTTTGTGATTATGGAATTACCTTCCAGGTGTTCACAGACTCTCTGTTTAATGATCTGCTCCAGAATCTTTCCCGGCATTGATGTCAGACTAACTGGACAATAATTATTGGGATCCTCATTTTTCCCTTTTTGAAGATGGGGACAACGTTTGCTCTCCTCCAGTCTGCTGGGACTTCTCCTGTTCTCCAGGAGTTCTCAAAGATTATTGCCAATGGTTCCAATATTACATTTGCCAGTTCTTTTAATACCCTTGGATGTAATTCATCTTGTCCTGGAGACCTATAGTCATTTAGATTAATTAGGCATTCCTGTACTATCTCTTTACTTATTCTGTGCTGAAATTCTCCTATTCTGCTCCATTATCCTCAGGTTGAGCACCCTTTGCCTTTTCAGAGAAGACTGAAGCAAAAAATGTGTTGAGTAATTCTGCCTTTTTTCTGTCCCCTGTTAACTTTTTGCCACCTTCCCCACACAGTGGCCCTACCATTTCCTTCTTCCTTTTGCTGCGGACATACCTAAAAAAGCCCTTTTTATTGTTTTTAACTTCTCTAGCAAGCCTGAGTTCATTCTGCGCTTTAGCTTTTCTGACTTTACCCCTACATGTGCTACCTATTTGTTTGAATTGCTCTATGGTGATTTCCCCATTTTCCCATTTCTTGTACATGTTCCATTTAAAACTTAGTTAAGTTGAAAGTTCCTTAGTCATCCATCCTGGTTTCTTGAGGCACCTTCCATTATTCATCTTCATTGGAACTGTTTGAAATTGTGCCTTCAGTATCTCCCTTTTGAGAAATTCCTGAATTCCCTTCTCTTTTCATATTCCTGACCATGGGATCGCCCCCAGTATTTCTCTAAGTTTACTAAAATCAGCTTTTCTAAAGTCTAGAATGTGTGTCTGACTATGCCTGGCTTCTCCATTCCACTGTATAATAAATTCCAGGAGAACATGATCACTCCCACCTAAGGATCCAACCACTTGCACTCCATTAACTAGGTCTTCCCTGTTGGTTAGGATCAGATCCAAAATAGCTGACTCCCTTGTTGCCTCTTCTACCTTTTGGACAATGAAATTTTCCTTGAGGCAAGTGAGGAATTTGCTAGAACTTGAGGATTTTGCTGAGTTTGACTTCCAGCAAATATCAGGATAGTTGAAGTCACCCATCACTACTATATTTCTCCTTTCTGAGTGTGTGGTCATCTGTTCTAGAAAGGCATCATCCAGTTCCTCTGCCTGGGTCGGGGGTCTGTAGTAGACTCCCACAATAACATCCCTATTGATTCCCTCCCCTTTAATTTTTATCCAGATGCTCTCCACATGGCTTCCAGGATTGATGTCCTGGATTTCTTCACTGGTGTAAATATCCCTGACATATAATGCTCTTCCTCCTCCTTTCCTGTTTGGCCTGTTTCTCTTGAAAAGGTTATACCCTTGTATTTCTACATTCCAATCATGAGACTCATCCCACCAGGTTTCAGTGATGCCTATTATACAATATTTGTTTTGTTGTGCTAGGAGTTCAAGTTCATCTTGCTTATTTCTCATGCTCTGTGCATTAGTGTAGAGACATCTAAGACCATATGTCCCCTTTATTTGCTTCCTATGCACTTTTTTGGCCTCCCACTGTTGGGTCCTTGCAGTGTTTGCCTTGTTCCCTCTATGACAGTTTGACTGTTTTTCCCAGTCCTTTTGTCTTCTAGAACACTGTCTCCCTTCCCCAAATAACTCAGTTTAAAGCCCTCCTGAACAAATTCTTGAGACTGTTGGCAAAAACATTTCTTCCAACTGGTGTGAGATGCAGGCCATCCCTTGCCAGAAGTCCGCCCTCATGGAACACCCCATGATCTAAGAATCCAAATCGTTCTCGGAGACACCATCTGTGGAGCCAGTTATTGACATCTGCTATTTTCCTCTCTTGTCCTGGACCATGCCCTTCAACTGGCAGAAGAGATGAGATTATAATCTGTGCATCCATTTCTTTCAGCTTCTAACCCAGAGCCTCGTAATCCCTTGTGATGTTGTGAAGACTGTGTCTTGCCATGTCATTCATTCCCACATGGACTAAAAGGAAGGGATATTGGTCAGTAGGCTTGACCAGTCTTGTCAGCCTCTCTGTCATTTCTCGAATCTTTGCCCCAGGGAGACAACACACCTCCTGAGACATCCTGTCAGGTTCAAAAATCACTGCTTCTGTACCCCTCAGCAAGGAGTCCCCCATGACGACCACATGCCTCCTCCGAGGTTTAGCAGTGACTGTTTCCTGTGGTGGAACTCCCAGGATCCCCTGCTCTCTCCCTGAAGTCTGTCCATGCTGCTCTTCCTCATCTTCCTTGATAAGGGAAAGACCTTCAAATCGATTCTGTAGCTGTAAGCTCACAGAACAATTCCTGGTCTCCCTACTTCTGTGTGTGACATTCCTCCAATTGTCTACCTCCTGTGTATGTGAAGTAACCTTCTCTTCCCCAGCAACTTCCTCTGTGTGGTCCCTGTCCAAGACAGTTCATTCTGTTCTGTCCAGGAAAATCTCTTGCTCCCTAATATGCTGAAGTGTAGCTATGCGTGTCTCCAGCTGCTGCACTTTCTCTTCCAAGAGGGCTACCAACTTGCACTTGGAGCATGTGAAGTTCCCCACCTCTGTAGGCAAGAAGACAAACATCCCACAAGTGTTGCAAGTAATGGCAGCAGTTCCCTCCGTATGGTACTCGAGAGTTAAAATGCCCTTGTAAATGCACCAGCACACGTGCACCGCATTCTGAGTCTCCCATTGAGAGCATGCGCCCTTTGAAAAAAGGTTCATTTTAAAGCATCCTAATGGCCCAGGTGTGGGTGTACTGCCGCAGGTGCGCATGGGCCAGGGCAGGAAGGTGAAACTGTTACAGTTGGATGTTTCCCTGTGAAAGTGATAAAGGAAAAGTTTCACCTTTAAGCTGGACCCCACGTACATTCCACCACCATTTTTGCAGCAGATCTTTGTAGCTGTGGACCTCCATAGCTGTGCACTTTCAGCACTCATCTTGCACAGCAGGCAGAATGGCACAGCCATCCACAAGTGGTGAGCCAAAAAGAGGGAGAGGGACATCATGGTCCAATGCGGAGACGGCTGACCTCATAGCTGTGTGAATATTCTGGAGAAACTGAGAAATTCATTTTTGAATTATGATACATTTAAGGAGTTGGCAAAAGGCATGAGGGCTAAGGGCCACCAATGCACTTGGGAGGAGTGTCGTCAGAAGACCAAAAACCTCAGGGGAAATTACAAGAAATTTAGGGATCAGAAGGCCAAAAGAGGATGGGGTCCCTCCACCATGCCTTTCTACAAAGAACTCCATGCCTTCCTCGCCAAGGATGGTAGCATATGGCCCAGCAGAATATGTACCAGCAGTGAAGTTGTGAGGGTCCCAGTCAGCCAGCCAGCCAGAGCAGAAACTGTGGAGGACATCTCCGAGGAAGAATGCAACCAGGACCTTTTGATGTCCTTTCAAAGTAAGATGTGCCAGGCGCCCTGGGAACGGGTGCAGGGGACAGCACTAGGGTGGCCAGATAGCAGAGATGACCCCATTCCTTGTCATTTAGATGACCAGGAGGAACACCCTGACTCAGATTAAACATCCTGCAGTCAGAGGGCTATGGACATCTCCATCATGAGACCACTGTCGTGCACCTCAACATCATCCATGAGCAGGCCACCATCTTGTAGTACAGAGTGGAGCACTGTATCTTCCAGAATCAGTAGCCACCATGATATCTGTCCCATGGACCAATAAAGTGGTAAGCGAGGATGACAGTGAGGGCAAAGAGAGGGCAGGTCCTGGACAATTCACCCAGCTGATACATCAGGTCCAGGCTGCACATGGTAAAGTCATTCCCTGTTATGACAATAAATGCATTCTGTTGCATGTACGCCTGTACTCAAAAAAACATAGCAGTTTGTATTACTTGTGTGATGTTTTTTGCATAGGTACGCAGGTTTTCAGAACCCCTGCATGCCACTTTTGCACCCTGGCATGTTTGGGTGGGAGGAACATGGAGGAACGTTTGTCTGTGTGTCCTGTTGGCCATGTCCCTCACATGACCACTAGCAGCATGTATCCAGTGTGTCTACACAAACCTCCTTGGCATGTACCTCTCCCCTTCACCCCCAATTTCTATGGGACATGTTTTGTGTGTAAACTGTGCCCTGTGCCATATATGTCCCATAGAATGAGAAGTAGGATGAGAGAGAGAGGAGGATGAAACAGCTAATCCCAGAGCTGCAATGCCACTGGCAGCCCGCCTGGCTGAGATCAAAGGGAAGAGGATGTGTCGCTTAGCAGCCACAGCAACTTCTACTGCCCTCCATCAGTTCATGGAATGCAGCGCAGACCAAATGGACAGACTCCTGGAACAGGAGGAATGGCTTGGGGAACATTCCTATCATCTCGTTGAACTTTCCTATCAGCTCAGGCAGAGTGAGGCAGAGCATCATAGGGAGTTCCAAAATAGATCCGTCTGTCTTTATTTTTGTTTTCTCAATGTTCAAATGTAAACCTGCTGTTGCCCTTTCTCCCTCAACTTTCCTCCCTAATTGTTCCAAGTCTTAGCTATTTTCTGCTAGTAGTACGGTGTTACCCACCTATCTTAAATTGCTGATGCTTCTTCCTCCAGTTTTCACACTTCACTCCTCCATGTCCAATTTTTCTTTGTGTATGATACATGCAATGTATATGTCAAGCAGATAGGGTGATAAAGTCTTATGTGACCCCCTTGACAACTGGAAACCATTCTGTTTCTCCATATGCTGTTTTGATGGTATCCTCTTATCCTGAGTGCAAGTTACACATCAGGCTAATCAAATGTTATGGCACACCCAATTCTTTAAGAGTGATCCATAGTTCCTCATGATCTGTACAACCAAAGGCTCTGCTATAATCTATAAAGCACAGTCTGTTTCTCTTCCAAAATTCATTGGTGTGTTCCATTATCCAGTGCATGATTGCAACATGATTCCTAGTTCTCACTCCATATATGGTAAAAGTCTTTATTTCTTTTCTTTTTTTTTAATTTTCTGATACACAGCTTAAAAACAAATGTTTACATTATATATATTTACACTGAATTATATATCCACCCCCCCCATTGATTTCCTAATTTAACTTAAATTATATCACTTTATTAAAAAAAAAAAGACTTCTCTTTGTAATGTCTGTTTACATTAGCTTGAAAATATAGATCTAGATCCGGTAAGTTCAGGCCACCATTTTCTCATAGATCTGTTAGTATTTTCCATTTAACTCTGGGTTTCTTCCCTTCCCATAAAAATTTCTTAAGTTCTTGATTCCACATGTCAAAGAGTTTTTTGTTTGCTATTATTGGAAGGTTTGCAAGAGAACATTGAATTTAGGAAGTAAAAGTCTTTATTCTAGAATTTTGTGCATCACTTTGTATAAGAGATTAATGCAATTGTCTAGTGATTACTGTCATTCCTGGTGTCCCCTTTCTTAGGGACTGTAATGTGTACTGAGCATTTCCAATCTGTGGGCCATTCTTTTGTTTTCCATATTTGTTGACAGATTTTAAGATAAAAGTAAAGGTATTCCCCGTTGACAAGGTTGTCAAGTCATGTCCAACCACAGGGAGTGGTGCTCATCTCCAGTATTAAGCCAAAAAGCCAAAGTTGTCAGAGATTACTCGGTGATCTTGTTGCCAGCATGACTGCACAGAATGCTGTTTACCTTCCCACTGAAGTGGCACCTATGTATCCACTTGCATTTGCATGCTTTCAAACTGGTAGGTTGGCAGAAGCTGGGACTAGTAAAAGGAGCTCACCCCATCATGCAGCACCTGGGCCTTGAACTGCCAACCTGCTGATCTTGCAATCAACAGAGTCAGCATTTTAACCACTTGAGCCACTACATCCCATGACAGATTTTAGTTAGAACTAAAGTAGATTCTGTCTCTATACCTTAATTCACCTCTACTGTTATGCTACCTGTTCCCAGTGATTTATTTCTCCCAAGTGCTCTGAGTGAAATTTCTGCTTCACTTTCTAAAATTGTGGGTTCATCTTCAGATGGTTCCTCCTTGAATGAATTGGTCATCCTTTCATCTCTTTTATAAAAATTGAGGGCCTTTGCAGACTGCCAGAAATAGTGCAAATTGAGTTCACTTTAAGGGTTAGGGTTAGTGCTAGGGAATCATGGGAATTGTATTTTTTTTCTGAGACATTGAGCCTTCTCTGTCAGAGAGCTCTGGTGCTACAATAAACTACAGTTCCCATGATTCCCTAACCCTGACCCTAACCCTTAAAGTGGACTCAATTTGCACTATTTCTAGCAGTCTGCAAAGGAAGAGAATCTTTCTTATCTGAAATGCTTGGGACCAGAAGTGTTCTGGATTTTGGATTTGTTTCAGATTTTATAATACTTATGTATAATGAGATATCTTGAAGATGAAACCCAAGTCTAAACATGAAATTAATTTATGTTTCATATAAATCTTACACACATAGCCTGAAAGTAATTTTATACATAATATTTTTAATAATGCTGTGCATGAAATGAAGATTGTGTATACTGAATCATCAGAAAGCAAAGTTGTGACTTTCTCAGCCATCCATGTGGATAATTTTGGATTTTGGAGTATTTTGAATTTTGGGATTCCAGATAAAGCATACTCAACCCATATAGATCTGTATCTGTACAGTTTCTTTTATCTTTTTATTTTTACTTGTTAATGTTATGTGTTCACCTGCTTATCATAGAGCAGGGGTAGGCAACCTAAGGCCCGGGGGCCGGATGTGGCCCCCTGAGGCCTTTGGACTGGCCCCAGGCCAGTCCTACCGCTGCCTCCGCCCCCACCACTGCCGCCACCCGCCATAATGATATTGATTATTGTTGTTATTACTTGTTCTTGGGGTTTTCTTGGCAAAATCTCCACAGGGGTTTTGCCATGGCTTTTCTGGGGCTGAGAGAGTGTGCATGCATATTTTTTTTTAATTTTTAAAATTTTTCTTAAAATTTTTATTTTTATTTTTATTTATTTATTTTTGGTGCTTCGGCCCCCCAATTGTCTGAGGGACAGCAACCCGGCCCTCGGCTCAAAAAGGTTGCCCACCCCTGTCATAGAGTATTGCTACTCTTGGTTTAAACAATTTCTTAGATCTTGTGAAGAGGTCTCTTGTTCTACTTTTTACTTGTGGGCTTCTATTTCTTTCCACAATAGTTCTCCTTACAGTTGTATTCAGGATCCTGATTCTATTTCTTTTACCCCTTCCCTTTTTTGGGGGTTCTCATCTGTCCTTAACTGCTTGAAGAGTTTCATCTGTCATCCACTAGGACTTCTCTTTCTTTTTGTGACTGCAGATAGTGTCTTTTTCAATGCCTCCCTAGCTATGCACCTGGCTTTAGCCCAGATTTCTCAGGATCCTGGTCAATAAGACTTAATAGTGCACTATTTTTATATTATCTTCTACAAGAATATTCTTCAGGCTGTATTATAGCACAATGGTTGGTTTAGTTTTTAGCTTTAGCTGTACTCTGATTTTTGATATTAGCAGTTCATGGTCTGTGCCACAATCTATTCCTGGTCTTGTTTTTGCAGAGAAAATGGACCTTCTCCATCTTCTGCTTCCAATTCTGTAGTCTATTTGATTGCTATGTTGGCCATGTCCATGTATGCAGTCACCTTGTTAGGTTGAAAAATGTTTTGTGATGAAAAAACTCTTGTCCTTGCAAAATCAATCATTTGCTCTCCTGCTTGATTTTTTGATCTAGGCCAAATTTTCCTACAACCTTTGATTCTGTTCTGTTTCTTACTTTTATATTCCAATCATATATGATTAACAAGAAATCCAGTTTTGTTCTGTGATCAGTTTCCTCCTGGACTTCAGCATAGAATCTTTCAATTTATTCTACCTTTGTCATTGGAGCATAAACTTGGATTATGCTTATGCTTATGAGTTTTTCCTGAAGTCTTATTGACATGATTCAGTCACACTTTGCATTATATCCTTTGACTACTTTTGCTACATCTCTCCTCACTATTAATAGCACCCCGTTTCTTCTTAGATTTTTCTTTCCTGAGTAAAACACTGTGCAATTATCTGGCTGAAAATGTGCCATTATTCTCCACTTTAGCTCATTTACCCCAAGTATTGCAATGTTTAAACATTCCATTTCTTGTTTTACTACATGTAGCTTCCCCTGATTCATACTTCATACCATGTTTCTATCATGTTGTGCAGCTTTGGACTTTCCTTACACCTCTGAGCACACCAACAACTGAACGTCCTTTCAGTTTGAGTCCAGTTGCATCAATAGCCACAGCTCTGCTTATAGATGCCCTCTGTTCTACCCAGTACCTCATTAATGCTATCTGACCCCAGAGTTTCATTTTCTGGTACTATCTCTTGTTTTATGATTATTGGATTTTCTCATGACTGGATAGAGCTTCTGTATACCTCTTTGTCTCTGTCTTTCTGTCTGTTTGTCTCTCTCTGAAGGGAACATCATCTCCCCCTCTCCTCATTATTTTTCTCTTCTCCCCTCCTCAAAGAGTGTTGCAGTCACAGAAAGCTCCATTGTATCCATCAAGGAAAAATGATAATACTTGATGTAATCCTACTGAATGGATCCAGCTTTATAAACACAATCCTATAATATTGGGGATCCAGAAATGTCCAACCACAAATGACCAAATAACTTGCATATAGACTTAGGTTTTCAGACTTGATTTTACTTCCTCCTCCATACCTCTTACTCGTCTTACAGTTGTTGGTGGAAAAATTAATATTTTCTCTCTTCCAAATACATATCTCACTCTAATGAAACCTTTTCTCCATCACATGTGGTTGATGATTCCAGCTCCCATTGGCTAAGATATTAATGTTTACTCAGAAAGAAAACCACTGTGATCAAATGGCTTTAATTTGGGGTATTTGTGCTCTTAATAGGCTTCCAGCTTAAATTAATTGAATGAATGTAATTCCTAGTGAAATAAGTGAAGTAGGGCCTTTGCAGACTGCCAGAAATAGTGCACATTAAATTGAGGCACTGCCCTTCGCACGGCTCAGTGCTAGGGAATCATGGGAACTGTAATTTATTGTGGCACCAGAGCTCTCTGACAGAGAAGGCTCAATGTCCCAGAAAAAAAAATACAATTCCCATGACTCCCTAGCACTGAGCCAGGGCAGTGCCTCAATTTAATGTGCACTATTTCTGGCAGTCTGCAAAGGCCCGTAGTTAGCCATAATTATATCAGCCATAATGTTAATAACAGATCTTTGAGATTGATCTAAATGATACAGTATTTGGGGGGATTGAAAATTCTTGTCACCATGTGCACTGACTCCATTCATTTTAGGAATGGTTTGTAGTGATTTCATTAATCTGTACTATGGCCCTTCCAAATACACACACACATATTCTCTGGGTTGATTGCTGAAGTAATACCATGGTTTAAAGGGCCAATTGTCTCATCACTGTTCCCCCCCCCCTTTTTTTAAAAAAAAGGTTATGGTATTATAATGCAAAAATTATATTTCACTCATGGTCTGAAGCATCATAGCACTTTAACTGCAAATTTCTTTCTTTTTAGAAAGAATGAGAACAGTAGGCAACATATTGTTCTGATATAACTCAGAATTAAAAGAAATCTACTAAAGAATGTAAATAAAATGTTGCAGCTGCTGAGAGTTACAAGACCATTAGTAAATAGTCTGGACCATCAGAAATACTGATGGTTCAATCCTTTCTCTTCTGAACTTTAGAAGCTTCCCGAAGGATGGCTGAGAGTTTTCTTGTCCAGATCAGCATATCATCAGCCAGTTGGCCAGGTTTCCTTTAACTAAGGGCCTCTGCAGACGGGCAGCACAGAGCCACCCTGGGAAGTGGTGGATCGAGGCCATGGCAATTCCATGCTGCGGCCCCGATCCTCCCTTTTGCCGCCCTGAAAAGAGCAGCAACATGCGGCTCCTTTTAGGGGTGGCAAAAGGCCACCTTAAGAGCCGGCACTGTGGCTCTTCCTCACACTTTCAGTGCAGCGTGTTTAAACACTGTGCCAGGAGGGTGTCCTGATGCTGCGTGCCGTGCGTAACGGTGTGCAGCATCAGGACGGCGTTGGCATGGGGTTGGGGCAGCTGGCATGCAACTGCCCTGCCCAAACTCTACCCCCAGGCCAGCCCTTTGGGCCGGTCTGCAGAGGCCCTATGTGAGCCCAAAACTTAATATTGTGCTCTGCTCCTAAAAAAGAAATATACCCAGAATTTTTGAAGAGAAGACACTTATTTTTTTGCTGGATACTTTGCAAGCCTAGGCTGTTAAAATGAAGCTGTTAAACTAATCCTCTCAGCTACAGAGCTCTCAAATAGCAATGCAGCTGATAAGGATTTGGTCCCTTATCAACCTCAAGCAGGATTATCTGTTCTAATTTTAACATAAAAGTCAGTTCCCTTAGTTAGCACTTTTTTAAATGGAGGGTTTCAAAATTTGACCTGAGCTCAATAATCTCCTTTTCAACTAATCTGTATTCTAACCAAATGGTAAAGGTCCAGACAATCTTGGACTTTAAAAAGATCTTTTTCTACCTGCCAAACCATATATGTAATAAATAAATGAAAATAATAAATAAATAAATAAATAAATAAATAAATAAATAAATCCTTCTGCCCTCATCTTTTCTAGACCTGGCTGTATATGTTTAAGATGTATTTCAACAATTAACTGGAAGAGATGAACACACAGAGATTAAAAAAAAGTGTTTTCCTCACCTTTCTGCAGTCACATTTTAAATCTGGCCAATTAAAAGCAGTTAAACATGACTCTCCAGTTTGCATCTATACATGTCCCATGGAAGACATTTCTGAAACTGTCATGGATAGCATCCAACTAGACAATGTTGAAGACATGACCAATGGGAATACTTGTTCTGTTGTTAAATACATCTTTGGAAAGCCAATTTGCACTAGGACACTAGTTCCTATATCTACTCTAGGATAGGACTGCACAACCTTCCAGGTACAGTGAACACTCCACATGCCACAACTTTTACTGTCAGTCTTTGACACCACTTATTCTTTCCCTATCCTTCTGGCTTCCACCACCAGATTTCAACCCTCACTGTTGCTCTCTCACACACACACCACTGCCAACCACCATAATCCAATGATGCTGCACATTACCTCTGTTAAGAGGAGGTTGTAGGAAGTCAGTCTCAAAAACCTAGCCTTCTAAGTGCTTAAGGCCAAGGCATCTTCCAGGAGATGCGTGGACAACTGTTATCTGAGGGATCTATAATGCTCTCAGTGCTGCTGTACTGCATGCTGGAGCTGCCACTGCTAGAGAAGGAGCTGAGCTCACCCCATAACAAAGATCCTGAATTTCATCTGTACATGCGTGAACATCTACATGTGTGTAAGTGTGTGTCTGTGCAATTGTTCACATATGAGCATTGTGTGACCCTCAACTCTTATCCACATCTTGATACCATGAAAAGTTTTGTACCTGTTTTGTAGGGACTCTTAGAAATGGAAAGATACTGTGCACTTTTCTTAGGAATGCCACTCCAAAACATGCAGCAGCAAAAAAGAAATAGAAAAGGGTGGTGGTGGGGAACTGAGCTAAGGAAGGGATGTTCATGCAAGATGGTTAGGCTATTCACTTTGAAATTTAATTGTACAGTCAGCTCTCTATATATAGCAAATAGCAATGCCATTTTACTACACCATTGTACATAATGGGACTTGAGCATCCATTGAGTTTGGTACCCACAGGGGAGGGAGGGTCCTGGAGCCAAACCTCAGTGGATACTAAGGACCTACTGGATACGTTTAAGATAACTGTGAATCTTTAATCCCTTCATTAAATTTACTCCAAAAGTTCTAACTTTCTTTTTTTAGTTTTTTAATGGATTTTATTAATAGCTTTGCAAATAATCAATATAATCAACACAAAATACATTCTAAGAGCCTTGGGGGTCAACAAAAAGAGTTTTACAAGAAGATGATTTATCCTGGGATATCAGTAACACTCAGAGTCTAGGGTGTCATCTCACTCAGTGGCAGCTGGTGGAACCAAGTCCAGAGTGTCTCTCCAAAAAATAGTTTGATGGGTTGGAGGTCCATCATTGTTCATAATGATTATTACTATATTCAATAAAAACAGACCAATCCTCAAAAAATGTATGTGCCTTCTTTTGTCCATTGCAAGACCTGAAGGTGTAGAAGAGCTTTTGTGACAACCATGTGTCCAAAATCCTCTTCCACCAGTTGCTTAGTTGAACATCTCCTGTTTTTCAACATCTTGCAATTTCAGCTCTGGCCACTGAGATGAGGAATGTGACAAGTTTTCATTTTTTCAAGTGGCTATTGTCCTTGCTGTAAATTGATAGCATTAGAAGACCTAGGCAAAATTGTACAGGTTGTTTCATAATATCAGAAATTTGGGTTAAAACAGCATTCCAAATAGCTCTAACCTTGGGGCAATCCAAGCACACGTGTAAATAGGAACCAAGAGTCTTACAATCTCTTCAGCATTTTGGGGAGGCATCTTTCACCATTTTTGATAATCTTATGGGTGTTAAATACCATCTATGTATGGCCCTTACAGTTCCCTCCCTCATCAATGCTGATCATGATTTATGTGTGTGTGTGTGGGGAGTCCAAATGTGTGACCAGGTGGTTTCAGAGATATCCATGTTTAGAGCAAATTGCCAAATTATCCTGGCAGGTTGACACTTGCCATAGGTGGATTGTATTAGATTTTTATATATAATGGCTGCCCCACCTTTAGATCTTTGTCCTTTTGCTATACAAATGTGTTCATGAAAGGTCAAGGGATGAGAGTAACATCCTTTATCAATTTAATTTTTGCAAAGGAGAGCACTTGCAGTATTTGGAACTGGGAGAATTTGATGTGTCCCAAGGCAATGAGCAAATTATGTTGTTTTGAGCTTCAAATATGTTCAAATAAATCCATAATTCTGTATTAGCCACACTCCTTCCAACATTTGAATTGAGCTAATTTACCCATTTCATAAAAATGGGGGTGTAATAGGAATGGGCAAATAGGATAAGGTTCCGGAGCTAGTATGTGAACCCATTGCTTCCAAATAAGGAGGGAGTTGTAGAGAAATGGGTTTCAAATCTCCTTTAATACCCTCCGTTTCCTTGTAGAGAAAAGAAGATTAAGTTCAGCTAAACTATAACTATCTAGTTCCATGGGTACCCATTTGGTGGAATATTACTCCGTGACAAGTTGGGAGAATTGGTTTAGCTGGAAGGCATGATAATAGAATTTGACATCTGGGATTGCCAACCCTCCTTCCCCAGTGATAGTATATCTAGCAGATGTAGGGAATCCGGGTCTTTTTCTGTTGAATATGTAGTCATTAATAAGCTTTTGCCAGAATTTGAGGGGAGTTGGACAAATAGGTATAGATTGGAATAGAAAAAATAAGGGTATGACAAGAAACATCTTTACAATGGCAAGCCTCCCAAGAATGGAGAGGTTTAAATGTTTCCACTCTCTTATTTTTACTTTCATCCATTTAGTGCAGAGTTATAGTTCCTGAGCACCAATCGAGATAAATCTTTTGTGATAAGAATGCCTAGATACATGAATCCAGAGGAACGATGGGCCTTTGCAGACTGCCGGAAATAGTGCACATTAAATTGAGGCACTGCCCTGGCTCAGTGCTAGGGAATCATGGGAATTGTATTTTTTTCTGAGACATTGAGCCTTCTCTGTCAGAGAGCTCTGGTGCCACAATAAAATACAGTTCCCATGATTCCCTAGTTCCCATGATTCCCTGAGTGGTTCTCAAAGGTGTCCAATATCTCTTTTATTTCAGGAAATGTTGTTTCAGGTTTTTGCACTGCAAGCAGAATGTCATCCACGTACAGCAATATTTTGTGACGGTGGCAATTGATATGGGGCCCAACAACATTTGAGTCTAGGGGTTTCAGCTAGGGGTTCAATAAAAAGTGTGAATAGTATTGGTGAGAGAGAACATCCCGGCTTAGTGCCTCTGTGTAAGTTGAAGCGATCTGAGTCTACCCCATTGACCAACACTGTCACTTCTGAGTGTCTGTATAGATGTTCTAAAATAGATGTAAATTGCCAAAATTCATTTCCTTTAGTATGCTGAATAGAAAATGGCATTCAACCCTGTTGAACACTTTTAATGCATCTAGTGAGAAAAGTGCCAAAGGAGCTTTTGTCTGGGATGAGTGGTGAATCTAGTTAAGAACTCTACAAATCAAATCTGACATTCTTCTACCTGGCATAAAGACTACTTGATCTAGGTTGATATAATCCAGGATAAATTCATTTAATCTGTTTGCCATAATAGATGTGAATAATTTCACATCTTGGTTTAATAAAGCTATTGGCCTGAATGCTTTGACTGGAGGGTTTTCATCTTGTGTCTTCGGTATGGGAAAGATTCTCAACCTGCGCCAACTGCTGGGAGGAAGACCACCTCCCATGACCTCATCAAGCAAATTAAATAGTGAAGGGGTTAATTCATCTGTAAGAAGTTTATAGAATTCACCAGTGAAGCTGTCTGGGCCTGAGGATTTGAATGTTTTCTGTTTGCCTATAGTCTTTTTTATTTCCTCCAGTTCTATTGGTTTGTTCAGAAAAGAACAATGTGACTCAGAGAGTTTCTTTATGTTTAATGATTTTTATGAAATTGATTGTAGATGAATCACATGTGTTTTCTGATGTGTACAGATCTTTATAGAATCTGTGGAATTCATTAACAATATCTTTCAGAAAGATGATTAAGAAGATGCATAGACAGCTCCAAAAGGGTGCCTTGCTGTCCCCCCCCCCTTTGCTTTTCAGATCAGGGATATAGCAATTGCACACTGCAGCCCTGATCTGGCATTTTTCTGCTCCTTTTGGGAGCAGAAAAAAACCCCGCCCTTGCAGCGGTAGTGGCATTTTTCCTGCATTTCTTTGGTACAGCGTGTTTAAAAGCCATGGATCTGCCTGCTGTTTGGTCAGCTGGGTGGCTTCCTGGCAGCTTGGAGGTGGAGTTGGGGCATGTAGCTGCCATGCCTCCACTCTACACTGATGCCAGCATTTCTGGTTGGTCTGCATAGCCCTCCCAGTCACCTTTACTGGAGGATACTGTGGTGATTAATATTTTATTCAATGTCTGTTCAACTGCTCTGGCTAATAGGTGTGAGTTTTTGTTGCTAAATTAATAATAATACGCTTTGGTATATTGCAGTGAGACTTGGATTTTCTTATTGTCTAAATATAAATCTGCTAGTTCCCCCCCCCCCTTTCTCTCTCTTTTAGAAGTGTGGCATACATGGTTGGGCTTTTGGTGTTTATATGTGCCTGTTGTAACTGCTGAATCTCTGGCATAAGGGTTTGTCTATCCAAATCTCTAAGGAGGGTTGCAGACTGCCAGAAATAGTGCAAATTGAGTCCACTTTTAGACTTAGGGTTAGTGCTAGGGAATCATGGGAATTGTTTTTTTTTTCTGAGACATTGAGCCTTCTCTGTCAGAGAGCTCTGGTGCCACAATAAAGTACAGTTCCCATGATTCCCTAACCCTACCCCTAACCCTAAAAGTGGACTCAATTTGCACTATTTCTGGCAGCCTGCAACCCCCCGTAGGGCCTCGGCAGACGGCTAATTGAGCCGTCTTCCAGGCCCAGAAGAGGAGGGGCAGCTGCACGAGTGGCGCCCCCTCCTCTTCCTGTGGTTGCCCTTGGAGTCGCCGGCCCTTCGCACGGCTCAGTGCTAGGGATTCCCTAGCACTTTGGTGCTCCTTTTAGAGTCGCCGGAGGAGCTCCACGGTGTGGAGGCTGAGCTCCGCCACCGCTCTGGACCAGGGCGTCCCTGACGCCCTGGTCTGCAGAGGGGGTTAGTTTCTTTTCCTGAGCTCCTGCTTGGATGAGTAAACCCCTGAGTACTGCTTCTAGAGAGTCCCACAATAGGGCCTCTGATGTGTCTTTTTATTTTCTTTGTAAAAATTCTTAATGGCCTCTCTAATTCACTTTTGAAAGTCTACATCGGATAGGAGGGAGGGGTTCAATCTCCAAATCCATGTTTTTGGGATGCCAGGACCAAGTCTCCAGTTCGTCATGCATGGTCAGAATGGGAGATAGCATTGATTTTGACATCAGTGACTTCAGGAAGGATCACTTTGGAAATGAAATAATAATCAATCCTAGAGTATGATTTATGGGTGTTAGAGGAGAAAGTATATTGCCTACCTTGTGGGTGCATGGCTCTCCAGGGATCAATAAGGGCAGCTTTGGCAATGATGTTAGCTAGGGGGGAGGAGTCTCTCAGGGCCTTTACAGACTGCCAGAAATAGTGCATATTGAGGCTACTTTAACTGTCCTGGCTCAGTGCTAAGGAATCATGGGAACTGTAGTTTATTGTGGCACCAGAGCTCTCTGGCAGAGAAGGCTCACTGTCTCAGGAAAAAAAAATACAGTTCCCATGATTTCCTAGCACTGAGCCAGGACAGTTAAAGTGGTCTCAATTTTCACTATTTCTGGCAGTCTGTAAAATCCCTCAGTCTCTTCTTAGTAGGGTAATGAGACTTGTCTAGATCATCATCTAAGACTTCATTTGCATCACCACCAATGATAACTTCACCAATTGCATTGTCCTAAAGGGTCTTAATAAAGGATTGGAAAAAAAGGTGTTGATCATTATTGGGAGAATAAAAAGTACCAAAGGTGACTTTGGGGCTAAGCAGACAGCGCAAAGCGCCATCTTCAGAGCAAGGAAGGAGGGCAGCCACACGGCGGGCACCCCAACCCCTTCCCGAAAACGTCCTTGGAGCAGCCGGCCCTCCGCATGGCTGGCACTCCGAGGATGCTTTTCCGCTGCAGCGTCTGCACGCGCTGCAGCGGAAAAGCTGCCGAAGGTGCACTGGCAGCCTTTTGCAGTGCACCTTCGGCGATTTGTGGAAGGAGCACTATTTTAGCACTCCTTCCAGGGGCAGCAAAGCTGCTCTGTGGGGCCGAGGTGTGCGGATACCTCAGCCCCGCAGTGCAGGTTCCTGGGGCAGCCCCGTGCTGCCCATCTGCTTCCCCCCTTTCTTGCCTGTAATAGAGCCCTGCAAAATTATAAAGCACCCTGCTAGGTCTCTTAGCACATGTTCTTCTGTAAAAGGGCATAACTTATCAAGCACAATTGCTACCTCTATGGCTTTCTTAAGGCCTTTGCAGACTGCCAGAAATAGTGCAAATTGAGTCCACTTTAAGGGTTAGGGTTAGTGCTAGGGAATCATGGGAATCTTTTTTTTTTCCTGAGACATTGAGCCTTCTCTGTCAGAGAGCTCTGTTGCCACAATAAAATGCAGTTCCCATGATTCCCTGACCCTTAAAGTGGACTCAATTTGCACTATTTCTGGCAGTCTGCAAAGGCCCATAGTCTCCCACTGTGTATTGGGTTGAGAACACTGGAGAGTGTATTCCCTGTTCCCTTTCTGTGGGTCTCTGGCAGAAATGTGACATTCAGTTTTAATTTCATCAAGTAGTTTGTAATTCTTGTACATGTAGGGACAGAGCCCAGCTCTTAACATTAAGTGAGACTATCTTAAGGTTATCCAGGGCAGGGGTGGGGGGTTGCATAGAGAGCCACACTAACACAAGCCCATTCCTTGCAAGTGAGTGGAAGTACAACTGAGACTATTCCCCAAGGCTGGATTGCAAATAACAAAAACTTAAAATCAGCATTAAACTTTCAAAACATCATCACCTAGAGGATGAGCTCCTGTACTGCATCACAGGACCTGATCAGTGCAAGCATGGCTGAACTCTTCAAGTAGTAGTGATTTTCAAGATGTCTACCCCAAATGACATAGAGAGGTTGAACATCACTATGAACACTTTGAAGCAGTGCAATAAAGTTTCAAAACTTTTCATAGATGTTAATAAGAAAGAAATTGGTGAACTATGTAGTAGGCTCCACCAGGGGAGCACATGAGGTGGGAGTAAGCCTTTTGCACCATAATAAGAGCAGGAAAGATTGAGTAGTAATGTACAACAAATGGAGAGTCAGAAGGCCCCCTCTGCAGGACAACAACAAGAGAACAAGAAAAACCAAGATGGCTCTCACTTAGCTTATCTTTGAATCTGACATCAGCTATCCAACATCCAGGGAGAATCAGTGTTTGTTAATCTACCCCATTTCATCAGTGCTTGACAGATCCAGCTTGAAGAGTGTCCCTCAATCTGTTAGAGGTGATTTCGTCATGCTTGCATTTCCTTTTCTTTTAGTGATCATCTTCCATTCAGAGGTGTTTTGATTCAATCTGGGTTTACTTTCATGTTTTGCCTCTTCCACTAAGTCCCTGGGTACTCTTATGTCAAGAGCTTAACAGATTTCAATCAATTGGCTTTTAGTTAATGCAATCATGTTGCTGTTCTTGTGGGTGACTATTCGCTTAAATGGGAAACCCCACCTGTATTTCATCCCAGCTTCTTGTAGAAGAGAGGTGAGCAGTTTGAGGTCACGTCTTTGCTTCAATGTCTCAGGTGAGAGATCCTGGTATACCTGGACTTTGTGACCATTGCATGATAAGTCCTTAATAGACGAAAGTTTGCTCAGAACTAAAGATTTTGTGGGGTAATGTGCAAATCGGTTCAGTATATGCCATGGCTGCATGGATGTTCTCGATCTTGGGGCAAGTGATCTATGGATCTGTTCTATGTCCAATTTATTGAGGCTTAAATTAGGGCAGATGTCATTAATCCACTTAATCATGTGGGACAGAAGATTAACTGATCCTTCATGCTCCTCCACACCTCTCAAGCTGATGTTGAGGCATTGATCTCTGTTTTGCACATCCTCAATTTTTGTTTCAAGGAGGTCAAGAGAATTTTCTAATATTTCAATCCTGTCAGAGTGGGATGAAGTTTGCTGCAGAGCTACATTTGCAGCCTCTTCTATGTCTCCAATCCATCTTGTTAGGGCTGATAGCTTGGCATCTACTGGCTCAAGGGCAGCAGCCCAATCCTTTTGGAGATCTTTCACTAAATTCTCTCTTAGTTTCTCCAATAAGTCTGGAAAAGAGAGGTCTGCTGGTGTGGGGTGACCATTCTTCCCTCCTATGCTCATTCTCTTAGGGCCACATGCCATCTTTGATTCCTCTGATGAATCTGTCTCATCTGATAATTATCTATGATCTTTTGCAGAAATGCAGAATTCTGCAATCTTTTGATCCACCAAATGTTTTGTCCCTTGCATTGGAGATCCCTTGGCAGATAAAAGTTTTAGGATGTGTAGTTGAAAAGTGCTTCAGTTAATCAAAATGTAATTGAGGCCAGGCTTCTCTCATTATTGGATGTCAACCATGTTGGAACATCATCAATGCCTCAAAAAGTTCTAACCTTTATCATTGTCTCTGTGTTATATGCCTGTCCTAGTGTCCACTTCTAAAGGTACCAGATATGTAATGTATAGATCTATGTGTATGTGGGAAAGAGCTTTAAAAAATGATTGAACTTCACATTCTTGGCAAGGATGGCTTACCACTAAGCCTTTACTTTCAGAAACATCCCCAAGGTCACTGGAATGTGTCTTCCATTTTCATTGTTATGTTCTGGGCATTTCTTCAATCTGCACACCATGATGCTGCTTTGCCACAATTGTATTCATTACTATGATCAGTAATGGTGAAGTTGTGCAAAATGGGATTTGTTGTTATTGTGTGCCTTCTAGTGTCTTCTGGATTATGGTGACCTATCATGGGGTTTTTTGAGGCTGAGATTGTGAGTTGCCCAAATCACCCAGTGAGCTTCTATGGCTGAGTAGGGATTTGAACTCTGGTCTTTAGAGTTGTAATCCAATACTCAGACCACTAAACCACTCTTACTCCAGACTGGAAGTTAACCATAAGATAATATGAGCGGGTGAGAGGAAGGGGCCTAGAGAACTTTCTTTATGGTACTTGTCCAAAGTGAAGACAAACCAATGAGCACTGGGCAGGAATCAAAATTTGGCCTTGACATCATTTATGGCACTTCTATAATTGTGCTAGGGGCCATACAGATGGCCTCTAAGGGGTGGCTCTGTGCCGACCTTGGAGCACATGCTGTGGCCCCAATCCAGTTTTTTGCCGCTCCTTTTTGGGGTGGCAAAAAGCTACCCTCAGCACCACCGTTGCAGCTCTTTTGTACCCCTTTGGTGCACCGAGTCTACATGTTGCACCAATGGGGCATCCTGATGATGTACGTCATGTGGTTGGGCATGTGGCATGATGGTGGAGTTGGGGCAGAGTTGGAGTGGCTGGCATGTGGTTGCCCTGCCCCAACTCCACCCCCAGGCTGGCCCTTTTGGCCAGTCTGCATTGGCCCCTAGTTTAAAGGAATCTGATACAAGCACTAGTTTGACAGATGGCCAAACAGAACTACACATAGGTTATATGAAAGCAGTATTGCCTTCTGCCCTATTTAAATGGTGACACTAATTGATTATTGATTTCTAGAGAGATTATTCTGTTTCCTTTCAGCTTTAAATTGATGGCACTATGGGGAAATAGCTATTTTAGAACTCAGAGGAAATGCTGAGGAATTAGTTATGCAAGTTAATTTTGAAGAAGGACAAAAATGATTAGGATATATTTGGATCATCACTATAGATACTAGCACTATTTGAAGGTTAAAACCCTTTAAAAACAATGCAACATAACTAAACCAGTATAATTAGGACTGGAAGTGAGGAAATGCTTTAAAAGCATGATTGTTATTCTGAATCCAATTGTTAATTGTTTTTTTTTTTTTTTGAAAGGCACATTCATTCTAAAATTGTGGCTTAAATCATGTTGCTAGTTCTGAATAGAGTAGACCCACTAAATCAATAACATTTACCTACATGATGACTCAGAATTCAACAATTGCCTGAATGGGTTAGTTGGGATTAACCAACAGAGTGTCAGACATGGTGTTTAATAATACACAGAAAACATTATATTTTTCACAAACATACTATTTTTTTATGCAATGATGTTTCTTTCTTTGCAAAAACATTTTTGCAGGGGAAAAAACACATGTTTTTGAACAAACTTTGTGTGTCAAAAAAAGTTCTTGCAAACTGAAGGACGTGTCTTTCTTAACTGAATAATTCACTTGCAGTGCAATCTCCCTTTGCACCTACTGCTGTTTACCAAGTGTGGTAGGTTTTTCTAATGAACCTGCCTACCAATAACTTTAATTATATCCCACCTCTCTCCCAAACTGAGATTCAAGGAAACTGGAAGTCATGTCCTCTCACGATATGTCCAAAATATGACAGTTCAGTCATCTTCACATATAGCAAGAGTTCCAGTTTAATTTGCTCTAATATCCATTCATTTGCCCTTTTTAGCAGTCTACGGTATCTGTAGAATTCTTCTTCAGTACCACGTTTCAAATGAAATTATTTTTCTCTTGTCATGGAAGAAGGCTATTGCTGTTTGTTGCCTTATTTCCTACTTATGGTGACTCTAAAGCAGGGGTAGGCAACCTTTCCCCTTTAAGGGCCGAGAGACTTCAGCTCCCAGAATCCCAGGAGCTATTGGCCAACATGGGACTATTGGCCAACATGGCTGAGGCTTCTGGGAGCTGAAATCCCTTGGCCCTTAAAGGGGAAAGGTTGCCTACTCCTGCTCTAAAGCTCTCCCAAGTTCACCCAGTGAGAATCAAAACCTGATCTTCAGAGTGATAGTCCAACACTCAATCCATTGCACCATGCTGACTCTGGAACAAGGTAACCTTCCATTATTTTGTTCACAATGTGCATCTACAAGGGATGTGAGACATTGTCTTGGAAGTATTTTTAGATTACAGTGAGTGATGGTAAAGCCAAGAGCACTCTGTGATAACCTGTGATCTTTCACAGCACCTAGATGTATAGATGTTCTGTGGCCAGAGTTGTGTAGGAAATGTTTTGTTCAATATTATTTTTTAAAAACAAAATCACCGTGAGTCATCATTATCCATCAAATGTCAATTCTAAATATTTTTGTATGCAGTATAGAAACAGTGGCAAGCTCTAACAATTACTGCAGAACTCCACAGTCAAAAACCAAATCATAGAATCATAGAATTGAAAGAGACCACAAGTGCTATCCAGTCCAACCTTCTGTCATGCAGGAAATCACAATCAAAGCATCCCTGACAGATGGCCATCCAGACTCTATTTAAAAAACTCAAAAGAAGGAGACTTCACCACACTGCAAAAGAGTGTGTTTCACTGTCGAACAGCGCTTACTGTCAAGAGGTTCCTCCTAATGTTGAAGTGCAATCCATGTTCTAGTCTCTGGAGCAGCAGAAAACAAGCTTGCTCCATCCTCAATGTGACACCCCATCAAGTACTTAAACAGAGTTATCATATCACCTCTTAACTGTCTTTTCTCCAGGCTAATCATATCCAGCTCCCTATGTCTTTCTTCATAAGGCATGGTTTCAAGACCCTTCATAATTTTGGTCGCCCTCCTCTGGACACACTTTAATTTGTCAACATCCTTTTTAAATTGTGGTGCCCAGAACTGGACACAGTATTACAGGTGAGGACTGACTAAAGCAGAATAGAATGGCACTATTATTTCCCTTGATCTAGACACGATATTTCTATTGATGTAGTCTAAAATTGCATGGGCCTTTTTAGCTGCCACATCAGACTGTTGACTCATGTTCAACTTGTGGTCTACCAGGACTCCTAGACCCCTTTCACATGTAATCTCGCTAAGCCAGGTATCCCCATCCTATATCTATGCATTTCATTTTTCTGCCCTAAGTGCAGTACCTTACATTTCTCTGTGTTGAAATTCATTTTGTTAGCTTTGACCCAGCTTTCTAATCTATTAAGGTCTTATCGAATTTTGATCCTGTCCTCTGGGGTATTATTTGCTACTCCTAATTTGGTGTCATCTGCAGTTGGTTGAGATTCTATATCAGTTTGACAGGGTATAAAACCTCCTCCACCTATATGCAACAAACCTGGATGCTAACAATCTGCCACCATGGTAATTTAGTGGCCAAGGAAGTATAGGGCTGGCCAGGCTGTTGGAATAATGTTCCAGGGAAAATGCACAATGTGGTGAATGGCAGCAGCCATGATAACTAAGCATTTGGCCACTGCTGAGTCATGCAGCATCAAGGCTGATGAAACAGGAGGTGACATAATGACAGGGAGTCACCTGGTGCTGTAAAGCACAGTAAGTGCTGCAAAAGGGCTGCAAACATGTTGAGTCATGCTTATGATTGACAGATGTCCAAAAGGAAGAGGCAGGGCTAGAAAGCCATGTGGAGCACTGGCTATATAAGGGACAAGCCTCTGGACACACATGTGGGTTGATAGTGGAAGGTGGAGATTGTTGGAGAGTGTGTTGGTGTATCATTGTACATAAGAAACTTTGAGGTGTAACCCTAGACCACGAGGAAAACTATCAAAGGCAAAAAAATCTAGGGAAAAGTAAAATGGATAAAAAACCCTCAATTTTATTAAGAACAAAATAGAAAAAAGGGGATAAATACAAAATGAGTTAAAAATGTTGCCAAACTGCATAGGCAAATAAAAATCCAAGGTTCTATATGCAAAAGCCAAATAAAAATTAAAATAATGCTCAAATGCACAACTCCAAATAGGAGGGATAACAATACAAGCCCAATGCAGGACCAAAAGTATTGCCAATCTATTTAGGCAGATAAAAAACAAAGAGTCATAAACTGTAAATTAGATTAATGCTCAAAATACAGATAGGAAGGATAACAATCTAAGCCCAATTCTGGACCATAAATTAATGCTCAACCCTTATGCATATAGCCGATAAGTACTAGGCTGGAAAACTATAACTCCCACCCAATAATCAATTTGTGGGGAGATGTTTAACATACCAAGTATATATAGAATGAAGTATTCAACATCTCCAAAAATGCAAATGGGAGGGCTAACAGTACAAGCCCAATACAAGACCAAAAGTATTGCTAATCTAATTAGGCAGTTAAAAATCAAAGGTTCAAAAATTATAAATTAAATTAATACTCAAAATACAAATGGGAGGGATAACAAATGGAAACTGTGGGTTGATGTGGGTTGATAGTGGAAGGTGGAGATTGTTGGAGAGTGCTTTGGTGTATCATTGTACATAGCCTTTGTACATAGAACTTCTGAAGATTAAAAGCCTCTTAGTGAAACATCTGCTGAGTCTCTCTCTGCTCTGTCTGGAGGGGAAAGGAGTTTTCCTGTAACTGACAACGTTGCTTGCTTCACTGAAGACAGTCTGGATCTCGCTGCTTCACGTTACGTGGTTCCCACGCACTGCGTCACCACGCTAACACAGGGAACTTCTGAGTAAGTGCAATTGGATGTCCAAAGCAGACAGCATCATCTGGAATTTTTTTGGGAAATGACGGCGGGAGGAGTTACCAGATATGTTTCAAATTAGTTTCTGGGCAAACTACAAACTGTTAGCTTTTACCTTTACTGCCCTACATGGTTTCATTCCAGGTTGCCTAGAGGATCGCCTTCTCCCATATAATCTATAAACTATAAACTTAGGTCCTCTGGGAAATGTTTTCTTCAACTACCCAGGACTAGACTGGCAATGGTTTCCCAGAGGACCTTTTCCTCTGCTGCCCCCAGACTGTGGAATGACCTGCCAGAAAAGATAGGGCAGATGAAAACACTGACAACATTTAAACCAACATTAAAGACAATCTCATCCAGCAGGCCTACTCAGTCAATTTTAAAATCTTGACTTTTAAATTAGTATATTTTTAAAAATGTATTCCATGAGTGTATTTTAATAGTTTTATAGTATTGTATTTTAATTGTTTGTTTTATGTGTTTTCTTCCTTAATTTTGTTTTGTATTTTAACATGTTGTAACCTGCTTCAACCCTTGAAGAAATAAATAAAATTTATTTATTTATTTATTTATTTATTTATTTATTTATTTATTATGTGTAGGGTTCTTTTATTATGTATTATATCTGGGGTTCTTTCATGGAGGAGGTTACTGGATACCTGTTTCTGCAATTACTGTCTAAGGTCATATGCAGGTGTAATGCCTTCATATGTCACCATCAGGATTTTAGCCACTTAAATGCAATATTATGCCATGTCAAATATTTCTTGTCATGTGTCTTCATCATTTCTGTCTTATAGTGACACTAAGGAGTTTATCACATTACAATTTATTCCGAAATAGATGCAGGATGCATCTTCAAGAAAGCAGATCTTGTTGCACTGCCCCATCACCAGGCAGTAGGCAGCCTGTATGCAACTGGGGCCTCACCAGGCTTCTCCCACAGCTTGTCATGAATGGGATTTACTCATTCATGAAAAGTTGTAGGAGAAGCCCAGGGTGCATATAGGCTGCTTTGTGCCCAACAACAGAGCAATGCTAGAAGATCTCCTTTCTTTTTCTTTTTTTATTATTTTTTTTATTAAGTTATCACAAAAACAATATAAAAAGGATACATCTGCAATCTTATAAGTTCCAATCATATATATCTAATCAAATCAAATATCTAAGCGTCCAACCAAGAAAAACAACAAAAAAGAGATATTTATAACTTCCACATTACTGATTCTTTTTCCTATTCTTCATTTTCTTCTTCATTTCTTGATACTATTCTGTAGTATCCAATTCTACCGTTAAGATAATTTTAATAATATTGCTTCCCCCTTTTTTTTAATTATGGTAAGCCAAATCTAATTCCAATTATACTTAACTAAAGTATTATTTTCTCTAAGCCAAATAGACCACATACACATAATCCTTATCATAATTATTCTTCCATCTTTTTTATATATAGAATATCACTCCAATTTCTTTTCAAGTAATCATATATTTTCTTTCAATCCTTTTTTCTATCTTCTAATTTTTCCTCTATTTCCCCTGATAATAAATCCAATTCCATTAAGTCCATAAGTTTTAACCGCCATTCATCTATTTGAATTTCTCTACTAGTTTTCCAATATCTTGCATAAACTAGCCTAGCCGCTGTAAGCATATAGAATATGACTGTGCCGTATTTCTTTTCCAATTTACTGTTTATCATGCATAATAACATAATTTCTGGCTTTCTGTCCAATTCCATCTCGAGTATTTGAACCATGTTCTTTTGAATATTTTTCCAAAATCTTTTTGCATATACACACTCCCACCAAAGATGAAAGTATGTGCCTTTTACCTTCTCACACTTCCAGCATTTATCTCCTGTGTTGTATATCCTGGCTATTCTATCTGGAGATAAATGCCATCTATATATGATTTTATAATAGTTTTCCCTGATTTCTTGACTTAGGGAGTACTTTAGCCTGATGTTACAACATTTTTCCCATTGAGTTAGTTCTAACTCATGTCCACAGTTCTTAGCCCAAGCTATCAGATCTTCTTCCATATATATTTCCAGCAGCTTTTAATATATTCTAGATAATGGAGCTGGTTTATCATTCATGATATTTTCCTCTAAGTCAGTTTTTTCTCTCCATTATACCTGTAGTCTTTACGTCGAGATTAAATCTTGCTCTTAACTGATGATATAAAAACCATTCACATTCATTCCCTTCTAACTTTAGTTGTTCTAAGGTCTTAATCCTGAAATATCCTTTATCTTTCTCTAAGATATCTTGGTATTTTAGCCAAGGTTCCTTTTTATTAGGATCAATTTGAAATAAGGCTTCTTGGGGTGATGCCCATAAGGATAGCTTAGGACAAATTCTGTTTTTATATTTCTTCCAAGTCATAAATAGTGCAGCTCTTATAAAGTGATTTTCAAAGCTCTTATTAGCATGTATTTTTTCCATAAAATAGAAATGCATGAAAACCAAATTTTAATTGTGTACTTTCCAGTTTTAACAGTTTTCTATCTTTCAGACTCAACCATTCTTTTAGCCATATACATGTACTGGCTTCAAAGTATATCCTTAAATTTGGCACTGAGAAGCCTCCTCTTTCAGTAAGGTCCTGCATATAAATCTGTTTGATTCTGAGCCTTTTGCCCGCCCAGATAAATTCTGACAGATTTCTTTGCCAATCTTTAAATACTTTTGTATTCTTAATTATTGGTAACGTCTGAAAGAGGAAAAGCATCTTCGGTACCACATTCATTTTAATTGCAGCTATTCTCCCCATCATGCTTAATTTTAAATCTTTCCAATTATTCAAATCTTTTTTGATATTATTCCATGTTTTACCATAGTTGTTTTAAAATAATTCTGAGGTTTTTTTTGGAGATTATTATTCCAAGATATTTAGTTTTGTTACTTATGGCAAAGCCTGAGATTCTAGTTAATTCTTTTCCCTCTTCCTGCGACATATTTTTTGTTATAACATTTGTTTTTCCTTTATTTATTTTTAATCCTGAAACTTTTTCTAGATCATCTAGTTGGAGCATTAACTGTGCAATGTTTTCCAACGGGTCTTCCATTGTCACAGCTATATCATCTGCGTAAGCTCTAATCACATAGTTTTCCCCTCTATTTTTTACTCCTCTTATCTTTGTATCTTTCCTAATTTTACACATAAAAGTTTCTAAAGCTAAAATAAAGAGGAGAGGTGATAGAGGGCACCTTTGCCTTGTACCTTTGTTGACTCTAATCGTTTTTGATCTTATGCCATTGATTTTAATTCTAGCTACTTGGTCCTTATATATAGCTGCTACCCAATTAAGAAATTTAGGCCCAAATCCCATCCAGTTCATGACTCCAATCATAAACACCCAATTCAGGCTATCAAAGGCTTTCTCCATATCAAGCAATATAATTGCTAGCTTTTTATCAATATGTAAGTCAAAATGCTCTATTACATTAAATATATTTCTTATGTTGTTTTTTAATTGTCTCCCCGGTAGAAAGCCACATTGCTCCTCTGAAATATAGAAGATCTCCTTTCTTAAAGATGCATTCTGCATCTGTCCTTGCAGAAATGGTAATGTGATAAACTCCTAAGGCATCACAGGAATTTCTTGGTAAGATTTGTTGAGAAGGGGTTTGCCTTTGCTTTCTTCTGAGGCTGAGAGAATGTGACTTGCTCAAGGTCACTGAGTGGGTTTCTGTGGTCAAGCAGGGATTTGAACTTGGTCTCCAGATTCATAGTGTCAAATATAGATACCTCCAATAACCAGTGTTTAATTGATATCAATATTAGCAAGAATAGGATTGTGTTGGGTTTTTGTTTTGTTTTGTTTTTTGAGATTTTGAAGAACAAAATACAGTCCAGTTCTAATATTTCATTTATTCTCAACTTTTAGAATATAACAATGCCAATGATAATTAACAACAACCTCCAAACAGTGGGCAAGGTTATCTAATTCTTTTGACAACAGCATAAGTATCAAAAATATGATTTCGGCCATCTAAAAATATCTTGTTGGGTGGGAAGGGGGGGGGGGAATAATATATTTTCTCTCCCAGACTTTGCACAGCTTTGCTGTAGTTTTACCCACCATGATATCTGAGTGATCTATGGGTAATGAAATATGATCTAAATCTTTAAAGCAAATTATTGGCTAAACAATTATGCTCAGTTTCATACAAGGCACTTATCTCTTCCATCACACAGCCCTCTGCTCCCTTATCTGCCATTCTCAGAATCCAGCAATAGGGCTCTATTTATGAAATCTGACATATCAAGATCTGAAACTACTCTTCAATCAGATTCTTCTCTGTTGATGGGTAGATTCAGTGTGATGATTATATTAATTTGATATGATAGCTTAGACTAATCAAGATTTATAGGAAAATATGGGAAATATGTATCTGAGCAACTTACAATAAATAAACAGAAAAATGATATCTATATAAAGATATACAGAGAATACATTTTAAATGCAGGAAATCAAAGGCAGGGTTAAGTACAAGAAATACAATTCATAGGAAAAGGTTACAGGCTTAAATCTAATGTTGATTTCCAAATGGTTTCATAAGGATGGGTGCAGCACTTTCTGTGAAAGAGGAGTCCAGGGGACACAATTCTCTGGTACAACATGACATATCCCCCATACCTTATTTCACCAAACCTCATCCAATAACAATTGAGATAACTTTCATTGGGAAGTGGGGATATGGCCCATAGGGATCAAAATATTAATTGTCTCTTCTTGGTTTAGATCATAAAACTCTGTTGCCTCTGAAACTTTGAAGATTTCTGGTTTTTCATCATTCTGCTTAAGGAGTTATGATGCTTGAAAACCAGCTAAAAATTTTGAAATAATGATTATGGTAGTATTCAAAACCTACATCACAGTCTTTTCTTTATCCATACCATTTTATATTTTAAAAGATTAAAACTCTATCAGTCTTTCTCTCATTCTTTCTCTTCTCAATATCTTTCTGCAACAGGAAAAAAAAAGAAAGTGTATGACTTTGGAATACTGAGTTTTATTAAAGCCACAGTCCTAGCGATTGGATAGGTCATGCTAAAACATACCCCAGAATTACTTGATGGAGCTCTCACTCAATCTCAAAACTTTCCCCTCTCTCCTCTGGCATTTTCATATCTTTTACACTTAAAAGTTGGTGTAGAAGATTCCTGTCTTCTGAAGTCAAAAGTACAAGTGAAATTTCAGATGGGGCCCAGTTTATGTTTTAGTAGTTTTAGGAGACTTTCCAAAGGAACCTAATTCAGCTTAGATTTCAGACTTCATTCAAATATCTTGCTTTTTGCTACTTGGCACTGAACACCATCAACTTGTTATATCACACAGGTTGGTTCCTTGGAACCACAACATGGGTCTATGTTCAAATGTATATGGATAAATCTGGCTACATGACACATCTTCTTTAGACTCCAGTTTTCTGCATGGACTTTCTTCCACTTTACTTTACTTCTCCATGTCTTTATTATGAAGTTTTTCTGTTCTAAAAATGCTTCTGTGACCTTTTTTTCAGACCTCACTTTCAGTAGCAAAGATGGGATTGCCTCCTCCCATACAATCCGCCCCACGCACTTTGGTCCTCTGGGAGGAATTTGCTGCAACTGACAAAAACAAGGCTGTCAGCAACCTCCCAGAGGGCCTTCTCAACAACTGCTCCCAGATTATGGAACGGCCTGCTCGTTGAGATCCATCAGATTACAACTTTAAACAGCTTTAAAAAAGCTGTCAAGATGGATCTCTTCTGGCAAGCCTTTCCTGACTAGATTCCCGTTCTCAAGAGTGAGTCCATCTCCTCCTCTCCAACTGTGCTTCAGTCGCTGCTATTATTTGCTGTTATTATTTGTCGTTATTGTCTGTTATTATTTTTGTTGCCCTAGTGAGTTTTATTTAAAATATGTTTTAATGTATATTTGTTTAATACTTTTTAAAGTGGTGGGCTGATCTTGGGACTTTGGCTATGTTTATATTGCGTTGTATTTTATCTGTATGGGTTTTAATGTTGTAAACCACCCCGATTGCTTTGCAGAGGCACGGGGTATAAATACATTTATTATTATTATTATTATTATTATTATTATTATTATTATCCTTTAAGAATATAAGAGACTGCAGAGAATCCCCCCCCCCCCCCAGCTTCCAAAACCCTAATTTTTAGATTGGGCTGTTTTGTTGTTGTTGTTGTTGTTGTTTGGATCAGAATGTTGTTCATAATTTTTGAAATCTTAAAAGCTTTAATTAGAACTCTTTGATGTTTTCTCTTTTCCAGTGAGAATAAGTCCAGCTTTCTTTATCTTTCTGCATGGCTTCAATCTTTGAAGCTTTGCTTCCCTCTGATTGTGCTATACTGCATTAATGATAGCATAAAAGGTATGAATAAACATTAAAATGCTTGGATCTCAGAGTTTCAACATCACCTCATTAATTTTGATGTCTTATAAACTATACATATTTGTTACTCAGAATTTTTTATACTTTGAATGTAGGTAGTAGGCTTGCTGGAGCAAAAGTAATAAATGGATTGACAAGTATGCTCTAAAAAAAAACATTCTTGCATTCTTGTTAATGCAATAAATGTTACAGTATAAAAGTGCAGTGGTGTAATTATCACCACCTTCAAAAAATTAGAAATAAGGAATGTATGCAGTCCAAGTTTTGGGGAAGGATGTCCTATGGTAAGCCAGGATTATCTGTAGTACTTGGCAGTAACTCTTCTGAATTTCAGACAATAATCTTTTCCAATTCTAGATATCAAGGACAGAACCTGGGACAAAGCATGTTGGCAAATTGGAGCATGTCTGGAGGAGGGTGGCCAAAATGATGAAGGGTCTAGAAACCATGCCTTATGAGAAAAGACTTAGGGAGCTGGGTATGATTAGCCCGGAGAAGAGATGGTTAAGGGGTGATATGATAGCCCTGTTTAAGTACTTGAAGGGGTGTCACATTGAGGATGGAGCAAGTTTGTTTTCTACTGCTGCAGAGACTAGAACACGGACCAACGGATGCAAGCATCAGGAAAAGAGATTCCACCTCAACATTAGGAGGAACTTCTTGACAGCAAGAGCTGTTCAACAGTGGAGCATACTCCCTCAAAATGTGGTGGAGTCTCCATCCTTGGATGTCTTTAAACAGAGTCTGGATGACCATCTGTGGGGATTGTGATTTCTTGCATGGCAGGGGGTTGGACTGGATGGCCCTTGTGGTCTCTTCCAACTCTATGATTCTATGAAATCAGGTGATCATCTTTCTTACACAGGCCTCCAGCAAACTACTGCCATAATGGCAAGAATACTAAAGAAACTTCAGATTGGACTATGCCTGAAGAATATGTAACAACACTTAAGTTTGGCAGCATTTTAAACAGGAATGGGAGTTAATGTTGATATATATTTCAAGTTGTCTTGGTGGTGTGTGTGTAGATTTTCTGTGCTTTAAAGCTGTAATTGTAAATATTTAAGATTTTAGACCTCTCTCTTTGTCTCTCTCTCTTTTTCATGTGCATGAGCTTGTGCATGCACACACAAATACGCACACACACACACATACATACACATACACTCCTTTGGGGCAAGGAAGAGGGAAGCTGCAATAGCAGCATGCAAATGAATACTATATGTTGATTCTTTTCTCACATCCATTCATAGAATTATAGTATTATAGAGTTCGAAGAGACCACAAGGGCAATCCAGTCCAGCCCCCTGCCATGCAGGAATGCACAACCAAAGCACCCTTGACAGATGGCCATCCAGCCTCTGTTTAAAAACCTTCAAAGAAGGAGACTTCACCACTTTCCAGGGCAGTGAGTTCCACTGTCAAACAGCTCTTACTGTCAGGTAGTTTCTCCTAATATTTAAGTGGAATCTTTTTTCCTCTAACTTGCATCCATTGTTCCAGGTCCTAGTCTCTGAAACAACAGAAAACAAGCTTTCTCCAGCCACAATATGACATCCTTTCAAATAGTTAAACAGGGCTATCATATCAACTCTAAACCTTCTCTTCTCCAGGCTAAACACATCCAACTCCCTAAGTCATCCCTCATAGTGCACAGTTTCCAGATTCCACCATTTTGGTCACCTTCTTCTGGACATGTTCTAGCTTGTCAACATCCTTTTTGAACTGTGGTGCCCAGAAATGGACACAGTAATCCAGGTGAGGCTTAATCAAACAGAACATAATGGTACTATTACTTCCCTCAGTCTAGACACTATCCTTCTATTGATGCAGTCTAGAATTGTTTTTTTAGCTGCTGCAGCACACTATTGACACATGTTCAACTTGTGGTCTACTAGGACTCCTACTTCCCTTTCACATGTACTGTTGTTAAGGCACATATACCCCATCCTATATCTATGCATTGTGTTTTTTCTAAGTGTAGTACCTTACATTTCTCCCTGTTCAAGTTCATTTTGTTACTTTTGGCCCAGCTTTCTAATCTACTACGGTGATTTTGAATTTTGATCCTGTTCTCCAGTTCTGGCTACTCCTCCTAGTTTGATGTCATCTGCAGATTTCATAAGCATACCTTCTATTTTACCATCTAAGTCATTGCTAGAGATCTTGAATAGCACTAGGTCCGGAAGAGAACCCTGTGTCACCCCACTAGTCACTTCTCTCCAAGATGAAAAGAAGCCATTGCTGACCACTGTTTGGGTTCAGCTGGTCAACCAATTACAAATCCACCTAACAGTAGCCTTGTCTAACCCACATTTTACTAGCTGGTTTGCAAGAATATCATGGGACACCTTGTTGAAGGCCTTACCGAAATCAATATATGCTATATCTACAGCATTCTCTCCATCTACCAAGCTGGTAATTTTATCCATAAAGAGAGAAAGAGAAGATTGGTCTGGCATGATTTGTTTTTGAGAAGCCCATGTTGACTTTTTGTGATTATGGCATTCCCTTCTAAATGTTCAAAGACTCTATGTTTAGCTTGTTTGGAGGTTCTAGCAGGGGAGTGCAGCTATCGTATACCCTTGACCGAAGAACGGTACACTCCTTCTATCTGGGATGGTCGTCCTCTTCCACCGAGCACGCAGCTTCGGGAGGGACGCACATGGAGCAGTGAGGGAGGAAGGAGACACCCACCAGAGTAACTGAGTGGTAATTGTTGGGATCCTCCCCCCTGCCTTTATTTTTTAAGGTGGGGACAACATTTGCCTTTCTCTAGTCTGCTGGGACTTCTCCTGTTCTCCAGGAGTTCTCAAAGTTATTGCCAGTGGCTTTGAGATTACTTCTGCCAGTACTTTAAATACTCTTGGATGTAGTTTATCTGGTCTTGGAGACTAGAATTCCCTTAGACTAACCAGGTATTCCTGTACTAGCTCTTTATTTATTCTGTAATGCATTTGTGTACTCTGCTCCATTCTCCTCAAGTTGAGCACCCTTTCTCTTTTGTGAGAAGACTGAGGCAAAGAAGGTGCTTAGTAGTTCTGTCTTTTCTCTGTCCCCTTTGAACATTTTGTTGTCCTTTCCACACAATGACCTTACCATTTCTTTCTTCTTCCTTTTGCAATGGACATAACCAAAAAGCCCTTTTTATTGCTTTTAACCTCTCTAGAAAGCCTGAGCTCATCCTGACTTTACAGCTACACATTCTTGCTATTTGTTTGAATTCCACTTTGGTGATTTTCCCCATCCCCATTTCGTATACATATCCCTTTTAAAACTTAGCTCAGTGGAAGTTCTTTAGTCATCCATCCTGATTTCTTGAGACACCTTCCATTTTTTCTCCTCATCGGAACTGTTTCAAGTTGTGCCTTCAATATCTCCCTTTTGTGAAACTCCCATCCATACTAAACTCTCTTCTCTTTTAGTATTCCTGACCATGGGATCAGCTCTAGTACTTCTCTAATTGCCTTTGCAGACTTGTCAGAAATAGTGCAAATTGAGTCCACTTTAAGGGTTAGGGTTAGGGTTAGGGAATCATGGGAACTGTATTTTATTGTGGCACCAGACCTCTCTAACAGAGAAGGCTCAATGTCTCAGAAAAAAAAAAAAACAATTCCCATGATTCCCTAGCACTAACCCTAACCCTTAAAGTGTACTCAATTTGCACTATTTCTGGCAGTCTGCAAAGGCCCTAAGTTTACTGAAATCAGCTTTCCTAAAGTCTAGAATGTGTGTCTGACTATGTTTGGCTTTGCCTTTCTACTGTATAACAAACTCCAGGAAAACATGATCACTCTCATCTAAGGATCCCACCTCTCCCACCCCATTAACCAGGTCATCCCTGTTGGTTAGAAGCAGATCTAAAAGAGCTGATCCCCTTGTTGCCTCTTCCATCTTTTGGACAATAAAGTTATCTTCCAGAAAAGTGAGTAATTTACTGAACCTCAAATGTTTGGCTGTGTTCTACTTCCAGCAAATATCAGGATGATGGAAATCATCCATTACTACCACATCTGTCCTTTTTGAATGTGTAATCATCTATTCTAAAAAGGCATCATTTAATTCCTCAGGCTGACTTGCAGGTCTGTAGTAGACTCCTACATAATATCCCTGTTGTTTCCCTCCCCTTTAATTTTCATCCAGATGCTCTCCACCTGGCTTCCAAAATTAAAGCGCAATGCACATCAGATCTCTTCACAGTTGTAAATATCCTTGACATATAATGCTACCACTCCTCCTTTCCTGTTTGGTCTATTTTCCTTTAAAGGGTTATACCCCTTTATTATTACATTCCAGTTATGAAACTTATTCCACCAGGTTTCAGTGATGCCTATTATATCACATTTACTTTGCTGTGCTAGGAGTTCAAGTTCATCTTGTTTTTTTCCCATGCTCTGTGCATTATTGTAGAAACATCTAAGACCATGGGACATCCCCACTAGCTACCTATGGAAAGTTATTTCCCTCACACTGTTGAGTCCTTGCACTATTTGTCTTAATCTCTCTATAACAATTTATTATTATCCCAAATTATTATTATCTCCAGCCCTTGATGAACTTCCAAAATACTGTCTTCTTCCCCCACATACTGCCTTTCAAAATACTCCCTCCTTCCCCCACATAACTCAGTTTAAAGCTGTCCTTAGGCAGTAGAGGGGTTTTAAGAGGTTGGGTGGGTTGGATTGGGGGATGAGGGAATGTTTTTAATTTTCTGTTTTAAATGCTGTAACCCACCTCGATTGTTGTGCAGAGGGGTGGGCTATAAATAAAAAATATTATTATTATTATTATTATTATTATTATTATTATTATTATTATAGACAGTAGTGAAAATTCAGAGATTTCATTAGCACTGCAAATCAACTTTCATGTTTCCTAACCCACAACCTTCCTTTGTTTGATAGTTTCTCATACCCAGGTATATGCATACAAACACATAGATGCTTCAAGAAACATCCTTGGGCATCTTCAAAATGAAATATAAATTTTGCATTGCATGAGGTTTAAAGGTTAAACATAGGACCTTATCACACGGGGGTCTAAAGCAGTCCCATCCCCGTGGCATCCCCGTCCCATTGCGCTTCCCTTACCCGTGCGATCAAATGACGTCTCAGGGAAACCCCGCCCATCCCCGTCACACCCCGGTCGCATTCCCATCCCATCGCGCTTCCCTTACCCATGTGATCAAACGATGTCGCAGGGAAACCCCGCCCATCCCTGTTGCACCCTGGTCACATCCCCATCCCATCGCGCTTCCTTACCCCGTTCGATCACACAACGTCGCAGGGAAACCCCGCCCATCCCTGTCGCATCCCTGTCACATCCCCGTATCATCCCGCGACTTTTGGCTTCCTGGTCGAAATAGGAATTACATTTCCCGCGACCTGAAGGAAGCGCAATGGGATGGGGATGCGACTGCTTGGACCCCGTGTGATAAGGTCAATAGTGTCCATCAACTGTACAGGGTTTGGAAGTTACCTTTTGGGGTTGCAACTCCCAGATTCATCATACTACATGCTCCCAGGACAGCCTGAGAGTTGCAATCTGAAAAGTAACCTTCTCCAACTCAGGTCCCATATACCCACCTTGTGTATTTATAGGATCTATATGTTGTCAACTTCTTTCTGTTTCCAACTCTGTTGCTGCTTTTTCTTTCCATCCTGTGACACACACACAAATTTTTGTTGTTGTTGCTTCTGAGTTTTCACAGGGTACCTTTTCAGAGAATGAGAAATAACCAGAAATAACATTGCTTTCTCCTAGTTGCTGTGACAGAAACTATCTCAAAACTTCACTAGATCCATTTGAATTCCCCTTCCTGTCCAAAAAATGGTAGTAGACAAAGGAACATGGCATTTAAAAAATGCATGGGAGCATAGCCATTTTGCATGTATTGATGATACTACAAGAAGGTTATTTGGAGAAATTCAAAAATAAAAAAATAAAAAGTGCCTTCATTTAAAACAAAGTAGTCATAAATTCCAAATCTACAATTTAGCTCTCCCAATATATGTAATCTCCAATCAAAATATTTCATTTTAGGTGTGGCATTTGTTAATGGTTCTCCAAACTGGAAGTACAATAGAAATAAGATAGTACTGGAAAAAGTCAAGATAATATATTTTGCTTAGCATAATTTTGAATTTTAAAAGCACTTTCGTACTCACTCCCATTAACCCCAGTCCTACAAAGGTTCAGGGTTTAATTTCTTTGAACTTGAACCATCTTTCTGTGTGTCTTGAAACTCTTCCTCTCAAGCTCATTATAGATGAAAGAAACCTTCTCTCTCCTTTTTCTTCTGACAGTTTTTCAAAATCCAAATGGTGTTTTCAAGATTCTGCATTAATATTAACTTTTTGATCATTATTGAAATTACATCTTGACATTTTTATTCTAATTCCTTCTCTATGCGATTAGTGAAGACTTTCATCAGAGGAAAGTTGCGATCAGCATGGTAAATGAATTAGAAGGGGAGGGAAGTAGGTGCCACAATGCCTGATATCCTAAAAGTCAAATGAGATGATAGACTTCTGCTCTAGGTATGAAACTAATGAAAAAAGACTTAAAACTATAAATATTAGTTTCTGTCTTTAAAATTAAACTCCATTTATTTCCCCCTTCCAAATTTACAGTTACAGACTTTTAAGTAGGACAAACTGGTATTGAGACATCTAAAACTGCTTTTTTTAATATAAAGTTTTTGAAGCTGATTATGGAAATACTAAGAGCAGAAATTTCAAAGCACAAAACACTGATATAATGCATTTTCCTTTTTACTGAAGGCAATTCTGAAATTCCAGTTCATTCCAAAAAAGTAAAGTTATACTGTACTATGGGCCTTTACATTTCCTATTGTAACATTAAGACATGGAGATTACCATTACCAAATATGTCATTGTACAATGCACACTTATGCACAACATGCACCAATGTGCATTGTACACTGATGTACATTATGCAACAATGTGTATTGGTCCTGAAGTGTATCAGGCACTTTTGTCAGTGTCCCATCATGCATCTTCACAATTCAGTAAAAGTTTTTTTTTTTTTTTTTAGTTCCTCTGCTATGTAGCTAGAGATACATAAAGCTACATAACGTAACAGGTCATATAGGATTCCTGTTATTAATATTACCAGTGCTACTATGATTAACATTTTCCTTTCCTAACAGATCATCCTAGGTTTATGTATGTGTATATGAGAGTCAGAGTGGCATAGTGGTTTGAGTGTTGGTCTGCAATTCTGGAAACCAGAGATTGATTCCCAGCTCAGCCATGAAACCCACTGGATGACCTTGGGCACATGACATTCCCTGAGCCTCAGGGGAAGGCAATGGCAAACCTTTGAACAACTCTGGCCAAGAAAGCCCCATGATAGCTTTACCTTCAGGTTGCCATAAGTCATAAATGACTTGAATAGTAATAACACAACAACAATGTGCCTCCAAGTTGTATGTCAACTTATGGTGACCCTTGAATTTCATAGGGTTTTCTTAGGCAAGGAATACTCAGAGGTGGTTTTGCCAGTTCCTACCTCTGAAACATAGTTCACAGCACCAGATATTCATTGGTAGTCTTCCAGCCAGATACTAGCCAGGGCTGACCCTGCTTAACTTATAAGATCAGACAGAATCTGGTGCCTTTAGGGTAATTAGGCACATATGTTAGGTTTACTATGTGCTTATTCTCATATCACAGTAGACATAACTGTTTGGTTGCATGGCAAGATCACAACTGTTCTCTGCATCTGTGAACATCTCATAAACACAAAAGACAACACAAATGATTTATGAAATAGGAAAGAAGGATGATTAGATAACAGAATATTAAACAAGTAAAATCGAATATGAAGCTGTTTATCATAAGCAAATATTGTATTATCAAGTAAGTAGGCAAGGTAGCAAAACAAACAGAGTAAGACAAGACTTTTATACTTGTAAAATGAAAAAATTACACTCTGGAACTTGCTAATGCATTATTTTCTTATAGGAGTTATACTGTCCATTCTTTCTAAGAATAATACTCAAATGACTAGGTAATGGTAAATCCAGGTTGTTGTTGTTTTGTTTGCTTTTTAACATTAAAATAAATAAATAAATAAAAGATTAAAACAATATTAAAAGGGCACTGGAGATCAAGGCTTGATTTCCCACTTCGCCATGGAAACCCACTAGATGACCATGGACAGGTCACAGTCTCAGCCCCAGAAAGCTCCATGATAGGGTCACTTTAGGGTGACCATAAGTTGGAAATGACTTGAAGACACACAACAACAATAACATCAAAAGAAAGAAGAGCAACACAGCTTAATTTCAAAAGACCTGTCTGAAAGAAGAGGTCTTTGTGGGGATAAGAACAGCTGAATCTTCCCCTCTAATCTGGGAACATCAGCAAGAAAAGCTCTGTCTCAGCTTCTCATCAAACATGCCTCTGAAGATGGTGAGATAAGCACCATTAATTCTGCCAAAGATTTTGAAAGCAGGTAGCCTCGTATAATGAAAAATCATCTTCCAGGAGGCCTGGGCCCAAAGTGAGTAGGATTTGAAGATTGTTTTTTAAATGTGGCTCAGCATTTTGGTCTTCTTCAGGAGAGGATAAATCTCATAGCATTTGCTGGTTTTGTGACAGGTGATCAAACAGAAATCTTTACAGCCATAACACAACATGGACATGCATTGCAGTTGAGATAATATTATTTATTTTGTTTAAACATGCTCTATCATTTATCCACTTTAATGCACAGCTACCTCCATCATTGGATTACTTTTTCATCCACTTTAAAGACAACACCTCTTCCCATTCTCCTCTCAAGAGAAGTAACACTACTGACATTCAGAGGGACTATAGTATCCCTTCACAGTATCTGCCAGTGTGTCTGTTCAAAGATGATCTGACTCCAGAACCCTTCAGGCTGAACCTCTGAGAATGGCTTCCTCAACTGACAAAAAGATTGAAAACAACTCCAGGACTCTGGGCAGCTTCAATGCCCATTGTAATGGATGTTGGGAGTATGTAAGGGATACTTTAAGTCAGGGGTAGGCAACCTTTCCCCTTTAAGGGCTGAGGGACTTCAGCTCCCAGAAGCCTCAGCCATGTTGGCCAATAGTCCCATGTTGGCCAATAGCTCCTGGGATTCTGGGAGCTGAAGTCCTTTGGCCCTTAAAGGGGAAAGGTTGCCTACCCCTGCTTTAAGTGGTCTTATAGAAGGCCTGGGCCCATCCACTTAGATTAAGTGATGTCTCCACTGGTGAAGGCTCATATGGAAGAATTTGATCTTATAGAAGGCCTGGACCCAAGTCAGATATGGTCTGAAGACTTGATCACATCAATTAAAGCAAAAGGAATCAACAGTCAAAAATCATAATGACCAAAATGGTGGTTAATTTGGCTATAAAAATGTAAAAGATTGTAAAGATTGACAAGATTGTAAAGTCGTGTTTGTCTGTAGGGGATGGTACTCATCTCTGTTACTAAGCCAAGGGAGCCACCATTGTCAAAGATGACTCCATGGTCATGTGGCCAGCATGAATGCATGGAACACTGTTACCTTCCCACCAAAGTGGTACCTATTTATCTACTTGCACTTTCATATGCTTTTGAACTGCTAGGTTGGCAGAAACTGGGACTAGTGATGGGACCTCACTCTGTTATGTAACATTTGGGTCTCAAACTGCTGACCTGCCAACCCCGTGATTGTCAGAGTTGGCATCTTAACCACTAAGCCACCACATTCCTTAATTTGACTATATCTGATGATATAAAACACTGGGGAATGTTAATAGCACACTATGGCCTGAATCCTACTGATTACTCCCAAACAGAAGAGACTCTTTGAATCAACTGTTCAGTAGTGATTCAAAGTAAATCTCATTGCTTCAGTGCATGCACTCTACATAGGACTAGCAACTGGATACAAGTCAATCTCTTTCTAGCATTCTTATTTCAGGTAGGTGATGTTATGTGCATCAGAATTTATAAAAAATTGTAAGGTTACAAAAGAAGGTGAGGAGGAGAAAAGAGAGAAAGAGAGAGACTAAGAGGAGGTAGGTTTCTGGATTATTCCACAAGGCAGAATGGGGGTGGGTGGGTTTCTGGTACTTGTAATCCAAGCAGTAACTTTTTTCACCCTCTGGTGCCAATATATCCAAGGGACAAAGCAGACTGGCAAAAAATGCCAGCTTCGGGGCAGTACGGGGGTGTTGCGTATGCATGCCGCATACCCCGATACCACCCCCAAGCTGGCACCACACTGCCCCACTGACCACACAACAGGCAGAGTCATGGCGTTTCTGTGGCATGGCATTTACACGTGCTGCACCACAGAAATGCAGAAAAAACATCACAGCAATAGAAAAGGTGGCTTTTTGCTGGCTCAAAAAGGAGCGGCTTTCTGATGCTTCTTTCTGAGCCAGCAAACAGCAGGATTGAGGTTGTGGCATGTGGTTGCTGTCTCCCCAATCCAGTGCTCAAAGGGGCAGCAGCAAGCCACTCCTTCAGGGCAGTCTGTTTCACCCCCAAGTACAGTCTACAAAAAAGAAACATTCCCAAATAGCATTATTTTTTTTTAAAAGGAGGGTGATAGGGAATTTTCATATGTGAAGAATTATTTTCAATTACCAGTAATGTTTATTCCAAATTAGTACAAAAAAAATCTATGAATGCGTTTTCTTTACATTTTTTCCTTTGTGAATTTGAAGTGCACATCCTTTTCTAATACACAGAGCATCAGTCCTACAAGATTTTGGTCTTTAGTGTAACATAATCAGAGAAAGGAAAATACATCTTCAGTATATTCATCTCCATCAGTAAATGAAATTCTATTACTACTGGGGAGGAGAACGATAGTCTATCTCTTTTGCCACCATACATATTTTCTTTCATGTATATTTGAAAGAAACTCTCCTATAAACAGATGGTTTAACAGCTAACAAGGCTCTTTCATGTTTCCTACCTGCTGAGGGTACTTCAGTGGTGCAGTATTTGCAGATAGTAGAATATTTCATTTCCAGGCCATTTTAGAATCACTGAAAGGATGCAGAATTTCCCTATCACTCTGCACTGCTATACAACCTGTGAGCCTCATAAATGAAACATGAGTTTTTGAGAAATGGAAGGGGGGGAAAGAATACAGGGATTAATATGATCCTGTGTGCCACTAGATGTCTCTGTATAACAAATTTTTGGAAAATAAGAAAATAAGAGTATTCATAACACAGCACACTGATAATGGTCAGAAAAACAGGCCATAGAAATTTCCAGTTCTTTTTAGATGATAGATTCAACCAGAAATGATTAAGGTTACCTACTATGCACCACCAAGAAACTTCCATCCTTAGCTGCAAACATAGAGGGCCAAGATATATTGATACCCTATGTTAAACAGGAGCTTCACCTTTCATGTAAATGTTAGCATTGCATGAGTCAAGTGGGATACATTATGAGATGGTGGTTTGACTGTTGGACTAGGAGACCAAGGTTCAAATTTCTATTCAGGCACAAAATCCCACTTGGTGACATTGGCAAGTCACACACTTTCAGCCCTGGATGAAGGCAATGACAAATCTCCTATGAGTTTTGTTATTGTTGTTGTGTGCCTTCAAAGTGTTTCCATCTTATAGCAATGATAGATATTGCAAAACAAAACAAAACAAAAACTGTTTTCAACAGAGTGATGATAAATTGGAGTCATCTTGAAGGCACGTAATAACAACAACAATGGTTCAAATTAAGCAGACCACTGTATGCTTATATAGAATGAAATATCTATCATTCCATTGTGCTGCCCAATCAGTCCTGAAGGAATGGCATGTAATATTTTGGTTTTAAAACAATTTAATCTGAGTTAGTGTCCATGAGTAGTGAGTTCACAGGGAGTACTACCGAGATTCTCCTGGAGCAATCCTGGCAGATGCTTCTGCAGAACTCACCTAGCCTCCATTAGAGTTCCAATGCCACTGTGCTCTGCTGCCATGGTAACATACTTAACCCACCCCCTGAAAACATTTCTTGGCTGGTGGTCCTTTTACTACAGAGAGCTTTTCACCAGTCTGCAGTAGCAATTGCATATAGAAGCCACTGCTGGGCAGATAACATGTCAGGTCTAGACAGGGCAAGTGTATGATGGCAGTTGATGCCAGTGCTGCTTTGGAATGGAAAGTGAGTAGATCTTACTTTCAATTTGGGCATTGCACTTTGGGTTCTTTCAGTGCTGTGTGGCTGGTCCAAGTTAAAAGCAATCACGGTTCCCATTCAAAATCACTATAGCTAACGGGGGGGGGGGGTACAAAGGCTGCATCTACACTGCAAAATTAATGCTGTTTGGTACCACCTTAACTCTCATGGTTCAATGCTATGAAATTATGGAATTTGTAGTTTTGTGAGATATTTAGCCTTCGCTGTTAGAGAGATCTGATGCCACAACAAATTACAAATTTCATGATTCCACAGCATGGGAGTTAAAGCAGTATCAAACGCATTAATTTTGCAGTGTGGCAGTAGCCTCAAACTGCCATGACTCCCTCCTGTGGAATTCTGGGATTTGTAGTTTGGTGAGGTGCCAGAGCTCTCTGATAGACCAGACTGAATACTTCACTAAATTACAAATTCCAGGATCCCACAGGATAGAGTCACAAACATGAAAGTGATATCTAACTGCTTTATTTCTGCAGTGTGGCTACATATTTAGTAAGCAGCAGTCCTGGAGGGAGCAAATGAAAACCATGCAATATTTGCAGGTTATAGCAGAATGGAGAAACAACCATAATGGTACTCAAGGAGCAGCAGGGGTGGTAATAGTCCTTCTGAGTACATCAGCCCTTGACAACTGCCTAGCCATTCCAACCTCTGATGTGGGGTCTAGCTATGATGGAATATTAGTAGGACGTCTACAAGCATTTATTATTATTATTATTATTATTATTATTATTATTATTATTATTATATTGATTAATATAGAAGAGGCAGGCAAAGCTCTACCATGCCCACCCCATTCCAACTGTCACCACCCTGGAGTTGGAGGAAGAAAAGATTCCCTTCCCCATTACCATTCCCTTTTGTGTCATTTTATTAGACTGTAAGCCTGAGAGGAGGGAAATGTCAAATGAACAATCTGTAAACTGTTCTGACATCATTTGTGGCAAAAGAGTACCGTATAAATACACTATGAATACACAATACTAAATGAATAAATACTTTCCAGGAGCTGGTACTGAAATGTCATGGTAAGAACCTATAAAGAGCCCTGCTACATCAAACAATCTTGTCTAGAATCCTGTTGTCTCCAGTGACCAGCCAAATTCCTCTGGTTATACAAAATCCCAGCCAATAACCTTGTGAGCAGGCCTCCCCATGTGAAAGCCCAGTTGTACACACTTTCTGTTCACACAATGTTTTCTTCCCAGAACAATAAGAAAAATAACAACAATGGGGAAAGCATGCAATTGTCCTTCAAATAGAATTTCCCTATCACAACAGAGGTTCATGACTCTTCTGCACCATGGCTGGACCACCCATGTCTCTCAAGATGGTGTTGATCAACAACTTGCATCAATCCTGCCAAACATAATCAACATCAATGGTGTATGGGAATTGCATTCCATCAATATCTGGAAGGCTGCAAGCAACCCAGTTGTATTTTACATGATAGTTCAGTTCAGTATTGATCCTGGTAAATATATGTACTGGGTCAAAAGTAAAGATAGAAAGGCAATTAAAACAAACAAGGGTGTCATAATTATCATCCACAGTTCAGAGCATCTCATGAAAAGGGGTATTTTGAAAGAACTGGGCTTGAGTCTCAATATTTCACAAAGACAGCATTTCTAACTTATGTTAACTTGGAGTCAAGAAAACTTCTTCTATGATAAATGAGCATTGTTTGAGAAAAAGAATTGTGTCAAATGATAGTAAAATAATTTAGACAGTATTGTGCTGCAGGGATGCTCACATGTTTTTGAAAAGGATCTAGAAAGTTGATATACAACAATTATTCTGTAGACTCCCTAAGGTCTTAGTATGGGCAAGGGAATCACACCATAAATCCTAACCCTATTCATTTCCTGGGTAATATTACTCTCTTTCTCTATGTGTATTTCTTTTTCCAATTGCTGAAGAGGAATTTTAGTCTTCATTTCTCCTGACATAATGTCAAGGAAAGATCACATTTTGAAGATTTTTTAAAAAAATATATATTATTTATATATATATTGCAATTTAGGGGATTTTGATAAGAAAGTGATTTCCAAAAGTAACTTTAAACAATACATTGGGCCTCGGCAGATGACTAATAGAGTCGTCTTCCGGGCAGGGAAGAGGAGGGGCAGCCACACGAGCGGCACCCCTTCCTCTTCCTGAGGTCGCCCTCGGAGTCGCCGGCCCTCCGCATGGCCGGCGCTCCGAGGATGACCTCACGCCACGGCGACCGCACGCGCTGTGGCGTTTGAGTCAGTGAAAGTGCACCCGCCGCTTTTAGGGCGCCCTTTCCCTGAAATCTAAAAGAAGCGCCAATTTGGTGCTCCTTTTAGAGTCGCTGACGGTGCGCCGCGGTGCGGCTGCCGCGGTCCAGCGGCGCTCCGTCCCGCAGCGCACGGGAAGCTCCTGTCTGCTTCCCCCCATTGTTAGCCTGATGGTAGCACCACCTCAAATTTAAATGCAAACCATGCTGTAGAGTATTGAAACTGATTTTCTTGTATCTCTGCATCCCTTGTTGAGCTTTTGTCAGAAGCAGATTAGAAGTTTCCACAATGCTATGTGGGGGGGGGGGGGGATTCTGTACACCTTCTTTCCCAGTTTTTAGATATCCCAAATTGTTTTGTGAAATTATAACTGGATTTCTGTGTGAAAATTGTGGGGTTTTTTTGTACAAAACATACTGTATCTAGACAGCCGTGTATGGTTTGTGTGTATACGTGGCATCACTATTTTCTGCCTTAAAAAACAGCAACATTGCACAACAAAAGTCTTGCATAACGAGCATCTGGCAAAAGACAACAGCAGTTTTATACAACCTATATATTTGTCCAAGAAAGCCACCAAGAATGCAGATAACAGCTTCTTGTGAGGGTTGAAGGTAAACAAAAGTCTTTTGCTAATGCAAAGCAAGAAAACAAAGGTCCGTATTATCAATCCAAAGGTCTAGCCAGAGAATGGTCAAGCAGTCCGAAGGTCTAGGATTCCAGAGAGGAAGAGTGACAAGACAGTCTGAAGGTCAAGGGTTCCAGAAGTTCAAGATAAGTCTGAAGTCCAAGAGTCAATGTTTCAGACCAAGGAACAAGGACAGACAGAGGCTTTGGCTAGGAAGCTCAGATAAGGCAGTCCCTCTGCACCTGCTTAAATTACCAGCTGAGGTTGATTGCTTTAGCGTTTTTAATAAAGTCTCCTTGAACACCATAGGCCTTCCCTTTCTTCTTGACACTGGCTGAAGGTAGGTATTGTCCTTTGATCCTCCTCCATGTCTGAAGGTTCTGCTGTGAAGGCATGGCTGCGAAGCATCCTAGAAGACTACAGGCTCTGCTGGAGGCGCTTCTGGAGCTGGAAAAGCAGAACTAAGGTTGGGCTGAGGCTTCACAGCTGCAGGCTCAGTTCCCAGAGGATGTTCAGGCTCATCCTCCTTGTCCTCCTAGTCCTCCTCCAGGCAGGGCATGACATTATTTTTGTTTGTGTGCAAGATTGATGTGTTGCTGTGGATTGCACAAGATTTCTTATGTAGGATTTTTGTATTCACATGTTGGACCTATTCTCTCAAGAGCTGCCATTTTCATGGTGATTGCAACATAAGTAGAAAGGTGGGCATTAGAAACTTTTGGGGGATTTATAGTATTCCCCATCACCATGAATGGATGTGAGAGCAGGACAGATAACAAAAAACAGGCTAAAAATCAATTCATTTGGGATGTGGTGCTGGAGAAGAGTGCTGAGGATACCATTGATAGCCAAAAAGACAAACAAATGGGCCCCAGAATAGATAAAACAGAACTCTTTCTAGAAGCCAAGATAATAAAACTGAGGTTGTCATACTTTGGCCACATCATGAGAAGGCATGACTCACTCGAAAAGAAAATAATGCTAGGCAATGTGAAGAACAGTAGAAAGAGAGGAAGACTATACACCAGATGGCTTAGACTCAATTAGGGAAGTCACAGGCATGAATCTACAAGACTTAAGAAGAGCAGTGGGAAATAGGGGGGCTTGGAGATGTCTCGCCCACAGGCTAGCTATGTAATGAATGAGTGGGTTCCGAGCTGACTGTATGGTCCCAAACCAGAGAACATGGCCAGGCCAATTCGAGGGCAGTTAATAAATAAATAACAATTTTAAAAAATCCAGATCCTTTGGACAATTAGTCTGAAATTAATTAAAATCTGAACTCATTTCTTAAACAAAAGAATGAGAGCAATTCATGTGAAATGGTCATAGCTCTATGGATATAAATGTGTGTGAGAGTGTGTGTGTTTGGCACATTACTAGAAAAATCTGGCAGAAATGGGAGGGAGGATGCTGGGGGGATGCAGCAGGGTGGACCTGGGCCACCCTGGGAAATGGAGGATCGAGGCTGAGGCTGCCAGACAGCGCAGCCTCAATCCTCCCTTTTGCTGGCCTGGAAAGGAGCGGCAAAATGCTGCTCCTTTCAGAGCTCCAAAAGGCCGTTCTAAGAGCCATCAAATGGCTCTTTGGCACCCTTTCCAGCACAGCGCATCAAAAGGCTGCACTGGAAGGATGTCCTGACGCTGTGCGCCATGCGTGATGGTGCATAGCATCAGGACATCTTTGGGGAGGTGTTGAGGCAGCCGGTGTGCAGCTGCCCATCCCCATCCCAGCCTCCAGGATGGCCTAAAGGGCCCATCTGTAGAGGTCCTATGATTCCTCAAAACCTGAAATTCTCAATGGGGGTAGGAATGGTTTGCCTCCTCATGATTTTATCTATCAATCATGAACTTGCAGGAGAATTAACACTGGTGAAAAACCTGATGCTTTTCCTATAAAATGAGGCAGAAAACCAAAGCTTTGAAAGGAACTGACCTACTTCTTAAACTGTTTACAGCTGTATAGCCTTGGGATTTCTAGACCTAACAGTACATGTTCAGGCTGCAGTTTGCTTTAAAAAGTATGTAGGCCTCATGTGTTTCACTATGAAAATGTGTCAAGGTACAGAAAGGAGGAGGGAGGACATTCCAGAGTCAAGGAGAGATAAGTGGATCCCAGCACATCCCAGCACCTGGAATTTGATAAGCAATTTGCTGAGTGGGCATGAGGTGCATCCTTCCCCCCTTCCTCTTGCTGCAGACTCTGTGAGACACATGATGACATAGCATATATATAAGATGCTGTAGACAAAGGAAAATTGCCTTGCAGATTCATGCATTCACAACTGCTTGGCCTTGTGCATGTATCCTATGTATCCTTTTGTCTTTGTTATTCTATTTGGGATCTCAGAGCTATGCTTTATCTTTTCTACTTTGCTGTCTTAAATAAATAACTTCTTGAGACCAAAACTGGCTGATCATTTCACCTGTCTCAGGATCCTAGAACCCACATGCTTGACAGCTGTAGGCCGTGATACTGCTTCTCTCAAGCTGGAGGGGAACACTTCAAGCCAAACCCAGGTTTTGAGCATTACAACAGCCAAGTTTGTCAATGGGGATCAATCTTCTATTAAGATCAATAAAAAAAAATTACTAAATAGTCATAATAGTTTGAATCCCAATTTTGGGGGGAAAGCAGGATACAAATAAATATAACAACAAGAACAACAATAATAGGACTTTTAATCAGGATGGAAATTATATTGAACAATAATGATGAAGAAAGGGTAGAGTAGTAGCACAGAATGGTTCCAAATTGTACAAATGATTCCACACATTCATGAGTGAAACAGAAATTTTTATTTTATAACTCATAATATGGAATCAGATTTATGACTCTGGAATTATTCATGAAGCACAGATGGGATCAGAACCACATACTTGTCGAAGGTCATTCCATGTTACAAGTTTATACTTCCTCTCTCCTCAAATGATTCTTGGACCCTGAGCCAGACTAGGAATACGCTCTGCAGATGGCAGTAATTTATGGGTCCCCCAAACTCATATAGCTGAACTGTACCACAGAGAATTAGCATTATTCCTGAGAGTCTGGTTCATGCATTGCAACAGCACAAAGGACACCGAACGCGTTTATTTTGGGTAAATCATAGGCCACAACTTTTATTTTGTACAGGGTCTTGATATCCATCAATTAAAACATTTAAATAGCAGATTCTTAAACACAAATTCGTTCTTGACGCATGCGTACGTGTAGTTAAGCACAAACGCTATTAATTAGTTGCTTCTAATATGGCATGTGTCAAGTCCATTAATTTATGCAGTATTACACAACAAATTAATCCCTCCCTCAACTGGATATGACATCATAAGATTTCTTATGACATCATAACTTTATGACATCATTGAAAGTTAAAATGATGTCATATGAAAATGGTTAACCTAATGACATATACCGAATTTAGGAATTCTTTATTAACCCAATTAATAATTTCTAATTAACCTAATTATTCCCCGAAGGGGGAGGGGTCCATACCCGCCAACCATATTTAACAAACACCTTAACAATAGACCCTGAACCTCCCATTGTGACTAAAATTACACATTACAAAACTATAATTTTTTATTATTATTATTATTTTTACAAACAGTTCGAAGAAATTCATTCTACTCCACCCCTACTAACTGTTAACCAGCATAGCAGTAAAACTTTTACTTGCGATTGGTAATCTTATTGTTCTCAGGGAGGGCGAAAAACCCAAATTGTTCCTCTGGGAAAATTCCCTCCCGGCCCCCCAGTAGGCGACCAGCCGAAGCCTGAGAGTACATAAGATGTTTACCCATTAATTAAGGGTGGGAGGGATGGGTTGCTCGTCTGCAATTCAGAAATGGCTGCCGCCATGTGGCAGCGTGAAGCTAAATAGCCTCTTGTGATCTCGCTCAAAATCCTGCGAGATTTGAAGTCTCGTGAGACCCTGGAGCGAGACCTCCATTTGATTGGCTGAGCAGGCTGGTAAGGGCGGGACTTCTGGTCCGCTCAGCCAAACGTGCGTTGGTGTCCCTTATGGGCCGTCGCAACAGAAGGCCCCTCCCTACGCGTCGGGGGGATGTCTTTCTCTGTGCTTCGTTTTAGTTGACTACACCCAACAAAGTGCAAATTTCTCAAATTCTCAAATCTCAAATTCTCAGTCATGATGACTTTTCTATATTTTTTTTCCTAAGTAGCTTACAACTTCCCTTCAAAAACTATATCTTTCATTTCAGAGGCCACATGGAAGAGCATCCAAGAACTGAAGGAGAAGCAAAATCTCTTACTCTTTCATTCTGTGTTTAATACAACAACTGTAGCAAAGCATTTTCCATCATCAATAAAATATTAGTCTGAAAAAAGGAAGAGAGAAAGAAATGAGTGTGTGAAAGAAAAGAAATCAAGAGTTATAATTGTATTATACATAAAGCAAATACAAAAGATTAGACTTTTGTATATTTTTCCTGTCTAGTTGTAAGCTTCTGTATGAATTGCAATATTACATGGTGTGATTTAATTTAATTGAAATCTCTTGACTAACCTCTGCAATTCAGTTGAATGAGTGGCAGTAACAACAAGAAACTCAACCAAGTGGGGTGGTGGGGAGAGTTGTTCTAGTTAGGTAGAATGCTCCCTGTAACCCAATATATCAGAAACAAGACCCACTAGAGGCTTCCAACATGGGTTTCCTTCTGCTGCTGGCTGTTCCCCAAGTAAAGACATCTTTACTTCCCCAAGTGTTACTTCCAACATGGGTTTCCTTCTGCTGCTGGCTGTTCCCCAAGTAAAGACTTGGGGAACAAGGGGAAACTATAGCATCAGAAAAAAACACTGAATGAAGGGCTGGGGGGTCGTCTTTCCTCTTAATGTTTCCTTCATGATGTAGTGAAGTCACTAGAGTTCATTGCATTATGATTATACTATTATTTTGTGACTATTACTTTGAAAAACATGTTTCTATAAGAGGGTATGAGGATCTCTCTCTCTCTCTCTCTCTCTCTCTCCTTTTGTTTATTGACAAGGGATACAGGTATAAAATATATCTGCAAAAAAGTTTCACAAATGCTGAATTGTTATTATAAGTACTTTTACTTTGAAATGTCAATGAAATGTTTTTTTGTCTCACCTTTTTGGCCTGGAAAAATGTCAGATCAGGGCCATGATGTGCAGTTGCCATGGTCCTGATCCAGCACTTAAAGGGGCAAAACAGAGCCATTCTTTCGGGGTGGTCTGCTTTGCCCCTATACTGAGATGAAACATAGGGCCTTTGCAGACTGCCAAAAATAGTGCACATTAAATTGAGGCACTGCCCTGGCTCAGTGCTAGAGAATCATGGGAACTGTAATTTATTGTGGCACCAGAGCTCTCTGACAGAGAAGGTTCAATGTCCCAGAAAAAGAAAACAATTCCCATGATTCCCTAGCACTGAGCCAGGGCAGTGCCTCAATTTAATGTGCACTATTTCTGGCAGTCTGCAAAGGCCATAGTCTATTCCTTCCTTCCTTCCTTCCTTCCTTCCTTCCTTCCTTCCTTCCTTCCTTCCTTCCTTCCTTCCTTCCTTCCTTCCAATATCCCAGCTTTCTATCAATATTGGACAAGAAGGTGGTACACAACATAATTTAAAACATCTGCCTTTGGGGGAAAAAAGTAGAGTTATATTAAAACATAATGAAATGGACTTTGTTAAAACAATCACAAAATTAAAATAATTTGAAAGCCCTTTAAAAGCACATCATAGGAAGGAAAAGGTACAGTAACATTCCCTCAATTAAATTCCTTACTTAGCAGCCTGTCAGTTATAAAAAGCTGCCTCAGTTAAAAAATTCTTCACAAGTCCTTTCAAAATTAGTAAAGAAAGAATAAATATTATCTCCTTTGTAATATCTGGGAAACCTCTTCATATCAATGTGAGGTAATCTGTTTACCTCAGCCCCCATCGGGATTGGAAAGTACGGTAGTGTTAGATGCAACCTAAGTTCTTTTTGAATGGTGCTCCACATTAGACATAGAGAACACATAGAGAACTGACCACTATGTCCCAAGGACAGCTGAGCTAACACTAAGCCAGTCACTTAGGGGAAGACTATCTTCACCCTGGCTTAATTTTGTGCTGGCATTGTTTCTGTGTCCCTGGGCTAGTTAATATTTGAATCTTGCATAACAGTTCCTCCTTTGTCCTATCTCCTTCTGACTCTGCTGCTAGTAGACCTTGGCCATCAGAGCAGTTCCAGACCAGCGGCGGCCTTGGTGAGGACTCTGAGCTGGGCGGGGAGCGCTCTAGCCCACCCCCTCCTCCCCTGAAACACCTGGCTCCAGGGAGGCCTTATAGCCAGCCCGACAGCCTGAACACTGGCACCAGCGGCGGCCTTGGTGAGGACTCTGAGCTGGGCGGGGAGCGCTCTAGCCCACCCCCTCCTCCCCTGAAACACCTGGCTCCAGGGAGGCCTTATAGCCAGCCCGACAGCCAGAACACTGGCACCAGTGGCAGCCTTGGCATTCTAACGCCGCGGAGGACTGTTTTGGCTAGCCTGCAGCCCTCGGAGGACCACCTGAGCGGCTTGAGCCTCCGCACCTGCATGCACCGGCGGACATAAAGCCCCCGCCTGATTCCATCTTTCTCCGGCACTACATGGCGAGAGGCAGTGTTCTAAGGCCGCGGAGGACTGTTTTGGCCAGCCTGCAGCCCTTGGAGGACCATAATGATATTCAAAGATTATGTATTTTAAAATTGTATATTTTTAATTATTGTTAATTAACGTGTTTAGTTTGATTTGTTTTGGGGGATGGGTGGGTGTGGGAAGGAGGGATGGATTTGAATTGATTTATTTGTTCTGATGTTTGTTTTGATGTTTGATGAAACCATTAAATTTAAGGGCATGTCTACACTGGCCATTTAAACTGGTTCCCTCCCCCACTACCCTCATGGCACCATGTTCTCCCAATGCAGGGCCAAAGCCCCAATTTAAGTACAGACTGTCTTTATGATGGAAGACCAATTCCCCACCAAATTCACTTGCTCTCTGCCTTTAAACAGATTTTCAAGAACTGGCTACACATGAACTTGCTGTGCCAACTGGTGCTGTCACCATTGGTGCAAGTCACTCTTTCTAATGTCACAACAAGATACCCAGCCATATGATCAATGCTGGATGCCTCATTTCTGACCTCGGAGGCAGCAACACATACCAGTGGTGGTGGTGCTGGTGCTGGTGCTGGGTGGCACAGTGGGCTGGTGTGTAAACAGCTTCCCAGTGTTACTCCAAAGTATGAAGATAATGGGGGGAATTCAGGGCAGTTTCAGGCCAGAATAATCTGGGTACAATGCACAGTATTCTGGCCAGTGTGGACATGTCCTTAGTCTTGTTGTGATTTAAATTAAGCCATTTTAACAAGACTGAACAAACTTTTTCTTTGCAAAATTTTACATAGTGATATTCGATTTTGTAATTTTGAAGGCATCTTTAAAAATGCATGCAGGTGCACACATATTTCTGTCCTGCTGAAAACAGTAGCTCTAAAATTAATAGTGAGTACTTGTGTAATCAAGTTTAGAAGACTGCAATTTTGCATGTTTGTTTGTAAGAATTCACAAAATGCTCAGTTTACATTTCTGTGCATACCTTGTAATTTTATTTTGCATAGATGCTAATTAGATGTTTAACACTTGCATTTTTAATTATACAATTTCCTTTCTACATTTTGAATAAAATATATTGAGAACAATCACTTGTGGATTTTTGAAGGACAGCCTTGCCATCCTGTTCTTCCTTTGCCTGCTTATGAAGTATACTTAAGCATCTTTATGGTGACATCAATATAATGATGTATTACACTGCCATGTAATCAGTAGGATATTTTCCTAGTAATATATTACTTCAAGCCATCAACCAAGGAGCATTACAGCAGTATTACTTTGACAATCATTTAAACTAGCATATCATCAGAGCTCCTGAGCATCCCTCAAATGATGGGATATGTTAATGCATCATCAGACTGCTGTTGCTATAATATAAAATATAAACATAAAAGGAGTGATGTAATTACAATAGGTAGGCTTCCTCATGCTATTGAAATATAGTAATAACACAATGGTGGAATTATGGAGCTATGCTAGTTTTCTAAGTATTCCTGAACATATTCTACTAGGCCCCTCTCCCACACAGTAAAGCCCACTTGCAGAGAAGGACCACTGTTGGCCCAAAACAGAGGGGCAAGAAAGCTTCCAGTCAGTTTGGGGTGGAGGGTTCAGTTGACGCATGTTCCCAGATTGGCTGGAAGCTGTACTGAGGTGCCAACGTGCAATAAATAAATAAATAAATAAATAAATAAATAAATCTATTCATGAGTAAAAGTGTGAGTACTGGAAGTACAAGAACTTTGCAAAAGATTGGAATTTTGGCCATATAGGCATGGGCTCCAGAAGATATTGCAGAATAATGGGCAGTGTCAATGAAACCCTATTTGTAATATGGTTAGTTTTGGGGGGTCTTTGTTTTCACTGTAGAATAAAAACATTTAAAAGTTCTGAAAGTTTCAGGCACTTAAGCTTTCTATGCATCTTCATAGTTCACAATCAATTTTATGACAACATAAGAAGATGCTTTGTAGATAACCCTGTCCATCTATTTTGCCTGAAAAGGGTGCAGTGCTATTGTAAGGATCCCTAGAACACAGGCCCAGGATCCAGAACACACAGGAACACAGGGACAAAGGTGGGGGGAGAGATATTGTGTGAGTCCTCTTTGTTCTTGCATTCAAAAATGTACTCTTTTTAGGCATCGCATCTAAGCTGGTTCATATGATTGATCATTTGTGTATGGTATTTTTAACAATGACCCTACACCCAGTAAGGGAGATTTTTATCAGCCTATCAACATGTATCACCTTGTGAGTAATTTTTTTTTTTGCATGATTGATAAATAAGTAAATAAATGTAGAATATATTTCAGATGGAGGTGCAAAATATTACCTTTTGATATTAAAATATCAAATATTACCAAAGCACATGGGCCAAGACCCTGCATCACAGTTTGCCTGCAATTTGTGGCGTGACAAGGAATTGCAATAAGGGGTCTTATCTCTAATAATCACACTGCAGGTCACTGGTGGGAAGGAGCTAGAAATGTCATTCTGGAGTGCCCAGATCACCAGCAAAAGAGACCTCCATTATTTGATGTGGCTGCTAGTTGTTAAGATAGGTGTGGGGGATTTGCATTGGGGTGATAATGCCACAGCCTTAAACACAAATACTAAACAGTTACAAATGCATAAATCTAGCTTACACATCCATAACTGCTAAACAGGAGGCCAGCCATGGTTTATCAATAAGCCATGAGAGTTTTTTTGAAGTACTATGAGGAGTGTGATTATGCTACCCTATTTACACAGTAATGTTTCCTTCTCACAGGGGCCAGGAGGCTCATACAACTAGTGGTTTAGGTGATCCTAAATCTGCTATACCCTCCTCAACCTCTTATTCTGTGTGCATCTGAATTCTTTTTTTTTCCTTTTTTTTTTACAGAGAGAAGATAAAATTCCCTCTCTTTCAGTGAGCAGTTTCACCAAGTAGAGGTAGGTGAGAATAGCAGGCAAGCAAAAAGTATTGTATTTTATAAAGATGAGATAGCTTCTAACAATGCTTAACAGATGAAATACAACTTGTGAATTCCTACTCCAAATTAAAAGTGCAGAGTTGATGTGCCCCTATAAATTCTCATAACAGAATTGGAGGGCTCTTAAATTTCAAGTAGACTGGGCACTCTTCATTTTTATTAAGGATGTTTCTCACTGCTTCCATTCATTAATAAAGGCTGCATTGACAAGCGACACTGCAATGACACAAAGTGGTAGGAAGGTAATTTATAAAGAACGATTTTTATATGCTTAATTTCTTCATTTTCTTTGTCTTATCTCCTGCCACTTTCAGCCAATCTGCAGTAGCTGACTCAGTTGGTGAAATATTGTGGATCAATTTAGTTGAAGCCATTAAAATCATTCACTAAACTAGAAAATGCACATATACCATGTTCAGTAACTAAAATATACAGTCCAAAAGAGGCAGTTCTATCAAGACTTCAATTATTGTTTTGAATGCAAGTAGACTCCCTGTCTCTTTGTTTTGTTCACATAAGTTTGCAGGATATTACAAAATTAGCACTCTGTTCATATGCATATTATTCACAACCTTTTATGTCTCTGATGTTTAATTAAAAGGGTTGCACCAACTTCATAATAATTTGGTGTAATAATCCTGGTATTCATGCCTTCATTACTCCCCAAGAAATTTGTATATAAGTCATAGGTGGAAAAAAAGTCATGCCCATAAGTTTAAAGTCAGCTGCCAAACTGAAAAGGGCTTTTGAATATTGCCCTCCTCCAGGTGGCTTGCATCCCCTTCCCCCCTCCATTCCAAGAGTGAAAAGGATGCCAACCTTCTATTTTGCTTGATCTGAAATTGCTGCCCTCAATTTTGGCATGCATACCCAGTGCTTAATGCCATTTATAATCATGAAATGAGGAAAAGGTTGGAATAGACAAGACAGAACTTTGAAGAAGGCAGTGAAACTGGACCACAGGCAGGGCTAACTGAAGACATTTTGCTAACCAAACAAAATGGCACTCATACACTTAATTCCACGTGCAGAATCCAACTGGACTATCAACTGAGTTTCACTTCATCATGTGTGCAACTTCAGATGAAGGCAGTTAGCATTCAGATACTGGACATGTGGAACACAGTGCTGTCATCCAACAAAAAGAACTAGTCAGGAGTCTCAGAAGATGTAGAGAATTGTTCTACTGTTTTCTAACATTTGCCATTAAAGCCAGTTGCTCTCCTCTGCTAGTTGTAGGCTAGTCTGAAACTCAGTGTGGGAAGAGTGAAGATGGCAAGGCTAAGAAAACATGGAAACAATGAAAAAGAATCTGGGGCAAACTACTGAAAACACAAAGAGGCACCAGAGCATATGGATAAGAGGAAAAGAGTTAGCTTTAAAAACCAGAAGATAAAAAAGGGAGGGGGGACACAGTGGCTCAAATGATTAAGATGCTGACTCTTGATTGCAAGATTGGCAGGTTGGCAGTTTGAGGCCTAGGTGCTGCATGATGGGATGAGCTCCTGTCACTAGTCCCAGCTTCTGCCAACTTAGCGGTTTGAAAGCAGACAAATGCAAGTAGATAAATAGGTACCACTTCAGTGGGAAGGTAAGCAGCATTCTGTGCAATCATGCTGGCCACATGATCACAGTAGTCTCTGACAATGCTGGTTCTTCGACTTAGTAACGGAGATGAGCACCACCCCCTGTGGTTGGACACGACTTGACAACCTTGTCAATAGGGAATACCTTTAGCTTCTAAAAAAGGGAACATAATTTAAATTGGTGCTTGAAAGTACCAATTTATTTGTTGAGATTGCCCAAGAAAGCCTCTTCACTGAAAAAAAAAAATTAAGAAGTCTTCATAAATGAATTGCTACTTTCAAACACTTTTGCTTTCTGAAGCAGGTGGACACCATTTTGTAGCTCTGTCAAACTGATAATTAATAAATCAACACTTCTGCAGCAACAAGGCTTCTTGTTCCAACTTCCCAAGTACCTTCAAGATCGCTTTCTCCATCACGGGTAGGCAAACTGTCCCCTTTAAAGGCTGAAGGACTTCAGCTCCCAGAATCCCAGACTATTGGCCAACATGGCTGAGGCTTCTGGGAGCTGAAGTCCCTGCATCTTACTCCTTATGTAATTCTTAATTGTGTATTTCAAACACAATAAGTATGTTGTAAAGGTCACAACACAGTGAATTCACGTTCAATATTAAAAAGGAAGAGAAAAGAGGAAAAACACATTTCAAGGCACTACTACAATGAATTCATTAGTTTGAAGAAGCAATCTACACAAATGCCTTCATTCTTTCATCCTCAAGGCCCTTCTTTTGCAAAATGGGAGTTTGCACCAAGACAAAGAGGATGGACACTGTAATATGGGTTTAATAAGTTGGCCACAACTTTTACTGCAAATGACACAATCATAAATCATATATACATTAATATCTTTCTTTGTTTGAAAGTATGTAGACAAAGTAAGGTTGAGGAGACATGGGACCCAATGGTTTCATGACCAGGAAATGCTCAAGTGGGGCTGCCCAAACATGTAGGTCTGGTAGATATCTGATCCATTATTATTATTTTTAATTAGCCAATCTGTATAATACAGGGGTAGTCAACCTTTCCCCTTTAAGGGCCAAGGGACTTCAGCTCCCAGAATCCCAGGAGCTATTGGCCAACATAGGACTATTGGCCAACATGGCTGAATCTTCTGGGAGCTGAAGTCCCTCGGCCCTTAAAGGGGAAAGGTTGCCTGCCCCTGGTATAATATCTCCAAAGGTTGGCTGGAGGTAAGATAACCTCCAACTGCAGGTTCCCACCTTTCTCTTCCTTTACCCTCCTCAAGGGTTTTCCTTCCCTCATTTAACTGATACCCCCACTTCCCTTCCATATCCACAAGTTATGATAAAGCAACAAAAGCAACTGGAAGGCTAGTTGTAGGAGAATGAAGAGATTTTCACACATGCAAAATAGAAAAGTAAAAACAAAATTGAGCCTGACAAGCAGTGGGCAGAAATGACAGAGAAGGCAGAAAACACATGCTACTACAACATGGGGGAATCCTTCACAGCCCTCAAAGGCAATTAGCCAAAGTTTGGGAATTCACTAGCGAATGGTATAAAATATAAACCCAAATCAGGTTAATCTCTCTCTCCCTCTCTCTCCCTCTCTCTCTGTGTTAAAAAGCCAAGATGAACATACTATCCCTACCCTACTTCACTTGATCAAATCCCTAATTTGTTCCCATCACATGGAGTGGCCCCAAATGAAGAATAAACTTTCTTTTTCAACTTGTTGCCTTCCACATGAGGAGACTGACAAGGATGCAGGTTGGGCCAGTACACTCCTATCTTCACATGCTTTCTTACACTGGATTTGATAATACATAAATCAGGTTATAAGGTTTCACCTTAAACTGGCAAAGTTCATGTTTATACATATAGTGTCAATTATGCCCATGCATTATCACTGCTTGCACAGAAGCATCAAACAACAAGCTTTCCTATAAAATGCATAGGAAATGCATACACCTGGTTTATGCATTAAATTGGTTTATACATATCTTATTTATATATTAATTACATACATCTGGTTTCATGTGTGCAGTTACATGTGTAAAATAATATTTTGTATGGTTGACAGCAGAGGACTGTATCAATATTCAGGGATTGTGTGCATGTTGCTTGATGCTACTTCCAGATTGAATATGTTCTATCAGAGAAATGTCTCAACAGTGGTAATTAGCTCTGAGTACAGGAAGAGGCTGATTCCAAGCATACCCTCCTTGCCAAGAGATGATCAGCATTGGCATTTGACAGGTTTATTGGAGATGTTTCCCCTCCCACATACACACATGTAGTTTAAAAAAAAATGTATGGAAAGGATGAATCAATGCAAACCTAATTATTTACCAAGCAGATATGAAAATGAATGCTGTTCTTGGATGCTCTTGAGTAATTATGGGAAAAGAATCCCAATTGATAATGTAAGAATGAATGTTTCAGTGAACATTAATTAACATTATATTGGCAGAGTTCAAAAATCAACAACAATTAAAAAGGCTAACCAGGTGAAAATAATTAATGTGAATTTGGCCAGACATATTGATGCTGTGATGCCTAAAAACTGTTTAGGCAGTAAATTACATGAGTGAGATACTGATACAAGTTGGTTTTTAATTTAAAAAAAGAAACCTGCAAGTCCATGGTGGCTTCCAAGACAGTGTAATATGGCTCACTGAGTACTAGATTTAACCCAGGGAAAGTTGGATTCCACCCCCATTCAACCATGATGCTTCCATCATTATCACAGGCTGGTAGATCTTTTCCAGTCTACCATACTTTGTATGTAGGATAAAATAGTAACATTCCTTTGAAGCATGATTGCACAAATGTAACAAATGGATTATATTGACAATAATGATTAGAAACAACAAGAACACTTCTGTTGCAGAACACTCCTGCTAGTCCTTGTTGTGAGTGAGGAAAAGCCGAATCCCTCTTCTTTGCTTCTTTTCACTGAATGGAGGTAAATAATTGTAAACAGCTATTCATGTGCACTGAAGTTCATGTGTCTGAATGAACTGTTGTATCATCAGGACATTTTATTTCATTTTGTGAGCTTTCAGTGTGCCTGACTGCAATCTAGGAAAGAGTTAAGCATGCTTTCTTGGACTGTGACCCACAGCTAAATAATGGTTCACTTATGGGGCACTCTGGAAACATCTGTAGTCCTTTTAATACCTTGTGCCACAATATACTGGTCATTAAGAGCATTAAATGACTGCATTTGCATATCCTTGTTTTGAGGGCATTTGAAGTGACCTGATCTAATGTTTTAACCCTGCACATAAGGAAAAGGCTAAATGTTGTATTGCAGCCATGCAGAACAAAGCACCCAACCAGCTGTGGTCCTTTGCAAAACACCAATAGGAGGTTATGTTCTCATAGAGAAGGGAGGAAAAAATGCATAACTTTTCTACATCCATTTCCCTCCCTGAGCTGTTTTATTCTCTCTCCCCACCACTGAGTTCTGGATTTGTGTGTACACATTATAAACAAGGGTATGAAATCTTGTGGGTGAAAACCCCAGTGAAAGATTTATGAGAAAAATAACTGAGTAAGGAAGGATTAAATACTCCCCTCACTTCCCTTCTTTTATACAAATTATTGACTTATGAAAGTGAGAAAGGGCCACAGAAACCCCCTTAAATGTTTCTGCTGGATAACATGTAGTTTGTCTCAAGTGAATATTTTTCTCTCTTCTGTGTTTTTGGTAAAAAGGAAAAATGCACATTTTATAACAGACAATGGATATTATTGCACAGGAAATCTATGCTGGGATAGACATGGGTTGTAACTGTCTGGAATGGATTTTATCACACAGCCAGGAATCTGGGCAGTAGGAAGCCCATATCCAACCCATGCTTCTCCAACAGCTTTTTAAGAATGGGAAAATCCAATTCATGAAAAGCTGCCGGAGAAGCCTGGGTTGAATATGGGCTGCCTACTGCCTGGGCCCCCAGCCGTATGATAATATCCATTCTGGATGGTTGCAATCTGTGTCTATCCTGACCCAGATTTCTTGGTGTGACAATCTCCAACAATACTTTGAGTTGTTCATGTCTGCTCTCCCGAAACCATTATTGGCTTGGATAAAAAATACTGTAAATTAACCTAATGGAGTTCACACAAGGAAAAGTCCCCATTAAATCCTACTCACTGCTAACCACTATTTTCCCTGAAAAGTCTCTGTAGAGTTGTTTGGTCCTTCTAAGATATATGGAGTGGAGCTGGGTTAGAGTTCTTGTAGGAGAGAAAGAAACCTGGGAAGGTAAAGAACATAAATAATTGTTCTTGTCCTTTCTGAGAAAAGGTGTTTCAATATATCAAGACATCCCATCAAAATTGTCCACCGTCGCAACATATTTCCCCCCAATGTGGGAGTGTAAAGACCAGTGTACTGAAAACTACATCATTGTATTTTACCCAAACAAAACAAAATCACCTCATAGAATTATCCCCCAAAATGTCTCAAAATAAGAAAGATTATGAAAAAGATAAAGGATTTTCTTTCATAAGAAATAAAATGTGTAAAAATATGTATATCTTAAGATGTTACCCAACAGGAAAAAATGCTTCTAAAACATCTTTTTTTCCCCTTTTCTTTCTCTTCCTTCCTTTTTTCCCCCACAAGAGATACATGAAGATGTACATTTTTGGTTTGAGTGCTGGATTGCAACTCTGGAGATTCCCCATTTGGCATCAAAACCATTGGGTAACTTTGGGCAAGCCACATGCTCTCAGCCTCAGGGAAAGCAATGATAAACCTTCTCTGAACAAATCTTGCCAGGAAAACCCCACAATAGATTCACCTTAGGATCAGCACAAGTTGGAAACAACTTGAAGGCACACAACAACAGCAGCAACAGCAATTAAAACCAACCCTAGAAGAATTGCCCCAAATCAAATGAACACTTATCTTGCATGTATTTCCTTCTTAAAGGTTGACATACTAGACTGTTACCTGAAAATATGTAAGCCCCATGGAACTGAATGGTGTTTGCTTTTAGCTGTACATGTATGGGACTTCACTTGCCTTGAGAACCAATCCATTCCCTTCAGCAGCTTTCTGCTCTGTGTCAGGTTTATAATTTGTCAGCATCTCAAGGCTGTGGATCTTTTAGCTTGATTTTAATTTCACCAGAACATCTTGTTGGTGCCAATATTATGCTCTTAATAATGTTTTCAGGTTCAGTTAACTAAAGAAATAAAGCTTTTAAAACATACACCTATTGATTTTGTAAAGAGTCACAGATTTTATTAAGTGAACAAACAACAGCTTTATCAACAGGCAAATTGAGAGCATTCAAAAAAAGAGACAAAGTACAATCACAAAGAGGCATGTATTAAAATGAAGACAGTTCTCTCAGATAGTCCACATCTCCTGCACTTAAATTAGTGCTATTTGCAAGCAATGCTAACAAGGAAAAGGGGGGAGGGGATAGTCAGAATTTAAAGGGGAATACATTAGTTCAAGAAATTCTTTTCAGATAGAATATGTACATGTTTTCTACTATCTAGAAGTATATGTCTGACCAATCCATCTTCATTTTCCCATCCATCTAAATATTGGTCAAAGCTAAAATAGAAAATATCTCCTTTTGTTTTTACATCAAATATATGAGATAGATTGGGCTAAGAGAAATGTTGAGAAATTATGATTTGTGATAGGTTACTCACTGGCTCAACATGAACAAATGTTTCAGAATAAGGTTGGCAAAATATTGGATTGTTTCCAATGCCATTATAGAGGGTCTCTGGTCAATGGTCTCTTGAAATGGGAGGAAGGAATCAACCTGGTTCTGTTCTCCTTCATCCAGTAGTCAAAGAGCTTCTTAGTTTGGGATCTGGTTGCATCAGCAACAACAAGAACCAGTGCCATTCTTCCCTGGTGTCATCAGGTGCAGGGGGATGCTGGGGGTGAGAGGGGCACTGGGGGTGACCAAAAGGGTACACTCATCCCTTTCCTGTGCTGCTTCAGCACCAGCTTCCTCAAGAGGAGACCAGTGCAGACACAGCAAAAGCAGGCAGGGAATGCTCAGCTTTTCTCACCCCATAGCAGGAAGAGGGCCAAACTGGGTGTCACCCCTCTTTTGAGGTGTCACCTAGTGCAGAATGCACTCAAACATTGAGATACTTCAAATGTATTTTGAGGACTCAAAGGGGAGAAGAGCTAAACATGTCACAATTATGTACCACTAATCACGGGAATGCACATTGCAAGTTCTAAGTAAGTTTCATTATGTACCTATGTGAATAACAGATGCAGTACCACAATGCTTTAATCTTGCAAAGCAAACATGTATACATGGGTTCTTGCAGTAATACAATACTTGGTGACATCCTCCACCAGGAAATGTTGCCTTTAGAAATTTGCTTTGGTCTGTTAAATCTTAGAAAGATTACTCCCCATCTCCACACATACACACAAAAGCATGTACACACGCACGCACCCACACACTCACTTTGAAATAGATGAGCTTGTTAAACATAATAACTGAAATATCATCCAAAGCCCACAAAATCAATTCTATATACATTGAAAGAAGTAAATAAAAGCAACAAAATAAATGCTTGTTACTTGGAACAGCTGGGGAAACTCAGTGGGGAAACTGTGGGCAGCCATACAACTTCCCTCATTGTGGACAAGTCAGTATTTGAAAAGGCTGTCAAAGGGAACAGGAGAATTGCCATAAGCAGCAAGAGGTGACAGGAATTGTCAGAGACCTGGAATCAATACAGAGGTTACTACATGCTGCAGATCATTTGGACGACATCTAATGTTGTATAAAGCAGGCAGGGGATGAGATCTGTCTTGCTCAAGCTATTGGGGGTAGGAGTGAAGACTCTGGTTAATATGCAGTTCAAAGCAATTTGCTTTGCTTTCTGCCTCTTTATTTGAATCTTGGGAGGAAAGTTCCACCATGATGTCAAACTGATAGAACATTGGTGTAATCAGGTGTCACAAGATTCATAGGAGAGTTCTTCATAAGTTACCCTCAGTTCTTGGACCACACAAGTGACCAGATGGAGGAGGAGCTGAAGAAACCTGAGCTACGAACCTGACATACAGTACAGACTTTTCATCCTGGCAATACTTGAATTCACACAGCAAATCCACAATCACTACCTTCACATCAAGGTCTTTATCACACAACCCCCACTCCTGCCACAATCATGTTAATGAAAGGAAATGCATCGATACTGGTTTGGGAGCACACTCTATCACACATTTCTCCAATAGTGTGGCCAGTCCAATGCTGATCCTGTGTTCTCTCTTCCTTAGTTCTTAGCCCTGCCCTATGCAGTATGGTGTGTGTGTGTGTGTGTTTTAACACAAAACACAGGCTGTTCTGAATACTGAGGAGAGGGGGAAGAAGAGGAGACACTGACACTACATGACTGCTCAGTCTTGGAACTGCCATGGGAGTAAAGTATTGCACCTCAGGATTAACACTATGCCAGCATGATTGGGAACTTATTGATTGGTTTTCCCTGTCAATGGCAAGATGTATTCTAACATGGCTTCAAGGACAGGGCAGCAGTGAAAAAGAGACAATGTGCAATAGGTATCACCAAAGTGCTATTTTCCAACTTTTATGGCACTTTAAAAGCCACATATGATAAAGTCCCAGGAATTGCTGCATTTCTTCTAGGGTGTCTATCATTATGAACACAAGCAAAGGACATTCTTCCATCATTAAGGAGCATGAACTTGGATTCACCCTAACAGTAAAGAAAAAAAAAATGCAGTTCCAGAATCCTGTGTTTAAACAAAAAAAAAAAAAAAAAAGTTGTTGTGCTAACTAGAACTGGAGATTATAACTCGGAGGAGGCAAACATCCTCCTCCCATCATTAAATCACCATTAAATTCTGTTAATCATGCAATCAGGGGGAAGATTATCACACCCCCACATGTTTATCCTATTCTTGACCTGTCTGTAAACAGTAATGGACCCATCATTTGGTATTGACAGGAATTTCCATTAATACCAAATGGTGGGTCCATTACTGGGATAAGAGCAGTGTGTGTGATAATGTGTGATAATGTTCCCCCCAATCATGCTATTAATAGGATTTAATGATGATTCAATGATGGGATGAGAATGAAAGTTCATTGTGATTTTGTTTTATGTGATGCCCGACCCAATGTCCTGTATGGGGCCAAGCCTAGCATTAGCCAGCTGACTCAGACAACAGATTTTTTTTTAAACTTCCAGGGTTGGTTAGAGATAAAAGCCATGGTGGTTTAGTGGTCTGAGTGTTTTGAATCTAAGAGTCCACCATGGAAACCCATTGGGCGACCTTGGGCTGAGCCACAGAGGAGCAAAATGTTAAAGCTCTTCCAAACAAATAAGGCCAAGAAAATAACTAATAGGGTCACTGTAATTCACAATTAACTTGAAAGCATAAAACAACAATAACACTAATGAAAAATATTTGAAGGAATTTGGTCTCATATGCCAAAATAAAATGGCTGCCTTTGGATACAGTGCACCTTGATGTAGATGAATGAGGAGTAACATTGTTTTCTCCATCTCAAATACCTGTTTCCACTAACGGACTGTCCCTCTTTCTAACTTCAACATGGAGTGAAGAGATTTAAAAGTATTGGATACAGATGAAAGATAATATAAATCTGCTGAACCACTCAGAAAATAAGGAGACCAGACAACAGGTTTTGGGTTAAACAGGAACATATTTATAAATCATTTAATTCTAAAGTTTAAAGTGTGAATTTCAATGAGGGGAGCTACTTAGAAGGAATGGCAGTTTTCAGTTTTCCCCATCATGATGGGTATCAGAAAAAATCTATCTATTTTTATTTCTGCACCATTGGGAGGCAAATGTACCCCTGGCATAATGAGAAGCTGCATAGCTTTTTCCAGAAACTGTGCAGCTATCATTGCACAGCTTTTCTTGTGGATTTGTTGTTCCACAACTTTCCCTCCCTTCTCTCTGCCCCAATCTCAGTGTTGTATAGAAATTGTCTGCTGTGAAAAAAATGTTACAGCTTTCAGATTAGCTGGATGGGGCAGGGGGTGGATTGGGAGAAGAAGGGAAGTTACCAGAATGTTGATAGCTCTCCTTTGAGAGCTGCAGCCTCTAGTCAGGTTGCTGGTACAGCTATTGCTGTTCAGGGCCCTACAGTCACCACATGGCCAAGAGAGGTGTGGCTTCTGCCTACACTGACATTCCACCAACTGAACTACAGCAGAGACAACATAAATACAAAATGTAGACCTGTGAGTTTAACACTGTCACTTTTCTTTCCTCTTGTATGTTTTTTTAAACATCTTTCACCTGGTGGCTATGAGGCAGCAAGTTGGGATCATGTTAGGAAAATATAAAGCTACCCTTCATGAATTTCAATCACTTACAGGTCTTTTGAATTTTGCCTGTAGGGTAGTAGTTCCAGGATGAGCATTCTGTGCAAGGTTGTATAGGACTACTGCAGGAATAGTGGCCCAGCATCATCACATTAAAATCACAAGGGGCATTCATGAGGATTTGAAGGTCTGGGACTCCTTTTTGGAACATTTCAATGGCATATCATTTTGGAGATCTGAAATGCTGCTGAGGGCAGACTTTCAAGTGCATTCTGATGCTGCTGGTGCCCATGGCTTTGGTGTTTATTGGAATGGTCAGTGGGCCGCAGAGGCATGGCCTGCTGTATGGGTTAATAGTGGTCTTACATTTTTGGAACTGTTTCTTATAGTGGTGGCTGTGCACTTGTGGGCCAGCCAGTTTGCTAACAGGACTGTCTGGAGTTTTTTGTGGGTTTTTCGGGCTGTGTGGCCATGTTCTAGAACAGTTTCTTTCTGACGTTTTGCCAGCATCTGTGGCTGGCATCTTCAGAGAATACTGGAATAGAAGAGAGTGGGTCTATATATACTGTGAGACCCTGGGTAGGGAGGAGTGATTTCCATGTAAACTGTGTATCGTTCTGTGTTGAATAGGTATTGTTCTGTTGTTGATGGCATGGCTTCAGGGTAGGAGGATATGCAATCAAGGAGATTGTCTGCTATTCCCATGTCAACTGTGTATTGTTCTGTGTTGAATAGGTATTGTTCTGTTGTTAATGGCATGGCTTCCAGGTGAGGATATGCAATCAAGGAGATTGTCTGCTGGGAAAGCCCCTGATCCTGGTTGGTTTCCCATTTGCATTTGCTGAGTGCTGATTTCTTATTTTGTAGGAATGGTAGCCAAATCTTGTTTACTTTAAGGGTTTCTTCTTTTCTGTTGAAGTTATCCAAGTGTTTGTGGATTTCGATGGCTTCCCTGTGCATTCTGACCTGATAGTTGTTGGCATGGTCCAGAATTTCAGTGTTTTCAAACAGCATTTTATGCCCTGTCTGGTTTTGGTGTGACAACCAGGCAGTCGTGCACATGGTAAACTCTCAGTCCTCCAAGTCTCCTAAGGTTATGGGTTTGGTAAAGGCAATGGTGTTGCAATGTTTGAATTATAATGTGTTATTTAAAGCTCAACATGTTCCTGGTGTGCTTAACCCTTTGGTGGATGCCCTTTCCCATTTTCAGCTCTCCAGGTTCCAGCAGCTGACTCCCGAGGCGTTGACCCACCCGTTGGAGGTACTGGCATTGCTCTGGAGTCTTGGAGATTAGAAGTTCATAGGGCAATTTTGAACTCCATTGCCTCGTCTACATGCAAATCCTACCAAACAGCTTTGAATTTATTTAATCAATTCTTACAGGAAATTGGGGAGGATCAAAAGTGGCCAATTGATGTTGACTTGGTTCTACATTTCATTGTCTATCTTAAGCATGCAGGACTTTCACCTGTCACTATTAGTGCAGGTTGGCCGCCCTGGCATTTTACTCTAGGGCAAAGGGCTGTTTTGATCCTACTATAGATTTTAGGGTCAAAAGAGCAGTGGAAGGTTGATCTAGAGAATCCCCTGTCATAAAAGATTCATGTTGGCTGATAACTGGCCCTGTCCTCGTTAAGTTATGGGATCAATTAGCCTGCTTATGTTATTCACCTGGGGAAGAGGCTTTATTTAAAGTGGTATTTGCTATAGCTTTTTTTGCTGCCTTAAGAATCAGTGAGATAGTGCCTGGATCTTGTAATGATAAATCTGGCAGGGCACTATCAATTTCTGATATCAATCTAACAGGACAGGGTATTCAAATTCACCTTAGATGTTCTAAGACTGACCAGTTAGCAAAGGGTCAGTCTATTTTCTTGGCTAAAGCGCCGCAAGGTCAAATTTGCCCAGTGATAGCGAAAATTAACTACTTGAATATTAGGCCTAATTTGGCTGGTTACTTGTTTATTCACTTGTCTGGTTTGCCCTTAAGGCAATTTCAATTTAGGGCTGTGTTAAAAGAGACTGTAAGGAGGGCTGAGTTGCCTCAGAAATGTTTCTCCTCGCACTCCTTTTGTATTGGAGCAGCGACAGCTGCGGCCACTCACAGTTTGAGTGAAGCCGATATTTGCAGAATTGGCAGGTGGCGTTCACATGCATTTAAGTCTTATGTTAGGCAATCAGGTAACTGGGCTCCTGATAAGCCAAACTTTTTTGTTCTGTTTCAGCTGGCTTTTACCGCAGCAATATCTGGATAGTAGGCCACAGCCTGGTCTTCTGGGTGGAGCACCACCTTTTGGAGAGTCGCCATGACAATACGTTGGGCCTTTCGCACATTGGACTCACTGAGTGGTTCGGACAAAGGGGCATGATGTGAGGATCTCTCCTTCCTCTTATTATGGACTTAGTACATTCACATTCATGCCCCTGGGTTTTGATGGTACACCTGGGGGAAAACTATTTGGTTTGGATTCCATGCTTGCAGCTGGCCAAACAGATAGTCAAGGACATGCAAGAAGTCCAAAAGATTTTGTCAGACGCTGTGATCCTTTGGAACAAACTTTTGTCGAGGCGTTGCTGGCCTGGAGCACAGAAGGATCCAGCAATTAATAATGCTTGGCGCTGTCTTAACCGTTATGTGGCTAAGCAGCTCTCTAAAATGGGCATCTGTTTAGTGGGGCATGGTATTAAACTTGACCGGCCGCAGCTTTCCAGGGGGGATGGGGTTCACCTCTCTCCAGAGGAATCAGAATTGTACGTCACAGCTCTCTCTGACCAAATTGCAAAAGTGGTCTGCGAGGGGGGGGGGGGAGGGGATGCCTAGCTAGGCTGGCCCCCTCTTGTGGTGGGTAATGATCCCCACCCCACAGAAAAATTTATCTGGCTATTTAAATTAATTGGGGTAAAATTGGCATAAGACAAATTTAAAGGAAATGACGTATGCAATTAAATGCTTGATGTCATTAATTGCATGACGTCATATGATGCAATATGACATCATTTCCGAGGGGAGGGGTTTTGTAAATTTGTTGGTATTATTGTTTACTTGTTTTGTCATGTGCGGTGAAGGACCACCCAATTGGGGGGTTACACCTTCACTTACACACGTGACAAATTTGTTAATGTTTATTGGTTTGTTAATAGACCCTGTACAGCTTAATAAAAGTTGTGGCCTGTTTAAACCCCAAAAGAGGCATCTTGTGTCCTCTGTGCCAGTTCAAAGACACCCCCTGACAAGTCGGGAGGGGTTTCTTGTTGTGCTGGCCAAATAAGGACAGGAGATCCCTGGTTGGTTAAGGAGTGCAAGGAAATGGGAACACCTGTGCGCCTCGACCAATAGGGTATCTTGGTTGCTGCTCCAAGTCTCGCGGTGTTACTGATCTTGCGAGACTTGGGATGAGAGTTTGTTATTTATAACTCTGTGCTGCCATGTGGAGGCAGCCATTTTAGAGCTGGAACAGAGCGACCCATCCCTCCCACCCTTTATTAAGAGATTATAATTTTACTCTCAAGCTTAGGCTGGTCACCTTCGGGGGCCGGGAGAGAATTTTTTCCCCAGGGTTCTTCCCTGGGTTTTTTGTCCTCCCTGAGATTTATTATTTTGGGTCATGGTATGATAATTTATATTGTTCTTGTTAATTGCTTTGTCACAACTTTGGAGTAGGGTCTATAATTTAAATTGTGTTTTGTGCATTGGGGCGGGTAATGACCCCTACCCCACAGAAAAAATTAATCTGGCTATTTAAATTAATTGAGGTAAAATTGGCATAAGACAAATTTAAAGGAAGTGACGTATGCAGTTAAATGCTTGACGTCATTAATTGCATGACATCATATGATGCAATATGACATCATTTCCAGAGGGAGGGTTTTTGTAAATTTGTTGGTATTATTGTTTACTTGTTTTGTCACGTGCGGTGAAGGACCACCCAATTGGGAGGTTACACCTTCACTTACACATGTGACAAATTTGTTAATGTTTATTAGTTTGTTAATAGACCCTGTACAGCTTAATAAAAGTTGTGGCCTGTTTAAACCCAAAAAGAGGCTTTTTGTGTCCTTTGTGCCAGTGCAAAATAACTTATTGGTGGCAACCCAGTCCATGTATTTATAAAATGTGTTTAACTCTGCAGTCTACTACCTAGCCAAGCAGGAAAAAGCAAATGCACTGAATCTTATGAAGATTTCAGTGCTAAGAAGAGTCTGGAATGTTGGAGTTGCAGAAGAGATATTAGTGCAGTACAGAATACAGCTGAGCCAAAGTAACACACCCCTATTTTACTGCCCCATTTGTTAGTGATGAAATATGATGAGCGATTTAGCTGCCCTGGCTCAGTGCTAGGGAATCATGGGAACTGTAGTTTATTGTGGCACCAGAGCTCTCTGACAGAGAAGGCTCAATATCTCAGAAGAACTACAATTCCCATGATTCCCTACTATTGAGCCAGGACAGTTAAAGTGGTCTCAAGCTGGATTATTTCTGGCAGTCTGTAAAGGCCCAATGTGTATCTGTGGTGGATTTAATTGCCTATTGAATGTTCATTCTTCTTTTTTGTACAAACTTAGTTGTTATTTTAAAAAGTAATAACATGGTATGTTTCAATTCAGTTATTAGCACCTATCCAAAGCCATAGAAAGCTGAATGTTGATGGTGGACCATATATCTCAGATACACAATTATCATTTGTTTTGAGTTCATCTAAAGTATGATTCCAGAACATGGTGTCTTTCATATGTTTTTAAATTACCCTTTCCATTAGTGCTGACTACAGACCATTCTAGATGGTGTTGATGTTGAAGATTTTGCCACTTAAGCATGCTGATCCTTCTAGGAAGACAGATGCATGTCTATGATCTTTATTATTTTATGACCCCTTCAATTTCCTCCTTCTCTAAGAACATACTTCTTTGTCTCTGGAGAAATTGCCATTATGTTTCTCCTTCTCCTTTGTTTCTTGACCAGTGCAGCATGACTTTCTAGTGCACTGATAAGAAACTTTTTCTGCAAGCATGTAGACTATTTTCTACCTCATTTTCTTTGCAACATAAAGCTTTAACTGTGTATGAATACATGATTTTGTAAGTAAATTTATCTTTTTATATTACTCTAAGAACTTTGTCTAGGGGCCTCTACAGACGGGCCCTTTGGGCCGCCCTGGAGGTAGGGATGGGGAGGAGCAGCCACATGGCAGCTCCCTCAACCCCTGCTCAAAGATGTCCTGATGCCACGCACCATTAAGCATGGCTCATGGCATCAGGACATCCTTCCGGTGCAGCCTTTTGATGCGCTGCACTGGAAGGGGTGCCAAAGAGCCACACGATGGCTCTTAGAGCATTATTTTGCCGCTCCTTTCCAGGCCAGCAAAGCAAAAGCAAAGCAAAGCAGCTTCATTTATATACCGCTTCATATCACGCTATGGGATGTCTAAGCGGTTTACAGCTGTGAGCTGATTGCCCCCCAACAAGCTGGGTACTCATTTTAGCGACCTCGGAAGGATGCAGGCCTGAGTCGAGCCTCAGCCCTGGCTGGTATTGAACTCGCAACCTTGTGGTCTATGAGTGAGTGGCTGCAGTACAGGCATTTAACCACTGCACCACCAGGGCACAGCAAAAGGGAGGATCAAGGCTGTGCTGTCCAGCAGCCTCGATCGGCCTCAATCTTCCACTTCCCAGGGTGGCCCAGGTCCACTTGTTTGCTTCTCCCCTCAGTTCTTTATTTGGGAGACACATGGGAGCTGAAGATTAAGTGGACTAGTTTGATTTTTCCTGCTCATGCATTTTCTGCTGTATTCACTTTGCTGGTGAAATTAAATCAATCTCTCCTATTTTCCTGAGCTTTCTAATTAAACTCAAGGAAAATGCCATCAGTTGATGGCAACTGTAGCAAAAAACAAACAAACAAACAAACAAACCTCAACACTATCACACTGGGAAAGACTGTTCTAGAGGTGCATAAGGATTACAATTCCTGTGGGATCACAGAATGAAAAGAAATCAAGTGCTCCTATAATCAAAATCCCTTTGTTCCCTTTAATATTCCCATAGACAAATTAAAGCTGGAGCTTTTTGTGTTTTAGTTGAAAGAGACCCTACAGAGTTTTTCAGATACGTGCAAATAGCTAGTTTATTTAAGCACAAGAACAGGTCCAATCAGTCACAAGGAACACAGGTAGATTAAGCTCACTTCTCATCCACTGAACCATGGCATGCATTTAGGTTCACAAGTATGGTTATTTTTAACTCTGAGGATGTTAATCTTAGAGTCACTGAAACCTGAGGGTAAGGCACAATTAGTCATGATCACATCTGTGGCAATTTAATTGACAAAGTGGTTTGCTGAAGAGTTTGGCATCTGGTGGCACAGTAGTTAAATGCCTGTACTGCAGCCACTCACTCACAAACCACAAGCTGGTGAGTTCAATACCAGCCAGGGCTCAGGCTCGACTCAATCTTGCATCCTTCCAAGGTCACTAAAATGAGTACCCTGCTTGTTGGGAGGCAATTAGCTTACAGTTGTAAACCGCTTAGAGACTGCATAGCATGGTATGAAATGGTATATACATGAAGTTGCTATTGCTATTGCTATCTGTTAAATTTCTAAGAATGAGTAGGGATGAAAATAATTGTTAAAAACATGTTTTTTTAAAAAAAATAAAAAAAATGTCAAAACAGGTTCTTTTGTGTGTTGAGAAACCCTAGACTATCAAAAATGTTCACAGTTTGGGACTTATTCTGTACAAAATTCACATCCGGTGGTTTTGTGCATAAAGCATCATTTTCTGCATAAGAAACAGCTCTACATGATTGCAACTCCAATCCATAGGCAGTGCGTTGAACAGAGACCGTGGTTTCCTGGCACACCATACTTGCTGTGATACTAGTTAACGCCCCAACACCATACTCGTTGTGATACTAGTTAATGCCCCAACCTCATGATGGTTGTCTTGTCCACTTTATCACATCTCCTTTCTGATTCCTACCCTGCATCACACTACATTCCAATAATTTGCATCACAATTGATATGATTATCTACTCACCTTGGCTTTAGGTAACATCTTTCTTCCTGCCTTTGTCTCCTAATAATGATCACTGAAACTGAACCTCATCATCATGCCCACAGATTTTGTGGCTATTGCTGTTCAGATATACAATCTGACCATTCACAATTATAAAGTTTTGTTCCTACATACTTCACTTCATGCATCTGATGTAGTAGACTTAAGCCTATAAAAAGCTTATGTGACCAACATCTTTCTGGAAGTTAGTCTGAAAGATGCTACAAGATTCCAAAGGTGCATACTGATCTAGACCAGCTGTCTTTAAATTCTACCCAAAATGGTGTGTTCCTCTGTATCCAAGTTTGGTTCTACGTATTTTCTCCCCACAGCAATCTTTGACAACTATCTGCCCATTATCACACCCTCCACATGTATTTCAGCATAGAATGATATCCCCAACACATTGGAATGTTTGAATACTAAGGCAGAACAATGCAAATATATTGTTTTCTCTAAAACAAATTTGACCCTACTTGCAAAGATGAAAGCCAAATATTTACATCCCCATCACTAACTGCAGTTTTGGCATTCAGAATTTTAAACAGAAACTAAAAGCAATTATTTTAATTCTTGTTGGCAAATGGGAAAGTAAAATTTTACTTGTTAATAACTAGCGTCATAATGGTAACACTGTGGCACTTTATAATTGTAACTACTTGATTTTTTAAATCTGAATTTCAAGAACAGAAAATAGTTTTACCTAACATATTGATTTACTTTACTCTGCTAGCCTAACTATAAATACCAGCTCTGAAACATCCAAAGCAAAACAAAAAATGCACATATGAAATAATAATAATAATAATAATAATAATAATAATAATAATACATTATTTTTATCACAGGCCTCTGCTGACACAATTGGGGAGGCTTACAACATTAAAACACCATAAATATACAAATCCCAAAACCAACCCACCCCTTAAAATAGTATTAAACAAAGAACAATTAAAACAATGACAAAACAACAACAATTAAAACAACTAAAATAAGACGCAATGGCAGAGCAGACAACTGACAATAAATGTGGTAAAGAATAGGAGAAAGGATGGGCTAGCTCTTGAGGCCAGGATATCTAATCAGGAAAGGCCTGCTGGAAGAGATCCGTCTTAACAGCTTTTTAAAAGCTATTTAAGATGGTAATATGACGGATCTCATCCAGCAGGCCATTCCGTAATTTGGGAGTGATTGCTGAAAAGGCCTCTGGGCAGTTGCAGACAGCCTAGTTTTTATACCGAGGTGGGCCAATTTGCTTGTGAAGGATTAGTAGGAGACAAACCTGAGGTTGAAACTTGCTGGGAAGCATCACCAACCCATTGCAGATGTCCCCCGAAGTGTGGCCCCGCAACAGCTTGGGTGTCGAGCAGAGAAGCAGCAGTAGCTGCTTGATCTCTCCTCTGCATATCACGGGTTTGCTCCACTGCACCAACACCTGGAAGAACCACTCCTCGCAAGAGGTTATAAAGATCAGCCACAGTGGGCTGTTCAGAAACAGGGGCAGCCCCACCCTGAATCTCCACACCTGGAACCCTTTTTAGGATTTCCCATACATTGGCAATAGTGGGTTGCCCCGCCTCTATAGCTGAAACCACAGAAGGACCCGGTGTAGCAGGAAAGACCTGAGATTCAGGTACAGAAGGGGGGGCAGCACTTCTGTGTCAGGGTTACCAGAAGTGTTGGCAATAGGGCTGGCGGCTGTAGCCTGTAGCCCCTTCTGAGTGAGCTGATTGCAGACCGCAACACAGCCCTGCACTGTCTTGCCTAGTTGTGCAATCTGAGCAGTTATCTCATCATCTCTGTCAGTAGACTGGGAAGATCTCTTTGAAGCAGGGTGACTAGAGCCGGGCACCGCCGAAACAGCGCACCTCTTGGATTGAGCCTTACTGTGGGGCATCGTTCCCCCCAGTGGATAAAACACGGGTCCTAAGCACTATCACCCAACCAAGGATGATACCACCAGGCCAAAAGGCCGCCCTTGCCCAAGTCTCAACAAGAGACGCAAATAGCCAGGAAGTGTCGCTGGCAACCACCAAACCAGGGGAAAAGTGTCCACCAAGGGTCCTATTAGGCCCAAAGACAAAATTGCCTTTACACACACTCACCACTGGGAAGAGGTGTAAAAAACCCTCCCGAACCAGTGACGGGGTCCTGACCTTACCAGACCAGGGTAGCCAGGGTACCGCAGGGCCTGAGATCGAGTACCAGGTCCAAGCATCTGGTGAAGATGCCGATCGCAGCACCCACCTCGGATAATGCCCTCCGAGTGTTGGAGATGCGGCGGCCCTTTCAGGCCTGAGGGGACCAGCCCAAAGGCCTCACCTGGCCTAAACCTCCAACACCGAAGGGAGACTCAAAGCAAGAACTCCCTTCATGAAAATAATAAGTAAGTAATCAGCTATAGCCGATTGCAGCGAAGCCAAGGAAATTGCTAGGCCAAAGCCAAGCGAAAAGCCAGAGCACAGAGCAGAGTGATGTGACTCACTCAGGTCAAGCTCAAAAATGGCTGCCACCACGTGGCAGTACAGAGCTATAAAAAACAAACTCTCATGGGAAGTCTTGCAAGAGTACAATCACCGCAAGACTTACCAAACACAAGCAATCATTGTGATTGGGCCAAGCGTGCAGCCAACCAGAAGGTCCCTGCGCACTTGGCCAATCAGGCCTCCCATGTCCTTATATGGCCAGCACAACAAGCAACTCCTCCCGACTCACCAGGGGATGACTTTATCTTAAATCGAGAGAACACATTTGTAAATATTTAATTGGAGAATTAAAATGAGATGTGTATAAAGATAAGTATTTACTGTTATATTGATTTAAATATATAGAGGTATTGAAATATACATATATAAAAATAGAATTTACATTATGGTTATAATTTATCAGAGCCTTCTTCCCAGATAACAAAGGTTTAAATGTTCAGGGCAGTACACTTTAATGAGGGATTACATCACAGCTGATGGGATGGCAACTGGCTTTCACTTTAGTGGATCTCTTTGAAGAGTGTTGAAGTTCAAGTCTTTGAAATTTTCAGTTTAACATTAAATAGGTGATAGGTCAAATAAACGGCCCTTTATTCATCCAATTTACAAGTCTGGTCACTTTATTTCATGGTTGGGTATAGATAGTTGTTTTACAGCAGTTGTGACAGTGGCATTTTCCAAATCATTTTAATTGAATATTTGCTCAGTGTTCAAGGCACAACTTAGCACATTTTCCACCTCTAGAAGTTGAATTTCCATTTCTATGCTCCCAGCACTGTAAAACTACCTACCATCTCTCCCCTTAAAAACAATTGAACATATGGGCTCTATTATAAAATGCTATATCTGCTAGCAGAATGCTAATAACATTTGGCAGAAGCCTTAGGTTTCCAGCAGGAGAAGAAAAATAATTACTTCTATTTAAACAATAAAAACATTTACAAGAATAACATGAAAGTTTCACAAATTTCTGGTTACAGATGGGCTGAATGAGAACTACCTTCTGCTCCTTCCTGTCCACAGGGAACAAAGAGAACATACATTTGCCCTTGATTCAGTTTTGCGCAACAGTAAAACAAGCTAATTATGTAGAGTCAGATTGGCACCAAAGAATCCATTTGGGGAGAAAGATGGGGAAAATCATTGGGCCATCTTCTAAACTGATTTACACTGAAGGCAGTCATATTAATTCTAAATTGTTTATTAGATACAGCATATGTACATGTACGCAAAACTTGTTAGACCATTGTGTTTCTATTCCTAGGAAGATCACACATTACATTCATGATTGTTATAGTAGGAAGCAGCTACTTTTTTCTGTTGTATGACAGCATGAAATAAGACTATTTCTGACTACTGATCCACCAAGGCTCCTATTGTCTATTCAGGCTGGTAAATGGTCTTCCAGGTTCCCTGGAGAAGTCTTTCCAGTGCAGGGACTCTTTCACACTAGATAATTTTAGCCCTTTGATGCCACTTTAAATATCATGACAACTTTCTACAGAACCGTGGGGTTGCTAGTCTGGGAAGGTGCTAGACCTTTCTGACTGGAAATTCTTAATACTCTTCCCTAAATTGTTCCCTAAAACTCTTCCCAGAATTCCATGACAGTTAAAGTGGTGTCATAGTGGTATAACTTGTGTTGTGAAAGGCTCTAGGGATCTCAGATGCTTTTAAAACTAGAGGTGCTAGAGAGTGAATCTGGAACCTTCTGTATGAAAAGCTGTATGTTCTCTCATCTTTACCTGGTTGTTTTTTTTTTGTTTTTTTTTGGTCAACCTTTTACTGAGCCAGACATCTCTGCTTTTTGTGCACTACAGTCCTGCTGTGGGGTGATCATGAAGGCACAGCTTTACATTAAGTAACTGAATGAAAGTGTGTGTCAAGGTATGCCCTTCAAGTCTACAACTAAGGGCCTTTGCAGACTGCTAGAAATAGTGCAAATTGAGTCCACTTTAACTGTTCTGGCTCAGTGCTAGGGAATCATGGGAACTATATTTTTTCTGAGATATTGAACCTTCTCTGTCAGAGAGCTCTGGTGCCACAATAAACTACAGTTCCCATGATTCCCTAGCACTGAGCCAGGACAGTTAAAGTGGATTCAATTTGCACTATTTTTGGCAGTCTGCAAAGGCCCTCAGTGTATTAGACAGTAAGTTCAATAAGAGTATGGCAAAATTTATGTCCATGGTTAAGGTACTTTGATATAATATTGCTTTATCTTTTAAATATGAGACATTACACAAGCCACCTGGAAACTAGCATCCCATTCTTCATACAGTGACATTCTCCAAAAGTTTTAATCTTTTTTTTCTTCATATGCAGAACAAAATAAAACTCTTCTTAAATTAAGAACTGTGTTTGCCATCCGGAAGTCGGTGCTGAACAGATAAAAAGCAACAATAGAAATGTAAATCCAGCTCAAATCATTCCTTCTAGAGATGAAAAATTCAAAAATTATAAACATAGTCAATATAATAGCTGGGAACTGCATATTCTTGAATGTTCTCATTTAACAATAGTTTTGATTAAAAAGTTTGGCAAGCTAGGAAGAAAATAGAGTTTAAGTAATGAACAGGCCCTAATCAGTGGACTGGAAATTTCATATTATCGTGTGCTTAACTAGGGGAAGAGGGAGAAGAGAGAGAGATTTCAGAATGATGCCACTTTTCATTAATTGTTTAAGCTAATCAAACACAAAATCACTTTTTAAAAATGAAGATTATGACCTAGGGCAGAATACCTGCAAATTGTCAGAAGACTAAACATCTACAGTTGTGTTCCAGCTATTTAGAAAATCAAACAAGGATCCAAAGGGGATAACATCCAGTGGCCAAAATCTGACATCAGGGTTGTTTGTCATAAATTTGTTCATGTGGGGCTATGTGTTGATGTGATGACCCTTGCATTGAACAGCAACTGAAAGTAACCAAATGCATATCCAAAACCACAACCAAAGGAGTACCACCACCATTTTCAGCAGGGGCATATGAGAAGTATTTGCCAAGAATTTACATTCACATCCACAATGGTACTGTATGCCCAACTTCAACTCTGTGATCTGGAACTGATGACTTTATTATATGACCCCTGTTCTTGTCATGATCATATTAAAGAAAGGAAGTGCACATAGACTGGATTGGGATAATTCCCTTCCACACACCCCTTTATTGGCACAACCACGCTGTTGCTGGTCCCATATGCTCTCATCCACCTTCATCCTTAACCCTACCCCCTGCCTTATTCCCTACCCAGTATGCTGTGTGTGTGTGTGTGTGTGTGTGTGTTGTTTTTTTAATGCAATTTTGGACATATGATGTTGTGGTTTAAGAAACAATAAAAGAAAATAAAAGTACTTTAAAAGCCCCAAAGCTGTTCTGGATTTGAAGCATGAGAGCCAAGGAAAAGGGGGAGAGGGGAAGAGTAAACACTGACACCACATGACTGTGCAACACTGGGATTGCCACAGGAATAATTTACTGCACCTGAGGACTAGAGCCAGACATATGTGATTAGGAGCTTATTGACTTTTCCCCCCACTCAGATACAAGGTGTGAGCTAACCATACTTGGAAGACAAGACAGAAGTGAGAGCGAAATTACATAGTGAGATAGGTATCCCCAAAGGTGCTATTATCAAATATTTATAGAGGTTTAAAAGCTGCATGTGATAAAGTTCTGAATGTCAACCACTTCCCTAGATGAATTTACATACTGATGAAACATCAAGAGGATTTCAGCTGCAGATTTCAATAATTTATCAGTGGGTGGATGTCACTTTTCTTTCTTCAACAATGAAGAAGAAAGAAATGGAGATCAAGGTTTTGGTTGAACTATGGTAGGACAAGAGATACAGCCATCCAGATATTGTTGGGTGACAACTCATAATATTCTTCAGCATTGGCTCTGCTATTTAGGGCTAATGGGAGTCCAGTAACATTTGTAGGGCCACAACATTACCAGCCCTGGACTAGTTTCAATTTGCTTAAATACACTCAATACAACTAATTGACAGAACAAATGACAGTGATCCTGTTCTAATCATGAAAAAGAATCTCTCAGATGTGATAGTCCTCGTGCATTTTCAGACCTCCTGAGCCTCGTTGGAAAAAGAAATATTCCTTGCTTTAAAAATCTGCACAAGATTACAAGATTTTTTTTGGGGGGGGGGGAATGGAGTCAGCAAAAAACTATGTGCAAAATGTAAACAGATAACATCTCTACAACTAAAAATGTATGCACCAGCACACTTTACACAATTGGGGGGGGGATTGTGTAGCTTGGTTAAAATGTATAAATAAATGCATACATTCACCCCTCCATTCTTGCAGACTTCATGTCTGCAGTTTTATATATTCACGGAGGGGTGACCTCCATTTAAAACAATGGGGTATGCTCCCATGGGCACACCCCCTTCAAGCCAATAGGGCTTGAATATTCACGAATCTCTGTTTTCATGAAGGAGTCCTGAATGGATTCCCTATGAAAATGGAGGGCCAACTGTATTTTAAGGGGAAATGTGCACAAAATATGTCTGGATTTCAGAGGAAGAAAAGAAAGTTTTCTAGCCCTATATGGTGGGGGGGATAAGAAAAAGATGCAAGTAGGATTTGAGAAATGAAATGCCATAAAATTTAGACTGAAAAATCATCCATCCTTACCCTGCTCAAGCAAAATGCATGGGTATAAATCACATCACCCCTTTGTTCTTGTTGTGTGCTTCCAAGTCATTTCCAATTTATGGTGATCCTAAGTCAAATCTATCATGGAGTTTTCTTGGCAAGATTTGTTTAGAGGAGGTTTGCCATTGCCTTCCCTTGAGGCTGAGAGATTGTAACTCACCCAAGGTCACCCAGTGGGTTTCATGGATAAATGGGGAAGTGATCCCTGGTCTCCAGAGTCATAGTCCCAAACTCAAACCACTATGCCATGCTAGTTCTGTACCTCATCTCTTAAGTGCACTTAAAGTGCAAATGGGAAGAGTTTGCCTTTGTTGATGCTCAACATTTTGGGGGAAGTGAGTCATGAAAGCCTTCCAAACCAATTGTCTCCAACTCAGTAGGCCTTAGGAACATGTCATCATCTTTAAGATACATCAGAGTGTCCACAAGTTTTCCTTAGCTATTAACTTTCTGTACATATTCTCCAAACAGATCAAACAATCAATTTAATAACCAGCAATGCCATTATCTGATATACAACTAACATAGATCCCAAAAAACAAACAGGGAGAAGAAAGCAAAACAAAAAATTCTACAACCATATGCTGGTAAAAAATATTCTTACTTGATCTCCCAGAGAATGACAAAATGAGGTTTCAGGAGGGAAGAATTATCTGGTTATTCACTGGGAATGCAAAATTTTCAAAAAGGAGGAAGCCGGAACAGAGTGAGCACATAAATCCCCAAACCCCCATTGCCTCTGCATCTATGTGCTACTCAAATGTACGTACTTAGGAATACACATGCATTCTATTAATATATGTAATGTCTCCAAATGACTAAAGCTCATTTGTCCATATTTTTCCCATGTTGTTGTTGTTGTTGTTGTTGTTGTTGTTGTGTGCCTTCAAATCATTTCTGAATTATGGTGACCCTAAGGCAAGTCTAACATGGGGTTTATGCCCATTTAAACGTTTTTTTTTTTTTTACATTTTAAAGTATATGTATGGTGTGGTGTGGATTGGTGCATGCTTTATTTCTTAGAAAAATCCTGTGAGCCTTAGAAATGTGCAGCTGCCTGAGATGAGGTAAGTATTTTCTCACAAGATATCTCAGAAAGTGTGAAATTTTATTTTTCTCAAAATGGTCACACTGAATGATTCCCCCTGCCATACTTGCAAGGATTAAGAAAGTATCAGAACAGGCCCAAAATAATTTCATACACACATGCACACATACATACACACACATAAGTGTGTCAAACCAGCTTTGTTATATATTTTTTTCAACTTTTGTTAACTGACTTGCCCCTTGAGAAAAGTCTGAATAAAAACTGAAATCAATCTGTGCATGGAAACCCATATCCCCAATGCAGACTGCTGTTACTGGATTGAGGATTATGTTTTATCCTTTTCTCTCTTGAGGAAACTGTTATAAATGAAAGGAATGAAGATAAAACATCCAGTGAGATTATAAATTGATTACATCATGGTTTTTGTTCCTATATCTTAAGCAGATGTTACCAGAGGCCCTTTCATTTTGCATAATTACAGCATCATGATTTCATTCAACTGCCATGGTTCCATCTTGTAGAATCATGGGGTTTATAGTTTGGTGAGACACTACAGATCTTTGATTGAGAATTTTAAATACCCATTCCTGAACTGCCAATGGAGAGCCAGTGTGGTATAGTGCCAGACTAGGAATGTAGTACTAGGACTTTGGGAGACCATGGTTGAAATCTCCACTTGGCCATCAAACCCACTTGCATAAAGCCTTGAGCAAGTCACACTTTCTTAGTTTAAAAGGCAGGCAATGGCAAACCTCTTCTGAACAAATTTTGTTATGAAGACCCCTTGATATGGTTGCCTTCAGTCAGAAATATCAGGAAGGAATGCAGCAACTGTAAATCCCAGAATTCTGTAGTTCAGCATCATGACAATTAAAGTAGAATCATAATGCTTTAATTGTGTAGTATGAAAGGGCCCCAGACTTCATGCTTTCCTAGGACATATGTCCCTAGACACATCAGAAGTTTATTTCCACCTTTAGCGAGAAAGCCTTTCCTTTAGAACTAATGGATGGCATTATAATTGGATCTTTGTTCTGGCTAGTGAAGCATTCACATAATATTCCCGGACAGGGAAAAGCTTACAGGACCAGACCAAGAAAAAATGAATTTCTTTTTAACTGATGTCAATGTAAAAAACAAAACAAAACAAAAACTAAAGGCTGTTCTGGAGGGAAAGAAGGAAATACTGTAGAAAGGAATGTGGAAATATCCAGGCAAAGAGAGAAATGAGGAGGCAGATCAGGATGAGAAAACAAAATTGAAGAAAGGCCATATAACAGATTATATGTAGTGTTGTACTAACTGAAATATAGGAAAAGAAGAAAGAAAAGGGTCTTAAGTGAAAAGGTTTTTGATTTCCCCCCCCCCCTCAGAAGCAGTGAGATCAGTTATGATTGTGGTTACAGGATAGTTTTCCCAGGAAAATGGTAGTAGGCAGAGGTTCAAAAGTAGGCACTGGAGAACATGCTTCCAAAAACAAGTAAGCAAATCCACTTACAAGACTTCTCTTAGACGATACAATCCTTTCAGAGGTGTAGATGCAATTATCATTTTTACAAAACAAAAGCAAGGGTATATGTTGAAAGAAGATTTCCTATGAAACAAAGACATTTTATTGTTAATAATGTGTATATTTTTTCCCCAGCATGAATTTCTTCTTCCTATTTTTCCTCAGAACAATTCTATCAGGTAAGTGAGGCTGAGAATGAGAGAAAGAAAGAGTGACTAGCCAACAGTCACCAACTAAGATTCATGACTTGCAGATTGATTTCCCAGCAACAGACTGGCTGTCTTAGAGCTGAAGAGCTGCCTAGGCTATTTGTCTTAAATGCTATGTTCTAAATGCTGGTATGTTGGAATAACATTGGGATACATTTCCATTTCTGGAGGCTAAACATTTTTGTCCTAACTGCCAACCCTTACCAAACTAGCAAAAGATAAGATGGTACCTAAGAAACAGCAGCAAAATGTAGGAAGAAATAAAAGTTATCACTAACACTTATAGTATGCCTGTGGTGACCATGCCAAAAGACTAACTCTTTGGCACAGACCATACAACTTTCAGTCTCTTCTTATAACCAACATCTGTTCAATTAGCTGGGCCTAGATATTAACAAGTGTCTTCATGCTGTACAACATTCAGCCTGAGAGTAAAGAGTTATAGTCAGCTAGACTCCAGGGGACTGTCCTAGCTCCTCATTGTTGCTTCTATGAAAATTACTTGTTAAAGGATGATCAAAATGTATAGATTAACTGAAGGAGAAATATAGTCCAAATCTAACCAAATAATCCAATAAATTGGTGTTTAAAGTGAGTTAAAATAATAGTTAATGAGTGTGCACAATAGAATGAGGATCAAACTCTTTAAACCAGGGGTAGGCAATCTTTCCCCTTTAAGGGCCGATGGACTTCAGCTCCCAGAAGCCTCAGCCATGTTGGCCAATAGTCCCATGTTGACCAATAGCTCCTGGGATTCTGGGAGCTGAAGTCCCTCGGCCCTTAAAGGGGAAAGGTTGCCTACACCTACCTTAAACCATCATTGCTGGCCTTTACATGAAATAAATTAGGAGAGCAGCTAAACCAGTTTAATGTTCTTTGGTATTCTGCATAAGCAACCTGCTTTGGTGAGGAATAATGGAGAGGGATGAGAAGTGAATCCATTTTGACAAGTTTTATACCAAAAGTGAGGAGATTATCACATGGAGGACAGGATAGGGATGGAATCACTCCCCCATCCTTATCCTGTCCATGACCTGAGTGAAAGTGCTTGTGCAAATCACTGTCACACTGCAGTGGGCTGAAAAGCACTTTCAGCTGTCATGGTATTAATGGATACTTCTGTTCCTACAAAAGACTGCAAATGATGGCTGAAAGTGCTTCAGCTGATGGCTGAAAGTGCTTTTTAGCCCGCTTCAGTGTGAAAGTGATTTGCACAACCACTTTCACTCATGCTTCCATGCCAGGTCAAGTACAGGTTAAGTGTGAAAGTCTTTCCAGTGATCGGGCAGGAAGGACAGAACAGGGATGGGACAGGGATGGGACAATTCCTCATATGATAATCTTATCAGAAATGGTAATGCATCAGGGGGATTACACTGTTGTCCACCGCACCAAAGTCCCCTCTCAAGTATAAGTATGAAACAGAGCCCACAACAATCAGGCTTTTTTTTTTTTTTTTTTAATGTAAGTGACTGGATGGTTCATTTCTGTTTTGACCAAAAAAAAAAAAAAAAGCAGCTATTTGATTCCCAAATAAGGTGCTGTAGAAATAGCATTAAATGGATAGGGATATTCTCTGGAGGTTCCTAAGGCATGCACCTGTCCATATTTTGGTCATCTTTACCAGTGATGGATTTTGAGGGGGCTTAGAGAACATGGTGAAGGATGGCAAGCCTCAGGTAGCCCACTGGGCACGGATAGACATGGGAGACTGCAGCTGCTCCACAGTACTATGGAGAGGGGACTTTAGTTGTTGAGGAGAGTTTTGGTTAATGTGAAGGAGAAAAGGATACCAACCTCCACATTGAATGAGAAAATACATATAAAAATGTAAGGTTGACTTACACCTGAATATGCCACTAACAGGATGCCAGTCTTAGGTCTAGTCTACACTGCAGAAATAATGCAGTTTGATACTGATTTAACTGCCATGGCTCAATGCTATGGAATCCTTGGATTTGTAGTTTTGTGAGGTATTTAGCCTTCTCTGTCAGAGAGAGCTTTGATGCTACAACAAACTAGAAATCACAGCATTAAGCCATGGCAGTCAAAGCAGTGACAAACTTCATTATTTCTGCACTCCAAATTAGACCTTGATGTGCTTTCTTATGGAATCAAAAGAAAGCTTTCAGACCAAATCTTTGAACTATTTCTGGTACCTCTTGAACAGACAGGTCAGATTTCTATATTCGATGTATATTTATCCAACAGTTTTGAACTGACCTTATAATTTCATAAATGGTGATCCTTCATATATTCATACAAGTTCAGAAGCTATTGGAAAATTTGGCTTTTTCTGTGAAGTGCTGTTTTTGGTCAACTTTTCATGGAGCTAGGTGTGCAGCAGATTTTAAAGGTTTTATGTGCTATTACTCAAACCTCTGTTTCATTTAACACAATGCTGGGTACATTTTCTAGGCTATGAAAGCTAATAGTGAATTGGAATAGCAAATAGAGTTGTAATAGCAATTAGAGAACTGAGGCTTTAGTAGTCTGCACATTCTTGTTATTCATGACCTTCATATTACTCATATGATTATTTTATCTTTTTCGTAGTAAGCTTTTACTCCTGTAGATTTATCTATGTAAAGCAGTGCATTTTTTAGTAATCCCCAATCTTTATCCTTTTTAATCAGCCTACCCCTTTCCTCCCTGATGTTTTCTAATTCTATCTTTTGCTGCCAGAATGGAATGATATTTTTCTTGGTTTTAGCTCTCTTCCTTTTTTTTTTTTTCTACCATGATATCTGGCAGCAGAGCCACAAGAAACAAACAAACAAAAAGCCTAGTTAAAAATGGAAAATTTTATGCTTCTTGTATAAAAGTGTGCGAGCATTTCAGTGTGGATATCCCTTCCTTGCATCCTTAAGAAGGACTAATTTTGGTCTGAACTACAGTAAATAACTTTTTAAAATTATTCTCTCTCCCACTGTAGCTCAGACCAAATTCAATCTGAAAGAGAGTTTGGAACAAATTATGATATACAGAACAGGAATACCCACGGGCGGAGATTATTAAAACCAATGCATTGTCATGGATGGATCATTTCCTGATCAAAGCTGAACTTAGAACAACTGACGGCCCACCACTGGTCTGCCCTTGAAGGCTAATGGAACCAATTGGATTCCAGAAAGCCTTAGAGGGTTTAATGGTTGGTAATGCCAGTTATTCTGTTGAAGCTTTGGTTAATAGCTGGAACACCGACCTCGCCAAGGCTATCGACACAATCACTCCCAAGCATCTTTTCCAACCCGCTTCTACCCGTATGCAATGGTATACCAATAAGCTTAGGAAGATGAAGTGAATTGGACAACGACTAGAGCTCATCTGGTGGAAAACTCAACTCTTATCTGATAAGACTCATCATAGCAAATGTCTTTGTTCCTATCGAGAGGCAATACATGCAACACAGAAATCTTTCTTATCTGCATATATTGCATTTGCAAAGTCCGGTCTAGCAGAGCTGTTTGGGGTGTTGGGAGAACTGACACAGGTTCCACCGGTCCAGAACCCACTACTTAACCCAACAATGGCCTGCTGTGATGTGTTTAACAACTTCTTTGCAGATAAAATCTCTCAGATAATAGCCGACTTAGATGCCAGTGTTGCAACAGAATCAATTGATGAGGTGTCCAGCAACTCCGTTGATGAAATTATACTGATTCAGTTTCAATCTGTGAGTACCGATGATGTGAATAAGCTCCTTGCTAGAATGAGAAAAACAACCTGCCCTCTTGACCCTTGCCTGTCATGGCTGGCCATCCAGGGGGATGATGCCTTAAGGATGCTCCTTAGAGAAGGTCATGTTCCACCCTGTTTGAAGGAAGCAGCGGTTAGGCCACTTCTGAAAAACCTTCCCTGGACCCCCTGGATATGAATAGCTACAGGCCAGTCTCTTTACTACCTTTTCTGAGCAAAGTGATTGTGAGGGTTGTTGGTCTTCAACGCCAAGCTTTTTTGGAGGAAACTAATTATCTAGATCCATTTCAAACTGGCTTTAGGACAGGATTTGGAGTTGAGACTGCCATGGTCGCCTTAGCTGATGACCTTCATCTGGGCATCGACAGGGGTAGTGTGACCCTGCTGGTGCTCCTAGACCTCTCAATGGCTTTTGACACAATAGATCATAACATCCTCTTGGATTGCCTGAGTAGGTTAGGAATCGGAGGCACTGCATTAAAGTGGTTCCGTTCCTTCCTCTTGGGCAGATTCCAGAGGGTGTTGCTCGGGGACAGTTGCTCTACTAGGAAAGAGCTTAATTGTGGTGTCCCTCAAGGTGCCATCCTGTCCCCAATGGATCATCTGGAGACATGGGGTGCAGTGTTATCAGTATGCTGATGACACCCAGATATATTTCTCAATGTCTTGGTCATCAGCCTCAACTTCAGGTGGCATCTCTCCTCTCAATGATTGTCTTAAGCTAGTAATGGACTGGATGAGGAAAAACAGATTGAGACTGAATCCAGATAAAACAGAGGTACTTACAGTAGCGTCCCTGAAACCAGGTATCGGGATGCAACCTGCAGTCCTAGATGGGGTCACACTCTCCTCTAAGGACTGTGTTTGCATTCTGGGGGTGCTCCTGGTTTTGTTGGTTCAGATGGTAAATTAGTTAAATGAGACAGTTAGTAGCACCTGTTATCAGCTTCAGCTGATATGCCAGTTGCACCCTTCCCTGGAAGTTGGGGACCTTGAGACTGGTAACCTCTTGTCTTGATTTCTGTAATGCACTCTACATGGGGCTACCCTTGTGCTTGGTCTGAAATCTTCAATTAATACAGAATATGGCAGCCAGGTTGGAACAATGAGAAGAGACTATATAGCATCAGTTTTAAGATCACTTCACTGGCTGCTCATTAGTTTCCAGGCACAGTACAAGGTGTTGGTTATCACCTTTAAAACCCTAAATGACTTGGGTCCGATCTATCTTCAGGACCACCTCCTTCCGTATAATCCTCCCAGTGCACTCAGGTCCTCTGGGAGGAATTTGCTGCAGCGTATAAAAACTACACTGTCTGTGACCACCAAGATTATGGAATGGCCTGCCAGATGAGATCTGTCATATCACCAACTTAACCAGCTTTAAAAAGGCTGTTAAGATGGATCTCTTCCAGCAGACCTTCTCTGGATAGATATCCTGGCCTCTAAGAGTCAGTTCATTCTTCTCCCTTAATTCTTCATCGCAGTTATAGTTATTTGTTATTTGTTTGTCTGCTTGTGTGTTATGGTGCTTTATTTAAGTATGTTTTAAATTGTTCTATTGTTTAATATACTTTTAAGTGGTGGTGGGTTTTGAGGATATATATTGCATTTTTACTGTATTTTAATGCTGTAAGCTGCCCCGGTTGTGTGTGCAAAGGGGTGGGATAAAAATTTATTATTATTATTATTGTTATTATTATTGTTGTTGTTGTTAGACAACATTAGACAGTAGAAATGAAATATATGGTAGGATGATATTTGAGCTTTATATAGTGATACACCCCCTGATAATGCTAAGTAGTGTTAAATGTGAAAAACCAGAATGGAGTACAAATGAGTTTCATCAGTTGATTAACAACATGTCTGACATAGCAAATACAACTGATTGCTGGGCCTGCACATATATGCCTTCTACCCAAACAAAAGGGTTACCAGTAAAAGTAATTTTCATCATGGGATTAGTAGGTTGGAATAAAGCCGATTCTACACAGTGACTAAGCACTGAGAGGATAGAGGAGGGCTGCAGAGGCTAGAAGAACACCTGCCCCACCGCATTCCACCAGTGCTGAGGGGATAGAGGATGGCTGCGGAGGCTTTCAAACATCTGCCCCACTGCCCTACACCAGTGCTGAGGGGATAGAGGATGGCTACGGAGGGTTTAAGAACACCTGCCCCACAGCTCTCCACCAGTGTTGAGGGGATAGAGGATGGTTGCAGAGGCTTTAAAACACCTGCCCCACTGCCCTCCACCAGTGCTGAGGGGATAGAGGATGGCTCTGGGGGCTTTAAGAACACCTTCCCCACTGCCTTCCACCACTGCTGAGGGGATAGAGGATGGATGCAGAGGCTTTAAAACACTTGCCCCACCACCTTCCACTGAGAGCCGGGCTGGGACTTTCCATCAAGCTGCCCAGCTGAGGACAAGCTGACCTTTTTATCAAGCTGCCCAGATTTCTGTGAGCAAAGCCCAGCTCTCTTACCATCTGGGTCATCATGGGAGTTGGGTTAAGAGTGTTGAGTCCAGGAGGGGTATTAGTTACCCCAACTCCTCCTTTCCACCAGCGGTGGTGGTGACGAATACGTGGCCCTATTGTTCCCTTTATTAGCTGAGGTCAGGAATGATTTGGGGGTTAAAATCGGAGTTGTGCTGGGGAAAGGGAGGTATGGTTGGAATGGAGTGAACAGATGTTACAAAAGAAGGTGGGAACCTGCAGTTCACTCTGTCCCCCAGAATGGATTGGAGAGTATACCAACCATTCCACAGAACCTTACTTTGCTCCTCTGCAATGCCAGGTTGGTCAAAAACAAAACTCATATCATCTATGATCTTTTAGATGCGGATGCCGACCTGGCTTGCTTCACAGAAACCTGGCTGGGAGAGGATAGCACCATCACTTGGGCGCAAGCCCTCCCAGCCTGGTATTCTGTGAGTGAGCAGGTAAGGAAAAGTGGGCAGGGGGGTGGAGTGGCTCTGCTTTATAAGAACAATTTGACTATGATCAGGATACCTGTCCAGAACAAAGTCCACTTTGAGTGTATGTACCTTAGCCTGAGGACCAGGGATAGTTTGGGGATTCTGCTAGTATACTGACCACCCAGTTGTCTAACACAGTCCCTAACCAAGCTGACACAACTGGTCTAAGAGTTGCTGTTGGAGTCGCCCAGATCTTTAGTTCTGGGTGAGTTCAACATCCCACTTGAGACCAGCCTATCAGATCTAACAGGTGCAGCTCAGGAGTTCATCGAAACCATGCCAAACATGGGCCTATCCCAATTAGTCATCAGGCCCACACATTGTGCAGGTCACACCCTTGATGTGATCTTTAGTATGGAACAGGAATATCCATGGGTGGAGGTTATTAAAACCACCACATTATCATGAATAGATCATTTCCTGGTCAAGACTGAACTAAGAGCCTCTATCTGCCCCACCGGGGGTGGTAGACCCATTAGAATAGTCTGCCCTCGAAGGCTAATGGAACCAATAGGATTCCAGAAAGCCTTGGAGGGTTTAATGGTTGGTAATGCCAGTGACCCTGTTGAAGCTTTGGTGAATACTTTGAACACCGATCTCACCAAGGCTATTGACACAATTGCTCCCAAGCGTCCTTTCCAACCCGTTCCAAATCAGAATAGTATACACCTTAGAAAAATGAAGCGGGTTGGACAACAACTAGAGTGCACCTGGCAGAAAATTCGACTCTTATATGACCATACTCATCATAGGAACTTTCTTTGGTCCTATCAAGAGGCAATACATGCAACACAGAGATCTTTCTGTTCTGCACATATTGCGTCTGCAGAGTCCCATCCAGCAGAGCTGTTTAGGGTGCTGGGGGAGCTGACTCAGGTACCTCCTGCACAGAACCCATTACTTAACCCTACAACAGCCTGCTGTGATGCATTTAACAACTTTTTCACAGATACAATCTCTCACATAAGAGCCAACTTAGATGCCAGTGTTTTGACAGAAACAAATGATGAGGTGTCCAATGACTCCGTTAATGGAATTATCCTGAATCAGTTTCAATCTGTAAGTACCGATGACATGGACAAACTCCTTGGTAGAGTGAGGAAAATGACATGCCCTCTCGATCCTTGCCCTTCATGGCTGGCCGTCGGATGTGTGTGTGCCTTGAGGATGTTCCTTAAGGACATCATCAATGCATCCCTCAGGGAAGGTCATATTCCATCTTGTTTGAAGGAAGCAGCTGTTAGGCCACTTCTGAAAAAACCTTCCCTGGACCCCCTGGATATGAACAACTACAGGCCAGTCTCCTTGTTACCATTTCTGAGCAAGGTAATTGAGAGGGTGGTTGCTCTTCAACTCCAAGCTGTCTTGGATGAAACCGATTATCTAGACCCATTTCAAACTGGCTTTAGGACAGGATTTGGAGTTGAGACTGCCATGGTTGCCTTGACCGATGACCTGTGTCTGAACATCGACAGGGGTAGTGTGACCCTGTTGGTGTTTTTAGACCTCTCAATGGCTTTTGATACGATAGATGATGGCATCCTCTTGGATTGCCTTAGTGGGTTAGGAATTGGAGGCACTGCGCTGCAGTGGTTGCATTCCTTTCTCTCGGGTAGGTCACAGAGGGTGCTGCTCAGGGACAGTCGCTCCAGTAAAAAGGAGCTCACCTGTGGTGTCCCTCAAGGCACCATTCTGTCTCCGATGCTGTTTAACATCTATATGAAGCTGCTGGGTGAGATCATTCAGAATCATGGAGCTGGGTGTTATCAGTATGCTGATGACACCCAGATCTGTTTCTCCATGTCTCGATCATTGGCCTCGAATCCCGACGGCATCTCTTCCCTCAATGAATGCCTTAAGGCAGTAATGGCCTGGATGAGGAAAAACAGATTGAGAGTGAATCCAGAAAAAACAGAGGTGCTCACAGTAGTGGCCCCGAAACCTAGAATTGGGTTGCAACCTCCGGTCCTGGACAGGGTGATACTCTCCATAAAGGATTGCGTTCTCAGTCTGGAGGTGCTCCTTGACTCGTCGCTCCTGATGACAAATTAGGTAAATGTGACAGTCAGGAGTGCCCAAAGGAAGGTTCTTTCACAACCCCCAGATTGTGAACACACCTTCCCTCCAATGGCACCACCTTTTGTCTGGGTGTGAGTTGCTTTACAATCACAAAGCCACTGCTTTTGCTGTTACTTGTTTAGAATCTAAACTGGCTTCCTGCAACCCACATCCCTCCATATGTTGTGGACTGCAATTACTACTGTCCCTGAGTGTCAACCATGCTGGTTGGGGCTCATTGAAGTAGTGGTCTACAACATCTAGAGGAAAAGTCTACCTGTTTATTACATTTATACCTTGCTTTTCCTTCAGTGAGCTTAGGGAGGTGTACATGGCTCTCCTCCCCACTTTATCCATACAATAGCTCTATGGGGTAGATTAAGCTGAGAGATATAATGGCTGCTCCAAACTTAAGTTAGCTTCATGATCGATTGGGAACATGAATGTGGACTTCTCAAATCCCAGTCCAACACTCTTAACATATAGACTGCATTGGCTCTCTAAATTATTTTACCTATTGCACAATCATTGTCCATTATATAGCCCAAGATTGAACCTGCCCGTCACTTGAGAACATAAGCCCAAGGATGTCCTTGTGGGATGGACAGGTGAGATATACATTTTAATATACTGTTTCCCCTCAATTTCCAGCCTGGTACATAATAAATTTCTTCATTTATTTTTTCTTTTCTTTTTTTCTTTTTAGAGTGATACAAGGCACAAATTCTGTTTGAATCAGGAAACAGCAAATGATTAGTGACAGGACATTGAAATTATAGTGCTGTTATAGCACTATAATTCCACTTTAACTATAATATCTGCATCTTATGGGATCCTGGGGTTGGTAGTTTGGTGAGGCACCAGAGCTCTCTGGCTGGGACATCTAAACTTGTTGCTGTGTGCCTTCAAGTCACTTCTGACTCATGGCAAGTTGCCTTTCTTGGTAAGAATTATTCAGAGGGAGTTTGCCATTGTCTTCCTGTGATGCTGGATCAGTGTCACTTGCCTAAGGCCACTCAGTGAGTTTCCATGACTGAGTGGAGATTCAAATCTTGATATCTCAGAGTCGTAGTCCAACACTCAAACCATTACATTACACTGGCTCCTTGAATACCTCTCCCTAAACCACAAATCCCAGGATTCCATGGGCAATCAAAGTGGGATCATAGCGCTATAAAGAATGTGTAGTGTGAAGGGGTCCCTTCTGTGTATAAAGGCACAGAATTTAGGGAGGGGAACCACCCCAAAATTTGGAATGCAAGTTCCATAATATCCCAGGTTGCATGTGTGGAGATTCTGTACATATTATCTAAAAACAAATCTTGCTGCCACCACCTGATCAATTATCTCCCCCACCATAGTAATACATAGGGACTTTGCTGGGGGATTTCAGATATTTTCCCTTGCCAATTTAGGAAAGAACTAGCCAAGCCAAGGCATGTGAAAAAGGAGTGCAAGGAGGCAGAGTACTTTAAATAAAAGCTTTATTCTAGCTAAAGGAGTTAAAGCACAAAAGGATATAACTACATGAAGGACCAACTTGTCTTCCAGGCACAAACAGAAAGTGTAAGTTACAGAGTACAATCATTTCAACCAAACCATTAAATCAAAACCAAATCTTAATGCCACTGACTGGTACATGTTCCTAATTTTACTCACACTTCAGATTGAATTTGCAGTCATTTATATTTCTGGATAGCTGGAAACCTGGACTCCATTGTCCAGCTCCACTAGCTTCCCCATGGTCTGCCTCACAAGAGTCAGAGACCACCACCAGCCAACAGAGAAGTAGGCTGAATGGCTGACAGACCCCAGACAGACAAAAGCCTCATGTTGCATCCAGGCTTTTTAAAACTTCTCTGTCAGAACTATCTCAAAGGTCTGTACTTCTCCCCAACTCCCCATCTCATTGGACACTTGCCATCTCATCAGCTGTGATGTAATCCCTCATTATAGTGTACTGCCTCCAACATTTAACTCTTTGTTATCTGGGAAGAAGGCTCTGATGAATGGAGGGACTCTCATTTATCACAGCATGGTTTTCTGAAAACCATTGATGAAAAAGTAATTTCCCCAAGCTCTTGTGTGCTCCATATATTTTCCTTTCAGATTCATAAAGTCACACCAAGAGCTTCTGTATGAGGACATTGCAACTCACTATGTTTATGAGAGAAATGAAAGTGAGGAATTGCAGTGGGGTAGCCTGGCCACAAACAATCGCTCTTTCATCTTTAAAAAGGACAGTAGTAGTTAGTGTAACTGCTCTTAAACCTTACATTGAGCTGTTGTGGAGAATAATTTATAGAGCTATCCTTGAAACACTTGTACAACAGGGGACCCATTAATGCAAATAGAACTCACAAGAAGTGAAATGTTTTGTTGATTCAGAGTCTACAAGATTGCTCAGGACTTTAAAGGAAACTGGTTTATGTGCATATGCTATAATGAGCTTTGCTTTGATAAAACAGGAGAAAGGGGTTGTTGGGGGAATGTATGTGCTGTTGTTTTTCACAAAAGGAAAGTGCCTGAGAGAGATAAAGGGATTTGTTCAAGGTCAAAAAGGGCATATGACAAAACCAGGAAAGTACAACCAGATTTCAGTAGCTCTTTTCTAGTCACACAAGTGCATTTCTAGAAAAAGTGTGGCTTCACAATGTGTGATTTCACATCAGGATTACTGGAAAACTTTACCTGTTGTTTTAAAAAGACTGAGGATTTTGTGAGAATTCATACTTTATTAATTCTTAGACTGTGTTTGCCTTCAGTAATCTGTGGGTTCCACAAATATGATGAATTACAAAGTCCCTTTCCCCCTTATTCTCATGTCATCTTGTGCACTTTTAGAATAGTCATAAAATCTTTAAGGATGCATAATCGTTCCTTTGAGACACCACTCTACTGTAAATCGATTTATTTCTTTATTTAAGCTCATTAAAACAAATGTGGCAATTATCAAGGAACACTTCCTTCTTTCTCATAGCTCTTCTCTACTCCACACTGTTTTATAGATTTTAGTGTGTGTGCATGCAGGAACATGTGCATGTGTGCTAAATTATTTTTTCAATAGCTATGCTTTTCCTATTCTCCATCACATTTGCTTATTTCTGACTTTGCTGCAGGGCTTTTTTGCCTCCTGATTACTGTACTATGAAGGAACTAAAAATCTGGAAGACTATCACAAAAGACAGGGAAAGATATAGACTTTAGAATAATTGAATAATAGAGTTGGAAGAGACCCCAAGGGCCATCCAGTGCAATCCCCCGCCAAGCATCAATACACAATCAAATCATTCCTGACAGATGACTATCCAGCTTTTGTTGTTGTTGTTGTTGTTTAAAAAAACTCCAAAAAAGAAGACGCCACCTCTCTCCCAGTCAGCCTGTTCCACTGTTGAACAGCTCTTACTGTCAGGAAGTTCTTCCTAATGTTTAACTGGAATGTAACTTGAATCTTACTCTCTGGAGCAGCAGAAAACAAGTATATGACATTTATTCACATATTTAAACATGCATATCATGTCACCTCTTAACCTTCTCTTCTCCAGGCTAAATATATCCAGCTCACTAAGCCACTTCTTAAAGGTGTCCAGACCTTTCATCATTTTGGACGGCCTCCTCTGGGCATTCTTCAGCTTGTCAACATCCTTCTTAAACTGTGGTGTCCAGAACTGGACACATTATTCCAAGTAAGGTCTGACTAAAGCACAATAGAGTGGTACTATTACTTCCTTTGCCCCTAGTCACTATACCACTATTGATGCAGCCTAAAATTTCATTGGCTTCCTTAGCTGCTGTATCACACTGCTGACATGTTCAGCCCGTGGTCCAATAAGACTCCTAGATCTCTTTTGCACTACCATCAAGTCAGGAGTCCACTATCCCATATCTGTGCATTTCATTTTTACTGCCGAAATGCAGCAAAACCTACATTTTTTCCAGTTGAAATTCATTTTGTAAGTTTTCGTCCAACTTTCTAATCTGTTAAAGTATTTTTGAATTTTTATCCTGTCCTCTGGGGTATTAGCTACCCCTCCTAATGTAGTGTCATATGCAAATTTGATATGCATGCCCTCTATTCTATCATCCAGGTCATTGATAAAGATGTTGAATAGCACTGGGCCCAGGACAGAACCCTGTGACATCCCATTAGTCACTTCTCTCCACAATGAGAAGGAACCATTTCTGAGTATTATTTGGGTTTGGTTGGTCAACCAATTTCAAATCCACTTAATTGGCAAATTCTAGCCCACATTTTACTATTGTTTTTACAATGATATCATGGGGAATCCTTGTCAAAGGCCTTACTGTAATCAAGATACACCACATACACAGCATTCCCTTCATCTTCCAAGTTTGTGACTCTATTAAAAAGAGAGAGAGAGAGAGAGAGAGAGAATTAGTCTGGCATGGCTTGTTTTTGAGAAACTCATGTTGACTTTTAGTGAACAGGACATTTGCACCGGCACAAATGACATCGTATGCCTCTTTATGGGTGATAAATTGGCCACAACTTTATGTATCTGTACAGGGTCATAAACCATTTCGTTAACAATTTGCATTAACCATAATTTAAACTGTTCTTGACACATGTGTCCATGTATATAATAAATTGGCTGGCACGTTAAACCAAGACCTCTGCAACATGTGTCAATAACAGCAAGTTCCAATTCAATGCATAGCCAAATAAAGCATCTCTCCCCAACCGAAAATGATGTCATAGCCTATCCCATGACGTAACCTGGCTATGACATCCTCAACTTAGTTGGTGACGTCATAGGGAAATTTTGTTAACCCAAATAACGCATACTCTTCATCCTGATTAAATTGATTCAAATTTGGTAATTTCGATTAACTGAATTATCCCTGGGGGAGGGTCCCTGCCCACCACAGGAGGGGGCCAGCCTAGCTTGGCATCCCCTCCCTCTCAGGAGAGCTCATTCCAAACGATGAGTAATGGACTCCAATTATACGTCAGAATCCATAGGGGAGAGATGGCCCCCGTCACCCCTGTACAGATGTGGCTTATCAACCTGAATTTCATTATGCTCCACAATCAAAATCCCAAACTCCCCAAATTTCTTAGCAACAGTCCTATTCAGCCAACGCTGGGCTGCGTTGATCGCAGAGTTCTTCCTTGCTCCTATCCAAACATGGCAGGGCAAGAACTTGGTCCACGTTACCATGGATTGCGGGAACCTTCGCTTGATGTCCTGCATGTCCTCTAATATCTGTTTGGCCAAATTATGACAAGGAGTTTGAACCAAGTCATTTTCGCCCAAGTGCACTAGAAGAATCTTGGGTGGTGGAAAGGTCGCTGAAAGCTTGATGATGCATGGCAGAAGAGCTCCCCACAGCATGCCTCTCCTCCCGAACCAACGCACCCTCCTGATCTCTTGAATCCCTACGTTCTGATCGCGACACGATTGTAGGACACAGCGTTTGGCGCAAAACATGAGGCTGTGCCCAAGGATCCAAACATCTCTGAGATCATTGCCTGCTTAAAATGGAAAAATGTAAGTTAAGTAAACCAAACAACTATTACAAACAACCATTTCAAATCCCAACTGTGTCGCTAAGGGCGAATGTAGGACTTAAAGGCCCTAGACTGCCAATGCCCAATCTGTCGGATTGCAGCATCACTTAGTCCATTAGCAGCAGCAGCAGTCACTGCCCCTATTCTGAAAGAATGTGAAGAAAATTGGGCCACTGGAAAACCTGCACGCCACAACGCCTCCCGTAGCACAGCTTGAAATTGAAACTGGGTCAACGGAAGGCCTGAGACATGAAGGAACAAGTAGCCAGGGCCAGACGGGCGAAGTCTCAGATAGTCAGACAAAGTGGAAACAGGACAAATCTGACCTCCTGTTGCTCTTGACAAGACAACAGTTTGGTCCTTGGCCAACTGATCAGTTTTAGAATGCCTAAAACAAATGTGAATGCCCTGGTCTACAAATAGGACATCAGACAAACAAAGTGCCCTGCCAGTAGTATCGGAGTGGGAGCTAGGGACAATTTTGCTAATTCTAGTGGCCGCAAAAAAGGCCAAAGAAAAAGCAGCCCTAAAAAGAACAACCTCCTCAGTTGAAGAACACGTTTGGAAGATCTGAATGAGAATTGGTCCAGTTACCAGCAAGCGATTGTTGCATGCTGCAGGAAGCTCCCTAGCCCATCCCTCCAGAGCCCTACGAACTCTAAAGTCCATGGTAGGGTCTGTAAAAACTCCTGCTCTAGAATAAAAGGACAGAGCCGTTAACCTCCCCCTAATAGTGACCGGGGACAAACCTGACTGCCTAAGGTGAACAGCAAAATGTAACACCGTCTCCACCCTCAAGGGCCAAACTTCAACCTCTCCCACTAAAGATAGAAACAGTCTAAAAGTTCGCATTGCGAGCCGATATGACTTTCTTGTCAATAGAGTGGTGGACTTGAGAATCGCCCTGTCGATCTCTAATCTCCAAGGGTCCACAGATGTTTCGGTACCTCCAGTGGTTGAGATGCTGCCTCCGGGGCGAGTTGACGAAACCTGTAAAACTGAAAACGGGAAAGGCTGTCTGCCAAAGGATTTAGTAAACCCAGTACATGGCGAGCCTGAAACAACACATTGTACCTCAAACATGAGTAACCATTGATCTAACCAATGCCATCACCCTCAAGGATTTGGAGGTTTGGGGGTTCACCACATGAACCACTGCTTGGTTGTCACACCAGAACCAAACATGTTTTATTTTCAAATTGAACTGGCCACAAATGAACTGCAATCACAATAGGGAAGAGTTTGAGAAAAGTGAGATCGTGTGTCCAACCCTTATCCACCTAATCTTGTGGCCATCTCTCAGCTGCTCACTGACCTTTCCAATAAAGGCCAAAACCGTGTGCTCCAGAGGCATCGGAGTGTACTTGTACCGCCAAAAGGAGACTCCGTTAAATCGATCCAAAAATGACTCCCAAACCTTCAAATCTGCTCTTATCCCACTAGTAATCCTATTATGGTGATGCGGGGCGGAAACCCCTTTAGTAGCATGGTATAAGCGAGCACTAAATGCTCGACCAGGAACAATAACCTTACAAGCAAAATTTAACAAGTCTGTCAGGGATTGAAATTCATGAGGCGGGCCTTAAATCTACTATTCATAAGCCTTACCTGTTGTCTCGTTGCCTCAAATTTCACTGTAGGGAGGCAAGAAAGTCTCTCAACTGTGTCTAATTTGATGCCCAAAAAGGTAAGATGGGTGCCTGGACCCTCCGTCTTTTCCTCTGCTAAGGGCAATCCCATCTCAGCCATACCTGAATACCTGAAATGCCGACAAGTAAGACCCAGGAGCTCCCGCAAACAAGAAGTCATACAAATAATGTGTAATACTATGATTACCTGACCTCTTGACAGCACACCAGTGCAAAAATGTACTAAATTTTTCAAAGGACAAGCAAGAAATAGAACACCCCATCAGCATTGCTTTATCAAAGCAGTACATCCCTTCAAATTGAAAGCCCAATAGGTCAAAATCATCAGGGTGTACTGGCAAAAGCCTAAAAGCAGATTTTATATCACACTTGGCCAACAGGGCACCTTTACCTAAAGCCCTGCTGCGTCGAATGATGCATATTTCACCGATGCCAAAGATGGATCAATGGCAACATTAACAGATTCCCCTTTTGGGTATGACAAATTGTGAATTAAACGGAACTCACCGGGCGCCTTCTTGGGTATAACACCCAAAGGCGACAACCTTAAAGTCGGCATTGGCAGGTGCTGATGGGGCCCAGATATCCTACCAGCTGCCAACTCTTTAGCCAGCTTCTCCCTGACAATCTCTGGCAAATCCCTCACCGAATGTGCATTAGGCACGAAGCGGCAAACCCTTGGGCCAGAATAAGGAATATGGAAACCATTTGAAAAACCATCTAACAAATACTGAGCAGAATCCCTGTTCAGGTAAATCTGCAGCCAAGCCACCAAAACATCTAGCTTAATTGGCGTTGGCGCTTTTCCCTCTTGCTGTGGATGGTTGAAAGGAACTTCCAATCCCTGTCTTCCTCCCCCTAAAACAGGAAGAGCCTGGGTGATTACTTCTGCAGGTGTGACATTTATGCTCGTACCTACAGGGCTGCTTATTGCATTTGCCAGAGTTGAAGTCCCAGCATAAACCCGTAACTTTTTTCTCTCCCATGCTAGGCATACTGCCCTTTCGGCTGCGTGACCATGGGCACAAAACCATTATCACATCTGTTCGAAGGGGAGAACCCTAGCATAACATCTGCCCACAATTCTGATTGGACATGCTGCCAAGACAAAGAATGATCCAAAACCGCTCTTATCCTGAATTGTTCATCATACTGGAGCCATGCCGAGCCCCTTGAATTAAAATGACAATTCGTGTAGGCTTTAATCATAATCTCCTGGTACTTAAAGAACTCAGGAGATCTAGAAGGATCCTTCTGTTCAATCACACCTCTGTATATGGTAAATCCCATCATCCAGTTCACAGAGTTCATTTCGAGCTTCAGACATTTGTGAGCCTGGAATTCCTTGGGAAGACTAAAAACTACCCCATCCTTTACCATTATCCTTGGCTCGGGGTTCCGGAATGTCAGTGAAAATAAATCGATGTATTCACCTTTCCATATTCTCTCTTTAGTAGAGAGGGGAAGATGAGATCCTAAGGGAGTTGACATCCCGGCATAGGGATTGCACTCCACCACATGTTCTACCCCAGGTAAGCCTGCCGCAAGGCCTCCCTGACTCCAAATAGCTGTTCGATTCAGCCTCTTAAAGGCCCGAACTGCCAGGAGCCACTGCGAGCAGACTAGCATCTCGCTAGCCTGCTATTACAAAATGGCTGCCACCTCATGGCAGCCAGGGGGCTGGTAATCTCACGAGTAATCTGATTGGCTGGGCAGTGGAGGAAGGGACGGGACTTCCTCCCGCCCAGCCAATCATGCATCATGGCAATGGCTGGCGCAACAGGGAGCCCCTCCCGACACATTGGGGGGGGGGGTTTCTTTCTTTCTAAGTGCTTACAGACTTTCTGTTTAATGATCTGCTGTAGACTCTTTCTTGGTATTGATGTCAGGAGGACTGGGTAGTAATTATTTTGGTCCTATCCCCCCCCCCTTTTAAAAATATTTAGATAACATCTGCCCTCCTCCAGTCTGCTGGGATTTCTGTTCTTCAGGAATTCTCACAGATTATTGACAGTGGTTCTGAGATTATGTCTGCTAGCTCTTTTAATACCCTTGGATTCAGCTGCTCTTTCCCTGAAGACATAGGCCCAATACAGACAGACCATTTGGGATGGTTCTCTGCCACCCCTGGGAGTGGTGGATCGGGGCCACAGCAACCACATGCCACAGCCCCAATCCTCCTATTTGCTGCTCCCAAAAGAGCAGCAAAATACCTCTCCTTTTGTGGGCAGCAAAAGGCCGCCCTTTCAGCCACCACGGTGGCTCTTTTGGGCCCTTTTGGCGCAGCATGTTGGACAGGTGCGTGGCATCAGGATGGTATTGGGGTGGAGTCAGGGTGGCCGGTGTGTGGCTGTCCTGCCCCAACTCCACCTCGAACCCGGCCCTTTTGGCCGGTCTGCATCTGCCCTTAAATCATTTAGAGAAGCCAGGTATTCCAGTATTATCTCTTTGTCTGTTATGTATTGCATTTCCCTTAATGCAGAGACAATTAGGATTTATCTAACATTTAACCTTCATAGGACTGAACTCTTGAACCTCAGTTAAGGACATCTTGTCCTTACATGCAGTGGAGAGGTACAAAATTGTTGTTACAAACTGTTTCATTCTCTTCTTTTCATCCTCTAGAGTGAATTATGACTTACACTCAAAACATTTTCCTTCAGGGCAAGCTTTGTTATTCTTCTTAAGATTTAGTGACAGGAGCCTTTCACACAAGGAAGACTTCTTTTTTCCTTCAGCACTAGGTTTGATTTTGCTGTTCATTTGCACTGCTTGGATTTTGGTCAATGCCTCTTCAGTTTGTTACTGGAAAATGTCACATACAATCCATCTAGACACCCAGCTTCAAAAATTGAAAGGCAGTAATCAATAATGAATACCAGTTATTTTTAACTAATGAATACAAGTTTTTTTAAAAATGTGTGTATGCATGCATACATGAGAAAATTCTTTTTTAAAAGCTGGTGGGTGGGTGTGCATGTGCATGTGTGTGGTTACAATACAGAATATCTTCTCAATATGTGGAACATTTTCTATAGACCTCCTCAGTTGTTTCAAATAGTTATATATGTGATATGTTATTAAAACCACTGTCTCCCCTGTTCATCTTTTTTTAAAGTGGGGAAAAAGTTTAACAAGAAAACTGTAAATGCTGCCTCTTGACAATTATGTTCTTTCTTCATATTTCTATAAGCCATTTAAGATACTGTCTCATCTGTTTAATTTTTAACATCAGGATGACTGGAGAGTAACATTATTGCTTTCAAAGGAAATTAAATTCAATGTTTATGGAAAATCTTGACTAGTAGACAATAGCAATAAAACACTTTAGTCCTACTCATTTTCTCTCTGACTTAATGAAACCCCAAGGATGAGACATCTTCAAGACCCCTTCCCCTACTGTTCTTCTTAGATACTACAAATTCAGGCCCATGACCTCCCTGATTGAGGCTAGCCATATGGTGTGTGGCCTTCCTCCCTTTCTACTATCCTCTACCTTTCCTAACATTATTCTCTTTTCTAATAAATTGTGCCTTCTCATGATATGCCAAAGTATAATAGCCTCAGTTTGATTATCTTGGCTCCCAGGGAGATTTTAGGTTTAATCTGTCCAAGAACCCATTTGTTTGTCTTTTTGGCTGTCCTCGGTATCTTCAGCACTTTTCTACAGCACTACTTGTCAAATAAGTTTATTTTCTTCATATCCACTTTCTTCACTGTCCAGATCTCACATTTGTACATAGTGATGAGAAATACAATGGTTTGGACTATACTAATTTTAGTGCTCAATTGTATATCTTTATAGTTTAGAATCTTATCTAGTTCTTTCGTTGCTGCCCTTCCCATTCATAGTCGTCTGATTTCTAGACTGCAATAAACTTTTTGATCAATGTTTGATCTAAGCTATGGGAACTCTTTAACTATTTTGATTTTCTCATTGTCTAGGTTGAATTTATGTAGATATTCCATGGTCATTATTTTTGTTTTCCTTATGTTCAGCAGTAAGCTTGCTTTTACACTTTCTTCTTTAACTTTCCTTAGTAGTTGTTCCAAGTCTGTGATGTTTTCTGCTAGTAGTATAGTGGCATCCCATATATTTTAGATTGTTGGTGTTTCTTCCACCTATCTTCACTCCACCTCTTTCTGACTCTAATCCTGCTCTTCATATGATATTTTCTGCATACTTGTTGAACAAAAAGGATGACAGAATGCAGCCTTGCCCCCTCCCTCCCCATACCCAGTTGGGAACCATTCTGTTTCTCCATATTCTGTTCCAACAGTAGCCTCTGGACCTAAGCACAAAATTTCTCATCAGGACTATCAGATGTAGTGGCACCCTCATGTCTTTAGAGACATCCATAGCTTTTTGTGGTCTATGCAGTCAAATGCTTTGCTATAATCTATAAAGCACATGCTGATTTTCTTATAGAATTTCTTGGTGCTCTCCATTAACCATTGTGTGTTTGCAATCTGGTCCCTAGTGCCTCTTCCTTTCCTGACCCCTGCTTGCACTTCTGGGATTTCTCTCTCCATGGATTTTTGGAGTCTGTGTTGCAGAGCTTTGAGCATAATTGTTCTTGCATGGGAAATTAATACTGTGGTCTTATAGTTGCTGCAGTCTTTTGTGTCTCCTTTCTTGTGGATAAGGGTGTATATTAGGTGTTTCCAGTCTGTTGCCCACTCTTTTGTTTTCCATATTTGTTGACATATATTAGTTAACACTAGAGTTGATTCTGTCTGTCTGGATTGTATCAGTTCAATTGGGATATCATCTGTTCTTGGTGATTCCCCCAGCCCCCAATTTTTCTTATTGTATTTTCCACCTAGCTTTTTAGAATTTGGGCTTCATCTTTATATGGTTCATTGTTCCATGTATCATTTTTTTTCTTTTTTTTTTTTTCATTTCTTTTATTTAACTATCCTATGTATTGCACTCAAAATCTTTTTTATTTCTTCTTAGGCTTGTAATATGTTCTTTTTCTTGTCATAGAGCATCTCGTCCCTTGGTTTGAACTTCTCTTTGAGTCATCAGATCTTCTACCATTCTGTGTGATTCTACATTTTGTTGTTGTTGTCTTCTGTTTCTCTACGTTGATTATTATAGTAGTTCTTTTTATCCGGGCACACTATTAATTGTACAGTTGCATTCGTAGTTTTGGTTTCGTTCCTATCTCCCTTTTGTTTTGTTTTTTCTTTTCTATCCTTTACTGCCTGAAGCATTTCATTCATTTTTGCTCTTTCCTTTTGGCCACCAATAGTGTATTTCTGCATTCTTCCTTAAATATGTCACTGGGTTCTACCCATAGTTTTTTCTGGTTCTCTGTCTATTGTGCTTAGTAGCCTAAATCTGTTTCTTACATTGTCCATAAATTCTGTTGAGATATTATTTAGATCATGTTTTAGTATAATGATTATTTTCATTTTCTTCTTCAGCTTTACTCAAATTTTTGATATAAGTATTTCATGACCTGTGTCATAGCCATCACCTGGTCTAGTTTTAGCAACAAGACTGGAGCTTCTCCATCTTCTGCTTCCAATTACATAGTCTACCTGATTTTTGTATTGACTATCTGGTGCTGTCTATTTGTATAGTCTCCTGTCTGGTTGTATGAAAATGATGTTTGCAATGAATAATTTTTTGGCCTCACAAAATTCCATTGGACACACTCCTGCTTCATTTCTTACTTGTAGTCCACATCTTCCTACTGTTTTGATTCTTCTTTGCTGTCTATTTTTTTTATTCCACTCACCTACGTTTTGGTTGAAATCCTGTCTTGATATGTTGCCCATTTCTTCCTGGATTCCTTCATAGTGAATAAAAGAGGCAGGATTAGAAAACAAGCTGAGAGATAGAAAGGAACAAAAGTGGGAAATCACAATAGACAGAAAAACTCAAAAAGTTGGGAAGAGAAGCAGCAGACAGATCCAACAATGCAAATATTGTCCACAGCAGTGCAGTGTATAATATCCAAATGCATATTATAGGAATGTAGAATGTGAGAAGCATGAGCTAGTGGTAGCTGGAAACAGTAAAAAGAAAGAAAGAAAGAAAGAAAGAAAGAAAGAAAGAAAGAAAGAAAGAAAGCGGAATGCATACACATAATACTAGGGGCTAGCAAGCTAAAATGGACAGATAACTACACAGTATTCTACTCAGGAAATTGAAAGACACAAAGAAATAGGGTGGCTTTCATACTAAGGAGGGGTGTGGCTAAAGCACTGAAAAGATACAATGCAAAATTGGATTGAATCATGTCAATATGTCTTCAGGGAAAATCTATAAATATTATCATAATCAAAGAATATGTGCCAGTCACAGAGACAGAGGAAGAAGAAATTATTCAAATATTCCCTGAAATAATCATTATAACGTCTCCCAGGTGTATTTCACTTCCCTTTCCATGTAGTTTCATATTCCAGCTTTTCTTCTCCATGCATTCATTTTATCTTTTTCCTGATAATGTCATTAATAGTAATTCTGAACTGTATTTTTTGTTATTTTCACCTAATATTAGAGTGAGGGATTTGTTTTATTTTTCTTTGATTTTGTTGTTGTTGTGTTCCTTCAAGTCATTTCTGAATTATGGTGACCCTAAGGCATCCCTATAATGGGGTTTTGTTGGCACGTTTCTTCAGAGAGGGTTGTCATTGCCATCCTCTGATATTGAGTGAGTGTGACATGCCCAAAGTCACCCCAGTGGGTTTACATGGCTGACTGAGGATTCAAACCTTGGTCTCCAGAGTCCACTGCTCAAACCACTACACCACACTGGTTTTCTTTGATATATGCACATATATCCTAGAGTAAACTCTAGGACCAGAGTCTAATTTAAAGGAAGGCTTGCAATAACCACTTATATCATCCATACCTTCCTTCATTAATGCTGGCATTATGTTTTGGTACCTATAAGCTAAGATATGAGCATATATGCATTTGTGGAACTCCAGATTGAATGCAAAGGCTGGTGGAAGAAAAGTGATGGCCTACAAGATGACACTTTGACTTTAAGGAAGGTGAGAAAAGAAAATTTCAGCAAAATAATATCATGATTAATCAAAGGTAACACAATTGTGCTGCACAAAATACCTGGATCCATGCAAGACCTGGAAGGAACTTAGGACTTGGAGTACGATCTTGTATAATTCTTCTAACTTCCTAGAAAAATAATCCTTGAATGGTAAATCAGTCCAATATGCATTCCTAAGCACTGTGTTAAATTCAGATGCACATTGATATGTGTCTGCATTGGATCTATAGTGATTGTTTTGCTAAGATCTCACAATTTTCCTGGAGAAACTGAACAACCCTCTTGTACTCTAAAAGAGATGAAAAGGTTATCATAATTTAGTGGTAGGCTTTGCTTCTGTTCAGACCATATTATTTCTACTTAAAAAGATAATCAGGTAGGAAAGCTAAATTCTTTGTTTGAACTCTTAGCCACTTATAGACCGAGAAAACAGAACCTCTATGTACAATGTGTTGGATATTGCTAAATGTTGTACTGATGTTTGTGTTTTAATGATATGTCTTAACTTGGTTTTATTTTTTTTCTAATTGTTTAATTGTATTTTACTTTTTGCATCTTGTGGATTTTTAACAATTTTTGTAAATTGTTATAAGCCAGAGTGAATCCCAATATGGGGAAAAGTTGGAATAGAAATCATCATCATCATCAACTAAATAGTTTGATCACAAAAGGGAGCATCAGGCTCCATATAGCTGAAGTAGCCTCAAGGTAGAACCCATGCTTTGCACACAGAATCTACCATTTTCAATCCCTCTCATCTCAAGGTAGGACTGGGGCAGGAGGCAATCTCCAAACTTAAAAATGAACTAGCAGTCAGCTGTAAAACAGCAAAAGAGAAAATGTGGACTTCCCGACATTGCTAAATTTTAAATTACATTAGTCCTACTCATTAGCCTAACCATAAAGGATGATGGGAGTTGCAGTCCAACAACACCTGGAAGGCCACATGGTTTTCCTTAGTATAGACAAAACTAGGCAAGCTGGATCGATAATCTGAACTGATATAAAAACCATTCATGTGTTCTTTAAAATCCCACCTGGTTTTGTAAATGAAATTACTCACCATCTGCCACCCTTTTCTGGGGTACTCCGGACAGCCACTTTATTCTATCAGTTTCCTGAGCTATTATCAACTTTGAATGATTACTCAACTGACAGAACAGGAGCAGATCCTAACAGCATTCTAATTAGTGCGCAAGGATCTTGGCAGAAGAATCTATTTCTAGAATCTCATCAGAATTGAATTCCACCAAACTATTACCTGTTCTATGATCTTTTAGACAGCAAGTGACACCACAGGATTGATTAAGAGACTAGTAATTTTATGTGTATACAGAAATATCAAACTGCAAAATTGAACAAACTATTCTGAAAATAATGGCATAAATCTGGTAGCTATTTTAATTTTATTTTAATGAGGTATGTAATAGAAAACCCAACAGTGCTTAAAATAACAGATTTTTGTTAGCTAAGCTCTGCTGCTGGTGAAAAATGTTATGCAAACTGATTAGGTTAGAAATATAATGTGCATTTAAAATTGCTCAAAGTGGGGAGAGAGAAAGAAATGGAAATACCTTGAGGGTAACAAAGCAACTATAGTCTGAAACCTAATTCCCTTGGAACTACTATTTCAGAAAGGAAAGGAAATAACATACCCCATTGGTGGACAAATGCACTTTTAATGGAAGTAAGGAAACCATTTCTAGTGCAATTTAGAGGTAAACTTTAGAAGCCCTACCCTGTTCTATAATAAAATGGTGTGACACTTTCTGCTTCAGCAGCACTTTGTACATGGAATACACAACAGAACCATGGAACTTTATCATGTCTTTAAAATGGATTGAAACATTTCATGTTGGATCCAAACCAAGGGGCTGAACAGACCACCGAAAGGAGTGGTGGCAAGCTGCCCCTTTACTCGCCAGATCGGGGCCATGGCAACTGCATACCATGGCCCTGATCTGGTGCTTTGCCACTCTAAAAAGAGCTGGCAAAATGGCACTCCTTTTTAGAGTGGCAAAAAGCTGCCCTTGCTGTGGTGGCAGTGGCCTTTTAGTGTTTCTTTGGTGCAGCACATCTAAACACTGCACAAAAGACATGCCCTTTTGCTGCCCACTGTCTGGTCAGGTGAGCAGCATGATGGTGGCATTGGGGTGGAATTAGGGCAGCCAGCATGAAGTATCCACGCTCCCACTCTAACACCAGGCTGACCTAAAGTGCTGGTCTGTACAGCCCCTTAGTTTGTTACTTCAGGAGTTGTCTACATGGGTCAAAAGATATATGTTCCCCCCAGCCTCATGGCAATTTGGTTAAGATGATACAGGCCAAAACTCCAGGGTCAGGATTGTGTCTGTAGACCAAACACAGATCCAATAGATCCATCCCAGTCCTGGGGTAAGCAAGTGTTACCCAGGAGTAATATGATCCCTGGTTTACTGCAGAGTTTCCAGGAAACTCTGTGGCAAACACTGTTAGTGAATGTGCTTCATTTTTTCCTATGTATTTTAGCCATGTGGAGTTCCCTATGACCCCAGCCTGACCCTTGGGAGATGGCAGCCATAATCCCCTAAATGTAAGGTCAGGTAAGCAAGCTGAAATTGCTCAAGACCACTAAAGATTTCCTGGACAGGCAGGTTTTGGGAGTTGCCCTTGGGAATATCCCATTATACTGGACATAATGGTGTTAGTCTCACACTTAATGGGACAGTGATCAGATTTGATTGCACCCCTTTCTCTAGCTTCCTTTCCTTGATAGTTTTGAAACCAAATGCATTGTTTAGACTATGCCCAGACTTAAGTAAACAATAGTAAACCCATCAAGCCTTTGTCCATCTATTGTTTGACTCATGATGATGAAATTTTGTCAGTGTCATCATCACCAAAGGCCTTTGCAGACTGCCAGAAATAGTGCACATTAAATTGAGGCACTGCCCTGGCCCAGTGCTAGGGAATCATGGGAACTGTAATTTATTGTGGCACCAGAGGTCTCTGACAGAGAAGGCTCAATGTCCCAGAAAAAAATACAATTCCCATGACTCCCTAGTACTGAGCCAGGGCAGTGCCTCAATTTAATGTGCACTATTTCTGGCAGTCTGCAAAGGCCCCAAGTGACTTTTTCTTTTCCCAAAAATGAAAAATCTATTTCTGGGTTGCCAATTTGACAACACAGATGACATCATTCATGAAGTGGAAGAGTGGTTTAAGGCGAAATCTGCAGACTTCTACAATAACAGTATTCAGAAGGCCAAGAAACGCTGGGAAAAATGTGTAAATCTGGATGGTGACTACAATAATAATAATAATAATTTTATTTATACCCCACATTTTGCAGAGCAATCAAGGCAGCTTACAACTAAAATAAATTAAGTAAAACTACCCCAGGATAAACAATAAAGAAAGTTACAATAAGAATAGCCCCCCATTAAAAGTATATTAAATAAACCAATATCAAAAATCAATAATGCCCTGCCAGATTTATCGTTATGAGATCCAGGCACAATTTCGCTAATCCTCAAAGCAGCAAAAAAGGCTGTAGCAAATACTGCCTTAAATAAAACCTCTTCGCCAGGTGAATAACAAATTTGAGCCAATTGGTCCCATAACTCAAGAATGACAGAGCCAGTTATTGGCCTATAAAAGTCCTTTGTGACAAGGGATTCTCTCAACCACCCTTCCACTGCTCTTTTGACCCTGAAATAATGAGTAGGGTCAAGACAGCCCTTTGCCCTAGAGTAAAAGGCAAGGGCGGCCAGCCTGCCCCTAATAGTGACAGGTGAAAGTCCAGATTGCCTGAAAGACATGGTCCTCCTTAATAGGAAATTTTAAGTCCTCCCCAATTTCTAACAAAAATTGGCTAAATTAATTTAAGGCTGTTTGGTATGACTTGTGTGTTGACGGGGCTATGAAGTTTAAAATCACCCTCTGAACTTCTAATCTCCAAGGTTCCAGAGAAACGCCGGTACCTCCAGGAGTTGTGATGATGCCTCGGGAGTTAGCTGCCGGAACCTGGAGAACTGAAAATGAGAAAGGGCGTCCTCCAAATGGTTAAGCAAACCAGGAACATGTTGAGCTCTGAACAACACAACACATTATATTTCAAACATTGCAACACAATTGCCCTTATCAGACTCATAACTTTAGGAGACTTGGAAGACTAGGAGTTAACATACATGACTGCTTGTTTGTCACACCAAAACCAAATAGTCCTGTTAGCAAACTGGATTGCCCACAAGTGCACAGCCACCACAATTGGAAACAATTCCAAGTATGTAAGGTCTTTAGTTAGACCGCTTTCAACCCATGCAGAAGGCCATGCCTCTGCAGCCCACTGGCCATTCCAGAAAACACCAAAGCCATGGGCACCAGCAACATCAGAATGCACCTGAAAATCTGCCCGCAGCAGCATTTCAGTTCTCCAAAAGGATACACCATTAAAGTTCTCCAAAAAGGAGTGTCAAACCTTCAAATCCTCACAAATGCCCCTTGTGATACTAATATGATGATGCTGAGCCACTATGCCTGCCATGGCCCTATATAATCTTGCACAAAATGCTCGTCCTGGAACTACAACCCTACAGGCAAAATTCAACAAGCCTGTAAGGAACTGAAATTCGTGAAGGGTAGCCTTCTGCTTCCACAACATGATCTCAACTTGTTGCTTCATGGCCACTAATTTTGCATTGGGCAAACGAGAAATTCCAACTATGGTATCAGTCTCGATGTCCAGAAAAGTAAGCTGGGTGTGTGGTCCCTCCGTCTTCTCTGCTAAAGGCACTCCAAGTTCCTGCATCAGTTCCTGAAATTGAACTAAAGTATTCTGGCACTGAGAAGAATTAGGAATATCAGTAATTAAAAAAAAAATCATTCAAATAATGGGCAATAGCTCTATTGCCAGTTCTCTTAACTGCACACCAATGGAGAAAATTACTAAATGTCTTGAAAGCTGAACAAGAAATAGAACATCCCATTGGCATTGCTTTGTCAAAATAAAAATTTCCTTCAAACTGAAAACTCAGTAGGTCAAAATCATCTGGGTGTACAGGAAGGAGTCTAAATGCAGATTTAATGTCACATTTAGCCAGCAGGGCTTCTGTGCCTAAGTTCCTAATCATCTTAACAGCTGAGTCAAACGATGTGTATTTAACTGAAGTAAGCTTGGGGTCAATGGCATCATTCACTGACTCCCCTTTAGGGTAAGATAGGTTATGAATTAACCAAAATTCCCCGGGGGCTTTTTTAGGCACTACGCCCAACGGTGATAAGCGCAGTGTGGGGATGGGCAACTGATCATGGGGTCCTGAAATTCTCCCTGCTGCTATTTCCTTAGCTAACTTATCCCTTACTACATTCGGTAAGTCCCTCACAGAATGAGCATTGGGTGCAAAACGATAAACCCTAGGGCCTATATAAGGAATGTGAAAACCTACAGCAAAACCTTGAAACAAATATAAAGCAGCCTCTCTGTTTGGGTAAATTTTTAACCAAGCCTCCATGATGTCCAAATTAATTGGTGACAGGGCCTTTTCCCCCAGGCGACACTGGCTGCGAGACAGCACCACCTCCTGGTCACTTACCTCTAACACAGGAATTTCCAGGGTGGCCACTCCCACAGGTGTTACACTTATGTTCAAACCTGCAGGGTTGTCTTTTACACTTGCCAGCATTGAAGTCCCAGCATATACCAAACTGTCTTTTATCTCCCGTGGCAGGCCTTGCATTCGGCCCACTCAGCAAGGTAACCATCGAGACAAAGCCGTTGTCACACCTGCTTGAGGGGGAGGCCCCCACCATAACATCAGCCCAAATCTCAGACTGCACATGTCTCCAAGATAAGGAGTGATCCTGTGCCACCCTCATCCTAAATTGTTTGTCATATTGGAGCCAAGCTGCACCCCTTGAATTATGGTGACAATTAGTATATGCTTTTATCATGATCTCCTGATATTTAGAAAAATCAGGAGATTTCAAAGGCTCCTTTTCTTCAACGACACCCCTGTAAATAGTGAAGCCCATAATCCAATTTACAAAATTGTATTCAAGTTTAGGGCGTTTGAGTGTCTAGAACTCATTTGGCAAACTAAACACAATCCCATCCTTCACCATAATTCTTGGCTCAGGATCCCTGAAAGTTAAAGGAAATAAATCAATGTATTTGCCCTTCCAAATCCTTTCCTTAGTGGAGAGAGGAAGGTGTGAACCAAGGGGTGTAGACATACCAGCGTAAGGAGTAGCTTCCACATTCCCAACCACTCCTGGCAATGGAGGAGCACCAGAACTAGGCACCACTGATGTGGTGCTAGTAGCAGCCAAAGGTAGATCACCCTGCATCCATGTCAGAGACCTGTGTAATTGCAGGTGCCTGCCCAGATGCATTAAAAACCAAAGGGTTAGGCCTTTCCACGGCTGCACCCTGCCCAACCTGGCTACCTGGAGCCCATACCGAGGTAGGCCAGTTAGCAAGTGCAGTATTAGAAGACAAACCTGAACCTGAAGCTTGCTGCGAAGCTTCACCACCTGACCGCAGTGGTCCCCCAAAGTGCGGCCCTGCGACAGCTCGGGTGTCCAAAGCAGCAGTGGGAGCAGCAATCGCCTCCCTGGGCACCACCGGACTGCTCCATAGCACCACCTGGAAGAACCACCCCTTGTAAGAGGTTGTATAAATCAGCTATGGTAGGCTGCCCAGACACAGGGGGAACCAAACTCTGTGTCGCTAAACCCGGGACTCTTTGCAAGAGGTCCCACACATCGTCAATAGTGGGCTGCCTGAGCTCCACTGCTGCATCCACCAATGGGCCCGGTGTTACCATGACCAGTTGAGACTCAGGTGCCACCACCAAAGAAGACGCTTCGGTGTTCCCAACACCCGAAGGGATTGCGCTCATAGTGGAGGCAGTAGCTTTTAATTCTTTCTGAGTAAGTTGGTTGAAAAGCGCCACACAAGCCTGAACAGTTTTCCCAATTGTGCAACCTGGGCGACTGTCTCATCCTCTCTGCTGCTAGGCTCAGAAGGCCTTTTAGAAGCAGAGTGACCTGCAGTAGGAGTGGCAGAAGCCGCACGCTGTTTAGATTGGGCCTTAATGTGTGGCATCTTGAACTCAGTGGGGAAAAACACCGGCCCTAACAAATCACCCAGCCATGGATGATTACCACCAGGCCTAAACAGGCCACCTTTTCCCAAGTCTCGAAAGAGAGACCACAGCCAGGAGTGTCACTGGCAACCACCGCGGGAAAGGTGTCCACTGAGGGTCCTACGCGAAGCCCTCACCCGAAGACAGCCATCTTCACACACTCACCACTGGGGAGAATTGCAGCTAACCCCTCCTGGACCAGCGGTGAGTCCCGACCATACCAGATTGAGTGACCAGGGCGTCTCTGGGACTGAAACAGGGACCGGGTCTACGCACCTGGTGAAGATGTCTCCCGCAGAGCCCTCCTCGTGTGTAGACCCCCGAGACTTGGGAATGTGGAGGTTCAAAAGGCCCAGAAGGCTGGCCCAAAGGCCTCACTCGCTCCCCCCCCCGGGATGCTTGAGGAAATACCTGAGCCCCCCAGATAAGCGAGATAATAGTAGAATTAACTAGGCAATAGCTAAACAGCAGAAGCCAAACTTGTAAGGCAGAAGCCGAGCAAGCCAATCACCAAAAGTAAAGAGTAGAGCGATGTTACTCTCTCCATCTCGACTCTTAAAATGGCTGACTGCACGTGGCAGTGAAGTTTTAAATAACAAACTTAGCCCCCAATTCTTGCAGGACCCAAACTTTGCGAGACTTGGATATAGTCTAAACTTATTGGACAAGGCGCGCAGGTGTGTTGTTCTCCTGCGTGCCCTGACCAACCAGGCGTCTCCTGTCCTTATTTGGCCAGCACAACAAGAAACCCCTCCCAACTCGTCAGGGGATGTCTTTGGACTGGTTCTTGAATGGCAAACATGGAGCTTATAATTCAAGTTGTACACAAAGATTTTCCACTGACATAGATTTTGATGTCATGGAATTATCTCCATGCTACAATGAAGTGGCAGAATAGAATCTTGTGGGAAACTTGTTAAATGAGTTTCCTTAATTATAAATAATCCACATTTTCTGTATAAATTTCAATCAAGAGATAAAGATACTTTTATAATTAAAGGAAAACAACTTGGATTTAGTAGGGGGGAAAGAATAGGTAATTTGTTTTCTATTATTCAGTTTTTAAATATTTCAAAACTCTAAATATTTTTTTCAGCCTTTATTAATTTTCCCTCCCATTTGTTATTGTCAGGGATTTATTGTGGCATAGACTGGGCAAAACAAGCACTGATAAAAGATTACTATATCTGATTCAGATACTACATCAAATTAATGGAAATTGGTCTACATGGCACCATTACAGACAAGTTTTAACAGATGGGTTGCAAATGTAACAGAGGAATGATATATTTTCACTGAGATACCACCACCTTCTTTCTTGTCCCCTCTATGGGGAATTCTAAACTGTCTGCATTGCTTTATTCCAGTGATGTACAGATTTGATTTCTTTAAACAGAAAAAATTTAAAGAGGAGGAATTTGAGTAGATTTTGGTAAACTTGCAGAGAAGAAAAGCAGTTTATTAATTACTCACAGGATTCTGGGCAACCATTTGAAAATCTACAAGAGGACACTTGATGGGTAATCTGTAGAGCAAGTACAGTTTTATAAATACTAGGACCTATCCTCTGATAAAAGGTGTACATAGAAATACCATATACATATCTTAAAAGATCACCCTGCAAGGACTATTCTTCAACTGCAAGGAGGATTTTTGGTTTTTAGTGTGAGAAAAAAATAAGGTTACTATACCTTGCACTTAAAAATATGATTCCTCTCATTTCATTCCTGCAGAGATATCTAGATTATATCAACCTTAGCTAGATATGCATGTTCTCACTTCAGAAGACCCAAAAATCAAGACCAGTCAACTAAAAGATCTCTCATAGAGATGCATGATTTGAATATCTAGAGTAATTAACCTGTCCCCTACCAACCCAGAGATGTGACTTGTAGCATTGTTAGGATTGTTAAGGCCATTTCTTGCATACTTCTGGCTCCATTAACCCTCTCCAATTCCAGTGTTATTCCTTGCAGGTCCTGCAAAAATGCATATAAATTACCATATGATATTTCACCAACATATCAACAAATAAAATTTGCTAGTCTCCTTTGGCTCTGCCTCTTATTTCTTGTATCTTGTTATTATTATTATTATTATTATTATTATTATTATTAAAGATTATTTCTAAAGCCCTGTCAATGTACACAGCACTGTACAAAAAGACAATCAAGCATAACATAGAATAAAAATCTGCCAAAGGTATACAATCTAAAATTTAAAACAATAGGTAAAATAATAAAAGTCAATTAAAGCAAAAGACAATTACAACAATTAATTAGCAACATCCACTGTTTACGCAAATGACAGAAAAAGTAAATGTATATCAGACAGTGCCTGGGAATGCCTCCCTGAACAAGGTGGTCTTTAACTTGGATTTAAAAGTGGACAAAGAGGGGGAAGAAGGTTCCAGGAGTGAGGGGCGGCAAGTGAGAAGGGGTGAATCCGGGATGGAGCAGTGGAGATCCTAGGTTGGGACAGCAGGCCTTGAGTACTAGAATGGAGGATATGGGTGGAAATGTAAGGAGAGAGAAGTTCAGATAGGTAAAGGGGAGCTAGCCCATGCAGGGCTTTGAAAGTTAGCAACCGAAGCTTATATTGGATACGGAAGGGAAAGGGGAGCCAGTGAAGAGAAGATAGCAAAGGGGAAACATGGTCAAAGTGGTGAGCAGAAGTAATGATGCATGCCACTGAATGTTGAACAGAAATTAAAGGGCCAAGATGAGAGAGGGGAAGCCCAGCTAGGAGGAGATTACAGTAGTCTAATCGGGAGACTACCAAAGCATGGACCAGAGTCTTGGCAGTGGAGGCCGAAAGAAAAGGATGGATTTTGGCAATGTTATAAAGGAAAAATTTGCAGGCTTTGGCTGTGGCCTGGATATGGGGAATAAAAGACAGAGAGGAGTCAAAAATGAAACCGAGGCTGCGGGCTTCCTGGACCAGATGAATAGAGATGTTGTCAACAAAAACAGAGAAAGAGGATTGAAGGGAGGACTTAGGTGGAAAGACAAGAAGCTCTGTCTTGGACATGTTGAGCTTCAAACACCGATGACGCATCCACAGAGAGACAACTGTAAGACATGAAGAAACTTGCTGTTCAAGCCCTCAAGAGAGATCAGGGGTGGAAAGATACAGTTGAGTGTCATCGGCGTACAGATGATAGGAAAAACCAAAAGAACTAATAAGTTTTCCTAAAGACAAGGTGTAAAGAGAGAACAATAGGGGATCCAAAACAGAGCCCTGGGGAACTCCAACAGATAAGGGAACGGGGGATGAAGTCTGACCACCCATGACCACTGAAAAAGATCTATCTGACAGATAAGATTTAAACCAGTCAAGAACTGAGTCCAAGAACCCAATGTCAGAAAGTATATGATTTGTGTTTGATTTTAAATCTAATTAGTTTAATTCTATTTTAGTGTTTGATTTTAAATTTAATTAGTTTAATTCTATTTTAAGGGGGTGGGTTGTGGGTGGGGGGGTTGTAGGAATTTGGTATGTTTTAATTGTAGCATTTTAACCTGTTGTACGCCCCCCCCGATTGCTTTGCAGAGGGGCGGGTTATAAATTATTATTATTATTATTATTATTATTATTATTATTATATCAACTAGAAGACAGTGATCCACGGTGTCAAATGCCGCAGATAAATTGAGGAGCATGAGCAAAGAATAGAGACCATTTGCCTTGGCCTTTAAAAGATCATTGGAGATCTTTGTAAGGGCCGTCTCAGTGGAGTGCCGTGGGCGGAAACTGGAATGAAAGGGCTCGAGGATGGAGTTGGCTTCGAAAAACTCAAGGCAGCAGGAATAAACGACCCATTCCAAAACCTTAGAAAGAAAAGGGAGAAGAGAGATTGGACAATAGCTGGACAAAGAAGAGGGGTCAACAGAAGATGTTTTTCAAGATAGAGGAAACAAGAGCATGTTTGAAGTCAGAGGGAAAAGAACATGTAGAAAGAGAGAGGTTAAAGACAGAAAGAAGTGAAGGAAGGAAGGAGGGGGCTATAGAAATTAGGAGATGTGGGGGAATTGGATCAAGAGAACAAGTTGTAGGTTTGGAAGAGTGCAGCAGGGTAGAGAGTTCATCCAGAGAAACAGGAGGAAACACAGAGAACTGATTGGTTGAAGGTTTCAGAAGATTAATGAGGGAAGACAAGTTAGGAGGAACTATTTCAGATCTGATAGTAGTGATCTTAGTGATAATTAGCAAAGTCGGTAGGGGAAAATAATGAAGAAACAGAGGGTGAGGGAGGTTTTAGCAAGGTGTTGAAGCAGGAAAACAGCTGCGGGTGCCTCCCATTGGTGTAGATAAAGTAATTCTGTTTGGCCATGGACAATGTGCGTGTGAAGGATAAAAGAACAAACTTATAATAAATAAAGTCGGCCCACTACCTGAACTTTTTCCAAAGATGTTCGGCCGCTCGAGAGCATGACCGGAAGAACCTAACTATGGGCCTCGGCAGACGGCTTATTGAGCCGTCTTGGAGGCCCGGAAGAGGAGGAGCCACCGCACCAGCGGGGCTCCTTCCTCTTCCTGAGGTCGCCCTGGGAGCTGCCGGCCCTCCGCATGGGCGGCGCTTCCGGGGCAACCTCCCGCCGCAGCGACCGGACGCGCTGCAGCGGAAAAGGCAGGGAAAGTGCGCCCTACACTTTTAGGGCACACTTTCCCTGTCTTGTGGAAGGAGCGCTGATTTTGCGCTCCTTCCAGGGACGCCGCAGGAGCGCCACGGTCCGGCTGCCGAGGTCCCGCAGCGCTCCGGACCAGGGCATCCCCGACGCCCTGGTCTGCATCCCCCCCTATGTGAATAAGCCAGGACTGAGGCCTGTTCATAGAGGAGGAGATGCGAACAGATACAGGGGCAAAGCTGTCGAGAGTTGAAGAAAGAGTGAAGTTAAATAAAGACATCACTGAGTCAGCGGAGTCCCCAAAAGAGAGGGAAGAATCCAAAGACTGACTGAGAAGGTCACAGTTAATAGACTGAAGATTGCGAAAATGGCTTTGAACTGTATGAAGAGGAGGTGAGATAAAGGTGAGAGTAAAAGAAATTAAATGATGATCAGATAATGAAAAATCATATGCCAGGTAGTCAGAAATGGCACATTTGGAAGCAAGAACTAAATCAAGGCAGTGACCAAGAGAATGGGTTGAAGAATTAGAATGAGGTTGAAGGCCAAAAGAAGCTAGAAGAGAGCTCAACAATGGCTCCTTTTCAACCTGGAAAGAAGTGACCAGTGGGGTGCCACAGGGCTCTGTCCTGGGCTCAGTGCTATTCAATATCTTTACTAATGACTTGGATGATGGTATTGGGGGCATAGTTATCAAATTTGCAGATGACACCAAATTAGGAGGAGTAGCTAATACCCCAGAGGACAGGAACAAAATTCAAAAGGACTTGAACCGACTAGAAGGCTGGGCTAAAGCTAACAAAATGAAATTCAACATGGAGAAATGTAAGGTACTGCACTTAGGGTGGAAAAACGAAAAGCACAGATATATGATGGGGGATACCTGGCTGAATGAGACTACGTGTGAAAGGGATCTAGGAATCCAAGTGGACCACAAGTTGAACATGAGTCAACAGTGTGATGCAGCAGCTAAAAAGGGCAATGCAATTTTAAGCTGCATCAGTAGAAATATAGTGTCTAGATCAAGAGAATAGTGCCAATCTATTCTGCTTTGGTCAGGCCTCACCTGGAATACGGTGTCCAGTTCTGGGCACCACAATTCAAAAAGGATGTGGAGAAACTGGAGCGTGTCCAAAGGAGGGCAACTAAAATGGTGAAGGGTCTGGAAACCAAGCCCTATGAGGAACGACTTAGGGAGCTGAGGATGTTTAGCCTGGAGAAGAGAAGGCTGAGAGGTGATATGATAGCCGTGTTTAAATATTTGAAGGGATGTCATATTGAGGAGGGAATAAGCTTGTTTTCTGCTGTTCCAGAGACTAGGACCTGAAATAATGGATGTAAGCTCCAGGAAAAGAAATTCCACCTCAACATTAGGGGGAACTTCCTGACAGTAAGGGCGGTTCGACAGTGGAACACATTCCCTTGGAGAGTAGTGGAGTTTCCTTCCTTGGAGGTCTTTAAGCAGAGGCTGGATGGCCATCTGTTGGGGATGCTTTGATTGGGAGTTCCTGCATGGCAGGGGGTTGGACTGGATGACTCTTGTGGTCTCTTCCAACTCTATGATTTTATGATTCTATGATTCTAAAGCGAGATGTTGGAGGATTATTGGGGTCATCCAGGTGGATGTTAAAGTAGCCTAAAATCAATGAGGGTACTGCATCAGATAGAAAAACTGTCAGCCAAGACTCAAAGTCTGACCGGAATTGGGTAGCGGAACCAGGAGGGCGATAGATGACTGCAACCCGAAGTTGTAAAGGAAAAAAGAGTCTAATGGAATGAGATTCAAATGAAGAGAAACAATAGCTGGGGGGAGAAGGAAAGAACTTGAAACTGGCAAGAGTTGGACAGTAAGATACAGACCCCTCCTCCTCTATCCTCAGGGTGGCTAGTATGGGTAAAAGAAAGACTCCCAAAAGAAAGGGCAGCAGAGGTAGCAGTGTCATGGGCTAGGAGCCAGGTTTCAGTAAGAGCGAGGAGTTGAAATGAACTGGAAAGAAAAAGATCATGAATTGCAGTTGCTTTTGAGACAGCAGAGCAACAGTTCAGAGTGAACAGAAGAATGGGAGCTGAGAAATGGGAAGGGGTTGAATAGGAATTAAGTTGGGAGAAATACGTGGAACCATGGAAAAATAAGGATTCGGTGCCCAATAATCAATTGATGAAAAAGTGACAATTATAAAAACAGAAAGATAACAACAGATAGTACTCGATGACGTTGCCTAAACACCACTGCACAAGTCCCCCAGCTGGGTAGCCCTCAGCTAGCTCACCTCCTGGTCTTTCAAGGGAGAGGGCCACGCCTCTCTGGCTGCCAGTTGGCTGCTAGTCCTTCAGCTCCAGGTGTTGGAGAGAAGGGAGTGAAGTAGAGAGTCCAGGCAGGATGACACACAGCTATCTCTCCTCCTGGTCTTCTGCCCACCCTCTTTTCAAATTCTTCTTGAAAACTTCCTTCACTGTCACTGGAGCAGTGAATTTATTCCAGATTCTAATTTAACTTTAAGGGGCTATCCAAGGTGTTGAAATCTATTATGAAAATGGCTTGAGAACCATACATAGCTTCTTTAGAATTCTGACTAAAATCAGACTAGAATAATTGCTCACTAACATGGAAATCATTAGTCATCACTATCAACTTCCTCCTGCCCCACCCCAAGACTATCTTATTCAAGGTGGAGGTTTGCCTCATTTTTTGGTGGTAGACTAAAAGCTCTTCAGTGCTGCAGTTAAATACTGATTTTACCATTGTTATTGATATGCAGTAGCAGTTTTTGTTATATGTGTTGTTGTTGCTGTTGCTGTTGCTGTTGCTGTTGTGTACCTTCAAGTCATTTCCAATTTATGGTAATCCAAAAGTGAACCTATCATGGGTTTTCTTGGCAATTTTCCTCATAGTGAGTTTGCCATTGCAACCCCACTTGAGGAGATTCTAAAATGCTTTGTTAACCACATGGTTTAGGGCTGCCAAAAAGTAGAAATCATGTTTTGATAAAACACTACACTAAGATATAATTTATCACAAATAGTCACTCTTCTTCAGCCTGGCCCATCTTACTAGAGAGATTATTGCATTAGCTTTGCTGCTGGGATCGATTCGGGATGTAACTTTCTTAAGGTGGATCTTATCACATTCACCCCATTGCTGGGCAGTATGCAGCCTGTATGCAACCCGAGCATCTCTCTCAGCTTTTCAAGAATGGGATTTTCTGTTCTTGAAAAGATGTAGGACAAGCCCAGAAAAGCTTGGATTGCCTATGGACTCCATATTGCCCAGTGATGGGTGAATGTGATAAGATCCGCCTTAAGAAAGTTACTCACTGGTGTATCAAGGAGAGAGCATATCACACCAGTGTTGAAATCTCTCCACTGGCTGCCAATTAGTTTCCGGGCACAGTACAAGGTGTTGGTTTTGACCTTTAAAGCCTTACATGGCTTGGGTCCATCTTATCTTAGGGCCCGCCTCTCCCCGTATGATCCTCCCCGTGCACTTCGGTCCTCTGGGAGGAACCTGCTGCAGCCCATGAAGACCAGGCTCTCACAGACCTCCCAGAGGGCCTTCTCTGCGACTGCTCCCAGACTGTGGAATGGCCTGCTGGACGAGATCCATCTTATTACCACTCTTGCTGGACTTCCGGTTGGCTATGGCTCCCCGCCGAGACACACATTAGTTGCCCTCCTATGTCTGTCTCATGCTACGGAGATTTACAGGCACTCTATCTGAAGCCAGAGGGTCATAAAAGTGCTCCTTTGGATGAAGGAGCCCAGAGGGGGCTTGGAGGAAGTCCAGGGGGAGTTTTGAATCTGGTTTTTTAGGAGTTTGATCTTGGCTCCTGATCTATCGGACGGACTCCCAAGGGCTCAAGAGCAATCCACGATCCCGTAGCAGATGGTAAGAACCACAGGGGAGCCTCCAATTTTAATTTTATTGTCTGCAATTTGATCCTTACTTATCTTGATGACCCGTCACTGCAGAAGGTTTGATTTATAAGACCTAGAAGGAAATAACATCAAGCCGTGCGGTAATAAACTTTGGGAAGCGGTTGTGGATCTGAAGTGGCTTGGAGCGCAATTGACACTTGAGGACTAATTAATTCAGAAGAAAGTCTTTGACTTGGTGACCTATATAGATTATTTACTTGGAGAAGGGAAAATGTGTACTCTAAGATATCTTTCCATAACTTTACAGAAGAAGGAGTATAAACAGAGACAGAGCTATTAGTCTTCTCTGGGACTGCTTTTTTCTCTCCTTTTCCTTGGATTGTAATTTCTCTCCCGTTAAAAGAAAAGAGGTGAAAGGAAGAGATAGAGCAAGTTGCCCTCCCTTCGCTTTTCATTTTTATTATTCTTACAGTGGGATACCTTTATTCAATCACTACTTCATAATTTGTTTTATGGTGGACTTTATTGTGGACTGTGGACTGTGGTTGGTGATTTTCTTCAAAACCTCTCCCATTATAGTTTTGTAAAGTGCCTCTATTCGGATGTGACCTTGGAGCCAGCTGCTGTACAGTCAGCTTATCTTTTGACTATATGAACAAAGTCCTTGATAAAACACCTGTGAATAAGTGCCAAGACTACTTGACAAGAATTTTTGAATAATTAAGCCTCAATGAAAAAAGACTTTTCATCCAACATGACGACAAGATCACAATCACAGAAACTATCTACTCAATTGCAAAGACGGCAATCGATAGAAAAACCTAAAAATACTGACATTAGTCAGTTGATCTTGGACAAAATAGATGCATTGTCTGACAATTTTGCTTCACAGTTTTCCGATTTTAAGAAGGAGGTCCATCAAGAGATTCGGTCCGACCTTAGGGAAATTAATCAAAAGGTGGACGTGTTAATAACAGAGATGCAGAATATTAAAAAAAGGGTAGATATACTAGAATTCACAACAGACAGAGCGGAATTACAGATTTCAAAGTTAGAAAATAAAAGAGAGAATGATATGGATGAAGTGGCTATTTTGGAACAAAAACTGAGAGAGAAGGCAATTAAAATTAGAGGCTTGGCAGAACAAAAGAACGAAAATTTAGCTGAAAAAATCATTCCAAAAATGGCTGAATTTATGGATAAAAATATACAAACTATGTACGTAGAGGTGGACACCCTGTTTCGTGTAAACTCCTCAATTGCAAAACAAAAAAGACTGCCCAGAGACATTATAATTAATTTTGTAAGAAGGCAAACCAGAGATGATTTCTTACAAAGGCACAATCAAGCACCCTTTCAAATTGATGGACAATCCCTCAAGGTCTTAAAAGACGTGCCGCCTAGATTATTGAAGAAACGACGTGCCTATATGCCATTAACGACCTTCCTTAGACGAGAGGAGGTTTCATATAGATGGGAAGCTCCAGAAGGATTAACCTTCTGGTGGAATAAAAAGAGAATAAGGATAACCTCACCAGAACAAGCCAATAAATTTGTAAAACAACATATGGGCAGGCGCAATACACAGTCAAAAGACAAACTTGAAGGGAAAAAAAGAGATAAATCTGATGGAGGTCCGCTGCAGCGGAACGAAGATGAAGAAGATACGGGCGTCTGCGCGTTGACATTTGATACTAATCCGAAGGACTTAAGAGATGGATTAAGGGATGATGAAACTGATAAGGATGATATAGACGATGACCAAGAAGGAAGAGATGAAGATGATGAAGAAATACAAGATGAGGAAGCTCAACATTTGGAACTGGGAGGTTTAATGGGAATTGAGTGTCCTAGAGGAGCTATTGATAGAGTTGATGACTTCTCAATTAATCCAAGTTCTCCTATTGGGATAGAAGAATATTTTGATGATTGAAATTTGAGAAGCTTTAAGATTCTTGAAAATAATTTACGCTCTAGATGGATTAGATAATATAGAGTTATTTATTTAAATTTGATTTAATATATATGTCTATGAAAGCATAAAAATGAGTCAGCTTAAGCAGATAAAAATACTTACACTAAATGTACAAGGATTAAATACTCCGCAAAAAAGGAAATTTTTTTTTTCATTATCTCCAAAAATTAAATTTGGACATATGCTGTCTTCAAGAATCCAGAATTAGGACTAAAGATGTCAAATATTTAAGAAATCCGAAACTAGGACTAGAATTTGTAGCTGCATGTCCTTTTAAAAAAAGAGGAGTTGTCCTGTATATTAATCCAAAATATGACCCAAAGTTGTTGAGAAGTGACCCAAATGTTTTTTTTTAATGGTTCAAATCCTTATAGAAGGCAAAAGATACGTATTGGTAGGGATTTATGGCCCATTAGAGAATAAAAATGAATTCTATAAAAGTGTGAAAGAATCCTTATCAGAACTTGATTGTGAAAATATATTAATGTTGGGGGACTTCAATGGGGTGGTAGACCCTGACTTAGATCGGAAAACGATAAAACCTATTAAAAAGAAACAGGGTCGCCTACCCAGGGAGTTCTTTAATATGGTGGATATTTTAAATATTAAGGATATATTTAGAGTTAAACATGGCAATGAGAAAGATTTTACATTTTTCTCCAATAGGCATCATTCCCATTCAAGATTGGATATGATATGGATTTCAGATCATTTAGTATCCAAAGTTATTAAATATAAAACCTTACCTAAAACTTGGTCGGACCACAATCCAATTTTAATAAACTTGAAATTTGGGTACACTATCTATAGTTGGAAATTAAATACCACAATATTAAAAAATAATGATATATGTGAAGAGATTAGGAAGCAAATAATTTTATATTTTCAAGAAAATTCAAACAAAGATACACCAATCCATACTGTTTGGGATGCACATAAAGCTGTTATTAGAGGAATTATTATCCAAAAAACATCAGAATGGCGAAAAAAGAAAAGACAGCAGGAGGAAATTTTAAATGATGAATTGAGAAAATTGGAGCTCAAATTAAAAGATGAACCAAATTCAGAGGATATACGGACAAAAATTAAATTGATACAGAAACAAATTTCTATCCTTACTATGGAACAGATTGAAAAGAAAATTAAATATATTAGACAAAGATACTACGAATTTGGGAATAAACCGGGTAAATTATTAGCATATTTGGTAAGGAGGGAGAAAGCTAAAAGGACAATAAATCAAATTAAAAAGGGCTCTGAAATCTTCTCTACACAAGCCCAGATTAAGAAGACTTTCATTGATTATTTTCGGGATATATACAAGGCAACTCCTACCAAATTGGTTGAAATTAAGAAATATTTGGATGAAGTACAAATGTTCAAATTAACTACAGAACAACAGAATTTATTAAATCAACCAATTTCCCAAAAAAGAATTGGAAGAAGCCATTAGATATTCGAAATCTTCTAAATCCCCGGGGCCTAATGGTTTCACTAGTGAATATTATAAGATTTTTGCTCAACAACTGATGTCTCCTTTATTGAAAACAATGAATAATATCATAGAAGGTGTTATCCCCCAATCATGGAACTCTGCGAATATTACATTAATACTAAAACAAGATAAAGACAAATTGGACCCCAATAACTATAGACCAATTTCCTTACTAAACACAGATTACAAGTTGATGGCTGCAATACTGGCAAAAAGGTTAAGAGTAATATTGGAGAATTGGATTCACAAAGATCAAAATGGCTTTCTCCCGTCCAGAGGGACAAAACAAAATCTTAGAAATTTATTGAATATAATTGACATTCATTATAAAAATATACAAAAAAAATTGGCATTAATCTTTCTGGATGCGGAGAAAGCTTTTGACAACATTAATTGGAGTTTCATGATTGGAGTCTTGCAAAAAATAGAAGCGGGGGAAAAATTTATAAAATGGGTACAAAGTATATATACAACTCAAGAGGCTAATATATTAATCAATGGGGAAAAGACACCAAAATTAGATATTCAAAAAGGAGTCAGACAAGGCTGCCCCTTGGCACCCTTATTATTTATCTTGACGCTTGAAGTTCTGCTCATAAGAATTAGAAACAACAATACTATTAAAGGATTTGAGATTAGAAAACAAATTTATAAACTGAGAGCCTACGCCGATGATGTAGTTTTGACCATTGCTAACCCTATAGAATCCATGGAGGAACTTATGATGACTCTATACCAATATGGTAAGATATCAGGATACAGGATTAATAAAAATAAATCAGTTATGATGTTGATAAATGTTTCAAAGAAAGAGGCCGAGAAATTAAGGGATATATCTGAATTTAAGATTGAAAATAAAGTTAAATATTTAGGAATCCAGCTTACTACAAAAAAATTCAGACTTATATAGAAATAACTATTATAAAATTTGGCAAGAAATTAAAGAAAATTTGAAAAAATGGGATCAACTAAACTTATCTTGGCTGGGAAGAATAGGGTTATTTAAAATGTTAATCCTACCTAAACTAATGTATCTTTTTCAAAATATTCCCATAATTGAAAATGAAAATGTTTTTAGAATTTGGAAAACTGATATATCAAATTTTATTTGGAAAAATAAAAAGTATAGGGTAAAAATGACAGATATGATAGATACAGTGGAAAGAGGCGGTTTAGCAGTACCAAATATTCAATGGTACTATGAGGCGTGTGTGCTAGAGTGGTTGCAGGACTGGTTTCATCTGAATGATCAAAGAATATTGGACCTTGAAGGCGCTGATTTACAATACGGCTTTCACTCATATTTATTTTATGATAAATTCAAAGGGGATTCCAGGTTTAAAGACCACCATATCCATAAAGTCTGTTTGAAAATTTGGTTAAAGTATAAAAAAAAGTGGTGTATTAACATACCGGAATGGGCTTCACCAGCAGAAGCAGTTTGGATGAAATCAATTTATAGAGATGGAATATGGCCCAAATATAAAGACCTGCTGGGATCAGACAGTCTTAATATAAAGTTTAAAATGCATGAAGAATTAAAAGAAGAGGGATGGAATATAAATTGGTTTACTTATTGGCAATTAAGTGAGCAATTTAAATTGGATAATAAATTAGGCAGATTAGGTCCCGTCGAAAAAGGATTTGAAAATTTAGTTAAAGGTGATTCAAGGAAATTAATATCCAAATATTATAGACTGATTAGAAATTGGGAAATGGAAGAAAATACGGTGAAGAAATATATGATTGATTGGGCGAGGGATTTAAAACAAAATATTAATCTGGAAGACTGGTCCAAAAGCTGGAAAAAAATTAAGCGTTATGCTTTAAATATGGACATAAGGGAGAATGCTTACAAGGTGATGTATAGATGGTACCTTACCCCATTTAGATTGTCCAAAATTTATAAAGGGTATCGACCAACTTGTTGGAAGTGTCAAGAGGAGACCGGATATTATTTACATTTATGGTGGAACTGTAAATCTTCACAAAAATATTGGAAATCAATTAATAAAGAGATTGAACAGATTATGGGGTTACAAATTAAACTAGATCCTAAAATATATTTATTAAATATAACAACAGATGAAATAGAAAAAAAAAGGTGGAAAATTATTTTTTCTTTTAATTACGACGGCAAGAATTTTATTTGCTAAATTTTGGAGAAATTCGGATATTCCCACAATTGAGCAATGGAGAGTTAAAATGAATGATATATATGAATTAGAAAAGTTGACATGTGTAGTGCGAAACAAGTCGTTAAGTATTTTCCACAAAGATTGGGAACCGTGGTATACGTATATAAAGAAAACTTTTAGTGATACTCTACAGCTGATCACTGTATTAGATTGATTTGAATTTATATCTGAATAGTTTAAAGATAAAGACTATAAATTATAAGTTATATCAGAATAACTTAAGTCAGATATTAGTCAGATACTAGTCACTATTAAAATATTAGAACTAATGAAAGGAAACAAATGACTCTTCTGAAGGTGTATAATGCATAATGAATTTGCGCCTGGTATTATTATTTATTTGTTTGTTTGTGTTTATCTTTTTCCCTCTTTTACATTCGAATTATTAGTTTTTATTGAAATGCTTCCATTATATTAGACACATTACGTTGCTTGATGTTAATAGTGATAGAATATAAGGTCAGGATAGATTAGGAAAAAAATTTAAACCAATGCAGGGCGGAGGAAGTAGATGTTTTGTAGTTTTGTATGTTGTTTTGTTGTAACATGTCTTATGTGTTTGTCTTGTTATGTAATGTGTGTACTGTACTGTATTTGTATGTTTTTTATTTTTTGCGTTTTTTAAATATTTCTAATAAAAATATAAATTAAAAAAAAATTACCACTCTTGCTACCTTTAAAAAGGCAGTAAAGACGGATCTTTTCCAACAGGCCTTCCTGGAGTAATCTCCCGGCTCTTTTCCTAGATGGTCTGGTTTATTAATCTGCTCTCCTACACCTAGCTGCTATTGTTTGTTGTTTTGTTTGACAATTTTGTTGTTTGATGCTGTTTTTAATACCATTTTAGTTTAATCTATTTTTAAGGGGTGGGAGGGTTAGGGGGGTATTTGGCGATGTGTTTTATCCTTGTATTGATTTAATCTGTTGTACACTGCCCCGGTTGGTTTGCCGAGGGGTGGGTTAGAAATAAAAATTATTATTATTATCATCATCATCATCATCATCATCATCATCATCCCGGGTCTATCCTGGCAGCGAAGCCAATGTGATAATCTCCTACTTTGTTGTAAAGGATTTGTACTTCTAAAGTTCTTATTCCAATATTATAGTGTATATTCAATTTACTTTTCCAACTTTGCCAGGCAGTTCAATTCACTTATATAACTATACCTTGGATATTAATAATTTGCCTGAGGCATCTCTATTTCTATGAACATTATAAAGAGGAGCCATATAAAATACATGTTTTAGTTTGACAATTACCAGAGATAAATGCTTGCTATGTTCAATATCAGACAGAGTTACAATCAACTAATCACCTCTGTTGTATTACCTCCACCCATTACAACTGAGCTTCTGCATGGGGCCTCCTGTGCCTATCCAACTGGTATGAATAGTAGTAAGGCAAAAGCAGCACATATGTGATTGTTATCCAGTTAGGATGGAAAAGAGTAAGAATGGGTATACTGAAGAGCAGTTCCAGTTGGAAGGGCAGGGATGGGAAAACATTCAAAAATATTTGGAAAATGTTCAGAAAAGGTGTTTTATTTATGTTGAGAAACCTTGAGAAGAATCCTGGAATGGCAAAAATCTTCACAGTTGAGAACTTCTGCTTAAAATTTGCACATGGTTGTTTTGTGCATAAAATTACATTCTTTTTGTAGGAAATAGCTTTTTTTGTGTGTGTCCTAGCACACACTCTGTTCTAGAGTTCTTGTTCATTATATCAGTTAGATTAGCATATTATTGGGCAAAGCAGATGAGCAGCTTGGAGCGGCCTCTGGCCGCTCCAGCCATGAGCGAGCCCCAATTGGTATGGGACCACAGCAACTAAACTCTGTAGTTCCAATGCTGACCACTGCCACAGTCCAGAACAGACTGCTGGCAAGTAGTGGTTTTTCTCTGTTCCATTTGCAGTGGAATTTAGGCCACTTTAAGTGGCCTCAGTATGGCTTCTGGCTGATCCAGGGGTATGCATCATCTGCACGCCATGCCCCCAATACAGCTGGAAGCCACTATTTCTACCTGTCTGTTTTGGTCCTATATGAACATTCAGGAATTTATTTAGGATAGATAATGAAGGTTTGTGTAAACTGATAACCTAAATGTATTGATAAATCTCATCTGATTTTTTAAACAAATACAAATGCAAATCAAGAACAGTAATAACAACACATTTAACATATGTGTAGCTAGAGTACACTTCTGGTGCTGCCAGAAGTACATACTACATGAAGCAAGACAGAAATAAAAGAGTGTCAAAAATGACACTTGCTGGAGATTCCTCTTTACTAAAAGCTTTTTTGTTTGTGAAGTCGTAGGCTTTCATGGCCGGCATCCATAGTTTTTGTGGGTTTTTCGGGCTGTGTGGCCATGTTCTAGAAGAGTTTCTTTCTGACGTTTCTCAGCATCTGTGGCTAGCATCTTCAGAGAAAATTGAAATGGAAGAGCATGGGTCTATATATACTGTGAGACCCTAGGTAGGGAGGAGTGGTTCCCAGGTGAACTGTGTGTTCTGCGCAGAACAACACACAGTTCACCTGGGAACCACTCCTCCCTACCCAGGGTCTCACAGTATATATAGACTCCCATCACTAATCCCAGCTTCTGCCAACCTAGCAGTTTGAAAGCATGTAAAAGTGCAAGTAGATAATAGGTACTACTTTCCTTGGAAAGTAAAAGCATTTTGTGCACCTCAGCATTTAGTCATGCTAGCCACATGACTACAGTCATATTTGTCAATGGTGGCTCCCTTGGCTCAGTAGTGGATATGAGTATTGTCACTTACAATTAGATACAAGTAGACACTCTTGTCAAAGGGGAAACCTTTACCTACCTTTAGCAACCAAGTCCTCATACAGATGATATAATCTGGTGATAGAAGTGCTTTGATAGGCAAGGGCAACAGACTGTAAACATCCCTTTATTCTATCTACTGGCTGACCAAATGTTGTTGTGTAGTGCTAGCTGACAAGAATTGGGTTGCTCACTTTGGAAACAAAAATGATACCTCCATATCACTGTTCCTGTAGAAAAGATGCTCTTCGTTGTTGTCCTCTCACACAAAGAATAAATCATTCATGTGAAATAATGGACAATGCAGACTATTCATTACAAACACCACATTTCTTCGGCTCTCCTGACAACTCCCATCTTGTGATTATGTTGTGTGAAAGTAAAAATGTCTGCAGAATTAATGACATATTTGTCCAGGGCCTTTATCCCATGCCCTATTTGAAATGATTAAACTCATTGAGTGTTTGCTTAATCTATTTCCCCTTTTTCATATAGCATGCTTGGCACCAGGGGCAAGCCCATCTAATAATTTCAATTGAATAATACCATAACTCATGATCCAATAAATTATTAAAAAGGCCTGTGTTGCATGTGATTCATCATTCATCTTACCACAATGGCAGAAAGTCTACAGAATTCTTTCCATGATAAATAGTTCTATTAAAATTTATGAATACAGTGGTATATATTAAAACATACTCTGCTACAGAATTTTCTGTCAAATTGTTTTTTCTCTCCCTTTCACCAACATATTGTATTAATATTGTGTGCATATAGAAAAATCACCTCATTAGTGTTTTTATTCCCAGCTCCCAAAGTCCCTTTAAGGAAGTTTATAAAATGACAGTTTCCCCACAATATCCATTGTCTGCTTTATATGACAATTATATCAGCATGGCTGATATTTTTAAAATGGCCTGAAGAACAAATGACAAACACACATTCATTTTACTTGCCTGTTCTTAATTCAGATCTTTCTTTTTTTAAAAAAAAAAATCTGCTGAGTTGTATCAGCTTTATTCTTTTTTGCTATGCATCGACTCTTTTGTAAAGAATCAGATTATACATTAGTTTAATTTTCTGCAATTTGATTCCAAATGTTTCCAAGTACTTTTTACTGTTTGGTCTCAGGAGAATTCCGCTACAGGTGGAAAAATATGAAATTCAGATTGCAATCCTATATAGCACTTATCCAGGAATAAATACATTTTGCTCAATTTACTCAGTAGGATTTACTACTAAGTAGGTAAGTTTGGAATTGTACTGGCAATGAGAATAAATTAAAGGGATGTCCAATAACATCAAACACAGCATATAGGAACATACTGTGGAACACCACATCTGATGTGGAAATAGAACACCTTTCTGTTGCCAATTACATTTCCAGTGGATGTTAATGTTAGGAGTGTTGGGATATGTAGTTAAAGTGGAAATGTACAGATGTGGGAAAATTTCTACTGAAAAGAGTTTGGAACTGCAGGTGGCAAATGTGTAAACAACACAGCAAGGTTACAGTGTTCTGGGAACAGACAGATAGCACATAAACAATGAGATCATCTTTGTTGTCTGAGAACCAGGATCACATGACTCACAGCAAGAGGCTGGGTTAGAGGCTGGGTTAAAAGCAATTCAGCAAATTGTCTACGGAGGTATCCACCCATGGGAGGATTTTGGGGTTTGGCTAAGAGCCTCCTTTGTTCTTATAAATTACTACACTGGTTTTCTGTGTATGTGTTCAGGTTCTTCATAACTGCATGATGGATATGTAAATAGTTTTTCTCTTTACTATATAATCATAAATAAAAATCTTCTTATGAAGGACTCTCTGTTCCTGGCTGGATTAATGGCAAACTACTTGAAACTACAAGGAGCTGCATACCAGAGTGTGAGGTCAGCTCAGTTCCAGACGGAGATGGCTGATGGATGGATGCCTTGCATTTCGGCTCAAGATCTCTGCTAATACAACACAACCATAAATAAATCAACAGTTTCTACATGCCCAATGTGAGATATGTTACTTGGACATTGGGGGGTTGCAGACTGCCAGAAATAGTGCAAATTGAGTCCACTTTTAGGGTTAGGGTTAGTGCTAGGGAATCATGGGAATTGTTTTCTTTCTGAGACATTGAGCCTTCTCTGTCAGAGAACATTGGTGCCACAATAAAATACAGTTCCCATGATTCCCTAACCCTAACCCTAACCCTAAAAGTGGACTCAATTTGCACTATTTCTGGCAGTCTGCAACCCCCTATTATTTCTTTAGCAGTGTAGAATAGAAAGCAAGATGTAAACGGGGGAACAACTTATATTTTAGACAAATTTCCTTGCACTCACTAATTTTGTGCAAGCGCGCATACAAAAATCTTCACTCTATGCCAATGAGTCTAGCTCCCAATGGGGAAGACATGGGTATCCAGGTTTTAATACCACCTCACAGTATAAAACCAAATTTTGTTTCTTATTTTCAACACCTGAAGAAACATAGTAAATTTCTGAAAGTTCAGCTGGTGCTGAGACCTACTAATCTGAGTGATAAAAAATGGGAAAACACAAACATCTCATTCACATGGCCATTTATCCTTGCAGATGCTGATTCATACTTTCAATGTGAATAAGCAATATGGAACGCAGAAAGGAATGCACTTAGAACCCACCAAGTGACAAAGCAGTACAGTAATAAAGGGAAGGGACTCTCCTTCAGCATCGGGACTAAATTCAATTTCAGATATGCTTTTGGGGCCACATTTCCGTAATGGGCAAGGCAAAAGACAAAAAGATGGGGGGAAATATCAGCATAATTGATCATAAAGCTCTTATTGCCATAACATTTAGTCTTAGGTGAGGCATTTCAACATTAGGAATTGGGGAAAAACCAGTCACAGAATGTTGTTCCTTCTGCTTTGTCAGAAAAGAGTTTACATTTAAAACAAGAATGCATTGTAATTGAATCTGAGAGCATATAACAGCTATTGAGTTTTTATTTTGTTTGATTTCATTTTTGAAATTGCAAGATTGTTTAGAAAACAAGCAAATTATGCTTGTTTGTGTGGTTTCTTTTCTTTTTTCTTCTTGTTAACTGCCCTAGAGTCAATCTCGACTAATGGCGACCCTATGGATGAGACATCTCAAACACCCTCTGTGCTCCACTGCTCTGCTTAATTCCTACAATCCCATACCCATGGCCACCTTAATAGAGTCCATCCATCTAGCATGTGGCCTTCCTCTCTTCCTACTTCCCTCCATCTTTCCCAGCATTATTGTCTTTTCAAATGAGTCCTCCCTTCTCATGATGTATCTGACAGCCTCAGTTTGGTCATCTTGGCTTCCAGGGAGGTTTCAGGCTTTATCTGCTCTAGGACCCATTTGTTTGTCCTTTTGGCTGTCCATGGGATCCTCAGCACTCTTCTTCAGCAGCACATCTCAAATGAATTGATTTTCTTCCTATCATATTTCTTAACTGTCCAGCTCTCACATCCATATATGGTAACAGGGAATACGATGGCTTGTATGATTCTAATTTTTGTGCTGAGTTGTATCTTTACATTGTAGAATCTTTTCTAGTTCTTTCATAGCCACCCCCTCCATTCTATGGGCTGATGCAGATGGCCTGTTTAGATGGCAGAAAGCAACCCTGGGGAGCAGCGGATCAGGGCCATGGGAACCACACGCCGTAGTCCCAATCCTTCCTTTTGCTGCCCCTAAAAGAGCTGAACACTGTGTTGGGAGGGCATCCTAATGCCACGCACTGTGCGTACGGCCGCACGGCATCAGGACGGCATTGGGCTGGGGTTGAGGCAGCTGGCATGTGGCTGGTCCACCTCAATTCCATCCCCAGGCTGGCCCTTTGGGTTGGTCTACAATGCCCCTTAGTCTTCTTCTGATTTCCTGACTGCAGTCCCTATTTCTATCAATGTTTGATCCCAGGTATGGGAGTTCTTCTCCTATTTCTGTTTCTTCATTGTCTAGGTTGAACTTCAGAAGATCCTCGGTGGTCATTATTTTTGTTTTCTTTATGTTTAGCATTACGCTTGCCTTTGCACTTTCTTCTTTGATCTTCCTTAGTAGATGTTCTAGGTCTGTGAGGTTTTCTGCTAGTACTATGGTGTCATCAGCATATCTCAGATTGTTAATATTCCTTCCTCCTATTTTCACTCCTCCTCCTTCTGTGTTCAAGCCTGCTTTTCATATTATATGTTCTGCATACAAGTTAAACAGATAGGGTGAAACGATGCAGCCTTATCTGACACCTTTGCCAATTGCGAACCCTTTTGTTTCTCTGTGTTCTCTTCTGAGAATAGTCTCATGTCCTGAGTACAGATTCCTCATCAGGACTATCAGATGTGTTGGCACTTCCATGTCTTTAAGAGCATTCCATAGCCTTTCATGATCTATACAGTCAAAGGCTTTGCTATAGTCTATAAAGCACATGCTGATTTTCTTTTAGAATTCCTTGGTGCACTCCATTAGCTGTCTTGTGTTTGCAATGTGGTACCTGGTGCCTCTTCCTTTCCTGAACCCCACCTCTGAGATTTCTTTCTCCATGTATGGTTGGAGTCTATGTTGCAGAATTTTGAGCATGATTTTGCTTGCATGAGAAATCAGTGCTATGGTCTCTTGTGTCTTCCTTTTTGTGGATGGGATGTATATTGATTGTTTCCAATCTGTTCCATAATTTTGTTTTCCATATCTGTTGACATATCTTGGTTAGCACTAGAGTTGACTCTGTCAATGTGGATTGCAGTAGTTCAATTGGAATATCACCTGTTCCTGGTGATTTGTTTTTTGCCATTTCTTTTATTGCAGCTTCCACCTCACTTTTTAGAATATGGGGTTCATCTTCATATGACTCTTCATCCCATGTGTCCTTCATGTTGTCATCTTTTTTATATGGCTGTTTTGTGTATTGCATCCAATGTCTTTTTATTCCTTCCTGGTCTTATTTGTGTCTTATTCTTATTTTTGATACGAGTAATTTGTGATCTGTTCCATAGTCAGGGCCTGGTCTAATCTTGGCCACCAGTGTAGAGGTCCGCCATCTTTTACTTCCAATTATATAATCTATTTGATTTTTCTGTTGACGTCTATATGTATAGCCTTCTTTCTGGTCATATGACAAATGTGTTTGCAATGAATAGGTAGTTGGCTTCACAAAAATCTATCAGATGTTCACCTGCTTTGTTTCTTTTGCCAAATCCAAATCTGCCTACTGTTTTTGAATCTTCTTTGCTTCCAACTTTTGCGGTCCCATCTCCAATAATCAGCTTGACATCCTGTGTTGGTGTGCTGTCAATTTCTTCTTGTACTCCTTCATAGAATCTATCAATTTCTTCCTATTCTGTCTCTGTGGTTGGTACATACACAGTTGCCCCTCCATTTTCACAGACTTGGTGTCCGTGTCCCCGCCCGTTCATAGGCAGCAAATGGAGGGGGACAAAATGGGGCACACACTGTTATTCAAGCTTATGGGGCTTGAATATTTGTGAATTTCCATTTTGTGTGTGTCTGTGTTTGGGGGGTTACAGAACAGATCCCCCACGCAAACAGAGGGGCGACTGTACTTGAATTATGGTGATATTCATAGGTTTCCCATGGAGTCTTACTGAAATGATTTGGTCTGATCTTGCATTATATTCTCTGACTGCCTTTGCTACATATTTTCTTAATATGAAAGCCACCTCATTTCTTCTTGTCTTTTCATTGCCTGAGTAGAACACTGTGGGGTTGTCTGATTCAATGTGCCCCATTCCTGTCCATTTTAACTTACTCACCCCCAGTACTGCTATGTCTATCTGTTCCATTTCCATTTTTACTATGCCCTTGGCTGATGCTTCCCACATTCCACATCCCTATTTTATGTGCAATGCTGCTTTGGATACCATTTGCCTTCTTAAGGGTGTCTGCTGTTTGTCTTTGTATCTTTCTTATGCCTTGACTAATTTTGCAAATGTGATATCCCTTTATCTCTCCCTCCTTCCCTTTCTGTTAATGCTCTGATCCTGCCTGTGTCTCACTTGGGGTGTCTCATCATAGGGTTTACTAGGTGATGGGGTTACACAAGGAGGGCCACCTACACCTCACTGTGTGCAGTGCCAACCAATGTTAGCTATGGTTTCATAATTCACACCTGTCAGTGACACCCACCACTATTGCTGCTGCCCAGTAGTTGTTTGTCTCCCTATATTCTTCCTCCCATTGTTGTTTGTTTGCTTTCCTACCCATCCTTATGCTCCCTGGGTTTCCCTGTTTCCCTTCCCTTGTGTCCTCCTCCTTTAGTCTGTCCCCATCCTTTAGTTTCGTTACTTCTTTCTCTGTGGTTCGGGGAGGGCAGAGATGGCTCGTCACTGTCTTCCTTCTTCCACTTGCCTGCCTGGTTATCGGCAGCGCTCTATTATCCAGCTCAGCTAGGGGCAGAGAATGTGCTCAGTTGGTATTTAGCCTCAGTCCTCTTGCCTCTCCAATGGTCCCCTTTGTCCTACTGCTCAGCTGAGGGGACAGAGACTGGGTTCAGTTGGTGTTTAGCTTCTCTGTTCCTTTGCTTCTCTGATGGTCCTCTTTGTCCTGCTGTTCAGCTTTTTTTCTACTCAAGTAGATTTTTAAATGGTGTGAAGGAATTTAAGCTGAGATGACACACAAAAATGTGATCATTGTTTTCCACTGGATATGTTTTAATAGTCAACACTACAAGGGACAGCTTCTTTTCTGGAGATGAAGATCCAAGAAAATGAAAACTAGGACCTCTTCCAATTGTCAGTTTCATTAAGTGGCTGTAGAGACATCCCATTTGGAGCAGCGTCCCAGCACCCCTTTCTTTGGTGAATCAGGGCCATGGCAACCACATGCTGCAGCCCCGATCCAGTACTCTTTTTTAAAACAGGGAATATGCACCTTTGCCACCACAGCAGCATTTTCTCAGGGTTTTTGCAGCACAGCGCATCTTGACACTGTTATATCAGCCCTGGTGGCGCAGTGGTTAAATGCCTGTACTGCAGCCACTCACTCATAGACCACAAGGTTGCGAGTTCAATACCAGCCAGGGCTGAGGCTCGACTCAGGCCTGCATCCTTCCGAGGTCGCTAAAATGAGTACCCAGCTTGTTGGGGGGCAATCAGCTCACAGTTGTAAACCGCTTAGACATCCCATAGCGCAATATGAAGCGGTATATAAATGAAGCTGCTTTGCTTTGAAGCTGCTAACACTGTGCCACAGAAACAGAGGGCCTTATCACACGGGGTCTAAAGCAGTCCCATCCCTGCGCCATCCCTGCGCCATCGCGGTTTTTTCCCCATGTTTCCACATGACATCGCAGAGAAACCCCGCCCATCCCTGCACCATCCCTGCACCATCGCGGATCCTTGTCCCGTGTTTCCACACGACGTCGCCGAGAAACCCCATCTATCCCTGCGCCATCCCTGCACCATTCCGGCATCACCCGGCATCATCCCCGTTCTTTTGAATGCCGGGTTCTTTTGGGAATTACTTTGCTGGTGGCACAGGGATGGCGCAGGGATGGGACTGATTTAGTCCCCCGTGTGATAACGTCCAGAGAAACACCACCCACTGTGCAGTCACTCAGGTGGTGTGACACCGGTGTTGGGGCAGCATTGGGCATGCATCATGTGGTTGCCAAGCCTCCACTCTGCCCTGATGCCAGCACAAAGTGCCAGTCTATACAGCCCCAAAGCCTAGAATGGGAGCAGGCAAGACCCAAGTAACTTCTGCTTGACTTAAGATCTCATTGGATTACTTTTAATTTACACAATCTTAAAGGACTCCCAATTGATGGTGTCTGTCTTTGAGGACAAACCTTCCCATCTGTGTGTGAACAAACAATATCCACAGCAGCACAATCACTAGGAGGCATTTAAAATGCCTAAGTTATATAGATTGGCACATTCAAAGCCAGATGCTTTTTCACAGGGCATGTAAGTAGAATAAAATTCACAGAAGAAATAATGGCATTTGCATGACTTTGTGTTACCTGCACTCAATTACGTGATATTGAGGCAGACTCCATCTGTAGTCACAGCTCAGCAGGAAGAACAAGTTGTTGGAAAAGCCAACAAAAGAGCTTCAAGAAAGTACTGTATAATCATTACTCCTTCTCTCCCTCTCTCACTGGGTCTAAGACCATTTACTAAGCAGTAATGTCACATAGTTTGCTATATAATCACTTGGCAAAGCAGTCATCTGAATTGTCTCATCAATTGGCAAGGAGAATTTTATCATATTTCTGCAGAAAGTTTATGTATCATTCAGACATTTGATTTATCAAAAATGTTATTAACTGATTTATTTCAAATTCTGAGGTGGTTTCAGGCCCAAAACAGATGGGCCCAAAAGAGTGGCTTGAGTCTGCTCCAGCCAGAAGTGGATCGAAACTCCACTATGTGCGTAGTCTGTTCCCAAGGTGGGTTGTGGATGCACGGGCTGACTGGCACCACTAGGAGTCAGATTATCCTGGCTCCTTTTTGCTCTGGTCCTAAGGACCAGAGCACAGCTTTGGCATGGCTTCCAGCCATTTTGAAGACATCCATCATTTAATCAACACACCTCCAAAGTAGATGGAAGCTGCTTCATTTGGCCTGTCTGTTTCATCCTCAGTTTGTTTAATATGTCTCTGCTAAGTGTTAAAATACTGACTCCATTATCTAACATGGTTATATTAAACATCCATAAGTGAAAACTACTATTTTATGTACTCATAGAAGCCATGAACACAAAATTAGATATGAAATTAAAGCTTTTCAGGCTACAAAGGGACTAAGTGATCCAGAGTATTGTGATTGAGTTACTCCTAATGATGTTGCACTGTGGGTTTACATTAATTTAGCATACTTTTGTTGTTGTTGTTGTTGTTGTTGTTTTGTGCCTTCAAGTCTTTCAGACTTATGATGATCCCATGAACATATCATGTGGTTTTCTTGGCAAGACTTGCTTAGAGGAGGTTTGCCTTTGCCTTCCCCTGGGGATGAGAGTATGTGACTTACTCAAAGGCATCCAGTGGGTTTCATGGCTGACCTGGGAATCAAACTCTGGTCTCCACAGTCATAGTCCAACTCTAAAACCACTACACTGTGATGGCTTCCAAAATACTGGTGTTATACAAACTTGTATTGTTGTGCATCTTCAAGTTAATTATGACTTATGGAAGCCCTAAGGCAAACCTACCATAGAATTTCTTGGCAAAACTTGTTCAGTGGAGGTTTGCCACTGCCTTCTTCTGAGGCTGAGAGAATGTGACTTGTCCAAGGTCACCCAGTGGGTTTCAAGGTTGAGTGGGGAGCAAACTCTGGTCTCCATAATTATAGTCCAATGCTCAAACCACTACTACATGCTGGTTCTCATTATTAGGAAGTAAAAATGCAAGAGCAGATCAGAAACTAATAGGCTCAACAGAGGGCCCTGATAGAGCAGCCTCTGGCCGCCTCTTTCTTCATCGGATCAGTGCTGTGGCAACCACACACCACAGTGCTGATTCATCAGTTTGCCACTCTAAAAAGAATATTCAAAATGCTGTTCCTTTTTAGAGTGGCAAAAGGGCACCTTTGGCACTGCAGAGACTTTTCACCAGTTGTTTGGTGCAGCATGTCTAAACGCTGTGCTGAAGACATGGTGTGATGCCACCCACCATCTGGTCAGGCGAGCAGCATGATGTCAGCATTGGGGCAGTGTTTGGGCATGTGGCATGCGGTCACCATGCCCCCCACTCTGCCCCGACAATGGCTCAAAGTTCTATTCCCTAAATATCTGCCATGAAATCCTTGAGTGTGGTTCTCTGGAATGTTAAAAAAAAGAGATAGATATTCTGTTGAGATTCCTTAGGCATGACTGATTATTTCATAGATGTGAACTAGACTGGTTTCTTTCATGAATGAGGTGGCTGTTTATATGATTGTTTGAGTGAATGCTTCATGCCATCAATGGAAAGACAATTTGAAAGTATTTGATAAATATTTGCAAAACATATTGTTTTAATGTCAGAAAACTCTGATGAGGATAGTCCTGAACTGAAAAGAATCTGCACAGATTAATATTTATTCTGTGCAAAATTAACTGGTGGTTGTGCATAGGGATTTGCACAGCTAATCACATGCATATTTTGAGCAGAATAAGCTCTAAATGGCAATATTTTCTTCTCAGAAAATAATATTTCTGTGATGAAATACTATGTTCTGTACAGATACTGCCATACCCTGTGCTGAATATGTTTTTTAAAAAAATTAAAATACCACATGCAATGTTTACATATAGTAATTGCAGAACTGCAAATATTCCTTGAAAAATTTGCAGTTTTCTTATACTGTCTTGAAATAGGAATAAATGCTAAAATTAGTTTTTTGTGGTTTTATCGACTGTGTGGCTATGTTCTAGAAGAGTTTCTTTCTGACGTTTCATCAGCATCTGTGGCTGGCATCTTCAGAGAAAACTGGAATGGAAGAGAAATGCTAAAATTACTTGTTGCCTCCTGCAAAAATAAAATTAGTGAAAAATTGCATCCTTAGTGCATGGATCTATATATGCAAGGGCACCAGATAGCTTTTTGTTTATAGGAGTATGAGAAGGAGAGAAAGAGGCTACATTTCTTAAAATTGTGAGGCCTTTGCTCCCAGTACAGACCATGTGTGACAGTGACCTGACCATCCCTTCTGAACCAAGAACAATACTATTCTTCGATTTAGTTAATACCAAAAAATTGCTTGATTATGCTTATGCCTTGCAAAAGTTGCTTTTGGATTTGTAAAGCATACCTTCATGAAAGCTCATATCATGAAAGCTCATAAAATAGTCTTTAAGAGCATATGCAGATGATCCTGTAATATTCTTAGAAGACCCATTGTACAGTATCAACAAACTGATGAATATTCTTTCAGACTTCGGGAAAATAGCAGGCTTTAAAGTCAACAATGAAAAATCAGTGTTTATAACAAGAAATATGACCACTGAAGAAAAAGTCCTATTGCAAGAAAAATCCAAATGTAAAATAACCAAAAAAGCCAAATACCTTGGCATCTGGCTAACAAATAAGAATACTGACTTATTTGACAATAATTGTAAAACAATGTGGAAAACTGTACAACAAGATCTATGTAGGTGGTCAAAGTTAAAATTATATTTTCTTGGAAAAATGGCTGTAATCAAAATGCCAATACTACCCAAATTTAATGTTCTTTTTTCAAACCTTCTGATAATAACCGACAGTAAACCCTTCAATGACTGGAACAAAGAACTTAAAAAATTCATATGGGAAGGCAAGAAGCCAAGGGTGAAGTGGAAGACATTAACTGATATAAGACCAAATAGAGGATGTAACCTACCAGACCTGTACTTGTATTACCAAGCTAATACCCTATTTATCCTTCAGAATGGATTAAGTTTAATAATTCAAAACAATCCAAAACTTCTAAATCTCAAGGGATTCAATTTACGTTATGGGTGGCATGCTTACCTCTGGTGTAGAAAAAAACAAGATACACAAAAACTTTGAACATCACTTTATCCAGAAGTCCATTCTTGCTGTATTGGAAAAAAATAAGACTAATTTTCTATCCTAAGCTACCAGGATGGCTATCCCCCAAGAGGCGCTGTTTGAAAGAACAAAGATAAACTCAAGATGGCTTAGATACTGTGATATTCTTTAAAAAAAAAAAGATAATCAACAAGAACATGTAATGAAAACAATAGAGGAAATCACAGAATTTGAGTCGAAAAGCCACTGGTTAGTCTACCACCAATTGACTGAAGGATATAAAGCAGACAGAAAGGAAATAGGCTTTGACATCCAAAAGAACAAACTAGATGAAATATTAGGTTGAAAAACAAGTAGCAAAAATTTACAAAATACTTCCTAATACAAATCAAGAACAAAAAATAGTCAAAGGAGAAATGATAAAATAGGCAAGAGATATCGGAAGAAGTATAGACCTGGAGAGTTGGTTATATTATAGAAAGAACACATTCCAATTTACCAAATGCCAGACAGTCAGAGAAAACTACTTAAAAATGGCCTACAGGTGGCATCTAACTCAAGTTAGCTATAATTTATAAAACCAAGGAAAACAAATGTTGGAAGTGTAACAAAGCAGTAGGCGATTGGATACATATGTGGTGGCAATGTCCTGAGATTAAGAAGTTAATGGAAGAAATTTATTTAAAAATCAATAAAATTCTAGATATAATATACCAAATGTTACCCGAAATCTATCTATTAAACATGACCAAAAAGATTTCAGATACAGAAGCAAAAAACTATTGGGAAACATTGTTATATATTATCACCTCAGCCAGAACTCTCATTGCGCAAAAATGGAAGACAAAAGAAATACCAACAATAGAGGAGTGGCTACTAAAAGCTCTAGATAATATAGAATTAGACAGATAACAAACTTGGTAGAAAAAAGGTCCATAAAAACATTAGACATAGATTGGGAGAATTTAAAAAAAAATATTGTGTAAATTGATGGTCAAAAAATACAAGCTCATAAAACTCAGATACAGTTCAGGATTACTGTAAGCTTGAAAAGATTAAAATTACACATACATAAAAATTACAAGAGGGAATTGTATTATAAGTCTTTTTATTTACTCAAAATCGCCTGATCAGATAAGAAGTTCAGAAATAATTCTTTACGTTAGATTAAAGCAACAAAAATGAAGAAGAAATGTCATTTTAAGATGTATATTTTGTTATTGTGGAAAATTCAATAAAAATAATAATAATAATAATAATAATAAAAGCTCATATCATTGCCTCCAAAAATAAAGTTACATTGTTTCAAATTTAATTTCCCAAAACCTGTAACTGGAAAGAATGTCATATATGCTGTGGGATGTACGTGCATGTGCCTTCAAGTCACATGTCAACTAATGGTGATCCCTAGAATATCATACAGTTTTCTTAGGCAAAGAATATTCAAAGGTGCTCTTGTGAGATACTTCCTCTGAAATATACGGAGGAAGCAGACGGGCGGCACCTCGGCCCCGCGGAGCAGCTTCGCCGCCCCTGGAAGGAGTGCTAAAATAGCGCTCCTTCCACAAGTCGCCGAAGGTGCACCACAAAAAGCTGCCGGTGCACCTTCAGCAACTCTTCCGCCACAGTGTGTGTGGACGCTGCGGCGGAGAGGCATCCTCAGAGTGCCAGATGTGCGGAGGGTCCGGAGCTCCGACGATGTCTTCAGGAAGGGGTGGGGCACCCACCGTGCGGCTGCCCCTCCCCTTCCTTGCCCCAAAAATGGCACTTTGCGCCGTCTGCTTCCCCCCATAGTCTACAGAACCTGGTATTCATTGGTTGTCCCCAATCTAAGTACTAACCAAGACTCACCCTGCTTAGCTTCCAAGATCAGATAGGATCTGGTGCCTTTAGAGTATTTAGGCTCTTTGATATGGGATACCTAATGTTGAATTGAAGCATAATACTTGAAAAACAATGTGATTATGATATCTGAATAGTTGAGTGAGTAGACATTTTATATTTCTGTGAGAAGATAGGGATTTAGAGATCTGCATTGAATTTTACAGTTCATTTAACTTTGCTGTTTTCAACAGTGTCTATCAACCTGTATTAAGGAGAAGAAGGAATAGCTGTTAGCATTATATACACTAGCCCTGTTTAAACATTTGAAAGAGTATCATACTTAAGATGGAACAAGTTTGTTTTCTGCAGCTCCAGAGACTTGGACCAGGAGCAATGGATTCAAACATCAAGAAAATAGATTCCAAACATTAGGAAGAAATTCCTGACAATAATAACTATTCAACAGTGGAATATGCTGCCTCAAAAGCAGGTGTTTTGATTGTGTAATTTCTGCATGGCAGGGGGCTGGACTGGATGGCCCTTCTGCATGACAGGGGGCTGGACTGGATGCCCCTTGTGGTCTCTTCCAACTTCATGATTCTAAAAGGCAGACATTGTGTGTCCCACTATATTGTAATAAGAGAATGCTATGGTAAGGTGTTGGGGAAGAAGAAGAGAGGAATACTTTGCAGTGATTGTTTCAGTATGGGTCAGGAATCTCACCTATATGCTCCTGGCAACCCTATTCAAAGTGCCTCCAATGTTTGGTTGGCTCAACTGATCTAGAACTTTATACAGTGTATGTGTATATGTGTGTGTGAGAGAGAGAGAGAGAACTAACATAGGAGATTATCGCACTAACATTTAACCTGACTACACCCTAATGGAGTGCAGCCAGGAGGTGGGATACAGGTGGGAATTATGGCATGTAACCTGCCACTGATTCTGCTGGCTGAGTGCAGCCTGGCTGCAGTCTGGGTCCCAGGTGTGCTCAACAAGGCACTTTTCAATGTCAGAAAAAGATAATAATACTGTGAAATAGTTACAGTTTACATCAGTGGAAGGATCACATATGCACATGAAATTACAGTTTTTCCAAGTATTAAGTGTATATAGAAGACTAGTAGTGGCTATACTGGTACAGCTATATTAGATGAGTGTGTGTGTGTGTGTGTGCGCGTGCACCTTCAAGTTGACTTATGGTGACTCCATTAATTTAATTGGGTTTTCTTAGTCAAGGAATACTCAAGGTTGATTTTGCCAGTTCCTTCCTATCCAATATAACCTACAGCACCTAATATATGAGGGGGTATTGTAAAGTTTTAATTATCACCTTTAAAAAAATTGACAGAAAGTTTGTTTTGATTTACAGTTGTTAATTTATCTCTACATAGTCACCATCCAGATTTACACATTTTCCCCAGCGTTTCTTGACCCTCTGAATAACGTGATTGTAGAAGTCTGCAGATTGTGCCTTAAATCACTCTTCCACTTCATGAATGATGTCATCTGTGCTGTCAAATAGATGACCCCACAATGGATTTTTTATTGGAGACTTGTTTTTTGTCATTTCTCTTATTGAAACTTCTACCTCACTTTTTAGAATTTAAGGTTTTTCTTCATACGGCTCTTCATTCCATGTGTCCTTCATATTGTCATCTCTTTTATATAACTCTTCTGTGTATTGCATCCAACATATTTTTATTCCTTCTTGGTCTCGAATTATGTTATTTTTGTTGTCATAGAGTGTCTCAGTCCTTGGTTTGAACTTTCTTTTGATTTTCTGAATCTTGTGGAATAGGTCTCTCATTCTTCCCTTTTTCTTGTTTTCTTCTATTTCTCTACATTGGTTGTTGTATTAGTTTTCTTTATCTTTACACATTAGCTGTTGTACTGTTGCATTCATGGTTCTTAGTTTATTCTTATCTCCATTTTGTTTTGTTTCTCCTCTTTCCTTTATTGTTTGCAGTGTTTTATCTGTCATCCATGGTTTCTTCACTTTCTTTTTGTTTGTTGGAAGTTTTTGTCTGCATTCTTTTTTTATTATGTCCCTGGCTTCAAACCAAAGCTCTTCTGGTTCACGATTATTATACTTAGTACTGCAAATCTGTTCTTTATATTATCAATGAATTCTGTGGAAATGTTGTTTAAATCATATTTTGGTATGATCACTGGTTTTGTTCTCTTCTTGAGTTTTACTTTTATTTTTGATACGAGTAATTTGTGATCTGTGCCACTATCAGCACCTGGTCCAGTCTTGGCCACCAGTATGGAGCTTCACCATCTTTTACTTCCAATTATATAATCTATTTGGTTTTTGTGTTGGCCATCTGGTGATGTCCATTTGTATAACCTTTTCTCCGGTTGTAGAAAAATGTGTCTGCAATAAACAGTTGTTGGTTTCACAAAAATCTATTAGACGTGCACCTGCTTCATTTCTCTTACTTAATCCAAATTTGCCTACTGTTTTCGATTCTTCTTTGCTTCCAACTTTTGCATTCCAATCCCCAATGATCAGCTGACATGACAGACACCCAGATTCAAAAAGCAATAGCAATAGCAAGTACATTTCTATTCTGCTTAACAGTGCATTTAACCACTCCCTAAGTGGTTTACAATGTGTAAGCTAATCCCTCCCAACAACAAACTGGGTACTTATTTTAGCGACCTCGGAAGGATGCCGGGCTGAGTTGACTTTGACCCCCTGGCTGGTATTCAACTCACATCTTTGTGGTTTGTGAGTGACTGGCTGCAGTTATTGATATTTAACCACTGTGCCACCAGGGCCCCTGGTGCAGCATGAACTGGCAGGACTGAGCACTGAACTGATCACACATACTTTTAAAATGTGTTTCACTCTTTAAATGAAAAAAAAAAAAATTAAAGTGACCTGTTTGCACACTGGAAATGTGTTGTTTCCCCTGAAGGGACTAACATGTCTTCAAATTTCATTAATTTCTGCAAAAATTCTGAAAAGTTGTTGCTGTTTTGGTTTCCTAATACAAATTATTGGAAGATTTAAAGTTTGGCTCAGTTGACATTTGGTCAGATGGGATCTTAATCTAAACCATATCATTGAGCCCTTCCACAGCTCTATAGTTTTATGTAAAATTTGGACAGTTATGTCCATGTCATAGGTAGTCTGTGCTATTATGATATTAAAAGAAAATAGAAAAATGACATTAACTGAATAATTGTGTTCTATGTGTCAGCATGAAATTTAACCTTGCTTGAAACTTGATATTGCTAAGTTTCTGTCAAGTGATGTAAGGAGGTTAAGTTTGTTCTTAACAAACTGTTTCTTAATGACCAATATTTACTTAGAAGGAATGTGTTAGTAATTATCTGAACAAAATGAGTGTGGAAGCAGAGTCCAAAATTGTTTCCCTGTTGACAAACATTCAGCCCAATTCAATAATGATTGCAAAGATACAATATAAAAGAAATCCTTGACTGCATTCTGAAAGGCTGCACAGAGCAATATTTTATTTACAATCAAAGAAAGTCAGGAAATGTCTCTAATTTTGCAAGTCAGTGCAGCTGGTTTCTCATCCACACTTCATTACTTTTGCAGTATAATATCACTTTTGTGATTTTATATAAAGTAATCATTATGATCTGATAACAGCAGAAAATGGAATTTTCTCCATTCTACCCTTGCCCCTTCTAATTATACCTTGGACTTTGGAAATAGTGATTTTTTTTGCAGCAAGGTACAGTTCAAAACACTTTTTACATGGTAGCAGGGATGGGGGGGGAACCCTATCTAAAATAAAACATGTGTTCACATTTACAGATCTGTGTACTATATAGCTAATATTCATTTATCTACCTAAGTTCTTTTTTAAACCAAGAGAGATGATCGTTTTCAAACTACATTAGTCTCATTTATCTCCATGAAGTCTTTAATGTTATAAGAAATTGCAGTAACATTACTGTCTCCTTCAGGCCTGTACCAGCCTTTAGCTACTCAGACGCATTATTAGATTGTCAACATAATTCAGACATCTCATATAAAAATGAGCCAACCCACTGACTTCAGTTCCCCATAAATGTATCTGGCTGATGTAATAGGTTTACATTTATTGTACCATCTTTTCTTTCTTTCTTTCTTTCTTTTTTGTTCCCTCTCCATTTTCTACATTCGTATACAAAATGTTTACAGAATAATGTCTGCCAGCACTGCTTTTTTTGTCAATCACGTAGCTTCATTGCTCAAGGTTGCACAGTAAATTTTGATTTGCCATGCATTAACTACTGAAAAATAAAATTGGGAATAGAACTTTCTGAAAGTGAATTGATTAGAAAGTGTCAGTAATTCTGTTGTTCAAGAAAACAGTTTGTTGTTGTTGTAGTTTCTACAGACTTTATGTGTTTTATTCTAAAAACTCAATAAAAATGTAATTAGAAAAAAATGAAAACAAAGAACATGATTCTTGGCTGATAAGAATCAAGCTTACACCTGGATATAAAGATCTTTATGTAACATCACCGAAGTCTACATTGGGGCAGAATTCAGTTATTAAAAACCAAGACCTTAGTTCCAAGTAATAGGGAATGTTTTATTAAAGAACATTAAAATAAATTTGAAGGAATTCTGAATCTAGAATACTAGAAAGCTTAATAAATGTTTATTGAATCTTTATACTGATGCAAAGATTACTCCTAGGTAAGCATGCATATGTAATGGTTTTATTCATTAAAGTGTTTGGATATTGCCTTTCAGTCTGCCAGTGCTCTGAATGTTATGCCCAACAGATGTTTTTGGATAGGACAAAACCACTACTGGGTGAAGTCCAATACATTTAGTTCATGGTTCTCCAATAGTAGTTGTGGGGAATTGTTGGCTCTGTTATGCCATGGAGTCCTAATAAAGTAACCTAAGTACCTTCATACTTGAATTTTGATGAGAACTGATTTTACCTTTTACATTATCTATGTTTAAAAAAACCAAGCAGATAAAAATAACTAAAGTATTTATAACTGTAATATCAAAAGGACCAGACATGAGGATGTGATATATGAACTGCAGAAAAGAAACTAGGAGCTTGGAAGGAAAAATTGCCATGGGCATGTCTCATTCTTTTTACCCTCCCACCCCACCCCCTCTGTATGAACAGCACCATTAGGAAAGCTGTCTGGCTTTCAAGATTTTACTGATCTTCATGAGTATGCAGTTAGACTCTCTCTTTATCTTTGTCTTTATTTTAACCACCAAACAACCCAGCAAAAAAGGATGAATTGCCTTCTTCAGAAGACTTCAGGAACATTGGCTCACTGTTCACTTGTCACTGAAGTTGCCCCACCACAAGATTTCAAGACACTTCAGTTAGGACATTCTTAGCAGGAAGTGAAACACCTAAATTGAGAATTCTCATGGACTCAACACTCTAGAAGAATCAAACAAGATGGGAAACCAAGGATTGTCTTCTGAGTGTCATTGGACTCCAGTTCCCATCATCAGCCATCAGTCTGCTCACCGTTCAGAGATCATAATAACTGTAGTCCAGCAGCATCCAGAAGGCCACAGCTTTGCTAAGCTTGTGGCATACTTTACTCTGTTACACCAAGCTGATGTCTAGGGATGGGATGCTTCCTAAAATTCATTGCAATGGGACAGATTAAACAATTTATCTGTAGAAACATGTTCAAAAACTATGCAAATACATTGTCACAGAAGAGGAGGAAAAAACTTCCCTTCCCAAAAACGCAATATATTTTGACCTCCTCTATGGACATGTAGTAACTGGAAAAAGTCTGCTTATGTTCTGACAGCCAGTTCACAATGGCAATGTCATCATCTAGAACCTTTGGAGGTCACCAGGAAGTCCCAAAGACAGACAGAAGAGGCTATGTTTTGGTAGCCAGATGTAACTATGTCTGTCTTCTACTGTCTCTTGGCCTCTGCATAGTTGTGTTGTGGGTGGGTGGGTGCGGATTGCTGGGCTATTAGATGATCCTTGGCTGCCCCTGACCTTCTGACATGGCCACCACATTGCCTAATCAACATGGGATGAGCTCAGGATTCATGTCATCTGAGTTTCCCAGCACTCCAGAAGCCCCCTTTTTGTTTTATTTTTGTGTTTTTCCTGAGTCTTTGACTATTTATTTTATCCTGGCTGATATTATAGTTTGATGAAAGGTTGGACAACTTTGCCTCCAGATATTGATGAACTATAGATTACAACAGCTCTTGTCAGGATAATGATTTGTGGGGGTTTATGGGAGCTGTGGAATTTGGGGTTCATGGAAGATGAACCCCAAATTCTAAAAAGTGAGGTGTAAGGAAATGGCAAAAAACAAATAACCAGGAACAGATGATATCCTAATCTAATTGCTGCAATACAGGCCGACAGAGTCAACTACTGTGCTAACCAACATATGTCAACAGATATGGGGAAAAAAAATATGGCTAACAGATTGGAAATGATCCCCATCCACAAAAAAAGGAGATACAAAAGACTGCAGCAACTATAGGGCCATTGAACTAATTTCCCACACAAGCAAAATTATGCTCAAAATTCTCCAACATAGACTCCAAACATATATGGAGAGAGAAATCCCAGAGGTCCAAGAGGGGTTGAGGAAAAGACAAGGCACTAGGGACCACATTGCAAACATATGATGGCTAATGGAGCTTACCAGGGATTTCCAAAAGAAAATCAGCATGTGCTTTATAGACTATAACAAAGCCTTTGACTGAATAGATCATGAATGTCTATGAAATGCCCTTAAAGACATGGGAGTGCCAACACATCTGACAATCCTGATGAGGAATCGGTACTCAGGACAAGAGGCTATTGTCAGAACAGAACATGGTGAAACAGAATTGGCAAAGGGGTCAGACAAGGCTGCATCTTATCACCCTAACTGTTCAACTTTTATGCAGAATATATTGTAAGAAAAGTAGGCCTGGACACAGAAGGAGGAAGAGTGAAAATAGGAGGAAGGGATATCAACAATCTACCTAGTAGAACAACTACTAAGAAATTCAAACAAAAATCCATCAGTGATATCCTTATTGGCCAACCAAACTGCACAATATACTTGTTGCAAGCTTTTGAAGCTCCATGGTCTTCTTCATCAGGCACGATATTACAAACCAAACAGGAGAAAAACAATTGGAGATGTTAGTCAGATGCCTACTTGTTGTTTTGGTCTTTAGTTAAGATGGCATATGGTGGGGAGGTTATATTTTGTAGTCAGGCTCCTCCTCCTTCTGGCCTTGTGGCTATCAGGAGATTTGCAAAGTCCAAGAAATTTAAAACCCATTTGTATCTCAACAGGGACCCTTCTTTTGCAATCCAGTATGTCTCCAATCCAGTGAGGCCACCGGCCTCTTTTTGTTTGAATTTGCTAAATGGCCAACACCGCTACCCCTGAATGTTTTCTGTATTGTGAGATATCACATTATAGCTGTAACAGGGGAACCAGGAAGAATAGCCTGTGGACTGGGAACTTCAATCAAGGTAAAACAATTTTTTCTTCTTCTTAAATTTGGACTGAATTCACATGTTTTACCTCTTGTTTTCTGTATTGTGAACTACTAAGGGGGGATGCAGACCAGGGCGTTTGGAGCGCCCTGGTCCGGAGCACCGCGAGACTATGGCAGCCACACCGCGGCGCTCCTGGAGCGACCCTGAAAGGAGCGCCAAATTGGCGCTCTTTTCATAAGTCAGAAAAAGTGCGCCCTAAAAGTGGCGGGCGCACTTTCTCTGACTTATCCTCCGCAGCACGTCCGGTCGCTGCAGAGGGAGGTCGCTCTGAATGCGCCGGCCGTCCGGTGGCCCGGAAGCGCTCAGGGCGACCTCAGGAAGAGGAAGGAGCGCCACTCGTGCGGTGGCTCCTCCTCTTCCGGGCCTCCAAGACGACTGTTTTAATCGTCTGCTTAGGCCCTAAGAAAGATCAAAGAAGAAAGTGCAAAAGCAGGCTTATTATTGAACATAAAGAAAACCAAAATAATGACCATGGAGAATCTACACAAATTCACCCTACACAATAAAAAGATAGAAATAGTAAAAGAGTTCTCATAACTGGGATCAAACATTGATAGAAACGGGGGCTGTAGCCAGGAAATCCAAAGAAGATTCAGAATGCAGAGGGCAGCTATGGAAGAACTGGAAAAGATATACAACTGAGCACAAAAGTTAGAATCATACAAGACATTGTATTTCCTATTACCATTTATGGATGTGAGAGCTGGACAGTTAAGAAAGATGATAGGAAAAAAATCAATTCATTTGAGATGTGGTGCTGGAGAAGAGTGCTGAGGATCCCATGTACAGCCAAAAAAACAAATAAATGGGTCCGAGAGCAGATCAAGCCATAAATCTTTTTGGAAACTGTCAAAACCTAAAGCTGCTGTACTTCAAAACCTAAGCTGTAGTACTTCAGACACATCATGAGAAGGCATGACTCACTAGAAAAAAACAATAATCCTAGAAAAGGTGGAAGGAAGCAGAAAGAGAGGAAGGCTGCATGCTAGATGGATGGACTCTATTAAGGAGGTCACGGATATGAATGTACAGGAACTAAGCAGAATAGTGGAGGACAGGGGGTCTTGGAGATGTCTCGTCTACAGCGTTGCTATGAGTCGTGATTGACTAAAGGGAAGTTAACAACAACAAATGGGAGCTATAATCTAAAAATTTATAAAGGAAAATTCTTTCTCAGTTATGGTTCTCCATATTAAATATTCCTTGCAAGAAAAGAATTATGTCATGAGAAGCTCAATAGAATATGTTAGCATTCAATCTGCAGCATTTTTTTTAAAAAATGGCAAACATTAGAAGCCTTCCTTTATCATGTTCAGGTTGAAGTTCTGTCATCTATTCCAAACTTCATACCACTGGACATTTAGATCAAGTTATCCTTTCTAGAATCCAGATAATATTTATGCTTAGGCAGTTTCATAATATATCTTTAGGACAATTTTCATGTTACCATTTCAATTAATATTCCAAAGTGGAGTCAGGTATGTTCTTTATAAATTACTTGCAAAGATTCTTCAGTAGCTTAGTGGGTAAAGTTAAACAGGTGAAAAGTATCTATTTCTCCTATGTAACATTATTTTACCATTAAGTCCCTAGAGCCAGAGATGAAAGATATTGATGATAAGAGATTAGGTAAGGACAATCCAAATTTATTCTCATCACAAAAAGGAAAATCAGTAAAATCGGAAAGATTATTTTTGGATACTGCAGACTTATTACAAGATCTTCAACTTTTCATATGGAATTGTACAAAATCATGTATTGATGAAATGGCAGTGACTTTTTAATAAATCAATTTATCAATAAAAGTTTGACCATCATAATAGTGCAGAATTAATCAAATTTTATCTTATGAAAGCCAAAGCTTGCTGAAAAGTCTCCAGCATTTTTCCAGATAATCTCAGAAAGTCCAGGGAATAGACTTTGGTATAAAAGAGCTGAGCCATGATTCTGATTCTATAAATAGGGCTGATTCAAATGGCAGAAATCCAGGCATGACTTGCTCCATCAATGTCATAAGCTTTTCAAACTAAGTAGTAAGGAACTGTCTTATATTGAGTCAGTTTAATAATCAGACCAGTATGATTAATCTTGACAAGACAAGGAATCATCCATGTAAGACAGCTTGCAAATGTTTTTTTAGAAATGGCATCTTAAATAGTTCCTTTGTGGTATTATCAAATGGTTTCTGTCATATAACAACAGCACTGGACTTGAATAAAAGGGTGGGTAGAGTTCCTGTGGTGAATAAGCTGGTTTATCCCTTTAAACAACAATAAAATTTGTGACAATAAATTCATGATGGTACTATGATTTTGATGAAATTAAAACATGCAACTGTACATTCACAGAATATATATTTTCATTTTGTCAAACTTTCTTTCTAGCTTCAGTGCTGCAGAGGGGAGAAGTACCTTCTGTCCTTTCACACTAATCAGACCACTATGATTCCACTCTAAATATCATGGCAACATTCTATTGAATCTTAGGGTTTGTAGTCTGGAAAAGCACTAGAGCACTCTAGCTGAGAATAATAATTGCCTCTTCCCAAACTGCAAATCCTAGAATGATATAGGCTGGAGCCATGACAGTTAAAGTGGAATCATAGTGCTATAACTGTGTAGTGTGAACGAGTGAATGTTACAGTAGAAAGAAATTGTCCACCAAATTTTTCTGCTTTCACTAGGAAAGGAAGAGCTACCTTCACCAGGAATCTATTGCTACTATTTCCACCAACCCAATTGCATCATCTTTATTGTTAGCAGACGTCCTCCATTTTTATTATATATTTTAGCCATGTTGAGTTCCCTATGACCCCAGCCTGACCCTTGGGAGATGGCAGCCATAATCCCCTAGATGTGAGGTCAGGTAAGCAAGCTAGAAATTGCTTAAGACCACTAGAGATTTCCTGGAAAGGCAGGTTTTGGGAGTTGCCCTTGAGAATATCCCATTATGTTGGAAAAGATACCTAATGGTGTTTGTTTGTCTTAGTCTCACACTTGATGAGACAGTGATTAGATTTGATAGCACCTCCTTTCTCTAGCTTCCTTTCCTTGATTGCTTTGATACCACATGCATTGTTTAGACTGTGCCCAGACTTAAGTAAACAATGAAAAGCCCATCACGCCTTTGTCTAGCTATTGTCCAGCCCATGGCTGGAAGGCAGAAATCGCCCTTAAAAACCCCTGGATTTTAGCAGACATCGTGCTACCTTGGAAGTGCATGCTGAAACTCTGTCGGTCTGTACTCTGAGATAGTTCCCGTTGTCAGGGATGATGGGAGTTGTAGCTCTTCACCTCTGGCTCTAACTCACCACCTTGTTATGCAGCAGAGCTGACCAGCTTTGATCAGTGGTTGATGCTTCTTTCCCAAGCAGCAGAGTTTCAGAGAATAGGCTGAAGACCCTGACAAACTCTCCAAGCCTTCTCACTCTTCTTCCTGAGATGTCTCCAAACCTCTCCAGGATTCTTCTGGTTCTTGTATCTTCCCTCAAGACACCAGACAACTCAGTAGTCTTATATAAAAGATCTACTTTATTCTACTATATATAAATACTATATGCCCTACAAATCACAATATCTCCAAACAACTCCACACTACTCCACAATATACATTAGCAAACATTGCAATTTATAGCCATTGTTAGACACCACCCACCAGTCAGTCTTATATAAAAGATCTACTTTATTCTACTATATACATAAATACTATATGCCCTACAAAACACAATCTCTACACTTCACAATATCTCCAAAACTACTCCACAATACACCACAATGTACATTAGCAAACATTGCAATTTATAGCCATTGTTAGACACCACCCACCAGTCAGTTTCCACCGAGTGGGTGTGTACATACATCTTGATTGGTCCACATAGATCATCCCATACCTAAGACCAACCCAAGTGTTTCATCACTTTACCTTGACCACTTAATGAGTCTCAGGTGTTTGCAATCTATCACAGGTGTTCTCAATATACCTTCTATAACTTTGTCCTTGGCTCTCAAGGCTTCTTAATTATATTATCTTTTTCACCTGTGTATCTTCCTGATTGCTCCTGCTTAGTCACTTTGACATTCACATACATATTTTATTTCTATTACTGTATATCCCATGTTGCTTTTTCCTTAACACCCATGACATCCCCCTTGCTGGTCATGCCCCTTCCACGGAACTCATCTTCATTCGCCGCCAAAGCCCAGAGGAGTCGCTCGGGTGTAAGTATATTCTCTCTCCTGGTCTTTCTCTCTTTGCCTTCCCCGCTCTTTCTCTTCCCCGCTTATTCCTCTAGCGTGTGTGTGTGTGTGTGTGCGCTGCATTTGGATGTTTGCTTATTGTTGCCAAATAAACATTTTAGACTTTAATTGGAGCTTGGTCCGTTTCAGTGTCTTCCCAGCCAGAATTCTTACGTCTCCCATAGACAATTGGATAAGGTCCTAGAAGCGAAGTTGGGCGCTTCCCTCTCTCATTTGAGCTAATTATATATTCCCCAAAATGAGGTCTTGGCTTCCCAACAGATTGGTGGAGAATGCGGGCATTCCCCGAAATTGACACCCCAAACTGATCACTTGGGCTGTTTAAATCTTGGCACGTAGGAGAAATAAGGTTCTAGGCAAAGGAGATGCTGACGTGAGGGTTAGGAAAGTGTGTGTTTGCGTTTGCGTGTGTGACTGGAAATCTTGTGTTGGCCATCCCTTTTTTTGCCTTTTCTATCATGGGTTGGTAGAGAAGAGCCAGGTTCCCCCATTCAGGTTTTCCCCCCACAATCCAACCATAGACAGTCCCCAAAATCACCTTGGACAAGCTAAGGTAGATGAAGTGAGGAGACATCCTCATTTGAAACTACCCAGGCACAAGGTTGGAAGGTTGGCGAGGGCAGGGAAGCTGAGTGCAGCTAGCCAAACCCTGGCGAGGGAGAGTCCCAGTGCAGCCAGTGGAAATAAGGAATAGGTCTAGAGAAAGCTGGCGAGGAACGGGAGAGTTCCAGTGCAGCCAGTGGGTCTAGAGAAAGCCAGAGAGGGGTGAGGAAAGCCTTAGAGCAGCCAGTGGGTCTAGAGAAAACTGGTGAGGGGCGGGAGAGCCCTAGTGAAATTGGTGTGTTTTAAGAGAACTGCCAGTGGATCTAGAGAAAGCAGGTGAGGGGTGAGAAAAAGCCCTAGAGCAGCCGGTGGGTCTAGAGAAAACTGGTGAGGGGTGAGGAAAGCCCTAGTGCAGGCAGGAAAAAGATTGGTGAGGGGCAGGAGAGCTCTAGTGCAGCCAATCCGGTATCAGGAAAAAAAGGTCAGCTGGTAAGGGCAAGGAAGCTCTAGTGTCGCCAGCGCAGTCAGGAAAGAGTTCGAGGAGTAGGAAATAGGAATGGAACAGATTTACAGGGAGGAGAAAGTGGAGAACAGGCTGCAGAGGTGGATCACCAAGAAGGAACCCAAGCCCTGGATCCCAGGGGCATTCCTGACAGATGATCCACTTCTGACCCTGCTGGAGGTTTATGACATCAAGACTGTTAAGAAGGGACTTAAGAGTGTCCCGCAGTCAGAAAAAGATAGGTTGGCATCATGGGGAATCTGGACTTTAGCCCATGACACCGTAGAAAAATACAAAGAATATAAATTAGAGGTAGAAGTGTCCCAGAAACAGATTGAAGATTTGGTAACCCAAGCAAGGGACAAAGTAACAGAAAACATGGATCTCACCAGGAGAGCCCATGAGGCAAGGCAGAGAGCAGATAGGGCAGAGCAGGAAAACGTAGCCCTCAAGCAAAAATTGGCAGAATTAGAATTTAAATTAGGACAAGCCAAACAAGCCGCGGACTTTTTATTGGCCCAAAAGACAGAAGCGGCAGCCCAAGCCGACCACACCATGTGTGAGGCCCAAATTAGAGAATTGGAAAGCCAAATACATTTGAAAAGTGCCCTCATGGCCACAGTGCAGCCTAACATTTTAGAATTGGCCACGCAAGCCAATGTCCTTCAGGGGAGCCCATCGCTGGTAGAGGCACAGATTCCCCCACCCTACAATCCCCAATGGAGTCTCCCAAAAGGGAATGAACCCACAGAGGGGTGCACTCCAGGCATACCCATGGATCCAGTTAAAACCCGGAGTATGGTAGAAACAAAAGCCACCTCAGAAGATGGCACAGTTACTAAGACAGTGGAAGAGATGGTCTCATGGTCACTAACAGAAATTAAAGCCCTGGCAGACCAGCAAGGAAGATTAAATCCCTAGACAGGAGTCCGATGGATGTCTAACATGATCCTTTCATACCCAAAAGCTGAAGGACAGGACCTCACACAGATAGCAAGGCTGAGTATAGATCCCGCTTACTTAGGACCCTTCGAGGCAGCAGTTTCCAACTATGACTTGGCAAACTTAGAATTAAAGGAATGGATACGCGTAATGGTGCAAATCCTTTGGCCAGGTACTACCATAAGGGCAAAATACCATAACGAGGTACAGCAGCCCGACGAAGCCCCAGACACTTATGTAGCCAGAAAGAAAATGTTAGCGATCCTAGCAGGAGAAGTTAACCTCAATCACGACGGGATTCCACTCTTGAATTGTACTGATTTTATAAGAGAAGTATACCAAGGTTTAAATGAGGCTGCTAAAACATACATAGGTCCCGCCTACCCCCAACTTAGCACTATAGATTGGCAAGGATTTTTACAGCACATTCAGGCAGCTTCCCAGATATTTTGGACTAGAGAAGAACAGAAAGATATGGCTAAGAGCTTAGTGACAGCAAACTCAGCAAAACCTCCCTGCAGCCTAGGAAGGAAGACAGACAGAGATAGCGAACCGCAGAGATAGCGAACCGGTCCACGCGGTTACATACTGGAACAACGGCCCCCATTCTCAACCCATATCCAGCGAACCTGGAAGGTTCCCCAATAACAATTCATTTAGGAGAGGCTTTAGGAACTACCCCAGAGGACCCGATAACCCAGGCTATGGAAAGGACCCCTTGCAGGAAATCAGGAGCCCTATTTGGAGGCAACTAAGGGAATTAGGATACCCCGTCACAGACCTTCATGGTCGACCCACGCATGAGCTCACCGAGCTGCTGCTCCAAGGCCTAGGTGGCCAAGGCTCCAATGGACCCAACACCAACCCTAATGCCCCTACACCCCAGAACCCAACGCAGAACCCCAGTCAATCAGGTTAGGGACGCCCGGGATCCCGTGGCTTGAAGAGAGCCAGGGCAGACCTTTGGATCCCTTGGGCTGAAGACCCTCCTGCCCAAAACCCTCATAATCCCCCACATCCACCTCCCAGGACTGGAGCTATTAAGGCCCCGAGGAACCCGATCTCCACAGTTGCTCCTCAAAATGCCCCCGATCCTCCAACTCACGCAATCCCTCCACCTAACCAACAGATAGTCGCCACGTTAAAACCAGATTTTTGGGGACACCCGACTGTAAATGTGAAGGTGGGCTCCCACAACAAACCCAAGCCAGCCACTTTACTCGTGGATTCCGGCACCACAGTCAACACCCTTCACCCCAAGTTAGCTGCTGTAGGGAATAAGACACAGGATAACATGGAATTAATAGGTTTTGGGAAGGGCAAGCATGAAGCCCCCATTTGGAGAGACATGCCCATCCATTTAGGACCCATTTTAGACCGCATCAGGGTGTGTGAGAACCAGGGAGAAGATGACGGAATTTTAGGAGCCGGATTTCTCAGACGGAACCGCTTGACCCTCGACTTGGCCAACGGTTTCCTATGGTAGTTAGAAGAAGGTCCCCCTGTAATCTCAGCCATACATTGATGTGCCGCCTTAAAGGCACCAGCACCACTCTACCCCATCTTAAATGATCCATGGTCAACAGATTTCCCAGATGTTTGGATTAAGGATAAAATGGAGTGCAGCAAGGTGAAAGGAGCATGTGTGCTCATAGAAGGAAAAGATCCACCTCCACAGAAACAGTATAGATACCCCTGTGAGGCAGAGGAAGGAATAGCAAAAACCATTGAAGGCCTCCTGAAGTATGATGTGATACTCCCCATGCAGTCCATTTGCAATGCGCCCTTATGGCCAGTGTTAAAGGCGGATGGCATCACATGGTGAATGACCATGGACTTTAGAGCCCTTAACATGGTCACTCCCCCACCCCGTAGTTGCAAAGTACAACGAAATTTTAGCGGCAATTGCAGCCGGAGCCAAGTTCTATATCGTCATAGATTTAGCAAATGCCTTCCACTCCATCCCACTCCACGAGAGCTGTTTTTACAAATTCGCCTTCGAGTTCCACGGGAATCAGGTGTGTTTCAAGAGGGTACCTCAAGGATTTCACTAAAGTCCATCAATCTGCCATTCCCACGTGGTCAAGATGTAGACCAAGTTGCGACCCACATCGCACCCCCACGTCTTGTCCTATGTGGACGACATTTTAATACACTCAGACTCACAGGAAAAGACTGCAGACATTACCAGGGAAGTGTTAGAGCTCATTAGGGACACAGGATTCAAGGCCAACAGACAGAAAGCCCAGCTAGTACAAACGCAGGTCAAATATTTAGGCCTTACACTCCTGCCAGATTGCAGAACCCCAGACCTACAGAGAGTAGAAATCATAGGCAAACTCCCAGCCCCCACAGATGTAGCCTCCCTCAGAGCACTGTTAGGAACCTTTAATTTTTCTAGGGAATTCATAGAAGACTTTACTAGCAAACCAAAGCCCCTATATGCCTTGCTTAAGAAAGGCGCAGTATGGAAATGGGGCCCCGAGCAGCAGGAAGCATTTGCCACCTTGAAAACGGATCTAGCTAAGGCACCAGCCCTAGTCCACCCCAATGTAACTCAGCCATTTTATATTCAGCTCGCAATAACAGATAGCCATATAGGAGCAGGCAAAACCGCATCGAAAAACCTCTCCCCCACCGAAGTAAAATTCAACCAGTGTGAGAAAAACTGTTTAACTTTAATCTGGGCCCTGACCCACTGGGAATTTATTATAGGAGGAGCCAAAGTCACAATTCAGACCTCACATACACCCCTTAAGTACATTCTGTCAGGCAAAATTCAGGATGGCCAAGTCCATAGTTCCCGCATAGCCAAATGGACCCTAGAATTAATCAAGCGCGGCATTGATTACAATAGGCAGGAGAATGAGCCGGTTGCCCCCTATGGGCTGGTAGTTGCCAGAGCAGCCCACGAGTGTCCCCTCCCTTTGAACCCTCCAAGCAATTGGCCAATACGAGCAGGCAAACCCCTAGTAGAAGCCATGAAAGAAGGATTTAACTGTTGGTTCTGTGACGGATATTCCACTTGCCCCGATGGAACCCGCTAAATGGGATTCGGAGCCATAAGAGTCAATGACCAGCACTCCCTCCAAGGAACTGTTCACCCCCACTCCAGTCAAGCCACCGAGGTAGAAGCCCTCCATGCTGTCCTGGAATTTGAGGATCCAGACACCCCCGTAGCCATTTACTCGGATTCCCAATGGACTGTAAATGCAGCCATAGATTGGCTCCCCATTTGGATGAACCGAGAGTAGAAAACTAATGATAACAAACCTGTAGCCCATGCAGATAAATGGCAAGAAGCTGTCCAATTGATTTTAAGGAGAACTGCCCCCACGTGGGTCTCACATGTGAAAGGCCACCAGAAAACTACAGAGGAGGAAGCTCAATGGAATAACAAGGCCGACACCTTAGCTAAAACAGCAGCCACTGCCCCCATGGCCCCCATCAATGTAAAACCCAAAGCTTACACCCTACCCAAGATGCTAGATTTAGCACAGTTGCGGAAGGGAGACAGTGAAATCAAAGCATTAGCCGCAGGAGGAAAAGACCCCACAGGAAAAATATAACGTAATCCAAAAAGAAGAGATATGGTGGGCAGTAGATGGAGAAGGGATCCACCATTGGATAGTCCCCACTGAGGTTAGAGGAGACCTCATCCAATTTGTGCACAATATAGGACACCGAGGGAAACAAGTAACCCTAGACAGAGTTAAGGAGACAGGATGGTGGCCCCGCATGAAGGAAGACATAGACCAGTGGGTAGAGAACTGCCTAGCTTGCACCATGGTCAATGCCGACCTTAGCGGTCCTAAGGCCCCCATCCACCACCAACGCATAGAAGGCCTCTGGTCCCGCCTACAAATGGATTACATTGGTCCCTTGCCAACCACATCCCAACACCATAAATATTGCTTAACAATAATAGGCCCATTAAGCAAATGGATCGAGGCTTTTCCCACCAGAGATAACACTGCAGAAACCACAGCTCGGATTTTGTTTGAACAAGTTTTCAGCCTCTGGGGTCTGCCCCAAACTTTTACCATTGACCACGACTCAGGTAGCCATTTCACAGGAGAAGTTATGAAAGCCTTACGCTCCACCCTAGGCATTAAGCAAAGATTCCACAAAGCCGCCCACCCCCAAAGCTCAGGTCACATAGAAAGGACTAATAGAACCCTGAAGGAAGCAATGAGGAAAATAGTTAAAGCATTGGGACAGGATTGGGATGCAAAACTCCCCATAATCCTCATGGCCTTTAGAGGAACTGTAGCATCCCATGGCTTCACACCACACAAAGTCATGACAGGAAGGAAAATGGTCATGCCAGAAGCTTTCTGGATCAACACCACTCTCCCTGCCGACCTAGAGCCAGTTGTTTTGAATCACGAATGGATGAAAACTCTCCTACAGAGCATCCAACAGACCCACAGACAAGTAGCGGAAAGATTAGGACAGAACATGAGAAGCATGGACAAAAGATTAGAGTGGGTGTGCAACCCTCAACAGTGGGACCCTGGAAAGCAAGTGATGTATCAAAACTATTTTAAACAGAGACACAACCTTAGAGCTAAGTGGCTAGGACCGGTAGAGATAGTTGAGAGTGTCCCCAGCCATGTACCAAGTTAAAATCCCTAGCTGCCATGGGACCAGACTTAAGTACTTCCACATATCACAGCTCAAGGAATGGAAAGGAAGTCCAACGCCTGTAAAGCCAGTTCGGTCAGAGCCCGATCCAGTACCCACCATAGACCTGACTGAGACATTTGTGAGCCTCTTCCCCACATAGCCAGCTAGTGAGACACCTCTCTGCTTCCCTACAGGGACAAGAGATGGCACTGAGTGCATGGACCCTCTGGATACGACTATGGATGCCAGTCAAGGTCTGTGCTAGTGTTTACCTGACCAGTTCCACACCAATTGGAAATATAATATAGAGGCTAAATGCCACTGGGCCACCCCATACCCAGGAATGATGGAAGTAATAGATGCCATGGGCAATACAAGGACCTGGTATGACAAGGGACGCCCCATTTTAATAAAAACTAGAATATATGTCACAAAAACAAACACCCTAGCCTCAAGAGTATATATGTTTGGTCCTCAGGAGCTCACTTCGGTGGAGGCAGATGCAGGCCCCCTCCCCCTTCAAGCAGAAATCTGGAGAAGGCACCGCTTTGATCCCCCATTCAGCAGAACCCCCACCTCTTTCTACACCTCCCTCTCCATGGACTATCTGTGCCGCCCTACATGGGCCTGGAAAACCAGACTGTTTGTATGTCACGACTTCATTTGCACCCCCACTAATTGCACCATAACATGCCGGCACATGATGTGTCCAGACATCCCCGCCGAAATCCCCGCCATGATCCAGGAGCCATCTATGTACATTGGCAACATAGTAATTAGAAAAGATACCTCCCTTTACGCATAAACAGAGATCCAACCCATAGTCACCAACCTAAAATTAAATTTAATAGCCGTGAATGTAGGATGCACAATCCCCAGTTGTAGTCCTTATTTAAAAGTCGCGTGGGCACAATGGGAACAATTGGAAGAGAAATAGCATAATGTAATGCACCCACTTTTCAGAAGCAAGCGCGATTTGGCAGACACAGTGGTAGGAGGATTTGGAACAGGGATAAGAGTCTTGAACACAATAGACATAGAAGTAGTAGCTAATAAATTGGGATTGGTGGGATCTCGTACCAAGGAGTTAGGTGCATCCATTGCCTCAAGTCTAACAAAAGTGGCCCAAGGCATAGACATAATTGGTCATCTCTTACCACAATGGGTAAGCATAGAGAAAGAAATTATCATAGATATAGGAAACTCCCTTAAGTCTGGCATTTACAACTTATCCATAGCCATCCAGTGCACCCAGATTCAAAGCAGTTTAATAGCCTGCGCATCTCAATTAATCCAAGCCTCACTGATGCAACTCATCCACTCAGAAGTCATGGTTCTGTTTAAGAAAAAGTATCCGGACCCCTTCCAACACCCCACCAATTTAGTTAAGATAACTGGGGCACATTGGCAAGACATGGTGCTCTACATTGGCATTTATCACGAAAAGATATGGGACCCCCCACGTTATTCACCCTGCTTCCCACATAGGTCTTCCCTTAGCGGAGAGTAACACAACTATCCTGCCAGAGCAAATGTTGCACTGGACTAATGGCACCCACTTGTATGATTTGTCTGGGTGTGTAAAAACACAGCAGTGGACCCATTGTTACAGTGGTTTGATAGGAACCCCCATTCAAGAGATACAGAACCACCTCATAATCCCCGTTCAGTCATCCATCCTTGTCCAGCTTAACCATGATTGTTTTTGCCTCCGGACCCCTTGTGATCATATTATTTTAATGCCTTTTGAATGTATTTTGGATATAAATAGATTACTAGTAAACCCATGTTTTTGTCAAGTACATGTTAAGGATTGTTTTGGGAAAGAATTTTATTTGCATGAGACTGTTAGAGAATACACTAGTGAAGCACCCTATTTTGTAAACCCGCAGTTGTTAGAAGGATTTCATTTGGAAGATGAACTACAAATTTCAAAATGGTTGCGCCTACTCACTAACTTGAGTCAGGCCGCCAAACAAATAGAGCACACTGAGGCCAGAATTAAGATCTCTGTAGACCTCAAGGCCCAGCAAATCATAGAAGTCACTCAGGAAATCAAGGATGTAGCTAAGAACACTTGGTTTAGAAAGTGGGACTGGTCTGCCACTGGACAGGCAATTTTAAAACTAATAACCAATCCCATTGCGATAATTCTGGCAATACAGGTTGTCACTGTCATAGGAGCTGTTAGTCTCACATTTTGGATTAGAAAGCAAGTGGCCGAGTTCTGTGCCCTTAGACATATACTAGATCTCCCACAGTCAATGACCGCTAGGCACCCCAACTACTACCATCAGCCCCGCTCCTTTTCTGATTGCCTCTGTCCTCTAGAGGACGAAGGTGGGAAAGAGAGCCTCTTTGGATAAAACATCACTATTCACCCATCCAGAGCCGCTACCTGCGCCCCACCCTTTCGGTATCGGGGGGGGGGGGGAAGGAAAAGTTTTGGTCTGTCTTTTTCACTCAATAGGAAGATGGGGGACTAGCCCCCACCTTTTTGTATGACTGAGAAAGAAGACCAGCTTTGGGTAGTGCGGCTGCACTGCCAGCCAATCGAAGTCCTGCTTGGTGCTCTGGCTGAGAGCCCAAAATGCAGAGGGCGACTCTCATGAGAGTGCTCTTTGCATTTGTCCGGGCTATTTGGCTAGTTTGCCAAGAAAGGCGGGGGTTGGCCGCAGACAGAAGCACCACCCAAAGTTGGACTTCCCTTTCAGCCGGTAGCAAGGCCCCCTCACGGAGGCCCCACTTAGGACAACCCAGCCACGGGAAGCATAGCAACCACAGGCCCGTCTACCTCTTTTTAAGTCATTATGACCAACCCACTCGGAGCAATGGACCTAAATCCCCGCTCCAAACCCCATCCAGACATACCTTTTGCAAGCCCAGGAACACCCCAGTTCCGCCGCAATAAGCCTGTTTAGTTCAAACGGAACCCTAATTTGCATACCCTTCCCAACATTCCTGACCCCCTCTCCAAGGTGGTGACCCCTGCTTCGCTCAGACCAAGTGCCCACAGTTTATACAGCCTATCGGGATCGCCCCCACGACCCGCCTGACCAGTTTAAGCCTATCCATGCACCTCCCTGTAAACTATGGTGCAGGACTCAAGTTCATTGGTAATTTGCAAAGGCCAATGGGCGCTGAGACAGTGTGACCACTACCGTCTCTCAGCCTCAGAGTAATTATTGGAGTTAAGTTATGAGATGGGCCTCAAGCTCTATGTAGTTTGTCGCATGCTAAATGTTGGTGTGTCGATGTATTTGGCGCTGTATGCCCCCTTTCGGTGACAGACCTTCATTGCTAGTATGGTGACTTGGAAATTTCTCTTTCTTGTGGCTTCTCTACCACTAACTCTTGTGCTACCTTATGGCAATGTCACTTAACCTTTTAGCCACGTCTCTGCAGAGACATGGGGGGGGGGTGAACTTCATCCCCAATGCATGCTTTCTACTCTTTCATCTCTGGCAAGCTTTCAAGAGAAAGGTAAGCCTCCAACCCAAAATCCAGATGCTACCGCAGCCTTGCTGCCTGCAGACAGGACGAGCATCCCAGACAACCCTGGACGCTGACCGCCAGCCAGCATTCCCAAGACCACCGCACCACCACTTGCACCCAGATGGTGCCCACTTACAGCCCCCACCAAAGCAGACAAGCAGCCCTCTTCTTCGCAGCCACCCCGCCTCTGATGCCCGCATTTCAAGGCTTCTAGCCAAGCCACCGATTATGGACAGCATTGCCAAAGCCTGACGTTGCCCGCTGGACTTGCATTTCAATTGCCTCCTTGGACTTACATTGCTATTTACCCGCATTTGAGACCCCTTGCCGTGGACTGTTGCTCGCATTCCCGAGGACACTGTAAAGTCATCCTGCCCGCCTTCAAGAACGGACTTTCACTCTCTTTTCCCCTTGAACTCTCACCCATCCAAGATGCCCGCATTCAGATTGCCATTGCTGTTTGTTTGAATCACTGATTGTACATTGCCATTGACATTTCTGTCACTGCTGTCCTATTGTTGTTGTTGCTTTTCTCCTGTTGAATTGTTGTCATTGCTATTATTCTGTTGAAGTGAATGGGTTCCCAATGTGTGGTTAGGGACCCCACCCCTCCTTTTCTGAGAGAGAGAGATACCTCTGCCTGAACACAACTCCTCCTTCCAAATTGTCACCCCAAAATTTTATGACAAAGGCTAATCCGAAAGACATTGATCCCAACACACCAGTGCATTGGTCTCAACGCTTTCGGGGGTGGGAAACTGTTAGCAGACATCCTCCATTTTTATTATATATTTTAGCCATGTTGAGTTCCCTATGACCCCAGCCTGACCCTTGGGAGATGGCAGCCATAATCCCCTAGATGTGAGGTCAGGTAAGCAAGCTAAAAATTGCTTAAGACCACTAGAGATTTCCTGGACAGGCAGGTTTTGGGAGTTGTCCTTGGGAATATCCCATTATGTTGGAAAAGATACCTAATGGTGTTTGTTTGTCTTAATCTCACACTTGATGAGACAGTGATTAGATTTGATGGCACCTCCTTTCTCTAGCTTCCTTTCCTTGATTGCTTTGATACCACATGCATTGTTTAGACTATTCCCAGACTTAAGTAAACAATGAAAAGCCCATCACGCCTTTGTCTAGCTATTGTCCAGCCCATGGCTGGAAGGCAGAAATCGCCCTTAAAAACCCCTGGATTTTAGCAGACATCATGCTACCTTGGAAGTGCATGCTGAAACTCTGTCGGTCTGTACTCTGAGATAGTTCCCGTGACACCCCCCTTGCTGGTCATGCCCCTTCCACGGAACTCATCTTCATTCGCCGCCAAAGCCCAGAGGAGTCGCTCGGGTGTAAGTATATCCTCCGTCCTGGTCTTTCTCTCTTTGCTTTCCCCGCTCTCTCTCTTCCACGCTTATTGCTCTAGCATGTGTGTGTGTGCGCTGCATTTGGATGTTTGCTTATTGTTGCCAAATAAACATTTTAGACTTTAATTGGAGCTTGGTCCGTTTCAGTGTCTTCACAGCCAGAATTCTTATGTCTCCCATAGACAATTGGATAAGGTCCTAGAAGCGAAGTTGGGCGCTTCCCTCTCTCATTTGAGCTAATTATAAATTCCCCAAAATGAGGTCTTGGCTTCCCAACATTGTTCCCTTCATTTATTTTTGTTTGCAAACATTTGGCTGCTGTATCACTTCTTACAACAACTTTTATGAAATATTACTGTGCAGAATAATCACAATATATGATTTTGAAGTGGCAGTTGCATTCCTTTGTAAAATGGAAAATAGTTAAACTGCATCACAGATGGTTGGTGGCTCCCATGTCAGGGAATGGACTCACCCCCCAACTTTAAAGGGGTTCTACAAGGGGCTAAAATATAACCCCAAAATAGGTTCAGCAACTTGGATACTTTAAACTATGAATAAAATCCAGAGTTAATTTACCATATCCCTGATGTGCATAGCAGTGGCCACGCATGGGCTACATTAAAATTGTTTGAAGCTGTTGTGTGCCTTTCAGACTTATGGCAACCCTAATGGAGTTTTTCTGGCAAGATTTATTATGAGGAAGTTTGCCTTTGCCTTTCTCTGAGGCTAAATGTATATGACTTTCCCAAAATTACCCAGTGAGTTCCCATGTCCGAGCATGGATTTGAACTCTGGTCTCCAAAGTCATAATCCCATGTTCAAACTACTACACCATGAGAATTGTCCATTCTTTTTTTAAAATTTCTCTAAGAATTATAGCAAGTAGCAGCTACTTTGGCAAACCAATGATACCACAGAATATCAAAGGCAAGTGTTATGAGAAATCCTATGAAAACCAGACATCTTCCATAGTTTTGAGTGCGCAGATTCCTTGGTATGACTCTTAAATGGAAATATTGGCTTTGCCATAGACTTGAAGCAAGAGCATAACGTAGACCAGGGGTAGGCAACCTAAGGCCCAGGGGCCGGATGTGGCCCCAAGGCCTTTGGACCGGCCCCAGGCCGATCCTGCCACCGCCGCCGCCGCTGCCATGATGATATTGATTATTGTTGTTATTACTTGTTCTTGGGGTTTTCTTGGCAAAATCTCCACATGGGTTTTGCCATGGCTTTTCTGGGGCTGAGAGAGTGTGCATGCATATTTTTTAAAATTTTTAATTTTTTTTAATTTTTAAATTTTTATATTTATTTATTTATTTTTGGTGCTTAGCCCCCCCCCCTTGTCTGAGGGACAGCAACCCGGCCCCCGGCTCAAAAAGGTTGCCTACCCCTGACGTAGACTAAGGGGGGAAGCAGACGGACGGCACGGGGCTGCCCCAGGAAGCTGCAGATCGGGGGTGAGGCATCCCCATTTCTCAGCCCTGTGGTGCGGCTTCGCCGTCCCTGGAAGACAGTGCAAATCGCCATCTTCAGAGCAAGGGAGGGGAGGGGCAGCCACACACTGGGCACCCCAACCCCTTCCCCAAAACGTCCTTGGAGCAGCTGGCCCTCTGCCCCTCCGGTGCTCTGAGGATGCCCTCCCACTGCAGCGTCTGCACATGCTGTAGCGGAAGAGTCACCGGAGGTGTGCCGGCAGCCTTTTGCGGTGCACCTTCGGCGATTTGTGGAAGGAGCCTTCCACAAATCGCCGAAGGTGCACCGCAAAAGGCTGCCGACACGCCTCCGGCGACTCTTCCGCTACAGCGTGTGCAGACGCTGCAGTGGGAGGGCATCCTCAGAGCACCGGCCATGCAGAGGGCCGGCTGCTCCAAGGACGTTTTGGGGAAGGGGTTGGGGTGCCCAGCGCGTGGCTGCCCCTCCCCTCCCTTGCTCTGAAGACGGCGCTTTGCACTGTCTGCTTAGCCCCTAAGAGGATGAACAGACAGGCACTTTAGGCTGGAGTGGAAGCATGGCGACCACACACTGGCCACCCCGACTTTGCCCCCACATTATCCTCATGCCGCATACCCCACTGTATGGTGGGAGATATCAGGGCACTCCCTTGGTACAGTGTCCACACTCACTATACCAAAGGAGCGCCGAAAAACCACCACCATCTATCTATATCAAAGTAATCTTTACTATGGAAATCTAAGAACCTTTCAAGTGTAGCAGTAATCCTTCACTTTAGACTTAGATTTGGTCTATTTAAAGACTGCAAAATCATTTGTTTAGTGTACTAGTTGAAATTTTGGGTGTCCCCACATCACTCTGAATTTTAATTTAGCTCCAACTCTTAGTTGCTTCTCCCCCATCCTGTTCCATGCAGCTTGGGTCCTAAAAGATCATTCCATCATCGGAGCAGCCTTGTTCAGGTAATTATCACCCATTAAAAGGCCTTTTGTCTATTTCCACAGTGAATCCATTTATTCCTGAGTTCTTGAGTGTGTACGTGAGTGAAAGGTTGTCTAAGGACCTGTACAGCCTGGCCACAAGGGCCAGCCTGGGGGTAGACTTGGGGTGGAGTGACCACATGCTGGCCACCCCGGCTCCACCCTGATGCTGCTGTCACACCGTGTGCCTGACCACACAGCAAGCAACATCAGGCCTCTCCCTTGGCACAGTGTGTAGACACGCTGCACCAAAGGGGTGCAGAAGAGACATGGTGGCAGTGGTAAGGGTGGCTTTTTGCTGCTCCAAAAAGGAGTGGATTTTGTCATATCTTTTTGGAGTGGCAAAGAGCTGGATCAGGGTTACAGCATGTGGTTACTATGGCCCTGATCTGGTGCTTCCAGGGGCAGCATGGAGCCACCCCTTAGGTGCCAGCTGTACAGGTCCTGAGTGTGTTTATATTTCCCCAATAAATTCAACAATTAATTTGAAATAACCTGCCAATTTCTCATTTCTAGCTACCTTCGTATAAATAGGGAAATGATCCCAGAGTTAATTAATTGAGCTAATTCAATTCCCCAAGGTCAAGTTTATTCATAATACAAGATTCAGTGAAAGTTAATTATAAGGATGACAAAATCTATGAATGTTTTGGCTCACATTTGCATCAGTTTGCAGACATAGAAAAAAAATCACTAAGAAAAAATAGCATGAAAATTTAGTCTCATTTTTGTGTACATTTATACTATACATATACTCTATTCACTTTCCTAATATGTCCCCTTTAGGCAAGCATTTCCATGTAATATGTATGTGCAATCTTCAAAACTTCCTCTGAAATACATATTTTCATGTGTCTTCTCTTTAATAAACATGTTATACACACATTTTTGATCTGTGAGCAAATCACAATATGCCAAATTAGAGCATGCAAATACATTCCTTTTCAATTACATATTGAGCAAGTCCATATTGGTTATGTCTGTATATTTTTCCTAGGATCCAGCATGGTGTCATGGTTTGAGTGTTGGACTATTGTTGTTATTTTATTCATATGTATCTCACATTTCTCTCAATAATGGAAATCAATATATTTAAACAATAAAAATTAAAAACAATACATAAATATATGATTACAAACAATTAATTCATGAATTTAAAATATTAAACTTTAAAACTATTTAAATACATTAAAGGGCTATATACTAACATTAAAAACAAAATCACACAGCATTAAAAGCCCAACCCCAGTTAGTCTGTAAAAGACTGATGGCACAGAAATGTTTTAACCTGCTATCAGAAGGAGATCAAGGATGGGGCCAACCAGTCCCCTCTAGGGATAGAGTTCCAAAGTCTGAAAACAGCCATCAAGAAGGCCCACTCCCTTGTTCCCACCAACCAAACCTGAGACAGAGATGAGAAAGAGAGAAGAGCCTCTCCATATGATCATGCTCTCAGAGGCTCATAAAGGAAGATATGGTTCTTCAAATATCCTGACCCAAGCCATATAACAGGGGTAGGCAACCTTCCTCCTTTAAGGGCCGAGGGACTTCAGCTCCCAGAAGCCTCAGCCATGTTGGCCAATAGTCCCATGTTGACCAATAGCTCCTGGGATTCTGGGAGCTGAAGTCCCTTGGCCCTTAAAGGGGACAGGTTGCCTACCCCTGCCATATAAGATCCAGCAGGTATAAAGCTTTGAGTGTTTGACTATGGAGTTTATCATACAGGGTTTATCCCAAGCAGAAACAGGATTTAAAATGGGAAAATCCCACAAAAATGGGATCATTTTCACATGACATTGGGCATTAACGAGCACAGAAAGTAGACAAATCCCACAAAAGCAGGATTGTTTTCACATGACATCAGGGGCATTGAGCATTAATGTGAAAATAACCCATGTTATTTCTCCCCAAAGTACAAAGCGGCCAATTTTGTCCTAATTCTGTGTGGGTTATTTTCACATTAATGTTCAATGCCCTCGATGATTCTGAAAATGATCTCACTTTTGTGGAATTTTTCTTGGATATAAATCAATTTCTTTACAGGATTAGGCACTTAGCCTCCTGTGTGGTAAACTCATATGACTCTAGAGACAAGGATTCAAATTCCTGCTCAGCCATAGAATCCACTGGGTGAATTTAGGCAAGTCACATTCTCTCAGCCTCAGAGGAAGGCAAAAGAAACCCCTTCTGAAAAAAAATTGCCAAGAAAACCCCATGATAGGGATTTAAAAAATGGCTTGAAGTCATACAAGAAAAACAAAAAAAAAATATTTTCTCTAAAGCCTTAGTTAAATATTTCTTGGAATATTAAGTATATCTGAAATCAATGAGACTTCAAAGTGTTTAGTTTTGGCAACTTAATAACCTCAGCATTTAGAATAACACCATGTTTCTGTTTTTTTTGTTTTTTTTTAATGTTACTCAAGTTAGAAAATAGATCTGTTTCCATCACCAACACAGCATCTTCTTTTTAAACTTCCAGCTCAACAGGGGTTGCTTATAAACCTTGAAAGCATTCAGATCCCTGCTGTAAATGAACCTTATCTGAACTATTTGGAGGTCCAAATAGTGATAAAGAAGTATATGATGATTCTGCTTCAGACTGTGCACCAACAGAATATTTTTAGTATGAATATAGGATGAAAATACTAAATAACATAAATAAAATGTGTGATGATGAGGCTACATACAAAAACAGATTTTATCTCTAAGATGACATTTACAAACTCTTGAAAAGTGACTTCAGGGGGAACTTTACATTGTAACCAAAACCTTATATGGCCCATTGTATCACACTGGCAGACGTAGCCCCTATAATGCTATTTAACCACAGGAGGTTATGCTTGTTATCTGTGAAGTAACAGCAGTGTTTGAAATAGAAAGAATGCACACAAAATATGTTTATGGAATGGAAATGTTTACACTGAATCTTTTATCAGTTACATTATGCAGCAGTGTGCCTGTTACAGTGGCAAGAAAAAGTTTGTGAACCCCTTGTGATTACCAGCCTAAAATATAATTTGATCCTAATCTAACCACAGACAGATAACAATAGATAATGCCTATGAACAGCAATGAATTCAAGTAAGCATTTGTCCTGGCACAAAGGACACAAGATGGCTCTTTTTGGGTTTAAACAGGCCACAACTTTTATTTAGCTGTACAGGGTCTATTTACAAGGCAATAAACATTAACAAATTTGTCACATGTGTAAGTGAAAGTGTAACCCCCCAAAAATGGGTGGTCCATCACTACACGTGACAAAATAAGCAAACAATAATATCAACAAATTTACAAACCCCTCCCCTCTGGAAATGACATCATATTACATCTTATGACATCATTCAATTAATGACGTCATGCATTTAACTGCCTTCATCATTTCCTTTAATTTGTCTTATGCCAATTTTACCCCAATTAATTTAATTAGCCAGATTAATTTTCCTGTGGAGTGGGGGTCATTACCCACCCTCCAAGTACAAAACAAACAATTTTAAATTATAGACCTTACCCTTAAGTTGTGACAAAGCAATAACAAGAACATAAATTATTACATCATGACCCATTCCCAACATCAATTTAATTATTAATCTCAGGGAGGGCGAAAAACCCAGGACCCTGGGAAAAAATTCCCTCCCAGCCCCCGAAGGCGACCAGCCTAAGCCTGAGAGTAACCAATTTATAGCATCTTAATTAAGGGTGGGTGGGATGGGTCGCTCAGTTCAAGCTCAAAAATGGCTGCCTCCACGTGGCAGCGCAGAGGTATAAAGAACAAACTCTCGTCCCAAGTCTTGAGAGACCAAGAGCAACACGAGACTTTAGAGTAACAACCAAACACCTAATTGGACAAAGCGCCCAGGTGTTCTCATTCCCCCGCACGCTTTGACCAATCAGGCTTCTCATGTCCTTATATGGCCAGCACAACAAGAAACTCCTCCTGACTCTTTGTGGGGTGTCTTTCTTCTAACTGTTGGTCAATCTGTCACATTCAGTATGGGAAATTTTATCCCATTCCTCCTTATAGAGCTGCTTCAGCTTAGTGACATTTGAGGCTGTCTTTGTACAAACAATACTTTTATGTCCTGCCACAACATTTTAATTGGGTTTAGGTCTGGATTTTGATTAGGCTATTCTAAAAGATGAACTTTCTTCTTTTGCAGCCATTCTTTGGTAGACCCACTTGTTTTGGGTCATGGTTGTGTTGAATCAATCACTTTCAAATCAGCTTTAACTTTAAGATGGGTGGTCTGATATTCTTCTCTAAAATCTTCAGATACACTGCAGAATTTATAGTAGTATCAGTGGCTGCAGGTTGTACAATCTCTGAGGAAACAAAGCAGGTCCAAAGTATGCCTGTGATCCTATGGGGAGTAAAAATCCAAATCAAAGCAGGTTGTTGACTCATTTTCTGGATCTGAAAACCACCAGTTCACACCATATTCTCCCAATTTGGTGTCATCTGCAAATTTGATAACCATGACTTCTATTATCTAAGGGGGGAAGCAGATGGGTTGGGAAGCTGCGCCGCGGGGCTGAGGTATCCCCACACCTCAGCCCCGCGGCGCAGTTTCACTGCCCCAGGAAGGAGCGCTAAAATAGCGCTCCTTCCACATGTCACCGAAGGTGCACCACAAAAGGCTGCCAGCGCACCTTCCGCAACTCTTCCGCTGCAGCGTGTATGGATGCTGTAGCGGGAGGTCATCCTCCCGCTGTAGTGGGAATGGGTTGGGGCGCCCAGCGTGTGGCTGCCCCTCCCCTTCCTTGCCCCGAAAATGGCGCTTTGTGCCATCTGCTTCCCCCCTAAGACTTTCTCTTTAAACAGGCTTTTATGTAGCCTCCCAGGAAGGCTACATATTGTGGTCTGTGCTTTATTTATTTTAAACTTTTGTATGTTTTTTTTTTAAATTACTGTTTTAAATGATATTGTTTTAATTGCTTTAAAAATTGTTAGGGTTTAAGTGATTTTCTTCTGTGAGCCACTTTGGATCCCACACTGGGAGAAAAGCAGAATATAAATAAATAAATAAATAAATACAGTAATTTCTAAAGATATTAAACAACACCAGGACAAGGACAACAACCTGAGGCACTTCACATGTCAGTTCTCTCAAGGATGAAGATTATCACATGTCTAGCAAATTGATAATAGCAGTTTACCACAGATTTCACCCCTAGTCTTTCTGAGCCTAATTCCAATACATAGCTCAGAGGGAAAAAAATTGCTGGGTAGCATGACAAGGATAAAATAGTTGAGACAAAATAAGATTTTCTGCCAACTTCACTGCCATATAATAGGCATAACAAAGAGTCTCGGGTCCAAAACACACTGCAGAAATAATCCAGTTTGAGACTGCTTTAACTGCTCTGGCTAGGGAATTCTTGGAATTGTAGTTTATTGTGAACCAAAGCTCTCTGACAGTGAAGGCTAAACGTCTCACAAAACTGCAGTTCCCAGAATTCCCTAGCATTGAGCCAGGGTAGTTAAAATGGTCTCAAACTGGATTATTTCTGCAGTGTATTTTGGATCCCTGTTAATTTAGCAAAGAATCTACACTGTCATTTACAGCCATCTTTGGATAGCCAACATATCAGAATGGGCATGTTCTCTGTACCACTCATTATCAGGTGTGGTGGAAGACAGATATAACAGATTTTAGTATGTATTAGCTTTATATGCTTTTATGTATCTTTTATATTTATTCTTCTATGTATATGGTATTATATGGATTGTGTTTGTTATTGTTCCTTGCCTCAGTCCACAGGGAGGGGCAGATAAATCATCACCATTGCTACAACAATGTATGAGATAGTAAATGAAACACAGCATAGACCAGCTTTTTATCCATTCCATTCCCATTACTATAAAAGTAAATAAAAGGTACAGTAACAGGATGTGGTGGCTTAGCTTTTAAGACTCTAACTCTGACAATCACAAGGTTGGCAGTCTGAGACCCAAGCACCACATGACGGAGTGAGCTCCCCTTAGTAGTCCCAGCTTCTGCCAACCTAGCAGTTCGAAAGCAGGTAAAAGTGCAAGTAGATAAATATGTACCACTTTGGTGGGAAGGTAACAGTGTTCCATGCAATCGTGCTGGCCACATAACCACAGAATTGTCTTTGACAATGCTGGATCCCTTGGCTTACTAACAGTTGGACTACAACTAGACACTTATCAAAGCGTAAACTTTTACCTTTACCTTTAACATTAGAAAGAAAGTGGCATTATTCTTTGTAAAGTTAGAATTGTAATGCAATATTATTGCAACTAGTTGGTTCTAAGTTGAAAAACTGGATGGAGTGTCCTGAAAGAGGGCCCAGTAGGTTCTTTGTAAAGTTAGAATTGTAATGCAATATTATTGCAACTAGTTGGTTCTAAGTTGAAAAACTGGATGGAGTGTCCTGAAAGAAGGCCCAGTAGATTACCACATTTTGTGGTAACTTTTTTGTTCTGCTTCTTTACAACTAGTCAGTTTCTACTGTGTTTGCAACTGGGAAAGGAAATTATGAAAGCACTTAAAAGACACAATAGCTGAAGTTTATTCATTGTGGAAAACCTGTATGAGCAGATGAAAGCACACCAATTTGTACCCAGGTTCAAAAAGAAAAAGACCTTGTCCTTGGTTTTATGCAGAAGAAAAACTAACAAAAACCCTATTATCTGCTTTTAATGACATAAATATAAAATAAGAATATAAGAGAGGGCTGCAGAGAAAACTGCAAACCACTAGGTCTTCAGCTTGTCATTCTCTTCCAAGTAGAATATAAAGGTCTTAGGCACAAGTGTCCCTCTTGTCATTCTCTTCCAAGTAGGATATAAAGGTAAATTGGAGGGAAAAAATGCATTGAAAGAGACAGGTCTTTCTCTGTAGAAACAAGTTGATTGTGGAGTCACTGGGAAATGTGAGAGAAATGAATCAAATTGATAAAGCAGAAGCTGAACAAATAGTCCCACCTCCACTCTCTCCCACACAGGTTATTACAGAGAAAATAAAATTCCATAGGCTGCATTGCAGGAATAATGCAGCTTGACACTACTTTAACGTCCATGGCTATATCTTACAGAATTCTGGAATTTGTAGCACAAGCTCTCTGATAGAGAAGGCTAAACGTTTCACAAAATTACAAATATGGGAATTCTATAGCATTGATCCATAGCAGTTAAAATAGTGTCAAACTACATTAATTCTGCAATGTAGATGCAGCCATAGATTTCCTTGTAAAACATGCAAAAGCAGCTTTACAGACAGTACTTGTCATTTCAAAATTATAGTGACCCTAAGGTGAACCTACATGGGTTTTGTGGAAAGATTTGTTCAGAGGAGGTTTGCCATTGCCTTCCCCTGTGGCTGAGTATGGGCCTTTGCAGACTACCAGAAATAGTGCACATTAAATTGGGGCACTGCCCTGGCTCAGTGCTAGGAAGTCATGGGAATTGTATTTTTTTCTGGGACATTGAGCCTTCTCTGTCAGAGAGCTCTGGTGCCACAATAAGTGGAGTGGAGGTGGGACTACAGTTCCCATGATTCCCTAGCACTGAGCCAGGGCAGTGCCTCAATTTAATGTGCACTATTTCTGGCAGTCTGAAAAGGCCCTATAACTGTTAGCGTGGTTACGCAGCGTGTGATGATCCACGTCAATGTGTAGCACCAGGGTTGCCACCTTCTCAGATTCAGACAGTAGCTTGTGAACTGGAGAAGCACCTCTCCCCTTCCAGAAAGAGTAAAGAGGTGCCTCTCAGATGAGGCTTTAATCTTGGTTCCTCTATGTACAAGGCTATATGCACACGACAATTCACCGACACAGCAACAACTCCCAAAAACCACAACGAGACATGTGTCCTGAGGCAACTCCCTTATATACTCAGGGCTCCATGTGGCCTTTTGGCCCTGCCTCTTCCTCCTGACACCTGTCACTCATCCAGGGTGACTTGACAGTTTTGCAATCTTTTCTGTGCTTTACAGTACCTGGTGACCATTAGCCGACGTCACTTCCCCTGACTCAGCACCTGGTGGAAAGTGCTCAGTCATTATGGCTGCCTGTGACCCTTTCATGCCTGGTCACTTCTGTATCAAACCACATTGAAGATTTTTCTTGAGACACTGTCTCAGCAATCCCCTCCAAAAAGTTCAATGTGTTTACAATGCTTGGCTTGATTTCACGGAGTGTATACCTATGGACCTGTTTCCCTGTACCATATCCCACCAGCCTGATACCTTCCAATGTCCCCCCACTGGTGCCATGTGCTCTCGTATCCCATCTGCCACACTGTCTTCCTGTTCCATGCTTTCCAGACCCAGAACATCATTCTGGTTTCACCAGCAGCATCCCAATTGATATGCACATCCCCAGGAAACTTGTTCATCACTCCAGGCACTTATCTTCTCCAGTGCTTCCAGACTATGGCCCAGATCTTCCGCTGCTCTGCTCATGTCCTCAGACTAGGATCTTCCATCCACTCAGGACCTTGGGCTTTGAGCTTCCGCTCCTGGTGCCATGCCCAACTGTACAGATATTTGCTCATGTGTCTCTACCTGAAAGGCCTTTGTGAGGATGTCTGCCACATTGTCCTCTGAACTAATTTAGGACAGACACAGAACACCATTCAGGACTAACTCTCTCACATTCTGGTACCTAACCCCTATGTATTTTATTCTGTTCCTGAGGTTTTCAGCCTCTGACATGACAATGCAGGCCTGTGAGTCCTCATGCACAATTGTTGGGCCTGTACACTCCTCATCTAAATCCACCAGCCTCATCCACTGCACTTCTGCCATCTCTGACAATGCAGCAAACTCTGCTTCTGAGGTGCTCAGTGCCACGCAGCTCTGCTTTCTACTCCTCCACACTACAGAACTGTCTGCAAACTCGATGAGCAAGCCTGTCACAGACTTCCTATCAGGCAGCTCTGATGGTGGCACAGTGGTTAGATGCCTGCACTGCGGCCACTCACTCATAAACCACAAGGTTGCAAGTTCAATACTAGCCAGGGCTCAGGCTTGACTCAGACCTGCATCCTTCTGAGGTCACTAAAATGAGTACCCAGCTGTTGGGGGGCAATGAGATTACAGTTGTAAACTGCTTAGACACTGTATAGCACAGTATGAACTGGTATATAAATGAAGCTGCTTTTGCTTTGATGCAAAGGAGCTATCCACAAAGCATTCCAGCTGTGCCTCAGTACCCTGCAGCATGAGCTTCCTCTCCTTGCTGCCCTTTCGGTACCTGAGCAACCTCTTCACTGCTGTCCAGTCCTCCACGTTTGGGCTGTTGGCCCTCCTGCTCAAAACACCCACAGCAAAGGAAATGTCCAGTTGGGTGTTGTTGGCTACAAACATCAGACTGCCTATCACAGACCTGTACAACTCTGGGTGCTCAAAGATCTTGTCTGACTCACTGCTGGTATAACCTGGTGTCATGGGGCTCTTCACTATCTTGGAATTCTCCATGCAACACTTCTTCACCAGCCTATCTTTTTGGTCTGACTTAATAGGATCTTGCCATCACCTTTTCTCTCCACCTCAATCCCTAGGTAGGTCTTGAGGTTTCCTAGGTCCTTCAATATAAATTTCCTCACCAACTCATCCTGTACAGCCTTCACACAGGTCATCAACATAGATTACTAGTGTGACCCCTCCTTTCTTGTATACAAGTATCCGCTACACTGCGCATGTATCCCAGCCTCACCAGCTCATCGTGGATACAAAAGTTCCAGCAGCATGCACTCTGCTTAAGCCCATAAAGAGCTTTTCTCAACCCATAAAGAGCTTTTCTCAGCTTGCCCTCCTTGGCATCATCAAAACCAGGCTCTTGCTCCATGTATACCTCATCCAGCCATGCATTCAGGTATGCCATCTCAAAGTCAAAGTGTCTAACCACTTGAACTTTTCTCGCAGCCAATGCCAACACTAACCTGAGGCTTTCTGGATTTGCAGTTAGAGAGAAGCTTTTGTCAAAGCTCTCAAACAGTTGCTGCGAGAATCCCTTGGCTACTAATCTGGCCTTATAGTTGTGGGTTCCATCAGGCATCTCTTCCCTTTTGAATACCCACTTGCAACCATGACCTTCCAGTCTCCTAGCCTATCCACCATTTCAAACACCTCCCTCTTCACTAGAGATGAGAACACGCTATCCATGGCCTCAAATCACTTCTCCTGTTCCTCCCTAGGATAGGTGAGAAGCTCTTGGTAGCTTTCTGGTTCATCAGCTGCTACAGTACATATCCTGGCATTCTGTACCACAAAACACTCAGGTGGCCTCCTGACTCTGAATTCTCCTGGGTATGATTACCTTGGTTCATCCCTTCTCATCCTCACTGTTACTACTCATCTGTACCCTTATCTCTGTGGATGATGGTGTCTCAAACTTTTGTGTAGTGATGGGTGAGGTTTGTGTGGGTGAAGTCTGTGTGGGTTCACTAGAGGTGCTAGGCTGGCTTTCTGGTGTAGCCTCTGGTGTTTCCACCCTTCCAGTTCCAGTACTGCTTCCCAGTTGTCCCAATCTGACAAACACTTTCTGATTTATGTGGATTTTTTCCCACCTGGAGTGTTTCTCAAAATTTGCACTCCTGGACAACAGGATGCAGCCATTTCCCAGGTAAACCCTGTAACTGTTTCCCTGTTACCTCACAAACATCAGTCTGTGCCACTTGGGGTCACCTTTCTTCCTGAAAGTCTGGAGAACCCAAATGTTGGCATGCTGCCCAAACACCCTTATGTAGCTGAGGTTGGGCGGCCTCCCATACAGCATAAAGTAGGGTGTTTGCTTGACTGCAGAGTTCCACACCCGGTTGGTGATGTGGCAGTCAGTCAGGATTGCCTCCCCCCAAAGACCCTCTGGGGCCCCTGCATCAAGCAGCATGCAGTCCTTAATATGCTTTAGCGCCCCAATTTTTCTCTCCGCCAAACCGTCTTCATGCAGGATGACTGGGTTGGTGGTATTATGGTGGATGCCCTTCTGTTTTAACCAATTGCCCAAGCTTGCAGATAAAAATTCACCCCCACGGTCTGTCACCAGAGTACCAACTTTGTACCATTTGTACCAGAGTATCACCATTTCCACCCAGTTCTTGAATGTGGCAGCTGCCTCATTCTTCTCCTTTAGCATGTAGGCATAGGAGTACCAGGTGTATCTATCAACTATCACTATCAGATATCTACTATTGCCTACCGATTTGGCAAAAAGCTCAGCCAAATCTGCGTACACCTCTTGGAATGGCCTCTGGGTGGTGCACTTGCTCCTCTTTGCAATAGGAAAAGCCCTCAGCTTTATCTTGCTTCACACAGAGCATTCCAAATGGTTCTTACATTCATCCAGTTTCAACTCAGGGCACACACTTCTCAGTTTCTTTAAACTTGTAAAGCCCGTGTGTCCCAACACCCTATGAAGGTAGTGTGCACAATTTGAGTGCAGTGGCACATTGCCAACTGTGGCACACTCTGCATGAGTGTCTAGGTAGTATAACCTGTTGTGCTTATGTGCTTTTGCGCAAACCTGCCCCCCCCTTAGTGATAACAAAACCATCCCCTCAAAATATAGGGCATACCCATCTGTAATCAGTGAGGACACACTGACCAGACAATTTTGTAATTGGGGAGTGCACAACACATTTTCAAAATCTTTGTCAAACCCTGTAAAATGCACAGTCCCCATGTCTCTTATTTGGCTTGAACCCCCATCAGTCAAACCCAGGGGGGATGCAGACCAGGGCATCAGGGACGCCCTGGGATGGTGCACCGCTGGAGCGAGGCACTTGCACAGCGGTGCACCGGCGGCGTCCCTGAAAGGAGCATCAAATTGGCGCTCCTTTCAGAAGACAGGGAAAGTGCGCCCTAAATGCGTCGGGCACACTTTCCCTGGCTTTTCCACTGCAGCATTTGAGGACGCTGCAGTGGGAGGTTGCCCTCAGTGTGCCGGCCGTGCGGAGGGCCGGCAGCTCCGAGGGCAACCTCGGGAGGAGGAAGGGGCACTGCTCATGCGGCTGCCCCTCCTCTTCCTTGCCTCGGAGACGACCCTATTGGTCGTCTGCCGAGGCCCCCACTGAATCAACATATGAAGGCTTCCTGTCCATCAGCAAGGACCTTTGGTTCACCAAGTGGTGAGTTGCACTGCTGTCAATCATCCACAGATGTCTGGCTGCAACAGAGAGATGGGCTTGACAGTCACTGTCCTTTACTGCTGAAACAACTCTCTGCCTATTCCCAGGAGACCAGTGTTGTTCCTTCCTTTGGGCAGCAGGTGTCTTCTTACAGTTCCTCCTGAAATGACCTGGCTGACCACAATTATAACATCGTCTAACTTTGCAGACAGCTGCACTCTCAGTTTTTTGAACTGCCTCTGATGGTGTGTTTGATCTTCGCTTGGCATGTTACTGTCTCTGAATTCCACTCTCAAAATGCCGTCTCTGGCATTCATCCAAGACACGTGTCAACACCAAGTCCATAGTGAGCTGACTCTCTGACACCCCCTGCAGGCTGCACAGTATGTGATCAAAGTCACTGGATAAGCTGCCCAGCAGGATATATACTTTTTGTTCTTTTGGGAGGTATATTCCTCTGGATTCTACCTCCAAAAACAGATGCTTCATGGTGGCCAGATGCTCCTCTGGGGACTGTCCTTTCTGCATCTTACAGGCCTACAGCCTTTTGCTCCAAAGCATTTTGGAAATAGCAGAGTCTGACTGGTGCACGTTCTTCAATGCAAACCAGACCTCCTAGGCAGATCTCTTACCTCTAACATGGTCTAATTGGTTTGGGTCTAGGGAAAGAATTATGGTTGCTCTTGCTTTTCTATCAAGCTCAGCATTTTTCACTGTCGGACTCTCTTCAGTGACATCCCAGAGCCCTTCCTGTCAGAAATAGTCAATGAGATTCTGACACTTCCCTCACCAGGATCACCTCAGCATAAACTTCCCACTGGGAGTAGTTCTGATCATTTTGCCTTGGGAACTTCACAAAATCCATGCTGGCAGCAAAAGAAGACAAACGCTCAGCGTTGGCAGCCTTCCCAGCTCTCACTATCAGTTGGAGATAAGGAGCACAGCAAGCAGCTCAGCTTCTTAACTCTCTGCCTTCTGGCACTCAGACAGTTAGAACTGCTCTTCTGGACAACTGCACACAAACAGCTACTCACACTGTCATCCAGGAAGATCCGCTGGCACAGACTGAGCCCATAATCCTTGTTAGCATGGTTATGTAGCACGTGATGATCCACATCAATGTGTAGCACCAGGGTCACCACCTTCTCAGATGCAGTCAGTAAATTGTGAACTAGAGAAGCACCTCTCCCCTTCCAGAAAGAGTAAAGAGACTCTACAAACAGGTGTCTCTCAGATAAGGCTTTAATCTTGGTTCCTCTATGTACAAGGCTATATACACACAACAATCCACCAACACAGCAACAACCATGACACATGTGTCCTGAGGCAACTCCCTTATATACCTAGGGTTCCATGTGGCCTTTTGGCCCTACCTCTTCCTCATGACACCTGTCACTCATCCAGGGTGATTTGACAGTTTTGCAGCCTTTTCTGTGTTTTACAGCACCTGATGACCATCAGCCGATGTCACTTCTCTGACTCAGCACCTGCTGGAAAGTGCTCAGTCATTATGGCTGCCTGTGACCCTTTCATGCCTGGTCACTTCTGTATCAAATCACATCGAACATTTTCCCTGGGATACTGTCTCAACAATAACTTGTTCAAGATCACCTAGTGGCTTTCATGGCAAGCAGGGAATTGAACCCTGGTTTCCAGAGTCAGAGTCCAGCACTCACACCACTATGCTATTATCACTTATATATATGCTTAACTATCTATAAAATAAAATGCAAGCTAGTAGTTGGTGAATACAAGCATGCATTGGTTGCTGACTATAACAGAAACTCAAGTTAAAGCTGAGCTTTCAGGAGGCAGCCAAAACTGCATTATTCCCTAGCCTTTGGTTTTAAAAAATGGTTTTAATCTCATCACCTTAAGGTGACAGAAAAGCAATTAATAAATACTTTAATTAAATTATATTATGTGAGGCTGGGAAGATCCAAGTTCAAATCCTTTGTCATGGAATTGAGTAAGTAACAAAGGAACAGTAGCAGTTTGTCTGCCTGACAAAGGATGACTGAGGGAATAAAATGTGGGGAGAGAGAACAATGAACACCACCTGACATGCCCAGGAGGAAATGCAGTGTGTAAATGTGAAAAATAAATAAAGATTAAGTTTAAAAGAAACTGGTGTCATAGTTGTTGCAATAGTTGTTATTGTTGTGTGCCTTTAATTTGTTTCTGATTTATAGCAACCCTAAGTCAAACCTATCATGGGGTTTTCTTGGCAAAATTTGTTCAGAGAGGGTTTATCTTTCCCTTCCTCTGAGTGAGGCTGAGAGTGTGACTTGCCCATGGGTTTGTCTTTGCTTTCCTCTGAGTGAGGGTGAGAGAGTGTGACTTGCCCATTGCGTTTCCATAGCCAGACACAGAGTCTAACCCAGACTCCACAGTCATGGTCCAATGCTGAAAGCACATACTGAGTCTCCTTTCATCTTAGTAGGCATTGCAATATGCTGTGTAATAATCTACACACCTATCAGCAATGCAAGAAGTTTGCCCTCTTCATCTTAGAACAGAGTTGTAGTCCTGAAATAGCTTTAAAAGGGGTCAGACTAGAGAATCTTAACATGTTTTAAAAGTTTTCCCACTTCAATGTATCTTCTGAAACTTGTACTCACAAATGGTGACGCAGGGACAATAAGTAACTAATTACACTGTTCTTGTCAATTTGTCCTGCAAACATTCCCTCAGTGGACACTGTTCTATCAACATTTCCTAAAAGACTGAAGGGTCCTGGGACGGGTTATCTTGTCCTAAAGCTGTTCTGTAAACTAGTTGCTCAAAATGTAAGTAGGATTACAAGAGAAAGAGAAATGTTGTGTGTACATTAGGAAACTAGAGGGCAGGGAAAAATAGTTTTTCTGTATGTCACAAAGCCAATTAACTGTTTATAAAAGTGTTCAAGATCTGTCACTCAGGGCTCTTGGTATTTGGAACTCACTTCCACTAAGGGCCCTCACATTACTTGGAAATAAAGACTCCTTTCCGAAGATGTCTGTTTGGTCTTTTGTCCGAGTTCTGCTACAGTCCAATATTCAAACCACTATACTACTCTAGACTGCTAAATGGCAAATTAAAAGGTCTCTATTAGGCATGGACTTTACTGGGTGTCCTAGGGCAGTTCATTATTTCTCAGCTTAACATCTGTCACAAACTGTTGACAAAATGAAATAATATCTCTTCTTTTATCCCATACATATAGCCTTTGCAAACTGCCAGAAATAATGCAGATTGAGGACACTTGGTCTGCTTTGCACTGCAGAAATAATGCAGTCTGCCAATGCTTTAACTGTCATGGATCTATCCTATGAAATCCTGGGATTTGTAGTTTATTGTGGTACCAGTGCTCTCTGACATAATCATCATCATCATCATCATCATCATCATCATCTCACAAACCTAAAAAGAAACCAGAATCCCATAGCACTGAGCTATGGCAGTTAAAATAGTGTCAATCTGCATTATTTTTGCAGTGCATATGCAGCCAAATATTCTTGAAATATACAAATGTAAATAATATTGATTAACTTGAATATTGATGATCACACTGCCCTTTTTCCTGCTCTGGGTGTGGGCTGAAACTTTTTAAACATGGAAATGCCCAGGCAGGAGGTATCCCATTCTTTGCAAAGTACAGGAGAATTCTTGAGATAGGCTAATTGAATCTATTAACTTCATCTATGTGTTCATTCATCATTGAACAATTGATTGCATGGGTCTTCTCCAGCTGGGATTATCCCACAGGATACTATCTTAAGAGTTTTTATGATCTTTTCCTCTAGCCCCCAACTCCAACATGGGAATAAAACAGACTTAACCTTTTATCATCATCATCATCATCATCATCATCATCATCGCATATTCAAGTTAATCAATATTATTTACATTTGTATATTTCAAGAATATTTGGCTGCATATGCACTGCAAAAATAACGCAGGGTGTAAAGGTGTGCGATAAAACCTGTGTTTAAAAGGTTTCAGCCCACACCTGGCTCAGGAAAAAGGGCAGTGCAATAAACTCCATACTCAGAAAGAGAATGTAGGCCTTAATATAGCATAAATATTCACCTCCATAGTTACAAGACATCCCATGGATGAACAACTGATTGCACAAACACTTGATTGGACCCAAACTCTTGAGCTCAGCCAATGTTCAATAGAACCCCAACCATCAAGTCAAAAGTGTGTGGAGAGTTGTGAGAATGCTTGCAAAACACTGGACTGTCCTAAGGACCACACTTATGCAACCTCTGAGAAAGTTCAACTGCTTCCACTACACACACATACACACACATTTTATTAGTTTGAGTATTGGACTACAACTATAGAGACCAGGGTTTGATTCCTCTCTTGGCCATGAAACCCACTAGGTGACCTCAGATGAGTCACACACTCTCAGCCTCAGCAATCCCCCCAGATAGAAATTACTTGAAGGCACACAGCAACAATGCCTAAATTAGATTCTTGCCATGAAGCTGATATTCGATGGCCTGAATTTCAGTATGGTAGCCACTGGATGAAGAACTCTCAAAGCTCATGGCCTGATATTATAGGGTTATTATAGGGCTTTTAAGGGATGCAGTGGCTCAAGTGGTTAAGATGCCGACTCTGTTGATTGCAAGGTCAGCAGGTTGGCAGTTTGAGGCCCAGGTGCTGCATGATGGGATGAGCTCCTATCACTAGTCCCAGCTTCTGCCAACCTAGTAGTTAGAAAGCATACAAATGCAAGTAGATAAATAGGTACCACTTTGGTGGGAAGGTAAACAGCTTTCTGTGCAATCATGCTGGCCACATGATCACCGAGTAGTCTCTGACAATGCTGGCTCTTTGGCTTAGTAATAGAGATGAGCACCGCCCTCTATGGTCAGACATAATGAGTACCGCCCCTATGGTCAAACACAACTTGACAACTGTCCATCATACCCACCCACTCTATCTCCCTTTAATTTTTTTTTTTAAAATACCATCTTTCATTTTGAGCCTAATTACTAAATTTTGGGCCTCGGCAGACGGCTTATTGAGCCGTCTTGGAGGCCCGGAAGAGGAGGAGCCACCGCACGAGTGGTGCTCCTTCCTCTTCCTGAGGTCGCCCTGGGAGCTGCCGGCCTTCCGCATGGCCGGCACTTCCGGGGCAACCTCCCGCCGCAGCGACCGGACGTGCTGCGGCGGAAGAGTCAGGGAAAGTGCACCCGCCACTTTAAGGGCACACTTTCCCTGACATCTAAAAGGAGCGCCAATGTGGAGCTCCTTTTAGGGATGCCGCAGGAGCGCCGTGGCGCAGAGGCTCCGCTCCGCCAGCCCTCCATCCGGCGGCATCCCGGAAGGAGTCGTCTGCTTCCCCCCTTTGCATCTCAAGTTTTATAAACCTCCCATGCAGTGTCTTCATTCCACTGTAATGGAGTGTTGATTTTTCAAATGCAGCTTCCTTGATGTCATACTCACTGGGTATAAATTGCTCCAGGGATTCCTTAGATGTGTCTTCCTTTATCGTGCTAATGTCACCATTAGTTCTGATTGCCTCCTTAAGTGCCTTCTTGTCTTTGTGTTGAGAATGTTACAGAGTCTTATTGTTGTTCTTCTTTTTGGCAATTTTACTTTAATGCTTTGTTTGTTTGCAATCTTTCCTTTATTTGTACAACAACTTTTGTCTCTATTTTCATTCAAAGAGGATTCCAGTTGTGTTATTGGGTGGTCAATAAAATGATGCTCTATCATTCTGGACAGTTTTATAACTATTTAATAGTGTTAGTGTTTCTGCTCCAGAAACATTCCTTTGCCTTATTTAGTAAACTTTTAGACATACACAGTACAAATGACTTCTTCACAACATCTTTTCAATTTCCTTCTGTTTCAATTTCCTTCTGGTAATATTATTCAGTATTATGACCACTTGCAGCTGTGTACTCTTGTAGCTAAACTTGGTTTGTCAGTAATGTTTCAGTATCTCTTGAACTCTCTTTGCCTTGTTTCAGTATCTCTTGAACTCTCTTTGCCTTACTACATAACAAATTTCAACGTGTCTCTTACATGAATTTTGTTCTGATGACATTTCATGATTTATGACTGGGTTAGCTGGCTTGTCCGCTCCCTGAAGTGTTTTCGTTCATTATAAATAAGTCTTGTTTTACAATAAAAAATGGTGCCTGAGCTTCATTTGATTTTTCATCCCCACTCAAAAGTTTTGGTTGTGTTGTGTCATCTACATTTTAAAATTGAGAGCAGGGACTCTTATTTTATTGGCTTCTCTGAGCCAATGTGGCATAATGGTTTGAATGCTGGTAGACTAGCTCTCAAATCCCAATTCAGCCTTAGAACCCCAACTTAGGGTAAGTCACACTCTCTTACCCTCAGATAAATGCAATGGCAAACCTCTTCTGAATACATCTTGCCAAGAAAACCATAGGATAGGGTCACCATGTAAAATTGACTTGAAAGCACATAATGACAAGAATAGCCACAGCAACAAGAACAACACTATTCTAGGAAATTTTAGCTGAATAAAATGCTTAAAATATTAGGTGGCAATTGTTTTTTTAATATTATAAACTTTAAAAAATTTTGTGCCAAGCAGTAGTGGAATGAAAGACTCAACTATAGTGTGTATTCAAGAAACACATTTTTACTGAAAGCTAACTGCATGAGGCAGCAGTTCAAACACTGCAAAGATGCTCCTCTATTCTCCTTGTTGTTACCTTGTGCAGATCAGCAAAAAGCTGTTATGGAGGAAATTAAGCTGCCAGCATGGGAAATAACAGTCAATAGTCTAGTAGGAATGTTGAATTCAGTCAGATGTTATTAATGTCCAGTGAATAACCTGCTTAGCCAATCAGAACACAGAGCAAGTGTGGCTTTTGGTCTATACCTACCTCCAAAACCCTTTAAAAAAAAATCCCAGAAACTATGCAGTTGATTTTTTTGAGAAGAGATCATTATTGCTGTTGTTTTTGTTCTGAAAATGGAGCCAACCAGAATCTCTAATGATAATATTCTTGACATTCATATAAATAAAATAAATGTTTGTTTTTACAGCTGGTTCTTGGAATGAAGATGACAAAACCATGAAGTATGCTCAGCTTTTGCTCAGCATTCACAGACTAGTGGCTTAGCATAGAATTGAACCTTTCTAGATTTTTTCCCAGCTGGTGACTGTCTAGCTGTGGACTGGTGCCCTGATTACTTGTTCTGTTGGTTGTTGTACTTGTCTCCTTTCTCTCTGGTCATTATTCAGATTACCATAAAGTCTTATACAGGCCTACTCATAAGCAAATCCCTGGATAAATGTACCCCTGTTCAGTGCCCCATCTGGCCAGATTTATTGGGATCAGTTTCAGTTGTTAAGGTCTGGTGAAGTACATGTGGTGTACCTTGTCTCAAAGAGGACCTCCCTAGATAGATTTATAGAACTGAACTTTCCTAAATCTATGATCCATGAAGCAGAATAGATGATGGATGGGGGCGTAGGTCATGGAGCTGACAACAGATCAGCAAAAACTCTCTGTAATGCTTATGATACAGCACTGAGGTTGGCAAAAAAAGTTATACTATGCCTCTGCTATTGCATCCACAACATGCCACCCATCAGAGTTATTCTGAATGGTGAGGAGCCTGTTGTGATCAGGCTCAGAGAGTCTAGCAGTGGAGCCCTCAGTTGCCTACAATAAGAGGTTTGCCAGGCACTTTGAAGAGAAAGTAGTCTGTATTCACTCAGAACGCATTATCATGTTATCACAGGATATGAAAAAGTATGTCCAGTGTCCCATCTGGTTAGATTTTCTGGGATCAATTTCAGTCGTTATGGTCTGGTTAATTGGATTCTTGAATTAGTCCTTTTCACTACATGTACATTTAACCTTTCTCCATTTCAGCTGTTAAAATATATCAGGAGAGGATTGATTGGATGGGTCCAGGGCAGATGTTTTGTTATGTTAGACAGAGGTGCCTGCTGCCTTGAAAGAGGTGGTGACACACCTTTTCTTAAAGAGGACCTCCCTGGACCCAGAGGCATGAGAGAACTGCCACCATATCATCAATATCCCCTACTTGGGAAGGTGGCTAAGTGTATGGTGTCTGGATAAACTCAAACTTTTTTTTTAAGAAATAGATTATCTGGACTCATTTCATTCTGGTTCCAGGTCAAGATGCAACACTGACACAGCCTTAGGGCCTTTGAAGACTGCCAGAAATAGTGCAAATTGAGTCCACTTTAAGGGTAAGGATTACTGCTAGGGAATCATGGGAATTGCTTTTTTTGTTCTGAGATATTGAGCCTTCTCTGTCAGAGAGCTCTGGTGCCACAATAAAATGAATTTTCCATGATTTCCTAACCCTAACCCTAACCCTTAAAGTGGACTCAATTTGCACTATTTCTGGCAGTCTGCAAAGGCCCTTAGGGCCTTTGCAGACTGCCAGAAATAGTGCAAATTGAGTCCACTTTAAGGGTTAGGGTTAGGGAATCATAGGAACTGTGTTTTATTGTGGCACCAGAGCTCTCTGACAGAGAAGGCTCAATGTCTCAGAAAAAAAATCAATTCCCATGATTCCCTAGCACTAACCCTAACCCCTAAAGGGCCTCAGCAGACGGCTAATTGAGCCGTCTTCTGGGCCCGGAAGAGGAGGGGCAGCCGCACGAGCGGTGGCCCTTCCTCTTCCTGAGGTCTCCCTCGGAGTCGCCGGCCCTCTGCACGGCCGGCGCTCCGGGGATGACCTCACGCTGCGGTGACCAGACACGCCGTGGCGTTTGAGTCAGGGAAAGTGCGCCCGCCGCTTTTAGGGCGCACTTTCCCTGACATCTAAAAGGAGCGCCAATTTGGAGCTCCTTTTAGAGTCGCCGGAGGAGCAGCGCGGTGCGGAGGCTGAGCTCCGCCGCCGCTCCGGACCAGGGCGTCCCTGACGCCCTGGTCTGCAGAGGGGGAAAATGGACTCAATTTGCACTATTTCTGGCAGTCTGCAGATCCAGTCTGTCACTCTGACTGAATACCTACTCTAGGAATACCTAGTTGGGAGGGCTAGTACCCTGTTGATCTTTCCAGATCCTCTTTTGATCCGGGAAGATGAACAGTTGTTTTTGATATTATCATTCATGGTATCATGGTGATGACCAGATGTTTAAGAGCATTGTTTAGTTTGCTTTTGTCCTAATTCATAGATGTCTTAACAGGATGATATGATCTTGAAATTTAAAATGAGGGACTGACAGAATCATTGACCCCTTCTTGGACTGGCCTCTGTTTATTAAAATTTTAAGGATTATCCCAAGGAGATTTCTGGGTTCTATTTGGTCCATCTGTTACAGGCCCCAGACAGCATTTTTATTGCCCTTTGGATGGAAGGAATATTGGAGAGCACTACATTGACCTTATTGTCCCAATTATGTTTTGTCCCTCTTTCTGTAGCTTTTTTTTTTTTTTACCTTCATTGACAACAATCAGTTTTCATTTAGCCATTGAGGAAGAAATGGCAACTCAATAGCAAGCTTTGGGGATAGAATGAGTGTTTTTTCAAGTAAGATGACAATAAATCAACTGATCTGCTTCTGTGAGAAGAAAAATACATAGAATTAAAAGGTGACAAGTCTGAGAAATTCCTCCTGCCTGTTTATTGAAAACATTTAGACAAATTCATATTTCAATTACATATGGTTGAATGACAGTTGAAACAAAAATGATTGGTTTCTATCATCTCACTCATGCGGTTTGGATGAGCCATGGATGCATAAAAAAATCTGTAAATTATAGATGCTGAGAAAATGTATTTTGTGGAGTTCTAAGGCCTTCTTGCATTAAGGCAAGCTTTGAACCAGGACTCACAGCACCTAATTGGGAGCCTTAGGCAAAATATTAATATGCTATATCTTGACATCCAGTTCAATCCTCACATTAGAGGTTCCTGAAACTGTTTTGTCTGGTTACCTTCCTGTTGCCTGTAAATGAGGTTCGTCTCAGTGCCAGTAATAGAATAGTGGAGAAAGTGTTCTTTTAAATGTTTCCTTAAAATAACTCATGCAAATAACCCCTAAGTATGTCTTTTTTTTATGGTCTGCACAAGGATTCACTTCACAAATATCATATCATATCCTTATTAGGGGCTGCTTAAAATAGCAAGAAAATGGAAAGATTCTAATGTACTCAATATTGTGGCAAATAGCCAGCTCTGACTCTGACCAATTCAAAATTGTGGGTCATAGAAAATTAAAGTAAATTAAATAAAAGGAATTGATTACAGAGGTGTATATTGCTATTTACAGAGAAATGGTATGAACTGGTAATATAAAAACATATGCATATCATCATATCAGACACAACCTTCTGGAAAAAATTCTAGTAAAAGAGATAATAGTTTCTGACTTACAGTAATCTAAATGACTTAATATGAGCTAGAAAGTGAGGCATCATGCATAGGATGGGAAGAATATTCAAAAATATTTTTAAATGATAGAAAAATATTTCTGAAGTCATAACAATTCTTGACAGGATGAAATCTGGACTGATGAAAATGTTTACAATTTGGGAGTCCTTCTACACAAAATTCATAGGTCATTTTTTTGCATAAGAAAAAGAATGTTTTATGCAAAACAGGCATATGTGAATTTTACACAGAGTAAGCCATGAAACCCATTGGGTGACCTTGGGCAAGTGACATGCTCTCAGCCTCAGGGCAAACCTCTCTGAACAAATCTTGCCAAGAAAAACCCATAATAGCTTTGCCTTAGGTACACCATAAGTCAGAAATGACTTGAAGACACACAACAACAGCAACAGTCTTGAACTGTAAATAGTCTTTGAAAACTATGCAGTTGTAAAAGACATTCTTGCAGTGAAAAGAGAATTGTTAAAATTGTGGTGAGGGGAAAATTACTAAAATGGGGCTGATGAAAAGTTACAACATTTGGAACTTTCACAACTCTCATAACAGTACAACTTGGCATCTGGTGGATTATGGATAATGCCATAACACTAAAATTTAGGGTCATCTAATGAAGCTGAAGCTTAATTTTTTAAAAGGAAGAATTGACACAGTGACTGGTTGAATTCATTGTCCCAAGATGTAATAATATTTGCCAGCTTTGGTGCCTTGGAAAGGGTATTGGACAAATGCATGGAGAATAAGAGCATGTTTATCAGTAACTATTAGTCATTATAGTTCTATATTAACTCCTGCATTAGAAGAAGCTCCTGGATAATATGAGGAGCAGGATGCTATTGCACTCATACTCAACTTAGGGCTTCACTAAGGGCCAGCCTGGAGGCAGAGATGGGGAGGGGCAGCCGCATGCCAGATGCCCCAACTCAATGCCATTGGCGTCCTGATGCCACATGCCATTATGCACAGCACGCGGCATCAGGACATCCTTCTGGCGCAGCTTAGGGTGGCAAAAGGAAGGATTGGGGCCACAGCATGCAGCAGCAGTGGCCCCGATCCTCTGCTTCCCAGAGGGGCCTAGAGGCGCCCGTCTGCAGCCCCCGCCCCTCTAGTAAATTAAAGGCAACTCTCTTCTCTTATGTTCTCTGTGTAATCTTTGAAGGTTACATTCATGGAAGGGGGAATAATAATCACCCAACCTTTCTACACATCTAGTCATTACCTAATAGAACTAATCTGTCATTTCTTTCTTGACATTTGTTTCTTCATTAAGGGAAAAAAAAACTTTTATTTATGAGGTCTGTGTCATGTCTTTGAAAATGAAACTGTGCATTGAAGTTGCAGCTTGGAAAGTGAAACAGATTAGAAAGTGAATGAAGGTCATTGCTTGATCTTGATTTGCAAAATATCAAACTCCACCTTCATCAAAATTTAAGTCCTCTTAATTACTTATTGGTAGGGCTCTCATTCCTGAGTGCAAAAGTTATTTTTGTAGTCTTTGACACACTGTAAATTCATAGCAATGCCCAAAGCACATATGGATTTCAACTGTTGTGTTAAATCTTTTGTTTGCTCTGTTTGAAACATCAAAATCTGCCAACAACTGCCTGCTCAGCAAAAAATCAGTCAGTGTCCTCTTTATTAATGGCTTCACCAATTGTGAGGAGATAAATACAGAGCAAGGGCATGACCTAGATCTTTCAATCTAAGCTGCCACACACTGTATGTATTTTATTTTCATGGAAGGTATGCCTGATGGAAATATAAAAGACTGATTTTGTTCACTCAACAGAATGTCTGTATGCTTTTGGGATATTTGGTAGTAGCTTCTCTGATCCCAAATGTAAGGTAATAACATATCTTGTTGTTGTTGTTGTTGTTGTTGTTGTTGTTGTTGTTGTTGTTGTTACTGGTGGTGGTGAAGTAAAAGGAGGAGGAAAGCACTTTACTGTTCTACAAGACAAGGCTGCAAATGCCTTGCTTCTTGCCTGTTAGGCATATTTTTTTAGCAATCACATTGGCTTTTAATTTAGTCTGCGATGCTACTGTCAGTTTTCAGTTTTAAGATTTATAATTTAAATGTTTTCCAGTCTGGTAATAAAAGGTTGAGATTATAGGCTGAAGGAGGTTGTTATATATAAAGCAGGCTTGCACAGGGTTTAAGACCACTGTATGTTTCTCTTCTAAAGAAGGAACACCTCAGGACAGATTGCAAAGAGAAAAGGGTTTGCTAGCATTGCCAGTGCTCTTTGTATCTTTTCTGCAAACATCTTTGTAAATAACCACACAACCTAAATGGGAGCTTATAAAACACAAATGCACATTGTTGTATAAAAAAGCATATTTACAATAGTAAAATTGTTGTGCATTATATACAAATGGTGGAACAAATAGCAATGGACCAGCTTTCCCCCTGCAGCCATGATACTCATTCACTGTAGAGATGAATGTGGGATGGGGAGGGTTTTTTTTTTTTTTTTTTCTTGACATTTCATCCTATCAGTTTTACCTGGAAAGTGAGAAAGGGCTGGGATTTTTCCTTCTCAAAATTTGATAGTTTTGCCTTGCAATAGGGACAAAAGCATGCCCATTTCCTTGCATAAGCTTAGAAAAACAGGTGTTTTCAAAAGCTCCGGCTTGCCAGATTCACCTTTGTCCATTCTAGCTTCTCCACTGCAAGACTGTAGTCCTGTTAATGATATATGGTCCATGTAACTTTGGGGACATTACAGACAGAGGTTTCAGTATTTCCTTCTCCAACATCTCCCCTGCATGTAAAACAGCCTCTCATAACATGTACAAGTACATATGACCACTTAGTGTCATGGACAAGTGTGTGCATGTGTGTGTGTGTGTGTGTGTGTGTGCAGGTTGCCCCTGGCTTCAGTTCAGCAGCTGAGAAAAAAGAGCAGATTCCAGTTGTCCGAGCAAATCTTCACAGGCAATGAAAAAGTACCTCACATGGGGAATGGGTAGTCCCACAAAAATACTGGATTGTGGCTCCAGTGTAAATTCAAACATCTTGTGTTTTTCCCCTGCCAGGCTTGTTTTTGTTTTTACTTAGTATTACAGCATTAGTGGGACAAGTTCATCATCTTCAGCATTCTTCTTTGTAGACCTTATGAATTTCAGAAGGTATTGTGCTTCCAGACACATCTGAGGGGGGAAGCAGACCAGGGCGTCGGGGACGCCCTGGGACGGTGGGTCGCGGGACCGCGGCAGCCGCACCGCGGCGCACCATCGGCGCCACTGAAAGGAGCGCAAAATCAGCTCTCCTTTCAGAAGACAGGGAAAGTGCACCCTAAACACATTGGGCACACTTTCCCTGGCTTTTCCACTGCAGCGTGTGAGGACGCTGCGGCGGGAGGTTGCCCTCGGCGCGCCGGCCGTGCGGAGGGCCGGCAGCTCCGAGGGCAACCTCGGGAGGAGGAAGGGGTGCCGCTCATGCGGCTGCCCCTCCTCTTCCTTGCCTCGGAGATGACCCTATTGGTCGTCTGCCGAGGCCCTGAGTTTTTAAGAATCAGGTACAAAGAACTGTTATAGCCAGATGCTGATAAATTATTTTCCCAGGGGATATTAAATAAATAAATTAAATATTAAATAATTGGACATGTGGTGAGTCTTGAATATTTCCTTGCCCCATTGGAAATAAAACATCTGCATTACAAATTGAACTTGGCACATTAGTGTGGCAGTTCTAATTTCTGTGGGAAAGAAAAATACACTAAATATTAATACAATTCTTTAGTCCCTATTGATCCTTTTACAGATCCAGCTGCCTAATATTCCTCATTCCTGACAAGGGAATATCTAATCAAAAGAGTTTCTAGCTTTCACCAATTTGTCCAGACCTTTCTCAACCTAAGTTGATAGTCACTTGTAGGCTATAGATCTCATAGCTGAATGGTGGAGAATGGCTAGCCCTTGGTTTCTTTAAAAGGAAAAACATAAGTAAGGCCTATATGACAATGTTTGTGCATCTGGGTTGTTCAATATCACCTAGCTGTCCACTTTTGCATAATAGTGCTTTTCAAGCAACCAAATATGATTGACCAACGTAGCAATAACACATCCAAACTTCTCATTATAGCACTGCATTGTCCCCCAACATTCATTTGGAAAAGGAGGAAAATGGCAATTTTCACAATTGCAGCTTTTGTAAAATGTACTAGCAGGATAACAGAGATCATGGTCTACTTTAAACTGTAACTCAGGTTCAGAGTCCTTGAATCTTGATCAGCAGGAAGCTAAGAGTCAACAGCCATCATCAGGGGTAAGAGATAATCAGTGTCAAACAGTCCAGCATCAAGAAAGCTGTAAATCAGAATCAGGACACTAGGGAATATATGTAGTAAGACAATCATCACACAGTTCATAAAACTATCAGAAGCATATTTGCAGGCTTAGTACTCAAGCAGGAAGGCTCAAGTTTTTCTTAGTAAGGCAGCTGGTGTTCATAACTTCCTTTTCTAGGTGACACATTCAGCTAATTCCCAGATTGTTTGCAGTATTTAAGGAGAACATTCCTCAGTTGTGCTCTTCCTGACAGCCTTATTGAAGCCTTTCACTTCACCTGCAGGGCCAGATGTCTGAACCATCACCTTCCTCCAGCTCAGTGCTGGATAGAGATAGATAAAAAATTTCCCCACATTAACTTAAACAATGAATAAAAACTTCATAGCTTTACTAAGCTCTTCCAGACTGTTCTAAAGAAGTGTGAGGTCTTGTGAAACTGCCCCTTATTTTTTGCTCAGTATTATCAATTGTGGTTACCACCATGTCTACTCATTTCCTATTAATGGACACTTTTCTGTTATTTTGGTGGACTGATTTTTTTTTCTGGACATAATAATTCATTGGATAGTCACTAGAAGGGGTGTGTGTGTGTGTAAGTGCATGTGTGTATGTGCATGTGTGTATTTTAAATGGAGGTATGGTTTACAGAGTTGGGGTATATTCATCTGTTTTTGTTTTGTTTTGTCTTGCTATTAGAGTCACTGCATCAGTGAAACAGTTTGTTGTTGTTGTGTGCTTTTAAGTCATTGCTGACTTACAGTGACCCTACGGTGAATCTATCATGGAGTTTTCTTGACAAGATTTGTTCAGAGGAGGTTTGCTATTGCCTTCACCTGAGAGCATGTGACATGCCCAAGGTCACCCAATGAGTTTCATGGCCAAGTTGGGAATCAAGCCCTGCTCTCCAGAGTCATAGTCCAACACTCAAACTACTATGCCACAGTATTTCAGTGCAAAAGTACACTTTTGTTATTTCACTGATACACTATGATGGTATAACTCTATTTTTTTTAAAAAAATGCAAATATGTCAGCCTATCTTAAAGTACACATCACTGGAGAAATGGGGAGGGAACCCATCATGAATCATGTCAATAGATGGGTGTCTGCCTCTCAGAGCTTTTTAATCCCATATGTCTCATTTACCAAAAAAAAAAAAAAAAAAAACCCCAAAAAAACCCTGCGGTAACAAAAAAGAGAATATAAAATAAATAAATATAGAATATCTATATCTATTGAATTTGAACCATATAGCTGAGAGAATTTCATTTGGTTCCTTCAAGAAGAATCGGCCAATTCAGTATGTTGCATGTTCTTACCATGTAGCTGTTAAAGAGAACAACAGAAATATGATGTGGAATCCATAATTCAGGACCACATGCCTGAATACATGGGATCCAACACCATACTTTATTGGAGCTAAGCAATCAAAGTATTGCTTGGATGCTTGAATCAGCCAGTTTCACTTTCTTCTACATTCATCAAATGTTCACTGATGGCACAATGTTTAATGACGATGATGGTAAAGATGATACAATCAATTTTTAAAGGAATGTGTGAATATTGTAAACTTACAAAGATTTAAAAAAAAAAAACTTCATTTCTACTGCTTGATTTTATTTTCCTAAAATCCTTTCTTTTGGGGACAAAAGTGTTGAGACAAAAAAGTGATGATGGCAAATTATTAAACTTAGGCCCAAAACAGATGGGCAGTTAAGAGTGGCTTCTGGCCGCTTCAGGGACATGGCATACTGACAACACACACACGCACACACACACACATATGCCGGATCAACTGGAAGCTGCTCCAGGGCTGCCTAAGATGTCCTTGGCCACTGGCAAAATGAGCATGGAAAAAGTGATCCTTGCCAGAAGCCCATTCAGGACCATGGCAGCGGCCCACTTTAAGAGTGGGCCATGTGGTAGCTGTGGTCCCTGGGTGACCCCCAGGCAATCATGGATGGAGAAGCCTCTGGCTGCTTTTTCCTGCCTGTCACCATGACCCTTAAGTTAATGTAATACATTTATTACATTTCTGAAGGCCACTTCTCCATTTAGGATGAAACTGACAAGTTGTTTGTTTTTCAAAAGAAAACCTGAAGAATGGCACCGAACATTTGTTCTTTGAAAGATAAGGAATAAGAGTCTGAATGGAGAGAAATTTTCCTGTGGTATTAAACCAGAAAACCTTCAATGAAAGTACCTGAAACAAGGCAGTCTTAATTTTTGGCTTTGAGCAATGACAAGAAGCAATGACAAGAAGGTAAAAGGATCTGGGAGGGGAAAAATATGTTCCTTGGTTTTAGCAAAAAATGCTAGCACAGCTATTCTTACTGATAAATGTCAGGAGGCATGGCATAGAATTATATAGCTCCTTTCAAGACAGCCACAATAGTGGTGACCTGCAAACCTATGGTACTTAGGTGAAAAAACAACTTTTCCCAGGCTGTGCAACAACCTTGGTAACCCAATTGCTTAACTGTGCAAGCACAGCAGAGACAGAAGTTACAGTTCTAAATATACCACACTTAGCAGGTACAAGTGAGGACAGATAACCCCATTCCAATGATTTCTAGCATTTGGATGCTTTTGGAATAATAAAAAAAGACTTTCTTGCCAGAAATGCAAGCTCACTACCAAAGAAATATACAGAGCTGCAGATTGCAAATTTGTATTTAAAAGAGAATCTATAATGAACTTTGGAACTATATTCAAGATTTTATCTGCAGGGATACTATATTAGGATCAGTTCACTAAGGCACAGTTCCATAGGTTTGCAACAAGAGTGAGCTGTCTACAGAACTGATTAACTGGAAATTCTGTTGTCACAAATTTAGCTCACTTGCTCTTACTGGAACAGGTATTCAGTTCTAAAATATATGTGGACATTTTTTTTTTTGAAAAGGTGAAATGTGCACATCCAGAAGTGGCACGTTAAATGAGAAAAAAAAATATTGGTGCAGGGTTAAGTCAGCAATTCATGCTAAGGTAGTCTATGCATCATTTGTAATACAAAAGTATAGGGAAATTGGGATAATCCAAATAGTGTGTGTGTGTGGGGGGGAGAAGAGTAAAGTTTATTGGATTTTTCTTTGAATCCATTAAGAGAAACATGTTTTGCTTTACTTGTCCACATTGCTGCACAGTTGATACTTCGCCGGCAGTGTAACTGGACACTCCTGGGTCTCTGCCAGTACTGCTGCAGGGATCCGCTCTGGCCAACAGTGATCCTGGCAGTATTCAGAGGTAAACAGGACTTCCCGACAAGACCACGAGATGTGTGGGTCATGCCTCATGAGCCAGGGCATTCCCAGGACCAATAGAAAATGAGGTACAGCAGCCAGCAGGAACCGGATCTTCTCCACGTGACCCTGGATCTCTACTGGTCTGGGATCAGCTAAGGCCTCTGAAGGTATCTGGTGGCATTTTGCAAACCCCAGGTCCATGAAATTGTTTGAGGCCCCTGAGTCCAACATGGCTCCCATGGGGAGAAGCTTCGCTGTGGGGAGCCTGAAAATGGCGGCCACCAGCAAAGGGTCCTTTCTAGGAGCTGAGATGAAAGAAGTGAGTTCAAGAGACTCTTCCAGGTGGGGAACCCCCTCTACACCTGAGAGATCCCATGTTCTAAAGGCAGGGGCCTTGAAGGGACATTCCTGGGCAAAATGTCCTTGGAGGCCGCAGTACAGGCAGAGTCCCTCCTGCGCTCCTTCTTGGCATCGGTGAGCCGAGCCCGAGCCCCATCCAGCTGCATAGGTTCCTCAAGAGACCTGGGGGCTACTGTTTCAGCAGGTGCAGTGGGAGTCTGATATGCAGGACTAGAGGATGATGGGAGGGCACTCTGATGAGCCTGCCTGTGAGAGGAGAGATGGCAGTCTATCCAACTGGCCTGCTGGATAATAATAATAATAATAATAATAATAATAATAATAATAATAATAATAATACGGTTTATTTCTATACTGCCCCTCTGGCAAGCCAATCTAGGTGGTGAACAACAATAATATGTATAACAAAATTCAAAACATCAAACAAATAAAATCAATACAGATCCCATCCCTCCTACCCTCCCCCACCCCCCAAAACAAATGGCAAAACAAATTACAACAATTGCATATAGATATACAATATCAAATAAAATTACATAATAGCCGAAGAAAGAAAAATCCTCCCCCAGCTACACAAATGTTCTTTCAGCGATAAGTTCAGAGGGTCAGCTTCTACCTCTACTAGTGGCTCTATGTCCCTTCCAAAGCCAAAGTCCTTTTTTACAGCCCTTACCGGGCTGAAAGAATCACTGCTGCCGTGAGCACCAGCGCGAGATGTTCCTAGGCGGGGTTTTTCAAGCCCCGCCGGCATTCTCGCCGGTCCCGTGGAGCACAGCTACTCCTGGTTGCCCCGATGGTAATGGGCAAAGGCAGAGCCCTCCGGACAAAGCCCCATGGCTGACGGTGGTTTGGGCTAAAGGAGAGCCCCCCTGAAGCCCAATCCTTTACTTCAGCCCTTGCCGGGCCAAAAGAGTCACTGCTGCCATGAGCAAAGTTATGGGCAGGAGGGCTCGCAGCTGATGTTATAGCTGGAGGGCAGGGGTGTGAGAGGGAGCCGCCGCCGCCTCTGCCTCCTCTGCAACCGCTTCTGGCCTCAGCTTACAGCCGGTGTTGAGGGCTGGAAGGCTCGCAGCTGATGTTATAGCTGGATCAGCAGGGCCAAGGTAGCAGGGGGTGCAGAGTGAGCCAGCTCATCCAATACAGAATCTGAAAGCCCAAAATGGAACTGGGCTTGCAGAGCCGAATCATTCCATGACAGGTCCTGGGCTATCAGACGGAGGGCTGTGGTGTACTCTGCTACCATTTCCGAGCCTTGCTGGAGAGTCCTGATGAGGTGCTTTGCTGTCTCAGCCTCCACAGGATCACCCCAGGTAGCTTGCATCTCCTCAATAAAGTCCTGCAAGCTATTGAGGAGAGGGTTCTCTTGTATGAGGTAGGGAGTAGCCCATTTGCTTGCAGTCCCAGAGAGCAAGCTGATAATAAAGGTTACCTTATAGGAGTTCATGGGGAAATCTTCCCCTCTGATTCTAAAATGCAGCTTGCAGCTATCCAGAAAGCTATCCAGCATTGTCCTCTCTCCAGAAAACTTTTCAGGCAAAGCTACCAAGCATTTCCCTCTGTGAGCCAAAGGGTTCATTTGGCCCTGGAGAGCAGACAAACTTTGAGCAAGCTGCCCCACCTGGTGGGAAAGCTGCAGATTCCTTTGCACTAACTCCTCCATACTGGCTTGCTATCAGCATGATGTAGGCCAGAGGTTATTCTGTCCTGGAAAGCTGGCAGCATGGCTGATAGCCAAAGCGAGGGAGAGTCCCAAACAAAGGCCTGGTTACCAATCCGAGGAAGCAGCAAGAGAAGAGTCATACATGGTCCATAAGCCAAGGGTTCCAGAGAGGCAGAGAAACAAAGCAGTCCAAGGTCCAGGGATTCAGAGGTCCAAATGTAGTCAGCAGTCCGAAGGTCAAGGATACTGGGAATCCAAGATAAGCACGAGTCCAGGGTTCAAAGCAAGGAGAGACAGAGACAGAGGCTTTCACCAGGGAGCTCAGATAACCTCGGGCACTGAGGCAGCACTTCCCTACTTGCTTAAAGCACACGGTGGCAGCAGTGTCTTGGGCCCACGAGAGGACTGAGCCCAGCCCAATTAAGATCACCTGTGGCCGGGGACTGTTGCGGCACAGCGGAACTGAGGGAGGAACGCCGGCAGGCATAAAACCCACCCAGGACCATCTCCTCCCCAGCAACACGTGGTGGTGGCCGTGTCTTGGGCCCACGGGAGGACTGAGCCCAGCCCAATTAAGATCACCTGTGGCCGGGGACTGTCGCAGCTCAGTGGAACTGAGGGAGGAACACTGGCGGGCATAAAAACCTACCCAGGACCATCTTGCTCCCCCAGCAACATGTGGCGGTGGAAATGTCTTGGGCCCATGGGAGGACTCTGCCCAGCCCAATTAAGATCACCTGCGGCCGGGGACTGTCGTGGCGCAGTGGAACTGAGGGAGGCATGCCGGCGGGCATAAAAACCCACCTAGGACCATCTCCCCGCCCCCAGCAACACGTGGTGGTGGCAGTGTCTTGGGCCCGCAGGAGGACTGAGGCCAGCCCAATTAAGATCACCTCCCCTCCCCTGGTAATCTTGGAGCTGTAGAAGGATAAATGAGACTGCCCTCTATATATTGTAGGATGGGAGTTAACTGGATTGTCTGACATTGTCACCATGTGATGGAGCTGCGAATTGTCTAGGAGCGAGGATTGAGGTTGTGTGGGGGAAGGGAAGGTATGGCGGCAACAGAATAAAGAAATGTTACAAAAGGAGAAGGGATCGATGTTTAATATCTATCCCTTCTTCAGTTCATTCTGTTCCCCAGAATAACTTGGAGAGCATAGCATCCATTCCACAGCCCCTTATTCTGCTCTTCTACAATGCCAGATCTCTTAAAAACAAAACCCATATCATCCATGATCTCTTATTGGATGAGATAGCTGATCTGGTATGCTTTACAGAGACCTGGCTGGGAGATGCCAGCGCTGTGACGTGGGTGCAGGCCCTCCCGGCCGGGTACTCGGTTAGTAAGCAGATAAAGGAAAGTGAGCGGGGGGGGGGGGGGCGGTGTGGCCTTGGTTCATAGAAACAACTTAACCTTGACCAGGAACCCTATCCAGAAAACAGCTTACATCGAGTGTATGTACCTAAGCCTGAGAACTAGGGATAGTTTGGGGATTCTGTTGGTATACCAGCCACCCTGTTGCTTAACAGACTCCCTAACTGAGCTGACTCAACTGGTCTCTGAGTTGCTATTGGAGTCGCCCAGACTTTTGGTCTTGGGCAACTTCAACATCCCACTTGAGACCAGTTTGCCAAATCTAAATGGCGCAGCTCAGGAGTTAATGGAAACCATGACAAACATGGGCCTATCCCAATTGGTTGTTGGGCCCACAAATGGTGCAAGTCATACCCTCGATGCAGTTTTTAGTACGGAGCAGAAATATCCATGGGTGGAGGTTATCAGTACCTCCGCATTGTCATGGATGGATCATTTCCTGGTCAAGATGGATCTAAGAGTTACTGTCCGCCCCCCCGGGGGAGGCGGACCCATTAGAATGGTCCGCCCTCAAAGGCTAATGGAACCAATTGGCTTCCAAAAAGCCTTAGAGGGTTTAATGGTTGGTAACACAGGTGACTCTGTCGAAGCCTTGGTTAATACCTGGAATACCGATCTCACCAAGGCTATTGACACAATCGCTCCCAAGCGTCCTTTTCAACCCGCTCCTAATTGTAAGCCCTGGTATATGGAGGAGCTTAGGAGGATGAAGTGAGCTGGACAACGACTAGAGCATGAATGGCGGAAGACTCGGCTCTTATCCGACAGAACTTGCCATAGGAAACATCTTGATTCCTATCGGGAGGCAATGCGTGCAGTGCAGACATCTTTCTCCTCTGCACTTATTGTGTCTGCAGAGTCCCGTCCAGCAGAGCTGTTTAGGATGGTGGGGGAACTGACACAGGTTCCTCCTGCTCAGAACCCTCTACTTAATTCTACTGTGGCCTGCTGTAATGCACTTAATGTCTACTTTACAGATAAAATCTCTCAGATAAGAGACGACCTGGATGCCTGGGTTTTGACAGAATCCAAGGATGAGGTGTCCAGCAACTCCGTTGATGTAATTTTACTGGATCAGCTTCAATCTGTGAGTACCAATGACGTGGACAAGCTCCTTGGTAGTGTGAGGAAGATGACTTGCCCCTTCGATCCTTGTCCATCTTGGCTGGTCGCCCAGGGGATGACACGTTAAGAGTATTCCTTAGGGATACTATCAATGCATCTTTCAGGGAGGGCACTGTACCATCTTGCTTGAAGGAGGCGGTGGTTAAGCCATTCCTGAAAAAGCCCTCCCTGGACCCCCTGGATAGGAACAGGTATAGACTGGTCTCCCTGCTTCCTTTCTTAAGCAAGGTGATCAAGAGGGCGGTTGCTTCCCAACTCCAAGCTGTCTTGGATGAAACCGATTATCTTGATCTATTTCAAACCGGCTTTAGGACAGGACATGGAGTTGAGACTGCCATGGTTGCTCTGGCTGACGACCTCTGCTTGGGCATTGATAGGGGTAGTGTGACCCTGCTGGTGCTCTTGGACCTCTCAGCAGCCATTGACACTATAGATCGTGCCATCCTCTTGGATCATCTAAGAGAATTAGGAATCGGAGGCACTGCTCTGCAGTGGTTCCTGTCCTTTCTCTCAGACAGATCCCAGAGGGTGAGGCTCAGGGACAGTTGTTCTTCCAAAACTGAGCTTAAGTGTGGTGTTCCTCAGGGCACCATCCTGTCCCCAATGCTATTCAATATCTACATGAAGCCGCTGGGAGAGATTATTCGGAGGCATGGAGCATGGTGTCTTCAGTATGCTGATGACACCCAGATAACCTCTCCATGATCCGATCGTCTGCCCAGCCCACAGATGCGTCTCTCCTCTCAATGACTGTCTTAAGGAGGTAATGATTGGATGAGGAAAAATAGATTGAGACTGAATCCAGACAAAATGGAAGTACTAACAGTGACGGGCCCGAAACCATGTTTGGGAACACAACTCCCAGTCCTGGATGGAGTCACACTCTCCTCCAAGGACTGTGTTCGCAGTCTGGGGGTACTCCTAGCCTCATCACTCCACATGACTAGTCAGGTGAATGCGACGGTCAGGAGTGCCTGTTACCAGGTTCAGCTGATATGCCAGCTGCACCCTCTCCTGGAGAGTAGGAATCTCGAAACTGTGGTACATGCTCTGGTAACCTCATGTCTGGATTTCTGTAACCCTCTTTACATGGGGCTACCCTTGTGCTTAACCCGGAAACTTCAATTGGTTCAAAATATGGCAGCCAGACTTGGTACTGGAACATCTAGGAGAGCGCACATTATACCTGTGCTTAAATCTCTCCACTGGCTGCCGATTAGTTTCCGGGCACAGTACAAGGTGTTGGTTTTAACCTTTAAAGCCCTACATGGCTTGGCTCCAACTTATCTCCCAGACCGCCTCTTCGCATATGATCCCCCCCGCGCACTCCGGTCCTCTGGGAGGAATCTGCTACAGCCAATGAAGACCAGGCTGTTGCAGACCTCTCAGAGGGCCTTCTTGGTCACTACCCCCAGACTATGGAATGGCCTGCCAGATGAGATCTGTCTTATTACTAGTTTGGACTGCTTTAAGAAAACAGTGAAGACAGATCTTTTCTGGCAGGCCTTCCCGGAATAATCTCCCGGCTCAAATTCAACTCTAATTCAATCCAAATTTAAACTCAAATTCAAACTCAAATTGTATTCAAATATGAATACGAATACTAATAGGAATACAATTCTAGGTTTGTTTACCTGTCCCCCCTTTCGCTGCTATTATCTATTGCTTTGGTTTTGTATGTCATGGTTTTATCTTGTTATTTTAATACATTAATAGTTTAATTCATTTTTAATGGGTGGGAAGGTGAGGGATTGAGTTGACTGTTTTAATTGATTGTATGGTTTTAATCTGTTATACGTCGCCTTGGTTGCTTTGCAGAGGGGTGGGTTACAAATAAATCTATTGTTGTTGTTATTATTATTATTATTATTATTATTATTATTATTATTAAATCCCTGAGCTGCCAGAGCTCAGCTAGGGCTGATCATTTTGATGACCTCGGCGTTTTTCATAAAGCCTCCTCGAGTGCTGGAGGCCCACCCTTTCGGCTGTACGCTGACTGAAGGTAGGCCCCTGATCCTCCTCCATGTTCAGTGGCCCAGTTGTCAGGAGGCTTGGTTGTGGAGCCTCTGGCAAAGTCACAGCCTCTGCTGGAGGCTCTACTGCTGGAGCTGGGAAAGCAGAGCTGCTAGGACCAGGCTGGGGTTCCTCCTCTGCAGACTCAGGACCTGGAGGATGTTCTGACTCATCCTCTTCATCCTCTGAGTCCTCATCCAGGCAGGGCATGACAATACCTTAAAATCACCAGTAGACTTATGGCTACCCCACAAATTTAACATGTTATCTTAAGCAAGAAATACTCAGAGGTGTTTTTGCCAGTTCCTTCCTTTGAAATATAGCTGACAGCACCTGGTATTTTTTTGCAACCTCCCATTCAAGTACAAACCAGGGCTGATCTGGAGCCTTTAGAATATTTAGGCCTCTGCAGTGACTGTGACAGAAATTCTAGATTAATTTTTGAAAACTTACATTTGAAAGAGTCTAATGTCATGCATGAATTGTCAGTCAGAAACATTCACATTGTGTTCAGGAAGAAGTACTTCCAGGTAAGGATTGCAGAGTTAGAGCATAGGATGGGTCAGAAATAAATGCAATTTTCTTTAGTAGGTTTAATTTAATTTTGCACTTCCTAGCTGCAAATACACAACAAAATATAAAGGGCTCATTCCCACTTATATTTACACCAGTTTGCAAATTGTATTGACACTAGGTCACAGAACTGATCAAGGGTGATGTGTAGTTCCCACTATGGAAGCTAATTATCCCCTTATTCCATGTCATTCCTACTAGTGCCTTTGCTCCCCAGCTTTATGCAGTAAGGAGGAGGAGGAGGAAGAGGACCAGACAAAGAATAAGAGCCTAAATAAGCCGTGCACTGCTGGGAGATTGGCTGCAGCTGTGGGAGGCCCGGTGCAGTTGCTGATAGCACAAAGAACTGGCAGGGCATAAGGGCAACATGGAATGCACATGCTCCACTGGGAGAGTGGTTGTGGCCAGGAGTGGCCAGGCTACTCAGCACGGCCTCCCTGCATGCCTGGCAGGAGCCTCGGAGCACAGGCAGGACTAAAGAGCCTGCAGGAGCCCTGAGAGGTGATGCCAAAAGTAAAGAAGGGCCCCGGGGGGGGGGGGGCAGCCGAGGCCAGCAGCCATAGAAAAAATATGGCCAGGGAAGGCTTGGCAGCACAAGAAATGGCAGCCAAAGCTGAGATGTGGGCAAAATAAGGGACCCAGAAAAGAGGTGGGCAATGAGAAGGAGGGGGTGAATGTAGCCCCACTTAGGGCCTTTACAGACTGCCAGAAATAATGCAGCTTGAGGCCACTTTAACTGTCCTGGTTCAGTGCTAGGGAATCATGGGAATTGTATTTTTTTCTGGGACATTGAGTCTTCTCTGCCAGAGAGCTCTGGTGCCACAATTAAATTACAGCTCCCATGATTCCCTAGTACTGAGCCAGTTGTCATAATGAAGACAATGAAACTATTTGCCAGCAAAAGTGGCCTCAATCTGCATTATTTCTGATATTCTGTAAAGGCCCTTAGTCCCACAATATTCGTACCTTCCAGGAAGGGGAGTGCAGGCAATGGAGGCCGAGCAACTGAGTGGCCCCTCCAGTGCGATGTGGATCAGATTTGTCATTCACACTTGTTGAACATGCATCCCAATCAATTCTTTTCAAAAGAACTACCAAAAAACTATTCTTTGAAAAGAGTGCTTTTTTTTTTTTTTTTGGTATTTGTCCCACTTCAAAGTGAGTCAGAATGATTGCAGTTGCATATGAAACTGTTTCCAATGGGGAAGAGGCACATTTTAAACGATCATCAAATTGATGTAAATCATAATGGCAATGAGCCCCAAGTGTGTTCAGAAATCTGTTCCATTCTGGCTTGTGATAGAATAGTGTTTTGGGCAACATGCACACAGCTAAAAAATGTGTATTCATATGAGACAAAATTGGCAACTGTACTTCATTTTTGGATATCTTTTTTTTACATGCTTCAAAAAAGAAATAAGTGGAAAGAATTACCAGGGAGTACTCTGTAAAACTTATCTACCCCAGTAAAATAAGCCCCACAGATTTTTTTCTATTTGAGAGGATAAATTGCTTGACATTGGGTTAGTAACAAGTTGAAATAGAGGATTCCAAAAACAAAAAGATATTGAATAACTCCAATCAAATTACAGAACTCTTTCTTCCAGTTGTCATAATGAAGACAATGAAACTATTTGCCAGCAAAAGAGTGTGGGGGGGAATACTTTTACTTTGTGAGATCTAATTTCCCTTTACATTTTGGATTTGTCTGATATTGGCAGGAACTGGACAAGTGCTATCATAGTTCAAGGAAGATGGATGTAGCTGGTGCTTCACAGTGGGAAACAGAATGATGGAAAGAAGCTATGTGTCATCTCTTTTATATACTCTTTACTGATTATCTGCATGTGGATGGGTGGAAATACACCTTGAGTATATATTAAATCACACACACACAGAAGGAAAAAAAAATTAAAAAGGCCAGGGAGGAATCCAGGAAATCACAGGATAGTTAACTTAAAATCAAAGAGACATCTTGTCTCATTAAACAGGGCATTTTCTTTGTTCTTTGAGTGTGCCAGTGAATATGTGGACAAGAGTGAGACAGTTGCCTTTTTTTACTTGGTATTCCCACAGACCTTTGATAAAGTCCCTCACCTGAGCAAGCGCAGTAGTTCAGAAATCAGAAAAGAAACTCTAGAACTCACTTTCTCCTGGCTTAGTAACTGGTTAAAGAAAAGAAAGCAGAAAATAGGGATAAATTAGTGAAATCACAAGATGTGTGTGGGGGTGGTGGTGGTTGCAGACTGCACCAGGTGACACTTTGAAGGGCTATGGGGCAACACTGCTCCTCAAAAACCTACCTTTTGGCAGAAATAGGCTGTAGCATTCATCTGTTTCCCTTTAAAATGTTTTAAGAGATGGTGGGAGTGGGGTTAAACTCAGTGGAGGAAAAAGAAAATGCCAATTTTTTTAAAAAAAAATTAAAATTTCAAATTTCAAAATATTTTTTTAAAAATGATTTTTTATTTTTTTAAATTATTTTTCAATTTTATTTAAAAACATCACATTTTAAGCATCTTCACTATGTATATGTAAAAATATTTAGATTGTGCACATGATATTGTAATTTGAAGATATAATTTTAATTTTGATAGTTTGTGTCACAACTATTAGCATTACATTCAGTGGTATATGGGAATTAGGATTTATGAGTAACATTAGTGCAAAAAAATATTACTAAAGCTTCTGTATGGTGTGAAATGGGAGAAGCTTAAGTGGTGGTGGGGAACAACATGAGTTACCACACTGGGTGACACCAACTCTAGTTGGGTTTGATGGCCAGCTCTCACAACTGAAGAGTTAAACAATCAACTACAAAGATCTTTATTGAGACATTTGGGTCCCATGCTTTATAAAACAAAAGCAAAAATAAAATGTGTACCTAATAATCATGAATGTGGAGTGATGATGGAAAGAGGTAGACTAAGTTTTATAACTTAGTGTTAGTAACATTTTGCACCTTGGATTTCTGGCAGAAGGAAGAGTCCAAGTGTCTATCTGTATTTAGGAGCATTAATTGCACCTTGCATCTTGGTTATCATCCCAAAGCACCTTATGTTTTTTTAATGAAATAATTTTGACTGGGAGTCCCCCCCATAAATGTCATACCCCCATATGCTGGATAACTTAGGACACCCCCAGTTATTTAATTGTCTGTTCAGAATGGGATTCCCACACAAGTTCCTGCCTTTGGCAAGTTCGGGTTAATGCTTGCCTTTGGCAAGTTCGGGTTAATGCTAACTAATGAAATGTGACTGTAGTAAAACCTATTTATTGTGTCATATCTCTTATTCATTTTTCTAGAAGCAAATCAGGGAAATAGACATTAAAATGGCTAAAGTGTGTAAAGTGATTGCAATCAAACAAAAATCCAAAAATTCACATTCAGTGGAATCTGAGCTTCAGTGAGGGAATTAGTCATGACTATGAAAGAGACATTGGGTTTGTTACTGATAACTTGATGAAAATGTTGACTCAATATTTAGCTGCTATTTTTTGAAAAAAAAATGAAAATGTCATAGCTAGAAAAGAAATCACAGTGAAAACTGTCAATATCTTACTACCTTTGAATGAACTAATGGTGTGCCCACACTTAAAATATTGGATATAGTTCTCGCTACTATGGTTGAAAAACACCAGACTGAACACACAGGCTGAATCTGGTGCAATGTCACATTGTTGTGCACATGGGCCAGCTGGGACAACACCGCAGCAGCCCCCTTGGTGCTGCCACTGCAGCAGCCTCATTGGCCATGCAGCTCCCTCCAAGATCCTGCTGCCAGTTGTGCTGGTGTCAGAATGGACACCCTGCCTTGTGATCAAGGAGGGAGTTGCTTCATCCCCTCATCATTAATCACAAGGACATGCCTTTCTGACCTCAGTTGAAGCAACAGAGCAATGGACAGGCTTTATAAAGAGCTTCTGTCCACAAGGAAGTGGTGGTGGTGGATCCAAAAACAATGCATCCCATTTCCCTGCACTGCTCAGTGTGGAGAAGGGGGATGGCATGGCTCTTGGTGTGCAAATAAGTGTATTGGGCCCAAACAAGCTGTCCACATGCATAATGAATCTGACATTTCAGGTTTCTGGGAAACACCTGCATTTTCCCCAATCTTGCTTAGTTTGGGGGCAAATTCAGGATAAGAGTAAAAACCCCTGATCCTCCCTGGAAGTAGCCATACATCATGAGGATTGCCAGCACCAGCTTTGGGGTGAGTGCTGTGTTTTTCACCAATATAGACAAATATCTCCTATCTCAGTTGCTCTAGCAATGAAAATTATATCACTGAATATCACTGTGATTATTTGCAAATGTGTATGTATGTGGGGGGAGGGTTTTCTGAGTATATAAAGAACTGAGAACATTTTTATACATACTGTCTATTAACCATATAATCATAGGGAGAAATTCCTTGGATCTAATTGGTTTTTTTTTGTTTGTTTGGTTTTTTTGTTTGTTTGTTTGTTTCTTTTTGTATGTCAGTTTAAGTTCAGGATAGGAGGACTTACTACTGTTGTGGTCAACATTTTCTTGGTCAAAATCTGTCATTCTTTATTTTGGTAATGAATATCAGAGAGTCAAATCTGAGTGTGTCCAGAGCCAAAACTGGCTGGAATTGTTAATGTGGCTTTTGTATTTGTTAACATGCATGGGAATACAGTTGAAAAGAAGAATTCGCCTTTCCCATCTTTGCAATATTCCTCCATTAGTTTTGTGAGTGTGAAAATAATAGCATAACCTGGACTGGAATTGGTGATGAGACATGACTTAGGGAGAGTCTAGAGCAGGGGTGGACAACCTGTCCCCTTTAAGGGCCGAGTGACTTCAGCTCCCAGAAGCCTCAGCCATGTTGGCCAATAGTCCCATGTTGGCCAATAGCTCCTGGGATTCTGGGAGCTGAAGTCCGTCGGCCCTTAAAAGGGACAGGTTGCCTACCCATGGTCTAGAGGGTGAGAAAGAGAGGGCCACATTTAGCTTGTGGGCTGACAATTTTCCAACCCTGATTTATTTTCATCTAAGGAACATTCTACTATTTGGGAACATTTGTACATATTCTACTGCATGGAATATAATGCTTAAGATCAGGGGTAGGCAACCTTTCCCCTTTAAGGGCCGAGGGATTTCAGCTCCCAGAAGCCTCAGCCATATTGGCCAATAGTCCCATGTTGGCCAATAGCTCCTGGGATTCTGGGAGCTGAAGTCCCTCGGCCCTTAAAGGGGAAAGGTTGCCTACCCCTGCTTAAGATGATAACTATCATCATTTTGTGTCTTTCCTGTGAATACCTTAAGATCAACAGTGCAGGTAGGTCCTCCACTGTTAGAATTCACAACTATTTCACACCTTCCCCTGCTGTAGCAAATTTGTTTTTGACCAATTTGTCTGCTGGCCAAACCATTTGTTAATGAACCTCTTCATACATAGGTAGGGTAGTCTTCAGATGCGGGGGCTTTACTCAGACCCTTGCTTGTACTTTACTGACATGGCATTCAAGAGTTCAAAGTCTCTTCCATGCTACATTGAGGTGACACAGTGTGATTGTGCTATACATTTAGGACAGACATTAAATTACACTTGCCCTTCCATTTTCATGGAGTTGAAGTCCGCAGTTTTGGTTCTTCATGGAGGGGCAAGCCCCATTGGTTAAAATGGCGTTCATGGGAGTGTGTGGACATTCAAGTCAATGGGGCATGAAAATTGGCATTTCCATTTTCATGGAGGGGGGGGGGCTGAAACAGATCCCCTGTGAAAACAGAGGGCCAAATGTAGTACAATTTTGGAGAGCTAATGGAGTGTGGGGGTATCATAAAGTTTTAATTATCACCTTTACAGATATTTGACAGAAAGTTTGTTTTGATTTGCAGTTGTTAACTTATCCCTAAGTAGTCACCATCCAGATTTACCCATTTTCCCCAGTGTTTCTTGACCACCCCCACCCCCGAATACCGTTATTGTAGACATCTGCAGATTGCACCTTAAATCACTCTTCCACTTCATGAATGATGTCACCTGTGTTGTCAAATCAGAAACCCCACAATGGATTCTTCATTTTTAGGAAAAGAAAAAGTCACTTGGTGATTATGATACTGATGAAGTTTCATCAATATACAACAATAATCTCTGAGGGATAATTATTACTTTATGATACTCCCTTGTTCTTCTCCATCTTACACTTTAGTCACTTCTGGCACAACCTGTAATAAAAATAAATGACACAATGACCTTATTTTCTCAACATCATGCACTTAGGGACCAATGATGACACTGACAAAATTTCATCAATATACCATAATAACTTCCGGGTGATCATTATTACTTTAGGATACCCCCTGATACTACATTATGCATTTTGAAATACATGTTCTGTTATAAAAGCACAGCTTGGTTGAATATTTGTGTTGGTAAAGAAACAATTATATATAATATATTAGTAGTTTACTTATTATGTCTCTTTATGTTCATGACAGGATAATATTTTTTTCATTTTATCAAAAGCTCAATTTGTGGAGACTGTCTAAAAGAGAGAGATTGGGACAGGTTGAAGAAAGAAAAACCTACCGTATTTTCCCGTGTATAAGATGACTGGGCGTATAAGACGACCCACAACTTTTCCAGTTAAAATATAGAGTTTGAGATATACTCGCCATATAAGACGACCCCTCTTCCAATGGGGGAAAATGAGAAAGTATTGGGGGGAAGGACTGCCAGTATACTAGGTGATGCATTCTGGGGTATGTACAATTTGCAGCTAAGTAAGTGACCCTGGGCATGTCACACACTCTCATCCTCAGAGGACGGTAATGGAACCCCCCTTTTGAAGAAACATGCCAAGAAAACCCCATGATAAGATTGCCTTAGGGTGGCCATAAGTCGGAAAGGACTTGAAGACACACAAGAAAAACAAAAAAGTCTGCAATTGTTTCATAGGTAATACATGGGAATAGGAACCAGTGGTTTGAGTGTTGGACTACCACTCTGGAGACCTGGGTTTGAATCCCCGCTCTGCCATGAAACCCACTGGGTGAACTTGGACAAGTCACACACTCTCAGCCTCAGGGGAAGGCAATGATAAACCTCCTCTGAACCAGTTTTGACAAGAAAACCCCAGGATGGAGGTTCACCTCTTATCCGCTGCTGCTTCATCCTCCTGCCTCACGCCACGCCATGCCACCCCTTCCTTCCTCCCCCTCTCCTCCTCCTCTTCTGACCTGGACTTCCTCTCTTCCTCCTCCTCCCGCCTCCCACAGCGCCACACCTTCTTCCTCCTCCTCTGCCAGCCGGCGCATAAGATGACCCTCGATTTTGGAGAAGATTTTTGTCAGGGACAACAAGGTGGAGGACTTGGAGGACTCTGAGGGGGAGGATGTGGGGCCAGATCCTAGCTTGGTGCTACCAGCCCCCATAGACCTAGCTGAACCTGGACCTAGCTGTGTGGAACCCATTGAGCAACAGCCCCTGCCTCAGCAACCTAGCCTTCCCCCAGCAGAAAGCCTTTCACCAGCAGAGGATTCAGGCCAGGAAGAAGCAGAGGAGCAAGAGATTGAGATCCCTACCTTTGCTCAGAGGAGAACAGATAGGGCGGGGCTGCGGCGTTCTCTAAGGTTAGCTGAGAAACGCACAGCTAAAGAGAAACACCTGGGAGAGAGGAGCTGAGGCTAGATAAACAGCTGGGAAAAGCCAAGCTCTCCATCAAGGCTTATCTTGGATTCCCCGGTGAAAGCTTTTGGCTCTCGGCTTGACTCTAGACTGTTTGAATCTTGTGACCTTTGGAACGGTTCTGGACTACCTGCTCGTGAGAACCCTGGACCTTGGATTGCTCTCTGGACCTGCCTTTCGGAATTCTGGACTTGTTGGTTGCCTGCTGCAAGCAAACAGTGGTACGTTACTTGCAACTGGGTTGTTGTCTTGGAAGAGGCCCCTGTCCTTATCAGCCACGTGTTGGCAGCTTTCCCGGACAATTTTCCTGGGTTAAAAAGAAGTCTTATACGCCAGAAAATACAGTACTCTAATCCCTTAATCTTTACTGAATAAAAAGGGGAGTTTCTACCCTATATACTAAAGGAAATAATTAGTTTTTTAAAAAAACTTTATTAAAAATAGATGGAGGTTTTGTTTTTGTTTTGTTGTTTCTTCAAGCTGCAATGCTTTGGTTGTAAAAAACAATAGAATTAATTGATGACATGTTCTGACTACCTTTCTTTATTTGCAGTCTGAGACACTGGTTAGCTAAGGCAAAAACAAATTGAGTGTAAAATCAATCTGTCTGTCAATGAAATAGTAGAAATTGATAATTAATTGAGAAGCTCTACATTTATTAGTATTAGAAAAGGCAACACCATGGATTGCAAAGCACTACACTGGCCAAACTGCAGATACCTCATATCTTTAGCATAGACCTCAGCTACACCATTTTTTAAATTCATCATCATCATCATCATCATCATCATCATCATCCCTGGGTCTCATTTCATAAACATTGATGTGTTTTTTTACCCAAAGCTCAATGAATGTTTTTTTTTAAAAAATGGGAAGTAATACTTTCTATAGTTTCCAGCATGCAAAAATAAAGCACGCGATATTATGATAAAATAAGGAAACCATTGTCCCAAACTCAAATTAGCAATGCAAAACTGAGCATTTACTCCAATCAACAACAGTGAAATATAAATTACTAGATATGTGAACCCCTGATAATTATAACATTTAGTATTTATTATATAGATGTAAGTCTCACTGAATTCAAATGGACTTCTAGATAAGTAGGTATACAATTGCAATATATCTCTATTCTTCTATATTAATATGTGGTTATATTGCAAATCTGTTTTTCACTTTGTCTTTAAATTCTTCAGTTATGTTCTCCAGGTTGTATTTTGGCATGATGGTTGATTTACTGTTCTTCTTTAGCTTTACTGTCATGTTTTATATTAGTAGTTCTTGGTCTGTGCCAAAATCTACTCCTGGTCTTGTTTTTGCAGAAAGAATGGAGCTGCTCCATCTTCTGCTTCCAATGATGTAGTCTATTTGATTTCTGTATTGGCCATCAAGTGATCCTTGGGTTGCTTGAAGAATGTTTGCAATTAAAAAATTGTTGGTCTCACAGAACTCTATCAGTCTACTTCCTGCTTCATTTTTTTTTTTTTTTTTTAGCCCAGGCCAAATTTTCCTACACTCTTTGATTCAGCTCCATTTTCTATTTTTGTGTTCCAGTCACTTATGATTAGCAAGAAGTTCTGTTTTGGTGTGTGATCAATTTCTGTGCAGATCCCTGCACAGAATCACTTGATTTCCTCATTTTTTTTTCCATCTGTGATTGGATCATACACTTGGATTATGGTTACATTAATGGAATTTCCCTGAAGTCTTATTGATATGATTCACTCAAATTTTGCATTATATCCTTTGACTATTTTTCTTCACTATAAATGCCACTCTCCTTCTTCTTATATTTTCATTTCCTGAGTAAAACACTGTATAATTATCTCACTCAAAGTTTCTCATTCCTGTCCATTTTTTCTGCTTACTCTGTGAGAGAATGGCTGAATATGTGGAATATGTGGAGAATGAATAGTCTCCAGGCATGACAAGGCCCTGAAAGAACCAATGAAAATGGTTGCCGTGCAAAAGATTGTTGAAGGAGGAACTTGGACGGTGAGGCAAGGAATAAGAGAAACTTGGACGCTGAGGTGAAGATGATGACCAAGCATAACCAGGACAATGAAATATGTCAGGAGAGTGAAATATGCCAAGAGAAGTTCTGTACAAACAGGACATACCCTGAACTCAACCATAGTAATCATCAAAACATGTTTTTTCTCAAGAAAGACAATGTCAAAGGTATAAAAGAAGAAACCTTCCAGCCTCACCTTATGGTTCTTGATCCATGGCAATGGGGACCATCCAACCTTCATGGGCGCCTGATGAACATTCAGTGGAGGATCATGTTGTGAGTATGGTGTGTGAATGTTGTGAGTGAATGGATACTTGAAATGATTGTTTTATTTGTTATGTCTCAATAAATGTTACATACATAGTGACTTAAAACCAAATTTGGTCTCTCCGTGCCTTTTTGTCTGTCACTTGTTCTGGGACCCTTAACACTCCCTGATCCTAAAAGAACTTCTTGCTGGCCATAACAACTCCTAATATTTCAGTGCTTATATGTTCCATTTTTTGTTTCACTATGTCTAATTTTCCTTGATTCATGCTTCTCCTATACTGTGGGTTCTGCAGCTTCAGAATTTCTATTCACTTTTAGGCACATCAACAGCTAGTCTGCCCTTTGTCTTGAATTCATTTCTGTCATTTGCCTTTCATTATTCCTAGTTGCTCTTGCCTAGTGATTCTCTGTGTTTCTCTTAATATTTTCTATTGTTTCCTTTTAGACTATCTCACCAGCCCCAAACACACAGGCCAAAATAAGGTGGCTTCCAGCCATTTTGGGGGCATGGCATTTAGATGACACCCCCCCCCCCCCAAAGAAGCCAGAAGTCTTGCTGAGGCCACACTAAGCCAGAAAAAACCAGTCTAAAAAAGTAGTTGATTTACAGCAACTCCTGGCCAGCATGGCTTTGGACTGTGGCTGTGGCCTGCTTCAGGAGCGGGCCATGCGGTCACAGAAATCTTGGCCCAATCAGGGCTGGAGTGACCTCTGGCTACTCCTTCCAGGCCATCTGTTCTGGGCCACCATAGGGTTTCTGTGGTAGAAAATTTGCAAAAGAGGTTTAACTGCTGTACTGTAATAATAAGCTCTGGTAGATATGGTACCACTCAACAAAATCTTCCACCAGTGTCACCCTTCACTATTGCTGCTTCCCCCATCTTCCCACCATTTCCCATTCCTTTAGTACAATCAATTGTACCAACCTCCTTCCCATCCCCATTCCCAATATTTGCACCCCACAGTCACTTGCAGTCTTATAACTCCCTGCTTTAGTTATTGTCCATGGTGATTTCAGTGGTCCTTTTGCTTCCCCTTTTGCTTCCCCTCTTTCTTCTCTGGTTAGCAGCAGTGGTGGTCCCTGCCAACCTCTCCAGCTGCCCTTAGCTGCTTCCTTTGCCCCCCAGCTGGGTGGCAATGGAGGCTCCCCCATGTGGGGATTTGCCCAGTGGTGGTGGTCCCTGCTGGTCTCTCTGGCTGCCCTCAGCTGCTTCCTTCAAGAAAGTAAGATATCTTAAAAGCATCTCTTCAGCCCCCTTGCTTCCAGGCGTTGGTGGTGGTAGGTGGGTGCACTTTCTCTTAGCCTCTCCAGATCCTTTGTTACCTGGCTGGGCAGCAGTGTTAATGGTAGCAGGTGTGCTCTCTTGTGGCTTCTCCAGCCCCTTTGCTACCCAGTTGGGGCAGCAATGCTGTTGGTGGTGGCAGACAGGTGCTCTTTCTCCTGGCCTCTCCAACCCTCTTGCTACCATGCTGGGCAGTGATGTTGATGGCAGCAGCAGGCAGGAACATACCTTTCATGTTACATGGAAATGTTTTTAGCATTCCTGTGTTCCCTCTCTGCTCACGAGGAAGCTGGATCTGCATTTGGGATTAAATCATTTCTCCCATCTCTTCAAACCTTAGGGATCTGAACAAACACCATTTATGTTGTCAGATTTGGAAGATGTTATATAAATTGATTACATCATCACCACCATCACCACCACCACCATCACCATCTAAGATCAAACAAGGAACTTTATCACACATGCCTTTTAAACTGCTATAAAAGTTTGATAATAGTGCCTTTGGTTATACCTATTGCACAACACCATCTCTCTCTCATCACTGCTTTATCTTGGAAGTGTGGTTAGCTCACACCTTGCCATTGATAGATAAATATGTCAACAAGCTCTCAATATTGCTAGTCCCAGGTGTGATAAATTACTCCTGTGGCAGTTCTGGGATTTTGATGGTGTCAATGTCTTCTCCCCACCTTTCACTATTCCAGAAAAGTCTCTATTTTACTTCCTTTTTTGTTTTTAAAACCTCATTCATATAACTCCAGAATTGCATTTTAAACACACAAACACACACATACACACACACACACACACACACACACACACACTGAAAAGCATGCTAGGTAGAGTGTAGGGCAAAGAAGTGGGAGTAAGGATGAGGATAGAAGAGAGCAGGACGGGCCAGCAACAACCTGGTTGAGCAAATGGGGAGTGTGTGGTAGGGAGTGCTCCCAATCCAGTATGTACACATTTCCCTTCATTAATGTGATTGCAGTGAGAACAGTTGGTGTAATGAACGCTAAAGAAATAAACATAGATAGTGGTGGGCTGTTGTCAATTGGCTGCATTTTTATGACCACATCACACTTTTGTATTATTTTATCCTTGATGCAATTATTTTTCTCAGTTTGTTTTCTTTTCTGTTCTCTCAAGGTGTCACTGTCTCTTCTGTCTGTTGTGTGACATGAACACAGAATATATCAAATAAACCAATAGATTTGCATTGAATATTTGGTTCCATATTGAATTCACCCTGGCCTCTCATTTTGTTGACATATTTTCAGGAGAGCAGACAGAAAATAATAAGGCAGATCAAAGAAAGAGGGCATATTTGAGTTGAGATAGATGTCTGTAGAGAACTTTGAACTTGGTAACTGTGTATAAGAAATCTCATTGACCTTGAAAACAGCACAAGGCCTTCAAAACTCTAGAAATATTTCAAAAGTGCTATAAGCCTTTATAATTGTGCTTGATTAAGAATTCAAAGATCATTTTGAATACGGAAGTATTTTCCTTGTCTTTGATGTTATAGAGTTGTATGTGTCCTGTTTGTATAAATACTAATGATACATTATAATGATGATACATTGGTGATTTGATGTAGAGTGGCCATTCTTGGAAGTTAAATTTTACATCAATGCTGGTTGCAGTTGCTGCACTTAACAACAGGGATCCGGGGTCTCAGGTGGTTTCTGGTTGCCAAGGACTAGCATACATGTAGAGATGGGTTACAGAATGTGTAGAGAGGGGTTATCATGAATTAGATTGTATTCTTGAGAATGTGGCGCATTCCATTTGGAACACATGCAGTAGGGGGACACTAAGAAATCTGCACGTTTACTCAAAAGTCAGCCAAGTGAGTTCAATTGGGCTTTTTTTCCAGCTACGTATGTATAGGGCTGCAGTCTTAACTCCAGCTTTATTTATTGGGTATAATCTTGACCCAAGATCTCAGAATCTATAATTTAATTAAATTTTCAAGAAGCATGAAATAAATTACCTTTCCCCAGCAAGCATCCTTGAGGTAAATGAAAACCTTTTCAGGATCCCACATTGTTTAACAGGCATGCTCTGCAAGGACAGAACAGGAAGACCAGAGAATTACTTTTTTGTTATCTGAGTCAAAGCCTTGACAAACTGAACCCCAGCTGTCATCTGGGTATCTACCACCTCAGCAGTTGAAGAAACCTCATCATTAACCTTACATCCAATGAACAACAGCAGTGTTACACAAAGAACAGTAATTCAATATTTCAAGCTGAAGCATGGGAAATTAATACTCTTCCTGAATTACATTCCTGTGAACTAGTTCTATATTGCAGGAAGGTCAGCAAAATTAGAGACAAAGGCTATTAGCTGAATTATGGGGAATTTAATTTGAATAAATGTTTGGAAATGTGAAGGGTATAATTCAATCCCCAGACAGGTTTAGATTGCTGGGATTTACCTCAGTAGATTCCTGTTTAATTCAATAGAGTTAAAGCAGCTCTGTTCAAATTACTCCAGTTATCATGACTGCTGGGTTCATTATAATCAACAGGTTTAAAAACCAATTATTCTATATTATCTGATATATGGATTCAGCCAAAGTTTAAATTCCTAAAGAATAAGAAAAAAACCTGAAAAGTACTTTAAAAGTCAGACTACTTTTGTTGCCCTAGATATCTAGTGATCCCAAAAGAGGAGGTGTGTATGATAAATGGCCAGTTACCCAGTGATCTAGAAAGAGAAAATGGTTATGATGAATGACCTGTTTCTGAAATGTAGTCTTAAAACTGCTGCTTTCTCATCTCATAAAGTTGAGTTAAAAATATAAAATAGGAAAGTGACACTCCAGTGCTCATCACTGATAATAGTATGTCTTATCATGTGAACCTTCTGGATCTATTCTTTATTGGAAAATAAATCCATTTAGACAGCAATTCAATTCATATATTTTAATTAGAAGACAAGCTAGTTTATTGTTCCTAGACAAAGAAGAATTATCTCTTTCTAGATTCTTGTGTGGCCTCCTAGTTTTGAGTGAACAATGTGTAGTTTCTTAGGGCTATTAATGTCTAGTCTTTGTATAAAACCCGTTTTAGAATATAGCTGAAACCATATTGAGCTGCATTGCATGGGAAGGTTATGAAATTAGTTTGTTGAATCTGAATGATGAAAAGTTTCAGTGAAAGGAGAGATGAAGGTAGTATGAATGTGAACAGAAAGAATATGGGAAAAGAGTTTTCATGGCTACTGGGTTATTAGGTAAAAGTAAAGGTATTTCCCATTGACAAGGTTTTCAAGTCGTGTCTGACCATAGGGGGTGGTGCTCATCTCCTTTACTAAGCCAAAGAGCCAGTGTTGTCAGACACTATTCTGTGATCATGTGACCAGCATGATTGCACAGAATGCTGTTCACCTTGCTACCGAAGTTGTACCTATTTATCTACTTGCATTTGCAGGCTTTCAAACTGCTAGGCTGGCAGAAGCTGGGACTAGTGACAGGAGCTCACCCCATGCAGCATCCAGGCGTTGAACTGCCAACCTACTGATCTTGCAATCAACAGAGTCAGTGTTTTAATCACTTGAGCAACTGCATCCCTGCTGGGTTATTACTGTCCAGGAAAAGTGGCATTCTGATGTTTGGGGGTTCATAATCCTTGCCTGCTTGCCTACTTGCTTGTTTAATTAGTTTGTGACAGACAACTATCTATTTTCATAAAAAGAAATAGCCTGCCTACTTGCTTGTTTAATTAGTTTGTGACAGACAACTATCTATTTTCATAAAAAAGAAATAGCCAATCCATCTTCATAAAATAATGTCAATGCAATCTTCCCTTGAGTAAAAACAAGGACATGACCTTATGCAAACGATGAATGGTGACACTCTGGCCTAGTTCCTGCATTCTTGTTTGGGAGGTCTAATTTATATCAGGAAAATTGCATAGGCAGAGCCAAAGCCTTCTTCCACAGCATTGTGGTCCTGATTCAGTCTGTCTGTCCACCTCCACTACATGTTGCATTTCAGAGGAGAGGACATATAATTACATCATATTACAGTTCTGAAGTAAGGTAAGCCATTTTGAAGTAAGTCTTCCATGAAGCTAGTGGCAAAATCAGCACCACATTTATCTTATGCAAGGGTCAAAGAAAAGGAAAATAGTTTTCCGCCAACAACAAAAAACATTTCCATTAATCCATAATAATTAAATCTCAAAGTTTTTAAAGCAGGACCTCTTGCAACTTTCAGTTCTTTTCAGTCACCATCGTCATACCATTTTTTTTTCTTTCCATTTTATGTGGAAAATAGGAACCTAGGCTATGGGGGCTTCATTATAACATGCTGTCATAACACGACTTCTTTCAAAGCTGAACTTGTCACAGTTTGGAATTATTCATAATATATGAGTACAGCAGAATTAGACAGATTCTATTATGATGCCTAAAGGAAGGGGGGAGACCTTCACAAAACTTGAGCATACACACACACACAATTTTTTTCTATGAGCTTCTTACTTCCTGAGCAACTTAAGAATGCACAGATCCTTTTAATGATACTGCAGCTATGGTTTGTAAACTAAACCAACCAATGTAATTTTTGTGCTGTCACCCAAACAATAAGTGATTATATTTCTGTCACCCACATTGCAAACTTTTGACAGCTGATCTAACTCTATTATTTTTCCTGTGTTGCAGTTGCATTTTAAAATTGCAGTTTGTTATTATTTTTTTAAAAAGCATTTCTGGGATTGTCAAGCATTTACAAAACAAGCAAGCTTGAATCAATTATGGGGCAGGGTGTAAATACAGTTAATTTTTTCTTTTTCTTTTTTAATTTTATTTCCATATAAAAAAAGACAAACTAACATAAAATAGCCATTAAAGACAACACAAACATATACTTTGAACAAATACAAATACAAATACAAATACATACATATATGACCACGTACATTTAAGCTTCATCATATACTATGTAGTGCTTTCATATTTTTTTTACTTCCTTAACTTAACCCTTGTATAATAGTAGCTTATACTTAAACCCTTTTTTTTTAAATCATGTATTTTTATTACTATGTTTCTTCTTATTTTATTTCCTTTAACCCCAGTGTTTATTCATATCTGTTCCTGTGAATGAACATATAAATTCATATATGCATATACACACTCTTAAACATATATATTTATATACACCTGTACACCCATCTATATATACAGATACATGTATACATGTATACCTCATTTTTTTCCACCTGACTTCCATTTATATTTCAATTTCTTTAATCTTCCAATATTTCAAAAATGGCATCCATTCTCTTTCTATATCCTCTTTTGTTTCATTTCTTAATAGTAATGTTAATATATCAGCCTCCATCGCTTCTCTCATTTTTTGTTCCCATTCCTGTTCTGTTGGTATTCTTGTTTGTTTCCAACATTTAGCGTATACTATTCTTGACGTTGTGACGATATATAGTAATATTCTATGGTATTTTTTTTATCTAAATCCGCTTTTATTGGTTTCATTATATTTAATAAAAAGACTAAAGGATCCAGCATTATCTGGGTCTTTAGAATTTTTAGGATTTTGATTTGCATCATTTTCCAAAATCGTCTCGCCTATTTACATTCCCACCATTGGTGGTAAAATGAGCCCACTACCTTCTGGCATTTCCAGCATTTCTCCTTCCCTGTTTTATATATTTTATTTAAGATTTTTGGTGTCAAATGCCATCGATAAAGCATTTTTAAGTAGTTTTCTTTATAGTCTTGGCATAGTGTAAACTTCTGTGTATCAATCCAGGATTTCTCCCATGTGTTTATTTCTATTGCTTTACCAATATCTTGGGCCCATTTTACCATCACCTGTTTTATACATTCACTCTCTAGATCCCTTTCTTTTAATATTTTATAGTACTTTGCTACATGTTTTCCCTCTTTAGCAAATGCTACTTTATCTATATTCGTTTTTTCTTCTGTAAATCCATTATTTATTTTATCCTTTTTGAAACGTTCTCTTAACTGTCTATTTAGAAACCAATCATTTTGTGTTATCTCTTTTAATATTTTTTCCGATTTTAATTCTTTTTCTTCATCTCCCTTCCATTCGATTAAATCCTTGTATGTTAACCATGGTGTATTTTTTTTTCCTAGAGTTTCCAAAAAAAGCCTCTTGACTTGAGACCCAACTCGGTATTTTACTGTAAAATTGTTTTCTTATTTTTAGCCAGATATTAAGTAAGGCATTTCTTATAATATGGTGGGGAAAATCCTTATTATCTTTCAATTTCTCATACCAGAGAAATGCATGGTAACCATATCTTAGTTTTGTCTTCTCTAGTTGTAATAATCTGTTGTTTTTAAGTTTTATCCATTCTTCAGAAATTCATTTGAGAATTTTCAGGCTCAAGGATGCACAACACTTTATTGTGGATTAAATTATAATTTGCAATTGGACAAAGGGTAAAGTTTATCAGATATGGTCTCAATAAATAATTCTGTGTGGTGTTTTCCCCCAAAAGTATTCAGGGTCAAACTGAACGTGATGATTATTCTCATCTTTAGCCTTCGCATGTGTACTTTTAAAAGAAATAAACAGCTATGTTAGAGACATTGGCCTCTAATGTTCTGATTTACAATTGTTGCAACTTTCCAGTCCAGTTTAGACTATTGCAAAGGCAAGGGCTGATAGTCCCTCTTCTAGTGTGTGTGTGTATGTGTGGGTGGGTGTGCAATTGTATTGATCTGACCCCCTGACCCTTCAGTACTTCTTTATAAAAGGCAGCAATTCCTATGCTTAAAGAAGTGAATAATGTCATATTTGGATTTGGACCACACATGAAGAGTCAACTATAAGAGCTTCATGGTTTACTACCATGTTCATTTTGGAAAGATAATAGAGATGAACTTTCAGTTTGAGGATGAGATCCTGTTCAGTTCCATCAATGCCAGCAATGACATCTGATGGTTGTTTTAGGACATTATGCTTGTTATACCAGTTAGTGGAGGACAGAGCTGTGCCCATGCACCAACTAGCTATTAAGACAGCTTCTCTTTCTGTTGGGTGAAGGATACAGCTGGCATACAGGGATATTGGACAACTCTTTTCACATGTATATAACAAGCATGTGCCTGGGATCCTAGGGATGCTGGTAAAATCTGCTACAGAATCAGTTGGCATCAGATTTTATCTCCCAGAGAGATAATTCCAGGGGGGGGGGCAGAAAAAGGAGTGGGTGTGTCCATGATGTCTGAATGGACCAAGAGTTCCAAAAAGTCCCACACTTTGCCCATCTTTGATTTAAAATAACATGTGAAAAACATAATATATAAATAAACACACACACATATACACTTCAAAATAAATATTCAATTAATTAAAATCGGATTGTATGATGGAAGTTCTGGGGTGATTACTTAACTGTGTATGTACGATTCAAGCTAATAGTTAATAGAGGCAGCAAGCTCAATGTCAATTACACATATTGGTCAGCTTTTAAAATATGGTATACTATACTGAATTTATTTTCTACCCAAAGGTTAGAGTCTGATGAATATTTCTTTTCTTCATGCATATTTTCCCCAATTTTAGTCACCTAAGGTGACTTCCATTTGAAATGATTATTTGAAAAGGGTACAGATTCACAACTTGTAGACAACCATACATTTAAGAATTGTGGCTTTTAAGTTTTGAAGGCCTTTTTATGGTCAGAGAGCTACATATAGATTGGAATATTCATAGATCCCAGTACCATATTGATATTATTATTTTTAATAAATTCAGTTCAATCCTATACATGGTTCTTCACCTTTAAGTCCAAGTCATTTCAACAGATCTTAATGCTAAGTGTATGGACTGACTCATAAATTGATTAATCAATTGATTGATTGCTTTCTGTTGTTGTTGTTCTCGAGTTGATCTCAACTCATGGTGACCCTATGAATGAGACATCTCCAAGACCCTCAATCCTCCACTGCTCTGTTTAATTCCTGCAACCCCATACCCATGACCTCCTTAATAGAGTACATCCATCTAGCATGCGGTCTTCTCTTTCTACTTCCCTCCACCTTCCCCAGCATTATTTTTTTTTTCCAATTAGTCCTCTCTTCTCATGATGTGTCCAAAGTATGATAGCCTCAGTTTGGTCATCTTGGCTTCCAGGGAGATTTCCAGCTTGATCTGCTCTAGGAACCATTTGTTTGTCCTTTTGGCAGTCTATGGGATCCTCAACACTCTTCTCCAACACTGCATCTCAAATGCATTGATTTTCTTCCTATCATCTTTCTTTACTCTCCAGTTCTCACATCCATATATAGTAATAGGGAATACAATGGTTTGTATGATTGATTGTAGGTAGGGCCAAGTAAATTCCAGTACAAATTTAAATGGGGATAACTGAAGTTCCTTATAAGTTTTAAGGCTATGGGAATCATTGTTTTTCTTTTATAAGAGGGAAATAGTTTTGTGAATACACCCTTGGCTATGGTAAGATCGAATGACAAGATTGATAAAATGTGTAAACACTGACAAATTCTTACCCAAAATGAAAATGGCAGGTATTTTGGAGACATTGTTTAAAAAAACCAAAGAACCAAGGTCACATAAGAGATATTTAATAAGAAAAAGTTCTTTGGAAGAAATTCCTGCCAGGCATCATAAGAAGAGCTACACAGTGTACTGTACCTCATGTCATGTGCTATGGGATTGATCATTTAACATAACAACACAACAGCACTGGAGTGTAATTTATCACTTCTATCAGGTTAGTCTCCTTGAAGGTTCTTAAAGTTTTACTTTCTTTAACAGCTTATTAACTCAGAAGAGATAAGGTGAGGAGATGCAAGTTGTTCTCTTTCTTCTGTTTTTAAAAATAGTGTTTCATGAAAGGACACAGACACAACATGGTTTTTTTTGGTGGGTTTTTCAGGCTATGTGGCTGTGTTCTAGAAGATTTTATTCCTGATTTTTCACCAGCATCTGTGGCTGGCATCTTCAGAGAATGCTGGCATAGAAGTGCATGGGGTGTATGTGTGTACCACGCAGGGTCAGGGGTTTTCCCAGCAGACAATGGATCATTAATTAAATACACACAAGGCCCCCTTGCATATCCTCTTACCCTGAGGCCTTGCCATTCAACAACAGAACAACATACAGATTAACATCACCTTCTCCAAACCAAGGGTCAGACAGATATATATATATATCAAGGAGAAGGTGATTTACATGTTAATCTGTATGTTGTTCTGTTGTTGAGATACACAAGGCCTCAGGGTAGGAGGATATGCAAGGAGGCCTTGTGTGTATTTAATTAATGATCCATTGTCTGCTGGGAAAACCCCTGACCCTGCGTGGTTTTCATTTGCAAATGATGAGTCTTGATTTTGGTGTTTTTCAGAACTGGCAGCCAGACTTTGGGCCTTTGCAGACTGCCAGAAATAGTGCAAATTGAGTCCACTTTCACTGTCCTGACTCAGTGATAGGGAATCATGGGAACTGTAGTTTATTGTGGCACCAGAGCTCTCTGACAGAGAAGGCTCAATGTCTCAGAAAAAATTAAAATTTCCATGATTCCCTAGCACTGAGCCAGGGCAGTTAAAGTGGACTCAATTTGCACTATTTCTAGCAGTCTGCAAAGGCCCTTTGTTTACTTTAAGGGTTTCTTCTTTCCTGTTGAAATTGTCCAGGTGTTTGTGGATTTCAATGGCTTCCCTGTGCATTCTGACTTGATAGTTGTTGGCATGGTCCAAAATTTCAGTGTTTTAGAATAGCATTTTATGTCCAGGATGGTTTATACAGATGTTCTACTACTGTTGATTTTTCTGGCTGACTCATAGTCTGCAGTGTCTCTCATGTTCCTTGATTCATGTTTGAACACTGCATTTGGTGGTCCCTGTGTAGACTTGTCCACAGCTGCATGGTATGTGGTAAACTCCTGTGTCTGTGAGAGGATCTCTCCTGTCTTCGTTCGCATTTGCTGGATTTTCTTGGTAGGTTGTAAACCATTTGGAAGTTGTGTTTCCTCACCACTTTCCCTATTCTGTCTGTGACTCTTTTGATGTATGGTAGAAATACTTTCCCTTTGAGTGGTTGTTTGTCTTCACTCCTCTGGGTTTTTCTGGGTCTGGCAGCCCTTCTGATGTCTGAACCAGAGTAACCATTAGCCTGTAGAGCCCAGTCTAGGTGCTTCAATTCATCTTCCAGGAAGTGGGGTTCACAGATCCTTTTTGCCCAGTCTACCGATGTTTTTATTGTGCTTCTTTTTTGTTCTGCATGATGATTGGAGTTCTTGTGTAGGTATCTGTCCATGTGTGTAGGTTTTCTGTATACCGTGTGGCCCAAATGTTGGTTCAGTTTGTGGATGACCAGGACATCCAAGAATGGCAATGTTCCTTCCTTTTCTTTTTCCATCATGAATTGAATGTTTGGGTGAATGTTGTTCAGGTGGTTCAAAAACACGGTCAAATCTTCTTCTCCCTGGCTCCAAATGATTAAAGTGTCAGATATTGGAACCATGTTGTGAGCTTTTTTGGTGCTGTTTCCAGGGCTTGCTTTTCAAAGTGTTCCATGTAAAAATTTTCTATCATGAGGTTCAGAGGGCTTCCCATGGCTACCCCATCTCTCTGCTCATAGAATCCATTATCCAACTGGAAGTAGGTTGTGGTGAGACAATGTTCAAACAGGGCTGCGATGTCTTCCTGAAAAATGTGTTGGATGAGGGCCATAGTGTCCATTATGGGGACTTTGGTGAATAGGGAGGCCACATCAAAGTTGATTAGTCTGTCTCCAAGTTTGAGTTCAAGGTTGTTAATTTTTTTTCTATGAAGTGAACTGAGTCCTTGATGTGGGTGGGGGGAGGGTTTGCCCTATATGGGTTTGTAATTGTGTAACCAGAAACTTGTCCATGTCATACATGGGGGATCCAATGTTGCTCACTATGGGTCAGAGTGGAATGGAATCCTTGTGGATGTTGAAAGTCCATACAGTTTTGGTGAGAGAGCCTCAGATTTGCTTAAACTTTGGCATATGGTTGGCTGAACTGAGAAGTTCTTGATCAAGATGTTCATTTTCCTAATGATTTTGTTGGTTGGATCTTGTTTCAGTGTTTTGTATAATACAGGATCCAGGACTTCCTTGATTTTTTTATTTGTATTGTTCTGTTTCCATGATTACTGTGGTATTGTCTTTGTCTGCTGGGAGGATGATGATTTCTGGGTCCAAATTAAGGTTCTTGATAGTTTTTCTTTCTTTTTTTGGTTATGTTGCTGGGTGGTGGTTTTGCCTTGAGCAGAATCTTTGCTGTTTCTCCTCTTATCTCTTCTGCTTCCTCCTCTGGGAGATGGTGGATGGCAGATTCAACATGAGCAATGATGTCTTCAATTGGGATTCTGGTGGTGGCAACCACAAAGTTGCCTCCTTTGGCCAGGCCAGATGTTTCTTCTTTCAAAAGTTGCTGCTTTGTGAGATTGATGATGGCTTGTGATGTGTCTAGCGAGGGTTTCAACTAGTGCTTGTGACATTTGTTGAATTTTTTGTTTCTGTCTTTCAGTGTGGTTCACTATATCTTTTTCCATTTTCCTGTAGGTGAGGCTGTCAATTTTCTCCCAGTCTTGGGTGTTCATCTTTTGACTGATGCTGAGGTGGAGTGACAGCACCTCTTTGTCTGTGTTTGCCAGTTCTTTGTGGGTGGTGTGTATTCTCTCTCATAACAGTGCATTTTCCAATCAGTTGTAGGTTGGCCTGTGAGGATTTTAAAGTCCTTTTTGATGTGAGAAAGTGTGGTATAGTATCTGTGTGTCTGCAGCATAGCAGAAAGGTTAGTGAGCAGAGTAGATGAGATTTCCACACAACATTTCAATAATTATTAATTTAAAGTTTGACTGCTATCCAAAGTGGGCAAAGGCCTGCTGAGGCCACCCTAGATTATGCACAGGAAATGTCAAAGGAGCAAAAATTGACAGTCACAGCCTAAAGTAATCTTCTGTGGGTATTTTTGGCCTCCATTTTTAATTGTGCTCTTGCAGTAACTCTTTGAAAGTGCTAAAATCCCTCCACTGGCTGCTGATTAGTTTCCGGGCACAGTACAAGGTGTTGGTTTTAACCTTTAAAGCCCTACATGGCTTGGGTCCATCTTATCTTAGGGACTGCCTCTCCCCGTATGATCCCCCCCCCCACGCACTCCAGTCCTCTGGGAGGAATCTGCTGCAATCAATAAAGACCAGGTTTTTGCAGACCTCCCGGAGGGCCTTTTTTGCAACCACTCCCAGACTGTGGAATGGCCTGCTGGACAAGATCCATCTTATTACCACTCTTGCTGCCTTTAAAAAGGCAGTAATGACAGATATCTTCTGACAGGCCTTCCCGGAATAACCACCTGGCAAAAATTGAAGGTGACCCACTATTTATCCTTCCTGCTGTTTCGATATGTAGGCCAGGTTGGATTGGATATATTATATTTTATTTCGGAACCTGATTTTAACTCTATGATAGTTTAATTCTGTTTTAAGGGGTGAGTGGGTTAGAGGTGGGAGGTTGGAATTGTTTTTATCTGTTGTATTTTTAATCTGTTGTATGCCGCCCCGATTGCCGAGGAGAGGGGTGGGTTATAAATAAAATTTATTATTATTATTATTATTATTATTATTATTAGAACTACACTTGATACCCATTCAGGTTTTCAGTATTTCCCAAATGACTTGAGAAAGTTGGGAAAAGCACAACAGCTCTGCTGCAGTTGCTGTGTCCCTCATTCTGCATAAGTTGGAGGAGGCAAGTGCCTGCAAGCAGGAAGTATGCTGTATTCATATAGGGCTTCAAATCCATTTTAGAATCTTATTATTCAAGCTTGTAAAAGCCTTGTTCAGTTTGCATCTCAGTCCTGTGATGAGGAACTCTGATAACTCTGGTGTCTAATCTGCATTGCAGAAATAATGTAGTTTGCCACTGCTTTAACTGTCATGGCACAATGCTATGGAATTCTAGGACTTGTAATTTGGTGAGATATTTAGCCTTCTCTATTAGAGCGCTCTGGTGCTACTACAAAATACAAATCCCAGGATTCCTTAGGATAGAGTCATGCGACTTCTGGCTATGACTATGGCTATGGCTCCTCGACAAGACGCACATCGTTAAAGCTCCGGTATCCATCTTATGTTGTGGTGATCTTTGGATCCTCCTGACGCAAGGGTTTGGGTCCGGAAAGTGCTCATTTGAAATAAGGAGCCCAGAGGGGGCTCGTAGGAAGTCCCACAGAAGTCTTTTCTGGTTTTGCTGGGGGGTTTACAACAGATTCCCGATCTCCGGTTAGACTCCCAGGGACACAAGAGCAACCCATGATCCAGCAACAGAATGGGAATTGCCACAGGGGAACCGCCAATTTTAAATTGTTTCAGTTTAAAATATGATTTATTTTGATGACCAGCACTGACAGATGGTTGGATAGAAAAGACCTGAAGGTAAAATTATCCAGTCTTTTTGCGTTTTGTTTCCTTCGGACATCAATTTTTGGAAGAAGGTCTCTTGTAAAGAGAGAGCTTCAGGACACAAGAAAAGACTTTTTATAAATTTACCTCTTTATTTATAAACTTTCATATATTCATATATTCATATATCTACAAATGAGAATCAATTGGTGTTTGTTGTTGATGATTGGACTGGACTGAACTGGATTGGACTGGGCAATTAAAAGAGGAAGAAGAGATACCTCTCAGAAAGATTATATTTAAATTCTCCATTTTTTCCCCCTCTAGATTGGATTGTTTATTCAAAGTTAAGTTTCTGGATGAGACTTTAAAAATCTTAAGATGATCGCTGTTTGGGAAATCTTTTCTGTGTGGGTTCCGTTTTTGCTTTCACTCTCACTATTTTGTTCCCACTTGACTCTAACCTTGGAGCTATTGTATGTGGTGTCGAAGATTAACTATATGACACGTATCGAGACTCTGACCTTGACAGGATACCTGCACTTGTCTAGATAAGATAAGTTTTGTAAATTGTGGAGATGAATACTGGACTGTAAAATTATTAATAATGACTACGAGAGCCCAGGCACAGAAAACGGCTTCACAAAGTCAGAGCCAAAGACGACTGTCTGCAGAGAAGACAAAAAGCAGTGATATCAGCCAACTGTTGCTTGAGAAAATGGACTCAATGGTTAGCAATTTCACAGCACAGCTGTCTGATTTTAAGAGAGCGGTGAGGCAAGAAATTCAGTCTGACCTCAGGGAGATCAATCAAAAAGTGGATGTTTTGTTGACAAAGATGCAAAGTATAAAGAAAAGAGTGGAAATCTTAGAATATGCAAGTGATAAAACGGAGTCACAATTTGCAAAAATGGAAAGTAGAAGAGAGAACGACCTAGACGAAGTAGCTATCCTGGAACAAAAGCTTAGAGAAAAGACAATTAAAATAAGAGGATTGGCAGAAGAAAAAGACGAAAATTTATCAGCTAAAGTTATACCTAAAATGGCAGAATTTTTGGGACAAAATTTACAAAGCATGTATTCAGAAATAGACACTTTGTTTCGAGTTAATTCTGCATTTGCAAAGCAAAAAAGATTGCCTAGAGACATTATAGTAAATTTTGTGGGAAGACAAAATAGAGATTTATTTTTGGCAAGGCATAACCAGACACCATTCCAAATTGAAGGACAATCTCTTAAAATATTGAAAGATATACCGGGCCGTCTCCTGAGGAAACGTCGAAGCTATGCTCCTCTAACAAGTCTGCTCAAAAGAGAAGAAGTTCCTTATAGATGGGAACTGCCAGAAGGTTTGAGCTTCTGGTGGAACAAGAAAAAAATAAAAATTTCTTCACCTGAACAAGCCAATAAATTTGTGAAACAACATATGGGCAGACATAAAATTCAGACAAGAGACAAAGATGGGGCTGCTCCCAAAGATAGAAGTGAGGTACTTAACATACAACAAAATGTAGATGATTTAGGTGCGTGTGCCCCAATGGAACATCTCAGAGATTTGAAGGACTCGAGAGACGAGCTAGTTGGAACTGACTCGGATAAAGATGACGAAGATGAAGAACAAGAAAGACAAGATGAGGAAGAAGATGACGATGAGGATGAACAAGAGACTGACCCACAAAAAATATTGGAAATTGAAGTTGTGGGAAAAGACAATCGAGAAGTCAATAGGGACTTTGATTGTGTTAATGTGACCTCACCAATTGGTATAGAGGAATATTTTGATGATTAGTGATTTAATTTGATTATATATTATATACTTAAACTAGAAGAATTGTGACTTTCCGGCTAAATTTATTGTGTTTTTCCTTAAGTGAGAGTATTTGTTGAATTTGTTGAATTTATAAAACTTGAAAATGGGACATCTTAACCAAATTAGAATACTCACTTTAAATGTACAGGGATTAAATACCCCACAAAAACGAAAAAAAGTTTTTCATTATCTTCAAAAACAAAAGTTGGATATCTGTTGCCTTCAGGAGTGCAGAATTAGAGATAAGGATGTTAAATATTTTAGAAATCCCAGATTAGGTATGGAATTTACTGCGGCTTGTCCCTTTAAAAAAAGAGGAGTGACAGTTTATATTAATCCGAAACTTGATCCAAAGATAATTAAAAGTGACCCCCGAGGGATTTTATTTAGTGGTACAAATTTTGGTGGAATCTAAGTGATATGTCCTTGTAGGGGTGTATGTTCCCTTAGATAACAAAAATGAGTTTTTTAAAAATTTGAGAATTGACTTATTAGATTTGGAACACGAAAATATAATAATGCTCTGGGATTTCAATGGTGTGGTAAATCCTGAGATTGATCGAAAATCGGCTAAACCCATTAAAAACAAGCAAGGTAGATTACCTAAAGAGTTTTTTTTATGGTGGATTTATTAAATTTGAAAGATGTATTTAGAATAAAGCAAGGCAATGAAAGAGACTTTACTTTCTATTTAAATAGACATAAATCACATTCACGTTTGGATATGATTTGGATTTCAGACCATTTGTTAACTAAAGTTATAAGATATAAAACCATACCAAAAATCTGGTCTGATCATAACCCAGTTTTGATAGATTTAAAATTTGGACAATATATAAATAACTGGAGGTTAAATTTGGCTATTTTGAAAAACAATAAGATCTGTGAAGAGATTAAGAAACAAATTTCATATTATTTTCAAGAAAATTTAGATAAAGATATTCCCATACACACTGTATGGGACGCCCACAAAGCGGTCATTAGGGGAGTCATTATACAAAAAATGTCTGAGTGGAATAAGGGAAAAAAAACAGCAAGAAAAGATGTTAGAAAATGAATTGCTAAGGTTGGAAAATAAATTAAACGATGAACCAAGTTCCCAGGAAATTCAGGAAAAAAGTAAAATATACTCAAAATCAAATTTCTATTTTAAATATAGAGCAGATTAAGAAGAAAATTAATTATATTAAACAAAGGTACTATGAATTTGGAAATAAACCTGGAAGGCTGCTAGCTTATGTGGTAAGGAAAGAGAAAGCCAAAAGAACGATCAATCAGATTTAAAAAGGTGCTGAAATTATATCAACACAAGCGCAAATTAAAAAAAAAAATTGGATCATTTTTTGAATATATATAAGGGTAATTCTCCACAAGAAACAGAAATTGAGGCTTATTTAGATAATATAAAAATTCCCAAATTAACGAAAGATCAACATGATCTGCTGAATCAACCTATTTCACAAAAGGAACTAGAGGAAGCTATCAGACAGTCTAAATCGTCTAAATCCCCAGGCCCTGATGGCTTTACAAATGAATATTATAAAATATTTGCCTCGCAATTGATATCACCGTTATTGTTAGCCATGAATAATATTATTGAGGGTCGGATACCGCCATCATGGAATTCTGCAAATATTACATTAATTTTAAAACAAGATAAAGACAAATTAGACCCTAATAATTATAGACCAATTTCATTACTAAATTCTGATTATAAATTATTGGCGAGTATATTGGCAAAAAGACTTAAAGGAATTTTAGGAAATTTGATACATAATGACCAAAATGGTTTTCTCCCATCCAGAGGGACAAAACAAAATTTTAGGAATTTATTAAATATAATTGACTTTTACAAAAAAAAAAAAAAAAATTATACAAAAAAATGGCTTTGGTCTTTCTGGATGCGGAGAAAGCCTTTGATAATATAAATTGGAATTTCATGATCGCGGTCTTAAAAAAATTAGAAGTTGGAGATAGTTTTTTGAAATGGGTAAAGAAAATATATGCACATCAAGAAGCCTATATATTAGTTAATGGGGAGAGGACACAAAAATTCGACATACAAAAAGGTGTCCATCAAGGTTGCCCTCTGGCTCCGTTATTGTTTATTTTGACATTGGAAATTCTTCTTATAAAAATTAGAAATAATAAAAAAATTAAGGGCATAGAAATTTGTAAGCAAACCTATAAACTGAGAGCTTACGCTGATGACCTGTTTCTGACAATCATAAATCCGGAAGATTGTATGGAGGAGGTCATGTCCTGTCCAATTGAATATGGTAAAGTATCAGGTTATCGAATTAATAAAAATAAATCTATTATGATGCCTCTGAATATTACCAAAAAGGAAGCTGAAAAATTAAAGAAAATAACAGAATTTAAAATTGAGAATAAAATAAAATATCTGGGGATTTGATTAACCAAAAAAAAAAAAAATTCAGATTTGTATAAAAATAATTATTGTAAAATTTGGCAAGAAATCAAAGACAATTTAAGGAAATGGGATTTGTTGAATTTATCATGGCTGGGTAGAATTGCCATAATTAAAATGATGGTACCCCCTAAGTTAATTCATCTTTTTCAAAACATTCCCATAATAGAAAATTATAATATTTTTAAAGCATGGAGTATTGATATATTAAATTTCATTTGGAAGAATAAAATGCATAGGCTGAAATTGATAGACATGCAGGATTCAATTGAAAGGGGAGGCTTAGCCCTCCCAAATATTCAATGGTATTATGAGGCATGTGTATTGGAGTGGTTACAAGATTGGCTTTTATTGGATAATCAAAGAGTTTTAGACTTGGAGGGTATAGACTTACAATACGGTTTTCATTCATATGTATTTTATGATAGATATAAAGGTGATGCAAAATTTAATGATCATTATATTCATAGAGTGTGTTTAAAAATCTGGTTAAAGTATATAAAAAAAATAATGGTGCCAGAATATACCAGAATGGGCTTCCCCAGCAGAAGTGTTTTTAATGAAGACAATATATAATGAAGGAATTTGGCTTAAATATAAAGATTTGATTGAAATTGAAGGTCTGGATATAAAGTTCAAGACATATGAAACATTGAAATTGGCAGGTTGGGAAATAAATTGGTTCATGTATAAACAATTACATGACCAATTTAAAATGGATGACAAATTAGGGAGACTGGGCCCAGCGGAAAAGAACTTTGATAAATTGTTATTTGGAGATCGAAAGAAAATGATTTCAAAATACTATAATTTAATTAGAGAATGGGAAATGGAAGAGAATACCGTGAAAAATTATATGATAAACTGGGTGAAGGATCTTAACCAAAATATTAATTTAGAGGATTGGATTAGAACCTGGAAAAATATGAAGGACTATGCCCTAAATATGGACGTAAGAGAGAATGCCTATAAAGTAATGTTTAGGTGGTACTTGACGCCATTTAGACTTTCAAAAATTTACAAAGGACATAGACCAAATTGTTGGAAATGTGAACAAAAGACGGGGTTCCTGTTGCATGCTTGGTGGAAATGTAAGATCTCACAAAAATATTGGAAGGCAATAAATAAAGAGCTCAATTTAGTATTTGATTTAAAATTTAATTTGGATCCGAAGTTTTATCTGTTAAGTATTATAAAGATTGAAGTAGGGAAAAAGAGAGGAAAGTTACTTTTCTTACTAATCACGGCGGTGAGAATTCTATTTGCCAAATATTGGAGAAAAAGGGAAATTCCGACAATCGAGGAATGGAGAATCAAAGTACAAGATTTGTATAATTTAGAAAAGTTAACTTGTTTAGTTCAAAATAAATCTCTGGACTTATTCCACGAACAATGGAAACCTTGGTATGATTATATGAAGAAAATGGTTGTAGATATTTTATAATTTTATTACTTTAGTAGATTAATCTATTATTCTATTTGATTGAATATACATTTAAAATATTAGGAAGGTAGTAATTTGATTGTATCCTGTATTAAAAACGTTTCTTCTTGGTATGTTTTGTTATTATAATAAGGAAAATATTGTTAGACTCCTAATTTTAGGTCATAGACTGTAATATAGTATATACTGAACATATAAGGTCGAAAACATATAGATAAATATATAAACCATTGTAGTGCAGAGGAGGTTTTTGTTTTTTGTTTGTTTCCTTTTTATTTTATTTTTTATTTGTGATTTATGTATGTATTTTTGTAATTTATGTATTTTTTTTTCTTTTCTTATTATTATCGTTGTAGTTTCTTTTGTTTTGTTCATTAGTGTGTTTGTGTGGTTTTTCTTTTCTATGTTTTTATTACTCATAATAAAATTTATTTAAAAAAAAAAAAGGATAGAGTCATGCCTGTTGAAGTGATGTCAAATTGCACTATTTCTGCAGTGCAGATAAGGCCAGAGTCACTGATCACAGGATCTATGTGTCTACTTTTAACCAAATGTGGTTACATAGTTGGGTTGCCAGGTCAGGAGTATCCCATACTCTGAGATTTCAGGGCCATAATTTGAGACCTAGAGACGACCCCTTGTGATATCATAAGGGGCAGGCTCTGGTGATGTTGCAAGAATGACATTGCAAGCAGCACATCAAGTGACATCTTTAAGCATGGTATCTTAAGTATCAACCATAGTTGCATAAAGTATGCCTTTCAAATCAAGAACACCAAATCTAACAAATGGGGAATACACACACACACACACACACAATGTTCCTTTCAAGACAGTGTTCTCACCCTGAGATCCCTCTCCATCACCCTGTGGACTGAGAAGAGGACAGATTTCAGGCCCTGAATTTTGAAGATTCTGTTATATAGACCTTGTATATAGAGCCAGTTTGTTCATATGCTGTATTAGAACCCAAAGTATTTGTGACTTTTAACTGGTTACCAGGAACAGCTCTTTTCCAGTAACATTCCAAATTTGGATTTGTAGGAACATTACTTGAAACCACAGGATGTAAAGAATCTAAACATTCCCATCAAGAAAATGGTCCTCCATCATAATATTTTTTCATATTACAGGAATTTTTGGGGGGAGGGTAAGGGTTGTTTGAACAATAAAACATTATTTTTGTATGAAAAAGACAACATTTTGTGCAGAAAAAAGTCAGAATACTGTTGAGTGTAAAAAAAATCCTTTTGTGGAGGTTGTCAAAAGAGCTATTCACCACCTCCTTGTTCTCTGCCCATCTTCCCCTCTTGCAGCTCCTAAGCACTGTAACATTCTGATACAGACTTTTCTATGTCTGTAAAACTGGGAGAAAGGCAGCACTGAGCTGAGGTTCTGTGTCTGGAAGAAGAGAACCAATGTTAACCATTTCTAGATCTCTAGCCTCCCTCTCCCTCCTCCACTATTGACTAGTAAATGGTCATTACAATGTAAGAGCTGCCTTCTTCTGATTGGAGGGATACAAAATTGAACACCTGCTGCATTGTACCCTATGATGCTGGGCCATAGCCACTTTTTTTTTTTTTTTTTTTTTTTTTGCAATGTATTTTTTATCTTTAAAAAAAGTGAGGATTTTGTGGGTACAAACTGATTTTTCACAAAAATGTCCTAAAATTCAAAAACCAAACAACAAAAAATGTACAAAATTTCTCATAATTCTCTCCAACAAGATTTTTTTTAAATGTTCCTATGTGTGAAAATTTAGCAATAAAAGGTTTATTGTCCTGAATACAAGACAGCAAATACCCAGGAAGCAATGGGTCAAAATGCAGGAGTGACCAAGTAAAGAGTTCAGTCTGAATCAGTTATCAGAGGAAGATAAAAGGAAAGCACAAGATTGGTCAATAGCCAGGATACTAGCCAGATTGAAGTCAAGGCGGAACAGAAGCAGGAGAGGTAGTGGCAAATTACCAGATAAGGCAGTTGTCAGCACTAGGGCTAGGAGAGGAATGCTGGAATATTTTGGGGCAATTTCTTCCAGGTCACCTGTGCCTCCTCAATCAACTAAAGCAAAGCAAAGCAACTTCATTTATATACCGCTTCATACCACGCTATGCAATGTCTAAGTGGTTTACAACTGTAAGCTCATTGCCCCCCAATAGCTGGGTATTCATTTTAGCAACATCAGAAGGATGCAGGCCTGAGTCAAGCCTGAGCCCTGGCTAGTATTGAACTCATAACCTTGTGGTTTATGAGTGAGTGGCTGCAGTACATGCATTTAACCACTGCACCACCAGGGGTCCTAGTCTAGAGATTAGTATTTAGCAATGACACTTCTCTTTCCAGCATTCACTAAAGGGTGGGGGAGTGTCATCTTCAGCATGTGGAATTATGATATTCTTCTCCTCCTCTTTATCAGAGTCGTCCACAGGATGAGATGTGACATTTCCATTCCATCTAGAGTGGTTCCTTCCCATTCGCAAGGGTTCAATCCCCTCTTCTGCCACAGAAAGAAAAAAAAGTGGAAGCTCTAGTCCCATACAATCCAATGGATAGTGATATGTGCACACCTGTGTCAGGACACCAAGTATATGTGCCACCATTGGATAATATGGAGCACGGTGATCCATGGACAATCAAATTTGCAGATCAGGAGACTACCAATACTGAGAATCCACTGCAATATGATATATCAGTGCTGATTAACATTTTTTTTAACCGCATGAAGTTTTAACTTTATTGAAAGCCACCTTGAGTCCTGTGCTGGAAGAAAATTCAAATATATATTAAATGAAATAAAAACAAATATACTGTATACATGACTAAGAATTTGCCAGTCCTTTGACAAAATTTCACACTCATTTACATGTTTAAATTCTTCAGACCAGATAAAAGTAAGACACATATTCCTGAGGCACATTTTTTTTTAAAAAAACAAAAAACCCATACCCATATATTACCAATTTGCACATTATAGAACATTTCCAGCACTTCAGCAGTTTGACCTCATATCTAAAGTGAAAATAGCACTGGATGTCTCACATTGCAAGTTCAAATTTGCAGATCTGCAAAGATCAAGATATCCCTCAGGAACAGTCCAGTTTCAGTGATTCACAAAGCCATTAAACAGGCTTTATGAGTCAATTATCTGAAGATTAAAGCTATGCAAGTAAAAATCCTCATCAGTGGGCATACAACTGATCTACACTGGTTTTCATCTATTTGGTGAAATATGTAAGTGAATTCTGGGATCTATATTTCAGACATACAACAGAAGGCAAAGGAGAAAGACACCCCAACAAGTCGGAAGAGGTTTCTTGTTGTGCTGGCCATATAAGGACAGGAGAAGCCTGATTGGAAAAGCGTGGAGGGAACTCTGGGTTCCTGCGTGCTTAGCCCAATCATGTTGCTTGCCTGAATCAAGGAGGTTTTGTGGTGATTGTACTCTCGCGAGATTTCCTCTGAGAGTTTGTTCTTTATAGTTCTGTGCTGCCACGTGGCAGCAGCCATTTTAGAGTTGGAACTGAGCGAGTAATTTTGTTCTGCTCCGTGCTCTGGCTACTTGCTTGGCTTTGGCCTAGCGAATTTTTTGGCTTGCTGCAATTTGGCTTTTGCTGATTATTTATTCCATTTCTCTTCATGGTGGGAGTTCTTAATTTCAAGTTTCCCTGCGTATTTGGAGGAATAGGCTGAGTGAGGCCTTCGGGCCGGTCCCATTGTTCCTGGAAGGGCGGCCTCCACATCTCCAACATTTAGAGGGCTGCCCACTTATCCGAGGTGGGTGCTGCGACAGGCATCCTCTCCGCCGGGTGTGCGGACCCTGTGCTTGATCTCAGGCCCAGCGGCGCCCTGGCTACTCCGGTCTGGTAAAGTCGGGACCACATCGCTGGTTTGGGAGGGTTTTTACACCTCTCCCCAGTGGTGAGTGTGTGAAAGCAATACTTGTCTTCAGGCAGGGTGCCTAATAAGACCCTTAGTGGACACCTTCCCCCTGGGTGGTTGTTGCCAGCGACGCTTCCTGGCTATCGGTGACTTTTGCTGATACTTGAAGAAGGGCAGCCTTTGGCCTGGTGGTAGTCATCCAAGATTGGGTGATTGTGTTTAGGACCCGTGTTTATAATCACTGGGGGAGTGATGCCCCGCAGTAAGGCTCAATCTAAGAGGCGCACAGCCCCGGCTGTGCCTGGCTCTAGTCACTCTGCTTCTAAGAGGCCCTCTCAGTCGGACAGCAGAGATGACGAGATTGCTGCTCAGCTAGCACAACTGGGCAAGACAGTACAGGCCTGCGTTGCGGTCTGTAATCAGCTTGCCCAGAAGGCGCTACAGACTATAGCCGCCAGCCCTATTGCCAGCACTTCTGGTAACCCTGACACAGAAGTGCTGCTCCCTCCTTCTGCACCTGACTCTCAGGTAATTGCTGCTACACTGGGTCCTTTGGTGGTTTCGGCTATAGAGGCGGGGTAACTCACTATAGCCAATGTGTTGGAACTCCTGAAAAGAGTTCCTGGTGTGGAGATTCAGGGTGCCACTGCCCCTGTTTCTGAGCAGCCCACTGTGGCAGATCTATATAACCTCCTGCGAGGAGTGGTTCTTCCAGGTGCTGGTGCAGTGGAGCAAACCCGTGATGTGCAGGGGAGAGATCAGGCAGCTTCTGCTTCATCTCTGCCTGACACCCGAGCTGTTGTGGGGCCACACTTCAGGGGACCTGTGCAGTTGGCTGGTGACGCTTCCCAGCAAGCTTCAATATCAGTTTTGTCTCCTACTAATCCTTCGCAGGCAAATTGGCCCACTTCATTATGGGCTTCAGGTGGCCAGGTTAGCCAGGGTGTGGGTTTGTAATGCCCCATCACTGCAGCTCTGGGTGCACCTGTGCAGGCACCTGCAGTTACACAAGTCCCTGACTCTAGGGTGCAAGTTGGTCAGCCAATTGCTGTAACTAGCAACACCTCTGCGGTGTCTCCTTTGGGTGCTCCTGTGCTATCGGGAATAACTGTGCATACTGAATCCATTCCTTACGCTGGAATGTCTACACCCCTTGGCTCACACCTTCCTCTTTCCACTAAAGAAAGTATATGGAAGGGAGATTATACTGATTTATTTTCTCTTACTTTTAGGGATCCTGAACAAAGGATCATGGTAAAGGACGGGATTGTGTTCAGCCTTCCAAAAGTGTTTGAAATCATACCCCAGGCAAAGGTAAATTTTTCTCACTGAAATTAAATATCATCTGATTTCACAACATCTTTCATCTTTCAATGGCAAAGCTGTTGCAACTCTGCACCTCATCCTTTCTGAGGGGCAATTAAATCATGTAAGAGATAGTACAAGTGCCAGGCAAATATGGGATTCTCTCAGGGACATTCATCAGTCTGCTTCTGAATTAGCAAAAATGATATGGTCAAAAGACTTTATTCTTGTAAAATGAAAGAAAAAGATGTGCCAATATGAAGTGCACCTCTCTGTGGAAGGTTCGGAGTTCTATGTTCAGGCACTCTCCGAACATATTAAAAGAGCGGTTTGTGTGGGGGGGGGGAGAGGGGATGCCTAGCTGGGCTGGCCCCCTCTTGTGGCGGGTAATGACCCCCACCCCACAGGGAAATTAATCAGGCTAATTAAATTTAATTGGGTTAAGTTTGGCAAAGGTTAAATTAAAGGAAGTGATGTATGCAATTAAATGCATGTCGTCATTAACTAATGTCGTCATATGATGTAATATGACATCATTTCTGGTGGGGAGGCGCTTGTAAATTTGTTGTTGATATTTGTTTACATACTTTGTCACATGTGGTGAAGGACCACCCATCTGGGAGGGTTACACCTTCACACACACATGTGACAAAGTGTTGGAAGTTTAATTGTAAATCTTGTAAATAGACCCTGTACAGCAAAATAAAAGATGTGGCCTGTTTAAACCCAAAAAGAGGCATCTCGTGTCCTTTGTGCCAGTGCAAATGACACAGGCCCTATAGAAGGCAAATAAAATCATACCCCAGGCAAAGGTAAATTTTTCTCACTGAAATTAAATATCATCTGATTTCACAACATCTTTCATCATGTTACCAGTAATATTTAGGCATGAGCCAGCATGGAATAGTGGTTTTGAGCATGGTTTGACCCTTGGATGACAACTCTAGAGACCAGAGTTTGAATACCGACTCAGCCATGAAAACCCAATGGCGTGCCTTGGGCAAGTTCCACACTTTCAGCCTCAGAAAACCTTGTGATAGGTTCACCTTAGGGTTGCCATAAGTTGGAAATGACTTGAAGGTTCAAGACAATAGTATTTGGACAATGCATGTGAACAGAGCTGATATGTGGTTGGTTTCTATGTTTCATGGAAAATAATTAGACCTAAATATCAGATCTATGCTCAGTTTATTTTCATTATATTAATTGCTATGAATCATAAACCTGGTTTACAAAACAATATAAATGGATGGGTTTCAATTTGGCTTCTTCCTTTTTTAATCTATTTTCAATTAAATATAACATTAAATTGTGCTATTTCTTATTGTGTTCACTTTACTGAAAGTCCAGGTTAAATACAAAAAGTATACTATAATAAAAAAGAGAAGATGCACATGTTGAGAATTTTCAAAAAGTCATTCAAACATCCTGCTTCAGTTTCTGGACATGTGCAAAGCAATTTTGCTAGCTCTCTCTTTTGGATGGAAAGAATATTTCACAATACTCAAAAATGGTGTTTCTTGAGTGCTGACAAGGAAAATTCTAGATGGACAAGAATCTTCATAGTTCCGGACTTAACTCTGCACAAAATTTGTATTAATTTTCTTGTGCAGAAAACAGCATTTCCAGCAACAGGGATGTTAGTGTGGGAGTCTACTACAGACCCCCAACTCAAGCAGAAGAATTGGATGAAGCCTTTCTAGAACAGATGACCACACACTCAGAAAGGAGAAATGTAGTAGTGATGGGTGACTTCAACTATCCGGATATTTGCTGGAAGTCAAACTCGGCAAAATCCTCAAGGTCTAGCAAATTCCTCACTTGCCTCGAAGACAATTTCATTGTTCAAAAGGTGGAAGAGGCAACGAGGGAGTCAGCTATTTTGGATCTGATCCTAACTAACAGGGAAGACCTAGTTAATGGGGTGCAAGTGGTTGGATCCTTAGGTGGGAGTGATCATGTCCTCCTGGAGTTTATTATACAGTGGAAAGGAGAAGCCAGGCATAGTCAGACACACATTCTAGACTTTAGGAAAGCTGATTTTACTAAACTTAGAGAAATACTGAGGGTGATCCCATGGACAGGAATACTAAAAGAGAAGGGAGTTCAAGACGGATGGGAGTTTCTCAAAAGGGTGATACTGAAGGCACAATTTCAAACCGTGCCAATGAGGAGGAAGAATGGGAGGTGTCTCAAGAAACTAGGATGGATGACTAAGGAACTTGCAACTGAACTATGTTTTAAACAGAACATGTATAAGAAATGGAAAAATGGGAAAATCACCAAAGAGGAATTCAAACAAATAGCTAGCATGTGTAGGGGTAAAGTCAGAAAAGCTAAAGCGCAGAATGAAATCAGGCTTGCTAGAGAGGTTAAGAACAATAAAAAGGGCTTTTGGGGGTATGTCAATAGCAAAAGGAAAAAGAAGGAAATGGTAGGGCCACTGTGTGGAGAAGATGGCAAAAAGTTAACAGGGGACAGAGAAAAGGCAGAATTACTCAACACCTTCTTTGCTTCAGTCTTCTCAGAAAAGGCAAAGGGTGCTCAACTTGAGGATAATGGAGCAGAGGACAGAATAGGAGAATTTCAGCACAGAATAAGTAAAGAGATAGTACAGAAACATCTGGCTAATCTAAATGAATATAAGTCTCCAGGACCAGATGAATTACATCCAAGGGTATTGAAAGAACTGACAAATGTAATATTGGAACCATTGGCAAGAATCTTTGAGAATTCCTGGAAAACAGGAGAGGTCCCAGTGGACTGGAGGAGGGCAAATGTTGTCCCCATCTTCAAAAAGGGGAAAAAAGAGGATCCCAACAATTATCGTCCAGTTAGTCTGACATCAATACCCGGAAAGATTCTGGAGCAGATCATTAAACAGAGAGTCTGTGAACATCTGGAAGATAATTTCATAATCACAAAAAGTCAACATGGGTTTCAGAGAAACAGGTCATGCCAGACAAATCTGATATCTTTTTTTGATAAAATTACAAGCTTGGTAGATGAAGGGAATACTGTGGATATAGTATATCTTGATTTCAGTAAGGCCTTTGACAAGGTTCCCCATGACATTCTTGCAAGCAAGTTGGTAAAATGTGGGCTAGACAAAGTAACTGTTACATGGATTTGTAATTGGTTGACTGGTCTAACGCAAAGGGTGCTCAACAATGGCTCCTTTTCAACTTGGAAAGAAGTGACAAGTGGGGTGCAACAGGGCTCTGTCCTGGGCCCAGTGCTATTCAATATCTTTATTAATGACTTCGATGATGGTTTTGGGGGCATAGTTATCAAATTTGCAGACAACACCAAATTAGGAGGAGTAGCTAATACCCCAGAGGACAAGATCAAAATTCAAAATGACTTGAACAGACTAGAAAGTTGGGCCAAATCTAACAAAATGAAATTCAACACGGAGAAATGTAAGGTACTGCACTTAGGGCGGAAAAATGAAAAGTACAGATATATGATGGGGGACACCTGGCTGAATGAGACTACGTGTGAAAGGGATCTAGGAATCCAGGTGGACCACAAGTTGAACATGAGTCAACAGTGCGATGCAGCAGCTAAAAAGGCCAATGCAATTTTAGGCTGCATCAGTAGAAGTATAGTGTCTAGATCAAGAGAAGTAATAGTGCCACTCTATTCTGCTTTGGTCCAACCTCACCTGGAATACTGTGTCCAGTTCTGGGCACCACAATTCAAAAAGGATGTGGAGAAATTGGAGCGTGTCCAAAGGAGGGCAACTAAAATGGTGAAGGGTCTGGAAACCAAACCCTATGAGGAACGACTTAGGGAGCTGGGGATGTTTAGCCTGGAGAAGAGAAGGTTAAGAGGTGATATGATAGCTGTGTTTAAATATTTGAAGGGATGTCATATTGAGGAGGGAACAAGCTTGTTTTCTGCTGCTCCAGAGACTAGGACCCGAAACAATGGATGCAAGCTGCAAGAAAAGAGATTCCACCTCAACATTAGGAGGAACTTCCTGACAGTAAGGGCGGTTCGAGAGTGGAACACACTCCCTCGGAGAGTAGTGGAGTCTCCTTCCTTGGAGGTCTTTAAGCAGAGGCTGGATGGCCATCTGTCAGGGATGCTTTGATTGGGAGTTCCTGCATGGCAGGGGGTTGGACTGGATGGCCCTTGTGGTCTCTTCCAACTCTATGATTCTATGATTCTATGATTCTATGATTCTATGTGTGGGTAAAATTATATATATAATTTTCAGCTTCCTGCACAGACTTTTTTTCTGCAAAAAAGTGCAGATTTTGTTCAGAGTATGTCCTGAGATGCAAGCAGTCTTTGAAAACTGTGCATTGTAAATAGCCAGTTGGCATTGTTCTAGAATACAGAGATAACATGGGGAATTTGGGGCACAAAAAGCAAATGATATTGATTTATTAAAAACTGTGCAGTTTTCAAGACTTTCTCAAGAAATAATATCAGATATGAACCTATCTGTAAATTTAGGGTAATATGATCTCCATTTTAAGAATTCCATGAAGAATCCTTTTCAATTCACCAATGTCTATTAGAGTCATTCAAGTCTGGCTTTACATCCTAATGAAAATTCTTCTAACCAGCTGGATTTCCTTTGAAATTCTTTTTTTTTTTTTTTGGGGGGGGGGTGATCTTTCAATAACCTGATCTATTAAAATGTTAAAATTTATAACAATATTTCAATTAAAGCAAACTAGAATCCAAACGATGATCTTCTTCAGAGATTGGAAGATTAATTCCATGTATAGTTAAATCTTGTTAGCCGCCTTGATTGTACTCAAAGGGGAGGGGTACACATAATTTATTGTTGTTGTTGTTATTATTAAAACAAAGCACCTTTGGACATATCTACATGGGCCATTTACACTGGTTTTCTCCTGCCCTCATGTAGCCCTGGTCCAGACAATGCAGTGCTAAAGCACCAATTCAAGTGTGGAGTGTCTTTATATGGGAAGGCCAGTTCTGCACTGGGTCTGAGCCATCCCTGTCTTAAACTACCACCCCACCACCCAAATTACATTTTGCTCCAGATTTTCCAGGAAAACACCAGTTGGCTGTTTGCATAGAATCCTGCTGTGCTATTCAGGGCCACCACCGATGGTGCAGGTTGCTCCCTTTGTGGTCACAAAGAAGTGCCTGGTCATGTGATCTGTGCTCAGTCCCTTGTTTCTGACATCAGAAGGAGCAACCCACACTAATGATAGTGATCCCAGGTGGGATCACTAGCTTGCATAGCTCTGGAATGAAGAGGTAACATGGAAAGATTGGACAGCTTTGGGGCTAGAACACTCCGGAAGCAGCCCCAGTGTAGAATTACAGTGTAGAATCAGCCTTTGAAACTTTTATGCATAGTGTTTTATCACTTAACCTCATCCCACATCTCACTGTTTTAATATTATGATTATTAGTTGTACAATGACTAGCCACATATAAGAAGGAAGACTACATTTTGTCCCCAAAGGATCCCTTTTCTGAAGTCCAAACCCCTGTTCCTACAAAAAAAGAGAGAGAGAAAGAGAGAGAGAGAGAGAGAGAGAGCATTTGCATTCAAAGCAGGCATGTCTCAAACTCAGTGTAAACCTACTGTTAGCTGTATGATTTAAAATGTAATAACAGAAAAACACTGGGAGCTGAAGTGTGGTGTTCATATGTTCAAGAAAAAAAGCAAATGTAGCCCCCTCACAGTATCACCCTCACTGTAATGGAATTGACTGATTGCTTATTGTTATGCTCACAACTGCAGATGGAATCCAATTATCTATACAAAGCTTTGGGGATTTGAAGGTGCAACCAGAATAGCTAATAATTTACAAGAAGGAGTCATAACACTCATTGGCAAAATGTTTCCCCCTTAGCTTTGAAGAGAGACTGAATTAACTTTCTAAAAGAAAGCACGTTCATAATCCTTCCCCCTCCTTCATTTGACTGAGAAAATGGGAATGGGATATTCTAGTTTTTCAAAGTATATGTTCAGGATTTAATTATCCTGTCTTTCCAGAGAGATTTCTGAAAAACAGCAACTTTTCAGAGCTGGAAAATAATAATTAAAAAAATAAATAAAACCCAGGCATGACTAGAAAGGAAAATGAATGTGAAAGCACCACCTTTTTACATTACAAGTCTGAACCACTTGCCATCTTATGGGACTGAATAAAGCTACAGTACTTAAAAGTTGATTGCAACAATCCATTAAGCCCCCCTAAAAAAATCAATACTCTCACCTGTACCTTAAATTTTAATGAGATAGTATGCTACCAGCAGCTCAATGGGGTTTAGGGGCTGACATAAGTATGTGTTTCATTTGACCCTACCTGAGGGCCTCGACAGACGACTAATACAGTCATCTTGGAGGCAGGGAAGAGGAGGGGCAGCCGCATGAGCGGCACCCCTTCCTATTCCCAAGGTTGCCCTCGGAGCAGCCAGCCCTCCGCACGGCCAGCGCTCCCAGGGCAACCTCCCACCGCAGCGTCTGGACACGCTGCGGTGGAAAAGTCAGGGAAAGTGCGCCCTACGCGTTTAGGGTGCACTTTCCCTGATTTCTGAAAGGAGTGCTATTTTTGCGCTCCTTTCAGGGACGCTGCCGGAGCACCACCATGCGGAGGCTGTGGTCCCGTGGCGCTCCATCCCAGGGTGTCCCCGACGCCCTGGTATGCTTCCCCCCTGAGTTTTGTGTGTGTGTCTTATCTTTAATTGTACAAATCCTGTCTGAAAACAGTAAGGATACAAACTCCAGGTGTTCTGAGATGGTCAACGTTTAAAAACCATATAGAAATACATTATTTTTCATATCAGAAACAAAAACATTTTGTATTCCTATGTGGTTTTAAGGGATTAAGGGCCTCGGCAGACGACTAATACAGTCGTCTTGGAGGCAGGGAAGAGGAGGGGCAGCTGCACGAGCGGCACCCCTTCCTCTTCCCGAGGTTGCCCTCGGAACAGCCAGCCCTCCGCACGGCCGGCGCTCCCAGGGCAACTTCCCGCCGCAGCGTCCGGACACGCTGCAGCGGAAAAGTCAGGGAAAGTGCACCCTACGCGTTTAGGGTTCACTTTCCCTGATTTCTGAAAGGAGCGCTATTTTTGCGCTCCTTTCAGGGACGCCGCCGGAGTGCTGCGGTGCGGAGGCTGCGGTCCCACGGCGCTCCATCCCAGGCCGTCCCTGAAGCCCTGGTGTATTCCCCCCCATAGTTAGTATTGTCCTGTCTTTTTTATTACCTATAATTTATTTGCATTTATATATTTAGCCCTGAGGAAGGGCTTTTTCCATATAGGTTGAAATACATTTGTTTTTTTTGTTTTTTGTTTTTTAAAGAAACAAACTGTTGACCATCTCAGAGCATGTGGAGCTTGTGTCCTTACTATTTTCAGATTTTGACATGATTTTCAGTAGTCCCTTCACTAACAAAAACTTGTCTGCCAACAGACAGCATACCACATCCTTGATCACCTTTTATTAATAAGGTGACTTCAAACATGTCACCAAAAGAAATTATTTAAGAACCTTGAGATGGGGGGGGGGGAATGAAAGGACAAATTTGGCACAACACTAGAAGCAAAAGAAGCAAAGGTTATTCCTGTTAGTAACAGTGCATTTTCCTGAATTTTGGAGTGTGTATGAACTCCAAATGGCCCCAGATGTACTCTGCAGTGGACCCCTTGAGTGCCTCCATGGCATGGCAAAGACGTCATGCCCAGGTCACTTGGAAACTGGAAAATCCCCAATCCCCATAGTCAGGTAGATATGGACAATCATCACCTCCATAATCAGAAGGATGGGCAATGATGGCCTAGATGCCTCACCTAATAGGCCAGCTAACAACTTAATCCTCTCCCATTTCCCCTTGAATATTGCCAGACCAGATTATCTTTGTCCAGGCTTCAGCCAGACAATCAAACACCTTTGTCCAGACTCCAGCCAAGCAATTAAGCACCTTGCCAGGTGCTAGGTTGAGCCCTTAAAAACCCCTGGAATTCTCCCCTCAGTGTTGCTAGTCTGAGTTCAGGGGGACACTGCATCACTTTGTACTCTGATCTAGTTACCAGCACCTACGTTCAACTCACATTCTTGGAACTGTTGTGTCTCACACGACTTCACCCAGTTGGATTCTGGAGAAGGCTTCATCTGTAGTAAGTATCACCCATAGTGTTGTCTCTGAACCTTTCCAAGCTAACTCCTAATCCCTAAACCTTGAATGAATGTGTGCACATATGTGAATTTCTGTGTGAATTTCCTCTTTAATAAATAACACTTTAATTGGAGAATTCTGTCTCTGCATCAATTCTTAGATCCCCTGGACTCTTGGTATACACGTGGAAGATAGTCTCACAGTGTCCTTGTAGCTGACCCCCTATTGATTTGAGCTAATATAAAATTCCCCTTCATAGACTTTTGGCTACACCTGTGTATATGTTTAGGAGCAGTGTTGAATCAACAGAAAGAGGAAAGCATGCTAGCCTGACCACTACCACCACTCCTTTCCAGTTCTGTCACTTGTCTCATTTTGAAAGTGACAAATCTGAACAGGAGACTTTATACTATGTGTGCAAACTTTCCACATGATGGGAGTCTTGATGGGGCAAACTCCTAATCTTCTGATGATATTCCATGCATAATGGAAGCCTCTCAGACACAAATAAATGAATAGGACAAAATTTCTTTAAACATCTACTGCTAAATTCCTTCCATCAACTTGGAAAAAGTACTTTAAAATGGAAATTTGTTGTATTGTCTCTCCCTATATTAGTCTATATTAGTCTCTCCCTATACCAACCTGCATGGGTTTTAAGATTTACAGAGAAAGGCTTTGTCTCAGTCCTGCCGCCATCACAGGCTCACTTGGTGAGGACATGAGAAAGAACCTTTATTAGTGGATGCTCCCACTTTCTGGAATGCCCTTCCATGGAAGGCTTGACTAGTCTCCCTCTTTGCTTTCCTTTTGCCACCAGGCAGACATTTTTATTCAAAAAGGCTTTTAATACTAATCATTGGGCCTCAGCAGACGGCTTATTGAGCAGTCTTGGAGGCCCGGAAGAGGAGGAGCCACCACACGAGCGGCACTCCTTCCTCTTCCTGAGGTCGCCCTGGGAGCTGCCAGCCCTCCGCACGGCTGGTGCTTCCGGGGCAACCTCCTGCCACAGCGACCGGACACGCTGCGGCGGAAGAGTCAGTTAGGGCGCACTTTCCCTGACATCTAAAAGGAGCGCCAATTTGGAGCTCCTTTTAGGGACACCGCAGGAGCGCCGCGGTGCAGAGGCTCCGCTCCACTGGCGCTCCGTCCGACGGCGTCCCGGAAGCAGTCGTCTGCTTCCCCCTATTGTAAGGGAGGATTTATATGGTGTTTTTTTGTTTTTTTTTTTAAAACCCTTTTGTATGTTTTTGCTATTTTATACTATTTTAGCTAGATGATTTTAATTGTTTTTATTTTTTGCCTTTAAAGTTTTTAAACAATTTTATCTGTGAACTCCCTTGGCTTCTTTCTGGATGAAATGAGGCATAGAAATGAAAATAAATAAATAAATATTGACTTCAAGTCTACAGGGATGATCATTTTACAATACATGTACCATACATTTTTACCATTTTCATAAATGGAAATATGTGGTACACTGAAAATATTGTAAAATAGTCATTCCTGTAGACTTGAATTCAGTATCCACGTTTTGCTGGCATCTTAAGAATCCCACAGCTATTATTCAGAATTTGAGACTATTTGAAAGCTTGAACGAAAGTTCCAAATAAAATTAAAACGTGAACATTTTCCCCCACCTCAAAAACTTCTTAGCACAAGTCCAAACCTAATTTTTGAAAGCAAGTCCCATTGATCACAATCAATGACTTGGAAGCTTTTCTGAACACTTTATGCTTGAATTTATGTGAATAATGCTCTCCAGACTCATTGTCACATCTAACAGATTGATCCATTAAGACTAGAATGTGTCAGGCAACAATTTAAATAAAAAGTAGCACTGTTCTTTCTGTATATTATGCTATATATTCCATTCTATCACTTAGTACACTGCATTGTCAAAAGAGAGCTGACACAACCTGATGTAAAATGATAGAAAGTTGTGATGGATGCTGCATGACACAATGTAATTACAAAGGAAGCCATCAAAAGAACATTAGATTTTCTGCAAACACCAGTTCCTACACACACAATGTCTAATCAACTAAAAGCAGATATTTCAAACTCTAAGTGCAGAGGAATGAAAATCTAATACACATTTGATTAGGTGGCAACAGAAGAGAGAAGTTTTTGGCCTTTTTATATTTGTCTGGCAAAATACAACAATTAATAGGATAAATATATACATTATGGTAAAGTCTGGAGAGAAAAATTAAGGTAATCTCTGAAAACCTCATGTAGGTTATCTGAGATTATGGTGCAATCCTTTCTATTTTCCTGTCCTAAATGCATAGATATATAACAACCATAAAAAACATTTAAATTACCTTTACAGCCCTAAATGGCTTGGGTCCAACCTATCTTTGGGACTGCCTCCTTCCGTATAATCCACCCCACACACTAAGGTCCTCTGGGAAGAATTTATTACTACCTATAAAAATTAGATTATCAGTAACTGCCCAGAGGACCTTTTCAGCTGTCACTCCCAGACTTTGGAATGGCCTGCCAGATGAGATCCATCACTTGACCACCTTTAACAGCTTTAAAAAAAGCTGTTAAGATGGGTCTCTTCTGGCAGGCCTTCCCTGAGTAGATTACTGGCCTCTGAAAATAATTATATCTGTCCCTGATTTTTGCTACATCTATTTTAATTTATTTGTCATTTACTGTAATTTATTGTAGTTTGTTATTTTTAATCATGTTTTTAAACTTGATTGTTTAATTGTATTTTTTGGGGGATGGGATTGTTCATTTTATTGTGTAAGCTGCCCTGGTTGCATTTTACAGAGAGGCGGGATACAAATAATTTTTATTATTATTATTAAATCATGCTTTTATATTTACACATATTTTCATAAGTATTGCACACATCTGTAACAATCTATATTCACTTTCCCAGTGTATGTGTCTCTGTGTTGTGTGCCTTCAAGTTATTTCAATATATGGAGACACTAAGGAGATTATCACATTCTATTTAAAGGGATACTCCCTTTAATTTAAAAAGTGGGTGTTATCATACTCAGCCACAGTGGGGTGACTGCAACCACTATGCAGCTTGGATCCCAACCTCATTTATCTAGTGGCTTTTCAAAAACAGCAAGCTCCTGTTTTTGAAAAGCTTCTGGATAAGTGTGCTGGGATCTGTGCTACATACAGGTTGCACTCACCTGCCTGCAGCTGAGTGTGATAACACCAATTTTTAAAATTAAATACAACTGTATCCCATTAGGGATAAGTCACTTTAAATAGAATGTGATAATCTCCATAGGCAAATCTATCATACGGTTTTCTTGGCAGGATTTGTTCAGAGGAGGTTTGCCATTGCCTTCCTCTGAGGCTGAGAGTATACGACTTTCCCAAGGTCACCTGGTGGGTTTCATGGTCAAGTGGGAATTGAACCTTGTCTGCAGAGTTGTAGTCGAATGCTTAAACCACTATGCCATGCTGGCTCTTATTCATGATCCCTACATAGAGCCTCTATAGACTGGCCCAAAGGGCTGGCCTGGAGGCAGAGATGGGGAGGGGTAGCCGCACGCTGGTTGCCCCAACCCCATGCAGGCAGCATCCTGATGCCACACACTGTTATGCATGGCATGCAGCATCAGGATGTTCTTCCAGTGCAGCATTTTGACATGCTGTGCTGGAAGGGGTGCTAAAGAGCTGCATGCCAGTTCTTAGGGTGGCCTTTTGCCTCCCCTGAAAGGAGCGGCATTTTACCACTCTTTTCAGGGTGGCAAAAGGGAGGATTGGGGCCACAGCATGAGGCAGCAGCAGCCTTGATCCTCTGCTTCCCAGGGTAGCCTAGAGCCACCCATCTGCAGCCCCCAATATTCTCAATTGTAATACTATTGCCACAATGGTAACTGCCTCCCAACCTACTTTACTAGGCATCAGCCACACTAACAGAAGGAAGTCCATTCTGCTGGTGATCGAGATCCAGATGTATGATGATTCCACCCCCGTCCTGCCAATAGCAGGCTTTCAGTTCATAATGGTGCCCAGGGAGGCTTCTTACTGGGGTGTTTGCTTAAGTAAGTTTTAAATGGTTTTATATTTTCAACTTAGATTTTTAAGGATTTTACTTTGTTTACTTGTTCTATTAATATTATGTTATAATTGTGATTTAAAACTGTATGGTTTTGTTGTTTTTGTTTTTGTGCATCTTTTTTGAGCCACCTTGGTCCAATGCAAATATAACTTCCTTTCATAACTTGTCATACAACACAGAAAAGTTGGGAAGTAAACGAGCATGACCTACTAAGCATAGAACCATAGGGGACAGACCTGCATACACTGATCTATCCCTCTACACCACTGTAGCCCTCAGTTTTGTTCAATTTTTGAAAGAAACACTGGTTACAGCTACACCACCTAATATGAGCACTCCACTATAGAGAAGGGGATGTGTGCGTGTGTGTCTCTGTGTATAGTGTTGTTAACTGCTTTTGAGTCCATCTCGATTCATGGTGCCCCTGTGGATAAGACATCTCTAAGACCCTCTATCCTCCACTTCTCTGATTAGGTCCTGCAAATTCATACCCATGAACTCCTTAATAGAGTCCATCCATCTAGCATGTGGTCTTCATCTTTTTCTACTTCCATCCACCTTTCCTAGCATCATTGTCTTTTCCAATGAGTCATGCCTTCTCATGATGTAGCCAGAGTATGACATCATGACTTCCAGGATGATTTCAGGCTTGATCTGTTCTAGGACCCATTTGTTTGTTTTTTTGGCTGTCCACAGTATCCTCAGCACTCTTCTCCAGCATCACATTTCAAAAGAATTTATTTCCTTCTTATCTACTGTCTTCACTGTCCAGCTCTCACATCTGGGCATGGTAATAAGGAATATAATGGCTTATACAATTCTAACATTTGTGCTCAGTTGTATATCTTTACTCTTTATGATTTTTTTCTAGTTCTTTCATAGCTCCCCTCCTCATTCCTAGTCTTCTGATTTCTTGATTGCAATACCAACAATAATACACAGAATATTTGAAATTTACCCACACTCCCTGTACCTCTTAGCTTTGGATGCATGAAACAGCAATGACACACGGTGATTATATTCCCTCTTCACTTAAACAAGGGAGTTTGTATGTGGCCATCCAGATGTTGTTGAATTACAATTTTTAGTAACCATAAAAAGCCTAGCCAATGGTGAAAAAAGGTGGGAACTACAATTCAAAAAACAAACAAACACCCAGGTTTTAATTGATTTTGTACAAGGCAAAAAGGTACATATAAGTTAAAGAAATAAATAAGTAAATAAATAATTAGAAGAAGAGATAAATGACAGGTGAGATGATGGACATCTTTAAATAGCTGAAGGAAAATATTCTAGCAGATGGACCAAGATTGGTTTCTGCTGTTCCAAAAACCAGAACACAAACTAATGGATTCAAATTACAAGAAAAGAGATTCTACCTAAACAGTAGGAAGAACTTCTTTACTGTAAGTCTTATTTGACAGTATAGATGGAAAGAATATTAAAAAATTATGAAAATATGATAAAAAAAACATGGTTTTTGACTTTCAAGAAATGGTGTCGAGAAGGACTCTAAACTTCAGAGAAGCTTTGCAGATCAGGGCTTATTCTGCACAAAATTTGCACATGGTTGTTTTGCACAGAAACAGCATTTTCTACATAGAAAATAGTTCTGCAATAAATTAATATTTTTTTTTAATAGAAAATGCTATTTCCATCTCCATAAATCTATGTTTCTAACTCCTTCGAGCTTCTTTCCATTATTGTTTTCATTCATTATTGCTTTCATTTCATTTTGGTTGTTTAAATGTCGTATATACAATTCCCTGTCTTGCAACAGCCCTCAGTAAGAGATGTTCTATCCATGTTCAAATTTGCTTTGCTCCTTTTATCAACTGAACAGCTTTTCCATGCCCAACTGTCTAGGCTTCTACAATTGTCTTATTATTTCCTGTTCTTCAGATCTAAGCCACAGACTATCTCTTTGAAAACTATTTTTCATTATACTACTTTTGTAGTTGAGTCTCCTTATTTGGGGGTCTTTAAGAAGAGTTTGGATAGACATTTCTCAAGAAAATTTTAACTGTATCTTTCTGCATGGAAAGAGATTAGATGGCCCTTATTTTTTGTAAGTCTCGGTTTAGTGTCTTGTTTGATGGGTCTTTCTTAAGTTTTAGTTCAGTTTCTTTTAAATCTTCCATTAATTTATTATCTTTTAGTCGCTCAGTCCTGTTTTTCCTAATTTCTTGTGGAATAAGGTGTCCCCTTATTACTGCCTTGCTGGCATCCCAGATGACATGGGCTGGCAAATTGGCACTATTATTTCCTTTAAAATACAAGTTTATTTCTTTTCTTAGCCTTTGTATAAATTCCTCATCATTTAAAAGGTAATCTTTCAGTTTCCAATTAAAGCTTTTTGTGTTTGATTTCATTTCTAGCAGTATAGCGTTATGGTCTGAGAGTGTTCTAGGACTCATTTCTATTTTTAAAATATCTCTACTAAATTCCTTTGTGGCACAAATCATGTCAATTCTGGACCAGGTTCTGAATCTATTGGAGAAAAATGTATAATCTTTGTTATTGTCATGACACCATCTCCATAGGTCTACAAGATTGAGGTTCTCTAATAGTTTAAAAGCTGATATTGGTAGTTTGCCTTGAGTAGGCTTTTTGGGGGTTTGACCTGTCTATGAGTGGGTCCCAGACCCCATTCCAATCTCCTGCTATCATTATTTTCTCATAGTCTAACCTTGTAATTTCCTGATAGAGCTTTTTAAAGAACTTTCCTTTATTTTCATGGGGTGCATAAAGATTGATTAATAACATTTTTTCTCCTTGATATAATAATTTAATTGCTAAGTATCTACCTTCAGGATCTTTCAAAATTTCTTTTGCTTGCCCTTTTATGCTAACGTAGATTGCTACACCCTTCTTTTTTATCTTTGTTACTTGCTTCAAAATGTTCTCCTAGATTTTTATTCTCTAACACATGTTTATCTTTGTCTTTGATATATGTTTCTTGAATGCATATCTGCTTTCTGTTTGTTAAAATAATGAAATATTTTTCTTCTCTTAATTTTTGAGTTTAGACCTTTTATATTCCATGAGATTAATTTCATTTTGACTTAATATTTGGATTTTCTCTGTTTCCCCCCCCCCCTTTCCTCTTCCCTGTTTGTGTTTGTTTTTTTACATAATGCTTGTCTACTTGATTATCTTCTTGGGGGGTTCTTGCTCTTGCTTCTGAGTCTTGTTCTGAGTCTAATTCTCCTTCACCGGAAGATGATTGATCATTTGAATCATCTGAATCCCCAGACTTTTGTTCCTGACTGGTTTTCATAGACTCTTTCCCTGATCTAGTTTCCATTCTTGACTTTGTATGTTTTTTTTTTCTTTTGTCCTTTTACTTAGTTCCTTTGTAATCTCTGAAGTTTGATTCTCTTTATTTTTGAATAGGAAAGATTTCATTTTTTCTTCTGAATTAATTACTACTCTTTCTTTCCTCCATGTGAAGGACAAGCCCTCCGTTTTTCCCCATTTATATTTAATATCATTTTGTCTTAAGAATTCTGTTATTGCAGTGTAGTCTTTTCTTTTCCTTAATGTTTGTATAAGGATTACTTTAAATTTTTTTACTTCTTTTCCCTCCACTACAAACTTCTTATTTTGGTTCACTTCTAGAATGACATCTCTCACCCTTTCCCTTACAAAATTTATCATTATATCTCTTGGTAAATTGTGTTTCCTTGCTATCCATGAGTCTATTCGGTACAAATTATTTCCAAGTCCAGTTGTTCTCCTGACCAATCTAGAAATTGAGATAAAGCTGGGATTATTTTTGTAACTAGATTTTCATTTAGTTGTTCTTCCACTCCCCTTAATTTTAATGCTCTCCTATAGATGCACATTTCCAATTTTGTAATATGTTGTCCGTCTAGTATTTGTTTAGATTCTATATTCCCTGACCTTTTATCTAGTTCTTCTGTTAATTCTTGAATTTCTATTACTCTCTTATTCAGTATTTTAACCTCTCCTGTAATTTTTGTAAGGGTTTCCTTAAATACAGTTAGTTCTTTTTGAAGATCAGCCTTGAGTTCTTCTTTCATGTTTTTAATCTCTTCCCTGATATTTGCAGTTATCTCAGCTTTTAGGTCACTCCCTATCTTTTTTAGTTCTTCCAGAAGGGAGAAGTTCTCTCCTTCCTTTGGTTGTTCTCTGCTAATGGTAGCAAAGTTTGAGGGGTTAGGAGAGTTTCCTAATTGGTTTAATAATTTGGTGTTGTCTTCCATTTTTTTTATTATTTTATTTATTATTTATTATCATTATTCTCCCTTTAATATATTAAATATTTACAAAGGTAGCCAAGTTAAATCCCTTATGGAAAGGCTTTAATGGGCGAGTCATTTAGATCATGCTGGAAAAAAATGGTCAAAATACGAAGTGAATTAAAAGTTGGTAGTTAGTTCTCACAAGTTAGGCTTTCCTCTTTACAGAGAATTTTTATTATTGCTGTTTTTATTATTATTATTATTATTATTATTATTATTTAATATTATATGAAGAAAGGAAAAATAAGAGAATCCTTGTTTTGTTAGTTTCCTCCTTCTCCCCTTTGGAACTGCAAATGCTTGAGACACTGTTAGAAATTGGCTTGAGTCCTCCTCTTCCTCCTCCTCCTCCTCCTCCTGGCTGCTGTTGAGGAAAGTGAGTTGCTTGGGCGGTTTTAAGGCTGTCTGTGCGCTCACTCTGGCTTCCTCTTCCTCTTCCTCCTGGCTGCCGGTGAGGAAAGTGAGTTGCTTGGGCGGTTTTAAGGCTGCCTGTGCACTCGCTCTGGCTTCTTCTCCTCCTCCTCCTGGCTGCTAAAATAAGGGATTATTTCAATTCTAAAATCTCACAACAGATAGCAAATAAAATGAAATTCTTAAAACAAAATTATTTTGAACATGCCAACAAAACAGGTAAATGGCTTGCATACAAAGTGAGAAAACAAAAAGAAAGGAGAATGATATTGAAACTGATAGATAAAGGAAAAGAATACACACAACAAGACAAAATTAAACAAATAGAGACATCTTATTTCAAGAAGTTATTTCAATCAGAGAATATATCACATTTAAAAAAGAGTGGCAATTCAAGAATTTATCAAAAAGTAACAAATTCCAAAATTTGAAGAAGACTGCAAAAAAGAACTGAATAAACCAATAACTAGAGAAGAAATAAGTAGCACAATACAAAAATGGAAACAAAACAAAGTCCCCAGACCCGATGGTTTAACAGCAAAATTTTACAAAATATTTAGTAATAAACTAATTGAGCCACTGATGCATACAATAAGAGAAATAGACAAGGACCTCTACCTCAAAACATGGAGAGAGGCAATAATAACATTAATACCAAAAGAAGATAAAAACATAAACCAGATAGAAAACTACAGGCCTATTTTGCTGTTAAACCTAGATTATAAGATCTACGCAACAATCTTAGCAGACAGATCAAAAAAAGAACTAACATCATGGGTACATGAAGACCAGGCGGGTTTTCTTCCCGGCTGACAAATCAAAAATAACATTACAACAATTATTGATATCTTAGAGTATTATGAAAAGAAAAGAGAAAAGAAATTAGGCATTGTATTAATCAATCTGGAAAAAGCCTTTGATAACGTTGATTGGATCTTTATGAAAGAAACCCTAAAGCAATGTGATATTGGGGAAAAAGTGCAAAATTGGATTAATGTAATCTATCAACATCAATCGGCACAACTTAATATCAATGGGGAGAAATCAGAACAATGGACTGTTAACAGAAGAACACACCAAGGTTGTCCCCTCTCCCATCTTTTATTTATCACGGTGATGGAAGTTATTTTGAGGAAAATTAGGAAAGATAACAATATCTTTTTTTATATAAATTTTATTAATCATTAAAAAAACACACACAAAACAAAGAAATACAGCAAGTGGTATAGCACCACATTCCTTATAACAGCTTGTTTAACATACAAAAAAGAAGAAAGAAAAAAACCCTACAACCTTATAACCAATATTACATCATTCATATCCTTTCGGAGCAGATATCACTATTTCCATAATAAATTTGTTTTAATATCCCCAATTCCTCATAATCTCTTTCCATTTCATCTCATATTGCTGTAACGACTTTCCAGCAGCATGCATTGATAAGCTATCCATCAAGGCTAATTCTTTAAGCTTATCATGCCATTCCTTTATATCTGGGATCAGATCAAGTTTCCAATAATGTGCATATACAATTCTTGCTGCTGTCAACATATAGAGTACCAAGCTTTGTTCATCCTTATTCAAATTTTCCTTGATACCACCTAGAATATTTAACAAATATAGCTCCGGTTTTAGAGGTAAGGTTTTCTGTAACATTTTTTCCCATGATTCCATGGATCTCTTTCCAATATTTCCTAACCTTTTTACACTGCCACCACATGTGATACAATGTTCCCAAATTTGTCTTGCACTTCCAACATAATTTACTTCCCCCTTTCTTCATTTTTCCCAACCTTGTTGGGGAAAGATACCACCTATAAAAAATTTTATAATAATTTTCCTTTAACGTATTACATTTGGTAAATTTTGTGGTGTCTCGCCATGATTCCTCCCAGTATTGTAGAGGTATGGGATTTCCTATATTCTGCGACCATTTGATCATATTTGGTTTTATTGTTTCCTCATGAAATTCCAAATTAATTAAAGCTCTATACATTTTGCCTATCCATTTCCTTTCATATTGTCTGAGTAGAATATCAAAATTATTAAAGCCAAGTTCTATACCTTGTTGGGCCATATCTTTTTTAAAATCATGCTTAATTTGAAAATAATTCAACCAATTTATTTTGACTCCCTCTTCCCATAGGGCTTCTTTTGATTTCAATTCAATTCCTGCCTGTGTTGTCCTTTCATATATTAACCACGTTTCATTTGACAGAGCTTCTGCCCTATGGTATGCCTCCTGTGAGGATACCCATTGTGGTATTCATCTCCAGAGTTTTCCTCTATACTTCTCCCAGATTTTAAATAGAGCCTTTCTTACAGAGTGTTTATTAAAGTTCCTCCACAATTTGGGTTCCCCATACCCTATTTGCCTGTGCCAGCCTCCTTCGAAACCAATACCTTCCAAATGCAGTAATTTTACATTTCTTAAAGAAACCCAGTCTCTTATCCATGCAAAAGCACACGCATCATAATAAAGTTCTAAATTGGGAAGGCCCATTCCTCCCCTCTCCTTCCTATCTTGCAAAGATGACAATTTTATCCTAGGTTTTTTACTCTGCCATATAAATTTTGCTATATCCCGATTCCATTTTTGAAATGGTTTTTTTGATATAAGAATGAGGATTGTTTGAAATAAAAACAGCATACGGGGTAGCACATTCATTTGTATAGTAGCTATCCTTCCTAATAATGATAATTGTTGATTATTCCAAGAATTCAGATCTGTTTTGATATGTTCCCATGTCTTAATATAATTGTTCTTGAATAATTCCTTATTATTTTTTTGGTAATTTCTATTCCCAAATACCTAATCTTATCCGTTAACTGATATTCTGTTTCTTTTTTTCAAAGTGTCTATTTCAGTTTGTGAGAGGTTTTTAGTCAACACTCTTACGTTTGTTTACCTTAAATCCTGCTAAGTCAGAAAACTCTTCCAGGATTTGTTCTAAGATTTTTATATTATTTGCTGGATTTTCTAAAAATATAACAAGGTCATCCACATAAGCTTTTAGACAGTAGTTATATCTTTTTATCTTTGGAAATTGTATCCATTGATCTTTCCTTATTTTAACATTTAGTATTTCCATTACCATAATAAACAGTAATGGGGAGAGCGTGCAACCTTGTCTTGTGCCCTTATTGATGTTTATAAATGTTGTTTTTTTCATTATTTACACTGACTTGAGTCATTTGATTAGTATAAATATCCCTAATCCAGTTTATAAATCTCCCCTGGATTCCACTTTCTTCTAATACAATATCTAGAAAATCCCAGCAAACACTGTCAAAAGCTTTTTCAAGATCTAAAAAGACCATAATTAATTTCTGAGATTTCTCTTCTTCGTATTTTTCAATAATATCTATCACTGTTCTTACATTATCTTTGATATTTCTTCCAGGTAAGAACCCTGCCTGATCTTCGTGAATCCATTCCTTTAAGGCTGCTTTCAATCTTTTTGCAAGGATTGATGCATAGATTTTATAATCTACATTTAGTAGCGAAATTGGGTGATAACTATTGAGGTCCTCAGGGTCTTTATTTTCCTTATGAATCATAGTTATAAGTGAGTGTCCCCACAATTCTGGATATTCCCGATAATCAATATTTAGGCTCGTTTCATATAACACATTGTGTAAATCATCTTTAAATATCATATAATATTTAGGCGAAAGCCCATCTGGACCCGGAGCCTTATGATCTTTCAATTCGTTAAGCGCTTGATCAATTTCGTCTAAAGTTATAGGCCTGTTCAAATCTTTTAATACTGAGTCATCCAACTTAGTTAACTGTAAGTCTCTGATATATACTCGCATTGAAATCCTTTTACCTTGTTGTGCCTTGTCAGCCCTATATAGTTTACCATAAAAATCTTGGATTAATAATTTCATCTTGTTTTGAACACTTATTTCCTTACCTTCATGTCTCAATTTAACAATCACATTTCTTTCTTTTTCTTTTTTTTAATCTATGGGATAGCCACTTGCCTACTTTATTCACATTTTCAAAGTGATAATGCTTCACATATTTAATCTTATTTGCTATTAATTGCATTTGCAACTGATTAATTTGATTCTTAATTTCCTTAATCTCTTTTTGTATTTTTACCTTTTTAGGACTCTTTTTATGTTCTTGTTCTTTTTGTTGTAACTCTTGTAGGAGATATTTTTCTTTTTCTATTCTTTGTTTCTTCATCCTACTTTCCTGTTGTATCAGTATGCCTCTTAACACAACCTTACTGGCATCCCATACTATATGAGTTGGTGTCCCTTTATGCAGATTTTCCTGAAAGTAGAATTTTAGTTCCTGTTTCACTTTTTAATTTATCTCCTCGTCCATCAAAGTTGAGTCTTTTAGGCGCCAGGAAAATTCTCTTTTCCTGGGCCATATATATGTTCTTATTGGGGCATGATCTGATATAATCCTTGGCAAGATCTCTGTTTTAGTGATCTCTTTGATCAAAATTTTAGATGCGAAGATCATGTCGATCCTCAACCATGTTTTGTATCTATCCGAAAAGTATGTATAATCCTTTGATCCTCCTGAACTATTTTTCCATGTATCAATCAGATTACATTCTGATATCAATTCAAAAGCTGGGTCTGGTAGTTTTCCCTGGTATTTCCTTCTTTTTTCCCTAAAGGTAGATCTGTCTACCTCGGGATCTACCACCCCGTTCCAATCCCCTGCGATTAGAATCTTTTTGTACTCATATCCTCTAATTTTCTTCATTATATTTTTAAAGTAAACTGCCCTATTATCTTGTGGGGCGTATATGTTTACTAGTAGAACTTTCCCTATTTGCAGATCTAATTCTACCACTATATATAAACCTGCTTTATCCTTAAACAATTCTTTTGCTCTTATTGTATTTTGTACATATATCGCCACACCTTTTTTCTTTGAATTCTCATTTGAAGCTGCAAATACCTTCCCTAATTTCCTATTATCTAGATATTTTTCATCTTTTAGTCTCAAATGAGTTTCTTGTATACATACTATCTCATTTTTTTCAATAAAGCATGCATAATTTTTCCCCACTTAAATTTAGAATTTAGGCCATTCACATTCCATGATAACAGTTTAATCAACATCCTTTATTTGGGTTAAGATTAAAATATTTAAAATGTTTAGTATTTTCTATAATATGTTTTCCCTTTTTTACCTCTTTGTACTTTTCTTAAAAAATCCTTATTCTCTTGTTTTTTAAATTGCTTTTCTCTCCCTTGAATATTGGCTTCTTCCCCTGGCTCTATTAAGATATTATCCCCTTCTTCATATTCTCCCTCTTCTGTTCTTTTATTTGATTGTGTAACCTTGTCTGCTTGATCTTTCTTATTATCTTCTGCATCTGAAGAGTGTGATATGTCTCTAGAGCTTTCGTCTGTTTGAACTTCTTCCTGTTGTTCTCCTCCTTGTGTCCTCCCTTCTGCTCTCGTATGCATTCTTCGTTTTTTCCTATTTATCCTTTTCCTTTTTTCTTTTTCCACATGTAATGTTTCTGATGAGGAGCTGTCTTCTTTTCGTTGATTATCAAGGAAATCTTTCATTTTCGTTAATGAATCTATCACAAATTTTTACCTTCCTATGGAAAAAATGACCCCTTCCACACTTGCCCATTTTTTAACTAATACTGTTTTGTTTCAAATAATGAGTTAACTCTTGATAGCCCTTCCTCTTTTTTAAGGTCGAAGCCAGGATATCCCTAAAAATCTGTATTTCTTGGTCATCAATGTGACATTTTTTAAGATAACTTGTTTCTATTATTAAGTCCCGAACCCTTTCCCTCACAAAATGGATTACTATATCTCGAGGAAGTTTTCTCATTGATGCTATTCTAGAGTTAACCCTATATAATTTATCAACCTCAACATCAAGTTGTTCCATGGGCCATCCTATAAATTCCGCTAACGCCGGGATGACACGAGCTTGAAGTTCTTCCCTATAATTCTCTAATAAGCCTTGTATTTTAATTGCTTTACTTCTCAATTTGATTTCTACTATAGCCCTAAAAGCTTCTTGTTGTTGTTGTACCTTCTCTATTACATTTGTTTTCTTTACAAGAGTCTCTGATTTATCTTCTAACGTTAGGATCTTAACTTTTAAATCTTTTATTTCAGATGTAGTTTGTTGAAGACTGTTTTTAAATTCCTGTATTTCTTTATGAATTTCAGCCTTTATTTCGTCTTTCCATTCCTTAATTCCTGCTCTGATCTCTGCTCTAATTTCTGCCCTAATATCAAGTCTTAAACAGTGGATTTCTTCCAACAAAGTATTGCTTATGTCGCTATTTAGGACTTTAGATGCTGACAGTTCATCATTTGTATCCTTTGGCTCTTCCAAATTTATCTGGTCTTTGATATATTTTTCCGAGGACATATTTGTAATCTATATATTACTTACAATATAAAGCACTGTTATATAGTTATTTTAGCTTTACAATGTTTACCACTATTTCCTAAAGATTCCCTCTTAAGCCAAATATTAACGAAGTAGTACAATTATACTTTTTTTCCAAACAGCTATTTCACCAACACAGTTTGCCCCTAACTAATAACACTTTTTTACCCCAATTTTTCTTCCTGTCCTCTCCTTCATTCAAAGTAATAGGAGGAAAACTAAGAGAATATCCTTGGATAATGACTTGGATAATGACTTTACCGTCTATCTATCAAAATTTATCCAATTAAACACAAAGGAAACACCACACCTATATATCGATATCGACACTCTAGATCATTCCACTTCTCCCCTCTTTTTTTTGTCTATTCCTGGTGTGTGTGGCAGGATGCCCAAAGATATAATTACTTAATCAGAGAGGTTTTCTAAAATTAGATCCACAGTCCTTTACAAGTAATAAGTTATCCCTGGAGTGTTATTTTAGCTCCTGGCTCTCCTATCTCTTCTAAAATTGCTTCTCCATCAGAGGGGAGTCATTAAACGAAAAAGGAAAAAAGAGAGAATTTTTTTCCCCCAGGTCACCCTTTTCTATCAGGTCTACCCCTTTGATGGGAGAGAACTGGGGAGATGGTGGGGGCTCCTATCTTCTGCCCTCTACAAAAGATGCTTCCCCATCAGGGGTAATGACCATATAGAGAAGTCTCCCCCCTCTGTATAGGCCGCTTCCCCCATCGAATAAGGCTTGCACTTGGTGTTGGTTAGGGTCCCAGTGTACTCTTTCTCCACCTGAGCTATATCTCCCACCAACAACCGATCCATCTCCCCGTCAAAGAGGCTTGCCTGAGAGTGCCAGTGTGGTTCCCAGCTTCCTCCTCCTTCGCAGTTTCTCCTCCAAGGGAAGACCACACAAGATCGTTAGCCTGCCTCTTGTCATCTCCTTCCTTCTCAGAGGCCATTTTTCCTCCAGAGCAGGGGCCACTCAGGGGCATCACCGGCCTCCACCAAAGATGGAGTTGCTTCTTCCCCGGGGGGTTATGCTGGGATGTTGACACTCTCAGCACTTCTACACCATCCAAAATGCCCCTCTACCAAAAAGGGGGCCACACAAGGGCGTCCGTCGATCTCCCCACTTTTTTCCTCTTTTCCGACCTCAGAGCCGTGTCTCCTCCCAGAGCCAACACAGGAGTGCCAGTAAAGCTCCCGATCTCTTCTCTCCACTCTCTCCCAAGCCTGGGCCATGCAGGCACACTGGCAGGTCTTCCTCCGTCTGGTGGCAGTCGACAGGCATCCAGTGTCCACCGCCTCCCGCAAAGATAACAATATCAAGGGCCTACAAATTGGGAACTACAGCTACAAAACCAAAGCTTTTGCAGATGATATAGCATTCATTTTAGATGACTCAATTAAAAGTATAAAAAGGCCATGGGTTTCCCTCAACGAGATATGCAACTTAGCAGGGCTAAAAATTAATCTGTTAAAAAGTGGAATTATAATAAAAAATCTATCAAAAAAAGAGGAAATGAGACTAACACAAGAAACGGAAATTAGGATCATAATAATAAAAAAAACAAATATTTAGGCATAATTTTGACAAATCAAAATCGGGATCTTTTAGCCAACAACTATATAGCGACATGGCAAAAAATTAGAGAAAACTTAAACAAATGGAATTCAATACAATTATCATTAATGGGCAGAATAGCCCTAATACAGCAACATATTTTCCAAAAATGATGTACTTATTCCAAAATATCCCTATAATTACATCCAACTCCATTTTTAAAAAATGGAACAAAGATATTAGTGACTTCATTTGGGGTGGCAAAAAACCAAGAATAAAATTAAAAACTTTGCAAGACAAAAAAATGAAAGGTGGATTAGGACTTCCCAATTTACAAGCCTATTATGCTGCAGCAACTATTACTTGGTTAAAAGAGTGGTTCAAATTAAAAAATAAATGTTTATTAATATTAGAAGGTTACGATTTAAAGGAAGGTTGGCATAAGTTCCTCCAATATGAAAATGAAATAACAGATGGTGAGTTTAATAAACAATTAATAAGGTAGGCATTAATGAAAATATGGCGGAAATATAAAAGATTTATTTATAACAAAATTCCTAGATGGATCTCCCCTCAGGAAGCTTTTCATAAAGAGGACAAATTAACATTAGGGAAATGGCTGACATATGACGACATTTTAGTTAAATCCACAAAAGAAATAAAAATTAAATCTAATAAAGAACTAAATGAAGAAGGTTTTAAACTGCAATGGTTAGCGTACTTTCAAATAAAGGAAAGATTCAAAATTGATAAGGAAACAATAGGAATAGAATTAGATAAGCATATGTTAGAAAAGATCATGGAAAAGGGAGAAAAACATATGATTTCTAGACTCTATAAACTAATACTGGATATTGACTTAAAAGAAGAAACGATAAAAACTTCAATGATCAAATGGATGCAGGATTTTGGAGAAAACATTGAATTAGCAACTTGAGATGAAGTGTGGCTTAAAAATTTAAAATTCACAAAAAGTTCTCAGCTGATTGGAAATTATTACAAGATGCTGTACAGATGGCACCTCTCCCCAGAAAAATTGGCCAAAACAAACAGCAAAATAGACAGCACATGTTGGAAATGCGGGAAGGACAATGCAAATCTGCTCCACATGTGGTGGGATTGTCCAATAGCAATCGACTTTTGGGAGCGGATCCACACAAGAATTCAGGGCACATTTCAAATTAAATTCAACATGGACCCTAAACTCTTTTTACTAAATATAACAACTGAATTGAAAGAAAAGATAAACAAGGAAGAAATGGGTGTTATCCTATATATGATTACTGCGGCAAGGCTAATACTTGCCAAACACTGGAAAGCAGTAAAGGGAAACCTTGAACATTAATGAGAAATTAAACTTTATGACTTAATACAAATGGACAAATTGACAATGATGTTAAAAAACCAAACGGAGGACAAATTTAAGGATAAATGGAAAAAAGTAGAACACTTATGGTCTTGTTAAAAAAAAAAAGTTAGACAATAAACGTCTTATAATCACTTTTATTCCTTTGCAAACCTCATGCACTCTCCCCTATCTTCTTGCTCCTATCTTTCTCACCCTTCCACATATTTAGCCTAGGAAGAATGTATAAGAAATGTTATTCAGCCTAACAGCTCTTTATATGTTTTTTTTAACGTTAATTAATACCCTTATAAAGCATCAGGTTCTTTGTACGATTTATGTAAATGGAAATTGAGATATACAATTGTAATACTCCTCTTAAGTTAAATAACTGGGAACTCCTTCTGAGAAGTAATGAATTTGTTATGTTGTGTTTCTTTTTAACATTGTATAAAAAAATCAATTAAATAAAATATGAAAAAAAAAGATATTAGATGGCCATTTTCAGCCCTATTACTTCTGCATTATCTCTGCCAGCTGTTACCTAAAGAGACTGTTCTGTGGGGTGCCTTCCCCAATGTCAATGTACACAGTAGTAGGTGGGAGAAAATAATCTCAGTGGCGAATGTGAATACAAACTGGAGAAAAGGAGGAAGGATTCCTACTTACAATAGTAGCTGATGTCTTCCATGTTAATGGAATTAGTGATTACTAAAAGTCAGCATGGGTTTTTCAAAAACAAGTCATGCCAAACTAATCTTATCTCTTTTTTTGAAAGAGTCACAATATTGGCATATGAAGTGAATGCTGTGAATGTAGCATATCTTGATTTCAGTATGTCCTCTGACAAAGACCCCCTTGATATCCTTGCAAAAAAGTAAAATGTGGGCTAGACAGTACAACTATCATGTGGATTTATAATTGGTTGATTGACTGAACCCTAAAGGTACTCAACAATGGTTCCTCTTCATCCTGGAGAGAAGTGACTAGCAGGGTGCCACAGGGTTCTGTGTTGGGCCCAGAGCTATTTAATTTTTTCATCAATGACTTGGATAATTGAATAGAGAGTATGCTTATCAAAATTGCAGAAAACACTAAATTAGGAGGGGTAGCTAATACCTCAGAGAACAGGATCACAATTCAAAGTGACCTTAACAGATTAGAAAGTTGGGCTCGAACTAACAAAATGAATTTCAACAGGGAGAAATGTAAGGTACTACGCTTAGGCAGAAAAAAGGAAATGGACAGATATAGAATGGGTGACACTGGACTTGATGGAAGTACATGAGAAAGGGATCTAGGAGTCTTAGGGCCTCTGCAGACTGCTAGAAATGGTGCAAATTGAGTCCACATTAACTGCCCTGGCTCAGTGTCATTGAGCCTTCTCTGTCAGAGAGCTCTGGTGCCACAATAAAATACAGTTCCCATGATTCCCTAACCCTAACCCTTAAAGTGGACTCAATTTTCACTATTTCTGGCAGTCTGCAAAGGCACATAAGGCCTAAGCAGACTGCCAGAAATAGTGCACATTAAATTGAGGCACTGCCCTGGCTCAGTGCTAGGGAATCATGGGAACTGTATTTTTTTCTGGGACATTGAGCCTTCTCTGTGAGAGAGCTCTGGTGCCACAATAAAATACAGTTCCCATGATTCCCTAGCACTCAGCCAGGGCAGTGCCTCAATTTAATGTGCACTATTTCTGGCAGTCTGCAAAGGCCCTTAGTGGATCACAGGTTAAACATGAGTCAGCAGTGTGATGTGGCAGCTAAGAAAGCCAGTATAGTGTATAGTGTCTAGGAGTATAGTGTCTAGATTGAGGGAAGTATATTCTGCTATTCTGCTTTGATCAGACATCATTTGGAATATTGTTTCCAGTTCTGGGCACCAAAGTTGAAAAAGGTTGTGGTCAAGCTGGAGCATGTCCAGAGGAGGGCGACCAAAATAGTGAAAGGTCTGGAAACCTTTGAGGACCAGCTTAGGGAGCTGGTTATGTTAATCCTGGAAAAGAGAAGGGAGATTGGTATGTTTAGCCTAGAAAAGAGAAGAGAAAGGGTGACACGATAGCCATGTTTAAATATTTACTCTAAAGACTAGTCTCCAGAGACTAGGGGGGGTTGCAGACTGCCAGAAATAGTGCAAATTGAGTCCACTTTTAGGGTTAGGGTTAGTGCTAGGGAATCATGGGAACTTTATTTTTTTCTGAGACATTGAGCCTTCTCTGTCAGAGAGCTCTGGTGACACAATAAACTACAGTTCCCATGATTCCCTAGCACTAACCCTAACCCTAAAAGTGGACTCAATTTGCACTATTTCTGGCAGTCTGCAACCCTCCTAGGAGACAGAGCATTGGATTCAAGCTACAGGAAAAGATTGCACCTTAACATTAGGAAGAGCTTTCTGAAGGTAAGAGCTGTTCAATTGTGGGACATGCTGTCTTGGAGAGTAGTGGAATCGCCATTGGAGGTTATGAAAGGGGCTGGATGACCGTCTGTTGAGAGTGCTTTGACTGTATATTACTCCAGGTCAGAGGGTTAGATAGGATTGCCCTGGTGGTCTCTTCCAGGTCTATGACTCTACAAGGGGGCATCATAAAGTTTTAATTAACACCTTTTTAAAAAAATACAGAAAGTTTGTTTTGATTTGTAGTTGTTAACTTGTCTCTACGTAATCACCATCCAGATTTACACATTTTCCCCAGCATTTATCAACCCTCTGAATATCGTTATTGTAGAAGTCTGCAGATTGCACCTTAAACCACTCTTCCACTTCATGAATGATGTCATCTCTGTCATCAAATTGGTGACCCTGCAATGGATTTTTCATTTTTGGGAAAAGGAAAAGTCACTTGGTGATGATGACACTGACAAAATTTCATCAATATGTCATAATAACTTCCGGGTGATAATTATGATTTTTTGATACCCCCTTGTACCTCTCCATCTTACACTTTAGTCACTTCTGGCACAACCTGTAACAAAAATAAAGGACACAATGAGTTGATTTTCTCAGCGTCATGCACATAGCAATCAATGATGATACTGACAAAATTTCATCAATATACCATAATAACTTCCAGGTGATAATTATATCCCCTCATAGGATTGAGTTTACCGCATTACACTCTTATAGTGCTGCTATTCCACTTTTACTGCTCTGGCTGCCTCCTGTTGCATTCTGAGCTTTGCAGTTCAGTGAGGCCTAACAGCTCCCTGGCTAAGAATTCTAAAAGCTTCTCCCTAAATTGCAAATCCCAGAATGCAAACAGGAGGCAGCCAGAGCAATTAAAGGAAATAGCAGCATTATAAGATTGTAGTGCGGTAATCTCCAGATTGAATCTACTCCAGGTTTTAGTCCATACTTTAAAGAAGCCACCCAACTTTCTGAACCCTATCATAAAAATAGCTCCAGAAATGTGGATAGTTCCGCTAAAGCAGGGGTAGGCAACCTTTCCCCTTTAAGGGCCGAGGGACTTCAGCTCCCAAAAGCCTCAGCCATGTTGGCCAATAGTCCCATGTTGGCCAATAGCTCCTGGGATTCTGGGAGCTGAAGTCCCTCAGCCCTTAAAGGGGAAAGGTTGCCTACCCCTGCTCTAAAGTTTGCTCTAATGCCTGAAGTATAGTCACTGATCCACTGGCATGGAAAGCACTAGTTATCCCTACCTGCTTAGCCTCAAGCTAAGTACTGTGCCTGAGGGTGCTGAGCTTCCTTCAAACTGAGCTGGAAGGCAGATTCTGTCGATGTCTAATAATCATTAGTTAGGGCCCAGGCCAAGGCAAATACATTCTACCCGCCTTCATACCATTACCTTTCCTTGCAGCTGTGCAAAAAGCTGCAAAGAAAAGAGAAAGCAGTAGAATTACATCACCAACACTTATACTAAGCCTGAATGTATAATCAAGGTTCAAGAGAAAACACAAGGCATACATAAGGGGTACTTAAGTGACATAAATAAGGAATATAATGATCTAGGATCATTTGCAGTGCAAGGGAAGGCACCATTTGAGTATATCTAGGTCACCCAACAGCCTAAGACTTTACTCAGCCAGCTTACAAATCAGAATGTGAGAGCTGTCACATCTATGTTAAATTATCACCATTCAAATGAGAACTGAGTACACAACCAAACTTTGGAAATTATGTTGTGTCAAAGAGAGATTAATATATGAAATGCTGAATCATTTAAACTACTGGCTATAATCAGTTTTCCCTTTGGCCAACATTTCTGACATCTGAAGTGTCATCCCCTTCTTGAATTCTGAGCATTATTGCTACCAAAGGACCAGCTTTCAAACACTCAGTGTTGTCTGACATGCGAGTAAACTCCTGAATTCAAAACAAGTAACATCATATTTCACAAAAGGATGATACAGATACATTTTACACCTGTCAACAACAAGCCCCAGAAGAACATTTGCACTGCAGAGGGCTTGAGAATAAAAACATTTTTTATGAAGTGATTTTCAGAACATGAAACATTTATAAAATACTTGAAAAAGCAAAGAATGGGCTAAGAAAAAGGAGTCAAATTATTTTACATTACACATTTCTCTCATTTAATATAATAACTTTTGTTCCCCCACATCCCATCAATTGTTCTATGAAAGTCAAAACAGACTCTTAAATAAATTTCATGGCTTCTGGGCTAACAGTTAAAAAAACCCAAAAAACACAACCCTTCATTTTCTCTGTTGACTCAGAATTCAGTTCTTGTCAGTGTGACTGTCCTAATAGACACAAACTAGTTTTCAGATGTTTAACTAGTGCAAAGGTCTTGGAATAAATCAGGTATCTTTTGAACATTAGAGTTGGGAATACAGTGGGCCCTTGTATCTGCTGGAGTTTGGTTCCAGGAGAGCTTCCATGGCAAGATCCTGGCTTAGCACTGTTATAGGATTTCTTAGAACTTGGATATCCTTGAGTTTTGGCAGATTATCGCACTACAGTTAAACCAAATTAAAAAGAGACTTAGCTCGCCCGAATTGAAGTAAAATTTGGGCTGCATCTGAATGCTATCACATGGATTTTGCCTGAGGGTGCTGAGAGCTCTGGTGCCACAATAAACTACAGTTCCCATGATTCCCTAGCACTGAGCCAGGACAGTTAAAATGGCCTCAATTCGCACTATTTCTCGCAGTCTGTAAAGCAGTTCTTACATATTATGAAAAATGGGGTGATGGGTAGACTGCAGTGGAAAGAAAAATAAGCTGCAATATGTATTTCTATATGTATAGTATGATCTTGAATATGAAGAGCTGTAGATTGTCCCCAGATAGGAAACTGTGTAAAATCTCAAATATCTCAGGTTGGTTTTTTTCTCTTTTTCCCCCTCAAAAAAATAAAAAATAAAAAAGCTAATTTTTAAATCATAGGTTCAGTTTTGCTTGAAACTGTGAAGATTGTTATCAAACTAATTGGATGTGCCAAATTTAGATTGTTTATTTGTAGAAAAAGTATACAAGGGCTTGAAGCCAATCACATCATGTAACTTGCATTCAACTTTGAAAGGATGGTCTTAAAAAAACAAACCCTAAAACCACCTGGACCTTATGTCTAAGTCCAAAGAGAAGGGTAAGGCCTGTGCTATGAGAAAACCACCTTACTTCGGTATGAAGAAGCAGGGTAGAATGGAGACTCATCACTTCTTTATACAGAGCTTTGAAAATATTCAACTATGTGGATTTTGACTTTATAAAATTAATCAATTTAAAGGCTTCATTAAGAACAACTTGCAATTCACCAGGGAGGTGATTAGATGCTAGGCTTTGCCTGTGGGTGAAGCAGCGACTCCAGGAATAAAAACCTGTCATAGACTTGTCCCCACCAATCATAGCCTGCAACTATTAGTCCAATTACTGTCCTTTTCTTTGAAATAACCATCAATAGCATTGAACATCCTTGTGTGCTCTGACAGAGGATGACAAAGCAAAAGACTTTCTTCAACTTCATTGCCTTTCAAACAATAAATTTTAATATAATAATAATAATAATAATAATAATAATAATAATAATTTTTATTTCTAGCCCGCCCCTCTGCTCCGCAATCGGGGTGGGTTACAACATTTTAAAACATACAAAGTTAAAGCAAGCCTTATCCCCATGACCCCCCCTCCCACACCCTAAAACAAGATTAAATTTTAAGAGATTAAAACATAATACAGTCTAAGACCAAACAAACAATACATTACAATAAAACAATAAAATCAAAAAATGAAGCGAGCTACAGACAAGGGACAGTTGAAACCATCTCCCCTCAGGTCAGAAGATTATTCTGGGAAGGCCTGCCAGAAGAGGTCTGTCTTTACTGCTTTTTTAAAGGCAGCAAGAGTAGTAATAAGATGGACCTCATCCGGTAGGCCGTTCCACAGCCTGGGAGCGGTTGCAGAGAAGGCCCTCTGGGAGGTCTGAGACAGCCTAGTTTTTATTGGCTGTAACAGATTCCTCCCAGAGGACTGGAGGGCACTGGGGGGATCATATGGGGAGAGGCGGTCCCGCAGATAAGATGGGCCCAAGCCATGTAGGGCTTTAAAGGTTAACACCAACACCTTGTACTGTGCCCGGAAACTAATTGGCAGCCAGTGGAGGGATTTAAGCACCGGTGTTATGTGCTGCCTCCTAGATGTTCCTGTGATCAGCCTGGCTGCCATATTCTGTACCAGTTGAAGTTTCCGGGTTAGGCACAAGGGTAGCCCCATGTAGAGTGCATTGCAGTAATCCAGACATGAGGTTACCAGGGCATGTACCACAGTTTCCAAGTCCCTCATATCCAGATAAGGGTGCAGTTGACGTATCAGCCGAAGCTGATAACAAGCACTCCTGACCATCGCATTCACCTGACTAGTCATGTGAAGCGACGAGTCAAGGAGTACCCCCAAGCTGCGAACACAGTCCTTGGAGGCCAGTGTGACTCCATCCAGGACTGGAGACTGTATTCTCAAATCTGGTTTCGGGCCTGTGACTGTAAGTACCTCCGTTTTGTCTGGATTCAACTTCAATCTGTTTTTCCTCATCCAATCCATTACCACTCTTAAACAGTCATTAAGAGGAGAGATGCCATCTGAAGTCTGAGTCGATGATCTGGTCATGGAGAGATATATCTGGGTGTCATCCGTGTACTGGAGACACCGTGCTCCATGCCTCCGAATGATCTCACCCAGCGGCTTCATATAAATATTGAATAACATTGGGGATAGGATGGCGCCCTGGGGGACACTACCCCTGTTGATACTCAAGCGGAGGTCATCGGTCAGAGCGACCATGGCCGTCTCCACTCCATATCCTGTCATAAAGCCAGTTTGAAATGGATCAAGATAATCGGTTTCATCCAAGACTGCTTGGAGTTGGGAGGCAACTGCCCTCTCGATCACCTTGCTTAAAAACTGTAGCAAGGAGACTGGCCTATAGTTGTTTCTGTCCAGGGGATCCAGGGAAGGTTTTTTCAGGAGCGGCCTAACTGCCGCCTCCTTCAAACTAGATGGTACCAAACCTTCCCTGAAGGACATGTTGATCGTGTTCCGAAGGAACACTTTCAACACATCCCCCCCTCGACAATCAGCCATGATGGGCAAGGATCGAGGGGGCAAGTCATCTTCCTCATCCTCCTAAGTAGCTTGTCCACGTCATCGGTACTCACAGATTGCAGTTGATCCAGTAAATTACCTTCAACGAAGTTGCTGGATACCTCGTCTACAGATTCTGCCAAAACACTGGCATCCAAGTCGGCTCTTATCCGAGAGATTTTATCTGCAAAGTGGATGTTAAATGGCTCACAGCAGGCTGTCATTGGGTTAAGTAGGGGATTTGGTGCAGGAGGGACCTTCGTCAGCTCCCCCACTACCCTAAACAGCTCTGCCGGGCGAAACTCTGCAGACGCAATGCATGCAGAACAGAAAGATTTCTACGCTGCACGCAAAGCCTCCCTGTAGGAATCAAGATGCTTCCGAAGGTGAGTTCTATTGGACGAGAGACAAGTCTTTCTATATGATGGCCCTGTAGAGAGTTAAACCACCCCCCAACAGGGGGGAGCTAAGGGGGGATGCAGATCAGGGCATCGGGGACGCCCTGGTCCGGAGCGCCACGGGACCTCGGCAGCCAGACCGCGGTGCTCCTGCGGCATCCCTGGAAGGAGCGCAAAACACTTTAACCCAAGGCATTGTAATTTCAACTTCGCATTGCCTGGAGCAATTTATCTCCCTGGGGCTCATTAATGTTATTGGGCTGTTCTCTAATTTGACTGTTGGTTGAGGGGTTATAGTCCTTAACATAAACGGTATAACCCAAAGGCTCTTGTAATTTTAGTCTGAAGGAATTTTACCTCACAGCAAGTATTATGCTAAGTGGCGTGCAACACAAGCTGGCCTTACAGCTAGTCAGTTGGCAACTAAGTGTGACACCAGCTGGCCCTACAGCTAGTCAGTTGGCAACTAAGTGCCCTGTAATGCCCCAGGGTAGGGCAGCGAAATTGTCTCACACCTGGCCCAGTCGGGTCATACTATGCAGCCATGCATAACCTTATGTGAGCAATTTGCCCAGAAGAGAGTGCCGGATGTTTGTTTCAGAACCCTGGCTATTTCAGCTCTAAATGATGATCAAGGGGTGGGGTCTTAGGTGACACAGGTGCTGGACGCTTCCTCACCTGGTAAGTTTGTGGATAATACAGCACATAGTCCCCTGGCTACCTCAGCTATGGAGGTTGGGCAACCAACCATAGCTGAATTAATGGAACTGTTAAAAGGTTCCTGGTTGGGACAACAGGGTGCAGCTGCCCCTGTGTTTGAGCAGCCCACACTGGCAGGTTTCTACAACTTGGTCCAGAGGGCGGTGGTTTCAGGTATGAGCAGAGGGCTGGCTCCTGAAACCTTGGAGACATTAATCAGGGGAGTAAGAGGTGATAATCGCACCCTACCACAGGGCACCTGAGTTGCTGTTCTATCACATTCGGTGGGAGCCCCACAAGTATCAGTGGATGCTTCACAGCACTTGTCAAGTTCAGGTTTGTTTCTAATACTATATTCACTTCTTGGCTCCAGATGGGCATGCTGGTTTGAGCTGTGGTTCTGAGTGCTCAACCCAGGTATCTCTCATTGCATCCTCAGCGATGCCTGGGGCAACCCAGGTTCATAAATCGAGGATGCAAGCCGAGCAGCACTCGGTGGCCAAGGTAGGTGGCTCTGGGCAGGTTGTGACAGTGAGGAGAGTTAGGTTTAGCTGGGGTGGGCGGAGCAGCTGAGTGCAACCCTTATGTAGGGGATGTCCACTCCTTTGGGATTATATCTCCTGCATGCTACAAAAGAAAAGATTTGGAAAGGGGAGTATATTGATTTGTTTTCCCTCACATTTGCAATCCTGTACCAAGAATTCTGGTGAAGGATGAGGTTGTATTTAATCTACCAAAGGAATTCCAGGTTCACAAACGCCCTAAGTTAGAAAGGAATTTTGTGAACTGGATGATGGGCTTTACCATTTACAGGGGTGTTACTGAAGAGAAAGAGCCCTCAAGTCTCCTGTTTTTCTAAATATAATGAGATAATGATTAAGGCTTACACCAACTGCCATTTCAGTTCAAGGGGGACTGCTTGGCTGCAGTACAATGAGCAGTTCCTGATGAGGGCCGCTTAGATGTTCTTTGTCATGGTGGCAGGTGCAGTTGGAGTTGTGGGAGATGTTATGGTGGGGGTCTCACCTTTGACCAGGTGTGGCAATGGCTGTGTGCCTATGGTCGTGCAGCCAAGAGGGCAGTATACGAGGCCTGCCACGGGGAGGAAAAGCACCGGGACTTTGTTGGGATTTCAATGCTGGTAAGTGCAGGAGGCAGTCTTGCAGGTTGGACCACCAATGTAACACCTGCAGAGGCAAGCATTCAGGCACTTCCTACTTTAGAGGTAAGAAGACTGGGGCTGGGGTCCCCTCTCAGCCAACCTCAGTGGGAGGGTAAAGCACCAACGCCGATTAAATTGGATGTTCTGGCTGCATGGCTGTGGATTTATCCTAACCGGGATTCCGCACAGTATTTGTTGGTTGGTTTTTCACATGGTCTTATATACCTTATTCGGGTTTGAGGGTTCACCGATACGCACCTAATGCACATTCGGTGAGGGAGTTGCCGGGGATTGTTGGTGATAAGTTGGCCAAAGAACTGGCAGCAGGAATGATATCTGGGCCCCATGAACACCTGCCAATGCTGACATTATGATTGTCACATTTGGATGTTGTGCCCAAGAAGGCACCAGGAGAATACTGTTAATGTATAAACTTTCTTATCCCAAAAGGGGGAACCTGTGAATGATGCTATTGGGACAGCGTTAGCATCTGTATAATACCCATCATTTGACTTAGCAGTCCTATTGGTCAGAGCCTTGAGCAAGGGAGCCCTGTTTGCAAAGTGTTTCAGGATATCTGCCTTAAAGCAGCTTCCAGTGCACCCTAGGGACTTTTTTTGCTGGGTTTTCAATTTGATGGAATGTACTATTCCAATAAGGCAATGCCAATGGGGTGTTCTACTTCTTGCTGCTTCTAAAAAAATTAGTACCTTCTTATACCTGCCAGCATGGTGAGGTGCATGGATACTTGTCGGCTTTAAAAGTTTTGATGGCAGAGATGGGTGTTCCCTTGGCATCATCACATTCCAATCATGAATGGGATATGTGAGGAATTGAGGATTGGGAACCAATTTTGGAGCAATTCATTGGTGTTTTCAATTTGGTGGACTGACATGCCTTAAAGGCAAACTGTTATGTACACTCTGGATTTGGCCTATAGTGGAAAGGTTAGAGGGCGGCTGAGGCTTTCCCTCAGTATGGGGTGGATAATGGCTGGACCAGAGATGTTACTTTTCTGGAACTCTTCCCTATTGTGGTAGCAGTTCACTTATGGCCAATCCAATTTGCACATAAAACTGTTTGGTTTGGTGTAATAACTAAGCAGTAGTTCATATAGTTAATGCTCAGAGCTCCAAATCCTCAAGGGTGATGTCATTGGTCATTGTTTATGGTTGTGCAGTGTCTAAAATACAATGTTTTATTCATGCTTATAACGTACTTGGCTTACTAAATCTTTTGGCAGTTGCCCTGTCATGCTTTTATTTTTGCAGGTTTCAACATTTGGGTCTGGAGGCAGTAGCGCAACCTCTGCTATTGCTGATGCATCTATGGAGTCTGGAGAAGACAGATTAACAGGATGATTCTTCAGTCCATTGCTCTTCCCACACGTCAAGAACAGGATGCTGTCTGGATAATCGGGCACGGCCTGGTCTTCTGGGCTGAGCTCTGTATCATGCAATCTCGCCGAGATCCGAGCTTGGGGTGAAAGGAGGACTCTTCTTATTTACTTGGGCGAGAATGACTTTGTAAAGCTGACCAGTTCACAGTTAGCCAAACGCATTTTGGGGGACCATGCAGGACATTAAATGTAGACTGCCACTAGCTGTTGTTTTGGGGACCAAGTTTATTTATTGTCATAATTGGGCAAGCACATAAAAGGTCTCTGCTACCAATGTGGCTCATCATCAGTGGAACATAACTGTTGGCAAGAAGTTGGGGGAATTGGGGATTTTTGTGATTGAACATGATGAAATTAAGGTTTGTTTGCCACATCTGTACAGGGGCGATGGGGTTCACCTCTCCCCGGTGGGCTGTGACATATACCTGGATTCTATTGATTGTGGCTTTAAATGACTCTTTCTGGGGGGGGGGGGAGGGGATGCCAATCTAGGCTGGCCCCCTCCTGTGGCAGGCAGGGACCCCCCCAGGGGATAATTCAGCTATTAGAACTTACCAAATTGGATTAATAAATGTGGATAATGGGTATACGTCATCAAGTTAACTAAACTCTCTATGACGTCATCAACCACGTTGATTGCGTCATAACTTGCTTACGTCATATGTTTAATTATGATGTCATTTCCGGTATGGGAGGGGGGGATGATTTGTTGAAATTGTGTTACTAATTTGAACAGGACGTTCTTGGCACATGTTGTGATGGGCATGGCTTAATCTTGATTGATACTGCAGTTAAGTACAAGGACACTTGTGTCAAGAACAAAATTATGGTCAATTGAGAAACTGTTATTGAAAGCTGTTTTAATACCCTATACAGATAAATGAAGTTGTGGCCAATTTATTATCCAAGAAAAGGTGTGCGGACTCGTTTGTGCCGGTGCAATAAACAGCATCTGTACTTTTGTCAACTTGAATAACAAAGAATTTACTATTTTTAATTCTATTTATTACTGTCACCTTAACATCATCAGACATAGCCTGAATTCTTCAAGATATTGTCTTGTTCAAAAGAGGAATGGTGTTCATTTTCCTCACACATTCTTAGACAGAACAGCATCTTCTAAACCAGGAGAAATTAAATTCTAGAAGCTTCAACCACATTTTTATTATTTTTGTCTGCTATGTCAAGAACGATGTCATATTCTGATGCTTTACTAGGCAGTGAAAAAAACACTAAGAACGTTATTACACAGGGGAAATCTATAGGTTATCCCACACAAATCCCCTAAGAAAGCACACTTACACCTAACAATTTCACACGACGTTGCACAGAAACTGATATAAAGTGGTCACAAAGTGGTGTTATCCGAGATCTTTTTATTTTCGGGAGTTTAGAGGAAATGCATTTGCTCTTTTAAAGTAATTGCGCATTTACTGTAGTGTGAAATTCAAATTCACACAAATAAATCTCCTTTAAAACTTTTTCCTGGTTTTCCCATGGTTCTGTGGGGCTGCTTTTACTTCCTGGTTTGCTTGGGTGACAACATGCCAGGCAGACATGAGCTTCTCCACTTTTCTCTTTCTAAAATTTCCTGTCTGGTAGTTGAGCAAATAGGCACATTTCCCTCAAGCTAAAGAGTGACTGCAGAGTCGAAAAGACAAGGGGGAGGCTGAGGAAGGGAAAAGGCTTCCCTTGCCAACAACCCACCATGGATAGGATTGGGTGGGGGTTGTTTTAATTTGTAAGCTGCTCTTTGTCCCTATTTTGGGGGGGAAGTGGGACAGAATCCCTGCTCAGCCATGAAACCCACTGGGTGACCTCGGGTGGGTCACACTCTCTCAGCCTCAGGGGATGGCAATGGCAAACCCCTTCTGAAGCAACTTGCAAAGAAAACCCCAGGATAGGTTCACCGCTTTAGGGTCACCTAAAAATGGGAGAAAGGGGGCCCCTCCAGTGAGTCAGACCCTAATTTGGGGTGCCTTGCTTCTCAGCCCATCCCAGAGCAAGAGGACCTAGGCTAGCAAGTGGCTGCTCTCCAAGGCACAAAAGACAACCCCACAGACATCCTCACAGCTGAAGAGGCGGCAGGCTTATTCCCTTGGCAAAAGGTTTGCCCACAGGAGGAGGGAAGGAGGAGGGATGCTGTCCTCTTCTCCGTCCACATCAGGGGGACCAGAGGTCCTAACCCCAAAAGAAGACTGTCCAGGAGGACAGGACTCAAGAAAAGCTAGATAGACAGATAGAAATAGAAAATCATGCTTCTTACTCCTGCTCCAAATGGAGGACTGTTTGACATTTCCTCCTGGAGAGGAGAGAAGGTTGAATGAAATGCAGGACCCGCCCTGGAAAAGGAGCAGTCTGGTCACTCGAAAGCAAAACAAAACACACCCATTTCTAGTACATTTACGGTTTTTTTCACTTGAGTATAAAAGTTAAAAACGTCTATTTTTGGCTTTTCACTTAATTCCGCTTTTAATTCTAATCACGTGAGAAATGCTTTTGTGCAATTTAGCACTATTTTCGCTTTATTTTCAGGATGCTTTATTTCCACTTTATTATCTCTTTAACCACAAAACTGGCCCCCATGTGATAACATCCTAAATTCCTTTTCTGCATAGCTGGCATGTTTTTTTTAGAAATGCCACAAGAGTATAGGTGGTTTCATGCTACTATTGGATAATATTCCTCACACACTATACACTGGGGCATAGGACAGTCCTTTTCACTATTTTGCACTACTAAAGTGTTAGATGTCCCAAAAATGTTTTGGTGATTGGTCAATATCTAAATTATGTTTCAGCTTTTTAAAGATGTACCAGTTTTCAACCAATGATCCATTCTTATTATACATTAGTTGAAAAATTATTTAAAACTTAAAATGATGACAAAGAGCAGAGATGTAGAGAAGACCCAGGAGAACTCAGTCATTGAGGAGGGCCTATCAGTTGTTGGTTCCTGATGGGGAGGGATGAGGCAGGGGAAAAGATCACCTATATGGCCACTTGCCAAGGAGTTTATCACATGGGGAAAATTTGAAAGTATAAAAGGCGATTAAACCATTATTAATCTGCAATTGCACAAATGGTTTTCACACACAAATCACTGTTATCCCATGCACAATCAGTGATTAACCTGTATTTGTGTGCAAATGCATGAATGGTTTTCACATGAAGTTGAGACAAAATGTGACTAAAGAGTCATTATCCTATGAAAAGCCAGGTAAGAAATAACAGAAATTCATTCACAGAATTTTCCTATGAATGACTTTTTGCTGTTTACTTGTCTAATTATTCCCTGGTTCTTCACAGGATAATGGCACTTGCATTAATATTGTTTAAGCACATTTTAATTTAAATTGTGCAATTTTCACAGATTAATCACTGTTTAAACTCCCAATTTCACCCATGTAATAAACTCCTAAGTCTCAGCAGGTCTAATTCTCCATGATGTTATGTGTGCCTCTGCTATCCAGACCTTGCCATGGGATTGAAGTTTAAGGAGAGGGAGAGGCTATGGTGTAGGAGGTGCACATTCTTCTTGCTTCCTGCTGAAGAGAACTATTTGCCATTGTATCTTGTCTTACACCGTTGATGTATGTGCCTTTTCCTGCCATTATTCTGTGTGTGTGTGTGTGTGTACCCCTAAATATCCTGGTTTGTACCCATGGAGGTATGCATAGTCCAAGTTGGGAATCACTGTTCTAAAAAGTAACATACTGGGTTTTGGTACTGTTGTTTTTGTTGTTATGTTTGACAATATAGACCTACGTTCAAAACACACTGCAGAAACAATCCAATTTGAGATAGCTTTAACTGCACTGGATTAGTGCTAGGGAATCCTGGGAATTGTAGTTTATTGTGGCACCAGAGCTCTCTGACAGAGAAGGCTAAATGTCTAAAAAAACAAAACAAAAAACCTACAGTTCCCAGACATCCTTAGCATTGAGCCAGGACAGTTAAAGAGGTCTCAATCTGTATTATTTATGCAATGTGTTTTGGATCTTATAGACACAAATATTTGTCATTTGTTGTAAATATCTCTGTCAATTGAATTTCTAAAGTGCTATCTGATTAGATGGGATGGATGCAATTCTTTGCTAATTTCCTTCTCAAAGAAAGAAACAATTTCCTGATGTGAAAATGTCTTTGAAAACTGCACAGGTTCCAAAGAGTAGTTGCAGTTCAGGACTCATTCTGTGCAAACTTTACACAGGATATATTTGGGGGGGGGGGAATTCTGCACAGAATACAAGATTTTCTTTGTAGAAAACAATATTTACGTGCAGAAAATGCTGTTTCATGTGCTAAAAAGAATGTAGTTGAAACTTATTTTGTGTTTAAAGTGCAACAATATTTTTGCATAGAAAACATCATTTTCTGCACAGATAACTATATGAATATATTGTTTCTTGCACTTAAAACACTGTTTGCTCTACAAAAACCTATGTGCAAGTTTGCACAAAATGTGTCCTGAACTACAAAGATTCTCATCAGTCTAGGCTTCTTCTCATCAGGGTTTCCCAACACCTGAGAAACAAATGTTTAAATCATTTAAAACATATTTTAAAATATGCTTTCCATCCTATTAGATGATAGTCTTAGCTTACTTTAACATAGCATCCACTTACGTTGCTGCATTTGTTTATATTCTCCTACTGTTAAGTACAATCTCATACTGAAAATAAATATAATATTTTTTGCATCCCCTGAGTAATAGATTCCTTTAGCAATATCCTGCAGCATTATAGATCAGATTTTTTTTTTAAAAAAAATGAAGTCAATTTAGCTGTTTGCTTGCAGTAAGTTATACTGCACCAGCTGTTATAGTTATTATCATTTTCATCATCATCATCATCATCATCATCAGCAGCAGCAGCACTATCATAATCAGCATAACCATAATTACATTTGGAAAGATAAATTGGGATGAACATAGCAAATGCCCCATGGAGTGCTGTTTATCCTTTATGCTTGACTTCTGAATGCACTATCCTAATGTGCAATGTTAACGTGGCAATTTACATATGCTTCTTTGTTTTCTTTTACTGTGGCTGGTAGATACTAGAAATAAAAACATGAGGGGATAGAATATATTGTGCAGAGTACAGAAAAAGCATATGTGGAATGTGCTAAGGGTGGAACATCAGATCACACATCTTATTTGTATAAAACTTGTATAAACTCATTCAAGTATACTTTCATTGATGGTTTAAGTCAATGGTTCTCAGACTTTTTACCTCTGCGGCCTTCTTTATATCTACATGCGGATATTTCACACCCACCCACTAGTATATGGATAAAAATATTTTTTTGGTTTTGTGTCTGTATTTTTGTTCATGCAATTATGTACACATATTTATATTTTAACATTGTATAATTACACACTGTGGATGTCCTTCACTATTAATGCCAGTTTGGTTTTTTTTATGAAACCCAGATAAAGGTCATTTTCATTGTACTCCTCCCCCCTCAGGTAATGATAGAGGCCATATGCTCCTTTTTGCTGCCACCATAGCTTTCTTGCACTGATTAAAAACAGTTTTACTTTCTAAACAAATACTGTTCATTTTATAACAATACTTCTTTATTGGCCAAACATAAATAAACAATGCAGAGAGAAGATGCCCATATCTTCCTTCCCCGACTTGGCACCATGACATCTCTGCCTTATTCCCAGTCCACCATCACCATAACTCCATTGCCTCTACAAGCATTCTCCCCTCCATCAGCTAGGGTTTGAAGGGGATTTCTGCAGGATTGTTGTCATCCCAGGCGGTTCAGGGGCCCCGGCTTGTAGAATGGCAGCAAGCAAAGGTGATGGAAGTGTAGCAGCCTGGGAGCAATTTGGAGACATTTTAGTGCCAAGGTGGAAAGAGAGGTACGGACCATGCTATTGCTGAGAAAGGAGATAGAGAAAAGGAAGGGGGAAAGGACTACTCACTGTCACTGCTGTTGCTAGCCCAACCAATTTCTTGTGCCCCACCATGCAACTATCATGCATCCGCTGAGTGTCATGTCCCACAGTGAGAACCACTGGTTTAAGTGTTGGTGGGCCTACATGGTAGGAGGCAGGATTTATTCCTCAGTCAAGTTCAACCAATTCCTCCTTGGCTGACACTGTCAAAGTGTCACCTTGGCTGATACTATCAAAGTCTATTTCCCATCTGCACAAGGAGCATTGCAATGATTTATTCCTTACACTCTTTGGACACCTATACTCCTTGTTCATAATTATTTTACCTCATTAGCAAAATTATGCAAATATAATCAAACGTCGAAATGTTTTCTTGAGTGTTGAGCCACACCAGAAAGCTAGCACAAGAGCCAAAGGAAGCAATATAAATACTGTTCTGTCAGACAAGTTGGAGGTGTGTTGGCAGGAAGTTGTTGGAGAATGTGAGAGACAGTAGTGTGTCCCATGAGCAGACTAATTAGTATTTGCAAGAAGAAAGTGAACAATCAGGCTCACATCACCACCACATGTCCACAGGGTCTAGCAAAGAAATAAAGCAGGCTTTTAGTCTTCTCTGTGAAAGGATATGATGTAGGCTTACTTACAAATACCAAAGGTTCCATAACATTTCATGATGAGAGGCTCTGTAAAATGCACTCTTCAAACATGGAACAGAGATAGAGAAGAATAGGCTTCAAAATGAAGGATGAACAAATTTAAGATTAACTGATGCAGGAAGAGAGAGTGTGTGGCTAAGACCAACAAACAGGAAATTATATAAATATATACTGTGCCAAAACTCTTAGTGAGATATGTAAACTAGAAATTACTGAGTATGCCAGAACAACTATCTCTACTAGATACCATTTACATCCCACAAAGTTCAGCCAACAGAAATATTCAGTTGGCTACATCCAGGAATCGATACAGCAGTCTAAATCCACTTGTTAATTCAACCAGAACAGATCCATTGAAAAAGTGGAACTTATATAAGTGTTTCCATTTATGTGATGTATCTACTCACCCATCCTCCTCCACTTCCTTCTATGTCTTCAAATCAAGTCTGACAGCAAACTTATCACAGAGTTTTCCTAGCAAGATTTCTTCAGATGAGGTATAGCTTTGCCATCCTGTAAACCTGAGAGCGTATGAATTGCCTAAGGTCACCCAGTAGCTTTTCATGGGTGACTGGGGACTGGTTTGAGTTCCAGTCTAACACTCAAACCATGACACCATGCTAGCTTGAGTCTATTGTTGTTGTTGTGTGCCTTCAAATCTTTTCTAACTTATGGAGACCCTAAGATGGGGGTTTCTTGCAACATTTACTTGCTTTTGCCTTCCTCTGAGGCTGAGAGAGTGTGAGCTACCCAAAGTCACCCAGTATTTGGGACTAAGAATTTATGTAGACCATATATAAAGTGCTTTCATGTCTCATGTCAACAGAAATGATGCAATCTTAACTAATTAATTTATTTCTATTGTAGTCAATGGGTGGAAAACAAGAGCTGCCTCCCTCCTTCCCATAATATGGGAAGGCAATAGAAGTGAGACATGAGAATAAATGTATGAGAGTCACTCTATCAGCAGTTTTAACACACACATATATCAGCAGATTTAACATAGAGATTTAAGGCATGAATAGGGCTGCTATATCAGCATATATTTAAAATGTCAACATAGGGGGGAAGCAGACGAGGACCTCTGGGACGCCGCGGGATGGTGCGCTGCGGGACCGAGGCATCCGCACCGTGGCGCCCCGTCGGCGCCTCCTTTCAGATGTCAGTGAAAGTGCGCCCTCAAAGCGTAGGGCGCACTTTCACTGACTTATCCGCCGCAGCGTGTCCGGACGCTGCGACGGGAGGTTGCCCTTGGAGTGCCAGCCATGCAGAGGGCCGGCAGCTCCGAGGATGACCTCGGGAGGAGGAAGGGGTGCCGAGCGTGCGGCTGCCCCTCCTCTTCCCTGCCTCAGAGATGGCTCTATTAGCCGTCTGCCGAGGCCCTTGCATCCTACTTAGGAAGGAAGCACATAAAACTGTTTACAAAAATGTGAGCATTGCTGCAACAATACACAGTAATCTGAAGCAGAAGTACTTCTGATTGAATTTTTTGACAGTTTTTTAACAGAAAATTGTGTGGTACATGTGCGGAGGTGTAAAGTGGCTCCTAAGCTTATCAGAGTTGCTCTCCTCTCTGTTAAAGAAAGAAGAGTGTACCTGTTATGGTTATGGATGCAGGATCTTTGGGCTGAAGCTGGTAAACAATGAAAGCAGAAACCACTTAAGCAAAAATGGCAGGGCAATGAGAGACTATTTTGTGGAATCTCATGACATCAATTCATATCTGACTAATAATAAATGAAAAATGTTCATGGCTGGTCTCATTGACTAGCTGTAAGGTTCTTCATTTGTTTTTTTTTTAAATTTTTCTTCACTTTTTTGATTATCTCCTTGGAGCCATTGGGACTTTTCTTGCTGTCAAAAATTAAAATATACCATTATGTATAGCCTTGAGGTGGTAGAAAAGAAGTAGGATCTGCCTTGAATACTAATGTATCATCAATTTTCATTTAAGCCTTTTAAAGCCATTCTCTAAAATATAATTTAGCTGCATAAATTAATCCTGCCCCTATATTAGATTGCCTTCTGCATCATACTGACCTTTTAGCCTGTTGGTTTGTTTGATCTCCTAGAGAACTATATCTAGATGTCTTTTTATTTTGCACTTAGGAAAGATTCTTGTTGCTGACAGGGATTTAAATATCATTTAAAAATGAATTATAAATATGTTTAACAGACCCTTCTTTCAAAGAACAAAAATGGAAATACCTAGGTTTCCACCCATTGAAGATCAACAGAAAGGTGAATAGCTGAAAGGATCCTCCATTTATTAACACCTGGATAATGACCAAAATGTGCCCCAAAACTGATTTACTAGCAACACCCATCCATAGTAATCTGATTGAAGTGAGGGGGGGATTAAAATGAATGAAAAGAAAAGTGAACTATCTGTGTTTAATCTCCAGTCCCATCAGAAATCGATTAACCAACTGACTTTGGGTCCAAAAGAATTAATTATATTCAGTCTCTGGTATAATTAACAACACCATGGCCCACTCCCAAAATATTCATTAAACAGTCAGGAACAATATGAAATTCAAATTCAAATTGAAAAAGAGTTTAAATAGAAGTAGTCATTGCTAGAAAAAAAAAAAAAGAATCAGAGTGCATCTGAGATGAAATCATTTAAGCAATACAAAATATGGAAATACATTTTGTGTTACATTTAATTATCATTAATTCCAGCACTGCAAGCTGGCAGCTATTTTAGGTTCATTACAAAGACTAAAATGGTCTCAAATTTTAATATGAATCAATCCTCATTGGAATAATAGGAATATGACTCAGGCTTTCAGGAAGTTTAAGACTAAAAATTTCGGTCATTTTTAAAGATTTCTTAGACATTCCTTTTTAGAATATCCCCTGATGGGTTTGCAGTGTTAATGCATCAAAATCAAGAAATATAGATCTCTTTCAAGACTACATGAAGACACCTTAAGGACTCCATCACTTCAGCATCAGCACCACAGTGTCACCTCTGTGACAGAGGGAAATTTTAGTGGTTGCTTATACAGGTCCATATGCAATCAGAGTTTCACAGCATTTATCCCAACTGCAGAAATGGAAGAAATTTATTTCTGTTTCTTTCTCCATGGCTATAGCATTGCACATAAATATTACTTGCTAAATTTAGGTCATGTGTGTTGTTGCTTTACTATAGAAGCAGAGTTCTTTATTTAAAATAGGCTTTTTGCTTTTCAACCTAGCTACAATCTATATAACACACACACACACACACACACACAATGTGGGACATTAATATTCAAGATTGCTTTTGCTATGTCATAGATGGTTGTTTTTGAAAAGCACAATGCACAAAGTAATGAGACATGGCCTTTGCAGACTGCCAGAAATAGTGCAAATTGAGTCCACTTTAACTGCCCTGACTCACCCCCTCTGCAGACCAGGGCGTCGGGGACGCCTTGGTCTGGAGCGCCGGCGGAGCTCAGCCTCCACACCGCGGCGCTCCTCCGGCGACTCTAAAAGGAGCACCAAATTGGCGCTCCTTTTAGATGTCAGGGAAAGTGCACCCTAAAAGCGGTGGGTGCACTTTCCCTGACTCAAACACCGCGGCGCGTCCGGTCGCCGTGGCGTGAGGTCATCCCCGGAGCGCCGGCTGTGCGGAGGGCCGGCGACTCCGAGGGCGACCTCAGGAAGAGGAAGGGGCGCCACTCGTGCAGCTGCCCCTCCTCTTCCGGGCCCGGAAGACCGCTCAATTAGCCGTCTGCCGAGGCCCTACGTGCTAGGGAATAATGGGAATTGTATTTTTTTTCTGAGATATTGAGCCTTCTCTGTCAGAGAGCTCTGATGCCACAATAAACTACAGTTCCCATTTTTCCCTAGCACTGAGTCAGGGCAGTTAAAGTGGACTCAATTTGCACTATTTCTGGCAGTCTGCAAAGGTCCTAATCAGACCTTCCCTGTTGCTGCTTGGCCTGCAGCCTGGCTGAGCATCTTTGTTGTATTCTTTGCTGTATCCTTTTATCCCTCATCCTTAATTGAGGACTTAGGACCCCAGCTGTGTCCTATGCCTCACCAGCAGGTGAGTCTTGCCTTTGTCCTGGTGGCTGAGGCTCTTCAGTAGGGAGAGCTGGCTGAGGCTGCTCTGCAACAGAGAGAGCTGCAGGCTGTTCTCTGTCTGGAAGATTTGCCTCCTCATAAAACTCTTCCTCTGGATCCCTGTCCTGCAACTCCTAGCCCATGACACTGAATATCTTATTGATGGTCCTTCCTTCTGTCTTTACTCCTCCTTCTTCTGAGTCTAAACCTTCTCTTCATATGATATTTTCTGCATACAGTTTGAATAAATAGAGTGACAGAATGCAGGCTTGCCTGACCTCTTTGCCAATTGGGAATCATTCTGTTTCTTCATATTCTGTTCTGACAGTAGCCTCCTGTCCTAAGTACAGATTTCTCATCAGGACTATCAGACATAGTTGCACTCTCATGTATTTTAGAGCTATTCATATCTTTTCATGGTCTATGCAATGTATATGCTTTGTTATAGTCTATAAAGTGAATGCTGGTTTTCTTCTGGAATTCCTTGATGCACTTCATACACCATCATGTGTTTGCAAACTGGTCCTCAGTGTCTCTTCTTTTCCTGAACCCACTTTTACACAATATAAATCCCCAATTACAGCATTTTTTGTTTGCAAACATTATTTCTATGTTGAAATATTATTTTCCACACCAAAAAATCTGTCTCCTGAACAGAAAATGTTGATTTCTGAGTAAAATAATAATATGGGGTGTGATCCACCCTCCACCCCCACCTCTGAATAAGTCCCAAATGGCAAATAGCCTTTGAAAACTGTGTGGTTTCTGAAGATGGGAATAAAATTTTCTACAAGAAGAAAATTGCTGAAATTACTTGTTGCTACTTTCAGGAAGAAACCTAGTGAATAATAACATTCATATTCTGGAAGCACATGCACTCTTTTATAATGACCCTTACTGAAGTTTGGAGATGGGGTGACAGAGCAGATAATTATGATATGGCATTGCCTTCTTACCCAGCAGAGCTGAATTGTGAACTTGCCTCTCTGTTTATATAAGAAATGTGTGTGTTCCTTAGAAAGACAGATTCCTCTTCTTCCATGCTGTTTTCATGTAAGGATGTTTTGACAAGAGTTTAGGAATGATTTCATCCACTTGGCAATCTAAAACGGAAGTCAAATTATAATGATATAATCTACAGATGCCACTGTAGTGTTCAAAAAGCAGCTTTTATCTGAAACCCAGCAGCTAAGGTGAATGCTTTCACTTTTCAAAGGTAAATAAGTACAGCCGGAAGACCCCAAAGACAATATGAGTCATACATGCAGTCTGAGGCATTCACATTATGCAGGTTTCTGGACCAGTTAAAATAACCCAACAGTCAGCTCATCATATCATTCATTTTTTAATATGTGTGTGTGCAGCTGTATACACATACAGAGGAGAGGAGAGGAGAGGGAGAGGGACAGTTAATTTAAGCTAGCTTTGGTCTGCAAGTTCAGTATGAGTTATATTCTAGGAAATAAAGACCTAAATCCAATTGCAGGGTCGAACTAGAGTGGAACCATTGAATCAGTGGAACTTAGATAAACGTTAACTTACTCATTTCCTAGTAATTCAGCAGGTCCACTCTAGTTGGATCCCAAATGGCATAGTAAACTATAATTGGATTTAGGCCAGTGAGTTAGCTTCATAGTAGACTATAAAACATCTACTTTTAAAAAAAAAATCTTGGCAAGTTTCTTCAGAGGGGGGTTGCCATTGCCATCCTCTGAGGCTGAGAGAGTGTGATATGCCCAAGGTCATCCAGTGGGTTTTAATGCTTGAGCAGGGATCTGAACCCTGATCTCCAAAGTCATAGTCCAACACTGAAACTTCATGTAAAATTATTGGGTGCCTTTTGTACTTTTTATCTTGAGTGTTCTGTAAATTTTAATTTCTTTTCCATGGCCTTTGGCTAGTGAATTGATGATTAATGCTTATATACCTATATTACATACAATAAATACCCTAAAAGACTGAAAGAGTTTGTTCCTCTCCCTCTATAAATAGCTTGAGATTTCAATACTTAAGGAAGCTCAAGTGGAATGTTGATGCTAATTCTGTTTGGATTTTACAGTTAACTGCAAGTTGGAGACCAAGGTGACAAGAAGGTGGTAAAAGGGACTTCCAAACCAAAAAGACTAGCTGACAAACAGCAATGAATCCTCTTTTGGATTTGTAACCTGACTTTAAATGTCCAAATGTGACAAAGTGCAAAGCTGAGAAAGTTGTCTGCAGCTGGAATACAAAACAACATAGCAGTGTCCAAGGTCAGTATGTGCCTGAGAGCATGTAGACCAAGCGTAAACACATTATGTCATCATGTTTGGGGGGACAACATTTCAAGTGACACAGGAAGAAAGTCACAGGAAGAGGCTGGACTTAGTGGCTGCATGGCAAGTTTTTATAAATAACAGAGACCACATTGTTGTGTGTGTGGGTTGTCATTGGTCGGTGATGAGTGTAAATAGTTTTCTCTGTACATATTGCAACTGAAGAATAAAGTGCCTCTTTGAAGTTAACATGGCTTCAGTTTGTTTCATTGGAGGCTGGGGTGATGCATTCCAGCTCCAAGATCGCCGGATGTTCTTCTCTGCGAAGTGAAAATAGCTGCCAAATTACTTTGTCTGCACACTCAATTGCTCAACATCCTCAGTCCCTCAGTCTAAAAAGATAGGTGTAGGGAACCATGTCTCTTTCAAGTGGAAGTGGGGTATGGTACATAAACTAGACAGTTCTATGGAATTTACTCTGAGCTAAATAGCTATGGGATAGCTTCCAACAGTGCAATCTTATAAACATCTACTCAGAATTAAGTCCTATTGACTTCAAGGTGGCCTACTCCCAAGTAAAATGTTACATGATTTTTACCTCCATTGATCTCAAATTTTTGAGTAGATGTGCATAAATTGCACTGTTAGCCCTTTGCTTTTTTATCTGATTTAGTGTTTTTTGATCTATGATTCACATTGTGTAAATAAAACATGAGCAAACATATTAAACATTATGAGGAAAGACAACAAGGAATTGATAAAAATTGTGAAACAAGATATTTGTTAATCTAGTCTGGAACATAAAAAATACCCACTTTCCATATTTGATTCTTGAAGAGTTCAAAATGCCTCCCCCCCCCCCCCCAGGAAGCATGGTTCTCACTCTAAAATGGTTTTTTTGTCCTCAGTGCTGTTGCCACTTCAGCCAATCTAATCAAATATATTGTGAAATACATTCCATTCTATGTAGAGTCTTCTAAAGAGACATTTCTGCTTGCATTAGATGTTATAGAGATGTGGATAGCTTCTTTATCAGACCAATATGGAAAGACACCCCTACTGTAGAAATGTAGAGACCTATGGTCATATAGTATTGGGCATGATTGTGAAATATAGAATATTCTCCATTATATAATTAGCAACTTCTCCTTTAAAAGCTGATGTGCAGTTCATTTCATTCATTTCTTTGAAAATGCACCGCTTTAAGTCTTCCCCACTGTGGTTTCCTCTAGCTTGTAATAAAACCAGCAAGACTCCCCACCAAATTGATTCTGTGCTATGAACAAAATCAGGAGCTTTGCAATAATCAAATTTACATTTCTCACCATGCATTAATTTATTTGTATAGCATATTAACTGTAAAATAGTTCCTTGGTTTTTTGTTATCCTAAACAAATATACCATGGCTTAAATCTACAACATATAAATATAAGTTATACATACATGATAACCTATTTCAGGCAGGTTTCTTTCTTTCTTTCTTTCTTAGTATTTATGTAACACGTAAATGCATTTTTAAAATGACTTCTTTTTCCTTCCTTCCTTCCTTCCTTCCTTCCTTCCTTCCTTCCTTCCTTCCTTCCTTCATGACAAGTCAATCCCTAGAAGTGAATTGGTTGATTGCTTTGAAGTTTGAAATAATAACAAACATGCCTGAACTGAGTTATTTTGAGGTAAAATACCATACTATTTTTTTCTCTAAACAGAGCCCTCTTAGATAGTTTGGATCCCCCCCCCCACACACACACACACACTGGTGGAGAGCAGAGAAAGAGAGTGACAGCGATACAATCTAACTTTGAACTTCAAAGGAATAATTAAGGACCATTTCTCTACAATAATAATAGTTTATCATACATCTGGAAATCATCCCTGTATCTGCATTTTCGTGAGCAAATTGACTTGTGATATTATCTCAGTATATGTATGATAACAACTCTGTCAGATGAGCAGAATGTTATTAAATTATTCTCAATGAATATGGCATTTATACAAGGTTCTACAGAGATCTTTCACCATTAATCCTTACAGTGTGGGATAGAAACACAAATGATATATGTCTGCACACATATAAAGGAAAGTCTTGCATGAATCCAACATTGATCTCTTATGGCTAGATTACTGAAATAATTAGTGGAGAAGACATTTATGATATTTACAGGAATAAACATTCACATCGATGAAGTTACTACTGTAGAAGCCACTGGACTAATATCTGCCTTAATGTAACACAGCTTTTACTGTCCTCATGACACCTGCACCTCATTTGGGGCTTCCTCCCCCTAACCCACATTTAAATAATTAACCTTTTTGCTGTGGGTTTTCAGCTTTCTTTGCAGCAATTATGGTGTCTGCCTTCACTCACAGTCCCCATGAGCCACCCAGAACTGCTATGAGGAATGAGGGGGGTTGCAGATTGTGAAAAATAGTGTGAATTCAGTCCTCTTTTAGGGTTAGGGTTAGTGCTAGGGAATCATGGGAATTGTTATTTTTCTGAGACATTGAACCTTCTTTGTCAGAGAACTCTAGTGCCACAATAAAATTCAGTTCCCATGATTCCCTAACCTTAACCCTAACCCTAAAAGTGGACTGAATTCACACTATTTTTGACAGTCTGCAACCCCCCTGAGTTACTCTGAGGTCAGAATGAGGCACCCAGTGTTAATAACGTGGCTGGATGCCTCATTCTGATCTCAGCGGCAGTGCTGGGAAAAGAATGGGGACTACATGGGAAGATAATTGTCCATCATTCTCTAAAAGAGCTAAAAACCCATCACAAAAGAGATCAGGTGGGAGAGGAATTCTGGGAGAATTTGGGGTCAGAATACTCCAGGGCCCTTGTTGCTCTGATGGAATGGAGTGGTGAGCCTAATGCAATTGATTGTCTGACTTGCTTTTCAGGCATAATACTCATTTGATCTAATGGTGAACTCAGAAGCAGAAACTAAATTGTAGACAGCCCCAAAACCTTCAGTCTCTCTTGCCATCAGCCTATTAGATCTCATTAATTGGCTCACAAGCAGAGGTTTTTCAAAGAACCAGATGACAAACTGTTTATCGTTTTTAAATAGATCAATATCAGAACTTAAAAGCAAACTAATTAGTAATCACTGCTGGTGGTACCTTTCGGTCTTTCCAAAAAGAAAAGGAGCCAATCTGTTCTTACTAGTTTGCCCAGTTGCAGAAATGCCTGCCACAGGGATGATTACTATTTAGAAACATCCATTTTCATCCTTAGGAAGCAAGTGAAATCCTTTTCATTTCATAGGATATAAAAACAAGGAACTTTTCATGTTTAATTTTGTAATTTTATAGTGGAAGTAAATGATTTTAATAATTGTGTTGTTATTGAAGTGAGCTTTTCCTTTAAAAAAAAAAAAATCTTTCTCAGAGGATTTTAGCTACAGAACAGGGCAAGGGAGACCTTTTACCAAGTGCTGAGTTTCTTCCCTTCCTGGACAACCATGCTGACTTCTAAAAGGGACCCTTTCACACTACACAATTATAATGTTGTTATTCCACATTAACTGTCATGGCAACATTCTATAGAATATTGGGATTTGCAGTTTAGGGATGATATTTAGAATTCTCATCCAGAGATCTCTAGAGCCTTTCTAAACTACAAACCTCAGAATACCATAGGATGTCACCATGGCAGTTAAACTGGAATCATACCACTATAATTGTGTTGTGTGACAGGCTCCCATGGCTTTCATAATTATCTGTCAATATTCAATGACTACTAGAGTGTATTGGCCTTTTCTGTTCTTGGTGACATTCATCTTGTAATGCTGTTGAAGATATCGAGCCTTTCAGGGTGGAAATTTCTAAGTAGATTTGGGGCCATCCTGACAACTTAGAAGGTGAATGAATGCAAGGTGATCAGTTACAAGTACAGAATATTTCCCATTTCTTTCAGGTCAATTTGAAAGGTGGTGCCTTTGATCAACTTTGCACATCTAAGCATGAAATCCCCTTAGGAGGTTTAATGTAGCTTTTTGATAAAAAAAATGATATTAGGAATTATGAGGAAAATAAAAGACATTGTGCAGACCCCCTTAGTGTGTTCAAAACAAATGTTTAATAGGCACGTCCTCTCTAATTGCATTTTCTTAATTAAGTTAATAGAGCTGAGAACTGCAAAAGAGCACATCATGGTGTGAAGAAAATCTCACTCACCAAGCAGCATGTCTCCCACAGAGGTGATAAAAACCCACAGAACTGTAATTAAATAAACACTGTTTGTATTACAGACTTAAATCTTCCATGCTACTTCAGTGGGTGATTAAGAGAGTTCTCTTAACAAGATATACAGCCCTGTTGTACATTCAGGGATACTCTTCTCCTAGCAAGAGATTTGGAATTGCATTCACCTTCTAAGTGGTTAAGATGAACCTAAATCCATTTGGGAGGTCTGTGAATTTTATAGTAATCCCTGCAATCCCAGCCAGACTATTTCTTGAGGTGAGATTTTTTTTACTCCCTTGGCCTGCCTGATTGGCTTTCTACCCAAAGCCCCACAAAAAACCACAGGGGACCCCAGAAAGAACCTAGTCTGAAGGTCCTCCCATATAGCCAGCTCCTGCCCCATGCAAATAGTAATCCTAACTCCATGATAGGGTAGGTGTATGCCCTTACAGGCATCACACAACTGCACAGGATGGCTCTACTAGGGACAAACATTTCACAGGCAAATGTAAGGTATCCATGCATTTGCTGCAGCTACTTCAATATGGGGTTCTTTGGAATTCTACAGTATATAATGAGCTAAGAGACAGCTTCAATGTTCATAACAGAGAGACAATTGAGGCACTGCCCTGGCTCAGTGCTAGGGAGTTATGGGAATTGTATTTTTTTTTTTGAGACATTGAGTCTTCTCTGTCAGAGAGCTCTGGTGCCACAATAAATTACAGTTCCCATGACTCCCTAGCACTGAGCCAGAGCAGTGCCTCAATTTAATGTGCACTATTTCTGGCAGTCTGCAAAGGCCCATAGTTGGTTTATAAAATCAAAATTCTATCACACAAGAGCAAAGGGGCCCTCATTTGTTCCTTCTGCTAAGCCAGTGGGGTGCAGTGGCTTGAGTGTTGGACTTACAACTCTGGAGATCAGGATTTGATTCCCAGCTTGGCCATGGGAGCCCACTGGGTGAATTTGAGTGACTCACACACTCTCAGCCCCAGAAAAAGTCCATGGTAGGTATATTTAGGCTTTCCATAAGTCAAAAATGACTTGAAGGCATACAACAACAGCAAAGGAATCCCAAGGGGGTGGGAGACAAAAAAAAAAAAACAAAAAAACTTGGCTGCCAAACACCAAAATTAGCCCAAGCTAGCTAATAATTATCTGGTAATGTACTATTGAAGATTTAATATTCAAGATTTCTAACTGCTTGATTTAAAAAAATGAAGTAAAATGCTAAAAAATCAGAATAAGAAATACAGTAAGCCCTTGGTATCTCCCCATCAACATAAAATTGTCTTTATTTCTATCTAATTCATTTTTAAATTATCTGTTACTAGAATATTCTAAGAAAAAGCAAAACAAAATTCAGACTTGCAGATAGGAAGTAGCGAATGAAGAATGTTATATATATTTATTAGATATGTGTGGTTTTTGTTTTTGTTTTGTTTTGTTTAATGTCTTGTGTTGTATGATGTTTTTATTTGTATGTTGTCTTGGGTATATGAATGATGTATGTATGACTTTTTATACATACAATTTCTAAAATTTAATAAAATATATTAAAAAATAAAATAAAATTGCCTTTGGATGGCAAAATCTAAAAGGTCAAAATCGTTAGGATGGATATGGAAAAGAAAGACTGAACCATCCACCTTGTGCTCAAATGAAAGAGATTATTAGAAAATTGTCTGGCTCTCAAAGTTAGCTAACATAACAGCCATATCTGATTTATCATTGCATGGTGATGGCAAAGTAGGTGGGGATGCTTACTCTGAAAACCTTTTTCACACTGTCCTCTTTTAGATTCCATTGTGACCAAGAGTGATTAAAAGCAAGAATGAATTCAGAAGATACCCGGAGCTAACTAAAGAATGGATACTATATTTAGGTATTGTTATATGCCTTCAAGTGATTTCCGACTTCTGGCATTGAACCTATCATGAGGTTTACTTGGCAAAATCTGTTTAGCACAGATTTGCCATTGCTTTCCTCTGAGGCTGAGTGAGCATGATTTGCTCAAGGTCACCCACTGAGTTTCCATGGCTAAATGGGGATTCAAACCCTCACAGAGTTCGAGTCCAACAATCAAACCACTTTATCCCACTAAATCTCACTATAGAGAATACTTTATACTTTTGTATAAAGAGCACTACAAAGGACTATCCAGGTTAGGCTAAACAAATGAGACCAGCAAAAAACATAAAACCACATCTGTGGTAATCTACAAATCAATGGCCCTAACACAATTCCAGTTGGCTGCTGGGTCTATAGCAGGGGGTTGGGGGCCTAAACTGGATAGAAAGGCCAAAGATGGCCAATGCCCATGCATTCAGAGTCACAATGTTATATCTCTAGAACAAGAAAAATAAGTGAGATTCTCAGGATGCATCCTGAGATGGGTCTCTTGCTTCTTAATGGATTCCACTGGATATGCTCCAATTTTTACTTTAAACAAAACAACACAAAACAAAACAAGGCCCATACCTATCTACTTCAAAGCTGCACAAAACCACTAAGCCACAAAGCAAGAAAGGCAATCAACTGCTCTAAGAGTCAGAACCCTATTCTGCCTAGACTCTAGGCTTATCAAATCCTAAAATTGTATATAACCCCCAACCTGGCATGACATACAAGTAACCTTCCCCCCAAAAACACATAAGTCTAACAAGACAACCTGATGTGCCTGACAAGCTACCCTCTTATCCCCCCCACCTACCTGCCCCATATGCACACATGGTACTACCCCAAGGATTTGAATGCATGATGTAGATCCAGAAAGAATTCAAAATGAGGGCCTCATCAAGATGCTACTGTGATATAGATAGATAGAGAGAGAAAGAGAGAAAGAGAGAGAGATTTGATTAAATAAATGTGAAGGGGGGCTATGTCTATGGGTTCTACTTTGAAGTAGACAGCCTTGAAGTAGACATCCTTGTGACTATCCTTCCTCCATTCCCTTAAAATTATTTGATTTCAATTAAAAACTATATATTGAAAAGAGGGCAGAGAAATAAGAGAAACGAGCTACTTCTCTGCTCCTGTGATAATCCCTCTTTTCCACAACTCAGGACATGAAATAACAGAAACCAAAAGATCAAACAGAGTGCTGTCTACTAAGATGATCCCCCCTAATGAAGTGGCCAAAGATGAAGAGGCTTCTAACTGGATGGTACCTAGCTTATAAAGCTTAGGGCTTTCTTCCAAGTTGCACAGTGTATGTTTATGTGCATCCCTGCCTCCCTTCTCCTTGTCCCTCAAATTGTGCCCCCTGACTGGAGGCAAGCCATCCAGCTGAGGAGTGGCACTGATGGTTAAATCCAAGGGAAACTGTGTGCTTCTGGGTATGTTCCTTTCCAATGAACTTGATTGAACAAAGGTTTTTCTAATATTAATAGAAACTCTTCAGTGTCCGTTTTGTATGTCACATGGGGATGAGGGTAGAAAGAGAGGTATCCTTTGATGGGATGCTCATTATGGAAAGCTTGACTGAGTTAAATACAGATAATTTATCTAGCTTTACCCCAAGCAAACAATACTCTTCTGATGTCTTATAATGCCCCCCAATATTAATAGAATGTGTTCCATGTCCATCTTCTCTACAGAATGTGAATCTATCAATATAATTGTCATCCATTTTGATCCAGAAACTGTATATCACAGTGTAAAATTGCAGTTGCCACAAAGCTCTTTCTTCACCATTTGTGCTATAATATCAAAGGAGAGTGAAGGAAACACAATGGCAAAAATGAGAAAGACTTTGCTTTCTGTGCTCACTAATGTAAACTTAAATGTATACAATTAAAATGAAGTTTTAAAAAGATTACTTTCTTCATATGGAGTATAATCTATGGATGATGAGTCTCTATGAAGAAATATGTAGATGAGAAGCTAATTCAAATCAAATACCAGAAACTCTCAGAGTGTCCAAGAAAACTGCTTTGATATTGTAATCATATAATGAATTATTCACTGGGGTAGCTTTCACTCACATTAATGACATTAAGAATTGCTGGGAAAATTGTACTGTGTTTTCTTTCTTTAAAAAACAAAACAAAATGTTTTTTGCATTTTTCTCCTCTGTTTACTTAAGATTCATCTCTCTCTCTCTCTCTCTTTTTTTTAAATAATCCTTTAAGATGGGGATCATGGGTTATTGAAGACACAGCATTTCTTCATGTATATTCATCTCTATAATACATATTGGCAAGTGTTGGCTAGAAGGGTATACCATTATGTTTGAGTCTGTTCATTTGCTCAGAACCTGGCCATCTGTCAATAGTCCTGCCTATACAACCAATTTATGTAGGATGAATATGTATCATGAAGAGAAGAGGTTCTAGTCTTGTCCAACATGGAAACTCTGGTTGGAGTTTGTGGGTACTGGATACCCTGCTATTCTTCATTCTGCACATGTTGGTTTTTTGAACAGGTTTATTGCTACTTTCTCTGTTTTGTAAAATCATCCATTTTAAAATCAAATAATACCAAGGAAAGAATGAGGTGTTCCATATGATGACAATTATTACTTAGGATATACTAATTCATTATAAGAAATTGTAATAGTTTTTTTTTCAAATCAAGGGATAGTGTGACTTATTCTATATTTTCAACACCACAATATGTCACCATTAATAAAAGCCTTAAACAGTTTTCCATCATCATAACTCTTGCCCATGCACCTATCCATTGTCTAAAACTTCTGAATCACTAATGAGGCTCTATAGCTTCTCACAGTTCTTCACCCCTGTTTTAATAGTTGTGTATAAGAGGGGATATCAACAAGTGTTGCTTTCATGACAAGCAACACCTGTTGAGATTCCTTCTTCTATACAACTGTTAAAAGAGCAAAAGCCCTGCTTCTTGATAACCCTAAAAAAACTGACTCTTGTGGTTGGTGCCCCCTTTCTCATATTTGTTGTTGTTGTGTGCTTTCAGGTAGTTTCCAGCTTTTATGGCCATGCTGCTGCTGCTGCTGCTGCTGCTGCTGCTGTATGTCTTCAAGTCATTTCCAACTTAAGGCAACCCTAAGGTGTTTTCTTGGCAATTTTTTTCAGAGTGAGCTTGTCATTGCCATCCTCTAAGTGCTGAGAGAATGTCACTTGCCCAGAGTTACCCAGTGAGTTTCATGGCTCAGGTGGGATGATCATAAGGCAAGCTTATCACTTTTCTTGGCAAGATTTGTTCAAAGGGGATTTGCCTTTACCTCCTTCTGAGGATGAAAGAGTGTGGCTTACTTAAGGTCACTCAGTGGGTTTCCATGATTGAATAGGGATTTGAATCCTAGGGGGGTTGCAGACTGCCAGAAATAGTGTGAATTCAGTCCACTTTTAGGGTTAGGGTTAGAGTTAGGGAACCATGGGAACTGTATTTTATTGTGGCACCAGAGTTGTCTGACAGAGAAGGCTCAATGTCTCAGAAAAATAACAGTTCCCATGATTCCCTAGCACTAACCCTAACCCTAAAAGTGGACTGAATTCACACTATTTCTGGCAGTCTGCAACCCCCCCTAGTCTCCAGAATTATATTCCATCACTCAAACTACTATACCATGCTGGCTTTCTCTTCACATATTTATTATTGAACATTTCCATTAAACAGAGGCCTTGTCCAAATTTGTTTTTCTCCTAACAAATTGGAAGGACAAAAATTACTTACTGGTTCTATTACATATACTTCTTCAGGTCTACCCAGCACGGTATTTCTTAAATTGCCAATAAAAAGTCTAAATTTGAAATAATTAATGCTAAAATAGAATATTTGGACAATGATTGCATCTGGAAAATTATTCCCTTAGTAAGAATGAGTAAAACATAAGAACTACAATTTATTTATATGTCTGTTTCCAGCATAATACTTGGGTATGCAAATAGTCTGAACTTTATTGGAAGAGTTTTTCTGAAGGATTTCTATGCACTTAAATCCTAATACCACAGCAGTCTCCTTGAATGTGTCCCCTCTTTCCAATAAAGTAAACAAAAGGCCAATGCCCATAGAACACTAACACAGTAGCAGAATAAATTGAAAGTAGATGGCTGTGGAAAGGACAACTAATAGAATAGTTTTATGCAATCCAGTTCTGTGCATGATTACTGAAAAAGAAATCTCACTTCACTGGGATTTATTCCCAGGTCTGTGTACATAGATCTACAGATATGACTGTGGCAAAACAATGAGATTTTATTTCTGGTTATCCCAAGCTGTGATTCCATACCATCTTCCTCTGCCTTTGTTCTGTCAGGAGAGCATTCCAGCATGCAGAAAACCATGCTAATGTGGAGAGCAATGGGTGAAATAAAACAGGACAGTAGTAGTCTAGTCTACACCAGGATCGCTAGTTAGAACAAAGTTTTCAATGGGACTTACATTCAATTCACTATCTTTAGAACAGTGGATCCTGGCAAGGTCCTATGAAGCATTTTTCAGAGAAACATACTTACAAAATTTAGTGAGTCAAATTGCTAGTCCTAACCAAAGTAGGCCTACTGATTTAGTGAGATTTACCCATGTGTCTTCATTCAGCAATTAATTCAATGGGTCTACTCTGATCAGTACTAGAAGTTTGGGTCAGGCCAGTGAGACTTACACACAAGGAAGAATGCACAGGATTCTAAGGGGGGGATGCAGACGGGCAGCCCTGGGCCGCCCCGGAAAGTGGAGGATCGAGGCTGAGGCTGCCGGACACCTCAGCCCCGATCCTCCCTTTTGCTGCCTGCAAAAGGAGTGCTAAAATAGCGCTCCTTCTGCAAGCCACAAAAGGGGTGCCACAAAAGGAGTGGAGTGCCTCTTTGGCATCAGCGCGTCCGTCGCTCCGATGTCATCCTCAGGAAGGAGATTGGGCACTCAGCGTCCAGCTGCCCCTCCCCTTCCTTGCCTCCAACATGCTGCAAGGGGCCCATCTGCAGAGGCTCTTAGTTAAAAACTTAGCGATTTTCTACTTTGCTTTTTATTCAAAACACATATTCTAGGGCAAAAGTTAGTTTTATTTGTCTTTTATGTCAATGGAATAGAATTAAGCACACTGTCTTCTTTTGCCATCAGTGGGTTAGAACCCTGTTGACATTCTTGTAGTTTATTCATAGAAATAATTATCCAGTTTAATAAAAATGTGTACGAAAAGAAAAGAGCCGCAGATGCTTTCCCATGACTTTACACATTATAGCTTCTATAAATTGATAGATTCTATGAAAGAGTACAGGAAGAAATTGACAGCACACCAACACAGGATGTCAAGCTGATCATTGGAGATTGGAATACAAAGTTGGAAGCAAAGAAGAATCAAAAACAGTAGCCAGATTTGGATTAGGCAAAAGAAATGAAGCAGGCGAGCATCTCATAGTTTTTTTCTGAAGCCAACAACTATTCATTGCAAATACATTTTTCATACAACCAGAAAGAAGGCTATACACATGGACATCAACAGATGGTCAACACAATAATCAAATAGATTATATAATTGGAAGTAAAAGATGGTGGAACTCTATACTGGTGGCTAAGACTAAACCAGGCACTGACTGTGGCACAGATCATGAAATACTCATATCAAAAATAAAAATAAGACTCAAGAAGAAAACAAAACCAGTGATAATACCAAAATATGATCTAAATAATATCTCAAAAGAATTTACTGATAACATAAGAAACAGATGCACACTACTAAGCATAATAGACTAAAAACCAGAGGAACTATGGTCTGAAGCCAGGGACATAATAAAAGAAGAATGTAGGCATAAACTTTCAATATACAAAAAGAAAGAGAGAAAAAATGGGTGACAGAAAAAACACTACAAGCGATAAAAAAAAGAAGGGAAGAAAAATAAAAGGGAGATAGGAACAAACTAAGACTTATGAATGCAACAGTACAATGGCTTGTGCAGAAAGATAAAGAAAATTACTACAATGACCAATGCAGAGAAATAGAAGACAACAACAAAAAAGGAAGAACAACTGATCTACTTCACAAGATCTGGGAAATCAAAGGAAAATTCAAACCAGGGACTGGGATGATCTATGACAATAAAAATAACATAATTCAAGACCAGGAAGGAATAAAAAGATGTTGGATGCAATACACAGACAAATTATACAAAAGAGATGACAAAATGAAGGACACATGGAATGAAGAGTCATATGAAGATGAACCCCAAATTCTAAAAAGTGAGATGGAAACGGCAATAAGAGAAATAGCAAAAAAACAAATCATCAGGAACAGATGATATTCCAATTGAACTGCTGCAGTCCACTTTGACAGAGTCAACTCTAGCACTAAACACCATTTGTCAGCAGATATGGAAAACAAAATGCCAACAGATTGGAAGTGGTCAATATGCATCCCTATCCACAAAAAGGGAGACACAAGAGACTGCATCAGCTATAGGATCATAGCACTGATCTCCCACGCAAGCCAAATCATGCTCAAAATTCTGCAACATAGACTCCAACCATACATAGAAAGAGAAATCCCAGAGGTTCAAGTGGAGTTCAGGAAAGGAAGAGGCACTAGGGACCACATTGCAAACATACAATGATTAATGGAGTGCACCAGGGAATTCCAAGAGAAAATCAGCTGTGCTTTATAGACTATAGCAAAGCTTTTGACTGCATAGATCATGAAAGGCTATGGAATGCCCTTAAAGACATGGGAGTATCAACACATCTGATAGTCCTGATGAGGAATCTGTACTCAGGACACGATGCTACTGTCAGAACAGAACACGGAGAAACAGAATGGTTCCCAATTGGCAAAGGGGCCAGACAAGGCTGTATCATTTCACCCTATCTGTTCAACTTGTATGCAGAACATATTATAACAAAAGCAGGCTTGGACACAGAAGAAGGATGAGTTGAAAATAGGAGGAAGGAATATTAACAATCTAAGATCTGCAGATGACACCATAGTACTAGCAGAAATCCTCATAGATCTGGAACACCTACTAAGGAAGATCAAAGAAGAAAGTGCAAAGGCAGGCTTAATGTTGAACATAAAAAAACAAAAATAATGACCACTGAGGGCCTTCACAAGTACAATCAAGACAATGAAGAAATAGAAATAGTAAAAGAATTCCCATACCTGTGATCAAACATTGATGGAAATGAGGACTGCAGTCAGGAAATCAGAAGAAGATTAAGAATGGGGAGGGTGGCTATGAAAGAACTGGAAAAGATTCTAAAATGCAAAGATATACAACTCAGCACAAAAGTTAGAACCATACAAGCCACTGTATTCTCCATTACAATGTATGGATGTGAGATCTGGACAGTTAAAAAAGAAGATAGCAAGAAAATAATTTCGTTTGAGATGTGGTGCTGGAGAAGAATGTTGAGGATCTGATGGACAGCCAAAAATGAGACCTAGAACAGATCAAGCTGGAAACCTCCCTAGACGCCAATGTTATAAATGTGTTCGGTTGAAGATGATATAACACCAACATCCCATTTCACTTCTTTGGAATTGTCTAATTCAAAGAGTATCAATGTGGAATCCTTTGATATACAATAGCAAATCTTCACTTCAGGTTAGGTTTAAGGGTATATCTTTTCAGAACTATATCTTTTCACTGTTCAAAGAAATAATAGAGGGGGTGAAGTATACAAATTACATTCTACATGTGTTTTTTAAAGCCCTTCTTAGGACACTTGAGTCAAGCTTTAATGTAAAGTGGAAATTTGACCAGATTTACCCAGCAAATAATACAAATGCTAACCATACAATGGAGGGTCAAACTGCACTTCATGCCAGTCACATAATTACAAATAGTATAATGGCTTTTTACAAGCACATTTTAGGTGGCAGCAGTGTGTGTGTATTCCAAACAACTTCCTTGCTCTGTTATGGTCACAATTGGGAACAAATAGTTTTCCCCTGCTATTTGCACTGAGGAAAAGCTGTCATTAGAGCACACAGACCTCCCCCTGCCTCAATGAAATAGAAATAACAAGTATTATGAGTCCAAATCAGAGTCAAACTATAGCAGGGTAGAGTGTATGCTACTTGTTTGTGTTGTACTCTGTAAGGATAAAATGAAGTTAATAGAATTGTCAAATAAGTGCCAGGTTAGTTCTCTCGACATTAAAAAAAGGACCGCAAATGCCACAAATAATTTGATTAACTTTGCATCCCCCCCTCCTTAAATTTCAAGTTAACATTGAATGCTTCTGTTGGGATATGCAATACTTACCCTATGGGGTACATGCAGTCTTTGGCTATTTTTGCAACCACTGCTAACACCCTCATTACTGTTTCTGCGACTGACTTTGGAGGTGCCCTGCCAGCATTTTGTGAAATGTTGGTAGCAAAATAAAGCACATTTCTAGGTTTAAATTAGGTATTTTTTCTTTATAAAGGAAAAAAAAGTACTTACAAGACACCTCCTGATTAACAGATACTAGGTGTTTCTTACATACTTTTTTAGAAACTGGAAATATTCTTAATTTTACTGTTGGTGCTGCTATGCCAGTACATTCTTATAATTCTGCATCACATTTTGTGGTTCTGGAGAGACATTGCCCCTGGATCCACCAAAGTCACCCATCCTTAGTCTATACCAGGGGTAGTCCCTCGGCCCTTAAAGGGGAAAGGTTGCCTACCCCTGGTCTATACCATAAACTATTGATTTATTGAATGTTGAAAGGTGGCTTAAGCATGGTGACATCCCTTGTTCAAATCTCAATACCACCACAAAATCACTAGACAGCTTTAGATGATGCCCAGTTCTTCCACCTTCAACTTATCATCTCAAATATGGGAATAATAATTTCAACTTACTTTAAAGAACTGTGGTACAAATGCACTTGGAATGCAAAAGCTAAATATTACCCAGCTAGTCACTTCAGTCTCTTGCTCTCTTGTCAGCTGTTTCCCATGCTGACACCTACTTTGCTGCTCTCTACATCACCCATCTCAACTCTTGCCAATCTTCTTCTTGTATCTCCTCTTCAACTTTCTCATTATCCAGTTTTTTGAGGTGCTGCTCTGTGACCAAACCCATCCTCTGACTCAGTATCAAGTGGGACTACTGGTCATCGGCACAATGTTCCCAGTTGTTCCCAGCAGCTGTTGCTGTAGCTATTAGCTTTGTAAAACCTGAACACCAATATCACCAACATAGCATCTGAGTGGAAAGGCAGCCTCAGCACTGGTACATTCCTCTCAGGTGGTTCTCAGTAAGTGCCACACAGTTACAAAGTTTGAATAAACTTTATAAAGTGTGTGTATGTGCTTGCTATAAAGGGACTTTGTTACACTCACTGGAAAGTGATAGTCCACACATCTTTCCTTAAAACATGAAAGAGGAGGTTAGGGGGCCCAATAGACTCCTCAAGGAGAGTTTGGATGCTGCACCACTCCTGCTCTACCACCCCTCAAAACCACCTTGTTGATTTAGCAAGACTGAGTATTGACTCAAACACTGACATAGAAATGATTTGATAATGCTATTAGAAATGTTGCAGTTAACAAGGCCAGAAAACATCATTTCATTAGCTGATTAGGCTTATCATTGCTTCGTATAAGGTATAAAGTATGTTGTTATCTGGTCATTCTGATGCACAGGGAACAAAGCATTTACAAAAGTTTACCAGTGGCCATATTCAGATAGCCTGAGATTAGCCATCATGCTCAATTATGCTCTCATAACCACACACCAAAAGCTGTCTAAGGTAAAGGTAAAGGTATTCCCCATTGACAAGGTTGTCAAGTCATGTCCAACCATAGGGGACCGTGCTCATCTCCATTACTAAGCCAAAGGGCCAGCGTTGTAAGATAGTACTCTGTGATCATGTGGCCAGCATGATTGCACAGAATGCTGTTTACTTTTCCACCCAAGTGGTACCTATTTATCTACTTGCATTTGCATGCTTTCAAACTGCTGGGTTGGTAGAAGCTGGGACTAGTGATGGGAGCTCAGCCCATCATGCAGCACCTGGGCCTCAAACTGTCAACCTTCCAATCTTGCAATCAACAGAGTCATCATCTTAACCACTTGAGCCACTGCATCCCTACTTTGGTCATATTTAATCATAAATATATTTTTCAACAAAGAAGGAAAAACTACAACTTTAAAATTTCATGTTATACCATTATCTTCATTGAATTGAGGATTTAAGTTCCATTTAGACTTAAAATCATTGCTTTTGAAAGAAGCAACTCTCCCCCTGGGGCCTGAAAATAGTATTGATGTGCCTTGCAAAAATTATCTCAGTGTCCCTGGACTCAAGCTATCCAGCATGTAAGTTCCAGTTGAGACATCTGTACAGGTTCAGAGTCTTGGCATGACTTCAAGGATCATGAGAAAATGGAGAAAGAATCCACAAAGAGAAATCAACAAGGAGTGAAAGCTCATTCACAGGAACAGATCAATACTGTAAGAATAAACGTGCTTGCCCATCCCACAAAAGTCTCTTCATATTTCTTTTTACTATGATTGATAGAAAGCTGGAGCTATTTCCAATAGGATGACAAAGTAATTCCAGCTGTTCTATTGCTGTAGGAGAATGTCAAGATCAAAGCTTCTGGAAGTTACTGTTTTGGACTGCAAGTCACAGAGTACCATAGTGTTCATGCTGGCCAGGGATGTCTGGCAGCTGTAAAACACTGACACTAATAACTTTTACAAGTTTAGTTTGAGACTGACCTTCGCAATGACATTGCCTATACTTTCCTGGTGAAACTTTCCAAAGTACAGTCTGCCCACCCCATACATGGGTTTGCCATATGTGAACTTGAGATCATGTGGACGGCAAGCCTAGGAGGACAAAATGGGCATGCACACGGCAGCATGCACAGGAGTGCACCACCAAAATCAACGGGACTTGAGGTCTCACAGTTTTTTTCCATATGCTGGGGGGTTCTGAATGGATCCCCCACATGTACAAAGGACTCACTGTATTATGGATATCAAACTTTCAGAGTTAAAAGAAAAGTGTTGGAAGGGATGGGGTAGAGATCAACATGAACATGAACTGGCAGCATATCAAGTTCTGAAGGTCTCTTTCACACTTACACAACTCACATTGGCAAAGACTCTCCTCTTGGATTGACTGACTTTAATACAACCTGATTGCTATACTTTTAATTGGCACATTAATTAGCAGTCTCTTTTCTTCACTCTCTCATTTCTGAGGGTATATTTAGAGAAAAACAACAACAGTGACAATGTCGAGAGTATGCTTCTCACAGTTCATTGAACCTCCTCCCACTGACATGTATATTATGCCATGGAAAAATAATGATGGCAGTTATGGGATATGAGGCTAAAATATATACCTTGCAGCTCACTCTGATGACCTGCATTTTGATAGGGAGTTCTTGTATACAAGGGCATTTGCTTCATACTGTTATGCAAATTAAACAAACATAGCCAAGAGCAAAGATTTATACTAGCAAATTTTGCAACTGCTTCCTATGTGCCCATACCAAATACTTTATACTACAACAACAACACCATTAAACTGTTATTCTAGTGCAGGTGTGTGTGTGTGCACATGTGCTTGTATGAGAGAGCAAATAGTCCTATGCACTTGTCTTTTGCATTCTGAGTATTTGCATGATGGACCAGGAATGGCACCATGCTTTCCTCTCCACCTCTGGAGTTGCATCTCCTTCCTCTAACATTAGTATGTTGCATGAAGTTGTCTGTGCAGCTCCCACATGTAAGGGCTTCAAACAATTGTAGTTACAGTGCAGGTATGCAGCAAAATTTGCAGAAAGATGTGCTTAATATGCATATGTTGGAGGAGGATATAATGTATCTGGGGTGGAACTCCAAGGCAAATATACTATTAAGCCACAATATAAGCCAGTTTCTTGAATATGCACCTTTTCAGATCATATAGAAGGCAGTATCCAGTAGCATCTTCTGCAATACCACAGTTCTGTCTCCTCAGCCACTAACCAGCTGCCCAGTCCTGTTTCAGCTGCTGTTGGCAACCAAGAGAGAAACCATTTTTTTCTGGGGAGGCGGGGGCTGAAATTGTGCCTTCTTCCCTCTGTGCACAAGAACATCTGGTCAGGAGGAACTCCTAAAGACAGTAAATGGCTAGGGAAATGGAGCTGTGTCCAGTCACCCTGTTTGTTGCATATACCTGGGACAGGAGCAAGTCCAAAACCTCCCATGAGTGTGTTAGCAGATAATATTGTACACCAGTTTGCTGTTAGATGTCATCCAAATTGTCACTCTGATTCAGTACAGAAATGTTCAACATATGACCAGGCATGGATGGTGTTTATGTGTAAGCCAATAATTCTACCACATGTCAATACAATCAAAATATAGAAATGAGAGTTGGTTCTGCACATTGAACCAAGATTCTTAACACAACTCATATTGCCAAAGACTCTCCTTCAGGATTGTCTGACTTTAATGTAACCTGATTGCTGTGCTTTTAATTGGAACTTTAATTAGCATTCTCTTTTCTTTACTTGAGCATTTCTGAGGATAGGTTAGAGGGTATATTTAGAGAAAACAAAACAAAACAAAACAACAACCTTGTTGAGTTTCTGAATGGATTCCACTGAATTCTGTGGAAGAAGCTGGCTACAATGTGAGACACAGGTCACAGGTTTAAGAAATTGTTTTGGCCAAAAGGACTCCTTTCCCTCATCACTAGACAAACAGACACTCACACAGTATTTCCCTCTTATTAAAAGTTATTGGCTCAAACGTTCATGCATTTGAGGGAAAAGTAACATCTCCCCAATAAAACATTGCAGTGAAAACAAATCTTCAATTTCTGATCAGCAATTTCTGATCACTGAGTGGGGGATTACTTCTTTACCTTCTCATTTTCCCCAAGGAGGATGAGCACTCCTTGACCAAAGAGAACAAGATTGGAAAAATATCCCTATCTTATCTCTGATCTCTAAGTATTATCCCTGCTCAGTGATAACACTGATGTGCTCACCTTCCCAGTGGAAAGAATGAGCAGGACAAGACGGAATTACTGACTTTGTGTGGGTAAACAGAAAATTATTATAAGAAGCAGGTCAAGATGGTGGGGTGCAAGGAGAGGGGGTCTTACCCATTCCCCTGATGTCATTCAGGGGTAATCTCCTCCCCCCATACAAAGTGCTTCTCAACTTCTATTTTATCTAGTCTTATATTAACAGTTGCTTCTTAACATATGCTTATGCATTCTAAGGACCATTCTAGAAATACTTCTCTCCCTCTGAATTCCACTTCTTTTCTTTCTCTTTCTCTCTTTCCTTCTTGGAGAATCACTTTTGAAATCCATCTGTACTTAAGCATGGCATAGAAATTAAATAATAATGACTGCTGCAATCCTATAATCACTTACCTAGAAATAAATCCCACTTCTGAATAGTTATATTTGGGACAACATCATCAAAATTATTGAAAAATCAAGCACATCAATCTTGAAATCTCCAAGTAAACAGAATTTCTGAGTTCACTGTACAAGGGATATCGTAAAGTTTTAATTATCACATTTTTAAAAAAATGACAAAGTTAGTTTTGATTTGTATTTGTTAACTTATCTCTATGTAGTCACCATCTAGATTTACACATTTTCCAGGGTTTCTTGACCCTCCAAATACTTATTGTAGAAGTTTGCAAATTGCTCCTTAAACCACTCTTCCACTTCATGAATGATGTCATCTGTGTCGTCAAATCGGCAACCCTGCAACAGATTTTTCATTTTTAGGGAAAGAAAAAGTCACTTGGTGAGGATTACACTGACAAAATTTCATCAATATACCATGGGCTGATGCAGACGGTCCTGGGGAGTGGTGGATTGGGGATGTGGCAACTGCATGCCGCAGCCCTAATCCTTCCTTTTGCTACCCCTAAAAGAGTGGCAAAATGCTGCTCCTTTTAGGGGTGGCAAAAGCCCATCCTAAGAGCTGGTGCTGTGGCTCTTCCACACCCTTTCAGCAAAGCATGTCTGCATGCTGCGCCGGAAGGGCATCCTGATGCCGCGCACCATGCATAAGACCACACAGCATCAGGATGGTGTCAAGGTGAGGTTGAGGTGGCTGGCATGCAGCTGCCCCATCCAACTCTACCCCCAGGCTGGCCCTTTGGGCCAGTCTGCAACGGACCCACAATAACTTCTAGGTGATAATTATTACTTTACGATACCCCCCTCGTACTTATCCATCTTACACTTTAGTCAGTTCTGGCACAACCTGTAACAAAAATAAAGGACACAATGAGCTGATTTCCTCAACAACTTGCACTTAGGGACCAATGATAACACTGACAAAATTTCATCGGTATACTATTATAACATCCTGGTGATAATTGTTACTTTATGATACCTCTTGTATTTTGTGTTTCTGTGGCATTTTCTTTATTTTTTTTCCTTTTTTTTTAAAAAAAAGTTCTTTCATATTTTCAAACATCTCTTTTTCTCTCTCTCTCTCTCACCACACTTCCTTTGTTTCAGCTGCTTTGCACTCAGAAAATTTCTTGCCTTCTCTTTATTATTCTCTCACTTTTAACCTAGAATACTGGTATCATGTAATTGGAAAAGAAACAAAACATGAGGAATATGCTTCCTATTAAATATGACTTTTGTTTTGCAAATGCTAGTTTAGTTATATAAGTTGCTGGTGATCTAATAAACCACAAATATTCCATTATAGTTAAATTGTACTGTTGTTTTCTAAAATCTACAACTAACCTGCCACATCCTTATTAAAATGACTTGAGGGGAAAAAAAAAAAAAGAACAAGCCTTATAGGGTTCTCAGATTTGAATGGGGGGGGGGGGGAATCCAAAATCACAATTTTGATTACACTGAGGAATCTCTAAAGATACACATGGACTTCTTTTGCCTGAATGTAATATGGCACAAATGGAAATCTGTTTGTATGCAAGTGTATTTTGAGTGTAGCATTTGGCAAATAGAAATATTTGTATCAAGAAGACAAAGTGATGCAAGGAGGAAAACAAAAATGATCATTAGATCAAAGGACAACAATGGTGGAAAACATATATAACATTACAATTCTCATTTAATCAACAGTAAAAGCAGTGGTGGCAGCAACAGCAATTGTATGATGAGCCAGAGGTCCCATTTAATTTACATAACTTGGTTTTAATGAGTATAATTGAAATAGTTATAAATGTAATACACTATTTTCAGCTTCAGCAATGTGAAGACAAAATAAAACAATTTTGCTTTATTCTGTAACTTGAATACCTTGAAGTTTCATAATTTAATGAGAGCAGGGTATGTATACAACAGTGAAGTCTGCAATAATTATACTCTGTTGTTGTGTTCATAGTTATGGTCAATTCAGCACACTTAAGCAATCTTCAGATAATGAGGCCTTCTGAAGTTAGGCTGTTCCTTGGATAGCAGATATGTAAATTTTGGCCAGGAGTATAGCCAAGCATCATAAGCTTCAATTAAACTGCTAGACTTTGCATTTTATTGTCATAGCTTTTAGAGATCCTAAGGTCACTTCTAAACCATGATGAGATGATAGACTTTATGTATGACATTGCAAAATATGTTCCAAGTTTCAATATTTGCCTCAGGTCTTTAAAGCAATCGTGGGCAATGTGGGAGACTAAGAATCACATTAGCTGTTATGGGGTGTACATCCCCCATCATTTAAGGCCAGGAGAGACCCATTTTGACAACTTCCTATTTTTACAAAATGTCTCTGTTCAGCCTGAAGTGGCTCCTCATCTCCCCCCCCCCCCCAATACTAAAAATGTCTCTTACACCCCTTGAAGACAATTGGGGGCATAGTGGGGTGGGGATGTTTAAAGGTTATGGATTCTTTTTTATCCCAAAAGAGCACTGGGGTCCACAAAACTACATTGGGGACACACTATGCCCCTCTCCCTGTTTAAAGCAATGAAATTATAACTAAGCTTGATTATCTAATAGAATTATAGAACCATAGAGCCTTATTGCATTACAAAATAAAAATGGGAGACAGAGAGATAAAAGCAACTTTCTGCTTACATCCCCATGTGATGTCATAGTACTTTTATTCTCTCTTCAGAGGGAAACAGTTTTAAAAATGTGGCTTTTATCAAATGGATTTTGCCAGCAGCCATGCATTTATTATCATCTCCATCAGAAACAGAATGGATGTGCTTCATGCTCATTCAGAGATGTAAACAGAAAACAGTTTCTATCTCACTGCCTCTCATCTTTTGTAACATGGTAAGGCTCATGGAATTGGAAGAGATCCCAATGGTCATCCAGTCCAACCCCTGTCATGCAGGAATACATGATCAAAGCACTCTGAACAGATGGCCACTCAGCCTCTGTTTTAAAATCTCAAAAAAGAAAGAAAAAAAAGAAAGAAAAGAAAGAAAAAAGAGAGAGAATCTACTCTTTGAGGCAGTGTGTTCCACTGTTAAACAGCTCTGGTCAGGAAGTTCTTCCTAATGTTTAGGTTGAATCTCTATTCTTGTTTCTAAGATCCAGTTCCCATACAACTCCAATAGCCAGAATTTCTAATATGATGAGATGGAGAAATATCTCATCCCTATCTTTAGGGATGGGCAAATCTTTCAAGTCCATTTTTGCAGACATTGTTCTTTTCCTGAATGCCAAATTTATGTTATATGGACTTTTTTTTAAAAAAAGGAAAACATCTACATGTATTCTTGTATTCCACCCTCCGAATATGTATGTGTGTGTGTGTGTGTGTGCATGCGCACATGTACACACCAATGGATTGTTCTCACTGACAGCTCCCACTGACTAAAGCATGTTTCAGCACATGTTAGGAATTTGTTTTGCATCTTTCTTAAAAGTGTGCATGTTGTCAAACACACTCCCCCCCCCCCTTTAATCAACAGCATCAGCAGCAACACACATGGAATGCAACACAGAGATTTTCAGATGCAAGTCACATCTAATTTTGGCTTCAGTCCAGGAGAAATGGTTTTGGGTAATTAGATTTTTTGAAGAAAACCTCAATGGAGCAAATATCTCACATATCTCAAGCCCTATTCTACCACATGTATTTTTTTTTCTGTATATAGTGTGAATTAACAAATAAGCCAAGGTAGAAACAATTGATTCCAATGATCCATCTCTTCATCTAAGCTTTCATTAGTTTCTCTAATGATACATATTTATTATGGTGTTATAACATAACTTCTGATGCACATTTATTTCCTTGCTTTGAATTGGCCAAATTCACTAATTTTACTCTTAAGTTATTGGGCTCAGTACTTTTGATATGCTATGTGTTCAGCTGTAAGGAGTAAGGAAGACGCCAATCTTGGGACTCTAACATCTTCCCTACCGTCTCTGCTCGCACGTGTGTGAGGGAGACAGCCTGCAGAGGCTATTTAACAGCAGCCTCACTCCCTCCTGGGCAGTTCAGCTGTAAGGAGTAAGGAAGACGCCGGTCTTGGGACTCTAACATCTTCCCCAGTGTCTCTGTTCGCATGTGTGTGAGGGAGACAGCCTGCAGAGGCTATTTCTGACGGCAGCGAAACTCCATCTGGGCCTGTCTCAGGCCCCAATGCTCCAGGCCATGCTCCAGGCCCTGGCGGTGAGCGGCGCGGAGGAGGAGGAGGGCGGGACCATCTGGGCATATTAAGGGCCCACCGAGCCTTACCTCCCCCCCCCCCTTGACGGCAGCAGCACTTCCATCTGGGCCTGTCCCTGGCCGAAGCGCCCCAGACTACGGGTTGGTTGGCCATAGGGGACTATCTCCCTTCCATATTTTCTTTGCCATCCATGCAGCTGCTGATGAAATCAAAGACTGGAGTCAGCTGGGTACTCATCTCCCCCTCCACATACTGGAGCTGACCATAGTCTGAGAGCGGATATTCAGGTTGTGTGGGGGAGGGGGAGGTATGGCGGTAGCAGAGCCAACAGATGTTACAAAAGAAGGAGGGATTGATGTTTGATATCTATCCCTCCTTCAGTTGGCTCTGTTTCCCATGATAACTTGGAGAGCGTGCCAACCATTCCACTGACCCTCAACCTGCTCCTTTGCAATGCCAGGTCGGTCAAAAATAAGACCCATATCATCCACGATCTCTTGGTGGATGAGGCGGCTGACCTGGCATGCTTCACTGAGACCTGGCTGGGGGATGCCAGCTCTGCGACTTGGGTGCAGGCTCTCCCAGCTGGGTACTCAGTTAGTGAGCAGGTGAGGGAAAGTGGGCGGGGTGGTGGTGGTATAGCCTTGGTCCATAGGAACACCTTAACTGTGATAAGAAAGCCTATGCAGAAAATGACGCACATCGAGTGTATGTACCTTAGCCTGAAAACCAGAGATATTTTGGGGATTCTGTTGGTATACTGGCCACCCCGTTACTTAACAGACTCCCTAACCGAGCTGACCACCCTGGTTTCTGAGTTGCTGCTGGAATCGCCCAGACTTTTGGTTCTGGGTGATTTCAACATCCCACTTGAAACCAGTTTGCAAGATCTAACTGGCGCAGCTTGGGAGTTCATGGATACCATGACTAACATGGGCCTATCCCAGTTGGTCAACGGGCCCACGCATTTTGGTGGTCATACCCTCGATGAGGTCTTTAGTACGGAGCAGGAATATCCTTGGGCGGAGGTTAAAAAAACCTCCGCAGTCATGGACGGATCATTTTCTGATCAGGGCAGAACTAAAGGCTACTACCCACCCTCCTGGGGGTGGCGGACCCATTAAAACGGTCCGCCCTTGAAGGCTAATGGAACCAATTGGTTTCCAGAAAGCCTTAGAGGGTTTAATGGTTGTTAACACCGGTGATTCTGTCAAAGCCTTGGTGGACACTTGGAACACCGATCTCACCAGCGCTATTGACACAATTGCTCCCAAGCGTCCTTTCCAGCCCGCTTCAAACCGTACGCCCTGGTATACAGAGGAGCTTAGGAGGATGAAGCGAGCTGGACAATGACTAGAGTGCGAATGGCAAAGGACTCATCTCTCATCCAACAAAACTTGCCTTAGGAAACATCTTGATTCCTATAGGGAGGCTTTGCGTGCAGCATGGAAATCTTTCTGTTCTGCACGCATTGCGTCTGCAGAGTCCCGCCCGGCAGAGCTGTTTAGGGTGGTGGGGGAGTTGACAAAGGTTCCTCCAGCACCAAACCCCCTACTTAACCTGACGACAGCCTGCTGTGAGGCCTTTAATATTCACTTTGCAGATAAAATCTCTCGGATAAGAGCCGACCTGGACGCCATTGCTTTGGCAGAGTCCGTAGACGAGGCTTCCAGGAAGTCCGTTGATGGCATTTTAATGGATCAGTTACAATCTGTGAGTATCAATGACGTGGACAAGCTTCTTGGAAGTGTGAGAAAGACAACTTGCTCCCTCGATCCTTGTCCATCCTGCCTGGTCGTCCAGGGGGGGGACACATTGAAGGTGTTCCTTCGGGACACAATCAACGCATCATTCAGGGAAGGTATTGTACCATCTTGTTTAAAGGAGGTGGCGGTTAGGCCACTCCTGAAAAAAACCTTCCCTGGATCCCCTGGATAGAAACAACTACAGACCAGTCTCCTTGCTCCCTTTTCTGAGCAAGGCGATCGAGAGGGCAGTTGCTTCCCAACTCCAAGCAGTCTTGGATGAAACTGATTATCTCGACCCATTTCAAACCGGCTTCAGGACAGGATATGGAGTTGAGACTGCCATGGTTGCTCTGACTGATGATCTCTGCCTGAGTATCGACAGGGGTAGTGTGACCTTGTTGGTGCTCTTGGATCTCTCAGCAGCCTTTGACATCATAGAACATGCCATCCTCTTAGATCGCCTGAGAGAGTTAGGAATCGGAGGCACTGCTTTGCAGTGGTTCCGTTTCTTCCTCTCGGGCAGATCCCAGAGGGTGAGGCTCGGGGACAGTTGCTCTTTGAAAACTGAGCTTAATTGTGGCGTCCCTCAGGGTGCCATCCTGTCCCCGATGTTATTTATGAAGCCGTTGGGTGAGATCATTCGGAGGCATGGAGCTCGGTGTCTCCAGTACGCTGACGACACCCAGATATATATCTCCATGACCAGATCATCGTCTCAGACTTCAGATGGCGTCTCTCCTCTTAATGACTGTCTCAGAGAGGTAATGGTTTGGATGAGGAAAAACAGATTGAAGTTGAATCCAGACAAAACCGAGGTACTTGCAGTTACAGGCCCGAAACCAGAACTGGGAATACAGTCTCTAGTCCTGGATGGAGTCACACTCTCCTCTAAGGACTGTGTTCGCAGTCTGGGGGTACTCCTTGATTCGTTGCTTCACATGACTAGTCAGATGAATGCAGTGGTCAGGAGTGCCTGTTATCAGCTTCAGCTGATACACCAACTGCGCCCTTATCTGGAGGTGAGGGATTTGGAAGCTGTGGTACATGCCCTGGTAACCTCACGTCTGGATTACTGCAATGCACTCTACATGGGGCTACTCTTGTGCCTAACCCGGAAACTTCAACTGGTGCAGAATATGGCAGCCAGGGTAATTACAGGAACATCAAGGAGGGAGCACATAACACCAGTGCTTAAATCCCTCCACTGGCTGCCGATTAGTTTCTGGGCACAGTACAAGGTGTTGGTTTTAACCTTTAAAGCCCTACATGGCTTGGGTCCATCTTAGGGACCGCCTCTCCCTATATGATCCCCCCGCGCCCTTCGCTCCTCTGGGAGGTATCTGCTACAGCCAGTAAAAACTAGGCTGTCCCAGACCTCCCAGAGGGCTTTCTCCGCAACCGCTCCCAGACTTTGAAATGGCGTGCGGACGAGATCCGTCTTATTACTACTCTTGCTGCTTTTAAGAAAGCAGTAAAGACGGATCTCTTTCGGCAGGCCTTCCCGGAATAACTGGCAGCTGAGAGAGGAGTCCCTAATTCGCTATTCTGACTCCTTATGCTAATTTGGATGTTTTAATTTATTTAATATTGTATTTTAATTGATTTGTTGTTTAATCCTGTTTTAAGGGGATGGGAGGGTGGGATTATGGGATGTGGGAATGTTTTAACTTTGTTCTGTTTTAATATTGTTGTACCCCGCCCTGATTGCCACACAGAGGGGTGGGCTATAAATAATAATAATAATAATAATAATAATTATTATTATTATTATTATTATTATTATTATTATTATTATGTGAATCATTCTACTTTATCCACAATCACACAAGGTAAAGCAGGCAAACAAAGTGGTCATTTCAAACAACCTATTTCTCATGTGCCATTATAGTGAAATCAGACAGAGACCACAGCAATCTGGTATGAACAGTTTAATTGATCCTGATCAACTGCACTGACACATGGCCAATTTGATTGACCCCTGAATCATCCAAGTCTCTTACTTTTTAAGACAGAAAAGGAGGGGGGGGAATACAGAATAGTTAATTATTGCATGGCTGGCTAATCACTTGTGCCTGACCTTTGGATCTGGGTGCAAGTAATAGTTAACTTTAGTAATTAACTAGAGGAAGGGACAGATCATGTCTGTCCGGCAGGTAGGGGATTCCTCCGCTTAATCCATTAGGCAAATGGTTCCAACATGTTTGTATGGGGGTGTGAGAATGCCTTTGGTTAATTAGGAAGAATCTCTCCTACATCTCCCCTTTTTTTATTTTTTCAAGGGCAGTCAATTTTATGATCCCAGGTCTAGTAGCAGTATATGAGACTGATGGATTCAACTGCCCATGCAATGTTTGATATAAGGAAGGAATATGTTGTAGGAGACAGCAGAATAGGATAATAATGCATAGAATAATAATGACATATACAAGAAATTGTTTCAGCCAGGGAAGATCTGGCAACTAGGAAGTGAGAACATCCTACAGTCCTGAATATCCAACATCTTGATGGATCTGAGTGGTTAAATCATGTAGTTGCTTGGCCAAATTACTAATGGAACAAGAGTTATCTGACAAGTTGAAACAACACATATTTTTAATCTCTTCACACCCATGATTGTGTAGCAAGAGCCAGTAATCTATAGCTGCCCTATTATCCAGAATCGTATTTGTAATTTCATGCTGCTCTTCATTTAACATAGTTAGGGCAGTAGATGTGGCATATATATATATATATATCAATAAACAGGCCAGCTTATCAATAAACAGGCCAGAGTTTTTTCAGTGTGCACTGTTAATCCTGGCAGCCCAATTAAGGATAGGGACAGTAAAAGGTATTCAGCTGGGCTATAGAAGTGTATCGTAGAGTCACAGTCAGAGGTGAGTGTTATTGCCCTTTTAACCTGGAGACATCCAGCATAGAAGGATGTGGGAAGACAGAGATACGCCTACTCAGACAGCACTGTGTGCCATCAGACAGATTGGCAGATATATAATTATAAGTTTGATTGTTACAAGTAAAAACCCATCCAGGTGGTAACAATATATGGGCATATATAAATGAAATCTCTTCATTGATAGCACAATTCAGTGGTGTTCCCCTGTGCTTAACAGATCCTCATACAATTGAGATTTTTTGCACATCTTGTAGTGTTCCCTAATGCTACATGAGGTGTATACAAGGAAAATGCTGTGTCTGGTAGTTCTGTGGTGATGACACCCCAATTCGGGCTGTCAGCATAAGTGACAGTCATGTTAAAATCAACAAGCAGAGTTCTGTGCTTAACATCAACAGATTCCTTGCATAGTGGTATTAGGAATGGGTGGGCATGGTTTTTGATAGACAAAAATGAGACGCATTACTAATATTAGCCAAACTTTCCCAAATGTTTTGACCTTCCTTTCAATGCCACTGGGCTGAAAGGGCTCCACTGGTCAGAAATAATAAACCATGTACAGTAGTTAACATAGAATTATGGATTAATACAGCACAAATAGCTACAAAGATCTTATGTTCTGCTGGTATACTCTGAAATTCTTCTGGGTTATCAGTCTCTACCAGCTGTTGTGCTTCGCCCACCAATGTCTTAATATCTCTCCATCTCACTGGTTGAGCCTTGGCCTTCTTAAGACAATGAGGACGCTTCCTTGTTATGCGGAGTTGTTTATTGAATTGAGGTATTGGGTTCTGAAGGTTCTGAAAGTTCCGATGCCAAGCCATGAGTAGGCTTTATACACTTGGCTAGTATTCACACTGTGACTGCTGGAGTCGACACTGCTGCATACCCTCTTCCCCAGGTTATAAGAGGTGCTGGCCCCTTCCACGGAGGGTCTGGTTGCTGTTGGTACCACACCAAGGGTTGCGGCAGTGGAGAAAATGAAGAAAAATGTTTCTGTATTGGAAATAAGTCATCAGAAAATGCAATTAAATTGTTCCAGGTAAACAATGCAATAGATATGGCCCAGTCCACAGCCTGCTTAGGGGTGGGAGGTGTATTCCCCCTTTCTTTGTTTGTCCAGCAATGTTTTTAGTGTGTGATGGATGAGCACGTTCAACTATGGCTTGACCTGTAGAATTGTATGGAATACCATGAGTGAGCCTGATGTTCCAATGTAGGCAAAATTCAGATAATTGGGTAGAAGTATAAGCTGCACTATTATCAGTTTTTAAGGCCAAGGGACGGCCCAAAGCAGACATAGCAGATAGCAAATGGGTAATTACAGTGGAAGCATTCTCATGGTGATGGGCTGTAACCCACACAGCATGAGAGTAAGTATCAATAGAAACATGAAGAGAGGAAAATGGATTGAATGGAGGATATTGAATAACATCCATTTGCCACAGCACGTTGGCCTCAGTGCCCCTTGGGCTCACCCCCCCCCCCCCGGAAACAAAGGAGAGTCTTGAGCACAATGTGTACAGGAACAAACAATGCTATGAGCATGAGAAAGTGGAATATGAAAAGACTTTGCAAGGGTGGCAGCTGCCTGAAGGAAATATGCATGACTAGAGATAGGATCTGAAAAAAGAGATTGAACAGTATCACGTAGTGCAGAATCTGCTTTAGAATTGCCTTCTGTTGATGGGCCAGGCAAAGGTGTGTGGCTGCAAATATGAGCCAGGAAAAAAGGTTACCGGCAATCATATAGTAGGGTTTGTAAGGATAGGAATAAGGCAAGCAAGTTTTTATCCAGCGGGGGAGAAATATAAGCATTAGAAAGCGAGGAAACAAGATTATGAGCATATAGAAAGTCTACTATCAAATTAAAAGGCTGATGATCAAAAAGTCTAAATGCTAAAATCACAGCTGCAATTTCAGAGCACTGAGCCGAGGATTGTGGGCTTGTAAATTGATTGCATCACTTATGTGCACTAACTTGATAAGTTATTACCTTTTGATCTATGAGTGAGTGGCTGCAGTACAAGCATTTAACCACTCCTAAGAAGCAGCCCTGGTGACGCAGTGGTTAAATGCCTGTACTGCAGCCACTCACTCATAGACCACAAGGTTGCGAGTTCAATACTAGCCAGGGCTCAGGCTAGACTCAGGCCTGCATCCTTCCGAGGTTGCTAAAATGAGTATCCAACTGTTGGGGGGCAATAAGCTTACAGTTGTAAACTGCTTAGACATCCCATAGCACGATATGAAGCGGAATATAAATGAAGCTGCTTTATTTTGCTTTTGCTTTACCCTTCTGGTTGGGGACCCATCTGTAAACACTGTTGCTGCCTGAGAAAGCAGCTGTGAGGCTAGCAAGGAGTGCATTTTCAGAGTGAGTGACTGGGGGGCTCTGAAGATGGCACAAAGTGCCGTCTTGGAACCAGGAAAGGGGAGGGGCAGTCGGCCGCTGGCCATCCCAACCCCTTCCCAAGGACGTCACCAGAGCTCCTGCTGTTGCACATGGTGAGTGCTCCGATGATGTTCTTCTGGCACAGCATTTTTACACACTGAGCCAAAAGAGGCACAAAAGAGCCACATGGCAGCTCTTGTGGTGCCCTTTCCACAGCTTGGGAAAGGAGCTCTATTTTGGTGCTCTTTTCCCAGTCACCAAAAGGGTGGATTGGGGCTGAAGCATGGGGCAGCCTCGGCCCCAATCCTTGGTTTCTTGGGGGGGCCCATGGCCTCCCATCTGTAGAGGCCTTTAATTAGAAGAAACCTCGGGTCTTTGGGAGGATTGTACAAAATGGTTCCTACATATCCTGCAAAGGCAATAGGAAAATAATCAGTGGCTTCCAGTAATTGTTCATGCTCTAATTTGGTGATGGGCAAAGAAATATGAACCAAATCATAGACAGACAGGTGAATTGCCCTTTTTCTGCTTTTGTGAATTAGATCTGCCAGTGCCTGATGGTAAGGATAAATATTTTTGGGAGGGGTATGTGGGAGCACTAACCACTCTACTATATGTACAACAGACTCTGTTCACGGGAGGTAAAGGGCTCCTGTAGGAGTATGTAAGGTATTTAATAAGCACAATGAGAAGCCATTGTGAGTAGATGGTACTCAATCAACAAATTGTTGAGTAAAGAGGAGAAAGATAGTTTTTAAGATTTCAAATTGGTCAGGCTGCAATTGAATAATCTCAGCTGGAGATTGTGCTAAGGACAGCAAAGAGAATAAGGGAGCTAAGGCAGAGGTGGGGAGTTTAAAGTACGGGCAAGCCCAATTTAACATTCCCAACAAATGCTGAAGCTCAAACAAAGTATATGTTTGTTTGGGTTCTATAACTGGCAGCATGGGGATACTAGCATGTTGCAGAATCTTATGTCCCAAATAAGTATAGGGAGCTGTAGATTGAACTTTTTCAGGAGCTATAAAAAGACCTGATTGAGAAAGGATAGAGATCAGATTGGCTAGGTGGTCAGGCAACAATTTCTCACCAGCCGGCAAAATATCATCCATATAATGATAAACCGTAAGATTGGGATATTTAACTCAAAAGGGACATAAAGCATTATCTACAAAGAATTGACACAGAGTTGGAGAATTTAGCATGCCCTGAGGAGGACCTTCCATTGAAATGTTTGGGTAGGGGAAGCATTATTCAAAACTAGCACAGTAAATACAATTTTTTCTTTATCCCTTGGGAACAGAGGAATCGTGAAAAAGCAGTCCTTAAGATCTACTATTAGGATCTGATAATCTCGAGCAGGGGTAGGCAACATTTCCCCTTTAAGGGCCAAGGGACTTCAGCTCCCAGAATCCCAGGAGCTATTGGCCAACATGGGACTATTGGCCAACATGGCTGAGGCTTCTGGGAGTTGAAGTCCCTCGGCCCTTAAAGGGGAAAGGTTGCCTACCCCTGCACTTACGGCTTTGTCACAATGTTTGTGGTCCACCAACACCCCAGACTTGAGGCACAGTATCTGTTTCTCAATTTGTGGGCCACTCCTGTGCGCAAATGACAGTCACGTCTGCTCCTGTATCCGGAAGTCCGGTAAAATTTCAATCTGGAATCATAAATGTACGGCTAGGCCGTTGGTTAGTAATTGGTTGTCTTATCCACTGTATATTGCAGGGGTAGGCAACCTTTCCCCTTTAAGGGCCAAGGGACTTCAGCTCCCAGAATCCCAGTAGCTATTGGCCAAAATGAGACTATTGGCCAACATGGCTGAGGCTTCTGGGAGCTGAAGTCCCTCGGCCATTAAAGGGGAAAGGTTGCCTACCCCTGGTATATTGAGACCACTACTTTCTATAGCCACTGGGTTTGTGGTTGCACATGGTAACAAAACTAATTGTGCTATCGACATGCCTAACGGCAAAGTTTGTGGCAGATTAACCTGTATTTGAACTATTCCTGTATAGTCATTACCTATAACACAAGGTATAACAAAAATCCCTCTTTTTGAAGCAGACAACCTGGGTAATACCAATCCCATTAGCTCAGAAGGAAAAGGGCCTTTTACTTGGGTTGGTATGATATGTACCTCTATTGGAAACTTGTTTATAACCTAGATTGTTTCCTAGGTTATAAACAGATCTAATCCAGTGTTATTGGTTGTGGTAAGGGAGTTGGTTGATTGTACTGATCCTGATTTTGTATTGGGTAATTTGTCCTTGTTTGGCCCGGGGCCAAGGACTGTCCTGATCGGGAGTTTCCTGACCGGCACTGATTAGCCCAATGGTATCCCTTTTGGCATTTGGGACATATTTTGCTTAGGCAAGGACCTGTTGAGTTAGGGGCAGACCGACATTCCTTCTTAAAATGTCCCATTTTCCCACAATTAAAACATTTCACATCCTTTTTATTGCCTAATTTTATGTCAGCTGCCAAAAGATTCATTTTATGTGATTGAGTACCTATGTCTTGACATACCCTAAGCATGTCTGCCAATTCAACATTTCTAGATGCCATCAGTGGTTGTAAAGCTTGCTGGCAGTCTTTGTTAGCATTATCTTTTGCCAGTTTGATCAATAAATCAGCAGCTGCTTCTAGATTATCAACCTGCTATGCTAAGGCTGCTTGCAACTGATTAACTAAGGGGGGATGCAGATGGGCAACCCTGGGCCACCCCAGGAAGCGGAGGATCAAGGCCGAGGCTACTGGACACCTTGGCCCCAATCCTCCCTTTCGCCACCTGCAAAAGGAGGACTAAAATAGTGCTCCTTCCACAAGTCATGAAAGGGGCACCAAAAAAGGTGTGGCACACCTCTTTGGCGTCTCTTCTGGCTCAGTGTGTGCGGACACTGAGACGGAAGGATGTCATCGGAGCTCCCATCGTGTGGACGGGCCGTTGCTCCAATGACATCCTCAGGAAGGGGATGGGGCGCCCAGCATCCGGCTGCTCCTCCCCTTCCTTGCCTCCAACATGCTGCAAAGGGCCTGTCTGCAGAGGCCAAAGTCACAGTAGGGTTCAGCAGGCCCATGCCTTATTGTAGTGAAACTTTTTTTAGGCTGACCAGAGGGGGTAATCTTCTGAAAGGCCAGAAATGCACAATTGGAAGATATTGCTAGACCCTTTCAAGGTAGCACTGCCTGTTGCTGAATTGTGGCAAAATTATTTACTCCTGTCAGTTGTTCTGCAGTGTATTGTCCTCCACTACTGTGTCCCCGCACTTCACAGGTCCTATAAAATTCACTTTCCTACAAAATATATTGTGCAGTGGTTAATATCATGCACATCATATCTTTCCAATCCTGGGGTATCATAAGATATCCATTTTTAATACCTCTTAACATACCTCTAACATAATTACTTCCCATTCCCGTATCCCTTATAGCTTGTCATAGTTCCTTCATTACTGCCTATGGCAGTGGGATCAATTCATAAACTGCTCCATCGTTTTGATCCTGTGTCATAGGGGGGAAGCAGATGGCACAAAGCGCAATTTTTGGGGCAAGGAAGGGGAGAGGCAGCTGCAAGGTGGGCACCCCAACCCCTTCCCCAAAACGTCCTCAGAGCAGCCGGCCCTCCGCACGGCCGGCGCTCCGAGGATGACCTCCCACTGCAACGTCCGTACAAGCTGCAGCAGAAGAGTCACCGAAGGTGTGCTGGCAGCCTTTTGCGGTGCACCTTCAGCGATTTGTGGAAGGAGCGCTATTTTATCGCTCCTTCCAGGGGTGGCGAAGCTGCGCTGTGGGGCCAAGGTGTGCAAATACCTTGGCCCTGTGGCGCAGCTTCCTGGGGCAGTCCTGTGCCACCCGTCTGCTTCACCCCTGAAAGACAGGGTATGCAGCTAAAAATTCAAGATCATCCAATTCAGTTGGATGAGAGTTTCTACGTTGCTCAACCATTTTTCGAAATGGAGACATAACTGTCCCTGAAGGGCTTTGTATGTTGTTGTTAGGTAATGGAGCTGAGGAGTTTTTATCTATCTCTGCTTCCCTGAGAGGATGAACCACATGAGCCACATATGAAGGATGGGGCTCTATATCCAATACTGCATTTGCCCTTACTGGTTCTGCAGGAGCAGGCAGGCATTTTTCTATAGAATGTTTACACAAATGCCACATGTGCAAAGCCTCAATTGAGCCCCTGGGCTCAGCATGCAGGGTTCTTCCTATTTTTCCCCAAGTATCTAATTTTAAAGAGCCCTCTTCAGGATACCAGATGTACTGATGACTAATCTCCTGAACCAGTCTGCATACATCAGACTTATTAACCTTATTCCCTCCCTTCTGTAACAAATAATAATAATAAAAAACTTGTCAGCATGCTTTCGTTGAGCCATGCATAACGAGCTGCCCATACTTACTGGAATCCCTTGGGGATGTCTGGTGCACCTTGGAGCTCCTGCCGAGCAGATAAGTAGGGCGAAGACGGGAGGAAGTCCCTGTTCTGGTGCCACTTATAGCAAAATCAGACAGAGATCGCTGCAATCTGGTATGAACAGTTTAATTGATCCTGATTAACTGCACTGACAGATGGCCAATTTGATTGACCCCCTGAATCATCCAGGTCTCTTACTTTTTAAGACAGAAAAGGAGGTGGGGTGGAATACAGAATAGTTAATTATTGCATGGCTGGCTAATCACTTGTACCTGACCTTTTGATCTGGGTGCAAGTAATAGTTAACTTTAGTAATTAACCAGAGGAAGGGACAGATTAAGTCTGTCTGGCAGGTAGGGGATTCCTCCACTTAATCTGTTAGGCAAACAGCTCCAACCTGTTTGCATGGGGGCATGAGAATGCCTTTGCTTAATTAGGAAGAATCTCTCCTACATGCTTCTTCATAGTTTTTTTCCCTCTTGTCACCACTGTCTATGCCAGCATAGTTACAGCAAATGTCATACACACACACACACATACACACATACACTCCTGCACATACACGCAATGTTTTCAACATCTGTCTGTATAACTATAACTATACATAGAACTCTCTATGGGGTCATCTGCACTGGCTAAATAAAGTGGCTTTTAACTGTTTTGAAGCCTGTCTGTTTAGACGATGCAGTTGGTGAAACTGGGCAGAAAGCAAAATGAAGCTGCACTCTGAGGCTAAAATCTAGAGCAAAAGAAGTTGTGGAACTCTCAAAGCAGAAAATGTGCATCATCGCACCAGCATATAAACAGCCAAGTGCCAGGACGGGACTGTGACAAAGCAAAAACATGACTGTCAGTAATCCAATGGATGTAATTGTAGCATACCCAAACAAGACAGCCCAACAGAGGGGCATGGGATGAAGGAAGGTAAAGGGGATATGTATAGGGCACCTCCATGATTGTTCTTTGTCAATGTATCACTGGGCACACTGATGTACACACTGTACAGCCAGTGCATCGTATGTGCGACTCTGTGGGTGATCATACAAGAGGGTGTCTAATGGAAAGGAAGTTTACACACACACACACACACACACACACACACACACACTTTCAGGAGGTTAACATAGTATAACAACTATAGTTAGTTGTAGTAGTTATTATTAGTTAAATTTATTGTTATCTCTATGCTGCTGAAGTGCTGACATAGGGCCTCGGCAGACGGCTTATTGAGCCATCTTGGAGGCCCGGAAGAGGAGGAGCCACCACACGAGTGGCGTTCCTTCCTCTTCCTGAGGTCGCCCTGGGAGCTGCCGGCCCTCCGCACGGCCGGCGCTTCCGGGGCAACCTCCCACCGCAGCGACCGGACGCGCTGCGGTGGAAGAGTCAGGGAAAGTGCACCCGCCGCTTTTAGGGCGCACTTTCCCTGACATCTAAAAGGAGCGACAATTTGGAGCTCCTTTTAGGGACGCCGCAGGAGCGCCGCGGTGCAGAGGCTCCGCTCTGCCGACGCTCCATCCGGCGGCATCCCGGAAGCAGTCGTCTGCTTCCCCCCATAGTATACCAACAGGATTCTGGTCCAACATAAGCCCAAAACAAGGATCGTAAAGTGTATACCTTTAGTATAGAGTGTATGCTTTTTAAAGTGTGTGTCTTTATTGAGATGTTTCACAACAGACATCTTGCTCTCCTTTGTTTCAATTTTTATTTTATTTGCTTTCTGTAGGGAACAGTGAAAAAGGGGGGAAATAAGAGAAGAGTTAACAAAGAGGTACAGAGAGAAGCTTATTGTGTATTAGACCATTTAAAATGTCAAGCTGTAAAGTACAAGAATGGGACTTTCTAATGAAAAAATGGCAGGGCTTTAACTAAAATTGCACCACTAACCAACATTGCAATAATACAGTTTTATAGGGGAAACAAGAACTATCAACCATTTGTGGCTTGGACAATATCATAAAAATTGTAATACCATGAAATTATTTTTGTTTGTTTGTTTGTTTGATGTGTGTGCAAAATACAGAGAACTTCAATAGCCATTTGGACATTGGTCTGATCTGTTCTTATTACATAAATTTTAGCCATTCAAAAAAATCACCTACCTCATCTAACATCTGCTTATACATATGGATCAACAATTAAGCATTTTTTTTCAGTTTGTTTACCGTGGAACAGAAAATAAGCTGTAGATAATTAACTGTAAAAATCACAAACAATGGAAAATCTGAAATCTGGGGCTTTGGTTCTATAGCTACAGTAGTGGCTCAATTCTGTGTTATGTAAGGGTGTAAATCAGGGGTAGGCAACCTTGCCCCTTTAAGGGCCGAGGGACTTCAGCTCCCAGAAGCCTCAGCCATGTTGACCAATAGTCTCATGTTGGCCAATAGCTCCTGGGATTCTGGAGTCCCTCGGCCCTTAAAGGGGAAAGGTTGCCTACCCCTGGTGTAAATCTTACTTTTCAGTGGGTAAAAATGCTGCTATCTTGACTGAATCTATGTATGAATAGATATTCATAGCAGTACTCAGAGCTTTGGAAATATACTATTTTGAATTACAGCTCCCAGAATCCCTAGCTAGCACAATCCTAACCCTACTTTTCAAAACTAATGGCCTGTACAGACCAGCCAAAAGGGCTGGCCTAGGGGCAGAGTTGGAGCAGGGCAACCACATGCCGGCCACCCTGACTCCACCCTGAAGCAACCACAAGGCAGGCAGCAAAAAGGTGCATCTTTGGTGCAGCATTTATATGTGCTGCAACAAAGATGCAGTGAAAAGTCACTGCCACTGCAAGTAGGGTGCCCTTTCTGCAGCACAAAAAGGAGCCACTTTTTGTGGCTTCTTTCTGCACCACAGAAAAGCCAGATTGGGGCCACACCATGTGGCTGCTGTGGCCCCGATATGGCAAGGAAAGGGGCGGCATCCTGCAGCCCCTTAGGGGCCATCTGTATAGCCCCTAACTTTCTAAACCTCTGGTATTGCTACAAATTAAAATATGCTAAGGTTATATTAATAAACGCAGGTTACTGGCATTACTTACCTTTACTTTACTCACAGCCTAATTTTAAGATAAATGTGTCAGTATTTTCTCTGCAAGCTTCACATTGATTTCTACACCATCTGCATCACCATATTAGGAAGAGGAAGAAGTGTATACAATGGGCCCTTGGTATACCCTATGGTTTGGTTCCATGACCCCCATGGATACCAATGTCCATGGATGCTCAAGTTTCATTAAATATAATGATAATAATAATAATAATAATAATAATAATAATAATAATAATATCCTGCCCCTCTGTGACGCAATTGGGGTGGTTACAATATTAAAGCAAGATAAAATACATACAAAACTCCAAAACCCTCCCACTTCTTAAAAAGATATTAAACAAAGAACGATATAAAGCAGACCTAATAACATAAATCACAAATAACATAACAATCCTAATAACCGCAACACAAAAGGGGGGAAGATGGATTAATCTAGGTTGAGGGGCCAGGAGAACTATTCAGAAAGGCCTGCCGGAAAAGATCCATCTTAACAGCCTGTGTAAAGCTGTTCAAAGTGGTAAAAAGATGGATCTCGTCCGGCAGGCCATTCCACAGTACTGGAGCGATAGCAGAGACGGCCTTCTTGGAGGTTGCAGACAGCCTTGTTTTAATGGGCTGTAGCTGATTCCTCCCAGGTTGACCTACTGGTGTAGTAAAATGGTGTCCCTTATGTAAAATGGTAAAATAAAGGTTTGCTTCTTCAAATTTATATTTTTAAAAAATATTTTCAATGGATGGTTGAATCCATGGATAAAAAATGCATAGGTAAGGAGAGCTGACTGCATTAACAAACAAAGGACATTGCAACAGCATCTCAAGAAATGCTTTATTAGTAATAATAGTATAGAGGAACCAGGTTTTTCAAGATATATTACACCACTAATCCTACCAATAATTATGGCTGCAAATGATCAGAACTGCAATCAAATATCTAGAGAGCAACAAGCTGGGGAAGGTTAAAGTAAAGTGACACAGGAGGATCCTCGCTTTCTGCCTGTCATTTTGAAGGCAGTCTTGGTTTTGTTGACACTGCGGCTCAGCTCACAATAATAAACAGAGATCCTTTGGTAGATTTAATTATTAAGATTTGCTTAATAATTAAGCAAGAAAGAACATGTAACATCCCGCCCCCCATGAAGCCACAGTTTGTCTCCATTGAAATGAGTTAGGAGCTATGAGGCTTGATGAGTAAACTATATTCTATGGGGGAAAAAATCTTGAAATGCAATTATGGGGCTATGCAGACGGGCAAAAAGGGGTGCTTTGAGGGTGACTTGTAAGTGTGGCCTTTAGATGATGCATGGTGCCCTCTAGCTGTCATATGCCAAGAAAAGCCGCTCCAAAAAGGAGCTGCTTTTTTCCTGCTCCTTTGGTGAAGATGTGCACCTTTGCATGTGTGTATGTATGCAGCGATACTGATGCACCAGAAAACAGCCATATAAATACACTGTCGCATGTGCAGCAGAAATTGACTTGGTGATCCAGAGCATGTTCCCTATGATGCAAACTTTAATTTAAAGCACCCTATGTTTCCAGGTGTGGATGCACTGGCACAGGTACACTTGAATATTAGAACCCTAACCCTACCCCTAATTGTAACCCTATGCATGCACCCTAGCAACTGTCCTCTGTTATGACAATAAATGCATTCTGTTGGATGTATGTTTGCTGTCAGCATGCACAGCTGTTTGCATGAAAGAGGCTTTTGTGGCCTCTTCTGCAAAGGTGTGCAGGTATGCATAAGACCTGCACACCATTTCTAGGCATGATTAGGGGGGCTCCTGGAGTAATGTTTGTCTGTGTGTCCTGTTGACCATGTTCCTTGCATGACCACCAGCTGCATATATCAAGTCTGTCCACACAAACCTCCCTTGCATGTACCTCTCCCCTCCCCCCGATCTGTGTGGGACATGTTTTGTGGAGGATGATGGAGTGTCTTTTCAGTTGACAAATCAATTCCTTCACCCTAAGGGTGGAAAAATCAGACAGTGGCACCTGTCTACTGCACCCACTCCTTGGGGGGAAGCGGTGGTCAGCAAATCCTTTCATGATATGTGGGTGTATGACAGAACCTGTGCAGGTGCACAGGGATGCTGAACTTCAGTCACCTTTGTACACAGAGTGACAGACTGTATACTAGCCTTTGACAGGTCCTGTGCAGGTGCACAGTGATGTTTTCCTGCACTAATGTGGAGAGATGGTCCTGCATATGGGGGGAGTCTATGCAGATTTTCCAAGGCTGTATTGAAGTCCCAGCAACTGCACCACCAGCTCCAAGGACGCTGCAAAGAGAGACAGAACAACTACATGGGCCGGCAATGGCTGCTTTAATTTTTTTTGTAAAATCTGCATAGCCCTACAGTCAGGTCAACTATGCTAAGCCTTTTAAGTCCACCACTTTTGGATGCATTCCATTGAGCTAAGAAATTAACAGACACAAACAGGTATAGGTCTGCTCACAGGAGGATTATTTTGGCAATGCTATAGGCTGAGCAACTTCATAATAAAAGCATGGGGCTACATCTACATTGAGGAATTAATGCAGGTTGATTCTGTTTTACAGCCATGACTCAATGCTATGGAATTCTGGGATTTTTGTTTTGTGAAATATTTAGCTTTTTCTGTCAGAGGGCCCTGGATTCCATAGGATGGAATCATGGCATAGGATGTCTTGACACAATTTTTGTGGTCTTGGGAACACTTATCTGCCACATCTGGATTTGGAACTGAAAGATCAAGGCTGAGTATAGGTACAACAACTATCTATGACACAGTACAACTTTATCAGTAATCGAGCAGCATGTCCATTAAGATAGCAACAGACATTACATCCCAGTGTGTTGACTTTGCTGGAACTTCAGCCAACAAGTGATATCCTTAACTCTGGTCTTAATCTGGCAGTATTCTTTTTTTTTTTTTTTTGAAAAAAACACACCTGAATGAAGTCTCATATGTTATGATCTTCAAGCATAGGTGTACTGTGCATAAAGTGGGCAAAAATAATAATTTTATAACTTTTCCTAGATACAGGAAAGTAATTGAAAGCTATGCAGTTTTTAAAGGTTATTCACAATTCAGGACTCATTCTATGGAACAATAATAATAATAATTGCACATTTTTTTGTGCAGAAAAATGGCATTTTCTGTGCCCAAAACAAGTCTCCTGAGAGGAAAACAGTATTTTTTGTGTGGAAATGGCATTTACTGTAAAGTATTTATTTAATAATTTATTTGTGCATTTTTCATGCAGGATAATTTCTGAACTGCAAATGTTCTTATGCATCTCGGATTCTCCTAATTTGAAGTTCCCAACACTTAAAAAAAAATTATAATCATTTTTGAACATTTCTTTTGCATTATTTGAATCTCTAGGAGGACTTAAACCAAGGCAAGCTGCTAAAATTGCAATTCTATGTTTTTTGTTGTTGTTAGCTGCCCTCGAGTCAATCTCGACTCATGGCGACCCTATGGATGAGACATCTCCAAGACCCTCTATCCTCCACTGCTCTGCTTAATTCCTGCAACCCCATACCTGTGACCTCCTTAATAGACTCCATCCATCTAGCATGTGGCCTTCCTCTCTTCCTACTTCCCTCCACCTTTCCTAGCATTATTGTTTTTTTCCAAAGAGTCCCCTCTTCTCATGATATGTCTGAAGTATGACAGTCTGAGTTTGGTCAACCTTGGCATCCAGGGAGGTTTCCAGTTTGATCTGCTCTAGGACCCACTTGTTTGTCCTTTTAGCTGTCCATGGGATCCTCACCACTCTTCTCCAGCACCACATCTCATATCAATTTATTTTCCTCTTATCATCTTTCTTAACTGTCCAGCTCTCACATCCATACATGGTAATAGGGAATACAATGGCATGTATGATTCTAACTTTTGTGCTGAGTTGTATATTTTTGCCTTTTAGAATCTTTTCTAGTTCTTTCATAGCCACCCTCCCCATTCTTAGTCTTCTTCTGATTTCCTGACTGCAGTCCCCATTTCTATCAATGTTTGATCCTGGATATGGGAATTCTTTTACTATTTCTATTACTTCATTGTCTAGGTTGAACTTGTGAAGGTCCTCGGGGGTAATGATTTTGGTTTCCTTTATGTTCAGCATTAACCGTGCCTTTGCACTTTCTTCTTTGATCTTCCTTAGTAGATGTTCCAGGTCTGTGAGGTTTTCTGCTAGTGTTATGGGGTCATCTGCATATCTTAGATTGTTGATATTCCTTCCTCCTATTTTCACTCCTCCTTCTTCTGTGTCCAAGCCTGTTTTTCTTATGATATGTTCTGCATGCAAGTTGAACAAATAGGGTGATAGGATACAGCCTTGTCTGGCCCCTTTGCCAATTGGGAACCATTCTGTTTCTTCATGGCCTGTTTTTACAACAGCCGCTTGTCCTGAGTACAGATTCCTTATCAGGACTATCAACTGTGCTAGCATTCCCATGTCTTTAAGGGAATTCCATAGCCTTTTACAGTCTATGCAATCAAAGGATTTGCTATAGTCTATAAAGCACATGCTGATTTTCTTTTGGAATTCCCTGGTACGCTCCATTAGCCATCGTATGTTTGCAATGTGATCCCTAGTGCCTCTTCCTTTCCTGGACCCCACTTGAACCTCTGGGATCTTTCTTTCCGTGTATGGTTGGAGTCTATGTTGCAGAATTTTGAGCATGATTTTGCTTGCGTGGGAGATCAGTGCTGTGGTCCTATAATTGCTGCAGTCTCTTGTGTCTCACTTTTTGAGGATGGGGATGCATATTGATTGCTTCCAAACTATTGGTCATTGCTTTGTTTTCCATATCTGTTGACATATGTTGGTTAGCACTAGAATTGACTCTGTCAATGTGGATTGCAGCAGTTTGATTGGAATATCATCTGTTCCTGGTGATTTGTTTTTAGCTATTTCTCTTATTGCAGTTTCACCTCACTTTTTAGAATTTTGGATTCATCTTCATATGGCTCTTCATTCCATGTGTCCTTCATTTTGTTATCCCTTTGTATAATTCTTCTGTGTATTGCATCCAACATCTTTTTACTTCTTCCTGGTCTTGAATTATGTTATTTTTATTGTCATAGATCATCCCAGTCCTTGGTTTGAATTTTCCTTTGATTTCCCAGATCTTCTGAAATAGATCATTTGTTCATCCCTTTTTGTTGTCGTATTCTATTTCTATTCATTGGTTGTTGTAATAATTTTCTTTATCTTTCCGCACAAGTTGTTGTACTGTTGCATTCATAATTCTTAGTTTGTTCCTCCCTTTTTTGTTCCTTCTCTTCTTTTCTTCATCGTGTGTAGTGTTTTCTCTGTCATTCATGGTTTTTTCTCTTTCTTTTTGTTTATTGAAAGTGTCTGTCTGCATTCTTCTTTTGTTATGTCTCTGGCTTCAGACCATAGCTACTCAGGTTCTCGGTCTATTATGCTTAGTAGTGCGAATCTGTTTCTTATGTTATCAGTAAATTCTGTTGAGATATTATTTAGATCATATTTTAGTATAATCACTGATTTTGTTTTCGTCTTGAGTCCTATTCTTAATTTTGTTATGAGTAATTTTTTGTGTACCTATGCAAAATGTATGACATATTTAATTAATGAAGGTTTCCCCTTACAAAAACATATTTCAGACTGTAACCATAGTTATCAAAACTGTGAATAAATTCTTCCATAAGCTGAACTTGTTTATCATTATTTCTTGGGGGGAAATAGTCTCTTGAATTTATTGCAGATTTGAATCAGCTATTAAATCTGTCTGTGCCTAATAGCACTGAATAATCATTGTAGTACGCTATGTAGTAAACTTTGTTGTTGTTTTTTTAATAATACACTCCAATCAATAATGCAGAGGAAAAAGAGATCAAGGTAACTCAGGTATCAGTTCTTAAATTTATGAGGCTACTATGAGCAGCTTAAATGGGAACAGTTCAGGATGAGGAAGACCCAACAGATCAGATCTCTTGACAGAACTGAGGAGTGGGCCCTACTTTCCACTTTTATCTCAGCTACACCCTGATGGAATAGACATTGCAAGATGGTAGTTAAGAGGCAGATCATAGAAAAGCTGACAGGTCCTACCATCTTGTCTCTGTCTTTCCTGCAGGCAGGTTTCTTCAATAACTGTTTCCAATTTTTGTGTCTGTAAAATCTATATTTATTCAAAAAACATATAAGGGAGTTTGAAAAACAGTGTTTAATTCAAACTGTAATTATAGTCTAGATGAAAACAGCACAGCATGAAATGTAGGTGCATATGCATATTCATGTTCATTTTGGAAATCCAAACAAATCAAAATGTTGTGTTATAAAACAATCATTAGCATCTCTAAAAAAAAAAGCAGAGGGGAAGAAAAGGAAATAAAATAGAAACAAAAATAAACTAGTTTTTCATGGATTTTTTTCAAAGTTTTACTTGACTTTGTGATTGAAACTGGACTCACATTTTGTTTTATTATAACATTATTAGTGATATCTCTGTTTATGTGGGAAAATTAATTATATGCATTGAACAAAGTCAAAGCAATATTTCTCTGACCACATGGAAACAAAAGTGGGAATATATCCATGTTTCTGGCTCTGTCTGCATGGACCAGGATAATCCAGGAGCAGCCTGGAGTATCTTGGCTTTCTATTTGGCCCCAACCTTCCCCTGTTACCAGGCTCTCAATTCTCATACCATGGCAGCTATACAGCCATCCTGCTGAGCTACCCAGCACATTCACTGTCACTAAAGGTTGTGTGCCTGAACCTGAGCATCTGGAAGCTGCTACAGGAAGGGCACAGTTTGAAGGCCTTCACAATCACAAGCCAAATTTGATTGGCCTGATGCAAAGGGTGCAAGACTATATAGCTTGTGAGGGGGTGCAGGCAGAGGTTTCTTAATGTTATACTGTCCTTTCATGAAACCATCTGTGGAGATGTGTGTCCCACCTTCTGTGCAGTGTGAGCTCTGCTGTTGCTTTGGGGCTGGGTAGGAATTTTCTCCCCCTTTTCCTTTTCCCCCTTACCCTACATTATATCAGTACAGCATTGTCAATTGGCTCAGGTGTTGTCTATAAGTAGGTTTTCATTGCAGCAGGTTATGGGGGGAATATCAAACTTCAGTGTACAGCATGCTGCCATTTTGGTGAAGGGTTGGGGCTATGGAACCTCCTCCACAGGCTGGAAGCTTGGGAAGTGGGGAAATGGCCTCTCTTTGGGAAACAGTAATGAGCTTTGCTGTCTCCTGTAAGGTCTACTTGCAGTACGTTCAGTGCCCTCAGTTCACCTTTTCACCTTCCAATAAACAACCTGCTGGAGAGCAACCAATGACATTGGATTGCCCTTGGGGTCAGGTGTTTTGCCCAAGGGAAGCTGGGAAGGTGGTCACAAGTTGACACCTGGTCCTCAGCTGAATCCACATCAGTTTGCTCCCCCTCTCCTTCATTTTGTTGCTTATCTCCAGGTTCAGTTTAAACAGATTTTGGGTCAAATAAAATAGCCCTTGTTTAATCCAATGTTTTGTGTCTGGCCTCGTTATTTTGTGGATGGTCATCAATGCTTGCTTCTGAGATCAGAATGGGGCAACCAGTGATGATCACACCATTTAGTGCCTAATTCTGCATGGACTGAGTAAGCAGCAGATATGCTGGGCAGCTCAGTGGAGCCCCCATGCAGACAACTGTGTTGGTGTGGGAACAGAAGTCTCCAGATCTTCCTTGAAGTTCTGGAGTAACAGATGAGGTTTAAAAAACTGGTTATATCCTGGTTCTGGTGCAGAACATTCCAGACAGCTTGCATCAGAACTGAGGTTTGGGACATGTATCATCTGAACAGGACAATGTCAGAACAGGGGGTAGGTGGGCCTTTTGGCTTGTCCTAATGTCTCCATCTCCAGCTGCTGGTGCACTGCACAAACAAAGCAGTTTGACACCACTTTAACTTCTATGCTTTGGAATTCTGGGATTTGTAGTTTGGTGGGGCACCATAATTCTCTGACAGGAAAGGCTAAATATCTCACAAAGCTACATATCCCAGAAATCCATAATGGCAGTTAAAGTGCTGTCAAACTGCATGAGTTCTGCAGGGATGATGAGACCTATGACTAGACATTTTCAGATTGAGCTGCTGGGGGATTTCTACATAACTCTATGGCATATATGCCTTGAAGTTCTATAGTGTCACATATTTAATTTTCCCACATTATTTATATTATGTATATCTATGTAACCAGTGGGCAGCTTGAGCTTTCCAGATATTGAACTAAGGGACTGCTAGCCACAGATTGAGGCCATGGCAACCGCATGCCATGGGCCCGATCCTCCATTTTGCCACCCTGAAAGGAGCAGCAAAATTCTGATGCAGCATGTCAAAACACTGTGCTGGAAGGACGTCCTGACACCACACACTGTGTGTAATGGCAAGCAGCATCAGGACTCTGCCAGCATGGGGTTGAGGTGGCCAGCGTGTGACTGCTCCTCCCCATCTCTGCCTCCAGGCTGGTTCTTTGGGCTGGTCTGTAGAGGCCCTAAGTCTTTCATTGGTCCAACCTACAGAGCTAATGGTGAAGGATAATGTGAGTTATGATGTACTATCTGGAAGCCAACAATGCCCATACCTGAATCTATGTGAAACCACTCCAGGGATTTAGTGTGCAGTGTGTTATTCATATACTTTCTATTGTGAAGTAACGCACTATATAAATGCAAAGAGGTATCATCAAATTATTTTTTTCAGACCTGTAGCATATTACAATCTCTCATTGCTATCTACAATATAATGGATAGATTTTACGATGCTTAACTTTATTAAGAAGGTCAAGGAGGATTTAAGAAGAACTTATTGTTGTGTTCATATGCCTTCAAGTTGAATATGCCTTATGACAACTCTATCTTAGGAGTGCATGTGTGTGTTTTAAGGAAGATTTATGCAGAGTAGATTTGCCATTGCCTTCTTCTAAGCTTGAGAGAATGTGAATTGCTCAAGGTCATAGAATCATGTTAAGGAAAATGCAACATGGGACATACAGTAATAGAAATAAAATATGTATGTGACAGTCACAGTGACTAAGCAGGAACATCATGAAGCTACACAGGTGAAAAGGATAATGTAATTTGGAAGCCTTGAGAGCCAAGGACAAAGTTATAGAGTGTATATTGAAAACACCTGTTATAAATTGCAAACACCTGAGATTCATTAAGTAGTCAAGGTAAAATGATGAAATACTTGGGTTGGTCTTAAGTATGGGATGATCTATGTAAACCAATCAAAATGAATGTACACGCCCACTGGGTGGAAACTGACTAGTGGGTGGTGACCAACAATGGCTATAAGTGCAATGTTTGCCAATGCATATGGTGGTGTAGTGTGGAGTATAAGATGGAGTAGAGATTGTGATTTGTAGGGCATATAGTATTTATATATAGTAGAATAAAGTAGATCTTTTATATAAGACTACTGAGTTGTCTGGTGTCTTGAGGGAAGATACAAGAACCAGAAGAATCCTGGAGAAGTTTGGAGACATCTCAGGAAGAAGAGAGAGAAGGCTTGGAGAGTTTGTCAGGGTCTTCAGCCTATTCTCTGAAACTCTGCTGCTTGGGAAAGAAGCATCAACCACTGATCAAAGCTGGTCAGCTCTGCTGCATAACAAGGTGGTGAGTTAGAGCCAGAGGTGAAGAGCTACAACTCCCATCATCCCTGACATGGGTTATGGGCCCAGATACTAGAGCAACCAGCATCCACAGAAGCTGAAAGTTCCAGAGAGTGGAAGAAGGTTTTGTGGAGCCTTGTGAGTAAATCATTTTGTGTTTTATCTGCTGTGCATACTCAGAGAGACTGTGTCAAATTTGAGTCACTGCACAAATTAAGATGGAGATACTAAAGTTTAGTAAATTAAATAGAAACAACTACTGTACCTGGACGATATATGCCCAATCTCTACTAATAAAGGAGTCTCTGTGGTCGACAGTTGAAACAGGGCTGGCAGCTGATGCTAATGCAGCCACTCGAGAAAGAGACGCTAAAGCAAAATCATGTCTTTATCTCATGCTAGAAGAAGACTTGATTAACGATGTAAGAGATAAAGTGTCCGCCAAGGATGTGTGGGATACCTTGCAGAGATTACACACTCCTTCAGCTGCGTTTGCAAAAATGCTTTGGTCTAAAAGAATTTACAGACAAAAGATGACTAAAGGACAGTGTGTGATAGAACATTTAAAAACAATGCAAGATTTATTTGTGCAAGCTGAACTGAGAGGAGTGGAAATTAGCAAAGAGCAGCAGTGTTACATTTTACTGGAATCGCTAGACTCTTCTTGGGACAACATTACAAATAGCTTGCAAAATTTGCCAGAAGCTGAGCTGAACAGAGACTTAATTGTTGCCAGAATATTGGAAGAGAACTTGAGAAGAAAGTCTGAGCAGGGTGACTCAGCAAGTTTAAGGACTGTGCCAAAACAACAAACAACGCCTGATCTACGAAAGCAGGAAGAAGCAGCTTCTACAAGGGAGCAACGGAGGTGTTTTTATTGTAAAAAGATTGGTCATCTACAGAGACAATGTAAACAATTCGCTGCTGAGAGAAGCAAGCAAAAGGAGAGCAGATGGCAGCCGCGGCAGTATCAAAAACAGTCCAAACCTCCATTTTTGAAGGACAGTGGTAATAAAAAGGGGTTTGCAACCATGATTAAGGAAAAACAAAATACTAATTGTAAATGGTTGATTGACTCAGGAGCATCATCTTCAATGTGTAACAATATTAATTTGATAAGTAATAGAAAATCAGCTAATGTAAATGCTGTAGTTTTAGCTGATGGGAAAGAGCTCAGCACTGTAAATCAAATGGGTACAGTTTTCATTCCAGGGCCAAAGGAAAACTTTAATGATGTGTTACATGTAAAGGAGTTAGAAAATAATTTGTTATCAGTAAGCAGATTAACAGACAGAGACTACACAGTCATTTTTGAAAAGAACATGTGCAAGATAAAACTGAATGGGGAATTGAGAGGCATAGGCTTGAAAAAGGATAAACTTTATTTTTTGGAGGACAATATTGATAGCTACAAGGTTGAAAATGCTAATAACATAGACAATAGTCCAATTCACAAAGACTGCATATATGAACTCCACAGAAAATTTGGCCATGCTAGTTTCAAATGTTTAAAGAAGTTAATCAGTATGTGTCCAGATTTAAAAGTTGCTGAATGCAAAAATCACTTAGATTGTACTGTATGCAATCAGGTAAAGGTCAGAGCTTTTCCAGTAGCCCAGAAAACCAAAAGAATTGCTCAAAGACCATTTCAGTTTGTACATGCAGATGTTGCCCAAGCTAATTGTTTATCTTTAGGGGGAAGCAAATATTTCCTAGTAATTGTTGATAGGTTTACAAGGTTTGCATTTGTAAGAATATTGAAAAACAAATCTGATGGTGGGCAAAGTTTAAAAGTATGGGTGAGAATGGTGGAAAGGCAATTTGATATTAGAGTAGGCACCATTGTTACTGACCGAGGAGGAGAATTTCTAAGTAGTCAATTGTTTAATTGGTTTCAAAAGGTGGGAATAAGGCATGAAACTACTAATCCCGCTTGTCCTAATGGAGATGGTTTAGCGGAGAAAAAAATACAAGAAAGTAATTGGTTGTAAGTGGGTGTACAAAAAAAAAAAGAAATGCCAGATGGAAGTATTAAGTATAAAGCTAGGTTAGTAGCTAAGGGTTTTGCACAACAGCAGTATGAGAACTATGATAAGACATATTCTCCAACTGCAAAGCCAGAAAGTCTGAGAATGGTTCTAGCTGTAGCAGCAAAAATAAATTTAGTTGTAGAACATTTTGATTTTGAAACAGCCTATTTGAATGCTAGTTTAGATGAAGAGATATTTATGGAGCAGCCACAAGGTTTTGAAGAAAATAGTAGTCAGAAAGTTTATAAATTGAAAAAAAGCATTGTATGGATTAAAACAAAGTGCCAGAGCATGGAATTTGTGCATTAATGACGAGTTAGTTAAGCTAGGATAGAAAAGGAGCATTGCAGATGCTTGTGTCTATACAAAAGGAGACATAGTGTTAGTAGTTTATGTAGATGATTTGTGCGTGGCAGCAAAGTCAAAACAGGAAATTGAATCAGTAAAAAGAGAATTGTCTGAAAAGTTTGTCTTAAAGGATCTAGGTTTATTAAAGTCTTATTTAGGTATTAGTGTTGAATGGACAGAAAAAGGACATTCTTTGTTAAGTCAGAGAAAGAAAATTGAAAATTTGATTGAAAAGTGTGGATTACAAAATGCTAAAATAGTAAGAGCTCCAATGACAACTGGTTTTGTATCTGAAAAAACAACTAGAGATTTTGAAGACAAGACTTTATTCAGGAGTATAATAGGATCTTTACAATTCATATCTTGCCACACCAGACCAGATATTTCATATGCTGTAAATGTATTGTCCAGAAGGGTTAATGATCCAAAAATTGAAGACTGGACAGCAGTAAAACACTTATTAAGATATTTGAAAGGAACTTTAGATAAGAAATTGATAATTAGAAACAGTAGTTCAGATTTAGATTGTTATGTGGACAGTTCTTTTGCATCAGAATTAGGAGACAAGAAGTCAGTTAGAGGAATGATAATTAAGTACAGTGAAAGTCCAATAGTCTGGAGAAGTAGAAAACAAACTAATGTAGCGTTAAGTATGACTGAAGCAGAATTCGCAGCTTTAAATGAGATAGTGAATGAGGTACAGTGGGTTGAGCAATTGTTGAATGATTTAAATGAAAGTTACAAGATACCAGTAGAAATTCTGAAAGATTCACAGTCATGCATAGCAATGGCTGAAACTGAAAGTTTGAAGAACAGAACAAAATATGTTGGAGTAAGATATCAAAATTTGCGAGACATGGTTCAAAAGGGTAAAATAGAATTTTTTTTCTTTTTTTAATTTTAAAATTTTTTATTACACCATATATAATACACATTATACCATCATGTTTCATATAGTAATTTTCCCCTCACCCCCCCCCCATAAGAAAACAGCATAGAGAAATTTGCAATCAAATCTAATTAACAATCAATTTCGGAGATATGGAAAATATTATTTATTATCTTATTAACTTCCTCATACCCCATTTTACCTTTCACATTCTTAATTACTGATTCCCATTTGACTTCCCATGGTTCTTTAATATATTCTCCAATGTATTTTAATCTTCTTTCCCTAAGGAAGTCGAATAATATATATTCTTTTATGTATTTAAATAAGTAATCCTTATTCCAATTTGATTTTTCCTTCCATCCATAAGCAATCACTGCATGAGCAGCTTTAAGAAATTGTTTTATTACATATTTTTGATTATTATTCAATCCTAATTCCCCTAAATTGAGAGTCAAGCAATTTTCTTTACTTAATTGTACTTCTATCCCTATAATTGTATTTATCTGTTGCTTAACCTCTATCCAAAATTTTTGTACATATGGACATTCCCACCACATATGAATATATATTCCTTTAACTCCACATCCATGCCAACATTTAGATTGAAATTTATCATTTATAAATGCTAATTGGTGAGGTGTCCTATACCATTTTCCGATTATTTTCATTTGTTGTTCTTTTACATTTGTATTTTTGATTGTTATAATTTCTTGTAGCCAAATTTTAATTTTATCTATATCAATCAATAAATCTTTTCCCCAATTCATTGTCAATCCCTCTATCATACTAAATTGGGTTATTAACATACTCTTATAAATGTTTCCTATTATTCCTTTACCCCCTTCTAATTTTTTTAAATAATTTCTTCTAATAATTCATTTTGCTCATCAATAATTAATTGTGTTTCATCTAGCAATTTTATTATCCCTTTTATTTGAATCCAATATTGCTTACCTATTAAATTAGTTAATTTTTCTTCCTGTATTCATGCCCCTGTTAAATCATACAAATCTCCAATTATTTTAAACCCCTTATTCTTAATTTTTTTAATTATCATTCCAAGTTCTTCATTGTTACTTTTATTTAAATATTCAATTGGTAGCCATTTCCTATTTCTTATACCCAGGTTTTTACTCCACTTCTCCCATATTTTATAATTCACCCTCATTGGACCTATTCTTTTCTCATTTTTTTCTTTTTCCCCCTGAAAGATAGATACAAACTCCATTTGATTGCTCTGTCTTTCTAATTTAACCCACTTTGTATTATAATTATATTCTACCGCTATCATTCTTAGCAATTGAACCGCCTCAAAATATAGTTTGAGTGATGGAACTCCCCATCCTCCTTTACTTTGATGCTCATATAATAATGCCTTAGATAGTCTGGTTTTTTTATTCCCTGATATCCATTTTAATATTGACCTATCCCATTTCTTTAAAACTTTACTAGGAATCATCTCTGGGATAGTTTGAAATAGATATAAAAACTTTGGTAGTATCATCATTTTGAACATTCTAATTTTTGTTAGCATTTTCCAATTTTTACTTGCCCATTTAGAAATTTGATTATTAATTTTTTTCCATAATTGATTATAATTACCTTGTACAATATTGTCCAACTTATTTGGTAAATTTACACCTAAATATCTCATATTTTTTATCCCCAATTTCAATCCTGACATAGTTTGTATTTCTTTTTGTTCCCGCCAATTTGTATTCAAAAACATTATCTCGGATTTATCCATATTAAATTTAAGCCCAGAAATGTTTTTAAATTTCTGAAATATTTCCAATAACTTGGTTACTGCTTGATCCAGTTTCTGTGTCACTATCAGAGCATCATCTGCAAATAAATTCAACTTAATTTCTTCTTTATTTATTTTATATCCCTTTATCTCTTCTGCATTCCTAATCATATTTGCAAACGGTTCCATTGCTAATATAAATAATAAAGGGGAAAGTGGGCAACCTTGCCTTACTCCACTTTTTATTTTAAATTTTCTTGATTTTTCTCCATTTATCATGATTTGTGCTTCTGTATCATTGTATATTTCTTTGATGGTTTCACTAAACCTTTCTCCTAATCCAAAGTTCCTACAGATTTTATATAGATATTCATGATTTATTGAATCGAATGCTTTGTAGACATCTAATTTTAATAAGGCTAATTTATTTTTGTATTGTTTGGCATGATGTAGTATATTGAATAGATTCCTTATCGGTTCATAAATATATCTGCCTTCCACAAATCCATATTGTTCTTCTTTAATTAAAGTTGGTAAATATTCTTTTAATCTATTGGCTAAGATTTTCATAAAAATTTTGTAATCTTGATTGCTTAATGTGATGGGACGATAAGATTCGGGATTGGCTGGGTCTTTATTGGGTTTAAGTATTAATATGATTTCAGATAGTTTCCATGATTCTGGGATTATTTTATTATCCAAAATTTCATTGTAAATTGTAGCCATATGCTCAATCAATTCATTTTTAAAGGTTTTATAAAATATAGATGTGAATCCATCTGGGCCAGGGGATTTAAATCCTTTTAAATCTTGTATTACTCTTTCTATCTCTTGTTTGGTTATTGGGGAGTTAATATGATTACTCTGTAATTCAGTTAATTTTATATTTATATTTGTTTTCTGATCCTCCACTTTCTTCTCTTCATACAGCCTTTCATAAAATTTAACTAAGACTTCTCTTATTCTCTCCTCATCAGTTATTATTTCTCCTTTGTCCCCTCTAATTTTACTAATCCTCTTTTTCTCTTTTTTCATTTTAAGGGATTTAGCCCAACTTTTCATACTTCTAAAACCAGCTTATTTTTTATATACCGCTTCATATCACGCTATGGGATGTCTAAGCGGTTTACAACTGTGAGCTGATTGCCCCCCAACAAGCTGGGTACTCATTTTAGCGACCTCGGAAGGATGCAGGCCTGAGTCGAGCCTCAGCCCTGGCTGGTATTGAACTCGCAACCTTGTGGTCTATGAGTGAGTGGCTGCAGTACAGGCATTTAACCACTGCGCCACCAGTGTTATCCCATGCCTTAAATTCATTCCTAATGTACATTTGATTTCTTAATATAGTTGTTTGATCTAATTCTTTAATTTCTTCTCTTTTTTTATCCCATAGTTCTTTTATAGTTGCATTCTTATGTTTATTATATTCTTTCTGTAACAATTCCACTTCTTCTATCAATTTCTTTCTATATAAATTTTTCTTCTTTTTAATTCCTATTTCTATAATTAAACATTTCCCCCTTACCACTGCTTTAAATGCATCCCATAGTATGTGTTTTGAAATGTTTCCCCTATCATTCAAATCAAAATAATTTTTAATTTCTTCCCTAATTTGTTGTTTGTTTTCTTCCTTCAGAATAACCACAGGATCAAAAATCCATTTTTTAGATCTTTTAATAATGCTTCCTTCAATCTTTATATATAGTGCTGCATGATCTGCGAGCCAAATTCCTCCAGCATGAATTTCTTTTATCTTCAAACTATTGTCTTTTTTGACAAGGAAGTAATCAATTCGACTAAATTTTTTATGTCTAGCTGAATAATATGTATTTTCATAATTATTATTTCCCGTGCTTTCATAACCGTCAATAATATTCCATTTCTCCAAATTAATTTTAGAATTTTCCTTTCTATTCTTTTTCTTACTTATTCTTCCCCTTATATTACCCTTTGTATTACATCTTAATATGTCAAGGTTGAAATCTCCTCCCAGAAATAGATCCCCCTCATAAAAGTTCTCCAATAGAGTTAACACCTTATTTATAAATTCCACTTGTTTTTCATGTGGGGCATAAATACAAGCAAATGTAATTTTTATCTTCTTTATATTTCCTTTAACAAAAATATATCTCCCCTCATTATCTTTTTTAATCTTATCTACTTGAAAAGTTATTCCATCTTTCATTAATATTGCCACTCCTCTTGCTTTATTTGTTCCCCTTGACTCAAACTGCAAATCCCATCCACCATAATTAAAGAGTTTAGCTCTGTTTCTTCTTGAAATATGTGTTTCCTGAAACATGGCTATCTGAATTTGTTGTTCTTTAAGCATCTTATTCAACCTATACCTTTTCACTGGGGTATGCAATCCATTAACATTTAATGACATAATATTCATATCAACCATCACTCTATTCCCTTTTCCCTTATTGTTGTTCCACTCTCCTTTTCTTGCTCTCTGATCTGCTGTTTCTTCCCTTCCCTTCCCCTCCCCTCTTGCCCTTTCCCTCCCCCTCCCTCATCTGAACTCAGGTTCTCCCCTCCATTGGAAGGGGCACAAGCTTTCCGCAGCTTGTTACCCATGTCAGATCTCTTCCCTTTGGAGATGCGTTCTTCACTTATCCCCCTCCCTCCTTATTATTATAACCTTTATTACTCCATATTTAATGTTACTCAATCTATTATAACTTTCCTATTCCATTATTACATCTACTACATTATATAATCCATCACATTGTGCTTCCTCGATCTTTCCTGCTTCTCAGCTGTCTGTCACATTTCTCTTTCCTTCTAATGTCTTTCGCCTGTCTTGCCAGTTTAATTCGGTCTTCTTCTTCCTTATCATCCTCCTCGCTCACAGTTCCTCCTTGACCTTGTCCAAGTCCCAGCTGTTGCAGCAGTCGCTGACCCTCCTCCACGTTAGAGGCTTTCAAAAATGTTCTGTCCTTGAAAACTAAAAGAACTGTAGGGAAACCCCAAGTATACTTAATTTGTGCTTCTCTAAGACATCTTGTTATATCTCGGAGCAAATTTCTTTGTTTAATAGTCTCTGATGCCAGGTCTTGATAAATCTGAATTTTCTGTCCATTATATTCCAAATTTTGTATTGATCTCAGTTTTTTAAAAACCATGTCTTTCATATTTTCTCTTCCAAATGCAATAATTATATCCTTCCTCCTGCTCCTTCCTTGTGTCCCCAAACTCCAGTGGGCTCTCTCTAAATCATTTGGAGAGATTTTTAAATCATAACTTTTCCACCATGTTGTCAATATAGTAATTAAATCATTAGATTTGGCTTGTTCTGGAAAGTTTCTTATTCTTAAATTTCTCCTTCTTTGTCTGTTCTCAGCATCTATGAGTCTGTTTTGAAGCATTGTAACTTGGTCATTTAACGTTTCCAATTTTTGTTCATTTTTTTTCAGCTTTCCCCTTTGCCTCTTCGGCTATTTTTTTAATTCCACTTATCTGTTCTGTAAGGGTTGTAATTGTAGCTTGCATGTTTTGGGAAGCTTCAAACAGTTTGTCTAATTTACGATCGAGGACATCTAGCGTAACCCCCGTTGGAGGACTCACCGTAGCTGTCTCCATAATGTTCTTAATCACACTACAGCCGGCTTTTCCCTCTCCCACTAGATTCCTTTTTGTTCAGAAGTCTTGCTTGTCCAGGATCGTACTGCTAATGTCCAAATTAAGTGCCTTGCACTTTTTTATCCAACTTGAGTTTTGAACGGAGCAATAATAAATCTATTTTATATCTCTTAGAAGGGAGAGTACACGAAGGCATCTAATCTGTTTTGCTGCGCATATAGAGATATATAGAAACACAACACAACATAGCAGATTTGTTCACAAAAGCATCGACAGCGGAAAAAACATGAAAGACTGACACAAATGGTTGGAATGACATTATAAGACACATACAATATTTTATTTCGGAGGGGATTGTTAAGGAAAATGCAACATGGGACATACAGTAATAGAAATAAAATATGTATGTGACAGTCACAGTGACTAAGCAGGAACAATCACGAAGCTACACAGGTGAAAAGGATAATGTAATTTGGAAGCCTTGAGAGCCAAGGACAAAGTTATAGAGTGTATATTGAAAACACCTGTTATAAATTGCAAACACCTGAGATTCATTAAGTAGTCAAGGTAAAATGATGAAATACTTGGGTTGGTCTTAAGTATGGGATGATCTATGTAAACCAATCAAAATGAATGTACACGCCCACTGGGTGGAAACTGACTAGTGGGTGGTGACTAACAATGGCTATAAGTGCAATGTTTGCCAATGCATATGGTGGTGTAGTGTGGAGTATAAGATGGAGTAGAGATTGTGATTTGTAGGGCATATAGTATTTATATATAGTAGAATAAAGTAGATCTTTTATATAAGACTACTGAGTTGTCTGGTGTCTTGAGGGAAGATACAAGAACCAGAAGAATCCTGGAGAAGTTTGGAGACATCTCAGGAAGAAGAGAGAGAAGGCTTGGAGAGTTTGTCAGGGTCTTCAGCCTATTCTCTGAAACTCTGCTGCTTGGGAAAGAAGCATCAACCACTGATCAAAGCTGGTCAGCTCTGCTGCATAACAAGGTGGTGAGTTAGAGCCAGAGGTGAAGAGCTACAACTCCCATCATCCCTGACAATCATAGAGTTGGAAGAGACTACAAGGGCCATCCAGTACAGCGCCCTGCCATGCACTCCTGACAGATGGCCATCCTGTTTAAAAACCTCCAAAGAAGGAGACTTCACCACTCTCTCCACATGGACATCATGGCTGAGTGGACAATTGCATATTAGTAATACAGACTTGGCCAAGGCATTTGTTCAGAGCCAACATCAGATCCAAATGGGCAAGCAGCAAAGTGGTCCTTTTTATCTATGTCAGAAATAGACAAAGTGAAGCATGTGGATTGCACACAAACTCAAGGGTTCTTTGTAGCCCACTTACCACCACACAATGCTTTCCAATGCTGATATATTTCAAAGTAAAAATATTCTTTCCACTCCTTCAAGGATGGCATATTGTCAATTTAATAGATTAACAGTTTGTCTATTCTGTATTGCTCCAGTGGGAGCACATTATCATTCATTGTTCAAGGGACAGTTCTGGATTGCACAAGGCTGGTCTACTCATTACTATCCAAGTAAGCCTGGCTTTCCACTCTGTTGAATGATGATGTGATGTGGATCTGCATCATTTCCATACCAAGAATTCTCAGTGTACTGTCCTATACCATATTAGTCAATTGGAAAAGGAACAAAAAATGTATATTTTCATTTCTTGTCTTTGCAAGGACTGTATGAAACCTGTTATTTTATCTGGGACATATATTTGCAACTGTTTTCCATATACAAACAAAAATCCCCCAAACAGTGATACCTTTATTAGCCAACTGAAATGCACAGTATACTTGCTGCAAGTTTTCGAAGCTCCACTGGCCTCTTCATCAGGCAAAATGTTGCAAATCAAATACGAGAAAAATTGGAGATGTTAGCAAGATGCCTACATTTTGTTGTTTCTCTCCTTAGTTAAGATGATATGGGGAGGGCATCTCTTGAAGGCTGGCTCCTCCTCCTTCTGGCCTTGTGGCAATTGAGAAATTTTCAAAGTCCAGGAAATTTAAAGTCCATTTACATCTCAACAAGGACTCCTCTTTTGCAATCCAATCTGTCACCATTCCTGTGAGGTCACAGGCCTCTTTGTAGGCAGAGAACAATATATTTCTCAAGAAGCCTTCATGTTTTTGCATCAGGAATAATTTGGTAGGTGTAGAGGTAAAGCATGCTAATCCAGTCCAAATTTAAGAAGAAAATTTATTTTAACTTGGTTGAAGTTCTCAGTCCACTGGCTCATTCTTTAAGATTCCCCTGTTGCAGCTACACTGTAGCATCTCACAATCTAGAAAACATTCAGGAGTAGCTGTTTTGGTCATTTAGCCAATTCAAACAAAAATCCACCAAACAGTGATATCTTTATTGGCCAACCGAAATGCACAATATACTTGTTGCAAGCTTTTGATTTCCATATAGTTTTTAAAATGAGTGTCTCAGAGGAAAAAAAAAATGACAGCCCCAATTCAGCTCCACTGACATAATTGACCATATAGAGATTCCAGCCCAGACATTTAGTGCTTTAATATAAACAACTCTCCACCTAGATGGTGTAAATTCCTTAAAAGCACCAGATTCTGTCTGATTTTGAAAGCTAAGCAGCAGCAGCTCTGGCTAGTACTTGGATGGAAGATCACCAAGGAATACCAGGTACTATAGGCTGCATTTCAGAAGTAGTAACTGGCAAACCCTTGCCAAAAAACAAAACAAAAACAACCCTATGAAATTAATGGGATTGCCATGTACAGGGAACTCGCAGGCACATAGACACACCCACACTGGACCGTGACACATGGTTTTGTTAGGTTCAATTCTTGCCATATACATTTTAAGTAAACATATAAACTTTTTCAATCCTGAAAATGAAGTGTTTGATAAATTCTTATTAAAATGAAAAAGAAAAATATTACCGGTACCCATTTTTAGCTTCCTGCAGTAGTTCTTCAAACAAAGAAAGGAATACTATTTGCTAAGGAATACACCCAGTAATATGCTACCATGTCATGCACTGCCTGTAGTTAGCTATAGCCACGTGCTTGACTACTGTAAGAAGATAATGTTGGACCAGGTATACCTTTGCTCAGATTAGCCAGGGTCTCCTTATGTTCTTATGGTGTTTGAACATAAAAGTTACCAATTCTTACATTCCAAAATGTTCCAGTCCTAGAAATGTTAATTTTTATTTGTTCTGATTGTGAGCTTACTTTTCAGTCAAATGTGTAATGTGGAAATCCACTTTTGGGCTCTGGGCTCTTGGCTCTCAGAATTACACAGGAGTGCTCTAATGTTCAAGGCAATCTCTGTTGTTGAAATATGAGTGTGTCAGAGGCCATTGTTAAAAGCTGACTACTTAAACAGTAGAGAAAGAGGAAGGAGGGTTCAAAAGAAGCATATATTTCTACAAATGTTCTCAAAATGTTCTCTGGGTCACCAGAGCAACACCAAATTACTGTCTATTCCAAAATACCACCACACAGATAAAAAGATTTTAATCGTGTCTGCTCCTTTGAGTTAGAAATTCTTGAAAGTGAAACACTGTAAGATAACTGTATTTTATATGGCTGTTCATTTTTAACTTCCTAACAAATGCCACTTTTGTAAAATACCTCAAATGTCTATGCCATTGTGAGATTTCTCTCCTGTTACTCTATATAACAATTTTATATTATCACAGTCCCCCCACATCCAGTACAATTGCTCCAATCAATTTTGATACACTATTTATTTCAACATTTCATTCTTTATACTGTATAGGATGATGACCATTACAGAGCAAAATTCATGAGCTGTCTCAAGCCTACAGACTACTCCAGACATTCTGCCAAATATCCCCCCCCAACTGAAATAAGGTGCATTTCAGACTCCAGAAGCTACAATACATCTTTGAAGGAGATTGCAGGGCATTTCTCATTTCTCAAATGTTTGTTTTTCAAATGCAGAAGTGGATGCCCAGCTACTCTCGGGTCTCGTTCCCACTATGATTTAAAATGAATGGCTAATCAGGTTATATAACTGTCATTCCCACTTGAAATCAGTTCCGAACTGACTGCACTCAGCTTCAATCATGATGAAGCAATGCAAACACAAAAGAACCGCTCTTTCCTGACACTAGTTTTTTGGTGGTTCTTTTGAAAATAAGCAATTAGCAAGCATGCACAGCAAGTGGAAACGATGGACATGAATCGCATCAAACTGGAGGGGAGGGATTACTGGGACAATGGGTTTGTACAGGGGTGTATCACATCCCTCACTAGTTTTTGGGGAAATCCACCATTTCCTCTCTCTCCTTTCCCAGGACCCTTCTCTCCAGGAGGAATTCCAAAGCTCCCTCCATTTTGACCTTGACTTGGAAGCTTGTCCTCCAAGTCCTGCAAGGCTGGGAGGTCACCAACTTCACATGTCCTCCAAGTCCTGTAAGGCTAGGAGGTCACCACCTCAACTCCTTATGTCCTCCAAGTCTGGCAAGGTTAGGGGGCACCACCTCAACTCCTCATGTCCTCCAGGTCCTGCAAGGCTGAGAGGGCAGCACTCTATCCAGGGGAGAGTCCTCCATATGACACCTATGGCTGCATGCATCCCAGGGGACTTGGAGGACATGGGGAGTTGAGGTTGTGACCTTCAAGCCTTGCAGGACTTGGAGGATATGGGGAGTTGAGGTGGTGACCTCCCAGTCTTGCAGGATGTGGAGGACATGCTTCCTAGTCAAGCTCAGAATGGATGGTGTTTTAATTCCTCCTGGACAGAGGTTGGTGTGTAGGATTAGTTCTGGGAAAGGAGGGGGGATGGAAGATTTCCCCAAAAACTAGTGAAGGATGGGATACTAGTGATGTATGAGATTCTGGCCACGGCACCCATGACTTCCTCCTCTGTTTTCTTGAGTGTGCTGCTGGTTTTGTCACCAATGATGCATAGAAGATTGACAAGCATTTCAAAGGGGCACAAACTAGTGGGAATGACAATTGTGCCAAAAAAGAAGCAAATAAAGAAAATACCTGCTTCCATAGTGGGAAAGATGCATCAACACGGCTTTGCTGGCAAACAGCTCTTCCGCTGCCAGAGGGAAAGTTTTGCTATGGTGGCCTCCCTCTTTGGGGCCCAGGAAGCTGGCTGAGGCCCTGCCTGGCTGCACCACCACTGGAAGAGAGGCCTCACTGTGGTGGCCTCCCTCCCTCACTGTGCTGCCACTGGAGGAGGAGTGGTCTTTCTCGAGGCCCTTCTCGAGGCCCAGCTGACCTGCTGAGGCCTTGTATGTTTGTGCCATGCTGGAGGACAGGCCTCGCCGTGACAGCCTCTGTCTTCGGGGCACAGCTGGCTGGCTCAGGCCCTGCATGGCTATTCCACCACCAGAGGAGGAGAGGTCTCGCTGCGGTAGCCTTCCTCCTCAGAGCACAGCTGGCCAGTTATGGCCCCATGCAGCAGGTGGCAGTGGAGGCCCCCCTGACCCTAGCAAGGGCTAGCAAGGCAGCTAGGCTTCACTTACCGCTGCCATGGTGAAACTGCAGCAGGAGGCAGTGGCAAAGGAGGAGGAAGAGGCGGGAGCTGGGAGCTGGAAGCCAGGACTGGCTCCAAACCCAGGCCGAGACATTCACAAAGGGTTAAAAAATGTGAATGTCCCAGCAAAAACTGGGATATGGCAACTCTATCCTTACATTCTAACCTAAAGCTGAAGAGAGCTCTATTGTCTGATGCTCCTGCTAGTTGTTAAGATGCACTGAGGGCTGCTGGAATAAATGTGGGCTGTGAATGCAGGATTTGTGAATGCGAAGTAGTTACAGATCCATAACTCGAAGTTACAAAAATCCATAACAGCAATACTGAATGGCAGCCTTTATTTGTATCCCACCTTTTTCCCAATACAGGGTCCATAACACAATTTATTTGATTATGAACAAATGATTTGTTAAGTAAAGCTACTTCTGTATGTTTTTTGGGAGGAGGGGAATCTAAGCTGATTTCTTTTCTCTAAAAGATCCTGTTTGCATATGCATGTGTGTGGACATCAGACTGGCTATTCTTCAGCTTCTGTTTTGATCAATAAAAATCCATAAAAATCATACATTAATAATAAAATTACAATCTTTACAATGTCAGAAAAAAAAAGAAATTTCATTCACGATGATACATATCTCTCAGGTAAGAATACCTTTCTCCCATGAGATGTTACATATATGGGGGACCTTTCTCTTCTCTGAGAAACACTTGTACCTTGACAGTTGTCTATGTGACCATCATATTCTCTTTCATTTAACCTATGAGAAGACTGATCATCTTGGTAAACATCCTGACTGACTTCCAAATGACTATTGGCAACCCTTCCCCGGCGTCGCAATCTACGCCTATTACGTCTATACTTATGTCCATTCTCAGTCGCAACCCAATACGTTCGGGGCTGCTTACACTCTTTGACAACAGTTGCAGCAGACCACCCTTCCTTCTCTTCAACCCATACATGATCTCCTTCTTGCAGAGGCTTAAGGGCTTTTGCAGTTTTATCATAATAATGTTTCTGTTTCTGCTGAGCTCTTTTAAGACCATCTCCTACACCACTAGGCACTTCTGGAGATAACACATCCTTAGTTACTGGGAGTTTAGTTCTTAACACTCTGTTCATTAGCATTTGTGCTGGTGAATATAACATCCCCGTAACAGGAGTATTTCGATATTCTAACAATGCCAAATATGGATCTCTTTTTGAGTCTTCTGCCTTCTTAATTAGTTGTTTAATAGACTGTATCGTTCTTTCTGCCATTTCATTAGACTGGGGGTACCCCGGGCTACTAAAACACTGCTGAAACCCCCATTCCCGAGCAAACTGTTGAAACTCACGGCTAGCAAAAGGCATATTATCACTCACTACAATTCTAGGAATGCCATGCCGTGCAAATATAGCTTTTACTCTTGATATTACTGTCCGTGCTGTCTTATCTGGAATGGTTACAACTTCTGGATATTTTGAATAATAATCTACCACCAGAAGGAATGCACATGATTTATGCTCAAAAATATCCATCCCCACTTTTTCCCAAGGTAGTTCTGGTATCTCATGGGGTATAAGTGGTTCTTTTTTGTTCCTTGATGCATAATATGCACAAACAGAACAATTCCCAACACGTGCTTCAATATCCTTACCCATACCAGGCCAATACATAAGGCCTTTTGCTCTTGCTTTAGTCCTCTGAATACCTTGATGGGAGTCATGCAACATAGATAACATTTCTTGCCTTTGGGCAAATGGAATAACTACTCTTTCTCCCTCATAGAGAATACCCTCTTCATATCGGAGGGAATCTCTCACTGACCAGAATGGCTTCGCTGTTGAGGGTACATCTCTATAATATTGTGGCCAGCCCTGTGTTGTAAAAGTGACCACAACCTGAAGCTGTTCATCCTTCCCAGTTGCCTCTTTTATAGCTGCAACCCCTGCTGGATGCATTACTATCTTACTCAACTCATGTATTACTCTTTCCCCCTCTACTTGTTCTTCATCCTTACTGGGGGGATCTACGGTAGCCCTGGACAATGTGTCAGCTAAATACATATATTTCCCTGGAGTATAAACTACATTGAGTTGGTACCTTTGAAGTTGTAATAACATACGCTGTAACCGAGCAGGAGCACTACCAATTGGCTTTTTGAAAATTACTTCTAGTGGTTTGTGATCAGACTGAACTAATACTTCCTTACCAAAGACATATTGATGGAATTTCTTCATTGCATATAACACAGCTAACAATTCCTTCTCTATTTGAGCATAATTTGTTCTGCCTGACTAAGAGATCTGGATGCGTAAAATACTGGTTTATCAGCTTGCATCAAACAAGCACCTAATCCATTTTTTGACGCATCAGCTTGAACAATTACTGGCTTTTCAACATCAAAATATTGAAGCACCGGTGCCTGACATAATTGTTGTTTAACCCTTTCAAATGCAGCCTGATGTTCAGGCATCCACTGAAAAATTACATTCTTCTTCAGTAACGCCCTTAAAGGTGCTGTAATCTCAGACTCTTGCGGAATAAATTTTGCCAAATATTGAACAGTCCCTAAAAATCTCTGAACACCCTGTCTGTCTTGTGGAGGGGGCATTTCTCGAATTGCTCTTATGTTTTCATCATCACCTTTAACACCTTGTGCTGTCACTATATGTCCCATGTATTTCACAGAGTCAATTTTAAATTGAATCTTTTCTTTGTTGAACCTGATGTTTTTGGCCCTTGCTGTCTCCATTACCTGCTGCAAAATCTGATCATGTTCCTCAGAAGTTTTCCCTGCTATTATCATATCATCAGCAATCATATACACTCCTTTTATATGCCCAAAAGTTTCTTCATTCTTTTGCTGGAATACCTCGCTAGCAGACTTAAGCCCAAATGGCAGACGATTAAAACAATATCTTCCCCATGGTGTGTTGAATGTACACAAACGGGCTGAAGCTTCATCTAACTTCACTTGCCAATAACCATCATTTTCGTCTATGATAGTAAAGAAATTCATTCCTGCTAACCTAGCTAATACCTCCTCTATTGTAAGAATAGTATAATGTTGCCTACAAACTGCTTTATTTAAATCACGAGGATCAAGGCATATTCGTAACTTTCCATTTTTCTTTTCTGTAACAACCAAACTGTTCACCCAATCTGTGGGGCCTTCAACTCTAGACACCACTCCTGTTGCTTGCATTTGACTTAAGGCCTCCTTTAACCTATCCAAGATTGCAATAGGTATCTTTCTACACCCATGTATTACAGGAGGAACAGTTTGATCAATGTGTATATGGTGAGGACCTTCAAATTCCCCAAGTCCATCAAAAACATCTGAATATTCTGTAACTAATTGTTCACATGATGTAAAACTAACCAGGCCTATCTCATCAACCCGACGCACCAAATTTAAAGTCTCACACGCCACCCTACCCAACAATGGAAGTGTTGACTTATCAGTTACATAAAACAACAGATTGGCTTTTCCATTTTTAGTGCGCCCTTCCAGGACAATTGTACCAAGAGGCTTTATTTGAGCTCCACCATAAGCTACGAGAGTTACTTCACTTTTAACTAATTCTTTTTTTCCTGGCAGAGCATTTAATATTTTTACTGGCAAAACATTTGCCTCAGCCCCTGTATCTAGTTTGAACTTTACTGCAAACCCTTTCAAGGTTACATCTGCATACCATCCTGGAATTTGATTTGTCAGCACAGGTTCAACAGTATCATGAGATAAAAGTCCTATAAATAAACTCTGTAAGTCCAAATTATGAACTTGATGTCCTTCTTGTCTTCCAGTCTCATTTGTCTTCATAAGCCTACAATGCTTAGCAAAATGATTTTTCTTTCCACACTTATGGCATAATTTACCAAATGCAGGGCACTTATATGGTCTATGTTCAGTTCCACATCTTCCACATAATATACATCCAGTAGGAACCTGTTTCTTATCAGAGGCAAACTTTTTATATCCAAGAGTTTTAACTGGTATTTCTTCAGAATCTTGATGTATTCCACACATTTCCTGTTGTTGCTTGCCAGAATGTACCATGGTCTGCAAACGAGCTGTGGTCACTTCAGCCAACCGGCACAATTCCAATGCCTTCTCTAATGTAAGGTCAGACTGCTTTAAGAGGCTTTCCTTCATCTGCTCCGGTGCACTAAAAACAATTTTGTCTCTTATCATCTCATTTGCCATAGAACCAAAGTCACAGTTTTTTGCTTTCCCTCGTATATCTGTGACAAAAGTATCAACAGAATCTTCGCTTTTCCATAAACAACTCCAAAACAAATAACGCTCAAATATAACATTTGTCCGAGGAGTAAAATAGTCTCTAAAGTTCTTAAGTACTTCATTAACATCCTTTGGCTCCGTATCAGGAAAAACAAACGTGTTATAAACTTCAACAGCATCCTGGCCAACACAACTCAGGAGAATAGCTATTTGTCTTGTCTTTGAATATTTATCTGCTCCAACTGCTGTAAGATAATTTTGAAAGGCTTGTTCCCACTGCTTCCAACTCACCGCCAAATTACCCTGCATAACCAGGGGGGGTGGAGGTTGAAGAAAGTCCATACTTCTGACACCATGTAATATAAAGAAGAGTGCTTCGCTGAGCTTCTCATAAAGAAAGATACATTTATTGGAAAGTCAGTATCCTCTGGAAAGCTGGAGTTTCAGAATACTCTCACACACAAGGTCAGTCTCTTATCCAAACAACTCCTGCCACTCCCAAGATCACATAATCTTTTATAATAACACAGTAACATGAAACAGGTGGATGAAGAGAGAGGATGTAAGACTTAAAGAAACATACCACATATATCACAGATGTCATTGGAGTGCCCATCATGTGCAATGCCAGGCGCTCTGATAACGTCCTCAGAAAGGGGTTGGGGCACCTGGCATCCAGCTGCCTCTCCCCTTCCTGGGATTGTACACAGAGCTTTGCGCCATATGCAAAGGGGGTGCATCTCATGGAGACCCCGTGAATGAGACACCTCCAAGATACCCTATTCTCCACTGCTTTGCTCACATCTTGCAGGCTCATGATCATGGCCTCTTTTGAGTCTATCCACCTGGTTAATAGACTTCCTCTCTTTCTATTGACCACTACCTTTCCTAGCATTATTGTCTTTCTAGTGAATCTAGTCTTCTCATGATGTAGCTGAAATATGACAGTCTTAATAAAAGGCCTTTGCAGATGGGTGTCATAGAGCCGCCCCATGAAGCAGTGGATCAGGGTTGCGGCAACCCCATGCCAGGGCCCAGATCCTCCATTTTGCTGCCCCAAAAAGAACAACAAAATGCCACTCCTTTTAGGGGCAGCAAAAGGCCACCCTAAGAGCCAGTGCCATGGCTCTTCCTAGCCCTTTTGGTGCAGCGTGTTTAAACGCTGTTCTGGGAGGATGTTGTGATGGTGCACGCCATGCATAATGGAGCGTGGCATCAGGACGGTGTCAGTGTGGGGTTGGGCTGGCTGGCGTGCAGCTGCCCCACCTCAACTCTACCCCCAGGTGGTCCCTTTGGGCTGGTCTGCAGAGGCCCTAAGTCAGGGAAAGTTTAGGCTTGATCTGTTCTCAGATATATTTGTTTGTCTTTTGGCCATCCACAGTATCCTCAGCAGTCTTCTTCAGCACTGCATCTCAAATCAGTTAATTTGCTTTCTATCAGCTTTTTTCATTGTACAGCTCTCACATCCATACATAGTGATGGGAAATACTATGACTTGGATGATCCTAACTGTACTGGTCAGTTGTATATCTTTGCACTTTAAGAACTGGTCTAGCTCTTTCATAACTGCCCTTCCCAGTCCCAGTTTTGTTCTTGTTTCTTGGTGCAGTCTCCATTCTGATCAATGATTGATCCAAGGTATGGGAAATATTTTTGATTTCCTCATTGTCTGCTTTGAATTTTTGTAAATTATTTTTCTTTTCTTAATGACCAGCTGTAAACCTAATTTGCACTTTCCTCTTTAAGGGCTGATGCAGATGGCCCATTTGGGGCAGCAGAGAGCTACCCTCAGGAGCAGCGTATTGGGGCCATGACAACCCCACGCTGCAGCACCGATGCTCCCTTTTGCCACCCTTAAAAGAGCAGTAAATGGTACTCCTTTTAGGGGTGGCAAAAGGCCACCCTAAGAGCCAGTACTCTGGCTCTTCCACGCACTTTTGGTGCAGTGTGTCTGCACACTGCATCGGAAGGGTGTCCTGATGTTGTGAACCATGCGTATGGCCACACGGCATCAGGACGGTGTCAGGGTGGGGTTGGGGTGGCCAGCATGCAGCTGCCCCACCCCAACTCTACCCCCAGATCGGCCCTTTGGGTCGGTCAGCAACGGCCCAACTTTCCATAGCAATTGTTCTGAACCTTTGTTTTTCCCCCTGCTAGTAGTTTGGTGTTGCCTGCATAACTTAAATTCTTGATATTCCATCCTCCAATCTTCACTCCTCCTTGCTCTGAGTGCAAACTGCTCTTCATATGTGTTTAACAAATAAGGTGATAGAATGCAGCCTTGTCTGACTCCCCCCCCTTACCAATTGGAAACCATTCTGTTTCTCTCTATTCTGTTCTGAAGGTAGCCTCTTGTCTTGAGTACAGGTTATGCATCAGGACTATCAAATGTAATTTAACATCCATTTCTTTAACAGCAAGCCATAGCTTTTCATGGTCTATACAGTCAAAGGCTTTGCTGTAGTCTATAAAATATATGTTTTATAGATTACCTGCTAGAATGCTAAAGACCTTCTGCCTCTTCATTATCTTATTTTGTCCAATATGTTTCCCAAGATATAAAAGTATTATTTTGCCCATGTTCTTTATTATGTTCTGTTCATACATGTGCTGTTTTAATCATATTGTGTAGCTACAACTCAGGTCTGCAGTTTTCTAATATTCTTACCTTCCCCTGCTCTGAGGAGCTTGTTTATAACATTGTATATACAACTGGGTAGCCTTGCTTATATTTGCCTGTCAACATATTTCACAAAGAAGGTTCTATGCTAACTAAGGGGCATTGCAGACCACCCGAAAGGGCTGGCCTAGGGGTGGAGTTGTGGCAGGGCAACCGCATACCGGCCACCTCAACTCTATTCTGACACTGTCCTGACAGCCACACACATGTTTGCATGGCACATGGCATCAGAATGCCCTCCCAGCACAGCGTGTAGACACGCTACACGGAAGAGATGCGGAAGAGCTGCAGCACCAGCTCTTAGGGTGTCCTTTTGCCGCCCCTAAAAGGAGTGGCATTTTGCTGCTTTTTGGGGAGTGGCAAAAGGGAGGATCAGGGCTGTGGCATGGGGTTGTCATGGGCTGTCTGTAGAGGCCCTAAGTAGTTCAGGGCTTTTTTGTACCATGTACAAGAAAAAGGGTTAAAAAGCTGCTATGGACAATAATAATTTAAAAAGACACAGTATATATCTGGAAGCTATGATGAAAAGTAGTGTAAGACGCAAGTGTGTCTGTATGCAGCAATGCAGGGGTGACAGGAAAAGGGCACCTGAGATTTAAAACACCCATGTAAATGCACTGGCATACGTGTGGCAGAGTTTGAATCATCGATTGAGAGCATGCGCCCTATGAAAAAAGGTTCAATTTAAAGAGTCCTAATGGCCCAGGTGTGGATGCACCACCGCAGATGCACCTGCATAAGAACCCTAAGCCTAACCCAAATTCTTACTGTATGCATGCCCCTTAGCAACTGTTGGGATGCTGAAAGTGTTGGTGCCGGATGTTTCACTGTGAGAAAGTGATAAGGGAAAAAAATCACTTTTAAGCTGGACTCCATCCACATTTCAGTGTCATTTTCCCAGCGGCCCTGTGCAGATGCACAGCTCTATTGGTGCTCGTCTTCTACAGTGGGCAGAATGGCAGAGCCATCCACAAGCAATGAGCCAAAAAGAGTGAGAGGGACATCGTGATCCCACGTGGAGATGGCTGACCTGATAGCTCTGTCACAGCCACATATTCTGGAGAAATTGAGAAATTCTTTCTTGAATTCTAAAACATTTAAGGAGGTGGCAAAAAGCATGAGGGCTAAGGGCCACCAACACACTTGGGAGGAGTGTCATCAGAAGACCAAAAACCTCAGTGGAGATTACAAAAAGGTTAGGTACATGATCCAGCAGATTGTATACGATCCAGCAGATAGCTGGATCCAGCAGATTATGTACCAGTAGTGAAGTTGTTAGGGTCCCAGTCAGCCAGCCAGCCAGAGTTGAAACTGTGAAGGACACCTCTGAGGCAGAATGTGCCCAGGACCTTTTCATGCTGTCTCAAGGTAAGTTGTGCCAGGGCCCCTGGGAAGGGGTGCAGGGGACAGCACTAGGGTGGGCAGAGGGCAGAGATGACTTCATCTCTTGTTATTTAGATGACCAGGATGAACACACTGACTCAGTTGAGACATCCTGCAGTCAGAGAGCTGTGGACACCTCCTCCATGAGACCATCGTCTCGTGCTGTGGAGGGCACCTCTACATCTTCCACAAGCAGACCACTATCTCATGCTACAGAGGGGAGCACTACATCTTCCAGAATCAGTAGCTACCGTAACCGGTCATCTGTCCCACAGACCAGTACAGTGGCAAGTGAGGATTTCAGTGAGGGAAAGGAGAGGGCAGATCCTGGACAATTTACCCAGTTGATAGATCAGGTCACGGATGCACACAGTAAAGTCATTCCCAGTTATTATAATAAATGCATTCCATTGCATGTATGCTTGCACTCAAAAGACAGCAGTTTGTATGGCTTTTGTGACATCTGTGCAGGTGTGCAGGTGTTCAGAAGACCTGCACACCACTTTTTCATCCTGGCATGCTGGGGGGAGGCTTGTGGAGGAATGTTTGTGTGTCCTGCTGACCATGTCCCTTGCATGACCACCAGCTGCATTTATCTAGTCTGTCAACACAACCTCCCTTGCATGTACCTCTCCCCTCCCCTTCGATCTCTGCAGGACATGTTTTGTGTGTAAACTGTGCCCTGTGCCATATATGTCCCATAGAATGTGAAGTAGGATGAGAGATAGAAGGAGAAGCAGCTAATCCCAGAGCTGCAATGCCACCAGCAGCCCACCTGGCTGAGATCAAAAAGAAGAGTGTGTGTCACTCAGCAGCCACAACAACTGCAAGTGCTCTGCATCAGTTCATGGAACACAGCTCAGACCAAATGAACAGAATCTTGGAACAGGGAAAACATTCCTATAAACTCAGGGAGAGGCAGGCAGTGCACCAGAGGGAGCTGAGGCAGTTGCTAGAGAGATCCATCCAGCAGCAAGAGTGTCTTGCTGCCACCCTGAAAGTACAGACTGGTCTGCTGGGCCGGCTTGTGGAAGCCATAATGGGGCCCCACAGTGGCATGGGTGGCAGAGAGGACAGTGTGGAGAAGAAGAAAGAGGGGCATCCTGGCCCTGGAGGAGGGGACTATGGAGCTGGGTAGAGGAAGGAGGGCCAGCTTACCAACCTTGGAGGAGGGGGTTGCTATGGAGGTGGAGATCCCTGAGCAATGCCCCATAGGTGAGTCTGCCAGCCTCTTCAGCAGCCCCAAAGGCAGAGAGCAAGTAGAGGGGGAAGAGGATGTTGCAGCGATCACCAGTAGCAAGGCAGGCACCACTAACTACCCCCCACTATGCCCACCTCACTGATTCTCTTCACTGGTTCCTGTGGTGAGCCTGTGTTGAACATGCACACCTGTGCATAAAATGTCACAAAGTTTAAGAATGGAAAGTTTATTCATAAAAAAGACAGCCTGTGATGATCATGTGCAGGTGCACAGATTGCAGTATAATTTTTTTTAGAAGAATAACAATGTGTGATCTGTGAACAAAGGGGACAGGGAGGGGACTATGTACAAATAGGAAGGGGAGGGGAAGGTGCTTCAGGGAGGAGGGAGGTGGGGTGGGGTGGGGACTAAGTCAGTCCAGGATGGCTGACACAATTCCCTGCCACTCTTACCTCGTTGGTGATCCTTCTTCCTGGAGGCGGGTCAAGCAGGAGGCATCAAGAGTCTCCTGCCCTTCTGCTCTTGGAAGGTGGTGGCTCAGGCCAGGCTGCTCCTCCTCAGCAGGACCTCCTGTGAATGTGGGAGACACCATTTACAAAGCTGCTATGGGAGGTGGGGGGGAGGGGAGGGACAAGAATGCCATCAAGGCTGTAGTCATCCAGCCATCACCCCTCCCCTTGGAGACGTACCTTCTGGCATGGAAGGTTGTTGTGGCTACAGAGGGTTGACATGGGCTCCCTCTGTCTGGGCCTCCCTGCAGGGGGCAGCTTCACCCTCTGAGGAGGAGGAAGAGGAGGAGGGGGAACCGGCAAATTCCCCCCTCCATCCCTGCCATTGCCTCCACCACACACCTGTAGTTGGGGACAGGAGGGACATCATTAAGATCCATGGATGTGGGAAAGGAGGGAATAGAGGGATAGACAAGGGTGATGGGAAAGTAGGAATGAGCATCAGGGGCCATGGCAGGGGCCCGACACTTACCTGGAGGATGACAATCTTGCCACTGTGGGCGGCCTGCCCTCACCCAGAGGTCACACAGCTAGTCTTAGAAGGGAGGCCTCTTCTGCAGTGGAGGATGCTCCCCATAATCCTCCAGGGCTTGAACTTGGTTCGGCACTGTTGAGGGTCCTCCTGATGCCCTGCTGCTGAAGGGCCTGGGCAGTCTGATGGATGCTGGCTGGTACTAGCCATCACCCTTCTTGCAGCTGCTTCCCCAGTGAGGGCATGAAGGAGAATGCCCACCTCCACATCAGTCCAATATGCGATGCAGAAGAGCACTCTCCTCCTGGCTGCCATCGTCATCCTGGAAAGCTGCGGAGGTTTGCAGGGGCATTTATGGGCAGTTGTGCTGAGGGCAGATGGCTTTACCTGGCTCCTAGCCAATGGAGACTCTCAGAGGAAAAGTTTGTTTCTAGTCCCCAATGGTTGCCCTCTGGGCTACCAATGGTTACAATCCAATGGGCCATTGGGAAGGCTGGCTGTTAGGGACTTGATACATTGGCATAGATTTTAGTTGGTTGTTCCTGCACTGTATCTTTCTCTGGCCAGGAAAACTGGCACCAGGTGACTCCTCCATGTCCTTTTGTGTGTGTGTGTGTGTGTGTGTCCCTTAGGCTTATGGTTAGGAATAACTGCATAAGAGCATGAATGCTGGCCATACACAGAGTGTGGAAAATAGGATATGTTTATTCAGCTGCTTATCATGCTATAGTACAGTATAGTGCCCTAGGATGACAGATGGAGGAGAGGGGATACTTCAGATTGTCCTGGTCCCAAAGAACTCTACCAGGGCCTCACTCACAGCCTCCCCTTCTCTCTGCTTCCCAACGTCATTGTACTCCACGCGTGCCCCCAGGGTGGACAGCACAAAGTGGCACCTGTAGCACAGTCCCTCATCCAGCTCCCTTCTTTTCATCTCGCAGATGTTGTGCAGGATGATTCATGAGGTGATGATGGGGATGACATTCTCCTCTGCCACAAGAAGTTGGGCAGTGAGGCACCTCCACTGAGCCTTCAGTTGCCCAAAGGCCCTTTCCACCACATTTCTGGCATGATTCAGCTTCTTGTTTAATCCTTTCTGTCTTGCATTGGTGGTGCCCTGGTAGGGCTTCATGAGCCACTTCCGAATGGGGTAGGCACTGTTAGCAAGCAGGAGGGGGCCGATCTGCTGGCCCCTCAGGGTGATGGTGGAGTTCCCTGGCATGTAGATGCCAGCCTCCATGGTTTGAAAGATGATGGAGTTCCTTGCCACCCTTGTGTCATGACTCACACCTGACCAGCCCAAATTTACAAAACATCCTTTATGATCCAATGTCCCTTGGAGGACAACAGAATGGGTATCCTTTCAATTGACAAACTTGTTCCTCCAGCCCAAGGGTGGCACAATCAGATAGTGGTACCCATCTATGGCACCCACTACTTGGGAGAAGTCGAGGTAAGCGAATCCTTGCATGATCTGTGAGTGACAAGAAGGGGGAGCAGCAGAAGATTAATGAAAAAAGTCAGGGCACTTATCAACTGATGATGTATTTTGCGCAGGTGTGCAGGGATACCGAACTTCACAGGTCCCTATACAGAAAATGCCATACTGTATGCCAACTCATGTTATATTCTGTGCAGGTGCACAAGAAAGCAGAGGGTCAAGGGACAAGTGTGTGCAACTTTCCTTACCTGAGTGGCATCCCCCAGGTACACTGTGTCAGCAGCAGCTTCTCCAGGCTGAGGGAGAACTCCACAAACACTTCCCCCACAGTTGTAAGGCTAACCCTAAACTGCTCTGACATCTGCTTGTAGCTGGCTTTGTAGGCAAGTACCCAGATGGCCATGGTGACCCTCTTCTCCACCGGGATGCCTTTCCTCATGACAGCGTCTGACCTCTCCAGTTCCAGATGCAGTAATTCCACTAGCCTGTGGAAGAGGGTACAGGGCATTTGGAAGAATATCCATTGTCATTCAGACTAGATGTATGTGACAAACCTGTCCCACTAGTCAGTGCTTCTGTGGAACATCCACCAGCAGCGCAGGTATCTCTCGGGTGGCATATGAAGGGCAGCAGCAGCAGTACACTGTGCAATGCCTGTGGCACCCACTCTAGCAGTTGTCTCTTCTGTGTCCTCTGAGTAATCACTGCTGTCCTCTATGCATGCAGCTGTTGCAGTGGTCAGTGGGAGCATCATTGTGGTGACTCCTGTGCTGATGCATTGCAAGGTGAGTGCCAGTGAAGGCCACACGGGCGACGTGACATCCATGATCTCACTGCTTCTCACAGTACACAGGTGCACAGCAATTCCAACATTACTATTAAAGGGTGTGTGTGTATTTCATTGTTCCTGTGCCTGTGCGCTTGCTCCTGAGGGAACAGGGGGGAAAATTAAAGCAGCCACTGCTGGCCCATGCGGTTGTTCAATCCCCATTTAGGGCATCCTTGGGTCCGGCAGTGTGGTTGGTTAGGCTTCAATACAGCTTCAGAAAAGCCACATTGACTGCCCCCCAGTGAGGTTGCTCTGTCCCCATTTAGGGCATCCTTGGGGCTGGTGGTGCAGTTGCTGCAGCTTAGAGAGAATGCAGCTTCAGATCACCTTTTCCTGCCTGTCTGCATTGGCCCTAAGATTTAAAACCAATGAATAAAATAATAATCAGTGCATGTATCAACTAAAATATATTAGGTGTAGGCATTATTTTAAAATAAAACCATTTTTAAATACCATAAAATATATTTAAAAATGTGGTGTCAGATCCTGAATTATAATGTATTCCTTTATTAATGTTATTTATTTATTTATTTATTTATTAAAAAAACATGTTGCAATGTAGAGGCTGCTTTTCCAAAGCATTTATCCCTAATAGACATAATTATACACAATTGCTTTACAACATACTTGGCAGCAGAAGTAGTTATTTTGTCTTTGCAGTTTTTTTGGCAAACTTCTTCTCCAGGAGTTTGGGAAATTTCTCAAAAGTTAACAGAGCAAAATATTTGGCAGTTACAACAGTATCCTATGATTTGAAAGCTTTGTAGCATTGGAACTCCTGAATTATTGTTTTGCACAATTCTGAGGTGGCACAAGAAGGCATAGGACTGCCCTTAAAGATACAGCCTCTCTATTCAAATGGAGTCTTTGGGGAGGAAAAGAATTTTCCTTGTACAGAAAGAAGAATATGCAATTTCCACTTGCTTTCCCCCCAGGTATGATGAGTCAAGTAAAATAAACTTATTTTCATTATATAATGACAAGGGTCAAAGAAAGAGAGTACTAATCTCTATTAAGGAACACCTGATGAACAGGTATTCAAGACTGGGTTAACCATGCAAGCAAACTAACCTAACTAATAGGACAATTTTTGCCTTTATGATCTGTACATGATATGATATAAAGTAAGTATGAATGATACACTAGATATAATATTGAATTTCAGTTTCAGTTTCAAAGTAGATTGAAATTATAAAGTAGACTGAATTCTTTCCAAGCAATTTTTCCATTCAATAAAGACTATTTGTGAACATTTTTCAAAATATTTGCATTTTGGAACATATAGTTTCAAATGTACATTTTGCGTGTGTGTGTGTGTGTGTGTGTGTGCTCTTTGTATATATTTTTTCATTCCTTTATACTTTTCTGTATAAAACTATCACATTTTTCTTAGAAACATATGGATTTCAGAATCTGAATGTATTCCCCTTCATATTAGGTTAGATGAATTTGCATTTGGTGAAATGTAAACTGAATTGATTTTTTTATTGACTTCTAGATGAAATGCATCATCATTGTGTCAAACATAGATATGTGTTTTCCCACTATGTACACTGAAGAAGGGCCCTGGCATCATGTGTAGCCTCAAGATTCTCTTTGTAGTCCTCCACCTGGAAAGTAATTGGTTAATTCACTCTCCTAGAAATTGCCATCCATCTTTTAAATAAGTTGAAGGGGGGATGCACTATTTACATAAAAATTACACATTTCTGAAAACTAAACACAGACCTCTGGCTGTTTCCAGTTTTGTTTGTAAGTTGTTTTAGCAGCTCCCTCCCATTTTTGTTTATTTGTTTGTAGATGCTATGGCCCCTTGAGGATCTCAGAGAAGAAAACTGATACCCAGACTCAAAATATTTGCCCACTTGATGTAAATAATTGCCAAAATATTCCTAAGGGATATGCAATTTGGGTACACAGTATGGCCAAACTTAAGCTTTTGGCCGATTCACAACATATACCCATATTTGGAGATGCTGTCATTTTTGAGTGGTTTAACCTCAGTTCTGGTCCAGCTCTTGATATGGATACTGTCAGTTATATAAACCCATAGTCACCTGGTAGATCTTCATTAACATTGCTCATTAAATTGCAATAGATTTGAAAAACATTGGCACTAAAGAAGAACATACCACCCAGTGGTCCATCTTGCACATGTTGAAAGTGTAATATTAGGAGAGAAACCAAGAGTCCAAGACTTCCAAAAGGATATCCCTTACTGTCCAACTTCTTGACACTATTGATGATAGTCCTTGCTTCCCAAAATAAGGAGGGAAGAATGTAATAAAGGCCATACAGGAGTCAGTTCATGGAGCACCTTAAGGGCATTTCTGTCACAACATATTGGCAATACTAGTTGACTACTCCCAATAGTTGGAATGAGAATATTTCCTGACCATGTTTGGATCATACTAGGAGTTCAGTAGAGCAGAAGATCAGTATGAGCTAAGCCACTTAGCTGATTAATACCATAGCACAGGGGTAGGCAACCTTTCCCCTTTAAGGGCCGAGGGACTTCAGCTCCCAGAATCCTAGGAGCTATTGGCCAACATGGGACTATTGGCCAACATGGCTGAGGCTTCTGGGAGCTGAAGTCCCTCGGCCCTTAAAGGGGAAAGGTTGCCTACCCCTGCCATAGCATATGGATTTATGAGGAAAGCTACAAGTTTAACTCCTGGCATTTTTAGTTAAAAGGGACAAGTAGCAATTTATGTGATAGACCTTTGCTTGTGCCATGAGGAACTATTGCTGGTCAGAGTAGACTAATAGACCACAGAACAAATTGTGCCCCATATATGCAACTCTCATAATTCCCGGCCTCCATGCCATTGGCCTAGATATCTGGTGATTATGATAATTGTGTTCCAAGCGTACCATGAAGGCACCAGGTTGAGAGAGTCCAGAGTAAAGAGGACTAGATGAATACATAGTCTGGTGTGGTACAAGGCAGCTGTATGTGCTTCTTCTGAACCAGGGTTTAAGAGTAAGGGGCAGATGCAGACTGGTTGTTTGGGGCAGCACAGAGCCACCCTGGGGAGCGGCACATTAGGGCCACGGCAACTGCAGTCCATGGCCGCAATCTTCCCTTTTTCCACCCCTAAAAGAGCAGCAAAATACTGCTCCTTTTAGGGGCAGCAAAAGGCCGCCCGAAGAGCTGGCACCACAGCTCTTCTGTGCCCTTTCGGTGCAGCATGTTTAAATGCTGCGCTGGGAGGGCATCCTGATGCCATGCAGCATGTGTACAGCTGCACAGTGTTAGGACGACATCAGAGTGGGGGTGCAGTTGCCAGCATGCAGCTGTCCCACCCCAACTCTGCCCCCAGGCTGGCTCTTTGGACAGGTCTGCAATATCCGTAAGGTGGAGGTTTGGACAAGAAAGAGTCAAGAAGATTATAAGAAAGAAAAAAATCACACACTGCTCTTGGGACAACTGCAAAAGATACACGAGCAAAACTATTGTGATAAATAGAGAATTTTTCTACACAGAGACTCTGTTGCTGTTACAGGAAGGAAGATAACTCACCTTAGTGTACAGGTAGCCTCTGTGTTACTTTGATATTTAATCTCAGACTCATTTCATGAAAACTCTCCCATTCCTCTTTCAGTGTCTGAATGTAATTTTTTAAAGGTGGATTTGACCATGCTAGTAATTCTTAAAAGGGCTATTCCTGCCACCTTTTGGAATGAATCCTGGGCAAAATATATCTTGCTGTCGCAGAATCTAAAAAGGTATTTATTTCACCTTACCAAAAAGACCATCTGATACCAAAACTAATGTAGTACATATTTCAGTGTGTACTCCCTGAAGAAATCTATTTAAAAGGTGAAAGGGGAGAAGGGCTAGAAATGTATGGGGATGGGAAAATACCAGCTAGGCTTCTTAAATTCTAAAACAGATTCTGACGACTGAACATTATTTCTTTTAGTTCCTCTTCCTTGCACTTTCCCATTTGTTCCATCTTGAAAGGCTTCTTTGTTTCTGCAGGGCTGAAAGCAGATTCAAGCATCCAGGTAGAAATGAGATCCATGCTGAGCAGAAAGTTGCCCACCCTTTATGCATTAAAAGTGGAGCTGTTTTCCATAAGAGTAACTACTATATTGACTGCATCTTTGAAAATATCTGGCTGCTTTTGTAAATGACAATGCAAGGTCAAGTCCCCCTTTTAGGATATCAAACTTGGCTTACTCACATCTTGGCATCATTAGGATCTTTGCTCACCTTAAGCTCCTGGAATGAATATTTACTCCCATATTAACCTTCCTATCTGCTTAGCTCATTTGTTCCCATACTTTCTGTTAAAATGAAAGCAGCCCTGGAAAAGATGTGAGGAACTTTTTTATATACCAAGGGCAGGATTGTCATCTAGAAAACCTCCTATGGGCTGCATGCTAGGAGACTACCTAACTGACCCATGTTTAGACAGCTCATTAATACAGACAAGTACTGACCAAAATACCATTCTCCTCATCTTGCAACCCCACAGCCTCACACCATCAATCCAATTCACATTTAAACCATTGATATGATTTATGGAGACTAGGATGGGTAAAATTTAATGATAATATAGTAAATAATATGGTTAATGGAAAGAATTCAAGTTGTTGATTATGATCTTGAAAGTCCAATATGGCTTGTCCAAATTATCTAAAGAAAAGTAGCTTCTTATATGATCCTGCCTGTGTCTTGAGATTTTCAGGGGAAGTCTTTGTTTCAGTCCCACCACCATCACCTATCATTTGCTGAAGCTATAAGCATACAGGAGAGAGCCTTCTCATTGGCTGCTCCCAGGTTGTGAAACTTCCTCCCATGAGAGGTTTGACTGGCTCTTTTCACCAGCAGGTATACCTTTTTGTTTTAGCAGGTTTTTAGTTCTTGACCCGTTAGAGCAAAATGAACTTCTAATGCCTATGTTATATTTGTATCTTTTAAAATCATGTTTATATCTTTTAAAATTATGTTTTAAAATGCTTTAAACTATTTTTACTTTGTATTTTTACTAGAATTGTTGTTTAACTTTATTTTAAATTATATGCTCTAGGGTTTTTTATTTTTTTTCATCTGTGCCTTATTTTAACTTGGTGTAAGCCACCTTAAGTAGTGTGCTAGAAAAGAGGCAAGATGTAAAGATATAGGGTGGTCCTTTCCTTGCTGTCCTTATGTTGCCAGGCAAATCTACCCCATACACACAAAGCTAGGAGAAATAGGGCCTCTCTAAGCCCAGGAGAAGGAAAAAGACCTATGATCAGCAAGGACTATATGAACTTTCATGTAGAAAATAGAGGGATGAGAAAGAAATTCTGTTGAGCTATATCTGGCCCTTGGGATTAGAGAGCTTCCATAAATGTATTGCTGAGCAGTATGCCCTACCCTAGGATCCTGATGTAATCTTCTGGCTTTCTAATAATTTGTTTTTTTTAAGGTACTTATTTATTTTATTTTTATTTATTTCATTTATATGCCACCTTTCTCCTGGAAGCTTATAGCATGCATTTTAAAACTGCTTTACCTGATCTGGATTAAATTTTGAATCAGGCATCATCCTGATATCAGAAGGATTTAGCCATCAAAATTGCAGCCTGGAGTCATCCTGGGTCCATCTCCGCTCCCAGGGGTGCTCAGCGTACCTCTTTTCAAAGCTGGGAGTTTTCTGGCTTAAGAAAATGGCCACCAGAGCAGCCCTGGGAGCGAAGATGGACCTAGGATAGACCCAGGTGATGGATTCAGCAGCTAAATCCTTCTGATAATATCATAAACCCACCCAGTTTAAAATTTAATCCAGATCAAGTAAACCAGTTTTAAAATTAATGTGATAAGCTCCCCAGAGTGGGACCCAAGGCAGGTTTCCAAAATAGTAAATTAAAAATGTTTACAGTGCAGTTTAGAAACAATTAAAATAACCTCATGAAAAACATTAAAATAATTGTAAAAATAACCAAAATTTTAGAAGATAAACAAGATATTCCCAATAAAAACCCCCCTTATATATACATTAAATGCCTGCTTAAATAGAAATGTCCTTACCTGCCAATAATTGGAAAGCAGGAAGGGGGCCAACCTAGCCTTCCATGGAAAGGAGTTCTAGAGAGTATCATTTTTTTTTATTTGTTGCTTTATGTATTTTTTTTTTAAAAAACCTATAAACCACTTTGGAGTCAGTTTTGTTTAATGGTATATAAAATGTTGTTCAGAGAAGTGCACTAGGTTTACTGATGGGGGGAGTTCCTACAGACACTCTTATAGGTTAAAGTTTTTAAAAACAGACGATTAACCAGAGTGACTCCAAGAGAGAATGAAGTAGAAGGGAAGAAATAAGCTTGAAGAAAAGTTGATTTTGCAGCAAAACAATTATTTCTTTAGTAGAAAGACAGAAAAAAAAGATAGTAGCAGAAACCAGCACAACAGTCTATGCTCAATGCAACCTGTTTCTCAAAGAAAAAGAGGGGAGAAACTGCATGGGAGCTAAAAACCCTACTCCTAACCATAAGACAAAGCCAAATAAATATAGACTTTTACCATGTTTCAAACCCAGACAGGATTGTCCAACATTCCTGAAGCTGAACAATACCTCACTGGGGGGGGGGGGGGGGGAGGGTAGTTGGGTACCAATCTTAGCCAGTTTGGGATATTAGACTTTGATACATGAGGCAGGGAAGGGCCTCCAATCAGTGGAGGTAGACTGATTGCTCTCATTAATGAACACATTTTCTTGTGATCAGGAGCTGGGGGTTGGAGAGAAATTTCAGTTTGTACTTTAAAATAAGGTTTGACTTTTTTCAAAATGGATAATGGTTTAGGCCAGCAGCCCTACCTGTCCAGTACAAATTCTCAACAATTCATGCAGATTCGGATAATAGGCAGCTTTCCTGCCTTTTGTATCAAAGTCTAATATTCATATTTATTAATCATAAAATGTCACAATGATTTAAATAAACAAATGAACTTGTACATAGCCTCAACATTCAATGATAAATTTATGTGTATATTTATTTATTTATTTATTTATTTATTTAAATTTAATAGTAAATGTATGTGTTACCATGCAGCAGTATTGTCCCAAGTATTTAGGTCATCACTTAGCAGCTTATAATGCACCACTAGTATACTAAGTATTGAAATGTTATTTATTTATTTATTTATTTATTTATTTATTAGATGCCATCTTTCTCCTGGAGTGGGAACCAAGGAAGTTCACCAAAGAAAATCAACCAAAATCCACCAATGAAAATGTTGAAACAATTAAAATTATCATAATTAAAACAATATAAATTATTTAAAAACATACAGTAGTTAAACATCAATTAAAATGATTTTCAAAATCTTTCATAATATGATTAATTGTAGTATGGGTTCCACGTAGCTAACTTCCTTTTTAAAAGAATATTGTAAACACATTTATAAAGTTTATAAAGCTTTATGTATTAAAACATTGATTTAATAACAACACAAATGTGCTCAAAGTGTGATATCCATATATTGTTCAATAGCTCAGGATGCTATTACTAAAGACATTTCTGGAAAGATGCCACATAAAACTTCTTCACACCAAAGTCAAAATGAAAGACAATCTCAAAACATTCTTGTTTACCAGAACATTTTTCACAGATTAGCATATATATCCCAGTAGTTCCAACATTAGTTCCAAAAGAGAAAAATACTGAAATAAAATACAGTGATAGTACATAATACTACCACATTGATGCTGGGAGGGGGTGAAGGTACTGATTTTCTAAAAAAGAATTCTCTTCTCCCCAATGAATTTTTCTTAACAACCTCCTCCCCCCTCCTCCCCCCCCCCCCCATTTTTAGCATTATAGTACTTCAGCATTAGAGTACATCTAGCCCCACTGTTGCTAGGGCTTAGGGCTTATACAACATGAGGTTCCATGAGTTCCAACACTAGCGCTTGTCATCAATGGCACTGGAAACCAACAAAAGTCCCTACAGCCATAAAACCCAAGATATATGATCAAAAAAACAAACTGAAGGGTTCTGCCAAAAAATATCACCTGGATAAAAGTCAGTGGTATTTATTATAAAAGAGGCACAAGATTGTGGGGGGAAGCAGACGGGCGGGCATGGGCCGCCCCGGGAAGCTGCGCCGCAGGGCCGAGGTATCCCCACACCTCGGCCCCGCGGTGCAGCTTCGCCGCCCCTGGAAGGAGTGCTAAATTGGCGCTCCTTCCACAAGTCACCGAAGGTGCGCCGCAAAAGGCTGCTGGTGCACCTTCGTGCATGGACGCTGCAGCAGGAGGTCCTCCTCGGAGCGCCGGCCGTGCGGAGGGCCGGCTGCTCCGAGGATGACCTGGGGAAGGGGTTGGGGTGCCCACTGTGCAGCTGCCACTCCCCTTCTCTGCCCCCAAAACGGCTCTTTAAGCTGTCTGCTTCCCCCCAAAGTTCATAAGTTAGATCGAAAGAAACTTCTGTTTGGGGGGTTGCAGACTGCCAGAAATAGTGCAAATTGAGTCCACTTTTAGGGTTAGGGATAGTGCTAGGGAATCATGGGATTTTTTCTGAGACATTGAGCCTTCTCTGTCAGAGAGCTCAGGTGCCACAATAAAATACAGTTCCCATGATTCCCTAGCATTAACCCTAACCCTAAAAGTGGACTCAATTTGCACTATTTCCAGCAGTCTGCAACCCCCCTTTGATTCCAGACCTAAGGGGGGATGCACATGGGCTAAAAGGGTTGTTTTAGGGTTGACCTGAAGGCATGGTCTTTAGATGGCGCATGCCGAAAAAGCGCCCCCTACCTGCCTCTTCCTGTGAAAGTGCACTCCAAAAAGGAGCCACTTTTTCCCACTCCTTTGGTGAAGATGCAAAGGTGTGCATGTGTGTATGCATGCAGCGACACTGATGCACCAGAGAACAGCTATATAAATGCATCATTGCCTGGAAATTGACTCAGCAATCCAGAGCATGCGCCCTATGATGCAAGCTTTAATTTAAAGCACCCTATGCTTCCAGGTGTGGATGCACTGGCGTAGGTATGCTTGAATATTAGAACACTAACCCTAGGGAAGCAGAGATCAGTGAATTCTTGCATGATATGTGGGTGTATAACAGAACCAGTGCAGGTGCACAGGGATGCCAAACTTTAGTCAGCTTTGTAAACAGAGTGACGGAGTGTATACTAGCTATGACAGGTCCTGTGCAGGTGCACATGGATGTTTTCCTGCACAGATGCACAGATGTGGAGAGTTGATCCTGTGCATGTGCGCCTGTGTTTGAGAACAAAAAAATATATAAAATAAAATAAAGCAGCTACTGCCAGCCCATGCGGTTGCTCCATCTCCCTTTGAGGCATCCTTGGGGGCTGGTGGTGTGGTTGGAAGGGCTTCAATACAGCCTTGGAAAAGCTGCATTGACTTCCCCCAGTGCGGCTGCTCTGTCCCCATTTATGGCAACCTCAGGGCAGGCAGTGCGGTTGCTGCAGCTTAGGGAAAAGGCAACTTCAGGTCACCTTTTTCTGCCTGTCTGCATAGCCCCTAAGAGAGCACCCGATAGGGTGGTTATACCACTGACTTTTAACACACATTCACAGAGGGTTAAAGAAAGTATTATGGAACATTGGCACCTGCTGGAAAATATACCCGGCTATAAAAACAAACCGATGTTTACCTATAAACGTACTCAAAACATCAAGAATATATTAGTATGGGAAGATTTTGATTTTCCGGTTATACAAAATAGTTTGATTGTCATGGGACATTACATCTGTGAACATTGTTCGGTATGCAGACACAACAGCAATTTGAAATGTTTTGTGAATACTGCTGATGGTAGAAGTTATGAAATATACAAACTTTTTACATGTGCTAGTAAAAATGTCATATACATAATTGAATGCGCTTGCAAACTAATTTATGTGGGGATGACCAGCAGAGCGATAAGAACTTGAATCATTGAACACAGAAGTTATATCAAAAACCATAAAATAGAAGCTCCATTGGTAAAACATTTTCTTGAGAAACATTATGCTTATGATTCGTTCAAATTCTGGTGCATAAATGGGATATCTAATACTAAAAACATAAAACAATTACAGATATTGGAACTCAAATGGATTCATCGTTTGAAATCTGAATCCCCAGTGGGCTTAAATGAAAATGTGAATTGGCTAGTTTGAGTTTTTTACTGTCCTTCCACACCTTAAGTTTTCCCTAAGGGGGGAAGCAGACGGGTGGCCGTGGGCTGCCCTGGGAAGCTGCACCGCGGGGCTGAGGTATCCCCACACCTTGGCCCCACGGCGCAGCTTCGCCGCCCCTGGAAGGAGAACTAAATTGGTGCTCCTTCCACAAGTCACCGAAGGTGTGCTGCAAAAGGCTGCTGGTGCACATTCGGCAACTTTTCCACTGCCGCGTGTATGGACACTGCAGCGGGAGGTCCTCCTCGGAGCGCCGGTCATGTGGAGGGCCGGCTGCTCTGAGGATGAGATGGGGAAGGGGTTGGGGTGCCCACCGTGTGGCTGCCCCTCCCCTTCCCTGCCCCCCAAACGGCTCTTTAAGCCATCTGCTTCCCCCCTAAGTTCTTTTCTTGAGTCTTGGCAGGATGGTTGCCACTACCAGTTCGGCTAGTTGTAGAAAAGATTCTGTGAACAGGAGAAGAACTTCATTTAAATTCTTATGCATTGATGGGATATCTAATGCTAAGTACATAAAAAACTACAAATATTGGAACTTAAATGGATACATGGTTGGTAAATCAGAATCCCTGGTGTGTAAAGTTGGGGGTGTAAGTGGGTTGGTTTGAGTTTCTCATTGACCATCCACACCCTAAGTTTTCCCTAGGATCTTATCTTGAGTCTTGGCAGGATCGTTCCCATTACCAGTTCAGCTGGTTATATAAGAGACTCTGCAAGCAGGAGAAGAACATTATTGCTTTTGAATTGAGCAGAGTCATATTGTGTGAGCTGAGAAGTTGTTATAATATATATATATATATATATATATATACACACTATATATATATATATATATATATATATATATATTGAATGCTTGTAGGCCACTGAGGAAGACTGTTGTCAAAACGTGTCTGGCCTTGTGTTTTTACTATTTACTATTATTATATTATTTTATTTTCTGCATTTGCACACTTTTCAGTGGGGTATTGTTACCCTTTTAGAAATTTTACTGACTTATCTACTTCAGGGTTCAATTGTTTTTGGTCTTGAATTTTGAAATTTTTATTATCATTATAATATTTACTTTTTGCATTTGCTTACATTTCAGTGGGGCATTTTTACCCTTTCAAAATTTTTATTGGCTTTTCTGCTCCAGGATTTTGGGGGGAAGCAGACGGAGGCGCCGGAGACGCCGCCGGATGGAGCGCTGCGGGAATGCAGCCTCCGCACCCCGGCGCTCCTGCGGCGTCCCTGGAAGGAGCGCTAAATCAGCGCTCCTTCCACAAGACAGGGAAAGTGCACCCTAAAAGCGTAGGGCGCACTTTCCCTGCCTTTTCCACCGCAGCACATCCGGTCGCTGCGGCAGGAGGTTGCCCCGGAAGCGCTGGCTGTGCAGAGGGCAGGCAGCTCCCAGGGCGACCTCAGGAAGAGGAAGGAGCACCGCGCGTACGGTTGCTCCTCCTCTTCCGGGCCTCGCAGACGACTCAATTAGTCGTCTGCTGAGGCCCTTAGTTATTCTTTTATTTCTTCATATTGTTGCCTTTTTGTAATTGGAAGTTGGATTATTTTATCCTGGTTATATTTTTTGGCAAAACCCTTCAGTTTGTTTTTTTGATCAATGGCACCGGAAAATAATGAATATATCCACAGTCTGTCTCCCCATTTCCTCATCTTTCCTCTGGCTTTTTGGAGTTGCAATACACATTCAAACACTTCTATGTTGAACAGAGAATCCTGATGCCATCTCAGAATGGGTAAAGATATCAAGTTTTAAAACCATTTCCCATACAAAAATAACTATTTTTCCTATTCCTGTGCTTCTTTCCTCAAGATTTGTCTTTTCACCTGGAGATCCAGAGAAGCACAGCATTTTTCTGAAACTTCAGGCAGCACCTTGATATCTGGCAGTCCTAACTGGAAGATGCTTTGGACTGACATCTGACTAAAATTACTTTGACAGCAGTTTTTGAATTGTTCTTTTGATGCATTTCTAGCCTTGGGATGATGCAAGCCTATCTGCATCATAAACACTTTCTTCTATGTTTACTGTAAAATGATTCCAACAACAAATCAGGCAGAATACAGTAGGAAATTATATCATCCTGAAATTTGCATATACCATTATCATTACTTTATAAATCACCATCAAACATGCCAGACTGTTTCATTTCCTTGTTGACTAAAGAGATAAGAGCAAGGAAGAAAAATAATTGCTCATTCTTATAATTATCCTCAAGCAAAAAGAGCAAACCATAATCATAATTTAAACAGCAGTTTTTGAAAGTTGTGTCCTAAACTAAGACAAGCTTACAAAAAACATTGTCTCCTTGCTAATTACTAATGTGTATCAGTTGTTCTTCAACTGTTAAGTGATTATTTGTAAACATAGCAATATTTAAGGCTCTTGTGGTGATGCATCTCCAATATACTTTGTTTTACTTGATATATTCTGTGGTTATTTTGTTTTAATATACTGAACACAAAATGCAAAAGGCAAAAAAGAAAGAAATATGGACACTATCACTACAATAGGCAGGCATGTTTGAATGCTTCAGTATCCTAATGCTGTAAACAGTGACAAAATTCAAAATAATTAGCAACAAGTTCCCATCACCAGCTCTGGTCGTATCACCGACAGGCATTTTGAAGGGGCACAAACTAGTGGGAATGACAATCGTGCCAAAAAAAAAGTGAAGAAAAGGCCCACTGTTATAGTGGGAATGACGCATGGACTGGAATTGATTCACCAACCTGGAGAGAAAGCGCATCACAAACCGGGTTAAATGTAAGTTGTAATGAGCCCTTTCTCTTTCTCAGACCCTCTTACCTCTCTATCCTCAATGTCTCTTCTAGTTTCTATCTTCTCCTCCTCTTTGCTACTCCTGCTTCACCTTTTAAAGTTCCCAGCCTGTGTCTTTTAACAATCTAAACAACCAGTTCTGGTGAATTGGTGCAAATTGACTGAATGTAACCATTGGCTGTAAATTGTAATCCCATAAAAAATTCCTGGTTAGCAGAAATGAACTCAGATTTTTCACTTTGTTATATCATTGCAGATAAAAACTGCCAAATCTCTTTGACAGCATTGCACATTTGCATCAGAATTCCAACTATGGTCCTCTCCAGGCTTGAGCTGAAATCCTAGATGGAACATGTAAAACTTAACCACTCCATGCATCCAGCTCCGCATTTCTCATCTCCACTCCAACCAGCTGCCTGTGCCTGTGAGGCTGCTGTTAAATGGCTATGGAGAGAAGGTGGGAAGGAAGAGGGGAGTGTTCTAGATTGCAGGTGCTGCTCTTATGCCTACTGCAGTTCACTCGAGAGGCAGGAGAATGGTGATGTTTTTTCCTCACCCAAATCTGTAGTGAACTGCACCAAGGTTAAGAGACAGAGCCCCCTATCCATTCACTTCCCCTCAACCATAGCAATGGACTCATAGGTTTTGGCAGTTGTCTGGGAAGGGTGAGGGAGGATAGACATGCTGCAAAAGGTTAAAGAATAACTCCTTGCATCCATGGAAGTCCATATCAAAATTCCACCCACGATATATGCATTTAGGTGGCCTCTTCACATGAGGTGACATTGTCTAGCAAGGCTTTTGATTTCCTTGTTTTACCCCTGACAATCTTTTTCTCCTGTGCAGAAAGCAAACTAAATATGAAATTTACCTCCTTTTCTCTTTCCTGGTCAGCCATTTTTCTGAACTTGGACACATGGCCTCCTGTCCCCACTCCCAATATGGTTTGTGCATGGGCAGGTTTTGGTTATTGGAGTAGATGATATAGGTACCTTTCTTCTCTTTCTCTCCCATTCCTTTCTTTCCTTCCTTTTTCCTGAAGACTAGGGTTGATGTGAACAATGCAAGCTGGACCTTTGGGACTTTCAACCGCATCCTGTTGCTCTTTCTCCTGACTACTTGGAATGGGATAGACTGACACCCAGTTCCAAAGGAAAGCAATGACTTTATCTCTGTCTTTTATACTCTTCTTACCTTATCTGGGATCTGGGTGTCAAAATCAGTGCTGGTACTATCATTACATAGGACACCATAGTTTGGCTGTCATAAAGGACAACAAATCAGTCAAGATTTAATTTCTTCTTATTATTTCTTTTATTCTTCTTCTTCTTTTTAAAAATGTATTTATTTATTTATTTTTACTGTCAAAGGAAAGAAAGAGAAAGCCATTTGTGTGATTTTCTGAACCAGCGTGGTGTAATGGTTTAGTTTTAGGCTAGGACTCTAGTAAACCAGGGTTCAAATTCCTGCTCAGTCATAGAAATCTTCTGGAAGACTTTTGGCAAGTTACAGTGCCTTTACAGACTGACCTAAAGGGCTGGCCTGGAGGTGGAGATGGGGTCAGGATGCCCTCCTGGCACCCTCCTGGTGCAGCATGTAGACACACCGCACCCAAAGGGCACAGAAGAGCCTCAGTGCCTGCTCTTAGGGTGGCCTTTTGTGGCCCCTAAAAGGATCAGCATTTTGCCGCTCTTTTGGGGGTGGCAAAAGGAAGGATCGGGGCCATGGTGTGAAGCTGCCATGGCCCTAATCCACCGCTTCCAGGGGTCCTTCTGTGCCACCCCAAAAGGTGGGTCTGTAAAGGCACAGTCTCTCAGTCCAAGAGGAAAGCTATGGCAAATGTCCTCTGAATAAATCTTGCTGAGAATATGATACACAATGATAGGATCATCATAAACTGAAGTTGACTTAAAGGCAAACAGCAGCATCAGCAACAACAACAACACAAATAACCTGACTGGCTTTAGGTACTATGTACCTTTAATTTTTTGGGTAAGAGTTGTTCATAGTTCACCTTGGGCAACTAAAGGTCTTGGGCTTGGTCTCTGATTTGAGATTTGTATAACTGAGACATGAATTCTCAACAAAAGACCACAAAAAAGGTCAGCCCTCAATAATAATCCAAGTTACCTGTTTGCAAGTTGATTCTACTTCATTGCTTCCTGTTCAGCCTGGTTACAGAAGCAGAGATGATAGCCTGTTAAATATCCATGAAAAGTCGATCTTGACTTTTTTCTTCTCTCTATGGGTCTGCCTACAGACACAAATATATGCTTTGCTTTTTCATTTTTTTTTTTTTTTACATTTGTGTTCTGTTCTTTGTGCAGTATGAGATGAAAGGGTTCTATTTTACCATTCAAAACTGGAAAGGCATTTTCACAGTAAGTGAGATGACTGCAGTCTATACCAACTTTTTTGTCAGTCTGTCTGTGGAGCTTAGTTCTGAAGACAATGGCAAGGCCATTTTTCAAAGAATTGTTCTGCCTTCCTGGGTCTACAGCAGGATGATTAGTGTCCAGTTTGTGGTACTGCTTCCCCCTCTGATTCTGTGTTACTAATTCTTTATGTCCTAGTTTCGTGGGTTTTACCCCACACATTTTCCTGGATTGCCATTATGTCCTTTGTAGACTGAGACAACTAAGAAGCAGACCTGGCCCTCTTCCTAACCTTTATTTGCCCTGTATCTAGGGCCTGAAGCAGATGAACAGCAAGGAGCTGCCTCTGGACACTCCAGCTGTGATCAGGCCATGATCAGCCCAAGACCATGGCAACTATACAACCCACTCCCAAATGGGCTGCTGGCAAAAGCAGATTAAATCTACTTCTTTTTTCTGGTGGCTTCAGGCTACCTTTGGAGCAGCTTCCAGCCTTCTTGGTGTGTGTATTATCTGAACACCATGCCCCTGAAGTGGCCAGAACCCACTTGTTTTGGCCCATCTGTTTTGGACCTAGGATATCATAAGGCCTCCCCTGTTGACATCATGATACCTATCATGTGGACTCAGATTTTAGCCTGAAATCTTAGGAACTAGAATGCTACAAACCTGGCAACCCTAGGCTGTACATGTTTGGGAGTACTGCAGGAATAGAAACTTCTATTGGGGCAATTTAGAGAGGCTACCTAAGGTACAAGAGAAAGCAATAGTCTCAATCTGAAAACAGGAGGCTTTGATTTAAATCACAAGACATCTGAGTAGCCTCACTAATGAAAAAGCTTATTATGAATTAGCTTTATTTTTATTTTTTAATATCCCCCAAAGGCAGTTATCATTATTTTTTTTTAAAAAAAAAAAAATCATACAGGTGATTTCTCAGTATCCTCTGGTTTGTACATAAGAATCACTGGCATCTTCAAAGAAAAGGCTAGTAGAAACATCCTTGGAGAGCAAAGGTCTTGTGTTTTATTCATTCCCTGTTTTCAAAACAACCAAAACTTTTCCAGCCTACTCTGCTAATTCTGGCTGATCAAGACTACACTCTCATTTACTTTGTTTTGTAAAGACTTCCATTGTTTATTAATCATTCCTTTAATAAAGTGGGATGGAGTGTACTGCCTTGTGTTATGCTAAGGAAATACAGGGAAAACAAACAATTTCATAGCATGCTGCTAAAGATTGATAAGCAAACTCTTATCTAGTCAACATCCTCCTGATTTTTATTTGGCCTCATGTCATATTCCAAACTTTAATTTAGCATGGAAATAGGGAGGAAATGCCACACGATTGGTGAATTATTCAAAGTGTTATATGACAATCTTAATTACTGTAAACGTTTATTGTTGGAGATTACTGTTGTGAGTGTTCTGGTTAATTTGATTGGCCTTTGCATTGACATTTTAAGCTTCCTTGGCCCATTTAAATGAATAAGTGGGCATGCTACGACACAATAGTATCCACCAAGGGTCCAACAAATTATACATGGAGAGAAAGTGAATCAGAAAAGAGGAATAAATTTACCTTATCTTACTGTAAAATTAGTAAAATGTTCTCATTTTTTTTATGTCATGGGCTCAAAAATGAGCTAAGTTGCCATCTTCTTGTATAAAGAACTGCTCTAGCTATTAGAATGAATTTTGTTGGTCTGTTCATGAGTATAATATTGCATCTCAAATTCTATGAGAGCCATCCTATTTACTTTAAGAAAAATCTGAATTAGTTTCCATGGGGCTTGCTTCATATAGAACATGTTCTATTGTCCTGCTCTAATGTACAAACTTAACTAACATCTCTCTCTACCCTCTATCAATTTATTTTCATTCTAAGTCAATATAGCAGCTCAGCTGTTGGCATGCCACAAAACCCCTTTCTGTCCTCTAGTTTAAATGACACTGATTTTTGTCTCTCTTCTTCTTGTGTTGTGCTTTCCCTATGCAGCAAATTGTCTTAGGTTTTCCCTGTGTATTAAGACTTGTTCAGCTGGGATATGGGAATACAGCAGATCATATTCATTTTGTGCTGAAAAACCCATCAGAAAGCTCACCTTTCAATATTAATAAAAGTTACTTGTTTGGAGGCTGAGTCCACATTAATGCTTCCTGTTGAGTACAGCTACAGAAGAAGAAATTATATCCTATTAAATATCTTTGAAATCCCCCCCACACACACACACACATACTACCTCCTCTCTCTCTGTGGTCAGTGATCACTTTACTTTAATTTTGCTACTAGGGCATGTTTTCAGATTACCATAACTGTACAATACCCCAACCAAGATGTACATGTGTGTGTTCTAAAATAGAACTTCTTTGACTGTCTGACTAAGTGCAGGAAGGCAATGTGAAAAAAACCTCTGGTAATGTTTGGTAACCAGTACTCATTTTTTAAAATCTTTATTGAATTAAAGACAACATATAACAGTGACAACACAGTAAAACACATAACAACTCACAGGGAAAAAAAAGACAGAAAAAAGAAAAAGAAAAGAAGGGAAAAAAAAAAACTTGACTTCCTGGATCCTTAGTCAAGTTATACCCGTACTTTGCTCTTAGAACAACCTTCCTTCTTATTCTAAGATTTAAACTGAGATTAAGTCTATCTATATATCACATTTATTCTACCTCTTACACCTTATCATTAGTCAAGAGCTCCATTAATTATATATCATTACAACAATTCTCCATCTTTCTGTCATTTTCCAACACTAAATTACTCAATCATCTCTTCCTATTTTACTTCATATTTACATTCTTTCATTTTTCCCTATTACTGATAAAGTTAAGTAGCGACATCCATATTTTTTTAATTTTTTCCCAATCCTGACCTCTCAACGTTATGGTTAATTTGTCCATTTGCATCAATTCAGTAATCTGCTTAACCATTCTTCTTGATGTGGAACTGCTTCGCTTTTCCATTTTCTTGCAAAAACAATCCTGGCACAGGTAGTCATATAAAAGATAAGTTTCCCATATCTTTGTTCCAGTTTCTTATCCACACATATATTCAACAAATACATTTTAGGGTCCATATGTATCTGGGTTGACAATATTTTTCTCTAAAGTTTTGTGAATAATAGTCCAATATTTTTTGGCTTTTTTACAGTTCCACCACTGATGGTACAAGGTCCCCTTTTCTTGTTTGCACTTATAACATTTATCCGAAAGGCCTTTGTATATTCTAGCTAATTTAGCTGGGGTTATATACCATCTGTGGTGCATCTTGTATACGTTTTCATGAAAATCAAAGCTAGTGGTGTAGTTTAAAGGCATATTCCAAACTTTCTTCCAGTGATCTAAATCTATTTTCTGTTTTATGTCTTGTGACCACTTTACCATATAATCTTTTACCACTTCTTCTTCTTGATCAATCTCCAAGAGACTCTAATAAAACAGAACTATTTTATGTGGGTTATCAGATGCCATATTTTCTTCGAATTTATTTTTGACAGTTCTTATTCCTATCATCTTAGAGTCAGAGATAAATCTTTCTTTCAATTGGCGGTATACAAACCACCCCATGGTATAGCCTTCTTTGATAAATTGGCCTAAACTTTTAAATTGTAATTTAGCTTCAATTGAATTAATATTTGTTAGATCTTGATAGGTTACCCATTTATTTTGATATATTTCCTCCCTACCATGAAAAGCCTTGTGAATTGAAGCCCATATTGGGATTTTAGGGCATAACTGTTCTTTGTATTTATACCAAACTTTCAATAATGATTTCCTAATAAAATGATTTGTAAAGTCCTTATGAACATTTTGCTTTTGATAAAACAAATACGCATGTAGCCCAAATCTTTGGTCTACCCCTTCCAAAGCAAGCAATTTCTTATCTTTTAGTTGTAACCATTCCATTAGCTATTGTAGGCAATTTACCTCATAGTAAATCTGTAGGTTAGGTAAGGCCAGACTTCCTTTTTCTTTTTTATCCTGTAACATTTTAAATCTGACCCTTGGTCTTCTTCCATTCCATATGAATTTGGAGATTTCTTTATTCCAACTTTTGAAAGGCTTATTATTGATTATGATTGGGATACTTTGAAAGAGGAACATAAACTTGGGAAGAACATTCATTTTTATTGTTGATATCTTCCCAAGCCAGGAAAGATTCAACTTTTTCCACTTTGTCAGATCCTTTTTTATTTCATTCGTTTCTATTTTATTTTATTTCTAAACAGATCTACATTTTTACATGTAATGTCAATACCTAAATATTTTACTTTTTTCCTTATTTGATAACCTGTTATTTCCTGTATTTTCTCAATTTCCTCTTTAGTTACATTCTTTGTTAACACTGTCGTCTTTTCTTTATTAATCTTTAGACCTGACACTTGGCTAAATTTTTCTAATTGCTCCACTAATCTTGCTATACTTTCATCAGGGTCCAATGTAGTGATCAAAAAGTCATCAGCATAAGCTTTTAATTTAAATTCATGTCCTTTGTATTTATAATAATAATAATAATAATAATAATAATAATAATAATTTTATTTATAGCCCACCCCTCTGTGCGGCAATCAGAGCAGGTTACAGTATTTTAAAACAATCAAAGTTAAAACATTCCCTCGTCCCACAATCCAACCCTCCCATCCCCTTTAAAACAGAATTAAACTAAAGAAAGTTAAAATACAACAATACAATAAAACAATAAAACAATAAAAACAAGGAATCAGCAATAGTATAAACAAAATGGAGACTTATCTCCCATCTCCTATATTTAATGCCTTTTATTATATCATCTTCCCTTAAGTTATTATTTAGAATCTCCATAACAATTAGAAAGAGTAATGGGGACAGTGGACAGTCCTGTCTGGTCCCATTCTCAATTTTAACTTTTTCCGTTCTTTCATCGTTAACCAAAATCCATGCTTCCTGTTTGGTATATATTGCCCTAATCCAGTTAATAAAGTTTGCACCTGCATTAATTTTTTTCTAGTATTTTAACAAGAAAAGGCCAGCTTACCTTATCAAGCCCCAGTGCTTTTTGTGTTTTTGTTCTTTTAATTGCTTCAGTTATTTCTTGCACTGTAACCTTTTTATTTAGATATATATTTTGCTCTTCGTTAAATGGTTCTATTTTAGATCTTTCCAAGTATTCTTTCATTTTCCATTCATCTAGATTGCTGTTTTTCTTATATAATTGTTCATAAAATTTATGGATTTCTTTGATAGGATCCTGTTCTGTAAGTTTCAGGCCTAATTCTACTAAGCAATTTATTTGTTTTATCTCCTTTCCCTTTCTGTAACTCTTCCATTAGATAGAGGGAAATTTGCTGCTGTATTTTTTTACATTCCATTATTATTATTATTTTCCTGTTAGGTGTCTTTTTAAGTTCCTTTTCCTTTTTATCTAAATCTTCTTGTAATATACTTAATTTCTGTGTTCTTTGTTTCTTTAATATGTGGGATTTTTCCACGAGTTGCTCTCTAATAACAGCTTTTGCTGCATCCCAAACAGTGCTAATATTTGTACCTTTATTTATATTTTCTTTAAAATAATTCTCAATCTCTGTTAGTATTTCTTTAAATATGTTCTCTTTTTCCAATAATTCTGATTTTCCAAGTGAATTGCTTTGGTCTTAATCCAGTTTTTATCAAAACAGGGTTGTGGTCAGAAAGGATTCTGGGTTTAATTTCTATATCCAGGACTCTGGGTAATAAGCTGGGTGCAATTAGCATCATATCCAATGTGGCCCATGAGCAATGCCTATCCAAAAAGAAAGTATATTCCCTTTTGTCCCCTTTTTTCTCTCTCCATACATCCTTAATCTGTATCCTCTCAGCAAATTCAAAAAATTCTTTAGGCAGTTTACCCTGGTCACCTTTAATTCCCTTTTCAGAGAATCTGTCCCATAATGGATAGACCACCCCGTTCCAATCCCCCATTGCGATACAAGCATCAAAGGAAAGATTTTCCACTTTATTTAACAAATGTTTTAAAAACCTTCCTCTATTTTCCAGCAGACCATAGATCCCCAATACCAACATATTCATCCCCATCAAATTGATTTGGGTGGCGATGAAATGTCCATTTTTATCATTCAATACCTCAGTTGCTTCATATTTCGAATTAATATATAGGGCAACTCCTTTCTTTTTTACATCTGTAACAGAGACAAGTAATTTTCCTAATCTGGGTCTTTCCAATAGTCTTAAATCATCTTTCTTAATTCTAATTTCTTGTATACAAACAATATCACAGTTTAGCTTGCTTAAGTAATGAAGTACTTTGCCCCATTTGTCACGCCCATTCAACCCTTTTACATTCCAGGTTATTATTTTTAAATTATTCATGTTTTAATCCTCACCTATTTCTGAGTCTCTCTCGCTTGGATTTGAGTCTTTGTCTTCTTCTGATTCTAATTCTTCTTCTAAACCTAAATCTCCCACTCTGGTTGTTAATTGCCATTCACTATCTTCCATCTAGTCTAGATCTAAGTTCTTTATTTTTCCTTTTACTGATTGAATTGTCTGCTCCTGATCAGATTCAATCTCATCTACCCTAATTTGAGAGTCTATTTCTGGTTCTTTTCTGTTTTTGACTTCTTTCATAGACTGTCTATAACAGGGGTAGGCAACCTTTCCCCTTTAAGGGCCGAGGGACATCAGCTCCCAGAAGCCTCAGCCATGTTGTCCAATAGTCCCATGATGGCCAATAGCTCCTGGAATTCTGGGAACTGAAGTCCCTCAGCCCTTAAAGGAGAAAGGTTGCCTACCCCTGGTCTATGATCTATTCCTATTTCCTTTTTCTTTTTACTCTCAAAATCTTAGAGTTGAGTGTTGTCTATTTTTTCCTCTTCTGAATTCTCTTTTCAACTGTTTATAAAATTCTCTTGCCTCATATATTGACCTTATTTCTATCCTCTTTTTGTGGAACCATAGGGTCACACCCTCAGGTAATTGCCACCTATAATTAATTTTCCTTACTCGTAATTCTGCTGTAAGAAAATTATATTCTTTTCTTCTCCTAATTATTTCTGGAGGTAAATCTTTAAATAATAAGTTAAGAGGACTTCAAAATGAAGGTCAGATGAAGGTCATCAGCCGAGGAAACCATTGCAGTCTCAACTCCAAATCCTGTCTTAAAGCCAGTTTGAAATGGATCTAGATAATCGGTTTCCTCTCACCCTCTCAATCACTTTGCTTAGAAAAGGTAGTAAGGAGATAGTAAGGAGACTGGCCTATAGCTGTTCATTTCCAGGGGGTCCAGGGACAGTTTTTTCAGAAGAGGCCTAATTGCCGCTTCCTTCAAACAAGATGGAACATAATCTTCTCTGAGGGATGCATTAATGATGTCCCTAAGGAACGTCCTTTAGATGCTGAAAAGAATATTATATAGTAATTTCTCTCAGTCAAAACATTTGCATTTTGAAACATATGACTCTAATAGAAATAAATAATACAGTTGTGAAAGACTTTAATTTACTGACTTTCATATTTCACCTGCTAACATCAACCCCCAAATGCAACACTTGGGGAACATACCTCTAAGGATATCAGGGATGGAGACAATCCTACTAAGATTTTACTTGAGAAGTTATGTTAGAGTCAGTACCTCTGCTAAAATGATGTTGCAGCTGCTTCCCTTATTCTTCCTCTGCAAACAAGGTGCTGTGCTTTATTAGTTTGCAATCAGGACTTCCTCTGACTAGGATGCACCCATCTGTGCCTGTATAACTTGCATTGTTCTCATCCTGCTTTCTGCAATAAATATACCTAATGGTTCTGTTATTTTGTATGCAATCAACATGATATTAAAATTCCACATCACTTTATTGCCATGTGGAAATGTCTTTTTCCAAATGCTACATAACTGAAATCCATTTAAACTCAGCTTTTGTCCACCAGTTATGTATATTATCAAACATTAAGCTTTTTTTTAAAGATCAAAACTTGCAATTGGTTCACTAGGGTTATTGTGATTGAAATTTCTCTTCTTAAAAAAGGGAATGTTATTAATATTAATTTTAACATTACATTTTATTTCAACTATTAATACACCACATTTCAATTTTATATTTGGGATGCCACATATGCAATTTTTTTTTATCAGTATGGGGAATAAAGCTTTTAATTGAGATATGTAAGTTGTAATATTAAATAAAAATACTACTCACCAATGGAATGATTTGTGTATTGCCACAAGCAACATATTATGGATCAATGATTTCTATATTTAGAAAGAAGGAAGGTAGAAAAAAGAAAGGGAAAGGGAAAAGAAGGAGAAACATCCTTGTAAGGCTAAAAAAAATCATAAGCAATTGTCTGAACACACACACAGACACTACATGCTAACAGCAGAAATGACTAGTGAAACTCTGATCCCATGAACTAAAAGCCTAGCATTTTCAAATACAAACATACACAAATACAGTTTTTGTTTGTTTGTTTGTTTGTTTGTTTTTTAAAAAAACCTTATAAATCACACACATAGACAATATGACAGGTCACATGAGAAATAATAATTCAAACAGCCCTAGAAAAAAATGACTATTCCAGCTGAATACTCCAAGGAACTCAATTTATCCTGTTCTTCTGAAGTGGTGTGGTTTTAAGAATATATTCTGTCTTATCTGATTCCTATATTGTGCTACAATATCTGTCTGGGAACCCATCTGGACATCATGGTCAGTTCTTCACTGCAATATGGCAGTTAGGATATACTCTAAGGGCCAATGCAGATGGCCCCTAGGGGATTTCTTTGTGCTGCCCCTGGGAGTGCTGGGAGTGCATGGCAACCACACATTGTGGTCCAGATCTGCGTTTTTGCCACTCCAAAAAGAGCATGACAACAACATTGTGGCAGAGTCAGGGTGGCCGGCATGTGGTCGTTCTGCCCCAATATCACCCTCAGGCTGGCCATTTTGGCTCATCTGCATCGACCCTAATTAACATCAATGCAAATAAAATCACTGCAATGTTATGGTACTGCACAGTTGCAGAATATATATATATATATATATATATATATATATATATATATTTAACTTTGTGAAAGCGAGTATTTAACTCTTGGTCTCTTTATCTCTTTGTGCAAAACACTGTTTGCTCAAAGTTTCAGCCCCCCCCATAGGGGATAGGTGGGTGGAAGAGGAGACTTGTTCGTGATTAATATTGCCTTTTCAGAGCTTGCAGAGTGCCCAGATCCCTGTCTTTATTTGGAATATGCATCTTCCCACAGATCCAAAGTAATTAAAGATATAATGTATCATGAACCAGCCTCAGGGCCTAAGCAGACTGCGAGAAATAGTGCACATTAAATTGAGGCACTGCCCTGGCTCAGTGCTAGGGAATCATGGGATCTGTAGTTTATTGTGGCACCAGAGCTCTCTGACAGAGAAGGCTCAATGTCTCAGAAAAAATACAGTTCCCATGATTTCCTAGCACTGAGCCAGGGCAGTGCCTCAATTTAATGTGCACTATTTCTGGCAGTCTGCTTAGGCCTTCAGTCTCTCTCACTTTCTCAATTGCTCCTTTACCAACTGTTATTCTGTATTTAATCACTCAGGGGGATTGCAGACTGCCAGAAATAGTGCAAATTGAGTCCACTTTTAGGGTTAGGGTTATGGAATCATGGGAACTGTAGTTTATTGTGGCACCAGAGCTCTCTGACAGAGAAGGCTCAATGTCTCAGAAAAAAAACAATTCCCATGATTCCCTAGCACTAACCCTAACCCTAAAAGTGGACTCAATTTGCACTATTTCTGGCAGTCTGCAACCCCTGTCAGTCATGTATCCCATTCCTTGTCTCAGACACTCTTCTTTACCTGTTTGTAATAAATGCTATTTAAATATCTGCTAACAGAAAATCAGAATATTTTATTACCTATTAGAAACACATACCACAGCATTTCAGTCAATTAGTAAACATTTGTCTGACAAAAAATGTTATAAATGATCAAATTCAAACAATATAGATGTCTATATTGTCTCCCCAGTGTTCAGATCAAACATTTTCTACCTGATTTTAAGCCACCAGTTTCACACAAAGGCAAAATCCAAAACAAGCACTGAAAGGTACAAAGGATGTTGAAACTCACAAATGAAAGGTAAAAATGCAAATTTGGAGGAAATAATATTTCTAAATTGTATACTCTGAATTGAAATTTGAATTATTGGTGTAGGATTCCTGGAATCCAAATCACTGGGTTAAGTCATTTAAAAAGGTTAAGTGTTTGGCTTTTAGTATGCATACAGTAAAATTTTAATGAGTAGTCAACTATTAAAGACTAAGAACTTACGAAGATAAGATGACTTTGATGGATCAGAGCAAATATCTACCCATTTCTGTATTTTGTTCTGATAATAATCACACAAATGCCATGAAAAAACTCACAGAGCATGAATGCAATAGCACTTTCCTTCTCCTTCCTGCTTTACAGGTATGGAGACATCAGGCAGATTAGAACCTTGGCATTAGCCAATGGGAGTGAAGCTAGGAAAAGGTGGGGTCTACTCCCAGGAGTTAGTATATAAGAAGGAGAAAAGGTTTGAAAGAGGTTGAGGTTTAGTGTGCCCTGAGAGAAGAGCCATTGAGACTAGTGTCCTTAATTATATTGTTGCAGTGTCCTATGGAAAATATAGTGTTTGGTGACTAGTGGAGTCTCAGGTAACCAGAAGGGTTATAAGATATAAAAGTTTAATAAAGGTTCTGTGAGAACTTAGTCTGTAAAGGAAATATATATAAAGTGATAGAAAAACAATTACAAAAACAAGCTAAAGAAACTGTGTAACTAATAAAGTATTTATACACCGTATTCATTGTGAACACCATCTGCTAAAAGAGATACTATATTCTTCCTGACTTGTAAATAAATTTATTACTTTGTTTCAGCAAAGAGCTGTCTGAAGTGAGTTCAAGAACACATTAAAAATGCTACCAACATTGAGAAAAGTCTTTTAGGTTTGTGACACATTAGATAGAAGGTGTGCAGTTGTCAAAGAATAGTTGGTGCCAAGCTGGGGGGGGGGGGGGCTTGGAACCCAGAGGTCTGTCATCTAGAGAGTTATAGTGCAGGAGTCCTGAGTTCGTGCTCACAGTGAAGAATTGGTGGTATAGTGGCCATCACCATCACAATAGGATTCTCAGCCAGAGAGTTTGTTTTTTAGGATTCTCAGCCAGAGAGTTCCTATAGTGCCTGATCAAACTACAAACCCCAGGATTCCATAGGAGGTAGCCATGACAGTTAAAGTGGAATCAATGCTATAACTATGTGGTCTGAATGGCCTCCAGAATGCTTTCTTGTGGATTCAAAAAGGTAAACAAATATGTTTACCTTTTTGAATCCACAACTAAGCTTCACGATGGCCTTGAATGGGCCCAGGGGAGTGACTGTCCTTGGAGCTAGAGGTGGCTGCAGTGAGTTGTGAACAAGACGGGAGGAGTCAGGAGCAGAGAAATTTGGAGGAGAGAGCTGGAGCGGATTGTTAAAGAGGTGCATTAAGTAGGGATCATAGACTTAACTAGACTTAACTAGAATGTCCCTGGAAGTACTGATCATAGAGTGATTGCCCAGGCTATAAAAGACTATAGAAGATCATAGAGATTTTCAGAGAGAATACCACCAGAACAACAGAGTTGGAGGACTGAAGAAGATAGACTGGCAGAAAGCAGGTGAATTTTTGGTCTTTTAGGTCTCTGGAGGACTGAGAATTTATATTATTTGCTTGAGGAAGACCACTTTGAAAAGATTGTGACTGAACAGAAGATCATGGATATAGAAGAGACTCAAATAATTGGACAGTAGCATTGGTAATAATTAAGAGGTTGTTTTGTAAGATAAAATTAAATAAATAAAATGCAGCCAGAGAGATCAAACAGAATGACCTCGTGAGGTCAGGCACAGAAAACCAATTCACAAAGTCAAGCTTAAAGAAGAGCTTTGATAGAAAAAACTAAAGGTTTGGATATTAATCAAACTATATTGGAAAAAATAGAACTATTATCTCTAAACTTTACGAAACAATTAGAGGATTTAAAAAGGGAAATAAAGCAGGAAATCCGGGCAGACCCGAGGGAAATTAATCAAACTGTTGATAAGCTGGTCTCAGACATGCAGGCAACAACAACAACAAAAAAAAAAGTTGACATATTAGAATTAAAAAATGATAAGATAAAATTAAATTTGGCAAAGATGGAAATTAGACAAGAGGAAGACCTGGATGATAAAGCTATATGGGAGATGAAGATGAGAGAAAAAGCAGTTAAAACAAGGGGCATGGCGGAGGAGAAAAATGAAAATTTAATGGATAAATTGGTTCCAAAGATTGCTGAATTTTTGGAAAAGAAAAAGGGAAATTTTGACCAAGAAATAGATAAGTTGTATCTCATGAACTCTCTGTCTGCAAAACAAAAGGGGCTTCCAAGGGATGTTGCAGTACATTTTGTATGCAAACAAACAAGAGACCTGTTTCTTAACAAACATAATACAACACCTTTTATGTTTGAAGGACAGGAGATGAAGTTTTTAAAAAATGTACTGACCAGGTTACTTAGGAGGAGAAGAGAATATACAAATTTGACATCCCATTTAAGAAAAGAAAAAAATACCTTATAGATGGGAGAGCCCAGAGGGCTTGTCCTTCTGGTGGAAAAAGAAAAAAACTTAGAATTTCTTCTCCCGAACAAGCTAACAATTTCATAGACAATGTTTCTTCAGGAGGAAAAATTAGGATCCAAAGAGAGAGGATGCTGAATTTGATATACAACAGGGAAGTAAGGACATGAAAGGAGCAGAAGCTGCCTCCGCACTTGTTGTAAGACTTAGTGATGATGAAGAAGAGGAGGGAAATTCAGAGGATGAGGGAGATGAGGAAGAGGAAGAGGAAGAGGAAGAAGAAGGGAAATTAGATATTGCTACAAAAGGAGAGATATTAAGATTGGTGAGTCAGGAGGATGTATATTTAATAGATCAAGTATCCCCTCTAGTAATAGGAATAGAGGGATACTTTGATAATTAAATTTAGTTGTGAAATATTTTGTTGATATAACTCAGTTTAGGATGCTTATATCTGTAGAGTAGTGAATTGTTCTTGACGATATAACTCTTGGTGAATAATGGACAGTAGATGCAGTATGGATTTGAGCGACCATCTGAAAATTGTGACATGAATACGCCTCAAAAGAGGAAAAATATTTTTCATTATTTACAAAAATTAAATTTGGATATTTGTTGTATTCAGGAGATGAGAATAAGAAAAAGAGATGTAAGACATTTGAGATGGACTAAACTGGGAAATGAATATATAGCCGCCTCAAATTATAAGAAGAAAGGAGTGGTACTCTATATCAAGAATAAATATGAGTCTAAATTAATAGATGAGAACCCAGAAGGACATTTTGTAAGTATTGAATTAATGGTAGATGGGGAAAATTTTCTAGTGATTGGTATATATGGCCCATTGGAAAACAAAAGGAAATTTTATAAAAGATTAACAGAAAAAGTGATAAATTTGGAATATGACAATCTGATTATGATGGGGGATTTAAATGGAGTTATTGATCCAAAACTGGATCGAAAATCAGATAAGATAATAATAATAATTTTAAAAAAACCAGGGAAAACTTCCAAAAGAATTTTTTGACCTGATGGACGTTTTGAAGCTAGGTGATGTCTGGATGTTCAAGAATAAAAAAGGTAAGGACTATATGTTCTGCTCTAACAGACATCATTCTTAGTCACGTATTGACATGATGTGGATCTCCTGGCATTTAGCTTCAAATATCGTAAATGTTAAAACTCTACCGAAGATATGGTCTGATCACAATTTGTTAATGATGGAATTGAAATCTGGATCAAAAAAATTTAATTGGGGAATGGATTTGAATATTATTCAAAATGAAATAACTTGTGTAGAAATGAAAGAACATATTAAGAGCTATTTTGAAGAGAATATGGATAACGATACACCTTTGGATGTAGTTTGGGATGCCTCCAAAGCGGTCATAAGGGGCCACATAATTAAAAAAACAGTAGAATGGAAAAGGAAGAGAAGGGAAAAAGAAAATAATTTAAATCAAGAATTAAAGAGATTAGAACTTTTAAAAAATGACCCAAGTAATGTAGAAATTCAGAATAAAAGTGGAGTAACACGTAAACTACTCTCTGCTTTATTGATGGAAGACATGCAAAAGAAAAGTAAGTTTCTAAAACATAAATATTTTGAAGGCGCAAATAAGGCTGGTAAATTTTTAGCATACACTTTAAGAAGAGAAAAGGCAAAAAAAGCAATAAACAAAATAAAATATGGTTCTAAATTGATAACAGGAAATAAACAAATTCAGAAAATTTTTCTTAGACACTTTGCAGATATACAAGGACATTACGGGTGAATCAAAAGAAGTACAGAAATATTTAGAAAAGGTAGAGTTCTTTAAAATAACAGAAGAGGAAAAATTATGTTAAATAAACCAATTTCTAGGGAGGAATTGGCAACAGTGATAAAAAAAATTCAAAATCTCAAAAGTCTCCTGGTCCTGATGGGTTCTTAAATGAATATTATAACATTTTCGAAGACCAATTGGCAAAACTGCTTCTTGACATGACGAATGGAATCTCTGAAGGGCGATTTCCCTGAACATGGAATTCAGCAAATATTTTGTTAATACCAAAAGAAGGAAAAGATAAATTAGACCCTAATAATTATCGGCCAATTTCCTTACTAAATACTGATTATAAACTTTTTGCTGCAATATTGGCACAAAGATTAAAAAAGATTTTAGACAATTGGATCCACCCTGACCAAAATGGCTTTCTTTCCTCCAGAAAAACAAAAGAAAATTTTAAGAATTTATTAAATTTGATTGAAATTCATGAGAAAAATATACATAAAAATTGGCTTTGTTTTTTTGGACATGGAGAAGGCCTTTGATAACATCAAATGGAATTTCATGTTCAGAGTTTTAGAAAAAATAGATGAGGGGGAAAGGTTTATAAAATGGATAAGGAAAATTTATGAAACACAGGAGGCCAGCATTATAATTAATGGTGGAAAATCAGATATATTTAAAATATTGAAAGGGGTTTGCCAAGGTTGCCTATTGGTTCCTCTTTTATTTATCCTTACTCTGGAAGTCTTATTGGGAAAAATTAGAAAAGATACACAAATTAAAGGAGTACAGGTTAAAAAGGAAAGTTACAAACTTCAGGCATATGCCAATGATGTAGTTTTGACATTGGCCAACCCAGTGGAAGCTATGGATGGTCTATTAAAAATTCTTAATGACTATGGGAAAGTATCTGGATATCGAATTAATAGTAAAAAAAACAGGTATGTTATTAGCAAATTTATAGAAGAAAGAGGAGGAAACCATTACAAAACAAATTGGCTTTAAAAAAGTAGAAAAAGTGAAATATTTGGGTATAATACTTACATTAAAAATGTAAATTTGTTTACAAACAATTATGAAAAGGTATGGAGTGAAATCAGAAATGATCTTAAAAAATGGAACAATTTGAATTTGTCATGGATGGTGTCAATAGCCACTATAACACTGAATATTTTACCTAAAATTATGTATTTGTTTCAAAATTTTCCAATTATTGCTAATGATGCTCCGTTCTGGAAATGGAATAAAGATTTAGTTGATTTTATATGGAATAAGAAAAAAACCTAGAGTTAAATTAAAAATTCTTCAGGATTCAATTAGTAAAGGCGGATTAGCACTCCCAAATTTGAAGTGATATTTCGAAGCCTGTGTGATAGATTGGATTATGGAGTGGTTTAAATTAAAGAATATCAGATTGTTAAATTTGGAAAGTTTTGATCTGCAATTTAGCTTTCATGCATACCTGTTTTATGATAAGGATTGAGTGGATAATAATTTTAAAAATCATTTTGTCAGGAAAGCATTAATTAGGGTTTGGAAGAAATACAGAACGGGCTGGTGTGCTAAAATTTCCACTATGGGCATCTCCGGCAGAAGCCTTTTTAAAAAAGGAAATATATGATAAAACAATTGGTATAGTTATAAAGATTTGCTTAAAATTGGCAAAGATAAAGATACAAAGGTGTTTAAATCCCAGGAGGAGCTGATGGTGTCAGGAGCAGTAACCAATTGATTTTCATACCGACAATTATGGGAAAGATTTAAAATGGATGATAAAAATGTGGGGATTGGCTTGGTCAATGCAAATCTGGAAAAAAATATAAAAGGGGATCAAATTAAGATAATTGCTAAATTTTATAAAATAATAAATAATTGGGAACTTGAAGAGGAAACAATAAAAGAATACATGGTAAAATGGGCAATTGATTTGAACCAAGTTATACAATTAAATTCATGAGAAAAGAGTTGGAAAGAATGCAACCAATATACACCGAATATAGAAATAAGAGAAAATTACTATAAATCAATCTATAGATGGTATTGGACTCCCTTTAAGTTATCTAAAATGTTTAAAGAAGTAAACCCCGTATGTTGGAAGTGTAACTTGGAAGTGGGAACCTATCTGCATATGTGGTGGAATTGCCAGAAGGTAATTGCATACTGGAAAATGACACATGGAGAAATTAAGAAAAAATTTAGTCTAAAGGGTCACCCAGACCCAAAATTGTATCTACTGAACATTGTTGATGATACATTGGTGGAGAGAAACAAAGAAATGAGTTTTGTTCTTAATAATTGTAGCAGCGAGGATGATATATGCGCAATATTGGAAGCAGGAAGAAAACCCCTCTGTACAAGAATGGAAACTAAAAACTCTGGATTTTTATGAGATGGACAAATTATCAGATATGTTAAGAGATAAAAATATAAAAGAATTTAAGAAAGAATGGCAAGAGTGGTATGATCATTTACAAGGGTAGAAAAAATATTCAGCTAAGTACAGTATCCCTGGGTAAAATGGTGATTTGTATAATATATAACCGTGGCGGGGAGGATTTCAGTATAGTATACCTTATTTATGAGATTGTAACTCTTGAAAAGAGCATCTCTCTTTCTCTTATTTTCTCATAATCTAGTTATTATAGTTGTGGTGATTTATTGATATCTATTTGAAAGCGTAATTGAAATGGATTTCTATGATATCAGTATGATAAGTTTTGTTGTCCATCATACTGAAATAATAGTGAACGGAAGTAATTATAAGAATTTAAGAGTTTAAGATATTATGAAAATTGGTTTAAGATATGAAGGGTGGGTCAGGTTATTTTTTTTAAAAAAGTAGAAGACCATGAAACTAGGTTAAGCTTGTAAAGGCAATGGGAATGTTAAAAATTTATTAACGATATTATTCACCTTGGTGACTTGTACAGAAAATACAAGATCTGGATGAGAACTAACTGATATGAGAAAGGAGTTATATGATTATGTAAGAGATGGATACATCGGCATAATGACAGCCAGGAAGGTTTTTCGACTTTTATTTTATTTTATTTATTTTATTTTTCATTCTCTTTCTTCTTTATTTTTCCTTTTCTCTCTCTCTCTCTCTTTTTATGTTGTGTTTTTGTTAACTGTAAGTTGTTTGTTTTCCTTTTTGTGTGTGTGTTCATTTTCTTGTTGTAGTCATATCGCGTACTTTGTGATGTATTTGAGTTTTGTTTGATATGATGTATCTTTTTTAATCTTAATAAAAGCTAAAAAAAAAATGCTTTCTTGGAGGAACATGGAAGAGACAGCTGTAAAGGAGGGAGACAGCCACCATCACATCATTACCATGCATGAGATCAGATACACACATCCCTGAAAGCATTACTGTGTGGCTGGATTAAAAACACTGTGAAGCAGCACTTCATTTATAAATGTAACTTTATATTGGTGGGTTTTGTATATGTACAAAGCCAATGCCCACATCATGGTTACTCACAACACTTCATATCTTCTGTATCTACAGTTATAGAGTGCCTTCTTAAGGATCACAAAATACTCATGTTCAATGCTGAGCAACATTATATGTTGTGTAGGAACCTAGCAAGTAATTTATGTAACTGGAGATATGGAGTTCCTGATCACTTGAAGGGAATGTAATATTTTTCTTGTAGCTTCCATTGGTATAGGTCAAATATGTAATGATCCTTTCAGCCTCATCAATGGAATTAGCTATGCTGCATTTGTCATTTTATTAACAACATGTCAATTATCAAGACATACTATTAATAAAATGAAAGGCACAACATGAGGGAAGTTCTATTGAAATATATTAGGCAGGATTATATAATTATTAAATGATGATTAAGAAAAAGCTGGGCTTCAAAATTATGTAACCAGTACTTATCAAAGCTGACAGTACACTATACGTGCTGCCTATTTTAGTTAAATAAGCATTAACTGCTCATGCCATGAACACTAAACTTATTGAACATGATGCATTTAGAAAAGGCAAAGCGTGGGAGACATGGTTGCAGTGTGGTAAGCAGCAATTACATTTAAAAGGGTTCTTGTGGAGACTCTTTTGAAAATATCCTCCATGGTGTTTGTAGGTGTTTGTTTGATGTCTGAACTGCATTTGTGGCAAGTTTGTTTTGTTTTGTTTTCCTTTGCTTTGCTTTGTTTTAATGTGATGAAAAGCTTGTAATTCAGTTATTGTTATTGACAAAACAGCCCCTTGGCTTTACTGAGTCAGAATTCATCCACAGACAGCAATTCATCCATGCAAGCAAGAATAGACAGGTTGAGTGTTCTTGCATGGAAAGTGTACGTGTGAACAGGAATGTCTTCCAGGTTGTCACTTTTTACAGCAGGCGAAGGAGATGAGCCTAGATGTTCCCACAAACCACAATAACACCTGAATAAGACTAAACTAGACATTTAAGATGAAAAAAGGAGGTACACAACACATGTTTAAACTGTGACAGTTCCTACTGTAAGATATAGTGAGGGTTTTAATAGGCAAATTAATGGAGGAGGCTTCATGTGGGCATATGTTTGGCTACTATAGGAAAATAATACTAGTTTCTTAGATGGATCTTAGGTCTGATCCAGCATGGCTATTCATACATTCTTCTATCTTATGTTGTTATGTTCCATCCTGTTTACTACCATTTAGAGATACATATTTCCCACCAAATTAGGGCTTCTTTTCTCCTTTAGAGGGAATCCAGCCAACAACAAGTCTCATTGTTAATATGTAGATAGCACAATCATATATAGATCCCATTAGGAGCGAAGAGAGCTGCTTCTTGAATACAGGAAGCATTTCATAAAATTCTTCATGGAATAACAAAAAAGAAAGGCTTTTCAACAACAATGAACATGTTCATATAAGTGTTTTGCTTTCAAAAACAGCTGCAGCCATTAGCATTTTTGCAAGGCCATTTGCTTCAAAGGGTTCCATTTAAACGGACCTAGGACCATTACAGACTGCCAGAAATAATGCAGCTTGAGTCCACTTTAACTGTCCTGGCTCAGTGCTAGGGAATCATGAGAATTGTATTATTATTTTTCTGGGACATTGAGCCTCCTCTGTCAGGAAGCTCTGGTGCCACAATAAACAACAGTTCCCATGATTCCTTAGCACTGAGCCAGGACAGTTAAACTGGCCTCAAGCTGCATTATTTCTGGCAGTCTGTAAAGTCCCCTACAGTCTTCCATATTGCATATGTTACTTGATCTATGTCATGCCATTGCATTGGTCCTATGTAGTTTCCTTAGTATATCTTCACTAAATCTGCCACAACCTTGGAGATTATCGCATTAACAAATAACGCGAATGATTCCTGATGGGATACAGTTGCATTTAGGATTACTACCTGATTTTATTACATTTAAATTGGTGCCGCTGCCACCAGGTGACTGCAAACCAGCTACATCTCGAGTCCCAGCCTCACTTTTCTGGCTGCTTTTCTACAATGGCAAGCTCCCATTTTGGAAAACTGGTTGGATAAGAATGGCTGGAACTTGGGCTGCAGCCAGGTTGCAGGTGTCCAGCAGCAGTGGCAACTTGAATGTGATAATATCAGTGAGTAATCCAAAACACAACTGTATCCCATCGGGGATCATTTGTGTTATTTGTTAATGCAATAATCTCCCTTGTCTCATCTAGACACTCCTCCCCCTAAAAAACCCATAAGCAATGTAAAAACTTCTGATATGTGGAAAACACTTTCACCATTTGGAGCCATTGAGAAGTAGATTTGACTGTGTTTTTGAACCATCTGAACAACATCAACCTGAACATCCAATTCACCATGGAAAAAGGAAAGAAAGGAACATTGCCATGCTTGGATGTCGTGGTCATCCACAAATCAAACCAATGATTGGGCCACATAGTATACAGAAAGCCTACACAGATGGACAGGACTCTAATAATCACCCAGGACAAAAAAGAAGCACAATAAAAACACTGGTAGACCGCACAAAAAGGATCTGTGAACCCCACTACCTGGAAAATGAACTGAAGCACCTAAACTGGACTCTGCAGGCTAATGGTTACTCCAGCTCAGACATCAGAAGAGTGGCCAGACCCAGGGAAAAAAAAAACCAGGAGTGAAGAAAAACAACCACCCAAAGGGAAGGTATTTTTACTATACATCAAAGGAGTCAGAGACAGAATAGAGAAACTGATGAAGAAACACAACCTCCAGATGATCTACAAACCAACCAAGAAAATCCAGGAAATGCTGCACTCAGCGAAGAATAGGAGAGATCCTCTCACAGGCGCATGAGTTTACCACATACTGTGCAGCTGTGAACAAGTCTAGATAGGGACCACAAATCACAGTGTTCAAATGAGAATCAAGGAACATGAGAGACACTGCAGACTGGGCCAGCCTGAAAAATCAGCAATAGCAGAACACGTTATAAACCAATGTGGGCACAAAATGCTATTTGAAAATACTGAAATTCTGGACCATGTCAACAACTGTCAGGTCAGAATGCACAAGGAAGCCATTCAAATCTATAAACTCCTGGACAATTTCAACAGGAAAGAAGAAATCTTGAAAGTACACAAACTTTGGCTACCAGTCCTCAAAAACATCAAAATCTGGATTCAGTAAATGCAAATGAACTTCATCCAGGCTCAGGGGGTTTCCCAGCAGACCATTAATTGAATAGACACTAATCCTCCTTGCATATCCTCCCACCCTGAGGCTTTGCCGCAACAGAGCAATACACAGATTTACATGCTAATCTGCTCAACCAAGGGTCACACAGTGTGTGTGTGTGTGTGTGTGTATATATATATATATATATATATATATATATATATATATATACACACACACACACACCCCACACACCTCCATACCATCATTCTCTAAAGATGCCAGCTACAGATGCAGTTGAAATGTCAGGAATACATTTTTCTAGAACACAGCCTCACAGCCCCAAAACCCCACAAAAACCTATGAATGCTGGCCATGGAAGCCTTCGACTTCACAATGTGAAAGACATTTATTTCATCCAAAGAACATTATAAGATCCATCACATTACCACTCTAAAAAGGCTGTTTAGACAGATCTCTTCTGGCTGGCCTTTCCAGATTAGCCTCCCCTTCTTTGATATTGATAGCCCCTGTCTACCCCAAGAAAGATAGATGTCTCACCTCTAATTATCTCTAATTTTAACCAATTTATTATTTCTTCTGCTTTTAATGAGTATTTTATATTGTTAATCATTTTATATTGTCATTGTTTTTAGTGAGTTTGCTTCTTTTTTATGATTAGGAGGGGAGTTGGGGTAGGGGATTATTTAGAAATGTGGATTTTAATTGTATATTTGTATTTTATTGTTATTCTTATTTGTTGTAACCTGCCTTGATCCTCAGGGAAAGGTAGGCTATAAATAAAATGTAATAATAATAATAATAATAATAATAATAATAATAATAATAATAATCTTTACAGATCAAAATGAATTGCAAATTGTTATAATTACATAAATGTAGCTCTCTTGATTCATAACATTTCCTTCTGCTTTGTCTGGAAAAAGCAGTGTCCCAAATATATTTTTGTTCATTCTTGGTAAGTTTGTAGCTATAGAATTACCATGGCAACCTTTATACTTTTTCATACAGCAAGACACATTGGGATGTTGCACTCGTGAAGTGACAAAAACTGAAGGGATTGTCAGGCACCCAGGTGACAGTGTCTCATTTGGAAACAGTCACTTTAGCACAGATACATACATCTTCTCAGCTGACAGGAACAACCTGCCCTTGGAACTGACAAGATCACAGTGGAACAAAGCTTCTTGGCATTAATGCTAAAATGTCAGCATGGCTTTTTAATCAGAGCAGTTTAAAAACACATAACATTGAAAACCTAGGTAAGTAATACAGTACAGTGGGGGCTCTCACAGCACAAGAAAGATTGTTTTACTTTAAAACTCATGGTAATCTGGCACTTCTTAACAATTTGCATGCCCAGATAGTAAATGTGACCTCATCTGTTTCCATCCATCAGCAATAAGGCAAGACAAAGTTCTATGTCACTTTACAAAGGTTGTTTCTGTCTCTTGCACTGCTATTGGCTTTTCTGTAAGAAGTGGATTATGTTGGCATGTGTCCAACAGAATATGGGAAATCACCCTAATGAGAAGTCATTACAATTCTAATCCACTAGGAAAGAAATTGCCATCTATTTCACATGATGTGACATGTCCTTCTCCTATCAGAGTCTTTATCACCATGACCATATCTACAGTACACTGTTGTGTATGGCTGTCACATGACAAAAAGCCTAACAAATACTAATAATTAAAAACAAATAGCAAATAAAAGGTATAGTTAGCAACAACATGAAGGACATCATGTGACTATGTCCCATGTCTGTCTTGTGAAACAGATGAAATCATGCTTTTGATTTTATGAGATGTTACTGTGAGGTCAAAATGAGATGTTCTAATCAATATATATTGTGGTTCTGGAAAACAGCAGCCATATTTCTCCATCTTCCTTTTGTCTCCTGTAAGTTCTACAGATGACAAAGGTAGAAGATTCTTCTAAATTATCCTTCAGATTTCCCAGTTGCCATTCCTAATCATCTATTTGTAATTAGATGAGTGATAGTGATTATGATGATTATATGAACCTCAGTAAGTAGGAAAGCTGTTATTTGGCCTCTGCAGACCAGCCCAAAGGGCTGGCCTGGAGGCAAAGATGGGGTGGGGCAGCTGCATGCCAGCTGCCCCAAACCCCATGCCAACACCGTCCTGATGCTGCGCACCATTAAGCATGGCATGTGGCATCAGTTTTGATGCACTGCACCAAAAAGGGTGCTAAAGAGCTGCGTGCTAGCTCTTAGGGCAGCCTTTTGCCACCCCTGAAAGAAGTGGCATTTTGCCACTCTTTCAGGGGTGGCAAAAGGGAGGATCAGGGCTGTGATGTGAGATTGCCGCAGCTCCGATCCATGGTTAGCAGGGGTGGCCCAGAGCCGCCCGTCTGCATAGCCCCATTGTTTCTTTTAATGTTAGCAAAACATATTTGACAACCAGCTTCTGTAGTTCACTTTCTCACTTTTGCTCTCTAGAAGAAATAGTTCACACAAAGGACTTCTATCCTCATGTCTATGAAGTGTTCTACTTGGAAGCATGTATTTGTCAACATTAGTTTTAATTTTCTATCTTGGTACTTGTCAAGCTTCCCTCCATGAAACACAGAATTCTATAATACACTAGTTTGCATTCTTTATATGTGCTGATCTAGCAGCTCCTGATAATTTGTTACAAAGCTCAGCCTAAATAGGATTAATTTCATATTCACACACACAGATTTCAGTATCATTAAATTACCCCAACTCATGTGAGTAAATAGTAAGCACTTTATAGACTCAAAAAACTGAAGCTTATTTTCTCATCTATGACATAGGTGATTTTAAAATTCATTCATCATTGTTTACAAGCAATATATTCAACAGACACTTTATTTTTGCTTTGATTTAAAACTATTTTTCCTGTTTGTTTGCAGTCTGTTCCTGTGTATACACATTTTCCTTTGTTAGAAATTAATTGTACTGTCAGCAAATTAGATTGGTGTCTTGTTTTCTTGTATTTCACTGTGGGTTTCTCCCCCTTCTTTCCTTTTTGTTCTTTTTTTGGATATAACTTATGCAAAAATCTCATTTTAAACAGCAGCTAGACATGCACTTGTGCAAACACAAACACACAAAGAAAAGTTAATGGTTTGTCAGTCTCATATGAAGCTTTTACTAAGAAGGTAATTAAATTAATGAAAGAAGCATCCAGTAAACCCTTTAATAAAGCAGATACCCCTCCAAAATCTATTGAAATATAATAGAAATAAAGTTAGCAAACTGTGGGTAGGGAAAAACCCTATTGATGACTTCATCCTACATATGAGAGGAATAGAAATGGAGTCAGGCTTTATATGCAAGCTCTACTCCAATAACTAGTAGTAGGAGGTGATGCAGACAAGCCAAAAGGAGCAGCCAGAAACCACACTGGCCCTGATCATTCTGGGACCATAGTGACTGGATGGCCCAGCTCTATGATTCTATGATTCAATGATTCTACATTTTAATTGCATTTCATACCACCCATGCCTGACATTCTGATTCCCACTTACTTATAGGTTTATGATTTAGTATATGTGTTAGCTTGTCCATTTCTTTCATATCTTGGATCTTTTCTAACCATTCCTCTATAAGCTAGTCATCATGTCCTTTCCTTTCCTTTCCTTTCCTTTCCTTTCCTTTCCTTTCCTTTCCTTTCTCTTCTTCTTCTTCTTCTTCTTCTTCTTCTTCTTCTTCTTCTTCTGCGATTGTAATTCTGGCTGCAGTAACCATCTATAGGACCACCCTCCAATGTTTCTTTTTTCATCCTCTGCCCTTAAAATTGTTATGTTAAGCAAATAAAGCTCTGGTAAAAAATATAAAATGAATTTTAAGGCCTTTTGTATTATCATATGTACTTTATTCTAGGGCAGTTCCACCACATGTGGTACATTGATCCAACTTCCTCTAGACATTTCCAGCATGTTTTATCACCTTTCTTATGTATCTTGCTTAACTTAAGTGGGTATAGTACCATCTGTTTGCCATTTTAATGTAATTTTCTTTTAAGTCTTGGGATAAAGTAAATTTACTAGTTTTCTTTCTAGCATTCTCTCACTTGGCCAAATCTGTATTTTGTCCCAGGTCTTTGGCCCATTTTATTATAGAATCTTTAAATTCTGTTGATTCCAGTTTCCTAGTTAGTAGCAATTTATATAATTTAGTGATCTTATTCTTGACTTTCATCCATATTAATTTATCCAGCTCACTTTCTTTTTCTTCAAAGTTCTCATTTTTTAAAAATACTCTTTAAATTTAGCTCTGATTTACTAATAATTTATCCATTGCATTTTCTGAAATCTCACATCCAGTGTTTCTTTTGGTCTGATATCTATTTTGCCTTCTTCTGTTCTAACAAATCCTTCTACTTCAGCCAGTTTGGATTCTTTCCCCATCTACCAAAGAGCACTTCCTGGCTGGATACCCATAATGAAATTTAAAAATAAAATTTACTTTTTATCATGGTCCAAATTCTTAATAAAACTTTTCTAATGATGTGATTATTGAAGTTCTTGTTAAATTTTGCTTTTCCATACTATAGGTATGCATGCCATCTGAAGCATATGTTATGGCCTTCCAAATTCAGAAGTTCTGAATTAACTTAATCCAAACTTATAATCACAATGTACTCAATGCTGTATAATATGTTTTAAAGTCAGGCAATGCACAGCCTCCTCTCTCCTTTGTGTCTGTTAATGTAGTCCATTTTATCCTAGCCTTCTCCCCTTTCCAAATGAACTTTTTGATTTCTTTCATCCATTCTGTAAAAACACTGTCTTTAAAGATAATTAGGAAATTAGGAAATAAAGCAGCAGTGAGAGGAAGAGCCCAGAGGGAAAACTATAAAGGCCCCACATTTACCACCAGCTCTCCACAAGCAGCAGTGCAGCAGTGAGAGAAGGAGTTCAGAGGAGAAACTGCAAAGGCCCCACCTTTATCACCAGCTCTCCACAAACAGCAGTGAGAGGAGGAGCCTCAACGTTTAACTCAGCAGTGGATGGCTTCAGGTCACGAGCTTGAGGCATTTGGATGCATGTTGGAGGAGCTTCCACTCTGGACCCGACTGCACAACCTCAGAGAGCCAGTTGTGGTGATTGAGATAGCTCTCACCACTAACAGTCCCCAGTGAAGGGGACTTGAATCAGGGGCTCGAAGGAGGGACTCAGCTCTGCCAGTATCAAGGGACCTTGCCTGTATTGAGGGGTGACACCTAACTGAAGAGCAACCGGACTGACTTTAGGCTGTCTTGAAAAAAAAATTTAAAAGGCTTCAGCCTCCAAGTGACCATAATATCTTGCTGGTTGATCATATAAGGAAAAAACATTTGTTCCTGTGTGGCTTGCATCCCTCATATTAACTTCAGAAGGTGAATTTAAGTAAGCCCAGTATCGTAACATGGAAGAGAACTATTACAAGTTAAAAACAGAACCACATAATCAGGGGAAAAAAATAACAAACCTGTGTCGGACTGCATCTGAGGACAGGTTTGTCTCTCAACCCTTTTAAATAATGAACCTTTAGGAAATGGATTAAATAACATGTGACCTTTCTAGTTTTTCTTGTTTTCTTGTTTTTCTCTTTGTGAGGTTGATTATCAGTTTTTCTCTTTGTGAGGTTGGTATTCTCTCTGTGAGGCTCTTCTCTTTGTGAGGTTGACAATTTATATATACCTAAAAACATCCTGATAACAACTTTGCTACCCTTTGAAGTTGTGTAAGAGGAAATATACTGTGGATAATTTGCCCTTATTTGCTGCTGTGAAAGGGGAAAACATTCTGACATATAATTGCTAAGATACATATTAGCTAAGCTACATTACAGGCTATTAGTGTCTTTCTAATTTATATAGTAATATTCTTACTGTTTGTACTAATTTGACAACACTGTCTTTCAATAATGTCAACTAATGTTCAATACTAAACTCTGAATAACTCAAGACACTTAACAATTAATTGATCTTAATATTAATTTCTAACATGGTTCTGGCTAGTCTGGTAGTTCAAATACAACAGTATTACAAGCTTAATTGGGAGAACTGAACTCAATCTAACTAGATACATCTGATATTGAAAAGCATAGATTTGATAAAATTATTGAATCTTTATTGAGCTGTGCATTCAGAGATAGATTTGATTTATCTGTACATATAGAAACCGATTTAATTTATTATTGTGTTTCTTAACCCCCTTTTAGGTATTTGGTAATAATATAGAAGGGATATATGTTGGACTCTCTTTTCCTTTCTTTCTATATTTTGTTCACCACTCAACTGTGAAATAAGATAAAATTCTGAAGTGAGATATGACTGCATATCAGAAACCTCAAACCAAAGTGCAAACAACAATACCAGTTAGATGGGGCTCCACAGCCATGGCTACAAGACAAATGGATACAATTTAACTGCTAATTGAGGAAATGCATAATTTTAAAACAGAAATCTGACAGGACTTACAAGATAATAGGAAAGAAACTAATGAAAGTCTTAACAAAGGACTAGAGAAATTAAAAAAAAAACCTTGACTCAATTACAAATTACTACTATAAAAATGAAGTTGATACCCTTAAAAATAAAACAGCAAGCCTAGAAGAAAATACAAAATGTCTTTTAGACAGACAGAGACTAGAAGAAAATGTGACACTGATTCAAGAACTTAGATAGCGTGAAAAATGTCAGAAACTTCAGGAAATTCCAGAATCTACCCAGGAAGATCTATACCAAAATGTAGTCCCACATCTGGTGAGCTTCATAAGAATGTCTGAAAGTGAATTAATTTACAATATCGATAAGATCTTTTCAATAAACTCTCAGCTGGTGAAAGAAAGAAAACATCCTAGAGACAGCAATTTGTTTAATGAGAACAAAAGTACGTGAAGAAATTCTGCAGAAAAGCCAGAAAGAAAAACTTATAATAGAAGAAAAGACAATTCGTATATTTAAAGACATTCTGACAAGAATATTAAAAAGATGGCAGGAGTACAGAACTCTTACACAATTATTGTCCCAACATAAAATAAACTATACATGGGACAGACTGGAAGGTGTGTCATTTGTCTACAAACAAAGAAGATATAAAATAAATTTTAAAGAAAAAGCCTACAATTTCTGTAAAAAAAACTGCAGAAACTATAACAAGAGAGAAGAGACAAAAATATTGAGACAAGATTACAAACTAAACTCAAAACCACCAAGGCTAATAAGGAAAATGCAAAAAGTAATAAAGACAATGGAGGAAACTCAAAGAAATCAAAGCCAGAATCTGAGAGTAACTATAACAAATGAGACAGTGCAGAAGAAGAAGGAGACAGTTCATAACTTCCTTAAGGCTCTTGTATTTATTTATTTTTTGTAGCTGTAGTTTCTCTTGTCTGCTCTTATTAAACTAAGTTTTTGTGATGAATATAAAATTTGTTCATGGAATATTAAATGTCTTAACACTATCTATAAAAGAAGACAGACATTTCATTATTTAGAGAAAAAACATTTTGATATTTTGTGCATACAAGAAACTAAAATTAAAAAAAGAAACTGGAAGTTGGGACAGCTATTCAGTTCGAATAATGAGAAAAAAAGTGGTGTAGCCTTATTTATTCAAAATAATTTCTTTGCTAAGGAATGCTTTAAAGATCAGAAGGAACATTATGTAGGTGTTGAAAATCCAAGATCAGGAAATTTTGATAATTGGTGTATATACCTCTATTAATAATAAATCTGTATTTTATAAAAAACTTGAAAAGGAAATAATGAAACAGAAATATACTAACATAGTAATAGAAGGAGACGTGAACGGGGTAATTGAGTCAACTTGAGACAGAAAATCTACTAAGAAAATCAAACAAAATCAAGGGAAACTAATTTTCTTTTTTTTAGCTTATGCAAACAATTTGATTTGGAAGATGTTTGAACTAACCTGTATGGACAAACTCTGGGTTACACTTTTTTCTCATAGCAATATAACTCTGCCTCCCAAATAGATATGTTTCTGATATCAAGTACATTTATGGGAAAAAAATGACAATATTAATATTTTACCAAGAACAGAATCTGATCATAAACCAATATGTCTTGAACTCAAGATAAACAAAACACAATATAATTGGAGATTAAACTAGAATCTCTTAGATGAGGAATAATTTTTGAAAGATCTGAAATCCCAACTAAAAATGTTCTTTCAAGTAAACAACAAAGCAGAAACCAAAAAGAAAGTGATTGGGATGCCAGTAAAGCATTTGCAACAGGTCTAATGATACAAAAGGACTCATATAAGGAAAAAAAAAGAATGCAGTGCAGGAAAAAATAGAAGAAGAAAAACAACTTAACGAAAAGGAGCTAATGCAACACCCAGCTTCTAAGAAGATAAAGAATCAATTGAAATATCTCCAGAAATAACTCAGATCCAAAATGATTAGAGAAGTAGGAAACAATCTTAAAATAACCAGACAAAGAATCTTTGAGTATGCAAACAAAAATGGAAAATGGCTTGCACAGAAACTAAGACCAAAAAAAGAAGAAATCTAATTGACAAAATAAAAGTTAATATGGAAGTCATAACAATGCTAGAATCAATTAAAGAAAAAAATGTTCAATTCTATTCAAATCTATTCAAAAAAGAAGATCCCTTAGAAGAGAAAGAAAAATTGATAAAGGAAAATATTACTAAACAAAAATGGGGAGAAATATCAGAAGAACAATAGAACAAACTTAATTCAGAATTTACTGATGAAGAAATAAGAAGAGCAATCAGGACTCTCAAACTGAATAAATCTCCAGGTCCAGATGGCTTTACAGCTATGTATCACAAAAAATTAGAAGACGTTTTAATACCACCTTTAAAAAACACGTTGAATGCAATCTTAGAAGAAGCAATTCCAAACTTATGGACAATGAATGATATTACACTAATCCCTAAAGAGGAAAAAGACAAAAACAATGTAGAAATTTATAGACCAATCTCCCTGCTGAATTTAGATTATAAGATTTTTGCTTTTATTTTGTCTGAACGTTTAAAGCCTGTATTAATCCAACAAATTGATGAAGATCAAACAGGTTTCTTACCTGCAAGACATTTAAAACGCAATATAAGAGTCATGTTAAATCTTATCGAATACTTTGAAAAAAATAATCATAGAAAATTTGGAATGTTTTTTATAGATGCATATAAGGCTTCTGACAATCTCAATTGGGACTATATGTTGCAGACAATGAATAATTTGGGAATTGGCAATAAATATCTTGGTTGGTTACAAAGCATCTATAAAGACCAAAATGCAAGGCTCATAATTAATGGGAAAAAAACTCAACAATTAGTTATAATTAGTGATAATAACTAAAAATATACCCCTGGTTGAAGAAAAAGAAATACAAGAGCTTACGAAGTGTAAAATTGTGAAAAAGACTAAATACTTAGAAATCTGGATTACCAATAGAAATACTGAGGTTTTCAAGAATAATGAAAAGACTATGTGGAAAAAAGTTAACAAGACTTGATAAAATGGACAAAATTAAACTTATCATTTTCTGGAAGAATTGTGGCAGTTAAAATGTCTGTACTACCCAAACTTAACTACTTCTTCACTAACATTCCAATTATCTCAAATAAAAAAATATTGGAACTGTAGAATAAAGAAATAAGAAAGTTTGTATGGGCTGTGTTAGTGAACCTCCTCCATTTTTATTATATATTTTAGCCATGTGGAGTTCCCTATGACCCCAGCCTGACCCTTGGGAGATGGCAGCCATAATCCCCTAGATGTAAGGTCAGGTAAGCAAGCTAAAGTTGCTTAAGACCACTAGAAATTTCCTGGACAGCCAGGTTTTGGGAGTTGCCCTTGGGAATATCCCATTATATTGGAAAATATACCCAATGGTGTTTGTTTGTTTTGGTCTCACACTTAATAAGACAGTGATCAGATTTGATTGCACCCCTTTTCTCTAGCTTCCTTTCCTTGATAGTTTTGAAACCAAATGCACATGCCCAGACTTAAGTAAACAATGGTAAATCCATCAAGCCTTTGTCCATCCATTGTTTAACTCATGGCCAGGAGGCAGAATTTCCCTATAAGAACCCCTGGATTTTAGCAGACCTCGTGCTACCTTGGAAGTGCATGCTGAATCTCTGTCGGTCTTTGCTCTGAGATAGTTCCTGTGACCCCCTCTCTTGCTGGTCATACCCCTTCCATGGAACTCATCCTCATTCACCACCAGAAGCCTAGAAGAGTCTCTCGGGTGTGAGTATATCTCCCTCTATCCTGGTTTCCCTCTTGCCTCTCCCGCTCTTCCCCCTCATTCTTCTAGTGTGTGTGTGTGTGTGTGTGTGTGTGTGTGCTGCATTTGGATGCTTGCCTATTTTGTCAAATAAATATTATAGACTTTAATTGGAATTTGGTCTGTTTTGGTGCCTTTCCTAGCCAGAATTCTTACGTCTCCTGTAGACAATTGGATAAGATCTTAGAAGCGAAATTGGGCACTTCCCTCTAATTTGAGCAAATCATAAATTCCCCAAAATTAGGTCTTGGTTTCCCAACAGCTGGGAAGAAACCCCACATGAAATGGAAGACCTTAACTGATGTACATGAAAATGGTGGCTGTAATTTACCTGATCTCCAATTATAACTTCAAGCAAATAGCCTGATCTGGATAAAAGATTGGATGAACCTAAATGACGATAAACTACTCACCCTGGAAGGATTCAACATCTGCTTTGGTTAGCACGTGTATGTATGGTATGAGAAACATAAAGTAAACAGAGACTTTGAACATCATTTTATAAGAAAGGCCATCTTGACAACCTGGTTAAAAATAAAACAACTATTTTATAGGAAAATTCCTGGATGGTGTTTCCCCATGAGGTGTTTTTCAACTGAACACAGATATCTAAATGGTTAAGATATGAGGACTTGATAATAAAAAAATAACATGAACAACTACAGTCTTAAGAACATACAAGAAATAAAGCCCACAGAGATACAAAAACACTGGTTTCTTTATAACCTACTCTCTAACAGATTTAAATTCAATGTAAACTCAGAAAATTTTGAAATTGAGAAAAATGATTTAGATAACATACTATTGAAGGAAAATCAGAAACTAACATCTAAGATATACAAAATTCTGCTACAAAGAAAGGTGGCGCAAGAAATTATAAAAGACTCTATGATTCACTGGGCCAAGGACATCGGCAGCATTATTGATTTGGAAAGCTGGCAATACTCCAGGGAAAAAACACTGAAATTTACATACTGTCAAAATTTTTTAAAAAATGGAATTCAGGTGGCATCTTACTCTGGCTAAGATTGCTAAAATACACAGAGGAATGAACAATTTATGCTGGAAGTGTTTAAAAGCAAATGGAACATGGTACCATGATTAGTGGGACTGTCCCAAAATAAGGAAATTCTGGAACCAAATCTACCTTGCAATAACCAAGATTATTGGAATGAAGTTTGATAAACTACCTGAGATCTATCTTATAAATATGACAAATAAACTTCCAAAGAACATCGAAACCCTACACTGGTGTAAAATTCTCTACATGACTACTGTTGGAAGGATACCCTTGTCCCAATATTGGAAATTAAATATTCTTCCAACCACAGATGAGTGGTTGTTAAAACTCTATGACATGATGGAAATGGACTGTCTCACAAGAATCATTCATGGAAAGGAAGAAGAGAAAACTGAAAAGGATTGGGAGATAGGAATTATTGTGCTAAATGATGGAAATAATTATATTAATTTATAATTTGTAACATACACTCTAAGATAACTTCCCATCACAATGAAAGTAATAGGCAAGTGAAAAATAATAGAACTATTAGTATACTGAAGTTATATAGAAAATAACAGAAATAATGGGAAACAATATAAAGTAGCGGTAATAAACACATAAGACAAATGTTAGATCAAGGAAGTTTATTTGTTTAATAGAAAAGGAAAAACATAATCAATAGAAGATTGAAGACTAATTTGATTGAAGAATCAATTAATTTGTTTTGAACTGCTTTATTAATTTATAGTGTACACTTTTGTTATTTACTGTCTAGAACAAGAACATGTATGATTTGTTCTTTGTACTTTCTAATGTGTAATAAATTCTTTATTTAAAAAAGATAATTAGTAAATAAAGAAACAAAAAAAAATTAGCTTTGGTAAGACATTCATCTTAACCATAGCAATCCTCCCTAATAAAGAGAGGTTGAGTCTATCCCATTGGGTCAAATCCTTTTGTATCTCTTTCCATGCATTGGAATAATTGTTTTTGAATAAGTCAATATTTTTATTGATTAGCCATAGCCCAGATATTTTGTTTTATTTTATTTTTATTTTATTTTTTTTACTTTGCAGCCTGATTTAGCTTCCTGTTTATTTTCTCCCTCTTTCTTCATAATTTTGGTTAACATCCAAATTTTGTCTTCATTTAACTTGAAACCTGAAAATTTACCGAATGAATTGGTGTCAAGTTTTCAGTGCCTCCTTGATGGCCATAGCCTCTTTCTCCCAAATATGCCAATTTATTTTCACGCCCTTGAACTTTTTGGATAAGTAAGCGCATGGTCTTAGCCTCCCTTCTGAGTCCTTTTGCATTAATACAGTGCAATATCACTGGCATGGGTTTGCACACAACAAAGTTCTGGTCTGGACCAGGGTGTTTTAAAATAGGCTCCAAGGAAGAGCATTATTTCAACTGTTCAAAAGCTGCATGACAGTCTGGAGTCCACCACACCTTGGTGGATGGCTTGGGTTCCTTGCTGGGTTCCCCAGAATGAGTCTTGGTTTTTAGTAGGTCGGTGATAGGTTTTGCTCAATGCCAGTTGAGCAAAATTTGGGATGAACAGTCAGTAAAAGTTGCCAAAGCCCAAAAATCTTTGCTCCTGCTGTCGCATCCTAGGTGGGACCCATTCCAGGATAATTTGCACTTTGGCTAGATCAATTCCTATTCCCTGAGTGGACACCCAGTATCCCAGAAAGTCCAACTTGTCTGTGTGAAATTCACATTTAGGTGGTTTCACATATAGATGATTGTCCAGAAGGCACTTCAAGACCTCCTTCACTAGCTTTATATGGGAGTAAAAGTCTTGGGAGTAAATCAGAACATCATCCAGGTAAACTAGGATACCCTCAAACAACAAGTCTGTAAAACTTCATTCATGAGACTCATGAAATTACCTGGTGTGCCTGAAAGCCCAAAAGGGAGAACAAGATATTCAAAAGCCCCCAGAGGGCAATTAAATACAGTCTTATATTCACCCCCTTCTCATATGTGCACCCAGTAGTAGTCATCTCTCAATTCCAGTTTGGCAAAGTTACGGCTGGTGGCTAGCCGGCCCAGCATGTCCTTCATCATAGGAATTGGGTATTTGTTAGAATTGCAAATCCCATTAAGGTTTCTGTAGTCCGTTACCAAGCATAGTGAACCATCTTTCTGCTCCCAGAAGAACACTGAATGTGGAGGTTGTTGGGCAGATGAAGCCCCTAGCTAAATTCTTTTCCACAAAGTCTTTTAAATTTTTCATCTCCAGTGGGGTCATAGAGTACAGCTAGGATTTGGAGGCTCCTGCCCCGGCACCAGTTCTATCATGCAGTCTGTTTCTTGATAGGGCGGGAGTTAGTCATACTCCTTTTCCTTGAACACCTCTGCCAAGTCTCTATATTCACACTTACTCTACTATGACAAGGTATCTTTACAACAAGGCATTTCAAGGTGTGAAAGAAAGCACTGGAAAAGGCACAAACATGCTACATTTATGATCCATATAGCAGCAATGTCTATGTCAGGGGTAGGCAACCTTTCCCCTTTAAGGGCCGAGGGACTTCAGCTCCCAGAAGCCTCAGCCATGTTGGCTAATAGTCCCATGTTGGCCAATAGCTCCTGGGATTCTAAGAGCTGAAGTCCCTCGGCCCTTAAAGGGGACAGGTTGCCTACCCCTGTTTTAGGCCACTTAGGGCTAAAAGAAAGGTGGCTCTCAGCTGCAACCTCTGTCCACTTTAATGAATATGAGTCATTTGTTAACTGGGGGCTAGTCAATATATAAATTATATGAATTACTGTGGATTTTTGCACATTCACATCAACATGTATTTGTCTTCGCTTTCCTGTGCAAATTTGCATCTATTCACTCTCCCTTAGCTGAAAATGTGCAGCCATGTGAATCCATGTGAATCTTTGTGAATTGAATGGACATGTTTGATAATGTGAATTCTTTATCATGAATCCTTTTCCAGTAGAGTTTATGCAAAAAGCATGGATTCCTCTAAATTGTGTGTGGTCAGATCTGTTTGATTTGAATGAGGAATAGTTTAATCTTGCAGACAAGCCCTGGGTGAGTGAATAGGAAGGTGACTGTCTTCCTCCCCCTGCCTTTTTCACATTCTGAATTCAGCTGGTTGGCAAAGATCTAAATTCCCATAGCATTGTCAAATTTGTCAGGTACCATTGTTAGAGAGAATCCTATGTAATCATCCTGATAAAATGAATATTCATTCTGCAGTGAGGGCTCCATCTTACCTTTCCAGTGAAACACAATGCAGTCTATTAGGGTGGTTGCAGACTGCCAGAAATAGTGCATATTGAGTCCACTTTTAGGGTTAGGGTTAGTGCTAGGGAATCATGGGAATTGTGTTTTTTCTTCTGAGTCATTGAGCCTTCTCTGTCAGAGAGCTCTGGTGCCACAATAAAATACAGTTCCCATGATTCCCTAACCATAACCATAACCCTAAAAGTGGACTCAATTTGCACTATTTCTGGCAGTCTGCATCCCCCCTTAGTCTGTAAATAAAATGCAGTTTCTGAACAAGATTCAGGATGCCTGTTGATTGGGTCAGCCTGGCTTCTATTCTGTGCTTATGGGCAGCAATTAGCAGGAGAAGCAGGCTGCAATTCAAAAAAATGGTCACAGGTGTATTAAGCCAGTCTGGGTCACACACAGATAACCAGGGTTTAGCAAGGATGAAGCAAGGCCTCAATTGTTCCAGAATCTGTCAGAAGAAGCCAGCAGTCACGATAACTAAAGCCACAATGGGAAGACAAAGTGATACACACCATAATCCAGCCTAGAGTCCAAGAATCCAAATAAATCCACATAAAAGCCAGACAGAGGAATTGCTGTGTACAATGAAAAACCCCATCCACTTTTGTGGGATTGATGGCCTCCTGACCTTGAGACGCCAGGTGCTTGATTGCCCATTGTTTCTTATTTAAAGGGTGTTGGCTTTTTCACTGCCACATAAATATATGTATAATTTATTTTATTAAAATGTTTATATTCTGCCCAGTGTCAGTGGGCCTCTGCAGACTGGCCCAAAGGGTCGTCCTGGAGGCAGAGATGGGGTGGGGCAGCCACACACCAGCCGCCCCAAGCCCACGCTGACGCTGTCCTGATGCCAGAAAGGGCGAAGAAGAGCCACACGCCTGCTCTTAGGGTGGCCTTTTGTTGCTCCTAAAAGGAGCTGCATTTTGCCACTCTTTTGTGGGCAGCAAAAGGGAGGATCGGGGCTGCAGCATGAGGTAGCCATGGCCCCGATCCACTGCTTCCCAGGGCAACCCAGAACCACCTGTATGCACCCCACCATTATTTCTCAGTAATATCAATATAAATAATGAAAAGATTTTAAACAAACGTAAATGTAAATATAAAGGGGAAAGTAAACAAAAAAAAAATCTAGACAGTAGCATAACAATTGTATGAGGAGCTATCTGTCATCTTTTTGGGGTTCCCAGTTGAAATAAAAGGCTCAGATGGAAATTGTTAAACAACAACAGAAACAATTAGGGATGGCTATATTAGAGAAGGAAGAGTCTCATTTTGGGTGTTTTGTGTCACTTGAATAATGATGGACTTCCAGTTGATGTGCAGGCATCTGCTAGGGATCGGTACATATACATATCACAGTACAGTGTGTGGTGGTTTGACTGTATTTCTCTCTTGGAAGGGACACAAATTTTCTCTTCAGGCTTAACCAGCTTATTTCAACCAACAATTACCACAGGTGCCAACAAGTACAATAATTGAAATAAATATTTTCATTATGAATTTTTCCCCCTCAGGGCCTTCACTAAATTCATTCTTTATAAGGCATACATTACTCAACTGTACTGGAAAAGTGTTTTTGGTAGGGTATCCATGTTATGAATGACCTTCTTGAAAATGCTGGTTTGGCATGTATGTTGCAATCTTTTCACTAATAGTAAAAAACAAACAAACAAACAAACAAAAACTAAGCATTTTTATCTGTGGAAATTCCAGTTTATTCTTTCAGGTTTTACTTTCTCATTTTTAACTTATTTCTATTTTGTATGATGGTATTCACATTTTGAATTTTGCTAGACAACATTCTTGTTTTGTTACACATCATCCTCAAATGCAAGTAAGGTGAAATGGTATATACATTTTGCAATTAATTAATTATTTAACACTACCAGATAAATATGATGACTGTTTTCATCATTCCATTGTTTTCTACGAGACCAGATGGAAATTAAACAATACATAGGAGGATCAGTGGTTTAATTTCATCAGAGATAGAAAGGGTTATTATTTACCAAACTTAAGAACTAATGATGTGTCAACAAAACAATATTATTGATGAATTTTGCTGGAAACCAACTTAAACAAAACCATGTATCAAATCTAAGTGCCAAAGGACTGACATGGAGAAGAGAAACTGCTTGCCAGAAGCTATAGCACAATTTTTAATAAGTAAATTAAGTATATATTTTTGTACAAAGGCACAGAAACAGCTTTCTTTGCTTTTTTTCTTTACTCCTTTTTTCTTTACTCCTATAATGCTGCATATGTGATTACAAAGCACCACATGACCAGTATAATACTGGCAATTCTCAGACACCTCATTCAGAGGTTAATTGAGCAATATTCTGAAGGTTTACTCTGAAGAAAGCTCTTTTAAATTCAGTAGATCTTACTCTGAAGTAAGGTTTGCAGGTTAGAGCCTAAAAAGAGTATATATCAGTATGCATAGTATACATCTGAGTATACATTAGTTGCTGACATATGATTAACTCTGCATTACAACACTGAGGTAGTAAATGATATACCAGTTTCTTCAGCCAAGATGACTAGTACGATCCCCCCCCCCCCATGCCCTTCAGTCCTCTGGGAGGAATCTGCTACAGCCAATAAAAACCAGGCTGTCTCAGACCTCCCAGAGGGCCTTTTCTGCAACCGCTCCCAGACTTTGGAATGGCCTGCCGAACGAGATCCATCTCATTACTACTCTTGCTGCTTTTAAAAAGGCAGTGAAGACGGATCTTTTCCGGCAGGCCTTCCCAGAATAATAGGGGGGTTGCAGACTGCCAGAAATAGTGCAAATTGAGGCCACTTTAACTGTCCTGGCTCAGTGCTAAGGAATCATGGGAACTGTATTTTATTGTGGCACCAGAGCTCTCTGACAGAGAAGGCTCAATGTCTCAGGAAAAAAAAAACAATTCCCATGATTCCCTTGCACTAACCCTAACCCTAAAAGTGGACACAATTTGCACTGTTTCTGCCAGTCTGCAACCCCCCCATAGCTGTCCTTAGGAAGATGAGTTTTCCTCTTGTTTTTATATCACTGATTCCTGTCTTATTGTTTTATCATTTATTGTTTTGCAGTATTTTAATTTTTCTTAGTTTAATTCTGTTTTAAAGGGATCGGAGGGTTGGACTGTGGGATGAGGGAATGTTTTAACTTTGTCTGTTTTAAATGTTGTAACCCGCCCTGATTGCCACACAGAAGGGTGGGCTATAAATAAAAATTTATTATTATTATTATTATTATTATTATTAGTAGTAGTAGTAGTAGTAATTCATTAATTTTCTGACTGCTCTTAGGCTCTGGAATTCCTTGCTAAGGAAGATTAGGTTATCCCCCTCCTTCCACCAACAAGGAGATACTATTTTATTCAGTGAGGACTTTAGCAACTGGCCAATTGCTAAAGAAGTGCTTTACAAACAATTTTTATTAAGATCACTGACCTTTTTTTGTCTTGTTGTTTCATACAGATTTTATGGCCAGGAAAACATCAAGTCTTGATCTGTGGCCACAGAATGGATTTATTGCTGGGGGGGTGCAATTGGCATTTCAGATCCCACATGGGTTGAGTGGCCTGGCTAAGATTGAGTGGCTAAGAAAGAGGGTCCCTTGGTACCATGGCCTTCTGAAAATTGTTTGGAGAGCACAAGGGGCTTTCACTACACATTTTGGTCATTTGTCTGGGGAGTGATGACCTAGCTTTGTTGAAGGCCAAGGCTCTGACTATCTAAGCCATTCATGAAATGGGATTCATGCAGTCTACATGGCTAGGGATGTAAATAGTGTGGCCTGCCTTTCTATCCCTGGTGTCATGCCCTGCCTCCAGGATCCTGGCATGTCCTCTGAATTTGAAGGCTCTAACAGAGAGGCTGAGAGTCCACAAGAGGCTGAGAGTCCACATGCCAGGGCTGCAGCAAGTCCAGCAGACCCAACACAGGGGCTGAGTTCTCAGCAGCCACGAGAACAAAGTTCACAAATCTTAGATGAAGAGCCAGACTTAACAGTGGCTACCCCTGCAGAGAGATGCTAGGAAAGGGAAAAATGCCAACACTCTCAGTGTTTAAGTAAGAATCACAATGCTAATATGGAGCATCTGTGAGACCCAGATGGACTACAAATATCCCACTACCTCCCTCAGTCCACTATGGGTGACAACCATCTATCTTCCTTGGGAGAAAATCACACTGGTGCTCATTCCTTGATTGCATGTTTGTAGCCCAGAACTCTGCTTGGACTCTGACTAGTCTTTCGGATTACCCTTTGGATTGCCTTCCTGGACTGACTACTCACTAATGAAGGACTAGACTGGATTAGACAACAACTGCTTTTCCACAGAAACCTTGGCGAGCTTGAATTGGACTGGAGGTTTGGCTTGCTTTCCAAGGAAAAAACAGGACACCAGCAAATCTGAGGGGGGAATGGGTTATACACTGTATCGACAGGGCTGAGAGATGGGTCAATAGGAAAATTTATAATGCTTTCATGAAGGGGTTGGGCTACTTTTTAGTCTCACCTTAAGACTGTTTTTCATAAACCCAAGTTCTACAGAATGGATCTATTGGAAGTAAGTAAGCTGTTATTCCTGGGGGATCTGCAGCAGAGAGTGAGCAGCCTGGTGGAGGATGGGCCTAAGCAGACACTTGCCCATATCCATGGCAGGTAGTAGTGAGAGAGAAGCAGGATTGAGTGAACACCACTGGCACCCATTTGATGAAGGGGGTTGCTCTGGATCTGCCTCTTTATGTCAAGTGACCTGGGTGAGGAAGGAGACTTCCCTTTGGGTTGTTCTGAGGCCTAAGCCGTCACTTTACATCATGCAGTTTTGGAGGAGGGATTCCCAGTATCAATTTTCCAGTACTGAGCTGGCCAGGGAGTAATCCAGATTTTGGGTTTCTCCTGGGGTTCAGGTGTTTCACCCGGGGATCATCTCCTCATCTGATCCTGCACTAGGTTGCTCCCCCTCCCCCATGCTCCTCTCAGGAGTTAAAGATTTAATAATAATTAAATAAAGTGGTCCTTATTCAAGCCAAGCTTAGTGTTTTGTCTATTTCCATGGTTGGTCAGCAAATGTCATTTCCAACATATGTCATTTTTATTAAGATTTCTGATGTTCTTTTGTTTTCATTTTACATTCAACATTACTGAGAGCCAATTTGAATTCCATTTTGGGCTGATAGGTAAAATGTAACATAGAGCCTCTGCAGACCAGTCCAAAGGGCTGGCCTGGAGGCAGAGATGGCGTGCGGCAGCTGACACCATCCTGATGCCCTTCCAGCACAGCGTTTTGATGTGCTGCACTGGAAGGGGAGAGAAAGAGCCACATGCCAGCTCTTAGGGTGGCCTTTTGCAGCCCCAATCTGTGGCTAGCAGGGGCAGCCCAAAGCCGCCCATCTGCATAGCCCCTTACTTTCTTACTTATGCATTCCTGTATTTTGCAGTCTTCAATATGATTATGCTTAAATGATTAACTTTTTTATTAATATAAGGTTGATATTTTTTTCCAAAATGATCTCTGTCAATAAGATGTGTCATATTAAGGCAAAGTGACTTGAAAGAAACATGGAGATGATGATGAAAATTCAACCTTCATGCTGAATTTTCTTCCTGTCTAATACAAAGTGTATCTGAATTTTCTTGTCCCTGTGGCATTTCCCCAAATGTGGCCAAGGAAATATACAGTTGTCCCTTCTAGTTTGTGGACTTCCCATTTGCCGTCTTACATTTCCATGAATGGGAAGCCAGCAGGGACAAAATGGCATGTGCGCGCACCCACACAAAATGGGGGAGGAGAATATTGCCTAAACATTATATCCAATAGGGCTTGGATATTTGCAGTTTTTCCGATTCATGGGGGATCTGGAATGGACTGTATAGTATATTTACATCTGACTTGTAATAAGACATATCTTGCATAACTAGTAACTTGGCAAATTTACTCATGGATCAGTTTTAAAAGTATATGAGTTTTCCACAGTTGTCAGCTATGCAAAAGAGCAAAGGAGTTCAACAAGTAAAAGCAGACTTCTACACACAATGGCCTAGATCAAAATGTTGGTTCTAATTAAATTACATCCTAACTTCCATTCAGCAATTGATTTAATGAGTCTGCTCTAGTTAGGACTGGCAGTTAGATTTAGGACATGAGGCAGATATTACTATTACTATTTCTATTCATTGTTGTTGTTGTTATGTTTTGTTGTTGTCATGTTGAATTTCACTTACAGAAACTCTGTCATTGGGCTTTCCTGATAAGATTCATTTAGAAAAGATTTGCAATTGCTTTCCTCTTTGGCTGAAAGTATGTAACTTGCCTAGGGTCACCTGGTGGAATTCCATGACTGATGGGGGAAGCAGACAGGTGGCCCTGGGCCACCCCCGAAAGCAGATGATTGAGGCTGAGGCTGCTGGACACCTCGGCCTCAATCCTCCCTTTCGCCGCCTGCAAAAGAAGTGCTAAAATAGTGCCTCTTCCGCAAGCCGCGAAAGGGGCACTGCAAGAGGCATGGCATGCCTCTTCAGCATCTCTTCCAGCTCAGCATGTCCGGATGCTGAGCCGGAAGGACGTCATCGGAGTGCCCATCGTGTGGATGGGCCATCGCTCTGATGACATCCTCAGGAAGGGGATGGGGTGCCCAGCGTCCGGCTGCCCCTCCCCTTCCTGGGATTATAGATGGTGTTTTTGGCCATCTGCAACCCCCCCTAAGTGGGGATTCAAACCTTGATCCCTCAGAAGCTTGTTCAAAACTTACATTGGCCCTACTTCATTTATCTGTTATTTATTATTCTAATCTGCTCTTTTAATTCATCCATGTATGTCTATGTGTTTATGTGTACATGATTTAATTTGGGGGAATGAAGATCATATTCATGTCTTTAAATATGAAGTTAAAATTATAAAGGAGTGGTTTTTGCAGATAAGCCTTTTTAAAACAAAAACTCCTAAGGGTATATTCTAGTAAAATGTCAATAATATGTATGTACCATGTTAATTTTAATGTGTGGCATCCCTCTTCGATTTTATATTTTTTTATGGTTAATCATGCCTACAATTTAGTCAGACATATTATCTGTTCATGCTTTATATTCATAGGAATGAATTATTTTCTACATGACCTGTAAGCTAATTCCAGAGCAAACCCTTTAGGGAACTATGATGCTAATGTCTGCATGTTAATAGACATATTTAATCAATTACTTGGTGAGTGTTTTATTACAGTTAGAAGCTTGCAAACAAAATGTTCTTCGGGGGCAAGCTGTCCTGAAGTAACACTATAAAATGAAGCTCAGCACAGATGGAACTGCAGCATTGCGTTGGAGTTATTTTTCTCTGTTTCTTATATTTTTATGCTTTCTCTTTTTCCCCCTCAGAAATCAAATTTCAGTTGAAAAGTGCTTTTCCAAGCAAGATTCATTTTGAATTTCTTTGCCACAATATAAAGTAATATACTGCCAATATATAGAAGAGCAGGGAGAAAACATAACTTCAGAAACAAAATCTACTGCACAGCAAAAAGTAAAAAGTTTGACTATTGGTCAACTGCAGTTTTTAAACTTTTAAACTTTTCTGCTACTAACTTAAAAATCCAAAGTATGGCACAAAATAAAATTCTGATAGGGGTTCATATATGTGCTGTATTCATTTATAATTAATATGTTCTGCACAAGGTACATAGGAATTATTCTTCTAGCAAATCTAAAGTAAGTTTATGTGGGAAAGGTATTTTCCCCTGCTCTGTGGCTGGTAATATAAGTTAAACATCAGAATTCAGAACAGAACAAATGCTAAAGGGATGATGAGAGAGACTTTAGAACTACTGCCATTTCTGATGCTCTGTTGAGCTCATAATAGCAAGGGAAATGATGGAGGAACATCCTTGCCTTGTTTTATTATTATTTTTGAGTGTCCCTATCTGTTCTTTTTAATATTTGCACTTCTAATTTTTCCAGTAGGATTTACTCCAGGAGTGGAGTAGATGTTTTATCTTCTTGGGGGATAGATTGTGTGTGTATATGTGTGTGTGTGTGTGTGTGTGTGTGTGTGTGTGTGTTGGTGGGTGGATTTTGTAATTCCAAGTGCTCCTTAATGTCTGGGAGCCCTGGTGGCACCATGGTTAAATGGCAGTATTGCAGCCCAGTGGTATCATTAAGGGGGTGAGGACCATACCAGGTGACACTCAGAAGAAGGGTAAAACACCTGGTTGGGATGGAGGGGCTCACGAATGCACTTGCCAGCTGCTCCATCCTCAGGGTTTCTCCCAGGGGAGAAAGCATGGGAAATGGAGCATCAGGAGCCAGACCTGCACCAGTGCTCCTCTCCCACTTCTTTCCCATTCCTGCAGAGGTCACTCCAGGGCAGCTGCCCCTTCTCTTCCACCAGCCCCCCCTTCTCTGAGTCTGTGTCCCCCACTCTCCAACACAATGGAGGAAGGGTGACCAGACATCTTCACCACAAGAAATGACATCCAAGAAAAATGGAGGACCTGAGCAACTAAAAAGCTAAAAACACTCATAGAAATGTCAGTGTATGATCCTTCTTAATGATACTCAAATTGGAGAACATTTTGGAATTCTTCATAAGAAGGTTGAAATACATGACAGGTCCTGGAAAAGGGGGACTTTGTGGGTGCTGTGGGTGCACTTAGGACCACCATGGTGGGCCTGACTGGGAGAATTTGGAGGGTCAAGGTCACGGTGTGGGGGAGGAAAAGTGAAGATGTGGGGCTGCTCTTCTGCCATACAGAGACCAGAGCCTCCCTTCTAGTGAGTGCAGCTGGAAGGGTCTTCTGCCATACAGAGACCAGAGCCTCCCTTCTAGTGAGTGCAGCTGGAAGGGTCTTTCCCTCCTCCCACACAAAGAAATCTCTAGCAAAGTGGCAGAGGTTTAACCTACCCCTCCAGTCCATGCTCCTGAGGCATCTGCTTCGGTGAAGTGAGAGCAGGATGAAATGAAGATCCCATGAAGGGCCTCCTTCATCCCTGAGTGGGCACACATGCACCTTTTCCAGTTGCTCTGTCCCCAGGGGGAAAAGCCAAGAGAATTTAACAGGAGGAGGTGTGTGTGTGTGCGTGCATGCCCTTCCCACACCAGGTGACATCATAGTTAGAGATGCCACTGCTGCAGCCAAAACATTTGTGAGTTCAAGCTTGTAGGGCTCCAGCTTGTCTAAGCCTTCCATCCTTTTATAGGTCGGTAAAATGAGTACCCAGGTTGTTGGAGACAATTGGCTAATACATTGTAAACCACTTAGAGAATGCTTAGCACTATAAAGTGGTATAGAAATGTAAGTGCTATATTTGCTATTGCTCCTAAATGAGGCCACTTTAACTGCTCTGGCTCAGTGCTAAGGAATCATGGGAACTGTAGTTTATTGTGGCACCAGAGCTCTCTGACAGAAAAGGCTCAATGTCCCAGAAAAAAATACAATTCCCATAATTCCCTGACACTGAGCCAAGACAGTTAAAGTGATCTCAATCTGCATTATATCTGGCATTCTGTAAAGGTCCTAAGTGAGATTTTCTCCCTAGTAGAGTTGCACAGGGGTGCTATTACATAGGTTGTCTGTCTCTCTTTAAACAGAGGTTAGATGGGCATCTTCCTGGAGTACTTTAGAGATTTGCGGGCTCTTCCAACTCTATGATTTTATGATTCCATGATTTTATTATTCTACAATTCTATAATAGGATTGTCTTATGATTAAGGCTTCATAGTCATTTGTAGATTAAACTAGACTAGAATGCGTAAGTCAAGCTCTTCTTCATGCACCCTCTTCATGCTATTTATGCATTTTAACAATCAAGAAATACAAAATATTGCTTATATTCAACAGATTAAGAGGCTCTACATGTCTCATTTCTTGTATATAATGCTTTTAGCAATGCATCCTACAGAATAAATGATATGCAGTTCCAAAATCACTTACATAGCATAGTAGGCAGCTATTGACCTTCTTTCTGTTCTATAATCCCCTTCTTTCTAATGAACGACAAGGTATTTAAACTTTGGGAAACTGATATATCAAAATTCATTTGGGCCGGTAAAAAACCGTAAATAAGGTGGAAAATAATGAAAGATGCTAAAGAGCAAGGAGGGCTTGGTATCCCAGATTTGAAAATGTATTATTACTCTTGTGCCATAGACTGGATCCGAGAATGGGTATTACTGGAAGATGAAAAAACACTAGCTCTAGAAGGATTCAATAACAGATACGGTTGGCATGGCTATCTATTTTATAATAAAGCAGAGGTTAATAAAGATTTCTGTGATCACACTATCAGAAGAGCACTTTTACAAGTTTGGCTAATAATCAAACAAAAAAATTACAACAAACTTCCAAACTGGTTTTCATCACAAGAAGCACTACGGTTTGCCCAGGCAACACAACAAAAAGGTTACTTCAAATATGAAGACTTGCTAATTTGGCAGGGAGAATCACCAACCATGAAACCACCTCAAAAATTTGAAAAAGACGGTTTCACTTGTCATTGGTTCACTTATCGTCAATTATATTAGAGATTTAAAATGGATCTTAAAATAGAAGGTATATGTAACAAGAAAACAGAATTAGATGAGATTATAATGGGACCACACAAATCAGTGATTTCCAAACTCTACAAACTCCTTCTGAAAACTGAAATGGAATCTGAAACAGTTAAAGAATGCCTTATTAAATGGGCAAAAAATATTGGTCACCCAATCAAATTAGAATGTTGGGAAAGAGCCTGGGGCCAGGATTTAAAATTTACATGTTATATGGATAGCAAATAAATTTTTTAGAAAATGGTACACAGATGGTACCTGACACCCCATAAACTTGCAAAAATCCAACAACACAAAACAGGCAAATGCTGGAAATGTGGCACGACTGAAGGAACTTTATACCACATCTGGTGAACATGCCCAGTTGCAAAAGAATATTGAAAGGAAATACATAAGACTCTGCAACAAATAATTCAAACCACAATAAAGATGACTCCTGAGTGCTTCTTATTAAACATAGTGGAGGGGTAGGAGGAAAGGAGGCATTTAAAATTCATTTTATACTCTGTATCGGGTGCCAGAATGGTCTACACTCAAAAATGGAAAGAAAAAGAAGCAGCAGCATTAGATGACTGGCTTACAAAATGTCTTGACATGATACAGTTAGATAAACTAACAACATCCTTATCCGATAAACTAAACCAAGATTGGGACAAAACTTGGGAATCACTGTGACCAGAAATGGCATGTTTAAATCCTTAAATCCAATAACACAGCCGAAGTCGGAATTAGTAAAAAAGAGATGATAGAATATCCCATGAGTACTCCTTTATTTTTGTTATATGATACTGTTGTTAACAATACAGCATAGTATATAATCACTCTCACTAGATGTACTGATCTGTGGATGAATTCCAATGTTACAAGTTCAAGAAGAATATGTTAAAAATGAAGCTTTTTTACAAACCAAACCATAATTAGAAATATAATTGTTGGGCTCAGGAGGGTGGGGAGGGTGAGACACATTGAATTGGGAATGATTGATTTACACACAAAACAATAGTAGAAGTTTTTCCACTTTTATTTTCTGTATTCTGTATCCATATTCATGTGTGTAATCTACCAATAAATAATAAACATTAAATAAAAAATAATCCCCTTCTTTCCTACACCTAAATGCAATTACACTTTATGAATTACATATTCTTATCATGATATGCTTAAATCCACCCAGCAGTAAGTCCCATTGTGTTCAGTGTGATATGCTCCAAGGTAAGCATTCATGTGGTTTCAGACCTAATTCTTTGCTATACCTCTTTGTTATTGTTAAATGCCTTTGAATTGGCTTTGACTCATGGAAACCTAATGAGTGAGACACCTTCCAGACCTTGTCCTCAAACACTCTCCTCAGGCCCAGCAGGCCCAGGGCTGTGGCCTTCTTTATTGAGTCTATCCATCTAGTATGCAATCTTCCTCTCTTTCTACAGCACCCTCCATCTTTCCTGTTGACTTTTCTAATGGGTCATTCCTTCTGATGATGTGTCCAAAGTATAACCATCTCCATATGGTCATCTGGATTTCTAGGCCTCATCTGTTCTAGAACACATTTGTTTGACTTTTTGGCCATCCATGGTGTACTCGGCACTCTTCTCCAGCACACATCTCAAATAGAGTTGATTATCTTTCTGTTAGCCTTCTCCAGCTCTCACATCTGTACATGGTGGTGGAAAATATGATTGTTTCAACAATTCTAACTCAGTTTTATATCCTTACTCTTTAGGATTTTGTCCAGTTTCTTCATAGCTGTGCTTCCTAGTTCCAGTCATCTTCTAATTTTTTAACTGCAATCTTCATTCTGATTAATGTTTGATCCAAGGTAGGGAAATTCTTTTACTATTTTTATTTCTTCATCATCTAAATTCAGTTAATGTACATTTTCTGCAATCATTATTTTTGTTTTCTTAATCTTCAACATTAACCCAACCTTACCAATTTCCTCTTTGAATTTCTTTAGTAATTGTTTCAAGTTTTTGTTGTTTTCTGCTACTAGTATGGTTTCATCTGCATATCTTCAATTGTTGATATTCTTTTCTCTGATCTTCACTCCACCTTTCTCTGAGTATAAACCTACTCTGTGTGTGATGTTTTCTGCATACAAGCTGAACAAGTAGAGTGACAGAAAATAACCTTGTCTGAAGCCGTCGTGGATTGGAAACTACTCTATTTCTCCATATTCGATTCTAACAGTAGCCCCCTTGCCCTGATCAGAGGTTTCTTATCAGAACAATCAAGTGTAGTGCTATACCTATTGGCAACATTTTAATATAAAGAGCCAGACTTTCTACTGCCATTTCTCCAAATCATTTTTTTTTGTCCCAAGTGCAGTACCTTACATTTCTCTGTGTTGAAATTCATTTTGTTAGCTTTGGCCCAGCTTTCTAATCTATTAAGGTCATTTTGAATTTTCATCCTGTCTTCTGGGCTATTAGCTATTCCTCCTAATTTGGTGTCATCTGCAAATTTGAGAAGCATGCCCCCTATTCCTTCATCCAAATCATTGATAAAGATGTTGAATAGCACTGGGCCCAGGACAGAACCCTGTGCCCCCCCCCCCATGGTCACTTCTCTCCAGGATGAAGAGGAGCCATTGCTGAGCACCCTTTGGGTTCGGTCAGTCAACCAGTTACTAATGCACGTAACAGTTGTATTGTCTAGCCCATATTTTACTATCTTGTTTGCAAGAATATCATGTGGGACCTTGTCAAAAACCTTACTGAAATCAAGATATGCTATGTCTACCGCATTCCTTTCATTTAGCAAGCTGGTAAATTTACCAAAAAAAGAGATCAGATTAGTCTGGCATGACTTGTTTTTGAGAAGCCCATGTTGACTTTTAGTGATTATGGCATTCCCTTCTAAATGTTCACAGAATCTCTGTTTAATGAACTGTTCTAGAATCTTTCCCAGTATTGATGTCAGACTAACTGGATGATAGTTGTTGGGATCTTCTTTTTCCCCCTTTTTGAAGATGGGGACAATGTTTGCCCTCCTCCAGTCTGATGGGACTTCTTCTGGTCTCCAAGAGTTCTCAAAGATTATTGCCAGTGGCTTCAAGATTACATTTGCCAGTTCTTTTAATATCCATGAATGTAGTCCATCTGGTTCTGGAGACTTACATTCATTTATGTTAACCAGGTATTCCTGTACTTCCTCTTTCTTTATTCTGTGCTGCATTTCCCCTATTATGTCATCTGCTCCATTTTCCTCAGGTTGAACACCCTTTTCCTTTTGTGAGAAGACTGATGCAAAGAAAGTGTTAAGTAATTCTGCCTTTTCTCTGTCTCCTGTTGGAATTTCTCCATCTTCTCTGTGCAGTGGCCTTATCATTTCCTTCTTCTTTCTTTTGCTATGGATATACCTAAAAAAGCCCTTTTTATTGTCCTTAACTCCTCTAGCAAGCCTGAGCCCATTCTGCGCTTTGGCTTTCCTGACTTTACTCCTACATGTGCTAGCTATTTGTTTTAATTTCTCTTTAGTGATTTCGCCCCTTTTCCATTTCTTATACATCTCCCATTTAAAACTTAGTTCAGTTGAAAGTTCTTTTGTCATCCAACCCAGTTTCTTGAGACATCCCTCATTTTTCCTTCTCATTGGAACAGTTTGAGATTGTGCCTTCAGTATCTCCCTTTTGAGAAACTCCCATCCATCCTGAATTCCCTTGTTCTTTAGTATTCCTGACCATGGGATCCCTAAGTTTGTTGAAATCATCTCTCCTAAAGTCTAAAATCAGTGTTTGACTATGCCTAGCTTCTCCTTTCCACTGTATGAGAAACTCCAGGAGAACATGATCACTCCCACCTAAGATCCCACGACTTGCACCCCATTGACCAGGTCATCCCTGTTGGTTAGGATCAGATCTAAAATAGCTGATCCCCTTGTTGCCTCTTCCATCTTTTGGACAAAGAAATTGTCTTTGAGGCAAGTGAGGAATTTGCTAGACCTTGAAGTATTGACTGAGTTTGACTTCCAGCAAACCCATCACTACTACATCTCTCCTTTCTGAGTGTGTGGTCATCTGTTCTAGAAAGGCACCATCCAATTCCTCAGTCTGCTCTGGGGGTTTGTAGTAGATTCCCACAATAACATCCCTGTTGTTTCCTTCCCCTTTAATTTTTATCCAGATGTTCTCCACCTGATTTCGAGGATTTAAGTCCTGGATCTCTTCACAGGTGTAAACATCCCTGACATATAATGCTGTTTCTCCTCCTTTCCTTTTTGGCCTATTTCTCTTTAAAAGGTTATACCCCTCTATTCCTACATTCCAAACGTGAGACTCATCCCACCAGATTTCAGTGCTGCCTATTATATCGTATTTGTTTTGTTGTGCTAGGAGTTCAAGTTCATCTTGTTTATTTCCCATGCTCTGTACATTAGTGTAGAGACATCTAAGAGCATGTATCTTCCCCACTTGCTGCTTGTGTGAGGTTTTTTCCTCCCACTGTTGAACCCTTGCATCATTTGCTTGTTCCCTCTAAGAAAGTGACATCATACCCTCCAACATTTCACAGATGAAAACTGGGACATGTATAGCCAAGTAACATCAGAGGGTAATCAAGATGGGGAAATACATTAATGAAGATGATCACAAAACCTAGGGAAGCCTGCAACAGTTTGCTTATTCCTGAGTCTACTGGGAAAGGTAATATTCCAGTCCCTTCTTGCACTCATTGGAAGAGCAGTCCAACAACATCCAGAGATCAACTTTCTTCCCTCCTCTTTTTCAAGGGTCAAATGTAAAAAAAAAAAAAAAGAAAAAAAAAAAAAAGAAAAAAGCACTAGACCAGTCATAAGATGTGTGGTCATATTTTTTTCCAAACACCCAGTGACCTTGGAGCTGTCTGGCTGTTCAGGAATGCATCCTCCCTGCTTCTGATGAAATAGACTGAAGCCAAATTTAACTCCAAAGAGGTACTTTTAATCTTTAGTTGCAGTATGTACAGAAAACTATATACACTCACCACCAACCAATGACAGCCCACGACAACCCACATGGTGTGGTCTCGGTTTTTTTATAGACGCTTGCCTTGCAGCTTCTAATTCTAGCCGCTTCCTGTGACTTCTTTCTGTGTCACTTGAATTATTGTCCCCCAAACATGATGACACAATATGTTTACACTTGATCTATGTGCTCTCTGGCACATCCTGACCTTGGACACTGCTCAGAGTCCCAGCTGCAAACAACTTTCCCAGCTAGCAAGCTGTTCAGAGTCCCAGCTGCAAACAACTTTCCCAGCTAGCAAGCTGTAAAGAGACCTGTAGTACCCTTTGTCACTTTCCCACATCTGGACATTTAAACTCAGGTTACATATTCCAACATTCCCCTCCAAATGTACAGATGTACGTGTCATGTTATTTACTTGTGTTATGCATCTCCTGATTTTTGCAATTTAGCTCAACAGCTAGAATTTTGAATTCATGTTGCCATTCCTACCAGACATGATAGCTGTTCATGCCTCTCTACTGGCAACACTTTAGTAAGAACATCAGCTATGTTATCTCTGGTGTCTATGTACTCCAGACTCAAAACTTTGTTCTGGATCATTTCCCTGAAATTTTGATACCATACACCTATGTATTTCGGTCTGCATTTCAAATTCTCAGTTTCTGAAATTGCAAGGCATGATTGTGAATCCTCATGTACTACACTAGGTTCAGTGCATTTTTCACCTAAGTCCTCAAGCAATTGTCTTATCCACTGTATTTCTCCAACCAACTCTGACAATGTTGCAAATTCAGCCTCAGTCATGCTAAGAGCTACACAGTTCTGCTTCCTGCTGCACCAAATTATCAGACTTTCTCCAAACTTTATCAACAAACCCGACACTGGCTTTCTGTCATGTAACTCTGACATGAATGAACTATCAACAAAACAATTAAGTTGAACCATGCTGCCCTTTATCACCAGTTTTCTGTCTTTGCTGCCTTTCAGATACCTTAACACATGTTTTACTGCAGTCCAGTCCTCAACTTTTGGATTGCTCACCTTCCTGCTAAGCACTCCAACTGCAAAAGAAATGCCTGGCCTTGTATTGTTTGCAATGAACATCAAGCTACCTACTACACTTCTAAACAGTTCTGGATTTTCAAACTCCTTTGTTGACTCACAACTGGTGTAACCAGGAGTCATTGGACTTCACACCACTTTAGCACTTTGCAGTCCACATTTTTCAATCAAACTTTCTCTATTTTCTGTTGGCTCAGCAAACATCTAAAATCCTCAGTCCACTGTACCTCAATCCCTATGTAAGTCTTAAGATTTCCCAAATCTTTAAGCACAAATTTCTTTGCCAATTCCTTTCGTACTGTCTGGATCTCACACTCTGACCTTGCTGTGACACAAAAGTCATCAATGTAATTCACCAATGTTACTTTGCCCTCGGTGTATACACACACATCTGCAATGATGTGTTTGTACCCTAGTTTCACCAACTCCTCTTGAATGCAATGATTCCAACTCCTTTCACTTTGTTTCAGTCCATACAATGCCTTGCTTAACTTGTACACTTTTCTATCACTGTCCTGTTCAAATCCCAAAGGTTGTTCCATGAACACTTCTTCATCAAGACTAGCATTCAAGTAGGCAGTTTCAAAATCAAAATGCCTTACCACTTGGACTTTCCTCACTGCTAATGGCAAAATCAACCTAAGGCTTTCTGGCTTAGGTGTGGACAAAAATGTTTTGTTAAAGTTTTCAAACTTTTGCTGTGCAAAACCTTTTGCCACCAACCTGGCCTTGTATCTATGGGTACCATCCAACATTTTCTTTCTTTTGAAAACCCATCTATAACCTATAGCCCTGTGGTTTTTAGGCCTTTCAACAACCTCAAATACTTCCTTTTCTAGCAATGACAAGTACTCTTGATCCATAGCAGAAAACCACTTTTCTTTTCCCCCCTCAGGAAAATTTTGCAGATCCTTAAAACTCTCAGGCTTATCAACCACCACTGTACAGGCCCTTGTGCTCTGCACCACAAAACATTCTGGAGGTCTTCACACTCTCTGAGTCCTCCTGGGTATGATCACCTTTGTCCTACCTCTTTCATCCTCACTCTCGGGACTAGTTTGAACCTCTGTATCTCTCGTTTGCATTGGCTCAAATTTCCTAGCCATGATTGGTGACTGAAGTATTGGTTGTGTCTGAGTAGGGTGTGCTAAAGTGCTAGGCTCACTTTCTGGTGATGTTTCTAGTTTTATCACCCCTCCATTTCCAGTACTTATTTCCTTTTGTCCCAGTGTAAGAAAAACCTCTTTGTTGGAATGCAGCCTTTCCCACCCTGAGTGCTTTTCAAAGTTGGCACTTCTGGATAGCAAGATCTCCCCATGACCAAGATGAAATCTGCAGCTATTCCCAGAATAGCCTACAAACATTAACCTGCACCATTTAGGACCACCCTTTTTCTGAAGATGGCAGGTACATACACATTTGTATACTACCCAAACACTCTCATGTATTTCAGGTTAGGTGGTCTGCCATAATGCATATGAAATGGGGTTTTCTTTACAGCAGAATTCCACACACAATTAGCAATGTGATTTGCTGTGAGAATAACTTCTCCCTAAAGCTGCTCAGGTGCTTCTGCATCTAATATCATGCAGTCATTCATCTGCTTTAATACACCTATACATCTTTCTGCCAACCCATCCTCTGGCAGATCTGCAGGATTTGTGGTGCTGTGACAAATTCCCTTGTTCCTCAACTAATTTTTCAAATTGTTTGACAAGAATTCTCCATACCTGTCTGTGACCAAAGCCCCCACCTTGTACTCAACCTCCCTCTCAACCATGTTGACCCAATCCTTGAAATGTTCTGCTGCTTCACTATTTTCCTTCAGGAGCATTACATATGAGTATGTGGTAAAACGATCCACAATTACCATAGAATATTGGTTGTTTCCTATGCTTTTTACCAGAGGACCAGCCAAATCAGTGTGGATAATTTGAAAATGTCTGTGTTGTGCATTTGCTGCATTTGGCCACAAGAAAAGCTTTCAACTTTATCCTGCTGCAAACTGAGCAATCTAGGTGATTTGAGCAAGGAGACATTTTGAATTCTGGACATACTTCCCCCAGCTTCCCAAGACTTGTGAAGCTTGAATGACCCAACACCCGATGGTAATAGTAGTAATAATAATAATAATAATAATAATAATAATAATAATAATTTATTTATAACCCGCCCCTCTGCAAAGCAATTGGGGCGGCGTACAACAGGTTAAAATGCTACAATTAAAACATACCAAATTCCTACAACCCCCCCGCCACAGTGCACAGTCCAAATGCAAAGGCATATTGTTGACTACTGCACACTCTGCCCTATCCATCATGTAATACATTTTGTTCCTTTTCAATGCTTTTGCACAAACCTGATCATTCATGGTAATTACACACTCATCCCCCTTGAAATTCAATGCATACCCATCAGTGGTCAAAGCAGACACACTAACTAAACAGTTTTGCAATTTAGGTACACACAATACATTATCAAAGTCTTTAGCAAAACCTGGCATGAACACAGTTCCCACGTCCTTTATCTCCCTTGGTGCACCATCAGCCAAAGCAACTGAAGGCACATTGGAAGATTTCTTATTTTTCAGGAGCTTAGGTGTGTTTACCATATGTCCTGTTGATCCTGAATCAAGAATCCAAACCAGATTAGGCTTGACTTCTTAGTGGGTTACACAGTCACTGCTTTTTGTCACAGTCACAACACCTCTCCTAGTTCCGGAATCTTTGGGCTGTTGTTTCTTAGCTGCTGCAAGTTTTCTACAGTCCTTCTTCAGATGACTGGGCTTTCCACAATGAAAACACTTTCTCTCTCTGGACACTGCTGCCTTCTCCAGTTACAGTTCCCTGGAAGCCTCCAGTGTGTGTGCAGATCTCAGCACCTCTTGTTGCTGCCTCTGGAACCCTGCCTCGTACTGGCCTCACTGGCTCTCTTCCAAGACATGTGCAGCTACCATCTCCATTGTAATCTGCCCCTCAGGAACTCCCTGGAGACCCTACAGAATATGCTCATAGTCCTTTGAGAGACTCCCTAGCAAAATGTATGCTTTTTGTTCTCTTGGGATCTCGACACCCCTCATCTGAACCTGATTGAACAAATCTTGGATGATTTTCAGATGCCTTTCCGGAGATTGTCCCTGCTGCATTTTGCAAGCATATAGTCTCCTACACCAGATCATCCATGACAATGCCATACTTGACTGGTGTATGTCCTTAAGAGCATCCCACACATCCTTTGCAGTTCTCTTCTCATGGACATAAATAATTTGAGTTAGTGTGATTGACAAAAAGATAATTGCTTTTGCTTTTCTGTCATTTTCCTAAGTACCTGCTGCAGCTGCATTCTGAACTACATCCCACAGTCCCTCTCTAATTAGCAAAGATTCAGCATAGGCACTCCATGCAGTATAATTGCTTTCATCTAGCTTGGGAAATTTAACTGCCTTCATGATTAATTAGAACTCAAGAGTCCTGGCAGTTTCCCAGCTTCCATTGTCTATTGTGATAAGACACAGACCATAGTCCAATAATCTTAGCACTCTTGCCTTCCACAACTGACAGTGTAGAGAGGAAGAAATCACAGCTACAGAATTGGTGCCACATAACCTTTGTCAAGCAATTGAGTGTGCAAAGTTTTTTTGAAAGCTTTCTTCACTTCGCTGAGAAAAACACCCAGCGACCTTGGAGCTGTCTGGCTGTTCAGGAATGCATCCTCCCTGTTTCTGATGAAACAGACTGAAGCCAAGTTTAACTCCAAAGAGGCACTTTTATTCTTTAGTTGCAGTATGTACAGAAAACTATATACACTCACCACCGACCAATAACAACATACAACAACCCACATGCTGTGGTCTCAGGTTTTTTTAGACACTTGCCATGCAGCCTCTAAGTCCAGCCTCTTCCTGTGTCACTTGAATTATTGTCCCCCGAACATGATGATACAATACGTTTACACTTGGTCTACATGCTCTCTGGCACATCCTTACCTTGGATCCTGCTCAGATAATGATAATAATAATAATAATAATAATATTTTTTTATTTATAGCCTGCCCCTCTGTGCGGCAATAATGGCAGGTAACAACATTTAAAACAGAAAAAGTTAAAAACATTCCCTGGACCCACAGTCCAACCCTCCCAACCCTTAAAACAGAATTAAACTAAGGAAGAGTTAAAATCAGCAGTACAATAAAACAATAAAACAATAAAATAGGAATCGGTGATATGAAACAAGATAAAAACTCATCTCCCAACAAACAGCTGTTATTCTGGGAAGGCCTGCTGGAAGAGATCCATCTTTACTGCTTTTTCAAAAGCAGCAAGAGTAGTAATGAGATGCATCTCGTATGGCAGGCCATTCCAAAGTCTGGGACCAGTTGCAGAGAAGGCCCTCTGGGAGGTCTGAGATAGCCTGGTTTTTATTAGCTGTAACAGATTCCTCCCAGAGGACCGAAGGGTGCGGGGATATCATACGGGGAGAGGCGGTCCCTAAGATAAGATGACCCAAGCCATGTAGGGCTTTAAAGGTCAAAACCAACACCTTGTACTGTGCCCAGAAACTAATTAGCAGCCAGTGGAGGGATTTAAGCACTGGTGTTATGTTCTCCCTCCTAGGAGTTCCTGTAATTAACCTGGCTGCCATGTTCTGCACCAGTTGTAGTTTCTGGGTTAGGCACAATGGTAGCCCCATGTAGAGTGTATTGCAGTAAATCAGGCGTGAGGCTACCAGGGCATGTACCACTGCTTCCAGATCCCTCACATCCAGATAAGGGCACAGTTGGCATATCAGCCCAAGCTGATAACAGGTGCTCCTGACTGCCACATTTACCTGACTAGTCATTTGAAGCATTGAGTCAAGGAGTACCCCCAAGCTGCTAACACAGCCCTTAGAGGAGAGTGTGACTCCATCTAAGACTGGAGACTGTATTCCCAGATCTGGTTTCGGGCCTGTAACTGTGAGTACCTCCTTTTTGTCTGGATTCAACTTCAATCTGTTTTTCCTAATCCAATTCATTATTGCTCTGAGACAGTCATTAAGAGGAGAGATGCCATCTGAAGTCTGAGATGATGATCTGGTCATGGAGAGATATATCTGGGTGTCATCAGCGTACTGAAGACACCGCGCTCCATGGCTCCGAATGATCTCACCCAGCGGCTTCATGTAAATGTTGAATAACATCGGGGACAGTATGGAACCCTGAGGGATGCCACAATTAAGCTCAATTTTAGATGAGCAACTGTCCCCGAGCCTCACCCTCTGGGATCTGCCCAAGAGGAAGGAACGGAACCACTGCAAAGCAGTGCCTCCAATTCCTAACTCTCTCAGGCAATCCAAGAGGATGGCATGATCTATAGTGTCAAAAGCCACTGAGAGATCGAAGAGCACCAGCAGGGTCACACTGCCCCTGTCGATGCCCAGGTGGAGGTCATCGGTCAGAGCAACCATGGCAGTCTCCACTCCATATCCTGTCCTAAAGCCGGTTTGAAATGGATCAAGATAATCGGTTTCATCCAAGACTGCTTGGATTTGGGAAGCAACTGCCCTCTCGATCACCTTGCTTAAAAAAGGAAGCAAGGAGACTGGTCTGTAGTTGTTTCTATCCAGGGGGTCCAGGGAGGGCTTTCTCAAGAGTGTCTTAACCGCCGCCTCCTTTAAACAAGATGGTATACTGCCCTCCCTGAATGACGTGTTGATTGTGTCCCGAAGAAACACCTTCAACGCATCCCCTCCCTGGATGACCAGCCATGATGGACAAGGATCGAGGGGGCAAGTTGTCTTCCTCACCCTTCCAAGCAGCTTGTCCACGTCATTGGTACTCACAGATTGTAATTGATCCAATAAAATGCCATCAACGGAGTTCCTGGATGCCTCGTCTACAGATTCTGCCAAAACACTGGCGTCCAAGTCAGCTCTTATCCGAGAGATTTTGTTTGCAAAGTGGGTATTAAATGCCTCACAGCAGGCTGCCATTGGGTTAAGTAGGGGGGTTGGTGCAGGGGGAACCTTCGTCAGCTCTCCCACCACCCTAAACAGCTCTGCCAGGCAAGACTCTGCAGATGCAATACATGCAGAACAGAAGGATTTCTGTGCTGCACGTAAAGCCTCCCTATAGGAATCAAGATGCTTCCTAAGGCGAGTTCTGTCACATAAGAGACGAGTCCTTCACAATTCGCACTCTAGTTGTTGTTCAGCACGCTTCATCCTCCTAAGCTCCTCTGTATGCCAAGGCTTATGGTTTGAAGTGGGCCGGAAAGGACGCTTGGGAGTGATTGTGTCAATAGCCCTGGTGAGATCGGTGTTCCAAGTATCGACCAAGGCTTCGACAGAATCACCAGCGTTACCAACCATTAAACCCTCTAAAGCTTTCTGGAAACCAATTGGTTCCATTAGCCTTCGAGGGTGGACCGTTCTAATGGGTACGCCACCCCCGGGAGGGCGGACAATAGCCTTTTGTCCCGCCTTAATCAGAAAGTGATCCGTCCATGACAATGCGGAGGTTTTTTTGACCTCCGCCCATGGATGTTCCTACTCCGTACTAAAGATCGCATCGAGGGTATGACCAGCACAATGTGTGGGCCCATCGACCAACTGGGATAGACCCATGTTTGTCATGGTATCCATGAACTCCCGAGCCGCACCAGTTACATCTTGTAAACTGGTTTCGAGTGGGATGTTGAAGTCGCCCAGAAACAAAAGTCTGGGCGATTCCAGCAGCAACTCAGAAAACAGAGCAGTCAGCTCGGTAAGGGAGTCTGCTAAGCAACGGGGTGGCCGGTATACCAACAGAATCCCAAAACTATCCCTGGTCTTCAGGCTAAGGTACATACCCTCGATATGGGTCGTTTTCCGAATAGGCTTTCTGATCACGGTTAAGGTGTTCCTATGGACCAAAGCTATGCCACCCCCCTGCCCACTTTCCCTCACCTACTCACTAACTGAGTACCCAGCTGGGAGAGCCTGCACCCATATCGCAGAGCTGGCATCCCCCAGCCAGGTCTCAGGAAAGCATGCCAGGTCGGCCGCCTCATCCACTAAAAGTTGTTTGCAGCTGAGACTCAACTTTCCCAGCTAGCAAGCTCTAAAGTGACCTGTAGTAGCCTTTGTCACTTTCCCGCATCCAGACATTTAAACTCAGGTTACAAATCCCAACACTGTCTACACTGGAGTGAGACAGCTCAGAATATCTTGATTCCAGAGCTTCCCCCGTCCTCTGTTGCAAAGCTCTCTGTTTTGAAGCTGCACTCATGTCCCACTGAGTTGCCCAGTGCATCTACTGTCACAGGGGGTTGCTTTGCTTTCAGGTCAGAACAAAGCACCCAACAATAATCACATGGCTGGGCACTTCGTTCTGGCCTCACAGTGAGCAACTGGTGGCAGCAGTGGATGTGCTGGGTGTCTCAGAGGGACACATTCCAAATAGCAAACCAGCATCAGAATGGAGGGCTCTAGCTCTTCCTAGAAGATCCAGAGCAACTGGTGAATTTTTAAAATCCAAGAGAAAGGGAGTAAAAGTGAGTTCTGATGCTGAGTAGGACACCTGTCATCTGGTCTGCTCTCACCAGAACTGGGCTTTGGGTCATGCATCATCCAGTCTCCCCACCAAGGGAACAGGGAAGGCACATGCAAACAGGGCCTAAGAAACACTACACATTATATTTTAAGACTATTAGCTTGGGTTTTTTTTTTTTAAAAAAAAACCTCTTTCATCAGACATGAAAAATACAACACAGGAGTCTCTTTGTGGATGGAAGAAGGAAATCCACTGTTATGTCACTACTGGAAAGATTCTTTGGGCTCATTCCCATTATAAAATAGCTTGGTGTGGAGGGGAAGAATGGCAGCCATGCAGGAGGAGGAAGAGGAGGAGGAGGAGGAAAGAAAACCTTCTGAACAAACCTTGCCAAGAAGACTCCACAACAGACTTGAAGGCACACAACTACAACAACAACAACAACAACAATAGAGGAGGGGGGTGGCATTGCAGAAAGGGTTGTATGAGGGAGAGTGTGGGTTTATGGAGGAGTCCTTCCTTTCTTGTTCCCCCTCCTCCTTTTCTCCCCTCATGGAGCCCTTTCAGCCCTCAGAGAGGGTGAAGAAAGAACAGCAGTGGCAGCCTCCTCCTCTTCCTCCTCTGGGTCTTGTTGAGGGTCACCCAATGAGTTTCCATGGCTGAGCTGGAAAAGGCAGAGGAAGTTAAGAGATGGTGAAGCCATGCTCCATGGACTCTGATGAGGCTCCCAGCTTGCCTTGGCTCTAAGAAAGCCGTTCAATTCCCTCCTTGATGAGGGGAGAAAGGGAGGATGGACAGCCCTGCCTGCCAGCCTTGGCTGAGCCCAAAATGGCACCAGAGCACTGGGCCTGGCTGAGAGAAACCAGCAAGAGCCCCCCAATGCAAATCTGACCCATTGTACTTCTTGAACACAGTTTGGATTTGGGTCTTTTCAAAAGAACTGCCCAAAAACTAATGTCAGGAAAGAGCGGTTCTTTTGTGTTTGCCTCACTTCATCATGATTTAAACCGAGCACAGTAGAACCAGTTTCAAGTGGGAATGATGGTCATATCACCTGATCAGCAATTTGGGTTAAATCCTAGTGGGAACAAAGCCTTTGTTTAATAGCCACCAGCTGAACCACGTTTGGTGAGCATATCTGAAGAAATGCCTCAGATATCTGAAGAAATATCCAAAGGTCCAAGTAACTAAATATGGACAGATGTGATTCCTTGGATAGCCTGGCCTTGACATATTTAGCACTTTATTGTTTCATATCAACATTTTGGAATGCTGGAAATGCCCTAGAAGCCAGGACAGATGGCAAAAAATGGTATAATTATACTGGTGCCATTCCACCACCACCAAATTAACAATCTTGCTGCCTTATTTAGATCCATTCATTTGGTAAGCTTAACAATGCTAACATTCATGGCCTTCTGGTTGTTTTCAGTTTTAGGAGCAAAAAGGACATATCTGTGGTTTAGTATTCAGGGGTAGCCATGTCGGCATGCAACAAAATACCACAATATCCAAAAAAGAGCAATAGCTTTATTGGGGCCAACCAAAATGTACAAATGCATCATGCAAGTTTCAAAGCTTCACTGTATTTTCATTAGAGAAAAATGTTAAAAAATCATACAAATGAAAGAAATTGATAATGTTAGAGTTACAGGCCTACATTTTGTCTCAGATGTTACTTCTGTTGTCAGTTAAGGTGGTCTGGAGGGATCTCAATGCAGACAGAGGCCACTCTCTTTCTTGGCCATGTGGGGACTAGGGAAAAAGGGCAATAAATGACAGGTAATAAAATTTCTGCTCCATTAGGAACAGAAAAGTAACTTCCCTTGAAATTCAGGCTGTCCCCTTTCCTGTAGTTTAAGTTCAAAAAACTCATGTCACTTTCTCTGTAAGATTTGATTTTGGTTGCTTTGTAGGAGACAACATAGTATAAGCAGTTGCTTTCTAGAATGAAATATAGACCTTCTTTCTTATGCTATTCTCTTCTTCACTTTATTACTTTGAGCTGGGGTAGGCAACCTTTTTGAGTCGGGGGCCGGGTTGCTGTCCCTCAGACAATTGGGGGGCTGAAGCACCAAAAATAAATAAATAAATAAAAATTAAAATTAAAAATTAAAAAAAAAAAACCTTAAAAAATAAAAAATATATATGCATGCACACTCCCTCAGCCCCAGAAAAGTCATGGCAAAACCCCTGTGGAGATTTTGCCAAGAAAACCCCAAGAACAAGTAATAGCCACAATAATCAATATCATCATGGCAGGGGGCACCAGCAATGGAGGCAGTGGCAGGAATGGCCTCGGGCCAGTCCAAAGGCCTCGGGGGGGGGGCACATCCGGCCCCTGGGCCTTAGGTTGCCTACCCCTGACTTTGAGCGTGTGTGTGTGTGTGTGTATTGTGAATTGTATCTTGTTTGCTGAATGGTGAGCATCACATATTATCTTTCCTAAATGCAGCATAGTATATCTGTATATGATTAAGGCTCATGTCATTTATGATGCAAGACAGAATATGTAGCAAAACAATACTGGACCATCGTCAATATATAGGATTGCTAGATGTCCTTTATTGTAAGGATGTCCCTTATTTGAGGTTGGAAAGCTTTCCCTTTTATATAAACGCAACATGGTATAAAAACAATCCTGTTTTTTGAGAGATTGTCCCTTTATAAAAAGAGAAATGTATGCAATGTGAAATTTTTAAAAATGGGCAATATAGAAATTGTACTGGGAAATACATGGATAAGTTAACTGAATTCAATATTTTCATTTGATATTTAAATGGAATACAGTCTTAATAGCCATTTTCTGATTGTCATCCCCATGCACCACAAATTCCAACTGTCTCTTTTTGGTATTTTGAAAGCCTGGAACACAATCAGTATACCATGTGTACTTGGTGCTACTATGCAATTCTGGCTATACACAATTGCCAGTTGTCCTGAGACTGTTCTTATATTTAGCATGTACACCCACTCAGTGACAATGGGCAAGTCACACTCTCTCAGCCTCAGAGGATGGCAATGGCAACCCCCCTCTAAAGAAACTTGCCAAGAAAACCCATTGATAGGGTCCTCATAAATTGGAAACAACTTGAAGGCATACAACAATACAACAACAAAGTGTGATTAAGGGCCTAAATACTCTTAAGGCCCCAGATCCCATGTGATCTTGAGAGCTAAGTGGGGTCAGCCTTGGTAAGTACTTGGATGGAAATCTGCCAAAGAGTACCAGGTGCTCTGGGCTATATTCCAGAGGAAGAAACTGTTAAAGACTACCTCTGAGTATTTGTTGCCTAAGAAATTCATGGGGTTACCATAAATCAACAGGTGACTTGAAGGCACAAAGTGAAGTTATCTTTCCAGACAGGAAGCAATAAATAAGTATCTCTGTTGATGGCTCTTGTTGCCCAGCCTTTTGAGGATTTTGATGCAGACTTGTTTGTGCACAGAATATTTGAAATCATGACGCTAGATGGCAGTAAAAGTGCAACTGAATATTTTTGGGCAGCACTCATAACCAGCAGGATAGTTCTAAAACAGGACAGGATTATCACTCTGTGGCAGCTTGCCCTCAAAGGTTAGTTGGAGGACACTAGAATATTATATGGAATTGTAGTATAATGTAAAATAAAATGGAATAAAACACAATTGGACAGCAAAATGATATTGTATGTAGTTGTATGTGTTTCTCTCTTTTCTCTCTCTCTCTCTCTATATATATATGTGTGTAAGAAATTTTCTGTCTTTCAATTTTTCTTTCATATTTTTTCCAATATGCAACATTTCTGTTAGTTTCAGTCTGATGAGCTAGCACAATATTGTATACCTCACCTATTGATACAACAGGACATTCTTTATACAAGATTGTAGTGTTGCTTAACTATCAGAAACTGTTTACTCTACTTGAGTAAACAGGTATAGTAAATTGGTCTTCTGCTAGAAACAGAAAGACAGGGGGAAATATGTTAGGTAAAAATCACTTGCATACTTCTGAATAAACTTAGAAATCAAATGGTAAGGGGTCCTTTTATAGACTGGGAAGCTTTTCTTAATGTGGAGAATGTTAAAGCCCAAGGATCTAATTCAGGACAAATGCTTTTTAACTTGCTTATTTATGGTTGAGCAGTGAGATGGCCAGGTTTGATAGTAATACTGAAATATTTAGGATTGTTAAAAGCAAAAGGCCTCTGTATGTCTTTATGTCCCTGTGTAAAGAAATTGTTGGGGTACAGGAGTACAGGAGTGGAAAAGAATGAATTATGTTCATGATTTACTCATGAGTGTCCCTCAAGCATATGTATGTCATTGTGGGAAGAGAATGCTGGAGTAGAGAGGCCATTGATCTAATCCAGTAGAACGCTTTATAAATACCCAAGGACTTCTAATATAGAAAATGAGGACAGTTGACTCTCCGTTTTTGTGAACTTGAAGTCCACAGTCTTGATTATTCACAGAGGGGTGAATAATTTTGGAAAGACTGAAAGCCTTGAGAATGCCAAACTAGATGTGTATTATTCAGGAATGCACAGTATTTCCTTCTTGATCAGAAAGTGGATTTTAAAAGGAGAAATCAGCCTGGCACTAATGAGGACAACAACTGCTTGTTTGTCACACAACTTTATTTTGTTAAAAGTAATAGAGGTCCTGTTTTCATCAGTACTCTACAATAGTTTCTTATTTTTCCCACTGTAACAGTTTGTTTCCACTTGTAATTCGTAAGTTGACAAAGACTTCTGTATAACAAGGAGAAACAATGTTTTTTTTTCTAATTAATTTTTATTGAGTTTTTACAATAAAGCACATAACATCTGTAGAACAATAGCAACAACATCAGCTAACTACAAGGGCCAAGGTATGTATCTGATGAGTTGTTGTTCTGCAGCAGAATTTTTTAAAAAAAAGTTCTCAGCAAGAGCCAGAGAGTCTGTCTGTCTGTCCAAAGATCTATCTGTGAAGTAGGAGGTTGGATCTAGTGAGAGTGATGATTAACACAATCAATAAAGATCATCCAGTGTTCTTGAAATGTGTCAGTCCTTCTGTGGTCAATGCAAAACCTCATCATGGCAGACAGTTTCTCTATCAACCACATATCCCAAATTCTAGACCACCAGTTCTCAATAGAGAGGTCACCTGACTTCCAACATTTGGCTACTTCTGATAAGTAATAAGAAAAATTATCAGTTTCCTATGTTTCAAGTTAGAATTACTTTTAACAAATACAGAAAGCAAAAGCAAAATTGGACAGAAATTTACAATTTGATCAGTGACACATGAAATTTGATAGAGAACTGCATCCCAGAATTTTCTCACTTTAGGACATCCAATCCACATATGCATAAAAGAACCTCTAGATTTAAAGCCCCTGCAGCAATCCAGAGAGAGCATTTTAACCATTTCAGACAGTGTTGCAGGTGTGAGATACCACCTATGGATGGTTTTCACAGTATTCTCCCTCACAGATATTGAATGGAATTTGTATGGGGGTAAAGACCAAATATGAGCCCATGCAGTATCTGAAATTGTGGTTTTCAATTCATCTTGCCAAAATGAGTGCATATATTGGCCTTTCCCATATGTGTGTTCCAGGAGATGAATGTAGATAGTTGCCACTGTCCCTTTAGTATGAGAAGTGGAAGTCAAACAAATTTTTCAAAAAAGGAGAGCCTCCTGCTGAGGCTAGGTGTGATTCAAAGGAAGTAATTTGGTGTACTTGAAGTCAGGTAATTTTGGTTTGTCCTAGGGGAGTTTTATGGTGGTGGAGGGCTTTGATAATCCACCAGAGAACAGATCTAAGGTGTGGTAGAGTCCACATCTTCTCAGTAACATTAGTGGAAATTGATCATCTAAGTGAGAAAGAGGATAGAAAAAAAGGGGAGGTTAATGGGAGAGGGCTATGGAGCTAGTATGTGTTTCCATTTATGCCAGATGAGTAGGGAGCTAGATAAAAATGGATTTGATGCCCTACTAATTTTCTGTTTTGAAGTTTTCATGTAGAGGCAAGTACCCATCTGGTAGCACTGTTGTCCTTAATTAATTGAATAATTTGGCTGAGTTGGAAAGCCTGGGAATATAGTGCAATATCTGGAACTGCCATACCACCATTTTTGGAAGTGATGTGTTCAGTGGATTTGGGAAATCTAAGTCTCTTTTTATTGAAAATAAATTGATCAATTAATTTTTGCCATTTCTTGAATCTAGATAGGGGATGAGTCAGTGGGATTGTTTGAAACATGACAAAGAGTAGAGTGATCATGAACATCTTGACTAATGCAATCCTGCCAAGGATGGAAAGATTTAAAGCCTTTCATTCTTTAGATTTACATAGCATCCATGTGTCTATTGGGTCAAAATTTTAGGATGTCTGAAAAAACTGCTGAATGTCTTTCATTATGATTATTACCAAATAGGAAAAACCTGAGGGACAAAGTTGCAAGCCCATTAGGTCCTGCCAGGATTTTTGCTGTTGGTATGAAGTGTTTAGAGCAGGGGTAGGCAACCTTTTTGAGCTGGGGGCCGGGTTGCTGTCCCTCAGACAATTGACGGGCCGAAGCACCAAAAATAAATAAATAAATAAATAAATAAATAAATTAAAATTAAAATTAAAAAAGAATTAAAAAATTTAAAAAAATGCATGCACACTCTCTCAGCCCCAGAAAAGCCATGGCAAAACCCCTGTGAAGATTTTGCCAAGAAAACCCCAAGAACAAGTAATAACAACAATAATCAATATCATCATGGGGGGGCGGCGGCAGTGGGGGGGCGGCGGCGGCAGGACCGGTTTGGGGCCGGTCCAAAGGCCTTGCTGGGCCGCATCCGGCCCCCGGGCCTTAGGTTGCCTACCCCTGCTTTAGAGCCATTAATGTGGATTTGTTAAAGTTAATTTTTAGACCTGAATAACTACCAAAGGACTCAATTGTCTTTTTTAGAGGCAGAAATGATGATTCTGGGTGTGATAAAGCAAAAAAATCAACACATCATCAGCATAAAGCACAAACTTACAGTGTTGGTTGTTGATGTAAAGGCCAGTGATATCAGCATTATGCTGAATCATGTTAGCCAAGGGTTCTATTGTTAGTGCAAATAGGAGGGGTAAAAATGGGCATCCTTGTCTAGTGCCCCTGTAAAGTGCAAAAGGTGTTGAGTCAAGGCCACTGACCAACACCGCCACCTCTGATTTTTCATAGATAAGGCGGAGTGCTCCTATGAAGCCACCTCCAAAATCCATTCCTTGAAGGACCCCAAAAAGAAATGGCCATTCCAACCTGTCAAAGGCTTTCAAAGCATCAAGCAAAAGTTAAGCTAGAGGAGTCTTTGGTTGGAATGGTGGATGATATTGAGTACCCTACAGACTGGATCTGCCAGGCATCTGCCCAGCATGAAGCCCACCTGATCAGGATCAATGTATTCTAAAATAAACTCATTTATTCTGGAGGCCATAATAGAAGTAAATATTTTTGCATCTTGATTAAGGAGTGCAATAGGATGGAAAGATTTAGTTTCTGGGCATTCCTGTTTGGTTTTTGGGATTGGAATTATTCAGGTTCTACACCAGGAGCATTATTAAGAATGGAGTTAAAAAGGGCAATAAGGTGGAGTGAAATTTGGTCAAATAACAATTTGTAAAATTCTTCCAAAAAGCCATCTTGACCTGGACTCTTCTGTTTCAGCTTAGATATTGTGTTTTTGACTTCATCTGGGTGAATACGTTTGTTTAACAGTGATTTATGAGAGTCTTTGAGCTTCTTCAAATTTAGAGATTGTATAAATTGGTCCATGTCCAAATTTTGTGACAGTTCAGAGGTATATAGATTAGAATAAAAAGTTTTGAAATTCTTTCATAATTTTGTCAGGAGATTTCACTATATTCCTTTCTGAGGAAGTGAGAGTGGTTATGGCGTCCCTCCCTACCTTATGCTTGACAGCTCTAGTGAGGAGTCAAGAATTGTTCTTGTTAAATTCATAGTAGTAGGATTTAATGTAATGCAAGGCAGTTTGAATCTTTCTATTGTCAAGAGCTGCCAGTTCTGCTTTTTTCCTCTGGAGTTGAATGAATACCTGTGAATTGAGTGTTGTTTTTATGAGCTAATGATAGCTTTTCTATCTCTTGGAGGAGGCTTTGCCGCATGGCTCTTTTAAGTCTCTTTTGTGTAGCCCCTCACTTAATTAATAAACCTTTGAGGACTGCCTTCATGGTATCCAATAACAAGGCCTGAGATGTCTCCAGTGATCTTTTTTCAAGGTAAAATTGTTTAATTTCATCTTGAATCTGTTTTTTTAAAACATTCATTCATGAGGAAATGTGGATTAAATCTCCATATACACGTTTTTGGTAGATCAGGTCCAAGCTGCCAGGTTAATGCTGTGGCTGCATGGTCTGAATAAATGATAGACTCTACCTATACATCAGCAGTGTTAGGAAAGGATAATTTTGGAATGATGAAGTAGTCTATTCTAGAATAGGTGTAATGTGTGTTTGAATAAAAAGTGTAGTCTCTGCATGATGGATGCAGAACTCTCCAGGGGTCTATAAATATTCATGTTAAATATTCTAATTAAGAGATCAGATACTGGTGATGTTTTCTTTTTCATCTTACTGGGGGGATCTGATTTGTCTAGTGTGTAATCTGGGACTACATTTGCATCATCCTCTATAATGATATTGCCCTCTGCAATCTCCCCTAAGTTTTGTGGGAAAGAAGTCAGAAACATGTGCTGGTCATTGTTTGGGCCGTAAAATGTGGCAAGTGTGAAGATTTCATTGGCCAGGATACCTTTCGATATTAAATAATGACCTGAAGGGTCCTGGATTACTTTCACAACCTGAAAAGGACATGTTTTATCAAACAATATCAAAGCACCTCTGGATTTGTTAGAATTTTGAGTTGTATATTGCGAGTCAAAGGGAGTTCATGCAAAAACATTTCCCATGTCCTTTCTACGCATTTCTTGTAAATATATATATATATATATATATATATATATGCTTGTTTTAATTTTTTTCAAATAATTATTAACCCAGGTATGTGGGGGGGGGGGGATTCAAGTCCTTTTACATTGAGAGAAACAATATTAATTTTGTCCACATTTGCAGTAATTAAACTCTAAGTAACAAATGCTTAAAAGAGACTTCAAAGTTTGTCTCATGTACTGTATGCAGTGCCCTTCAAACCTCAGCTTTTTTAAACATGAGTGTGGAGGAAGGAGACTCATAAGGCTCCAGCTTAAGAAATATACATCCAGTGCCCAAAAGTACAAGCAATTGTTTGAAAAGAAAGAAAGAAAGAAAGAAAAGAAAAGAAAAGAAAAGAAAAGATGGAAATATACAAGGGGACATAGATTTGGAAATAATGAGTGGAGGATAAAAGGTGCATCTTTATTGTAGAAATAGGGCCTAAGCAGACGACTAAAACAGTCGTCTTGGAGGCCCGGAAGAGGAGGAGCCACCGCACGCGCGGCGGCCCTTCCTCTTCCTGAGGTCGCCCTGAGCGCTTCCGGGCCACCGCACGCCGGACGAGTTCAGGGCGACCTCCCTCCACAGCGTCCGGACGTGCTGTGGAGGATAAGTCGCAAAAAGGGCGCCCGCCGCTTTTAGGGCGCTCTTTTTGCGACTTATGAAAGGAGTGCCTTTTTGGCGCTCCTTTCAGGGTCGCCGGGGAGGCGCCGCGGTGAGGCTGCCATAGCCCCGCGGCGCTCCAGACCAGGGCGCTCCAAACGCCCTGGTCTGCATCCCCCAATAATGTGATTTAACACCACTCTAAGTGCTGTACTCCATACTTTGGAATCCTGGGATTTGTAGTTTGACAAGATTTTAGCCTTCTCTGCCAAAGCATGCTGGTGCCACACAAAACTAAAAACTGTAGGATGTAGCCACAGCAATTAAACGGTGTCAAACTGAATTATTTTTAGAGTGTATATGCACCCACAGTCTGACTATTTGCTAACAGTGGCCAGAATCCACTGGCTTTGCTGGAGAAGTGATGTCCATGGCAGAAGCAAATGCAGCAGTGATGGGAAGAAAATAACAGTGCCGGTAGGAGTGGAGAAGAATTGAAGAAAGAGCTAGCAGATGCACATGGCCTGTAACATTTCACTGATTTAAACCATGAGGCAAACCATGGGGCAAAGGAAAGTCAGAATGTAGACAAGAAGCCAACGTTATTAACAAGGAAACATAATCTAGGAGAGGTTGAAGTTTTTATAATAATAATAATAAAATTTATTTATATCCCGCCCTTTGGAAATCCAATCAGGGAGGCTTACAACCATAAAAACATATACAATACCCATAAAAACATATACAAAACAACAAACCCCCTCCCCCCCTTAAAACAGTATTAAATCAATAAGAATTTAAAACAACAATTCAATTAAAAATTACCAGTACATACCAATATGTATAAGCCCAGCAGCAATAATCCAACCATCCTTTGATGGGGCCATGTAAGGATTACTGGAGTGGGAGTACCCGAGGCCACAGAAATTAGTCTGGGAAGGCCTGCTGGAAGAGATCTGTCTTGACAGCCCTTTTGAAGCTGTCTAATGATGTTAACTGACGGATCTCATCTGGCAGGTCATTCCAGAATCTAGGGGCGATGACTAAAAAAGCCCTCCGGGAGGTAACCACAACCTCGATTTCTGGGGCTGCAGCAGATTCCTCCCGGAGGACTGGAGAGTGCGGGGAGGATTGTATGGGAGAAGGCGGTCCCTGAGATAGCTTGGACCCAAGCCATTTAGGGCTTTAAAGGTAATAACCAACACCTTGTACCGGGCCCAGAAGCTGATAGGCAGCCAGTGGAGGGACCTTAGAACTGGAGTAATGTGGTCCCTCCGAGATGTTCCCGTAACAAGCCTGGCTGCCATATTTTGTACCAGCTGTAATTTCCGAACCAGGCACAAGGGTAGCCCCATGTAGAGCGCGTTACAAAAGTCAAGGCGTGAGGTTACCAGCACGTGCACAACAGTCTCGAGATCCCTTACTTCCAGAAAAGGGCACAGCTGGCGTATCAGCCGAAGCTGATAACAGCCGCTCTTGACCATCGCATTTACCTGATTTGTCATCAGGAGCAACAAGTCAAGAAGCACCCCCAGACTGCGAACACAGTCACTGGAGGAGAGTGTGACCCCATCAAGGACTGAAGGTTGCAACCCAATTCTTGGTTTCGGGGCCACTACCGTGAGCACCTCCGTCTTGTCTGGATTCAACTTCAATCTGTTTTTCCTCATCCAGCCCATTACCACTTGAAGACATTCATTGAGAGAAGAGATGCCATTGGAATTCGAAGCCAATGAACGAGACACAGAGAAATAGATTTGGGTGTCATCAGAGTACTGATAACACTCAGCACCATAACTCCGTATTATCTCACCCAGCGGCGTCATATAGACGTTAAACAATATTGGGGACAAAATAGCCCCCTGAGGGACCCCACAAATGAGGTTCGTCTTACAAGAGCTACAGTCTCCGAGCAGCACCCTCTGGGACCTACCCAAGAGGAAGGACCGGAACCACTGTAAAACAGTGCCCCCGATACCTAGCTCCCTCAGGCGGTCCAAGAGAATGCCGTGATCTATTGTATCGAAAGCCGCTGAGAGGTCTAAGAGCACCAACAGGGTCACACTACCCCTGTCAATGCTCAGCCGCAGATCATCGGTCAAGGCAACCATGGCAGTCTCCACCCCAAAGAATGTCCTAAAGCCGGTTTGAAATAGGTCTAGATAATTGGTTTCATCCAAGACAGCTTGGAGCTGAAGAGCAACCGCCATCTCAATCACCTTGCTCAAGAATGGCAGCAGTGATACAGGCCTATAATATCTCATATCCAGGGAGTCTAGGGAAGGTTTTTTCAGGAGCGGCCTAACAGCTGCTTCCTTGAGACAGGATGGAACATGTCCTTCCCTAAAGGATGCATTGATGATATCCGTAAGGAATCTCCTCAATGCATCCCCTACCTGGACGGCCAGCCATGATGGGCAAGAGTAGAGAGGGCAAGTCGTCTTCCTTACCTTACCAAGCAGCTTGTCCACGTCCTCGGTACTCACAGATTGGAACTGATCCAGTATAACTACATCGGCGGAGTTGCTGGACACCTCGCCTAGTGACTCTGTTCCAATAGTGGCGTCAAGATCAGCTCTTATCTGAGAGATTTTATCTGCAAAAAAGTTATTAAATGCGTCACAGCAGGCCATTGTCGGGTTAAGTAGGGGATTTGGCGCAGGAGTCACCTGCGTCATCTCCCTCACCACCTTGAACAGCTCTGCTGGACGAGACTCTGCAGACGCAATACGTGCAGAGGAGAAAGTTCTCTTCGCTGCACGTATTGCCTCCCAATAGGAACAAAGAAAATTCCTATGGTGAGTTCTGTCAGATAAGAGTCGAGTTTTTCGCCACCTGCACTCTAGCCGTTGTCCATACTGTTGTCCATTTTTGTGTGAACATAATGAGAAGATCCCTCCTCTTGTCTTGTTCTCTCTCCTCTCCTCTCCTCTCCTCTCCTCGCTATTGAGTTAATTGACTAACAACAGCTTTTGTACTTTTAACTCAGTTTGCAGATATTGAAATAAGCTGAGGACAAAGGGAACACAGGAAGGGCGGGACTTCCTGCCCTCCCAGCCAATCATGGCATCAGCCTCTCAAAATGGGCAGCGCAACAGAGAGCCCCTCCCGATGCATCGGGAGTTTTTCTTTGCACCGGCACAAAAGAGTCTGCACGCCGTCTTTTTGGTTAAGAAAATGGCCACAACTTTATTTATCTGTACAGGGTTAACAACAATATCTTTCCAATAATACATTATTAACCTGACTATAACTTCGTTGTTGACACATGTGTCCATGCATGTGACTTAACACCTGATGTAATCATCAACTTTAACCAAGTCAATCAGAGACAAGACATGCCCTCACAAGCATATGTCAAGAAGGTTCTCACAGAAATTGTTAAACATGTCAACACATCATCCCCTCCCCATACCAAATTAGACGTCAGCACCAAATGTATGACAGAAGCAAATTATGATGTCATCATTAAGGTTGTCGACGTAAGAGAATTTTTTAAGCTGTGGGTGTAAACCCTTCATCCCCATTAATGAATCAAGTATAGTAAATTCAAATATCTGAATTATCCCCGGGGGGTCCCTGCCTGCCACAGGAGGGGGTCAGCCTAGCTTTGCATCCCTTCCCCCCCAGAAGAATCTGCTTAATATTACAAGCGATGGAATCCAGGTATACATCGCAGCCCACCGGGGAGACATGAACCCCATTACTCCTGTACAAATGTGGTTAATGAACTTTAATTCATGGTCTAAAACAAAAGCCCCCAATTCTCCCAACTTCTTGCAAACAGTTCTGTTCACCCAACAATGAGCCGCATTGACAGCAGAGTCCTTTCTTGCATCCAGACAATTTTGACGTGGCAAAAATTTGGTCCATAAAACAACTGTTTTGGGGAATCGCCGTTTGATTTCCTGCAAGTCCCTTAGAATCCTTTTGACCAGCTGCAAACTGGTAAGCTTCACTAAGTCATTCTCTCCCAGGTGAATAATAAGAATCTTAGGGGGTGGAAAAGTCGCTGTCAATTCAATAATACGCAGGAGAAGAGCTTCCCACAGCATGCCTCTATGGGCAAACCAGTGGATAGGCCCGACTTCCTCCAGCCCCAAGTTCGGATCTTGGCCTGACTGGATGATATGGCGCTCAGCTCAAAAAAACAGGCTGTGCACGACTATCCACATGTCATCCTGTTCTTGGCCTACTCAACAAAAAGATACATTAGTTGTGAATGTATGACCCCCTCAGCTTCCAATATCAAATCCAGAACTAAACCACTATGAACGAATATAAGATTTGAACATTCTAGAGCACCAACGCCCAATCCTTCGGATCACAGCATCGCTTAAGCCATGAGCTGCAGCAGCGGTCGCTGCTCTAATTTGAAAAGAATGAGAGGAGAATTGAGCTGCTGGCAAACCCGCCTGCCTCAAAGTCTCCCGCAGCACAGCTTGAAATTGAAACTGTGTCAACGGAAGGCCCAACACATGAAGAAACAAATAACTGGGACCAGTCGGGCACAATCTGAGATAGTCAAACAATGCCGAAAAAGGGCAAATCTGACCTTCAGGTGCCTTGGACAAAACTATAGTTTGACCCCTAGCCAACTGATCTGTCTTTGAATGTTTAAAACACACATGCCTGACGTGTCAGAGTGGGAGCTAGGAACAAGTTCACTAATTCTAGTGGCGGTGAAAAAGGCCAAAGAAAAGGCCACCCGGAAGAAAATAACCTCCTCGGGTGAAGAACACACTGCTTGTAGAGATTGCCAAATCTGAATCAGAATTGTATCTGTAACTGGTAAGCAGTTATCCCATGCCACAGGAAGCTCTCTAGACCATCCCTCCAAAGCCCTCCAAATGAGTACCCAGATTGTTGGGGGGCAATCAGCTCACAGTTGTAAACCGCTTAGACATCCCATGCGTGATATGAAGCGGTATATAAATGAAGCTGCTTTGCAAATCCTAAAATCAACCATAGGATCAGTAATTCCCCCACCCGAGAGTAAAAGACCAGAGTTGCCAAGTTTTCCCTAATGGTAACCAGGGACAACCCAGACTGTCTAAGGTGAACTGCAAAACGAGTATAATCTCCACCCGCAGGGGCCAAATCTCGACTTCCCCCCACATTTGTCAAGAACTGTCTGAAAGCTCGCATTGCAAGCTGGTAAGACTTGCGTGTGGAAGGAGCGACGGACTGAAGAATCGCCCTGTCAATCTCTACTCTCCAAGGTTCCATAAATGGGTTGGCACTTCCAACAGTTGTGCTGCTGCTTCTGGGGCCAATTGTCAGAACCTGCAAAACTGAAAACACGAAAGGGCATCTGCCAAAGGATTTAATAAGCCAGGCATGTGGTGAGCCTGGAATAAGACATTGTACTTCAGACACTGCGCAACCATAGACTTGACCAATGTCATCAGCCTTGGGGATTTGGAGCTCTGTGAATTAATTACATGAACTGCTTGGTTGTCACATCAAAACCAAACAGTTTTCTGTGCAAATTGCATTCACCATAGGTGAACTGCTACCACAATAGGGAACAGTTCAAGAAAAGTAAGATCCTGTGTCCAACCATTATTCACCCAAAACTGAGGCCAACTCTCAGCCATCCACTGACCTTTCCAATATACGCCAAAACCGTGGGCACCAGAAGCATCAGAGTGAACCTGAAAGTCTGCCTTTAAAAGCATTTCAGTCCTCCAAAATGAAACACCATTGAATTATTCCAAAAATGACTCCCAAATCCTCAAATCCTCCCATATCCACTTGTAATTCGAATGTGGTGATGTGGCGCAGAAACCCCCTTCGTGGCATTGGAAAGACAAGCACAAAAGGCCCATCCCAGAACTATAACCTTACAAGCAAAATTCAACAAACCTGTTAAAGATTGAAATTTGTGCAGCGTGGCCTTATTCCTACCTCTCATTATCCTCACCTGATACCTCATTAGATCTAATTTTTCACTCAGAAGGTGGGATAAACACTCAACAATATCTAGCTCAATACCTAGAAAGGGCAGGGCCCTCTGTCTTCTCATCAGCCAAGGGAGCCCCCATCCCTGCCATCAAAACCTGAAAAGCAGACAAAGTATCCCAGCACCTTGTCATGCCGGGAGCCCCCGCAAACAAGAAGTCATCTAAATAGTGCGTAGTTGCATGATTGTCGGACCTCTTAACCGCACACCAGTGTAAAAAAGTACTAAATTTTTCAAAAGCAGAGCAAGAAATAGAACGCCCCATTGGCATTGCCTTATCAAAATAGTACATTCCATTGAATTGAAAACCCAGCAAATCAAAATCCTCAGGGTGTACTGGAAGGAGCCTGAAGGAAGATTTTATATCACATTTAGCCAACAGTGCTCCTTTGCCCAAGGCTTTAACCATTTGCACCACCAAATCAACTGATGCGTATTTTACAGATGCTAACGCTGGGTCAATAGCATCGTTCACAGACTCCCCTTTGAGATAGGAGCGATTATGAATTAAACAGTATTCACCTGGTGCCTTCTTAGGAACAACACCTAGGGGTGACAACCTTAATGTCGGCATTGGCAGATGTTTATGGGACCCAGATATCCTCCCTGCCGCTAGTTCTTTGGCCAGTTTATCTCTAACAATCCCTGGTAACTCCCTCACTGAATGTGCATTAGGTGCAAAACGGTGAACTCTCAAACCAGAATAGGGTATGTGAAAACCATATAAAAAACCATCCAGTAAATACTGGGAGGAATCCCGATTAGGGTAAATCTGCAACCAAGCATCTAAAATGCCCAACTTAATGGCCGTTGGTGCTTTTTCCTCCGGCTGATGTTGGATGGAGGGCGGATCCAGCCCTGGCCCTCTTACTTCTGAAGCAAGAAGTGCCTGATTGCCACCGCAGGTGTTACATCGGTGCTCAAATCTGCAGGACTGCCACTTGCACTTACCTGCGTTGAAGTCCCAACAAACTGCCAGTGCTCTTTTCTCCCCTGTGCCATGCCTCTTATACTGCCCTCTCGGCTGTGTGACCATAGGTACAAAGCCATTCTTACACTTGCTCGAAGGGGAGGCCCCTACCATGACATCTGCCCACAACTCAGCCTGTACATGCCACCATGACAAAGAACAGTCTAAGGTAGCCCGCATCTGGAACTGCTCATCGTACTGCAGCCAAGCATACCCTTTTGAATTAAAATGACAATTGGTATATGTCTTAATCATTATCTCCTGATATTTGGAAAAATCAGGAGACCTTGAGGGCTCCTTCTTCTCAATGACACCCCTGTAAATAGTGAAGCCCATCATCCAATTGACAAAATTCCTCTCCAACTTAGGGCATTTGTGAACTTGGAACTCCTTCGGTAAACTAAATACCACCCTGTCCTTCACCATAATTCTTGGTTCCGGATTGAGAAATGTTAGGGAAAACAAATCAATATACTCCCCCTTCCAAATCCTTTGTTTTGTAGCAAGTGGGAGATGTGATCCTAAAGGGGTAGACATACCCGCATAAGGGTTGCACTCGGCCACACTGTCCACTCCAGGTAGCCTTGAAGCTCCCACAGTAACAACCCCTCTGGACTCACCTACCTTGCCCGCTGAGGGCTGCTCTTCCTGAACCCCTGGTTCCTGAACCTGGCTCACCCCTGCCACCGCTGAGGGTGCACTCAGAGATAATGAGGTTGAGTGTTCAGCTCCACAGCTCTGATCAGCTTGCCCTCCAGGCACCCAAACTAAATTAGGCCAAGAAACCAATGAATTAGTTGAAGCAGACAAACCTGAGCTGGTCAACTGCTACGAAGCATCTGCCAATGCTTGAGAAGTTCTCAATGAGTGTAGTGCAACTGGAGCTCGATTGTTCTGTTGCAGGGTGGAAGAAGCACCTCCTAACCCCCTGTTCAATGTCACTGTGGTTTCAGGAGTCGGCCCACTTCTCTGGCCTGAAACCACCGCCCTTTGGACCAAGGTGAACAAATCTGCCAATGTAGGCTGTTCAGACACAGGGGCAGCCGCTCCCTGGTGTTCCAAACCTGGAAACTTTTTAAGCAGTTCCTTCACAGCAGCTAAAGTTGGCTGCCCAACCTCCATAGCTGACGTAGTCAGGGGACCACGTGATGTATTGTCCACAGACGTACCAGGTGAGAATGCCTCCTGCACCTGTGTAATCTGAAACCCTCCAATTTGATCATCATTAGGAGCTGGAATAGCTGAGGTTCCAGAACTAACATCCTGAACCCCCCTTTGAGCCAATTGCTCACACATTGACACACATGCCTGCATAGTGCAACCCAACTGGGCCAGGTGTGCAACAATTTCATCATCTCTACACTGGGGCTTAGACACACGTTTAGCTGCCGGCGGACCATCACTAGGACCAGCGGCCGCCATACACTGCTTACACTGAGACTTACTGCGAGGCATAATGTCCAATTTACCCAGACTAAAATTACAAGGCCCTTGGGTTGTAGCGTTCCTGTTAAGGGCTAAACCCCTTCAGCCAACAATCAATATATGGAGGTTCTCTTAATAGAATAATAAGCCCAGAGAAATGAAATGCCCCAATCAAGGAGAATCTGCCCTGAAAATGCCTTAATCAGGGACAGCCATCAATTCCAATCACGGGTCCCCAAGTATAACCACCTGTCCCAAGCAGGGACTAACACCAGGCCCCAATGGCCTTATCCTGTCCCAAGAAGGAACAATGAATCCAAGCCTGAGGGTCCCAAGCAGGGACAGAACCCCAATGCTAACGGCACTGGCTCCAACTACCAGGACCAGGCCAGACCAGGCCTGTCTCCTCCCCCAGGAGACCAGGCCTTGAGGGGGCTACCCCACCCCTCTTTGCCTTGACCGGACCTCTCCCTCCCGGTGTGGGATTAGGCTGAGCAAAACCACAGCCCCAAGAGATCACCTCGGCCTCCCCCAAAGTCCCTCCCAATGCGATCAGGCCCCCCCAATCAAGGAACTAGGCTGGGCAAGGCTGCAGCCCCAGAAATCACCTCCTGTCGAGGAGTTCAGGCCTCCACAGTCTCCCCCAAGGCCCCTCCAAAGGAGATCAGGCCTCTTGGTCCCCTAAAAACAGGTCGCACCAAACCTCTACATTCCCCCTTCTCTAAGCGGCCTTTTTGGAGAAGGCGCAGTGGGACTCGAACTCTCAGCCTCGGCTTCCTCCTCCACTGGTTCTCCGGCCACTCAGCCCTCTGCGTGACCCCTTGCTGCTCCAAATGCTCGGCAGCCGACTAACACACTCGGCTGCTTGAGCAAAAATAGCTGCCACCACGTTGCAGCAGGGGACTATATAGTCCCCAAATCCCGCCCGAAATCTCACGAGACTAACCGGTCTCGTGAGATTATGTGACCTATTGGGGATCTCACAAGATCCCCCTGATTGGCTGGGAGGCACAGGAAGGGTGGGACTTCCTGACCTCCCAGCCAATCATGGCATCAGCGTCTCAAAATGGCTGGCGCAACAGAGAGCCCCTCCCGACATGTTAGGGGGGATTCTGTTTGAACATTCGACTATGAATGTTGAGACCAGGGTTTGAATCACTGCTCAGTCATGAAAACCCACTGGGTAAACTTGGGCAAGTCACACTCTCTTGGTCTCAGAGGAAGGCAAAGACAACCCCCCCCCCCGAACAAATCTTGCCAATAAAATTTCATGGCCTTGGAGTTGTCATAACTTGGAAATGAATTGAAGGCAACAACAACAACAGCAAGAACATGGGATGACAGAGGATTAAGATAGTTGGACAAATCAGGATAGTTGGAGAGTATATAAGAAGCAAGGGAAAGGGGATGCTGCTAGCTTTAAATTAACTGTTCCCCCATAGGCAATTTCCCAGCCATTCCTTCTGCACTGCTTTCATTCTGTGGGAGCCAAGCACTGAAGATTCCACTTCTGCTGCCTCTAAGGACTGATTACATAAGGTTCTGCGATGTGAGCAGCACAGCACTATTGACATTGGAACCCAGCCAGTGCAAGTAAGTGTGATGTTTCAGCCAGATGTTGCACAATACAGATTAAGACACAGGCCTGCTTCTCCTGTTCATGTTTGCTACTAATTTAAAAAAATAAATTGCCAGAGCACTGCATTGAAAAACATTATATTTGCAGAAATATAAGTGTTCTCTTTCCATTGTTGGTTCTTGCAGGTTTTCAGGTTACTTCACACATATTTGTCAACCATGGCAGATTTATGTGGAAATTCTGCTAAAGAATGGAGCTGGTAAGTACCCATGGACATCTTTCTGGTAGTTGGTGGTTTCTGAGTCTTTCAAGTTCAGAGTTCTGGGAACCATACTCAGAAGAATAGGGATCACTTTGGGACTGACTTTATTTCTCTGCCCAACATTGTAAGGCTATGGGACAGCATGAAATGAGTACACCATAAACAATCAGGACAGAGAAGACAGTGATTTAGAGCATTGATTTCCAACCTTTGGTCCTCCATTTGTTTTGGACTTCAGCTCCCAGAAGCCCCAGCCAATTTGTGCAAAAGAAACTATGGCAACTGAAGTACAAATCTTCTGGTCACTCTAAAGTTGGAAACCACTGGTCATTGCTCAGTCTTACCAGGAAGGTCTTGCCAAGGGTTTCACATGGGCTTCTAGTCTGGACTAGAGTACACTATTTCCTGCAGTGTACACTATTTAATTTTTTCTTTATAAATATTCATTTCTTCTGCCTCACCTTTTTATCTCCTCCTCCAAAGTATGATGAATATTGTCAGTGAGTTACATATGGGCTTTCTTGTAGACAAAAATAAAAACATTCATTCACTGAGCACTTCGAGATGTTTCTCCCTTTTTCCCCCTTGTGAATTTCAGAAACATAAGCCTCCAAATGCTTTCTGACCTTATGACTGTGACAACAGTCAGTAACAGCTCAGTGTAATATCAAATCCCCATTCATGCAACTCCTTGGCATATTTCGATATGAAAATATAGCCTACTACTAAACATCTTTTGAGCAGAAGTAGTAAGCCAACATTGTCACATATCAAGCCTTCCCCCACTGAAACCTGTTTAACAGCAGTCACCATAATGTGGAAATGGAAATGAGCCACAGTTTCCATAAGACATCTGAGTATTCAGAGAAGTTTGGAGGTGGATGTTAGATTTTTGCTTTAGCTTTCTTTCAAAATAATGGTGTTGTAGGTCAAGGTGTTAGTGTATGTGCTCCATTTTTCTTGTATACTTTAGCCATGTGGAGTTCCCTATGACCCCAGCCTGACCCTTGGGAGATGGCAGCCATAATCCCCTAAATGTAAGGTCAGGTAGGCACTGTTGAAGTTGCTCAAGACCACTAGAGATTTCCTGGACAGGCAGATTTGGGAGTTGCCCTTGGGAATATCCCATCATACTGGAAAAGATACACAATGGTGTTTGTTTGTCTTAGGGCCTAAGCAGACGGGTGGCCATGGGCCGCCCCGAGAAGCTGTGGATTGGGGCCGAGGTAGCCACACTCCTCGGCCCCAATCTTGGCCTTTTTGGGCCCTGGAAGGAGAGCTAAAATAGCGGTCCTTCTGCAAGGTGCCGAAGGTATGCCGCAAGAGGCATTGGGCGCACCTTTGGCATCTCTTTCGCTGAAGCGTGTGTGGACTCTGCAGTGGAAGTACATCATCGGAGCGCCCGTCGTGTGGAGTGACGGGCGCTCCGATGACGTGTTCAGGAAGGGGTTGGGGCACCCAGCATCCCCTTCCTTGCCTCCAAGATGGCACAAAGCACTGTCTGCTTCCCCCCTTAGTCTCACACTTAATGGGACAGTGATCAGATTTGATTGCACCCCTTTCTCTAGCTTCCCTTCCTTGATAGTTTTGAAACCAAATGCATTGTTTAGACTATGCCCATGCTTAAGTAAACAATGGTAAACCCATCAAGCCTTTGTCCACCTATTGTTGACTCATGGCTAGAAGGCAGAAATCGCCCTTAAAAACCCCTGGATTTTGGCAGACCTCGTGCTACCTTAGAAGTGCATGCTGAATCTCTGTCGGTCTGCGCTCTGAGATAGTTCCTGTGACCCCCCCCCCCCCCCGCTTGCCGATCATGCTCTTCAACTGAATCCATCTGAATTCACTGCCAGAAGTCCAGAGAAGTCTCTTGAGCATAAGTATCTCCCTCTATCCTGGTTTCCTTCTATGCTTTCCCCACTCTCTCCTGCTCATCCTTCTAGTGTGCGTGTGTATGCTTTATTGGTTGTTTGCTCATTGTGTTAATAACTATTTTAGACTTTAATTCTTAAGTCTCTGGTATACAGCTGGAGAGGTCCTGGAAGCGAAGTTGGGCACTTCACTTTCGCACATTTGAGCTAATTATAAATTCCCCCAAATTAGGCTTGTTTTCCAACAGATTGGTGGAGAACGTGGGGCATCCCTGGAATTTAGGCACCCCAAACTGATCCCTTGGGCTGTTTAAATCTCGGCACGTAGGAGAAATAAGGTTCTAGGCAAAGGAGATGCTGACGCAAGTATCAGGAAGGTATGTGATTGGAAAACTTGGGTTGGCCATTCCTTTTCTTGCCTTTTCTATTGTGGGTTGGTAGAGAAGAGCCAGGTTCCCCCCCCTTTCAGGTCCCCCCCCACAATCCAACTGCAGACAGTCCCCAAAATCACCTTGGACAAGCTAAGGTAGATGAAGGGAGGAGACGTCCTCATCTGAAGCTACCCAGGTGGAAGGCTGGCAAAAGTTAGCGAGGGCAAGGAAGCCTAAAGCAGCTAACTGAACCCTGGCGAGGAGTGGGAGAGCTCTAGAGCAGCCAGTGGGTCTAGAGAAAACTGGTGAGGGGTGAGAGAGCCCTAGAGCAGCCAGTGGGTCTAGAGAAAAGTGGGTGAGGGGCGAAGTAGCTCTAGAGCAGCCATCGGGATCAGAAATAGAGCTGGTAGGGGCGAGGAAGCTCTAGTGCAGCCAGCGCAGTTGTGAAGAGAGATAAATTTGAGCTGGTAGGGGCAGGATAGCCCTAGTGCAGCCAGCATAGATAAAATCCAGTTGGTAAGGATAAGGAAAGTCCTAGTGGGGGCAGCAAGGAAGAGACCTTTTTTCCAGGAGAAGAGAAAAAGAGAGCAGGGAGGAGATGCTCCCAGAGACAAGGCTAGAGGCCAGTAGAAAAACTGTTTCTGTATGCCAAGGAACCTATTAAGGTCATGGCATGTTAAGCCAGTGAGCGTTAACTCCTAGCTTCCCTCTCGGGTACACCTTTAAAGGTCACAGTCCATCCAGCCAAGTGGGTCTAAACCCCAAGCTTTCCATTGCTGGTGTGCCTGATAAGGAACCCCAATCTGGCTGTCTAGGTTTTAACCCCAGCCTGCCTAACAGTAACTAAGAGTGAATGCACGTTGGAGGACAGTCCTCCAAAAAAAGGAAAGGAAACCCTGAAGCCAGAACCCGAAAGGTTGCCTGGCTTTGAACTTTCCTCTCAGTTGAGAGGTAGAGAAGCTCCAAGAGCAAGTGGTTTTAAACCAGGCTCTCCACTAGAGAAACCTTTTAAGGTCTCCAACTTGGGCTGAACTGGGTCTAAACCCTGAGCCTACCATTTGAAGCAGTCAGGAAGCTTTAAGAATGGGGGGGAATGGAGGTAGCCAACGTGTTTAAAGAGGAGCAGGTCCAAAACAGACTGCAGAAGTGGATTCTTAAAAAGGGGCCCAATCCATGGATGCCTGGAGGGTTCCTCACTGAGGATCCATTTGCAACTCTCTTGGAGACCTACAACCTTAAAACAGCAAAGAAGGGAATAAAAGGCATTCCCGAGGCAGAAAATGATAGGTGGGCATTGTGGGGTATTTGGGTGCTGGCCCACGATGCCGTAGAAGAGTATAAGAAATTCAAATTGGAAGTAGAGGTGTCTCGAAGGCAGATTGATGATATGGCCACCCAGATTAGGGACAAGATAGCCAAGAAGATCCTGTTGGCATACACAGCCAACGAAGCCAACCAAAGGGCAGAAAGAATAGAGAAGGAAAATTTGAGATTAAGGGAAAAGGTAGAACAATTAGAGACAAAATTTAATCAAGCTAAACAAGCCCCATACTTCCTGCTGGCCAAACAAACAGAATGGGCAGTATTGGGTGACCACACTGCCTGCGAAACCCACATAAAAGAATTAGAGGCTAAATTAAATTTAAGGCATGCAGTAGTGGCAACTGTATTCCTGGAAATCTTGGAGTCTGCCACTCAAGCAAATGTCCTCCAGGACCATCCCATGCCTGGAGAGGCCAGAAAGCCCCCTCCTTCTAATAAAATAGAGATTGGACAATTGGAAAGCCAAACGAGCCCTCTTGAGGTAGAAAATTCCATTCTAACAGCCACTCTTAAAGACGCACTAGACAGAATCCAGAAGTTGGAGGCAAAACCCAAATTTTCTATTAATGAGTCTTCTTGCATAGCACAGCTAATGGGAACTTTAAATTCACAAACCTATTTGACATGGCTAATGAATGTATCAAACTGTTGCCCAGTGCACGAGGTCCAGATCTCACTCAAATTGCTAGAATGGGTATGTGCCCTGGGGACAGACAAATTTTGGCATCAGCTGCAATGGTTCAGAACCTCTTATCTAAAGACAGCTATTCCTGGATGAGAGAAATTGTTTCCCTTTTAAAGCTAGGCGAAACTTTCAGGGAAATATACTATACAGAGAGGCAATCCAAGAATGAAATCCCAGAGAAATATATTGCCAGGAAAATGTTTCTAGCTACTTTGTCTGATGATGTAATACCTGATGCCCAAGGACAGGTTGTGTGGGACAATGAGGCATTTTTCAGAAAATTATACTCAGGATTTCACCCCCAGACCCAAAAGTGCTTGCAACGTGAGGGAATGCCATGCTTCCCACACTCCTGGAAATTCTTTCCCCAACTCCTGAAGGGGATCTCTGATTATTTTCCGCAAGGTCTTAGCATGGAGACAAGAAAAGACCCTAGAGCGCAAAAGACAAGCCATAAAAAGCCCACTAAATAAAAAACCCACTCAGCCTTCCCTCACTCCCCAAAGGGAGATGGAAACATCAGAGGAATCCACTCTTCATGGTGAAACCCTAAAGAGACCTCACTCCCCTCATTCCCAAGAGTCACAGAGGTCCTACACACCTCAGAAAGGCTGACCCAAGTCCAAAGAAAAATTTCCCCTTTTCTTCCACTACTGTTCAGACTACAGTCCACAAACAGAGAGACATTTGCAAGCCAGCCATGCCAGAAAAAGGGACCCCAAGAGGTCATCCTTCCCAACCCCAGCACTCCTGGCAAGATAAGGCAAGGGAGGCAGAAGTAGGCTCCCATCCCCATGGAAAAAAATTGGAATGGAACCAGTCGGTGTAGAAGGCCAAGACCCAGCTTCTTAGAAGAGATAGTGGAGATGGCTGACACTGTCTCAGCTTCATTTTCCCCAACCCTGGAGGTGAGGTGTGTGCCCCAGCTTCCCCTGTCCTCACTATAATTGATAGCCCTTGAAAGGGACTCTTAGAAACTGCCCTCTAATGACAACTTGAATCATGGACAGATAAAGGTTACAAATTGTCTTTTGTGAAGACACACCCAACTAAAGGTGGTAGCAAATATGGGTGTGCAACGCCATTACCCTGGTGAGATCAAACTCTTTTACCCAAAAAACCTCCAAAGCAGAATGTAAAGTCCAAAAAGGGGGAATTTATTTTAAAGAACAAAAGAAAAAGGTTTCTCCTCCCCAACTCTAACAGGCTTAAAATAAAAGGTACTTTACAGTTTACGTTTCAGCAATCTTCAGTGTTGTCATCTCTCTGGGTTTGATCTTGGTTTGATTTCCTACTCAATGAAACTGGTGCAGGGTCTTTCAGCTTCTGGTGCTCTTGACTTCTTTACTGTTGATGTTTAATAGAATTAACTGCAATTGGCTAATGTGGTAACTAAATTGGCTAAATGGTAAGTAAAATGGCTAAATGGTAAATAAATTGGCTAAATGGTGTAAGAAATGCCCTTTCCGTCTGTCTGAGCCTGTTTGCCACCAAACAGATAAAATCAAGGCTGCCTAAGAAAAACTAAAAATCCCAAGCTGAAGCAGAGCTTGCTGGGAAGGGGCAAACCAAAAACTAGAAAAATGCAGGGGATTCCTACAGCTTCTCCCACAAACTAATGCAATGGAACATTCCTATGCTCAATCATACTAAGGACTAACTAAAATGAGAGAAAATGCAGGGGAGAATTTAAAACAGTCCAGGCTGGACATCACATCCTTGCCAGGAGGCCCAGAAGCGGTTGCGGAGGAGTCAGAGGCGACGGTGTCTCCCTCTTACACCCCCGCCCTCCAGCTGTCACCATCAGCTGTGAGCCTTCCAGCCAGCCCTTAACACCGGCGGTGAGCCGACGGGCCAGGAGGCCCAGAAGCGGTTGCGGAGGAGGCAGAGGTGACGGCGGCTCCCTCTTACACCCCCGCCCTCCAGCTCTCACCATCAGCTGTGAGCCGTCCAACCAGCCCTTAACATCGGGGCTATGTAGGATTGCTTTGGCCCCATATACCGCCCTTGGAGGACTATCAGAAGTGGCCTGAACCGCCACAGCTGTGGAAGCTGGGAGGAGCATTGGCGGGAATAAAAATCCCACCAGAGTCCATCTCTCCCCCAGCATCCACATAGCGAGTGGCGGCGTTTGGGGTTGTGGAGAACTTTTTTGGCCCCGCCTGCAGCCCTGGAGGCAGGGGAAACGGAGGACTCTGGCCCTATTGGAAACATCTGGGCATCCCTGCTGCAGCCTCAAAAAGCGGCGAGAGCTCGGAGAGAGTGTGTGGCAGTGACGAGGGTGGAGGCTGCGCCACGGTGAGGAAGGTGCTGCCTCTTAAAAACATTCAGATCCATCCCTTTGCTGGGACATACAGCCACCAGCAAAGGCAGAGGTCGATCCCCCAGACCCAATACAATTCTATCTCAGCCTGTTATTAAGAACTGGCCGCAGAGGACTCAATAAGTAGGGATGTAGGCTTCAATCTTTATGTCGTTATTTTGGACCTATCAGAGCTGAGGGCATTATAGTTGATTATCAGTTGGGTTTTGACCTCTATTATTTATAGCTGAGCAAACTTCGGAACATCTTAACTGGCTCAAGCAGATTTAACCAGGCCAAACATCGTAAAACCGCTGAGTAGACGCTTAATATTTCTAATCAGCTCCAGCCCATCATCACCGGGGTGGGAACAGAAACAGGGGCGACTATAGAAGTAGCGTTGGGGAATGGGAGATATGGCTGGAACAGAGTGGACAAATGTTACAAAAGAAGGCAGGATCGCTGTCTAGTAGCCATCCCGCCTTCAGTCCCTTCTGTCTCCCAGAAGGGTTTGGGGAGCAGACCATCCATTCCGCAGAACCTCACTCTGCTCCTTTGTAATGCCAGGTCGGTAAAAAATAAGACCCATATTATCCAGGATCTTCTCCTGGATGAGGATGCCGACCTGGCTTGTTTTACAGAGACCTGGCTGGGAGAGGATAGTGCTGCCACCTGGGCACAGGCTCTCCCAGCTGGGTACTCTGTCAGTGAGCAGGTGAGGGAAAGTGGGCGGGGGGGGGGGGGGCGGTGTAGCTCTAGTTCATAAGAATACCATGACCTTGACCAGGATACCTATCCAGAACACGGACCACATCGAGTGTATATACCTAAGCCTGAAGACTAAGGATAGTTTGGGGATTTTGCTAGTTTACCGACCACCCCGTTCTCTAGCAGACTCCCTGTCCGAGCTGACACAGTTGGTCTCTGAGCTCTTGCTGGAGTCTCCCAGACTCCTAGTCTTGGGGGACTTCAACATCCCGCTCGAGACCAGCCTAACAGGTGCGGCTTGGGAGTTGATGGATTCCCTGACAAAAATGGGCCTACCCCAACTGGTCAACGGGCCCACACATTGTGTGGGTCATACACTTGATGTGGTCTTTAGTACGGAACAGGAATATCCGTGGGCGGAGGTTGTAAATACCTTCGCATTGTCATGGATGGATCATTTCCTGGTCAAGATGGAACTTAGAGCCAGCACCTGCCCTGCCAGGGGTGGTGGACCCATTAGAATGGTCCACCCTCGAAGGCTAATGGAGCCAATTGGATTCCAGAAAGCCTTAGAGGGATTAATGGTTGGGAATGCCGGTGATCCTGTCGAGACTCTGGTTGACACTTGGAATAGTGATCTTACCAGGGCCATCGACATGGTCGCTCCCAAGTGCCCTTGCCACCCCGCTCCAAATCGTAGGCCATGGTATACGCCTGAGCTCAGGAGGATGAAGCAGTATGGACAACAGCTGGAGTGTAAGTGGCGGAAAACTTGACTCTTATCTGACAGAACTCGCCATAGGAATTTTCTTTGTTCTTATCAGGAGGCAATACGCACAGCAAATAAAGCTTTCTCCTCTGCACGTATTGCTTCTGCAGAGTCTCGTCCAGCAGAGCTGTTTAAGGTGGTGAGGGAGATGACGCAGGTGCCCCCTGTGCCAAATCCCTTACTTAACCCGACGACGGCCTGCTGTGATGCATTTAACAACTTCTTTGTGGATAAAATCTCTCAGATAAGAGCTGAATTAGACACCACTATTGGGATAGAGTCTATAGGCGAGGTGTCCAATGACTCCGCCGATGTAATTTTACTGGATCAGTGGCAATCTGTGAGTACCGAGGACGTGGACAAGCTGCTTGGTAAGGTGAGGAAGACGACTTACCCTCTCGACCCTTGCCCATCATGGCTGGCCGTCCGGGGGGGATGCATTGATGAGACTCTTCACTGATATCATCAATGCATCCTTCAGGGAAGGACATGTTCCATCATGTTTAAAGGAAGCGGCGGTTAGGCCGCTCCTGAAAAAGCCTTCCCTGGACCCCCTGGATATGAAGAACTATAGGCCTGTGTCATTGCTGCCATTTCTGAGCAAGGTGATCGAGAGGGCAGTTGCTCTTCAACTCCAGGCAGTCTTGGATGAAATCGATTATCTAGACCCATTCCAAACTGGCTTCAGGACAGGCTTTGGGGTGGAGACTGCCATGGTTGCCTTGACCGACGATTGCGTCTGAGCATCGACAGGGGTAGTGTGACCCTGTTGGTGCTCCTAGTCCTCTCAGCGGCTTTTGACACAATAGATCACGGCATCCTCTTGGACCGCCTGAAGGGGTTAGGTATCAGGGGCACTGCGTTGCAGTAGTTCCGGTCCTTCCTCTTGGGTCGGTCCCAGAGGGTGCTGCTCGGGGACTGTAGCTCCGGTAAGAGAGACCTCACTTGTGGGGTCCCTCAGGGAGCTATTTTGTCTCCGATATTATTCAACATCTATATGAAGCCGCTGGGTGAGATAATACAGAGTTATGGTGCTGGGTGTTATCAGTACGCTGATGACACCCAAATCTATTTCTCCGTGTCTCGTTCGTCGGCCTCAAATTCCAATGGCATCTCTTCTCTCAATGAATGTCTTCAGGTGGTAATGGGCTGGATGAAGAAAAACAGATTGAAACTGAATCCAGACAAGACAGAGGTGCTCACGGTAGCAGCCCCGAAACCAAAAATTGGGTTGCAACCTCCAGTCCTTGAGGGGTCACACTCTCCTCCAGTGACTATGTTCGCAGTCTGGGGGTGCTCCTTGACTCGTCGCTCCTGATGACAAATGCGACGGTCAGGAGCGCCTGTTATCAGCTTCGGCTGATATGCCAGCTGCGCCCTTTTCTGGAAGTAAGGGATCTTGAGACTGTGGTGCACATGTTGGTAACCTCACACCTCGACTTTTGTAATGCACTCTACATGGGGCTACCCTTGTGCCTGGTTCAGAAACTACAACTGGTACAGAATATGGCGGCCAGGCTTGTATTGGGAACATCTCGGAGGGACCACATTACTCCGGTTCTGAGGTCCCTCCACTGGCTGCCTATTAGTTTCCGGACCCAGTACAAGGTGTTGGTTATTACCTATAAAGCCCTAAATGGCTTGGGTCCAAACTATCTCAGGGACCGCCTGCTCCCGCATAATCCTCCCCGCGCTCTTCGGTCCTCCGGGAGGAATTTGCTACAGCCTCAGAAATTGAGGCTCGTGGCTACCTCCCGGAGGGCTTTTTCAGTCGTCACTCCTAGGTTCTGGAATGACCTGCTGGACGAGATCCGTCTATTAACATCCTTAGACAGCTTTAAAAAGGCTGTCAAGACGGATCTCTTCCGGCAGGCCTTTCCAGACTAGTTATCCCCGCCTCGGATATAAATAGCCGCACAAATGACGTTCCTCACGTGGCCCCATCAATAGATGGAGAGGATCATCGAGTCAGGCTTATTAGTTTTTTGTATTGGGTTTTTAAACTAAATTGAATTGATGTTTTAAACTATTCTGATTTAATATTGTTTTAAGGGGGGTAGGGGATGTCTTGTATTATATGTTTTATTGGATTGTATATTTTAAATTTGTAAGCCGCCCTGATTGGAGTACCACTGGATGGGATATAAATAAATTTTATTATTATTATTATTATTATTATTATTATTATTCCTTTGGTGGCTTATACCTTGGTGTGATTTTAGAAGTTGCCAACAGGAGAGGAAATGAATTTCCCTTCCATCTCAATAAAGTTTATGACCCCATGCTTTAGGATTGGGAATAAAGATCTGTGTCCCAAACTCCTTATTAGATTGAGAAATTGGCTGTTGAGGTTGCCTTTTCTCACCACTGTTGTGCCCTATTCAGTAGTCAGTGTTTTTGTATTCTTCTCTTGTCCTTTGTGCCCATAAGGCAAGCGGATAAGATCATTCAGCAGGAATTTCCAAGTTGAGTACAGTAAGATAGCCTAGAAAAGCTTGGGATGGATAGACCCCCCTTCTTTCTCTGCTTTGCAAAATGGCTTGCTATTTTCTATTGTTGGCACTCTGCATGTACTCAGATGCCATGAATAACACAAGTTCAGAGCTACAATCTCAGGATTGTTTGCAGTGCCCCCTAGGCTTCTATGGAGTGTTGCCAACCCTTTCAACTACTTTAAAGTTCACTGTGGGTATTTGTCTCAAGCCCATTCCCCCTCGTGTATTCTGTTATTATTATTTTATTTTTTGTCATAGTTCTGTGTAGTTAAGTGTGTTTTAAGATACCTTGTGTTCCTCTAACTTTAGCAAAAACTCATGGTCTGTACTCTGCTTGTGCTCAGAGGCTACTCCTTTCTTCTCCACCAATGAGTACAAGTCCTCTAGACCTTAATTTGGATCAAAACCAGTTCCTTTGTGTTTCCTTTACTGCTTCTAAGATAGCTAGTCTTTGCTGTTAAGAATTTGTCTTTTTCAAGCTGAGTGAAGGCATATAGGTTATTGCTGTGTCTGTGTCATATTTTGCCCCTCCAGTTCTTGGGGAGTGCCTGGCCTGGATCCAGAGTTTTCTCTGCTGTCATGTGCTTGGTACTGTATGGGTCTTAAGCTGTTGTTTCCTGTTTCTGCTTTGGCTCTCTTTACATGCTCAGAGGCTAATCCTGCCACCCAGTGTAGCAACGAATCCTTAGGGGAATTTTATTATTAGCTCAAATATGCGAGAGTAGACTTGCTACAACAGCCCAATGAGACCGCTCTCCCGGTGTTTATACCAAGAGACCAGAGAATCCCAAGAAATGGAGCTGAGACAGATATTGGTTAACCACTAGATGTCTAATTTATTAAAATAAGGGAAAACTCACTCACAGAACATACACTCACACACACACACAAGGCTCAGGAAGATCAAGGTTGGAGTTTGGAACAGAAATGCAGGCGTTACTAAGGGTGATGCTTACCAAAATGTAGACCTCCTCTGGGAAGCGAATGGGATGCGAGATGATGGAAGACAAGTCTAGCTCCGCAGCCTCGGGTTTGAGCTGACTTGCCGGTAACTAACTTCAGAGGTCAGAGTGATGTGGAGTCATTTAGACCAAGAAGTAGCACACTGACTGACCAGAATCTGGGGTAGATATAGGGCAAAATGGGCCCTGGGGCGGAAGGCGATAATTGCGATGATGGCATCCTGCTGTATAGGGTGTCATTGTATTTGGTGGTCTTAATCCGAGGGGTCAATATCCTGGGGAAATGTGTGGGTGGGTGACACAATGCACCTTCCTATGGGTGGGAGGGTGTTAGACTGGGTGGCACAATACAAACATTACACCTTGGATGGCTGAGGGTGCTTGTGAAAGGATGACACAATACACCTCTTGATGGTTTTGGATGATCTCATCATGGAAATTCCCATTCGCAACTCTCCTGACTATCTGGGGGAAATGCATTCCTTAAGGATTAAGGGTGGGCTGCCCAGGCCATGGGTGCAGAGGACCTTTTCCTCCAATTCCACAGCCAGAGTTCATCTGGAGGTCATCATGGAATTTCTCATTTTTGATAGCAGAGGAACTATGGGTAGCATATAGGTTGTTCATATTTTGGATATGAAGGGGATTCTGGGTAACACCAGCACACACCCCTGTCTTTTCTAGGAACAACACCAGCTTTCCAGTCCTCCATTTGAAGTTTGGAACCAGTTTTGGCTTTTTGCTTTGCATTGTTCAAATCTAATAGCTAGGAAATTGACTTCTGGTCTTGTCCCCATCAATTGTGGTATAGGATTATAAGTTTGTGGATCACATGGTCTGTGTTCTGAGACCTCTTGTTTAGAAATTCATTTTCTCCTTCTGGTTCAGTGGTCATGTTAGGTTTTGTGATTTTGTTATAGCAGGAGCTCATGAGTGTACAAAACATATAGGGAAGTCTAGCATTTTGGTAAATGGTACTTGGGAAACTAGATGTTCCAAGCAGCCAGAGTTCTCCATGTGGTTGGCTATTGTCTGCCTGAGTCACCTTAGAAGGAACAAAAGCAGATTTTGTTCTCTTGAGAGCTGATTTACATAAGCCCCCAGGAATCAGACCAAGCCATAAAATCCCATTTTCTGTTAATTGTTGTTTGTGTGTTTGTTTAGGTGTTTTGCAATCCTTTCTTACACCCAAAGATTGTTTGTTGGTCTGTCTGTTTATGAATCTTGGGTCTGTGACTTATTTTTATTCCATATGTGGTTTTTTCCCCATTTCATGCTGTTCTCATTGAAGCTTTCTCTCCTGCCTTGTTTCCTAGAAAGAGATCCTCACCTACCATCACAGTCTATTTTCCTTTTTATGCTTCTTTATTCCCTCCTCACATGCTGCAAGCGATACCATTTCCTGCTTCTTCCTCTTCTGCTTTCTACACTCTCCATATGCTCAGAGACTACAAGCTTCAAGTAATACTCTCTCACCCTAGCTAAACCCTGCTTTTTCTCTTTCTTAATGGTCCTTGCTTTACCAGCTTCTCCCAATGTTTTCCCAGTCAGTTGGCCATAATTTCTTTCCTGTTTTCAATGGAAGAGAAAGATTCCTTTATTTCTCTTTCACTCATTTTTCACATGGGACCCCTTTGTTCTTTATTGCTGCACTCTAAACATGCTCAGGAGTGTTCCTCCTTTCTCTTCCTAGACTTCTTTGTTCTTCCCTTGCTGTGAGTGTTATCATGATGCCACTTAGCACCTCTTCTCAGTTTTGTTTTTTTCTCTGTACATGTTCAGAGGAAATAGGATCAAATACCCCCAGTCTGTTTTTCTATCTTGACTGTTTGTTTCGACTCTGCCTACTCTCTTTTTGTTAGACACCAGACAGTGTGACTAGTCACACTCTCTCAACCCAAAATTAGATCTAGCTTTGTTCTTCCAGAGGGCTATCCTACATCCCCCTCCTTCTCAGCCTTTCCAGTGCATAAGAGGAGGACATTGTTGTTGTTTAAGCAGTCCAGTGTTTCAGTTCTGATTTTTGCTTCATGTGTTTTATTTTGTTGTTGCAGTGTTGCTCCCTGCACCCTTGTTGTAAGGAATGTTTTGATCATTTGAATATGGTTCTGTCCTGCATTCATGTTGCAAGAAAGAAAAGATGCAGGGTGTTGTTAAGTTCTGCCTTTAGGGACCGACAGGCCCAATGGTTACTAAAAATCACCTCTGGTTGTGTGAGTTTGTCTTTCCAATGATGTTAAAGCTATTTTGATATTGTCTTCTTCTTCTTTTTTTTTTTTTTTTTTTTTGCTGAGGTAATGATTTTGCTTGTGCATATGAGCTAAGTGAGTTAAGTGAATTGAGTTAAGAAAGAGGAAGGCTTTACTTTCTGCCTTTCAATTTTTCTTTTAAGGTTTTTGCTAGATTTTTGTGTGACAATTTTTCTTCTCTCAATCAAACAGGAGTTTTTCTTTGATAGCGGGGGGGGGGTGCCCCCATATATTGCTCCCATTTGCTCCAGACCTGATGAGAACCCCCCATATATGTTTGCAAACACAGTGGGTGGGCATAGAAAAGGAAGTAATAAGCTCTCTCCAGAGAGGCATATACAATTTATCCATAGCCATTCAGTGCACCCAGATCCAGAGTAGCATTTGCATCCCAGTTAATTCAAGCCTTGTTGATGAGACTCATTCACCCAGAAGTCATGGTTTTGTTTATATCCAGATCCCTTCCAACACCCCACTGATTTAGTTAAGATAACTGGAGCACAGTGGCAAGACATGGTGCTCTATATTGGCATTTATCATGAAAAGATATGGAATCCCCAAGTCATCCACCCCGCTTCCCACATAGGTCTTCCCTTAGGACGTTATCACACGTGGGCCACAAAGTGATAATAAACTGGAAATGACAAATAATAAACTGAAAATAAACCTTGATTCCGCAAATGTTTTTCACACGTAATTACCTTAATTGCGTAATTAAGGGAAGCTCCCTCTGAAACCGCATTTAACGTTCACACACAAGTGAAAAAATCCCGTATATGTACTAGAAATGATCTTCTAGCACATGCGCACTATGCTTGCCACGGCTGTCACTTGCCGCGGCTGTCACCCCTTCCCCAGGTCATCCTCAGAGCACCGGCCATGCGTAGGGTCGGCGCTCGGAGGAGGTCCTCCTTGGAGCGCCAGCCGTGCGTAGGGTCGGCGCTCCAAAGCGATCCTCCTTGGAGTGCTGGCCGTGCGTAGGGTCGGCACTCCAAAGAGGTCCTCCTTAGAGCGCCGGACATGCAGAGGGTCGGCACTCCAAAGAGGTCCTCCTTGGAGCGCCGGCCGTGCGGAGGGTCGGTGCTCCGAGGATGACCTGGGGAAGGGGTTGGGGCGCCCCTTCCCTTTCCTGCCCCCAAGACGGCTCAATTAGCCGTCTGCTGAGGGGGAAGGAGACACTTACGCTGTCTCCAGGACCCCGCGCAACCATGGGAAAATGCGGGGATGTGCTTCCAAATGCGCATTTGCTTTTCACATTACGGCGAATTTACCTTAATTGCGAATTTACCTTAATTGTGCATTTGCATTTCCTCCAAACAACTGAATTTCAAAAGATCTCAGTTAATACCAGTTTCTGTCCACTTTCTGTCCAGTTTATGTGTGATGTCATGTGAAAACACAGGGTACTAATACAGTTTCTGTTTGGGTTTTGTGTGGATTAACCAGCAGATTTGCCCTGTGTGATAACGTCCTTAGCAGAGAGCAATACAACCATGCTGCCCGAGCAAACGTTACATTGGACTAATGGCACCCACTTGTATGATCTGTCTGGGAGTGTAAAGACACAACAATGGAACCATTGTTACAGTGGTTTAATAGGAACCCCCATTCAAGAGATACAGAACCACATCATAGTCCCAGTCCAGTCATCCATCCGTTTGCAATTTAACCATGATTGCTTTTGCCTCCAGACCCCTTGTGATCATGTTATTTTAATGCCATTTGAATGTATTTTGGATATTGATAGATCATTAGGAAACCCATGTTTTTGTCAAGTGCATGTTAGATATTGTTTTGGAAAGGAATTTTCTCTCCATGAAACAGTTAGAGAATATATGAGTGAAGCACCATATGTTGTAAACTCGCAGTTGCTAGAAGGATTTCATCTGGAAGAAGAACTACAAATCTCAAAATGGTTGTGCCTACTCACTAACTTGAGTCAGGCCGCCAATCAAATTGAGCAGACTGAGGCCAGAATTAAGATTTCTGTAGACCTCAAAGCCCAGCAGATTATTGAAGTCACTCAAGAAATCAAAGATGAAGCAAAGAACACTTGGTTTGGAAAGTGGGACTGGTCAGTCACTGGACGGGCAATTTTAAAATTGGCAACCAATCCCATTGCAATAATGCTGGCAATACAGGTTATCACTGTCATGGGAGCTATTGGTCTCACGTGTTGCATTAGAAAGCAAGTGGGTGAGTTCTGTGCACTTAGACGCAGGCTAGATCTCCCATAGCCGATGACCACTAGGCATCCCAACCACTGCCACCAGCCCCGCTCCTTTTCTGATTGCCTCCACCCTCTAGAAGACGAAGGTGAAGGAGAGAGCCTCCTTGGATAAAACACCACCACTCACCCATCTATAGCTGCTGCCTGCGCCCCTCCCTTTCAGTATCGGGGGAGGAAAGTTTTGGTCTATCTTTTTCACTGAATGAGAGATGCCCCAAAGTTGGCCTTCCCTATCAGCCAGTAGCAGGGGCCCCTCACAGAGGCCCCACTTAGGGCAACCCAGCCATGGGAAGCATAGCACCCACAGGCCTGTCCACCTCCTTCCAAGTCATCATGACCAACCCGGTCAGAGCAATGGACCTAAATCCCCACTCCAAACCACATCCAGCCATACCTTTTACAAGCCCAGGAACACCCTGGTTCCATCGCAATAGGCCCATTTAGTTCAAAGTGGCACCCTAATTTGCATAGTTTTCCCAACATTCCTGACCCCCACTCTAAGGTGGCGACCGCTTCACCCAAACCAAGTGCCCATAGTTTGAATGGCCTATTGGGATCGCCCCTGAGACCCGCCTGACCAGTTTCAGCCTATTCGTGAACCCCCATGTAAAAGAGCGCTGTGGTGCAGGACTCAAATTCACTGTTAATATGCAAAAGCCAATGGGCTCCAAGACAGCATAGCCACTACAGTCTTTCAGCCTTGGAGTAGTTGTTGAGGTGAACAAGATGGGCCTTAAGCCCTAAGTAGTTTTGTTGCATGATAAGTGTTGGTATGTCTATGTGTTTGGCGCTATACACCCCCTTTAGGTGATGGATTTCATTGCAAGTATGGTGATTTGGGAAACTCGCTTTCTTTCTTGGCTTCTCTGCCGACCTATGGCATTGTCAATTAGCCTTATAGCCACGTCTCTCCAGAGACATGGGGGGGAGGGGGGAGACTTCATCCCCAATGCATGCTTTCAACTGCTTTCATCCCTGACACACATTCAAGAGGAAGGTAAGCCTCCAACACAAAATCCAGACAGGACATGCCCACACCGCTCCAGCTCCCACATGCAGCACTGGACGCGGACCACCAGCCAGCATTCCCAAGACCGTCGCGCCACCACTTGCAGCCAGATGGTGCCCACATCGCTCCTACCACAGCCCCCACTGAAGCAGACGAGCGGCTCCTCCTTCGCAGCCACCCCACCTCTGATGCCAGATTCCAAGGCTTCTAGCCAAGCCACCGCATGAGCCCCAATTATGGACAGCGTTGCCCAAGCCAAACACTTCATTGCCCCCTTGGACTTGCATTGCTGTTTGCCCGCATTCAAGACCCCTTGCCTTTTGACTTCTGTCTGCACTCAAGAATGGACTTTCACTCCCTTTGCATCAGTGGACATTGTCCATAGAAAGTCAATTCAAGAATGGACTTTCACTCCCTTTTCCCCTTGGACTTACATCCATCCAAGAACCCCTCTTTATGCCTGCATTCATATTGCCATTGCTCTCTGTTTGGACATTGCTCGTTACTGTTTGTGCAATACCATTGACATTTTGCTATTGCTTTCTATTGTTGCTATTGCTTTTCTGTTTGCTGTTATTGCTTTTCTGTTATTGGTGAAATACAAATGGGTTCCCGATGTGTGGTTAGGGATCCCACCCCTCCTTTCCTAGAGAGAGATACATCCACTCGAACACAACTCCTCCTTCCAAATTGCCACCCTGAAATTCTATGACAAAGGCTAATTCGAAACACATTGACCCCAACACACCAGTGTATTGGTCTCAACACTTTCGGGGGAGCAGAAACTGTTAGTGTATGTGCTCATTTTTCTTGTATATTTTAGCCATGTGGAGTTCCCTATGACCCCAGCCTGACCCTTGGGAGATGGCAGCCATAATCCCCTAAATCAGGGGTAGGCAACCTTTCCCCTTTAAGGGCCAGGGACTTCAGCTCCCAGAATCCCAGGAGCTATTGGCCAACATGGGACTATTGGCCAACATGGCTGAGGCTTCTGGGAACTGAAGGCCCTCGGCCCTTAAAGGGGAAAGGTTGCCTACCCCTGCCCTAAATGTAAGGTAGGTAGGCACTGTTGAAGTTGCTCATGACCACTAGAGATTTCCTGGACAGGCACCGCTGCAGCTCCCAAATGGGAGTTGCCCTTGGGAATATCCCATCATATTGGAAACGATACACAATGGTGTTTGTTTGTCTTAGTCTCACACTTAATGGGACAGTGATCAGATTTGATTGCACCCCTTTCTCTAGCTTCCCTTCCTTCATAGTTTTGAAACCAAATGCATTGTTTAGACTATGCCCATGCTTAGGGAAACAATGGTAAACCCATCAAGCCTTTGTCCACCTATTGTTTGACTCATAGCTAGAAGGCAGAAGTTCCCTATAAAAACCACTGAATTCTGACAGTCCACATGCTACCTTGGAAGTGCATGCTGAATCTCTATCGGTCTGTGCTCTGAGATAGTTCCTGTGACTCCCCGCTTGCCAGTTGTGCCCTTCAACTGAATTCATCCACATTCACTGCCAGAAGTCCGGAGAAGTCTCTTGGGTGTAAGTATCTCCCTCTATCCTGGTTTCCTTCTATGCTTTCCCCGCTCTCTCCCGCTCATCCTTCTAGTGTGTGTGTGCGTGCTTTATTGGTTGTTGCTCGTTGTGTTAATAAATATTTTAGACTTTAATTGGAGTTTGGTCCATTTCAGTGTCATTCCTTGCCAGAATTCTTAAGTCTCTGGTATACAGCTAGAGAGGTCCTGTAAGCAAAGTTGGGTGCTTCACTGTTGCACATTTGAGCTAATTATAAAATCCCCAAAATTAGGCTTGTTTCCCAACGAAGGGCCCAGTCTTGTGACGAGTGATTGACACGAATAGGGGAAATTAATTTATATAGATTCTGCTGCCTGATAACTCTGCCAGCAGTAATAGTATTCTTTCTATCCTCAGATTTTTTTTCCTGTGATATAAAATATAATAGGGTTAAGGTAAGGAAGTAAGGAAAAGGGATCATACTATGAAATATCCATTAGTGATTCAAATTTCACTGGCATTTTAATTATTCAACTAATGGTACATCCAGACTGATTGAAAGGTCCCAGATTCTGTTCCTGTTCTTTTTCATTTTATACTGGGTTAAAATAAACCAACTTGGGAGGGCTGATATAAAAAGTCTTTGATTGTGTAAAAAACTGACAAAAATTATTCTGGATAAGAAAGTATATGGATCTCAAAAATAAAATTGGAAAGAATAAGAACAAATTGTGTGGTCCGCTTCATTACTGGATTCTTTTCTAAACATCCTATTGTTTACAGTCTTACAGTGGGCCCTTGGTATCCACTGCAGTTTGGTTCAAGGAACCCCAGTGGATATCAAAATCAATTGATGCTCAAATCCTATCAAATACAGTGGCATAGTGAAATAGTGCTACTTATATAAAATGACAAAATCAAGGTTTGCTTTTTGGAAACCATTCAAATTATGAATAGTTGAATCTGTGGATGAAGAATGGATATAGAGAGCTAACTGTATTTTAAATTGTTTATTTGAAATTTTGTTTTCCTTCCTTCTTCTTTTTAATCTATTTTAAATAAATCCTCATTTTTTATAGTACTGGTTTGCTTACCAGTTCACCTCTTCCCTTCCCTTCAGGAAACAAGATGCCCTAGTAGATCAAAGACATCACATATTATTTTGTAGTCAGATTTTTTCTCTCTCAACCATTCCACTAATGCACGAACCCAGTTTTCCTATTTCATACATTTTTTTGGTAGTAGCTGGAAGGGAAAGTGGATTGTGCTAGTAGTGCTTTGATTGTGTACTCCTGCATGGTGGGGGTTCGATTGGATAACCCTTGTGTTCTCTTCCAATAAAAGTTTTATTTATTTATCTGTATAATGATTTAATACATTTTTAAGGGGGGTTATTTTGTCATTGATTGTATGGGTGTATTCTTTTTTAACTTGTAAGCCACCTTGACAGCCTTGGCTTAAGGCGGGATATAAATAAAGTTTTATTTATTATTTATTTATTTATTCCAATTCTATGTTTCTATGATTGTATTATTATATATGTAGTGAGATACCTAACAGTGTTTATGATGTCATCCTTGCACTAAGGTACAGTTTCTGTCATGTATTAATCAATCACCATTAAATTTAGTTTACAATAGCAAATGAACCAAAAAGATTTCTAGATGTTCAGTGAATAGTCAGCTTTACCGACTGGATCAGCACTAACTTTTCAGTTGTAAAGAAGAAGAAAACTCTCACCCTCACTGAAATCTGAAGACTTTATACTGAAGTTTAAATTTCTTCAAAGACAGGTTGGGCTGGATAACATGGAGTAGGAGATGAAAGAGAAGCAGAATTCCTATAGTGTCTATGTAACTAGGCATTCTACACAAATCAAAATAAATATATAGGCTTTGCCAATGCTATTATTTAAGCTAGACATTGAAGTGGGGGCAGCTGGAGAGAAAATCTGTGTAGATAGTTTGACAAGAACTTTGTAAAGAGAGCCTGGAGAGCAATCAAATCCAGTTTGGACCAAGCTGAATGTCATTTGCTCATGTTCTTGCTACAGCCGAATTCATGCATCTACTCAAGCGCCCTTGTTCTTTTGGCCCATGACTGAATCCAGATTGCTTTTTTCTGTAACCTCTGCAGCCCCAGGGTAACTGGCATTATCTAAAGAGAAAGAACTGTGGGTTTCATTCCAGCCAAATGCTCGTGGAGGAATAAATAAGCTATTTTTTCCTACATAATAAATCACATGTAAGCCATGGGGACACTTCTACATCCCTACAGAATTCTAAACATGAGCTGCAGTAACTTTTTGGTTTTGTTGATTGGGCTTTCTTTATTTGTGCTGTGTACCAAAATCCTGATAATAATTCTAGAGGCACTACTTCAGAGAGACATCTCAAGCTATTAGCATTCACCATATCTTGCATTTAGCAAGAAAAGAGATTGGATAGCTTAGTATTTTTTTCAAGATAAAGCTTGCAGAATGTGGCTTTCATACATCATGAAGATATTTTATACATTAGAAGTGTTCAAAACTGGCAGAATTTTAAACAAGTAACACAGGTGCAAAAATTGAGAGGTAGACAGATGGTAAAATTTATGTGAATCCCCCTCGTATTTTCTTGCAAGTGTTTCTGAACACTTGAACATTCTGATTACATTCCACTTTGTGGAAACAAGTATTATATTACCAAACTTTACTAATAATAAGCAAGGAAAACATTTTGCAACAGGCACATCATCATTAGTATAGTTTTGAATGATACATTGGTATTTAATTGGCATTAGTTTATTGATAGCAATAAAGTGGTAGAGAACCATCTCCATCAGTGCCATCAGCCACAGTGTCATTCTAGGCCTTAAGTAGAATAAAATTAAGAACCATTATTTGTAGATGTCTTGATCTTTTATGTGTATAAATCTCAAAAGATGGTGGAAGGAGATTACAGCTCTACCATGACTTTAGGTGTTTGAAGTGTAATTTGTTATAATGTGCTATCATGTGAACTTCAACTTGCAGTGATCCTATAAAAAAGAATTCCAAGAAATTGTGTTATCTTCAGATTTTACAGACTGCTTTCTTGATTTCATCTATCCACCTGTAATATTGTATTCATCTTTTCCCACTGCTTTCCACTTTATAAAACATTATTTTCATGTTGTCTCATGATATGTCCACAATAGTTTCAGTTTAGGCATCTTGACTTCATTTGGCTTCATTAGCTCCCCTCTCATTTTTTTCCAGTCTATGAAATCACTTGTCTTCTAGAGATTAAGATGAGGGTGTCATCAGTATGTTGAGGATACATTATGGCCAACATCATTTTGGTAAAATATGCAGGTAAAACTGGGGGTTATATCGGCGTATGTATTTTGGGAGGTCTTGTGGAAGGAGCTATCCAGATGCTCCATCAACAAGGCCCCTACCCTGATAAACCAGAACATCCAGTGGCCTGGTGGGAACAGCATTGTCTTCTCAGCCACTGTTTGGCTGTAGAGGTGCACCCAGCAACCATTGCTCTCCTGGCTCATTTTGAGCACATAGGAAGGAACAAGCAGCCTTATGCTAGGTTGGAGGCAGATACTTCTTCTCTCCATGTTCAAGAGCAGCTGGAGTGATGCAGGACAGATTGCTGCAATCAATTAATGACTGAGCAGACAGAGCTGTGTCCAGCAACCCTTCTCCTCAGCTGATATTGCATTACATAGAAAGCAGTCAAACAACAGACAAGGATCAAAGATCTAAAACTATTGCTAGTCAGAAGCCAAGAGTCAGTAACCATTGTCTGGACAAAGCTATCCAGTATCAGTCCAAAATCAAGAAGGCCATAAATTAGAATCAGGTTTCCAGGGAGTAGCAGTAGCCCAGTTATTAAGCAATCCAGGGGTCATAAATCTGTTGTTTGACTCTTGGTGACCCTGTGGATGAGACATCTCCAAGACCCTCTGTTCTCCACTGCTCTGCTTAGGTCCTATAAATTCAGGCCAATGATTGTTCTGATTGAATCTATCCATCTGGTGAGCAGTCTTCCTCTCTTTCTACTATCTTCTACATTTCCTAGCATTATTGGTTTTTTTTCTAATGAGTCATGCCTTCTGATGATGTGGCCAAAGCATGGCAGCTTCAATTGGATTGTCTTAGCTTTCAGGGAGAATTCAGGCTTCATCTGTTCAATGACCAATTTGTTTATCATTTTGGTTGTCCATGGTATCCTCACTCTTCTCAAGCATCACATCTCAAATGAGTTGCTAAATCTGTGAACTTCCCTAAGTCAGAGTTGTCAAGATGGTGACTGTAACTTCCTTTTATAGGTGGGGTGTTCACCCAACAGTCAGATCTCAGGCAACATTTAGGGAGGTCATTCCCCAACACTTTGGTTGCAGCATCTCACCTCTTCAGAGGGGATTAATCTGGTCCATCAGGACAGAACTATCTGGAACTGGGGGGGGGGGGGCTTTCCTCCAGCTACTCTTCCTGTTCAGAACTCAACCTGACCTGCTGAACAGAAGGGAGACTTGGCTGGCTATCATGCATCTGTTGTTAACTCCACCACTGGCAAGACTGGTCCATTTTCCAATGAAGATGAACTCTAAAGGGGGAGGCAGCTTCTGCCATTTCCACCAGTTCTTGCAGGAATGCTGATGGAGACCTATGCTCTACCAGCATGGTATAGGAATTCTTCTAATTCTGTGGTATTGATGGAAGGCCTGGACTAATATTTCAAAGCCATTCTGGATCATATAAGGTTAAATAAATTGGATGAGAGTGAATATGGAATCTGAATAAAAAGGTTGTAATTAGTTGGTAGTTCTGGTGCATGAGATAGGATTGGATTGTTCCCAGTATGTTACATTTAGGTGTTGTTGTTGTTGTTGTTGTTGTTGTTGTTGCATGGCAATATTGCTTTAATAATGATTTTTTAAGTTATGATGGTGATGATGAATTTGTTATTTAATGGTGTTAAAAGCAAATCAGTTTTTGAGTGCTGCACCTCTGTATAATGAGCCGATACTGTCAGGGAACAGGGGAAGAATGCCTTCTCAAAAAAGGAATAGGGTCAAAGAGGCTCACTGATTGGTTCTAGGGCCTTTAAAATGGTAAATGTGGGAGAGCTTTCTAAATACTTTCTACGTCCTTTCCTCAGTTCAGTAAGTTCCCAGAATATTTTTTTTCCTGATTTTGGCAGTACAGTATTTGACATATTTTAACAAGGGAATGCTATTACAGTATGTCACTAGTTTGTCCGTGACATTTCCTTTAATCAAATATATACACTCTGAGTAATTCATTTCATAACCAAGCAAAACAATGCCAGAATAGAACACTATTATCTTACTATCCTTCCTTCATTTTATAAAGACAGCAAGAGACAGGACCATAAAACATCCACAACTTACTTGCTTCCCTTTGGGTATTGTGAAGATTAATTAGCTCATATCCATATACCATACTGCTTTGAAGTAGTAAGGACTCCACAATCATTACTATATATTATTAGTCTGGCCTTTAACATGTCTACTGTGTCTATGCCTTATTGAACTCATTTGCCAAATAATGTAACCTTCTAAGTGACAACACTCCTAGAATTATTCTCTTATCCATGTAAAAATTATTTCTAGATTCCAACTAAAAGTGCCAAATGCCTGCTAATTCCCCTCCCCCTCCAGATTGGAATTTCCAGTTTCACAAATGTTGGACAAAATCCTGAATCAGGGCAAATATTGCAAAGCTCCACAAAGGCAGAACTACAATACATCTCACCCTTATCCCCCAAACCCCACCATTTAAGGTGTTGTACTTCATATAACTGATTGAATATAATAATTGTGTACTACAGTACAGTCTGGTGATATTGTACACTTTATAGGAGTCACTTGTGAATTTTGCAGTAAAAAAGAGGACTTTTTTATAGCCACATATGCCAAGAGATTACAGCTATTTATTTTTTTAACATGCACTTGTGGGCTACATAAGGGTCATTAACATGACACAGAGGTCGACAAAAGATGTGTCGTTTTTGCATTGCTCTCAGCAGTTAGAGAAACTTGCTAAATATGGTTGGCATAGGATTTCATACACAGAAAGGGCTATCATATATGGAAACAATATTTATCTTTTATCTCTAAAAATATACAAGTGTGTAGTGTATTTCATCATGTACAGGCACAGTCACAAGTTCTGAAAAAGCAAGGAACGTGAAGAGTGTGTGTCAATATTAATGTCTTCAAAGTAAAAATGGTGTCTTGACACTTGATAGAGTTGGAAGAGACCACAAGGGCCATCCAGTCCAACCCCCTGCCATCCAGGAACTCAAAATCAAAGCATCCCCAACAGATGGCCATCCAACCTCTCTTTAAAGACCTCCAAAGATGGAGACTCCACCACACTCTGAGGGAGTGTGTTCCACTGTTGAACAGCTTTCACTGTCAGGAAGTTCCTCCTAATATTAAGGTGGAATCTCTTTTCCTGTTGCTTTCATCCATTGTTCCGGATCCTCTTCTCTGGAGCAGCAGAAAACAAGCTAGCACCCTCCTCAATATGACATCCCTTCAAATATTTGAAGAGGGCTATTATATCCCCTCTTAACCATCTCTTCTCCAGGCTAAACATACCCAGTTCCCTAAGTCGTTCCTCCTAGGGCATGGTTTCCAGACCCTTCACCATTTTAGTTGCCCTCCTCTGGACACGCTCCAGTTTTTCAACATCCTTTTCAAATTGTGGTGCCCAAAACTGGACACAATATTCCAGGTGGGGCCTGACCAAAGCAGAATACAGTGGCAGTATTACTTTCCTTGATCTAGATACTATACTTCCATTAATGCAGCCTAAAATTGCATTGGCCTGTTTAGCTGCAGCATCACACTGTTGATTCATGTTCAACTTCTGGTCTACTAGGACTCTTTAGATCCCTTTCACATATAGTCTTGTTAAGCCAGGTATCCCCCATTTTATATCTATGCATTTCATTTTTTTTTTTGCCCTAAGTGCAGTATCCTACTTGAAGATGGGGACAATCTTTGCCCTCCGCCAGTCTGCTGGGACTTTTCCTGTTCTCCAGGAGTTCTCAAAGATTGCTGCCAGTGGCTCTGAGATTATATTTGCCAGTTCTTTTAATATCCTTGGATGTAGTTCATCTGGTCCTGAAGACTTAAATTCATTTATGTTAACCAGGTATTCCTGTACCTCTTCTTTCCTTATTCTGTGCTGCATTTCCCCTATTGCATCCTCTGCTCTATTTTCCTCAGGTTGAACACCCTTTTCCTTTTGTGAGGCAAAGAAGATGTTGAGTAGTTCTGCCTTTTCTCTGTCCCCATTAGAATTTCTCCATCTTCTCTGCACAGTGGTCCTACAATTTCCTTCTTTCTTTTGCTACAGACATACCCCGAAAATGCCCTTTTTGTTGTCCTTAACACCTCTAGCAAGCCTAAGCTCATTCTGCGCTTTGGCTTTCCTGACTTTACCCATACATGTGCTAGCTATTTGTTTGAATTCCTCTTTTTTATACATCTCCCATTTAAAATTTAGTTCAGTTGAAAGTTCTTTGGTCATCAAACCCGGTTTCTTGAGACATTCCCCATTTTTCCTTCTCATTGGAACAGTTTGAGATTGTGCCTTCAGTATCTCCCTTTTGAGAAACTCCCATCCATCCTGAACTCCCTTCTCCTTTAGTATTCCTGACTACAATATCACTCCCAGTGTTTCCCTAAGTTTGTTGAAATCATCTCTCCTAAAGTCTAGAATCAGTGTTTGACTATGCCTAGCTTCTTCTTTCCACTGTATAAGAAACTCCAGGAGAACATGATCACTCCCACCTAAGGATTCCACCACTTGCACCCCATCGACCAGGTCATCCCTGTTGGTTAGGATCAGACCTAAAATAGCTAACCCCATTGTTGCCTCTTCCACCTTTTGGACAAAGAAATTGTCTTTGAGGCAAGTGAGGAATTTGCTAGACCTTGAAGTATTGGCTGAGTTTGACTTCCAGCAAATATCAGGATAGTTGAAGTCACACATCACCACTACATCTCTCCTTTCTGAGTGTGTGGTCATCTGTTCTAGAAAGGCATCATCCAGTTCCTCAGACTGATTTGGGAGTCTGTAGTAGATTCCCACAATAACATCCCTGTTGTTTCTTTCTCCTTTATTTTTTATCCAGATGCTCTCCACCTGATTTCAGGATTTAAGTCCTGGATCTCTTCACAGGTGTAAAAATCCCTGACATATAATGCTATTCCTCCTCCTTTCCTGTTTGGCTTATTTCTCTTAAAAAGGTTATACCCCTCTATTCCTACATTCCAATTGTGAGACTCATCGCACCAGGTTTCATTGATGCCTATTATACCATATTTTCTTTGTTGTGCTAGGAGTTCAAGTTCCTCTTGTTTATTTTCCATGCTCTGTGCATATTTATAACTGTGGCAATATTTACACAATTGTAAATCCCTCCACAATCTACCTTAATAGCCAATAACTGCACAAAACAATGGAGATTTGTTGTGCTGGTAACTGGGATGTAGCAGGATGATGATTCCAGCCCTCTCACACCAACAATCTGTGGCGTGACAATCAAAAGTATGCCACCATAGATCACTGGTAAAAATATCATTCTGCTGTGTCCTGATTGCCAGCAGGACAGGGCTTTGTTGCTTAGTGTGACAGTTGGTTGTTAAGGTAAGTTTTTGGGAATCGGGTCAGGAGATGATACCTAACTATTCTTATCTGCTCTGATGTAGAATCTTAACCATTGTGTTTTGTTAAAAAAAAAAAAAAAGTTCAGGAAACTGCACTGTTTTCTGCATGAGAATTCAGAGGAATCCAGCTTGCACAACTTTACATAAATTTTACCAATCCATGTAAGTGAATCCCATTGATTCAATTGCCTCAGTCTAGATAGGAATAATCAATACAATTCAGGCTTTAGGTTGATATGAAAAAAGTCATTGCCAAATAGTAGTTGCAAGAATTTGAACAGAATTTGGAACATCACCCAGCCTAAGATTTTTTTCCATCTGCCCCAAACTTTATTTTGTTGGATGGGGGCACCTGGCCATCTGGGTGTAGACTGGTGTTCCATTTTTACCCTTATGGGCTGCAACATGGGCTAAACTCACATGGCTAGGTGCCCCCTCCAATAACACAGGCTGTGATGGGAGTCTTCTCACTAGATGTGATGGTGGATGGAGGTATAGGACATGCAGGGTCATCCAATCTTTAATGGTCAAAACAACCTGTCTTTTTAGACTAGGTTAAAGCCCCTTTGGATTGGCCTGCATCATCTGCACAGGCCCTTAGAGCTAGGATGTAGGGAGGTTTTTTGTTTTAATGGTGAGGATATGACAAATATTTGTCTGCTTCCAGTCTAGACTCTACCAACCCATCATCAACAGAACACTGAAAACATTTAAGTCTAGCATCATTACATAAATTATAAGTGACCAACCAAGATGTCATCAATTCACTATTAGACAATTAATGTTTCTGGAGGAAAAATAATTAATAGCAAAGTTATTTTTTAATCACTGGAGGAAATACTGGCCTTAGCACAGTGTACAGCTATAGCAGACAAAGGTTAGGAATATTTATTATCCTGCTTTCACTCTTTAATAAAGCTTAAATTGATAAAAAGAAGTTACTGAGAAGACTTTATTCTAATGCCTACTTGCATCTTGAAATCAATGGGCTGAGCAGGGATCTGTCTGCTCAAGGCTAAAAATGTATGGCTGTAATCTGCAGGAGTTGCTTCAAGCAATAACCATATATCTTTAGTGCTGCGAGACACTGAAAATAAGACTCACTTGAGATAAGGGGGACTAATTGTTTAGGTCTCTGTTAAGTAGAAATCCCAGCAGATCTCAAAACTTTTCATTAGGTTAATAGTTCTCAGTGGTAAGACTTCAATTTATAAGGGTAATTCAAAGACATTCTTTCTAGAGGATGGAACTATCTACGATTACATGCACATATCTTTAAATATACACCATACAGATAACAGAGGCTGAAGTCTGAAGCCAAAACCTAGTGAAAGGAAAGAAGAGTTTTATAGTGCTGTTACCATTCTCTTGTCATGTCATCTCCTTTAACCACAGAAAAAGGAACAGATATTGGTATCTAAATCTGTTCTCTAGGCTAATTTTCAATGTTAAAACAGCACAATTAAAAGTGCTGGTTATGGCCTTTGAAACTCTAAAAGGCTTAGGGCTATTCATGATACATGAGTTATTGGTTGTCCCATATGAACCTGTCTACATAGCTTTGAAAAGTTACATTTTGAACTTCAGTTCCTACAGTCTCCTGGGAGTCTGGAAAATGCCAGTGATTAAGATCTTCTAGAAATACTCCCTTGGGTGTCCCATAACTTTCAGGTTTGTGTTTGAAGGAATCAGTGAGAAGGTATTTTTGCTGTCATCATCCCCAAGGAGGCTATCAGCAATAAAATTAAAATAAATGCAATGAAAACATAAAAAGTTACAAATACAAGTTTAAAAGACATCAAAAAATTACACACTCACCATAAAACCTTAAATCCAGATTAAATGTCAAATTCTAGTCTTAATGTTTTTAAAAATTGTGTTATCCTAAAAGCAACACAGAGAGAACACCATTCTGCCCTTTGTTTTTTGTGGGTTTTTCGGGCTGTGTGGCCATGTTCTAGTAGAGTTTTTTTCTGACTTTTCGCCAGCATCTGTGGCTGGTATCTTCAGAGAATGCTGGAATGGAAGAGAGTGGGCAAATATATACTGTGAGACCATTAGTAGAGAGGAGTGATTCCCATGTAAACTATGTATTGTTCTGTTGTTGATTGGGTATTGTTCTGTTGTTGATGGCATGGCTACGGGGTGGGAGAATATGCAAACAAGAATTATTATCTGCTATTGTGTGCTGGGAAAGACCCTGAGCCTGGGTGGTTTCCCATTTGCATTTGCTGAGTGCTGATTTTTCTATTTTGCAGGACTGGTAGCCAAACTTTATTTACTTTAAGGATTTCTTCTTTCCTGTTGCAGTTGTCCAAGTGTTCGTGGATTTTGATGGCTTCCCTGTGCATTCTGACCTGATAGTTGTTGGCATGGTCCAGAATTTCAGTGTTTTCAAACAGCATTTTATGCCCAGGATGGTTTATAATATGTTCTGCTACTGCTGATTTTTCTGACTGACCCAGTCTCCAGTGTCTCTCATGTTCCTTGATTCGTATTTGGACACTGCATTTGGTGGTTCCCTATGTAGACTTGTCCACAGCTGCATGGTGTATGGTAAACTCCTGCAGCTGTGAGAGGGTCTCTCCTGTCCTTTGATGAGCACAGCATTTGTTGGATTTTCTTGGTTGGTTTGTAAAGCCATTTGGAGGTTGTGTTTCCTCACCACTTTCCCTATTCTGTCTGTGACTCCTTTGATGTATGGTAAAAATATCTCCCCTTTGCTCATCTTCACTCCTCTGGGTTTTTCTGGGTCTGGCAGCCCTTGTGATGTCTGAGCTGGAGCAACCATTCACCTGTAGAGCCTGGTCTAGGTGCTTCAATTCCTTTTCTAAGAAGTGGGGTTCACAGATGCGTTTTGTCCAGTCTACCAGCATTTTTACTGTGCTTCTTTTTTGTCCTTGGTGATGATTGGAGTTCCTGTGCAGGTATCTGTCTGTATGTGTAGGTTTTCTGTATACTGTGTGACCCAGACGTTGGTTTGGTTTGTGGATGACTAGGACATCCAGGAATGGCAGTGTTCCTTCCTTTTCTTTTTCCATGGTGAATTGGATGTTGGGATGTGTTATTGCATGAATTGAGCAGAACAGATTGTGGAAACCTCCACTGCTGAAGCTTTCCTCCACTGCGAGTTGATCATGACATTAATCTCTGGTGCTGATCTTACCACCTAGGAATCAGCCTTCCCATTAATCAGATCAGAGGCAGAAGATAACTCTTAAGAGGCACATTTTATTCTCCAGTTGCAATAAATACAAAGTAACTATTTACAAGTAGATCAAAACATCAGCAGGCAGGAACAAAAGAATCATCAGAGCTAACCAGCTAGCCAGCAGAAGAAAAAGGCACAGTTCCACCCCCAAGCTGAGGGCTTAATTCATTTGTGGACACTTGCAAAACATCCTTAAAGTCCAGCCTCTTCTTGTGACTCATAGTCACATGGACAATGGTTTTCACAAAACATGATGACCTAATATGTTTACACTTGCCATCTGTGTTCCCAGACACATACTGTCCTTGACTATCTTCTTTTGTGATTGTTTTCGTATTCCACCTGCAGGCAAACTTTCCCATGTTGTCATTTTTCACACATCTGTACATTTTCACACAAGTTACATTTTCCAACATTCCCCTCCAAATGTATAGATGTGTGTCAGGCTTTTTGGTTGTATTATGTATTTTTATTCCCTTGATTTTGCACTTTCGCTCAACAACTAGAATTCTGTATTTAAGGTGCCATGACCACCAGATGTGTTAGCTGTTCATGTCTCCCAATTGACAACGCTTTTGTAAAAACATCAGCTATATTGTCCCTTGTGTCTATGTATTCTAGACACACAATTTTGCTTTTGATCATCTCCCTAACATTTTGATATCTCACACATATGTACTTTGTTCTGCACATCAAATTCTCAGCCTCTGACATTGCAATGCATGATTGTGAATCCTCATGAACCACAGTTGGTTCAACACATCTTTCTCCTAAATTCTCAAGCAACTGTCTTATCCACTGTATTTCTGAAACTATTTCTGACAAAGCTGCAAACTCTGCCTCAGCTGTACTCAAAGCTACACCGTTCTGCTTTCTGCTGTGCCAAACTATTGGACTTTCTCCAAACTTTATCAATAAACCAGACACTGACTTTCTGTCATGTAATTCTGAAGCAAACAATCTGTCCACAAAACAATCAATCCGAACCATGTTGCCCTGTATCACAAGCTTTCTGTCTTTGCTACCTTTCAGATACCTTAACACATATTTCACTGCAGTCCAGTTCTCAACTTTTGGATTGCTAACCTTCCGGCTAAACACTCCCACTGCAAAAGAAATATCTGGCCTCATGTTGTTTGCACTGAAGATCAAGCTCTCAGCAATGCTTCTAAACAATTCTGGATTGTCAAACTCCTTTGTTGACTGACCATTGGCATAACCAGGAGTCATAGGACTTTTCACTACTTAGTCCACATTTCTCAATCAGCCTTTCTATCTTCTTCTGTTGACTCAACAAACATCTACCATTGTTAGTCCACTCTACCTCAATCCCTAGATAGGTCTTGAAAATTCCTAAATCCTTAATCACAAATTTCTTTGCCAATTCTCTTTGTACTGCTTGAATCTCCCATTCTGACTTTGCTGCGACACACAAGTCATCAACATAAATCACCAATGTCACATCTCCCTTGGTGTAAACACACACATCAGCAATGCTGTGTTTGTACCCTAGTTTCACCAACTCTTCATGAATACAAAGATTCCAACTCCTTGCACTCTGTTTTAAACCATACAAAGCCTTCCTCAACTTGTACATTTTTCTATCACTGTCTTGTTCAAAACCCAAAGGTTGTTCCATGAACACTTCATCCTCAAGATTAGCATTCAAATAAGCAGTTTCAAAATCAAAATGCATTACTAACCGGCCTTTCCTTGCTGCTCATGCCAAAACCAACCTCAGGCTTTCTGGCTTAGCTGTAGGAGAAAATGTTTTGTCAAAGTTCTCAAACTTCTGCTGTGCAAAACCTTTTGCCACCAACCTGGCTTTATATCTATGAGTACCATCTGGCATCTCCTTTCTTTTGAAAACCCATCTACAGCCTATCACCTTATGATTCTTAGGTCTCTCAACAATCTCAAAAACTTCCTTATCTAGCAATGACATGTATTCCTGATCCATAGCAGAAAATCACTTCTCCTCCTCCACAGGATAACTGCAAATCCTTTAAACTCTCAGGCTCATCAGCCATCACTGTACAGACTCTTGCATTCTGCACTACAAAACATTCTGGAGGCTTTTTCACTCTTTGAGTTCTCCTTGGCAAGATTACCTTTGTCCTACTTCCCTCATCCTCTCTGTCAGAACTTGTTTGAACCTCTGCATTTCTTTTTCTCTTTGTCTCCAACTTTCTAGTTGTGGTTGGTCATGTCTGTGTAGGCTGTTCTGAAGTACTAGATTCACTGTCTGATGATGCTGATTCTTGTTTTACTACCCCTCCATTTCTAGTACTCATGTCCAACTGTCCCAACCTAAGAAAAACCTCTTTGTTGGAATGCAACTTCTCCCAACCTGAGTGCTTTTCAAAGTTGGCACTGCTAGATAGCAAGATCTCCCCATGACCAAGATGAAATCTTTAACTATTCCTTCAATATCCCATAAACATCAACCTGCGCCACTTAGGCTCACCCTTCTTTCTGAAACTGGCAGGTACATACACATTTGCATATTGTCCAAACACTCTCAAGTATTTCAAGTTAGGTGGTCTGCCATAAAGCATATGAAATGGGGTTTTCTTTACAGCAGAATTCCAAACACGATTTGCAAGATGATTTGCTGTCAGAATAGCTTCCCCCCACAATTGCTCAGATGCTTCCACATCTTACATCATGCAGTCTTTCATTTGTTTTAGGACACCTATTCATTTTTCTGCCAAACCATCCTTCTGCAGAACTGCAGGGTTTGTGGTGTTGTACTGAATTCCCTTCTTTCTCAACCAATTTTTCAAACAATTTGAAAAGAATTATTCACCTCTGTCTGTGACCAAAGATCCCACTTTGTATTCAAACTCTCTTTCAATCATGTTAACTCTATCTTTGAGATGTTCTGCTGCTTCACTCTTTTCCTTCAAGAGCATAACATAAGAGTACCTGGTAAAACAATCCACAATTACCATAAAATACTTGTTGTTTCCCAGGCTTTTTAAGAAAGGCTCTGCAAGATCTGCATGTACACATTCAAAAGTTTTTCTTTATTGTTGTTGTTGTTGTGTGTTTGCTGTGTTTGGCCACAGGAAAAGCTTTCAACTTTATCCTGCTGCAAACTGAGCATTCCAAGTGATTTGAACAAGGAGACATTTTGAACTCCGGACACACCTCCCCCTTTCCTAAGACTGTTGAAGCTTGCATGTTCCAGTACCCAGTGGTAATAATGAGCACAGTCTAAATGTAAAGGCACATTATTGACTTCTGCACATTCTGCCCTATACATTTGTCCCTTTTCACAGCTTTTGCACAAACCTCATCATTCATGGTGATCACACACTCTTTCCCCTTAAAATTCAATGCATACCCATCAGTGATCAAAGCAGACACACTAACTAAACAGTTTTGCAATTTAGATACACATAACACATTTTCAAAGTCTTTTGCAAACCATGGGATGAACACAGTCCCCATGTCTTTGATTTCCCTTGGTGCTCTGTCAGCCAAAGCTACTGAAGCCACATTGGGAGGTTTCTTACTTTTGAGTAGCTCAGGAGTGTTTACCATATGTTCTGTGGATCCAGAATCAAGAATCCAGTCTGGGTTAGGCTTGACTTCTTGGTGGGTCACACTGTCACTGCTCCTTGTCACAGCCACAACACCCATTCTGCTCCCAGAGTCTTTGGGCTGTTGTTCTTACTTGGCTGCTGCAAATTTTCTGCAATCTTTCTTCAAGTGACCAGGTTTGCGACAATAAAAACACTTTCTCTCTTCTCACAGCTGCTTTCTCCAGTTGCAGCCCCCTGGAAGCTTCTCTGGTGTGTGCGTGGAATTAGGCATGGCTTGCTGCTGCCTCTGAAGTCCTGCCTCAAACTGGTGATGCTGGCTCTCTTCTAAAACTCTAGCAGCCACTAGTTCCATTGTGATTCGCACTTCAGGAATTCCTTGAAGACCATACAGCACATGCTCGTATTCCCTTGAGAGACTCCCCAGCAAAATATATGCCTTTTGTTCCCTTGGGAGTTGAAGACCTCTCATCTTGACTTGATTAAACAAATCTTGGATGATCTCCAGATGCTTTTCAGGAGACTGCCCATGCTGCTGCTTAATAATAATAATAATAATAATAATTATTTGTACCCTGCTCTTCTGTGCACAATTGGGGTGGCTAACATCAATTAAAAATACATACAATATAAATCCAAAAAGACCCAATACTCACCCCCCCGAAAAAATATTGAACCAAACACAATTAAAACATCTCAGATTAAAATAACATACAATAAAATAAAACCATAGAAAGCAAAATATAATAGGACAAGCAGAGTAGCAGCAACATCCAAATTGGGAGAGGGCAGAATAAGGGGGTTCCTGAGGCTAGGAAGTCTATTCTGGAAAGGCCTGCAGGAGAGATCCATCTTAACAGCCTTTTTGAAGCTGTTTAGCATTGTAATCTCATGGATCTCATCCAGCAGGCCATTCCACAATCTGGGGACGATTACCGAGAATGCCCTCTGGGAAGTTGCAGGCAGCCTAGATTTTAATGGATGGAGCAAGTTCCTCCCAGAGGACTGGAGTGCATGGGGAGGATTGTATGGGAGGAGGCAGTCCTGAAGATAGGTTGGACCCAAGCCATTTAGGGCTTTAAGGGTAATAACCAACACATTATACTGGGCCCAGAAATTAATAGGCAGCCAGTGGAGGGACTTTAACACCGAGGTTATGTGGTCCCTCCTAGATGTTCTAGAGACCACTCTAGCTGCCATGTTTTGTACTAGCTGAATTTTCCGGACCAAGTATGAGGGTAGCCCCATATAGAGTGCATTACAGAAGTCCAGATGGGAGGTTACCAGTGCATGCACAACAGTCTCAAGGTCCCTTACTTCCAGAAAAGGGCACAGCTGGCATATCAGTCAAAGCTGATAACAGGCACTCTTGACCATAGCATTTACCTGATTTGTCATCAGGAGCGACGAGTCAAGGAGCACCTCCAAATTGTGAACACAGTCCTTTACAGAGAGTGTGACCCCATCCAGGACTGGAGGTTGCAACCTAATTCTTGGTTTCCGGGCCGCTACTGTGAGCACCTCGGTTTTTTTCTGGAATCACTCTCAACCTGTTTTTCCTCACCCAGCCCATTACTGCCTTAAGACATTCATTGAGAGGAGAGATGCCATCAGAATTAGAGACCGATGATTGAGACATGGAGAAATAGATCTGGTCTGGTATCATCAGCGTACTGATGCACGCATAAAGTCGCCTGCACCAAATCATCCTTAACAAAGCTGTACTGGATTGATCAATATCTTTAAGAGCATCCCATACCTCTTTGGCAGATGTTTTATCTCTGACATAATCGATTTGATTGGGAGAAATTGAAAGGAGGATAGTACCTTTTGCTTTTTGATCATCTTGCTGAACAGCTCCTCCAGCCCCAGCTGGCACCCCAGCTTGGACCATGGCCTATAGATCCTCTCTCACAAACAATGACTGAGCATAAGTCCTCCAGGCACTAAAGTTTGATTCATCCAATTTGGGAAATTTCACAGCTTCCATAGTTAGCACTTAAGAGTCCTGGCTGCTTTCCCAGCTTCCACTGCCTATTATGTTAAGTCAAAGCAAAGTCCATAAATCTTAACATGACAGCTTAGAGAGGATCCCTTAAAAAAAGTGCCTCTTACTCACAGCTCATGAACTCCAGAAGTCTTCAGCAGCACAGCATGGAGCAACCTGGGCCCCATAACCCTTTGTTATTGTGTGACTTGAGCAGAGCAGATTGTGGAAACCTCCACTGCTGAAGCTTTCCTCGGCTGTGAGTTGATCTCCATGACATTCATCTCTGGTGCTGATCTTACCACCTAGGAATGCAGCCTTCCCATTAATCAGACTGGAGGCAGAGAATAACTCTAAAGAGGCACATTTTATTCTCCAGGTGCAGTAAAATACAAAGTAACTATTTACAAGTAGATCAAAACATCAGCAGGCAGGAACAAAAGAATCATCAGAGCTAACCAGCTAGCCAGCAGAAGAAAAAGACACAGCTCCACTCCCAAGCTGAGGGCTTAATTCATTTGTGGACACTTGCAAAACATCCTGAAAGTCCAGCCTCTTCTTGTGACTCATAGTCACATGGACAATGGTTCTCACAAAACATGATGACCTAATATGTTTACACTTGCTATCTGTGTTCCCAGACACATACTGTCCTTGACTATCTTCTCTTACTATTGTTTTCGTATTCCACTTGCAGGCAAACTTTCCCATGTTGTCATTTTTCACACATCTGTACATTTTCACACAAGTTACATTTTCCAACAGGGTGGATGTTGTTCAGGTGGTTCAGGAACACAGCCAGATCTTCTTCTCCATGGCTCCAAATGGTGAAAGTGTCATCCATGTATTGGAACCAAGTTGTGGCCTTTTTTGGTGTTGTTTCCAGGGCTTGCTTTTCAAAGTGTTCCATGTAAAAGTTTGCTATCACAGGGCTCAGAGGGCTTCCTATTGCTACCCCATCTCTCTGCTTGTAGAATCCATTGTCCCACTGGAAATAGCTTATGGTGAGGCAATGTTCGAACAGGGCTGTGATGTCCTCTGGAAAAATTTGTCGGATGAGTGCCATGGTGTCCATTATGGGGACTTTGGCGAACAGGGAGACCACGTCAAAGCTGATTAGTATGTCTCTGGGTTTAAATTCAAGGTTATTGATTTTTCCTATGAAGTGAGATGAGTCCTTGACGTAGTGGGGGGTTTGCCCTATATGGGTTTGTAATTGTGTGGCCAGAAACTTGGCCAAATCATATGTGGGGGATCCAATGGCACTCACTATGGGTTGGAGTGGAATGGAATCCTTGTGGATCTTGGGAAGTCCATATAGTCTTGGTGGGAGAGCCTCAGATTTGCACAAACTTTGTCTTGTGGTTGGCTGAATTGAGGAGTTTTTGATCAGGGTGTTTGTTTTCCTGGTGATTTTGTTGGTTGGGTCTTGTTTCAGTTTTTTGTATATTGTAGGATCCAGGAGTTCCCTGATTTTTTGTTTGTATTGTTCTGTTTCCATGATTACTGTGGCATTGCCTTTGTCTGTTGGGAGAATGATGATTTCTGGGTCTGAATTGAGGTCCTTGATGGCCTTTCTTTCTTTTCTGGTTATGTTGCTGGTAGGTGGTTTTGCCTTGCACAGAATCCTTGCTGTTTCTCCTCTTATCTCTTCCGCTTCCTCCTCTGGCAGATGGTGGAGTGCAGATTCTACCTGGGCAATGATGCCTTCAACAGGGATTCAGGTGGTGGTGGTATTTAGGGTGTGGAAAAGATATAAAAGGTATTTCTACTCTAAAATTCCACTATGAACATCTTCGCAAGAAGCCTTTCATAGAAAAGAAATTTCTAAAAGAGAAAAATTGATTACATGTGAAAGTCTATTGGAAAAAATCATCAGAAGGAACAAACATAAAAAAGATAGAAGAACTTCAACAAGAAGGATATATAATGAATTGGCTTAAATATTTACAAATAAAGGAAGATCATAAAAAAGATATGATAGATCCAGGAATAGAATTGGAACTATTTTTTTTATAAAATATTGAAGGAAGTTGACCAGCACTGGATAAAGAAAATTTATAAATTACTACTACAAATAGAACTAGAGGAGGGAACTGTTAAAGAGAACATGGTAAAATGGATGCAAAATATAGGACATCCTATACCACTGCAAAGTTGGGAAAAAACTTCAAAAAATAGTATTAAGTTTACGAAATTTAATACTCTACAGGAAAACTATTATAAAAATTTCCATAGGTAGTATATGACCCCAACAAGATTAGTAAAATTGAAGAAACAGACCAATAATAAATGTTGGAAGAGCAAGGATAAAATAGGTACTGTGTTCCATATGTAGTGGCACTGTAGTAGGGCTAAAAACTTTTGGAAAAATATTTACATATCTATGAGTAAAATGTTACATATAAACATTCAATTAAAACCAGAATTATTCTTGTTAAATATAATGGACGTGATAGAAGTCAAATTATTACTGGAAGAGAGAAGTATAATTCTTTATATGGTAACAGCAGCGTGGTTAGTATGTGCACGGTATTGGAAATCAAGTAAATTACTTACAGTAGGGGGATGGCAAGTAAAATTATTAGAATTAGCTACAATGTATAATTTATCAATGTATGCAGCAGGTAAAACAACACAGAAATATGAAAGGAAATGGGGAACAATAAATAAATATTATATTCAGGTTACTATATGAGCAAACATAGTTAGCAAGTGAACAAAGTAAACATACCATAAATGATATAAAGTTTGTTTTTTCTTTTGTGATTCTCATGTTACAAAAATGTGTTGTACAATTATTTTTATGTCATTCAAAACTGTATGAGAAAAATAAATTAAAAAAAAAATTGAGAAATTAAAGCCAAGTTCAAACCAAGGGCAGGGATGCTCTATGGAGAAAAAAAGAACATAATACAGGAACAAGAAGAAATAAAAAGAGACTGGAGGCAATACACAGAAGATTTATACAAAAGAGATGAGGGAATGAATGATATTTAGAATGAGCAGCCATATGAAGACAAACCCTAAATTCTAAGAAGTGAAGTGGAATCTGCAATAAAGGAAATTGGGGGGGGGGGGGAATCACCAGGAACAGATGATATCCCAGTTGAACTGCTACAGTGTCTACAGACAGATGCAACTTTAGTGCTAACTGAAATATGCCAAGAAACATGGAAAACAAAGTGGTGGCCAACAGACTGGAAATGCTCAATATACATACCAAACCACAAGAAAGGAGATACAAAAGACTGCAGCAACTATAGGACGATAGCACTAATCTCACATGCAAGCAAATAATGCTCAAAATTCTGCAGCATAGACTCCAACCATACATGGAGAGAGAAATTCTAGAGGTGCAAGAAAAAGAATGGGCACTAGGGACCACATTGCAAACATACAATGGGTAATGGAGTGCACCAAAGAATTCCAAAAAAGAATCAGCATGTGTTTCATAGACTACAGCAAAGCATTTGATTGTTTAGGTCAGGGGTAGGCAACCTTTCCCCTTTAAGGGCCGAGGGACTTCAGCTCCCAGAAGCCTCAGCTATGTTGGCCAATAGTCCCATGTTGGCCAATAGCTCCTGGGATTCTGGGAGCTGAAGTCCCTCGGCCCTTAAAGGGGAAAGGTTGCCTACCCCTGGTTTAGGTCATGGAAAAGTATGGAATGCACTCAAAGGCATGGGGGTTCCACTACATCTGATAGTCCTGATGAGGAATTTATTCCAAGGACAAGAGGCCACCACCAGAACAGAATTCAGGGAAACAGAATGGTTCTCAAAAGGCAAAGGGGTCAGGCAAGACTGCATCCTATCACCTTACTTGTTTAACTTATATGCTGAAAACATAATAAGAAAAGCAAAATTAGAATCAGAAAAAGGAGGAAGCAACATTAACAACCTAAGATATGTGAACAACACCATAATATTAGCAGAAGATGTTCAGGAATTAGAACAGTTAATAAGAAAGGTCAAATATGAAAGTGCAAAGACAGGTCTGATGCTGAACATAAAGAAAACAAAAATAATGACCACAGAAGAAATACACAAATTTAATCTAGATGATAAGGAAATTGAAATAGTTAAAGAATTCCCATATCTAGGATCAAACATTGACCAGAATGGAGACTTCAGTCAAGAAATAAGAAGAAGGCCAGGAATGGGAAGGGCAGCTATGAAAGAACTGGAAAAGATACTGAAGAGCAAAAACATACAACTGAGCACTAAAGTCAGAATTGTTCAGGCCATTTTATTCCCAATTACCATGTATGCAAGTGAGAGCTGGACAGTGAAGGAAGCAGACAGAAAGAAAATCAACTCATTTGAAATGTGGTGTTGGAGAAGAGTACTTAGTGGACAGTCAAGAAGACAAACAAATGAGTTCTTGAACAGATCAGACCAGAGCTCTCCTTGGAAGCAAAGATGATAAAGCAGTGGTTAAATGCCTGTACTGCAGCCACTCACTCATAAATCACAAGGTTGCAAGTTCAATACTAGCCAGGGCTCAGGCTAGACTCAGGCCTGCATCCTTCCGAGGTCGCTAAAATGAGTATCCAACTGTTGGGGGGGAATGAGCTTACAGTTGTAAACCGCTTAGACATCCCATACCGCGATATGAAGCATTATGTAAATGAAGCTGCTTTGCTTTTGCTTTGAGACTATCGTAATTTGTCCACATAATGAGAAGGCAATGATCACTAGAAAACACAATAATGCTAGGAAAGGTAGAGGGTAGAAGAAAGAGAGGACAATCACAAACCAGATGGATAGACTCAATCGGGGGGGGGGGGTATGGGGAAGGGCTTGCAGGCAGTGAAAGATAGGGATTCTTGGAGGTGTCCCATCCACAAGGTCGCCATGAGTCAGAACCGACTTGAGGGCAGTTAAGAACAACAACAAACAGAGCTGTGGAACTTAGTGAAAAAGTTAAAATAAAAATACATTTAAATTTAAAACCAAAAGACATGCTGGGTAGGTTATAGGGCAGGGAGGCAAACTGAAGAGACACCCAGGAAGAGAGTGCAGTAGCAGAAGCAGCCCCAGTCATGTAATTGAGAAGGCATGAAATATTGGTTGCTCTGAACTCACAACTCACAATGACTGAAATTGCAATGAGAACAGGGCTCATGTGGTAATGTCCTGACTAAATTGTTTAACAGTCTGGCCAAGCAGATTTCTCTGTCTCGCACACTCTGTTCTGCACACATTCTTATCATTCTGGTTACTGGACTCTCATGAATAGTAAAGGGCTCAACAGTAGGAGGATGGAAATAAAAGTGGAACCATTCAAAATTGGAGGCAAGCTTGCATCAGCACTATTGGCTCTGCAGAAATATGTTGGGCAACTTTCACCAAGAATCTAATAACTCATCAAATACCATGCTTAAAACTTCTGCACTTACAGAAACAACAATTTGAGCAATTATTTTGAACTGGACTTGATCCCTTGTATTTCAACTTAAGATGGTTGTGAAATAAGCAAAGTACTACACTTCATTTTAGCCAAAAGGCCAAGAAGCATCATTGTCAATCAGACAAGAAAATAGAATAGAAAGGCCTAGAACCTGATATCAAGTTGCCTTAAATGACATGGCATGAATTTCATACTCCCATAATGTCTGGCACATCTGTGTCACTCAAATTTAAGAAGGTTTTGGAATTCATAATCTAGTTTTAAAGTCATATCTAATGTGATATTTTAATGTCTCATTTATTTATCATTTTTAAATTATGCCTGTACTTTTTTGTGATGATCTATGGCCATGTACAATAAATGTGTATGTATGTATGTATGTATAAACAAAATATATACACCCCAATCAAAATGAGTCCATACCTAGGAAAGAGGGCACTAGCAGCTTAGTTTCTAATGTAATTTACAATAGCTATCTTAGTTTTTGATGCTTCAGAGAAGCTAATTATTATATTAATCAATCAGCTGTTCCTTTAAGATTATGACTGAAAAGTATATTTTGTTCTTCAGGACAATATTAGATTCAAAATACCTTGCTGTAATTGGAAGATAAATTACCAAGCAATCCAATTCAAAAATTCTTAAATATTGGTGTTCATCATCTGGTACCTTTTGTAGTGTGCTACAACTTTTCTGTCTGAATTATATGCTTGGCTTATGCTGGCACATTATTTTTCTAGTATCCAAAGAAGTATGACCTTTTTTAAAAAGTAAGCTAAAGCTTTGTTCTCAAAGACAGATATCTGGGAACAGTTAAAGGCTTTCACAAGATAGATGGCAACTTCTTGTTAATCCCCACCAGAATATAAAGTGGTAGCATCTGCATATAAATGACATTTACGGTATCCAAATCATTTACTGGAAAGTGTACTTTTGCCTAAAATGCCATTCTAGTATGCTCTTCTGAACTTAAAGGACATTCTCTGTTTAACAACTTATTCTCCATAGGACAAAAAAAACACATTGTGGCTAGAAATCAAAGAGCTATTTTTGGTACACTCAAGGGTTTGGGCATAGACATGACTTTCATTCTTTGAACAACATGCATCCATGACATATAAGCTGGGTTGTTTTGTCCCTTTATAACGTGGAAGGGTAAATGTTGATGGGTGTGTAGCTGTTTGAGAAAACAGGGGGCTAGCATTTTGTTTCCCAATGTGCATGAGGCTGGCACCATATTTGTGTCCATAGGCTACAAGTGTTTCTTTCTCTTCTGGGAAATTGCCAGGGATGGCCAACTAATAACTTTGGAACTGGCACAGGTCCATAGACCACCACTTTGTGTAGACTGTTCTAGGACATCTATTTATTTAACTAATCAATATGGAAATATGCCATTTCCATATCTAAAAGTAATAGTAGTAGTAATAGTAGTAGTAGTAGTAGTAATAGCAGAGTTTCATCATCAGTTTCTATACCATGTCTGACATCTAATGTTACTTTAAACTGATATGCCAAAAAAAATCAAACATCATATTAATAAATATTAAAATAGCCCTGAGATTAAAAAAAAAGCATTGAAGAATCAATTAAAGTAATAATTAGAGACCTAAAACAATTTTCAAACTGAACAACATCCAGAAGGCTTGGGTAAAAAAAGAGATCTTCGATGGGCATCCAGATCAGTGACAGCAGATGGTTTCCATGTCAATGGGATGGTGAAGCTCTGGGTTTTATTCCAACTTTAAAGGAACAATTCCAGCTGGTGGACCTAATTTGGAGACATGATTCAGAACCTTGGACAACATCTTTATATTTCAGAGTAAGCAAAAAGCAAAGCAGCTTCATTTATATACCGCTTCATACCGCACTATGGGGTGTCTGAGTGGTTTACAACTGTAAGCTCATTGCCCCCCAACAGTTGGGTACTCATTTTAGCAACCTCGGAAGGATGCAGGCCTGAGTCTAGCCTGATCCCTGGCTAGTATTGAACTTGCAACCTTGTGGTCTATGAGTGAGTGGCTGCAGTACAGCCCAAAGTGTATTACTTCTCCACTGACATTGAAGCCACAAGCTTCACAAACAGAGAAATACCACATTCAAAAACATGAGAGGCAGGATGGAGAGGACCCACTTTCAAGTTGTCTTAACATTGTCTATCTGCAGGACAACAACAGAGGTTCCCACCTTTGACCATAGCAATAGCACAGCCTACAAGTTGTTTGGTTGTTTGTATATCATTACTAAGATGAACTTGTATCAGTGATGACTATAGTGCTAGTACAGTAGTTTCAATATGGTATTGCCTTCAGCATTTTGCCCACTTATTCTGCACCAACTTTGGTTAGCTAAGTGGATAGCACAGGTTGCACTTTCTCCTTTCCCCTCAAACCAGCCTGCTTTCACTTATTACCTTACTATATGCCTCAATAAACAGGTCCATTAACCCATCTCCCAGCTGATGACTTCCACATGAAGGTACCATACATGGGTGGAAGTTAACTTACTTCAGTCACAAATACCACAAGTTGGTAAATATGAAAGACATATTGCTTGTATAAAAAGGAAAAGAAAAAAAGAAAAGAAAGACATATTGCTTGTGACAGATAGTGTCACAACCCCCCTTGAAGACTTCAGCCAAGATCCTGCATAGGAGATGCAGTTACAGTGACATAGCCATGATGGTGTAGCCATGGTTCATCTCCCAATTTGAACTCTCCAGACTCATCTTAGAAACCAGGCAGCTGGAGCAAGCAAATGAGTTCAAAGGAGTGGCTAAGTAGAGTGCTGAAAAATGACATATCCAGCCCCTTTCTACCATTGAGATGCAATGTGATTATCAATGTTAGAAACCCCTGTGGGATCCTGCTGCAAAAGAAAAGGATTGTGGACACATGGTCACTGAAATGGTGCAATGATGATCAGCATTTGTGATGCCATTAACTAAAGTTATCACTTCCTAACTTTTTCAATTCACATTTACAGTTGTTGCATCATTGCAATGACCACCACAAATGTTTCTCCATCCATCTTAAAAACCAGGCAATTGCATCAACCAAAAGAGTTCTAAGGTGCTGGTGAGTGATACACTGCAGGATCACATATCCAGCTCCCTTCCACCAGTGAGCCATAATAAGGCATGGCTCAGGTGAGAACAACACCAAATCTACTAGTGCAACCCATCCTTTGCTGGCTTATGTCAGACAGAGAAAAATGCATACAATGTTTTCCATTCCTATATTTTTTTATGAATTTTCTAGGCTGACTCACCTGAGGTGCTAGAGGACCAGGCCATTTGGGTGATCCTTGAGGCTTTGATTCCACCAGACTGAAATAAATTGGTGCCCAACCCCTCAAAGAAATACTACATCAGGGACTTCTGGTGGCGGCAGTGTTCCTCCTTCAGAACTTTCTATGGATGTTAGTGGGTCACTGAAATAGAGAAAACCTCACTTCAGTCTTTTCTACTAGAAAAGAGAACTCTATCCAGTCTTAATCCCCTTTAGGAACCTAATTTTCAGGGTTAGGACTGCACTCTTAGCGTTTAACATTTGTGCACTGCAAATTAGATAGCATCCATCAAAGAGGTAAACAGAGTAACACTCTCTTATTATACATTTCAGTTTTTACTCTGAATAGGTGATTCACAATACAGAACTGATTTGTATGTTAAGATTGCACCATGTGGGTCATTCTTTCCATGGAGCACGGTGTCTCCAGTATGTGGATGACACCCAGATATATCTCTCCATGACCAGATCATCGACTCAGACTTCAGATGGCATCTCTCCTCTTAATGACTGTCTAAGAGTGGTAATGGATTGGATGAAGAAAAACAGATTGAAGTTGAATCCAGACAAAACTGAGGTACTTACAGTCACAGGCCCGAAACCAGATACAGTCTCCAGTCCTGGATGGAGTCACACTGGCCTCCAAGGACTGTGTTCGCAGCTTGGGGGTACTCCTTGACTCGTCGCTTCACATGACTAGTCAGGTGAATGCGATGGTCAGGAGTGCTTGTTATCAGCTTTGGCTAATACGTCAACTGCACCCTTATCTGGATATGAGGGACTTGGAAACTGTGGTACACGCCCTGGTAACCTCATGTCTGGATTACTGCAATGCACTCTACATGGGGCTACCCTTGTGCCTAACCCGGAAACTTCAACTGGTACAGAATATGGCAGCCAGGCTGATCACAGGAACATCTAGGAGGCAGCACATAACACCGGTGTTTAAATCCCTCCACTGGCTGCCAATTAGTTTCCAGGCACAGTACAAGGTGTTGGTGTTAACCTTTAAAGCCCTACATGGCTTGGGTCCATCTTATCTGCGGGACTGCCTCTCCCCATATGATCCCCCCCGTGCCCTCAGGTCCTCTGGGAGGAACCTGTTACAGCCAATAAAAACTAGGCTGTCTCAGACCTCCCAGAGGGCCTTCTCTGCAACCGCTCCCAGGCTGTGGAACGGCCTGCCGGATGAGGTCCGTCTTATTACTACTCTTGCTGCCTTTGAAAAAGCAGTAAAGATGGACCTCTTCCGGCAGGCCTTCCCGGAATAATCTTCCGACCTGAGGGGAGATGGTTTCAACTGTCCCTTGTCTGTAGCTCGCTTCATTTTTTGATTTTATTGTTTTATTGTAATATATTGTTTGGTTGGTTTTAGACTGTATTATGTTTTAATCTCTTAAAGTTTAATCTTGTTTTAGGGTGTGGGAGGGGGTATGGGGATAAGGCTTGTTTTAACTTTATATGTTTTAAAATGTTGTAACCCGCCCCGATTGCGGAGCAGAGGGGCGGGCTAGAAATAAAAATTATTATTATTATTATTATTATTATTATTTCCTCCTCCAACACCCCGCTCTAAAGGTATGCAAAATAAGAAAAAAGTTAATTCTGTTAACTCTGGAAAGGACGCTTGGGAGCGATTGTGTCAATAGCCTTGGTGAGATTGGTGTTCCAGGTATTAACTAAGGCTTTGACAGAATCACTGGCATTACCATCCATTAAACCAGGGGTAGGCAACCTTTTTGAGCCGGGGGCCGGGTTGCTGTCCCTCAGACAATGGGGGGGGGGGGGCGAAGCACCAAAAATAAATAAATAAATATAAAAATTTAAAAATTAAAAAAAAATTAAAAATATATGCATGCACACTCTCTCAGCCCCAGAAAAGCCATGGCAAAACCCATGTGGAGATTTTGCCAAGAAAACCCCAAGAACAAGTAATAACAACAATAATCAATATCATCATGGCAGCGGCGGCGGCAGGACCGGCCTGGGGCCGGTCCAAAGGCCTTGGGGGGCCACATCCGGCCCCCGGGCCTTAGGTTGCCTACCCCTGCATTAAACCCTCCAAGGCTTTCTGGAATCCCATTGGTTTCATTAGCCTTTGAGGGCGGACCATCCTAATAGGTCCACCACCCCCGGAGGGGAAGACGTGGCTCTTAGCTCCATCTTGACCAGGAAATGATCCGTCCATGACAAAGCGGAGGTTTTGATAACTTCCGCCCATGGATATTCCTGTTCCGAACTAAAGACTGCATCAAGAGTATGACCTGCACGATGTGTAGGTCCAGCGACCAATTGGGATAGGCCCATGCTTGTCATGGTTTCCATGAACTCCCGAGCTGCGCTAGTTAAATTTGACAAACTAGTCTTGAGTGGGATGTTGAAGTCACCCAGAACCAAAAGTCTGGGTGACTCCAACAGCAACTCTGAGACCAGCTGCGTCAACGCGGTTAGGGAGTCTGTTAAGCAATGGGGTGGCCTGTTAGGTTGTTTTTATGAACCAAGGCCAGGCCCCCCCCCCCCGCCCACTTTCCCTTATCTGCTCACATACTGAGTACCCAGCTGGAATGGCCTGAGCCCACGTCACTGCACTGGCATCTCCCAGCCAGGTCTCAGTAAAGCATGCCAGGTCGGCCACCACATCCAGTATGAGGTCATAGATGATATGTGTTTTGTTTTTGATCAACCTGGCATTGCAAAGGAGCAGGGTAAGGGTCTGTGGAATGGATGGTACGCTCTCCAAATTATCCTGGGAAACAGAGTGAACTGAAGGGGGGCTGGATACTAAACATTGATCCCTCCTTCTTTTGTAACATTTCTTCACTCTACCACCATACCTTCCCTTCCCCTGCACAACCTCAATTCCTGCTCCAAGATTGAAATGATCCAGCTACTCTCCCCAGTTCCATTGCAGCTACAGCTGCAGCACTCCACCAGCTCGTCCTCTGTTCCCGTTGCCGCAGGTATTCTGGGCCAGTGAGGGGGGGCTAGATATAGCCTCTTGCAGAGCGTCAGGGCCACACCACCACCAGGTGTTAAAGGGCTCTCAGAGAGCCAAGACAGGGCTCCACCAGCTCGTCCTCTGTTCCTGTTGCCGCAGGTGTTCTGGGCCGGTGAAGGGGGGCTAGATATAGCCTCTTGCGGAGTGTCAGGGCCACACCGCCACCAGATCTTAAAGGGCTCTTGGAGAGCCAAGGCAGGGCTCCACCAGCTCGTCCTCCATTCCTGTTGCCACAGGTGACTAAAGTTTGGCATCCCTGTGCACTTGCATAGGATCTGTCATAGGCTACTATGCAGTCTGTCACTCTCTGTGTACAAAGGTGACTAAAGTTTGGCATCCCTGTGCACCTGCACAGGACCTGTTATATGGTGGTATACAGTCTCACTGTATACAAAGGTGCTTGAAGTTCGGCATCCCTGTGCACGTGCACAGGATCTGTCATACACCCACATATCATGCAAGAATTCTCAGACCTCCACTTCACCCCAAGGAGTGGGTGCCGTAGACAGGTGCCACTGTCTGATTGTGCCACCCTTAGGGTGAAGGAACGGGTCTGTCAACTGAAAAGACGGGTTTGTCAACTGAAAAGACACTCTATCATCCTCCACAAAACATGTCCCACACAGATCAGGGAGGAGAGGAGAGGTACACGCAAGGGAGGTTTTGAGGACAGACTTGATACATGCAGCTGGTGGTCATGCAAGGGACATGGTCAACAAGATACACAGACAAACATTACTCCAGGAGACCCCCTAATCATGCCAGGAAGTGATGTGCAGGTCTTATGCACACCTGCACATCTGTGCAGAAGAGGCCACAAAAGCCTCTTTCATGCAAACTGCTGTGCATGCTCACAGCAAGCATACATCCAACAGAATGCATTTATTGTCATAACAGAGGTCAGTTGCTAGGGTGCATGCGTAGGGTTACAATTAGGGTTAGGGTTAGGGTTCTAATATTCAAATGCACCTACGCCACATCTGGAAGCATAGGACACTTTAAATTAAAGCTTGCATTGTAGGGCACATGCTCGGGATCGCCGAGTCAATTTTCACCACACGTGTGACAGTGCATTTATACAGCCATTTTCTGGTGCATCAGTGTTGCTGCATACATACAGAAATGCTAAGGTGCACATCTTCACTGAAGGAGCAGGAAAAAAGGGACTCCTTTTTGGAGTGGCTTTTCTTGGCATACAACAGCTAAAGAGCACTTTCCTGGAGACTTTTAGGTGTGCATCATCTAAAGGCCACACCTACAAGTCACCCTCAAGGTACCTCTTTTTGCCTGCCTATAGCCTCTGAGACTGTCTACTCTGAATAGCATCCAAAATTCACATAAAAGTGATGCCAACAATGTTGTTGTTGTTGTTGTTGTTGTTGTTGTTGTTGTTGTTGTTGTGTGCCTTCAAGTAGTTTCTGATTTATATTAACCCTAAGGTAACCATATCAAGGGTTTTTCTTGGCTAGTTTCTTCAGAGGAGTTTTGCTTTTGCCATCTTCTGAGGCTGAAAAAGTGTGATTTCTCCAAGGTCACCCAGTGTTTTTACATGGCTGAGCTGGGATTCAAAACCTGGTATCCAGAGTGCTAGTCCAATGCTTAAACCACTACACCATAACTGGGTAACTACGGGGTTATGCAGACGGATGGCCCTGGGCCGCCCCGGGAAGTGGAGAATCGAGGCCGAGGCTGTTGAACACCTTGGCCCCGATCTTCCCTTTCACCACCTGTAACAGGAACGCTAAAATAGCGCTCTTTCCGCAAACTCTGAAAGGGGTACCGCAAAAGGCGTGGTGCGCCTCTATGGCATCTCTTCCGGCTCAGCATGTGTGGACGCTGAGCTGGAAGGACATCATCGGAGTACCTGTTGCGTGGACGGGCCGTTGCTCTGATGATGTCCTCAGGAAGGGGATGGGGCGCCCAGCATCTGGCTGCCCCTCCCCTTCCTTGCCTCCAACACGCTGCAAAGGACCCATCTGCAGAGGCCCTACAATGCACAAGACAGATCTTGCAATCCTTTGAAGCTCCACTGTCTTCATCAGACAAAAAATGTTAGGATAAATCATACAGGAGAAGAAGAAAAAAGTAATGAAGTCATAGGCCTGAATTTTGTTAAGTTAAAAAAACAAAAAACAAAACTGAGGTCCAAAACACCCTACAAAAATAATCCAGTCTGAGACCACTTTAACTACCCTGGCTCAATGCTAGGGAATTCTGGGAACTTTAGTTTTGTGAGACATTTAGCTTTCTCTGTCAGAGAGCTCTGGTGCCACAGCAAACTACAATTCCAAGGATTCCCTAGCACTGAGCTAGGGCAATTAACGTGGTCTCAAACTGGATTATTTCTGCATTGTGTTTTAGGCCTAAATTCCATTTAGCTGACTATAATTTACTATTATGTGCATTTAGGATTTTCCCATAAAATGTACTCTTTTAATGGAAACATTTATCCCTCCCATCAAAACATTTCTGGGCAACAAAGAAAGAAACAGAAGATCAATGTGAAACAGAACCTAGGTTAACACATTTCTCATTTTATATTAAATGACTGGCAAATATTAATAGACAAAAGAGTGGCATTCCAATATCTTTGATTTGCTTAAAACTGGAAGCCTTGAATAAGGTAGGAATTCATCTTAAACTCTTCCATAATCTCTAAGCAATTAGAAATGTGAGGGTAGGTTTAGTCTTTACATCAACACTATTGATGGGTTAGGATGAGTGAGCCTTTTGTTTGCAATTACCTAATTGTCAATCAATAATGATAATTTCTTTCCCAGCCCTCTTTGTGACTTTTCCCTTCACTGCTGTGACATTTTAACTATGGAGCAAATGTTTCTAGAATACCTGTAGACAGTTCACAGTAACAGACGTTGACTCTGCAGAGGATACTAGAATTCTGTTAATGGAAATGCCAATGCTGGTCTACCTAGCAATTGGTTTTTCTCTGATTGGTGATACAGTGGGGATGTACCTCATCCTTCCATGCAAGTAAAAGCACTGTAGGAGTTCTTCAGTTCAAAGTTGTAAGCTTAACAGTATGAGTCTCTTCCACTTTTAAAAGGACCAATCTTTGGATCAATAGTAAGTTTCTAATAGTGTTTGGAAAGTGTTGAAGGCAATTGTGTAATTGTAGCAGCATGGGAGATCACTCTAAACAACTTGTTGTGGCTGAATACCCTATATTTTTTCCCCCAAGCAAGACATGGATGGACTAGAGCTAAATAGTTCTTTTGTTCTTGTGTTTGCCAAAACTGAAGGGGAATCCTCTAGTTATTATTATTTTTTTTTCTAGAGATATACTAATAGAGAAATGTGTTTTTCCATTATGGATATATGTGACAATGTTTGTTTTATTTATGCATTTTTTCCATTAATATATATATTTTTAAAAGTGAAATTCTCACTTATAAGATGATTTGCTGTAACTAAGGCATTATTTCCCACAAGATATATTTCTGATTAAGTTGAAGCAGGACATAACACCCCCACTAATTCATTCAGGTCAAGATGCATAGTATCCAAAGTCAGCCAAATTATGTTGGTATGCCTCAGGACCCCAGTTTGCCTTTGTGTGTGGGGTGGTGGTGGGGGAGAGGGGGCATCTGAAACAGGACATTGTTCCTGGACCTCTTTGCAGCTTTTCTGTGCAGCCAATCAGTTTCATGGTAGGAACTCTGAGAAGCCATGACTGAGAAGCAGTGCTTGGCTTCCAGAGAGCAGGCTTTGGAAGTAGACCTACACAAAGTGATTGTAGCATCCCTTATTTCTAAATCTGGGGCATTCTCCTGTACTTTTGGGAAGGTTTTACCATCCATCAGTAAATGGAACTGGGAAGAGATTTTACCCACACACATTATTGGCTTTGTGCTTGCAGGATTTTTGCCTTACCCATAGCAATTCATCTTTTTTTTTTAGGTTATTGGTAATGCATATCTTATCTCTGTCACAACTTTATGTCTTATGGGGCTGCTAGAATTATTCATGTTCCATTTCGGAGGGATGGAAGCGAATAAGGGACTTTATGCAGTGATTTTACACATGCTTGGTGGATGGGAACTCTGCATTGGTTCACATTGGTTTTCAGGACTAAACATGCTTTCGAGTTTCACAGGGCCACGGTGTTCCATCACAGCTGAAAGAGAGTTGTTAGTTTTTGGAATGGGAGAATCCTTTGAAACAGCATAATGACATGTTCTTGGGGTTTCTAAGCTGATTTTTTGAAGGTGTGCTGGGGGTTTGGAGAGGCCCATGTGGGCTCAATTGGCCACAGTTCACCCTCATAGTATGCATGTGGTATATGGGATGCAGATTCCCATCTTTACCACAGTATTCCACCACTCCATTTGGTATCACACCACTCAGTATTCAAGGGCATTTATTGGCAAGAGCACTGGCTGGTGATGGGGTCTTTGCTTTGCACTACAGTGAATCCTCCCAAGGTTGTATTCAATAAAGCTGAGGTTTTATAATAAAGTTGACACCAATTTTTAATCCATCCCAAGATGTTATCTGTTGTCAATCAATTTTTATGTGCCCCTGCTTTCTCCTTTATCTCTAAGAATGCAAGGATATCTCTTCCCACTTCAGAAATAAGCCAATAGTGGTGGCCAATACATTATTACTTACTGTAAGATTGGCCCTGCCCCTTCTTTATTTAATCTTTATTCTATGCTGTTTCAAACAATGATAAATGGAGCTCTACTAACTCTCTTCTAACAGTGGAGTTACTGCTCAGGGTGTCACCCAGTGCAGGGGGTGGGGCTTATGGGGGCATAATCAAAAGGGCATGCTCCCTCACCTCACTGCTGCACACCAGTCTACTCATGAGTAAAATGGCATGTGGTGAGGAAGTGCTCTAGGCACGCTCCCTTCCTGCTGCACCCTGGTCTAAGTATGAGTAAAATGGTGTACAGTGGGGAGGATGAGTGTGTGTGCTGTGGGCACTCTCCCTCCCTGCCACACACGGGTCTACTCACAAGTAAAATGGTGCTCAGTCGGGTGTCACTTGCTATAGTCCGCACCCTCCTAGTGACACCACTACCTTGTAAGGCATTGCTGCCTAAAGAGGTGGTGTGCTGTAGTGGTTTCAGTTTTAGAGTAGGGCACAGGGAGACTAGGGTCTGAATGCACTTTTGGCCTTGGAAACTCACTGGCTGATCTTGGGCAAATCATACTCTCTCAGTATCAGAGGAAGGCAAGGGCAAACACCCTCTGAACAAATACTGTCAAGAAAGTCCTGTGATAGATCTGCCTAAGGGTCACCACAAGTCTGAAATTACTTAAAGGAACACAGCAGAAGCAACAGACACAAACACACACAACAACAACAATACTAGATCTTCAAGGGAAGATGTTCTTTCTGTTCTACCACCATAATTGGCATGGGTGGTGAAGACATGGAAGAGAGCCTTCTCCGTGACTGGTCTGAGGATATGGAACTCACTTCCATGGAATATTTAAATGGCCCCCTCCCTATTCTGTTTCACCCAGCTGGCAAAGGTCTGTTTAGTAAGATATGACTATGGTTAAATCATATGGCTAAGGGGTGTTCTGAGTGTGGTGTGATGCACTGTGGTTTTATTTATTTATAAAAATTCATACTAAATGTGCTTTACATTGTTTTAACATTTTGCTTTTTCAATATAATTGTTTAATTGTTCTTTAAAGGTTCATAAAATAGGATTTCAGCTGATCTTTGAGTAGAAGAAATTAAATGTTTATTTTGTTTGATGGGGAGACTAATTTAGTCTCAGACAACCCTGATGAGAAGAATCTTCCACAAGTCCCCTTTTTGTTCATTTTTCTAGTCTTCAAATAGATTCAAGGACTATTCCTGCCCCCTCCAAATCCAGGCTCACTGCTCTCTTCCCACACAGCCATGTAGTAAATGACAGGAGAGCAGCTGAGAAGGGAAGGTAATAACTGGCTGTTCCTATAGTAGTGACTTGATAGTGACACAGGGCCAATGCAGATGGCCCATTTGGGGCAGCTCTTGGCTGCCCCTGGGAGAGGTGCATTGAGGCCACAGCAACCACATGCCGTGGCCCTGATCCTCCTTTTTGCTGCCCCAAAAAGAGTGGCAAAATGCCACTCCTTTTTTGGGGCAGCAAAAGGCCGCCCTTTGAGCCACCACCACGGCTCTTTTGCACCCTTTTGGTGGTGTGTATGCACGCTGCACCAGGAGGGCATCCTGACACCATGCACCATGCGGATGGGTGCACGGCATCAGGACAGCATCGCGGTGGAGTCAGAGCAACCGGTGTGCAATTACCTTGCCCCAACTCCACCCCCAAGCTGGCCTATAGTGCTGGTCTGCATTGGCCCACAGTCCTCTGGGAACCCTCTGGAGGATCCTTGAAAGATCCCATAGAATGCCTATGTTGATGTGCCAGCTCTGGTATATAACTGGCAATGATCCTCTGCAGTGAGTAGTCACCACCACCTTCCTATCACTATATGGTTGTGCTGTAAGGTGGGATGCAACAGAGCAAGGATCAGTTCTGGGGTAGTTGAGTGAGGATCACTACTGCTGCTTGTGTTCTTTTGGGTTAGCAATAGCTGTATCACAAAAGAAGAATGGGAAACTACTTTGGGAATATCACTGTTGCAACTTGCATCAGAGGAATATACATGGCATGATGCTCCTTGCACACCATCATATGCCAGAAGAACAGAGGCAGAAGTGTGCTAATTCTCCAAGTATTGCTGCCCCTGTTGGGTCCTCTGCTGCTTCTAAGGGGGGTTGCAGACTGCCAGAAATAGTGCAAATTGAGTCCACTTTTAGGGTTAGGGTTAGTGCTAGGGAATCATGGGAATTGTTGTTTTTTTTCTGAGACATTGAGCCTTCTCTGTCAGAGAGCTCTGGTGCAACAATAAAATACAGTTCCTATGATTCCCTAACCCTAACCCTAACCCTAAAAGTGGACTCAGGGCCTAAGCAGACGACTAAAACAGTCGTCTTGGAGGCCCGGAAGAGGAGGAGCCACCGCACGCGCGGCGGCCCTTCCTCTTCCTGAGGTCGCCCTGAGCGCTTCCGGGCCACCGCACGCCGGACGCGTTCAGGGCGACCTCCCTCCACAGCGTCCGGACGCGCTGTGGAGGATAAGTCGCAAAAAGGGCGCCCGCCGCTTTTAGGGCGCTCTTTTTGCGACTTATGAAAGGAGTGCCTTTTTGGCGCTCCTTTCAGGGTCGCTGGGGAGGCGCCGCGGTGAGGCTGCCATAGCCCCCCGGCGCTCCGGACCAGGGCGCTCCAAACGCCCTGGTCTGCATCCCCCCTCAATTTGCACTATTTCTGGCAGTCTGCAATCCCCCTAAGTCTCTCTTTTGGTTTTGTGTTTTTTTTGTGTGTGTGTTACTGAGAGTATTTTTCTCTCTCTCTCTCTTTCACATTTGTCTTATGTGAGATAAATGGAGGTGAGAGCTACCAGATGTTAGCGTAAGGGAAAATGGAACAATTATAATATGGTATTGATCTATAACAAGAACTTGACCTTTGGGAATTTTTAATTAGCTCAAAATTAATAAGCAGGATTGAAACCCAATGTGTGTAGGGAGAGGAAGGAGAGAACCTTCACAGAGACAGCATTCTTCCAAAGAACTGTACTTTTATTAAGGGAGAAACAAGCAAGCACACACATACACACAGAGGATACATGAAATTTCTAAGAAATGTTTCACACACAAAATAGTTACCTAGAAACTCTGCACTCCTTGTAGAAAAATGAACTCAGCTGCTTATGGAGTGAAGTTGTGTTGGAGACAGCTGAGGGATACTGGTTAGGAATATCAGGGAGTGAGTGAGATCCCTCCTTCTCTTCCAAAAACCAGATCTCAAAACACAGATTTGGAGGTCTTAATATAGGCTGAAAATAGCCTGGAGTGAAAATTGATTATTGTATATCAAAGGATTCTGAATAGGTTATCTTTGAAGTAGACAGTTTTCAAAGAGGGCAGATAGGATGTTGATGTTATCTCATTCTTAGCCAGTTGTAAATCTCTGTGTCTCTGGAATTCAGAGGGTGTAAATGTCCTGCTTTTGCAGCTCCTAAACCTAGCCGTTTGATCTGCAAATTGTTGAAGAGGTAGATGTGACCTCTCAGGTACCTACATGAGGTCCTCACCTTGGATCCATGGCAGTTTGGCTTTTTCTGATTTAGGGCCATTACAGGAGACCCACAAAGGGTTTATATATAAGCAGTTCTTGTAATAGATCCAACAAGGTGCAAGACCATGAGGGTCACTTTCCTAGAGGAGTTTTTTCTCTGTTTCTTAAGAATGGGACAGCAGTTGGGTTGGAGGTTGGTCATTGTTTGCTTACAGCTCACTTTGTATTATTGGTAGCCTGGCAGTATGAAAGTATTATGGACATAGGAAAAAAAAAAAAAAGCTTTACAGAAATTAGAAACCGTGCTTATCCGCCAATCTTGTTCATCAAAGGAAAACATAATTTAATGAATTCTCTAGCCATTTTTTTTCTAGAACCCTGCCAATTTTATACTTAAAAAAACAAACAAACAAACAAACCTTGGAGTAGTCGTCTCCTCTCTTTCCCCTCCTCTCCTCCTTGTAACTATAGCAAAATCTATCATCTATAAATGGATCTGAAATCTTATCGGATTTAGGGCCTTTGCAGACTGCCAGAAATAGTACAAACTGAATCCACTTTAACTGCCCTGGCTCAATGATAGGGAATCATGGGAACTGTAGTTTATTCTGGCACCAGAGCTCTCTGACAGGGAAGGCTCAATGTCTCAGAAAAAATACAATTCCCATGATTCCAGAGCACTGAGTTAGGACAATTAAAGTAGACTCAATTTGCACTATTTCTGGCAGTCTGCAAAGGCCCTCTGTGTTAGACCTCCAGAAGTGGAGTATCTGCAGCAAGAAAGAGACCTATTTGGCCCTCCAGATGTTTTGGATTACAAGCCTCATAGTCATTGACCATACTGGCTAGAGCTTCAGGTATGAAGTTAACCTCCAGTGTTTTAGAAAGTACTGGAATACAAAAGTATCAAGAGAAATATTATTTAAGGCCTTTGAGAGCATGTTGATGTATCCATTTGTTATAACATCTGAAGTCAGCTTTCAAGTATTTGTAGCGAGAAACTCATTCCAGTAGTCTGCTGAACTGATCATGCAATTTCTCCATGGCATCCTCAATCTTACAGTGATACGAAGAGAGCTTCTTAATCAAAAACCATGATTTCAAGATAAATCCATGCTGAAGCTGACATTTGAGTCTATTCTTTTAGTGGTTAAACCAAACTTCCCCAACATAGCACTTGCAAATGCTACAAATTCCATCAGATCAACCAGCATGAGCTTTTTGTCACATTGGCTAGGGATGATAAGAGTTATAGTACATTTCAACTGAAGGGCATCAAATTTGGGAAGGCCAGTTAAAACGACAAGTTCTTTTAAGATTAAGAGTCTTAAGAACATGCTTATTGAACATGCCAATCTCATATAAAACACAATTGATATTTACATTTCATGCAGAGCCTTTGGAACATGAAACCTTGATTTCTCTATAGAAAACACAACCATAATTATTTCATAGAAGAATTCGGCAGCCAAAATCCAGCTCTCCTTCAGTGAATGCAAGAAAGACATTCAGATATAAACTCCTTAGAAATTCCTCTGCATGGTACATGTCATTGGAGTTGCTCAATTAGCTGTCTTTCAGAATATTAAAGCATTGTGTGGTGATTTAGAGCTGCACTGGGGGCTGTTATTTGACTCTTTGAAGATGCTACACCATTTCGGTGCTAGTCTTTCTATCAAATTTACTGATCCTCTTAAAGTACCGCTGACATTGCTATGCTGTGACACGTTAACATGTATGGAACTAATTGGCAAAAAACTCTTAATTAAACTAAGGATTTTTTTTTTCTAGGCACACACAAACACAAAGGTCAGAATGTTCTACTGGTTTTGAAGTTTTAATCAATGGTGACAGAAAATGTGATGTGTGAAGGAATGAAAGAGCACGAGCAGATGCATGGACAGCTCAGGCTTTTGTCTAAACACATGATTTATATGTGTGGGCAGGAGGAGTTCATCTCCATGACAAAAGAGGAATGCAAAATGTCATGTTTAAGGAAAAGTGAAAATTAAAAACAAAAAAAACAAATCTAGATCAGATATGTTATTGCCAGCATCTGCTGCTGCTAATGAGGTTTAGAGACTTACCATATCAGGGACTCTTTCAAATCAGTCACAGAGACTTACAGCAATTAGGCATTTTCAAGCAATAATTACAATGACATTTCCCTCCTTTTGAGCTGTCCTGGCCCTTTGAGATCTGGAGACATCACAGATTGCTCAAAAAATGTGCTTAATCCATAGACTACTAGGTCAATGTGCATAATGAGTTGTGAGCATGCCAGATTCATAGTTTATCGGTTTATGGGCAAACAGATATAGTTCCATTGTAACAGGAACATATAGAATCACAACAGTGAAGGTTTTTTTAATGGGAAGACTATGCTTGTCTTTAAATCCTACTAATTAACATACTGGCAGAGCCAAGATGAAGAATGTTATTACATCAATCCAAGATAATATTGCAAAAAGATGGGGGAGGCTGTTATTTTTTTCATGGTGTAATGAGGGGCCTAAGCAGACGACTAAAACAGTCGTCTTGGAGGCCCGGAAGAGGAGGAGCCACCGCACGCGCGGCGGCCCTTCCTCTTCCTGAGGTCGCCCTGAGCGCTTCCGGGCCACCGCACGCCGGACGCGTTCAGGGCGACCTCCCTCCACAGCGTCCGGACGCGCTGTGGAGGATAAGTCGCAAAAAGGGCGCCCGCCGCTTTTAGGGCGCTCTTTTTGCGACTTATGAAAGGAGTGCCTTTTTGGCGCTCCTTTCAGGGTCGCCGGGGAGGCGCCGCGGTGAGGCTGCCATAGCCCCGCGGCGCTCCGGACCAGGGCGCTCCAAACGCCCTGGTCTGCATCCCCCCGAGAAAACTCTGAACCTGGGGAATTACTAAAGTCCAAGTCTTCTATGGGATCTTTTATCCTATGTTTACGGAGGTGGCTAGAGATGAGACTGAAGTAGAAACAAAGCTTTATTTGAGGATTCAAGCATACAAAGACACCCTAACATACATGCACACACACAAGAACTGAGGAGTAAAGTAGTTAGCTTGGATAGGAACACAAGGCTTTCTAATGGTGATAATTACCTGCAAAGATGTTGCTCCAACGATGAATAGACTCAACTGAAAAAGGACAGTAGGTAGAGCCATGGAGACTCTAGTTAGAGATCATGAATGGTACAGGACCGTCATGAAATCTATCCAGACCCCCCTTTCCCTGAGATTTTGGGGAGTATTTAAACCCTAGAAGCGAAGAGTTGCTATCGAACATCAAAGGATTTTGATTGCTATGCTTTGAAGTGGACAATTTCCAGAAGAGGGGAGATGGGATGTGAGTTTGTTACTTTTCCTCACCTTAAGGACACATCCTGACTGGCTCATAAATCTTTTCAGGTGTGAATGTCCTGCATTGCAGCTCCTAAGCCTGGCCTTTTGATCTGCAAATGGCTTGTAAATGCAGATTCACCTCAGTGCCTACGTGATGTGCTCGCCTTGAGCCCATGGCGAAGGAGGCCCTTTCCAGCCCAGGGCTATTGATAGAGAGCCAAAGGAATCTTGATATCAAAATTCAATCAAAGCCACTTCTCGTAACAGTCCCCCCCTTGGAAATTATCCACCTGTTCAAATGCAAATTGGACAGGGGATTATTTCCACATTTGCCAAATTCTCTTCGCCATGAAAAATTTAGGTGTCAATTTGGGGAGCTAAACTCATGGTCCAGGGAATTATCCTTTAGAAAGCCTTTAGCTTCTGGGAAGGTCTTTCATTCCTGGAACCCATTCACACTTGCATATCCTAATTAAAGCAGCTCAAAGCATTGCTCAAAAACAATATGAAATGACAATAAGCATGACCAATGTATGCAATGAATATCAAAAACAATATGAAAAGAAAATGAGCATATCAAAAGCATAATGAATAACAATCAATAACCAAAATGAATAGGTGTAGCAATATAGAGAGTTTCTCAACCAATGTCCAGTAATAATATTCAAGTCCATGAACATGTGTGCATCTAAGTCTATTTTCAATTGTTACGATGACAAAAGTTCAACACTGTGGCTTCAATAGCCATGAAGAGGAGGAACCAATGTCCAAAGTCTTGTACTGATGTAGAAAGTGTGTATCAATATGTCCAGCAAATTTGAATGAGTTTGATGACAGTTTGTGAAAAAGTTCGGACTTTAGCCTGGAGCAGATAGACCAAAAATTTTCTGAATTGCACCTTGGTGCAGTGGCTGAAAGAAGACATTGAAGGGATGCCTCAAAAACTAGGATGAGGTCACTCAACCCTTGTGGAGGACCGTGGAGGACTTGATCATCTGTGTTCATGCAGCCCAGGAAGCATGAACAGTGTCCATGAATTAGAATGTTGAAGCCATAGACAAGGTAAACCAGGGCACCTAGAAACGGTATGAGTAGACCAGGGTGCCTGACGACACTTGAGGAGACCAGGGGCATCAGCAGGGCAGGAGTGCGATTAACAAGCAAGCGCTCTGCAGGAATCAGGAACAGTTACAGGAACTAGGCATGGAGCACTTTGGAGGACATCTCAGGAACTGCAGCTCATGTCTAGCTCAGTGCATCTCAGGTCTGAAGAAGGCATCTGCAGCGAAATGGAGGACGTCCAGGACATGGCCTGACATCATGGAAACAGCTTGGCGTAGGCACATCTGAAGTATCACCGGACATCAATGGAAGACATCTAAAGAGGATGAAGGGGCACGTCTCACCCCCCCTCGCAGGACAAAGCACCTTGGGTTTTAAGCACATTTGTTAGCAGACACACACACATATATATCTGGATGGAAATGGATAGGCAAAGATCTCATGCACTTGGGAGGAGGGAAGAAAAAAAGTAATCTCTCCCCTCCGGCTTCATTACAAGCCCTCTGTAAAGAAGAACAGCCAAAGCCGCAGAGTAACAAAGGCAAAGCTATGCAAGCAAGGGAATAATGTGGCAAGATGTTTGTGAGAGTCGTTGGCAAATGTGCTGCATGATTGTCTGGGCTGAGGACAGGAGATCTCAGCCTGTGTATGCATTTTGTAAGGCAAAAATAAAATAGAGGCTCCGTGCCTCTCAGGTCTGGAATAGCTGACACCTCAGGTCTGGAACAGGTGTGAGCAACAATAAAAATAAAACTCCTCTTAAAAAAAAAACACCTTTACACAGAAAATCAAAAGACATTAGAGAAAATCTGTCTCTCTTTAAAAACAAAATTTTAAAACTCCCTTTAAACTTGAAAAGGAAAAAGGAAAATAACAAACTGCACAACAAGAACCTTTATAAATGGCCTAGTAAAAAAAGTAAAATGCAATGACTAATGCCCAAAAGATCTTTTTAACAACAAAAATAAAACAAAAACAAAATATCTGTAAAGAAAAACTTCAAAAAAGGTTCAAAACAACAATAACAAATGAATTTTGGAAGTTTTGTCACATGGACCAGAGAAGAAAAACACAAGGAAAAACTTCTTATTATTATTTTCAAATAGACTGTGTGTAATGAAGAGGCTCTTTCATAAGTGTAGCAACATGGAAAAATATATGAGGTTACCACAATGGGCTATGTGGCATTTGAGCACAAACAAACATATCAACAACAACAAAACTCCACTTAGTAGCATCTCTGACTGAAAGGAAAAAGGTTGGCAAAAGGTGCCATTTTTCTCTGAAGAGAGAAGCCTTCTGTTTCTAAAGCAAGGACTATTAAATTGGGCGGAGAGAGTGTTCCTTTTTGAAAGAGAAAAGATATTAAACTGGGAAGCTCTAGCAGAGTCTTTGAGGCTGCCTGTAAGAGAGAGGTAATTAGCATTTGAAAAGGGGCTCTCTTTTCCTGAAGAAGAGCCATCGGGGAAAGAAGAAAGTCAGATCTAGTTTTGGGTGGAGAGAGTGTGACTGAGTCACATACTCACAGCCAAGGAAGAACAAAACAACCATCAAATTTCAGACCGAGGAGGACAAAGGAAGTCCTCTGAGCATGTTTAGAGGGAAAGCTAGAAGAAGGAGACCAGTGAGAAGAGAAGGGACTTCTTCCCTCAATTTTGGGGAGTCCTGTCCTACCTAGATTATGGAGGACAAGAAATGTATAGAAAAGAAACATAAAGACATCTACTCAGAGACTAATCTTAGCCAGTGAGGTTCATCTACAGGGAACAACACTGAGAAACATCAACAGCAGATCAAAGCCCTTTGGTTTTCTGGAGGATGTAGGACAGTGAGCACTATGCCTGCCTCATGGGCTATGCAGTATAGGAGCCCAGAAAGTTCTGAAAAGGCCAATGAGACTCTGTTCTCCATGTTATCAATTAAAGGCAAAGAAGTGAAAGAAAAGGAGGGGGTCACCCCCTAAGTCTGCAACACATTGTATCTCATCAGGATAATAGGCTATACAATCTGTCTACAACAAAAGGTTCTACCGGTACTTGCTGTAAATGTACAAAGAGTGAAAAAGAGATAGACTGAGCTGGTAGGGGAGGTCCTCTCTCTAGGAAACAAAGCAGGAGAGAGGGATGCAAGAAAACAGCATTACTTGAAAGCAGCTACGACATTTTTTCTTCAGATACACCATGCTGACCAGATGAGGCTTTCCATAACCACTTAACAGAAAACAAAGACAAACTCCTTCAGATTTTGGCTGCTGACTAGTGAGATTTCTCAGCAATCCTGAGCCAGTGTTATGTAGATCGACATTCAGAGAGGGCAAAGGAACTCCCTTTTCCTGTTCCTCTAGCTGGTGGCTTTAACAAACTCAGCTACTTGGCTACAAGGAGAATTCTAGTTGCATTGGAAACTTCCAAGTACCACTAAGTACAGGGTTTTAACTTAACAAAAATGCTACCCTTTTTCGCCTGTATGATTTGTACACTCATGAAATATCAGACTGATATTTGCTAGAGCACAAGCACAAGACTTTGATACAACTATAGAACCAGAAAGAGGAACTAGAATTCTTTTCTCTCACAAAGCTACAAAGTCTACAGGATTTGATCTGTTTTAGGAGGAACAAAGGACTAGGAATCACAGGGAATCACAGGGAAAAGAGCTCTCTCTTCCTGTCTAGGCAGATCGAGCAAACCAGCAGTGTGGAAGAATGAGACATAGTTTTCACTAAGTACCACCAAGTACAGATTGCAACTTAACAGAAATACTAGGCTCTCTTTGTCTACAAGACTTGTGTACACAAAGGAAGCCAAACTATGTTTTAACATCACAAAATAACACTAAATAACCCAGATTTGGATCAGAGAAAAACTAAGAATGAATAACAGCCTCTCATTTTTTTAGACAGCCAATTTCTTAATATAAGAGGTTCAAGGAATGTAGGGCACAACCTTTTGTGGTCTAGTTTTTAGCAATACAACAATTTAAACACACCTTTATAATCAAATCTGCTTTCTTTCCATTTCTTTTCCCACAAGCCTTTCTGCTCTCTCTCAGCTTACAAACTAAGGTAAAACGTCTAGTTTGAACTGAGACAGGGAACATCCACATGTTTTCTCTCTGTTTCCAGGAACTTTTCTCTCCTACCACCTAGAGGACTGTCCTCTAAACTCTAACAACATATAAACCAACACAGCTCTAACAACCCCTTCAAGACTGTCCTCTAACTTGCTTTTTGGGGCAGGATTTTTGCAAAAGCCAGCCCACAACTTAAAGATTACTCTTGCAATGGGTCCTCAAAACTTAAAAAGACTTTTCTTTATACATGCAACCCTTCAACTGTTGGGTGAATTCAGATTTAAACACTGATGCAGCAAATGCTCAAACAAACCTCCTGTTGCAAAATACCTCTTTTCTTTAAAATTTTGTTTTCCAGGAAACTTAGCAGCACCGTAGCACAGTCCAGATTTTGGGCACCCTTTTGGACAGATTTTAAATTGAACTGGCTAACTTAACCTGCAGTTAGCTCTGGCTTTTTCTTAAAAGGTATAACTTTTTGTTAAGGTTTCTCCCTGCCCAAGGAGAGATACCTGGCTGAAAGGAATGGGTTAACTTCTCTAAAATTCCACAGGTAGGGAAAGTCAGCCACTTTTTCCCTCCGCAGACCCTCCAATAGAAAGGAGATCCGTAATCCATTTCTCCCTTATCTGCAAACTCCAAAATCACACCTAGGGGGGTTTAAACCACAAAAGGGAAAAACAAGGACAAAATTCACAGGGCAGTCTCTCTATATATCATGGTGAGTACTGGAGAAGCTTGATTTGAGACAGTGTGCCTTATTTCTAGGGATGGGGAGGCTGAAGTTGAGACAGTGTCACCCACTGAAGCTGAGACAGGGTCACCCACCTCCACTGTCTCTTCTAAGGAGCTGGGCTGTTGCCTCTTCCAGGGAACACATCGCCCAGTTCCATTCCAATTTGGACCCCTTATACCACTTCTTATTTCTGTCTCCCTTCTCTTATCTTTCCAGGCATTGTGGGGCGGGGAAGGATGACTTCTTGGGTTCCCTTTTTTCAGCATGGCTGGATGAAAGGGCTTCCAAGGCTTAGGATCTTTTGGTTGAGCCCATGCCCTGTTTTGGACAGTACCAGAAGAAAGAGGGAGATTTTCCTTTTCCTTTTGATTTGGGCCAGCCTTTTTGATGTGTGCAGGGCAGCTGTTGCTACATGGCTCTCTGGAATGAGTTTGCACCTCCCTGTGGGGAGGGAGAGAGGGCTGAGTGGGGCATTTTGGGGATTGTGGACCTCTTGGGAAACTTTTTCTGGCTTCCCTTTTGATCTCCCTTTTTTGGGCAAAGGCCTTTTCTTTCCTATGCGCTAACATTAATCGGAATTTATCAGAGAGATGCTTTAACGCCTGTAAATAAATGTCCCAACTCACATATCTCTCTCCAATTTGATGGTCAATAATCTCCTTGCTCTTGGGATGGAGTCCCCGGTGTATGTTGTATCTAACCAATCTATTTACTTCATTGGGAGGGAGAGCTATTTTTACAAGCAACATTGTTCTGGCAATGTATGCCTCTGGATCTTCATTTGTATGTTGTTCTTGTTCATAGAGTAAATCCTCAGCTAATTTTCCTGGCCACAATAGGCTCAAGATTTCTCTCATCCATTCAACCATATCTTTGTGCAACAAGTCCCGAACCATCACTGCTGCTTCCAGGGAGTCTCTGTCATTGGGGGACATGCACAACCTGGCTAACTGTGTCAGATGGGAGCCTGTGGCAGATGGATAGCTGTTTGCAGCCCGAAGCATCCACTTTAGGCTAGTTTCTTGATTTAAAGGTCCCAACAAATCTACTATGGCATAGGCTTCTGTAATGGAGAAAAGGGCTTTTCCTAGATTGGATGTTGCTTCCAATTTTTGGATCCTAGTTACCAAACTGGAATTTTCCTTCTTGAGAAGGTTGACTTGGGCTACCAATTCTCTAATCTCTGTCTCCATTTCTAGGATCTTTTCTGTGTCTCAACCTCCAGTGGGAGGGAGATGAGCTGGGGGGAAAACTTACTGTCTTTTCTTTGGAGGACTGTCCTCCAAGTCTCTTGTAACATTGTAAAGAATCCTAAGGCTTCAACGTGATTTCTCAGGGTTTAAACCCAATTTTTTTTCTTTTCTCCCAAGTTGGTGGGAGCCTTAAAAGGTTTTCCACTAAGGAGCCTAGGTTAAAACCACTTGTTCCAAATCAAATTTTCCAAGACCTTAAAAGGCTTCTTGGTATTCTCTCCACCTATTCAGCTGAGGTAGTTTAAAGCCAGGCAACCTCTAGGGTTCTGACTTAGGATTTTTCTTCCTATCCTGCTCAACCTTAGGAACTTTATGGGAAAACTTCTTCCCTGCACATCTCTTTTCGTTTCTGGCTCTCCCTACAGAGCATTAGGAACCCCCGTGTTCCTTCTCTACCCGCGGTCAGAGGTGAAACCTTTATCACCCTCTTCGCCTAGGGAACCGATCGCTTCCTGCAGCAAAAGCGACCCTCCAGGTTTTTCTCCCTAGACTAGACTCAGGCCCCAGAACTGTTAGTAGGGAGCTTTTGGGAATCTGCGCCCCACTGTAGCTAGCAGTGGCCGACTTGAACAGACTCCAAGAGCTTGAATCCCCACCTCAGTTCCTACCTTGGGTTTTCTTACCTACAACCTTGCGCAGAGGTCTTATGGCCACAGATCAGAGATGTCTCTCTGCTGTACCTGCCTGTGCCCGACCAAGGCTTTTCTCTCCTTTCTCTCCCACCTTGCGCAGAGGTCTTATGGCCACAGATCAGAGACGTCTCTCTGCTGTACCTGCCTGTGCCCGATCAAGGCTTTTCTCTCCTTTCTCTCCCACCTTGCGCAGAGGTCTTATGGTCACAGATCAGAGACGTCTCTCTGCTGTACCTGCCTGTGCCCGACCAAGGCTTTTCCTCCCACCTTGCGCAGAGGTCTTATGGCCACAGATCAGAGACGTCTCTCTGCTGTACCAGCCTGTGCCCGACCAAGGTGGTGCACACTCACTCTCTCAATGCTGAGCTTAAACCTGTACAGGTGTCCCTTAAAAGGCACACTGGCAAGGGATGCTAGGATTTAGAATTCACTAGCTAGATGGGTCGACCTTAAGAGGGACACCCTTGGGGAAGACCAGGAGTTAAACTTCACTAGCTCCAGCTCCAAACAGAGCATGTCAGCACCTTAAGAGGATTCCTGACAAATCTTTTGCACTGCAGCTCAAATGCCTGGATGTGGCTGCAGGATTCAAACTTCAAAGTTGGTCTGAGGGATGTCTCACCCTCGGATAACAAATACTTTGCACTGCAGCATAAAAGCCTGGGTTTGGCTGCAGGATTCAAACTTAAATGCTGCCTGAGTTTTGAGTTATGGATGGTCCTGAAGGTATAGTGTGGGAAGGGGGAAAGGGACCTACTGGATCCTAACACTGGTGCCCAACCCACGATAGATGAAAATAAAAATAGGGCGTCAGGAAACTGCTCTGACTCCACACCCAAGGACAGCTGGAAGTCTACACCTGGATGACCCAATCTCCGCAGCCAGAGCCAGAGTGCAGAACAACCAACCAAAGAAATGAAATTGGTTCAGCCAACCCTGATAGTCCCAAGCCCTTGTGGCCACTCACACAGAACAACACACACACAAAATTTCTGGCTTTTGAATCTGTTCAGTCTCCAGCTCTTTTAACCTCTACGTCCAGAGTGTAAACAGTCCAACTGGCCAACTTGAAATGTCCACACTTTGGGGATTTGCCCGCATTCTCCACCAATTGTAATGAGAAGACTCTGAACCTGGGGAATTACTAAAGTCCAAGTCTTCTATGGGATCTTTTATCCTATGTTTACGGAGGTGGCTAGAGATGAGACTGAAGTAGAAACAAAGCTTTATTTGAGGATTCAAGCATACAAAGACACCCTAACATACATGCACACACACAAGAACTGAGGAGTAAAGTAGTTAGCTTGGATAGGAACACAAGGCTTTCTAATGGTGATAATTACCTGCAAAGATGTTGCTCCAACGATGAATAGACTCAACCGAAAAAGGACAGTAGGTAGAGCTGTGGAGACTCTAGTTAGAGATCATGAATGGTACAGGACCATCATGAAATCTATCCAGACCCCCCTTTCCCTGAGATTTTGGGGAGTATTTAAACCCTAGAAGCGAAGAGTTGCTATCGAACATCAAAGGATTTTGATTGCTATGCTTTGAAGTGGACAATTTCCAGAAGAGGGGAGATGGGATGTGAGTTTGTTACTTTTCCTCACCTTAAGGACACATCCTGACTGGCTCATAAATCTTTTCAGGTGTGAATGTCCTGCATTGCAGCTCCTAAGCCTGGCCTTTTGATCTGCAAATGGCTTGTAAATGCAGATTCACCTCAGTGCCTACGTGATGTGCTCGCCTTGAGCCCATGGCGAAGGAGGCCCTTTCCAGCCCAGGGCTATTGATAGAGAGCCAAAGGAATCTTGATATCAAAATTCAATCAAAGCCACTTCTCGTAACAATGGTGTTTCTCTCGGAGCACAAAATAGTTTTATGCAGTTCAACTGATGTCATTATTTTTCTTCTTCCTGACATAAAGTGAGTATCCCTGGATAAACTGGTAAATGTATGCCCCATATTATCAGGGAAAAGTTCTTATTTATTTATTTATTTATTTATGGGATTTATAGCCCACCTTTCTCCCAAAATAGGATTCAAGGTGGCTTACAATAATTTAAAGGATAAAATTAAAACATTAATTACAAACGTTTTTTAAAAAAAAATAATTCTAGGCACTCATCACATGCTTTGCCAAAAGCACAAATAAATCATTTAGATTTAAATCACAGCCATATTGGCATATCAATTGCCAATGATCACAGATATCAAAAATGTGCTGCTGTGGTTATAGAAATACTAGGAAGTTGTATTTGTTCATAGGGTATTAGGTTCATTGCATGGAAGTTTGTATTGTATATCAATATTGCATGGAAAAGATTTGAATACCTAAGTATCAAGATTAATGCTGAAATTGGACAACCCTTGTTCAGCCCATGAAGGGAAGGCATTTTGCTCAACCCACCCAACTTATTCTTAACTTGTTCTGGGTCTGGGTCTAGATGCCTTGCTCATAATCTGTTCTCCTTATTGGGCAACTATAGCAATGGTGTTAACCTTGGTAATTAAGTGCTGTTATATAGTAGATCAACAGCTCAGAAAATCTCCTGTCTTTGGACAACATGCATTAAACCACAGCCAATAACTACTTTCTGGATGACTCTGAGAACAGTATTCTAAAAGCACAACTTTTCTAAGGCCTATGAGGAAGGTGTTGACAGAAGTGAGGCTGGAATGTTATAGTCACAAAACAAACAGCTCTCCCAAGTTCTGTGTATATTTTTATCTAATTTCCACATTCATTAAAAACAAAGACCAGTGTTCCACACCAGTTACCATCTATCCATGTGGGGAAAAAAGACTCAGATAAGAAATTATCATATGTTATACACTTCACATATATCTTTGCACTTTCTAGGGAAAAGATCCCATAAGCAACCTTCTCCACATCTGGTTGTCTCTTAATCATATGGGGAAGAATTCTTCTTGGCATCTGCTTCATGTTATTCAGTAAGTTAGATGTTGTTTAACATATGCAAAGCAGCGAAAACCCAAGGGTTTTGTGAGCACTCAGAAGTAGCTGCTCAGGGCAAGCACAGCAATGTTCCAAATTACAAAGAAGTGCTTAGCATTTTAAAAATATTAAATCAATTTTAGATTCAGTCATAATGTTACAGGTAGATGTTATTTTCCTTTCTTTTCCTTTTGCACAACTGCTCTTATAGGAAATAGTTATGTTAGAGAGATTTTGGCAACTTCACCCAGTGCAATGTTTCAGGTTCATTGTGGTGCAAATTCTCATGGAAGGCAAGAAACTTGCTTATAGCAATTTCTCTTCATTTTAAAACTCATCTAGGGTGCAAAATATAGCTCAGATTTCAGACAAGTGCTGTTTGCTATCCGTTAATGGAGTGTGGGGTTGAGTGAAATAATTGCATGCTTATATTTGCAAATGGCAAAAGCAATTTTTAATAGGGGTATACAGTTATAAAGTTATACATTGCTTAATAGCGCTTAATAGGGTTTAATGTCACTGTATTACCTAACAAGAAACTGCCCCATCTATTTCTGATTGTATTGAAATATTCTAATTTGAAGTGGAAAGCAATAAGACAGAAAAATACAGCAACTAATACCTTACTGCAAAACATTTTTTTAAAAAAGTCATTGCAGGGGCCAAATCATACTTGGGGGAAACATCCATCATTATGATTTACTGCATCTTTGGACAGGTCTACTCCAGCCAGAATACTCTGGGCTGCTCCTGGAGTATTTTGGTCCAGGAGCTGCCCTGAAATCCAAATTATCTCCACACTCCAGAGCAATGTCAGATGGCTGTCCACACATGTCCTGGTGTGCCTCCCAGCACCACTGTCATTAGGGCAAGTTGCTTCCTCTAAGGTTAAAAAATTAGGCACCTAGTATTGATCACATGGCTGGGTGCCTTATTGTGGCCTCAGAGGGAGTGACTCATGCCAATGATGCTGGTGCCAGGTGTGATGAACCACTCCTGCCACCTTGACTAATTCTCTCTTTTAGAATATTATGTGACTTGCTTCATACCCTCATCAGATACCGGTCCCAGAACTATTAATAGCATTTGTTCAAAATTCTCACACAGAGGCCAAAATAGGTTTTTATAAAATATAAGATGGTTTTATTGTGTTTCAAGCATACAGGCAATGCTTCTTGGTTTTCAAACTTGGTAATAATATAACGTGGTTACCATTTCAAGTGTAGTGTAGCTATTTCAAATACAATCCTTCAGCTGTTGCTATGATTATAACCTAACCACACAGACCCTCTCTGCACTAGAGCTCTGTTGAACTACAAAGAGTTTTTTTCATTTTTCTTTTGACTCTTATCTTTGTTCCACTTAGTTCCCTCAGGAACAATCCACAGCCTCTGGCTTAAGGTACTACCTTCTGAGCCTTCTTTTCCACAGTTCCTAACTGCCTAACTCCCTAACTGAGGGCCTAAGCAGACTGCCAGAAATAGTGCACATTAAATTGAGACACTGCCCTGGCTCAGTGCTAGGGAATCATGGGAACTGTAATTTATTGTGGCACCAGAGCTCTCTGACAGAGAAGGTTCAGTGTCTCAGAAAAAAATACAATTCCCATGATTCCCTAGCACTGAGCCAGGGCAGTGCCTCAATTTAATGTGCACTATTTCTGGCAGTCTGCTTAGGCCCTAACTATATCCCTCACTGCCTGAGCTATTTATCTCCTTCCAGCTGCTCTCTCATTGGCTGATTCCAGCTGTCTCAGGATTAGTCACCTGTCTTCTGGTCTTTCTGTTCATCACAGACCTCCCCCCTTTAATATGTTTATGGACACATTTAACCTCTTGGTTAAGTGGGTTCATAAACCTTTTATAAGCAATCATGCTTACCTGTAACCTCTATTATGAACAACCTTTAATATTCATCAACTTTTTGCATATGTATGGCATTTACATACATATAAACCATTGTCTGTTAACTAAAATTACATTAGCAAATCACTTTTTATAACATCACACTGCATTGAAAATTATAACCTTAACTCTATATTTATAACTATCACAGTTAAATAAGTTATACAGTTATACATTTGCTTTTTATTTTGCTTTGTCCAGTCTAGAAAGACCATCCGCCACTATATTTTCCTTACCTTTCACATATTGGATTGAATAATCAAAATCCTGTAATAACAAACTCCATCTCAATAATTTGCTGTTAGTTCCCTTGGTATGGTTTAACCAACACAAGGGTGAATGGTCGGTTTTAATTATGAACTTTCTTTCCCATAAATATGGCTTGAGCTTATTTACAGCCCATATTATGGCCATACATTCTTTTTCGATGGTTGCCAGGTGTCTTTCCCTAGGAAGGAGTTTTTTACTTAGATATAAAATCAGATGTATCTGACCCTTATCATTTTCTTGACTTAGCATGGCTCCAAGTCTGACATTGGAAGCATCTATGGTGACTATAAAAGTCTTGGTGTAATCTGGAGCCATTAAAACAGATGCTATAGTCATAAACTGTTTTAACTCTTTGAAAGCAACTTCACACTTCTCTGACCATATAACTTTAGTAGGCTTGTCCTTTTTTGTTAACTCAGACAAAGGGCATGCAATACTACTAAAATTGGGAATAAATTTTTGGTAATATCCCGCTAATCCCAGAAATGATCTTACTTCTTTTTTAGATGAAGGCCTTGGCCAGTTAATTATGGCTTCTATCTTGGAAGTTTCCACTTCCCACCAAATATACTAAATACCGACTTTCCCTTTTCCCTAGGTGACACTTGGAACTTTTAACAGTCACTCCACTTCTTTTAAGCCTTTTCAGTACTTCAACTAAGTGGTATAAATGTTCGTCCCACGAATTACTAAAAATACCAATGTCATCAATATAGGCCACAACACAATGTTTTAATCCTGCTAACATAATGTCTACCAATCTTTGAAATGTGGATGGAGCATTCTTTAGAACAAAGGGTAATACCATAAATTCATACAGACCCCTATGTGTAACAAGGATTCTTTTGATCCTTGGGACACATTGGTACCTGCCAATACCCTTTTGTCAAATCCAAAGTTGATATGCATTGAGCTCTTCCCTTTTTCTCAATCATATCCTCGGTTTGAGGCATAGGATAGGTGTCTGTTTGGGTAACTTTATTCAATCACCTATAATCTACACAGAACCATATAGTCTGATCAGGTTTTTCCATTAAAACTACGGGTGAAGCCCATGGACTAATCGATGGTACTATAATCCCCATTTTTAGCATTATCTCAATTTCCTCTTCGATTTTATCTGCCAATGTATCAGTGACTCAGTATGGAGGAGTAGCTATAGGGGAAGCTTCTTCTGTATTGATATGGTGCACTATCCCCTTAACTCTCCCAGGTATATCTGAGAATATGTCTTCAAATTTTTTTAACACCTCCCTGATATCTGTTTGTTGTTGGGGAGTAAGAGAAGGATCAAGGTTAACAATTTGTGTCCTACTTTCCTCTACCTTTTCAAAATCCCACTGAGGAATAATAAGGTCTTCAGAATTCCTCTCCTTAACCACATACAATACCATATGTTCTCTCCTAATATATGGCTTTAACATGTTTACATGGATCAATTTACACCCCACATCTTCTCCCAAGTCCACTACATAATTTATATCGTTGATCTTCTCAGTAACTTCGACTAGACCTGTCCATGCATATTGTAGTTTATTTCCTCGTATTGGTCTCAGGATCAGCACTTCGTCTCCAAGCATAAACTCTCAAGATTGGGCTCTTTTGTTGTACCAAGTCTTTTGAATTTCCTTTTGTGTGTTATATTTAGATTTGAGAACCTCTCTATACAACCGATCTTGAAAGACTTTAAATCTGTGTAGGTGATTCACACTCAGCTCCACATCTCCATCTTCCTCAGCTAACGCAAACACGGGCTTCAAACTTTCATCCCTCTGTTGCTCTTGACCAAAATCTACATGGTTTTCAACTTGAATCTCCTCACAACCCTCTCTATCTTTCACCTCAGAATGACCAATTTCCTCACAAGTGACATCAGATCTGTTTGGGTTTTCATGGATGAGGTGATCTTGTTTCCCAATGTATTTCTGGTGTTGCTGTCTCGTTACCACTAAGGCAAATCGAAGATGTCAGTCTAAATCATTCCCAATTAGACATGGGACAGGGATATCATCCCAGAGGGCAAACTTCCACTGTAATTGGTGTCCTCTAAAAGAAATGTTTATTTTTGCTACCGGGGTTATAAATGTAGGACCTCCTAAACCTTTTAGAGTTAGGGTTTCTCCTGGGCATATGTCTTGTTTATTTACTAGGTGTGGTTTGATTATGCGCACTTCTGATCCAGAGTCACGGAAACCGCAAAACCAAATATCATATATCTGAATTAGTTTTGAATGTTCTTTATCACCAAACTCCCCAGGAACAGGCTTTATAAACAAGCACAGTTTGGCAGTGTCAGTTGCCTTCCTGGCTTCAGTTTCCATAACGACTGCAGCTTCTCTGCTAGGTCCATTGCTACATTGTTTAACTGACTGGTTAGCTCCGGTTACACAATATGCTGGCTTTAGAGATGGTTTAAAATTCTTCTGGTACATGTTTGGACAATTAAATCTCAAATGTTCTATCTCCCCGCATTAATAACAAGACAACTGTTTTGGTTTGGATTGACTTTCTGTTGACCCTCTCTCTTTCTTTCTTTCCTCAGGGTCACACTCTCTCAACCCAATTTTTTTTCTTTCAAGTTCTGGCGTTTTTTCTTTGTTGCCAAGGTTTATAAGGTTTTTTCTCACTTTTCTGTCTTTTTGGGCTTGCCAGTTTTTAGAGTCCTTTTTGTCTTTCCGCTGAAACCCTTCTTTGGTTTTTGACATTCCCTTATCATCTCCTCTAATCAACACCAACTCATCAACCATTTTAGCAGCTTCTGCTACTGTTTTGACTTTCTTATCCTGAACCATCCACTTATATTCTTGGGGTATTATATTATAGAATTGTTCCAAGCCGACTAAACTTTGGAACTCTTCCTTAAATGTTATCTTATAATCCTCTATCTAGCTTTTAAAATAGTAATCTAGTCTACACGCTAGTTGAGAAAAAGTCTCCTCAGGCCATTTTTTATTTTTCTCTCTTGTGATGTTCCAGAGTCAAGCCAAATCTTTGTTTTACCATTTCTTTAAATAACTCATAGTTTTGAGCTTCCTCAGCCCTCATTTCCACATAAATTTCTGTCCATCCCCCACAAATTTGGGATCTTATACAACTCATTCTATCTTCTTCTTTTATTCTTAACTCTTCACAAGTCCTTTCAAAATTAGTAAAGAAAGAATCAATATTATCTCCTTTGTAATACCTGGAAAACCTCGTCATATCAATGTGAGGTAATCTGTTTACCTCAGCCCCCATCAGTGTTTGAGGTATTCCCTGATCTAAACTTCTCATTCGAAGTTGAAAATCCATTTCAGCTTGTCTTACCCTTAGCCTTTCAAGTTCAAGTTGTTGTTCCTTTTCAATTTCTTTCTCCCTCAAAACGCTTTCATTTTTCTTCTCTTTTAAAAGCCTCTAATTTTCAAGTCTGGCTAATTCCATTTCTTTTGAAAGCCTCTCATTTTCTTTCTCTTTTAAAAGCCTCTCATTTTCAAGTCTGGCTAGTTCCATTCTTTCTTTAATTTTACAAATCTCTAAACTTTCTTGAGGTTCAGAAAGGGTAGTGTCCAGACTAGCCAACATTTCTTGACCAACTTCACATTCTTCCACCATTTCGGCCACAACCGATACTTTTACATTCTTGGGAGCCATCTCTATAGTATTTCCTTACTATTACCCACAACTTTACCTCAGGAAATACTCTTTAACGGTGACTGCCTCGACCAAATTTTAAAGCCAATATTTGGTTCTTAAAGTAAAGCAGTGATTCCTTATTTTACCCTAACTTGTACCTCAGGAATCACCGAGAGTTTTCTATGGTTTTTACCCCTAATCTCTTAATGATACCTTAATGCATTTACCTCAGAGACGAAAGGCCTTTGCAGACTGCCAGAAATAGTGCACATTAAATTGAGGCACTGCCCTGGCTCAGTGCTAGGGAATCATGGGAACTGTAATTTATTGTGGCACCAGAGCTTTCTGACAGAGAAGGTTCAGTGTCTCAGAAAAAAATACAATTCCCATGATTCCCTAGCACTGAACCAGGGCAGTGCCTCAATTTAATGTGCACTATTTCTGGCAGTCTGCAAAGGCCCGAAGTAACTGTCCAAATGGTCAGTGCCCAAGTAATCTCCTACAATTAACCCTGGAAAAATACCTCGGAGAATACTTTACTGACTTTGGCCTTTCTAATATGTTTCGACTTTAGGTATTTTCTCCAACCTGGAGTGGCTTTATTCACTGCTGCTTTATTTGTGTTTCCACACACATGCACACACAGTCCCCTACCAGTACCTCATCAAATTACCTCTGGGACTGGCCAAAATATTCCTCTAATGTGGTCAGTTTCCGAGTAGTCTCTTACCATTTACCTTTTCACTGTTACCTCAGAGACTTCTCCCCTGATTCTTGAATCTTTTATTTTAAAATAATTCTCTGAACTTTTTCTCTCCCATTCAGAATATATCTGGGCTTCTGATTCCTTGAACTCAGACCCTTTACAAACACCCTTTGGCTTCTTGGACTTTCAACTTCCAAGGCCAAACTATCTGTAGACACTGGATCTCTTCAGATCCCGTCGACTCTGCCACCAAAATAACTCCTGCCAACTTGACTAATTCTCTCTTTTAGAATTTTACATGACTTGCTTCATAGCCCTCATCAGATACCGGTCCCAGAACTATTAATACTACACTGATAGCATTTGTTCAAAATTCTCACACAGAGGCCAAAATAGGTTTTTATAAAATATAAGATGGTTTTATTGTGTTTCAAACATACAGGCAATGTTTCTTGGTTTTCAAACTTGGCAATAATATAACTTGGTTACCATTTCAAGTGTAGTGTAGCTATTTCAAATACAATCCTTCAGCTGTTTCTATGATTACAACCTACTCACACAGACCCTCTCTGCACTAGAGCTCTGTTGAACTACAAAGAGTTCTTTTCATTTTTCTTTTGACTCTTATCTTTGTTCCACTTAGTTCCCTCAGGAACAATCCATAGCCTCTGGCTTAAGGTACTGCCTTCTGAGCCTTATGTTCCACAGTCCCTAACTGACTATTTCCCTCACTGCCTGAGCTATTTATCTCCTTCCAGCTGCTCTCTCATTGGCTGATTCCAGCTGTCTCAGGATTGGTCAGCTGTCTTCTGGTCTTCACAGCTCCCTTCTGTCTTTCTGTTCATCACACCAGGTATCACAGCAGGATGCATTTCCTGAAAAATCTGGAGCAAAAGTTCAGTATTTTGAATCTGCTTTAAAGGAATTATGGGTCAGACTTGGTGCAGAACTGGCCTCAGGTCATGAAGACAATCCACACTTGAATAGAAGTTTGGCCCCACATTGTGAATAAAGGGCCCTTTGAGGGCAGGAGAATACCCACATTCATTTGGCCTATGTAGACACGCCCTTAGCTGCTGTTTTGAAAATAATGGATATGATGCTGTGAGTGTTTAACCTACTTTTCTCCTATACACATTGTGTGTGTGTTGTGTGCCTTCAAGTCACTTCTGACTTATGGCTACCCTAATGTAGCCAAAAATCTAATATGGGGGATTTTATTTAGCTCAAACTGAGAGGGGATCACTGCAAGGACCCTGCGAGACCATCTCCCACTTGTATATCAAGAGGCCGGTGGATCTATGAATTGATGCAGAGACAGAATTCTTCAATTAAGGTATTATTTATTAAAAGGGAAAATCATGCAGCAGTTCACACACATACACTCACTCATTCAAGGCTCAGGAAATCAGGGGTTAGCTTGGAAAAGAGGCAAAACTACACGTGATACTTACTACAGATAAGTGTTTCTCAAGGATCCAATTGGGTGAAGTGGCATGGGACACAACCATTCTGAGAGTGTTGGTTTGAATGGAAGTGCCAGTAACTAGACTAGAGATCACAGTGACACAGTGTCCCCATGAACTCCAAACTAGCAACACTGAGGAGGGAAATCCAGGGGGTTTTAAGGGCTAAAATTACCTGCAGGGAAAAGGTATGAGATTGTATGGGTGAAGTAATCTGGTCTGGCAACATTAAAGGTGAATGGGAAAAGAATTAAGTCATTAGTTGGCCCATGAAGTGAGACATCTAGGCAAATATCGCCCATTCCTCTGATTATGGAGGTGATGATGGTCCATTTGCAACTCTCACATTATCTTTGAGATGTTATTGGCAGTCTTCCAAGTGACCTTGATATGACCTGCTTATCATCACCCAGATGGCACTTGGGGTCAACTTCACGGTACATCTGGGGTCAGGTGGAATTCTTACACACCAAAATTCAGAAAAAATGTACTTTGGCTAACACTTCAGAGGGGTTTGCCATTTCCATCCTCTGAGGCTGAGTCAGTATGGCTTGCCCAAGGTCACCCCAGTGGATTTTTACATGGCCAAGTCAGGTTTTGAACCCTGATCTCCAGAATCATAGTCCATCACTCAAACCACAACACCACACTGGCCCCATTCACATTATCTGATGTCAATTTCCCTGGGAAAATTAGCTTCAGCAATAGTGGATCTAAGCACTGATTTGAAACATTGCATGCTGCTTCACACTCCTGTTCACACTCCTGTTTTCTTTTCTGTTTCATACTGGTTTTCGTTGTTTCTGAATTTTACTTAACATATTCAATTTATCGCTATTCCTAGGAGATGGTTTATATCCTTTTGCATTGGGGTTCTTTTCAGTACAGCTTAGCTGAAGCAATATCACACATCTTCTCATTTCCAGAAAGAATTCATCCTACAGCCAAGTCCTAAATGTTTTTACTGACAACTATGGGGGGTTGCAGACTGCCAGAAATAGTGTGAATTCAGTCCACTTTTAGGGTTAGGGTTAGTGCTAGGGAATCATGGGAACTGTTATTTTTCTGAGACATTGAGCCTTCTCTGTCAGACAACTCTGATGCCACAATAAAATACAGTTCCCATGGTTCCCTAACTCTAACCCTAACCCTAAAAGTGGACTGAATTCACACTATTTCTGGCAGTCTGCAACCCCCCTATGTATAACTGAGTTTTATGGGACTAATTTCCTACAAAAAAAAGATTCAAGATTGATACTTAACTCCTCTGTTTAAAATTAATGGCCAGTTTGGAAGAAGATCTAAGTATAGTGGTCTCTTCACAATTAGGGGGTACAGCTGAGTCCTTCTTACCAAAACAGGAGCTGCTGCCAATTGCAGAATTGTTGGAATAATCTTTGCATTCTCTCTCCCCCTCCTCAGATAGATAGGATTTTCCCTGCATGCGAACTCTGCTATGTCCCCTCTTTAAAATATCCCATTTGGTTTTGCTGAATCATAGGGACAATAAATACTTTTGTAAATTGGAAAAACAAACCATGTGATTCAACTTACTTCCTTTAGGAAGTTTCTCTCACACAAAAGAGATTTTCTCCTGCTACTATTTGGTCTCCTATTTCCCTACTCTCAACTTTCTTCAGAAAGATAGTGAAATAAAGATTTCTTCTTTTACCTGAACTATTCATTAGATAGGTTAGGATGTAGCCTCTGTGTATATGTAGATTCAAACCATTAGTAAAGTGTTTTGTTTTTTTTAACAACAAGTTATTTGTGTTGTCTTTGAATCAGCCTCAGTTCTTAGGGAAGCAGTGTTAGACAAGGACATGTTTCTGCTACTCTGCTGATATAAAAACTAGATCTTTTGATAATTTTTATATTTTGATAATTTTTTGTTTTCTTAACAAAAGCTGAAGCCTCAGGAAATTTGAATCCCCAACAAGAAGTAATGCAGTTTTGCACCACTTTAATGCCCGTGGCATCATCCTAAGGAATCCTGGGATTTGTAATTTGCTGTGCCATCAGAGCTCTCTGACAGAGAAACCTAAATATCTCACAAAACTACAAATACTAGAATTCAATAGCATTAAGCCATGGCAGGTAAAGTAGTGTCAAACTGCATTAATTCTGTAGTGTAGATGCAGCCTCAGATTCTCATACTCACTGAAAATGATAAATCATTAACTCCAACAAACAGAGCCATATGAAGATATGCATATTTCAGGCCTACATACATTAGATGTTATATGAGTAGGTGTGATACAAACATTGTATCAAATTTAACTTGCCTGGAAATGGGATAGACACATTTGATAGACCACAAGTCCAGGACCAACTCAAAGGACGTTATCACACGGGGTCAAAAGTAGACCCAATCCACACTCAATCCCGTCCTATTGCGTTTTTTCCCCCCGTGTGTTCACACGACGTCGCACACAACCCCGTCCCAATGCGGCATCATCCCCATTCTTTTGAATGCCGGTTTCTTGAGGAAGTACAAGTGCGCGACCAAAATGATACCGCAATGATAGCACTTTCACCGTATGTCTGATCACCAGATACATATCCTGGAGCCCAGGCCCCGTGAAGGCTTGGGAAGGGGTGTGTGTGACAGCCGGCTGTCTCACACACACACACACACACACACCTTCCCAAGAGAGAGCCACTCTGAGCAGTAGTGCTCAGAGCGGCTCTCTTTCCCAGCTTGGGTTGGGAAGGGGTGTGTGTGTGACAGCCATCTGTCACACACACACACACACACACACACACCCCTTCCCAAGCCTGGAAGCCTGGTTGCTTTCCTTGGGACGAGGCTAGGCTCGGACCCCGGCCTCCTCCCAAGGAAAGCAACCAGGCTTCCCTTGGGACGAGGCCAGAGTCGGAGGCATCCTCCGACCCTGCCCTTCTCCCAAGTCCCAAGGGTTGCTGTCACACACACCCCTTCCCAACCCTGTGCCGGCTTGGGAAGGGGTGTGTTTGACAGCCGTGGCAAGTGACAGCAGCAGCTGTCCTGTTTCTGCGCATGTGCAAGAACATCCTTGCTGGGTTCTGGAAGGGATCTTCCCACTTGTGTGTGAACGGCAGATACGGTTCCCAGGAGCACATCTATCGCGGTTTTGTTAATTGCACAATGATGCTAGTTGCGTCTGATAGCCATTTCCGTCTTGTGGGGTCTATACCGTTATAGTTCTGGATTGATTCCATACCTCTTTCTTGCCGCTTTGAGACCTGCGTGTGATAACGTCCAAAGTTTACTTAACACACTCAACCACATAACTCTAGCGTCTCATCAAATTACAAACTCCAGGATTCCATAGGATATAGCCATGGCAACATACCCTTCAATATTTTACAAATGAAAAACAAACACATGAGGCCAAGCAATATCATAGTGTGCTTGAGATGGCAGAAGTTATTAATGAGGAAGAACGCACAGGCCAGGATAGGTTGCAGCAGTTTGTGTTTACCTGACACATTGGGAAGAATAAGATTCCACATCCTCCTCTCCTCTCACCACTGTTGAATTAATTGAGTGCAAAGTACTTTTTGCACTTGGAACTCAGTTTGCAGCAGATGAAGTAAGCTGAGGAAAAGGGAGAAAAGCAGCATAAGGAGAGAGAAACTCAGATATTTTAAAAGCAGCTGGAAAAGAGGAATTAATGGGATCTGCTCCTGCCAAATCAGGACAGTCACAGGGTATATGGTTATTAAAATTGAATTATAGTGCTTATAGCATTATGTGCAGTATTGCCTACTATGCAGTAAGAAAGGACTAAAAATCACTGACTTTTGTGCCCTGTCCTCAAAGGGCATATTACATCTGTTATGCATATTACATCTGTTGACAATAAAGGAGGCTTCAAGTGATATATAAACCAATCCCATCATCCTCTTGGGATTCTTATTTGGTCAACACCCACTGATTCACACGGGTTGGATGCAGTATAGGCAATTCAGTGTAAATTGGATGAAGTTTGGGCCAAGTAGGTTATTTTTAGGAAGAGGGATTCAGATCTTCAGATAAGCTAAGAATGCTTGGTTTTTGTTTTTGTTTTTTTCACCCATTACATTCTTTTCCACCATGTCTTGAAGCAGCTGTCGGCCCATTATCAAGGCAAAGAAAATACCAGTTGGGACAGGGCAGTGTAAGTAGCATGCATATGCCAAATTCAATTGCTAGTCCCAGGGTTTTAACAAAACAAAAAACTCCAAAAGTTCCATTGAATCAATTGCTGAATAGTATGTCAACAGTTATCTAAGTATCTTCAGTTCAGCAGATCTACTCTAGTTGAACTTAGAAACCTGATTTATCCCAAGGAGTGAGTAAATGTTGACTACATGGAAATGCCAAGAAGGTATAGGCAGGGGTAGGAATTCTTATGAGATATGAATGTTTCACACAATTACAATTGTGTGTCTCTGGGACTTGTGGGAAAGACTCACAAGAGCATGTGTTGACATCAAAGCTTTGTCTGGTAAACAGAGAGGTACATTCATAATGTTCCAAAAAGGTATAAGTTAGCATAATAAAATTCACGCAGTTCATACCAGTGCAGATTTCCTTTGTATAGATCATGGCTGGACAACTATGGCCCTCCAAATATTTTAATCTGCAATGTCTATCAACCCTTTCAACCATAGCTGCAGTCAAAAATAAATAGAAGAGCATAGTTGCCAGCCCCGGTATAACCCAGTAAAGTTGTTGTGCTAGTTTACCCCATAGTTGTTGCCTAGTTCTTCGCAATATTATTCATTCACTGAGAAATAGGGAATAATAATCTTGTTCCTTCATTGAACAGACTTCATGCACTATGCTACAGTATATTTGAACTAGAGACCACCTAAAGTAAAGACTAGAGGTTCAAAAGAGATGTTGCTAAAAGGTAGAAGAAAACAATGAGTTGTGAAAATTTCTCTTGTGAAATGTTGTATACATTTACATGGACATAGATCCCACCTGATTTGATATTACTCTCATGTGCACAATTCCCCTGGCTCATGGTTGTATTAGTGTGATGAAGGATACTAAATAACTGAACACAATTTATTTCTCAAAAAGGCCAACTATAGACCAGTTCTCTATGGAATCAGATATTACAAATATTTAGTCCTTATGGAAGTAAAATGTGGAGGAAAAATGTAGTAATTCTTTGTTCAAAGTATTCCAAACATAAAATATTTAAGAAGTTGGCTGTTTCCTTGTAATAATTTCTTGTGAGAAGCAATCTACCACTTCTTAGCATATTCTAACTCAAGCTATTCTGAGCTGTCTCCCAGGAATATATCTTTGTGACTAAGAGGATATCATGTTCACACTCTAGAGATGTAAAATCCTTCCTATAGTGATACATTGAAACATAAGGATAACTGCAGTTGCTAAGGTGCCAGCACTAGATTCTGATTACACCAGAGCAAAGTGAGTCAATAACACTCAAGTAACCTTCTGTCACCTGGCATATGGTTCACACATTCAGAAACACATTCAGGGCCCCCTAATGGCTTTACAGCTCTTCATTTTAAGTTCCACTAAGTACTAAGTATTATTCCACTGTGTATCTTTAAAGAAATATAAATGTGTGTGTGTGTGTGTTTAGTCTGCCTCCAAACACTCAATCTGTTTTTCATATGCCATCATTTCCCGAAGTGTATCATCTTTCTTTCTTTCTTTCTTTCTTTCAAGAAGGGTATCTATTAGCTTGCCTTTAAAACTATTCAAATAACAAGACTTTTTGTTGGGGCAGGGCTATGACAAATAATGTTAACAGATCAACATACAAAATTAGGCCACAACTACCGAAGATTCTTGAAACCTCAGGTACAATGTAGGTACAAACAGCAAACACATTTGTGAGTGTGACTTGTGCAAAATTCATATTAATTGGTCTAAGAACCTCTGAGGGAACACTTCCATTACATGAAATTGCACACAGGCTCCCCATCATCTGAAGCTTGCCTTCTCCTTCTCTTTATAGTAGTATACAGGGATATACAAATCATTCAGTCATGAAAGACAATTTTTTTGTTAATCTCTATCAAAATCTTTTCTTTTAAATTTTTGATAACTTTCTGTTACTGAGTTACAATGGCTTAAATTCAGCTTACACCATCTTTTTTCCCCACTTCCAAGAACAGAATTCTGTACCAACTTTGTAAAGACCTTTTCTCTGCTGTAGCCCCTGCCCCATCAGGTCTTTTTTTCTGCCTAATGAAGACTAGGGGGAACACTAGAGAAACATCCAGCTACTATCCTATATCTGTGCACAGAGCAACATGCATACTTAAAACCTCCCTGGATATACTGCATATACATGAGAATCACTGCAAAAAAGTCATTGCAAAAGAAACATAGGGCCTCGGCAGACGACTAATAGAGTCGTCTTCAAGGCCCAGAAGAGGAGGGGCAGCCACACGAGCAGTGCCCCTTCCTCTTCCTGAGGTCACCCTTGGAGTCGCCGGCCCTCCGCACGGCCGGCGCTCTGGGGATGACCTCACGCCGCAGCGACCGCATGCGCTGCGGTGGAAGAGTCAGGGAAAGTGCGCCCACCGCTTTTACGGCACACTTTCCCTGACATCTAAAAGGAGCGCCAATTTGGAGCTCCTTTTAGGGATGCCGCAGGAGCGCCGTGGTGTGGAGGCTCCGCTCTGCCAGTGCTCCGTCCGGCGGCATCCCGGAAGCAGTCGTCTGCTTCCCCCCATAGTTGGAAGCATCTCTGCTTCTCCCTCTCCCTCCCCCCATTGGCTAGGAAATGGCCATGTTGGGGATGGCAACAGCAGCAGAGAAAAAGTGGGATGAGGAAATTGAATGGGAGATGCATTCTACAATAATCTGGTCCCATGTTTTTCCTACAATCAGATTTGAAGAACAAAACAAAAACAAAAACCCTCAGTTTCTGTCCATCATATTGATGTATGAAGAAGTTTGAGAACTTTGGAGAACTGGTATCAAAATAAGTAGACTAAACTAAATTATCATTCATCCATAGGCAAGACATGCAAAATTCATGGGGGGGGGGGGGGAGAAGGGTTATTTCAAAAGATACTTGGATCAATCTACCAGTTACCTCTGCATGTAACAAAGAAAAACACTGCTATTGTTTATTAGGGATGTCATTCTTCACTAAGGACCTTTACAGACTGCCAGAAATAATGCAGCTTGAGGCCACTTTAACTGTCCTGGCTCAGTGCTGGGCAATCATGGGAATTGTACTTTTTTTTCTGAGAACATTGAGCCTTTTCTGTCAGAGAGCTCTGGTGTCACAATAAACTACAGTTCCCATGATTCCCTAGCACTGAGCCAGGACAGTTAAAGTGGCCTCAAGCTGCATTATTGCTGTAAAGGAAGTCTGTAAAGGCCCTAGGTTTCTTCTCAATGGTAGCAACAAGTAATTTCAGAATTTTCCTCTCATTGCAAGAAAGGCTTCAAAATCCACATAGCTTTTGAATGCTATTTGCAATTCAAGACTCACCTGCAGAAGATCTGAATTTGGTTGTTTTGTGCAGAAAACAGCATTTCCTCCAAACAAAGTATTTCAATGCAAAAAAATAAATAAATAAATCTGTGCAGAAAGTGCTGTTTTCTGTGCAAACCAACCATGTGCAAATTTTGCACAGAATAAGTATCAAAGTGCAAATTTCAGAATTCTTCTCTTCAGGGTTTCTCAAAATTTGAAAAGCATCTTTTCAACCTTTTAAAGATATTTTCAAATTTTCTTTTCACCCCTGTTGTTTATATGCTCAAGCATACTATTGCAAAAGAGAATCTAGAAAAAAGAACTGCTAATTTTTGCATGGTGTTCACAGTTCAACTCAGCCTCCCCTTGACATCCCTGAAGGGGTAAAAAAAAATAGTTGGACAATGAAGCTGCTATCAGTAGAATACATTAGGATACATAATGGAAAATCCCCTGGTAATGATTAATTAACACAGAAAATAACCATAGACAAAACTAGTAATTGCAGGGGAAGGAGGGGAGGCTTGTTTTTAAAATAGACACTTTTCAAAATAGAACAAGACAGTTAATAAGGTTGTTTTTTGACCCTATATTTAACTCATCAGAATTCCACATCTTCTGAAAACCCTTGAAATGATAAACAATTAGTAGAGAACACAATAATTATAATGATGAGGCTTTCAGTCAGCTACCACCATTATAAAAATCATTCATTCTTCTCACCACAGGATTAAGCATCCCATTACCTTTGCAGTAGGATATAACATCTGTACTCCACGAGGCACTAGTGTTACACCGTCTCTATTTATTGCAATTGGGTTTAGCAGGGTTTCTCATTAAAATTGCCATCTTTTATGATAGCCTTCTTCCATGCCTTTAGGTGCAGCTTGTTTTATCCACAGGTACATTTATCAGATGACATTTTCCCTGGCATAGAGATGTGGTAGAAAAAGCTTCACTTGCTCCTTTAAACCTCTCCACATCAGGCTGCCATTAAAGGTATAGATATCACTAAAAATTAGCAATCATTTTCTGATCTGGGGCCCATTGGCAGTACAGAATTATAGGCTATTATTCCAATTTAATTTCTATGGTTCCATATAATGGAATACAAGGATGCGGGGGGGGGGGGGGAAGCATTTAGGATTCTCACCCAGAGCGCTCCAGTGACTCACCAAACTACAAACCCCAGGATTCCATAGGATGGGATCATGGCAGTTAAAGTGGAATAATAGCACTACAATTGTGTAGTGTGACTCTGCTTCTGCACTTATGGTAATATCATTAGATGTTGTATGTATCTATAACCAGAAAGATTAGATTTGGAAGTACACGAGCTTGGTTCTGGGTCAGAATATTTGCGTACCTAATTCACTGTTGTCAGGCAGTAGCTTACAAAGATCTCTCCTTAAGGCACTAACTAGTGTTAGTGGAAAGGTTCACATTTCAAGCTGAATTTGAAGCTAAAAGACTAAAGAAAAATCACAATTTTTCCTTCAGTAGGCTCTTGTACTATCCTACAAGCCACATCTAAACCTTGAAGCACATTAAATGCTTTTCAAAGGGTATTCAGGGATACATAAAATTATTAAGGATCAAAGTGAAGATTGTTTCCACAGGTCTTAAACTGAATCAATACAAAATAATTGCAATGTATAACTTAACAGTACTTACATTTATTTTGGACAATCAATAAGCTTAATGCTAGGTATGTGCAACATATATGGCAGAAAAAAAATGAGATGAAGCCAGGTAGAGATGCTATGCTCCCTTCATAAAATATCCCAGACTACACACTATTTATCTTTAGAAAGAACCATATATCAATTTGTTACAAAATGAACAATGAAAATTATTAGAGAATGGGAAAAAATAAGTCCTATAAGGACAGATTGATGGTAATGGTTATATTTAGAGGTATGACAGATTCTTCTTAACTGAAGGTCTTCAACCAAAGGCTGAACACTCACACACTAAGGATGGTTTAGAGCACAGGATTTCCTGTATTAATCAAAAGGTTGGACTACAGTTGACCCTCCATAGCCATAGATTCTTTATCCTTGGATTGAACCATCCATGGCTTGAAAATATTCCAAATATATAAATATATAAATTTCAAAAAGCAACCCTTGATTTTTTTTCAAGTTATATAAGAGAAACTATTTTACTACACCACTGTATTTAATGGGACTTCAGCATCCACAGATTTTGGCATCCATGACGGATGGGTGGGATGGTCCTGGAACCAAACCTTAGGGGATGCCAAAAACACATTGTATTTAAAAAAATCCAAATAACAAAATTTGATTTTGCTATTTTATGTAAGCAACATCATCTTATTTTGGGCCTCGGCAGATGACTAATAGGGTTTCTTGGAGGCAGGGAAGAGGAGGGGCAGCCGCACGAGCGGCGCCCCTTCCTCCTCCTGAGGTTGCCCTCGGAGCTGCCAGCCCTCCGCACGGCCGGTGCGCCGAGGGCAACCTCCTGCCGCAGCGTCCGCACACGCTGCGGCAGAAAAGTCAGGGAAAGTGCGCCCTACATGTTTAGGGTGCACTTTCCCTGACTTCTGAAAGGAGTGCTGATTTAGCGCTCCTTTCAGAGGCGCCAACGGTGCGCTGCAGTGTGGCTGCATCGCTCCGGCAGCGCACCGTCCCGCGGCGCCCCCGGCGCTATCGTCTGCTTCCCCCCTATGTCTTTGTACAAAATGGGACTTGAGCATCCATGAATTTTGATATCCACATGTCCTGGAATCAAAGCAGAAAGCAATGGCCAATTTTAGTTAGCCACCAAGAGACCATGCAACTGTGCAATTAAGTTTTAAAAGTAATTGCAGCAAGAGACCATGCAACTGTGCAATTAAGTTTTAAAAGTAATTGCAGCAATGGCTACTAAAGTCCAATTATTTTGAATGAATTTAAAAATAGTTCTTTCAGACTAGCAATGAGTTTTCCTCACTTGCTATTGAAATCTAAAATAAATTCATCTTCAGCCTGGAAATAATACTATGGCTGGAATACTGCATGTACTTCAAAACAAATATAGACTAATATTCTGTATCATTTACTTAATAAAGTATACACCTCTCCTGGTCTGGTCCCCACCCCCACAATCCAGTTGAAAGCATCATTCACCCACACTCTGGTCACTGACAGAATGGACTTCCTTCTCCCCATACAGATGATGCCTGGTAAATTAGTGTGTGGGGGTGTGGAGTTAAGACCATGGCATAATGTCACAGTCATGACTAAGCACTAATTGTGAATATAGAACAGTTTCAGAAAAGTAAATCTAGATAACTGTCCTGTATTCACAATCACTATCTAGTCACAATTGTGAAACTATTGCCATGACCATAACTGACTTATACTCTCCAACCTACTTTGTTGTACGGAAGAAGGAAGTCAATTCTGCCAGTGATCAGAATGTGGGTGATCAGGGTTTTTTGAGTGAAAGGGGTTGGACCAGAAGAGGTTACTTAGAGCCTCTGCAGACCGCCCCAAAGGGACAGCCCAGAGGCAGACATGGGGTGGGGCAGCCACACGCCGGCCATCCCAAACCCACGTCGATGCCGTCCTGATGCTGAGCGCCATTATGCACAGCATGCAGTGTCAGGACACCCTTCCGGCACAGTGTCTTGACGTGCTGCACCAGAAAGGGCGCTAAAGAGTTGCGCACCAGCTCTTAGAGCAGCCTTTTGCCACCCCTGAAAGGAGTGGCATGTTGCCACTCTTTCAGGGGCTGCAAAAGGGAGATTCAGGGCTGCGGTGTGTGGTTGCCAAAGCCCTGATCCGTGGCTATGAGGGGCGGCCCAGAACCACCCATCTGCATAGCCCCTAAGTATTCTTAACTAAGGGACTTTGCAGACTAACCGAAATAGTGCAAATTGAGTCCACTTTAAGGGTTAGGGTTAGTGCTAGGGAATCATAGGAATTGTTGTTGTTTTTCTGAGACATTGAGCCTTCTCTATCACAGAGCTCTGGTGCCACAATAAAATACAGTTCCCATGATTCCCTAACCCTAACCCTAACCCTTAAAGTGGACTCAATTTGCACTATGGGCCTCGGCAGACGGCTAATAGAGCCGTCTCCGAGGCCAGGAAGAGGAGGGGCAGCCACACGAACGGCGCCCCTTCCTCTTCCTGAGGTCGCCCCTGGAAGCGCCGGCCATCCAGATGGCCGGCGCTTCCGGGTTGACCTCACGCCGCGGTGACCACACGCGCTGCGGCATTTGAGTCAGAGAAAGTGCGCCCGCCGCTTTTGGGGCGCACTTTCTCTGAAATCTAAAAGGAGCGCCAATTTGGTGCTCCTTTTAGATTCGCCGGGGAGGCGCTGCAGTGAGGCTGCCTTGGCCCCGCGGCGCTGCGGACCAGGGCGTCTTGGACGCCCTCGTCTGCATCCCCCCTTTGTCTAGCAGCCTGCAAAGGCCCTAAATAACTGATACAGAATGCTGGCCACTGTAAAAGATACAGAGCACAATGGCAGCAAAGTTATTTAACATACAAGGGTATTAAGGAAAAACTGAAGTAGAATACTTGTTATAGTAAATAGGTTAGATGAAAGACGGTCACCATGATTTACAACATTTTTCAATGCTTGGACTGAAAAATGATTTACAACATTTTTCAATCCTTGGAATAGTTATATTTTGTGACTAATGAACAAGAGCCAATGTAGCATAGTGATTTGAGCATTGGCCTATGACTCTGGAGATCAGGGTTCAATTCCCAGTTTGGTCATGAAATCTACTGGGTGACCTTGGGCAAGTCACAGGATCTCAGACTCGGGGGAAGGCAATGGCAAACCTCTAAACAAATCTTGCCCAGAAAAACCCTTAGGGTCTCCATAGGTCCAAAATGGCTGGAAGGAACACAATAACAACAATGAAAAAAAGGTTTTTTGTACTTCCTCTTATTGGGTAGTTAGACATTTTTGAGGTCTAGGTATAGTAGGCCTTGCTTAATGAAACAGAGATGGGCTAAGCTGACATTTAAAAATATCTCCTTCCTTCAATTTTATGGGACATTTTACTGTGCATTATTCAGAGGTAATGGATCATAATTCACAACAGAGCAAACCAGTATGTCTCTTGTGCTTAAATGGAGAAGGATCATACTGATTCCCTGCTAATGATTAAATTATAGCTGTTGTGTCAGACTTAAGGGAAGAAAACAGTTTTTTGTTCTTATTAAAATACCATTGCCACTTAGACTTCAGACCCAGAACATAATGACATCCTGGCACAAACTTTTTTCCCCCTAATATGATGATGCAAAACTTTACACTCTCAATTTACTTCTGTATTTCTGCGTTTACAATAATAGCTGTTAGGATCATAGGGAAAATGTCCAGATGTGGAACAAAGGTAACAGAAGGCCTAAGCAGACTGCCAGAAATAGTGCACATTAAATTGAAGCACTGCCCTGGCTCAGTGCTAGGGAATCATGGGAACTGTTTTTTTTTTTTCTAGGACATTGAGCCTTCTCTGTCAGAGAGCTCTGGTGCCACAATAAATTACAGTTCCCATGATTCCCTAGCACTGAGCCAGGGCAGTGCCTCAATTTAATGTGCACTATTTCTGGCAGTCTGCTTAGGCCCAGAGTTACCAAAGGTCAATAAGCAGCCATGATCAGTCAGTATTTGGACCTAGCTGAGTCATATGGTCTGATGCAATCATGGCAGGATATGAAGCCATCATGTGGCTGAAAGTGCACAGTCATGTCACATGTGGAACATGTATAGACAGGAAGAGGCTGGATTAACTGCCCAGGAATGGCACATGTATACAAGGGGAGGAGCCTCAGTGTACAGAGTGGGTGGGCAGTTGGTGATGTGTATGTGGCTAGAGACTTTGTCGGTGAGGACAAACAATTGTTTTGACAGAGGGGCGGGGTATAAATAAATTTTATTATTATTATTATTATTATTATTATTATTAAACAATGGGGGAAAAATAAAAGCCTCCTTGTGAAGAACTCAGTGTGTTGTCATGTTTGCAGCTTCTGTGAGTGGGAGAAGGAGTTCTTCAGCCTGCATCAAGCTCAGTGTGATTTCTTGGGTGTTCATCCAGGTGCACAACTTCAGCACAGGTTGCACAAGCGCTCCAACAGCAAATTGCAACAACATAATCAAGCCAAATAGCTTCTTTCAGAGCCCAAGTCAACACTTGATTCATCATCCAAATAAATATTTCTCTGTGGAGCTGCACTATTAATAATGAACAGGGTTGAGGTTTGAAAAAACATTGCTGGCCTCAATGCATTTTAAACATATTGGCTGATCCAGCTTATACATAAAATGTCAGAATTTTGAAAACATGAACTGATTGTATTTGTTGTGTTCTTTTGGGGTAGTCATTAATTTACAAGGGCAAGAACATTGCCATCACCTTCACAGTTTTTAAAGTATTGTTTTCACCTAACAACTAAGGCAGCAAAACAAAACACGTGCATGCACCTGACTTAGATTTTAAGAAGCCTGAACTGGCAGTGTCTTTTACCCTGGCCTTCTTTTAGTGAATATACAGCTTTTCTCAAGTCTGAATGATCCATCAGGCCTAGCTTAGACTAAGAAAGAGAGTCCTCCCTCCAGTCCATCTGATACCATCTGGCCTCAGAGGGAGAGAGTCAAGCCCAGTTCTCTGAGGCCTAGCTTAGACTAAGAAGGAGAGCCCTCCCTCTAGTTCATCTGTCATGTCTAAAAATATTAATAGACATATATGTTACATTTATTTCCACACATTTAATAGTTTTATATTACAATTGTTAGGGCTGTGTAACCCATTCAGATGACACCTAAAACAATAAAGTGAATTGGGCTAATTTGAACCAAATTGTTATAGGTCCAGATCAGATTAGATTAGATGGATTTGATCTGGAACAAAATAGAAATGTCTGAAGCACCTCAGACTGATCAGGGTATCTTGACATAATAAATAGGTGTGTGGTGAAAACAAGAGAGCATAATTCAAACACGACCATATAAGATGTGAGGAATCTTGGGTCCCCCTCCTGTTTCTACCAGAGCTGGATGAGACCCCTTGAGACCATCTAAATGAATTAAATGCCACCACCTCCTGATCTGACCCCTCCTTTTCCTAGTAACTCAGTACGAAGTTACTTTAGGGCTCCAGTTGCACTTTCCATCTCTGACACAACAGAGACTTTCCTTCCCCATATCTACTGGTCAGGAGAGGAAACCAAGAAAAAGGCACATGAAAGGAGTGTGTGAGAGAGAAGCACTTTTAAAGAAAAAAGGCTTTATTCTAACTAAGAAATCTCCATTAGCAAAAGGTATCTCTCTTTATGAAGGGCCACCTTCCCTTAAGGCATATGTAAAAAAGTTACTGATTAGTCTAGATCATCTTTGGCCAACTCAATAAAATAATCAAAAGTCCCTGATGCAACTAGTTACTCACAGATAGTTGGAATTATGAGTCCTGGATGTTCATGAGGATAGCTAGCAGTCTGGAATTCTCTCTGAGGTGGAACAGACACCCTGATCCCAAAAGCATCCCTTCTTCTCTTTTTTGTTAGATTATCTCTTGTGGTCCTTGTGGAGAGAAGGCAGGTTAGAGCCAGCCCTGGTAACAATCAATCATGACTGAGCTGGCGACAGCCAATAGAATGTTGGGCTGTAAGGGGAAAATTCCATTAGAAACAGTTGGAAGTCAGTTAGGGTTTGGATTCCAGACACTGAGGGTCTTGTGGAGAAGGTTCCAGAGTGGAACAGGGTTAAGGTCCAGAAGAGAGGGGCTTAATACCCATACTGAACTCCAAGTGAGGGAGTTAATAAAGAGAATATCACCTTGCTCACCTTGCTCCTTTGTAATGCCAGGTCGGTGAAAAACAAAACCCATATCATCCATGATCTTCTCATGGATGAAGAAGCTGACCTGGCATGTTTTACAGATACCTGGCTGGAGGAGAATAGTGCCATTTCTTGGAATCAAGCTCTCCCAGCTGGGTATTCTGTGTTTGATCAGGTGAGGGAAAGTGGGCGGGGTGGTAGTGGCTCTGGTTCACAAAAACAACCTCTCCTTGACCAGGATACCTACCCAGAAAACAGACCATTTCGAAAATATGTACCTGAGCCTGAAAACCAGGGATAGTATAGGGATTCTGTTGGCATACTGTCCACCCCATTGCCTAACAGACTCCCTATACGAGCTGACACAGCTGGTCTCAGAGTTGTTGCTGGAGTCACCTAGACTTTTAGTTCTGGGCAACTTCAACATTCCACTCGAGATCAGTTTAACAGATGTGGTTCAGCAGTTCATAGATTCTATGATGGACATGGGCCTATCCCAACTCATTATCGGGCCTACACACTTGACAGGTCATACTCTCAATAAGGTCTTTAGTACGGAGCAGGCATATCCATGGGCAGAGGTAAAAAAATACCTCTGCACTGTCATGGATGGATCATTTCCTGGTCAAGGTTGAACTAAGAGCCATTGCCCATCCCACCGGGGGCGGAGGACCCATTAAAATGGTCCGCCCTTGGAGGCTAATGGAACCAATTGAATTCCAGAAAGCCTTGGAGGGTTTCTTGGTTGGTAAAACTGATGATCCTGTCGAAGCCCTGGTGAATACTTGGAATACTGATCTCACCAGAGCTATCGACACGATCGCTCCCAAGCATCCTTTCCAACCCACTCCAAACCGTTATCCCTGGTTCACAGAAGAACTTAGGAAAATGAAGCGGGTTGGACAATGACTAGAGTGCACCTGGCAGAAAACTTGACTCTTATCTGACAAGACTCATCATAGGAACTTTCTTCATTCCTATCGAGAGGCAATACGGGCAGCAAAGAAATCTTTCTCCTCTGCCCATATTGCGTCTGCAGAATCTCATCCAGCAGAACTGTTTAGGGTGGTGAGGGAACTGTCACAGGCTCCACCTGTGCAGAACCCTTTACTTAACCCAACAACAGCCTGCTGTGATGTTATTTATCAGCAATTTCACAGATAAAATCTCTCAGATAAGAGCCGACTTAGATGCCAAGATTATAACAGAAGTGACTGATGAGGTGTCCAGTAAACCCATTTATGAGATTACACTGGATTGATTTGAGTTGGTGAGTACCGATGACATGGACAAGATCCTTGGAAAAGTAAGGAAGAAGACATGCCCCCTCGATCCCTGCCCATAATGGCTGGTCATCCAGGGGGGTGATGCCTTGATGACCTTTCTTAAGAAGGTCATCAATGCATCCCTTAGGGAAGGAGTTGTTCCATCAAGCCTAAAGGAGGCAGTCATTAGACCACTCCTGAAGAAACCTTCCCTGGACCCCCTGGGTATGAAAAATTATAGAGCTGTCTTGCATTTACCATTCCTGAGCAAGGTGATCAAGTGAGCCGTCGCCTTTCAACTCCAAGCGATCTTGGATGAAACCGATTTTCTAGATCCATTTCAAACCAGCTTCAGGCCTGGATATGGGGTAGAGATGGCCATGGTCACTCTAGTAGATGACCTTCACCTGAGCATTGACAGGGGAAGCGTGACCCAGTTGGTGCTTCTGGACCTTTCAGCGGCCTTCAATACTATAGACCAGGGGTAGGCAACCTTTCCCCTTTAAGGGCCGAGGGACTTCAGCTCCCAGAATCCCAGGAGCTATTGGCCAATATGGGACTATTGGCCAACATGGCTGAGGCTTCTAGGAGCTGAAGTCCCTCAGCCCTTAAAGGGGAAAGGTTGCCTACCACTGCTATAGACCATAACATCCTTTTGGATTGCTTGAGAGAATTGAGAGTTGGAGTCACTGTTCTTCAGTGGTTCCACTCCTTTCTCTCAGGCAGATTCCAGAGGGTGGCACTTGGGGACAGTTGCTCATCAAAAACAGAGCTAAAATATGGCATCCCTCAGGAAGCCATTCTGTCCCTGATGTTGTTCAACATTTATATGAAGCCGCTGGGAAAGATCATTAGGAGACATGGAGCGGGATGTTACCAATATGCTGAGGATACCCAAATATTCTGCTTCATGTCTCGATCAGTTGCCATGATGGCAAATGGCATTTCTCCCCTCAATCAATGTCTCGAAGCGGTAATGGACTGGATGAGGAAAAACCGACTCAAGCTGAATCCAGACAAAATGGAGGTACTTATGGTTGGGCCCCCCAAACCAGAGACTGGGTTGCGACTGCCAGTTCTGGATGGGGTCACGTTCTCTGTTAAGGACTTGTGTCCACAGTCTAGGGGTGCTCCTAGACTCGTCGCTTCACATGACAGATCAAGTGAATGCGACAGTCAGGAGCGCCTATTATCAGCTTCAGCTGATATGCCAGCTGCACCCTTTCCTGGAAGTAAGGGACCTAGAAACTGTAGTACATGCACTGGTAACCTCACAACTCAACTTCTGCAACACACTTCTACATGGGGCTACCCTTATACCTAACTCAGAAACTGCAACTAGTACAAAACATGGCAGCCAGGTTGATCACTGGTACATCGAGAAGAGATCACATTACATCGATTCTAAAATCTGTCCACTGGTTGCTATTGGTTTCCGAGCACAGTATAAGGTGTTGGTAATGAGCTTTAAAGCCCTACATGGCTTGGACCCAGCTTACTTCAAGGATCGTCTTCTTCCATATAATCTGCCCCGTTCCCTCAGGTCCTCCAGGAGGAAGCTTCTTCAATCAACAAGAACTAGACTGACTACAACCTCCCAGAGGACATTCTCCACTACTGATCCTAAGATGTTATCACATGGGAGTTGCGGGGAGAATGTGGAAATAAACAGGATGACCGGACGACTTTAATTTATGGGATTTGCCCTGTTCCGCCTCGTCTGATAACTAAATTCGAATTTAAAAGGGGGTCAATTTGAACAAAAACCTGATCTTTTCAAATCCTCAAAAATCTCGAAAATGAAAAGATCAGGTTTTCATTCGAATTAACCCCCTTTTAAATTCGAATTTAGTTATCAGACGAGGCAGAACGGGACAAATCCCGTAAATTAAAGACTTCTGCTCATGCCCATTTATTTCCACTTTCTCTCTGCGACTCCCTGTGTGATAACGTCCCTAGACTCTGGAATGCCTTGCTGGAAGAGATCCTTCAGATATCCAGCTTAGGGCCTCGGCAGACGACTAATAGAGTTGTCTCCAAGGCAGGGAAGAGGAGAGGCAGCCGCACGAGCGGCGCCCCTTCCTCCTCCTGAGGTTGCCCTTGGAGCAGCCGGCCCTCCGCACGACTGGTGCGCCGAGGGCAACCTCCCACCGCAGCGTCCGGACACGCTGCGGTGGAAAAGTCAGTGGAAGTGCGCCCTACGCTTTTAGGGCGCACTTTCACTGACTTCTGAAAGGAGCGCTATTTTTGCGCTCCTTTCAGAGGCGCTGATGGTGCGCTGCGGTGCGACTGCTCCAGTCCCGTGGCGCACCGTCGCAGGGCGTCTTGGACGCCCTCGTCTGCTTCCCCCCTTAGATAGCTTTTAAAAAGATGGATCTCTTCCAGCAGGCTTATCCAGAATAAAGCTAACTCCAGATCTAATCCTCCCCCAGTAGTTGCTTCTCTTTGGCTTTCTTTCTCTTAATATGGCCTTGCCCGCTGGGCTTGACTAGCCTCTGATGTACTTGGAAATTGTTTCCTTGTTTATTGTCATTGGTGTTTTAAATTAGATTTGAATTGATGCCAATTTAATGTATTTTTAAGGGGGGTTATATGTTTGTTATAATGTGTGGGTTATTATTTTAATGTAAGCTGCCTTGATAGCCTTGGCTAAAGGCAGGGTAAAAATAAAATTTATTTATTATTATTATTATTATTATTATTATTATTATTATTATTATTTATTTCCTGAGGGTTATTGCTAGCCTTAGAGGCTGGTTAAGAAATAGTGGTAAAGGTAGCCAAAGAAGGGCTAAGAGTGTCGTGTGGGGGTAATTGAAAGTGTTCTAAGGAAAGGAATATTTTAGAGTACTATAATTTTAACTGTAACCAATTATAACAAGTGCAGCAAGACCAAGTGAAACATTATTACTTGTATTGTAAATAAAGTTTTGTTGTTACTTTGTGAACCACTTGTCTACAGTGTGAATGAATATCCACACTACTAAACCTTATACCAGATAAGTTATACCAAAATGTTTTAGAAGAGAAGGCTGGTGAAGTAGTCGCTCTTTGCATAGAGTGGTGGCAGCTGTTGGACAAAAAAGGTCCATGCTGTGGCCACAAATGAAAGAAAAGAAAAAGTGTGCTTCACAGTCCTCTTTCATGCTTTCATAACCAATGCTGAGAAGGTTCATACTTCTGCCCAACTGGATATCTCATTGGGCAACTGCTCTCTTGTCACCTGTGTGACACTGAGCCTCATGAAAATGTAACTTAGGGCCTCGGCAGACAGCTAATAGGGCCGTCTCCGAGACCCGGAAGAGGAGGGGCAGCCGCACGCACGGCGTCTCTTCCTCTTCCTGAGGTCGTCCTCTGAGCTTCCGGCCCTCTGGATGGCTGGCGCTCCGGGGATGACCTCCCTCCACAGCGACCGGACGCGCTGCGGAGGATAAGTCAGGGAAAGTGCGCCCTACGCGTTTAGGGCGCACTTTCCCTGTCTTGTAAAAGGAGCAGCAATTTGCCACTCCTTTTAGGGTCGCCGCGGAAGCGCCGCTGTCCAGCTGCCGCGGTCCCGCGGCGTTCCGGACCAGGGCATCCCCGACGCCCTGGTCTGCATCCCCCCTTAACCTAATCACATCATTAACCCCTTGTTACTTGGAAAGAAGACTATTATCTCCACTGTACTGTCCAGACAATGGTTGCCCATTAGCACATAAGGAAAATGTCAAAGTAATATAATGAAAGGGGGAAGAGGGAAGTTGATCTTTGCTTACTGACAACTCTGTTTTGCTGTTTGAAGATATTTTGGAATATTTTGCCAAATGAAAGCTAATGATTAGGACATTGAACCAGTACTGGAGAGATTTGAGTTCATTCAGCCATGAAACTCATTGGGTGATCTTAGAATGTCTTCCAAATGTCTTTGGATAAAGATTGGGCATCCATATAGCAAACAAATAGTATGTATGCATGCATGCATGCTTGTATTTAAAATATTTATCTATTGCTTCTCAACCCACTAGGGGCCTCGGCAGACGGAGGCCCTGGAGATGCCGCGGGTCGGAGCGCCGGCGGAGCTCAGCCTCCGCACCGCGGCGCTCCTGCGGCGAATCTAAAAGGAGCTCCAAATTGGCGCTCCTTTTAGATTTCAGAGAAAGTGCACCCTAAAAGCGGTGGGCGCACTTTCCCTGACTTATCCTCCGCAGAGCGTCCGGTCGCTGCGGAGGGAGGTTGCCCTGGAAGCGCCGGCCGTGCGGAGGGCCGGCAGCTTCCAGGGCGACCTCAGGAAGAGGAAGGGACGCCGCGCGTGCAGCTGCCCCTCCTCTTCTGGGTCTCGGAGACGGCCCTATTAGCCGTCTGCCGAGGCCCTAGGCCTCACAAGGTTTGGCAGTGCTGCATCAGTACAACCCTCCTCCTGCAACTCTTGGTGCTCCTCAAAAACTAGCTCCAAAATATTTCCCAGTAGCTAGAACTCCAGAGCATATGGATCTCTCTTGAGCTACCAGTGAATCATCTCAGAATCATGCTGCCACAGGGGCTAAGCAGACGGGAAAGAAAGTGTGACCTGAATTTGCCTTTTCCCGAAACCGCAGCAACCGCATTGCATGCCCTGAAGGAGCACTATTCGGGGACGCAGCAACCACATTGGAGTCAGTCAATGCAGCTTTTCCGAGGCTCTATTAAAGCCTCCGCCACCGCACTGCCATGCCCGAGGTTGCCCCAAATAAGAATGCAGCCACCGCATGGGCGGCAGCGGCGGCTTTAATTTTTTTCTGTTCTCTCCGGCGCATGCACACGTGCACAGAGAAAGCATGGTCCCTTTAACAGAAATGTTGGCAGTACTCAGGACCTGCGCACTATGTGCTGCAGAGGAACAATGGCTGCCTCGCCAACCGAGTGCTCAGCACTACTACTGGCCCTGCAATGCACAGCCACAGCAGCCTCCGCCATGGTCCGTGCCACAGATACATTCAGGGAAGGCAGCCATGATGACTTTCGCCCCTTTGTCGCTGTCAACGAAGTGACAGCCGTGAGACCGGGTGCCGCAAGACGAATCACACGGTTCACCACCATGGCCTATGTCGCTCTGATGGCCCCCGAGAGAGCCCCGCGCCGGTGGTGGATGTTCCCCAGAAGCACCGACTGGTGGGACGGGTTCGTCACATACATCTGGGCAGATGAGCAATGGAGGATGTTCTTCCGAATGCCCCGTGCCCTCTTCCACAGGTTAGTGGAAGTACTGCGTCCGGAAATGCAGCGGGAAGACACCGTGATGAGGAAGGCCATCCCAGTATAGAAGAGGGTCGCCATGGCCATCTGGGTGCTCGCCCACAGAGCCAGCTACAAGCAGACGTCAGAGCAGTTCGGGGTCGGCCAAACCACTGTGGGAGAAGTGTTGGTGGAGTTCGCCCTCATCATGGAGAAGCTGCTCCTGTCACGCACAGTGTATCTGGGGGACCCCCAACAGGTAAGGACAGTCACACACAGACCTGTCACTTTCCCCTGTTGCGCAGGAAATGTCATGACATGGCATACAGTGTGGCTGTCACTGATCAGAGTCAGCTGTATTAGCCAATGAAACTGCACAGGGATGCCTAGTGGGCCATGACTGTGTAGTGACAGTCCTCCTGTATACTCGGGAGCAAGGGCCGACGACCCTGCGCCGGGATGCCTAGTTCACTACGAGTGTGCAGTCAAAGTCCTATTGTATACTCGGGAGCAAGGGCTGATGACCCTGCGCCGGGATGCCTAGTTCGCTATGAGTGTGCAGTCAAAGTCCTCCTGTATACTCGGGATCAAGGGCCAATGAACCTGCGCTGGGATGCCTAGTTCGCCATGACCGTGTAGTGAAAGTCCTCCTGTATACTCGGGAACAAGGGCCGACGGCCCTGCGCCGGGATTCCTAGTTTGCTATGAGTGTGTAGTCAAAGTCCTCCTGTATACTCGGGAGCAAGGGCCGATGAACCTGCGCAGGGACGGGGAAAACGTCATCAGTTAGCAAATGCAATGGCTCTTCATTAATTGTTCCCTTCTCCCCCTTCTTGTCACCCACAGATCATGCAAGGGTTCGGTGAACTCGGCTTCCCCCAAGTAGTGGGTGCCGTAGACGGGTGCCACTGTCTGATCATGCCACCCTTGGGGAGGAGGAACGAGTTTGTGAACCGAAAGGACACCTATTCTGTTGTCCTCCAAGGGACCATGGATAATCAGGGACGCTTTGTAGATGTGGAAGTGGGCTGGCCTGGATCGACTCACAACGCGAGGGTGGTGAGGAATTCCATCATCTTTCAGGCCATGGAGGCCAGCAATCCTGCTTTCATGGCACCGTGAGACACACACACGAAAGGGCATGGAGGAGTCACCTGGAGCCAGATTTCCTGGCAGTAGAATGATACAGTGCACAAACCACCACATGAAACCTCTGACAATGTTGCCAAATTCCCAACAGTCAGCTTTCCTAATGGCCCATTCGATTGTATCAATTGGTAGCCCAGAGGGCAACCATTGGGGATCACATTCAAACTTCCCACATGAGGGTCTCCATTGGTCAGGGCCCAGTTAAGGCCATCTGCCCCCGCAACATTCACGCATAAATGCTCCTGCGGACCTCCGGCGATTACTAGGAGGAAGATGGCGGCCAGGAGGAGAGTGCCCATCAGGATCGCCTATTGGAACAATGAGGAAGTGGGCATTCTCCTCCAAGCCCTGAACCCGGAGCCGGCTGCTAGGAGGGTGATGGCCAGCTCCAACCAGCCGAACCGGGGGTATTTTACCCAGGCCTCCCGGGCCCTCTGGGACCAGGGCTTCATAAGGACCCCCCAACAATGCCGCACAAAGTTTAAGGCATTGAAGGGGGTGTTCTTTGAAGCCCTGGAGGAATATGGGGAGCATCCTCCGGTTCGGCAAAGGCCACCCTTTTGGCAGCAGCTCCGGGAGCTATGGGTGAGGGCCGGCCGCCCTCGGTGGCAGGATCGCCGCGCCCCTGGTAAGTGTGGCCCTCGTAGCTAGCTCCCCCATGCCCCCCTTTCCCTCACTCTTCCCTTTGCCTCCCCTGCCCCTCATCCCCATCCCATACTAATGGTGTTCCCCTTCTCTCCCAATGCAGGCATGCGGCGGAGGCGGCGACAGGGATGGAGGGGAGATCCTGCCAGTTCCCCCTCATCTTCCTCATCCTCCTCGGATAGGGAAGCCAGGCCAGCCAGGGAGGCCCATGTAGAGGGAGGCCCTGCTCTCCCTCTAGAAGCACACCAGCCTCCCCTGGCTGAAGGTAGGCCCCTGAGGGAGTACTACCGGAGACATAACTGCGGCCTCCATGGCATTCCTGACCCTCCCATCCCCCTCCACTTTCCAAGCTGGCTTTCTAAACAGTGTCTTTTTTCCTTTCACAGGCAGACCTGCTGAAGAGGAGGAGGCCGGGCCAAGTCGCAGGCCACCAGGCGGAGCACACCAGGGTCCCATTGGTGTTGCCCGCCTGGCGGTCATCCAATCGACCCGAGAATCTGAAAGGGGTAACTATGACAGGGACACAGGGGGAGGGGGTTGGTGGGGCCCCCCAGGGACCCTGGCTGCAGCGTACGGTGATGGGGTGCAGGGAAACCTTCTAACCACACGTTTCTCTTCTCTTTTCCATTGCAGATTGGCGGATGGAACAAAGGATGGCTGCCCTGGAGGAGCAGATGCGGACGGTGGTCACCTCCATGGCAGTCATCCTAGAGCACCTGGGCCTTCCCCAGCCCCCGATCCATCCCCCTTCCCCATCCTTGACGGCCCTTTCCCTCCCCCTTCCCTTTCTTCTTGCTTCCGCCCTCCTCCCTCTCCTTCATCCCCCTTGAAACCCTTTTGTCCATTCTCCCCTCCCCTTGCCCCAGTTGCACACTGTTGTAAATAGTTTTTTGTTGAAAAGAAATAAAACTTTATTTTTTAAAAAATTATGATGTAATATGTGCACAGACGTCGGTGCGTCAATCATTGCCTTCTAATAACCCTTCCATTTTTAAATAGCGTTTGGCATTTTATGCGAAGCTGTGTAAGCCCGTCGGAGGATCCATACAAGCTCCCAATAAGCAGAGGCGGTGGAGTGGGTATGGTGTGCGGCGGCGGCAGCGGCGGTGGCAACCAGTGAACTGGGATCAGTGTGTGGCGGCGGTGGCAATCAGTGCGGTGGGCATACGTGTGGAGCAGAATGGGATGGCGGCCTCGGTACTAGTGCTGCTAGTCGCAGCATCTCCATCCCCCTCTGCTTGCTCTCTGCCTTTGTGGGCGGGCAGTGGGCAGTGGGTCTACTAGATCACTGCTGAAAAGGCTACTACACTCTTGTGAGGGCTGTGGCTCAATGATGTCCATTTCCATTGGAGCCTCCTCCTGCACGGGTGGCCCCCTCTCCCTCCTCCCTCTCCCCACAGCAGGCTCAACAGCTAAGGGGGGACAGTGACCCCTCCTTCCTTTCCCCACAGCAGGCTCGACATCCAGGGGTGGATCCCTCTCCCGCCTCCCTTTCCCCACAGCAGGCTCGACAACCAGGGGTGGATCCCTCTCCCACCTCCCTTTCCCCACAGCAGGCTTGACAACCAGGGGTAGATCCCTCCTCCCTCTTCCCATAGCAGGCTCGACATCCAGGGGTGGGATGTCACCCCTCCCTCCCCTACTGACCACCACACCCATCTCTTCCTGGCCTTGGTGGATAGCCCTCCCTCTTCCACCCTCCTGCACACCCTCCCCGCTGACTGCCATGGCCCTCTGGGACCTCTCCATGACATCCACCACTCGGCCCATCAGGCCAGTCAGCAATTGTAGGGAATCAGCTACACGCCGCTGTTCATGGGCCATACGTTGATCATGCAGCCTCCGATCCTCAATCTCGGCCTGCCTCTGCTGATAGGAACGTTCAGCTAGTTCATAGAAACGTTCTGTCATTTCATGAGAACATTGTGCCATTTCATGGGAATGTTCTGCCATTTCATGGGAACAGTCAGCTATTTGTTTATCCTGCTCTACGCCTTTGTCCATGATTTCGATGCTCCGTTCCATGTACTCCTGCTGGACACTCGTATTTGCTGCGGCTGCTGGGCGACGTGTCCTCCTTCCTCTGATCTCGGCCAGGCAGGCTGCCGGTGACATTGCAGCTCGGGGATTAGCCACTTGATCTTGCTGCTCTTGTCCCTGTTCCTCTACTTCTCGTTCTAGAGACACATCATATGTCAGAGGACACCGTTTTCACACACAACATCTTCCACACATTTCAGGGGGGAGGGGAGATTTACATGCCAGGGAGGTATGTGTGTGCACACTGGAGGCATGCAGGTGGTGCTCATGCGAGGGATTTTCTGAATGGAACACATGCATTAACATTTCTCCCCCCCCTCCACACGCTAGGATACACAACCAGTGTGCGAGGAAGGGGGGCATTCTGTTCCCGGCGAACAGATGCATAAAACGTCACAAACGCCAAGGAAATTGCTTTGCTTTTGGGGGTGCAGACTTACATGCAACGGGGTGCACTTTTTGCCATAACAGGGAATTTACCATGTGCAGCCTGGACCTGGTGGATAAGCTGAGTGAATGGTCCGGAGCCTGCCCTCTCCTCTCCCTCACTGTCGTCGTCACTGAGTGCTGTACTTGTCCTTGGGACAGGGGAGCAATCCCGGTGGCTACTGCTCCTGGAAGTTGTAGTGCTCCAATGTGAAGTGCGGGATCCTGGCCTGCTGGTGGATGATGTGGAGGCACGGGATGGTGGTCTCGTGACAGAGATGTCCATAGACCTCTGACTGCAGGATGTCTCATCTGAGTCGGGGTGTTCCTCCTGGTCACCTAAAAGTGACAAAGGATATGGCCATCTGTGCCCTGTGGCCACCCTATTGCTGCCCCCTGCACCCCTTCCCAGGGTCCCTGTGGCATCTTACCTTGACGGGGCAAAAGCTCCTGTGCGCATTCTCCCAGAGAGGGGTCCTCCATGGCTTGTGCTCTGGCTGTCTGGCTGACCCGGACCCTTGTAGCATCGCTGCTAGTGCCTATTCTGCTTGGGCATATGCTTCCGTCCGTGGCGAGAAAGGCATGGAGTTCCCTGTAAAAGGGCATGGTGGAGGGAGCCCGGCCGGTTCAGGCCCTGTGGTTCCTAAACTTTTTGTAGTCGGACCTGAGGTTTTTGGTCTTCCGACGACACTCCTCCCAGGTGCATTGGTGGCCCTTGGCCCTCATGGCTGCTGCCAACTCCTTAAATGTTTCTGAATTCAAAAAGGAATTCCTCAATCTGTCCAAAATGTGTGGCTGCGACCACAGAGCTATGAGGTCGGCCGTCTCAGCGTAGGTCCATGATGTCCCTCTCCCTCTTCTTAGCTCTCTGCTTGTGGCTGGCTGTGCCATTGTCCCTGCTGTGGACAAAGGCAGCCCCGAAGTGGAGAGCTGTGGAGGTCTGCAGCTGGCTAAAGTTCTCTTGGGAAAATGGCGCTGGAATGTGTGTGGGGGTCCAGCTTAAAAGTGAAATTTTCCTCTTTATCTCTTTGACAAGAATGTCAACATCCGCTAGCATCAGTTTCACCTTCCCACTGTGGCACATGCTCACATTGTACATTAGGGTTAGCGCTAGGGTTCTAAAGGAGACGCACCTGCGTCAGGACGCCCACACCTGAACCCTCGAAAACGCTTTGATTTGAGGCTTGTTTCAATGAGTGCATGCTCCTCAAGGGCCGCTCTAAATGCGGCGTCCTTAGTACACGTGTATCCACACCGCCGACGGCAGCTTTTATGTGGGCGTCCCTCCATCGTTGCATCCCGACATGCCGTTGAAAGTGTGCATGTTGCGGGAAGGAGCGGAAAAATTGGCTCCTTTTTAAAGCGCACTTTCACGGGAAAAGTCAAGTAGGGGGCGCTTTTTCGGCATGCGTCATGTAAAGACTGTGCCTTCAGGTAAGCCCCAAAACAACTCAATTAGCTCGTCTGCTTCCCCCCACAGTGTCAAGTCACTATAATTGTCTTCTAAAATTATAGCAGGTTTTCTTTTTCTTTCTTTCATATCACTTAGTATAAAATGGAGAAAAGGAGTCTTTCCTGCACAGCTCTGTTATATTGGAAAATGCTCTGGGACTCGCTTCCATCACAGAACTTAATTTCAGTAGAGTCAGTGGAGGTTTCAAAGGTGACAGAAATGAAACTAAGCTTGTGTTGTAAATAGATGCAAATAGCTTGCATTGCAAATACATGTGTATTTGCTAGGAGGAGGAAAAAATGAATGAGAAATAGAGAGATTCATCAGGCTTCCTAGGCCATCCTTTTCAGTTCTGGCCTATTCTGATCTTTCATCTAATCTAAACTGTTAATGTTACAGTTGCTGATATCATATCCTTTTCCTCCCCCCTCAAACACTTCTATTGACCCTTTCTTGGACAAGCAACATCTTGGCCTTTTTTGAAATGGCAGGAACAGGTATTTGCATCTTAGTTTTTCCAAACACTTAAAAGTTTTCAGGAGCATCCTCTCTCATTAAACTGGAGTGATCAAACATCAGCCTCTGTTCTGGACTTAACCAGTGATCAGCCTAATAAAGGAATTTTTACCCAGCAGCTAGAACATTATTAAAACTGATAAGTTAAACTCTTCCAGTTTTTTTAAAAAAGAATTCAATGTTCCTTCATGACTCCCATTAGCTTAATTGTTTGAAATGATAGTGGATGGCAATATACCAGTTTATTCTAAGGCTTCTGATACACTACACATACATTTCTCACCTTGCAACTGCAGATTTTCAAATGAGCCAATATTTAGAAGAGCAAATGCATATACACAGAAAAGTAAATCAGTTCCCAGTAAGCAGTGCACCAGCAGCAATGTAAAATTGGCTGTATTCTTCTGGCACTTGTTTGCTCCTCCTTTGGCGGGGGTGGAGGTGGGAGAAATCATCAGATACAATTTCACTTTTCCTTCTACTCAAACATCTATAAACCATTTCTGGTTTCCATCTATGTGCTTGACTTAAGTGAGTAATATTACTGGAACAGCAAGTGGGCAAGTCTTCAATGCTTCTTCCTTCCTTCTCATCTACTTTCATAGTTGTTATCTGCAAAGGCCATTCAGTAGCAATTACAATCTCTATATTATCTATCTCTTTTCTATAATGCCTACTTTATGACCATCAATGTAGTGGTAAATTGTGAAGTGCAGGCTCATCATGACAGTATTCTCAAAACAGAAAACATTCCGGGGTAGCTGTGTTGGCCATTTAGTAAATTCAAACAAAAATCCATCAGTGATACGTTTATTGACCAACCAAAATCCACAATATAGGGCCTTTACAGACTGCCAGAAATAATGCAACCTGAGTCCACTTTAACTACCCTGGCTCAGTGCTAGGGAATCATGGGGATTGTAGTTTATTGTAGCACTAGAGCTCTCTGGCAGAGAAGGCTTAATGTCTCAGAAAAAAAACTATAGGGCCTCGGCAGACGACTAATAGAGTCGTCTTGGAGGCTTGGAAGAGGAGGGGCAGCCGCACGAGTGGCGCCCCTTCCTCTCCCTGAGGTCGCCCTCGGAGTCGCTGGCCCTCCGCATGGCCGGCGCTCCAGGGATGACCTCACGCTGCAGCGACCGGACGCGCCGCGGCGGAAAAGACAGCGAAAGTGTGCCCCCCGCTTTTAGGGTGCACTTTTGCTGTCTTGAGGAAGGAGCGCTGATTTAGCACTCCTTCCAGGGATGCCGCTGGTGCGCCGAGGTGCGGAGGCTGCGGCCCCACGGCGCGCCGGCCCAGGGCGTCCTGGACGCCCTCGTCTGCTTCCCCCCATAGTTACCATGATTCCCTAGCACTGAACCAGGGCATTTAAAGTGGACTCAAGCTGCATTATTTCTGGCAGTCTGTAAAGGCTAATACTTGTTGCAAGCTTTCAAACCTCCATGGGTTTCTTCATCAGGCAAGATGTTACAAACCAAACAGAAGAAAAACAATTGGAGATGTTAGTCATCTTGCAACAAGTATATTATGCATTTTGGTTGGTCAATAAAGGTATCACTGATAGATTTTTGTTTGAATTTGCTAAATGGCCAACACAGCTACTCCTGAATGTTTTCTATATTGTGAGATACTGCTTTGTAGCTGCAACAGGGGAACCAGGAAGAACAGCCTGTGGACTGGGAACTTCAACCAAGGTAAAACAATTTTCTTCTTCTTAAATTTAGACTGAATTCACATGTTTTACCTCTACACCCACCAAAATATTCCTGATGCAAACACATGGAGACTTCTTGAGGAATCCATTGTTCTCTGCCTCATTGGAATGGAGACATATTGGATTGCAAAAGAGAGGTCCCTGTTGAGATGCAAATGGATTATAAATTTCCTGGACTTTGCAGATCTCCCTATAGTTACAGGGCCAGGAGGAGGAGGAGTCTGCCTGCAAAAGGTATTCTCCCCACCATATACCATCTTAACTAAATACTGAAACAACATGTAGGCATCTTACTAACATATCCAATTGTTTTTCTCCTGTTTGCTTTGTAGCCTCTTGCCTGATGAAGAAGCCCATGGAGCTTTGAAAGCTTGCAACAAGTATATTGTGTATTTTGGTCGGTCAAAAAAGTTATCACTGATAGATTTCCCCAAAAGAGAGTTTAAAAATGCAGGTGGATGTGTTGATCTATTTAATATTAAAAAGTAGATTTATATCAGGACCATGTGTTTTGTAAAGCTAATGGATCTTCAGAGCCTATTCAATATGAAGCCTTCTCCCACCTTCTCAAACACTTTGCATTGGAAAGGGGATAGTTCACAAGCATATTTTATTGCTAAAAATATTCTTTCTTCTCCAGTAACTATGGAGATTGCAGGGAAATTAAGAAGGAACATGGAAGCCTAAAGGAGGCTGCAAATATCATTATTTCTCCCAAACAAACAGTCTCAGGAGTTTAAACTTACAATCCCTGGCTCCCTGGATACAGGATTTTACAGATGCAGAAATAAATTCACAGGAAAGTGTGTCTGTTGTTCTTGTATGATTGGCCACAAGGGCTAGGTCTATAATGGGCTGGCTTCACCCATTTCACCGCCTTGGTTGGATATACTACAACTACACAATTATTAAGAATGAGCAATCCAGTGGTGGGCACCAATTATCCCTGGGAGTGGTGTGTGAGCAGATTCTAGACTCTCTATTTTTATTTTATCTGTGGTGGGTTAGGAAACAGTGATAGGTTTCCCCACCCACAAACCACATTTTTAAAAAATTGAAGCACAACACATTGTTAAGAAAGGAGTTGTGACACGCTATAGCTTTGGTCAGGTGGGACAGTAAAGCTGTGGTGAGGACAAAGTTGTCCTGTCTCTCAGTAGTTAATCCCTACACAAGGCTCCCCATCCCCAGAGAATCCTTGGTCAGGTGGGGCAGTAAAGCTGCTGTTCAGGAGAGACATCTCCTCTCTTGGTAGTTAGCCATTGTAGCCAAGCATCCGAAGCCATGGTTCTTCATGCAAAAGCACTCCCATCTGTTCAACCCCCTATGGAAAGAAACAAAAGGAGAGGCCACCACAACACATGTGGTGTGTCTACAGAAGAACGGGCCCCTGTAGAGGTTCAGTCTGCCCTGGTACAGCCCATTAGGACCCACAAGGTCACGGAACAGACATCTGTGGATAACAGCAGAACAGTAACCAAAATGATCCAAGAAATATCCTCTTGGATCTTAACTAAAGTCAAGACAGTTGCAGATCAGTTGGCTCCCTTAACCCAGAAAAAGGAGTTAGATGGATGATCACCCTGTTCCATGCTTATGCAGATACGAGCAGACAAGATATGACATAAATAGCTAGACTTTGCCTAGATTCTGCTTATTCGGGTATGTTCAAGTCTATACTATCACATCACAATCTAAAGATCCTTAGGGTTATATGAATGGATGAGAACAATAGGAGAGGTTCTTTGGCCTGGAATGATGCTGTGACTCTTATACCAGAGTGACCAACAAATACCAGATGAGGCCCTAGACACCTATGTCCCCCAGAAAAAGATGTTAGGCATACTGGCAGGACAGATTCCAATAGATCACATGGGAAACCCAATCCTTGATAACACTGACTTCCTCCAGGAGGTCTATCAGGGACTCCATGAGTCTGCCAAAATCTATTTAAGAATGACCAGTTGCTCTCTCTTCCTCTCTCCTTGACTGGTAAAACTTTATGGATTACATTCATGTAGCATCTCAGATACACTGGTCAAGAGAAGCCCAAAAGGGGATAGCTGCTTCTGCTCAGGGCAAGACTCTTAAACCTGGAAACAAAAGGAGAGAAAAGGAGGGAGGTCTGGTCCATTTGGTAAACTACCCAAACAACAGCCCCCATTCAAAGCCCCTTCCAGATGGACAAGGGAAGACAAAAATAGAGAAGGTGTTTTTTCCCAATTCATTTAAAAGAGGGTTCAGGTCAAACTCACTGCCAAAGAATCCCCAGATAGAAGTTTCTGGAGGCTTTGATCCAAAAGCCTCTGTTTACTGAAAAATTAGGGGAATGATCTGGCACCAACCTAGGGAGCTAAAATTGGACATGAATCAACTAGATAAGAAACCTATGGTAGAGTTGTTACAAGCCCTGCAACAAGCCATGGAAAATAAATAAAGACAAGAAACCGCTTCACTCAGGACAATGAGAAAAGATTAGGGCTGCCTGGGATCCCCTTGATCACCGAATCTTGGCCAACCTGAGTGATCACCTCCATGGAGGCAAGATCAGGCAAGATCAGAGATCCCTTGGGCTGAAAACTCTCCTGCACCCTTAGTTCCTATATGTTTGGATAGCAAACCTGATGATCCCATTGACACCTCTCTTGCATGATTTGAAAAAGAGGAAAATCAATTCCAAAAGAGGAAAATCAAAGCAAATCCAATCCTGTGGAGTACAAGACACTGGCCTGAGCTCCTATACAAATGCCTAAGTGCCAACATGTGGTAGCAACCCTGACCCCGGTTTTTGGGGATGACCCATGGTGGATGCACAAATTAGACATGTGCCCAGCCAAAAAACAGTCAAATTGTTAGTGGATCCAGGAGCCACAGTCAACACCCTATACCTGGCCTTAGCTAGCATAGGTTTTAAAACTCCAGCAGGCATGGTACTGGTGGGATATGGGAAGGGCCAACAGCTCCTTTCAATTTGGAAACAGATCCCACTGCAAATTGGTCCCATCCTAGATCTCATCCAGGCACATGAAAATCAGAGGATGATGGCATTATGGGTGTAAAATTCCTGAGGCAACACAGGCTGAGAATAGATCTAGCAAATGGCTTCCTCTGGCAGCTTGAGGAGGGTCCTTTGCAAATTTCTGCCATCCATAGGTGTGCCACTCTAAAAGCCCCAATGCCTCTCTTCCCTCTAACTACTGATCAATAGGTGTCTGACTTTCCTAAGGTATGGATTAATGAAAAGATTGAGTGTGGCATGGTCAAGGATGCATGTGTCCTGATAGAAGGAAAAGATCCACCTCCACAGGAACAGTACCAGTATCCCAAAGAAGCAGAGGAAAGGATCACCAAAATGATTGAGGGATTGCTAAAATGGAATTAATCATTCTAATTAATCCATCTACAATGCACCTCTGTGGCCTGTTTTGAAAGTGGATTGTGTCACATGGAGAATGACAGTAGATTTCAGAACCCTCAATGCAATCACCTGTTCAATAGCTCCTCTGATAGTGAAATACAATTAAATCTTGGTCGCAATTGCAGCCAGAGCCAAATACTATAGCGTCATAGATTTGGCCAATGCATTTCATTCCATCTGTTTACATGAGAGCTGTTTATACAAATTCACATTTGAATTCAGAGGAATTCAGCATTGTTTGGTCCGCACTCCTCAGGGTTTTCACTCCAGCCTCAGTATACGCCATTCACATGTTGTAAAGATGTGGACTAAGTTGTGACCCACATCACGTCTATATGTGTTATCATATGTGGATGACATATTGATCCATTCTGATTCAGAGGAAAAGACCACCAGAGAAGTCCTTGGTCTGACCCAGGAACACTCAATTCTCAAAGACTAGAAACCACTGGAAAACTCCCAGTTCTGACAGATGTAGCCTTGAGAGTCCTACTAGGGACATTCAACTTTTCCTGGGAATCCATTGAGTCTTTCACTGTCAAGGCAAAGCCCTTGTATGCACTGCTGAAGAAGGGAGCAATTTGGGAATGGTGACCAGAACAACAGAAAGTATTTGCCACTCTGAAGCAAGATCTAGCCCAAGCCCCTGGCCTTGCTCACCCAGACACTAGAAAGCCATTCTAATAATAATAATAATAATAATAATAATAATAATAAATTAATTTTTATTTATATCCCGCCCCTCTGCCAAGCAATCGGGGCGGTGTACAGTATTCAAAATATCAAAACAAGTCACATCAAATCAGATCCCATCCCTCATTCTCACCCCCACTCACCTCCCAAAAACAAATCAAACCAAACAAATTAAAGACAATTATTAGAAATATACAATATAAAATATACAGTATACAATATAAAAAACATGATTACATGATTGCATTGCCGCAGCTGCTCTGGGTGAAGGGGTGGGCTAGATAGCTTCTGGAGGGACCCTCTTCCACCACAACCACTACAGATGGTAAATGGCTGGGGGATGGGCTAAATAGCTTCCAAAGAGGTCTTCCACCGCTGCCACTGCAGATGGTAAATGGGTGGAGGGATGGGCTAAATAGCCTCCAAGGATGTTCTCTTCCACCGCCGCCACAAAGGGGATGAAATCAAAGCTGGATAGGGCACACACCCTTCCACGGTAATGGTGAGGAGAGAAATGATGTCCTAGGCTTGGCTTTCTTGCCACGCCTGCCCTCACCATCACCGCTGCACTAGTGTAGCCAGTGGTTGGGCTGGGGAATGCTGGGGGCGCCTTTTGAAGGTTCCCTCTGAGGCCAGGTGTTGCACTGGGGGAGGAGGGCAGGCAAACAAACACACACACCTGCCACTCATCTTCTCAGCCTCCTCCTCGGTGTAGCCGGTGGTTGGGCAGAGGAGGGGAGCCCCTTTTGAAGGTTCCTTCTGAGGCCAGGTGTTGCACTGGGGGAGGAAGGCAGGCAAACAAACACACACACCCGCCACTCCTCTTCTCAGCCTCCTCCTCTGTGTAGCCGGTGGTCGGGCAGAGGAGGGGAGCCCCTTTTGAAGGTTCCCTCTGAGGCCAGGTGTTGCACTGGGGGAGGAGGGCAGGCAAACACACACACACACACCACTCCTCTTCTCAGCCTCCTCCTCGGTGTAGCCGGTGGTCGGGCAGAGGAGGGGAGCCCCTTTTGAAGGTTCCTTCTGAGGCCAGGTGTTGCACTGGGGGAGGGGGGCAGGCAAACAAACACACACACACGCCACTCCTCTTCTCAGCCTCCTCCTCGGTGTAGCCGGTGGTCGGGCAGAGGAGGGGAGCCCCTTTTGAAGGTTCCTTCTGAGGCCAGGTGTTGCACTGGGGGAGGAGGGCAGGCAAACAAACACACACACCCACCACTCCTCTTCTCAGCCTCCTCCTCGGTGTAGCTGGTGGTCGGGCAGAGGAGGGGAGCCCCTTTTGAAGGTTCCTTCTGAGGCCAGGTGTTGCACTGGGGGAGGAGGGCAGGCAAACAAACACACACACCCGCCACTCCTCTTCTACATCCAATTAGCAACATTAGGCAGTAGTGTGGGAGCAGTCCACTCTAAAATCTGGAATGGAGTGCAGAATGCGATAGCTTACACATCCCGAAACCTCTTGCTCACTGAAATAAAATTCAGTATCTGCGAGAAGACCTGACTTGCTTTGGTGTGGGACCTGTCCCAATGGGAACTCATCATAGGTGGGGCAAAGGTCATTGTTCAAACTCTGCACACTCCCTTGAAAATCATATTGTCAGGAAAGGTCCAAGATGGACAAGTCCACAACTCCAGAATAGCTAAATAGGCACTTGAACTGATCAAGAGAGTAGTAGATTCCCATATACAGTCCAGTGAACCACCCACTCCATATGGCTTGATAGTCATGGGAGCCACTCATGAGTGCCCTCTCCCCCGATCCTAGACAACAGATGGCTGATGAAGGCAGGAGAATCTCTCCAAGAGGATTTTTGCAAGGGTTTGCGTGTTGGTTCTGCAACAGCTCTTCATGTTGCCCTGAGGTAACTTGCCTAACGGGATATGGTACTATCGATGTGAATGATGCCTACACCCTTCAAGGGCTAGCTCAACCACACTCCAGGCAAACCACTGAGGTAGAAGCCCTCCATGCAGTGCTGAAATTTTAGAGTCCTGATGTTCCCTTGGTTATTTGCATAGACTCCCAATGTATAGTAAATGCAGCCACAGACAAAATTACTGTATGGATAGAAACAAGATGGAAAACCAAAGATGATAAGCCAGTGATGCATACAGATAAGTGGCAGATAGTAGCATAGCTGCTGAAAGAAAGAACAGCCCCTACCTGGATCTCTTTTTACCAAGGGCCACCAGAAAGGAGACAGTGGTGAGGCTTTGTGGAACCATTGGGCAGACACACTAGCACAGGGGTAGGCAACCTTTCCCCTTTAAAGGCCGAGGGACTTCATCTCCCAGAATCCCAGGAGCTATTGGCCAACATGGCTGAGGCTTCTGGGAGCTGAAGTCCCTCGGCCCTTAAAGGGGAAAGGTTGCCTACCCCTGCACTAGCAAAAGAGGCTGCCCTGGCCCCTGAATCAGAAGTCCCTATAGATCCTATCAATGTCAGCCACAAAGAGCCTCTGTTGCATCCTTCTTTGGATTTGGCCCAGTTCCAGAAGGGAGATCCTGAGATCAAAAGACTTATAGAGACAGGAAAGGATTCCACTGGGAGATATCAAAGAGAACAGAAAGAAGGAATTTGTTGGACAATTGATGAAGAAGAGAATTTCAATTGGATCATCCCCAAGGAGATCTGAGGTGACCTGATCTAGTTTGTCCACTAACTGGGACATTGAGGAAGGCAGGCCACTTTTGAGAGAGTCAGAGAGACAGGATGGTGGTTTCAGATGCATCAGGAGACTGATCAATGGGTAGACAATTGCTTGTCTTGTGCAATGGTAAATGTGGATCAAATTGGCCCTAAAGCCCCAATCTGACATCAGCACATTGAAGGTTCATTGGTCCATCTACAGATGGACTTTATTGGTCCCCTACTGACCACTCCAAGGCAAAACAAGTACTGTCTCACCATCATTGATCTGTTTAGCAAATGGAATGGAATGTTCCCCTGTAAGGACAACACCACCCTTACCACAGCTAGAATTTTGTTCAATCATGTTTTGTGTCAGTTCAGGATCCCACACTCAATAGATCATGACTGCAGGGGTCACTTCTCTGGAGAGGTGATGCAGGAGTTGTGCAAAACACTAGGGATCAGACAGAGATTTCACATAGTGCATAATCCAGAGTTCTGGCCAAATTGAGAGGACTAACAGAACTCTCAAGGGAGCCTTGTGAAAGGTAGTGTGTTCTTCTGGAAAGGACAGTGATGGTAAACTGCCCATCATCCTCATGGCTCTTATACAAACTATAGCTTCCCATGGATTCACTCCTCATCAAGTCATGACAGGCAGGAAAATGCTGATGCCTGGAGCATTTTGCTTAGACACCATGCTTCCCTCTGATTTAGAGTTTGTGGTCTTAAACCAAGAATGGGTTCAGTCCCTAGTCCAAAGCATCAGCCAGATTCACCACCAAGTCTCTGAAAAGTTTGGGAAAAACATGCAGGCCATAGATCACAGGCTAGGTTGGGTCCAGAACCCCCAGGTGTGGGAAGTGAGACAGCTGGTGCTGTACAGGATTTTTTTTTCCAAAACCGACACACTTTTTGAGCCAAATGGGTCCTGTCAGGATCCCTGAGAGAGTCTCTCCAGTAGTATTTCAAGTGTGCATTCCTAACAAATATAGAGACAAACTTAAATATTTTCATTCCTCTCAGCTCAAAGAATGGAAGGAAAGCCCTGTCCCCATAAAGCCTGTAACATGGGACTGGCCCAAGTTGCCTGTAGTGGACCTTTCAGAAACGTTCATGTTCCCTGAGGGTGGGCAGATACAGCCACCCTGTATTTAGAGATTGGCTTCTCTATTTCCCTACAGGAATGAGAGATGGTCCAGTATCTGTACAAATGGATAGTGTTATTTTTTTCATGTGGAATTGTAAGTGCCATTTTGCCTGTTTATCTCATTCAGTTTAATACCAGTTGGGAATACAACATCAAAACAGATTGTCATTGGGCACTCCTATATCCAGGAATCTATGGGGTCCTAGATGCCATGGAAGATGCTTGTGAGTGGTATAATAAAGGACTTCTCCAGAGAGTAATCACTAGGCTTCTAATTTCTGGAGAAAATACAATCTGGAGAATAATCATGTTTTGGCCAAAGGGACATAAAGGGTGGAGGCAGATGCTGGAAAACTTCCTCTAACCTCTGGATTTTGGATCCTCAACCAGTTTGACCTTCACCCAGATAAGGTCCCTGCATCTTTTTACACCACCCTCACCTTAGAAAACTGTTGTCCTACAGGAACATGGAAGACCAGGCTGTTCATTTGTGTTAACATCACTTGGATGCCTGCAAATTGTGATTTTATTTACCATAGCATGGAGTATCCTTATATTCCAATGTATCCCCCACAAGCGTCTTTAAAGAACCAGCCTTGTACTTGGGAAATGTAGTTATCTGGCAAGATGTTTCCTCCTTTGCTTACTAAGAAATGCAGCCAATTTTGACTACTATGATTCTTAATTTGACCACAGTATATGTGGCCAGAATGATCCCTGCTTGTAGCCCATATTTAAAAGCTGCTTAGGCTCAATGGGAGCAGTTGGAAAAATAATGGCATCCAGGGGCACACCCGCTCTTCAGAGCTAAACGGGACACTGTGAGTGCAGTGTTGAGAGGTCTTGGATTGGTAGGAACAGTTTTAAATGCCATAAATTCAGAAGTGTTGGCTAATAAATTGGGATTGGTTGGATCGAAGACACAAGATTTGACAGTGTCCATTGCTATGGGACTGACTAATGTCGTGCAAGGGGTGGATCTGATAGGACATGCTGAAGTGGGTGGGTGTAGAAAAAGAAATCATTCTAGATCTTTGATGATCCTTGCAAACCATCATTTCTAATTTGTCTATTGTTATTCAGTGCACCCAAATTCAAAGCAGTTTCCCAGCTCATACAAGCCACTTTAATGAAGCTGATACACCCCGAAGTACTGGGTTTATTTAAAGATAGATACCCAGACTTTCTGGAATAACCTACTGATTTGATGAGAGTGACAGGACTAACATGAGTTTGAGAATTGGAATTTATCATGAGTGAATTATGAATCCCCAAATAGTCCACCCTGTTTCACACCTGGGTTTGCCACTAGCTGGAGCAAACTCTACTATTTTACCTGATAAGTTTTGCATTTATTTGATTTATCTGGGTGTGTTACTATAAATCAATGATTCATTGTTATAATAATCTAGAAGGCATTTCTGTTCAACATGCACATGAACATGTAGTAATCCCAGTTCAAGCAACTGTTTTGGTACAAATGACCCATGATTATTCTTGCCTCAGGACCCCTTCTGAGTCCATGATTATTTTGCTTTAGAATATCCAGTAACTATAAATAGGAGTGTGGGTAACTTCTGCTTCTGCAAGGTAAATTTAATTGATTGTTTTGGGAAATAATTTTATTAACATGACTTCGGGGGGATGCAGAAGGCGAAAAGCGCCATCTTCAATCCCAGGAAGGGGAGGGGCAACCGGATGCTGGGTGTCCCATCCCCTTCCTGAGGATGGCATCGGAGCAATGGACCATCCACACGAAGGGCGCTCTGATGATGTCCTTCCGGCTCAGCATCCAGACACACTGAGCTGGAAGAGACACCGAAGAGGTGCACCATGCCTCTTGCGGCACCCCTTTCGTGGCCTCTTGCGGCACCCCTTTCGCAGGTGGTGAAAGGGAGGATCGGGGCCGAGGTGTCCGGCAGCCTCGGCTTCGATCCTCCACTTCCGGGGGTGGCCCAGGGCTGCCCATCTGCATCCCCCCATAGTTAAAAATTATGCAGTAGATTCCCCATATCAGATAGACTCTTGAAGATGAACTGCCAGTGATGAGATGATTGCATCTCCTCCATAATTTGAGTGAGGCTGTACAGAAAATTGAGAAGGCTGAAGAGCAAATTAAACTTGCTGTGAATCTCAAAGCTAAACAGATAATTAAAATCACAAAGGACATAAAGCAGATTGCTGTACATTCTTGGTGGGGGGATTTAAATTGGTCTGCAACTGGCTAAGCCATACTGCACATCATCACTAGTCAGATTGTCACAATAGCTGGTATGATAAGCCTCATATGTTGAGTTATTGATCTTGAAAGCTGGAGCTATGCCAGGAAAAAAATCAAAGAAGTTTACCAAGTCTTAAAACCTAAGAGAAAATTACTTTAAGTTGGAGCAAAGATGGTATCTGACCCTAAATCAAATTGCAAAAATCTATAAGAAAAATTCAAATTTCTGTTGGAAATGTCAATAGTCTCCAGGTACATGGTTTCATGTTTGTGTTAGGAGTGTTAGGATATGTAGTCAAAAGTGGAAATGTACAGATGTGGGAAAATTTCTAATGGAAATATTTTTGGCCTGCAGGTGCAAAGTGTAAACATTTCGCACAAGGTCAGTGTCTGGGAACAGGCAGATAAAACATAAACAATGAGCTCATCTTTGTTGTCTGGGAAACAAGATCACATGACACATGACTCATAGCAAGAGGCTGGGTTAGAGGCTGTGCTAGAAGCTATTCAGCAAATCATCTATGGAGGTATCCTCCCATGGGAGGAGTTGGGGGTTTGGCTTAAGAGTTTCCTTTGTTCTTACAATTTGTTACACTGTTTCTTGTGTGTGTGTTCAAGACCTTCAAACCTGCATGATGGACTTGTAAATAGTTTTTCTCTTTACCATGTAATTTTAAATAAAAAACCTTATTATGAAGCTCTCTCTGTTCTGGGGCTGGATTAATGACAAACTGCTTGAAACTACAAGGAGCTGCATACCAGAATGGTGAGGTCAGCTCGGCTTGGTTTCCAGAGTTAGAGGTGGCTGATGGATGGATGCCTGGCATTTTGGGCATGAAATCTCTGCTACTACAACACCACCATAAATAAATCAACAGTTTGGTGATGATGTTCAAAATTAAAAATATTCTGGAAACAAATACACACAACAATTGGGAAGATACTAAGTATAAATTATGAGATGAGGCCAGAAATTTATCTTTTAAATATGTTAAATAAAATTCCAACACAGATTGAAAGAAAATATTCATGAATCATATTATACATGATAATGGCAGCGAGAATGATATTAGCACAGTACTGGAAAAGACAAGAAATGCCAGAAATAGACATTTGGTTACTTTAACTTTAACTAGTAGAAATGATTGAAATGAATAAACTAACTGCTTGTTTAAATCATAAAGATAAAGAGGACATTGAAAAAGAATCACTCCCAATTACAGACTATTGTAAAATAAAGTGGAAATAGATTGTAGGAGATCAAGTTAGAAAATGAACAAAATAATAAGTACAGTTAAAATTACGTAAAAATAGAATATGCTCTAAGGCTTTGTTATATTTTTTTTCCTTTGGTACCTTCTTTATTTAGCTTTCTTGAGTTTATTGGTTATAAAATAAGTAAAAGAAATTATGGAGTAAGTAAGGGCATGTTGCTGGCGAAACAGAGGAAGTTAATGTTGGATATTTCTTTTATTGTATATATGTAAAGAATAAGTATTTTTAACATTAATAAAATTTAAAATAAATAAATGTTTATATGCCAAAAGTAGGGCCTTAAAAAAAAAGAGATTGCTATTATAAATGCTAATTTTGAGTCACATGGATGTAATATATTGCTGTCTGTTTATATGTCTGTGTATCTAATGATGCAATCAATAGTATCATTCAGCTGGTTCACACCTATTCACTTGAACAGGTTGTTACAATTTCTAAGGTTTGCCAAACTCCTTGTTATGGGGATGGAAAAAATAAACAAAAACAAATCTGAGTTAACTTATTTCAAGTTTGCTAAATATTTCACAGCACGAGTGAAATGAAAATAGCAATAATTGTAGGGGTGTGCGAAGGATCAGCTGGGAATGGAGAGTTGGGAACTTATTGGGGGAATCAGGAATGGCAGAGAATCTGGTTGTGAATTGAGGGAAAAGCATGTGATGGCAGATGCAGAGAACAATGACTGTCAAAGCACTTCTAACTCTGGCTGCTGCTTCATATTTTCAGGTGAAAGGAGTTTGGTGGGATTGTAAGGAAGATGCAGAAGCTGGGGAGGTTAAGAGGGCAGCAAGGAGCAGCAAAGGGAAGGCAATGGTGAAAGAGAATGAAATGGATGAGGAGGATGGAGAGGCAAGAGGGTCAGAGGAAAGGGGAATAGCTAGGGACACGGATATGCAGAGTGCCCCAGAGTGTCCAGTGCAGCTATTGTTGAAAAGCTGGGGAAAACATTGGCCTGACATGGAGCTCCTGGGGTCTCATCAGAGAGGCAGAAAATGTCCTCAAGCAAAGGGAGACTAGTAGGACACACATTTTGGCCATTTTTGTTTACAGAATTGGTTGTTAATTATTTTAAAATGACATCACTGAGCATGATATGTTTGGATGCAATCATAAAACTTTAAATTTCTGATAAACTGATCAAGTTCTATTTTCTGAATTTGCTTTGTATCTCCTCTAACAAAGAGTTAATGTACTCTTCATCAGAGTATTACAAAATGTAAAACATTAGGTATATTGGAAAAGTGCTAGTTTTCTTCTTCTTCAGTTTAACTATATACATTTTTTTCAGTATCTTGTGAAATTCCTCTCTTTGGCTGTGTCTAGGGAACATCACAAGATGCTACCTTCAGGCAGCACAAGGTCTTTGAAGCTCTCCTGAATATAGATTCACCCTGATCTTTTCCCCTGGGCATGGACCTTGAGGTTTGGAACTCAGGTGGTCTCCCACAGCCAGGACCTCATTATCTCTACTTTCCAGAAAGAGACCTGTCAATCTATGCTTTATGTTCTAGAAGAGAGGACTACAAACAGTTGTTAAGTGTTCCTTCGTCATAAAAATGTAAGACCTTAAGGGCAATTGAGATTCAAAAAACCTTCTCAGACAGTTGCTATATATGACCATAGAGTTACCAGCATGATCCACAAACCTGTTAACTCAAGATCCTGGGAATAAATTGATCCAGTCTCATTGATCACAGATGTCTTATATTATGAACTTGATACAGCTTTTATGTAGCTATTCAGTGGCTTGATGCAAAGGTTCTATTTCTTATGCAAAGGTGAACTTAGAGGATATCTGTACCTTATATATGCAGCATACCAATAAAAGCACAAGGATGCCTAAACATCTGTGGGAAGCCATTTCAGTGGAGGATCTTTTAAAGTAATTCTGACAACCACATTAAGAAAACTACTCCCAAAGGAAGGGTTCTGCTGTCAGAGGAGACTACACAACCCATTACCGAATGTCCTAAGAAAACCATAGATTGTATACATGCACTCTTAATTTGCACAGTCACATAGCCTGTTCTATATGTTCCTTACCACTGTGTTTTAATATATATCTGTCTTACACCTTTTGACACTTTGAAAGAGCTTCTTTGTAAAGAGTATGTGTGGGGGAAACCTAGCACCTTTATTTCTACTTTTTATCTTGATATATCACATTACAATGAATAAATGCAAGAATTTTCTAACAGCCACCCAAACTTTTTTTATCCAAGGATACTTTTCCCCTTAAGTGAAGAAAGAAGTTATTTTTATATAAATTTGAAGACACATTTGCAAAGATACAAAACAGACATAACAAAGTGGCAAAGGACAACACAGTGTGTACACAAACTAAGAAGATATACATGGGAAAACCCCCAAAGGTCCAGCTAATCAATCTATTTTTCACAGCATCCAAAGTCCCACTATTTGTCTTCAAGTCTGGTGTGAGAAATACTACTTCTATCTGTAGAGTTTATTGTTTGCTATCATGTCTAAATGTGAATAAATCAAACTATTTCCAATCTATCTTGTAAATGGTCATTTATAAATCTATTCAATCCTATTTCTGTGCTAATCTGCATTTTAATCCCTCACAAAAGTGCATATCCATAAAATTACATTTAATTACATATTTTGAGTGTACATCTCATAGTATGTATTTCTAAATGCATTTTATCCAAATGGATATATTTTTAAATATTTTCTCATAAAATACACATTTAAATGCATTTTATGTGGGGTTTTTTGGAGCTGACAATTTTGTGACAATATCACAACATTCAGAGAAGAGCAAAAGCCAATGAATAATGATGTTCCAGTTTTTAGATTAGCCAAGAGATGTGGATCATGCCAATTTGCCAGAACTTGATAAGAAAAGACTGCATTCATCAAGCATCCCTAAATAGTGACTAATAGCCATAGAAGAGCAGGGTCAGTTGCATTTCTAGAAGGATTCTAAGAGTAGCAAATTGGCCAACTTAATCCTCCAGCCTCACTTCCCATGACAAACCCAGAAATGTATATGAAGTTATTTCTACTCACCTCTTGGTCAGCTTAATGACCAATTTTGACTAATTTTGAGGGTGCTGCAGCCTGTGGTGTGGTTGAGTGTAATATTTAGTCCCCACCTTGCTGCAGTTGTCCACCTCCAGTCTAAATTTTAAAAGTCACAAGTCTATGAATACATTGGCTATGGCTGATGAAGCAAGATTCCCCACAAAAAAAAAAACCCCACAAAACACACACACACAAAAGAAAGAGCATAGGTAGGGGCCTCCTCTTGTGCATGTACTTACTACTCTTCTCTGAGCTACTAGAGTCATAGGACATTATCACATGGGCCAAATCTGCTGGTTAATCCACACAAATCCCAAACAAAAACTGGATTTGTGCCTCGCATTTTCACACGACGTCACACAGAAACTGGACAGAAAGTGGACAGAAACTGGTGTTATCCGAGATCTTTTGAAATTTGGTAGTTTTGAGGAAATGCAAATGCGAAATTAAGTTAATTTCGCATTTATCGTAATGTGAAAAGCAAATGCACATTGAGGAGCATTTCCCTGCTTTTCCCATGGTTCCACAGCGAGCATTCCTCTGTCTGTGCATGTGCAAGAAGATAATTTCTAGTACATTTACGGGCTTTTCTCACTTGTGTGTGAACGTTAAATGAGCTTACTGTAATTTCCCAATTAAGGTAATTACGTGTGAAAGCCATTTGCGGAATCAAGGTTTATTTTCAGTTTATTTTCAGAATGCCTCATTTCCACTTTATTATCGCTTTCTGGCCCACATGTGATAACGTCCATAGAATCATAAAGATGGAAGGGGCATCATGGGCCCTCGATTCCAACCCGCTGCTCAATGCAGCTAAAGCATATCCAGTAGATAGCTGCCCAACTGTCAGATTTGGTGGACCCAGACCTCAAGAACCAGACAGCATGGTAGTGATAAAAAGACTACAGCTTTATTTTGGATTCTTCTGACAGAGATATACCACAGATGTGGTAGTGTCAAATCTGAATTGTCCCCAAAACCATTCGGTCTTTAAGGATTCCCTTTGCAACCCTGCTTTTCCAGCCTGTGGTCCTGGTCTTTGAACCAAATCAAAAGATCATTTGAAGTTTCCTCCTTTTCCTTTCCCCATTGTCATAACATTTCTCCCAGTAAGGATGATGTGGTCAGAGTTCTACCTCAGGAAATAAACAAGTCATAAAACTATAATTCCCCCTATTATCTGTTTGGTTCCCAAGCCCTATTCTCTTCTGTTCTTTGCCCCCTCCCTTTGCGCTTCCCTTAGTTAACCATATCACTATTTCACCATATCAAACTATTTCTATTTCACCATATTACTATTTCACCATATCAGTTATCCCCATTCTCTCATATTCCTCATCATGACAGATCCATACACTTCTGGATATGATACCAACCTTTTTCTGAACATATCCAGAAAAGGAGACTCCACCACCAATTTAGGCAATTGATTCCATTGTCAAATCTTATTGTTAAGAGGTTCCTCCTAATGTCCAGTTGAAATCTATTCTCCTTTTAACTTGAATCATTTAGATCTGGTCCTGCCCTTTGGGGCAGCAGAAAACAAGCCTGCCCCCTCCTCTCTGTGACAGCCTGTGAGATAATTAAAGAGTTTGGTCATGTCAACCTTAGTCTTCTCTTCACAACGTTGAATATGTTCAGCTCCTTCAACTTCTCTTCATATGTTTTGTTTTCCAGATTTATCATCCTTGTGCTCTTTTCTGAACCTCTTCCAACCTGTCTAAATATTTCTCACAACGAGGCACCCATAACTGAACCCATTACTCCAGATGGAGCCTGACTAGCACAGAATATAGTGGGACTATTACTTCCCTTGACAAATTACTTCTCTTATTTCAGGCTAAAAGAGCATTTACCTTCTTTGCTGCAGCACCACACTCTTGGGTCATGTTCACTTTATAATCAACAATAGCCCCAAGATCCTTTTTGCAAGCAGTACTGAGCTGTGTATTCCCCACCCCCACTCCCTATACCTATGCATTTGAATTTTGTGGGCCTAAATGTAGAATTTTGCATTTACCTCTATTGAATTTCATTTTATTGGTTTCTGCCCAATTTTCTAGTTTATATAGGTCCTCTTGATTTCTGTTCCTCTCTTCCAATATCTTAGCCACTCCTCCCAGTTTTGTGTCATCTGCCAGCTAGATAAGGATTCCCTCCATCCTATCATCAAAATCATTGGTGCAGGCTGCAGTTTGTTCTTAGAATGCGAATGGGTTAATGAAAGTTCTCTGTGTCCATGATCAGGCAGAGGAGAAGGGAGGAACATTCCAAGGTCAAGGAACATAGGCAGATCCCAACCCTGCACCTTGAGGTGATAAGATATTTGCTGAGAGAGCCCTCCTCCCCCCTCCTCTTGGGTGCAGACTCCATGAGATGACGTCATATATGTTACACTAGCAGACCAAGAGGCTAGCAGACCAAGGATTTGGGCCCTGAAAACTGCAGAGGGGTGGGGTACAAATAAATTTTATTATTATTTTTTATAAATAATAATAAAATTTATTTGTATCCCACCCCTCTGCATAGCTATTGGGGCAGCTTCCAACATAAAAATACAGCCCCAACCCTCCCAACCCTTAAAAATTATTTAAAAACCATTTAAAACAAATTACAAGAAATTTACCAGTTACAATAATTACTAACATGAAGGCTTGCAGGGACACCATGTGCATGTGTGAGTAATCTACCATGTGTCTTGCCTCCTTGCCTTGCAGGCATGTGTGAGTATGTGTATGGAGGGGGATTGGTCTCTGTCTAAGGATAGGCAATGATGTCGTGTGTATGCTTTCCCTCATTATGACAGATTAAACTAGATTGTGTGAGAGCATGTGCTTGTCTTTCCTCTGTTTTCTCTTTCCTTTGCCTTTGCACTTGCTTGTTGGGATACTTACTTGTTGGGAACTAGAGGAAGGAATGGTGAGTGTATGCCTTTATTTCCCTTCTAAATAAACAGCCCTTCCAAGACCAGACCTGATTGATTGTTTCTTCAGGTTCCAATTCAAACTACAGGTAACATGTGCTTGACCACTTATCAAGTTGTGGGCATTACAATTGGTGCTCTGAACAGGATGGATTGTAAGCTGATAATTAATTGGGTAAGGTTCTGGAAGAGAAGGAGATGTGTTCTGGATCAACTTTAAAGGAGTGTGGAGTAGCCCTCCTGGCTTAGTTGCTTTGGATAATGTGCCCTCTGTGCAGGAGGAGAGTTGCAGAGAAAATATTGTAGAGAGAAATTTACAACTGTGATTACTAAGCTGAAGAGGAGTAGGCTTAGGGGGGAAGCAGACCAGGGCGTTGGGGACCGTTGGCGCCTCTGAAAGGAGCGCAAAATCAGCGCTCCTTTCAGAAGACAGGGAAAGTGCGCCCTAAACGTGTCGGGCGCACTTTCCCTGGCTTTTCCGCCGCAGCATGTGAGGACGCTGTGGCGGGAGGTTGCCCTCGGCGCGCCGGCAGTGCGGAGGGCCGGCAGCTCCGAGGGCAACCTCGGGAGGAGGAAGGGGCGCCGCTCGTGCGGCTGCCTCTCCTCTTCCTTGCCTCGGAGACGACCCTATTGGTCGTCTGCCGAGGCCCTTAGTGTGAATGTGTGACTGCTAAGCTGAATAGAGCTAGATGTGAGTGCTGGATGGAAACAAAGAGCTGAAAAACTTGTTGAAAATGTTTTAATGGTCCATATCCAGACTCTTTTACAGCTGGCATGTAGCTGAGGCTGCTCTAAGATGCCAGAGGACCAAGAGATCAGTGATCAAAGGCAACAAATGTCTGCAGTAAAAGGTGGCACAGGTAGGACAAGCAGCCCCTCAAGGTCAGCCAGAGGCAGATGTGGCATGATCTGCTCTGAGCAAGAGTTCCTTGAGAAGAGATGCATGGATTGCTTACCCATGTGTTGAAAGAGTAAAGAGAATTGCTTAGATATCAGCAATTCCCGAAGAATCCAGTAACCCCTACTGTCCCTCCTGAAGAGGATGTAGATGTCCTGGTGGTGGGAGAAAGCAAAGAAATACAGACAGCCCCCCCAAAACCACAAAAGACGGGGCTTTTTTTGCCATGATAGCATGGGATGAGGCTGAACCTGGGTGAGACCCTGCCTGTTTACAAGATCTTCTGTCTTGCCTAATGTGACCATGGCAAGAGTGTGAGAGGCATGTCCATTTAATGTTTAAGAGTTGTAGGACCATGTGGCCCAAGACTGGAGATCTGTTATATTCTGTAACCATGTGTTTGCCCCAGTCATTAATATGTTTTATGTTTTTGTTCTTGTAGTATGACTTTTATGCTTTAATGCTGTTTGTAACCGACAAAGCATGGTGCCTCCAAGTGGCTACTGAGAATAACAGATCCATATTTCAGCTACCACCTGGCCCAGCTGGAAATTTATTGGATTACTAAATTTGTTTTGCATTGCTATATGAGTTTGCTATGTGCTATTGTTGGTTTTGGTTTTGGTTTTTCTATGTAACTGCTCAGTTTTAGAGTTGGGGTGGTGAAATGTGAAGAGTCAGATGGTGGTAGAAACAAGTGATTGCAATTGTTAATAGCTATAATTGATTGCTTTTTCTTGTTAAATTGATGTTGTTACATAACTGCATGCCTGTTGGACTAACTGTTATCCCACTTCTCATGAATGGTCAAAACAGGGCAAAAAAGATCCAGCCCCTTCGGGGGTAAGAAGAGTTTGTAATGCACAGACAACTTTCATTGACCATGTAGGGGTGGAATGTATAGCTCTGGGATTTATAGTTCTAATGGTACATTGGTGAGTCTGCAGTTTGCTCTTAGAATGAGAATGGGTTAAGTTATCTGTGTCTGTGATCATACAGAGGAAAAGGGAGGAACATTTTAAGGTCAAGGAAGATAGGTGTGTCCCCTCCTTCCCCCTCCCCTTGGGTGCAGACTCCATGGACATTATCACACGGGGGGAATCTGTAGGTTATCCCACACAAATCCCCCCAAAAACTCGCACTTGACCTGACAATTTCACACAACGTTGCACATAAACTGGTCAGAAAGTGGACAGACAGTGGTATTATCCGAGATCTTTTTAATTTCGGGAGTTTAGAGGAAATGCATTTGCGAAATTACAGTAATTGCGTATTTACTTTAATCTGAAAAGCAAATACACACGGACAATTCTCTTTTAAAACCTGGAGGAGGGCCAAGAGGAGGAGGAGGAGGGGACTCCAGGGAGGGAGAGTCCTGGGCTCTTCCTCAGTGCCATGCAGGGAAGGGAAGGGAAGGGAAGGGAAGGGAGCCCAGGAGAGGGAAGTTTGGGACAGAGGAGAAGTTTGGCATTTGGGATGGAGGGAAAAGGAGAGGAAAGAAGGCTTCCCTTGCAGCAGCTGTGGATGGATGTGGGTGAAAGTGTGGGGTGTGCTTGTGGAGCAACTTGGAGATCCATCTCACCATGACGTTCTGCCCTGCAGGTCCTACAAAGGGGAAAGGCTTATGGGGGGGGGCATGGGAGCTACCTCCAGTTTCCCCCTCTCCTGGGCATCATCCAAGACTCTGGCTCTCCCCAGGGAACACCCAGCCCTCCCTCCCTCCTTCCCTCCCTTTCCTCCATTTCCTCCTCCTTCCATGCCAGCTCTGCCTGAGATCCTGCCCTCCTTGCCCATCTCCCCAGCAGCTGACAGCCTCCAATGCCAGGAAAGGAGAGAGAGAAAAGGGAGTGTGAGCCATCCCAGTCCTTCCCTTGCCTCAGCTTGCCTTGCCTTTCCTTTCCAGCCTCCTCCACCTACTCTGCTCTCTTGAGAGATCCTAACCCCAACGGAAGGGGGTTAGGACCTGTGCAGGAGGGCATGACCCCAAATGGAGGACAGTCTGACATTTCCTCCTGGGAAATGCAGGACCCGCCCTGGAAAAGGAGGAGTGTGGTCACAAAACACACCCATTTCCAGTACATGTACGGGTTCTTTTCACTTGTGTATGAAAGTTTAAAACGTCTTTTTCTCGCTTTTAACTTAATTCCGTTTTTACTGTAATTACGTGTGAAAAGCTTTTGCGCAATTACACTCTATTTTCACTTTCTTTTCGGGATGCTTCATTTCCACTTTATTATCTCTTTAACAACGAAACTGGCCCACATGTCATAATGGCCCATGAGATGATGTCATATATGTTACACTATATAAGAGACTAGCAGACCAAGGATTGGGCTCTTGCAGACTAGCATGTAGGCCTGCAGGGACACTGTGAGCATGTGTGTGTGTGAGTATTCTGCCATGTGTCTTGCCTCCTTCCCTTGCAGGCATGTGTGAGTATGTGTATGGGGGGGTGTCTTTGCCTATGAATAGGTAGAGATGACATGTATCTGGTTTCCCTTATGACAGATTAAGCTAGAGTGTGTGAGAGCATGTGCTTGTCTTTCCCTGTTTTTTTCTTTCTTTTGCCTTTGCACTTGCTTGTTGGGATACTTATTTGTTGAGATACTTACTTATTGGGAACTAGAGGGTGGAATGGTGAGTGTATGCCTATTTCCCTTCTAAATAAAAAGCCCTTCCAAGACCAGACCTGACTGATTGTTTCTTCGGGTTAAAATTCAAACTTACATGTGCTTGACAACTGATTCAAGTTGTGGGCATTACATAGCTTGAAGCACAGCCATTGATGAAAACTCATTCAGTATAGTTTTCCAATTATGGCTCCACCTGACTGTGTTCCCATCTATTTCATAGGTAACCAGTTTACTAATCAAAATATCATGGAGAATGTGAAGTCGTAGGCTTTCGTGGCTGGCATCCATAGTTTTTTGTGGGTTTTTTGGGCTGTGTGGCCATGTTCTAGAAGAGTTTCTTTCTGACGTTTCGCTATCAGATCAGAATGCACAGGGAAGCCATCGAAATCCACAAACACTTGGACAACTTCAACAGGAAAGAAGAAACCCTTAAAGTAAACAAGATATGGCTACCAGTCCTACAAAATAAGAAAATCAGCACTCAGCAAATGCAAATGGGAAACCAACCAGGGTCAGGGGCTTTCCCAACAGATAATAGCAGACAATCTCCTTGATTGCATATCCTCACCTGGAAGCCATGCCATTAACAACAGAACAATACCTATTCAACACAGAAAAATACACAGTTTACATGGGATTAGCAGACAATAACCTTGAGTGCATTCCCTCTCACCCTGGAGTCATGCCATTAACAACAGAACAATACCTATTCAACACAGAACAACACACAGTTCACCTGGGAACCACTCCTCCCTACCCAGGGTCTCACAGTATATATAGACCCATTCTCCTCCATTCCAGTTTTCTCTGAAGATGCCAGCCACAGATGCTGGAGAAACATCAGAAAGAAACTCTTCTAGAACATGGCCACACAGCCCGAAAAACCCACAAAAATTATTATGGGGGATCTTCTCAAATGTTTTGCTGAAATCAAGATAAAAGAGATCCACAGAATTCTCACCATCTACTAAACTAGTGACCTGAATGAAAAAAAAAAAAAGATATTAGTTTAGTAGGATTTGTTCTTGATAAACCCAGGCTCCTACTATTCAATGCATTGTCTTCAAGATATTTGCAGACAAAATCCTGTATTTTTCCTGGTATCAAGGTCAGACTGACTGACCTATAGTGTCCCGGCCTTCTTTTTTACCTATTTTACACATAATGTTTGCCCTTCTCCAGTCTTTGGCAGCTCACCATTTCCCCAAGATTTCTCGGCAATGATGGCAAGTAGTTCTGCAAGCATATTAGCAAGTTCTTTCAGTACTTTGGGATACAGTTTGTTTGGTTCTGCAGTTCTGAACCTATTTAGGTTAGCTGGCTAACATCAGTCTTGATTTGCAATCCATATCCCTTGCTAAGATATCTGCTGCTGCATAGAAACACAAAGTTCTCTTTTTGGGGGAGGAGGGGAGAGGAGAACTGTAGCAACCTGGGCATTGAGTAGCTCTGTCTTTTCATTGTGATCTGTTAACATTTTACCATCATTACTGAACAAAGCCCCACTGTCTCTTTGGTCATTCTTTAAAGTCATATTTACTTTCCTATACTAAGGCTTAAAGCTCATCTTCTTTGTTTCCCAAACTCTGTACATTGGTATATAGATGTTTGAAGCTTTGTTAGTGGCTCAAGTGGTTAAAGTGCTGACTCTGTTGATTGCAAAATTGGCAGGTTGGCAGTTCGAGGCCCAGGTGCTGCATGATGGGATGAGCTCCTGTCACTAGTCCCAGCTTCTGCCAACCTAGCAGTTCAAAAGCATGCAAATTAAAGTAAATAAATAGGTACCACTTCAGTATGAAGGTAAACAGTGTTCTGTGCAATCATGCTGGCCACATGATCAGAGTAGTCTCTGATAATGTTGGCTCTTTGGCTTAATAACGGAGATGAGCACCGGTCCCTGTGGTGGGACAAGACTTGACAACCTTGTCAATGGGGAATATCTTTACCTTTACTAAGGCTTCAAACTCATCTTGTTTGTTTCCCAAACTCTGTGTATTGGTGTATAGATGTTTGAAGCTTTGTTTTTTTCTCTCCTATTAATTTACTGTCAGGTTGTTTTTTTCTGGATCCCATTCTCTTTTCCTCTAGAATTCATATATAGTGCTTGCCTTAGGGCTGATGTATAAGCTATCATTTATAGCCCCTTTTGGATTTAATGAAAGACTTTTTAATCAGACTTGCCATGCTATTACCAAACACATTCTTCCCAGTCTTCATGAGTTGCTGCCCATAGCCAGTAGTCCTCTGTCTAAAAGCTTTCCTCTGTTATGTGCTAAAGGTATAGGATCAGGCCATTGCAAATATGACAATTCTGATATTATCATTCTGTTTATAATTAGCCTTGGATTATTTCCAGCTTTTCTTTTACTGCATACACATATACCTTTTACTGCAATATGACAGAGAAATTCCCCACCTTAGTGTCTGCAACTGGGTGCAGAGATTGAGACAGTTTAAAATTCTTCTAGATAGTTCTTAATGTAAAAAAAAAAAAAACTGTCAAGAAAATGCTGTCAACCTTATCCCACTTTGCAGGTTTTAGGTCTGATATATGGCTGTAACCCAGGTCTTTGGGGGGAAGCAGACAGGCGGCACAGGGCCGCCCCAAGAAGCTGCGCCGCAGGGCCGAGGTATCCGCACACCTTGGCCCCGCGGCGCAGCTTCGCCACCCCTGGAAGGAGCGCTAAAATAGTGCTCCTTCCACAAATCGCCAAAGGTGCACCGCAAAAGGCTGCTGGCGCATCTTCGGCGGCTTTTCCGCTGCAGCGCGTGCGGACGCTGCAGCGGAAAGGCATCCTCGGAGTGCCAGCCGTGTGGAGGACTGGCTGCTCCAAGGACGTTTTCAGGAAGGGGTTGGGGTACCCAGTGTGTGGCTGCCCCTCCCCTTCCTTGCTCTGTTTATTTGAGAAATATAGGTTAGAGAAGGTGGTGAACATTAGCACCCCATATTACCATGAGTGTAGAAATAAAGCTATTCACTTTATATTTACTTTAGTTCTAAAATTGTTGCTTTCCAAGTCAGCAATCTTTTATTTAATGTTTTAGAGGCTGGCCTTCTCAGAGAGTTGAGTCATAAGAAAGGTCAATGCAATAGTCCACTCTGTGAGAAGGATTGGAAGCTATCAAACTAACTTGACTCCCATTTGCCCTTTCCCTCCTCTGGTTTGCCTCATTGCCATACAAAAATGTATTAAATTTCTGTGTGACTGCATCCCTTGATGAGCTTTCAACAAGCCTAATATTCAAGATGAAGGATGGATGCATGGAATATATCTGCAGACAAACCTGGTATATGCAACTGCATAATTTGCTTATGTGGCATATACATCAAAGGCAGACGGATCAAAAATATTATATTTTGAATGTCTAAAATTTCTTGAATGCATATTTGGCTTCTAGGTACTGTTAAAATCCAAATCAAATTCTCTTAGGGCGTTGGCCATGTTAGCTGGTACTGATGGCAAGTGGCATGTAATAAAATTATATAAGCCACAATTTCCTAAGCTCAGTGTCAGTTACTAATAATATCCATACCTCTTATGTTTATTATATGGCTGGATGATCTTGAACCTTTGATTCCCACAAATGTTTGGGGTTGCCACCTTTGGCATGTTAAAAATCCACCTTTTCATTTGGCTTTCCCAGGTGGACTGTGTTCACCAGTCTTTATTGTGAATCCATGTTTTAAGTGTTGATTTTTAATTTTTTAATGGATTAAATTTGTTAACTGATTTTCCCTCACTTCAAATGTTATCCATGTATTTACTTCTTGGGATACTGCTCTAAGGTATTCACTTAAATTGTTAATCTCAAGTAAAGTAAATCTATTGAAACAATTAGATTTACCTTTGTGTTGACCCACCATTAAAGGGTTGATTGAGTTATTGTCCTAGGCAATACCAAGAAGTGTATGGAGAAGAACAGAAAACACAAATGGAGAAGAACAGAAAACACAAATATTTTCTCAAACTGTCTGACATTTTGTGTAAAGCATCTAGGTGACATTTATAGGTGACAAACATTCCAATAAACAATTAATATATTGCAAGAATTTCTTTTATCCATGTTTCTGTCTTATCATAGCCAGTTTCTATCTCTCTTTGCCTAGTTCCAGCATATGAAGGCCATAACCAAGTATCTCCTATGCTTGGTGCTACTGCTGCTAGGTGGCAATTACTGTAAAACAGAATTCACAGGAATCTATGATCTCTAATATCACTTTCCTGAAGGCATATTATCACTTATCAGCAGGCCCTCATATATCTGTGTTCCCCATTGTCACCTAGTGTATTGAAATCCATGTACGGTAATTCTCCAAATCCCCTCTGCATTATGTCTATTTTTACCCTCAAGCTATAAAGTGATTGGCTGAGTGCCTGGACAATGACGCCCAAGTAGAAGTATCTTTGAGGAGCCATTATCAGCAGTGTAAGTGAAATTGTGTTCCCACTGCTAGAGACCCCTTTAACCACTGCCAAGAAGCAACTTTCCATAAATTTTCAAAGGAATACTGCTAACCCAGATGTGATTAATAAATAGTGCACCAGAAAGAGATGTAAATTCTACCATTTGTAGATTCCTCACTTCTTTAGATAAATATGTATAGGTTGAAGGCTAATACTCTTCCAACATACTCTCAAAAGATAAATACTTATAGACTACACATGATTAATCACAGTAAATTTAGGTAGTTCATTTGCAGTGTGCTCTAAAAAGAACTATGCATGGTATTACATCATGCTCCTAAGATCATACAGGAAATGTTCCCTTCCTTAAAATTACTGAGAAACTATCATCATCATCATCATCAAGTATAGAATATGTGCATTTTCTTAAAGGGCTCTAACAGCTATTGTAGATAGTGCTTTTTTTTTTTTTTAATGCTCTACTTCAGATTTATGAAACATTACTCTAAGATGCACCAATAGCATCATCAGGGTTGGTGTCACCCAGTGCGGTCACTCATAATGTCACCCCCCCCCCATTTCACACAACACAGAATCCGTAGTAATGCTTTTTTGCACTAGTGTTACTTGTAAATCATAATTCCCATATACCACTGAATGTCATGCTAAATGCTGTGACATCAACAACTAGCAAAAATTAAAAGTATGTCTTCAAATTAAAATATTGTATGAACAACCTAAATGTATTTGCATATACACAATGAAGATTTGGTTGAAATGGGATGTTTTTAAAGAAAATTTTAAAAGAATAATTTTTTAAAAAAAGTTTTTGAAATTTGAAATTTTAATTTTAAAAAATTCTGGGGCCTCCCCTTTCTCCTCCCACTGAGCATCACCCCACTGCCACCCTCTCTTAAAGCATTTTAAAGGGAAGCTGATGAATGTCGCAGCCCATTTTTGCTAAAAGGTAGGTGTCTGAGAAGTAGTGTCACCCCCACTTTAAGGTGTCACCTGATGCGATCCACACTCCACTCCCCGCACACCCCTAGTGATGTCATTGAGATGCACAGGGCCTTTTACCTCAGACCAAGTGCAACTTTGACCTAATCTGCACTGCAGAAATAATGCAGTTTGTCACTGCTTTAACTGCCATCATTCAATGCTGGATTTTGTAGTTTTGTGAGATACTTGGTCTTCTCTATCAGAGAGCTCTGATGCCAAACCAAACCATAAATCTCATGATTCCATAGGATAGGGCTATGACAATGAAACAGGTGTGAAACTGCATTATTTCCGCAGTGCTGGTACAGCCCTTGTCTATGAAAGGACAGATTTACAATGCAAGATTATTCTTGGCTTATATAGCCAGCATTCTCCTCTTTTTATGTCCCCTCCCCCCCAAAAAAAAATCATTGTATGTTTTCTTGTCAAAGTGTATTATTGCCTTTCTATATCTAATAGATTTATTCTAATGGATTTGAATAAAGGTATTGGGTCAAGCCACATTAACATGCAACATACAGAAAAAAGTATCATTTAGAAAATGGTTAAGTAATTGTTCAAAGCAAAATATATACACCATGCTAAAAATATGATGAGATAACCCCAAACAAATAAACACATTCTACAACTTCCCCCACCCAAGGAGGAGCCTTATGTATCAATTAAAGTAACATATATTGTACCTCTCATAGAAGATATATGATAAGTGTAATGCAATGAAGGTTAGAAACAATGCTTGAGCATTATTTGTCTAAACTCAATATAATCTGAGCTCCCCTGCCAATTTTTTCTCTCCTCTCATGTGAATTTTGAGAAAAAATATTGGTGTCCTTTAGCTTCTTTCTTTCCCTTTGTTTCACCTCGCTATATTGTACTATTAACAAGAATATTAAAATAGTCTTTCTTGTTCAGACAAAAACTCTATCCACTCTACCATTAATTTCTCAGAGTATACAAGCAATTGCTTGTAGAAAACCTACAAGCAGGATGTGAGTGCAGGACAAATATTATACTTCCTTCTCTGATACTGAAGGGAATATAGTCATCATAATTAGCAGACATTAACATTGTCAAAGGTAAAGGTAAAGGTAGTCCCTTGACATGAATGTCTAGTTGTAACTGACTGTAGTGCTGCTCAACTCCATTACTAAGCTGAAGAGGCAGTGTTGTCTGAAGACAAATCTGGTGGTTGTGTGGCCAGCATGACTGCACCAAATGCTATTACCTTCCCACCAGAGTGGTACCTATTTAGCTACTTTACCTTCCATAAATCCATACAGCCCTCTTTTAAGACCACCAAAGTTGATAGCTATCATATAATCTGTGGCAATGAATTCAGTAATTTAGGGCCTTTACAGATTGCCAGAAATAATACAGCTTGAGGCCACTTTAACTGTCCTGGCTCAGTGCTAAAGAATCATGGGAACTGTAGTTTATTGTGGCGCCAGAGCTCTCTGACAGAGAAGGCTCAATGTCCCAGAAAAAAAATACAATTCCCATGATTCCCTAGCACTGAGACAGGACAGTTAAAGTGGCCTCAAGCTGCATTATTTCTGGCAGTTGTTATGTACTGTGGGAAATAGTAAATCCTTTTTCCTGGCTTGAAACTTCCACTGAATTCTAGTACAGGCTGAGTATCCCTTATCAGAAATGATTGTTACCAAAAGTGTTTCAAAATCCAGGTTTATTTATTTATCTATAGATTTTGGAATATTTTGGATTTTGGAATACAAGTAGCATATTATATACTGTATTTGTGAGGCTGGAGAGATACACAGGCTGGAGAGATAAGAGACTCTAGGCTGGAGAGAGACAAGGATATGTGAAAAGGCAAGAATCCAAGCACAGTGCTTGGCATAATCCATACTTCTCACCATTTCACAGATCCTTGCATCTCTCTCCAGTCTTTCAAATGAATGGAGTGCCATAGTCACCACCCCAAAGCATCATGTCAGCACTCAAAAAGTTTCAGATTATCAGGTAAAAGATATAAGGATATGTGTATTGTTAGACAGGAACAAAAAAAATCTGTTCACTTTCTCCACACTTTGTAGTTTTATATGATATTATGCTCTCCATTGTGTGTCTTCTCCCCTAAAAATCCCCCCTACATTTGTAATCTATTTTTCACAGTGCAATTGCTTCATTCCTTTATCTAGGTATCATTTTCTTCACCCTTTCAAGCTTCCACAGGACATTATATATTTAAAATTATACATTGTATACAAATGCATTGGCAAGTATCTTCTAGATATAAATTCTTGTCCCTAGAATCTAGGTCAGGGTTTCTGTAAATTATGGACCAAAGGCTTGCCTGGTTTACTAATATATATTCCCACTTCTCAGGTTTCCTATTGAACACTTGATATGTAAATGTTTTCTTTTATATCTTTTTGTTTCTCCAAAAAGCAATGAAATGTTATATTTTTTAAAAAGCTGTATGACAAGCAACACAGCATCTCAATGAACAATAGTAACTTTTTACTTCTCAGACACTGGACCAAATAAGAGTGATAAATTATTATTATAAATGAGTTTTCCAAGCTGAAAACTGCTCCAGAATACAGGAACTGTCATGGTATAAAACAGACATAACTTTTGATGAGCAAGATTAGGGATGGATGAGTCTTGTCAGTTTTTCAGGAAGAAATCAAGTTCTTTCCCTCACAATTATGAAGAAATTTGAAAGGAAGTTGTGGTATGTTCTTACAAAAATATTCACTGAACAAAATATTAAACTTTCTGCACCAACACATTCAATAGTTACAGCTATTCCCAGTAGGTAGAGGATCATGTTGTCTCTATCTGCCATTCAGCAACTAATGATGAACAGCTTCTCAGAAAAAAAGATCTGGCAACCTTACCTCAGCAGCATTGCAACCATGACTGAATACAGAGGTTTTCTACACTAGATCTTAGAATGGCACACTGAAATTCATGGACCTGTGTGAACATATATGCCATTTTGGGGTTTTCTAGTCAGTTCTTTTAAGCCTCTCTAATGCTTTTTTTCACATTCATAAAGCAATCTGAAAATTTTGAAAGGTTATTTTTTAAAGAACTAAACAAAATATTCACATATCTCTAGGCAAACACCTAAAGTCCAGTTCAAAACCCTTTAAAATATTATTCAATAAATATTATTTCAATATCAAGTCACCTTCATAATAAAAAATGTGAACATTTAAAAGATAGGAAGGCAGTTAAGTGCAAGAATAACAAACGGCTTCAATAAAGCCTGAGACATTTTCATAACCTTGAACAATTGATTCATAGATCAACAACAGTAGACAAATTTTAATCCAATCATTCAAATAATGGAAATCCAATAAATTAAAATCCTGCTCCACATATTTATTTTCAGCCTAAATGGCCCTAAGTCTCAATATGTAACAGGCTACCACATGACTTGGATAGAAAGGAGTAATTTGGTAGCAACTGTTGGTTTTTATTTCTGAATTGTTAGCTAATTTCTAAGGCCCCAGAAGTATTGTGACACATGCCAGAGGTAATGATCTAGGAAAATTGAAAAGTGTGATACTGATTAGGCAAATAAAGAAAGATATCTCTGCTCTGCATGAGTCATTACCAAAATGTTTGATAATGTACTTAGGCATCATCCAGTGACAGACTTTTAGCAGTGGACAATTAGAGCAATACAAATAGTGGAACAAACAGAGCCCATAATTGGATAAAAACAGCCATAGATTTGTTCTTGAGAAAAAGAATGAAAGCAAGTCTGGCACATTGTAATTTCAGCAGCATGGATCAGAGCTTCATTTGGAAAGGTGATGTGGATGGGAACTTAAATTGATCCAGAAGTTTTCTCTGAATTTTAAACAATAAAATGAGAGAGGCTCTTCTTGTTTTCTAGTCCATTTATTCTTTCATTTTGCCCTTCATGGTTCCCACACAAGCCACCTCCTCTTAAGAACTCTAACTAGAAGTAATTTCTCAATCAAATTTATATGCCACTTCTCTCAGGAGTTCAGTAGGGAAGGTGTGCATCAAATTATTATCACCTATTATCTTTACACACCAACTCTGTGAGGAAGGTTAGATTGACAAGGGGTGAAGAGTGACCACCCCAAGGTCAACCAGTAAGCTTTATAAAGCAAGGATTTCTTGTCTGGATTCCCTGATCCAAATGTAACTATAGATCCTATCATTAACCATCACTAGTTAATCTGTGTTTTTTTTTTTTTTAATGTTAGGTTTGGGACACCACATAAGATTTGCAGAGAATGGCATGGAGACTCTCACTGCTGACCCAAGGGGAACATTTTGCTGTTAGCAACTTCAAAGGGCTCTTTTGTCCTCTTAACATTGTTTTTCTCCAAAATAGATTTTCTTCTTAGTCATACATATTACAAAGCCCATAAAATGATTGTTGGCAAAGGATAGGGGGGTGTTATCCAACTTTCCTAAAGCATGAGACCACATTTTACCATATTATCAATTAGGTTTATCAAAGATCTGCAGCTCTTTTCTTTCTAACTCCACCAAGTGGTACATCACAGCTAGTCCTTGAATAACCTGTTTGTTAAAAGTTAAGAAGGGGTGTTTTATTTCAGTTAGAGGGCACTGATCCACTGCAAATACAGCAATAAACTACAGTGACCAGTCCATGAATCATGAGTGGAGAATTCTTAATCTGAAATGGTTTTAGAGTCCCTGATAATATGCAGAACATTCTTCTGCACAACTACATCATTGCATCCTTTCTGTCTCCCTGCCATATCCAAAAGGATTTTGGATCTTTCATAATAAAGGATATGAGGGAAGGGGGATAAAAGATGTGGTGATATATCAATATAGAGAAGTAGAGAAGAACTAGAAGGGAACTGTTATAAAACAGGAGAACAGATGGGCTACAGAAATGTTATTTTATGACCTTGTTTATTTCCTAGCATCAAACTTTGATGGCCAGCAAAGTAACACCTTTTTTTCCTAGGGAAAATGTGGGTGATAGCAGAGTGAGAGGAGAAGAGGGCACTTGAAAGAACCTTTTGATGTATCTCAAGGTGCTTGCATCACCAGTAGGGAAGTGAGGGCTAGAAGATAAAGGGTTTTAAAAAGTGTATCATGCTGGGGAAACTTTGATTGGACACTAACTTATCTGTAGCAACCTCTGTCTTGAAGTCCAAAATAAATTGTCAGTTGACCTCACTGTGATGTTTTCTTAGCTCTTCAAATCTTGGTCAGCTGAATGTGATACTGTGTCCAATCTCCCTCCAATGCCTCATACCACGTAGCTGCATTCGGCCCAAGGCAAAACTGATCTGGATGACCCTTCCCAGGGTGAGCGGAGTGATTCCTAAACCTAAAACTAATGGTCCAAGGAGTTCTACTGCTTCAGATTCTAGTTAATAGCCTTTCCAGGAAAGGAAAACACCCTTGTTGATGCCTTATCTAGATTACCTCAGCATGAAAGTCAGAGGGACACTCCAGAGGAAACAAATTTTCCCCCAGAACAGCTGAGGTTAGCAGTTACCACTCAAAGTCAAGTGCACAAGGAAGAAGAAAACATGAGCCAATTTACACCTGTGGATCCTTTGTTTCAGAGCATCCAGGAGACAGCAAAAAAGACTAGTGGCTTAAGGAACATTCAGGAACTGTAGAGTTGTAAAATGGACTATGGTACAAAGGCCTTGGATCTACTTCCCAGAAGAGCTGAGGCTCAAAGTTTTATGGATATGCCATGACACTAAGGCAGCAGGACATTGGGGATTCCTGAGAACTGGGCATTTGATAAGAAGACAGTATTGGTAGGATTGGATTAAGTGGGATGTAGAGACCTATGTGAAAGGCTGCCCAATATGCACCCGCTCTAAGCCAGTGGTAGGTAAGCCATGGGAACTGCTGAGGCCACTGCCTATGCCTGGTGCCCCCTGGAGGCACATTACCATGGACCTCATATCAGACTTTCCTGATAGCAGGGGCTGAAACACCATATGCATGGTCACAGACTTATTTTTAAAGCAGGCACACTTTGTGGGGTGCAAAGGCATGCCTAGTGCAGCCAAATTGGCTGGTTTATTCATTGGACATATGTACAAATTGTACAGACTTCCAGATAAGATTTGGGAAGGCACTGCAGAAAAAATTGGGGCTTTAACAGGAAATGAGCACCTCTCATCATGCACAATCAGATGGACAATAGGAGAAACCAAATTGCATTCTGGAGCAGCACACATCTGCTGCTATGGCAATTATCTGCAGAATGATTGGTTCGACATGCTGCCTTATGCTGTAGTTGCATTCAATGAGGCCATCAACCAAAGCACAGGACACTTGCCATTTGAGATAGTCTATGGATATGAACCCAAGACTTTACCTATGCTAGCCACTGAACCCACAGACTCCATCTCATTCTCCCAATGAATTATAAAAAAAGGAAAAAAAATGCTTGACTTCAAATTGTAACCATGATAGAGGAAGCGAAGAAGGACTACAAAAGATATTCAGACAGCAAGAGAAACGCTTCCTGGACTCTCATAATAAATGGATGTACACCAGACATATGGATGCACCAAATTTAGTCCCGGGGGGGGGGGAACGACTAATAAGTTGTTAAGATCTATTTCTGAGGTGGTGGACTGTCATATTCCAAAAGGGTTTTGGATCTGCTATAATAAAGGATATGAGGAGACAAATGATGTGGTGATATATCAATATAGAGAAGTAGAAAGGAACTGGAAGGGAACTGTTATCAAATGGGAGAACAGATGGGCTATAGGAATGTTATTTTATGACCTTGTTTATTTCCTAGCATCAGACTTTGATGGCTAGCAAAGTAACACCTTTTCTTCCTGTAGCAGATGTGGGTGATAGCAGAATGAGGGAGGAAGTAGGCAATTGAAAAAACCTTTTGATGTATCCCAAGGTGCTTGCATTGCCAGTAGGGAAAGAGGAGGGGGGCTAGAAGAAAAAGGGTTTTAAAGAGTATATCATGGTTGGATACTAACTTGTCTGTAGCAACCTCTGTCTTGAAGTCCAAAATAAATAGTCAGTTGACCTCACTGCAATGTTTTCTTGACTCTTCAAATCTTGGTCAGCTGAACCTGACACTCAATAATAGTCTACAAGGATTGGTGCCAGAGTGCATGTTTTGCATGCAGGAGACAAAGATCCCAAATTCAGTCTGAAGCATCTCCAGTTTAAATAATGTAGAATCTAATAATAATAATAATTTTTTACCCCACCCCTCTGTCAAGCAATCAGGGCGGCTTACAAGAATTAAAATCCATACAAATCTAAAAATAAACATCCCCCACCCCTCCCCCCATTAAAACAGTATTAAACTACAGATCCAATTAAAACCTTAACATAACATATCAAAAATTCAATAACACAACAATACAATAAAAAATAAAAAAACAACAATAGCCAACCAACATCAAACAGTGGGAAGCCAAAACTAGGATGATAAAAACAGGCAGACTCCTAGGGCCGGGAATCTAGTCAGGAAAGGCCTGCCAGAAGAGATCCATCTTCATAGCCCACTATTCTCTACTCCCATTTTACCTTCATTGTATAATTAAAAGAGAGTGGATTACAAAAAGTATTCATAGGCAGTCCAAAACATTGAATGGTTTATAGGCCCATATAGAATGGTTACATACTAAATGGGATGTAATTAAGCATCTTCATAGCCAGATCTGACATTTCTAGAATGGGCATATGGTGTGCTAGTTTAAGATGTGTGAATGAAAAAAACAGAAAAGAAATTATCAAGAGAATATATCTATATTTTCCACACTGGAAGGTGTTACAATAGTGGCTACATCTACAAGGCTGAGTGAACTGAGAATAGGTTTTTTGTGTGTGTGTTGCTATACTCACGTATGTTTTGTATGGGTGAAGAAGAGGGGGGGATTTCATGTCTCTGTTTTAATAAACAGATCATTTTTAATTAGGCCATAAGACATGGCTGGAAATAAACAGCAACACCTTAATTCATTAGCCATTCTGCTGCTGGTAGCCATGCAGCTGAGGATAAGTCAGTGCCTGTGTAACTAGGCATGAATTAGCAGCACTGCAGAGCTTATGTTTGGGAGTCTTATTGACATTGTAAACTATCTTCATATATAGAGGTACCCAATTAAAGGTATGCAGAAATGCAACACAATGTAGTGTGCACTTGTTTGTTTGCAAAATTTGGGGTTATAACCATGCATATCTTCTGTCACTATGTAATAGCACTTACCTGTGAGAGCAATCTTTATGAAGGCACCAGAACATGAATAAATTAAAAAGTGCAAAAGATCATCCCTAAAACAGAGCTCAGGGGCTCACACAGGGAAATACAGATTCAGATCTCAAAAGGGCATACTTTGTGGCTGCAAATGGAAAAGGAAAATTGTATTTCTTTACTTTTATTGTTTTGTTCCCTGCCACTTCTTGGCAACAGGGGGATGCAACCCAATATTTCTGTCTCCATAGACCCTTTTTTCTAAAATATGGTCAGATAGGGAGATAAAACATACCCAAGTCATCATGGTTACATGTGTGATGAAGAATCACAACCACTGTGTGTGAATTTTGAATGGAATAAGCAGGATGCAGACCTTTAATTCCAATTGTGAGCTTTTCCTTCTCCTGCATATGTGTGTTTGTTTATCATCCTTGACTAAGGAAGAAAGCCTCAGTCTTCCATTAGCTTTGAAAGCCAGCATGATAAATTTTACATCTTCTGGTTTTCAACTGCACCACTACAGTGTGTACTTTGGATTTTGGTAGAAATGGACCCATGCAAGTTTATTCCTCAGAATTCATGGAGTAAATTTGGCATAGTAGGAAAGAAGTTGTTCATAATAAGAGATTCATAGGAAGGGTCCATGGAGGCATTGAATTCCAGCCTCTACACAAGGCAGGTTCTATAGTGCAGGAGGAAAGGACAACAGCCCAGACAATTCAGCTTCTGCTTATCTCTGGAAAAGGAAATGCCACTACATTTGGAGGTAGTCTGATTGACTCTCAAATAGTTCATACTATTAGGAAATTTCTTCTAATATTCTCAACTTCCTTGAAAGTTCCACCCATTGGCTCTGTTTCCCTATCTAGACTGACCAAACCAAACCATTTTTTTTTTAAAAAATCCACACCATGTCTCTTCCATCTTCTGGGTAAGAACCTTTTGAATATATAAATTATTATTACCCTTTTCATTTTCTCCACCCTAGGGATGTGATTCTATGCTAGCTTCATTCTTAGAGGAAGCAACATTTTTTTTTCCTTTTGTGAGAATGTCCTTGAGAACTGTGCAGTTTCAAAGAGGAATCACAGTATGAGACTTATTGCACCGGCACAAAAATGACTCCTACTCAGTATTATGGTTGTAAAACTTGGCCACAACTTTATTTGTCCAGGGTCATAATCTAATTCATTAATAATTAATTAAACTACAATTTATATTGTTGTTGACACATGTGTTCCTATACATAACCAATTCAGCTGACCGTGTAAACCAATCCCTTTACAACATGTGTCAAGAACATCAAAATCCGTTTAAACACTCATCCAAATAAATCATCTCCCCCCGACCGGAAATGACGTCATAATTTAACTCATGATGTAACTTGTCTATGACATCATCAACTTGTTTGATGATGACATAGCGAAACTTTTATTAACCCATTGATGTATACTCTTTGTCACAACAGCAAAGGAACTTAATTAACTAATTACAACACAGACAATCTAACAAACAATAATAGCTCACACAACACGTGTATGTGTATTAAAAATAATGACTCCACAGAATAATTCCAGACAAGTTTTGTATGCATCTGCCAAGTCAAGCTTATCCTTCAAGGAATTTAAGTCCAAAAAATGAGTTGTAGCGTCTCCAGCAACCAGTTCATATGTGGTGATGAATGCTTGGACAGCTACCTCCGGAGTCCTTTTAGGGCCGTTTCAACATTGATGGTGTCTTCCTCAGCAGATATAGGTGAGTTGTATCAGAATTGATATACTCAGATATTCCATTATTCTAAATGTGCAAAATTTAAACAATTAATACAATCCCTGTTGGTCTCACAATTTAACAGATATATGTTACATAATAATATGAGTCCTTCAAAACAGTATTCTCACTCACCCAAATTCATCCACAATTTAGCTTGACTGAGGAGGAAAATGCTCAGCAAAAATCTACATCAAATGTATGTCAAGATATACTCTGCCTTTACAATAGGCTACAGGTGGTCATCTATTACATGTAGATTCTTAAAGGTATATTCAAGGTATATCACTCTATAAGTCCCAAAAGTAAGCCTGATCTATTGGCTGAAATTATTATAACTTTATAACGTACCAATAACCATCAGTAATAATACACAGCATATTATAAACAATTATCTGTGTCATACAATCATCTCACAAATGATGACTATTATCCTTAATACGTAAAAAACTATATATCCTCCAACCCATAACATCACTTAAAGGCTATAACTTTAGCATGTGAGTAATACAAACCATTAGTTACATGTCATAATATCACAAGAAAGGACTCAAATCCAAACGTTCATTTAGACCCTTAGGGGTGTAAGATATTAATTTATGAATCCAAAACAGACCAACAACAGACCAAACTTAAGATTGATGAATCTCTTACTAAATTATCTTCAGAATTCTCCAGTCAGGAAATTCAAAAACGTATGGAAACATTAGATAGGGAATTGGAATCCTTTAGTAATGAACTCAAAGCCTATAAGGTCAAGAAATTTAAACGGGATGAACTTGATTATGTTAATGAAACTGTGTATCCTTGGCTTAGGAATTCTACTAGCAAGAGAGTACGTTTTGCAGAGAGATCCACTTTCCCCTCAGATGGCGAGTCCTCAGATGAACGAGGTTATTCCACAGATACATCTACTAGGGAGGAACACTTAGATGAAAGTTTTTTACAAACAGGCCCATGCCCACGCAGATCAGCCAGGACAGGCTCTCGCAATTACATTCCAAGAAGAAGAACAAAGACCTAGTGGTAAATTTGTCCTCATACGAATTGTCTCAAAAAGAACATTCTTTATTAAACAAAGGCCTTTCATTTGTACCTACTCCTAATTATAATGCTTTTCAAACTAGGATTGACATCTTTAAACTTATTAGACAACTCAAATTACGTTTTTTCTTTGGTGAATCTACCCAGAAGCTCCAACATACTTTTAAACGTCCGTCTAAATTTATTCCCCCAGGAAATAACCATAACATAGCCACCTTTGAAGAGGTAGTATTAAGAGACGTGGAGAAATTAGAGGCTTCTTTAAGGAAACCATGGCATAATTTAAGCTATCAGGAACATTGTATCTTACAGAAATTAGCTTCCAGACAAGAGATTATAATCAAATAAAGGGGGAGCTATAGTACTCTTGGATAGAAAGGATTATTTACAAGAGGTGCTCCGTCAACTTTCTGACCATATCAGTTATCAAGCTTTAGATAAAGATCCTACTAACTCTATTAAGTTTGTGATTAAGATTTTAATACAAGAAGCAGAAATTCTGGGATATATAGATTCCTCCACAGCCTCTTTTTTGATACAAGAACATCCTCGTATTCCTATTTTTTATGTATTACCTAAAATTCATAAGGAAGGTTTTCCTCCACCAGGCAGACCCATTATTTCTGGGTCAGGATCTCTTTTGGAGCCTTTATCCCAATATTTAGATTCTTTTTTGGCTCCCATTGTAACAAAAGTACCTTCATACATTAAAGACACTCGTCATTTCATACAGCATGTAGAAAATATAAAAGTCAATTCGGGTGGGTGTTTGGTAACCATGGATGTTAATTCATTATATACTTCTATTCCCCATGCAGAAGCAAGAGATGTAATAGAACAATTCTTACACTCCAATAAGGTAAAAAAAAACCCGATTCACTTTTTGTTAGATATTTTGGATGTCATCCTAGAAAAGAACTACTTTAGATTCAACACCCAATTTTACTTGCAAGTTAAAGGGGTAGCGATGGGAAGCCCGGCGGCTCCTAGTATTGCCAATTTATACATGGCACAATTAGAATCTACTTTCATTACTAACATTGTGAGTAATCCTTTCTATAAATATTTTCAATATTATGGGAGATACATTGATGATATTTTTGTGGTTTTTTCTGACAGTTCTAAGGTAGAATCTTTTTTCAATTGGGTTAATACAGTTAGCCAACATATTAAATTTTCTTGTAAATTTAACACCCAATGTATTTCCTTTTTAGATGTAGAGGTCTATGTCCATAATGGCATGATTGGAGTCCGCAATTTTCATAAGCCAACAGACCGCAATTCCATGCTGCATTTTTCAAGTTGTCACCCCCGTCATTTGTAAAAGAACTTACCATACTCTCAATTTTTAAGATTAAAAAGGAATTCATCTTCCAATACCCATTATGAGAGGGCAGCTGACCAGTATGAATTGGAATTACAAGAGAGAGCTTTTCCTCCTTACATAGTACAAGATGCAAGGAATAGAGCTACCCGTATGGATCGCTCTACGTTATTTCTTTCTTCCAATAAAACCCCAGATAACCAGATTATAGGTTCCTTTATCTTTACTCACGCTGCCTACCGCATTAGACATATTATACACAAATCAACTTGAACCAATTTTTTAATTCCAATTAACTAAATTATCCCTGAGGGGGGGTTCCCTGCCCGCCACAGGAGGGGGCCAGCCTAGCTTGGCATCCCCTACCCCCCAGTGGTGCTCGTTCAATGTGATGGCATCCCCTACCCCCCAGTGGTGCTCGTTCAATGTGATGAGTGATAGACTCCAAGTATACATCACAACTCTCAGGGGAGAGATGAACCCCATCACCCTGTACAAGTATGGCATACCAATCTAAATAACTTTATGATCAACAACACAAATCCCCAAACCCCCAAACATCTTGACCATAGATCCATTCAGCCAACAACAGGCCACATTGATTGAAGAGTCCTTTCTTGCTCCCACTTAAGCACGCCGTGGCAGAAATTTGGTCCCCATCACCACTGTGTGCGGGAATCTCCGCTTAATGTCTTGCATGTCATTCAGGATAATCTTGGCCAACTTGAAACCAGGTACTTGGACAAGGTCATTTTTTCCAAGTGTACCAGTAGAATGATGCGCAGAATGAGAGCTCCCCCTAGCATTCCTCTCCGAACAAACCGTCGAACTCTCCGGACCTCTTTTTTCCCCAGATTCCGATTGAGAGACATTTGGAGCACACTCCATTTTGCCCAAAAGACAAGACTGTGTTTGATGATCCATACCTTTTCTAAATTAACATCTGCTTGAATAGAGAGGGGGGAAAAGTATAAATTAAAACCCCTCAACCAGATATCGCCAGTCCAATCAAGACATTATGAGCGAATGTAAGACTTGAAATCCCTGGACCGTCAATGCCCAATCCAATGGATTGCAGCATCACTTAGTCCATGAGTAGCAGCAGCAGTCACTGCTCCTATACGAAAAGAATGTGATGAGAACTGGGCCACTGGCAGACCTGTATGCCTCAAAGTCTCCCGCAGCACAGCTCGAAATTGAAAATTTGTCAACGGAAGGCCCGAAACATGAAGGAACAAGCCCGGGCTGGTCGGACGAAGTATAAGATAGTCTGACAAAGCTGAAACAGGACAAATTTGACCTAGTGGGGCTCTAAACAAGGTTACAGTTTGTCCCTTAGCCAACTGGTCTCCTAATAGTAACCTAACTGACTCAGATGAACCACAAAACTACTGTGTCCACCCTTAAGGGCCAAACCTCAACCTCCCCTTCCATAGATAGAAACAGCCTAAAAGCTCGCAATGTGAGCTGATACAACTTGCGTGCTGATGGAGCGATAGACTGCAGAATCGGCCTGTCGATTTCTATTATCCAAGGCTGCACAGATGTCTCGGTACCTCCATTGGTTGAGGTGCTGCCTCCAGGGTGAGTCGACGAAATCTATAAAACTGAAAACGATAAAGGGCATTCGCCAACGGATTTAGTAACCCTGGTAAATGGCGAGCCTGAACAACACGTTATTTCTCAAACATTTAGTAACCATTGCCCTAACCCATGTCATCACCCTTAAGGATTTGGTGGTTTGGGAGTTCACTACATGAACCACTGCATAGTTGTCACACCAAAACCAAACAGTTTTATTTTCAACTTGAACTGGCCACAAATGAACTGCAACCAATAGGGAATAGTTCAAGGAAAGTAAGATCAGGTGTCCAACCCTCATGCACCCAAGCTTGTGGCCATCTCTCAGCTGCCCACTGACCTTTCCAATAAAGGCCAAGACTATACACACCTGAGGCATCGGAGTGTACCTGGACGCCCACCTTTAAAAGCATTTCAGACATCCAAAAGGAGACTCCATTAAATTGAGCAAGCAATGACTCCCAAATCTTCAAATCGGCTCTTATCCTGCTAGTAATCCTTATATGGTGATGTAGAGTGGCAACACCCTTTAATAGCATTGTATAAGCGAGCACCAAAGGCTCATCCAGGAACACTAACCTTATAGACAAAATTTTTTAACACCCCAGTCATAGATTGCACTTCTCGAAGCAGGGCCTTATTCCTACCGCTCATGACCCTTACCTGGTGTCTCATCATTTTGAGTTTTTCTACTGGGAGGCGAGAACTTCCCTCCACTGTGTCTACTCAATGCCCCAAGAAGGTCAGATGGGTGCCAAGACCCTCCGTCTTTTCCTCCACCAAAGGAACTCCCATCTCAGCCATCAACACCTGAAATGCTGACAAGGTATCCACACACCTTGTAGAACCAGGAGCTCCAGGTAATATGCTTAGTGTCAGCATCAGCAGATGTTGATGGGGCCCAGATACCCTAACAGCAACCAAATCTTTCACCAGCTTCTCCCTGACTAACTCTAGTGACTCCCTCACTGAACACGCATTAGGCGCGAATTGGTGAACCCTCAAACCAGTATAAGGACTATGAAAACGATGTAAAACCATCTAACAAATACTGCGCAGAATCCCTATTTGGGTAAATCCACAACCAAGCTGCCCAGACATCAAGTTTAATTGGTGTTGGTGCTTTTTCCTACCGCTGTGGCAGGTTGCAAGGGGACTCCGTCCCCCAGCCTTCCTTCCCCTAAAACAGGAAGTGCCTGGATGATTATCCCTGCAGGCGTTACATTTATGCTTGAACCTATAGAGCTGCCTAGAGCAGTTACCAGAATTGAAGTCCCCGCATAAACCTTTTTTTTTTTTTTCTGAGCTAGGCCTCTATTTAGAAAACTTGGGAGATCTCGACAGATCTCTTTGGTGAATGACTCCTCTATATGGTAAATCCCATCATCCAGTTCACAGAGTACCTTTCAAGCTTAGGTTGCTCGTGAGCCTGGAATTCTTTAGGGAGACTAAACCACGACCCCGTCCTTCACCATAATCCTCAGCTCGGGGTCATGAAACATCAATGAGAATAAATCATTGTAATCCCCTTTCCAAATTCTCTCTTCAGTAAAGCGGGGAAGATGAGATCCTAAGGGAATTGACATCCCAGCATAGGGGTTGCACTCCACTGCCTGGTCTGCTCCAGCCAGACCTAACTCTCCCATCATGACCACAGGCCTTGTGTCACTTACCTTGGTTGAACGCAGGCTCATCAGCTTGCACCTTCATGTCAGGCACCTGAGGTGCAACTAATGAAATTGAGGATGCTGAACATCAACATTCAAAGAACTTGTTCCCACCAGCATTTTCCCCACTTGGCCACCAGGGAACCAAACTGAGGTGGGCCAAGAAGTTATATAATTAAAATGCAGGGACAAACCTGTATTAGGCAATTGCCTAGCAACCTCCCCAGATGTTCGAAGCACTCCCTCCGAGTGTGCCAAAGCCTCTGCTCGAGTGGCAATCTGCAGAATGGGAGAAACACTTCCCTGGACCCTGTTAGCATTTTCACAAGTTTCAGGTGCTGACACACCACCTTGACCTGAAACCACTGCTCTCTGGACAAAAACCAAAGAAGTCTGCCAGAGTATGCTGTTCAAGCACTGGGGCAGCCGCTCCCTGTTGTGCCACACCTGGAACTCTCTTTAGTAGTTCCATAACATCTGCTACGGTTGGCTGGCCAACCTCCATAGCCGATGTGACCAGGGGACCACGTGCCATATGCTCAGAAAACATGCCAGGTGAAGTAATTTTGCACCTGTGTAGCCTGTTGACTTGACGTTTGGTCTCGGCTTGAAACTGTACCAAGTTGTAACCCTGGATTCAAATCTGGAACCATCAAATGAGCTATGATCTCATCATCCCTGCTTTGAGATTCAATTGGCCTCTCTGGTGCCGACCACCCAGTATTGGGCCCAGCAGAAGCCGCACGCCTCTTAGACTGTGGCTTACTGAGAAGCGTGTCTACACTGTGATAAATTAACACAAAGGCTGCTTAGGGTTATAGTGTTCAGTTAAATCTACAACCCTTACACAACAAGAATTAACACAGCAGCTGTACAAAGATTAATAATTCCCTATGTTGTTAAGATAAAGGATCACCCAATTTCAAAATTCTGTTGAAATTTAACAATTTTAAATCCCCCCCCCCTTTTGGGCAGAGTGGTAAATTAGACACTAAGCACAGGTCCCCCACACCAGAATACCTGTCTCAATAGGGACACAATTAGTGGCCAAAAGGCCCACCACTTCCCTTTTTGGGACACAAAAGCCAAACCAGAATATACTGGCAAGTGTAGGAGCACAAAGAAGGCTGAAAGGCCTATACCTTCCCTTTTTGGGACACAAAAGCCGAGCCAGACTATACTGGCAAGTGTAGGAGCCCAAATAAAGCCGAAAAGCCTGCACCTTCTGTTTTTGGGACACAAAAGCCAAGCCAGACTAAACTGGCAAGTGCAGCACTTTCCAATAAGGCCAAGGCCTGCCACTCCCCTTTGAGGGACAGAGAAGCCAAGCCATAACGAACTGTGAAATGTTAACCATTAAATCAGGTCAAAAAAAGGCCCCACACATCCCTCTTTAGGGGCACAGTAGCCAAGCCAGCACAAAAATATAACTTACAGTACCTGCCATTTGTTGGTGGTCTCCCACCCAAGTACTAACTAGAGTTGACCCTGCTTAGCTTCCAAAATCACACAGGATCTGCTGCCTTTAGGTTACTTAGGCAGGCAAATTGGCAAAGTGGCACCAGCAAAGAAGGCCCCAAGTCTGACCCCCCCTTTTTTTAAAACTCAAAATCCACGCCAGAGTACTCTGGCACGTGGAACACAGCCCAGGAGGGCCAGTGAATCAGGGTCTCCCTCCTCAGACCCAACGGCAACCCCCCGTTTGAGCGGGGCTACCCCACCAAACCTGCGCCATCCCAGCCTCCATCCGTGCCGCCATTCTATCCTCCAAAGGGAGCCCTGGGTGCTGCGGCCCAAGAACCACACCACGGCGATGAAAGGGGCCCAAACGTGGCTGCGGCGACGAAAGCCGCTGTCCCGCTGCAGCCCTCCTCCAAGGAGAGCCCCCAACAAGCTGGGCCAACCCCCAAAGCTCCGAAACCAGAGCAGAGCAGGCCGCGACCATCTTTGGTTGCCAAAAGGCCAGACTCCCAGAAGCTACAGACAAGCTCCTTGCTTGTCTGCAGTTCTAAATGTCTGCTCCCCCGAGGCAGCCAGATGGGCTTTAAAGCCCCCAAATCTCGCTGGTAGTCTCGCGTTATGCGAGACCACCAGTGAGTAGGGAACCTAGAAGATCCCTTTCCTGGTTGGCTGGGCAGCAGAGGAAGGGGCAGGACTTCCCCCTTGTCCAGCCAATCATGCATCCGGCATCATTTAAACTGGCTGGCGCAACATAGAACCCCTCCTGACGCGTCAGGGGGGTCTTTCTGGGCAAAATTTGCAAAATGCTGTTTTATGCATACAAAATAGTCTTTTCAGTTCAAAAATAGTCTTTTCAGTTCAAAAATACTGTTTAGCAGCCTCTTAGGGCCTTTGCAGACTGCTAGAAATAGTTCAAATTGAGTCCACTTTAACTGCCCTGGCTCAGTGCTAGGGAATCATGGGAATTGTATTTTTTTTCCTGATTTGAGCCTTCTCTGTCAGAGAGCTCTGGTGACACAATAAACTACAGTTCCCATGATTCCTTAGCACTGAGCCAGGCCAGTTAAAGTGGCCTCAATTTGCACTATTTCTGGCAGTCTGTAAATTCCTTTAGTCACCCCCTCTGCAGACCAGGGCGTCGGGGACGCCCTGGTCTGGAGTGGCAGCAGAGCTCAGCCTGCGCACCGCGCCGCTCCTACGACGACTCTAAAAGGAGCTCCAAATTGGTGCTCCTTTTAGATGTCAGGGAAAGTGCGCCCTAAAAGTGGCGGGCGCACTTTCCCTGACTCAAACGCCGTGGCGCATCCGGTCGCCGCGGCGTGAGGTCATCCCCGGAGCGCCGGCCATGCGGAGGGCCGGCGACTCCGAGGGCGACCTCAGGAAGAGGAAGGGGCGCTCGTGTGGCTGCCCCTCCTCTTCCGGGCCCGGAAGACGGCTCAATTAGCCGTCTACCGAGGCCCTATGTTAAAGTGTTGTTAAATTGGAGTTGGGTCATCATTCGTCATTGTGGCACCATTGGCATATGAGCAAATGACCCTAAAACCTACCTTAAAAACTAGCCAACCATTTCATGTGATGAAGGTTTATGTTGCTTATGACAGGGCATTGCAGCCTCCTCTTGCCAGCAAGCAATAAAGAGTTGTGACAGGTTCCTACATGGGCCCGTGCTTCTGCTCCTTGTGACAATGTTTGTGGGAAAAGGCTGGTCATTTTGTCCTGCAGCATCCCCCTTATGAGAAGCACAGACCTCCATTAATCAGGATGGCTACCTGGCTTTTAATATGGATTTCAGAGAATGGATGGTGAGATGAAGCATAAGTGTTCTGACTATTGTTTGATGAAGGATCTTGGCCACTATGTGTGCATTTTGCATGAATCCCAAACTGTGAAGATTCTTATCAATCCAGGATTCTCCTCATCAGGATTTCCTGGAGTTCAACATAGAGCTTATTTTTCCAAATTTCTCCTAATCTCCCATGGCAGAAGTAGACAGTTTTTAGGAGTACTGAATCAAGATCCAGACTGATTCTGACAATCCTTGCTCATTTCTCTATATTATTATTATTATTATTATTATTATTATTATTATTTAAAAAATTACTACACACTGGAACATGAAACACATGACATCTGCTTTCTGAAAAAAACAAATATTGTACAGTTTCTGGTGAATTTCAAGGTGGGTTCCCTTGACACGATACATGAAAGAATGTTTTGGCCCAGACTCAACACAAAGTCTGCCAAAAGTACTCTTTGGTTTTCAGTAATTCAAGCAAAAATAGGTTTTATGGCTAATTAGCTGATTGAATGACCATACGAAGTAAGTACCTCTTAATATTCATGGCTGGTTCACATCTATGAATATTTTATTATAGCTTTACGAGTTGTGACAGTGTTTTTTCTCCAGCCAGTTTAAGTATGACTTTACAATATATTTTAGTAGTGACATGAAAACCAAATCAATATATTTAAAACAGTAACAAATGACAACAGAATATGACAGGATGTGGTTTATGAACAAAAGCATACTATATAGGGTGATCACAGGGTTAAGTAATAATCCATTGGTTCTGAAAGAAGTAACAGGAACTGGAAGGAACTTCATTAGAATAAGAGCACTTACCTTCTTCCTCATGATCAGATGGGACTATGAAAGTGTTACTAATCCTACAAGGCTTTATCTATGTAGGAGGTTTGATCTGCTGACCCAGATTTAAATAGACACTGAGTTTTGAGTTATGCTGTTTAAGTGCACTGGACTTCGAAATGGTTTAATCTCTTTGTAGGAAACCAAACTATGGAGACTTTGAAGATTTTGTCTTCTAAGAAAATGTCCAAAGAAAAATAAATGAAAATGCCTGTATAGTTCAAAAACGCTTCTAAGTGAATATAGCTATGCATCTTAAATATTTTCTTCTTAGCTGTCACAAAATAATTTCTAAAGAAAAGCATGTGTTCTAAAGACAGACATGAAGTTTCAGTAGCACCTCATGGCTTCCAGATCAGCAAGGTGACAAATCAGTTCTTGCTTGTAGTCCAAACTTTAAAGAATACCTTGGAAAGTGAATTAAAATTTCAGACTAAAATTTGGAACAGATTTTCAACCCCATTTGCATAACCAGTACTACTGATCAGAACTCATAAAGTTTGTTTAAACAGAAGAATTAGTTTTATAGTTCCAAGCCCCCCAAAGTAATTAGTTATATTTGAATTTGTATTTTAGAAGAAGATTAGGGTCTAATTGGCACTGCAGAAATAATGTGGTTTAACACCACCTTAACTGCTCTATTCTATGGAATTCTAGGATTTGTAGTTTGTTGTGACACCAGAGCTCTCTGACAGAGAAGGCTAAATATCTCACAAAACTAGATCTCAAAATTCCATAGCACTGAGACATGACAGTCAAAACAGTGTCAAATTGCATTAATTCTGCAGTGCAGATTAGACCTAGGTCTGTGTGGGGTAGGGGGAAAGAGGCAGAAAAGCCACACATTTCATGTATTGTTTGATTTCTGTTTGCATTTGGCCTTTGATTCCCTTTCCCATCCTACCCCCTTCCTTGAAACAGATGTTGTACTGGCACAAAGGACACAAGACTCCCTTCTTGGGTTTAAAACAGGCCACAACTTTATTAATCGTACATGGTCAAAGTCAAACAATAATTATTATTATAACAACTTTGCAACAGGTGTAAGTAAAGGTGAACCCACCCTAGGGTGGTCCTATACCACCCGTGGCAAAGAATAATTAAGCAACAGTAATAGCAATAAATAAATAAACAAATAATCAACCCCCTCCCCGGAAGTGATGTCATATTACATCATATGATGTCAGAATTTACTATGACGTAAATCTTTAAATAATTATGTCATTTCCTGTGAATTTGTTTGAAGCCAAATTATTTCTATTCCCAATTTAACTAGCCGAATTAATTTTATCTGTGGGATGGGGTCATTCCCCACCCATAACAATTAATACACATACCAGATCAAAGACCCTGTATCACCTAGTTGTGACAAACAACTCACAGATAATTCTGACCCAAAACAGCAACCAACATAAATCTCAAGGAGGGCGAAAAGCCCAAGTAAAACCTTGGGAAAAAATTCCCTTCCGGCCCCTGAAGGCGACCAGCTGAGGCCTGAGAGTAAAACTAATATTAAAACAAGGGTGGGAGGGATGGGTTGCCAAAAGCCGAGAACGGTTCGAAGTACTCTCACCGTCTCGACTATAAAAATGGCTGTCTCCACATGGTTGAGCTGAGTTATAAGCAACAAACTCTCACCCAAATCTCGCTTAACAACAACCTTGTGACAATTGTTAACACCACTTTTTGGCCCAGGCACGGTGGTGTGATCTTCACCCCCACACCCTGCCCAATGAGGAGTCTTTGTCCTTATTTGGCCAGTACAACAAGAAACCCCTCCCAACAAGTAGGGGGTGTCTTTGTACTGGCACAAAGGACACAAGACTCCTTTCTTGGGTTTAAAACAGTCCACAACTTTATTAATCGCACACGGTCAAAGTCAAAAAATAATTATTATTATAACAACTTTGCCACAGGTGTAAGTAAAGGTGAACCCACCCTAGGGTGGTGCTTTACCACCTGTGGCAAAGAATAATTAAGCAACAATAATAGCAATAAATAAATAAACAAATAATCAAACCCCTCCCCGGAAGTGATGTTATATTACGTCATATGACATCAGAATTTACTATGACATAAATCTTTAAATAATTACGGCATTTCCTGTGAATTTGTTTAAAGCCAGATTATTTCTATTCCCAATTTGATTAGCCGAATTAATTTCATCTGTTGGATGGAGTCATTCCCCACCACAAGAGGGAGGGCCAGCACAGCTAGGCATCCCCTCTCCCCACCCCCCACAAATAATTTCATAGATTTGGTCAGAAAGAGCACCAATATATGACCACTGCCCTTCCTTGGAGAGGTGTATCCCATCATCCCAGTACAATTGTGGCTTGTCCAACTTAATATCGTGATGAAAAACAAACATGCCCCTTTTTAACAATTGTTTAGTGACAAAGCGATTAAGCCACCGCCGAGCATTATTGATGGCAGAATCTTTTTGTACACCAGACCAAGATTGCCTAGACACCAACTTGGTCCAGATTATCTTTGCCAAAGGAAGCATTGCTTTCAATTCCTCAAGATCCTTGACAATTTGTTTGGCCAGCTGTAAGCACGGTATACGCACCAGGTCATTTTCACTCAGATGAACCACCACTGCCGGGGTGAAGGATGTGACTGAATCAAGCTCTTCATATAAGGCATGAGAGATGGACACTTCATGCCCCTCTTGCCGAACCAAATCATGTGACCAAAGTTGGATAAGCCCAAAGAAGTGTTGGAAAGATGATCCTTCAGGAAATGCTCCACCCAAGCCACCAGGCTATGCCCGATGATCCAAATATCACCTGGGCTAAAGAAAGCTGGAATAAAGAAAAAAAAGTCAGCAAGACTAATCGAGAATCCCAATACCCGATTGTATAACATAAGATTTAAAAGTGTATGAGCGTCACCTGCTAATCCTACAAATATCCATTTTGCTCATGCCATAAGTGGCAGCAACCATCGCAGCTCCTATACGAAAAGAGTGCGAAGAAAAGGAATCCATGGGCAGCCCAGCTTTCTTGACTGGTTCTTTGAACACTGCCCTGAATTGAAATTGTGTTAGGGGCAGGCCAGACAGATGAAGAAACAGATATCCAGGCACCTTAGGCCTGATTCTTAAATAGCTATCCATTGCCACTACTGGGCAGGTATGACCCTGTTGGGCCTTAGCCAAGAATAAAGACTGACCCTTGCCAAACTGGTCAGTCTTAGACCGCCTAATGCACGTCTGTATGCCATGGTTAGATAAATGAATGTCAGAAATCAGTAATGCCCTGCCCGATGTATCATTCCTGGAACCGGGGACAATCTCACTGATTCTGAGGGCAGCAAAGAATGCAATAGCAAAAACTGTCCTAAATAAAGCCAATTCCTTGGGTGAATAGCAAATTTGGGCCAGTTGTTGCCATAACATAGCCAGAACGGGGCCGTTTATTGGCCTTCTAATGTCCTTTGACATAGTAGACTCTCTGGACCATCCTTCCACTGCCCTTTTGACTCTAAAATCAATGGTAGGGTCAGAATAACCATTTGCCCTGGAGAAAAAGGCCAGGGTGGCCAACCTGCCCCTAATGGTGACAGGTGATAAACCCGATTGTTTGAGAGCTACTATAAAATGAAGTACCAAATCTGCATTAATAGGTCATGTTATTTCTTGCCCAATCCTACACATGAATTGGTTAAAAGAATTTAGGGCTGTTTGATAAGACTTGCGTGTAGACGGGGCAATGGAATTCAACATCGCCCTGTGAACTTCTAATCTCCAAGGTTCCAGAGAAACGTCGGTACCTCCAGCGGGTGTAAAGTAGCCTGGGGAACTAACTGCCAGAACCTGGTAAGCTGAAAATGAGAAAGGGCATCCGCCAAAGGGATAAGCAAACCAGGAACATGGTGAGCTCTAAACAAAATATTAAACTTTAAACATTGCAAAACCATTGCCCTCATCAAATTCATCACCTTAGGAGATTTGGAGGACTGCAAATTTACCACATGAACGATCGCTTGGTTGTCACACCAAAACCAAATGGTCTTATTAGCAAAGCGGCTTCCTCATAAGTGTACAGCAACAATGATTGGAAACAATTCCAAAAAAGTAAGGTCCCTGGTAAGACCAGATTCCACCCATGCAGGAGGCCAGGCCTCAGCAGCCCACTGGCTGTTCCAAAAAACTCCAAAACCATGGGCACCAGCAGCATCAGAATGCACCTGAAAGTCTGAACGAAGCAGCATTTCAGTTCTCCAAAATGATATATCATTATAGTACTCCAAAAAGGAGTGCCAAACCTTAAGATCCTCACAAATGCCCCTTGTGATTCTCATGTGGTGATGCTGAGCCACTAGACCTGCAGTGGCCTTGTAAAGTCTAGCACAAAATGCTCGTCCTGGGACTACCACCCTACAGGCAAAATTTAATAAGCCTGTAAGTGATTGAAACTCAAGCAGGATACCTTTCTATTTATTCAACATAATTTGGACTTGCTGCCTCATGGCCACCAATTTCTTAGAGGGCAAATGAGAAATTCCAGCAATAGTGTCTATCTCAATGCCCAAAAAGGTTAATTGCATGTGAGGACCCTCTGTTTTCTCCTCTGCTAGAGGCACACCCAATTCCTGCATCAATTCTTGAAATTGCACAAGAGTATTGTGGCATTGAGAGAAATCAGGAGAACCTGATAATAAAAAATCATCAAGGTAATGAGCAATAGCTTTATTACCAGTTCTCTTAACAGCACACCAATGGAGGAAAGTGCTGAATGTCTCAAACGCAGCACAAGAAATTGAACACCCCATTGGCATTGCTTTGTCAAAATAGAATTTTCCATCAAACTGGAAACCCAGCAGATCAAAATCATCCGGGTGTATGGGGAGAAGTCTGAAGGCAGATTTAATATCACATTTAGCCAGCAGGGCACCTGAACCCAAATTCCTGATCATCGTGACTGCTGCATCAAATGATGTATACTTAACTGAGGTAAGCCCTGGGTCAATGGTGTCATTTATCAATTCTCCTTTGGGGTATGACAAGTTATGAATTAGCCTAAATTCCCCAGGAGCTTTTTTAGGAACTATTCCTAGTGGGGATAAATGAAGCGTAGAAATAGGCAAGTTATCATGAGGTCCAGAAATTCTCCCTGCTGCAATTTCTTTAGCTAATTTTGCCCCAACAATATCTGGTAATTACCTCACAGAACGAGCATTAGGTGCAGAATGATAAACCCTAGGACCGGAATAGGGAATGTGAAAACCTGAAGAAAACCCTTGAAATAAATATAAAGCAGCCTCCTTGTTGGGATATTTTTTTAACCAAGGCTCCATATTAGCCAGATTAATTGGCGATGGGGCATTTTGCTCCAATAGGCACCAGCTGGGAAACAGCTCCCCCTCCTGATCTCTTTCTTTTAATGCAAGAATTCCCTGGGTGTCCACCCCCACAGGTGTTACACTTGTGTACAAACCTGCAGGGTTGTCTTTTGCATTTTCCAGCGTTAAAGTCCCAACACAAACCAAATTGTCTTTTATCACCCGTGTTAGGCCTCGCATTTGGCCCTCTCAGCAAGGTGACCATTGAAACAAAGCCATTGTTACACCTGCTTGAGGCGGAGGCCCCCACCATGACATTGGCCCAGAGCTCAGATTGCACCAACCTCCAACATAAAGAGGGATCTTGAGCTGTTTGCATTCCAAACTGCTCATCATATTGAAGCCAAGCAGCACCCCTAGAATTATATAGGCAATTGGTGTATGCTTTTATCATGATCTCCTGATATTTAGAAAAATCTGGAGATCTAAGAAGTTGTTTTTCTTCAATCAAACCTCTGTAAATAGTGAATCCCATGATCCAATTCACAAAATTGTGCTCAAGCTTAGGGCATTTGAGTGCTTGAAACTCTTTTGGCAGGCTGAAAACAACACCATCCTTAACCATGATCCTTGGTTCAGGATCCCTAAACGTTAAAATAAATAAATCAATGTATTCACCCTTCCAAACCCTTTCTTTAGTGGCAAGAGGAAGGTGAGAACCAGGGGGTGTAGACATCCCAGCGTAAGGAGTAGGCTCCACGCTGCCAAACGCTACAGGTAATTGTGTACCAGCAATTTGCACAACAGGTGCAGAGTTAACAACAGCAGAGGGCTGAACACCCTGTGCGCTCATGTCAGGCACTTGTGAAGCAGCAAGGGCCTGAACGGATGCATTTAAAGCTGCAGGGTTAGGCTGCTCCAAAGTCGCCCCCTACCCCACCTGGCTACCTGGAGCCCATACTGAGGTAAGCCAATTAGATTGCACAGTACCAGAAGACACACCTGAACTTGAAGCTTGAGCTGCATCAGCAGTTGACCGCAAAGGTCCACTGAGATGAGGCCCCACAACAGCTCGGGTGTCCAAGGAAGTGGAGGCAGCAGCCGCTTGATCACCTCCTTGCACCCCACCAGCTTGCTCCATTGCGCCACTGGAAACAACCGCCCTCTGTAAGAGGTTATACACACCCTGCATCCCCAAACCGGGGACCCTTTGCAACAGATCCCAAACATCGGCAACTGTGGGGTGCCTGATCTCCACTGCCAAAGCCACCTGTGGGCTCGGTGTGGCGGTGGCCAACTGAGACTCAGGTGTAGCCATGGAAGACAATGCTTCAGTGTTGGCAAGACCTGAAGGGTTGCCACTTGTGGAAGAGGCGGAAGCCTGAAGTTCCTTTTGTACTAGTTGATTACACAGCGCTACGCAAGCCTGTACAGTTTTGCCTAGTTGAGAAACTTGGGCAAGTAAATCCTCATCCCTGCCAGCAGGCTTAGAAGGTCTTTTAGAGGCCGAGTGACCTACAGATGGTGCAGCAGAAGCTGCTCAACGTTTTGATTGGGCCTTACTGCATGGCATCCTGAACTCAATGACAATGAATACGGGCCCTAACAATCAGCCCGCAGGGGTACAACCTAGCCTTAAGGCCGCCTCTTCCCTCAAGTCTCACTGAGACACCACAACCAGGGAGCAAACTGGCAACCTCCATGGGAAAGGTGTCTACCGAAGGTCGACTGGAACCTTCACCGAAGACTAGCGTCTTCACCCACTCACCGCTGGGACGAAGTGCCAGTAACCCCCACCACCACCAGCTGAGGGGCCCGACCTTACCAGATCGAGTGGCTGGAGTGTCTCAGGACCTGAAGGGAACAGATTGATGCACCTGGTGCAATCGAGCCCGCAGGACCTTTCCCAGGTGAAAGCCCCAAGAATAGGAATGCGGAGGCTAGCAGGCCCTGAAGGCCGGCCCAAAGGCCACTCGCTCACCCCCACAGGTTGCTCTAGTGAAACCAGAGTCTGCGGAGCAAATGAAAATATAGAAAAATAGGCAAAACCCACAGAAGCACAAGCCAAAAGGCTAAGCTCGCCAAATGCCGAGAACGGTTTGAAGTACTCTCACCATCTTGACCAGGGGTAGGCAACCTTTCCCCTTTAAGGGCTGAGGGACTTCAGCCCCCAGAAGCCTCAGCCATGTTGGCCAATAGTCCCATGTTGGCCAATAGCTCCTGGGATTCTGGGAGCTGAAGTCCCTCGGCCCTTAAAGGGGAAAGGTTGCCTACCCCTGATCTTGACAATAAAAATGGCTGTCTCCACATGGTTGAGCCAAGTTATAAGCAACAAACTCTTGCCCAAATCTCGCTTAACAACAACCTTGTGAGAATTGTTAACACAACTTGTTGGCCCAGGTGTGGTGGTGTGATCTTTACCCCCACACCCTGCCCAATGAGGAGTCTTTGTTCTTATTTGGCCAGTACAACAAGAAACCCCTCCTGACAAGTCAGGGGTGTCTTTGTATAAAAGCCACAACAGAAGCAACTCAGCAAGTTCCCAGGTCTGATCCAAGTGTTTCATCCATGAAGAGGCAAGTGTCTAGAAAGAACAAACACAATTCACCCCAGATTCATACTATTTTACTGGGAGAGTTGTTTGGGGGTTGATTTTGCATCTTGTGCACATCCTTCCAGATTTTAAAAAGTTCATTATACTGTTGAAATAAAAAGAACAGATGATCACTAACCTTCTGATACTGATGCCCAAATGGTCCCAAATGCCAGCAGGAGTCTTTATTGCCTTATATTAATTTCCATTCATTTGACATTCAGTAAAGATGTGTATAAAATAAAATTGGATTAATAATAACTCCTAAATAACAAGAATGTGAGAGGAGAAAAGAGGAGATGAAAAGTGAAGGAAAAATGAGCCCTGTGAAATACAAAAGCAATAATCTGAATTTCAATCAAGGTGAGAATGGGCTAATAGTGAGGGATCTTCACAAACCTTTTAGCTTTCATATTATGGGCATTTATCTGGTATGGTGCCTTTTTACATGACTGCAGAATAGAAACGTTAATAGCCCCATGTCTTCAAAATTAAAACCCAGCAAAATTATTCACATGCCATGCATATTGAATATTAATGGTACCTAATACTGTAGTTTATTAACCTTTTCCATTAGTGGTCAGAAAAGAAGCATACTAGGAACAAATACATAACAGAGGGGGAAATGTTTCTGATGGCAATTGGGCTTCATTTGACAGTTAACAAAAACCAAGTTTCTATTATGTTTAAATTAGCCGAGATCTGGAACCCATATGACAAGTCACTATTATTAAAAAGAAGAGGAGGGTATTTTCAAATACACCCAGGAGTGAGGCATGCTAAAATATGTATAGTAAATCTTGAATGTCAAGGACAGTTTGTAATGGAAAGCTGCATGTAATGTGTATTTGGGGATCTATTTTATGTGCCACTGAAGGCCTCAGAGCATCACAATGAATATTTTATTGAAATCTGTTCCACTATTTAGTAGGTTCAAATGACTGGCAAATATTTGTGGATAGTCATCAGTTTGATCAGATGTAGAATCCTAAACAACAGACAGATATCTGGCTAACTAGAAAAAAAAATCATTTGGTTTCATCATACTTTAAAATGATACGACAAAATCCCAAATACATATCCTGGTGATACCTTTGTAAAGCCAATCAAAAGGTACACACACACACACACCACAAGCTCTTGAAAGTCACAGGCTTATTCATTAGTCATTAATGTTATAAAAGTATTTTAGGAAAAATGTGATGGACAGTACAGAGCTGCATCTTTCCCGAGATGTTAAAAGTTTTGGTGAAGATGGTCTTTGAGGGAGGGTTGAGAGAGGTTGAGGCAACACCTATTGTTGGATATGAGGTGTCTGAAGATACAAACAGATGATTTTGGATTTCATTATGTTTTGCTCCTCCAGCATACCTAACCTTTGATATAAAAAATGGTATGTTTTAATTAAATGTCAAACAGTGAAATAATGAATAGATTCTCTGTTTCTCATTATCTTCAGAGAAGAACCAGAATGATCCAATGGGAAAAGAACTGTTTTTGTGATAAGATCTAATTAGCAAAACAAGATCCTGAAGAGGATGAGGTAGAAATCCTGTGACTTCTATGAGTCCCTTTAGTATTTCCAATGATTAGGGATAATGGCAATTGTAGTCCAACAGCCATTTGGAGGTCAAATTGTTACCCACCCTTGCTTCAGGAAATCAGATCCTATAAAATCATTACATGAGGACTCCAAATGACATTCGGAGCTCACACATTAGCATTACGTCTGCTGAGAAGTTGCAAACCATAACAAATGTAGAACTGCCTTGAAGGAGATGAACTAAATCATAATGAAGAATAAAAATAATATATTGATAGTGTATGTTTTAGAAACTTAAAATACTGTTTATTGTCTAAAAAAAACCCCCAAGACTGTCATGCAAGGATAACAATAGCAAGTACACTTCTATCACTGCACTTAAGCATTCCCTAAGTAGTTTACAAAGTGTAAGCTAAAAACTATGGATGCCGGACATGAAAGCCTACAACTTCACAATGTAAGCTAATTGCTCCCAATAAGCTGGGTACACATTTTAGTGACCTCAGAAGGATGCAAGCCTGGGTCGAACCTGAACTCTGTCTGGTATTGAACTCACAACCTGATGGTTTGTAAGTGAGTGGTTGCAATACAGGCATTTAACCACTGAGCCACCAGGGCTCTTAATGGAAACAATGTTCAACAGCTTAGAAAAAAAAACTTCCCAAAGGATTTTCTCAAGAGTTGGGAAAACCAGATGATGGTCCAAAATCCCAGCCCAGGGAGAATCCCTAGGTCTTGTAAAGAGACACAGGGTAGAATTCTGTATGGCAGAGTGCAACATAGTAGTTTCACATGCAGAACTACAACATAGCTGGTTATTCAACACTCCTGGACTTACTGTTGAGCCACTGAAGCTCTTCTGCAGCCCTTTCCCCACAGCCATTCTGTGCCTGGGGGAGAGAGAAACAGATCAGAGAAGCATCTGGCTATGTCCCTGTAGCCACATGCAAGCCAATTACATCATCCACTGAAGTCTGGCAGACTTCAGCAAATGATGCAATCATTTTTTTTTAGTATTGATTAGGACTCTGCAGTCCAGGATTCAAATGCCAGCTCAGCCATGTAAACCAACTGGTCAACCTTCAACAAGTCAGTCTCTCAGCCTCAGAGAATGATAATAGCAATCTCCCTCTTTAAAAAAAAAAAAATTGCCAAGAGACCCCATGATAGGTTCTGCTTGGAGTTGCCATAAGTTGGAAGCAACTTGAGAGTAAACAACAACAAATGGGTACCTAGCCAGATGCTTCTCCAAATTATTTATTTATTTGTTTATTTAAGTTTATATCCCATCTTTCTCCCAAAATGGGATTCAAGATGGCAATTCCCACTGTATACCAGGCACAAGATGCCTGGGGAGGGAATAACTTTTTTAATAACTGATTTAATAACTTTTTAAGGGGGGGAGGGAATTAGATTTTGTTTGTTCTATGTATCGTTTTATTGTTGTTAGCCACCCCGATTGACCTCAAAGGGGCGGGATATAAATTATTTATTATTATTATTATTATTATTATTATTATTATTATTATTTTATTATAACAGCACTACAGTAGGTCTGGAAGGGATCTTTTGGCAGTTGCAGAGGGAGGTCAAGAATACTAATCTCTGTAGCAACCAAAAGCAGACATAGGGCCTTTACAGACTACCAGAAATAGTGCAAATTGAGGCCACTTTAACTGTCCTGGCTCAGTACTAAGGAATCATAGGAACTGTAGTTTATTGTGGCACCAGAGCTCTCTGGCAGAGAAGATTCAATGTCCCAGAAAAAAATACAGTTCCCATGATTCCCTAGCACTGAGCCAGGGCAGTTAAAGTGGCCTCAATTTGCACTATTTCTGGCAGTCTGTAAAGGCCCATACATAGGCAGTGTATGACATTAATAGGATGCTAGCTATGGTATCATATCTTCCCTTTACTTTGCTATATGCATTTGTTGGTCTTTGAATGAAATGCAAAAAAGATAGGAAAAGGAAAGAACAATTTATCATACAAGTGGAGTTTCACTCTTCTGGAATTCCAAAATCCAAAATACTTAAAAAAAAAAAAAAAGCTGAGATAGTGACACCTCTGAGTTCTGATAGTTCAGCATACACAAACTTTGGTTCATGCTCAAAATTATTAAAAATAGTGTGAATCGGACCTCATTCATATATTGGCTTCACACTACAAGCTGAACTTCTTGATAAGTTGTAAACCAGCAGCATCAAATGTTCTTCCTTTGAGGTCCATTTCTTCAACATAATAATGTTAAGGTCAGTAACAAATCAATGGGGCTGAGAAGAAGAAGAAGAACTAACAACAACACATTTAGAGTGCTTCTAATTGCTCAGAGCATTCTCCAAGCACAATCTTGTTATAATTGTTGCAACAAACTTTCAGAAAGGGAAGGTGAGGCTGAGAGACAGCACCTATGGTACCTGATGAGATTGAGGCAGATATTGGACCTAAGGATATTCTAACTATCCCAGTCAGTTGTGACTAACACCTAGTACCATAATCAGATGCTGAATGGTCTGTGACATGTAGACACTGAGAATGATGACCAAAAAATTGTTGTCTCATAACATTTTGATGATACTGAGGTAAAGATCCATGTGAATTGTGAAGTTGAAGGCTTTCACAACCAGCATCCATAGATTTTTGTGAGGCCATATTCTAGAAGAATGTATCCCTGATGTTTTGCCTGCATCTGTGGCTGACATAGCCTGAAAAACTCACAAAAACCTATCCATGTGAATTGATTATGCATGCATGCTGTTACATGATATAACCATACTTTAGGGTGAACTAATGAAAAAGCTAGTTTTCCTTGTGCTACCATAATGTATTAAACATCATTTTGTGCTGCAACTCATTGTGAAATGAGAATTGTGTGCTACCCTTTCTACTCTATGCATCATTATTAAAATATGTCACCGTCAAAGTTCAGGAATACTAGATGCTATGAGTTTGTCTCTGGTAACTAATCCTGTAAGATCACCCATGACACATTTTCAGATTTATCATTCCTCCCATCTTTCTGCAGTGTTGCTCTTGACAGCTAACCAAGTTGACATGTATTTAAAATAACTGGTTTTCAAAATTAAATATAAGCAAAAGTGCTCTTCAGACTTTATCTTTGGGATAAAGGAAACATGCAAGAGGTTGGGTCCTTTAGCCTTGGTCTCATCATTTTCACTTTATTTGCATGAAAGGCAGTGATGAGGAAGCAGGGAACTTCTTGAACACAGTGGGTCTCCTTACAATTCTGAACCCTGATTTTCCGAGGTTCTGGCTTGTGTAGAGATACTCTCAAGATAGAAGAAGCTTTCCACTTCACACTCTTTCTTTTTTGTCTGACCAAAATGTTGACAGAAGGGTGGGTCAAGTGTACTCCTCTCATGGCACATTTACTGAACTCCAAGATAATAGCTGAATATGTTTAAGGTAAATGCATAATTTTAATTAACACTGTAAGATGTGTTATATTCCAAATATAAGCATGACAGGAGTTTAACAAAACCCTTGTTTGTATGAGTATTCTACTTTGCAAAGTCATGACAATTTCAGTGAAGATAGATGGTTTTCAACAGTAAGTTCTCATATGCATTTCCTTTTTTTTCTACTGAATTTTGTGACCTGTCCCATCCTTTGTGGGCCTGACCAAAGGTTTGCTTGGCCTTTTGAATTCTTTCTTTAGGAGCTAAAATTACATCAGCTTTTTCTTTTTAAAAAATAGAGATGGAATAAATAATAATAATAATAATAATAATAATAATAATAATAATAATTTTTATTTATAACCCGCCCCTCTGCGTGGCAATCAGGGCAGGGTACAACAAGATTAAAAAACAGAACAGAGTTAAAAGTCATTCCCCCATCTCATAATCCCACCCTCCCATCCCCTTAAAATAAGATTAAACTGCAATCAGATTAAAAATGCCACATAGTTAAAAAATAAAAATAAACAGAATCAGTGGAGCAATTCTAAAAACTCTAAAAACTCACTGCATTAACAAGTAAGCAGAACACAGAAAGTTATACAGAGAACACCCTGTATAACTCTAGCAAATAAACAAAACACATATATACACACTGTTTGTTGAGTATATGAAATCATTTCCTTCTTATCCTTGTCAAAAAAGAAAAAAATGGAAACATTCATTATCCACTTCCCTGATGTAAAAGATCTTTCAGAGCTATGGCAGTCTCAGCCCCATAGCAGCATTAATCCATTTATCAACCAATCACTTGTTCTCACCAGATAATTGTGTTTGCTTCTTCTTTGAGATTCAGTAACCTTTAAAATTCTACTTTAAATATAAAAAGATGGTAAAGCTACCACCAGTGAGTCTCTGAAGTTCTATAGCAAGGGAAAATATCAAGCAAACACTTACTACAAGGAGTGTTACATTAAAACAGCAACTTGTATGCCTGTCCTTCAGATGATCCTAGCTGCTTCTTTTGGTCTTCAATTTTAGAGAGCTGTTGCAGTTCTCTGCACTTCTATTAAATATCTTATTTCCACATGTTATTCATTCAGCAGTGACCTTTGTAATAAACCTCTTAAAATGAGAAATGTATCTCATATTAAAATTACAGAGCTGTTATTCGTAACACTTCATTTCTTGTGTTGAGGGACTTTTAAAGGGGCAAAGCATTGTTCAGACAGGCAAATAAGGCAGGGAGGACAAAACTTTCAAAAGTAAGATGGGGTCAGACTTTCCTTGAGGGTATAAAGCACTGCCTGTCTTTATTCTACATAAATACAGAAACTGAATATGTGATGTTTCAGGTTCATGGACAAAAGTATTCTGTTCATTTGAAGAAAGAGCACAAATGAACATTATCATCATTTGCAATTGTTCTTTATTACTATCTGCACAATAATTGATAGGACTGGCTAACATATCCAAACCTTTTAGTGAGTTGGGGTGTATCTACAATGTAGAAATAATGCAGTTTGACACCACCTTAACTGGCATAGATCCATCCTACAAAATCTTGGGATTTGTAGTTTAGTGATGCACCAGCACTCTTTGGCAAAGAACGTGAAAGACCTTGTAAAATGGCAAATCCCAGGCCATAGGATGGACCTACATCACTTAAAGTAGTGTCAAACTGTATTATTCCTACAAAGTAGATGAATCCCTTGACATGTGTAATTGCACATTTTACTTCTTTAAGCATTTTTCTTCTATCATTGTGAAGGTGGTGTAATGAGAAGACTCTAAACCTGGGGAATTACTAAAGTTCAAATCTTCTATGGGATCTTTTATCCTATGTTTACGGAGGTGGCTAGAGAAGAGACTGATATACAAACAAAGCTTTATTTGAGGATTCAAGCATACAAAGACACCCTAACATACATGCACACACAAGAACTGAGGAGTAAAGTAGTTAGCTTGGATAGGAACACAAGGCTTTCTAATGGTGATAATTACCTGCAAAGATGTTGCTCCAACGATGAATAGACTCAACCAAAAAGAACAGTAGGTAGAGCCAGAGACTTTAGCTAGAGATCATGGATGGCACAGGACCATCATGAAATCTATCCAGACCCTCCATTTCCCTGAGATTTTGGGGAGTATTTAAACCCTGGAAGTGAAGAGTTGCTATTGAACATCAAAGGATTCCGATTGCTATGCTTTGAAGTGGACAATTTCCAGAAGAGGGGAGATGGGATGTAGGTTTTTTACTTTTCCTTACCTTAAGGACACATCCTGGCTGGCTCATAAATCTTTTCAGGTGTGCATGTCCTGCATTGCAGCTTCTAAGCCTGGCCTTTTGATCTGGAAATGGCTTGTAAATGCAGATTCACCTTAGTGCCTACATGATGTGCTCGCCTTGAGCCTATGGCGATGAAGGCCCTTTCCAGCCTAGGGCTTCTGATAGAGATATCAAAACCACTTATCGTAACAGTGGGCATTTTGTTCCACTCTCTGCAGCAACCAAAGACACTCCCAGACTATCCATCTCACTGCAAAAACAATTCCCAATGGCCATTCCATTACTCACATACAGCAGAGAGGTTTGTATAAATGTTTGGATATAGGGATACGGTGGCTCAAGTGGTTAAGATGACTCTGTTAATTGCAAGGTTGGTAGTTTCAGGCCTGGGTGCTGCAGGATGGGGTGAGCTCCCATCACTAGTTCCAGCTTCTGCCAACCTATCAGTTTGAAAGCATGCAAATTCAAGTAGATAAATATGATCACAGAGTAGACTCGGACAACAGTGGCTCTTTAGCTTAGTAATGGGGATGAGCACCATTCCCTATGGTCGAACACGACTTTACAACCTTGTCAATGGGGAATACCTTTACCTTTAACTTTCTGGATATATATGAGTCTCATGATTGGAATGTAGTGATAGAGGGGGTATAAGCATTTAAAGAGAAATAGGCCAAACAGGAAAGAAGGAGTAGCAGTATATGCCAGGGATGTCTACATCTGTGAAGAGATCCAGGACTTAAATTCTGGAAACCAGATGGAGAGCATGTGGATAAAAATTAAAGGGGAAGGAAAAAACAGGGATGGTATTCTGCCAGTCCACTTCAGACACCCAAGTCAGACTGAGGAAGTGGATGATGCCTTTCTAGAACAGATGACCACACACTCAGAAAGGAGAGATGTAGTAGTGATGGGTGATTTCAGTTATCCTGATATTTGTTGGTAATCAAACTCAGACAAAACATTAAGATCTAGCAAATTCCTTACTTGCCTGGAAGACAATTCCATTGTCCAAAAGGTGGAAAAGGCAACAAGGAGATCAACCACTTTAGATCTGATCTGAACCAACAAGGATAACCTGATTACTGGAGTGCAAGTGGTGGGATCCTTAGGTGGGAGTGACTATATTCTCTTGGACTTTGTTATACAGTGAAAAGGAGAAGCCAGGCTTAGGGGCTGCACAGACCAGCCACAAGGGATAGCCTGGGGGTGGAGTTGGGATGGGGCAACTGCATGCTGGCTGCCCTGACTCCGCTGTCATGCTGCATGCCCCACCACATAGTGTGCAGGGTCAGAGCACTCTCTTAGCACAGCATGTAGACATGCTTCACCAAAGGGGCATAGAAGAGCTGCAGTGGTGACGGTAAGGGCAGCTTTTTCCCATTCCAAAAAGGAGCAGCATTTGCCAGCTCTTTTTGGAGTGCCAAAGAGCTGGATCAGGACTGCATCGTGTGGTTGCCACGGCCTTGATCTGGCACTCCCAGGGGTGGCATGGAGCTGCTCCTTAGGCTCCATCTGTATGGCCCCATAGTCAGACACACATTCTAGACTTCATGAGAGCTGATTTCAGTAAACTCAGGGAAATACTGGAGGTGATCCTGTGGTCAGAAATAGTAAAAGAGAAGTGAGTATAGGATGGATGGGAGTTTCTCAAAAGAAGGCACAACTTCAAACAGTTCCAATGAGGAGAAAAAATGAAAGGTGTCTCAAGAAACTAGGATGGATGACTAAAGAACTTCCACTGAGCTAAGTTTTAAAAGGGATATGTATAAGAAATAGGGATGGGAAAAATCACCAAAGCAAAATTCAAACAAATAGCAAGAATGTGTAGTCGTAAAGTCAGAATGAACTCAGGCTTTCTAGAGAGGTTAAGAACAATAAAAAGGGCTTTTATGAGTATGTCCATAGCCAAAGGAAGAAAAAGGAAATGATAGAGCCACTATGTGGAGAAGATAGCAAAATGCTAACAGGGGACAGAGATAAGGCAGAACTACTCAACATCTTCTTTGCCTCAGTGTTCTCAGAAAAAGAAAAGGGTGCTCAACCTGAGGAAAATGGAGCAGAGGACACATAGGAGAAATGCTGCACAGAATAAGTAAAGAGGAAGTGCAGGAATGCCTGGTTAATCTAAATGAATTTAAGTCTCCAGGACCAGATGAACTGCATCCAAGGATATTAAAAGAACTGGCAAATGTAATCTCAGAGACATTAGCAATAATTTTTGAGAACTCCTGGAGAATAGGAGCAGTCCCAGCAGACTGGAGGAGTGCAAATGTTGTCCCCATCTTCAAAAAGGGAAGTTAGTCTGACATCAATACCAGGAACAAATCTGGAGCAGATCATTAAACAGAGAGTCTGTGAACAATGCCATTATCATAAAAAGTCAACATGGGCTTTTGAGAAACAAGTCATGCCACACTAATCTGATTTACTTTTTTGATAAAATTACCATCTTGGTAGACAAAAGGACTACTGTAGATATATCATTTGTTGATTTCAGTAAGGCCTTTGACAAGGTCCCCCAGGATATTCTTGCACGCAAGCTGGTAAAATGTAGGCTAGACAATGTGACTGTTAATTGGATTTGTAATTGGTTGACTGGCCGAACCCATAGGATGCTCCTCTTCATCCTAGAGAGAAGTGATCAGTGGGGTGCAACAGAGTTCTGTCCTAGGCCCACTGCTATTTAACATCTTTATCAATGACTTGGATGAAGGAATAGAAGGCATGCTTATCAAATTTTCAGATGACACCAAATTAGGAAGAGTAGCTAATACCCCAGAGGATAGAATCAAAATTCAAGAAGACCTTAGTCAATAGATTAGGACGCTGGGCAAAAGCTAACAAAATGAATTTCAACACAGAAAAATGTAAGGTACTGCACTTAGGACAAAAAAAAAAAAAAAAAAAAAAAAAAAAAGGGAGGGGGACACCTGGCTTAATGAGACTACATGTGAAAGGGATCTAGGACTCCTAGGCTGCATCAATAGAAGTACAGTGTCTAGATCAAGGGAAGTAATAATGTCACTCTATTCTGCTTTGGTCAGGCCTCACCTGGAATACTGTTCTGGGCACCATGATTCAAAAAGGATGTTGACAAGTTAGAGCATGTCCAGAGGAGGGTGACCAAAATGGTGAAGGGTCTGGAAACCATGCCTTATGAGGAAAGACTTAGGGAGCTGTGTTTCTTTAGCCTGGAGAAGAGATGGTGAGGAAAGACTTAGAGAACTGTGTTTCTTTAGCCTGGAGAAGAGATGGTTAAGAAGTGATATGATAGCTCTGTTTAAGTATTTAAAGGGGTGTCACATTGAGGATGGAGAAAGTTTGTTTTCTGCTGCTCCAGTGACTAGAAAATGGAACAATGGAAGCTACAGGAAAATAGATTCCACCTCAACATTAGGAGGAACTTCTTGACAGTAAGAGCAGTTCGAGAGTGGAACACACTCCCTCGGACTGTGGTAGTCTCCTTCCTTGGAGGTCATTAAACAGAGGCTGGATGGCCATTTCTCAGGGATGCTTTGATTGTGATTTCCTGCATGGCAGAGGGTTCGAGATTGGAACACAAGTTGGAAGGAAAGAAGAATCAAAAAGAGGAAGCAGATTTTGATTAGGCAAAAGAAATGAAGCAGGTGAGTGTCTGATAGATTTTTGTGAAGCCAACAACCTATTAATTACAAACACGTTTTTCATACAACCAGAAAGAAGGCTATACACATGGACATAACCAGATGGGCAACACAAAAATCAAATAGATTATATAATTGGAAGTAAAAGATGGAAGAACTTTATTCTGGTGTCCAAGACTAGACCAGGGACAGACTGTGGCATAGATCATGAATTACTCATAACAAAAATAAGAGTAAGACTCAAGAAGAAAACAAAACCAGTGCTTATACCAAAATGTGATCTAAATAATATCTCAACAGAATTTATTGATAATATAAGAAACAGATTCATATTATTAAGCATAATAGACTGAGGACCACAGGAACTATGGTCTGAAGCCAGGGACATAATAAAAGAAGAATGTAGACTGACACAATAAACAAAAAGAAAGAGAAAAAAAATGGATGACAGAAAAAACTCTACAAACAATAAAGAAAAAAAGGGGAGACAGGAACAAACTAAGAATTATGAATGCAACAGTACAATGACTTTTGTGGAAAGATAAAGAAAATTACTGCAATGACCAATGCAGAGAAATAGAAGACAACCACACAAAGGGAAGAATAAGAGATCTTTTACACAAGATCTGGAAAACAAAGGAAAATTCAAACCAAGGACTAGGATGATCTATGACAATGAAAATAACATAATTCAAGACCAGGAAGGAATAAAAAGATGTGGGATGCAACACACAGAAGAATGATACAAAAGAAATGAGAAAATGAAGGACACATGGAATGAAGAGCCATACCGCAAATTCTAAAACGTGAGGTGGAAATTGCAATAAGAGAAATAGCAAAAAACAAATCACCAGGAACAAATGATATTCCAATCAAACTGCTGCAATCCACACTGACAGAGTCAACTCTAGTTCTAACCACCATATGTCAACAGATATGGAAAGCAAAACAATTTCCAACAGATTGGAAGCAATCAATATACATCCCCATCCACAAAAAGGGGGACACAAGTGACTGCAGCAACTATAGGACCATAGCACTGGCCTCCCATGCAAGCAAAATCATGTTCAAAATTCTGCAACATGGACTCCAACCATATATGGAAAGAGAGATCCCGGAGGTCCAAGCAGGGTTCAGAAAAAGAAGCGACACTAGGGATCACATTGCAAACATATTATGGCTAATGGAGCACACCAGGGAATTCCAAAATAAAATCAGCATGTGCTTTATAGACTATAGCAAAACCTTTGACTACATAGATCATAAAAGGCTATGGAATGCCCTTAAAGACATGGAAGTGCCAACACATCTGATATCCTCATGAGGAATCTGTACTCAGGACAAGGGACAACAATCTGAGATATGCAGATGACACCATAATACTCGCAGAAAACCTCACAGACCTGAACGCCTACTAAGGAAGATCAAAGAAGAAAGTGCAAAGGCAGGTTTAATGCTAAACATAAAGAAAACAAAAATAATGACCACTGAGGACCTTCCCAAATTCAACCTAAACAATGAAGAAATAGAAATAGTAAAAGAATTCCCATATCTGGGATCAAAGATTGATAGAAATGGTGACTGCAGTCAGGAAATCAGAAGAAGACCAAGGGCCTTTACAGACAGCCAGAAATAATGTAGCTTGAGGCCACTTTAACTGCCCTGGTTCAGTGCTAAGGAATCATGGGAACTGTAGTTTATTGTGGCACCAGAGCTCTCTGACAGAGAATGTTCAATGTCCTAGAAAAAAATACAATTCCCATGATTCCCTAACACTGAGCTAGGACAGTTAAAGTGGCCTCAGGATGCACTATTTCTGGCAGTCTCTAAAGGCCCTAAGAATGGGGAGAGTGGTTATGAAAGAACTAGAAAAGATTCTAAAAAACAAAGATATACAACTTAGCAAAGCAAAAAGCAGCTTCATTTATATACTGCTTCATATCGCGCTATGGGATGTCTAAGCGGTTTACAACTGTAAGCTCATTGCCCCCCAACAGCTGGGTACTCATTTTAGCGACCTCAGAAAGATGCAGGCTTGAGTCTAGCCTGAGCCTTAGCTAGTATTGAACTCACAACCTTGTGGTCTATGAGTGAGTGGTTGCAGTACAGGCATTTAACCACTGCACCACCAGGGTTAGCACAAAAGTTAGAATCATACAAGCCATTGTATTCCCTGTTACCATGTATGGATGTGAGAGCTGGACAGTTAAGAAAGATGGCAGGAAGAAAATCAACACATTTGAGATGTGGTGCTGGAGGAGAGTGCTGAGGATTCCACGGACAGCTAAAAGAACAAACAAATGCGTCCTAGAGCAGATCAACCCAGAAAGCTCCCTGGAAGCCAAGATGAAAACTGAGACTGTCAAACTTTGGACACATCATGAGAAGAGAGGACTCATGAAAAAAGACAATAATGCTGGGAAAGGTGGAGGGAAGTAGGAAGAGAAGAAGGCCACAAGCTAGATGGGTGGACTCTTATTAAGGAAGTTACAGGTCTTAAGGGGTTGCAGGAATTAAGCAGAGCAGTAGAGGACAGAGGGTCTTGAAGATATTTTATCCATAGGGTCACCATGAGTCGAGATCAACTCAAGGGCAGTTAGCAAAACAAAACAAAACAAAAAACAAACAAACCTGTATCTCTCTGTCTCTTCCCTCTTTTCCCTCATCTCTTTCTGTTCTTATTCAGTGTTTTTAATGGAACATCATTTTTTTAAAAAATCACTCATCAGGATGGTCTGTTGTCCTTTGGACTCAAAGTTTATCCTCTCAGGAACATAACTTTACAGCCTCATAAAGTTATGCAAGGGTACTCTGCTTAATTAGAAGTCAGTAAAAAGTATTGTAGACAGTTCTCTAAAATTGTTTTGTTTAATTGCTGATAATAAAATACTATTAAACACCTTCTTTGATTAAATTTTTATATGCGAAATACTGTAAGAATATGAACAAATAATATATATGGGGCAATTACTACATGCCAATAAGGACTTATTTAACTTAATAAGACTTGTTAAATGATGGGTATTCTTTTTCTAATTGTACAATAGGTTGCTCCTCATTGCACTGAAATAACTAGAGTTTGCAAGAACTCGGCAGACATATTATAACTGCTTGACAAACAGAAGGACAAAGAGAATCAAATAATGTAACAATCAGTGAGGATTTCCAAAATTGTAGTGTGGAACCTGTGTCCCTCCAGATGGGGATAAACTGTCCCTCCCATCATCACTAACCATTGACCAGGTTAGCTAGTCTTAATGCAAACTGGAATTCACTAACAACTGGGGGGCCTTAAGCTTTCCCATTTTGATGTAAAATAGCTGAGAATACAAGAATGGAGGCAAAATTCACCATGCAAAGCAGTTGAGAATGTTTTTTTTTTTAAAAAAAAATGTTAAAAGAAGATGCAAAAAGTACTCAAAATACATACCTTTAGGGTTCTACAACTCATTCAGCTAAGTACTGAATAATGGAGTAAATAAGGCAGATTTAATTTGATTTGTACCACCTTTCAATCAAATCAGTGTTATCCAATTTGATTCTGGAGCAGAACTGCTGATACTGAACTGTTTCACAATGAACCAGAGATTTGGATATTTAAAAAAGGAAAACAATAATAAAAAGCCAAATAATGAATTTCTAACACAACCATAGAAAGAAAGCATCAAGTTGGTGTGAAATGAAAGGTGGAAGGAAGAAACTGGGCTTTACTGATTGACAGCATTATTATGCAACCCTGGGCAAGAATATCACCAGTACTCTTGAATCACTCTACTTATGGAAAGGAATTGTATTTCTATCATCAGTGATCTCCTATGACATCAGCTGGGCCATGAATATAGCAATAATACTTCTAAACCAGCATTCTGTTAGGGACTTGTGCATACATATGTTTCCTTTATGCTTGTAGATGTCCTTTCTGGGGGTGCTGTAGGTTGTTGGTTTTCCCTTTCTTCCTCTTTAGCACATAACACTTCCCCTCAGATTATTGAAAAATCCTTGAAGCTGCTCCACATGACCATTCCATGCTTCATGGTGAACTGGCAGGATTGAGGAAGCACCTGGCTATGCACCCTTAGCCAGACATGAAATGATAGCATCAGCAGTGAATTCCACTATGTCCTCCAGGTGTGATATCATCTTTTCACATCTGGCTATGGGGACCAGTAGCCAGCCATTTCTCTGTTTCTGCTTGCTCATCACAAAACACAGAATGGCTCTATGGGGAGCTTCAGGAGCTTTTTGGTAGGGAGGTATAGGGTTCAGTGTAGCTTAGGTCCACATGAATTATGCTGAGAGGATGTTGGATTACAGGGCTGGATAGATAGCTCTTGTGGTCTGTGGTTCCACCAAGGAATGAAGTTGCACTGGCACAAAAGACACGAGATGCCTCTTTTTGGGTTTAAACAGGCTACAACTTTTATTTAGCTGTACAGGGTCTATTTACAAAAACCAATAAACATTAACAAATTTGTCACGTGTGTAGGTGAAGGTATAACCCCCCAAATTTGAAGTCCTACACCGCACATGACAAAAAAGTAAACAATAATATGAACAAATTTACAAACCCCTCCCCTCCAGAAATTATGTCATATTATGTCATATGACGTCATGCAATTAATGACATCATGCATTTAACTGCATACGTCATTTCCTTTAAATTTGTTTTATGCCAATTTTACCCCAATTAATTTAATAGCCAGATTAATTGTCCTGTGGGGTGGGGGTCATTACCTGCCCCAAAGTACAAAACAAACAATTTTAAATTATAGACCCTATCCCTAAGTTGTGACAAAGCAATTAACAAGAACAACATAAATTATCACACCATGACCCATTCCCAAATCAATTTAAATTAATAATCTCAGGGAGGTCGAAAAACCCAGGGAAAAACCCTGGGGAAAAAATTCCCTCCTGGCCCCCAAAGGTGACTAGCCTAAGCCTGAGAGTAACGATTTATAACTTCTTAATAAAGAGTGGGTGGGATGGGTTGCTCGGTTCAAGCTCAAAAATGGCTGCCTCTACGTGGCAGCACATATCTATAAAGAACAAACTCTTGCTCCAAGTCTCACAAGACCAGCAGCACCGCAAAACTTGGAATAGCAACCAAACAACCCGATTGGACAAGGCGCGCAGGTGTTCCCATTCCCCTGCGCGCCTTGACCAATCAGGCTTCTCATGTCCTTATTTGGCCAGCACATCAAGAAACCCCTCCCGATGTGTAGGGGGGTGTCTGTGCACTGGCACAAAGGAAACGAAATGCCTCTTTTGGGGTTTAAACAGGCCACAACTTTTATTTAGCTGTACAGGGTCTATTTACAAAAACCAATAAACATTAACAAATTTGTCATGTGTGTAGGTGAAGGTGTAACCCCCAAATGGGAGGTCCTTCACAGCACATGACAAAATAAGTAAACAATAATATCAACAAATTTACAAACCCCTCCCCTCCGGAAATGACGTCATATGACGTCATATGACGTCAAGCAATTAATGATGTCATGTATTTAACTGCATACGGCAGGGGTAGGCAACCTTTCCCCTTTAAGGGCCGAGGGACTTCAGCTCCCAGAATCCCAGGAGCTATTGGTCAACATGGGACTATTGGCCAACATGGCTGAGGCTTCTGGGAGCTGAAGTCCCTCGGCCCTTAAAGGGGAAAGGTTGCCTACCCCTGGCATACGGCATTTCCTTTAAATTTGTTTTCTGCCAATTTTACCTCAATTAATTTAAAAAGCCAGATTAATTTTCCTGTGGGGTGGGGGTCATTACCCACCACAAGAGGGGGCCAGCCCAGCTAGGTATCCCCTCTCCCCCCCAGACCGCTTTTACAATTTGGTCAGAGAGTGCTGTGACGTACATTTCCGATCCCTCTGGAGAGAGGTGAACCCCATTCCCCCTGTACAGCTGTGGCCGGTCAAATTTAATACCATGCTCCACTAAAAAGATGCTCATTTTAGAAAGCTGCTTAGCCACATAATGGTTAAGCCAGTGCCAAGCATTATTAATTGCTGCATCCTTCTGCGCTCCAGGCCAGCAACGCCTTGGTAAAAATTTGGTCCAAAGGATCACAGCGCCCGATAAAATCTTTTGGACCTCTTCCATGTCCTTAACTATCTGTTTAGCCAGCTGCAAGCACGGAATCCAAACCAAGTCATTTTCCCCCAGGTGTACCACCAAAACCCAGGGTCGTGAGCGTGAACGTGTCAACTCCATGATAGGAGGAAGGAGAGATCCCCCCATCATGCCCCTTTATCCAAACAACTCAATGAGTCTAATGTGTGAAAGGCCCAACATATTGTTGCAGCGATTCTCCAAAAGGTGGCATTCCACCCAGAAGACCAGGCTGTGGCCCACAATCCATATATTGCCATGGTAAAAGCCAGCTGAAATGAAATGAAACAAGTTAACGTGACTTATCAGGAGTCCGGTTACCTGATTGCCTGACATAAATGCATGTGAATGCCACCTGCCAATTCTGCAAATATTGGCTTCACTCAAACTGTGAGTGGCCGCATCTGTCGCAGCTCCAATACAAAAGGAGTGTGAGGAGAAAGATTCCTGAGGCAATTCAGCCCTCCTTACAGTCTCTTAACACAGCCCTGAATTGAAATTGTGTTAAGGGCAAACCAGACAGGTGAATAAACAAATAGCCAGCCAAATTAGGCCTAATGTTCAAGTAGTTAATCGTCGCTATCACTGGGCAAATTTGACCTTCTGGCACTTTAGCCAAGAAAATAGACTGACCCTTTGCTAACTGGTCAGTCTTAGAGCGCCTAAGAGAGATTTGAATCCCCTGTTCTGTTAAAATGATATCAGAAATTGACAGTGCCGTGCCAGATTTATCATTACGAGATCCAGGCACAATCTCACTGATTCTTAAGGCAGCAAAAAAGGCTATAGAAAATACCACTTTGAATAAAGCCTCTTCCCCAGGTGAATAACATGTGTGGGCTAATTGATTACATAACTTAACCAGGACAGGGCCAGTTATCGGCCATCAAAAGTCTTTTGTAACAGGGGATTCTCTGGACCAACCCTCCACCACTCTTTTGACCTTAGAGTCAGTAGTAGGATCAAAACAGCTCTTTGCCCTAGAGTAAAATGCCAGGGCAACCAGCCTGCTCCGGATAGTGACAGGTGAAAGTCCTGCATGTTTAAGATAGACTATAAAATGAAGGACCAGGTCAACTTCGATTGGCCACTTTTGATCCTTCCCAATCTCCTGTAAGAATTGATAAAATGAATTCAAAGCTGTTTGATAGGACTTGCATGTAGATGGGGAAATGGAGTTCAAAATTGCCCTATGAACTTCTAATCTCCAAGGCTCCAGAGTGACACCGGTATCTCCAACGGGTGTGTTGACGCCTCGGGAGCCAGCTGCCAGAACTTGGAGAGCTGAAAATGAGAAAGGGCATCCGCCAAAGAATTAAGCACACCAAGAACATGCTGAGCTTTAAATAACACATTATAATTCAAGCATTGCATCACCATTGCCCTTACCAAGCCCATAACTTTAGGAGACTTGGCGTACTGAGAGTTTACCACGTGCATGACCGCCTGGTTGTCATACCAAAACCAGACAGTCCTGTTAGCAAACTGGCTAGCCCACAAGTGCATAGCCACCACTATAGGAAACAGTTCCACAAACATGAGGTCTCTAGTCAGACCACCTTTGACCCATGCAGAAGGCCATGCCTCTGCAGCCCACTGGCCGTTCCAATAAACACCGAAGCCATGGGCACCAGCAGCATCAGAATGCACCTGAAAGTCTGCCCTCTGCAACATTTCAGATCTCCAAAATGATATGCCATTGAATTGCTCCAAAAAGGAGTCCCAGACCTTCAAATCCTCACAAATGCCCCTTGTGATTCTAATGTGGTGATGCTGGGCCACTATCCCTGCAGTAGCCCTATACAACCTTGCACAGAATGCTCATCCTGGAACTACAACCCTACAGGCAAAATTCAAAAGACCTGTAAGTGATTGAAATTCATGAAGAATAGCTTTTTGTTTCCCCAGCATGGCCCCAACTTGCTGCCTCATAGCCACTAGTTTTTCATTAGGTAAACAAGAAATTCCAGCTATGGTGTCAATCTCAATACCCAAAAAGGTAAGTCGAGTATGTGGACCCTCTGTCTTTTCTTCTGCTAATGGCACTCCTAGCTCATACATTAATTCCTGAAACGTAGTTAAGGAATCCTTACACTGTGAAGAATTGGATTCCCAGCAATTAAAAAATCATCTAAATAATGTGCTATGGCTCTATTACCAGTCCAATTAACTGCAAACCAATGGAGAAAGGTACTGAATGTCTCGAAAGCTGAACAAGAAATCGAGCATCCCATTGGCATGGCTTTGTCGAAGAAATATTTTTCCTCATACTGAAAACGCAGTAAGTCAAAATCATCTGGGTGTACAGGAAGGAGTCTAAATGCAGACTTAATATCACACTTGGCTAAAAGGGCTCCCATGCCCAAATTCCTAATCATCTTAACTGCTGAGTTGAATGATGTATACTTAACAGAGGTAAGCCCAGGATCAGTAGCATCGTTCACCGACTCACCCTTTGGGTATGATAAATTATGAATTAACCTAAATTCCCCAGGGGCTTTTTTAGGAACTACACCCAAAGGAGATAAACAAAGTGTGGGGATGGGCAGCTGATCATGGGGTCCCGAAATCCGTCCTGCAGCTATTTCCTTTCCCATTCACATTGAATCATTTCTCCCTCACCATGCTCAGCAACTCCCTCACGGAACGAGCATTGGGTGCATAACAATGAATCCTAGGGCCTGTATAGGGAATACAAAAGCCTAAGGGAAAAACTTGAAATAAATAAATAGCAGCCTCCTTATTAGGATAAACCTTTAGCCACGCCACCATAGTGTCTAATTTAATTGGTGACGGGGCCTTTTCCCCTAGGTGAAGCTGGCTGGGGGGTAGTACCTACTCCTGCTCTTTTGCCTCTACCGCAGAAGGTTCCAGGGTGGCCACCCCCACAGGTGTTACACTTGTTCTCAAACCTGCAGAGTTGTCATTTACACTTGCCAATATTAAAGCCCCAGCATAAACCAAATTGCCTTCTCTCTCCAATGGCAGGCCTTGCATTCAGCCCTCTCTGCATGGTAACCATCGGGACAAACCCGTTGTCACACCTGATCGAAGGGGAGGCCCCTACCATAACATCAGCCCAAAGCTCAGACTGAACATGCCTCCAAGACAAGGAGTGATCCTGTGCTGCTCTCATCCTAAATTGCTCATCATATTGGAGCCATGCTGCACTCCTTGAATTGTGATGGCAGTTGGTGTACGCTTTTATCATGATCTCCTGATATTTAGAAAAGTCAGGGGATCTGAGTGGCTCTTTTTCCTCTATGACACCTCTGTAAATAGTGAAGCCCATAACCCAATTAACAAAGTTGCGCTCTAGTTTTAGGGTGTTTGAGTGCCTGAAACTCTTTTGGCAAACTAAAAACAATTCCATCTTTTACCATGATCCTCAGCTCAGGATCCCTAAAAGAGTAAATAAATCAATATATTCTCCCTTCCAAATCCTTTCTTTAGTGGAAAGGGGAAGGTGTGAACCAAGTGGTGTAGACATTCCAGCACAAGGTGTAGATTCCACATTCCCCACCGCTCCAGATAACAAAGGAGCACTTGAAAGAGACACCACAGAGGTGGTGTTAGCAACAGCCGTAGGCTGGCCACCTTGCGCCCAAATGTCAGGGACCTGTGAAATTGCAGGCCCCTGCACAGGTGCATCCAAAACCACAGGGTTGGGCCGTTCCAAACCACACCCTGACCCACCTGGCCACCTGGAGCCCATACTGAGGTAGGCCATAGTAAAGTAAATTATATCAATTTACAATTAGTAATACCAGCAAATAAATTATAATTAATTTAGAAATAATGAATTAAGTTGAAATTAATACATAATACATGTAACACATTACATATAATAATACAATGCCAAAGTACATTTTTCTGAATTTTGGTGCATGTGATATTCCAGATGTACCCTGCAGTTGACCCCAAGTGCCACCTGGGTGATGACAGGCAGCTCATACCAAATTCACTGGGAAGACCAACAGAAACCATCTCAAAGACAGGCAGATAGTGTGGGAGTTGCAAATGGACCATCATCACCTCTATAATCAGAAGAATGGGCAATGAGTGCCCAGATGTCTCACTTGATGGGCCAGCTAACAACTTAATACTTTTCCCATTCACATTGAATATTGCCAGACCAGATTACCTCACCCATGCAATCTCACACCTTTGCCCTGCAGCAAGTTTTAGCTCTTAAAAACCCCTGGATTTTCTCCCTCAATGTTGCTAGTTTGGAGTTCATGGGGATACTACGTCACTGTGATCTCTAGTCTAGTTACCGGCACTTCCATTCAAACTAATGCTCTCAGAATGGTTGTGTCCCATGCCACTTCACTGAATTGGATCCCAGAGAAAGCCTCATCTGTAGTATTTATCACCTGTAGTTTTGCCTCAACATTTTTTCCAATCTAACGCCTGATTTCCTGAGCCTTGAATGAGTGAGTGTATGTGTATGAATTGCTGTGTGATTTTCCCATTTAATACATAATACTTTAATTGGAGAATTCTGTCTCTGCATCGATTCTTATATTCACTGGCCTCTTGGTATACAGTGGGAGATGGTCTTGCAGGGTTCTTGTATCCGACCGTTTGAGCTAAATAAAAGTTTCCACACTAGATTTTTGGCTACATTATAGGTGTTATGAGTTTGTAATGAACTGAAATATATTTAATAATGAAACATTGCCAGGTGAATATGTACTATACTGGGGCACATGTATGCACATGCACACGCACACGCACACACACACACACACATATACATTAAAGGACTTCCCAGCCTGAAATGTGAAACCTGGCCTTTCCAGAGTTGACCCGTGCAAGATGGACAGTAAGCATTTGAAGTCATCACAGAAATGTCACAACATTGATTAGCCACACAAGAATGTTGTCTTTCTTTACTAAATGCAGCCAATGTGCAGAACCGAAAGGGCTTCACAGTGCTGGCAATTGGCTCAAGCACCTAAAGATCCAGCACTGAGTGCTCCAGACAGAGATAGAAACATTAAAAGATACAGATAGCAGGACCTAAAGCTTGTGAAGCTGTCTAATTTGCCCATTGTCATCTACTATGACTGGCAAATGTTCTCCAAGGCCTCATCTGGAGTTCTTTCTCAATCTGATTTGCTCATTTGCTTTTAACTGGAGATTAAACTTGAATCTAAAACATGCAAAGGCTTTCTGGGCAAACTGTATGTCTTTCCTCACAAAGTGCATGACAACAATTGCAATTGGACCTCTTGGAGCTAGTTTGCATTCTTCTTAATTCCACTTAAGGGCTTGTTCTTTTTTCTAAAAACTCAGAATAAATGAGCATAATATGTTTGCATGACAATAAGCAAGGAACCGAATTATGCAATTTTTTACAGAGTCACCTTAAAACTAACTGGTCTGCTATATAGGCAATAAAGTTCTCAAATGAGTTCAGAAGAAAGTGTTCATAAATAAAAGGAGCGATGTGTGGAATAAAAATTATAAATTGACTCCCCCCTCCAGCTTCCTTGAAATGTATTCATCAATGTGCTTATTGTGGTAATGAGAATATCAAGGCAAGTGTTAATGAGAATAAAAGTATCTTTGTCCTGTTAGAGATTTTAAGAGCTAACACATAATCTCCAGTTTTCTGAGACTGAAAAGAGGTCCAAGTCTCTGATGAATGGTAAATATGTTTGCAAATATTCGTTGCATTCTCCAGGTCTTTATGAGAAAATAGAACATTAACAATCATTGTTGTTGTTCAGCACTTTCAGTCTGAAGAGATTATCTCGTCTTTGTAACAAATGAAAGGTATTGACAGGTGACTTGAAGGCATACACACAGTGAAGAAACTGAAGCTTTCATTTTGTTATGGAATAATTTTCCTTCTTGCATTTCCTGACCTCTGGGTAAATTCTGGATCAACTGAAGAGTGGTTTTTGGCATATGCTGCAAAGGTGAAATATCAGTCCAGTGTCTTCAAATATGACAATGGAAAATGCAATCATCTGGTCATTTGAAGCCACTAGAAAAGAAGGATATTACTTTTTCACTAGGTGTAAATCTTCATAAATTTATTGTTCATAAATTTCATCCCTGCAGGAAAGAACAAATAAATGTGTCATTTTTCTCTCCAATGTGAGAAGATCACTGAAGACTGTCCAGTTTTCAAAGACCTTTCACAGTTTGGGTCTTGTTCTGTGTAAAATATGCAGTGATTTTTTTTGTAAAGAAAAAATTTTGTATAGAAAATGTAAGTAGGTAGAGAGTGATTTAAGATGCCATCATGCATCACTTTTTTTTTTTTTTTTTTTGCATCTCCGAAGGGATTCCCAAACCATTTGGTGACAGGAGTGGCTTCCAGGAGTTTGCTATGGTATGGTGACAGCATCTCAGCTGGCTTACTTGCCACCTCTGGATGAGTTGACAGCTCCTTCCCAGGACCTTTAATATCCGGGAGTCCCGATCTCCCCATGGAGAGCAATATACCCCAGAAGTTAGTCCCTTCCCACAAATGTACCAGGTGACACACCCTCTGAGGTGTCACCTGTTGCCATCCACACCCCTTAGAAATGTCCCTACATAAAGTTAAGTAATGTAGACTGTGATACAGGAATCCAGCCAACACATGCATTCTTAGCACAGAGGGAAAAAAAATACATCACACCTTCCTTTTCTCTTGCTTATGACATTAGAGCTACTTTTCCCCCCACACTATAGTGGAATAAAGTAAGCACTGACCCACCTGGCAGAGTCCACATAGTAACTTTCTTCCATGTGAAAGTCCTTCATTCTAGCCTTATTGAAGATGTCTGAGTCTTTAGCTTTATTTTAATAGCCTGCTTGACCCTAAACTCCCTGATGGCAGATGGCAACTGAGGAAATTTTCTGTTGGAAATCTGTATATATCCATAATTGTGGTGCATTCCACAAAAGAGACAAAACTCACAATGTGTATGTACTTGAAAATTAAAAATTCCTGTGATCACATCAAATACATTCAAACACAACTGAGTCAATGATGGCATACAAACATTTGAAAAAGAAGATGCTTAGATGGTAAGTATTCTATGGCTAAGCATATGCGTGGATTTCTCCTCTTTCTTTCTTTCTTTCTTTCTTTCTTTCTTTTTTTTTAATCTTTATTAAATTTATTAAACTGTATTATATATAAAAAAAATTACATTGAAAGATCATATAAAAAGGAGAACAAAGACAATGGACATATTTACATCCGTACAGAGAAAAAAAACCCACTAATCATAAACAATTACACCCTGTACTCCCATACATATTAAACAACTTCCTGGGTTTCGACTCAGTGAACCAAAATAAGCTTTGAAAAACTCACCTCGGTCCAGCAATAAAAATAAAATAAAAAAAACACACACCATTCCAACTCTATAAACAGAAAAACACAAAACATCGTAAAACCTAATATCAAAAACTTCCACTTCTCCTCCTTTCGTTTCGTTACGAAGAAGGGGGTGATCTTTACACTAAAGTATTGTTCACTTTAAATCTCCACCGATAACTCCTTATAATCACTGTTCACCAAATATCTTTTTAATGGGACCCAAGTTTTCTTTTGTGTTTCCCATGAGTGCCCTCTTAAATACATTGATAATTTATCCATAGACACGTTATCTATTAATTTGTAAATCCAATCCCTCACTGTTGGGATATCCTTGCTTCTCCATTTTTCCGCATACGTCATCCTGACTGTGGTGGTTATATAAAAAATCAATTTGCCAAATTTTGTTTCAAGCTTTTTGTCATCAACCATGCTCAGCAAATAAAGTTTAGGATCTGGCTTACTGTGAACGGGGAGAATCTGCCTTACTTGCTCATTTATTCTCTGCCAGTATTTCCTAGCCCGTTTACAATTCCACCATGTATGTATAAAACTACCCTTTTCCTTCTCGCACTTCCAGCATTTGTTATTAGTGCCTTTATAGATTTTGGCCAGTCTATCCGGGGTCAAATACCACCTAAAATACATTTTATGCAAATTCTCCCTTAGATCATAACTAGGAGAGTACTTAAGTCTATGTACCCAAGATTTCTCCCATTGTTCCAACGGAATCGCTTCTTTTAGATCTATAGCCCATCTAATCATATAATCTTTAACAACTTCATCCTCAAGATTCAACTTTAATAACAAATGGTAGAATTCTGAGATTCTTATCCTCTTCTCATCTTTTAAAATATTTTCAAAATCCTCATTTCCCTTCCCAATTCCCTTCAAACTGCGATCTTTCTTGAATCTCTCATGAATTTGCATATAAAGAAACCAGCCACATTTATACCCTTTAGTCATCAGTTCTTCTCTTGAAATTAATTCTATCTGCCCTGTGTTCTGAGAGATTTTTATTATCTCCTGATATGTCACCCAATAATTATCACTTAACTTCTCTCTCCATAGAAATGCTTCACTTATCGAGACCCAAAGGGGAATTTTCCTACATAACACATTCTTATATTTGTCCCATACCCTAATCAAGGCTCTACGAATAAAGTGGTTATCAAATTCTTTATGCACCTTGGCTTTATCATAAAATAGATATCCATGTAAACCAAATCTCAAATTGGCCCTCTCAAGTAAAATAGCATCTGTATTTTTCAACTTTAACCAATCAGCCAACCAGGTTAGACAGCATGCATGATAATAGATTTCCAAATTAGGAATTGCTAATCCACCCCTTTCGATCTTATCCTGTAAAATTTTCATCCTGACCCTGGGTCTTTTACCACTCCAAATGAACTTGGAAAGATCTTTATGCCATTCTTTAAACGGAGCTCTATTATGAATTATTGGAAGATTTTGAAATAAGAAAAGTATCTTAGGGAGGACATTCATCTTAATTACCGAAATCCTACCCAGCCAAGATAGTCTTAAGTTAGAACACTTTTTCATTTCCTTTTTGATTTCCGACCATTTCTTTTGGTAATTATTCTTAAACAAATTTACATTTTTTGTGGTCAATACAATGCCAAGATATTTAAATTCTTTCCTAATTTGGAAGCCTGTTTCTGTCTTTAAATTCATTTTCTCAGCCTCCGTCAAGTTCAAAGGCAATATCCCTGTTTTATTTTTGTTTATTTTCAGGCCAGAAACCATTGCAAAAGATTCTAATTCTTCCAGTACCAACGCTATTTTGTTTGGGTTAGAAATATTCAAAAGCAAATCATCCGCATAGGCTTTCAGCTTTATATGTTGCCCTTTTATTTTTACTCCTTCTATTCCTATATTCTCTCTGATGTTGTGATTGAGAAATTCCAAGACAACCAGGAATAATAGAGGAGATAGAGGACAGCCTTGCCTCGTCCCTTTCTGCACTTGAAATGCTTTAGTCCTATCTGAGTTCACCACTACCCTGGCGTATTGCTTACTATAAATTGCCTCTATCCACTTAATAAACCTATGAGCAACATTAATTTTCCTTAAGCATTCTACCATGAACTCCCAGCTCACGCTGTCAAAGGCTTTATGAAAGTCTAAAAAAATCACTGCCAACTTTCTACTAATATCATTTTCATGTAGTTCAATAACATCTAATATATATCTAATATTATCCTTAATGCATCGGTTTGGCAGAAAACCATTCTGATCTTTCGAGACCCATTCGCTTAAGATTTTCCTTAAACGCCCTGCCAAAATAGTGGCAAAAATTTTATAATCCACGTTCAAGAGAGAAATGGGACGATAATTTTGCACATCAGCTACGTCTACACCTTCCTTCGGAATTAGGCAAACATTAGCTTCTGCCCATGTATCTGGTTCTCCAGATATATCGATACTTTGAAACACTTGTAGTAAAGGCAATGATATTTCTTCCTGAAAAGTTCTATAGAATTCCGCCGGAAATCCATCAGGCCCTGCGGCCTTCCCCAATTTACACATTCTAATAGCATCCTGGACTTCTTGCAACGTTATAGTTTTATTCAGACTCTGTCTCTGCTCCTCATTAAATTGTTTAATTGTAGATTTATTAAGATATTCTTTTATTTCGTCCTTAGAAATCTCTCCTTTTTTATATAGGTTCTTATAAAATTTCCATATTATTTGTTTTATATCATTTTGTTCAGTAAGTATCTTCCCACTGTCATTTAATTTGTGAATCGTCTTTTTCTCTTTTTCTTGTCTAAGTAGATGCGCTAAAAGTTTCCCTGGTTTATTTGCCCCTTCAAACAACTTCTGTTTAACAAATTTCATTTTCCTAGCCAAGTCCTCTGAAACCCAAGATGATAGCTTTAATTCAAGACCTTTAATCTCATTTTTAACTTTTATGTCACTTGGGGTTTGCAATAGCTGCAATTCCTTCTCTTTTAATTGGTTTTTGATTTCATTGATTTCTTTCTCTTTTTTCTTTTTATATTCGGCGCCTTTTTTGATAAAAACACCCCTTATTACCGCTTTAGAAGCATCCCAAATTGTTTTACTTGGAATGTCTGGGTCTTTATTATCTAAGAAATAGTTTTTCAATTGATTTTTAATCATTTCAACTACATCTTTTTGTTGCAGCAACCTATCATTAAGTCGCCAACTAAATTCCTTAAAAGTAGGGTTACATTCCATTACTACTGGATGGTGGTCAGATCTAAATTTAGGGAGTATCTTAATATTACTTACTTTGGGACTTATATTCCTAGATGTCAGAATAAGATCGATACGCGACCAAGATTGGTGACGGTCAGAAAAGAAAGTGAAGTCTTTCCTATCTTCATTTCTACTTCTCCATAAATCAATCAAATCATATTGCTCCATTATGTTGAAAAATTCTTTTGGTAGTTTACCTTGGGCTGGTTTTATAGTACAGGTGGATAATCTATCAACTATTGGGTTAATCACACCATTAAAATCTCCCATCAATATTAGGGATTCTATGTTTAAATCAGTTACTTTGGCCATTAGATTTTTATAAAAATTAACTTTATTTGTATTTGTCGCATAAATCCCAATAATTGTCAATTTCAAACCTTGCCAGCATATTTCAACACCAATAAAGCGTCCTTTTGAATCATTAAGGATCTCCTTAGGTTCAAATTTGGCCTTGACATAAAGTGCCACCCCCCTTTTCCTCTTCTTAGCAGCTGAGATGAACTCTATGCCCAAATTATGATTACTCAGAAGCTTAATGTCATCCTTTTTGATTTTTGTCTCCTGAAGACAGACGATGTCACATTTTAGCTTATGTAAATAATGGAATATTTGTTTTCTCTTAATTGGGCCGTTGAGGCCCTTTGTATTCCAGGTAAGAAATCTATCAATATTAATCATTACTTAAATCTTGTTCCTCTTCCTCCACAAAAATCTTTTCCGAACCATCTAAGTCTGCTTCTCCTAAATCACTCTCTGAGTCCTCTATATTATCTAAGTTAAGAAATACTTGCTGAGTCACCCCATTCACCGCAGTTGCCCGTGAGGGTTCAGCAATGGAATTTTCTAATGTCTTATCCAGGCACTCATCCAGCTTCAGAGGTATTAATACTGTTCTTTTGGCTGTTTTCTTAGCTCTTCGCCTATCTAGTTCCCCCTCTTCTACCTCTGGGATCCCTCCCGCTGGCTTTTCCCCTTTATCCAGCTTACCGTTGTTCTTTTTCTCCTCCTCTGGCCTATGCCTCTCTTTCTGTTTTCTTTTACTATCAAATCGTTCATCTACTTTAAAGTCTCCTCTGTACCTTTTCCAGAACTCTTTTGCTTCCTCTAATGAGCGTAGCTCCACCTTAGTTTTCTTAAACCAGAATGTAAGCCCCTCTGGGATTAGCCATCGATAATTAATTTGAAATCTTTTCAATTGATTAGTCAAAAAAAATATTCTTTCCGTCTCCGCAAAACATTGGGCGCCACATCCTTAAAAATTTTAAGTTCCGTATCACCTATAATTAGAGGAGTCTCATTCTGCCTTCTTAGGAGCTGGTCTCTGACCTGTCGTCTTACAAAACATAAGACCACGTCCCTAGGGAGATTTCTCTGCAAAGCGATTTTGGAATTTAAACGAAAGATCTTATCCAGTTCCATCTCAAAAAGATGCTCTGGTTTTCCCAGATATCCTGCCAAATGGGGAGTCAGCAATTCTACTAGATTTTCACCCTCTTGTTCTGGAAGGCCCCTTATCTTCACCGATCTTTCCCTTTGTTTAGCATCAGTTTTAATTTTCTCCTCCTCTAAGTCTTTTGCAAATTCTTTCCAATCAGTCATCTCATTTAATCTTTCTTCCATTTTCTCTTGTCTATCCTCCATACTAATAACTTTATTTTTCATCCTATTAAATTCCACAGTAATTTTATCAAGAGCCTTCCTAACATCCTTCATTTCTGACTTCAATTCCGATTTTATCTCTGATTTGAATTCTGTCAGATCTTGACGAAGTTCTTGCATTTCCCTCCCAAGATCACTTCTCATAGATTTAAATTCCTCCAAGAGCATTGCATACGGATCTCCCCCTCTAACTTGGTCCATGGACGCTCTTCTTTGCTGAGCTGAAGCCTGGGTCTTGTTTGCCTGACTCCTTAAACTCATATTCATATTTTAATCTGTTTTATTTTAATTTATTATCTATATATCCCTATATACCCCTTTAATTTAGATCTAGATCAAACACACCCACTCTGTAATTTGGAGGATTTAGAAAAACTTCTGGTTAAGGGGGACAGGCAACAATAAGCAGTAAACAAACCAGCGAATCCCCCAATCAAGGCCGTAGAGAGAACAATACTTATACAACCATCATAGTACCCCTGGTATAGCACATGTGGGAATAAAATCAAAAGAAAAAATTAACAATTCTATTTGCTTCTGTAGTGTCTTTCCAGGTCTTTTCCAGGCCCAAAAAAACTTCTTGCCTTCTTCCTTCTGCTCACAATGAATTTGCCATGCCGGCCCCAAACTTTCTAATGTCTCTTGATCTCAAACGCCTAACAGCTACCGCCAGGAACCCATCTTTTTAGTCTTCTCAATCCATTCCACACCACATGCAGAGAAAATAGCTCCAGATTCACAAGTAAATCCTATAGCAGAAATTCTCCAGACTCTCCGTAAGCAGAGCCCCGCTGCACTGCAGTTTCTCTACCGCGGAAAGTGTATTGCTGCCCCTGGACTCCAACTCCCAGAGTTCAGTTCCTCAGCTCAAACCGGAAGTCCCGCCCGGCGCATTCGACTTTCCGCCTTCCCATTCGTTGCAAGTATGCTGAAGCTCAAGCCTCGTGCCTCTTTTGTTGCTCCCAGCGCCAACGACCTTCTTTCCGCTACCTTCAAAGGCAATACGATTTCAACCAGACCTGCTCTCCAAAGGGTCCAACAAACAGTAAGAAGATGGAAACAATTAAATATACTCTTGAAAAAAGTTTTAAAGTCCGGCCTATCTCATGGGATTTGTGTTCTCTCAAACTGGGCTCCCTTCTTTCACACGCCGCTTCTCTTCAAATCAAAAATAATTGTTTCAATACGAAAGGTCGAGGTGGTATAAGGCCTCTTACTTACAGTCTCCACCTTGATATTTGAACTCTAAAATGGCCAAAAAATTAAAATAAAATTGGCGGCCTCCCTCCACCACATAAGCGGTACTTTAGCAAGATAACTCCGCTGCCTATAGGTGTTGCCTGGGGATCGCGTCTTCCTTTCTTCCTTGTTCATAAATTTCATCCCTGCAGGAAAGAACAAATAAATGTGTCATTTTTCTCTCCAATGTGAGAAGATCACTGAAGACTGTCCAGTTTTCAAAGACCTTTCACAGTTTGGGTCTTGTTCTGTGTAAAATATGCAGTGATTTTTTTTGTAAAGAAAAAATTTTGTATAGAAAATGTAAGTAGGTAGAGAGTGATTTAAGATGCCATCATGCATCACTTTTTTTTTTTTTTTTTGCATCTCCGAAGGGATTCCCAAACCATTTGGTGACAGGAGTGGCTTCCAGGAGTTTGCTATGGTATGGTGACAGCATCTCAGCTGGCTTACTTGCCACCTCTGGATGAGTTGACAGCTCCTTCCCAGGACCTTTAATATCCGGGAGTCCCGATCTCCCCATGGAGAGCAATATACCCCAGAAGTTAGTCCCTTCCCACAAATGTACCAGGTGACACACCCTCTGAGGTGTCACCTGTTGCCATCCACACCCCTTAGAAATGTCCCTACATAAAGTTAAGTAATGTAGACTGTGATACAGGAATCCAGCCAACACATGCATTCTTAGCACAGAGGGGAAAAAAATACATCACACCTTCCTTTTCTCTTGCTTATGACATTAGAGCTACTTTTCCCCCCACACTATAGTGGAATAAAGTAAGCACTGACCCACCTGGCAGAGTCCACATAGTAACTTTCTTCCATGTGAAAGTCCTTCATTCTAGCCTTATTGAAGATGTCTGAGTCTTTAGCTTTATTTTAATAGCCTGCTTGACCCTAAACTCCCTGATGGCAGATGGCAACTGAGGAAATTTTCTGTTGGAAATCTGTATATATCCATAATTGTGGTGCATTCCACAAAAGAGACAAAACTCACAATGTGTATGTACTTGAAAATTAAAAATTCCTGTGATCACATCAAATACATTCAAACACAACTGAGTCAATGATGGCATACAAACATTTGAAAAAGAAGATGCTTAGATGGTAAGTATTCTATGGCTAAGCATATGCGTGGATTTCTCCTCTTTCTTTCTTTCTTTCTTTCTTTCTTTCTTTCTTTTTTTCTTTCACCATCTCTCTATCTCTGTATCTATCCATCCATATACAACTGTCATGGAATGAACTTGTGAGTGAAAAAAGGAGAAAGTCTGAAGAAACAGACTTTGAAAATCTGCCAGTCTCTAAATTTATGCAAACATTTGAGGTTTCTCCAGATAGTTACCATCTAAGCCAGGGGTAGGCAACCTTTCCTCTTTAAGGGCCAAGGGACTTCAGCTCCCAGAAGCCTCAGCAATATTGGCCAATAGTCCCATGTTGGCCATTAGCTCCTGGGATTCTGGGAGCTGAAGTCCCTCGGCCCTTAAAGGGGAAAGGTTGCCTACCCCTGATCTAAGCATTAACCAACCAGCTAAAATATAATTACTCTTCATCTTTTACAAATTCTTCAAAACAACAGATCTTATAGTCATTATTGCTAATGGCACTCGGCTAAAATCCAGGAATTCCTATTCAACTAGCTCATATTGTTGTTGTTGTTGTTGGAAACCCTGGAAAGTTCTTAGCAAAAAGGAAACCAAACAAATTTCTCACCTGATCTTAATCTCCAAACTTATGCACCATCCCCCACTTTTTATTGTTCAAAGGAAGTTGTACTACTTACTCTGTGGTTTTGAATTGCGTCTATGTCCATGTGGTTCAGGTGCTGTTGAAACTAATGAGCATGTCCTACTCTATTGTCAATTTTATAGGGATGCTCGTCATCAATTGATTAGCCCATTATTAAGTAAATGTCCAGGCAAATCCGATTCTTTTTATTTACGCTTCTTATTAGATAATAAGGAACATACAGTATCTCATATGATGGCCAAATTCTGTTATATTGTTTGTAAAACGCGACCTCAATTGATAAATGGACATTCTATTACTGTTTAGTTAAATTTGACCGATAATTATAAATATATAGTTTACTTTTTAGTTTGCATATTAATTTATACTAACTGACAAGTTCCTGTGGGGAATTGCTGTATACATCTAAGATGTGTTTTATTGTTATCTTGTGCTGACCGAATGGTCGTAATAAAGAAATAAATAAATACTTACTCTGTGGTTCATCTGAAACATTGATGCTGAGGTCCTACATGCTTGTGTCATAAGTGCTGCAGAATTCTGCTACAGGTCCATTGCCACCAACAGCAGGGCCTATCATATTTTTGCAATAACCTCCTGCCCACCCATGGCCATTCTGTGACAGGTGGGGGAGAGGGGGATCAGAGAAGCATTTGGCTGTGCTCCCATAGCCACACACAGACAGGACATCTGCTATTAAGATCCACTGGAGTCCTTCAAGGTTCTCAGCAGATGTTGTCATCAGTCTCTGTCTGGCTATAGGAATGTCATAGAGTCATAGAGTTTCAGTCTCTTGTGTCTCCCTTTTTGTGGATGGGATGTATTTTGATCTCTTCCAATATGTTGGCCATCATTTTGTTTTCCATATCTGTTGACATATATTGGTTAGTACTAGAGTTGACTCTGCCTGTGTAGATTGCAGCACTTCAATTGTTCCTTGTGATTGGTTTTCACTATTTTTCTTAGTGCAGTTTCTACCTCATTTTTTAGAATTTGGGATTCATCTTCAGGTGGCTCTTTGTTCTATGTGTCCTTAATTTTTCATCTCTTTTGTATAAGTCTTTCTATATTGCATCCAACATCTTTGTATTCCTTCCTTGTCTTGAATTATGTTATTTTTATTGTCATAGATTTTCCCAGTCCTTGGTTTGAACTTTCCTTTGATTTCCCAGATCTTGTGAAGTAGATCTCTTGTTCTTCGTTTTTAGTTGTTGTCTTCTATTTCTCTGCATTGGTCATTGTAGTAATTTCTTTATCTTTCCTCAAAAGTCATTGTACTGTTGCATTCATGATTCTTAGTTTGTTCCTGTCTCCCTTTTGTTTTTCTTCTCTTCTTTTCTTAATTGCTTGTACTGTTTTTTCTGTCACCCATGGTTTTTTCCCCTTTCTTTTTGTTTATCCAAAGTGTCTGTCTGCATTCTTCTTTTATTATATCCCTGGCTTCAGACCATAGGTCCTCTGGTTGTCAGTCTATTATACTTAGTAATGCAAATCTGTTTTGTTGTTAGTAAATTCTGTTGAGATATTATTTAGATCATATTTTGGTATAAGTGCTGTTTTTATTTTCCTCTTGAGTCTTACTCTTATTTCTGATATGAGTAGTTCATGGTCTGTGCCACAGTCACTGCCTGGTCTAATCTTGGCCACCAGTATAGAGGTTTCCCATCTTTTGCTTCCAATTATATAGACTATTTGACTTTTATGTTGACCATCTGGTTATGTCCATGTGTATATCCCTCTTTCTGGTTGTATGAAGAATGTGTTTGAAATAAATAGGTTATTGGCTACAAAAGAAATCTATCAGATGCTCACCTGCTTCATTTTTTTTTTTTTTTTGGCCTAATTCAAATCTGCCTCCTCTTTTTGATTCTTCTTTGCTTCCAACTTTTGTGTTCTACTCTCTAGTGATCCATTTGATATCCTTTGTTGGTTGCTGTCAATTTCTTCCTGTACTCCTTCATAGAATCTATCAATTTCTTCGTGTTCTGCCTCTGTGGTTGGTACATATCCTTGAATTACAGTGATATTCATAGGTTTACCATGGCACCTTACTGAAATGATTTGGTCTGATTTTGCATTGTGTCTGCTGACTTCTTTTGCCACATCTTTTCTTAGTATGAAAGCCACCCAATTTCTTCTTGTCTTTTCATTCCCTGGGCTAGCTTATACTGTAGGAAACTGAAAGTATAAAATTCTTCATTGTTGCCTCTCTAGTCAATTGTTCTATCTCCATGCAAAAGTGTAATACCTATCCTTCAGTTACCACTTTAAGTTGTATGTAGCAAAGGGGTCAGGCAAGGTTGTATCCTATCACCCTATCTGTTCAACTTGTATGCAGAACATATTGTAAGAAAAACAGGCTTGGACACAAAAGAGGGAGGGATGAAAATAGGAGGAGGGAATACCAAATCAAAGCAAAGCAGCTTCATTTATATACCGCTTCATATCGCACTATGGGATGTCTAAGCGGGTTACAACTGTACGCTCATTGCTCCCCAACATTCGGGTACTCATTTTAGCAACCTCGGGAGGATGCATGCCTGAATCTATCCTGAGCCCTGGCTAGTATTGAACTCGCAACCTTGTGGTCTATGAGTGAGTGGCTGCAAGACAGGCATTTAACCACTGCACCACCAGGGCTCTTCCAACAATCTAAGACAGGGGTAGGTAACCTAAGACCTGGAGGCCAGATGCGGCCACCCGAGGCCTTTGGACTGGCCCCAGGCCAGTCCTGCCACTGCTGCCACCACCGCCCCCCGCCACCGCCCTCCTTGATGATACTGATTATTGTTGTTGTTACTTGTTCTTGGGGTTTTCTTGGCAAAATCTCCACAGGGGTTTTACCATGGCTTTTCTGGGGCTGAGAGAGTATGCATTTATTTATTTATTTATTTATTTTTGGTGCTTCAGCCCCCCAATTGTCTGAGGGACAGCAACCTGGTCCCCGGGTCAAAAAGGTTGCCAACCCCTGATGTAAGATATGCAGATGACACCATAGTACTAGCAGAAAACCTCACAGACTTGGAACACCTGCTAAGGAAGATGAAAGAAGAGAGTGCAAAGGCAGGCTTAATGTTGAACAAAACAAAAATAATGACCACCAAGGACTAGTTCAACCTAAACAATGAAGAAATAAAAATAGTAAAAGAATCTCATACCTGGGATCAAATATTGATAGAAATGGAGACTGCAGCCATGAAATCAGAAGAAGATTAAGGGGCTATGCAGACTGGCCTAAATGGCTGGCCTGGGGGTGGAGTTGGGGTCAAGCTATCCTGATGCCATGTGCTCATCCGCACGGTGCACAGTGTCAGAATGCCCTGCACACTGCACCAAAAGGGCACGGAAGTGCTGCAGCACTGGCTCTTAGGGTGGCCTTTTGCTGCCCCTAAAAGGAGTGGCATTTTGCCACTCTTTTGGGAGTGGAAAAAGGGAGGATCAGGGCTGCAGCATGCGGTTGCCACAGCCCCAATCCACCATGCCCAGGGGCGGCTCTGTGCTGCCCCTTTAGGCAGGTATGTAAAGGCCCTAAGAATGGGGAGGGCAGCCATGAAAGATTCTAAAATGCAAAGATATACAACTCAGCACATGTTCTAACAAAAGTTAGAATTATACAAGCCATTGTATTCCCTATTATCATGTATGGTTGTGAGAGCTGGACAGCTAAGAAAGATGATAGGAAAAAAATCAATGCATTTGAGATGTGGTGCTGGAGAAGAGTGCTGAGGATCCCATGGTTTTGCTTCTGAAAATGAAACAGACCTACCCATTTGCCCCAACCCACAAGGGTTCAACTTCTGAAGATGAAAGAGACTTACCATAGCTGTGCCCTCATCCAGCTTAGTCTGACAGCCATCTGATTGCTTCACAGTAACATTAAGGAGAGATACATCCAAGTCCTAAGGAAAGGAGATGGCTCTGGCTTCTTGCACAAACACAGTTCCTTTCCTGTGTGTCAAAATGAGAGGTTGTATGCACACAGCTGGGCAATACCCTCCTGAAATACAGTTTGCAAGTTGGGTGGGGCTGAGGCAGTGTGCTTTATAAATCAAGAGCTTTTTCATCATTTGGTTGATGGAAACAAACTTGATTTCTTTCTTAAGACTGCATCAACTGCAAGATCTGACACTGATTTATGACCTTGGACTGTTTCTTGACCTTCTTATCTGGTACTTATGGGCTTTGCTTAGATTTATGGCTTCTGATTCTAGACTGTTTATAGTTTTTTGTGAGTTTTTCAAGCTGTGTGACCATCGGCTAACACCATGCCAACAAACTATCAGATCAGAATGCACAGGGAAGCCATCAAAATCCACAAACACTTGGACAACTTGAACAGGAAAGAAGAAACCCTAGAAGTAAACAAAGTTTGGCTACCAGCCCTGCAAAATAGGAAAATCAGCACTCAGCAAATACAAATGGGAAACCACCCAGAGTCAGGGGCTTTCCCAGTAGACAATTAACACCAATTACAATAATCCTCGTTTGCATATCCTCCTACCCTGAGGCCCTACCATCAACACAGAACAATACACATCAACAACAGAACAATATACAGTTTACATGGGAATCACTCCTCCCTACTCAGGGACTCACAGTATATATATATATATATATATATATATATATATACCCACTCTCTTCCATTCCAGCATTCTCTGAAGATGCCAGCCACAGATGCTGGCGAAATGTCAGAAAGAAACTCTTATAGAACATGGCCACACAGCCCAAAAAATCCACAAAAAACTATGGATGCCGGCCATGAAAGCCTACGACTTCACTCTATGACTTCACTCTGTTTAGTTATTGGATAGTGCTTGGTCCTTCAATTTCTGAACTTCTGGCATGCTGCCTACTGGTGCAGTGTGAGAACATGACAATAATGTTATTTCAAGGTAAATTTGTGAAAGAACTGGATCTAATGGCAAGTAAGGCTACAGACAGCTAGTACTGTATCAAGCTCATTATGAGCCAAGCTAAAATTTGGAAATACTTTTGGCTTCCTCTTTAAATGGTATGGCTTTTCCTGAGCCAAAGAGTTATTTTCTGAAAACATATAATTCAGTACCACCAAACCCCTGCCAATGGCTGTTAGGAATTTAGAACATATACTATAACTATTGCAAGGCCTTTTCTCTCTCCTACCACCATCACAGATATATTTTGTAGGGGTAAGAAAGAAAGAGAGACCTCTTGGTGGTTGCTCCTAAATTGTGGCATTCCCTCTCGTTTGAGGCTTGGTTGGCCCAGTATCTTCTCTCCTTCTGCTGGCAGGCAAAGGGCCTTTTATTTAGGCAGATATTGGATTTTTAAGTTGCTGTGGCAGAAAGATCTTATGTTTTCTGCTTTTAACTGTATTTAATGTGTTTGGAATTGTTTCAATTTAGTGTTTTATTACAACCATTTTTTAACATGTATAAAATAGTTTTGTTTTTCTCTTTGTTTTTAACTCAGTGTGAACTCCCTTGGGCCTCATGCTGGGAGAAAGGTGGGATATAAATTAAGCAAATAAAGAAAGAAGAACAAACAGCCATTCATTGCAAATTTTGTATATTATAGTACACGATTCTAGAGGGATGTATCATTATCCAGCAGTCCTCACTGTGTGGTAGCTCTCAGTCCCTATCTTTAAATTGGTGTGGAGGAAGCTTATGATTACTGTCCACTAGATATACCTAATGGTCTAAATATAGTTCCTACTTCCAACTAGAGTAGACACACTGAATTAATTGCTGAACAGTGAGTCAGCTGTAACAGGCTGTGCTGATTTTTGGAGTTCTGCTCACCTGACTTAAATTCTTGAAGCTGTAATAGATGCATATTAGATTGATGTATATTATGAAAATAGGTGCATTCTAGCTCCAGGCCTGTAGCCAGCTTAATTATAATTAAAGATGTAGTTGAAAGCTTGAGAGAAAATTGAAGTAAATGGCTGTCTTATAATAGTCTTGATAGTATAAGGTTACTGATCTGGCACTAGTCTAATGCCTAGCAAAATGCCTGCTCAGTTGCAAACAAGACAAAAGGACATCCAGTAGATTTGACCAATAAATTATTATTATTATTATTATTATTATTATTATTATTATTATTATCCCGCCCCTCTGCAGTGCAATTGGGGCAGCGTACATCAAATTAAAAACATCACAAGAAGTTAAAACAAATCCAAGAACCCATTCCCATTCCCTAACTCACCCACCCCTTAAAAATATATCAAACTAATACAGAGTTAAAATAGCAATGAATAAAAACATACAATACATAAATTAGCAGCCCAAATAAACAAGGCGGTAGAAGAGCAATGGCCAGAGTCTTTATCTTTGTCTTCTGGGCTGGGATATTATTCCTCCTTGCAGATGTACTGACTGATGCAATCAGGACGGCAGGCAGCCAAAGATTCCAAATGTATTGAAGGTTTCTATTTTGATTGGATGAAAAAACTGGGGAGGAGTTGAGATCTATTAGCTGATTAGCTAAACAGAAGCTGAAGAGGGTATAAAACAGATGCCCTTTGACCTGCAAAGCTGCTCCATCTACTCTTGTTCAGCAATCACTGGTAATCCAAACTGCTACATGTGGTAAGATATTCCTTTCTTGGTAAAGCTTATTGTTTAAAACCCAACAAAATACTGGTGGAGTATTGGTAAACTGACACACTAAGAGAAGGTTTGTAACACTTTGCTACATAATTTTAATGGAGATGAAAATTTGTTATAAGAATATGTCTAGACTGATTCAAGATCTGTAAGCTGTGCCACTGAGGACAACATGTTTATCTATGCTATCTGTTTTATAAGAAATATTAGCATAAAACTTCAACTTGAAACCCTGTTAATTTTCTGATAGTCCAATGTTTAAGAATACTTAAGGGGAATACAGATGTTGATCTGTTTATTGGATAGGATTGGCTCACAACTTTGGAAGTTTTGATGACAACTGCGGCAGCTCTGAGAAAATCCAAGCAGATTTAGACTGACAGGTAGAAGGCAAAGAATTTTCAAAAATCTAAAAAAATCGAAGTGAAGGAACCATACATGTGTCACAACACCTTTGTGAATGCTATTAATTCAGTAGATCAATTCTAATTGGAACTAGCCATTGTTGATACCTATTGGATTCAAGATGTAATATTTGCACACTTTTTTCCCCATCAGTGTTAAAGATGGACAATCCAATATGTGATATATTCTAATCTAATGCAGAGACATACATCCTGCTGATTTCTAGCTATGGATTGACTGACCACTGTGTGTGACCAAGCACGGTTGAACATACACTTAATTCTGATCCAGATTGGGCGGGTTCAGAGAGATACTATAAAGCAGGGGTAGGCAACCTTTCCCCTTTAAGGGCCAAGGGACTTCAGCTCCCAGAAGCCTCAGCCATGTTGGCCAATAGTCCCATGTTGGCCAATAGCTCCTGGGATTCTGGGAGCTGAAGTCCCTCGGCCCTTAAAGGGGAAAAGTTGCCTACCCCTGCTATAAAGTATCCAAATTGAAATAGAGTTCTTCTAGAGTGGACCAGATCTGCATCCAAGCCATGTGAGTGAATTAGTTTCAGACATGGAGACATGTTGTTGCTGCACCAATGCCTCATTTCAAAACACATTATAATTACTTCCCTAAAACAGATTTCCATGAAAATGATGCTTTCTATCTCAGCTGTTTCAATGTGTCATTTTTATTCTGGCTTTGGGGTTATTGGGGGGTCTATGAAAGATAATAGTGAGAGAATCCTTTAGGGTTTTGGATGAAACACTTTCCAATAGATATATTATTATTATTCAGTGCTATGCAACATGGAATGTTTTCCTTCCCTCACTTAGAGTATCACTTGATGCAAATAACATTAAATTTACCCAAAAATGGGCATAACATAAAAGTAAACCATGTCAGTCAGTACATCAGAAAAGGGTTGACAAATGTTATTGTACAACATCAGTACAATCATAGTTTATCCATTATATCACATGAGGCTGGAATTTGCACTAGAAAATGCTAGTAATATGAATCCTGCAGGGGAATTTGTTTGATTACATAGACGTTTGATTCAAAAGTGATCTAGTGATATCCTTTAAAGATTTTTTAAATGTATACCAATACATTAAAAATGAACAAAAATAACACATTTGTCTGTATGGAAGAGAGAGGAGAATAAATCAACTGAAATTTTATTTGTATAGTTTCCCATTGTTAAAAAAAAACTTTTCACTTACAGCTTTAATTTAGTGAAGTCAAATGACTCTTTCCACCCTAGTGTTAATTTAAGAATCCTGCAGGAATCTGCCCTGTTAAATTTAGTAAAGGTGATAAATTTCAGAATTCAGAATTTCAGATTTTTCTATTTAGCATTCTAGGCCATATTACAAGCCCAAGCCTGTAAATGTGCTGTAAGGCATTTTATGTTCCAGTTCCAATGCAGGAATATCCAGATCTTACATATGAACCATAGGAAGCATATCCTGTCACTAGCCTATCTCTGTTACTGCATGTTTTCCCACATTTTTTACCAATGTTACATTATAGAGTTGGAAGAGACCACAAGGGCCATCCAGTCCAACCCCCTGCCATGCAGGAACTCCTAATTAAAGCATCCCTGATAGATGGCCATCCAGCCTCTGCTTGAAGACCTCCAAGGAAGGAGACTCCACCACACTCCGAGGGAGTGTGTTCCACTGTCGAACAGCCCTTACTGTCAGGAAGTTCCTCCTAATGTTGAAGTGGAATCTCTTTTCTTGGAGCTTGTACGCATTGTTCTGGGTCCTAGTCTCTGGAGCAGCAGAAAACAAGCTTGTTCCCTTCTCAATATGACATCCCTTCAAATATTTGACTTCCGGGTTGGAATGGTGGACCGGTGAGACACGTTCCTCATTGTCTCCGGAGGGAACCATCTTGCCAAAGGTGGAGGAGGTTATAAATGATATTAAAAAACCAAAAATAGTCCCCCTGGTAAGGGAGTCTCAGAGGGTGAGTTGATAACTGCAGGAGAGAGAGAGAGTTGAGGAGGGAAAAAGAAGAGGAAGATGACCTATAAGTCTGCAGTCTGCAACGGTTGCCACGTCCACCTTTTGACTTTCCCCTGTTTATGGGGCTGAGGGACACCGGCAACTTTTTAATTTTACATGTGTTGAGGTGAATTTTTATTGATTTTTATTACTATGGGAGTTTGGACACCAGGGTGGAATTAGCACTTTTCATCTGGCGCTACACTCCTTCAAATAGGACATTTGTCTATCCTCTTTTTTTGGTATTTTGTGGACGTTTTGATTTTTTATGTTTGGTCCTTTTGGTTTTTTTTTATTATTATTAAAGGCAAGACTTAGAAGAAAAGAATAATTAAGGAAAAGACTTTTTATAAGTTTGGAAAAGCTCTATCAGTAATCATCGACACCTGAACAGAGCTGAGGGTTTGTTTTTTTCTTTGAGAGGGTCCGTTTCGCTTACCTGAAAGGAAGCGCTATATTTCTTAGTGTTTCCTGGGAGTAAGAGCGGAAGGGGCTTCTCCTTTTCCTGCTGGTGTGAGGCGGTCCAGGAAGTGAGAGCGAAGCCGAAGAGACTGCTGGGAATTGTAGTTTGAACATTTTTGATGTAGATGCCCGCTGCTAAGGAAGAAAAATAGACCACAGTTTTTGAGTACTGCTGGGCAAGAATTAAGGAGCAGCAGCTGTTAAAAGGAGAGGCAATCTGACATTGGCTGCCTATGGTTTGCCCATTGTTTGTTGCTGGTGATTAGCTGCTTGCTGGTTGTAATCCTTGGCGGCAGTTGAAGCAGAGGCAGGGAAAATCTGATTTAGAACTAAGGAGAAGAATTGCACCTGGGTCGGAGCTGCCGAAGCTCATAGATGGAAGCTTGCTGGTGATATCAGAGGTGCTTCAGAGCGACAAGGACCTGGAGGCATCGGTATGAAAATCTGAACTGATACGCCCTAGGATTGGGAGAAGTTGGAATAGCTGGAGACTGCTCTAAGGTCGCTGTGAATTGGATCCGGAGTGTTTATTTTTCTGTTTTTTTTTTTCTCTACACATTGCACTGTGGTATCTCCTGAGATTTTCTGGTATTTGGATTATTTGGATAACCCTTTTTAGGGTGTTCTAAAAATATTTGTACTGCTTTGACATTAAGCTTTCAATCTAAAGTAACCTTGGGTTATTATTTTTAGTTGGAAATTAGAATATATTTCTTTGTCTATAGATCTGCTTTGCTTGATAATCGGGTTTACATCCCTGATTAATATATTATTGTTATTAGTTTCTGGTTTAGCCAATATAATAACATATCCTGTTTTATTTTCTTTTATTCTGGAAAATAAATGGCCACTGGAAAAATGGGGGTGCAAACTCAGGCACAGTTGCAATCTTTAACTGCCCGTAGAACATCAGTGGAACAAATTAAAACAATGGATAGCAACTCCCAGATTCTTGAGGAGATCAGGAAAATCAGATCCGAACTTGGGAAAGAAATTCAAGACCTAAGGCAGGAAATGGCCGATTTAAGGGGGGAATTGAAGAAAGAGCTCAGAGAAGATTTAAAGGGAGTGAGTGGTTCCCTCGATAAGGTTTCACTAGAAATTAATAAGATTAAAAATAAGATGGAAAGGATTGAAACTAAACACGAATCTTTTGAAAGTAATCTAAAAGAAATTAGACAGAAGCAGACAGAAATTATTGATGATGGGATAATTAAAGATTTACGGGCCAGGGAAAAGGCAGTGAAGATAAGAGGAATTCCCAAGCAAGGAAGGGAGAATTTGCTGGAAAAGGTATCTCAAATAATAGGGGCATATATGGAGATTGCTCCAGAATTGTGTGTGTTGGAGATTGATAACTTGTACAGATTGAACTCATTTGTGGCAAAGCAAAAACAGGTGCCCAGAGATGTTATGGTGGTTTTTGTCCGGAAAAATATGAGAGACTCTCTATTACAGAAATACAGGGATACACCATTACAGTGGGATGGTAAGGACTTATTTTTGTATAAGGATATACCTTCAGCCATCCTGAAAAAAAAGACAGGAATATAAGCTTTTAACATCTACACTTAGGGAAAGATAAGTGGTTTATAGGTGGCTAATTCCTGAAGGACTTATTGTGTGGTTCCAAAAGAAAAAGATTGAAATTAGAACGATACAGGAGGCTAAGGACTTTCTTAAATTCTTAAAAAGAAGAGACCAAAAAGATGAAGAAAGAGAAGAAAAGGGATTGAGGACTAACGATGCAGAGACTAAAGGAGATAAAAAAACATCCCAGGGAGGGAAAGAGAACTCCTTGTTAAATCTGGATAAGGAAGGAGAGGCAGTGAGGACGAAGAAAGTAAGGAAACAGACAGATTCAGAAAGTGTACGATCTAATCTTGAAAACCGTTCAGATACAGTCCCAGATAGTGAAAGTGAAGGTGAAAACAACGGTAAATTGGGCAAATTGGGTATTGACGAGGAGGGGCAAGAATTATAATTATAAAGTGAAATAAGAAACCTATCAGGATTCTTTTAAGAAATTTACAGTTTAGGTTGACATATTAGATTTGAAATGTCTCATAATAATAATATATATGACAACTTAAGAAGTGTGAATAATTTGAGAATTGTTTCATTAAATGTGAAAGGAATGAACAGTTGTGCAAAAAAGAGGAAGAGTCTTTCAGTACCTAAAAAAGATCAAAGCAGAAATTGTGTGTTTGCAGGAACATCGAATTAGAAAAGATTATGTAAAACTATTACAAAATCGGAAGTTAGGTAAATTATTTGTTTCGGCTGCAGGAAAAAAACAGAAGGGTGCGGCTATATATGTTAAAGAATCTTATGATGTGGAAGAGGTCCTGAATGATAACAGAGGACATTATATTGGTTTGCAAGTGGTCTTAGAAGGGAAAAAAATTCTTGTGTTGAGTGTCTATGGTCCTTTAGTTAAACAAGGGAAATTTTATGGAAAATTGTTGAATAAAGTTGAAAATCTGTCCTTTGATTCTTGTATATTTATGGGAGATTATAATGGGGTTATTTATCCCCAATTAGATAGATTTTCATCAAAGAAAATTAGGAATAACCAGGGTAAACTGCCCCTTAAGTTTTTTGATATCCTGGATAGATTGGAACTTCTTGATATATGGAGAGAATTAAATCCCGGTAGGAAGGAATTTTCTTTTTACTCGGACAGACATTCCTCCTGGGCAAGGATAGACATGATACTTGTGTCTAAAAATATTTCTCATTTGGTAATGAATGTAAGAATAAGCCCCAGAGTAATATCAGACCATGGTTTAATTTCTCTTGAAATAAAACAAAGAGCTAAAGAACACTGTTGGCGGTTAAACAACAACCTATTAAACAATGATAAAATCTCTAAAGACGCCTTAACTTGTTTACAAAACTATTTTAATGAAAATCAAGATAAGGATACTTCAGTAACTATCATATGGGAAGCTGCAAAAGCAGTTCTGAGAGGCTTTTTTTCTGGAAAGAAATAGTTATTTGAAAAAGAGAAGGGTACAAACCTTGAAGGTATTACAAGAAACATTAAAAGAGAGAGAAAATCTGTTAAAACAATACCCGAATAACCGTAACATAGAAATAGAAATTAAGGATCTAGAGTTACAGATAGCAACACAGCTCTCAGAAGAGAGACAAAAGGAACTCAAGTTTATGAAACAAAAACTCTTTGAAGGAAGCAATAAACCTGGCAAATGGTTGGCTCATCAGCTGAGAAAAGAAAGAATAAGAAGACAAATTGTAGGTTTAAGAGATCAGGGTAAGAAATATACTGAACAAGAACAGGTGAAAAAATTGTTTATGATTTTTATAAACAATTGTATAAAAAAGAGGAGGAGATATCTAATGAAGCCATTTTTGAATATCTGGAGAGCTGTAATGTGACTACCTTTGATGCGACTCAGAAAGAGCAGTTAAACAAACCTATAACTACCCAGGAAGTTTTAGAGGCCATTAAAAAAATTAGATCAGGCAAGGCATTGGGACCAGATGGCTTTCCTGTAGAGTTCTATAAAAAGTTCGCAGGGCAGGTAGCTCCTGTTTTGCGTGAAGTGATGAATGAAATACTTGAGGGGAAGTATCCGCTAACATGGGCACATGCAAACATTGTTATTACCAAAAGAAAACAAAGACACACAAGATATCGGCAATTATAGACCTATCTCTCTGCTGAATGCAGATTATAAGATCTTTGTCTCCATTTTAGCAGAGAGATTGAAAAATATTTTGAAGGATTGGATTCACAAAGATCAATGTGGTTTTTTACCACAGAGACAAATAAAAGATAATTTGTGTGTAGTACTGAACTTGATTGAGATCCATGAAAAAAACATTGATAAAAAATTGGTTATGACCTTCATTGATTTTGAGAAGGCCTTTGATAAGGTAGACTGGTCTTTTCTTTTTCTGGTTCTGGAAAAAGTGGAGGCTGAGAAGAACTTTATCAAATGGATTAAGGCCATATACGATATTCAAGAAGCGAGAGTAATAGTTAATGGGGAAAGAACAGAGAAAATACGAATTTATAACGGGACTAGACAGGGATGTCCGTTGTCCCCTTTATTGTTTCTCATGGTAATAGAAATACTTAATAATAAGATCAGAGTTGAAAAAAAGATTGTAGGGATAAAAAGTAAAGGATATGAATTGAAGCTGCGTGCTTACGCAGATGATCTTTTGGTGACAGTAGCTGATCCTATTGATAGTATAGAATGTCTTGTCAATATCTTAAATGAATTTTGTAGAGTATCTGGTTTAAAAATTAATAAAGAGAAAACTTCTGTATTATCTATGAATGTTTCTAAAGATGAGGAAGCTAAAATTAAAGAAATTTCAGGATTCCAGATTTGTAAGAAGGTAAAATACTTAGGGGTTACATTGACCAGTAAAAACGTGGACCTCTACAAGAATAATTATGAGGAGATGACAAGGGCGGTGGTTAAAGATCTAAAACTATGGAGTCAACTACAATTATCATGGTTGGGGAAAATTTCTGTTATAAAGATGAAAATCTTACCCAAATTCATGGTTTTTTCCCCAGAACTTACCAATAATCACCAACTTTAAACTATTTAAAATCTGGCACAAAGAAATCTCTAAATTTGTTTGGGGCGGGAAAAAGCCCAGAGTGAGATTTAAACTTTTACAAAATAAGTCTAATAGGGGTGGACTTGCTTTGCCTAATTTACAAGTTTATTATGCAGCCTGTTGTTTGGTTTGGTTGTTGGAATGGTTTTTGTTGGATAATGAGGGGATCTTAGCACTTGAAGGTAATGGACTTAGATTTGGGTGGCATGCTTATTTATTTTATGGAAAACATAAGGTACACAAAGATTTCGGGAATCACTTTATACGTAAATCCTTATTTAATGTTTGGCTAAAGTATAAAGAGAGAGTCAGTCCGGATTTACCTAGGTGGGTGTCAATTCACGAGGCTTTTCATCAAAGGGAAGTTATAAAACAAGGGAAGTGGATTATATATGATGATTTATTGGAGGTGAATAAGCTGGATGGAAAGCTATGCTTCAAAAAACATCAGCAAATAATAGATGAAGGCTATACGTGTGGTTGGCTCCTACATAGACAGTTGAGAGAGAGGTTTCTCTCTGATCAAAAATTAATTGGTATTAGAAAGGAAAGGAGTGAATTTGATGAAGTTATCGGTTCGGAAAAGAGACATAAAATAGCGAGGCTTTACGAGTATCTTATGAACTTTGAAATGGAGGAGGAGTTAATCATGGATATGATGATTAAATGGTCCCAAGATCTAAAATATAATATTAATCTGGATCAATGGGAGAAGTTGTGGAGAAATAGAGTTAGATACTCCCCCTGCTGTGATCTTAGGGAAAACAATGTGAAGATGCAATTTAGGTGGCATCTTACCCCAGCCAAAATCGGAAGAATATATAAAGGTACATCAAATAAATGTTGGTGATGCAAGAAAACAACTGGAACTTACATGCATATGTGGTGGTCCTGCAAAAAAGTCCAGAAATACTGGAAAAAAATTCATGGTATTATTGAAAAAAATTTACATTCAAAATTTAATTTGGATTCAAAGTTTTATTTATTGAGCTTATGTGAAAACTCGGATTTTGAAAGTAAGTTTGGGAAATTGATATTTCATCTGACAACAGCGGCCAGGATGGTTTTAGCAAGTATGTGGAAATCGGAAGAAATCCCAGCGGTCGAGCGTTGGTTAAATAGACTTTGTGAAATTGAGCAGATGGATGTGCTTACCACTACATTGAGGGCATAATGTAGAAATAAGCAAGAGGATTTGGAAACCGTTCAGGGACTATATGAATGGATTATATAAGGTTAAAGATAATTAAGGTTAAAATGAATAGTTGAATATTTTAGTTAAGAAGCTAAGGTGTCTACTGGTTATAGCTGGTTTAAGCTATCTAAGTTATGGAGATAGATTATAAGTTAGTTCTAAGTTTAATAATGTAAATTGGAGATTGAGGTTAATTGTTATAGGAAGCTTAGCTTCAGGTTTTCATATTGAAAAGGGTACTGAAAAGAATTTTTTTTAAGGACCGGGCTCCTTCTCCAGGAAGTTTTGTTTATTATCTGTAGTGTTTGTATTGTTATATAATATGTTATTGTAGTAGTGTATTGTTTTGTAAGTTATATATTGTATATGTATGCCATTTATGTAGATAGATCTGATAGATAAATGTCTTGTTTGTAATTGTAGTATGTTTTATGTATTTTGTATACTGTTATTAATTGTATGTGGTTATTTTAATCAATAAAGTATTAAAAAATAAAAAAAATATTTAAACGCGGCTATCATATCACCTCTTAACCTTCTCTTCTCTAGGCTAAACATCCCCAGATCCCTAAGTTGTTCTTCATAGGGCTTGGTTTCCAGACCCTTCACCATTTTAGTTGCCCTCCTTTGGACATGCATCAGATTTTCCACATCCTTTTTGAATTGTGGTGCCCAGAACTGGACACAGTATTCCAGGTGAGGCCTGACCAAAGCAGAATAGAGTGGCACTATTAACAGCAGCCACCAGTTGCATTACTTGGGCAGCCAGTTCTTGTTTTTGCTGTTTTAGTGCATCCATTATACCTGCCTGAAGAGATTTATGAGGCAGCTGACAAGATTGTCCTATTTACCTCTTCCAAGGACAGCACCACAGAGGGGTAAGCAAAGGAGTAGTCAAGAGTCCATTCGAAAAGTCACACACAAGAGTCCAGTACTTAACAGAAAAGGGAGAAGCCAAAGCATAGTCACAAGGCAGTTCCAGAGGTCAGAAAACAGGACTCTGATAGCAGAGAACAAGATACACAGCAACTAGGGAAGGCTACAAGACTGATTGTCAGCTGCAGGGAATCATAACAGTTGTAACTTTTTTAAAAGCCTCAGCTGATTGTGATTAGCTCTCCTTTTGGCTTCTAGTCTAGATGAATGCCTCAAGGATTCTTTGTCTTATCTTCACTACACAGGTCCTAGAACCGGCAGCATAGAGTCTGTTTCTCCCTCTGCAGCCTCCTGCATCTCCTCTGAGACTACAGAGCCTCCAGATAACCCTGGGTCTGTCTCCTCATCAGGCTCAGAGTCTGCCTCTGCCTCTGCCTCTAAAGCAAAGTCAGACCCAGGGCAGTCAATGACAGGGAAACTGTTAATGTTTTTCATTTATGATTGTAAATCTGCAGGAAGTAAAAAACACTCCCATGCTCTCTCAATCTTGATCAACCTATCCAAAACATGGATCATCAGTGAGAGCACACATACCAAGTGCTCCACACTCTCCCATCAGGACAAGATCATGGGAAATACCTGTAAGAATTGCCAAAATAGGTCAGAAATGTCTAAGTGCCAAAACAGACACTTGTATCTTTAGACTGGAAGTGCAAAAATGTATGAAACCACTGTCATTCTTGCAATACAAAAGTGGGGTCACCCCCGTTTCCTCTGCACAGGCATAAGACACTAATGCTACAACCTACCAAGGTGTAGAATGTAAAAGTGTTATTTTGCCATTTTTAAAGTGTTAATAAAACATAATTGTACAACTGTGCAGAACAATAGGTCATCATAATGCTATTTTCTTCATTCTTTGCCAATAATGGAATAATAATGGTTTAATAGTGGAATTGTAATGGAATTGGCTCTAGTGTGATAATGTCCTATGATTCCCGTCACCATGGGCAATGCATTACTAATGCAGACCAAAACATCTGCTGGCCCAAAATTACAACACTAAATTTAAATCAACACTATATATATATTTAAAAACAAAACAATTAATCAAAGAGCTGAATAAAAATGCCTGCCTGCCAGTGGAAGTGGAGGAGAGAGTGGGCTAATCTAAACTCCTGTGTAAATGTAATCAAGTAACATGTTGGCTTGTAGTGACTTCATGAATTTCATAGGGTTTTCTCACATATGCTAAAGCTCTATTCATTGATCCACTTTTTAAAAAAAAAAAATATTTCAAACTTACATTCATTCACATATATACCATTACATCTACTTACATAAAAGACAAACAAAACACCACTAAAAAGAAAAACAAGACAATATAACATAACTAAACATAATATAAACATATAACTATAACATAACATCTTGCATCTTCTCCTACATTCCACATACTACATTAAAAACAACCGTATTTCATCTTTCAGCCAATTTTCTTCTCTATAGCTTATTATTTATCTGCTTTTCAATTCCTTAGTTGCTTATAATTGTTTCCCTGGCTAATTATTACAGAACTGGCCTAATATATTATATCCAAATGTCCCATTATCCATTTCCCATTTTATATTCTAATCTTATATCTAGTTCTGTCTAATTATTTTCTTATAATGTATCTTATACATATGTTCCGTTAAATATACAACATATATGATAAAGTTTAACTATGTAATTTTCTATTTATACTTTTTATAACCATTAATCTTACTGTTCTTAACAATTTGTTGATACAATATATATCATATTCTTAATCTTTTCTATATAATCTTTATTCCATTGAAATCGTTTCTTCAGTCAGGAGATTTGGCCATTTTTTTTTCCATATATGCTATCACTTCTTTCCATTCATTCTTCTCTTGTTTGCAGAATAGTTAGTTGTAATGTTACAGAATAGTGAAGGAATATACAATTTAATGTTCATCTTGTTTTTTAGATGTCTATCTGTAATGTGACAGGGTTTAGTGTAATGTGACTGCATTCAAGTTACTGTGATATTTTTATCTGTTTTATGTATATAATTTTATTAATTTTATGAATCAATTATGTAAACTGATACTGAAGTGGGTCTTACTATTAATTTACATGTCAGGAGAATTCTATCTCACAGGATAAACTTTTTCTATACACCTTTACTATATAATGCTACATGATAAATTTCTGATGTATTTTTGTACACGGCAGACAGAACTAGAAATTGACAATCCTAATTGTCCCTGCATTCCAATCTCATATCATGATTTGAAATGTTACATTATATAGAGCTTGAGTTAGAAGCTTATCTTGGTATTTATAACTAATGGCCTTTCAGTGGAAAAAAAAAAGTCTGTTTCTATCCATTACAGAAGCACAAACAGTGGAAATGCAGAAACATAAGACCTGGAAGTGCTTGGCAGCTGAAATGAAATGTTTTTAAAATGTTCAGAAGCTTCCCATTTCTCTCCTTCTCTCTACCTCTTTTCAGACTCTACATAAACATAGAAAGAAGAGTTTTAAATAGAAGTAACATATGTCTAAATGACAGTTTTATTCATAAATGGCTAGATTTGAGTTAGATTTTTCCCACCATATGCCAGCTAGCAGCAGCAGAATTCTAAATGCCAGTCAGGCAATACTTTTTTGTTTCTCAGCACTAATATTTAGCATTATTATTTTGAATAGTTGTGTTTTGTGTATTTTTTTTTTTTAAAAAAAACTCAAATGATTTGTCCTGAGGTGAATCTGAGAGAAGCTCTGAAGTTGCTGTAGACAGCTTGACATTTGTTCAAATTAAACCCAACAATTTACACACTCACAGGGAAATTAAGCCTTTAAAAGTAGAATGTGCAGACAGAATTTTCTGAAGGGTGGAACATTATCCCAAACCTATGTCATCTAGGAAGGGAATACATGTATGGTAAGCTGTCATACTTTGGGCACATTATGAGGAGGCATGGCTCATTAAAAATGATTATAAGGGGTTGCAGACTGCCAGAAATAGTGCAAATTGAGTCCTCTTTTAGGGTTAGGGTTAGTGCTAGGGAATCATGGGAACTGTATTTTATTGTGGCACCAGAGCTCTCTGACAGAGAAGGCTCAATGTCTCAGAAAAAAAAAATTCCCATAATTCCGTAGCACTAACCCTAACCCTTAACATGGACTCAATTTGCACTTTTTTCTGGCAGTCTGCAACCCCCCTATAATGCTAGGCAAAGTAGATGGAAGCAGAAAGAGATCTCATGCCAGGCAGGTAGACTCATTCAGAGAGGCTACAGACCTCAGCCTGCAGGACCAGATCAGAGTGGTTAAGGATAGGGAGCTTGTATCCACAGGGTCACCATGAGTCAGGGCCAATTCAAGGGCAGTAAACAACAAGTTGCATTACTACAGTGTGCATAGTCCCCAGACCATAACCTTCCTTGAAGCCAACTAGCTGATTGTAACCATTCACTGGGGGCAGTATAGTAGAGACCAACTTAAATTTATTTTACTGTTATATCAGCCAAAGTTCCTCAGGCAATCCATAGCAGCTTATGTAAGTAAATTCACTCCTTTCATAGAGTCCAATGCTTGTCCTTTCAAAAAGATCTCCTGCTTTTCTCTTCATACTGTTGGACATTGTTGTTACACTAGGGCCTGGCTACATTATTGCCTGAGTTTCGAATGGGGGCTGCTTCTCCTTACACCTTTTACTCCTTGGTTATGTTTTTCCCAGTATCAAAGCCAGTATCAATCAATTCTGAATTGGCTGAGCTGTAGTATACAATTTTGGTGGGGTGGCTTCAGGATTTTTCTGCCTAAGGCAGATCTAAAAATAGCATTCCCTGCTCTTCCAAAGCAAGGTGCTTAGCAGCCAAAGGAAGCTAGCTAGGTTATTTGGCACAGGAGGCAGAAAAATCCCAGAAGCACCAATCCTCATTTCTGTCCATAAAGATACAATAACAACTAAAATGACAACAATTAACTTCTCTTTCATGAAATATCAGCTGTCAGTTCTGCACAGGGGCAGAGGCAGACCTCATTAGCATTGGCTATAGATGCAAATCTTCACATTTCATTCTGTGTATGAAATAATAAGTGTTCTCATTCTTGAACCAGATTTTGAGCATTTTTGTGCATTCATTTATTTTGCATGTTGGGATTTCTCTTGTAAAAAAAATCATTTGCACATAAACAGTTTTGCACAAAAAGCAATTTATGTACAGAAATTGTGTGTGTGTGTGTGTAGGTAGGTGGTACATGCAGAAAATATGAGGAAAATTCCAAAACAACAACACATCAAAAATGCAAAAATTGTTTCTGTGGTTGATAATTTTTTTTCAACACTTTGTTTTGTTTTATCTGCAAGTTAAGAAAACTTTGTAGCTTTTCTTTTATTGCCTTTGTTCCCAGTCACAAGTTAGTATTGCCTAACTTTTCAGTCTGCGCAGACCCTTCCTCTCTACTACCTCAAGCAAAAGGCAGACTGTGTGTTTGTAGCAACATTTCCACTCACTGTGTGTGTGTGTATCTTTCTCTGACAAAGAAGCCAGTGAGCTTCAAAACTTGGTGTGATAAATTTTGTGCCTTTTGTTTAGCCTAATAAAGTTATTGCCACAATGGGATTCAATATACGGAGACACCCTTCTTCAAGGGGAAGGACAAGAAAATTGGTGACCTTTTCATCCCTAACATCACCTTTGTTTAGTCTAGTGTCCATGGGCTGATCACTACTTCTGTAGCAGCTGGGTTTAATTTCTCAAGGGTAAAATTCTTCTCTGGGTACACTGCATTTACTTGTGTTCTTCTCTCAGGTTATTAAAAAAACAAAAACAAATCTCCCTTGTGAAAATGTGATGAAAAGACAGTTTCAGAAAAAGAATGAATGCGTGTATTAGCAAACCAGAAAGCTACAGTGAATTGAATGCTGAGATGAACTTTAAATAATTTTATATTTTTGTTTGTATTTATAGTCATCTTCAATATCTTGATGATTTCTAAAGGTAAGAAACATGGCCTTGTCAGTCTAATTCTGAATTTTGAAGTGAAAAGTCTTCCTGATCTATTTAGTAAACATTCTCATATGATACAATGGCAAGCAGGCTGCTGATCCTTTAGCAATTTAGACAAGCAATATAAACAAAAAATAGCACACATGACTCAGGAAAAAACAAAGCATTTTTCACACCATCCAAACTCAAAGAAGGCCTTGAAAACTTGCCAGAGAGTGTTAAGATATGTTGCTAAGCAGGGCAAAGGAATGCAATAGTGGCAAAATAATGGATTACTTATTCCAATTATTCTTCTAAACCTGGAGACTTAAAAAAATTAGATTTTGTGATTTTAGGTCGTTAAGAACATGGATATAATTCAAGGCATTAAAAATCACCAACAGGAGAAAAACTCTTCCTTGGTGCACCTATATATATATATATATATATATATATATATATACCTATATTTTGAGAAAAAATAAAAATAGTGGTCCTTATCCAAACACACCCACCAATGCCACTGCCTTTCCACAGTAGTGGAGTTCCATGCTCCTGTGAGGCAAGATGCTAGCCATGGTAAATAGATAAAATAAAACCTTCCCATATTTTTTTTCCAAATTATCGTCTAATATTCCTAATAAAAAGATTTCAGGTTTCAATTCAATTTTATCTCTAATATCTCATTGATTATATCTCTAATCATTTTCCAATATTTAATGGCCTTTTTACATTTCCACCAGCAGTGGAAGAAAGTCCCAGGTGACTCTTTACACTTCCAGCATTCATTATTAACCTTTTTATACATTTTTGCTATCTTATCAGAGGATAGGTACCATCTGTAAAACATCTTGTACCAATTTTCTCTTAATCTTTGTGATACTGTGTATTTCAACCCTTTCTTCCAGATTGCTTCCCATTGATTCAATTGTATTGGATGCCCTATATCCCTAGCCCAATTTATCATTGCATCTTTAACCACCTCTTCTTCCATTTGCATTTGCAAAAATTTTTTATACAATAACCCTATTACTTTCTTATTTTTCCCAACCAAAATTTCTTCTAATTCCGTTTTTCTTTCTGCTATGCCTTGGTTTTTAATATCTAATATCGCCTTCTCATATATCTGCCTATACTGAAACCACCCGAGGTTAAACCCTTTCCTCTCCAAAATTTCTCGCTTAGCTATTTTAACTTTCCCTCCTTGTTTATCTATTATATCCTTATATGTCACCCATCTGTCATCTCTGTCCATTTCTTTTCTGTGAAACACCTCTTGTGGGGACAACCACATTGGTGTTTTTTCCATAATCCTATTTTTATATTTTTTCCAAATTTTCAGAAGAGTTTTTCTTATAATATGATTATTAAAAGCCGAATTCGTCTTTTCCTTATCATATGCTAGATAGGCATGCAGACCAAATTTAATTCCTTCTCCTTCTAATTCCAAAATTCTTATATTTTCTAATTTTAACCAATCCTTAACCCAATCCAATGCACAAGCTTCAAAATATATCCTTAAATCTGGTAAGGCCAGTCCACCCCTTTCTTGGGCATCCTGTAGTACCTTGAATCTTATCCTTGGCTTTTTCCCTTGCCATATAAACTTGGAAATGTCTCTATGCCAGTTCACAAAAGGCTCTTTGCTGTTAATAATGGGTAACATTTGAAACATGAATAATATTTTTGGTAAGACTGACATTTTAATTGTTGATATTCTTCCTAACAAAGAAAGTTTTAACCTATTCCAATTCAACATATCCTTTCTAATCTCTTTCCACAATCTAACATAATTATTTTCAAATAGTTCATTTGACTTTTTTGTAATCTGAATTCCTAGATATCTTACCTTTTTCTTTATTTCCATTCCTGTTTTCTCTATTAATTCTCCTTCTTCTTTTATATCTATGTTTTTGGTGAGTATTGCTGATTTCGATTTGTTTATCCTACATCCTGTCATCTCTCCAAATTCTTTCATGATCTCCATTAGTCTCTTTACGTTTTCAGATGGGTCATCCAAATTAACCACTAAGTCGTCTGCATAGGCTCTTACTTTGTATATATATATTTTTTAATTTTTATCCCTTTTAATATATCCTCTTTGTTAATTTTCCTAATTAGTAATTCGATTATCATCAAAAAAATCAATGTTGACAAAGGACAACCCTGTCTTGTTCCCCTATAAATCTGAATAGTTTTAGTTTTATCTCCGTTAATAATTATATGAGCTCTTTGATTCTTGTATATCTCTTTAATCCAAATTTGAAAATTTCCTCCTAGTTCCATTTTCTTAATAATTTCCTGTAATGTTATCCAATTAACCGAATCAAATGCTTTCTCAAAATCAAAAAAATTAATCCCAACTTTTTATCACAATGTTTTTCATAATATTCTATTACATTCAAAATATATCTTATATTGTCCTTCATTTGTCTCCCAGGTAGAAACCCTCTTTGATCTTCACTTATTAGCTCCTTCAAACAATTTTTTAATCTCTTTGCTAGAATTGCTGTAAAAATTTTGTAATCTACATTAAGTAGTGAAATTGGTCGGTAATTTGCTGGGTCTTCTAAATTCTTGTCTTCTTTGGGGATTAATGTTATGTTTGCTTCCCTCCAAGAGTCTGAGACTCCTTCTTGTTTGACTTTGCCAAATAATACTTGTAAATATGTACCTATTTCATTTTTAAATGTTTTATAAAAAGTTGCTGGCAGTCCATCCGGACCAGGGGTCTTACCCTCCTTGCTCTGTAGGATAGCTTCTATTACTTCTTCCTTTGTAATTTCTTTATTTAATTGTTCTTTTTGTATCTCATTTATAATTGGTATCTCTTCACTATTCACGTATTTCCCTAATTTTTCTTTATCTATTAGGTATTCCTTATATAACCTGCTATAAAATTTATAAAATACCTCTTTAATCTTTTCGTGTTGTGTAAAAATATTACCCTCTTCACTAATTTTGATTATTTGTTTTTTCTCTCTGTCTTTCCTTAATTTTTGTGATAACCATCTGCCCACTTTATTCGCATGCTCGAAATGATTTTGCTTTAATATTTTAAGTTTACCTTCAATTTCTTTAACCATTTCTAGTGAGACTTGCTTTTGTAACATCTTTATCTCTTTCATTACTATTCTATCCTCTGGATTTTCTTTTAGTCTCCTTTAGTTTTAATCAATTCCTTTAACATGTACATTTTTTCTTTTGTTTTTTTGTAATATTGCATTTTGCTGTATAAAAAACCCCTTAAAACTGCTTTAAAGGTATCCCAAACCACTACATCTCTTATACCTTTATTTACATTTTCTTCAAAAAAGTTTATAATTGTCTTCCTTGCTTTTTCTACTATACCTGGGTTTTTAAGTAATTCCTCATTTAATCTCCAACTTCTTTCCTTCCTTATCTCTTTAAATTCCAAAATTAGTGGGTTATGATCTGAAATCATTCTTGGTAATATTTCTATTTCTGTTATTTCATCCAACAAATTTTTACTAGCTAAAATTAAGTCTATTCTTGCTAGGGATTTATGCCTATCTGAGTAGAATGTAAATCCTTCTGATTGGTTATACAAATGTCTCCAAGTATCAACTAATAATAAATCTTCCATCATTTTAAACATTGTCTTCGGTAATTTCCCCTGTTTCTCCCCTATTTTTTTCCCAGATTTCCTATCCATTTTAGGTTCCAGTACTCCGTTGAAGTCCCCTAATATCACAATATTTTCATATTCAAACTCATTTATTTTCCTATTTAAACCATCATAAAATTTCCCCTTATTTTCTTGAGGTCCGTATACTCCCACCACTAAATTTTTTTTCCCATTCTCTATAATTTCTACTCCTAACCATTGGCCTCCTTTATCTTTAAAGATTTCTTTAGAGTTCCATTGACCATTCACATATATAATTACTCCCTTTTTCTTTTTATCTATTGAGGTTATATATTCTTTACCTAGTTTTTTATTTTTGATTAATCTAGCATCTTTCATCCTTATACGTGATTCTTGTATACAAATTAAGTCACATTTTTGCTTTTCTAGGAATAAGAAAACTCTCTTTCATTTTTGTGGTGAATTCATTCCTTTAATGTTCAGTGATAAAAATTTCATTATGCTAACTTTTTTATTTTATTTTATTTTTAATATTTTCCCTTTTTCTCCAAACTTTCTTGATCTCACCTAAGATAAACTTAATTTACAATGAGAGAACAATGGGGAGAAAATCTTTCACTGTATCTAATTATCTTTTCAACCTATCTCTACTACTTGTTTCTCCTCCTCCTCTTCCTCTTCCTCCTCTTCTTCCTCTGTATCCTGTTTCTTAGATTCTTTTTCTTTCTCTCTTTCCTTCTTATAAGCTTCTTGCAGCCTTGTCCTTTCCAGTGGTCTCTTTCCGTACCTTTCCTCCTTTGGACTGCTTTCTTTTTCTCCTTCAATTTCTTTTCTATATTTTTTCCAAAAATCACATGCCTTTTCTATTGTGTTTAGTCTATCTCTTTTTTGTTTCCAAGTAAGAGACAATCCCTCTACATCCTCCCATCGGAAAGGTACTCCATAGATTTTTAATTAGTCGGTCAAGAAAGCATAATCATGTCTCGATTTCAGCACTCTCCCTGGTATGTCCTTAAAAATACGGATCATCCTGCCACTTATCATCAAATCTTTTTTGTAGCTCTGCTGCAATATAAGGTCTCTTGTTTGTTTTCTCACGAAATATACTATCACATCTCGTGGTAGGTTTTTTGTCCTTGCCGCTTTCGAATTAATCCGATATATCCTATCTAGCTCCCACGGAAACTGCTCAACAGATTCTTCAATATAGTCAGCTAATACTTGTGTCAGCAACTTGTATAAATTTTCATTACAAGGCAAAATTAATTTCTTTAAATTCACACTTTACCCACTCTCTCCACTAGATGTCACCCTTCCCTTATTTTCTCTTCTATTTTCCCTTATCTTTCCCAGACTAAACAAATCACAGCTGTTGTATATTAGAGAGTCTCTTATCTATTTAGCTGACACCTTCAAGGACCTTCTCTAGCTAGACTTACTATTTGTTATCTTAACCTGGCTGCCTATTAGTTTTAACTCTCAGTATTACTTCTTCAAAATTAATTCTTTCTCTTCCTCTCCCAAATTAAACCCATAGTAATACATTCATTCAAATACAATTAATTCATTACAGCCAATTACTGTCATTTAAGGTCTAATACATATACATCTCTTCTTCAGTTGATTGCTGTCCCTTCTTTCTTATTTATATTTTCCCTATCTCTGTTTTCTATCCAGTTTTCCGTCCAGTTTTAATAATTAATAAGCGTAATATTAACTCAATTTCATTCCTTAGGAAAAAAGGAAAAAAAAGATCAAAAAATCAGACCAATCCTACAGCTGTTGATTCAGTAGATCAATTTGTACTGTCTTCTTTTTAGTAAATCAAGATTCCAGTCCAGATAGTAAATAACAACTTCAGTCTTAATAACAAGTCAGATATTGCTTCTATTTCCTTACAAAGTCACTCCAATCTTATAGTTGTTGATTCCAAAATCAATAGTCCTTATCTTCTCAATAATCCATGTCTTCTCTATATCTTTGGATAAGCCCAGCTCCACCAAACATTCATACCAGGAATTTATAATCCAATGTCTCTTAAAATTATTTTTAAAAAGGTAGAAGAAAAAAAAAAAGGAAAAAAAGGAAGAAAAAATATCAAACCCCTTAATCCACTCAGTCCAGCTAGTCCAATTTATTCATTTATCAGTCAAGTCCAATTATCTTTAGTCAAATTAATTAAATTAGATCAATTTCTTCGCCACAATTTCTTCAGTTTTATTCTAATTCGTTTCATTTTCCATACAGGTAGTAATAATCCACTTCAATCCATACTCAGTACCACAGGATTACAGTTTCAATTACTAAACAAAGTGTCTATTAAGTATCTTTATCTCTTCGCACCTCCTTTCTTATAGTAGACACTTTCACTGCTTAATCCCAGGATTCAAGTCTTAAATTAAATTAACTTGCCACTTCCGATCTTTGTGCAGCAAAGGATTTTTGTAGAAGGTAACTTCTTCGGCTGTGTTTGCAGCTTTCCCTCTCAGCTTTCTTTCAAACCGATAGCTTAAAGTGGCGGCGGCGCTTGTGCCTAAAAAAGGCTACCTGCTGCGGACGTGGATTGCCCTCTGAGGCTTGGGTTTCTCCGCGCCTCTCCCGATCTTCCCAGCTTCAATTCGGAGGCGCTGGAGTCCCCTCCACCTCCGAAATGGACCCCTCTGTTTTCCCCTTTATCGGGGGAACAAATTCCTTCACTCTGATACCTTCTGAGTGAAGCTTGTCCCGCAACGGGTGATCGTCACCCAGAGCGATCTAAGGTGGCGATCCTCGTGCCCGCCATGCCACCGGAAGTTGTTCGAGGCAAGATGCTATTTTGATGGTAGTAGTGCTTTGGGTATAGTTTCCTATGTCACACAGGCTTTTGCTGAGTAGCCAGACTAAATGTGCCAAAGATATACTGGGCAGCAGCAGTAGTGAAGGGTATCACTGGCAGAGAATCTCTCAGAGACAACAGTAGTGGAACTATGAAAACCCTATAATGAGACAATCCAAAATGAAATAAAACAAACAATAGTTCCAGACGATGAAACCCCCAGGTTAGGTGGCACTCAGCAATCTACTGGACTACAACTGAGGACAACTATGTGCATTTCTGCAGCTAATGACACAAATGGACTCATGCCAAAAAGACATTTAGCTGCTGACATGTACAGTGGTGTAAGGAAAATAGCTAACAGAAGGCAAGATGGTAAATATACAGAAAGCAGCCAATTTGGCTGAATATGCAGAAATAGATGTGCAGGATATGAACTGGGAAATAAACAAACTCTTTCACCTCAACTCCCAAATAGCCAAAGATAAAGGCTGGCCCAGAGATATCGTAATCTATTTTCTAAGGAAAAGAACAAGAGATAGAATTCTGGAACTGAGCTATAAAAAAACATTGACAATTGATGGAGAAGAGGCAAAAATAAAAAAATCTTGAGGAAGAGAGAAGATTACAAATTCTTAACATCCTTTCTTAACAAACATAAAATAATATATAAATGGGAAAGATTTGAAGGAGTCTCAGCCTTATTCAGACAAAGATGGTACAAGATTAACAGCATCCAAAAAGCCAAAGACTTTTGGAAAAGGTGTAATAAAGAATTTAAGAAAAACCATGAAAGACAAGACACACAGGAATATAGAAGCAGACTAAGGTCAGCAGATAAAGCAAAAGGAGAGAAAAAAAATGAGGAAGAAAGTACAGAAGACGAAGAAGAGGAAGAGATGGGGAGACATCTAGTAGATCAGGAAGGAAATTTAAAACAAGTAGATCCGTCCAAAGAAGAAGATTTGGATTTGGAAGAAAATGAAATTTAAATGATGAAAAAGGAAAATACAAGAAAAGGGAAAAATAAAAATGAAAAGAAAACACAAAATATATCTGCACCGGACATAATAAATTTAAAAGATCTGTCAATACTCTCCTGGAACATAAAAGGACTTAATGAAGAAGAAGAAGAAAGGGAAAGAAATATTCCATCAAATTAGTCAAATGAGACATGACATAGTTAATTTACAAGAGACATGAATAAAAAATAAAGATAAAAGATTATTGAAAAATGCTAAACTGGGAGTGGAGTATTTTTCAGCTTATAAACAACAAAAAAAGAGGGATTGTCACATATGTAGCAAAAAAAACAACAACATCTAAAGAAATATTCAATGATTCAAGTGGCCATTATCTAGAAACTGAAATAACAATACAGGATAAAGAGATAATCTTGATTGTAATTCATGCACCTCAAGAAAAAAAAGGCAAAATTTTATAAGAAAATTAAAGAAAAATCCTGGAATATGAAAAAGAAATCATATTATGTGGTGACTTGAATGCTGTCATGAACCGTCAAATCGATAGATTATCAGCCAAAAATGTCAAGGAAAAGCAGGGAAAACTTCCCAAAAACTTTTTTGAACTAATTGAGATAGCAAACTTAATCGATATAAAAAGGAAAAGGAAAAACAGTATACCTTTTTTTCTGAGAGGCATAAATCATTTGCTAGGATTGATATGTTTTTAATTTCTAAAGCATTGACTAACAAGGTGCCAAAAGTGGATATCTTACCTAGGACTTGTTTGGATCATAATCCAATTAGCATAAAAATAAAATGTATAGAGAAGGAGTAGAGATGGCAGTTGCAGGATTATCTTCTACAAAACAATACAATTATCAAAGAAGGAAAGCAAACAATAAAAGAATATTTTGAAAATAATGTAGGTAAGGAAATAGAAACAGGGACAGTATGCGCAGCAAGCAAGGCTGTACTGAGGGTTTTTTTTATACAAAAGCATAAACAGATTCAGAATAAAAAGAGAGAAAAAATAAAACAAATTTCAGATGAGATTGCAAAAAAGGAAGAAGAATTAATGAACAATAGAAATAAGGACAAAATAATAAAAAAAGATATTACAGAAGCAATACTCAATATTAAATCTAGGAGAAATGGCAAAAAGAATGAAGCGAATAAAAGCCAAACAATTTCAAAATGCAAACAAATGTGGGAAATGGCTGGCTTGGAAATTAAGAAAAGAAAAAGACAAAAATCAATAAGCAGAATTAAAATCGAAGATAAAACTTTCACAGCACAAAAAAAGATAAAAGAGATTTTCTATAAGCATTTCAGTAAATTATTCAAATCAAGAAATATAAATCAAAAAGAAATTGAGAAATATTTGGAACAATGTAACATACATAAAATTAGTGGGGAACAGCGTGAGAAATTAAATAATCCTATCACAAAGAAAGAACTCCTTGAAGCAATAAAAAAATCCAAAAGTGATAAGGCACCTGGCCCAGATGGTTTCACATCCAAATATTATAAAATCTTTAAGGAAGAAATCACTAAGCCACTCCTAGAGGCAATGAATAATATCAAAGTTGGAAAACTACCCCCAACATGGGAGGAAGGCAACATTATATTGATATTGAAAGAAGGGAGAAACCAGGAAGACCCAAACAACTATAGACCTATCTCCCTCTTAAACACAGACTATAAGCTCTTTGCGTACATTCTAGCAAACAGATTAAAAACAATAGTGCCAGAAATAATATCTGAAGAGCAATGTGGCTTCATAAAAAATCAGCAAATAAGAGACAACACCAGACAAATAGTAAATATACTAGGATACTTTGAATTCCACAACGAGAGGAAATTAGCACTAATTTTACTGGACTTGGAAAAAGCTTTTGATAACTTGGAATAGAATTTAATGCAAACATTAATTAGGAAATTAGAAATGGGGACAATATTTCAAAAATGGATAGAGGCAATATATAAAAATCAAACAGCAAATGTATTGGTAAGTGGTTCTAAAACTAAATCAATTAACATTACTAAAGGTACCAGGCAGGGTTGCCCCCTCTCACCTATATTATTTGTGTTAACATTAGATATAATATTAAAGAAAATAAAAGAAAAATCAGAGATCCAGGGGATAAAAATTAAAGGGGACCAATACAAGTTAAGAGCTTTTGCTGACAATATAGCTGTAACATTAGAAGATCCAATTAACAGTGCAAGACACCTCTTAAAACATCTTAGAGAATTTGAGAATATACCAGGATTAAAAGTTAATGTCGAAAAAACAAATGTAATTGTGAAAAATATGACTATTTCAGAAGAAGAAAAATTAAAAGAGGTAACAGGGTTTAACATAACAAAAAAGGCAAAATATTTAGGAATAATATTATCAAATAAAAACTCAGACTTATATAAGAATAATTATAAAAAGAAATGGAATGATATTAGAAAGGATTTGAGAAACTGGAAAGACCTAAATTTGTCCCTATTTGGGAAAATAGCTGTAATTAAAATGAATATCCTCCCCAGAATGTTATTTTTATTCCAAACAATTCCTATATTGAGAAATGAGCATTCATTAAAGGATTGGCAAAAACAAATTTTGGAATTTATATGGGGAGGGAAAAAATCAAGAATTAAGCAAAAATACATGTTTGACGCAAAGGAAAGAGGTGGGCTGGCAGTCCCAAATTTAAAATTATACTTTGAAGCCAGTGCTATGCTCTGGCTAAAAGACTGGATCACACTGGGAAACCAAAAACTTTAAAATTAGAAGGCTCACAATTGAGATTTGGTTACCACACATATCTATTTTACGATAAGACACGAGTAAACAGGGAATTTAATAACCATTACATTACAGCATCTTTATATCGGATTTGGAAAAAATATAAATGTAGGATATGTCAGCAAATACCTCTGTGGGTGTCACCCAATGAGGCGTTGTTTAGGGTAGACCCACAAAGAAAGCAAAAATATTTAAAATACGAAAATATATTAAAGAGGAGAGGAAAAGAATACAAATTAAAACCTTTAGATCAAATCAGAGAGGAGGGAAACAACTGCAGCTGGTTTCTTTATCATCAAATTAATTCCAGATTTTAAAAAGATAAGAAAGAAATGGGAATAGCAAACAAGAAATCAGATTTGGAAAACATTATATGGGATGAGAAACTAAGCAAGATATCGGGTATATATAAAAAACTGTTAGAAATGTACACTGAGGAAGACCTAGTAAAAGAAAATATGATTAGCTGGGCAAAAAATTGTGGAAGACCTTTGGAATTAGACCAATGGGAGAAGTCCTGGAAAATAAGGGTGGGATATACAGCCTGTCAGGATATAAAGGAAAATTTTTATAAGATCTTATATATATGGCATCTTTCCCCGGACAAACTAAGCAAAATTTATAAACACACTGACAACAAGTGTTGGAAGTGTGGAAAGGAAAAAGGAACCTTCTTCCATCTATGGTGGGAGTGTGAGGAAGCAAAATGTTTTTGGCAGAAAATAAAGGATAATATAAGAGAAATAATGGGTATAGAATTACAGTTTAAACCAGGTGTTGTTACTAAATATGCTCCAAGACAAAACAGAAAAAAACTTATGGTAAGGTCATTTTTTATATGTTAACTGCTGCTAGACTTGTATATGAAAAGTACTGGAAAATAAATAAAACTGTACATATGGATGAATGGATAATAAAATTATTAGATATGATTGAGACAGATATACTATCTAGAAAATTGAATGAAGAAGAGAAGAGCCAAGAGAAAGAGAAAGATGAATGGAAAGATGTGATAACATATTTGAAAAGAAAATGGCCGAACCTCCTGATTGAAGAATCTATTACAATGGTATGAAGAATATGGAAAAAGGATTATTAATATTAATAATTATTATATCTGATGTATACAGAATAAGTTAAGTTGGATGAGATTGATATATATATATAATACTGTCATATAAAAGTATAAATAAACAGTTAGATGGTAAAACTTGGTAATTATATATATATATATATATATATATATATATATATGACATAGTATAAAAGCATAATAAGATAGATAGAATCAGATGTAAGATCAAGAAATAGACAATGGTGGTATCTGGATATAATATAAAAAGTTAGATTTGTAACAATATGCTAGGGATACAAATGATAAATAATTTAGGAATTGAATATTAGATAAACGATAAGCTATAGAACAAAAGATAATGGCTGTAAAGTGATACAGGAAGTTTTCTTTTTGATGTGGATTGCATGAAGAGGGTGTAAGTCGTCATGTAATAGTTATAGTTTTTATGTTTAGAATGTGTAGTATTGTTTATTATTAATGTATTGTATTGTTTTGTCTTTTTAATGTAATTGTATACAGTAGACTGAATGTTAGTATGTATGTATGTATACAATGTATATATTTGTGTAAAAAAGCAATAAAAAAACTAAAGCAACATGGTGAATCCCTTTTTAATATATTTTTTTACCAAAAAAACCCAAGGATGAGACAATCCAAAATGAAATAAGATATAGTGCTAGAAAATGGAATTCCCAGGTCAGATGGCACTCAATGAACTATTGAGGTACAGCAGAGGACAACTACAACTAGGACAACTACTAGTGCTGTAGCTAATGATACAGATGGATTCAAGCTGAAAGGCTGTTCAGCAGTTGATGTGCTCAGAGGTGTAAGGAAAGTCCGAAGCTGCACAACAGATATTATAGGAACATAGAATGTGAGAAGCATGAATCGGGGGGAAACTAGACATAGTAAAACTAGAAATGGAACCTGTAAATATTGCAATACTTGGAGTAAGTTAGTTAAAGTTGACAGGAATGGGACATTTTGAGTCAAATAATTATAAAGTGTTTGATTCAGGGAATGAAAATCAAAGAAATGGGGTAGCATTAATACTGAGGAGAGAAGCAGCAAAACCAGGCAAAGAATATAATGCAAAGTCTCATCAGATCATATAAAAAAGATTTAAGGGAAGTGCATCAACATAGCTATAATCCAAATTTATGCTCCAACTACAGTGTCAGGAGAAGAAGAAGGCTCCATCTGCCCTGCAGAAATAATCCAGTTTGACACCATTTTAACCGCTATGGCCCAATGATATGGAATCCTGTGATGTTTTGTTTGTTGTGACACCATGGCCCTCTAGCAGAAGGCTAACTCTCTCACAGAACTACAAATCCCAGAATTTCATAGCATTAAGCCATGGCAGTTAAAGTGGTGTGATGTCCAAATTGAGCTCAGGAAACAAAGAGACACTAGGAACCATATTGCAAACATATGTTGGATAATGGAGTGCACCAAATATATATTTTTTTAAAAATTCTACCTGTGCTGTATAGATTACAGCAACACCTTTGATTGTGTACATCATGGAAAACTATGGGTCACTCTTTGTAAAAAATGGGTGTGCCATAATATTTGATTGTCCTGAAGTGTAACATGTACTCAGGACAAGAGGCTACCATCAAAATACAATACAGAGAATTGGGATGGCTTCTAATTGGCAAGAGTGTTATGCAAGGCTACATTTCATCATCCTATCTGTTTAACTTGTATTCTGTTAAACATGTGAGTTAAACTTTACTATAGGAAGCAACATAAAGATATGCAGGTGACACTATAGCAGAAAACAGCAAAAACTTGGAACAATTACTGAAGAAAGTCAAGGAAGAAAGTGCAAAAGCAGGTTTACAAATGAACATTAAGAAAACAAAAATATCGACCACAGATGTTTACATAACCTAAAAATATTTGATGAAGACGTTGAAACAGTCAAGTTTTCCATACCCTGGCTCAGTCACTAAACAGAACTGAAAACTGCAATCAAGAAATCAGAGGAAGACTTGGACTTAGAAGGGTAGCTATGAAGGAACTACACAAGATCCTGAAGTGTCAAGATATATCACTGAATACTAAAGTTAGGATTATCTGTGCCATTGTATTGCCAATTTCTATATATGATTGTGAAAGTTGGACATTGAAGAAAGCTGAAAGGAAGAAAATCAACTCATTTGAAATGTGGTGCTAGAGAAGAGTTTTAGTGATACTGTTGGCTGCTAAAAAACAAAGGGATCCTAGAGCAAATCAAACAGTAACGATCCCTTTAAGGCAAGATGACTGAACCGATAATGTTGTTTTGAAACATAATATGAGAAGACATGACTCACTAAAAAAGACAAAGTAGAAGGCAATAGGAAAAGCGATATATGGGAATTGTGATTTATGAGTAACATTGGTACAAAGCATTACTAAGGATTCTGCATAGTGTGATATGGGAGGTCAATGGGTGGGTGACACCATGAATTTTCACACCAGGTAACACCAACACTAGAGATGCTACTGGTTTGCCATAGTTTAATTCTTTGTCCATTAAAAACAAATCCCAAGTGATTTGCATAAATATCAATTTTAAGTCTATTGTTACTGTTATTGGATCAATTGGCTGACTCACCATTCATCAATAGATTGAATGGGTCAACTCTAGTTGGGACTACAGGAAACTACAGGGTTCCAGGAAAAATTAGGCTAAAACTTCAAAACATAAAACTAAGTACATAAATAGTAAAATACAAGAGCATAGTCATTAGAAAATAGTTGATCCTACATCTACAACAATAAATGTTGCTGAGCACCAGAGTGATTAAGCTGATAGCAATTTTGCAGTTAGAAACCACATACAAGAATAGTCAGAAACAGTAACCAAAGGCTTTAATTTAATTTAATTTAATTTTTTTTAAAAAGATGACATAGAACACCTAATAAATAATAATAATAATAATAATAATAATAATAATAATAATTTTTATTTATAACCCGCCCCTCTGCGTGGCAATTGGAGCGGGGAACAACAGGTTTAAAAACAGAACAAGGTTAAAAGTCAGTCCCTCATCCCATACTCTCACCCTCCCATCCCCTTAAAATAGAATTAAACAACAGCCAAAATAAAAAAATGGCACATTAGTTAAGAAAAACAGATAAGAACATATAATAACATAGAATAGAATCAGAGGCAGCAAATCAAAACTCATCTCTCAGCTGAGAGTTATTCCAGGAAGGCCTGCCGGAAGAGATCCGTCTTTACTGCTTTCTTGAAAGCAGCAAGAGTAGTGATAAGACGGATCTCATCCGGCAGGCCATTCCAGAGTCTGGGAGCGGTTGCGGAGAAGGCCCTCTGGGAGGTCTGGGACAGCGTAGTTCTTATTGGCTGTAGCAGATTCCTCCCAGAGGACCGCAGGGTGCGGGGGGGATCATACGGGGAGAGGCGGTCCCTAAGATAAGATAGACCCAAGCCATGTAGGGCTTTAAAGGTCAAAACCAACATCTTGTACTGCGCCCGGAAACTAATTGGCAGCCAGTGGAAGGATTTAAGCACCGGTGTTAGGTGCTCCCTCCGTGATGTTCCCGTAATTACCCTGGCTGCCATGTTCTGCACCAATTGTAGTTTCCGGGTTAGGCACAAGGGTAGCCCCATGTAGAGTGCATTACAGTAATCTAGACGTGAAGTTACCAGGGCGTGTACCACAGTTTCCAGATCCCTCATGTCCAGATAAGGGCGCAGTTGGCGTATCAGCCGAAGCTGATAACAGGCACTCCTGACCACCACATTCACCTGACTAGTCATGTGAAGCGATGAGTCAAGGAGCACCCCCAAACTGTGAACACAGTCCTTAGAGGAGAGTGTGACTCCATCCAGGACTGGAAACTGTATTCCCAGATCTGGTTACGGGCCTGTGACTGCAAGTACCTCCGTTTTGTCTGGATTCAACTTCAATCTGTTTTTCCTCATCCAACCCATTATCGCTCTAAGACAGTCATTAAGAGGTGAGATGCCATCTGAAGTCTGAGATGATGATCTGGTCATGGAGAGATATATCTGGGTGTCGTCAGCGTGCTGAAGACACCGAGCTCCATGCCTCTGAATGATCTCCCCCAGCGGCTTCATATAGATATTAAACAACATCAGGGACAGGATGGCGCCCTGAGGGATGCTACAATTAAGCTCAATTTTGGATGAGCAACTGTCCCCGAGCCTCACCCTCTGAGATCTGCCCGAGAGGAAGGAATGGAACCACTGCAAAGCAGTGCCTCCAATTCCTAACTCTCTCAGGCGATCTAAGAGGATGACATGATCTATGGTATCAAAGGCCGCTGAGAGGTCCAAGAGCACCAGCAGGGTCACACTACCCCTGTCAATACTCAAGCAGAGGTCATTGGTCAGAGCAACCATGGCAGTCTCAACCCCAAATCCTGTCCTGAAGCCGGTTTGAAATGGGTCGAGATAATCGGTTTCATCCAAGAGTGCTTGGAGTTGGGAAGCAACTGCCCTCTCGATCACCTTGCTCAAAAAAGGGAGCAAGGAGACTGGTCTATAGTTGTTTCTGTCCAGGGGATCCAGGGAAGGCTTTTTCAGGAGTGGCTTAACCTCCGCCTCCTTTAAACAAGACAGTACTTTGCCCTCCCTGAATGATGCGTTGATTGTGTCCCGAAGGAACACCTTCAACGCATCCCCCCCTGGATGACCAGCCAAGATGGACATGGATTGAGGGGGCAAGTCATCTTCCTCACCATTCCAAGCAACTTGTCCACGTCATCGGTACTCACAGATTGCAGTTGATCCAGTAAAATGCCATCAACGGAGTTCCTGGAAGCCTCGTCTACAGATTCTGTGAAAACAATGGCATCTAAGTCTGCTCTTATCCGAGAGATTTTATCTGCAAAGTGAATATTAAAGGCCTCACAACAGGCTGTCATCGGGTTAAGTAGGGGGGTTGGCGCAGGAAGAACATTTGTCAACTCCCCCACCACCCTAAACAGCTCTGCCGGGCGGGACTCTGCAGACGCAATGCGTGCAGAACAGAAAGATTTCCACGCTGCACGCAAAGCCTCCCTATAGGAATCAAGATGCTTCCTAAGGCGAGTTCTGTCAGATGAGAGACGAGTCCTACGCCATACACACTCCAGTCGTTGTCCAACTCGTTTCATCCTCCTAAGCTCCTCTGTATACCAGGGCTTACGATTTGAAGCGGGCTGGAAAGGACGCTTGGGAGCGATTGTGTCAATAGCCCTGGTGAGATCGGTGTTCCAAATGTCCACCAGGGCTTTGACAGAATCACCGGCGTTACCAACCATTAAACCCTCTAAGGCTTTCTGGAAACCAATTGGTTCCATTAGCCTTCGAGGGCGGACCGTTCTAATGGGTCTGCCACCCCCGGGAGGGTGGACAATAGCCTTTAGTTCTGCCCTGATCAGAAAATGATCTGTCCATGACAGGGTGGAGGTTTCCTTAAATTCTGCCCATGGATACTCCTGCTCCGTACTAAAGACCACATTGAGGGTATGACCAGCACAATGCGTGGGCCTGTCGACCAGTTGGGATAGGCCCATGTTAGTCATGGTATCCATGAACTCCCGAGCCGCTCCAGTTAAATCTTGCAAACTGGTTTCGAGTGGAATGTTGAAATCGCCCAGAACCAAAAGTCTGGGCGATTCCAGCAGCAACTCAAAAACAAGGGCAGTCAGCTCGGTCAGGGAGTCTGTTAAGCAACGGGGTGGCTGGTATACCAACAGGATCCCCAAACTATCCCTGGTCTTCAGGCTAAGGTACATAGACTCGATGTGAGTTGTTTTCCGGATAGGTTTTCTGATCACAGTTAAGGTGTTCCTTCTAAAGGCTATACTACCCCCCCGCCCACTTTCCCTCAACTGCTCACTAACTGAATACCCAGCTGGGAGAGCCTGAGCCCAAGTTGTGGAGCTGGCATCCCCCAGCCAGGTCTCAGTAAAGCATGCCAGGTTGGCCGCCTCATCCACCAAGAGATCGTGGATGATGTGTGTTTTATTCTTAACCGACCTGGCATTGCAAAGGAGCAGGTTGAGGGTCAGTGGAATGGTTGACGCGCTCTCCAAGTTATCCCGGGAAACAGAGTCAACTGAACTCTCTACTCTTGGGAAACATTCCACAAAGGTGGTGCAATAAAGAAGGGGTTGAAGTTCTTAAAACTAGAATATTTTTCTCCAGGGTAACTTAAATCAATCTCCTGCAGTGCAAAGATCCTTCAGCTCTGGCTTGTTAAGTCTGCAGGTTTCAAAAGGCTTTGCCAGTTTAGTAAATAATGATGATTGCTGGGAGTTGCAATCCAATCAAATCTAGAGCAATGCATGATTCTCATCATGACTACTGTGAGAAACCTAAGTGGATTCACTATTTCAAAAACCCAAAATCTATTTACAAGAAATGAGATATAAATACCTTGACTTATTATAGCTAAATAAAACATGTCTATGCAGTAATTGTTATAAAAATCAAAATATCCACCTATATAGTGTTGGTAGTTTCTTCTGGCTAAATCAAATGGTTAGTCCCACATAAAGTAAATCATTAAATTTATGGGAATTACATAAGTGCTGACTTGCTAAGTTCCCATTGATTCAATGGATCTAACATAGGGCCTTTACAGACTGCCAGAAATAATGCAGCTTGAAGCCACTTTAAATGTTCTGGCTCAGTGCTAGGGAATCATGGGAATTGTATTATTATTTTTCCTGGGACGTTGAGCCTTCTCTGTCAGAGAATTCTGGTGCCACAATAATCTACAGTTGAAGTTGTATCAAAAATCATAAAATAGAAGCTCCATTGGTAAAACATTTTCTTGAGAAACATCATGCTTATGATTCATTTAAATTCTGGTGCATAGATGGGATATCTAATGCTAAAAACATAAAACAATTAAAATATTGGAACTCAAATGGATTCATCGTTTGAAATCTGAATCCCCGGTGGGCTTAAATGAAAATGTGAATTGGCTACTTTGAGTTTTTTACTGTCCTTCCACACCCTAAGTTTTCCTGAGTTCTTTTCTTGGGTCTTGGCAGGATGGTTGCCACTACCAGTTTGGCTGGTTATATAAAAGATTCTGTGAACAGGAGAAGAATTTCATTTAAATTCTGGTACATTGATGGGATATCTAATACTAAGTACATAAAATAAATACAAACATTGGAACTCAAATGGATACATAGTTGGTAAATTTGAATCCCTGGGAGTGTAGGTTGGTTGGTTTGAGTTTTTCATTGTCCCACCACACCCTAAGTTTTCCCTAGGTTTTTTTACTTGTTGTCTTGGCTGGATCGTTCTCATCACCAGTTCAGCTGGTTATATAAGAAACTCTGAGAGCAGGAGAAGAACATTGTTGCTTTTGAATTGAGCAGAGTCACATTCTGTGAGCTGAGGAATTATTATATAGAATGCTTGCAGGCCACTGAGGAAGACTGTTGTCAAAACGCATCTGGCCTTTAGTTTTTACTATTTACTATATTATTATATTACTTTATTTTCTGCATTTGCACACTTTTCAGTGGGGTATTGTTACCCTTTTAGAAATTTTACTGGTTTATCTATTCCAGGGTTCAGTTGTTGTTGTTTTTTGTGTGTGTGTGTTTTTTTTTTTTTTGGCCTTGGGTTTTGAAATTTTTATTATTATTATAAAGTTTAATTTCTGCATTTGCAAACTTTTCAGTGGGGTATTTTTACCCTTTTAGAAATTTTATTGGCTTTTCTGCTCTAGGGTTTAGTTATTCCTTAATTTTTCATATTATTGCCTTTTTGTAATTGGAAGTGGGAGTATTTTATCCTGGTTATTTTTTGGCAGAACCCTTCAGTTTGGTTTTTTGATCATATATCTTGGGTTTTCTGGCTGTAGGGTCCAGAACAGATCCACTGCAGATACTGAGGGTCAAGTGTATGAGCAATGGAAATAGGAAGGAAGCTGTTGTATACTGAGTCAGATTAGTAGTCCATCTGACCCAGTAATGTCAGCTCTAATTTAGAGCAGCTTTTCAGGGTTTTAGGCAGGATTCTCTTCTAGACAAATAGAGATCCCTAGTGCATTTTGGTGGTCTACCAAGCTGCCCCAAACCTGCTTAAGATTCCAAAATCAGACAGGCACAAGTGTATTCAGAATAGTAAGATGGTTTGATTAGATACACTATGGAATTAATTTCAGCTAAACAATCTGGGAGAAACACAGTCTTTTCTAAGTCAACTTCACAGGCTAAAAGTACTCCTTCTGAGGAAACCAACAGCCCAGATTACAATGTGGACAATGTTTCCACTTCTGCCTCCATAGATTGGATTGAACTCTTGTGTTCTCCCTGGCCTGGAGTGCAAGTGATTAAATTTGAGATCAACTCTGTCTCTAACAGGAAACTACCCTCATTCACTTGTGACTTACCGGTAATTGATCTATCCATTTTCAGCAGTATGCAGAATCCGGATAGATCTAAACCCTCTGCGAATGGTTGTTTTGTGCCCAAAGCGAATAGTATCATTCAATTGACCAGCCAGGAAGTCTGATGCTTGGATGTCCCATTGGACTTTCATTTTAGAGTAGTCTTCTGCAACATTGCAGGTTGGCCAAACAAAGGTGGAGAAATTTTCTTCTTTCATTATGCTAGCAAATTTAATATTATTTTATTTCAAGAAACATGGGCTATGTGAAATATTATCTTGGGACGATATGTGCCTATCACTATAGAAGCTTTCCAGGTTAAGAAAAAAGGTCTGCCAATCAGGTCTAGTAGCTCTAAACTCCAATGATACCACAGCAAAGATCACCTTGGTTAGCATTGCAGATATTATTTCATTTGTCATCTTTTAATTTTATTGTAAAAATTTTCTTAATTCCTCCACTTAATTCTAAAGCTTCAAAAGAGGCTTTCTGGTCTAAAATTGAAAACTTCTCTCTCTCTCTCTCTCTGATCATAAAATATCCCATGAAATACCTTATATTTTAGGGGACTTTAATGCTAGGTTTGGCCATAACGATACTGAATTGGAAGCAAAGTTCTCAATTCTCATGGAGCTAAAAGATGATAGGTTTTTTCCACCCAGATTCTTTAAGGAGAAAACCTTAAATTCCTCAGGATTTTGTCTCAGCATAATATAGGTTTCATTTATTTCTATTAAATCTTGCTGTGCAGAGCAATACCCCAGGGAAATATATGTTGATCAGCCAATGCGGATTTATCATGATTGATTACTGTCTGACATCAAGAGATGCATTCCATACAATTTTGCATTTCAGAAATGATACTTGAACTGAACCTGGACATCACCCATTATTGCTAATATAATGCCCCAAAGTAGCACTATCCAGCATTTTCCTTCAAAAGTGATTACAGCTGAGCCAAGAACATGAGAATTAAATAGTCCTCTGATTTGGACCACTTAATAAAGGAAAAGCTAAGTCTCTTTCTTCAGTTAGATCAACAATACTGATGGAAGACTCCCCAGCTACTCTGAGCTGTTCTAATGGAGGCCTATGACAGTCTGATTCAACTGTCTCAAGATGACCTAACATATAAACATAACCCCAGGGTAGATTCAGCTAAAACCTATAAGTTTTTGGCAAATTCTGATTTGACAAGGAATGCCTGCACAAGAAAAATCTACTTAGATCCTCTCTTATCAAGAGCAGAACAGCAAACTCAAACAGCACATTATTGGCAGACTTTCACTTTAAAAAAAAGGATATAGCTCATAAAAAGAGGCAATTCAGTCATAACTTTTGGTCTTTATGGTTAAAATGTCTCCCTTAACAATAAAAAGCTTCTAGATCTGATGTCTGGAACTTTATGCTCCCAAGCCCAAGCCCCTAGTTGTGAGATCCCAGCTAAGGTGTGGAAAAAGCATTTAAGAGTAAATTTCACTGTTGATAATGACAAATATAATAATAATAATAATAATAATAATAATAATAATAATAATAATAATTTATTTCTAAGCTGCCCCTCGGCAATTGGGGACAGCATAATTTACAGCATAATTTAAAAACAAAAGACAATGTAAAATTCCTATATCTCACACCCTAATCCTCCCACCTCTTAAAACTAAATTAAACTATAAAGCAGAATTAAAACGATTCTTAAAAACATAATAAAAACAAAAACAAATAAAAACAAAATAAACAATTTGGGCATGTCCATGTACTATGGGGGGTTAAGGGGCATAAGGTAACCTCCGCTAGAGCTGGGGGATTATTCCAGGAAAGCCTGCCGGAAGAGATCCGTCTTTACTGCTTTCTTGAAAGCAGCAAGGGTAGTAATAAGATGGATCTCATCCAGCAGGCCAGTCCATAGTCTGGGAGAGGTTGCAGAGAAGGCCCTCTGGGAGTTCTGTACCAGCCTAGCCTTCATGGGCTTCAACAGATTCCTCCCGGAGGACCGAAGTGCGTGGGGGGAGATCGTACGGGAAGAGGCGGTCCCTGAGATAAGATGGATCCAAGCCATGTAGGGCTTTAAAGGTTAAAACCAACACCTTGTACTGTGCCCAGAAACTAATTGGCAGCCAGTGGAGGAATTTAAGCACTGGTGTTATGTGCTCCCTCCTTGATGTTCCAGTAATTAGCCTGGCTGCCATGTTTTGCACCAGTTGCAGTTTCCGGGTTAGGCACAAGGGTAGCCCCATGTAGAGTGCATTGCAGTAATCTAGACATGAGGTTACCAAAGCGTATATAACAGTTTCCAGATCCCTCATATCCAGATAAGGGTGCAGCTGGCGTATCAGCCGAAACTGATAACAGGCACTCCTCACCGCCGCATTCACCTGACAAGTCATGTGAAGTGATGAATCTAAGAGTACCCCCAGACTGCGAACACAAATTAAACAAATTTAATTGTTTCCAATAAGGACATTGATACACAGCTACAAATGGCCCCACTCTGGTAACCTATATTCATAGATGAAATAAACAACTTAAATTTCTCATCTCAAAAACCGAAATGTTCTCAGAATTGATAACATATCAGCTGAGTTTATCAAAACCAACAGCCACTGGTGGACACCTCTGTTAGAGGCCCTGTTTTCCCAGATAAATACCTCTGGAATGATCGCTAATGGGTCGAATAATGCAATTGTAGTTCCCATTTATATGAAAAACAAAGTCAAAGATTCTGGGAATTACAGGCCAATAAGTCTGCTATCCATACTGGGGAAACTTTATACTCATTTTGTTTCTTCTAGACTAATAGTCTTCCTGAAGCAGAATTATATTCTATCTGAGGCTCAAACAGCCTTTAGAGAAAGCTATTCTACAACTGACCACTGCTTTAGCTTGGCCCATCTTACAGAGAAGTACTGTATCATTCATGGAGCTACAGTCCATATTTCATTCCATCCCCAGATCTAAGCTATGGACTAAATTGGAGTCTACATTAATGGACATAAGACTCTTTGCCTAATTAAGGTGCCCATAAAATAGCCAACTGCAAGTAACGTGTGGCTTGCAAGAATATCACCGTGAAGCTAAGCCTATGTTGAAAGGAGTGAGACAAGGATGCATTCCTGCACCCACCCTATTCAATCTCTATCTGAATGACCATGAGAAAGCAATGATGGATGAAAATGGTCATCTGCACAGAGATTAGACAAAATGAAAATTCCAGTCTTACTTCGTGCTGATGACACCATGATTCTTTCTAGATGTAGACCAAGGCTTAAATGGAAATGCTTGAATTACTGGTCTAGGAATGAACTTAAAATTAATGCTATAAAATCCAAAAATTCAATTTTTGAAATCAGTTGCCACCAGTGCATATGGAGTATAAATGACTGTCCCTTAGAACAAATTAAAAGTTTACAATATCTCAGGCTTGTTTTCCATCATAGAGTCTTGTGGACCTCACACAGATTGCTAGCACTGAGTAGATCCTTAGACTGTAAAACAGCTATCCCAACATTCTTATACATGAAAAGGAGTCAGTTTGTTTAACCTGCCATTAAGGTATTGAACATGAAGATTGCATCCAAGCTGCTCTATCCAAAAACTATCAATTCTAAGCTTGACTGTTATCCAAGCTAATTTTTTACCACCACCCCTTATACACCCAGATGTGTTCCTAATTCAGTTTTATTGTTGGAAACAGGAGAAAGTCTCCTCTTTAGAAGGACATGGATGATATTGATAAAAGAGTGGCTCAAAGTTTTTTAAAAAATATGGCAAAGGTTTACTAGGCCACCTTGCTTTGGACAACTATGCTAGCATAGAGTCTTATTGCCTACAAGTTTATTGCCCAAAAGGCAGCCTTTATTGACTTGTCTTCATCCTTGTTCTCTGAGGTCATGAGATGTTTCAAAATCTATCAAACAAAGCTTATGCAATATTGCATATATAGTTTTTGGACTAAGTCCATCCTGTTTTGTTCACCTAGTACTTTGACAATCGAGTTTGTGGGACCCTCCTGATGCACCATATATTTAAATAATTTGACCATGTGAACTATGCATAATATTTACTAAGTCCAGATTCAATTCTTTCTCCTCAGAATTATTCTTTGGCAGATATGCTGCGCTGTCTGCTTCCACAAGATTCTGCCCTTATGGGTCTCATGTTCTTGAAAAGATATCACATATGCATATCTTGTGCCTTTTATAGTTAGAACTGAAAACAATTGAGCTCTCCCCTACTGAGCTACATGTTGGGCCAATCAGAAAAGATCTATGTTAAAAAAAATTGTTAAAGGATATATGTCCACAAATCTATCTTTATTAGTTGCTAAGTTCTTGTCAAGGGACATTAACACATTAAGACCAGAGAGAGTAAAGTATCAAAAACTGGTACTGATAATGGATCATAAGAACAATTCCATCATACTGTGTCAATAGGGGGGAGTTTAATGAATGTATAATTATATTTCTCCTAACATCCATTGATCTACATTTAAATTGTACTGTATTTTAGTCACATCTACATTAGTTGTTTCACCTTTTTTTTTGTATTCATTTCTGTACTCTTGTTGCTTGCACGCTGGGTTTTGGACTGTAAATAAAGTAATGTATAAATACACCATGGAGTTTCAGCTGATGATTTTTTTTATTGTGTTGTTTAAATGTTGTTGTTGTTGTCTATTCTATAGTTTGCTTTTGTCCCAAGAAACCAGCTAAAGCTAAAACTAGGGATGCAGAGTATATTTGAAAATGAAAATAACAACAACAAACAAATAAACATATATTTTGAGTGTTTGAACTCCTTAGCAAGGAGAATCCTGAACTGGGAATGGCCTTTGTAGTTTAGAACTTATTCTACACAAGATACATAGGGTTTTTTTTAACAGAAAACAGCTGTTTCTGTGTATAAAATATTTTTGTGCAGAAAAATTCTGTTTTCAATGCAAAAACTGTGTGTGGAAATATTGTGCAAACCATGTACCCAATAGCAGCATTTTCTACTCAGGAAACATTTTGCTTGCATAAAATAACATTTTTTCATATAAATATTGTTCTCCACAAAGAAAATGTTGTTTCCTAGGCAGAAAGTGCTGTTCTCTGGGCAAACAAAGCAAGGCAACTCAAATTTGTACAGAATAAGTTGAGAGCTGTGAATAGGCTTTTGAAACTGGAGGTTTTGAAGACTTTCTGACAGTCAAAAGAGAATTGTGAAAATTACTCAGTGCTTCATTCAAGAGCAAAATTAGTGAAGGATTACATCTCTAGCTGAATTCTCTTTTGTAGTTTGTGGGCTAAGGAAGAAACCAGAGTAGATAAAATTATCACATTTGAAAGCTGTGAAGTACAAAATGTAGCAACTGTGGTCTCTTTTGCTGTTTCTGCTGCTTGAGTGAAAGGGCAGCTTGCGCCAGCATGGTGTGTGTCACAATTGAGATTTCTAGTGAAACCCTGGTTAATTGTATTGTTTCATATTCTCAAGAGTTGTGTATTATGAAGAGGGCACATAAAATGTACATTAAAACAATTAGAAAATGGGCAAAGAGAAGGGGAGAGTGGAAGGAAGAAAGGACAAAGAAGTAGTATCTTTACAAAAGCAGTGCATTTTTAAATAAAAAAATACACCAACAGAAACATTGGTCAAACATTGTCAGTAGTGCTTAGTGTATCTATATAAAATTTTCAAAGAGTAAGACAGATTCTGTATAATAAATAAGTTTCCACTATACTGAATCCTTAACTTAGAAAACAATAAGAAAGGAGGCTTTGACAATTTTTGGGGTCAAGGCAGCTCTTTTTATTGGGGTCATTTTATTCCTTCTGTCTAGAATTTGAGGCCCAATTTAAGGAAACAATAAATTGTTCTCTTGGGGAAAGGACTTTTGAGTATATAGAGAGATTGGAGGAGATGGGGAGCAATGAAGAAGATTTTTGTTTGTTTGTTGTAAGGTACATGCAGACCTGTCAAAAAGATATGGAGCAAGCCTACCCAGATTGAATTAATTTCCAATGCTCTGTTTTTCTTTTGATTGGAAAACTTGTTATGCACGATTGCATCCTTTTCATTTCTCAAGTTTGCCATTTAAAATGTTATCTACAATTAGTGCTTTGTATTATTAGAGTGTTATCATTTTCATTATTGCTGGAAAAAAGAGCAACTCTTCTTTGTACAATTTTCCAAACTTGTGGGCCAAAAGGTTCAAGGAAAGCCAGGGCACATAGATCATTAGTGTGTGGGTATACTCTGATGTCAAGGTCAATTTTGTTCTGTCGCCAGCTGTGAAGTCAAGATGTTAGAAAAATGGGCCCCATAAACTGATGAATACAGTTTGATACTTATTCTGAACTTTACAGGAGCTAGCCAAGGTGCTGAATTTATTTTGGGGTCAGTATTTATTTTGGACCTTTGAACTCCAGAGTGGATACATATCTCTTCCAACCTCCAGTAATCCCTAACCTCTTTCCATTGCTGGCAGCCTGGCTGAGCAGCAGAACTATTTAGAAGAAAAGGATTCAGCCTGTAGTTTGTCTGTCCAAGTGTATGGTAAAGTGAGCATTTCACTTCTTAGGATACCTACCTTGGGAAAAGGACATTAGGGCCTAGTTTGTCCTGTGTTACTTGAGACTGGAGTATGACTCCACCTCTTGGAATGTCAGGGTAACAACTGAACTCAGCAGAGAGTAGAAACACCACAAACAGAGAGACAAAAACTTTCAGCACAAATACATCTGCAGTTCTACATAACATAAGCACCAGACTCATCTGTTTTATTCCAGGTAGGATGGTGAATAGACTCATGGACTAAAAAGAGAACAATAACACAACACACTATTACCACAGACATCCATTTTTCATTGTGCGGCCTGTTATGTTTCAAAGATTGGAAGGAAGGAAGGCAGGCAGGCAGGCCATTAATCACCAAGAAGATGGAAAACTATAGTACATGATATAATTTGCATATGTTAATTTATATTTGCAAGTGCAAATGTAAAAAAATAAATACAATCATGTGATGAAAGGTCTGGAAACCATACCCTATGAGGAACAGCAGAGGGATCTGGCAATTTTTAAGCTGAAGAAGAAAAACTTAAAAGGTGACATGATAGACAAGTTTAAATATTTTAAAGAATGTCATATTGAGGATGGAACAAGTTTGTTTTCTGCTGCTCCAGAGACTAGGATGCAGAGCAATGGATTCAATCTACAGGAAAAGAAATTCCACCTCAACATTAGGTTGAACTTTCTGATGGTAAGAGCAGTTTAACAGTGGAATACACTGCCTCAGAGAGTGATGGAGTCTCCCTCTTTGGAGGTTTTTAAACAGAGACTGGATGGCCATCTGTTGGGAATGCTTGACTGTGTCTTCCTGCATCACAGGAGGTTGGACTAGAGGACCCTTGTAGTGTCTTCGAACTCAAAGATTCTATGACTGTTTACAGTTCAGAACTTAGTATGTGTAAACAAATGGAAAATTTGCATATTTCTATACACAATTTGTTTTAGGTCACATATGGATCACATCTTGGGGAAAAGATGAGACATTAGATATATGAATAACTTTTTTTCTGTGCAGAACACACCCACAACTATGTACTTTTTTGCTGTTGCACAGAACACATTCCAAATTGCAAAATCTTGCACATGTAGGTTATCAGGATTCTCATCAGAGCTTCCCAACACTCAAGAAATCAATTATTAGAATACATATTTTTAATGTTCTTTCTGTACCTACATGTGAATAATTGCTGTCAGGAAAATTATGTTGCTAGACTTTTCAGTCTGTTTTGCAGGTATTTCTATATGGAATGAGTTTGAGAGCATGTAGGTGAGGTGACATTTGAAGACTCTGGAATTTGCATAGCTACAAAATTATCTACCAAATCATATTAGGTTTCTGATTTTTAAGAATAAAAGTTCTGGGAGTTTGTGTCTTTTATTAACATTTTATTAATTTTTAACACTAATAACCTAATTTACAATCAAAATAATATACCATGAAAGATTTTGAAAAACAGAAGGGGAAAAGAAGAAGAGAAAAAGAAGAAAATGGGAGTTTGTGTTCTTTAGGTTTTTTTGTCATTGTTACAGATTAAAATGTATATATGTTGTCAAAAAGAAAGTGAGTTGCAGTTTGATATTGCTGCATTTTAGAGAGGGGGAGGGGCATGAAAAGCAATCATATAAAGGGCTGCTGTATAAAAAGTGCTGCAGTAAAACCAGTCCTGAATATTAAACACTGCATCATTTTAAATTGTAACACCATTAGACAGTGTAGAAAGAAAAGGGACTGTACATTATACACATCAAGAAACTAGTAAGATAGATCATGAGTAGGTCAAGGAAGGGAGGCTAGAGAAAAATGGTGCAGTTAAATCTGGTCACTGCCCCATCAGATGTAAGACTCAGGACAAAAAAAACCCAAAAACACGCTATTATGTTGATTTTGGGGATAATGGTCTTTGCCCTTTAGCAACTCCCAAACATGTCTGGTAGGGAGTTTTCCAGTTGTTTGGTCAGGTCCTCCCTGTACCTACCTGACTTTCTATCTAGAGGATTATCGTTGACATCCCACAGAGGTCAATTTGGGGTCATAGAGGGAACTCCACATGTATCCCAAAATTTTATTAATTTCATATTTGCTAACAGTCTTTCAAATTAGCTTTTGTCATAAAATTTGGGGGTAAGAATTTGCAAGGAGATGTCGCTATGTGGAAGGGAGTATCTCACTTGTAGGGAGGGGGTTCCTGAAATCACACCATACATCCAGAACCCATGCATTCCAAAGCAATAACAGCAATAGAGTGTCCACAATAGAAGAAAGCAATAAGCAGTATAAATGAAAACAATAATCAGTATCAGAATGAGCAATGAGAGTCCATGTGAGTGGAGTTGGAGTCCAATGACTGCAACATGAGAAGCAATAGCAACAATGTCCATGTGTATGTTCAAACAGAGAGTCCAGTGGTTAACCAGAGGGGTTAGAGTCCGAGGGCCAGCATTGATGCATTTGAATGAGCGGCATCATCCATGGGTGGTCCAGGAATGCAGGCGGTGACAGCAATGTCCATCTTGGCAGGAACTTTGTGATGTGGGCATGAAGGTGTGCCAGTGTTCATAAGGTGGCTCTGCCTTGGTGGGAGAATGCAGTGATGCAGGCATGGAACTTTAAAAGACTGGTGATGGATGATGGGATGATGGTACTGGAACCTTGCCGTCTGGGCTGGGGCTGGAAGTTGGATAGAGATGAGGGCGTCTTCAGCAGGGCCATCAAGGGACATAAGGGCCTGGGTCCTGGAGAGGGTGGACATATCAGGGGCTTGGATATGGGCATCGCGTTGGATGCTTACCTTTCTCTTTTAACAGAAGCAATAGAGAACATGCAGCGGGGGTGAGGGTGAATTAATTCCATCCCCCCCCCTTGTCTCCAGAGAGACTTGGTTAAAGATGTGCCATAGGATAGCACTGGAGACAGTGGCAGAGAAACTGGGGAAGAGAAGGAAAGAGAGTTCCAAACCACCATACTTGCAAAGAAATCCATCACCAAAAAGGGACATATAGTGCCAAACGAAGAAGTACAACAATAAGCATGTAATTAAGAGTCTAGTGAGGGCTTAAGGCCCATCCTACTAAAACTATATCAACAACTATAGGAAACTTACAGGAAAAGAGATTCCACCTAAACATTAGGAGGAACTTCTTGACAGTGAGAGCTGTTCGACAGTGGAGTGTGGTAGAGTCTCCTTCTTTGGAGGTCTTTAAACAGAGGATGGATGGCCATCTGTTGGAAATGCTTTGATTTTGAGTTCCTGCATGGCAGGGGGTTGGACTGGATGGCCCTTGTGGCCTCTTCCAACTCTATGATTCTATGAACTACTCCAAGGGCTGAGATATCATAGCGGTTATATCGTCTCAAAGCCCGGGGTTTTGCACAAAATTATCTGCAAACTTGGGGCTTCCACCAGAGCAATCTACTACACAGGGGTGCAAGGATAGGTCAAAACTAGTCGGGCAGACCAAGAGGATGAACCTTATAGGCTGTATGAACTGTGGACATCTGGTTTGAACAAAGCTGGGGTCGCCACATTGGAGCGGGGTCAGGACTTCCAGGAAAAATATGCAAACTAGGTCTCTGTTTGGAATGAAACTGGCCTGAATCAGCTGAACAACTGCATTTCTGGCTAGGTGGAAGGTATGGTTAGTTGCATTTTGGAGCGGGGACTTAGGTCTTGGGCTCCTCAGGGTTTGTTCATGCTAATTTGGAAGGTGGTGTACAGGATTAGGGTGGTGTTGTTATCTGGGGTTGGGCTGCCCTAGGTGAGGCTTCTGTGAAGAAGCCCTGCCACTGGCTGAGGAAGAAGACCATCTTTGGGCACTGCTATCATGAGCGGCCAGCCATGGCATGTCTTGGCGAGCCCACAGAATGGCCTGGACAAATGCAAAGAATGTCCTCATGAGAACAGTCCTCTGCATTTGGGGCATCTGCAAACATTCCAAGGCAGGCAATGGGGCTACCCAAAGATGGTCTTCTTTTTCAACACTACACAAAAGGGTGGGGGATAGTCCCCCATCTCCTCTTGGGTGAAAAAGATAGACTAATAAAACCATCCCTCTCTTCTTTGGGCTCTCCAGGGAGAGCTGGAGGGGTGGGAGAAGTGAAAACAGAGGCTGTGGTAACAGAGGAAGTTTGGCTGTGCTTAACAGAAGTGCCTCTCCTTCCCCCTCCCCCATACCAGGAAGGGTGAAGGTGGCATGAGAGACAGCTTGGTGGGTGGACAGGGGTGTAATGCCTAGTGGTTGACTGTTGTGAAAGGTTCAGTCTACACCTAATGGCATGAAACTTGGCCACTTGCTTTCTTACCCAACACATTAAATTAGCAGAACCCACAACAGTAATGACCTGTATTACTAGGATTATTGCAATGGGGTTGGTGACCAATTTTAAGAGTGCCTGTCCGGTGGCAGACCAATTCCATTTTCCAAACCAGGTATTTTTCATTGTGTCTTTAATTTCCTGAGTGACTTGAATAATCTGCTTGGCCTGTAGGTTTACCTTCAATTTAATCTGAGCCTCAGTCTGCTCAATGTGTTGGGTGGCCTTGCTTAAGTTAGTGAGTAGGTGCAGCCATTTTGAAATATGTAGTTCATTCTCTAAATGTAATCCTTGTAACAATTGTGGGTTTACCTGGTATGGGGTTTCACTTGTGTATTCCTTCACAGTCTCATGTAAATAAAATTCCTTGCCAAAACAGTCTCTTATATGTACTTGGCAAAGCATGGGTTTCTCAAGGACCTGTCAATGTCTAAGGTGCATTCAAATGGCATGAAGAGAACATGGTCACATGGGGTGCAGAGGCAAAAACAGTCATGATTTAATTGTACCAGAATGGAGGCTTGGACCAGGACTATAACATGGTCCTGCACCTCTTGTATAGGGGTTCCTATAAGCCATGGTAACAGTGTGTCCATTGCTGTCTTTTCACACACCCAGTCAAATCATACAAGTGGATACCGTTGGTAACATAGTAGTGTTACTATCTGCTAGGGGCAGACCTATGTGAGAAGCGGGGTGAATGGTTTGGGGATCCCATACCTTCTCATGATAAATGCCTATCTTGAGCACCATATCCTTCCATTGTGATCCTGTTATTTTGATCAAATCAGTGGGGTGTTGGATAGGGTCTGGGTATCGACTCCTAAACAGACCCATAACTTCAGGGTGGATGAGTTTCATAAGGGAGGCTTGTATTAGTTGAGTTGTGAATGCCATGAGGTTATTTTGTATCTGGGTGCACTGGATGGCAATGGATAAATTGTAGATGCTGGATTTGAGGGAATTTCCAATGTCTATAATGATTTTTTTCCCCTGTGCCTACCCATTGTGGCAAGATATGTCCAATTATATCTATGCTTTGGGCCACGTTAGATCTGAGGCAATAGATATGCATACTTCTTTAGTGCAAGATCCAACCAGTCCTAATTTGTTGGCTATAACCTCTGTGTCTATAGCATTTAAAATTCCTACTCCTGTTCCTAAACCTCCTAAAAGTATATCCAAAGTACCTTGCTTGCTTCTAAAAAGCAGGTGTGTCACTGATTGCCATTTCTTTTCCAATTGTTGCCACTGTGCCCACACTGCCTTTAAGTATGGACTACAGATGGGGATGGTGCGTGCCACATTGACTATGGTCAAATTTAGTGATAATGTGGTAACTATAGGTTGGATCTCAGAATATGCATATAGGGCTATGTCTTTCCTACGTACTAAGTTTCCAACAAACATGGATGATTCCTGTATCATTGCAGGGAGTCTATGGGGATATCTGGGCAGGTCATATGGTGACAGTTTTTATTACAGTTAGTGGGGGTGTGAATAAAATTGTGGCATGTGAAAAGCCTAGTTTTCCAAGCTCAAGTGGGGCAGCACTGTGAGTCTAGGGTGAGGGTGGTGTAGAAGGAAGCGGGGATCTTGATGAGAGGGGGATCAAAATAGTGTCTAGTCCAGATTTCAGTGAGAGGGGGATGCTGCCTGCATCTGCCTCTACCCACGTGAGTTCTCAGAGGCCAAACATTATTATTCTGGTTTTGAGTAAAATGGGGAGTCGCTTATCATACCATGTTCTCACTGTGCTCATGGCATCTAGTACTGTCATCATTCTGAGGTATGGGGCAGTCCAATGACATGTGGCCTCTATATTCTATTGCTCTGTGCCATCTCTCATCCCTGTAGGGTAACAGAGAGGCATCTTACTGAAGCTGGCTTACTCAGGAAAGAGACTCACAAATGTCTCAGACAGATCTATAGGGGACACTGGAGTGGGCTTCGAGTGGACCAGCTTTACCAGGGTCAGATCTCCCTTCCATTATTTTAGCTGTGAGGAGTGGAAGTTTTTGAGTCTAGTTCCATAGTGGCTAGGGGTGTGGACCTGGCAGACTGTAGGGGACACCCTTTCCATGATCTCTACAGGTCCTAGCCACTTGGCTGCTAGGTTATACTTCTGCTTAAAGAAATTTCTATACATGACCAGCTGTCCTGGGTCCTATTCCTGAGGGTTGCATACCCATCTTAACCTTCTGTCCATAGCTTGCATATTCTGTTCTAATTTCTGTGCTAGTAATCTGTGTGTCTTCTGAACACTCTGTAGGAGAGTTTTCATTCGGTTATGATTCGAGACCATGGGATCTAAACCTGACAGGAGGGCAGTATTTAACCAAAATGCTTCTGGCATTATCATCTTGTGTCCAGTCATTACTTGGTGCGGCGTGAAACTGTGGGAAGCTACTGTCCCTCTAAAGGCCATGAGGATTATGGGAAGTTTTGCATCCCAATCCTTGCCAGAAGCCTTGACTACCTTTCTCAGGGCCTCCTTTAAGGTTCTATTGGTTCTCTCTATGTGACCTGAGCTCTGCAGATGAATGTGAAATCGCTGCTTAATGCCTAGGGCTGTACATAAAGCTTTCATGACTTCTCCAGTGAAATGGATGCCTGAGGACGTTTTCACACACAAACGTCCCATCCGCCTGGAGCCATTCCGGAACGGAGCCTTCCGCTCACACCGGAATGGCTCCGGCGGCTTATGCCGGTGGGCGTTCGAAGTTAGAGCTAAAGGGGGGCGGGGCTTGCTGCGACGTCATGTGAACAAGCGCAGCAAGCCCCGGACTGATGTCGGCTAGCGCCGGGGGTGGCACCGGAAGGGGCGGGGCTTGCTGCGACGTCGTGTGAAAAATTTGACATTTTGCCAGAGTAGGGCAGGACGGAGGCCGGCTAGCGTCCTCCAAAAGCCCCGTGTGAAAACGTCCTGAGTCATGGTCAATTGTGAATGATTGGGGCAGTCCCTAGCAGCTAAAAACATGATTGAACAGTATCCTAGCTGTGGTGGCAGCCATGTTGTCACGAGTCTCAACCCACTTGCTGAAGGGATCTATTATGGTCAAACAGTATTTATTCTGTCAGGGAGTGGTCAGTAGGGGGCCAATGTAGTCAATTTGCAATTGAAACCAGGGGCCTTCAATGCAGTGGTTGCGGGTGGGTGCCTTAGGGCCACTGGAGTCCGCATTTACCATGGTGCAGACATTTATCGACCCCTTGATCAATGTCCTCCTTCATATGGGGCCACCATCCTGTCTCTTTGACTCTCTCTACCATGACCTGCTTTCCTCGGTGTCCTACATTGTGCACAAATTGAATAAGGTCTCCACGGACCTCTGTGGGGACAATCCAATAATGAGTTCCATCTCCATCTACCACCCACCATACTCCTTCCTTCTGCGCTATACTGTATCATCCCGTGGGGTCTTTCCCTGCAGCTGCTAGTGCTTTATTTCACTATGTCCGGTAACAAGTACTTCTTGGGTTTCACATTAATGGGAGCCATCATTGCTATTGCTGCTTCTTTAGTGAGGACATCTGCTTTATTGTTCCATTGGGCTTCCTTTCTGGTGCCTTTCTGGTGGCCTTTAACATAAGACACCCAGGTGGGGGATGTTCTCTTCATAATTAACTGGGCAGCTTCCTGCCATTTGTCTGAGTGGGAGACCAGCTTGCCATCATTAGTCAACCAGTCTCTGGACATCCAAATGGGAAGCTAATCTATCTCAGTGTTTACAGTCCACTGTGAGTCTGTATATATGGCTCCCAGATTGTGGAACGCCTTGCTGAATTGATCCATCAAATAACCAGCTTGGACAGCTTTAAAAAAGCCGTCAAGATGGATCTCTTTCAGCAGGCCTTCCCTGAATAGACCATTCCACCTAATCTGTGCTCCCTCTTCATTAAATATCATCTCCACACACCTATTGGTGTTCCAGAATGCTTACTGTTTTAATTCTATGTTTTAATTTTAGTACTGTACTTATCTATTTTTAAAGGGGGGGGTTAATTGTTATTATCATTATGATAACTTAATGTAGGGTAAATTTTATATAAATTCAATTTTAATCATGTGAGCCACCTTTATTGCTACAGCAAAAGGTGGGATATAATAATAAATCATTATTATTGATGATGATGATAATAATAATAATAATAATAATAATAATAATAATAATAATAATAATAATAATAATAATGGGCTGTGTGGATCCTCAAATTCTAAATGACATGGAGGGCTTCTCCCTCAGGAGCCTGACTGGAGTGGGGCTGAACTGCTCCTTGCAATATGTGCTTGTTGTTCACTCTAATCACTCCAAATCCCATTAGGCAGGTTCCTTTGCGGCATGCAGATGAGCCTTCACAGAACTAGCACATGAATCCTGCTTGCATGGCTTCTGCTAGTGTCTTTTCTGCCTTTACTGGCCAATTGCTTTGTGTGGGGATGGGGAGAGGGCACTCATGAGCTGCTCCAGAAACTACTAGCCCATAGGGGGTGACTGGTTCGCTAGCATGTCTGCTGTAGTCTATGCCTCGCTTCACTAACTCTAACATCCATTTGGCTATTCTCAAACTGTGGACTTGTCCATCTTGGATTTTACCAGACAGTATGAACTTGAGTGGGGTGTGTGGGGTTTGGATGATGACCTTGGCTATACCTATAATGAATTCCCAGTGGGTTAGGGCCCATATCAAAGCTAAGCAATTCTTCTTGCATGGACTGAACCTTACCTCCATGGGTGAGAGGTTTTTGGATGGATAGGTTACCACTCTGTGTATATTGTTTCTAAGTTGCATGAGGACTGCTCCCACATGACTGTCTGCTATGGCTAACTGGATGTAAAATGTCTGGGTAACATCTGGGTGGACTAGGCTAGGTCCTGGTGTCTGGGATCCCATTTCCACACTGTTCCTTTCTTAAGCAAGGAATACAGGGGTTTGGCTTTGCTTGCAAAAGCCTCTATGAATTCTCTGGAGAAGTTAAACATTCCTAGGAGCGCTTTCAGGGATACTACATCAATGGGGGCAGGGCGCTTTCCCATGATCTCTACTCTCTGCAAATCAGGGGTCCTGCAATCAGTCTGAAGATTTAGTTCTAAATATCTGACTTGTGTCTAAACTAACTGAGCCTTTTCTCTGTTAGCCTTGAATCTGGTGTCCTGAATGAGTCTTAACACTTCTCAGTGATGTCTGCAGTCTTCTCTTGTGAGTCCTAGTGGATTAAAATGTTGTCCACATAGGACAAAATGTGGGGGTGTGACATGGGTCACAGCTTGGTCCATATTTTGACCACGTTGGAGTGGCAAATACTGGGACTTGAGTGAAAACCCTGGGGGGTTCTCTTGAAACACATCTGATTTCCATGGAACTCAAAAGCGAATTTGTAATAACTCTCATGGAGTGTGATGGAGTGGAATGCATCTGCTAGATCTATCACACTATAAAATGTGGCTCTGGCTGCAATGGCGGCTAGGATTTCATTGTACTTGGCCACTACAGGGGCTACCGGAGGGGGGGTGACCGCATTGAGGGTTCTAAAATCCACAGTCATCCTCCACATCATGCCATCGGCTTTTATCATGGGCCAAAGTGGGGAGTTACAGATCGATTGCATTGGTAGGATGATGTCATATTTCAACAGACCTTTTATGGTTTTAGCTATTCCTTTCTCTGCTTCACAGGGGTAGCGGTATTGCTTTTGGGGAGGGGGATCTTTTCCTTCTATGAGCACACAAGCTCCTTTAACCTTCCCACACTCCATCTTGTCTCTGATCCATACTTTGGGGAAATCTATTGTCCAGGAGTCGCTCTAAATGGGGTATAGGGGTGCTGGGGCTTTCAAGGCAGCACATCTGTGGATGGTTGATATTACCAGGGGGGCTTCTTCTAATTGCCATAGGAGACCATTGGCCAAGTCAAGGGTCAGTCGGTTCTTCCTTAAAAATCCTATTCCCAGAATTCCAACATCCTCTCCCTGATTCTCATATGTCTCAATGCTGTCTAAAATGGGGGCTAATTGAAGTCTCTCCAAATGGCGGCTTGATGCTTGCCTTTACCAAAGCCTACTAGCTCCATGCTGTCCTGTGTCTTCCTAACGTGGCTAATCTGGGGTTCAGGGTGTTGACTGCAGCACTGGAATCTAGTAGTAACAGAGCGGATTTGGGTGTGTTGTAGGGTCCCACTTTTACATTAACCGTGGGGCATCTCCATAAATCAGGCTTGAGGGTTGCAACTATCTGCTGGCAAGGCAGAGAGGGGGTGGGAACTTCTAGTTGGGGGGCACTGGAATGAGTGACTGCTGAGACCGGGTTTTTCAGAGCCTTAATAGGTCTGGTCCTGGGGGAAGGTTGTGGGGGACCTGTCATGGTTCAAGCAGGAGGGTTTTCAGCCCAAGGGATCTGAGGGTCTGCCTTTGCTTTCCATGAGCTGTGAGATCCCAGTTATCCCTAACCTGACTGGTTTGGATTTTGGCTGCAATTCTGAGTGTTGGGGGCATTAACGCTTGGGTGGTGCCCACTGTGGTCCTGACCATTTAAGGTCCAGACTAAGGCCTGTGAGTTTGTGAGTTAGGGGCCTAAGCAGACTGCCAGAAATAGTGCACATTAAATTGAGGCACTGCCCTGGCTCAGTGCTAAGGAATCATAGGAACTGGAGTTTATTGTGGCACCAGACCTCTCTGACAGAGAAGGCTCAATGTCCCAGAAAAAAATACAGTTCCCATGATTCCCTAGCACTGAGCCAGGGCAGTGCCTCAATTTAATGTGCACTATTTCTGGCAGTCTGCTTAGGCCTTAGGACTACCTTGTCCTTACTAGCTTAACCTTCCAGACCTATGGGACAACCTCGTCCTGCTGGTGAACTCATGGGCCGGAGCCAGTATCTGACCACTCACTATCACGGAGGCTATGGGGTCACTACTGCAGTTAGTGCCACACACAACCTGCACTAGACCCCGGCCAGGGATTGGTCAGTTCCTCTTCCTAACTTTTCACTGGGAAGTTCAAGTGAAGCTGTCCTCCATGATTGACCTCCCAGGGTAGGTTCCTAGCAGTCACTATTCCTTGGGACCCCAGCTAGACCCTTGCTGTGAGTTTTCCTGTTGTTAGCTTCACTGAGCCACCTCACCCTTGCTAACTCAAAACTATCATTAGCTGCACTGGTCCACCTCGCCCTTGCTCACTCTGCCAACCTTGTGCCTAGGAATTATGGCCTCAGATGGGGACATCTCCTCACTTCGCCTACCTTGGTTCATCCAAGGTGGTTTTGGGGACAGTCTAGGTTTTGGATTATTGAAGGGGAAAACCTGAATGGGAGATTTGTATTGTATGTCATTTTAATCTATATGCATTAACTAGTGTTTGGTTTAATGCTTTTTAAGGGGGGTGATTATTCGGTTTTTCTTGTTTTACATTGTAAATAATTTTAATCGTTGTTAGCCGCCTCAATTGTTCACAGAAGGGTGGGGTATAAATAATAATAATAATAATAATAATAATCTCCCAACCCACAATAGAGAAAATAAAAATAGGTTGTTGGGCTGCCTACTCTGACAAACACACCCAAGGGTAGCCACACACTCACTTCTAGATTACTCGCACCTCGCTGGCTAATGAAATGTATGACCAAAGCAAGAAAGGGGATAGCCAACCCAAGATAGCCCTTTTTTCCAGTCACACAAGAACACAATCTCATGCCTTCTTAGTTGTTGTGTCAACATCTCCTTTGTCCAAGATCCTTACTCCTCCTATGTACCAAGATTTAAATGGCTCAAGTGATCAGTTTGGAGCATCCAAATTTTGGGGTACTCTACAATGCCCAAGTGTTCTCCACCAAAATGTTAGGAAGGATCTAATTGGGGAATTTATAATTAGCTGAAATATGCAAGAGTCGGGCCCTAACAACACCCCGTGAGACCAGAGTAGCAATATGTATACTAGAGGACTAAGAGATCCACAATGTATGACGCTGAGACAGGCTTCTTCAATTATGGTCTAAATATTTATTAAAAGGGAAAACTGCACACACACAAATATGGCACACACACACTCACACACACACAAACACACACACACACTGCACACTTAGAAGTAAAGGGGTGAAAGTGGGAATAGCTTGGGATTGGCCAGACTACAGGAGATACTCACTTCCGAAGTCTTCTCCAGGATCCGTTGTGGATGTAGATGATGGTAATAATGATACATGGCCTCTGAAAGGGGGGAGGGATGGCTGAGGGAGCTATGATCAGAGCACAGACTGACGTGGAGCCAAGCTGCACTCCAAAGATAGCAGGTGGAGTCTAAAAATCCAGGGGTTTATATAGGCAATATTTTGCTCCTAGCTATAGACTTGATGGCTTGGCTGAAGCCAGGACAAAGGTGCTGATTGCCTTGGCTTTGTTAAGCCAAGGTGTGAGAATGACATAAATAATGCACTTGGTTCTTGACACAATCAAGGAAGGGAGGCTAGAGAAAAAGGGTGCAGTTAAATCTGATCACTGCCCCATCAGGTGTAAGACTCAGGACAAACAAATGCTATTATGTTGATTTTTGGGATAATGGTCTTTCCCCTTTAGCAACTCCCAAACCTGTCTGGGCTGTGAGGCTGTGTTCTAGAAGAATAGATTCCTGCTGTTTTGCCTGCATCTGTGGCTGGCATTTCTGAAGGTGCTAGCCACAGATGCAGGCAAAACAGCAGGAATCTATTCTTCTAGAACACAGCCTGAAAAACCCACAAAAACCAAAAACTGGTGAGGGACACATATAAGCCCATTGAACATGTGTTGCTTACCCCTGATATGTTCACTTGCAAGACACTTCTTTGTTGAAGGAACTGATCTCCCTTCTATGCCCTCCTCTTTCTTATTCCTCCGCTCCTTTTCTCTGAAATATTTTCTTTTAATTTGCAAGATGGATATCAAGACTTGTCTCTGTTTTATTGAAATGAACCACCTGGGAAAACACTAATGTTCTAAAAAGTGAAAGAAAAATACAATACAATAAGTCAATGATAAATTTACAGTTCAAAGGTGTCACTAAGTCCAGAACTAACATTACATGTTTAACTGACCAGGTGAACACTACTGTTAGGCAGAGAAGTGACTGCTTTAGGTAGAATTTTTCTTTTTGCAAAAGATGCAAAATTGAAAGACAATGCCATATATCCTCATTCAAGCAAGCATGTATCTGAGAAGTATAATAGTCTTAAGTCTTCTTAGACACACATCTATGATGTGTGCCATTTTAAATATACCGTATTTTCTGGCATATAAGATGACTGGGCATATAAGATGACTTCAAACTTTTCCAGTTAAAATATAAAGTTTGGGATATATTCGCCATATAACATTCTTCCAACACACACCAAATATTTTTTTTAAAAAAATTCAGATTTGATTTCAGTATGGTAATTTTAATTCAAATGCTTATGACATGCAGATACTTAGCAAGAAAACTGTCACTTATAAACACAACAAACTAAAGCTCCCATGTTCCCTAGTATTTATTTTGGACCTTACTTTTTAAAAAAAATTGTCCAGACTTAAATGCTGCTTGAAAAATTATTTCCATCTCCCAGCTATGAGATGGTTGGGGAGAAATGAGAAAGTGTTGGGGGCAAGGACTGCCAATATACTAGGTGATGCATTCTGGGGTATGTACAATTTGCGGCCAAGTAAGTGACCCTGGTCATGTAACACACTCTCAGCCTCAGAGGATGGTAATGGCAACCCACATTTGAAGAAACATGCCAAGAAAACCCCATGATAAGGTTGCCTTAGGGTTGCCATAAGTTGGAAAGGACTTGAAGACACACAAGAACAACAAAAAAGTCTGCAGTTGTTTCATAGGTAGTACATAGGAATAGGAGCCAGCACGGTGTAGTAGTTTGAGTGTTGGACTACCAGTCTGGAGACCTGGGTTTGATTCCCCACTCTGCCATGAAACCCACTGGGTGAACTTGGACAAGTCACACACAGTCAGCTTCAGGGGAAGGCAATGGCAAACCTCTGAGCAAATCTTGCCAAGAAAACCCCATGATCACCATAAGTCAGGAACAATTTTAAGGCACACAACATACACATATAACCTCCAAGTTAAGGAACTTGGTTCTTCTTCAGATAAACCTTCAAGGGTACTCTCTCTCTCTCTCATTGTGCAGAATTATTTGTTAAAGAAGCCATAGCCAAGCAACACATCAACTTTGGCTGCATCTGCATTGCAGAAATTTATTAAAGCAGTTTGACACCACTTTAGCTGCCCTGGCTCAAGGCTATGGAATTCTGGAATTTGCAGTTTTGTGAGATATTTAGCCTTTTCTGTCAGAAATCTCTGGTACCACAAAGCAAACTGCAGATCCTAGGAGTCCATAGGATGGAGCCATGGCAGTTAAAGTGGTGTCAAAGTGCATTATTTCTGCAGTGCAGATTCAGGTTGCGTTCGTACTGTAGAACTGGCTTTCTTCTCCTTCTCCCCATATTCTCCTCCTCCTCCTCCTCTCTCCTAGCTTCCTCCTCTTTCTCCCTTAGTTCTCCTCCTCCTCCTCCTCTCTCTCCTGGCTCTCTTCTCTTTCTCCCTTCATTCTCATCCTCCTCATTCTCTCTCCTGGTTTCCTCCTCTTTCTCCTTTCCTTCTCCTCCTCCTCCTCCTCTCTCCTTCTGACTCTCTTCTCTTTGTTGCTTCATTCTCATCCTCCTCATCCTCTCTCCTCCTGACTCTCTTCTCTTTCTCCCTTCGTTCTCCTCCTCTCTCCTCCTCTCTCCTGGCTCTCTTCTCTCCCTTCATTCTCCTCCTCCTCCTCTCTCCTGGCTCTCTTCTCTTTCTCCCTTCATTTTCATTTTCCTCATCCTCTATCCTCCTGGCTCCCTTTTCTCCCTTCATTCTCATTCTCATCCTCATGCTCTGTCCTCCTGGCTCTCTTATCTCTCTCCCTTCATTCTCATCCTCCTCCTCCTCCTCTCTCCTGGCTTCCTTCTCTTTAGCCCCTCCTCCTCCTCCTCCTTCTCTACCCAGCATATAAGTTGACCCCTGACTTCTGAGACCCTTTTCCAGGGTTAAAAAGTCATTTTATACACCGGAAAATATAGTAAATTGTTCCTTCTCTGCCAAAACAAAAGGACAGAAAGGGAACCAAATTGCTGTCCCACAAAATAATGTTTAAAGCTCATCTTCCACATAAACCTCTGCATCCTTTTCTTCTTAAATAGTGAAGGTTTCTTGCTTAGGGCCATTTCTATGCTAGTTATAATTTTCCATGATCCAAAAGGAACCAAGCAGGATTAGTTCATTTCTTTTTTTACATCCATGGGAAATGGGATGGCTGCCTTTATGCAAATAAAATAAAATAGCTTGTATAGATGCATCAGAAAGTCAGCAACCTCACTTCCCTCAGAAGAGAAAAAATAATCTTGAAACTGTCATTCAACTTTGGGATGATATAAAATATACTTGACAGTTCCTATTGTTTTTTTAATGCATATACCAAAAGTTAAAGGTGTGCAGGGCATAAAATGCTACATCCATTTGCCTGCAGTGTGGTAGGTCTAATTCTTTCCTAAGGGCCCACTTTTTCAGAAAATTTCGTCCAATTCTTGCAGACAGAATAGAAGCTATAGCTGTTTTCCTGTTACAATAAGTGGGGGATACACAAACATTCATATTTCCAAATCTCAACTTAGGTTTGGGACATGAGTCAAAATACACTGGTTCCAAAACAGCTGGAGCTGAAGTGGGCTCTTTTCCAAACCAAAGATTGGGTTCCAAACAATGTGTTTGGTATACATCCCAAGGAAAATTCCAGTTTCAATCATTTCTTTCTTATTGTCCTTTTTTATCCTCTTTAATGAACAGGAAGAAAATAACTTAATTAAGTCCATAGATTTAAGCAGTTTAGCCCTTCTAGGGATAAATCAGTGTAATGGGTTATATATTGAGCTGTCAGTCATCCAATTCAGTCCCCCTCCATTTTTGTTTTGTTTTGTTTTTTAAAAAAGGAAAGTAATCTAATTTCAAATGATTATTTTGCTGTGCCCACACTAATTTTTAAAATGAACCCCCAAAGCAAGGGGATCTGAATGAATAGTGATTACACTTATCCCTACACATTAGGGTTCCACGGGACTCCCGTGGAAATGGAAAAACCTCAAATAACAAAAACACTATGTTTTTTTTCTTGAGAGAACACCTCTCTAGGAATCTCTAGATCCTCCAGTGTGACTTTTGGTTGAAGTAGACCATAGAGTTGTGCTGGAGGACCTAGATATTCCTAGAGAGAACATATTAATAAAATCCGTGAATAATCAAATCCATAAAAGTCAAAGCCACAAATGTGGAGGGACGAGTGTAGTTCCTTTTTAAAAACTACCAGGAGACAAAATATATAAGCAAACAACAGGTATTTCTGCAAATCAAAACCTTGCAAAGATGTTCATTTTGATGACCAAAGTTTGACTGGGAAGGTATCTGACATATTTCTTTGGTGAACTATTACAGACATTTATTTTTGTTTGTCCCTGAACTTCAACAAGATCTTCTTTGTCGGCCAAGGTGGCAGCAACAAGTCAGAGAGATGCTGTATCTCTCTCTCTCTCTTTCACACACACACACATATCAAATGATGCATATATAGCAAAAAGGCAATCTTTTAATCATGTAGTGCATGGGGGAAATATTTTGCTTGGATTGTTTCCTCTTCCAATTAGCACCTCTGCAAAAATGCATACACAACCCCTACTGTTATATAATGAACTCTGCTTTGTACTTTATAGAAATGCTTGCATTACAGGACAATCCCCTTCCACACACACACACATCTAATCTCTGAAAAGAAATGGGGAGTTAAAAACACATTTTAACTCTGGTTTTTCTGTAAAATACATCATAGTGGATAATTTCAAATGGCAATGATCTTATCCCATTTCATACACTAAAGGGCTCAACAGATAGCTCTGACAGAGTGGCCTCACTGGATTGGGCTTGCAGGAACCACACACTGCAGCTCTGATCTGACAGTTTGCTGCTCTAAAAATCCCTGGCAAAAAACTACTCCTTTTCAGAGTGGCAAAAGAGTGGCCATGGCTGTGGATTTTTACTGATTCTTTAGTACAACATATCTAAACAGTGTGGCAAAGATTCAGCATAACACCACTCATCATCTGATTGGGTGAGCAGCATGTTGCCCATATTGGGGTGGCATTTTGGCATGAGGTGTGTGGTTGCCACGTCCCCACTCTACCCTGACACCGGCCCAAAGTACCAGTCTGTACAGCCCCAAAGTCTCAACTGGCTAAAATCAAATTGTTCAACATTCACCTGCTTGATTTAATTTGTCTTTGCTTTCAAATATCTTATTTTTTTAAAAAAAATGCTGCATTTTTCTGCAGCTTATTTTGTGTTTTATGTTAGCAAAGTATCAGGGGATGCAGATGGCAAAAAGCGCCGTCTTCAATCCCAAGAAGGGGAGGGGCAGCCAGACGCCGGGCGCCTCAACCCCTTTTTGAGGACGTCATTGGAGTGCCCACCATTGCACATGGTGGGCACTCTGATGACATCCTTCCGGCTCAGCACCCAGACACGCTGAGCTGGAAGAGACACCGAAGAGGTGCGCGCTGCCTCTTGTGGTGCCCTTTCCGCGCCTTGCGGAAGAAGCGCTATTTTAGTGCTCCTTCCAGGGGCGGAAAAAGAATGGATTGGGGCCGAGGTGTGGGGCAGCCTCGGCCCCAAATCACCACTTCTCAGAGCGGCCCATGGCTGCCTGTCTGCAATGGCCCTATATTTCAGAGGGAAAATGGGATATAAACATGTTTACATAAATAATGGGATATAAACATGTTTACATAAATAAAATAAAATAAAAAAGCCCAGTTTCATATCAGATTGCCAAGAAAGGGGAAGATATGCATCTGAATTTTTTTCTCTCTAGAATTTCAGGTGAAATATCCTCTACTTACTCATCCATGGTTTTTTTCCCCATATTGGTTCTCATGTAATTTTTACTTTCCACAAAAAGGAGAGAGAGTTTCAATAATGCACAAGTGTATGTTCATTGTTAGATCTGGGAGCCCTGTGTATGCAATTGTCCATAATGTAAAGGTGCCTGCCGACTCATGATGACCCAATGGATTCCATAGATTTTTCTTAGGCAAAGACTACTCAGAGGTGGCTTTGCCAGTTCCTTCCCTTCAAATATAGCCTACAGCACCTGGGTTTTTTGGGCAGTGTCCCATCCAAGTACCAGGGCTGACCCTGCTTAGTTTCCAAGATCAAATGGGATCCTGAGCCTTTGAAGTATATAGGCATCTTACAAGGTACATTGCTAAGCCAAATGGGTTGATTAGGCATCTTAGAGATTTAACCATTTGCTGTAAAAGCACTAATTTAAAAACTGAACTACATAAGACTATTAGAGCCTCTGTAGACTGGCCCAAAGGGCTGGCCTGAGGCTAGAGTTGGAGTGGGGCAGCCATATGCCGGCTGCCCTGACCCCACACTGACCCCATCCTGATGCCGCATGCTGTTATGCATGGCGCACAGTGTCAGGACGCTCTCCCGGCACATGTTTAAACAAGCTGTGCTGAAAGGACAAGGAGGAGCCACAGTGCCACCTCTTAGGGCAGCCTTTTGCCACCCTAAAAGGAGCAGCATTTTGCCACTCTTTTCGGGGAAGCAAAAGCAAGGATCAGGGCCATGGCATGGGGTTGCCGTGGCCCTGATCCTCTGCTCCCCAGGGCAGCTCTGTGCTGCCCGTCTGCAGAGGTCCTTAGTCTGAACACCTGGGAACAGAATAACTAGGTCTCATGTTCCAAATGCTGCTTTCTGCTTTAAACAATAGAATATAAAACTTAGTCATAGAGTCTCTTAACCAGTGAACTTTGCACAACATACCAATTATTTGTCTGACTATTCTATTTAAAAAGCAAATTCAGGTTCCACTTCTTGTAGTAAGTATAATACATTAAACAAGTTAACCAAAATCATATTAAGTATCGCGCACACACACACACACACACACACAAATACCATATTTTTAAAGTTTAATCACACCAATTCAAATCAAATATCTATTTCTCTTCAAAATACTGACTATTAATCCTATGCATTTTAATGGCACTACAGTACATCTGGATCAGAATTATTACACTAAATGCATATTATGGAATGTAGTTACAAATAATGACTTAAATCAAATAGCCCAGGTGGAGCAGACTACTAAATCATTGCTAATTTAGGAGATTATCACATGGATAAATGCTGCTGCAATAGACGTGGGATTTTAAAGCGGAACCAGGTTTTATTGCACATGCTGGCAGCTGGGCAAGTGCAACCCATCTGCATCCCAGATCTCAGCCATGCTCATCCAGCCAATTTTCAAAAACAGGAGTCTGCCACTTTTGAAAATCCATGAGATAAGCACGGCTGAGTTCTGGGATGCAGACGAGTTGCACTTGCCTGGCTGCTGGTGTGTGCGATAAAACCCAGTTTCATCTTTACAATCCCACATCTATCACGGCAGCATTTCTCCATGTGATAATCTCTTTAGTTGGCCAATGCTTATGCATATTGCATTGATTCAATGGGGTTCTTCCAGCTAGAACAAATAATTGGATTTAGGTCACTGTTATTTGTGTTGTTGAATGAAGAATAGCTAATCTGAGCTAAATGCTATATATACTCACGTAGACATGTAAACATTTTAGTAAAAATCAAAAAATGACCCCAAAAACCCAGGTCAGCTTATCCACTTTAATATAGGTAATGTACCTTAACTTTTATTTAAAAAGAACCCATACCCATGAGTGGTGAAAGCCAAGAGTTTAGTCTACTTGGGAGAACCTAAAAATATATACTGACTCCCTCTCCTCTTTCCTCTGTGGCACTGCTTTTGGCCTTTTTGAATGCCTGGCTGTAAAAGTGGTGGTGGGCAGCAGCAATTTGGTGCTTCCCTCAGAGTGTTGACACAGTAGACACATTGTACCCCACCCATGTCTGGTCACCTCCCACACACATTAAACACCCACCATTTACCATACTTCCTTCCTCATCCATCAGGACTTGTAAATTGAGCAGTTATGCTTGCCAGAATTTTGCAAGTTCTTTTGCAATTTCCTTTGTTTCTTCCTTTGTTGCATGTCCCTAAGTTTTACTGTCAACTCATCCAAATCCATAATTTTGACCCTCAGACCTGTCCCTGACTTATACATGAGATCAGCTAATACATCAGCTTATACATGAGATCAACTAATACATTGTTAACTATACTTAACTAAATAACCTCTCTGACATCCCAAACTGTGACAATCCAATTGCTCTTAGAATAGATCTCCTTCTCCCCATACAGCACATGTCTTGTAAAGTAGGTTGAGGAGGAAATTACAATTGTGTGAGAGTGTCACAATCATGTTGAAGTAGTGATCATGAATACAGAACAATTACATAGATTTACTTATCTGTAGTGGTTTTGTATTCACAATTGCTAATTAGTCATGAGTGTGACACTATTCCCATGATCATAACTTCCCCTGTGACTTATTTTACTGGGTATCAGCTACTCAAGGAATGTCTATTCTGCCAGTAATAGGAGCATGGGTGAATGAAGTTTTTGTCAAGTTTTGAGTGGGTCAAGCCAAGAGAAGTTATTTAGCTAAATATACGTAACTAAGGGGCTATGCAGATGGGCTAAAAGGGGTGATTTGAGGGTGAATGAAAGGTGTGGACTTTAGATGATGCACACCTAAAAATCACTCCCTACCTGCCTTTTCCTGTGAAAGGGCACTCCAAAAAGGAGCCACCTTTTTCTGCTTCTTTCTAAAAATTGCGCACCTTCAAAGGTACATCTGTGTGCACCGATGGAGGTGCGGTGGAAAAAGGGCACCCGAGAATTAAAAATGCCCTTGTAAATGCACCAGCACGTGTGTGCCGCATTCTGAGTCTCCCATTGAGAGCATGTGCCCTGTGAAAAAAGCTTCAATTTGAAGTGTCCTAATGGCCCAGGTGTAGGTGTACTGCCATAGGTGCGCCTGCATAAGAATTTCAGCCCTAACTCTAATTTTCGCAGTGTGCATGCACCAGAGCGGGAAGGTGCAACCGGATCCATCACTGGGAAAGTGATTAAAGGGAAAGTTTCACCTTTAAGCTGGACCACCATGCATATTCCAGTGTCGTTTTCTCAGCTGACCTTTGTAGCTGTGGACCTCCATACCTGTGCACCTTAGGTGCTCGTCTTCTACAGCGGGCAGAATGGCACAGCCATCGAAAAGGAGTGAGCCAAAAAGAGGGAGAGGGACATTGTGGTCCCATGTGGAGACAGCTGACCTCATAGCTGTGTGGTCACAGCCACACATTCTGAAAAAATTGAGGAATTCATTCTTGAATGCCGATACATTTAAGGAGTTGGCAGAAGGCATGAGGGCTAAGGGCCACCAATGCACTTGGGAGGAGTGTTGTTGGAAGACCAAAAACCTGAGGGCAGATTATAAGAAGTTTAGGGATCACAAGGCCAAAAGCAGACGGAGTCCCTCCACCATGCCCTTCTACAAGGAACTCCATGCCTTCCTTGCCAGGGATGGTATCATACGGCCCAGCAGAATATGCACCAGCAGTGAAGTTGTGAGGGTCCCAGTTGGCCAGCCAGCCAGAGCAGAACCTGAGGAGGACATCTCCAAGGGAGAATGCACCCAGGAACTTTTGTTGCCCTCTCAAGGTAAGATGTGCTATGGGCCCTGAGGAGGGGGGCAGGGGACAGCACTAGGATGGCCAGAGGGCAGAGATGACCCCATCAAGGAGGAACACCCTGACTCAGATGAGACATCCTGCAGTTAGAAAGATAAAGGGAAAACTGACAAAGAGAGAGAAAAAAGAGAAGAAGAAGAATATTGAAACAATAATAATAACAATAATAATTAGTCAACTATCTATTTCCTTCTCTGCAAGTAACTTTAATTAATTATTATATTTAATTTTTAAGGATTATATACCGACCAGTCGATCAAAAAGATCTGATGTAGTTTAACGTATTTCTATTTGTTTTTCCAATGTCAATAAAGTTTCTTTATAATCAGACTGTTGAATTTCTCTTCTTTTGATTTACTAATTTAGAAAGATGAAATTACTATCCTGGAACGTAAAAGGGCTGAACTCACCACAAAAAAGAAAGAGAGTGTTTTTGTATCTGGAAAAAAATTATGTTGATATAATTTGTCTACAAGAATCACATATAAAAAATAAAGATGTAAGATTAATCAAAAATAAAAAGATTGGAAAAGAATATGCATCTACATTCGAGAAAAGTAAAAGAGGAGTAATAATATATGTGAAGAATCACATAGAATCTAGAGAGATCATTAAAGACACAGAGGGATTTTATGTAGCAGTAGAAATAATTTGGAAAGGGAAAAAAATTATTAATTGGGATTTACGGTCCACAGGAAAAGAAAAGTAAATTTTACAAAAAGATTCAGAAAAAGATAACGGAATACGATTATGAAAATGTAATATTATTAGGAGATTTCAATGGAGTTTTAGACCCTAGAATAGATAGAACCTCAAATAACAAAATTAAAGAAACCCAAGGAAAATTACCCAAAGTTTTTTTTTGATCTTATAGAAAATTGGAATTTAATTGAGGTATAGAGACATTTGTATGACATGGAAACAGGTTTCACCTTTTTTTCTGAAAGACATAATTCATCAGCAGGCCACCATCTTGTACTTCAAAGTGGACCACTGTATCTTCCAGGATTAGTAGCCACCATGACTGCTCACCTGTCCATGAACAACTACAGCTGTCATCAATAATGAGAGTGAGGGAGAGGAGAGGGCAGGTCCTGGACAATTCACCCAGCTGATCAATCAGGTCCAAACTGTACACAGCAAATTCCCTGTTATGTATTCCCTGTCGCATGTATGCCTGCACCCCAAAAGCAAAGCAATTTATATAGCTGTTGTGATGTTTTATGCATATTTGCGCCAGTTTGCAGAACCCCTGCATGCCGCTTTTGCACCCTGGCATGCTTGGGAGGGGATCATGAAGGAATGTTTGTCTGTGTGTCCTGTTGACCATTTCCCTCGCATGACCACCAGTTGCATGTATCCAGTGTATCCACACAAACCTCTCTGGCATATACCTCTCCCCTCCATCCCTGATCTGTGTGGGATGTGTTTTGTGTGTAAACTGTGCTCTGTGCCATATATGTCCCATAGAATGAGAAGTAGCATGAGACAGAGGAAGATGAAACAGCTAATCCCAGAGCTGCGATGCCACCAGCAGCTTACCTGGATGAGATCAGAGGGAAGAGGGCGCGTCACTCAGCAGCCATCGCATCTATTACTACCCTACATCAGTTCATGGAATGCAGCACACATCAAATGGATAAACTCCTAGAACAGGAGGAATGGCTCATGGATCATTCCTATCAGTTAAGGCAGAGCACCAGAGGGAGTTCCAACAGAGATCCCTCCAGCAACTGGAGTGTGTTGCCCACGAGCACCGGTGTGTCGCTGACTCCCTACAAGTGCAGAATGCTCTGCTGGGCCAGCTTGTGGATGCCATCACAGGGTCCCAAAGGGCCATTGGTGGCAGCGGGGATGGTGTGGAGGAGGAAGGAAAAGGGAGGGCCATCCCCCAGGCCCTGCATGAGGGGCCTGTTGGCCTGGGAAGAGGGAGGAGAGGTCACTCTCCACCCGTGCAGGAGGGGGCTCCTGTGGGCAGAAGGAGAAGGGGTCACTCTCCACCCATGCATGAGGGGCCTGTTGGCCTGGGTAGAGGGAGAAGGGGTTACTCTCCACCCATGCATGAGTGGCCTGTTGGCCTGGGTAAAGGGAGGAGGGGTCACTCTCCAACCATGGAGATGGAGGCTGTGCTGGTGGGCAGAGGGAGGAGGGAGAGCTCTCCACCCATGGAGGTGGAGGCTATGCTTGTGGGCAGAAGGAGGAGGGAGAGCTCTTCACCCATGAAGGTGGAGATGGCTATGGAGGTGAAGATCATTGAGCAATGTGAAGTCATACGCTTTCATGGCTGGCATCCATAGTTTTTCGTAGGATTTTCGGGCTGTATGGCCATGTTCTAGAAGAGTTTCTTTCTGACGTTTTGCCAGCATCTGTGGCTGGCATCTTCAGAGAATACTGGAATGGAAGAGAGTGGGTGTATATATACTGTGAGACCCTGGGTAGGTTGGAGAGTGACCCCTCCAACCATCACCCAGAACAAATAAGAAGCACAATAAAAACACTGGTAGACCGGGCAAAATGCATCTGTGAACCCCACTTCTTGGAAGAGGAATTGAAGCACCTAGACCGAGCTCTACAGGCAAATGGTTACTCCAGCTCAGACATCAGAAGGGCTGCCAGACCCAGGAAAACCCAGAGGAGTGAAGACGAGCAACCACCCAAAGGGAAGGTATTTTTACCATATATCAAAGGAGTCACAGACAGAATAGGGACAGTGGTGAGGAAACACAACCTCCAAATGGTTTACAAACCAACCAAGAAAATCCAACAAATGCTGTGCTCAGTGAAGGACAGGAGAGACCTTCTCACAGCCACAGGAGTTTACCGCATACCATGCAGCTGCGGACAAGTCTACATAGGGACCATGAAACACAGTGTCCAAACACAAGAGACACTGCAGACGGCCAGCCAGAAAAATCAGCAGTAGCAGAACACATTATAAACCATCCTGGGCATAAAATGCTGTTTGAAAACACTGAAATTCTGGACCATGCCAACAACTATCAGGTCAAAATGCACAGGGAAGCCATCGAAATCCACAAACACTTGGATAACTTCAACAGGAAAGAAGAAAACCTTTAAGTAAACAAGGTTTGGCTACCAGTCCTACAAAACAAGAAAATCAGCACTCAGCAAATGCAAATGGGAAACCAACCAGGGTCAGGGGCTTTCCCAACATACAATAGCAGACAATATCCTTGTTTGCATATCCTCCCACCCTGAAGCCATGCCATTAACAACAGAACAATACCTATTCAACACAGGACAATCCACAGTTTACATGGGAATCACTCCTCCCTACCCAGGGTCTCACAGTATATATAGACCCACTCTTTTCCATTGCAGTATTCTTGAAGATGCCAGCCCAGATGCTGGTGAAACGTCAGAAAGAAACTCTTCTAGAACATGGCCACACAGCCCGAAAAACCCACAAAAAACTATCATTGAGCAATGCCCTGTAGATGAGTCTGCCAGCCTTTTCAGCAGTGACATGGCAATGCCACAGCCCTCTCGCCGCCCCCAAAGGCAGAGATAAGGTAGAGGGGGGGGGGGGGAGATGTTGCGACGATCACCACTAAGTACCAAGGCAGACACCATCAACCATCCCACACTATGCCCTATGAAGCTGCTAGACCCAAACAATGACAGTGTAAGTCCCTACACAAGCTTCATCTTAAAGATTCTAGCTGGGCACTCCCAATTATCCACTTCTGATTATAATACAATTAAGTGTGTTTGTTTTCTTCTCTCATTCACTTCCTGGCATCTTTCTTGGCCAATTTTCTTTTAAAGAGTTTTTCTCAAATTATACTTAACACAGGTGTGAGAAATCTGTGGCCCTCCAGATGTTGTTGGATTGCACCCATCTTCAACCTTGCCATCATAGCAGATGGTGAAAGGTGATACTGAACTTTAACAACATCTGAAAAAACACTAATTTCCCCCCTCTTTCATATTGAGTTGATAATAAATTACCCTTGACATGTCTGCATTTTGACATTTACAAATTTAATAGTGTCTTTATTGAAGTCAAGAACATTGAGCTTCTCTAGGATAGCAGACACATTCAAATGTAGAACTCAAATATGTTTCAATTAACATTATTGAATGAAATTCACATTCAAATTCTCCCTATGTTCCTTGATTTAGAATTTCACACAAATGGTGAGCTATATAGTGGATTCATTGAAGCTTAATCATTTGAACCCATTTGTTTTGAGATATTAAAATAATTTAATTATATATTGTGGTGACCAGAGGTTCAGCTGGTCAATCAGGAGGCAGCTGGGAGCCAGCCAATGGGAGTTCAACTGGGAGTAGTAAAAAGCTCAGGCTGACAGTTAGAAAGAAGAAGAAGAAGAAGATTTGGGTCAGAGAGTGTGTTGGGAAAGTTAAGCTAGTGAGAGGGCTGTGTTTAAGGTGTTCCTGAGGGAACTGAATTTTAGGGAGATAGAGCTTTAAAAGGGTAAACTCTGAACACACACAGAGCTCTGGAAGAGAGAGAGTTACTGTGGTGTTCTTTCCAGTTAGATATTATTAGCCAAAGGGGCTGAGGTACTGTGATTGAATTTGTAACATATGTTATAAGACTGTAACTAAGAAAGATTATAATAGCAAGTCCTGAAACAAGTTACCTTTAATGCATGTTGATGTAAAATAAACTTTTCTTTTTTTTTATTCCAACATCACTTGGCCTCTGGTTTAGTCACAAAACACACTACCAATACTTTGTTATTCTAAAGCAAAGCAGCTTCATTTATATACTGCTTCATACCATGCTATGGGGTGTCTAAGCAGTTTACAACTGTGAGCTGATTGCCCCCCAACAAGCTGGGTACTCATTTTAGTGACCTCGGAGGATGCAGGCCTGAGTCGAGCCTCAGCCCTGGCTGGTATTGAACTCGCAACCTTGTGGTTTATGAGTGAGTGGCTGCAGTACAAGCATTTAACCTAAATTGTGAGGAAATTAAACTTGAGAACCAAGCCAAATTTGGTCAAGAACAAAAGAGAGATGAAAGTTTAAAACCTTTGTTCGCTCTAGCTGAGGAAGATGTAGCACAGAGTGAAAATCACCCTCACAGATTTAAAATCATTTAAGACCGCTTATATAGAGAGGGTCTCAAGTGTAAATATAATATTCAGAAAGAAATTCAAAAAGAGTTGGTAGTTTCTCAGAAATATAGAAGCCAGATACTAGAAATAGCCCATTCTAGTTCATTTGGAGGTCATTTGGGAATTAAGAAAACTACACAACGAGTCTCTTTGAATTTTTATTGGCCAAAGATGGGAAAAATCTTTATTGAGGGTGTTGATGAAGTTCAGGAGTATGTAGATGTCTGTGACTATGCTGTTGGCTTATCCCACATGATTGGTGGGTCTGTTTTACCTTCATAAAGACCTTGGCATGCCTTAATAGAGCAATAGAATCCTGTGGGATTAGTTGGAATCATCTCAACATTTAACTTCCCTGTAGCAGTGTATGGCTAGAACACTGCAATTGCAATGGTCTGTGGAGTGAAACCTTTAACCACAAGCCCTTATCACCCCCAAAGCAATGGGCTTATAGAGAATTTTAATGGAACTTTAGTCAACATGATAAAATCCTACACTGCAGAAAGCCAGAATGATTGGGACACCAAATTGCAACACCTATTGCTTGCCTATAGAGAGGTGCCACAAGAAAGCTTAGGATTCAGTCCATTCAATTTAATGTTTGGAAGCAAAGTAAAAGGACCTTTAGATATCATTCACAAGAGTGGGAATCTCCAGAGGAAAGAGAGTCAGAAGATGTGGTATCGTATGTCCAGAACCTGATGACATCCTTAAGACAAGCCTTGAGAGGGCCGAAGAAAATTTGAAAACAGTTCAAGGTCAACAAAAGACTTGGTATGACAAAAAGGCCTGAACTCGAGTTTTCCTGCCTGGAGATGAGGTATTAGTCCTTCAACCAACAAGAGGAAATAAACTGCCGTATGCATGGACAGGTCCAGTTCAAGTTACAGAGTTACAGAGAAGATCAACGATGTAAACTATATAGTGGGCTTGGGAAATTAAATAGGATGTAAACTGGTTTATGTTAATAGGTTAAAACCTTACCAGAGAAAGGAAGATTTGATATTATCTGCCATTATTGAGATGAGGGAGGAGGAACTTCCAGACCCGTATTGGGAATGGGGAAAAGTTCTTATTCTTAGAGATAAGGCTCCATTAATCTTCAAGCTGGTAAGAGAGAAGGGTTAGAAGATTGAGAATGATTTCAGTAATGATTTTAAGAGAAACACATAAAAAATTGAAAGTTGTTGTAATGTATTTAGAGTGCTGAGAATAACCAGCTAACATGTCTTGTATCTGTAACGTAAATTGTACCAGTTTGCTAAACCTATAAGATGAATATGGTATGAGAATATAGCAAATAGAGCAATTATTGAAGGTATATTAAAAGATCATAAATATATTGAAGATATATTTATGAATAATTGCTGTTGGTATGTAAAAGGTAAGGAGAATGTAGTAGCAGATTGTCGAGATTGACTGAGGAGAAATAAAATGAAAAATAAGATGTAACTGTATTGAATATTTAACTGGAATGATAGTAAATGTAGATTTAAAGAGTAACTTTCAGTACAGCTTAATGATTTAAATAGTGAACTGATAATGTAATCTTGTTGAATTCTAGAGGTGCGACTACACTAAAAAGGCAGTGTGAGTCCCTGACACTTTATTAGGTGGTAGAAGTGGGGATAACAAGTTCCTAAAGTACAGCCATCTAATATTAAATGTAAAAGTAGGAAGGTGGCAGTAGTGTGCGCCATATATATATATATATCAGCATAATACCCAGTAAGGTAGTGGCAAAATACAAAACCAGAGTTATTGCTGTTATGCATAATAACAAGCATACACAAGTTGGAATAATAATAATAATAATAATAATAATAATAATAATAGTTTTTATTTGTATTTTCCTGCTTCTCCCTATGGATTGAGGTGGGATTACAGAGAAATATAGAAAAATACAATATATAAAATACAACATATAAAATCATAACAATAATAAAAAAACCACAATCCATATAATAAAATCCAATACCCAATCAAGTGCACAGAGTGGTCGTCATCTTCACATATCTGGGAGGCCATATCAGATACTACAATTAGGCTTCAGAGTTATAATTGGGGAGATCAGGTGGATAGGCCTGCTGGAAGAACTCCGTCTTAAGCGCCTTCTTAAAGGCTTCTAGTGTAGTAGTAAGACAGATCTCTTCCAGCAGGCCGTTTCATAGCTTAGGAGCTGCGGCTGTGAATGATCTTTGGGAAATTACTTTTAATCTGGTATTATAGTATTCCAGTAAATTCTTCCCTGATGTTCTGAGAGTGCAGGGTGGATTATGTAGGGAGAGGCGTTCCTTCAAGTAACTCAGACCCAAGCCATGTAGGGCTTTAAAGGTAGCTACCAACACTTTGTATTGCGCCTGGAAACTAATCAGCAGCCAGTGAAGAGCTTTTAGCACAGGTGTAATATGGTCCACCCTAGATGTTCCAGCGACTAGCCTGGCTGCCGCATTTTAAACTAATTGAAGTTTCCGAACTTGGTACAAAGGTAGCCCCATGTAGAGCGTGTTACAGAAATCCAAACAAGAAATTATCAGGGCAAGTACTACTGCTTCAAGGTCCTTTCGGTCCAGGTAGGGGCGCAGTTGGCGAATCAACCCAAGTTGATTCCAAGCACTCCTGGCCATCGCATCCACTTGAGATGACAACTGTAGAGATGAGTCCAGGAGTACTCCCAAACTGCGTACTTTGTCCTTCAGGGGAAGTGTGACACCATCTAGGACAGGTTGACAAAACTCCCTCCCCGGACCAGGGGTACCTATCGCGAGCACCTCTGTTTTCTCTGGATTCAGCCTGAGTTTGTTTTCCCTCATCCAGGCCATTACTGACCCAAGGCAGGCATCCAGAGGAGTGACACCATCCTTAGTCACCACAGCAGTTGGAGACATAGAGAAAAGTAGTTGGGTGTCATCAGTATATTGATAACCCCGCACCCCATATCTCCAGATGATCTCTCCCAGCGGCTTCATGTAAATGTTAAATAGCATGGGGGACAGTATGGCGCCCTGTGGGATGCCAGATGTCAGTTCCCTTTCTGAGGAGCAACTGTTCCCCAGCCTCACCATCTGGGATCTGCCCGAGAGGTAGGATCAGAGCCACTGGAGCTCAGTGCCTCCAATACTTAACTCCCTCAGGCGTCCCAGAAGGATACCATGGTCTATGGTATCGAATGCTGCTGAGATGTCGAAGAGCACCAACAGGTCACACTTCCCCTCAGATGGAGGTCATCGACTAAGGCAACCATGGCAGTCTCAACCCCGTATCCCACCCTGAAGCCAGTTTGAAATGGGTCCAGATAATCAGCTTATTCCAAGACTGCCTGGAGCTGGAAGGCAACTGTCCTCTCAATCACTTTGCCCAAGAATGGTAATAAGGAGACCGGTTTGTAATTATTTCTTACCAGGGGATCAAGGGAGGGTTTTTTCAGGAGCGGTTTCACTACCGCTAGTTTTAAACTTGATGGAAATTTGCCCTCCCTGAAGGATGTGTTAATTATAAGCTGTAATAATAATTTTACAGCATCTCCTCCCTGGGCGGTCAGCCATGATGGGCAAGGATCAAGAGGGCATGTTGTCTTTGTCACACATCCAAGAAGCTTGTCCGCTTCATTGGTATTTACAAACTCAAATCGATCCAAATTAATACAGTCCACAGAGTCCCTGGACATCTCTCTTATTGGCTCTGTTATAATGCCCGCATCTAGATCGGCCCTTAACTGAGAGATTTTATCTGCAAAAAAGTCATTAAAAGCATCACAGCATGCTTTGGTTGGTTCCAATAATGGGTTCAGGGTGGGAGCCAATTGAGTTAATTCTTTAACCCCCCTGAACAGCTCTGCTGGACGAGACTTTGCAGATGCAATACGTGCAGTATAGAAGGAATTCTTTGCTGCATCTATTGCCACTCGATAGGAATCCAACATGTTCCTATGATGTGTCTTATCAGATAAACATCGATGTTTTCACCAGCGGCACTCTAGTCATTGCACAGCCTGCTTCATTTGACGAAGATGTTCTGTATACCATTGTTTTTGTTAGAAGCGGGATGCAAAGGATGTTCGGGAGCAATAGTGTCTATAGCCCTGATGAGATCATTATTCCAGGTATTAACCAGGGCATCGACAGAATTGCCATCATTCCCAACCATGAAACCCTCTAGGGCTTCCTGGAACCTTTTGGGTTCCATCAACCTTTGAGGGAGGACCATTTTAATAGGTCCTCCACCCCCAAGAAGGATATGGGTAGTGGCTTTTAGTCCAACTTTGACCAGAAAATGGTCCGTCCATGACAAAGCAGAAGTGTGTATTACTTCTGCCCACGGATGTTCCTGATCCATACTAAAGACCACATCGAGTGTATTACCAGCACAACATGTAGGACCTGAAACTAATTGGGACAGGCCCATGGCTGTCATGGAAGCCATGAACTCCCGAGCTGCACCTTTTAGATCTAATGAGTTGGACTCGAAGGGGATGTTGAGGTCCCCCAGAACAAGAAGCCTGGGGGACTCCAACACCAGCTCCAAGACCAGCTGTGTCAGCTCAGTTGGGGAGTCTGTTAGGCAATGGCTTGGATGGTAAACCAACAGAATCCCCAGACTGTCCCTAGATTTTAAGGTCAGGTAAATACACTCATTGTGAATCATTTTCCGGATAGGTCTCCTGGTCAATGTGATAGCATTTTTATGGACCAAGGCCACTACTCCCCCTCGCCCACTTTCCCTAAACTGCTCCTTAACAGTATACCCGGCTGGGAGAACCTTTACCCAGGTTACATTGCTATCCTCCCCTAGCCAGGTTTCCGTAAAACAAGCCAGGTTGGCATTCTACCCTTCCAACAAATCATAGATGATATGAGATTTGTTCCTCACCGACCTGGCATTACAGAGGAGCAAGGTAAGGGTCTGTAGTATGGTTGGGCTAACAGGGTGAGTGGAAGATGGGATAGATTTCAAATATCGATCCCGACTTCCTTTTTGGTTTACCCTCACCCTGTTAATGCCATATCTCCTCTTGCCCCTCACTACTCTGATAGACTGAACACAACCAGCAGCCATGTCACTAATCTCTTCCCAACAAACTAACCTCTAGAAGATACCTTTCTCCCCACACTTCCCCTTCTGCCTTCCCAGCACTGCTGTTAATCTTAATACTCTGGGAACCATCACTCAAAGGTTGATTGACAGTCTAGCCTCTAAAAGAGTTCCCCTTCCCCTCCTGATACTGGCACTTACAATTGCCTGTAAGAAAAATGCCGCTCTCACCAGCATGTCCCCCATTCCCCTCACTAGCCTACACAGATTGTCCCAATGACCTATATTCGGGGTTCGTCTGGCCACCCAGTCTGTGGAGGAGCCACTCTCACCAACACCACCCTTCTGACTGGGAACCCAGATTCCGGAAGGTGCTGCTCCCACCAGCACCTCCCCATATCCCCTCCTGATCTTAATGGGCTTTTGATATTAAGTCGCAATGCTGGGCTGTATAGCTATCCCTGGAGGATTGGGGCAGGACAATATGCTGTTGCCACTCTGCTACCAGTGGTAAAGGAGGGTAGATTAAAGAGGCTTCACCCAGCCACACCCTTGGCACCTGGGCCTCTACTGATGGTGAGAGGGGAGGCAGAGTTAAAGAGGCTTCTCCCAGCCTCTCAGCAGTCCTGATCCACCAAACGAGTTGGCAAAGACTCAGCCCCCGCCGCTGCAGCCAGCTCAGTCCCAGTAAAGGAGGCTTTACCACAGTCCTCTAGAGTCCTCTGGCTGGCTGGCTGGTAGCTGTTCCTGGGGTGGGGCTGGTGGAGTGACTTTTAAGGCCAGCCACTCCTGGCCACACCCCAACTCCTTGCTCAGCTGCCTTTTACCCCAGTGTAATGGGGGAATAAAGCTTTACCACAGTCCTCCAGAGTCCTCCAATTGGCTGGCTGGCTGGTAGGTGTTCCTGGGGTAGGGGTGGTCAAGTGACTTTTAAGGCCAGCCACTCCTAGCCACACCCCAACTCCCTGCTCAGCTGCCTTTTACCCCGGTGTAATGGGGGAAGAAAGCTTTACCACAGTCCTCCAGAGTGCTTTTGATTAGTGACAAAAGCACTATACTTCATATAACAGTTTAGAATCAGATAACCACTTACTGTAGGGTTGCAATTTACTCAGTGGCAGTTTTCACTGTATTGAGAACTGATTATCTGTAAACTCCACCCATATTGTAAACATAGAGTTATTGGGATCCTACAACTGTTAATCCTGGTGTATGTTTGTTACGGACAGAGGCTTTGATGCTTAGTTAAAATGTTGAAGCTTACAGATGACTGGGTGATCATTCCAAGCAGTTTGAGTTGCCAGTAGGGAAATTTTAAATTGGCAGGATGGGAAGCAATGAGCCTTTACAGACTGCCAGAAATAATGTAGCTTGAGGCCACTTTAACTGTCCTGGCTCAGTGCTAAGGAATCATGGGAACTGTACTTTATTGTGGCACGAGAACTCTCTGACAGAGAAGGCTCAATGTCCCAGAAAAAAATACACTTCCCATGATCCCCTAGCACTGAGCCAGGACAGTTAAAGTGACCTCGAGTTTCATTATTTCTGGCAGTCTGTAAAGGCCCAAGAATCCAGTTCCACCCACAGGTAATAGTCTGAACAACTGTGGGTGCTGATGGATTCAGTTACAACAGAGTGAAAACTTACCAACCATCTCCCACTTATGACTGCAGTTAAAATAGGAAGCATGCTTTTCCTTTTTCAGTTGATAGGCTGGCTAAAACATTTATTGCACTTATTTAAAATCTTAAGCATGCAAGAAGCTGATGCACTATGCCATAAGTTAATGCAGAGGTGTCCTGGGGCACTAAAGAAAGATAGCAAATGGTTAGGAATAACCAGAGTGTGCTGGATTGATTGTCAATATAGTTTTATATGTGTGAAATGGAGTGATCTATATTAGAACAGCACAAGAAGCATCAGGCTGCAATAAAATTATCTTGACAACATGGTCTGCCTATGTAAACTGTTATCCAGTTCCCAAGGTTGTTGTGATAAGCTCAAGGGAGTCTAAAATTAATTACTCCCATTTCAGATATAACAGAAAGAAAATAAAAAAGAGATCTGAAAATATCAGCCACATACCCAAGGAATATGAACACAGCAAGCAAATGATAATTAAATGGTTGGGCTTTTTGTTTAACTCTGTACAATATGATATATATCTGAGGGATTCTCAGATTCAAAAAAGTACAAAAGATTTGTCATCATTCATGTGCTTCTTATATGCAAACAACAGAAGAAAGTGGCAGTTATTTTAAAAACAAAAACAAAAATACTTGTGATTTTTTACTACTTGAGATTATCAATTAATTAATTAATTATATTTATTTGGATCCCACCTTTTCTCCAGAACTGGGACTCAAAGGGATGGTTCAGTTACAAAGCAATGATTGAGAATGTGTACATGGAATGGAGCTGGATGTTGTGATATGCACTTGCATCATGAAAACTAGTGATTTTCTCTTTTTTCTAGATGGAAGAGCTGTGGAGATTTTGTGTTCTTAAATCTATGTGACATTATATTGTATGTGTGAAATAATAATCAAGAAAGTGACCTATTCTTTCATCCATCCAATGCACAGTGTGTAAATTGGGCTTAAGGCATGGATCAAGTTGCTTCTTTCTCCTTTGTTTTAGTTCAATAAAAAGGTTAGGAGGCAAGAGAGTGAGTTTGGTTTGACATTTTAATACAGACATTTTAATTCCATGGCAGAGAACTAACTCATTAGGTCATTTTCTTTATTCAAAGAGATCTCTGAGTAATTCAGCTTCGGGTGGGAATCTGAGAACAGAATTGTGATTGTGTCACATAATCAAGTAAATAATACTTAGAAGTTAACAATAGTGAAAGACATGGAATGTCTAAATCACTAATATGTTCAGATATAAATTTGGCAGGAATTTTGTTGGAAAGGGGGGGAATTCAATAAAGATTTTATTGAAAGTAAATGCTATCTACTTTTCTCTGTAAAGAGCACAGAATGGGACTGATGATAGAATATGCTAGTGATACATTAAAATGACAAACATTTTAAGATGTCAAAATATATGTATATATCATTTATTTCACCTCAAAGGTGCTGTGTTACAGAAGACTACAGTTAACCAACGAGGGATGAGTCACGAGCAAGCCTATTTTTTAAAATGCTCTTTTAAAATGCTCTTAAAATAATTTATTTGTACACCATTTCCTATAAATACAGATATTTATGCTATTTCCCCTAAAATATGAATTCATGATAAGACAACTCCATCAAAAATGTGGACTAATGTACAGTACAAAGGATAATTGTGTTCCAGTCCATCAGACTAGGAAGTGCAGTCTGGGTTGTTTCATTTTAAAATGTGAAGCAGACAAAATTCTTCCTGTTTTCTAGTCCCTGTTGCAGTTCTTGCCTGAAGTCTTCAACAGTTAACATATCTGAAGATTTTAAAAGAGGAATCAAAAGTTTTGATAAGGGTAGACAAAATATGTGGTGATGAACACCATAATTGATTTATCCAAATTCCAGTGGAAATATTTTTCATTTAACATTGTAGACATTCCTTAAAGTTCTAGTTTATAATCACATAACTCTAATGAGATTGGAGGGCTACTATTGTTTCCATTTTAAACCCAAATAAATGAAGCTGAGGTAAGACAGAAAACTCTCCAAAACTGCCAAGGAAGGAGTTCAAGATGCAGGCAAAATTTAGCAGTAAATTCTTCTAGAACACAGTCTCATAGCCTGAAAAAGCCACCAAAAAAAAAAAAAAAAGAGTTTAAGGTTTTTTTTTCACTTGGACTGATCAATAAACAGTGAGCCTGATGGATCAGTGGGCTAGCCATCCATGATAGGAGCTCTCATGGATAAACCTGCTCCATATTATCCAATGCCAGTGTGTACCCACAGGCACATTGATGCAGGTGTGTGCACGTTGCCACCCATTGACTAATATGTGCTTGAGTTACTGTGGTTTTTCCCATCTGCAAAAAACCCACAACCCAGATCCAAAACCCCATGGATGGGAAGTGTTCACTACACTTATGTGAACACCAAGTAGAATAAAAGAATAAGTTTTTAACATTATTGTGGGAGACATACTGACCATGTGCCATATCATAATGAAAAAATATAATTGTGCATGCATTCTAAAATACAGCTACTATCACAATCTGCAAAACCATATGAAAGATAGAAACAGGTTTGTTGTTGTTGTTGTTTCAATTAATGTTCAGTGTTTCTTTTTTCTGTGTGCAGCCATGCAGTGGGAGGGAAGACAAATATTTGCACTGCAGGTAGTTAATCTCCATATGAAGCATTTTAATAACTTGGTGTTAAGAAATCAGTGCATATCAATTGGCTCCAACCAACTCTTATTTATCTTCCACCTCTGTCTGTTTTTGATTGATGTTGTTCATGCTCTTTGCTTTACAGTAATAAACAGGTTTTTAATTTTTCTAAACTTCATCTCTCCAGTGCCATCCTGTGATGGATGATCTGACAAAAGATTCCTTTGTGAAGTCTGAATACTAAATAAATTAGCAGTTTTAGAAGCAGCACATTATTTACCCGTGACTGTATTATAGTTGCAGCTGCTTCCTCTATCTTTGCTTGCTTAATCTCTGGTGGTACTGCTATCTGACCATCACAAGACTGAGGCCCAATCCATATGCCCTTAAAACAGATGGCATATAGGACAGGTAAATCATGGAGTGAACTTGAAAAAACAAAGAAGTACTGATCTGACTGTTCCTCCATAAATTTAGATTAGAAGATTCTCAACAAAACTGTAATGAGCTACATGCAGATTTATCATGATGTGAAGATCAGGGTATGTTAAGCAAATCTTACTGAAGATCTGCTAATCTTCATCTGATGATGAAAATGATTTTTTTTTTTGTAAAACTAAATTGAGTTTAGTTCCCAATGAAAAGAATGGGAAAAGTCAGTCCTGATATAACACATTTCATTGGTTTCTTTAGGGAATGAATTCAGATATTTTAGGAGTCATCTAGATTATCTTTTTGTTTCAAGCTATTTTGTATCCAGTTTTGATGGGAGTTTTGCAATTCTATCAGCTTCACAATGTTCTTCAGAGATTTGATGAGTGTTTTTTGACGACAGAGGGTTCAAATCCACTGTTGTCGATCTTCCCTCTCCTTTGCTTCCAGACTTCACATTTGGAAATTGAAGGATTTTTTTAAAAAAAATAAAACCCACTGTTGTGCAAGACATATACTTTAAAAAATATGAGACACCCTGGCACTGTAGTGATAAATTAACAGTAACTGATATGTGCCTTGAAGCTGATTCCAACTTCTGGTAACCCTATCATAGGGGTTTTTTGACAGATGTATACAGAGGAGACTTAGTCATTGCCTACCTCTAAGGCAAGAGAGTGTGAATCCTTTTGATATGACATTCAACAGATGAGTATGTACTACTGGCTTGCTGGAAACAAGTGGGAAAGACTATCAATCCCCAAAGTTGGAGCCAGAGAGGCCAGTAAGATCTTATTTCATCATCTCCACTTAGAGACTTTGACAGCAATTCTCCTTTTCACTTAAGTAACTGGACTTTCTATGGTCCTAAAAAGGATCAGTGTGAGTGTGAGTTACAGACATCAAAGTATTTACCAAGGGCTGCAATCCTGTATGGCTCAGCTTGGTAGGTTTACGTGAAGGTACCTATGCTAGGTTGAGCTATATACCACCCCAATCTACAAAATAGCCTGTGACACTCCTCCTCACCATCACACACATAGCCATTTCCTTCTTCAGGAGAATTGGGTCTGATTGAAGAAGCCTCTTGACTACATCCCTACAGTGAAAGGTGAAATATGTAAGTACAGTGGAAACCTCTGGAGGACCTAGATCAGGGGTAGGCAACCTTTCCCCTTTAAGGGCCGAGGGACTTCAGCTCCCAGAATCCCAGGAGCTGTTGGCCAACATGGGACTATTGGCCAACATGGCTGAGGCTTCTGGGAGCTGAAGTCCCTCGGCCCTTAAAGGGGAAAGGTTGCCTACCCCTGACCTAGATGATCTCATCACTGAGGTAATTATTTCACATCTAGCTTGGGATAGACCCTTCTGCAATCCTACCTATTCCCCACAAAGCAGGGAATAACAGGGAGCTTCAGAGGCTGTTTTGTAAATTAGGGAGAGCCTTTCAGTATTGCAAATGAAGGATGGGAATAGCAAACCTCACAGTCCCCCAAAACAGAATAATGTGAATAAAAGAAACTTGTGTATGTATCTGCCCCTAATAGGATGTCAACAAAAATATGCTACTCCCAAGTGGGGTGGAAAGAATATTTAAAATATTCAAAAATGTTTTTTAAAAAAAGTTTCTTAAGTGTCAGGGAACTCTGAAGAGGCTAATCCTGGACTTCACAAGAATCTTTGTAGTTTGGGGCTTATTTTGGACAAAATAACTTTTTTACCCCCTGAAAACTGCAATTTCTTTTCAGGAAAGCAGATTTTCAAAGTCTTTGTCACAGGTAGAAGAAAAATGCCAAAATTACTTTCTGTTTTCTTCAAGAAACAAATGTGCAAAGAACTGCATCCCTGCTGCCAAGATTCAAAGATCTTTTATATGTGTGCATTTGTAAAAAATGATGTGAATTTATGCTTGTGTCTGGAGATGACACCACTAACACTGTTCTCCTGGGAATGATAATATAAATAGCCTAATACAACACAGGCAAATGCTAAATACTGATGACCCCATGAAATGCCTTTGAAATGTGCGCTCAGCAAAGAAATGACAGTGTGTAATCAAAACACCAAATAATACCACCCAGAAAAAATGTATTTTTCCCCTCTTGTTTATTGACTTTTCTCTTTGACCCTTTGTGTATTTTCCTCAATTTCAGCCAGATATATATTCTATTTTCTATTTTATTTTCTCTTATCTTATTCTTATTCTTGTTTATTACTATATTTGATTTATAAGTCTATCCTCTGTTAAACTTTTGTTTTATTTGTTTTACTTTATTTTTTCTTCAGTTATATGAATGAATTTATAAATTTGTTTATGCATTAAGTTCCTTCTCTTTTGATGAGTGCCTTAATATAACCCTCCCACCCCATTAAAACTGGATTAAACTAATTAAAGGCTAAAATAAGAATAATACAGTAATAATAATAATAATAATAATAATAATAATAATAATAATAAAAAATGTTATTTATAACCCGCCCCTCTGCTCGGCAATCGGGGCGACGTACAACAGAATTAAAAATACAACAAATAAAACAATTTCTACCTCCCACCTCTTTCCCACCCACCCCTTAAAACTGAATTAAACCATCATGAGTTAAAAACAGCCAAGATAAACTAGAGTACAGCAGGTCACCTTCACAATATCACAATATCAACATTACAATATTTCAACATATCAATATCAATATCAATATTCAATATATCAATATTTCAATATTTCAAGCCGGGTGGTTATTCCGGGAAGGCCTGCCAGAAGAGATCTGTCTTTACTGCCTTTTTAAAGGCAGTAAGAGTGGTAATAAGACGGATCTTGTCCGAATAAAAACATCAAGGGCAAGCAGGCAGTGGTAGAAAAAGGGGACGGATAGTGACCATCTCCAGTTGAGTCGGGAGATTATTCCGGGAAGGCCTGCTGGAAGAGATCCGTCTTTACTGCTTTTTTAAAGCTAGCAAGGGTGGTGATAAGACGGATCTTGTCCGGCAGGCCATTCCATAGTCTGGGAGCGGTCACAGAAAAGGCCCTCTGGGAGGTCTGAGACAGCCTAGTTTTTATTGGCTGTAACAGGTTCCTCCCAGAGGACCATAGGGCACGGGGGGATCATACGGGGAGAGGCAGTCCCGGAGATAAGATGGACCCAAGCCATGTAGGGCTTTAAAGGTTAAAACCAACACCTTGTACTGTGCCCAGAAACTAATTGGCAGCCAGTGGAGGGTTTTAAGCACTGGTGTTATGTGCTCCCTCCTCGATGTTCCAGTAATTAACCTGGCTGCCATGTTTTGCACCAATTGAAGTTTCCGGGTTAGGCACAAGGGTAGCCCCATGTAGAGTGCATTGCTGTAATCCAGACGTGAGGTTACCAGAGAATGTACTACAGTTTCCAGATCCCTTATATCCAGATAAGGGCGCAGTTGGCATATCAGCTGAAGCTGATAGCAGGCACTCCTGACCGCCGCATTCACCTGACTAGTCATGTGAAGCGACAAATCTAGAAGTACCCCCAGACCGTGAACACAGTCCTTAGAGGAGAGTGTGACTCCATCCAGGACTGGAGACTGTATTCCCAAATCTGGTTTCAGGCCTGTGACTGTCAGTACCTCTGTTTTGTCTGGATTCAACTTCAATCTGTTTTTCCTCATCCAATCCATTACCGCTCTGAGACAGTCATTGAGAGGAGAGACGCCATCTGAAGTCTGGGCTGATGATTTGGTCATGGAGAAGTATATCTGGGTGTCACCAGCGTACTGATGACAACGCACTCCATGCCTCCAAATGATCTCACCCAGCGGCTTCATATAGATGTTAAATAACATCGGGGACAGGATGGTGCCCTGAGGGATGCCACAATTAAGCTCTATTTTAGAAGAGCAATTGTCCCCGAGCCTCACCCTTTAGGATCTGCCCGAGAGGAAGGAACGGAACCACTGCAAAGCAGTGCCTCCAATTCCTAACTCTCTCAGATGATCCAAGAGGATGGAATGATCTATTGTGTCAAAAGCCGCTCAGAGATCCAAGAACACCAGCAGGGTCACACCACCCCTGTTGATGCCCAAGCGGAGGTCATCGGTCAGAGCGACCATGGCCATCTCCACTCCATATCCTATCCTGAAGCTGGTTTGAAATGGATCAATTAAATGTGTCAATCTATCCATTTCCATGGATTCTAATAGTTTCATATACCACTCTGTTAATTCTGGTGTTCTATTTTCTTTCCATGTTGCCACATAGGTTATTCTGGCAACAGTTATCATATAAAATAATAATTTTCCATTCCCCCCCCCCCAATCATCATTAAGTATACCTAAAAGATATATCTTAGGCTCTTTTTTGTAGTTTATCTGTAAAATATCTCTGATTTCGGCATGTACTTTATCCCAATATCTTTTGGCTAATGGACAGCACCACCACATATGGAGCGTTGTACCAAATTTCTTTTTGCATTTCCAGCAGTTTGTGCCTTTATCGTTCTTAGTTTTTACAAACTTTGATGGTGTAAAATACCATCTGTATTGTACTTTATAACAGTTTTCTCTAAGGTTATAATTTAAAGTATATTTTGACATTGATTTCCAAGTACGCTCCCATTCGTCCATATGTATTGTTATTCCTAGGTCTTGTGCCCATCTTACCGTACAATTTTTTACCTGTTCATTCTCCGTGTCTCATTTGAGTAGTATTTTATATATCTTTGATGTTAGATGTTCTGTTTCTTTATAAAGAACTTTTTCTAAATCAGTTTGTGTCATAATCGTATGTTTTTGATCTAATTTAAATCTTTCATTTAGTTGCATATAGAGAAACCAATTACAATTTATTCCATCTGTTTTAAGTTCATCCCTTGTTTTTAACCTCCATTTGCCTTTCTCTTTTATTAGTAGATCTCCATAGGTTATCCATTTATTTGCTATCATTTGATCATTTCTATGTAATACTTCATTGGGTGACATAAACATCAGTATCCCTCTATTGATTTGTCTTTTATATATTTCCCAAACTCTCTATATTGCTCTTCTTACATAGTGATTTTTAAAGTTGTTGTTCACTTTCACTTTATCATGATATAAATAGGTGTGGAATCCATATACATTGTCTATACCAGGGGTAGGCAACCTTTCCCCTTTAAGGGCCGAGGGACTTCAGCTCCCAGAAGCCTCAGCCATGTTGGCCAATAGTCCCATGTTGGCCAATAGCTCCTGGGATTCTGGGAGCTGAAGTCCTTCGGCCCTTAAAGGGGAAAGGTTGCCTACCCCTGGTCTATACCCTCCAAGTATAGCAGTCTTTTATCAGCTAACCCAGGGGTAGGCAACCTTTCCCCTTTAAGGGCCGAGGGACTTCAGCTCCCAGAAGCCTCAGCCATGTTGGCCAATAGTCCCATGTTGGCCAACAGCTCCTGGGATTCTGGGAGCTGAAGTCCCTCGGCCCTTAAAGGGAAAAGGTTGCCTACCCCTGAGCTAACCTGATCCACTCCTTTATCTATTCTAATGCATTTGCATGATAGTATAGTTTTAAATTTGGCAGCCCTAAACCTCCTCTATCTGTCATATCTTGTAAATGTTTTATCTTAATTCTGGGTCTTTTTCCTGCCCATATAAAATTTGTGATATCCTTTGGCCAGTTTTTGAAAGGTACATCGTTTGTTAATATAGGGATCATTTGAAAAAAAAAAAAAAAAGCATTTTTGGGAGCATTTGCATCTTTATTGCTGAAATACATCCTAATAAGGAGAGATGTAATTTGCTCCATTCCTTTAAGTTCTTCTTGATCTTTCCCCATATTGGCTCATAATTATTTTTGAAGAGGTCTACTTTTTTTGCTGTAAATGTGACTCCCAAATATCTTATTTTATTTTCTATTTTCAGATCAGAGTTTTTTGTGAATAAATCTTTTTTCTTTTTGAGACAAGTTCAATGTTAACACTATTGTTTTTTTCTTTATTAATTCTAAATCCCGAGTATTTTCCATATTCTTTTATGTTTTGTAACAGCTTGTGTATATTACTTATGGGATCTGTTAAATAAATGTATAACTCCTAAAAGCATTCTTTGGGAGTGTTGGTATTCTCTGTTTCTTCTTTTTTAAAATAAGAGTCTGACTTTTTAGTAGAAAGTGGCAGAATATCTAGGAGAAAAAATAATAATGAACTGATTATATAGTATGCCTGAAAATTGCCCAAAATCTGCTTCAGTGCCACCTCACTCTGTGACAATGCTGGTCCTCCTCACCATACTCAATAATGTCTCCCATTCTGGAAAAAATCCATGTCTCTCTGCTCTCCAGCTTCAAAGCTGTGAGTCATTTTTGGAAATGGCAGGAGGAACCTGCATTTATAAAGTTCAGCAATAATTACTTTTATCCTTCCTCTGTCTTTGCTCTCTCTTTTTCATTCTTCTTTTCACTCTTTGTGTCACTCTCCTAAGAGCAGCATTATGGCTTTTAAAAAAGCAATTGGAGAGACATGGATTTGCTGCTGCCCATGTAAGCACAGGTTGCAACCTTCCAAAAACAAAACAGAAAAGTTTCACAGAAAATGTTTCTATAAAAATAGGTAGGCATCTTCACTCCCAAGTCCTCCCACCCCAGGCCCTAGAGTGCCCTACAGGAAACCAGTGATCTTTCATATGCATGGGAGAGGTGTCAGTATGGCAGCAGAGAAGTCAACAGGAGTAATGTGCTATCCTAGTCAAGCAAGGGGGGAAGCAGACAGCTAATTGAGCCATTTTGGGGGCAGGGAAGGGGAGGGGCAGCCGCACGATCAGTGCCCCAACCCCTTCCCCAGGTTGTCCTCGGAGCAGCCGGCCCTCTGCACAGCCAGCGCTCCGAGGAGGACCTCCCACAGCAGCGTTCACACACGCTGCGGTGGAAGAGTCGCCGAAGGTGCGCCGCAGCCTTTTGTGGTGTACTTTCAGCGACTTGTGAAAGGAGCGCCAATTTAGCACTCCTTTCAGGGGCGGCGAAGCTGCGCCACGGGGCCGAGGTGTGGGGATACCTCGGCCCCGCAGCGCAGCTTCCCGGGGCGGCCCACAGACGCCCGTCTGCTTCCCCTCTAAGTGATACAGAAAGGGTTGTATTTACAATATTCTAGTCTTATTGTAGCCTTTTTCAGATAAAGAAAATTATATCAGTTTATAAAAAAAATTCTTATACATATTTGTCCAAAGCTCATGAATATGCAAAGGGATCTTGTAGCACCTATGAGAATAACTGTATGAAAGATGTTTTAGCATAGGCTTTTGTAGACTAGGGGCCTCTGCAGACTGGCCCAAAGGGCTGGCCTGGGGGTAAAGTTGGGGAGGAGCAGCCGCATGCCGGCCACCCCAACCCCACCCCAACGCCATCCTGATGGCGGGCACTGTTACACATGGTGCGCACGGTCAGGACACCCTCCTGGTGCAGCGATTAGACACGCTGTGCCAAAAGGGCAAGGAAGAGCCATGGTGCCATCTCTTAGGGTGGCCTTTTGCTACCCCTAAAAGGAGCGGCATTTTGCTGCTCTTTTTAGGGCAGCAAAAGGGAAGATCGGGGCCATGGCATGGGATTGCTGCGGCCCCGGGGCAGCTCGGTACCGCCTGTCTGCAGAGGCCCTCGGTCTACTTCTACAGATGCAGCTTATGCTATGTCTTTTTCACATTTAATCTCAAAGGTGATACACAAGCCCTTTGTATACTGATATTTCAGACTAACACAGCAATATCTCTGAATTCTTCTCATGACTGTTTCATTCAACAGTAATAATTAACAAATGCATGCATCTCTGTTTCTTCCCTTCTTTGCAGCTTAAGCTTACTGTCTTAGATAGATAGACACCCTCCAACAAAGAATTGCTTGATTTGGATCTTCTAGTGCTGTTTTTTCTAGTCTACAAAACCAATATTAATAGCTGAACCCTTCCTAGGTATGAATTTATTGCTATCCCTACTGTATTTTCTTCATGTTAAACTCAGGAATGAAGAATGCTGCTTATCCAAATAATCTTAAGATGCACCCAGTTCAACAGAAAACAAAGATAATATAGTAATTTGCATACATGTGCATATATACGTATACACACACACACATACACAGCATTTCTAGAAAAAGAAGATGGTGTCATATTGCAAATGAATTAGTGGATGGGCAAAAATCATGGCAGGTGGCTGTGCTTTTTGAGTGCCAAATATTTTTTGCAACACATGGAAGGAGAGATAAGGATTTGAAAAATGTGAAGACATAAAAATTTGAAGTACAAGTTGCAGTGGGGAAACTTTATGAAAATATAGTTTTGCTAAGAGACGATAGCTGACAACTTCCACATTATTATGTGAATTCTGTGTCCAAACATATTGTTGATGTGTACTTTCATGTCATTTCCAGTTGATGGATATCCTAAGGCAAAGTAATCATGGGGTTTTCTGAGCATGATTTGTTTAAAAAGTGGTAGAATTCAAAGATATAGCCATGTAAGTCTGTGGAATCAGTATGTAGAGACATCTTGTAGCACCTTTGAGACTAACTGAAAGAAAGAAGTTGGCAGCATGGGCTTTCATAGACTTCAGTCTACTTCCTCAGACGCATCTGAGAAATTAGACTGAAGGGCCAATGCAGATGTCCTGTTTGGGGCAGTTCATGACCACCCCTGGGAGTGGCAATCGGGGCTGTGGCAACCATGTGCCACGGCCCTGATCCTGCTTTTTGCCACCCCAAAAAGATTGGCAAAATGCCACTCCTTTTTTGGGGTAGCAAAAGGCCACCCTTTGAGTCACCATGGCAGCTCTTTTGTACCCTTTTGGCGCAGCGTGTATGCACATTGCACCAGGAGGGCATCCTGACGCTGTGCACCGTACGGATGGGCACATGGCATCAGGGTGTCATCAGGGTGGAGTCGGGGTGGCTGGGGTGTAGATGTCCTGCCCAACTCCACTCTCAGGCCGTCTCTCTTGGCCAGGCTGCATCAGCCCTGAAGTCTTATGAAAGCTCAGCTGAGGAACATCTGAGGAAGTAGACTGAAGTCTACGAAAGCTCATGCTGTCAACTTCTTTTTTTCAGTTAGTCTCAAAAGTGCTACACGATATCTCTACATATTTGTTAAAAAAGTGTTATCTATTGCCTTTCTCTGAGAATGACTTGCTCAGGGAAATCCAGTGGATTTTATGACCAAGTGAGTATTTGAACCTGGTCTTAGCTTGGTGTAGTGGTTTGAAGTTTGGACTACACCTCTAGCAATCAGAGTTCAATTTCCTGCTCAAGCATTGAAACCCAATGGGTGGCTTTGGCCAAGTCACACTCTCTCAGCCTCAGAGGATAACAATGGCAAACGTCCTCTGAAGAAACTTGCCAAGAAAACCCTATGATGGGATTTCCTTAGGATTGCCATAAGTTACAAAAAGACTCAGAGGCAAACAATAACTCCCAAAGTCCTAGTCCAACACTCAAACCACTGCACCACACTGGCTTCTAACAGACAAACTCCTATTGTTCCACTAGCATCATTATATGCCGATGGAGATGGCAGCAATGGGAGAAGGGAGGAAGAGATGACATAATGATGGGGGAAAGAAGCAGGTGATGGGAGGAGAGGAAGCAGCCAGCTCTGAGCTAGCTATTTCATGAATACTTGACTAGGAAGAGGTCCCTGAAATCAGGGCATATGAAGGTGTGTGTGTGTGTGTAGAAAATAGCCAGTGTCATGACACAGGGGATTTTCCAAGCCTCCTAAAATATCTTAAAATATTTCCCTCCTAAAATATCTTAGCTTTGAGAACCCCTACAAAACCAGACATTCACAGAACAGGGAGTTCAGGACCTGCCATGTCTTCCTACTGTTAGTGGATGTCCTTCATTTTTTATGTATATTTTAGCCATGTGGAGTTCCCTATGACCTCAGCCTGACCCTTGGGAGATGGCAGCCATAATCCCCTAGACGTGAGGTCAGGTAAGCAAGCTAAAATTTCTTAAGACCACTAAAGATTTCCTGGACAGGCAGGTTTGGGGAGTTGCCCTTGGGAATGTCCCATTATATTGGAAAAGATGCCTAATGGTGTTTGTTTGTTTTAGTCTCACACTTAATGAGGCAGTGATCAGATTTGATTGCACCCCTTTTCTCTAGCTTCCTTTCCTTGATAGTTTTGAAACCAAATGCATTGTTTAGACTATGCCCAAGCCTAAGTAAACAATAGCAAACCAATCAAGCCTTTGTCTAACTCATGGCTAGGAGGCAGAATTTCCCTATAAGAACCTCTGGATTTTAGCAGACTTCATGCTACCTTGGAAGTGCATGCTGAAACTCTGTCGTTCTGTGCTCTGAGATAGTTTTCGTGACCCCCCTCTCTTGCCGATCATGACCCTTCCACAAAACTCATCCTCATTCACTGCCAGAAGTCCAGAGGAGTCTCTTGGGTGTGAGTATATCTCCCTCTATCCTGGTTTCCCTCTTGTCTCCCCTGCTCTCGCTCTTCCCCGCTCATTCTTCTAGTGTGTGTGTGTGCTGCATTTGGATGTTTGCTTATTTTGTCAAATAAATATTTTTAGACTTTAATTGGAGTTTGGTCCATTTCAGTGTCTTTCCTAGCCAGAATTCTTATGTCTCCCATAGACAATTGGATAAGATCTTAGAAGCGAAGTTGGGCGCTTCCCTCTCATTTGAGCTAATTATAAATTCCCCCAAATTAGGTCTTGGTTTCCCAACACTACCAAGGATGCTACTGCTCTCCTACACACATGAGCAGAAAAATTGTCAAACTACTCATGGAATGGTACATGCTGATGTGTGGTTTTCCTCAAAAGGATTCTGTCTGTGAACATAATTAACAGAATTATCTGAAAAGTGGCATTCAAAATGCATCTCTGAGAGCAAAATCAGTGGTGAGAGAAGTAAAATAAGATCCATAAACAAAGGACTTCACCCTGAATTATTATGCTGAACTGTTCAAGTGGTTAAGACACTGACTCTATTGATTGCAAGATCAACAGGTTGGCAGTTCAAGGCATGGGTGCTGCATGATGAGGTGAGCTCCTGTCACTAATCCCAACTTGTGCCAATCTGGCAGTTCAAAGCATGCAATGCAGGTAGATAAATAGCTACCAGTTCAGTGGGAAGGTCAACAGCATTCTGTGCAATCACGCTGGCCACATGATCACAGAGTAATCTCTGACAATGCTGGTTCTTTGGCTTAGTAACAAAGATGAACACTGTCCCCTACGGTCAGACACGACATGACAACCTTGTTATTGGGGAGTACCTTTATCTTTATCTTTACCTTTACCATTTCAGGGATGAGGAAAATGTGGTCCATCCTTTGTGTGTGACCCTGAGACTTCACTTTTGTGCCCCCTGAAGTCTTACACCAGTTGACAAAAAAACCTAAGTTCAATTTTTGAAGTGCATTTGGGGCAATGTTAACCCCCTCAAATACCATGCAGAACCCCAACATGTGAAATTATGCAAAAACAATTCACATTCCACACCACAGAATCCCCCTCCACCACCAAATGGCACTTCCAGTTGCCATTTTGAAAAGAACTGCAGAATAAAATTGAGATATCTAAGCTTTGTGGAGGTTGTGGGTGGCTGGCTGCAGCCTATGGGAGTTGGGGAAGAGAATTGGTCCTTCTACCCCACACCTTTGTCCATGCCATACTACTTATACAAAGCAAACTACATTCTACTTAATAACAATACTGCTCCAAATATCACCCAGATTTGATAGAGAAGTGGGTAAACTTTGATTTTCCAGAAATGTGAGACTATTATAAGCTGCAGCCAACAAAGGAAAGGTAAGGGGTTATGGGATTGGTAACCCAATGTATTTGGAGAATTGTAGTCTTCTTTTCTCCAAAGGATCATACCTTGCATCACCAGTTGACCTTCTTAAATAGCTAAATGTCAACTGGGAACCAGAAGGGGAGGGGAAGACTCCAAACAGAAATATTTAAAAGTGTGAATATTGTAAGAAATAATATTGAGATAAACATAAAGGACACAGAATAGCAAAAGCCTATAGGCTCTATAACATAAGTGATATCAAACCATATAATACAATACAGAATAATACAAAACAATATGAACACATATAGGAGATGTACAGTTGCCCCTCCATTTTTGTGGGAATTCGTTCTGGACTCCCTCCCCCCCCCCCACAAAAATGGAAAATCACCAACATTGAAGCCCCATTGGCTCCATGGCCCCATGGCACACACCCCATTTTGTCCCCCTCTATTTGTCACCCATGAATGGGTGAGGGACATGGACTTCAATTCTGTGAAAACAGAGGGGCAACTTTATATTTTCTTGAAATGTATATATTCTTGATTGCTGGTCAAGGATAATAACAGGTCAGATGACATCTCATAGACCACTGATGACAGGATGTCTGTGGCCTGGACAGAATTCCACCACTGCCTTAGTTTTCTCAACATACAGTGTAATTTCAATAATTTTGAGGAACTGTAGATTTGAGGAGGTGTCAAAAGAATGGTCACCATCATAAAGACACAGAGACAATATTTAATCAGCTTGGATAAAGGATAGCAGGAAAGGAAAGAAGTCACCAGGGCTATATACTGTGTTCAGATTGCCAACTTTTGACAAGCTATTGTAAATGTAAGTACTGTATTTTCTGGTGTATAAGATGACTGGGCGTATACGACGACCCCCAACTTTTCCAGTCAAAATATAGAGTTTGGGATATACTCGCCATATAAGATGACCCCTCTTCCAACACACACCAAATAAAAATTTTAAAAAACCATGAGATTTGATTTCAATCTGGTAATTTTAATTCAAATGCTTATGGCATGCAGGTACTTAGCAGGAAAACTGTCACTTATAAACACAACAAACTACAGCTCCCATGTTCCCTAGCATTTATTTCTGCAGTGTGTTTTGGACCTTATTTTTTTTAAAATAGTCCAGATTTAAATGCTGCTTTAAAAATTATTTCCATCTCCCAGCTATGAGATGCTTGGGGGGAAATGAGAATGTGTTGGGGGGAAGGACTGCCAATATACTAGATGATACATTCTGGGGTATGTACAATCTGTAGCTAAGGAAGTGGCCCTGGGCATGTCAAACACTCTCAGCCTCAGAGGCGGGTAATGGCAACCCCCATTTGAAGAAACATGCCAAGAAAACCCCATGATAAGGTTGCCTTAGGGTCTCCATAAGTCCAAAAGGACTTGAAGACACACAAGAACAACAAAAAAGTCTGCAATTGTTTCATAGGTAGTACATGGGAATAGGAGCCAGCACAGTGTAGTGGTTTGAGTGTTGGACTACCACTCTGGAGGTCTGCGTTTGATTCCCCATTCTGGCATGAAACCCACTGGGAAAGTGATGGAAAAGTAGTTAGATAATATGAAGGCACTCAAAAAATAGAAAACTCGCATCTCCTTCCGATGATATCCTTTGACATTCATAAGTTTACTCTATTGATAAAATTGGTAAATTGGTGGGAAAAGTGTTTCCCCCCAGGATTTTTGAAAGGGATTTGAACTCTATATCTTTATTCAAAGTCATAAATATTACATAACAATATTGTTCCTCTTTCTCTAATATTTGTCTTACACCTAGAGCCTATAGCATGGAAGAACAATGAATAATGAATAAACTGAGTATAAGATAGTCCTGCATCATATCAACAACAACATTATTATGCCACCTACCATTGCCAATCTTTGTGTGGTTAATAAGTCCCTGTTTATCAACAAAGTTTTTCATGCTGAAATTAGGGAACTTCAGTTATCTATCTATCTGTCTATCTATTTAATAGCATACCTTTCTCATTGCAGAGATGATGGTATGATAAATCCAATTTTATATTTGGGTGTTCTATTAAATCACACAAATAATTTCCAATTTTTCTGGTGTCCAGATATCATGTTGGAGTGATGATCCTCAGCATATTTCTCAAACGATCAAGCAAAACTTTAGGATGCTGTTGTTAGAAACACCTCTTGGTTTAGTGAGATAGATGTGACTTGCATTAAGCATCTGGAGAAAAAATAATGCGCATGTGATGAATCTGTATCACAAGTAATTTTAGCTCATCACTTATTCCTTTAAATATACCTCCAAAATATTTTGAAAAAGTAATGCTGTATTTAGGGATTGTATTTGGGGGACTTTACCATCTCAGTTTGTTTTCATACCCAAAGATGTAGCTTTCAGTCTTTGATAAAGGATTTAATTTTCCATTTCTTAATTTTAATTTCTTAATTTTCATACTGCAAGACATATTTTCTGACTTGCTAAAAGCATCTGAAGGTTTCTTTCTTTTTCTTTTTTTATGAAAAACCATGTATGCTTAATTTTAGATTTAAACTCTTTGTGTTCCCATTTCAAGTGAATGACTGTGTATTTATAAAATAGATCTGCATATATACAAAAGAGAATATCTTTCTACCCCAATTTCAGTGATTAGAGAAATTTGGTTTATAGTCTCTTGTCAACTGCAGTTTGATCAATATGGTAATGCAAAATTAAATTTATAAGACTGCTATGGAGATAAGGCAGATTCAGGCAGGCAGAGAGAGGTCCTGGCAACATCCAATAGGAGGAGTCAAGTGTTAGGCAATGAGAGTAGAGTTAGGAGTAAGTATAAATAGAGCAAGGGTGAGGATTGAGAGGATGTTTGGGTTTTTTGTTTTTGTTTTGAAGTTGGTGTTGTTAGTGGGTTAAGGACAGAACTCAAAGTGAGATACTGTTTTAGTACAACCTGGGGGTTGAAGAGCCTGAGAGGCTGGGTAGTACTGCAGAGAAAGGCAGTTAAAAGTTCAAAAAGCCCAAGAGAGGGCTAAGAGTGTTTTTGGGGAAAGTGAAGTGTTATTCTCTGAGCAGAATGGCATACAGTGAAAAGTGAAGCACAAACAATAAATAAAAGTATAAGAAACAAGAATATAATAGAGAAATAAATTAGTAACAAACAAGTATAAAGACAAGAAACCAAATGTAACACAGTGTAACAAATAAAATATGCCAATAACGTATCAACTGTAAACAACATCCCACACAAGTGATACTATATTTAAGTTAACTTGCAAATAAACTTATAGCATTGTTAACTGAAATGACTGTTTGAGTGCTTTCAAATGTACATTCACATGCTACCAACATTGAGGAAATTTTATTAGTAAGTCCCTTGAGTAATTTGGGGAAAAAGTAGGCCTTAGTCATGGAGTGGTGGCAACTGTGGCACAAAGTGACATAGGAATAAAAGGTGTTTTCAAAGAGGAAAATAAAGAGGTTTGGGGCATTGTCACATTGTCACCTGTCACAAATTGGTGGCAATGGTGGGATACAAAGCCCCATTGGGCTGTCATCTGAGAAAAGTATTAAGGTGACTTTTAATACACACGCACACAGAGGGGAAGTGAATTAAATGAGGGGTATTTACATTAGACTAGGTAATAGATTTGTATAGAAAACTTTCAATATTACCATTCAGGATTTTTTAGTTAACAAAAAATCCAGAACAAAACATTGTTTTTAACAAATCTATTTATAGCTATAGACTTTTTTTTTTTCAGTGCACCATGATGTACTGCAATGGAAGTGACATGTTCAGGTTGTCCTCATTTGGGAGAACACTGGGATTCTCCATTAGTGGTAGGAAATAATGGTGTCTATAGCAAAGCCTTTGATTGCATAGATCATGAAAGGCTATGGAACGCCCTTAAAGACATGGGAGTGCCAACACATGTGATAGTCCTAATGAGGAATCTGTACTCAGGACAAGAGGACAGAACACGCAGAAACAGAATGGTTCCCAATTGGCAAAGGAGTCGGACAAGGCTGCATCCTATCACCTATTCAATTCAACTTATATGCAGTTATCCTATTCAACTTATATGCAGAACATATTATAATGAAAGCAGACTTAGACATGGAAGATGGAGGAGCGAAAATAGGAGGAAGAAATATCAACAATCTGAGATATGCTGACAACACCATAATACTAGCAGAAAACCTCACAGACCTGGAACACCTACTAAGGAAGATCAAAGAAGAAAGTGTAAAGGTTGGCTTACTGTTGAACATAATGAATACAAAAATAATGACCACAGAGAACTTGCACACATTCAAGCTAGACAATGAGGAAATAGAAATACTAAAAGAGTTCTCATATCTGGGATCAAACATTGATCAGAATGAGGACTTAAGCCAGGAAATCAGGAGAAGATTAAAAATGGGGAGGATGGCTATGAAAGAACTAGAAAAGATCCTAAAATGCTAAGACATACAACTCAGCACCAAAGTCAAAATCATACCAGCCATCATATTCCCTATTACCCTGTTATGGATGTGAGAGCTAGACAGTCAAGAAAAAGAAAAAAAGAGCAGCTTCTGGTCACATTGGATGCATGTGTCATCTACACACCATACCCCTGAAGTAGCCAGAAGCCTTACCTTTTGGACCATGTGTTTCAGGCTTACAGTACATCGTGGTGTTGATTCCAAACTTCAAGCTACAGTGATTTTGATTAGGATAAAAAATACCTCACAATTCACTCAACTCAGTTTATTTTTATTTATTTATTTTAATGTTTTATTTTGGATCTTTTTGTTAACTAAAAATTCCTTCTGAATGGTAAATAGCTGGAAAATGAGGAAATTGAACTGTTCTCAGATTGCAAATACATAGAGGAAATCCTTTGATAATAACTGGGCTTTCAAGTCATTTCTGACTTATGACGATTCTATAACAACCCTGTAATGTTTTGTTTTGTTGCTTTTTTTGCTGGGGGGGGGCAGAGGTTGTTCAGAATTTGTCCTTGCCTTCTTCTGAGGCTGAGTGTGACTTGAACAAGGTCACCTAGTGGGCTTCCATGGCTGAACATGGATTCAAACCCTGGTTTCCCAGTGTCCTAGTCCAACACTCAAACTACTACACCATGCCAGTGAAGTAATAATTGGTTACCAACAATTACTAGATAGAAGATAGTCTTTTGTATTTACTATTGTATTTACTATTGGTACCAGTGGTAGAAATATTTTTAGTAAACTAATACAAGGGGCATTGTATTAAGGGGCATACCAAAAATTAAGAGCTATTTGCAATGCCCTCCCAAACTCGAATTCCCTGTGTTGTAAGTCTGCAGCCTGCCAAAGTGCTCCTATAGAGAACAGTAAAATACATTTGCTTTTGAAGATGAGATGCTCATCTTGTCCTAGATATCTGATGTAGCCATTGTAATCTTCACTAAAATAAAATAAAAAAGCAAAGGTGATACAGGTGACCCAGTGAAGAACAGCATCCTTACAGTTAATCCTTAAGAAAATGTGGGGGAAAGGAAGAAATTGACGCTGTCAAAAAAAAAATAACATGGGGAGTGCAGCAAAATATTTTATGATGCCCTTATCTGCTGAAAACAGAGTTTCTCTGGGAGGCTGGAAGCTGGGGTTGGGGAAAATCATCCCTTAAAGGAACAATGTCATCCACTTAAATCTGAAACAACCTGGCTCAGAGATGGCAGATTGCTGTCACCAGATTCAGCAGGAATGTGACCATATTTTAAATCAGGGGTAAGCAACCTGTCCCCTTTAAGGGCCGAGGGACTTCAGCTCCCAGAATCCCAGGAGCTATTGGTCAACATGGGACTATTGGCCAACATGGCTGAGGCTTCTGGGAGCTGAAGTCCCTCAGCCCTTAAAGGGGAAAGGTTGCCTACCCCTGCTTTAAATTGTAGGGAAGTGTCACACTTCAAATGCATTCAGTTTTATTTCAGCATATGGAGAAAGAATGATAAAAAAGCACTACAAGAAGGGGATTTGTTAGAATCTTTATAGATGTAGGAACTGACAGCCCATCTTGAAAGGGACATATGTTACTAAGAGCCCTCTTTTTTAAGTGCCTGAATTGTTCCCTGCACACTTAGCATTTATGCTCTGGCAATTTACCATATATCTAAAATCCTGACATGCACACAGCATCCTACAAATAAATGAGTTTTGTAGACTGTGGGGCTGAACAGATAGCCCCTAAGGGGTAGCGTCCCTCCGTCCCTTTCTTTGCTGGATTGGGGCCATGGCAACCGCCCACTGTGGCCCCGAGCCAGTGCTTTGCTGCTCTAAAAAGAACTGGCAAATTACGCTTTTTAGAGCAGCAAAAAGCTGCCCCTGCCGTGGTGACAGTGGCTTTTTGGTGCTCCTTTGATGTAGCATGTGTGGACACTGTGCCAAGATAGTGCCCTGATGCCTCCTGCTATGCGGTGGGGCCCACAGCTTGAGGCTGACATGAGGACAGTCAGGGCGACAGGCATATGGCCTCCACACCCCCACTCTGCCCCCACACTTGCTCTTAATGCCGATCTGCTCAGCCCCTGTAAAACATAAGTGGGCAACAGTGGTATTTCCAATGTTTTTACTTCAAGCATCTATCATTCTTAGTCAGCATAAACAAAGGTGATGGATTATGGTACTGGAAGGCATCTGTGGTATAGTGGTTTGAGCACTGGACTACAACTCTGGAGCCCAGGTTCAATTCTCTGCTTAGTCATGGAAACCGACTGGTTGACCTTGGGAAAGTCACATACTCTCAGCCCCAGAAAAACCTGGGATAGGTTTATCTTAGGGTCACCATAAATTGGAAATTACTTGAAGGCACACCACAACAACAAAAAGGCATCCATATGGGGCCAAAGGGGTCAATTCTTCCCTCTCAGATGCATATGAGGTTCACATCTACACACAGATACCTCCCATTACTTTCTGTTACCATTTTGAGATGCACTGCAGAGGAAAAGTAAGATATATGTTGGACAGCATGGAGTTCTGGGTGCTTGTAGGTGAGGAATTTTAATGTGTTTTCATCTATGGGGAGGGGGGTACTGCACAGTTTCAGGGCAAAAAATGCTGGAAAAATTGTCTCCAATTTTTTTTAAACAAAATTTGTTTATGAAGTTGGGAGCTTTGGAGAACTGATGGGGAACACAAAATGATGTCCTTGGGGTGCTATTTGCTCACCCTTGGTTTATGAGAACTGCATTTTTTTTAAAAAAAAAAAGTTAGTGGGCCATAGTTACCCACTCCTATTGTAAATATGTTTTTGGTCCTGCTTCACAAAAGTCCCAAGTATGGTTGCCAGGTCAGAACTATCCCAAAGTCGGTGATTTGAGGGCCAAAACCGAGACCTTTCTGATGTAATTATGGCATGGATCATGGTGATGGTTGTTGTTGTAGCTGTATGCCTTTAAGCAATTTCTGAGTTATGGGGACCCTAAGGTGAACCTATCATGGGGTTTTCTTGGTCAGATAGTTCAGAGTGTGTTTCCAATGCCTTCCTCTGAAGCTGAGAGTGTGTGACTTTCCCAAGTTCACCTAAAAGATTTCCATGGCCACTTGAAATCCTGATATCCCAATGTCCTCATCCAACACTCAGACCACTACATACATTGGTTCTTGTGATGATGGTACAAGGGTGATGTTATACATGGCAGGTTCTGGTAATTTCATGAGAATAATATATGAATTATCAATCAAGTTTGCACATAATATACCTTTCAAATAAAAAAAAAAAAGGGAAGGGTAACTGATGAAGAATACACATACACACACACACACACATTTTGCAAGACAATTATTTTGCCCTGAAGACAGGAGAAGGGGTCCAGGCCCTGAATCTAGTAACCCTTGTCACAAAGACATTTGGGGCCACATAAACAGACTGACTGGATTTTGCATGGTTCTGCAAAATATGTAAAAAATATGTAATATGAACCATGTCTCACCAGGTCTCTTCTTCCAATGAGCCAAATTCAGATACTTTAAATGATTCACTATACCTGCCTGACTCTTCTTAACATAGGGACCTTGTGATATATATGAGTTTGTCAACCGAAAAGACACCTACTCTGTTGTCCTCCATGGGACATGCAACCATACAGGATGTTTTGTGGAGGTGAAATTGACTTGAGTGGGGTTGACCCACAATGTAAGGGTGACAAGGAACTCCATCATCCTTGAGACCATTTAGGCTGGCATCTACATGCCAGGGAACCCCACCATCATCCTCAGGGGCTAGCAGATCAGCCCCCTCCTGCTTGCTGACAGCACCAACCCCATTCAGAAGTGGCTCATGAAGCCATATACCACCAATGCCAGGCTGAAAGGATTCAACAAGAAGCTGAATTATGCCAGGAATGTGGTGGAAAGGGCCTTTTGGTGGCTGAAGGCTTGGTAGAAGTACCTCACTGCCCACTTATTGTAGCAGAGGAGAATGTCAACCCCATCATCACCTCATGTATCATCCTCCACAACATCTGCAAGATGAAGGACAGGGTGCTGGACAAGGGACTGTACTACAAGTGCCACTTAATGCTGCCCACCCTGGGAGCATCCATGGTGGACAATGACATTGTGAAGCAGAGAGGAGGCTGTAAGGGATGCCCTGGCAGAGTTCTTTGACTCTGGGAGAATCTGAAGCATCCCCTCTCCTCCATCTGTGATCCTAGGACACTAGTGTACTGTGACATGATAAGCAGGTCAATAAACACATCCTATCATCCACACTCTGTGTATGCCTATCATTCAAGCTCTTATGCAGTTATTTCTAATCATATGCCTCAGGGACATACACACAGTAACAAAAGGGCATAAAGGGGTCAGCTAGCACTGGTTTTCCTGGGCACTGACAGATACAGTGCATCAATGACCAACTGTCTCTCTTATAATGTATCCAATTGGCAAAATTCAGCATTCCCTAATGTCCCATCTGACTGTAATGATTGCTAGCCCAGAGGACAACCATTAGGGGCCTGATTCAAACTTCTTCTCTGAGGGTCTTCATTGGCTAGAGGCCAGGTAAGGCCATCTCCTCTTGGGCACAACTGCACATAAATGCCCCTGCAGACCTCCACTGCCAATGAGGATGATGATGGCAGCCAGGAGAAGAAAAGTACCCATCCAGATTGCATATTGGATGAACGAGGAGGTGGGCATTCTCCTTGATGCCCTAACTGAGGAGGCAGCCATGAGGGTGACGACAAGCACTAGTTGCCCTAACTGGGGGTATTTTAAGCTAGGGCTTAAAAGCTAGGGCTTTGTGAAGACCCTCCAACAGTGCTGAACTAAGTTCAAGTCACTGAAGGGGGTCTTCTGTGAAGCCCTGGAAGATTATGGGGACCATTCCCTGGCTAGAATATGTCCACCCTTCTATGACCAGTTGCATGACCTCTAGTTGAGGGCAGGCCACCCTTGGTGGGAGAATCGTCATCCTCCAAGTATGTGCTGGTCCCCTGCCATTCTTCCCAATGCCCATTCCTACCCCCCTCACCCTTGCCTAACCCTCCTCTCCCTCCCTTTGCACATGCATTCACCCTAATGGTGTTCCTCCTGTCCCCAACTTCAGGCATGCAGCGGTGGCACCAGGGACAGTGAGGGTTGTTGATTTATTGGTATGGTGAACTTGAAATGCAGCAGAGCTAGGGAAAACTTCCTCCATTAGCCTTCTTGTGTTAAAAGCATGCAGACAAATCATGTAGGTCTAAAGTAGAGCTTTATTTTTCCATAAGATAAAAATAAGAAAGAAAAATATGCAGTCCACCATAGGATCACATCTTGCAGATGTGTAGAACAGAAGAGTTACAGATCTATGTTTCCAGATCCAGAAGTTACATTTTAGAAGCAATATAAGCATAATATGTCCAAAAATTAACTCCATGTTTAAATCCATTGCAATCACACACACACAAGAAGAATGCAAGAAATATAAACAATTCTAGACAAAGGGATTTCTCGGCCCTGCCCTTACTCCACCTTCTGGGTGTTAACCTTATGCTTATTGGATGCTGCCTGTATGATGTATTCTAACCCAGCCCCTTGCTCTCCATCATCCACCCATGTGACTCCTTTCCCATGATCTCATATTGTTTTGAATTTTCATTATCTGTTGCTCCTGTTTCCCAGCTAAAACTGCTCATGTTATGACTCTTCTCTGGCCACCTGGATCGAGTTGTCTTTGTTTGTCTAGATGTTGTTCCCATGAGGAAAATTCCACACACACATCTCTACATTTCACCTTTGACTTTATAACCCATCCTTATTCCAACAAGGGGACCCAACCAGCTCCTCCTCCTCCTCTGCTTTGGAGCCTGAAGCTGCCCCTGCCATGAAGGGCCAGAGAGAGAGAGCCCATACCACTCAGTGGCAGCCACAAGAGCCTCCTATGGCAGAAGGTAGGTCCCCAAGGGGAGGGCTGATGGCTGCATAAGTACAAGCTCCATGGCATTCCTGTCCCTCTCCCAGCACTTCCCATAGCAGCTGGGTAACTGGATTCTTTTCCTTTCACAGCAGGTGCTGCTGAGGAGGAACCAGGACCAAGACGCCATCCAGCAAGCCAAGGAGGGGACAAGGCTCTCAGCCTAGGAGCAGGATTGGCAATGAGGTAAGAGTGGCAAAGAAAAAGAGGGAGGGAGTGGGGGGCACCCAGGAACCCTGGTTGTGGCATTGGGTGATCAGATGTACAACTACCTCCTAACCACCCTCTTCTCTTTTGTTTGCCCTTGCAGATAGCTGGATGGAGCAGAGCATGTGCAGATTCAATGCAGGATCACTGCAGGGAACCAGTGAGGTGGGCATGGTGGGGGATAGTAAGGAATGGGTTAGCCTTGGAATGGGAGATAATGTTTGGGAAGACCATGGTGGTGACTGCTTTATCACTGGTGCTGGATGCTAGATCCCCTTCCCCCTCTATCTGCCCTCTGCCTTTGGGGGTAGCAAATGGACTCTGCCACTGGTGGGTTGCTGAAGAGACTGGCAGATTGATTTATGGGGTGTTGCTCAGGGATTTCCACTTCTTTTAAAAAAATTTTAAAAGAATTTTATTAATTAAAATAATACATTCAGGAAAAAATACATCATCTCTCTTTCACATCATCAGTATCTAGTTTCATATTAGCAAAATAAATATTAAACAGGAAAATTGTATAAAATCTTATACATAAAGTCTTTAACAAATCAAAAAGATCTTATATCTTCCTGTAAATCCCATTATCATCTTTCATTTAGTCTTAGGGGCTCTGCAGATGGCACAAAACACCGTCTTGGAGCCAGGGAAGGGGAGGGGCAGCCAGACACTGGACACCCCAACCCCTTCCTGAGGACGTCATCAGAGCGCCCGCTGTTATACACTCTAATGAAGTCCTCCTGGCCCAGCCTCTGCACGGGCTGAGCCGGAAGAGATGCGAAAGAGCCATGTGACGGCTCTTCCAGTGCCCTTTTTGGGGCTTGAGGAAGGAGCACTATTTTAGCGCTCCTTTCCCAAGCTCCCAAAAGGTGGATTGGGGCCGAGGTGTGGGGCAGCCTTGGCCCCAATCTTCCACTTCCCAGGGCAACCCATGGCCGCCCGTCTGCAAAGCCCCTTAGTTCATTATTTTGCATTAAATTACCTACAAACTGTTATCACTAGCACCTAGTAGCCTATCATATTCTCTTCTTCCTCCTCTTTATATCTTCCATTCCTTACCCTTCATTCTTCTTCCATTCCTTTCACCCTTCTACACATTCTCTTTGCATTCCCTTCAACTACTTCTCTCTTCTCTCTATTTACCAATCCTGGTCTTTCATCATATCCAATCTTCCTTTCAACTTCTTCATTCTCTTCCCTCTTTCCATTCACAACAGTCTACCTATCTACTCATACCCTATTCTCTACTCTTCTCATACCTTCTAAACCACCTACTCACTTCTCTCTCATTCTACCTTCCTTCCCACCTATCTACAGTTTAGTATTTAATTTTCTTGACTTTCTACAGCTGTTTTTTTTCTTTTTGAAACTTGTCCTTTCCCTTCTCTAATTTTTTATCTTCCCATTGCATTCCACTCTAGCTTGTTCTATTTATTATTTGCTAATATTTTTTCTGCTTTTTCTACTTATGTTGTCAATATTTTCCTTTATATTTTCTACATTTTCTAAATTTCCTCTTCCTGAACAAACCCGTTTCCACACATGTAGTATTTGTATCTTACATCATTAGACAAAGAGACAAATTTAATTTTAGTATTTACAAAGACAAATCTATCTTCGCTCTATCACCCCATTACTCTTCTAAGTACTTCATTACCGGGTTCCAGTCTTCTTTCATTTTTTATAAAGTGTTATGTTTTATTTTTTGTGCCAATTTGTCCGTTTCTATGGTGTCATATAATTTGATTAGCCAATATTTTTCACTAGGAATCGCTTCTGTTTTTCACTTCTGTGCATATAATATTCTAGCTGTTGTGGTCATGTAAAAACAATTTTTTAAAAATTTCTATACCAAACATACTTAATAAAATTCAGGTTTCATTTGCATTTTCATGTTCAATATTTTACTCATTATTTCATTTTTATTTTATTTTATTTTGCTTTTTTACATGTCCACCAACAGTGGAAAAAGTTTCCCAGCTTTTCCTTGCCTTTCCAACATTTGTTGTTTATATTCTTATGTATTTTAGAAATTTTGACTAGGGTGATATACCATCAAAGGTACATTTTGTAAAAATTGTCTCTTAGGTCTTGTGAACATGTATATTTTGCCACTTTTCTCCATATATTTTTTCCCAATCATTAAGATCTATTGTGTGACTCACATTCCTCATCTATCTGATCATTTCATCCTTTATTATTTCCTCTTCCATTTTAACATTTATTAAATTTTTGTAAAGGTTTCCAATCATCTTGTCATGTTCATAGCATACGATTTTATCCAAATTTGTTTCTCTTTCTTCAAATCCTTCCATTTTTATATCTATCTTGGATCATTCTTTAATTTGTAAATATGTAAACCAATGGATCTCAAACCCTTCTTTCTTTAAATCCTCTTGTGTTTTCAAATACCATTTTTTTTCTCATTGTTTGATTAATACTTTATACATGAGCCAATTGTTGTCTGTAATAATTTCTCTTCTATGAAATGCTTTCTGGGGTGAGCTCCACTGGGGGATATTCCTATATATTTTATTTCGGTGTTTTTTCTAGATTCATAATAGGGTTCTTCTAACACAATGGTTATTAAACATTTTGTTGGCTTTTTCTTTTTCTTATTGCAGATATGCGTGCCAACCAAATTTTAGGTTAGCCCCTTCTAGTTCTAGTAATCTGTTATCCTTCAACATTATCCACTCTTTTATCCATGCAAGAGCGCAAGCTTCAAAATATAATCTCAGGTTTGGAAAACCTAAACCTCCTTTTTCTCTTTTATCTTGTAGTACGTTCAATCTTATCCTTGGTTTCTTCCCATTCCATATGAACTTAGAATCTCTTTGTTCCATTCTTTAAATTGTTTTTCCAATGAAATAACTGGAATCATTTGAAATAGGAATATCATCTTGGGTAGAACTGACATTTTTATATTAGAGATTCTCCCTAATAATGATAAATTTAGTTTGTTCCAATTCGTTTTTTTCATACAAGTCTATTGTTTTCTTATAGGTATTTACTCCTAGATATTTTACATTGTTTTGTATCTTAATTTCCATTATTTTGCTCAATTTCTGTTCTTTTATTGTCATCATATTTTTTTGTAAGGATAGCTGATTTTTCTTTATTAATTTTACATCCTGTTGTGTTTCCAAATTCCTCCAAAACATCTATTACTTCTTTTGCGCTCTTGCATGGATCATTCAGGATAATCACCAAGTCATCTGCAAATGCCTTGATCTTGTATGGATAGTTTTTCTTCCTTATTCCCTGGATTTTTTTCATTTTCTTTAATTTTTATTATCAATCTTTCGATTACTAATAGAAATAGAAGTGGTGATAAGGGACACCCCTGTCTTGTTCCCCTTTTTATTTGGATTTTTTCTGTCCCCCCCCCCCCACATTTATTATCACTCTAGCTTTGATAAATTTGATAAATTTCTTTGTATTTGATAAATTTCGTTAACTGTCAGGGCCAGCCAGGCTGAGGACATGGAGGACTCAGAGGATGAGGATGCTGAGCCAGGTTCTAGTTTGGTTCTACCAGCTCCAGTGGACTTAGCTGAACCTGGACCTAGCTCTGTGGGACCCAATGAAGCACAGCCCCTGCCTCAGCAGCCTAGCCTCCCCCCAGCAGAGGTTCCAGGCCTGGGAGATATAGAGGGGCAGGACACAGAGGTACCTACTTTTAGTCAGAGAACATCAGAAAGGACATACCTCTGGCGCTCTCTCGGATTATATGAGAAACACTCAGCTAAGTCCAAACAGCTGTGAGTGGGAGCTGGGCCATATAAACAGCTGGGAGAAGCCAAGCTCTTTGTCAGAGCTTTTCTGAGTTTGCCCGTGGAAGCTTTGGACTCTTGACTCCCTGACTGACTTTGGACTGATTTGGAATTCATGACCTTTGGACTGGATTGGATGACCTGCTTGCTGGAACCCTGGACCTCGGACTGTATTCATTGTTTTGCTTTGTGAACTCTCAAATCCCTGTTTTGGCTTCTTGGAACATTCAGACTGGTACTATACTTTGCAACTGCTGTTGTGCATGAGCCTGACATTGTTCTTATCAGCTACTCTGTTGGCTGCTTTCCCGGACAGAATAAGCTCTGACCGTAAATAGGCTGATAAGAGATGGCGGAGGGTGCTTTAATGAGGGAGCTCTTGGAAAAAAATCAGCTATCAGACCAGGTGGTGCAATTAACTCAAGGCTTGGCCATGAGAATCAAGCTCATCTCAGGCCACATGGAAAGTCCATCATAGCTATGACAGAAAAATATTCTGGTGATAGAAAGGGGCTGGAAAGTTTTCTAGCCCAGTCTAAGCTGCATTTTAATATTAGACAGGCAGACTTCATAGAATCATAGAATCATAGAGTTGGAAGAGACCACAAGGGCCATCCAGTCCAACCCCCTGCTATGCAGGAACTCCCAATCAAAGCATCCCTGACAGATGGCCATCCAGCCTCTGCTTAAAGACCTCCAAGGAAGGAGACTCCACTACTCTCCGAGAGAATGTGTTCCACTGTCGAACCGCCCTTACTGTCAGGAAGTTCCTCCTAATGTTGAGGTGGAATCTCTTTTCTTGCAGCTTGCATCCATTGTTTCAGGTCCTAGTCTCTGGAGCAGCAGCAAACAAGCTTGTTCCCTCCTCGATATGACATCCCTTCAAATATTTAAACACGGCTATCATATCACCTCTCAGCCTTCTCTTCTCCAGGCTAAACATCCCTAAATCGTTCCTCATAGGGCTTGGTTTCCAGGCCCTTCACCATTTTAGTTGCCCTCCTTTGGACACGCTCCAGTTTCTCCACATCTTTTTTGAATTGTGGTGCCCAGAACTGGACACAGTATTCCAGGTGAGGCCTGACCAATGCATAATAGAGTGGCACTATTACTTCTCTTGATCTAGACGCTATACTTCTCCCAGACTCGCGCAAGGTAGCCTTCATTATCGGCTTGCTGTCTGGGCCTGCAAACAAATGGGCTACTCCTTATCTCAATGAGATAGCCCTGTACTCAACAGCTTGCAGGACTTCTTGAAGGAGATGAGGGCTATCTAGGGAGATCCTGTCAAGATAGAGACTGCAGAGCACCAGATTAAGACTCTCCAACAAGGCAATGGCTCTGTGGCAGAATATTCCACTGCCTTCCACCTCAGAGCTCAGGACTTGACTTGGAACCAGAATGCCTTGCAGGCACAATTTCAATGGGTTTGGCAGACCCCATCCTGGATGAACTGGCAAGCTCAGAGCCTCCAGATACCTTGGCTGCCTTGCTCACACAGGCGACCTGCATTGACTGCCATTTCTCAGCCTGCAGGCAGGCCCAACAGTCTAGCCTGCCCCTTCCACCGTTGCCTGTGCCACAGACTCCTGCAACTTTCCATGAGGCTGCTTCTCCCGGGCCTGCAGAGGAACCGATGCAGCTGGGAGGAGCTCAGCCATGGCTCACGGGGCCGAGAAGGAATGGAAGAGGAGAGAGGGCCTCTGTTTGTATTCTGGACTTTCAGGGCATTTTGCCAGAGATTGCCCTGCCAAAGGTCACCGAGCACTGATGCAGGGAAATGGGCGGTCCCAGGTGTAGATCAGGTTCACCACCTGGGAGCATCTCTTGAACCTGCTCCCCTCGGTTCAACCTGCAGTAAAGACCCTTTTTTGGTGGCAGCCAACCTCAGGCTCCCTACCCTGAAGCTCATTCCCCTGGGAGCCATGATAGACTCGGGAGCCTCCAGCAATTTCATGGACTTGGGGTTTGCTACTTGCCACCAGATCCCTATGGAGGCTCTAGCCAAGCCGAGACTAGTGGAGACCATCGACGGGTGGCTCCTGAGATCTGGTCCAGTGACTCACCAGTCCCCTTTGCTCCACTTGGAGATTTGGGGCCATGTTGAGGAGGTCCAGTTCCTGCTGGCTGATGTGCTTCATTTCCCCTTGGTCCTGGGGATGCCCTGGCTCTCCAAAAATGATCTGCATATCTTGTGGGCCCGTCGGGAGGTTCTGTTTGCCTCCAAGTTTGCCAAGGAGTCCTCGGTGACACTGCCTGAGATCTACCAGGACTACACCGATGTTTTCAATAAAAAGGAGGTGGATCGGCTCCCACTGCACAGACCTTATGACTGTGCGATTGACTTGATACCAGGGCCCCTATTCTGGCAGGACACCTCTACTCCCTCTCAGAGCCTGAGCTGGCAGCTCTGAGGGATTTTTTATAGAAGAACCTCCAGATGGGGTTTATCCAACCTTCCAAGTCTCCTGCAGGTGCCCCTGTGCTCTTTGTATGGAATAAGTGTGGGGAATTGTGCCTTTGTAATGACTACTGGGCCCTCAACCAGATCACCGTCAGGAACCGGTATCTGTTACCATTGATTCCGGAGTTGCAGAAGTGGCTCTGCATGCTAAGGTTTTCACTAAGTTGGACCACAGGGGGCCTACAACTTGGTGAGGATCCGGGCTGGGGGCGAGTGGCCTTCCAGATGAGGTATGGGCATTACAAATACATGGTCATGCCCTTTGGCCTGTGTAATGCCCCAGCCGTCTTCCAGCATTTCATCAATGACATCTTCCAGGACTTTTTAGACCAGTTTGTGATTATTTACCTGGATGATTTTTTTATTTATTCCCCCAGCCAGGCTCCCCATGATGGCCATGTCCGTGCCATCCTTCAGTGACTTCGGGAGCACTGCCTCTATGCCAAGTTGGAAAAGTGCACCTTCGACCTCTGAGAGGTGGACTTTTTGGGCTATCGTATCTCCACCCAGGGTGTGGCCATGGACAGGTCCAAGGTGGAGGTGGTGTTGTCATGGCAACCCCCTCGCAGTCAGAAGGATGTCCAGCAGTTCCTGGGGTTCGCGAACTTTTACAGGAAGTTCATCGCAGACTATGCGGCCCTGGCGATCCCTCTTTCCCAACTGCTGCGAGGGACAGCCCACTTCCAATGGACGGATGCTGCCTAGAAGTCATTTGAGGTCCTCAAGGAAAGGTTTACATCAGCCCCGATCCTGCAGCACCCTGATCCATGGATCCCTTTTGTAGTCGAGGAGGACGCCTTGGACGTGTCAATCGGGCCTGTGCTGCTTCAGCCCATGGGGGCTGAGGGATATCTGTTGCCTTGTGCCTTTTATTCCCGACAGCTGTCTTCTCCTGAATGCAACTACATGATCTGGGAGAAGGAGCTGTTGGCAATTAAGGCAGCTTTTGACAAGTGATGACATCTACTGGACTGTCCTGGTCTACACCGACCACAGGAACTTGGAGCATCTCCAGACGGCCCAGAAGTTTTCCCAGAGGCAGAAGCGGTGGTCCCTTTTTTTGGCCACTTCAACTTCCGACTCTGGTACATTCCTCGAGCCCAGAATCGGCAGGCCAATGCTCTCTCCTGGAAGCCAGAGTACACCACAGACCCAGAAAGGGAGCTTCAGTCCACCATTCTGCACCTGGAGCATTTTGTTGCCCCTCTGCAGAATGCCACACTGTTGGACCAGATCTGGGTCTTCCAGGGCTGGGACCTGTTTGTGGCACAGTATTCAACGGAGGGGGACGCCTCCCCCTTTGCATTTCAGAATGGCCTGCTTTACCACTGGGGCCGCCTTTATGTGCTAGTGGGTCCCTGTTGAGCAGCAGTCTTGCAATTGTGTCATGACTCTAAGCCAGTGGGACACTTCGGCTTTTGTAACACCCTGCACCACTTCACCCAGGAGTTTTAGTGGCCTTGGGTTTGGGCGGAAGTAGCCCAGTATGTGGGCATGTGCCCAGTGTGTCGCCAGGCTAAAGACCACCCAGGATGGCCCACAAGCTTGCTGCTGCCTTTGCCGATGCTGTCAAGGCCCTGGAAGATCATATCGATGGACTTCATCATGGACCTGCCCCCCTCTGCTGGCTTTACCACCATTTGAGTGGTGGTGGCCCTTTTTTCAAAAATGGCTCACTTCGTGCCTTGTGCTGGCCTCCACACAGTGAAGGAGATGGCCCGGATGTTTGTTCAACAAGTCTTCCAGATCCATGGCCTTCCCGAGGGGGTGGTCTCTGATCCAGAGGTCCAGTTCACCGCCCAGTTTTGGACCAGCCTGCTGCGGCTCCTGGATGTTGTGCCTCACTTGTCCTTGGCACACCACCCAGAGTCCGATGGACAGATGGAGCATGCTAACGGGATGCTGGAGCAGTACCTCCACTGCTACTCCAGCTACCGCCAGGAGAACTGGGTCAACCTTGTTCGGTTTCGGTGGAGTAGGGTGTTTGTAAGTCCAGCAGAGTCAAGAAGCAGAACATCCAAGTTTCTAGCAGTGAGCTTTATTGTAGAAAAATAACATGCAGAGTCCACTAAACATAAAGTCCACTAAAGCATCACATTTTGCAGATGTGGCTAAACAGAAACAAAACTACAGATCCATGTTTGCAGATCTTAAGGCTACATTTTAAAGCAGTAAAAATATACTATAGATCCATTGCAAAGTAAAGAGAAAAACTAATCCATTTCAATGGAAGTAACAAAACATAATAACAATATCAATGCCTAACACAAAGTTTCTCAGCCCAGCCCCTCTCCACCTTTTGGGTGTTAACCTTCAGGTTGATTGGATGATCTGTACACGATGTATGCTAACCCAACCTCTTGTTGTTCATCTTCCATCATGTGATCTACTTTCTCATAACAACTTTTATTATTGTTCCCTTATGTAAACAATAACACTTTCCCATCTAGTGGTTTCCTCTTGTTTTGTCTTTCTGGCCACCTGGACTGAGTTGTTGTGTTTGGCCTAGAAGCATGTTCTCAAATGGTAAAATACAGACACACATATCTTTACATTTCACCTTTGACTGTATAGCCCATCAATACTCTGACAGACCTGCTCCCATTGGCCGAGTTCACATATAACAACTCAGTCCATGCTTCAATTCAGCAGATGCCTTTTTTTGCCACCAGCAGCTTCAATCCACGGGGGTTTCTGGCTTTGGCTCCTGTCTCGGTGGTTCCTGCAGCAGACCACTGGCTCCAGGAACTTGGGGCTGCTCAGGCCTTGCTGCAAGAGTAGCTTGAGGTGGCCAAGGAGGCATATAAGTGGGGTGCAGACCAGTGCCAGCAGGAAGGTCCTCCTTTGCAGGTGGAGGATTTGGTATGGCTGTCCACATGCCATCTCCCACTAAAGTGGCCATGTCATAAGTTGGATGCCAGGTTTGTGGGGCCTTATAAGATTGTGGGCCAGGTGAATCCCATGGCTTTCCAGCTCCAACTTCTGTGGACCTGGCAGATCCACCCAGTCTTCCACCGCTCTTTGCTGCTTCCGGCTTCAGGGGTCAGGCCAGATACTGGTTCCACACCTCCGCTCGATCTGGTCCTGGTTGTTTGGAACAGGAATTCAAGGTGGCCCAGATCCTGGTCTCCTGTCGCTGCCAGGGCAGACTGCAGTATCTGGTTGACTGGGTTGGCTACAGGCCGGAGGAACTCTCTTGGGAAGATGCCTCTGATGTGCATGCTCCTCGCCTGGTCTGGGCTTTCCATCGTTGCTTCCCTGACTGGCCTCGTCTTCCTCAGGATGAGGGGGAAGGATGATGGGGGGAGTGATGTCAGGGCCAGCCAGTCTGAGGACTTGGAGGACTTAGAGGATGAGGATGCTGAGCTAGGTTCTAGTTTGGCTCTACCAGCTGCAGTGGACTTAGCTGAACCTGGACCTAGCTCTGTGGAACCCACTGAAGAACAGCCCCTGCCTTAGCAGCCTAGCCTCCCCCCAGCAGAAAGCCTCCCCCAGCAGAGGTTCCAGGCGTGGGAGATATAGAGGAGCAGGACACGGAGGTACCTACCTTTAGTCAGAGAAGGTCAGAAAGGGCATACCTCCAGCGATCTCTCAGGTTATATGAGAAATGCTCAGCTAAGTCCAAACAGTTGTGAGTGGGAGCTGGGCCATATAAACAGCTGGGAGAAGCTGAGCTCTTTTTCAGAGCTTATCTGAGTTTGCTGGTGGAAGCTTTGGACTCTTGATTCCCTGACTGACTTTGAACTGACTTGGAATTCATGTCCTCTGGACTGGACTGGATTGGATGACCTGCTTGCTGGAACCCTGGATCTCAGACTGTATTCATTGATTTGCTTTGTGGACTCTTGAATCCCTGTTTTGGCTTCTTGGAACATTCGGACTGGTACTGTACTTTGCAACTGCTGTTGTGCATGAGCCTGACATTGTTCTTATCAGCTATTCTGTTGGCTGATTTCCTGGACATTAACCCATGTTATATATTTTTTTTCCTAACTTCATTTAATCCAGGATTTCAAATAAAATTTGCCAATTTCCAGAGTCAAAGGCTTTTTCCAAGTCAACAAAGATTAATCCTAATTGTTCATCATTATGAAATTCATAATATTCTAGTATATACAAAATATATCTCATGTTTTCCCTCATTTGCCTTTTTGGTAAGAAGTCCCTTTGATCTTTGTTAATCCATTTCTTTATGCATTTTTTAATCTTTTGGCCAAAATAGAAATGAATATTTTATAATTCTAAGTTTAGCAGGGAAATAGGTCTGTAATTTTTGGGATATGTATCTTTCCCTTCTTTGGGGATAACTGTTATATCTGCTTCCTTCCATGATTCAGGGATTCCATTCAAAAAAAGTCATTCATTACGTGTTTTAATGATGTTTTCAAATCTTCTTGGAAGGTTTTATAATATAACACCATAAATTTGTCAGGTTCTGGCGATTTCCCTACTTTACATTTCTTAATTCCTTCCTTTATTTCTTCTATGCTAATTTTTTAATTTAGTTTCTGATATTCTTCTTTAAGTTTTGGAAATTTCGCTTCTTCTATGTATTTTCTTATTTGTTCATCTTCTACCTTTTGTTCTTTATATAAGTTAGAATAAAATTTGTAGAAGTTTTTTTTAATTTTGTTATGATCTGTATGAGTCACTTCCCCATTTCTAATCTTAGTTATAATTTTTTTTCTCTCCCTTTCTTTCCTTAATTTAAAGGCAAGCCACTTCCCTTGTTTGTTACAGTTTTCAAATTTATTTTGTTTGGCTATCCTTGATTTCTTTTCTAATTCTCCCAACAGTTCTATTGAGATTTGTTTTTGTATTATTTAGATTTCTTCCTTCACCTTCTCATTATTTATTTTTTTCCTCTAATTCTTTTTCCTTCAGGATTAATAAATTATTAAGATTATATAATTTTTTCTTCTTTGCTCTTTGTAACCTAGCATTTTGTTGGATAAAAAAGCTCTTATAACAGCTTTCCCTGTATCCCAAATCATAGCCATCTTTGTATTTCCTTTTATATTTTCCTTAAAGTAATTTCTAATTGTCTCTTTGATCTTTGCAGTGATATTCTTATCCATTAGTAGTTCCTCATTTAATCTCCATGAAAATTTCTTTTTGGATTCCTTTATAGTTACAAATTATGGAATTATGATTTGATAGGACTTGTGGGAAAGTTTCTATATTTTTAATATTATTTATTAGTGTCTTAGGAAAAACATATCTCTTCTTGATTGGCAACTATGTCTCTGAGTGAAATGTGTATTGTTCAGTCTGATTATAAAGATAAAGATATCTCCACCCATCCATTAATCCTACTTCATCTCTCATCCTAAAGAAAGTATTAGGCAACTTGCTTTAATTTTGTTTGATTCCTTTCTCTGATTTTCTATCTAGAGTTGGTCCAATCACCCCATTAAAGTCACCCATAATCAAAATTTTGTCATAATTGAATTCCATTATTTTCTCATATATTGTTTATTGAATTTTTCTTATCTTGTGGAGAATATGTTCCTATGATTAACAGATTGTTTCCTTCCCAATTAATCTCTATCCCTAAATAATGACCCTCTTTGTCGGCAAATATTTCTTTGGAGTGTATTTGATTTTTTACATACATTATTATGTCTTTCTTTCTGAATTTTGCAGATGAGATATATTCTTTTCCTAATTTGGGGTTTTTAAGGGGTCTTAGATCTTTTTGTTTGATATGTCTCTTGTAAGCAGATTATATCATTGTCTTTCTTTGCAAGATAGTGGAAGACTTTTTTCTTTTTCATGGAGAATTCAAACCTTTCATATTCCATGTTAATAATTTCATTAGTGTTTTCCACAAGTTTGTTCAGAAAGATGAAATATTTATGTGCCTATCAACTATTCTAATAATTCTCTTCAGCCTCTTCTGTCTGTTCTTCTTCCTGTGTTTCTTCTTCTCCTGTTATCTCTTCCTCTAGTTCTACTTTTAATTTCTCTTCTTCTGCCACTAACTCTTCTTCATTTCCTTTAGTCTCTTTTTTCTTATCTCTCTCTTTTTCTCTAGCGCTTCTGTTTTTCTCCTTCTCTACTTCTCTCCTTGTACAATACGTTCTACCACTTCTTAATGAGGTGCCTTCTTCTTCCATCTCCTCTTCTTCCCCTTTATTCTCTTTATCTCTTGGTGTGTCTTGTTTTATCTCCTTTCTATGTTTTTTCCAAAATTCTGCTGCTTTCTCTATTGTATAAAGTTTGTATCTCTTCCCCCCCCCCCATGTTACTTACTCCTTCTATGCCTTCCCATCTGTACCTTATACGATGATGTTTCAGTTGCTCAGTCAGAAAATTGTAGCCTCTTCTTTTTCTAAGTATCTTTGTCAGGATGTCCTTGAAATTTTTTGTCTCATTCCCTTGAATGACTAATCTAGTCTTGTAATTTTTCTGGAGAATTGCTTCTCTTTTTTGTTTGTGCACAAAATATATTACTATGTCTCTTGGCAAGCTTTGGCTTGCCACTTTTGAATTCAATCTGTACATCCTATCAATTTCCCAGCTAAAATGATGTACAGGTGCATCCATGTACTTTGCAAGTAAGGAGATGAAATACTCATACAAGTTTTCATTTGTTAGTTCAGGCAGGCCTCTTAACTTTAAACAAACTTCTCTCTGCTTAAGTTCAACCCTCAGTAGGTCTTCCTGTTCTCCTTTCTATATTTGAGCTACTTGGTCCACTTTGTCCTCTACTTTCTTAGTTCTTGATTCTAGTTTCTCCACTTTCCCTGCTATTTTTTCTTTGTCCTTGTTATTCTTATCCAAGTCTTTTCTAATTAAATTAGTTTCAGTTTTCAGATCTTGTTTCACCTCTGTTTAGTTCTTTCATCTCTTGCTTCATTTCTAGTCTGGATAGATTAATTTCTTCCCATGATTTTTTGATTTCTTGTAGGATTAGTTCAATTTGGTCACTGTATTTACTTGGTGTTTCTAATGATGGACTTCTTTGGTTGGCAATTTGCGTTATCTTCTTTAAAGTCGCCATCTTTGTATCTTTGTATCTTCAGTCTTTTCTCTTTAGTTTTTTAATTATTATTTTTGGTTATTATTGTTATGTCTACTATTTATTTATTTCTATTTTTACTTTTTATTTACTATTCTTCAAATCATTTTATTACCATCTTTAAGTTAAATTTTGGTTATCCTTGCTATCTAAATTAATTCTTCACGAAGCAAAATGTTTAGAATCCAGATTGTCAGTCCCTTTTCTTTCAAAAAGTTTGGAAATAATCAATACAATCCCAATCTATTAACTAAAATAGCTGATCCCCTTTTTGTCTCTTTCATCTTTTGGACAAAGAAACTGTCTTCGAGGGAAGTGAGGAATTTGCTAGACCTTGAAGTATTGCCTGAGTTTGATTTCCAGCAAAAATCACCCATCACTACTACATCTCTCCTTTCTGAGTGTGTGGTCATCTGTTCTAGAAAGGCATCATCCAATTCCTCACTGTTCCAGAAAGGCATCATCCAATTCCAGACTTGGGTGTCTGTAGTAGATTCCCACTATAACATCCCTATTGTTTCCTTCTCCTTTAATGTTTATTCAGATGCTCTCCACCTGATTTCCAGGATTTAAGTCCTAGATCTCTTCACAGGTGTAAACATCCCTGACATATAATGCTATTCCTCCTCCTTTCCTGTTTGGCCTATTTCTCTTAAAAAGATTATACCACTCTATTCCTACATTCCAATCATGAGACTCATCCCACCAGGTTTCAGTGATGACTATTATATCATATTTACTTTGTTGTCCTAGGAGTTCAAGTTCATCTTGTTTATTTCCCATGCTCTGTGCATTAAAGACATCTAAGAGCACTGGTCCTCCCTACTTGCTGCCTGTGTGAGGTTTTTTCCTCCCACTGTTGGGCCCTTACATCATTTGCCTTGTTCCCTCTATAACACTTTGACTATTATTTCCAGTCCATGATGTACTCCTTCCTTCCAAGATACCTTCCAAAATACTGTCTCCCTCCCCAACATGACCCAGTTTAAAGGCCTCCTGATCAAATGTTTGAGACTATTGGGAAAAATGCTTCTGCCAACTGGTGTGAGATGCAGCCCATCTCTTGCTAGAAGTCCACCCTCATGGGACCACAGCCCATGATCCAAGAATCCAAATCGTTCTTGGCAACACCATCTACAGAGCCAGTTATTCATGTCTACTATCATGCCCTTCAATTGGGAGAAGAGATGAGAGAACAACCTGTGTGTCCAGCTCTTTCATCTTCCTACCCAAAGCCTCATAATCCCTTCTGATATTCTGAAGACTATGCCTTGCAGTATCATTGGTTTCCACATGGACCAAGAGGAAGGGGTAATGGTCAGTAGGCTTTACAAATCTTGTCAGCCTCGCTGTCACATCATGGATTTTTGCCCCAGGGAGACAAAACACCTCTCGGGACATCTTGTCAGGCCCACAAACTGCTGCTTCTGTACCTCTCAACAAGGAGTCTCCAACCACCACCACACACCTCTTCCAAGGCTTAGCAGTGGCTGTTTCCTGTGGTAGTACTCTTAGGGTCTCCTGTACTGTCCCTGAGGACTGTCCCTGCTTCTCTTCCTCTTCATCCTTGATAAGAGCGAGAGCTTCAAATTGATTCTGTAGCTGCAAGCTCCCAGAACAATCCCTGGTTTCCCTACTTCTGTGTGTGACATTCCTCCAGGTGTCCACCTCCTGTGTGTATGAAATGACCTCCTCCTCAACAACTTCCTCTGTGTGATCCCCGTCCAAGAACATTTGTTTAGCTCTGTCCAGGAAAATCTCTTGCTCGCTAATATGCTGAAGTGTAGCTACCTGGGCCTCCAGCTACTTGACTTTCTTTTCCAGGAGGACTACGAACTTGCACTTGGTGCAGGTGAAGTTCCCCACATCTCTTGGCAAGAAGACAAACATCCCACAAGTGTTGCAGGTGACTGCAGCAACTCCCTCAGTGTCCATATTGAGAAATCTTAAGTAAGCACTGAAACAGGACTGTGGGCTTCTCCCTCAACAAGTCCCCTGGAAAACACCCACGTAAAGGGCCCCTGTTCTCTTAGTCTTTTCACCAGTCTCTGTGAGCGAGCTCAATTAACTGGGTTTCTAACTCTACAGATGCTACCTTATTCTGGAGGCAAATCTCTGTCTCTCTTCTTCTGAGCAAAACAACAACAACCTCAAAGCCCTTTAAATAATAATAATAATAATAATAATAATAATAATAACAACAACTTCTAAAAAGAAAGGTCAAAGTTCCCCTTCTACCTGTGTTGTGTTTTCGCTTGTCCTTTGAAAAAATTTGCGTGCCGTTTGGTGCGCACCTCTGGGAGGAGTTGTATAGAGCTAATTGGGTAGCTCCACTGCCTATTGACTCACAAATGTGAATCACCAAAGCCCCATCCTCTCAGCAACAGTCACACTCTCCCCAAGTGTTTTTAAAAAGATTTTAAACACCAACCCACTCAAAATGGCTACCCAGAAACAGCTTTCCTTCTCCTTTCTGGCAGGAACTGGCCTGGAAAGCCTCTGGGAGGAGTTGTATAGAGTTAATTGGCTAGCTCTACCCTGTATTGACTCACAAATGTGACTCACCAAAGCCCCACCCTCTCAGCAACAGTCACACTCTCCCCAAGTGTTTTAAAAAAGATTTTAAACACTAACCCACTCAAAATGGCTACCCAGAAACTGCTTTCCTTCTCTTTTCTGGCAGGAACTGGCCTGGAAAGCCTCTGGGAGGAGTTGTATAGAGCTAATTGGCTAGCTCCACCCCCTACTGACTCACAAATGTGATTCACCAAAGCCCCACCCACTCAGCAACAGTCACATTCTCCCTAAGTGTTTTTAAAAAGAATATAAACACTCACCCACTCAAAATGGCTGCCCAAAAACTGCTTTCCTTCTCCTTTCTAGCAGGAACCAGTACCTCCAAGTCCCATGCCAGTGAGGCAGCCCAGAAGGATATCATGGTTGATGGTATCAAAAGCCACTGAGAAGTCTAGCAGAACTAACAAGGATACACTCCCCCTGTCTAGTTGCCTGTGTAGGTAATCCACTAAGGTGACCAAAGCTGGTTTGAGTCAACTCTCTCAGCCTCAGAGTAAGGTAATGACAAACCTGCTTTGAACAAATCTTGCCAATAAAGCACTGTGATAGAGTCCCCTTACGGGTCGCCATAAGTCAGAGATGACTTGATGGCATGTAACAACAACAACAACAACTTTTCATGAATGGTGCCATGAATACTCTTTAAAGACTGTTCTTAGACCTTTGCAAGTTCTGGATGAGGACGATGGATGGCAAAGGGAACAACAATGCCCCTTTTTTACTCATCCCTAAGATCAAAGTCAAATGTCCCTAAAAATGAATACATGTTACATTTAGCTAACATTGGTTGTTAAACAAGCAGAAGAAATTTGGTTCGGTGGATCTGCATGTAGATATGGTAGTAGAAGTGGCAAGCCCTTAAGTCACCAGATATCTGTATTCTGAGGGAGCTGAAAAAAAATATAGAAGATTAATGAAGTCTAGTACTTTGGCAGTTGAGATGTAGCTTGGGAAATGTGAGAATATATTCTCTGGAAGACTATAATTGGCCTGGTCAAAAATAGAAATCAGTAAAGAAGGGCATTGTTGTGAGCCAGATGAGGCTGGGTACAGTGGAGAGCTGGGTAGGGAGTGAGAGGGAATGGGAAATGATGGGGCAAATGAGTCAAGGCCTCTGGCAGAACTCAAGAGCAAGTCTCACACTAATGAAATCACTGGCTATTGTTAGCCTGCTGCACAGAGTGTTTGGCTTCTAGCCCACTCTGAAGATTTATTGTACCAGAATCCTTCAGCTAGGACAGGGTGTTTACTACTTTGTGCATAATGAAGTATTTTAGACCCGTTCCTCTTTGGTGTATGTGTGGAACATATTTATTTCCTAAAAAAGATCACCCTCTTGTCTAGGAAAGACACAATCAGATTATTAGCAATACACTAGAGAAGAGAATCCTCTTCCTCTGTTACCAAACATCATATCAAAATAAAATAAGATAACATAAAAATATGTGGAGTTAGAAGAGAGACTGAAGGAATGAGAGACAGAAAATATTGTGAGAGTATAGTTTTGCAGTTAGAGAACTTTTCCAAGTCCAATACATAACAATACATAAGGGCTTCTCAGTCAAAGACCTAATGCTTCTTTTGTTTACCCCTTCCTCAGTCCCCTATTAAAATCTGATTTTTAGCACCTTAGTGAAAATAATGAGGAACTAACAAGACACAGTGTCTGTGCTGATCTTTGAATTAAGAAGTTGTGCTAGAAATCATTGTACACAAACCAGAAATAGTTTATGGTGCCATACCACATGGGTCTTCCATCTTAGTTAAACTGCCAGACTGTTCTGTCCCAGCCACTCTCAAGTGACACCATCCTTCATATATAATCTTTCTTTCCTCCTTGCCACTTAAAAGATGTTTATGTAAAAGTTGAGTATGCAATAGCATTGTCAATTTCTTCTAGAAATGTTTGTCACCTAAAATGGGGTGGGAGTGGAGATAACAGTAGTAACATAGAAAGAACAGGGGGAAATGATGAAAATCCTTCCTCTTTTATCACTAGTCCTGTTTTACTTAGACTAAGCTTTCTGCGGTCTGTCCTTTCAGAAGAGAAATCATTTTGTAAAATGTTTAAGGTAGTGAAAGGAAAACTAGTGTTTCATAGAGTCTATAAAGGCCTCAGTAAATTCAGCTCCAGAAGACTTGAGTCCAACTCCTGCATCAGCAAACTCTTAAAGTATAGGTACATTCTCTCAGATATATCCTCCAGTGTTACATTTTCTGGAGAGATGGAAAGGACTATCAGAACGTTATCACACCAAGCTGCTGTCTCAGCATAATTATATTGTTTCAGGAAATGGAAACATACCAGTTTGGAAACATTCACTATCACACTTCTTTGCAATTGTGCTATGGTGCTGTTTTGGCAGTGCACAGTCCTGCTATCAGTTTACTGCATTGCAACTAACCCCAGTGCTACCCAGTTCAATGTAACACATTACTGTTTCTCAAAAAGATCTTTCACTTCTAGATATATATATGTTAGAGATTTTGGGCTGATGCAGACTGGCACTTTAAGCTGGCCTGGGGGTGGAGTTGGGGTGGGGCGACCACACACCAGCCATCCTGACTCCATCCCAACTTCACCCTGATGCCACTCTGATGCCGTGCACCTGACCACATGGTGTGTGGCAACAGGGTGCCCCGTTGGCACAGCATGCAGACCCACTGCACCAAAGGGGTGCAAAAGAGCCACAGCAGCAGCTCTAAGGGTGGCTTTTTGCTGCCCCAAAAAGGAGCGGCATTTGCCCGCTCTTTGAAGGGAGCCAAAAGGAGGATTGGGGCTGCAGCATGTGGTTGCCGCTGCCCTGATCCACCACTACCATTTGTTACTTGTAGAAGATTTACTGAGTAGATTTGTTAACTGCCCATTGCAGGCCCTCAAGAATTTTTTTATTTTATTTTGCAGGACATCATGCAGGGGGTGAAAGGAGTGTGGAATGCACTAGGTAACACCCTAAGGGGGTGGGGATGATACCACATTCCCCAAATGTCTGCCTTTGGGCAGAAATGGGCTGTGATGTTCACCCATGTCCCTTTAAAATTCTGGAGTTCAATGGAAGACAAGGCACAAGTGGGATTCAGTGGGCTGAAAAAGGAAAGGCCTCTGGATTTTAATGGGTTTCCCCCCTTCTTTTTTAATTTTATTTAAAAACATGACATCTTACCAAATTTTAACTTTGATCACATGAAACTATGTAAATACATTTGAGCTGTGCTTATGATTTTGTAATGTAAGGATACAATTTAAATTTTGCTAGTTGTTTACATCCCAACAATTACCATTACATTCAGAGATATACAGAAATTATGGTTTATTAGTAACATTAGTACCAAAAAAAAAACATTACTAAGGATTCTGTATGGCTTATATATGGAAGGAAGTCAATATGTGTGTGTGGGGGGGTGGGGGTGATACCATGGGGTACTACACCAGGTGATGCCAACCCTAGTGATGCCACTGGCTTTTTGGAATATTATTTCACATGGCAGGTACATTTATATTTGTAGGTACAATCTTACTATGTGAAGCTTTGTCTTACAATTGAAAATGCAATTTCACAAGCAACATATATTAAATTGCTTGTTTGGGAACAAAGGAGTTACCATGCTCTAGGTGGCCACAATGTAAATCCTCCAGTGTCATGTTTGGGCTTCATGCTGTAATAGGCTGAAAATTCAGTGCAAACTCATTAGAATATTTTTTTCTTTCTTTTGTGGGAAGGATATACTGCAGGATGGCCAACTTTGCTGTAATCACTGATTACGTTTGTTTCAGTGTATGCCTGTGAAACAAGTGTGGCAAATCTATTGCTACACCATGTTGTGCAGAGCCCCAGTCCCTGTTCTCAAATTTGTAACTTGTGTGGTATGAAAGAAGAACAATACTCTCCCAGCACACACTAATGATTTGAATTGCTCCTATTTGTCCTGGTAATGTGAGCCAGATGTCAGAGTACAAAAGGAAGCTGGACCCAGCAAAAAGATTGCCATTTTGACCTTCTATTGAATTCCAGAGCTCTTGCCCTTTTTGTGTATGTGCATGTTTTTTGAGGTTTCTTTTTCTTCCTTCTGACCAAATCAAGCATTCACAAACATGCTGAATGGAATGAGGAAAAAACAGCTTGACTCTAGTGAAAGAAGTCACAAACAGAAGTGAGATGGCCACTTGCCACTTTCCCTGACAGAGTGACATCTGCCACTGTTTGCTGAGATGCCTTTTGTAGGTGATGGAGGAGGGGTGCAAATAAATAAATAAAATAAAATCAGTCTCAGCAAGTCTGATTCCCCTCTACCTTTATAGCTCTCTTTCTTTCTTTCTTTCTTTCTTTCTTTCTTTCTTTCTTTCTTTCTTGAAAACACATTTTTTTATTTTGGCTTGAGCCTATTGTCTAGGAGAGATAAAGGCTGTATCCTTAGAGTGTCTCTACCCCCTAGCTCTGTTGGGACTCTCCTCCAAACATCCCTTCTCCTATGGTTACAGCCTCAACACAATTCCTCTTCTTATACAATGAGCATTTAGTTTATTATATTTACCACTCCATTTGTCCTGGCAAAACAGGTTTACATCTGTAAAAATGTTCAGCAGAGTAAAACAAGGTGAATACAACCAGATGCTTGCTAGCATTGATAACAACTCTGTCTCATGATAAAGTCAATCAGCTTATACACAATTTATGTCTTTTAGCATTTACATCACATTTTGAGATAGTGGATATTTGATGTGTGCAAGGGAATCTATGCAGGACTATATATTTCTGTTTGCAGAAAGAGATGTGCTTTAGAATGGGAAAAAAGGTGGCTATTGCTCAGTTGCTTTTCATTATTATATTCATTATGCTTTACCAGACAGATTAAATAGACAGAATGAATTTTGATAGTACCTGGCTAATTGTGTGGCTATGGACAATCAAGTCAATAGCCTTCTTCAATCATTGTATAAACCAGAAGTAGGCTGATGTTTACATATAAGTCAGTATGAGCTAGATGTAAAGAAATGTTTGCATGTATTTGAGTTGTATATACAACAAATTGGTGCTTTTGGGCATTATTTTATTTTTGGAGCCAAGGAATATGACTTCATGAGACATGCCATCTAAATATAGATTAAAACAATAACAGTGGTTAACCAATGAAGCTTCATTGTAATCAGGACTAATGGTTATTAGTGGTAAACTATAAAAAAACTAACTAAGGTCTGAAACACACAGGCCAAAACTGCCAGCTTTAGGCTGATCTGGAGGTGTGGCATACAGATGATGCACACCCCCAGATCAAGCTGAAGCTGTGCTGCAGCCACCTAAGGCAGCCCATGTGGGACCATGGTGGCAGCTGGCCTTGGGGACGCCAGAGGCCACTTCAAGTTGCCAGTCTGCCTGACCCCTATATCTCCTTACACATATCTACATGCCACAACAAGCCATGGGTAGTGTGGTGAAATCTTGCTTGTGATACATGAACCCACCTTTACATCTGAACCAACAATCATGGCTTGCCCCAGATTCTTTCCATAGCTGTCCACATAGCAATAAAACTAAGTCCTTATCTGCATTAGCCAAAAGGCCTGTTACCCACCCACCCACCCCATACACACACACGTATGGTTTTTCCTTGTTTGGGCAATGCATGTCCCAATCCCCACTTCTGGCACAAGCTGTTTGATTGCTATTTGGCATGTTCCACAGTAAAACCAAGGGTAACATTCTTAAACCACATTTTTTTTTAAAAAAATACCCATTACTCCTAATCTCTGTTCCCACCGAGTCACTAGCACATCTGCCACCACTATGGTTCACTCATTCTGAGATCAGAACAAGTGCCCAGCCATGTGCTCACTGCTGAACACTTGCTTCTGACCTCAAAAGTGTGAGACCATGGTGGTGGATGCACAAGGTGGCTCAGTGCAATGCCCATGCAAACAGTCACTGCAGTATGGGAATGGAAGGCAGGTAAAAGAGGCAGAAGCATAGCTAGGATGCTCCATGCTGCTCCTGGAATATCCTGGCCTCTGCAGACAGGACATAAGTGCAAAACCAAAAAACAAAACAAAACAAAACAAACAAGGAGTGAGAAGGAAGTCATGTTTTTTTAAAAAAATAAATTGTATTTATAAAGCTTTAAAACATACATTCATTCCACACATAATCAAAAATTTGACTTATTATTATTCCACCTACTTTATACCAAAAACATGTTAAATTGTACAATGCTCTTAACTCTTGAATCCAATGAGAGTATCTTGATTATATCAGTATCACACTTAGCCATCCTTCTAACCATCACTCTCATCCTTTTATTTCCCTTACACTCTTTTACCTTCCCTTTATCTCTCCTTTCTCCTTTCCTTTACCTCTCCTTTCTCCTTCTTCCTTATACTCCTTTCCTCTATCTTTCATCTTCTTTCCATTCCTCTCTCTCCCTTCGCTCTTAATCCTCCTTTTCTCCCTCCTTCTTCCCACTTCTCCCTATCTACATACACACTCCATCTTCAACTAAGGAAGTCATGGTTTGTTGTCTAAGTTCAATTCATGATTTAAGCAGCAAAGCACAATTAACAGAAACTGTAATGATGTGTGGACATTTTTATGTAGTAATAGTGAAAACAAAATAACATAGTAATTGCCTTCTACTCAGGGAAGATGCCTTCTTGGTCAGCTTCTCAGTCTACACAAGTCCTGCAATAACACTTGAAATCACATGACTCCCCTCCAGTGATGATAACTGTATATTTTAATTTTGGTATCAGTATTTTGGAAACTGAATGATTTATCTGTTTTGCTTTGCCCCTGTCTTGGAAAACAACCAAAGATTACTTCATATGTTACAGTAATGGTATGGTTGCCAATGTTTCCATATGCTAAAGGCTCTTTATAGTGTTACAGCCTATGTAGAACTTCTGTAAGCCCTTCTAGGATGACAACAATGCTCCACCTCAATGCTAGTGAAGTTTCAAGGCCAATGAACCATTGTTGTGGGATGGCATGGTAGTGTGTGTGTGTGTGTGGGGGGGGGTTGTCCCAGGCTTGTCCATCTTCCTAGAATAATAGAACCATAGAGTTGGAAGAGGCCACAAGGACCATCCATTCCAATTTCCTGCTGTGTAGGAACACACAGTTAAAGCATTCCCAACAGATGGCTTTTTCATCCTCTGTTTACAAACCTCCAAAGAAAGAGACTCTACCACACTCTGAGTCAGGAGTGGGAAAGGGAGAGAACAGTAAGTGGTTAATAATCAAATCTTGTTTTCTTCACCAGCTTCTTACCTATTTCATGTTACAATACCCAAATTTAGGAGAGCTTTATCTTTAGCACGATTTAATGCTCTCCCAACAGTAGTGTTAGAAGAAAGATATAGGAAAACACCTTATAAATCTTGGTTCTGCCATTGCGATGATGGTGTTATTGAAACCACAGAGCATGTTCTTTTGTGCTGCCAATTATATAAGGACATTCGCCATCAGCTGAATACTCCTCTCCTAAATAAATACCCTGGTCACACTGACACCTTTTATTTATGTTACCTTCTGGACAATTAGAAACTAAATGTTGTTCATAAGGTAGCAAAATTCTGCTACATTGTATGCTAATTACGTCCCCAACTGGTTAATGGAAACTGACATGGATATAGCTGATTTTGAATTTGTATTTGAAATTGTTTAACAATATTTAATAACTGTACTGTGCAATTATTATTTTATAAATTTTACTGTTACTACTGATGTACAGAGAAGTTGCCTTTTGCACTATCACAGAACACTCCAGGGTATGTTATCTTTTGATACAGCACTTCTTGGAAAGAATATTGTCAATACAGTTCTGAGATGTTCACTTGATTTCTAGTCTCAACTTTAGGGTGCTGTCTACTGTTACTAGCAAATAAATTGGCAAAAGATTGAAAACTTGAAAAAGATATTTTTGAGAACTGTATTTCCCCAAGAATCAAAGAGATCCCTTTTAAAAAACTTTTAACAAAACACTGGGGTGGGAGGAAAAGAGCTTTATCAGCTTTATCCAGTACCAATTAACATGACAGAAAAATACTAGAAGGAGGAGAAAAGCTTACTCATTAAAAATAACCCATTAAATCTTCATGAAGATATGTTGTGGAGGAGTCATTCATCTTTAGGCCTGACATAAAAAATAATCTAATGTGATGCACAAATTTGCTTGGATAGCTGTGATAGTAATTTTTCCTGATACATAGCACTTTAGGATATTCAGTAAGTGGCACTAGGCTATTTATCTTCAAGCCAAAATATGTAAAGGATGGAGGAGGTAGGTAAGGTTTCTAATTTAAATCCAATGAATCTACACTTTAGATTACATCTAGCTCCTGAGCATTCAATTTACTTTTCACCTAGAAGTATTGCATGAAAATATACTCATTTACACATTTAAAGAAATATTTAAGCACAAATAAATCTTCTTTCTTGTTTGCCTTTTTTTTTCTTATACACTTGAAATATAGAGAAATCTGTGCAGAAATAATGATAATTCATTGTTATGTAACACCTCATGTTAACAACTAACACCTTCTGATAGAATTTCCATTTAGGCAGCTAAAAAATAAAGTGTGAAGAAATTAACATTATCATTCTGATGGAGAACAAGCTAAGCACATAATAATATAAGAAGTGGCCTGCTGGGTCAGATCAAAGATCACTGGAGCACTCTCATTCTCTCACAATAATTAGGAAGACTATTACTGGAAGGAGAAAAAGAATGATATGAACCAGCCTGTCTTTTGTGGCTTTAGTTAAACCAGTGGTATTCTAATTTTTACCCTTTTTACCCTTTAGACCCCCCCCCTTTACAGCTACACAAGGATGTTACCCCCTTATTAGATGTAGTTTATGAATACAAATTTTTTATTTATTTAGTGTGTATATTTTCATTCACACATTCATATTTTGTCATTTTATAGGGAAATTACATTGTTCAGATTAGAACAGTTTATTTAAGTAAATTCAATATTTAACTCAACACGTGTAAATTGTACACATAAAAAAAGTTTGGGAAGAAGAGGAGGAGGAATCAGGACTTCCAAGTCTCACACACCACTTGAGCAGCTCTCACACCACCTCTGGGGGTCCTGCTCCATGGTTTAAAAACCACTAATGTAAACAATAAGAAATATTCTGCATTTGATCACAGGGATTCTATTGATAGCTATCATGGTTAATAGTGATCAGTTTAAACAGACATGGTTATATTTCTGCGAAGCCATTGGGTGAGATTCCAGGTTACTGCCAGTTGCTCTTGATTTGAGTTATAATTGAAAAGGTAGGTTTCTACTTCTAGTGAAAACACCAGTTTTTCAAAAACACCATACAGTGGAGTTGCTGAAGCTGGTGTCACCCGGTGTGTGTGTAGGGATGAACTACTTTGCCCTTCTCCCTGGCAGACTAGCCATGGTTGAGGGGTGCTATGGCTTCTCTCAGCAACCATCCCAAACCTTGAAGCTCCCCAGAAAGGCCACACACACCCCCACCAGGCACTGCTACTGAGGGAGATGGTGCTGCAACACTTTGGAGGGGCCAGTGTAGGTACTGGGTGAGTGGGAAAGGGAGGTGACACACTTTCTCACTTGCCAGTAGCTGTGCCAGTCCCTCTAGGTGAACTGCCCCACCAGGTGACACCCTCCCTGGGATGGTCACACAGTATGGTCCACACACACACACATCATGCCCCCAGTGATGCCTCTATTCTTTCCTCCTCTTCTTCTTCTTCCTCTTCCCTCCACCTCCCTCTCCTCTTTTTCAGATTTCATTTAGATCAGTGATTCTCAGACTTTGGTCTTCTACATGTTTGGATTTCAATTCCTAGATTTCCTGACCATTGACATACTGGCTGGAACTTCTGTGAGTTAGGCCATAATGTCTGGAGGATGGCCATTTGAGAACCAATGGCTTTGATGATTTGCATAGTGCTGCAGCTAAAGATCTTGGAATAATAATCTCAGTCATTTTGTCATTGAAAATATTTGGTCTTTTCCAACTGACTTTGGGACATTGCAATAGATAGATAGATAGCATTGCAATAGACAATGGGACATTGCAATAGATAGATAGATAGATAGATAGATAGATAGAGATTAACAAAAGAGCATCTTGCTTTTTATAATGTGCATGTTCTCTGGTGCATCATCATGTGTAGGCAGATATATGTTTTGATACTGTAAAGCCCAGTAAAATCAACAATGTAAACATATTTTGGACAGGAAATTTGAAAAAGGGTGCATAGGGTGCATTATCATATCTAAGCTATAATGCATCCCATAGTCAAATACAAAATGACATTGTGAGAGGATGGTGTAATATTATTAAGGTAAACTGGTATGGTATAGTACTTAGACTGTTGGACTGGGGAGATTATTGCACTGCCCATTTCTGTCCTTTTCTCCTGAGCTAGGCATGGGATGTAAACTTTTAAATGTGAATTTTATCACATGCCTCTGTGCTCAGGCAGGATCATCCTGTGCCCAATTATGGCATCCCATACCCAATCTGGACTTCTCCTGCACCTTGTAAAGAACAGGAAAATTCAATCCAGACTTCTCCCACACCTTGCAAAGAATGGGAAAATCCCATTCTTTCAAAAAGTGAGGGAGAAATCTGGATCGGGTATGGGATGCCTACTGCCTGGGCACAGAGCTGTGCAATAAAATCAGTGTTTAAAATTTTACATCCTGTGCTTATCTCGGGATGAAATGATGGGAAAGGGCAATGTGATAATCTCCTGGGACTTAGGACATTCATGTTGAAACTCACTGAGTGAATTTGCCCCTCCCCCCTTTGTTTATCCTACATCATAGGGATGTTGTTGGGATAGAGTGTGGGGAGAGGGAGGGCTCCTTGAACTCATTGGAGGAAAAAATGATATACATGAAACCAAATAATAAATAAGTCTCACTGTAGTAAGATTGACTATTACAGCGTGCTAGGCTTAACTTTAAATTAAGGTAAGCTCATTACAGAATGAAAACATTTCAATGAAGTGATAACAAATAAAGAGTGTCTTATAGGTGGTGAGGTGAGAATGATGCTTATAATCTTTTTTAAAAAAAATGTTGTTAAACAGTTAATTAAGTAATGCATATTTATGTAATGTGCTACCTTGTGATTAAAGTGCTCCTAATCATGTGGGGGGGGGGGACCCAATGAGAACACAACATTTGTCAAGCTTTCCTTCAGACTGTTGACAGGAGCCAGACCTCTTTCTCATTCCACTCTGCCCTTCACCACCCCACTGTTCAGCTGTCTGGTTTAACAATTGTTCAGCTATCCACCAGCAGCTGCCTCTTTCAGGAGCATTAATTTGAGAAGCAGTCAGCCTTTATAGCAGGAGGGGGCAAAAGCCAGCTCTCTATACAGTATTTATTCTGATGAATGGCTGCCTGGCATTTTAGTGGGAGAAAAGCATGGAGGCATGCAATGGCTAAAGTGAAGGGAATCACATTTCTCCATTCCTTTGCTGATGCAGATGTAATTCCTTCCATTGGATAAGACAACAATGCAAAAGACTGGAGTGTGATTTTTTTTATGCATGTGCACACAGATGTGCAGGCAAATATATAAATATTACAGTTATAGCTGCTTTTTTTTTTTTTACTCCAAGCAGCTCAGATTAGTGTGCTAGACCCTTCTCCCTCCTCAGTTTTATCCTCACACTAAACATATTATGTTATTTAGTCTGGATGATAATAAGTAGTCCACACACACCTAGTAAGTTTCATGATCAAGTGGGGGTTTGAACTTGAATTTTGGCAATTCAAGTCAAATGCTCTAACTACTACACACACTGAATCTATTTCTCTCTCTCTTTCTCTACATTAGCTTCTTGCATTGTTGCAATACAGTGCAATTCTGTGCCAGAATTCAAAGTTAAGTCTTTGATTAAGTCATCAAGTTATACATTCACTATTTTTTCTTGTGATTTCACCTACATTTCTAGATTACTGAAGTGAAATACATGCCTTAATGAATTAGATGCTAGAATTAATTAGAGTGGGTGTCTCTCTCATTGTCACATTTAGTAAAACAATAAGACATACTGCCTCAGGAGAAGAAATACTAGAACTGGACAAAATACATCACATAGCTATGTTCTTATGAGCTTGTCTACATGAACAAATTACCCTAAATTCCCCCTGGGCTTGCTGCACTCTCTTTATATCTATCTCCAGGACTGCCTCCTCCCATATAATCCTCCCCGGGTGCTCCGGTCCTCTGGAAGGAACTTGCTTCAGTCATTGAAATCTAGGCTCTCGGCTATCTCCCAGAGGGCATTTTCAGCTGTCGCCCCCAGATTATAGAACGGCTTGCTGGACGAGATCCGTCTGATTACAACTCTGAACAGCTTCAAAAAAAGCTGTTAAGATGGATCTCTTCTGGCAGGCCTTTCCAGATTAGACATCCCGGCCTCAGGAAACCCTCAAAACAAATCCACAGCCCTCCCTACAGGAATTCTCGCCGTTTTACTCCTTGCCGTATTTTTTGTTATTTTTATGTTTTTATTTATATGATGTTTTAATTGAATGTTTGATTTAATATCTTTTTTAAAAGGGGTGGGTATTGGGTGTGAATTTTATATGATGTAATTTTTTATCATCTGTAAGCCACCTCGATTGGTTTCAGAGGGGCGGGGTATTAAATAAAATTTATTATTTTATTTGGTTTCAGAGGGGCGGGGTATTAAATTATTATTATTATTATTATTATTATTATTATTATTATTATTATTTGTTGCCAAGAATAAACCAGATGGAAAAAACTGTAACTGAATGGCTAGAACTAGCTTATGTGTTGTCCCTAGGATGATTTCCTTTCCTTTTTTTTTTTTTTTTTTTGCCTTTCTGCTGTTGACTTTAACAGAGAGCATTTTGTTACTCTTTCAAAAGATTTAATTTTATAATTTTAATTTTGCTTCCAATCTAAAAAAAAAATCCTGATGCTGTTACTACACACACACACCTAGTAAGTTTCATGATCAAGTGGGGGTTTGAACTTGAATTTTGGCAATTCAAGTCAAATGCTCTAATTACTACACACACTGAATCTATTTCTCTCTTTTATTCTCTACATTAGCTTCTTGCATTGTTGCAATACAGTGCAATTCTGTGCCATTCTGTGCCAGAATTCAAAGTTAAGTCTTTGATTAAGTCATCAAGTTATACATTCACTATTTTTTCTTGTGATTTCACCTACAACTGATGCTGTTACTACATTATAAATCATTCATTCATCTCTTTTATAATATATCCTCCATTCACTGAGTACTGACACAATACTTATCTAAATACATAGGCTGAGTCTTGTGATATAACTTCCTGTGTTTCACCCCAGTAGCTTTTAGTAATGTCATTTTAAAAAATCTTCACTTTCACTCCTTCTTGCCCATGTAGTTTTTATTCCTTTCTATTCCACTACAATCCTATTTGCATACATTACAGGCACAGCTAATTGATATTGTAATGCACTGACATATAGACTTCCTCCAGCTGTTTGGTGCCCTCCAGATGTTTTAGACTACAACTGCCAACACATGTGACCATTGGCCCTGGTGATTTGGGATGATGAAAGTTGTAGTCAGAAACAGCAGACCACACCAGACGGGAGAGGAAGGTGGACAGTGCTAGACAAATCTGCAAGATAGCTATAAAATCTCTGGCAACAAATTTCTGGGTTGATGTGATGGTTTATCATGTTTGCAAATCCTGACATATAATTGGGACTATACAGTCTGATTCACAAAAGTCTGGATCAGGGGTAGGCAATCTTTCCCCTTTAAGGGCTGAGGGAATTCAGCTTCCAGAATCCCAGGAGCTATTGGCCAACATGGGACTATTGGCCAACATGGCTGAGGTTTCTGGGAGCTGAAGTCCCTCAGCCTTTAAAGGGGAAAGGCTGCCTACCCCTGGGGATGCTCCCTTTTTGATCAACTGGAGAAACCAACTATCTTTAAGCGCAGTTTCATGAATAACAGTAATCCAGTCTGGAGGTAACAGAAGCAGGGATGATTTAAGCCATGTCCATTTGCACTTGGAAAGATCACAGCTGGCATATTATGTTGTGTTACTTTACAAATAAGCCTAGAAAGCCTCAAGGTTTGAAGGGACTGCTTTTTGTTTGGAGAAAAGGTTAGTAGGAGAAGTTAAGGACCTGTATAATTTCCTCAGAGACCAGGAAAATCCTGGGTTTTTATGGCTGTAGTGGCAAAGGTTTTTCATGGAAAAGCAGTATATTTCTTTAAAGTGAATGGTTTTTCTGTGTTACAGGAGATTTTAGTAAATTTTAGCTGTAGGCAATAATGTGTCACATATTCAAAAGACAAATCAGCTGAACGGCCTTGCTACCAATACTTTCACACATAATTTGAAGGAAACTGATTAATAAAGGACTATCCTCAAGCTATCTATTAGCTCTTTCAAGGAAAGTGCAGTCCCAACTAGAACAGGTTGAACCATTTTAATCAGGTCACCAAAGAAATTGACAAATAATGGCCTAAATCCTATTAGTAATCCAGTGAGCATACCCACTTGTATCATTGGGATTTAGGTAAGTATTGACTCACTACTGAACACTATTCAATAGTTCTGATGTGGTTGTGTGTGGTATGGTACTCATGTCCATGTAAGCTCAATGTTGCCCATTCCTGTGCTAGATAAGTCATTTCCCAGTACAGCTGCCTTTATTCTGCTAGTGAATAAGCTGCTGTGTATCCACTAAAGTTATCCAAAACTAAAACATCCCAGGGAAGAGTCCAGCTTGAGTAACATTTGGTAAGTTTATTTGAGGTAGGGCCTCGACAGACGGCTAATTGAGCCATCTTCCGGGCCCGGAAGAGGAGGGGCAGCCGCACGAGCGGTGCCCCTTCCTCTTCCTGAGGTTGCCCTTGGAGTCGCTGGCCCTCCGCATGGCCGGCGCTCCGGGGATGACCTCATGCCACGGCGATCGGACGTGCCGTGGCGTTTGAGTCAGGGAAAGTGCACCCGCCGCTTTTAGGGCACACTTTCCCTGACATCTAAAAGGAGCGCCAATTTGGAGCTCCTTTTAGAGTCGCCGGAGGAGCGGCACGGTGCGGAGGCTGAGCTCCGCCGCCGCTCCGGACCAGGGCGTCCCCGACGCCCTGGTCTGCAGAGGGGAGAAGTGGAGTGTACAAGTAAGGAGGTATCAAGAAAGGACAACAGAGACAGAGCTTTAAAATATAAAAAAAGATCAATTAAATGGTTTATTTAAAATGCTTCCTAGAATGAAAAGAGGGATGGGTTTCCGTTTCTCTCACCAGGTGCCCTGCCCAGCAGGTTCCTGGGTTTGAGTGCATGTATTTGAAGGTGGCTGGTAGGAACAGAATAGGGATTTTGCTGGTATACTTCCCATCCCATTGCTGAACAGTGGGCTGTGCAAATTGATCTCAGTAGCAGTGCTGAAATTCCCCTGTTATGCTGGGGAACTTCAATATCCATGTGGAGACCTATCCCAAGTAATATCTGATGCCACACATAACGGATTTAGTTTTTTGTGCCATGTGGGATGATGGTTATGTGGGTGTGGAAAAACTTTACATACTTCTGCTATCACAGACAGATTGCTACCTAGTTGTTTTTAGACCCACTGGAACTCAGAGCCTTTGCAGGAATGAGAAGCCAATTTAGGTGGTCTATCCCAGGAAGCTTATGGATCCAGACAGTTTCCTGATGGTTCTTGAGAGTTCTCTGCTGCTTTGGCAGGTGATACTGTGAAAGCCCTGGCTGATATCTGGAATAGGGAAATGGCCAGGCAGTGGACACTTTTGCTCCTACTATGTTGATACAAAGCTCAACAGGATAACTACAGTTAGATTTGTCCTGTGTTACCTGATAAATTTATATTTACACAGCATGGAAATGGGTTGAGCCAAGGTGTTTATGTGAGCAGACACATAAAATGATGACAGAACTTTGATCATTAATCACTGCAAGACCAAGCTTTGCAGCACAGTCCTCATTTCTTCTCAGCTTCCTGTGCAAAGTTACAATAGTTATAAACAGTGGGTTTTAGTGCAATTGTAGATGGCTCACATAAAAGCTTTCCTGCTTTTTTTCTCACAAGGGACCAATTAAAGCAAGAGGAAGCAATACATATTGCTATCTGTGAACTATTTGCTCAGTAGAACAGAATTAAATGAGGGTTCTCTTAATCTTTAGTCCTTCCCAGATGGCTCTTTTCATACTAAAAAGGATAACTACTTTCTCAGTAGGCAGCAGTGGTTATAGAAGGCAGTTTTACTTTATAGCTGAATGGTGTTTGTGGATGACTTGTAATGTATGATGAGAAAAATACACAAGACTGCTTGAACATTCAGAAAAAGGACTAGAAAAGAGTTGTCTGTGCAACCCTGCTCTTAACTGGAATAGATCTTCCAAATATAAACAGGCAGGTGTTCTAAGAAATGTAAAAAATTAATTGAACACTATTTAATGGTGGATTTTACTTAGAGACAGAAGCACTGGAGCTCCTTCCGTACTGCTGAGATTTGTTCCCAATGATCAGTGTGAGACAGCAGCCTATCAACTATGTTCTGAACAAAATTCAGTTTTCTGAAAATACTTTAAATGCAAGCCCATGTATTACACATTTCAGTAACCTGAAAAAAGAGAGATGGAACCCCTTCAAACCCAGTGGGTAGACCCAGTCTGCACAGCTACTGCACAGTTTACAGCATGAGTATCAAATGTACATTAAATAGTTAAGGATCCAGCATGGGATGATAGTTGAATGTTGGGCTGGGATTCCAGAAGACCAGGACTCAAAATCCCTGCTCAGTCATGAAAACCCAATGGGTAAACTTGCCAAGCCACACTGTCTCAGTCTTAAAGTGGAAGGGGGGGGGGGAAATGACAAAATGTCTCCAAATAAATATTGTCAAGAAAAATTTATAGTAGAGTTGCCATATGTCAGAGTTGACTTGAAGACACAGAACAACATCCATGTCATATATACATTGCTGTACATCATGTGGATTAGATATAAACCTACAAACTAGCATGGTGTAGTGGTCTGAATTTTATGCTAGGACACTGGAGACCAGTGTTCAGATCACTGCTCTGCTATGGAAACCCATTGGATGACCTTGGGGAAGTCACACAGAACACAGAGGAGGAAAAGGCAACCCATTCCTGAACAAATTCTGACAATAAAACTTCAGGATTTGTTCACTTTAGAGTCACCATAAATTAATAATAACTTGAAGGCACACAACAACAATTACAAACATACCACAGAAGCTCTCACTTTCTCTTTCTCTCCCTCTCCCTCCCTCCTTGACAAATAGAATCAATGTGTGAACTAATGGCTCAGCATTCCTCAGATGTGATCATGGTTGTAACAGTAAAGTTGAGTTGAAATGTAACCTTCTTTACAGTATCAAGAAGAATATAATTCTTCATACAGCCAGATTATATGCATCAGACATCAGGCCCAGTGGATTTGATAAGGCTCACTAGGAAGTTTAAGTATGCACAGAATTTTAGCCTTAATACTCTGCACAAAAACTGAGGAATATTGCTCTATAGTGCCACCAAATACATAAGCTGAGATTTTATTAGTAAACATGACTACACAAATACAGTGGTATCAACAGTGGTGACCAGAGTTTGGGTGTTTGGTTTGTTTGTTTTTTAAAAAAAACAACAACCATGCAGTGGTAGCAGCAAAGAGAGAGCTTTCTTCATCAATATCTTAAGAAAAAGCTGCAAACTCCCGAGTACTTCCTTGGGATTTGGGTTCATTGAAACTAAAAGTGCTCTGGGAATTCCTCCTTGGAAAAAAAAAGCCTTTAAATTTTTTGTACAATTTTTATTTGTATGGTCCCAAATGTTGTGTAAATCAAAACAAAAATGATGCAGATTAAGAGTTGCATAGCAGAAATGGTTTCTTCCCACCATAATAAAATGGTTCCTTCCCACCATTTGATAAAAAACATTTGAGATTAATGCAATGATTTCCACAAAATTTTCACACATCACAGTTAAGCTACTCAATTTCTAGAGAATTGTTTAGATTTTTAGAGAATGTTTAGGATGTTATAAGGTTTATAATGTTATGGATGTTTATGGCATTTATGTGGATGTTTGTACTGGATGTTTTAATGTTTTGAATAAAGATATTTTTAAAAGCAAAAACAGTTAAGCTACTAAATTTCTCAGTAATTATGTTATGTTGTAGTTTGCTTATTTTTGTGTATTCTTTCTTATGCAAAATGTCCTGGGGAAAATTGTTTCCTTGAACTCATGGTGAAGCAGCAGAGTTTGTCTTACTAAATGTAGCAGCTACTGCAAAACAGTAATAAAAACTGGGCCATTAATTGTGAAAAGTCTGTTGTAACTAATTTTCTACATGTGCTATACGACTGACTCTTTGTTCCTCTTACAACTATTTACTGCCTATTCAATAAGCTATGTTGATTGCTGTTAATTTGTTTTCCTGATTATAACAAACATTCATAATTTTCATGTTACTAAAAATTACTCAAATCCATTAAGCAAGAGACTAAGACAAATACATACATTTCTGTGTAATCTGACTTCCATTGTTGAATTTTACTTCACTGTTCTCATGAACAATATGCCCTTCTAAGTGGACTTTTATCTATAAAGTGACTTTTTGCAAGAAATCTAAGACAGAAGAGTTGAGTAAAAAATGGTGACCAAAATGTACCATAGATATCTAATGTCTTTTAGCCATGAAAATGTGAAGTGGTTGCTGTTCATACCTCCTTCATTAGCACCTACTATAATTTGCCTTTGTTCATTCCTTTTAACCAGCAGAGATTTAAAGTTACATACAAGGTATGTAAAAAGACAGTTCTTATTTTATGTTTTTAAAAATATAACAACAATAACTAAAAATCAAAAGAAACTGAAACTAACATGTCATAGCAATAAAATAAAGGGAGAAAACATGTACAGTTGTTCAGATGCAGTCTTAGATAACAGTTTCTCTGACAGATGTGACAACCACAATCATAAATTCATTTTATTATGAAGTGTTATTAGTTCATTTATATTCCACCTTTTCCCCAATAATGGGACTCAAGGCAGCTTAGAACATATTAAAAACAGTACAAATTATTTTGCCCATAGATTAAATTTGATACTGCATTCACAATGAATGAGATACAAGTCAATTAGACTTGCAAACTAAGGAGCAAATGTCCATTAACAGTGGATCTACAGAACTGGGAACACAGAAGTGTTGCTAGTTTGAAACATTTGGCAAGCCACTATTTCAGGGCAAAAAGGAAAAGGCGTTGTCAGTTTTTAGTTTTTGTTTTTACACTGTAAAATCATGCCTTTTTACTGCATTTAATGGGATAATGTCTATCCTTAACTGATCTCTAAGTGGAGGATGTGTCCTTTTTACCTTTTCATCTCTGGTATTTGTCTTGTTTTTCCCCTCCCATCAAGTAAAGGGGAAATAATAAGAAAGAAAACCAGTTTGTGTTTTGCTCTCAAGAGTCATTCTGTAGCATTTTAACTCTGGGTTCAGCCTGAACATCATAGAAGCATTATGATGTTTTGCACAAAAGACCCTGTGTTTTACTAGGAACACCCAAAATAGCAAGCAGGAAGCAGTGACATACTGCGAGTTTTCGAACCCAAAAATGTAAGTGTCTTTTCTGATTTAAAAAAAAAATGTTGCTTGCAAATGTTTTTGGGAGGCTGTGAAGCCAAAATAATTTCTCCTTCTTTTCCTCATATGTTTGAGCCTTTCTTCTTTTTTGGGTATTATTCATTTTTCTAAAGCTAAGAGGTCCTCGTGCTAAAGAGGTAAGTTTTCATTGCTTCTTTAAAGAAAGAAAGGAAGGAAAATAAATAAATAAATAAATAATTCTATACCAGTTTTAATTTAAAAAATCAAATAGTTTTCAATAGGATATGTTAAACACACATACACACACACAGTGTAACATGATTCTGAACACATTCCCTTGGAAGTGACATCTGTTGATTTAGATGAAAAGTGTACATTTCAAGAAACATGTTTTGAATCAAAGTGAAAATCTTCTGTTATTGCTGTTTAACTCTATAGGAGTTTTGTTTATTATTGCTGTTTATAACTTAAGTACTGTTGAAGTATAAAGTGGGCTACAATTCTGCTCTCTTTTCCTCTGTCTCTCTGTTTCTTCAAGTAATCAATTCTGTTGGACTGTCTCTCGTGGAGGTACACAAGAATGCTTTTGCTGTTGTTTTCAACACTAGTGATCTGCAGAGCCATTTGTTGTCCATTTATTTCTTTGGTCCCACTGTCATCTTGGATCAAAGATGCTTCTTACATTTTGGAAACTCTATGAAAATCTGTAAAACTTCTTGGATCAGAGATTGTAATGAGATGGAAAATGGTATTGACAAGTAATTATTATACCACCTTCACATCTGTGTAAAGAATAAGCCTGTATTCAGTTCCAATGATGTTGTAATTACATGGTTATTGTTATTACCACAGGATAAATAGGTTGTGGTATGCCGTCATCTTCCCCTTTTCTTTATATTTTTGTGTAAATGTCAAAGATCACCCTTACTCACCTTGGGTTGCAGTTCTAAGCAGATTGACTCAGAATCACTTCCACTAAAATTAGCTGGATTTATTTCTGAATTAATGCCAGGACATTGATAGGAGAGTTATGCTCTTTTTCACAAAGGAATAATATCTGTGTGTCAAAGATTTCTTAGGGTCATTATTAACCTTACTGAAGGTACCATAATTTGAAAGAAAATATATGGAGGTATTAGCTTTATGGTTTGCTTCATTCAAAGATTGTTGTTTAATTGTGTTTAATTTCCTGTTGTCTCTGAAACTTCAGCCTGTAAGTCAACATCTTACTACTACAACAGTCAATTGCAAAAAATCATGCTTCTTTCATTTTGGTTTACAATTTCATGCCAGATGATCAAATAGCCAAGATGTCAGGGAGGAAAAACACACATCCTGAATTATTATTTTCTTTTTATTAAATCACAGAAGTGAAATGGACTTAAAAATAAGTAACTCAAGCAGTAGTGCAGTATACCATACTAAAATGGATGAGAAATTTACCATAATTAAAGCTTTGGGAATATTTCTGGCTCCATTTATATGCACAAGGATAATATTTTGTCAGGGAAAAGGATGAACTAAGGGGGGTTGCAGACTGCCAGAAATAGTGTGAATTCAGTTCACTTTTAGGGTTAGGGTTAGTGCTAGGGAATCATGGGAACTGTTATTTTTCTGAGACATTGAGCCTTCTCTGTCAGACAACTCTGATGCCACAATAAAATACAGTTCCCATGGTTCCCTAACTCTAACCCTAACCCTAAAAGTGGACTGAATTCACACTATTTCTGGCAGTCTGCAACCCCCCTAAGTCAGTAGAAGAGTCCCAGAGTATCCACACAATGATTGAAGTGTATAAATTAATATAAATAAATGTGGACTCAGCTGCAGCATACATTTTTTACTTGAAATGAAATATTGAAATGAAAACCAGCTTTTGATCCTGTCTAGCATATTGTTCAACACACAAATTAGACTCTGCAATCCTATATACACATATATGGGAATAGGTCGCATTGAATCCAGTGGGACTTACCTCTGTGTAAACAGGCACAGAATTCTTGCAATTATTCTAAGTATTTCTAAGTAGATATGGGAACCTGAGCTCACACCTTGAAGTTCTAATTAAGACTATAACTTCAATACTATGCAAATTGGAATGAGAAACAGGAACAATGTAAATTAAGCCTTTGGCCTAAATCAGATTAATCATGGCTATATAAATCCAACCTAAAATAGGAAGCTTTATCCAAAGACTGGTTGCTGATCAACCAGGGAATAATGAGGATACCAGAGCTAGGTACTAAAGTGCAACTTTATTGAATATTTAAATATTAATGTTAATTTTTATTATCTTGGGGGAGGCTAAAGTGGATTCCAAATGAGACAGGGGGTCCCAACTTGAGCTCCTCTTCAAACAAAGTTAAAAGAGCGCTCAGTGCCAGCCACAATTTTGACTCAACATCCAACAATCCTCAAAAAGGGAGATCATCCTAAGGAACTTCCTCCCCTCCCTCTCATGTCCCATGGCAAGAGATTATTTCAGCTGCAATATGTTTTAAGTATGCTGAAATTTTAATTCTGCTTCCTAAGCTGTCTAAAGTGGAAGAAATTGTCATAGTTCCATCATACAAAATCACTTTTACTTTGAAGAAGATCAAAACAGTTGCAGTTAACCAGCCAACATTTTTTTTGTCATAATATTTATTATCCTGATTGAAAATTGTTGACTGTTTTAAGGCAAGGTGAATGCCTTAACTAATTTTAAAAGGATGTCAGAAATTTATGTATTTAAACAGTTGGTAATATATCCAATTCCTTCTATTTAAGAACTTTTAGATTATGCCATGCTTTTGTTTGGCCAATAATTTTGGAAGAGAGAGAAAGAGACAGACAGAGAGAGTGAGAACAAGAACTGAACTATCCATGCCTCTATTGTACAAAATTACTGGAAGTTAATTCACACATGCATGAAAGTAGCTTGTATTTGCATCACTAGGTTCATTGAACATTTGGGTCTGACACACACATGCATGGTACTTCATGACTTGCCAGATAGTCTCCTTTGGAACATACATAGATCAGGGATAGCAAGGTCTACAACCAAGTTGCATGCATTCATCATGCAAACTTTATAGATCCTTGTAGCATCTTGTGGTTTCCATGTCAGTGGTTAATCCATTCCAGGTTTTACTAAAAAAATAAAAGTTAAAAGAGCTACTGCTGAACCCTATTTCCCAAAGAAATTCTGAAGCTTAGATAGGTCCATTATAGTTCACCACAACCACAGAGTGGATTCACCATGCACTGGCATGAAAACCACTACTGAGGTAATGGAACCTGAATGGAAGCCTGTGTAAATGTTCAGATTAAAATCACATATAGGTGATAACACATGTCAACTTCTGTTTACATACTTCTGGTATCCATGGAACTGATGAGTTGGCTATTGTAAATATAATACACAGATAAAACTTTCATAAAATTTTGAGTTGAGTGATTTCCACCCGAGTCCACTCACACTACTTGATACATGCCTTCAAGCTCCTAACTATGAAGGGTAAAGAAATTAAGATGCTATATATGGTCATTATATCTTGATGACTGTCAGTCAATTGATTTGTTGAATAATATATGTAAATTACTGCAAATCATTGTTCTTAGTGGTTATGGTTCTGAAATGTCACTTCATGTGTTTGCCACATCTGTAAGGATCACAGCAAGAGGAACCAGTTTGCACAAAACTCATCTTCACACAAAAGTAGCATCTTCTTTGGGTGCATCTATATTGTAGAATTAAATCAGTTTGACCCCATTTTAACTGCCATGGTTCCATCTACAATATCTTGGGATTTGTAGTTTTGTGAGCACTCTTTGGCAAGCTGCACATCTGTGTCTTCAGGGAGAGTTTAACCTCATCCAGCCTAGGCAGAATCCCTATTCACTAAACTGTTATTTGGTTGGTGAATAGGGGTATAGTTCCTCACCAATTTTCTTCTTGATGAAAGCAGTCTTAGCAATTTTCTTCTCATTGTGAGAAAATCTCAAAAATGACAGTTTTTGAATACTATTCACAATTTGAGACATGTTGAACAAAATTCATAACTATGGGGGGGCTGCAGACGGGCGGCTCTGGGCCGCCCTAGCTAGCCGTAGATCAGGGCCACAGAAACCGCATGCCACAGCCCCAATCCTCCCTTTTGCTGCCCCTGAAAGAGCAGCAAAATGCCACTCCTTTCAGGAGCAGCAAAAGGGCACCCTAAGAGCTGGTGTGCAGCTCTTTAGCACCCCTTCTAGTGCAGCACATAAAATCACTGTGCTGGGAGGATGTCCTGACACTGCACACCATGTGTAACAGCGCACAGCATCACGATGTTGTCAGGCTGGGGTTGGGGTGGCCAGCATGTGGCTGCTCCTCCCCATCTCTGCCTCCAGGCTGGCCCTTTGGGCCAGCCTGTAGAGGCTCTATGTCTTGTACAGAAACAGCATTCTCTGCACAGGAACTCATACTTCTCTACAGAAATATTGGCCCCAATTCACTTGGGCCAGCATGGTGCTGCTATTATTCTTGCTACATAAAAGAGCTAGCAAAGTGACCATTACACATTGGGACCATGTACATTGGTATCAATGTGCATATATACTGAGGCATAACAGAAGCAATATATAATGAGGCTAGGGTTGCCATAATTCTCTTCCACAGAACTGGGATGAAATATAAGCGGGAGGAAAATGTAGGGCAAAATGTCGGACATTGAAGACAAATGAAGGACATGACAAACTAAAATTCATGCTTTCCAGAATATCCTCCATTTTGAGCATGGCCAAGAAGCATGCATTTCTAGGACTGTTTTTTTAAACTTATCTTGGGTAAACCCTCTCTACCTTTGGGGGGGGGGGAGGTCCTCCATTTTGGTGTTGGCTTGTCTTCCTCTGACAAGCTAACTATATAAACTAGATCCTTTCCCCTTATTTAGCTAAAATTGCATAATCCACACATAAAAGAGACAATACTAGCCAGATCAAGTATGACTGTGATAATCAGTTATAGTGGTGGGGTGGCATTGGTGCTGTTGCACACATGTCCTACTTGTGAGCTTCCCATGGGCAGTGTTTTAGCTATATAAGACCACAACAAATTATGGATACCTGGTCCACAAGGGGCAGAATGAACAGCACCTCATTAGAAATTTTGAAATCATTTTATCATGAGGGACTAATTTATATTAAGAGTAGAAACCATCTAATTTATAGAATCTGGAGGTGGTGTTGAAGTGCAAGTCCCACTAGTCAGCACACCAATGATAAGAAATGCTGGGACTCAGTGTCCAAAAATATCTGGAAGGTGACATCATTCCCACACAAGTTATGGGGTGACTGGTCATGCTGGCTTGGGGATTCTGGGACAACCTAAGTTTAAAAAAGTAACTTTATCCAACTCTGGTTCAGATCAATGGAGATGAATCTTCTGCATGCAGTATCAGGGACCCTGATGATTGCCCTGTTAGCAGTGCAGCATCTATATGATAATTGCAGTCTGTCAATCTGCCATAATCATTTATGTACTTGAAATGCATTACTGCTCAGTGCAATTTTCTTTCTGAGCAAAAACAACACATGACTATTACAACAAAAAGGGTACCCAGTCAATGCAATTTATTTTCACCATTTAGCTTTCCCCCACCAAATAATAATAATAATATTAATAATAATAAAGAATGGGCAAGCATGGCGGGGGGGGGGGGGTTGCAACCTTAAATTGTACCAGTGAAAGATTCAGTAAAGAAACTTACTAGGATCTGAGAAGGGCAAGCAGCTCTTCCAGTCCCCACAATTTTCTCCTTCCCAGGCACCCAGGCTCTCTCATCTCAATGGGTGCTGGTCTGTCTCCCCTCCTCCCTCTCTCCCTTCCCTCACCACACTAGGATCACCCAGCCCTCCCTCTGAGAAAGTTTCTTCACTTCTCCTCCTGGCCCTCCCCTCCCCTCCCCTCCCCTCCCCTCCCCTCCCTGAGCTCAGGGTTCTGGGCTGGATCTTGCTTGGCAACAGCGTCCTCCAGTCTTGGAGCTGCTTCACTGGCTTGTGTAGCCCAGCACCCCTTGGAGCAGGCTCAGTGGGGGCTGCTGCTGCTGGAGAAAAAAGAAGCTAGCCAGCTTCTTTGCTTGTTCCTGGTCATCCCCTGTGTGTGTGTGTGTGCGTGCGTGCGTGCGTGCATGCGCATGGGCGCGTGCATGCACATGTGTCTGTCTCCTTCCTTGGCCTGCTGAGCTGCTGCATGCAGGCTTAGCAGGCCAAGAAAGGAGACAGACACATGTGCACGTGTGTGTGTGCACACACACATACACATACACACACAGAGGGGCTGACAAGAAGCAAGCAAAAGAGCCGGCTAGCTTCTCCTTTCTCCAGAGGTGGCAGCCCCGACTGAGCCTCCCCCAGCCCCAAAGAGACCTTGCCAGACGTGCTGGATCTCCTTGGGGGCAAAGCCAAGGCCCTGCATGACCAAGTCCATTGAGGAGGAAGAGGAGGAGGAGGAGAAGGAGCAACTTCCTGCTTTGTTCCAGCTACATTTTCTCTAGTTGACTGGAGATTGACAAAATGTGGCCCAGAACAAAGCAGAAATCCAGGACTGGAGGGTCAAAAATGCCCAGCCAGGATGGGACATGTTTTTGGACCCTCCAATCCGTTAATGTCCTGGCAAAAAACTGGGAAATGGCAACCCTAAACAAGGCCCCAATGGAAACCACGACTGATTCAGAACAGGGTCCAGTGCACAATGACACACTGGCAAGGCAGTACTAATGTACATCAATAGTGCCTGATGTACATTAAGACACTCTTGCCAGCATGCATTTTCACAATTCACAAACAGGGCTTCTTAACACCTCTGCTACATAGTTAGGTATGCACAAAGTTACACAATGTAGACTACCATTGGAAAGAGAAACAGCAGAATTGGAATTCATCCATAAACTAGTGTCCCTCAGCAATGGATTTAACAGGGATAATGACTTCCTGGCTCACTACACACATTTCTACACTGTCTGACCCTATCCTCAGGGGGGGGCTGCTACACTCATCTATTCTCTTCACCTATAGGCTCGTTTCCAATATCAAAATGGTCTTGCCTCTTCATTTCCATAAATTGGCCAGTTCCCAATGTCTTTGTTCATCAACAACCATAGTTAAAACTGGATTTGCTACTTCATTTCCATACACAAAGAATTTTGAATATGAATTGACATTTTCACATACCAATGGGATATATATATCTGCCCTTTGTTTCTACTCTACTAAGGGCCTCTGCACATGGACCCAAATGGGTGGTGGAGAGCTGCATCAGGAAGCGGCGGATCAGGACTGAGGCTGCCAGACCGCGTGGCCCTAATCCTCCCTTTTGCCACCCAGAAAAGAGCAGCAAAATGCAGTTCCTTTTACGGGTGGTAAAAGGCCTCCCTAACAGCCAGTGTGTGACTCTTTAGCACCCCTTCTGGTGCAGCATGTCAAAATGCTGTGCTGGAAGGATGTCCTGATGCCGTGCACCATGCTTAATGACATGCAACATCAGGATGTCTTCGGCATAGGGTTGGGGCAGCTGGCATGCAGCTGCCCCTTCCCACCTCTGCCTCCAGGCCAGCCCTAGGGGCCAGTCTGTAGAGGCCCTAAATACATCTGAGGAAGTAGACTTAAGCCTATGAAAGCTCATGCAGCCAACTTCTTTATTTCAGTTAGTCTCAAAGGTGCTACAAGATCTCTCTACAGTGTAGACCACAGTAAAGAATTCTGGCCATTATTTTCTGCACAAGAAAAGCTTCCTATGTGACAAATGTTGTGTTCTGTGCAAGTAAATGATGTGCATTTTTTTTACACATATATCCCAAATTAAACATTTTATGATCAAGAAATAGCTTTTTCTACATAGAAAAAGAATATTTCCGCACAGAAGATATTTCCTGTGTGAAAAAGATATGTTTTCTGCACAAAACAACGACATGTTGATTTAGTGCAGAATAAGTTGTGAACTGCAAATATTTTTTTAATCAATCAAGGATTTTTCCTGTCAATGTTTACTAATGTTCAAAAAAGTATGTTTCCAATCTTTCTTTTAAAAGTATTTTTCAATAGTCTTCCATCCCTAATTGTGAGAGAAATGGCACTAGCCAACTTGCCTTAAAAAAATAATCATTGTTTTGTGGCTACAAGGAAAAGTCTTCACACAAACTTGATGGACTGAAAAACCTGGTGTCTAACTGTTGCTCTGGTGATTATGTAAAGGAATATTTACATGTTTTATCCAATGTAATACATTTTCATTTCCTTTTTCAAATGTAGCTGACCAGAGATGATGCCTTCACCTCAAAGCAGCCATAGAGGTGAAAACAAGGAAAAAGTCTTGTTTAAAAATCCTATGATGGCTGCACATGAGGAACTTGCTATGGTTCAGGGATTTGAGCCCCTTTGCATATTTTTTGGCAACTAACACAAATGTCCTTTTAAAAAACAGAAACTCTACATTCTTTCTGAAGAAATGGTGCTTGAACTGGCTTGTCTCATGTTCTTTCTCTCTCTTTTAGTTTCTATTAGATCAGTGTTTCCCAAACTTTGCTCCTTCAGATGTTTTGGACGTCATGTCCCAGCATTCCTGATTGCTGGTTAGGCTTCTGGGAGTTGAAGTCCAAAACACCCGAAGGACCAAAGTCTGGAAATCACTGTATCTAGAGCAGTAGTTCTCAAACATTAGTTTTCCAGATGTTTTGAGGTTCAGCTTCCAGAATTCCTGGCTGTTGGTCAAGCTAGCTGAGGCTTCTGGGAGTTGAAGTCCAAAAAACCTGGAGGACCAAAGTTTAGAAATCACGGTATTAGATTCTGGCCACAGCCTGGGCCATTTTTATATTTTTATTTTTGTTGTTGTTATGATCTTTGCTGTAATATTTCTGTGTCGGGTTATCACAGAGGGCTATCATAGTGAGTTCCCCTAAAGCAGGGCTGTGGGTCTGAAGATGTTGCCAAACTCCAATGCCCATAATTTCCATCAAGCCAAGTGAAGGGAATAATAGTCATCTGTGTTTGAGAGATTATTTGTTACCAGCTCTGATTTAAGGTATAAGTAATTAGAGTTTCTTCCTAAAGGAGTGCTAGCCAAGGAAATTCAGCTGATAGATCCTGGATGTTAATCTTTATGCAACTGCTTCATTATATTCCTAGACCAAAAGGTTGATGAAAAGCCCTCCCTCCTTCTTAATTGCTATTACCCTGGCCTTGGATGGAGAGAAAAGGCAGGAACAGCTCCACCATGCCTATATCCAGAGGCAAAGAAAAGACCCTCCTGCCATTCCAACTTCCATCACCCTGGTCTTAGAGGGAGAGAAGAATTGGCAGTATCTGCTGGACTTGATCCCTTTCCCTACTCCTATTCCCTTCTCCTTTTGTGCCATGTCTTTTTATATCATAAGCCTGAGGGCAGGGCACTATCATATTAGCAATATGTAAAACACTCTATTGCAAGATCATCAGATTGGCAGTTCAAGGCCCGGTTGCTGCATGATGGGATGAGCTCCTGTCATTAGTCCAAGCTTCTGCCAGCCTAGCAGTTCAAAAGCATGCAAATGCAAGTAGATAAATAGATACCACTTCGGTGGGAAGGTAAACAGCATTCTGTCAATCATGCTGGCCACATGATCACAGAGTAGTCTCTGACAACACTGACTCTTTGACTTAGTAATAGAGATGAGCACCGCACCCTATGGTCGGACACGACTTGACAACCTTGTCAATGGGGAATACCTTTACCTTTTAAAACACTCTGAGGAGATTATTGCATGCCTTAAATAATACTGCTTACCACTCCCAAATTTAACTCTAATTCACGCTGCAGCCATGTTTTATCACATAACTTTTGCAGTGGAATCCAACTTCAGAGTAGATCACCACTCCAATGCAAATTGGGAAACTGGTGGCTATTTTTCCAAGTCAGAACCTTTTGACTTGGAAAAATGGCTGCTGGAGCACATATTTGAATGTGCATTGTAGCAAGGATCTCCTCTGGAGTCTGATTCCACTGCAAAAGCCGTGTGATAAAACTGGCTGCAGTGCAAATTAGAGTTAAATTTGGGAAGGGTAAGGAGTATTGTTTAAGGCATGCAATAATCTCCTGAGAGTCTTTGTGCTGAAGGGCAGGAAATAAATAAATAAATACATAAATAAAAAACAGGTAGCTTAAAAAAATGATTCTAGGCTGCATCAATAGAAGTATAGTGCCCAGACTGAGGGAAGTAATAGTACCACTCTATTCTGCTTTGATCAGGCCTCACCTGGAATACTATGTCCAGGTCTGGGCATCACAATACAAAAAGGACATTGAGAAGTTGGAGTGTGTCCAGATGAGGGCAACCAAAATGGTGAAGAGCCTGGAAACCATGTCCTATGAAAAAAAGTTGGTTATGTTTAGCCTGGAAAAGAGAAGGTTAAGAGGTGATATGATAGTCCTGTTTAAATATATGAAGAGATGTCATATTAAGGATGAAGGAAGCTTGTTTCCTGCAACTCCAGAGAATAGGACTCAGAGCAATTGATTCAAACGATAGGAAAAAAGGTTCCACCTCAACATTAGGAAGAACTTCTTGACAGTAAGAGCTGTTTGACAGTGCAACACATTCCCTAAGTGTGGGGTGGAGTCTCCTTTAAACAAAGGCTGGATTGCCATCTGCCAGGGGTGCTTTGATTTTGTATTCCTGCATGGCAAAGTGTTGAACTTGATGATCCCTGTGGCTCTTCCATCTCTATGATTCCATGATTCTAGGACCAGTAATACTTAAAATAAGGAAGATAGAAAATGAAAAAAAAATAGAGAAGGGAGATACAGGGTACACCCACTTCCAGCTAAGGATGTTGCTATTTTGTTTGCTTGTGATTTTGCCATTTTGAGTAAAAGAATTGAGTTCTGAGAATATGCAAGCACTAAGAAACACCTTGAAAGGTTGCTCCATTCCCTGCATCTGATGCAGCTGGGACTTCCAAGGCCAGACTTTTCGTAAGTGCACTACTGGCACAAAGTCCATCATACACATCTGATGCTTGTAGTCAATGGTACAAGCTTCTTCTTAGCCTAAAACCTTTCTTCAGCATTGTTGGATTTTTTTTCTTCTGCCTCTAAGAACTGTTATTACTGTGAGGAAAAAGAAATCAGAAAGACACTGAACAGCCTTGAATTCCTAGCCAGAGAGTATGGCAGCTAGATATTCTTTGGAAATGTCCTTTGGAAAACGATCTGACTTCTATGCTCACTAGTCAAAGTTTCTTCAAGGTTTTCATTGTCTCTGTACCACTCTGAAAGCAATTATTCTCACTCCAAAATTCCTTGTGAGTGATTCAGTTCACCTCTTTCTTATAATTTAAAGTGTCATTCCATACTCTAATATCATTCAAATGCAGGATCTAGAGCTGGAAGTGGAAGTAAAAGAAGAACTTAGTTCCTCTTCTCTTCAAAATTAGCCTTGTGTAAAATGGGTGTATATGAGAAAGAGAGAGAAAATGGCTGGAATTGTGTGTATATGAGAGAGTAAGGGCCTCGACAGATGGCTTAAAAAGCCATCCTGGAGGCAGGGAAGAGGAGGGGCAGCCACACGATCGGTGCCCCTTCCTCCTCCCGAGGTTGCCCTCAGAGCCGCCGGCCCTCCGCACGGCCGGCGCTCCGAGGGCAACCTCCCGCCGCAGCGTCCAGATACGCTGCAGTGGAAAATTCAGTGAAAGTGCGCCGCAAGCAGGATCGAGGCATGGGGATGCCTCGGTCCCGCGGCGCACCTTCCCAGGGAGGCCCCATGCCGCCAGTCTGCTTCCCCCCTAAGAGAGAAAATGCATGAAGGAGTGAAAGAATGGAAAAACAAGAGAGATCATGTCTCTGTCCACTTTGGTTTTGGCCCCATCCTCCACAAACTCTAGTCCTATGCACTGCTTTGTTCCCCTACCAACCACATTCATCTGAGGGAATATAGTCCTTGACTTCTAGTAGCATATTACCTGGATATTACTCATTATGAATGTAATGCCACACTGTGTAAACAAAATGTGAATAACTATTGTTTCTCTGATGGCTTCTTTCCATTTTCTCCACTTAACAGGTCCCTGCTAAAGATGCTTTTTTGGATCAGATGTCTCTTAAGATGTGCCTGGTGCATATGTCCTTGGAAGTAATTCCTATAGTGTTCAATAGGACTTTCTTCCTAATATGTATATTTGGACAGTAGCCTTGGTCATCTGCAGTAAGGCATTCTAACTTTCCTACTTTTGCTCACCTTGAAAGAGTTTTACTTCAAGTTCCTTTCTGATTCCATCTTAATCTTCCCTCAAAGAGCAATATTTACATGCATCATATGCATCTTCATAATAGTTCAAGAGCATTTTATTTGCTGCCATTAATATATTTGCTTGTATACACATAGAAAGTTGAGCAATCAGCACAGTTTATCTCTGCATGACATTTTGTAATGCTCTTTGTGTATTTCATGGGTCACTTTCGTTATGAAAATTCCTAGGAATACCAGCTATTTAATAAGGTGGCATTTGAATCCAACTCAGTTCATATGTTAAATAATATGTAAAGAGGGGGAAAACAGTTTGTTATGATTTCCCTCTGTACTTATATTTGATTGCTTTTTTCCCCCCAAGCTATATCATGGCATGTCATATGGAAACCAAAATGAATTTTATTACATTTCAGGCTAAGGTTCAAATGAAACATAATGTAGGAATAGAAGAATATAAGAAGAGCCATGCTGGATGAAACCAAAAGCCTATCTAGTCCAGCATTCTGTTATCATAGTGAAAAGTAGAGCACGGTTATGATAGTACTGGTTGCATCTCCCAATAACTGGTATATTTCTTCTCATTGTGGAGGTAATATGTAGATATAATTTTAAAGAATCATTGCTAGCTACATATTTCTACAAGAATTTCTCTTATCCCTTTGTAAAGCTGTCCAAATTGTTGATCCATTATTTGAGATGACTTCTTATGGTAGGACATTCATATTTTAAGTTGGTGTTTGAAGAAATACTTTATTTTATTTTCACTGAATCTCCCACCTGAATGACTGCATCTGAGTTCCAGTATTATGAGAGAGTAAGGAAAACATATTCATTTTCACATCACACATACATTGATAGACTTGTGTAAAGTGTGTTTTGGAGTAGGGCATGTGCTCTTTTTTTCAAGTCTAAACAGATTTCAATGTTATGCCCTTTTCTCTAGGGGAGGTTTTCCAATGTCATAGTAATTTGGATTGAAATCATAAATGTTTTTGTTTCATCAACATTTTACTATAGGTTTTTGAAGCACAGTGACCAGAGAGCAGTGTAATATGCACACCAAACATTTGTATAAGACAGGAAATTATGCTGCATATACATTTGGGTTCTTCACACATAAAAAATTAATATTTTCAGAAACAAAAGTATGCTTTTTGTGAAAAACCCACACCATTTCCTCATTTTGCACAATTTCCTTACTCTCCCCCCCCCCCCGGAAACCACTTTTTTTAGAACCAAAAAAGTGTTTTGTGAAAAAACAAAAACAAAACAAAAAGCCTTCCATTTTTTCCAGAAACATTCACATTTGTGCTAAATGGGAAGGACGTTTGAATGAAAAACACAAAATTTGAACAAAAATCATATGTTGTGGAAACAATTATAGTGCAAAAGTGTGGTTTTATGGGGCAGGGGAAATTTTTCATTTCATTTGTTAAAGTCTTTTCTTCTTCCTCTTCTTCTTCTTCTTCTTCTTCTTCTTCTTCTTCTTCTTCTTTTGGTTCTGCCTTAAGCTCAGAGAGAGGATTTTCCTGGAGATTGAAATGTTTTCCCATTAAGACTTTGAATACTGCCATTTCTGATATAAGAATTTGTTATTTTTCCTTCTTGCCTTCTGTAATATGCAATAGAGCAGGGGTAGGCAACTTTTCCCCTTTAAGGGCCAAGGGACTTCAGCTCCCAGAAGCCTCAGCCATGTTGGCCAACAGTCCCATGTTGGCCAATAGTCCCATGTTGGCCAATAGCTCCTGGGATTCTGGGAGCTGAAGTCCCTCAGCCCTTAAAGGGGAAGGATTGCCTATCCCTGCAATAGAGCATGGGTGACAAATGACAGTGTACATCAGCTTAGAGCAGTAGCAGGTCATGACCTCCTGATATTTTGGACAGCTTTATTAGTTCCTGGAAGAGTCAACCCAGTGTAAACATGGTGGGTTTATTCCTGGGCCAAAACATATGTCCCCATATCCATATCTCTAAGCAGAAGCTTTGTTGCCAAGTAAACTTTTTTTAAAAATTGTGCAGGTTTTTTTAAGCAAGCACAGAGCTACAACTTGAAGCCTATGAGAGAGTGCTGTACATAATGGACTGTATACCAGTGATAGTGCATTTAAATATTTTAAGCACAAAGTTGTAAATGACAAATTGCATTCTGTTATTTTTTTTCTTCTGTGTTTCTTCCACAAGAAACTATTTCTGAGTATGAAACTGGTCCTGTTGACCTGATGTTATTTTTATTTCATTGAATTGGGATACTCTGATTTAAATTCTTGAGTTTTGAATTGCTGTCTTATGCCCTTGAAGAGAAGTAGTTATCATAGAGGACTAGGCTATAGATAAACTTTGAGGTGTGTGCTGTAAGCATGATAGGTATGTGTATGTCAGTCAGGTATGTGTATGTCATGATAGGTATGTGTATGTCAGTCAGGTATGTCAGTGTAGGTATGTACATAAATGGTAGTGCCTCAAAGGTAAATCTGTTGTACGTACTGGCCCAGACTCACGTTGATGCAGGAGTTATTTAAAGGTTGTAACTGAAACTCCAATCACTGATGCCTTTCCAACTGGAAATATTCTTCAGAGCTGATTAACAGGTTTATCTTTTTAACCTGTTTTTCTAGCCCTGGCTAACCTCTCCAACTGCTAAAGCAACCAATTAGTTGGAAGATTTTGTTAATCAATTGGGGGGGGAGGGTATTTAATTTAGCTCCTGTTCTTCGTTCACTTCTATTGAGTGAAAAATTAGATCAATTCAACACCTGATATTTTAAAAAAATTGGGAGAGGACTATTAATGGAGAGGGTATTGCCAAGTTCAAGCTTCAAGATGATTCAAAAGAGGATGTAGTTTGAGCTCCTCCAGGGATGTATGGGGATGAAATATTTTAAATTGGCCCCAAAGTATATTTCCTAGTGGCACTCTGGTTCATAAAACTAGTTTAAAAACTACACAAAATCCTAGAGGCTTAACCTGAAGTCCACATCTAATTTTATTAGCTGTATTTAGAGATCTAAAAACCAAAATCTGAACCAAAAGCTAAGCCTGCACTTATAAGCCTGCACTTTATAAGCACAAGCTAAGTAAACTGATTACTTTTATATCTATGGTCCAAGCTAAAGTTCATTCTAAAATCAAATTTTCTGCATCCACTCAGGTTTCTCTAACAGAGCAGGGCTGCACAAAATCTTATTTTTCTGCATGATTTTCTCTTCTGGGATTAAGTTCCTGAATTGTAATTTTCCAAAGTATTATCTTTACTAGCTGTGTCCTTGATTTGACTTCTGTTGGTGACTTGTTCATTTAAAGAAATGACCTACACAACTGAAATAAATAAGTAACACAAACATTCTTCTTCTAAAGGTGCTTAACATGCATGTGTGATTCAGTCCTTTTTACCTGACTGTTTGTTCCTGGGGCTAAAAGACAGAATTCTAGGGTTCTTCCTAGAAGTGGCTGCCTGATCTGTTGCCCTGAGGTCCAGCACTGGGACAACCCTATTCAACCCAGAGAAGCAATGGGAAGATTTTGTTGTAAAATCCAGAGTTGATTCACAGACACATACCATGGATCCACCAGCTGCTGCAGCTCTTCCTTGTACTCAATGACCCTCCTGCTATGTAGTTTTAACTCTGAATCTTCTCTGTATGCACATATGAATGTGTACGTACACCACTTCCATTTGCCTTGCTTTTAGTGGAGAGCAATAACAATGGTTACAATGGATCACATTTTAAAACAAAAACAAAAACAAAAGTTGTTGTTTTTTACCACTTTAAAATTTCAAAAAGCTTTTTTTTATATATATTCATAAATTCAAGGCTGAATCACTATTGTTCCAAACTACCTTAGCATTCGGCTCAACTTAGGCTTATTCTGAGTGCAACTATAATGTTGTTTTATTTGATTCCCATGGATACATCTTTCTTGTTCTGTTGTGCTTTCTTTTCTTTTGGTAAAAGTACCATGAAGCTATTCCCTTATTATTTAAGTTTGAGCCATAATTAAGACAAAAAAGTCAATGAAAACAGCTTCCAAATTTTATCATAAACAAAAAATCCACAACTGATTAATGTGTGTGATGAAGTTTTATGCAACACATCAGTACTTTAGGAGTAGTTCCTTTTGATTTTAGTGAAATGATTTTGGATTAGTTTTTGAGAAAATTGGCCTTACTTGGTGTGCTGTACTTTTATTGCTTGCTTTTAAATGGATATGTTTTAAATATTTTTTATTCTGTGAAGTCGTAGGCTTTCATGGCTGGCATCCATAGTTTTTGTAGGTTTTTTGGGCTGTGTGGCCATGTTTTAGAAAAGTTTCTTTCTGACGTTTCGCCAGCATCTGTGGCTAGCATCTTCAGAGAAAACTGAAATGGAAGAGCATGGATCTATATATACTGTGAGACCCTGGGTAGGGAGGAGTGGTTCCCAGATGAACTGTGTGTTGTTCTGTATTGAATAGGTATTGTTCTGTTGTTAATTGCATAGCTTCAGGGTATGCAATCAAGGATATTGTCTGCTATTCCCATGTAAACTGTGTATTGTTCTGTGTTGAATAGGTATGTTCTGTTGTTAATGGCATGGCTTCCAGGTGAGGATATGCAATCAAGGAGATTGTCTGCTATTGTCTGCTGGGAAAGCCCCTGGCCCTGGTTGGTTTTCCATTTGCATTTGCTGAGTGCCGATTTTCTTATTTTGTAGGACTGGTATCCATATCTTGTTTACTTTAAGGGTTTCTTCTTTCCTGTTGAAGTTGTCCAAGTGTTTGTGGATTTCGATGGCTTCCCTGTGCATTCTGACCTGATAGTTGTTGGCATGGTCCAGAATTTCAGTGTTTTCAAACAGCATTTTATGCCCAGGATGGTTTATGATGTGTTCTGCTATTGCTGATTTTTCTGGCTGGCCCAGTCTGCAGTGTCTCTCATGTTCTTTGATTCGTGTTTGGATACTGCATTTGGTGGTCCCTATGTAGACTTGTCCACAGCTGCATGGTATGCGGTAAACTCCTGCGGCTGTGAGAGGGTCTCTCCTGTCCTTCGCTGAGCGCAGCATTTGTTGGATTTTCTTGGTTGGTTTGTAAACCATTTGGAGGTTGTGTTTCCTCACTACTTTCCCAATTCTGTCTCTGTGACTCCTTTGATATATGGTAAAAATACCTTCCCTTTGGGTGGCTGCTTGTCTTCAGTCCTCTGGGTTTTTCTGGGTCTGGCAGCCCTTCTGATGTCTGAATTTTTATTCTATACATAGCTTAATGTCATTTTAAGCATTGGCTTTGTAGATTTCAAAATCTGCATGTGCTTTTACTTGTGCCCATTTATTTTATAAGTCACTTTGAGTTCCAGTTTTGAGGAGAGATGGGAAAGGAATAAAATAATATAATGCATATATATTTGAAAATGTCTACATGTTAACCAAATTATTTAAGTGGAATTTAATTCCAAGAAAGCATGTTCAAATTCACAGGAGGAGTCTTTGTACAGAAATGTGAGACACCATACTTGTGAAATCCTTGCAGATAAATTAATTCTCTCTACTCACCATTTCATTCATGCTCATATACAATATTTAACACAAAGGTGGATCACTTCTTGTTCTCCAAATATTCCTTGACTAGAACTCCCATCAGTCATAGTGCATTAAGTTAAGGGTGATGGATATTGGGAGTTGCAATACAAAATCTGGGCCACAAGTTACCCACCCTTGCTTTAACAGCACTTCCTAGTCATGCCTAGTTAGAAGACTATTTATTTAAGAGATTCAAAATGCACTTTTCAAAATACAACAGCTAGGATACTTGCAGGGATAGAAAAGGTCCAACAGGGAAGCTGGCTGATGGTGATCCCTCTGATCTATGCAGCGTCTGTATTCCCTCAATATGTCTTGCAAAGGGCTTAAAATTCTCCTAGAGCAAAGCAGAGTTTTGAGCAGCAGAGAGTACTTGGACAAGGAATGAGAAAAGGTGTGACCTACTGTGAGCACACAGAGCTGTGCTAGGAATAAAATCTCTTCTCCACTGTTGTACTTCATCCGTACAGTGCATGTACAGAAATGGACCTTGGTCATTTCTATCACCAGTGGTGATATACTTTTTTTAATTTTTTTTTAAAAGTATACAAACTGTGCAAATTATATTACATTGTCCATTAACATTTTAAAAAGCTCTGAATCAACAAGAATAAGATCATAGTGACTTCAAGTGAATGATTTTAATATGTAATATAAAAACAGATTCAATGAGAACAAAAAAGAAAAGAAAAGAAAAGAAATTGATAATGTTCATTTTAAAAGGTCTAATATAAAACATGGTTAGAGCCCACTTAAAATAAATAAGGGAGGAAACTAAGGAGATGGTAGTTCCTAAAAATGGGGACACCATAAGAAGACTCTTCTTCTTGTGCCTACCAATGATTTCTATTGATGGGCAAATTAATGGTGCTTCTGTAACTTATTTTAATCCTTGGGCAGGTGTATATGGGCAGGTGGTTGTCCATGTAACTTGATCTCAAAAAGTGAGGTCTTTAGAGCTCAGTAGCATTATCTTGAACTAGTTTTGGAAATGGGGAAGCAACCAGTGTGGCTGATGTAGAATTGCTATATTAATGATTCAAATGCTTGGCTGTCATTAGCACCCACGGCATTGCATTCTATGCTGGGCAACATTGATGCAACATCTTGAAAAAGAATTTCATGTATGGGTGGCTGGTGGTTCTCATATCAATAGAGCAGTAGATCTTCCCTAGGTTTTAGTTCAAACTAATTTTGGGAGAGAGTTCATTGTATTGTTGTTGTTATTTGCTAGCAAGTCAGCTTCAACCTGTGATGACTCTATGAATGACAGACTTCTAAGAACCTCAGTCATCAACAGTACTGCTCAGGTCTTGCAAACTCAATACTATGATTTTCTTAATTGCCTTAATTCATATGTGACATGCTCTTCCTATTTTCCTAATGCTTTCCACTTTACCAGCCTTCCCAGTAAGTCATGCCATCTCATTAGGTGTCCAAAGTACAACTTTATTTTACTTATTGTACTTATATCCCACTTTTCTCCCTAATGTGATCTAAGACCTCAGTATAGTCATTTTGGCTTCCATGGAGAGTTCAGACTTGATTTGTTCAAAGAGCCATTGATTTGTGGGGGGATGGTTGAGGGAGAATCCATGGTAACTATAGAGATCTCTTCCTAGAATGGCTCCTTTAAAGTTCAAACAAAAACCTAGAATAGGTTCATCATTCAGCTAATATGAACATGACCAATTGCCACTGGCCCCCCACTGTTGTGCCTCTGCTGTTCTTCCACATATAGTATTGAGTCCAGGGGGGGAAAAAACAAGTGATGAACCTGGGTTTTCTGAAGTAGTGCAACCTAACTCAGAACCAAGTGAATAATTTTCCCTGGGCTATCAGCTTCCTTGTCCATAATGCCTCTTTCTTGTCTGGATTGAACTTTACATATATAATATCTCTAAACTGAGTATACACTTTTTTCTACTATCAAAATATTTCTGAGAAGTGATGCTATGTGTGTTTATAGCACTCCCTCAGCTGGTTGCTGTTCTTGGTCACCTGGATCTATTTCAAGTTGTCTTATTTGAAACTAGTTGCCAAGTCTGGTCATTAGTCCAAACAAAGAAAGTGTCATTATTTCCTATTAATTCATTTTGACACTTTATTTCCAGACATTGCACGATATAATCCAGAGACTGTATCCTATCATGCACATTTCAACATAAGAGAATAAAATGCATCAAAATAAATGGCACATTTCATGACACACTGATGTGATGCATCAATTATTTTTCAAGCAAATTTCCCCCTCTGTCATACTATTTCCTCATTTATTTGGGCTCCAAAAATTGTATTTGTGAAATGGAGCAGAAAGAACCAGCTTACATATCCTCATTAGCATTGAAAACAGGAAGTACCAGCGTTATCCTGGCTGTTATTGCCCTTGCCAACATTTCTCCCTCACAGTTTTAAAGTGAGCATATCTTCTGGACAGAGAGTTTGAGGAGAAGGGGGTTGTTTAATTATAAACATAAAACAATAATGAATGAAAAACCTGCCAGAAGGGGGGAAAGTGTCATGAATTGTTTCCCACTTCATCTGTTTGACTTTTTGATTGCCTGTCAGACACCAACTGACTTCTGAGCTAGCACAGAACAGTCAAAGCATTAACCCTTCTAAGGAACTGAGACCTATTTAGGATTTATTAATAGAATAATACATAGACAATGGGTCCAAGAACATTGGAAGTATTTCAAGATGTGCAGGTTTTGGGGTCCAAACTAATGTTGGTGAAAAATATAGCATAATTTTGTTGGTTGTGCTGATATGATCTGCTTAGAAGCTGTGAGTGGTTACAGCTGGCTCTGATAAACAGTCACCTTCATTGTGCTATTTTTGAAAAGAAAGAGATTATGGAAAAAAGAAAAGAACACTCAATGCATTTGTTTGTTTGTTTGCAAGATTTGTGATCTTATAAAGCACCCAGATAGCATCAGATTTCCATTGTTTCATCACTATCCAGACCAAAGACTTCATATGATCCAAGTGTTCCTGTCAGTTTTGCAAACTGAACCAGCTTTAAACACTTAACATCAGCCTGCTTTCCAGTATGAACAGAATCACAGCTTATGCAGAGAGAAGAAGACTGCATGTGATGCCAAGAGATGTGCTGTGGGCTACACATGCACCCACATTGGAACAAAAGCTGTGGAAAGGAGAATGCTAAAGCCTCTTCGTTCATCACCCTCATTGAGAATGCTACCCTGGCTATCCTATCTGGTATCTTTTCCCTGCAGACCACATGCAATGCCCAGGCTTTCTCAGAAAATTGTAGGAGCAACTACAAGATCTTTGACTCCAATTTCTTCCTCTATCTTTTGATTTACTCCTCTGCTTGCTATTCTATGAAATCCTGTTCACTGTGCTCTGCAGAGGGGATAGCTTATGTCATGTTGCAAGCAATGTTTCAGTCCAACTTCATGTTGTTTCAACCTACAAGTTTCTGGAGCATGAAGGCTGGCTGAAGTCTCACAAAGCCATTGTGAAACTCTGAAATCATGATGTTGATATGGGACAAGAAGGAAGTCTATTAAAGGTCTTCTCCTTATGGCTTTAGCCACTGTAATCTGGGGCAGCAGTGTAACCTCCTCCCATAACTGTAATATTTTTCCCGGAACATATTGATTGCTCTACAGGGTTGGTTTTTTTAATGCAAAGTCAGCATTGGCATGTTTTTTCACTATCTGGGACAGGGAGAACCCCTTTTTGGTGGAGTATTGATAGAACCTGCAATGGTTTCTGACATTTAATATGTGTTCCTATGGTGTAGTCTGCATGCATGTGCCATTTGTTCTCATAACTTTGCAGAGGAGAAAGTAGGACACTAATGTGATAGTGGAGATGAAGTGAAGCACCAGATGTTGTGGCAGTGGGATGGTGTACCCACCAGAAAGAGCAGCAAAAGGGAAAGAAATAGCAAGCAATGGAGGTTTGGGTATGAGCCCTAATATATTATGTGAGCTGTCAATGCAGTGTCAACCTGTGGTGCCAGGTACATTTAGACTGCTTTATACTGTACAGTTTTTCTCCCCACTTTCACAACAGGATCTATGTTGTATATTTTATGTCAATAAGGCTGCAAGGTTTTTTGTTTGTTTTGGTTTTAAGCCAGCACTGGACCTCATCTCTCTCATGCAACAGTAGTGTCTGGGTAATAGACTTAGCTCCGGGGGAAAAATAAATATATTTCTTCCACACTGAGAACATAAACTTTAATGCTGACATGTTAATGCTGAGAATTAATTTATGCTAATCACTAGTGACATGTTTGCTACATATTACCTTCATTTTATTTTTTCTAATTATTTTTACAAAAAAAGTGATATAAAGGCATTTCAACTCCATAAATTGCTTCTCTAGAGTTACCAGTTTATACGACACAAAAATTGTTGTTTGACTATTAAAATAACAACAAATTAATTTTTTGGAGAACTAGTTCTATGCACCAGATCTAACACAGACATAATCTATTTCCTACACCATCTTAAGATCTGTTAATACCTCCAAACTTCTACTTTTTATTATCTTGAATGTTGATTGATAATCACTTATATAGTGATAATGCAAACCATCAACCATGGCATCCTTCTGGGCCACCTCTCTGGGATGAGACTTGAGGGTGCTGTTATACAGTGGTTCTGGTCTTTTCTGGAGGGGTGAACTCAAAAGGTAGTGTTGGGAGACTCCTGTTCAACTCCTTGGCTAATGGCCTGTGGAGTCCCAAAGGGTTCTGTTTTGTCCCCCCATGTCATTTAACATCTACATTAAACCGCTGGGAGAGGTGATTTGGAGCTTTGGGGCATTAGTATGCTAATGACACCCAACTCTATCTCTCCTTTCCATCCAATTCCAAGGAAGCTTTCTCTGTACTGAACCAATGTCTGCTGTCAGTGATGGACTGCATGAAGGCAAACAAATTGAAACTTAATCCAGATGAGACAGAGGTGCTTCCATTCAGTTGTAAGGCAGATCAGGGAATAGGGACTTTGCTTGCACTGGATGGGGTTACACTTCCCCTGAAATCTGTCTTGTAGCTTGAGTGTTCTCCTGACTCAGCTCTGAGCCTGGATGCCCAGGTTTCAGCAGTGGCCAGGAGTGCATTTGAACAGCTAACACATGTGCACCAGCTGTGCCTGCTCCTTGAGACATCAGATCAGGCTATGGTAACCCATGCCTTGATTACATCCTGTTTGGAAGACTGTAATGCACTCTACTTGAGGATGCCTGGGCAAACTGTTTGGAGACTTCAGTGAGTTCAAAACACCTAGATTGCTGACCAGGGGCAATTATAGGGAGCATATAACTCCCTTATTGAAACAGCTTCAATGGCTATTGTTTCATTTCCAGGCCCAATTCAAAGTGCTGGTTATGATCTATAAAGCCCTACACAACTTAGCTCCAGACTATTTGAGAGACCACATCTCCTCATACAAATCTGCTAGAGCCCTAAGATCTCCACGAGAAAGCTTTCTTTTAGTCCCACCACCATCTCAGGCTCACTTGGTGAGAACATGAGAAAGAGCATTCTCAGTGGCTGCTCCCAACCTCTGGAACTCTCTTCCACAGAAGGCTAGACTGGCTCCCTCCCAGCTTGCCTTTTGTTGGCAAGCAAAAATGTTTTTATTTAGGCAGTCTTTTTAACACAATAACACAATTGAATTCTGGCAGTGTTCCAGTAGTTAATAACTACGTTGGCATTCAGGAGCAATGAGAGATAGGACTACTCTAGTTTTCTAGACTCAAAATGCCTTGACTTGGAGTGAAGGGAACAATTAGTGATGTTGACAAAATTCATAATTACTAGGTTTTGTATACAAATATGTTCTGCTCAAAGTATTATTACCATTTGAACTTCATTTCCCTTTACAAATTTATTTGCCATTTTGGAGTGTCAAAATGTGTTCCTTCACACCTACAATTTGTGTTCAGCAGACCAGGAATTCAATGCCAGCTGCTATGTAATGGCACATACAAAATTGTTTCAACATTAACAGGGCATTCCGGGTGTAGAAAGATAAAATGTACAAAATGTACAGTAGTACAATCAATTAAAGAAGAAAAAGAAAAACATAACAATAAAACCACAACAGTAATAAAAATAACAATAATAAACAATAAACCCAACAGTAAAAACAATAAAATAACAGCAATAATTAAAACAATAATAAAATTACAATACAGGTCTATGCCGCGAGTGATATAATCTTTTTTACTTTTGAACAGGAGTTAGCAGTATGATGCAGTAGCTAAAAAATCCTAGTCGATATAATTATTATAGTGTCTAGATCAAGGAAAGTAATAGTGACATTCATTTTTGATCAGACCTCATCTGGGATACTGTGTCCGGTTTTAGGCACTACACTTTAAGAAGCATGGTGACAAGCTGAAGCATATCCAGAGGAGGCTAACCAATGATGAAAGGTCTGGAAACCATGACGTATGAGGAGAGGCTTAAGGAGCTGGAGTTGTTTAGCTTTGGGAAGAGAAGGTTAAGGGGTCACATGTTAGCGTTGTTTAAATATTGGAAAGAATGTCATATTGAGGATGCAGTAATCTTGTTTTCTGCTGCTCCAGAGACTAGAACATAGAACAATGGATTCAAACTATGGGAAAAGAGATCCCACCTAAACATTAGGAAGAACTTCTTGATAGTAAGAGCTGTTTGATGATGCCTCAGAGTGTGATGGAATCTTCTCCTTCAGAGGTTTTTAAACAGAGTCTGGATGGTCATCTGTCAGAAGTGCTTTGATTGCGTATTCCTACATGACAGAGTTTGTACTGAATGGTTTTTGTGACCTCTTTCAACTCTATGATTTTATCATTTGTTTTCAGTGTAGTGGTTACATTTGCCAAATGGCTCAAAGCGACAACCCAGGAAACTGACAATTAGAGTCTCAGAACTTTTGGTTCTGGGAGACTTCAACATTCCGCTTGAGACCAGCTTAACAGGTGCGGCTCGGGAGTTCATGGATTCCATGACAAACATGGGTCTATCCCAATTGGTCAAGGGGCCTACACATTGTGCAGGTCATACACTCGATGCGGTCTTCAGTACGGAGCAGGAATATCCGTGGGCGGAGGTAGTTCATACCTCTGCATTCTCATGGACGGATCATTTCCTGGTCAAGCTGGAACTTAGAGCCAGTATCTGCCCCACCGGGGGTGGTAGACCTATTAGAATGGTCTGCCCTCGGAGGCTAATGGAGCCAATTGGATTCCGGAAAGCCTTAGGGGGTTTAATGGTTGGGAATGCCGGTGATCCTGTCGAGGCTCTGGTTGACACTTGGAACACCGACCTTACCAGGGCCATCGACACAATCGCTCCCAAGCACCCTTGCCATCCCACTCCAAATCGTAAGCCAGGTATACACCTGAGCTTAGGAGGATGAAGAGGTATGGACAACGGCTAGAGTGCAAGTGGCGGAAAACTCGACTCTTATCTGACAGAACTCGCCATAGGAATTTTCTTCATTCCTATCGGGAGGCGATACGTGCAGCGAAGAAAGTGTTCTCCTCTGCACGTATTGCGTCTGCAGAGTCTCGTCCCGCAGAGCTGTTTAGGGTGGTGAGGGAGATGACGCAGGTGCCCCCTGCGCCAAATCCCTTGCTTAACCCGACAACGGCCTGCTGTGACGCATTTAACAACTACTTTGCAGACAAAATCTCTCAGATAAGAGCCGACCTTGACGCAACTATTGGGACAGAGTCTATAGGCGAGGCGTCCACCGACTCCGCCGATGTAATTTTACTGGATCAGTGGCAATCTGTGAGTACCGAGGACGTGGACAAGCTGCTTGGTAAGATGAGGAAGACGACTTGCCCTCTCGACCCTTGCCTATCTTGGCTGGCCATCCGGGGGGGGGATGCAGTGATGAGATTCCTTATGGATATCGTCAATGCTTCCTTCAGGGAAGGACATGTTCCATCATGTCTAAAGGAGGCGGCGGTTAGGCCGCTTCTGAAAAAACCTTCCCTGGACCCCCTGGACATGAAGAACTATAGGCCTGTGTCATTACTGCTATTTTTGAGCAAGGTGATCGAGAGGGCAGTTGCTCTTCAGCTCCAGGCAGTCTTGGATGAAACCGATTATCTAGACCCATTTCAAACCAGCTTTAGGACAGGATTTGGGGTTGAGACTGCCATGGTTGCCTTGACCGATGATCTGCGTCTGAGCATCGACAGGGGTAGCGTGACCCTGTTGGTGCTCTTAGACCTCTCAGCGGCTTTTGATACAATAGACCATGGCATCCTCTTGGACCGCCTGAGGGGGTTAGGTATCGGAGGCACTGTTTTGCAGTGGTTCCGGTCCTTCCTCTCGGGTCGGTCCCAGAGGGTGCTGCTCGGAAACTGTAGCTCCAGTAAGAGGGACCTCACTTGTGGTGTCCCTCAGGGAGCTATTTTGTCCCCGATGTTGTTTAACATCTACATGAAGCCGCTGGGTGAGATTATACGGAGTTATGGTGCTGGGTGTTATCAGTACGCTGATGACACCCAAATCTATTTCTCCATATCTCGTTTGTCGGCCTCGAATTCCAATGGCATTCTTCTCTCAATGAATGTCTTGGGGCGGTAATGGACTGGATGAGGAAAAACAGATTGAAGCTGAATCCAGACAAGACAGAGGTGCTCACGGTAGTGGCCCCGAAACCAGGAATTGGGTTGCAACCTCCAGTCCTGGATGGGGTCACGCTCTCCTCCAGGGACTGTGTTCGCAGCTTGGGGGTGCTCCTTGACTCGTCGCTCCTGATGACAAATCAGGTTAATGCGATGGTCAGGAGCGCCTGTTACCAGCTTCGGCTGATACGCCAGCTGCGCCCGTTTCTGGAAGTAAGGGATCTCGAGACTGTGGTGCACGCGCTGGTAACCTCACGCCTCTGCAATGCACTCTACATGGGGCTACCCTCATCCCTGGTTCGGAAATTACAGCTGGTACAGAACATGTCAGCCAGACTTGTTTCAGGAACATCTCAGAGGGATCATATTACTCCGGTTTTGAAGTCCCTCCACTGGCTGTCTATCAGCTTCCGGGCCAGGTACAAGGTGTTGGTTATCACCTTTAAGGCCCTAAATGACTTGGGTCCAAGCTATCTCAAGGACCGCCTGCTCCCATACAATCCTCCCCGCACTCTTCGGTCCTCCGGGAGGAATCTGCTACAGCCTCAGAATTCAAGGCTTGTGGCTACCTCCCAGGGGGCGTTCTCTGTTATTGCCCCTAAGCTCTGGAATGGCCTGCCAGATGAGATCCGTCTCTTAACATCTTTAGACAGCTTTAAAAAGGCTATCAAGATGGATCTCTTCCGGCAGGCCTTTCCAGACTAGTTATACCAGATTGATCCTCCCAGCCTTAGATTAACACCCGTTTATGAGATGATCCTCACGTCGCCCCATCAAGTGATGGGAGGATCGTAGAACCAGGCTTTTGGAGTCACTGGGCTGGATGGTTTATATTTTAAATTTGAATTATTGTTTTATATTGTTCTAATTTAATCCTGTTTTAAGGGGGAGACGGGGTCTGTTTATATTGTATGTTTTATTGTGAACTGTATGTTTTAACTGTAAGCCACCCGGATTGGATTACCAATGGGCGGGATACAAATAAATATTATTATTATTATTATTATTATTATTATTAAGGGAGAAAAAAACTAGTTTACAACAACAACAACAACAACAACAACAACATATTAAAACGGTCTCAATTTGAAAATGTGCACGAAAAATGTGTATATTTGAAAAGCTTTCACAGTCACATTTTATTTAATAGGAGGAAGGAAAGCACATTGCATAAAGAAATGCACACCAAAGTTTATTTGAAAAATCTGGCAAAGAGTGTGCACATTTTTTTAAAAAAACTGTGATACATCTCACAAGTCAATACATACATGAGTCAGAACTAGCTTCCAGATGAAAAATAAGAACCTTGGCAAGCTCAGGTTTTACATATTTACACATCCCTTTGGTGTTGTGTCCCCATAATTCATTTCTGACTGATGGCACCCATAAGGCAAACCTCATGGGGGGGGGGGTGCCTCTGCCTTCCTCTGAGACTGAAAGACTGTGACTTGCCTAAGGTCACCCAGTAGGTTTCCATGGTTGAGCATGGAAATCCAAAGATTTTAGGATTGCTCTGTTTCTTACATGTTCAGCGTTTTGGGAGGACAAACTATCTGGCAACAGCTAGATTCCCTTTTCAGCATACAGAATAGCTATATTTCAATTGTATTCTGAAACATCTACAAATCCAGAAATGTGACTTCTGAAAATGCAGATTGTATGCTTATTGAAAGACTCTCTCCACTTTCTGTGCTTGTAGTAACGAGTTATTATAGTGCTTCTTATACCCTATCAATGATCAGACCATCTAAGCCTAGGGAGAAACAATTAGTATAATAAGACTTTATGACTAACAACATTATTTCATTATCAAGAACCATTAACGGCAACAAAAGCAAAGGCTGGCATGCACCAGATTGTTCGCATTGTACAAATCCTTCCATAATGACTCTTTAGAAGTCCTTACATGTATTTGTTCAATTGAGTTAATGGACTGAGATATTTACATAAAACGTATTTGCTGTAGTTATTTAATAACTGCAAAATGAACATGTTTGCCATAATATCCAATTTTCAGGCAAAGATTCCAAATACTCATATAGGTACACTGTTTGCATCCAGATGTATTTTGGGTGAAATAAGATTTTGTTTTGTTGAAATGTAATCTACCGTACATGGAAGAGCAAGTAAATATTAATGAATCAGCATTTTTTAAAAGTGATTCTTAATCAACAGAATAATTGAATACATTATGTTTCTTCTTCTTTTTTCCAGCTTTGAATGTTTGCTGTCAAAAGCAGAATCAAGCAGGAAGCATTTGGCCCTGAGCTTATTCCAGGTATATAGATACAATTCTAATGACTGTGCAAAGGGTCTTTGTCTGGGAACTTTAGAGACACATGCACCAGTCATGTTACTGAACGGACAAGGAAAAAGTTGTAAAAGTTTAAGGTCTATAAATCTGGCACACATGTAACAAGTTTATTATTTTACTGCAACATTTCTAATGACAATAATACCTGGCTTTTTCCTATAAGTGGACTTTCAGAGAATCTAACAGAGACACAATCACATCCACCCACACAAACAAATTATTGTCACTAGTCAATAAGATTCCTTTTCCTACATAAACTTCCTTTAAGGGAACTCAATAATAAAAGCCACAGAAAAGTGCCTAGCATCACAAATACTCTTCTCATCTATAAATTCATATTCTAATTTATTTGTTTATTTTACTGAAAACATTTAAAGATAATAATAATAATAATAATAATAATAATAATAATAATAATTTTCAGGGGCAGTTTAAAATATGCCATGTGATCGCATAATTCAGAAACAAATAATAAAACAAAAAGATTAGAAAAAAATAACACCAGGGGTAAAGTAGAGATTAAAAGGTAATGAAAATCCTTGCCCCTACTTGCAAATGGTAGAGGGAGTGATGTGCCACAGCTAGTACTGCAGCACTTGTCTGTGATGAATACTCAACTCAGCTGACATTGCTAGGAACAACATCTTGATATGGCCAAGATTCCCAACTATTGTGAGACTTTAGAGTGGGATCATGCATGAAGTCTTTGCTATCTATGAATTTTTATTCATAATTTTTGTGAGACTGCCATGGCCTTATATACAGTTGGCCAAACAAGCCAGTTAACAGTGTGATGTGCTAGTGTGACAAACCTCTCCCCATGTTTGCTTGCTTGCTTATTTATTTGAATTTATATCCTGTCTTTTTCCTAAGATGGGATTTTGGACTTACTCCAGGTGTGGTTGCTTTCACCTTTTCTGGCATTTTCACTCTTTCCATTCTCGTTGCAAAAGGATGACATTGAACACTGAATACAACACAAACCATTTGCCATACCCACATGAAAAGTAAATAGATATTACCCAGAATGACAGAGGAGGGACTAATGGGAATTGAACTACAGCTATTAAAATAGGACATAACTGTAGAGATATACGGGAGATAAATCTTTACAGAACTGCTGTTCAGTCCTTTCTTAATATACTAAAGTGCTCAGCATTCCTGTGAAGCCCTCAACTAAAATAATGGATTCCATTTGTAGTCAGACTTCTCTTTAGTTCTCATAACATCTTTTATCTTATTGGGCTTCTGGCTATAAAGCAGAGGAGTAGAATTTATTATTTTGTAGAATTAGCCTGTTTTTGTTGCTACAAAGAATTACTTTCATTCCTCTGAAGTGGAGGAACCCTTCAAATATGGAACTGGGCCATCAAACTATTATTATTAAAAAATAAATGGTTTTTGATGATATTGAGGAGTGAGTCTACAAATATTTATCAGTTCATTCATTCATTCATTTATTCTCCTGCTTTCCCCAAAAAATTGCCCTTAAAGTGGTTCACGATAACAAATTACAAAATTACAACATAAAAACACAGGAATACAGATACATCATATTTTAAAAAATACCTTAGCAAACAAGTAATTAAAAAAACATGTATGAATAAAAATGCCTGCTGGCAGCAGGACAACTGGAATTGGAGCTAGCCTAATCTCCAATGGCAGGCAATTATGAAAACCCCTTCTGTCTACCTCCACTGTTAGCATAACAGTGAGAAGGGGTTGTCCTCAAGGATTTTGAAATCCTGGCAAACTCACATGGGCAAACTCTAATGAGAAATTTTGAATTCAGAAACCAAAGTTGGGTTTTATGTGTGAACTGTTACCTTCAAGAAGACAAAATGAATATTTGAGAAAAATCCTGGGTATGACTCAGCTGTAAATCCCATTGAGTTCTATGAGAATTATTCCCTATTAAGTGGAATAGCTACTGTTTACAATTTTGATGCATCCTGGGCCAATTTAAGTCCCACTCATATCTCACCTAAGGCAAACCTGTCATGGGGTTTTCTGGGGCTGAGAGTGTGTAACTCACCCAAGGTCACCCAGTGGGTTTCCATGGCCAACCAGGAAACTGAACTTCAATCTCCAGAGTCCAAGTCCTACATCCAGATTACTACTTCACAAGCTCTGAAATTTGGCATCTCTTTCACTGATGTCTGAGAATGTGCAGACACTTCATTTGCAAAAGATATAATGGATGGGCACTTCAGTGAGAAATTATATGTTCAGGACATGCAATTCCCTCATGAGCTATTTGAAAATTCTAAGAATCCTCTTATACTGCATATTTACAGCATTCTGATTACACTTTAAATGCCATAGCTCCATCCTATGGAATTCTGAGCTTTGCAGTGTGATGAGGTACTTGAGATCTCTGGCTTTGATTTCTAAATAATTTTCTTTGTGCCTCAGCTACAAACCCCAGAATTCTGTACGTTGTTGCCATGGCAGTTCAAGTGGAATCATAGAAATATAGCTCTGTAGTGAGAAAGGGCCCTAATTCCCCTCTGGGAGATACACTGTAGAAACAAACATGACTATGGGCTTCTGCAGACTGGCCCAAAGGGCCAGCCTGGAGGCAGAGATGGGGAGGGGCAGCTGCATGCCTCTGCCTCAACCCCAGCCCGACGATGGGCAACAAAGAGCTGTGTGCCGGCTCTAAGGGTGCCCTTTTGCCGGCCTTGAAAGGAGCGGCAATATGCTGCTCTTTTCAGGGCGGCAAAAGGGAGCATCAGGGCCATGGCATGCGGTAGCCATGGCTCCAATCCTCTGCTTCCCTGGGAGGCCTATAGCTACCCATCTGCAGCCTCCCTTATTCAAGTAAGTGCCTGGAAACATTTCCTGGGCCTACAAGTCCCAGCTTCCTGCAGCCAGCATTAGTGTTGGTCATGCAACTTAGAGAATTTTTGTTGGGGTATGCAGACAGCGAGATCTAGCATACACACATGCAGAGTAGACTCACGTAGGCAGGACGCCCAGAAGCTGGTTTTCAGTGAAGAGTCTGCTCCAGACAGCACAGGGAAAAACCTCCCACATGCAGCTGCTGCTTTCAGCTTGGAGAAAGGAATAGCTTCATGGCGAGGTTTCTCTCAGAGAGGGCTTTAATCTTTGTTGCAAAAATTTACAAAGATATACATGTACAGGGGGTTGGACTGGATGGCCCTTGTGGTCTCTTCCAACTCTATGATTCTATGATTCTATGATTCTACAGAGTACCAGATGTCCATCTTGAATACTCACAGCTATACAGAGTAACAGAGTGCTTCACCAACCATCAACCACAACTAACAGACCACAAAGATACTGACTCTCTCCCATATAATAATAATAATAATAATTTTTATTTATATCCCACCCCTCTGCAGAGCAATGGGGGCAGCTTACAACATTACAATTTCCATACATTAAACAGAACATAAAATCCCGAATCCCACCCATCCTTTAAGAAGTAAGGGTTCTTCATATTCTAGGCCGGGTGGTGCTGGGCTTAGTGTCTCTCCCCCAGATGATATCGGATGGTAATGGAGGGAGGGCTCTTCTTCTTATATTAGGCCTGATGGTGCTGGGCCTAGTGTTTCTCCCCCAGATGACATCGGATGGTAATGGAGGGAGGGCTCTTCTTATTATTTTAGGCCTGATGGTGCTGGGCCTAGTGTCTCTCCCCCAGATGACATTGGATGGTAATGGAGGGAGGGCTCTTCTTATTATTTTAGGCCTGATGGTGCTGGGACTAGTGTCTCTCCCCCAGATGACATCGGATGGTAATGGAGGGAGGGCTCTTCTTATTATTTTAGGCCTGATGGTGCTGGGCCTAGTGTCTCTCCCCCAGATGACATCGGATGGTAATGGAGGGAGGGCTCTTCTTATTATTTTAGGCCTGATGGTGCTGGGCCTAGTGTCTCTCCCCTAGATGACATCGGATGGTAATGGAGGGAGGGCTCTTCTTCTTATTTTAGGCCTGATGGTGCTGGGCCTAGTGTCTCTCCCCCAGATGACATCGGATGGTAATGGAGGGAGGGCTCTTCTTCTCATTTTAGGCCTGATGGTGCTGGGCCTAGTGTCTCTCCCCCAGATGACATCGGATGGTAATGGAGGGAGGGCTCTTCTTCTTATTTTAGGCCTGATGGTGCTGGGCCTAGTGTCTTTCCCCCAGATGACATCGGATGGTAATAGAGGGAGGGCTCTTCTTCTTATTTTAGACCTGATATATATATAGGTGGTCCTCTTGAGAACATGTGACAGCCATGCATTAATGAAACCTGGCTGCTTCCATCCCAGTGCCTTTTGCATCAGGACTATTTCATCAGGTTTCCCATGATGCCTACCTGGCTTGTCTCATCCACTGTGCATGTTTCATCAGGCTTCTCATGATGCACAGCTTACTAAATGACTCATGCACCTACCACTTGAACTGTAGTAACCCTGTTATTATTGCTCCAGTTCCTTTCAGTGGCCATATCCATGTCATTTTCTAGACCAGGATGCCACATGGTCTTGACAATTTTGACAGTTTTACTTCGACATAGCAACATTTCCAAGTTTTTACTGAAATAGGTTTAATAGAAATTATAAATTTTTGTGTCTAATAATGAGATCATGCTATGCTCTTTTGTTAGTTTCTTTAATAAAATAAAATAAAATAAAAACCACAGTGATAGGCATGACACAAAGAAAGGAAACTCACTGAATGACAGAGACCTCCATAACATTTTACTATAGTTTTTCTAGCTCACTACATACAGTATTCTTAATCTATACTACAGCCACACAACCTTGACTCTTCCTTCACTTTGACTGCAAAAATGAGAAACAAAGAGATAATGAATTAACACTACAGAGGCAGTAATTGCTATGTGTGGTGGATTTCATCGTATAATATATCAACAACGATACTATGTTCACTGCTTGGTGCACAGTTCCAAATTTGCTAATTGATCTATATCTTCTGAGATGTTGCAAAGAAAATCAGTTAAACAAATGTATTAATGCCATGCTTTGATTTATGTTTGTGACTCCCCTTGGGTATTATTTAGATAATGATGATGACATTTAAAGAATGAATATAAGCTTCCTAAATCATCTGCAGGTGCTGATAGATAACAACCTGTTCTTTTTTTTTTCCTGTTGATAAAGGGAGCAGACACCTAAAAAACAAACAACAACAACAACAAAACCTTAAACCTGGACTTTGTGCTGTTCTAATAGCTACTCCAGTTCCTTGTATGAAGGGCTTTCTTTTTCCATGGAGAAAAATATCCTGTACTTTGTTGTTAACTGCCCATGAATCAACCCTGACTCATGGTGAACCTCTGGATGAAACATTTCCAAGCCTGCCTATCCTCCACTGCTCTGTTTAGGTCCTGTAAATTCAGGCCTGTTACCTCCTTAATTGAGTCTATCCATCTGGCATTCAGTCTTCCTCTTTTTCTACTACCCTTTATCTTTTCTAGTATTATTGTCTTTTCTAATGAATCAGGCCTTCTCATGATGTGCCCAAAGCCTCAATTTAACCATCTTGGCTTCCAGGGAGCCTTCAGGCCTAAGATGTTTCAGAATGTAGAAGTGTCTTTTTGCATTCTTCCTTGATTATGTCCTTTTCTTCTGTCCATAGTTCCAGCTCTTGGTTGATTATGTTTAATTTTGTTTGCTGTTCTTGTTAATTGCCTTCACATCGATCTTGACCCATGGTGAAACTGCTGATGAGACATCTCCAAGACCTCCTGTCCTACACTGCTCTGGCCAACTCATACTCACGATCTCTTTAACAGAGTCCATCCATCTAGCATGCAGCCTTCCTCTCTTTCTCCTTCCTTCCATCTTTCCTAGTATTATTGGTTTTTTCCCCCCAATGATGCATGCCTTCTCATGATGAGTCCAAATTACATCAGCCTAAGTTTTATCATTTTGGTTTAATAGCACAGATTTATTACTTACATTGTCAGCAAATACTGTTGGGATATTGTTCAGATCATATTTTGGTTTAATTACAGTTTCTTCTTCTTCTTTAGCTTTATTCTAATTTTTGATATATGTAGTTTATGATTTGTGCCACAATCCGCACCTGTTCTAGTTTTGGCATAGGAATGAGAATATTATGTATACCTTTTTAAATAAAATAAAATAAATGGTGGGAAAATATTTCTTGAGTCTTGGAATGCCCTGGTGATGAGAATTCTAGATTGACAAGAATCTTCACTATTCAACACTCTTCACTATTCAACACTTATTTTGTGCTGGTATTATTGTGAAGAAAATGGCATATTCACTGCAACAAAACAGCATATTTTGTTCAAAAACAACATTTTCTAGACAAAAGCAATATTTATGCACAGAAATACTATTTATGCAAAGAAAAACTACTTTCTACCTAAAAAATACTGTTTCCTGGAAAGGAAATGCTGTTTTCTACACCAAAAAACCATGTGAGTTTTGTACATAATATTTTCCCTACAAGCAACTTGACCTTGGGATTTCTGAAAGCCAGTTGAAACTCCACTGTCTGCATGGCCCACTCCCAAAATGGTCCGAATACCCACAAGATGTCTGCACCACACAGTGTCAACCTGTTCTGTGATATATATATATATATATATATATAATATATATATATTTGCTGCCTCCCCATCATGCATGCGCACCATCACACAAACACACTTCCTGTGACCTCCAGTTACCTCCCTCTTCCCACCCAGATGCCATTCCATTGGACACCCATTCATATGATCAGCCACACAGTCACATGTGTGATGCATCACCTGTGCAGTCCATCAATGTATTGGTTTTCTCAATGATACATCAGCAAAGCACAATGATGGAGGCTCCTCATACATGCCACTTTCATCCCCTTTCACACCATGCCTCCCTGTTGGACTGTGTGAGTTGTGCATGTTGTAATTACGTCCATTGCATTATTGGCAACTTACTCTGTTTGACATACTTTTATGTTTTTGCTTTGCTGCATTACTGCACTGGTGCCAGGATACGTTATCATATCCTGCCCAAATTGCTTTTTCCTCCACCCATTCCTAAGCTGAATGATTAGCACAGACCAGTGATGGTAAACCTTTCAGAGACCAAGTGCCCAAACTTAGTGGCGTTCCCGCACCGGGTACTACCTGGTCCCAGGGAAGACTTCCAGGGGGGACTTCTGAGGGCATGACTTCCACCTTCCAGGGGCAAAACTTCTGCCTTTTGGGGGCAGGACTTCTGGAGGGCAGGATTTCTGGGGAGGGGGGGGAAATCCAAGGCAAACTCTCTCAGCCTCAGGCTAGCAATAGCAACCCCCCCCCCCTCCAAGAAACTTGCCAAGAAGATTCCATGATAGTTTTTGTGGGTTTTTTGGGCTGTATGGCCATGTTCTGAAGATGCCAAGAATACTGGCAAGAATGCTGGAGTGGGTATATATATATATATATATATATATATATATATATATATATATGCTGGAGTGGATAGATAGATAGATAGATAGATAGATAGATAGATAGATAGATAGATATACTGTGAGACCCTGGGTAGGGAAGAGTGATTCCCATGTAAACTGTGTATTCTGTTGTTGATTGTGTATTATTCTGTGTTGATAGCAGGGCCTCAGGGTAGAAGGATATGCAAACGAGGATTATTGTCTAGTAATTGGTGTTCATTGTCTGCTGGGAAAGCCCCTGACCCTGGGTGGTTTCCCATTTGCATTTGCTGAGTGCTGATTTTCCTATTTTGCAGGACTGGTAGCCAAACTTTAGGCCTAAGCAGACTGCCAGAAATAGTGCAAATTAAATTGAGGCACTGCCCTGGCTCAGTGCTAGGGAATCATGGGAACTGTATTTTTTTCTGGGACATTGAGCCTTCTCTATCAGAGAGCTCTGGTGCCACAATAAATTACAGTTCCCATGATTCCCTAGCACTGAGCCAGGGCAGTGCCTCAATTTAATGTGCACTATTTCTGGCAGTCTGCTTAGACCCTTTGTTTACTTTTAGGGTTTCTTCTTTCCTGTTGAAATTGTACAAGTGTTTGTGTATTTCGATGGCTTCCCTGTGCATTCTGACCTGATAGTTGTTGCCATGGTCCAGAATTTCAGTTTTTTCAAACAGCATTTTATGCCTAAGATGGTTTATAATATGTTCTGCTACTGCTGATTTTTCTGGCTGGCCCAGTCTGCAGTATCTCTCATGTTCCTTGATTTGTGTTTGGACACTGTGTTTGGTGGTCCCTATGTAGACTTGTCCGCAGCTGCATGGTATGTGGTAAACTGTGGCTGTGAGAGGGTCTCTCCTGTCCTTCACTGAGCGCAGCATTTGTTGGATTTTCTTGGTCAGTTTGTAAACCATTTGGAGGTTGTGTTTCCTCACCACCTTTCCTATTCTGTTTGTAACTCCTTTGATGTATGGTAAAAATATCTTTCCTTTGGTTGGTTGCTCATCTTACTCCTCTGGGTTTTTCTGGATCTGGCAGCCCTTCTGATGTCTGAGCTGGAGTAACAATTTGCCTGTAGAGCCCGGTCTAGGTGTTTCAATTCCTCTTCCAAGAAGTGGGGTTCACAGATGCATTTTGCCCAATCTACCAGTGTTTTTATTGTGCTTCTTTGCTTCTGGGTGATGGTTGGAGTTCTTGTGCAGGTATCTGTCTGTATCTGTAGGTTTTCTGTATACTGTGTGACCCAGACACTGGTTTGGTTTGCGGATGACTAGGACATCCAGGAATGGCAGTGTTCTTTCATTTTCTTTTTCCATGGTGAATTGGATGTTGGGGTGGATCTTGTTCAGGTGGTTCAGGAACACAGCCAGATCTTTTCCTCCATGGTTCCAAATAGTGAAAGTGTCATCCATGTATCAGAATCAAGTTGTGGGCTTTTTCAGTGCTGTTTCCAGGGCTTACTTTTCAAGATGTTCCATCTAAAACAGGGGTAGGCAACCTTTCCCCTTTAAGGGCCGAGGGACTTCAGCTCCCAGAAGCCTCAGCCATGTTGGCCAATAGTCCCATGTTGGCCAATAGCTCCTGGGATTCTGGGAGCTGAAGTCCCTCGGCCCTTAAAGGGGAAAGGTTGCCTACCCCTGATCTAAAAGTTTGTTATCACGGGTGCTTAGAGGGCTTCCCATTGCTACCCCATCTCTCTGCTTGTAGAATCCATTGTCCCACTGGAAATAGCTTGTGGTGAGGCAATGTTCAAACAGGGCTTTGATGTCCTCTGGAAAAAAATGTTGGATGAGTGTCATGGTGTTCATTATGGGGACTTTGGTGAACAAGGAGGCCAGATCAAAGCTGATTAGTATGTCTCCGGGTTTAAGTTCAAAGTTATTGACTTTTCCTATGAAGTGAGCTGAATCCTTGATGTAGTGGGGGGTTTGCCCTATATGCACTGAAATTCTGGACCATACCAACAACCATGTCAACAACTATCAGGTCAGAATGCACAGGAAAGCCATCGAAATCCACAAACACTTGGAAAACTTCAACAGGAAAGAAGAAACCCTAAAAGTAGTTTGGCTATACACACACACACACTCACGTACACACTCACACACATACACACACCACACATATATACCCACCTACCAGTATATACACACATACACATACACACATACATCTAATTATATATACATTCTCTCACACATATATAAACATATAACCCCACCCAAGACAGATATATAGATATTGATATTGATATAGATATAGATATACACACACAGCCTTTTTGGTATTGAGAACAGTCCAAATAAGCACACTCCTGGGTAGAGTTGTCATGAACTGAGGTTCTCTGTTGTTCTTTTATTCCAAAGAGAAATTTAGCCACCCTAGACTATGGGATTTTCAATATAGACATGTGGGAAACCAAATCTGGGCTTAAACACTAAGTATGTAACATTTATTAAGACATAACAAAAAAGACAATGAGACAATGAGAAATAAGACAATAAGAACTAAGAAATAACAAAGAAGGCAACCATTTTAAGTATCAAGAGCTCTTGCACTCAAACATTCATACCCACAAAACATGGCCCTTTGTTGGCTGATGGATCAGTTCATCCTCGAAGGGGATGGGATGACACCTTGCCTGGGCAGGTGCCAACAAAGGAGAGGCTGAAAATCCCCTTTCTTTATAATCATATCTTGCCAGTTCTTGGGAAGAACATGTTTTCCATAGTTCCAAAACATACCACGGTCTCATGTCCATTGCTATCTTGTTGATGTCATATGCAGCTCGGAGTAGACAGTGTTTGTACAAGTTCCTTCTTGATTTGTAAGTTCTTTCTCTGGCCAAGTCATAATTTCTTACTATCTCTCGCTTTCACTGTCCTTCAGCAATGCCTTGCTGTGCAGCCATTTTACCTTTGGTTCAGAGCCATGCTTCCATGCTTCCAACCAGAACCCATTCATCACAGAGTTGCATCCCTGCGGCCCCTGGTCCTAGCCTGGAGGCGAAGACAGCCACAACTCACCTCACCCAGTGTTGTTTCTGTCTCCCCTCAGAATTGCTCCTTCCACAGCGGCCCCATCCACCATCACTGCTGCCACTGCCACTTCTTCCACCTCATCTCAGCTGGCCACAAACCCCACTCATGTGCTTGATAATCCTGTTCTCTGATTCCCCAACAACTCCAAAAGGCCAGCAATGGCAGGAGAGAGCATAATAAAAAAGGCTGTGCATGCTCAATAGTCTCAAGGACCTCTACCTCCCTCCTCCCGTAACAGTGTGTGTGTGTGTATTTTGATAGGATAAAGAGGATTCCGGCTTCTTAGTGGAGGGAAGGAGAGGGAAAAGGCCAATCACACTTTCTGCCTCCCTCCACACAAACAAGTAACCCCAGTTATCTTGAGAATTTGGACTACTCCTATTGAAGTAATGGATAATGTGTGTGCCCACAGAGAGAGCTTTGCTTGCCAGAGAAGGCACACATGCCATATGTTTGCCACCACTACAGCCACCATCAAAAGGAATGGTAAAAAGCCATTCCTGCCAGAAGCCCATCTGGGACCATGGCAGCAACCTGCTTCAGGAGTGGGACATTTGGTCACTGTGGTCCTGGGCCAATTGAAGCTCAATTGAGGCTGGAGTGGCCTGAGGCCACTCATGACAACCCATCTGCTTCACCCCCAAATCCATGTTGTTCTTTGACTACAGCTTTGCTCCACTTTACTTTGCCTGTTCTACAGCCATTTAAACTATTCATTTAATAAGAATCCCCCCCCATCTTTTTTTCTGTATCCCACTTTTCAAATTTTCCCTGAACAGCTTCATTTCTTCCTATGGTCTTCTTGTGTTTCTGAAACCCATACACCTTTTTGTCACACATGAAATGATGGTTCACAATGTAAAAACAAAATCAGTTTTCAAGGAAACTTGTAAAATGTAGTGTTAAACAGACAAGTCATATTCAAAAATAGAATACATATAGATAGATAAGTGTACAATTTAGTTCATTTTTTATTATTTTATAAAATTTCCCCATCTCCTTTTGCTCTTTCCCCAACCAAATCTTACTAAATTCATTTGTTTTTAAATCAATTCCATGTATTTTATGATCAGATTTATAGCATTCCACAATCTGTCTATATCGAAACCAATATAATTGAAACTCTTCTTTGTTTAATTCATTTAGGGATTTTAATTCATAAGTGTCTGTTGAGGTTTCCCTCAATAGATTACCATAAGTGACCCAATTCATTTCCTTCTTCATTTCTTTTCTTTGAATAGCTTCGTGGGGCGAAAACCACTTCGGAAATTTGGGCATAATTCTCTTTTTCTACTTGTTCCATATTTTAAATGACCTCAGACATCCAATACAATTAGAAATGTGGGAACTGGCTTGGGGTAAGAGATTAAATTACACAGCTTCCCAAAGTATTAAAGAAAACTTTTATAAAACATTTTATAGATGGTATCTAACACCAATACAAATATCCAAAATCTATAAGAATGCAAATAACATCTGTTGGAAATGTGGGAGCAAACCAGGTCATTATACCACTGTTTATGGTCATGTAAATTTGTGAAAGGTTACTGGAAAAAGGTGAATGAAATAATTAATTCTATGTTAAAGGTGAAAATTCAGATGCAACCTGAGACATATTTATTGAATATGTGGAAAAAAGAAAGGGATAGAGATTATGGGAAAGTTCTTTTATATCTAATTACCACAGCTAGAATAGTTTTGGTTCAAAAATGGAAATCAAAATATGTTCCAAGTATTAGAGAATGGATACTGAAATTATATGATGTAATAGAAATGAATAGGCTTACCAATTATTTAAAAAATAATTGAAAACTCCAATGAAGAATGGACACCAATATTAAATTATATAAAAAATGAATGGGGGAATTTGGGAGTAATAGTTTTTTAAACTAAAGGAGCACAGACTCAATTAACACAATTTAAGGTATGTCCAGACCGTAGTTAAAAATTAAAGAATGAAAATAAGATCATGAATTACTTCAAAAAACAACAACAACAACAACAATAAATATCTAGATAAAATCATTAATTACTTAAATGATAATTTTATTGTTAACTTTTATGGAATATGAAATAGGGTTATATATTTTCTCTCATTTTTCTCTAAAAAATTCTTTAAAATAACTTATGGGGCAAAATACGAAATAGGGTCATATATATATATATATATATATATATATATATGAACAAAATATTATAGAAGTTAGGGAAACACAAATGGTTCAAAATTAGATGAGCTGCAACACAATGAACATTATATAAGGAGGAAATGTAGGATAAAGGAGGACGATCAACATTTTCTCCAATAATCCAAGGAAGATAAGCAGGAGGTCAGAGAGGGAGTGAAAGGTTGAAAGAATGAATGAAAGGGAAAGAATAAGATGAATAAGATGAGGAAAAAAATGAAGGCTAAGTAAGTTGAAGAAGGTAAGAGTAAGTAGTATAGTTGTAGGATATATTGAGTGAGGAGAGAGGATGAAGATAAAGGAAATTAAGAAGGAATAAAGGAAAGAGAAATAATAGGATGAATGGTAAAGGAATGTGAGGAAAGTGAATAGAAGGGTGTTGAGAGTGAGGGGAAGAATAAATGGAGAGGGAAACAAGTGAGAATAAGGAAGAGGAACGGACAAACAAAGGAAGATTCTAGTGTTTTTTCCCCTCTTATTTCCTTTTTCCTTCTGTTCTTTTTTCTGTCTTTTTTTCTTCTTTTTGAAAAAATTATTTCTTTTTTTAGAAGAGTAAAAGAAAGAAGAAACAAGATTGTATGTATTATAGATGTTATTATATGAAGTAAATTAAGTAAGCATAAGTAAGTGTGTATGTATATGTTTGAAAGGTTTTAGATGTATTGTTCTGTAATGGTGTAATTTTAATTAATAAAATATATATTTTTTAAAAAAAGAAACAGGGCAGGGGGGGGGGAGAACCCTCCACACTCTGTAGTGGATTTTAAGATATGTTGCTAATACTGGAAATTCACAAGAATAATAGTGGAACAGGAAGAATATTGTATGGATACCAGAAGACAACAACTCCAATGATAGCTATAACCCCTGACAAATGCTGAGTCTTTTGAACAATCTGAAGGAGCCATTACACAAATTCACTGAAGCTATCAATGGATGGGGCTATAATGGCTGCTAGTTATACCTGCTGTATATTATTTCCTATATCAAAGACAGTTGCTGGGAAACATGTATTTGAGGGTGCTATTACACTCTAGACTCAGTAACATGAATTTTCCATAGGCTTCTATTTGGCCACAAGATCTTGAACTGGGTTGGACGTTAGTCTGATCCAGGCTGGCTCTCCTTATGTACAACATTGGGCTAGTCATTCCCTCTAGAGATAAGATACCAGATAAGATTATTGCAAGGATAGAATTGGAGGTAGGAGAAAAAGAATGCATAGGTAGACTTTGGAATATGGAATATAAATAACATAGCATTGCATAGCATAACATAACATAGGGAGTAAGCTTTGGTACTCAGTTCAGAGTAAACATGCCATGGCTTGCTCCTACTATTAAATTGATGTTGCTCTCTTTAGGGATTTTTTTTTAATTATTAAAAATAACTTACATATTATTCATGTTGAACAGATAAAAGAAGGAACCAAAGTCTACAAGAGCTTGTACATGCTCATTACTGTACAGAATTTGGAAATACATTTTTCATCCTTCTTCTTTTTCTTCTTTTTTAAAGAACATTTTCTAATACATCCATTCCAGTGGAGATAACATTAATGTTGAACTTTAGTCCAAAGATAAATTTTGGACTGGGGGAAAAATTCTGACACAATCCTAGAGCTTGTTGCTGGGATATGAGAGAACAACTTCTAGGCATCGCTTGACAATAATGAACTAAATCTGTCATTGGTCTGATTCAATACAGCTGCTCTTCATATTTATCACTGATCCAACTGACTCATATACTAGTTATACTCTTTACATGTTTGGCCACTGATGGCTGTCTACTGAGAGCCTGTCTTGAGGGCTGTTTATGTTAGGGAGGTAATGTCATTTTCTGTATACTTATTAAGCTGATAGATGCATCTATAGCATGTGTCATCGAAGCATACTAACAAGCTTCCCTTTGTAATGTTCTTTTCCATGCACTGCAACAGCACACTTGAACTTAGTTGTGCAGAAGAATAGTTGTAAAAAATCAGTGATCAAAATTTCAACTCATTTACATAAGAACATGTTTTGCTCCTCAGGCCAGGACTGAGGTTTGACACTCATTTGCTGGGTTGAGGAGATAATGGAAAAATACATTGAATGTCAGTAGTTACTTAAATCTGATCATGTTTCCTTCAGAGAAAAATGTAGAAGAGAGTTCACATCTTAATGAATTCTTCACCAATGTAAACAGTAGAGGGGGTGTCGCTTGTACAAAATGGTAAAATCAAGGTTTGCTTTCTGGGTTTTGTTTTTTTTTCAAAATTCAAGCTGTGGATGGTTGAATATGTGGGTGCACGATTCATGGATATGGAGGGCCATCTGTAACATTCATTTATTTATTCATTTCATTTGAGGCATCTGTTATTATCTCTTGTCCCACTCAGGCCCCCAAGGTGATAATGGATAAAAACATAAAATTAAATACCCATATTTCCCGGGGTATATGAGGACTGGGCGTATAAGACGACCCCCAACTTTTCCAGTTAAAATATAGAGTTTGGGATATACTCACCGTATAAGACAACCCCTCCTCCAACAGGGGAAAATGAGAAAGTGTTGGGGGGGAAGGACTGCCAACATACTAGGTCAGGGGTAGGCAACCTAAGGACCGGGGGCTGGATGCGGCCCCCTGAGGCCTTTGGACCGGCCCCAGGCCAGTCCTGCTGCCACCGCTGCCGCCCCCCACCGCCACCCGCCATGATGATATTATTGTTGTAATTACTTGTTCTTGGGGCTTTCTTGGCAAAATCTCCACAGGGAGTTTTGCCATGGCTTTTCTGGGGCTGAGAGAGTGTGCATACATTTTATTTATTTATTTATTTATTTATTTTTGGTGCTTTGGCCCACCAATTGTCTGAGGGACAGCAACCCGGCCCCCGGCTCAAAAAGGTTGCCTACCCCTGTACTAGGTGATGCATTCTGGGGTATGTACAATTTGCAGCCAAGTAAGTGACCCTGGGCATGTCACACACTCTCATCCTCTGAGGATGGTAATGGCAACCCCCCTTTGAAGAAACATGCCAAGAAAACCCCATGATAAGATTGCCTTAGGGTTGCCATAAGTCGGAAAGGACTTGAAGACACACAAGAACAACAAAAAAGTCTGCAATTGTTTCATAGGTAGTACATGGGAATACGAGCCAGCATGGTGTAGCAGTTTGAGTGTTGTACTTCCACTCTGGAGACCTGGGTTTGATTCCCCACTCTGCCATGAAACCCACTTGGCAAGTCACACACTCTCAGCCTCAGGGGAAGGCAATGGCAAACCTCCTCTGAACCAGTCTTTACAAGAAAATCCCAGGATAGGGCTTCACCTCTTATCCGCTGCTGCTTCCTCCTCCTGCCTCATGCCACACCATGCCACCCCTTCCTCCCCCCTCCTCTGACCTGGACTTCATCTCTCCCTCCTCCTCCCGCCTCCCACTGAGCCACACCTTCTTCCTCCTCCTCTGCCACCAGGCGTATAAGACAACCCCTGACTTTGGAGAAGATTTTCCTGGGTTAAAAAGTAATCTTATACGCCAGAAAATACTGTATATAACAAAACCCAATTTAAAATACTCAAAGATCTTATTTAAATATATGTCTGAAACTAGACCATTAAAAACTGTTTAAAAATCAGCAATAGCATCCTCCATTTCAATAACCAAAGGCCAAGCAAAACAGCATAGTCTCCACTGGCCACCAGAAACCCAGAAGGGATGGAGACAGCTTCATCTCCCTTGGGAGGGAGTCTGATGCTGGTACAGAGAAAGTCATGTCATATGTATCCACCAGCCTAGTCTCACAAGTTGGTGGGATACACAGCTGGGCTTTTGCTGAGGATCTTGGCCTTTACAGACTGCCAGAAATAATGTAGATTGAGGCCACTTAAACTGCCCTGGCTCAGTGCTAAGAAATCAGGGGAACTGTAGTTTATTGTGGCACCAGAGCTCTCTGACAGAGAAGGCTCAATATTCCAGAAAAAAAAAATGATTCCTATGATTCCCTAACACTGAACCAGAACAGTTAAAGTGACCTCAATCTGCATTATTTCTGACAATCTGTAAAGGCCCTTAGTTTTTAGGCAGGCTCATGTGGGAGAAGGCAGTCTTTCAGAAAGCTTGGCCCCTGGTCATGTAGTCCTTTGTAAGTCAAGACCAGTACCTTTAATTCAGCTCAGAAGCACAGGTGGAAGTTAACCTTGTGCCAGCATTCGTCACCCCCCCCCTCCATGACAGGGGAGTTGGAGTGGGATGGACTGTTTGCTGCCCTCCCCTGAACAGATACAAACTTTAAATCATGGCACAGCAGTTAAGCTGTGGCAAGAGGCTCTGGGGGAGTGAACAGTTGGTTTAATAATAATAATAATAATAATAATAATAATAATAATAATAAATTATTTTTATCCCGCCTCTCTGCAGCGCAATCGGGGTGGCTTACACATTAAAAACATCCATAGTACAGCAATTCCCTAACCCACCCTCCCCTTAAAAAGTATTAAACTAGTCAATTTTAAAACACAAAATACAATATAACCAAATCATACAAAGTAAAATAGCACAGGTTAAGTGATTCGATAGCAGCTCCAGGAGCTGGTGGCTGAGTCCTAGGGCCAGGAAAGCTAGTCAGGGAAGGCCTGCTGGAAGAGATCCATCTTGACAGCTTTTTTGAAGCTGTCTAGAGTGGTAATGAGATGGATCTCATCCGGCAGGCCATTCCATAATCTGGGAGCGATGGCAGAGAAGGCCCTCTGGGAGGTTGCTGACAGCCTAGTTTTCATAGGCTGTAGCAGATTCCTCCCAGAGGACCAAAGTGCTTGGGGAGGATCATATGGAATGAGACGATTCCGGAGATAAGTTGGACCCAAGCCATGTAGGGCTTTAAAGGTCATAACCAACACCTTGTACTGTGCCTGGAAATGAATAGGAAGCCGGTGGAGAGACGTAAGCACAGGTGTTATATGCTCTCTCCTACAGATACTGGTAACCAACCTGGCTGCCATGTTCTGAACTAGTTGAAGTTTCCGGGTTAAGCACAAGGGTAGCCCCATGTAGAGCACATTACAGAAATCAAGACGGGAGGTTACCAAAGCATGTACCACAGTTTCAAGATCCCTGATTTCCAGGAAAGGACGCAGTTGGCTTATCAGCAGAAGCTGATAACAGGCACTCCTGACCGCTGCATTCACCTGATTAGTCATGTGAACCGACGAATCTAGGAGTCCCCCAGACTGCGAACACAGTCTTTAGAGGAGAGTGTGACTCCATCCAGGACTGGAAGTTGTATTCCCAAACCTGGTTTTGGGCTCATAACTGTTAGTACCTCCATTTTGTCTGGATTCAGTCTCAGTCTGTTTTTCCTCATCCAGTCCATTACTGCCTTAAGACAATCATTGAGAGGAAACATGCCATCTGAAGTCAAAGCCAACGACCGGGTCATGGAGAAATATATCTGGGTGTCATCAGCATATTGATGACATTGCGCTCCATACCTCTGAATGATCTCTCCCAGTGGCTTCATATAAATGTTGAATAGCATTTGGGACAGGACGGCACCCTGGGGGACACCACAATTAAGCTCTATTCTAGTAGAGCAAGTGTCCCCGAGCCTCACCCTCTGGGATCTGCCCGAGAGGAAGGAGTGGAACCACTACAAAGCAGTGCCTCCAATTCCTTACTCTCTCAGGTGATCCAAGAGGATGGAATGATCTATATTGTCAAAGGCCGCTGAGAGGTCCAAGAGCACCAGCAGGGTCATACTACCCCAGTCGATACCCAAGCGGAGGTCGTCGGCCAGCACAACCATGGCAGTCTCAATTCCATTTCCTGTCCTAAAGCCAGTTTGAAATGGATCTAGATAATGGTGTCATCCAAGACATCTTGGAGTTGGGAGGCAACTGCCCTCTTGATCACCTTGCTTAAAAAAGGCAGCAAGGAGACTGGCCTATAGTTGTTCCTGTCCAGGGGGTCCAGGGAAGGTTTTTTCAGAAGCGGTTTCACCACTGCTTCCTTTAAACAAGGTGGAACGAAGCCTTCTGTAAAGGACGCATTGATAATATTTCTGAGAAATACTCTCAATGTGTCACCCCCCTGGATGGCCAGTCAAGATGGACTTGGATCAAGGGGAAAGGTCATTTTTTTCACTCTCCCAAGGAGCTTGTCAGTACATCATCAGTACTCACTCTCCCAAGGAGCTTGTCAGTACATCATCAGTACTCACAGGTTGAAGCTAATCCAGTAAAATTACATCAGTGGAGTTGTTGAACACCTCGTCTGTAGATTCTGTTGTAACACTGGCATCTAAGTTGGCTCTTATCTGAGAGATTTTATCTGCAAAGTAGTTGTTAAACGCATCACAGCAGGCCGTTGTTGGGTTAAGTAGAGGGTTCAGTGCAGGAGGAACCTACGTCAGTTCCCTCACCATCCTAAACAGTTCTGCTGGACAGGACTCTGCAGATGCAATACGTGCAGAGGAGAAGGTCTTCTGCGCTGCACGTATTGCCTCTCGATAGGAATCAAGAAAATTGCTATGACGAGTCTTGTTGGATAAGAGTCGAGTCTTCCACCAGATGCGCTCTGGTCGTTGTTGAGCCCACTTCATCTTCTTAAGCTCCACTGAATACCAGAGCTTACAGTTAGAAGCAGGCTGGAAAGGATGCTTGGGAATGATTGTGTCGATAGCGTTGGTAAGATCGGTGTTCCAGGTATTAACCAAAGCTTCGACAGAGTCACTGGTGTTACCAACCATTAAACCCTCTAAGGCTTTTTGGAATCCAATTGGTTCCATTAGCCTTTGAGGGCAGACCATTCTAATGGGTCCGCCACCCCTGGGGGGGGGCTGGTAGTAACTCTAAGCTCAGCCTTAACCAGGAAGTGATCCATCCATGACAATGTGGAGGTTTTTGTGACCTCTGCCCATGGATATTCCTGTTCTGTACTAAAGATCGCATCGAGGGTATGACCTGCACAATGAGTAGGCCCGGCAACCAGTTGGGATAGGCCCATGTTTGTCATGGATTCCATGAACTCCCAAACTGTGCCAGTTAGATTTGGTAAGCTGGTCTCCAGTGGGATGTTGAAGTCGCCCAGGACTAAAGGTCTGGGCAACTCCAACAGCAACTCTGAGGCCAGCTGAGTCAGCTCAGTTAGGGAGTCTGTTAGGGGTGGCCAGTATACTAACAGAATCCCCAAACTATCCCTGGTTCTCAGGCTTAGGTACGTACATTAGATGTGAACTGTGTTCCGGACAGGCATCCTGGTTAAAGTTAAGTTGTTTTTATGAACCAGAGCCACTCCACCACCCTCCCACTTTCCCTTATCTGCTCACTAACTGAGTACCCAGCTGGGAGGGCCTGCGCCCAAGTCACCACACTGGTCTCTCCCAGCCAGGTCTAAGTAAGGGCCTAAGCAGACTGCCAGAAATAGTGCACATTAAATTGAGGCACTGCCCTGGCTCAGTGCTAGGGAATCATGGGAACTGTATTTTTTTTCTGAGACACTGAACCTTCTCTGTCAGAGAGCTCTGCTGCCACAATAAATTACAGTTCCCATGATTCCCTAGCACTGAGCCAGGGCAGTGCCTCAATTTAATGTGCACTATTTCTGGTAGTCTGTTTAGGCCCTGAAGCAAGCCATGTTGGCAGCTTCATCCAACAAAAGATCATGGATCATATGAGTCTTGTTTTTGACTGACCTGGCATTGAAAAGGAGCAGAGTAAAGATCTGTGGAATGGTTGGTATGCTCTGCAACTCATTTTGGGCAACAGAGTGAACTGAAGCCGAGATAGCTTTTAAACATTGATCCCACCTTCTTTTGTAATAGCTCTTCACTCTGTTCCCACCATACCTTCTCTTCCTGTGCACAACCTCCCAGGTCATTCCCGGCCCCTATACACAGTGGAAATGACAAGGGATCCAGCTGAATTTTGACCCTATATTCTCATGGCCATTTCATAACAAAAGACTTAATAGACAAAGGAGGAGGGGTTAAGAGGCACTGTCCAGAATCTTTAAAAACACTATCACTGATGTCTTTGTGATAAAAGACTGGAAGGGTCAGAAAAAACTCTATAACACACCCTGGAGATGGTGTTTCCTGGGTGTCTCCTGGGCCTCCACCCATCCTCTCTGTGGCCTCACTGCTGCCACTGTCGCCATGTCACTGGAGAGATGTTTCCTGGAAGGTTTTTTTTATATATATACCTGTCCGAGTCCTCTAGCAGCCTTGCTGCTACTGCAGCCGCTGCTGCACTGCTTAGGAAGATTTTCTGGTGCATCTCTAGGCCTCCACCAATCCTCTCTGTGGCCCCACTGCTACTGCTGCCATCACACTGCTTTAAGGTTCTCCTAGAGCCAGCTGTTCTGAGGGAGGAGGGGGAAGTTAGAGTGCTCACCGCCCAGCTCCAAGTCCTTGCCAGGGCCGCAAAACTAGTGCCAATGGTCAGGCTTCAGCCAGCTTTTCAAGGCTCTCTCCTGGAGCCAGGTGTTCCAGGAAGGATGGGGCAGTTAGAGCGCTCACCGCCCAGCTCCAAGTCCTTGCCAGGGCCACAAAACTATGCCGATGGTTGGGCTTCAGCCGGCTTTTCAAGGCTCTCTCCTGGAGCCAGGTGTTCCGAGGGAGGAGGGGGCAGTTAGAGCGCTCACCGCCCAGCTCCAAGTCCTTGCCAGGGCCACAAAACTAATGCCGATGGTTGGGCTTCGGCCGGCTTTTCAAGGCTCTCTCCTGGAGCCACATGTTCTGAGGGAGGAGTTGGCGGTTAGAGTGCTCACCGTCCAGCTCCAAGTTTAGAGCCTGCCACCCCCAAAAGCCTCAGTTTGTCCAGAACAATCAAGTAGGACAGATGTCTGACTTATCACTAAGGACTGGCTAAGTTTTTGAAGCAGCAGTTTCCTGTGCTCCTGTGTCTCTTACTTGTCTCCCCTCCAGTTGCTTTATTGCTTACCTGTATGTTTGGATTACCAGTGAAGCTAGCTGGTTGGGCTAGGTTTTTTTCTTTTCTCCTGGTATGGCACCATGGTTGGCCCTAAGAAGCGGCATCTGGGCCCAACTTCCCTGACTGTGCTGCTGGTTTTCTTCCTCCTGACCCTTCCTGGGTGCTTTTAAGCCTGTTTAGTAGATTCAAGGTGGGTTTATTCTTTTCCCCTGGTGTGCCGTGTGCTGCACTTCACCCTGAGAGGCAGCGTTTGGGCCCAACTTCCCTGACTGTGCTGCTGGTTTTCTTCCTCCTGACCCTTCCTGGGTGCTTTTAAGCCTGTCTAGTAGGTTCAAGGTGGGTTTATTCTTTTCCCCTGGTGTGCCGTGTGCTGCACTTCACCCTGAGAGGCAGTGTTTGGGCCCAACTTCCCTGACTGTACCACTGGTTTTCTCCCTCCTGACCCTTCCCAGGTGCTTTAAGCCTGTCTGGTTGGTTTGGGGAGGTTTTCTTCTTTTCCCCTGGAGTGCCTCATTATGCTTTGCTCTGAGAGGCGGTGTTTGGACCCAACGTCCCTGGCTGTGCCACTGGTTTTCTCCCTCCTGCCCCTTCCTGGGTGCTTTCACAACCCATCTAGCTCCACTCTGGCTTGTTGCTCACTGCAGAGGCCTGATTCCTGTTGTTGGAGGCCTGATGGCACAGGTTTTGGCAAGCTTCCAGCACTGATGCACGGAGGCTGGGCACTTTGACTGCTGGTTGTGGGCTTTGGAGGGTGGTGGGTCAGTTTTTGTTGTTAATTGCCCACTTAGTGATTGAGCTGAGCTGCATTTTTGGTAATTTTGGGCACCACGACCCCCCACCCCCCGTGTTTGGGCTGGACGATTAACCTTGGCTGTTTGCCTAGACTCAAGCCCTGGACCCGGTTGACACTAGGTTTTTCATTGTTGCTGTGCCCGCTCTGGAGGCTCTCTTGGTCAGGGGGTGATTGCCAGAATGGATATAGCCAATGTGTTTGCCCCCCCCCCCATCTAATTGTGTCTTGGCCTGTGTGGGCTGAAAATTTGTTATCTCCATACAAATAAATTGTTTTGGCCATTCAGCTGATCCTTTAGTTAAGTAGGGCTGTGGCCAGCCTGGACATTTTGCAAAGGGACTCCTTTGTTTGATTCCTGGCCAACGGCTTATACTCAGTTCCTTTCAGTTTCAGTGGCTGCTTTTTCTCCTGCCCCTCCCCCATCCCACACACATTCCCTTTATTAGTCTAGGACTACGAAGCTTAGGGATCCTTCAGTCCTCCAAGTGTCCATGAGCTAATTACTACTCACATCATAACACACAAATGTCTAGATTGACAGAGTTAAAAAAAAAAACATCTGGAGGGCCATAGGTTTCCCACCCTTGATTTATATTAATACTACTCAATGTGAAGATCTGTGGACCAGTGCTGACTCATGAGCCATTGGCTGTTGGTCTCTAGTGAAGTTTTCAGTAAAGAAAGAAAGAAAAAATGTAGCCAATGAGCACAAATGTGGCATCAATCCATAGCACTACGGAGGAAAAAAATTATTGGTTCCCTTTATCAGGTAGATTGGGAAGCACTATATGTTAAAAAATAGCCATGTCAGGATGGCAGGAGCGGGGGACACAAAATCCCCACCAAGGTAAGCAAAATATGTCTCATACAGCAGGGCTTGGGAACCCATTGCCTTCCAAATATTGTAGGGCACCAGTGCCCGTCAGCCACTGCCAAACAAAGGAGAGACACAATGGGAGTTGTAGTTCACCAAAATCTGATTGGCCACAAATTCTCTATCCTGCCTTATGGATTTCCTTTTCCAAAACAGGGACTGCATGCATAGCTCTCAGATGCTGGATCCATCTTGAATCTTATTACTTCCCCTCAAAAGTAAAGAAGTGTCTCAGGCTGGGCTACTCTTTATCTTCCCAGAGAGAATGAAGAAGGATAGGAAGAGTAGCTTGAGCCATCACTATCAAGCACTGTTGATTCAAGTGCATGATTCAAGAACTGGGGACTCACAAGTGATCACAGTCCTAAAACACTGGAATAGAATTCAGAAACATAGCCGTGTTAGTCTGGAATATTATCTGCAAAGGGACCTTGTAGCAACTTTGAAACTAACGGTGTGAAAGATGCTGTAGCATAAGCTTTCGTAGACTTGGAGCCTGAACAGACTGCCAGAAATAATCCAGCTTGATACCACTTTAACTGCCCTGATTCAGTGCTAGGGAATCATGGGAACTGTAGTTTATTGTGGGACCAGAGCTCTCTGACAGAGAAGGCTCAATGTCTCAGAAAAAAAAACTACAATTCCCATGATTCCATAGCATTAAGCCAGGACAGTTACAAGCTGGATTATTTCTGGCAGTCTGTTCAGGCCCTTGGTCTACTTGTATTGGAGGAAGCAGGATCATAGAGTTGAAAGAGACCCCAAAGGTCATCCAGTCCAATCCCATTCTGGCATGCAGGAGGATACAATCAAAGCACCTCCAAAAGATGGCCATCCAGCCTCTGTTTAAAAACCTTCAAAGAAGGAGACTCCACCACCCTCTGAGGCAGTGCACTGTACTGTCAAACAGCTCTTACTGTCAGAAGGTTCTTGCTAAAGTTTAGGAGGAATCTCTTTTCCTGGAGTTTGAATCCATTGCTCCATGTCCTATTCTCTGGAGCTGCAAAAACCAATTTTTCTCCATCTTCAGTATGACATCCCTTCAAATATTTAAACAGGGCTATCATCTCACCTCTTAACCTTCTCTTCTAAAGGCTAAACATGCACAGCTCCCTAAGTCTATGAAATCTTATGCTACAACTTCTTTTGCAGATGGTCTCAAAGGTGCTACAAGATCCCTTTCCACATGATATCCTAAAACATGGTCCAAAACACAATGCAGAAATAATCCAATTTGAGATCACTTTAACTGTGCTGGCTCAGTGCTAGGGAATCCTGGAAATTGTAGTATATTGTGGCACCAGAGCTCTTCGACAGAGAAGGCTAAATGTCTTACAAAACTACAAATCCCTGGATTCCCTAGCACTGAGCCAGGGCAGTTAAAGCAGTCTCAAACTGAATGATATATGCAGGGTGTTTTGGACCCATACTCACTTAGACGTAGGCTCCACTGAAACAGGGGCTAGGCTAAATTTGCAGTGGGATTGGAGGCTGCTCCCACCATGGACTCTACAGAACTCATGGGGTGGTGGTGGTGATGTGCTTTCAAGTACTTTACCACTAATGGCAACCTTAAGGCTTTCCCTGTCATATTTTTTTTGGCATGATTTGTCCAGAGGAGGTTTGCCATGGCCTTCTTCTGAGGCTGAGAGAGTGTGACTTGTCGAGGGTCACCCAGTGAGTTCCCATGGCCAAACTGGGAACTGAACCCTGGCCACTGTATAATTAACCTGGATGGCTGTATGACTGTATGATTAACCTGGATTTACAGAAGCGCAATTATATCATCAGTCATCATCATCATCATCATCATCATCCTTATTAATATCCCACTTCCCCACCAAAATTGGGAGACTCAAAGTGGCTTACCATTTTAAAAGCACAATACAATGAAAATTCAAGCACAGACCTTGCAGGAGTCCCATTCCCGGGAAAAGGGATACAATTTCATTGTGCTTGACATTTGACTAAAGGCAGAGCCTGACTGACTGCATTGGGAATGGCATACATCCTTCCCTGACTGCTCCAGGCACTGCAAGCCTTCCTCTGGAGCAGGGATCGGCAACCTTTGTTGCCAGGGGGCCAGGAGGGGGGGGGAATGGTGCGGGGGGGGGGGGGGGGGCGGACAAGCGCACAAAGTGGGCGCCATTTTGGAAGGCCCAATGGTGCCGTCTGCATGAGCGCACAATGTGGCCCCCATTTTGGAAGGCCCACCCGTGCCTGCAGTGGGCTAATTCACCCAGCGCAGGTGCAGGGGAGCTCCCCTGGGCCTTGGAAAGCCCCCCCCCATGGCAGGCAAATTTGCCTGGTGCAAGCATGGGAGGGGGCTTCCCTGGGCCTTGGAAAGCCCCCCGTGCCTGTGGGCTGGTCTCAAGGCCTCCGCAGGTTGCACCCGGCCCACAGGCTGTAGGTTGCCGACCCCTGGTCTAGGTGGTAGGTTGGTCTGCTATTGACACATTCATATTTCCTGAAAAGGGGGTGGTTTGTTTTCACAACTGGGGCTATATTTCAGAGGAACAAGACTTTATCATAGAGATAACTATCATCATCATCATCATCATCATCATCATCATCACTATTGTTGTGGTTGTTATTATTGTCATGTAATAAATCAAGATATAAACATACACATTCACATTTGGCTAAGACTTATAATTCTCAAATTAATTAGGTACAGGCCTGTTTTTCTTTAGCTATGGCCCTCAAAAAGGGAAAAGGGGGTCACAAGGGTAAGAGATTGGCAAGGTCCTCCAAATGCCCAGTAGTGGAGCTTTGTTCCTCTAGTGATGATTCCAATGATTTTCCGATGGAGGAGATGTTTTCTAGAATACAGGCACTAGAGGAAGCCTGTGGGAGGCCATCATACCCACCTCCCCCTCCTTCTCAATCCTCTAAGCCCCTGAGAAGGCAGGTGTGCTAGGCTTTATGAGGAAATGAAATCTCATATTTTTGTCTTCAAACAGAAGCAGTCAGCCCTTGGGACATCATCTGCTCAGACTGTCTCACCACCTGCAGACCAAGAGGTCACTCCACAGTTGGAACCTGAAGAGAAAGTCCAACCAGCAGCAGTGTTACCACCACCAGGTGAGCCCCTTACTCAATATAGTGAATCTCCTCAGGGTTATTCTTGCCTTGGGGGTTTCCAGGCCAATCTGAACTTTATTCTTCCCAGATGGGTGGTGATAAGGAAGGGTTTGCTAAGGTGGGACCTACAATATAGTTTGGATGGCCCATGTCCCAGCCCACATGGGGTCAATGGCTGACGTACCTGTTTTCTTCTACCCACTCTTTGTGGCCACTGTTTGATGCAAGTTTGGGTGTGCCCCAGTGTCAGTCAGAGTATGAGGGGGTGTCCCACTCAGCTATTCTATATAAAGAGTTATCTCTGCCTCTGGGTGATCAATTGCTAGAGTCAATCATAGATAAGATTTTGAGGAGAGAATATATAGATGTCTTTACCTCATTATACTGGGAACTTGAGAAAAAAAGACAAAGATGAATTGGATGAAAAAGCGAATGAAAAATTATGCTGAAGATAGGTAGAGTATACCTTTTTCAACTGGCTCAATAGTTTCCACATTTATGGGACGGTAATAGCAAAAGCCCAACCTATTTACATGGCTGGCATGATCCAGTATATGGATATTATTCATAGGGCTTATGTTGATTATGCTAGTCATGCCTGGCTGTTATATGGTGAGGCCTTTGGCATGTGGACGACCCTTTATCCCACCCTATGCTAGAATATGTTGAATTCACAATTGTGGATGCAACTTATGACTCCAGCCTGCCCAATTCAAAGAGAACACACCAATAGTGGTCATGTAATACAGAAATCAGGTGGTCCTTCTTCTTCTCTGCCCTCAAACCCCTCATGTCAGCCTCAAAAGCTTCTTTGTTGGGAGTTCAGTTTCCAGGGTATCTGCAACCATAAGGCCTGCAAATACAGCCATGAGTATGCAGTCTGTAAAGGCCCTCATTCCTTTTGGAATTTTACCAAGGGCCGAACATAGTCAGGTCCCAATAGGGATGGTCAAAATAATCGAAAGTCCGGTGGAACCCCCCACCTCCAAAAGGGCCCCAGCCCAATCAAACTTAAGATTCTTCAGTGGCTGCTGTCATCCTATCCAGATTCAGGGGCATCACAATACTTGTTGAGCAGCTTTCACGATGGTTTTCACATTCCTTTCCATGGCACGCAATGTCCATTGTTAACTAACAACTTAAAATCCATTGTAGGTATAGAACATATAGTTAGGCAAAAGATTAACAAAGAAGTGGCTGAAGGGTGTGTTTTGGGCCCCTTCCCTTTTCCCCATCCCTAATTTGAGAGTTTCCCTGTTGGGTGTTGTTCCAAAGAAGGTGCCAAGAGAGTTTCACATAATTCATCACTTGTCTTATTGTTGCAGAAATAACAGGTTATGAGTTATTCACTCACAGCTTTTTGGACTACTTGCAGAGCAAGTCTAAGAGAGGAGACTTTGATGAGTTGTAAACATAGATTTATTATGTTGACAGTCCCAAAGGAATTCGCATTCCAGGCTTTGGGCAACCAGCAAATGAAATAATGGCTTGTTTTATACACCATTAGACACAGAAATCTAAATCTCACACCCCATTGGGCATTTCAAACTCTAAACATATAGATTGTCAAGCAATGAGAATACAGATTTCAGAATACATTAAAATTTACTTAAGATACCATCTGAGTACATTCCAGTGTCATCCTTATCAGTAAAAGAACTGATGTGTACTAGGAGACCCCTGTACAGAGTACTAGTTGTAAATTATTTTGGCTTTTCCTTGCCTCTCTGTTGGCTCTTAATGCATTCAGGGTCCTTTCTAAGGTCATCTGCCTCTAAACATTTTACACAAACTGCTGCTAAAATCTCCCAGCATTACACTCTTTCTTAGTGGCCCATCTCCCAGAATCCTCTCTGCATGTGGCCAAATGGACATCTATTTCTACATTTCGAACACAGTTGGCTAAAATATATTGATTATTGAAAGTCTTCTGCCTCATGGGCAATCAGTTAATGATGCCATCCTTCACGAATTGTGTACAGTGCATTATACTTCCTTCAACACAGCAATTCAATGAATTTGGAGTTGTGGCTTGGGGGCTGAGCTTCTGAAGTGTGACATTAAGTCTGCATTTCATTTATTACCTGATCATCCTCTTGAATTCAAATTGTTAGGCTTTAGGTTTGAAGGCCAGTTTTACATGGACCGTGTTCTACCAATGGGTTGCTCGGTTTCTTGTGCAGCCTTTGAAACATTTAGCACTTTTCTAAAGTAGGCCCTTAAGACATGTAGTGGGCTGAAGGGGGTTGTCCATTATTTAGACAACTTTTTGTTTATCAGTTCATCGGGCTCAGGTGTTTGTTCCTTCTTGCTCAATGAGTTTAAGGCCTTGACAGGTGAGTTGGGTGTCCCATTAGTGGCTGAAAAAAACAGAGGGTCCTTTTACATGATTGGAATTTTAGGTATATCAATTGACACAGTTAATCAATTATCCAGACTCGCAGATGACAAGGTGGCCAACTTGCATGTCAGGGTTTGAAAATTCATTTTGCTACCAAGTCTACACTCCACAAATTCCAAGAACTCATTGGCCATTTGAATTTCAACTGTAAGGTAGTGGCCCTGGTCAAGCATTTTTTGAGGCATCTTTGTGATGCAATTTGCAGAGTTAATAAACCTCACCACAGTATCAGGGTTACCATGGCCATAAATGAAGACTTATTGGTCTGGTCTCAATTTTTGACTGAATTCAATGGGGTTTCATTTTGGCGCAATGAGCTTAAGCTCCAAGATGTGTTAGAAGTATCATCAAATGCAGCAGGCTCAGTGGGATTTGGGGTTTGTTTTCCAGGTAGTTGATGCATGGATTCTTGGCCATAAGACTGGATCCACCCTAGATTAACTTCTGTTCTGACTTTCCTGGAATTTTTCCCCATCTTAGTAGCAGTCACCATATGGGCTAGAGAGTTTGCCAATTCATCGGTACATTTCTGGAGTGATAACTTGGCAGCAATCCATGTTATCAACTCATTGACTTTTAAATCTCCAAGGGTCATGCGCCTGGTCCATGCATTCAAATTGCAGTGTTTACATTTTACATGTGGCCAAGATTGATAAAGTTATTCCAGATGCTCTTTTCCATAAAAAAGATGGATCACTTCTGGAACTTGGCCACTGAGGCAGCTCAGCTGGTAGACTGATGACCAAACATCTATGGAGCCTTGGCAGCACCTTTGATCTATTAAAGAATTTATCAACTTCCATGTTACACATCAGCTAGGAGAGGTTCTGCATAACCTGGTCCATCAGCTTCTGTGCTATTGTTTTTTTCTCCATGATAAGGGATTGGCACCACAGTCGATTCGAAGCCACTGTCTGTCATTGCATTCTGGCAGAAGCATCAGGCTGTTGATGATACCACTGGTGATTTCCGAGTTAGAAAGGTGTTAGAAGGCTAGTCTAGAGAGAGAGATCAGATTATGAATAAGACCTCCTTATCCCCAGACATATTGAAAGGTTTGAGATATTTATGGACTGATATTTGCATATTTCCATATGAGTCTTTATTATTTCATTCAGCAGCATTGACTGCTTTTTTTCAGGGTGCTATGAATCAGCAAATTAGTTTTGGCATCCAAATGTGACATGTCAGACAAAGCTTTACACTATGGTGGTCTTAGGTTTTCTAAGCAGTGTATTATTTTGTTCATTAGATCATGTAAAACTGACCAACACAGCAGGGGCGCTCAGCTTTCTCTACAGCCTTGTTCGGGCGCATCTGTTTGTCCAGTTCAGGCCTTGTGTGATTATACACAAGCCAGGGGAGCCAGTCTTGAGCCACTGTTTGGTCATCAGGATCTTTCCCCTTTAACAAAAATAGTGCAAATTGAGTCCACTTTAACTGTCCTGGCTCAGTGCTAGGGAATCAAGGGAATTGTATTTTTTTTCTGAGACATTGAGCCTTCTCTGTCAGAGAGCTCTGGTACCACAATAAACTACAGTTCCCATGATTCCTAGCACTGAGAGGGGTTCCAGACTGCCAGAAATAGTGCAAATTGAGTCCACTTTTAGGGTTAGGGTTAGGGAATCATGGGAAATATATTTTATTGTGGCACCAGAGTTCTCTGACAGAGAAGGCTCAATGTCTCAGAAAAAAATTCCCATGATTCCCTAGCACTAACCCTAACCCTAAAGTGGAGTCAATTTGCACTATTTCTGGCAGTCTGCAACCTCCCTGAGTCAGGGCAGTTAAAGTGGACTCAAATTGCACTATTTTTGGCTGTCTGCAAAGGCCCTTACTTCCAGGGCCTTGTCTGCTATGGGCTTAGCAAATGTCCGCTTTGCAACTAATTCCTTTAGGATTGGAGCTGCTCCCATGGCTGCTTCCATGAGTTTTCAACTGCACGCCATCAAAAAGATTGAACAATGGAGGTCTTCTGCATATTGCAAATATGTCAGGAGACTAGTTTGTTAATTCTTTGTTTTTCAGATCTATGTTGTTGGCCTTCAAGATTTCAAGTACTACTATGTGGCCACAGCATGATCTACTGGGTGGCCTGGCAAGGCAGGACAAGCCATTTTGGTACTAATTTGGGCTTAGGTGATGTAGCTTGTTTCCACTGGATGGGAAGGCAGGGGGTCTCTGCTGGCATGGCCTGTTGCCATTATTGTTTAAGAAGTGCTGAGGGCCAACTTCCCATGTGGTGGTGGTTCACCTTGAGGGCAACAACCTTGGACTGTTGAAAGGAAAGTGCTTATTTTACAGGTACTGCTGTTATCAAACAGTCATGGTCACTTTTTCAAATTGTGTGGTCAGTTATGCTCCCACAACGAGTGGAAGTGTGGAGGTGACTTCATAGCCATTGATATAGCCTGACAGTGGGCTAACAGGGAAATTCAAAAGGCCCTCAATGCAGGTCTAGGTAATTATTTATCCCATCCCCAGATTGTTTTCAGAGCTCTACAGGGCTGATAGTATTCACCTTTCTGAAACTGGTAATGCTGTTTTCTTAACAGATCTACAATAGGGTGTTAAGGGTGTGCTCGATGCCTGGGTGGGAGATAGGGGCTAAGCAGACACTTGCCCCATATCTGTGGCATGAATAAATGAATTATATTTTGGTGAGCACCTTGGAAACTATTTAGGTGGAAGGAATGTTTCTGGAACCACCTCTTTAGGCCTTGTGACCTGGGGGGTAGCAGAATTAAATTGCCCTTGGGTCTGGCCTGAAAGATAAACCCCCTCTTTAATCTTCACAGACTGGGAGAGGAACTTTCTAGTTAGACTTCCTGATGCAGGCCAGCCAGTAAATAACCCAGCTTTTGGGTTATTGTTGAAGGTTCAGGTGTTATCGTCTAAATAAGCTGCAGAAGTGGTCTAGTGAAAGACACTGGCTGCAGCTTCTCTCACACTTGTTTGTTCTCCTGATTTAGTTACAGTTCCATTAAGAAACTAATAAATAGGTCATATAATAAATGGCCCTGTTTTCATCCCAATCTTTGTGTCTTGTCTTGTCATTTCTGGGGTTGGGCAGCAAATGCCTATTTCTGTTGATGTGGAGGTTGGTATTCCCTTTCTCTCTCATAGTGAGCACCCAGTCCATGATGGCTCCATGCCTTAAGGAGAGCAAGGAAATTGCCAAATCCTTTGTTATTTTCCCATAGCCAGATGAAAACGTCAGCTGCTGAGACCTCCAGGGAACCCAGCAGATCTCAGCAGATGATGTAATTGCTTCACTGCAATCCTCCATACCAGCTCTTCTTCAGACATGAGTGGCCATGAGTGGGGAGCTTTAGTCATTTACAGTAGGCATAGAGGGTGGAAAATGGCTTAGCACAGACTAATTCCATATGTAGAACTCAGTGCTACTCTGATCTATGTTGGATGGTAGCATCTGTAGAATCTGCAAGTTGTATCTTCCCACTCTAATAAAAGTAACTTTTCCTGAACTGTGATTCTGAGCATCTTGTTTGAATGTATGTCCAATATCATTCCACTTATAATAATCAGCAAAGATTGTTTGTATGCCCCTTAGGCATCCAGTGCAAAATGAAGTTTGGCTAAGTTTAAATATGAGAATAGAATTATTGCTAGACTGCATTATAGGAATTACCAAGCTTAATTTGTAAGATAAATGAACTGAAAGATAATTTTCCATTCTGTACCAAATGTGTCTGTGAGAGGTTTATGTATTTCTAAGAAAATGCTTGATTTGATGCCTTTTTCATTGCTAATAATAATAATGAAAAACTGGCTTTATTGTATTCCTTCTCTTTGAAGAACAGAAAGAATTTCTAATAGTGAAAATTGAACCTTCAATTTGACATAAAATCAATATTTGTCTTGCTTTGTAAGAGTTACTTTTTGTCTTCCCACAGATGCATATTGATCGAAAAGGACATTTCAGCATGCATTGTGGTAAATGGCTCTCTTTTGCTCTAACAATGGCTCAGTTTGGGTCATGTCTTCCCTGTACACCCAGCTGTGATGGTGAGGAGGTGGAACACATTTTTGTGAGACCTCAGAGTGTGAAACATAGTAGCTTTCGGAGGATTCTGTTTGTTCACGAGGAAGTAACACAGCCTTTGATATCAGACCAGGTACAGTAACCTTTCTGTGGGAGGTCTAGCAATGAACTGAAGTGTTGATTAGTATCTGTCTGCTTCACTAAGCTTCCCCTCAATCTGACCTGACAAGAGAACAATCTCCCTGGATTCTTGCGACTCTTCTGAGGACATGCACAGGAATACACTAGCACTTTGAAAGTAAACAGTTACAAATCGTGAGAGACTTATAATTTATTTATTTTTCTATAATTAGGCCATGACAAAATTACATTATTCTACACAATGTTAGTCTTTTTGTGGTATAACAGTACAGTCAGCCCTCCCCCCAATTTTCAGCAGGCACAGCTCCATGGCAAAAAATATGATTAAATATAAATAAAATTGTGAATGCTATTTTTTTCAACATGAGGTAACACTTCCCTAGGAATCTAAGTACTCCAGTGTGACTTTATGGTCAGGTTCTGGTGGAAGTCGACCATAAAATGACACTGGAGGATCTAGAACAGGGGTCGGCAACCTACGGCCCGCGGGCCAGAAAAGGCCCCGTTCCCCGGACTTACCGGCCCAGGCCATCGGTTGCCACCATCGCTGCCACTGCGCGCCCCCATGCGCCGCTGTCCAGGCGCATTTTTTGCCCGCGCTTGCTGCGGCTGCCATTTTGGATGTCAAAATGGCGGTCGCGACGCATTTGCGCATGCACAATACTCTTGCACATGCGCAAACGCGTCATGGCCGCAATTTGGACTACCAAAATGGCGGCTGCGACATGCGCCATGGCGGCAGCGGCTGCGAGCACTACAGAGGTGGCGGCGGCAGCAGCGTGTGCGGGGGGGGTCGCACACGGCGGAGGAGGGTATCCTCCTCTGTCGCGCGTGACCCCCCCGCACATGGGGTGGCCGTAGCGCTCGCGGCTACAGCCGCCACGGTGCATGTGCAGCTGCCATTTTGGTAGTCACGGCCGCGATTTGGACTACCAAAATGGCGCCCGCGCGTGCGCGGGGGTCGCGTGTGGTGGCGGAGGGTGCGTGTGCGTGCACGTGAGTGCGCGCGCCGCCATTCCCCCCCTCGGCCCAGCCGAGACCTGGGCAACGGGAGACCGGCCCAGGTCTCAAAAAGGTTGCCTGTGCCTGATCTAGAAATTCCTAGGGAGAGCATATTAATCAAATCCATGAATCCACAAAACCACAAAAGAGAAACCAATGAATGGGGAGGGGAAAATTGTAAATGTTTAATTAGTTTTACAGCAGGAGGTTAACATCATTACATATTCGTGCTTTGTATCACAGGCTAGTGACTTATAATGTTTAATAATTTCAACAATTATTATACCTGGGAAACATTATAGATTCTGAAATCTATAGATTTCTTTACATACTTGGTAAAACATACTTTTCTGCATTTTTCTGGTTTCCTGAAGGTTCTTCAAAAAGCTACTATTGAATCCAATATTAGGCTGGAATGTTCATTGACAGGGTTATAATTCGCATTTGTTTATATCTGTTCCTTTATTAGCATTACTCTGCAGTAAGAAAGAAAAATACCACATCTTCTGTTAGTAATAGTACCAAGTAATTTATTGACAAAGGTTTTGAAAATTCCCTTCAGTCTTCTGATGCAAAAGAAAGGGCTTATTCTTCCATATTTGGTGATTTATGGCTGCTTCTGTTTCTTTGGCATTGCATCAAAGTAGCCAAACTGAGTAACAATACATGAGTTGACCAGCTTGCTTTAGTTGGATATTCTGTTACATTAAGTAACTACTGATTTACCCCTCATTAATTTTTAATGAAACAAATTAATGCTAAATCCTTTTACCAGTAAGAAAGCTCTGGGATTCTGCATGGTTCATTACACGAATGTGGCTTTGAAACAATAAGCAATTATTTTTCCCCCACCTGCTTAAAATATACATTGCCCACTAATTTTCTTAATGATTCTTCTCTCTTTTCTTTGTTGCTCTTATTTACTTCTTTTTTACAAAAACAAAACAAAAACAAAACCATTTTTAATCTCTCAATCTTGGCAATCCTTTTCTGTAAGGCGACGCTGATGCTGAATTGATGGCAAAAAGTTTAACCACTAATTAACTAGCACTAAAATTTAATTGGGCCCAAAGGGCGAAGTGCTCAAAATACATTAATTACTTTTCACAGACGTTCAAAGCAGCTATTGTGGAAATATGATGTCTCATTTCAAAGGGAGCATATAGAGGAGCACATTATATTTTTTGCATCAACAAACTTGGCATTCTTTTTTTTTTTATTAAAAGTAGAAAAGGTCAAAAAGCATATTGAACTTTTGAACTTATTGAAAGATTTGCTTTTTCTAAAAGGTGCAGCGAGGTATGGGAAAGCAGATGTACTATTTTTAACTTGCAAAAGGTAAAAAAACTCGGCATCTCATTATCCTAAGGATATAGTTAATATAGATCCTATATTCAAAGTGTGGAGGAAGAGTTGTGGTCCACCATCACAAGAGAGCCCTGCAGTTACAGGAAAGTAGATTTTGACTGAATATTAAATGAAACCCCTTGACACATAGGGCTGGAACAGACTGGCTGGTAAAGCCACCTTCTGCATGGCTTGGGGTGTGGCATTTAGACACTGCATGCCCCCAAGACATCTGGAAGCTGTTCTGGCCAACTATGTGGGTGGTTTCAAAACACTCTGGGGACACACACTGCCCTGGGGTACTGGCTGGGCTAAGACAGCTTTTTACCAGCCCAAATAGGAGCTGATATTTCCCACTCCTATTTGGGCCAGCTCCAGGGCAGATTCATGCCACAGCAAGTATGGTTGCCATGGAACTGGGCTGAGCAGCACTGGGACAGCCCCAATCCACCCTTTTACTGTGGTGTGTTCCACTCCTAAGAGCAGATCAGCAGTGGAACCATTTGCCTGGAGAGGTGGTGGTGTCTCCTCCTTTGCTCATCTTAAAAAAGAGACTACTTGCTGGGGAAGCTTTAGCTGGGGATCCCGTATTGAACAGGGACTGTTCTATGACTGATTGACCTCATCTCTCCTCAAAATTGGCTAAGCCAGGGCTGAAGAGACCTAAAGGTCTGGTCTAGCCAACAACCTTTAGAGACTCACAGTTGTCCACCCTGTTATGAAGACTTGTATATATGCACATTAGATGCTGTACTTCCTTCTGTTGTTACAGTGGCTTCCTGCTTCATTTATAAACATCTACTGAAGCTACCCAAATATGAATACAAGAAGATCCCCACTGGGTTAATTCAAAGTTCCATCTAGTTCAGCACCCAGTTTCTCCATGGCCAACAAGATGACTCTGGGAACCTCATAAACATACTGTGTGTGGATGTGAGGGGCACACTTTCCTGGGACTTGGAGATCAGGGGTGGGAGAAAGGTGAACCAGAACGTAACTCTTATTACCAAGAGGAAAACATGAGGCTAACTGGGGGATAAGTGTTATTTTGTTTCCCTACATCTATGTATCCATTGATCAGGTCTTGTCAGATTTGATGAAACCGACAGCAGTTGCTTTAAGAGCAAAATTGGCAAAATTCTGAACAGTGACAGGCTGGCTCAAGCTCTTTGCTAGAAGCATGGGACTTTTAGTCAAAAAATTGACCCAAAAGAACTGACTTGACTTATCCACAGGTCAATGTACCATGGTGAATGACAAAAGTGTAATCTGTCCTGGAAGCACTGACACCCCCCCCCCCCACTCTCTCTCATCCATCCAGCCTTTAGTATGAGCACAAACAGTTGTGCCTGTTGGAATTTGGAAAGTTCTTTGGCATTATTTTCTTTTGCTTCATCTTTAGATCCTTTGTTACATGTCTCTAAGTTTTACCCTCAACTTATTCACAGCTCATTTCAAAATCCATAATATTGGCCCCAAAACCTGCCCTTATATATGAGGCTGACTTATAGTCAGGGGTGTGTGTGTGTATGTGTGTGTATGTGTGTGTGTGTGTATGACACTCCCTCCAGTGGTGAAAGCTGTAATGGCATTTAATTTTCCTTACCAATATACAATGGTTTTGGGTTGCGGGGTATGTGTGAGCTCAAGCCCATATTAGTCATTGGGTGGTGATGTGTATGAGCCTGTGTCAGTGCATCTGCAGGGATATGCCACAATTGGCTAATATGGGGCAGGATGATCTGTGGGAGCTCCAATCCATGGATAACTAGCCCACTGGTGCAGCAGGCTCAGTGTATTTTGCATGTAGTGTGTGTTGTTTTGTGATTGATCATTGGAGTGATTAATTTGCAAATCAGATTACTGAGGCACATATCTCTGAGGAACACCCATTGTGAAGAAAAAATGATTTAATTACAGGAGTACACATTCCCCTCAACACCTAGACTGACCTGAAGTGACAGAAAAAAATTGTACTTTTTGATATATTAGTTGTCTCTTAGGAACCATCAGCCTCAGAGTTACTTGTGAATAGGGAAGAGAGAAAGAGAGCTGATGACAAAACACTATAATAAGAAGGAACAAAAAACAAATTAAAATTTAAACTGACATGGTCAATATATAAAATATTTTCAGCTACTGATATATATATCAATATATATATAGATAAATGTATTCCCCATTGGCAAGGTTGTCAGCTTGTGTCCATCCATAGGGACAGTGCTCATCTCCATTACTAAGCTGAAGAGCCAACATTGTCAGACACTACTCTGTGATCATGTGGTCAGCATGATTACACAGAACGGTGTTTACCTTCTGACCAAAGTGGTACCTATTTATCTACTTGCATTTGCATGCTTTTGAACTACTTGGTTGGCAGAACCTGGGACTAGTGACAGGAACTCACCCCATCATGCAGCATCTGGGCCTCGAACTGCCAACCTGCTGATCTTGCAATCAATAAAGCCAGTATCTTAACTACTTGAGCCACTGTGTGTGTGTGTGTGTGTGTGTGTGTGTGTGTACACACACACACACCCCAAAAACCAAATGTTGTCAAGCTAAATTATTTATTAGGATCAACTAAACCCAATTACAAAATAGTTAGAAAGTTCTGACGGATATTTTTTTAAAGTGGAAGCTATATAAAAACAAAAATAGCAAAAAGTGTGAGTAAGAGTGGAGGCATGCGGGGGGGGGGGATCTTGGGTGGAATTTTCTTTGTTTATTTGTTTTGGCTGTCTAAAATAGAGGTTGACCAGATTAGATTAATCATCTGTATGCATTTTTGGCCTAAATACCTTTAAGGCATCAGAACCCATCTGATTCTGGAAACTAAGCAGAAGCAACCCTGGCTAGTACTTGGATGGAAGACCACCAGTGAATAACAAGTACTGTAGGTTGTATTTCCGAGGAAAAAATGGTAAATCCACCTCTGAGTATTCCTTGCCTAAGAAAAATCTATGAAATTCATGGGGTCACCATAGGTTGACAGGCACTTTAAAGATACAGGTGACACACATATACATCTTTGAGAGGTCCACCTTGCATGAAGAACAAGAACAATACAAAAAGAACTTATGAATAATTAGAAAGTAAAAGCAAGAAAATAATTAGAATGCACTGCAGAAATTATTTTCATACTCTTTACTTCCTATGTACCATTTCTTGAATTATCATATGTATTTGTTTATTTTGTTGGCTGCTTCTATAGTTAATTGTTGTAAAATATCAATGGGGGGACTATAAATTTATAATTAAAACTTTTTTTTCTTTTATGAACCATGATATTGTTTTGTTCAGGTTAGGGCTGTGGGATGTCTTTTGGAGACATCCTTATTATACACTTGTACTGAGAGTCGAAAATCATACTTAGGCTCTAAGCAATCCATGGGAGATCAAATTATCTCCTCTTGTTATTTCTTTGCAATTGGTATTCAGGGACTTGGGCCTTGGAAGATGGAGTTTCCATAGAGCCATCATAACTACTAGTTTTCATGGTTTTATAAAAGGGATGGGCATCTTGTATCACTCCAGATACAGGCCTAATTATTATTGTTAGCCACAATAGAGTAAACTCATTAAATCTATGAGATTTACATATGCATTAAATCCCCGTTCAAGAATTGATTCAATGGGTCTATTCTGGTTGGAACTAAACAACAGGATTCCAGTCACTGTTGGAAATAGTTATGTGATGATTATTCATTGTAGTTAATTAAACATATGGATTTTTGCTTTCTTCTCCCCTTTAAATTTCCATTTATGAGCCAAGAAATTTTCCATCTGCTTTGCCAGGTGTGTGAATTTTCAGATGGTTCATTTGCAAATGAACTAACAGTGTGGAACTTCCATTGGAAATTAAATGTTCTGAGCAGTTAAACAACAATTGAGTCTGCAAACTGGGTAACAAGTTTTGGACTACAGCTCCCATAGTCCCTCACACAGCTATGGGAGCTTTATTTAAAAAAAAAGGCAATATTTCCAAGCTCTGACAGATATGGATCAATACAACTGCACGAGTATTTGAAGTCTCTTCAGGGAGCTCGCTCTGAGGACTAGTATCACACCACAGTGTGTGTGTGTGTGTGCATGTGCACCTCCTGAGCTACACAGAGCACTTCTTCAGCATACCATTTTGGTTGTATGGCAACATGTAAAGAGCTGAACTGGAAAACTGATGCCAGCTTGTCTTCACTGTATCCTCAGACTATACCAAGGTACATTTCCCCTTTTCTGTATGTCATTTTGTGTTTTAGGGTTGACAAATTTGAATCCAGTAATTTGCAAAAACACCACCAGCACCACATCATTTCAACATCATTGTCAATGTGTATGTACCAATCTGCCCTTATTTAATATGATTTAAGATCTTAAACGAGGTGTCTTAAGCTAAATCCATGCTAGAGACAGACTCAATTGTACCTCGGCTGTTCAGCTGCTCAACTTATGTAAAGTACTGAAGCAATAAAGCAATAAAAATATCCAGAACATTGAATTCCCAGTGCCCTGTTAGTTCATTTGCCATTGGAATGGGTCAGACCTTGGAATGACTCTGTGTGAGAAATAAGATACTTTAATTATCTCACACTTGACATGTGGGGAGAACAATAAATATATTTCCCACCCTTCTTCAGGGATGAAAAAAACATGAAAGCAATTTATAACATTAGTTGAAAAGCAACTCTTCCCACATCCAAAAAATCCTTGGCTGTACATGCTACTTCTATATCAGCACTGCTGTTCCTTGCTAACTCTAAAAACCTGTCCTTGAAAATCAGGAGTTCAAGAGTAACACACCCTAGGGAGGGTTGTGTACAAATGGGAGGAACAATTTGTACTAGTTGCCCACTAGAGCTAGAAATTCTGTGCCTCAGTAGCTCTATCTCTTTAGGGTTGCTCTTTCCGTTGTATGTGTGTGTGTATATATGTATGTATATGCCTTCCACTTAACTGTTGATTTATGGTGATCCTATGAATTAGGCAAATAATACTCAGAGGTAGTTTTTCAGTTCCTTCCTCTGTATAATAATAATAATAATAATAATAATAATAATAATAATTTTTATTTATATCCCGCCCCTCTGCTAGGCAATCGGGGTGGCGTACAACAATTCAAAACATCAAAACAAATAAATCAGAATCAAATCCCTTCTCTCATCCCCCCCCCAAACATACTAACAAATTAAATAACAGTGATTAAAAATATACAATTTAAAAATACATGATTATCAATATCATTGTGGTCTTCCGAGGGCTACAAGGTGGGAAAAACAGTCCTCCACGGCCCCAGGACTCCGCTGCTCGCTGCGTGGATGGCTAATCAGAGTACATCATGGGCCATTTTCATTGGGGGCTGCAAGTAGAAAGGCAGTCCTCCACAGCCTCCAAAAATGCCCCCGCTCGCGGGGAGGATGTTGTCAGGTGGCGTTTTGTAGCCGCCGGTGCTCCTCCTGACAGCCACAGAGGCGGGAGGCTCAGGCCGCTCAGCTGGTCTTCAGAGGACTGCGTGATAAAAAACAAACCTCTGCAGCCTCCAAAAACGTCAGGCCAGGTATTCTGGAGGGGAGGGGGGAGTGCAAACACACCCACCCCAAGTCCCCTTCTCTGCCTCTGCTGTAGCCAAGATGGTCGGGCTGGCAACGTCCTTAAGAAGGCTCTCCAAGAGGCCAGATGTTCCAGAGGGGAGGGGGGAGTGCAAACACACCCACCCCAAGTCCCCTTCTCTGCCTCCGCTGTAGCCAAGATGGTCGGGCTGGCAGCGTCCTTAAGAAGGCTCTCCAAGAGGCCAGATGTTCCAGAGGGGAGGGGGGAGTGCAAACACACCCACCCCAAGTCCCCTTTTCTGCCTCCGCTGTAGCCAAGATGGTCGGGCTGGCAGCGTCCTTAAGAAGGCTCTCCAAGAGGCCAGATGTTCCAGAGGGGAGGGGGGAGTGCAAACACACCCACCCCAAGTCCCCTTCTCTGCCTCCGCTGTAGCCAAGATGGTCGGGCTGGCAGCGTCCTTAAGAAGGCTCTCCAAGAAGGCTCCTTAAGAAGGCTCTTAAGGAGCCTTAAGAAGGCTCTAGTATTTGTAGGCAGTCTCCCAACTGAGTACCTTCAGGGCTGACCCTGCTTAACTTCCAAGATCAGATGTGATCTGGCATCTGTGGGTTATTAAGGCCTTAACTTTCAGTTGTGCTAGTCTGTAATTTGGAGTATATCTATGTATTTAGCAATCTCCAGCTAGACTTCTTTGCATATTTTAGAGATTAGGTGCAGAATGGGGTGAAGATTGGAAGTTTTGATTTTAGCCAACTGGCTTCTCTCAAATTTGAGAATCAGAGTTGAACATTTTAGAGGGGTTTTTTTTTTTTTTTTTGGAAGAATATTTGTATTTCTTACTAAAATCCAAATCAATTTATATTTGATTTAGTTGATATCTTATCACTGGTTGTTGCACTTCCCATTTTTGTAATTGTGAGCAATTCAAAAGAGAATGGCAAGTATTTCTAGGCTAGATCCTGATAGCTGCCAGATATAAATGGTGGTCATACCAGTCTTCTGGCAAGAATTATGCATTACTTGTAAAATTCTTTGAGTTATAGTTTCTGCTTCAGATAGAAAATGCTATCAAAATATTTCTGTAGACAAGCAAAGCATCCTTCCTTTGCAGTTGGAATGACACATTACAGTATTTTACATTTTTATTCATGATATGTTTATTTTTATTTGTAATATAAATCAATGTCTAAAATAAATTCATCTTTTTTAAAAAGCCAGTTTGACAACAAATACTGCAATACTAGTTTGTTTTAATACTACCTGGAAATCACCTTGTTATTCATTATTATTCCAGATGGAGTCTGACTTAGACAAGCAAGATAGTTCGCTGACTGACAATGGGCCACAGTTTTTGGATGGGCCTTATGAAGCCACTGTTCCTGAAATGTGCTCCAAAGGTATTGCATACTATACTTTTTGCTTTTCTACTGCGGCTGCCTTTGTGCTTATTAAATAAGTCATCACTACCAGAGTATGTCTTTTAAAGAATTGAAATAAATATATTCTCAACTTTAAAATGAGTGTCCCTCAGTACCCAACAAGGCAATACCTCTGCCTTCACTGCTTTCCACATTCTTTCTTTCTGAAACTTCTGCTTATCTAAACTGCCCAATACCACAGGGACAAAGGATGCTGTGGTATATTGGGTCAGTATTTAATCAAATCATTAATTAATTAATATCTCACCTTTGTCCCAGCAGGAGATTCATGGCAGCATAAAGCGCATTTTTAAAAACTCTTAGTACTAAAATTAAAACATAACTAAACTAAATTTCTGTTTAAAAAACACATTATAACCAAGCTGAAAACAGCATCAAAAAGACACTTAAAATAGAGTAAAATAAAAACACTACACCTCCACTAAAAGCTCCAACTGCCACAACCTATTATAAACTCATTGCTTCCTTAAATCTTTTAAAAAGTCTTTATCTGGACATGCAAAGATAGCAGGGAGGGGGTCTTCCACAATTTGGGAGCAAACATAAGAAGGTTCTCTTCCATGTCCTCACCAAATGTGCCTGTAATGTGGTAGGACTGAAAGAAAGCAGTTTCGGACAGTCTGGATCCAAGCCGTTTGGATTGTTTGTCAATAAGCGGGGTACAAATAATAATAATAATAATAATAATAATAATAATAATAATATAGAGCTTTAAAAAAACAAACAAACAGCACTTTGAATTCTCTCCAGAAATGGATTAGCAGCTAGTGGAGTTGTTTCACCAAGAGGGTTACATGTTCTCTATAACCTGTCCCAGCCAGCAATCTGGCTGCAGCATTTTGGATCTACTGAAGTTTTTGTTGTTGTAGCCTAAAGTGGGAAGACTGTGACCCCTGGACCCCACTTTTGTGGCCTCTAAAGTTGTTCACCAGTCCTTCCAAAAGTCCCCAACCACACTCTTTTTAAATAATCAGCATGACTCTGGGGATTTTTTTCTTTGATTGAAAAACATACAGAAAATCTCCCCAAACACACAGAAGCAACACCATTCTTTCAGAAACTTCAGTTATCCTCAAATTTCTCAATTTTATTATTTTGTCCAACAGGATGTGATGCAATGTCACTTCTGGTTACCATGTTAAGAGGGAATACACTAGAAAATGGAAGTAGTTGGACTTGTTGAAGGGCCTGTGCAGGAATTTTTAACCCCTTACACACAGTGTTCATGTCTGATCTAGCCAAATAATATCTATGCTGATGTACAGTGGATCTTTATGATCTGCAGTAGATATACTGTCACATATATTTTGTGAAGTGAATGCCAAGAATTTCATTTAGGATCCTGTATTACTTTGCAAGTAAATATATGCTCAAAATTCTGCAGCATAGACTCCAACCATACATGGAGAGAGAAATTCCAGAGGTGCAAGCAGGATTCAGAAAAGTAAGGGGCACTAGGGATCACATTGCAAACATACAATGGGTAATGGAGCGCACCAAAGAATTCCAAAAAAGAATCAACATGTGTTTCATAGACTACGGCAAAGCATTTGATTGTACAGATCATGAAAAATTAAAGATTGCACTCAAAAATATGGGGGTGCCACTACATCTGATAGTTCTGATGAGGACTCTGTTCCAAGGACAAGAGGCCACCGCCAGAAAAGAATTCAGGGAAACAGAGTGGTTCCCAATAGGCAAAAGAGTCAGGCAACATAGCATCCTATCACCCCACTTGTTCAACTTATATGCTGAAAACATCATGAGAAAGGCAAAATTAGAATCAGAAAAAGGAAAAGGAAGCAACATTAACAACCTAAGATATGTGAACAACACCATAATATTAGCAGAAGATATTCAGAAATTGGAACTGTTAATAAGAAAGGTCAAAGATGAAAGTGCAAAGACAGGTCTGCTGCTGAACATAAAGAAAACAAAAATAATGACCACAGAAGAAATACACAAATTCAATCTAGACAACGAGGAAATTGAAATAGTTAAAGAATTCCCATATCTAGGATCAAACATTGACCAGAATGGAGACTGTAGTCAAGAAATAAGAAGACTAGGAATGGGAATGGCAGCTATTAAAGAACTGGAAAAGATACTCAAAAGCAAAGACTGAGCACCAAAGTCAGAATAGTTCAGGCCACTGTATTCCCAATTACCATGTACGAATGCAAGAGCTGGACAGTGAAGGAAGCAGACAGAAAGAAAGTCAAGTCATTTGAAATGTGGTGCTTTAGAAGAGTACTTAGGATACCATGGACAGCCAAGAAGATAAACAAATGGGTTCTTGAACAGATCAGACCAGGGCTCTCCTTGGAAGCAAAGTTGATCAAGTTGAGACTATTGTACTTTGGCCACATAATGAGAAGGCATAGATCACTAGAAAACACAATAATGCTAGGAAAGGTAGAGGGTAGAAGAATGAGAGGAAGACCACAAACCAGATCAATAGACTCAATCAGGGGGGTTATAGGGAATGGCTTGCAGGATCTGAGCAAGGCAGTGGAAGATAGGGATTCTTGAAGATATCTCATCCACAGAGTTGCCATGAGTCAGAACTGACTTGAGGGCAGATAGCAACAACAACAACAAATGCCACCATACCAGAGTGCTTTAACAGTAGTGGTTGGCAGGGAATTGTACTAGATGATTCTTGAGTCCATCTAATAGTATGACCTCTTCCCACACCCACTTTTGAGTTCTGCTAACCTTTTGCTCAATCTAACAAAATATCAGAAGTTCCATAGTTCATGATACACAAATCACAATTCAAGTCTCATAGTTCAAGATACCTATACCAAAAATGACTTTTCTCCTAATATCTATATCCATCCCTGTACTTTCTTATCAAGACAGAACATCTTTAGGTTCTATAGTAAAATATTTAACCCCAAGTGAGATTCAAGCACCAATAAATGTATTACCATTAATATATATTAGTTTTACTACATTTTGTTAGTGCCCCCCTCAAATAGAATTTAAATTTTATTCAGATATCCAGTGCAGATACTACATTAACTGAAAGTGCAACAGTAAATAGCCTCTTTTGCAAATACAAGGCTATAGATTTCCCTCCAGAATTCAGTAGCTTGCATGAAGCACAAGCCATATACCTTAAATGTCTGCAAATCTAATATACCCCTGAAAATGTATAAGATTTGGTTGCAGTAGTTATACAAGCTTATATTCAACCCTGCTGAAATATAATTTATAACTTTCTTCACATGATGTTCCAGTACCTTCCATGGTATTTGTCCATATTGTTTAATTATTTCTATTTTCTAGCAAAACTCAAAAGATTGTTATTTCAAAAATGTTTATCCTAATCTGTGTGTAAGAGCTTCTAGATTATATTCATGGCTGCCCTGCACTCCCATATTCTGTCATCAAAATCATTGTGGAATATAATTTATTCTGAGAGATAGGGATTAGCCCAAGGTCATCCAACAAACTAACACTTCTCAGTTGAAGTCGTTTCTAAACGTCTAGCTTAGTGCTAAATCCATTGTCCCATTCTAGGAAGAAATGTAGAATGCAAATGAAAGAATGAATAAGTGAGTGAATGAATGAATTATGTTACACCTTCGTAGAGTTGATTCACCAAGATCAGTGAGACTTAATGTTTTGAAGTTCCATTCATTTCTAAGGCTCCACTCTAACTGGAACTAACGTGATATTTAACTCATACATTTTGCATTCTTTCTTTTGATATACAAGTTTAGATATATTTGAAAATTATTAGAAATAATGTTTGAAAACTGTTGGAGGTACAAATTTTGTGTCATTATTCATTTATCTTTGTCAACATTTTTGTGATTACTACTTTTGGGGATAGGTAAGAATTTAATTTCAGTTCAGTTCTGATAAATTATCATGATCCATTAATTTCTTCAATTTGATTGGGGGAGAGTGACAGAAGTCATATCATAGATTCATTCATCAAGACCCATGGATTTCAAATACTTAACTCTTAAAAAGCTGAATTTGTATTTCTGTGTATTCAACCACATCACTACCAAGTTAAAGTTGCCATCTCATTTTTCTGACAGGTTCCTCATTTTTAATAGTTACATGCTGGACTGACACAATTCCTCATGCTAGCAGGAGCTATACTTACTAAATTTAATCTCCACCAACTTCACATCCCTGCCAAATCATGACCAATTAACCTATTTACAAGCAGAACAGCATCCAATGCAACTTAATCAAATAATTGATTAACCGGTGCAGAGTAGACAAAAAGCAAAAAATATGCAAAGCACCAATGACTCAAAGATTCATACACAGCCTCCTAGGACAACCACATAATCTTGCACTAAACTGGGGGTGGGGGCAGGAAGGGAGCTGCTGCAGAGACAGAGGCCTGAACAAGAAGCAGACCAGGCTTAAATAGCCTTGACTTCTATTCAACATGCAGTAAGGCAGGACGTAGAACCAATTTGTATCTCCCTCCTTTCTTGCCCTCTCTGCAAGTGGCATTTCCAAACCCGAGTGGAGCACTGGGCAGGGAACACAATTTTATTAATGAATTTTCAAATAAAATAAAATAAATCAACAAATATTCAGTCAGTTAACATCACACAGAAGTTAGTCTTTTTATATTTCCTCAGGTGAGTGCAAGCATATGCAAAGAGCACATCAATCAAGAGACTTTATATCCAATATATATTTTATATCCAATTACTTGTAATTAAATAATTAAGAGATGCAACTTTAAATTAAGAGATACAACTTTAAGTAATTAAGAGATATAACTTAAAAGAGCAGGTATCATCCTTAGGATTATCTATTTTAGTAAAGGTTCTCTGCCTTGCCAAACTTGTAATTCCATCCAGATATATTTAAGAATGCTTGCTGTTATTTCAATCAATTAAATGATTGTATAGGAGATGAGACATAGTACAAAGGGGAGGGGGTTATGCCTTGAAAACAGTGATCTTCTCTATGATAGTTTTAGACCATCAACTAAAAGTCCTCAGGGTGTTGCTGACCCTGTCAGTGAATCAGTGAATTTATGAGTGAAACATCCAGTAGCATAATGTATGGGGATAAGATGTGATAATGTGATTCTATGACAGAAAATTATGGAAAGTGGCTGTAGGTCTTGTTTTCCTCAAGAGAAAAGTTGATTTATATTTTATTTGGAAGTTAAGTAAGAAATAAGTTAGACATTAGATTGTTTTTAAAAAGAATTTACTGAAGATTTCCTTCATGGTATAATCTTTCTGAAGGCCCTTAGGAATGGTGTTCAGATTTAGATCTAGGACATGGCCAGCTCCCAAGCATAGATGAAATTGTTTCTGTGGATGGATTATACTATCTGTTCTGTAGCATCAAATGTTCATTACAAACCTCAAGGATACAAAAACCTATCATAACCCTGTTGTGCGTCCTGAATGCATTGCTTGTCTTGGGTTTCTCTCTTTTAAACTACATACAAGCATTACATTAGCGATTGATACAGTACTCTTGCTTTGTTTTTTATATGGAATCCTTTATTGTTCTTGCGGTTGTGTGTGTTTTAAGTTGTTTCTGACTTATGGGGACTCTAAGACAAACTTATCATGGGGTTTTATCACAAGATTTCTTCAGTGGAGGCTTGCCTTTGCCTTCCTCTGAGGCTGAGAGAATGTGATTTGTTCAAGGTCATACAGTGGGTCTCGATGGACAATAAGGGCTTTGAACAACGATCTCCAGAGTTGTTGTCCAACACTCGAACTACTACCCGACACTGACTCCTTAAATCTATATTATAGCCAGTGAAAAACTAAGAGAGCAGCTCACAGTGTACAGTGTACTTATACAGATGTAAAGGGATGACCAATAAGAGTGAAGGAATTGAATAAATTTTGAAAAAATATATATATTAAAAAATAATCAGCTTTTTTAGAGAAAATAAATAGGTGAATACTGAAATCTACTAAACTGTGGGATTGTTAGAATTCACTCATTTATTTCCCATAAACATTGGCATCTGTTGCACCAGCACAAAGAAGTCTGAATTCCATTTTTTGGATAACAAAATGGCCACAACTTTATTTATCTGTACAGGGTCTGAAACAATAACTTTACAGCCAAAAATCTTCACTTTATTATAACATCCTCCATGACACATGTGTACGTGTGCATGCCATAATTCCTGACCTACAGAGCTGTTATTTCTAACCTCTCAGCTGCCAAATGGAAAATGGCTGCCTCCACAAGGCAGATGGGGATTAAATAAGCACCCAAATCCCACCCAAAATCTTGTGAGACTATCCAGTCTCACAAGATTATGTGGGCTGCTGGGGGATCTCGTGAGATCCCCCTGATTGGTTGGGAGCCGAAGGGAGGGTGGGACCTCCAGCCCTCCCAACCAAACATGCTGTCGGCCTCCTAATATGGCCAGCACAAGAGAAGACCCCTCCCGACGCGTCGGGGGGGGGGGGTCTTTGCACCAGCACAAAGAAGTCCGAATGCTATTTTTTGGATAACAAAATGGCCACAACTTTATTCATCTGTACAGGGTCTGAAACAATAACTTTACAGCCAAAAATCTTCACTTTATTATAACTTCCTTCTTGACACATGTGTATGTGTGCATGCCATAATTCCTGATCTAATCCTCACCATAATCATGTCAAGCCATCAGGGATAAGACATGCCTCCAACCAAACATATGTCAACAAGGGTCACACATAAGTTGCCAAACATGTAATCAAATCATCCCCTGCCATCCAAATTTTGACGTCATCTCCATGATTGATGATGTAAGAGAATTTGAAGCTGACGATGTAAACCATTCATCCCTCTTAAATGACCAAATATTGAAGAATCAGATATCCAATTATCCCCTGGGGGGGGGTCCCTGCCCCGCCAAGCCGAGACAAGTTAATTGCATAATAATGACTAGAAAACCCTATTCTAAGTTGTGACAAAATCAGGGATCAAAGAACTTGCAACAAACAGTTGTGCTTGAATTATTAACAGATGAATGACAATACCAATTATCTCACATTCCAAACCAGAACTGCAGCATCCTCAGGGAGGGTGAAAAACCCAAGTTACAATAACTATGGGAAAATTCCCTCTCAGCCCCCAAAGGTGACCAGCAAAATCCTGAGGGTAAGAAAAACAACATACAGAGCCGAGGGTGGGTGGGTTGGGTCTCTCGGCTGTCAAATGGAAAATGGCTGCCTCTATGAGGCAGAGGGGGATTAAATAAGCACCCAAATCCCGCCCGAAATCTTGTGAGACTATCCAGTCTCACAAGATTATGTTGGCTGCTGGGGAATCTCATGAGATCCCCCTGATTGGTTGGGAGCCAAAGGGAGGGTGGGACCTCCAGCCCTCCCAGCCAATCATGGCATCAGCCTCCTAATATGGCCGGTGCAACAGAAGGCCCCTCCCGATGGGTCGGGGCAGGGGGCCTTTGCACCAGCACAAAGAAGTCCGAATGCCGTTTTTTGGATAACAAAATGGCCACAACTTTATTCATCTGTACAGGGTCCGAAACAATAACTTTACAGCCAAGAATCTTCACTTTATTATAACTTCCTTCTTGACACATGTGTATGTGTGCATGTCATAATTCCTGATCTAATCCTCACCATAATCATGTCAAGCCAACAGAGATAAGTCATACCTCCAACCAAGTATATGTCAACAAGGGTCACACATAAGTTGTCAAACATGTAATCAAATCATCTCCCCGTCCAAATGTTGACGTCATTTCCATGATTGATGATGTAAGAGATTTTTTAAGCTGACAATGTAAACCATTCATCCCTCTTAAATGACCAAATATTGAAAAATTAGATATCCAATTATCCCCTCGGGGGGTCCCTGCCCCACCACAGGAGGGGGCCAGCCTAGCTTGGCATCCTCCCTCCGTAGGACCCATTTAATGTGAGAGACAATGGAGTCCAAGTATACATCACGGCCTACCGGGGAGAGATGAAACCCATCACCCCTGTACAGATGTGGCAAATCAACCCTAATCTGGTCATGCTCAACACATGAGGCCCCCAAAACTTCCAACCTCCTCAAAACACCACTATTCAACCAGCGACGAGCCGCGTTAATAGCAGAATCTTTCCTTGCACCAGGCCAAGTTCATCACAGCAAAAGCTTGGTCCATAACAGAACAATCCCCGGTAACCGTCATCATACTTCCTGCAGGTCCACCATGATCCTTTGGACTAACTGCAAAAATGATCTTGACCAAATCATTCTCACCCAGGTGAATGAGGAGTATCTGGGGAGATGGCAAGGTAACAGGCAACTTGATAATTCGTGGAAGAAGGGCCCCCCATAGCATGCCTCTCCGCCCAAACCAATGGATGCGCCCAAATTGCTTTAGACCCAAGTTTGTATCTCAGACCGACTGGATAGCATGCCGTTCGGCCCAAAAGACCAAGCTGTGACCAACAATCCAGACATCACCCTGTTCTCCACCTGCTCAATGGAAAACACACATTAGAACATTGAGGCACAATTGTATTGGCCCCCGGAACTAGAAATCAACATCTAACCAGCCTAAGGGTGAGTGTAAGTTTTAAATGCTCCAGAGTGCCATCGCCCAATACATCAGATCACAGCATCACTTAGGCCGTGAGCTGCTGCAGCCATGGCAGCTCCAATCCAAAATGAGTGAAAAGAAAATTGGGCCGCTGGTAAGCCCGCATGCTTCAGAGTCTTCCGCAACACTGCTCAAAATTGAAACTGCATCAACGGAAGGCCCGAGACATGCAAAAACAAATAACCAGGGGATGCTGGGTACAGCCCGAGGTAATCTGTCAAAGCCGTTACTGGGCAGATCTGGCCCTTAGGAGCCCGATATAAAACTATGGTTTGACCCCTAGCCTGCTGGTTCGTCTTTGAGCACCTAAAACACAATTTCAGGCCCTGCCCCAAAATTTGAACGTCAGTTAACAACATTGCCCTGCCTGACATATCCAAGCGAGAACTGGGGACGAGCTTGCTAATTCTGGTTGCACCAAAAAAGGCCAAAGAAAAAACAACCCAAAACAAGGTAACCTCCTCTAGTGAGGAGGACACCACTTGTAGGGAATGCCAAATCTGTATAAGGACTGAATCCGTCACTTGCATGTGGGTATCGCATGCCACAGGGAGCTCCCTTGACCAAACCTCCAATGCCTTCCAAACCCTAAAATCCACAGTAGGATCTAGGAAACCCCCCGCCCGGGAGTAAAAAACCAGCGCTGCCAACCTGTCCCCTAATGATAACCGGAGAGAACCCAGACTGTCTTCGTGGCATGGTATAGGCGAGCATAAAAAGCCCATCCAGGAACTACCACTTTGCAAGCAAAATTCAGGAAACCTGTTTGAGATTGAAAGTAATGCAACATGGCCTTATTCTTACCTCTCATTGCCCTTACCTGTTGTCTCATTAGGTCCAATTTTTCATTCAGGAGGTGAGATAAACCCTCGATTGTATCAAGCTCAATGCCTAGAAAGGTTAATCGGGTGGCAGGGCCCTTCGTCTTCTCGTTAGCCAAAGGCACTCCCATCTCATCCATCAAAGCTTGAAAAGCCGACAAAGTGTCCCAGCACATTGCCATGCTGGGGGCCCCAGCAAACAGAAAGTCATCTAAATAATGTGTAATTGCAGGATTGCCAGACTTCTTCATGGCATACCAGTGCAAGAAGGTACTAAACTTCTCAAAATCTGAGCAAGAAATGGAACAGCCCATTGGCATCGCCTTGTCAAAATAGTACATTCCTTCAAATTGGAAACCCATCAAGTCAAAATCTTCAGGGTGTACTGGAAGTAGCTTGAAGGCAGATTTTATATCATATTTTGCCAAAGGAGCTCCCTTGCCCAAAGCTCTAACCATTTGCACTGCTGAGTCAAATGATGCATATTTCACAGATGCCAATGTTGGGTCAATAGCATCATTCACGGACTCCCCTTTGGGATAAGAAATATTGTGAATAAACAATACTCACCTGGTGTCTTCTTGGGTACCACACACAGTGGTGACAACCATAATGTTGGCATTGGCAATTTTTATGGGGCCCAGATATCCACCCTGCTGCCATCTCTTTGGCCAGCTTGTCCCTAACAATCCCCGGTAACTCCCTCACTGAACATGCATTAGGTGTAAAACGATAAACTCTTAAACCAGAATATGGAATGTGAAAACCATGTGTAAAACCATCAAGTAAGTACTGGGCTGAATCTCACTTAGGATAAACCCTCAACCAAGCAGTTAAAACATCCAACCTAATGGGTGTTGGTGCTTTTCCCTCCAGCTGGGGTAGCGTGAGGGGCGGCTCCAGCTCCAGTCCATTTACCTTTGAAGCAAGTAGTGCTGGGGTGATTCCCTCCTCAGGTGCCACAGTGGTATTCAAACTTGCAGGTCTGCCACCTGCACTTACCTGCATTAAACTCCCAGCAGACTCCTGGTAATCTCTTTTTTCCCATGCCAGGCCTTTCCACCCCCACTTGACCTAAGGCTCCTACTGTAGCACTCCTTTGGTCATGCCTACCTTGCCAATCAGGGGCTGCTCCACCTGGACCCGTTACCTGAGTCTGAATCACCCCAGCTTCCTCTGAGGGTGTGCTCAGTGAAACTGAGGGTGAACTCTCAACTTTGCTGCCCTGGCCAACTTGAGTCCCTCCAGCCAAGTGTGAGGCAACTGGAGCTTGGCTGTTATGCTGCAAGGTGGAGGAAGCACCTCCCACCACATTGCTCTGTACTTCTGGGGCTCCCGCAGCCGGCCCGCTGGCCTGGCCTGAAGCCACTGCCTGCTGTACCACCATATACAAACCAGCCAATGTAGGCTGCACAGATACAGAGGATGCTGCTCCCTCCTGTACCAAACCTGGAACCTTTTTCATAAGCTTCATCACATCAGCTACAGTTGGATGCCCGCCCACCATAGCTGTAGCATCTACTGGACCATGTGACATGTCACCCACAGTCATGCCAGGTGAGGGTACCTCCTACGCCTGTGTAGCTTGTAGCCCCACCACTTGCACCTCATTTGAGGACCCCGCGCTTGAGGCTGGAGGGGCCGAGGTTCCAGAAATACCCCCCTGCACCCCCTCTGAGCTAGTTGCTCACAAACAGCCACACATGCTGCCATTGTACGTCCCAACTGATCCAGGTGGGCAACAATATCATCCTCACGACCCTGGGCCTTGGCTGAATGCTTGGGTGCCAGCTGGCCAGTACCAGATCCAGCAGGCGCCACACACCACTTGGATTGCAATTTGCTTCGTGGCATGAGGAAAAATTCCCTCATTAGAATTAACAAACCCTGGGTTATATTGTTCTAAGCAAGGACAAGAACCTTTTAAACCAGTCACAGACCAATGAGGAAAGATTTCTCCTTTAAAATCAACAAGCCCTGGTGGCTACAGTGCCCCAAGCAGGTACCAAAACCCCTCTACAATCACAGAGCAATGAGGAAACAATTCCTCCTTTAGAATTAACAAGCCTCAGTGTTTAAAGCAGGGGTTAAAAAGCCTCCACAAGTCACAGACCAATGAGGAAAAACTCCTCCTTTAAAATTAACAAGCCCTGGTGGCTACAGTGCCCCAAGCAGGGACCAAAAACTCTCTACAAATCACAGAGCAATGAGGAAAAAATCCTCCTTTAGAATTAACAAGCCCCAGTGTTTATAGTGTCTGAAGCAGGGACTAAGAAGCCTCCACAAGTTGCAGACCAATGAGGAAAAAAACTCCTCCTTTAAAATTAACCAGCTCCGGTGGCTACAGTGCCCCAAGCAGGGACCAAAAAACTCTCTACAAATTGCAGAGCAATGAGGGGAAAAATTCTCCTTTAGGATTAACAAGCCCCAGTGTTTATAGCATCCCAAGCAGGGACTAAAAAGCCTCCACGAGTCACAGACCAATGAGGAAAAAAATCCTCCTTTAAAATTAACAAGCCCCAGTGGTTTTATCATCCCAAGCACGGACTAGAACCCTTTCCATAAGTCGCAAACCGATGAGGAAAATACACCTCCCAAAAAACAAGAAGTCCCCCGGTGGTTCCAATGCCCCAAGCAGGGACTAGAACCATCCATACAAGCCTGAAAGCAAAGCTCACACCGCTCAAGCCCTGCTGGCTCTTCTCCACTTGGCTGCCGATCCTCTCTCTTGGCTGCCGAATGGAAAATGGCTGCCTCCATGAGGCAGAGGGGGATTAAATAAACCCCCAAATCCTGCCGGAAATTTTGCAAGACTATCCATTCTCATGAGATTATGTGGGCTGCTGGGGGATATTGCGAGATTCCCCTGATTGGTTGAGCCGAAGGGAGGGCGGGACTCCCAGCCCTCCCAACCAATCATGGCGTCGGCCTCCTAAAATGGCTGGTGCAACAGAAGGCCCCTCTCGACACATCGGGGGGGGGGGTCTTTGTATGAGTAGTCATTGCAGTAACACATTATTTCTACTTCAGAAGTGGGTGAGGGGACAAAAACATCTGAAACATGCAAAATAAGTACCTTTATATTTTTTTAATTTCATTTTTAAAATAGAAAGCCAGAATCCAATGGATTCTGTCAGAAGACTCAGGAATGTCAGTATGTGGATGATGGGTGTTGCAGTGATTCTCATTGACACCCAGCAGAATCTGCAGGACAAGCTGGCTGCTGTGATCCACAGTCACTTTGTATCTCTTACCATCAACTAGCTGAGCTTTTCTTCTTCAGGATCTTGTCTTCCTCAGACAAGAAGACACAAAGTCCAAAAAGTATAGTTTTATTAATGCATATAAAAGAAAAATAAGATAACTAAGTAAAATCCATTGTGATGAACTTATCCAGTTCAGCCATGAGAGATTACATATTTAGCAGATCCAAAAGCATAGGATCCCAACTTGTTGTAGTTGAAAGTTAAGAAGAAGCTACAGATCCATGTTTCCAGATCCAGGAGCTACATTGTAAAAGCAGTATAAACATACTCAAAAACTAAAAGCTAACTCCATGGTTAAAACCACTGCTGGACACACACACACACAGTGTTTATAAATATAAACAAACTAGACAAAGGAATCTCTACGCCCTTCCCATATTCCACCTTCTGGGTGTTAACCTTATGCTCATTGGATAATGCCTGTATGATGTGTATTAACTCAGCCCCTTGCTGTCTATCATCCCCATGTGACTGCTTTTCTCATGATCTAAAGTTGTTTTGTATTTGCTATCTCTTTCCCAGCTAAATCTGTCCATGTTATGACTTCTTGGCCATCTGGGTTGAGTTCTCTTGGTTCTCTAGATGTTGTTCTCATGAGGAAAATTCCACACACACATTTCTACATTTCACCTTTGACTGTATAACCCAGGGGTAGGCAACCTTTCCCCTTTAAGAGCCGAGGGACTTCAGCTCCCAGAAGCCTCAGCCATGTTGGCCAATAGTCCCATGTTGGCCAACAGCTCCTGGGATTCTGGGAGCTGAAGTCCCTCGGCCCTTAAAGGAGAAAGGTTGCCTACCCCTGGTATAACCAACCCATCCATATTCCAACAATCTCCTCCGAAATGTATAGATGTGTGAGGCACACTATTTTTTTTGTTGTGCAACTATCTTAGCACAATGGCTAGTCCTGTACACTTAAGGTGACATCCCAATCTGTTGTAACAATTGTTTATATTGTTCTATCTCTAGAAACTTTGTTAATATATCTATAGTGTTGTATTTCATTTTTTTATATTGTAGGCACACAATTCGATTTTAAACTAACTCCCTGACATTCTGATCTGCACTTTACATTTTTTGTTTCTGTCATAACAATGCATGTCTGTGAATTTCCATATATGATAACTGATAATTCACAATTTAAATCTTGTAACAACTGTTTAATCCACTCTATCTCATTTAATGCTATACATTTGGTTTTATTAGCACTTAAAGCTATATATCCTTATTTTCACTCCTCCAAACTATTGAGCTTTCTCCACACTTGATCAACAATCCTGTAACTGACTTTCTGTCATGCAACTTTGAAGCAAATGAACTATTTATAAAACACTCTAACCCAATATGGCTGTTTTAAATCACAAACCCCTTCCTGTTTGTTCTCCTTCAAATAATCTCATCAAATGATTCATTGCTGTCTAATCTTTTATCTTTAAACAATTTATTCTCTTATTAAAACTCCTATTGCAAACACAATGTCTATTCTATTATTGTTAACTATAAACATAAAACTTTCAACAATGTTTTATTGTATATATCTGGATATTCAAAACCCCTTGTCATTTTACTCCAAACAAAACCTATTGACTTTAATCCTATCATTATCTATGCATTTTGCAAGCTACACCTTTTTTTAATCCTTCTATGCTGACTCAATAAACATTTTTTATAAGTAGTCCATTGTATCTCAAATCTAAGATAAGATCTCAAAAATCAAAATCTGTAATAATAAATCTCTCTAGACAATTCCTCCTTTGTCTGGATCTCTTGAATCTAAACAACCAAAATGCCATCTCTCTCTCTCTCTCTCTCTCTCTCTTTTTTTTTTTTGGAAACACAGGTATCAGCATTTAAATAAGCAATCTCAAAAACAAAATGTTGCACCTACTGGCCCCTCCTTGTTGTTAAAGTCTATACCAGTCACAAGCTCTCAGCCTTGGACTAAATGTTTTTTAAACCTTTGTTGAGCAAATCCTTTTGCTATTAACCTAGCTTTGTATTTTTGTTTGTCATCAGGCATGTTCTTTCTTTGTATATCCATTTGTATCAAATCACTTTGTGATCTTTAGGTCTATCTACCACTTTAAACACCTCTTTGTTAACTAAACATTTGAACTCGTACTACACTGCAGAATATCATTTCTCACTTTCCTTAACAGGAAAAAAACTTTTTAAATTTCTGAAACTTCCTGGTTCACCAGCCACTACTATATAAACTCTTGTTTTCTATATAATAAATGTGTCAGGTAATTTTTGCACTGTATGAATTCTCCTTGATATAAAATTTATTGTTTTCCCTCTCTCATCTTTTGTGTCTGAACTTGTGTGTCCTTTTCTCTCATTTTTTGTTTGTTGGTCTTGTCTGCATTGACTGATCTGAAGTGTTTCCCTCACTTCCACAGGACACTGATTAATGTTTGTAGTTTGTCTGCCCCTCCATTTCTGGCACTTGTGTTTTAACTATCTCATCCTCAGTAAAACTTTTTGTTTGAATGTAGCTTTTCTCAACCTGAATGTTTTTCAAAATTGGTATTCTTGGAAATTAAACATTTTCCCACCACCAAGGTGAAATCTTTAACTGTTTTCTGAATATTCCACAGACATCACTCTGTGGCTCTTTAGTTCATTTTTTTCCTTTTTAAAACATGCTGGCACATATATATTTGTATACTTCCCAAAAACTGTCAGTTACTTTAAATTTAGTGGTTTCCCATATAACTTGTGAAATAGTGATGGATTTCTTTCTTTCTCATCCAGTTTCTTAAACTGGGAGACAAGAATTCTCCTTTCCAGTCTGTGATCAAAGACCCTACTTTGTAATCAAATTTTCTTTCATTCATGTTTACCCATTGTTTAAAACTTTTAATTGTATCACTTCTCTGTTTCAAAACTCTGACATATGAAAAATGTGGAAAATCTATCCACAATCACTAAGAAATATTTGTTGTCACCTGGTGACACACCTTTATTTATTTATTTATTTATTTATTTTGCTTATCAGCATGGACCAACCTCAACAGGTCATTTTAACAATTCTCTTGCTCTGGTTTTGTCACAGGAAAAGCCTTGACTTTTACTCTGTGGCAAACCAAATATCTGCCAAATGATTTGTACCAGGGGTAGGCAGCCTTTCCCCTTTAAGGGCCGAGGGACTTCAGTTCCCAGAATCCCAGGAGCTATTGGACAACATGGGATTATTGGCCAACATGGCTGAGGCTTCTGGGAGCTGAAGTCCCTCAGCCCTTAAAGGGGAAATGTTGCCTACCCCTGATTTTTACAATGAGATTTGCACAATTTTAATATTCAGGACCTATATCTCCCAGCTTAAACAAGCTACTGAATCCTATGTGCCCTAGGATTCTATGTTATTGATGTGCATAACCAGAATGCAATGATTCATTTTCCACACCTGCACATTTAGCATTTTTTTCCACTTTGTATGAAATACATATTCTCCTTTTTTAATAGCTTTTTTACACACCTCCCCATCCAGGGTGATTTTACATGTATCCCCCATAAAACTCAGTATATATCCTGACACGCTAACTAAACAGTTTTGTAAATCAGGTACACATAAAACATTTTCAAAGTTTTCTTTACCAACACTTGGTATGAAGACATTCTCTATTTCTTTGACATCTCTTACCCCTCCATCAGCTAGATCAAAATCTTTGATACTGGAGGATTTCTTACTTTTCAGCAAATCTGCATTATTTATCATATGCCTGGTTGTCCCAGAATTTTAGAATCTATTTTGTCCTTAGGTTTTTATCATCTGTTGAGTCACACTGTCACAGCTCTGTGTAACAGCTGTATTTCCTTTGTTTTCCCCAAAGTCTCTGGATTCTTGTTGATTGTTGTCAGCTGTAAACTTCCTGCATTGTCATTTTTAAATATCCTGTTCTGCTGCAGTAAAAGCATCGTTTTCCCCATGTATCAGTGCCTTTTCCGGACACATTTCTTTTGAAACCTCAGGTGCTGTCCTAGGTGCCTCAAGCTGGCATTTTTGACCTTCTTCAAGCAAACCGCTTGGCTCATCATGTTCCATGTAAGCATAGCTTCAGGAACTCCTGGCATCCAGCAAATCTGCTGCAGCCACTCAGTGGCACAATTAGCATGGACCACTGTGTAAAAACTTTCCCTCACCAGGGAGTCTTTAATTTTCTTCCAAGAACTGTAAAGTCCTTTGCCCACAGCATTTTTGATAAAGCTGTGCAAGACTGATGAATTCCCTTCAGTTTCCCAAAAATCTTTGGCTGAAGAACATCTTCTCACAAAATTTTAATTGTGACTCAGAGAGGGTTAAAAGAATGATTCCTTTTGGCTTTGGCATCTGCCTCCAGCAATTCTGCTACATAAAAACTTCATGCATTGTAATTTGCATCTGTGACTCAAGTCCTTGAGCCTTGGTAACCCAGCTGCTTCCATTTTAAACAAAATGGCCTTTAACAGAGTCTCTTGCAGCTTTGTAAATTCCACTGCATTTTGCAGCTTTTCCAGCCTCCCAGGCTGTCTTCCCCTGCTTCCTACTGTTTGTAGAGTGGAGATTTTTCAGACAACCATCTTTAAAGAGTTCTGCACTTCAGGCAAAAACAGCTTTGTAGCAAACATTCACTGTTACTTATATCTGAAGAAGATTTGAAGCCACCTCTTCTTTCCCAGCAAACTCTGAAGCATAGCTCTTCTGTCTGGCGCAGCGGAGGTGTGCTGGGCCCATAACCTTTGTCAGTGTTGTGTGAGCATGTGTGTCAGGCAGTGGTTTTAACCATGGAGTTAAGTTTTGGCTTTTAGTTTTGAGTATGTTTATACTGCTTTTACAATGTAACTCCTGGATCTGGAAACATGGATCTGTAACTTCTTCTTAACTTTCAATGACAACAAATTGGGATCCTAAGCTTTTGGATCTGCTAAAGATATAATCTCTCATGGCTGAACTGGATAAGTTTATCACAATGGATTTTACTTAGTTATCTTATTTTCTTTTATATGCATTATTTTTGGACTTTACAATGTGTCTTCTTGACTGAGGAAGACAGGATCGCCTGAAGAAAAGAAGCTGAGATAGTTGACGGTAAGAGATACAAAGTGGCTGTGGATCAAAGCAGCCAGCTTGTCCTGCAGATTCTGCTGGGTATCAAAGAGCATCACTGCAACACCCATCATCCACACACTGACAAGGAAGGAGCAAGTTTCCTTCTCCATTGTGACTTCCTGCATGCTGTGAAGGATAACACCAACCTTTAGAACCAGTTTTCAGATGGTGATGAGTTCTGGAAGATGGTAGGCAAAGAAAGTTTGAACATATTAGCACTGAACTGCTAGTATGATACTGGATTTATGGCAAGGTTTGTGTGGAGGTAAATATGGCTAGATTTTACCAGGAATTTTAGATATTTGAACATTGTAGCTGTAGTTTCTCACAGATTTTTGGGAATTCCTCCTTTATCATTATTTTTCCACATTCTATGACCAAACTCTTACATTAAGATTTGACTCTGGGAATGAGTTCTCAGACTCTGTGTAAAAGAGTTAGCCTGAATCCTATTGTTACTTCCAGCTAGAGTAGACCCAATGAATGAATAGGATTTGCTTGTATAGTGACTCACCATTCAACAGTTCTATGACTGTTCTACTCAGGACTAATCAAGAGTCTCCAGGCTAATTGTTTTCCATTATTGATTAAATAAGTAATTTGATTATTTGTTTTCAAAACATCAAGCAACATACAATAAGTTAACCAAATGAACTAAAGAAATAATTAAGACAAAAATAACAGTTAATAAAATAAAGAACTGCACAACTAGAGCAGCTAAAAGAGCCAGCCATCCTCTGCTATTCTTAGCTGCAACTGTAAGTCCTATTAAATATAGTTGGTCTTGCTTCTAAGTAGATACGAATAAGATTTTGTCAACAAGCTCAATTTTATTTATATATTTATTTATAATTTTATTTTCATTCATTTATTGATATATTAGGCATAGAACTTTTAAAAAATGTTTAAAATTTGACACAAAAAAGTTCAGTAATGTGATCTCTTAAATCATATATGCATTCTAACAGTGGGAGAAAGTCAATGAAAATTGTCTGTTATGATAACTATTCATAATATGAGATTCTGTCAAAAACAACTTTTGTTGGCTGAATTCTAAACTATAGCCTTGTCCAAGGATTGGTAGGTTTAAACACAAGATCTGAATGTGGTTACAAAGCTCTCATGAATGAGAACCCTGATAAGCTTAAGCTCCTACTACAAAAGCCTTGTGATTATATTCAGTCCAATACACTTACAGAGCTTCATGCTTCATTCCTGCTTAATGAGAAAGGGGCTACTTGTGGTGAGCCTTTATTTCCGCATCCTCAATTTTGGCCCTACATATTTTCAGGCAACTACCTAAATTTAGCTTATGTCTGTTTGTCCAAAAAGACTGGTTTATCTTGATTTACCTGCCTGTTGTTTTCCTTCTCTGCCTTATTGTCTGCTTCTCACCATTAGCAACTACTCCTGACACCCAGTACCCATTTAGCAGCACTTCAACTCTGATAATTATAGTAAATAGTCTTAGCAGTGTTTTTCAGTGCAATATTTTGTCTCTGAAACTTGTAGATGCTCTTAGGGAATCCTGCCACATGCCTATGAAACTAGTCTGGAAGTACCACAGTGACAATTTCTTAGCTGTTTGCTGCCCTGCTGTGTTGTAACCTTCCCCTAGAGTCCATTCAGTGCCTCTCAAGTACCAGGCAGTGAAACACCTCAACTCTGACCATTATGTTTGATCTTTGTTGCAATGTACAATGCAGCAATATTAATCAATTAAAATTTTTACTTATATCCTGCCTTTCCTCCAATGCTGATATTCAATATGGCTTACAGAATGAAAAGAGATACAAGTAAAACTACATAGAGTTAAAAGCATACAAAAAGTTAAGGTTAAAATGTCTGTAGACATATTATAGTAATAATAATAATAATAAAATTTTATTTATATCCCACCTTTAGCTGAGGCTATCAAGGCAGCTTACAATCTAAAAGCACAATCCCATACAATACAAAGAACATTCACACACACCCCAAAATATATATTAAATTCATAACAACATTAAAATTTAACTTAAAACAACATTACAAATTCAATACAAATTAAACAGGGCGCTCTGATTATGAAGGAGTGATCTAATGGTGGGGGAGAGATTATGGGAAATATCATTCTGGGAATGCCTGCTGGAGATCTGTCTTGATGGCTTTTTTAAAGCCATCTAAGTTGGTTATCTGATGGATCTCCTCTGGCAGGACATTCCACAGTCTAGGAGCCGTGGCAGAGAAAGTCCACTGGGAGGTTGCTGCCAACCTGCTTCTTATTGGTTGAAGCAACTTCCTCCCAGAGGACCTGAGGGCATGGGGTAGATTATATGGAAATAGGTGACTCCTTAGGTAAGATGGGCCCAGGCCATGTAGGGCTTTAAAGGTTAATACCAACACCTTATACTGTGCCCGGAAACTAACTGGCAGCCAGTGCGGAGATTTTAAAACCGGAGTAATATGATCACTTCGTGATATTCCAGTTATCAGCCTGGCTGCCATATTTTGTATTAATTGCAGTTTCCGAGTTAGGTATAAGGGTAGCCCCATGTAGAGTGCATTGCAGAAGTCGAGTTGTGAGGTTACCAGAGCATGTACTACAGTTTCTAAGTCCTTTACTTCCAGGAAAGGGTGCAGCTGGCATATCAGCTGAAGCTGATAACAGGCGCTCCTGACCGTTGCATTCACCTGATTTATCATGTGAAGTGACGTTTCTAGGAGCACCCCCAGACTGTGGACGCAGTCCTTGGTGGAGAGCGTGACCCCATTCAAGACTGGTGGTCACAACCCAGTCTCTGGTTTGGGGGCCCCTACTGTAAGTACCTCCATTTTGTCTGGATTCAATTTGGGTTGGTTTTTCCTCATCCAGTCCATTACCACTTCAAGGCATTTGTTGAGGGAGTACCATCTGCCGTCATAGCAGTTTACCGAGACATGGAACAGAATATTTCAGTGTCATCAGCCTATTGGTAACATCTTGCTCCATATCTCCTAACGATCTCTCCCAGCAGCTTCATATAAATATTGAATAACATCAGGGACAGAATGGCTCCCTGAGGAACACCATATTTTAGCTCTGTTTTTGATGAGCAGCTGTCCCTGAGTACCACCCTCTGGAACCTGCCCGAGAGAAAGGAGCAGAACCACTGAAGAACGTGCCTCCCACTCCCAATTCTCTCAGGTGCTCCAAAAAGATGTTGTGGTCTATAGTATCAAAGGCTGCTGAGAGGTCCAAAAGCACCAACTGGGTCACGCTACCCCTGTCAATACTCAGGCGAAGGTCATCTACCAGAGTGACCATGGCTGTCTCCACCCCATATCCAGGCCTGAAACTGGTTTGAAATGGATCTAGAAAATCAGTTTCATCCAAGATCGCTTGGAGTTGGAAGGCAACAGCTCTCTCGATCACCTTGCTCAAGAATGGTAAGTGCAAGAGTGGTCTGTAGTTTTTCATACCCAGGGGGTCCAGGGAAGGTTTCTTCAGGAGTGGTCTAACGGCCGCCTCCTTTAGACTTGATGGAACAACTCCCTCCCTAAGGAATACATTGGTGGCCTCTTTAAGAAAGGCCATCAATGCATCACCCCCCTGGACGACCAGCCAAAATGGGCAGGGATCGAGAGAGCACATCATTTCCTTACTTTTCCAAGGATCTTGTCCACATCATCGGAACTCACTAACTCAAACTGATCCAGTTTAATCTCATAAATGGGTTTACTGGACACCTCCTCAGTCACTTCTGTTGTAATCCCAGTGTCTAAATTGGCTCTTATCTGAGAGATTTTATCTGCGAAATAGACGTTAAAAGCATCACAGCAGGCTGTTGTTGGGTTAAGTAAAGGGTTCTGCACAGGTGGAGCCTGTTTAATATTAGTTTAAAGGCATTTATTGAGAGTATTTTTACCCCACTCTTCAGCCACAAAGGTTCTCAGAGCGGCTTACAAATGGTTAAGTAGATGGTTCCCTGCCCTCAGGCTTACAATCTAAAAAGACGTGACACAAAAGAAGAAGGGAATGGCAGTGGGGAAGGGGATCAGGTCCAGCAGTTCTTCTCTTGCTCTGAGGCCTGGAATATGGCAGATGGACTGGGGGGGAGGGCTCTTCTTCTTAATCAGACAAGCCCAAATAGAACTGGGCCTGCATCTCTCCCTCCAAGGCCAGATGGAATCAGATGGACTGAAGGGAGGGCTCTGCTTCTTAATCCAGACCAAGCCCGATGGAACTAGGCCTCTATCTCTCCCTCTGAGGCTGGAATATAGTATATAATATATTATAAAGTATAAATATAGTATACAATTTAATATATTAAATACTTAAAACATAAAATAAATATTAAATAAATATTATTTAATATTAATCAATAAATAGTATAATACTAATTAATAAATAGTATAATATTTAATATATTAAATATTTAACATGAAATAATATAATAATATAGATTATAGTATAAAGGCATATAGTAAAAACAGTAACACACCAGAATAGAAGATCTATTATATAAAACAATTAGTTCCCCAATTGCTTATTAGAATAGAAAGGTCATCTTGTGATGTTGAAAGGACAAAAAAAAAAAAAAAAAGGAGTAGAGTTACCACATCTCAGGTTCTGGTTCTGAATCTCCAGTTTTCATGAGTCATCTTCAGGCAGACAACAAGGATCCATATTCTTGATTTGGAGGGCCCAGCACCAGGTAAAAATAAGAATGGAAAGAATATTTTACAAATGAACAAAAACATGTTTTTCTAGTGTTGAGAAACCCTGATGAGAAGAATTGCAGACTGATGAGAATCTTTGCAGTTCAGGACTTGTTCTGCACAAAATTTGCATGTGGTTGTTTTGGGCATGAAACAGCATTTTACTGTGTGGCAAATCATATTTCAATGCAGAAATATTAACCCCTGTAAAGAAAATGCTTTCTGTGCAGAAAAAAAGCTGTAATTGGAGATTGCTCTATGTAAAATTTGCATACAGTTGACTTGCATGGAAAAACAGAATTAATATCACTTCATTGAAATATTATTTTCCTTGCAAAAAAAAAATTCTGTGAAAAACAATAATTTATTATTAGTAGTAGTATCTCACTTTCCCCAAAAAATTGGGAATCAGCTTATAGTCTAAAAGCACAGTAAAATTAAAAACTTGCAAAAGTGACAATCAAAATTTTGCACAGAATAAGTCTCAAATTGTGATTAGCTTTTAAAACTGTGGGGTGAAGTAGACTGGTATGATCAGGCCCTGAGCAGCCCAGGATTGTGATGACCACATGGTCCACTCTCAAAGCTGGCTGCCACCACAATCACAAATGAGCTGCCAGCAGGAGCTTTTCTTTTTTTTTACTGCTCCTTTTACAGGTGGCTTTGGGCCACCTTAGGTGGCCTCAGAGCAGCTTCTGGCTGCTCTGGTGGTGTGTGCGTCATCTGCCCCCAAAGTGGCTGTGTGGTTTTTGAAGATTTTCTTTCAGCAGGAAGAAAATTGTTCAGACTACTTGTTGCCACCTTTGAGATGAAACTTAATGAATAATTACATCCCTAGGTAAAAGGAAAGGGCTGTGTTCAAATCTACAGCTTACTTAGTACAACAATCCCTTTAGCTACAACCTCTCTCTTGATTTCCAAAATGGAAAATATTTTCTCTCTGTGTGTGTCTGTTTGAATGACAAGCTCTGAGGAACCATGGTTCATACTTAATATTTAATATTTAATGAGATCACCCGGGGTCATCACTAGTCCTCAGGTTTTGACAATCGTGAGATAGCAACTCTTGAGGGGAGGCAGATTAGCCTTTCTAGAAAGGGAGTTTCAGAGTGTAGGAGCAGCTATGTCACACATTTCTACCAAAGGTGGCTGTGTGGTTGGTGGGGTTTAGAGAAGGACATTCTCTGAAAGGTTCAGGCAGGCTTATATGGGCAGATATGATCCTTCAGATTGCCTGCAGCCAAGCTATTTTGGACTTTATAGGCTTTAACCAGCACTTTCAGTTGTGTCCAGAAGGAGACAACAGCTACTGGAGCTGTTGTAACAAAGAAATTGTGTGCTTCCAGAAAACCAGTCACATTGGGCCTTTACAGACCTGTCTTTTGGGGTGACACAGAGCTGCCCCTGGGAGTGGCGGATTGGGGCTACAGCAATCACATGGCATGGCCTCAATCCTCCCTTTTGCTGCCCCCAAAAGAGCAGCAAAAGGCCACCCGAAGAGCTGGCACCACGGCTTTTCCATGCCTTTTTGGTGCAGCATATGTTCACGCTGCACCAGGAGGGAGTCCTGACGCCATGCGCCATGCGGACAGGTGCACAGCATCAGGATGGCATCGGTGTGGCCAGCATGAGGCTGCCCTGCCACAGACCCACCCCCAGGGCGGCCCTTTAGGCTGGTCTGTAAAGGCTCGTTAACAATGTAACTCCAGTTCTTTTGACCAGCTCTTTGGTGATATAGGCATATGTCACTAGGAAATAAATCTAAAATAAAGGCCTTATTGAATGAATATATCTTACTTCATTAAATAAAGGGGCATGAAGCAGATGTTCATCTCCAGATTCCAGTAACATCGATTTGGTAGTGTTTACCAACCAGGAAAGACATATGAGTCTTTTGTCTCTTGCAAAAAGAAAAAATAATTGAAAGTTTACCCGGCAAGTGAATATTATCCTGATAGCAAATTATTTCTATACAGAGGTATGGAATTTGTCAGTTTCATGTTTCCCTGCCTTCAGGTATTCTCATATTATGATAAGAAAATATGTTAATTTCTCTTTCTCCTACACTGGCATGTTTTAATTATCACATTCATTTTTGCCTTCATTATAAAATAATGTCCAACATTTGGTAAACCAATCAAAACCACACAAAATTCTCTATCATTTGCAGTCATCCAAATCAATGGGTTCAGCTACTCCCAAACCTTCACTGACACATAATTGTTTTAAATGAATAGCCTCTCCAGAAAATGTAGTTACAATCTCAATTCATCATTAACTTGGTTCCTTACATAGGGGTTCAAATCCAGACTTTTAAGAATGAAATAATCAGATTGAAAGAATTAACTGTCAGTTTCAGTTTCTTTTAAATTCATTTAAAAAAAAACCAAGTATGAGATATCTCATCCATCTCTATGCCCATAACAATGATGACTCTCATCCAATCCTTTTTCAGGTACTTCAGTAATTCAGGTTACAGCTACAGATCCAGACCCAATGGGTGCCCGCCTGTTCTACAGCATCCCTCCAGAACAGCCCTATTTCTCTGTGGAGCCAACAACAGGTATTACTTATTATCTACATAAATATTTGATAACCATGTAAGTAAGAAAAAAGTGGAAAATAAATAACCAATATATTTTCCACAGCATTGTCTAGTTGTCATCATCAGATCAATGTTCAAGAGTGTTTGCAAAATAGATCATTGGTGACATTTTGTTCAAGATAGGAATTAAATTGAAAGTCACATTAAAAAGGTAATCAGTTGGTAGAAGAGCTGGAACCATCATATCATCCTTGTCCAAAGGCAGCATATTGGTTTAGGTATCTGCTTTGCCCATTTTCCATTTCTATTTTAGACTAATTAAACTGCAGTAAGTTACAAAGAGAAGCAAGTAAACTCCATGCACAAGCTTATTATATGCTGATAATCTGAAAAGAACATAGCCACCTTGGATCCCATTTTGGGAGAACGACAGAATGTAAGTACAATAACTAAATAAATAGAGTTTCCAGAAAGGATCTGAGAACAAAAACTCAGTGAGAGTGTCTGTACCTTCTGGGGAGCGGGGGAAAGGCAATCCAAACAGTCACAATATGTGGGAATGTGGGAGCATAAATTGGCCAAAAAAATCCTTGATTTTACCTTTTAAAAATAGGTCTCAGTAATTGTCTTGGGAGGTTTCAGGGAACAAAATGGGGCTAAATGTTCACTATGCTGAGATAGGAGAAGAGTGCTCTGAGGGCTTTACAAGCAATGTTTTACACTTATAAATGACTTTCCTAACTCACAGGGAGAGCCATGTGCAAGTCACAGACAGCAGAGGACAGCATGGACGCCCTGTAACACTAACAATAAAAAATAGCTTGCAATTCACCTAGTAAAGCTGTACTAGATTAAAGCAAACAATTTTATTCCTTTATAAGCCCTTGCATTTAGAAAAACATGGTCAGCAGATTTGACCTTCTCTGCCCCTGAGGCTGAGATAGTGTGACCTGTAAACACACAAAAACTGAGTGTGTCTGAGTAGGATGAATGGTGTAGAAGGCTCTTTGACCCTGTTTATTGGTCTTAGGAAGATGGAAGCCCAATCAAATTAGGGCCTTTTTGAAGTAGAAATAGGATGACCCCACAGCCTCCACGAAATTGTGAGTGGCATGCTTGTACCAAGAAAAATGGCAATTGAAACCAGGCCAATGTCTAAAGAGCCTTGACTGCAGCCTAAGACAGTGTCTAGTGCAACAGCCACACCACAATGCCTAAAAAGAAAAAAGGAGGGGGTACGTGGACAGACAAGGGCTGCCAAAAAGCCAAGGAAGGTCTGTGGAGTGGGGGCCGAGAGGAGGCTTGACATCCAGGCTTGGCTGGATGTGTGAGTCCCAGGCCAGAGACAACAGGAGGAGGCTGGGAGAAGGCTTGGCATGAGAGCTTGCAGCCAGGGAGACAAGTGGGGGCTGGGACACGAAGACCTGGCATGAGTACCTGCAACCAGGAGCTAAAGAAAACAAAAGCCTGGAATCCCAGAAAAAAACTGCCCTGAAGGCAGTGCAGCATAGTGATGGAGCAGCAGAGAAGATCAAGCAGAATTCAGCTGGCTGGGGAAATGAGCAGAGCCCACACTTTAAAAGAAGGAAGCCCACCAAAGATCTGCTGATAAGGGAGAATCCCTCAAATAACAAGGGGTGGGGGACAAGGGGAGGGGAAACAGAAAACGTAGCCACTGTTCCTCAGATAGAGTGTCCCGTGATGTCTTTTAAGGAAAGAGGCCAGGCAGCCAGGCTTAATGTACCTGAGCTCTACACCCATCACATGCCTAAGTTTGGCCCATTGGACCATGATTATTTTTTAAAACTGGCCTCATTCATGGAGGGCATCAAAGCTACACCCTCCCTCCAGTGGTGTCTGACTTTCCGTTTGGGTATGAAAAATAAAGATATAGCAATTGACATGGCAACAACATCAAAAATCCTATATTAATCTACGGACTAATCTATGCTGCCACTGATAGAGCAGGAGAAAGGATCTTTGAGTTGTGGTGGAGCAAACAACCCCCATCCCCTGTGATGCATCCAGTGATGAGGCTGATATGGTTGCCAGGGCAGCAATATTCTCCAAACTGGATCAGCTTGAGAAACTATGGAATTTGGGGATTTGTAGTATGTTGTAATACTAGAGTTATCTGACAGAAAAGGCTACATGTCTCACAAAATAACAATTCCCAGAATTCCATAGCACTGAGTCATAGCATTTAAAGTGGTGTCAACCTGAATTATTTCTGCAGTGTGAATGCAGCCATAGTTAGAGTAAGGAATTTACTACCAGAAGTTTTACTGATAGCAACAATTTGGATGGGTTTAAAGTGAGATTGGAAAAACAAATGGAGCATAAAGCTTGTAGTTATGTTGGTATATCTCAGTGTCAAATGCCCATACTGCTGGGCTAATTTTCTGCTCTGAATTATCTTTGGCATTTGATTAACCTCTATAGGAATGGAATAGTGAGGCAGAAAAGACTTTGGTCTAATTTAACAGGGGGGTTCTCATGTTTTTATATGTTTTGTAGGAATCATAAGAACACTATACCCTGTGGACAGAGAAACACAAGACCAGTATTTTGTTATTGTCCAAGCAAGAGTTGGTCAAGCAAGTGGGCGTTCTGCAACAACAACTGTAACTATCAACATTTCTGATGTTAATGACAATCCTCCCCGATTTCAGCACAGTGAGTAGAATGACTCCTGGATTTCAGATACAATCCAGCTCCTTACTATTGTGACTTATTATAGTTGTTTATATAGGGACATGGCCACTTTTGCATTCTGTGGATGAAAGGAGGCAATAGTATTGTTTTTTAAAAATTGATCCTACAATCTAATGCTGCTTCCAATGTCCCACTTTTTCCTTGCGACTCATCCTCATATCACAGTGGTTAATGTATGCATCATCATGTTGTTTCAGGACCAGTTGGATTTCTTTCTCTCTCTCTGCCAGTTCACTTTGTTGGCTGACATTTTTCTCTCTTTGTGTGCTAGTAGCCTAATTTTTATTTATTACTGTTCATACATACAAAGTTAAAATTAGGTTTTACTGAGGAAAACAAAATTCTCTGAGGACCAACTAATTAACTGATAAATATAAACTGGTGGGAAACTACACATCTTTTTGCAACCTAGCAAATTTTAGCTGAAGAAAAATAGGGAACATTTTGGCTGCTTAACAGCAGAGAATCTATAATTTATGGATGTAGTTTTCAGGTTCTGCTCCAGAGGGTTCCCATAAAGCTTATCCAGCTTTCCTTGGCAAGAAGAGGAGTCATGAATCCAAAATTTCCTTGAAAGATGGATAGTCCAAATTCATCTGTCCTCTCCGGCAGTGCACATCTGTAGGATGTACTGAGTACTTGATCATTACTGTGAAATAAAAGCATGAGGAAATGACCATCTGAAGACAGATGTAATGTCAGCCAAAGTAGTAAGCAAACTGTAGCTCTCCAGATGTTGCTTAACTTTATGTTCCTCACCATTTTCTATGGTGACAAGGAATGAGGGAGGGCCACACTTTGCCTACTGCTACATAAAAGCTTTGGGAGAAACGCTTGGAGGATTTGAAATGTATTGTCACTGATGTACACAGATATATTTCTCCTTTTCATCTGGATCCAGGGAAGCTGTTGGTGCTCTGAATTTCTGTCTGAAGGTGACAATGACACTAAATGAAAACTAAAACATTGAAGATTAATTCAGACATGGCAAAATTGTTCTAGGTCAGAAACAGTCAGTGCACATCTGAGGAAGTAGGCTCAAGTCTATGAAAGCTCATGCCACTAACTTCTGTCTTTCAGATAGTCTGAAAGATGCTTTGCATACTCATTTTCCAAACTAACACAGCTATGTCTTTGAAGTCTGGAATAATGTTTATTTAAGCCTGCTTTAAATGGGGCAGCAATCCTCTTGAAAAATCAGATTCCTAACTTGAGAGCATTCCCAGTTTACAATTGGATATCCAAATAGTAGCCATTTCTAGGTATCCCTTTGCCCAGATAAGCCTCATTTCTGAGAAGATTTGACCTGACCATGTTGACAGGGTTTAATTATATCCACAATCAATTACTTCAACATGATCTATATAGACCTACCTTTAAGAGTCTGTAAAAACATCATTTTATAATTTGGTAGTGAGCATAGCAATGGCTATCTGCAAATGAAGGTATATAGACCCATCTTGAAATAGCTGCTCTGTTTGCCTGATAATTTCTAGGAATAATTCATAGTGTTGGCAATCACTGTTTCAAGGCCTAAAATGGGTTAGGCAATTTTAACTAAGGGATCACCTGGTCATAACTGAAAGCTAGTAAGAAAGGTTTGACCATGCCACACATTTGTCCAAAACATGGCTGCTCAGGATATGAGAAGAGCCCTCTTTGATGCCTATACTCAATTTTTGCAACCTCTTACCTGAGAAATTTGGTTTTGTTATATCTCTCCCTGCCTTCTGCTGCATTGTTAAAGCATTTTTATTCTGGGAAACATCTTAGCAGAAGTGGGATGAATTTCCCTTTCTTTTAATATGCAATTATATTTTAAAATAAGGTTGAAAATAAAGAGAACTAAAATGAAAAGCATCACATGAAATCACAAGAAGATAAGAAATTAAGGGGGAAAAGAACTCACTGATTACAGTCCTTAGTATATTGTTTATAAGCTTATGGAACAATTAGAATAAAATAGTCCCTAAAGAGAAACTCTCTAAAAGCAGAGGATATGGATGTCTAGGGGTGAATATTTTTATATAATGAATCCTTATTTGTTACTTTCATCCAATTTATTTGTCTAAATTTCTTATGCTTTTTTATTATTTTCATCATACAAGAAGATTTTTTTTTATTCTGTTGGTTCAGGTTTGTTTGTTTTTTCTCAGACACTCTGAGCTAGACAGATGCATGGACTGGGCAGGATATCAATTTCTTAATAAAATGTATAGAAGAAAAGAAATAAAATGTTACCAGTTATAAGAGGCACTAAGGGGTATTGTCACAAATCTGTCTCAAGCCTGGCACTGGCAGTAGATGAAATATATTATCATAGAAAAACAAACCAAAGGAACAAAGTGGTGTGATAAGACTTAAGAAAAGGTTAGAACTGTAAAGGGATAGTATAGTATGTTGTTGTTGTTGTTGTTGTTGCTGTTGTTGTTGTTGTTGTGTGCCTTCAAGTCATTTCTGGCTTATGGTGACTCTAAGATGAACCTACCCTGGGAGTTTTATTGGCAACATCTATTATATCACCACATAAATTTGGGCAATTTATACAAGGACAAGAGATAACTTTAAGAAAAACAAGAGACTATATACTACAAAGGTTCTTTTAACTTTAATAAAGAGTCACTTTAGGACTGTGAAGCTTTCCAAGAAAAAATGAGCTCATAAAATGAAGTGAACATTTTTTTAAAAACTGTATTTATTAAACAAGTTTCATAACATGCACAAACACACATGTATTTAACAAGCTGACTAGTCATAAAAGGGAATTAAAACATTATTTCCAAGTTCATATATATTCTTAACTGAATTTACTAAAATTGCCATTGCTTTATACTTTAAGAGTTCATTGGCACGTTGTATTGACATTTGGCTATTTGTTTTAGAGCGCTATGACATGTATGTCTCTGAGACAGCACCTATTGGCAGCATACTAGGCAAAATCATAGCAGACGACAATGACATAGAGGACAATGCAGCCATGGACTATATGATAGAAGGAGAACCACCTCACATTGTTTACATCATTACTAACAATAAGACTCAAGAAGGAACTGTCATATTAAACAAGGTGAGATGTCAGATACTACTTAACAAAGCAGTATTGCAGAAATCACTGAAACAGACAAGACCAAACGTGTTTGCTATAGCACTGTCTTTTCTTCTGATCTATATAATGTAAAAGATAGCTTTGAACATTTCGTCTACTGGGATTCTATCATACTCTAGTATAAGGGGAGATTATTCATGGCTTTGAGGATCACTAGAGGTAGGAAGTATGCCACTATTGCACGCACAATGTCCCCAAATGCAACCCTTTTCTTCCTTACATGGAAGTGAACATTTGCCATCTTCATTTATTGTGTACTTCAGAATGGTGCTATGATAAAATCTGCTCTCCACCCATAACAGAGTCCTATAGCAAGGTGAAAAGGGTGGGCTTTCACACTGCAAAACTATAGCACTATGGATGCATCTGCAGTGCGACAGCATGCTAACTGTCATGGCTCAATGCTATGCAATTCTGAGATTTGTAGTTTTGTGAAGTATTTACTCTTCCTTGTCAGAGGACTCTGGTGCCACAACAAACTACAGATCCCAGAATCCCATATCATTTAACCATGGTAGTTAAAGTGATGTAAAATTGCATTATTTCTGCAATGCAGATAAGACCTATGATTCCTCTTAAACTGCCACAGCAATGTCCTAGAGAATCCTGGGATTTGCAATTTAAGGATGAGGTACAGAATGCTTAGCCAAAGTGCTCTGGTGGCTTTCCAGACTCCCAGGATTCCACAGAATATTACCATGGCAGTTAAATCATAGTCCTATACTGAAGGGGCCTAAAGATATTCTGTATCAATTCTCCCCAGCAATGACCCATACTGTTTGTAAGCTCCTGCTACACACCACCACACAGAAAGCTTTGCTAGCAACTGCTGTTCTTCTTGTGCAACCAGCAAGATCCCTGGATTTCTCCTTTCATGGACATTACAGCTAGAATCCCTTGCAGAAAACCTGACCTCAGTAAGACCTTGGAATCCAAGATGGCACCAGTGACTGCTTCACTTGCACCTAGAATCTTGTTTGTCTCCATCTTTTTCCATTTACAAAGATAGGGACCAACTGGAATGTCACCCATAAGATATTAAAGGTTGTCATCAGATGGAATATGTGCCCCTTCACCTCCCATATGTAGAATGCAATACACCTGACCTGAAATAAACACTGAATACAGTTGTCTGCATAAAATCATATTGAAAACAACAGAAATAAATTATGTCCAATGTGTTGCTATTGAATTATGAAACCAGAAAACCAAGTCAGTGTACTTAACAGTAAAAGTAAAGTGATATGAGGCAGAGATGAATCATTAATATGTTTTTGTAGAAAGTGAGGAGAGGGAACCTCACTGAAGTTTATTAGTTTCAAAACATTCCCAAAAGAAGTGTGCCATTCTTTCTTGTCTTTAATCTTACACTCATCATTGATCTATTATTAATTTCATGAATAAAAATATTCTACTTTCTCTTTTTGTTTATTTATTTTGTGCAGACACTGGATTATGAGAACCAAAGTGTATATGATATTAGAGTGAAAGGTATCAACAGACACATAGATAAACGTTTCCTAACAGAAGATACTAGATTTGAAGACACCACTGTTCTTAGGGTCCGGGTGCAGGATGTGGATGAACCTCCAATATTCATGTCAAAGGAATTTTTGATGGAGATTTCTGAAGATGACATGAACAATTCAATTGTGGGAGCTGTGAGTGCCAGAGATCCAGATAAAGCCAACAGTCCTATCAGGTATATCTAAAACCTCAGAAGATATGTTTCAAGGTGAAAAGTACTTATAGGTTCTTGCATACTACTGAAGACTACATTTAAAGTTCAGAATGCTGCATGCACTCTGTTAGATGTACAAATCTTCCCCATTCATTTTGATAGAGGATATTATCTCCATGCTTATTCTAAAGGGTAGGTTTATCAGACTTCAGTATTTATTAAACATAATGGCAAGCCTTGCAAGTGGATTACTCTCTATCTGAATTCTGTGTGGGCAGGGACATGGTGGAATGAAATATACATGGAAAATTAGGGTTAGAATAATTAGTCCTCCATTGCTGCAACTCTATGGTCTGTGGAGCAGAGTAGTGTGCCCTCCAGAAGAGGCAGGTGCAACAGGTGATGTTTCCATTTCATGAGAGCCACCTTGCCGTAGTGGTTTCAGTGTTGAACTGAGAATCTTGAGAACAAAATTCAATTTCCCACTCAGCCATGAAACCTTGGGTGTCACATGCTGTCAGTTTCAGAGGAAATAATAATAATAATAATAATAATAATAATAATAATAATAATTTAATTTTTAATCCGCCCCACTGCAAAGCAATCAAGGCAGCATACAAGTTAAAGCAAGACAACAGTTAAAACAATTCCATCCCCCCCAATCCCTAGCCCCCCCACCCCATAAAAGTCAAATTAGGGCCTTTGCAGACTGCCAGAAATAGTGCAAATTGAGTCCACTTTAACTGCCCTGACTCAGTGCTAAGGAATCCTGGGAACTGTAGTTTATTGTGGCACCACAGCTCTCACTGAAAGAGAAGGCTAAATGCCTTAAAAAACTACAACTCCCAGAATTCCCTAGCCTTGGGCCAGGACAGTTCTAGCGGTCTCAAACTGGATTAATTATGCAGTGTGTTTTGGACCTTAAACTAGTAGAATTATTAAAATATCAAACTAAATCAACACAATAACTTAAACCTTAAAAGGAACAGTGGTGGCTGGGAGCAGCAGCCATCCAACTCTGTTAGGGCGGGAGAGTTATTCCAGGAAGGCCTCTCGGAAGAGATCCGTCTTTACTGCTTTTTTTAAATAGCAAGCCCCCTCTGAACAAATCTTGTCAAGAAAATCCCATGATAGGTTCAGCTTAGGGTCACCATAAGTCGAAAACAACCTGAAGGCACACAACAACAACAAGTGCCAATGCTGGGAGCTTGTGCACTCCTAGCACAGAGTTACCAGTTGCCCTTCCCTTTCTCTCTGTTCTAGAAAATAGATCATGCTCAGTATAATGTTTTACTTCAGAATAGTCCAGCTGGTATCAGGGAGTTAAGGTGCTCTTGAGGTAAACAAAACAGAACAAACACTTGTTTTAAAATATTATAGAAGCTATTCAAGAGGTGGAATTTAAATATTGTAAAATTCTAAAAACAAATCCTTGAGACAACTCTCACCTTCCATTCCACCGTGCTGGTGTCTTCTTTGATCCTCTTAAAGTGAGTCAGGTTATTCCAGTCACTTATCCTAGTTGATTTTCCTTGCAAAAGGTATGGCCTTGCTTCCTTGCAATAGGGATATGCTTGGGACAGAAAAGAAGCAAAGCCACTGAAATTAAGAGTATGTTTAACTTCAAAGTATATTTCATCACAAGCCATTAAAGTGTGTTGGAGATCTTTTCTATTGATTTATCTTTTAGACTATCCCATTCCAAGAATACATGATATAAAGGGGTATCGTAAAGTAATAATTATCACCTGGAAGTTATTATGGTATATTGATCAAATTTTGTCATTGTCTTCACCATCAAGTGACTTTTTCTTTTCCCAAAAATGAAAAATCCATTGTGAGGTTACCGACTTGACAACACAGATAACATCATTCATGAAGTTTACGGTGCAATCTGCAGACTTTTACAACACCGGTATTTGGAGCGTCAAGGAGCAGTGGGAAAAATGTGTAAATCTGGATGCTGACTATGTAGAGATAAGTTAACAACTACAAATCTAAACAAAATTTCTGTCAATTTTTTAAAGGTGATAATTAAAACTTTACGATACCCTCTCATAATCTAAACACATTTAATTAAAATTAAATTCAAAGATAAAATGTCTTTTAAAACTAAAATTCTTGCTTTGATTGTTAAGTTATGTAAGGAAGCTATGCAAGTCTTTTCAAGTGGCTCATTATAAAGAAGACATTAATCACTGTCCTGTGAATCTAATTTCTAACAGTGGAAGGAAGAAAGAACAAAGCATGAATCCAATAGTTAGCCCTATCTACAGAAGACCCATTTCAGGTCTCAGCCAGAAGAACTGATTAGCAATGAACAGAGGAGTGAAACACAGTAGAAATGGGCAAAGAAATTGCACCATTTAGCTCAAGTAAGCATGTAAAGGGACACAATTCCAGGTTCAGGCTCTCTGTGCAAGCTTATGTAAGCTCTTTGCAAACTTTTTGGGTAAATGTATATGAGCAGCCAACTATAAGAGTCCTTGACAGATGCTTGGCCCTACTGGCATCCCCACATTCCTTAGCAAATTAGGCAGTGGGACATCTTCCTCTTCCTTGCTGGAGAATTGAGGTCCGCTGTCATCCAGAAGAGAGTGGCATCACCCCTTCCCTCTAAATAGCTTCTGGAAGTCAGACACCATATATAAGCTTGGAAGAAACACTCAGATTTTCTCGGATCTTTATCCTAGGGCTGTGATGATGAACCTATGGCATGCGTGCCAGAGATGGCACATTAAGCCATTTTTCCCAAAACATGGAGGAGGAGGGGGAGGAGGAATAGGTGCACACCTCAGGAATGGAGCAGGTGGGAGGAAGAACAGGCGCGCACCTCTTCCTCCTCCTTCCCCACCTTCTCCAGCCTTCAGCTGCCTCCAGGTACAGCTTGGGGGAAGGAGGAGGAATCGGCATGCACCCATTTCTCTTCTTCCCTCTTGTCTCCTGGGCCTTCAGCTGTCTCTGGAGGGGCAGCTGAAGGCCCAGGAGGGAAGAAGGAAGAAGTCCCATCCCAGAAGTCCCATCCCCAGAGGATGGAAGTCCCACTTCTGACACCAGGTAGCACTCAATGCTGGAAGGCCTTTTTGTTTGGGCACTTGGCCCATAAAAAGTTTGCCATCACTGTCCTAGGGGGAGAATGTGGTGGAGGGATAGCTACCGAGGGGCAAAATGAAGGCATTTGCCACCCATGTAAGAATTTGGCCCTTTCCCCAATAAAATTTTCCTTGAGGCTCCAAATTTCTAGAATTTCAGAGAGTGAGACATTGATAATTATAGATACCTAGAACTCTTGCATTTGCTATCTTCCCATTCTCTTGGTAACTTTAGGCCTAAGCAGACTGCCAGAAATAGTGCACATTAAATTGAGGCACTGCCCTAGCTCAGTGCTAGGGAGTCATGGGAATTGTATTATTTTCTGGGACATTGAGCCTTCTCTGTCAGAGAGCTCTGGTGCCACAATAAATTACAGTTCCCATGATTCCCTAGCACTGAGCCAGGGCAGTGCCTCAATTTAACGTGCACTATTTCTGGCAGTCTGCTTAGGCCCTTTATCTTCTACTGTACTTTGGATGTCTGAGCTATATTTCTAAATGTTCAGCTGAAATTTTAAGTTATTGCAACACTGTATATTTGGGAACTAAAGGAAAATTTATTTGAGGGGAGAGAATTCATATTTGACAGGGGAATGTACTTCCTTTTCTCTCCCTGTTACTAAACCCCTGTATAATGTTGCTGCCAACCTAGAAAATGCAGGTGAGTATTGGGGTAGGTCCTCTGTTTATAGTATTTAACACAAACTCATCTGCAAGGAAGAGAGCACTGAGTAACTGAAGTGACTGTGTATGTTCTTTTTTTAACACAGTGGCCTTATCCTCAGTTTAACTGTGGGGCCTTCTTGGTTGCTTCCCTTTGGAACTAGGAAGGCTTGGATGACTCCCTCCTCATAGTATTTCCAATGTCATGTAAAACCTTTTCTGTTTCAACAGGCTTTGGTAGACTGGACTGCAAGAGATCTTAACAGTATACTTTTCTATTGATTTTTATGTTCTTCCTTTTTAATAAGATTGTTTTAAAAAGTTTTAATTTTATAGATAGTTCAATTATATTTAACAATATCTTTTTTTTTTGTAGTTCTTTTGCATTTTTTCCCTGTATTTGTATGTATTATGTGCATTTGATTTGGTTTTTGTTAGCCACCTTGAGTCCCACATTTATGGAAAATGGGAAATGTAAAAGTATAAATAAGTGCAATAAGAACATTACCATCTTCATATCTATATGGGTGTGGTGGTCATGATCCAGACCCTAATTCACATCACTATTGAATCAATGGATTTCATATCAGCCTTGATTTATAATGTTCTCATTCATTCAATGGGTCTACTCTTGTAGGAAATAACTTTTGTATTCATGCTAAAAACAAATCACTCCTTTATGCCTTACAAAATAATTTGTGAGAAGTAATGCTCCCCATTGTTATTCTTTTTTCTTCTTTTCTTGTCATGGCACTATGAATTTTTCTTCTTTTTCCTTTGGATTTTATGGAATTTGTGGGCATATGATAAAATAGGTACTCTTTTCCCTCTCCCTTCTTGTGTTGTTTCCTTGACATTCTTTCAAGCCAGCCATGATGAAATAAATTCACTCTTCTATCCCGACTTCGTTTCCAGTGTGAGTCATTTCACAAGTGGCACTTTGCTGTTTCTTTGAATCGAGTCATTTACCTGCTGTGAGACTGTCTGTGAAAAAGGAATGAATAATGCATTTTAGATTTGGTTCACATTAATATAGGTCTGAGGCATATTTAGTTTCATAAAAAGAAGTGCTTTGATCTTGGCAGCAGTGAATTTTAAAAGTTTATCAGTGTACATTTTTCATGATTTCTGAGTTGCTGGAATAGACATCCATATTCATGTCTGCTGAGTTTTCTTTTTATGACTGCCTGTGGTTTATATGTCCTTGTTTCAGAAAGAACATTTTTGTTCAGTCTTTAAGAAAATCTTGATTTTTTTTCTTCACTTTGGTGTGCAGGTATTCTATTGTCCACAGCAAGTATTTAAAGAGATTGTTCAGCATCGATGCACACAATGGAACAATCAGTATTACTAAACCTCTGGACCGAGAGATAGCAGCTTGGCACAACATAACCGTTACAGCCACAGAATCAAGTGAGTAAGATGTTCAGAAAACCTATGTCTGAGAAACTGCATTTATCAATATCTATCCACTGCAATTAACTCCAAAATATCCCTTCTTTCTAAACTGAGAATCTATGCTGCTATGTTGCCGTTGCTTGCTATATTAAATAGCAATATTGGCATAAATTTGGTAGAAGCTAAATAAAACTTGAGCACCTAACTCTTGTACTCTTTCACAAAAGGTTACTTATTTTTTAAAAAGAAGAGGGAAGAAAGATTGTATTATAATGAAAGCTATAACAGTTTTAAGCTATACTGAAGCATATAAAATTACTCTCTTGGTACAAGATCTTATGTTGAATTAGACACTGGTTAATTTCACAGCAGATTTCATGACTGCTACAACATTAGCCAGGGTTTAATTTAACACCAGTCAGAAACTTGTGCCTCAAATTAATTGTGAAAGCAAAGCCTAAATCAGGTACCTTTCCATACAGTAGCAATTAAACCTGAAGAGCACCCCTATATATAGATTGCATCTGTCAGTTTTGTCTCAAAACTAAATGCAAATTGCCTCATTTGTGCCCTCACTTACAGGTTACCTTGCCCTTGGGATGTGATTCCTCAAGGGGATGGGGCTCAGATGTGAATCAGGAACAGTGTACACCAAAATCTTGATTCCTTACAATAATCAGAGTAAATAAAAATCAAAAGAATTTTTTTAAGATAAATTGAGGTAGCCTGTTCAAAATATTGCTCTGTGGGCTTCTTTTTGTGATAATGGGTTATTGTGATAAGGGACACAAAAATTAAATTATATCGGGAGAAAAATATAGCATTATTTTTAAGGAACTCCAATGGATTGTGAACAGTGAAACTGTTATAGAGTATTATTTTATTTTCCTACATCATGAAAAAGGGATAAGCCACCTCCAAATGTTCTGGATAATGTTGTGATAGCCATAAGCCCCAGCCAGCCTGGCAAATGATCAGAAATTATGAGGCTGATCCAAACATCTGGAGAGCATCAAGATGTATATCTATCTATCTCAAACTGTTCCTAAGTGCAAGCAAGAAATGCTTGATTCCATTTTTATTTAGACTGAACTTATATGCATGTTATGCAAGAAATCAAATATCAAAAGATTAATCCTTGTTTTGTTTCTGGGGAAAAAACAAATAATATCTTAAAGTTTTAAACTATACACACACACACACACAAACACAATTTATTTCAAGGATTTATATCCCACCTTTCTCCCACAATGGGATTCAAGGTGGGTTTTATGAAATGGTAATTTTTCCAACCTTTTTCTTCTTCAGGGCTCCTCTCTCCCCAAAGCAATAAATTAATTTCTGTGATTATATGAGTCTTTTCTCAAAGAATGCCATTTTAGTTATAAGTTTACTTTATCAGCAAGTAAGATGTAATTAGTTTTTTCTTTATTGGATCAAAAAGGAGTATAACAAAAGAGCTGAAAATATTTTTGTTCAAAAGAACAAACTTGAAATAGTAGGTGTGCATTCTTTGTTGGAGGAGGAAAGGATATTAGAGCATCACACTATAAAATTTTAGAGTTTCAATATCACACAAACATTCACACCACATGGACACTGAAAATTTATGTTTATGTATTTGTATGTTTTTCTTTATGTTTGTACAGTTTATTGTGGGTCTTATTTGTTAATAAAATTTTAGTTAAAAAAAAGAAAATTTATGTTTATCCAAAAGTTAAGGGCAAATTTCTGGTATTATTTCTATAATTGTTTTGTATAGCCAGTTTTCATTTGTACAATGGGCACATTGTCTCCATGGCATGTGTGCTGGCAAGTTCCTTCTTTCTGAGCCTCTTGTCCTCTCACTTTCATTCTCTATCATCATCATCATCTCCTCTCAGCCTCTTTAAGCATTTACCATTGGGGTTAGATCCACCATATGATAAGGGGAAATGCACTACCCTGTCCCCACTATATCATCATCACATGAAAGCTCACATGATAGCTCAGGTCATATAGAAAGCCTCTATAAATGTTCTTTAGATCCATTGCTTCTTACATAAGGAGATGGATGTCAAAAGGGTTGGGGCTACTGCATGACTGTCCTTCTATGCTTATTTAACCCTTATGCTGAATGCCTCTATAGTGTATTCTCATGCAATTAGCAGTGTTTCACTCTTCCTCCATATGCTTTCTTCTCTTCCAACCTATGCTTTCCTCAGCACCAACATCACAAGGCAATACAGCATGTAACAAATAGCAAACAAAACACATGGTGTACCTATCAACAATTAATGAGCCAGAAATCTTTTCTTTTGAGATTATATATATATATATATATATAGAGAGAGAGAGAGAGAGAGAGAGAGAGAGTTTGCATTAGAAGCATAAAGAAAATTTGTTTTAGGAGAAGCATATTAGCACAGATCTGTTACTTCCATATTTCAGAAAATCTCATGAATAATAATAATAATAATAAACAATGGTGGAAAAAAACAGTTAAGAATATAATAGGAGACCATTCCATAATCCTATTTGTATTTCCCTAGCAATAAGCCTTAAACCTACTCAGGACTTACTTCTGAGTAGTCATGCATACTAGCTAAAAGTAGGGACAAGGTATGGCTTGATATTCAAGTGAACTGAAAGGTAAGATGTATCTTGATGATTAAGATAATTTAAATATGCAATTAATTTATTGCCACTTGTTGCAGCTAATGGCTTTCATGTGAGTGAGGCAGTGAATCTATGTGGCTGTTAGTCAAAACTTTAAAACAGTTATCCAAAACCCTGAACTTATTTTGGTGACAGGATTCAGAAGTTTGAATAGTTCTGTTGATGTGCAGAGGAAAACCCAGAGATGGTTCAATGCCCAGTTGACATGGAGACCACTAGCCAATACTGACAGCAATATTCTGGTTTGTCTGTATTATTTGCTCAAATGGAATTACTTTAGTATAGTTTTTAAAAATGATTTCCAGGGAACTTAGCTATTTGTCTTCTCCCCCCCCCTTCTTTTCTTCTAATAACTCTTTTTCAGGTTAGTTCCGATATCATCTTTTGATTACTCAATGTTTGATAACTTAAAATTAAACATAACTTTGCTTAAAACATTTGGTATGAGATCATATATAAAGGCATATGGACATTTAATTTACAGTTTTTAGTCAATGATGGTAAGCATAAAAAGGCAAAAGTGCATGAATGAGGCACTTTTAGAAACAAAACTGTTTCTAACCTCAGACCTCTAGATGTTAGGCCACAGCTCAATGAATCCTTGCCGATTGGCCCTTGTGACTAGAGCTTTGTGGGAGGATGGTTTAACAATATTTGGAGACTCAAATGTGAAAACCAGTTTTTTTTTAAAAAAAGAATACTTTAGTGGGTCAGTTACAAGAAGTCCAGAACTCTTCTGAAATTACTGGTATTGAATACTTTCTAAGAGCATATATGGTAATTTTCTGTAATTTATAGAGAATATGCTATAATGCTTTATTATTGTTGTTGATAATAATAATAATAATAATACTTATTACTGAAGTCAAAGGCACACCACACCTCTCAAAAGATATTACAATAAGAAACTTCTATAGCTAAGTCAAGAATTTTAATGCCAGAGTTTATGTACTGAAGTACAATGCAAGAATCTATGAGCTGTTGATTTGCCCTTTATTTATTTTTATTTCCTTTGCTTTAGTAAATCCAGAACAAATATCAGAGGTGAATGTTTATATCCAAGTTCTTGATATCAATGAATATGCACCAGAAATTTCAGAATATTATGAGATGTATGTTTGTGAAAATGCAAGATCTGGACAGGTAAGGCTCTATATACATATACAGTAGTCCTATTTGACTTATTTTCTGCCTAGTATAATTTGTAAGTGCTGATCTTTTCTTGACTTTAGGAAATCTTGCAAGATTTTTTTTATTTTGAACAGGAAATCCAGGATGAATTATTTCAGTTGCAGCAGATTTTAGGGGCTGGTTTAGTTGCAATGTTGCCTCCTCTACCCTTTTCTTTAAACTTTATTCTAGGACATAGGGAACTTTTATAACAAGCTGTCATACAAGATCTGGGGGTGGGTGGGGGCTTAAAAAAACACAAACAGCAATTGATCTGGATTGTCCTCCTACTTCTGCAGTGATATCAGCTTCATTCTCTACCCTCTGAGTTCAGACTCCTGTAATGCTTATTTGTGATGTTAATAAAAGTTGTAGTCACTTTGTCACTCCATCTCTGGGTCTATCTCCTCTTGCATGTGTCTCTCTACTTCAGGCACAATAATAATATCACTTGTTAGATCTGCAGGGTTCATATATATGGTTGACATTCACTAGCTGTGAAGCTGAAATAAAATGCCACCTTTTTTCATTGGATACAGTTGACAAGAAGTGTTCACATTCACTATCATGCCCAGCCACTATATATACTTTAGCCACTCACACGATAGCAAGGGAAAGTTTAATGTAATCACTGAAATGTGTTCTATCTACAAGTTGCCTCCTGTTTATCATTCACTCAAACCAACATGCATCCAACATCCCTTGGCCCTCCACCTACATACGGATGTAGATATTGTACAACTGGGTCACCAAAAAAGTAGACACATTGTAGTTAAATACTACATTCTAGGGTATTCCTTGTGTTTCAGTCCAATAATTCAAATAACTAACTGCTTGTGATTAATTCCTTCTCCCACCTGTAACTGAGTTACATTATGCCTATAACTTAATGAGGGATTAGTTTCATTCCCTTGCTATAATTATACCTCTTAAGATGCTGTTATAGTTGTAATAATGTGACCTCACTAAATGATAAAGGAGGGATATTGAATGTTAAATGGTGGCTTGCATTGCTACCTCATGATTTGTTCTGTTCACTGAAGTAATGACATGCTGCACAGCAGAATGGTATGTACAAAGTAGAGGTTTGTAGTATTTACTTGTTTTACCCCTAAAATGCTACAAAAAGTAACTCTTTAGCTGCTTTTGAGAAAGAGAAAGAAAAGGATTATTTACACACACACACACACCTATAATTGCTTTTAGACTTGGAACTGAAACTGTAACTAATTATTTTAAACAAACTTTTCAAGATCTGCTTATAAGACAAGCAATAGCTGGGCCTGAAAAATTTAAGGCTGTCCATGGGTTTTTGGGTTTTTTGTTTTTGTTTTTGTTTTTTTGTAGATGGAAATTGTAGATGTTTTATTTCCCACTTGACAGACCTGGTGTCAGGATTTTTCCACTTGCAGCTGATAATATCAGTTCTTTCTTTGGCTTCCTTCATTGCATGTATAGGTGCTTTATCCCTCAATAAATCACATAAAATGGAAACATTACTCTCTTTAAAAAAGCCAGCATATCAAGACAACTGACTAAGAAAGAAAGATGGATTAAGCTCTAGGTTTGCCAGAGACTACTCAGTCTGGTACAGATTTTTCATAGATCAGGCTTGGCCCACACTACTAGCATTTATCAGAAACAACTGAAACAATCATCATCTCTTTATCTGAGGGATTTAGGGTTCTTCGTCATTTCATCAGTTACAAGGTATCTGTTTGGAGTTCTGTATAATCCACCTTCTGGTCATCTGAGGGCCTTTACAGACTGCCAGAAATAATGCAGCTTGAGGCCACTTTAACTGTCCTGGCTCAGTGCTAGGGAATCATGGGAATTGTAGTTTTTTCAGGGACATTGAGCCTTCTCTGTCAGAGAGCTCTGTTGCCACAATAAACTACAGTTCCCATGTTTCCTTAGCACTGGGCCAGGACAGTTAAAGTGGTCTCAAGCTGCATTATTTCTGGTAGTCTGTAAAGGCCCTAAATTGTCAACACATGTGCAACAGTATTGTCCAAATAAGCAAGTTAGCATCAATATTTCCCTTAAGACTCTTAAACCATTGAAATCAAGGTTATTTAAGATGACAGACACTTAAGCAGCAGCTTTGGTTGTTGTTTTTTTTAAAGAGATAATCAATATATTCAGTTATCCTCTTCTCTGGGTGTGGCTCATTATATAGCAATAGCAATAGCAATAGCAAGCACATTTCTATACCACTTATCAGTATACTTAACCATTCCCTAAGCAGCTTACAACTGTAAACTAATTGCTCCCAACAAGCTGGATACTAATTTTATGACCTCAGAAGGATGCCAGGCTGAGTTGACCCTGAGTTCCTGGCTGGTATTGAACCCACAACAACCTTGTGGTTTGTTAGTGAGTGGCTGCAGTATAGGCATTTAACCACTGCCCCACCAGGGCTCTTAGCTTATATAACATGAACATCTCAGTCTAGACAATTCTTATAGAATTTACACATAGAGGTATATGCTTATGTTGACTTGATTTGTAAGAGAGCCAACATCTTACACAATACAGTTTACAAACTCTTTAAACTTAAAACAGTATTACAATACTCTCACTTTTATTGCGTTGTATTGAACAGTAATACAGTAGATTAAAAAAGAAACTCTCCATCTTATATAAGGTAAATCATCTATATAGAGAGGAGTACTCTCTGTCTGTTACCAACATTATCAGGTATGGTTTTCCAGCTAAGAGACAACCATAAGAAGCAATGAAGTCATTGTAAGCAATCATGAAATTACATAATTCTAGCTGAGGTCAGCTTTTATACAGTTTTAGGCCCCTCTTTATATGATCATCAATGTATGCACTTCCTTTTATCTTTCTGCCGGGTTATCTTGTGATTTCATGTCTCCACCAATGAGATATGGAGTTTACTGGTCTCTCTTGTTCTGGCCATTACATCCATCTGCTCATGACACTGCATGATTCAGGTAATCACAAAGCTAAATTGCTACTGGCAAACTGTCATTATCCTCCTCTCATAGCTTACAGGGCTTTTCTTACTATTGATATGTATAATTAGGTCAGGCACCATGCCCAGCCAGAAATGTTGACTATTTTCTAAAAGGGATAATCTTTTTAAACCTATAACAGTGCTATTCATCACTCAGTGTATAATTACTTTCACTTCCATGCTTTCTATTAACCCACTTCAGTGCCTGGATTTGACAAAACACACATGAAAATTAGCATCTAACCTATAACATAGTAGAACTATTCTTTGAAACCATACAAAATTATAGTTTCATTTTATGTATGAAATGTGTATTTCCAAAAGAACATTTATCCAATTGAACAGGGCAAGCAAACATTCTTTTACATGAGCTGATGTACAAAGAGGCTGCTAGCAATATGAAAGTTTTTTTAAAAAGAACAATTTCGGCCTGTAAGGCGAACCTATGGCACACATGCCAAACTGGCCACAGAAAGCCTTCTCTGTGGGCATGTGTGATTGGCCTCAGCCCGGCCCTTTTTTGCTGCCAAGATGGAGGTCATGGCCAGCCATCTTCTCTCCCCCCTGAAATGATGGCTGCAGAGAGGGCACTGTGCTCCCTTCCGAACTCCCTAAGATGGTGGCAAGCCCAGGTCTCTTTTCCTGCCTTCTTCCCTTCAACTTTGAAGCCCAGCTCTTCCCCCCTCCCTCTCCTCCTCCTCTTTGTTTGCCAGGGTGGGGGAAGCCCTGTCGGGCCTGCCCCCCCTGGGTGTTTCTCATTGCCTGTGTAAGTGAGTGAGTGAACATGTGAATGTGGAGCTGGGGTTGGGGTGAAGAGAGACCCTGGTGGAAGCCAAGTGACATTGGTGGAGGCCATGGATGAGCTGAGCAAGGTTTCCGGCAGGACAACAGCGGCCATGTTTTACAGGTGCTGGTGGCACTAGGGAGGTGCTGGTCCAGTATGAGGAGAACTGGTGCAACATTACCCTCAGTACCTGGTGAGCAGCACCCTTGGCTGAGATAAATGTTTCCCTCTTGTGTGTGTATGTGTCTTTGTATATGTGTGTGTGGTGTGTGTGTCAGTGTGCGAATGATGGGTGTTGAAGTGATGCTCTTTGACACCCAGCAGAGTCTGCAGAACAAGCTGGCTGCTGTGATCCACAGCCACTTTGTGTCTCTCACCATCAACTAGCTCAGCTTCTCTTCTCCAGGCAATCCTCTCTTTCTCAGTCAAGAAGACACATTGTAAAGTCCAAAAGTATCATTTATTAATGCATGTAAAAGAAAATAACTAAGTAAAATCCATTGTGATGAACTTATCCAGTTCAGCCATGAGAGATTACATCTTTAACAGATCCAAAAGCTTAGGATCCCAACTTGTTGTAGTTAAAAGTTAAGGAGAAGTTACAGATCCATGTTTCCAGATCCAGGAGTTTCATTGTAAAAGCAGTATAAGCATACTCAAAAACTAAAAGCTTACTCCATGGTTAAAACCACTGTCCAACACACACACACACACACACACACACACACACACACACACACTGTGTTTGTAAATATAAACATTCTTAAACAAAGGAATCTCTAGGCCCTTCCCATATTCCACCTTCTGGGTGTTAATCTTATGCTGATTGGATAATGCCTGTATGATGTGTATTAACCTAGCCTCTGATCCAGCCCCTAACTGTGTGTGTCATCTCCCATGTGACCTGTCTCTAAGCAACCCATTGATGTCATTGTTTACCTTTTTGATATCCTGTTTTCTCATAACAAAATCTGTGTCTATGTGCTGTATCTGTGGGAAAGTTTCTGTTTACGTCTGTGGAGACATCTAGTGCTAGATTAAGTCCTTTTTACCACTTAAAACTTTCTCATGGAAAACTCCATACATCTTGTACATTTCCATCACTCGATATCCCATGCATAGCTTGACAGTGTGTTTGTATATATTCTGCGTGCCCCCCGCCATCTGTGAGCTCACCATCCACAGATTCAAGGTCACGTGGATGACTGCATTATTTCTACAGTGTAGATGCACCCTATATTAGAGCCATTGAATCAATGGAATCTACCTACATGTTCATTCACTGTTCAGCAGTTGATTGAATATGTCTTCCCTAGTTCGGAATAACCAACAGGGATTTATTTATTTTTATTTTATTTATTTTATTTATATGTGCCATTTCTTTCATATGTACAGTATTCCAGGTGGGGCCTGACGAAAGCAGAATACAGTGGCACTATTACTTCCCTTGATCTAGATACTATACTTCAATTGATGCAGCCTAAAATTGCATTGGCCTTTTTAGCTGCGGCATCACACCGTTACTCATGTTGAACTTGTGGTCTACTAGGACTCCTAGATCCCTTTCACACGTAGTCTCGTTAAGCCAGGTGTCCCTCTTCTTATATCTATGCATTTCATTTTTTTGCCCTAAGTGCAAAAAACTCATGGCAACTCTATGGATGAGACATGTCCTCCACTGCTCTGCTTAATTCCTGCAACCCCATACCCTTCTTAATAGAGTCCATCCATCTGGCATGTGGCCTTCCTCTCTTCCCTCCACCTTTCCCAGCATTATTGCCTTTTCCAATCAGTCCTCCCTTCTCATGGTGTGGCTGAAGTACAACAGCCTCAATTTGGTCATCTTGGCTTCCAGGGAGGTTTCTGGCTTAAACTCTAGGACACATTTGTTTGTCCTTTTGGCTGTCCATGGGATCCTCAGCACTCTTTCCCAGCACCACATCTCAAATGAATTGATTTTCTTCCTATCATCTTTCTTAACTGTCCAGCTGTCACATCCATACATGGTAATAGGGAACACATTGGCTTGCATGATTTTAACTTTTGTGCTGAGTTGTATATCTTTGCATTTTAGAATCTTTTCTAATTCTTTCATAGCTACCCTCCCCATTTTTAATCTTCTTCTGATGTCCTGACAGCAGTCTCCATTTCTATCAATGTTGGATCCCAGGTATGGGAATTATTTTACTATTTCTATTTCTTCATTGTCTAGGTTGAACTTGTGAAGATCCTCGGTGGTAATTATTTTTGTTTTCTTTATGTTCAAAATGAAGCCTGCCTTAGCACTTTCTTTTTTGCTCTTCCTTAGTAAGTGTTCCAGGTCTGTGAGGTTTTCTGCTAGTACTATGGTGTCATCTATATGAACAACTATGAACAACTATAGTCCAGTCTCATTATTACCCTTCCTAAGCAAAGTGGAGAGGGCTGTGGCTCTTCAACCCCAAGCTGTCTTGGATGAAACTGATTATCTAGATCCATTTCAAACTGGCTTTAGGACAGGATTTGGAGTTGAGACTGCCATGGTTGCCTTGACTGATAACATTTGATTGAGCATCGACAGGGGTAGTGTGACCCTGCTGTTGCTCTTAGACTTCTCAGCAGCCTTTGACACTATCAATCACAACACCCTCTTGGATCGCCTGAGGGGGCTGGGAATCGGAGGCACTGCTCTGGGTAGATCTCAGACAGTGTTGCTCGGGGACAGTAGCTTTACTAGAAAGGAGCTCAAGTACGGTGTCCCTCAAGGCACCATTCTGTCTCCTACGTTATTTAACATCTATATGAAGCCGCTGGGAGAGATTATTCGGAGACATGGGACAGGGTGTTATCAGTATGCTGATGACACCCAGATATACTTCTTCATGTCCCAGTCATCAGCCTCAACTTCAGATGGCGTCTCTCCTCTCAGTGACTGTCTTAATGTGGTAATAGACTGGATGAGGAAAAACAGACTGAAACTGAATCCAGACAAAATGGAGGTATTCACAGTATCAGCCCCAAAACCAGGTATTGGGATACAACCTTCAGTCCTGGACAGGTTCACACTCACCGCGAAGGACTGTATTCACAATCTGGGGGTGCTCCTGGATTCGTCACTTCAGATGATTAATCAGGTGAATATGATGGCAAGGAGTGCCTGTTATCAGCTTTGGCTGATACACCAGCTGTGCCCTTTCCTGGAAGTAAGGGACCTTGAATCTGTGGTATATGCTCTGGTAACCTCCCATCTGGATTTCTGTAATGCACTCTACATGGGGCTGCCCTCGTGCTTGGTTTGAAAATTTCAGTTAGTGCAAAATATTGCAGCCAGGTTGGTTTCTGGTACATCTAAAAGAAACCACATAACACTTGTATTGAAGTCTCTTCACTGGCTGCCTATTAGTTTATGAGACCAGTACAAGCTGTTGGTTATCACCTATAAAGCCCTAAATGGCTTGGGCCCAACCTACCTTCGAGACTGCCTACTCCTGTACAATCCACCCCATGCACTTCGATCCTCTGGGAGGAACTTACTACAAGTGAAAAAATCTACACTGTTGGCTACTTCCCAGAGAGCCTTCTCGATGACCGCTCCCAGACTATGGAACGGCCTGCCGGACGAGATCCGTCTTATGTCAACTTTAGACAGCTTCAAAAGGGCTGTCAAGACAGATCTCTTCTGGCAGGCCTTTCCTGACTAGTCTTCCCAGTCACAGAACCTGCCTTTTTGTACCCTTTCCCCCCAATCCCAGCTGTTGTAACCTTTGCTGCTGTAGGTATGGTGATTGGTCAGAATTCACCTTATTTTAAAAATTGTTTTAATCTGATGTTTGTTTAATAACCTTTTAAGGGGCAGGAGGGTAGGGGCTTGGGGTTGATTTTATTGTGTTGTATTTCTATCTTGGAAGCCACCTTGATTGCTATGCAGAGGGGCGGGGTATAAATAAATTTTATTATTATTATTATTATTATTATTATTATCTGCATATCTTAGATTGTTGATATTCCTTCCTCCTATTTTCACTCCTCCTGATTCTGTGTCCAAGCCTGTTTATCTTATAATATGTTCTGCATACCTGTTGAACAAATAGGGTGAAAGGATGCAGCCTTGTCTGACCCCTTTGACAATTGGGAACCATTCTGTTTCTCTGTGTTCTGTTCTGACAGTAGCCTCTTGTCCTGAGTACAGATTCCACATCAGGATTATCAGATGTGTTGGCACTCCCATGACTTTAAGAGCATTCCATAGCCTTTCATGATCTATGCAAAGGCTTTGCTATAGTCTATAATGCTGATTTTCTTTTGGAATTCCCTGGTGTGCTTCATTAGCCATCATACATTTGCAATGTGATCCCCAGTGCCTCTTCCTTTCCTGAACCCTGCTTGAACCTCTGGGATCTCTCTCTCCATGTATGGTTCGAGTATATGTTGCAGAATTTTGAGCATGATTTTGCTTGCATGAGAGATCAGTGCTATGGTCCTATAGCTGCTGCAATCTCTTTTGTCTCCCTTTTTGTGGATGGGGATGTATATCGATCACTTCCAATCTGATGACCATCGTTTTGTTTTCCATATCTGTTGACATATGTTGGTTAGCACGAGAGTTGACTCTGTCAATATAGATTTCAGCAGTTCAATTGGAATATCATCTGTTCCTGGAGATTTGTTTTTTGCTAGTTCTCTTATTGCAGTTTCCACATTGCTTTTTAGAATTTGGGATTCATTTTCATATGGCTTTTCATTCCATGTGTCCTTTATTTTGCCATCCCTTTTGTATAATTCTTCTCTGTATTAAATCCAACGTCTTTTTATTCCTTCCTGGTCTTGAATTATGGGCCTTTGCAGACTGCCAGAAATAGTGCAAATTGAGTCCCCTTTAACTGCCCTGACTCAGTGCTAGGGAATCATGGGTACTGTAGTTTATTGTGGCACCAGAGCTCTCTGAGAGAGAGGGCTCAATGTCTCAGAAAAAAATATATATAATTCCCATGATTCCCTAGCAATGAGCCAGGGAAGTTAAAGTGAACTCAATTTGCACTAGTTCTAGCACTCTGCAAAGGCCCTATGTTATTTTTATTGTCATAGAGCATCCCAGTCCTTGGTTCGAATTTTCCTTTGATTTCTCAGATCTTCTGAATTAGATTTCTTGTTCTTCCCTTTTTGCTGTTGTCTTCTATTTCTTTGCATTGGTCATTGTAGTAATTTTCTTTATCTTTCCACACAAGCTGTTGTACTGTTGCATTCATAATTCTTAGTTTGTTCGTATCTCCCTTTTGTTTGTCTTCTCTTCTTTTCTTAATTGCTTGTAATGCTTTTTCTGTCATCCATTTTTTTCTCTTTCCTTTTGTTTATTGAAAGTGTCTATCTGTATTCTTTTATTATGTCCCCAGCTTCAGAACATAGTTTGTCTAGTTCTTGGTCTATTATGTTAGTAGTGCGAATTTGTTTCTTATATTGTCAGTAAATTATGTTGAGATATTATTTAGATCATATTTTGGTATGGTTTTGTTTCCTTCTTGAGTCTTACTCTTATTTTTGATATTAGTAATTCATGATCTGTGCCACGGGAGGTGCCTGGTTTAATCTTGGCCAACAGTATAGAGTTCTAAAATGCCTTCAAAATTAGCAGCATAAATATAATTAAAGCCATCCAGGCTTTGTTTTGTTTTTGTTTTGTTTTTTTAAAAGAAAACAAAACATTCTGGATAAATTAAAATAATGTTTATAATCTGTGTGTAGTAAATCATGAGCACAAACAAGTAACTATACATATTAATAGGTAAAAAGAGCTTAGAAAATATCAGATAGGATAGTGATTGGGGATGGAAACTTTAATTTATCTGAATGTTGGCACACACTTACTTTCTTTCTTTCTTTCTTTCTTTCTTTCTTTCTTTTCACCAGGGCATTCAAAGTTTAAATTCATGTTTTTAGCTTTAATCTCTGATAGTAGTAGGGGAAACTATTAATACAATTAGGGGACCATGCAATGCTATGCATTGTAGGGGAGGATCTGCTTTTGCCATCCTTCAAAGGAGGAGAGACCAGCGTTAGTGATGTCAGGTGCAATGTGCCATAAAATCAAATGACTAGGGGTGAAGCTACAGTATTTCAAAGATCCATCCACCCCCGTTACTTCTTTTTTTGGACAACGTGTCAGTCCCTCTTCCTGCCTCCAGTAGTGCATAAGCTTTGCTGGTAGGAATTGTTGCCTTTTTCCTTTTTTTTTTTTTAAACTTTCCCCGTATTTTGGGGACTGTGACAATTGGCTTGAGATAGTGTCTTTAAATAGATGGTCACTTGGCAGGTAACGCAGGGGGAGAAATAAGAGTCATAAGGCCTAAGCAGACTGCCAGAAATAGTGCACATTAAATTGAGGCACTGCCCTGGCTCAGTGCTAGGGAATCATGGGAACTGTATTCTTTTTCTGGGACATTGAGCCTTCTCTGTCAGAGAGCTTGGTGCCACAATAAATTACAGTTCCCATGATTCCCTAGCACTGAACCAGGGCAGTGCCTCAATTTAATGTGCGCTATTTCTGGCAGTCTGCTTAGGCCCATAGTTAACCATTTTAGTGAAGGGGGGGTGTCTGGAACTTTAGGTCCTGTGACCCAAGGGTGGGGGAAAGAAGACTATCCTTGGATCTGGCTTGGGAGGGTTGCCCTCCCTTTTGAGTCCTGTGACTGGGGGAATTTGGGGTCTGCCTGCCATCTACTGTTATTCCATGGGGCTGAGGTATTTCACCTAGGGCAAGGCTTGCTTCCTCCTCTTGTTCCTTTCCAGATTAAACTCAGTTTAAATAGGTTAAACTCTAGGTTAAATACAGTTGCCTTTTTCAACTCAGTTCTCTATGGACGTTTTCACACAACGATTTTTGCGGAGGCAATCCTACCTCCGTCCGGCGTCACTCTGGATCTTTTTTCCGTGTGTTCACACGACGTCGTCCCTAGCCACGCCCCATCCTGCGCCATCCCCAGCGCTACCCGGCGTCCACCCGGCTCTTTTAAATTCCGGAATTTCTGAGGAATTACACTCTTGCTGCTGGAGCTATGCCACAATGGTGCCGGTCGCGCTGTCTGTGTGAACACGACATACCGATCGTGGAGCATTTCCAAGTTATGGCCCATGGTTCCCCGCGCTATTTCCCATGGATCTGTAGGAAGCATCTTATGACGTGTACTTCCTGTTTGGATCGGGCAACAAACATGCGAGTAAACATGGTCCTCTCTATTAAGGCAATTTATTTTTCTTTTGGAGGATATGTGCCGCCGCGCGACCAGGGGTTGGGGGGGGAGATCAATAGGGATGGTTTTGTTGCCCAGAATTCAGGGGGGGGGATGGAGCCTGGAGGACGCTGGGATAAAACCCCGCAGGAACACCTCTCCAGGCACCAAGGCAGCGGAGGAGACAGTGTCCAGGCTGAGGAGGACTCCAAAGCCCATTGACATCAACACCTGGGCAGCACTCAGAAGCAGAGTTTTCCATAGCCTGGAACCGTGGCAGTTAAACTGGTGTCAAACCGGATTTTTTTTCTGCAGTGCAAATGCAGCCTATGTGTTCCTTCAAATGAGAGAAAGGGGGGGGGGGGAGGCTCTAAAAGTCCTAAGGACCAGAGCAGCTGCCAAGGGTTGCCCAGAAGGCTCTCTAGGGAACCCATCCATCCCTCCAAAGGCAAGAAGGTGAATTTCTTAAAAAGAACCAAAAAGTCAACAGTTGGGTGGGAGATTGGATCAGGAGCGTCGCACTTCCTAGTCCCTCTCCTACCCCGCCCCCTCCCTTGGAAAAGGAAGATAATCCAATCACCTAGGCCTTGGGCAAGTCACACTCTCTCAGCCTCAGAGGAAGCCCTTGGGCCTGGGCTCTGGGAAGGAGGGGTGTGTTTGACAGCCGGCTGTCAAACGCACCCCTCCTTCCCAAGTCGGTGCGGGGCCTGGGCTCCGAAGTATATGAAGGGGCGGGTGGGTGGGTTTCCTCGGAAGTAAGGCTCCCTTTCCCTTAAAAGCGGGCACCTTTTGTCCATTAAGAAGGGGCTTTCCTTTGGACCGAGTTGGGCAAGGGATGTGTTTCCAAAGTCTCCATTTTACTCCCCTGGAGGGGGTTCCTCGCGAGTAAATCTCGGAGGGAGAACTACACCTCCCAGAGTTTTCCATAGCCTGGAACCGTGGCGGTTAAACTGGTGTCAAACCGGATTTTTTTTCTGCAGTGCAGATGCAGCCTATGTGTTGCTTCAAATGAGAGAAAGGGGGGGGGGAGGCTCCACGGACGGCAATGGCGATAGAACAGCAATAGCGCCATAGCGACGGAAGTGACAAAAATCGCATGTGACGGTCGCGGCGAGCATTCCTTTTTCTGCGCATATGCAAGAACTTCTTCTGCCGGATCGAGGCAGGGATCCTCGGACTTATGTGTGAACAGGAGTTCCGGCTCCAAGGAGCAGATCAATCAGGAGTGCCGCTAATTCCGCAAGGATGATAGTTGCGTCTGAAAGGTAATTCCGTCAGGCAGGGTCTATGCCGGAATGGGTCCGGCTAGATTCCAGCATGCTCTAATGCCACTTGTCTGCCGGTTTCAGACCCTAGTGTGAAAACGTCCTATGTCTGGTCTCATTATTCTTTGGTTGGTCCACAAAATAAACTGGTGCTTTAATATAGAGGTTTTATGAGAAGACATCAAGCTGTTACTAAGCAATGGTTCTTTTAAAAAGTATGATAAGGGGGTTCAAATGAAGCCCTTCTACATTCAATTAATGTATGAAGAGGAATATGTCTGGTGGCAAGGCTCTTCCAACTTCCAACTTTCTTTCCCTCTATGCACCATAACTCCATTATCACACTTTCAGTTATAAGGAGAAAATGATACTGCATACATACATTGGTAAGCACAAACTTAGATTTGACTTTTCTGCCTTGCTCTGAAACCCTCTTGCATTTCTGCATCACATACATATATATGGGTGAATAACTGAGTAATTTCTCCTGGGACAAACTTTCAAACCCACTCTAACAACTAGCAGCCACACTGAGTAAAAGAGGTCTGTTCAACTGCCAATTGGAGCCCAAGGCAGAGAAACCACTGCCAGAAAGTGAGATTGTGATGTTGAATTCCAATAGGTGCTCTGCTTCTGATTGTTTCAGACTTCCTTGATTGCAACCTGATCAGCAGCTGAACAACCTCTTTTGCTTAATGCAGCTGCTGGCTGTTAAGGTATATTGAGGGGGCATTTCCTATTGCATAGTAGTGTCAGCCAATTGGTTCCTGTAATACAGGGACAATCAGCGTCTCTGTGACCAGTATTGAATAAGACCCCATGAAAATGAAAATTGTGTATGTTTACGTTCATGTAACACTGATAAGATGTAGGATAAGGCAATATTTAATTGGTTCACATTGTAAATGAAGAGATCCAATTCATACTTCCAGAGCTAACAAATGGATTAGAATGCAGTTAATTTTCAGTTGTTACAGTTGTATGCATTTTGTGTGGTACTTCTCAGATCATAGGATGCATACAAAATTCTGTGCAAATTGTGTTAGGGGTTACAAAAAATATTAGGGAAGTATGCTTTCAAAAATGTTTGCATTATGCAAAACTGTGTACAGAAATTCCCTATGGCCACACATTCAGCATTAGTGAGAAAGCCCATTGTGTTGCTGTGTATTCCTCCTGGATTTCCATCTCATACTGTCATCATTTCAATTTCTGAGACTTTTTCTTTCTGGATGGATGTAAATTTGCACATATTTTCCATGCACATTTTTTGTACAAATGCATATGAATTTTTATGCACATGAAAATGCATGTGACTTTTTCCCTTGCATGGTTAAGAAAACAACAACAATTTCTAACTTTCATGTAGCAGAGCTGGGATGGAACAAACTTTTGCTTTAAGAAATGCGAATCCCAGAAAGAAAACCAGCCAGATTTTTCTATCTCCAGCAACGAGACAACTCATATGAGCAGGGTTTGTTGTTGCTGTTTTTGTGAAAGTCAATAACTGACAAATTGTCAGAACTGACCCTAGGAGAGTCAGAAAGAGAAAGAATGAATTTCTGTTGCCATAGTGCAGAGCTGCTTTTCTCAGTTTGGAACTTGTTTCTTATAGCAACTACTGTATTTCCTTTTTCTTTAGTACAGAGAAAAGTGAAGGTTAGAGAGGGAGAGGAAAGACCTCAACTTACCAGGGGAAGAAATGATTGGAGCAGCTTGCACAGTGGGTTGAATAGGGATGGGTAATCACCTCCTGAAAACATGTGTACAAACTGGATAATTATTTTGCTTATTATTTTCTATATTAGTATCTTACTTGTGCCTCCCTCCCTCCCCCCAGCTAGAGAAAAGTGCTGCAGATAACTACTAGTGAACAGGAAATATGGAATAACTCACCTGAGACTGTTATAGTGGTCTTTGAGACCACTATTCTACTGTACCATCCTGAACAGATCTGACTCCATATGATTTGAAGCAGGGCTGGGCCTCGTTAGTTTCAGGATGAGAAGCTACCAGAGAATATTTCAACAAGGTTAGGAAAGAATCCTGTCTGAATCTCTGAAGAGTCCCTGCCATCAGACCTCATAGTGCTAGGCTAAATGGGTCATTGGTCTAGTTCAACTTAAGCTTCTCATACGGTGCATCTACACTGTAGAAATAATGGAATTTGGCACCACTCTAAGTGTTGTAGCTCCACTCTTGGGAATGCTGGGATTTGTAGTTTTACAATGTGTTCAGTGTTCTGTGCCCAAGAGTCCCAGTGCTTCGCAAAACTATAAATCCCAGGATTCTGTAGGATGGAGCCTTGCCAGTTAAAGTGGTATCAAACTGCAACAAGACTCAACATTTAAAGAGTTAAGTGTGTCTTACAGAACAGCAGTGGTAGAATTAATGAGTGTTTCAAGTACCTAAAATCTCCTCATGTCTCATCCACCTATCCTATCCTCTCTTAGACATATTCTTACGAATTACTGTTGGAAAAAATTATGTTTGCATTCTCTTGTCTCTCCTTATATAGATAGGAAATCTCTCTTTCTCATTCTATCTAAACATGTGGCTCCTGTCACTCATTCTTGGAGACAGTTTAATAGCTCTCTCTGCTGCTTTAAGCAATCAGTTGTCCTATCTTCCTGCTCTATTAAAGATGGTGAAATTTATTTCTCCTTACTTAAATCATCTTAAAGCCATTATTGTTTTTTTTTTATTATAACATAAATATATTACATTATTAAAAAAAGATTTACATATAATATTCAAACAGCAGAGTAATGATTTATACATTAATATCAATCTATTTCTCAATATTAGCTTTAATTCAATACTGACATATCCTGTCTATATGTTCTTACATATTGTTTACATATTATTGTTTATTTTTTAAACTACAAACTGCATGTTTGTTGTTATTTTCTGAGTAAGTTTTTATTCTTTAGGAAGACAGATTTAAAATAATAGTCTGACCCACACTTTCATTGTTCTTCTGGTGAAAGCTGCACTCTCACAAGTTTAACTTTCATACTTGCATATTTTTGTTTCTCTTTAAAAGGGTTAACACCCTGGGAAACTTAAATTGCACCCCACAATCACTCCACCTCTTCTCTCTGCCTTCTTTTTGCTCTTTCCCTGCTCCAAACATAAAACTAACTTAGGGATCAACAGGGAGAGGAATCACTCTACCTCCTCCTCCCAGGCCATCACAGAGAGCTCCTGCCCACAAACAATCAGTGGCAGCAGCAGCACCAAGTGGGGTTCAGCCAGTGTGGCTGGTGTGATGTTGACCCAGTTGGTCTGTGTTCGCAATGATGTGGTGTTACACTGATAAGCTTATTGCACTGTGTTCTTGTAATGTAATGAGTATGTGATGAGAATGGAATGGAACATATTTTATCACACAATATGATCCTTATCGAGTTCCCATTCCATGCTCTGACAGTCCCTAGCCTGTTCCAGCAGGAGAATTGTAAAAATGTGTCCTCAACCAGAAGAACTCTTACAGACCGTTCCATATTATGTGTGTGCAATAATCCTACCCAATCTCAATCAGTCCTCATGTTCTGATTGGCTAAGACAACCTCCTCCCCTCCCATCCTAGAACATCCACAAACTCAACTCAACTCTTACAGTGTTGATGCAAGAAAGGTGCCACAGGTAATTTAAAAAATATTGTTTATTTTTGTAGATTGAATTGCATTGTGTTTACAAGAAAAAACAATGAATGATCCCTACCTAAACCTCTCGGTAGCATTCTTTCCAATGCAGACATAGGGGTTTTCGCAACAGTGAGCATGTGCCAATGAGAGACGGCGGAGGAACTACTTTAGCGCCAGTACTGGTACAACAGTAAATGCAGTGCGATAATATGTGTTCTCATAATGTTACATTGCATTATCAGTAATCTAATGCATTAATACCCATTCCCATATCATTACATTCCAGGGACTCAGTGGGAATGTTACAGGTGCTGGTGCGATAAGCTTATGAATTTGGCCTGGTGTGTGTGGTTGCCATGGTCAGTCTGGAGCCAGTCCAGAGAATAATGCTTCAAGCTGGGCCTGGATTAAGCAGCCAGTGTAGATACACTCTGAGAGAGCTTTCCTATCTCTAATGGAATTCCTATAATAACAGTTTAGTATATTTCCTATAGCCATTGGTGTCAATGCTCCTTAATCCTAGTAGCTAGCCACTCCATGCATGCATTGTCTATCATTTTTCTCTCAAACGATTAATGTAGAGGCAAACTAGGTATAATGGGGGATCCATGACAGAGAGAGAAAGCTAGGTCTTGGCTATCACTCTGAGAGTGTAGTAGTGCATAACTCTTGTTCCATATTCATTACCATTATTAACTTTTTGTGTACTGTGATGCATGTAGCTGCTATTAGCCATGAAAAGGGCAGATACAGGTATAATACATTAGGTGTTTTCTTTCTCTTCCTGGTTAATCAGAACTTTGGGAAAGGTGATTTAAGTCAAAGAAATGGTGGAAGAATTCCAAGCCAGTCCCTTGACCATTGCTTTTCACCAATATAAAGAGAGGAGGTGATATCAGGAAATGTGATCGACAGTTTTCTCTTTATATTTGGCTCTTAGATACTAACAAGCCTAGAATGTGTGTGTGTTCGTGTGCGTGCATGCGCGCAATATAATTATTATTTCAAAAAAGATAGAATCACAAAAGAGCTGTGTCACTAACTTGTTAATTGGGCAGTTATTTTTAATGCTATCCACATTATTACCTTTTCGTCTGTATAATATTGTGAAGGAGTCAGAACACAATAAAGAGTAAATCAGCTTCTCCATCATCATTCCTTGATTCAAGAAAGCTAGATCTGTATTTCTCAACCTGATTGGCAGGAAGAGTTGCTTGCTCAAATACATAAATAATAATAATAATAATAATAATAATAATAATAATAACAGAGAATGCCAAGAATATGAGCTAACAGTAAAAAGCACCACATGTTTTCATGATTACTCATTGGTGTAAAAAAACAACAACAACCCTAATATATATATTTTTATTCTGTATCTATTTCTAGATTTTTATGGGTATCTTAACACAGTGGTTATTTGAACTGGGATTCTTTGGAGGGGTGGACTAATAGAATAGAAGACATACATATATGTATCCATACTTACTGGAATATTTTCCTTATTATTCGAGGGGGATGAGGTAGGAGAATGAGGCCCCCTCATGCCTCCTGATGGCCATAATGCTGAAATAGAAGTGGATAAGTTTATCACACACAGGGGTGGGTTCTAAGCAATGCAGGTGCATGAAAGAAAAGAGGTGTGATAACAAATATTTTCAAAGCTGTATGTTCCGTTTTCCTTTCATGACATGATTGCCATGAGACACAAAGCTGGTGTGATAATGTCCTAGGCTTGTGATCCTAAGCAAACTTACTGATGAATGAAAAATTTAGGAATGAAGAGACATAGGATTGTACCTGAGGTTTCATACCTGAGGTTTATGAGAATTTTTGTTATGATTTGAAGTTGTAGGTTTTCATGGCTGGCATCCATAGTTTTTGTGGGTTTTTCGGGCTGTGTGGCCATGTTCTAGAAGAGTTTCTTTCTGATGTTTCACCAGCATCTGTGGCTGGCATCTTCAGACTTCTCTGAAGATGCCAGCCACAGATGCTGGCGAAACGTCAGAAAGAAACACTTCTAGAACATGGCCACACAGCCCGAAACACCCACAAAAAAACTTTGTTATGATTCCTTCAAATGTGTTAACATTTGTTGATGTCTATCTATGTTCATTTGAAGGTGAAAGGAGATGCTTGTTATATGAATCACTGGTCTGAGTTCAAAGTTAGCCTTAAAGTGGCTGCAACATTTTTGTTCTTTCACATAGGTATGTGAAATTTAGATATTGGTTAGCACTTTGTTTTGCTTTAGATATTGGTTAGCACTTTGGTTAGCCTTATGTTTAAATATTTCCTCAAAAGCTGTGTTAAGCTTTTGTATTACAGTAACATCTTTGGTGTATGCATGCTACAATAACTCTCTCTGTCTCTCTCTCTCTCTCTGGTCAAAATCAAACCAAACTTTAAAAAGCAAGTGCAAAAATTTTCAGGGAGTAGAAAAAGGATCAAGGGATAAGGAAAGTGTCTCTGGGCCTTTACAGACTGCCAGAAATAGTGCAGTTTGAGGCCACTTTAACTTTCCTGGCTCAGTGCTAGAGAATCATGGGAAATGTATTTTTTTCTGGGAAATTGAGCCTTCTCTGTCAGAGAGCTCTGGTGCCATAATAAACTACAGTTGCCATTATTCCTTAGCACTGAGCCAGGACAGTTAAAGTGGCCTCAAGCTACTACTAATTAGCACTGACACAAATTTACACACACACCTCAAATAATTAGCAGAAAGTGTAAGAAAGTATGATAATGGACTGGGAAAGGATGGGATGGGGGAGAAATTGATGTTTGGTAGGATGAAGGAAGGAGGGGAAAAGAAACATAGGTAATGTACATGCCAAAGCTATACAACTCATTCAAGCAAATCCAAAATTCTTCTAGAATTTTAGGTCCTGTTCCAACTATCCTAGAGCCCCAAAATAGAACCTGAACAACAGAAAGCAGAGTGAATTGGAAAGGCTGGCCATTTAACTGATATTACATCAATTAAAAATTGTGTTTTTAAGCACAAATTTAAAGATGGCTAGGACAAATAGCACAAACATGGATACCCTCTGCAATTTGCTCTGGAGAGATTACCATATATCTATCTTCCAAACACTTGTGTAAAACAATAGCAACTGAATGTGTGTGTGTGTGTGTGTGTGTGTGTGTGTGTGTGTGTGTGTTCTCAAATTCAGGTTAGAGGGAATCTGAAAGATATGGGTTTCAGAATCTCTGTTTATAGAATCACGAAATCAAGGAGTTAGAAGAGCCACCTAGTCCAACCCCTAACATGCAGGCGCACACAACTAAAGCACTCTTGAAAAGAAGGCCACACATATTCTGTTTAAAGACTTCCAATGAAGGAGAATCCATCACCCACAGAGGCAGTCTATTCCACTGTCAAACACCTCTTACAATCAAGAAATCATTCCTAATATTTAGGTGGAATTTCTTTTGTCATAATTTGAATCCATTTCTTCATGTTCTGATCTCTCAAGCAGCAGAAAACAAGCTTGTTCCATCTTCCACATGACACCCCTTTAAGTATTTAAATTTGGCTATCATTTCTTGATAGTCTCTTTATCAATCTAAACATAACCCGCACTCTAACACATTCCTTCTAGGGCTTGCTTTTTTTTAAAAGACCTTTTACTATCTTGGTTGCTATCCTTGGGACATGTTCTTGCTTGCCAATAACCTTTTTGAACTGTGGTGACTGCATCTTTGCTTGATATTGTTTTGATCAGACTTCACCTGGAATACAATGTCTGGATGTTGTAGTCCAGGTGTGGACTTGGCAAAGCAAAATAGAGTGCTACATTCAGCCCTTAATATCCAGAATTCTGCATTCATAGTTCAATCATCTACGCCTTTAAAATATTTTTAAAACTATCTTTGATTTTGACATTTTATACAAGGGATACCATTTTACTATGCTATTGTGTACAATTGGACTTAAGAATTCACTGATTTTAGTATTAACATGGAGTCCAGAAGCCCTAGCATATACCAAAGGTCCACTCTTGGTCTGTACACTGTAAGTGCAGGAAAATACAACTCCATAAACTGCAACACAATGATGCCTTTATTGAGCCAAATAAAATGCACAAAATACATCATGCAAACCTTTGACGTTTCACTGGCTTCTTCATCAGTGACCTGATAGTTGGACACTTATTGGGTTCACCCGATAAAGTTATGACTGTTTTGTGGATTTTGAAATTTGTTGTATTCTGATGCATGGCCAACATGCCTACCCCTGAATATGTTTAGAGGTGCAGGTACAGGCTCAGCATAGAATTGCTTTGGCAGGGCAGACTCAGGTTTAGCATGTGATGTGCTAGTTTAGATCAGTTTACATTATATTGGGACCTAATATGAATAACTGAATTAAATTGAGGGACCATTGCATTGCTACCAGACTCCAACAAAGCTTTTTCTAAACAAAAATCTCTGTTGATAACTGAGAACTTGCAAAGAATACAAAATAGATATTTTTGCTACCTCTTCTCTTGGAGCACGGTGATTGAAGAGTACTACTGAAGTTTGCACCTCAGATTGGCAGCTAGCACTGTAATGATCCAAGTCCACTCTTCTTTCTCCTCTTTCACTGTTTCACTTATATGTATGGAAATTTTGCAACATTGTGGAGACTTCCTATCTATTTTTTTTTTTACTCAAATTTGATGTCTGGATCATTGTATCAGTTCAATCAACCCAGTCTGATTTGGACCTATCTGATGTATTGGACAACTTTGCTGAAATCCTGTTAGTAATTTACACAGGTGTAAGTCCAAATTACACTTGTGTGAGTTAATTTGTTGTTATTGAGGAGGAGGAGGAGGTTAGAATTCTCAACTAATAATAATAATAATAATAATAATAATAATAATAATAATTTATTTATATCCTGCCCCTCTGCCAGGCAATCGGGGCGGCGTACAACATTATAAAACATCAAAACAATAAATCAAAATGAAACCCCATCCCTCTTTCACCCACCCACCCATCCCCCCAAACATACAAACAAATTAAATAACAATAGCTAAAAATACAATTTAAAAGATGCATAATTTCTTGTCTTATGGTCCTCCGGGAGCTGTAAGATGGCAAAACAGACCTCCGTGGCCATAACGTGGTGCCGGCGAGGGTGTTCTCCAGTGGCATTATATAGGCGGACCAGAGGTAGGGCAGCTCAGGCCGCTCAGATGGTCTCCTGGGGCTGGGAGATGGTCCCAGGCGGGGGCTTTTATCCCCCCACTGAAGCTCCTCCCAGCTCTCAGTCAGCGCGTCCCTCAGGTGTTTCTCCTCAGGACAGGAGGGGCTAGAGAGGGCTGGAGAAGGCCTCCAAGCGCTGCCGCCGCTGGCTCGTGTGACGGGGGAGAGATGGTCCCAGGCGGGGGCTTTTATCCCCCCACCGAAGCTCCTCCCAGCTCTCAGTCAGTGCATCCCTCAGGTGTTTCTCCTCAGGGCTGGAGGGACTGGAGAGGGCTGGAGAAGGCCTCTGATGCCATACAGTGATCGTCCTCCATCCCAAAGCCCACATTTTCCCTGCTGCAGCCTCATCCCATGTCATTCTCATGGCCCATGGCAGAGACTGGTGGAGCATCATAGAATATCCAGCTATGTTCCTATAGCTCAGAGGTGGGAAACTATGTGAGGACCACGGACTCATCCCCCTGCAGGGCACACACATGTATATGCACACATGCACACAAGCCCAAATACCTTGATTTTCTTCCAAAGCAACTATCAAAATGTTGACAGGAAGAGATGCATCCTCACTTCTTATTGGCATTTTGAGAGGTACTACAGAGGAAAATGGAGGTATACAGTGCTCTGAGATGTTTCTGTGAGATGGGGATGTTTTGTTTGGTTTTATGTGTTTGGGGGAGGATCTACATGATTTTAGTTCCCTGAAAATTTTAAAAATCTTTAAAAAATGGGTGGGGGTGGGAGCTTTGGATGATTGGTGGGGAACTTCAGAGGTTGCAAAAGTGGGGCCCAGTAGTCACATGCAGGCTTTGGGCTGCGGTTTCTTCACCCTGCTATAGCTGGATGAACAGAACTGCCATCATACTTCCACACCATTGGAGAAATCTCAGGAAGTCTCAGAGGATGCCTCATCACTATAGGAACATAGCCAGATACTTCTCTGCTGTTCCCCTGCTATCCACTATCCAGTGAATTGGAATTGGGGGGGGGGGGTTCAGCAGTTAAAAGTTGGTTTAGGGGATGAAGAGGAGCTGCTTCATTGTTTGTCTGTGTAGAACTTTATGAATGGTCTCCTGATCTTGGCTAGATCAGATTGAATTGCCCTGCTTGAGTTCAAGATTAGGCTGAATTGGTTGCATGGCTTTCCTCAAAGCCTTTTGACTGGATGGGCAAATCAATCATTTTTTGGTTGTTTTTACAGAGAGGTGGGATGATGATAATAATAATAATAATAATAATAATAATAATAATAATAATAACTTTTTCTTATTCTGTCACATTTTGCAAAAACAAACATATAGTTTAAATCTCAAAATCTTTGCATCAAATTTATAATGGGTAGAGGAGCAAATGTTGTGAAGTTTTGATCAAGTCACAAACTGAAGACAATTCTCATCCCTCTCAGTTACTGACAAACTGTAGAAAATATAAATAATATTATATTTTCTGACAAACTGTAGAAAACATAAATAATCTTTATGACACTGTGGTTTTATCTTTATCACTCTACTACTTTTGCATGGGAAAAGGGATACTATATGTTGTGCACACGTACTAAAAGAGATGGTCCCGCCCCATTTTGAAACTTTGTTGTTCAGACAATGCATTATGCATGTGACTCCAGGGCTTAACATTAGAGCAAAAAAAAAAAAAAAAAAAAAAACATCCTGATTTTCTCCATTCCAGAAAGTGCAAACTATCACTCCTGTGTGTGGTGTGGAAGTAATCAGGAGCAGGCACCCTGGGCCAGGCAAGCCACTAGCACCATTGCTGGTCATTTGTTCTTGTTGTTGTTAGCTACCTGCAAATTGATCACACAAGTGCACAAGTGGGCAGCTGCACTATAAACCCATTACACATCCTGTGGAGTGAAATGACAACAGACATGTCAATTGGCCAACAATACAATAGACTTAATAAAAACATTAACAAACTGGCCAGTCCAAGGGAGACCATGTAGGGATATAGGAGAAAGGGAGTATGGGGGTGGGGGGAGACCATGATCATGCTGTGCCAGTGTGTCACTGGGTGCACCAATATGTCATATGAGAAGTTGGCTGATTGTGCAATTGAGTGGTTGGTGGCAGCTGCTGGCGATACATCTCTGTGCTCATGCACATGTATTTGCAAACAGAATGGGGGAAAAATAGAATGACACAGTGTGGCTAGTAGCTGCAAGTGTTCTGTTTTAGTAGGTTCTTCATTACTGTGGGAAGGAAGCATTGTGAATTGCATTCCACTTGTCTGGCCATTGTGGGAGCTGGCAAAGTAGTCAAAAGAATGTCCTCACAAATGGGGAAACTCTGGTGGTAAGCTGGCTTTTCTCCTCCGTTTCCTCCTAGCCTTTGAAGAAGGATAAATTTTACCACAACAACAATATACTATTATTTCTGATGGAGGAAGGTAAACGTGTGAGATTGTATTGACGTTGGTCTACTTAACCTTTCTGTGACTGTGTTCTGACAGCTTGGAGTTGTATCTCGTGTGGCATTAAGCTGGTGTCTGCAGCTACTCTTTAAAGAGGAATCTGACAGTGTGCAATAGAAAACTTGAGTTAGAGGGACAGCTGCTGCAATCCTATTAGACTAGTTCCATAACTCAGTGGTGTCATAGGCCTAATATTCACCACAGTTATTTATGTAAGGTAGAAGCAGAAACTGGTAGCTCATCCTTAAATCCAAAGCAGCAGAGGATAGAATCAGACCATCAGAAATGATTTTTTAAAAAGAGTATTGCTTAATGAGCTCCATTAGCCTACAGCATCACCAAACTGAACTGCTATAATGCCACAATCACCAAGTAATTTCTGTGACCGTCTGTAGGGTCCTTTGACCCTATATTTGCCAAGAATGGCTATTTAAACTCCAGATAATTAGCCATTAAAGTGTATTTTATAAGGCTTAACCTTCTAATGAAAGATATGAATTGGTGTTGCATTGAAATGGCAAGATAATGTTGAACTGAAATAGCAAGATAAAGAATGTTGTCACTGACAATGTATGATTTGCTTAATAGCACCAACTGATAATGGTAACAAATATTTACTCTTTGTGAGCAGAACAACTGCTCATTATACATTATACAACATGGCTTATTCATTTGAGATTATGGAATCTATGGTTTTAGAATACAAAAGATGCTAATTTGGACTTCCCTGTCTTATAGATGACAATCTGATTCAGTATGTTTGGAAATGTGGGCTATTTTCTTTCTTTGAAAACAAAAGCAAGTGTTCCCATAATCAATCTGTTACAATCTCAAAGAATCAACAATTCAGCACATGAACTTGTCACAATCTTGCGGTCACGGCAACTATAATACATCACTTGAGTGATGCCTATGATGTTTGTGGGCTGGAAGGAAATAGGTTTTTGTATTGAAGGATGTGTTCAAATACAGAATGATATACTTTTCACCTTGGAAAACAAAAGAAGGGCAGAATACTTTCTATTTTTTTTTTGGGGGGGGGTGTTGTGGAAACTTTATTTAACCTCTGCATCTCAATTTTAGAAGCCATATGCATTAGCCTAAGACTTTACTGCTTATCTTCCTCCAATCAATACGAAATCAACTGGCATAATTGTAGGACATTAGAAAATCAACAAACCAAACAGGATTGTGTTTAGTGATGTGTGTTTGTAGCTGCAGCTAATACATTTCCTGCCCTTCACAAACCCAGAGGAAAATTGTAACCTTGTTAATTGAACAGAATGCTATTCATGCAATTGTTGTGCATTGTGTTAAAAAGCAACCAATAGCATTTGACGCTATTTTTCACTGTTTACTCCTAGCTCATTCAGACCATCAGTGCAGTAGATAAAGATGATCCCATGGAAGACCATCATTTTTTCTTCTATTTGACTGAGGAGGCCACAAACATCTCTGGTTTTGCAGTCAAAGATAATCAAAGTAGGTGTCACATGCATAGATTTTGAAATATTATTTCAAGGATAAGTACTCACTTTGTCTCTTTAATTGGTACAGTCCCACCAGTTGTATTTGTGAAAATACAAATTAAACTACACATCCAAGAGCCAGTGTGGCTCACTAGGTAGGAAAAGTTCTAGATTTAGAATATATATTTCAAATTTCAACTGGGCTGAAAAAGCACCCCCAATTTCTTTTTATATTTCCTTTGAGGTGTCCATGACCCTTTCACATCACACAATTACTGCTCGATAACAGTTTTTGCTGCTATGGTAACATTCTGGAGTTTGTAGTTTGCTGAGACATGGCAACTTTTTACCTGAGAATTCTAAACTCTTCCTAAGTACATTTGCCAGGATTCCAGAGGCAGTTATTGTATAGTGTGAAATGTTCCCAGAAGACACAATGAAAACTTCTGACGCTAACTTTTAAAGCCCTCAAGTGGGGGTGCCCAACCATGGCCTTTTAGCATGCCCTACAACTCCTTTGAGTGCTAGTCAGCATAGATGAGAGTTGGAGTCCAAAAGCATCTGGAGGGCTGCAATTGCCCATCCCTTTCTTAACAGCTTGGAATAAAGTAGTCTAACAAACTGACTTGTCCATTTATTAAGGTCTACTTCAGGGGTTCAGCTCACATTCCCACCAGTCAGATCAGTAATTTGGTGAACACCAAGGACTGAGAAAATTTAGTCTGTGTTTTATCAGTTTGTTATTATCTGTGTAATTACCAGGTGTGTTGGTTCCACCCACTGCCAACTTTGACTCCATCCATTTCTGATATGCAGCCCTTTTATGTAAGGTCTGCAAGTAAGAAAGTAAAGTAAGAAACACTTTATTCCCTTGGATAATAACCCAAGAGTATTAGCCATGCAACCTCAAACTTTAGGAGCAATAAACAACTGAATGCTCAGTACTGAAGACCACACAACAGTGAAGAATTCATGTGTGTTCGCGAGCTATTCAGACTCACATGTGGTTCCTGTTGAAAACATGAATCTGGACTTGACAGAATCTATAGCAGGATATAAGTTCTTACACTTCTAAACCATCATTGACAGATTCTTATTTCAATATTTCTTATCGAGATCTGCTATGATGGCATTCTGAAACTGTAATAAAGATGCTTAGAGCAAAATTTTAAAACCCATTTTATCTTTTAATAATTGCTTTCTAAATATGTCACCTTGTAGTAGTAATAATAACTTCCCTATTGTCTTTTTAAACTGCCAAATGGTGGGAGGAAAGAAAAAAAATGTATAATCTTATAAAAAAAATAATCTTATAAAAGCTTGTATTATTTTTATTTTTAGTTAGTTCCAGTAAAACAAGGTATAGACAAAGGAATAGTTCACAATTATCATAGAATCACAGAATTGGAAAAGACCACAAAGACCATCCAGTCCAACCCCCTGCCATGCAGAAACTCTCAATCAAAGCATACCTGATAGATGGCCATCCAGCCTCTGTTTAAAAACCTCCAAAGAAGGAGACTCCACCACTCTCCAAGGGAGAGTGTTCCACTGTCGAACAGCCCTTACTAACGTTGAGGTGGAATCTCTTTTCCTGTAGCTTGCATCCATTGCTCTGGGTCCTATTCTCTGGAGCAGCAGAAAACAAGCCTGCTCCCTCCCCAATATGACACCCTTTCAAATACTTAAACAGGGCTATCATATCACCTCTTAACCATCTCTTCCCCAGGCTAAACATACCCAATTCCCTAAGTCGTTCCTCATAGGGCATGGGTTTCAAAACCCTTCACCATTTAAGTCACCTTAAAATTATCTAACGTTTCTTGTTCTCAATTGCATTGTTTCTATCAATATACAGATGACATCATATAAATAACTTTCCAATGCTACTGCAGCATTATGCAGCATTTGTATTGATCCCAAAGGCTAAGAAAGAATTGTATAGGGGGACAGCAATCAAAAGTAATCTGAGGGTAAAACCTAAGTTCAAGAGCTGATGAAATTGCAGGAAAGAAGACCACTTAAAGGCAGCCTTCTGAGACTCAGAAGATGAGCTATTTCAAATTCAACTAAAATATACATTGCTCATATTGACTTTGCTAATTATATGAATGTTCTGGCTAGGTGCATAAATCAATACAGATAACTTTTGGAAAGTTGCCTGTGTTCTGAATAAGGTTTACTTCATTCCAATTTAGATAGCCTGTCCCACAATAACATGGATGAGCAAACCTCTCATCCTAGCCTCATCAGACCCATACTTTTTAAATATGGAGACATATCTGGGCAGTGCACAGACTTCCAAAAATGCTTTAAAAAGTAGAGAGAGTGGAAGTGGACACAAGACCAGTTCTGGTTTTGAAAAAGAAAAGGTATTTCAGTTTTATATTATACTGCTCAGAGGAATCCACTTCTCAGAACTGCCAAGCTCCCATAATCTTCTGGAGGCTTGCAAAAAAGCAAATTTACTCCTTTTTCCCCCCTGAGAGCAATGAAAACAATGTGACAAAACTATATGCTACTCCAGGTGTGAATTTTGACCTCCCCTGACCACCATGGTGAAATACACAATGTGGTAGTTGTTGTATAACATGATAGCTGTTATACAATGTGATAGTTGTATAAATTTCATTTTTCTTTTCATATGCCTTTCATTTGCATATATTTTAACATAATGTTTCTCATTATAAATAAGGTAATATGTTCCCAATTAGTATGAATTGTCTGTTATTTTGTTGTACTTGAGGTGACTTATAAGTGATACACATATATTGTTTTATTTTTAGATAACACAGCCAGAATTGTTACCACCAGAAATGGGTTCCATCATCGAGATCAGCTTCTTTTCCCCTTGTCAGTTCTAGTTGCTGACAATGGCACCCCACGTCTTACCAGCACCAGTACTCTAACAGTCACTGTGTGTGACTGTGATGAAGAAGTTAATTTCCAATCATGCAGATATGGAGCTTTTCTCTTTTCAATGGGTATCAGTGTACAAGCTTTAGTTGCTGTTGTGGCTTGCATACTAATAATATTAGGTAAGAAATTTATGTCCTTTTCCTTTTATGCAATATATAGCACTGTCATTTTGTTGTTTGGAAAAGCTTTTGTGGATTGGTTGGTTGCAACAAAATGGACAGCATCTAGCTATCTCTGTGAGAAGATGGAAAGAAGCGGTCAGCTTCCATCATCCTTCTTTCATTGTGGATATTTTGATCCAACCCATTAAATCAGGGGTAGGCAACCTTTTTGAGCTGGAGGCCGGGTTGCTGTCCCTCAGACAATTGGGGGTCCGAAGCACCTAAAATAAATAAATAAATAAATAAAAATAAAAAAATATTTAAAAAAATGCATGCACACTCTCTCAGCCCCAGAAAAGCCATGGCAAAACCCCTGTGGAGATCTTGCCAAGAAAACCCCAAGAACAAGTAATAAAAACAATAATCAATATCATCATGGTAGGGGGCGGCGGTGGTGGCAGCGGCGGCGGTGGTGGCAGGACTGGCCTGGTGGTGGTCCAAAGGCCCCGGGGGGCCACATCTGGCCCCCGGGCCTTAGGTTGCCTACCCCTGCATTAAATCATATATCAGACTGGCAGGTTAGCAAGGGCAGAGGGTATATACAGTGGATACAGAAGTCTTAAGCTGAGATGTTAAATGAAGCCTTCATTGTGTTTTTTCATTTCATTTAATTTTTTTGAAGCACAATGCCCTGTTCACATACCTCATTCACCTACCACTGCTTTAGAAGGAACTGGTTTATTGAAATGACATACCATACAATTTGATACTATTTAATACCACTTTAACTGCCTTTAACTCAATAAACATTTTGATAACCTTCATGGATCCATCCCATAGGATCCTGGGATTTGTACCTTGGCAAGGTACCGAGAATTCTTTGCCAAAGATCTCTAGTGTTTAAGTTTAGGGGAATGGGCTAGAGATCTCTAGCACTGAATTCTGAGTACCTCACCAAATGTCAGATCCTAAGATTCTGTAGGCTAATGCCACAACAGTTAATAGAATTAAGAGCATCAAACATATTAAAAAAAAATTAAAAAATTTATAGCCCACCTGTCCCCAAAGGATTGAGGTGGGTAACAATCATAAAAATACAACAATACAGCTATAAAACAGCATGATAAAATAGCATGATCCCCTTACTCCCAATTAAAACCAACACCACATCATAAAATACATTCAATGAATAAAATTAACTAAATTAAACAAATTAAAATGAGGCATCATGGGATGAACAAGGGCAGCCTACATCAGTATAATGAAATGATCAATCGATCAGTCAGGGAAGGCTTGCCAGAAGAGATCCGTCTTGACAGTCTTCTTAAAAGCGTCAAGAGACATAATGCAACAGATCTCCTTGCAGGTTCCATCAGCTTTCGAGGGCGGACCGTTCTAATATGTCCTCCACCCCCAAGGGGTTGAATAGTGACCTTTAGTCCAACGTTGACCAGTAAATGATCCGTCCATGACAATGTGGTGATGTCAGCTACCTCCCATGGATGTACCTGTTCCGTACTAAAAACTACATCAAGGGTATGGCCTGCACAATGTGTAGGCCTGGAGACTAATTGGGATAGGCCTATGTTTGTCATGGAAACCATGAACTCCTGAGCTGCACCAGTTAAATTTGGTAAACAGGCCTTGAGTTGTGTGGTGAGATCACCCAGGACTAAAATCCTAGGCAACTCCAACACCAACTCTGAGACCAGTTGTGTCAGCTCAGCTAGGGAGTCTATTAGACAATGGGGTGGATGGTATACCAATAGAATCTCCAGACTATCCCTTGTCTTCAGGCTTAGGTAGATACACTTGATGTGGTTTGTTTTCCAGACAAGTATCCTGGTCAAAGTAAGATTGTGTTTATGGACCAAAGCCACTCCTCCTCCTCGCCCACTTCCACTAACCCACTCCCTGACAGAATACCCAGCTGGCAGGGCCTGGGCCCAAGTTACAGTACTGTCATCACCTAGCCAAGTTTCCATAATGTATGCTAGGTCAGCTTCCTCATCTGTCAATAGATCGTAAATGATGTGAGTTTTGTTTTTAATTGGCTTGGCATTGATATTTAATTGTATAGTATGGATTATACCACTCACACAGCACACTTGTACACAGATAAATACTGAAATGTCTCCTTCCATTTGAGCCCTATATAAATAATCTATGCAATTTGTGAGACTCAGAGTTTGTAATGGAATCAGTGACAGAAATTTTATTTTTGTGGAGTTCAGTAATACGTATTTTAACACTCCCCCTCCCCCCATTTCTTTCTTCACCAGTCTTTGTTCTGGCAATCGTGGCCTTGAAACAGCAGACAAAGCCATCTCTGTTTCATGAGAAAGGAGAACCATTTAGAGAGAACATTGTGAAGTATGATGATGAAGGAGGTGGAGAGCAGGACACTGAGGCTTTTGATATTTCAGCACTGAGGACCCAACCCATTTTGAGAGAACACAAACCTCGAAGAAATGTCACAGCACAGATCCAGAGTCTTTACAGGCAATCTCTACAGGTTGGCCCTGAGACTGCTGTATTCCGTGAATTCATTGCTCAGAAGCTAGAAGAAGCCAACTCTGATCCTGGTGTTCCCCCTTATGATTCCCTTCATACTTACGCTTTTGAAGGAAGTGGGTCAGTAGCTGGTTCTCTGAGCACACTAGGATCAGGTTCACTTGATTCAGATGAAAATGAGTACTACCTATTTGAACTAGACACTCACTTCCAGGGAGCAGGAAGTATTCATGGTTCTGTAAAAAAAGTGAGATTTTAGGATCTACTAATGGTCACAAAATGGAAAAGTTATAAGACTTATCACTGGGGTAATTGTTACAACAGAGTGTTGTATGAAAGTGAACAAGATGAACACAATGAAGTCAATACATTAAATTAAAGTGCAAAACATATCAAATCTTATTATTTAAATAAAATCAATGGCCTTCATTTGCCAGAAATGTAATGGCTATTTGTATAAAGTATGCATATCATGCTGTATATTTACTGCCATTAGAAGAAAAAAGATATTGTGATAAAGAAGTGGTGAGTCTGTGCAACTGTGTTCATTGTAGTATTTTCTTTGCCTTATCATATATGGGGATATTCTGTGTTGAGAAAACATGCCCCTACTAAGATGCTGTTCTTTCTGATTATTCGAACTAGATTGTTGGTACCAATAGATTATTGATAAAAAAAAGATAATGTAATACAATCACACAAAACCAAAGCTGTGTGTAAATATTCTGCACAGTTCAAGCTTTGCAAATATTTAAATATATGTTGCCTACAATGTAATATTCAAAACTATAAACTAAATTGTTTATATTATATTTTGTACCATAAATATAGCTGCATGGCATTCAGTGTATTTTACAGTTGATGCTAGAAAGCTGAAAAAACCTGGATGGAAATGTGGAGAGAGGAAAAAATGTACTGTTTTCACAAGAAAATTCTGGACACTTTCAGACAAATCCCAAGCTCAAGTGTCCAATCCCCCCCCCCCCTCTCAGTTGTTCTAATTTTTTTCACCTGAATTTGGTCCAGATATGCTCATCATTTGAGATTTAGCCACTTGGAACTCTAAATATAAGTTAGAACTAAAACAAGTGAATTTATCTTCAAAAATCAAATGTTAATTATTGTCCAGTACCTAGGTTTAAACTATTATATTTCTGCTGGCACAAAGGGACTTTCTCCCCCTGCATTTCTTCTCTATCCCCTACCATATTGAATTAATTTCTGTAAATTTTATCAGCTCTTCAGAACAGATTTTGAGGGAGGAGAGCTACAGGTGGAGGATGATTCAGTTCAGTTCCCTCTTGGTTCTGCTGAAACTCTGGATCCTGGCCAACATAATTTGTCAGTGATCAGACATAGAGTTCTGAAATAGTCAAGAGTTATACATAATTAAGTGTGACTTTTATTAAACTATTTAGAAACACTTTAAACTCCTAATTAGTTTCCTCACTAACAGAATCTGAAAAAGAGTGGAAAATAGAACAGGTTCAAGTGTGAATCAATATTCAGCTTAAATATGATAATCAAGTATGTTCCATAAAACCAAATACCATTCAGTTTTGGTCATTTCTATCTTTTATTAAGAGCTTAAAAGATGACTGATTTCCCAGCACAGTTTTTTTTTTAATTATAGAATATAAAATTAGCTGCAGCACTCAATTTTATTGTCACAGTATTAGAGATCTTTAAAATGCTAAGCTGGTGGACATAAAACTTTATGTATAACATTAGATAATATGATAGTAAAACATTTTAATATTAATCCAGCTCTCAGAAAATTCCATTTCATCTCCCAGGACTCAAGCCCAGCTTCCAAATTAAATTCCTTTACAGGATTGTTATTGTTGTTTGCACAATCTACAGTTGGTGCAAAATTGACTCTGAACTATAATTCTCTGTCACTTTATCTCTCTGGTTGATCAGCACAAAATTCAGTGATCTAAAAGCCATCAAATTCATTCCCATGGCATTTGCTGAACAGAGCCCTTCTTATTTATTTACCTTGTTTCTATTAGGTGTTTATTTTGTAGCCTCAGCATCATGTAATCAACTGAAACATTTAAATAGCACTAGAAGTTGTCATTCTGATAGGGAAAACCAGCCAGTTAATTACTTAAAAAAAAAAACAGTGGAGAAATCACAAGTGTAGTGAGACAACAAAGGAAAAGCACAAAATTGCAGGTATCAGCATCTGTACTATTACTTGCTTGTTAGGAAAAAAAGGGGGGGTAAATGAAAGGCACCAAAATAATATTTTGCTTGCCATTTTAAATATGTTTTTTGAAACTGGAAAGGGACTATATTGGAAAACTAATTCAATTGCTTGCCTTGAAATAAAATAATGTTCATCTAAAGCATCTCTGACAGTTTGTACTCAGCCTTTTCTTGAAAAACTACACAGATAGGAATCCACAGTGCTTCTTCAACTCCTTTGTCTGCACTGACTTTCTTAGATCCAATTATATAACTTCTCTGGGGCTGCTCCACTGAGACATTTTAAATCACTTGTGTGGGATGTCATTTGTGGTCAGAAATGGTCAGAAAAAAAATAGGGAGAAATAGGTGTTGTTGTTTTTCTTCAAGTTATTTCTTACTTATAGCAACCCTAACCCTAGTCACAAGATTATCTGGGGCTGAGAATGTGTAATTCACCCAAGGACACCCAGTAGATTTCCATGGTGAAGTAGAGAATCAAGCCCTGATCTCCATAGTTGTAAACTAATGTTCCAAACACTACACCATGCTGGATATATAGCTGACATTTTCTGGGTAAGTCATAAAAAGAAACAAGGTATGAGACCTAAAGACATATGCACACCTTTTCTCTTACAGGAATCTGATGAATGGATTTGGTGACATGGTATTTGAAAGCACAGACTGTTCTGTTCACTCTGTAGTGGGGAAACATCAAAGGAATAGTACACAAATCCCATCCAACATGGTATTTTGAATTGTCAGGTGCTGCTGCCTGTAGTGCCTATTTCATATGCAAGCATCAAAGAAAAGAAAGAAAGAAAGAAAGAGAAAGAAAGAAAGAAAGATAGAAAGAAAGAAAGATGCACACTATAGTTTGAGGAATTCTCCAATGTCCTTCATGCATAGTGTGGGGTGACCTGGCTATCACAGATCTCCATAAAGTTGTAAAACAAAACTCTCTAAAATTGTTCCTAACCATCTGAAATCCACCATGAGGTAATTGGCAAGCACAAGGAGGCCCACAAATATCTTATGATTACATTTAATAAGCATAGTATCATTCATTTTTTAAAGCAGGCAGGCTTGGAGTGGGTGCCATCAATTGATTGTGGGGAAGAGAAAACACTGGCCAGGGGAAACGTAAACCACGTTTATGTTACCAGAGGTGAAGCATTTTCATATATATTCCCTCTCTGTATATGTGTGCATTGTTCTGTCATGGCCTTAAAACAGAAACCTCTTTCTGCCATTAATACAAGAGTGAGATAGACATATACACCATTGAAGCCAGGTGGTCATGTAGACTTCAGCCTTAATTTAAAGATCAAACACTTAGTTTTAGGAGTTGCAAAACAGAAAGATTCACACCTCAAGAGACAGGGAAGCCAAGAAATTTACAACCTGGATGGGTTCTTACAGCAAGAGATTCACTACCCCCCCCCGAACCCCCACTGGAAACTATCTCTTTCAAGGAAACCATTAGCTGTTTGTTTGGCCCTTTGATATACAGCAATCAATCTTCCCTCAAAGCTATTTTGAGCTTATAAATAGTCTACCAAATTCTGGCTAAAGTGTTTCTGATTAGGATTCCTGGTGACACTATGTCACTTTGAATTCTGATTCAGCTCTGACTCGTTCTATGTCCCCTCCATTCTCCCAGTCAAGTCCAACTTTCATCTGTCCCTCTGGAGAACTCTGGACAGGTAATTATCACTATTAGAAAGTTTTTTGTCTATCCCACACTAACTTGCTATATTCCTGAGGTCTTGTGTGAATGTGTGAGTGCATGTATGTCTTTGTATGCTTAATCCCTTAATAAATATACAATTGATTCATAAAAACCTTGTCTCTATACATCTAGTCCCTTACCCACCTCTGTAAACACTAGGCTTGCCTCCTGCTAAGTATATGAGCTAATATTAAAATCCCTCAAGGTCAGGTTCATATTACAATTATTTCCTTGAAAATATGCACAGTTATTCCACCATGCCCAGGGTGCTCTATTATACACTGACCACACAATCAGCAACATATCTGAGAAATAGTATCTGTGTGCCTAAATATGTATGGATGTAGGCACCTCAGATAACTGAGAATCCTTCAGGATAATGGAATCCTAATCATATATAGTGTCCATGAATTTACATTTCTATGAGCATAGGGACCCCCTTTTCAGATCAGTCATGAATAAATCATTCTATTTCCAGGTGATGTCACTTGGATAAGTGTTCATTCTGGAAATTCTCTCCTACTTCTGAATTAATCAAAATTTAAAAATATTTTTTTATAAATAAAATACAATAAAAATTGCAAACAAAGTTGTATTTAAAATAAATATGTTAAAAAGCCATTTTTAGAGACTAGATATTTAAAATAAATATTTTAAATATCTAGTCTCTAAAAATGGCTTTTTAAAATGACATTTGGTTGTCATTGAGCCTAAAAACACAATGAAAAGTGGTAAGAAATAATTCCTCTGAATGAGAAAAGGAAATGAGGGAAGAGTTTAGTTCCATGTATAGCTTAAGTAAATCTTCATTTACTGAATTCTTACATGCAAGAATGAAGAATACCAAATATTTCTTCATGAAGAATGAGGGTTTTGTGCATATCAATTTATTTTGTTTTGTTTTTAAAGTTATCTTTTGTACTTCAGTATTTGTAGGTGAAAATTTTACTTGCAAAATAAATGTGTGTGTATGTGTGTGTGGTAATAGCCATACATTGTTTTCTGTAACACTTTTTTTAAAAAAAAAAACAACTACTGGTCTGAGTTTGGAATTAGGCCAACACTTTTAAAGGTTGGACTAAAAACTAGAGTGGATTCATTTCCCCTATGTCAGGAAAGCCACCAGTTGCCACTGTTTGTTTATGTATTTTCTCCTGGCATGGCACCCAAAGAGGCTTAGAACAAGTAATACTTGTAATTCCTATTTTATGTGTGCACTGAACTGAAAGCAATTATTTCTAGCACTTAATAAATCCAGGCCTACTCCAGACAGAGCTCAGGGGGAAAGCTCATGTTTTGTATTCATAAAGAGTTCCTGGAGAATCTGACATTGCCTTGGGACCATTCACACTACATAATTATAGCACTATTATCTCATGTCAACTGTTGCTGTTTCTTCCTATGGAATCCTGGGGTTTGTAGTTTAGTGAGATACTTGAGTGCTCTGGCTGAGAATTCTAAGCATTGAACCATGGTTGTTAAAGTGGAATCATAGTGCTATAACTGTGTATTTTGAATGGTCCATAGATGACTGGCTGTGAAATTTAGGCTCTGTTTGATCTTCTCTGGCCTTTCCCTGGCAAAGTCCCTAAAGGGAGGATGCAGCCCTGGGCCACCCCGAGAAATGGAGGATCGTGGCTGACATGTTGACCCCAATCTTCCCTTTTGCTGGCCTGGAAAAGAGCGGCAAAATGCTGCTTCTTTCAGAGTCGGCAAAAGGGTACCCTAAGAGCAGCTCTTTGGTGCCCTTTCCAGCACAGTGTGTCAAAAGGCTGCGCTGGAAGGACGTCCTGATGCCAATGGCGTGTGGCGTCAGGACATCTTTGGGGAGGGTTGAGGCAGTTGGCATGCAGCTGCCTCTCCCTTCCCTGCCTCCAGGATGGCCCAAAGGGCCCGTCTGTAGAGGCCCAAAGTCCATGTGTGCGATAGAAGCATAATCTTTGAATATAGTCCAAGTTGCCTATTTCAAACATCATTGACACCCACTCCTTCTTCAAATCTCATTCCTTTTACTTTTCTCCCTCTCTACACTCTTTGATATGTATCCTTTGTCAAATTTATTTTTTAAAAAAATGCATGAGTTTCTATGTCTCCTGGAATACACAATGAAATTGGCTTTTTGTGTTCAGAAAGTCATTTATTTTTAGGCTGCCAATGAGTTCCATGAAAAAAAAGGATGCAAATGCAAGCATATATATGAAACACACACAAATATTACATTTGTAAAATGAATGTAGGTATCTTTAGTCAATGAAGGTGTGAATTCATCAGTGCATTCATTTGAAACACACACAAAATTTACATACACCTAGAGCTGTCACTTGGAAAAGGAAGAAGGAAGAAGTCCGAAGAAAGGGCCTTGACTCTGTCTGTTCCTATTCTCTAGAATTGCTGCTCCCACATTTAAACAGTACTTGCAGTACATTCCCTCTGATTCTGCTTTGAATAACCTATATCTTTTCCATGTTCATCCCATGTGATAGCTAAACTTGTACTCTCAGCTGAGTCCCAACTTTAAAGTGTAAGAATAATAACTACAGGACCAACTTCAATACATTCCATAAAAGGTGTGGCCTTCAAATGAACCTATGTGGACAAATTCATTTACCCCCTTACACTGAGCATGGACTTACATCTTCTGCCAAAAATGCATAAGCACTTGATTCTTGATAAATATGAAACAGTTTTTGATAAATATGGAGCAGATCTTCAATTGATTGGTAGCAGATGCTCCCCATTTTTCCTAGATTGGCGTCAGACAGTCAATCAAGTTATGTTCCATATTTATGAAGCAAGTGCTTTAAGATATCAATATATAAGCTAATGCAGCACCACACTGAACAAGGGAGAAACCTGAATTTTTGAAGACATTGAAAGTATATAAAATTTACTGACTAACTAGTACTGATATGCAGTTAATGAGAATCTAGTACTGAACATCAGAAAAAGCAAAACAAAACCAACGAAACCTTCAAGATAAGACAGAAAACAGCAAAATATTCTATATTCTTGAAGATTATACCTCCCTAGTTTGTCAAGAGAATTGGAAAGTAGTTGAAAGATCATAAATAAATAAGATGATAAACTTCAATATATCAAATGCAGGAAAATGTTCCCTGGGGCAAAACAGGATTCATGTTGTTTATAACATCCACTCTAATGATCTGGATGAGGAGATAAACAACTTTTTGATGGCATTTACCAATGATAAAAACAGGATATGTTTCAACACCCAGGGTGTTCAGCAAGCTCAGATAAGACAGGGGGGGGGAAATCAAGATAGCCAAGATATATTGGCAGGTATGCGTGTATGGAAAATAAAGATTCCTTTGGAAACATGTACTTTGCTGTGTATCCAATGAACATGAAAAAGAAACTGAAAAAAAGCTGAAAGTAATGGGCCCTCCAGAATTACTGGCTCCAGATCCATGATTTCAAGTGACCACAGATTGCTGCCCCCATATCATTAAGTGGGGGCTATATGAATGTGGAAATGCCAAAGTGTATGTGTTCACATCATCATCATTTAATAATATGGGGCACAATCAGCTGCATTTTTTCATATTAGCGCAGGGGGTAGTTCGAACAAAGACCCCTGTAGACCCAAAGGGCCCACTGTGCACATTACAAAAGAGAAATCAATCTGGGGGAAATGTCCATGGGATCACAAACTTGGATTTAGATATTTACAAACTCTGTTCTAACTTAATGCCATGCCATTGGTCTGTCTTCTAGATTATACACCAGAAGTACCATCACAGGAAGAACTGGTTGGTTAACAACAACACATGCTGATGTACTGCTATAATGATTTGCATTTACTACATGCATGGATTGTTCAAAATGCAAGGGGTGGGAGTTAAAGTACACTAAGACTAAGCACATTGGTTTGAACATATTAGACTTGTAAAATTATAATGAAAACTTCTATCATTACTTTGTCTGAACTTGCATAGCTATCCTGGAATATGTGAAATTATTATAAATAATGAATGCCACCAATATGTATGGAAAATAATTTCATTTGGTTCGAAACTGTTAGCAGAAATAGCTATTCTGCACTGCACAAGAATTTGTAAAAGACAGAGTGCACCTTTTCTCAGAAATCGGTACATTTGCAAGGTATGGAATGCATTTTGGAGAAATAATATACACATATAAATACGCAATCTTCTATTTTTTTTTAAAAAAAATAGTTCAGCTGGCCCTCTGTATCCATGGATTTTACGTATATTTTTCTACTCTATGGACTTCAGCATCCATGGAATTTGGTATCCATAGGGGGTCAAGATGTATACAATTAGGAAAAGGAGAGAGAGAGAGAGAGAGAGTTTTGTTCCAAAGAAGACTAATACTTCCAAGAATGTGATTCATTTTGTTTCACCAGAAGATTTTTTTAAAATCTGCATTGCCAAATTTCAGTGAAAGTGGGGATTGCAGATATGGACAGAGAAGGTTTGTAGTCCATGGGCTGAATGTTTGCCCACTCCCAGGCTGGAAGTGGAATGGAAGCATTATTCTGTAGGCATCTGTTATAGGACAACTGATTTGCATCTTCTAGGGCAGCAGTTCTCAGTCTTAGGTCCTCTAGATGTTATGGTCTTCAACTCCCAGAATCCCCAGCTAGATTAACCATTGATCAAGGATTCTGGGAGCTGGAGCCAAAACATCTAGAGGATGAAAACCACTGATGTGGGTGTGTAAAGTTGTTTGCCCCCACCCTAGTTATTTTTGCTTTTATATTCATAAGTAAATCTAATGTTGTTGTTAGATGCCTTTGAGTTGACCTCAACTCATAGCAACCCTGTGGATGAGATATCTCCAAGTCTCCCTATCTGCAACCACTCTGCTCAGCTCCTGAAGTTTCAGGCCCATGACTTACCTAATTGAGTTTAACTATCTGGCATGTAGTCTTTCTCTCCTTTTAATCCTTTCTACCTCTCCTACCATTATCATCTTTTCTAATGAGTCATGCCTTTTCAAGATGTGGCCAAAGTACAACAGCCTCAATTTAGTCATCTTGGCTTCCAGGGAGACTTCAGGCTTGATCTGTTCTAAGACCCATTTGTTTGTCTTTTTGGCCATCGATGGTATCCTCAGCACTCTTCTCCCACATCACATCTCAAATGAGCTGATTTTCTCTATGTCCACTTTCTTTACTGTCCAGCTCTGACATCAAGACATGGTGATTGGAAATACCATGGCTTGGACAATCCTAACTTTGTTCAGTATTATAGCTTTGCACGTTAGGATTTTGTCTAATATTACATTATGCCAAAAGTCTCCAGTGAACTCACTTATCAATGGACATCAAACCAAACTCTATTGCACAGAATCTCATAATGCTTAGGGAAGTAAGATCAACAAAAGCATATCATACAGCCTAATTCTTCATTCAAATATCATCTTGTAGCATTATTGTGCATTTCCCCTATATGGGTTTACATTACGTGGATTAAGAATCTACCTCTCAGAGTATTTTTATGTTGAAAACAAAAGTAACAGAAAACTATGACAGTAAAAAGAGAAGTGTGCCAGAATATATATGTTAATGTCACTGAAGATGCACTGTTTTTATGGGAAACCTCTAATCTGGAAATTGAAGTAAATTGAAGTAAAATGGCTGCTAAGACATTAAACATTGCCAAAGAAAGAATTTTACTACTCCACAAAGCAAATGGAGAAAGAACATTAAAGACAAAAATGTACACATGTCTTGGTTTCTGTCATGTTTCAGCACAATCATTGATCAAAAAGGGTTGTCAAAAGAACTGATGTTGTCTGTTTTAATTAACCTGTACAGTACAATAGGGAGACACTATATTATTTAGCCAGTGTGGTTAATGTGTTGGACTTAGGTATTCAGTTACCTAAGTATAAATATAAAATAGAGTAAGGGATAGACTAGCTGAGAAAGAAAGAAAAAAATGAAAATGCCTACTTAATTGGTTCAATATTTCTTAATCATTAATCAATCACCTTATGGCAAGCAGCCAGAATAACAGTGACCAGTTAAAGATGTGTATCTGATTGGTGGCATGTTGAAATGTCAGTAGAACCTAATTTCTGATTGGATGGTGCATGACCTTGAACAAATGGACTATTAGAAGTCTTGTCTAATTGGCTGAGGACAACAGTACCAGTCAAAGGGGCTGTACAGACTGGCCAAAAGGGCTGGCCTGGGTGTGGAGTGGGGATGTGGTTACCACACACAGGCCACCCCAACTCTGTCCCGATGCCACTGTCATGGTGCCCATCCAACCAGATGGTGGGTGGCATCAGGGCTCTCCCTTGGCACAGCGTCCACACACACTGCACCAAAGGAGCACCAAAAAGCCATTGCAGTGGTGGCAAGGCCAGATTTTTGCTGTTCTAAAAAGGAGCAGCATTTGCCAGCTCTTTTTAGAGCAGCAAACCACCAGATCAGGGCCACAATGTGCCGTTGCCACAACCTCAATCTGGCAAGCAAAGTGGTGGTGGGCCGTATGTTCAGCCCCAATCTGATTAGGGGTGATGTCCAGTCTTCAGATACCCTGGCAGTATTCCCATGACGCAGAAAGTGCAAGTAAGTTGGGTGTGTGCTTTACAATCCCATATAACCTGTTTTAGTTGGAATCAGCTTGCATGCACACCATCAATTTAGAAAAAGGAACAGGGAAAAGATAAAGTAAACTTGATTCACCCAAAACAGGTATCAAAAGATAAAGCCTTTGACAGTATATATGGACAGATGACCATTATAATGTTTGTTTGTTTAATTTATCATCTGCTTGTCTCCTTGTACATAATCCACGGTGTCTTACAACAATTAAAACTAAGTACAGCCTTAAAAAAAATTGTACAAAAGTTAAAACAAATTGAACAAGAGTTTGGTTAAAGACATGAAATTATGATCATATAAAACACAATTAAAACATAGCACAACCCTACTGAAAACACTGTCTGCCACATGAATCATAAGCCATAATCCGGTCTGAATGAAAAGAAGTTTTTTTTTGTTTTGTTTTTGTTTTGCCTGCCAGTAAAAGGAAAGGAGAGAGTAGAAGCAACTGTACCTCTTGTGGGAAGCAATATATCAACCTGGAGCAGCCACTGAGAAGGCTCTCTTGTGTCCTCACAAAACATGCCAGTGATAGTGTTGGGACCAATAGAGACCCTTCTGTTGAAGATTTCAAAATTTGGGCAGGTTCATACAGGAAGATATGGTTCATACAGGAAGATATGCTTTTTCAGATAGCCTGGTCCCAAGCTATATAGGGCTCTAAAGGTCATAACTAGCACTTTCATTATTTGGCCCTCAGCTAATGCCACAAAAATTTGGTGGCAAAACCTGGTGTAATTGGGAGAGTGATTGAGAATCACTGATGTAATTGGGAGAGTGATTGAGAATCACTGATGTAATTGGGAGAGTGATTGAGAATCACTGTCATGATCAATTGCATCAGCTGTCCAGCCCACCTTGCTTCAGTTTACAATGCCTGAATAAATATAGTAGTTTCCTGTACTGGATAGACAAGGAAACTAATATATGCAATCTGCATTTCCAAATTTTTTTGGAGATGAAAATTGTTGCCTCTCCTATGCATCTTTCTAAGTACATCCAAAATAAGGCTGGATAGACTTCCACTAAATCTGTAAACATGCTTGGGTGCTATGGTCAACACAATTCAAGATATGGTCCGACAGAGAGAGATGAAAGAAGTTAATCAGCCATGTCATTAAATATGGAATAAATTTATTACAACAGACTATCTTCATTCTAGTACAGTATTCTCCAAAACATTAGATTAATGTAAAGCAACTTCACTGAGCTTTGATATATATATATATATATATATATATATATATATATGCTGCGTCTGCAGTAATTTTTAGTTGCTGACAAGAATAGTTTTGCCATCTATTTAAGCAGTGCTTCGCTAAGGACATTAGGAATGAGTGCTTAGTGAGAATTACCTCACAAGTAGCTTTCACTAAGTACATGATTATATAGATCCTTTCATGCTCCTGTATTAGGTTAAATTCTGATTACTGTGTTTCTTTCCTTTCTTTTCAGCTTAAAGTGGTTTTTATGGGTCCAGGCCTTAGCATGTAAAGCACAGAACTGCTACAGTGAAGCCTTCTTTACAGATCACAGAGCTTATTGGAGGAAATCCTGATTTTCAGTCACAGCTTCATATGATGATTAACTTTTCAGTGGCAGTCAGATAGGCTATTTCATAAAGGGCTTTAATAAACTTATGTCTGTTGTAGAAAGACTTCTGCTGAAAAGATTGAGATTTCTGGATTTTCTCTCATAATGCATTCATCTCTATCTGAACTCCAAAGACTTTGTTACTTTGCCATCTAAAAATACAAAAAAATGTATATTGTCTGCATTTTAGGTATTTATCACAGCTATCCTAATTTGCCATTATTTGGTGGGCACCATTTCAGCTCTAGTCCTAATGCTATGCACACCTACATATTGTCCAATTTTTAGGAATGGAGCCCCTGGTTTGTCATATTCATGAACTGTCAATCTCCCTTTTCATTAAATTTATTGCAACAGACTTTTTTAAAAAAAATTTAAAATGTATCAACATTATAGGACAGGTAACACATAAACATAGTGAGATCAAAGCTGCTATGCTAATCCACTTCTTTGGGGGTAAATCCAGTTGAACGAAACAAGACTTACTTCTGAGTAGACATATAAAATGTTGGGGTGCAACTTGCGTTTCCCAGGGTGTTAACTTTTTCAAAGGGAAACAAAAATTTGAAAATATAAAAGTTAAACTTGTTATAGTTCAGCTTTCATCAGCAAAAACAGCAAAATGTGGGTCAGACTATTTATTCTAAATCTGCCTTTTCAAAGAATAAAGACTTTCTCCAAAAACAACAAACATGAAGTTGGTAGTTTAAAAACAAAAAAATAATGGCTTTAATAAATATTTACATAAAATAACTAAAACCTAATCTAACTGGAGATGGTTTGGGTAAAGAGAAATAAATCTCATCATCCTTTAGATAGCAGGGGGGGAAAAACACACAACTACTGCTTACTGACTGCTGACTGCAGTTTAGAATCTTGGGACAGAGCTGTTAAACTGCCTCCAAGGGTGACAGGAGTCACATGATAGAAGTCCCTATCTATGCAAGAAGAGATAGGAGAATGCTATGCATAATTTTTCCAACAATCTCATTCTCATTCTCTTGGACCAACATCTAGGATGTTCAGTCCTTCATGTAACCTCTGGAACTGATCCTTGGGTAGAGGTTTAGTAAGGATGTCTGCAACCATTACTTTAGTGTTGCAGTACTCTAGCCAGACAAGTCCACTCTGACACATTTCTCTTACTTTGTCAAAAGGAATGTCAATGTTCTTCTTGAGTGGCTTTTCACTCTGATAAATCTTGCTGCAGCTGTGATTGTCTTGCAACAAAATTGTTGGTTTGGGTTCTCTAACCCCAAAGTCCATGAGTAAGTTGTGCAGCCATTTGATTTCATCACATACTGCTTTTTCTGAAATACACTCAGCACCTGTAGAAGAATCTGTGATTGTAGATTGCTTCTGAATTGTCTAACTTGCAGCTCCTCCACCATAAAAGATCAGGTTTCTAGTGGTTGACTTGCTGTCTGCCAGATCTACAGCCCAGTCTGCATCACATGGTTGGTGACGGACTGGCAGCATCAGTTTGTGATCTGCTGTTCCTTTTAAGTATCTCCTTTTAAGTATTTAAACAGAGGCTAGATGGCCATCTGTCGGGGATAGTTTGATTTTGAGTTCCTGCATGGCAGGGGGTTGGACTGGATGACCCTTGTGGTCCAACTCTGTGATCTATGATTTTACGATTCTATCTAGAAACTCTCTTGCCTGCAATGAACTCCTTTTCTGTAGGAGAGTTTGGGCCTTTGCAGACTGCCAGAAATAGTGCACATTAAATTGAGGCACTGCCCTGGCTCAGTGCTAGGGAATCATGGGAACTGTATTTTTTTTTTCTGGGACATTGAGCCTTCTCTGTCAGAGAGCTCTGGTGCTACAATAAATTACAGTTCCCATGATTCCCTAGCACTGAGCCAGGGCAGTGCCTCAATTTAATGTGCACTATTTCTGGCAGTCTGCAAAGGCCCTTTATCATTCTGCATAAGCTGCCAACAGCATTTGCTATGTCAGGCCTGGTGATGTTGGCTATGCCTAGGAGTTTTCCAGCTGCAGTCCTACACTTGTCTCTATTTTTTAAAAGGTTCAGATTTCTTAATGTCCTTTAAGAATCCTACTTCCATTGGAGTTGCATAGCATTTGTTTATTTCAGACCAAGGCAGTTCAGAAGATTCATTATCTTCTGTTTTTGATTCAGGAAGAAACTTCCATCATTGCCTCTTTGTATTTGCACTCCAAGATAGTGTGAATATTTCCTAAATTCTTTATAGCAATTTCTTTCTTGAGATTTTGGATTATCTCTTCACTATCTGATTTGTCCTCACTGCACAGGATCAGATCATCCACATAACTAGTGAAGTAAGTTCATTTATTGTTTCTGAATCTCTTGTATACACATTTGTCAGCAGTGTTGGAATGAAACCCTCTTTGATAAGAAGCTGGTTCAGTTTCTCACTCCATGTTCTAACAGCCTGTTTTAAACCATAAATGCTCTTTTGTAATTTGTGTACAAGATGTTCCTTACCAGGTGCTTGGAATCCTGGAGGTTTTTCCATATAAAGTTGTTAATTGAGATTGCCATACAGAAAAGCTGTGTGAACGTCCAGATGTTGGACATACATTTTCTTGTAAGCTGCGACAACTAGGAGAGTTCTGATGGTTGTATGAGTGACTACTCCAGCAAAAAATTTGTTGTAGTCCTCACCATACCTTTGAGTATAGCCTTTAGAGACAAGTCTTGCTCTGTATCTTTGAATCTCCCCTGCTGCATCTAGCTTTGTTGTAAAGACCCATCTACAACCTATTGTTTTTTTTTCTTTCTGACAATTGTGACAAAGTCCATGTCTTGTTTTATAAAAAGATTGCATCTCCTCACTAGCAGCTTAAACCCACTTCTCAGAATCAGTCTTTTTTTAAATATAAATTTTATTAATTAAAAACTTATTTTAAAAACATATATACATTCACTGACTCATTGTTACATATTGGTATTTCATTACATTCTTACAATAATCTCTTATAATATACCATTGTCTTATCGTCATTTCATAGTATGGTCTACCTTATTCCACATCTTTATCTATATAAAATTATTTTATATTAGCTATTATATCCCTTCATCCTCACTTTACTTCCATTCCATTCTTTCACTTCCATTCTTAAACATTCTCTTCTCCTTTCCTTTTTCGATCTTATCACATTTTCCTAATCCTTACTTTCCTTAATTCATTAATTACCTTTCCCATTCCTTCTTCACTTACTACACCTTCCTCTCTTCTTTCCCCTTCTCTCTGTCTCCCACCCTTCTCTACATTCTCTCACCTTCTTCTGATCCTCAATCAATCCTTTACTCATTTTCTTCCTATCATTCTACCATTTGTCCCTAAACTTCCTTCTTGTCTTATCCCATCTGGATTATTTGTTATTGTACATTGGCCCTCTTAATCCTATCTATTGCAGGCCATTTTACAAGATTGTTTCTTTCTACAGTTTGTTCTATTTGTGTTTATACCCTTACTTCTTATTCTTATTCTTAATTCCCAACCTCTTAGTCTATCTATTATTTCAATTCTATCTATCTTTCTACCATTCTTTTAATATATAGTTATATGTAAGTTATCTATCTTTTCTCTCTCTATTAATTTCCACATTTTTATAAGTCCTTCTATTGTTTCTTTTTCTTTATCTTTATTGATAATCTACTATTTTCCTTATATTTATTAACTTTCCATTATTTAGCCTTGTTTCTTTACTTCTCCTTATATTAGTCTAACAACAATCATAATATTTCCTACTATCCTTCTACTCTTTTTTCCTGATTAGTCTTTGACATTCTCTTTATCTTCTTCCAATTAAGGGGTTTTGGAATTAATTCCTCTGTGGCTTGATAAGAAAATCTGTTGGATGGTACACCTTTATTGAGTGTTCTGACCTTCTCACCTGGATTTGTATACCTGGCTCTGCTTCTTGCATGCCATCTGGTTCCTCATCATTAGGCTGGTCCACTGCAGGTGCAGTCCTTTCTTCCTACAAGACCTCTGGAGGATGAAAGAATTCCATGTGCTCTGGTTGCTGGTGGGAATCTTCTTCCACTGCAAATACATCTGAATAGACATCTTGATTTGGATTATATTTGGGCTGTGGTCTTTCATCAATATAAATAGCATTTGTTAATTTTATTGTCTGTCCATCAGGATTTAGAATTCTGTAAACATTCCAACAAAAAATCCCTCTTCATTTCTGCAATTGTTTGCCAAATGTTTGCTTGGGAATATAGGTAAATGCTTTGGGACTGGACTTATAGTATGATGGTGACCGGAAGATGCAGTTATTTAATAAATAATAATAATAATAATAATAATAATAATTATTATTATTATTATTATTATTATTATTATTATTATTATTTATATCCTGCCCTTTGGTAACCCAATCAGGGCGGCTTACAACAGTAAAACATATACAAATCCGATCCCACAAACCCTCCCCCCCTTAAAACAGTATTAAATCAATAAAGATTAAACAATTAAAAACAAACAACAAGTACAATTCAATAAACTACACACAAGCAATATATAAACCCAGCGGCCATGATCCTACCATCCTCAGATGGGACCACGTATGTTATAAGGTGTTAACAACTGTGACTAAATATTTATGTAAATATTTACATAAAATAACTAAAACCTAATCTAATGGGAGATGGTTTGGGTAAAGAGAAATAAATCTCACAATCTTTTAGATAGTAGGAAGAAAAACACAATTACTGCTTACTGACAGCTGACTGCAGTTTAGAATCTTGGGAGAGAGCTGTTAAACTGCCTCCAAGAGTGACAGGAGTCATATGATAGATAGAAGTCCCTATCTATGTAAGGGGAGAAAGGAGAATGCAATGCATAATCCTTCCAACAGGATTGTACTATAAAGAATGAGGTGGATCCACTTTTAAGGGCACAAAATTTGGTTGGTGGGAAAATAACTTTCCACCCCTTACCCCAACCTCCTTAAAATGATACATAAAGGACTGAGAGAACCTATTGAGTGGTTTAATTGGACAGAATGACAGCGTGGACTTTCAAGTACCAGAAAGATTATTAAGAGAGTGACTGTTTTCCTCACAAATTCAACTTGTTCTAAAAATTTGTAGGTTGAGAAGAGTGATGGGCAACTGTTAGCCCCTTTCAGAAGCTTGAAGAACTACAACCCATTTTCTCTTCCTACCCTTTCTTTTTGGGGATCAAAATGTCTTGGCCAAAAATGTCATATCCTAACATATCTAAAAGTTGTTATCAGCCATTGTACTACATTTGAAGATCTTTCTTAGCAGACCCTCACTTGTTCAGGCCTTAATGGAAGTATTTTATCAAAATAGGATGTGACCAGATAGTCACTTCCTTTTTCAACTCCTACCCTCTTAACAAGTCCTATAGAAAAGTGAGAGGGTACAGAGGTCTCTAAATGCATAAAAACAGCCAACAGTGACAACCCAATTCTTCCTGGGCAGTATTGACCATTTTCAGCCATCTTTTTTAACCCAACAATTTTATGAGGAGTGAAGGGGTACTAAAAGGCCTTTAGGACACATGCTGCCCATAGTCAAATTTTCTCCATCCCTATTTTAGATGCTGTATATTTTTAGATGTGGTGTACCAATTTTTGAACCTTTCCTGAATAGCCCAGCCCACCATCTGTTTTCCTAAAAAGTTTAACTGTTGCATTTTTTTTAATTTTAAGTTTACTATTGATGTTGATATTTTAATAATTATTTACCATTTTGAAATCTTCATACCTAAGCTGTCTGTAAATATTGATGAGTAACAACAATGACAATACAACTCATAACAATGACTTGATATATGAATCAGTTTCAGGAATCAAAGTACTGTGCATGACCATGTGATTGCTCAAATGAGTGTTGTGTAGATAATCTATCCCAATTTCCATTTTGTCATTCTTAGATTTTACCAGTGGCCACTCTGTGGCTCTTGACATTCTTGTTAGAGGATGTGGTCTGGTTTCCTCCCTGTTGTCTTTCTGCTAGCTAGTAAAACTTTTTTATTCAGAGAGGCCTTCCACATCTTACCAGAGTTGCTGCTGAATGGAGTATTAACTGGGAGTAATGTTTCCTTTTTATTTATATATCTTTAATTTTTATTAATGTTTATTAATGTTTCAATTCTTCTTCTTCTTCTTCTTCTTCTTTTCTTATATCCCACCTTTCTCCCAATATAGGTACTCAATACCATAATGCTTCTCTGGTGGTTTCCATGGTAGATGTGCATCATCAAATAAAGATAGATTAGAGGGCTGGGCCAAAGCTAACAAAATGAATTTCAACACAGAGAAATGTAAGGTATGACACTTAGGGCAAAAAAAATGAAATGCATAAATATAAGATGAGGGACATCTGGCTTAATGAGACTACATGTGAAAAGGATCTAGGAGTCCTAGTAGAACACAAGTTGAACATGAGTAATAGTATGATGTGGCAGCTAAAAAGGCCAATACAATTTTAGACCGCATTAATAGATGTATAGTATCTAGATCAAGGGAAGTAATAGTGCCACTGTATTCTGCTTTGGTTAGGCCCCACCTGGAATACTGTGTCCAGTTCTGGGCACCACAATTCAAAAAGGATGTTGAAAAACTAGAGCGTGTCCAGAAGAGGGCAACTAAAATGGTGAAGGGTCTGGAAACCATGTCCTACGAGGAACGACTTAGGGAGTTGGGTATGTTTAGCCTGGAGAACAGATGGCTAAGAGGGGATATGATAGCTCTGTTTAAAAATTTGAAGGGATGTCATATTGAGGAGGGAGCTAGCTTGTTTTCTGCTGCTCCAGAGAATAGGACTTAGAACAATGGATGCAAACTACAGGAAAAGAGATTCCACCTCAACATTAGGATGTACTTCCTGACAGTGAGAACTGTTTGACAGTGGAACACACTCCCTTGGACTGTGGTGGAGTCTCCTTCCTTGGAGGTCTTCAAACAGAGGCTGGATGGCCATCTTTCAGAAATGCTTTGATTTAGAGTTCCTGCATGGCAGGGGGTTGGACTGGATGGCCCTTGTGGTTTCTTTTAACTCTATGATTCTATAAGATTATATAGAATACATGGTGTACTTTACTATGCTGAGTGTTTTGGAAATGTCCAGTCAACCCATATAAAGCCATGTATTAAGATCTCAGAGAAATTACCATTATGATTAGGCAGGTTTATTTATTTATTTGATTTATATCCTGCTTTGCTCCCAAATGGGACTCAATGCAGCTCAAACCTGCAGCACATGCCCAAAAAAGAACTCAACCTAACTCAAATAAAGTAAAAAGCAGTCGGTTATTGTTTGTTTTTGGGTCCTTTCAAACTGTTTCTGGCTTGTAATGACTCTAAGGTTCATCATGTGGTTTTCTTGGCAAGATTAGTTCAGGGGGGCTTTGTCTTTCCCTTCCTGTGTGGTGAGGGATCAAAATACTGTCAATTTTCTCACCATGTCAACAAAATAGTTAACTTGTGCAAGACTTTGCCTTTCTGGACATTTTGTGAAAAATTCACACACACACACACACACAGAGAGAGAGAGAGAGAGGGGGGGGGTATGTGTATACACACACATTTATGTGTAACCCTCCCCCTATTGTTTCACACAGAAACACTGTTTCTTGGGAAAATCCATAAGTGGTTTAGATAAAATGAGCTTCTCCCCCTTCCCTCCTCAAATTCCCAGAATATGATAAAAATGTGCAAAAATGCTTAGAATCACTGCACAGGAAAAAACATGTTTTCCCCCCCCCCCAATGTTGCATAATATTCATATGAATGCAATAGGATAATATTTACATCCTTACTTACTATCTATTAACAATCCCTAGCTGTACTTTACTTTCAGAACCAAAGGGTAGCTCAGGGAATCACCTATCATCCCTCTCCCTTTATTTAAAATGATCAAACAATGGGTAACTTGTTTTGAACATGAGTAGGAAAGCCATGCTTTTAAAAGGTTAAAAAGTGTATAGAATGCAAGTCTTTCAGCTGACATTATCCATTGGTTACAGTGACTGCTCAAATTTACTGTAAATGTGCTACACATAACAGAATGCTCTGGTTTCCATGATTTCATAGCATAAAAATAAATCAAGCATCTTTTACAGGAGATGGTTTAGAACCAATCTGAAGATCATCATGGAGACTACTAAGGCTTCGTTCCCACTATGATTTAAAACAAATTGCTGATCAGGTTATATGTCTGTCGTTCCCACTTGAAACCAGTTCCAAACCAACTACACTCAGTTTCAACCATGATGAAGCAAGGCAAAAGCATAAGAACCACTCCATCCTGACACTAGTTTTTTGGTGGTTCTTTTGAAAAGAAGCGATTAACAAGTGTGTTGAGCAAGTGGGAACGATGTACCTGAATTGCATTAAACTGAAGGGGAGGTATTACTGTGGCAGACGATTAGCACATTCCTCACCAGTTTTTTGGGGAAATATGATATCTCTGCCCTCTCCTTTCCCAGGACTCATTGTACGTTCCAACCTTCTACCCAGGAGGAATTCCAAAATGCCCTCTACTTTGAGATTTACTAGGAATCATGTCCTCAAAGTCCTACAAGGCTGGAAGGGCAGCACCTCATCTAGGGGAGAGTCCTCCATATGACACCCAAGGCTGCATATATCCCAAGGGAGAGTCCTCCATATGACACCCATGGCTGCATACATCCCAGGGGAGAGTCCCCCATATGACACCCAAGGCTGCATACATCCCAGGGGAGAGTCCCCCATATGACACCCAAGGCTTCATGCATCTCAGAGGAGAGTCCTCCATATGACAGCCATGGCTGCATGCATCCCAGTGGAGAGTCCTCCATATGACACCCAAGGCTCCATGCATCCCGGAGGAGAGTGCTCCATATGACACCCATGTCTGCATGCATCCCAAGGGACTTGGAGGACATGGGGAGTTGAAGTGGTGACTTCCCAGTCTTGCAGGACTTAGAGGACATGCTTTCTTGTCAAGCTCAGAATGCAGGGCATTTTGGAATTCCTCCTGGACAGAATGTTGGAATCTAGGATGGGTCTTGGGAAGAGAGAGGGAGAAAATGGTGGATTTCCTCCAAAACTAGTGAGGGATGGGATTCTGGCCATAGCAGCCATGACTCCCTCCCATGTTTTCTTGAATGTGTGGCTGGTTGCATCACCAATGATGCATAGATGATTGATAGGCATTTTGAAGGGACACAATTTAGTGGGAACAACAATCATGCAAAAAAGAAAAGAAAAGAAAAGAAAAGAAAGAAAAGTAGTAGAAGAAGAAGAAGCAACAGCAGCAGCAGCAAATAAAGAAATAAACCACTTCTATAGTGGGAATGATGCATCAACTAGAATCGATTCACCAACCCAGAGTGAAAGCGAATTACAAAATGGGTTAAATGTAAGTGGGAATGAGCCCTAAAATAAAATAGATTTTCCAGAAAAAATCATTTTCTCTCATTACTTTAGCTTTCTGAACAAGGAACCAAAAAACTGCTCTTGTGGTTTGATTTTTAAAAACACATAGAATTGAGATTGTGCAGGGGAGGGGAAGGTATGGTGGCAACAGAGTGGAAAGTTGTTACAAAAGAAGGCAGGATCGATGTTTGAAAGCGATCTTGCCTTCAGTTCACTCTGTTCCCCAGAATGGTTTGGAGAGTGCACCAACCATTCCACAGAACCTTACCTTGCTCCCCTGCAATGCCAGGTCGGTCAAAAATAAAACAGATATTATACATGATCTCCTCATAGACGAGGATGCCGACCTGGCTTGCTTTAGAGCAGGGGTAGGCAACCTTTCCCTTTTAATGGCCGAGAGCCTTCAACTCCCAGAATCCTAGGAGCTATTGGGCAACATGGGACTATTGGCCTACATGGCTGAGGCTTCTGGGAGCTGAAGTCCCTCGGCCCTTAAAGGGGAAAGGTTGCCTACCCCTGCTTTAGAGAGACCCGGCTGGGAGAGGATAGAGCTTCTACGTGGATGCAGGCCCTCCCAGCCGGGTACTCTGTCAGTGAACAGGTAAGGGGAAGTAGGTGGAGGGGGGCGGAGTGGTTCTGGTTCATAAAAACAACCTTACCCTGGCCAGGATACCTGTCCAGAACACAGTCCACTTTGAATATATGTACCTGAGCCTGATTGCCAGGGATAGTTTAGGGATTTTGTTAGTTTACCAACCACTCCGTTGTCCAGCAGACTCCCTAACCGAGCTGACACAGCTGGTCTCAGAGTTACTGTTGGAGTTGCCCAGACTTTTAGTTCTGGGCAACTTCAACATTCCACTCAAGACCAGTTTGTCAAGTTTAAGAGCTGCAGCTCGGGAGTTCATGGAATCCATGAAAAACATGGGCCTAACCCAATTGGTCATCAGGCCCACTCATTGTGTGGGGCATACCCTTGCTGCAGTCTTTAGTACAGAAGAGGAATATCCACGGGCAGAGATAACAAATATCTCCGCGTTGTCATGGATGGGTCATTTCCTGGTCAAGGTGGAACTAAGAACCACTGTCTGCCCCACCGGGGGTGGTGGACCTATTAGAATGTTTCGCCCTTGAAGGCGAATGGAGCCAATTGGATTGCGAAAAGCCCTAGAGGGTTTAATGGTTGGTATCACTGATGATTCTGTCAAAGCTCTGGTTAATACCTGGAACACGAATCTCACCAAGGCTATTGACACAATCGCTCCCAAGCATCCTTTCCAACCTGCTCCAAACCATAAGCCTTGGTATACAGAAGAGCTGAGGAAGATGAAGCAGGTTTGACAATGACTAGAGTGTATCTGGCAGAAAACTCGACTCCTATTTGACAAAACTCTTCATAGGAACTTTCTTCGTTCCTATCGAGAGGCAATACATGCAGCACAGAGATCTTTCTGTTCTGCACGTATTGCATCTGCAAGGTCTCCTCCAACAGAGCTGTTTAGGGTGGTAGGGGAACTGACGTGGGTTCCCCCTGTGCAGAACCCCTTGCTTAACCCAACAACAGCCTGCTGTGATGAATTTAACAACTTCTTTGCAGATAAAATATCTCAGATAAGAGCCAACTTAGATGCCAGTATTGATACAGGATCTATAGACGAGGTGTCCAGCAACTCCATTACTGAGATTTTACTGGATCAATTCCAATCTGTGAGTACTGATGACATGGGCAAGCTCCTTGGTAGTGAGGAAAACTACCTACCCTCTCGATTCTTGCCATTCCAGGCTGCCTGTCCAGGGTGGGGATGCGTTGAGGGTGTTCCTTAAAGACATCATCAATGCATCCCTTAGGGAGGGCTCTGTTCCATCCTGTCTAAAGGAAGCAGCAGTTAGGCCGCTCCTGAAAAGCCCTCCCTAGACCCCCTGGATATGAATAGCTATAGGCCAATCTCATTGTTACCATTTCTGAGCAAAGTGATCAAGAGGGCAGTGGCTCTTCAACTCCAAGCTGTCTTGGATGAAACTGATTATCTAGATCCATTTCAAACCGGCTTTAGGACTGGAGTTGGAGTTGAGACTGCCATGGTTGCCTTGACTGATGACATGCATTTGAGCATCGACAGGGGTAGTGTGACCCTGCTGGTGCTTCTAGATGTCTCAATGGCTTTTGACTCAATCGATCACAACATCCTCTTGGATCGTCTGAGGGGGCTGGAAATCGGAGGCACTGCTCTGCAGTGGTTCCATTCCTTCCTCTCAGGTAGATCCCAGAGTGTGCTGCTCAGGGACAGTAGCTCCGTTAGAAAGGAGCTCAAATATGGCATCCCTCGAGGCACCATACCATCCCCAATGTGATTTAACATCTATATGAAGCCACTGGGAGTGATCATTCGGAGAAATGGAGCTGGGTGTTATCAGTACACTGATGACACCCAAATATATTCTCCATGTCCCGGTCATCAGCCTCGACTTCAGATAGTGTCTCTCCTCTTAATGACTGTCTTAAGGTGATAATGGACTGCATGAGGAAAAACAGATTGAAACTGAATCCAGATAAAACGGAGGTACTTATAGTAGCGGCCTCGAAACCAGGTATCGGGATAAAACCTCCAGTCCTGGACAGGATCACACTTACCACAAAGGACTGTGTTCACAGTCTGGGGGAGCTTCTGGACTCATCGCTTCACATGATTAACCAGGTGAATGTGACGGCCAGGAATGCCTGTTATCAGCTTCAGCTAATATGCCAGCTGCGCCCTTTCCTGGAAGTAAGGGATCTCAAAACTGTGGTACATGCTTTGGTAACCTCTTATCTGGATTTCTGTAATGCGCTCTACATGGGGCTACTCTCGTGCTTGGTCCGGAAACTTCAATTAGTTCAGAATATGGCAGCCAGGCTGGTCTCTGGCACATCTAGAAGAGACCATATTACACCATTCTTAAAAAAAACTTCATTGGCTGCTGATTGGTTTCTGGGGCCAGTACAAGGCGTTGGTTATCACCTTAAAAGCCCTACATGGCTTGGGTCCATCCTATCTCCTTCCATACAATCCCACCCGCACACTTCGGTCCTCTGGGAGGAATTTACTTCAGCCTGTTAAAACTAGACTGTCGACAATGTCCCAGAGGGCTTTTTCGGGAACTGCTCCCAGATTATGGAATGGCCTGCTGGATGATACCCATCAAATTACTAGCTTAGACAGCTTTAAAAAATCTGTCAAGACAGATCTCTTCCAGCAGGCCTTTCCTGATTAATTTCCCGGCCAAGGAATGGGTTATTCTTTCCCCCCACCCACTGCCACATTCAGCCACATTCATTTATTGCTAGCGGTCCACCTGCTAGACTGCTCTCTTTTAGTATTGTATTGTCTATTATTTATTGTAAACTGTTAATTTTGTTTTAACTGTTTTGTTTAATTGTTTTAATTCTTTTCATGTTTAATACTATTTTAAGGGGAAGGGTGGGTCTGGGAGGGTGTTTTGTGATATTTTATTGATGTAAGCCACCCTAATTGCTTCGGTAGAGGGGCAGGATAGAAATAAATATTATTATTATTATTATTATTATTATTATAGAAATATATGGATTTGCATCAGACGATTCCCAATTAGTACTGCACTATAAAAAATGAAATTCAAAATATATTTCTCAGTGCTGATCTTCTTCTCCTTCTCCTCTTCCTCCTCCTCCTTCTTTTTAAATAAGCATTGGAATGGTTAAAAATAAAGGTTCTATTGAAGACTAAAAAGAAAATATCTAATATGCACTAGTCCCACCTCTTCTATCATTGATTCCATTTCCCTACTCTGTGCAGTTTCCAGGGTTCTAAAACACGGGGGGCAGGGGGGGTTACAAATCTTATTCTGGCTATTGATAGAACCAGTTAGAGGGATTTCCATATTACTCCTCCTTCTATAGTTGCTTAAACCAGTAGATAACACCCGAAACTACATACACAGAGCAAATCTCATTTTTCAATGCCCCAAATCCAAAGGAGATGGGAAAATGGATGACCATTCTGTTTCTTCACATTGTTCTTTCTCAGAAACCCTCCATGTGCCAGGGTAACGTCAGGACAGGTCTCACAGAAAAAAACAAAAACAAAAAACATTGCATTTGTTGTCTTCAAGTTAACTATGGCTTATGCAGACCCCCTGAATGAGAGTCCCAGTCATGAATGGGAGAGCTCCAGGCATCAACAGCCCTCTCAGGTCTTGAAGACCCATTAAGTCCCATGATGTCATGATATGTCAAAAGCAGGGGTAGGCAACCTGTCCCCTTTGAGGGCCAAGGGATTTCAGCTCCCAGAATCCCAGGAGCTATTGGCCAACATGGGACTATTGGCCAACATGGCTGAGGCTTCTGGGAGCTGAAGTCTCTCAGCCCTTAAAGGGGACAGACTGCCTACCCCTGGTCCAAAGTATGATAGCTTCAGTTTAGTAATCTTGGGTTCCAGTGAGACAGCAGGCCTGATTTCCTCTACGATCCATTCATTTGTCATTCTAGTAGCCCATGGTACCCATAAAATTTTCTTCCAGCTCCATAGTTCAAAGAAGTTGATTTGCTTCTTGTCAGTAACAGCCAGCATGGAGTGGTGATTTGAGCATTGGATTACAACTCTAGAGATCAGGGTTTCAATCCTCCCTTAGTCAAGGACATAATGGTCAACCTATGACAAGTCACACACTCTCAACCTCAGAGAAAGGCAAAGGCAAACCCCCTCTGAACACATCTTGCCAAGGAAACCCCATGATAGGTTCACCTTAGGGTCCCTATAAGTCATGAATGAATTGAAGGCACACAGCAGCAATAGCTTTCTTTACTGTACAAATTTGACAACCATACACGGAAAATGGAAATATGGCTTGGATGATTCCACTCGTCCCCATATTCAGATTATCCCAATATCTAGAAGATAATGGTTCAACACTGAAACTGGAAGGAATGTGCAGTTAGAGGCTTTTTCCCATTTGGTTTCTGTCTTTCATCAAAAAATTATATTGGTGGAATGGGGAGGCACCAGCTAGACAATATGAGAAAAAGATCTCAAAAGTTACACTAGTTTAGTACCATGGAGGCCAGTGAGATGACAAGAGACAAAACACAAATATAAGATTAGTTGGGTTGTAACAATGCCTGACTATTTATCTTCTAATTCTATGAACCCATTCACTCATGGCATTGTGCCAATGTTGTTTTTCAGAGGCACTAATGCATCTATTTTTGTTAATTAACTGCAAGTTTACATAACCTTGAATGTTGTTTCCATTGTCAGCCACTATGTATTCTTCATTTGCCTCAATGGCAGCCTGCATGACTTTGAAATAACCTACACTTGCCTGATGTAGCTGAATTTCTCTTATGATATTCCCCACTACAACAGCTGTTTGAATGAATGTTATCAGCAGGATAATTAACATATGAAAGTCTGTTCATAAGCTAAACATCTTATCTGTTTACTAGCCAGTGGACACCACTAACATTTCCCAAGGGATATATATGTGTGTGTGTGTGTGTGTGTGTGTGTGTGTGTGTAATCCTAATTGATCTGCACAGTGTGCTTGATATTAATAATACTTTTCTGTTAAAAAGAAAACAACCAAAAACTGAAGTGGTTCTAAAAGGCATCAAAATGCCTTCTTAAAAAGTAAGATGCATATACTTCATGGGTTTAAGAATGCAAATGTTGCAATTTTGCAAGAAAAAGGCAGCACCTAACAGACCAATGGGCTACATTCTCAATACTGTTCTATGCACCTTGAAAGATAATGATCTAATATGTATTATTAGATAAACAGCAGGTGAGAATGAAGAATAAAGAAAAATAAAAGAGGTGGCCAAGCTGAGAAGTGCAGTGCTGTGTGGAAAGCATTTTGTAGCACTACCTGACCCTTCCCTGTTCCTCTTCTCATATAATACTAGGAGTACTAACAGAAGAGTAGAGGCAGGAAACTAGAAAAGGTATGTATACACATGGAAATACTGACTTGTCATAATATCTTCACTCTGTCCACACTAGCTTCAGAGTGCTACAGGGTACAAATAGATAATAACATGGACATTTTTACTCTACTCATTTTCAACATTTGTCCCATTAGTAATTTGCAAAAATAATTTTATTTAGTTATTTGTTTATTTTTCCATTTCATTAGTCATTATTAATTATTGATTGATCTTTTTTCTGTTCACCATCCATGCACCCTACCATGTATTTATTGCTGCTGTTTCCTGTTGTGGCTGTCTCAACACTATTGAATCCTGGTGGCTGCCATTTTATTTTCCTAACCAAGTTTCCTCAACTCTGACAACCTGGAATGCACTGGGACACCCCCATGTTTGAGGCATTCTGGTGAAATAAAGTAGCCACTACCAAAAATATCTCCATTTTTGAGCTGGCAGAAACAAGTAGTCCTTTTCAATGTCCAATTCATTTGCACAGCAACCTATGAGAGTGATCAAACTGGACCAGTGGAAAGCATTTGGTAAAAATAAATGGAGAAATAACTTTAAAAAATCACTGTAGCAGGAATTTATACTACAGGCCACCAAAACAAGGTGAGGTGGTGGATGGTGCATTTCTGAAACAAATCTGAGAAATCTCTAAGAAACAAAGGGCCTCTGCAGACAGGTGGCACAGAGCTGCCCCGGGAAGTGGCAGATTGGGGTGGCAGCAAACCCACCTCGCAACCCCGATCTTCCCTTTTGCTGCCCCGAAAAGAGCGGCAAAAAGCTGCCCTAAGAGCCGGCACCACGGCTCTTCCTTGCCCTTTTGGCACAGTATGTTTAAACACTGCACTGGGAGGGCATCCTGATGCCGTGTGCCATGCGCAACAGCATGCAGTGTCAGGACTGCATCACCATGGGGTTGGGGCAGCTGGCATGTGGCTGCCCTGCCCTAACTCTACCCACAGGCCAGCCCTTTGGGCCAGTCTGCGTAGGCCCCAAAACTGCTAGGAATAGGGCCTACAACAAATTCCTGATGTGCCTTGCAGATAATTTCCTCTTTCAAAAGGTGGAAAGAATGAAGTAAGATCAATGTAAGCCTCACCTATTAATCCACTGGACAAAAAAGCCTTTAGATTAGAAAAGTGAGCTTGGATTTTGGAGGATTTCTGGATATGCAGCCAGTTTAACTGAGCTTACCAATCCAGTAAGAAAAAGGAGAAAGACGTAAAGATGTAGACACCAAAGACACAAGAAGCAAGATGCAAGATGTAAAGCTACAAAGCCATAAAGCAGCTGAGATAAATTTGAGAGAGCTGAAAGAGTGGCGGAGGAGGTGTGAGAAGGTGGAGAGAGACGGAGAGAGACAGAGATGGAGATGGAGATGAAATGATGGAGTGATAGAGAGATAGAGGCCAAGAGATGGAGTGACGGAGAGCTAGAGACTGAGAGACAGAGTGACGGAGAGAAGAAAGCAGAGAGATGGCGCGAAGGAGAGGAACAGCTGGGATGACGGAGAGATGGCATGTTGGAGAGAGTGAAAGGTACAGAGATAAGCAAAAGAGGCTAAATAAAGAGACCTACAGAAGTGAGCAGAGAAAGAGTTTGGAGGACTGCCAAAGGGGGAATAAACTGACCCAGCCTATAGAGAAAACAGAGAAATGGAGAAACAAAGAGGAGAGAGAGGAGAAAGAAAAAGGGAAGGAAGGAAAGACAGCACAAGCCATAAATGAAGGGGGAAAAGGGGAAAGGAAAACCTATAGACAAAATTGAGAACTTTTTTTTTTAAATAGAATTAAAAAGAGGCATTTATTTAATTTGTGGATGGAAACACGGAACAAGCAAAGGGATAAAGAAAAAGTAGAACAAGAAGAAAAATGGCTACTACAAAGAAAATATAATACAAACATCTACCCAAAGAAGAGGTTCGACAGAGGAAACAGTGAAGATAACAGATCCTATAGTGATGCTATTAGATGAAATGAGAAGACTGAGACAGGAAGTGGAAGAATGCAGGTTGGAAATGAAAGAAGATCTCAAAGAATCAAACCAGGAGATAAGGAAGGAAATTAAAGAAACCAGATTGGAGATAAGAAAAGATTTTTAAAAAGAACTAGATAATATTGGCAGAAGGATGGAAAAAATGACTCTAGACATAAACAAAACTCAAAAGGAAGTAGAATAATAAAAGACAGAACAAGTGTAATGGAACAAACCTTAAAAGAGACAACAACAACAACAAAAACCCAAGAACGACAATTGTAGGAATGGAACAGTGAACTTAGATACAGGGAAAAATCTATCAAGATTAGAGGTCTTACAGAAAAACAGAATGAAGACCTGGTAGATAGAGTATTACCTCATTTAACAAGATATATCGGATTCTCGGAAATGGAAATGGAATGAGAAATGGATAAAATCTTCAGGGTGAACTCAATAAAAGCAAAAGATAAAAAGATGCCATGTGATGTGATGATTTGTTTTGTTAGATCCAGAATCAGAGAACTGATTATTAAAAAGAGCTATGATACAAGATTAATAATTGATGACTCAGAAATAAAAAATTTCAAGGATATCCCTCCACAGATAATGTTGAAAATAAATAAATATAAAAGTCTAAGCTACCTATTAAAAACTATGGACATAAATTTTAAATGGGACAGGATAGAGGGATTATCCTTCTCATATAAGCAAAAAAGATATAAAACAGATAATGTGGATAAAGCAAGAAAAATGGAATCTTTAAAACATATTAAAAGAAGAAAATAAGAAAAAAGAAGAAGAAAGACTGGAGAAACCCACAATAAGAGAATTGAGATTGAAAAGATATAAGGAAAATGTGAAAAGAGAAGAAAAGACCAACAAGAAGGAGAGGGAAGGAGAGGAAAATCAGAAGAAGAGACAGTGACTGAGGAAGAAGAAGAAAGAAGTATAGCAACAGGATCAAAGGGAAACAGCAAAGAAGAAGAAGAAAATAAACAGCATCAAGAAGAAAACTCTGAAATTTGAAAAACTTTTTTCTAAAATCTCTTTCAGTGAAAATATATAATTAAAAAATAAATAAATAAATAAATAAATAAATAAATAAATAAGACAATTAATAAATAAAAGGGGAGGAAGGGGTGGACCAAAACCAAAGCAAACCAAACTAAGGGCCTTTGCAGACTGCCAGAAATAATGCAAATTGAGTCCAATTTAACTGCTCTGACTCAGTGCTAGGGAATCATGGGAACTGTAGTTTATTGTGGCACCAAAGCTCTCTGACAGAGAAGGCTCAGTGTCTCAGAAAAAATACAGTTCCCATGATTCCCTAGCACTGAACCAGGACAGTTAAAGTGGACTCAATTTGCACTATTTCTGGCAGTCTGCAAAGGCCCTAAGATAAACAGAATCAAATAAAATCAAACCAAATCAAAACTTAGTAAAACAACTTATATAAACAAATAAAGAGTAAATTAAGAAGATCGAGAAATGGGAATTAAAATAACATCATGGAATGTTAAAGGTATAAACTCCAGATACAAGAGAAGCATAGTGTTTCATAGATTAGAGAGATTAAATAACGATATAACATGCATTCAAGAAACGAAGATAAACAGAGAGGAAACAAGATATATAAGAAATGGCAAATTAGGACACTCATACGTTGTTGCAAACAAAAAAGGAAAAAAGGAATTGCTATTTATGTGAAAAATAAATATATCTCCAAAGAAATATTTGGAGATGAAGAGGGCATGTATTTAGGGGTGGAGGTAAAAATGGAAAATATGATGATTCTGTTAGTGAGAATTTACGCACCTTTAGACAGTAGAGAGAAATATTTTGACAGGATACATACCGAACTTAGGAAGTTAGAATATGAAAATATTATAATGCTAGGAGATTTTAATGTGGTATTAGAACCAAAAGTAGGCCGAATTTCTTTAGAAGGGAAAAAGATAAATAAAAATCAAGGGAAGCTGCCCAAAACATTCTTCGAAATGATTAAGGATTATAAATTGCAAGATGTCTGGAGAAGTAAATATAAAAATGCAAAGGGATTTACATTTTACTCACAAGGACATAACTCTTTGTCAAGAATTGATTTATTTTTGGTCACTAAATCTCTGATAACAAAAATAATGTCAATGGAAATATTGATGAAATGTACATTGGACCACAACCCAATCATGATAGAATTAATGGACAGGAAAAAGAACCCAGTATGGAGGATGCAGGAAGAAATATTTAAAGAAAAGAAAAATATCAACAAACTAAAAGAAACGCTGAAACATTACTTCAAAGAAAATAGAATGGAAGGGATGCCACTAAAAATAATCTGGGATGCTAGTAAGGCAGTAATTAGAGGGACAATATCCAAATTACAATACAAATCAAGAAAGATATGAAAAGAGAAAGAAGAGAAAATAAGAAGAAAATTAAAAGAAAGGGCAGAGGAATGGAAAAGGAGTGGAGATAAAAACTTAAAATGCAAAATTGATAACCTGCAAGAGCAATTAAAAATGAGAGCAGTTAAAGAAATCGAAAAGAAATTAAAATTGATGTGACAAACATATTTCAAAGCAGGAAATAAAGAGGGAAAATGGTTGGCTAGTAGATTAAGGAAAAGAAAGGCTAAAAAGATAATTACAGAGATAAAACACGAAAGGAAGTCATTTATGGATCAAGAGAACATTAAGAGATTATTTAAATAATACTATGGAAATCTCTATAAAGGAGAAACAATTAAAAAAATTGATGCTAAGACAATCCAATTATACTTAGATAAACAAATACTAAATGAAGATCAGGAAAAAAAATTGAATACATCCATAACTAGGAAGGAAATAATTGGGGAGATTGGAAAAATGCAACCAGGGAAGGCCCCAGGCCCCGATGGGCTAACAGTAATATATTATAAGAAAATGACAGAAGAAATAATAGAACCACTAAGAGAAACAATAAATAAAATCCATGAAGGCATGCCAGATTCTTGGAAGGATGCATATATTTGTTTAATACATAAAGAAAAAAAAAAGAAAAGACAGACATAAAAAAGTATAGACCAATTTCGTTGATAAATACGGATTACAAAATTTTTGCAGTGATCATAGAAACAAGGCTGAAAAAGATTCTCAATCTGATTATACATGAAAATCAAAATGGGTTCCTACCTGGAAGACAAGCCAAAAACAATTTGAGAATGGTATTGAATATGTTAGAACGTTAAGAACACCATAACGAAAGAAAATTCGCAATGATTATGTTAGACGCAGAAAAGGCTTTTGATAGAATTAAATGGGATTTTATGCAAGAACTATTTAAGTGAATGAAAATGGGAACAAAGTTTATACAATTGATAAATAGCATTTATAAAGATCAAAGAGCTCAAATCATAGTAAATAATGAAAGAACTGAAAGAATTAATATACAAAGAGGAATGAGACAGGGATGTCTCCTGTCTTCCCTATTGTTTATTACAATTCTAGAAGTTTTAAATAATCAAATTAGAGAAGATTCTAGGATAAAAGGTGTAAAAGTAAAAGATCATATTTTCAAACTACAAGCTTTCACCGACGACATTATCTGTTTTTTAGAAGATCCAAAGGAAAGTATAGAAATATTGTTAATGGTCATTCAAGAATTTGGAGATCTAGCTGGATTTCGACTAAACAAAGATAAAACATCAATACTGACAAAGAATATAAATTTGAAAGAAGAAGAAGAATTAAAGAAAATGACAGGATTCAAAATAGAAAAGAAAGTGAAATATCTGGGTATATATTTAACAAAGAGGAATATTGATCTATTTCCGAATAATTATCAAAAAACATGGGAGGATATAAAAACGTGAAAAATTGAGAAAATTAAAATTATCATTTTTGGGCAGGATAGCAGTGTTAAAAATGAATGTGCTGGCAAGACTTATATATCTCTTTCAAAATCTTCCTATTATTACAAAGGAAAAAATATCTGGATGATTGGCAAAAAGATTTAGTAAAATTTATTTGGATCGGGGGAAAAAAGCAAGAATTAAATGGAGATTAACAGAAGAAAAAAATAAAGGAGGATGCGGATTAACAAACTTGAAATTATATTTCTATGCATCATATTTACAATGAATGGAAGAGTGGATAAAACTCAAAAATGATAGATTATTAGAATTGGGGAAAAATTAAACTAAGATATGGTTACCATGCGTTCCTATGGTACGAAAAATTGAAAGACAATAAGGATTTTTCCCATCATATCATTAGAAATGCCTTACTCAAGATCTGGTTAAAGATAAGAAAAAATTTTATAATAAAATACCAAGTTGGGTCTCAAGTCAAGAGGCTTTTTTTGGAAGCTCCAGTAAAAAAAATGCACCATGGCTAACGTACAAGGATTTAATTGAACGGAAGGATGGAGAAGAAAAAGAATTAAAATCAGGAAAAAACCTAAAAAAACTAACAGAAAATGATTGGTTTTTAAATAGACAGTTAAGAGAGCAATTTAAAAACAATAAAATAAATAATGGATTTACAGAAGAAAAAACGAATATACGGTAGATAAAGTAGTCTTTGACAAAGAAGGAAAACATGTATCAAAATATAATAGAATATTAAAAGAAAAAGACCTAGAGAGCGAATATGTAAAGCAGGCGATGATAAAATGGGCTCAAGATACGGGTAATTTAATAGAGCTAGAGACTTGGGAAAAATCTTGGAGAGACACAAATAAATTCACATTGTGCCAAGACTACAAAGAAAATTATATAAAAATGCTTTATTGATGGCACTTGACACCTACAACATTAAATAAAATATACAAAACAGGCAAGGAGAAATGCTGGAAGTGCCAGAAAGCGGTAGGAACATTCTTCCACCAATGGTGGGAATGTAAAGAAACTAGAAAATTTTGGAAAATGATACAAAACAAAATCTTAAAAATTCTAAAGTTCCAAATAACATTAGATCCTATAGTTTTTTCTACTAAACATAATGAAGCCAGTAAAAGTAGATTTAGGAAAAAAATATCATAGAATATTGTTATATACTGTCACTATGGCAAGAATTATATATGCAAAGTATTGGAAGCAAAAAAAAAATAACAACAGAACAGGAATGGGAACAAAAAATGAGAGAAGCAATGGAGGCAGACATATTAACATCTCTATTAAGAAATAAAACTAAAGAAGACACAGAAAGGGAATGGATGCCATTTTTGAAACATTGGAAAATGAATGATATTAAGATATAAATTGAAGTTAGGGGAAAAATATCTTTATATATATATATATATATATATATATATATATATATATGAAGAAATATATATATACATCTCCATAAATAGAAAAGGGTGTGAATAAACACTAGGGATAGATGAAACAAGAAATGAAAAAAACATATCAATAAAGAATATAAGGTTGATTTAAAAAAAGGTTAAAGTATGCAAGGGTTAAGTTAAGGAAGTGACATAAATATAAAAATATTATAATAGTTTATTAAGAAGCTTAAATGTATGTGTTAGTATGAATGTATATGTATATTTATATGTTATTGTAGTGTATGTGATATATCTGTGTTATTTTTTATGGAAATATTTTTTTTTTAAAAAAGGCAGAAGAAGGAACAAAGGGGTCTGCAATCTTGGACTCAATCCTAACCAATAGGGAGGTGCTGCTTACTGGAATCAAAACAGTTGATACTTTTAGGAGAGCGACCATGTAATGCTAGAATTCATTACTGTGGGACAGGGGAAAGAATAATATAATAATAGCAATAAATAATAATTTATTTCTATCCCGGCCCTCTGCAATGCCATTGGGGCAGCTTACAACAGTAAAAACATCGAAAAAAAATATAGTCAAACACATACCTTAGATTTCAGGAAAGTTGATTTTATCAAGCTCAGGGAAATACAGATTGAAATCCCATGGCTAGACATTCTGAAGGAAAAAGACATCCAACATGGGTGGGATTTCATAAAGAAAGAACTGCTAAAAGCAAAATCACATCAAAGCAAACTGGAAAAATGGGAGACACCTTTTAAAAAGCCAATGTAGCTGCACAGTAAACCCATGGAAGAAGTGAAAAGAAAATGTGCGCCCCCAGCGGAGTCACTGGGCTGGGAGGCATGTTGTTCTGGCCTCCCAGGACCACAAGGCCAGAGTTTAAAAAGAAATACCATGCCTAGCAAGCTGTGGTAGGAGGAGTTTGGGGTGAATGGACAGAGTCCTTTTTATGCCCTGATGCCCCCTGCTCCTGCCTCTTTTAATTTGGTGCTCAACCCATTCTCCTGCTGCTGACACAATATGAAGTTTCTCGGCTCTTTCGGGAACAAGTAAGAATTTTTTTCCCTTTTCCACAGGCTTTTTTGTATACCCCATATTGTTCCAGTTAAACATGGATGATTGGCTAGGGTGGTGTTTAAACAGGCTGAGAAAGGGGTTTTCCTTGAGGCTGGCCTGAAGGATAAGCTGTCTCTTTAAGCCCCGTGGCTTGGGGGGGGGGTCTTTCGGTTGGTCTTCCTGATGTGGGCTGACCAGCAAATTGTCACTCCCTTTTCCATGGGCAAAAAGATGGTTTTTCCTGTCCTGCCATGTCTTTAAGTGCTCCTGCTGCATGTGGCATGTAAATGCCATGCTGCTGGAGCACTGGGAAGCTGGCCACATGTGGGCAGCTGGATGGTGTGAAGCCAGCTTCCTGGTGTCTTGGAGGTGTGTGTTGTGCATATGTCATGGTTTTTTATGCTGGTCTGTTTTGCCCCTAAAAGAGGTTTTTCAAAAAAGTTCCAAACACGAGAATGATGAAGGAAATGTTTGGAAACTTTACAGAAAGCATGGCAAAATGCTAACAAATTAAACAAAAAGGTAGAACTGCTCAATACTGTTTTACTTCAGCTTTTGCTCACAAAGAGAAATGGTTGTGGATGCTTTCTACAATATCTTATAGTCCAGTTCTAATTTTCTAATTTTCTAACTCAGGCCCGTGATCTCTTTTATTCAGTCTATCCATTTGGTGTGCTATACCATAGCTATACCCAGTAGGAAGAGTGTTATATCCATTTAACATGAATCTGTAGAAGATTGCAAGCCTCTCGGGGGGGGGGGGATGGTGGCAACCCTAATTCAGCACCACACAATTAATACAAATTAATTAAAATATTATCTTTGCATAAATGAGGACTCAAAGTCATGGGCCAAATCTCAAATTCATGAAGACATGTGTGGAATTTTGGAAAGTTCTTCAAACTGCCCCCCCATACCATATCAAATAAATTAGTTCCAATTTGCAATACAGCAAGCAGTATAGTGTGTGTGTGTGGGGGGGTGTTGTTAAAGAAGAAAAGTAGAGAGTTTTACTAGACATAGCTGCATCTTAGTACTTTTCTTGTTTCAAGGCCTTTGTTTTCATGCCTGCAAATTTAGAACAGGTGGTGGCTTTGAGGCAATTCAAATTGCTTTCCTATGAGTGTATTTCTGTCCAGTTTAGCAGCTGTCTATTTTAATTCTCTGCAGCTTAAATATTAAACACATTTAACCATAGTGTTTTACTGATGACAGAACAGGTTGATGATTTTTGGGAGAAAATTTTTGGAGAAACCGCAGACAATTGATCTCCCTGCTTATAACTTTAGGTGCAGATAGGGCCTTCTGCTTCAATAAGATAAAATAAGATGAAAGCAAATTTATCTTGTTCACCGGTGGTAGACCCCGTTTTTCAAAGAACATATATACTAATGGGAAACATGAAGGAGCTAACAGCATGGTTAAAGAACCCTTTTCCCCCCAAGACTAGGGAATGAAAAGAAAAGAGGAAAAAACTAAGGGATAAGCAAGAAAATGGGCTGAGTTTAAAGATAATGTGTCTCAGATAATCATATTTTGTAAATCCAGCTGCTGGTCACAGCTAATTAGAGCCATTGAATCAATGAAGCATAATAAATGTTGATAGACCAAGTCCCCATCAATCCAGTGTTCTACTTTATGCACTTGGACTACTCAATGGGACCAACAATTGGATTTAGGCCTTGAAATGTGCATGTATGTTTTCAAATGTGGACTTTTGTGCATGTATGTGATATGTCCATAGCTATTGATCAATGTGCAGATTTCAGAGCACATAATAATAATAATAATAATAATAATAATAATAATAATAATAATTTTTATTTATAACCCGCCCCTCTGCTCAGCATATTATGATTGTGTTGTCCTGTCAACAGTCCAGAATGAGTAAATTAGGCAAAGTCTGCAAAAAATAACTACCAGAGGTGATTCTTCACATATCTCCAATACAAAGGCATGCATTGGATTTACTGGTTCACCTCTACTTCTGTTACACTTTTATAATGTTATTATTCCACGTTTAGTGCTACAGCTGCCTCCTGTTGAATCCTGGGATTTGCAATTCAGGTAAGGACATTCAGAATTCTCAACCAGAGAGCTCTTAGGCCTCACTAAACTACAAACCCCAGAATGCCACTAGAGGCAGCTATAGCAGTAAAAGTGGAATAATAGGGCTGTAACAGTGTAGTGCAGGCCTTACCTGATGTTTCAGGCCATTTGAACATGAAGTGCTATTGGGAACTGTTGTCCAGAAAATGAACCAATAAATGCCTACCATTAACCTTAAATATATTGGTAGAATGGGACCATGTATTTAGTGAAACTAATGGATACATTGGTGTTATCTTTGCAATCCCAGAAAGTTCATAAAAGTGAAGATTTGGCTCCCTTCAAGTCATAAATGGAGTTCTCAGTAGTTATAAGGGAAGTGAGGATTTATTGAGATAATGTCAATATTTCCACAAGAGCTAAATGATAGAAAACCATGTAACTATACACAGACTTATATTTAAGATCACGTCCAGCTACAAAGGAAAGAACTCTCAAGTACTCAACTTCCCCTTCACCGTTTAGTAAGTGATTCATGGTAATTTGTAGGAATGAAAAGTGCATTTTACAACACTGTCCTCTAAAAATGGCAAAGTAATATCTATCTTCAAGCACTGATAAAGTGGATATTTTATTTCTGTTTGCTTGCCAAGTGACCTCAAAATGATGAAAAATAATCATCCAAGTTTTCATCCTGATCTTTAATAATACTGGACTGGGCTTTCTTTTGTCTTCCTCCCATTACATAACCTCATGCTAAACTTTTACAGAGCTCTAGCTTACTACCATTCCAGGGAAAGGAAAGAGAGAAAAATACAGGGTTTATGTACACATAAAGATGGTTGCAAAGACTTCTAGAAAACCATTATTATCAAAATACTGTAATCATCACATCTTATCATTGTTCTTGTTAATCTTACATGTATTTCTGTTTGTTATATCTCCTCCTGAGTTTGCTTTATAAACATTATTAGTTAACCCCCCAAATAATCAGTCTTTTTTTTTGTCATTCCTTATTTATGTCTAACATCATATCTTTGTATGTAGCGAGATCTTGTAGCACCTTTGAGAGTAACTGAAAGAAAGAAGTTGGCAGCATGAGCTTTCATAAAAAAATAAATCTAAAAATGCATCTGAGGAAGTAGACTTTAGTCTATGAAAGCTCATGCTGCCAACTTCTTTCTTTCAGAAAGGTGCTACAATATCTCTTTACATACTGATTCCACAGACTAAGGGCCTCGGCATACGACTAATAGAGTCGTCTTCCGGGCAGGGAAGAGGAGGGGCAGCCGCACGAGCGGCGCCCCTTCCTCTCCCTGAGGTCGCCCTCGGAGTCGCCGGCCCTCCGCACGGCCGGCGCTCCAGGGATGTCCTCACGCCGCGGCGACCGGACGCGCCGCAGCGGAAAAGACAGCGAAAGTGAGCCCGCCGCTTTTAGTGCGCACTTTTGCTGTCTTGAGGAAGGAGCGCTCGTCCTGGACGCCCTCGTCTGCTTCCCCCCTAACATGATTACATCTTTGAATTCTATCATTGTATTTCATGTCATTGAATGTATGGATCTATGTCAAATCTCCCATATAATCCTTACATCTGTGGTTTCCCCCTCCCCCCTTTACACATGATACCACCACCACCACCACCTGTATTAGTGCTTCTTACCGGGGGTGAAAAAGTAACTAATTGTGAAATCCTATCCAGCTCTACTCAGAAGTACAATCCGCTGAAATTTAAGTCAAAATAAGTGAATGACAGAATAAATTACTGAAATATTTATGTTGTTATTACTCAAAGACATAGGTTTAAACCCCATTGTTAGTCTAAATTGGGAACTTGGTAGGCAAATTTATGCAAGTTTCACTGATTAGATGAAAATAGTTTTATAGTTCCATCTAATCTATCCCTGTATCCAATCTGATTAGAACCATAAATTGGATCTGGGCTCTGATGATACATTTATTCAGTTTCTCTGTGCAGTGTATTAATTGCCACTTGTGTACGCATGTTTGTGTTCTGTATGCTTTTTTTCATATGAAATATAGGAATGGTCTCATGCAGTATTGTTTTGTAAGAACAATCATATGTAAGATGTTCTGCAAGAATAAAAAGAAATGTTTTTCAATCTACTGGAATAGTAACCAGACTAAAGGGTTGTGTGTGTATGTGCCTTCAAGTCACCTGTCAGTTTATGGTGCTAACCTCATATGAAATGATACCAGATCAACATCATTTAGAAATATTGACTAGGGAGTTTCTCTCTGTCTCTCAACCTACCTACCACACTATCTGACCATAAATGGCAGGATTCTTTGGGGAAACTATTGAGAAGCTATGGATTTTAATTCAGCAGCTATCATCAACCTGGGGCAATTTAGGGGGGTTACAGACTGCCAGAAATAGTGCAAATTGAGTCCACTTTTAGGGTTAGGGAATCATGGGAACTGTATTTTATTGTAGCACCAGAGCTCTCTGACAGAGAAGGCTCAATGTCTCAGAAAAAAAAAATCCCATGATTCCCTAGCACTAACCCTAACCCTAAAAGTGGACTCAATTTGCACTATTTCTGGCAGTCTGCAACCCCCCTTATTTCAAAGTAAACTGAACAGAGAATTTTATGTCAAAGTAAACCAAGAATTTCATTGAGAAAGTTGCATATGGAATTGAGCAGATGCTTGACTGGCATGCACACATTCATACATTACCCATTGTTCCAAATGAGCTCAGTGGGAAATTACTTTGGAGAGCTAGCTCGAGAAGTCTATAAAGGTTGTTTCCTATGCCATGCACTTTTGGAGGGGAAAAAAATGAAAAGGGGAAAAAAAACAGCCAAATGACATCATAAAATAGCAGAGCAGGGACTGGATTGATTCATGGGAAAGAAAGAAGTGATTATTTCAAAAGCCAAGAAAGAAAAAGAAGCAGGTGGTGGCATGTTAAAAACCTGTTATAAACCTGCCCTGTGGTATTAGAGAAGAGTTAAACAGGACAAAGCGAGAATGAGAGGGTAGAATAATTTAAAAAGAGACAGAAAACATTTAATCTCTTGTAATAAAGGTACTTGGATGTGCATACATTAGTTTTGCATGTTTTAAAGTTGTAAATGTGATGTTTGATCCTTGCAGATTTGGTTGTAATTTGTCATCCTTTTTTCTACCACTTACTTTTTGCAGCTAACCCACTGCAGCTAGCCAATGTATTCCAATAGTTTCACTGTTTTTTTCTTTTCTTAATTCATATTCAATTCTAGAAATTAAATATAAATGTATAATGTGGCTCTAGTATCATTCATATAATACAGATTGACATTGGACCAAAACAGATGGGCCAAATAAAGCAGTTTCTGGCCACATTCATGACATAGCATTTAGATGACACACTAAGAACTAGGGCACAAAGGAGAGGACAAAAACCTCTCCTTTTGCTGGCTGAGTTCAAAACTGTGGCAGCAGCCTGGATTGGGGCCAGGTGCATGTAGTCACTGTGGCCCCAGTGCAAATGATGCCAGTGTGGCTCCACTGTGTTTGTTTCAGCCCGTCTATTGAGGCCATTGTACCATTGAAGCTTTTCAGGATTGCTGTATTTATACTTGATCAGGAGGGCTAAGGGGAAGGGCTTGCAGGATCTGGGCAAAGTGGAAGATAGGGCTTCTTGGAGATGTCTCATCCACAGGGTTGCCATGAGTCAGAACCGACTCGAGGGCAGCTAACAACAATAAATACTTTTTTTAAAAAAAAATCATCATGCTATCATGACTACACAGCAAAAAATGAACTTTGAATTTTAGTGAAACTAAAGTTATATCCAAAGTATGCCAATGTGCCAATTCAGTCTTCTTCTGCCTATATCAGGCACAAGGTCACTAAAATATAAGAAACTTGCTTCAGTCCATACAAAAACAGCAAACAAAACTTATCTCCCCAACAAAAACAGAACATATGAATGCTATATATTCATGATGACCCTGAGTCATGATGTTGTAGTAAGTTTTTCTCTTCAGATTTTTCTCTAGCTCAAAGGATAAGGACAGGTTGCATACCTGTAACAGTGTTTCTTCAAGTGGTCATCTGTGAATTCACACAAATGGGTTTTGTCTGCGCATGCGCAGCTAGCTTGGAACCTTCTGGAATCACTAGGCAGAAGTTGGATTGCAACTTTATGGTGGTAGCTCTGCCCACCTCTATATAGGCCCTCGTGTTTCCGCTCGTTCCTCAGTTCCAAGTACGCCGCTTACAAAGCGACAGCAAGGTTATCAACTAGAGCAGGACACGACTGAGGGGAGATTGGGTGGGATTTGTGTGAATTCGCAGATGACCACTTGAAGAAACACTGTTACAGGTGTGCAACCTGTCCTTCTTCTTCGTGGTCTCTGCGAATCACACAAATGGGTTATTTAGACTAGCAAGCTAAAGTCCCTGGAGGAGGGAGTGTCCTGACACAAGGTTTAGAGGTGCAAACCAGAAAATTTATTTGCACAAACATCAGCCAAGGTAAATTGGCACCTCAACATTCATATACATCAAGTTCAAGTACATCAGGAATTGATTGTAACCCAACAGTCAGTGATTTTCAAAATGCAAATGGAATGATAGTAAACAATTGCATAAATTCAAGTCAGAATTCAAGAAGAACCCGTACTGGTATTCCTTGAAGAATAAATAAACTTTCAATTCAGGCATCAGTGTATGTACATTTGTACTGTAAACCAAATATTCAATATATTCAGCTAAGTGAGTGCATAACGAAGTTAGTGCAAACATTTACAAGTACATTCAATGAATTCCAGATAATAATACTGCTTTCCCAAAGGCAGCCTCTTGCCTGGCCCATGTGTCCAACCTATAGTGTTTAATAAAAGTCATTGGTTGGGACCAGACAGCTGCCCTACATATATCTTCTAAAGGAATGCCAAACAGGAAAGCAGAAGATGAAGCTACCGCCCTTGTGGAGTGCACACGCACCCGGCCTGGTGGAGTCTTGCTTGCTAGTTTGTAGCACAAGTGGATGGCCGAAGTAACCCACTTGGACAGTCGTTGTGGAGTGACAGGCAGTCCTTTCTTGTGTTCAGAATAACATACAAAAAGTCTCTCTGAACGCCTCAAGCCCGAGGTACGCTCCAGATAAAAGGACAAAGCCCTACGAATGTCCAGTGTATGTAGTCTTTGTTTGACCTCAGTGGTCGGGTTCAGGGCCAGGGTGGGTAGCACAATGTCCTGGTTGATATGGAAGGCAGACACCACTTTCAGCAAGTAGGTAATGTCAGTACGGAGGACCACCTTGTCTTTATGAAACCGGAGATATGGCTGGTCCATCCTCAGAGCACATAGCTCACTGGCCTGGTGAGCTGAAGTCAAAGCTACAAGGAATGCTGTTTTCCATGTTAAGAGTCTAATGTCAGTAGTAGCCATGGGCTCAAAAGGTTTCGTAGAGAGGTAAGACAGTACCAAGTTCAGGCTCCAAGCCGGCGTCGGTACCGAGGATGGTGGGTGTAGGTTGTTGAGCCCTTTAAGAAATCTCTTGACTAAGGGGTTAGAGAAGAAAGACGGTCTGCCTTCCAGCTGATAATGAGAGCAAATAGCGGAGAGGTAGCATTTGATAGAAGCAAGGCAAAGTCCTGATTCAGAGAGGGAAAGAAGAAACTCAAGTACTGTCGGTATGGAGACACGGGATGGAGGAATCCCTCTGGATGAGAGGAAGTCCCTGAACTTCTTCCACTTGTAAGAGTAGGACCTTCTGGTAGAAGGCTTCTGGGCTGCTTTAATTACTGTCTGTAGATGAGCTGGAAGTGAGCTTAAGGTCGAATTCTCCACGCTACCAGAGGTAGCGAGTCTAGTTCTGGGTGGCGGACTCTGCCCCTGTGCATCGTGAGGAGATCTGGACAGTACTCCAGTCAGCAGTAGGTTTCTTGAGAAAGGTGAAGCAGTGGAGTGAACCAAGGTTGTCTTGGCCACCACGGAGTGATCAAGATGGCATCTGACTTGTCCATTCGCATCTTGGTGAGTACTTTGGTTATGAGTGGAAATGAAGGAAATGCGTAAAATTTCCTTCCATACCACACGAACTGGAAGGCATCGCCTTGAGAAGTCCGGGTCAGTATCCTCGAATAAAACTCTTCGCAATTAGTGTTGTCCTCTGTGGCAAACAGCTCGATGTCTCTAGTACCCCAGAGGGAGAAAAGATGGGAAACTGTCTCGGGGTGGAGACACCACTCGTGACATGGATTGGAGGACTGCTGAGGCTGTCAGCAAGTTTGTTCTCCTGACCGAGGAGATGAATGGACTGGAGGAGAATGTTGTGGTTGATGCACCAGTCCCAGATGCAAAGTGTGATGTTGAACAAGGTTGAAGATCTGGTTCCGCTTTGCTTGTTCAGGTAATACATGACACTGGTGTTGTCCGTCATGAGCAGAACTACTTTGTCTGACAAGTCTATTTGGAAAGCCTTGAGTGCTTTCTTCACAGCAATCATCTCCAAAGCGTTGATATGTAGAGTCTTTTCGTCTCGGGACCACACTCCTCTCACTGTTAGTCCTCTGGAGTGGGCTCCCCAACCTTCCATTGATGAATCTGTGGTGAGAGTGACTTCTGGCTGAGGAGGTAGAAATGGCATCCCAGAACAAATGTTGTCGGGATGGAGCCACCAACGAAGAGACGTCGCAACTCGAGGCAGGATGGTGAGCCACTTTAAGGGGGAGTCGGAAGTGACATCGAACAAGGACAGGAACCAGGAGTAAACCGGTCTGAGGCAAAGCCTCACCCATGGCGTCACAAAGGTTGTTGAGGCTAAATGCCGCATTACTGTCTGTACCAAATTGGCCTGAACCTTGGTGCGGTTGAGGCAAGTCCTGATGGAAGCGGTCAAGGCTGCAAACCTGTCTTCCAGGAGGAAGGCTTTCTCCAGCTCTGAGTCCAAGATTGCTCCAATGAACCTGACTCTCTTGGCGGGTGTGAGGTTGGACTTCTCCTCGTTGACTTTGAGTCCCAGCGAGTTGAGCAGAACGAGGGTAAACTGGATGTCATTCAGAAGTTTCTCTCAGGACGGAGCTGTAAGAAGCCAGTCATGGAGATATGGGAAGACTGTTATCCTCTTGCGATGCAGGAAGGTGGCGACCAGGGCCATGCATTTGGTGAAGACTCTCGGTGCCGAAGACAGTCCGAATGGAAGAACTTTGTATTGATAGCAGTCAGTGCCCACTGTGAAGGCCAGGAATCTGCGATGTTCCTCTCGGATGCTGATGTGAAAATAAGCGTCCTTGAGGTCGATGGTGGTGAACCAATGGTCTTTCTGCAAGAGAGGCAGAATAGAAGAAAGGGTTGTCATGTGAAAGCATCTGTGTTCAATGAAGGAATTCAGTGCTCTCAAGTCCAAAATGGGCCTAAGGCCTGAGTCTTTTTTGGGTACAATGAAGTAACGGCAAAAGAAACAGTATCGAGCCTGAGAATTGGGAACGGGTTCGATCGCTCCTTTATCTTTCAAGGTGCGCACTTGGTCAAGTAAGGTGTCAGAGGGGGTTGTGATGGCAATAGCTCCAGTTGGTGGGAGCTGTTTGAATTCCAGGGCATAGCCCCTCTTGATGATGTCAAGCACCCAAGAATCAGAAGTGATGGTAGCTCAGGTGTTCAGAAAGGGCCTTAGTTTGTCATCAAATCTGTCGACAGAGTGCACGGCAACACATCATTGTTTCCTTCTGGTTTCGTAGGGTTTCCTTCAGAACGTTTGCCTCTGTTGTTGTTGGCGGCGGCCAGAAGAAGAAGATGGACATGGAGCTTGCCTCCATCATGACTGATTTTGAGTTTGGGAAGTGTCTTGTTGGAAAGGATGCTGTGAGGACAGGTACCACAGTCTTGGTTGGTAATATCCAAACCTCTTCCAAGAGACTGGATTGATCAAAGGGTAAGTCCTCAATGGTTGATTTGGCTTGATTCGTCAAATCAGCTGCTCGCAACCATGCATGTCTGTGAAGTAAAATTGCATTAAGCAATGTCTTCGAAGAGCATTCAGTGAGATTACGGGCCGTAACTATTTGTTGAGTCCCAACTGCATGTGTCTCCTGCTGAAGGGCAAGGGCATATGGTTTATGTTCCTCCAGCAAGTGCTCAAGGATTGGTGCAAGCTTCTCCATGGGGTGATGAGTATAGGCATCCAAACATCCTACATAGTTTGCCACTTTGAGGCCTAGAATGGAATGAGAATAGGATTTCTTCACCAAGAAATTGATCTTCTTTCCTTCCTTGTCTGCCGGTGAGGTAGATGATTTAGATGTGGAGACATATTGTGCACCCTCCACTATGTCTGAGTTTTGGTGTGGATGATCTGTCATCCATGCAGGCTTCGGATCAGCTATCCGATATAAATTGTCCATTTGTTTTAAGATATGAGAGGTAGATGTTGGTATGTCCCAAGATCTTTTCAATATCTTGGCCAGGGAGGGCATATAGGGGATGGCTGGCCTTTCAATCACTCTACTCTGAGCCCGTTTCTCAAGTTGGTCAGAGGGCTCTTCATCTTCAGGTTCGGTGACTGCAAGATCAAGGGCGCAAGCCATCTGAAGGATCTAATCCACGAAGGCATGAACATCATGAGAAGGAGAGGATGATTGGGTGTTCAAAGGCGGTCTAGCTTGGGTGGGAGACCAGTCCAGGTCCTCATCGGATTCGGTCGACGGACCCAGTGAAATGGAATGGTATGACGGGGTAGAATCGGGAGATGAAGTGTGGCGTGGATTTTTAACCTCACCTCTTTGACGTTGGCTTCTAGCTGGAGGCGAAGAACTAAAAGATGAGGAATAGTGTTTAGACTGGGAGGAATGACGACGAGAGGAAGAAGGACGGTGAGAAACAGACGATCGGTGTGAAGGAGTCAAAGGCTGATGGGAATCACTGGAATGATGGAGAGGAACAGTGTGTTGGAACCGGAGAGGAAGGAGGCTGCTGCGCTGCAGGAAGGTGGTGAGACGATGGTACCAGAGAAGGAGGGGGCTGCTGTGTAGCAGGAATGGAGTATGGCTTCTGAGTTGAAACTGGGAGGGGCTGCTGGATAGCAGGAAAGGGCTGCTGGATAGCAGGAAACTGGGAGGGGCTGCTGGATAGCAGGATAGCTGGTGTCTTTGCTCTTCCATGAGGAGCAACTGCTCGGGTTGGACTGGGAGCATGTAGCTGTTGGAAGCCTCGTTGAAAACCAGCTGTGGAAACCTGGTGATCCATGGGTCCGAAGCTGGATTAATTGGAGCCTGCCGCTGCATTTGGCCTGAAACAGATGTAGGCGATGGGTTGTCCTTGGACCCGATATTACGGGCTGAAGATGGAGAAACGGTGGGAGGCATAACCACACGTGGCGTCACGGCTGGAGGCTGAATTTCCACCTCGGATTTGGTGTTGAGGCACACCATTGGAGAGGTTGGTTTCGAACCCGATGGGCCCGTAGAAGTTGGTACAGACAACGCCACTGATGGAGGCGTCGAACGTGATAACAACGGGGTCTTGAGAGTATCCCCAGATCGAGATTTGCTCCTAGAGAGCATTGGTTGTTCCCCGTTGGTGGAATGATGGGGAGACAACGAACGGGCTTTTTTGGAGGACAAGGGGGCTTCATCGATAGTCTCCAAGTGCTTACGTTTGGAGGACCTCTTTCTACCCATTTCCAAGCCCTTAGGACTCATGCTCTCCTTACTCTTGGAGGACCTCTTGTATCTCTCCCTGGACCTTCCCCTTTGTTGAGGGGGGTCCAAGGAAGGCTTCCTGATGGCTACAGTAGCCAGGGCCAAGGCTGGGGAATCAGCCTGGAAGGCCTTCTCCCAAAGTGCTGCCTTTAGTTTGACCATGCGGTTCTTCAAAGCTTGCGGGGTCATTTTCCTGCACATTTTGCAGGTTGGAGGATTATGCGTATCCTCGAGGCAGAAAATGCACTCATCGTGCTGATCAGAGGTCGGCAACTTAGAGCTGCAAGAAACACAATGTTTAAAGGAAGCCATGTCGTCGAGTTGAGGATGACGCGAAGGCAGAGTTGAGAGGCAGTCCGAGTCAGATCACAATCAGAAGCACCAAGTTGAAGGAGTAGGCGAAGGCAAAATCGATAGACGGTCCGAGCTCAAATTGTTAAATCAATAAGTCGCAATCCGAAGAATAGTCAAATCGAAAAAAGGGTCAAAGCCATTAATCGAGTAACTGCACTAGTGACGAGGTTCTTTGCAAGCTGCAAAGCGGTGGACGAAAGGAACTGTGGAACGAGAAGGAATGCGAGGGCCTATATAGAGGTGGGTGGAGCTACCGCCAAAAAGTTGCAATCCAACTTCTGCCTAGTGATTCCAGAAGGTTCCGAGCTAGCTGCGCATGCACAGACAAAACCCATTTGTGTGATTCGCAGAGACCACGAAGAAGAAAAATGGTTATTCTGTATTAGGTAAAGCAAGTGTATACGACAGATGAAGCTCCTATCCTCTTCTAGCAGACATCACTCATTAAGCTAAATTTTATCTTGCTGCATTTTGACTATATTGTTGCATATTTGGATGTTATTTTGTTATATGAACTGCTCAGACAATGTTTTTATTAGCCAGTGAACTATAAATGATGTAAATACTAAGTAAGTTGTGATCAGATCATACTGCATATAGCTGACAATGTTTATTTTTACATTGAAGGTGAAGAATTGGTAGTCTTATTAAAGTAGTGAAGTAGTACATGAAGTGTACATTTTTAAATAAATTAATAATGTGAGATTATATTCCCCAATTGTTATAGTACACACAGTCTCCATTAATGAAGCTAAACAATCAGTTCCTACATCTAAAAATCGGAGAGGTTCCAGAGTATATATGAAACAAAATTTACAAATAAATAATAATAATAATAATAATAATAATAATAATAATAATTGTGAATGTTATTCACTCATAATGATTCTCAGTCATGATGTTGTAGGAATGTTTCCTCTTCAGATACCTTACAGATATAAAAATACTTAGAAATAAATGCTGCCATTTTGAAGAAATTTGTTCATGACATGCTTAGCATCAAATTTCAGTGTTCATTTGATTTCATTTGGTTGATTTATTAATTGGTCAACATATATATTTTTAAAAGAATTCTCAATGAGATAATTGTATTGATATTAAATATAATGTGTAGTTTGACTCTAATTGGAATGTCATCACTGGCTGGAGAAAGCACATGAAAGATACAGATGTATTTTAGTGTTCCATTTCTTAAATGCTGGGAAAATGGAGAGTTGAAGGAACCTTCCCATCACACTGAGTTCTTGACATAAAATGTCACACCCTGCACTTACAAAGATCAACAATGTAGCACTGACCTGTGAATTGTGATTTGCTACTGCCATATCTTTTCTCAACCTTAGCAACTAGCTAAGCGATCAATATACATCCTCATTCACAAAAAGGGGGAGATAAGAGATGGCAGCAACTATAGAACCATAGCACTGATCTCCCATGCAACCAAAATTCTGTAACGTGGACTCCAACCATATATGGAAAGAGAGATCCCAGAGATCCAAGCAGAGTTCAGGAAAGAAAGAAGCACTGGGGACCACATTGCAAACATATGATGGCTAATGGAGCTCACCAGGGAATTCCAAAAGAAAATCAACATGTGCTTTATAGACTATAGCAAAGCCTTTGGCTGCAAAAATCATGAAAGGCTATGGAATGCTCTTAAAGACAGGGGAGTGCCAACACATCTGATAGTCCTGATGTGGAATCTGTACTCAGGACAAGAGGCTACTGTCAGAACAGAACACAGAGAAACAGAATGGTTCCCAATTGGCAAAGGAGTTAGACAAGGCTGCATCCTTTCATCCTATCTGTTCAAATTCTATGCAGAACATATTATCAAAAAAGCATGTTTGGACACAGAAGAAGGAGGAGTGAAAATAGGAGGAAGGAATATCAACAATCTAAGACATGCAGATGACACCATAGTACTCACAGACCTGGATCACCTACTAAGGAAGATCAAAGGAGAAAGTGCAATGGCAGGCTTAATGTTGAACATAATGAAAACAAAAATAATGAGCACCAAGGACCTTCACAAGTTCAACCTGGACAACAAAGAAAAAGGTAAAGATAAAGATATTCTCCATTGACAAGGTTGTCAAGTTATGTCTGACCATATGGGGTGGTGCTTATCTCCATTACTAAGCCAAAGAGCCAGTGTTGTCAGAGACTACTCTGTGATCATGTGGCCAGTAATGAAGAAATAGAAATAGTAAAAGAATTCCCATACCTGGGATAAAACATTGATAGAAATGGGGACTGCAGTCAGGAAATGAAAAGATTAAGAGTGGAGAGGGTGGCTATGAAAGAACTAGAGAAGATTCTAAAATCCAAAGATATGCAACTCAGCACAAAAGTTAGAACCACACAAGCCATCGTATTCCCTACTACCATTTATGGATGTGAGAGCTGGACAGTTAAGAAAGATGATAGGAAGAAAATCAATGCATTTGAGATGTCGTGCTGGGGAAGAGTGCTGAGGATCCCATGGACAGCCAAAAGGTCAAACAAGTGGGTCCTAGACTAGATCAAACCAGAAACTTCTCTGGAAGCCAAGATGAGCAAACTGAGACTGTCGTACTGAACTGAATTCAACATGTGAAGAAGATTTACTATGGAACAGATGCCAAAGATCAATCTTCAGTGTGAGGTTCTCTGCAGGCTGCAAATGCTGCAAAGAAAAAACTCCCACACAAGCAGCTGGACTCTCTCTTGTCTCACGAAGAGGTTCTTTATTCTTACATTGCAACTATGTACAGACTAACAAAGTGCTCCACCAGTATCTCTATATATAATCACACACACATGAGTATCCAACTCATCCACTTGTATACAGTATCTCCTCCTGGGATATTAGTCCAGCCCACTCCTGGGATGACACCCAGTTTCAGTCACCTGACTAATATGACACAGGAGAATTGAAGGTTTTTGACTCAACCCTCTGCCTAGTGTTACATCAGCCTCCTGTGACTCAAGACTGTACAAATGTTGAGTCAGCCTGGCTCCCACCTGTACAAAGGTAACCATCTCACCTTTGTCCCAGTTTCTTTGCCCCAATCACAGCTATGTCATTTTCTTTTCAGAGTGCACTTTACTCTGACATGTACTTCGGACACATCATGAGAAGAGAGGACTTTGGAAAAAACAATAATGTTGGGGAAGGTGGAGGGAAGTAGGAAGAGAGGAAGGTCAGATGCGAGATGGTTGGACTCTATTAAGAAGGTCACGGGTATAGGGTTGCAGGAATTAAGCAGAGCAGAGGAGGACAGAGGGTCTTGGAGATGTCTCATCCATATGATTGCTATGAGTCAAGATCAACTCAAGGACAGTTAACAACAACAAAAGTTAACCCTTAGTTTTGCAGCAATGAAAACAAAACATTAATGCCATCTCAGTGTTTTATTGTACTACCTGCTGTTCTTTCTTTCTTTTAAAAACATCATTTTGGAAGTTGAGAATCCCTTGCTGATTTACAGCTACCCAGAGAAATACAAGGGGATGGGAGGGTTAGGGTGTGAGATGAGGGAATGTTTTAATTCTGATTGTTTTAAATGCTGTAACCTGCACCGATTGCCGTGCAGAGGGGCAGGCTATAAATAAAAATTTATTAGTAGTAGTAGTAGTAGTAGTAGTAGTAGATTTAAATCCTACCTTCTATTCACCTCTCCCTTAGAACCAACAGCTCAGTGAACTCCATATAGTTTGTGAGAAGCCAACAGGGGCATCTCAAAATGGTGGAAGACTTCAAGTATTTTAGTGTAGTTGCAGAATTGATTTGAATTGTCTACATCAGGAGTAGTGAAAGTGTAGGTCTGCACTGCATGTGGCCCTATATCCCACTTCTGAGGGCCCCAAAGCCCCCTACCAGCTCCTTGAAGTCCCTGAAGCATTTTAAATTTGTTCAACATGTTTTTGGGGAAAATATTTTCTTAAAAACTTTGCCTAAATGCTACAACCCATGCACAAAGGCATGTTTTGTCCTCATATTCTCCCCAGAATTTCACCCATCCCCAAAGCCTCACTTTTTGGATGATTCTCAGCTTAAAATCACTACCAGAAATGATGCAACATCATTTCCGGGGCACTGGGAGACACAGGTAAAGTCCACAGTGGGCCACAATTGGCCTCTGCCCTCCATCCTGTTTTCCATTCTAGAGTCTCAACCTTTATGGTCTGTGCATCTATTCTTTCTCCTCTGGATTATCTCCTTAGTTCACTTTCATGTTTCAGGATGTATAATCCTGATTCTCTTTCTGTAGCAAAGGCATCTTGTCTCTACATTGCCCAGTGGAACTTTGCTACAGCTTCCCACTCCCCATTACAAGACTCTCCATTTTGCTGTAATGCCCCCACCCCTGAATGGCCATTCAATGGCTGGTTGAGTATGGGGTGCTTTACCTATGCCACATGTTCAGAGGCAAAATGGTTACATCTTTTACTGAGATCTGCTGGAATTTCAATGAATGATGGCATCGGTCTGCATCTGGCTATGGAACATAGTCAGTTACTTTTCCTGTTTTCTGTGCTTTTCACCTGCCACAGAATGGCTATTCAGGGGGGCTACCACAATAAAATAACAAGTGCTGGGAGTGCTTTGGTTGTTGTGGAAAGTGGGAGACAATGCCTGTCTCAACAATGACAAACTTTTATTTATTTTATTTAATTATGTTCTATTTATATTCAACTTATATTCAACACAGGCATAAGGTGGACTTGCATTTGTCCACCAACAAGATGCCAGCCAGTGTTTGTTTAGTGGAACAAGCCAGTCTTTTCAAATGAAGTCAACAACAAGAGTGTTTCTACCATTCTATATTCATTGGTCTTCTGCATATAGTGAGCCTTCAGTATCCACAGGAGTTTGATTCCTGACCCCCATTCCCACCCAAAAGATACCAAAAACCACAGATGCTTAAGTAAGAATTCAACATTTAAAATTTCTTGAGTGACAGGGTCTGGGCACCAAGAAGGCATTCTCCCTGCACTGTTTTCCACCCTCCAATCATGAAGCTTTAAACCCTTTAATGACTCAGTTTCCCACCTCCTCAGCCTTCCCATCAGAAAGCGTCTGCCAGATTTTGTCCCGCTTTGCCACCAATCCACCTCAGGGAAGGGCAGAAAAAGGAGTGGAACAAGAAGGTGTAGCAGTGGAAAATAGGTTTAAATTATGTTTGATGCTTCCTTGTATGAAGGTGGGAAACAAAAGTGAGGGAAGAGTTTACATTCTGACAGAGGCTTCCTTGTGAGAAAGTGGGAAACAGGCAGTTAACACTCTGGCTCAGGCTTTATTGTGAGAAAGTGGGAAATGGAATAAGGCAGAGGTTTAAATTTTGGCAGCAGCTTTGTGATGTGAAGGTGGGAAAGAAAGTGAGGAAGAAGTTTAAGTTCTGACTGTCACTCTGTGATCAGATTGGCTTCCATGGAGGAGGCATTGGCTTTCTCCTTGTCTTGCCACAGAAGCCTCCACTTTTGCCCTGAAACCACTTCTCAGCCTGGATATTGCAAATTAAAAAAATGTTTCTTCATTTCAATCTACAGTTGCTCAAATCCACAGATATACTAAAGGCACACTGTATATAAAACCATTTGCTTCTTAGCACTTTGGAGCACTAAATTAAAGTTTTAAAAAAGTATAAGTGCATCTGTGCTCTTCAACCTATTGAGGTTTTGCCACCACCAGTTGGCATCCCATTCTTTCAGTTGCTAGACAGGGACAAATATTGCCACTAATTTTAGATGCTGACAGACCAGCAGTCTTGCAAAGCAGGAAATGGAGAAGCAATCACCCCCTCTGGCCACTTCTCCAAACTGTCAACTATAAAATTTAAACCAGAAAATCTTTTGTATGCCAATTTGACATTTTGTCAGGAAACAAGTATGGGATACAATAATAACAGTAAAGCAAATGTGATTGAGAATTGCCAGCCACCAATGGGCATTTTATAAGAATGTGCATCTGATTTCACTGAGAATATTTCATTCTAAATATATGTACAGGGCTGTTTCAGTGAAAGCTAAGCATATGTGACAGAACTTTATGACAGTTTTAATTACTTAGTTAAATGACAATGGCTAGCCTCCTACACTGAACACCTTCAGTACACTGTAAATTCTTCTTTCTCCATTCAATAAAAACATGTAACAAGACTGGGTTTTTTCCCCTTTTGTTAAAAGAAGCAAAATGTGGGTACATGAAAACTAGATTGCCAGTACATAAAGGCCATCATTAACCTGTGTAATGAAGTGTATCCGTGTTGCCTAGAGGTGCATCTGCACTGTAGAAATAATGCAATTTGACACTTTAAGTGCTGTAGCTCCATCCTATGGAATGTGTAGTTTTACAACATCTTTAGCCTTCTCTGCCAAAGAGTGCTGATTCCTCACAAAACTACAAATCCCAGGATTCTGTAGGATGGAACCAATGCAGTTAGTGATGTCAAACTGCATTATTTCTACAGTGTAGACACACCTTTGGATGCAATGATCCCTGTCTTACTTAAATGCTTTTTATGCCCTATGTGTCCATCCCTAGGATGCAGGAATTTAATTCATTGTTAATTTTGTTCTGAAGGGAAGTGACAAGTAATTCTGCAAATTTCCTTCATGTTGGAAAAAAATTCTATTTAAAACTATGCTGTTTTGGGCTTTGGGTACTTTTCTGAACAAAATCTACACACATGTGTTTTTTTGCACACAAAACATTATTTTCTGTATAGATTGTTTCCCCCCCAGGAAATTATATTTTCTGCATTCAAATACCATATATAAATTTTGTGCAGAATAAATCCCCATCTACATCATTTTCTGTGCAAAAAATAACATCAGAGGCACTGATTACAACTTGTGCAGGAAAGCTGTTCCCAGTACAGAAAATGTTTTCTGTTCAAAAATATTATATGTGAATTTCACACAGAATTTATCTCAAACTGCAAAGATTGTCTTCAGTCCAGGAATCTTCTTTTCAAGGTTTCCCAGCACTTAAGAAATGTCTTTGACCATTTTTTGAATATTTTTGAATATTCTTCCCATACCTGTTAAGACATAAATCTTTTATTCTTGAAGATATTTTTTATTGCACAGTTAGTTCACCTCCTATATGTCTACTCATTCCTACATGTCTAATTAATTTGTAGAGGTCTTCATTTGTGTTTCTTCTATAGAAGTCCCCCACGGCTGTTCTGCTATTTTCCCTGTAAAATCTGCACCTAGATGACTTCAGTGCATCCAATGGCTTTCAGTATTTCTATATCCTTATGACATGCACAACTAAGCTTATACTCAGAAAATTTTGCCCCATTTCCTTTTTTGGTGTACATCTTTGATATTTATGACAGTATACTTTACCATTATTCTCAATATATCAAAGAACAACTTTGCTTCTTTATTCCCTATCCATCCTCTCCTTGCTCATTCTCTTTTTATCAATTGGAAGCACCACCTTCTCTGATTTTTCAGTCTCCATTGACTCTACCTATCCATTCCCATATTCTTCCCAACACCAGATCATGATGCTTCTCCCTTTGGAACATGTCAAAACAATACTATCCTTCTTCTATGTGCCCTTGGCAAACATCCTGACACGCACATTGATCATGTCATGCCTTGAAAGCAGAAATGTTCTGTTTACTGTCCTGAAATCTTCTGCCCAAATTCAACTTTATTTCATCACAATGAGCATGTCAACATGGGCCAAATGAATGGCTTCCCCCACCAACCTCATGGTGCCCTGTGTTCCTGATGAAGGCCCAAACCCCTGATTTGAGCGTGAACTATCTTCATGATGTGAGGCCAGTTCCACACCAGATCTGGCCCATCCCTCCCTTAAACTAGATTAAAAAGAATAATGCTGGGTGGCTTTCTATAAATGCATCCCACTGTGCTGCTGTGCACTACCACTGCTGGCACAGCTCATTCCCTCTAAGATCACAAGTTGGGAACCTATGCTTTTGGATCTGTTAAAGATGTAATCTCTCATGGCTGGAGTGGATAAGTTCATCACAATGGATTTTACTTAGTTATCTTATTTTCTTTTATCTGCATTAATAAAACTATACTTTTGGACTTTACAATGTGTCTTCCTGACTGAGGAAGACAGGATTGCCTGGAGAAGAGAAGCTGAGCTAGTTGATGATAAGAGATACAAAGTGGCTGTGGATCACAGCAGCCAGCTTGTCCTGCAGATTCTGCTGGGTGTCAAAGAGCATCACTGCAACACCCATCATCCACACACTGACAGTAACAAGCCATGTGAACAATGCTGGGAGCCTCATTTTTAACCTTGCTTCAATAGCAGTAACACCCAGTGATATACATGTGTAGACAGCCACCTGGCATAACTCCAGAATGTAGAGGTAATGGGGAGAATTTGGGGCACCTTTGTGGGCCAGTATACTTTAGGAACAGCCTGGAGTATTCTGGCCATTGTATACTTACCCCCGATCATGTGTTGACCCATGCGTTAAATCTCCACATTGGCTATCTAACTGTTTCCAGGTTAGCTTGTCCCACAGACTCCTATTCCATCAGAGAACTCCATGCTTTCATCCCAGCTGTCACTTATTGATGGAACCATTTCCCAGAAGATCTCCATGATCTCATACTTCTTTGAAATCCCTTCACCCTCCCCTTTCTGTTAAGCCTTTAAAAGAACCCTTTCAACCATACCAATGAAATTAAATTTTCCCTGTTTGTCCCTTTCTTTTATATCCTTTCTCCCCCAGTTCATCTCTTCATTATTTTTCTGCCACAGACAACAGAACCATCTTCTTATTCTTGTAAACAGCCATTTGTACGGATGTTATTCTATAAGCACATATAATAAACAATCATATCAGTAGAAAGCCATATGCAAACAAAACACATATTTGCATACAATGTTCCACACTATCTGCTGTTCTTAAGAAAAGCTTGAAAACTGAAATAGTTGAACACACATATCTCTATGTACATGTTTTGATCTGTGGCTCTGAATTACAGAACATTTTTAAAACCAAAGCTATCCATTGACCTTCAGCAGAGAGTAAAGGCTTTTGTGAATTGACTCTTAATTTTCCCATGTAGCCTTGCAAGAATGGAAAAAAATTCTACATTATCCCCCCAAATTAAGAGGTTAATGTACATATGGACATTTGTTTCCAGTTGTCATTTTCCACAAATACACAGTTAGACAGATGCTTCACTTGTGCAACAGCTTACCAGCTGTGATTGTGAAAGACAGGAAACATTACTACAGGAACACATGATCTATGCTGATTGTGAAAAATGGAAAGGGTTCACATTTCCCACTCACTCTTTTACCATTTCAGTTCACTTCTTATTTCAGTGCAGGACCTTCAGAACATAAAGCAAGAATTGCTCTCCTAATCACAAATTGTGGGTTTAAATTTATAATATAATAATTTTCCATTGACACTCCTACACATTTAAAGTCATGAAACACTGATTTGGTATGACACTGATTTGTATTTAGGCAGTTTATTAAACTTAAGTATCAGCATAATATAAAAGTCATTGTATTTTTAAAGCTAAGAGCAGATGACAATGTTTAATGTGTGCCTTAACTGTTTTGTTTAAGCCAAGAATCAGACTTATTTCATTTCCTAGTAGATTTTTTTGTGAAACAAAAATCCATAAAGCCCTCATTCTCTCCTCTGCACATGAAAGAACTGTACTATAAACAAGAATGTATAATACTTCATTGACAAATAATGCAATTTTTCAAAATTAGGCAGATGTATAAAATATAAGAAAGTGTGTATTTTTAAAGTGAGAATGGGCTCTCTCATTGCAGTGTGGAATTATAGTCCAATTTTATTCCTGTCACAGTTCAGAGAATTTTAGTATTCTTAATAAGAACATGTAACATATGTCTGTCCTATTGGTAATGCTATGGCTTTTCAGAGTGTCCTAGATCTGTCACCTTCAGCTAAAATACTATGAATTTCATTTTGTTAATCTGAATTAATGAGCTGATGATGTCCGGCTAGAAATAATAACCTTTCATTGGTAAGGATAATTGGTGAACCTATATTGTGTAATGGATATCTCACTTCAAGGAGATACGTATGTTCTCCCTATAAATGCAGGGAGCTTTAGCGGGTTGTGAGAAAAGACAAAGATTTGTTCATGCCATCAATCTACTTATTATTTAATCTGACATGGAACATGTTATGTTTAACAATCTGCATTAATTTCTTATAAACTACTGTGTATCTAGGTAAATTACAAAGAAGGAATGGGAAAAAATGTAACAATATTTGAAAATAAATTATTTTTTAAAAATTATTTCTTGAGTGTTAAGAAGCCCTGATGAGAAGAATCCTGGTCTGTTGAGAATCATAGCAGTTTGGAACTCATTCTATATAAAATGTAGACACACACACACACACACACACACACACACTTTCAGTTCAGGAAACAGCATTTTATACACAGATGTACTATTTTACAAAACATTCTGTTTTCTGTGTGGAAAAAAAACCATGTGTGATTTTTTTTTAATTTAAATATTTTTATTAATAAAAGAATAAACACAATTAAATATACAAAAAACATACAGAATACAAAGACAAACACTTACTATACCTAAAGAACATAAAATACATAAAATACTATAACATAAAGACACTAAGAATATAGCAAATAAGAAAGAAGTCAGAACAAAAAGAAATAATATTAATAATAATCTTCTACTAACCATAAAAATATGTACTAACTACCTATAATTGATTTCAGCCTTATATCAGTTAGTATATTGATAAGATTGAATGACTTACTATTACTCTTTAATAGCCTTCACACAAACTAAACATACATATTAAAATAACTTCCAGAGAATGGTAGTTCCTGTAATGTTGCCTAATCTAACTTACTTCTTAAGCATTATTTTCATAAGTAATAGCCACTCCGTATGATACAAAAAAAATATATATAAATCAGTTGCCTAAAAAAAACATAATTGAAAAACAAAGGTATCAATTGAAAATCCATGTTGAAAATACAGTTAATTTTAGTAAGGTAATCCATTACTTTTAAGTTCACAGAAGAAAAAAAGACATCTATAGTATATCTTAATTTAATTATATCCCATAACAGAAAATAATTTAATTATATAATTTGAATCCCTTTAAAGAAAGATATGATTCCACCATTTCCCAATCATTCTTTATCTTGTCTTGATTTATTCCTTTGATTAATGCTGTTAGTTTGTCCATATCTCTATATTCAGCCATTTTCGATAACCATTCCTGTAGTGAATTTTATTGATAATATGTTGTCAACTACAGCATTTTCTATGTCAGAAACAGCATGTTTTTGTACAGAAAATAAAACATATTTATGCACAGAACTATCATTTTCTGTGCATAAAAATGCTGTTTTCAGAATAGAGAATGCTGTTTTTTGTGCCAACATCCAACATGTACATTATACCCAGATTCCAAGCTGGAAATAGTTTTCAAAAACTGGGCAGGTTTTGAATACTTTCTTGCAGTAGAAAGAAAATTGCAAAAATTACACATTGCTTCTGTCAAAAATGAAATTAGAGAATTACATCCCTATTATGAAGGGGCCTTTTGATCTTGTGGTTGCTTTCCTACTATTGAATGGCAATAAAGACTACTTATGGATGCAACCACTGCCTTAGTTTAATAATATAATGATTGAGGAAGTCCTACAAACTGATAGAAAATATTAGAGCCATCAGAAAAAAATTGTTGGACTCCCCTATCTGTTCTAGCCCATGCTTAGGAAAAAGTAAAAATGTTGGAAGGAAGAATATAGCACCTTGCTATTTCCTTGCCTATTACTTTTCTGCTAGCAGCTATTTCTCTACTCATCTCTTTTTTTGGGGGGGGGGGAGCAGAGTTTTTCAAAATATTTGTTTACATTTCAATAGCAAACATTAAGAGGCCAATTTAAAAGTCAGGTAAAGAAACTTTTTTAATGTTGGGATCAAGAGGGTGATGGTTCTGATCTTAATGGTGAGCAAGACTTAATTGGAACTCTGTGGGACATTTTCAACACTTTTTGGGGAAGGGCTTTTATTTCTTCATATGTACTGCTTCTTTTCTTTCCCTTTCTCTTGGCAAGGCCTTAGAAACTTTTCTTTCATTCTCTTTCATTATGTTTCTCAAAAACACAAAAAATGGAGAGCAGAAGTGAAGAGTGGAAATCCCAGAACAGACTCGTACTGTGGCTTGGATGGAATTAGGCTATGGGCTCATACAGGCTTCAGGACAAGATCCGTGCTATCCATTTTTCTTGTAATGTTACTGTGGGGTTGGTGGAACTCATAAGAGTAAATTGAGGATAAGGCATACTCCCCAGTTTATAGTTTTTAACACACACACACACACACTCCAGGCACACTCTAAAAATAGTTGAGATTACTGCCAACACAGGAGACAAGACTCTGAAGAGAAAATCAATCAATGTGGAAGGAAATGAAAACACCTCAGCTTGGCTCTTATCATCTTCTCGAAATGCTCCCATGGCCCCCTTCTCACCATCCCCACTATCTAATCAACTGCATTGTTGGAACCACATATGGGTCAAAACAATGTCACAATCGGCCTTTAGGTGTAGCTACTTCCCTCTAGCCAAAGCAATCCCTAATACATTTCTTTATGTATTCTATATTATTTCTTTAAATCTTTTTATTTTGCTATCAATTTAATGTCTAGATGTATAAACCAGAATTCATATTTAAACCTTTGTCGTTGTTCTTGTTTCTTTGCTTATGCCATTTTAATTAACGTATTTGGCCCTATTTTGAACCACAATTATTAAACAGGACATATGCCAAAACAAATACAATGCTCCCATGGCCCCCTTCTCACCATCCCCACTATCTAATCAACTGCATTGTTGGAACCACATATGGGTCAAAACAATGTCACAATCGGCCTTTAGGTGTAGCTACTTCCCTCTAGCCAAAGCAATCCCTAATACATTTCTTTATGTATTCTATATTATTTCTTTAAATCTTTTTATTTTGCTATCAATTTAATGTCTAGATGTATAAACCAGAATTCATATTTAAACCTTCGTCGTTGTTCTTGTTTCTTTGCTTATGCCATTTTAATTAACGTATTTGGCCCTATTTTGAACCACAATTATTAAACAGGACATATGCCAAAACAAATACAACAAATAAATCATGATTTACATGTGTTCAGTTTACTGTTGGAAATAAAATTTGATTTGTCAGGTTATTAATAATTTTCACTTTTAACTCCATCACTTGTTATAGAGGAAACTATGACAATAGTCTGTCATTCTGCACACAAATAAGGCAGTTTCAGCATGACGAGAATCCTCTATGTCACTGATCTTATTTCAATTTGTAAAGTACTAAAAGTTGTTTCCATGTGTTTCGTTATCATAGACGTTATAGTGGTGCAGTGACATGGCAAACAGCACCATGAAAATGTGACTTACAGATGCAGTTCATCTTTCCTTGTGATATCCAGCCTGGAATATACAGGTTGGTCTATGCTAGCAAAACATTGTCTTGTGTGAACCCTACATTTGAAATATATGTACATACAAATTTAACTACATTTGGCATTTAAAATGTATCATTGACAAAGTGAATGGCACCCAGGTCTTCAACATGTGTATGATTTGACCAGAAATCTGGGAGAAGTCAGCTAGAATTTGGGCTCTGTCATGTACCTCTGTTTTCCAGCTATAATATTCAGGAAGGCCATGGAAGACTGACATGATGAAAGTTAATGTGGATAAAAAGAAAGTTTTGTGTGTTGAAAGGTCTGATCTGGTGTCTAAAAATGATGAGATGGGTTCTAGCAATAGCAACATTCGCATGTACATTTCTATACCATTTATCCATGAACTCAGCACTCTCTAAACAGTTTACAGTCTGTAAGCTAATTGCCCCTAATAAGCTGAGTACTCATTTTACTGACCTATGAAAGGATGGAAGGCTGAGTCAACCATGGAACCCTGCCTGGGATTGAACTCACAGCCTTGTGGCTGCAGTACTGGCATTTAACCACTGTGCCACCAAGGCTCCCTTCTATTCCCTATGAAGAACCAAATAACTTGAGGCTGATGCCAGAAGAAGCACAGGTGATGGAACAGGATAGGAGTGCCTTCTGTCAAGTCAGATGTCTATGCCATCTGCAGCCCTATGCAGAGCAACCAGAGCCTTTATTACCTTTGAATAAATAACCTCTAAACTAGACTACTATAATACATTTTACCTGGGATTGTCTATGAAGACTGAGTGTTTATACGTTTTTTTAAAATAATATGAATGCCCCTTATTTTCACACCATTATCAATACAAAATTCTCATCCAAACTGCAGAGCTGCAGAGCTTTCTTCCATTTGAAAAGTTTGATATAAATAGCCAAGTGCTGTCTCATTCTCTCTTCATGGTCTAGTCTAATTTCTTCTATAATGTCGACAATATAAGAAGCTATTTTTCTGTCCTGTGGTAGCTACAGGGTGAACAGTATGGGAGGAAAAATCCTTCTCAGTGAATATAAATATTCTCAGAGAATATAACTATATAGCCACTCATCTTGCATTGCTTCATTGTGTCTCAGTTATCTAACCTTTCTCCAGGGATCATATCTATCTTTAGTGTCATATTATCCTTTTTTTCTGATGGAGATATTATGAGAGTTGTTTACACAAGAACCCTTTAAACCAATCATAAATCTCTATTATAAATTATGCATCTTTGAGTACATTGTTTGTATAACCATTTTCTCCAGACAGTCTAAAGAGAAGTATGTTATACTAAATCATGCCCAATTTCAAAATAATTTTCTGTTTAGCAGTGAAACAGATGCTAACTTTTCAAAATGGAAAGTTAATGGCAAAACTGAAGTTCCAAAAGGGTTGTTTTTTTATAGAATTATTGTCAAACCTTTGGACAGTGGGCCCTTTATATTCCTGGGGGATCTGTTCTGGATCCCTCCGTGCATAGAAAAAAAGTTTTTCTATGAGTGCGCTTTTTTTTTCTTTCCTCCTCCCAAGTGCATGATTTTTGCCTATCCTTCATTTCCTTTCAGATGTGTGTGTGTGTGTGTGTGTGTGTTGTGTTGTGTGTGTGTCTGCTAACTAATGTGCTTAAACTGAGGTGGAAAAAAAGTTATTCAAAGCTGTTGCTCTATTTTGTCAAGAAAGGAAAAGCACCTTCCCTTAGTACTACTAAAAAATGATAGTTAAATTGAATCAAAAGGGAATTGATTTTGAAACCTTAAATCAGCCAGACTTAATGATAAATATTTTAATGAAGGGAGATTCACATGAATACCTAATGGAATAGGAGCACAGGAAGCAGAGATCCAAGCAGTTATAGGTGTCCTTATAATATTAAAAGAACGGGGTGGGTGGGGGGAAGAGTCTATAATTGTCATAGACAGTGAATATGTATATCATGGATGTAGATTTATGGGTCCAAAAATGCAGATAGCAAAGATTTAAAACATCTTAGTCAGTGGAAGCAGATTTGAACTCTTATGAAAGAGTAACCAAAAATAAAATTTGCTAGGATTAAGGCCCATCAAGATAAGAAAAAGGAAAATAACTTGGAGTGGCAACAGCAAGGTAATATATATGTAGATCAGCTATTTAAACAAAGCAAGAAATAAATAAAAGCTTTTAAGGAAGAGAAAATGCAAATAGACCAATATTGAAAAGGTCAGAAATATTTGGCAATTGGGAAAATAAAAAGAAAATTTAGATATTATTGACTCATGTGTATAGTGTAAGGTGGTAAAAAGAGAATATGAAAATTCAGAAGGGATTTTGATTCCAGTAAAAGATTGGTTACTATTTGGGACTCTACATTGATATAGACAAATGATCAAAGACTAAAAAGAAGGTCAAACAGGCTAACCAAACCATAAAAACCATGTTAAGGAAATTAGTTAAGACAAATGGAAAACAATAGGCAGAAAAGTTACCGATAATCTTAATAGCTATGAGGAGTAGTCCTATAGGAAATCATAGTTACACACTGTATGAAGTTTTGTATGGGAATGAAATGAATTTAGGGCTATCACATATACCAGAAGACAATATGGAAGGTCTAGAATGGTTACAATCTATAAAAGATAGAGAAGATACCAGATGGTTTATACAACAAGATATGAAAAATGGTTTTGAAATTCCTACTCAAACAGAAAAGGAAATGATACCGATTGGAACTCAAGTGTTATACCTTCATTTGGGTCCAAAAGAACATACCTTGAGACCCAAGTGGAAGAGCCATATTTAATAATGGATCGAATATGGCCCACCAGCTATCTGATTGAAAAAGAAGGAAAATCGAAATGGGTTCCCCGTAACCAGATAAAACTGTATAAAGTTGATCAATGACAAGTTTGTTTGGGGTTGTTTTTTTTTTTTGTTGTTGTTTTTGTTTTTGGATCAAATTATATTACATGGATGAATGGGAGAACCTATACTGGGAAAATAAGATTTAGCACCTCCAGGATCTAACAGATATATCTATATTTTGCAGGCTGATTCATTGGCAAAAGTGAATCCTATTTTAATATAGAGGGAAGAAACTTGAGATTGTAAATTAAGGTGAATTAGGGGTTTCCCAAATGGTAGAAAGAAATTAGTGATGAAATGAAGGCATCCCAGAAAATGAGGTAGTGGGGGATAAAGGTTATTATTTTGGGTATTTTGATGTGTAAAGAGCTACCAGGAAATTGGATTAGATGACATGCTGAACAGATGTCTGAATACCATGGAAAAGATGTAACTTTAGTTTATGCACATTCACAATCAGTGGATTGTATGTCCTTATTGCCCGCTTTAATTGAAGACCCAGATGTCATTTTATTCGGTTTATCGAAATCAGTTGTGGGCCCTCCCACAATATTTTCTACAGTACCGGATGGACTAGATGCTACTCAATTCCAGACAATGAGATACAGAACTACAATGGCAGGAATGTGGTTTTGTTGTAGTAATAAAGGGACTTGGAATAACAAATGCTGAGACTATAAAGAACATGAAGATTTTTTAATGAATTTGAAAAATTATACTTGTTGGAGGGATTTTACTTGTATGGAACCTAGAATCAGAGTTATGTACCCAATGATTTACATCAAACTGAATGGAATGAGATGTATTCAGAATATCCAAAGTTTCATATGAATGGCAGTTTCATGTTGGGGCTGAGGCAGGGTATAGGGAGTATATGTTCTGGGTGGCAATCACGAGATCCAAACCTATGGTTTTTCTATGATGATTGGGCCACTAATTTCCACCCAGGCAACTATCAATGTGTGGGAGTGGGATATTTGACTTTTCCAGTCCAAGTATATTAGTCCGAATCTCCACAGGTTAGACCTAAACAGGAGACATATGATGGGCCTTTGAGACTGGTGTGTTCAGATGAAGTTATAATTGATGTCCAATACTCAGACACTTTGGGGAGCAGGGGAGCAGCAGGGATATATTTGGAGCATTAACCCTGGGAGCATATCCAGGTATCATTGCTCAAGAGAATCGTAGGAGCATATGGGGACTTACATGCAGACTGGAGAAATCAATAAATGCTACTGGGGAGATTGTACACATGTTGCAATCTGAAATTTAAGAATTGAGCCAAATGGTAATGCAACAAAGGTTAGCTTTGGATTATTTGTTGGCTGCAAAAAGGGGATTTTGTAACATGATAGGAAGCCAATGTATGGTAAAATTTCATGATTTGAACAGATCAATAGAAGATGAAATGAAAAAATTAAGAGAATTGATCCAACACAATGTTCATGACATAAAAGGGAATTGGTCTCTTTTTGGGTGGTTAAGTGACTTGTGGCCTTCTGCTATTTGGATAAAATAAGTCATTTACATAGTGGTTATGATATTTGTTATGATTGGTATAATAGGTTGTTGCTTTCCACTTTTTATCCGCTTGTGTCAACATAGTATATTTCAGTAATACCCCAAAAGAAAGTAGACACTTTTGAATTTTAGACCATAATGTTAGTATATATACTATAAAGGTGTTTGTGTTAATTATAAGTATATGATTTAAATAGATTATTGATAATTTGGGTTAATTATATAATTAATTAAATCAATATAATTAAAGGGATTAGATTGACATTATTTTGATAAACATCATTTAAAGGATAATTTCTAAAAGCAACTGCATTTTTACATATAATGATTCACCCTATTGTATAGTTAATACTGATTATGGTAGGTATAATCATATGGTTAATATATCTAATTAGGCAAGTGAAAACACAATTCAAAAGGGACTTTGAAGAAATAAAAATGGAAATGTCAAAATTTTAACATGATGAAATGAACTATGGTCCTTGGTTGGGTGGATTGATTGGAATGTGTAATGTGTAATTTTTATGTAACCATTTTATAATCCTTTTATTATAAATATTATATTTGTGATACTCAGTTATGAGATAATTAAGTATCAAGAGGGGGTGTATGTGATGAATGAGTGGGTTCCAGTTGAAAGTATGTTTGGTCCTGAACCAAAGTAAATGGCTGTGCACAATGAATTGCTGTAGAATGGACTTGGACATTGAAAGTGAGAAATTAAAGAAATGCTGATTTGGCCAGAGCAGAAGGAATTTGCAAAACAAGAAGGAATTTGTACAAACAAGGTGTGCTCCATGGTGCATAGAACATCATCAAGATAAGAAACTGACATGATACATGGACAGGAAAAGCTCTGCTAAAACAGGACGCACCCTGAGCTGCAAAGAATGTAAGGAATGGATAATGCCCTGGACTGTTATAAAACTATGGTAACCGAGGAAAAAAAACATGTTTACTTCAAGAGAAAGATGAACAAGGTATAAAAAGAGGGAGCTTTCCAGCCTCACTTTGTTGGCATCTGACCATGGCGAGTTGTCATCCCAACTCTTCGGGGACAAAGTGATCCTGTGTGAAGTCGAAGGCTTTCATGGCTGGCATCCATAGTTTTCTGTGGGTTTTCCTGACTATGTGGCCATGTCCTATAAGCATTTATTCCTGACGTTTCACCTGCATCTGTGGCTGGCATCTTTAGACTTTCATGCCACCACCCTCTCAAGATGCCAGTCACAGATGCAGGAGAAACATCAGGAATAAATTCTTCCAGAATGCAGCCACATAACCCTGAAAACTCACAGAAAACTATGCTGTTATCATGTTATTCTGGAGCTTTACTGGCTTAATGTTATAAACTTCCTTGTGAATGAACCTGTAGGAACTATGTCAGTTTCAAAAGTGTTACCAACCAGAGAGGCTTGAACCTACCCCATCTCATTTGATATGAGTTGTTATAAACTCAGCCTCTATAATCCTAGAGTGGGTGCCATGAGGTGTAAGTGAGCAGGTTATGTTGGCTAGCTTAGGAGTTGCCAAGAGGATTTAGGTTCCAGACATGTCAGAAGAGGTGAGGAAAAGCCTACCAGTGAAACAATAGGATGTCTCCTGTTGGAATAAACAACTTCATCTAAGCTGTTTGAGGCAGGAATACACCCATTCACACCACTGTGTCACACCTTTGGAATATCATACTTCAAAGTGTCACTTATCCATATCAAAGATCTCGACATTTGCCCCCATTGATTCTCTGGCCTTTGCACCATGGCACAAAATCCCTATAAATTATGAGACCTTCCCTTTGCTAGTTGGATTAACTTGGTTTGCAGACAGACATGCTGCTGGTTTTCAACTTGCTAGACCCCTCTTTCACTTGCCAAATCCAGTGGCCTAGAAGTGATCAACTTCCCATTTCCCCCACTACAATCCATCTCAAAAGTATAGGTACAGGGCCTTTACAGACCGGCCTAAAGGGCCGGCCTGGGGGTGGAGTTGGGATGGGGCAGCTGCATGCCGGCCCCTCCAACAACACCCCAACGCCATCCTGATGCCGCATGCCTTTTCGCATGGTGCACAGCATCAGGATGCCCTCCTAGTACAGCATGTACACATGCTGCGCCAAAAGGGCACAGAAGAGCCATGGTGTGAGCTCTTAGGACAACATTTTGCCACTCTTTTGGGGGCAGCAAAAGGGAGGATTGGGGCCGCGGCATGGGGTTGCCACGGCCCCAATCCACCGTTCCCCAGGGAGGCTCTGTGCCACCCCAAACAGGCCGTCTGCATCAGCCCACAGTATCTCTATTAGAAGGTCTAATTCTGTTCCATGATAATGCTGTTGTTTCTCAGTTCTTGTGTGCATGTAAGAGTTCAGAGCGTTCCACACTCAAACCACCATACCACATTGGCCCTGTGATGCCTAACTAGTCCCATTAGGCCTTCACAGAGATTTATTGAGTTTATGAGGGCTGCACAAGGCCTACCTGGATCAATCAGCCCATCATGAGGCCTAACTGGGCTTATTGGGACTTTGCAGGGCCAAGCTGAACCTGCCAGGCCTGCATGGGACCAAAACATGGCAGCAATGTGGGCTAGCAAATATATCTCAGTGGACCTAGTGGAGTGAACTAGCTGGAAGCCTAATGAGGTACCTCAGCAGCCTGCAGGTTGGCCTAGCAAGCATGAACCAGGCTGACAAAAAACTGGAGACCTGGAAGCAAGTCAAACATGCCTAAAATGGGGAGAGCTAACAATCGTGGTCTAACTGAGCCTACAAAAGGAACTAAGCAGCTCACTAGGCTGGATTATGTGGCATATGGAGAAAGCATACCCAAAGACTTGTAAGAGCTAAGTGGCTGCAACATTGTAGCCTGCTACATAGCCCAATGGAACAGACAAAAGGGGTCTAACTGGTCTATTAAGTGCCTTAAAAGGAGCCTAGCTGGCCTGACAGGCTACACCCACATGGCCTGCAAGGGATTATTCTGTGCAAAATGCAGATATGGTTTTGTGCCAAAAAAACAAAAACAAAAAAACAGCATTTTTTACTCAGAAATAAGCAATTTTTTTTGCATAGAAAATAATATTTCAATGAAGAAATATTCCTATGCAGAAAATTATTGTTTTCTCTGCAAATAACCATGTGCAAATTTGATGCTGATTAAGGGGCTTTACAGATGGCCCCAAAGGGGCAGCTTGCCACTGCCACTTTGCTCACTAGATTGGGGCTGCAGCAACTGCATGCCATGTCCCCGATCCCACGTTTTTCCACTCCCCAAAGAAGCAGCAAAATGCCACTCCTTTTTAGGAGTTGAAAAAAGCCACTCTTGCCACCATAGTGGCATTTTGCCATCATTTCTTTGGTGTGGCATGTTTAAATGCTGCACAGGCATGCCGTGGATCTGCCAGTTGTCTGGTAGGCTGGGCAGCTTCCAAGCAGCTTGGGGGTGGAGTTGGGGTGGGCGGTAAGTAGCTGTCATGTCCCCACTCCACCCCGATGCTGGTGTTTCTTGCTGGTCTCTAGAGGCCCTAGCATTTTCTGTGCAAACATCATTTTCTGCACAAAAATTCTATACTAGAAATTTCTGCACTGATTCTTTTTTCCACACAGAAATTTTTTTCTCCTGTGCAAAAGATGCTGTTCTCTGCACAAAAGGAACCAGTGCAATTTTTTTTCACAATAATAATAATAATAATAATAATAATAATTTTTATTTATATCCCGCCCCTCTGCCAAGCAATCGGGGCGGCGTACAAATTCGAAACATCAAACAAATAAATACAATACAAATCCCATCCCTCCTACCCCCCCACCCCCCAAAACAAATAGCAAACAATTACAAGAATTACATAAAATATACAATATTAATAAAATCATGTAACAGCCAAAGAAAAAAAGAAAATCTTCCCCCAGCTGCACAATGTTCTTTCAGCGATTTTCCCGAGGGCTGCAAGATGTTAGACAGCCCCTGGAGCACCGCCGTTTGTTAACCTCAATATAGGTGCAGAGAGGGAGAAAGACGTCATTGCCGCCATCGTTCTCCAGCAGGGCAACGGAGGTGTGGCGGCTGAAGGGACTCAGCTGCGCTGCCGGCCCAGCTGGCCTCCGGAACAAGGTGGAATGTCTGGTCTCCGGAGCGAGATGGAAAGTCCGGAGCCTCCGGCCGCAGCCTCTCGCCACTTCTGGCTGGAGGAGGTGGAATCCAGCGGCGCTTAAGTAGCCGCTGTCATTCTCCAGCAGGGCAGCGGAGGTGTGGCGGCTGAAGGGACTCAGCTGCGCTGCCGGCCCAGCTGGCCTCCGGAACAAGGTGGAATGTCCGGTCTCCGGAGCGAGATGGAAAGTCCGGAGCCTCCGGCCGCAGCCTCTCGCCGCTTCTGGCTGGAGGAGGTGGAATCCAGCGGCGCTTAAGTAGCCGCTGTCATTCTCCAGCCGGGCAGCGGAGGTGTGGCGGCTGAAGGGACTCAGCTGCGCTGCCGGCCCAGCTGGCCTCCGGAACAAGGTGGAATGTCCGGTCTCCAGAGCGAGATGGAAAGTCCGGAGCCTCCGGCCGCAGCCTCTCGCCGCTTCTGGCTGTCCCAAACTGTAAAAAATGTCCCAAACTGTAAAAAGTGTTGTCAATACAGGATTCTTCTCCTCTGGATTTCTCAACAACCAAAAAATATGTTGTGCAACCATTTAAAAATATTTTCAATATTGTTGCCATCCCTAATGCTAGAATAGATGTTGCTTAACCTGTCATATCATTAACCCTTTATTTATCTGGAGGTGAGACTACATTCATGTTGACACAATGGGAAGAATTCATAATTACAGTGAGCAACAAATTAACTGATTTTTTCACCTCTTGACAAGTTCAGAAATTATGTAGGTTTTCACTTCCAGTTGGCAATGGCTCCTCGTTAGGACGCGCATTACTTGGTCACCACGCCCATCCTGTGCCGCGGGGTTCCCTGGACTTCATTAGAAGTTCAGAAATTGCTTCCCAAGATTGGGGGAAGCTCAGAGGGGGCTCGTAGGAGGTCCAAGCTGATTCAGAGCAGGTGATTTTATGATCTTAGAAACGTCTGCCAGCTGTTTTGAAATAGAATCAGAAGGACGCAAGAGCAAGCCACGGTCCCGCAGCAGACCGCCTTTATTGTGAGCTGCAGAGGAGCCACCAATTTTAACAATCTTGAAGATTACGAGACGGACAACAAATAGTTTTGGAATGGGAGAAAGTTAAGAGACCTGGAATACGAAAATATCTAGTTCGGGTGCCTTGAATTGAATGGCGCAACATTCAGTAACATTCAGCAGAAGTGAAACTGGAAGAGTTTCTTGGTAATTAATGGACATTCTAACTTTGAAACTGGAAGAGGCTTATCTCGGTAATTAATGGACATTCTAACTTTTCGGAACCCATGAGGCAAATTGAAGTCTTAAGAGGTGATTTATACATATACACATGTTGTATATTTGAATATCTGAGTGGCTGAATCTTCACTGATGAATTTTCATTGTTTATTTGCCTAAGCTATTTTGGAAAGAGGATTATAATTAGAAGAGAGTCAGAGCTGTCTAAATATAGTTTGGAAGGCTAAGCAAAGTAATATATTTAAGCTGCATATTCATAAAACTGAAGTGAATAGCGAAGGAAAATATTGAATCAGATCTTTGCTAGCTATTTTTGGAACACAGTAAACTAAAGTGAGTTTGACCTTGACAAATAAATTCAGCTATCTCCACACCTGCTTGTGATAATCTCAAGGACAAAATGACGACGACGAGGTCTCAGACACAGAGAATGACTTCGCAATCTCAAAGAAGACTTTCTGTAGATAAATCTAAAAACACTGACATGAGTCAGTTAATTTTGGAAAGGATAGACTCTCTCTCTAATAAGTTTTCCTCTCAGTTTATTGATTTCAAAAAAAAGATCCGTCATGAGATTAGGTCAGATCTACGGGAAATAAACCAGAAAGTAGATGTATTATTGGGGGAGATGCAGAATGTTAAGAAGAGAGTCGAAATTTTAGAGTACACAATGGAAAGATCAGAACGACAAATGACAAAGTTGGAAAAAACCCGAGAGCAAGATATGGATGAAGTGGCTGTGTTGGAACAAAAACTCAGAGAAAAGGCAATCAAAATCCGGGGATTGGCTGAAGAGAAAAATGAAAAATTATCAGAAAGATTAATACCAAAATTGGCAGATTTCATGGACAAAAATACACAGGAGATGTACTTAGAAATTGACACTTTGTTCCGGGTGAACTCTGTAATAGCAAAACAAAAGAGCTTACCTAGAGACATTGTGGTAAATTTTGTTAGGAAACAGGTCAGAGACTCCTTCTTAGCTAAACACAATCAAGATCCATTTAATATAGAAGGGCAGACTATAAGAGTGTTAAAAGATGTGCCAGGGAGAATACTGCGGAAGCGCCGGAATTATAATACTTTAACTGCTTTCTTGAGAAAGGAGAGGATACAGTACCGATGGGAGATGCCTGAAGGTCTCTCATTTTGGTGGGGAAGGAGAAGAATTAGAATAACCAACACGGACCAAGCAGCCAAATTTTTGAAACAAGTAACAGACAGAATGAGGAAACAGGATAAAGACAAAAGAAAGGATCGGAAATCAGAAGAGGAGGACAACGATGACATTATTGAGAATACTGGTGCAGCGGTGAGGTGCGAGGCTATTCAAGAGAGAAAAGAGGGCACTGGGACGGCTTTGAATCAGGACTATGGCTTATTTGATTTGCAATACAGCTCTCAAGGAGATGCACGAGGACATGACGACGATGATGAAGATGATGTCGATGATGATGAAAACGACGAAAATGATGAGGAAGATAGTTCAAAAATTTGGTTGAAATTGAAGACTTCAGACAGGCCTTAGATGAATCTGATAAGGAGGATAATAGATGCTTGGCACTTATCTCTCCAATAGGAGTTGAGGAATACTTTGATAACTAAGTAAGTTAAGAGGGGACGGGCTACAAGACTCCTTTTGTTATTATTCCCTTGAGGTTTATTTGAAATAAAACCGATATTAATATTTGAAACAAACGATATGGCACACTTCAAGCAGCTTAAAATAATATCTTTAAATGTACAAGGACTAAATACCCCACAAAAACGATTTTTTTTCCATTATTTACAGAAATTAAAATTAGACATCTATTGCCTGCAGGAATGCAGAATTAAAAAGAAAGACATAAAGTACTTACGAAATTTAAAATTAGGTCTGGAATTTACAGCAGCGAGTATGTTTAAAAAGAGAGGAGTTACTCTGTATATAAACTCAATTTATGACCCTAAATTGGTGTATAGCGATCCAGACGGGTTCTATTTAATGGTCGAGATTAGAGTAGAAGATAAATCCTTCTTATTAGTAGGAATTTACGGCCCGCTGGAAAATAAGAGTAATTTCTATAAAAGGCTGAAAGAAAGATTGTTGGATACACATCAGGAAAATGTAATTATGTTAGGTGATTTTAATGGAGTAGTAGATCCGTCACTCGACAGAACAACATTAAAATTAACTAGGAAGACACAAGGGAAATTACCTAAAGAGTTTTTCAATTTGATGGATATGTTACAAATGAGCGATGTCTTCAGGGCAAAGAAGGGTAAAGAGAAAGACTATACCTTCTATTCAAATTATCATAAAACACACTCCAGGATTGACATGATTTGGACGTCTGATCATTTATTACATAAAGTATCAAAGGTCAAAATATTACCAAAAATTTGGTCAGACCATAATCCAATAATGATAGAATTAAAATTTGGTAAATCATCTTTGTATTGGAGATTAAACACAAATATATTAAAAATAACGTTATTTGTGAAGAAATTAAAAAGCAAATAACATATTACTTTAAGGAGAATATGGATAAGGAAGTAGATATACATTCGGTCTGGGATGCTCACAAAGCAGTGATAAGAGGGTATATAATACAAAAAACAGTGCAAATTAGAAGACAAAGATGACAAAAAGAAGAAAGTTTAACTAAAGAATTGAGAGACTTGGAAATTAAATTGAAGAAAGAACCAAATTCGGCTGAAATTAAAGATAAAATTAGGATGATGCAGAAACAAATAGCAATTCTCAACATGGAACAAATTGAAAGTAAAATAAAATTTATTAAAAAAAAATACTATGAATCCGGAAATAAATCAGGTAGATTATTATCATATATGGTTAGAAAAGAAAGAGCAAAAAGAACAATCACTAAAATTAGAAAAGGCACTGAAGTATTTTCAAAGCAAAATCAGATTAAAAAAATTTTTGTGGACTTTTTTGAGAATTTATATAAAGATAACAACATACAAGATATTAAAATTAAAAATTATTTGCATAGTATCGAGATTTTTAAAATTACAAAGGAACAACAGGAGTTACTTAATAGCCCTATTACACCTAAGGAACTTGAGCAAGCAATTAGACAATCGAAATCTTCCAAATCTCCAGGCCCGGACGGTTTCTCGAATGAGTACTATAAGACATTTGCAGCAGAACTAAACACACCTTTATTAATTACTATGAATGCTGTTGTAGAAGGGAAAATTCCCCAATCATGGAACTCTGCAAATATCTCATTAATATTAAAGCAAGATAAAGACGGATTAGACCCTAATAATTATAGACCAATATCTCTATTAAATACCGATTATAAATTGTTTGCATCAATTTTGGCTAATCGAATGAAAACTATACTAGGGAATTGGATTCATGATGATCAGAACGGCTTTCTTCCATCCAGGGGGACAAAACAAAATTTTAGAAACTTATTGAATATAATTGACTTTCATCAAAAAAATCTGCATAGAAAATTGGCACTGATCTTCTTGGACGCGGAAAAAGCCTTTGATAATGTTAATTGGAGTTTCATGATTGGGGTCTTAGAAAAAATCTGAGCAGGACGTACCTTTATTGATTGGATTAGAAAAATATATTCAGAACAGGATGTCTCTATTGTAATAAATGGGGACAGGACCTCGATATTTAAAATTCGGAAAGGAGTACGGCAAGGATGTCCCCTCGCTCCATTATTGTTTATATTGATATTAGAAGTAATGCTCATTCAAATCAGGGGGAATAAGGAAATTCAAGGGGTAGAATTTGGAAGCCAAAGTTATAAAATTCGCGCTTATGCTGATGATTTAGTATTAACAATTGCTAACCCTTTAGAAAGTATTCGGCCGCTTATGGAACTGTTAAATGATTTCAGGAAAGTTTCTGGATATAGAATAAATCGACATAAATTGATTTTGATGACGATGAATACGTTTAAGATGGAGACCGAGAAATTAAAGGAAATAACCGGTTTCGGATTGGAGGATAAAATAAAATATCTTGGAATTTGGATTAGTACTAAAAATGCCGAACTTTTTAAAAATAACTATTTAAAAATTTGGAATGAGATTTAAAAAAAACATGAAAAAGTGGGATCAATTAACTCTGTCATGGATGGGATGGGTAGCACTTGTTAAGATGGCAATTATCCCAAAATTAATATATTATTTTCAAAATATTCCTGTAATTGATAACGACAAAATTTAAAAAAATTGGGACAAAGATATATTAAATTTTATTTGGAAAAACAAAAGACATAGAGTAAAAGCAATAGATTTATATGATTCTCCTAAAAGAGGTGGACTTGCAATACCTAGTTGTCTATGGTACTATGAAGCATGCGTTCTGGATTGGCTTCAAAATTGGTTACTGCTAAAAAATCAGAGAATGCTTGATTTGGAAGGCGGAGATTTGTTTTATGGCTTTCATTCATATTTGTTTTATGATAAATATAAAATGGATGCAAGGTTTAAAGATCATTATATTCGTAAATCACGTCTAAGGATTTGGCTTAAGTATAAAGCAAAGTGGTGTATAAAGGTGCCATTATGGGCGTCCCCGATGGATGCGGTGTTGATGAAAACTATTCAAAAAGATACAATACGCTATAAATATAAAGACTTAATTGACGAGGAGGGCACCGAAATTAGATTTAAAACAAGAGAAGAATTAAAACAACTGGGTTGTGAAATGAATTGGTTTCCGTATATGCAAATACATGAACAATTTAAGACCGATTTAAAAGCTGATAGGATTGCCCCAGCAGATAAAAACTTTGAAAATGTGCTATTTGGAGAAAAAAAGATGATTTCTAAATTTTATACTTTAATTAGAAATTGGGAAACAGAAGAGAATACGGTTAAAGTATATATGTTAAATTGGGCGAAAGATTTAAAACAAAATGTGAATCTGGATGAATGGACAAAAAGCTGGGAAAAAGTTTAAAAATGGGCAATTAATATAGATCAAAGGGAAAATGCATATAAAGTAATGACCAGATGGTACCTAACCCCATATTTGCTGTCAAAAATTAATAAGGGATGTAACCCTCTTTGCTGGAAATGTGGTAAAGAAATAGGATTTTACTATCATGTATGGTGGAAATGCAGTGAATCGCAAAAATATTGGCATATGATAAATAAGGAAATTGCTGAGATTTTGAAAGTAAATATAGGACTTAATCCTAAGATGTATCTTTTAAATATCTGGGGAGAAAAGGTTGGGAAAGAAATAGAACATCTTTGCTTTTTCTTATTTACTGCAGCAAGAACTCTCTATGCTAAATACTGGAAGAAAAACGAAATTCCAAAGATTGAGGAGTGGAGAATTAAATTATATGAAATTTATGAATTAGAAAAGTTAACATGGCTGCTGAGAAATAAATCACTAAAGGAATTTCACAGGATTTGGAGCCCGTGGTACATATATGAGAAAGAAAGGAGGAGGCTGTCAACTGATTTTATAATAGAATAAATAAGTATAATGTACTATGTAATGAAAGTTTAATGAAAGTGTAAGTTATATAGGTAATGTAAAGAGGTAGAGATTTTGATTTAGTAGTTAAAGACGTATAGTATATCAGTTGAATGATTTGAGTATATATATATATATATATATATATATATATAATGATATAATTATTAGTTAAGAAAATCGCGGAAAATGTTAATGTTTGGTAATGGGTGCAGACACGGTGATAATATTAGAATATTAGAGTTAGAAGCCTTGGAAGACCTTAAAAGAATATGATCTTCCTGCTACTGGGTAAGATTGAAAAATATAGTGCCACATACGGGAAATTGACTATGATATAATGTAAGAGTAAGAGTAATGTACATATATAAAGTGGATGAGTTAAGAGGTCCTATTAAGAAAGACATTTGCGAGCCATTCCAAAATTATGGAAGTTATGTCTTTTAAATGATTTTGTTTGTCGTTATGTTAGTATTGTTTGTATTGTTCGTTTGTTTATATGTTTGATGTTTTAAATTTTCTAATAAAGATATTAAAAAAAAGTATGTAGGTTTTCTTTTAAGAACTTGACTACAAGTTTTTCTATGGAAAATGTTTCTTCATTTTTTACTTGGTAGAAATCAATAATGTTCAGAATGTTCCACAGAATTGCAGTGACACAAAAAAGGGTACACTTCCGACTCACATCAATTTTCATGAAGTTAATTCATTTTTAGCATGTCTTCTTAGCATAGGCAAGGTAGTTTAACTTCCAGAAGTTGACAAAACTGTACATCTCATCTTTCCTTCTCACATAATTATAATTGATTTTTATGCTCTAGAACACTTTTACTTTTTAAAGCATAGTCTACAGAGGCTTGTTAAGAAAGCATAAAATCTAATGTCATCAATGTTTCTTTCTTCCTTGTCAAAGCATAAAGTTCAAAGCTCTTGAAGTAAATATAATGAGAGACATTGATAGCCATATTGAAAATGTCAGCAGGATTGTTGATACATGTTATAAAAATGTGTAATAAAATCAAAACTTAAACGAATAAGCAAAAAAAAAAAGTTATTCCTTCAATTGCATTGTAGCATTCTACCTTGATTTATCTCAATCCAGGCACCATTTGTACTACAATATCTAAGATTTCTCAAGGCTTCAGAGATTTTGCAGAGGCATTCTGAAGCCTTTTTCTTATAGAAATGGCTAAGCTTTTCTAGATTGTACCATTTCAGAGTGCAATTGAGAGCAAGAATAACTGAATAATCCCATGCATCTAACACTATAGCAATAGCAGCTTCATTTATATACCACTTCATACCACACTATGCAGTCTCTAAGTGGTTTACAACTGTAAGCTAATTGCCCCCAACAAGCTGGGTACTCATTTTAGTGACCTTGGAAGGATGCAAGCCTGAGTCTGGTTACATTACAGGCATTTAACCACTGCACCACCAGGGCTGTCTACATGAGCCATATAAAATTATCTCCCCCCATCCTCTCAATTCAGAGTCTAGACAATGCAGGGCTGCATTGTCACCATGTCTGGTGCAAACAGTCCAGACAATTTTCAGCCCATTCAGCACCAAATTAGGATATACCTATCTTCTAATAGATTTTTAAAAGTCACTAGTTGCTCTGGATCTTCCCAGAAGATCTGGAGCTCTCTTCTCTGGTGCTGGCTGGCTGTTCAAAACAAGTACTACTGTGCCAGCCACTGTGGTGGCAGTGAGTCACTCACCTTGAGGTCACAATGAGCCACCCAACCATGTGATCAAAGTTAGGCACCTTGTTGTAACCTCAGAAAGAGCAATTTGCTGCAGTGGCAGCTCTGACAGGTAGCACAATGGGATGTCTATTTAGGCAGCCACTTGGTGTCAGAACAGAGGGCCCCAGATGATGAAGGGGGCCATCAGGGCAGCTATGGCACCAGGATACTCAGGGCTTTCCCCAGAGTATTCAGGCCCTTGCGGACTCCCCCTATGTGGTGGAAAAATGGTTCTAAATTAACTAGTTTCCCAATGTAGTGTTGTTGCTGTTATTTGATCAGCACTCTCTGTGTGGATCAGCACTCTCTGAATTCCCATCATTCAGAGATTACAATTGCAGCTGGAACTAATTTTGAATGACTAAAAGAAGAGAATAGTGAAGGCAGTGACGAGTAACTAAGGGCCTCGGCAGACGGCTAATTGCGCCGTCTCCGAGGCCCGGAAGAGGAGGAGCCGCCGCACGTTCAGCGGCTCTTCCTCTTCCTGAGGGCGCACCCGGAAGCGACGGCCGTCCGCACGGCCGGCGACTGCGGGTTGCCCTCACGCCGCGGCAGCCGAACGTGCTGCGGCGTTTGAGCCGCCGAAAGTGCGCCCGCAGCTGTTAGGGCGCACTTTCGGCAGAATCTAAAAGGATCGCTATTTTGGCGGTCCTTTTAGATGCGCCGGGGATGCGCCGCTGTCCGGAGGCTGAACTCCGGCGGCGGTCCGGACCAGGGCTTCTCCGACGCCCTCGTCTGCATCCCCCCAAAGAGAATTTTGTTACAGACTGGAGAGAATTAGGACATAGATGAGAAATTTGGTTGGTTTGAGGGGGGGGGATGGGTGCTTTGTAAAATACAGATGGCAAATGGCAGAGTCTAACTCATGACGTAACTTGTCTATGACATCATCAATTTGTTTGGTGATGACATAGCAACAATTTGATTAACCCCTTGAAGTATACTCTTTGTCTGCTTAAATTTGAACCAATTTCATAATTTCAATTAACTAACTTATCCCTGGAGGGGGGATCCTGCCCACCAGAACATTTAAACACTTTGCTATAAGATAATTTATCCAGAACCCTGACACCCAGTTGTGACAGATTAATTTCACTTGTCCATAATGCAACATAAACAGAATAACAATTGGACATAGTCATAACAATACACACTATAAAATACAAGCATACCCCAATCTATTCTCAGGGAGGGCGAAAAACCCAGGTCACAATAACTCTGGGAAAATTCCCTCCTGGCCCCATAAGGCAACCAGCCGCAGCCCAAGAATAAATACATAAGCCTCTATTAATGAAGGGTGGGTGGGATGGGTTGCTTGTCTGCTCTTTAGAAATGGCTGCCACCATGAGGCAGCCGTGGGGCTTTATAGCCCCCCCAATTCTCATTGGTGATCTCAGGATAAGTGAGACTACCATCGAGAAGGGATCCTAGAGGATCCCTATCCCGAATGGCTGGGCAGCGGAGGAACGGGCGGGACTTCTAACCAATGACATCACCCTTAAAGATTTGGAGGTTTGGGAGTTCACTACATGAACCACTGCTTGGTTGTCACACCAAAACCAAACAGTTTTATTTTCAAATTGAACTGGCCACAAATGAACTGCAACCACAATAGGGAAGAGTTTGAGAAAAATGAGATCTCGTGTCCAACCCTTATCCACCCAAGCTTGAGGCCATCTCTCAGCTGCCCACTGGCCTTTCCAATAGAGGCCAAAACCATGTGCACCAGAGACATCGGAGTGTACCCGGAAGTCCGCCTTTAAAAGCATTACAGACCTCCAAATGGAGAATCCATTAAATTAATCCAAAAATTATTCCCAAACCTTCAAATCAGCTCTTATTCTGCTATTAATCCTAATATGGTAATGTGGAGTGGATATCCCTTTAGTAGCATTATATAGGCAAGCACAAAAGGCTCATCCAGGAACAATAACTTTATATGCAAAATTTAACAACCCAGTTAGGGATTGAAATTATCGAAGCATGGCCTTATCCCTACTGCTCATTGTCCTTATCTGGTATCTCATCGCTTGGAATTTTTCTACTGGGAGGTGAGATATTCCCTCAACTGTGTCTAACTGAATGCCCAAGAAGGTCAGATGGGTACCAGGACCCTCCATCTTTTCCTCCGCCAAAAGAACTCCCATCTCAGCCATCAACACCTGAAATGCCGACAAGGTATCTACACACCTTGTAGTATCATGAGCTCCAGCGAACAAGAAGTCATCTAAATAATGAGTAATAGCTTGATTACCTGACCTCTTGACCACTCACCAGTGCAAAAATGTACTAAATTTTTTAAATGCAGAGCATGAGATAGAACACCCCATTGGCATAGCCTTGTCAAAATAGTACATCCCTTCAAATTGAAAACCTAACAAGTAAAAATCATCAGGGTGTACTGGCAAATGCCTGAAAGCTGATTTTATATCACACTTAGCTAATAGGGTACCCTTACCTAATGCCCGTACCATCTGCACTGCTGCATCAAATGATGCGTATTTCACAGATGCCAAAACTGGATCAATGGCATCATTAACAGAGTCCCCTTTTGGGTATGACAAATTGTGCATTAAACGGAACTCCCCAGGCGCCTTCTTAGGAATGACGCCCAAAGGTGACAGCCTTAGTATCGGCATTGGCCGATGTTGATGAGGCCCTGATATCCTACCCACAGCCAACTCTTTAGCCAGCTTCTCCATGACTAGCTCTGGCGACTCCCTCACTGAATGCACATTAGGCACGAATCGGTGCACCCTTGAACCTGTATAAGGAATATGAAAACCATTTGAGAACCTGTCTAACAAATATTGAGTGGAATCCCTATTCGGTAAATTCGCAACTAAGCAGCCAACACATCCAGTTTAATTGGTGTTGGCGCCTTTCCCTCCCGCTGCTGAATGTTGCCCGGAGACTCCAGCCCCGACCTTCTTCCACCTGAAGCAGGAGGTGCCTGGGTGATTACCTTGCAAATGTTGCATTTATGGTCGAATCTACATTGCTGTCTAGCACACTTGCCAGAGTTGAAATCCCAGCATAAACCTGTTACCTTTTTGTCCCCCGTGCTAGGCCTCGCATACTGCCCTTTCAGCTGCGTGACCAGGGGCACAAGCCATTATCACACCTGCTCGAAGGGGAGGCCCCCAGCATAACATCTGCCCAAAGTTCAGATTGGATGTGCTGCCATGACAAAGACGGATCCATAGTAGCTCTCATCCTGAACTGTTCATCGTACTGGAGCCATGCCACTCCCCTCGAGTTAAAATGACAGTTTCTGTAAGTTTTGATAATTATTTCTTGGTACTTTGAAAAATCAGGGGCCCTGGACTGGTCTTTTTGTTCTATCACACCCCTGTATATGGTAAATCCCATCATCCAATTTACAAAGTTTCTTTCCAACTTAGGACGCTTATGTGCCTGGAATTCTTTGGGGGGACTGAACAGAACCCCATCTTTGACCATAATTTGTGGCTCAGGGTCATGAAAAGTCAAAGAAAATAGGTCTATGTATTCTCCTTTCCATATTCTCTCTTTGGTGGAGAGGGGAAGGTGAGATCCTATGGGCGTTGACATCCCAGCATAGGGGTTGCACTCAACTGCCCGATTGACTCCAGCCAAACCTAAGGCTCCCACTGTGACCACAGGCCTTGCGTCACTTACTTTGGTAACCGTAAGGTGCTCAGCTTGCACCCTCGAGTCAGGCACCTCAGGTGCAACTGATAAAATTGAAGGTGCAACTACAGAAACATTTGCAGAACTTGTCCCACCAACATTGTGCCCAACTGGGCCACCAGAGGACCACACCAAGATGGGCCAAGAAGTTATAGCATTCAAAGACAGGGACAAACCTGTACTAGCCAATTGCTGAGCAGCCTCTCACGATGTTTGTGATGCTCCCACCGAATGTGCCACAGCCACTGCTCGGGTGCCAGTCTGCAGAAAAGAAGAAACACTTCCTCCATCCCTGTTAGCAATTTCCACAGTTTCAGGTGCAGACACACTATCCTGACCCGAAACCACAGCCCCCTGTACCAAACTATACAAGTCTTCCAGAGTAGGCTGCTCAAGCACAGGGACAGATGCACCCTGTTGCGTCACACCTGGAACTAACAGTTCCATAACATCTGCTACGGTTGGTGACCAACCTCCATAGCAGATGAGACTGGGGGACCATGTGCCACATCCTCAAAAGACATGCCCGATGAAGTACTTGGTTGTACCAGTGTAGCCTGCTGCCCAGAAACTTGGTCCTGACTTGACATTGTACTTGATTGGGACCCTGTATTATAACCTTGAACCCTAGTTTGTGCTAGCTGTTCACAAGCAGGGACACATGCTTGTATAGCGCGTCCTAATTGTGTCAACTGAGTTGCAATTTCATCATCTCTGTTTTGAGGATCATTTGGTCTCTTCGGTGCCGACCACCCAGAATTGGGCCCAGCCGAAGCAGCACGCCGCTTAGACTGTGGCTTACTGCACAGCATGACTCAGCTATAATTAACTGAGAGACTGTTTATTATTTATTGTTTTAATATCTTAATCTGATAATAATTTTAATTTGCACTCTATTTCATATATATATATATATATATATATATATATGTATTTACATATATGTAAATCTATCTAAATTATTATTATTATTATTATTATTATTATTATTATTATTATTATTATTATTTAAATGGGCAGAGTGTAAACATATGTAATGAACACGTGTCCCCCAACCAGCAGCCTGACACAAAATAGGGACCAGATTAATGGCCAAAGGCCTATCACTTCCCTTTTTGGGACACAAGGACCCAACCAGAATACACTGGCTAGTGTAGGACCACCAGATAGAGACCCAACAAAAGGGCCTACCACTGGCTTTTTGGATGCAAAAAGGCCCAAAACGTCCCTTTTTGGGACAGAGAAGCCAAGCCAGCAACCCTTGGCAAGTGTATCAACTGTTTTTTTTTTTTAAATTTAGTTATTTATTTATTTATTTTATTGTAATTATAATTAGTATTATTATTTATATTGTTATGGTTTATGAGACACTACACACACCCAGGATACCAGGCAGATTGCAGCCAAACCTGCCCAGGCCTCCAAAGGCCTCCTGCTTATACTATGCAGGCAGTTTTATTTTATTTTATTTTAATTTTTTTACAACAATTGTACGGGCTCCCTGTACCACTCAGGGCCCTCAAACGCAGCCTTTCCCGGCTTCATTTGGCAGCCTCTCCCAGCTGGGAGAATGATTGGGGCCCTCCAATCCTTCAGGCCACAGCAGCTGAGCAGAGCCGTGCCACCTGGGCTGCTTTCACAAAGGCCGACAGGCCTCCCCCTGCCGGGAGAATGATCAGGGCCTTCCAATCCCCCAGGCCGCCGCAGCTGCCCAGAGCCCTGTCACCCGGGCCGCCGCCCCCAAGGCTGATGGGTGTCTCCCAGCTGGGAGAACAATCTGAGCTGTCCAACCCCCCCCCCACCAGGCTGCAGCAAGGCGACCAGAGCCCCATCACCCGGGCCGCTCCTTCAAGGCAGCACCGGCCGCCACCACCGCCGGAAGCCGACAGCCCTCCTCCGAGGCCACTCCAGCTGCGACCCAAGCTTCAGGCTCCCGGTTGCCAAACATGCCGCTGATAAGCAAAAGGATATGCTTTATAGCCCCCGAATTCTCGTTGGTAATCTCGCGATAAGCAAGACTACCATCAAGAAGGGATCCTAGAGGATCCCTATCCCGATTGGCTGGGCGGCGGAGGAAGGGGCGGGACTTCCTCCCCACCCAGCCAATCACACGCCCAGCATCATTTGACTTGGCCGGCACAATGGAGAACCCCTCATAACGCGTCGGGGGGGTGTCTTTGTCCCCACTTTCTTCATGATAGCTTTTCTGCAAAGGCTGCAGTTATATGCATTCCTTCTTAGGAATATATCTAAAACTTGCTGGGACTAATTTCCAAAGAGATATGCAGGAAACTGGACTGAATGATTCTGGTTACATTACTATCATGACTGTCTAAACTGTAATATATTAATTTGGGCTGGGCCACCAAATACATATCAGAATCACAGTACAAACTAGCTCAGCATGGGAACCTTAGATTTTTAACCTCATTGTGTATTTCAGAATAGTCAATTAACTTGCTTTATATGATCTCAAAAAGTGACTGAGATCATGCTGAGACAGTGCCTCAAATAAATATACAGTGCCAAAACAACACTGCCTTATAAACCATCACAGCAATTTGAAAATCAATTTGAAGTTTGACAAGGAGCCAATGTAGCTCCCTCAGGATACTTGAAACATGCTGAGGCCATTTAGTGTGAGTAAAAATCTGACAACAGCATTTTGTCCAATTTGAAGTTTGTGCAGGCTTTCCTTTCTTCTCATATTGGACATGAAATGCAATATAATGATAATGTAACCTAGGGGTGAAAGCATGAGATTGAGTATCTTTTCCCCATTGATATAGCTAGGGTTGGTTGATACATAAGCTTATGGTATCCTTTTGTCTCTTGTCTTCTTTCTTTCATTCCTCACACATGTAACTTTTACATCCTAGCAAGCCAGAAAGTTCTTTATACATCCTTTTTGGTTTTCCACCCTCTCCCCCAATAATTCTTAGCAATTGTGACTTCAATATGTCTGCTTTAAGAAACCCCCATTCATTATGAAATCCCTTCCATTTGAGCTTTTCTGATCATGGGATATCTTCCAGTAGTTTCTTAAACTTTCTGAAATCATAGAATCATAGAGTTGGAAGAGACCAGAAGGGCCATGCAGTCCAACCCCCTGCCATGCAGGAACTTCCAATCAAAGCATCCCCAACAGATGGCCATCCAGCCTCTGCTTAAAGACCTTCAAGGAAGAAGGCTCCACTACTCTCCGAGGGAGTGTGTTCCACTGTCGAACTGCCCTTACTGTAAGGAAGTTCCCCCTAATGTTGAAGTGGAATGTCTTTTCCTGGAGCTTACATCCATTGTTACTGGTCCTAGTATCTGGAGCAGCAGAAAACTAGCTTGTTCCCTCCTCAATATGACGTCCCTTCAAATATTTAAACACGGCTATCATAGTCGTTCCTCATAGGGCTTGGTTTCCAGACCCTTCAACATTTTAGTGGCCCTCCTTTGGACACACTCCAGTTTCTCCACATCCTTTTGGAATTGTGGTGCTCAGAACTGGAACACAGTATTCCAGGTGAGGCCTGACCAAAGCAGAATAGAGTGGCACTATTACTTCTCTTGATCTAGACAATATACTTCTACTGATGCAGCCTAAAATTGCATTGCCCTTTTTAGATGCTGCATCACACTGTTGACTTATGTTGAACTTGTGGCCCACCTGGATTCCTAGATCCTTTTCACACTTAGTCTCATTCAGCCAGGTGTCCCCCATCGTATATCTGTGCTTTTCGTTTTTCCACCCTAAGTGCAGTACCTTACATTTCTCCGTGTTGAATTTCATTTTGTTAGCTTTGGCCCAGCTTTCTAGTCTGTTCAAGTCATTTTGAATTTTGATCCTGTCCTCTGGGGTATTAGCTACTCCTCCTAATTTGGTGTTGTCTGCAAATTTGATAACTATGCCCCCAATACTGTCATCCAAGTCATTAATAAAGATATTGAATAGCACTGGGCCCAGGACAGAGCCCTGTGGCACCCCACTGGTCACTTCTTTCCAGGTTGAAAAGGAGCCATTGTTGAGCACCCTTTGGGTTTGGCCAGTCAACCAATTACAAATACATGTAACAGTTACTTTGTCTAGCCCACATTTTACTAACTTGCTTGCAAGAATGTCATGGGGAACCTTGTCAAAGGCCTTACTGAAATCAAGATATACTATATCCACAGCATTCCCTTCATCTACTAAGCTGGTAATTTTATCAAAAAAAGAGATCAGATTTGTCTGGCATGACCTGTTTCTCTGAAACCCATGTTGGCTTTTTGTGATTATGAAATTACCTTCCAGATGTTCACAGACTCTCTGTTTAATGATCTGCTCCAGAATCTTTCCTGCTATTGATGTCAGAGTAACTGGACGATAATTGTTGGGATCCTCTTTTTCCCCCTTTTTGTAGATGGGAACAACATTTGCCCTCCTCCAGTCCGCTGGGACTTCTCCTGTTTTCCAGGAGTTCTCACAGATTATTGCCAATGGTTCTGATATTACGTTTGCCAGTTCTTTTAATACCCTTGGATGTAATTCATCTGGTCCTGGAGACTTATATTCATTTAGATTAACCAGGCATTCCTGCACTATTTCTTTACTTATTCTGTGCTGAAATTCTCCTATTCTGTCCTTTGCTCCATTATCCTCAGGTTGAGCACCCTTTGCCTTTTCTGAGAAGACTGAAGCAAAGAAGGTGTTGAGTAATTCTGCCTTTTCTCTGTCCCCTAATAACTTTTTGCCATCTTTTCCACACAGTGGCCCTACCATTTCCTTCTTCTTCCTTTTGCTGCTGACATACTCCAAAAAGCCCTTTTTATTGTTCTTAATCTCTCTAGCAAGCTTGAGTTCATTCTGCACTTTAGCTTTTCTGACTTTACCCCTACACGTGCTAGCTATTTGTTTAAATTTCTCTTTGGTGATTTCCCCATTTTTCCATTTCTTATACATGTTCCATTTAAAACTTAGTTCAGTTGTAAATTCCTTAGTCATCCATCCTGGTTTCTTGAGACACCTCCCATTTTTCCTCCTCATTGGAACGGTTTGAAATTGTGCCTTCAGTATCTCCCTTTTGAGAAACTCCCATCTGTCTTGAACTCCCTTCTCTTTTAGTATTCCTGTCCATGGGATCACCCCCAGTATTTCTCTAAGTTTAGTAAAATCAGCTTTCCTAAAGTCTAGAATGCGTGTCTGACTATGCCTGGCTTCTCCTTTCCACTGTATAATAAACTCCAGGAGGATATGATCACTCTCGCCTATGGATCCAACCACTTGCACCCCATTAACTAAGTCTTCCCTGTTAGTTAGGATCCGATCCAAAATAGTTGACTCCCTTGTTGCCTCTTCCACCTTTTGGACAATGAAATTGTCTTCGAGGCAAGTGAGGAATTTGCTAGACCTTGAGGATTTTGCTGAGTTTGACTTCCAGCAAATATCAGGATAGTTGAAGTCACCCATCACTACTACTTCTCTCCTTTCTGAGTGTGTCGTCATCTGTTCTAGAAAGGCATCATCCAATTCTTCTGCCTGAGTCGGGGATCTGTAGTAGATTCCCACACTAACATCCCAATTGTTTCCCTCCCCTTTAATTTTTATCCAGATGCTCTCCACCTGGCTTCCAGGATTGATGTCCTGGATTTCTTCACTAGTGTAAATATCTCTGACATATAATGCTATTCCTCCCCCTTTCCTGTGTGGCCTGTTTTTCTTGAAAAGGTTATACCCCTGTATTTCTACATTCCAGTCATGAGACTCATCCCAATAGGTTTCAGTGATGCCTATTATATCATATTTGCTTTGTTGTGCTAGGAGTTCAATTTCATCTTGCTTATTTCCCATGCTCTGAGCATTAGTGTAGAGACATCTAAGACAATATGTCCCCCTACTTGCTGCCTGTGCACGTTTTTTTGCCTCCCACTGTTGGGTGCCTGTACTGTTTGCCTTGTTTCCTCTATGACAGTTTGACTATTTTTTCCAGTCCTTTTGTCTTCCAGGACACTGTCTCCCTTCCCCACATAACTCAGTTTAAAGCCCTCCTGATCAAATTCTTCAGACTGTTGGCAAAAATGTTTCTTCCAACTGACGTGAGATGCAGCCCATCCCTTGCCAGGAGTCCGCCCTCATGGAACTGCAGCCCATGATCTAAGAATCCAAATCATTCTCAATGACACCATCTGCGGAGCCAATTGTTGACATCTGTTATTTTTGTCTCTCTTCCTGGACCATGCCCTTCAACTGGCAGAAGAGACGAGATGACAATCTGTTCCTCTGTTTCCTTCAGCTTCTTACCTACACCCTCATAATCCTTTTAATATTCTGAAGGCTGTGTCTTGCTGTGTCATTCATCCCCACATGGAGCAAAAGGAAGGGGTATTGGTTAGTAGGCTTGACCAGTCTTGTCAGCCTCTCTGTCACATCTCGGATCTTTGCCCCAGGGAGACAACACACCTCCCAAGACATCTTGTCAGGCCCACAAATCACTGCTTCTGTCCCCCCCAGCAAGGAGTCTCCCACCATGACCACACACCTCCTCCAAGACTTAGCAGCAACTGTTCCCTGTGGTGGAACTCCCAGGGTACCTTGCTCTGTCCCTGAAGTGTCCATGCTGCTCTTCCTCATCCTCCTTGATAAGGGAAAGAACTTGAAATCGATTCTGTAGCTATAAGCTCCCAGAATGATCCCTGGTCTCCCTACTTCTGCATGTGACATTCCTCCAGCTGTCTACCTCCTGAGTATGTGATGTGACCTTCTCTTCCCCAGCAACTTCCTCTGCATGGTCCCCATCCAAGACCGTTTGTTCCATTCTGTCTAGGAAAGCCTCTTGCTCCCTAATATGCTGAAGTGTAGCTACCCGCGCCTCCAGCTGCTGTACTTTATCCTCCAAGAGGGCTACCAACTTGCACTTGGAGCATGTGTAGTTCCCCACATCTGTAGGTAGGAAGACAAACATCCCACAGGTAATGCAGGTGATGGCAGCAGTTCCTTCAGTGTCCATACTAAGTCTTAATTAGTACCTGAAAGTGGACTATGTCTTTTCTACTCAAAGAAAATCCCTTGTTAACACCAATGTTAAAGTCTGCTGATGACTGGAACTTTTCATAATTAGTAGTGATTAAAAAATTCTGGGAGCAGTTGTATAGAGCTAACTGGCTATCTCCACCCCCTATTGACTTGCAAATGCGACTCCACAAAGCCCCGCCTACTGAGCAACACTTTCCCCAAGTGTTTTTAAAAAGAATTTAAAAACTCACCCACTCAAAATGGCTGCCTGGAAACAGCTTTCTTCCTGTTTCCTAGCAGGAACTGGCCTAGAAAGCCTCCTTCACCTTCTCCTTTCCTGGCAGAAACTGCCTGGAAAGCCTCCTTCTCTTTCTCTTTTCTTTCAGAAACTGGCCTGGAAAGCCTCCTCCTCCTTCTCCTGTCCTGGCCGAAACTGATCTGAAACTGGCCTCTGGGAGCAGTTTTATAGAGCTAACTGGCTATCTCCACCCCCTATTGACTCGCAAATGCGACTCAACAAAGCCCCACCCGCTGAGCAACAGTCACACTCTCCCCAAGTGTTTTTAAAAAGAATTTTAAAACTCACCCACTCAAAATGGCTGCCTGGAAACAGCTTTCTTCCTCTTTCCTAGCAGGAACTGGCCTGGAAAGCCTCCTTCACCTTCTCCTTTCCTGGCAGAAACTGCCTGGAAAGCCTCCTTCTCTTTCTCCTTTCTTTCAGAAACTGGCCTGGAAAGCATCCTCCTCCTTCCCCTCCTTCAGCTTTCTCCAGAGTATGTAAAGTATGATTATAGACTTCCCCTTTAGTCCATATAACAAATCCCAAAAGGCACATCTAAGGATTTGACTACTTCTCCTCTCTTGACCAGTTCTTCACTATTTATTAGGATCCAAGAAAGTTGATACCCTGACTGCCTCCTCCACTTTCTGCACAATTAAACTGTAAGCCCAGAAAGTAAGGAATTTGTCAGGTGGTACATTGTTGGCTGGGTTTGACTTCCAACAAATATCAGGAAGTTTGAAGTCTCCCATTACTACTATAGCTGTTCTTTTTGAATGTTTGGTATATTTCCTTCAAAGGCATCATCTAAGGTGCATCTGAACTGGAGAAATAATCCGGTTTGACACTGCTTTATGTTATGGTTCAATGCTGTGGAATTCTGGGATTTGTAGATTCATTAGCTATTTTGCCTTCTCTGTCAGAGAGCTCTGATGCCACTACAAATCCCAGGATTCCATTGAGCCATGACAGTTAAAGTGATGTCAAACTTCATTATTTCTGCAGTGCAGATGAACCCTAAGTCTTTAGTATGTCTTGGGGGAGGGGTCTATAATAGGCCACCACAGTAGTGCCATCATACAAGCAATTGAAAGCCTCAAGTCCTGAGACTTCAAGGGTTTTCCAAGATTACCTGATCAGGTTAAGCAAGCACATGGGGAGGAGTTTGTAAGACTTACAAGAATGCTTCTAGGTGACATAATTCAGCCAACCAATCCTGCAATAGACATGCTCCTTCATGACATAAAAGAAGAAAGAAACTCAAGCTTAGCTGCTAAAATTCTGAGTTCAAGACACTTGATAGATCCATGACTGTTGAATATGAACACTTCTTGTCAGTCATGAAATATTGTCATACCAGTGATTACTGAATATCAACTGACTAGATTCAACTATTGTTGACTGGAATATGGTGGCACACATCAGATATCAATCATAGTCAGCCATTGGTGCAAGCCATAGGTAGTTGTTAAGTGCTCACACAATTAGCACTGCATGAAGGAAGAACATGCCCCTGCTGTACCACCATCATACTCAGTGCAACGGTGCAAGCTGATCACTCTGTTCTACTCTTTGTACTCTTAGAATGGGGAAGGTATAAAACAGTGCAAAGCTTAGGACATTATTGCACCACCAATTCACCCATGGGATAAATGCGGGATAAAGACAGATTTTACTGTACTGCCCCATAGCCAGGCAGTATGCAACCTGTATGCAATCTGCACTTCTCCAGGCTTCTCACACAGTTTTTCAAACACAGGATTTTCCTGTGTTTGAAAAACTGTGTGTGAAGCCTGGAGAAGCACAGATTGCATACAGGTTGCATACTGCCCAGCTATGTGACATTATGGTAAAGTCTGTCTTTTAAATCCTACATCTATCCCGTAAGCAAACTGGCAGTGCAATAATATCCACATTTATCTGTATTGGCTTCTTCCCATAGCTTAGAACTCTGAACACTCAAGCTTTCTTCTTAAAGCCCTTCTACTACCACAAGGATAGTGAAGGCCAAGACCACAAGGACTCTGATAACAGAGGCTAGACCAGGGGTAGACAACCTTTTCCCTTTAAGGGCCAAGGGACTTCAGCTCCCAGAAGCCTCAGCCATGTTGGCCAATAGTCCCATGTTGGCCAATAGTTCCTGGGTTTCTGGGAGCTGAAGTCCATCGGCCCTTAAAGGGGAAAGGTTGCCTACCCCTGGGCTAGACTAATGAGTACAGCCCATGTCTTGCTCAGTTCCAACAATTTTGTGAGCACTTTGCAAATGAGTATAATAACTGGTTATTACAATTAGAAGCTTGGTAGTGTGAAATTTCATTGGAAAGGACTGGCTCATAAATAACACTAAGCTATGTTGTAGTCCTGTCCTCTCAACAGAAACATAGGGAGGAAATCAGAAGATTTTGTATCCATCTGCACCAGAACAGTATATTTGGGCCACATTTTCAGACAATTTGATCATGTCTTCTTGTCCAAACCTTCAGTTGGATTCCCAGTCTAATGATTATAAAGAGCATAGCTAAATATATATAGCACATTTGTTACATGTAATAGAGCTAGCAAAGTGACCCAGCTCACTCCTCATCCTCATCCTCATCCTCATTAACAGTTCTCCTTGGTATTTTAAATTAGATATGTCACTTAAGGTAATTTTGCCAGTAAATTAAAATACCTCTCCATATCTCTCTCAAAGTACCAAAGCCAGCCATAATAAATAAAATGTCATTTCTTGTTTTTTTAAAACCTTCCTATAATGTCATAGTAGCATGTCCTAAATTTAGACTGAAAATTAAATTATTCTTTTAGCAAATCCTGCTGAACTAGCTGCTCTCGCCTTTTGGTCTTTGTGCTAACACACTAATATTTTTTTTCCAACGTTACTGTTAATTTAGGTGAAAAAGATCTCTTTCTGATGACTGTTGGTGTCAACCTACCCTATTAGTTTGGCATATACTTTTACAAAAGGTAAACTGGTAATTATAATTGAACAATTATAGTTGAACAGAGTCTTGACTTCAGCATGAGCTAGCTTAGATTGCAGAAGTGTAGGGACAAGCAGGGAAGAATGAAAAACAAGCAAACCACTATCTGCAGCCAAAAAGAAAGTGAAGCCTCAGTGGATGACAGACAAAACTCTTCAAGAAGTTAAGGACAGACAAGACGTAAAAGTAAGAATAAAAATAGGGTCAGAACTCTGAATGCAACTGTTTGATGACTTGTGTACAGGGATAAGGAGAACTATAGATTATAGCAAAGTCTTTGATAGTGCAGTTCATGAAAAACTGTGGCTGGCTCTAAAGAAATGGGTGTGCCACAACATTTAATTGTCCTGATGTGTAACCTGTACTCAGAACAAGTGGCTATCATCAGGTTGAAATATGGCAAGGCTTCATTTTATCACCTTATTTGTTTAACGCAGGGGTAGGCAACATTTCCCCTTTAAGGGCCGAGGGACTTCAGCTCCCAGAATCCCAGGAGCTATTGGCCAACATGGGACTATTGGCCAACATGGCTGAGGCTTCTGGGAGCTGAAGTCCCTCGGCCCTTAAAGGGGAAAGATTGCCTACCCCTGGTTTAACGTATGCTGAACATATTATACATGAAGCAGGATTAGACTTGGAGGAAGGAGGTGTGAAAATTTGAGGAAGGAACACCAATTTAAGATATGCAGCTGACACCATACTACTAGCAAGAAGTAGCAAGGATGTGGAACAATTACTAAAGAAAGTCAGGAAAGTAAGTGCAAAGGCAGGTTTAGAGTTGAACATTAAAAACCAAAAATAATGAACACAGATGATTTATATAACATTAAAGTAGACAAAAGAATTGAAATAATTCAAAATTTTCCATACCTTGGTTTAAACATTAATCAGAATGGAGACTGCAGTCAGAACAAGGCTAGAACTTGGAAGGGCAGCTATCTTTGAATACTAAAGTTAGGATGGTCCATGTCATCATATTACCAGTTTCTATGTTTGATTGTGAAAGCTGGACCATGAAGAAAACTGAATGGAAGAAAATCAGCTAATCTGAAACATGGTGCTGGACTGCTAAAAAGCCAAAGAAATGGAGCAAATCAAGCTGGAACTCTCTCTAGAATCCAAGATGACTAAACTGTCCACCTTAGTTAGCATGTAGCAAACATTGCTGTGTTTATAAATTCCATTTCTTGTTTGTTTACTTTCTCCTGGTTTATGCTTCTCATAATTTCCATTTTCATGTTATTTGTGTTGTGCCAATTTTGATTTTCTTTTCACGTATGTGTATATCAGGAGCTTGGTTCTAGGTGCATCATTAGACACAGCACTATCTATACTTGTCCTTTGCTCTTCCCCAGTCGATACTTGTTTGCCTTCCAACCTGGGTGTCTTGTCTTCCAGTACTATCACTTGCATAATATTGGATTCTCTCACCATAGGTTTATTAAGTTAAAAGGCAATGTGAGCTAGTTTATCAGCCCCACTTCCTGCACCATAAAGTCAGTCCTCTGTATCCTCAGATTCTGCATCCACGGATTCCACTATCCACAACTTGAAAACATCCCCCCCCAAAAGAAACCCCAAAAGGCAAACCTTGATTTTGCCACTTTTTATAAGGCACCATTTTATTATGCCATTGTATATAACAGGACTTGAACATCTACAGATTTTGGTATCTACGGGGGGTCCAGGAACCAAACCTTAGCAGATACGAAGGAACCACTGTACTAGTAAGAAGCTTTAGCTGATATTCTGCTGCTGTTGTCTCTAAGAGATCCTCTACTAGTATCATATCCCACTATTGAAGCTGCCCAGTTGCTACCCTATTCAGAGTTCTTCAGCCCTGATCAATGGAACTGTGGGGCTATTCAGATGGTGAAAATAATCCGTCTGAACAAGAGAACACAAAGAGACATGAAGTGATGTGATTCTGATGAAAAATTAGTGTGAATAATAAATCCGGAATGTATGAGTTGGCTTATTCAAATCAGTGTGCTGAAAAAAATGACATCTGAATAACCCATGTTTGTTCTCTTCTCTTAATGGAGCCATTACTTTCTGAAGAGAATATATGAATCTTAGGGCCTTTGCAGACTGCCAGAAATAGTGCAAATTGAGTCCACTTTAACTGCCCTGACTAAGGGGGGAAGCAGACGAGGGCGTCCAAGATGCCCTGCGACGGTACACCGCGGGACTGGAGCAGTCGCACCGTGGCGCACTGTCGGCACCTCTGAAAGGAGCGCAAAAATAGCGCTCCTTTCAGAAGTCAGTGAAAGTGCACCCTAAAAGCGTTGGCCGCACTTTCACTGACTTTTCTGCTGCAGCGCGTGCGGTCGCTGCAGCGGGAGGTTGTCCCCAGAGTGCTGGACGTGCGGAGGGCCGGCGGCTCCGAGGATGACCTCGGGAGGAGGAAGGGGCACCGCGCGTGCGGCTGCCCCTCCTCTTCCTTGCCTCGGAGACGGCTCAATAAGCCGTCTGCCGAGGCCCTAAGTGCTGGGGAATCATGGGAACTGTAGTTTATTGTGGCACCAGAGCTCTCTGACAGAAAAGGCTCAGTGTCTCAGAAAAAAATACAATTCCCATGATTCCCTAGCCCTGAGCCAGGGCAGTTAAAGTGGACTCAATTTGCGCTATTTCTGGCAGTCTGCAAAGGCCGTTAGTCAGATGACTACCATTTCAGCATTTCATTTTGGGTGAATTCTACTAGGAGATTAGATTTTTGGTAGCCTAGTTTCCTGATGGTATTACTTTCAGCTTTCCTTGTACAGTTAAACCTCCTTATGTGCATCTAAGGGAGAAAAAGAATCTGCCCTATCATTGGTTAAGGATTGTGTGCCCTTTTCTTTATTGTATCAAACATAATTCCTATTATTTTTTCCTCATTGTTCAAATGATTGTAGAGGAGATATAACACCATGAAAGCTGAAGGAGCTCTTACAACCCTACATAACGAATTCAAGAGAAAGTGTGACTAGCACAATGGTGTCTGAGCACATGTTTGGAAAAGGCAGAAAATAAAGAGATAATCCATCTGTTTTGTGGCACATTCCAATTTCCTTAGTATGCTGTTGAAAGGATGCTTTACAGAAGGGAGAATGTGAATATATATATGTATATATATATATATATATATATATATATATATATATGTGTGTGTGTGTGTATATATATATATATATATATATATATATATATATACTATTATGAAGTGCTGTTCTGTTTAACAGCTATACTGTACTCTTCTTATGCTCGTTTTGAGTATGTTAAGCTTGAGAGAAAGTGTTGAAAAAATGTTCACTTAAATCTTTCTGTTTCATTTCTGGGAATGAGGCTGTTCACTTTGTTATTAATTGCTGTCCTTTAATGCAATCCAAATTTGTGTTGGAGAAAGTCTGAGGCAGCTGAGTTTTACCTATGCATTCACTGTGTTCTGGTCCTGTCTTTTGATTGCCCCCTTACTTTATAAGCAGAACCGGGAAGACTTTGACCCAGTATGGCCAGTGGTTCTGCTAACTGGAGGAGTCTGTGAATTGTAGTATAAATAAAGAATTGTTTCCAAGCCCTGTCTATCTCCATTTTTGACTCCTAGGCTTATAGTACTCTGAGAAAAATGCTTTCTGGTAATGTTAATCCAACTATATGAGCAACTGAAGTTTTCAGTGGGAACTAGCAACAGCATTGTGAACAGCAAGCAGCTAAGGTAGGGCTGCCATTTTGAATTTTCCACGAGGCCAATAAGAGAATTTTTTCCCCAAGGCATTGTAGGAAATGTAAAGGATTGCCTTCAGATTGCTTGGAAGGTAGTGGTGATAGGGGGCAACCAGATGTTAGAACACTGGCAGGATTTACCAGGGTGCTAGGGCTCTACTAATTCCTATGGGATGCTGTGTGTTGATGCTAGACCTGCTTGAAACTATCTGGCTCTTAGTAATATACACATTAAATAAATTACTAATTTTATGTAGGACTGTTAAATTAGTCAACTACAGGGATGATGTTCCAAAAGAAAACGTGAAAAGCTGTTACAAAAGAAGGCAGGACTGATGTTTGAAAGCTATCCCACCTTCGGTTCACTCTGTTTCCCGGAATGGATTGGAGAGCACACCAACCATTCCACAGAACCTTACCTTGCTCCTCTGCAATGCCAGATCGGTCAAGAATAAAACCCACATTATATATGATCTCCTCATAGATGAGGATGCTGACCTGACTTGCTTGACAAAGACCTGGCTGGGAGAGGATAGCACCACTACGTGGACGTAGGCCCTCCCGGCCAAGTACTCTGTCAGTGAGCAGGTAAGGAGAAGTGGGCAGGGGGGTGCAGTAGCTCTGGTTCATAAAAACCATCTTACCTAGACCAGGATACCTGTCTGGAACACAGTCCACTTTGAGTGTATGTACCTGAGCCTGAGGACCAGGGATAGTTTAGGGCAGGGGTAGGCAACCTTTCCCCTTTAAGGGCCGAGGGACTTCAGCTCCCAGAATCCCAGGAGCTATTGGCCAACATGGGACTATTGGCCAACATGGTTGTGGCTTCTGGGAGCTGAAGTCCCTCAGCCCTTAAAGGGGAAAGGTTGCCTACCCCTGGTTTAGGGATTCTGCTAGTTTACCGACCACCCCATTGTCTAGCAGACTCCATAACCGAGCTAACACAACTGGTCTCAGAGTTGCTGTTGGAGTCGCCCAGACTTTTAGTTCTGGGCGACTTCAACATTCCACTAGAAACCAGTTTGCCAAGTTTAACAGGCGTGGCTTGGGAGTTCATGGACTTCATGACAAACATGGGCCTATCCCAATTGGTCATCGGGCCCACACATTGTGTAGGTCATACCCTCGATGCGGTCTTCAGTACGGAACAGGAATATCCGTGGACAGAGATAATAAACACCTCTGCATTGTAATGGACAGATCATGTCAGAGACATGGGGCTGGGTGTTATCAGCATGCTGATGACACCCAGATATACTTCTCCATGTCCCAGGCGTCAGCCTCGACTACAGTTGGTGTGTCTCCTCTTAATGACTGTCTCAGGGCTGTAATGGACTGGATGAGGAAAAACAGATTGAAACTGAATCCAGATAGAACGGAGGTACTTACAGTAGTAGCCCCGAAACCAGGTATTGGGATACAACCTCCAGTCCTGGACGGCATCAGACTTACCACAAAGGACTGTGTTTGCAGTCTGGGGGTGCTCCTGAACTCGTCACTCCAGATAACCAATCAGGTGAATGCGACGGTCAGGAGTGCCTGTTATCAGCTTCAACTGATATTCCAGCTGTGCCCTTTCCTGGAAGTAAGGGACCTTGAAACTGTGGTACACGCCCTGGTAACCTCCTGTCTGGATTTCTGCAATGTGTTCTACATGGGGCTACCCTCGTGCTTGGTCCGGATACTTCAATTAGTTCAGAATATGGCAGCCAGGTTGGTCTCTGGTGCATCTAGAAGAGAACATATTACACCGGTCTTAAAAAGACTTCACTGGCTGCAGATCAGTTTCTGGGCCCAGTACAAGGTGTTGGTTATTACCTTTAAAGCCCTACATGGCTTGGGTTCATCCTATCTTCAGGACCGTCTCCTTCAATATAATCCCACCCGCACACTACGGTCATCTGGGAGGAATTTGCTTCAGCCTGTTAAAACTAGACTGTTGACAACCTCCCAGAGGGCTTTTTTGGAAACTGCTCCCAGATTATGGAACGGCCTGCCAGATGAGATCTGTCAAATTACCAACTTAGGGGGGTTGCCAGAAAAAGTGCAAATTGAGTCCACTTTTAGGGTTAGGGTTAGTGCTAGGGATGTTAAGGAAAAAGCAACATGGGATCTAGACAATAGTCCAATTCATAAAGACTGCATACATGAACTACATAGAAAATTTGGTCATGCTAGTTTCAAATGTTTAAAGAAGTTAATCAGTATGTGTCCAGATTTAAAAGTTGCTGAATGCAAAAATCACTTAGATTGTACTGTATGCAATCAGGTAAAGGTCAGAGCTTTTCCAGTAGTCAAGAAAACCAAAAGAATGGCTCAAAGACCATTTCAGTTTGTACATGCAGATGTTGCCCAAGCTAATTGTTTATCTTTAGGGGGAAGCAAATATTTTCTAGTAATTGTTGATAGGTTTACAAGGTTTGCATTTGTAAGAATATTGAAAAACAAATCTGATGCTGGGCAAAGTTTAAAAGCATGGGTGAGAATGGTGGAAAGACAATTTGATATTAGAGTAGGCACCATTGTTACTGACCGGGGAGGAGAGTTTCTAAGTAATCAATTGTTTAATTGGTTTCAAAAGGTAGGAATAAGGCATGAAACTACTAATCCCGCTTGTCCTAACGAAGATGGTTTAGCGGAGAAAAGAATACAAGATATAAAAAGGATAACTGCTTGTTTGATGGCAGATGCAGAGGTAAAAGATAGTTTCTGGGCAGAAGCAACTTTGACAGCAGTACATATTAGTAACAGACTGTATCATTCAGAAATTGAAGACATTCCATACAGGTTATTGTATGGGAGAGTGCCAAATTACAAGTATTTGAGAGTCTTTGGACAGTTTGCTTATGTTTACATACCAGCTTGTTTCAGGAAGAAAGGAGAACCCAAAAGTAGAAGGCTTAGGTTTTTGGGGTATTCAGGAAATAGCTACAAGTTTCATTTAGGTGGAAGGGAAGTGCAGTATTCTAGGTCTGCAAATTTCGAGAGACATGCCGGTTGGGACAAACTGCATGCCAATAAAGAAGTTTTCTTGAGGTTAGGAAGTTCAAATGAGCCAGAAACACAAATTGAACCAACTTCAGGAAACGGAGGGGTTTCAGTTAAGCCAGAAGCATCCACTAGCAGCAGTGATAGTTCTTCAGATAATGAGACACAATCTAGACCTATTACTACTAGAATGACTGAGGACAAGAGATTTAGCCATAGAACTATAACTCCCAGCACAGAAAGTGAGGATGAAAGAGGCAGATCAGCAGAGTTTATTCCCAGATGTAGTCAAAGAGTTAGGAAGCCACCAGATAGGTTTGTTGTGACAAATGCAAGAGCTTGTTTAGCAGTGGAAGAGCCTGAAAGTTTTGAAGAGTTGGAAAGTTTGTCTAGAGAAGAACAGGAAAGATGGATTGATGCAATGGATGATGAGTTTGGTTGTCTGGTAAATAAAGATGTTTTTGAAGTTGTTGACAGACCCAAGGACAAGAAAGTAATTGGTTGTAAGTGGGTGTACAAAAAGAAAGAAATGCCAGATGGAAGTATTAAGTATAAAGCAAGGTTAGTAGCTAAGGGTTTTGCACAACAGCAGTATGAGAACTATGATAAGACATATTCTCCAACTGCAAAGCCAGAAAGCCTGAGAATGGTTCTAGCTGTAGCAGCAAAAAGAAATTTAGTTGTAGAACATTTTGATTTTGAAACAGCCTACTTGAATGCTAGTTTAGATGAAGAGATCTTTATGGAGCAGCCACAAGGTTTTGAAGAAAATAGTAGTCAGAAAGTTTATAAATTAAAGAAAGCATTGTATGGGTTAAAACAAAGTGCCAGAGCATGGAATTTGTGCATTAATGACGAATTAGTTAAGCTAGGATACAAAAGGAGCGTTGCAGATGCATGTGTCTATACAAAAGGAGACATAGTGTTAGTGATCTATGTAGATGATTTGTGCGTGGCAGCAAAGTCAAGACAGGAGATTGAATCAGTAAAAAAAGAGTTGTCTAAAAAGTTTGTTTTGAAGGATCTAGGTTTATTAAAGTCTTATTTAGGTATTGGTGTTGAGTGGACAGAAGAAGGACATTGTTTGTTAAGTCAGAGAAAGAAAATTGAAAATTTGATTGAAAAGTGTGGATCACAAAATGCTAAAATAGTAAGAACTCCAATGACAATTGGTTTCATATCTGAAAAATCATCTAGAGATTTTGAAGACAAGACTTTATTCAGGAGCATAATAGGATCTTTACAATTCATATCTTGCCACACCAGACCAGACATTTCATATGCTGTAAATGTATTGTCCAGAAGAGTTAATGATCCAAAAATTGAAGACTGGACAGCAGTAAAACACTTATTGAGATATTTGAAAGGAACTCTAGATAAGAAATTGATAATTAGAAACAGTCATTCAGATTTAGATTGCTATGTAGACAGTTCTTTTGCATCATAATTAGGAGACAAGAAGTCAGTTACAGGAATAATAATCAAGTACAGTGAAAGTCCAATAGTCTGGAGAAGTAGGAAACAAACAAATGTAGCGATAAGTACGATGGAAGCAGAATTCGCAGCTTTAAATGAGATAGTGAATGAGGTACAGTGGGTTGAGCAGTTATTGAATGATTTAAACGAAAGTAACAAGATACCAGTAGAAATTCTGGAAGATTCACAGTCATGCATAGCAATGGCTGAAGCTGAAAATTTGAAGAACAGAACAAAATATGTTGGAGTAAGATATCAAAATGTGCGAGACATGGTTCAGAAGGGTGAAATAGAATTGAGATATATAGAAACACAACACAACATAGCAGATTTGTTCACAAAAGCATTGACGGCGGAAAAACATGAAAGACTGACACAGATGGTTGGAATGACATTGTAAGACACATACAATATTTTATTTCGGAGGGGATTGTTAAGGAAAAAGCAACATGGGATATACAGTAATAGAAATAAAAATATTTATGTGAATGTCAAAGTGACTAAGCAGGAGCAATCAGGAAGATACACAGGTGAAAAAGATAATATAATTAAGAAGCCTTGAGAGCCAAGGACAAAGTTATAGAAGGTATATTGAGAACACCTGTGATAGATTGCAAACACCTGAGACTCATTAAGTTGTCAAGGTAAAGTGATGAAACACTTGGGTTGGTCTTAGGTATGGGATGATCTATGTGGACCAATCAAGATGTATGTACACACCCACTGGGTGGAAACTGACTGGTGGGTGGTGTCTAACAATGGCTATAAATTGCAATGTTTGCTAATGTACATTGTGGAGTAGTTTTGGAGATATTGTGAAGTGTAGAGATTGTGATTTGTAGGGCATATAGTATTTATGTATATAGTAGAATAAAGTAGATCTTTTATATAAGACTACTGAGTTGTCTGGTGTCTTGAGGGAAGATACAAGAACCAGAAGAATCCTGGAGAAGTTTGGAGACATCTCAGGAAGAAGAGTGAGAAGGCTTGGAGAGTTTGTCAGGGTCTTCAGCCTATTCTCTGAAACTCTGCTGCTTGGGAAAGAGGCATCAACCACTGATCAAAGCTGGTCAGCTCTGCTGCATAACAAGGTGGTGAGTTAGAGCCAGAGGTGAAGAGCTACAACTCCCATCATCCCTGACAAGGGAATCATGGGAATTGGTTTTTTTCTGAGACATTGAGCCTTCTCTATCAGAGAGCTCTGGTGCCACAATTCCCATGATTCCCTAACCCTAACCCTTAAAGTGGACTCAATTTGCACTATTTCTGGCAGTCTGCAACCCCCCTTAGGGCCTCGGCAGACGACTAATAAGGTCGTCTCCGAGGCAAGGAAGAGGAGGGGCAGCCGCACGAGTGGTGCTCCTTCCTCCTCCCGAGGTTGCCCTCGGAGCTGCCAGCCCTCCGCATGGCCGGTGCTCCGGGGGCAACCTCCCGCCGCAGCGTCCTCACATGCTGCAGTGAAAAAGCCAGGGAAAGTGCGCCCGACGTGTTTAGGACGCACTTTCCCTGACTTCTGAAAGGAGCACCAATTTAGCATTCCTTTCAGGGACGCCGGCGGTGCCCCACGATGCGGCTGCCGTGGTCCCGCGGTGCACCGTCCCAGGGCGTCCCGGACGCCCTGGTCTGCTTCCCCCTTTAGACAGCTTTAAAAAGGCTGTCAAGATGGATCTCTTCCGGCACGCCTTTCCTGATTCAATTCCTGGCCGAGGAGTGAGTTATTCCCCTCCCCCCCGCCAACTGGTTGCCACACTCAGCCACATTATTTACTGGTTGCGGACTGCCTATTAGATTGCTCTAAAGTTTATTGTTGTAAATTGTTAAAATTGTTTTAATTGTTTGTCTTAATTGTTTTAATTCTTACTATGTTCTTACTATGTACATGCTCAAAATGGAGGACACTTTGAAATTCATCCTGGACAGAAGGTTGAAGTATTGGGCATGTCCTGGAAAAGGAGGACTCTAGTCACCCTGGTGCTGCTGCATCATTCCTGTGGTTTCTATGTAACTGATACATGATATACAAGACCTTTTTTTGAGGGGGAGTCAGATAGGTAACTGGTCTATACACCCTTAAGGTACCAAACCCCTTCTAATCTTGGCAGCTAAGCAGGTTCACCCCAGGTTAGTAATTGGATGGAAGACCACCAACGAATACCAGGTGCAGTTAGCTATATTCAGAGGAAGGAACTGGACCACCTCTGAGTATTCCTTGCCTAAGAAAATGCTATGCAATTTATGGGGTCACCATAAGTCAACAGACAACCTGAAGGCACATGAAGACAAACATACACAGAGTGAGAAGTTTCAGCAATAGAATGTCATTCACTCAATCCAATAACATTTTGCAAAAGCAGTGTTGTATCAAGCTGCCTATGGTTATTAGACATATAATTGTTCCTACCTATGTCACACAAAGATTGGCCCATACTTTCTCTTGCTTCTCTCTGTCCCTGTGTATTGCCACATACTCTTTAGGTGCATCTAGTTAGAAATACCAATTGGATTTGGACAATTGCATTTAGCTTTAGTTGCTGGCATCCTGCTTTGCATTCTAAAATTACAGATCCATAACTGTTTCATATTCAGTAATGCTATGGATTTATGATCATGGCTCTATTTTCATGATCATAAATGCCACATGAAATCCACCTTAAACTCCTGGGAGCTACTACAAGCAACAGAGGCCTGTTGACTGGGGCACTTCAGCATGACATGCCCCCCACCCTTGCATCACAGTACAACAGAATCATAGAATTATAAAATCATAGAATGATAGAGTTGGAAGAGACCACAAAGGCCATCCAATCTAACCACCTGCCATGCAGGAAGACACAATCAAAGGACTCCTAACAGATGCCCATCAATGAAGAGAACCAAGATGCTAAAGTGCTCCACTTGTCTATGCTGCAAAACTCCATTGTATGAACCATCTCCCTGGAGTTTAAGGTGGGTTTCATGGGTCAATTCCTTAGATCATTCATAGCAGCATTTTTATTTTTGTAGCTGTGAATGTGATACAGGATTTCAGCCATGTTTATTTAACTCAGTCCCTGCATTTGAGTGAACAGAAAATCCAAAATCTTATCCATTATAGTGCAATAAATATGACACCGAGGGAGCATTGTATGTACCACAATCTATTTTCCAGTTCTTTTATAGAAATGAGGCCAGCACCCTTCAGGAGACATGTACAAGTGTAAGTGAAATGCAGGTTCTTTTTTCCTTTGGATGGAAATAGGGACAGTGCTCAGGGACAGTGCAGGGGACCCTAAGAGTACCACTGCAGGGAACAGCCACTGGTAAGCCTCGGAGGAGGTGTGGTGGTGGTGGTTGGTGACTCCTTGTTGAGGGGTACAGAAGCAGTGTTTGTGGGCCTGACAAGATGTCCTGGGAGGTGTGTTGTCTCCCTGGAGCAAAAATCTGTGATGTGACAGTGAGACTGACAGGACTTGTCAAGCCTACTGACCATTACCTCTTCCTCTTGGTCCATGTGGGAACCAATGATACTGCAAGGCACAGTCTTCAGAATATCAGAAGGGATTATAAGGCTTTGGGTAGGAAGCTGAAAGAGCTTGACGCACAAGTTGTTATCTTATCTCTTCTCCCAGTTAAAGGGCAAGGTTCTGGAAGGGAGAGGAAGATAGCAGAAATGAATAACTGGCTCCGTAGATGGTGCCGCCAAGAACGATTTGGATCATGGGCTGCAGTTCTGTGAGGGTGGACATCTAGCAAGAGATGGGCTGCATCTTACACCATTTTTGCCAGTAGTCTCAAACATTTCATCAGGCGGGCTTTAAACTGAGTCATGTTGGGGAGGGAGACAGTATCTTGGAAGGTATCTTGGAAGGCAGAGTACATCATGGGCTGGAAATAATAATCAAAGTGTTATAGAGGGAACAAGGCAAATGATGCAAGGTCCCAACAGTGGGAGGGAAAAACACACACACAGGCAGCAAGTGGGGAGGACCCATGCTCTTAGATGTCTCTATACTAATGCACACAGCATGGGAAATAAACAAGATGAACTTGAACTCCTAGTACAACAAAGCAAATATGATATAATAGGCATCACTGAAACCTATTGGGATGAGTCTCACAATTGGAATGTAGGAATAGAGGGGTATAACTTTTTAAAGAGAAATGGGCCAAACAGGAAAGGAAAAGGAATAGCATTATATATCAGGGATGTTTACACCTGTGAACATATTCAGGACTTAAATCCTGGAAACCAGGTGGAGAGCATCTGAATAAAAATTAAAGGGGAAGGAAACAACAGGGATGTTATTGTGGGAGTCTACTACAGACCCTCAAGTCAGACTGAGAAACTGGATGATGCCTTTCTAGAACAGATGACCATATACTCAGAAAGGAGAGATGTAGTAGTGATGGGTGTCTTCAACTATCCTGATATTTGCTGGAAGTCAAATTCAGCCAATACTTCAAGGTCTAGCAAATTCCTCACTTGCCTCAAAGACAATTTCTTTGTCCAAAAGGTAGAAGAGGCAACAAGGGGATCAGCTACTTTATATCTGATCCTAGCCAAAAGGATGACCTGGTCAATGGGATGCAAGTGGTGGGATCCTTAGGTGGGAGTGATCATGTTCTCCTGGAGTTTCTTATACAATGGAAAGGAGAAGATAGGCATAGTCAAACACTCATTGTAGACTTTAGGAGAGCTGATTTCAACAAACTTAGGGACACAGTAGGAATTATCCCATGGTCAGGAATAATAAAGGGGAAGGGAGTTCAGGATAGATGGGAGTTTCTCAAAAGGGAGATACTGAAGGCACAATCTCAAACTGTTCCAATGAGAAGGAAAAATGGGAGGTGTCTCAATAAACTGGGTTGGAAGATGAAAGAACTTTCAACTGAATTAAGTTTTAAACAGGAGATGTATAAAAAATGGAAAAGGGGCTAAATCACTAAAGAGGAATTCAAACAAATTGCTAGCATGTGTAGGGGCAAAGTCAGGAAAGCCAAAGCACAGAATGAGTTCAGGCTTGTTAGAGGGATTAAGGACAATAAAAAGGGCTTTCTTGGGTACATCCATAGCAAAAGAAAGAAAAAGGAAATGGTAGGGGCACTGTGCAGAGACAAGGGAGAAATTCTAATAGAGGACAGAAAAAAGTCAGAATTACTCAACACCTTCTTTGCCTCAGTCTTCTCACAAAAGGAAAAGGGTGTTGAGTAGTTCTGCCTTTGAGGAAAATGGAGCAGAGGACACGATAGGGGAAATGCAGCACAAAATAAGTAAAGAGGAAGTACAGAAATACCTGGTTAACCTAAATGAATTTAAGTCTCCAGAACTAGATGAACTACATCCAAGGATATTAAAAGAACTGACAAATGTAATCTCGGAGCCACTGGCAATAATCTTTGAGAACTCCTGGAGAACAGGAGAAGTCCCAGCAGACTGGAGGAGGGCAAACATTGTCCCCAATTTCAAAAAGAGCAAAAAGGAGGATCCTAAGAACTATCACCCAGTTAGTCTGACATCAGTACTGGGAAAGATTCTAGAACAGTTCATTAAACAGAGAGTCTGTGAACATTTAGAAGGGAATACTATAATCACTAAAAGTCAACTTGGGTTTCTCAAAAACAAGTCGTGCCAGACTAATCTGATCTCTTTTTTCTAATAAAATTACCAACTTGCTAGATGAAGGGAATGCGGTAGACATAGCATATCTTGATTTCAGTAAGGCTTTTGACAAGGTCCCCCATGATATTCTTACAAACAAGATAGTAAAATGTGGGTTAAACAATACAACTGTTAGGTGGATTAATAACTAATTGACTGATCGAACCCATGTCAGGGATGATGGGAGTTGTAGCTCTTCACCTCTGGCTCTAACTCACCACCTTGTTATGCAGCAGAGCTGACCAGTTTTGATCAGTGGTTGATGCTTCTTTCCCAAGCAGCAGATTTTCAGAGAATAGGCTGAAGACCCTGACAAACTCTCCAAGCCTTCTCACTCTTCTTCCTGAGATGTCTCTAAACTTCTCCAGGATTCTTCTGGCTCTTGTATCTTCCCTCAAGACACCAGACAACTCAGTAGTCTTATATAAAAGATCTACTTTATTCTACTATATATAAATACTGTATGCCCTACAAATCACAATCTCTACACTTCACAATATCTCCCAAACTACTCCACAATGTACATTAGCAAACATTGCAATTTATAGCCATTGTTAGTCACCACCCACTACTCAGTTTCCACCCAGTGGGTGTGTACATTCATTTTGATTGGTTTACATAGATCATCCCATACTTAAGACCAACCCAAGTATTTCATCACTTTACCTTGACCACTTAATGAATCTCAGGTGTTTGCAATCTATCACAGGTGTTCTCAATATACCTTCTATAACTTTGTCCTTGGCTCTCAAGGCTTCTTAATTATATTATCTTTTTCACCTGTGTATCTTCCTGATTGCTCCTGCTTAGTCACTTTGACATTCACATAAATATTTTTATTTCTATTACTGTATATCCCATGTTGCTTTTTCCTTAACAATCCAAAGGGTGCTCAACAATGGCTCCTCTTCATTCTGGAGAGAAGTGACCAGTGGGGAGCCGCAGGGTTCTGTCTTGGGCCCAGTGCTATTCAATATCTTTATCAATTACTTGGTTGAAGGAATAGGGGGCATGCTTCTCAAATTTGCAGATGACACCAAATTAGGAGGACTACCTAATACCCCAGAAGACAGGATGAAAATTCAAAATGACCTTAATAAATTAGAAAGCTGGGCCAAAGCTAACAAAATGAATTTCAAGACTGAAAAATGTAAGGTACTGCACTTAGGGCAAAAAAATGAAATGCATAGATATAAGATAGGAGACACCTGGCTTAATGAGATTATGAGTGAAAGAGATCTAGGAGTCCTAGTGGACCACAAGTTGAACATGAGTCAACAGTGTTATGCCACAGCTAAAAAGGCCAATGCAATTTTAGGCTCCATTAATAGAAGTATAGTATCTAGATCAAGGGAAGTAATAGTGCCACTGTATTCTGCCTTGGTTAGGCCCCACCTGGAATACTGTGTCCAGTTCTGGGCACCACAATTCAAAAAGGATGCTGAAAAACGTTCAGAGGAGGGCGACTAAAATGGTGAAGGGTCTGGAAACTACGTCCTACAAGGAATGACTTAGGGAACCAAGTATTTTTAGCCTGGAAAACAGATGGCTAAGAGGTGATATGATAGCCCTGTTTAGATATTTGAAAGGATGTCATATTGAGGAGGTGCTAGCTTGTTTTCTGCTGCTCCAGAGAATCGGACTCGGGACAACGGATGCAAAGTACAGGAAAAGCGATTCCACCTCAACAATAGGAGGAACTTCCTGACAGTTAGAGCTATTTCACATAAGAACACATTCTCTCAGAGTGTGGTGGAGTCTCCTTCTTTGGAGGTCTTTAAACAGAGGCTTGATGGCCATCTGTCAGGGATGGTTTGATTTTGAGTTCCTGCATGGCAGGGGTTTGCACTGGATGGCCCTTGTGGTCTCTTCCAACTCTATGATTCTATGATTCAAGCACATTAATCTGCACAATATGGTTGTTGTGTGCTTCCAAGTCATTTTTGACCTCTGGCCACCCTAAGGCAAGCCTAACTAGTTACCCCCAAACTATCTCCCATCCCAAATAATCTGGATAGCCACAGCAATAATCCCACTGGGTTGAAAGTGCTGCTGCTTAATGCCAGGTCAGTGAATGGTAAGACAGGTGCCATCCAGGACTTGATCCTAGACCAGGGGTAGGCAACCTTTCCCCTTTAAGGGCCGAGGGACTTCAGCTCCCAGAAGCCTCAGCCATGTTGGCCAATAGTCCCATGTTGGCCAATAGCTCTTGGGATTCTGGGAGCTGAAGTCCCTCAGCCCTTAAAGGGGAAAGGTTGCCTACCCCTGTCCTAGACTAACATGCTGATCTGGCCTGCATTATAGAGACCTGGTTGGATGAGGCGGGGGGGGGGGGGTAATCTCTATCATCTTTGCCCACTAGGATTTTCTGTGCAACAGCAGGAAAGACCTGGAGGACAGGGAGACAGAGTTCCTGTGGTCTACTGGGATAATATTGCCCTGACCAGGCATCCTATCCCTCAGTTTGCAGGGTTTGAGTGTGTTTATTTAAAGGTGGGCAGCCAGGACAGATTAGAGATTCTGTTGGTGTACCACCAACCCTTCTGCTCAACTGCCTCCCTGCGTGAGCTAGCTGAAGTTATCTCAGGAGTGGCACTGGAGTCTCCACAGCTTATATTGTTCCATGCCGAGGCTATCCTGTCAGAAGTAACTGAGGACTTCATGGCCGCCATGACAACCATAATGCTATTCCAACTGGTATTTGGCCCCACTCATGCTGCTGGGCACATTCTAGACATTTTGTTCTGTACAGGGGGGATGCTGGTGATCTGGGAATGGGGGGGGCCTTTCTACTGTTCCAAGTTTGGTCAGGTTTAGACTTGCTGGAACTCAGAGCATCTGCAGAGGTGGGGGAATTCATTAAGATGGTCCAATGACTCTTGGGGAATTTCCTGCTGCCTTAGCAGGTGGTCCTGTTGAAGCCCTGGTTGATCTCTTGAATGGAGAAATGACCAGGGCAATTGACATGATTGCTCCTAAGCATCCCATTTCATGGAGTGCCGCTAAACCAGCTCCCTGGTTTTCTAAGGAGTTGGCAGCAATGGAATAAACTAGATGGAGACTAGAGACCTCCATTCCATCCAGTGTCATCTGGGGGAGAGACACTAGGCCCAGCACCATCAGGCCTAGGGTAAGAAGAAGAGCCCTCCCTCCATTCCATCCAGTGTCATCAGGGGGAGAGACACTAGGCCCAGCACCTTCGGGCCTAGTGTAAGAAGAAGAGCCCTCCCTCCATTCCATCCAGTGTCATCTGGGGGAGAGACACTAGGCCCAGCACCATCAGGCCTAGTGTAAGAAGAAGAGCCCTCCCTCCATTCCATCCAGTGTCATCTGGGGGAGAGACACTAGGCCCAGCACCTTCGGGCCTAGTGTAAGAAGAAGAGCCCTCCCTCCATTCTATCCAGTGTCATCTGGGGGAGAGGACACTAGGCCCAGCACCATTGGGCCTAGAATAAGAAGGAGGGATGGGATTCGAATTTGATTTATCTGCTTGTTGTTTGGAAATGCTGTACGCCGCCCCGATTGCCTAGCAGAGGGGCGGGATATAAATAAAAATTATTATTATTATTATTAGAGTGACAGTGCCAGAAAACTTAGAACCATTCAACTGACCTGTTTCAAGTGGTCAGGAATCTGTTATGATCTGGTCCTGAGGAGAATGTAAGCCACTCAACAGCTTGCTATGAAGTATTTGCCCATCATTTTGCTGATAAAATCACTTGGATTTACTCTGACTTAGATGCTCATATATCAAATGAGGAGGGGTAGGTTCAAGCCTCTCTGGGTGGTAACAATGTTATTAAGTGTTATGCATTACATACCAACTGTAGTTGCTCACTTGCTTGGAGAGACAGGATAATGAATATTTAATATAACCTATTTGTTTCTAGTGAGAAGGTGGATGCAGAGCAGAATAGAGGGTAAATCCCAACACCACAACTGGGAGGGAATAATAATAATAATAATAATAATAATAATAATAATTATTATTATTATTATTATTATTATTATTTTTATTCCACCCCTCTGTTTAATGCAATGGAGGAGGCTTACAACATTAAAATATACATTTTATATCCCATAATCCCACCCACCCTTTAAAATGCTATTAAACAATGACAATTTAAAAACACACTTAAAATAATGATATAAATAGACAAATAAACAATAATTGCAGAAGAATCAGGGGAGCAGGTTGGGCTATCTCTTGATCTCCAGGATATCTATTCAGGAAAGGCCTGCCAGAAGAGGTCCATCTTAACAGCCTTTTTAAAGCTGTTCAAGGTGGTAATATGGCAGATCTCATCCAGCAGGCCATTCCATAATCTGGGAGCAGTTGCTGAAAAGGTTCTCTGGGCGGTTGCAGACAGTCTAGTTTTTATAGGTTGCAGCTGATTCCTCCACGAGGACTTGAATGTGCAGGGTGGGTTATAGGGACGAGGTGGTCCTGAAGATGATGATGATGATAATAATAATAATAATAATAATAATAATAATAATAATAATAATAATTTATTTGTATCCCGCCCCTCTGAGACCAATCGGGGCGGCTCGCAATATTAAAATACAATATATCCAAGCCCTATTCCCTCCCTCCCCTTAAAACAATATTAAATCAAATCAGAATTAAAACAACAAATTAAAACAACAGCATACAATACATGTAGATATGGCCACGAGTATCTACAATAGTAGTATCGGGGTACAGCAGTATTATCTTTAAGCTAGGAGGACTTTAGAGGACTCTCCTAGGAGGTTCCTGAGGCCAGGATGGTCTATTCTGGAAAGACCTGCCAGAAGAGATCTGTCTTGACAGCCTTTTTAAAGCTGTCTAAAGATGTCAATTGACGGATCTCATCCCGCAGGCCATTCCACAGTCTGGGGGTGACAACCCAAAAAGCCCTCTGGGAGGTAGCCCCAAGCCTAGCTTTTTGTGGCTGCAGCAGATTCCTCCCAGAGGATCGGAGTGCACGGGGAGGATTATAGGGGAGAAGGTGGTCCCTGAGATAGTTTGGACCCAAGCCATTTAGGGCTTTAAAGGTGAAAACCAACACCTTGTACTGGGCCCAAAAATTTATGGGCAGCCAGTGGAGGGACCTTAAGACCAGAGTGATATGGTCCCTCCTAGTTGTTCCAGATACTAATCTGGCTGCCATATTCTGTACTAACTGTAGTTTCCAAACCAAGCACGAGGGTAGCCCCATGTAGAGTGCATCGCAGAAATCTAGACATGAGGTCACCAGCATGTGTACAACAGTCTCAAGATCCCTTACTTCCAGAAAAGGGCGCAGCTGGCGTATCAGCCGAAGCTGGTAACAGGTGCTTCTGGCCGTCGCATTCACCTGATTCGTCATCAGGAGAGACGAGTCAAGGAGCACCCCCAGACTGCGAACACAGTCACTGGAGGAGAGTGTGACCCCATCCAGGACTGGAGGTTGCAGCCCAATTCTTGGTTTTGGAACCATAGATAGGTTGGACCCATGCCATTTAGGACTTTGAAGGTGATAATCAACACCTTGTACTGGGCCCAGAAACTAATGGGCAGCCAGTGAAGTGATCTTAAGATCGGTATTATATGGTCTCTTCTAGATATTCCTGAGGCCAGCCTGACTGCCATATTCTGTACTAGTTGAAGTTTCCGGACCAAGTACAAGGGTAGCCCCATGTAGAGCACATTACAGAAATCAACACGAGAAGTTACCAGCACATGCACCACAGTTTCAAGGTCCCTAACTTCCAGGAAATGGTGCAGCTGGCATATCAGCTGAAGCTGATAACAGGCACTCCTGACCATCACATTTCCCTGATTTATCATCTGGAGCAATGGATCCAGAAGCACCACCAGACTGCGAACACAGTCTTTAGAGGAGAGTGTGATCCCATCCAGGACTGGAGGTTGCATCCCAATACCTGTTTTCGGGGCCACTATTGTAAGTACCTCTGTTTTATCTGGATTCAGTCTCAATCTGTTTTTCCTCATCCAGTCCACTACTGCCTTAAGACAACCATTGAGAGAAGAATCAAAGCTGACGACTGAGACATGGAGAAATAGATCTGGGTGTCATCAGAGTACTGATAACACCCCACCCCATGTCTCTGGATGATCTCTCCCAGCAGCTTCATATATATATATATTGAACAGCATCGGGGACAGAATGGTGCCTTATGGGATGTCACATTTAAGCTCTTTCCTTGTAGAATGACTGTCCCTGAGCATCACCCTCTGGAATCTGCCCGAGAGGAAGGATGGAACCATTGCAATGCAGTGCCTCCAATTCCTAACCTTCTCAGGTGATCCAAGAGGATATCATGATCTATTTTATTGTATCAAAAGCTGCTGAAAGGTCCAATAACACCAACAAGGTCACACTACCCCAGGCAATGTTGAGGAAAATGCAACATGGGACATACAGTAATAGAAATAAAATATGTATGTGATAGTCACAGTGACTAAGCAGGAACAATCCTGAAGCTACACAGGTGAAAAGGATAATGTAATTTGGAAGCCTTGAGAGCCAAGGACAAAGTTATAGAGTGTATATTGAAAACACCTGTTATAGATTGCAAACACCTGAGATTCATTAAGTAGTCAAGGTAAAATGATGAAATACTTGGGTTGGTCTTAAGTATGGGATGATCTATGTAAACCAATCAAAATGAATGTACACGCCCACTGGGTGGAAACTGACTAGTGGGTGGTGACTAACAATGGCTATAAGTGCAATGTTTGCCAATGCATAGTGTGGAGTAGTTTTGGAGATATTGTGAAGTGTAGAGATTGTGATTTGTAGGGCATATAGTATTTATGTATATAGTAGAATAAAGTAGATCTTTTATATAAGACTACTGAGTTGTCTGGTGTCTTGAGGGAAGATACAAGAGCCAGAAGAATCCTGGAGAAGTTTAGAGACATCTCAGGAAGAAGAGTGAGAAGGCTTGGAGAGTTTGTCAGGGTCTTCAGCCTATTCTCTGAAACTCTGCTGCTTGGGAAAGAGGCATCAACCACTGATCAAAGCTGGTCAGCTCTGCTGCATAACATGGTGGTGAGTTAGAGCCAGAGGTGAAGAGCTACAACTCCCATCATCCCTGACAGGCAATGCCCAGACCCTTTCATTTTAAAGTTTTAGGCATGTGCCAAAATCCTAGCTGTTCAGAGAGGGCTTTAGATGAACACTTCCTCCACCTTGTAGTGGATATGTTATAATCGTTTTTCTTTTTGTTTTAAACTTGGGTTTGGGGGGTTATGATCTAGTGATCTGAAGCTTTTGCTTTTATTTTTATGATGTATTTTTTTTATGAGGGATGCAGTAGTTCAAGGGGTTAAGACGCTGACTCTCAAAAGACAGAAGCATAAGGAGCAGTCTAGCAATTTAAGACCTTGTTCTTGAATAGACCAATATCCTTCTAGCTAGAGGCTGTTTTGTGACTTTGTAGGTAGCATCTTCAACACAGTTTAAATAAGTTAGCAAGACCGATAAAGAGTAATTTTATCTTACTTCTCTCTTAATTGGCTTTCTTCTTCTTCCATCATAGCATGAAAACATCAAACTTCTTTGAAGCATTTTTTTCTACAAAAGTTTCAGCTTTCAGACTTTTTTTTTTAAAATTAAAATACAGTAAGTTTTGAGTTCAAGATGGTGAGGAAAAGGTATACATCTCTGAAAGAGGTGGCCATTTTAGTCTATAGGAACATCAAATAATACAGTCTTTTGGTACCTTAAAAATAATAACATTCATAATGGTAAAAACATTTGTAGGCTAGAACCCAGATGCAAGACACTGGTGTTTTTAAAAGTCAACCTTAAATTATAAGAGTATAGTATCCATGAAACTTATTCTCGTCTAATCGCCTAATTTTGGAACTCAGCCTTGTTATTCTAGAACACTTTAGATTGGCAGGTTTGCAAAAGAATCTCATGGAACTTTTCTGCTGGAAGAGGTAGAAACAAAACACATCCCTTGATTCTGAGTTAAAAGCAGATAGCCAGCACTAACCAAAGCACTCTGAAAATTTTATGCTTGAAAAAGAGACTCTTGCACCAGGACTGACCTGATTCCACTGAGACCTGAAAAACTACTGACATTCACAAAATGCATAAACACATTACTTTGTAGCAGAGACGTTTCCTCATATCTCATTGTCCTCTTTTCCACTTGTAAATTAGTAAAGCATCCTGTGTCTCACCCCCCCACACAAAATGTGTGTGTGTGTGTGTGAACAGACTATTGGTATACTTCCTTCCATGTCCAGTCTTTTGCTTCCAATACAGATATGTTTCCTACATATGATATTTGTAAACCCTTGGGAACAAATTCCTTCTAGATGTCCCAGCTTTGGGTAGTATTCATAGTATTTAATCAGAAGCCTGTACCCTAGGGATGGGCAACTTCTGGGGGTTCTAGGCTCACATTGCTTTCACCCAATCCAGCAAAGACCACATACATACTGCTTCTACATTGGTGAAATTTGGAAGCACAAAGTGACAAGCCTCCATTGAAACACAGAGTTCTTCCTCAAAACAAGACACATGGTTTGCATGCATCATGTTTGGAAGTGGTTAGTACCTCCATGAAGGTCATCGGCTAAGGCGACTATGGCAGTCTCAACTCCATATCCATTTTGTGCAGGAAGCAGTGTTTGCTTCACAAGAAACATGCCATTTGGAGAAAACAGGAGTTTGTGAGGGTAGGGAAAGATATGTGTTTTTCTCCATAGAATTATTCAGCTACAGCAGTATGAGAAATTTGAATACAAGGAGAAAATTGTGAAAAATTCCCACTGATTTATTATTCTTCCAGACAGAGTTTCCTAACTGTTGAGAAATGCCTTTTTAAATAACTGAATAGAAATAATAACTAATATTATAGTTTTTTGTGGGTTTTTCGGGCTGTGTGGCCATGTTCTAGAAGAGTTTCTTTCTGACGTTTCACCAGCATCTGTGGTCGGCATCTTCAAAGAAATAACTAATATTATTTTCATCCCAACCAAAAACTCTGACTTTTGTTCCAAAGAGGAAACATGGAGTATAAAATATGGTGTACTATGCAAAGCTGGGACATCTAGAAGGAATGTCTGTTACCTTTTACTACAATCTTTACCACACCTCCTTTGGTTCATGTGCCATATTTCAGTTCATTCATTCATTCATTTGTATCCTACAGTTTCCTCAATACTGGAATTCAAGGAACCAGAATTTCAAGGAACCAGAATTTCTCTGTCATGTGAAAGTGGTGACACAGCAGATAAAGTTTGGTTTAATTTAACATTTTACAGTATCATGCACCTGGGCTATTTATAGAATTAAAATTTGTTTTAAAAGATTTTTTCTTCAGCGCTTCTGCATATGACATATGCTGTGACATGTTTCGTAGCTAGAAAAGGTCAGCTGCTGCAAATAGGCTCCTACAATGATTTAAGCATCAGCAACATGATTTCTAAGAAATTTGGCACACATTTATCTCTGGCTGTTTGACAGATACTACTAAGTCAATTGATGGTGACCTTTTACATGTAATCTAATGGGCAAGATATGTATTCCCCCACTTTCACTCCTTGTTGTCAAATCCTAACAAGGAGTGAAAAGAGAGCAAGATGAATCCCTTTCCACACCAAGTCCCCAGCTGGGATGTGAAATGGAATTAGGTAGTTGATTTTAAGCTATGATATGGACCTGCCAGCAGAAAAGAGTTTCACCTTGTGCTTACCTTGTTGTGAAAGTATTAGTGTCCAAGGCAGAATCATTCCTAGATATTCTGCTGCCTAAAGCCAAGCAGGGAAAGTTGTTAGAGGATTCCTGAACTTGGATGAAGATGAGGAGAAAAGATGCTGAGAAATGTTGTGTACATAAAGTAGGTGGATATGGTGAGACCAGCCATGGGCTCAGAAGGCAGACTGAACATCCATTTCTTTGAATCAGTGCATATTTTGACTTCTGTTTCTAAAAAGAAAGGTCCTGTATTGTGATGAAAAAGGAATCAGAAATATAGCAAACAATGCAAATGCATATGAATTCATTAACACAAATAGACAGGTGCTGACTAAGGGGGGATGCAGACAAGGGCGTCGGAGACGCCCTGGTCCGGACCGCCGCCGGAGTTCAGCCTCCGGACGGCGGCGCATCCCCGGCGCACCTAAAAGGACCGCCAAAATGGCGATCCTTTTAGATTCTGCCGAAAGTGCGCCCTAACAGCGGCAGGCGCACTTTCGGCGGCTCAAACGCTGCGGCGCGTTCGGCTGCCGTGGCGTGAGGGCAACCGGGAGTCGCCGGCCGTGTGGACGGCCGGCGCTTCCGGGTGCGCCCTCAGGAAGAGGAAGAGCCGCCGAACGTGCGGTGGCTCCTCCTCTTCCGGGCCTCGGAGACGGCGCAATTAGCCGTCTGCCGAGGCCCTAAGATGAGAAATGTGAAACTTGCATTTATTATATCTGTCATTATTTAGTAAGACATTCAAAGACAAATTATTTCCTTCCCTGCTTTATTTTACTTTCTCTGTTCCATTTAGATTCCAGATACATGGGAAATTAGAGTTAGTTCTTGGATTCAATGAAGACAGATTGAAAACGAATAACAGAATGCAATGAACTATAAATTGGCTTCAGTTTAATTTTTTTTTTCTTATGAACGACAGGCGCTTGTACAAATCTTTCAAAGGTAAGTGAACACTAAATTTAATAAAAGGTAGCATTCAAGCTAGACACCCAAAGGGGGCAAGCACTTTTCAAAGTCAAGTGGTTATGTGAAAAAGAAAACTACAGGATTTATCTGATTATATTCAAAGCTGAGCTATACTATACTCAAAAACAGTACAGCACACTTGCGTCATAGGCGGGCTCACCATACGCAGACTCAAGGTCACGTGGACAGCGAGTCCTGGATCTTTTAATCATAGAATCATAGAATCATAGAATTGGAAGAGACCACAAGGGCCATCCAGTCCAACCTCCTGCCATGCAGGAAATCACAATCAAAGCAACCCTGACAGATGGCCATCCAGCCTCTGTTTAAAGATCTCCAAGGAAGGAGACTCCACCACACTCCGAAGGAGTGTGTTCCACTGTCAAACAGCTCTTACTGTGAGGAAATTCCTCCTAATGTTGAAGTGGAATTTCTTTTCCTGCAGCTTGCATTCATTGTTCCATGTTCTAGTATTTGAAGCAGCAGAAAACAAGCTTTCTCCATCCTCAATGTGATACTTAAACAGGGCTATCATATCACAACTTAACCATCTCATCCCCAGGCTAAACATATCTAGCTCTCTAAGGGCCTTTGCAGACTGCCAGAAATAGTGCAAATTGAGTCCACTTTAACTGCCCTGACTGAGTGCTAATCATGGGAACTGTAGTTTATTGTGGCACCAGAGCTCTCTGACAGACAAGGCTCAATGTCTCAGAAAAAAAATACAGTCCCCATGATTCCCTAGCACTGAGCCAGGGCAGTTAAAGTGGACTCAATTTGCACTATTTCTAGCAGTCTGCAAAGGCTAATGCATCTTTCCTCATAAGGCATGGTTTCCAGATCCTTTACCATTTTGGTCACCCTCCTCTGGACACGCTCCAGTTTGTCAACATCCTTTTTGAATTGTGGCGCCCAGAACTGACCAAACCAGAACAGAGTAGCACTATTACTTCCCTTGGTCTAGATACTATACTTCTATTGATGCAGCCTAAAATCTCATTGGGCTTTTTAGCTGCCACATCACACTGTTAACTCAAGTACAACTTGTGGTCTATTAGGACTCCTAGATCCCTTTCAGAATGATGCACATGCCTGTGGTGTGTGCACAGCATGGTGCACAAAAGCGCACCACCATTGCAATCAATGGAACTTGAGGTCCCAAAGTATTTTCCTTAAATGGGGAGGGGGGGGGCGGAATGAATCCTCTGTATAAAACATGGGTCCACTGTATTGGACAACAACATGGTGACTAAACAAATGAATCTACTATAAAATGGTCTTTTATTTATTTGGTCTTTTCTTTGTGTGTGTGTGCATGTACACACACACAAACACCTGTGTTGTGGAGAGTGAGTATTACAGACAAGTAACTGTACAACTCTGGAGTAATTTTCTCCACCACATAAATCCATTTTTGGGATGCAACTTTCAGAAGCTCTAGCCAATATAACCAACAGTGAAGAATAATGAGAGATATAATCCAGTATCTAGAGGTCCTCATGATTTCCATCTTTGCTGTAAATTGTCCAACAAAAATTATGGAGTTAAGTAGATCTAACAGCTGTCTTTCCTAAAGGGTTTTCTTGGTGAAATGGTCTTGCAAGGAGGGATACTTTTTCCTATCTTCCTTCCTTCCGTTTTTTTTTTTTTTTTTTTACACAATGCTGACAAGTGTCAACTATGGTAACACTATTGTTCTCTCTGTGAGAATTGACTTCAGTGTCACCCACCACTACTGCAGCAGCCCAGTGCTGTTCCTATATTTTATGCCTGTTATTTCCTTCTTCCCTCCCTCCATTCTCTTTTCCCTTTCCTTTTTACACTCCTAGATGTTTTCCCTCCTTCAGTTCCCTCCTTCAATTCTCTTTTCTCTTTCCTTTTCACACTCCTAGATGCTTTTCCCACTCTCCTCTTCACCGCCTCCTGCTTTGTTCTCATCAGTGGCACCAATGGTCTTCTGGTCTTCTTGTTGGAGAGGGCCCTGATGTTACTGGGCTGCAGCTTTGAAGCCTCCCTTTTTGTCTGTTGCCCTTCTAGCCTGGGGGAGGGGAGGCTCTGATGTACCTGGGCTCCCAAGCCTGCCTCTTTGTCCCTCTGGATGACAGTGCCCTTCTGGTATCACCGGGGGTGGGGGGGGGAGGCTTTGATGTACCTGGACTTCCAAGCCTGCTTCCTTGTCCCTCGGGATGGCAGCGCCCTTCTGGTCTTACAGGGGAGGGAAGGCTTTGATGTACCTGGTCTCCCACGCCTGCCTTTTTGTCCCTCTGGATGGCAGCACCCTTCTGGTTTCACAGGGGAGAGGAGGCTTTGATGTACCTGGGCACCCAAGCCTGTTTCTTTGTCCCTCTGGACAGCAGCACCCTTCAGATCTACACTACACATGTAATTGGAACATGGAATGTGAGAAGCATGAGCCAGGGAAAGCTAGACATAGGGGCTATGCAGATGGGCGGCTCTGGGACACCCCTGCTAGCCACAGACTGGGGCTGCGGCAACCACATGCCATGGCTCTGATCCTTCCTTTTGCCACCCCTGAAAGAGCAACAAAATGCCGCCCCTTTCAGGGGAGGAAAAAGGCTGCTCTAAGAGCTGGCACACGGCTCTTTAGCACACTTTCCGGCACAGTGTGTCAAAACTGTTAGGTTTAAATGGGATATAGAGTCAATGTTAAAATGTTGAAATGTAAAAGATGTGTGTCTGTATTTTTCCTTGCTGTGAAAAGTTGTTTTTGCTGAAGCCAGACTCAGTTATCAGCCCAGGTGTGTTCTTAGCCCAAAACAAGGAGCTAACAAGCTTCAATTCTGTGAGAAAGAGATTTTGTTTATATTGAGGTTTTTGTCAACATGGAATTGTTATGGGAAATGTAGTCACATGATTTGTTATGGTAATTAAAGGTTGGGCTAAAGCACATCATGTTTTATCACCCAATCAGGTTGTAAAGGCTACACGCAAAAGGGTGGAGAATTGGGGGGCTGAGAGCTGGGAATTAGAAAGCTACTCACTTGCTTTTTAACTTTTGAACTGTAATGAACTAATTAAACTTTTCTCCTGGTGATGCTACTCATCAACTTTGCATCATGTAGCATTTAGGCATTATTCCTGTTTAGCCTTCTGGCTAAAGTGAAGCTATTATTATTATTATTATTATTATTATTATTATTATTATTATTTGCTTTTGCTTTGGTGTTTGGTTTTAAAATGACTGTTTACAACACTTCATCAACATCAATTTCTAACAAAAACACTGCGCCGGAAGGGCGTCCTGACACCGCACACCATGTGTAATGGTGTGCGGCATCAGGATGGCATCAGCATGGGGTTGGGGCAGCCGGCGTGCAGCAGCCCCACCCCATCTCTCCCTCCAGGCCAGCCCTTTGGGCTGGTCTGCAGAGGCCCATAGTAAAGAAGGGAATGGAACACATGAATATAGCAATATTGGGAGGGAGGGAGTTAAAATGGACAGGAATGGGTCACTTTGACTCAAGGCTTGAACAGACTGCCAGAAATAATCCAGTTTAAGACCACTGTAACTGCCCTGGCTCAATGCTAAGGAATCATGAGAACTGTAGTTTTTTTCTGAGACATTGAGCCTTCTCTGTCAGGGAGTCACAATCAACTACAGTTCCCATGATTCTCTAGTACTGAGCCAGGGCAATTAAAGTGGTCTCAAGATGGATGATTTCTGGCAGTCTATTCAGGCCAACAACTATACAGTAATATACAGGGAAAAAAAACAAGAAGAAATGGGATGGGTTTAATACTAAGAAAAGATATAGCTAGAGCACTCAAAAGATAAAACTCAAAATCAGACCATATATTATCAATAAGGCTTCAGCTGAGTTTATAAACATCACAATAATCCAGGTATGTGCACCAACCACAGATGCAGATGAACAGGAAATTGAGAGCTGCTATGATGCAGTCCAGGAAGAAATTGACAACATACTATCACAAGATTTCAAACTAATCATTGGAGATTTGAATGCTAAAGTTGGCAACAAAGAAGAACCAAAAACAGTAGGAAGATTTGGCTTAGGAATAAGAAACAAAACAGGAAAGTGTCTGATAGAATTCTGTGAAGCCAATAATCTATTCATTGCAAATACCTGCTTCATACAACCAGATAAGATACTGCACACCTGGACCTCACCAGATGGTAAACACAAAAACCAGATAGACTACATAATTGGAAGTAGAAGATGGAGAAACTCTATCCCTGTGGCCAAAACCAGACCAGGAGCTGATTGTTGCACAGACCACAAACTGTTCAACAAAAATCAGAGTTAAGCTAAAGAAGAAATCCAAAACCATCATTATACCAAAATATGACTTGAATAACATTTCAGATGAAGTGAAGGACAATGTAAGAAACAGATTTGAACTATTGAGTATAATTGACTGGGAACCTGAAGAACTGTGGACAGAAGTCAAAGACATAATTAAGGATAAATGCAAGAAAACACTAATAGTGGCCAAAAAGGGGGACTTCCAGCAGGATGGCATGGCGACCGGTCCAGTGTGAAAGGCTTTCCACTGGATTACCAGGCGGGGAAGAGGGGACCGTAGGATCCCCTTGCATCTGCTCCACGGGAGTGAAGCAGATATAGTTGGGGCTCGATTGGAATCGGAACGGATTCCCTAGAACTCCCAGAAGTGGGAATTCGGTGGGGAGAAGTTCCGATTCGAAGAGCAGCCAGCCCCGCTTGGGCACCTTTGGGCATTTAGCCCTGCCACCGTCTTTTTAAGAAGGAGGGAGAGGAAACAGGAACGTAAGAAGAAATAAATTGAAAACTGTGAGTACATTCAATTTATCCATAAGAGGATCCTTGCGGAAAGGAAAAAGATCTTGGGAATATTGAAGTATTGAACTTAGACTTTAAAAAAAGGCAGCCCGAGTACTAAAAATAACATCGACTTAGGGCTGCTAAAAATATACGAGTGGAGCGTTTCACTGCAGCAGAAGCCAAATTGGGAAGATAAAGAAAGGGAGATTGCCTGAAATTAGGGAAAATATTAAATTTTTTACTGGTGGTTTTGAACGGATTTATGAATTGTAAGGAAGTAATTTCTACACAAAGAGAAAGGAGGAAGACAGGAAGGGCGCCGGCTGAAAATGGAGCCTGGCTGCTATTAACGGCAACAGAGAGTGAAGCCGGAGTTGGAGTGGAGGAGCTAAAAATGGCTGTAGCCGAAAATAACAGAGTATGAGTTTTGATGAATAAAATTGAGAGAAAGAAGCGACGGAAGGAGGACAGGGAAGGAGACGACGAGAGAAAATTAACATTTAACCCAGGTTTGATGTTAAAAGTAGAGAAATTTAAAGTATAGGATCAAGGTTTGGATAAGATTAAAGAAAGGAACGACGGAAGGAGGACTGGGGAGGAGACATCGAGAATGGCTTATTACTGGGGTTCAAAGCATATTTAGCAAAGAGAAAGCTGACCCAAAATAACCTAGATTTGTTGGATCCGGAATAAAGACTAAGGAAGAGAAAGAAAACGACGGAAGGAGGATGGTGGAGGGGACATCGTAACTGAATTTTTTTTTATTAGAAACAAGGAAGACGAGGTTGGGAAAGTCAAGATTAAGAGAGCACAAGAGGGTCGCCTCTACTTTTCCTTCTTTTTTGTTGTTGTTGTGGTTGTTATGGCAAACCTTTGAAACTAAAGGCAAGGCTTGAGTTATTCGCTGCGAAGGACAAGCAGGAAACTTTTTATTTTTAATAGAGTGACGTGACCTTGTTGAGCTAGTCTGATCTTACGCTTCTAGTGGCTTTTTTTATTTTTGACCCTCTTTGGAAAGCGACTTTTTAATAAATAGATAGTATTATTATTATCACCGCAATTATTAATGACAGATTAGTGTTTTGTAGCTGGGGGATTTTATATAGTAGCCATTAAATTTTTGTTATAAGGACATATTGGTAATAAGGATATTTTGGATTTGATTATTGTTTTATTGTGGTTTTTCTCTTTTTTGTATAATTGTTATTTTCATATTTTTATATAATTTTTATAAGGGAAATATAGGAGATATATTTTGATAGATCTGGTTTATTATATAACAATATAAAGGCAGTATTGCATAATAATAATAAGGTTGGAGTAAAAAGAACATTATCAATATGGCAACAGGAGGGAAAAAACAAACAAGCATACCTGCCCCCACACAAAGAAGGGGTTCAACAGAGATGGGGGCCAAAGATTTAATGCAGACTCTTTTGGAAGAATTTCAAAAGATGAGAGAAGAGCTAAGATCAGAGATGAAAGCAGAATTGAAACACTCAAGAAAAGAAGTTAAAGAGGAATTACATAAGGAATTGGAGGGATTTGGAGGCAAACTAGAAAAAATTGCTGGAGAGATGGAAAAAATTAAAGGAGAGGTAGAGAACATTAAGGGAGAAACAGAAGACCTCAAAAAAACAACGCAAGAACTAAAAGAGGTACAACAAAGAGAGAAGAATATAAATTTAATTCAAGAGGTCCGTCATAGGGAGAAAAGTCTGAAGCTTAGAGGGGTACCAGAAGTACTAAATCAGAATTTGCAAGACAATATAATAATGGCCTTGGCGGAATTCATCAACATCCCAAAGGAAGAGATTTGGAGAGATACGCATAAAATTTTTCGAATTAATTCAAGGATAGCGAGAGAGAAAAATTTACCAAGAGATGTTTTGGTATCATTTATAAGAACAAAATATAAAGATACAATAATTCAAAAAAGCTATCAAGAGGATTTAATGATCGATGGAAGAAATGTAAAGATTTTTAAAGATGTCCCTATGGAAATTTTACGGCGGAGACAAGAATATAAATTTTTGACAACAGAACTAATAAAAAGAGGAATAAGGTTTTCATGGGACAGGATTGAGGGACTAGCGCTAACATATAAACAAAAGAGAATAAGAATAAACTCGATAGAGAAGGCAAGAGAATTTTTTGAGAAAATTGAAAACAACCAAAAGGGATGAGAAGAAAGAGGAGTCACCCAAAGAACAAAGAATGAAAACAAGAGCAGCTACAAAAGAAGAAATGAGACGGGATTATCCAGATATTGATGTAGAGGAAGAAGATGGAGACACAGACTTAGGTATAGAACCAGGAGGAGGACTCCCACAGGAAGGAAGTGATCTATCAGAAGAAGGAAGCCTGGAGGAAGAAGGATTAGAATTAAAGACTGTAGAATAAATAATTTAAATTAAAATAATATGGCAACGGATATAAAAATAATTTCATGGAACGTAAAAGGAATAAATTCGAAATATAAGAGAAGTAAAATATTTCATTATTTACAAAAGAAAAAGCCACAGGTTATCTGTTTACAGGAAACAAAAATAAGGAAACAAGATGTTAATTATTTGAAAAATCCAAAATTTGGTCAACTATTTGTTTCAGCGGCTGAGAAAAAGAAAGGAGGAATAGCATTATATGTTCAGGACAGATATAAGGCCAAGGAGATTATAAATGACAATGAAGGACACTATATTGGAATAGAAGTTCAAATGGAGGAAAGAAGATATTTGATGATCGGAATTTACAGCCCAATAGAAAAACAAGTGGATTTTTATAAGAAGATAAATGAAGAATTACAGAAACTGGAAAAAGAAAATTACAATTTGATTTTGTTGGGAGACTTGAATGGAGTTTTGGATCCGAAGAAAGATAGATCACTTTTAAAGAAGAAAAAAATGAAAACATATGGGAAATTACCAACTACTTTTTTTGATCTAGTAGAACAACAAAATGTAAAAGATGTGTGGTCAAGCCTATATCCTCAAGCAAAGGGTTTTACTTTCTTCTCAGAAAGCCACAAGTCAGCTTCAAGAATAGACATGTTTTTGGTTTCACAGAATTTAATCACTCAAACAATAAGTATGGAGATTCTGCCAAGGTCAATTTCAGATCACAACCCGATTATGTTATATATGAAGGATTTGAAGAAGAAAGAATACAGATGGAAGCTAAACGACACAATAATACAGGAAAAAGAATATAAAAAGAAGATGAAGGAAATGTTAAAGGACTATTTTAAGATAAATAAAACAGAAGAGGTGAAAGCCAAAACAATATGGGACGCAAGCAAAGCAGTTATGAGAGGACTTTTAATACAGAGAGGAGCGGAAGTGAAAAGATTAAAAGATGGGAAATTAAAGAAGTGGAAAGAAAGTTGAGTACGGATCCGACAAACGATGTGTTGGATAAAAGAATGAAGTGGTTGAAAAAACAATTGGATAATATTTTAACAGAAGAAATAACTAAGAAGGTGAAGTTTATAAAACAAAGGAATTTTGAATCAGCTAATAAAATAGGAAAATGGCTTTCTTATAGATTGAAAAAAGAAAAACAAAAAAGAATGATAACCAAAATAAAAAGTGAAGACAAAATATACCATTTGCAAGAAGACATTCAAAATATATTTCGAAATTTTTATTCTGCATTATATAAAAAGGAAGAAATCAAAATTGAAGATATTAAAAACTATTTGGAAACACAGGACATAATAAAGATTTCTGATGAACAGAGGGAAATTATAAACGCAGAATTTACTGAAAAAGAGCTTGAAATGGTGATAAGTAGGATTAAGAAAGATAAAGCTCCAGGTCCGGATGGATTCACAGCACAATATTACAAAACTTTTTATGAAGAACTGAAAAAACCATTGTTGGAAACGTTAAATAAGATTACAAGTGAAGGAATTCCGGACACGTGGAAAAAGGCAAATATCACTTTGATTCCCAAAGAGGGTAAAGATGAGATGGATGTTAAAAATTATAGACCAATATCACTACTTAATACGGATTACAAAATATTTGCTTTGATTTTGGCGGAGAGATTAAAAAAGGTATTGGTTAACCAAATAAAAGAGGAGCAGACAGGATTTCTTCCAGGAAGACAACTGAAAGATAACTTAAGAAATATAATAAATATAATAGAGTATTATGAAAAGAATAATGACAAGAAATTAGCTTTAATGTTTTTAGATGCAGAAAAAGCATTTGACAATGTTAACTGGACTTTTATGTTGGAAATAGTAGAAAAGATGGAGTTGGGAAATAATTTTTGCAAATGGCTAAAGGAAATCTATAAAGATCAAACAGCTAAATTAATAGTAAACGGGAACACCTCAGAAGAAATAAACATAATGAAAGGAACACAACAAGGATGTCTTCTTTCACCACTTTTGTTTATAATGGTTCTAGAAGTGCTGTTAAATAATATAAGGGGAAGTGATCAATTGAGAGGTTTGAAACTGGGAGGAAGATAATACAAAGTAAGAGCTTTTGCGGACGATCTGGTTCTGATTTTGGAAGACCCGCTAATACAGACTGAAATAGTAATGAAAACATTGCTGGATTTTGGGGAGGTAGCGGGCTTCAAAATAAACTATGATAAGACAACGATTTTGACAAAAAATATGACAAAAATAGAGAAAATGGAGTTAGAAAATAGAACAAATTGTAAAATCAGAAAAAAGACAAAATATTTGGGAATATGGTTAACAGAAAGAAATTTAGATTTATTTGATAATAATTACAAAACGAAATGGTCTGAAATAAAAGAAGAAATGAACATTTGGTCAAAATTGAATTTATCTTTATTTGGAAGAATAGAAGCAATTAAAATGATGATTTTGCCAAAGATGAACTTTTTATTTCAATGTATTCCAATTATACATAACAAAAAACCTTTTAATGAGTGGCATAAAGATTTAAGGAATTTTATTTGGAAAAATAAAAAAGCAAGGGTAAATTGGAAAACCATGACAAGAAATAAGAAAGATGGAGGAAGGAATGTACCTGATTTGGAATTGTATCATAAAGCAAATGTATTAGATTGGATATCTGATTGGATAACTTTAAAAAGAAAAAAGCTATTAGAATTGGGAGGATTTAACAATAGATATGGTTGGCATGGGTATTTATGCTATGGGAAAGAGAAGGTCCATAAAGATTTCAAGCACCATGTGGTTAGAAGGGCATTATTGACAACTTGGAATGAAATAAAAAATAAAGTTTACAGGAAAATACCATTGTGGACCTCCCCACATGAAGCCTTCCACGCAAAAACGACGACAATCCAAACTTGGTTAAAGTATAAAGAAATTATAAACATGGAGGAACTTTCGGAACCAAAATTAAAGACAATAGAGGACTTAGCAAAGATTGACCCTAATATTCAATGGTTCACTTATTTGCAATTGAAAGATTTAAAATTGATTGTAAACTTCAAGGTTTTGAAAATGAAATGACAGATATGGATAAAATAATGTTACAACCCTCAAGACAGAGAATAAGCAAATTTTATAAGATTCTAATGGAAATGCAACAGGAAACTGAGAGAATTTCAGAGAACATGATAAAATGGGCAACAGATATTGGCAGAATTATTAAGCTAGAAGATTGGGAGAAGACTAGAATGGAAACGAACAAATACACAAATTCACAGGATTTGAAGGAAAACTATTGGAAAATGGAACAGAGATGGTACCTGACACCTGCTAGATTAGCGAACATTTATAATAAAAAAGAAAAAGAATGTTGGAAATGTAAGCAAAATGTTGGTTCATGGTACCATGTATGGTGGAAATGTGTAGAAATGAAGAAATTTTGGAAAAAAATACATTTAAATATACAGAATATTTTGGATATCAGATTTGAATTGATGCCTGAAATTTATTTATTAAACATGACGTGTAAAATGGACTTAAGTATAGAGAAAAAATGGGGGAGAATTATTAAATATATGGTTACAGTGGCAAGAATGGTAATAGCGCAAAAGTGGAAACAACAGAATATGCCAACGGAGGAGGAGTGGTTGTTAAAAGTATTAGAAATGAAAGATATGGATGTACTAACTAAATTATTGAGAAATGGAGATAAAGAGTTGATTAAGGACCAATGGGCTCCAGTAGAGAGGTATATTAAAGGAAGATGGAATTTATAAACCAAGATAAAGAAGAAGAAATAAGGTTTTTATATGGTTCCAGCAAGAGGGGTTTAAATATGAGTGTTGAGATGGAGAGAATTTGATAAAAGTTTGATAAAATGTACTCATGGTGTTTCGAACTAAGGGAAGTAATGTAAATATGTAAATAGAACTATGTGAGAGTTATAATACTTTAGTAATGGCTTTTTTATAATAAATATTGTAAATATTATTTTGAATAAAAATAAAATGGAAAAAAAATAGTGGCCAAAAAGAAAGATAAGAAACAATGGATAACAGATGAAACACTTCATGCAATAAAAGAAAGAAGAAAAGCAAAAAACAAAGAGAAATAGGAACAAAGCCAGAAGTATGAATACAACTGTCCAAAGTCTGACATGTAGAGACGAGGAGAAATACAATGACCAATGCAGAGAAATAGAAGACAACAACAAAAAGGGAAGAACAAGAGACCTCTATCAAAAAATCTGAGAAATTAAAGCCAAGTTCAAACTGGGGACAGGAATGCTCTATGGAGAAAAAAAGAACATAATACAGGAATGAGGAGAAATAAAAAGACACTGGAGGCAATACACAGAATAGTTACACAAAAGAGATGAGGGAATGAATGATATTTGGAATGAGGAGCCATGAGGATTAACCCCAAATTCTAAGAAGTGAAGTGGAATCTACAATAAAGGAAATGGGGAAAAAATCACTGGGAACAAATGATATCCCAATTGAACTGCTACAGTGCCTACAGACAGATGCAACTTTAGTGCTAACTGAAATATGCCAACAAATATGGAAAACAAAGCAGAGGCCAACAGACTGGAAATGCTCAATATACATATCAATCCACAAGAAAGGAGATACATAAGACTTCAGCAACTATAGGACAATCGCACTAATCTCACATGCAAGCAAAATAATGCTCAAAATTCTGCAGCATAGACTCCATCCATACATGGAGAGAGAAATTCCAGAGAAAAAACCTAGTGAGTCTAGTGCTAGCTAACTGATCTGATTTATTTATTGTGTGCTGAAAATTAGGGAGGGAGAAAATGTGAGTTTGCATGGTGCAAGTCTATATCCATTATTAAGAGGAAGAAAATAGAATTTGAGGTAGCAATGGATTGTTGTCCATTAGACAATAATATATTTCTACTTTGTGTCATGTACAATGGCACAATCAGTCTCATCACCTAGGAGTTTATCACATGTGGGGGAAATTGGGGTTTTAAACAGACAGTATCCAGCGATTTTTGTGCAATTACATTGAAGTTTTTCACACACATCATGATTAAAGATGACTTATCCTGGCAATAACCAGGGCATAACCAGCGACAAATCATTGATAGGATTTCAATGATTTGTTGCTGGTTATTCCCTGGTTATTCCTGGGATAAATCATCTTTAATTGTGATTGTGAGTGAAAATCTATACTGCAATTGCACAACTGTCACTGGATAATGCCTGTTTAAATCCCCAATTTTCCCCATGTGATAAAGTCCCTAGTCTACAAAAGTTCATGCTACAATTTCTTTTGCACAATTGGTCTCAAATGTGCTGCAAGTTCCCTTTCATACTCATTCTTTTAAACGAGGGGTAGGCAACCTTTCCCCTTTAAGGGCCGAGGGACTTCAGCTCCCAGAATCCCAGGAGCTATTGGCCAACATGGGACTATTGGCCAACATGGCTAAGGCTTCTGGGAACTGAAGTCCCTCGGCCCTTAAAGGGGAAAGGTTGCCTACCCCTGTTTTAAACCATTTAACATAGCTAATTAGCCATCATTTTTATTCTCATCACCTTCAAGTTCTTCCAAAATTTCATAGTGTCTGCTAACGCATTATAGAGACATCTCATAAAGGATTTCACTTATAAAGAATTCTGTCTTTTGTAGCATATTCATAAACCTCTTAAAATTGCAACCTAATTTGCAGTCTATAGCCTATTCAGATACACACATCTGTCTGAGGAGTTACACAACTTTAACAGGCTTCTCTAACTACATAGGTAATATAAGAGTTATTCTCCTTGTTAAAACTTAACAGCATCCACAATTACTTAATAATATTACATTCTTATTATAACCTTACCAGTACCTACATAAACCAGCATTTTGGACAACATTTCAGAGCAGTTATCACTCTTTAATCTATAAAGAGGGTTGCCATAAACAACAATTCTACATACTGGAGACATTGTGAGAAGTATCTTGATAAGAACTCTGTTTGGGATCCCTTTTAATCTCTCTTATAGCCACTCAACTAATTGGTTGACCAATCAAAATGAATCACAACCAAGGTGTATACTAGCTCTAATCCAGTTCAAACTGAAAGTTGAGGCAAAGTAGGTGTCCCATCTATCCTACCTATTTTAGCTGGTGTACATTGCATGGCTTGTATTCTTTCCAAAGTCTAATGTTGTCCCCCACCCCCACCCTTTCTTGGTGACCTGTGTTTCTTGAATACCAGTGTACATACATTTTGCTCTTCTGTTACATTCCAGCACATCTATCATTCTTCTCAGAATGACCTGTACAGAATGACCCATTTTTCCTGATGCCACCCAGCCAACCATGATTCCTGCATTCACTCTTATTGAGTTAAATTCAATCATTTAAAGCAGTGACTCCCAAACTTTTGGACTTCTACTCTCAGAAGCCCTAGCAAATTTGACCAAAAGTCAGCAATTCTGGGAGCGGAAGTCTGAAACATCTGGAGGAGGAAAGTTTGGGAATCAATTCTTTAAAGTTTTAGTTAGTTAGTTAGTTAGTTAGTTAAAAGTCTATTGATTAGTCAATTGACCATATCAAACAGTTAACAGCAAACATGGTAAAATGTGAGAAAATACAATGCATACATTATAATGGGGTAAGGATAATTAGACAAAATAAGATAACATATTTATTAATTTAAACTGATAGTAATAAATTGTTGTCTTATAATAAGCTGCAAGATAATAAAATGCAAAAACAAAAATATGTTTAGATAAATTCATTACCTTTACATGCACCCCCAATGTGATCAATAAAACATTTTCTTACTTGAATAGTCCTAACTATAAATTTAGCATAAATACCCATTTCAACTCTTACTGCTGTTACAGGAGTGTTCCTGTCGGTCCTCAAAATAGTCCTTAAGAAATGTGCTTGATTTTGTTCAAGTGGAGGGGCCTTTGATAGGCCCCACAATTCAGCACCACGTGTATTTGTGACTTGAAGAAAATGGGTTCGCTGATTGTTACATTCCCAGTATGTAATTCTATCAAGTATTGTCTGTAGGTACTGGTTCCTTACTGTGGCATATAATTGGTAGTTAAATAGGACATGCTCAATATCTTCTATTTCAGATGTTCCACAAACACACGTTCTTTCAATGTATGGCACTTGGTGGAATTGTCCATATTTCACCATGGAATCTATCTGCTCAAATCTTACTCTGATTAAAATTCACTGTTCTATGAGCCCATTATCAGATATTTTTCTATTTGAATTTTTTTGTTATGTTTTGGGCCAACCATTTAAGTGATCTGGTGTTTGCAAGGATCTCAATATCAATTTGGGCATTTACATCCATGACTCTTTGTTTAAATCAGGGGTCGGCAAGATTTACTGACCTGGGTCCAATCCACTGGTCCTGGGGTCTTCCGCTGGGCAGGGGGGGGGGAAATGGCAGTGTGTGTGCTCGCACTTGCACGCATGCACAGTACTCTGAAAGTACTGCGCATGCGCGCACACCCCCACTCATGCATGCACAGTATTTCCAGAGTACTGCGTATGCGCAAGCGAGCCGCGGCCACCATTTTGGCAAACAAAATGGTGACTGCGGCTCATTCGCACATGCGCAGGAGTACTTCACATGCAAGAATGAGTCATGGCCACCATTTTGAAAAACAAAATGACGGCTGTGGCGCGCGTGGTGGTAGCATGCGCAGCGGCGGTAGCGTGTGCAGCGGCGGCCATGGCAGGGGTTGGCGGGGGCTGGTCCAGAGGTCTTAGGGGGGTGCACCCGGCCCACAGGCCATAGGTTGCTGATCCCTGGTTTAAATATTTCTGTGGCCTGGTGTCCAACTGAAAATAGATATTGTATTGAAAAACCATGATGTGAGATAATTTGATAAAGCTGGCTAAACCACAAAGTGTGATGAAATCTGCCCATTTGTTCTTTCAAGCACAATTTTAGAAATCTGTCAGATTTCAATGAAAGGATCTTCCACCAATAACTGAAGACTTTAATTATTGTTAAACTGTAAATAGAATGGATAGCTGTTTCAACTCTTACTGCTGCTACAGGAGTGTTCCTGTCAGTCCTCAAAATAGTCCTTATGAAATGTGCTTGGTTTTGTTCAAGTGGAGGGGCCTTTGATAGTATAATTTCCCCCTTATATACCTTTAGAATAGGGAGAAAAGAAGCTGGGTGTTTATAACTAAGCAATTTGATCAGCATTTTGGAACCTGCTGTAGCCTTTGGAACTTTGTTTAAAATGATTAGTTCAGGCCCCTGTATCTAAAAAACAACCCCTAAGTATGAAAAGCAATCTATTTGTTTTATAGGCTCCCCATCCAAATACCAGTTGTGTTTGACCCATCTTTTCTCAAATACCACCACTTTGGATTTTGACTTATTGATGTTCAAATATTTAGTGGCACAATCGACACTAATAAGCTTATCTCATGGCACTTAAGGAACGGGAACAGAAAGGATGGAATGGGGCAAAAATGGATGTTACTGGACAGGAGAATGCCACCGATGCCACTGGAAGTCCCCAAGCCATTCCCCAGCCATTCCTGGCAACTGATTTTTGGAGGACAGTTCAAAATTGTTCTTCAAAATTGCCTGCTAGGAATGGGTGGGGAACAGCTTGCAGACTTCCAGTAGCATCAGTGGTGTTCTCCTGTCCAGTATCATGCGTTTTTGCCCCATTCCATTCCATTCCTTTCTGTTCCTGTTCTTGTAAGTGCTGTGCAATAACCTTATAAATTTCCTCAATAATCTTCTCTAGCTTACTTGGGAATAAGCCATTAGAACTATATCATCTGCATACATAATAATAATAATAATAATAATAATATGTCTGTTAAGAATCTTTGGCATGTGAACTTCTGTAGAATGAAGAAATTCTTAATGTCATTAACATAAAGACTGAACAGCATCGGGGCCAAAATAATCCTTGTCTGACACCTTTATAGATGGGTTTATTTCATCTAAGAGAGCAATTGACTCCAGTATGGACCTTCAGGAATGTGTTTGTATAAAAGGCCTTTACCAGATATAAAAGTCTAAGTTCCATGTTTAACTTGGCCAGCTTCCACCATAAGATGTCTCTATTTATGGAGTCAAGTGCCACACTCAGGTCTATAAAGGCTGCAAATAGATAATTGCCATCAGTTGTATATTTATTAATAAGATGGTGTATAACAAAACAATTATCTATTGTGGAGTACCCAGGTCTCAATCCAGCCTGTTCTTCCACTAGTGTGTTCTTCTCAATTACCCAGTCCTCTATTTTGCTCAAGAGATGTTTTGCATACATCTTAGCTGTTAAATCAATAAGGCTTATAGGTCTATAGTTTCTGAGGTATTCCTAATCTCCTTTTTTATATATGAGAACTAAGATGGAAAGTTCCCATCCTGCTGGAATATGGCCAGTATTGTCTATGTATGTAAACAATTCTGCCAACAGTAGTTCCCACCACTAAATATGTGCCCTGAAGAGTTCCGGAGGGAGGAAGTCTTCACCAGGTGCCTTATTAGATTTTAGTGACTGAATGATGTGTTTAATTTCTGTCACTGACACTGGTGACCAAGGAGAAATGCTAGCAATGGGCATAGAGACAATAGTTCTCTTTCCTGAGAGGTCCTGCTTAGAGTTAGCAAACAAAGTAGTATACAAATCCTCCCAAACTGAAGCTGAAATGAGAATGTCAAATAATAGTTTATGCTCCTTCAGCATGCCAGATATGAGCTTTAAAGTTATATGCACAGACTAAGAAGTTGGGACAGAATATGCACTGGCTTGTAACAAAATGGCTGTCTTGTGGAACTGCTACATTGAAAAAGTCAGCTTTGACAACCATGTTCCATGTAATTAGTATCCACAATTGATTAGACAAAAACTGCCAGATCAATTGGGAATGCCCCAGTGAGATCATAAAGGATGTTATTAAAACTGAAGAAATATGTTGTTCAGATTACAATACACAAAGGACAAGGGTACATTCATTGGTTCTATACATTTCAGGAATGACCATAGGTACTCTTCCATAAAACATATATTATTTGACAGGAGGCAGCATTAATTTATAACCTGTCAAGTGCATGCTGACTCAGTAATAATTTGCTCAAAGAACTGTAAGTAGTATAGGGTGGCACCTCTCGTCAAACTCATAAGCCCCGCCCACTGACAGGTGCCCACCCTGGAAGTCCCGCCTTAACTGGAAGTCCTGTTCTCCCTGGATATCTGGCCTCCTGCCAGAAGTCCTGCCCTCCCTGGATATCCGGCCTCCTGCCGGAAGTCCCGCACAGCAGGAATCCCTGCCTGTAGGTGGGGCATCTGAAGGAATCATGTGACCCTGAGGGTTTGAAAGAGCCAATTGGAGGGAGTTTTTAGGAACTCTCCTGATTGGCTGAGGCTGTCATGAGGGTGGGAATGGCACCACAGGGGTCATCCCCCATGCCCCTTCTGTGGGTTGGGCTCCACTTTGTGCAGGAAGTCTTTGGGCAAGCCCAGACATATACAGAGAAGTCAACATGGAGTCAGCCACCACTACTCCAAGCTCTGGGAGTTTTTCCAGACCCTCTGCAGCAATAAAAAAGTGGCCTAAAAAGAAGGCATCCTACAAAGAATCTATGGGGCCCCGTAGATTCTCTTTTCCCTCACTAACTCCGGCAGACCTGAAATCTAGTGCTGGTGAGAAAGAGGCTTCAGTGGAGGATTCACCTGTAGTTGGTTTTTCAGCAGACCATGGCCCCGGGGTTAAAACCAAGTACTCAGTGGAATGGAGTATAGATGACCCTGATAATGGTTCTGACCTAGAGTGCGATTGCGGCTGTGATCTGAAAGCACTCTTCCCAAAGATGGAAAAATCCCTGATTTCTGATCTGGAAGAAATAGATGGCAGTGTGTTTTCTAAAACAGACCTTCAGAAGATTGAGAGGGCTGTGGGAGAGCCTGACTCAGCTGGGTCTGCTAACCAGCCACTTCTTGATGCCTTGGTGGACAACTCTGAAATGGCATTTGGGGGTTACAAGAGCTTACAGGTAAGAGGCTTCATATTGAGTGGGTGTTATTTTTAAAAGAGAGAGAGAGAAGTGGGGATGAGCTGTGGGGATAGCTTTACCAGAGCTGTAGACATTATCGCTCCCGAGCGTCCTTACCAACATGCTCTGAATAAAAAACAATGGTACACAGAAAATGTCTGGCAAATGAAGCAGGTTGTTCAATGACTGGAGCGCTGCTGGCGGAAACACCGACGTTTATCTGACAAGACACTCCTAAGAAACCATTTGGACACTTATGGGGTGGCAATAGATGCAGCAAAGAAACTTTTCTATGCTGCACGTATTGCATCTGTAAAGTCCCATCCAGCAGAGCTGTTCAGGGTGGTAAAATAATTAACACAATTGCCTCCCACCCTGAACTTACTATTGGAACCAACTAAAGCCTGTTGTGACACTCTTAATGACTTTTTTATAGATAAAATCTCTCAGATAAGGGTCGATCTAGATGCTGGCATTATAACAGAACCAATAAGTGATATGTCCAGAGACTCTGTGGACTGTATTAAACTGGATCGATTTGAGTTTGTAAATGCCAATGAAGTGGACAAGATTCTTGAAAGTGTTAGGAAGACGACGTGCCCTCTCGATCCTTGCCCATCATGGCTGACCGCCTAGGGAGGAGATGCAATAATATCGTTGCTGCAGCGCATAATGAATACATCTTTCAGGGAGGGCAAATTTCCACCAAGCTTAAAATGAGCGGTAGTTAAACTGCTCCTGAAAAAGCCCTCTCTTGACCCCCTGATAAGAACCAACTATAGACCAGTCTCTTTATTACCATTTCTGGGCAAGGTAATCAAGAGGGCAGTCGCCTTCCAACTTCAGGCAGTCTTGGATGAAGCCGATTATCTGGACCCATTTCAAACTGGCTTCAGGGCAGGATACGGAGTTGAGACTGCCATGGTCGCCTTAGTCGATGACCTCTGTCTGGGTATTGACAGGGGAAGTGTGACCCTGTTGGTGCTCTTGGACATCTCAGCGGCATTTGATACCATAGACCATGGTATCCTTCTGGGACGCCTGAGGGAGTTAGGTATTGGGGGCACTGTGCTCCAGTGGCTCTGGTCCTACCTCTCGGGCAGATCCCAGATGGTGAGGCTGGGGACCAGTTGCTCCTCTGAAAGGGAGCTGACATCTGGCATCCCGCAGGGCACCATACTGTCCCCCATGCTGTTTAACATTTACATGAAGCCGCTGGGAGAGATCATCCAGAGATATGGGGCGTGGGGTTATCAATATGCTGATGACACCCAACTCTATTTCTCTATGTCTCCGACTGCTGCGGTGACTAAGGATGGCATCTCTCCTCTGGATGCCTGCCTTGGGTTGGTAATGGGCTGGATGAGGGAAAACAAACTCAAGCTGAATCCAGAGAAAACAGAGGTACTAGCGATAGGTACCCCCAGTCTGGGAAGGGAGTTTTGTCATCCAGTCCTGGATGGGGTCACACTTCCCCTAAAGGACAAAGAACGCAGTTTGGGAGTACTCCTGGACTCATCCCTGCAGTTGTCATCTCAAGTAGATGCAATGGCCAGGAGTGCTTGGAACCAGCTTCGGCTGATTCGCCAACTGCTCCCCTACCTTGACCGAAGGGACCTTGAAGCTGTAGTACTTGTCCTGGTAATCTCTCGTTTGGACTTTTGTAATGTGCTCTACATGGGGCTACCTTTGTACCAAGTTTGGAAGCTTCAACTGGTCCAAAATGCGGCAGCCAGACTGGTCGCCGGAACATCTAGAGCAGACCACATTACACCAGTATTAAAAGCTCTTCACTGGCTGCCGATTAGCTTCCGGGCACAATACAAAGCAAAGCAAGCAAAGCAGCTTATTTATATACCGCTTCATATCACGCTATGGGATGTCTAAGCGGTTTACAACTGTGAGCTGATTGCCCCCCAACAAGCTGGGTACTCATTTTAGCGACCTCGGAAGGATGCAGGCCTGAGTCGAGCCTCAGCCCTGGCTGGTATTGAACTCGCAACCTTGTGGTCTATGAGTGAGTGGCTGCAGTACAGGCATTTAACCACTGTTGATCATCACCTATAAAGCCCTACATGGCTTGGGTCCGAGTTACCTGAAGGAATGCCTCTCCCCACACAATCCGTCCCGCACTCTCAGAACATCAGGGAAGAATTTACTAAACTAATGTAAAACTAAATTAATGTCTACTTCCCAAAGATCATTCACAGCGGCGTCCCCCAAGTTATGGAATGGCCTGCCTGAGGAGATTCGTCTTATTTCCATGCTAGAGGCCTTTAAGAAGGCACTTAAGATGGAGCTCTTCCAGCGGGCCTATCCACCTGACCTCCCTAACTGAACATAAGATTAGATGACCATCTAATGAGGACCTCCCGGGTGAAAAAGATTATAGCACTCGCTTCATAGACTTGCATTGTAAATTTATTATTGTTTTATTACTGTTGTTATTTTATTGTTTTTACTGTTGGGTTTATCATTTATTATTGTTCTTTTTATTACTGTTGTGGCTTTATTGTTATGTTTTTGTTTTTTGTTTTTTTAATTGATTGTACTACTGTACATTTTATCTTTGTACTCCCGCCTCAGTCCGTAGGGAGAGGTGGGAAATATAAATAAATAAATTATTATTATTATTATTATTATTATTTAACTAAAAGATGTTTTAAATGTTTTTGCCAACAGGAGGTGGGTGTGCCTGAAAGTGATGTAAAGAATCTTCAGATTGGAAACTCTCAGAATGTAAACATATCATGTGTTTCATGTATTTCCATCAAGCCTGAGGATTAGATGTGCTCCATGTTATTTGCAATAAAAATGGTTTGTTCTATACCTCTGTATTCATATTTACATAAATTGACAAAATGTCAAAACATGAAAAAATCCTAAAGAAAATATATTATGCCCCTGAAGAAGTTGGGAGCTTTGGGGGTGTTTATCCCCTCTTTCTAGAGGCCAAGAAACAGAGCAAAACCATCTGGAAAGGGGATGTTGCTGGATGGCTTTCCAAACAGGACAGTTATACACTACATAGGCCAGCCAGGGTCCATTTTAAAAGAAACAAGACTATTGTATCTTAAGTGGATTCTCAATGGCAGGCTGATTTAGTTGACATGCAACAATTTTCAAAGTATAAACGGGGTTACAAGTACATTTTAACAGTGATAGATATCTTTTCAAAATATGCCTGGGCTGTGGCTCTGAAACATAAGTCAGGTAGAGAAGTGTCGAGAGCCTTTAATACTATTTTCACAGAAAGAAAACCTGGAAAGTTACAGACCGATCGTGGCTCCGAGTTCTTAAACAAGCCTGTAAGTAGCCTTTTAAAACAACATGGGGTATATCACTTTGGGGGGTTGCAGACTGCCAGAAATAATGCAAATTGAGTCCACTTTTAGGGTTAGGGTTAGTGCTAGGAAATCGTGGGATTTTTTTTTCTGAGACATTGAGCCTTCTCTGTCAGAGAGCTCTGGTGCCACAATAAACTACAGTTACCATGACTCCCTGACCCTAACCCTAACTCTAAAAGTGGACTCAATTTGCACTATTTCTGGCAGTCTGCAACCCCCCTTTGTCACCAATAATGAAGTTAAAGCTGGGGTTGTGGAGCGGTTTAATAGAAATTTAAAAACAAAAATGTGGAGGTATTTCACAGCTAATAATACCTTCACCTATATTGATTCCCTCCTATTGTTTATAGAAAGTTATAATCATAGTTTTCACCATACTATCAAAGCAAGGCCTGTTGATATCAATGACTCCAGTGATCCAGCAGTATGGAAAACAGTTTATGGGGCCCCTGTCAAAAGAAAAGAGGAAGTGCCGATACTCAGAAAAGGAGACCATGTGAGGATTTCTAAAAGCAAGGGAATATTTGCTAAGGGCTATGAACAGAATTTTACCACAGAGATATTCATTGTGGACCACATCATCAGAAAAGCAGATAGGCCAGTGTTTCTGCTGAAAGATTATGATGGTGAAGCTGTGGTTGGCAGCTTTTATCCTGAAGAATTACAAAAGATTATCACTGCAGAGGACCAGGTGTACAGGATTGAAAAAATTCTAGCTACAAAAGGACAGGGTAGAAATAAGCAATACCTAGTAAAATGGCTAGGATGGCCAAGCAAGTTCAACAGTTGGGTTCTTGCTACCGAAGTTGGCAAACCTCTGTAGTAACAGCTTGTGAAGAGGTGGAAAAATGAGGGATGGTAGCTTTTATGCTCTACTTCCAAGTAATACCTGTGCAGATGTTTTTCGAGAGAACACAATCTCAAGTTTTACTATCTCTGTAGCAAGACCTCTCGAGCTTCCTGGGGAGTGGGAGGTGGGACTAGCTGAGATACAGTACTCTCATAATTGGAACTCTGTAACTGCTGATGTGCGGTTTGAAATTGCAAATGGAAAAAGGACGTGGCGTTACCTTCTACAACGTTGCTATTATTCAAGTATCCCCGAACTGCTGGAATACATGAACAACCTTATAAAAACACAGAATGACCCCCCAGAAGTGGTTCTGCGGTATGACCAGTTGGTCATGAACCAGGTGGTGCATACACACTTATGGTTGGTGCAGAATTATCCTACATATTAGGACTGTTTCCCAACCATCATGTCAAAATCCTGCCTTTTGCAGCACACATCACTGGGGGTTTTACCAGTTTATATGTTTACAAAGATATTGTGGAGCATCAGATAGTTGGGGACGTCTATGTGCCTTTGCTACTCTGTGTGCCTGTGCAAGGACAGAATAATGAACATGTCAATATTTGTTATGACAAGCCTCACTACATTCCTGTAAGCAAACACCATATTGGCACCATCACTGTTGAGATAAAGACAGATCAGAACAAAAAAGTCCCATTTCATTTTGGAAAGGTGATTGTGAAGCTTCACTTCCGGCCCGGAAGAACCCTGATTCTTTAAAAATGGTGATCTTAAAACCATATGGGGACCCTGCCCTTTACAGAAATTATTACAGAACCCAAGCTGGAAATGGCCTTCCTGGGTATCAGGGTGTCCCCCAAATGTACGGTGCAGGGCTTGGTGGGATTTTCAGAGGCCTTTTTCGAAAAGCTGTTCCACTTTTAAGAAGAGGCCTGGACATTATTAAACCTCATGCAAAAACAGCTATTCGTAATATTGCCAAAAGTGTAGCTGGCAAGATGACTGAAGCAGTTCTAAATGGAGTGACACCCCCAAATCTGCAAGAAGGATCGGGTTTGATGTACATTAAGAGAAGGAAGGGGTTAAAAAGAAAAGCATCACAGGTGAGGCTGAAAGGACCTCCCCACCCCCTTAAAAGAAAAGCCCCACAAGAAAAGAAAACTCAGAAGCAGAGAGTTGTGCAAAAGCAAGAGAGGGGTCTGTCTTAAGAGGAACATCTTTTAAACCAGCATCATGGCCTTTATCCACTGTGGCTCTGAAGAGTGCACTAAATCTGAATTAGATTTATTCCACATTGGACCTAACCAGACCAGTATTGAGAGAAGTGTGTTTATTGAGGTTCTTCCACTGACGGCTCTTACAGAATCTGCCCCCCTTGCCTTTTCATTGCTGGGAATGGTGAGGACTATATGGATTTGAACAATATGCTCCACTATTTGACTTGTAAAATAGTGAATGAAAATGGGTCAAACCTTGCAAGAGATGCTAAGGTAGGACTGGTGATTTATCCAATAGCCTCCATTTTCAGTCAACTTGATATTACTCTAGGAAACAGACTCATCAGCCAGAGTAATAACTGTTACCCTTACAGAGCCTTCATTGAATCTGTGCTAAACTACAGCAATGACATTCTAGCATTTTAATTTTCTGCAGGGCTGTTTTATAAAGATACAGCTGGAGAACATGAATTGGCTGAACTGGATGAGGATGATGACGGATTTGTTAAAAAAGCAGCACTGACCACTGAAAGTAGAAAGATAGACTTGCTGGGACATCTCCATGCTGACCTGTTTTTTCAAGAAAAGCTTTTGCTAAATGGTGTTGATGTGAAAATTAAGCTTACCTGCAACAAAGATGCTTTGATGCTGCAGACCGGCAATACAAACTACAAATTCTATCAGCTTCCCTTTTTGTGAAAAAGGTGAGGGTATCCACTGGTGTATGCCTGGGACATGCCGAGGGACTGTTGACTGCCAATGCCTAATATCCTGTAGATCGTGTGAGTATGAAGGTATTCAGCATCCCAAGAGGCAGCCGTGTGTCTAATCAGGAGAACCTGTTTCTGGGGCAGTTACCTAAACAGGTGGTTATAGGCCTGATTGACCATGATGCTTTTAGTGGTGTTTACAACAAAAAACCCTTTAACTTTAAGCATTAAGATATTAATTTTGCAGCCCTTTACCTGGATGAATAACAGAATCCTATAAAACCATTTCAGCCCAATTTTGAAGAGGAAACTTGTGTGCGAGAGTATATGAGTCTGGTACAGACTGCTGGCAAATATATGAAAGACAGGTCTCTTTTAATTAACCACAAGGAATATGCAAGAGGTTACACACTCTTTGCATTTGACCTGACTCCAGATCAAGAAGGTGGTGACCACTACTCTTTGATTAAAAATGGAAACCTGAGGGCAGAACTGTGTTTTGCCAGGCCCCTGCCAACTACCGTCAATATGGTTGTTTATGGAGTTTTTGACAATGTGATAGAAATAAATCACTGAAGAAATGTCTTGTTTGATTATATGTAACATGGATAGCCTGCAGTTCACCCTTATACTGACTTCCAACCCTTATACTCAGAAGAGTTTCTTTGGAGTCTTCCCCTGTGACATGCTCCCCAGAAAAAAGCTGCTGAAAAGGCCCTTTGGCCTGATCATAAACACCCACCCTCACAACCTTCCAGGGGAACACTGGCTTGCAATATATTTGACAGAGGAAAAGACTAGTGAATTTTTTGACTCCTATGGCCACCCACCAGACCACCCCCTGTTTCCTAAAACCATTATGAATTTTTTAAAGAAAAAATTGCTACAAAACTGTGCATTTTTGTACAAAACCTCAGATTCTGTGGTTTGTGGACACCACTGTGTGTTTTTTCTATGACAGCACAGTAAGGGCCTGACATTTAAAAATATTCAAAACCTATATTCTCACAATTTGGAAAAAAAAATGATAAGATGGTTGTACAGTTTGTGAAAAAGAAGAAGAACATGTCTGGGTTTGTCACAGACATGTTCCAGACTACTCAAGGTTGTATATCCTGTAATGAATTTCCCAGCCGTATTTCCTAATAAGCACACACCCCCTCAGTGGGTTTTGTAAAAAACATAAGTTGTGTCCTGGTTTTTATTTTATTTTTGTTTTTTAAAAAAACACCCACAGGCTATCAATTAGTTTTAAAAGAAGACTTTTATTTTTTTTTCTGACAGTAGCTGTGTTATAAAGTGAGCCAGATAGAGGTAGCCTGGCGCTGCTTTTTAAAAGACCCGTGTGACTGTACAGATGTTACTGGTAAAGAACCTTCATTGTTTTTTAAATGGTCCAAAAGTTCTCTATTGGCAGTATTACCCACGACAGAGGTTGGAGCATTTATTTAGCCAAGGCCCTCAAAAAAATATCCCATCCTTTAGGGAGGCATTTGTTTGGTAAAGCATGAGTTTGTATTATGCTTTTCACTAAGTCCAATATATTAGATCTGATTATAGATTCTCCTTTATACACAAAGGCCCCCTTGTCATCCCATGAAGAAACATTTTTGTTTTGTTTAGTAACAACCTTGCATTATTTTTGTACCTAGCAGGCAGGCTGTCCAACACTTCTTGAAACATGGCGCCTGGCAAGTTCACCACAACTTCTTCAGAATGAGGTTCAGGTAGAAACAGATTTAAATTTTGTTTCTCTGCCTCCTTCTGTTTTACATGAGTTAGATATTTTTGGAGCAAAGCATCATAATGTCAGGCTTTTTTATATTCAGTTAAGTTGGTCCTGCATAGAATTGCCTGCATTTCAGTATCTAAGGAAGAGATTGCTGTAGTTCTGATGTTTTCATCTTTAGAAGCTGGGCCCTTTAGGCAGGAACCTGATCTGCAGGAACCTCATGTGAGATCCCCAAGATAATCTCCAAGGGGAGGGTCCCAGTCTCCCTCCTGACTCACTAATATGACACTATCTGTGTCATGGTACAAAACATGCCTCCGAAGTCTGTCTAATAATTCATAAAGTTCCAAACGGGCATACGCAGTTGTAAAACATGTGATAAATTCATTTTTTTCTACCTGAGGTTGTCACCCCATCAGAATATTTCCAGCACACACAGACAGCCTCATCCTCAAGAAATTCAAACATTGAAACCTTGTAAGCATCAGAAAACACAAGCTGAAAGAATTCATCTGGATCTCTCAACACCTGAGTGTGAGGGAGGTTTGTTCTCAAAGAATTTAAAAACAGCTTGGCAATCTGACACTTTTCAGGGTTCACAACGACCTGGTCTTTGTGCAAAAGCACCCCCTCCCTCATACGATAATCCTTTATATATTTATCTTTATCTTCATTATACCAATGAGGATAGCCTGAAGCTTCTTGCTTCTGCCATAGGTGCATCTCCATGTATTTTGAAAACAGGCCAGAAGACCTGAGTGCAAAGTGCCACACCTCATATATTTCTACAATCCTGTACCCCTTCTCTAGAGCCACATTTAATTCAACAGAACACCATATACCCAGAAAAGCTCTTTCTTCTGAATGTTTGCATGGGTTCAACTGCTGCTCTTTGGCACATGTTGAACACAGCACAAACATAAGTTTTCCAGAGATCCTGGAAGGCAAAACTGGAAAATAGAGATTTCTGGGGGGAATAACCTTTGCCTTCACTATGCCAAAGTAGTTTGTGACGGGTTCAAAATCCTTATAAATGACTTCAGGATGCCCCAGAGGATATTCTTTGGTTTTGTTAACAAAAGGGTACAGGCTGGTGAAATCAAAGTATTTTACTGTCTCCCCACTTTTTGGTTTATAGTAGAGACAGATGGCATTTGTACGCCCCCCCAAAGAGACCATCTCTGGGGTTTAGGGGTTCTGGAAAGTGGGCTGAAGCAAGAAACATTGGAGTTGCAAATCTGTTTTTACTAGATTCCACCATTCATGTTCCCAAAGGGATCTCACTTCATAAACCATGCTTTGGAGTTCTGCTGCTTTTTTGTGTGTGGCATTGTAGAGAAATTCATAAGATTTCCCCACCATGGGGTTTTTCTCCTCTGGAGGATAACAACCCCACCATGGGTTTTTCTCCTCTGGAGGATAACACAGGATACGGCCATGATAAAAGCAACCATTAAATTCAAAGGCTATTTTCTTATTACCTGTGGTTGCATACCCATCAAGAAAATAATTGCCAACTTTAACCTCTCCACCATTTAAGGCATGTTGGATCTCAAGCTTTTCCTTATGCTCAATATACATAAGCCATTGAATAGAGGGTGTTGAGAACCTTTTAAACTGATTGTGGTAATTGACAAAACTTGGAATTGCAATGCTGTCTTTCTGCAGCAACTTAAATCTGTACATCACAAGAGAGATACTTGCAAGGGTGGAGAATTGGAGGGGGTCTATAGCAAACCACTTTTCAAATTCTTTCTTCCCAAGCCTCTTTTCCTTTGTCAGTTCTACAATCTCATGCCTGTACTTGGTACAGGCCTCTAATAAAATTTCAACATCCTTTTGGTAGTAAAACACGAGCTCTTTCTGCATGTCAAAGATTTTATCCTGATTCTCTGCATACCAGGCTAAAAAGACCTCCTTTTCACCAGGCATCATATATTTTACACCAAAGTCTTCAGCTGAGGGCATTGGACCTACATAATCCCAATGCTCAGGCATGTTAAAGTAATGTGAAAAAAATCCCTTATGGCTCTCAAATCCTAGAGCTTTTGGTAATTTAGAGAGGGCCATGGGGAGGTGACTCAGGGAGTCAATAAATTTTATATCCAACTTTTCCACTGTAACAGAAATCAGTTTCCCCCCTGAGCAATAATTTTTATGTCCAGTTTTTCTTTCACTTGCTGATTCAGCACCAAGTATCATAAGAGTTATGCGCCAAGAATTAGCAGCCAGAAAACTGGACATCAATAAATGTTGTAATAAAGTCAGATAAACATGTCTCCCCCTTAAATTCCCAACTTTTCCCAGCAAGGGGCCACTCATAATCTTCCTCATGATCATCACTGTCACACTGCTTTTTAGCACCTCTCTTATACCTCCACTTTCTTTTGTTACCAATTTTAAAGCACTCTACAGTTTCCCCTGGAAAGGCTTTTACAAAGCAGTAATTAGGAACATGTATACCGGTCACTTGGTGATATTCGAAATCATAAAATAAATATTGCATAGAAACTTCAGGGTCTTTTAGGGGCTGCATGAAGCCTTTATGCTCATCGTCTTTTGTGATGAAACCCCAACAAACTGTGCATTGCCTGCCTTTACACTTTTCCTCATCATGGTCAACTTTCTGGTAATGTGAACATTTAAGACAATAGTATCTATCTTCACATCTTACCTTTCTCTCTGATGCCAATTGCCTGGGTATTTTTAAACACTTTTTAGACCTACAACTCAGCTTACAGTTAAAACACCTGCCCAGCTCATCTAATACCTCAGCACAATCTTTTCTCAAACACATCCTACAGAAAAATAAACAGTCATGATTGTTATGATTATACAGTGTGTGACAAAATATGCAATAGTTGTGCATACCAAAAAGAGCTTTTACATTAAGTACCCCATAGAAATGTTCATCATGCAGGAGCAGAATGTATTTTTTTTTTGGATATTGAGAGCCCTGGGTTTTAAACAGACTCCATCCCTTCTTAGAGTAATGTGCCACATGAATGTTGATTTTCAAGTGGCTTTCAACACATGAAATATCGCTTAATGTCACTTTTTTTTCTGATAAGATCAGCCAAGTTCCTTATACAGTTGCCTGGCTGGTGTCAGCAGCTGTGCATCTCTGGGAATCTTTTCACTCATAACCACAATCAAGCAACCTCCAAAACAGAGGTTAGTGCCTGTATAATTTAAATTAACCAAATGTTATCTCTTTTGGCTACTCTTTCACTAGAGGGGATGGAGCCTAGCAATCTATGCCCACTGCCTGACCAAGGTTTAACAATTGTAATTATAAGACAAAAATCAGAATGTGTACAGATCTCCATGTTGCTTTGCAACAGGTTACTCATTTGTGATAGAAAATCCTCAGCATTTAAAAGATCCTTACTTTTTTTAACAGACTACAGAGGATTTCTTAGGCCATCAGCTTCCAGTCTGATCTGAACACAATCTTCTGGGCTAATTCACTGGTTAAGATCATCTAAAATGTTCTGTATTGCACTGTATAATGCATTTATAGCTTGTGTGTATGAGATCACATGTTCTAAATTTCTAAAACGGAATTCCTCACCAATACGAATTGAACGGTACAACCTGTGGGTCCACTGCCATGAGTGTAAATGCTCTGCATACACGGCAGGTGGGCCCTCATCATCTGGGGAGTCTGGAATGCTTGCATGTAGGGGTTGGTTCTCATCCCTGGATGACCACACACTCAGATGACCACACACTCAGAAAGGAGAAATATAGTAGTGATGGGTGACTTCAACTATCCTGATAATTGCTGGAAGTCAAACTCGGCAAAATCCTCAAGGTCTAGCAAATTCCTCACTTGCCTCGAAGACAATTTCATTGTTCAAAAGGTGGAAGAGGCAACGAGGGAGTCAGCTATTTTGGATCTGATCCTAACTAACAGGGAAGACCTAGTTAATGGGGTGCAAGTGGTTGGATCCTTAGGCGGGAGTGATCATGTCCTCCTGGAGTTCTTTATACAGTGGAAAGGAGAAGCCAGGCATAGTCAGACACGCATTCTAGACTTTAGGAAAGCTGATTTTACTAAACTTAGAGAAATACTGGGGGTGATTCCATGGACAGGAATACTAAAAGAGAAGGGAGTTCAAGACGGATGGGAGTTTCTCAAAAGGGAGATACTGAAGGCACAATTTCAAACCGTGCCAACGAGGAGGAAAAATGGGAGGTGTCTCAAGAAACCAGGATGGATGACAAAGGAACTTGCAACTGAACTATGTTTTAAATGGAACATGTATAAGAAATGGAAAAATGGGGAAATCACCAAAGAGGAATTCAAACAAATAGCTAGCACGTGTAGGCGTAAAGTCAGAAAGGCTAAAGCGCAGAATGAAATCAGGCTTGCTAGAGAGGTTAAGAACAATAAAAAGGGCTTTTGGGGGTATGTCAGCAGCAAAAGGAAAAAGAAGGAAATGGTAGGGCCACTGAGTGGAGAAGATGGCAAAAAGTTAACAGGGGAGAGAGAAAAAGCAGAATTACTCAACACCTTCTTTGCTTCAGTCTTCTCAGAAAAGGCAAAGGGTACTCAACCTAAGTATAATGGAGCAGAGGACAGAATAGGAGAATTTCAGCACAGAATAAGTAAAGAAATAGTACAGAAACATCTGGTTAATGAATATAAGTCTCGAGGACCAGATGAATTACATCCAAGGGTATTAAAAGAACTGGCAAATGTAATATCGGAACCATTGGCAATAATCTTTGAGAATTCCTGGAAAACAGGAGAGGTCCCAGCGGACTGGAGGAGGGCAAATGTTGTCCCCATCTTCAAAAGGGGGGAAAAAGAGGATCCCAACAATTATCGTCCAGTTAGTCTGACATCAGTACCAAAGATCTTGGAGCAGATAATTAAACAGAGAGTCTGTGAACATCTGGAAGGTAATTTCATAATCACAAAAAGTCAACATGGGTTTCAGAGAAACAGGTCATGCCAGACAAATCTGATCTCTTTTTTTGATAAAATGACCAGCTTGGTAGATGAAGGGAATGCTGTGGATATAGTATATCTTGATTTCAGTAAGGCCTTTGACAAGGTTAACCATGACATTCTTGCAAGCAAGTTGGTAAAATGTGGGCTAGACAAAGTAACTGTTACATGGATTTATAATTGGTTGACTGGTCGAACCCAAAGGGTGCTCAACAATGGCTCCTTTTCAACTTGGAAAGAAGTGACCAGTGGGGTGCCACAGGGCTCTGTCCTGGGCCCAGGGCTATTCAATATCTTTATTAATGACTTGGATGACGATATTGGGGGCATAGTTATCAAATTTGCATACGACACCAAATTAGGAGGAGTAGCTAATACCCCAGAGGACAGGATCAAAATTCAAAATGACTTGAACAGACTAGAAAGTTGGGCCAGAGCTAACTAACTGAAATTCAACATGGAGAAATGTAAGGTACTGCACTTGGAACGGAAAAACGAAAAGTACAGATACATGATGGGGGACACCTGGCTGAATGAGACTGCGTGTGAAAGGGATCTAGGAATCCAGGTGGACCACAAGTTGAACATGAGTCAACAGTGTGATGCAGCAGCTAAAAAGGCCAATGCAATTTTAGGCTGCATCAGTAGAAGTATAGTGTCTAGATCAAGAGAAGTAATAGTGCCACTCTATTCTACTTTGGTCCGGCCTCACCTGGAATACTGTGTCCAGTTCTGGGCACCACAATTCAAAAAGGATCTGGAGAAACTGGAGCGTGTCCAAAAGAGGGCAACTAAAATGGTGAAGGGTCTGGAAACCAAGCCCTATGAGGAACGACTTAGGGAGCTGGGGATGTTTAGCCTTTAGAAGAGAAGGCTGAGAGATTATATGATAGCTGTGTTTAAATATTTGAAGGGATGTCATATCGAGGAGGGAACAAGCTTGTTTTCTGTTACTCCAGAGACTAGGACCCGAAACAATGGATGCAAGCTGCAAGAAAAGAGATCCCACCTCAACATTAGGAGGAACTTCCTGACAGTAATGGCAGTTCGACAGTGGAAAACACTCCCTCGGAGAGTAGTGGAGTCTCCTTCCTTGGAGGTCTTTAAGCAGAGGCTGGATGGCCATCTGTTAGGGATACTTTGATTGGGAGTTCCTGCATGGCAGGGAGTTGGACTGGATGGCCCTTGTGGTCTCTTCCAACTCTATGATTCTATGATTTTATGATTCTATGATTCTATGATTCTGTGTGTCAGAAACTTCCAAAGCATTCTGAGATCCTATACTGGAAAAAGAGGGTTGGTTATTATCAGGACCAGGGCCATCTGAGTTTTGGAGCTCAGCCCTGGGTGAGTCAGAGGGCCGGGCTCTCTGAGGTTCTGTATTGAGAGAAGAGGTGCCATTATCACCATTATGGTTAGAATCTGAGGTTTTTACCAGCCTTCTCGAGTTCATTTTACATTTTCTATTATTTTTCCGAGTGTGAAGTACTTTTTTTGACCTATTATTCAACTTGGTTACCTTCCTTCTCCAATACTGTTCACCCCTGCTAGGCTTCGTCCAGTACCCCACCACCCTGCCATGTTTAACCTCCCAGCCTTTTTTGAGCCTTGGTTGAGGTTTACCTCTCCCTGTCTGCCAATGTTCAATGGACCTGTTCATAATATACTGATTATAGCTTTTAATATTTTCATAAAAAGCATCAATATGTGCTTGTGTAACAAGATTGTCCCACATATAATTAAGATGGGCTTCGTAGCCTTTAGCATGCTGAAGGATCTCACACCCCTTGACAACCATCTTCTGCATTTCCGCAAAGCAGGCCGATAATGTTGTGGCTTTCTTCCTCCGGGCTTCAAAGCGTTGATACAGGTTATTACCATCAGACACTGCTTGCTCATTCTTTTGCTTCTTAGAAGCAGGCATTGTAGCATCTTGAGGTTCTTCCCTGTTGCGTTTCATAGATTTGTCTAAAACAAAATAAAACAAAAATATTAGAGCTCACACCCCAACCCTTCCTTCTTCCTCTCTCTCATACACACATACACCATATACCTCCACTGTTAGATGCTGTCACTGGGCTTTCAGATGCTTCAGGGTCTTCATAGCTGTTTTCAGCAAACACCAGTTCTGTAAAGACCAGACACTCATTTCAGAAAGAACAAACCCCCAAAATAAGAATACCAAGAATAAGAATACTAATGTTGTTAACCACACCTCCAAATTTTTTGCTCCACAAAACAGTTTGTTAAGCACAGATTTTACCTAATTCCTCATTTGACGTCTGCCCCAGTCTTGGGTTTGTGTTTTAGCCATGCCTTTTGTGTTCTGGGCTGTCACCTCTAGAGGACTGTTTTGAACATGTTGATCTGAGTGATCTGAGGTACCAGATAGGAATCAAAGGGTGAAAAGAAGATTATCTCAAGCCTGTGTAAAGCTTACAACAACATGTTGAGGCATGCCCAAATAGACCCCCCCCCCCCGACACCAATATAGAGCACCCTACAGAATTATACTGATGAGGCAGGTCTGGGACATTTCTGCTTCTGACAAGAGATGGAGAAGCAGACATTCAGCATTGTTTATGTTTACTTAAATCTAATATGTGGAAAAATTCCAAATGAACAACTAGATGAGAAAATATACCTCACTTTACAAAAACTTGCCAATTCAACTCAGAAACACCTGGAAGAAAAGTTGGAACCCCTAATAACATCTTTGGACACCCCAAATATTTCTCGTGCTTTTGAAATAATTCAGCTAGTGATACAGTCCCAATTTTCTGATTGAAAAACCAACTAGGGAAGAATTGTAGCGGTCCTCTTATTTGGGAGAGTTATTGCCAAAAAGCTGAAAAACAATGGTGTGTCTCTCACAGATAGCAATGTACAGCAAATTACTGATTGCATTGCAGGCTATTTGATAATGGAGAAACACATCTGGATGAAGGAAAATGGCAGCTGGGTAAGATTGTCAGGTTTTAAGATATATGATTTAGGCAGCCCTGTGGAACCAGGGGCCAAATAAGAAAAATGTGTTGGCTTAGTTAACAGTTTTTTCTTTTCATTATTTCAGGAAAATGGATTAATAATGAACCATGAAGTTATACCCAGAAATATGAGAACAGCATTTATGAACAGCCTGAAATATCTCTTATATCTAAAATGGTTGTTATTTCCAGCATAAAACCCTAGTATGCTGATTTCCTATAACAAGGCTATTGGTCAAATAAAATCTTTTGAAAATACCTAGTAGCCATCAATTCCTAACAGCAACACACAGAGAGAGAAATGCTCAAAGCAATGCTAGTTAACAAACAAACATACAAAAAAGAATAAAAATAAAAAAATAAAATAAAAACAGTCTTGTTTAACAAAAAACAAAAGAGAACTTTTAAAACAGGCAAAAGAGAGCTTTTAAAACAGGCCTGTTTGACAATTGAAAAACCTAAAATATATATTTGACAAAAAATGAAAAATGGCAAAAACAAGTTTTAAACAAAAATGTAAAAGGAGCAAACAAACCAAAAATTACAATATGATACAAAAGAATATAACTCTGATGTGTAATCAACTCTTGAACACACCCAGTTAACACCTCTGAAAGCATGCTGCCTAATCCCATCATGTCTCCCCCACAAAGTCTCCACAAAGCATAGAAAAAGAAAAAGGATTTTAAAGCAATTTAAATCTTATTTTGAAATAACTAAAAAGAGCTTTTAAAAATATATATTTGACTTTTTTTTAAAGCGTGCCAAGCACATGGCCACATTACTCCGGTTCTGAGGTCCCTCCACTGGCTGCCTATTAGCTTCTGGGCCCGGTACAAGGTGTTGGTTATTACCTTTAAAGCACTAAATGGCTTGGGTCCAAGCTATCTCAGGGACCGCCCCCTCCCGTATAATCCTCCCTGCGCTCTCCGGTCCTCTGGGAAGAACTTACTGCAGCCTCTAAAATCTAGACTTGCAGCGACCTCCCAGAGGGCGTTCTCTGCTGTCGCCCCCAAACTCTGGAATGACCTGCCGGATGAGATCCGTCAGTTGACATCATTAGACAGCTTTAAAAAAGCTGTCAAGACGGATCTCTTCCAGCAGGCCTTTCCAGATTAACCATTCTGGCCCAGGCTCCCTGATCCCCTCATTCCTCCCATGGCCCCATCTTTAGTGATGGGTGAGGATCTGCAGAGGGACACCAGGGTTTTTAGTTTTAATTATGATTTTATGTTTTGATATTGTGATCTTAATTTGTCATATTGTGTAATACTTTCTCAAGGGGGGGGAGGGATTATAATATTTTAATGTTATATTTTACTCTTGTTATATTTTACTGTTGTCAACCGCCCGGATTGGTACGCCACAGGGCGGTATACAAATAATAATAATAATAATAAAAGTAAAAAGGATTTTAAAACAATTAAACATCTTGTTTCACCACATGTAAATTTTGTTTTTAACAGCGCTACAGCCTAGCAATTAAAAACATTTAACAGGAAAACAAAGGCTAATTCCAATCCCCAAATTTTACATAAAGGCCATGGAAAAATGTTTTCCCACCAAAATTAAAGGACTTTGCATCAAATATTTATTCTATACTGTGGGTAAAGGCCAACACCAATCCATTTTGAATAAGGATTCAAAAGGGGGAAGAAAAATATTTATAAAGGCATTCTTTTGAAAAACAGTGCTATGGAACATACGAAAAAGAACTTACCAAGAGCCAGAGTCTCACAGGTAACCGAACCCCACAGGAAGCAAAAGGAAAGACCCCCTTCTCTGCAGAACTTTTAAACACCAGATAACCAGTCTGTGATTGGCTCATGACAGCCTTAGCCAATCAGGAGAGTTCCTAAAAACTCCTTCCGGTTGGCTCTTTCAAACCCTCAGGGTCACATGACTCCTTCAGATGCCCCACCTACAGGCAAGGATTCCTGCTGGGTGGGACTTCCGCAGGAGGCCGGATATCCAGGGATGGCGGGACGTCCGGCAGGAGGCCAGATATCTGGGGAGGGTGGGACTTCCGGTTAATTTGGGACTTCTGGGGCAGGGCACCTGTCAGTGGGCGGGGCTTATGAGTTTGACAAGAGGTGCCACCCTATACTACACTGTAGTAGTATAATAATTGTAGTAGATAACTTTGTGTATGTGTGTTTACATTTTTCCCCCAAAATCCAGGTTTCCTTAGGTTTTACAGGAAGATCTTGACACTACCAAAGAAGAAGAAGAAGTAGCAGCAGCAGCAGCAGCAGCAGCAGCAAAAACAAGGCATCTTCTCAATCAGAAAAAAAAAACTTTCTAGTATTTCTTGCTGTTCCACATCCAAACCTAAATTTGACTTCTTACTGTGTATGTGTGGTTTGTTCCTACAATGTCTAGGGCAGGGGTAGGCAACCCTTCCCCTTTAAGGGCCGAGGGACTTCAGCTCCCAGAAGCCTCAGCCATGTTGGCCAATAGTCCCATGTTGGCCAATAGCTCCTGGGATTCTGGGAGCTGAAGTTCCTCGGCCCTTAAAGGGGAAAGGTTGCCTACCCCTGGTCAAGGGAATAAGATTAATGAGTGTTCTACCATTAGCCTGCAAATGACAAATGTGCAAACCAGTAGAGATTCTTTTTGGTACAGTTAATTCTTTTCTTAAAGCTTTTAAAATTGTCCATACTAAATCAATCTCATCTTTAGCTTAGGAGAATTCATTGTGTATAATCTGAATGATAGAATTAAGTAAATTTTGTTGTTTATTGCTACCTATCCATCCCATCAGATCCCATAATGGATGTCTGAGGAATTAGAATCTCATAGGTTCTGATATGCACTGACTTGACTCATACCTCTTTGACTGATAACAGAGTCTTGGAGTCAGAAGGTACCCCAAAGGCTATCTATTCCAACTTCTTGCCACATAGAAATGCACAAATAAAGCACTCCAGAAAGATGGCCATCTAACTTATGCTTAAATATATCCAAAGAAAGAAATTCCACCATTCCCAGAATCAGTGTATCTCAGTCTTGAACTGCTCTTACTATCAAGATGTTCTTCTTAACATTTAGACAGAATCTCTTTTTCATGTAATTTTAATCAATTTTTTATGTTCTCATCTCTGGAGCATCAGAAAACAAACTTGCTCATTTGTCTACATTCATCCTTTCAGGTATTTAAATATGGCTGTCATTTCACCTCTCAGTCTTCTGTTTTTCAAAATAAGCATACTGATCACTCTAAGCTGTAATAGAGATTGGTTTCCATACCTTTTACCATCTCGGTCATTTTCCTCTGCATATGGTCAATGTTGTCAATATCTTTCTTGAATGGAGATGCCTAGAACTGAACACAGTATTCTAAGTGAAAGTTGACCAAAACAAATAGGATGATACTATTGCCTCCTTCAGGCTGGACATCATACCCCTGTTGATATAGCCTAAAATTGCATTGTCTTTTTAAGGTATCACATCACATTGTTGACTCATGTTTAATTTGTGGTCTACTAAGACCTTTAGATAATTGTACATCTACTGTTAACCAGCAGGTATCACTCATAGGTTTCACTAGGGGGTGTGGGGATGCAGATTGCAATGGGTGACACCTCAAAAGAGATGGGAGTGAATACCTGTTCGGGTAGTCACTCCTAGCTTCCAAGACCTCTCCAGCCACCCCTCTCTACATTCCAGGGTGCCTCTGTCACCTATTGGCTGTGGCCACTGATGTAGGTGAAGTGCTGCTGCTGCCCAGCAGCCCCTTCCAGGTCTGGCATAGCTGCTGGGTGAATGAGAAAGGTGTCACCGTCTTTCTCACTTGCCTAGTAGTGGCACCAGGCCCAAAATGGGCTACCAGGCAGCAACAACACTTCCCCTACCCCGCATCAGTGGACACTGGTGGAGAGAGGCTGTCTTCTGGATCTGGCAGAGCTGCCTGGATTGCCAGGCAGCATCACCACAACACCCCATCAGTGGCAGAGGTGGCCTGGCTGGTGGAAGGGGGTAACTGGTGGTGGTGTCAGCCAGGCAACCTGGGGAGTGACACCAGACTGTTGTGTCATCACCCCTAGTGATGCTACTGGTCATTTATCCTATATTTGTTCATTTCAATAGTATTTTTGTTTATTTGTTGCCTAAATGAACTACCTTATCCTTATCCCTGTTGAAATCCCCACCCCATTTTTTAAAAAGTTTTGGCCCACCTTTTCAATATAAGGCCATTTTGAATCCTGATCCTGTCCTTTGGGGGTAATAGCCACCTCTCCTAATTTGGCATGACCTGTAAATTTGATAAGCATGTCCTCTATTGTATCATTCAAGTAATTTATAAAGATTTTGAGCAACATCAGTGCTAGGATAAGACTCTAGGCACTCTATCAGTAACTCCTCTCCAAGATGAAGAAGGTCCATTAATCAGTGTTCTTTGGGTTAGGTCAGTGAGCCAAGTTTCTTTCCCATATTTTACCATGACATGCTGATCAGAATTTTGCTATCATTTCTCCAAATGTTGTGACCTGATACCAAAAAATCTGTATTTTGAGAGGAAAAATAACATTTTGAACATATTTACATAAGCATCATGCCCATTCTGGAGGCATGCCTGGCTGAAGGCTCAGAACAGGGGAGAGAAGAGGAGAAACCTGACCCCCAACCTGGTCCCATTTTTTCAGAGGCTGCTGCCAAAAAGGATAGTCAGGAGCCTGGCATCCAGGCAGCAGAGTCTTCTGCAAATTTGGGCATTGAGGAGAAGGAAGTGAATTTACCCATGCTTTCTTACAGCCAGGATTTATACAAAGCACGAAACAATTAAGGAACTGCTGTACTAGTAAGTGCTGGAGATGAAAGCCTGGAAAGAATGCCAGAATCTTTGTCACTGACTTCCCTGGTGAAAGCACTTTGTTAATGGACTCTCTTGTTGCCTGACTTCTTGGATTGGATCTTTGGACTTGGGATAAATGATTCTACTTATTGGAACCCCAAATTCTTGGACTGTTTGACTACTCTGATTGCTCGAACCCTGACTCTCAGACTGGCTAAGGACTTTGCTTTTGGAACGCCTCATTTGTTCTAACTTCTTATTGTAAGGACTTGAATTGTTTCAGATGCTGTGTTTATTGCTCTTTTTGCTTTGCCATTATCTCAGTTGTTTTGGTTTGCTATTGGCTGCTGGCTGCTGGCTGCTTTCCCGAACAATAAATACGTAATTTTTGCAGATGATTTGAGGAGAAAATTGCAGATCATTGAATAAAACAGACACAGGATGTACAGGGGTAAACTATTAAATTGACAGTTCCTAGATACTGCTACTTTCTCTAGGCTAAAGATGTAATTCTTTTCATCTTTCATCATCTTAACCAAGGTTGGATAGTTTTCATAGTATTCTTCTCACTGTGGGAAAAAATGAAGATTTTTCACAGATATTCTTACAGTATTCACACTTTGCAAAGTCTTACAGGTAATTATTGTGTGCAGAAATACTTGTGCTTTTTCTACATATGAATGTTCACACACACATTTTAGTACTGGGAACATTTTTTTTTTTCTGTGTAAAACAGTCTCCCGCAATGGAAACACTTTTTAATGCAAGGGACATGTTTTCCATGCTAAACCACGAGATTACAAGAAGAGATTCCACCTAAGAACTGCTCAACAATGCCATAGCCTAGCTCAGAAGGTAATGAGCTCTCCTTTACTGAAGGTTTTGAAACAGATGACTAGGGAATGCTCTAGCTATGAATGCCTGCATGGCCTGGGTTTGCACTACGTAGTTCTTTAGGTTGATTCCAACTGTGATTTTATGATGGCATTAGATAATATAACAAATGTATGCTTTTTTTTTTTTTTACAGGAAAGAGAAATAGAAAAAAAGATTACTAAAGAGAAACCTCTATACATGTCAATTCTTGTATCATGTTCTAAAAGAACTTGGACATTAAGGACATTAATGCTACTGTATGCACAAGAGTACTGTACAATATATATGATCTTTCATAACACATTTAGATTTTTGTTAGTATTGTTTTGAGGTGAGGAATGTTGTCTTTATGCTTAAAGGTATTTTTGATCTTCTACCATATATGCATATAGCGGCTTCTTTTCATTCTGCACGCCTTGAGGATATAGCCTCAGATCATGTCCTCGCTACTGGCAATATTGACATTTTCATTGCAAAGTTGACTTCATGCTTTGCTTACTGTTTATAGTACCTAGTGGAGAAAAATATCCCTTTCCCCCATTCTGTAAAAAATATCATGGCATTCATTCTTTGATTGGTTTTAAACGTATTAGATAATGGAAACTAGATGGCTTAAAGGGAAAATTTAGATTATTCAGAAATGTCAGAAGTGAAGAGATCAGTCCCTAAAGGTATGAGTAAAAAAAAGGGAAAAACTTACTAATCACACACACAAGGGGAGGGGGAATAACAGAGATATGCAAACAGCTGTTGCATACATGCAGCACATAACTGACCTCCAATTTCACCAATACTCTGCTACCACTTGAAGGAAGCATCCAGTTCAAAGAGTAAGGGTGTATAAAAAGTAGGATTCCAATGTTAGTAATTGCCATTTTCATTTCCATCCACCACATCCTTACCCAGTGTGAGGTTATTGCAGAATGAAGTTAAATCTGAGCATTCTTTCATTTTATGCTATGCCATTGAATCCTTCAACACAAGGATAAAGTGTACAGAAGCATACAAGTTTTTAAGATTCCATGGAACAGATCAAAGCTCAAGCTCCATGGAAATAGGCCAAACTCAGAGAAGCTACCCTGACTTGACTGCAAGAGAATGTGCAATCCCTGCTGTTTGCCTAACTAAACTGGAAGAGATTCCCTACCCCATTGGGTTAAATGTTAGGTGGAATCCCTTTATGTACTCTTTATGAACCCATTCCATAGTCAATGTAACAATTCTTGCTTAGCCTTACTCTGAGCATACCTACAATCTTATTGACAGATGATGAATTAAAAGACAGTATATAAATAAAAACACCCTTCCAAAGCTTTTGCTCTGCCAAGTTTTATTTCTTTAATTACTGTAGACATCATTCACAGGAGTCTTAAAACTCATATTTTGTGAAACTTTGCCCAGGTCTGTAAAAACTGTGATATATTTGCAGGCTTTAGAATTGTGCAGCGCTTGAGATGTTGTTGAATAGAAATTCCCAGTGTTCCTTACCATTCCTTACCTAACCATTTCTGGGACTATCTTCTATGTCATATCTGCTTTTAGTACATGGAAAGATGAGGAGTCTTTCAAAAAAACAAAGCAACAATAACAACCATAATTCAGCACTAGAATACACTGAGATTCAAATCCAAAGTTTTAAGGTGTAAGCCCTGGGGGACAAATGGAGTTGTCTTTTGTCTCATATGTAATTTTTAAAATTGAAATTAGTTTCCTCCAGAAATGAAGAAATGTTCTAATCTTATTAATTTTTAAATCAAAAATTAACTGAAACAAAATTATCATTCATCCCTACTTGCACTGGCACAAAGGACAAGTGACACCTTCTTGTGGGTATAAACAGGCCACAACTTTATTTAGCCGTACAGGGTCTATCTAGAACACAATTTACAATTAAATATACAAATGCTTTGTGACATGTGTATGTGAAGGTGTGACCAACCCAAGTGGGTGGTCCCTAACTTCATGTGACAAAGCATGTAAATAACAACAACAAACAATTTTGCCCCTCCCAACCAGAAATGACATCATATTGTATTATATGATGTAACTAACTTAATGACGTCATGAACTTAACTACCAACGTCACTTCCGCCAATTTAATTTAACCAAACTAATCCCAATCAATTTTTAATTAGCCAATTATTTTTCTGTGGGTAGGGGGTTGTTACCCGCCCCCACAATTATTAACTCTACAAATTTGATACAGACTCTGAGTCCCCAAGTTGTGACTAAGCCAGAAATCAGGTAAATAAGCAATTAACTTTGATGTCAAATATACATCACAAAGCTTGGCAATAAAACCATAATTAAGAAACATCAATAATGTGACCCAAAGCCAATGATCTAATACCAAAATAATCTCAGGGAGGACAAAAATACCAGGGAAGCAGCCCTGGGAAAAATTCCCTCCCGGCCCCCATAGGAGACCAGCCTAATCCTGAGAGTAACCTAACACCAAGCCCTAAAATTAGGGTGGGCGGGTTGGGTCGCTCAGCTGCTGCTCTAAAATGGCTGCCACCATGTGGCAGTGCAGGGCTATGTAGCCCAAGATCCCGCAGGAAATCTTGCGTTGTTTTCAGCACCACAAGATTTCCCAGCGTGCTTTACTACAACATATACCATATCTGATTGGCTAGGTGAGCAGGAATCAAAACGAGACCTCCTGTGTGCCCAGCCAACCGGACATCCCTTGTCCTACAATGGCTGGTGCAACAAGTACCCCCTCCCAATGAGTCGGGGGGGGGTCTTTGCACTGGCACAAAGGACAAGTGACACCTTCTTGTGGGTATAAACAGGTCACAACTTTATTTAGCTGTACTGGGTCTATCTAGAACACAATTTACAATTAAATACACAAATGCTTTGTCACATGTGTATGTGAAGGTGTGACCAACCCAAGTGGGTGGTCCCTCACTTCATGTGACAAAGCATGTAAATAACAACAACAAATAATTTCACCCCCCCCAACCAGAAATGACATCATTTTGTATTATATGATGTAACTAACTTAATGACATCATGAACTTAACTACCAATATCACTTCCACCAATTTAATTTAACCAAATTAATCCTAATCAATTTTTAATTAGCCAATTATTTTTCTGTGGGTAGGGGGTTGTTACCCACCACAAGAGGGGGCCAGCCTAGCTTGGCATCCCCTCTCGCCCCCCCACAGACCACCTTTCTGATGTGGTCAGAGAGTGACTGTGTATAAACTTCCGAGTCCTCTGAAGAGAGGTGTACCCCATCCCCCCTGTACAGCTGAGGCATGGATAACTGGATACCAGCATGATCAATTACAAAAATGCCCAATCTGGTCAATTGCTTAGCTATAGAACGATTGAGCCAACGTCATGCATCATTTATGGTGGTGTATTTACAGTCCCCAGGCCAGCTACGCCTTGGTAGCAACTTAGTCCATAGCAAAACAGCACCAGGAATGTGCTTCCTTATCTCCTGCAAGTCCTTGACCATTTGTTTCGCAAGCTGGAGACACAGAGTCTTGACTAGATCATTCTCCCCCAAGTATATAACTAAAACTGCGGATGGGTCCTCAACAGTTCAATAATCATGGGAAGTAAGGCTCCCCATTGCATGCCCCTACGACCAAACCATTGCAGGTTGCCAATGTTCACCAGTCCCAAGGTGGGGTCACGTCGCTGTTCCAGTATATGGCGTTCTGCCCAGAAGATGAGACTGTGGCCCACTATCCAGATCTTTCCATGAAAGAAGCCAGCTATAATGGACAAATAAGGCCAATTAGTTTTATCACAAATAGCAAAGTTCTGTCACATGCAGATATAAGATTTGAATGTCTTCAATTGCCACCGGCCAATTCGGTGAATATCGGCTTCACCTAAACCGTGAACAGCCACAGCAGTTGCCACATCAATGCGGAAAGAATGAGAAGAAAAGTGAGTGAGAGGTAAATTGGCTCGCTTCAGAGTCTCCTTTAAAACCACCCTAAACTGAAATTGAGTTAATGGCATACCTGATGTATGCACAAACAAATATCCTGGTACATTTGGTCTAACGTTTAAGTAATCTGCCAGTGCCATGACAGGGCAGATCTGTCCCTCAGGTGCTTTAGCTAAAATAATAGACTGACCTTTAGCTAACTGGTTGGTCTTTGAACACCTGATGAGATTACATCTGAGAGCCGGAGTGCCCTACCTGATTGATCACTGCAAGAGCCAGGGACAATCTCGCTGATCCTCAAGGCCGCAAAGAAAGCTATAGCGAATACAGCCTTAAACAAAGCCAATTCCCCCAGCGAATAACATGTATAGGCTAAGTGTTGCCATAAATTTACTAAAACTGGGCCAGTTATTGGCAAACGGGTGTCCTTAACCACAGGAGATTCTCTGGTCCAACCCTCTATAGCTCTCCTAACCCTGAAATCTATGGTAGGATCATGCAATCCACTGGCCCTGGAGTAAAAAGCCAGGGCAGCCAGCCTGCCCCTGATGGTAACAGGAGACAAACCTGTTTGCCTAAGACACACTATGAATTGCAGAATGAGGTCGACCTTAATGGGCCAGACTTCCTCCTCCCCTATTTCCATTAAAAACTGTCTAAATGCATTCAAAGCTGTCTGATAAGACTTGCATGTAGATGGGATGATAGATATAGAGTCACATTGTGTGAGCTGTGAAATAGATACATATATAAATTCAAATGTTCATAGGCCACTGAGGAAGACAAGAGTCAAAACGTGTCTGGCCTTGGTTTATGAATTTTCATTTTACCTTTTTCTGCATTTGCAGATCCTTTAGTGTTACCCTTTTAGTAATTTTAGTAAATGTAATTTTAGTAAATGTTACCCTTTTAGTAATTTGCCTTTTTTTGATTTACAAGTGTGTTTTTAACGGGCATTGTTATTCTTTTATAAATTTGGCCCTTGATTTTTTGTGCCTTTTATTACATTTTCATTATTGGCACATGATTTAGTGGGGTACTTTTACCCTTTTAGTAATTTTTAAGGGCTTTTCTGCTCCAGGGTGTAGCTAATCCTTTCTATATATCTTACACCATTGATTTTTAAGTTGGGTGGGGCATTGTTGTTTTTATTCTTTTTCAAAAAAAAATCCTTCTTTGGTTTTTGGTATACATCTTGGTTTTTTGCCTTTGGGACTTTTGTTGGTTTTTTATTACAACATATACCATATCTGATTGGCTAGACGTGCAGGAACCAAGGTGGGACTTCCTGCGCACCCAGCCAACCGGACATCCCTTGTCCTTAAATGGCCGGCACAACAAGTCAGGAGGGGGGGTCTTTCACATCAAATAACATATTTAAGGGCCTAAGCAGACTGGCGGCATGGGGCCACCATGGGAAGGTGTGCCGCGGGACCGAGGCATCCCCACACCTCGATCCTGTGGTGCACCTTCGTCATCCCTGAAAGGAGCGCTAAAAAGCTTGTGACGCACTTTCACTGACTTTTCCGTTGCAGCATGTCCGGATGCTGAGGCGGGAGATTGCCCTCGGAGCGCCGGCCGTGCGGAGGGCCGGCGGCTCCGAGAGCAACCTCGGGAGGAGGAAGGGGCGCCGAGCGTGCAGCTGCCCCTCCTCTTCCCTGCCTCCAGGACAGCTTTTTAAGCCGTCTGCCGAGGTCCAAATTTCATCTATAAAGAAACCTTAAAACTGACTAAGGGCTTCTGCAGACTGGCCCAAAGAACTGGCCTGCAGATAGAGTTGGGGCAGGACAGGCACATGCTGGCTGCCCCAACCCCATGCCAACGCCATCCTGACCCCCTCCCGGTGCAGCATCCTGACACACTGTGCCGAAAAAGGCAAGGAAGAGCCACATGCCAGCTCTTAGGGCGGCCTTTTGCCACCCAGAATAGGAACGGCATTTTGATGCTCTTTTCAGGGCAGCAAAAGGGAGGATCAGGGCCATGGCATGGGATTGCCATGGCCCTGATCCGTTGCTTTCCAGAGTGGCCCAGAGCCACTCATTTTCAGAGGCCCTAAATTCCATAAACTAAGCTTTTGGGAAACACTTTAAAAAAACACCTATGTACCAGTTGTAATAATGCTAACATTATAAGCAAGGCCAATGTGGAAGCGAAACAAAATAATTATGAATATTAAGGATATAAGCAGTTACACATTTGTTCCAATGTGCAACTGGATCTGGTATCATGAGCTTTCCTAGATTTGAGCCTACTTCCTCACATGCATAGGACAGAGTGGAAAGTAAAGAAGTAGGCTCATGTCAAGGCTCAAGTATCTTCAGTATACCTTTGCATACTGATTTTCCAAACTAACATGACTATGTCTTTGAATTCTACCAAGCTTGTTCTTAGAATGCAGTATGGAGGACAACCATTGTCTTTCACCACAAGTACCCAGGGATGTGATATAGGAAAATGATTGTTCTCAAAGCAGGAATTGCAGAATTACACCCAGAAGAATAAGATTATAAATTCTTTTAAAGGTATCTGCATAAAACTATTCATAAAGTGGAAAAATGAATTTATTAATGGGTATTCAGGCTTTATACTGCCTTTCCATCTTCAGGGTGGTCTAAGACTTGGGGGCTTTGCAGACTGGCCCAAAGGGCTGGCCTGGAGGTGGAGTTGGGGTGGGGCAGCCACATGCCAGCCATCCCAACTCCATCCCAAAATTGTCCTGATGCTGCGTGCCCGTTTGCACAGCGTGCAATGTCAGGATACACTACTAGCACAGTGTGTAGACATGCTGCACCGAAAGGGCATGGAAAAGCCATGGCGCCAGGTCTTAGGGCAGCCTTTTGCCACCTCCAAAAGGAATGGCATTTTGCCGCTCTTTGGGGGGTGGCAAAAGGGAGGATCGGGGCCATGGCATAGGGTTGCCATGGTCCTGATCCACCGCTAGCAGAGGCAGCCCAGAGCCACCCGAAATGGGCCGTCTGGGCCCTTAGTGAAATAAAGCAACACAATTGCACATATTTTAAATAGAGATGGATCAATTTCTGCTTCTTCATTTATTTAGTTTTTACCAGTCCATAGTCTGCTTTGTGATGTTTCCACACCTTTCTTCAGATTTTAGAAAGCATATGTGCACAAAATGTTGTATGCACTTTTGTGTGCACTTCTCCTAACATATAATAGTTGATATGCATTTTTGTCTAATACATGTCTTTTGGAAAGCAGATTTCCAGGATTCCAGGAGATTATTAGCTTGTTATTTTGCCAGATATCTTATAATTTTATGAATGCTACCAGTCCAGCCCTAGTGTTCCCAGTAACAGTATATGTACATAGTTAAATACATTGAATAATTTTCACCTTAAAACTTGCAGAAGTAAAAAAAGTGTCATTCCTTAATTTTGTATGTGTATTTATGTGAGTGCCTTCAAGGTGCCTGTCAACTTAATGTAACCCCATGAATTTTAATAGGTTTTTTTAAAGCAAGGAATAGTCAGAGGTGGTTTTGCCAGTTCCTCCCTCTACCACACCTGATATTCATTGGCAGTCTCCCATCCAGATATTATCCAGGGCTAATCCTGCTTAGCTTCCAACATCAGATGGGATCTGGTGTCTTGGGGATATTTAGGCCCCATATTTATTTATTTATTTATTTTAGTAATGCCATAATTTTAAGCAAGACTGGCTAGATCTACAGTAATATTAGATTTTTACAATCCAGCCTATGTAATGCAGTCACACTTTCACCAACAGCCTTTCACTGGTCCTTTTATTTTGTCATGTCTTCCAAAAGAATTCCATCTTCTTTCCTGTTTAAAAAGAAATTAATGAAGTAGTAACAGTGATACAGGATCAGAAGAGAGACTCACCTGTTCTACAGGAAGCTTTAGAATGAGCACTGTAGACTTTAGAAATGTTTAACATGCACTTTTTAAATCATGTACAGAATGTGCTATGCTGGGCAACCATTCATTGCTCATTAAAATTGATCAGCTTCAGTTTAGAATTGTCTAAGAGCTGCACACTTTGAAATAAGGAAAAATACCTGTTTATGCACTCTGTATTGCACTTCAAAAACTTCAGCTATTGCCCAGCAAAGTCTGCACTGAGGACAAGACCTTCACAGGACATTATTCAACAGTTCAAAGCCTAGCCTGTCTAATTTACTGGAGATAATGAGAAGTGTCATAATCATTCCTACTGAAAATGATCTTCTAGAGAGGATTTCTCATTGATGACAAACATATGGAGTGACAAAAGCGAGCAGGTGTGAAATTGTCTAAATTAATATAAAAGAGCTTTAGACTTTCAGTCCCTTTTCCATTGGTTTGTCAGCCATTTCATAGCCTTTCCCTGCAAAAAGAATCCAGGAAATGAGTGTTTTCTTTGGAATGGTAGGGCCGACGCAGACAGGAAAAAGTGACCTGAAGCTGCCTTTTCTCTAAGATGCAGCAACTGCACCTTTTGCCCTGAGGATGCCCTAAGTGGGGACAGAGCAACCTCACTGGGGGGAGTCAATGCAGCTTTTCCAAGGCTGTATTGAAGTCCCATCAACTGCACCATAGCGGTTGCTTTAATTTTTTTTTTCTATTCTCTCAGATGCATGCACACATGCACAGGAACACATCTTTGCACACTTGAACACCTGCAGAAAACACGTCATAGGCTGGTATACATTCTGTCACTCTGGGGGGGAGCAGACGGGTGGCCGTGGGCTGCTCCAGGAAGCTGCAGATTGGGGCCGTGGTAACCGCATTCCTCGGCCCCAACCTGCAGCATCTCAGGCCCTGGAAGGAGCACTAAAATAGTGCTCCTTCCTCAAAACGCTGAAGGTACGCTGCAAGAGGCTTTGGGTGCACCTTTGGCATCTCTTCCGCTGGAGCGTGTGCGGACGCTGTGGCGGAAGTGCATCGTCAGAGCGCCGGTCGTGCAGAGCACCCAGCGCTCCAATGACGTGTTCAGGAAGGGGTTGGGGCGCCCAGCGTGAGGCTGCTTCTCCCCTTCCTTGCTTCAAAGACAGTGCAAAGCACTGTCTGATTAGGCCCTCTCTCTGTATAAAGGTGACTGAAGTTTGGCATGCCTGCGCAGGATGTGACATACACCCACAAATCGTACACAGATTCACTGACCTCAGCTTCCCCCAAGTACTGGGTGCCGTAGACAAGTGCCACTGTCTGTGCCACCCTTTAGATGGAGAATGAGTTTGCCAACAGAAAAGACACCTACTCCGTCGTCCTCCACAAAACATGTCCCACTCAGGTAGGGGAGAGGTACATGCAAGGGAGGCTTATGTGGACAGACTGGATACATGTAGCTGGTGGTCATGCAAGGGACATGGTCAACAGGGCACAGAGACAAACATTACTCCAGGAGCCCCCCACCATCATGCCAGGAAGTGGTGTGTAGGTCTTTTGCACACTTGGGGAGTAAGCGGACGGCGCTTTGTGCCATCTTCGAGACAAGGAAGGGGAGGGGCAGCCTCACGCTGGGCGTCCCAACCCCTTCCTCAACACATCATCGGAGCGCCTGTCACTCCACACGACCGGGGCTCCAATGACGTACTTCCGCTGCAGCATCTGCACACACCGCACCTTCGGCGTCTTGCGGAAGGAGCACTATTTTAGTGCTCCTTCCAAGGCCTGAGAAGCTGTGGGTTGGGGCAGAGGAATGCGGCTACCTTGGCCCCAATCCACAGCTTCCTGGGGCTGCCCATGGCCGCCCGTCTACTTAGGCCTTGCATAGAAGAGGTCACAAAAGCCTCTTTCATGGAAACAACTGTACATGTTAACTTGCTTCAGTCTATTAAAACTAGGCTGTCTGCAAACTCCCAGAGGGCCTTTTCAGTTGCTCCCAGATTATGGAATGGCCTGCAGGATGAGATCCATCAGATTACCATCTGACCCCCTAAGCAGACGGCTTAAAGGGCCGTCTTGGGTGCAGGGAAAGGGAGGGGCAGCCTCACGATCGGCACCCCAACCCCTTCCCCAGGTCGTCCTCAGAGCAGCCGGCCCTCCGCACAGCTGGCGCTCCGAGGAGGACCTCCCGCCACAGCATTTGCACGTGCTGTGGCGGAAGAGTCGGCGAAGGTGCATCGCGGCCTTTTGTGGCGCACCTTCATTGATTTGTGAAAGGAGCACCAATTTAGCACTCCTTTCAGGGGCAGCGAAGCTGTGATGCGGGACCAAGGCATGGGGATGTCTCGGTCCCGTGGCACAGCTTCCTGGGGCAGCCCATGGCTGCCCGTCAGCTTCCCCCCTGAAACAGCTTTAAAAAAGCTGTGAAGACAGGTCTTCCTGATTAGTCTTCCCGGCCTAAGGAGCGAGCTCACTCCTTCTCTTATTCTTTGCCATACTGTACTGCTGTCTGCCTCTCCATCTTGAATTTTTAGTTCTATAATTGCGATTGTTTGTTATAAAATTGTTTGTTGTTGTTTAAATTCTTGTTGTTTAATACTGTTTAAAGGGGTGGGTGATTATTTGGGATTGTACATTGTGATGTTTTATTGCTGTATGCCTCCCTGATTGCATTTGCAGAGGGGTGGGATATAAATACATTTTATTATTATTATTATTATTATTATTATCAGCAAGCGTACATGCAACAGAATGCATTTACTGTCATAATAGAGAACAGTTGCTAGGGCTCATGCATAGGGTTACAATTAGGGTTAAGGTTAGGGTTCTAATATTAATGCACACCTGCAGCAGTGCATCCATACCTGGAAGCATAAAGTGCTTTAAATTAAATCCTGCATTGTGGGGCACATGCTCTGGATCGCTGACTTAGTGGGGAAGCAGACGGTGCTTTGTGCCATCTTGGAAGCAAGGAAGGGGAGGGGTAGCCTCATGCGCCCCAACCCCATCATGAACACATCATTGGAGCACCCGTCGCTCCACACAATGGGCACTCCGATGACGTACTTCCACCGCAGCGTCTGCACACGCTGCGGCGGAAGAAATGTTGAAGGTGCACCCAATGCCTCTTGCAGCACACCTTCGGTTCCTTGTGGAAGGAGCACTAAAATAGGGCCCAAAAAGGGGAGGATTGGGGCCGAGGAGTGTGGCTACCTCAGCCCCAATCCGCAGCTTCTCGGGGCGGCCTACGGCTGCCTGTCTGCTTAGGCCCTTAATTTCCGACCCATGTGTGGCACTGCATTTATACGGCCGTTTTCTGATATATCGGTGTTACTGCATACACATGCACATGCGAAGGTGCATATCTTTGCTGGATAAGTGGATGAAACAGCTCCTTTTTGTATTAGCTTTTCCCAGCATACGATGCCTAGAGGGCACTTTCCTGCCGGCTTTTAGGTGTGTGTTGTCTAAACGCCACACCTTCAAGTCATCCTCAAAGCATCTCTTTTTCCCCCATCTGCATAGCCCTGTAGTCACCCTTTGCCAAATTTAAACTTTGGGCCTTTGCAGACTGCCAGAAATAGTGCAAATTGAGTCCACTTTAATTGCCCCGACTCAGTGCTAGGGAATCATGGGAACTGTAGTTTATTGTGGCACCAGAGCTCTCTGACAGAGAAGGCTCAGTGTCTCAGAAAAAAAATACAATTCCCATGATTTCTTAGCACTGAGCCAGGGCAGTTAAAGTGGACTCAATTTGCACTATTTCTAGCAGTCTGCAAAGGCCCTTTGTTTTTAATCTATGATTGTTTAATAACTTTTTAAGGGTTGGGAGGGTTGGGTTTGAGATCGATTTCAGTGCATTGCATTCATGTTGGAAGCCGCCCCGATTGCTATGTAGAGGGGTGGGGTATAAATAAAATTTTATTATTATTGTTATTATATTTCTAATAATCTGGTATGGATGCTCGTTAAGAGCATAGCTGCTCCATGATAACCCAGTGTGACTCAAGATTAAACAAGAATTTGGACCTGGAAATTACAACATTAAGTCTCAGCTGGTTTCATTTCTACAAGCAATATAAAGATCATTTGTACAAGCAATATATTAGACATTTTGAAACACCACTGTTTTCAGTATGTGATGATTTTCCTTCAGTGGTCACAGTAGGCTGCTTAGATAGGCTGTTTATTTCACAAGATCACTCCAGTCATCTTAAAGGGGATGACTACAACTGGAATTGTTTTTACATGCTAAATTCTCACATATTTGCTCACCAGTGGGACTTGATACACTTTGTACTTGATGCCTTTCTGGTTGTGGGAGATGTTTATCACTGTGATCAGATTAACATGGAAAAATGTTTAGGTGTTATATAGGTAAAATTCAATCAATTATAGTCCAAAAGAAAAAGGGTTTACTTTTTTGGAGGTAGAAACCTCAAAGTATTAAGTCCTATAGTCTTTAGTGTTAAGGAAAAAGCAACATGGGATATACAGTAATAGAAATAAAAATATGTATGTGAATGTCAAAGTGACGAAGCAGGAGCAATCAGGAAGATACACAGGTGAAAAAGATAATATAATTAAGAAGCCTTGAGAGCCAAGGACAAAGTTATAGAAGGTATATTGAGAACACCTGTGATAGATTGCAAACACCTGAGACTCATTAAGTGGTCAAGGTAAAGTGATGAAACACTTGGGTTGGTCTTAGGTATGGGATGATCTATGTGGACCAATCAAGATGTATGTACACACCCACTGGGTGGAAACTGACTGGTGGGTGGTGTCTAACAATGGCTATAAATTGCAATGTTTGCTAATGTACATTGTGGAGTAGTTTGGAGTAGTTGTGGAGATATTGTGATTTGTAGGGCATATAGTATTTATGTATATAGTAGAATAAAGTAGATCTTTTATATAAGACTACTGAGTTGTCTGGTGTCTTGAGGGAAGATACAAGAGCCAGAAGAATCCTGGAGAAGTTTGGAGACATCTCAGGAAGAAGAGTGAGAAGGCTTGGAGAGTTTGTCAGGGTCTTCAGCCTATTCTCTGAAACTCTGCTGCTTGGGAAAGAAGCATCAACCACTGATCAAAGCTGGTCAGCTCTGCTGCATAACAAGGTGGTGAGTTAGAGCCAGAGGTGAAGAGCTACAACTCCCATCATCCCTGACAAGGGTTATGGGCCCAGATACTAGAGCAACCAGCATCCACAGAAGCTGAAAGTTCCAGAGAGTGGAAGAAGGTTTTGTGGAGCCTTGTGAGTAAATCATTTTGTGTTTTGTCTGCTGTGCATGCTCAGAGGGACTGTGTCAAATTGAGTCACTGCACAAATTAAGATGGAGATCCTAAAGTTTAGTAAATTAAATAGAAACAACTACTCTACCGGGACGATATATGCCCAATCTCTACTCATAAAGGAGTCTCTGTGGTTGCCAGTTGAATCAGGGCTGGCAGCTGATGCTGATGAAGCCGCTCGAGACAGAGATGCTAAAGCAAAAGCATGTCTTTATCTCATGCTAGAAGAAGACTTGATTAACGACGTAAGAGATAAAGTGTCCGCCAAGGATGTGTGGGATACTTTGCAGAGAATACACACACCTTCAACTGCGTTTGCAAAAATACTTTGGTCTAAAAGAATTTACAGACAAAAGATGACTAAAGGACAGTGTGTGATAGAACACTTAAAAACAATGCAGGATTTATTTGTGCAAGCTGAACTGAGAGGAGTGGAAATTAGCAAGGAGCAGCAGTGTTATATTTTAATAGAATCGCTGGACTCTTCTTGGGACAACATTACAAATAGCTTGCAAAATTTGCCAGAAGCTGAGCTGAACAGAGACTTAATTGTTGCAAAAATATTGGAGGAAAATTTGAGAAGAAAGTCTGAGCAGAATGACTCAGCAAGTTTAAGGACTGTGCCAAAACAACAAACGACACCTGATCTACGAAAGCAGGAAGAAGCAGCTTTTACAAGGGAGCAACGGAGGTGTTTTTATTGTAAAAAGTTTGGTCATCTACAGAGACATTGTAAACAATTTGCTGCTGAGAGAAGCAAGCAAGGAGAGAGCAGATGGCAGCCGCGGCAGTATCAAAAACAGTCCAAACCTCCATTTTTGAAGGACAGTGGTAACAAAAAGGGGTCTGCAACCATGATTAAGGAAAAACAAAATACTAATTGTAAATGGTTGATTGACTCAGGAGCATCATCTTCAATGTGTAACAATATTAATTTGATAAGTAATAGAAAATCAGCTAATGTAAATGCTGTAGTTTTGGCTGATGGGAAAGAGCTCAGCACTGTAAATCAAATGGGTACAGTTTTCATTCCAGGGCTAAAGGAAAACTTTAATGATGTGTTACATGTAAAGGAGTTAGAAAATAATTTGTTATCAGTAAGCAGATTAACAGACAGAGACTACACAGTCATTTTTGAAAAGAACATGTGTAAGATAAAACTGAATGGGGAATTGAGAGGCATAGGCTTGAAAAAGGATAAACTTTACTATTTGGAAGACAATATTGATAGCTACAGGGTTGAAAATGCTAATAACATAGACAATAGTCCAATTCATAAAGACTGCATACATGAACTACACAGGAAATTTGGCCATGCTAGTTTCAAATGTTTAAAGAAGTTAATCAGTATGTGTCCAGATTTAAAAGTTGCTGAATGCAAAAATCACTTAGATTGTACTGTATGTAATCAGACAAAGGTCCGAGCTTTTCCAGTAGCCAAGAAAACCAAAAGAATTACTCAAAGACCATTTCAGTTTGTACATGCAGATGTTGCCCAAGCTAATTGTTTATCTTTAGGGGGAAGCAAATATTTCCTAGTAATTGTTGATAGGTTTACAAGGTTTGCTTTTGTAAGAATATTGAAAAACAAATCGGACGCTGGGCAAAGTTTAAAAGCATGGGTGAGAATGGTGGAAAGACAATTTGATATTAGAGTAGGCACCATTGTTACTGACCGAGGAGGAGAATTTCTAAGTAATCAATTGTTTAATTGGTTTCAAAAGGTAGGAATAAGGCATGAAACTACTAATCCCGCTTGTCCTAACGAAGATGGTTTAGCGGAGAAAAGAATACAAGATATAAAAAGGATAACTGCTTGTTTGATGGCAGATGCAGAGGTAAAAGATAGTTTCTGGGCAGAAGCAACTTTGACAGCAGTACATATTAGTAACAGACTGTATCATTCAGAAATTGAAGACATTCCCTACAGGGTATTGTATGGGAGAGTGCCAAATTACAAGTATTTGAGAGTCTTTGGACAATTTGCTTATGTTTACATACCAACTTGTTTCAGGAAGAAAGGAGAACCCAAAAGTAGAAGGCTTAGGTTTTTGGGGTATTCAGGAAATAGCTACAAGTTTCATTTAGGTGGAAGGGAAGTGCAGTATTCTAGGTCTGCTAATTTCGAGAGACATGCCGGTTTGGACAAACTGCATGCAAATAAAGAAGTTTTCTTGAGGTTAGGAAATTCAAGTGAGCCAGAAACAAAAACTGAACCAACTTCAGGAAACGGAGGGGTTTCAGTTAAGCCAGAAGCATCCACTAGCAGCAGTGATAGTTCTTCATATAATGAGACACAATCTAGACCTATTACTACTAGAATGACTGAGGACAAGAGATTTAGCCATAGAACTATAATTCCCAGCACAGAAAGTGAGGATGAAAGAGGCAGATCAGCAGAGTTTATTCCCAGACGTAGTCACAGAGTTAGAAAGCCTCCAGATAGGTTTGTTGTGACAAATGCAAGAGCTTGTTTAGCAGTGGAAGAGCCTGAAACTTTTGAAGAGTTGGAAAGTTTGTCTAGAGAAGAACAGGAAAGATGGATTGATGCAATGGATGATGAGTTTGGTTGTCTGGTAAATAAAGATGTTTTTGAAATAGTTGATAGACCCAAAGACAAGAAAGTAATTGGTTGTAAGTGGGTGTACAAAAAGAAAGAAATGCCAGATGGAAGTATTAAGTATAAAGCTAGGTTAGTAGCTAAGGGTTTTGCACAACAGCAGTATGAGAACTATGATAAGACATATTCTCCAACTGCAAAGCCAGAAAGTCTGAGAATGGTTCTAGCTGTAGCAGCAAAAAGAAATTTAGTTGTAGAACATTTTGATTTTGAAACAGCCTACTTGAATGCTAGTTTAGATGAAGAGATCTTTATGGAGCAGCCACAAGGTTTTGAAGAAAATAGTAGTCAGAAAGTTTATAAATTAAAGAAAGCATTGTATGGGTTAAAACAAAGTGCCAGAGCATGGAATTTGTGCATTAATGACGAATTAGTTAAGCTAGGATACAAAAGGAGCGTTGCAGATGCATGTGTCTATACAAAAGGAGACATAGTGTTAGTGATCTATGTAGATGATTTGTGCGTGGCAGCAAAGTCAAGACAGGAGATTGAATCAGTAAAAAAAAGAGTTGTCTAAAAAGTTTGTTTTGAAGGATCTAGGTTTATTAAAGTCTTATTTAGGTATTGGTGTTGAGTGGACAGAAGAAGGACATTGTTTGTTAAGTCAGAGAAAGAAAATTGAAAATTTGATTGAAAAGTGTGGATTACAAAATGCTAAAATAGGAAGAGCTCCAATGACAACTGGTTTTGTATCTGAAAAAAAACAACTAGAGATTTTGAAGACAAGACTTTATTCAGGAGCATAATAGGATCTTTACAATTCATATCTTGCCACACCAGACCAGACATTTCATATGCTGTAAATGTATTGTCCAGAAGAGTTAATGATCCAAAAATTGAAGACTGGACAGCAGTAAAACACTTATTGAGATATTTGAAAGGAACTCTAGATAAGAAATTGATAATTAGAAACAGTCATTCAGATTTAGATTGCTATGTAGACAGTTCTTTTGCATCAGAATTAGGAGACAAGAAGTCAGTTACAGGAATAATAATCAAGTACAGTGAAAGTCCAATAGTCTGGAGAAGTAGGAAACAAACAAATGTAGCGATAAGTACGACGGAAGCAGAATTCGCAGCTTTAAATGAGATAGTAAATGAGGTACAGTGGGTTGAGCAGTTATTGAATGATTTAAATGAAAGTTACAAGATGCCAGTAGAAATTCTGGAAGATTCACAGTCATGCATAGCAATGGCTGAAACTGAAAGTTTGAAGAACAGAACAAAATATGTTGGAGTAAGATATCAAAATGTGCGAGACATGGTTCAGAAGGGTGAAATAGAATTGAGATATATAGAAACACAACACAACATAGCAGATTTGTTCACAAAAGCATTGACGGCGGAAAAACATGAAAGACTGACACAAATGGTTGGAATGACATTGTAAGACACATACAATATTTTATTTCGGAGGGGATTGTTAAGGAAAAAGCAACATGGGATATACAGTAATAGAAATAAAAATATTTATGTGAATGTCAAAGTGACTAAGCAGGAGCAATCAGGAAGATACACAGGTGAAAAAGATAATATAATTAAGAAGCCTTGAGAGCCAAGGACAAAGTTATAGAAGGTATATTGAGAACACCTGTGATAGATTGCAAACACCTGAGACTCATTTAGTGGTCAAGGTAAAGTGATGAAACACTTGGGTTGGTCTTAGGTATGGGATGATCTATGTGGACCAATCAAGATGTATGTACACACCCACTGGGTGGAAACTGACTGGTGGGTGGTGTCTAACAATGGCTATAAATTGCAATGTTTGCTAATGTACATTGTGGAGTAGTTTGGAGTAGTTGTGGAGATATTGTGATTTGTAGGGCATATAGTATTTATGTATATAGTAGAATAAAGTAGATCTTTTATATAAGACTACTGAGTTGTCTGGTGTCTTGAGGGAAGATACAAGAGCCAGAAGAATCCTGGAGAAGTTTGGAGACATCTCAGGAAGAAGAGTGAGAAGGCTTGGAGAGTTTGTCAGGGTCTTCAGCCTATTCTCTGAAACTCTGCTGCTTGGGAAAGAAGCATCAACCACTGATCAAAGCTGGTCAGCTCTGCTGCATAACAAGGTGGTGAGTTAGAGCCAGAGGTGAAGAGCTACAACTCCCATCATCCCTGACATTTAGTTCTATCTTGTCTAGGATTTCCTTGTTATAAATGAATCCAGTATCTTTATATGCAGGCACCATATTCAGGGCTAGACTTACCAGCCATACAGAAAAATAAAACTGGATATGTTTTGTGCATTTTGGTTTACCAATGAAAATATAACTCTATTTTGGAGTTTGGAGTTTACTTTGTTTTGCTGTATGGTCAACATGGCTGCCCCTGAATATGTTTCCAAGATTTGAAGATACTGGATTTAGCTGCAACAGTTCTGGTTCTTCTAAAATTAATAGTGCTATACTCACTCATGACAGACTTCTCAGCCAGATAGCTAAAGGGACATAATGTTCAATGAATGTATATTCTGGTTAGCAGAAGTTATCAGCAATAAGGAAGCAGCTACTATTTCTCCCTAACTACCCAAAAGTTATTGTTGCACAAAGGACTTTATAACAACAGTCCTTGTGATATTTGTTCTTTCTTTCTTTCTTTCTTTCTTTCTTTCTTTCTTTCCACAGACCAAGGATTCAAGGTAGCTTACAAATGTTAGTGAATACATTTAAAAGTAAAGGTAAAGGTTTCTGTTTGACAAGATTGTCAAATCGTGTCCAACTGTAGAGAGCGGAGCTCACCATCATTACTAAGGGCCTAAGCAGACGACGCAAAGTGCCATCTTCAAGGCCAGGAAGGGGAGGGGCAGCCTCACGCTGGGTGCCCCAACCCCTTCCTGAATACATCATTGGAGCGCACACACGCTGCAGCGGAAAAGACGTCGAAGGTGCGCCGGAGGCCTTTTGCGGTGCACCTTCGGCATCTTGCAGAAGGAGCTCTATTTTAGCACTCCTTCCTGGGCCTGGGATGCTGTGGCTTGGGGCTGAGGAGTGCAGATACCTCGGCCCCGATCTGCAGCTTCCTGGGGTGGCCCCATGCCGCCCGTCTGCTTCCCCCCTAAGACAAAGTGTTAACATTGTCAGAGAACTCTGTTACCTTCCCACTGAAGTGGTACCTATGTATCTACTTGCACTTTTTACATGCCTTTATACCACTACATTGGCAGAAGTTGGGGCTAGTAAGGGGAGCTCACTCCATCACATGGAATCATTCTGCCCACCTGCTGATCTTGCAATCTTAGCTGCTGGGCCACTGCATCCAGCTAAAAGTACATCTCATAAAATATAATTAAACTATTAATAGAATTAAAAGTAATTAAAAGCATGTCCATTATAAATGAAAAACAAATACAGATGATACACCACATTATCAAGGGCCAGGCTATGAGTCTGCCCTTGTTTTGAGTTCTGGGGAGGTCCTTCTCTTTGCACTATTAACCCTCATAGGAATATGGAAGAAGGTCTTCTTGATGATTGCTCTCAAGCTTTCAGACTCCTTCCTACAGAGGCTAGACTGACACCCTCCTTCCTATCCTTCTGTAGTAAGGATTCCTTTGTTTGCTTTGATAATGCAGGGAGGAATGTGGACAATATCACACTACTCTGTTATATCACTGTTATTTCACTTTAACTTCTATGGTGACTCCTTCTGGAATTTGGTAGTTTAGTGAGTGTAATGGCTCCCTGGCTGAGAATTCTAAATGTCCCTCCTTAAGCTGCAAATCCTAGGATTCCACAGGAGGCAGCCAGAGCAGTAAAAGTAGGATATAATGCTATAACAGTATAGAGTGATATTGTCCTATTTGTAATTTATTTCTCTCTCTGCTGGACTGAGTCTTTGATTTTCTCACAGAGAGGAGAAAATCCCCTCTCTCCACTCATATTTTGCCTGCTCTCCTCCACATCCAGATAGTGTCCAGCAGGAGAGAGTAGAAAGGAGAGAAGATAGTAGGACCTTCCCTGATAGGTGAACTGCACTAAACTATTATGCCTCCCCTTTCTGTTGGCATGGTCACATAGAACCCAGGGAATGGAAGCGGGGGGTGGGGGTGGGAATGAGCAAGAAGGGTTACCTAGTTGTGGCTATGATAGCCTTTGATGGACAAGCCTCATTCAGCTGCCCCATCTCCTTCCATTGGCAGAGCTAGTTAGTGATTGGGAGGAGAAAATAGGGAGAGATGAGTATGGAGGTTCCCCCAGCAATGGCTACCATTGTCCTGGACTACAGCCAGCCTCAGTTCCAACAACTGCTGCTAGGGATGGTGAGGATGAGCAACAAACAGCAGAGCCAGCTACAAACCTTCCTGTAGTTGAAGCACAAACAAAGCAGAGTCCAGAATTCAAAGTCAGTCAGTCTAAGGCAGGGGTAGGCAACCTTTCCCTTTTAAGGGCCGAAGGACTTCAGCTCCCAGAAGCCTCAGTCATATTGCCCAATAGTCCCATGTTGGCCAATAGCTCCTGGGATTCTGGGAGCTGAAGTCCCTCAGCCCTTAAAGGGGAAAGGTTGCCTACCCCTGGTCTAAGGTCAGGGCAGGCAGCAATCAACAGAAGTCCAGTCCGGTCCGAGGTCAAGGCAAGAAGCAAGAGGCACAAAGCAGGAAAAAAGGAACCACACCAACCGTAGTCGCACAAGGAAACTACAATAAGTCGTGGCACTGAGGAAGCCTTTTGCAGATGTTTAAATAGCCAAATCCTACCTCAGTACCAGCTGAGGCTTGTTGAGCAGCTGCTTTTCAGCCAGCCTCATGGACCTGCGAACGCCAGCACTCTCAGCTCTCCTCTGCCTAAAGGAAGGTACTGGCCCTGCTGTATCTTCCTGATTCTCCCCATTAGGCAGCTGAGCCTCCCTAGGAGTAGCACTAGGACCTGGCTGCTCTGGGGCTGGGAGAACAGGGCTTGGCTCAGGCAGAGCAGAATGAGACCCAGGTGGAGCCTGTATCTCTTCCTTCTCTGGAGGAGACCCATCCTCCTCCTCATCCTCCGAGTCCTCCTCATGGCTGGCCATGACAACCATAACTGTTGATGGATAAAATATGCTCAGCTATTTCCCCCCCCCCCCCCCCGCTAGCACGAGGGAGGTGATCAAGGAGAATGACCTGTCAAAGGCTATCAGAGCAAGTGACAGATAAGTTTCTCTTCCCCACCCACTCTTCCCATCCACATATCCATGTAGGGAAGGAATGGATCAGTCAAAGAGGATTGGTCACTGAAACCAGTGCCCACCAGTATAGACACTTTCAGGGCCTCTTGGGGTTCTGCAAGGAGCCTGAAGGAAGATGTCATTGTGGTATGTGGACAATACTAGTGGCAGTTCTCTACATTCATCTGGTCCCTTCCTCCCAGTGACTATATGGCCATGCCAGGGGCAGGAGAACAATTAGTCTGGGCTGTATTGGGCAGGAATGTGGTCCTTGAGTTTATCTGAAGATTGGGAGGAAAATGAGAAAGAGGCTAGAGGAAGATTCGTCTTGTCAGGGTTTCTGGTCACTCAAGAAACTGCTTCTCTCATTTTCTTCACAACTCCTTGAATATTATTTTGAAGACTAATGGATGCAAAGCATGAACTTTCTGCATGCAAAGCATGGCATGTACAATAAGACATGTTTCTTTTTTTTCCTTTTAAATTTTACTTGGTTGGAGTGATGGATATCAGATTGCACTGGACCCGTCCACTTTTGTTAATCTTGTAGAAATAGTGCATGTCAGGTTAATTTTAAAAATAGAAAACTGGCATATATCTGATATACATAAGTAGCTTTGTTGTGGCTGGAAAGCAAGGCACTTGCCAGTTTGATTTGTGTTGCCTTACTTTCTTGTGGGCATGTTTGAAAGACTATTTTGTCAGTTTCTGAAATAAGAAGTTTGGTGTCTTGAGACTGTCTGAAAGTCATTCTGTTTTCCATCTATCTCTTACTCCAAAAGACTGAAATACATCCTTCCTGATTTACACATATCTACTTGTTTTGATTAATTTGTGACAAAAGATATAGATTATTGCCCTTCATTTATAGAAGTAGAGAAAATGTATTCTGACAAGTAGAATTCTGCAACAAATTTTGTGGTGTATTTCTAGTCATAAAAAGCAGCTATTCTGTTCAGGGATCTAAAGAAACTGAAATAAAAACCATGTAGTGTTGAAGTGTGATGCTAAAGAAGAGTTTTTTGGATTCCATGGACTGCCAAAATGATTAATAAATGAGTAGGAGAGCACATCAAATCTGAACTATGGGCCTCGGCAGACGACTAATAGAGTCGTCTTCGAGGCCCGGAAGAGGAGGGGCAGCCACACGAGCAGCGCCCCTTCCTCTTCCTGAGGTCGCCCTCGGAGTCGCCGGCCCTCCGCATGGCCGACGCTCCAGGGATGACCTCACGCCGCAGCGACCGCATGCGCTGCGGCGGAAGAGTCAGGGAAAGTGCGCCCACCGCTTTTAGGGCGCACTTTCCCTGACATCTAAAAGGAGCGCCAATTTGGAGCTCCTTTTAGGGACGCCGCAGGAGCGCCGTGGTGCAGAGGTTCCGCTCCACCGGCGCTCTGTCTGGCGGCGTCCCAGAAGCAGTCGTCTGCTTCCCCCGTAGATCTACAAGGAAAAACAACTAAATAGATGACATCATACTTTGAACACATGATTGGATGACATGGACCATTGGAAAAGATTATAATGCTTGTTAAAGTGGAAAACAGTAGGAAAAGAGGACCACCACATTAGAGATGTCTAGATGTAACTAAAGGCCTAAGCAGACTGCCAGAAATAGTGCACATTAAATTGAGGCACTGCCCTGGCTCAGTGCTAGGGAATCATGGGAACTTTATTTTTTTCTGGGACATTGAGCCTTCTCTGTCAGAGAGCTCTGGTGCCACAATAAATTACAGTTTCCATGATTCCCTAGCACTGAGCCAGGGCAGTGCCTCAATTTAATGTGCACTATTTCTGGCAGTCTGCTTAGGCCCTAAGTCACAGCCCTATGATGGCAAAGCCTGCTCAGGGCTATTGATAACTGAGGCTCATAGAAGCCTTTCATTCTTAGGGCTGTCTTAAGCTGAAGTGAGTGTGACAGCAAATAAAAACAGCAACAATGTGTTGCTTGGTTGAAGAAAAGGAACCTGGAAGGTTTGGCTGGAAATCTGCTTATTCTGTGTTGTATGCCACTGAAGTGTGCAGTTGTATACTCAGTTGCCTACTATATAGGTGCAATGAATATTCAAAAATATTTCAAAAATACTAAAAAATATTTCTAAAATTTCAGGAAATCTGCACAAAATAATCCTGGACTGAGGGGAATCTTTATGGTCAGGGACTTATTTCATGCATAATTCCAAGCAAAAACATGGGTGGAAATTCACTAAAGCTGTTACAAATGTATTACATTTGTGTATTGTTCATATGCATAATATTGATTATAGGGATTATGAAAAAAAACCCAATCTACACTTACAAGGCAGCAACTACTGTAAGCAACGGGGTTCTGTTCCCCAATTGATTGGAAAGCAGCTGGCTGATGTTTTCCCACAGCCTCCCAGTCTCTGGTGTGAGGGGGAATTGTGACAGGGGTTCTGTTTCTGGTTGTCTGCCTGCTTCCCCCTGCTCACAAGAGGGGGTGGAAATGTCAGTCAGGGGAAGAGATATAGGGCAATTTTTAAAGATGAAATAAACCTCAGATATGTGACTCAAAATTATACTGAGCTATATCCTTCGTGAGCAATTGGTTGTGTAGTTGGTGGAAAGAGAAACAACAGTTATAGGAATATTGCTATATTGTCAGTTAGCTCTTCTCCATATGAGCCTTAGAACTTTCCATATGGGCTTTGGAACAATCATACAAATGTTCTGTTTTGGAACTAGAAAATTACAATAACACTTAAAAAGAAATGAAGCTATTTAAAGTTGAATTAGAATTGTAATCAATCACTGGATCCAAAAAGTAGAGAGGCAGACAGAGCCTAATAAACCCTGTGGTTCTGACCCATCATGCTCAATTGGATGGCTTTGTGCACTGTGATCTTTCACTAGCCCTCCTCCCCCTTGGGCCCAACAAAATCAGTTCCTCCTCTTTTCTTTTCTTTTTTATTATTATTTTTATTTCATTTATCCATAACATACATTAAAAAGGCAAACATTCCAGATATACAAACTTACACATTCATTACTTTAAATCTCATCACCCCCTTTCCACCCTCCTCCCATTCTCTCCCATTCGCCTTTTTACCATCTTTCAAACTACTTCCTAAGGCAATGAACAATTGTTCTTACTTGTTATTTCTTCATCAGTTGCTACATTAATTTTGTCATCAGAATAAATAGATAAAAATGTTTTTTTTCTCCTTAACTTCATTTAGGAAAGGGGTATCCCTGTTTTAACTAGTTTTCTACTTCCTTTCCTTCTTTCTGAATTATATTATATAAATCTCTTATCTTTTCTTTTTCCTTTTCCTTTTCCCACAATTTGGTTACTTTTTCCCATTTTGTTTCATAATTTTGAATTGAATTATCATTTATGTACATTGTTAACCTATCCATTGTAGCAAGGTTGTTTAGTTTATTAATCCATTCATCCGTAGTAGGTATTATTTTGTTTTTCCAATATTTGGCATAAATTATACATGCAGCTGTTATCATGTACAGTCTCATGCTTAATTCTTCATGGTTGGGTTTGTCTTCTATCCCATCTGTTATGTTTAATAAAAATAATTCTGGGATTAATGGCATTTTTCTCTGTAGAGTTTCTGTCATAGTTTTATATATGTTTTCCCAGAAGTTTCTTATTTTAGAGCATTTTCACCACATATGCTATATTGTGGCACCTCCCTCTCCACACTTCCAACAATGATTGTTCTTATTTTTATGGATTTTTATCAGCTTAAATGAATGGTGACATGTACCACCTGAAGAAGATTTTATAAAAAAAAATCTTTTAGGTTGTTACATTTGGTGAACTTTTAACTTATTAAAAGTTTTTTCCAAGCTTCCTAATGGGATTTCTTTCCCTATATTTTTCATCCACCTCACCATGTTGGTCTTTATCGTTTCCTCTTTCAATTCTATATCTATTAAGAGTTTATAAATATTTGTTATCATGTATTTTTTTTTTGCAATACTACTTTATCAAATTCATTCTTCTGCTCTTCTATAACCTGTGTTTTTATAACTCAAAATTTTCATTTATTTGGCAGTACAGAAACCAGTTTACTTCTGTTTTCTTTTCTTTCAAGTTCTTCTCTTGTTTTAATTCTATATTCCTCTTTAGTTTTTATTAGGATATATTTGTATTTAAGCCAATTTCCTTTAAACAAATTTTCTTTTTTTTATGAAATGCTTCATGAAAATCATTTCCTCCTCTGATGGCACACACAGTGGTTTCAAAATGGCTTACAATAACACTGAAAAAGAAGTGAAGTTATCTAAAGTTGAGTTAGAATTGGAATGCATTTTTGGTATGGTTTGATTATTGGGAAAAATGACATAATTACACGTAACTTGCTACTTCAAGACTCTGCATATGAGAATGAGCTATGACTTAAGTGGTAAGAAAAGCTTTTTAAAACTCACAGTGAATGTTGCAGAACTGGAAATCCATTTCATCCTACTCTCATTTCAGTCACAATTGAATGAGACCCATATGCCCAAATTTAATTTTGATTTTTTTTTTCTTAAGAAGTCACAGAAATGTATGACTAACATCACATGAAAAGGAAGCACTCCTGTTTTCTGGCTGTAGTTTTCACCTACTTTCAGAATAGGACATCTCAGCATAATTCCTCCCAATACCAGCATAATAAAGGGGAAAACCTTGAAATATTAGATATTCACCACATTAATGTCAAATCAATTGAAAGCATTGAGGAAATTTTGTGTATTGCATTAGCAAAGGAGTTCTCTGCAACTAGGTTTCTTTTTAAACTCCTGATGGATTATTCTACTGTTGTGGTTGGTTTGGTTTCTCTAATGTTTTTTATATGGAATTCCAGCTTCTTAAATATTGGGAAATTTTCTCCTCTCCAAATAAACATATTCATTTTAGATTGACTTGCTTGACCAGTGTCAAAAATATAGATAAAAGGTGGCTTTTTGAGAACATGTTACTCAACACAACCTGAACAAAAATGAGCTGCAAATATTTCTGTCAACTTAGGGGGGATACAGATGGGCAGCCATGGGCTGCCCTGGGAAGCCCCAATCCTCCCTTCTGCTGGCCCTGAAAGGAGCGCTAAAATGCCATCAAGAGCCACCACACAGCTCTTCTGCATCTCTCCTGGCACAGCACGTCAAGACACTGCACTGGAAGGACATCTTGATGGCACACGCCATGCATAATGGCGTGCGCCATCATGACGTCCTCAGGGAGGGGTTGAGGTACCTGGTGTGTGGCTACCCCTCCCCTTCCCTGCCTCCAAGATGGCACAAAGTGCCATCTGTAGAGGGCCATAGTTCATTTTTGCTTTTTTTTTTAAAAGGCATTGTTAGTTTTCATATATTTCCTGTTATCTGCTATAGGTCCCATATAGGATGTAGTTGTTTTAGCCAGCCTCACCCTTTTGTATTTATATTGTAATTGTACATTGACTAGGCAATTATCATAACATTAAATTTTGGTTTCAACAGAGCAGACACATTGGAGTCAATATCTAATGTTAATATTAATGATTTCATTGAGAATATTCTCATCTTGATTGTGTTTGGATCCAGCCTACTGTGTGCATCTGAAAGTGAACATGCAAAATGTATATTAGTGAATGAAAGGTGATTTGCTTCAATCACTTTTGATCTTTGATAACTTAAGAAAGCTGTGTCATACTCAAAAGTACAAGAGAATCAACTTTGGCCTGATTTTACTGCATCCAAAATGATAATGGAATATTGATCACATTGTTATGTGTTTGAGAGATAAATTGACATCAAAGCTACAGATCAAGTGGGAGGATGTGTTTTAATCTCACTCTAAATGAATGAAGTAAGATACAAAAAAATTATTCTGTAGCTCTTTCATTCTTAGACTTGTTAAAAAAAGAAGGATATAATTTTCCTGATGAGCACATTAAGAAAAGATAATCAAAGACTGATTAATTTAGTACTGGCAACATTATTTAAGAGAATAAGTAGTTTCTTATATGAAAACTGATTTCCCAAGAAAACAACAGGAACAGTAATAGAGGCATTTGACACAGTATTGTGCTACACACACAGCCTGGAGCCTGGGTAGTTCTAGTTTTGGCTTTTGGTAAAAAAAAACCTTCCCAAGGAAGCTTGCAAAGTTTAATGCAAATACAGAACTGAATTGATATTATAAAATACAATATACTACACATTTTAAACATCAACATTTCAGTATGGTCTTTAAAACTAAAAGCCTAACATCCTTCTGAGTACCTAAAACAAAGCAACAGACTAAAAATGCCAGGAGAGAGAGCACAACCTCACAGAAAATTACTGCCCTTCCAACTGCTGCTTCTTATAAACATCCCTGATGAGGATAAGAGGCACAGTAGTTAGAAAAACTCACCTTTGATGGTCAACAGCAATCTCTTCCCTGAAGCTATGTGTGTTGACAGACAATTTCTCTTAATGGGTCATGCAGAGTGAAGAAAGTTCATTATTTTATATAGACTTGGAGGTCCAGTAGTGGAGTTTGACCTTTCTTGTTTGTTGTTTGTATTGTTTGGTTGTTTTGTTTTGCTCTATCAGGTCTAAACTGTAAGCAGCTAAAGCAGGGGTAGGCAACCTAAGGCCCGGGGGCCAAATGTGGCCCCCTGAGGACTTTGGACCGGCCCCAGGCTGGTCCTGCCACCACCGCCACTGCCGCTCCCCACCGCCCCCCACCATGATGATATTGATTATTGTTGTTATTACTTGTTCTTGGAGTTTTCTTGGCAAAATCGCCACAGGGGTTTTGCCATGGCTTTTCTGGGGCTGAGAGAGTGTGCATGCATATTTTTTTAATTTTTAATTTTTAAAATTAAAATTTTTATTTTTATTTATTTATTTATTTTTCGTGCTTTGGCCCCCTCAATTGTCTGTGGGACAGCAACTAGGTACCTGGCTCAAAAAGGTTGCCTATCCCTGAGCTAAAGATTATACCCAGGAATAAAGATTTGGACCAAATGTGTAGACTTGGAAATCCATATAAGAGAGAGAGTTCACAAGCAATAAAAGATAGACACTTCCTGTTTGTTTTTATCACATGTTAGCATTTTTCCTCTTTACTAAAGGCCTACCTTTCTCTTCATCTTCTTACTTTGACAATAGGTGAAATATTTTTGCTCTCAACATCTCTCACAAGGTGCAACTTGATCTGAGCTTTACTTGCTGTTGTTGTTAGCTGTTCTAGACTCGAGTTAACTTTGACTTATGGTGACCACATGAGTGAGATATCTCCAAGCCTTGCTGTTCCAAACTGCTTTGCTTAGGTCCTGCAGGCTCAGGGCCATTGCTTCCTTGCTTGAATCTATCCTTCCAATATGTGGCCTTCCTTGCTTTCTACTACCCTATACCTTTCCTAGCACTATTGTGTTTTCCAATGAATTGTGTCTTCTCATTATGTGGCCAAAGTATGACAGCCTCAGATTGGACATCTTGGCTTCCAGGGAGAGCTTAGGCCTGTTCTGCTCTAGTACCCATTTGTTTGACTTTCTGGCTGTCCATGGTATTCTCAGCACTGTTTTCCAGCACCACATCTAATATATATATATATATATATATATATATATATATATATATATATATATTCTTTCTGTCTGCTTTCTTCATGGTCCAACTCATACATCTCTATATGGTAATGGTAGAAATGATGGCTTGAACTATCCTTACATGCTTTACCTTTATTACTAAACTTTCCAGTCTTTTATTTTATTTTTCTCATTGGCATCATTTGTTACTCTGCCTTTTTTAACTGCTTCCTTGTGAAGTTAAACCTAGGTTTGACATTAGTAGTATGTCCAACTATGGAATTCTACCTAGCATGTCCCTCAGCTTATTGAGCCACATTCCAAGGTTCAGTTTTGAATACACTCATTCATCTTTAGCTATCCATAATATTATGTACTGAACTTTTATATGTTCAGTTTTATGCAGTTTCTGCAACTTTAATCTTATTGATCAGGCTTAATCTGCATTGAACAACAAGATTCTTAACCTATTGGTTAAAATTAATTTAAGGTAAACTCCTGCATTCTCTTATTCAGCCTCTGAAAGAGAGGCAATTGTCAGCAAGACATGTCAGAGATTGTTAGAGATTCCATGTTTAGTGGAATTTATCTCCCATAAGCTATCACGTGAATTGAAGTCCCCCTTTACAGCTGTTTTTTCCTTCTCCATAATACCTCCCATTTGTTTGAAATAAGAATAAGCCACATAATTTCCCAGCAGACATCAACCACTATGTCATCTTTTTTATTTCACCATTCATATTTAATCAGATGCTCTCAAAAGGGCAATTGTGTCCAACCCACTTGAAATCCTGTGCAGATGTAGTGATGTAACAAATATTTCCAAATTTTCTCATAGTCAACAAAAAAAGTTTTCTTAACACATGGAGATGTAATATCCAAACATTTATCAACTGCTCCAAGGTTTTTGATCCCTTCTCAAGAAAATACTGTAAACCCCCTTCCATCACCATCAGAATGAGTGAAATAAATGGGTTTACATCAGATGATATTCATATTTAAAACATAGAGTGCTTCTCCTCTTCCCAGTGGTGTCACTAGGGTTGTCATCATTCAGTGTGGTAACTCATGATGTTATCATCATCCCCATTCACCTCCTCCCATACCACTCCATACATAATCCTTAGTAATTTTTTTTGTAATAATGTTACATATAAATTATAGTTCCTGTATATTACTGAATGAAATGGCAATAGCTGAGACACAAACAGCTAGCAAAATTAGGATTATAACTACAATATCATATGCACAGCCTAAACATATTTACATGTACATAGTTTCATGTACATAATTTCATAGGACCATAGCATTAATTTCCCATGCAAGAAAAATTATGTTAAGAATTCAGTAACATAGACTCCCACCATACATGGAGAAAGAAATTCTAGAGGTGCAAGTGGGGTTCAGAAAAGGTAGAGACACTGGGAACCACATTGCAAACATATGATACCTAATGAAGAGCACCAAGGAATTCCAAAAGAAAATAATCATGTACTTTCCAGACTATAGCAAAACATTTGACTGCATAGATAACAAAAAGCTATGGAACACTCTTAAAGACATGGGAATGCCACTACATTTGATGGTCCTGGTGATAAATGATAAATGAGAATGAGAAAACACAACTCACTGAAAATCTGTACTTAGGACAAGAGGCCACTGTAACCCAGGATCCAGCCCTCAGTCACGCTCTGTGATTCTTGATTTCAAATCAGTATCAAAAAGGGAGTTTACCAGCAGTCAGCCACCAGGGAGCTCCCCAGCACACGGAACCAGCTATACCATATTAGGACATCCAGATGGCTCAGCATGGAAGAAGCCTAAGGGCCTTTGCAGACTGCCAGAAATAGTGCAAATTGAGTCCACTTTAACTGCCCTGGCTCAGTGCCAGGGAATCATGGGAACTGTAGTTTATTGTGGCACCAGAGCTCTCTGATTGAGATGGCTCAATGTCTCAGAAAAAAATACAATTCCCATGATTCTCAAGCACTGAGTCAGGGTAGTTAAAGTGGACTCAATTTTCACTATTTCTAGCAGTCTGCAAAGGCCCAAAGTCACTTAACTGAGATTGCTTGAAATCAAAATATGCCTAATCCACTAAGAAGAGAGATGGAGGAGAGGTGGACTTAGGGCCTGTACAGATCAGCCACAAGGCCCAGACTGGGGGTGGAGTTGGGGTGGGGCAACCGCACAACGGCCTCCTTGACTCCGCTCCAATTCTGCTGTCACACCGCACATCCCAACCACATAGCACGCAGCATCAGGGCACTCCCTTGGTGCAGCATGTAGACACGCTGCACCAAAGGAGCACAGAAGAGCCACAGTGGCAAAAGTAAGGGCAGCTTTTTGCCACTCCAAAAAGGAGCAGCATTTGCCAGCTTTTTTTAGAGTGGCAAAGAGCCGCATCTGGGATGTGGCATGTGGTTTCCGCAGCCCCAATCCAGCACTGTCAGGGGCAGCATGGAGCTGCCCCTTAGGAGCCATCTGTACGGTCCCTCAGATATAGTTTGCACACAGCAGACAAAAGGAGTTTCCTTCTGGGAATTTTTTTGTCTGAAGACATTCACACCGATTCTGCGGTCATTCTTGCATATCACACCCCATTCTTCTTCTCAATAGTAAGATGTGATGTTTTTAAAGAGAATTTTGAAAAGAATAAAAAATAAATTTAAAAATTAAAAATTACATTTTATTCTTAAATAAACCTAGGATCTTTCTTTTCTCCTCCCACTGAGCCTTGCCATACTCACACCACCTCTATAGCATTTTAAAGGGATGCAGGCAAACACTACATCCCATTTCTGCCTGAAGGAAAATGTTTGGGGAGCAATGGTGTCACCCCACTTAGGATTGATCGGGTGTGGTCCACACTCCTATACCTGCCTAGTGATGCCCCTGCCTCTTCCCTTTCTCTTGTATCTATTTTTTTTTCCTGAACAATATAAATATTTCAGTGGTTGCATTCTAATCCTCAGTCTCATCCCACCAACTCACAATCAGACATAATAAGGTTGCATTTACCGTCCTTCACTGAGAGCACAAACATATGTACCTCACTGCATTTTCATATAGGCACAAAAAAGTATTTGGTATTCTGCTCCAGTACCTCTCTTCGTATTTCATTTTGGGGCCTGATAGCTCCCCGAGTTTCTTATGTAATTCCAAGTTGTTGTTGTTAACTGCCCTTGAGTCGATCTCGATTCATGGTGACCCTATAGATGAGACATCTCAAAGACCCTCTGTCCTCCACTGCTCTGTTTAATTCCTGCAACCCCATACCTGTGACCTCCTTAATAGACTCCATCCATCTTCCATGTGGCCTTCCTCTCTTTTTACTTCCCCCCACCTTTCCCAGCATTATTGTCTTTTGCACTGGCACAAAGGACACGAGATGCCTCTTTTGGGGTTTAAACAGGCCACAACTTTTATTTTGCTGTACAGGGTCTATTTACAAAAATAAAATTTCGACAATTTTTTGTCACATGTGTATGTGAAGGTGTAACCCCCCAAGTGGGTGGTCCTTCACCACATGTGACAAAGTATGTAAGCAAATGACAACAACCAATTTACAAACCCCTCCCCTCAGGAAATGACATCATATGTCATATGATGTCATTCAATTAATGACATCATGCATTTAACTGCATATGTCACTTCCTTTAAATTAACTTTATTAAATTTACCCCAATTAATATAATTAGCCAGATTAATGTTTCTGTGGGGTGGGGGTCATTACCCACCCCTAAATACAAAACAAACAAATTTTAAATTATAGACTCTAACCCTTAAGTTGTGACAAAGCTAATAACATAAAACAACACATCAATTATTACCCGATGACCCGTACCCAACAACAAATTAAACATTAATCTCAGGGAGGGCGAAAAACCCAGGGGAGCACCCTGGGGGAAAATTCCCTCCCAGCCCCCGAAGGCGACCAGCCTAAGTCTGAGAGTAACCAAGCATAGCTCTTTAAATAAGGGTGGGTGGGTTGGGTCGCTCAGTTCAAGCTCTAAAGTGGCTGCCGTCATGTGGCAGCACAGAGCTATAAAGAATAAACTCTCGCTCCAAGTCTTGGGAGATTACAGGCACCACGAGACTTTGGGATATGAACAAGCAACTTGATTGGACCAAACGCGCAGGTGCTCTATGACCCCCGCACGCTTGACCAATCAGGCCTCTCATGTCCTTATATGGCCAGCACAACAAGAAACCCCTCCCGACTTGTCGGGGGGTGTCTTTGCACTGGCACAAAGGACACAAGATGCTTCTTTTTGGGTTTAAACAGGCCACAACTCTTATTTTGCTGTACAGGGTCTATTTACAAAAATAAACTTCCAACAATTTTTTGTCACATGTGTGTGTGAAGGTGTAAACCCCCCCCCCAAGTGGGTGGTCCTTCACCGCATGTGACAAAGTATGTAAGCAAATAACAACAACCAATTTACAAACCCCTCCCCTCCGGAAATGATGTCATATTACACAATATGAGGTCATTCAATTAATGACATAATGCATTTAACTGCATATGTCACTCCTTTAATTTAATTTTATCAAATTTACCCCAATTAATATAATAAGCCAAATTAATTTTTCTGTGGGGTGGGGGTCATTACCCGCCATAAGAGGGTGCCAGCCTAGCTAGGCATCCCTCCCCCCCTCCCACAGACTGCTTTTTTAATTTGTTTGGAGACTGCTTTAACGTAGATCTCTGAACCTTCAGGAGAGAGGTGCACCCCATCCCCTCTGTACAGCTGCGGCCTATCCAATTTAATTTTATGTTAAATTATGGCAATGCCGAGTTTAGACAACTGCTTGGCAACAGAACCATTAAGCCATTGTCGAGGGTTGTTAATTGCAGCATCTTTGCGAGCTCCAGGCCAGCTACACCTAGGCAAGAGCTTAGTCCAAAGCATTATGGCTCCTGGGAAAGTCTTTTGAATTTTCTGCAGATCTCTCACCATCTGCCTTGCTAGCTGAAGACAAGGGACTTTAACTAAGTCATTTCCCCCCAGGTGTATAACTAGTGCGACAGTCAGGAGTGCCTGTTATCAGCTCCGGCTGATACGCCAGCTGCACCCATACCTAGATAGGAAAGACCTGGAAACTGTGGTGCATGCACTGGTAACCTCACATCTAGATTACTGCAACACACTCTACATGGGGCTACCCTTGTGCCTAACCCGGAAACTTCAGTTGGTGCAAAACATGGCAGCCAGATTAATCACTGGAACATCCAGGAGGGAGCACATAACACCAGTGCTTAAATCCCTCCGCTGGCTGCCAATTAGTTTCCGGGCACAGTACAAGGTATTAGTTTTGACCTTTAAAGCCCTACATGGCTTGGGTTCATCTTATCTTAGGGACCGCCTCCTCCCTTATGAGCCCCCCCGCACCCTTCGGTCAGCTGGGAAGAATCTACTCCAACAGCCGAAGACAAAGCTTATACAGACTTCTCAGAGGGCATTCTCTGTTATTGCCCCTAAACTATGGAACGGCCTGCCGGATGAGATCCGTCTTAATACGATACTTACTGCCTTTAAGAAAGCAGTCAAGATGGATCTCTTCCGGCAGGCCTTCCCAGAATAATCGCCTTATAGGGTTGAATATATTAGATTCACTCTGCCCTAATCTCTCTACTGATTGTGGTATCTTGTTATTATTGTTATCTGTTTATTTTTATATTAGCTGCATTGTGATTTTAAATTCCTCAAGTTTAATTCTGTTTTAAGGGGTGTGAGATGGGAAGTGGGTAGAGGGTATGGGATGTTGAATTGTTTTAACTATTGTATTTTTAACTTGTTGTAAGCCGCCCCGATTGCTGCGCAGAGGGGCGGGTTATAAATAAAAAATTATTATTATTATTATTATTATTATTATTATTATTATTATATAAAACCCGGGGTTGGGGATAGCACCGAGCCAATTGCATGATCCATGGAAGAAGCGCTCCCCACATCATGCCCTTTGGCCAAACCACTTAGCGGTTCTGATGTTTGATAGGCCCAATGTAGAGTCGCGCCGATGTTCCAGAAGGTGACGATCAGCCCAAAAGACCAAACTGTGGCCCACAATCCATATGTTGCCTTGAAAAAAGCCAGCTGAAATAGAAATAAGGCAAATTAGTATAGCTAATCAGGAGTAAAATTTCCTGATGGCCTAACATAGGACTTGAATGCTCAAGAATGCCACCGGCCAATTTGGCAAATATCAGCTTCACTCAAGCCATGAGTGGCCGCAACTGTTGCTGCTCCAATGTGGAAGGAGTGCGAAGAAAAGTAAGCCTGAGGCAACTTAGCCCGCCTTAGTGTCTCCTTTAACACTGCCCTAAATTGAAATTGAGTTAAGGGCATACCTGACAAGTATATAAAAAGATAGCCTGCCACTTTGGGCCTAATCCTCAAATAATTGATCATTGCTAACACCAGGCAAATTTGCCCACTAGGAGCTTTGGCTAAGGAAATAGACTGTCCTTTAGCTAACTGATCAGTTTTGGAGCGCCTAATAAAAAATCTGAATTCCCTGTTCTGTTAATACAATGTCCGAAATCAAAAGTGCCCTTCCAGATTGATCATTGCGAGATCCGGGCACAATTTCACTAATTCTTAAAGCTGCAAAGAAGGCTATGGCAAATACTGCCTTAAATAAAGCCACCTAATCAGGTGAATAACACGTGTCAGCTAACTGTTCCCATAACCTACCCAGGACCGCACCTGTTATCGGCCATCATGAGTGCTTTACTGCAGGGGATTCTCTGGACCAACCTTCCACAGCTCGTTTAACTCTAAAGTCTGTGGTAGGATCAAAACAGCCCCTTGCCCTGGAGTGAAATGCCAGGGCGGCCAGCCTGCCCCTGATAGTAATGGGTGAGAGACCTGGATGCCTAAGAAATACTATAAAATGTAGGAACAGGTCAACTCTAATTGACCAACTTTGAACCTTCCCTATCTCCAATAAAAACTGATTGAATGCATTCAAGGCTGTTTGGTAAGACTTGTATGTAGATGGGGCGATGGAATTCAGGATTGCCCTGTGAATTTCTAGTCTCCAAGGCTCCATAGTAAGGCCAGTACCTCCATTGGGTGTAGCGATGCCTTGGGAGCCAGCTGCCGGATCCTAGAGAGCTGGAAATGAGAAAGGGCGTCCTCCAAAGGGTTAAGCACACCAGGAACATGCTGAGCTTGGAATAGTACATTAAAGTTCAAACACTGCATGACCATCACCCTCACCAAACCCATGACTGTAGGGGACTTAAAAGACTGAGAATTTACCACCTGGATGACCGCCTGGTTGTCACACCAAAACCAGATGGTCTTGTTAGCAAACTGGCTTGCCCACAAGTGCACAGCCACTATGATAGGAAAAAGTTCTAAAAACGTCAGGTCTCTAGTCAGACCACGTTCAAACCATGCAGAAGGACATGCCTCTGCAGCCCACTGGGCATTCCAGTAAACACCAAAGCCATGGGCGCCAGCAGCATCTGAATGCACCTGAAAGTCTGCTCTGAGGAGCATTTCAGATCTCCAAAATGAAGTCCCATTGAATTGCTCTAAGAAGGACCCCCAAACCTTTAAGTCATCACGAATCCCCCTTGTGATCCTAATGTGATGATGTGGCGCAACTATCCCTGCAGTAGCCCTATACAATCTCACACAGAATGCTCGTCCCAGAACTACAACCTTGCAGATGAAATTTAGCAGTCGTGTAAGGGATTGAAATTCGTAAAGTGTAGCTTTTGCTTACCCAACATCATCCTCACCTGCTGCCTCATAGCCACCAATTTATCATTCGGTAATCAAGAAATCCCAACTATGATGTCAATCTCGATACCCAAGAAGGTAAGCCATGTGTCAGGCCCTTCGGTCTTTTCTTCCGCTAGGGGAACTCCCAGCTCGGACATTAAGTCCTGAAAATCAACCAAAGAATCCCCACATTGTGAGGAATTAGGATTCCCAGCGATCAAGAAATCAACTAAATAGTGTGTTATGGCTCTATTGTCTGTTTGCTTAACTGCACACCAATGAAGAAAGGTGCTGAAAGTCTCGAAGGCTGAACAAGAAATCGAGCACCCCATTGGCATGGCTTTATCAAAGTAATACTTTCCCTCAAATTGAAAACCCAGTAGATCAAAATCATCTGGGTGTACAGGGAGGAGCCTGAAGGTGGATTTAATATCACACTTTGCTAAGAGGGCTCCCTTGCCTAAATTCCTAATCATCTTGACAGCTGAGTCAAATGATGCATACTTAACGGATGTAAGCCCAGGATCTATAGCATCATTCACAGAGTCACCCTTCGAGTAATCTAAATTGTGAATCAACCTGAATTCCCCAGGGGCTTTTTTTAGGAACAACACCCAATGGGGAAAAGCAAAGTGTAGGAATGGGCAGCTGATCATGAGATCCTGAAATCCTTCCAGCAGCTATTTCTTTTGCTAGCTTGTCCCTTACAATATTCGGCAGCTCCCTCATGGAACGAGCATTGGGCACATAGCGATGTACTCTAGAACCTGTATAAGGGATACGAAAGCCAAGGGAAAAACCATGAAATAAATAGGATGTGGCCTCTTTATTTGGGTATACCCTAAGCCACGCCACCATTGCATTGAACTTAATTGGAGACGGAGCCTTTTCCTCCTGGTGATACTGGCCGTGGGGCACCACCCAATCCTGACTGCTTACCTCTACTGCAGAAGGTGCCGGGCTTTTCATTCGGTCCTCTAGGCAGAGTAACCATGGGGACAAACCCATTGTCACACCTGCTCGAGGGGGAGGCCCCCACCATAACATCAGCCCAAAAGCTTGGACTGTACATGTCTCCAAGACAAGGAACTATCCTGAGCAGCCTTCATTTGAAACTGCTCATCGTATTGCAGCTAGGCTGCACCTCTAGCATTGTGATGGCAGTTGGTGTAAGCTTTAATCATGATCTGGTATTTAGAAAAGTCAGGAGACCTCAATGGCTCTTTTCCCTCTATGACACCTCTGTAAATCGTGAAATCCATAATCCAGTTTATAAAATTACGCTCTAGCTTAGGGCGTTTGAACGCCTGAAACTCTTTGGGAAGGCTAAAAACAATCCCATCTTTTACCATGATCCCAGTTCAGGATCCTTGAAAGTAAGGGAAAATAAGTCAATATACTCTCCCTTCCATATCCTTTCTTTATTGGAAAGAGGAAGGTGTGAACCAAGGGGTGTAGACATCCCAGCATAAGGAGTTGATTCAGAATGCACAGCCACTTCTGTTAACACTGGAGCACTCAAAGGAGACACCACAGAGGTGTTGCTAGCCAAGGCAATTGGGTAACCATCCTGCACCCTAGAGTCAGGCACCTGTGAAACCGCAGGTGCCTGCATGGGTGCACCCAAAGCCGCAGGGTTGGGGCATTCCACACCCACACCCTGACTAACTTGGCTACCTGGAGCCCATTCCAAGGTGGGCCAGTTTGCATGTGCCAAATTAGTAGGAGACAAACCTGAAACTGAAGCTTGCTGGGAAGCATCACCAGATGACTGCACCAGTCCTCCGAAGTGTGGCCCCACAACAGTTCGGGTATCGGGCAAAGATGAAGCAGCAGCAGCTTGGTCTCCTCTTTGCGCATCATGGGTTTGCTCCATTGCAACAGCACCTGGAAGAACCACTCCTCTCAAAAGGTTATATAAATCTGCCACAGTAGGCTGCTCAGAAACAGGGGCAGCCGCACCCTGAATCTCCACACCAGGGACCCTTTTCAGGAGATCCCAAACATCGGCAATAGTGGGGTGCCCAGCCTCCACCACTGAAACCACCGAAGGACCCAGTGTAGCATCCATCACCTGAGCATCAGGTGCAACAGGAGGAAGCAGCACTTCTGTGTCAGTGGTACCAGAAGTGCTGGCAATAGGGCTGGTGGCTGTAGCCTGTAGCCCTTATTGGGCAAGCTGGTTACAGACCGCAACACAGGCCTGCACTGTTTTGCCCATTTGTGCTAACTGAGCAGCAATCTCATCATCTCTGCTGGCAGACTGGGAAGGCCTTTTTAAAACAGAGTGACCAGAGCCAGGCACAGCCGAAGCTGTGCACCGCTTAGATTGGGCCTTACTGTGGGGCATACTTCACCCAGTAAGTATAACACAGGTCCTAAGCACAATCACCCAACCTTGGATGATTACCACCAGGCCAAAGGCCGCCCTTCCCCAAGTCTCAACAAGAGATGCACTTACCCAGGAAGCGTCGCTGGCAACAACCACAAGGGGGGAAAGTGTCCACCAAGGTTCCTATTAGGCACCCTGCACCACCAGGCTGAAGGCCACTCTTCCCCAAGTGTCAGCAAGAGACGCAAATAGCCAGGAAGCATCACTGGCAACAACCAACCGAGGGGAGAAGGTGTCCACCAAAGGCCCTATACGGAACCCTAACCAGAAGACAATACTGCCTTGACACACACTCACCGCTGGGGAGAAGTGTAGCAACCCTCCCAAACCAGCGATGGGGACCCGACCTTACCAGACCGGGGTTGCCGGGGCACCGCTGGGTCTGAAATCCAGTACCGGGTCTGCGCGCCCGGTGAGGATGCCTACTGCAGCACCCGCCTTGGATGAAGCCGCCCTCCAATTGTTTGAGATGCGGAGGCCCTTGCAGGCCCGAGGGGACTGGCCCAAAGGCCTCACTCAGCCTTCTGGATTGCACAGGGAGGACTTACTGAACACTCCCACTTGTAGAAGAAAGAGCAAAATCAGCAAAAGCCAAATGCAGGGAAAAGCCAAGAATAAACGCTAGGCCAAAGCCAAGCAATTAGCCAGAGCACAGAGCAGAGCGATGTGACTCGCTCAGTTCAAGCTCTAAAATGGCTGCCGCCACGTGGCAGTGCAGAACTATAAAGAACAAACTCTTGCTCCAAGTCTCGGGAGGTTACAGGCACGACGAGACTTTGGGATCTGAACAAGCAACTTGATTGGACCAAGCGCGCAGGTGCTCTATGACCCTTGCATGCTTGACCAATCAGGCTTCTCATGTCCTTCTATGGCCAGCACAACAAGAAACCCCACCCGACTCATCAGGGGGTGTCATTCCAATGAGTCCTCCCTTCTCATGAGATGTCCAAAGTATGAAAGTCTCAGTTTGATCATCTTGGCTTCCAGGAAGGTCTCCAGCTTGATCTGCTCTAGGAGCCATTTGTTTGTCCTCTTGACTGTCCATGGGATCCTCAGCAGTCTTCCCCAGCACCACATCTCAAATGCATTGATTTTCTTCCTATCATCTTTCTTTACTGTCCAGCTCTCACATCCATACATGGTAATAGGGAATACAATGGCTTGTAGGATTCTAATTTTTGTGCTGAGTTGTATATCTTTGTATTTTAGAATCTTTTCTAGTTCTTTCACAGCGACCTTCCCCATTCTTAATCTTCTTCTGATGTCCTGACTGCAGATTCCATTTCTATCTATCCCAGGTATGGGAATTCTTTTACTATTTCTATTTCTTCATTGTCTAGGTTGAACTTGTGAAGGTCCTCAGTTGTAATTGTTTTTGTTTTCTTTATGTTCAAAATTAAGCCTGCCTTAGCAACTTTTTCTTTGATCTTCCTTAGTAAGTGTTTCAGGTCTGTGAGGTTTTCTGCTAGTACTATGGTGTCATCTGCATATCTTAGATTGTTGAAATTCCTTCCTTCTATTTTCACCTCTCCTTCTTCTCTGTCCAAACCTGCTTTTCTTATAATATGTTCTGCATAGCTGTTGAAAAGATAGGGTGAAAGGATGAAGCCTTGGCTGACCCCTTTGCCAATTGGGAACCATTCTGTTTCTCAGTGTTCTGTTCTGACAGTAACCTCTTGTCCTGAGTACAGATTTCTCATCAGGATTATCAGATGTGTTGGCACTCCTATGACTTTAAGAGCATTCCATAGCCTTTCATGATCTATGCAGCCAAAGGCTTTGCTTTAGTCTATAAAGCACATGATTATTTCTTTTGGAATTCTCCATTAGCCATTGTATGTTTGCAATGTGGTCCCCAGTGCCTCTTCCTTTCCGGAACCCTGCTTGAACCTCTGGGATTTCTCTCTCCATGTATGGTTTGAGTCTATGGGTCATGGCCAGCCATGCTGAGGACAAGGAAGATGAGGAGGCTGAGCCTGGCCCTAGCTTTGCTCTGCTAGCTCCAGCAGAGTTGGCTGAGCCAGGACCTAGCTCTGCTATGCCTGATTTAGCAGGGTCTATGACTCAACAGCCTAGCCTCCCCCAAGCAGAGGTTCCAGGCCTGGGAGCAGGATGAGGAGGTACTTACCTTCAGCCAGAGAAGGACAGAAAGGATGTGCCTCTGTCAATTCCAGAGGTTATATGACAGGGGTCCCTGGACTTTTTGATCCCCAGATCTTTCGGGGTGCCAGAGGCGCGCACACATGCACATGATTCTGGGTGCCATTTGGGAACACAAAATGGCACCTGAGTAGTGTGTATGCACGTGTGATGCCACGCGCATGCGCATGACTCTGAATGCCATTTTGGAAGACAAAATTGCGTCCGGCAGCAGGCGCGGGTGGCGGCGGCATGGCAGCGGTGGCAGGACCGGCCATGGGCCAATAGGAAGGCCTCGACAGGCCAGGTCCAGCCCGCGGGCCATAGTTTGGGGACCCCTGTTATATGAGAAATGCTCAGCAAACAGCTGTGATTAGGAACTGGGCCAATATAAGCAGCTGTGAGACGCCGAGTTTCTTCGGCAGAGTCTATCTGTGTTCCCTGGTGAGAGCATCTTACTCTGACTCCCTTATTGCCTGAAACCTTGCCTTATAGAACTCAGATTGACCTGGAACTTTTGATCTTGGACTGGAGTCGCTAACTTGCTCTCTGGAACTCTTGAACCCGGACTGGACTCGCTAACTTGCTCTCTGGACTCCTGGACCCTTGGCCTGCCCCCTGGTTTTGCTATTGGACATTGAACTGGTATTGTGCTTCAGAATTAGTTTCATGCTGCTGCAAAGCTTTGCATTTGTGTGTATCATTCTTATCAGCCATTCCGTTGTCTGCTTTCCCAGACACTATGTTGCAGAATTTTGAACATGATTTTGCTTGCATGGGAGATCAGTGCTATGGTCCTATACCTGCTGCAGTCTCTTGTGTCTCCCTTTTTGTGGATGGGGATGTATATTGTTGGCCATCATTTTGTTTTCCATATCCATTGACATATGTTGGCTAGCACTAGAGTTGACTCAGTTCGATTGGAATATCATCTGCTCCTGGTGATTTGTTTTTTGCTATTTCTCTTATTGTAGTTTCCACCTCACTTTTTAAGATTTGGAGTTCATTTTCATATGGCTCTTTGTTCCATGAGTACTTCATTTTGTCATCTCTTTTGTATAATTATTCTGTGTATTGCATCCAATGGCTTTTTATTTCTTCCTGGTCTTGAATTATGATATTTTTATTGTCATAGAGTATCCCAGTCTTTGATTTGAATTTTCATTTGATTTCCCAGATCTTGTGAAATAGATCTCTTGTTCTTCCCTTTTTGTTGTTGTCTTCTATTTCTCTGCATTGGTCATTGTAGTAATTTTCTTTATCTTTCCACACAAGCTGTTGTACTGTTGTATTCATCATTCTTAGTTCGTTCCTATCTCCCTTTTGTTTTTCTTCTTTTCTTTTCTTTATGACTTGTAGTGTTTTTACTGTCATCCATGGTTTTTTTCTCTTTCTTTTTGTTTATTGAAAGTGTCTGTCTGCATTTTTCTTTTATTATGTCCTTGGCTTCAGACCATAGTTCCTCTGGTTCTCGGTCTATTATGCTTAGTAATGCAAATCTGTTTCTTATGTTGTAAATAAATTCTGTTGAGATATTATTTAGATCATATTTTGGTATAATCATTGGTTTTTATTTTCTTCTTGAGTCTTACTCTTATTTTTAATATGAGTAATTTGTGATCTGTGCGACAATCAGTGCCTGGTTTAGTCCTGACCACCAGTATAGAGTTCCGGCATCTTTTGCTTCCAATTATATAGTCTATTTGATTTTTGTGTTGTTTTCCAAGTCTCTATCATTATTACCACTTATCTTACATTTGGACTATGATTTCCATTCCCATAACACAACATCAAGGATTCTCATAAGAGCTGTTATCAGCAGTGTGAAAAGAAAGCAGACTGTAATGCAGGAAGAAGAGATAATAGTTAGTAGGCTTGATGATTATTGGCACTCTGTCCATTATGTCCTAAATCTGTGCTTCATGGAAACAACATCAACATACAATGAGCCATCACTATTCACTGGTTCCAGTACCTGCTGTGGATATCAAATTCCATGGATGCTCAAATTACATTATATACAAAGATGTGGTAAAATGGCATCACAAATAACACAGCAAAATCAAGGTCTGGTTTTGTGGGGGAAATTGTGAATATTTTTGAACTGTGGTTGGTTGAATCCATGGATGCAGAATCCATAAATATAGAGCCTGGCTGTACCTCTTTGAAAATTTTGAATCAAGTTCCATGGTTCCAATGGATTGTGTTCAAGGGCAGATCCTACAACAGTAAGTGGGAAGAAGATTTTGCACAAGACAATGAAAAATAGATGGAATTGCAGAAAGGTTTTTTTTAACTTTCTTTCATTGCTGTTATTTTTGTAGAACTGCCACTGTGCACTCTGGTGTATAAATGCTTAAATAACTGGATATTTCCTCATTGGACAAAACATTTTCTTCCTCTGGTCAGTTTACATTCTTTTGTGGAGATAATTGAAACTTTAAATCAAATTATTTAACAGAGTGAATCTGTGACCACCATTAATGTTGCTTAAATTAAAACAGCTTCTCTTTTAGTAATGAGGATAATACATTAATTTAAAATATTACAAAGAAAACTTTCATTATGGAATTTCTTTTAAGTGCTAATGAACTTTAATTAATGGAAGTTTCTTGCATACACCAACTGTGTTTTGAAATCCCCTATCTTTCAAAACATCTGGAGAAATGAAGAAGAAATATATATGGTTGAACTATTGACCCTGAATATAAAAAATGCATGTTATTTATACTTTATGTTGACAACTATATTTCATTCATTTCCCCTAACCTTCTCATGCACTATGCTTTATACATCTGGTCCAAACAAACAATTTCATTTTCTGGAAATTGTTACCATCATTGTCTGTTGATTGGCTGATTTATCAAAACAATTATTTTTGGTTGGTTGACTGGCATGCTATCACAATGAATGCCTGTAATTGCTTGTTGATTTACTTTAATGGGATAATGGGATGTTTCAATGAGTCCTTCAGAAAGGTTACATTCTTTTGTGTTAGTTTGTTCTGCAGAAACTGTATCACAAAGTTACATTTGAGGTGGTCAGATTTCCAAACAGTTACTGCTTAACATCAATAATATTACATAAAATTAAGTTTATGACTAAAAGAGGAAAAATAAGCAGTAGAAACAAAGCATAAGACAGGAAATTATTATCTGTTTTTAAAAAAATCTGTCAGCAGAAAAGAACATGGTACTGCCATTTTTTACTACCAAAATCACAAAGATTACCTTGTCATAGCAGGCTCTTTAGGTTGGCAAATCTACACGGTGACAAAGGGGTTAAGCAGACGGGCGGCACGGGGCCACCCCGGGAAGCTGCGGATCAGGGCCGAGGCATCCGCATTCCTCGGCCCCATGGCGCAGCTTCACCACCCCAGGAAGGAGCGCTAAAATAGCGCTCCTTCCACAAATCGCCAAAGGTGCACCGCAAAAGGCTGCTGGCACACCTTCGCCGGCTTTTCTGCTGCAGCGTGTGCGGACGCTGCAGCGGAAAAGCATCGTTGGAGCGCTGGCCATGCAGAGGGCCGGCTGCTCTGCCGACATCTTCGGGAAGGGGTTGGGGTGCCCAGCGTGCGGCTGCCCCTCCCCTTTCTTGCCCTGAAGACAGCATTTTGCGCCGTCTGCTTCCCCCCAAATTCAGTGCTCTGAAATACCTCAGTACATGAGTCAAAGCACAGGCCTTGTGTAAAACATAATCAGATAACCTCTACTTCACATCTTGAAAAGACAGAAAGCTATTCTATTGGAAATCAGAGAAAGAATCCAGTTTACAATTGATCATGGTGAAAACTAAAGCAAAGTTGTTTCTACAAAGGCATATGTACTATTTCATATTAGTTTCTTGGGATCAAATTCTTGAACTTGAACTGTTTGAACACTTTAATGCAATTGTATAGATTTCACAAGTCTATTTAATTTACATTGGCAACTGTGTGGAGAAGAGTTTATACTGCATTTTTATAGCATTCCCCCAATTCAGCTTTCCTTCTAAAATGCATGAATATTTTACTCAAGTCTGCATTCATTTGGACAAAGAAAACTGTAACTCTGTAAAGGTACTCTGTGCTGTGTTAAATTAGATACTGTTCTAATAAGAATGGATTCACAGATTTATACTCATCACTTCATTTTTAATATTTTACCTGTAATTCTCATCATGTGTTAACTTCCTCCTTCATATTTTTCAGTAAAACTACCCTTCACAACCCTGGAGCCTGTAAAATTTATTTTGACCACAGCTCCCATATTCCTCCAGTGACCTTGTTTTTGTGAATTCTGCGAAATGGAAACAAAAAATAACCTATCTGTTCCATACACCACACAAATAACACAGAGACCACAAGCAATCAGTTTAACTGTTACAGAATCAGACCTGAAGCCAGACTGAAATGGATTTAGGCAATCTGCTTCATTCAGGAATCCCTGGATTTGAAAAGCCAACATACATTCTAGTACCTTCCCCTCAAATGTAATGTTTGAGACTAGCCAATAGTTAGCCAATATAGTAGGATCTAGGAAATTAATTTTTTGCAGTAAAATTCTTACACCAGCCTCCTTCAGACATCTTAATACCCTGCCTTGTTGTAAAGAGGGATTAATTAAAGATATCTTTGGTTGTCTTCTCACTGAGGAAATAATGTAGTTTGACATTGCTTTACCTTCCATGGTTCAATGCTATGGAATCTTGGGGTTTGTAATTTGTTGTGGTACCAGAGCTTGCTGATATAAAAGGCTGGTAGAAATATTTCACAAAACTACAAATCCCAGAATTCCATACCATTGAACATTGGCAGTTCAAACAGTGTCAAACTACATTATTTCATCAGTACAGATGCAGCCTCAGTGGATGAGCTATCCTAAGACAGGATAAGTGTGTCCCTGTTGTTTCTGTTTGATTTTTGAGTGGCTTTGTATACCATTGACCATGCTGTCCTTCTGGATCAGCTCACCGGAATGGGCTTTGAAGTACTGTTTCTTCCTGAAAGGTTGTTCTCACAAGGTAATGCTGGGGAATTCCCATTTGACTCCTGGGCCATTAGTCTCTGGACTTCCTTCAGAGTTCTGTGTTAAATACCCTAGGATCCCACTATTTGGGAAAAAGAGGTGGGATATAAATGAATAAAATGATGTTGATGATATGCTGAAACTAAATTGTTGTCCACCCTCTCTTGTCCCATTAACTGATGTTTTTATTGCACATTTCATTACAGCCCTCTTACTGTGATATATATGACACATACATCACACACACACACACACACACACAAATGTATGTACATGCATGCATGCGCACACTCACACACAAGACATATATGTGATACGGACATATGCATGCTCAGTATCTGCAGTAAGCACTGTATCACCCCAAAGTTTTCCCCCCAGTTATTTTAAGACCAATAGAAAGGAAATACATTCACTATTTGAACAACTGGAGTCTAAAGGCAACCTAGATTTATGTATACTTTCTAGGTCTCTTGGATGAATATAGCCCAGTGTGCATCATATTTACAGTGTTCTATTTGTATCTCCAATGTATCCTGATTTAAGAAGGAAAAATGTGGTCCATGAAACTGGTGGGACAGGTTTTCCAGAGCTTTAAGATTAGGTGTCACCAGTGTGCTGGTACTGCCCAGCAATATTGCTCTTTTTCACCTAATTCTAAAGAAGCTGTTTCCATCCACTGCCTTGCATCTGTAATGTGGGATGGGGGAATACAAACTGAAGCTTAATGTCTGGTAATGATGATTCAGCCTGTGCTAGATAAGATTACACTCCCAATGAAAATACAGGTTCACTGTTTTTGAATTCAGACCTAATCCTGAAAATCCAGGTTTTGGTGGTACCCAAGAAATTTGCTTAGCTAAAGCTAGTGCACCAACTGCACCTGTTCCTGGGGAAGTCTAATCAGGCCATGGTAAAACATGCCTTGATTACAACCTGAAAGGATTATTGTAAGGCAGCCTACATGGGGCTGCCTGTAAAAACTGCTCAGAAACCTCAGTTGGTGCAAAAAGCTGTAGCCAGATAGTTAACTGGGTATTGCTGCAAGAAACATACAATTCCCTAGTTGCTACAGTACCTCTGGCTGTCAATCTTTTTTCTGGACACAATTCAAAGTGATATGGTAATGATCTGTAAAGCCCCATATTAGCGATTCATTCAAAAAATGATCCAAAAAATGATTTTACAAGCAATGGTTTTGTTTTGTTCTTTGCATATGAGAAAATCTTGATGAGAAGAATACTAGACTGACATGAATTTTCAATTTGGGACTTATTCTGCACAAAATTCACATGTGATGGTTTTTCATAGAAAACAGCATTTTCTGTACATGAAGGAGCATTGTCTGCACAGAAAATAATATTCCTATTCAGAAATATTCCTATACAAAAATATTATTTTATGCAGACAGTGTTCTTTCCTGCACAGAAAATTCTGTAATTGGGAATATTCCCTGAAAAATTAGCAGATGGTTCATTTAAGGCCTAAGTAGATGGGCGGCATGGGGCTACCCAGGGAAGCTGCAGATCGGGGCCAAGGCATCCGCATTCCTCGGCCCCACGGCGCAGCTTCGCCGCCCCAGGAAAGAGCACTAAAATAGCGCTCCTTGTGCAAATCACCGAAGGTGCGACACAAAAGGCTGTCAGCGCACCTTCGGCACCTTTTCCGCCACAGCGTGTGTGGACGCTGTGGTAGATAGGCATCCTCGGAGTGCTAGACGTGTGGAGGGTCTGGCACTCTGATGAAGTCTTTGGGAAGGGGTTGAGGTGCCCAGCGTGTGGCTGCCCCTCCCTTTCCTTGCCCTGAAGATGGCGCTTTGCACCGTCTGCTTCCCCCCTTAAACTGAAAACAACATTTTCTGCACAGAAAAAAAACTCTTTCCTGTACAAAAGAAATCCTATTTTCTGTGCAAATCAACCAAAATTTGCACAGAATATTCCAAATTATCAAGAGGCTTCAAAAACTACATGGCTTTCAAAGTCTTTCTTGCAGCAATAAAAAATTGCTAAATCTATTTGTTCTTTCCTTCAAGAAGAAAATTAGTGATGAATTATATTTATTCCATATGGCTTGGATCCAGGCCATTTGAAGGACTGTGGGGCCATACAGATGGCCCCTAAGGAGCAGCTCTGTGTTGCCCCTGGGAACACTGAGGGCCATGGCAACCACACACCATGGCCCTGAATCAGCTCTTTGTCACTCCAAAAAGAGCTGGCAAATGCCGCTCCTTTTATGGAGCAGCAAAAAGCCGCCTTTACCACTGTCGCTGTGGCTTCTATGACAGCTGGTACACTAACTTGCCACTAGTTCTTCCTTATAAATTCCAATAATGTTTTAAGTCAGTTTTCCTTTATCATTTTTTTTTTAAATGAAAGGACCATTTTATCCCATTTCATTTTCTTTCAATAATGGCCCACAGTGGTGACAGTTTTCTGTCTGACTGTAGATGTGCTTTTGATTCATCATAGCCTGACTCCAATAATAATAACCCTTTGGTGCAGCATGTCGACATGCTATGTCAAGGGAGCACCCTGATGCCACATACCGTGTGGTGGGGCATGCAGCATGACAGCGACGTTGGGACAGAGTCGGGCAGCTGGTGTGTGATCACCCTGCCCTAACTTCACTCTTAGGCCAGCCCTTGTGGCCGGTGTGTACAGGCCCTGTATCTCCTTTTATGAACCCATTGAAGCACTGAGCAGCACAAAAGCCTTTTCTCTGTGTCCTTCTCAAGTTTGGTTGGTGAAACAACCATTTCTGTGTCTACCATTTCTGTGTCTACTCCCAGGCTTTGGAACTCCTTCCCTAGGGAGGCCAAGAAGGTTTCACCTGAAAACTGTGTTATAGCATTGTTTTTCCAGACAGAAACTGACTGGGATGGGCTTTTAACAGTGTCCTGTGCTATTTTTTATTTTTTATTTTTGTTTGTTTGCAGTCTTTTAGTGAATTTCAATGGTTTTAACTTTATAATTATTTTTGCTTCAAAATAACTTCTATATTTATATTTAAATGGCATTTTTGTATAATATTTAATCTATATCGTTTGTAGTAAGTTGTAAGCTATTTTGAATCCCACTATTTCAGAAAAAGAGGTGGGATATAAATGAATAAAGTGATGTTTATGTTGATGATATCCTGAAACTAAATTGTTGTCCACCCTCTCTTGTCCCATTAACTGATGTTTTTATTGCACATTTCATTACAGCCCTCTTACTGTGACATATATGACACATACATGACACACACACATGCATGTACATGCACCCGCCTGTACGTGCGCGCATGCACACACACACATGACATATATGTGATGTGAACATATGCATGCTCAGTATCTGCAGTAAGCACTGTACCACCCCAAGGTGTTTTCTCCCCAGTTCTTTTAAGACCAATAGAAAGGAAAGATATTCACAACTTGAACAACTGGAGTCTAAAAGCAACCTTGATTTATGTATACTTTCTAGGGCCCTTGGATGAATATAGCCCAGTGTGCATCATATTTACAGTGGTTTTTTTGTATCTCCAATGTATCATGATTTTAGAAGAAAAAATGTGGTCCCAGGAAGAGCAGCACTATGTATACAGTTGTAAATTCATCTCAGCTTTGACATTGTACATTCACATCCCCCTGAATGATGGAATATTTAAGCTGACATATCTGATATGGTGACAGACAGACAAGTCCAGGGGCATCTCTCTCTCTCTCTTTTTTTTTTTCTACAGAGGTCACCTTCCACTGCACTTCTATGACAGCTGGTACACTAACTTGCCACTAGTTCTTCCTTATAAATTCCAATAATGTTTTAAGTCAGTTTTCCTTTATCATTTTTTTTTTAAATGAAAGGACCATTTTATCCCATTTCATTTTCTTTCAATAATGGCCCACAGTGGTGACAGTTTTCTGTCTGACTGTAGATGTGCTTTTGATTCATCATAGCCTGACTCCAATAATAACTAAAGCAATAGCTAGCATGTCACTTGAAATGGAGTTTAAATTGTGTTGGGTGGGATGTAACTCAGTGAAGGTGGACATTTTAGTCTCTTGTATTTCTGTCTTTCCTTGACATCTGGCTTTGGAACCCATGTTGTGTTTTGCATAGTTAACTGAAGGGTTTGGGATATTGAAATGAACCTCTGTCATGATACAGAATGTATATGTGTCTGTGATATATATATATATATATACAGAGAGAGAAAGAGAACTGGGAATCACATGGCAACTTCGGTTGATTTCCATGTTGCTTGAGAGCAAGTTTAAATAAAGAGTTTAAATAAAGAGGTATTTTACAATTACATCCTTATTTTTAAAAAGGCAGACTGCATTATGTTAAGCTTACAGTAGTTACTTTTGGAAAGTAATTAGTCACAGATCCAGCCCCCACTCCACAAAAGTAGCTAGTGACTCTTATGGTTCCAATTCTTACCTTTCCAAATTTTCATGGATAACCTAAATATTTGCCTTTTTGGTATGCAACTAATAATCTGAATGTCTCTCAGGAAAAAAAAAATGATTCTGAATCCTAACAAATCTGAATACATAGGGAATAAAAATAAAATTTTCAAGATAGATTGGTAATTCTCATGGCTCCAGGGGAGTTTTTGGTTTGTTGTTTCTCTGTTTCTTTGTTTTTTGGGGACTTTTCAGAGGCTTCCAAGAAGAGAAGATTTTTGTTGTTGTTGTTGTTGTTGTTGTTCCTGGGACATCAAGACTGCCATGAACAAAATAAATTAAAAATAAAACTTGTAATGGCTAGATTTTGTAAAATAGATATGTTTCAAAACCATGTCTGGCTTTGAAAAAAATGTATTTGTTTGTTTTTTATGTTTAAAAGTGTGATCCTCCATAACCCATTTAACCTATTAACCTATTTAAAACTTATGTTTTCCACCCTTGGAATCTTCCAACAGATCATTTCCCCTTTTTTGCCCAAAGAAGAGCAGTCAGGTGAGTATGGATCCACAAAAACAGTCTTCCCACCAAGAGCACCACCCATAACTCTATTTGCAACCTTGAAACATATAGCCTCTTCCACATCTCCAAAGTGCTTCTGCTTTCAATCTGATGTTAGCATCCATGGCTGCAAATGATCCACTTTCTCTCCTCCTCCTCCCCCCTCCTCCCCCATCACTCCTGGCCAGACAAAAGCAACACCATATCTTCCACACTTTGACAAACTTTGCATTCTCCTAATTTCCAAAGTTTTTCCATTCTGAATATGATGTTTTCAGCCATCACCACAAAGGGAAGGTATGGTGTTGCTTTTGTCTGGCTGCGTGAGATGAGGAGCAGGAGGAGGGGGAGAGAGAAGTTTGATCCTCCTGGGTATGGCTGCAAACACTGGATTCAAAGGTCTTGGAAGCCTTTGAAAATAAAAAGAAATGAGGATGATGGAAAGTTTGGCAAAGCAAGAAAAGATATGGTGTTGGTTTTGGCTGGGAAGAAGGGTGGGTGAGTGGGGTGAAGAGGTTGACTTTGTTAAGCCGCAGCTGCAAAGTCATGAATAGTGAAAAGCACAATTCTGAAACTCATGAATGTGGAGGGCTGACTGTATATAACACAATCTGAGATGCTGAAGATATTGAACTGTTGGCAAGCTAAGCACTTATGTACTGAGCTAATACAATGTGTGACTTCTTCAAAGGCTTGTTGAAGGCTCTTGCTACAACTTGCATGCGTTATAAAACACATCAATTTTTGTTCCTATATCTGTGGACATATGAAACTGGCTTGTATTGACCCAAAGCATTGATCTGTGTATTTCAGGACTGCCTTCTTTGATTGGCAGACTGAATTCTAGTAGGTGCTGTCAAAGAGGAAATGCCAGGGATTGCATCTTCTATATAACTCTTGAATATTACAGACTGTGCTGCAAGAATGCAGCTCTAGACCTGTATGGCATGCGGTGGCATGAGGTAAGAGCCAACTTTGCTTTCCATGATGTCAGGCATGAGACAGGGGACAAAGCTAAAGGGGTTTATGCTCTGTCTGCATCCCTTCCCCTTCCTCTTTGGATGATTCTGCAACTCACTCTCCCACCTACAGTGCAGTGGGAGCATTGCTGGTTGCTTCAGGGCTGGGTAGTAATTTTGTCCCCTCCCCTCCCCCCCCCAACTTTGAGAAATGTACTTTTACTTGGGGTTGTTTGCCTACTTTACACTGTATCTGGGGGAAGCTGACAATTGGCTTAGGGTGATTTTTTAAATGGCCGGTCACTTGGCAAGAGGTGGGAGTGAATCAGAATTATAATGAACACCTTTTTAGGTGAATGTGAAGGCTCTGGAACTGCTTATTTAGGTCCTGAGACTTCAGAGTGGGAAACAAAACTACTCTTGGGGTTTGCCTGGAGGTTTGCCTCATTTGAAGTCCTGAGACCTGGGGATGGGTTTCCTCAGGTCTTCCTCTAGTTTATTAATAATTAATTAATTTCTATGCAGGGGTTCAAGGCATGTCACAGATAAAATCATTTTAATAATAATAATAATAATAATAATAATAATAATATAAAACAATTAAAATCAACTAGCTAAAAGCAGTATAAAATGATAAAAAACAGAAAACTTTTTTTAAAGAAAAGAAAAGAAAAGAAAAAGCTTTATCAGATAAAACTGGATGTACGAGACCTATCTATTGTGAGGGAAACTTCAGAAGAAACAGCTACTAGATGGCTCGATTGGTCTTTCATCTCTAAACCCAGGTTAAATGACTAATTTGTACATGAGGACTGCTATAGACCTCCACCAGAGTTTCCTCTGGCTTTGCCCTACCCAGGCATAGTTCACTATCTTTCAGGACCTAGCACACATGCTCATAGTCAACCTCCCCAACAGGGTGGTGCACCTTCCTTTGGGCAGCAAAAACAGAATCTCACAATCGATGGTCACTGATGGAGTTGATGGCCAGATGGAGAGCAACCCAGTTATATGTTTGCTCTCAGAGTTCAGATGGTTCACCAAAAAGTTTGAGGAAGAAGTCAAGTAATGATATCTGCCTCACCTGATCCTGCACTAGGTTGCTTCCCCCTCTTAGTCCATTCAAGATTCAGTGGAGCTTAAATATGTTCTAATTTATATAAAGTGGCCTTTGTTATTCCATGGCTGGTATTAGCAGAATTTCACCATGAAATGGTTTGTTCTCCAGCAGGAGCAGAAAAAGTTACTCATTGTGGAATTTATTCTGATATACTTTTAACAGCCTATTAAGATTTAGACATCCCTATATCCAGTGATTTCAACAGGCAGAAGTAATCTCTTTTTCAGTTATACATACTAAAAAAAGTGAAAGTTGGCATATCTACCCCTGGCAGATCAGTCAAAATTTGACAGAATGTTATGTTGTTGCCATCCAAAATGTAGCCCCAAGATTCAAAGTGACATTTTCAATGGTGGTGGTAGACATATCAGCATTTGAAAAAGTGTTGTTGGTTATCGCCCATCTTTTATTGTTCAAGTCAAAATTCCAACTAGTGGGATTTGTCAAAGCAAAGCAGGGACTGCCATAATCCATTGGGAAATCACAAGGGATACATTTCACCCAGTTCCAGTGGCCAGTTTCAAGTCACAGTTTCATGGTGGGGCTTGCTAGAAGCAAAAAGATGTGGCTAAGGCTTGATTAATTACTAACCTGGAAAGGAGTTACATGCAGCAGGTGGCAGGGCTGGGATAGCAATCCAAATTTGTTGGCTGGGATGTGGTGGGTGGAAGGGGATATATTTTCTCTCCTTTCTTTCACTGCCCTGCCCTGTCCAACCTTGAATGTCATATCTACCTCTACCTATGGATTCCTCTGTTGGGGAAAGATTCTCTTTTTCTGTTCCACAGGCACTTCATTCACACTGTTCAAGTAGGAAGAATCACAATCAACAATGTTCAAGTTGGTGGCTCACAAAGTTAAGGGTCTGTTGTACAGCATTAAAAATCATCCACTCAAAAGATAATAGGGTTGTAGATATGGTGTTTGATTAACAATCATAACTCTCATTTTCTATGTTATTGTAAATGAGATTCATGTTCCGAGTTACTTCATTAATAACCAGATGTGGCAAAAAATTAAAGCATGTGTTTAGTGCTAATGCTGCATTGTCTTGTTGTATCTAGCGATTTTTTTCTTGGCCCTTTGAGATATTTGTGAGTGTTTAATATGCTAGTTTTTTTTTAAAAAAATGCATGAATAATTAGAGCAAATGAGATTTCCAATGGGCCAAACCTATATCTTCAACTACTACTGTACATTTAGCAGCTGAAGCTTTCCTTATCAAAGAGATAAAAGTCGTAAAAACTCTTTGCCTATTACTCATGTAGTGTGTTGTTAAAGGCACATGACCTTTGAAGCTCTAAAGGCACATCCAGCAGTCCCACTGGATTTAGATTTTATTGAACTTATCTCTGGTACTACTGAGGGATTGCCACTAAGTAGAGTTCATCTTGGAGTAGTGTGCCTGAATACAACTGGAGATTGCTCTGCACAATTCAGAATCAGATTACTCACCATCAGAGGAATAATGAACAATCAGAGGAATAAAAAACTACAAATGAAGTGAGTGAGAGAGGGAGAGATCCTTACCTTATTTGTTGATTCCTGTCCTTCTTTCTCATGTGACATGTGACTTACATAACTAATTTTCTTAACTCACATATGGAGAAGAAAAGTGGATTGATATGTCCATACATATTTTGCATCTCAAGGGAATGGAACAAATTTTGCCTCAGAAATAGAAACTTTTCTGCTGTTTGCAATGGGTTTTACCATGGGGGAATGCACACAAAACCATGTGAACGTTTTAGAAATGATACTGAAATTATACATTTGGAAAATTTCCATGAAGGGTGGGTTTACACTGGCCAGAATACTTCAGGCTGTCCCAAAGTATTCATGCCCCTAAGCTGCCCTGAATTCTGCCCATTACCTCTGATTCCAGAGTGACATTCGGTAGCTATTTACACAGCACTCCACAGTGCTTCCCTGTGCTGTTGGTAGTGGCGTGGATTGTTCTTAATGAGGCAAAAAACAAGTGCCCAGGGTTGATCACATAGCTAGACATCTCACTGTGATCTCAGAGGGCGATGCCTGTACCCGTAGTAGCATGGCTGGGCACCACAGGTGGACACTGAAGAAAGCTGCCCGGATTTGCTCCAAAGTGCTGCAGATTTTCTTAGACGATCCAGAGATAATGGCGAGGTGTTTTTAAAAAAACAAAGCAAGGCAGGAATGGCTCAGATTCAGTGTGGAACTGGCCTTCCCATGTGACGATAGTCCACACTCAAATCAGGCCTTTGGATCTAACTTGTGCAGACAGGGTGATGCAAGAGCCATGTAGACATGCCCAAAGATGCTTCAATCAGTGGGAAAATATGTAGCACAAATACACAGAACAAAAGATGTAAAGGGAGTATTTCTGTGTGGGAAGACAAAAACTCTTGAAAATTGATGTAGAATCAGATCAGAACAGGAATAATGGCAGGATTCTGGGGAATGCAAGGATTACTAGAAATTTCACCCAGTTTTTTTTTTTTTAAAGTTCAATATTATGACCAAGGAAGTCTTCCCATCAATGCTTCAAGGCTATCTTTTTACTTCATAAACATCCGAAGCCCCCTTGGTCTTTGACACTTGCCCCACTTATACCCTTAATGCACTTTGAATTAGGATTGGGGTCCCCAGTGTCCTTATCCTATCACTTTTTTATCTTTGGTAGCATGTTGTCTGTGAAGTTATTGTTATAAGGTCACTCAGGCCAATACTCTTCTGGAAATAAATTAACTTTATTTACAAGTATGTGTTACAATTGTCTCTTCTTTAAGATTGTTTCACAGATCGTATGGTTACAGTAGTTAACAGTACTTTAATAGTTACAAATTATTTTTTATTACTCTGTTCCCTCACTGAACTCTTTCAAGCTTAAACTGTTTCTTCCTTTGTTTAAATCTCGTATCTTATACTTCTAAAGTGTTTCCTCTTTCTGCTAAAGTACACTGGCCAGAATCCTAACTGACAACTCTCAGAATGGAGCAGCTCTTAAACTGACACACTTTCAGAGCAGACGGCTTAAAGGGCCGCCTTGGGGGCAGAGAAGGGGAGGGGCAGCCACACGATCTCCGCCCCAACCCCTTCCCCAGGTTGTCCTCAGAGCAGCAGGCTCTCTGCACGGCCGGCACTCCGAGGAGGACCTCCCGCCGCAGCATTTGCACGCGCTGTGGCAGAAGAGTCGGTGAAGGTGCGCTGCAGCTTTTTGCGGTGCACCTTCATCGACTTGTGAAAGAAGCGCCAATTTAGCACTCTTTTCAGGGGCAGCAAAGCTGCGCCGCAGGACCGAGGCATGGGGATGCCTCGGTCCCGCGGTGCAGCTTCCTGGGGCGGCCCATGGCCGCCCATCTGCTTCCCCCCACACTCTCTATAAACTCTGATCTACTTCTCCCTTTTTATAGTCACTCCTCCTTCAGCAGCCCCTCCTTTACAGCCAGCCTGAACCAGGATTGGCTGTTAGGGAAGTCAACTCTTCCTAGTGACTTGCCACAAGTATATTTTCATTCTTGCATCAAAAAGTGGCATAAGTGAAGATGCAAATTCATATTGTAGACAATCTTCCATTTTTTCACATTTTTAAAAAATCACTGTGATTCAACAGCCACTCCGAAAACCACACTGTAAAATGCAGCATATTCAATTTCCTCCCATTTTTAACTTTTACTTAGAACAGCTTCATACAGGGACCACAGAAGCAACATACATAATTTCTGGTTTAATTAGTGCATCAGAGCTTTATTTACTTTCACATTTATTTTGGTCTATTCTGAATCAAAGCAAGAGAAATCTAATACATATGTGTATCTGTAGAAGCTGGATATTCACTGTGCTTTGATTGGGTCTCTACAGAAATAAAAACATGAGCAAGCTTCCACAAGTCACAAACGGCAGGATACTTCAGATATAATTATAGTAGATGCTGAAACATACAATTATATACCAAGTAATTAGTAGGCTATTACCGAGTAAAAAACAAAAAAGTGACAATAAGCAAGAAATGCAAACCCTTAGTTCTTGGCTTGTCACCATAAAAGGAACAGGGTAAATAAGTAATAAAAAAAAAATTATCTAGCAAACTCCACAGTGGAACAGAAAATAGAAATCATGGAAATCAAAATATAAATGTGGTCATTTTCCAAATTCTATTTTGCATAATTGTTCATGTAAGGCTTAGAATTTCTACCTTTTTGTCATTTTTATAAATTGTTCATATTTGGAGGATTCTAATAATCTTTAAAAAGATAATCTCTCTATTCACTTTGATTATCACTATTCTTGAGAGTTATGTTTTCCTTATGAAATGGATGAATCTATTCAGACGTAATTTCCACATAATTCAATGGATCTTATTTGGGGGCATGGTGAATACAGGATTGCCAAAAAGCTGCAATGCCAAATAGTTTCCCCATTTAGTGTAAATTATTTTGAGGATGAATGCAGACTGTATTTATTAATTCAAAACATTTCTCCCTTTCAATATAAAATGTTTAAGGCTGTAATACCCAACCATTTTAATGCTGAAGAAACTTTGAATTGAAAACCATTAAAATTTATGTAGAAATAATGAAAGGTCCAAGTCAAATTGTTTTTATCTGGTACTTTATTAAAAATCAACAAATCTGGCATCTAATTAAGAGAATAATGCCTAGGATTCTGTAGATTGTTAACACCTCCAAAAATTGTTAAGACCTTTTTACACTCAGCCTATATAGGTTTTTTTGTGGGGTTTTCGGGCAATGAGGCTGTGTTCTAGAAGAGTTTATTCCTGACATTTCACCAGCAGCTGTGGCTGACATCTTCAGAGAATGCAGGCATGGAAGTGAGTGGGGTGTGTATATATATACACTGTGTGACCCTTGGTTGAGAGGAAGTGATTTACATGTTAATCTATGTATTGTTTTGTCATTGAACGGCAAGGCCTCAGGGTTTCAAGACCTAGAAAATGCAAATGAAAACCACCCAGGGTGAGGGGGGTTTCCCAGCACACAATGTATCATTAATTAAATAGACATCCTGACACTCTCTTCCATGCCAGCATTCTCTGAAGATGACAGCCACAGCTGCTGGCGAAATGTCAGGAATAAATTCTTCTAGAACATAGCCTCATAGCCTGAAAAACCCACAAAAAACTATGGATGCTGGCTATGAAAGCCTTCAACTTCACATCTGCCCATATATTTCCAGATTTTTCTGTTTTCATAGTTAATAATTTTTTTTTTTATTTATTTAATACCCCGCCCCTCTGAGTACAATCGGGGCGGCTTACATCATAAAAATCCATCACATACAATATAAGAACAATTCCCCCCTCCCCCCCTTTAAAAAGTTATTAAACCAGTAACAATTAAAACAAATTATAAAGGAGGTAAACCTCCATAAAAAAACAAATACAGCTCATACCAGAAAGAAATACGGGCAAGGTAAATATACTGACTCATAGAGACCTGATCATAGAGATCGAAGAAGGTCGGAAACGCCTTAGAAGGGGGGAAGATCTTCAAAGGGGAGTGGGGTCATAAGCCGGTAGTTATTCCGGGAAGGCCTGCCGGAAGAGATCCGTCTTGACAGCCTTCTTAAAGCTGTCAAGTGATGTCAATTGACGGATCTCCTCCGGCAGGCCATTCCACAGTTTGGGGGCAACAGCAGAAAAGGCCCTCTGGGAGGTAGTCACCAGTCTCGTTTTTTGAGGCTGTAACAAATTCCTCCCAGAGGACCGGAGGGTGCGGGGAGGATTGTACGGGAGGAGGCGGTCCTTAAGATAGCCTGGACCCAAGCCATTTAGGGCTTTAAAGGTAATAACCAACACCTTGTACTGGGTTCGGAAACTAACAGGCAGCCAGTGGAGGGACTTTAGCACCGGAGTGATATGGTCCCCCTTCGATGTACCAGATATTAATCTGGCTGCCATATTCTGAACCAGTTGCAGTTTCCGAACCAGGCACAAGGGTAGCCCCATGTAGAGCGCATTACAGAAGTCCAGGCGTGAGGTTACCAACGCATGCACCACGGTCTCAAGGTCCCCTACTTCCAGAAAAGGGCGCAGCTGGCGTATCAGCCGAAGCTGATAACAGGCGCTCCTGACCGTCGCATTAACCTGATTTGTCATCAGGAGCGACGAGTCAAGGAGCACCCCCAAGCTGCGAACACAGTCACTGGAGGAGAGCGTGACCCCATCCAGGACTGGAGGTTGCAACCCAATTCCTGGTTTTGGGGCCGCTACCGTAAGCACCTCCGTCTTGTCTGGATTCAACTTCAATCTGTTTTTCCTCATCCAGCCCATTACCGCCCCAAGACATTCATTGAGAGAAGAGATGCCATTGGAATTCGAGACCGACGAACGAGATATGGAGAAATAGATTTGGGTGTCATCAGCATACTGATAACACCCAGCACCATAACTCCGTATAATCTCACCCAGCGGCTTCATATAGATGTTAAACAGCATCGGGGACAAAATAGCTCCCTGAGGGACCCCACAAGTGAGGTCCCTCTTACTGGAGCTGCAGTCCCCGAGGAGCACCCTCTGGGACCGACCCGAGAGGAAGGACCGGAACCACTGCAAAGCAGTGCCTCCGATACCCAGCCCCCTCAGGCGGTCCAAGAGGATGCCGTGATCTATTGTGTCAAAAGCCGCTGAGAGGTCTAGAAGCACCAACAGGGTCACGCTACCCCTGTCGATGCTCAGACGCAGATCGTCGGTCAAGGCAACCATGGCAGTCTCAACCCCAAATCCTGTCCTGAAGCCGGTTTGAAATGGGTCTAGATAATCGGTTTCATCCAAGACTGCCTGGAGCTGAAGAGCAACTGCCCTCTCGATTACCTTACTTAAAAATGGCAGTAATGACACAGGCCGATAGTTCTTCATGTCCAGAGGGTCCAGGGAAGGTTTTTTCAGAAGCGGCCTAACCGCCGCCTCCTTCAAACATGATGGAACATGTCCTTCCCTGAAGGATGCATTGATGATATCCGTAAGGAATCTCATCAATGCATCCCCCCCCTGGATGGCCAGCCAAGATGGGCAAGGGTCGAGAGGGCAAGTTGTTTTCCTCACCTTACCAAGCAGCTTGTCCACGTCCTCGGTACTCACAGATTGCCATTGATCCAGTATAACAACATCGGCGGAGTTGATGGACGCCTCGCCTATGGACTCTGAACTAATGGTGGCATCCAAGTCGGCTCTGATCTGAGAGATTTTATCTGCAAAGAAGTTATTAAACGCATCACAGCAGGCCGTCGTCGGGTTAAGCAAGGGATTTGGCGCAGGGGGTACCTGCGTCATCTCCCTCACCACCTTAAACAGCTCTGCCAGACGTGACTCTGCAGACGCAATACGTGCAGAGGAGAAGGCCCTCTTCGCTGCACGTATTGCCTCCCGATAGGACCAAAGAAAGTTCCTATGGCGAGTTCTGTCGGATCGGAGCCGAGTTTTCCGCCACCTGCGCTCTAGCCGTTGTCCAAATCGCTTCATTTTCCTAAGCTCAGAGGTGTACCATGGCTTATGATTTGAAGCGAAATGGCAAGGACGCTTGGGAGCGATCGTGTCTATAGCTCTGGTAAGATCACTATTCCATGTATTAACCAGGGCTTCGACAGGATCGCCGGCATTACCAACCATTAAACCCTCCAAGGCTTTCTGGAATCCTACTGGCTCCATTAGCCTTCGAGGGCGGACCATTCGAATAGGTCCGCCACCCCCGGGGAGGCAGACATTGGCTCTGACTTCCATCTTGACCAGGAAATGATCCGTCCATGACAAAGCTGAGGTATCAACCACCTCCGCCCACGGATATGCCTGTTCGGTACAGAACACCGCATCAAGTGTATGACCTGCACAATGCGTGGGCCCGTTGACCAACTGGGATAGGCCCATGTTTGTCATGGTATCCATGAACTCCCGAGCCGCACCTGTTAAGCTGGTCTCGAGCGGGATGTTGAAGTCCCCCAGGACAAGAAGCCTGGGAGTCTCCAGCAGCAGCTCAGAGACCAGTTGCGTCAGCTCGGTCAGGGAGTCTGCTAAACAACGGGGTGGCCGGTAGACTAGCAGAATCCCCAAACTATCCCTGGCCTTCAGGCTAAGGTACATACACTCGATGTGGGTTGTGTGTCGAATAGGTATCCTGGTCAAGGTCAAGGTGTTTTTGTAAATCAGAGCCACTCCACCTCCCCGCCCACTTCCCCTCACCTGCTCACTAACAGAGTACCCGGCTGGGAGAGCCTGCACCCATATAGGAGCGCTATCCTCCCCCAGCCAGGTCTCTGTAAGGCAAGCCAGGTCGGCGTCCTCATCCAGGAGAAGATCCTGGATGATATGAGTTTTATTCTTCACCGACCTGGCATTGCAAAGGAGCAAGGTGAGGTTCTGTGGAATGGTTGGTCTGCTCTCCAAACCATCCTGGGAAACAGAAGAAACTGAAGGCGGGATAGCTATTAAACAGCGGTCCCGCCTTCTTTTGTAACATATGTTACTTCTGTTCCATCCATACCTCCCATTCCCCTGCACTACTCCAATTGCTGCCCCCCTCACATTTTCCGGCTCCAGATGGTATAGATTCCCGTTCCCCTCCCCTACAACTACAATATTAGAGCAGAAATCTATATTCAATGGGCCAAGGTCCTATCTCCGCTAATGCCACAAGTGGAGTTTCAGACCAAAAAAAGGCCAATATCTGCCCCACCAAGATGGACTATTTATATGTTCCGCCCTCAAGTCCTCAAGTCCCTAGTTGCCAGAGTGGGGATGTAAGCCCTATACAGGGCAATAAAAGTGTCCCGCCTCTCTCTGCTACGCCGAACCACCGACAGCCAGTTCTAGAAGGACTTTAAGGCCCTTACGGCCAGATGAAAGTGCCGCGTCCTGCGCCGCCGCGGGGGGAAGGGAGAGCTCGGTGGGGCCTTTATGGCCCTGGAGATGGTCCCGCCCTCCTCTTCCTCCTCCTCAGCCCCGCTGCAGGGCCGGGCATGTTGGGGCCCAGGTGGAAGGTCCCGCCGCCGCTGCTGCTGCTGCCGGGGGAAGGGAGAGCTCGGTGGGGCCTTTATGGCCCTGGAGATGGTCCCGCCCTCCTCTTCCTCCTCCTCAGCCCCGCTGCAGGGCCGGGCGTGTTGGGGCCCAGGTGGAAGGTCCCGCCGCCGCTGCTGCTGCTGCCGGGGGAAGGGAGAGCTCGGTGGGGCCTTTATGGCCCTGGAGATGGTCCCGCCCTCCTCTTCCTCCTCCTCAGCCCCGCTGCAGGGCCGGGCGTGTTGGGGCCCAGGTGGAAGGTCCCGCCGCCGCTGCTGCTGCTGCCGGGGGAAGGGAGAGCTCGGTGGGGCCTTTATGGCCCTGGAGATGGTCCCGCCCTCCTCTTCCTCCTCCTCAGCCCCGCTGCAGGGCCGGGCGTGTTGGGGCCCAGGTGGAAGGTCCCGCCGCCGCTGCTGCTGCTGCCGGGGGAAGGGAGAGCTCGGTGGGGCCTTTATGGCCCTGGAGATGGTCCCGCCCTCCTCTTCCTCCTCCTCAGCCCCGCTGCAGGGCCGGGCGTATACTACAGAATATAGAGATTTTAAAAACCAATTTTAATATTTACCAAAAGGAAAAATATGTCAGTAGAATTAACTCTCTATTATTTTCAGGACAGCAGATGAGGAAAGAAAATAGCTGTCCAAAAATGTAGCATGATTGAGATAAAGAGTTTATACTTAGGCTCCATATATATTGCAGAAATAACCTGGCTTGACACTGATTTAACTGCCCTGGCTCAATATGATGGAATTCTGGGAACTTGATTTTGTTATGACCCCAGAATGAAGCTCCATTCTGGGGCCACAACAAAATCCAGTTCCAAGGATTCCATAGCATTAAGCCAGGGCAGTCAGGGTGGTGTCAAATCCAGTCATTTATGCAGTGTGGATGCAGCCTGAGAAAGATATGACATCTTATAGACATGTGTTCACATACAATGTTGAATCATGAGAGCAAATCTCACTGTGAATACAGAATGCATGCTCCTCTTCTTTTCCTCCTCTAATTTGACTCCAAGGACATTGGGAATTTCTACTACTGTTTTATAATAACCATGGTTTATTGTGTTGTCCAAAGTATAAATTGTGGTTTGAACTGTGGTTAGTTCAAATAACACAGCTTCAATAACTATTGTGTTAAGTTGTTTAGTTTCATCTAGCTGTTGTTAAAGTTAGTCATAGTTTTGGTGACTGTGGTAGGTTCAATTAAACTAAGGTGGGATGCAGATGGGCAGCCATGGGCCATCCTGGGAAGTGGCAGATTGGGGCCGAGGCTGCCCCATGCGTCGGCCCTGATCCTCCCTTTCACCACCTGGGAAAGGAGCACTAAAATAGTGCTCTTTCCACATGCCACGAAAGGGGCGCCTGAAGAGCCACCATGTGGCTCTTCTGTGCCTTTTCCAGCTCAGCGTGTCTGGACACTGAGCCAGAAGGACATCATCAGAGTGCCCATTGTGTGGAAGGGCGAGCACTCCGATGAGGTCCTCAGGAAGGGGATGGGGCATCCAGAGTCCAGCTGCCCCTCCCCTTCCTTGACTTGAAGACAGCGCAAAGTGCCATCTGCAAAGCCCCTAAAATGACCTGTATCTTCCTACAGAGTGTGTGTGTTGTTTGCCTTCAAGTCATTTCTGACTTATGGTGACTCTAGGCGAACCTATCATAGGGTTGGCAAGTTTCTTTAGAGGGGGTTTGATATTGCCATTCTCTGAGGCTGAGAAAATGTGATATGCTCAAGGTTACCCATTGTATTTTATTGGCTGAGTGGGGATTCAAACCCTGCTCTCCAGTCATAGTCCAATGCTTAGAGGAAAACAACCCAGGGGGGATGCAGATGGCACAAAGCGCTGTCTTGGAGCCAGAGAAGGGGAGGGGCAGCTGGATTCCGGGCACCCCAACCCCTTCTCGAGGACGTCATCAGAGCACTTGCTATTGCACATGGCCAGCGCTCTGATGATGTCCTTCCGGTTCAGCATTCGGACACACTGAGCCGGAAGGAGTGCAAAAGAGGTGCCCAGAGCTTCTTCCGGTGCCCCTTTTGGCTCCTCTGAAAGGAGCATTATTTTAGCACTTCTTTTCAGAGGCACCATAATGGTGGATCAGGGCTGAGGAGTGGGGCAGCCTTGGTCCCAATCCGCAGCTTCTCGGGGTGGCCCATGGCTGCCCGTCCGTACAGTCCTTCAGTCAAAAGATTTCTAAGGTACATTCTTGTGGTTCTCAGATGTAGTGTTTATTTTCTATCAATCAGAATCTCAAACTGTTTTAAGACAATACTGGATAAACAAATGACATAATCTATAAGTTTATATAACATTATATATTGTTATATAGAACCTTATATTTAATGTTAATTGTATAACATTAAAGGATAATAAGGAATCTTGTTAATTTTGGTCTTGGAACAGAGGACAATGAAGCAAGGTTATTATCTTACAAACAACAATAATTTCAACACTATGGCAGACGTTTGGGGGTTATTATTTTTCTTTTCTTTTCCTCCAATAAACACCAGAAACTGGGCAGAAGTACAGGTAGTTCTCTTCCATATTGAGGAAACTGGTTTCTATGGGAACCCTATTCACACGACAGTCTTCAAAAATATTCTCTGCTTTCCAGGTGACATTTTAGTAATTCCAAAGGTATTAATATTGCAGGTGGAGATGAAGTATATGACATACCAGTCAGTGTGTGTGAACAGAAACCAACCAAACCCAATTCTGATTGTTCAATCTTTTAAACTCTGTACTTCCAAAAGTTCACCAATTGGTTCTGAGAAATCACCCAAAACTTTCTTTTAGCTAAATAAGTTTATGATTTGTCTGATATGAAGTGTATATGACTGCAGCAAAAAATAGAAAATGAGTTTCAACATAATACATAATAATTTGCCCATATACTTGAGGGATTGCTTTACTTTCATGCATTACAGATTCACAAGCAATTTTGCTGCTGCTGTCTGAGACTTCCTTACAAACTGCTGGCAAATAATTGAGATAAAAACATGGCAACATATCTGAAAGCTTTCCTGAAATATAGTAACTAGTGAACCTTGCTATCTTGATTAGTACATTAATTATAAAACAGGTGTTAGTGGATTGTGTTAATGGGCTTTTTGAAAGGTCAAGATCCAAGAAGGTTTTTTCACTGCCATCTCTTCCCCTCCTATTATTCAATATTTCACAGCTCTTCCATTAGAATACCTCTGTGGTGGATTAGCATTTTTCCCAAGTGGATATCAGGAGACACTTTTCTTCCTCCTGTCTTTCATTTGCAATTGTCAGATAAAAGGTGAATGTGAAACAAAGGCATACTGTAACTTGTCAGAAGGGAAACTGTTCAACAGAAAGACAAAATAAAAACTGAGAGCTATCACTTGGGTGATTCTTGACTGTTATGTTATGATTCTAACAACATATGTTTATCTGTACTGACTGCATATCTCCCTGACCCCACGTCACCCCACTGCAAAAGGAGTTTTGGAAAATTATTCTGGCTACTATTATGAATGCATGCCTGCATGCTCCATCCACACACTGCATGCAAATACTAATAGATTTATATTTTTCTTTTTGTTTCACGTGCAACATATGTTTCTGCCCCTTTAATATCATACAATTTATGTTTCCAACCGTATCTTTCTGTTTATGTAAGAAATTTGTATACTTCAAGACCAAGGGTGTAGCTACAGGGTGCAGATGGGGAGTGGGATGAGGCCATTGATTCCAAATAAGAAAATAAGAATTATGTCCCTCTGCAATGGAATTTTCAGTCAATCATTCAGAAATGCAGTTTGGAATCCAAAGAAAAGGGGGAGGCAAGTTACTGAAGGAATGCAAACAAAGAATATATAATATCGCTGGGTGTGAATGATCTTCAGTGTCTCATTCCCTGCAATGCTTGAAATTTGGAGACTGAAGGAAAATTTGATTGGGAAGGCAGAACTCCTAGAGAAATAGAAAAGGGGTTTCATGCTGCCTAAGAATAACAAAGTAGGAGACAGGCATGCCTCCTTGGTTAGAAAGTTTTCATGTGGAGTCTCACAGCTAAAAATGTCTTTATTGTATTTAATACCATCCTCATTTCATAGCAAATTGGTCAGAATAAAAGCATCAGTTGATGGTATTTCACTTAGCAATGTGTGTCAGCATAATGGGACCAAGGAGATAAAGGAACATGCTGAATGAGAAAACAATCCCCATCCTTGTGATAAGGAAAAAACACATCCAAATTAGGTAGTTCTGGCTACAGAAACACCATCCATACTTGAAAACCAAAGTGAACAACCAAGTACAATCAGACCTTAGTATCCATGAGGGATCCACTCCAGACCACCACATGGATACCAAAAAGTGAAAGACTTCAATTCCCATTGTTTCTAAGGGTGGTGCTATGTGCACATGCCCACTAGCATAGCTGTGTGCATGCACTGCCATTAGAGACCATTGGGCTTGCTGTATGCAGATGCTTAAATCCATGAATGGCAAGCCCATGGATAACAAGCCCCCACTGTATTAGAACTATAACCCTAGATTGTGTATGTAAAAGAATATCAAAACCAGAGTGCCAGCCAGATTTGTCTATGTTATGGTAAAGAAAGCCTTATCAAGAATACCGCTCTAAATGAGACTACAGAAGACCTAGCTAACAAACTCTGCCACTTTGTACTTACTCATAACTACTTCACCTTTAAAAATAATATGTACCTCCAACTTAGTGACACTGCTATGGGTAACTGCATGGCACCACAGTATGCAAACATTTTCATGGCTGACCTGGCACAACACTTCCTCAGAAGATGCACCAAAAAACATCTCCTCTCCCTATGACAGCTTGATGATATCTTTGTAATTTAGCCACATGGAAAGCAATCATTTGGGATTTGGGATGATGATTTCAAAAACTTCCATCCTACCATACATCTGAGCATGGAACAATCCAAACAACAAATGCACTTTCATGACAACAGGTGCAATTGCATGATGGACTTCTAAGTACCATGCTCTTCTGAAACCCCACTGATTGCTACACATACTTGCATGCCTCCAGATTCCACCTAGAACTCACTACCAAATCTATTGTTTACAGCCAAGCCCTCTGATACAAACACATCTTCTCAGATCCATGAGACAAGAGAGACTATTGGATTTACAACAGGCATTTTTCAAGCTACAATACCAACATAAGGAAGTAAAGAAACAACACAGCAAGTTTAAAACCCAGGAAACATTCACTACAAGAGAGACCAAAACATACAAATGACAGAAAGTCCCTAGTGGTCATCTACAGTCCCCAGATGACACATTCAAACATATCATCAATAAGCTACAGCCACTTCTGGAGAATAAGACAGCCCTTTCACAAGCTCTGGGAGACAGGCCTTATTGGCCTATACACAGTCTCGAAATCTGAAACAACTGCTCACTAACAGCAGAATATATAACTTAGATGGGAATACCAGAACAAGACCCTGCTACAAACTCAGATGCCAACTCTGTCCCCACATCTACTCTGGGAGCAATATTCAGAGGCCAATAGCAAAATTCTCAACATCAATGTACATTTATTTGCTCTTCCTCCAGTGTAATATATACCTTCCTGTACCAGCAATGCCCCTCTGCAATGTACACTCTACAACAGGGGTCGGCAAGTTCCACTTACCTGGGGCCAGGCCTGGGATCCTCCAGTCCTCTGTGGGCCGATGGTGGGGGGGAAATGGTGGCGCATGCGCTTGCTCTCGTGCGCATGCGCAGTACTCCTGGAGAACTGCGCATGTGCGAGCGAGTCACAGCTGCCATTTTGTTTTCATTTGGAAAACAAAATGTCGGCCACAACATGCGCAGTGGTGGCGAGGGGTGGCCCCGGCCCGCAGACCATAGGTTGCCGACCTCTGCTCTACAATGTACTAACAGGACAATCTCTGCACAAGAAGATTAATGGACACAGATCTGACATTAGAAAATGGCAGTACCCAGAAACCAGTTGTAGAACTTTTGAACCTTCTGAGACCTACAGAAAGAAATTTACAGATTCCAGTCCTTGAACAAGGAAGTACAAAGGAAGACTAGAAAGAGAAATTGCTAAATTAAATTATATTCACACATTCCAATCCACTAGCAGAGGTATGAACAAGGGCCATGGCTTCATGTCACAGTGCATATATTAACTCAAAAGTCCTTGTTAATGCAATATAACAAAAGCAATATTCTCAGAGAGAGTACTTCCGGAGTACTGTGCATGCATGAGCGAGTCGCGGCTGCCACTTTGGAAAACAAAATGGTGGCCACGACTCATTTGCGCATGCGCAGTATTCGGCGCATGCGCAAACGAGTTGCGGCCGCCATTTTATTTTCCAAAATGGCAGCCACAGCTCGTCCGTGCATGCACAGGGGTACTGTGCATGCGCAAACAAGTCACGGCCGCCATTTTGGAAAACAAAATGACGGCTGCGACATGCGCGGTGGCAGCATGGTTGCAGTGCACACGGAGGCAGCGGTAGGGGTTGGTGGGGGCTGGCCCAAAGGCCTCGGGGGGGCGGACCTGGCCCGCGGGCCATAAGTTGCTGACCCTTGCACTACAATGTACAAACAGGACAATCTCTGAACAAGAAGATTAATGGACACAAATCTGACATTAGAAAATGGCAGTACCCAGAAACCAGTTGTAGAACTTTTGAACCTTCTTAGACCTACAGAAAGAAATTTACAGATTCCAGTCCTTGAACAAGGAAGTACAAAGCCGACTAGAAAGAGAAATTGCTAAATTAAATTGTATTCACACATTCCAATCCACTAGCAGATATATGAACAAGGGCAATGGCTTCATGTCACAGTGCATACATTAACTCAAAAGTCCTTGCTAATGCAATATAACAAAAGCAATATTCTGAGAGAGACTTTTGAACCTTGGGAAACTGACCATTGGTAGGCAGATTTATTGTTTTCATGCATCAACAATAACTAACTACTGTAAAGATGTGAAACACCTTATACCCTTTCACAGCCCTCTGAAAATCTGCATAATGATTTGCATCTTTCTGGATACTATTACATTCTATCCCACTCCCATACCAAAATAAAAGCCAGTTTTCTTAAAGGTGCTGCCACATTTCCCCCCTCCTTTTTGTCTCCCTTCCTTCCTCCTTTTTATTATGTTAAAGAAAACCAAACTACCCATATACTGAATCTTCTGTCCTGCTCTAACATACCAAGAATGTGCAAATACATTCTTAGACCCACATTCTTTTGGGAGGAATTGGGAGAAATATAATGCAAATAGAAAATATTAACATTTAGAGGCACATTCAAGTTCATGTATTCACTTAAATACAAGTGCTCTTAAATCGAAATAATCTCTCTTGCTTCTTTGATTTTCATAATAATCCTTTGAGGGTAGGAAGGGAGAGAGGGAGGGGGAGGGGAGGAGCAGGAGTAGAAGAAAGGATGCTGTACATACTAGCTGAATGACATTTTCATATATCTCCAGTTGGAGGCATATATATATATATATATATATATATATGGAAGGATAATAATAATAATAATAATAATAATAATAATAAAATTTATTTATACCCCACTTAAATGAAGACAATCTAAGCGGCTTACATCAGTTAAAACCCCATACAATGAAATTCATACCCCAACCCACCCCCTTAAAACAGTATTAAATAGCAAGATAATTAAAACAGGAATATAAACATTCCAACACAAATAAAACATAAAAATATAAAAATATAAAAATGTAAAAATATAAAAATGCTCTGATTAGACTCAACTGTGCTCCCCATCCATCAGCAATTGATGGGGCCACGGGGGGAGCGCAGGGATCAAAGAGCCCAAGGCCAAGAGAATTAATCTGGAAAGGCCTGCCGGAAGAGATCCGTCTTGACAGCTTTCTTGAAGCTGTCTAAAGATGTCAGCTGACGGATCTCGTCCGGCAGGTCATTCCAGAGTTTGGGGGTGACAATAGAAAAGGCCCTCTGGGAGGTCACCGCCAGCTTAGATTTTTGAGGATGCAGCAAATTCCTCCCAGAGGAATGGAGAGCACGGGGAGGATTATATGGAAGGAGGCGTTCCCTGAGATAGCTTGGACCCAAGCCATTTAGGGCTTTAAAGGTAATAACCAACACCTTGTACTGGGCCTGGAAGCTGATAGGCAGCCAGTGGAGGGACCTCAAAACAGGAGTAATGTGGTCCCTCCTAGATGTTCCAGAGATAAGTCTGGCTGCCATGTTTTGGACTAACTGAAGCTTCCGAACCAAGTACAGGGGTAGTCCCATGTAGAGCGCATTACAGAAGTCAAGGTGTGAGGTTACCAGTGCATGCACAACGGTCTTGAGATCCCTTACTTCCAGAAGAGGGCGCAGCTGGCGTATCAGCCGAAGCTGATAACAGGTGCTCTTGACCGTTGCTTTAACCTGATTTGTCATCAGGAGCGACGAGTCAAGGAGCACCCCCAGACTGCAAACACAGTCACTGGAGGAGAGTATGACCCCATCCAGGACTGGAGGTTGCAACCCAATTCTTGGTTTCGGGGCCCCTACCATGAGCACCTCCATCTTGTCTGGATTCAGTTTCAATCTGTTTTTCCTCATCCAGCCCATTACCGCTCGAAGACATTCATTGAGAGAGGAGATGTCATTGGAATTTGAGGCCAACAAACGAGACAAGGAGAAATAGATTTGGGTGTCATCAGCGTACTGATAACACCCAGCACCATAACTCCGTATTATCTCACCCAGCGGCTTCATATAGATGTTGAATAACATCGGGGACAAAATAGCTTCCTGAGGGACCCCACAAGTGAGGTCCCTCTTATTGGAGCTACAGTCCCCGAGCAGCACCCTCTGGGACCTACCCAAGAGGAAGGACCGGAACCACTGTAGAGCAGTGCCCCCGATACCTAACTCCCTCAGGCGATCCAAGAGGATGCTGTGGTCTATTGTATTGAAATCCGCTGAGAGGTCTTGGAGCACCAACAGGGTCACACTACCCCTGTCGATGCTCAGACGCAGATCGTCGGTCAAGGCAACCATGGCAGTCTCAACCCCAAAGCCTGTCCTGAAGCTGGTTTGAAATGGGTCTAGATAATCGGCTTCATCCAAAACTGCTTGGAGCTGAAGAGCAACTGCCCTCTCGATCACCTTGCTCAAAAATGGCAGCAATGACACAGGCCTATAATTACTCATAACCAGGGGGTCCAGGGAAGGTTTTTTCAGAAGCGGCCTAACCACTCATCAATGCATCCCCCCCCCCCCGGACGGCCAGCCATGATGGGCAGGGGTAGAGAGGGCAGGTTGTCTTCCTCACCTTACCAAGCAGTTTGTCCACGTCCTTGGTACTCACAGATTGGAGCTGATCCAGTATAACTACATCGGCGGAGTCACTGGACACCTCGCCTATCGACTCTGTTTCAACAATGGCATCTAAGTCGGCTCTTATCTGAGAGATTTTATCTGCAAAGAAGTTGTTAAACGTGTCACAGCAGGCTGTCATCGGGTTAAGCAAGGGATTTGGCGCATATGGCACCTGCGTCATTTCCCTCACCACCCTAAACAGCTCTGCTGGACGGGACTCTGCAGACGCAATACGTGCAGAGGAGAAGACTCTCTTCGCTGCACGTGTTGCCTCCCGATAGGAACGGAGAAAGGTCCTATGGCGAGTTCTATCAGATAAGAGTCGAGTCTTCCGCCACCTGCGCTCTAGCCGTCGTCCAAACCGCTTCATCCTCCTCAGCTCTGGCGTGTACCAAGGCCTACGATTTGAAGCGGGATGGCAAGGGCGCTTGAGAGCGATCGTGTTGATAGCCCTGGTAAGATCAGTGTTCCGAGTGTTGACCAGAGCTTCGACAGGATCGCCGGCATTCCCAACTATTAAACCCTCTAAGGCTCTCTGGAATCCTATTGGCTCCATCAGCCTTCGAGGGTGGACCATTCGAATGGGTCCACCACCCCCGGGGGGGCAGACATAGGCTTTATCAAATGGTCTGTATAAGATTTTGTATATGTATTAATCAAAATCTTGTAAATAAAAGCTGGCTTATTCGAGATGTCACAATATAAGCAAGTATGCTACAAATTTGACAATCAGCCTAGATGACTGAAAACTTTAAACTATTTTGGTACAGTATACTTATCATAATGATGAAACGCATTGAACAACTATAGGTATTTACATGCTTGGAGCCCTAAGACATTTATGTTGACAAATAAAGAATTATAGGGAACTGATTATTTCTTTTTACTTTATATCAAGTCAACACATTTGTAAGTGCCATTGATTCAGTAGATGTATACTAGTTGGGACTTACAACTTGATTTCATTTGGGTTGTTTAAAAAACGGTTCCAGTCTGAAAATTTTAGAAAGCAAATGGGTAGTAATTAAATAACATGGTGCAGAAATCCACTTTATCACAATGTGGCTGGCATCCTAGTGATTAGTCCCTACAAAAGTAGACCCATTGAAACATTTGCTGAATGGTTAGTCAACACTTAGGTAAGGGGGGAAGCAGACGGAGGGTGTGGGCCGCCCAGGGAAGCTGTGCCATGGGGCCGACGTATCCACACACCTCGGCCCCGCGGTGCAGCTTCACCGCCCCTGGAAGGAGCATTAAAATAATGCTCCTTCCACAAGTCGCTGAAGGTGCTCCGCAAAAGGCTGGCAGCACATCTTCGGTGACTCTTCCGCCGCAGCATGTGCAAACGCTGTGGCAGGAAGGCATAGTCAGAGTGCTGGCCATGAGGAGGGGCCGGCGCTCCGACGATGCCTTCGGGAAGGGGTTAGGACGCCCACCATGCGGCTGCCCCTCCACTTCCTTGCCCCCAAAACGGCCCTTTTAGCCGTCTGCTTCCCCCTTAAGTTCCTTTGAATTGACCAAACTGGGTTAACACTATTGGAATAACTTTAAAGAGTAGTTGCAACTAGATATATTTAACAAGTCTCTGAGGAAAGAGCAGAAGGTGAGCTGTGTTTTAGGGGTCTTCTTTGAATCTCTCTCTCTCTCTCTCTCTCTCTCTCTGTGTGTTAAGACATGTTGGGTATGTGTTTATTTTTACCATGTGAACCTGGTTGGGGAGAGGGGCCTTCTACTGGGACATTGGGCCAATGCAGATGGCCTGTTTGGGGCAGCAGAGAGCCACTCCAGGGAGAGGTGGATCAGGGCCGCAGCAACCCCACACCACAGCCCCGATCCTTCCTTTTACCACCCCTAGAAGAGGTAGAGAATAAGCCAATCTAATCACCAACTACAGCAAGAAGAAAGGAAAGGTGCTTGTGGTAGGGTGTTCATTGCTCAGGAGTATAGAGGGAAGTGTGTACCAGGTAGACAAGATGATTGGGGAAGTGTGCTGTCTTCCTGGGTGCCTATTCAGGATGTCACTGATAAGTTTCAGAAGCTCATCAAGAACACAGAATAGTAACCCTTTCTTCCAATTTATGTAGGCACCAACAACATTGCAAAGAATACCTTTGAGTAGAACACCTTGGACTATGAATCCCTAAGGATGAAAGTAAAAAGGCCTAGATGACATCCTTGCCAATTATACCAGTGAAACATAGAGGACCACTCAGGGACAGGAAGATATTGCAGATAAACAACTGGTTATGTAGATGGGTGTCAAAGGGAAAGGTTTGGCTTTTGGGACCATTGTCTTCACTTCCTAGATGAACGACTACTAGTTGCAGATAATAATAATAATAATAATAATAATAATAATAATAATAATAAATTTTATTTATATCCCATCCCTCTGGCATACTGATAACACCCAGCTCCATGGGCTACATCTCACCAAATGTTTTTGGCAAAAGCATGACAAAAAGGGTTTGAAATGAAATCTGAATGTTGGAGATGGTATCTTGAAGACCTGTCCAAAAGAAAGGTCTAAACACAAGGATGTGAGTGCTAGAAGTGAAAGAGTGAGAGCAACAGTAAAATTTAGAATAAAAATGAGAACAAACAAGACTTTAGGTATTTATACAGCTATGCACAGAAATTGAGAGAAAAAAAAAAGATGAGCTTGAAGTCCTAGTTTAAGAAGATAAATATGACTTTATAGGCATAAAAAGGACTTGGTAGGCTGACTCCCATAACTGGAATATAAAAACTGATGAATATAATTTGTTCAAAAAATATAAAGGGAAGAAAAGAAGTAGCATTATATACCAAAGAGAAAAGCACTTGTAAGTGATCAAACTGGACCAGTGGAGCAATTTTTTGTAAAAATAAATGGGGGGAAAAAACCATTGTGGTAGGACTTTAATACAGCTCACCAACCAAGATGAGATGGAAGGGGGGGTGATGCTTTTCTGAAACAAATCTCAGAAATCTCCAAGAAGCAAGAACTAATAGTTATGAGGGACTTTGATTAACTCGATATCTACTGGGAGACTAGCTCTGCTAAACATAGGCTCTGCAACAAATTCCTGATGTGCCTTGTACTTTCAAAAGGTGGAGAAAGAACAAGTGGATCAGCAATTCTGAACTTGACCCTAACCAACAGAGAATAGTTAGTCACTGGAATCTAAACAGTTGATACTTTGGGAGGAGTGATAATGTGAAGAACAAAGTTGGGCCTCTCTATCCATGGAGTATGTTTCCATAGATTCAACCACCTACAGCTTTATCTTTATAAAAAATAAAAAGTAAAGCTTAATTTTGGCATTTTATATTAAAGACACAATTTTACTATTCCTTTATATATAATAGGACTTGAGCATCCACAGATTTTAGTATCCACAAGGGACCAGGAAGCCTGTCCGGAAAACAGCCTACATTGAATGTATGTACCTAAGCCTGCAAACCAGGGATAGTTTGGGGATTCTGTTGGTATACCGGCCACCCCGTTGCTTAACAGACTCCCTAACCGAGCTGACTCAGCTGGTTTCAGAGCTCTGTTGGAGTCTCCCAGACTTTTGGTTCTGGGCGACTTCAACATTCCACTCGAGACTAGTTTGTCAAATCTAACTAGTGCAGCTCAGGAGTTCATGGAAACCATGACAAGCATGGGCCTATCCCAATTGGTTGTCGGGCCCACACATTGTGCGGGTCATACTCTCGATGCAGTCTTTAGTACGGAACAGGAATATCCGTGGGCGGAAGTTATCAAAACCTCCGCTTTGTCATGGACGGATCATTTCCTGGTCAAGATGGAACTAAGAACCACTGTCTGCCCCTCCGGGGGTGGTGGACCTATTAGGATGGCCTGCCCTGGAAGGCTAATGGAATTCCAGAAAGCCTTAGAGGGTTTAATGGTTGGTAATGCCAGTGATTCTGTCGAAGCCTTGGTTAATACTTGGAACATCGATCTCACCAAGGCCATCGACACAATCGCTCCTAAGCGTCCTTTCCAGCCCACTCCTAATCGTAGGCCCTGGTATACTGAGGAGCTTAGGAGGATGAAGTCAGCTGGACAATGACTAGAGTGTGAATGGCGGAAGACTCAACTCTTACCCGACAGAACTCACCATAGGAAACATCTTGATTCCTATCAGGAGGCACTGCGTGCAGCGCAGAAACTTTTCTCATCTGCACGCATTGCATCTGCAGAGTCTCGTCCAGCAGAGCTGTTTGGGGTGGTGAGGGAACTGACACAGGTACCTCCTGTGCAGAACATTCTACTTAACCCTACAGCAGCGTGCTGTGATGCTTTTAACATCTATTTTGCAGATAAAATCTCTCGAATAAGAGCCAACCTGGACGCCAGCATTTTGTCAGAATCTGCAGGTAAGATGTCCAGCAATTCCATTGATGGCTTTTCACTGGATCAGCTTCAATCTGTGAGTACCGATGATGTGGACAAGCTCCTTGGTAGAGTGAGGAAGATGACCTGCCCTCTATATCCTTGTCCATCATGGCTGGTCATCCGGGGAGGGGGGGCGCATTGAGGGTATTCCTTTGGGATACCATCAATGCGTCATTCAGGGAAGGCATTGTTCCATCCTGTTTTAAGGAGGCGGCAGTCAAACCCCTCCTGAAAAAGCCTTCCCTGGATCCCCTGGACAGGAACAACTATAGACCAGTCTCCCTGCTGCCTTTTTTAAGCAAGGTGATCGAGAGGGTGGTCCAAGTTGTCTTGGATGAAACTGATTATCTCGATCCATTTCAAACCGGCTTTAGGACAGGATTTGGAGTTGAGACTGCCATGGTTGCACTGGCCGACAACCTCCGCTTGGGTATCGACAGGGGTAGTGTGACCCTGTTGGTGCTCTTGGACCTCTCAGCGGCCTTTGATACAATAGACCATTCCATCCTCTTGGATCACCTGAGAGAGTTAGGAATTGGAGGCACTGCTCTGCAGTGGTTCCGTTCCTTTCTCTCGGACAGATCCCAGAGGGTGAGGCTCAGGGACAGTTGCTCGTCTAGAATTGAGCTTAATTGTGGCATCTCTCAGGGCGCCATCCTGTCTCCGATGCTATTTAACATTGATATGAAGCCATTGGGAGAGATCATTCGGAGGCATGGAGCACGGTGTCTTCAGTACGCTAATGACACCCAGATATACCTCTCCATGACCAGATTGTCTGTCCAGACCTCAGATGGCATCTCTCCTCTCAATGACTGTCTTAGAGCGGTAATGGATTGGACAAGGAAAAACAGATTGAGACTGAATCCAGACAAAACAGAGGTACTAACAGTGACGGGCCCTAAACCAGGCTTGGGAATACACCTCCCAGTCCTGGATGGAGTCACATTCTCCTCCAAGGACTGTGTTCGCAGTCTGGGGATGCTCCTAGATTCGTCGCTTCACATGACTAGTCTGGTGAATGTGACGGTCAGGAGTGCTTGTTATCAGCTTCGGCTGATATGTCAGCTACGCCCTTTCCTGGAGACTAGGGATCTCGAAACTGTGGTACACGCTCTGTTAACCTCACGTTTGGATTTCTGTAACACGCTCTACATGGGGCTACCCTTGTACCTAACCCAGAAACTCCAACTGGTTCAAAATATGGCAGCTAGGTTACTTACTGGTGTATCTAGGAAAGAGCACATCACACCGGTATTGAAATCTCTCCACTGGCTACCAATTAGTTTCCGGGCACAGTACAAGGTGTTGGTTTTGACCTTTAAAGCCCTACATGGCTTGGGTCCAACTTATCTCAGGGACCGCCTCTCCCCGTACAATCCCCCCCCCCCGAGCACTACGGTCCTCTGGGAGGAATCTGCTGCAGCCTATGAAAACTAGGCTGTCACAGACCTCCCAGAGGGCCTTTTCTACTGCCACTCCAAGATTATGGAATGGCCTGCCAGATGAGATCCATCTTATTACCACCCTTGACTGTTTTAAAAAAGCAGTAAAGATGGATCTCTTCCAGCAGGCCTTCCTGGAATAATCTCTTGGCTTCCTTCCCCAAATGGTCTGGCTGTTAACCTGCTCCCCTACTTCCACCTGTTATTGTTGCTGCTATTTGTTTGATGATTTTAGTATTTGATGTTTACTATTTGTTGTTTTTAATATTATCTCAGTTTAATTTATTTTTAAGGGGTGGGAGGGTTAGGGGGGGACTTGGTGATGTGTTTTACTTTTGTATTGTTTGAACTTGTTGTACACCACCCCGGTTGCCTAGCAGAGGGGCGGGTTAAAAATAAAATGTATTATTATTATTATTATTATTATTATTATTATTATTCTAACCTGAGGAGATAACTAGGGTCCACTGAACAGTCAAGCACAAACTTTGGATTTTTTTTAAAAAAAATACACAAGTGATTTTATCAAGCTCAGAGAAATACTGGGCAGAATCTCATGGCTAGAGATGTCGAAGGAAAAGAAAGAGGAGTTGTTAAAAGCACATTCACAGATAGTTTGATGGAAGAAGAAATATGGGAAACATTTGAAAAAGTCAATGTGGCTGCACAGCAAACTCAAGGAGGAAATGAAAAAAGAGTGTGTATAAAGAATGGAAGAAAGGACAAATCATCAAAGAAGAATACAAATGTGTACACCAAGCTTGCAGGATGAACTGAGGCTGGCTAGGCAAGCAGGGAGCAAGACAAAAAGGGGATTGCCAAATATATTTGAAGCAAGAAATGAACAAAGGAAATGTTGGGACAAGGATGGTAAAATGCTAAAATTAAAAGACAGAACTTCTTGATACCTATTTTGCTTCACTCCCCCCCCCCCAAAAAAAAGAAGACAGTGTGCTTCCATGAATCAGCAGAGACCTTGGCAAATAATCAGAGTTGCAAATTAAGATGGATAAGCAGGGCCAGATGAATTACTTCCTAGAGTACTGAAGGAACTTGCTGACATACTCTCAGTACCAGAAATCTTGGATAATGGGTAACATACCAAAGGACTGGAAATGAGCAAACATTGTCCCTCTCTGCAAAAAGAAGAAGAAGAAGAAGAAGAAGAAGAAGAAGAAGAAGAAGAAGAAGAAGATGATGATCCAGGAAATTACAGGCCAGTCAGCCTGATCTCAATAATAGGAAAAATATTATAATTAATTATAGAGGAGTACATCTGCAAGTATATTGATGACAATGCCATGATTAGTAGAAGCCAGCATAGATTTGTCAAGAACAACTAACTACAGAGAGATAGGGAGAGATGGGGAGGGGGATCACTATTTAGTAGTTTAGATTCCATCACAATCACAGGCTCACTTGGTGAAGACATGAGAGCCTTCTCATTGGCTGCCCTCATGATCTGGAATGCCCTTCCAAAGAGGCTAGGCCTGCCCCCTCCCTGCTTTCCTTTTGCCGGCAGGAAAATACATTTTTTATTTAAGCAAGTTTTCAATGGTTAAGCAGGGAAGGTTCTTATTTAGATGTATGTTGTATCTGTTTTTAACTTTGTATGATTTTAAAATCATGTTATGGTGTCTTAATGTGTGGATTTTAAATTGTTTTTAAAACTTCATTTTACATGTTTTTAATTTGTTGCCTTTGGAAGCCACTTTGTGTCCCACTGTGGGAGAAATATGGCATATAAAGAAGTAAGTAAGTAAGAAAGTAAATATTTAATAAATGGTGAGTGCTGTGGAAGTCATCTGGATTTCAGCAAAGTATTTGATAAGAACCTGCATGATATTTTAAATACCAAATTGACTAAATAAGGAATAGATGGAAGCACCATCAGATGGATCCAAAATTTGTTGGAAAACTGTGCTCAAGGAGTTGTCACCAGAGGCTGTGCTTCAGATTGAAAGGCGATCTCAAGTGGAGTGCTTCAGCGTTTTGTCTTGGAACTGACACTCTTCAATATTTTTATCAATGATTTATGATGAGGTGGAGGGAATCCTTATAAAATTTTCAGGTGATACAAAATTGGAGGACTAGCTAACTAATGGGAAGTTAGGAATGTAATTCAAAAGGACCTTGATAAAGTAGAAAACTGGGCTGAAATTAATAAAATGAATTTCAATAGAGGCAAATGCAAAATTATAAATTTAAGCCACAAAACCCAAATGCCAACCCAAATCCCAAATGTATATAATGGGGATACCTGACTCAGCATGTGTCAGATACCTAACTACATGTGAAAAGGACCCTGGGATTGTTGCTGATCATAAGTTGAAAATGTGCCAGCTGTGTGATGCTGCATCAAAGAATGCATCTTAGCCTACGTTAATGGAAGCATTGTTTCCAAGCCAATATCCCCCCATATTCTGCCCTGGTGAGACCTCATCTTGAGTATTGTGTTCAGTTCTAGGCACTTAAATTTAAGAAGGATATAAACAAGTTAAAGTGAGTTCAGAAAAAGTGATGATAAGCAGTATGGAGAACAAAATATATAAGGAGAGGTTGAAGGAGCTGGGCATGTTGAACTTGATAAGAAGAAGTGACATGGTTGCAGTTTTTAAATATCTCAAGGGTTACCACAGAATGGAAGGCTTGTTCTCATTTGTCTTAGTGGATAGAACTATGTCGAATAGTTTTTAAGTTACAGAGGGTAGATTTCAATTGAACATTACAATAAACTTTTTGACAGTGAGAGCAGTTCAGCAATGGAACCAGTTGCCTAGAGGGGTGGTGGGGTCTCCTTCTTTGAATTGCTTCAGAAAGAGGCTGGACAGCTATCTGCTGGGTATGTCCTAGCTGGAGATCCTGCATGAAGCAGGGGGTTGGACCTGATGGCCCATAGGACTCCTTCTAATTCTTTAATTCTATGATTCAATAATGTTTCTTGGGAAGCTGAGTAATGACAATTGGAAAACCTTCCTGAATTCAACATAGGGAGTGGTAGTTTCTTAACTTGATTGTCACTGGATTGCTTATTAACAAAGCAAAAATTATGTGTTGCTTGCTTTCAAGAAGCATTCCTTCCCAGTGCCTACTTTAGATCTGCTCAAATTTCTGTTTACACCCAAGTGTCATCGAACTATTCCCTTGTGGAGCTGAGCTATGTCAGGTTTGACAAAGCTGATGTTCTGCTTTTCCCAACTAAATCTATATTTGGGATTTTTAAATAGCCTCTTTTTTGTCTTTCCTGGATAAAATGGTTATGTAATTAAGAATAATTCAAGGAAAGAGGAAAGATCTCCTGAAAATAAAATTTAAAAAATAAATAAATTATTTTTTCTGGAAAATTATGGTAACATTGTAAAATGTGGTCTGATTATGTTTACTGTAGAAAATTATGTCACAGGAAACCTGATGATCATCAGAAAAGAATTGAATGTGCATTCATTTTTTCTAAACAAAAATAATAAAAATATAAATAAATCTGTGCATGGATATCTACTAAAAAACCTGGGTTGTAGCTGATCCTTAGACATGCTGTAGTGGCAAGTTTCAATGTACATTACTGTCATTTGTTGTTGTTTTGTGCATTCAAATCATTTCTGACTTATTACATCCCTAAGGTGAACCTATCTTAGGGGTTTCTTGGTAAGATTTAATCAGAAAGGAGTTTGCCTATGCTTCCCACTAAGGCTGAGAGAGTGTGACTTGTAAAGGTTGCCTAGTGTGTTTTCATGGCTGAACAAGGATTCAAAGCCTTGTTGTCAGAGACAATGATCAAACCAGTATGCTATGTTGGCTTGTTACCCCCATTTACAACATTTCAATTTTACATTTCATATTTATTTATTTATTTCTGGAGAATCCTTGGAAATTTGAAATAACCACACATAAAATTTCACATTTACAATGGTCACATGGCTTGGTGGATCAAGTAACCAGTAACTTTAAAATGTGTGTTAAGGAAGGGTGCAGCCTGAATATGCCAGGCACCATCTGGGCTGTTTGCACCAGAACCAGGATTTGGGGCATGCATTGTCCAAATTGGATGACATCAGAACTGGGGGTTGGGGTAGGGAAGTGGACCTTTGGCCTGTGAAGACAAGGGCTGAATTGGGGAAAAAAGAAATCAGTGGGTACTTATTGCAAGGTCTTTTATTCTTGACTTTTTAGTACAGATAGTTGTTCTACAAAAGAAGTGCTGGTTATGTCTTCTGACCTCCTGCAGAAGACACTATAGGAGATGTGCTCCCTCCTTTTTTCTTTCTCCTTATGTGATTTCTCCACCTGGGAAGCCTGTTGGAGAAGGCCCACAAGAAGACCATAGTTCTTACTAGTGATATAACCACAGTGCAGAAATAAAACAGTTTGACATCATGTTAACTATCATGGTGCCATAGACCTGTGGAATCTTGGGATTTGTAGGTAAGGTATTCAGCTTGGTATGTCAGAGAGCTCTGATGCCTCACCAAACTACAAATCCCTAGATCCTGTAGGATAAAGTCATGGCAGTGACTCCAGGTGATCTCTGTGTGCACCTCTGAAGAGGAATGATTTAATAGCAAGCCAGCTCCCTTTTCTGCAAAATTCTCCTGCTTGGAAAAGGTAAGCTCTGGTGTCTTATGCTTCAAATCTCTTTAACATTTGTGGGTTGAGTAAAATTGCTAATTTTGGGGCTATTCTTATCCCTCAGAACAAATCCCCATAGTGATTCTCAGTGTAACTGGCTCCTCCATTTACATAAATCTCAATTTATAGCACAAGTCCAGGATGATTACAGTATTAATCCAGGACAATATGGTTTGAAGGCTCATGATTCTTCAATTTTGCTTAGGTTCTGATAGCAGATCCCATCATGTGTTTCTCAAGTCCCAGTTCCCTCCTAACTGGAAAAGGCAATAGTTGCTGCTATATTTGATCAGTGTTGGGGATAATGGGGTCTCCCTATCTACAATCATCTAATATTTCCAAAAGTTCCTGGGAGTATCAGCAGTTAGTAATAACTTAGTTACTAAGTTAATTACTTATTAAGTCAAATGGAGGTTCAATAGGAAGAAGTTCAGTATGGCTAAACATGATACATTCCCTTATATTATTTCCTTCTTCTTGTTGTAGTGGTGGTGATATGCCTCCAAGTCATTTCTCACTCACAAGTTGGTGAAAAAACTCCCACAGTCAAAGACGGCTGCCCAGGCACAGCTCTCGTTCTCTCCCTGTGCAGGGACTGAGCTTGAAAGCCTCTGGTAGGAGTTACAAAGAGCTAGGCTACTAATTTCACCCCCAGTAACTCACAGAAGCCCCACCCCCTCAGGAACAAACATCCTTATCCAAGTTGGAAAAAAACTCCCTCAGTCAAAGATGGCCACCCAGGCACAGCTCTCCTGTCAGGGACTAAATTATGGTATCTCTATCACAATTTCCTTGGCAAATTTTCTCCAGAGGGCCTTTCTATGAGGCTGAGAGAGTGTGACTTGCCCAACATCACTCAGGGCCAATGCAGACTGGCCAAATGGGGCCAGCCTGGGGGTGCAGTTGGGGTGGGGCAACTGCAAACTGGCTGCCCCGTCACTGCCGTCATGCTCTGTACCCAACCACATAGCGTCAGGGCACCCTGTTGGTGCAGCGTGCAGGCACTCTGCACCAAAGGGGTGCAAAAGAGCCATGGCAGCAGTGCTAAGGGTAGCTTTTTGCTGCCCCAAAAAGGAGCAGCATTTGCCAGCCCTTTTTGGAGCAGAAAAAAAAAACAGATCAGGGACGCAGCATATGGTTGCTGTGGTCCTGATCTGGTACTCCCAGGGGTGGCACAGAGCCACCCCTTGGGGTCATCTGCATCGGCCCTCAGTGGGTTTCCATGGCAGAGTGGGGATTTGAACCCTGGTCTCCAGAATCATAAACCAATGCCACACCACACTGAGGGAGGAGTAAAATGAGATTCACTTACCTGGTGCTTGGAACTCCTGGAATCATGGGTGACCTTGTCTCTTTCTCCTCAGGGGAAGGATAATGGGGAAGGGAAATGAGAAGCTTACAACCAGTGCAGCTAGGAGCAGCCTAGTGCCAAGCTTCAGCTAGGAACTACCTTGATGATGTGAAGAATATCAATAGCAACTTCATTTATATATCACATCATACCACACTAAGCAGTCTCTAAGTGGTTTACACCTGTAGGCTAATTGCCCCAACAAGCTGGGTACTCATTTTAGCGACATCAGAAAGATGTAAGCCTAATATATTAAAGGAAAATTACTACAAAATACTTCATCATTGGTATATCACACCATCAAAATTAGCAAAAATAAATAAACAAGGAAGTAGTGATTGTTGGAATTGTAGGGAAGGGCCAGGAACAACTTTTCATATGTGGTGGAAGTGTAAGAAAAATAAGATCTATTGGGAAGAAATACATAAGAAAATGTGCGAGATTATCCAAAAAAATATTCCTCTAAAACCAGAATTGTATTTGTTAAATATAATAGATGTAATAGATAGTAAACTAACTCAAGACGAAAAGAGTGCAATATTATACATGGTAACAGCCGCACGCCTAACTTTGGCAAAATATTGGAGATCTGAAACAACCCCAACGATAACTGAATGGCAAACCAAACTTTATGAATTAATAACAATGGACAAACTATCAATGTTTATAGCTGGGAGAACTTTTCAACAATATGATAAAAAATGGAAAGAGATACTGCACAAACTAGAAATGAAGTAAGGTAATCAAGACAATACAATATATATATATAGATTTTTTTTCTTCTTTTCTCCGTTTAGTAAGAAGTAAATGAACAGTTAATAGTTAAAAATGATGGTGTAAAATGATGGTGTAAAGTAAGGTCACTGATATTCTTAGATACATGTAAGCTGTAACAAAAAAGAAGAAGAAGAAATTCTTTCTTTTTTGTGGAAAAAACAAATAAAAATAATAATTAAAAAAAAAAAGATGTAAGCCTGAGTGGAGCCTGAGCCCTGGCTGGTATTGAACTCACAACCTTGTAGTTTGTGAGTGAGTGGCTGCAGTAGCAGCATTTAACCACTGCACCATCAGGGTTTCTCCTCCAGAAGAAGTGTAGCCATGACCCTGGCTTTATCTTTTTTACAGAGTATCTGTAGCAAAATTTGATTCCTTCCCCCCACCATCTCTTTTTCCCCATCCTTGATGTAATATCATTACCAGGAACATGGCGCACATAAAAAAGATGGCTTATTCTCTTCGCCAGCATTAAACTAAAGGCACTCAGTGCAGTTCTAATTGAAAGCAGTGATCTAATGCAAGAAAGACAATTTAGGAAAAAAAAGAGTATGGGGGAGCAAGGGAGGAGTGAAAGCTATGGCACTTGTTAAGAGCCTCATAAACCATGGATAAATATCCACATGTACTTTGGAAGTTCAAGCACTGCATTGCCCTTGGCATGTTATATCTTTCCAGTAAGTAATTATAGGGCCATGGTCAAAGGCAGAAAGGAGGGCAACATGAAGAACTGGGGTGAAAAAATGATTGTGGGCCATCTGAACTCACAAATAACTTTCTTTTAAAGGAGCAAGTTATTCCTTGAACTAACTAGCAATAATGACAATCATTGTCCACTAAGGCCCTTTTCTAAATGGATGGTCTCTAGATCTGGGACTCAATGATTAAATAAAAAGCTGCTCCAAAGTCAACTGTACTGCCCTCATTAATCTATGTGACTGCAAGTGTTCAGAGGAATGGAAGTGACTCAAGAGTTCAGAATCAAAACATTAAGAATAAGAATCTGCCATTCTGCCAATATAAGAGAAATATTTTTTTCAAGATTAACACATTGTCTAATACAAAACAAAACCTAAATAATTCAAAATATGTATCTAGTTTTTTTGTCTTACTCTGAAAAATTTGCTTTAGTCATCAACATGATAATGATAATTGAAAATATGGATAATTATCTTGGCAATTTATTTCTTTAATCTTGTGATTGGTATTACTCCAAGGTTCATGTACTGTAGACCAATCCAGTTCTCTATCATTTAAAATGATTGATGCAAAACGCTGCACTTTGCCAATTATCAGCCACATCATAGGACTAAATCTCCACCTATTTGTTCATTTTCTTTAATAAAAAATGTCTGTTTTAATTTATCCAAAAATTATACTGTAGAAGCTCAACTATTCAAGTATAATTAAGGAATTTCAATAGCATCACTATTCCCTTGTGAACCACTCCTAAACTCTGCTGCACAGTAGAAGAGAGGATGTAAGAAAAAGTTCATAGTTGTCTGTGTTGGTACAATGAGTGCCTTTTTCCAAGCAGTAGGATGGTGGGGAACATTGCACTGCAGGGTGTTATACATGGAGGGGGTTCAGTCTAGGAATGAATTAATGAAATAGGTGGGACTGAGACTAGCCATTATTTCTTTGCCTCTTAAGAACAGCTGAAAAGCTGTGTGAACCTCCTGCAAGTGAATTTTGGCTTGGCATATAAGTATGGGATTTAGCAATATCTTGTCATGTGCAGGGTGGCAGCAATCATTAAGGAGTGGTGAGCAGCTGTGACCCTCCCATTGTTTTTGGTTCAGAAATCAGCTCTAGTAAGCATAGTAAATGATGAGGAATTCTGGAAAACAAAATCCTCCAAGATATGTGGAGGCACACAGTTACCTCTGCTAGTATAGATTATTAGTGGTTCTATGTCATGCTAGCACACTGTATGCTCACTCTGGGTTTAAAAAGTAGAGTGCCTTAAAATTACATGTTTTAGAGGTGGGAGAGAATTTTTGCTGCCACATCCTGCTTTGGAAACCTCCGGTCCGAATAGGGGTGCCAGTGTGAGCGGCTCCTCCTCAGACTGGGGGGCTAGACGAACCCTGAACATAGGCCACTGGGACAATCCGGTATGTTAGTAAGGGGAAATCAGGATATGCTGGCGAGAGCGGCATTTTCTTCACAGGCAATTGCCAGCACCAGCATTAGAAGGGGGAAGAGAGAAATGCCGGTGACAGCGGCAGTCTTCTAGAGACTAGACTGCTAGTTGACTCTTGAGTGATAGCCCTAGAGCATTATGATAAACACCAGCACTGGGAAGGCAGAAGGGGAAGTGTGGATGGGAAAGATATCTGCTAGAAGTTAGCCTGCTGGGAGGTGATTAGTGTCATGGCTGCTGGTTGTGATCAGTCTATTAGAGTAGTGTGGGGCAAGGGGAGATATGGCGTTAAAGGATGGGAATGAAACAAAAAGAAAGACGGGATTGATATTTGAAACCTGTTAGCCTGCAAGAACCGAGGGTTGTCACAACCTTACTACAGACCCTTACCTTGCTCCTCTGCAATGCCAGGTCAGTGAGGAACAAATCCCATATCATCTACAATTTGTTGAAGGGGGAGAATGTTGATCTGGCTTGTTTCACGGAAACCTGGCTGGGGGAGGATTGTAATGTCACCAGTCGGTTATACGGTTAAGGAACAGGTTAGGGAAAGTGGCCGAGGGGGGGGGGGGAATTGGCCTTGGTCCACAAGAGTACCATCACTTTGACCAGGAGACCTATCCGGAAAATGGATCACATCAAGTGTATTTACCTGACCACGAAAGCTAGAGACAGTCTGGGGATTCTGTTGGTACACTATCCACCCCATTGCTTAACAGACTCCCTGGCCGAGCTGACACAGCTGGTCTCGGAACTGGTGCTGGAGTCCCCCTGGCTTCTTGTTCTGGGAGACCTCAACATTCCCCTCGAGTCCAGTTTATTAGATCTGAAAGGTGCAGCTCGGGAGTTCATGACTTCCATGACAGCCATGGGCCTGTCCCAATTAGTTTCGGGTCCCGCACATTGTGCTGGTAATACACTTGCTGTGGTCTTTTGCACGGATCAGGAACATCTGTGGGCAGAAGTGACACAGATTTCTGCCCTGTCATGGATGGACCATTTTCTGGTCAAAGGAAGACTGAAGGTCACTGCCCATACCCCCCTCGGGGGTGGAGGACCTATTAAAACGGTCCACCCTCGAAGGCTGATGGAACCCAAAAGGTTCCAAGAAGCCTTAGAGGGCCTTATGGTTGGGAACGATGGCGATTCTGTTGAAGCCCTGGTCGATACCTGGAATAACAATCTTACCAGAGCAGTAGCCATCATCTCTCCCGAGTGTCCTTACCAACCTGCTTCAAATAAAAAACCATGGTACACAGAAAATCTTCATCTAATGAAGCAGGTTGTGCAACGACTAGAGGGCTGCTGGCGGAAACATCGATGTTTATCTGACACAACACTCCATCGGTAGATGGAGGGGATCATTTAGTTGAGCATTAGCTTTCTGTGTAGGTATATAATTTTACTCTATGTTGGTTTTAAATTTGTTTGATTTAATACTGTTTTAAGGGGGGGTTTTGTACTATGTATTTATTGGGGTTTGTTTTATCTTGTAAGCCGCCCTGATTGGGTTTCCATTGGGCGGGGTATAAATAAAATTTTATTATTATATTATTATTATAAGAAACCATTTGGAATCTTACGGGGTGGTAATAGATGCAGCAAAGAAATATTTCTATGCTGCACGTATTGCATCTGTAAAGTCTCATCCAGCAGAGCTGTTCAGGGTGGTAAAAGAATTAACACAATTGCTTCCCACCCTGAACCTATTATTGGAACCAACTAAAGCCTGCTGTGATGCTTTCAATGACTTTTTTATAGATAAAATCTCTCAGATAAGGGTTGATCTAAATGCGGGCATTATAACAGAACCAATAAGAGATGTCTAGGGACTCTGTGGACTGTATTAAACTGGATCAATTTGAGTTTGTAAATACCGATGAAATGGATAAGCTTCTTGGATGTGTTAGGAAGACAACGTGCCCTCTCGATCCTTGCCCATCATGGTTGACCCTCCAGGGCATAGATGCAGTAAAGTCACTGCTGCAGCTTATTGTTAATTCATCCCTCAAGGAGGGCAAATTTCCATTGAGCCTAAAATGAGTGATAGTTAAACCTCTCCTCAAAAAGCCCTCCCTTGACCCCCTGGTAAGAAATAGTTATAGACTGGTCTCATTACCATTCTTGGGCAAAGTGATCGAGGGAGCAGTTGCCTTCCAACTCCAGGCAGTCTTCGATGAAGCCGATTATCTGGACCCATTTCAAACCGGCTTCAGGGCAGGATACAGAGTTGAGACTGCCATGGTTGCCTTCATCTATGACCTCCATCTGGGTATCGACAGGGGAAGTGTGACCCTGTTGGTGCTCTTGGACATCTCAGTGGCATTCGATACCATAGACCATGGTATCCTTCTGGGACGTCTGAGGGAGTTAGGTATTGGGGGCACTGTGCTCCAGTGGCTCCGGTCCTACCTCTTGGCAGATCCCAGATGGTGAGGCTGGAGGACAGTTGCTCCTCAGAAAGGGTGCTGACATCTGGCATCCCACAGGGCACCATACTGTCCCCCATGCTATTTAACATTTACATGAAGCTGCTGGGAGAGATCATCCAGAGATATGGGGCATGGGGTTATCAATATGCTGATGACACCCAACTCTACTTCTCTATGTCTCCGACTACTGCAGTGACTAAGGACGGTGTCGCTCCTCTGGATGCCTGCCTTGGGTCGGTAATGGGCTGGATGAGGAAAAACAAACTCAACCTGAATCCAGAGAAAACAGAGGTACTCGCGATAGGTACCCCTGGCCCAGGAAAAGAGTTTTGTCATCCAATCCTGGACGGGGTCACACTTCCCCAAAGGACAAAGTATGCAGTTTGGGAGTACTCCTAGACTTATCACTACAGTTAGCATCTCAAGTAGATGCAATGACCAGGAGTGATTGGAATCAACTTCGGTTGATTCGTCAACTGTGCTTCTACCTGGACCAAAGGGACCTTGAAGCAGTAGTACTTGCCCTGGTAATTTCTCGTTTGGATTTTTGCAATGCGCTCTACATGGGGCTACCTTTGTACCAAGTTCAGAAGCTTCAACTAGTTCAAAATGCGGCAGCCAGGTTGGTCTCTGGATCATCTAGAACAGACCATATTACTCCTGCACTAAAAGCTCTTCACTGGCTGCCAATTAGCTTCCGGACGCAATACAAAGTGTTGGTCATTACCTATAAAGCCCTACATGGCTTACGTCCGAGTTACTTGAAGGAACGCCTCTCCCCACACAATCCTCCCCACACTCTCAGAACATCAGGGAATAATTTATTAAATTATTGTAGAACCAAGCTAACATCAACTTCCCAAAGATTGTTCACAGCTCCGGCCCCCAAGCTATGGAACAGCCTGCCGGAAGAGATTTGTCTTATCTCTATGCTAACGGCCTTTAAGAAGGCACTCAAGACGGAGCTCTTTTGGCGGACCTATCCACCTGATCTCCCTAACTGAATAATAAAATAAAATATTATCATCTTATATGGACCTCCCAGGTGAGAATCTGATTACCACTAAGGTATAGATCGCCTCATAGTCTCTATACTGATTATATGCTGTTTTATTATTATTTTTATTGCTTTTTATTGTTGTTATTTTTATTATCATGTTTTACATATTGTATTATTGTACAGTGTTGTACATTTTATCCTTGTGCTCCCGCCTCGATCCGTAGGGAGAGGTGGGAAAATAATAATAATAATAATAATAATAATAATAACAACAATAATAATAATAATTAATCTTATAATTAGTGACCCAAATCCCATTGGTTAGTTCAAACTAGATTCATTCTCTGCCTTTTCGGACTGCCAGAAATAGTGCAAATTGAGTTCACTTTAACTGCCCTGACTCAGTGCTTGGGAATCATGGGAACTGTAGTTTATTGTGGCACCAGAGTTCTCTGATAGAGAAGTCTCAGTGTCTCAGAAAAAAATACAATTCCAATGGTTCTCTAGCACTGAGCCAGGGCAGTTAAGGTGGACTCATTTCTGGCAGTCTGCAAAGGCCTTCAGTGAATCAGTTGAGGATTGGTGAGATAAATCTCATTAGTTTAATGAGTTTACTTTAATTGGGACTAACAAAAGGATTCAGGTCTATATGTTTCTTTTTCAAAAAGTTTAGATTTCACAATGTTCAAATTTGAAACTTTTAAATCTGTCACTCTCTGCAATATGTACCAATGGTTAAAAGTAGATAACCAGGGAAATATAAGATGTTTGAAGGATATTTCATAGATCTCTTGAGTATACATACCCAGCTCTGATATGAAATATAAATTATATATCTTTCCAGGTTTTACACATTTATAAATTATAAAATATCAGAATTATAATGTGGACATAATGATGTTGGAGTGAGGGACTAAAGGGAAGAGAATTAACATATTACTATAAAATCCAATTTAGAAGCCTGAGGAGGTTCCTTGATATTTGAGTCACATTGCATTCAACTCTGAGTGTGGCACACTTTAATTAGCTGCTTTTCCTATTTAGACAATTCAAGTAAGGTAATTCTGGTAATTAAGCATTAGTTTCCATGTATTTACACTGGGATGGTTGGTTAATTATCAGGATATTAATCAAATATTATCACAAACTTTCCAAATTATGATAATCAAAATATGTCACACTGATGTATTTGATTCTCTTACTAGATAAATTTTAAAGGTAAGAAATATGCATCTGTATAACACCTCAACATTTTCACTCCTGAAGAATCCCTTTCAGTCAGCCAGAACTATTATTGTTGTTGTTGTGTGCCATATTTATTTATTGTATTTATATTCTGCCTTTTTCCCAAATGGAGTTCAAGTCATTTCTGACTTATGGCAACCCTAAGCTGAACTTTGGATTGTGTATGGTAGGGTCACTCTGAACATATTATCTTAAACACATCAGTTGGATTCCTTTGACTGATTTGTTTAAACAGGGCTGGAACATTCACCTCCAGCATGTTCCAGAAAGTGGTGCTGGACAACTTCTATTTTACCACAAGTTTCACTCTTCCCTTGGTTCTTGTTACTATATGTTTTCAAGTTGTTTCCATTTATGGCAACCCTAAGATGAACCTATCATGGGGTTTTCTGGGGATGAAAGTGTATGACTTGCCTAAGGTCACCCAGTGGGTTTCCACAGCTAAGCTAGGAATCAAAATCTGGTCTCTAGAGTCATAGTTTAACCACCACCACTATGCTGGTTCCCCTATTACTATTTAATAAACTGATATTCTGAACTTCTGAGAAACCAAACATGTTTATATCTTCCTATTTTGACACTGCCGAGCACTGAGATCTGCTGGGAAGGCTCCTCTGTACAAAGAAGTCCTCCCTCTGTACAATCTGAACATTAGAATACAATCTATGCAACCCAAGCAAGCTGCACAAAATGATTGTTGATTTGTTTATCTCATTATATTCCACCCTTTATCTGGAGATCTCAGTGTAGAATAAACACCATCAAGAACATTAGTTCATATGGTCAGGCATATCCTTTCACACTACCCAGTATTATTACTGTGATTCCACTTTATGTAGCATGGTTCCATCCTCTAGAATCCTAAACTTCATAGTTTTGAGAGGCACTACAGCTTTGTCCCTGAGAGCACTAATGCTTCCCCAAATGCCAGAGTTCCATAGGATGGAACCATAGCAGATAAAGTGGTATTGTAGTGCTATAACTGAGGAGTGGTAGAGGATTCCAGAACAACATTGGAGACCACTGGAAAACTAATATGAAGATGAATGTGCTCCTACTTTTCATGCACACCATGTTTTTAACCCTACATATTGACAAAATTATTTTAGTACTGTCAAACCAAAATGGTAGGCCCAAAGTTTTTGTGATTCTATAAATAAGGCAGCATTTTGATTTGGAATTGACATGCAAAGTTGTTATTATTATTATTATTAAATATGCTATTTCTCTTAACTGTGTTCTGAAAAAGTATGGACAAGAGTTTTTTATTTTGAAGGATCTTTCTTCTTAAGGCTGTATATACTGAGTATACTATAGTCATTTACTCAGCATATTATGGTCGATATTAAAGTATGCCATTAGCTTGAAGGCATATTGTGAAGTGAGATGACAAATCCCTTCTACTTGTAATATATTAGTTAATTGGTAAAATATGTCTCTGCCAATTGCGCTCATTTGAAACTGTTTTCAGTACATTAACTGAACATATTAAACTTTAACTTTCCCACAAACTTCTAGATTTAGTTAGCACCCATTTTACGGACAAGAGTTTCCCTTCTCTTTTGGAAAGACACCTGTTGTAATGAAATGGCATGGAAACTGCCTTGACACCTCTGCTGAAAGTACTTTAAGATTTTTATTTTATTTTTTGTCAGCTACAATTACATTCTCAGGTAAGAAATCTAGACTGGAAACAATGGTCTCATTAGTTAATTTCGCTCAACTTTGTCATCCACTGTGACAAGATATATTAGAGATAATGAATTCAGTTACCATCAATTATGACTATTATCTATGGTAAAATATATTTTCCCCATGTGAGCCAAGAAGTCTGGCATTTGGGTTTATATCATCATACAAATTAAATTAGCTATTATCCACTATTCTCTTAGGCAATATTTTGTCTTCCTTGTCTTTTCTGATACAATTTTTAAAGAAAATATGCAATTTCTAAAGGTTGGGTGAAAAATGATCTCAAGTATATCAAATGAAGCCCTTCCAGTATTGTAAATTTGCATAGAAAAGAAGCATATTAGTTACAAAAAAAATTAGCTTGTTATTTCTGAAAATTGTTGATAGTATCAGTGGATTTAATACACATGTACATATTTTCTTAGCCAAGCTTATTCTGGCTATTATTTATTTGAGCCTGACTGAAAGCAGAATTCAACCCATATTTCTCCAAGAAACCATAATTCAAATGAGATGATGATATTACATAAAATCAGAGATTAAAGAAAAGTAATTAAAATTCATTAAATTAATCTATTAAACTCCAAAACTGGCTAATTAATGCTGCAGTTATTCCTGCACTTAGAGAATTTAGATTTTTTTTAAGATCATCATAATTCATTAGGGGTCAGTTATCTCTCTCCCCAACTTCCCCCTGGAACCATAAAGCAGAATGTCCTGAGTGGAAGAAAGATTAGGATAGCAGGATAAGAATTGCAGGAACACATGGCTGTGTTGGTTGACTTCTTGTTCTAATCTAGTGGTTGCTTTGTGGAATTTCAAAGAAAGAAAATGGAAGGAAAAGAAAGGTAAACTCTTGCCTAGAATGAAGGAACTGAACAAGTGTGGAATCAATTTGTTTGGTTGTCAGGAGACTCTCAGGAAGCCATGATCCTTCCAGAATGACAGGCCTTTTAGGACTGAAGGTTCTCCCCATAATTCTTATTTGCCTACATGGAAGTTGTTGGAGTCTTTCATGGTAATAAGTGGGATAAGGTTGAGTAATTTCAATCATCGTCATCTAATTTTTATTTATTGCATTCATGGTTTCATATATTGTTATTGGTGAGCTGCAATGAACCCCTTTCTATTCCTTCACTGTATTTATTGCTGAAATATTGGATAACTAGCTGAAATACTGGCCTGAAACACCACAAAACCTGTTTCCTCTTTTCTTAGGAGATTATTGCACACCTTTTTTCGCCTGATGCGTGCATGGTCTGGGCACAAGCTTAAATAGGTGAAAACAGATCTTATTGCACACCTCGTTGCCAAACTCAGCTGCATCACATACCTGATCCGGACTCCTGGCCGATTTTTCGAAGAAAAATACTTTCCCATTCACCAGAAAAGTATGGCAGGAGTCTGGATTGGGTTCATGATGCAGTTGAATTGGGTATGGAGGCATGCAATAATATCTGTTTTCACCTGTTTAAGCCTGTGCCCAGCCCGTACCTGCATCAGGTGTAAAAAAAAAAAGGTGTATGATCATCTCTTTAGGCTATTCCTCTTTACCTGCTGTATTTTTCTTTCTGTCCATGCTCTGATTCAGTGTGTCACATACTTAGAGAAATTTGTTTGCATTAAATGATTTTGGGGTAAAAAACATACAGCTATCTAAATTTGGGCCCTGGCTGAAACTGATAGGGGCTGCAAATCCATCTTTCCATACCAACTGCCACTGCTGTGACCTCTGAGGGAGAGAACAGAAGGCACCATTTCTTGGATCCAAAACACACTGCAGAAATAATCCAGTTTGAGACTGCTTTAACTGCCTTGGCTTAATGCTAGGGAATCCTGGAAACTGTAGTTTACTATGGCACCGGAGCTCCCTGACAGAGAAAGCTAAATGTTTCACAAAATTCCCAGAATTCCCTAGCATTGAGCCAGGACAGTTAAAGTGATCTCAAACTGGATTATTTCTGCAGTGTGTTTTGGACTTTAGACTTATCCCCCTCCACCATTGTTATCCCCCTTTTCTTGTGTTTCATATATTTTTAGACTGTAAGCATGAGGGCAAGGAATTGTCATATTAACCATTTATAAGGTGCTCTATAAGTCTTTTCAGCTGAAAGGTAGTGCTCTACATAATGTTCTACATGAATAAATAAATAAATAAATAAAGCCCATTTAGTGCAAATTCTGTCCAAGCAGGATTCCACTGCTAGAGCAGCTCCAACAGGTGGACTTAAAATCTCAATTTAAAACCCTGTATTGAACAGCTGTACCATCAGGGCTAGTAAGATCTATTTTTTCTAAACTGGAAATGCCAAGGATTGAATATGGGACCTTTGATTCCTGTGTTCTACCACTGATCTTTGCAGACCACACTTCTCCATTGTGATTGGTGAGGCAGAGGAGATACAATAATTCAGTTAAATAACCCCCCTCCCCCATTTGCTTAGAGGTCCTCAAAACATGTCTGATATATTCCAGCAGATTCATTAATTTTTGTAGACAAGTGCATATTGTCACACTTGCAGAAAATCAATGTCTTCTAAATGAAGTAAATGCAATCTTATGAAATGATAACAAACAAAGTGTATGTAGGGTGAGTGAACAGTCTACGTGTTGGCAGGGTGGGTGCAGCAGAAAGGGCAGAAGTGAAATGCTGATGAGTGACCAAATTTAGCTGATAGGGTTGCTAGCTGAGACCTCATGTTTTAGCTTTGTTTGCTTGTTTAATACCTCACCTTTATTCCAGGATAGGAGCCTAGGTTTACACTTAGAAGTGGCTTCCTTTAGCAATGGTCAATTTCTGAGTAACACAGCAACCTTAAACAGCAGCAGCCCATAGCCCCTTTTTCCATAGAAGTCACACACAAAAGTGCATACCAGACCAATCTATTAACTAGGGAAATACAGATATTTTAATTATTTTTTTCTTTAGTAGAATACTGTATCACAGAAACTCAAGATGACATACAGGTAAAAACAATTTAAACAGTTTAAAACAATTTGGAATATAAAGCAATGGAAATATAATTTAAACTGACTTTGGGCCTCTGCAGACCGGTCCAAAAGGCCGGCCTGGAGGCAGAGATGGGGTGGGGCAGCTATACACCAGCTGCCCCAGCTCCACGCCGATGCTGTCCAGATGCTGCGTGCTATTATGCATGGTGCGTGGCATCAGGATGCCCTCCCGGCACAGCGTTCTGACGTGCTGCGCTGGAAAGGGCGAAGAGCCATGTGCCAGTTCTTAGAGCAGCCTTTTCCCACCCCTAAAAGGAGCAGCATTTTGCCACTCTTTTTGGGGCAACAAAAGGGAGGATCGGGGCCACGGTGTGGGGTAGCCGCAGCCCCAATTTTCCACTTCCCAGGGCAGTTCAGAGCCACCCATCTGCACCACACCCAAGATCATATTAAACAACTTAACAAGTTAAAATATGTTTTAAAGAATGAAACTTTTAAAAATCAAGTATGTATACCAGGGGTAGGCAACCTGTTCCTTTTAAGGGCCAAGAGACTTCAGCTCCCAGAAGCCTCAGCCATGTTGACCAATAGTCCCATGTTGGGCAATAGCTCCTGGGATTCTGGGAGCTGAAGTCCCTCGGCCCTTAAAGGGGACAGGTTGCCTACCCCTGATTTAGGGCTTTAAAGGTAATAACCTGTTAAGGAAAATGCAACATGGGACTTACAGTAATAGAAATAAAATGTGTATGTGAAAGTCACAGTGATTAAGCAGGAGCAATCATGAAGTTACACAGGTGAAGGGGATAGTGTAATTTGGAAGCCTTGAGAGCCAAGGACAAAGTTATGGAGTGTATATTGAAAACACCTGTTATAGATTGCAAACACCTGAGATTCATTGAGTAGTCAAGGTGAAGTGATGAAATACTTGGGTTGGTCTTAAGTATGGGATGATCTATGTGAACCAATCAAAATGAATGTACATGCCCACTGGGTGGAAACTGACTAGTGGGTGGTGACTAACAATGGCTATAAGTGCAATGTTTGCCAATGCATATTGTGGAGTAGTTTTGGAGATATTGTGAAGTGTAGAGATTGTGATTTGTAGGGCATATAGTATTTATGTATATAGTAGAATAAAGTAGATCTTTTATATAAGACTACTGAGTTGTCTGGTGTCTTGAGGGAAGATACAAGAACCAGAAGAATCCTGGAGAAGTTTGGAGACATCTCAGGAAGAAGAGTGAGAAGGCTTGGAGAGTTTGTCAGGGTCTTCAGCCTATTCTCTGAAACTCTGCTGCTTGGGAAAGAAGCATCAACCACTGATCAAAGCTGGTCAGCTCTGCTGCATAACAAGGTAGTGAGTTAGAGCCAGAGGTGAAGAGCTACAACTCCCATCATCCCTGACATAACCAACACCTTATACTGGGCCCAGAAACTAATAGGCAGCCGGTGGAGAGATTTTAATACTGGAGTAATGTGGTCTCTCCTAGATGTTCCCGAGACCACTCTGGCTGCCATGTTTTGTACTAACTGAAGTTTCCAGACCAAGCATGAGGGTAGCCCCATGTAGAGCTCATTACAGAAATCTAGATGGGAGGTTACCAGTGTGTGCACAACAGTCTCAAGGTCCCTTACTTCCAGAAAAGGGCGCAGCTAGCGTATCAGCCAAAGCTGATAACAGGCACTCCTGACCATCGCATTTACCTGATTTCTCATCAGGAGCGATGAATCAAGGAGCACCCCCAGACTGTGAACACAGTCCTTTACGGAGAGTGTGACCCTGTCCAGGACCAGAGGTTGCAACCCGATTCTTGGTTTCAGGGCCGCTACTGTGAGCACCTCCGTTTTGTCTGGATTCACTCTCAATCCGTTTTTCCTCATCCAGCCCATTACTGCCCTAAGACATTCATTGAAAGAGGAGACGCCATCAGAATTCGAGGCCAACGATCAAGACATGGAGAAATAGATCTGGGTGTCATCAGCATACTGATAACACCCAGGTCCATGACTCTGAATGATCTCACCCAGCGGCTTCATATAGATGTTGAACAGCATCAGGGACAGAATGGCACCTTGAGGGAGACCACAGGTGAGCTCCTTTTTACCAGAGCAACTGTCCCTGAGCAGCACCCTCTGGGACCTGCCCGAGAAGAAGGTAGGGAACCACTGGAGCACAATGCCTCCGATCATGTATGCATGTATGCATAGATCAGGGGTAGGCAGCCTTTCCCCTTTAAGGGCCGAGGGACTTCAGCTCCCAGAATCCCAGGAGTTATTGGCCAACATGGGATTATTGGCCAACATGGCTGAGGCTTCTGGGAGCTGAAGTCCCTCGGCCCTTAAAGGGGACAGGTTGCCTACCCCTGGTCTGGGGAATTTCAATTGCTGTCCCTTGTCTTGCAAGCAATACTTCTAAGGAAGTGAACAGCATGTCTTGTTTCTATTCCCATAGGTCATTTGGCTATAGACGGCCTAGAACAGGGGTAGGCAACCTAAGGCCCGGGGGCTGGATGCGCCCCCCCGAGGCCTTTGGACTGGCCCTAGGCCGGTCCTGCTGCCGCTGCCGCCATTGCCCCCCACCGCTGCCATTGCTCCCCGCCGCTGCCGCCTGCCATGATGATATTGATTATTGTTGTTATTACTTGTTCTTGGGGTTTTCTTGGCAAAAGCTGCACAGGGGTTTTGCCATGGCTTTTCTGGAGCTGAGAGAGTGTGCATGCATATTTTTTTTTAAAAAAAAATTATTATTATTATTTTATTTAAATATTTATTTATTTATTTATTTATGGTGCTTCTGCCCCCCAATTGTCTGAGGGACAGCAACCCGGCCCCCAGCTCAAAAAGGTTGCCTACCCCTGGGCTAGAACAAAGACGCCTTTTTTTATCCAAAAAGTGCCACAGAGTATTCAGTAAACCAAAGTGCAGAAACGGTTCCCCCAAATTCCCCATTGTGCCAGGCTGTCAGGATCTGAGTCCCTCAGATTTTCTTCCATGATAATAATAATAATAATAATAATAATAATAATAATAATAAATTTTATTTTTAACCCGCCCATCTGCAAGGCAATCAAGGCAGCGTACAAAATTAAATCAAGACAGCAGTTAAAACTATTCTTTCCCCCCCATCCCTCACCCACCCACCCCATAAAAGTCCATGTATGGTGTATAGATAGAAATATGCATTGCTTGCTTGTACTAGTTAATGCTGAATTAATTATGCACTGAAAAATGTGATGTCTTGTCACAATTTTTTTTAAACTGTCAATGATTGTATTTGATTTCTATATGAAATTACAATGTTTCATGCATTTCATGCATTTCTAACATTTGTCTTTAGTCAATATCAGTCACAATTGAAATTGCATTATTTCATATTATCTTGAATCAATATTCCACCAATATTATTTAACTTCTTTATCCATTTCTTCAGTGTTACAACTGTATATTCATCATCTCCTTGTCATGTATCCACCCCTACTGCTGCCTTTATATGTATAATTGTAACATGTCCTGTCTGCTCTGTAAGGTATATGTCTTTTATATAACTATGAGTCATTCTTATTCATTCTTTCTTTCTTCTCTTTTTCCCCTTTTTCTATTCTTTTCTCATAATTGCCATCCTTCCCTTTTTTCATACTCATCATTTCCCTGTCAACTCTCCCACTTAGCTCTCCTCCTTCCTTTTACCTTCTGCATGACCCTAACCACTCTCTCTGTCTATCCTTTCCCTTCCTCTTCGCTCATCTGCTTACATTGATTCTTGTCTTCTTCCACATTCTTTTACCTTTTTCTACTTTCTCAGACCATATTCCATTTTCTCATACCCTCCTACATATTCTCTCCCCTTCTCCGCATTTCAATTTTTGTATTAAAGGTTTTTTAGTTGTATTGTGTTTTTAAAAGATTATACACTGCCTTGAATCCCATGCTGGAAGCAAAATGAGAGACTTGATTTTTGCAACATGTCACTGATGGTGTTGCATGACTGTCCTTATTTCAGTTTTTCTTGATCAAGTAAAAAGACTTACCAAAGGCCAACAAAATATACAAATATTTCAGCTTGCTTTTGTGTGCATTCTTACCAAGAGCCCAGTTCTATATCCAGTACCTGGATCCTTGGGTGAATATTGCTGAATACTGATTATTGTCTTGGCTTGAAACTTCTAAAGCACAGATGGTACACGGTTTTGTCTCTAGCAGCCATAACCTCCAAGAATATCCTTTAAGGTGTGTGTCTGTGTGTCCATTTCTGTGCTTGCACATGCAAAGTGAACATCAAGGATTGTGTTTGTTGTCCACAGGACCCCTCGAGTGGAGGTGGGGAATAAAAAATCTTTTCCCAATATTTTTGCCCCCAAATGCCCTCTAAGGGGTATTTCACTAGGTTTTAGGACACCTTAGGCCATTTTATTACCGCAAGAGGTCTTTTTATTTTATTAAAACAGAAGTGAACAGGAAGTAACTTCCAGTCACTTCTTGTCATTAAAGAAGTCCTTTCAGAGGGGCTGAAAGCATGGTGAAAATACTCCCCATACCCCCTAGAGGCTATTTGGGGATATTTGGGGGCAAAGAAATTGTGTGACTGAACTGGGCAGGAGGGGGTGCCACAGTTCATCCTGGTTTCCAAACCAAAAGAAGAGTTGCTAAATTTGCTCACCCTTTCTCCCAGTGATTCTGCTGTTTGGTTGGCTAATGAGTAAACTTGATGAGTGCTTCCAGTGATCACTGATGTTAGGAATGTTTGAGCTAAGTACTTACTGATCCTGTTACTGACATGTCACACCACTTTTGACTAATTTAATACCGAGCCATATCCAGATAATTAAAAGCCATAAGAAGAAGAGTTTGTCCTTAGGTTACTGACTTAATGTCCCTTTCTGATCCCCAAAACTTTTATTTCAGTCTCATAATTGTAATGCTGATTGCTTGCAGAAGACACCTGGTGAGTGAACGTGCTTTGGAAAACACAAAAACAAATAGAGCCCCATGAGTCTCAGGCTGTCCTCAGTTGATTATGTACATTTGAAACTGTAAGATAGCTGGCATAAAATGAGAGCACTCATAGATAAGAGGAAATGCAAACAGTTTTTTTTTTTTTTAAAGAACAAAATGAAACTACTAGTGCATTGTCATGGCCAGTGGGTAAAACCTAGGTTGCAAAGGATAAACACTGTCATGCTGATATCATATTAGGTTATGTTTCATTAGGCTGACCATATGCACCATTTTAAATGGGACAATACAATTTTTTCATATTTCTAAACAATCCCATTATTTTTAATATAAATTTCAATTTTGTCCCATTTTTAAGAAAAATGCCCTGTTACATTGCAAAGCTGGTTTGAAGATCCCTGTTTGAAATTATGGTTGGCCAAAAAAACAAAAATAAAAAAAACAAAGTGTCATGGAGTGGGAGACATTTTATGATAAGGTGTTGAAAGACAGAAATATGCTGCATAAGATTATTTTACTGGAGAAATATTCATAGTACAATTGTGGTGAAATACAGTCTCTCTCTACATCTTCCTAAATTTGATGAGTTCTGTATGAGTTCTGTCATTGAAGAAAAATTGTTAGTCCAATAGGTTCATGTGATTAAACTTTTGTTATCATCTTACTTTTTCATGAATATGGAATATTACATCATAATAATAATAATAATAATAATAATAATAATAATAATAATAATTTATATCCCGCCCCTCTGCAGAGCAGTCGGGGCGGCTTACAACATTAAAATTTCCATACATATATATTAATACAATTTAAGCAGAACATAGAAATCCCAAATCCCACCCGTCCTTTAAGAAGTAAGGGTTCTTCTTATTCTAGATTCTACATAATCCCATCCCATTTTTGCCATCCCAACATACCATTTTTTCCAGTTAGTGATTTACGTACATTTTTATTTATTGGATTTATAGCCAATCTTTGTCTCCAAAATGATATTCAAGGCAAATCCCAAAATGGGATTCACACATGTAAGTGTGGCTTGCATGTTCATGTGCCTATTGTTTTTATTGTCCAGAAAATAGCCTTCTTATTTGTATATATTTCAACAAATAAGAAGGCTACGTTTTTGTCATAGCTTTTTATAAATCTGTTTATTTTGATGTGCAAATCTAAATTGAGATAAACAGCTAAAAATACAAACACGTCCTTAAATTAAATAAACTAAAAGGAAAATGTTTTTGCTAACTCTTCCATTCCATGAAAATGAATGAATAAGACCCATCTTTCAGTAATTTGGTTACTCTGCTATAATTAGGTTATCTTTCATAATAAGTTAATTTAACATTAAACCATTTTCTACAACTTTCTTAGCCAAGCTATTATTGTTATAGCATTCATCCTGACGTTCAACACACTTTGCACATTGTTTCTCAAGTTTCTTTAACCCTTCAAAAAAACCAAACAAACCTGATGCATGGTCACTGAGATATTGCTCTGTCTTTACTATAATCTCTTGAGTCATCCAAAAATTTTCTTCCTTTCAAACTCTTTTTAAGGTTTGTAAACAAGAAATAGCCAGATGGAGCAATACCTGGAGTGAAGACTGGATGGTTAATGCATTCAAACCCCAAATTCTTCAAAACATCAACTGTCTTGCCAGCCATGTGAGCAGGTACACTGTCCTGCAGAAAGAGAATACTTTTCTGCACCTTTCCTTGGCATTTTTCCTTCAATGCCTCCTTTAAACAGCACAGTGATCTAGAGTAGTACTCTGCATTAACTGTTTGGCCTTTTTCTGATCAAGGCGGAACTAAAGGCTATTATCCATCCTCCCGGGGGTGGCGGACCTAATAGAACAGTCCGCCCTCGAAGGCTAATGGAACCAATCGGTTTCCAGAAAGCCCTAGAGGGTCTAATGGTTGGTAACGCCGGTGATTCTGTCGAAGCCTTGGTGGACACTTGGAACACCGATCTCACCAAGGCTATTGACATAATCGCCCCCAAGCGTCCTTTCCAGCCCGCTTCGAATCGGAAGCCCTGGTATACCGAGGAGCTTAGGAGGATGAAGCGAGCTGGACAACGACTAGAGTGCGAATGGCGGAAGACTTGTCTCTCATCCGACAGAACTCGCCTTAGGAAACACCTTGATTCCTATAGGGAGGCTTTGCGTGCAGCGCGGAAATCTTTCTGTTCTGCACGCATTGCGTCTGCAGAGTCTCGCCCAGCAGAGCTGTTTAGGGTGGTGGGGGAGTTGACGAAGGTTGCTCCTGCACCGAATCCCCTACTTAACCCAACGACAGCCTGCTGTGAGGCTTTTAATATTCACTTTGCAGATAAAATCTCTCGGATAAGAGCCGAATTAGACGCCATTGTTTTGGCAGAATCCGTAGATGAGGTATCCAGGAACTCCGTTGATGGCACTTTATTGGATCAATTACAATCTGTGAGTACTGATGATGTGGACAAGCTGCTTGGAAGTGTGAGAAAGACGACTTGCCCCCTCGATCCTTGTCCATCATGGCTGGTCGTCCGGGGGGGGGGGGGGACGCGTTGAGGGTGTTCCTTCGGGACACAATCAACGCGTCATTCAGGGAAGGCAAGGTACCATCTTGTTTAAAGGAGGCGGCAGTTAAGCCACTCCTGAAAAAGCCTTCCCTGGATCCCCTGGATAGAAACAACTATAGACCAGTCTCCTTGCTCCCCTTTTTGAGCAAGGTGATCGAGAGGGCAGTCACTTCCCAACTCCAAGCAGTCTTGGATGAAACCGATTATCTTGACCCATTTCAAACCGGCTTCAGGACAGGATATGGAGTGGAGACTGCCATGGTTGCTCTGACCGATGACCTCCGCCTGAGTATCGACAGGGGTAGTGTGACCTTGTTGGTGCTCTTGGATCTCTCAGTGGCCTTTGACACCATAGATCATGCCATCCTCTTAGATCGCCTGAGGGAGTTAGGAATTGGAGGCACTGCTTTGCAGTGGTTCCGTTCCTTCCTCTCGGGCAGATCTCAGAGGGTGAGGCTCGGGGACAGTTGCTCATCCAAAATTGAGCTTAATTGTGGCATCCCTCAGGGTGCCATCCTGTCCCCGATGCTATTCAATATTTACATGAAGCTGTTTGGTGAGATCATTCAGAGGCATGGAGCTCGGTGTCTTCAGTACGCTGATGACACCCAGATTTACCTCTCCATGACCAGATCATCGACTCGGACTTCAGATGGCGCCTCTCCTCTTGATGACTGTCTTAGAGCGGTAATGGGTTGGATGAGGAAAAACAGATTGAAGTTGAATCCAGACAAAACGGAGGTACTTGCAGTCACAGGCCCGAAACCAGATTTGGGAATACAGTCTCCAGTCCTGGATGGAGTCACACTCTCCTCTAAGGACTGTGTTCGCAGTCAGGGGGTGCTTCTAGATTCATCACTTCACATGACTAGTCAGGTGAATCCGGTGGTCAGGGGCGCCTGTTATCAGCTTCGGCTGATACGCCAACTGCGCCCTTATCTGGACAGAAGGGACCTGGAAGCTGTGGTACACGACCTGGTAACCTCACGTCTGGATTTCTGCAATGCACTCTACATGGGGCTACCCTTGTGCCTAACCCGGAAACTTCATTTAGTACAGAAAATGGCAGCCAGGGTAATTACGGGAACATCAAGGAGGGAGCACATAACACCAGTGCTTAAATCCCTCCACTGGCTGCCAATTAGTTTCCGGGCACAGTACAAGGTGTTGGTTTTGACCTTTAAAGCCCTACATGGCTTGGGTCCATCTTATCTTAGGGACCGCCTCTCCCCATATGATCCCCCCCCGTGCCCTGCGGTCCTCTGGGAGGAATCTGTTACAGCCAATAAAAACTAGGCTGTCCCAGACCTCCCACAGGGCCTTCTCTGCAACCGCTCCCAGACTCTGGAATGGCCTGCCGGATGAGATCCGTCTTACTACCACTGTTGCTGCTTTCAAGAAAGCAGTAAAGACGGATCTTTTTCGGCAGGCCTTCCCGGAATAACTGTCGGCCCACACAGGGGCTCCCCATTGTCTGACTCCTCTGAAAAAATTTTGTTTTTAATTTATTAGTCTAATTAACATTGTATTTTAATTTATTCTTGGTTTAATTTCTATTTTAAGGGGATGGGGTGGGGGGAGGAAGGGATTATGGGGAGAGGGAATGTTTTAATGTCGTTTTGTTTTAAATGCTGCTGTCCCCCGCCCCGATTGCCTAGCAGAGGGACGGGCTACAAATAAAAATTTATTATTATTATTATTATTATTATTATTATTATTATATTTCTGATAATAGTCAGTCATACAAATACATTCCTATCCCAAAAAAACTGTAACTATGACTTTTCCTGGTGACCTTTTGAATCTTAAATTTCTTCAGCCATGGAGAACCCAAGTGCTTCCACTACAAGGACATTTGGTCTCTAGATCATAGTGATGTAACCATGTTTCATCAACAGTGATGTGTCATTCCAAAAAATTATCACTAGATTGCTCAAAATTATGCAAAATCAACTTTGATTTATCCACTTGATTTTACTTCTGGTCAGCATTCAAATATTTCAGCGCCCACTTGGCAGACAGCTTCAGCATGGCTGACTACTCATGAATTATAGACTGAATGCATTTTTGGAATATTTCTAGTGTCTCAGCCATAGTATTACTCAGATTCATTGATCTGCCAAAATCAGGTCATGAACATCCTCAACAATTTCAGAAGCTAACTCTGTTGAAGGCCACCCAGACCTTGCTGCATCTTCAATCCCAAAATCTTCATGCTTAAAGTTGGCACATCATTTTTTTACAGTTGAGTATGATGGTCACTTTGGACCAGGCACTCATGGATTTCATTTAGATTTTTTTTTTTTGCACCAGGCACTCATGGATTTCATTTAGAGTTTTCTTCTGCAAGAACAGGAATGTCATGACAGCCCAGAGTTCGAAGCGATCCCAGCGCCAGCCGATTCAAAGACTGAGGCCGCGGGGGGAAGGAGCCCTCCTTCTCCCCGTGGCCTCAGTCTTTCAATGGGCTGGCGCTGGGATCGCTTCGATCCCAGCACCAGCCGATTCAAAGACTGAGGCCGCGGGGGGAAGGAGCCCTCCTTCTCCCCGCGGCCTCAGTCTTTCAATGGGCTGGCGCTGGGATCACTTCGATCCCAGCGCCAGCCGATTCAAAGATTGAGGCCGCAGGGGGAAGGAGGGCTCCTTCTCCCCACGGCCTCAGTCTTTCAATGGGCTGGCGCTGGGATCGCTTCGATCCCAGCGCCAGCCCATTCAAAGACTGAGGCCACCGGGGGAAGGAGGGCTCCTTCTCCCCGCAACCTCAGTCTTTCAATGGGCTGGCGCTGGGATCGCTTCGAAGACTGAGGTCGTGGGGGGAAGGAGCCCCCGTGACCTCAGTTCAATGGGAGTTCTCCGATCCCAGCACCAGCCCATTGAACAACCGGCCTCCGGCTAAAGGGAAGAATCCTTTTTTCCGGGTGCGTCTTATATGCCGGAGCGCCTTATATGGTGAAAAATACGGTAATATGCCTATACACACCTTGTTGATAATCCAATTTGTAAAGTACAGTATATCTTGCTTGCTTGCAACAAGCTTGCTTCAACCTTAATATGACAAATATTTAAATATAGCTATCATGTCTCTACTTGACCTCCAGGCTAAACATTCCCAGCCCCTTATGGAAGCATCCAAAAATCTAAATGTCTTACTGGGGCATCAGTACTGTGTAATTTAAATTGCTCCATCATATCCTGTTTTTGTTCCTCAAAAAGATTAATTTCAAAACATTTTGATTTATTCACATTAATTTATAGCCAAAGGCTTCACTATACAAATTCAGGATATTATAAAATGCTATAACATTTCTCTGGATTTGTTAGGAGAAGAACAATGTCCTCTGCTATGAAGATGAGTGTCATGTGTAATAACCAAGACACTCAAAGTAATGTCTCTTTTTTTTATCCTACCTATGGTAGATTCTGTAATTTTAGTTGCATATGGCTGTTTAGGCACAAGGTGAGATGAGTTGTGGGTGATCTGATATTAAATCAAAAGAGAATACAGTGGGCCCTCAGTACTTACTGAGGTTTTGTTCCAGGACTCACCTTAGATAGCAAAATCTGTGGATGCTGAAGTCCCATTATATGCAATGCTGTAAAAAAAATGACTCCATGGATGAAGAATCTGTGAATACAGAGGGATGACTTTTTAATCACTCTTGGAGGGGTAGGGGCTCTAGGAGGAAATTACACCCAGTTTTGTTTCACTGATGGAAGTTCTCTGGAGCTGCCAGAGTCTATTGGTTTCTATCCATTATGAATAGTAGCATAAGGTGGTGGTTGTTTTAAAAGTAGATATATAGTATAGTAGTGTGTAAAATCTATCTGCCATGTAGAAGCAAACAACATTTCCCCCATCTTTTGAAACAGATAAGACTATCTTCCATTTTCATTTCATTCTTGGCAGTTAAAGAACTTGAAAATGGATTCCATGCAGTTGCAGCAGATAAAACTGGAACTAAATAACTCAGTATCCTTAATACTGCATTGCCATGCCAGGTGGCCACTGTGATCCAACCTTTCAAATGCAGCAAATATTCTATTCACCACCACCCTACAAATTTAAGACATGATATCTAAAAATCATGAATACAAGCCAAAAAGAAAAAAGTAGGTAAGACCTGAACAGCTACGTAAAAATTCCTAATGAAAACATGAATTGAACTGTCAAACAGGAGATTCAACAGAGCCATGTACTCAGGGAACTGTAACTCCAGTTTAAGCAAATTGAAATATATTACACCTACCATCTGCTGCTTTATCAGCATATAACAAAGTGGTCTCTTGATAAAATAATATCCATTGGCAATTAAGCTTAGTGTACTTTGATCTGAAGCACTCTCCTATAGAACTTCACCTTTTCTACAATTAAAAATCTTTTGGAAAAAAATGAGATGACAAGGTTTTATAATCTGGAATGCATTTGCATACTAACTCTAATACCCCTAAAATGCTGCTTTGAAGTGATGTTTTTTTAAGAGGATGAATTAAGATGGCAAATACACCAACTTGTTTGGAGTGATGGTATTTAGGGGCCAGCATTAATCTGATGCAGGATGATCTTACCATATAATGATTTGACTGACTATATTTTAATTTGCCTATAAGGCATTTTTAAATGAGATACAATTACAGCTAGAATTAACAAAAGGTTAACTTCTTTTTTCACAATAGCAGATTGACCCTGTCACTAGTGGAAACCTGGTGGCATAGTGGTTAAATGCTAATACTGCAACCACAAGATTGTGAGTTCAATCCCAGGGTTTCCAAGGTTGACTCAGCCTTCCAGAGTTAGGGAACCATGGAAACTGTATTTTATTGTGGCATCAGAGTTGTCTGACAGAGAAGGCTCAATGTCTCAGAAAAATAACAGTTCCCATGATTTCCTAGCACTAACCCTAACCCTAAAAGTGGACTGAATTCACACTATTTCTGGCAGTCTGCAACCCCCCTAAGTGCACTGAGCATTTTTGCACATACAGAGGAGTTCCATGCAACACACATCAATCCATGGGCAGAATTTGTTCCCATGTTGGTCAAGCACAAAGATAACAGGGAAACACTTCTGTCATGGTCAGTGATATTATAGGATGTGACTACAATAGACAGGAGATGTTGTGAGAGAGCTATTAACAATGGCCTCCTCCTGAGTCTCTCTGCTAAACAGCTCACAATGAATTCTCCAACTCAGACCCAACTCTAAACTCAAAATTTGTTAGGTGTCATTAGACAATCATTTCTTAGTTCCACCCTAAAGCCCTCAGACCCCACATTTTTAAATTATTTTGTTTGCTCCAGTTTTCAGGGGGGGAAATCATCCAAACTGACCCCAAACTGGCTGCAAGTGTAGGGATTTAGTTCTCCAACCCCCTAGAACAGTAATGGAAAACCTTTTAGAGACTGAGTGCCCAAACTCAGTGGCATTCCTGCACCGGGTATCACTGGGTGCTGGGGTGGGACTTTCAGGGAATAGGACTTTCAGAGGCGAGACTTCTGGGGCAGGACTTCCAGAGCAACAGGACTTCTGGGGGTGGGACTTCCACCTTTGAGGAGGACTTTCAGGGGTGGGACATCTACCTTATAGGGGCAGGACTTCTGGGGGGAAACTCAAGGCACACTCTCTCAGCCTTAGGCTAGCAGTAGCAACCCCCCCCCCCATGAAACTTGCCAAGAAAACTCCATGATAGTTTCACCTTAGGGTTGTCATAAATTGGAAATGACTTGAAGGCACCACACACACACAAGTCATGCTCTCTCAGCCTCAGAGGATAGCAATGGAAATCCCCTTCTGATGAAGCTTGCCCCATGGTAGTTTCACCTTAGGGTCACCAGGAACCACCACTCGGAAGGGAGGGAGGGTGCTCTGGGCCCATACACTGGAAATGACTTGGAGGCACAAGACAACAACAACAAGCATAATAAAGGACAGAAGGCACAGCACAAGAACAAAGAGAGTCAGTGGTCTGAGCATGTGACTCTGGAGACCAGGGCTTGAATCCCAGCTTGGCCATGAAACCCACTGAGAGACCTTGGGCAAGTCACACTGTCTTGGCCTCAGAGGGAAGCAATGGCAAATCTCCTCTGAAGAAACTCACTAGGCCATGAAACCTACTGGGATACCTTGGGCAAGTTGCACTGTCTCAGGCGAAGGCAATGGCAAACCTCCTCTGAAGAAATCTTGCCAAGAAAACCCCATGACAGATTCTCCTTAAGGTCACCATAAATTGAAAACAATTTGGAGGCACACAACAACAGCAACAACAACAACATGGATGGCTTCATTACACTTCACAAAACTACAATTCCAAGAATCCCATAGCATAGCAAGGTGTGGACCTTCCAGCCGGAAGGGGCAAGGCTTCTGGCCATAAGGGGTGGAGCTTCTGGCCAGAAGTGATGGGACTTCCACCCAGAGGCCTGTACATGGCCCCTCCTTGTCATGGCTCAGTTTTGCATGGGAGAAACAGGCCATGGCAAGGAACCGGGCTGGCCGTGTGTGCCTCCCCATCCCTCCTTACCACAGCCCAGTTCTCCCAAGGCAAACTGAATTGTGAAAAGGAGCCAGGCCAAGTGTGCATGCCCCACCCCCACCCCTACTTGCAGTGGCCACTATGTGACCTCAGTGACACCTTCACCAGAGAGAATATGTGTGCCACAGGTTCGCCAACATGGCCCTAGAGCCACACATACCTTCAAACCAAAAACATGACTACAAAATAGCCAAAATAACCAAAAGTGACACAACATAATTTCTCCCATGCTAAAGTGTTATCATGTGGCCCACTGGGGGATTAATCACTGGGAACCTGTTGGGGCCTTACATCTTCATAAATGGACTTGAGTCTGCATGAAACAGAATTGCACAGTTACATAACAGGCTGCTGTTATATTATTACACAACAAAGCCAACAAAGTACCTATGGGGTTTCCAGCCTTTAGGGTTTTTTTGGGGGGGGGTTCCAGGCACAAAAGAAACACAATAAAAACACTGGTAGAATGAACAAAAAGGATCTGTGAACCCCACTTCCTGGAAGATGAATTGAAACACCTAAACAGGGCTTTACAGGCTAATGGTTACTCCAGTACAGATATCAGAAGAGCTGCCAGACCCTGAAATAACCATAAGAGTGGAGACATTAAAAAAAAAAAAAAAACACCCAAAGGGAAGGTATTTTTACCATACATGAAAGGAGTCACAGACAGAACAGGGAAACTGATGAGGAAACACAACCTCCAAATGATCTACAGACCAACCAAGAAAATCTAGCAAATACAGTGCTCAGCAAAGGACAGGCGAGACCCTCCCACGGCTGCAGGGGTCTACCACATACCATGCAGCTGTGGACAAGCATACATAGGGACCACAAAATGCAGCATTCAAACATGAATCAAGGAACATGAGAGATACTGGAGGCTAGGTGAGCTAAAAAAAAATCAACAGTACAGAACATGTTATAAACCAAACTGGACATAAAATGCTATTTGAAAATACTGAAATTCTGGACCATGCCAACAGTAAACAAAAGTAAACAAAGTTTGTCTATCAGTCCTGAAAAAAACACCAAAATCAAGACCCAGCAAATGCAAGTGAAAAACCACCCAGAGTCAGGGGTTTTTCCAGCAGACAATGGATGATTAATTAAATAGGCACAAATCTTCCTCGCATATCCTCCCACCCTGAGGCCTTGCCATTCAACAACTGAACAACAGATTAACATGTAAATAATCACTCCTGCCAACCTAGGGTCACACACTCTACACACACACACACACACAAACACACACACACACACACCCCACGTACTTCCATGCCAGCATTCTCTGAAGATGCCAGCCACATAACAGGTTGCTGTTACATTATTACACAACAAAGCCAACAAAGTACCTATAGGGTTTCCAGCCTTTAGTTTTTTGTGGGTTTTCCAGGCACCAAAGAAGCACAATAAAAACACTGATAGACTTGAATAAACTCTTCAAGAACATGGCCTCATAGACCAAAATAACCCACAAAAAACTAAGGATGTGGGCCATGAAAGCCTTCAACTTCACATTGCTCAGAAGGAATTTGCCATTGCCACCCTGAGATCATATGACTTGCCCAAGGACATCCACTGGGTTTACATGTCTCAGCTGGTCTCCAGAGTCATAGCCCAATGTTCAATCCACTGTACCATGCTGGCTCTCCTGACCATGCCTGTCTTAAAAGAAGGAGGGGAGAAAAAAGCAGAAGAAATGGAAAGCAAAGGGTAGAAACACAAATGGAGAAGAAACAGATATAGAGAGTTGGAGAAAGAAAATAATATTTGTGGTGCTGTGGCTTGCCACAAAATTTGTATGGCAAATAGCATTTAATGGTAGCAACACTGCCCAGCCTTAGAAGTGAGTGTTTCTCTCTGGGAACACCAAAGGCTGGACAAATGGATCTTGTAGGGCCCATGCTGTATGCCAGCTACCCTGTGACCACTCCTCTGTAGGGAGAAAAGTTTGAAAATCCACCAATTCTGATTCCAACTCCAAGTTTGCCTCCCTGTTTTATAATTTCAAAACTTAACCTATTAATTGCAAACATGGAGCTATCATCATTTCTTGTTACTGAAGTGTTTTTTTTTTCTGAATCACTGAAGTGGAAAAGGATTCAACTGTCCTTGCTAAAAGCCATTATGTTAGCAGGATCTATCATTAAAAGGAAGCTGAAGGAGATGGAAGCCAGCTTTTGAATAAATGGATGTTTTCCACTTAACATTTATTATATTCCTCCGGTACATTTATGATAAAGGCTGCTTATTTAGTGTCAATACCCAAATAACTGCACTTGGGTGATGAATCCTATGCTTGTCACCTAATAAAGGATGATCAAGGAAGAGCTGCAATCAGCTGACCAGTACACTGGATTCCTCTACTGAATTTGTGATGGATGAGGCTATTGTCAGCTTTTGTTTATTAAAAACAGGTTTTTATAGACGACATGCCAATCACTCCAAATATGGTTACAAATAGCACTTGGATTGGCATGTTAATGATCACAGGAGACTGATATAAATGTCATGAACTATTGGGGAAGAATAAACTGAGCACTAATACTTCTCCTCATCTGTTCCCAGTGTGTACAGATAAAAAATTTTATCACACCAAACAGTATGGTGGTTTGCATGAATTATTAAATCATATGCATACAAGAGGGTTAGTATTTAAACAGGAGGACTTACTGAGGATTATCATAACTGACAATGAGTAGAACTTGCGAAGTCCAGCTATAAGTCAAGAGACTAATGTGTATGATTACTTTTAATTTGTATGGCAATTTGTGAGTTATTAATTTATAACACTTTCAGATATTGCCATAGGGGAGCTGAATGTACAATTAGTCTTCCAGTGTGCATATGTCAAGAAAGGATAATAAATGGCAAAGATAGGGTGTTATTTATACCCACATCTTGTAGCTTTTAAAAAAAGGCCCAACTTCATTGCAATCAGATGTTTAGCTCAAACGTTCAGTTTAAAATGACTGCAACATCTGTCCTGATATGTTGAACCTGTGCCACGTTTTGGCTATAAAACAAGATTTTATTCCTGATGTTTCACCAGCATCTGTGGCTGGCATCTTCAAAGAATGCTGGCATGGAATTGAGTGGGATATATATAATGTGACCCTTGGTTGAGAGAAGGTGATTTACATGTTAATCTGTGTGTCGTTGAATGGCAAGGCCTCAGGGTGGGTATAAATAAAGCCCATTTGGAATACTGGTTTTCATTTCAGTTCATAAGGCCTATGACATTTTAAATAATACATTCAGCCAATTATTTATTCAAGCCCTTGCAATGTGCCAATATGTGCTAAGAGCAAGCTGTGTTTTTGAGTATTCTACACTAGGAAAACTAGAGAAAATGAACACAAGCCTCAGAGCTTATGATTTTTTAGTGCTGCTTTTAGGGATGGGACCCCATTAGCACTGCTTGGCAGTGGTAAAATATGGATTGTAGGATTTATCCTACCATTAGATAAATTGAGGTCACCTAAAGCAGAAGAGTTTTGGTGTCATGAAAATACAGAAAATTGGTAGTTATTTAATGTACTGTTACAGTATTGTTCTGCTGGCAAGGAAAGCAACATATATCTCCTAGCTTTTCTGCCGGAAGCAAAAAACAAAACAAAACCAAAAAAAAGAGAGGATGCCAGTAGGGGCTTTGCCTTAAGCAGCAAAATACAGTGGGCCAATCATAAGAGATTTTTACTTCTTTATGTATAGTGTTCAACTGGGACAACTATTCACACTATATTAATGAAAATATTAAAGCACTCTCTCTCATAGTATTTGGGGTCACCAGAAAGAAGTAGCCAGAAAACCAATATGCATAATCCAGATCACTCTGATGACTGCATTTTCATTTTTATTAAATTCAGGGAAGGGGAGAAATTTAAATTGCAATAGATGATCTCCTTATAATAATAATAATAATATTTTTTTTATTTATAGCCTGCCCCTCTGCTCAGCAATCGGGGTGGGTTACAGCATATTAAAACATACAAAGTTAAAAACATTCCCTCATCCCTCAATCTAACCCTCCCATCCCATTAAAACAAGATTAAACTATTGAAGAGTTAAAATACAATAATACAATTAAAACAATAAAACAACAAAACAACAATAGAGCAGGCAGCAATGGACAGTAGGGCGGGCAGCAGCAGGGGGAACAAATGAAAACCATCTCCCCTGAGCCAAAAGGTTATTCTGGGAAGGCCTGCTGGAAGAGATCCGTCTTTACTGCTTTTTTAAAATCAGCAAGGGTGGTAATAAGATGGATATCATCCGGCAGGCCATTCCATAGTCTGGGAGTGGTCACAGAAAAGGCCCTCTGGGAGGTCTGGGACAGCCTAGTTTTTATTGGCTGTAACAGATTCCTCCCAGAGGACCGCAGGGCATGGGGGGGAACGTATGGGGAGAGGCGGTCCCTAAGATAAGATGGACCCAAGCCATGTAAGGCTTTAAAGGTCAAAACCAACACCTTGTACTGTGCCCGGAAACTAATTGGCAGCCAGTGGAGGAATTTAAGCACCGGTGTTATGTGCTCCCTCCTAGATGTTCCTGGAATTAATCTGGCTGCCATATTTTGCACCAGTTGCAGTTTCTGGGTTAGGCACAAGGGTAGCCACATGTAGAGTGCATTACAGTAATCCAGACGTGAAGTTATCAGAGCATATACCACATTTTCCATATCCATCATGTCCAGATAAGGGTGCAGTTGGCGTATCAGCCAAAGCTGGTAACAGGCACTCCTGACCGTCGCACTCACCCGACTAGTCATGTGAAGTGAAGAGTAGAGGAGTACCCCCAAACTGCGAACACAGTCCTTAGAGAAGAGTGTGACTCCATCCAGAACTGGAGACTGTATTCCCAAATCTGGTTTCGGGCCTGTGACTGTAAGTACCTCCATTTTGTCTGGATTCAATTTCAATCTGTTTTTCCTCATCCAATCCATTACCACTCTGTGACAGTCATTGAGAGGAGAGATGCCATCTGAAGTCTGAGCCAATGATCTGGTCATGGAGAAGTATATCTGCGTGTCATCAGCGTACTGATGATACCGCGGTCCATGCCTCTGAATGATCTCACCCAGCGGCTTCATGTAAATGTTAAATAACATTGGGGACAGGATGGCGCCCTGAGGGATGCCACAATTAAGGTCTATTTTAGAAGAGCAACTGTCCCCGAGCCTCACCCTATGGGATCTGCCCAAGAGGAAGGAACGGAACCACTGCAGAGCAGTGCCTCCATTCCTAACTCTCTCAGACAATCCAAGAGGATGGAATGATCTATTGTATCAAAAGCCACAGAGAGATCCAAGAGCATCAACAGGGTCGCACTGCCCCTGTCGATGCCCAGGCGGAGGTCATCGATCAGAGCAACCATGGCTGTCTCAACTCCATATCCTGTCCTGAAGCTGGTTTGAAATGGATCAAGAAAATCAGTTTCATCCAAGACTTGGACTTGGGAAGCAAGTGCCCTCTCGATCACCTTGCTCAAAAAAGGGAGCAAGGAAACTGGTCTGTAGTTGTTTCTATCCAGGGGGTCCAGGGAAGGTTTTTTCAAGAGAGGCCTAACTGCCGCCTCCTTTAAAGAAGATGGTACGTTACCTTCCCTGAATTATGCATTGATTGTGTCCCGAAGGAACACCTTCAACACGTCCCCCCCCCCCCCCGGGACGACCAGCCATGATGGACATGGATCGAGGGGGCAAGTCGTCTTCCTCACCCTTCCAAGAAGCTTGTCCATGTCATCAGTACTCACAGATTGTAATTGATCCAGTAAATTGCCATCAATGGAGTTGCTGGATATATCTACGGATTCTGCCAAAACACAGGCATCCAAGTCGGCTCTTATCCAAGAGTTTTTATCTGCAAAGTGGGTGTTAAATGCCTCACAGCAGGCCATTGTTGGGTTAAGTAGGGGATTTGGTGCAGGTGGAACCTTTGTCAGCTCCCCCACCACCCTAAATAGCTCTGCCGGGCAGGACTTTGCAGATGCAATACGTGCAGAACAGAAAGATTTCTGCACTGCACGTAAAGCCTCCCTATAGGAATCAAGGTGCTTCCTAAGGTGAGTTCCGTCAGATGAGAGATGAGTCCTTCGCCATTCGCACTCTAGTCATTGTCTGGCTTGCTTCATCTTCCTAAGCTCCTCCATATACCAGGGCTTAAGGTTTGAACTGGACCAGAAAGGACGCTTGGGAGCGATTGTGTCGATAGCCTTGGTAAGATCGGTGTTCCAGGTGTCCACCAAGGCTTCAACAGAATCACTGGCGTTGCCAACCATTAAACCCTCTAAGGGTTTCTGGAAACCAATTGGTTCCATTAGCCTTCAAGGGCAGACCAATCTAATGGGTCCGCCACCCCCGGGGGGGTGGACAGTAGCTCTTAGTTCTGCCTTGATCAGGAAATGATCCATCCATGACAATGCGGAGGTTTCTATAACCTCCGCCCACGGATATTCCTGTTTGATACTAAAGACTGCATCAAGGGTATGACCAGCACAATATGTGGGCCCGTCAACCAGTTGGGATAGGCCCATGTTTGTCATGGTCTCCATGAACTCCCAAGCCACGCCAGTTAGATCTTGTAAGCTGGTTTTGAGTGGAATGTTAAAGTCGCCCAAAACTAAAAGTCTGGGTGACTCCAACAGCAACTCAGAAACCAGGGCAGTCAGCTCAGTCAGGGAGTCTGTTAAGCAACGGGATGGCCAGTATACCAACAGAGTCCCCAAACTATCCCTGGTTTTCAGGCTAAGGTACATACACTCAATGTAAGTCATTTTCCAGATAGGCTTCCTGATCAAGGTCAGGGTGTTCCTATAAACCAAGTCTCTTCACTCTCTTTCTGCACCTCATAATGTGTGTTTTCTTCATGCACATTCTCCAGTCTTTGTCCTGCATTGTAGCATATCACCTGTTCTTGACACTCTGATAAAATGGCAGCTTTTCTATTTGCTTCCTAGAGGTCTCCTCCTTTGGAGATATTCAAACAGATGCTGGATGGCCATCTGTTGTGATTGCATTGATTGCATGGCAGGAGTTGGACTGGATGGCCCTTGGGGTATCTTCCAACTCTAGCATTATTTGATTCTAGGTCTAATTGCCTCTCATTGTACAACTGTGCAATGGAATTCTAAACACCACACTCAACTGAAACCTCACAGATTGTTACATATGCTTATATGCCTCCAGATTCCACCCACAATGTGCCACCAAATCCATTGTTTATAGCTCAGTCCTCTGATACAACCACATCAGCTCAGAATCATGAGACAGAGTCTCAAAACTTTTAGATTTACAACAGGCATTCTCAAGCTACAATACTCTCTTAAGTAGGGGACGTTGCAGACAGGCCCAAAGGGCTGGCCTGGGGTGAAGTTGGGGCAGAGCAGCTGCACGGCCGCCACCCCAACCCCAGCCCAATGCTGTCCTGATGGCATGCGCCAGTACACATGGTGTGTGGCATTAGGACATGCTGTGCAAAAAGGGGGCAGAAGAGCCGCCTTTTCTTCCTCTAAAAGGAGTGGCATTTTGCTGCTTTTTTAGGGGTGGCAAAAGGGAGGATTGGGGCCATGTTGTGCGGTTGCTGCAGCCCCAATCCACCACTCCCCAAGGTAGCCCTTTGCCTCTCCAAACAGGCCATCTGCATCGGCCCTAGGTAAACAACAAATTGAGAAGGGTAGGCAGGAACCATGTACTAGAAGACAGCCAAAACACAAAATTACAGAATGCCATAGTGGTCATCTATAGTCCCTAGCTGAAAGCATTCAAACTCATTATCAGCAAGCTACAACTCATGTTGGAGAATAACAAAGCCTTCTTACAAAGTGAAATCAAAGGCTTTCATGGCTGGTCTCCATAGTTTTCTGGGGTTTTCTGGTCTGTGTGGCCATGTTCTGGAAGAGTTTATTCCTGATGTTTCACCTGCATCTGTGGCAGGCATCTTCAGAGGGTTGGTGGCATGGGAATATGTGGGGTATATATATTTGTATGACACTTGGTTGGGAAGAAGTGATTTACATATTATTCTGTGTGTTGGTTTGTTGTTGAATTGAAAGGCCTCAGGGTGGGAGGATACATGTGTCTATTTAATTAGTAATCCATTGTTTGTGGGGAAACCTCCTGACCATGGGTGGTATTCATCTGCATATATTGAGTCTTGAAATCCACAAGCACTTGGACAACTTTAACATGAAAGAAGAAACACTGAAAGTAAACAAATGGCCTCTACAAACCAACCCAAAGGGCCGGCCTGGAGGCAGAGATGGGGCATGGCAGCCACACCCTGGCTGCCCCAACCCCACCCTGATGGCGTCCTGACGCACTGTGCCAGAAGGGGTGATGAAGAGCCATACACTGGCTCTTAATGCACCCTTTTGCCGCCCCTGAAAGGAGCAGCATTTTGCCGCTCTTTTTGGGGCAGCAAAAGGGAGGATCGAGGCCATGGCATGGGGTAGCTGTGTCCCCGATCTGCCGCTTCCCGGGGTGGCTCTATGCTGCCCGTCTGCAGCCCCCCAAACTTTCTTACCGGTCCTGAAGAACACCAAAATCAAGACTCAATACATGCAGATGAATACCACCCAAGGTCAAGGTTTCCCCTGCAGACAATGGATTCATAATTAAATATATATTAAATATGGTATGATATAAGATAAATGTGATATTTGCCATCCTATACCAGCAATGCCCGTCTACATTGTACAAACAGGACATAATATACAGAATAGGATTAATGGACACAAATCTGGCAGTACTCAAAAACCAATTGGATAATATCCCAACCTCCTTGGGCACATAGCAAGAGATTTACAGGTTGTCATCCTTGAACAAGAAAATTACAAAGGGAGATTATGAAGAGAAAATACTGAATTGAATTATATTCACAAATTTCAATCCATTAGCAGATATATGAACAAGGACAGCAGATTCATGGCACACTACATATATCAATAGAAGAGTTCTTATGACAGAAGGAATCTTCTCAGAAGACTTTTGAATGCTGGGAAACTGACTTTTGGTAAGAAGATTTATTGCTTTCGCACATCAACACTAGCTGACTACTGTAAAGATCTGAAAGACTTGTATCATCTTACTCAGCCCTTTGAAAATTTAGGGCATCTTTCTGAATCCTATTACATTCTGTTCCACTCCCACTGGTATCAGCAACTCAGTTTAGGCCTTCAAAGAAGTAACTGTGTCAGTGCCTTCCTGCATAAAAAGGAGGAAAGAAGGGGAAAGAAAAAAATGAAAAGAGAAAAGTGCACATCCAATTAGTAACTGGATTTGGCACCTATTATGTAATAGAAAATACAATATTATATCCATTTACTTGGAAATAAGCTGTATTGAACTGAATGAGTCTTACTTTTGAGTAGGCATGCCCAGGACTATAGTAATAATTTTAATTACAAAAATACTTATTATTGCACTGATTTTGTGTCAGTATCAATGTATAGCTCTTAAAAAGAGAAAAGTTTCAGTTGTCTTACTGTTTCCAGTAACTATATTTTATTAATGTTCCATTGGTTTAAAAATCTTTATGTCTATATAAACATCTTTAAAAAATATTTATAAATAGGTTATTTTTTTCCACAACTGCTGATGTGTGTCCTTGAACTCCTCTAAATAGGGCTCCTCTAAATAGGGCTTACTGGCATCCCAAATGGTATCAACCACATAAAAAATGTATCCGAGCTTGCTGTAACTACAAACCAAGAACATTTGATACAGGGATTTTTATATAACAAGATGTTAAAAGCAATCCTTGAGCAATCTGTAATGGTATTTGCTTACTTGTTCATGGGGGGGGGGGGGGGTTAATGCTTTTCCTTGTAGTTGTACAGTAGTCTCTAAGTCATTCTAGCTAAATCAAATTAAAGTAGCATCTTTTACATTTCGGAAGTGTTCAGTGGTCTTTAATGGTGTTATTCTACAGGGTCTCTGTATGTGAATTTTAGTTTCCTGCCATTTCTTTAAAGAGTCCAGCTGGATCACAGGAAAGGCTTATCTGGTTCCATATTTTGCTGTCACACAATGGATGACCAAATACATCTGGAAAACCCAGATGTAACCTTGACATAAGACATAACCTTGATAGCACCATCTATCTTGTGACAAGTATTTGGTATTACAGAGGCCAATCCTTCTGTTACCTTCAATAATATATAACTAGTAAAATTTGTATCAATCAATACCCTGATTCATCTGACCATGGGGTCAGATGAACAGTTGCATATATTACATGAATAATTAAAGTTGCTTTCTCCCTGTATTCAACCATCTTGAAGTGTTGAAAAGATGCTATTCTATGGGGAAAAAAGCAATTATTGTACAAAAATATTTTCTGTGCAAAAGAGGGATGTATATATGGGGTTGTTAAAATATATTTTTCTCTGGAGAATAATTCCTGTACAATGTGTTATGGTGTCAAGCAACAGGAGAAAAAGGGGGAAATTCTCCCTGGTCTATTATTTCTCCTGATAACGTTTGCCAGTTGTGGCGGGACCCAGGAGGAAGCTGAGGAGGAGGTTGCTCAGCCCACTCCCTCCACCACCACCACTCCAGCTGTGGCGAGGCCTGGGAGGAAGCCAAGGAGGAGGCTGCTCAGCCCACTCTCTTCACCACCATCACTCCAGCTGCAGCAGGGCCTGGGAGGAAGCTGAGGAAGAGGCTATTTAGCCTACTCCCTCCACCACCATCACTCCAGCTGCAGCAAGGCCCAGGAGGAAGATGAGGAGGAGGCTATTAGCCCACCCCTTCCATCATCATCACTCCAGCTGTAGCAGCAATAGCAGCAGTGGCAGCTCTCTCACAACACCGCTTGAATTCCTCGGAGCTAGAAAAGAAGCTCTTTTTATTCTTTCCCAAGCACCGCAGGTTAGATGTTGCTTCTTACAGCAATCTGTCTGCGAACTGTGGGACTAATTAAAAAAAAAAATCAAATGGACGGTAATGGGGAGAACCAGTAGAGGAAACACTGGGAGTGATGATTGAGGTTGTGCAGGGCAGAGGAAGATATGGCAACATCAGTGTGGAATTTTGTTACAAAAGAAGGCAACCTTGATGTTTGAAAGCAATCCCACCTTCACTTCACTCTGTTGGCGTAGTGGTTAAATGCCTGTACTGCAGCCACTCACTCACAGACCACAAGGTTGCGAGTTCAATACCAGCCAGGGCTGAGGCTCGACTCAGGCCTGCATCCTTCCGAGGTCGCTAAAATGAGTACCCAGATTGTTGGGGGGCAATCAGCTCACAGTTGTAAACCGCTTAGGCATCCCATGCATGATATGAAGCGGTATATAAATGAAGCTGCTTTTTTTTGCTTTTTTTGTTGTGCAAAATAGGCTGGGAAGCTTACCAACCATGCCACAGAACCTTACCTTGCTCCTCTGTAATGCCATGTCAGTAAAAAATAAAACCCACATCATCCATGATCTTCTCATGGATGAAGAAGCCGACCTGGCTTGTTTCACAGAGACCTGGCTGGGGGGTGATAGTTTCATCACTTAGAATTAAGCTCTCCCAGCCAGGTACTCTGTTAGTGAGCAGGCAAGGGAAAGTGGGTGAGGGGGTTGAGTGGCTTTGGTTCATAGAGATAACCTCACCTTGACTAGGATACCTATCTGGAAAATAGACAGCTTCAAATGTATGTACCTAAGCCTGAAGACCAGGGATAATATAGGGATTCTGTTAGTATACCATCCACCCTGTTGCTTAACAGACTCCCTATCCAAACTGACACAGCTGGTCTTGCAATTGCTGTTGGAGTTGCCCAGACTTTTAGTTCAACATCCCACTCAAGACCAGTCTAACAGGTGCGGCTCAGCAGTTCATGGATTCCATGACAGGCATGGGCCTATCCCAATTGGTTTCCAGGCCAATGCACTGTGCAGGTCATACTCTCAATGTGGTCTTATTATGGAGCAGGCGTATCCATGGGCAGAGGTAATAAATGCCACTGCACTGTCATGGATGGATCATTTCCTGGTCAGGGTTGGAATGAGAGCCACTGTCCGCCCCACTAGGGGTGGAGGCCTATTAGAATGGTCCACCCTCAAAGGCTAATGGAACCAATTGGATTCCAGAAAGCCTTAGAGGGTTTGATGGTTGGTAATGATGGCAATTTTGTCAAAGCTTTGGTTAATTCCTGGAACACCGATCTTACCAAGGCTATTGACACAATCACTCCCAAGCGTCCTTTCCAGCTCGCTTCTAATCATCAATCATGGTATACGGAAGAACTATGGAAGATGAAACAGGTTGGACAATGACTAGAGTGCATCTGGCAGAAAACCTGACTTATCCAACAGAACTCATCATAGGAAATTTCTTTGTTCCTATCGAGAGGCAATGTGTGCAGTGCAGAAATCTTTCTCATCCACACATATTACACCTGCAGAGTCACATCCGGCAGAACTGTTTAGGGGGTAAGGGAACTGACACAGGTTCTACCTGTGCAGAACCCTTTACTTAACCCAAGAACAGCCTGTTGTGATGCTTTAAACAACTACTTTGCAGATAAAATCTCTCTGACAAGAGCCGATTTGGATGCTGGGATTACAGCAGAATCGACTGATGAGGTGTCCAGTAAACCCACTTTAGAGATTAAACTGGATCAATTTGAGCTGGTAACAATGACGTGGACAAGATCCTTGGAAAAGTAAAGAAGATGACGTGCCCCTTTGATCCCTGCTCATCATGGCTGGCTGTCCAGGGGGGTGATGTCTTGATGGCATTTCTCAAAGATGTCATCAATGCATCCCTTAGGGAAGGCTTTGTTCCAGCATGTTTAAAGGAAGCAGTCATTAGGCCACTCCTGAAGAAGCCTTCTCTGGACCCCCTGGATCTGAAAAACTATAGGCTGGTATCACACCTGCCATTCTTGAACAAGGTGATCAAGTGGGCCATCGCCTTTCAACTCCAAGTGATCTTGAATGAAACCGATTATCTAGAGTTCCATTTCAAACCGGCTTTAGGAAGGAATATGGGGTGGAGACTGTCATGGTTGCTCTGGCTAATGACCTTCATCTAGGCATTGACAGGGGAAGCGTGACCCAGTTGGTGCTTCTGGACCTCTCAGTGGCTTTTGATACTATAGATCATAACATCCTCTTGGAACACCTGGGAGAGCTAGGAATTGGAGGCACTGCATTGCAGTGATTCTGTTCCTTCCTCTCAGGCAGATTCCAGAGGGTGATGCTTAGGGACAGTTGCTCTTCAAAAACAGAGCTTAATTGTGGCATCCCTCAGGGTGCCATCCTGTCCCCGATGCTATTTAATATTTACATGAAGCCACTGGGGGAAATTATCCGTAGACATGAGGCGGGGTGTTAGCAGTATGCTGATGACACCCAAATATATTTCTCCATGTCTTGGTCAGCAGCCATGATGGAAAATGGCAATTTTCCACTCAATCATTATCTTGAGATGGTAATGGACTCAATGAGGAAAAACCGACTTAAGCTGAATCCAGACAAAACGGAGGTACTCACAGTAGGGGCCCTTAAATCAGGTATTGGGTTGCAATCTCCAGTCCTGGATGGGGTCACACTCTCCTCTAAGGACTGTGTTCGCTGTCTGGGGGTGCTCATAGACCCGTCGCTTCACATGATAGAATGCGACAGTCAGGAACGCCTGTTATCAGCTTTGGCTGATACGCCAGCTGTGCCTTTTCCTGGAAACAAAGGACCTAGAAACTGTAGTGCATGCACTGGTAACCTCATGACTCAATTTCTGCAATGCACTCTACATGGGGCTACCCTTATATGTATTTCAGAAACTACAACTGGTACAAACTATGGCAGCCAGGTTGATCACTGGTAAATCTAGGATTGATCATATTACACCTATTTTGAAATCTCTTCACTGGCTGACTATTGAGTTCCAAGCATAGTATAAGGTGTTGGTGATTACCTTTAAAGCCCTACATGGCCTGGGTCCAACCTATCTAAGGGATCACCTCCTTCCCTACAATCCGCTCCACACTCTCAGGTCCTCTAGGAGGAATTTACTGCAACCTATGAAAACCAGATTAATGCTAACCTCCCAAAGGACATTTTCTGCTGCCGCTCCCAGATTATGAAACGCCTTGCTGGAAGAGATCCATCAAATAACCAACTTGGACAGCTTTAAAAAAGCTGTCAAGACGAATCTCTTCCAGCAGGCCTTCCCCAAATAGATCAGTCCAACTGACTTTGTGCTCTCCCCACTTTATACATCCACTATTGTTCCAGAACAATTGCTATTTTAATACTAAGTTATTATTTTAGTATTGTATTTAATTCTTTTAAAGGGGGTGGTGTTTATTATTATTATTATCATTGTTTTATTGTAGGGTATGTTTAATTTAAATTTATTTTACTCTATGTAAGCCGCCTTGATTGTCATGGCAGAAAGGCGGGATACAAGGATAAAGTTGTATTATTATTATTATTATTATTATTAGGAAACATATTTTTTTATTTTGGACCTGGGAATTAATAATGAATATGCTTTCTGTACCTAGTGTATACATTCTGAAAAGCACAAACCTAGTTTGAATGTGAAATGTGAATTCATTGTGCTTGCCTCTGGAGATCAATTAGAAGAATATATTTCTCTGACATTTTTTTTTAAATTAACATTCACAACAAAATAATATTTGGCCTAAATCCAATTGCTATTCCCACCAATCTAGAATAATTGACTCTGCTGATGAATGTTTAGTCAACACTTATGCAAATTCCAACTGTAGATGGGATTAGCAATTGGATTTAGGCCTTTGAAACCAATTCTTCATCAAAAGGTACAAGAAGCCTCCTGGAGTAAGAGAAAGCATCTACTCAGCCCACAGCTGACATCAAGATTCAGCAACATTGGGCATGTATTGAAGTACACTCCTAAGGACCAAGGTCCCCATCCCATTTTTGATCACAAAAGCTCATTGTCTACTTTCCTCCTTCTTGATCTTGCTGCCTACTTACTCACCCTTTCCAAACATGAGGAAAATAAAAAGAAAGAAGATCTTCACTGCCCTCTTATTGTACACATTGATACCCAAAGGGAGAAGAATGGATGAGCAGTAATGGAATTGGTGGGAGGTATGATAGGTAGCTTGACTACCCCAACACCCCAAAAAGATATGGTGATAGCTAAATCACTGCTGCCCCCAGGGCCATCTTAATAGTGAGAGAACAGATAGTGTGGTCCTTGGACAGTTGTGAAGACAGACAAACAAGTCAAGCTCTTAGTGTTGAACTGGGAGCAGATGAATACAAATTCCTATTTTTCTCTAAGTAATAGAATGTCTTGACATCTTGGCTCCTTCTGATGATATTCTAATCAAGACTGGAAATGTGTTGTTGTTGTTGTTGTTTTAAGTGAACACTCATCTCTCAGCTATCTGACTTTTCCCCAATTTATTTGGTATTGTCTTTCCTTATAGTTAATTTTTTTTAATTTATATATTGCATTGTTACATGGATTTTGTATTATTTTAGACCATGTTTAGACCATAAGTATTTTGCAAGAGAGAAAGTTGGAATTAATACATATGTAATGTCCCTAGTCTTCCTCAAGACTGCCTTTTATACAAACAAACAAACAAAAAAGAATTCCAGCCTCTTTTCCTCATGGTGCAAGATACAGAAAAGAAAGGAGGGAATCAGTCAGACCTCCTTTTTCATTCTCTTCCCACATGGATCTGAAATGGCAGGAGAGCATCTGTTTTATAATGGTTTCTCTAGCTTTTGCTAGAAGAGGTATTGAATTAGTTCTTCAGCTGGAGCTGGATTTTGGGCAACAAGGACAGGTGCCTGGCTCTTTTTTTAACCATTTTATCCTTCCAAATGTAGCAGCTGGACAATGTTTGGCATGAGAGTTTGCTTTTATGAAGAGGAGAGGGAAGATATGTCTCACCAGAAAAAGGATAGACAAAATCACAGACAAAATGAAACACTGTTCCACCTAACCCTCTTTCCCATTGTTATATATAAAATGTTCGGGTGAAAGAACATTTCACATTTCAAAAAAAGGGCAGGGATGCTCTATGGAGAAAAAAAGAACATATTACAAGAACAAGAAGAAACAAAAAAGATGCTGGAGGCAATACACAGGAGAGTTATACAAAAGTGATGAAACAATGAATGATATTTAGAATGAGGAGCCATATGAAGATGAACCTCAAATTCTAAGAAGTGAAGAGGAATCTACAATAAAAGAAAAGGGAAAAAATAAATCACTGGGAACACATGATATTCCAATTGAACTGCTACAGTGCCTACAGACAGATGCAACTTTAGTGCTAACTGAAATATGCCAAACAATATGGAAAACAAAGCAGTGGCCAACAAACTGGAAATTCTTGATATACATACCAATCCAAAAGAAAGGTGATACAAAAGACTGCAGCAACTATAGTGTAATAGCACTAATCTCACATGCAAGCAAAACAATGCTCAAAATTTTGCAGCATAGACTCCAAGCATACATGGAGAGAGAAATTCCAGAGGTGCAAGCAAGATTCAGAAAAGGAAGGGGTACTAGGGACCACATTGCAAACATACAATGGGTAATGGAGCACACCAAAGAATAAAAAAAAATGAGCATGTGTTTCATAGACTACAGCAAAGCATTTGATTGTATAGATCATGAAAAATTATGGAATGTACTGAAAGACATGGTGGTGCCACTACATCTGATAGTCTTGATGAGGAATCTGTACCAAGGACAAGAAGCCACCATCAGAACAGAATTCAGGGAAACAGAGTCAGGCAAGGCTGCATCCTATCACCTTATTTGTTTAGCTTATATGCTGAAAACATCATAAGAAAATCAGAATTAGAATCAGAAAAAGGAGGAGGAAGCAACATTGACAACCTAAGATATGCAGACAAAACCATAATATTAGCAGAAGATGTTCAGGAATTGGAACAGTTAATAAGAAAGGTCAAAGATGAAAGTGAAAAGGCAGGTCTGATGCTGAACATAAAGAAAACAAAAATAATGACCACAGAAGAAATACACAAATTCAATCTAGACAATGAGGAAATTGAAATAGTTAAAGAATTCTCATATCTAGGATCAAACATTGACCAGAATGGAGACCACAGTCAAGAAATAAGAAAAAGACTAGGAATGGGAAGGGCACCTATTAAAGAACGGGGAAAAATATTGAAGAGCAAAGACATACAACTGAGCACTAAAGTCAGAATCGTTCAGGCCATTGTATTCCCAATTACCATGTACAGATGCGAGAGCTGGACAGTGAAGGAAGCAGACAGAAAGAAAATCAACTCATTTGAAATGTGGTGCTGGAGAAGAGTACTTAGAATACCATGGACAGCCAAGAAGACAAACAAATGGATTCTTGAACAGATCAGACCAGGGCTCTCCTTGGAAGCAAAAATGATCAAGTTGAGACTATCATACTTTGTCCACATAATAAGAAGGCAGGGATCACTAGGAAAAACAATAATGCTAGGAAAGCATTAGAAGAAAAGAGGAAGACCACAAACCAGATTGATAGAATCAATCAGGGGGGTTATGGGCAAGGGCTTACAGGATCTGGGCAAGGCAGTAGATAGGGATTCTTGGAGATCTTTCTTCCACAGGGCTGCCATGAGTCGGAACCAACTCAAGGGCAACTAACAAGAACAACAATGTGAAATAAAGATTAGTAAGCAGAGCAAAGTAAATACAATATTCATTGTTTCATTGTGAACATTATATTTCCTTTGCTCCACAGGGGTAGCATTTGAAATTTTAAAAAATGTATTTATTCATTTATAAGCCAAGCCAAAGCAGAGGTTACATACTGGTGATACAGTTGGTTTGGCTTTGCCTCTTCTCTTTAAAAAGCACAATATGAGGGCCCAGATTCTCCATTTATTATTCACCTCATCCACTACCACATCACTTACCCCCAAATATCTCACATCTCTCTAGACTTTTTTTATATATATAATACCATGGGGCTCAAACTAGAAGTGCAAGATTTGTGTGAAAAACTGTCAAGAGCTATCCAGAGTTTGGAAATGTATTTTTAAAAGCAATTTGTTACATAACTTGTTATCAAGCTTCAATAAGTAATTTACCAATCTGAGCCTTGCCCCCAAAGGTAACTCATTACATATTATGTGGCTTGCTGCCTTGTTTCACTACATTTGGGGTGGGGTGGGGAGCTGTTAGGATTCACGACCAAATGTTGCTTTTGAAACATAACAATGTTATTTATTGTTGGGTGCCTTTAAGTCATTTCTGACTTATGATGAACCAAAGGTGCATCTTGTTACAAAAGAAAAATGAATTAAAGGTAGCAGCAGTATTTGTAAGATGAAGGCCTTGTCTGCACTGGCCAAGGCACTCCAGGGGCAGGACAAATATCCTGGTCCCACAACTGCCCCATCCCTCCCCTCTGGTAACCTTGAACTCTGTCCCAGCATCCTTTATGTTGCTGTGCTATGGGTTGTTCACTTCTGAGGTCAGAACAAGGACCCAGTGATAGTCATATGACCTCAGAATAGATTACCTGTAGCAGAGATTTTTTTACTCTTTTATAAGTATGTTATGCCCTGGTTCTGCCTACAGCAGAGCTGGGGTTTGGGCCATACATAATCTGAACAGGATGATGCCAGAACAGGGTGGAGGGGGCAACAGACCTTTTGGCTTATGCAAACAAGGCAAGGTCTGAAAGCATTGGTGGAGTGTAACCACTCCATAAGTATTGCTCCATGTGTTCTTCTTGTGCTACTGGTGCTTCTGTTAGGATATGAATAGGATATATAGTCAAAGGTGAAATGTAAAGATGTGTGTGTGTCTGTAATTTTCCACTTGAGAACAGTTTCTGGACAAGGCACAAACAATATTTAGAGAAACAGGGTGAATCAACACCAGGTGGTAACAGAGACATCAACAATGTACTTTCCCAGTGATAGAACTAATGGAACCAGACTTTGTTATGGTTAACAAGTAATAACAATTATATGTAAACATCGTTAGCTTGGGAAAGTTACTCACGTGGTGGATGATGGACAACAAGAGGCTGGGTTAACATACATCATACTGTCATCCAATTAACATAAAGTTAACACCTAGAAGGTGGAGTATGGGATGGGCTTAGAAAATCCTTTGTATAAGAATTGTTTATTGTTCAAGATGTGAGCGTGTGTGGTTGGATGCAGTGGTTTTAACTGCAACAAGTTGGATCCTAATGTTTTTGGGATTGTTAAAGATGTAATCTTGTATGGCTGAACTGGACAAGTTCATCACAATGGATTTTACTTAGTTATCTTATTTTTACTTTTTATATGCATTAATAAAGCTATGCTTTTGGACTTTACAATGTGTCTTCTTGACTGAGGAAGACAGGATTGCCTGGAGAGGAGAAGCTGAGCCAGTTGATGGCAAATCTACACAGTGGCTGTGGATCACAGCAGCCAGCTTGTCCTGCAAACTCTGCTGGGTGCCAAAATGCATCACTACAACACTCATCATCCACACACCAACAGCTTCTACAGTCCTTAAATGCTGCACAGGGAGAAGAAAAAGAAAGAATGGAAGTAAATGCGCAGCAGGGAAGACTTCTTGTGCCCCTTCAATTCATTACAGAGAAAGGCAAAGGAATAGCATCATTGTCATTCTTCTTCCTCTCACACACATAAACTGAAGGGTATGAGAAGCATTTTCTGCTCTCCAGTGGTCTCACTCTCAGTTGCCCTCCACAATTTCAGTAGCCTTATGTGGATTTTCAGCTACCTGGGAAGTTATGGTTTTGGAAGGGTGGCTAACTGGATTGTGACCATTTTTTCAAAGTTCTTGTTAAGAGCACACCAATTTTGGCTTTCCTGCATTGTCATGGAAATTCATGATCTGGCAAAGGTTGATGCAGCTGCACAAGCCATAACATTTTCCTCTCCATACTATGCAATATGGTCATTTAAAGCTGCCAGAGTATGAGCCATGGAAATGCTACAAAAGCTGGATAGCATTGTATTTCCTGCCCCCCTTTCTTCTTCCTTGTACCTGACATGTATGTCAGGTTCATAGCCAAAGGGGACTCACTACTTGTTTACAAGCATATCTAAATGTCACAACTCTAGATTAAATTTTGCCATGTAGAATGAATACTCTTACATTCTTTATTTTATATGTTTTTACCAGTGGTGTATTATAACAATTCTATATGAAAATTCTATACATCAATTCCTTGCTGAAAGAATTTTCTGAAGTGTTAAAATGAAATGCAGTGGCCTACTGGGTAGTGTTAGAATGACTCCCCCTTGCAGATATGTGTCCTGAGACTCTTTTCCTGAAGAGTGCTCTAAAGCTTTTAGTAATTGTGTTGTTTGCTTGCTTTCTTCCCTTATTTATGGTTCTCTGCCTCAGGCATTCCCCTCAGCAGTTAATAAGTCATTTTAAGAGAAACCTTTCCACACCTTGTAAAAAACAACTGTAGGTTGGGTGATAGGAAAGACATGTAAGAGGGGAACCTGAAATTTCTGGTGTTTTGCTACTCTGCAACTTTATTCTTAATCGACCCCCAAGATGTTTGTAGTAATTCAGGTCTAAAAAGAGAAAAATTACACAGCATTGCCATAAAATTTACTCTAGTCTACTGGAATAAGCTTAAAATAAAACAAAACAAAAAAAAGCTAAATATCTTCCTATAATTGCTTCTGTATTCTGGCATATTTTTTTCTGTTTTTTATACTCTAAAAAATATAACAGTGACTGCAGCCAGGAAATCAGAAGAAGATTAAGAATGGGGAGGGTGGCTATGAAAGAACTAGAAAAGATCCTAAAATGCAAAGGCATACAACTCAGCACAAAAGTCAGAATCATACAAGCCATTGTATTCCCAGTTACCAGGTATGGATGTGAGAGCTGGACAGTCAAGAAAGAAGATAGGAAGAACATCTACTCATTTGAGATGTGGTGCTGTAGAAGAGTGCTGAGGATTCCATGGACAGCCAAAAGGACAAACAAATGGGTCCTAGAGCAGATCAAGCCAGAGATATCCTAGAAGCCAAGATGACAAGACTGAGGGCCTCTGCAGACCGGCACAAAGGGCCAGCCTGGAGGCACAGTTGGGGCAGGGCAGCCACACGCTGGCTCCCCCAACCCCACAGCGATGCTGTCCTGACTCTGTGTGTCATTACACATAGTGTGCAGCATCAGGATGCCTTTCTGGTGCAGTGTTCTGACACACTGCACCAAAAAAGGGCACTGAAGAGCCATGCACCAGCTCTTAGGGCAGTCTTTTACGCCCTCTGAAAGGAGCGGCATTGTGTTCCTGTTTCCCCGGGCGACTGAGAGCCACCCGTCTGCAGTCCCCCTTAGACTGTCATACTTAGGACACATCATGAGAAGGCATAAATTGTTGAGAAAGACAATAATGTTAGGAAAGGTGGAGGGAAATAGAAAGAGAGGAAGACCATATGCTAGATGGATGGACTTTATTAAAGAGACCACAAATATGAGTTTTCAGGAGCTGGGCAGAGCAGTAGAGGGACAGGGGAGCCTGGAAATGTCTCATCCATAGGGTTGCCACGGGTCAAGACTGATGCGGAGGCAGTTAACAACAACAATAATAACTATAATTATAAATCAAATGTCCTGCACATTTCTCTACTCAGACTCAAGTCCACTCAGTACAGTACACCTTACTCCCAGGTATTTGGGTTAAAGACTGATGGCTAAAGTAACATTTGTTTGTAACCTGTGATCAGAAATGGAAACCTTGATAAAAGTTGGACATGGCTAAACATGCCCAAACTAAATATGTGTGGAATCTAAATAAATACAACTATAACAGAAGGAAGAAGTCAGCTCACAATACATGGCCAGGACTGTGTGAACTTATTACTTCTAAGCTTCTCATCCTCTCTGCATCCAAAAGAGCAAAGACAAGTGTAAGCCCATGAAGGGTAAATTATAAGCTAGCAGTCTGAGGCACTGGTTGAGATCATTACTTATTAGTCATATTCATGGCTATGTATTTTAGGGCATCTAATTTAGCAAACACTTTCCTGTTTTTGTGGGAATTCAGCCAAACTGAAATAGACTAACCTGTAGTTTTATACTGCTAAAGTGTGTGAGTATCTGTTTATCCTCTATCTATCTATCTATCTATCTATCTATCTATCTTTACCTGTCTATCTGAATATAAATATGATTGGTGATGACTAATATAGATAAATATACATTCATATTATTTGGGGTCAAGATGAGGGTGTCTCGTCTACAAAAGGATATTCTTGAGTATGATTTGCTATTCATTTCAACAAAAATAACAAAAATGCCTACTGACTGGCTGAGCCACTCATGGAAGAGAAAGATTTCAGTAAAAGCTGATTCTTTATTGGTGGCATCTCCCTTCTCTCATGCATTTAAAATCCAAATACATTTTTTCTTTTTGTTCAAATTTTGTTAGATTATCCCTTAGGCAAACAGTAACAGTGCATTTAACAGTATATTCTAATCAGTCTGAGAACTCATATATTCTAATGATCTTATTTATCATATTTGACATATACCATTTGTTTTATTTTTAAAATAAGCAGCCAAATATTCAGTAGACTTCTCCCTGTCCCACCTTAGATAACAATGACCAAATACTCTCCAATGTTTCCAGTCAAATCTCTAGCTATTGCAAAAGAAAGATGGTTTAACATGGCTATGTGCAGTATATTCTGAGTCAGTCTTTGTGACTGCTTAACCACCATGTGACAGTGGAGATTATCACATTGACATAAAATCCGACTGCCCTTCAATAGGATATAGTTGGGTTGTGGGTTGCTACTGGGTATTATCACATGCAAGTTGCTCCCACTGACACTGGGCAAGTGCAACCCAGCTGCATCCTGGGTTCCAGGCATGTTTTGGAGGCTGTTTTTTCAAAATGTCAAGGTCCTGGCTTGGAAAAGCGGCCTCTGAAGCATGCCTGGGACCCAGGATGCACTCACCAGGTGGCAGTGGTGGTGACATGCATGCAATAATACCCAGTAGCAACCCGCAACCCAACTGTATCCCATGGGGAGCAGTCAGATTTTATGTCAATGCGAAAGTCTCCTAAGAAAACAGTGTTGAAATGTGGGGCAACTGGACTTAAGTCAGTATAATATCAAATTGTTTAGGATTTGTGAATCTGTAAAAGCCTCAGTAATCCTATAAATCTGTTTCTTTGTTTCTATATTTCTTTCTTTATACTTCATCATTATCCAGGTATGCAACTCAAGACAGTACTCCTATGTCAATTGTTAGTATTGGAGTGACAAACTTGAAAATATTAGGTATAAAACATAATTTTTTGGATGAGGAAATCAATTCATTGTTATTATTAGATATGTCTTTATAGCTTTGCAATTGTTTCACAGGGAGCAAGCAGACAGAAGACCAAATTTAATTTGCTGCATTAAGTATTGGTTGACTCGCTTAAAAAACAACAACAACACTACCTTCTCCTGTGGGCCATTTTTTGCAACCTGTTCAGGTACATTTTTTAACCTGTTCAGATAGGTTTCTATTCTTACTAATCTTAGTCAAATATATGCTGTTCACTCACCCTTCACTTTGTTTGAATTGAAAAATATGATTAAGGAATTATATGTTCATTCTAACTAGAAGACACTGGAGCGCTACAATAAGTGGTTACAAATATGAGTCAGAGAATCAAGGGTTGTTAGGAGATAGTCAGAAGTGTATATCTCTGTCAAGATATACACACTTATGTCCTAAAATGAACCCTCTGTAACATAGGAGAGCAAGGGTTATCTTAAAAGCCTATCTGTTCCAATCTTATGGCCAGTACTCCTGCTGCACTCCATTATCTATCTCAGTCAAATTTGTTGTCTCCTAAATTGCTGAAATACTGAATATCCCTCAGACAAGCCTCTGTCTCTCCCCGCATGTAGCTCTGCAGTTGGCAAACAAAGCATTACAGACATTGATAGGTAATGTCACTTTTGGTTATTGACTTAACACTTCTGTGATATCTAAAGTTGGTGCTTATCTGAGACATTACTACCATTTGTTAAACCAATTGGGTAGTGTCTCTCAAGAAGCCTAGATGGACATATTTTGTTTTAGAGAAATCCTGAAATTATGCTTAAGTTTTATCACATGAGATACTTTAAAAAGCAATATAAATTAAAAGGTTAAGTACAATCACATCCAAATCCACAAAATGGTGATACTTGTATTGGCCAACCAAAATGTACAAAATGCTTGATGGAAGCCTTCAAAGCTTCACTGGCTACTTCAGCAGGAAAAGGTGTTGAAAATCAGAAGAGAAAGAAAACAAATGACAAAGGTGGAGTCATAGGCCTACATTTTGTTCTCAGTTTAGCTGGTACAGAAGTACCAACTTAAAAGATAGTCATTATATGGATGGGGTCCACTTAAAGCAAGAGGTTGATCTGTCTGCTTTCTCTTTCTAGAGGCCGCATGTGGAAAATCACTGGCTTTGGCTCTGTCTGACTGAAATTACTGCCTACAGGCTTAGCTCCTTCTAGCTGAAATCATTCTTTCAAGACCCATAGAATCCCAGATTCTATCCTGAGAATCTAATTAGCTCATTCTTCTTTCTCAAAGTCTTTGTTTAGGCACATAAGACCTTCAGTAGCTGATCCTCCTTGCACTTTCACTTTTCCAGCCAGGGAAGTTTCCTAGCACCTCACAAGTCAAATGGGATCAAGGAAAGGGAATTTCTGAAACTTCTTAAATCTATCTTTCCCTTTACCTTGCAGCTCCCAAAACTGCCCCTTCTTTCTCTAGGGTGTGTGTTAGCAAAAGCATTATATTACCCTTATTTCTGAACTTTATTTCTATCATCTCTCCTTCTGTAAGCAACCCCCGATACTTTTAAACTGCTTAATTCCAAATCCAAGCAGCCGTACAGGTTTGTTCATTTTGAATTAGTTTCTCTCCATTCTAAAGTAATTGTGACCTATCTTGTATGCAATGTTTAATATTTGCTATTTCACAATGAAACAATTGTGTATATTTTGATTGCTAGATGTATTCAATAAAACTCCCCTTTTAGATAGTTCAAATCTCAGCTCGGTTCAAATCCCAGCTCAGCCGTCTAAACCCACTGGGTGACCTTGGACAAGTCACAGTTTCTCAGCCTCAGAGGATGGCAATGGCAAACCCCATCTGAAGATACTTGCCAAGAAAATATCATGATAGATTCCCCTTAGGGTCAACATAAGTTGGAAGTGACTTGAAGTCACACGATAACAGTGTGAATATGGGCTGTTGGTTCCACTTTGCCCAATGTATACTTTTTCATTTACTCTGAGGTCATATCTGGTAACAGGATGAAGAATTATAGAATATAAATGTTTTGGGTGCCTACGAACATATGCACAATATTTTTTTCTGCATTACTGAATAATTGACTCATTTACATCTGCTGTCACTTAGGACATTATCACACCAGCCTTGTGTTTCATGGCAATTGTGTTATGAAAAGAAACAGGAACAAACTTGTTTTGAAAACATTTCTTATTACATCTCTCTTCTTTCACATGACTGCTGTTAGAATCATGCCTATGTGCATGAGTTCTGCCAGTTGTTATGTTGGAATTGCAGTAATTGTAGTTGATTGTGAATTACAGGTGGGTTAGTAGCTGGGAGGCATAGGTGGGCTGGGATGGGGGGTTGGGAGTAGTGCTTTTGTGTTAGAATAGTTTTGAGAAAGTCAAGTCTTTGGAATGTGGGAACTGTGGGAGGTGGTGAGTTGGTGTCTGGGTGTAACTGGAGGGAGTGGAGTTGGGTGGAATGTTTGGGCTAACAAAAAGTGCTGGTGAGAAAGCTTGGGAAGGGAGGCTGGCTTGATGGGGAAAGAAGTGCTATGGGAATTGGAGGTGGGTGCTGGTTTTGGTGCCAAAGGTGTTGGGTGGAGTTTGGTAGGTTGGGGTTTTTTTTAATATACGATTTGACTGAAGGGGGGCAGTTCTGGCTTAAACATTGACTGGTGAATTTCTGGCTTTGTGTTCTCAATAAACTTTTTGTTGAATCAACTTGCTGGACTTATTGATACACATAGTTACTGAATTTAGCCAGGTCTGACAACTGCACTGTTTTAAAAAACAACAACAACAGACATGATCTTCAATTCCAGCATTACAACAGTCAATGACATGAGGGGTTTTGAATTTTCCTCCTCTTCCCCTCTGATTCATTATTGCAAAACAGGCTAACTGCATGCCTGCTGGTTTATTTAGGAAGGCCTCCACATTCTCTGGGGTAAGGGGTGGAGCACCTCAATGGAATATCACCTTATGTGGCACACACGACTACCACTTTTCTACTTTTACATTCTGTTTCTAGTTGGCTGTACTTTGGGAACTTGATACCCCCACTACTACCAACTAATAAAGTGTCAGGGACTCACACTGCCTTTTTAGTGTAGACCCACCTCCAAGATAACAAAATATTGGTAGTGTGTTTTGTGACTAAAACAGAGGCCAAGTGATGTTGGAATAAAAAAAGGAAAAGTTATTTTACATCAACATGCAATAAAGGTAACATGTTCCAGGACTTGCCATTATAATCTTTCTTAGTTACAGACTTATAGAGCCCTGGTGGCGCAGTGGTTAAATGCCTATACTGCAACCACTCACTCATAGACCACAAGGTTGAGAGTTCAATACTAGCCAGGACTTAGGCTAGACTGAGGCCTGCATCCTTCCGAGGTCGCTAAAATGAGTACCCAACTGTTGGGGGGCAATGAGCTTATAGTTGTAAACCACGTAGACATCCCATAGCATGATATGAAGCAGTATATAAATGAAGCTGCTTTGCTTTTGCCCTGGTGGCGCAGTAGTTGAATGCCTGTACTGCAGCCACTCACTCATAAACCACAAGGTTGCAAGTTCAATACCAGCCAGGGCTCAGGCTAGACTCAGGCCTGCATCCTTCTGAGGTCACTAAAATGAGTACCCAACTGTTGGGGGGCAATGAGCTTACAGTTGTAAACTGCTTAGACATCCCATAGCGTAATATGAAGCGATATATAAATGAAGCTGCTTTATAACATATATTACTAATTTTATCACAATACGTCAGTCCCACCAACTGATAATATCTAACTGAAGAGAGCACCACAGTAACTCTCTCTTCCAGAGCTCTGTGTGTGTTCAGAGTTTACCCTTTCTAAACTCTATGTCCCTAAAATCCAGTTCCCTCAGGAACACCTTAAACACAACCCTCTCACTAGCTTAACTTTCCCAACACTCTCTCTAACCCAAATCTTCTTCTCCTCTCTAACTGTCAACCTGGGCTTTTATACTACTCCCAGCTGAACTCCCATTGGCTGGCTGTCAGCTGCCTCCTGATTGGCCAACTGGACCTCTGTTCACCACATACCTCCCCCCTTCAACAAGTTTATGGACACATTGAACCAATTGGTTATGTGGGTTCATAAACCCCTATAAGCAATTATACTTACCATCAAACTATATCATGAATGACATTCAATAATCAACAACATTTCTATATACAATATATTTATACATATACAAACCATTACCTGTTAAACAAGATTACATTATCAGTTCACTCTTTAAATAATTAAACTGTACTAAAAGTTACTCTTTAAATCTATATTTACTATCATTCCAGTCAAATATTCAATACAGTTACATCTTATTTTTCATTTTATTTCTCTTCACTCAATCTGGAGAGACTATCTGCTACTACATTCTCCTTACCTTTTACATACCAACAGCAATTATTCATAAATATACCTTCAGTAATTGCTCTATTTGCTATATTCTCTTACCATATTCATCTTATAAGTTTAGCATACATATTTACATTACCGATACAAGACATGTCAGCTAGTTATTCTCAGCACTCTAAATACATTACAACAAATTTAAATTCTTTATATGTTTCTCTTAAACTCATTACTGAAATCATTATCAATCTTCTAACCCTTCTCTCTTACCGGTTTGAAGATTAATAGAGCCTTATCTCTAAAAACTTTTCCCCATTCCCAATACGAGTCTGGAAGTTCCTCCTCCCCCATCTAAATAATGACAGATAATATCAAATTTTCCTTTCTCTGGTAAGGTTTTAACATATTAACATGAACCAGTTTACATCCCATATCATTTCCCAAGTCCACTATATAGTTTACATCATTGATCTTCTCTGTGACTTGAACTGGACCTGTCCATGCATACTGCAGTTTATTTCCTCTTGTTGATTGAAGGACTAACATTTCATCTCCAGGCAGGAAAACTCAAGTTCGGGCCTTTTTGTCATACCAAGTCTTTTGTTGAACTTGGGCTGCTTTCAAATTTCCTCCGGCAACTCTCAAGGCTTGTCTTAAGGATGTCATCAGGTTCTGGATATATGATACCAGATCTTCCAGCTGTCTTTCCTCGGGAGATTCCCACTCTTGGTGAATGATATCTAAAGTTCCTTTTACTTTGTGTCCAAACATTAACTTGAATGGACTGAATTCTATGCTTTCTTGCGGCACCTCTCTATAGGCAAACAATAGGTGTTGTAATTTGTCCCAATTATTCTGGTTTTCTGCAGTATAGGATTTTATCATGTTGACTAAAGTTTCATTAAAATTCTCTATAAAGCCGTTACTTTGGGGGTGACAAGGGCTTGTGGTTAAAGGTTTCACTCCACAGACCATTGTAATTGCAGTGTTCCAGCCATAACTGCTACAGGGAAGTTAAATGTTGAGATGATTCCAACTAATCCCACAGGATTCCATTGCTCTATTAAGGCATGTCCAGGTCTTTCTGAAGGTAAAACAGGCCCACCAATCATTTGGGATAAGCCAACAGCATAGTCACAGACATCCACATACCTCTGAACTTCACCAACACCCTCAACAAAGATTTTTCCCATTTATGGCCAATAAAAATTTAAAGAAATCTTTGAGCAGTTTTCTTAATTCCTAAATGACCTCCAAATGAACTAGAATGGGCTATTTCTAATATCTGGCTTCTATATTTCTGAAGAACTACCAATTGTTTTTGAATTTCCTTCTGAGTATTATATTTACATTTGAGGTCTTCTCTATATAAGTGGCCTTGGATGATTTTAAATCTGTGAGGGTGATTTTCACTCAGCCCTACATCTTTTCTCAGCTAGAGCAAACAAAGGTTTTAAACTTTCATCTCTCTTTTGTTCTTGACCAAATTTGGCTTGGTTCTCATGTTTAATTTCCTCACAACTCTCTTTCTCTGTTATCTCAGTTAAACCACTCTCATCACTAATGACCACCTCTTGTTTGGTTTGTTCTTCAGGTATTTGATTGACTTGTTTGGAAACTTTTTCCTGTTTCTGTTGTCTAGTGATCATTAAAGTGAATCTAAGATATCTGTCCAAATCATTTCCAATTAAACATGGAACAGGAATGTCATCCCAGAGTGCAAATTTCCACTGCAGTTCGTGTCCTCTGAAGGAAATGAAGGATTTTCTGAAGGAAATTCCTCAGCTAGAGCAAACAAAGGTTTTAAACTTTCATCTCTCTTTTGTTCTTGACCAAATTCGGCTTGGTTCTCAAGTTTAATTTCCTCACAACTCTCCTCTGTTATCTCAGTTAAACCACTCTTATCACTAGTGACCACCTCTTGTTCGATTTGTTCTTCAGGTATTTGATTGACTTGTTTGGAAACTTTTTCCTGTTTCTGTTGTCTAGTGATCACTAAAGTGAATCTAAGATATCTGTCCAAATCATTTCCAATTAAACATGGAACAGGAATGTCATCCCAGAGTGCAAATTTCCACTGCAGTTTGTGTCCTCTGAAGGAAATGTCTAGCTTTGCTACTGGGGTTGTAAATGGAGGACCCCCTAAACCCTTTAAAGTCAGCATTTCTTCTGAGCATATGTTTTGAGAGTTTACTAAGTGTGGTTTAATTATACACACTTCAGATCCAGAGTCACGGAAACCCCACAACCAGGTTCCATCTATCTATATTAATTCTCTATGTTCCTTAAAACTGAGTCCCTCAGGCAAAGCAGTTACAAACAGACACATTCTAGCAGAGTCAGTGGCTTCACTCATTGTCGTTTCCATGGCAACCTCAGCTTCCCTATTGCAACTTTGTTTGTCTGACTGGTTCACTGCTGTGACATAATAAGCTGGCTTAATAGGGGATTTTAAATTCTTCTGATAAATTTTTGGACATTTTAATTTCACGTGCCCTATTTCCCCACATTCATAACAATGTCTCTGGCTTGGTTTTAACTGATTTTCTGTTGACCATCTATCCCTCTTCTGGTTCTGGAGCCACTTAAGTTTGGCGGCAGTGCCGGGATACGAAAAGATCCAGTGGCTAATAGTGTTTTACCATTGGGATTTGACAAATCCAATAAGCAAAAGTGTGTTTGAAGGGGTATGGGTTCGAGGAACCAGAAGCCCAATATTTGTTCTGAACTTGAGAGAGGAAAGTTCAGAGGTTTGAGTTTAAAGTAAAGGCATTAGTGTCAGGGGAGTAGTCTCTGAGGTAATTGTGAAAGGGTATTTGTAAGAGATTACTCAGAAACTGACCACACTGGAGAGGGGAAAAAAAAAAGAATTATTGCCCGTACCTGAGGTAATTTGCTGAGCTAATTGTAGGGGACAGTGGAAGAAAAGTGATAAAAACACATTTAGTGATTCCTGAGGTATAAGCTGTGGTAAGTAAGGAATCAGTACTCTAACTTAAAGTGGAAAGGTTAAAATACCAACCTTTTGAAATCTAGCTGTTGACATCAGTAAAGTGATTTGAGGTATTCACATAAGGGTATTTGTAGGAGATTACTTGGACGCTGACCACGCTAAAAATTAACTAGTCTCCGAGGTAAATGTGCTAAGGTATTGGTAGGAGACTAGTGATAAAAGCACACTTACTGAATCCTGAGGTAAAAGTTGTGGTAACATAAGGAATCACTACTCTAGCTTCAAGAAACAAGTGTTGTTTTTGAGTTCAGTTGAGGCACTGACATTTTAGAAGTATTTTCTGAGGTAAAAGTTTTGGCTAATAGTAAGGAAATACTATAAAAATGCCTCCTAAGAAAGTTAAAATCTCAGCAGTGGCTGAATTGGTAGGAGAGGAGGTTAGAGAAGAAATAGTGGCTAGCCTTGACACTGCCCTTTCTGAACCTCAAGAGAGTTTAGAAATTTGGAAAATAAAAGAAAGAATAGAAATGGCCAAGTTAAAAGAAAAAGGGAAAATGAGAGGATTTTGAGGGAAAAAGAAATTGAAAAGGAACAGCAAATTGAAATAGAAAGACTGAGGGTAAGACAAGCTGAAATGGATTTCCAATTTAGGATGAGAAGTCCAGAAAAGGGAAGCCCTCAAACTTAGATGAGTAAATAGAGCACCTCAGATTGATATGAAGAGATTCCCCCAGATATTATAAAGGGGACAATATTGATTCTTTCTTCACCAATTTTGAGAGGAAATGTGAAGAATTAAAAATAAAAGAAGAAGACAGAATGAGATATATAAGATCCCAGATTTGTGGGGGTCTAACAGAAATTTATGCTGAGATGAGAGCTGAGGAAGCTCAAAACTATGAGTTATTTAAAGAGATGGTGAAGCAAAGATTTGGCTTAACTCCAGAACACCACAGAAGGGAATTTAGAAAGATAAAGAAAAGACCTGAGGAAACTTTTTCTCAACTGGCATGTAGGCTAGATTATTATTTAAAGAGCTGGATAGATAGTTATAAAGTGATGTCCAAAGAAGAATTACAAAGCTTAATAGGCTTGAAGCAATTTTATAATGTAATTCTCCAAGAGTATAAATGGCTAGTTCAAGAGAAAAGGGCCAAAACAGTAGCCGAAGATGCTAGAATGGTTGATGAACTAGTATTAATTAGAGGAGATGACAGGGGAAAGACAAAAAATGCAGAAGGGTCTCAGTGGAAAGACAAAAAGGACTCCAAAAACTGGCAAGCCCCAAAAGAAAGGAATAATGAGGGGAAAATTATAAATCCTGGCATCAAGGGAGAACACCAGAATCTGAAAGGAAAAGTTTTGGGTTGAGAGAGTGTGACCTTGAAACCAGAAGAGGGATAGATGGTCAACAGAAAATCAGTTAAAACCAAGCCAGAGACATTGTTATGAATGTGGGGAAATAGGGCACGTGAAATTAAAATGTCCAAAAATTTATCAGAAGAATTTAAAATCCCCTATTAAGCCAGCTTATTATGTCACAGCAGTGAACCAGTCAGACAAACAAAGTTGCAATAGGGAAGCTGAGGTTGCCATGGAAACGACAATGAGTGAAGCCACTGACTCTGCTAGAATGTGTGTGTAACTGCTTTAGCTGAGGGACTCAGTTTTAAGGACCATAGAGAATAGATAGGTAAAATGCACCAATCAGCTCTCAAAGATGCTATCACTTACCGCATATTTTGGATTAAAATCATGAGTGGTAATGAATATCTAAAGGCAAGGGTAAGAGTATTATATTTTTGGGAATAAGTGTAGCTCAGAGCTACTATTTATTAGGCTTTTAGAGTTTATGGTGGATTGACATTTAAAATAATGGTTATCTGATTGTTCTGACAGACTCTTCTTACAGTTGCCTCCTCTCCCATCCTCACATTATGCAAAAAAAGGGAAGATTGTTAATTGTCAATTATTTGCAAATGAACAAATAATCAATATGCCTGTGTCACATTCAGTGAACCAAAGATCAACATAATTGAAAGGGACGAAGAATATGTTGTTTGCCTGACTATCTGTATCCCACCCAATAAATTTTCACCTAAGCAACTACTGGCAGCAGAGTGATGTTTATACAAGCAGAAAAGTATTATGGTCAGGTTTATCAAATGCAAATTGGCTTTATAAATTGTACTACACCAGCAGCTATCTAAGTATATAACAACCATGTTTCAGTTGCTATTAAAGATTTTAAATCCATTCATCCAAAGAAACCTCCAGACTGGACAAACAAGCCTAAAAGAGGCACCCTTCTCACCTTGTGTAAATGCCCCTTTAAATAGCCTTCTGAAATCCCTCAATTTTGCTTTGTGAGTGTTAACTATGGACAGTACCTTCTGCCTAGAGAAGGTAATATGTGTCATAAAGGAAAACTAAGTTTTAAACCTCCTGAATTCAATGGTCTGAGATATGTCAGACACCTGATTCATACTCATTTATGCTCTATGTAAAATAAATGAATGATAAGGAGAAACATGCTACCTCCCATTCTATCATGGTTTCCATCTGGGCAACTTGTTGAAAGAAAACCCTCATCTATTTATGGAAAGGTTCCACATCACTGGAACCCTGATTTCCCACATGGAGAGTAGAGTTAGGGTATCCACCACCATATGTTTACTGTTTAAGGGTGCATTCTTACAGCTTAGCTCTTAATAGGTTTAGACAGACATAATTTTGAGCTTTAAGCTACATTAGTTTTAAAACTAAAATCCATACAAAATCTATCTTTTCTTTCCTAGATGCAGAGTTATTAATATCACTGAAGAAATTGGTCTTGAATCTGCTACAGAAGTCCAAAGTAATGCACACAGTATATTTTATGGTAACTCTTTTGTCTTCTAGACTTAAAAAAATGTGGAACAAAGTTATTCCTGGAATATCTGTTGGCTACTCCTTTAATAATCAGCCTAACCTTTGCTGTCAAAAAGATAAAGTGTTGCTTCTTTACTGTAAAACTCTCATAGGGTCGTGAAAACACTGGCATAAGCCAACTTGTGGATGCTGCAAAGACAATTTTCCATTATTACCAGCTAATGAGTAGCAATGCTTATAGGTTATGTAATTTTCTACTATATACAAGAGAGAGAGAGAGTATGTAGTGTGTGTGTGTGTATTTCATCTTACTAACCAAATATAAATATGGATTGTAATCTTATAATATCTTATAATTAAAGACACTCAGTCATCTATAATATACAATCAAACATTTTCTTGACAATTACTATAAAATATAGTGGAGTTGTTTTGTCTTCCTAGTGCAAATATATTTGGCTGTGAGCAGTGGCTACATTAGTGGAAGTCAGTTTATACAGGGGTCAGAGACTGTTATGAACAATGTTGTACACCTGACCTGAAAATGTGTTTTCTACCCATGGAAGGATTCAGGTGAATCTTCCTTAGGTGTCTGTTACCTTAAATCATCATATACACAGCATGCAGTTCTTTAAAATTGTTTTAAATTTGTATTCAATTTAATTGTGCATTTAATTAATTTTATTTAATTGTGCTTTACTATTACAACTTGATCTATTTGGCTATATTAGAGATAAAGGAATCCTGTAACATATTTGATACTAGCTCAGAAAAAGAAATGTCTTGCCTAAGCTTTCATAGACTCTGACCCACTTCATCAGATGTAAGAATATGTTTGTGCTAGAAATGTCTTTTTCTTTGTCTCAAAATCACTACAGGATTCCTCTCTCTCTCTCTCTCTCTCTATATATATGTATATATATATATATATGTAAAGCTGAAACAGAGTAGCACAGCTGTATCTTTGAAAAGCTACATCTGAACTTTAAACATGTTGCTGGGAAATGAATGAATGAATGAATGAGAATAGTGAATGAGACAAATAAGATACTCAGCAACCACTGTTTAGCTTCCTCAATAAAATGTTTTCAAAACAGGACACAGGTGAAATTAACAAGTGTCATGTGCATCATCATCTCTTTTAATGTCCTGATTAAACAGGACACCCTTACTTGTCATATTTTCTGTCTTTCTTCATCTCAATCTATATGCCTGTATTTAACTCACTAGGTATCTTCACACATAGAAAATAAAGTTTGCATGGCAACAGAGGACTAGAAGAGAATCTGAACAAACTAATCAGTACAGGCTAAATTGAGATTTTACATGGTATTCTTTTACCAATACCTGGCTAATTTGGTAGCATTCATTTTAAACATCAGATTCGTTCCTAAACTAAAGAGAGCAGCCTACAACAATAGCCTTGGAATAATATTTTGTGTAGTATAACACTTTTTTAATGTTTCAGAAACCCATGAGACTAATATTTGACATGTCATGCCCTGCTTGGAGGAGGACTCAGAGAATGAGGAGGACGAGTCATAATGTCCTCTGGGACCTGAGCCTGCAGCAGTGGAGCCCCAGCCTGGCCTCAGCTCTGCTTTGCCAGCTACAGCAGAGCTTCCAGCAGAGCCTGTGATTTCCAGAAGACTCCACAGCCAAGCCTCCCAGCAGCAGAACCTTCAGACATGGAGAAGGATCAAGGGACTGTGCCTACCTTCAGCCAACATCGAGCAATAAGGTTGTGCCTTCGACGTTCAAGGAGACTTTATGAAAAACGTCGAAGTAATCAGCCTCAGTTGAGCTCCTGCAGCATGGGGATTTAAGCAGATGCAGAAGAGCTGCCTTGGTGCCAGAGATTATCTGAGCTTCCTAGCGAAAGCCTTTGTATCTGTCTCTCCTTGTTCCTTGGCCTGAAACCTTGACTCTTGGACTGCGGATTATCTTGAACTTCTAGAACCCTTGACCTCCAGACTGCCTTGCCACTTTGCCTCTCTGGAATCCTAGACCTTTGGACATTCTCTGTCTGGACCTCTGGAGTGGTAATACAGACCTTTGTTTTGGGGCTTTGCATTAGCAAAGGACTTTCGTTTGCCTCTGCTATCAGCCCTCTTGGCGGCTTTCCAGGACATGACAGAAGTCACAGTTTTTTTGTTTGCTTGGCAAATACATACATACATAGACACACAGGGCCTCGGCAGATGACTAATAGGGTCGTCTCCGAGGCAGGGAAGAGGAGGGGCAGCCGCACGAGTGGCGCCCCTTCCTCCTCCCGAGGTTGCCCTCGGAGCTGCTGGCCCTCCGCATGGCCGGCGTGCTGAGGGCAACCTGCTGCCGCAGCGTCCTCACACGCTGTGGTGGAAAAGCCAGGGAAAGTGCGCCCTACGCGTTTAGGGTGCACTTTCCCTGACTTCTGAAAGGAGCGCTGATTTAGCGCTCCTTTCAGAGGCGCCGACGGTGCGCTGTGGTGTTGCTGCGTCGCTCCGGCGGCGCACTGTCCCGTGGCATCCCTGATGCCATCGTCTGCTTCCCCCCACAGTCTTGCAATATCTATAATTATTTTTATTCCATTCAGTCAATACTAAACTATGACTAGTTCCAGAATCTTCTAAAAGTATATTGTGTTCTTCTAAAATAAAAGAAAACAATTGAGTAAAATGTGACAATGAGCTTTTGAGTCCATTAATATTTGGCAGCAAATGTGCTTGATAAGCATAGCTGTTGGAAAAAGTTAAAATTGTACTTCCATTTTAAACATTAGTATTCTGGGGATTCTAAATTTCATGAGCACTGAAACAGCCCAGAAAAGAAGTGCTCTGGGAAATTACTACACACATTGAAAATCTGTTTAGATCATTTTCAAACTGTATGAAATATCAAAATAAAATGAACAGTCTAATTTATATTGGTTTGGCTCCATTGATTCCGGAAAAGCCAGTTTGTGCTGTTTGAGAATCAATATGTGATAAGCTCACATCTTACCCTGAATGTGAATTGGCAACTTGTATTGGTTGAGTACATTTGCTTTAAAAGAGGGAAAAAATCCCAGTCTATACTTCCAAATCTAGAGATGAGCTGTGAATTAAACAACCCAATTTCTAGAACAATTACTGTTATGGTATCTCTGTCCCTTTAAGACTTGTGTGGAACCATTTGTTTAAATCAGGATTTGGGCTTTGATATGGTGCCATTTGCTTATAAGTCTCTTGCAGTGACATCAATAGGACTGGCCTGAAGAATTTGTTTAGACCAAACTCTTTCAAAGTATATACAATGATCAGCAGCAAATTGTGGCTCATATGTTAATGAGGCAGTGAATTTTCTCCAGATTTTAGCTGGAGCTTTAAATAGATTTTCCAAGATGCTGATCCATATTAACAAAATAGGTTCAGCACATTAGATAACTCCTTTTAAAGTCTGGCCTAAACTAGTAGGTTCACCAAAACATTGACAATAGCCACCAGCCATGACTGGAGATGTTGGGCAGAATCCTCTATCACAGTCAACATTATCTACCTTTACATATACTTAGCTACCTAGCAACCTATTAGTGAATTGTAAAGATGCATAATGAGAAGAGTATCCTGATGCATATTGGTCCTGTGGGCACACTGCATCTGTCCCAATGCACACTGGTCACTTTGCTGGCTCCTCTATGTAGTGACATAACAGCAGCCTTTTTCTGGATATGCACATTATGGAACTACCCAGATCTAATTTCTGCAGGTGCAATTCCACTTATGAAAATGCAAATCCCCAACAGGATTCCACCTGGCTTACTTAAAAATTCAAAGATAGTCCTCATTACCCACATTTTCTTTCAGGAAAAAAAAAAGAGTAGTAATGTATAAGGAATCTGCTCAGTTGGGAATTATTTATGTGGTTATTTATTGCATCCTGTCCACAACACCAGGAAATGAACATAGATGGAATACATGTTGGCTTCAGCAATTCAAAAAATTATTCAACAGAAGTGCAGAAATTGTATATAGGAAACATGTATTGCTGGAATTTAGAGCCATGAAATCTGAATTGTGTAATTGCATTTGAAAGTCTAATTGTAAGCACTGTAATTAGATACCTGTTATAATTTAATTCCTCAAAACCACTTCAAAGAAGAGCTCCATAATTACTCTTCCATGGCTTGCTGAACAAATATCTGAAGTCTAAATTATCAGCCATGCTCTGATAATCAAAAACAGTTATTTCACAGTAATTGTTTAAACATGATTTATTTAAGATTATTTGAGCATGATAAACAACTTTACCACGGAAATGTACATACAGCATGTATAGCACAGACCAAATGTACATCACAGAAGACTACCTGGAAATGGGACCTCTCAGATGGTTTTCTCAAAAAACCATGCACCCTCTTTGTTTATGATACTTTGTGTAAATAACAACTACAGATGTAAATCTTCACTATTTCTCTATCTTTTAAAACTAATTTTTATTAAATATCTGAGAACATATCTGACCTACCAATTATATCAAACTGTATCTAGAACCTACATACATAAAAGACATACTGTATACATTATAAAAAAAAACCTCATTACCTATCCATTAAGAGCCAATACGGATATCCTTTTCTATTCCAAAATCTAATACCCATCCACCACATATTTTCATTCCATATACTCTCTATACTTCCCTTCCAAATCTTTATTCATGTTTTCTTTCTCCAACCTTTCCTAACTCGTGATCTTTTCCACTATTTCTTTTTGAAGGAAGCAATGAGAATTTTTCACAATATTCTTCCTGCAGTGAGGAAATGTTAAGAAATCACATAGTCTTCAAACCCGATCTGCAATTCAGGACTTAGTCTGTACAAAATTTGCACATGGTTGTTTTTGCTCAGAAAGCAAATTTGCACAGAAAAATATGTTAACTGTATGGAAAATGCTGTTTTCTATGGAAATCAACCTTACATTTATTGCATGCCAAAAGCAAGCCAACACAACTTGATAGACAAGTGGCTGTCTGCTTACCTCTCCACATTACATCATAGAACTTCCGTTCTCCTTCCAGGTGGAGATGGTCATAAAAACATGTCTTTTGCCAAATGGATTTTTCCAGCATGACAAAAGACATGCTTTTATGAGTCTCCCTCAGGAATGGAAGTGCTTCAAGAGCATGATGAGAGTAAGCAGAAAGACACTTCTCTCCTGTCTTGCTGCTTCTCAGCTTACTTTTGACATGCAATAAGGCCCCAAGTGCCCAGTTACAGCAATTTCTGCATAGGAAACAGTTTTTTCTGGCAGAAAATGCATGGCATGCAGTGCTGTGAAGATTATTGTCAGCCCAGGATTCTTCCTATCAGGATTTCTCAACACTAAAAGAAAAAAAAAATGTGTTTTTGTGAAGTGACCTTTGGCAAGTCACATGCTCTCAGTATCAGAGAAAGGCAACGGCAAATCCTCTGAACAAGTCTTGTCAAGAAAACCCCATAGGCCTTAGGTCACCAGAAGTCAGAAAGAACTTGAAGGCACACAACAACTACAACAACAACAACAAGCCATCTTGTATTCCAGGTCAAGAGAAAGGCAGGGCATAAATGTAAAAAAAAAAATGATAATGATCATAATCGTCATTACAATAACCACCATCACAATAAAGATAATATAGTGGATAGAACAGTGGACTTGCTAGACACCTCATCATTTAAACTGAGGCTGCCACAGATTGAATTTGGCATCCCTGGTTCCTGCAAGCAAAATCAGTGTTCTACTACTGATCTTTGCTTGATTGGAAATGGAGAGGCAGAAAGGATGCAATGACTCACTTATGCACAAAAATGTTATGCATATGCTCATACTCTCAAAATTTCAGGTTAAATATGCTGCACTGACTGATCTTCATATCTACCAGTTTATTGGCATATTTGCAGCTGATCAGTGGGCTCTTAACTTTAATAAGTAATTCCTTATTAACCTTTAACAAACAAAGCATTTGAAGAGTGATGGAAGTCTTTAGGTGGACCAAAGAAAAGAGAGATTTAGATGACTGACAAATGGAATGTAACTGATTGAAAGATGAGATTCCATACTTTGGGACTTTCCCAAAACCATTCTCTATAAATCCCAAAGTCTGGCCTCATGGCAACTAAAAGAGTTAATGATCAATAGCCACAGATTTTTTCTAATGTTTAACAATATCAAATTAATTTCTAGTGTAAAGTTCCAAAATCATAACCTTTGGGTACTGCAAATTCTTCAGCATTTATAATTTTAATCTTAAACTGGTAGATTAATTTATTCAGTCATAGAATGGGACTCACGTGGACCTCCAGATGTTATTGGACTGCAACCTCCTGCAATCCTCACAATAGCCTGGATGCTAGCTAAGGCTGCAGAGACTCGCAGTTTGACCTCATCTGGAAGGCGATATGATTGTCACACCTTTTTTTTCCTTTGACCATGCAGCATTTAAAAAAGTCTTTGCAAAAGAATAACCTATTGTCATAATACTGCAGGGAACTCATTTAAAGAGTTAACAATTTGCAAACATCTTTAGTCTAATTTGTGAAATTGAAGACATTCATTGTAACCTTTTGGGTAATTTTAATAATTAATCATTCCCCCAAACATACTGAAATTAAGGTCTTATCAAAACACTTGAGAAGGGATATCTATACTGGGTAAATTATCTTCCTTCTGGCCTCTTGATAAAATTACAATAAAACAATATATCCATAAGTGCAGAATAATCTTGTCAATGGGGTTTATTCCATCATCCAGTTACCAAGACTGCATCACATTAAAGCTGGCCAGTGTGGCATTGATTGTGTATACCATTAGCACTTTGCATAATGTTAGAGAAAGTGAACTGGTGAACTAAAGGTGGGGAGAGGCAGTTTGCTCGAGTAAATTGATTCTGGCACTCTCTCAGATTCTTTGTCTAATTAACAGCTTAGCTTGTAAGTTCAGCATTTGGGCAATAATAGTTGAAAATGTTAGCATAGTTAGCAATTAAAAAATAACTTCTTCCAACAGCTAGTATATTCAAAGGGCCAATTGAGTGACCTGTTTCTGCACAATAAAGGCTAGGATGCACAATCTTGACTCCAAATTTAAAGCTGCTCCTACCATTGATTTGTAGGAGAAAGTAGGGGGAAGCAGATGGGGGGCACGGGGCCGCCCCGGGAAGCTGCGGATCGGGGCCGAGGTATCCGCACTCCTCGGCCCCGCGGCGCAGCATCCCAGGCCCAGGAAGGAGCACTAAAATAGCACTCCTTCCGCAAGACGCCAAAGGTGCGCCACAAAAGGCCTCCGGTGCACCTTCGGCTCCTCTTCCGCTGCAGCGTGTGTGGACGCTGCAGCGGAAGTGCATCATTGGAGCTCCGGCCATGCAGATGGCCAGCCACTCCGACAACGTTTTTGGGAAGGGGTTGGGGCGCCCAGCGTGAGGCTGCCCCTCCCCTTCCTGGCCTCAAAAAAGGCGCTTTGCACCATCTGCTCAGGCCCAGTGTCTTTCTTTAAAAATCCTGCTACAGTTTTCTCTATACATAAATGGTCTGTAAAGTTCAGTATTATGTCCCATAGCATATGCTTGCAAATTATTCTGCATCACTTATCTTCTCCCAAACTCTGCTCTAACATGTGCCCCACAATGTTATATTTTCAAAATGTGCATAAACACATTCATTGCTTTAGTCATTGTATGGACGTATTTAAACAATGTATATAATTTTAAAAATTAATCACATTTGGAGAAGGGCAGAAATGGACGGATTTCTTCCATGTATAAACAAAACAAAACAAAACATTGAAGCAGCAAGGACCACACATAGAAATGGGAAAAGAAGTGATGTGTTGCCAGTGAAGCTTCCTGGCGGTTGGTGGGTCTCATTCGAGACTTGGTGGCCTTTTGGCCTGGGGTAGTTATCCAAAGCAGGTGGCACATTTGGTAGACCCGTGCTTTTTACAGCTGGGCATACACTTGTGCAGGATTATGCCCCGCAGCAAGGCCCAATCTAAAAGACGTGCAGCTCCTGCTGCATCGGGTGCTGGACACTCTGCACTAAAGAGGCCTTCACACACAGCCTGCAGAGACGATGAAATTGTAGTGCAACTCACACAACTGGACAAGACCATGCAAGCTTGTGTTGCAGTGTGTAATCAGCTTGCCCAAAAGGGGCTTCAGGCTACAGCTGCCAACCCCTCTGCCAGCACTTCTGCTTTGCAAAACACAGAAGTGCTCCCCCCCCCCCCCCTCAACCCTCGCCTGAGTCTCAGGTGATGGACACAGCACGTGGCCCTGTGGTGGCTGCAGCTATGGAGGTAGGGCAATCTACCATAGCGGATGTGTGGGAACACTTGCAAAAGGTTCCAGGTGTGGGGCATCAGGGTGCAGCTGCCCCTGTGTCCGATCAACCTACCTTGGCAGATCTATATAATCTCCTGTGAGGAGTGGTTTTTGCAGGTGGAGGCATGATGGAGCGGACCTCCGAGGCGGGGAGAGCAGACCAGGCAGATGTAATGTTGGGGGCCTCCCCTTCGAGCCGATGTGACAATGGGTTTGTGCCCATGGTTACGCAGCCGAGAGGCAGAATGCGAGGCTTGGCATGGGAGAAAGAAAGCAATTTGGTATTTGCTGGGACTTCAATGCAGGTAAGTGCAGGAGACAACCCTGCAGGTTTGAGCACAACCCCAGCTATTGTCACCAGGAGGGAAAAGCACTGTCACCAATTAATTTGGATGCACTGGTGGCATGGCTCCTGATATACCCCAATAGGGACTATGTCTCTTATATATTCAGTGGGTTTTCTATGGGTTTTCACATCCCTTATTCAGGTCCCAGGGTGTACCATTATGTGCCTAATGCTCATTCTGTGAAGGATTTGCCAGCTATAGTAAGGGACAAGCTGGCAAAAGAGGTTGCAGCGAGGAGGATTTCAGGCCCTCATGATCACCTGCCAATTCCTACCCTTCGCCTATCCCCTCTGGGTGTGGTGCCCAAGAAAGCACCAGGGGAATTTAGGTTAATCCACAATTTATCTTACCCAAAGGGTAATTGTGTTAATGATGCCCTTCACCCAAAACTTAAATCTGTTAAGTATGCCTCATTTGACTCAGTGGTCAAGATGGTCAGGGCGTTAGGCAGGGGAGCACTGTTGGCAAAATGTGATATAAAATCAGCCTTCAGGCTGCTCCCAGTACACCCAGATGACTTTGATCTCTTGGATTTTCAATTTGAAGGAAAGTATTATTTCGATAAAGCCATGCCAATGGGGTGCTCTATTTCCTGTTCAGCTTTTGAAACATTTAGCACCTTCCTGCATTGATGTGTAGTCAAAGCAATAATGCAATCTCCCACTACTTGGATGATTTCCTGATAGCTGGAGCTCCCAATTTATCAAGATGTAGTAATACTTTAGCTGCCTTTCAGGCTTTAATGGCAGAGCTGGGAGTTCCTTCAGCAGAGGAGAAGACAGAGGGTCCTGACACACAGCTTACCTTTTTGGGGAGCGAGATGGATACCATAGCTGGGATATCTCGTTTACCAATTGACAAGCTGGTGGCTATGAGAGAGCAGGTTAGGTCAATGATGAGGAAGTATAAAGCCACACTCCAAGATTTTTAATCCCTTACAGGCCTGTTAAATATTGCATGTAAGGTAATAGTTCCGGGACGAGCATTTTGTGCATGACTATATAGAGCCACTAATGGGGTTTCTGTTCCACATCATCATATAAGAATTACCAAAGGGAACCATGAGGACTTGAAGGTCTGGGAATCCATTTATTTATTTATTTATTTATTTATTTATTTATTTTTTAATTAATTTAATTTATACAAAACACTTAAAACACAACAACATAAATACCACTTTAAACAAACACATAACCCACCAGACAAACAACCAAGCAACAAAACAGACATATACACATAATCACAAAAATATGATTACTAATCTACTAATCAATCTTCGATTTCTGTTCCCGAGTAACTTCTTCTTATCCTTATCCAAACTAAATGTTTTCTTTCTCAAAATATATAAATCGTAACAGGACTTTGATATCTTACATTAGTATCATATCCTTACTATTTACCTTCTCTTTTTTTTTTACCAGCTATCAAATTAGATCTTTACTGCTTTCCTTATTTATCTAACACATAGATAACCAAGTAAATCGCCTAATCAGATCTCCTTATTTTTAATTAATTTCTTATCAAAAAGTTTTTAACCACTTCCCATTGCTTTTCTCTCCTATCTACAAATTTGTTTTGAATTATTGCTGTCAGTAAATCCAAATTCATCAGCTCTCTTAATTGCATAAGCCAGGGGTAGGCAACCTTTCTCCTTTAAGGGCCGAAGGACTTCAGCTCCCAGAATCCCAGGAGCTATTGGCCAACATTGGACTATTGGCCAAGATGGCTGAGGCTTCTGGGAGCTGAAGTCCCTCGGCCCTTAAAGGGGAAAGGTTGCCTACCCCTGGCATAAGCCATTCCTCAATTTGTGGGGTCTCCTGTATTTTCCAATATTTTGCGTAAGTTATTCTTGCCAGTGTCACCATATATAACAAGATTTTCCAATACTTCTTTTCCACTGATTTCTCAACCATATAAGTCATGTTCAAAAGATAGAATTTGGGACACCATGGAATCTGTACCTTTAATATTTTGCTCATTTTCTCCTGAATTAATCTCCAGTATTTTTTTGCTAACTTACACTCCCACCACATATGCAGGAATGTTCCCTCCATTCTTTTACATTTCCAACACCAAGATTTTTCTGATCTCTATATTTTCTTTAATTTAGTAGGATATAAATACCATCGGTGCATCATTTTCAGAAAGTTTTCTTTCAGATCTTGGCAAAGGGTAAACTTATTGGTTAGATTCCACGGTTTTTCCCAATGCTCCATTTGTATTTCTTCTCTCAGATCTCTAGCCCATTGTACCACTACCTGTTTTACCATTTCCTTCTCTAAATTTCTATCTCTGAACAGTTTATAGTACTTTGATACATGGTGACCTTTCTTATCTTCAATTATTCTATCCAGCTCCGTCTTCACCATCTCATATCCTTCTTTTTTTGCATCAATATTAAATCTATTCCTCATTTGTATATATATATATATATATATATATATATACCAGTTATTAATTTTCCCTTCTCCCTCTAGCTGTTCTTTAGATTTCATTTTATATTCTTTAATCTCTCTGTGTTGCTCAAACTCTATAATATCTCTATATCTTAACCAAGTCTCATTATTATTTCTGCTTCTAAAAAGAAACACTTATTGTGGGGAGTCCCACAGTGGTATCTTTCTATAAAATTGATTCTTAATTTTAATCCAGACTCTCAACAAGGATTTTCTAATATAATGATTTTCAAAGTCTTTGTTATTTTTCAATTTTCCATACCAAAGAAAGGCATGCAGACCAAATTCTATAGTGTCTCTTTCTATATTTAAACTACTTTCGTTATTCAACATTATCCAATCTTCCAGCCATACCATACAATTAGCCCAGTAGTAAAGTTTTAGATCAGGTAAAGCAAAACCTCCTTTATCCTTTGATTCCACCATGCTTGAATATTTAATCCTTGGTTTTCTCCCCTGCCACACAAATTTTATGAGTTTTTTTCCCCAATCTTCTATACATTTCTCGTTATGTATCACTGGTATGTTCTGGAACAGATACATTAGTTTTGGCAGTATATTCATTTTAATTAAAGTTATTCTTCTGAGGAGAGAAGTTTGAAAGTTAGCCCATTTACTTAAGTTTTTTTGTATTTCTTTCCATATTTTAACATAGTTATTTTCAAACAAACCACATTTCTCTTAGTGATTGTAATTCCTAGATATTTAACTTGTTTCACTATTTTAAACTTGGAAATTCTGTGCAATTCATCTTCTTCACATTTAGCCATATTCATTGTTACAATAGCCATCTTTTCTTCATTGATTTTGAACCCTGCTAATTCTCCAAATTCACGTAGGGTGTTCAATAGGTCTTTTATATTTTTGTTGGGTTCCTCAAAAAATATCACAAGGTCATCTGCATAGGCCTTCACCTTATATCTATGCCCTTTTATATTGATCCCTTGTATCTTATCCTCTCTGATTTTGGTGTTTATCACTTCCATGATTAATATGAATAGCAGTGGCGAAAGGGGGCACTCTTGTCTTGTTCCTTTCTCTATTTGAATACAGTTTGTTTTTTTCTTAATAATAATAAATAATAATAAAATTTATTTGTATACCGCCCAATGGTTTCCCAATCCGGGTGGTTACCAGCATAAAATACAATACAAAATATATCCCTCCCACCCTTAAAACAGTATTAAACAATTACAAATTAAAATCGATGTAACAGCTACAATAAAAATCAATAATTACAATTCCAAGAACCCCATAAAATGTTTCACATTTTCACACAATGGGGGAACCTGGTGCCACATGATGTCCTAGACGTAGAGGCAGCCCGAGACAGCCCAAGGCCAGCCATCTAGTCTGGAAAGGCCTGCCAGAAGAGATCCGTTTTTACAGCATTTTAAAAACTGTCCAAAGATGTTAACTGACGGATCTCGTCCGGCAGGTCATTCCAGAGTCTGGGGACAAATACAGAAAAAGCCCTCTGGGAGGTTGCAGATAGTCTAGCTTTCCTTGACTCCAAGAACTTCCTCCCAGAGGAACGGAGTGCGTGGGGGGATTATACGGGAGGAGGCGGTCTCTGATATAACTTGGACCCAAGCCATTTAGGGCTTTAAAGGTAATAACCAACACCTTGTACTGGGCCTGGAAGTGGATAGGCTTCAGAACCGGAGTGATGTGGTCCCTCCTAGATGTTCCAGAAACAAGCCTGGCTGCCATATTTTGAACTAATTGTAGCTTCCGAACCAAGCACAAGGGTAGCCCCATGTAGAGCGCATTACAGAAGTCGAGGCGGGAGGTTACCAGTGCGTGCACAACAGTCTCGAGATCCCTTACTTCCAGAAAAGGGCGCAGCTGGCGTATCAGCCGAAGCTGATAACAGGTGCTCCTGACCGTTGCATTAACCTGATTTGTCATCAGGAGCGATGAATCAAGGAGCACCCCCAGACTGTGAACACAGTCACTGGAGGAGAGTGTGACCCCATCCAGGACTGGAGGTTGCAACCCAATTCTTGGTTTCGGGGCCACTACCCTGAGCACCTCCGTCTTGTCTGGATTCAGCTTCAATTTGTTTTTCCTCATCCAGCCCATTACCGCCCGAAGACATTCATTGAGAGAGGAGATGCCATTGGAATTCGAGGCCAACAAACGAGACATGGAGAAATAGATTTGAATGTCATCAGCGTACTGATAACACCCAGCACCATAACTCCGTATAATCTCACCCAGCGGCTTCATATAGATGTTAAATAATGTCGGGGACAAAATAGCTCCCTGAGGGACCCCACAAGTGAGCTCCCTCTTACTGGAGCTTCTTCATTAACTATTATCTGTGCCTTCTGCTTTTCGTACATTTTTCAAAATTATGTCCCATCTTCATTGTTCTTACTATTTCTTTCAAGAAAGGCCAGTTCACCTTATTGAACGCCTCTTCTGCATCTAAAAAAAAACATTGTCGCTTTCCTCTCATTATGTTTTTCAAAAAAATTCAATAATATTTAGTACTGTTCTTACATTGTTTCTCACAAATCTCCCTGGAAGGAACCCATCTTGATCATTGTGAATTGTACCTTTCAAGATCTTCCTTAAACGTTCCGCAATGATTGCCGTAAAGATTTTATAATCCATATTCGCCAGTGAAATCGGCCTATAATTTTTAGTTTCTTGATGGTCTCTGTCTTCCTTTGGAATTAGTGATATATATGCCTCTTGCCAGGAATCAGGAATACCATCTTTTTAAATATCATTCAGCATTTCTTTCAGGGGACCTACTAATACTTCTTCCATCCTCTTATAGCAGGGGTAGGCAACCTTTCCCCTTTAAGGGCTGAGGGACTTCAGCTCCCAGAAGCCTCAGCCATGTTGGCCAATAGTCCCATGTTGGCCAATAGCTCCTGGGATTCTGGGAGCTGAAGTCCCTCAGCCCTTAAAGGGGAAAGTTTGCCTACCCCTGTCTTATAGTATAGATTGGAGAAGCCATCCGGCCCTGGAGCTTTCCCTATTTTAAGTTTCCTAATTATGGTTATTATTTCTTTTTCGGTAATATCCCCATTTAATACTTTTTCTTGATTTTCACTGATTTGTGGTATACTACATTTGCTCAAATACTCTCGTATTTTTCCTCTTTTCTCTTCCTCATCTTTTTCTACTTTATACAATGTCTGATAATAGACTTCAAATGCCTTTTTAATTTCCTCTTGACTTGTAGTTGTTCTCCCCTCTGATTGAATTTCAGTAATTACTTTCTTATTTCTTTTTATTCTTATCATATTAGCCATTAGTTTACTCTGTTTATTCCCCATCTCAAAATGTTTCTGTTTTAAATATTGTATCTTTTTTTCCATATCATTCAAATTAAAGTTCTTAATTTCATCTCTAAGCTTGATATCTCCATTCTTAACTTTTTATCTCCACTTCTTTTCCATTCAAATTCTTTTGCTCTAAGCTCTTCCTTAATCTTGTTTTCCTCTTTTCCTCTCATTCTATTTTCTTCTGAATTTAATTTTATAAGATAACCTCTGGCCACTGCTTTTCCCGCATCCCAGATTGTCTTATTTTTAATTCCTTCTGTTGTATTTTCTTCAAAATATAATTTAAGTTCCTTTTTCAGTTTAGTAACATTTTCTTCCTTTTTCAATAGATAATCATTTAATCTCCAAGTGTACTCCTTTTTCTTCTCATCCATTTCTAGTCTTATCGGATAGTGATCTGATGTAATTTTTGGTAAAGTTTCCATATTTCTTATTTTTTGGCAACATAGTTTTTGATGTTATAAACATATCTAATCTAGCTCTGGATTGATGTACATCTGAATAGAAAGTATATTATTTTAAGTTGCCATATTTGGCTCTCCAAACATCTATCAGAGAAAATTCTTCTAGCATTTCAAAAAACAAATGTGGTAATTTACCCTGATTCTTACCGATTTTCTTTTTCACATCCGATATTCTATCTAATTGAGGCTCAATGACCGCATTAAAATCTCCCATCATTATAATGTTGTTATGTTCTATTTTCCTAAGTTCTTTTTTAATCTGTTCAAAGAATTTTCCTCTTTCTTCTAGTGGTGCATATATTCCTATAACCACTATTTTTTTGTTCTTTCATCTTTACTTCTACTCCTATATATGTTCCTTTATTATCTTTAAACAGCATTTTAGATGGGTATTTTTTATTAACATATACAACCACACCCTTTTTTCTCTTTCCATAACTGATATGTAACAGTTTCCTAATCTCGGATTTCTAATATACTTCTGATCCTTTTCTCTAATCTTAATCTCTTGAAGGCATATTATATCATTCTTCAGTTTTTCTAGATAGTGAAAGATCATATTCCTCTTATATTTGGAATTAAGTCCTTTGACATCCAAGACATCATCTTGATCCCCATTTTTCTAGTTAGTGTTCTCTAATCTTTAATTTGCTTTATTTTATTTTATTTTATTCCACCCCTTCTGCCCCTTAATTATTTTATTGAAATATTTTTGTTATGAATTATTTAATTTCCAATGTTATTTCCTGCTTTTGTCCCCTTTTTCTTTCCTTCTCTTTCTTCTTATCCCAACTCTACACCTCCTTCCTCTCCTTCCTCTTTTTCCTCTTCTTTTTCTTCTTCTCATTCTTCACTGACTTCCTCTTCTTCACTGATGCTTACTTTTTCCTCTTCTAATTCCACTTCATCCTGTGTCCGCTCCCGCTCTGAGGCCTCTCTTTTTTTCCTTCTCCTAAATATAAGTGTTCCTTCTGATTTTCCTCTATTAACTCTTCCATTTTCTTCTTCTCTCTTCTCTCTCTCCTGATATCCAGTCCTGTATCATGTTAATACAGTGCTTTCTTGGTTCTCCCCTCCCCGCTTACTCAATTTCCTTTCCATTTCTTTTGCCTTTTCTTCCGTATCTATTTTATATCTTCTTTGTCTCCATATAAATGACAAGCCTTCAATCCTTTCCCATCTGTATTCAATTTTCTTCTTTTTTAGAAGTTGTGTCAGCGGTTTGCACTTTTGTCTTCCAAGCATTATTGAAGGGGGAATATCTTTGAAGAGTTTCATTTCCTTGTTATCGATCCTTAGTACTGTGCTATAGCTTATTTGAATTACTAAGTCTCTTATTTTAGTTCTAGTGAAGCACATTATTACACCTCTTGGTGCTTCCTTTTCTTTCGCATATGATGAATTCACTCTGAACACTTTGTCCGTCTCTAACTCCATTCTCTCTTCAGTAAATCCCATATATTCCATCATAGCCTTAACTAAGTTTCCATACAGATCTTCATTTGATGTCTCTGGAAGCCCTCTGATCTTAACACACCTCTCTCTATATCTGAGTTTGTTCGTTAAGTCTTTAATTCTTTGTTTTTCTTGTCTCCCATCCATTTCTTTCATAGTTCTTTCCAGCTTTATTGTTTTATCTTTCAGTCCAACAACTTCTTTCTGAGTTTTAGTCAAATCATTAGAGATTTTATCTATTTTCTTTCCAAAGCTATCTAACTCTTTCTTCAAGTCTTTCCTTATCTCCAATCTTGTTTCCTTTATTTCTTTCCTCAATTCCATCTTTGTCTCTTTCAATTCTTCCTTCAATTCTTTCATTTCCAGGCTCATTTTCCTTATCTCTTCTATTAAGATCGTGTTTTGGTCACTTATTCTTAGAACTTCTTCAGATGATCCTCTTCTCTACGATTTCGCTTGTATCTGTGACTGGGCCAAAACTTTCTTTTCTGTTGCCATTCTCTGTTTATAATTTGCCTCTGACAAGTAATTCTATATATCAATGCCTTCCCTATTAAAGAAACACTTCAAATTTTACAATAATTTCCACAAATAGCAGTTACCATCCATCTACCTATTAACACAAGGATTTCAACAATTTCCAATCCATTACCCCCAATACATGTTTATATTAACCTTGTGTCAACCTTAGTTAGTTTAAATAGGAGCTTCTATTAATTTCAACAATCATACCATTTATGACAATTTCTGGGGATCAATATATAGTTCTACAGTTTCAAACTATTTCTTATGTTCATTAGTATTTGATATTTACTATAACCCCCACATATGACTCAACAGTAGTTACTTATACACCTTATATAAACCTTATTTGCCACCCCAACTTTGTATTTGTTAACACTTACTCTCATACCTTATATTCTCTACAAGTGGTATAATATTAAATCTTCAGTTCTTTCTACTCTTTTCATACCTTTATCTCTCCTTCCCGACTTCTATCATTACCCCCCCCCCCAGAAAAACATAAATGTATTGTCCTATATACGACCAGGACCTCTCCCTACTCCACCACTTCCTCAAACTATTATTTCTGTCACAGCTTTCCACCCACACGACCTAGAGTTTGAGGTGGACCTTACATTCGTCCTGGGTCTTTCTCCAACAGCTTTCCACCCACACGACCTAGATATTGAGGTAGACCTTACATTCATCCTGGGTCTTTCTCCAATTTAACAACTACTTCTTCCGCTGCCTTGGCTGCTGCCCACAGGTGAGTAGATGACAAAGGGGCTTCTCACGCTTCCAAACCTCACCCTGCTCTGCAGCTGCCTCCACCTCCGGTTCCACTCAGACTTTTTGCTTCTGGTTGCGGGGTTAGGGACTCAAGTTCGTCCAGAGTTCCTTCCTGCTTTGCTACCACTTCCAGAGCTGCCCTCACCACCTTCTCCCTAAGCAGAGGATGAACTCAATATACAATCAATCCATGACTTGTTTATCCTGGGCCACTCCCTTCACTGCTTCCACATCAGTTACCAGTTCCGCTGCATTCCCAAGATGGTAGAGATGGGAGTTGATTCTTAAAATGGTCAAGACCTTTCACAGACCTTAACCCTTCAACCTTTTATCTTCTTTGTTGGGGGATATGTGGAGGATGGGATCCTGAGTTTATGCTTATATTGCCAGAAACCTCTCCCTGCTCCTCCCTCCTCTTCATCACCTGCTTACAGGATTATAAAAATTACAGGATTATAAAAATTATAAAGTTCACTTTAAAGTCCACTTTACCAACTGCCTCATAAGGTTGAAAACAGAGGTCCTTAAATTCTTCTCTGGTCTCACCATATTCCTAAAGTAAGCCCTTTCTTATTATTTCTGCCATTTAAGCCTCCTTTCTTCTTTATCTCTACACCTCTCCCTTCCTTTCCTTTCCTTTTCCTCTTTCTTTCTCCTCTTCCACGCCCTCTCAGCATATTCTCAACATCCTCATTTTCCCCACTTGGCTACCGGATTTTAAAGAGGCTCACCACTCCTTTTTTTTTTTTCCTTCCAACACTTATCGTGGCTAAGATGTTTACAGAATATCAGAGTCCATTCCAGAAAAGAAAATAATAATAATAAGAGTTTAGCCACTCGCTTTCTCCATTGTAGTATCATGGATTATTGTTGATTTAAATTAAAGAGTGTACCGGTGTCTTCAGACCTTCAAACAGGTCCTTGTTTAATGAGTCTGGGTTACCTTTCATTTTTCATAGGCATTTCTCTTCTCCCTTCTCCCTTTCTCTTCTCTTTTCTCCAGATGTTATTCGCCTAATTAGATCCCCGACAGGTTCCTGACGTCCCTCTTACCGGAGGAACTCTCTTGGCAAGATATCAATCGAAATACAGATTACAAATCTGCCAAAACAAAACTCATTAAACTGGTTGCAAGGCCGTAGCTCCGCTCCTTTGCAGCCTCTCCTGATGCCGTCCACCGGAAGTTGTCAGTCTGGGAATCCTTTTTTGAACAATTCAAAGGGATTTCATTTTAGAGGTTTGAAATGCTGCTGACGACAGATTTTCAGGTACACTCTGACGCTGCTGTCACCCACGGCTTTGGAGTTTATTGGAATGGTCAGTGGACTGCGGAGGCGTGGCCTACTGCTTGGACAGAACACGGTCTGACCAGAGATCTGACGTTTTTTGAACTTTTTCTCATAGTGGTGGCTGTCCACTTATGGGCAAATCAATTTGCAAACAAGACTGTCTGGTTCTGGTGTGACAACCAGGCAGTGGTTCAGGTGGTAAATTCTCAGCCCTCCAAGTCCTCCAGAGTGATGAGCTTGGTCAGGGCTATAGTGACTCAGTGTTTGAAGATAATGTTTTGTTTCAAGCTCATGATGTGCCTGGTTTGCTTAACTCTTTGGCAGATGCCCTGTCTCGTTTTCAGTTTTCCAGGTTCCGGCACCTGGCGCCCGAGGCTTCGACGTTCCCATTGGAGGTACCAGCACTTCTGTGGAGCCTTGGAGACTAGCAATCCTACAATCTATCGCCCCATCTACATGCATGTCTTATCAGACAGCTTTGAATGTATTTAGACAGTTTTTGTCGAAATAGGGGAGGTGGAAGTCTGGCCCATTAGGGTGGACCTCGTTCTTCGATTTATAGTGCATCTTAGGCAAATGGGTCTGTCTCCTGTTACTATCAGGGGCAGGTTGGCTGCCCTGGCATTTTACTCCAGGGCCGCTGGCCTTCCTGATCCTATCATTGATTTTAGGGTTAGGAGAGCTGTGGTTAAGGACACTGGTTTGCCAATAACTGGCCCAGTTTTAGTAAAATTATGGCAACATTTAGCCAATACTTGTTTTTCACTTGAGGAATTGGCTTTGTTTAAGGCTGTATTCACTATAGCTTTCTTTGCGGCCTTGAGAATTAGCGAGATTGTCCCTGGCTCTCGCAATGATCAATCTGGTAGGGCACTTCTTCTTTCAGATGTCATATTATTAGAGCATGGGATTCAGATTTCCATCAGGTGTTCAAAGACAGACCGGTTAGCTAGAGGTCAGTCTATTACTTTAGCTAAGGCGCCTGAGGGTAAGATCTGCCCTGTGCTGGCATTGGCAGAATACTTGAAGGTTAGACCAAATGTGCCAGGATATTTGTTTGTGCATGTATCAGGCATGCCACTAACTCAGTTTCAGTTTAGGGCAGTTTTGAAGGAGACTTTGAGGTGAGCCAACTTGCCTCCCACTCATTTTTCTTCTCATTCTTTCTGCATTGGTGCGGCAACAGCCGCAGCTGTTCATGGTCTAAGTGATGCAGGTATTCGCCGAATTGGCCAGTGGCGATCGAGGGCATTCATATCTTACGTACGCACTTGATGGAACTGTCCAACTTGTGGTAAAACTAATTTATCATATTTGTTATTTCAAGCAGGCTTATTCTGTGGGAAGATCTGGATAGTGGGCTACAGTCTTGTGTTCTTGGCAGAACGCCATATAGTGGAACAGCAATGCGACCCCATCTTGGGATTGGCAAACATTGACAGTGGTTTGGTCACAGAGGCATGCAATGGGGAGCCTTACTTCCCACGATTATTGAACTTTCAAGGGACCATCCACACCCCCAGGTTTTAGTGATACACTTGGGGGAGAATGACCTGGTGAAGATTCCGTGTCGCGAAACAAATGGTGAAGGACTTGCAGGAGATAAGGAAGCACATTCCTGATGCTGTCTTGCTATGAACCAAATTACTGACAAGGTGTAGCTGGCCTGGGGCCCATAAAGACACTGCCATTAATGGCGCGTGGTGTTGGCTCAATCGTTCTGTATCTAAACAACTGACCAGATTGGGCATTTTTGTAATTGACCACGTTGGTATTCAGATATCCATGCCTCAGCTGTACAGGGGGAATGGGGTACACCTCCTTTGGAGGGTTTGGATGTTGTGGCAGTTAACGACCCCCTAACCACAGGCAAATAATTGGCTAATTAAAAAATTAATTGGGATTAATTAGGCTAAATTAAATTAGGGGAAGTGACGTCAATTGTTAAGTGCATGACGTCTTTAATTTAGTTACATCATATAACGAAATATGACATCATTTCCGGTTGGGAGGGGTGAATGTTGTTATTTACATGCTTTGTCACATGATGTGAAGGACCACCCACTTGGTTGGTTACACCTTCACTTACACATGTATTTTAGGGTTTGGTCTTAGGCTACTCTCAGGCTTAGGCTGGTTGCCTTCGAGGGCTGGCAGGGAATTTTTCCCCAGGGCTGCTCCTCTGGGTTTTTCGCCCTCCCTGATATTAATTTGTTATTAAATCATTGGATTTGGGTCATATTCTGGATGTAATTCTATTATGGTTTACTTGCCAAGTTTTATGATGTCTGTTTGATATGAAAGTTAATTGCTTATTTACATGATTTCTAGCTTAGTCACAACTTGGAGACTCAGGGTCTGATTCAAAGTTATAGTCTTAATATTAGTGGAGGCAGATAACGACCCCCTACCCACAGGCAAATAATTGTCTGATTAAAAAATTAATTGAGATTAATTAGGCTAAATTAAATTAGGGGAAGTGACGTCAATTGTTAAGTGCATGATGTCTTTCATTTAGTTATGTCATATAACGAAATACGACGTCATTTCCGGTTGGGAGGGGCAATTTGTTTGATGTTGTTATTTACAAGCTTTGTTACATGATGTGAAGGACCACCCACTTGGTTGGTTACATCGTCACTTACACATGTGACAAAGCATTGTGTATTTAATTGTAAATTGTTTGTAAATAGACTCTGTACAGCAAAATAAAGTTGTGGCCTGTTTATACCCACAAGAGGCATCACTTGTCCTTTGTGCTGGTGCAAGCAGACTTGTCACATATGCACACTCTTAATTGGTTGGTAATTCTTGCTTATTCATTCCCTATGTCAGTTGGGGGGGGGGTTGCTTTGATTTTTAGTGAATGTACACATATTAGGTAAAATGTATTAATAAAACAACTACTAAAGAAGATTAAAAAAGAAAATGCAAAGGCAGGCTTACTGTTGAACATAAAGAAAACCAAAAAAAAAAAAAAATGACCACAGAGAACTTACACACATTCAAACTAGACAATGAGGAAATAGAAATAGTAAACGAGTTCTCATATTTAGGATCAGACATTGATCAGAACAGGGAGTGCAGCCAGGAAATCAGGAGAAGATTAAGAATGGAGAGAGTGGCTATGAAAGAACTAGAAAAGATCCTAAAATGCAAAGACATACAACTCAGCACAAAAGTCAGAATAACACAAGCCCTTGTTCCCTATTAACATGTATGGATGTGAGAGCTGGACAGTCAAGAAAGAAGATAGGAGGAAAATCAACACATTTGAGTTGTGGTGCTGGAGTAGCGTGCTGAGGATTCCATGGACAGCCAAAAGGACAAACAAATAGGTCCTAGAGCAGATCATGCCAGAGATATCCCTAGAAGCCAAGATGATTGTCATACTTTGACAAATCAGGAGACGGCATGAATCGTTGGAAAAGACTATAATGTTAGGAAAGGTGGAGGGAAGTAGAAAGAGAGGAAGGCCACATGCTAGATGGATGGACTTTGTTAAAGAGACCACAAATAAGAGTTTGCAGGAGCTGAGCAGAGCAGTAGAGAACAGGGGGCCTGGGGATGTCTCATCCATAGGGTCGTCATGGGTCCAGACTGACGTGAAGGCAGTTAACAACAAACATGTATTAGGGTGTTTACAGCAGTCTGTGAATGTGGGGCTTCATCAAATTAATTTGTTGAAAAAGGATCAACTGTGCCTTTTATTTGTTTCAGGTACCAAACTTTTTCAGACACCTCTATTGAAATGGAACTGTCATAAAGCAAAATACAATAAATATTTCTGGGTGGGTTGGATTTACATTGCAATTTTGTGAGGTGACAGATAGCTCTTTCCCACATTTCTCCCCCCCCCCTTTTTTTTTACATGGTTCAAAAAGTGTCATCACATGAAGTTGGCAAGAGCCTTCTCATGGCATTCTTCTTGCCAATATTTCCTGGAAGCTGGCTAAAAGGATGCCTGCCATGGAAACGTGTTATGTAGTAATGGGCTCCTGAGTAAAGCTGATCAGTTGCACAAGGAGAAATCTGGCAGCAGACTCTCTCTTGACAAGTATGAAAAGTATGAACAGACAAGTATAAAGTGTGAATCAAAATAGTTGATGAGACAGAATTGTTCATAGGGACTTAAATGCTAGCAAATGTCAGAGGATCAATGGAGGAGCAGGCACAGAGGGTCATGTAAGAGGAAAATTAAAAAGCGGATTCTCACCTTGCCTTCTCCCTTCATATACCTGCCCCTGAACATGACTATCAGATCATCTTGGATCATATAATCTTGAATCATGTTGTGAAGAGCCACTCCTTTACCTAACTTTTACTATCCCACTGCTGCCACCAATTTGTGATGTACCCGACCACATTATTTATATATATTTATGGGGTTACTCCCCAAACTTGATTTCTTTATTTTTTAGTAGTGTAGAAATTCAATCCAGGTTCATACAGTTTATAATAAAATAACAATACAACTTTATTTGAATTATGGTTAACAACATTTCATTTGTTACAATATTGCATTCATTTGTTCTTGTTATACTTTGTTACATACTCTTTAACTTTAGAAAACAACTGTTACAATTCTTTAGGACCCTCACACCATCCTTATTTATGATTATCCTTTTAACCGTAATTCTATAATAGCCTAAGTATATCCCGAAGGATGTCAAATATCAGCAACTCCCCCACTTGCAATGCTATAAGTCCCTCACTACTGGACTTTCCCTTCACAGTCCCTGTCTTCTGGACTGTTACACATCTAGACCTGGTCTGATTCCAACTGTCAGCAACAGAATTCTTTATCACCTACAGCCCAAAATTCTACTGGCTGTCACCAGCTTACTGATTGGCTGTTGCTAGCTTAGCATAATTCTGCCAGCTTTCCACACATGTAATCATCTTTGTGATCCTTTATGCTTCCTTCAGAATTTGACTATCTGTCTATATGGAAGCTGCAGTTTGCCTCTGAATTGTGACATCTTGGCAAGGAGTAATTAATATACATGAACATGTGTTGCATGCCTTTAAGTTGTTTCTGATTTATGGCAACCATAAGGTGAAGCTATCACATGGATTTATTTGCAATATTTGTTCAGTGTGACTTGTCCAAGGTCACTGAGTGGATTTCCATGGCTGAGTGGGGATTCAAAACCTGGTCTCCAGAGTTGTTGTCTCAAATTTGTGGAGTGTGTTTTGTGCTCTTATTCAGTCCCATGTGAAAGCTTAGTCCCAGCAAGTAATAGTCTAACCAGGTAGTGATTTGACCATAACAACAGATCTAGAGAAAAGGTTTCTCTACCTGCAGATGCTATCATTCAGCCCAACACAAAAATTGAATCCAGAGGGTACCCTACTGAATGTGTAGCACCAGTTAAGACAGGCCCAGAGTTACTCCAAAGACCAAGAAGTCCTGAATCACTTCTGCCAGGATGTTCTTTGTTTGTATGTCAAACTCTTATGGAACAACAAATAAAGGGCACTCCTGCTTCACTTCTGAGATAACACTAGAAAGAGAATGTGTTTGCCAACAAATTGGGCTGCATACCAACTGAATTCCAGTTCTATTCTGAGCAATCCCATCCAGATAGAGATTCAGAACTTGAAGACTACAGGTTGGGTCTCCTAATATAGGATTACAATTATGTTGTTTGTTGTTGTTGTTGTTGTTGTTGTGTGCCTTCAAGTTGTTTCTGATTCATGGTAACCCTAAGGTGAACCTTATCATGGTGTTTTCTTAGTAGGTTTCTTCAGGAGGGGTTTGCGATTGCCATCCTTTGTGACTTGCCCAAGGTAATCCAGTGGGCTGAACCAGGATTCAAATCCTGGTCTACAGAGTCATAATCCAGTGCTCAAAACCACTACACCAAGCTGGCTCTCAATTACAATTACAACTGATGACTAAAATGTAGATTCTCTGCTGTTTGTCAACTGTACCTTAGACCCTGAACAGCTTTTCACTGAAACTAATCTGACGGCCACACAGTGAGCCATGCTTTTGTTGTTAATTGCCCTTGAGTCACTCTCGACCCATGGTGACCATATGGATGAGACATTTCCAAGATCCCCTGTCCTCCACTGCTCTGCTTAAGTCCTGCAAACCCATACCCATGACCTCCTTAACAGAGCCCATCCCTCTGGCATGTGTCCTTCTTCTCTTCTTATTTCCCCCCACTTTTCCCAGCATTGTTGACTTTTCCAATGAGTTTTCTCTTTTCATGATGTGTCCGAAGTATGACAGCCTCAGTTTGGTCATTTTGGCTTCCAGAGAGGTTTCTGGCTTGATCTGCTCTAGCCCCAATTTGTTTGTCTTTTTGGCTGTCCATGGGATCCTCAATATTTTTCTCCAGCACCACATCTCAAAGGAGTTGATTTTCTTCCTGTCATCTTTCTTAACTGTCCAGCTCTCACATCCATACATGGTAATAGGAAATACAATGTCTTGTATGATTCTAACTTTTGTGCTGAGTTGTATATCTGTATTTTAGAATCTTTTCTAGTTCTTTCATGACCACCCTCCCCATTCTTAATCTTCTTCTGATTTCCTGGCTACAGTCCCCATTTCTATCAATGTTTGATCCCAGGTATGAGAATTATTTTACTATTTCTATTTCTTCACTGTCTAGGTAGAACCTGTGAAGGTCCTTGGTGCTCACTATTTTTGGTTTTCTTTATGTTCAACATTAAGCCTGCCTTTACACTTTCTTTTTTTATCTTCCTTAGTAGATGTTCCAAGTCTGTGAGGTTTTCTGCTAGTATTATGGTGTCATCTGCATATTATTATTATTATTATTATTATTATTATTATTATTATTAGCTTTATTTATTAAGCGCCGTAGATGTACACGGCGTTGTACAAAACCAAATAAAAAAATCCAGAATATATAAAAAGCATATCTTAGACTGTTGATATTCCTTCTGCCTATTTTCACTCCTCCTTCTTCTGTGTTCAAACCTGCTTTTCTTATAATATGTTCTGCATACAAGTTGAATAGGTAGGGTGAAAGGATGCAACCTTGTCTGACTCCTTTGTCAATTGGGAACCATTCTGTTTCTCTGTGTTCTATTTTGACAGTAGTCTCTTGTCCTGAGTACAGATTCCTCATCAGAGCTGGCACTCCTGTGTCTTTAAGGGCATTCCATAGCCTTTCATGATCTATGCAGTCAAAGACTTTGCTACAATCTATAAAGCACATGCTGATTTTCTTTTGAAATTCCCTAGTGCACTCCATTAGACATTGTATGTTTGCAATGTGATCTCTAGTGCCTCTTCCTTTTCTGACCCCCACTTAGACCTCTGGGATTTCTCTCTCCATGTATGGTTGGAGTCCATGTTGCAGAATTTTGAGCATGATTTGCTTGCATGGGAGATCAGTGCTATGGTCCTATAACTGCTGCAGTGTCTTGTGTCTCCCTTTTTGTGGATGGGGATGTATATTGATCGCTTCCAATCTGTTGGCCATCGTTTTGTTTTTTCCCATATTTGTTGACATATGTTGGTAAGCACTAAAGTTGATTCTGTCAATGTAGATTGCAGCAGTTAAATTGGAATATTGTCTCCAATCCTCGTGATTTGTTTTTGTTTTGCTATTTCTCTTATTGCAGTTTCCACCTCACTTATTAGGATTTGGGGTTCATCTTAATATGGCTCTTCATTCCATATGGCCTTCATTTTGTTATTTCTTTTGTATAATTCTTCTGTGTATTGCACCCAATGTCTTTTTATTCCATCCTGGTCTTGAATTATGTTATTTTTTTTGTCATAGAGCATCCCAGTCCTTGGTTTGATTTCTCAGATTTTGTGAAATAGGTCTCTTGTTCTTCCTTTTTTCTTGTTGTCTTCTGTTTCTCTGCATTGGTCATTGTAGTAATTTTCTTTATCTTTGTGCACAAGCCATTGTACTGTTGCATTAATAATTCTTAGTTTGTTCCTATCTCCCTTTTGTTTTTATTCTCTTCTTTTCTTTATTGCTTGTAGTGTTGTTTTTTTGTCATCCATGATTTTTTCTCTTTCTTTTTGTTTATTGAAAGTGTCTGTCTGCATTCTTCTTTTATTATGTCCTTGGCTTCAGATCATAGTTCCTCTGATTCTTGGTCAATTATGCTTAGTAGTGTGAATCTGTTTCTTATGTTATAAATAAATTCTGTTGAGATATTATTTAGATCACATTTTGGTATAATCATTGGTTTTGTTTTCTTCTAGAGTCTTACTCTTATTTTTGAAATGAGTAATTCGTGGTTACTTGTGTGTCACAGTTGGCACCTGGTCTAGTCTTGGCCACCAGTATAGAATTCCACCATCTTTTAATTCTGATTATACAATCTATTTGATTTTTGTGTTGACTACCTGGTGATGTCCATGTGTGTAGCCTTCTTTCTGGTTGTATGAAAAATGGGTTTTCAATAAATAGGTTGCTGGCTTCAAAAAAATCTATTAGACGCCCAACTGCTTTGTTTCTTTTGCCTAATCCAAAGCTGTCTACTGTTTTTGATTATTTTGAGCCATGCTACTTTTGGGATTTCTAAAGTTTTACCACCCTCCACGTGTTAGGCCATACCTTCCGATGAACTAGTGAGGTGATCATGGAGTTTTGATAACAAAAACAAATACGTAAGATAGAAATGGAAATGTTCTCCCAGTTTTTGGTTGAGAACCATGAACTACTCTGCTCTGATATGTTTGCTTCCTTTCCTTCAAAGCCCTTGTCATGATTTCTTATACACAATAGTGCTTTCTTTTTTCTAATACTAGTAATGCACTTCTAATTATTGTCATTGCCTCACTGCTTAGGAAATGTAGCTCACAAATCAATAATAAATGCTTACCCTCAGTCCATCAATTGGAGCTGATGTTTCCAGTATCTGTTGCTGTTATATTATGGAGCATAAGACAAGCCTCTTAAAGTTTGAGGATATAACTCAATGAAAGTATGTCATGGCCTACAGCAACACTACATTTTATGCTGAAATAAACATGTAAGTGATGCATATCTTAGTTCTGCTTCTTTTAAAATCTATAATGCCTTTTTAAAACTTAGTGGAAGCATTCTATGAGCCCATTTAATGCTGGTAAATAAGTACCTGATCTAGTGTACTTTACTGACATTTTTTCCTGAAGGAAAACTGGAAATTTTGCACAAACAAACAAAAGGTTCTTTATCCCAAATGATCTCTTCAGGCAAACCATATGTGGTAAACAAATCCCAATATGTTTCAATCACCTTAGCAGTGAAATATGTGTCATGCTACCTTTTCTAGCATTCCAGAATAAACATAATATAAAACAAGTGTTTACTTTTCTCTTCAGAAAAACCAATGTGACATCTCTTTCAACTTTTATCACACAAGAAAGTTTGTGGTGACCAGCAGTTGTATCTAAAACATATATGCTAATTGTTCCAATGCATTTTATGGCATAGATAAGCAATATAATAAGCTTCCATAAATGCTTTGTGTAGATTAGTTAATCAAGTGTTATATTTGTCAGTTAGAAACACAGAGAAGTTGCATTGACATCTTATTAGAATGATCAGTATAAATATGCAAATAGTTCTAGGCTTTCAAACTAAATGTTTATGTGATGCCTGCAATGTAACATTTTTATCAGATTAAATATTAAATTTATGGGTTGTTTTTTTAATTTGAAAGGCTGCTTTTATATATATATATATATATATATATATATTGTCAGTGTCTTTGTTTTTTTCCTCCTCCTCCCCTTTCTTCCTAGTCTTACCATAGTCTTTCTGATTGGAGATATATATACATTTTATCTGTTTAAGTTTTGTCGGTATAAATGTAAGTTTGCACTTACACAATAAAGAGGAAATTACAAGTAAGCAAATTCAATTGAATAGCAGTGTTGAACTTTCTTGCTTAAACTTATCCTGCAAAATACTGTTCTATAACACAAGGCGAGCTTACTGGGGTTGAGAGACACCGGACCTGAGGTGGAAAAGAGATAAGAAGAAAATGTGGTGACAGAAAAATGGTGATGGTGCACTAAATACTGTGACATTAGAACATTTAATATAAAAGAAAGTTTGGACATTAGACAACAGAAAGAAAAAGAGAAAGTAAAAGACAAAGACAAAGAACAAAAACTATCAACTCTGATCCAAGTGGAGCTAGAGAATCAAAAAAGAGACATAAGGCCTTTGCAGACTGCTAGAAATAGTGCAAATTGAGTCCACTTTAACTGCCCTGGCTCAGTGCTAGGGAATCATGGGAATTGTATTTTTTTCTGAGACATTGAGTCTTCTCTGTCAGAGAGCTCTGGTGCCACTATTCAAATGCTTGATATGGACATTCCCTGCCCTTGTTGTTCCTCCTTACTTCTTTCTTTCCCTCTGCCATCAGCTTGTCTGGTGTGACTATTGGTTAGAAGTGTAATAATTTACCAAGCTCCTTTAAAGTGGATTTACAAACGTTTGCAAAAACCTTAAATCTCAAACAAAATAAAGAGGATTGAGAGGATTAATATAGAAGATTGGACAGAAAAGTAAAACAAAGAGGGTGAGAAGGACACAACTCAAAGCAAAAGAACAAAACAAACAAACAAACAAACCTTTCCCCTCCAATATAGTGGCTTCTGTCTTTTCCTTCTTTCTTTTCCTTTTGGATATTCATTAACCTGCTACTGAACACAAAGCTACAACAGATTATTTGGAAGAGAGTAATGAGTGTCATTGCATGTTAAAGGTTATAAAAAACCAAACAGGACAAAAAGAATAAAACTAAAAAAAAAACAAGATTAGATGATAAGAAGATCAGACAACAGACATTGAAGAAAAGATTCAGAGGAAAACAACAGGGGGAACATTTTATATGGAGTAACACTTTATAAAAAGGGTGCTGATATATTTCTGTATTGTTATATATGCATAATTAAAAGATTTTCCCTTTTTTATTTTTTCTTCCTCTGGGTAAATTAATATAAAAATACTGTGATATAATTGATATTCTCTCCTGAGTACTTTCTCTCCTGAGCAATTTCCTTTTGGATAAACAGATAATTAAGTTTGGATAACATATTTGACATTTCCTTCTTATTACCTGATATTTCCTCCTTAGTACTTTGAATAGTGAACAATCCCTTGGCTGAGAAAAATATTTAAAGATAGTGTAACTGACTTAGTGACTGTTTTGACTATTGTGGTTGCTAGTTTTGATTTAATTGTCATATAATTTATCTAACAACAATGTACAAATAGTGTGGTATGTTATGACAAGTGAGTAGTTAAGACAAAATAGAAATTTCATTTTCTTCTCTTTATTTGAGAATTGAGGGATAGATAGAGCTGTTTATAACAACCAACTGTTCATTTGTATAGATTCCAACTATCTTGTCTGGAGATAACTTAAATTGGTTATCTAACAAATTGCAAGTATATATTAAAAAGAAGTAACAATTTAAACTAAGAAAGAGGCAGAGCTAGGTGGGCAATGTATAAACAAAAAGGGAGATGTCACAAATTGAACCTAACAGGGTATTGGAGTTGGAAAGTCAAGGAGAAAAGGAGGGGTAAACTTAAAATTAAAAAGTAAAGTACAATAAGGAAAGAAAGGGAGGGGGGCCCAAAAAAGAAAGAAAAATATTGACAACTATAAAAAAAAACATATTTATATAAACAACATTTCAGGAAAGGAGTGAGAACAGAGGTAAAGAAGAACACTAATTAATTAAGGAAAGTAGAGGGGGGAAAGGAGTAGAGAAAGAGAAAGAAGAAGGAAAGAGGAAAGGAATTGACAAAAGAGGAAATTACAAATTACTAGGAAGAAAGTAGGTAAAGAACAAATTGGGCAAACCAGCCCTTGAAAAGAGGGGGGAGGGGGAAGAATTAAAGATAAAGTCAAAGAAACAAAACAAAAATAATAAAAAAAAATAAAAACTAGTAAATAGAATAGGAAAGAGAAGGTAATAAGTGAGGAAAATGGTGACTTCAAAGAAGACAACACAAATTCCTAGTCAAAGAAGAACATCAATAGAAACACCAAATGACCAAATAGGACTGATCTTACAAGAAATTAAGAAATCAATCTTTCTAGACTAGAAATGAAACAGGAGATGAAAGAACTAAGAACTGATATGAAATAAGATTTAAAGACAGAAACTAATTTAATCAGACAGGATTTGGACAAGATAAACAAGAATATTGAGAAAATTACAGGGAAAGTGGAAAAACTAGAATCAAGAATGAAGAAGGTAGAAAGTAAAGCTGAAAAGATAAGTCAAGCACAGAAAGAGGAACAGGAAACCCAACTGAGAGTTGAACTCAAACAAAGATAATCTTGTTTGAAACTGAGAGGGCTACCAGAACAACCAAATGAAAACCTATATGAATATCTAATCCCATTGTTAGCAAAATATATGGATGCACCTGTCCACCATTTTAGTTGGGAAATAGACCGGATGTACAGGTTGAACTCAAAAACAGCAAATATCAAAGATTTATTTACAGATACAGAAGGCCACTTCATAGGAGTAGAGATGAATTGGGAAGGAAGTAAGGTACTAGTTATAGGAATCTATTCCCCACAAGATAACAAAAAAGAATTTTACATTAAAAAAAATCCAAGAGAAAATAACAGGATTTGATTATGATAAAATCTTGGTAATGGGAGATTTCAATGGAGTGACTGAAACAATCTTAGATAGAAAATCAGAGAAGAAAGTAAAACAAAACCAAAGTAAATTACCAGGTACTTTCTTTAAAATGATGGAAGATCTGGGTTTAATGGATGGATGGAAACATCTTTACAACCAGACTAAACAATTTACATTCTACTCAGAGAGACATGATTCTCTATCTAAAATTGACCTATTTCTCTTGATCAAAATATTAATAAGCAACATTAAAAGCATAGAAACCTTACCAAGAACCTTATCTGACCATACTCCTACAATTCTAACATTAAAAGAACACAAAAAGACATTATCATGGAGATTAAATGAAGAACTGTTGTTGGATAAGACCGTTGTTATGAAAACGAAGGTGACAATTAGAAATTATTTCAGTGAAAATACAAATGACAACATAAAAATGGCCACAATTTGGGATGCAGGGAAAGCAGTTATACGAGGTTTTCTCATTCAACAAAATGTGATACTTCAAAGGAAAAAAGAGAAAAATTAAGCAGTCTTTATAACCTATTAGCCCAAAAAGAAAAAGAACTTGAGAGGGTAACTATTAAGGAAAAGATAAAAGATGAAATTAAAATATTACAGAAACACGTCTCAATTGAATTATCTGGAGAAATAGAAAAGAGATTAAAAATAGCCAAAAAAAAAAAAAACAAACCAAATTTGAACATTCCAATAAACCAGGGAAATGGCTAGCTTACAAATTAAGAAAGGAGAGGGAGAAAATATATATATAACTAAGATCAAGGAGGGAGAAAAGGAATATACAGAACAAAACAAAATTAGAGAAACCTTTTACAATTTCTATTCACATTTATATGAAGACCAAAAAGTCAATAAGGAAATGTTAAAGAAATATATTGGCGAGGGCAAATTTCAAAAAATTAAAGAGGAGTACTTTTAATTTTAAAAAATACAGAGGAAATTCAGTAGAGCAAATGTAAAATAAATGAAAAGACAACATATTGAAAAAGATTGATCAGTGTAATAGTAACATGAAAATGGTGCAGTTGTTAACGTATGGTTACACTTGTACATTTCTGGAAGAGGTGGTAAATTAGAGGAATGGGTGCACCACTTACTACAGTTTGGAAGGAAGTCATTAGAGACTTACTGACATCTTGCATTATGTGTGTTTATTTTCAGTTCCAAATACTTTCAGACATCATGATTTGTCACCTATTGTGAAAAGTTTTGAATCAAACAGAAAGGGTTGAAAGCCAGCTGGAAGACTAAAATCCTTTCGCTATCTTCTAGACATCTTAGGCAATCTTATTTCCAATGGAGACACATTTCAGAATAATATGGGCTACCATGATCTTTCAGCACTAACCAAACATTGCCTCAAGGCAACCTGTTCACATGGAAGGTCAAACTCACAGAAATACAATAGAAAACTGGGAAAAAATGTAAGTGCCAAGTTTTTTTCTTCTTATAACAAGATGCCTCACAGTATGCTGTCCTACCAGAATTACAATTAAATGCATACAGTTGTATTGTTGAATTTATCTGTTAATTTTTTATAGTTCAAGTAGATGTTTCCTGACTGGTTAATGAAGGAGTGAAGTACAATACTCAACCATGTACTGAACATAATGACATGCCAAGTGGAAAATGACTACTTTCAGTAATGTTGGATAGTAAATATTTTAACAGATGTCAAAAATAGTTAAATAATTTCCTCATATACATCATTTCTGCAAACACTGTGTGAATTGGAAATGTTAGTCAAATGCCTACATGTTGTTTCAGTCTTTTGTTAAGATGATATATGGTGGGGAGGCCTACTAAAGATATCTTCCCTACCATATACCATCTTAACTAAAGACTGAAACAACAAGTAAGCATCTGACTAACATCTCCAATTGTTTTTCTCCTGGTTGGTTTGTAACATCTCGCTGGATGAAGAAGCCCCTGGAGCTTTGAAAGCTTGCAACAAGTATATTGTGCATTTTGGTTGGCCAATAAATGTTTTTCTGATGGATTTTTGCTAAGAGTGCAGCAAGAACTGGCAGGAGTGCAGTTTGAACTGAGATATGATCCTTAATGGGATTCAGACTCCGATGTGAGGAAGAAAGCTTTAAAAAAAAAAAAAAACAAAGAAAGTCCACTGACATGGAGAAGTGTGTCATAAAACCACCAGGGGTGCAGTTGGAAACAAAGGTTTAGCCTTAATGGGATTCAGATTCCCATATAAAAAGAAAGGATTTTAAAAGGACAAAAGATATTCTGTGGAATCAGTTTAAAGTAATAGATTTTGAGCAGTGGAAAGCCAGTAAAGGGAAGGCTCATATCCACCTTATTCTGTGAAATTGTAATTTATGAATAAAGCAAGTTTCATATGTTTTATACTTCTAATGAATGAGCTTCAGTGGAAGGTGTGTGTAAAGAACTAAAACACAGTTGAAGTGTAACTGAAGTCATTGAATGAACTGGATTGTAACAAGTGGTTTGTAATAAGTGGTTATAACAAGAATTTGTAATCAGTGAAGTGATGTACATGTTGTAACCACAAGCTTTGAGCACAAACTACAAAAAGAGATACCATTATGTACATTCTTTTTGTACATAAAAGTTATTTTCTTCTTGTTCACAAAAGAGTGGCTGGAAGTAATTTATAAATAATATAAAAAACACACTACAAGGAATATTAAAAACACTGAATAATAAGGAACTGAAGAAAGTGAGAGAACCAAGGGCTAGAGAAATAGTTTGGAGGGAAGAGAAGCCTCAAACTATTTTGGATAAGACAGGAGAAGAATCCTGTGTAACCTGGTGGTCACAGATAGATATATCCTACTTTAGTGGAATAGTGGTAATGGGAAAGTATATTTAATCAAACTTGAGGGAATCAAAGTAGCTTGGGGTGCCAAACATACTCTTCTCTAAGAAAGATGAATTATCTGGGGTTTGGGAGAAATGTCTGCTGAACTGTTGCTACTGTTCTCAGTATCTGCTACTGCGGCAGTTGTCTAAATCTAAGGCCAGGAGCAAACAAAGGGGGAAAGCTAGCTTACCCCTGAAGTTTCCCAATTCACAGGAAGAACCTGCCGACTTAACTGTAAGCTCCCACAGTGACCCAACAACTGATGAGCAATCTGCACCATCCCTCCTGTTGATAAGAAGGACCCACCACAAGGGAGCATTTGTGGCTACAAGCCATGTTATTTTTTTTTCCTGTTTCATCACAAATGCATGGCATGAGCACACAGATGCTCTGGCAGCAGCTGCCAATCCCCCCAGTCTCATGCAGCTACCAGTCCATTGGATGCCACACACAACTAGCCATATGATGGATCACATGATCAATTCACTGTCCATATGACATATTGATGTAACCAGTGATACACTGGGACAGCATGATCATGAAGCTTCCCTTGTACATACTTCATTTCTCTCCAATCCCCCATAGCCCCCTATTGGACAGGCCAGTTTGTTACCATTGCTTTAAATCCATTGTATTGTTAGTATCCTGACATGTTTGTCATCATTTCGCTCCATGTACAATGGCTTGATGGTGCAGTAACCCGCTTGTGCAGTTTGTGAGCAGAAGACAGAATAATTATGTCCATCAATGGTGCAGTCAGCAAGTCAGGTTCACGGTGCCTGTTCTTGACCACGTCCTCAGTGGCACACAGTCTGTATGTCAGTGTGATAGTTCACTCTTTCTGGTTTGACCCAGAGCAAATTGGGATTTTTCCCCCTCTGGTGTAAAGCTCCAGAATGTGGCTTGGATCCATTTTCTTCCCATTTAAGCCACATGCATCCTCTGAACAGGCAGGTTTCTAAAAGGAGTGGGGCCCTTTTTTTCTTAGTCTGTGCAGAGAACCTCTGCCTCTATTAATGCTGGTGCTATCCTATTCCTGAATGAGGATAATGCAGCTCAATACTTAAGTGAAAATCCAGCCAACATCTATAGGACATAATTCTTTCATAACTACTCATAGTGTTACAACCTTGAAAACATAGTATATAGGCTACACCACTGTGACATACACAACCTTTCTTTTAGCCTCTTTTCAACTATTTCACTGGAGACTTGGTTTTAAGTATTTATGAAACTACTGAAAAAGACTATAAATTTCTGTAGCATGACTATTTTTGCAATTTTTTGACAGGTTCATCAGTTTATTCAAAATACATAGAAGCCTTATTTTATATTCATGGAACTCATTTATGCTATATTCATGAATTTTTATGTAAGTGTTAAGTACTACTGGAAATATGATTTGTGGTCATGGTTCTAATTTTTTATTTAAAAAAATATTGTGCAATATCTTGATGTAGTTGGTGTATATGCATTAAATCAGGAAAACAAAATTGCAAAATGAGATTTTGAGGTCTAAAAATGAAGAATTGGTTTAATGAATAAATTACATTTGATGGAAGGTTCATTGGTAAAGATAGAATTTTGGTAAATTATCACACACTGCCTCATGGAAAAATTAAAAGCCATGTTAGATGTGAAAAAAGAGGACAATGACATCCTCCTTTTATAGCTCTTGATAGAGATAACATTCCCCAAAAGAACACACTAGTTTAACACATACCTTGTGTGTTTTGCCTAGGCTTTGCTGTTTTAGTGTCAAATGCCTATCCTGAAATGTCACTTCTGAGTTCTGCTTTTAGCTTTTTATAATTATTGACCTGCGTAGTCATTGACCATCTTTACATCACAGAATACCATCTTCTGGCCTTCCCTGGCTATGCCTGCTCAGTCCTTGAAGAGAGTCATAAACAACATTTTACAGTGCTTAGACTGTTGCTGACTGAATATTGGTGACATGGTAAGGGAACAGAAGGTCAATGTCTCTTCACTTTGATAATTGCTTCCATGAATGCTTCTTTGAGTATGGGGTAGGGGTGGCTGGGATGGGGTGAACTAATTCAAGCAGATCCACACTGATAGAAATCTGTGTCTTTTTTCCCTTCAAAGAGCAAAGCCTCTCTGGGAATCTACAGTGGGAGATTAAAGCTGGAACAATGACAATGGTACTTTCTGTATTTTAATCTCTTCCCATTGAAACCTCATGGTGAATTGCTTCATTATCAGGGACATATTAGGGGAGGGAGCTTAAAGTACTACAGTGATAGATATTCTCTTTCATTTTTCTCATCTCTCTCTCTCTCTCTGGCTTATTGTAATTGTTAAAATTACAGCCTGTGCTTCAAAATTTCTGGGAAAATGAAGCATAAGAAGCCTTAAAATCATTTGTCTATTTTTTTTCTTTCTCTTTCCAAATTATAGCTTTCATTGGTAAAATATCTCTGTGGTTTCCAAGCATTAGCAACCCTATTTTTTAAGATCATACTGCATACTAGCGTGGGGGTGGGGGGGAAGAACCTCCACCTTACCAACTTTGCTCTGGTCCACAGGTTATTTATTTTCACAATAATTAACAGCATGCTTTAAAACAAAAGGCCCTGAACAACTACGAGCTTCATTTCAAAAGAGAGGCTTTTGCAACTGGCAAACAGTTGAAGATTGAATTTATTTAAATTGTGCTTTTAAATTATGCTGAGAAGTTCATGAGCAAACATCTCATTGTGGGGTTTCTACTTGTATAAATGAAGAGCAAAGCTTCTATCTGTAAAATACAAGATAGGAAGAAATGATTTATGTGTTTCATTTGCATTCCAGACCATTTATCTATGCAATCCCACCCCTGCCTAAAAGTGATCTTGTGAAAATTTCATAGGGAGCTGACATAAGACTATCAGGAATATATGCCACTTTGCATAGTCATTGCTAAGCTTACTGTATGTGCGTGTGTTTGTGTGTATATATACACACACTCACAGATTAACACACACAGGTTGAGTAGCCCTTATCTGAAATGCTTGGCACCAGGAGTGTTTGGAAGTTGGGATTTTGGAATACAAGTAGCATAGTACATACCTGTACTATATTTGTACAACTGGAAAGAGAGAGGTGAGGCTGGAGACAGATGTGATTGAAGAGAGGCATGAGGATCTGTTAAATGATGAGAGGTGTAGATTCACACCAAGCACTATGCTTGGATTTTTTCCTTGAGTTATGCAGAGAGAGGTATCAGATCCTGTATTAACCAGGAGTTTCAGGTCCTTAATTGACCAAGGGTTGGATGAAATGTTCTTCTATATCCCCTCTAACTTTATAAGTCTGTGATTCTATACTTTGTTCTAATTTTACTGCAGGGCTGTCTGAAGCTGTAAGAAAACATTGAAAGCTCTTCTTACACTAGGACAGCTTTTTTGGGCCACCTAGCAAATACTATTTATTCTTACTCTCAATGGATATCCAAGGTTTCAAGCTGAGAAGGGTCTTTTATTTCACTGTTACCTTATCATTTGAGCTACACATGTCAGAGATTGAACCTGGGACTTTCTGTATGAGCTACAGCAGTCTTGCAATAGGGATTTCAGTAGAGTTCCAGGAGGCAAGACAATAGCCAAGGTTTTGCATCATCACCATAATTACAACTACAGAACTCTGTTACTATAGCTATATATAACAATGCCCTCCCCCCAAAAAAACTTAACTTTTCTGTCTGGCATTGTTTCAATCAAAGAGTTTGGAAGCACTTCAGATCAGGGTGCTGGGACATGAGGCATGCTGGGCATGTTGAGAACAGGGGGCTGGAAAGGCCCCTTGGGGCCCTCCAAATGCTTCTCTCAATAATCATTGTGACTAGGAGACCACTGCAGATGTCATGTCATAGTACACCTGAGATACACTTTGGCTAGGATGGTGCCTGGCTCAAAAAGTAGGTTATAATAATAATAATAATAATAACAACAACAATTTTATGTATACTCTGCCTTTAGCCGAAGCTATCAAGGCGGCTTACATTAAAAGTACAGCCCACATTTTATAACAATCATATAACCCCCCCCCTTAAAATTACAATTAAATAAAAATCATTTAAAAACTACTGTATTTTTTGCCCTATAGGGCGCACTTTTTCTTCCCCTAAATATGCGTGGGGAAGTGAGTGCGCCCTATAGGGTGAAGGGGCCGAGGCCGTGGGGAGAAGGAGCCCTCCTTCCCCCTGCGACCTCAGTCTTTGAATGGACTGGTGCTGGGATCGAAGCGATCCTGGCGCCAGCCCATTGAAAGACTGAGGCCATGGGGAGAAGGAGCCTTCCTTCTCCCCGCGGCCTCAGTCTTGGAATCGGCTGGTGCCGGGATCGAAGCGATCCCGGCCCCAGCCGATTGAAGACTGAGGCCGGCGGGGGAAGGAGCCTTCCTTCCCCCCCCCCCCCGGCCTCGGTCTTGGAGTCGGCTGGGGCCGGGATCCAAGCGATCCCGGCCCCAGCCGATTGAAGACTGAGGCCGGCGGGGGAAGGAGCCTTCCTTCCCCCCCCGGCCTCGGTCTTGGAATCGGCTGGGGCCGGGATCCAAGCGATCCCAGCCCCAGCCGATTGAAGACTGAGGCCGGCGGGGGAAGGAGCCTTCCTTCCCCCCCGGCCTCGGTCTTGGAATCGGCTGGGGCCGGGATCCAAGCGATACCGGCCCCAGCCGATTGAAGACTGAGGCCGGCGGGGGAAGGAGCCTTCCTTCCCCCCCCCCCCCCGGCCTCAGTCTTTCAATGGGCTGGCACCGGGATCGCTTCGATCCTGGCACCAGCCCGTTCAAAGACTGAGGTCGCGGGGGGAAGAAGCCCTCCTTCCCCCCGTGACCTCAGTTCAATGGGCTGGTGCTGGGATCGGTCTCCAATCCCAGCACCAGCCCATTGAACAACCGGCCTCCGGCGAAAGGGAGGAATCCTTTTTTCTTGGATTTTCCTCCTTAAAAATTGGGTGCGCCCAATATGCCGGAGCGCCCTATAGGGCGAAAAATACGGTAACATTTACACAGTAACACAATAAAACAAAACACTAAAACAAAGGCACTGAAGCATCCCAAGTTTACAGCAGGGGCAAATGAACCCCTCAGAGATGGATATTAGAGGAAAAGGGCTCTTAATGGGGGAGGATCAAAAATAACTAAGGGGGGAAGCAGATGAGCTAATTGGGTTGTTTTGGGGTTGACCTGAAGGCACAGTCTTTACATGACGCACGCCGAAAAAGCGCCCCCTACTTGACTTTTCCAGTGAAAGTACGCTTTAAAAAAGGAGTCACTTTTTTCTGCTCCTTCCCGAAACATGCGCACTTTCAACGGGACGTCGGGATGCAGTGACGGAGGTTCGCCCAAACAAAAGCTGCCCGCGGCGGTGTGGATGCACGTGTACAGGTGCGCCGCAGTTTGAGCTGCCCTTGGGGAGCATGCGCTCATTGAAACAAGCCTCAAAGTAAAGCGTTTTCAAGGGTTCAGGTGTGAGCGAACCGCTGCAGGTGCATCTGTTTCAGAACCCTAGCGCTAACCCTAATTTTCAGTGTGCGCATGCGCCACAGCGGGAAGGTGAAACTGTTGCTAGCGGATGTTTACATTGTGTTAAAGAGATAAAGGGGAAAGTTTCACTTTTAAGCTGGACCCCCACACACATTCCAGCACCATTTTCCCACGAGAACTTTAGCCAGCTGCAGACCTCCATAGCTTTCCACTTCGGGGCTGCCTTTGTCTACAGTGGGGACAATGGCACAGCCATCCACAAGCAGAGAGCCAAGAAAAGGGAGAGGGACCTCATGGACCCACGCGGAGATGGCCGACCTCATAGCTCTGTGGTTGCAGCCACACATTTTGGACAGATTGAGAAATTCCTTTTTGAATGCAGAAACATTTAAGGAGTTGGCAGCAGCCATGAGGGCCAAGGGCCACCAAAGGAGCTGGGAGGAGTGTCATCGGAAGACCAAAAACCTCAGGTTTAACTACAAAAAGTTTAGGGACCACAGGGCCTGAACTGGACGGGGTCCCTCCTCCATGCTCTTCTACAAGGAACTGCATGCCTTTCTCGCCACGGATGGAAGCATACGCCCAAGCAGAATAGGCACTAGTAGCGATGCCACGAGGGTCCGAGTCAGCCAGACAGCCAGAGCACAAGCCATGGAGGACACCTCTCTGGGAGAATGCATCCAGGAGCTTTTGCCCCGTCAAGGTAAGATGCGACAGGGACCCTGGGAAGGGGTGCAGGGGGCAGCAATAGGATGGCCACAGGGCACAGATGGCCCTATCCTTTGTCACTTTTAGGTGACCAGGAGGAACACCCCGACTCAGATGAGACCTCCTGCAGTCAGAAGGCTATGGACATCTCTGCCATGAGACCACCATCCCACACCTCCACATCATCCACCAGCAGGCCAGGATCTCGTACTTCACATTGGAGCACTACATCTTCCAGGACCAGTACCCATCGGGATCGCTCCCCTGTCCCAAGGACAAGTACAGCATTGAGTGACGACGACAGTGAGGGAGAGGAGAGGGCAGGCCCCAGGCAATTCACTCAGCTTATCCACCAGGTCCAGGCTGCACATGGTAAATTCCCTGTTATGACAAAAAATGCACACCGTCGCATGTACGTCTGCACCCCCGAAAAAGCAAAGCAATTTCTTTGGCTTTTGTGATATTTTATGCATTGGTTCGCTGGTTTGCAGAATTTTCCCCTTCCCCGCACGCCCCTTTTGCACCCTAGCATGTGGAGGGGGGGCGAAATGTTAATGCATGTGTCCCATTCAGCATGTCCCTCACATGAGCACCACCTGCATGCCTCCAGTGTGCACACACATACCTCCCTGGCATGTACCTCTCCCCTCCCCCTTGAGATGTGTGGGAGATGTTGTGTGTGAAAACGGTGTCTTCTGACATATGATGTGTCCCTAGAACGAGAAGTAGCAGAACAGGGACAAGAGCAGGAGGATGAAATGGCTAATCCCCTAGCTGCAATGCCACCGGCAGCCCGCCTGGCCAAGATCAGAGGGAGGAGGACACGTCGCACAGCAGCCGCAGCAAATACGAGTGTCCAGCAGGAGTACATGGAATGGAGCATCGAAATCATGGAGAAAGCTGTAGACCAGGATAAAAAAATTGCTGACCGTTCTCATGAAATGACAGAATGTTCTCATGAAATGACAGAACGTTTCTATGAACGTTTCTATCAGCAGAGGCAGGCCGAGATTGAGGATCGGAGGCTGCATGATCAACGAATGGCCCACGAACAGTGGCATTTAGCTGATTCCCTACAATCGCTGACTGGCCTGATGGTCCAAATGGTGGATGTCATGGAGAGGTCCCAGAAGGCCATGGCTGTCAGCGGGGAGGGTGTGCAGGAGGGTGGAAGAGGGAGGGCTATCCACCAAGGCCAGGAAGAGATGGGTGTGGTGGTCAGCAGAGGAAGGAGGGGTGACGTTCCACCCCTGGATGTCGAGCCTGCTGTGGGGAGAGGGAGGAGGGAGAGGGGTCCACCCCTGGATGTCGAGCCTGCTGTGGGGAGAGGGAGGAGGGAGAGGAGTCCACCCCTGGCTGTTGAGCCTGCTGTGGGGAGAGGGAGGAGGGAGAGGGGTCCACCCGTGCAGGAGGAGGCTCCAATGGAAAAGGAGATCATTGAGCCACAGCCCTTAGAAGAGTCTAGCACCCTTTTCAGCAGTGCTATGGTAGCCCCAACGCCCACTGCCTGCCCACAAAGGCAGAGCGCAAGCAGAGGGGTGTGGAGATGCTGCGACGAGCAGCACTAGTACCAAGGCAGCCATCGCATTCTGCTCCCCACCTATGCCCACCTCACTGCTTGCCACCGCCGCCCCACACCATCCCCACTTCACTGATCGCCACCGCCACCACCGCCGCTGCCGCTGCCGCACACCATGCCCACTTCACTGCCGCTGCTTACTGGGTGCTTGTATGGATCCTCCGACGGTTCTACACACCTTCGCATAAAATGTCAGACACTGTTTAGAAATGGAAAGTTTATTAGTAGAAGCCGGTCATTGTCGCAGAGGCGTCTGTGTGCATATTACATCATGATTTTTTAAAAAATAAAGTTTTCTTTTATTACACATAAAAACTATTTACAGGAATTTGCAACTGGGGCAGGGGAGGGGAGAATGGACAAAAGGGAGGGGAAGTTCCAAGGGGGATGAAGGAGAGGGAGGAGGGCGGAAGCAAATAGCAAGGGAAGGGGGAGGGAAAGGTCCGTCAAGGATGGGGAAGGGGGGGTGGATCGGGGGTTGGGGAAGGCCCAGGTGCTGGAGGATGACTGCCAAGGAGTTGAGCACAGTCTGCATCTGCTCCTCCATGGCAGCCATCCTTTGTTCCATCCGTCGATCTGCAAAGGAAAAGAGAAGAGAAACGTGTGGTTAGAAGCTTTCTCTGCACCCCATCACTGTATGCTGCAGCCAGGGTCCCTGGGGGGCTCCCCCAACCCCCCTCCCTCTGTGTCCCTGTCATACTTACCCCTCTCAGACTCTCGGGTCGATTGGATGACCGCCAGGCGGGCAACACCAATGAGACCCTGGTTTCCTCCACCTGACGGCCGGCGACTCGGCCCAGGCAGCTCCTCCTCAGCAGCTCTGCCTGTGAAAGAGAAAAAGACACCATTTAGGAAGGCAGCTTGAAAAGTGGTGGGGGAAGGGAGAGTCAGGAATGCCATGGAGGCCGCAGTTATGCCGCTAGTATTCCTCCCCTCAGGGACCTACCTTCAGCCATGGGAGGCTGCTGTGCCTGTAGAGGGATAGCAGGGCCTCCCTCTGCATGGGCCTCCCTGGCTGGCCCAGCTTCTCTCTCCGAGGAGGAAGAGGAGGAAGAGGGGGAACTGGCAGGATCCCGCCTCCGTCCCTGTCGCCGCCTCCACCGCATGCCTGCATTGGGAGAGAAGGGCAACACCATTAGTATGGGATGGGGATGAGGGGGAGGGGAGGCAAAGGGAAGAGTTAGGGGGAAGGGAGGGCATGGGGGATCAAGCTAGGAGGCCGACACTTACCAGGGGCACGGCGATCCTGCCACCGAGGGCAGCCGGCCCTGATCCACAGCTCCAAGAGCTTCTGGTAGAAGGGTGGCCTTCGGCAAACTGGGGGATGCTCCCCATAGTCCTCCAGGGCCTCAAAGAAGACCCCCTTCAATGCCTTAAATTTCGTGCAGCATTGTTGGAGGGTCCGTATGAAGCCCTGGTCCCTGAGGGCCCGGGAGGCCTGGGAGAAATACCCCTGGTTCGGCCTGGTGGAGCTGGCCATCACCCTCCTAGCAGCCGGCTCTGGGTTCAGGGCTTGGAGGAGAATGCCCACTTCCTCATTCGTCCAATAGGCGATCCTGATGGGCACTCTCCTCCTGGCTGCCATCTTCCTCCTAGTAATCGCCGGAGGTCCGCAGGAGCATTTATGAGTGAATGTTGCGGGGGCAGATGGCCTTACCTGGGCCCTGACCAATGGAGACCCTCATGTGGGAAGTTTGAATGTGATCCCCAATGGTTGCCCTCTGGGCTACCAATTGATACAATCGAATGGGCCATTAGGAAAGCTGACTGTTGGGAATTTGGCAACATTGTCAGAGGTTTCATGTGGTGGTTTGTGCACTTTATCATTCTACTGCCAGGAAATCTGGCTCCAGGTGACCCCTCCATGCCCTTTCGTGTGTGTGTCTGAGTGTGCCATGAAAGCAGGATTGCCATCCATATGCAGAGTGGGCATCACAGGATCTCATCATGGCATGGTGCAGTGGTGTCCCACAAAAATGCAAGCCACACACAGGGTGGGGATACCAGTACATCTTTACTGAGGTGCTTTTAGGCTCATGACATACTACAGTGGTGTCCTACATTTATGCAACTCACAGACAGGATGGGGAGACTAGGCAAGGAGGTGTGAAGTGCTTTCAGGCTCATGGCACAGTGCAGTGCTGACCTTGGGTTACAATTGGAGAAGAGAGGATGCTTTTAGAACCTTCTGGTCTCAAAGAACTCTGCCAGGGCCTCCCTCACAGCCTCCCCTTCTCTCTGTTTTATGAGATCATTGTGCTCCATGGGTGCTCCCAGGGTGGGCAGCACAAAGCGGCGCATGTAGTGCCTTCCCTCATCCAGGACCCTTCCCTTGGTCTTGCAGATGTTGTGGAGGATGACACAGGAGGCGATGATGGGGATGACATTCTCCTCTGCCACAAGGAGTGGGGCAGTGAGGCACCTCCACCGAGCCTTCAGTCGGCTGAAGGCCCTTTCCATCACATTTCTGGCGCGATTCAGCCTCCTGTTGAATCCATTTTGCCTGGCATTCAGGGTGCCCTGGTAGGGCTTCATCAGCCACTTCTGAATGGGGTAGGCGCTGTTGGCGAGCAGGGGCAGATCTGTTGGCCCCTCAGGGTGACGGGTTCCCTGGCACATAGATGGCAGCCTCCATGGCCTGAAAGATGATGGAATTCCTCGCCACCCTCACGTCGTAAGTCGATCCAGGCTAGCCCACTTCCACATCTACAAAGCATCCTCGATGATCCGTGGTCCCTTGGAGGACAACAGAGTAGGTGTCCTTTCGGTTCACAAACTCATTCCTCCTCTCCAAGGGTGGCACGATCAGACAGTGGCACCCGTCTACGGCACCCACTACTTGGGTGAAGCCGAGCTCACCGAACCCTTGCATGATCTGTGGGTGACACGAAGGGGGAGAAGGGGACAATTAATAATGAACCATGGGATTTGCCAACTGATGACGTTTTCCCCATCCCTTCACAGGTTCATCGGCCCTTGCTCCCGAGTATACAGGAGGACTTTCACTATGCAGTCATGGCCCACTAGGCATCCCTGCGCAGGTTCATCGGCACAAGCTGCCAAGTACAGTTGCTATTGAAGTTTTAGGTGTCCCTGCACAGGTTCATTGGCTAAAACAGCTGACTCTGATCACTGACAGCCACACTGTATGCCATATCATGATATTCCTGTGCAACAGGGGAAAGTGACAGGTGTGTGTGTGACTGTCCTTACCTGTTGGGGGTCCCTCAGATAAACTGTGTGTGACAGCAGCAGCTTCTCCATGGTGAGGGCAAACTCCACCAACACTTCCCCCACAATGGTTTGGCCGACCCCAAACTGCTCTGACGCCTGCTTGTAGCTGGCTCTGTGGGCGAGCACCCAGATGGCAATGGTGACCCTCTTCTCTACCGGGATGGCCTTCCTCATCACGGTGTCTTCCCACTGCATTTCCGGACGCAGTACTTCTACTAACCTGTGGAAGAGGGCACGGGGCATTTGGAAGAACATCCTCCATTGCTCATCTGACCAGATGTATGTGACGAACCCATCCCACCAGTCGGTGTTTCTGGGGAACATCCACCACCGGCGAGGGGCTCTCTTGGGGGGCATCAGAGCGGTTGCGGCCATGGTGGTGAACCGTGTGACTCGTTTTGCGGTGCCCAGTCTCATGGCTGTCACTTGTTGGGAGCAAAAAGGGGGGAAAGTCATCACAGCTGCCTTCCCTGAATGTATCTGTGGCACGGACCATGGTGGAGGCTGCTGTGGCTGTGCATTGCAGGCTGAGTAGCAGTGCGGAGCACTCGGTTGGCGAGGCAGCCATTTTTCCTCTGCAGCACATAGTGCGCAGGTCCTGAGCACTGCCAACATTTCTGTTAAAAGGGCCGTGTTGTTTCTGCACACGTGCGCATGCGCCGGAGAGAACAGAGAAAACAAATTAAAGCTGCCGCTGCTGCCCGTGCAGTGACTGCATTCTTATTTGGTGCCATCTCGGGCCCGTCAGTGCGGTTGCTGAGGCTTTAATAGAGCCTCAGAAAAGCTGCATTGACTGATCCCAATGTGGTTGCTGCGTCCCCACATAGTGCACCTTCAGGGCATGCAATGTGGTTGCTGCAGTTTTGGGAAAAGGCAAATTCAGGTCACACTTTATTTCCCATCTGCTTAGGGCCTATATGTCTTTGCAGACTGCTAGAAATAGTGCAAATTGAGTCCCCTTTAACTGCCCTGGCTCAGTGCCAGGGAATTGTGGGAATTGTATTTTTTTCTGAGACATTGAGCCTTCTCTGGTGCCACAATAATCTACAGTTCCCATGATTCCCTAGCACTGAGTCATGACAGTTAAAGTGGACTCAATTTGCGCTATTTCTGGCAATCTGCAAAGGCCCTAACTCTCTTCTGGATAAGCCTGCCGGAAGAGATCCATCTTGATGTCTTTTTTAAAGCCACCTTTTGGGGGGGATGCAGACCAGGGTGTCGGGGACGCCCTGGTATGGAGCACTGCGGGACCTCGGCAGCCAGACCGCGGCGCTCCTGCGGCGTCCCTGGAAGGAGCGCAAAATCAGCGCTCCTTCCACAAGACAGGGAAAGTGTGCCCTAAACGCGTAGGGTGCACTTTCCCTGACTTATCCTCCACAGCGCGTCCGGTCGCTGCGGAGGGAGGTCATCCCCAGAGTGCCGGCCATCCGGAGGGCCGGAAGCTCCGAGGACGACCTCAGGAAGAGGAAGGGACGCCGTGCGTGCGGCTGCCCCTCCTCTTCCGGGTCATGGAGACGGCCCTATTAGCCGTCTGCCGAGGCCCTAAGCTGGATATCTGGCGGATCTCTTCCAGCAAGGCATTCCAGAGTCTGGGAGCAGTGGCTGAAAATGTCCTCTGGGAGGTCGCTGCCAATCTAGTTCTTGTTGATTGAAGAAGCTTCCTCCCAGAGGACCTGAGGGAACGGGGCAGATTATATGGGGGTCATATTCAATTCCTAACAACCATAAACAATTTTTGAATCCCCAAAGGTATGCAATCATAAGCCCAGGCTATGATATCTTAATTGCTGAACAGGTTGCCAACTACTATTTCAAATAGATAAATACTCTTATATAGCTAACCCTTGTTTGATTTGCCCCATTTGTGCTGTGATGATCTCTGGATTCAGCAGCCAAATGCTGCAACCCTGTTCTGGCTCTTAGCAAACAGAAGATCATTAGTCCCCAGTCTTCTGGAGCCCCCTGTTAGACTGATTGGTACCCCTTGGGACCATCTATTCAAGCTGTCACCACCTAGTGAATTAGAATGAGCTCCCTCAGCAATACACTAAGAATTCACCAAGGGATTTGGTGTTCCTCTACTTGCCAACTTAAGCAAGCATCTAACTGAGTCAAAGGTGCATGTAGAAAGAGTGTAAGAAACAGCAAGGTACTTTAAAAGAAAGCTTTATTCTAACTATGGAATTCTAGAGCAAAAGGTATCACTTATACAAGACCTCCTTGTCTTGCAGGCACAGAATGTGAGTTACAAAAATAAATTCATTTCAGCCAAGCCAAATAAAATAAACAAAAAATACCTAATTGCCACTAGCTAGTACATTTCTAACTACTCACAATCTCAGATGGACTTTGTAGTCCTTTGATGTTTCTGGATGCCCAGCTCCAACCAGCATCCGGATCATGTACCTCCAAGGCAGACAAAGAAAGGACTCAGGACTGGATGGTTCACAGAGGCTTTTTGTAACCTCTGTATGGAAGTCTTTCAAAGTTCCTGGTCCTGCCCAACTGATTGGTAAGTTGGCATTACATCAGCTGTGATGTAACCTCATTAGAATGTGATGTAAACCCTCATTAGCATGGCTCTTCCTCTCAAACTTTTTTAACCTTTGAAGTCCTCAGATGAATGTAGGAGCCCATTTATCACAAGACCCATATTATTCATGACCTCTTATTAGATGAGGTGGCCGACCTGGCATGCTTTACTGAGACCTGGCTGGGAGACACCACCACAGTGACATGGGTGCAGGCACTCCTGGCTGGGTCCACAGTTAGTGAGCAGATAAGGGAAAGTGGGCGGGGGAGGCGGTGTGGCCTTGGTTCATAGAAACAACTTAACCTTGACCAGGAAGTCTATACAGAAAACAGCTTACATAGAGTGTATGTACCTTAGCCTGAGAACCAGGGATAGTTTGGGGATTCTGTTGGTATACCGGCCACCCCGTTGCTTAACAGACTCCTTAACCGAGCTAACCCAGCTGATCTCTGAGTTGCTGTTGGAGACACCCAGACTTCTGTTTTTGACTTCAGCATCCCACTCGAGACCAGCTTGTCAAACCTAACTGGTGCGGCTCGGGAGTTCATGGAGACCATCACAAACATGGGCCTATCCCAATTGGTTCTCAGGCCCACGCATTGTGCTGGTCATACCCTCGATGCAATCTTTAGTACGGAACAGGAATATCCGTGGGTGGAGGTTCCAAAAATCTCTGCATTGTCATAGACGGATCATTTCCTGGTCAAGATGAGCTAAGAGACACTATCAGCCGCCCTGGGGTTGGCAGACCCATTAGAACGGTCCACCCTCGAAGGCTAATGGAACCAATTGGTTTCCAGAAAGCCCTAGAGGGTTTAATGGTTGGCAATGCCAGTGATTCTGTCGAAGCTTTGGTTAACACCTGGAACACCAACCTTACCAAGGCTATCGACACAATCATTCCCAAGCGTCCTTTCCAGCTTGCTTCTAATTGTAAGCCCTGGTACACAGAGGAACTCAGGAGGATGAAGCGAGCTGGACAACAACTAGAGTTCATATGGTGGAAGACTCAACTCTTATCTGACAGAACTCACCATAGGAAGCATCTTGACTCCTATCGGGAGGCAATACATGCAGCACAGATATCTTTTTGCTCTGCATGTATTGCATCTGCAGAGTCCCATCCAGCAGAGCTGTTTAGGGTAGTAGGGGAGCTGACACAGGTTCCCCCTGTGCCAAACCCTCTACTTAACCAGACGATAGCCTGCTGTGACATGTTTAATATCCACTTTGCAGATAAAATCTCTCGGATAAGGGCCAACTTGGATGCCAGTGTTTTGACAAAATCCATAGACAAAGCGTCCAGCAACTCCATTGATGGCATTTTACTGGATCAGTTTCAATCTGTGAGTACCGATGATGTGGACAAGCTCCTTGGAAGAATGAGAAAGATGACTTGCCCTCTTGATCCATGTCCATCTTGGCTGGTCGTCCAGGGGGGTGACTTGCTGAGAGTCTTCCTACGGGATACAATCAATGCATCTTTCAGGGAAGGTATTGTACCATCTTGTCTAAAGGAGGTGGCGGTTAAAAACCTTCCCTGGACCCCCTGGATAGAAACAACTACAGACCAGTCTCCTTGCTACCTTTTTTAAGCAAGGTGATCAAGAGGGCAGTTGCTTCCCAGCTCCAAACTGTCTTGGATGAAACCGATTATCTTGATCCATTTCAAACTGGCTTCAGGACAGGATATGGAGTTGAGACTGCCATGGTTGCTCTGATTGACAACCTCCACTTGGGCATCGACAGGGGTAGTGCGACCCTGCTGGTGCTTTTGGACCTCTCATTGGCTTTTGACACTATAGATAATTCCATCCTCTTGGATTGCCTGAGAGAGTTAGGAATTGGAGGCACTGCCTTGCAGTGGTTCCGCTCCTTTCTCTTGGGCAGATCCCAGAGGGTGATGCTCGGGGACAGCTGCTCTTCCAGATTTGAGCTTAATTGTGGCATCCCTCAGGGTGCCATTCTGTCCCTGATGCTATTTAGCATTTATATGCAGCCGCTGGGAGAGATCATCTGGAGGCATTGCGAGCGGTGTCATCAGTATGCTGATGACACTTAAATATATTTCTCCATGGCCAGATCATCGGCTCAGACTTCAGATAGCGTCTCTCCTCTCAATGACTGTCTTAGAGCGGTAATGGATTGGATGAGGAAAAACAGACTGAGACTAAATCCAGACAAAATGAAGGTACTTACAGTCATGGGCCCGAAACCAGGTCTGGGAATACAACTCCCAATGCTGGATGGAGTAACACTCTCCTCTAAGGACTGTGTTCACAGTCTGTGGGTGCTCCTTGATTTGTCACTTCCCATGACTTGTCAGGTGAATGTGACGGTCAGGAGTGCCTGTTATCAACTTTGACTGATACGCCAGCTGCACCCTTACCTGGATATGAGGGATCTGAAAACTGTGGTACACGTCTGGATTATTATAACCTCACGTCTGGATTATTATAACGTGGTCTACATGGGGCTACCAATGTGCATAACCTGGAAACTTCAATTGGTGCAAAATATGGCAGCCAGGTTGCTCACTGGTGTATCAAGAGAGAGCATATCACACCAGTGCTGAAATCTCTCCACTGGCTGCCAATTAGTTTCCGGGCACAGTACAAGGTGTTGGTTTTGACCTTTAAAGCCCTACATGGCTTGGGTCCATCTTATCTTCAGGACCGCCTCTTCCCATATGATCCCCCCCTGTGCACTTCGGTTCTCTGGGAGGAATCTGCTGCAGCCTATGAAAACTAGGCTGTCGCAGACCTCCCAGTTTTCTGCTACCTCTCCCAGACTATGGAATGGCCTGCCAGATGAGATCCGTGTCATCACGACTCTTGACAGTTTCAAGAGAGCGGTAAAGACGGATCTGTTCCGGCAGGCCTTCCCAGAATAACTTCCCGACTCAAACGGAGTTGGATTGCTACCCGTCCCCTTGCTGCCATTGCCTGTTTTTGTTTAAAAATCATTTAGTTTATTGTATTTATGTTTGTCCTAATTGTTATTTTAACTTTACATCAGTTTAATTTAGTTTTAAGGGGGTGGGAGGGCTAGGGATTGGAATGAAGGATTGTTTTAACTTGTTAACTGTTTTAGCTTGTTGTATGCCACCCCGGTTGCCGAGCAGAGGGGCGGGATAAAAATAAAAATTATTATTATTATTATTATTATTATTATTATTAATCACACATGCTTATTGAAATATCAAAGATTTAGAAGCAGCCTCACTGCACTTAGTCCAAACGTACCTGAAACAAGGACATAATTCTTTGCTAATAATCTTCTTGAAGACTGCAATGAATAATTTCAGCAATTTTCTTCTGACTGTAGGAAAGTATTTGCAGTTCAGAACTTCATCTATACATAATTTACATGTTGTATTTTTTGGGCAAAAAACAACAGTTTCTGTGTAATAAACAAGAAATGTTGTACAGAAAATATGGTTTCGTGCATAAAAAAAAACAAAAATAAATAAATAATCATATGCAGATTTTGCTGGAATGCTCATCAGTCCAGGAATCTTCTCGCAAAGGTTTCTTGATAGTCAAGAAACAGTTGTTTTTTTAACCATTTTTGAATATTTTCAAATATTATTTCCATTTATAACCCAAAACATTTATCACTTTTATCACCATTATCATATTCATATGTGAAGCAGAAGCTAGTTGAACACAATACTAATTAATTGACTTAAACCAAGAAATCTTATGATTATATCAGTCACTGTTATCCCAATCTATTTCACAAATTTGTTTTGAGCATAAAATAGAGTTTAATGGAGACAGCAAACCCTATTCACAGCTCTAAGTTCCTGTTCTTATACTGAGAACATAAGTCTAAAGCTGTGGAACTTCCTTCCATGGAAGGCCAGATTGGCATCCTCTCTGTTATTCCATGAGCCATTTTTCCTCTCCCTCCCTCCCCCCTTACCTTTTTTCTTTCTTTCTTTCTTTTTAATTTAGGCTGCCCTTTCTTTCTTTCTTTCTTTCTTTCTTTCTTTCTTTCTTTCTTTCTTTCTGTTGCTGCACATTTTATCTTCTCCCAGGGTAGAGGTGGGAAAACATATTTGTCCTCAAGGGCCATATTTTCTCAGGAAAAACTGGGTATGAGTAAGTATCCTAGTAGTGGATATGACTGAAGCAAAAAAGATGTAGAGCCAACCTTAAAGTCCTTTCTTTCTTACTTGTGTACACAGAGATTTTCACACACAATTATTCATGCTATACTCTTCCTTTTCTTCTTTCTCTGTACTATTTATCCCTTCTCTTGCTCTCTTCCTCCTTTCCTCCTTTATCACTCCCCCCCTCCTCTGTCTTTTCCCCCTTCCCTCTCCAGCTGAACTGCCTTCCTCCCTTGGTTCCTCTTCCTTTGTAGATGGAGCTCTAGCTCATTGGGAGAGAGCATTAACCCATCTTTTCCTGTTGTGGCTTCTTCAAAAGATATAGCATTCACTGGCATTGATGGAAGTTAAAATGCATAATCACTATGGATGGTGCATTTTTAAAGGACCCTCAGCTTCAGAAAGGTGTGCTACCAAATACAAACCATCTAAAGCCCCTTTATGTTTTTAAGTTTCTGTTAGGGTATTTCCAAAAAGGGGACACTGTGAGCAAGATATTCTCCACACCTATTCTAAGGAAATTTCTGTACTGGCCAATGAAACTAACTGATTATATGTTTATTGGATTTTTATAGCTCCCAAAATATGTCTACTTTTTATGTGACTTTTGGAAGTAATCCAACTTCTCAGAGCTAAAAAGGTTCCATGATATCCATTGGACTCCTGAGGAAATATATTCAGAATTAGGATAGAAGTCCTTATAATGCTATTTGAAAGGCAAGAAAATAGGGTAGAAGATGCTATCAGTACTATAAGCCACCAAGAGTAAATATTAAGCTTACATGCAAATAAACATATGCATCCCAGGACCAGACATAGATAACTGAAGTGGTGATCAAGAGAACCCAATGCTGAATTAAACTTGGGTCTCTCATTTAGCACTTCTGTCTTTATTCTGTCTCACAGCGAATAGGTCTAATATTTTTATGCAATAGAGTATTTCGTCATCCCCGAAGATATTAGTATATATTCTCTATATGATGAAAAACTAATTATCTCTTTGTTCCCCCCTCCAATTCAATCCATTTTTATTTTACTTCAAAGAGAATAGCAGAAATGGGTCAGCACAGAAATAAATACAATGGGCAAACATGAGTAGGCTGCAATTCCTCCTTTTCCAAAACTATTTAAACTGGAAACATATATTATGAATTATGAACTAGAGATCTGTGCCTTTCTTTAAATAATAAGGTACCAATGATGACATAAAAAACATACATTATGAAACTTTTTTTTTTTTGTTCACAGGACAGAAATAACCATTAGCAAAAAGTCCCGATATCATTGTATAGGACTGCCAAATTCAGCTTTTTAATGATTGGGATTAATTAATTAATAATTAGCTATCTGCAAGACATATAATTAATGTTATAACTGTTAAATGTAGGAATGTAAGTATCACTCATACCTGGATGACTACCCCCTTGCCCACTTTCCACCAGCAAATGGAAACTTTCCAATTTTATCAGGCTTTTTTAAATGGGTGAAATGAGCTTTTAATGGTGTTGATTGTTTAACCCAGGGGCAGGCAACCTTTACCCTTTAAGGGCCAAGGGACTTCAGCTCCCAGAATCCCAGGAGCTATTGGCCAACATGGCTGAGGCTTCTGGGAGCTGAAGTCCCTCGGCTCTTAAAGGGGAAAAGTTGCCTACCCCTGGTTTAACCTTTGGTTTTTTAATGAATTTTAATGGTCTTAACTCTACAGAATACAGATTATTTTTTTGTTAAATTGATTTTTAATAACATTTTTGTATGCTTTTAGCCTGTACTAATAACTTGTAAATCACCTCAGTCCCTACATTGGGAAAAAAGGGTGGCATATAAATGGATGAAATCAGCAGCAGCATACACAATTCTGATATTGGAAGCTGAAGCTGAGTTTCTTCAACAAACCTAGGTTTGCTGTGATAGTTTAATTTCTAGACAGAAGCTATAATTTGAATGGATAGCTATTTTCATTCTGAGATGAAATTTTAAGGGTTTCCTTCTGTAGTTTGAAATCAAATGATGTGCACTTCGGGTTATACTAAGAGATATAGCTGATGGCACTTTGATTTTTTTTAACACCCAAGATTATATTAATGTGCCAGTTTCATTTTCTTCCATATTCTAGTCCAAGATTAGGGAAACTTTTTCCCCCTTTAGAGCCAAATTCAGTTTTGGAATTTCTTAAAGGTCACAGACTGGTTCACATTACACAATTTTAGTTTCTGTTTTCCATCTTAACTGCCATTGCAACATCCTGTGGAATCCTGGCATTGGCAGTAAAGGGCATTTAAAATTCTCAGCCAGAAGGTTCTAGTGCCTCACTGGCACTACAAACCCCAAGATTGCATAGGATGTTACCATGGCAGTTAAAGTGGAATATACCATATATATTTGTCTATAAGTTGAAAAAAATATGCTAAAAATTGACCCCAAAATCATGGGTCAACTTATATATGGCTCAATATGGTAATACTGCTCAGAAAGGTCCTTTAAAAATGCCCCATTCTCCTTACTTCTGCAGCTGCTGCTCAAGCAAGGAGAGAGAGAGTGCATGTTTGTTTGTGTGTCTGTTCCTCTGCTTTGCTGGGGAGATCAAAAAGAGTTGCTGCTCCAGCAAGGAAAGAGTGCTTGCAAGTTTCTTTGTGTGTCTGTCCCTCTGCTTTTAAAAGAGCTGCTGTTCCAGCAAGTAAAGAGAGTGTGGGTGTGTGGTGACTGTTGCTTCACTGAAGCCCTTGCTTTGTCCTTTACATCCTTTGTTACATTCCCCTATGTGCACCCTCAACCTGTCCATGGGTCATATCAAAATCCATAATTTTGGCTCCAAAACCTCTCAGTTTATACTTGTGGTCGACTTATAGTCAAGTATATATGGTAGTGTACTGTGTATGGGCCCTGTATTCCAGTGAAGGGTGGGGCAAAAGATAAAAGGATGGTAAAGAAAAAAAAAACAACCAAGTATATTCTAGCATAAAGCTATCACTGCCACTAATGAAACTTTAGGAATGATAGTTCAGCCTTTTAAAATCCATGCAGTCTATACAAAGCTGGCAAAACACCAAATGATGTTATCATGGAAAAGAAGATTTGCTCCTGCATCCTGACGTTTCTACGCTTGCTGTACATGCCATTGTGGCATATCTCATAGGTCTGGAGTCTTCCCAGTGGGACTGTGGCCCCCTTCCCCAGGAGGGGTATGGCTTCTCTTGCTTCCATTTGTGCAAACAAATGCACACGCTCTTGATGATGCATCAACAAACTTTATTCTTTCATAACACAACTTAAAAGGTCCATATACAGGGGCTTTGCAGACTGGCTTAAAGGGCCAGCCTAGGGGTGGAGTTGGGGCAGGTCAGCTACAAGCCGACTGTCCTGACTCCACCCTGACGTTATCCTGATGCTGAGTCCCCTGGCTAAGAATTCTGAATACCCCTTCCTAAACTGCAAATTCCCAGATTCCAAATAACGTTGTGATGACACTTAAACTGTAATCATGGTTCTATAATTGTGAAATTTGAAAGGGCCCAAGAAGCATGGGGAGGCTGTAGACCAATTGAAAGATGCATAACATAAAGTGAGGGAAACAAAAAGCAGCTTCAGCCACTTTGCAACAATCAGCATTCTCAGAAATTTGATCAAAAAAACTTCAATGGGAAGTCTAAAGTGTCCTGAGAATGAGGCATTGACAGGGAAGCATTTAATATGAGAAAAGAAAACTTAAGAGCAAATTGGAGGGTATATTTCAAAGCAGAATTGATTTCCATTGACAGTGAGAATAATACCATGGGCCACTTCATGGGACATAGCTTAAGAAACCGGAAAAAAATGGAGAAAAGATGAAGATATAGTTGGCAAAATTTAAAGATTATTTCTGAGGTTCTTTGTTGCCATCAACGTTCCAGTAATCTAGTTCAGCACCATACATATTCTGTCCTTAACATCCATTAATGTCAAGAAACATGAAGGCCAAAGTGCTTCAGAATATTCTTGAACACATGAAGTGAAGTGCATTTATTTGAACAGCTTTCTGTCCTATGTATCCACTATATTGTATTTCTGAAGAGCTAATCAAATTGCAACTTCTTTAAGTCAGCAGCATTTTCATAAGTGAGAGAAACCTCATGGTGCTAAAAGAGCAAAATACAATAGTTGCAAACAATGTATTGAACCACTTCTGTTTTAATGATTTTAAAAAAACCTATGTTTCTGCCAATGCTCAGTCATTTCATGGCTTTCCTTTAGTGTCTTTTTGTCAAAGCTGACAGTATAGTCTTTGGAATGAAAGGAGCTTGCTGGTAATACATGCACAGTCTTTTAAAACTCACATTATTACAGAGAATTATTTCAATTACAGTCCTATTAATGGAATAGAACTTTAAATTATAATTGGGTGTTATGTTCAACTGGGTACATATGAGAAGCATGCAGTATCATCTTGGGAATACATTCTACTATTCTGTTGCAGTTTATCCTTCAACCAGTCTCTTCTTTTCTGAACTGAATTAAATTAACAAGCTGCCTCCAGGAATACAGCCCTAAAAATGCCTACAGAGAGAGGAAAAAGTGATAATATTGGATGCTGAGATTAGTATTGTACTCTCCATAGAGATATTTCATTCATATTATAACCTGATTCCTGGCTGGTTTGAAGTGTTCAAAGTGTCAACATTCCATAATGATGATGGTGATGATGGTGATGATATCCAAATGCTGGTGTTGTTAATCCTGCCATGCAAAATTCTCCCCACTGTGGCAGAATATAAACTACTCCACAGCATTTTTTGGATATCCATACTTTGTGAAGTCTTTCAGGGAATTATTCTGTAAATAATGTCACTTTTTCTAGAGAACAATGTTTGTTTTTTTTAGAAAGCACACTGGCTGGCATCCTTTTAGTGAGTTCTGCTATCATTTGTCCAATCTATGGCACATCTGCACTGTAGAAATAATTGATAGCACTTTAACTGCCATGGCTCCATCTCCAGAATCCTGGGATTTGTAGTTTTGTGAGGGACTAGCATTCTTTGGAAGACAAGGCTAAAGACTTTGTAAAACTACAGTTCCCAGACTTCTGTAGGATGGAGTTGCAGCACTTAAAGTGGTGTCAAAGTCCATTATTTCTATAGTGTAGATGCAACCTTAGACTATTGTAACCACTTTTTTGGTCACGGAAGTTAGACTTTACCAACTGTGCAACAACTAAGGGCCACTGCAGACTGGCCCAAAGGGCCAGCTTAAGGATGGAGTTGTGGCGGGGCAGCAGCACACCAGCCACCCCAACCCCACCCCAACGCCATCCTGATGCTGCATACTGTTATGCATGGTGTACAGCATCAGGATGCCCTTCCGGCACAATATGCAGACATGCTGCACCAAAAGGGCACAGAAGACCTGCAGTGCCGGCTCTTAGGGTGGCCTTTTGCCACTCTTTTAGGGACAGCAAAAGGAAGAATTGAGGCCGCAGCGTGGGGTTGCTGCAGCCCCAATCCGCTACTCCCCGGGGCGGCTCTCTGCTGCCCCAAACGCCTGCATGCATCGGCCCTAAATCTCTCCCCTAACACACCTTTTTAAGTGACCAAGCCCTCTCTGTCAAAAGTGGTTATTTCTGTGTTGTTAGAAACCAGGAAAATCAGTAGAGATATGTCCAACTATTTCCCATTGGCTATGCATGCTGCAAGGATTTTTTTCTGTAAAAACCTTTTGAAGACCTTTGAGAGGCTCATACTGATGTCATATAGATGTCATATACTCATGGTATACTCTATATTTTCCTTACACGCTCTGCCACCGCCTAGGGCTCTGGCCACCCTTTGAACTTGCGATGGGAGTGGGTGGGGCTGCCTCCTCGCAGCTGCTGTCGCTGCCTCCGTGTCCCTGGCCTGTCCTGGTCTCTCGGGGGCCTGTGTGTTGGATCTTTATTGGAAGGAGGGGGGGAGGGGCCGCTCACGCTCCGCCTCCGCTGGGTCCTCCGGCACTCCTCAGCTTCCCTGGGGCCCTGGCCACCCTTTGAACTTGCGAGGGGAGTGAGTGGGGCTGCCTCCTCGCAGCTGTCATCGCTGCCTCCGCGTCCCTGGCCTGTCCACTAACCTTTTACTGCATTATCTGTTTCTCCAAAGCAAATTGATTAAGGATCCTTCCACACTACATAATTATAGTGCAGTTTAGGGAGGTGTATTTTGAATTCTCAGTCAAAGAGCCCTAATGAATCCCCAAACTACAAAACCTTGGTTTCCATATGTTGCATTCAGGACAGTTAAAGTAAATTGTAGTACTATAAATGTATAGCATGAAAAAGTCCCAAGTCAAGCCACTATAAGCATTATTTTTGCCAAGATGAATTCAAAATATCTCATGTCCACGAAAAGTGGTGTCTAACATAATGAAAGTTTTCATATAATTCATTTTGGTAACAAAATCTGTAACAAAACAAAATCAGATAACAAATCTGTAGGTTGAAGAAAAATCATTAGAAAGAAAAGTCATCTTCATTAGAAGGTAAGTTCTTTTCAACATATTTTTGTTAGGAAGCAGTAAATAATAATAAAAATACTAGTTTAAGGTCTGTATGCAATATATCAAACTGAAAAGAAGTCCTCTCTCTCTCACTCACACACACAAAAAAATATGTATGTAAGTTATGAAGGACATTTTTCCCCAGTTTGCTTTCATATTTGAAATTCTGGTACTATCAGATTTTATTTTGGTCTCAGTTCAATGTGATTACAGTTTGATTTGTATGGCAAAGCCAGTAAAAAATAAAAATAAAAACATGGCTAAAAGGAATCTTTTCCATTGCACTCCGGGTTTGCTGACCCCTGTGATTTCCCCAAATGCGGGAAACTTGACTGCATAATTTCTTTCTACTGAAGAAAACTACCAGGAAGGTGAAAACAGAACTTCTTAGATGTTATTACCTTTGAAAGATGAAGGACCTTATTATATGAGGCCAGTAAAGCAGCAGAATAATAGTGTGGTCAATTCACCCTTCCCACACGATGTCGGTGCTGTTCCATCACTATAGCATATGAGACCATTGTAAAAGTGGTTCTTTTTAATTACAGAAATAATCCAATAATGACCTCCTTTAATATTTCTGTCATTTATGATTTCCAGTGTGAAGGTTCAATAGAGTTTTGGTTTTGCTGAATTTGATTGGACAGTGGGCATGATTTGGATGAGGAAATGGTACTGATCGGGGGAGATCCAGCCCCTTTCCAGTGTCTTTATAGCTCTGTTGCTGAAATGGTACTACAGAGTTCTCTCTCTCTCTCAAACATGCATACACACACACACATATCACCCTTCTCCAGTACTGCTAGAGCCCCATTCTCATTAATTTGGGTGAAGGCCGAGGAAGCTGCTTTCCTCCTTTTCTCCTACACCTTCTTCTCAAAGCTTCCCCTCTCTTCCCCTTTCCTCACAAGCATTATTTTCCTTGGAAACAGAGAGGAAGGGAAGGAGGAGGAGCAGAAAATGCAATGTTCACTCCCTATGAGTTCAATAGAGTTTTAGTACTAACAGGCACTCCAATCCTGGATTGGGTATGAAGGTGCAGAAGAGAAGGTTACAATTTATATTACATTGCATTTTAGAGGAAATGCAGTTGTAGCAGCAGAGGGACTTGTGCAATAAAGTCCCAAGTCAACTGGAGTATTTATGGATCCTTTTGCTGCATGTCTAAAATAGTGTCTAAAAGGGACATGGCAGACTAAAGTTGCTGCTCATCTCAGTGTCTTTGATTAAATGTCAAAATCTTCCAGTCTTCTTCCTATGTCTCAACAGGAGAAGTTAAAATAGCAGGATTTAAATATCTTGTGCTTAATCTTAGTCATTCTGCACATTGCTCAGACATGGTGAGATTGGTTGCTTGCACTTGTACATGAAGGACAGAAAGGGCAAATACCTTTGAAAGTCCTGTGAAATTACAGAGTTTGGAAAACTGTCATTTTTGGTCACCAAAATACAGATCTCCTATTCAGCAGAGTCAGTGGCTATACTATCCAGTGGATTCTAGGAGATGTTATATAGGAAAGTACCTTTTTTGTGCTATATGTTTTGTGAATATCATGAAAGCTTCACTGGAAGTAACTGAACCTTGGATCCAGAAAATTCAGGTATTATTGCATTCTGTTTGAAACATCCCATGAAAAATCCTGAATGTTGTTTTCTACTTGTTTATAATATTGGAAAACTGATCATAATATCCCTGTTCCTCAGGTGTCCTCCTCTTCCTATCTAATCTCCTTTTACTAATTCATTGAAGCATAATGGAGTCAATAAATGACTGGAATCATATTCATAGAGCAGTTAGGGGAAGGGAATTTGATTTACTTACAAACTTAGCTATTATAGAATTTTTATGACCTTGTAAGTACTCAGTGTGGTTTACAAAATAAATAAATAAGGCAAAACAATAAAACAATAACACTTATGAAATATAGCACATTCATTAAAATAATTCAGCAGTCAGCAATTAAACTGACTAAACACTGGTAGGGTCAATTTGTGGTTGTTGTTTTTAAAGGAAGTTGATATGCTGTAGGTAAATTAAAAACTTGATTACAAAGAAGGGTTTGTTTGTTTGTTTGTTTGTTTCTTCAAGTGGCAGTCGAACGCTACTAAAGTGTTGGACAGCTGAACCATCCAGAACAAGGTGGTTCACATTCTAGATGCCATGACAAATAGGCACATAAAATACATTTGGCCCTCTCTTTTGACTCTATATGGAAGAACAGATATGATAGCTTGGCTCTTCCATAGGAACATTTCTCCCCAAATAAGCTTATTAGCCCAGAGATGGGGAACCTCTGTTACACAGGTCTAATATGACCTGTGAGGTTCCTCCCGCTAAGCTTGAGCATTGCCCTACTGTTGGAAGTTAAAGCCCCAACACACGTAACAATCTGGATTGTGATAGGTAGCCAGATGGGCTACATTGTAGTCACTACAGCATCACTCTTCTTCTAAGTAACCAGTCATTTTACATTAAGATATAAAATCTCTTCATATAAGATATGAATCTCTTCCTAATCTTGTGTTTTTTCTTTCTTCTCCCAAATAATTAATATGATTCTTTGTTACAGGGTCATTGCATGGGGGGGGGTCTCTTCCATAAAAACTACAGAATGCTTGCAAACTAAGAAGCTAAATTTTATCTAACCAAGCTTTGAAGTTTTCTACTGAGGTTTCTCTAAATGGATTTCATGAAACAACCAAAATGCATGTTTTCCCTTTAAAAAAAAAACAAAACCTGAGTTTCTAGAGCGTTCTTGCATAATAACCATAAACTCAGAACTTGTCTGATGTCCTCTGTCAGAACAAACATCAAAATATTCTGACACCCAGGTGATTCCTACTCCTTCAGCACAATCAACCCAATATGGCTTGCTGGACTATGAAGGTAAGACAAGAAGTGCGTGTGTATATAAAATCCTGGAAAAGTTACTATTTTGGACGACCACTATCATAAACACTTATCCAAAATGGTTACCATACATAGTAGCTGGGTGACCATGGAAGCTATAAATATGGAAGCTGAAATCCCTAGAAGTAAAGGGCCTGGTATATGTGTGTGATTGAGTGAAAGAAACAGAAAATGAAAGAGAGAAGAAGAAATACATAAACTGTGTGACTCATAAGAGTACCTGTGTGTTTTGAGAGTGGGTGGTCATCTTCACCTCTACACATTTTTCACCTAGCAGTTTAGCTGTTGGGCCAAAATATGTTTCCAATCCCTGATTTATAATGTTACAAGACTTTTGGCAATTTCTCCCTTCACTTCTCAAAGTTTACAGCAGGTGTAGGCAACCTTTCCCCTTTAAGGGCCAAGGGACTTCAGCTCCCAGAATCCCAGGAGCTATTGGCCAACATGGCTGAGGCTTCTGGGAGCTGAAGTCCCTTGGCCCTTAAAGGGGAAAGGTTGCCTACCCCTGGTCTACAGCATAGAAAGAGACAGTCTGTTAGGAGATGGTGGTGGATGAGAAGGAGGAGGGTGGAAGCAGCACCTCTGCTCCTTAACCTTTTAAATGATTCTTTGATTTCCTCAAAACTACAGAACTACATGATTATGCAATAAAAAATATGAAGCCAGATTTTTATTTTTTTAAGAGACTTCATATGGTTAAGAAAAGTACATAATTAACAGGTAGAATGTTGTTCAGATTTTCAGGTATTTTAGTAAGACCAGGAAAATTATCTGGGAAGCTTAAGCTACCATTATTGAAATATATTCTCAGTATACTGACATTGGCTGAGAAGTTATTTATTGTCTTGTATGACAATAACCTGATTTCTACTGTATGAGGAGCAGGCATAAGTTTCTTCATTCACTCAAATGTCACAGTTTAACCACTGAATAATCAAACAATCCATAAAATTGCTGTTTAAGAATAACTATTTGAAAAGCAATGATTACCTGGAAACAGATAATGTCTGCATGTCTGCTTTGTATATGACCTCATAGCAATATATAGGGAGAACAGCATATGGTTTTGTTGAAGGAAGCTAATGGAAAATGACAGGCCATTTGAAGATGCTCTGGTGCAATTTCATGAATAATGCATTCATGTAACAGGGATAATCAGTGTGGTTTAATAGCCTGCAGCCTCCGGAGAAATAGCAGCAGCATACAGAAAAAAGTATCTCTGTAGGAAGACCACCTGACATTAACCTTTCCCCCCATAACTTTCCTTTTCTGATATCATTTATTTATTTTTAACATCAGTTAAATGCATTTTAAAGTGCTTAACAAATGAAACATGTATTTAGGGATTATTTTCCATAGTTGACATGTTTATAAAAAAATAATAATAAAATTGTTGTAATAATTGCAAAGCATTTGAGATCAATGTGCTTATACATGGTACTGGCAGCCTCTATTTAAACAGGAAGATAAATATAATCAATTTAAAGAATGGAGAAAGAGAGGTATATACAGAATAATTTATTCCCAATAGGTAATCATATATAATTGGACCAACCTAAAATTAAATTGAAACCAATAAAATGATCATGGCTACAATTAATGCAAATAAATGCCTTTCAGGCTAAATTGAGTAGAACAGAGGACTCTAACTATACTGGAAATGATATGTAATAATAGTTTAAATAATACAAAAGTACAAATTTCAAAATTATATTGAATAATACAAGAGGCTAAATTTGGCAAATCTTGCTTGTGAATTAGATTTGAGAATAAAAATAATTGCAAACAAATGGAATTCAATTTTGGCAAAATGGGGCTGAACAGACGGGCATAAAGAACTGGCATCCCAGTAGCTTTGGAGCATGACATGCAGCCAGCATGCTCCCATGCTGCCGGGAGGCCACATGGCTGACTGCATGTGCAGTAGCATCACAGCATTTCTGCTATTTTACCGACCACCCCGTTATCTAGCAGACTCCCTGACCGAGCTGACACAGCTGGTCTCTGAGCTGCTGTTGGAGTCCCCCAGACTTTTAGTCCTGGGGGACTTCAACATCCCACTCGAGACCAGCCTAACAGGTGCGGCTCGGGAGTTCATAGAGACCATGACAAACATGGGCCTATCCCAATTGGTCAATGGGCCCACACATTGTGCAGGTCATACACTCGATGCGGTCTTTAGTACGGAACAGGAATATCCATGGCCGGAGGTGGTAAGTACCTCTGCATTGTCATGGACAGATCATTTCCTGGTCAAGATGGAACTTAGAGCCAGTATCTGCCCCACCGGGGGTGGTGGACCCATTCGGATGGTCTGCCCTTGAAGGCTAATGGAGCCAGTGTGATTCCAGAAAGCCTTAGAGGGTTTAATGGTTGGGAATGCCGGTGATCCTGTTGAAGTTCTGGTTAATACTTGGAACACCGACCTTACCAGGGCTATTGACACGATCGCTCCCAAGCGCCCTTGCCATCCCACTCTCAACTGTAGGCCTTGGTATACGCCAGAGCTTAGAAGGATGAAGCGGGTTGGACAACAGCTAGAGCGCAAGTGGCGGAAGACTCAACTCTTATCTGACAGAACTCGCCATAGGAATTTTCTTCGTTCCTATCAGGAGGCAATACATGCAGCGAAGAGAGCTTTATCCTCTGCACGTATTGTGTCTGCAGAGTCCCATCCAGCAGAGCTGTTTAAGGTGGTGAGGGAGATAACGTAGGTGCCTCCTGCGCCAAACCCCTTACTTAACCCTGTGACAGCCTGCTGTGACGCGTTTAACAACTACTTTGCAGATAAAATCTCTCAGATAAGAGCCGACTTAGATGTCACTGTTGAAAAAGAGACTATAGGCGAGGCGTCCAGCGACTCCGTCAATGTAGTTATACTGGATCAGCTTCAATCTGTGAGTACCGAGGACGTGGACAAGCTGCTTGGTAAGCTGAGGAAGACGACCTGCCCTCTCGACCCTTGCCCATCATGGCTGGGATGCATTGTTGAGGTTTCTCACGGATATCATCAATGCATCCTTCAGGGAAGGATATGTTCCATCTTGTTTGAAGGAAGCAGCTGTTAGGCCGCTTCTGAAAAAACCTTCCCTAGACCCCCTGGATATGAGAAATTATAGGCCTGTGTCGTTGCTGCCATTTTTGATCAAGGTAATCGAGAGGGCAGTTGCTCTTCAGCTCCAAGCTGTCTTGGATGAAACCGATTATCTAGACCCATTTCAAACCGGCTTCAGGATGGGCTTTGGGGTTGAGACTGCCATGGTTGCCTTGACCGATGATCTACGTCTGAGCATCGACAGGGGTAGTGTGACCCTGCTGGTGCTCTTAGACCTCTCAGCGGCTTTTGATACAATAGATCACGGCATCCTCTTGGACCGCCTGAAGGGGTTAGGTATCGGGGGCACTGCTTTGCATTGGTTCCGGTCCTTCCTCTCGGGTAGGTCCAGAGGGTGCTGCTTGGGGACAGTAGCTTCAGTAAGAGGGAACTCACTTGTGGGGTCCCTCAGGGGGCTATTTTGTCCCCAATGTTATTTAACATCTATATGAAGCCGCTGGGTGAGATCATACGGAGTTATGGTGCTAGGTGTTATCAGTACGCTGATGACACCCAAATCTATTTTTCCGTGTCTCGTTCGTAGGCCTCAAATTCCAATGGCATCTCCTCTCTCAATGAATGTCTTCAGGCGGTAATGGGCTGGATGAGGAAAAACAGATTGAAACTGAATCCAGACAAGACGGAGGTGCTCACGGTAGTGGCCCCAAAACCAAGAATTGGGTTGCAACCTCCAGTCCTGGATGGGGGTCGCACTCTCCTCCAGTGACTGTGTTCGCAGTCTGGGGGTGCTTCTTGACTCATCGCTCCTGATGACAAATCAGGTTAATGCGACAGTCAGGAGCGCCTGTTATCAGCTTCGGCTGATACGCCAGCTGCGCCCTTTTCTGGAAGTAAGGGATCTCGAGACCATTGTACATGCACTGGTAACCTCACGCCTCGACTTCTGTAATGCGCTCTACATGGGGCTACCCATGTGCTTGGTTCGGAAGCTTCAGTTGGTTCAAAACATGGCAGCCAGGCTTATTTCTGGAACATCTAGGAGGGACCACATCACTCCTGTTTTGAGGTCCCTCCACTGGTTGCCTATTAGCTTCCGGGCCCAGTATAAGGTGTTGGTTATTACCTTTAAAGCCCTAAATGGCTTGGGTCCAAGCTATCTCAGGGATCGCCTCCTTCCATACAATCCTCCCTGCACTCTCCGGTCCTCTGGGAGGAATTTGCTGCAGCCTCAAAAATCAAGGCTTGCGGCGACCTCCCAGAGGGCTTTTTCTGTTGTCACCCCCAAACTCTGGAACGGCCTGCCGGACGAGATCCGTCAATTGACATCACTGGACAGCTTTAAAAAAGCTGTCAAGACGGATCTCTTTCGGCAGGCCTTCCCAGACTAATCACCCCGGCCTTGGGTTCCTTGACTCCTGCATTCCTCTGGAGGCCCCATCAGTTGTTGCTGGATGAGGAACGCAGTAGAGGTTGATTAGGGAGTGGGTTGGTTTTTCTTTTTGGAAATATGTTATATGGGTTGTATTGTAAGCCACTTGGATTGTCTGGCAATAAGGGGGATACAAATAAACATTATTATTATTATTATTATTATTATTATTATTATTATTATTTCTGAGGTGCAGTGTTTACACATGCTGCACTGCAGAAACATGGAAAAGCTGCCACCACTGCAACAAAGGCAGCTTTTTTTCCTTTCCTAAAAGGAGTGGCATTTTGCTACTTCTTTCAGGGATGGAAAAATGCCAGATTGGGGCTGCAGTGTGCAGTTGCTGATCCAGCAAGCGAAGGGGCAGTGCAGAGCTGCTCCTTTGGGGTGGTCTGCTTTGCCCCTTACTTTTTAAATTGATATCTGCTCAGATTAGAGAGAACATATTGAAAATTATCCATAAATGATACAATGCTGCAAACATTGTGGTGCTGATGTTAAACAGCAAAAAGTTAAACAGAGTAATAATGGTGTATTGTGCTAGAGAGGAGCATTAGGAGATTGGAACCATATGTTGCTATTATTTCCAATTTAGAAAAATTTTGAGAAGCAGTCTTAACTTGGATAAGCTGTATAATAGGGGGGAAAGTCCACTTTAGAGGGACATTGCTTCTTATTTCTTTATTCAAAATGAACATGAGAATTTACCAAATAAAGAAAGATCTTGTCTTATTTTTTATCTGTGCTGCATGGATGAAAATAGCTGAAGTAAGGAAAAAATAGAGACTTTGATACAGAATTGGTTAAATAGAGCATGGGCCATAGCTTTACCTGAAAAATTATCATTCTTCAGATAAAGTAATGGCACATGTTCTATTTTTTCAGATAATGGGAGATTGAAAAGAAGGGAAATAAAAGAAAATTTATCTGAGAACATATGGAAACTATTTACCAGTTACATGTGTCAGAGCTATAGCAGATTTAAACTACCATCAGATCTGGTGAGATTTTGAATAAATGACTGGGGGAAGATATTATTGACATTAATAAAATTAAATAATAAAATAGATGTAATTTTAAGATGATAGACAGGGAAGTGTTTAGTACAAGTATATGATGGGGGATGACTCCATGCTATGGAATCCTGGGATTTATAGTTTTGTGTGGCACCAGCACTCTCTAACAAAGGCCTGAAACAGACAGGTCAAAAAGTGTGGCTTCCAGCTGCTTTGGGGAAATGGTGTGCAGACGATGCATGCCCCGATGTGGCCAGAAGCCACTCTGAGGCAGCCTAAGGTGGCCTGAGGCTGCAAGCAAAAGGAACAGCAAAAAGCCACTCCTTGCTGGCAGACTGTTTGAAACCACCACAACAGACATTTTAAGAGCTGGCCATCCAGTCTCTGTGGTTCCCAGCTGAGCAGGGCCCAATTGGGGCTGGAGCAGCCAGAAGCTGCCTGACTGCTTCACTCTAAATAAAGCTAAATATCCCACAAAACTACAAACCCCGGAAATCCATAGCTTTGCACCATGGCAGTCAAAGTGGTATTGATCTGCATTATTTTTGCAGTGCAAATGCTGCCCTTGAAATCCAGCCAGACACACTGTTTTGTGGTGTTGGAGAGTGGAGAACTGAAAAATGATGCATCAAACCATCTTCCACCAGTGAGCAGTGGTGCACCATCCAGAAGCAGAAACTCCTGTGGGGTCATGTCACAGTTTGTCAACGTGCCACCCTATGCTGGCAAGAAAGGAATGGATGTTATCCTTCAGTACTCTGTTCATCAGCACCACAGAATTCTGCCCAAGGGGTTTCAAGGGCTCTATTGGAAGACAGAGCATAACTAAAACATTATGGCTATGTTTCTGCTTCAGAATCTCAGCCACTGATTATGTTAATGTCACTGTTTATGTCCTTTAGTTCCCAGTAAAAAACGTAGAAAATATTTGCAACATATCTGCTTCTGCAGAAGATGGACATATCTGTATTGTCATATCTGAATTCCTTTAGTTCCCACTAAAAAGATACAACATATTTAGAGCATAACTGCTTCAGCAGAATAGATATATCTGTATTGCTATGTTTGAATTCTATATGGTTTTACACATCTATCATCACAGATGTCCACAAACTTTATAAACTATAATGGAGAAAAGATTTATAAAATACTGGACTCTACTATCTCCCTTTAAATGTTAAGTTATCATTCTCATTCTAACTTTTCTTTGAGAACCATGAAGAGTGGAAAACACTGAACTCTCTGGAAATACTGTGTAATAGAGATTCATATTGCAGAGGTTCCGGTCCTTCCTCTCGGGTAGGTCCCAGAGGGACCTGCTCGGAGACAGTAGCTCCAGTAAAAGGGAGCTCACCTGTGGGTTTCCACAGGGTGCTATTAAGTCCCCAATGTTATTTAACATCTATATGAAGCCGCTGGGTGAGATTATATGGAGTTATGGAGCTGGGTGTTATCAGTATGCTGATGACACCCAGATCTAATTCTCCATGTCTTATTTGTCGGCCTCGAATTCCAATGGCGTCTCTTCTCTCAATGAATGTCTTTGGACGGTAATGGGTTGGATGAGGAAAAACAGATTGAAACTGAATCCGAACAAGATGAAGGTGCTCACAGTAGCGGCCCCGAAACCAAGAATTGGGTTGCAATCTCGAGTCCTGGACGGGGTCATACTCTCCTCCAGTGACTGTGTTCGCAGTCTGGGGGTGCTCCTTGACTCGTCGCTCCTGATGACGAATCAGGTGAATGCGACAGTCAGGAGCGCTTATTATCAGCTTCAGCTGATACGCCAGCTGCGCCCTTTCTCAAGACTGTTGTTCATGCACTGGTAACCTCACGCCTAGATTTCTGTAATGCGCTCTACATGGGGCTACCCTTGTGCTTGGTTCAGAAATTACAGGTGGTGCAACATATGGCAGCAAGATTAGTATCAGGAACATCTAGGAGGGACCACATTACTCCAGTACTAGGGTCACTCCACTGGCTGCCTATCAGCTTCTGGGCTCAGTAGAAGGTGTTGGTTATCACTTTTAAAGCCCTAAATGGCTTGGGTCCAAACTATCTTAGGGACTGCCTTCTCCCTTATAATCCCCCCGTGCACACTGGCTTTCAACTACCTCCCAGAGGGCTTTTTCTGTTGTTGCCCCCAAATTGTGGAATGGCTTGCCGGACGAGATCCGCCAATTAACTTCTTTAGACAGCTTTAAAAAAGCTGTCAAGATGGATCTCTTCTGGCAAGCCTTTCCAGGATAGAATATCCCAGCCTCAGTCCCCTCCTTTCCTTAGGGAAGCCCTATCTGTCTCCCCGAAAACTATTCACTATATTGCAGCAGTCCTCTGTTGCTTTATTGTACTCCTGTGATTGTTGTTTTAACTCTCCATTTTTAACTTGTAATAGATTTAATAACTTTTTAAGGGGTGGGTGGGAGGTAATTTGTTTTTACTGTTGTACTGCATTTTTACTGTAAGCCACCCTGATTGGTCTCAAAGGGGCGGGGTATAAATACAATTTATTATTATTATTATTATTATTATTATTATTATTATTACTATTATATTGACAGACATAGGGGTGAAACAGACAGGCATCCAGGATCAACCAGATCATCCCAGGGCTGCAGCGAACACATACTGTGGCCCCAAAGGCATCTCCTGCTATGGTCCCAAATGGACCACAGCAAGGAGCAGATCTTTTCCACTTCTTTCAAAGCCAGTTTTGGACTGCCTTAGGCAGCCCCGGGGCAGCTTCCAGGGACTCTGGGGGGAGTGTCATGTAAACGGTATATCCCTGGAGTGGCTGGAAGCTGCCCCCATCTGCCCATCTATTTCAGGCCAATGTCGCTGGATTACATATTTTATAGAAGGTTGGCTGTGATCAGGAATACACAACAGAAATGTTGAAATGACATACTGGCTCGGTTAGCAAATATGAGTAACCAGACAGAGCATAAAGACATTCTATTGTTGTTTTCTTTTTCTTTTTTATGATTATGATTATGTTTATTTATATCTCACCTTCCTCCCAATACAGAGACCCAAGGTGGCTAACAAATATAACAAATCTAAAACAGTCATAAATTCAACATTTATTTCCCCACATTTCGATGGCAAGCACATTCAAAGCATCTTACAAACTGTAAAATAAAAGGGAAATAAAAAGACGAGTTGCAACATGATCACCACCACAACAATTAAAAAAAAAATACAGGAAAATGCACAGCAAAAAACAGTGAAAAGACGCTTTGTCATCAGCTCTGCGTAAAAGTGAAAGCCATTTTAAGAACCTGTTTTTTTTAAAAAAAGCATTTTTTTAAATTTTTTTAAATTTTTTATTTAAACATTGAACAACAACACAACACAACACAAACCACAATTAACAATTACATTGACATAAAATCACATTCAAAACAGACAAGACCATTAACACACAAATCTATCCTTCCTCATCCACATTTCGGGTAGTCTATCTTCTCATCTTAAGTCCTTCTCTTCACTTGACTTTTCCTACTCAAGGAAAGGGATTTCATATTTGTAAATCTGTCTTCTTTTACAAAGTCCTTTATCTATTTATTTACTTGGGCGAACCTAATTTGATTAGCTCCTTACATATTTTGGAATTTGTCTATATCTTCATCCTTATTTCTACATCACATTTGTGTATTCACATCGTATTTACTTGTTTATAAAATTAATGACCTTCTCCCATTCTTTCACATAATTACCTTTTGGAGAGTCTCTCAACAACATCGTTAATTTATCATTTTCCATATATTCAATAATTTTAGATACCCAGTCCGCAATGTCTAGTATTACCTTATCCTTCCATTTTTTTCACGTAAACTACTCTTGCTGCTGTTATCAAATAGAATAATATTTTTCTGTATTTCCTTTCATGCTTTCCATCAACCATTCCCAGCAATTAAAGTTTTGGATTGGGTACCAAATTAATCTGTAACATTTCATTAATTGTTTTGTTGATGTTTCTCCACCATTCTTTCACCCTCTTACATAACCACCACATGTGGTACAAAGTGCCCTTCTCTCTTTCACATTTCCAACATCTATTTGATACTGCCTTATCAATTTTACTAATCTTTACAGGGGTCATATACTACCTGTATTGTATTTTATAATAATTTTCTTTTACATCTGCTGAGAGAATATATTTTAGCCTTTTTTTTTCCAGTTTTGTTCCCATTCCTCAAATTTGATGTTTTCTCCTATGACTTGGGCCCATTTCATCATGTGATCATTAACCTGTTCATCTCCCATCTCAATTTTCTGTAGTTTTTTGTAAAGCTTCGAGATTACGCAATCTTTCTCTTCCATAAAAATGGTTTCTAACTCTGTCTTTTGTATTAGAAAACATTCCTTTTCTCTGTCAACCTTAAATCTTTCATTTAATTGATAGTATGCAAACCATGATATCTCAATACCTTCCTCTTTAAGTTCTTCTCGTGATTTCAAGCTTATTTTATTACCCTGGTCTATTTTCAGCATCTCCTTATACCTCAGCCAGTGCCCCTCCGTTATACTCTCCGTGCATTGAAAAGCTTCTGTTGGAGATAACCTTAGTGGTAGACCATCTGCTATCCATCTTTTATATTTGTGCCACACTCTATATAAAGCTTTTCTTATAGGGTGATCTGTAAAATTCCTGTTGGCTTTCACCTTATCGTAAAAAAAATAAGTGTGCCCTGCCAAAATTGTTTCCACTAGCTTCTAAATCTAAACAGATGTTTATTAGATAAGAATAACAAATCTCAAATCCATTCAAGACATACTGCTTCATAGCAGATTTTAAGGTTTGGGAGACCCATGACTCCTTTGTCTTTGTCTACTGTCAATAATTTGAAATTTATTCTGGGCTTGTTCCCTGTCCATAGAAACTTTGTAATTTCCTTCTGCCACACATTAAATGGTTTGTCGTTATGTATAATAGGTATATTTTGAAAAAGGAAGATCATCCTTGGGAGCACAGCCATCTTAATAGCCGCAATTCTTCCTAATAGGGATAATGTTTTGTCTATTTCAGCTTATCAAATCTTTTTTGATTTCAGCCCAGGCATTTTTGTAATTATTTCTGAAAATATCATTGTTCTTTGTTGTAAGTAGAATTCCTAAGTATTTTGATCTTTTCTCTACTTTAAACTGTGATCTGGTTCTTAGGTCTTCGACTTCTTTTATAGTCATATTCATTGTAAGCATCTTGGTCTTTTCTTTGTTGATTTTGAATCCTGATACCTTTCCAAAATCCTATAAAATTCCTAAAAGTGCTGTTACCTTTCAGTTAGGATCAGTCAGGTAAATTAACATGTCATCTGCATACATTTTAACTTTGTGCTCCACGCCTTTTGCCTTTATACCATCTATCTCTTTGTTTTCTCTTAGATTACATGCAAGAACCTCCAGAGCTGTTATAAAGAGAAGAGGCGAGAGTGGACACCCTTGCCTTGTCCTTCTCTGTATTTCAAGAGTTTCGTTTTCTCCCTGTTTATTATAATTTGCGCCATCTGCTCAGTGTATAATGTTTTGATTGCTGCATAAAATTTTTCTCCTACCTGTATAGTTTTTAAACTTTCTAACATAAAATTCCAGTTCAGGTTATCAAACACTTTCTCTATGTCGAGTGAGATGATTGCTATCTTCTTATCAGGTCTCTTTCTGCAATATTCAATTGTATCTATTAAATTCCGAATATTATTTCTCATATGTCTCTGAGATAAGAAACCAGCTTGATCCTCATAAATTATCTCTTTTAAGATCTTCTTCAATCTCTCAGCCAAAATCCTTGCATATATTTTATAATCTACATTTAAGAGGGAAATTGGTCTATATTTTCCCATTTCTAAGGTTTTGCCTTTGCCCTTTCAGAATTAAGATTATATATGCACCTTTCCAAGATTCAGCAATTATCCCTTTCATAGCGGTGTTAAATATTATTTTCATAATCGGAAGTAGTTGTTCCTTGAACTCCTTGTAATATTTCAAGGATAGTCCATCTGGCCCTGGGGTTTTAGACGCTGGTAGGACTTTAACTATATCTGCAATTTCTTGTATAGATATTTCTTTTTGCAATTCTTTTCTTTGTTGTTCCATGACTTTCATGCTTTTATGTTTTCCCACATATAATTGTATCTGCTGCATACCAGTTTTTTTCTTTTCATAGAGCTTTGAGAAAAAATTAAAAAAGTTTTCTTTAATCAGTCTCAATTTCCATACATTTACCTCCCCTATTTTAATCTGATTAATCCAATTTTTCTGTTTCTCCTTCCTTAGCCTTTGGGCTAGCCATTTGCCTGGTTTGTTAGTATGTTCGAACTGAAACTGTTTCATATACCCCAATTTTTCTCGATTTCTTCTGTCATCTCTATTGAGATCTCTCTCTGAATTTCTCTAATACTCTTTATGACTACCTTATCATAAGGATGTTCCTGTAGTTTGGTTTCTTCTTTCTGAAGTTTATCTTGAAGCTCTTTAAATCTCCTTTCCCTCATCTTCTTCCTTTCGCTTGCCAATTTTATAAAGGTGCCTCTTATCACAGCCTTCGCTGTGTCCCAGACAATTTGTTCTCCCACCTCACCATTTAGATTCTCTTTCCAAAAGAGTTGTAGTGTTTTCCTTATCTGTATTAAATTTGATTCTTCCTTCAATAGAGATTCATCTAGCCTCCAGGTAAAGTCCTTTTTAGGGCTTCCCAAAGTCATCTTAATGGGGTTATGATCAGATGCTATTTTGGGAAGTATTTCTATCTTTTTCAAATCAGTCATTACCTTCTTGGACATTAGAAACAGATCTATTCTTGACCAGACAGTTCAGAATAGAACGTGAATCCTTTTGTTATGCCATACTCTATATTCCAAGTGTCTTCAAGACACAACTGTTCAGTCATCCTAAAAAGGGTATTTGGCAACTTCCCTTGTTTCTCATAAATTTTCCTCTCTGATTTTCTGTCTTTCTGGGGATCTATCACCCCATTAAAATCACCCATCATAATTATTCTATCATATGTGTAATGAGCCACTGTATTCGTTAAGTTCTGGAAGAATAGACTTTTATTAATCAAGGGTGCATAAATTCCAATTAAATTTTTTAAAAATCTTCTCTGATGATTTCTACTCTGATATACTGCCCTTTTGGGTCTTTAAACAGTTCTCTCACTTCAAGATCTTTTTTAACATAGAGCACTACACCTTCTTTCCTTTTTTTCGCAACTGAGACAAATTCTATTCCCAAGCCTTTATTTTTTAGAAATCTTGTTTCAGTGTCCTTTATATGAGTTTCTTGGAGGCACACAACATCACAGTTTTGTTTTTTAATCCAATGGAATGGTTTATTCCATTTCTGTGGACTATTTAGTCCTTTTATATTCCATGATAAGATTTTAATCTCTTTCTGTTTCTCCTCTACTTCATATTCTTTCTAGTTCTTCTTCTTCTTCTTCATCCTCATCTACACCTCCCTTCTCCTCTTGTTCATATCTCCCCAGGGCACCTTCTGTCTTCACCTCTGCCTCTTCTTCTTCCTCTTCCTCTTCTTCTTCCTCGCTTCCATTCCGCTTTTTCCTTTCTTTTAAGTCTTCTTCTAGTACATATTGTAACACCATCTCTACAGATCCTTCTCCTTTCAGTTGATTATTTTCTGCTTTTCTGTCTCTTGGTCTTCTTTGGTTGTCTTCTCTTCTTTCTCATCTAGATCTTCTCTCTGCTTCTTTTTCTATTTCTTCCTTTAGCACTCTTGCTTTCTGGGTAGTCTTAACCAATATTCTTTTTTGGTGGAAAATAAAGGATAACCCTATTGGGTTTTCCCATTTGTAGGTGATATTGAAGGGGAAATGAAGTAGCTTTGTAAGGGGTCAGACTAGAGAATCTTTACATGTCTTAAAATGTTCCCCCTTCAATGTATTTTCTGAAACTTTGTACTCACAAATGCTGATGCAGGGACAATAAGTAACTAATTACACTGTTTTTGTCAATTTGTCCTGCAAACATTCCCTCAGTGGACACTATTCTGTCAACATTTCCTAAAAGACTGAAGGGTCCTGGGACGGGTTATCTTGTCCTAAAGCTGTTCTGTAAACTAGTTGCTCAAATTGTAAGTAGGATTACAAGAGAAAGAGAAATGTGGAACGTACATTAGGAAACTAGAGGGCGGGGGGAAAGAGTTTTTCTGTATGTCACAAAGCTAATTAAATGTCTATAAAAGTGTTCAAGATCTGTCACTCAGGGCTCTTGGTATTTGGAACTCACTTCCACTAAAAGCCCGTGCATTACTTGGAAATAAAGGCTCCTTTCCAAAGATCTCTGTTTGGTCTTTTGTCCGAGTTCTGCTACAATATCATGGTATCTTAGTGTTTTTGTCAGAAAGCTGAATTCCTTTCTCCTTCTTTCTCCCGGGATGTCTTTAAATACAAGAATGTCTGAATCCTCTATCCTTAGTTTTGAATAGAAGTTCTTCTGGACAATTTCCTCTTTTATTCATGTTGTCATAAAATATATAACCATGTCCCTAGGGACATTTCTCTACTTTACCACAGAAGAATTAATTCTATACAGTTTCTCAATTGCCATCTGCATTTTTTCTTGTTCCATCCCTATGTAATCAGCCAAATATGATACGACTCATTCAAATAATTTTTCCTTCTTCTGCTCTTTCAGACCTCTTATTTTAAGGCATCTAACACGAATTTTTTCTTCTATTCTGAGTCTCTGTTCACTTTCTTGGTCTTGTTTTCCCTCCAGGTCTCAAACAGCCTTTTCTAAGACTTTATTTCTTTCTTCTAACTCGGCTATCCTTTCCTTTGCTTGTCCCATTTCTGAGGATAGTTTTCCCATAGTCTGATGTATAATTTTAATTTATGTCTTTAAGTCTTGTTTAATTTCAGATCTTGTTTGTTTTAATTCTTGTTTCCTGTCTATCCTATCTTGATTAATCTCTCCCCTGATCTTTCTCAGTTCTTCCAAAATTAAACTAATTTGATCTGGCATCTTGACTTGCTCTAAAGATGGTCTTCTTGCTGCTGTCTGCATTTAGCTTGCGATCTTGAAGTAATCGACATTTCTGTGAGGTCTCTTCCATTAGTAAATGTTTAGTTATGATATTGTATAGCTGATTATATAGAGCAAGAAAAAATTATTCTAGTTTCCTGCTACTCAAATAAGCAAGTCAAATTATCTTACAATCTCTATTCTCAGGATAAACTAAGGGCCTAAGCAGACTGCCAGAAATAGTGCACATTAAATTGAGGCACTGCCCTGGCTCAGTGCTAGAGAATCATGGGAACTGTAATTTATTGTGGCACCAGAGCTCTCTCACAGAGAAGGCTCAATGTCCCAGAAAAAAATACAGTTCCCATGATTCCCTAGCACTGAGCCAGGGCAGTGCCTCAATTTAATGTGCACTGTTTCTGGCAGTCTGCTTAGGCCTTAAGACACCCTTGATATTTACACTGCTATATTCCCAAATAATCCCTCTGACATAAGAATATAATGCAAGAATATATCCACAAATAGATCAATTATTCTGAATCCTTAGCTCTATATTTAAAGAATATGTAATACATTAATATTTAATACATTAATTTGCCTTTATTGGTTATTTTATCCACCCAAATAAAGAATAAGTTGTTAATTCTCACAAGTTAAAATAAATGTACAGTTTATATACCAGTTTCAAGCTAAGAAAGAAAGAAAAGAAAAAGCATATGGTCTTATTGTCTCTAAGTTGCAATATATCTCAACAGCAGCTTGTTTGCTATCTTTTCTTTTCAATGTCTCTCTTTCATTTTTAATTCATTTTTATTTGACTGAGTAGATACCTCCTATCTCTATCCTCTTAATGTTCATCCACAACATTTACTTATTGTCTTATCAGTTAAAATTAGATGAATGCTTCATTGTTTATTATTTCCTCCCTTGGTTGGGCTCTTCCATTTTGATTTAGCATAAAGTTATCACCTCCCCGCTTAATCCTGTCTGCTTACTTTCGCAGAAGTCTGCAGCTATTGTCCTCTTTCTTGTAGTAGTCCAGTCTGTTTGTCACTTCTGGTTACTTTTTCCAAGCAGGGTTCAGGAATTTATTGGGTTTTATTTTCATTCCTGGTCTGAGCCTCCAACTCTCACCTTTTACAGTCCTTTACAGTCCTTTGCCCCTTATTTGGTCTTGGCTGTTCTCACTTCTCAAGCTCTCAACTTCAATTGTTCCCTCTCCTCTCACCCAGCTGCTTTCATTAAAGCCGTCTTTCTCGCCGCAGGAGCTTGACAAGGTGTTAAAGGGGCAGTGCTTCTGCTGGGGCTCTGTCCTCAAACCCCCCTGGATCCCTCAAGTAGCAGGGTTGATTCCTGGCAATAATGGTGGAGTATAAAATAGTCAGATTTTATGCTTTCAGTGAGTTAGTTTAAACAGTCCTTTTGTTGTTAACATTCTTCTCCAACAGAGGTAATAGCCGCTGTTAGTCTATATATTCCTCCCCCCCCCCTTTTTTTTTGCCAGATAGCTTCTTCCCTCTGCACTCCTCCTTCCTTTAGTTTTCAATTACTCCAAGATCACCCTTTACTTCAGTAAGTCAGAGTTCTCATTTACTCAAAGGCTGGTCTTAACTGCCTCCATGCGGATGTCTCTCTTGTTGTATTTTAACAATAACAGGTTAAAAAGTGTTGGCAGTCCAGTTTGCCTCATAGGTGACACAAATGCAGTTGGGCTGGCTTCTCTTTCACCTCGCCGGTTCCCCCATGCTTGGATTCTTCCCTCTCTTCTATTTCCTCTTCTCCTCCGCACCCAGAGTCGGTTTTGGGTTTACCTAAAGCCTCCTCCACAACTCCTATACCAAGAGGTTGAGTGCAGTTGTTGATCTTGGTGTTTATGATGTTAACTGCATTTTTTTTTTTTACAATCTAAATCTACCGCTTTTGGTGAGAGTGGAATCCAGCAGCTTGTGGGATTCCCTCCCTATAGGGAAACACACCAACCAGAAGTTTCCTATTGTTGGTTTCAACCTTTAATGGAGAAAATGAAAAATCTAGTACAGAAGACCCACCTCAGAAAGCTGCTGGGGGCTGCCTAAGATGGCTTGAGAAAACGTGGTCAACAATTCTGGCTGAGAAGTTCACTTCTAGAATTAGACTAGCCAGTGGGGGGAGGGGGAAGAAAGGATGGATGCCTTTTGAAACAATATGAATCATAGAGTTGGAAGAAGGCTCATGAGCCATAGAGTCCAATATCCTGCTGAGTGGAGGATCTCTAGCTAAATCATCCCCAGCAGGTATCTAACCAGCCTCTTTTGAAGGTATCTAGAGAAGCAGATCCCTCCACATCTCTAGGCAATTGGTTCAATTGCTGAACCCCTCTTATTCTCAAGACTTTTTTCTAATGTTCAGTCACAATCTATCCTTTTGTAACTTAAAAAAAATCATTAGACCTGGTCCTCCCTCTGGGGTAGAAGAGAACAGGCCTGGCTCCTCATCTCTGTGACAGCTCTTGAAGTATTTAAAGGGTGTAATCATGTCCTCCTTCAGTCTTCTCTTCATCAAGCTAAACATGCCCACTCCTTCATACCTTCCATCATCCTCATTGCCCTTCTCTGAATCAACTCTTCTTCCCAGAGCTTCTTTATTTCCCAGATTTTCATTTCTCATGGGAACAGCAACTCAAATGCTGGCAAAACAAATTCTGATACACTTTATCATTCTATATTTTATGGTAGCTAAAAGGATATTAGGGACATTACTACATGCAGCATTAAAGCAGCAATTTCACTGGAAAAATGGTGGCTTGGGTGATATTCATCACATGATGACACCTTTAACATGTAGCTGTCCCCAACCAATCCCTTTTCATTCACAGGGGAAACCTATGAATGACCTGGAAATGGGTGGAGGTTATTCCAACCTCCGCACTGTCATGGATGGATCATTTCCTGGTCAAGGCTCTGATGCTCCATGGGAGGCTATTTCAGCCCCCCCTCACCAGCCCAGAACATCAGCGGCAATGGGGTGGAGGATGTGGTGGTGGAGCCCTGCCTTGGCTCTTTGGGAGCCTTGAGATTCTGGCAGCGGCATGGCCTGGATGCTCTGCAGGTTCCCACTGCAGCCCCCCCTCACTGGCCCAGAACACCAGTGGCAACGGGGGAGGAGGACGCGGAGGTGGAGCCCTGCCTTGGCTCTTTTAGAGACTGAGAGACCTTAGCGGCGGCGTGGCCCTGATGCTCCATGGGAGGCTATTTCAGCCCCCCCCCACCGGCACAAAACATCAGCTGCAACGGGGTGGAGGACGCGGTGGCAGAGCCCTTCCTTGGCTCTTTGGGAACCTTGAGATCCTGGCAGTGGCATGGCCTGGACGCTCTGCAGGTTCCCACTACAGCCCCCCCTCACCGGCCCAAAACACCAGTGGCAATGGGGGAGGAGGACGCAGTGGCGGAGCCCTGCCTTGGCTCTTTAAGAGCCTGAGAGACCTTGGCGGTGGCATGGCCCTGATGCTCTGTGGGAGGCTATTTCAGCCCCCCCTTACTGGCCCAGAACATCAGCAGCAACAGGGTGGAGGATGCGTCAGTGGAGCCCTGCCTTGGCTTTGTTTTTATATTTATTGTCGAACGGGAGTGTAACTGGATGATTTGCTATTGCCATCATGTAATGTAGCCAGGAATGATCAGGGACGGGGATTGAGTTAGTGTGGAGGAAGGGAAGGTATGGTGGCAACAGAGTGAACAAATGTTACAAAAGAAGAAGGGATCAATGTTTAATACCTATCCCTTCTTCAGTTCACTCTGTTTCCCATGATAACTTGGAGAGAGTACCATCCATTCCACAGACCCTTACTCTGCTCCTTTGCAATGCCACGTCAGTCAGAAACAAGACCCATATCATCCACAATCTTATTGTGGATGAAATGGCCAACCTGGCATGCTTCACTGAGACCTGGCTGGGGGATACCAGTGCTGTAACCTGGGTGCAGGCTCTCCCGGCTGGGTCCTCAGTTAGTGAGCAGATAAGGGAAAGTGGGCGGGGGTGCAGCATGGCCTTGGTTCATAGGAACAACTTAACCTTGACCAGGAAGTCTATCCGGGAAACAGCCTACATCGAGTGTATGTACCTGAGCCTGAGAACTAGGAATAGTTTGGGGATTCTGTTGGTATACCAGCCACCCCATTACTTAACAGACTCCCTGACCGAGCTGAAGCAGCTGGTCTAAGAGTTGCTGTTGGAGTCTCCCAGACTTTTGGTTCTGGGCGACTTCAACATCCCACTCGAGACCAGTTTGTTAAATCTAACCGGCACGGCTCGGGAGTTCATGGAAACCATGACAAGCATGGGCCTATCCCAATTGGTTGTCAGGTCCACACGGATCATAACCTTGATGCAGTCCTTAGTACAGAACAGGAATATCCGTGGGCGGAGGTTATTGCTGTCAGTGTGTGGATGATGGGTGTTGCAGTGATGCTCTTTGACACCCAGCAGAATCTCCAGGACAAGATGTCTGCTGTGATCCACAGCCACTTTATAACTCTTACCATCAACTGGCTCAGCTTCCCTTCAGGATCCTGTCTTCCTCAGTCAAGAAGACACACTGTAAAGTCCAAAAGCATAGTTTATTAATGCATATTAAAGAAAAATAAGATAGCTAAGTAAAATCCATTGTGATGAACTTATCCAGTTCAGCCATGAAAGATTACATCTTTAACTATCCCAAAAGCATAGAATCCCAACTTGTTGCAGTTGAAAGTTAAAAAGAAGTTACAGATCCATGTTTCCAGATCCAGGAGTTGCATTGTAAAAACAGTATAAACATACTAGAAACCTTCTCCTAACTCCATGGTTAAAAACCACTGCCAGACACGCACACACTCACATCTTGAATTATAAAGATTCTTCATTAAAGGTTTCTCTAGGCCCTTCCCATACTCCACCTTCTGGGTGTTAGCCTTATGTTAATTGGATAATGCTTGTATGATGTATATTAACCCATCCTCTTGCTGTCCATCATCCACCACGTGACTCCTTTCTCAAGACCTAACGATGTTTTGGATACTGTTATCAAGCCTTTCTCATAACAAAATCTCATAAATTGTATCTTTGGGAAAGTTCATGTTTATGACTTCTTGGCCATCTGGTGTTAGATTCACTTTGTTTCTCTAGATGTTGTTCTCATGAGGAAAATTCCACACATACATCTCTACATTTCACCTTTGACTGTATAACCCATCCATATTCTAAGAATTGCAACCTCCGCATTGTCATGGATGGATCATTTCCTGATCAAGATGGAACTAAGAACCACTGTCTGCTCCTCCAGGGGTGGCGGACCCGTTAGAATGCTCCGCCCTCGAAGGCTAATGGAACCAATTGGCTTCCAGAAAGCCTTAGAGGGTTTAATGGTTGGTAACGCCAGTGATTCTGTCGAAGCCTTGGTTAGTACCTGGAACATCAACCTCGCCAAGGCTATTGACACAATCGCTCCCAAGCATCCTTTCCAGCCCGCTCCAATTGTAAGCCCTGGTACACTGAGGAGCTTAGGAGGATGAAGCAAGCTGAACAACTAGAGCGTGAATGACAGAAGACTCAACTCTTAACCGACATAACTCGCCATAGGAAACACCTTGATTCCTATCGGGAGGCATTGCATGCAGTGGAGAAATCTTTCTCTTTTGCACGCATTGCATCTGCAGAGTTTCGTCCAGCAGAGCTGTTTAGGGTGGTAGGAGAACTGACACAGGTACCTCCTGTGCAGAACCCTCTACTTAACCCTACAGTGGCTTGCTGTGATGCTTTTAACATCTACTTTGCAGATAAAATCTCTCAAATAAGAGCTGACCTGGACGCCAATGTTCTAACAGAATCCATGGGTGAGGTGTCCAGCAACTCCGTTGATTGTATTTTACTGGATCAGTTTCCATCTGTGAGTACCGATGATGTGGACAAGCTCCTTGACAGAGTGAGGAAGACGACTTGCCCTCTCGATCCTTGTCCATCTTGGCTGGTCATCTAGGGAGGAGAAGCTCTGAGGGTATTCCTTCGGACACCATCAATGTGTCATTCAGGGAGGGCTTTGTTCCATCTTGTTTAAAGGAGGCGGTGGCTAAACCCCTGCTGAAAAAGCCTTCCCTGGACCCCCTGGACAGGAATAACTATAGACTGGTCTCCTTGCTGCCCTTTTTAAGCAAGGTGATTGAGGGGGCAGTTGCTTCCCAGCTCCAAGCTGTCTTGGATGAAACCGATTATCTCAATCCATTTCAAATCCATGTTCCAGGTACTAACCAAGGCTTTGACAGAATCACTGGTGTTACCAACCATTAAACCCTCTAAGGCTTTCGGACAGGATATGAGTTGAGACCGCCATGGTTGCTCTGGCTGATGACCTCTGCCTGGGCATCGACAGGGGTAGTGTGACCCTGCTGGTGCTCTTGGACCTCTCAGCAGTCTTTGATACAATAGACCACTCATCCTCTTGGATCGCCTGAGAGAGTTAGGAATTGGAGGCACTGCTTTGCAGTGGTTCTGTTCCTTCCTCTCAGGCAGATCCCAGAGGGTGAGGCTCGGGGACAGCTGCTCTTCTAAAATAGAGCTTAATTGTGGCATCCCTCAGGGCACCATCCTGTCCCCAATGCTATTTAATATTTATATGAAGCCGCTGGGAGAGATCATTCGGAGACATGAAGCACGGTGTCTTCAGTACACTGATGACACCCAGATATACCTCTCCATGACCAGATTGTCTGCCCAGGCCTTAAATGGCGTCTCTCCTCTCAATGATTGTCTTAAGGCAGTAATGGATTGGATGAAGAAAAACAGATTGAGACTGAATCCAGACAAAACGGAGGTACTAACAGTGACGGGCCTGAAACCAGGCTTGGGAATACACCTTCCAGTCCTGAATGGAGTCACACTCTCCTCCAAGGACTGTGTTTGCAGTCTGGGGGTACTCCTAGATTCATCACTTCACATGACAAGTCAGGTGAATGCGACGGTCAGGGGTGCCTGCTATCAGCTTCGGCTGATACACTAGCTGTGCCCTTTCCTGGAGACTAGGGACCTGGAAACTGTGGTACACGCTCTGGTAACCTCATGTTTGGATTTCTGTTATGCGCTCTACATGGGGCTACCCTTGTGCCTAACCTGGAAACTCCAACTGGTCCAAAATATGGCAGCCAGGTTGCTCACTGGTGCATCAAGGAGAGAGCATATCACACCAGTGCTGAAATCTCTCCACTGGCTGCCAATTAGTTTCCGGGCACAGTACAAGGTGTTGGTTTTGACCTTTAAAGCCCTACATGGCTTGGGGCCACCTTATCTTAGGGACCGCCTCTTCCCATATGATCCCCCCATGCACTTCGGTCCTCTGGGAGGAATCTGCTGCAGCCCATGAAGACCAGGCTTTCACAGACCTCCCAGAGGGCCTTCTCTGCGACCGCTCCCAAACTGTGCAATGGCCTGCTGGACGAGATCCATCTGATTACTACTCTTGCTGCCTTTAAAAAGGCAGTAAAGACGGATCTCTTCCAACAGGCCTTCCCGGAGTAATTTCCCGACTCTTCCTCTTTTTTTAAATGGTCCAGCCTGTTAATTCGCTCCCTATCCCTAGCTGCTACTGTTTTTGTCTTGTGTGTTTGATTTTATCATTTGGAGTTGTTTTTAATACTATCCTAGTTTAATCTATTTTTAAGGGGTGGGAGGGTTAGGGTAGGGTATTTGTGTTTTACACTTGTATTGTTTTATTCTGTTGTACGCCACCCCGGTTGCTTTGCAGAGGAGTGGGTTAGAAATAAAATTTATTATTATTATTATTACTGGCAATCATGCAAGTCCCCAGTTGTGACATGCCACTCCTGGGGTAGTTGTGCAATTGCCAGACACATGGTGTCAATGTTCCTGTCTCCCTGTTCTCCCTACTCATGCTATTTTGAAGTGCCCTGATTACATTTTTTAAAAAATTCTATTTCTTTTCTTTATTTCTTTTTCACTTTTTAAGACTTAAATCATGGCAGCAGAACTCCAGAATTGTGTGAGAAAAAAGGGGGGAAATCTGGAAGACCCCTAAAGGTATGCTTGATATAGCATAAGGCAGGGAGATGGGGTTAAGGGAGAGATCAGAAAGAGAGTTTTATGGGATCAGCATTCCTGGTCATGCAATTGAGTGAGATACCATGATAGATGCCTGGAAAGTAATAATTTACCATTTTATTATTACTAGTGTGACTGCTGTAAAAACTGGACTTGTGCAGTAAACATCTAAGAAGCATTTCCAATGCAACTAAGATAAACAAAAACTGAAAAGTATTTTACAAATTGGTAGTTAGGTATAGGGCTGGAGGGAATGGGATGGAAATTTTCATTGTTGTTAGACATGATTATATATACTTATGTACTACTGAAAATCACAATAAAGAAGTTTTATGAAGTTCTTTTTTGAAAGAACTTATTTTAAAGAATCATAAATTTAAACATTGGTTTACAGATTTATCATGTAGGGTAATGGTCCAGATGGCTCCAATTTTTATTACATTATTTTGAGCAAATCTTTACTGAGTACATTGTTCTTGTTGGTACTAAGACTTCACCAATTCTTCATGTTTAGTATTGCTCTGGTCTTGCCTTCTTTCTGTTCTGTTCCTTCTGAATGCAAGTTTGCAGAAACTTTCTAAAGGTAGTTCTAGAACTGAAATGAATTTCCAAATCTGCAGTTTGTTGAGTTTCAGTCCCTTTACTTCATGATGGCGATGAGGGAAGGGGAGAGTAACAGAAGTAGCAGTGATAGAGAGAGGGAAGAAGACAATAACATTTTTACATTTGTATATGTCGGTTCCTTTAATTATTTGAAATATTTTCATTACTTATGCCTACATTTCATATGGATAAAACAGAACAAAAAAAATCATCTTTCTGCATTTAAAAGTATGTCTTATCTATATGCACTTGTGTATTGCTAATGCTGGAGGGTGCGACAAAGATGTGAAGGAACCAAAAGCAAATAGTTACATGTTTATATACAGCACTATGCAAAATTCAGAAATACCAACGTGATATTTATTCCCCTCTAGGCATCTCTGATTAGGGTAGTGAAGAAGCAGAAGTCAGCATTGATCTGGGGGAGGCACCAAACTTGTAGGAAAGCCCAGTTCTCATGGGGCAGATAGATGTTAGATAACTGACTTGGATCTATGTGGGAATAGGAAAATTTCTCCAGTTCACATTTATTCTCTCCCATATATGAATTCAAGACATGTGGAAATGAAATTGTGGCTTATCCCTAACTTGAGCAGAGAGCACTGCAGCAAGAGAGAGTTGGGGACATAATGGGAGATTTGAACAGGCTGACAGAGAATTGAAATCAATTCCCTTGAAGCTCCTATCCTTGTCAGTCTGGCTTGAAAAGGAAACAGTAACAACTATTGGCAGTGGGAGACAATCTAGCCCAAGAGAAAAACTGGCTAGGATTCTGTTGGGGCACTCTGCTAGCACAGAAATAAATGTAAACAGAGTTGTGCAAAGGAATCATTCAGCAGCATAGCTCTCTCATGCACTTTTGACTTAGTTGGTGGCAAGTGACTCAACCACTGTATGATGGGTGAACTCACAGCTTTGGTATCCAATGTACAATCACTTGCACAACTGTGGGATCCATAACAACTATCCTGGGGTATATTTACTCTATCTCAAGGTGCATAGGATCATTCTACTTCTTTAGGGTCTAGCAATGTTTTACAGATAGTGGGTTTTTCTTGGTCTGTTTATTTTGAAAGGCAACAGCAATATAAGTTCCCTGGTATTTATTTAGCACTATATCTATATTTTTGTGAATGTGGTGGGATTCTAGACCTTCCCTTACCTTGATGAATTTGCTAATAGGAAGATGAAAATCTCTTCCTCTCAATTTCATTCATTTTCTTAGACTCTCACCTGCATTTTCTTCCTGTCCTGGTTTTGTAGTAGGCTGTGAGATTTGTATTTTCTTTGCACGCTGAAATTTGTGCAAATTTATTTCATTTATTTATGTACTTTCTTAATCTACACATTCATTTGTGCAGTTTGTTTACTTTTACACAGTCCCCTTCATTGGTTTAAGACTATTTCTGTGTATTTTTTATCAATCATGTGCATCTTAGCCACATTAAAATATTGCAATTTTTGTGTGCAGTTTATTTTCAGTAAAGACCAGATGCACAAAATGTAAGCCTCACAAATGTAGAGTGCTCACAATGTGATACATGTTTTTCAGAAGTGTGTAAAAATGCTACTTGGATTAGAGTGACTGAGTGCAATGAAAGTTCTTTCGATACTTACCTTTGTTCTTCCTTTCTCACTTACCTGCTGAAAGTAATAGCAACAGAGAGGCAAGTCTTGTTGGAGGGTCCCATTCTTCCTTGCCCTCTGAATGGTATGACTATCAAAACAGCAGCATCTCTGGAATTAGTGACTCTGCAAAGTGCCATTTTTCAGTTGTGCCTGAGTCCTCAGAAACAGTGTAAGGCTTCCTGGACACTCTGTGCCCTATGCCTTCTTCTTCTTGGGATGCTACTGAACATATCATTGCTACTTAGCATTTGGCAAAGGTGCAGTAATATCCAAGTGATTGTGCAGTCAGAAACAACTTAGTATTTACTGTCTAAATACATAGAAAGCAAGACAAAGGTAATCTACATTTTATCTCCCAAATATAGCACTTAAGTCCTGCTAGTGTGACATTTGGAATTGAAGGGACAAGACAAAATCACAACAGCATTCTTCTAAATGTAATTCAGAAAATGCACTGCTCTTTAATATCTGAAAATACATGCTACAATGAGAAGGAAAAGAAAACCTGTCCAAAAACTAAGTCAGTCCTTCAGTAAATACACTGACTAATGCTGTCATTAAAAACCATTTCTTTATTACAAATTATCAATCTGGGAAAAGTAATTTAGGAAGCAGATAAATCTTCCCAAGGTTTTCAGAAATACAAGGACCATATAGCAGCATTTAGTAGTATACAATAATCTTACAAATGCCCTCCCTGGAAGTGAGCTAGCCTAGTCTCCTTTGGAAGAGGCTTCCAAAGCATTGCTTCAGATGTGGACTTCTTGAAAGCTTGATATCTCCTTTTCTCCTTACTCACACTTTATAGTTATTTAGTTGGGGGTTTTTTTAAGTATTTTTATATTGTCTCTCAGCCTACAATGGATCCCAAAGTGATGAACAAATAAAAACAAATTAAAACAATACAAATATTTTTTTTAAAAAAATAAAAATAAAAAAACCAAATTAAATTATATTTTAAAACTCCTAAGAGCAGTTTTTAAACATTCCTAGAATTCAGTTTTGAAAAAGTTAAAACAGTAATTTTAAATACTGAATCCTATGTGGAACACCATTTTTTTGGCTGGCCTACAAAGGCTTAAAAGAGATGGGGCCAACCTAACCTCTTTGGGTAAGGAGTTCCACAGTTGAGGCACTGCTACAGAGAATATCCTGTTATGTGTGCCCATCAATCTATCTTCATGAGGTGTTGGGATATGCAACATGGCCTCCTCTAAAGATTTCAAAATTCTTGTAGGCTCATATTGGAGGAGGTAATCTTTCAGTTATCTTGACCCCAAGAAATTTAAGTCTTTATAGGTCAACACCAGCACCCTGAATGGAGCTAGGAAACAAATTGGAAGCTAGTGCAACTCTTACAAGACTAGTGTTATATGGTCTCTAAAATGTATACCTACCAGTAGTTTGACTGCTACATTTTGTATTAGGTGCAGCTTACAAACGCTTTTCAAGGGTAGCACCACATAGAGCACATTACAGAAGTCTAATCAAGAGATAAGTAAGGCATAAACTACTGTAGCCAGATCTGTCTTCTCCAAAAAAGGGGGGCAGCTGGCACACCAGCTGAAGCTAAGCAAAGGTGTTCCTGGCTGCTGCAGCAACCTGCTTTCCAGAAGCAGCACTGAGTCCAAGAGCACACCCATGCTACAAACCTAACCATTCAGAGGAAGTATAAGCCCATCCAGAACAGGTTGTGATCCCAATCCCACATTAGTTTTCCTATTGATCATCAGCACTTCACTCTTATCTGGATAAAGCATCAATCTTTCACTTGCATAGTGTCCTTTAAGCAGCCAGACAATGATTCAATGGTACCACAGCCTCCTTGACATTGGTTGTAAAAGAGAGTTAGAGCTGGATATCATCAGCATACTGATGGCACCCAACCCTAAAGTTCTGGATAATTTCTCCCAGTGGCTTCATGTAAATGTGGAAAAACATCGGGGGCATTATTGACCCCTGTGAAGTCACACGTTAATAGGCAAAAGACTGAACAGTAATCCCCAGGCACCACCCTCTGGAAACTTTCAGCCAAGAAAGACCTGAACGACTGGAAGATTAGAGATTATTTTATAGTTACCTAGGGAGGTGGGAGCCAATTAGGCATTTTTTAAAACAAAGATCTTATAGTTGTTATTTTCTTTAGAGACATTGGATCATAGAGCTCTTTCAAAGAAACATTCACAACTTCCACTGTCCAATCAGCCAGTCCTCCTCTGTCAGCTTTAATTAACCAGGATGGACATGGGTCTAACAGTGAAGTGGTTGGCCTCACTTCCAAGCAACATCATCATTTTTAACAACCTGAAACTCATCTATCAAAACTGGACGAGTACATGCCTCAGTTATCTCCATCAATATGGAGCCCAGGTCAGAACATATCCAAACAATATTCTCTGCAAACTATTTATGAAATTCATCACAGCATTTTTCTGAGGGCTCCTCCTTAGCAGTCTGGTTTCTACAATGGAATAGCCCTTTATCTGCCCTAAACAACTGGACTGGACAAGACTGAGCTGATGTCATAGAATTGTTTTTTGCTGCCCTCACTGCTGCAAAATAGGTTCTAAAATGGGCCTTAACTTGTGCTTGATCAGATTCATCCTGAATCTTTCCCCATCATCACTCAAATCATCTACCCAAGTGCTTCATTATACTGAGCTCCTCCGAAAACCAAGGAGCTTGCATTCTGCATCCAAAGTAATAGATGCTTAGGAGTAACTGTGTTAATTGTGTGGCCCACTTTAGAGTGGACCATCATATCAGATATATTTTATAGGTATTGGAAGAAAATTTTGCCCAGACATACTCATTCCATTTAAACCTGCTGGGATAATTATTGAAGATGTTACACTACCAAACTGATGACAACTAGTCATATATACCCTACTATCTTTAGGATCTACATTGATTTTATGTCAGATTAGTTTCTGAAAACCACTTGCAAAGAATTGGAATGAGACAGTTACTATAAATAATTCATGAAATGTGAAAATTCTAAGTATACTTAAATTATGCATTTTACTCTTTAAATTATTTCCCCTCAACAACTGGTGAACTGTGGAGTGGCTTGAGAGGTACCCTTCAGCTTGCATAGTTATTATTTTGCTCCCTTCTTTTGCTCACAATCAACTGATTTAAATATAGAGAGGTCCTCTGTAAACCTCTTGTTTTCATATATGAACAGGTCATAGTTTAGATAAACCATTCCAGGCACCATAGAAGCATTCAAACACTTTATTAATGTGCATAGCTCAAATGCTAATTAAGGAGCACAGTGATTTTTGAATCAGAAACTTATATAATAGGATAAATGAGCTTTGTAATTAGCTTCTCTATCAAGGAATAATGATATCAGGCATTTGTGAATGGAAAATGAAATCTTCTAATCTAGATTTTGCCATGCAGGAATCTTTCCTAACAAAACTGAATATATCAAATATCCATTAAAATTGCTTTTATAGCTGTGTATGTTCCAGACCTGTGTACAAAAGGCCTGTTCAAATTCTACATCCCATTTGTAAGCAGAGAAATTTGTTAGGATAGAAATATATTATTTTTCCAGCACTTTTGCTTGGAAGTAAGGGATGCAATTAGCACAAATAGTTCAGCTCCTCTACCTGTTCCCACCCCTGTGTCGCTCTTTTTGTTTTTGTTTTGCTGGCATTGCAAATGGCAGCATCAGTAACAGCCTGGTCATAATTGTATATCCGCCAATGTCATCTAGACCTAGTGTCATTCTAGGGTAATGTAAGGGGAAATGGCAGCCATAACAAAAGGAATGGTGGAAAATCAGAAAATCAAGGGGAAAAGAATCTGCAGAGTGGCCTTCTTCTTTAACAGCATGAGGAAAGGAAAAAACATGGGATATTTTGTCAGAAAATATGTTTGCCAGGAAATTTCAGTGCAGCATCACAACTGTTGTTGTAGAAGTGAATTAAAGCATGTGGTGAGACATTCACAAGACTAGAATAGTAGATGAGCATACATATGTTATTTGAAACATAAAAACAGATGTGTGAAATCGTCCTAGATAACTTTATTGTGACACATTTGAATTTGTAGAACTTGTTCAGACATCCTGTACCAGCCTAAATCTGCCTATATGGATGCAATACAATTTTTTTTAAAGGTTCAATTTTATATCTTAAGAAGACTGAAACATAGCTAAAATTCATTGAATAAAATAATTTTTATAAATCCAAATTATGCAACATTTGCAAAAACAGAAGGAGCTTGAAACACAGGAGCAATACACAATGAAATGATTCCTCTCTGATATCATACAGGGTGTGTGATAAAAAGAAATGTCTTTCCAAAAAGAGCAAAAAGCCAATGTTGAAGAGATGAACTGGGCAAGCTTGGTTAGAGCCAGCCAATTACAGCTCAGGGAATGCTGTAAAGGTGTGCCTATGGTGGCACAAGATAAAAATTACAAGTTTATCTGCTAGAAAATCAGATGAGAGTCAGATATGAAAAATATGTAATAGAGTTAGGCACTCCGAGACAGTGTGAAGATCTAGTTGGGGTTTTTACAACTGTGAATGAGGAAAGAGTTCTAAGATTTCTTGTTTAATTCATCTTATTGTATAAAACTGTAAATCTTTTCTTGCCTATTTTCTACAACTGTGTCTGACTGTTCCATTTAAGAATTTATAAAGAAACTAGTCTTAGGAGCTTATCGCACCACTTATAAAAATGTCTTATTTCTCCCGACTTAAATTTTAATTTGGGTGGCATCCTGACACCATCACATGGATTTTGCTGCTGAATCTGCCACCCGAGTCCATCCCGGGTCTATCCTCACTCCCAGGAGCACTCTGGCAGCCATTTACTTAAGTCGGAAAACTCCTGGTTTCAAAAATAGGTGTGCTGAGCGCCCCTGGATGCAGGGATGGACCCAGGCTGTATCCAGATAGCAGATTTGGTGGCAAAATCCCTGCAGTAGTATCAGGATGCCACCCGAATTAAAATTTAAGTTGGGAGAGGTAAGATAGTTTTATAAGTGGTACAATAAGCTCCATATTTACTACAGTACACTCAGTGAACAACATAACCACTTGTCCATAATAAGGATCACATTGAAGCCCAAGCCCAAGTACTGGATCTAGTTCTAGGCTCTAGAGGGTAAAAGTTCTAGGCTCTTGAGGGTAAAAGGACAAGGTGAGTGATATGATCCCAAGGGTTAGAACTGTGGGGCCAAGCTGAAAAGCATCACAGCATCCTCCAACAAGTATTCCACAATTGCAGTACCCCACAACAAAAAGGTTTTGTCCTATGTTTCCACTTACTGTAAGTGGATGCCTGAGTGAGCAAGTCTGTATGTAATGTATGTATGTATGTATGTATAGGTGGCAATTGTCCTTCACATGTCCCAGTCCAAGATTGCAGAACTAAAAACAATTTTCTGGGACTTTTTTTTTCTGGATCAACTGAAATCAGAGAATCAAATAATCTTACAGTCTTGCTCCTGTAATAGATTGCTATAGCCAATGCTATTAAACACTGATGAAAAGTGAAGGAAAAATGAACCTAGAGCCAAGTTATCTGCAGAAGGTATCAAAGAAAGTTTTGGTGCCCAAGAGACATATGTAACCAGGTTGAAACTGAAATTAAATTGAACTAATCACAGAAAATCTGAACCTTGGATGTCATGAGAAATACTAACAAGTGGTGTCACTAGAGCTATACCTAGGATGCTGTCACCCACACAGCCCTCTTTGTGTCTTCCCACCACAGTGCTCTCTCTTGTAACATCAACCAGCACTCTTCTCTCTGTTGGTTTTCTTTCTCCCACTGCTTGTCTTTTCATTCTTCCCCTCAATTCCACTCCAAAGGCAGTGGAAACCTTTCTCTTCTTTTTGCACCCCAGTCCTTATTAACGTAGAGATCAGACCTGCTCTACTCTAGAAGAACCATAGTTACACTTATTGTCCTAATTCCTGCAGATGGCCTCAGGAAGACTACCTGGGCTCAGAGACCTCTGGGTAAATCAAGTTCTAGTATGACTCAGATTCAGGCCTAGATCCAATAAGCACACTGGCAAAATGCAAGTCTCACCCAACTTACTTATGGTTTCTCAGTCAGAGACCTTTAGCACCTCCCCAAATTACAAAGCCCACGGAATCATGGAAGTTAAAGTGGACTCATGTACTATAATTGTGTAGTGTGAAATAGGCCATGGACTATGGTATTGGATAATGGTCTTGTAGTTTCAGTGGGTGCAAAAGCTCAGTTAAACAATCTTGAACTTGTGTAATGATGATGATGATGATTTAAACATATAGCACATTTAGAAATTATAAATGAACATCTGAAAGTATCACTCTGAAAGTTTCTATGTCTAATGTTCACATTCTGCTAACTTACCACACTATTTGTTGGGTGTATTACAAAATAGTACAGCAGAGTTGTGGAGTCAACAAAAATAGAGCTTTACTCAGCAGAGTGTAAGACAAAATATATATGCAAAAGCAAAGAGTACAGCATCATGGCTAGGCACAAAAACAGTATAGCATAACTTGCTGCATACCTGCAGTACTATAACTTCATAGCAAGGAGAAAAACTTACTTCCCAGCAACAGGCTTCTTACCAGCATAGAGAGTAATACACTCTCCGAAATCCCAACAGACGCCCAATGCAGTTATACACTACTAAGCGGCTATCAAGTCCACCTGGCCTAATTGGCTGACTGCATCATTAATTGCCAGAGCTGGCTTACTATCATGGACTCCACCTGCCACTTTGCTATACCTTCATCCAGTCACAACTTAGTATGCAAACTGGCATACCCTGACACCCCTCCTTGTGCACTGAATGAAGTATGTAGCCAAGTGACATGCTTACGTAACATTTTGAACCATACTAAGCCTGGACATCATTTCTTTATGTTTTACAGCTACTAAGGGTTTGGTAAACATATCAGCAACATTTTCTTGTGATGAACAATATATTAGCTGTATTACATTGGCTTGTACAATATCTCTGACATTATGGTACTTAACATCCACATGCTAAGTGCGAGTTTTTATCCTTTCTGACGTGGCCATCTCAATACATGCTTGAGAGTCTTCATACACAGTTACAGGGTTCTCTACCTTTAATTGTAGATCCTTCAGAAGTTGTATAAACCATACTAGTTCACAACATAAATCAAATAAGGCTGCAAACTCAGCTTCTGCTGAAGAAACTGATACAAAACTCTTTCTTTGATTTCCAAACTACAGGAACTCTGGCATAAAAAATAACAATGCCTGTTGTAGATTTTCTATCATGCACATCATTTGCAAAGTCACTGTCTACATAACAGCACAATTCATTTGATACAGAAGATGAAATTAGCAAACTATAATGCAGGGGCAGGCAACCTTTCCCCTTTAAGGGCCAAGGGACTTCAGTTCCCAGAATCCCAGGAGCTATTGGCCAACATGGGACTATTGGCCAACATGGCTGAGGTTTCTGGGAGCTGTAGTCCCTCGGCCCTTAAAGGGGAAAGGTTGCCTACCCTTGCTATAATGCATTGTCTCCTTTAAATACCTCATGGCTCGTTTTACAGCTTGCCAGGATGTTGTTGTAGGCTTTGAACAAAAACGACTTAACATGTTAGCAGTTGCAGATAAATCTGGTCAACTCCAATGTGCCAGATATAGCAAACTGCCTACTGCTGACTGATATAATTCTATGTCTTCAAATACTGTATCACATTTGTTTTTAAGAAAGTCTGCTACCATGGGAGTGGCCTGACCTTTGCAGTCCTCCATATGGAATTTCTGCAGGAGCTGCTTAATTTTTTCTTTTTGAATGAGCAGAAAACTTCCATCAGTTGTCCTTTCTATCTCTACACCTAGGTATTTCTGAATGCTTCCTAGATGTTTTATTTGAAATTTTTCTCCAAGGTTTGTTGCAAACTTATTTACATGGTCGATAGATGGTGCAACAAAACAAATATCATCTACAAATGCTAGCACTATCTGTAAATCTTTGCCTGACCCTTTGGTAAAGACACAGGGATCAGCAATACTCTGTTTGAAACCATGTCTTGTTAATTCAGCTTCAAGGCACTTATACCAACATCTAGCTGATTGCTTTAAACCATAAATAGCTTTGTTCAATTTCCAGACCATGTTCGAATCACTTGTTTGAAATCCAGGAGGCTGCACCATGAATATTGACTCGTCCAGCTGTGCATTTAGAAAAGCTGTGGCTATATCAAAATGATGAACTAATGCACCTGTTTGTGCAGCTATGGTGAGGATTAACCTCAGACTTTCAGCCTTAGAAGTAGGTGAAAACACTTCATCATAGCTTTCAAACCTCCTTTGTGAAAAACCTTTAGCTACGAGTCTGGCCTTGTATTTTACTTCTCCTGAACTAGATTGCTTGATTTTGTATACCCAGCGACATCCTACAGGTGTTTTATCAGCTGGTAAGTTTACAACTGTATATACCTTGTGCTCATTCATAGAATCCATCTCAGCTTGCATAGCCTTCTCCCACTTTTCCTTCTCATTGGGTGGCAAAGTCATAACTTCCTCATAACTTTGGGGTTCTAAAGCAATATTACAAACTCTAATAACATTAGGAACAGAAAACCTTACAGGTGGAACCCCTTTATTCTCTCTCTGAGACCTCCTTGGTTGATCAGTAACACTTAATTCAACTGAAACCTTTGGACTTTCCTGCCCCTCCATTTTAACATTACCAGGACTTTTCTCTGGACTTTTCTTTTGTTGACCACTTGGTGGAGTCATGTCTCTAACTGGACTGTTTGACCTTTCAGGGGATTGAGGTGATAATGGCACAGTATCACCTAACCCATCACTCTCAGTCATAGGTAGAATGATGTCTGAATTAGCATGGACATGCTTCCAATTGCTTTCAATAAAACTAGCATTCTGAGATATTATTACTTTGCCATTGCCTGCATCAAACCTATAACCTTTACGTCCTGTTGCATATCCCAGAAACCTTAGTTTGGCTATTTTGGCTTGTCCTTTCCTCCTTTGTGCCTTTGGTATATGTACCCAGGCAAAGCATCCAAATATTCTCATGTGAGTGAGATTGGGCTGTTTACCAACCAATATGTGATATGGAATGTCATTGATACTTGTACTCCAAATTCTGTTGACTATATAATTGACTATATAAATCACTAATTATTGTACTAGCCATGGCTGCCAGTCTTCCACACCCTTCTCAGACAGACCAGCCCAGCCTCTGCAAACTCTTCAGACTCCAGACATCTTCCAGACATACACTGCGGCAGCAGTAGCACTTTGGGCCCATAACCATTGTTGGGTGTATTACAAAATAGTACAGCAGAGTTGTGGAGTCAACAAAAATAGAGCTTTACTCAGCAGAGTGTAAGACAAAAAATATATGCAAAAACAAAGAGTACAGCATCATGGCTAGGCACAAAAACAGTACAACATAACTTGCTGCATACCTGCAGTACTATAACTTCATAGCAAGGAGAAAAACTTCCCAGCAACAGGCTTCTTACCAACATAGAGAGTAATACACTCTCCGAAATCCCAACAGACTCCCAATGCAGTTATACACTACTAAGCGGCTATCAAGCCCACCTGGCCTAATTGACTGACTGCATCATTAATTGCCAGAGCTGGCTTACTATCATGGACTCCACCTGCCACTTTGCTATACCTTCATCCAGTCACAACTTAGTATGCAAACTGGCATACCCTGACACTATTCCCCTGTACTCTCAATACAAATGTAGCTTTCTGTATAATCAGAATCAGCCTACAGTGTACATTACATGTGACTGACAAGACAATAATTGTTTATGAACTTATTTGAAGAATGATGCTAGATGTGCACTTTTTAAAACCTAATTATTATCCTCTACACATTCATGTTATGTACTATAACTTGTAACAGAAAAGGATATAAAGCATGAGACAATACATTACACTATGGCAGCAAGAAAGGGTCACAAGGGAATTTTAGTTTTGTTTTATAGTGGCTTCATCATAATTAGTGTCTTACTATATAAATGATTACCAATAAAAATACAAATTGTCTCTTTTACCAAGAGTAACATTGTAACTTTTGCAAGTCAGTAAGAAGAATGAAAAATTGTACTCTTTTTAAAAAGTGCAGTCACAAAGAAGAAAAATGGCTTTAAACTTGACAAATGCAGCTAAGCTATTCTAGAGACCAAGCTGGTTCCAGAAGTAAAAAATCCACATCTCCTTCAGCCTAACAAGTAAAGTTGGCAGTGTACCCTGAAGTACTTCTGATTAAACATCTTCTGTAAGATTGACTAGCAGGTCTGTGTTTGTACGAACAACTTTTTTAGCTCTCAACTTTATAATAAACAGAATCCTGTTGTACAGTTACAGATATGTAATCTACAGTGAATCATTCATAGCTGCTGTGTATTCATGATCCCTATGTATCCCCAGTTTTAGAGACTACATAGGGATCATGAAATCCCCCAAACCCCACTTGCCGGTAAGCAGCTACTGGGTTCAATGGGAGTCCCTTCCTCTGTCACTCAAGAAGTGGCTGTCTGACATTCCTGTCTTCTCTTGCATGAGCAGTCTCCCAAGACAGGGGGATTAGTGACAAAAGTCCTTTTCCTGCCTTTCTTGCCAAAGGTTGCTCATTGGAATGAGTGGGAACATCAGGCACCTGCTTCTCAATCAACAGGAGAACTGACCACTGTCAATCCCATCAGCTGCTTACTGGTAAGGGATTTGTGGGTGTCTGGTTGGAATCCACTATCTAGCACTGTAGTTATGGAACTATATAGATATATATATATAATGGTCATACATAATTATGTTGAACAGTTCTTGTGACCAGCATAAAAGTCAAGCAAAGATTATAAAGTTATTGTGTGTTTTTTAACCACAGTTCACAGACTCTCCCACCCAACACAACCACTGACCATGTTGGTTGGTCTATTTTGGGAAGTGTAGTCCTCAAATGGAACCTTTCCAAGCTCTGGAGTGAAGGAGTGGGTCTGGAGTTGGTAGTCTAATGTACCCATGTTGGCTACTTTAAATTACATTAAACCAGTGTGTGTGTGTGTGTGGGGGGGGGGGGATAGATTGCATAGGCTGCATATATCGTCAACTATCCTGCACATTGTCCTGAAAGTGTGAGATTTTTCTAGTGCTATTGGACTACCTAGGACTTTAAAAAATCCAGTTTACTGGAGTTCTGAAGAGAGTTCTCACCTATTTTACACTGCCTGAGGAAGGGATGATACTGAATATTTAGGTTGAGTATATTTGGTCTCAGTCATCAGGGCAAGGCAAGAAAAGAAAAAAGAAAAGAGACTTCACTGAACAGCCAAACCGTTGCACTGAGAAAGTAAGAAAGAGGGTGTTGCATTGGTGCAGTCCAGACATTTGATAACTTTAGAACAAGAATGGGAAAAGTGTAGTCCATGAGCTGCATGTGATCCACAGAACCCCCTTTTTGCAGCTCCTCAAGCACCAAAAGACTCCAGCTCCCCCAAAACTCTTCTAAATATTGATGATTTTTTTTTTTGCCCCAAATGGCCCATAACAGTACAAAGCCATCTACAGGTGTGTAAACTTTGCCCCCAGTATCCTTAAAAGGGATCTAAAAAAATTGGCCAAAAACAAAACCAATTGTGATATGACAGCACTTCCAGTCTCATTGGGAACTCTGGTGTGTTCAATGTGTGGTTAAAAAAATTGCCCCTACCCTCTCCACATTCACATACCCCTGCCTTACAGCAAGAAATTGGTTTAATTATTTTTGACTTGCAGGTACTGCACACTCAAAAATCTGTCTGTTGGAAAGAGTAGGGGGTCATTCCCACTTACATTTAACCTGATTTGTGATTCGCTTTTGCTCCTGGTTGGTGAATCAATTCTAGTCCATGAGTCATTCTCACTATGGAAGTGGTTTTTTCTTCTTCTTTATTTGCTTCTTTTTTGGCATGACTGTTGTTCCCACTGGTTTGTGTCCCTTCAAAATGCCTGTCAATCATCTACACATCATTGATGATGCAACCAGCAACACATTCAAGAAAACACAGGAGGGAGTCATGAGTGCTATGACTAGAATCCCATTCCTCACTAGTATCCCATCTCTCACTAGTTTTAGGGGAAATCCACTATTTCTCCCCTCTCCTTTCCCAGGACCCTAGATTCCAACCTTCTGCCCAGGAGGAATTCAAAAACATCCTCCATTCTGAACTTAACTAGGAAGCATATCCTCCAAGTTCTGCAAGGCTGGGAGGGCACCACTTCCCAGGTCCTCCAAGTCCCCTGGGATGCCTCAGCCATGGCTGTCATATGGAGGACTCTCCCCTGGGATGCCTCAGCCATGGCTGTCATATGGAGGACTCTCTAGTGGGTGAGGTGTTGCCCTCCCAGCCTTGCAGGACTTGGAAGACATGAGGAGTTGAAGTGGTGCCCTCCCAGCAGATTTGGAAGACATGCTTCCTAGTCAAGCTCAGAATGGAGGGCGTTTTGGGATTCCTCCTGGAAAGAAGTTGGAATGTAGGATGGGTCCTGGGAAAGGGGAGGGAGGAAATGGTGGATTTCCCCAAAACTAGTGAGGGATGTGCCAATCCTCTACCACAGTAATCCTTCCCCTTCAGTTTTATGTGATTTGGGTCCTTTGTTCCCACTTACTGAACATGCTTGCTTATCGTTTCTTTTGCAAAGAACCACCAAAAAACCTAATGTCAGGAAAGAATGGTTATTTTGCATTTGCCTCACTTCATCTTGATTGAAACTGAGTACAGTCAGTTCAGAAGCAGTTTCAAGTGGGAACAACAGACATATAACCCGATCAGCAATTCATTTTAAATCATAGTGGGAATGAGGCCTAGGACTACAAACAAGAATCCCTGTGTATTCAGAAGTGGTGATGCAGAACTGCTCACATTTAGAGCCAAGACTGAACAAGTCCCAAGGAAGGGTTGGTAATCCTTCCTCAGCCCAAAAGCTAGCCTACAGTGCAGTTCAATCTGTTGCTGATCTGTCAAGTTCTGACAGTTATTGACTCCATTTACCTGCATCTTGCTTCTTATTATAGGTAGAAGCACAATAGCATTGGATCATTTCAGCCATATTTTCAAATGGGCAGCAAGAAATAATCCTCTACATTTCTTGGCTTCTAGGCTTTAGTGATAATGGTGAAGAGGTTCTGGTAAATAAGGTAATAATTATCTAATTTCCTGGCTCTTCAGAGAGGAAAACAGTCTAGATTAAAAATGTGTTTGCCAATGTAAAGTACAAACATCATCCAAACATTTTTCATCAACAATCATGAAAGATGATAAAGGACAATTAACATAATGATACATCAGCTGTCAATGGATTCTTTAAACACATTTTAGTGAACATATCTCCAAATATTCAACTAGACTTCTTATACAATTAGACAAATAACAGTGTCATGCTTCATTTACAGAACCATATATATGCTTTCTCTATCAGTATTAACTTACAATTTGGTTCATACAATGTTCAAATTTTACAAAGCAGGGTATATGGTATGGGGAAGAACTGTAGCTCACTCTCAGAGTGTAGGCTTTGCGTGTAAAATCCCAGGTTTTGTTTTAAGCATCTTCATATTGGGCTGGGGAAAATGGACACAATATGAGGTAGCTTCATGCAAGTCCATTTTTCTGCAAAAAAAAAAAATTGTAAAAGGCAAAGGTTTCCCCTTTTACATGATTTACAAGTAATGTCTGACTGTAGGGGGCAGTGCTCATCTGCATTAGCTGAAGGAGTCAGCATTGTCGAAGACGAGTGTATGATCATGTGGCAAAAAATGCACTAGTTACTAAAAACTGGTTGAAATGTTCCACACCAGTGCAATAAATAATGATTCCTCATTATTTTATTCTCATGTGCATTGTGCATTGTGCATATGCAGAAACAGCGTCAATTGGAAGGAGGTATTGACTGGAATGCCTCAGGGTTCTATCATAGGGCTATTACTGTTCAATATTTTTATCAATGTTTTAGATGACTAGCTGGAGGGAATCCTTATCAAGTTTTCAGATGATACAAAACTGAGAGGAGTGGCTAATACACTGGAAAATAGGAACAGAATACAAAAGGACCTAGATAAATCCAAAAATTGGGCAGAACGTAATGAAATTAAATTCAAATGCAAATATATAAAATGCAAAATTATATATTCTAATGTAGGGCACAAAACCAAATGCACAGGTATAGGATGGGAGACAGCAGTACTACATGAGAAAAGGACCTTGGGATTATTGTTGATCATCAGTTGAGCATGAGTCTGCTGTGTGATGCTGCAGCAAAGGTAAATTCTATTTTAGTCTACATTAATAGATGCATTGTTTCCAAGATGAGATAAGTAATAGCCCCACTATATTCTACAATGTTCAGGCCTCATCTGGGGTGCTGTGTTCAATTCTAGGTACCTCATTTTAAGAAGGATATAGACAAGTTGGAGCAGGCTCAGCAAAGGGCAGCAAGATTGATACAAACACAAGAAAAAGAATAGCAGCAGCCTTTTTTTTTTTCATCTTGATGATGAAGAGCTAAATGTGATTTCCTTTTCTAATTCCTCATTTGAAAAGTTCTAATTTTAAAAAATTATTTGTCTCTCCCTGTCAGGGGGCAAACAAGTATTTTTGGCAGATTTTCTGGAAGACAATACAAGACAATCCGAACATTTACACTAATTACATGTTGCACTGGCACAAAAGATTCCGGACGCCTTTTCGTGGGTAATAAACTGGCCACAACTTTATTTTATCTGTACAGGGTCTCAATACAGTTTTGTTTACAAGTTCACAATTAGCATATTTTCATTCTTGACACATGTGTCCATGCACAATCTGGAGTGTCTGTCAGGTAAACCACACTCAGCACCCCACGTGTCAAGAACATCCTGTTCAAATTGGTTACACAATTTCAACAAATCACCCCCCCTTAAACCAGAAATCATGTCATAATTATATGACGTAAACAAGTCATGACATCATCAAGAAGGTTTATGACATCTTAGAGAATTTATTTAACTCAATGACATATACCCTTCATCCACATTAATTAATTCAATTTGGTAAGTTCAGTTAACCTAATTATCCCCTGGGGGGGAGTCCCTGCCCACCAAAACTTACAAAAATTATTTATAAGGAAATTAACCAACCAAGACCCTTATCCCAAGTTGTGTCAGAATAAGCAATTTGTAACAACACATGAGTAAATCACCCCAACAAAGACGAAATGAGCCATGGCATCATACAAAACCACACTATAATATTTATTATTATTATTATTATTATTATTATTATTATTATTCTCAGGGAGGGCAAAAACCCAGGTTACAATAACTCTGGGGAAAATTCCCTCCCGGCGCCCTAAGGTGACCAGCCGAAGCCTGAGAGTAAATAATAAAAGCTACAATTAAGGGTAGGTGGATCGGGTTGGACGGCTGCTCAAAGAAAATGGCTGCCACCACATGGCAGCCGAGGGCTATATAGCCTCCAAATCTCACTGGTAATCTAGTGAGATCCCCCCTGATTGGCTGGGCAGTGGAGGAAGGGTGGGACTTCCTCCCCGCCCAGCCAATCACGGCACCAGAACCTTTAATGAGGCCAGCACAACAGTGAGCCCCTCCCAACGCATTGGGGGGTTCTTGGGTGCCAATTTAATTTGCATTTTAACAAAAGATGTTGTGTCAAGAAGAAGTTTAGCTGAAGTTTAAAGAACTTTTCTCAGCTTGAAACAATTTGATTTGCATCTAAAGAAAACATTCTTAACAAGTTACAGTTAAACTTGCTAGAATGGAAGGACTCCCATCGCATCTAGTACAACCCAGCAGTCTCTGATTTTCCATTGATAACGATTTGAACTAAAGAAAGGAGCATGTGAATTTAATGTTTTGTGCTTTTATGTCACTTTTGTAGTGTTTTTTTTTAATCCACATGTTTTAAAAGGTCGTTAGCTACCTATTGGTGGGAGAAAGACAGGCTATTATAAATGAATTTAAATTATTTTATTTCAATACATTAATTATTATGTATTTATTTAATTATTTATATTCATATTAATGAGGAAAATAGAGAGAAATCACTATGCCCAGGGGCCTTCATTTCATCCCAAATTCAGGCCAATATCGTCTTTGTCTTCTTGGCAAAACTTATTTCCATTGCTTTCCTCTGAGGCTGAGAGCATGTGACTGGAGAGTGTGACTTAGCTCAAGTAAGCTAGCCAAGCAACAGAGATTTGGGGCACAGAGAGTGTGACCTGCCACTATTTTTTAAAAAATATATATATTTATCACATATAATAATCTAAAAATACTTTTATATAGTCAAAATTTGAATACAGTCAACTCATCATCATAAATTATAATACTATACTTCCAAAAAGTTCCTTTGAGAATAAATACCTTTGTTCATACACATAATTCATAAGTCTTTTTCTGTCTCTGAAATTTAAGTAACAGATCTCTTTCAAATATTAGTTAGTCATACCTATATGTCATATCTTGTTAGTCTTATCTTCTCTTAGGCCTAATTTTTTACCATTCCTATAGTTCTACTTGCTTTTCCCTAGCCATCTTTTATTATTATATTCTTCAATTGGTGACCATTCCTTATCAACCTTTTCTAAATCTTTTTGGTTCAGTAAAGCTGTTAATCTGTCCATTTCTTTCATTTCAACTAACTTCATTAACCAATCATCCACTGTTGGTAATTTTTATTTTTTCCACCTGTATGCTATTAACAGTCTTGCTGCTGAGATCATATATAAAAGAATTCTCCAGTACTTTTTTCTTTAATACTGGGTCAATTTTATTTAACATATTCAGTAAGGATATTTCAGGCTTTAATTCATATTTAACTTTAAAAATTTCTTGTATTGAATCATGAATTTTGTTCCAATAGGCTTTCATTTTAAAACACCTCCACTATATATGAAACCATGATCTGATGTTTTGCTTACATTTCCAACAGGTATTCAAACCTGTATTGTAAATTTTTGTGATCTTAGCTGAAGTTAAATATCACCTTTGTTCCATTTTTAAATAGTTCTCTTTTAGGTCTTACAATTTAGTAAATTTCTCTGTTTTCTTCCTAGCATGTTCCCAACTTTCCAGATCAATTGTTTTCCCTATATCTGTCACCCATTTAATCATATTATCTGAGATCAGGGGGTGTTGTAGACTCGGCCAGCCTGGGGCTGGAGTTGGGGCAGGGCGGCTGCACACTGCCCCCCCCCCCCCAGCCCGATGCCATCCTGACTCCGCGCCTGTATGCATGGTGCACAGCATCAGAGCACCTTCCTGGTGCACCTTCCTGGTGTAGATATGTTGCGCTGAAAAGGTGCAGAAAAGCCACAGTGTCTGCTCTTAGGGTGGCATTTTGCTGCTCTTTTAGGGGTGGCAAAAGGCAGGATTGGGGCCATGCCATGCAGTTGCTGCAGCCCCATCTGCTGCTAGCAGGGGTGGCCCAGAGCCACCCATCTGTATAGCTCCCAGGTCTCATTCTTGTTTTCTATTCATCAACATTTTGTAAAGTTTGCTTGTCTTTTTTTTTTATTTCAAAATGTCTAAATCTTTGGATTCAGCTTCAAAATCTTCTATTTTTATATCCATCTTGAATCTTTTCCTCAATTGTGTATACAACAACTAGTGCATTTTTGGATCTAACTGCTTCAATTCTTCAATTGTTTTAAGTTCAAAATTATTATCTCCTGATTTTTTAAGTATATCATTGTACCTTAACCATGTTTTGACTGTTGTCCACCTCCCAAAAATGCTTCATGAGGAATTATAAGTGGATTATTTTATATGTCATCTTCTTGACTTCATCCCATACATTCAAAAGTGTTCTCTTTATCACATGATGCATAATTCTTTATGTACCACTGCTTTACCATACCACAAGTATCCATGCCACCCAAATTGGTTGTTAAAGCCTTCAATGTTCATTCTTTCTGTGACTTTCTTCCTGTGTCACTTGAAATGTTGTCCCCCCAAACATGATGACAAAATGTGTTTACACTTGGTCTACATGCTCTCAGGCACATACTGACCTTGGACACTGCTATGTTGTTTTGTATCCCAGCTGCAAACAACTTTCCCAGCTAGCAAGCTGTACAGTGTCAAGTGCCCTGTAGTACCCTTTGTCACTTTCCCACATCTGGACATTTAAACTCAGGTTACAAATCCCAACATTCCCCTCTAAATGTACAAATGTGTGTGTCATGTTATTTATAGATTTTGCACTTTAACTCAACAGTTAGAAGTGTGCATTTATGGTGCAATCCCTACCAGACATGATAGTTGTTCATGTTTCTCTATTGGCAACAACTTTGTGAAAATGTCAGCTATATTGTCTCTGGTGTCCATGTACTCCAGATGCAAAACCTTGTTCTGGATTATTACCCTGACATTTTGATACCTCACACCTATGTATTTTGTTCTACATTTCAAATTTTCAGTTTCTGACATTGCAATGCACGATTGTGAATCCTCATGTATTACAGTAGGTTCTGTGCATTTTTCACATAAGTCTTTAAGCAGTTGTCTTATCCACAGTACTTCTCCAACCAATTCAGACAATGCTGCAAACTCAACCTCAGTTATGCTCAGAGCTACAGAGTTCTGCATCCTGCTGTGCCAAACTATTGGACTTTCTGCAAACTTTTTCAACAAACCAAACACTGACTTTCTGTCATGTAACTCTGACATGAATGAGCTGTCAACAAAACAATCAAGTTGAACCATACTGTCCTGTATCACCAGTTTTCTGTCTTTGCTGCCTTTCAGATACCTTAATACATGTTTTGCTGCAGTCCGGTCCTCAACTTTTGGATTGCTCACCTTCCTGCTAAGCACTCCAACTGTAGAAGAAATGTCAGGCCTTGTATTGTTTGTAACGAACATCAAGCTACCTACCACATTCCTAAACAATTCTGGATTGTCAAATTCCTTTGTTGACTCACCACTGGTGTAACCAGGAGTCATTGGACTTTTCACAACTTTAGCACTTTGTAGTCCACGCTTCTCAATCAGCCTTTTTATCTTTTTGTATTGACTCAACAAACATCTACCATCTGCAGTCCACTGTACCTCAATTCCTATGTAAGTCTTGAGATTTCCCAAATCTTTAAGCACAAATTTATTTGCCAATTCTTTCTGTACTGCCTGGATTTCACTCTCTGACTTCGCTGTGACACACAAGTCATCAGTATAAATCACCAATGTTATAGCTCCCTTGGTGTAAACACACACATCAGCAATGCTGTGTTTGTATCCAAGTTTCACCAATTCCTCATGAATGCAAATATTCCAACTCCGTGCACTTTGTTTTAAACCATACAATACCTTTCTCAGCTTGTACACCTTTCTATCACTGTCCTGTTCAAAACCTAAAGGTTGTTCCATGAACACTTCTTTATCAAGACTAGCATTCAAATAGGCAGTTTTAAAATCAAAATGCCTTACCACTTGGCCTTTCCTAGCTGCTAACACCAAAACCAACCTCAAGCTTTCTGGCTTAGCAGTAGGAGAAAACGTTTTGTCAAAGTTCTCAAACTTCTGCTGTGCAAAACCTTTTGCCACCAACCTGGCCTTGTATCTATGCGTACCATCTGGCATCTCCTTTCTATTCAAAATCCAACTACAACCAATCACCTTGTTGTTTCTAGGCCTTTCAACATCCTCAAAAACTCCCTTTTCTACCAATGACAAGTACTCTTGATTCATAGCAGAATGCCACTTTTCTTTTTCCTCCCTAGGATAACTCTGCAGATCCTTAAAACTCTCAGGCTCATCAGCCACCACTGTACAAGCCCTTATACTCTGCACCACAAAATGTTCTGGAGGTTTCCTCACTCTCTGAGTCTTCCTGGGTATGATCACCTTTGTTCAACCTCTTTCATCCTCAATCTCAGAACTAATTTGAACCTCTGTATCTCTTGTTTGCACTGGCTCAAATTTGAAAGTTGTGATTGGCAATTGATGTGTTGGTTGTGTCTGTGTAGGGTGTGTTGAAGTACTAGGCTCACTCTCTGGTGATGCTTCTTGTTTTATCACCCCTCCATTTCCAGTACTCATGTTCTTTTGTCCCAATGTAAGAAAAACCTCTTTGTTGGAATGCAGCTTCTCCCAACCTGAGTGATTTTGAAAGTTGGCACTTTTGGATAGCAAGATCTCCCTATGACCAAGATGAAATCTATAGCTATTCCCAGAATACCCCACAAACATTAACCTGCACCATTTAGGCTCACCCTTCTTTCTGAAACTTGCAGGTACATACACATTTGCTTACTGCCCAAACACTCTCAAGTATTTCAAGTTAGGTGGTCTGCCATAAAGCATATGAAATGGGGTCTTCTATATAGCAGAATTTTAGACACAATTTGCAATGTGGTTTGCTGTTGGAATAGTTTCTCCCTACAGCTGCTCAGATGCTTCTGCATCTAACATCATGCAGTCTTTCATTTGCTTTAAGACACCTATTCGTCTTTCTGCCAACCCATCCTCCCATGGAACTGCAGGGTTTGTGGTGTTATGATGTATTCCCTTCTGCCTCAACCAATTTTTCAAACTGTTTGATAGAATTCTCCACCCCTGTCTGTGACCAAAGCTCCCACTTTGTACTCAAACTCCCTCTCAACCATGTTAACCCAATCCTTGAAACGTTGTGCTATTTCACTCTTTTTTTCCAGGAGCATTACATAAGAGTACCTGGTAAAACGGTCCACGATTACCATGAAATATAGGTTATTTCCTAAACTTTTTTCCAAAGAACCAAACAAATCTGCATGAACAATCTGAAAAGGTCTTTGTGTTGTGCATTTGCTGCGTTTAGCCACAGGAAAAGCCTTCAACGTTATCCTGCTGCAAACTGAGCAATCTAGGTGATTTGAGTAAGGAGACATTTTAAATTCAGGACATACCTCCCCCATCTTTCCAAGACAGGTGACGCTTGAATTGTTAGGAATTGTTGGAGGAGCAGGTTTGTGTATATGTGGATAAATCCATGCAGCAGAGTAACTTGTAGCAGAGAAGACACCACCACGCAGGGCAAACTCCAAGCTTCTAGCAGAAGGCTTTATTATAGAATAGCATATGCAGAGTAAAAACTATAAAGTCCAATAAAACATCACTTTAGCCAGACGTGGCTAACAGGAACAAAACTACAAATCCTTAATGTTACATTGTGAAAAGTTAGTCATGCTACAGCATCAACAAAAATAAATAAACTTAATCCATACTAATGAAAGTTCAAGAACAGACTGACTTCTATGCCTGAAACACAATTTCCCAGCCCAACTTTTCTCCACCGTTTGGGTGTTAACCTCAGGTTAATTGGTTGATGTGTACATGACGTATGTTAACCAAACCTCTTGTTGTTCATCTTTTACCATGTGATCTACTTTCCCATAACAACTTTTATTATTGTCTTCACTGTATAAACAAGAACACTTTCCCATCTATTCCAACTTGTAACAGCTTTGTCATTTCTTTCTATTTCAGCTTGACTAGGGTTAATTGGAAGACCCTGTTCCACAATTGACCATAAATTTTCCGTCACCAATAGAGCCCGGGCATAGACATTCCAAGCTGGGTAATTTTCGGAATCAAGCTTTGGAAACTTTGTAACATCCATGATTAATTTCTACTTGAGACACAAGAGTTAAAACTGCTTGCCCCTCCGGCTCTCATAAAGAACACTGTCTCTTTAAAAATGCAGCCCCAAACAGCCGTTCTGGTGCTTTACCATTTTCGCTTAACAGCTTTAGACAGTCTCTTTGAAATTTATTACTTCAGATAAGCACAGTGATTTACTTACTGCTTGCCAAGTGTTGCTGGCAAAAAGTCAAGCTTGGATTCTTTTCTGAAGACAGCATACCTCCGTCTCCCTTGCTCTGCATCTCTCCAGCTCTGCTTGTCCTCCGGCATTTGGCGTTGCCCGTCTGGTCCTTTCCCAGCCAAAACAGCCAAAATAGTGCAGCACTGGAAGCAGAATCCTGGGAAGCCCCATAACCTCTTTTCCCATCAATATCCTGACATCAATGACCCAACACCCTATGGTATTAATATGCACATTTTAAATGCAAAGGCATATTATTGACTACTGCACATTTTGCCCTATCCACCATAAAATACATTTTGTTCCCTTTCAATGGTTTTGCACAAACTTGATCATTCATGTTAATTACACACTCATCCCCCTTAAAATTCAATGCATACCCATCAGTGGTCAAAGCAGACACACTAACTTAACAGTTTTGCAATTTAGGTACACATCATACATTATCAAAGTCTTTAGCAAATCCTGGCACATCCCACACATCCTTTGTGGATGTCTTATCCCGAACATAGTTGATCTGCACCGGGATGATCAATAAATAGATAGTAGCTTTTGCTTTTCTGTCATTCTCCTGAGTAGCTGCAGTAGCTCCATTCTGAACTACATCCCACAGCCCCTCCCTAATTAGCAAAGATACAGCATAGACACTCCTCGCATTATAGTTACTTTCATCCAATTTGGGAAATTTCACTGCCTCCATGATTAATTAGCACTCAAGAGTCCTGGCAGTTTTCCCAGCTTTCACTGTCTATGGTGATAAGACACAGACCATTGTCCATAATTCTTAGCACTCTTGCCTTCTGTTACTTACAGCAACAAAATCACAGCAACAGAATTAGTGCCACTCACTCACAACCTCCTCAGTGAAGCCGAAGCAGCCTGGGCAATCATAACCTTTGTTGAGTAATTGAGTGCACAGACAAATAAATTCAGAAGCTATCTTCACTTCACAGAGAAGAACACTTGGCGACATTGGAGCTGGAATGCATCCTCCCAGCCTCTGATGAAACAGACTGCAGCCAGGTTAACTCCAAAAAGGCACATTTATTCTTCAGTTGCAATATGTACAGAAAAACTATTTACATTCATCACCGACCAACAACCCACACACAACAACAATGTGGTCTCTGTTATTTATAGACACTTGCCATTGGGCCACTAAGTCCAGCCTCTTCCTGTGACTTTCTTCCTGTGTCACTTGAAATGTTGTCCCCCCCCCAAACATGATGACTTAATGTGTTTACACTCGGTCTACGTGCTCTCAGGCACATACTGACCTTGGACACTACTATGTTGTTTAGTATCCCAGCTGCAGACAACTTTCCCAGCTAGCAAGCTGTACAGTGTAAAGTGCCCTGTAGTACCCTTTGTCACTTTCCCACATCTGGACATTTATACTCAGGTTACAAATCCCAACAGTTAAAGCCTTCAATGTTCAATATTTTCATATTTTTAAGTAGGATCCAGTCCAACAATCAATTGAGTTGATGGTATAGCTCTAAGTCAGATACACTTCTGCTCCCTTCACTTTTATGTCTCAACATTGTTTGCCAGCAAACTTTAGATCTCTTTGCATTCCAAATAAATTCCCTTAAACCTTTATGCCATTCTTTAAATATTTTTGCATTATGTATAATTAGAATACACTGAAACAGAAAATTCATCTTTGGAAGAACCATCAATTTATCTGCTTCACCTCTCCCAATCAATGTCAGATTCAATTTACTCCATTTTGTCAGATCATTCTTAATTTCCTTCCATTTTGATTTATAGTTATTGTCAAATAAATCAATATTCCTCTTAGTGAGTCAAATTCCTAAGTATTTAAGTTTGTTTTTAACCAAACATTTGTAACTTCTTCTAAGTAAATCTCTTCTTTCTTGGTCATTTTTTTTGTCATTATAACAATTTTCTTTTGATTGATTTTAAATCCTGGCATCTTACCAAATTCTTCTATTATTTGAAAAGTTTCCCTAATTTGTTATTTTGGATTCTCCAAAATAAAAACCAAACCATCAACAAAGGCTTGTAATTTATACTCCTGTTCTTTAATTGTCATTCCTTTTATACCATCATCTTTTCTTATTTTATTCATTAGCACTTCCAATACCATTACAAACAATAATAATAATAATAATAATAATAATAATAATAATAATTTTTATTTATAACCCACCCCTCTGCGTGGCAATCGGGGCGGGGAACAACAAGTTTAAAACAAAGTTAAAAATCAATCCCTCATCCCATAATCCCACCCTCCCATCCCCTTAAAAAAGAATTAAACGCAATCAAATTAAAAATGCCACATTAATTAAAAACAAATCAGAACATAGGATGTAATCAGGGCAACAGATTGAAACACATCTCCCAGCTGAAGTTATTCCGGGAAGGCCTGCTGGAAGAGATCCGTCTTTACTGCTTTCTTGAAGGCAGCAAGAGTAGTGATAAGACGGATCTCATCCGGCAGGCCATTCCAGAGTCTGGCGGCGGTTGCGGAAAAGGCCCTCTGGGAGGTCTGGGACAGCCTAGTTCTTATTGGCTGTAGCAGGTTCCTCCCAGAGGACCGTAGGGTGTGTGGGGGATCATACGGGGAGAGGCGGTCCCTAAGATAAGATGGGCCCAAGCCATGTAGGGCTTTAAAGGTCAAAACCAACACCTTGTACTGCGCCCGGAAACTGATCAGCAGCCAGTGGAGGGATTTAAGCACCCGTGTTATGTGCTCCCTCCTAGATGTTCCTGTGATTAGCCTGGCTGCCATGTTCTGCACCAATTGTAGTTTCCGGGTTAGGCACAAGGGTAGCCCCATGTAGAGTGCATTACAGTAATCCAGACGTGAGGTTACTAGGGCGTGTACCACAGTTTCCAGATACCTCATATCCAGATAAGGGCGCAGTTGGCATATCAGCCGAAGTTGATAACAGGCAGTCCTGACCACCGCATTCACCTGACTAGTCATGTGAAGCGACGAATCAAGGAGCACCCCCAAACTGCGAACACAGTCCTTAGAGGAGAGTGTGACTCCATCCAGGACTGGAGACTGTATTCCCAGATCTGGTTTCGGGCCTGTCACTGCAAGTACCTCCGTTTTGTCAGGATTCAACTTCAACCTGTTTTTCCTCATCCAACCCATTACCGCTCTGAGACAGTCATTAAGAGGAGAGGCGCCATCTGAGGTCTGAGACGATGATCTGGTCATGGAGAAATATATCTGAGTGTCGTCAGCATACTGAAGACACCGAGCTCCATGCCTCCGAATGATCTCTCCCAGCGGTGATGGGGAATGATCCAAATGATCCGAATGATCCGAATGATCTCTCCCAGAGGTGATAAGGAGCAACCTTGTCTAGTTACTTTTGAAATTTTAATTTATCAGTGCACCTCCCATTTATAATCAGCTGCGCAGATTGCTCTCTGTAAATCTTATTAATCCATCCACAAAATTTAGGTCCCATCTCCATTTTTTCAAGTAATTGCATCATGAAGCTCCAATTCACATTATCAAATGCCTTTTCTGCATCAGCAAATATTAGTGCCAATTTCTTATCATTGTTTTTCATAATATTCAATGGTATCTATTATCAGTCTGATGTTATTTTTGAGTTGCCTTGAGAGTAAGAACCCAGATTTGTCATCATGAATTAAATTTACTAAAATCTGTTTAAGTCTATCAGCCAAAATTAATGTCATAATCTTGTAATCGGTGTTCAATAACAATATTGGTTTACAATTCCTAATTTCTTTCTCATTTTTGCCTTCTTTTGGTATCAACATAAACTTTGCGCTCTTCCAAGTGTCAGGGATTCCATCTTTAACAACATTATTTAATGTTGTTAGCAAAGGAATTTTTATTTCTTCTATAAATGTTTTATAATAAATGATGGAGAAGCCATCTGGTCCTGGAGCTTTATCCTTTTTTAATTTCCCAATTGCTTGAGTTAATTCACTCTCAGTAAATTCTGCATTTAAGAACCTTTGTTGCTCTATCATTATTTTGTTAATCCATTGCTTATCTAAGTATTGACTTATCTCTTCAAAGTTATTATCAACTGCCTTATATAGTTTTGTATAGTATCTTTGGAATGCATCCTGTATTTCTTCTTGTACATGTATTGTTTTATCTCCTTTTATTTTAATAATTGTTATTCCAGCTTTCTCTTTTCTTAATCTGTACCCCAACCATTTCCTTGATTTATTGGCAATTTCAAAATGCCTTTGTTTAATAAATTTCTTCTTTGCTATTTCTTTGGCGAATTTCTTATCAAGTTGTTTTCTGACTCACTGTAAATATTTATTTTTCTTATTGCTTGTAGAATCTTTAGAAAGTTTTAATTTAGCACTATGTATGTCCTTTTCTAGTCTTTCCATGTCTAAAGAACATTGTCATTTCATTTCTGCACCTCTTTGTATCATTACTCCTCACATCACAGCCTTGCTGGCATTGCATACAGTTTTGGCTTTAATTGAATCAGAAGTATTTTCCAAAAAGTATTATTTCAGTATCTTCCTTGATTTTTCTTGAAAGTTTTTATCACTCAACAAATTGTCTTTTAATTTCCAGAAAAATTGTCTTTCCAGTATTTCCATTTTTAATAAAATTGGATTATGATCTGGAAGAGTCTTAGGCATTATTTCCATTTCTTTAATCTTAGGTGTTAATTCAGATGAAACTAGGAACATATCTATCCTTGAAAATGATTCATACCTTTAAAAAAATAAAAAATAAAGTCATCCTTGTTTGGGTAAAGATTTCCCCATACATCTGTCAAATTAAATTGCCTTTGTAATTCAAAAAAGGAGACAGGTAATTTTCCTTGATTCTTTCTTATCTTTTTTGTTAAGGATCTATCCTTCTTAGGATTGATGACCCCATTCCAATCACCCAGCAAAACTACGTTTCCATAGTCCTCCTTTTGTATCTCTTCTTTTATTCTTTTATAAAATTCTGACTGTTTTTCTGCTGGGGGATAAATCCCAGTTAAGAGGTATTTAACATTCTCCATTTGAATCTCCACACCAATATAATATCCCTTCTGATTCTTAAAAAAAAAAAATGCCATATATTTGTTCTGGATGTACATTACTACTACTCCTTTTCTTTTCTCATTAGCTCCTATAAACATCTGTCCTAGCTTTGGATTTTTCAAGTAATTTATCCTTCTTTATCTTAATTTCTTGTAAACAGATCACATGTAATTTCTTTTTGGCTAAATAATGAAATTTTTTGCTTCTTTTAAATTTTGAATTTAGATATTTCACATTCCACCAAATAATTTTAGCTGTCATATCCATATTAAGTTAATTAAGTAGTTGATTATTCCTCGTCATCCCCTTCTCTGGGGTATTTTTGCATACTTTTATCTTCTTCAGAAAACAACTCTCCTGTTATGTTTTCTTGAGACTCTTCCTCTTTCTCTTCAAATCCTTCCTCCTGTTTCGGTCCTGTATTGTCTCTTGTCCTTGTCTTTTGTTTCTCTTCAGTTGATTTAACTTCCTGTTCTTCTTCATATTTCTCTGTTTGCAATTTCCTTGTGAACTCTCTAGCTTTCATTATGGAGTTTATCCTTATCTTCATTGCTTATACAAGAATGAAACACCTTCAGTTCTGTCCCACACATATCTAATTTTTCTTTGAATCAATACTTGTGTTAGAAATCTGTAATCTTGTCTTCCCTTCAACACTGCCATTGGGACGTCTTTGTATATTCTTACTATTTTCCCATTCACTTGAAGATCTTCTTGATAGCTTCTTTGCAGAATCTGCTCTTTCACTCTGGTTCTTATGAATGATACAACTATTTCACTAGGTACATTTTTCTCTCTCCACCACTGAGCTGATTCTGAAGACTTTATCAGTATCTCTCACTATCTCATCCTTGGGTATTCCAGAGAGGTTTGCTAGCATAGTTGTTACTCTTTCATATAAATCCTGTGTAGGTGCTTCCGGTACCCCTCTCAACTTTAAACATTTTTCTCTGTAACATACCTCTTGCATAAGATTTATATTACTCTCATGTTTATGTTGTTGAGTTAATTCTGCCATTGTAGTTTTCAATTCATTTGTTTTGCCTTTTAAATCTTGCACATCTGATCTTAAAATTTCTACTTCATTTGCCAGCAAAGCAGTAATACGTGGGATACTAATTTCAAGAGCTGCTGAGATAAAAAGACAAAGAGAACAAGAATTTAAATCTATGGAAGATAAAATTAAGCGTCTTGAGGAACAATTAATAGCAGATCCTACAAATGATAAGAAAGATAAACAATTGAAATATTTAAGGAATCAATTGGATAAAAGATTATCAGAAGAAATTGCAAAAAAGATGAAATTTGTACGACAAAAATATTTTGAATTTGCAAATAAATCGGGCAAATGGTTAGCTTATAGATTAAAAAAAGAAAAGGAAAAGAGATTAATAACAAAGATACAGGATGATAACAAAGTAGTCCATACTCAGCAAGAAATTCAAGATATTTTTTATAAATACTTTACAGAGCTATACGGGAAAGATGATATAGAACCTTTGGAAACTCAAAAGTATATAAATAAACAAGACGTACCAGAGATAACAGAGGATCAAAGGGAAAGATTAAATAAGGACTTTACTGAAAAAGAGGTGGAACAAGCAATAAAAAAGCTGAAATTGGACAAAGCTCCAGGACCAGATGGATATACGGCTGTTTATTACAAGACATTTATAGAGGAATTGAAAAAACCATTGTGTGATACATTTAATTGGATAATAAAAGATGGAATTCCTGATACCTGGAAGAATGCAAACATAATACTGATTCATAAAGAGGGAAGAGATGAATTGCGAGCTAAGAATTACAGACCGATATCTTTGTTAAATACAGACTACAAAATATTTGCATTAATAATGGCAGAACGACTTAAAAAAATATTCTCACAAATAATTAAAAAAGAACAGTCGGGATTTTTACCTCAAAGATATTTAAAGGACAATATAAGAACAATAGTAGATGTGATTGAATACTATGAAAAGAATAATGACAAAAAATTGGGACTTATATTTTTGGATGCAGAGAAAGCTTTTGATAACGTAAATTGGACTTTTATGATAAAAATATGTGAAAAAATGAAGTTGGGAGAAAAATTCTGTAATTGGATTAAAGAAATATATAGTGAGCAATCAGCAAGCCTGGTGATAAATGGAAACAAATCACAAAAAATTAATATCGGCAAAGGGACGCGTCAGGGATGCCCGTTATCACCTCTTCTTTTTATAATGGTGTTGGAGACATTACTAAATCAGATAAGGGGAAACCCAAACATTAGAGGAATGAAGATTAAAGGAAAAGAATATAAGTTACGTGCCTTTGCCGATGATGTGGTATTGATATTGGAGGACCCAATAGAAAATATAAAAGAAACGTTTAGAATGATAGAAGATTTTGGGAATAGGGCCGGATTTAAAATAAATTATGACAAAACAGTAATAATTACAAAAAACATGACAAAAAAAGAAGAAACAGAATTAGCTGAAGAAACGCATTGTAAGGTTGTAAATAAAACTAAATATTTGGGGATATGGATATCCAAAAGGAATGTAGATTTATTCGAAAACAATTATAAACCAAAATGGAGAGAAATCAAGAAAGATATGACAAATTGGAGTAAAATTCAGCTATCATTATCAGGAAGAATAGAGACGATAAAAATGATGATTTTACCCAAATTAAATTTTTTATTTCAGAATATCCCGATAATACATAACAGGCAAATATTTCAAGAGTGGCAAAAAGATTTGAAGGAATTTATTTGGAAAAGTAAAAAAGCGAGAATCAATTGGCTAACAATGACAAGACAAAGTAAAGATGGAGGGAGGAATGTACCAGATTTAGAACTCTACCACAAAGCGAATGTTTTAGATTGGCTATCCGAATGGATAACATTAGAAGACCAGGATATATTGAATTTGGAGGGATTCAACAACAGATTCGGATGGCATGGATACTTATGTTATGATAAGGATAGAGTTCACAAAGAATTCCAACACCACGTAATAAGAAGAAGCTTACTTAAAACTTGGAAAGAACTGAAAAAAATAATATACACTAAAATACCTTTATGGACTTCACCACACGAAGCTTTTTTTGGAAGATGGACAGCCCTTCGAATTTGGTTAAAATATAAAGAGATACTGGAGAAGATTGGAAACCAATTGGAACTTAAAGCTATGTCTGAGATTCAACACTTAGATGATAAAATGCACTGGTTATTATATACCCAAATAAAGGAAAGATTTAAAATGGATATTAAGCTGCAAGGGGTGGAAGAAGAATTGAAAGACATAGATAAAATTTGGCTGGGGACAAGAGAGAAGAGAATAAGTAAATTATATAAAATATTAATGTGTCAGAGACAGGAAAAAGAAATAATATCAGACAATATGATCAAGTGGGCAACAGACATTGGTAGGACAATAATGGTAGATCATTGGGAGAAAGCAAGGAAAATGACAAGAAAATTTACTCGCTCTCAAGACATAAGAGAAAATCAATGGAAAATGGAACAAAGATGGTATCTCACCCCTGCTAGAATGGCAAAAATTTATAAACTACAAAAGAACGAATGTTGGAAATGTAAAAGCAATGTTGGATCTTGGTATCATGTTTGGTGGAGATGTCCCAAAATGAAAAGGTACTGGAAAAAAATACACATGACGATGGAAGACATACTTAAAAACGGTCTTGAATTATATCCAGAATTATATTTATTAAATATGACATACAAACTAGAAGCAGATATAACTAGAAAATATTGGAGACTAATACTTTACATGGTCTCGGCAGCAAGAATACTAATAGCCTCCAAATGGAAACAGGAGACAACTCCAACGGTAGATGAATGGCTATTGAAATTGTTAGAGATGAAGGAAATGGACAAATTGACAAGGTTATTGAATAATGAGAATGTGGAATTGGTTGAGGAAGAGTGGGCTCCAGTGGAAGAATATATAAATAGAAAATGGGAATAAAGCAGCAAAGTAGTTATTAAGATTGTGTAAATGAACTGGATCTGAGATGATGATAGAAGTAATAGATACAGAAATGATGTATGCAAAATGTGAAAAAAATGTACTTACTTTCAAAGAACTATTGAGAAGTCTGAACTATGGGTAAATGTACTGTAAAGATGACTAAGAATATATTTTAAGTGGATTTTTTATGTTTTTTAAAAATAAAAAAAAAAAAAAAAAAAAAAATTTCTACTTCATTTGTTATTTTATCCAATTTCTTCCCAAATTCTCCTAGTTCTCTCTGTAAGTCTTCTTTTGCTTCTTTTCTAGATTGCTTTAATTCATTCTTCTTTTCTAACTGCATTTCATATTTAAGTTTTTGAACTTATTCCAACAGCACTTGCATAGGGTCTGCTTTCTTAGTTGTTGTGTCAGTGGATCTTCTCCTTTGGGAGGTAGCCACACTGGGGATCAGTTTTTTTTTTTTTTTAATTCCAGTTGCCATTTTCTCTATGATTACTTTTCCATTAGTTTTCAGCTTCTACTTTTTTGTCTATTTACTTTAAAGTTCTTTTACTGCAATTTTTAATTTCTTCTTAATTTCCACTTCCCACCTTATAGTATCTTCCAGTTCTATCTTAATTTGTTATAGTTACTATATTGTTATATCCAATTCTTTTTCAATCTTATTTTCAAGTTAATTGATTATAATGGTCTAAAACAAACCCTTAATTCCCTTATTTTCAGTACAATTCTACACAAATTCAATATCAATATCAGTAATAAAATCTGGTTAATTTGCTAATCTATTTAGACATTCAAATTGTTCATTTATTTATGTTAGTGTTGTAGTAGCAGAGATCTGCTCCAGAATGCCAGGCTTACATCCATCAGCCACCTTTGTTTCTGGATCAGAGCTGAGCTGATTTCACCTTCTTGGAATGCAGCCATCCTTCAGCTCTCTGTAAATTTAAGCTTTTCATTAAGCCAGACCAGAGCAAAGATTCTTCTAAGAAGGCTTTTTATTCATGATTACATAGTAAAGAGAAAACTATATACATCCATCTTCATACGGGTAGAAATATAAGATTGATAGATCCAACACACACAACAAAATGCATAATTTGTAAGAACAATACAGGCTCTAGGCCAAACTCCAAACTTCTCCCATGGGTGGATACCTTCATAGTCTATTTGCTGAATAGCCTCTAACCCAGCCTCTAACCCAGCCTCTTGCTGTGAGTCATGTGTCATGTGATCCTGGTTCTCAGACAATAAAGATGATCTAATTGTTTATGTCCTATCTATCTGTGTTCCCAAGCCACTGACCTTGTGTGAGTTCTGTTTACATTTACCACCTGCGGGCCCCAAATCTTTTCAATAGAAATTTTCCCACATCTGTACATTTCCACTTTAACTACATATCCCAACACTCCTAACACAAATTACTTCAATTCTATAATCAGTTTCCCCAATTCATACAACTTTTTTGGTCTTATACTCCAATTAATTATTTATAGTAGTCCAAAACAAATCTTTAATTCAATCTAATCCTATATATAAATATTCAAAATTATTAATTAGATCCATTTAATTGTTAGTTAATTAATTAATTTCTATTTGAATACCCATATTAATTCAGTTTTATAGTCACTTTCCCCAAGCCATACAAACCCTTTACCCTTTGATTCTTCTCATTCAAGTCTTTTATTCTTTTTTAAAAAAATGAAAACTGCTTATATAATCAACTAATCAATCAATAATAAACCAAATATACTCTTTATCATCACTTAATTCAGCTATATTAAATAGTAATAATTGACACAAAAAACAAGAGTCCTTCACCTCAGTTCTGCTACTTTCCCTTCCTTTCCCCCAGTTGATCCAGATCCCATTCTTTCTTCTTTGAATAGTTCTAATGTTGGGATTTAGGGGTTGGGAAAGGGATTGCTTCTTATGTAACTTTTATTTTTTTTTATTGTATTCTTTTATTTTTATGTTGTAACCTGCTTTGATTCCTTTTGGAAATAGGCGGGCTAGAAATAAATTATTATTATTATTATTATTATTATTATTATTATTATTATTATTTTAAATAATATTGTTAAATGGTTTTGTTGCCCCTCTTATGTCTATCGTGTCCTTGTCTTTGTCATTGTCCATTCCTCCCATCCTCCTTCCGTCATACACTTCTCTCCACAATTAACTTCAAAAACTTTAAAAATGTAGCTTTATGTCCTGTCTCCCCTTCTTGCTCCTCTTCTTACAGCTTTCTTTCTTCTAGCTCTCTCCCTTTTATTTTCTTGGTGCCCTATGCTCTCATCCTCTTTCCATCATGTTTTTCTCTCTTTTGTCTCCAGGTCTAATTTCTCTCTTTTGTCTCACATTGTCCCATCCCCCTTCCACCACTTCTTTCTCTCCTTAATCAAGCCTAATTTCTCTCTTTTATCTCTGTTGTCCCATCCTCCTGTCCTCCTTCTGTCGGTTATCATCTTTCCTACAATAATCTTCCCATTCAGACACTCTGCCCATCCAATTTCTATGTCTTCTCTTTTTTGTCTTTGTCTTACTACCTTTTAATCCGCTGCCATCATCCCTCTTTTCTTCTTCTAGTTCTTATAAATTTCTTCCCTGCCTGCTTCTTCCCTTGCTTCATTCTGCCAATTTTACATTTGCCCCACCTTCCTTTTTCTTTTTTTCAGCTTGTACTTTTATTGTCCTGCATGACAGAATGGGGTTGAAATGGGTAACTGAAATAATCCTAGAGTTGGAAGGGACCCATTTATATCCCCTAAGACTGAGAGAGTGTGATCTGCCCATGGGGGTTATCACCTGAAGCTGAGAGCATGTGACTTGTCCAGGGTTACAAACGTAGGATCATAGAGTTGGAAGTGTTCGCTGACAAGAGGAGTGGGGGGAATTTATAGTTTTACAAATTCCTTGTGATTTGTAGCTTTACAAATCTTCAGTCTTCCCCACCCAGCAGAAACTACAGATCCTCCGATTCCATAGGTTGATGACATTTTCAAAGTCACCAAACTTCATTATTTCTTGGGATTTCAAGTTTTACAAAGGATTTTGGATAATAAGTTAAGTTAGAAGTACCTGAGAGGGCATGCAGTCTGACCCCCTGCCATTGCCTTCCCCTAAGGCTGAGAAAGTGTGACCACACTGGAGACTAGGGTTCAAATCCCTGCTCAGCCATGGAAACTCACTGGGTGACCCTGGGAAAGTCATATACTCTCAGCCTCAGGGGATGGCAACTGTAAAACCTCTCTGAAGACACTTGCCAAGCAAACCCCTTACCTTAGCCTAAGTCTCAGAAAATACTTGAAGGCACACAATGAAAACAATAAAGGAATATAAAATGAATAAATAAATACATTGTAGCTTTAACATTTTTAAAAGGCTTTGTATAAATGCAACAACAACAAATCAGCATTGCCCTCTTGGCAAGTGACCCCTTCCCCCCATATTTGCTCACCTCACCCCTTTGTTTTGTAAAACAAATGAGATCAGCATAAAGAATTTAGGAGACATTTTAGAAGTTTTACAACTTCCTTGTGAATGTGAGGAGACTGTCTCAGGAGGAGAGCAAAGCAGCAGTCACAGGAGAAATGAACAGAGATATATGGTATAGAAAAACTTTATTAGAATCAGATTCAACAGCTAAGAAAATATACAAATGCAGAAATTTGACCACTGAGGCACAAAATGGGAGGGCACAAAACAAAGAACTAATTAACAGTGCATAACATACACAAAGAATGCATCATAGGAAAAGAAATAGTAGAAAGTAGGGAAATAAATAGATTTAAAGTCATGAATTTCTGAAATGGCAAATTAAGCCTTATCCTATCATAGATCATCGTATCTACAGACCCTAATTCACTTAAATAATGAATGAAAAGACAGCTCAGACAACTTTTACTATTAAAGCAAGTGTTACAGGAGTAACTTTGGCCATGACACTCAATGGACTCACATTCCCCATTGATATTGGGGAATATTTCCATTGCCTTTATCCACTCAGAGTAATCTTGCTCCTGGTATATACAGAATACACAGAGAATCCTAGAGCTGGAATCCCAACAGAGCCATGTAAACCCACTGGGTGACTGGGCAGAGCAGCCAGCCCTCCCTGCTAAAGAGCTCCAGCCAGCTCACCCTGTGGAATTACAGCTTCAGCCAGCAGGACAAGGGCAAAACTCACCTGCTGATGAGACAGAGGACACAGCTGGGGTCTTAAGTCCTCAATCAAGGAAGAGGAACAAGAGGATCCAACAAAAAAGAGAGAGAGTGAGGTATTGAACCCTACGGTCAGCCAGGCTGCAGGCTAAGTGGTAAGCTCTGCTTAGAATCAGCTGGTGTCAGGCTATTTAAGAGCTGAGTTTGTCTAAGAAGTTGCTAGAAGCAACTTGTTTGCTTTCTGGCCAACATTTCTGTTACCTGTTTCTAGACTCCTGCATTCCTACTTCAGATCTCCTGGCTTCTTTGACCTTTGAACTGTGTTGACCTTGACTTGGATTGCTTGACCCACACCTTGCTCTTAATGGACTCTCACAGTCAAGGACACTTTCTATCTGTTTGTGAGTAGCTGCATCTGCCTACATTATCAGTTAGTAGTTCCTCCCAGCTAACCGATGTGGGTGTTTGGTGAACCAGGACAGAACTGGCACAAGCCCTCTTGACCTGGGTCATTCTGAAATGGTTGGCCCAAATGTGAATGCACTGCTGATCACATTCAGGGGGCCCAGGAGGGAGGGGCAATGGGTAGAGTGTGGGCAGAGGGGTGGAACATACCCATCCCAAAGGTCTTGCCAAATTGCCCCCTTTCCCCATTCTTAGTGCTTGTGGCTTCTGTGAGGCTCTTTGTGATTTTAAATTTCCTGCACTGTCAAACTGGTCCCTTTAAATCACCATGCAGCTGTTTTCCACTTCTGCTGGTGAATTGTTCCCTTTTCCTATGTGGGGCAGAGGTCAGAGAAGTTGGGGAGAGGGTCCCGGGGAGGGCATGGCACAGCATGTTTTTTTTAAAAAAAACACTTTTGACAGATCCTTCACTCCTGCACAGGATCTCAGGACTGTAGGTTCACAATTGTAGCGAGTCATGGGTGCCGTAACAACACCTGCAGCGAACCGGGAAGAGGCCGGCGGAGGACTTAAGGCCGCCTTTCCACCTCCCCCCAGTAGCAGCAGCAACACCTGCAGCAAGCAGGGAAGAGGCCAGCGGAGGACTTAAGGCTACTGTCTACCCCACAGGAGGATGGACCCATTAGAATGGTCCACCCTCGAAAGCTAATGGAATCAGTTGGATTCCAAGAAACCTTGGAGGGTTTAATGGTTGGTAACTCTGGTGATTCTGTTGAAGCTTTGATGAATACCTGGAACATCGATCTTGCCAAGGTTACTGACACAATCGCTCCCAAGTGTCCTTTCCAACCCACTCCTAACCGAAAGCCATGGTATACAGAAGAGCTGAGGGAGATTTAGCGTGTTGGATAATGACTGGAGCACACCTGGTGGAAAACTCAACTCTTATCTGACAAGACTCGTCATAGGAACTTTCTTTGGTCCTATCAAGAGGCGATACGTGCAGCGCAGAGATCTTTCTGCTCTGCACGTATTGCATCTGCAGAGTCCCGTCCAGCAGAGCTATTTAGGGTGTTAGGGAAGCTGACGCAGGTGCCACCTGCACAGAAGCCGTTACTTAACCCAACAACGGTGTGCTGTGATGTATTTAACAGCTTCTTTGCAGATAAAATCTCTAAGATAAGAGCCGACTTAGATGCCAGTGTTTTGACAGAATCAACTGAAGAGGTGTCCAGCAACTCCGTTAATGAAATTATTCTGGATCAGTTTCAATCTTTGAGTACCAATGACGTGGACAAGCTCCTTGGCAGAGTGAGGAAAACAGCCTGTCCTCTTGATCCTTGCTCATTATGGCTAGCCGTACCGGGGGAGGGGCTGCATTGAGGATGTTCCTTATGGATTTCATCAATGCATCCCTCAGGGAAGGTCATATTCCATCTTGTTTGAAGGAAGCAGCAGTTAGGCTGCTTCTGAAAGAACCTTCCCTGGACCCCCTGGATATGAACAACTATAGGCCAGTCTCCCTACTACCTTTTTTGACCAAGGTAATCAAGAGGGCGGTTGTTCTTCAACTCCAAGCTGTCTTGGATGAAACTGATTATCTAGATCCATTCCAAACTGGCTTTAGGATGGGATTTGGAGTTGAGACTGCCATGGTTGCCTTGGTCAATGACCTTCATCTGGGCATCAACAGGGGTAGTGTGACCCTGTTGGTGTTTTTGGACCTCACAGCGGCTTCTGATACAATAGGTCATAGTATCCTCTTGGATCGCCAGAGTGGGTTAAGAATTGGAGGAACTGCCTTGCAGTGGTTCCACTCCTTTCTCTCAGGTAGATCCCAGAGGGTGCTGCTTGGGGACAGTAGCTCTGCAAAAAAAAAAAAGAGCTCACTTGAGGTGTCCTGCAAGGCACCATTCTGTCCCCAATGCTATTTAACATATATATGAAGCCACTGGAAGAGATCACCCGGAGACATGGAGCAGGGTGTTATCAGTATGCTGATGACACCCAGATCTATTTCTCCATGTCTCGGTCGTCACCCTTGGCTCCCAATGGCATCTCTCCTCTCAATGACTGTCTTAAGGCAGTAATGGACTGGATGAGGAAAAACAGATTGAGATTGAATCCAGACAAAATGGAGGTGCTCACAGTAGCAGCCCCAAAACCAGGACTAGGGATACAACCTGCAGTCCTGGAAGGGGTCACACTCTCTGTGAAGGACTGTGTTCGCAGTCTGGGATGCTCCTAGATCCATCGCTTCAGATGTCCAATCATGTAAATGCAATGGTCAGGAGTGCCTGTTATCAGCTTTGGCTGATACGCCAACTGCGCCCTTTCCCGGAAGGGAGGGATCTTGAGACTGTGGTGCACAAAGCTTCCCATCTTGATCTCTTCAACGCACTCTACATGAGACTACCCTCGTGCTTGGTCTGGAAACTTCAATTAGTACAGAATATGGTAGCCAGATTAGTCTCTGGAACATCAAGGAGAGACCATATAACACCAGTATTAAAGTCTCTTCACTGGCTGCCTATTAATTTCCAGGCCCAGTATAAGGTGTTGGTTATTACCTTTAAAGCCCTAAATGGCTTGGGTCCAACCTATCTCCGGGTCCTCCTCCTCCCATACAACCCCCCCCCCCATGCAATCCAGTCCTCTGGGAGGAATTTGCTGTAGCCGATAAAAAAAAAGGCTTTCAGCGACCTCCCAGAGGGCCTTCTCGGCAACTGCTCCCAGACTATGTAACAGCCTGCTGGATGGGATCTGTCAGATTAAGACCTTCAGCAGCTTCAATAATATTGTTAAAATGGATCTTTTCCAGCAGGCCTTTCCTGACAAGATTTCCCAGACTCAGAGCCCCCTCATCCCATCTTCTCCTACCTTGGATGCAGCCGCTGCTCAACATAGCTTTGTCAGTTTATTATTGTTCTCTGAGTCAAATTTATTTTATGTTGCTTTAATTAAGATGTTTTAATAGATAATTGGTTTAATACTTTTTTAAGGGGTGGGTGGGTTTGGGGTTTGTTGGATTGTATATATTGTATGGAATTTTAATTGTTGTGAGCCACCCCGATTGCTTGACAGAGGGGCGGGGTACAAATAAATCTTAGTATTATTATTATTAGTAGTAGTAGTAGTAGTAGTAGTAATCTGTCAGTAACCACATGTTAGTGATGGGTGGAGATGAATCTACAAATAGAGTCAAAAGCAGACAAGGTTGTCCTTTATCTCTCCCCCGCCCCCCTTTATGCCATTCTCTTTTTCCTCATGCACCATCTTATTTTCCCCCTCCTCTTTCTACCAGTGAAGGCTGTCTAAGACCACACTCAGTGCCTCATATGGCCCTGTGACTTCAACATGGCACTCCTGATCTAGTGAGACAACTTAAGATGCAGTAAGGTTATTCTTTGTTTTCTTTGCTTATGAGTTTTCTGCTACTTCTTCCTGGTCTTCACAATCAATGATATTCCATCATGTTAAGAATGTTGGTCATAAATATTCATAAATGATTATGAACTAGTCAGAATGAAACCATTCAGCCAAAGAGTACATATAAGCCAGTTTCCCTGCAACTATTTATGGTTCATAATGCTCTTGGAATTAACCATGAAATTGCATCAAGTGTTTGATATTTGAGTCAATGTAATTCTTAATGCTATTGTTTCAGCATTTCTTTATTATTGTTTTGAGTATAATCAAAGTTTATAATGGGTTTCATTGGTAAATGGTGGAAATAAATGAGGAACTTTCCAGATTATAACTTGAGTTCTGCTATGAATATGAAAATGAAACTGCTAGTAACTACATAAAACAAGTGAATAATCTGAAACAAATGTACAATATCATTACATTCCCTAGTCTTTCTTATTTGACAAATAGCAGTTAAAATGGGCTTTTTACAACTTTTTAATAGGGTACTTATGTGTCTTTGTGCTAGTGTCTTTTTAATCCTCTGAATGTCCTTATAGCTAACTATCTTGATTGTCAGTTTGCACATCCATTCAGTGACATAACTCCTGTTTCTTCCTAACGCAAGGTGTCACATACCAACAGGACAAGGCATAATTGCACCAAGAATGGTCTATGAAATGCAGCTAGTTGCCATTTTTTATTTTTATTTTTGACAAGGATTTACATTTAGATGAGCTCGCATTCTGCTGCATATTCCAAAATATGAAAGAAGCCTGGGGCCAAACATGGAAAATAATGTACACAGCTGTATGTATTTAGCCAGATAACCTGCACACCTTATAACAAATTTCTTATAGAACTCCAAAGACTATTTCATATCCTATATCCTTGGCACGATGTACAGGAAAGCACTGAACATATCAATTCTGTTTCTTTTCTCCCCCCTCCCATATTCCTATAAATGTAGTCTTCTTTTCCAAATATAAAGTGCCTTTCTTCCATTTTTTAACCAAAAATAAAAATGCATAGCATGCAAATCTATGAAATGAGGTTTTCAAATAGATAGATAAAAAGAAAGAGAGAGAGAGAGAGAGAGAGAGAGAGAGAGAGAGAGAGAAAGAGAAAGAAAGAAAAGTCTCTGTTAAGAATATAAGATCTAATTGAAGGATTTCTGAAATACATTTTACATGTGTTTTGAATATGTAAGACTTATATAGGTTGTGTGTGTGTGTGTGAAAGAAAGAGAGAGACAGTTTTTGTGGCAGGGGGCTTATTCTAAAGATTGTGTATAAAGAATTTACTCCTTTAAATGATGAAGTGCTAAATTTCAGCATTTTTCCTTTGCTTTTCAAAGTATTTTTAAGGGGGAGGAAAAGCCTGGTGCTTTTAGGAGTTTCACTGCGGTGTAAAAAGTAAAAAGTGGCAGAGTAGGTAAGTTCAGACCTAAATGGTGTTAGCCACAGAATAAGCCCTGGCATAGAATAAAAGTTAAGAATAATACCACTTGTATTTAATTCCCCACATGTACATCTTTTTATTTATTTATTTATTTAAAAAATCCCTTGCTCTCAGAATGTTCACTGTAGTGTAAAAAAAAAAAAAAGCAGAAAAAGGAGAAGCAGAGCAGAGCAAATCAATACAAATCTAATGGTGTTAGCCACAACATAAACCCCTGTATAGAATAAAACATTAGGATAATAATACTTGTCTTTAATGCCACACATGTGGAGTGCAGTCATCTATTTCTAAAAGGATGATGATAATGCTTGGGATTGGGAACAGACTTTCCAGTATCCTTATTACTGAGATTCCATTTTCTTAATGCTATTTTGACCTACTGAGGGTGTTCAGTACATTCTGATCCCACCAAAACACTGTTACTATTACTATTACTATTTTGTCATTGGAAATATTCTCTGTTGGCTAAGCCAGCCAATTCAAGTATCACATTCAGAGGGGAAAAAAAACAAACATTGCAAACCTTTCCAGTCCACAGTGTGAGGCAGCCAGCTATATGATCCTTCCTCTTTCTCTTCCCATTGCTCTGATTGAGTCATCATATATAAACACACACTCTAAAATGTAATAGAAGCACAGCCATGGTTTTTGCAAGCACAATAATAACTCTGTTCCAATTTGCTGATGGGGAAAAGCTGCTTGTAAACTAAGTAACTCATTAGAAAACAAGTTACTCCAAGCTATGTGATAACAATAGAAATATGGAACCATAAAGTTGCACACAGCCCCATGGACCATTAGGTCTAGTCTCCTGCTCAGTGCAGGATCTTCAGCTAGAGCTTTCCCAACAAGTTTCCCAATAACCTAGCCTCTTTTTGAAGACATCCAGAAAAAAAGACAAAGACACCCCCCGACGTGTCGGGAGGGGTTTCTTGTTGCACTGGCCATATAAGGGCATGAGAGGCCTGACTGGACAAGTGTGCAGGGGTGTCTAGGTACCTGTGTTCTTGGCCCAATCATGTTGCTTGTTTGAGTTAAGGAAGTCCTGTGGTGATTGTATTCTCGTGAGACTTCCCACGAGAGTTTTTTCTTTATAGCTCTGTGCTGCCACATGGCGGCAGCCATTTTAGGGCTTGAATGAGCGAGTCACATCGCTCTGCTCTGTGCTCTGGCTGCTTGCTTGGCTTTGGGCCTAGCGAACTTCTGGCTTGCTGCAACTGGTTTTTTGGCTGACAATTACTCATTCCTCTTCTTGGTGGGAGTTCTTAATTTAAAGTCTCCCTGCATACTTTGAGGAATAGGCCGAGTGAAGCCTTCGGGCTGGTCCCATCGGGCCTGAAAGAGGCCTCCACATCTCCAACACTCGGAGGGCTGCACACTCAACTGAGGTGAGTGCTGTGGCAGGCATCCTATCCGCTGGGTGCGTGGACCCGGCACTTGATCTTAGGCCCAGCGGCACCTTGGCTGCCTTGGTCTGGTAAGGTCGGGACCCCATCGTTGATTCGGGAGGGTTTCTTACACCTCTCCCCAGTGGTGAGTGGGTGATGGCAATACTTGTCTTCGTCAGGGAACCTAATAGGACCCTTGGTGGACATCTTCCCCCCTGGTTGGTTGTTGCCAGAGACACTTCCTGGCTATTTGTGTCTCTTGTTGAGACTTGGGGAAGGGCGGCCTTTGGCCTGGTGGTAGTCATCCAAGGTTGGGTGACTATGCTTTGGACCCATGTTTACACTCACTGGGGGAGTGATGCCTCGCAGTAAGGCCCAATCTAAGAGGTGCACGGCTCCGGCTGTGCCTGGCTCTAGTCACTCTGCTTCGAAGAGGCCTTCCCAGTCTACCAGCAGAGATGACAAGATTGCTGCTTAGCTAGCACAACTGGGCAAGACAGTACAGGCCTGTGTGGCAGTCTATAATCAGTTTGCCCAGAAGGGACTACATGCTACAGCCACCAGCCCTATTGCCAGCACTTCTGGCAACCTGGACACAGAAGTTCTGCTCCCCCCTTCTGTACCTTATTCTCAGGTAATTGCTGCCACACCAGGTCCTTTGGTGATTTCGGCTATAGAGGCGGGGCAACTCACTTTAGCCAATGTGTGGGAACGCCTGAAAAGGGTTCCAGGTGTGGAGATTCAGGGTCCTGCTGCCACTGTTTCTGAGCAGCCCACTATGGCAGATCTATATAACCTCTTGTAAGGAGTGGTTCTTCCAGGTGCTGGTGCAGTGGAGCAAACCCGTGATGAGCAGAGGAGAGATCAGGCAGCTGCTGCTTCGTCTCTGCCTGACACCCAAGCTGTTGTGGGGCCACACTTCGGGGGACCTGTGCAGTTGGCTGGTGATGCTTCCCTGCAAGCTTCAATATCAGGTTTGTCTCCTACTAATCCTTCATTGGCAAACTGGCCCACCTCGGTATGGGCTCCAGGTGGCCAGGTTAGCCAGGGTGTGGGTTTGGAACACCCCATCCCTGCAGCTTTGAGTGCACCTGTGCAGGCACCTGTGGTTACACAGGTCCCTGACTCTAGGGTGCAGGCTGGTCAGCCAATTGCTTTGGCTAGCGACACCCCTGTGGTGTCTTCTTTGGGTGCTCCTGTGCTATCAGGAGTAACTGTGCATTCTGAATCCATTCCTTATGCTGGAATATCTACACCCCTTGGCTCACACCTTCCTCTTTCCACTAAAGAAAGAATATGGAAGGGAGATTATATTGATTTATTTTCTCTTACTTTTAGGGATCCTGAACCAAGGATCATGGTAAAGGATGGGATTGTGTTCAGCCTTCCAAAAGAGTTTCAGGTGCTCAAACGCCCTAAGCTGGAGCGTAATTGTGTGAATTGGAGTATGGGTTTTACTATTTACAGGGGAGTTATAGAGGGAAAAGAGCCCCTTAGGTCTCCTGGCTTTTCTAAATACCAGGAGATCATGATAAAAGCTTATACTAACTACCATCATAACGCTAGGGGTGCAGCCTGGCTGCAATACGATAAGCAGTTTAGAATGAGAGCAGCACAAGATCACTCCCTGTCTTGGAGACATGTGCAGTCTGAATTATGGGCAGATGTAATGGTGGGGGCCTCCCATTCAATCAGATGTGACAATGGGTTTGTCCCTATGGTTACTCAGCTGAAAGGGCAGAATGCGAGGCCTGGCACGGGAGAAAGAAAGCAACTTGGTATATGCTGGGATTTCAACACAGGCAAGTGCAGGAGGCAGCCCTGCAGGTTTGATCACAAGTGTAACACCTGTGGGGGTGGTCATCCTAGTGCTTCCTGTAGCAGAAGTAAGCGGTCAGGAGTGGGTGGTGCCCCCCAGCCAGTATCACCAGGAAGTAAAGGCTCCGTCACCAATTAAGTTAGATGCAATGGTGGCATGGCTGAGGGCATACCCAAATAAGGAGGCTGCATCTTTGTTGTTCTTTTAATTGTTGTAAACTGCCTAGATTGGTTCGCCATAGGACGGTATAATAATAATAATAATAATAATAATAATAATAATAATCTTATTTATTTCATGGTTTTTCCTTGTGTTTTCGCATCCCTTACACAGGTTCCAGGGTACATCACTATGCACCCAATGCTCGTTCTGTGAGGGAATTACCAACTATCACTATCAAACATCACTATCCAACTAGCTACCTGGCTGGATAGATTTAATTGTTTGTATTTTATCTCGGCTTTATTTTTAACTTGTTAATGGTTTAATTTTGTTTTAAGGGGTGGGTGGGTGGGAGGTGGGGGGGCAGGAATTGTTTTACCTATTGTATTTTTAAATTGATGTACGCCGCCCCGATTGCCGAGCAGAGGGGCGGGTTATAAATAAAACTTATTATTATTATTATTATTAACTATTGTGAGGGACAAGCTAGCGAAAGAGGTAGCTGCTGGAAGGATTTCAGGACCTTATGATCAGCTGCCAATTCCCACCCTTCGTTTATCCCCTCTGGGTATGGTTCCTAAGAAAGCTCCTGGGGAATTTAGGTTGATTCACAATTTATCCTACTCGAAGGGTGACTCTGTATGATGCCATGGGTCATATGATAATAATAACTCATGTGTTACTTTATGTTATCATTAGCTTTGTCACAACTTAGGGGTTAGAGCAGGGGTAGGCAACCTTTCCCCTTTAAGGGCCGGGGGACTTCAGCTCCCAGAAGCCTCAGCCATGTTGGCCAATAGTCCCATGTTGGCCAATAGCTCCTGGGATTCTGGGAGCTGAAGTCCCTCAGCCCTTAAAGGGGAAAGGTTGCCTACCCCTGGGTTAGAGTCTTTATATTTGGAAAATTGTTTGTATTCACAATGGGGTGGGTAATGACCCCCACCCCACAGAAAAATTAATCTGGCTAATTAAATTTAATTGGAGTAAATTTGACAAAGGTTAAATTAAAGGAAGTGACGTATGCAATTAAATGTATGATGTCATTAAATAATGACTTCATATGACTTAATATGATGTCATTTCCAGCGGGAAGGGGTTTGTAAATTTGTTGTTGTTTTTTGTTTACATACTTTGTCACATGTGGCGAAGGACCACCCAACTGTGTGGGTTACACCTTCACACACACATGTGACCAAGTGTTGGGAGTTTAATTGTAAATGTTGTAATTTAGACCCTGTACAGCAGAAAATAAAAGTTGTGGCCTATTTAAACCCAAAAAGAGGCATCTCGTGTCCTTTGTGCCGGTGCAACAGAACTTTTCTAGGTAATTGGTTCCACTTCTGAACTGCTCTCACTTTCAAGAAGTTCAAGGTAATGTTCAATCAAAATCTATCCACCTGTAACTTAAAACCATTATACATTGAAGTATTTAAAGAGTGTGATTATGTTACCACTCAGAACAGGTCTTACAGTACATATCCCAAGCAAGCAGCATAATAAGATTGTAAAGATGTTGTTGTTGTTAACTGTTCTTGAGTTGATTTCGACCCATGGTGACCCTGTGGATGAGACATCTTCAAGACTCCCGCTCCTCCACTGCTCTGCTTAGGTCTTGCAAATTCATACCCATGACTTCCTTAATAGAGTCCATCCATCTAGCATGTGGCCTTCCTCTCTCTCTCTATTTCCCTCCACCTTTCCTAGCATTATTGTGTGTTTTTTTTTTCAGTGAGTTCTCCCTTCTCATGATGTGCTTGAAGTACAACAGCCTAAGTTTGGTCATCTTGGCTTCCAGGGAGATCTCTGACTTAACCTGCTACAGGACTCATTTGTTTGTCTTTTTGGCTGCCCATGGAATCCTCAGCACTCTTCTCCAGCACCACATCTCACATACATTGATTTTCTTCCTATTTGCTTTCTTCACTGTCCAACTCTCACATCCATGCATGGTAACAGGGAATATGATGACTGGTATAATTCTCACTTTTGTGTTTACGTAGCTTTATGTCTTTACATTTTAGGATATTTTCTAGTTCTCTCATAGCTGCCCTCCCCATTCTTAGTTGTCTTATGATTTATTGACTGCAGTCCCAGCTCTGATCAATATTTGATCCCAGGTATGAGAATTCTTTTACTATTTCTATTTCCTGTCTAGGTTGAATTTGTGTAAATTCTCTGTGGTCATTATTGTTTTCTTTATGTTCAACATTAAGCCTGCCTTTGCCCTTTCTTCATTGATCTTCCTTAGCAAGTGTTCCAGGTCTGTGAGGTTTTCTGCTAGTACTATGGTGTCATCTGCATATCTTAGATTGTTGATATTCCTCCCACCTATTTTCACTCCTCCTCCTTCTGTGTCCCAGTCTGTTTTTCTTATAATATATTCTACATATAAGTTGAAGAGGTAGGGAGATAAGATGCAGCCCTGTCTAACTCCTTTGCCACTTGAGAACCATTCTATTTCTCCGTGTTCTGTTCTGACAGTAGTCTCTTGTCCTGAGTACAGATTCCTCATCAGGACTATCAGTTGTGTTGGCACTCCCATGTCTTTAAGGGTGTTCCATAGCCTATCATGATCTATGCAGTCGAAGACTTTGCTATAGTCTATAAAGCACATGCTGGTTTTCTTTTGAAATTCCCTAGTGCGCTCCATTAGCTACTGTATGTTTGCAATGTGGTCCCTAGTGCCTCTTCCTTTCCTGAACCCTGCTTGGACCTCTGGGATTTCTCTCTTCATGTACGGCTGGAGTCTATATTGCATAATTTTGAGCATAATTTTGCTTGCATGGGAGATCAGTTCTATTGTCCTATAGTTGCTGCAGTCCTTTGTGTCTCCCTTTTTATGGATGGGGATGTATATTGATCACTTCCAATCTATTGGCCATTGTTTTGTTTTCCATCTGTTGACAAATGTTGGTTAGCACTAAAGTTGACTCTGTCAATGTGGATTGCAGCAGTTCAATTGGAATATCATCTGTTCCTGGTGATTTGTTTGTTGCCATTTCTTTTATTGCAGCATCCACCTCAGTTTTTTAGAATTTGGGGTTTAGCTTCATATGACTTTTCATCCCATGTGCCCTTCATTTTCTTTTATATGACTCTTTTGTGTATTGCATCCAACATCTTTTTATTCCTTCCTGGTCTTGAATTATGTTGCTTTTATTGTCATAGAGCATCCCAGTCCTTGGTTTGAATTTCTCTTTGATTTCCTGGATCTTGTGGAATAGGTCTCTTGTTCTTCCTTTTTTGTTGTTGTCTTTTATTTCTCTGCACTGGTCATTGGAGTAATTTTCTTTATCTTTTTGCACTAGCCCATTGTACTGTTGCATTTATGGTTCTTAGTTTATTCCTATCCCCTTTTTGTTTTTCTTTCCTTCTTTCCTTTCTTGCTTGTAGAGTTTTATCTGTCATCAATGGTTTTTTCTCTCTTTTTTTGCTCTTAAAAGTGTCTGTCTGCATTCTTCTTTTATTATGTCCCTGGCTTCAGACCATAGTTCTCTGGTTCTTGGTCTATTATGCTAAGTAGTGCAAATCTGTTCCTTACATTGTCACTAAATTTTGCTGATATATTGTTTAAATCATATTTTGGTATGATGACTGATTTTGTTTTCTTATGAGTTTTACTTTTATTTTTGATATGAGTAATTCATGGTCTGTGCCACAGTCAGCACATTGTCTTGTCTTGGCTACCAGTATGGAGCTTTGCCATCTCTTACTTCCAGTTATATAATCTATTTGATTATTGTGTTGACCATCTGATGATGTCCATGTGTATAGCCTTCTTTCTGGTTGTATGAAAAATGAATTAGCAATGAATAGGTTGTTGGCTTCTCAAAAATCTATCAGACGCTCACCTGTTTCATTTCATTTACTTAACTGTAAAGAAACTTGGTTAAATAACAATGGCCCAAAACACACAATCAAAGTTGTGTACTGCAATTGTGTGGTTGTGAAAGACAATGACAAAGAATATCCACTTTGGGGGCATGGCATGCAGACGACACACACTCCTGGATCAGCTGGAAGCTGCTTTGGAGATGCCCAAGGTGGCCTCAGGTTGCCAGACAAAAGAGCGTGGAAAAAGCATTCCTTGTTGGTGGCCCGTTTGGGACCATGGCAGTGGCCGACTTTCACAGCAGGCTGTCTGATCGCCATGGTCCCACACTGATTGGGAGTGCTGTTTGCTTCATCCCAATGAGATAACAATAGATCAGAGAGGTTTTTGCAAAGCATCATGGTTTTAGCTACTACCAATAACAAGCAATATCTAATGGTTTAGGGAACGTATTTTATCCCTACCAGGACATACTATGGATTACACCAAGTGTGGGAATGTTGTGGGTTTTTTGGTGGTTTTTTTTTTTTTTTTTTTTTTTTTTTAAAGAAAGAGTTATTCATGACCTGAGATCCGAAACACAGACCTCATGTTTCCTAAGTAGGAGAAAAAAATATACATCTCTTTTTCCTTCCTTCCCTTCTATCTGTCCTTTCCTCATTTGTTTTCCTACTTTAACCTTGCAACTGATATGAATATGGGGTTGGTTGGCTATGGTTTAGCATTTTGGTTTAGCATTTATGTCTGCTTGCCTGCCCCTGGTTTAGACATAATGTGCATTGCTCCAAAACTAAGATGTGTCAGTCATCCTTTAATGCTGGCCCAAGAGCCAGACACCCTTCTCCTACTTCTAATTACTGTACTGCAGATAACAAGGCTATTTTGGTTAAATTAAGGCTATTCCTGTACAATTTGAATTCTGAATAGTGAGCAATTATTCAGTACAAACCACAATTTGTTTCAAAACAGCTAAATCTCATTCATAGGAGCAGGCTGTTAAATCATATGATGAATGGGCAAGGCTGGGAAGGGACATTTTGGGGAGGAAAAGTTAGCCATTTTCATCAGTGAGGCAGAATGAACATACTCAGATTATCTACTAATACTTTCCCCATTATTGCTAACTAACCCCATTATCAGTCAAAAATGTATTGTTCAGAACTTGATATTAGCCCAGTCACATTTCCTGTGACAGTACACTGGATGATATATTTTCATTTTTCATTCCCTGAGAGCTACTTCCACATATTGCAGAATAGGCAAAACCAAATTTAGCTGGCAAATAGTAAAAACAAGAGATTTTCTTTGTTCCATGGAAGGAATCACTGCATGGAGAATTAACAGGCTATATGAACGTCCAGTGTGCTCACTTCCAATATTTGATACTTCTGTTATCCAGAAGCTTCTTTGAAATCTTTATGAGAAAATAGTTTATAATAAAATCAAATACCCTAATTACTTACACTCTAATGCAGGGGTAGGCAACCTTTCCCCTTTAAGGGCCGAGGGACTTCAGCTCCCAGAAGTCTCAGCCATATTGGCCAATAGTCCCATGTTGGCCAATAGCTCCTGGGATTCTGGGAGCTGAAGTCCCTCGGCCCTTAAAGGGGAAAGGTTGCCTACCCCTGCTCTAATGCATATGACAATATAACAGGCATACCAACACTGAAAGTTGTCGTGAATACTACTGAAGGTAACATTTGTGCAATAAAATAGGCCTATCAAGAAAATGTTTGAGGAACATGAAATCTTGACCAAGACACTAAATCAAGTGGTCACAGGGTAATGCTCCACCCATACAGTCCTGTGCCCCCCCCCCCCCCTTAGCTCTTCAGCTTTGGGAAGTGCTTTTGTGAATATCCCTTACTAATGGGAATGGAAAAGGAGGGGGAGGCAATTCAGAGGTTAACGGTATAGCATATCCAAGCTTTTTTTGGGAGGAGGGGAGAATCGAATGCACTATTTAGGATGAGATTTGGAGTTGAGACTGCCATGGTTGCCTTGGCCGATGACCTTCGTCTGAGCATTTACAGCGGTAGTGTGACCTTGTTGGTGCTTTTAGACCTCTCAGATTACATCAGATTATGACTTTAAGCAGCTTTAAAAAGGCTGTCAAGATGGATCTCTTCTGGCAGGACTTTCCTGACTAGATTTCCCAGCCTCAGGAGTCCCCTCATCCCTGCCTCTCTCATTTTTGACTGCAGTTGCTGCTTGTTTGTTATTGTTTGTTTTGTTTTAGTGAGTTGAGTTTATCTTATGATGTTTTATTAAGATGGTTTAATAGATATTTTGGTTTAATACCTTTTAAAGGAGTGGGTGGGTTTTGGGATTTTCTTAATTGCATTAATACATTGTATGGAATTTTAACTGCTGTAAGCCACCCTGATTGCTTGATGGAGGGGAGGGATACAAATAAAATTTTACTATTACTTTTATTATTTATTATTGTTACTATAATTTTCATTCCCCTTGGAATGAAGAGCAGCCATTTCTTCCTCATCTGAGTTACCTTTGTCTCCGTTCTTCCCCATCAAGTAACAGCAGCCCGTCCTAGGGCTTGACAGCCAAGGATGAGAGGCTTTGAATGGGGGACAAAGGCATGAGAATAGGCTGCTGTACCCCATCCAAAAGGAGACATATATCATAAGTGCATAAGCCACATGTATACATGTGTAAATCACTAACAAATTTCTGTCCTATATTTGCATGAATCTAAGGCCATGAATATTACTTGAATGGTACTATCTGTCCTGTCTTGAAGGCCAACCAGGGGCAAAATACTAAACAAACTTTGTTAGAGACAAGATAGTAGCAAGCCCAGATGTGTACATAAAGTTTACCTGCCAGTTCTCAGAGTTCAGACAGTGCAAGTCAGTAGGGTACAGCAAGAAAGCCAAAGCATCAGTCCAAAGGAGCATCCAATAGCATGGTCAATTTATGATGCAAGGTCCAAGGTTCTTCAGAAACATGAGCCAGGAATCAAGAGACAATAGTGTTGCTTCCTCCTGAATGTTCAGTTGTCATCAATGACCTCCCAAGGGAGTTGTTGGATAGTTTAGGGCCTGGCAGCCTCTCATAGTCATTGCCTGATTAATGAGCATTTCCTATATAAATGCTCCAAGCATTTCAAACCCTCCCTCTTTCATCTACATTCCATTATGGTAGGTACTGTCAAGGCCATGTCTCTGTGTTGTGACTGCTGGAGAGTCTGTCTGTCTCAAGTACTGGAATGTGCCCCTGTCCTGCTTCAATGTCTGTGTCAGAACCTGGATTCTGGGAACAAGACATGACACTACCAACCTTTGTTAAAATGCAAGCATCCATTTAAAAGAAGAGTTTGTGTCCATAAATATTAATTTTATGCTGCTTTTCCCCAGTGTGCAGTCCACAAAGCATCCCTTTAAAAACACAAATAATCTATTTTAAAAAAATTGGAAAATTATTCTGAGCAATCTCTTCTGACATATTATTAAATGTTGGTTAAAAAATTGACACACAGAGACATTGAAATCCTACCATGAAATAAAGAAACCAAACACATAAATTGGATCCATAAAGGGACCATTTGTTAGATCTGAAGCCTATTTAATAAGAATTCTTAACTTTAACTCTTGAGAGACATCAACTAAAGGTGAAATCCTGATGCAGGTCCAGCTGAAGCCAGGTGTCATTCCGAGACCAACTCTTCAGCCTTCCCATTGGGTGAAAACACCAGACCCTGAGGGCAATCAGATGACTCAGATTGTATCCTTAACCAGTCATAGGGAGGTAGACATTAGGTATACGCTCCCAGACTCCCCCGAGTTTGTAAGACAGGGTAAAAACCCCATATATTCCCAATGGCTGTTTCTTAAGAGACCTCCAGATCCCTTGACCTGTAAAGGCTGCCCAGAGCCAGACCTTTCACCTCAAGGGGGTGCCAAGGTGTACACCGAACTTTCTCTTACCCCCATTAAGGCCACAGTTGAGGGGCAAGTGTCTGCTTAGCTGCTTTCCCCCACTAGGTTGACTACAATAGCCCTCACCTGCTTTTGAAAATCTCTCAAGAACAAAACATTACCCTCTTCCAAAAGGTGGACTACATCAGGTCTATAAAGTTTGGGTTGAGGAAATACAATTATGGGATGGCTGATGACATAATCAGATGATCTTTACAATGTGTTGTGTATCTCTCTATTGACTCACTTCTTAGCAACATCCAATTTATGCTGGTTGTCATCGCCCCGCCATACCAAATGAGGCAAAATCTCAGACCAATGGCCATCCCAGGCCATTTCTCATGACAAACATCAAAATAGTGTCTTGCTTGCCAAATAAGGGCCTTGCCCTTCAGTAGGCCAAGGTTGTTGCCACCCAGGTGTATAAGGAGAACATCTGGCTTTGGGTCATTGCACTCAAATGTTAAAGGAAGCAGACCACTCCACTGCAGGCCTCACTTGCCCAATCATTCAGTTATATCAATGTCCCCCAGGGAGAGGAGAGGCCCAAAATGGCTGGAATGAGCTTGACATGCCCAGTAAATCACACAGTGGCCACAGAACCTTGACCTCATGAAACAAAATCTGGAAACTGACAAAAACAAGCATTAAGGAAACATTTTTGAACTTCAGCCTCCCAAACTAGTGATGTGACGATTATTTGTCATGGTTTGCTAAAGACAGGGATTGGTGATTTCTCAGCCCCTTTAATTGTTTTACATATAAACCAAGAAATTTGTCACATAATTGTTTAGGTGTGAGAATTTTCACAAGGTTCAATTGCAAATGAAGTAAAGAGACAGGAATTTCCTTTTGAAGTTTGTTGTTCCAAACTGTTTTATTGTTTTATGGCATCATTGCCGTTAGTGCAAGAGTGCATTAATTTTCACACTCAAGTCACATACAAAGCTGTCTTGCCAATGAGATCATAGAATCATAGAATCATAGAATCATAGAGTTGGAAGAGACCACAAGGGCCATCCAGTCCAACCCCCTGCTATGCAGGGACTCCCAATCAAAGCATCCCTGACAGATGGCCATCCAGCCTCTGCTTAAAGACCTCCAAGGAAGGAGACTCCACTACTCTCCGAGGGAGTGTGTTCCACTGTCGAACTGCCCTCACTGTCAGGAAGTTCCTCCTAATGTTGAGGTGGAATCTCTTTTCTTGCAGCTTGCATCCATTGTTTCGGGTCCTAGTCTCTGGAGCAGCAGCAAACAAGCTTGTTCCCTCCTCGATATGACATCCCTTCAAATATTTAAACACGGCTCTCATATCCCCTCTCAGCCTTCTCTTCTCCAGGCTAAATATCCCCAGCTCCCTAAGTCGTTCCTCATAGGGCTTGGTTTCCAGACCCTTCACCATTTTAGTTGCCCTCCTTTGGACACGCTCCAGTTTCTCCACATCTTTTTTGAATTGTGGTGCCCAGAACTGCACACAGTATTCCAGGTGAGGCCTGACCAAAGCAGAATAGAGTGGCACTATTACTTCTCTTGATCTAGACACGATACTTCTACTGATGCAGCCTAAAATTGCATTGGCCTTTTTAGCTGCTGCATCGCACTGTTGACTCATGTTCAACTTGTGGTCCACCTGGATTCCTAGATCCCTTTCACACGTAGTCTCATTCAGCCATGTGTCCCCCATCGTATATCTGTACTTTTCATTTTTCCGCCCTAAGTGAAGTACCTTACATTTCTCCGTGTTGAATTTCATTTTGTTAGCTTTGGCCCAACTTTCTAGTCTGTTCAAGTCATTTTGAATTTTGATCCTGTCCTCTGGGTATTAGCTACTCCTCCTAATTTGGTGTCATCTGCAAATTTGATAACTATGCCCCCAATACCGTCATCCAAGTCATTAATAAAGATATTGAATAGCACTGGGCCCAGGACAGAGCCCTGTGGCACCCCACTGGTCACTTCTTTCCAAGTTGAAAAGGAGCCATTGTTGAGCACCCTTTGGGTTCGACCAGTCAACCAATTACAAATCCATGTAACAGTTACTTTGTCTAGCCCACATTTTATCAATTTGCTTGCAAGAATGTCATGGGGAAACTTGTCAAAGGCCTTACTGAAATCAATATACTATATCCACAGCATTCCCTTCATCTACCAAGCTGGTAATTTTATCAAAAAAAGAGATCAGATTTGTCTGGCATGACCTGTTTCTCTGAAACCCATGTTGACTTTTTGTGATTATGGAATTACTTTCCAGATGTTCACAGACTCTCTGTTTAATGATCTGCTCCAGAATCTTTCCGGGTATTGATGTCAGACTAACTGGACGATAATTGTTGGGATCCTCTTTTTTCCCCTTTTTGAAGATGGGGACAACATTTGCCCTCCTCCAGTCCGCTGGGACCCCTCCTGTTTTCCAGGAATTCTCAAAGATTATTGACAATGGTTCCGCTATTACATTTGCCAGTTCTTTTAATATCCTTGGATGTAATTCATCTGGTCCTGGAAACTTATATTCATTTAGAATAACCAGATGTTTCTGTACTATCTCTTTACTTATTCTGTGCTGAAATTCTCCTATTCTGTCCTCTGCTCCATTATACTTAGGTTGAGCACCCTTTGCCTTTTCTGAGAAGACTGAAGCAAAGAAGGTGTTGAGTAGTTCTGCCTTTTCTCTGTCTGCTGCTAACTTTTTGCCATCCTCTCCACACAGTGGCCCTACCATTTCCTTCTTTTTCCTTTTGCTGCTGACATACCCCCAAAAGCCCTTTTTATTGTTCTTAACCTCTCTAGCAAGCCTGATTTCATTCTGCGCTTTAGCTTTTCTGACTTTACCCCTACATGTGCTAGCTATTTGTTTAAATTCCTCTTTGGACTTGCCAGGAGTCCGTCCTCATGGAACCGCAGCCCATGATCCAAGAATCCAAATCGTTCTCGACGACACCATTTCCGGAACCAATTGTTGACATCTGCTATCTTCCTCTCTCTTCCTGGACCATGCCCTTGAACTGGCAGAAGAGATGGGATGACAATCTGTGCCTCCATTTCTTTCAGCTTCTTACCTAGAGACTCGTAATCCCTTTTGATATTCTGAAGGCTGTGTCTTGCTGTGTCATTCGTTCCCACATGAACCAAAAGGAAGGGGTATTGGTCAGTAGGCCTGACCAGTCTTGTCAGCCTCTCTGTCACATCTCGGATCTTTGCCCCAGGGAGACAACACACTTCCCGAGACATCTTGTCAGGCCCACAAATCACTGCTTCTGTCCCCCTCAGCAAGGAGTCCCCCACCACGACCACACGCCTCCTCCGAGGCTTAGCAGCGACTGTTCCCTGTGGTGGAACTCCCAGGGTCCCCTGCTCTGTCCCTGAAATCTGTCCTTGCTGCTCTTCTTCATCCTCCTTGCTAAGAGTAAGAGCTTGAAATCGATTCTGTAGCCGCAAACTCCCAGAACGATCCTTGGTCTCCTTACTTCTGCGTGTGACCTTCCTCTAGCTTTCTACCTCCTGTGTGTGTGATGTGACCTCTTCCCCAGCAACTTCCTCTGTGTGTACCACATCCAAGACCGTTTGTTCTGTTCTGTCAAGGAAACCCTCTTGCTCCCTAATATGTTGAAGTGTAGCTACCCGCGCCTCCAGCTGCTGTACTTTGTCCTCCAAGAGGGCTACCAACTTGCACTTGGAGCATGTGTAGTTCCCCACATCTGAAGGTAAGAATACAAACATACCACAGGTATTGCAGGTGACGGCTGCTGTTCCTTCAGTGTCCATACTAAGTCTTAATTAGTAGCTGAAAGAGGACTACGGTTTTCCTCCTCAAAGAAAATCCCTTGCTAACACCAGTGTTAAGTCTGCTGATGAATGGAACTTTTCTTCAATTAGTACTGGTTAAAAAAATTCACGCGCCGTTAGGCGCGCGGCTCTGGCAGCAGTTGTATAGAGCTAACTGCCTAGCCCACCCCCTATTGACTTGCAAATGCCACTCAACAAAGCCCCACCAGCTGAGTCACAGTCACACTCTCCCCAAGAGTTTTTTTTAAAAAAGAATTTAAAAACTTACCCTCTCAAGATGGCTGCCTGGAAACTGCTTTCTTCCCCTTTCCTAGCAGGAACTGGCCTGGAAAGCTTTCTTTTCATTCTCCTTTCCTGGCAGAAAATACCTAGAAAGCCTCTTTCTCCTCTATTTTAGAAACTGACCTGGAGAGCCTCCTCCTCCTCCTTCCCCTGTCCTGGCCGAAACTGACCTGAAACTGACCTCTGGCAGCAGTTGTATAGAGCTAACTGCCTAGCCCATCCCCTATTGACTTGCAAATGCCACTCAATAAAGCCCCACCCACTGAGTCACAGTCACACTCTCCCCAAGAGTTTTTTTAAAAAAAGAATTTAAAAACTTACCCTCTCAAGATGGCTGCCTGGAAACTGCTTTCTTCCCCTTTCCTAGCAGGAACTGGCCTGGAAAGCTTTCTTTTCTTTCTCCTTTCCTGGCAGAAAATACCTAGAAAGCCTCTTTCTCCTCTCTTTTAGAAACTGACCTGGAGAGCCTCCTCCTCCTCCTTCCCCTGTCCTGGCCAAAGATGTTGAAATTGTGTGTTGCTGTTGTTTTTGCAATGACTGGATTCCCATATGGCTAGGAGGGAATACACAGTATCTTTGAGTTTGAAGGGACCCTCAAGGGCCATTCAGCCATTCAGGAATATGTAGAATGCTAGAGTTGGAAGAGACCCCCTAGAGCAATGTAGCCCAACCCCTTTAACCATGCAGCAATGACCCCCTTCTGCCATTCAGGAATATGTAGAATGCTAGAGTTGGAAGAGACCCCCTAGAACAATGTAGCCCAACCCCTTTAACCATGCAGCAATGACCATCCACCATATGTCTGTGTGTGTGTGGCGGGGGGGGGGGGGATGTCCGTGTGAACATCTTCAACTAGCACAGTTTCCTTGTTGGACTATAGCTCCCAGCAATTCTCAGCACTGGCTACACCAGCTAGAGGATGCTGGGACTAGCAAGCTAACAATATCTGGAGAGCCATATACAAAAAGCAAAGCAAATACAAAGCAGCTTCATTTATATATCGCTTCATATCGTGCTATGAGATTTCTAAGTGGTTTACAACTGTAAGCTCATTGCCCCCCAAAAGCTGGGTATTCATTTTAGCGACCTTGGAAGGATGCAGGCCTGAGTCTAGCTTGAGCCCTGGCTAGTATTGAACTCCCAACCTTGTGGTTTGTGAGTGAGTGGCTGCAGTACAGGCATTTAACCACTGTGCCACACAATAAGGTGTTTAGCTTCTATCTCCACCCAAATCATACCATGACTCCTTCCCAAGTTTTCTGGTTAAAGAGGCTTCAAATTTGCAACTGCTGGAACTTCATCTTTAATGGGAACAATGGTGTCATTGTCAACCACATTTCCTCTGAAGATAGCTATGGGAAACGAAATTATTCCAGCCCCAGTATATTTCTGTGAGGTCTGCCAGTTCTAATATAACTATGAAATGTGAAGCTTGGTTTAATTAACATGGCCTCTGATGAGCAATCGAGGGCCACGAATGCTACAAAAGGCATGCTTACATGAATGCCCATGATTGTCAATTTGAGATCAAGTTATTTTGGTTACAAGGGATGCTAAAGAGGGCACAGAGACCACCTGGGAAGAGGACAAAGAAAGTCAGATATTGAGGATAGGTTAAGCATTACTATTTCTTTAATGCCTTCTCAACTGACATGCTGGATGACTGAGGGAGGACAAAAGAGGAGTGTTTGTGAAAAAGAATGGCTGATACCTCTGCTAGCTGCAGTTTTGTGCATTCCTATTCATCTATTCTATCACCGTGTTCCTCCATATTAATATTTTGGTAGTACAGGGAGTGGGCTGCATGTGGCCCACTGCCAAACTACCTGGGGACACATGTGTCCTACTATGTCTGTTCTTGCAGCCCCTGACTTTTGCAGTTTCTCCTGGCTACACTTTTGTGACCACAAGAAAGGGTGAGCTGTCTCTCTTGGAAGGCGAAAGTGCAGGACTATGGCTTTTAAATAGCTTACATCTCTCCTGCACTATTTAATGTGCCTCCCAGAAATCCAGAGTAGATTTTTGGGGGCATATGGAGCAATCCATGAGGCCCTCAAAAGCCCAAGGGGTCAAAACTGCCCCCCCTGAACCCACCACAGTTGCACACTGCAGCTGGCAGAGGTATCAGCCATTCTTTCCTAACTTGGTCTCAAATGGGCAATCATGTAAGCATATCTTTTGTAATGTTCATGGCCCTTGATTGCCCACCTGAGACCTAGTTATTCAACCAAACTTCACATTTCAAAGTACTTGCCATCAGGGGAAACATGGGTGACAGTTGCAAATTTGCAGCCACCTTAACCAAAAATCTTGGGAAGGAGTCATGGTATCATTTTGGGTGGAGATATAAGCTATTGTAACATATGGCTCTCCAGGTATAGTTAGATTGCAAGTCACAGCATCCTCTAACTGGTGTAGCCAATGCTAAGAAATGCTGGGAGCTACAGTCCATCAACATCAGGATCATGGAAGCTGTGCTAGTTGAAGGTGCATGTACAGACACTACACACATATGCTGCATGACCTTTTGAGGTCCCCTTCCAACTCTAGAACTCTATCTATTCCTGCATGACATAAGGGAGTTGGACTAGATGGCCCTTGGGGGTCCCTTCTAACGCTCAGATTCTATGTAAAATGCAAGACTCATCCTTATGCGCCTGTGGTGCTGCTACAGGCCAGATATCAGGCTACAGGAGCTACAGAAATAGCAAAGTGTGCATGTATGTGTATGTGTGTGTGCATGCACACACATGCGTCTTCAAGAAGCCCATGAACATATGAAGAGCCTGTGAAATTCCTAGGGTTTTCTTAAGTGAGGAATCCTCAAAGGTGATTTTGCCAATTCCTTCCTCTGAAAGCTAGCCTAAAGCACCTAGTATTATTCCCTGGCAGTCTCCCATCAAAGTATTAACCAGAGCTGACTGACTCTGCATATCTTCCAAGATCCAGATGGTGTTGGATTGCAGCTCCCAGCATTCCTCAGCATTAGCTACCCTAGCTAGGGGCAGCCAACCCCTGCCCCCCATTGTCTTCTGTGATAAATTGAATGGGAGAGCAGAAGGAGAAAGGGGGGGGATGACAATGAGCCTCAGAGAAGGGCAATGGTGAGCCCCCCTCTCTTTGAACTAGTCATGCCAAGAAGACTTCAAAATAAAATTGCCATAAATCAGAGGCAGGTAATCATGGGAGATTGAATATTTCTTAACCCATTTTATAAACATGTCCAGGGGTCATTCTTCTCTTAAATTAATGGTTCTTGGTGAAGTCGAAGGCTTTCATGGCTGGCATCCATAGTTTTTTGTGGGTTTTTCAGGCTGTGTGGCCATGTTCTAGAAGAGTTTCTTTCTGACGTTTCACCAGCATCTGTGGCTGGCATCTTCAGAGAATACTGGAATGGAAGAGAGTGGATATATTGCGAGACCCTTGGTAGGGAGGAATGGTCCCCATGTAAACTGTGTATTGTTCTGTTGTTGATGTCAGGGCCACAGGGTGGGAGGATATGTAAACGAGGATTAGTGTCTGCTAATTGGTGATCATTGTCTGATGGGAGAGCCCCTGACCTTGGGTGGTTTCTCATTTGCATTTGATGAGTGCTGATTTTTCTATTTTGCAGGACTGGTAGCCAAATTTTGGGCCTCGGCAGATGGGAGGCCGTGGGCCGCCCTGAGAAGGTGCGACACGGGACCGAGGCATCCTCATGCCTCAATCCCGTGGTGCACCGTCGGCACCCCAAGAAAGGAGCGCTAAAATAGCGCTCCTTTCATATGTCGCCAAAAGTGCACCGCAAAAGCTTGAGGTGCACTTTCGGCGACCCTTCCTCCGCAGCGTGTCCGGACGCTGCGGCGGGAGGTTGTCTTCAGAGTGCTGGCTGTGTGGAGGGCCGGCGGCTCCGAGGACGACCTCGGAAGGAGGAAGGGGCGCCGAGCATGTGGCTGCCCCTCCCCTTCCTTGCGCTGAGGATGGCTCTATTAGCCGTCTGCGTTAGACTTTTGTTTACTTTAAGGGTTTCTTCTTTCCTCTTGAAGTTGTCCAAATGTTTGTGGATTTCAATGGCTTCCCTGTGCATTCTGACCTGGGCATAAAATGCTGTTTGAAAACACTGAAATTCTGGACCATGACAACAAGTATCAGGTCAGAATGGGAACACATGGGAACCACTCCTCCCTACCCAGGGTCTCACAGTATATATATATACCCACTCTCTTCCATTCCAGTATTCTCTGGAAAGTCAGAAAGAAACTCTTCTAGAACATGGCCACACAGCCCGAAAAACCCACAAAAAAACTAATGGTTCTTTATTTGATGGGCCTTGGGGATCCCTTCCAACTCTAGGTTTCTCTGTATTATTTCATGATGGAAGGGGGTTGGAATGGATGACCCTTTGGGGACCCTTCCAATCCTAGGATTCTATGTATCCCTGCATGCACCTTCAAGAAGCTCATCAACCTGTGTGTGTGTGTGTGTGTGTGTGTGTGAATTTCCTAGGGTTTTCTTAGGTGAGGAATCCTTAAAAGTGATTTTTCCCAGTCTCTTCCTCTGAAAGCTAGCCCACAATACCTGGTATTTCTGGTGGTCTCCCATCCAAGTACTAACCAGGGCTGATTGACCTTGTATGGCTTCCAAGCCCCAGATGTCATTGGGCTGCAGCTCCCAGCATTTCTTAACATTGGCTACACCAGCTAGGGACTGCCAGAACTTGAAGTCCAACAATAGCTGGACTCCATAACTCAGTTCAGTACAGTGTATGTGCTGAAAAGAGCAGGACAGAGAAAGAAAATTAGAGCTTGGAAAAATTTGGACTACAGCTCCAAGAGAGTTTGAAGGGACCCCCAAGGGCCATCCAGTCCAACCCTTTCTGCCATGCAAGAATACATAGAATGCTAGAGTTGGATGGATCCTTCAGGAGCCATCCAGTCCAACCCTCATCTGCCATGCAGGAATACACAGTATCCCAGACTGTGAAGGGGACCCCAAAAGGCCATCCAGCATATGTATGTGGTGTCCACGCATGCACCTTCAACTAGCACAACTTCCATGATCCTGATGTTGTTGGATTGTAGCTCCCAGTATTTCTCAGCATTGGCTACACTAGCTAGAGAGTCCCGGAACTTGCAGTCCAACAATAGCTGGACTCCATAACCCAGTTCAGTCCAGTGTATGTACTGAAGACAGCAGGGTAGAGAAAGAAAATTAGAGCTTAAAAAAGTTTGGACCACAGCTCTTACAAAGTTCCTTGTAGCTATAGGACTTGTAGACAAAACTGAATCTCAACATCTCATTGGCAAAACAGCTTTACCTTCACTAGTGTGTGAAAATTAACACCTTCTTGCATCCCTGAGCTTTTTTTGCAATGATGCTGTAAAGCAAATGAATTAGCTTCAAAAGTAATTTTCCACTCCTGATTGGAATGGCTGATCACTGGCCATTGTGAGAGAGGCAACTTTGCGATTATATCACACTTTTCATGTGGGAGAAAAGTAATTTTATTGCCCACCATTCTTCAGGCATGAGAATAATTATTCTGTCATTTTACAACACTATTCCAAACATACCTCTTATAGGCAGTCAACTTCCGGAGGTCAATATGTTAAAGCATAGGTGGGTCAAACCCCATGGCTCAGTTGTTGATGCTACACTGATGCGAAAAGAATGGGTACCGAATTAAACACCCTTGAGCCTAAGGTTGGCCAAAGCCTTGGATGCCACAGACCAAAACTGAAATTTCATCAGGGAAGTGAGGTTATTCTGTCAAAAAAAAGGGAGCCAGGCATCCCACTCCTTAAAGCAGTATACTTAATCAGGGCCCATACAGGGTAAAGATCTAGAACTGAACATGGACCCAGTGAAACAATACTGTCTTTTCCTTTTTGATCCATTTTAGGCCTTCTAATGCAAAGCAATGCTGAATGGCTTGAAAGTTTCAAACCATTGGATAACAGTGCCTTATCAGATTGATTGTTTTTGAAAGCTAAAACCAATTCAGTAATATGCAACATCCCAAAGAAGGCAGTTAGTGCTGCAGCATGAAAGAGAATGGCTTCAAAATGTGAAAAACAAAGTAATCCCCATTATTGTTTTAAACCTTTAAGTATTTCAGGTGTAATGTGCATGTATTTATCAATCAAAGCCCCACTCATTCTGGCCCACCCCTTCCAGTGTTTTCTGAATTCTAAAATCACCTGTATTGTCTGCAATGCCTTGGGACTTAGCCACAAAAGCTAAGGCAGAAAGCTTGTTCTGAATGGATTGTGATGTGAGGCCTTTATGGTGCAAATATACACAAAATTTTAAACAATCGTATATCAGGATAGGCCAAGTGGGCAAAGACAAGTGTCAAGCTGAAACTGTTGAAAAACCTGACACATTTTCTTATAGTTAGATCGAGTATTACAAGACAGTGATGCACTGACCTTTACCACCTCACCCCTCCAAGACTCCAAAGGTGTTCTGGCATCACAACTAGATTGAGATCTGCCTCCGGTGCCAGCTGTTTGAAACCACACACATGTTGGTGTGAAAGGGAATCAGTGATGTTATTGTTAGCACGGGGAATATGAAAAGCAGTGAAGAGAATATTATGGGCCAAACACTTCAAGACAAAAACCCTGACCAGGTGCATTATACGGGGCAACCTAGAAGTCATGTGGTTGATCACTTGAATCATTGCTAAGTTGTCACACCAAAAATGGATGAATGAGTTAGAAAACTGATCCATCCAAATGTGTATTGCCACAACTGTAGGGAGAAAAAATCCAGAAAGGTTAAATCTGCAGTCAATCCAACTTGCTTCCATGTCTGGGGCCATGTCTGGGCATGCCACTGTCCATTAAAGTATACCCCAAAACCTAAAGAGCCAGCAACATTAGATGACATTTGCAAAGCCCCATGTAAGTGCAAAATCTTGTGCCAAAAAGAGATACCATTAAGGAATACAGGAAGGCCAGCCACACATGTAAATCCTCTTTAATATCAGTGGTAATTCTAATCCTGTGATGTGGCTGTATTATGCCCACTATAGAAAAGCACAGGTGCCTGAGGAATACTTTGCCTGGGGCAACCACTCTGCAAGCAAAATTGAGGTGGCTGATTAATTGCTGGAATTCTTTAAGGGTGGCTTTTTGAATCTCCAAAAATTTGGTTATCTGTGTCCTGAGTTGAACTAGCTTGTCCATCAGAAGCCTAGAACACTGATGCATAGTCTTAATTTCCATGCCTAAGAAGTTTAAATAAGTAGTGGGACCCTCAGTTTTCTCATGGGCAAAGAGAACACCTAAAATTAACTGAAAGCAAGGTAAATTGGTGCATGAGAAAAATGCATTGGCCTATTCTGGCTCAGTCCATGAACAAGAAATCATCCAAATAATGGACCACACCATGGTAATCCTGACTGTAATTTGACTGCCCATTCCAAAAAGGTGCAAAATGTTTCAAAGGCCGAGCAAGAAACAGCAACCCATGGGGATGGCTTGACCATGTAATATTCTCCCTCAAAAGAAAAAAACCTAATAATCCAAAATCATGTGGGTGCACTGGTAACAACCTGAAAGCTGACTTAATATCACATTTACCAAGATTGGTGGCCAGGCCCTACTACGAACCAACTCCAATGCAGAATCAAAGGAAGTATACTTGACAGTCCAGAGTGCCTGAGGTATGGTGTCATTTACTGATCCCCCATGAGGGTAGGATAAATGGTGTGTCAATCTAAATTCTTCAGGTATTTTCATGGGAACTATTCCCAAAGGGAAAAATCTAAAATTGGGAAGGTGGGGGATAAAAATGGGCCAAGTACCCAGGCCTCAGCCACCTCTTTTTGAACCTTTCCTGCACAATAACTTCTGCACCTTGAACAGAATATAAATTTTTAGAATAGTAGGGCCTTTTTTTTGCCCACAAAAGTAAGTGCGAAAACCTTCCTTGAAGCCGTCATACAAATAAGATGTAGCTTTCTATTAGGATAAATTAACAACAGTTTAGCTAAATAAGCAAATTTAATGGGGCTGGGTCCCTTTTGCAGGTGTAGTGGGGGGTCCTATTCTCTTTTTGGTAGAGCAGTCCTTGAAACCAGCTGATGTCTTAGTCTTTGGGCAGTGGCAAAACAAATGTGAGCCTTTGCAGATAGAGCAGTCATGCTGGAATTTACAAGGGTGTCTATTGCAAGACCTATATACAGCTAAGTCCCAACAAATTCTGGACTGGTCTGGAGAAGCCGATTGGCTCCTCGGTGTTAAAGGTGATTGGGACTTCTGTACCATGTGACCACTGTGATACCTTTCACCTGGAAGAAACTGAGCTGGGGTCATCAAGTGCATCCATAACTAAGAGTGCACCTGGTCCCTGAGAAGGGATGGAGACCTAGCAACCTTCATACTAAAGGCTTCATCATATCGGAGCCAAGCAAAGCCCGCAAAGTCTGAGTAGGCTCTGTGGACAATATCCATATAATGGAACAGGGAATATGCCCTGGCTGGCTGTATCCTTGCAATGATTCTCGCATAAATAAACATGCCAGAAAGCCAGTTGCACCCATTCCTACCGACCTTCTGTTTGCGTACTTTATCCTTTTTTTTTTATCCATGTTTTTCCAGTCTTTCTTTTCAATTTCTCTATAAAGAACCAAACAGCTATCGACAAATTCACCCTTTAGGATTTTTTGTATTGTGGCAGGGGTCAGGTGTTCTCCCAATACCGAGTTTAAGTCCCCTTCAGGAATGGTTGTATATGAGGTGACATCGTTTAACTGAGGAAAAGGTAGACCTCCCAAAAATAGAGGAGGTCCAGATATGGGCACCATGGTATTAGATTGGGCAGCCATAACTGGGGGAGTGGATGTCTGAGAAATTGGAGGATGAAGAGCTGGTGATGTATGCACAGCTCCCTGTAAGCCAAAGGGGGCCAAGGTACCAGGGGTTGTAAATTTCAACATTCAAAGGATGGTTTGTGGAAGGTTGGATCCAAGCAGTATTCCAAGCACCCCAAGGCCAAGTCACCATAATAAGCCTATGGAGAAGGATAATATGAAGGGGGACACATAACGAGTGACCCTGCTGCAGCTGGAGCAGCTGTTGAAGCTGGTGCAGCCGAGGTCATAGAGGATGCAGAATGTTTGGGTTCACTAGGGAATGAGTAGCCTTTTCTTCCATGACCACATCTCTGTATTGATCTTGATAAGTTCTATCAAAGGCCTCTAGGCAAGAAAGAACCATAGAATTAAACATATCATCATCTACCGTATTAACATTGTGTTGCTTAGATTTCTGGAGACCAGCATGGAGTTTCTCAAGCTTTTCAAATTTGGACAGGATAGCAGCCCTAGCCACAATGTCGCTTTCATCACTAGATGAATCGGAGGAAACTGGTATCAGTCTCCTGGTCATTGTCTTCTTGGCTGGGGCTTTTCCTTTTCCAGAACCACACTACTGGGCAGGCCAAGTGCCACCAGAAATGTACTGAAGGAAAATACGGCAGCTATCAGGGGAGGGGAGGGGAGGGTGGAAGAGCCAAAGTGGCAAGCTACTGAGGACCTGGGGAAGACCCACCAACTCTGCCAAAAAGCAACTGGGCGAGGAGCCCTACAGCTGTCCACAGAGAAAAATAGTTCCCACCTGGCTTGTGGGACCCCAACAAGTAGCGAACAGCAACTGGTAGCTGCATGGGCAAAGTGCCCAGATCTGCAAAATGCTGGCCAGCAAACACATCCTCCCTGAGCCCAAGAGGCAATAATAATAATAATAATAATAATATAATAACATTTTATTTATATCCCGCCTTAAGCCAAGGCTATCCAGGCAGCTTACAATCTAAAATACAATCCTATACAATACAAATATCAAGGAGTGGGGTATTGGAAGATGAAACTCGATACTATCTTGGGTAAGAAAGTTGAACAAAAAAATAACAAAAAGAAAATGTGAAGAATTTGCATTTAATAATAAATCAGGTAAATGGTTGGGAAATAGACTAAAAAAAATTTTTTTGGTTCGAATATAATTATGGAAATAAATGACAATGAAGGCAGTGCTACTTCTCAGGAAGATATTCAAAAAAAATTCATGCATATTTCTCAAACATATACCAAAGAGATATAAATGAACATAAAGACTTTAAGACCTTTCAAGGCTTCTTAAATAATTTGGACTATATGAAGCTCGCTGACATTGATAGAGATTTCTTGAATGAAGATATTTCAGTTAAAGAAATTGAAGAGACCATTAAGAAATTGAAACTGAAAAAATCACTGGGACCAGATGGTTTTACATCTGAATATTATGTAAAGATGTCAATGGAGTTAATAGAACCATTAAGACACTTATTTAATGAAATAATTAAAAATGGGGTCCCAGATTCATGGAAACAGGCAGATATTGTGCTTATTCCAAAAGAAGGGAAAGACACTACCAGTTTAGAAAATTTTAGACCAATCTCACTAACAAATATTGATTACAAGATATTTACAAGTATTTTGACTAATAGGTTAAAGGTGGTATTAAACCATAGAATTCATGAAGATCAAGCCGGCTTTTTGCCACAAAGACAGATCCGACAAAATGTGAGAACAGTCATTGATCTAATGGAATATTATGAACGTAACAATCAGAAAAAATTGGCAATGTTTCTTTTGGATGCACATAAGGTGTTTGACTCAGTGAGATGGGACACTATGATAATGATTTTCGAATATTTGAAATTTGGAAATAAATTTATCAGTTGGATTAAAAGTATATATTCCAAACAAAAAGCAAGACTAATTATTAATGGTGAAAAAACAAAAAAAAATCAATGTCAACTGACGGGTAAGACAAGGATGCCCCATATCACCATTATTATTTCTAATAGTTGTAGAACTCTTGAATAATAGGATAAGATTAGAGGCTAAAATTAAAGGCCCAAAAATAAAAGGCTCAGATTTCAAAATAAAGGCTTATGCTGATGATCTTATAATATTTCTAGAGGACCCAATGGTATAGAGTTGGTGATGTCTATTATGGAAGATTCTGGGATATTATGGGAAATTTACTGGCTTTAAGCTAAATAAGGACAAATCAGTGATAATTATGAAAAATCTAACTAAGCTGGAAGAAGAAATGCTGGAACAGAAATCACAGTGTAGAGTGGTTAAAAAAGCTAAATATTTGGGCATCTATATTTCTAATAGAAACACTGACCTCTATGACCTGAATTATGGAAAGTTATGGAATGACATCAAGAAAGATCTGGTAAGGTGGTCCTGACTGAAACTATCACTTTTTGGAAGAATTTCTGCAATTAAAATGAGTGTTTTTAACTTAAACTTATTTTCCTCTTTGCTAACCTCCCTATTATATATAACCGCAAGCCTTTCTCTATGTGGAATAGGGAATTAAAGAGATTCATCTGGGAGGGGAAGAAACCATGCATTATATGGAAGACTTTGATTGACAGTAGAAAAAATGGTGGCTGTGATTTACTGGACTTGGAGACATATTTTCAGGCTTGTGCCCTTGTATGGATCCAAGAGTAGATTCAAAGAAAAAATAAAAGATTACTTGACCTAGAAGGGCATGATATGAGATTTGGATGGCACCCGTACTTTGGTATGACAAAGCCAAGGTACACCAAGATTTCTGTCATCATATTTTAAGGAAAGCATTATTAAAAATGTGGGGAAAAACAAAGGAGAGTTTTTATAGAGGTTTGCCGGGATTACTATCCCCTCAAGAAGCTTTGCTTGGTAGATTTAGACATCCAAAACAATGGTTAAAAGATGAAGAAATAACATCTTTAAATAAGAGGACTGGGACCTTAAAATTAAAGAATCTTACTAGTATACAAAATAAAGATACAGAGCTTTCTTGGTTCCAATATCATCAAATCAAGAATATCTTTAAACATGATATAAAGCAATTTGGAATTTACCTAGATAAAAATGAAATAGATAATATCATTCTTCAGGAGAAACCAAAGCAAATTGCCAACTTGTATAGAGTATTATTACAAAGGAAGTTAGAAGAAGAGGTGATTAAAGATGGTATGCTGCGATGGGCAAAGGATCTAAGGAAGGATATTCCACTGGAAAATTGGACAAAAGCAAGATTTCTTACATATAAATTTACGGTTAACCAACTATTGAGAGAAAACTACTTTAAAATGGAGACAAGGTGGCACCTTACTCCAGCTAGACTAGCCAAAATGTATAAAAGTAATAAACACACCTGTTGGAAATGTCATAAAGAATATAGAACATGGTTACATATGTGGTGGACTTGTCCCAAATTGGAAGAGTTCTGGAAATCTGTTCATGAAACTATTTGTGAAATTCTGAATATGTCATTGGATTATACATCTGAATTAAATCTATTGAATATGCTTCAGCAGGGAAAGGATCAAGAAAGAAAAAATACATGGAAGCTTCTTTTGAATATGGTCACTGTAGCTAGAATTCTAATTGCTAGCCATTGGAAATCAGAAGCAATACCTTCCATCGATAGATGGTTACACAGACTGATAGAAATCGCAGAATTGGACAAAAGAGAGGACTTTGTAGGTGGAAAGCTAACTTGTGAGTCACATGTTAAATGGAGAACACTATATAACTATTGTGAAAAAAGATGGGGATTATAATATTTTTTGACCCTTTAAAAACAAGGAAATTCATAAGGAAAACATCTATGTAATTGTTTATTTGTGTGAGATAACCCTGAATCGTTATATGGATGTAGAAGTTTAAAAGTGTATAATATATAAAACAACATATAAATATTGATATGTCGTGATTAGAGATAATATTTAGAGTAACTCTTCTGTATAATTTTGTTTGTATAGCTTAGGAAGTTTTGTTGATGTGTTGTATGTTATGTGTTGAAAATGATTTATGTCTTTATGTTTTGTAATTGTTTCTATGTAAGTGTGAATATTAATTAATAAATATTCTTTAAAAAAAGATTTGTTGCTTGGTAAATCCTTACTTTTGTTAGAATTATGGATACATTAAACATGCAAGTATTTTAAAATACAATTGACTAATATTATGTGTAATTTAAAAATACAGACACACATGTTTTGCTAATGGGGCAAATATTGGAAGTGACAGGGTAGAACTCAGTTCATCCTAAAAGATTGTGTGAGATACAGGAAGGAGAAGAAAAGCAGAAAAAAGAGGAAGATTGCTTCAGGTTTTAAAGCCTGTTCTTTTACCTGCTCTTACCAAAGTTGGCCTTCTTTCTAATCCTACAAAGATGTTGAGTGCTGTTGATGTCAGTTTCTCCTCTTTCTGATGATCCTCTTCTCTTTCTTCTTAGAATATATATTTTGGAGAAGCTGAGAAAATACGACACTCTGCATCTTCACCTTAGAGAGAATTGGGGATTCATTTTTCCTATCCCAACGTATTTTCCACAATGTGTAGCAGCTTTATTATTTTTCAAAGTGAAGTGGCTCAGTGTGATTATATTTCAAACTAAAGTGTATTCTTCCAGGGATTCTCTATTATCAGCTGTTGTACCTTCACATTCTACCAATAACATCTCACCCCATAATGTATATTTTTTATGCCTGCATTTTTCTGTAATGCCCACCCTGCATAAATTCTCTTTCTGGTTGAAAGAACCAGGTTTCATGACCTCATGGCACAATAATTCAGGTGAGGTTTGGGGGGGAAAAAACAGCAAAATTGAGACTGAGAGATTTTCACATCTCTATATGCATGGCATAGATTTGGGGTATATGGAATCATGTTGAGGCTGTTAAAAGACATGCCCTGATACTTGTTTCTCTGTTCTCCAGAGAGCTCAAATATTACAACTGTGGAAAATGTTGCCAAATTAGTTTTTTTTTTTCCAAGCAAAAGAGAAACATTTCTCAACTCCTACCCACCTATTTCTCTGTACCCTGCCTTGTGTGCTGAGACAGTTTACAGATGGCTTCTGTTCTCCTTTTGGAACAATGCCTGAAAAAAAAAATGAGTTTTTTTGTTTTTGTTTTTTGACATGTCTGAAAATGCTGACAAAAAAATCTCCAAAAAGGGAAAATAAATTCTGTACGAGCAAAAGGAAGTTTGCTTTGGTGTCTATTTACAGCAAGTGTTGGGTAGGACTTAAACTTGGTAGGACTTAATCCCAGGTAACGGTGCATCAGACTGAGGTGAAACTAGAATTTTCTCTACCAAACCACTAGCTGAAGCATAGATGAGCTGTGAGATATGTGTTGTTTTACAGATTCCAAAACTATATGTAGAATAGTGGCTCATTTGTTGGCAGGAACCTCATAGAAGAATGATGCTTGTTGTAAAAGTGATGCAGAAACAGAAAGTCCACACTGTGATATGCTGGTGTTTGCATAAGTGTAAATTGCTAATTATATATACAGATGTCTGTTTTTGCATTATAGGTATGTCAACAAGTGTTCTGTCGACTTTTGGTTTAGTATGTGTTCAACTAAATTCCATCCCCCTGAAGAAAGAAATCTGTAATTTTAACCACCCATGCAGGATGGGAAATGAATAGTAAATCCAAGATTTTATAGCACAGTTGAGTGACAGCTTTTGGATAGAGAGTGGAAGAACAGGCCATTTAGTCCTTAACCTGGCAGGCATGACACTTCTTCTAATGTAAAAGTTAGCATTAATCTTGGCTGTTGCTTTGATCTGAAATTCTACAATGTGTCTGAATTGTTCTTTTGTACCCTCCAACTCACTTTAAATTGTTCCTCTTACAGCTTTTTGCAAGTGATTTTCCAAAACAAAATAGAAATACTTTCTGTTTCTTGTCCCCTCATGACATTGATCTTTTCTATGCAGGCTATGATGTTCATGTGCTCTATTTCAACATTTTCAGCATGGCTAGACTCAAGTCATGTCTACTTTTTTCTACTTGTGACAAGTTTTAAAAGTTACCTCTTGTACTGCTTCCTCTTTGCTATGTGATTCCCTCTCTGAAAGTGCAGAGGTAAGATTGACTACTGTCTACTGCAGCATTAATGCTAAAAGGTTCCTGCGACATATTATTCTAACAATGATAGAGTTCTGCTGGCAGCTTGTAACTTAATACTTTTCATTTCAAAATAATCTCCAGTGAAAATGGCTGAGGTGTATCTAGATCAAAATGTTAAACAATGGATAACCTCCTGCTTTCCAGCACATAAACTTTAAAGATTAAAAATATATGCTCCCCACCACCACCACCACTACAAAGCAGCAGTATCATTAAAGTAAGTTCAGAAAGCAGGTCAGGTGCTTTATCTCATTATACTTTCCAGAGTTGAAATGCTTGTGCATGATTTGGGACCATTTTATTTTCCAGAAAGAACAATACATTAGGCAAACAACAGTGGAATGGTTCAAAGTGATGTTTATCTGTTTTACTTTTGTGCTCAGCCAGAGCATCTGCTGTGTGCTTTCAAGGATGCATTGCAATCATCAATATAATAATGTCTTATTCCTTTTATTCATAACATTCATCTGGTTAACATGCACGAGAAGCTGTGTTGGCCGTTTAGCAAATTCAAACAAACATCTACTAAACAGTGATACCTTTATTGGCCTCACAGGAATGGAGACAGTTTGGATTGCAAGAGAGGAGTCCTTGTTGAGATGCAAATTGATTTTAAATTTCCTGGACTTTGCAAATCTCCCAATTGTCACATGGCCAGAAGGAGAAGGATCCAGCTGCAAGAGATTGCCCTCCCCATACCATCTTACTAACATCTCCAATTTTTCTCCTGTTTGGTTTGTAATATCTTGCCTGATGAAGAAGCCAGTTGAGCTTCGAAAGCTTGCAACCAGTGTATTATGCATTTCAGTTGACCAATAAAGGTATCACTGTTTGGTGGATTTTTTTAAATTCATCTTGATAGTTTACATATCTTACATAATGGCTTTGGTATCTCCCCTTACATAAGCAATACGCACATATAACAGAACCAGTGAGAAGGAACAACTGAAGTGTAAAAAATCATTCACATTGTTCAACTCATGAACAGGTGCCCCTTTCCAAACAATATCCATACAAATAGCTATAATTGCTGTAAACCTGAGCTGTTCCAACAAAGTAAACAGCTTTTGCTCTAGAAGTGGGCACACTGTTCTACTCACATTTGCTTCTCAAAATACTCAAAATAGCTGCAAAATATGCAGATGTTTTTTCTTTTTCTTTAAAGTAATCTTCCTACAGTGTTCTGTTGTGGTTATGGAAGGGAGTTCAATGGGAAGTCAACAGAATGGAAAAATCAAGAGTCCTGCCATTCTCAATGGTGGCTTCTGTTGCACCTCAGTAGAGAGCAAAATTGGACCTCTAGTGTAAAGCAACATTATATTCCATTCCTATAAGGATCCTTTGCACCGGCACAAAGGACACGAGATGCCTCTTTTTGGGTATAAACAGGCCACAACTTTTATTTTGCTGTACAAGGTCTATTTATGAACATTTTCAATTAAACACCTAATACTCTGTCACATGTGTATGTGAAGGTGTAACAACCCAAGTGGGTGGTCCCTCACATCATGTGACAAAGCATGTAAATAAATAACAACAAACAAATTTTACCCCTCCCAACTGGAAATGACATCATATTTCATTATATGATGTCATTAACTTAATGACATCATGCACCTAGCTGCTTAAGTCACTTCCCTTAATTTAATTTAGCCAAATTCACCCAAATTAAATTTAATTAGCCAATTATTTCCATGTGGGGAGGAGGTCATTACCCACCCCCACTATTATTAGAACCATAATCTCCAATTTAGACCCTGGATACCCCAGTTGTGACAAACCTACCATTGACAATATGAACCAGTAACTTTAGAGAAATGAATAAAGTTGACAAGTATGACAGGAATAGATCATTTCTGTTCCATGACCCAAACCCAACAATCTAATACACATTAATCTCAGGGAGGGTGTAAAAACCCAGGGGAACAGCCCTGGAAAAAATTCCCTCCTGGCCCCCGAAGGTGACCAGCCTAAGCCTGAGAGTAGCTTAATACTGAGTCTTAATTAGGGTGGGTGGGTTGGGTCGCTCAGCTACAGCTCTAAAATGGCTGCCACCATGTGGCAGCGCAGGGATATGTAGCCAAAAATCCCTCAGGAAATCTCGCGATGGCATAAGCACCACGAAATTTCCCAGCATGCCTTGAGGCAACTTAAACAACACCTAATTGGTCAGGTGCACAGGAATTAAGGTGGGAATTCCTGCGCGCTTAGCCAACCAGGCGTCTCCTGTCCTAAAATGGCCGGCGCAACAAGAAACCCCTCCCGACAAGTTGGGGGGGTGTCTTTTCAGTGGCAAAGGGGATATGTGTCACCAGGAATGACCACAATACACCCAGCTGGAAGAAAAAAGGCACAACTTTATTGAATGCAGCTGACAGATAGGGTTGGCCCGAAATGCATAAGGTCTGGATCTAGCATTGACCAGCCCCCTGTAGATCGATGAACCAAGTTCCCTGGTCATGGTCAAGCTTCGGGGTGACAAAGGGGTAACCAGCTGATTGCATGTTTGCATCCCTGTAAGCTGCTTGAGCACATATTCACATCTCTACCCCCTGTCACGGGGGGATACTGATCCAGTGTTGCCCCTGCAATGACAACACCGCAATGTTCTCAGCACCCCCAGGTCCCTGGTGGACTCCTGATCCAGTGCTCCACAGCACAGGAAACCATGCCCACCAGATCCAAGACCTATGCTATCACCACCAAAGGCCAGGCCCACCCTCAGGGCCCACCTTCCACCAACCCTATATAGCTGTAGATCACCCTTGAAAAGGGCCCCTCCCCGAAACACCACCAGGCAGCCCAGAACAAGAGTCCATTGTCAGGCAGATGTAACCAGCAAATGCCCCAGATTTCCACCTGCCCATCTTTTTTATTGAGTCCATTGGTATGCTGCAACCCACCACCGCTGCGGTGGCCCCAATGCAGAATGAGTGTCCCCCAAAGTCCTTTGCAGGAAGCCCAGCACTCTGTAAGGCCAAACAAAGAACCGACCCCACCTGGAACCGGGTCAACAGGGTGCCATCCTCATGGGTAAATAGTGGGCCATCCGACTGTGACCAGGATGCCAAGAATTTGCATAAAGTCCAGACAGGGCATAGGTGGCAGCCTCATAGTTTTTGTAGATGATGGAGGTGCCCTTTCCAAGCTGGTCACACTTTGACCTGCAGAGAACTAGACAGTGTTTCCCACAAAAGAAACATCTCCCCTCTGGAGTGCCCATTTTGAGCTGTCCATCTTGGAAGAGAGAATGAGCTCACACACCCGTAGTGCCCCAGAGAATGCAGTTACAAAGGCTGCTCTGAACAGGTGAACCTTAGCTCTGAAGTCACAAACTCAGGGCCTATACAGACTGCCAGAAATAACGCAGCTTGAGACCACTTTAACTGTCCTGGCTCAGTGCTAAGGAATCATGGGATCAGTAGTTTATTGAGGCACCAGAACTCTCTGAGAGAGAAGGCCCAATGTTTCAGAAAAAACAACAACAACAATTCCCATGATACCCTAGCATTAAGCCAGGACAGTTAAAGTAGTCTTAAACTGCATTATTTCTGGTAGTCTGTATAGGCCTTCAGTCAAGATGTGCAAAGCAGCTTGAAGCAAATAGGTCTCCTGCCATACACCCCATCTCCTACTGCTCTTTTCCAGCCCTCTATCATCCTCCTGACAATGAAGCTTGACCCCCCCCCCCCATACACACACCTTGGAGAAGAAAGAAAATACCAGCCAGGTGAACTGCCATAGTTTGCAGAGCTGTCCCTTCCACCCTCAACCAGACAAAAAACTGCAGGACAGTGTGAAACCATATAGGCCAGTGGGGTCAGAGGCCGCCCACCTCAAAGAAGGCATATAACTTGGCGACAACTCTTCTGTAGGCTCTGAGGGCAGCTGGGGCCAGTGAGGAAGATTTCACAACAGGTTTCCAACCTCCCACAGTTCCTCTGGGAAGGGTGTGGGTGAAGGGTATGTTCCAGGTGTCAGTAGCCAGAACCTGACCTCCTGAAAATGAGAAAGAGGGTCTGCAATGTTATTTATGAAGCCAGGCATGAAATGAGCCTTGAATGTGATGTTTTTGAGGAGACACAAGAGCACAAAATGGTGCACCGGGAGCATGACCCTCTCAGACTTGCATGTTTGGCAGTTAAGGATCCTGACAACCGACTGGCTGAACTGCTACAGCCTGGTCAGGAGCCAAGCTGTGCTGCTGGGGGGGGTCATGCTGCTGAGCTGATTGCTGCCGCTCTGCTTCCCCCGGCTCCAATGGGAGCCATATAGTGCTATGTTAGTACCAGTTCACTCAGGAGCCACTTGTGCTGCTGGTAGCTCTGGCAAAAGCCGAGTAAAAATGAAATTGGCCACCAGCACCACTTGGCCTTAAATAGACCTGGAAGCCCAGAAGTCCCACTTCTTCTGGCCTCTGCAACCCATCCCAGCACCTCCCCACCCTGGCACCAACCAATTAGGTGGCACTTCCACTCCCAGTGTATTCTGGAAGCTGTAGTCCAAGCCCGGGGCTGGAACTCTCACTCCCTTTCTAGCCCTGACAGCCAATCAGGACCCTGGAGGGCCGGCTTGGGCCTGCCACACAGAACACTGGGGTGGGGAAGCCAGCCTGGCATGATGCTTCCCACCTCCACAGCAACCTGGGCAGCCCGGTGAGTTACATGGCCTCATTTGTCAAATCAAAAGCCAAAACAAAACCTCTACAGAAATTAGCACAGTTGATCCTTCTTGATTGTATTCCCTCTGGTTTTATTTTTCACTTTTTTCATTAGTTGGGATAGAGAAAACATTGCTATTGAAAAACTCCTGAGGAATTCAAGGAACAGTATGGATTATAAATCTACCAGGACATCACAACTGTGTGATACATTATTTTATTTTATTCAGAATCCTGTGCCTGTCAAAACAAGCTGTGAAACTTGGGCATATTTTTTTCATTCTTTTAATATTATATTTTAAAAATGAAAGTAACAAAGACAATTAATGATCTCCACTGATATTTATTGCCATTTCTTCATTAGATTTGTATCCCACCTTGTCTTGACTAAGGTCAAAGATAGCTGTCCTCTGACCCCTTTGCACAGAGTCCCTGCATTTCCTATCAGTGATTTATTGTGGCTGCCATACACCACTCTGGCTTCTTAATACAACAGGTCCTTCAAAGGGGCAATCTGTCTCTAACCCTTCTTAAAACCTTCCAGCATTCCATCCCTTCTCAGAGGCCTCAACTCCCAGAATTCTCTCTATGTGTCTCCTTGGCATCTATTTTTCTACATTTCTAACATAGATAGTTAAAATATATTGATTATTGAAACTTTTCTATCTCATTTTCTATATTATTTTAACAATATTTAGTCTCTGTATTCCTGCCCCTTCTTCCTCTTCTTCGCCTGAACTTTTGTGTATTGATTTTTCTTCTGCTGGTTGTTGTGCTTCTTGATCTGATGTCTCCTCTTCACTCTTCAACTCACCAGCTTCTTCTTCCATCTGATGCTCCACACTCCTGTTTTTCATTCTTGGTTTTTCTCAATATGACTTTTCCTGTTCTGTTCTTAATCTCCTTAAAAAATCTTCATCTTTCTGCATTGTATTAATTCTAAGTCTTCTCTATTTGTAAACCAAGAAAGCTCCCTCAATTCTTTCCCAGGAATATGGAATTTTTCTTTTCATGAGTTCATATGTAAGGAACTTATAATCTTGCCTTTTTCAAAAACAATCATAATGTAATGTTTTTAATTGTTTTAATTGTTTAATTGTTTTTTAAACTTTGTAAGTTTAATGTTTTATACTGTTTTAACTTGGACTGTTTTAGATTTGTTAGCTGCCTTGGTCCCTGTACTGGGAGGAAGGTGGGATATAAATAAATTGAATAATAATAATAATAATAATAATAATAATAATTCTATAAAGTAAAAGAAAGTAAGCACATAGAATGCTCTCAAAATACCCAAAGGCTTTGTTGTTGTTAGTAATCAGTGCTGAATTTACCCAATAATCAGCTTTAAAAATTATTTAAAGTGAAGGGTAACTTGCACAATTCCAATTGGAACTGCCAATTAGCAATAATGGAAAATGATGAGAATTGAGAGAGAGAGGATCATTTCCTTCCAGTAGTTCTAAATACACTGGTATAACCCAAATCTCCTCAACAGTGAGATCACAGATCACATTGCCTTATGGCTGTTATGCATGTTTTCTTTGGCAATGGCAGCATTAGGGACATCAGAATTTCCCTCTTCCCCTTTCTCTTTATCCTCTTTGTCTTTCTCTCAGTTAGCACTATTGCCCAGAAAGAGAGAAAAGTCATAATTTGTAGAGTTTTAATTCATTTTGTTTGATCTTTTCCAGTGACTAGTATGTCACTGGGGTGGGAGTGTCATCTCAAAATTGTGTCTGGAAATGCATCCCCCATGGTCCCCTTACTGTCATTACTGCATTGTTCTTCTCACTAAAATCATTAGTGACTTGTTGGCAATATGCACCACAGGTCCTTGACCTCATCCAAGACTTAGATTTGCCCTTGTGATTGTCACACAAACAGCACCAACACTTGCATTAGTGTCTTAGCATTTCAAAATCCAGACTTCTAGAACATAAGAAAATTAGTCAGAACACCCATACATAGAAACCAAAACCAGACTTCCAATCACTTCCAAAGCAAATTTGGGCCCCAAGAGTGGCAATGTGGCCTAGCATGGAGTCAAAAAATATCCCTGCCCTACCACAGTTACCTACTTTTTCCCTATATAGTTTTAAACATTTATAAAGTATGTAGAGGGCTCCTGAATAGGGCTCTAGACCAGTAGTTTTTCTTTACCATGGATTCCCTTTAATTATCATAATAATAATAATAATAATAATAATAATATGTTTTATTTATATACCGCCCCAATGGAGAACCAATCTAGGCGGTGAACAATAAAATTTGTAAATTACAAGCAGGTTAAAACAACAACAATCCTTCCCCCCCAAAAAAACATTATTAAATCAGTTACATTTAAAACAACTGCACTTAAGCAGTAATTGATCTAAAAACCGAACATAATTAACAACAACAACTGATAACACATATTTTAGCTACAGTGCAATAATCCCCCGCGGATCTACTTGCGGGAATTGAAATGAGTACTATAAAGTACCTAACTTCGGAGGGTCCCAGGCTAGCTTTCTAGTCCGGAAAGGCCTGCCGGAAGAGATCCATCTTGACAGCCTTTTTAAAGCTATGCAAAGATGTTAATTGACGGATCTCATCCAGCAGGCCGTTCCAGAGTCTGGGAGCGACAATAGAAAAAGCCCTCTGGGAGGTCGCCGCAAGCCTAGCTCTTTGAGGCTGCAGCAAGTTCCTCCCAGAGGATCGGAGGGCACGGGGAGGATTATATGGGAGGAGGCGGTCTCTGAGATAGTTTGGGCCCAAGCCATTTAGGGCTTTAAAGGTAATAACCAACACCTTATACTGGGCCCGGAAACCAATAGGCAGCCAGTGGAGGGACCTCAACACCGGAGTGATGTGATTCCTCCTAGATGTCCCAGATAACAACCTGGCCACCATATTCTGCACTAACTGCAGTTTCTGAGTCAGGTACAAGGGTAGCCCCATGTACAGCGCATTACAGAAGTCGAGGCGTGAGGTTACCAGTGCGTGAACAACAGTCTCAAGGTTCCTTACTTCCAGGAAAGGGCGCAGTTGGCGTATCAGCCGACTCTGTTGCCACAGACCACCAAGACTTAACTTAAGATTTTAAACCTTAAAGGAATCCACAACCCACCCAGGTATCATTTTTTGAGTGGGAAGAGGAAGTAGATTTTAGAAGCCTGACTTCTCAAGGAGGGATGGGACTTAAACTGGCTTATTTGTTTTTGATGTTTTGATATGTTGTACGCTGCCCGATTGCTTGACAGAGGGGCGGGATATAAATAAAAATTATTATTATTATTATTATTATTATTATTATTATTATACATCTAATAATAATAATAATAATAATAATAATAATAATAATAATAATAATTTATTTACACCCCACCCCTCTGAGCACAGTCGGGGTGGCTAACAACAATTAAGAATACATAAAATACAAATGTCTATTTAAAGTTGCTCATCAAGGGTCTTCAAATTGGGAGAGAAAGGGGAAATAAGTAAAGCAGACATATCTTAACTTATTTTACATATCTTAACCAAATTGGGTATGGAGAATGCCTGTGATCTCCAGAAGAAGCTTATTCATTGGTGAGTGTGTGAATGTGCATCTGTCTATCTTTTGTCTTCATAAGTGTCATTTGAATAATTTTTAATTCCATGAGAAACATTTATATTCAAATAGGTTTTAATGGTTTGAAATATTGCAGCAAAATTTTATACAAATGATGTTCAACACCAGCAAAAGATTCCTGCTCTTTGAGATCAATGTATGACCATTCATCTGTCTGACTGTCTGTCATTTTTTAAGTGTAAGAGTTCATAACATTTTTTTAAGCCTTCGCAGACCCCTGTGATGACATTATGATTGCCCCAGTGGTCCACTGAGCATGTTAACAACTGCTGCTTTAGATAGTCCAGCAGTGTTCCTGCACTGTCAATAGGTGCAGGGGGTGGGGCTTCTGGCAGGGCTTCCTGGGAACCGATTTCCAGGGTGGGGCTTCTGAGAACAGTGTGTGCTCCCTCTCCCCATGCCAGCACATCCTTTTCCTGATGAAGAAAAGGACAGGACCACAGAAGGGAGGCAGAGCAGCGCATTCACAGGGGGATGGAGCAAATGCATATGCACACACAGATGACAAAGTAGTGCATGTGCAGATGATGGAGCAGCATGCATGGAGGGATGAAGGGATGTGTGCAGGACAGAGTGGTGTACATGTGTGGGGGTGATGGGGAGTGCACATGGGGGATGAAGCGGTGCACACAGGGGACAGAGCATGGGAGATGGTGCAGGGGGGCTAACTGGGTGTCACCTTCTGGCATGTCACCCAGTGTGGGCCGCAACCCCTTCACTCCCCTCCACTTCATGAGTCCATTATTTTGAATTATCTGACTCCCTTTGTTTCCAATTACAAAATTCTCTTTGTAAGCATGTGGTGTTTCTGTGTGTCTATACTTGTATGTTCACTTTAACTTGGTAATCAGGAGTCCCTGAGTCACAAATACTGTTTCACATGGTTAAGCCAGCCAGGCCTCCATACTTGTTGTACTGTTAACAAAAACAAAAAGTCCCATTCATATACCAGACTTTCTTTAAAATGTATTAATTGAGTTAGCTTCTTGTTATAATATGCTGGTTATAGAGTTCAGAGATTCATGACTGTAATGATTCCTTTGAACAAAATGTGTGACTTTGAGCACCTTGCAAATAAATAGAATTCATTTACTATGCAGCATATTTTTATTATTTTTCTAATTCATAGGAGACTGTAAGGGGAATATTAAAAGGAACTGAACTTGTAACAAATAAAGATGTATTAATTAAAAGATAAGTAATTATGTCAGAGTAAAGTGTGGGATGCTGTAATCTCTATATTAACCAAGACTTTCAGTTTAATTAAAAGCACTTAGGATCATAAAATGTTAATGTTATGTACTACTGATACAGTGATAAATAATGGTGTGACATAATATAAGGTACATCACCAGAGTTCTAAAAGGCTATAATTTAGAAAGGCTGCTTTAAAAAAGAGGACACCATTTTGTTTCAGGTTAAGTCTTCCCTTAAATCAGGGGATGCATATGGCTCCCATGAGAACATTTTGTGGCTTCCAAATTGTCTTCCATGCCCTTTTCCTAGCAAAATGGAGGAGGAGAAGGAGCAGGGAAGAAGTTCTCATGCAACTTTCTAGGAATTGAATTTGTCTTCTGAATAGGTTACAGTGTCCCATAGCACTATTGACATATATTCTCCCTCCCAATTTTCAAAAGAAGAAATGGAATTCTTGACACTTTCATTTTTGTTTTTTCTTCATTTTTGGCCCTTTTCAGATGCTCCCAGAACAGAATATTAGCTTCTGGATCTAGCAAGATGACCCACTCTGTTTCACAGGAATGTACCTAGAACTGTTCTACCAACTCATAACAAAGACAACAAACCGTTTATAAGTGAAGTAAAGGGGATCTGTAAGTCTGTTGTGCTGGGATCACAAAATACTATGTCAAATAGGATTGACAACAAAGTAGGAGATAAGAAGTTATCTTGGTTGCAATTCCATATGTAGAGAAAGGACCCTTCTTCAGAATTCCCCTACCCCACAATGTGTGTGTGCACTTGGAGGTCAGGGAAGGGCCACTATGTCTGCCAAATGCAGGGCCCATGCTGTCAACTCATTCTGCCTTGTATGATAGTCACTGGTTGAAATACATCACCTGGGCAGGAGTTATGTTAGATGTTTTCTCAAGTATATGAGGTCATCTTATAAATGAGGCTATATGTATCTTCAGCTAGAAAACAATCTCTTGTAGGACAGATTTTGGGACCCAAATTATGGATTTTTACATTACATATGGATAAGTCAAGGGTGCCACCACTGCCACATCTCCACTGCTCCCTTCACCTCCAGAGAGACCATCCTGTAAAAGAAGCACCACCATCTGCACTACTTTCTCTGACCTGCCAGTGAACTCAGAGCTGCTGCTGCCATATCCCTAATGCTCCCTTCACTTCTCAGTACTCCATGAGGACAAATGCCAAAGGACCACTGCTGCTGCAAGATCCCTGGTATTCCCTTTGCCTCTTGGTACTCTCCTTTGAGGGGAAGTGCCAGGGCCACCTCTGTCACATCCCAAGTGCTCCCTCTCCCTTCCCCTTCCCCCTAAGTTTTGGCTCCTCAGCTCTAGCAGCAAGTGAACATTTTCTTCCACTTTCAAAACAGAGCACTTTCCCTTTCCCCAAAACACCTGTTCTGCTGTGCTAGCAAAATCAGCCCATTTACCTGAGCTTTTTCTTGAGTGACAGAGGATGTCTCAGGGAAAGGGAGAAGGGAATAAGTGTCTGCTTATCTGCTTTGTTTTAAAAGTGGCATAAACTTAATACTTGCTCCTTGAATGGAGAAGCCCAAACTGAGAGGGAAGGGGAAAGGAGAGAAGGGAAGGAGCCTCTCCTTAAGTCTTTCCTCTGCATAATAAATAAATATAGAAATTGGAGGAAATCCCAGAGACTCCTGCATTGAAATAGGGAGAGAGTGTGAGTGTAGGGAGTGTTTGTTTTTCTTTTATGGAAAGCTGTCCCTGGACAGACTAAGTTTTTCCTCTCAGTTTTGAATCAAAATTCAAAACTTGAGACCTGAAATGAAGCAGACTGGTTCCAAATTGGCTCAAGCAGCAGTGGCCTATTTTATGAATAGCTGTATTGGGGTTGAAATCAAATCTAGCATCTGTGCCCATACAGGTCTATGTTAGTATGATTGGAAACCACACAGAAGACATCTATTGTCCATAGTAAGCATTAACAGGAATGGTAGGGAGAATCAAGTAAGATACAGCACAAGTATGTGTTTGTGTGATGAGGCAAATTTGGCTAAAAAGACCTCTCCATCTCACAAAGGATGAAAAGAAGGGGATTGTAAATTCTGCTTATGCATAGGATCTTGGAATCAAAGCATTTGAATGGTTTCATTTCTAAAAATATAACAGAATTATAATTATAATGGGCATTATAACAGAACCAATAAAAGAGGTGTCCAGAGACTCTGTAGACTGTGTTACACTGGATCATTTTGAGTTTGTTAATACTGATGAAGTGGACAAGCTTCTTGGAAGTGTAAGGAAGAGAACATGCCCTCTTGAACCTTGCCCATCATGGCTGACAGTCCAGGGAGGTGATGCAGTAAAAATATTGTTACAACTCATCATTAATGCATCCATCAGGGAGGGGGAATTTCCATCTAGTTTTAAATCTTGAAAAAACCATCCCTTGATCCTTTGGTGAAAAATAATTACAGGCCGGTCTCTTTTTTACCATTCTTGGGCAAGGTGATCGAGAAGGCAGTTGCCTTTCAGCTACAGGTTGTCTTGGAAGAGGCTGACTATCTGGACCCATTTCAAACCGGCTACGGGATACAGAGTTGAGACTGCCATGGTTGCCTTAGTCGATGATCTCTGTCTGGGCATCGACAGGAGAAGTGTGACCCTGTTGGTGCTCTTGCACATCTCAGTGGCATTTGATACCATAGACCATGGTATCCTTCTGAAACGCCTGAGGGAGTTAGGTATTGGGGGCTCTGCCCTTCAGTGGTTCCGGTCCTACATCTCAGGCAGATTCCAGATGGTGATGCTGGGGGATAGTAGCTCTTCAAAAAGAGAGCTGACATCTGGCATCCCTCAGAGTGCCATTCTATCCCCCATGCTGTTTAACATTTACATGAAGCTGCTGCGTGAGATCATCCAGAGACATGGAGCATGGTGATATCAGTACGCTGATGACACCCAACTCTACTTCTCTATGTCTCTGACTGCTGCAGTGACTAAGGATGGCATTGCTCCTCATGTAGGGAGTACCTCATGTAGGGAGCTCTTCTTCCAAACTGTCTCTTCAAACAGTGGTACCACCCTAAAAAATCCTTCATGTTTCCAGCCTTAGGCTGAGACAATTACACTTCCCTCAAAACTCCTTCTCCCTCTTCTCCACTACCACCACTTCAACTGCTCCTACAACCCTGAACTCAAGTTCCTAAACTTTGTCACTTCCTCCTCCACACTTAAGGGGGGGGGGGGAGAGAGAGAAGATACCGACATTCCTTCACCACTATGCCACTCTCACAGGTACAGTCCTACTTACCACCCTTTTGTGGTGTCCACACCTCTTGAAGCAACATGTGGGTGTTTGCAAAGCATCTACACACAGATTTCTACATTGAAGACTTATTATAGGGAGAGATCAGAAATGGAGGGGGAAAAGGGAAGAAAAGGAGGTGAATGTGCTTCCCAGCAAAACATCAGCCCTTGAGAAAGTGTCATGATCCTATAAACCTGCCTTTATAGTCATTTGTGGAAAAATGCTTCAATCTCCTTCTTACTCCCTTCTTTATCAAAAGAGGAGGAGACCAAGATGGTGTTGAAATATTCTAGTCAATGTACAATGACAGCTTCTTCCAAAAATGAGTGTAAAGGAGGGTTTCTAAGTTCTTGACATTAACAGCACCCAGTGTGCTGGATCCTATGCAAACTGGAGTCAGTCACCTTGGGTTTCAGCTGGTGGATGCCAACCTTTTATTCTTCTGCTGAGGAGGACTGCCAGACCCTTTGCTTGCATGCTTGCCTGCCTGCCTGCCTTCCCATCCACCCACATGCCTGTTCTTTCTTTCTCTCCTTCCTGCTCCCAACACCATTAGAACATTAGTCAATGTAAGTTGGCTATTGTGGTGCACACAAGTGTCACCTTCCTACTTTTACACTTTAATTCTCGCTAGCTGTACTTTGGGAACTTGTCATCCCCATTTCTACCACCTAATAAAGTGACAGGCACTCACACTGCCTTTTCAGTGTAGTCCCACCTCCAGAATAACAAAAGATTGATAACATGTTTTGTGACTAAACCAGAGGCCAAGTGATGTTGGAATAAAAAAAAAAGTTTATTTTACATCAACATGCAATAAAGATAACTTGTTCCAGGACTTGCTATTATAATCTTTACAGACTTATAACATATGTTACTAATTCAATCGCAATACCTCAGCCTCTCTGGCTAATAATATCTAACTGGAGAGAACACCACAGTAACTCTCTCTTCCAAAGCTCTGTGTGTGTTCAGAGTTTACCCTTTCTAAACTCTATCTCCCTAAAATTCAGTTCCCTTAGGAACACTTTAAACACAACCCTCTCACTGGCTAAACTTTCCCAACACACCCTCTGACCAAAATCTTCGTCTTTTTTCTCACTGTCAGCCTGGGCTTTTATACTACTCCCAGCTGATCTCCCATTGGCTGGCTCCCAGCTGCCTTCTGATTGGCCAGCTGGATCCCTGTTCACCACACTATGAACATCGAAAACTAAGGACAGTGAGTAGGTGGGAGAGGGATACTTTCTCCCTCCATGGCTAAGGTGGGACAGTCTTAAGTCAGTGGTTCCTAAACTTTTGTTTTCTGGATGTTGTTGACTTCAGCTCTCAGAAGTCAGATTGGCCAACAGTCAGGAATTCTGAGAGATGAAGTCCACATCATCTGGAGGACAGAAGTTTGGGAACCACTGATCTAAGTCTTTGTGTGAAGTGAAACAATGACTAGACGTGGTAGCTGAAAGAGCCATAGGAGTTCTTGATGTTTTCACTGTCACTGCAGCATAGTAACATGGCTATCTCTCTGGAACCCTTTTTCAATTTATTATGGATATGTTTTGCAAGCTTGTTCTGTCCTGCATTTGCTGGATACTAGGTAATCAGTATTTGACAGTACAGGGAAACTTGCAATGAAGTGATCTATTGATTCTGCATGTTGGCATCATTTATGCTGTTTGTCATTATCTGTAGTTATGTGATGGATTTGCTGTGGTTATTCATGAGCAATATGTGATCTTAAGTGGCAGCTATAAATTACTCAAATTCTGGATTTGTTTTTCTTCACTTATGCCATGCAATTGATTTTTTGCTTGCCAATGTAATCATAAGCCAGTCCTGTGGGATATTTACCACACCATTACTTAAGTTACATCTAAAGGTTTTTGTGTTTTTGTTTTGTTTTTTTTAAAAACTGAGATTAGATGACACAGGCAAATGAATTCAGGTTATGCTCTTTCAGATTAAGCTTCAAGTAGCTATCATCTATCTCGGCTTTTACTTAGGTAGACAATTTTTTTTGCATTTGTAAATGCAGTTGATAGATTTGATCATTTATTTAAAGAATGTGGTGTACTCTATACTTATTCATATACACCACTTGATATTTGTCTTTACCACAGTGTTTAATATTTCATGTTTTGTGCTCTGCTTAATGTAATATGCCTGATACTGTTTTATTACTTTATTCTGGTAAAAGCTATTTGTAGTTGAGAAGTATTAACAACCTTAGTCAGCTTCATAGAATCATAGCAGACTGCAAGGGCCAAAATAGCTTCCAGAATAGTTTCCAGATATAGCATCAGACCACAGGCTCTGTGACAGAAGCTACTCAGCCTACAAGTCCCACCCCCCCCTCTCCAATTATCTTGATCTGGGTGGAACTCAACTCTGCACGTTCAATTTTGAACCAATATAACTATCAGCTTGTTTTCAATGTTGGTTCCTAGTACTGTGAGTTACAGTATGACTGAAGTCCTTCATAGCTTAACATCTTATTTTGCTACAAAAGCACAAAACTGACCATAAGAGCAGCCCATTAAACAATTTGCAGTTGCTGAGATGATGATCTTGACTTAACAGATCCTCACTTAGGGGGGTTGCAGACTGCCAGAAATAGTGTGAATTCAGTCCACTTTTAGGGTTAGGGTTAGTGCTAGGGAATCATGGGAACTGTTATTTTTCTGAGACATTGAGCCTTCTCTGTCAGACAACTCTGATGCCACAATAAAATACAGTTCCCATGGTTCCCTAACTCTAACCCTAACCCTAAAAGTGGACTGAATTCACACTATTTCTGGCAGTCTGCAACCCCCCTTAGTCTCAGTCTTACTGTGCTCTAACTCTAAATTCTTCTCATTTGCTGTGATTTGATGTCCACAATCCCCTCTGCTCAGGACTTCCAAATAATGCTTTTAAAATAAGGATATTGATCTTTGAGTCATTGCTTTTCTTTTAAAGAAATAAGGATCACTGTTAATATTTTAATTGTTTTAATATTCTTCACATACTTTTTGAATAGCACTTCTTACACATTATCTCAAAATGTTGCTTTGGTATAATGTTTGTAACATTTGTGGTCACTATGATATTCAAGTGTAGTTGTTTTTTTTAAAAAAAATGAAATGCATTACCTGTTGTTAATGTGATGCCTTACTTTTAAATAAAGTGATTAATGAATAAGAACAGATTATTTTCATATAAGCAATGCTAACACTAACATACTGGGTTACAAAGTGATATTTCCAAAGCTCTGTCACTGTTCCCAGTTCCATCTGAGTTCTTATTTGTCATCAGGATACATCCAGGCTTTTTAATCCCTGAATTTTGGGGGGAGATACATAATGCTAGAAAATATATATATTTTTCACAATGAGATGTATGCTAAACTCCTCTTAGGTTTGTTTTTCCCCACCTGCCACCAAAAGGGATGGGTTTTAAGAAAAAGTTAAAAACCTCCTTCTCCAGACTGTTAATATGATTGGTGGTTTATATGAAATATGATTGTTTTTGTACTGCTGTTGCTTGATTGTATTGATGTATTGTATATTTATTATATTTTATTGTTGTTTGTTGAGTGTGATGTTGGATGGAGCCTAGGAAATTTGAAACTGTAATCAGTATTAAAAATATTTTAAATATATAAGGATGTGTTCCAAAGCCTTTTTGGGGCTCATGTATTTTACTATGAATAAGATCCATAACAGCTTGCATTAGTCATTACTTTTAAATGCAAGTTTCAGAAAGAGTAGGGATTCATATCAGTATGTTTAAAACAACATCCAACTCTAAAGTGGTTCTGTGTGGTGCTAAAAAGGTAATATATATCAGAATTGGAATTATTTTTACAAACATATATCATTTCTCAGAATCTGAACAAAAAAGAGTTATAGGTAGTTCTCTAAAACTGTATATTTGATTTGTTGCTATGGATATAACCTTATACAAAGTTAAGCATGATGAAGCCCATTTATTTTATCCTAAACCAGGGGTAGGCAACCTAAGGCCCGGGGGCCGGATGCGGCCCCCCAAGCCTTTTGGACCGGCCCCAGGCCAGTCCTGCCTCCGCCGCTGCCTGCCATGATGATATTGATTATTGCTGTTATTACTTGTTCTTGGTTATTATTATTATTATTATTATTTATATCCCGCCCCTCTACAGAGCAATCGAGGCGGCTTACAACATTAAAATTTCCATACAGATATATTAAACAGAACATAAAATCCCAAATCCCACCCATCCTTTAAGAAGTAAGGATTCTTTTTATGCTAGCCCCCATGGTGCTGGACCTAGTGTCTCTCCCCCAGATGACATCGGATGGTAATGGAGGGAGGGCTCTTATTATTATTCTAGGCCCGATGGTGATTCTTGGCAAAATCTCCACAGAGTTTTTGCCATGGCTTTTCTGGGGCTGAGAGAGTGTGCATGCATATATATTTTTTTAAAAAAATATTTTTTTAAAAAAATATATTTTTATTTATTTATTTATTTATTTATTTTTGGTGCTTCGGCCCCCCAATTGTCTGAGGGACAGCAACCCAGCCCCCAGCTCAAAAAGATTGCCTACCCCTGTCCTAAACTGTGTTTGATTCTGTTGTGTATGTTAAACATTTATCTTTTATTTCAAGCTGTATTTTGTGTTCCCATTTAGTTTGCAGCTTGTAATTTGGCATAGCCTCCAGTTTACCTTGAATCATTTAAATATGAAAAGTTGCCACCTCATCAGTCTGTTCTAGGTATAAAGTAAACAGTCCTGTACATTTTATATCCCATAAAGTCGAACAAAAGTCCATGAGACACACATTTTGGCCTGGAATGGGCTTAACAACCTCACTAGTGTTTCAGGTTTAAGAGGTCAAGAAAACAAGAGGTGCTAACTAGCCACCATATACAAATAGTGAGCTGCATCAGCATTGGTGGGTCACATATGGTTATTGTTGCTGTTTGCTAATTATTGTCAAGTTAGCTTTCACTTCTGGGAACCCTGTGAATAACAGTCCTCCAAGATATCCTGTTATTAACTTTGCTTAGTTCTTGCAAAGCTATGGCTTCCATTACTGAGTCAATAAACCTGTAAAGCAGTTTCAGTTCTTCCTATTTCCTTGCACTTTGCTGAGCATTATTATTGTTTCTAATTAATCATGTCATCTCATGATATGTTCAAAGTATGATAGCCTTGGTTTAGTCATTTTGGCTTCTAGTGAGAGTTCAAGATTGGTTTGCTTTGGAACCTATTTATTTGTCTTTTTGGTAATCCATAGCATTCTCCACCATCAGATTTCAAAATGAGCTAGTTTTCTTCCTTTCAGCTTCTTCATTGTCTAGCTTTCATAACCATACATAGAAATCAGAAATACCAGAGACCTTCAAGTGCCAAGAACACAACACATACCAGCAGCATTGTTTTATTCTGTTTACTTTTGGTTTTGATCTTTTTACTTTAGGTTATCAAACTTCTGAATTTGTTCAGCAATGGCAAATAAGGATTTCATTTTATTTTTGAAGGGTGTTAGATCCTTTCCATACTTATAAGGAAACAATTCTAGATATCAGTCTTAAATCCTGAGATGCACAGTTGTTTCCTGCACAGAAAATGCTTTAATTATTCAACACAAAATGTTGATGTTATTAATTTTCATTGAAAATGAAAAATTTAAAATTCATGGAAAATTTTCTGTTCATGAAACAGCATTTTCTGTGCAGAAAATAATATTTCCATGTAGAAGCATTGTTTCTGCACAGAAAATGTCATTTTCTAGGCAAAACAACCAGATATAAATTTTGCAAAAAATGTCCCAGACTGTAAATAGACTTCAAAAACTGTACAATTTCTCACAGTGGGAAGAAAATTGTTTAAAAAATACTTGCTGGTTTCTTCAAGAAACCTAGTGTACAAGGGCAACTAGACAGAGTCCTGGTGCACTATTTGGTTCATCATTGGCTGGGAATATGGGTGTGCTGGAAACTCCCCCCCCCCCCCACACACACACACTATTGTACACTTGGGGAAGAATCAGGGAAGAAAGAACAGCTTCTGCTCCCTGGGCAAAATGAGAGACATAAGCTGGTGTAGATGTGCTAGCCTGCTAAGCTGATGTCAGCCAACATTACTGTCCTCTCATTGTCCACAAAGGGCTTTCATTTGTCTTATATCTACTCAGATTTGGTTCAGATAATTTCATGTGAGCAATAGCCCAAAGTTCCCATCCTTTTGCTTGCAGGCTAGTGGTGCACAGCAGTACTTCTGTACACTGACTAAATCACAGGGAGGAAATATTTCTTGGTCTGAGGATGTGGATGTAGGAATGGGAAAGTACAGAAGCACATATGAAAATAATTTATAAGAAAATCAGATTTGGACACAGAAAGAGGAGTGAAAATAGGATGAAGGAATATCAACAATCTAAGATTTGCTGATGACACCATAGTACTAACAGAAAACCTCACAGACCTGGAACACCTACTAAGGAAGGTCAAAGAGGAAAGTGCAAAGGCAGGCTTAATGTTGAACATAAAGAAAACAAAAATAATGACCATCAAGGACTTTCACAAGTTCAACCTAGACAATGAAGAAATATAAATAATAAAAGAATTCCCATACCTGGGATCAAATATTGATCAGAGCTGGGACTGCAGTGAAGAATTCATAAGACTAAGAATGAGGAGGGCAGCTATGAGAGGACTAGAAAATATCCTAAAATGTAAAGACATAAAACTAAACACAAAAGTGAGAATTGTACAAGCCATCGTATTCCCTATTACCATGCATGGATGTGAGAGCTGCACAGTGAAGAAAGCAAATAGGAAGAATATCAATGCATTTGAGATGTGGTGCTGGAGAAGAGTGCTGAGGATTCCATGGGCAGCCAAAAAGACAAAAAATAAAAAAATAAAAATGGATCCTATAGCAGGTCAAGTCAGAGATCTTCCTGGAAGCCAAGATGATCAAACTGGGGCTGTCGTACTTTGGACACATCATGAGAAGGGACGACTCTTTGGAAGAAAACAATAATGCTGAGAAAGGTGGAGAGAAGTAGGAAGAGAGGAAGGCCACTTGCTAGATGGATGGACTACAATAAGGAAGAAAATACAAGCTTACAGAGCACCTAATATGTAGAACACTCATGCAGTAATTATCTGCCAGAGATACTCTGTAAATCTCACTCTACTTGACAGTTCATTACATAAAGAATTCCTTAAATCAAGAAACTGCAGCATATTTGAAGCACTTCACAATATAGATATAATTCTCCATTAAGTGTGTGTATGTTTGTGAGTGAGTGTGCATCAAACATGGTAGTTCAGGTTCACTGAACTTGTTTTATTAGTCTTTGAACCATTTTAAATGAATAGAAGTAGGGAATTTTGCGCAAGAGCACCCTTTCAATGGGAGGTATTCTAAAAAAAGCATTTGCTTATGCCTACTCCCAACATGCTTTGTGGACAAATGTACAAAAATGACATATAGCATATAAGGTAATCCTAGCTTTTGTTGTGTTGTTGTTTTAAAACATACAATTTCAGTAAGACAGAAGCAATAGTTTTTTTTTGTAAGATTGTGTGAATGGGTAGCTTCCTATTCCCCTTTAATGGGTTAGGGAGCAATGTGCTTGAAAGTGGCATTTGATATCTATATGACCTTAGGTAACAAATCAACAAAATTTTACAAGGACAGATGGAGCATCTAGGAGGTTATGATTACCTTAAATCAAATTACTAGTGTCAGTTGCGGAAGACCATTGCATACGTGGAACTTACATATGTGTTTATTTACTATTTGGCAACTGATTTCATATATCTACTCTAGCTGGCACTAGCAATTGCACTTAGATGTCGGACTTGGGGATGTAATTATTTTCAAAGGAAGCAATGAATAATTTCAGCAATTTTCTTCCCACTACAAGAAATCTTTGAAAAAACAGTTTTTGAAGGTTATTCGCAGTTCATGGCTTATTCTATGCAAATTCACATGTAGTTGTTTTGTGAAAAAAAACAGTATTTTCTGAATAGAAAATAGCATTTCTGCATGGAAAATAATACTTTCCATACAGAAATATTAAATCCTGCACTAAAATACAAATTTCTGTGCAGAAAATGCTGTTTTCCATGCAAATCAATGCAAATCACACAGAACAAACTCCCAATTACATGCTTTTTCTGCAAATAAATCAAATCTTTTCTGTACAGGAATTAGTATTTCTGCATTGAAATATTATCTTCCACACAGAAAGTGTTGTTTCCTATGCAGAAAATGCTGTTTCCTGTGAAAACAACTGTGTGAATTTTGCACAGAATAAGGCAATGATTCTCACTTGTCCAGGATACTTTTTGTCAGGTTATTTCACATTCAAAAATACATGTGGCTTTTTAAAAAACGTTTTCTGAATATATTGAATATTTTTTCTATTTTCATTCTTGGATTATAGCTCCAGACTCCTCCAGCCTGACTGGGAGGTACTGGGTACTGGGGAAAAGTAACTTCTCTGGGCTATTTTTATGGTGATAGAGAATTGGAAGAATGTTGATTGGTTTTATATTAATTTGGCACAAATGTAACAGAAAAGTTCAATAGGACTGGGGTGCCTGGAACTTATATAAAGAGCACCAAATGTTAAACCAGTAGCAGTTTCATGTATCAATATTTGTGCCCCAAAATGCCAGGACTAGGAGAACCTTGAACCCCATCTACTGTGCTTAGGAGATATATCTGTGCACTTCTCCATACCAAGCATGACTTTCTATGTAGACCTTAAAGAAGAATGCATCTTTGCTTTGCTTTTCTGTCCACTGCTTTTTGACAGTGTTTGTGTGTCTGTGCCCCTCTGAGTCTACAACAAAGAATCAAATTTGGTTTATTTCAGAGGAATCTCACTGACATACAAATATCTTTTGAATTTCCATGAATCAATCTGGTTCAGGATTTGAGATTGGGTCCCAAACAGAGCACGAAATGTTACCAAATCTGAATCCCATTGTGATTATTACCCCAAAAGCTGAGGGGGGGGCAGAAGGGCACCCACAAATTATTATATTTTAGAGGAATTTTAACAGCTCAAATAAAAGTACAACTTGGCAGGGGCAATGTTCAGCCTGGGATCTTTCCCTTTGTATATTGGTTCCAACCACACAGTGCTCCAGAAGGAATTCCAAATAAGGTTTCTTAGTTTTGTTAGAGAAGTAATCAATACAGTCTCTCTCTCTCTCTCTTTTTCTCTCATTCACACAAGACTTAATGAAGCAAAGGTGGGAGAAGGTGAAAAGTGGAGAACTTGCTAACACTGTACCAATCCTGAAGCATTGCTTGAATTTCAGCATTGCTGGAATGGTGATGGCTCAATAGCTGCTGTGGCATGTGTGGTGGCTGGCTAGAATCTAGTAGACATTGAACTGAGGTTCTGTCTTGCTTCAGATTAGATCAAATTGCTAGGGCCTACATAGTGGTATACATACACAAAATCATGTCCTGGGGCATCCATTTCAGAATGAGTGATTGCCTCATTACTAAATGGTTCTCCCAAGGGAGAAGGATAGTCAGGCAATTGAAGAAATGTTCAGACAATTGGCATTAATATCTCAGACAAAGGAAAACTCCTACTACTGGAAAAGAGTTCTTTGTCTGTGTATGCACAACCACCTTCTCTGGCCAGAATCCCATCATCATCATCATCATCATCATGCTGTAGTCAACTGAATTTCCAAATATGGTATGACCAGGTCTCCACAGTGAGGTTGCCTTTCAGGTTACTCACCTCAGTGTCCCTTTTTAATATTAAATTGATATCACAATGGAGAGGGGTGATCAGTTTCCTGACCTTAGGGCAGCATCATTGTGAGCTCTCTTCTTTCTTAACGTAATGGCTTGAATCACTGTGCAGAGAAAAACATGCATTTTCTTTTCTATGCAGAAAACACCATTTGTAATCTGCTCCTGATCCTACACCATCATTGGTGGCTTTGGGGAGGGTCCACCTTTCCTGGACCTAGAAGGAATCAAGGCCAACGGCATAATATGCATTGTGGAATGACACCAAAATTATTGGGGTCGAGCTGGGAGGCTTTAAAGCCTCCTACTGCACTCATGACTCCTTCTCTGTTTGGCTTTGCTTATCCCACCTTCCCACCCAATTTGGGGGACTTCAGTTGGTTGCTTGTGATCCAAGTAGGAATTGGGAAAGGGGCTCACTGTGTCTTGGGGAATGCAGGCAATTATCTTAGGGTGGCACTGCTAACAAGGCAGGCACTTGTCAGGTAGTGGGGGAGAAGAAGCAGGATTCTGGTGGACACTGATAGACACCAATTGGTGAAAGGTAGCTTTTTGGAATTGTCAATTTTAATTTCATGATCATGGGATTAAAAAGGAGAATCTGCTTAGGGTGAGGTTAATCTTCACTTTAAGTCATGACAGGGGTTCCTTGATTGCACTTTCTTTCAAATAGGACAGACTGGGCTGTCACACTACAGTATTGTAATATGTTATGCCTGCAGAACTGCAAAGCCATATTGTGTGTGTGCTAAGGTCTGGACATGGGTTGATCATGGCCTTGAACAAAGTAGCAGACAAGGCAGACAATGAATGTGTATTAGACTGCACCTATGTTTATGAAGTAACCTAGCCAAAGTCACAAGATAAGCAGATCAGAGAGTGAGTTATTGAGACAGTAGAGTGAGTCCAGAGATAGTACTGTTGAGTGACTGGTCTAAGCCTCCGTGAGAGAGTTTTGCTTTCATTTTGTTCATGAGCTCTGTGACTTCTGTAAATAGTTTTTGTCTCCCACCTTCTTCTGTAAATAAATCCTTTACCTCAGCAGATGGCTTCCATGTTGTGTTTGGGAGTATCCTGAGGTTCCTGCTTGGATACTAAATTCATCCACACTGACCTAGTTTAAATGAAATGGCAAAGGTTATGGGCCCAGATCTGCATGCTATGAAGTGAGTAACAATAACTGCTGTCTGAATTATTCAAGTGCCTGGAAACTGAGGATTTCTCACCTGTGTTTATGGTGAGTTGGGCTTGGCACAGAAGAGGCTAGCTGATTGAGCTTTGTTGCTAGGTTCTGAAGAAACAGCAGCCATAAGAGCAGTAGGACATTTGGGTAGTGTTCCTCTAGAAAAGCTAAATGGAAATAATTACCTTGCCTGGGCACAAAAGAAGAAATTCTTCCTTGGGAAGGAGAATCTGTGGCAGTATGTAGCAAACTCACCAGTTTGGAAAGATGAAGATGATGCTAAGGAAGAAGAGAAAGCACATTTATGGCTTGTGCTGGCAATGGAGAACTCTAAATTAATGTTAATTTGTGGGCTACTCTCTGCAAAGTCATGTTGGGACATTTTGCATGAGACATATATAATGTACACTGCTGTTTGAAAGATAGACCTGACCAGACAATTGTACAGAACATGACTGGAAAGTAGAGGTGATGTTGCTTTCCATCCGCAAAAGATGTAGACATTATTTGTGGAGCTGGCAGAGTGTGGAGAGGAATTTAGTCCAACCTCACAGTGTTTCATTATTTTAAGCTTGGAGAAGAGTGGGATTTTTTTTCTCAGAAATTGGAGGTGCTGCCACAGGAGAGTTTAACAGTTCCTTATTTGACAGGACATCTGCAGGAGGAATGTGCCAGATGACAGCAGAGAATTAAAGAAGCTGCTGAGAGGAAACCTGTTGCCTGGAAACTGCATTCCAGAGAAGCCAAGACTTTGAGCAGCAGAGGCCCCAAAGGGGAAACAGTCTTCAATGTGAGAAGGTGTTATTGTTGTGGACAAACAGGTCATTTGCAAAGGTCTTTCCTTTGGAAGAAATATGACAACTCACCCAGAAGTGGACTGCATGGAAGGAACAGAGACTAGGGACTAGTGTTGTGTCTGTTTTGTACCAGCCTGAAGAGAAAGCAGATTTTATCTTGGACAGTGGCTTCTGTGTACACATTTGTAAGGACAAAGAACTATTTAGAAGCCTGGAACCTTCAAGTATGTCTCAGTTGTTAGTTGCCAATGGACATGAGGTAAAGGTGGAAGGAGTAGGTCACTGCTTCATTTCTAGTTTAAATGAAGTAGTGGATGATGTATACTTTGTGCCTGAAATGTCTCTAAATCTTGTGTCTGTAAGTGTTTTGACACAACAGGGCTATCATGTACATTTGTCAGGTACAGGATGTGAAGTAAGCAATGGAGGGGTGGTGTGTGCCAATGATGAAATGCAGAATGGACTGTATTATCTAAAAACAAGTACAAAACTCCTCTTTTGGTGCTGTGCAGAATCACACACACACAATGCATGATAAGTATATACATCTGATCCACAGATGCATGGGGCACACGAGTTTTGGTGTGATAAAAAAAAAACTGTTAGGATTGTATGAAAACACAGGTGTAAAGAAATGTGAAAATGATGTACGTTGCTCTGTATGTGGTGAGGTTAAGAGCAAGATAAAACTTTCATCAAGCATAGCCAGAGAGTGACAAAATGGCCACTAGCTTTGATTCATATGTCTCTTTTTGGTTCGATGGAAGCCACTTTTTCACCAAATTTGGAGAGGCACAGTTTTTCCTCACCACTGTTGATGATTACAGTCAGTACAGTTGTATCTACCTGCTTAGGCAAAAGTCTGAGGTGTTTACAATTGTGAAAAAAATAGGTTGCTTATGCAGAAAAGCAATTCGGTGAAAAAGTGGCAAAGATCCAATCTGATAAAGGTGGCAAATTTATATCTAACTAGTTTAAGGAATGGTTAGAGAACAAAGGAATTGTACAAAGGCTCACAAACCCACTATCTCCTCAAGAAGCAGGAACAGTAGAATGAAGAAATGGAATTCTGCAGCAGGTCATGCACTGTCTGTTGTGAGATGCAAACATGGATTTCCATTATTGGGATGATGCTGTGTTAACTGCCAATTACATTGTTAACAGATTGTGGACATCAGCTGTAGATAATATGCCATATTACATGATGTTCCAACACCAGTCTATTTTGAAACACATGTGAATATTTGGCAGCTATGCATGGGTAAGCATTCCCAAAGTACACAGGGGGGAAAAAGACAGGTTTCTGCACACAAATTGAGATTTCTTGGGTACACTGGAACTGGATACAGGTTTTTAACTCCGAACAATCAAATTGTTATTTCAAGCAGTGCTAAGTTCTTTGAATATTCATGGGAGAAGATTCATGAAAATACAGAAGTGTTTTTGTCAGGAGGAAGACAAAATTGTAAAATAGAGGAAACTTTACAAAATGGAGCAGCTGAAGAGAAAAATAGTGTTGCAGCTTCATCTAGTGTGCAAAATGGGTCAGTTCCTACACATGTGAAAACAGATGGGTCAGCTAGCCCACAAATTGACAAGAGTGGTACTTAATTATAAGAAGGTCTGAAAGAGGGACTAAGGCTATACCTTCTGAAAGATTTACTGTTCCCAACATTGTAAGAGTTTGTAATGCATTATTTGAGCCAGAAAGGTATGAAGACATCCTCTCACTGTCACAATCAGAGAGGGAGAAATGGGAAGGTGCCATGAGGATGAAATAGATTCCATTAAACTACAATTAGTATTTCAATTGGCCAACCTTCCAAGTAATGCAAAAGCAATTGGCTGTCATTAGGTATACAAAATCATAAAAGAGTGTGATGGGTCTCTAAAGTATAAAACAATGCTCATGACTCAAGATGTTTCTCATTGTGAACTAACTGAAAATCTCAGTCTGCAGTTCCAACAGTAATAAGGGAGGGCTTTTTAATATGTTATGCCCGCAGAACTACAGACCTATATTGGAGGTCTCAGAGATCTCTTTACACAAGACAGTGTTAAAATCCAACTGCTTACTCAACTGGCTAGTTATGTAAGTAGGGATGGGAAGACAAACCAGACCATGAATGTGTATTGGGCAGCACCTATGTTTATGAAATAATCTAGCCAAGGTTGCAAGAAGCTGTAAAAGATAAGCAGAACAGCTCAGAGATTTGAGTCTGCTGAGACAGTAGAGTGAGTCCAGAGATAGTGCTGTTGAGAGACTGGTCTAAGGGGGGATGCAGACGGGTGGCCCTAGGCTGCTCCCAAAAGCAGAGGATTGAGGCCGAGGCTGCCGGACACCTCAGCCCCGATCCTCCCTTTCACCACCTGTGAAAGGAGTGCTAAAATAGCTCTCCTTCCACAAGCCACAAAAGGGGCACCGCAAGAAGCATGGTGCACCTCTTCAGTGTCTCTTCTGGCTCAGCGTGTCCAGACGCTGAGCCGGAAGGATGTCATCAGAGCACCCATCACGTGGATGGGCCATGGCTCTGATGATGTCCTCGGGAAGGGGATAGGGTGCCCAGCATCCAGCTGCCCCTCCCCTTCCTGGGATTGAAGATGGCGCTTTTCGCCGTCTGTGTCCTCCCTAAGCCTATGTGTGTGAGAGTTTTACTTTCATTTTGTCCATGAGCTGTGACTGCTGTAAATAGTTTTTGTCTCCCACCTTCCTCTATAAATAAATCCTTTACCACAGCAGCCAGCTTCCATGTTGTCCTTGGGAGTATACTGAGGTTCCTGCTTGGATACTAAATTCATCCATGCTGACCCCACAGTGTGACATGGGCAGCAGTCCAGTAATATGGAGTGCTCTTGGGGCTCAGGTGCTTCACCTAGGCATGACATATGCAGATGGGCAGGGTATAAATTATTATTATTATTATTATTATTATTATTATCTGATGAGATCTGTATCTAGCTTCCTGCCATAGCAAATCCCACATTAGGTGCTTCCCCTTTGCAATTTATGCTTTAAATTCAGAGTTAAATTGATGACATGTATTTTGTAAAATCTCAAAGCCATGTGTTTCCCCCACACAATGATTCCTTTGCAACATTTTGTGATATTTGAATACTGGGAGAAAACTGTGCAAAAGTCTTGCGGCTTTATTTTTTTGATCTAATTTCCTGACTGACCAGAAACTTGGTTTTTGATCTTTAAGAGTAATTGTGAATATTCTTCCCATCCCTACTTGCATAACCAGCCAGTTGAGCAAGCAGCTGGATTTTAACACTGTCTTCTGTAAAGAGGTCTCTGAGACCTCCTTAGAAAGTATTCTCCTTTATTATGCAACAGGTCCTGACTCTCCATGAAAGAAATACAGGTATAGTTCTTTCTTCATTCCACTCGTCTGAATACTTCCATTCTACCTGCAATGCCTTGAGGTTACAAACCATCATAATGTAACTTTGTACCAGCACTATATTCAACAGGATCTTGGACATTTTCTTACCTAAATAAAGTCAATAAATATACATCACAATGTAGTTTATACGGAAATTGCACTTTATATGCTATTTAAGGTCACTGCAAGAAGACTGCAGTACCAATCTGTGCTGTTGGATAATAAGGTACTACTTAAATCACACTCTGAAAAATCTCTGCCAAGCAGTAAAAAGATTCTGCCCCCAACATCAGCTTGAGGCATTTTCATGACAAATGTCTGAGGAGGCAATAGCTTTTGATTCCAATTATCTACTGGGATTCAAGAAAGGGTAATATGATCCACTACTCCTATTCACAATAGGCTGCAGCCACTAAGCTCTGTTGCTGTACTTTGTGCTTCCATATTCTTTAAGATGAGAATTCTTCAATAATAAAAAGCTATTTATGCTGATGTTGGCAAGCACATGATTGTATGCATATGCGTTAATCACTTCATATACTTTCAGCTTATCATACATTTGAAATTATCTTGCTAAAGAGAAGCAAATAAATAAATAAGCTAGTTCTTATTGTACAAAGAGAGAAGAGAAAACCTGGATTTAAAAGTGGCAGAATAGGGGAAGATGATTTGGTTCATACTTCCCAATGATCAATGTGATGGAAAATAAAGGCTGGAATTTATAAACATGTGGTTTTGCTTTTTTTGCCATTGTACAATGAAAGTATTCAATTCATGTTTTCATAAGTGGAGTTTTACAATTTCCACAGTTTGACAAAAGCCTAAATGGCTGGTCCCCACTGGAGTGCAGCCTTTGAATCAATTGGATCTACTTAGCTGTTGACGGCATTCAATGCTAGCTTTAGTGGATCTACTTTAGTTGGGACTAGCCCAAAGGCTTCCAGCCATGTAACTGCATATTCTTAGATGAAGCGTATTCATCTGTGCATATTCAGTGTAGATGCAGGATGAAGTATATTCATCAGTGCATTCAGTATACCAGTCTGTTCAGTGGGGTTGCTGAAAACTCTCACTGTACATTTTCTAATATACAATGGCACAATAAGTCATAATGGCAAGCACAGAATAGGTTGCATAATGTGCAACAGTGTGACTATAAATTTACACTACACCATGATGTAGGATCTTGGATTATGTTTTGGTAGAATTTAACACTCAGCAATTACTATCTACTACAGTCCCATAAGATTCCTCATTTTATTATCAATAGGCATATAGATTCATGGGTAGAATCTTTGGTCTTGTTCTCACTATGATTTAAAGTGAATTGCTGATTGGGTTACTGGTTCCGATCCTACTGTGCTTGGTTGTAATCATGATGAAGCAAGGCAAACTCAAAAAACCCTCTGTTTCCTGACACTAGTTTTTTGGCAGTTCTGTTGAAAGGAATCGATTCCAAAGCGTGTTCAACAAGTGGGAATGACAGATCTGAATTGCATCATTCTGGAGGGGAGGGACTAATGGCAGAGGGGTGTTCACCATCCCTCCTCAGTTTGGGGGAAATCAGCCATCCCCCCCCAGCACTTCCTTTGTGCTTGTGATGTGACCTATGGGTACATAATACATTTTTTAAAATAAAAAAGTGACAGAATATGCAATCCATTGTATTTGAAACGATTTGTGATTACGGGTGGACCGTAGCTCAGCAAGGCAAGTCATTGCAAAACCAATGGATCCCATATCCTATCATTTAGAGAAAAAAAATAGTTCCCAAGCTCAAAGGGGAAATGATGTGCTTGAGCAGCTTGGGTTACTGAGAAGCAGAGGGCTCAGTTGCTAAAGTAACCCTGCTCAGTGCCTGGGACATCCTCACTGTGTTGCCACTTGCAATACCGATGACACGCATATGATTGATATGCATTTTGAAATAGTGCAAACTAGTGGAAACAACAATTGTGCCAAAAAACAAAAACAAAAACAAGCGATTACAAGAGAATAATGAAAAGATCCACTTTCAAAGTGGGAATGAGAGACCTTTTGGAATCGATTCACTGACACGGAGCCAAGGCGAATTGCAAACCAGTTTAAATGTAAGTGGGAATGAGCCCACAATGTTCATGGCTTTAACTCACTCATTATGGCCATATATGTTGAGGGGCATATCTGGAAGTCAACAAATCACTTCATTTGGCTTTTGTTGGCCCACCTTCCCACCAACTGAGGTATGTGATAATGATTTGTTGACTTCCAAATGTGTCCCTCAATATGTATGGCCATAATGAGTGGGTTAAAGCCATGAACACAAAGATTCTGCCCATGCCTATTAGTAATAAAATGAGGCATTCTTATGGGACTGTAGTAGATAAGGTAAAGGGGGATGTGCCTGCCTTGGCCACACAGTCTGGTGGCAGGGGAATCACACTGTGGTGTCTGCCCTTGTGAAATCTCATATTTATCACTTGGAAAGTAGGCTGAGGTTCTGCAGTTCACTGATTTGCAAGTGAGTTGGTTGATACCTGGATCCAGACATATCAGTGTGCCAAGCCTATGTGAAGCTGTAACCAATAGAAGTCATGCCTATTTTGTTCCAGATAAAATATGTCCATGTATTTTGTGTATAAACAAAGCAGGATTTGCCTATGAACATGCAAGTAAAAAACAAAAGAATCAAAGATGGAAAGAAGTCATATCTTTCATTCTTTTCTCATCATGAATGGGAGATTGCATAAGCAAATAAAACTAATGTTTTTGGCAAAAGGCACCATTTTGCTTGGTAGGGTGTAGAGGTACAAAACTGAGGTTGATAAGCAAAGCAACTGCTTGCCAAACCCCTTTCAGGAATGTCTGGGAAAGTCTAGAAAAGGTAGGTGTAGTGGACATCTACTGGGATCTTTAGAAAAGGAGACTAATGGGGAGCATAAGTGGGGCCAGCAGGACTTTGCCCTAACAACAATAACACAGTAAGAAAAGCATCATGAAGTAGGAGAAGGAGGAGAATACAAATAATGAAAACTACATTGGAATCTCAGAAGTTCGGATGAAGAGGATGGGGTGTTAGGTACAAAGATGTTATAGTCTTAAGTAAACAAAATCCAAAGTGGAGCACTATAGTACCACAAGAGAAAAGACAAAGGAAGATGCTCTAGTTGGATTTTTGTTGGTACCTCCTGAAAGGCTACATGGGAGGAGAGTCAGTTAATAGATGACAAGGTGCCTTCTTGTCTGAATTAGGAACCAAAGACAATTAGGTTTTTGCATCACAAAAAGCTTTCAAGTAGTGTTGTAAAATAATTCTTCTTGTACTTGAAGAATGGTGGGCAATAAAATTACTTTTTTCTCCACATGAAAAGAGTGAGATAATTACAATGTCTCATCTCTCACAATGGCCAGCGATGGGCCATTCCAGTCAGAGGCAGGAAATTTCTTTTGAAGCTCAGTCATTTGCTTTATGGCATCATGGCAATAAAACTACAGGGGTGTAAGAGGGTATGAATTTTCACATACTAGTGAAGGTAAATCAGTCTTTCTAACGAGGTGCTGAGATTAGTTCTGTAACAAATCCTATAGCTGGCCTAGAAGTGAGTTTGTAGGAGCTGTAGTCCAAACTTTTATCAAGCTCTAATTTTAATTTAGTTTCAATTTCTAAATTGAAACAAGACCCCCAGATGTTTCTTCTGGGAATAATTGTGGAAGAAGAGTTGGAGAAAAAATATGGAAAATTAATGTTTTATCTCATAACAGCCACAAGAATAATCTATTCTTCTAAATAGAAGGCCAAAGATATTCCTACTATACAAGATTGGTATAAGAAGGTGCTCGATATAATGGAAATTGATAGATTAACAGGTCTAATTAAATGTTTAAGCTACGATATTTTCAAAAAAGATTGGAAACCATTGATTGATTATTGGAAACTAGAAGGGGGTTTGGATTGTTTTATTGGATTAGATTAGAATTGTAATAATATGTTTAAAAGAGAGATCTGCAAAAGTTTGTCAATTATAGATAGGTTTGGTATTATGGAGCTAATTATTAGATCGTGATAAAAAGACTAGGGATTGACTGTATGACATGAGAGAATAATTGACATGAAAATAGAAGTACAAGGAACACGGGCTGAATAGCAAGATAAGTCAAGCAAGGAAGTGGTTTTTTATCTTAATGTTTGTTTACATGTGTTTTTTTTCTTTTCTTTTTCTTTTTCTCTTTTTGTTTTTGTGTTGTTTTTCTTTTTGTATTGTTGTTGTGTGTTTTTTTGTATTGTATATGTGTTGTTGATGTTTTTATAAGTTTGTTATTATTTGTTTTTAATCAATAAACATTTGGAGAGAAAAAAAGCTCTAATTTTCTTTCTCTACCCTGTTGTCTTCAGCACATACACTGCACTGGACTGAGTTATGAAGTCCTAACTGGTGTAGCTAATGCTGAGAAATACTGGGAGCTGCACTCCAACACCATCTGGATCTTGAAAGCCATGTGGGGTCAGTCAGTTAATACTTGGATGGGAGACCAGCAGGGAATAATACTAGGTGCTGTAGGCTAGCTTTCAGAGGAAGGAACTGGCAAAATCACCTTTGAGGAGTCCTCACCTAAGAAAACCCTAGGAAATTCACAGGCTCCCCAAATGTTCATGGGCTTCTTTAAGGTGCTCATGCACATGCGTGCGCACACACACACACACACACACTTAATAATTTCTGCAGCCCCTGTAACCAGATATCTGGCCCTGTAGCCCCAGAGGGGCAAAGGGATGAATCCTAGAGAGCACTGCTTGCATTTTACATAGAATCCAAGAATTCGAAGGGAACCCCGCGGGGCATCCAGTCCAACCCTTTCTGCCATGCAGGAATACATAGAATCCTAGAGTTGGAAGGAGCCTCCAGGGGCCATCCAGTCCAACCCTGTTCTGCCATGCAGGAATATGTAGAATGCTAGAGAAGCAAGACAGCCCCAAAGACCATCTAGCCCAACCCTTTTGACCATGCAGGAATACATAGAATCCTTGAGTTGAAAGGGACCCCCAAGGGCCATCCAGTCCTATCCCCTTCTGCCATGTAGGAATACATAGAATCCTAGAGTTGGAAGGGGACCCTCCAAAGGTCATCCAGCATATGTGCGTGGAAAGCTTCCTTGATCTGGATGTTGTTGGACAGTAGCTCCCAGCATTTCTCAGCATTGGCTACACCAGCTAGACTGGTGCTGGGTCTTGCAATCTAACAATACATGGAGAACTTCTGAGGGTTGCTGTGCCTGGGGAAGCTGTCTCTTTCCCTTCCATCTCCTGGGCTAAACCAACTAAGAGGGGTGTGGCCAGAGCTGGTAAGCCCTCAAAAAAACCCTCCCTTCCCAGAAGAACTTCTGAGGGTTGTTGTGCCTGGGGAAGCTGTCTCTTGCCCTTCCATCTCCTGGGCTAAACCAAGTACAGAGCTACAGTTGCCAGAGGGGTGTGGACAGAGCTGCTGTGTCCTCTGCTGAAATCATGATCCTCACAAGAAAGGCTTGTAAAGATTTGGGAATTTCTTCTCCACCTGTGTTTGATTTACCATCGAGAGGGAGGAAAACAGTTCAAACAAAAATTTCAACTTTTTTTTCTCATAAGGCTGTTCCCAGTGATTCCAGTGAACCCAGTCACTTAAATGAGTGTTTACCATCTATTGAGCAAAAACAACACGATTGGTCAATAGAATCTCCTTGGAGAAAGTTGGACTCTTTGGTCCCCAATGAAGTTCATCCACCTGAAATAAACCTAGCAACCGAAACTGCTGAAGCTGAAGGTTTGCTAAGTTCAAATTGCTACTTCCATTCTGATGACAAGGAATTGGTGAACGTCAGCAAACATATAGAACATTTCCCCACAGGACATGGGGAATCTCCTGATAAATCAAACCCAATTGTTGTCCCTCTTGAACTTAAACCGCATATCACTAATATAGATCACCTAATCTTATTAACAGATCTTTGTGGAAAATTCTTATCTGAGCAGAGCAAAGAATTGAATTCAATTAAGAACTTTTTGTCTCAATGTTATTCACTGCTGACTACACTGGTAGAACTCAACATAAGAAATGATCAGGCTCTTAATATTGATACATCCAATAATACATGTAAATCAGGAGAACCCACACAACCAACTAAAATCAAATCAAAAAAGAAATCAAAAAAGAAACTGCAATGTAAAATAAAATAAAATCACAGAGGTAAGCTTCAAAGTAAGGTACTTAAAATTAAAAAGCCTCTTGTACATCCTAAGAAACAAGATAAAATATGTCAAAAGTGTTGTAATCACTCAGATTATTCTTCACTTTCTAACAACCATGTAACTACAAGTACCACTGAGCCGCTCTTATTTGTTAACCCTCCCAATGTGCCTCCATCTCCATCAAAGGAAATACAAGACCCTTGGCAATATGTGTATGCCGAAAGCTGCATACAAGGCACTAAGCTGAGTAATCTTGCTCATGAAGATAATAATAATAATAATAATAATAATAATAATAATAATAATTTATATACCGCCCGGTGGCGGACCAATCTAGGCGGTGTACAGATAAAAAGCAATACATACAAATTAAAATGAAGTAACTTCCACACACACCCTTAAGAAGAAATTAAACTACATATTAATTAAAACAATGGTTGAAATTACAACCAACTTTAACAATTAAAATCTAAATCAAAAGCCCCATATGACTTCAAATTCAACTGGGCTAAAAAACAGTCAAGGGAAATCCAAGTCCCAGGATCCCAAAATCCCAATCATCCCAGGCCAGGTGTTTTTAGCCCGGAAAGGCCTGCCGGAAGAGATCCATCTTGACAGCTCTCTTGAAGCTGTCTAAAGATGTTAGCTGACGGATCTCATCCGGCAGGCCGTTCCAGAACCTGGGGGCGACAACTGAGAAGGCCCTCTGGGAGGTCACCACAAGCCTACGTTTTGGAAGCTGCAGGAGATTCCTCCCAGAGGAGCGGAGAGCGCGGGGAGGATTGTAGGGGAGGAGGCGATCTCTAAGATAGCTTGGACCCAAGCCATTTAGGGCTTTAAAGGTAATTAAACACCACTCACCTTCCTGGAATTTGGTTTTAGACCATTCAAAGTTGGTTTTCTCTAACTTCCCAAAGCCAAGAGGCTGGCTATCCCAGTTTCAACATAAAGCCCTTTTTGTGCATCTTATTGGCAAAGAAATAGTTCCCTCTATTAACATAGACAATATCCTTAACATTGATTATCTTTTTTACAACTATCACTGTGCCCGTGCAGTTGTGACTTTCAAGACCAGAGCAATTTCTTCCAATATTTACAGGCATAAGGCCAGATTTGCAACCTTAGATATTGGAGTCAGCAGATTTTTTAAGAACATATCTGTTTCTTTCCTTTTCCATGATACGGCCCAAACAGTTAAACAATGCAAAACTGATGTTTTGATAAGTTTTGAGAATAATTATCCAATTGAAGCCGGTCCTGATGAGATAGTTGCTTCTAAAGACCATGTTCTGTTTACAGAAGAGAAAAGAAAATTACTAAACTCTTTTTCAACCCTCCCTCCTGCTTCTTAACAAGAAATCCTTCAGAGATTGAATACTTTATGTAACACCCTCACTTCATTTCAACACCCTCCAGAATCTGTCCATAGCAAGACGAGTGGTGTTTCAGCCGGAGAAAGAAGTGTTGGATATGAACTTCAAACAGATGAGGAATTCCTTCCACCTATACTCAATTCAAATGATGAAGTGCATTGTCCTCCTCCTGAACAGAATTCTGCCTCTCCAATCAAATTGGTTCTTTTTCCTCTGGAACATTTGCAGGGAAAATCTTTTACGGAAGTTGCTCAACACACCAGTCCCCCTGTTGTGCAATCTACACACAGCAGAAAGTCCTCTATTCTTCCAGGTGGTGGGTGTGTATTTCACAATGAGGATGGAAAGCTCAATCAAATTATTGAGTTGGATTGACTTAAAGATCAGGGTAATTATATTTCCCTGTCCATTCCTGTACCCCTCCCAGTGATGCAGTTAAACACCCAGCCCAAGGCAAATACATTATTCAATGTTCTATCTTGGAATGTTGCAGGATGGCCCTCCAAGTTGGCTGACAAAAATTTTAAAGACTTTTGTGCAAATTTTGAGATTATTTGCATTCAGGAAACATGGATCACTTCATCAGATTTCCCCTCTCTCCCTGGTTTTGTTGCCATTTCTCTCCCTGCATCTAAATCAAAGTGCAGAGGTCGTCCTCACGGCGGCTTGGCATCCTTGATTGCAGTGGATTCGAACCCAACAATTTCTCAGATGGATTTTGGGGTTTGTGAAAATATTCTTACCCTACAAATAGACTGGTCCAGTGGTGTGAAACTTTTTTTGATTAATATTTACTGCCCTCCCCAAAATTCAATATATGAACATGATTTCAAATGGTCAGATTTAGAACTAATCCTTACATCTCTGTTTGATATATATACTCACCCATTAATTTTAGTGGCTGGTGACATGAATGCGAGATTGGGCCCTAATAATAACAAAATAGCTGAGAAACTTGGCTTAAGTCCTGAGGACTTTTCCCATATAACAATTAGGAGCTCCAAGGACATGGAGATCAATGAGGTGGGAAAATCTCTTTTTTCTATCATTTTTAAGTTCCATCTTTTTCTATGTAATGGGAATGCTTGTGACCTTGAGACTGGCTCATATACTTATATAGGGCCAAGAGGGAAGAGTGTGATCAACTATTTTATTCTTTCTCAAGCAGCATATTTATGGTTTGCTAACTTTAAAGTTCTGGTTAGACCTGAGAGTGACCATATGCCAATTCAATTATCTTTGATGCCACCGTTTATCCCCTTCTGGAAATAAAATGCTGGGATCGCCTGAAAACATGATCCCTTACGGGGACAAAAGGTTTAAGTGGAATGGGGAAGTTGACAAAAATGTGAATACCTTCCTAATGTCGCCAAGGATGCTCATGTTAACAGACCTCCTGTTGTCAAACCAAGACCCTTTGGGTTCCTTGGACAAAATAGTGCAGGAAATCTGGCCTTTTTTGGTGAGCACTAATACCTCATGCTCTATTAACAATAATCATGGTTGGTTCGACAGCCAATGTGCCTCTCAGAAGCGCATCTTAGCAAGATCTATTAGGAGGTTAAGAGAAGACTCCCCAGAGAATTATACGTGTTATATTAATCACCGAAGGGAGTATAAAAATTTACTTAGGGCAAAAAAAATTGAATTTACACCACAGGCTTGGATGGATCTGGGTCAGGCCCTTGTGGAAAAAAATTCCCTTAGATTCTGGTCCCTAGTAAACAAAGGCACTAGAAATTCTCAAGGGATTATTACTAATCAGATCAACTCTGCTCAATGGCAAGATCATTTTTCCAGCCTCTTTTCCCACTCTTCCCATGATAAAATTCAGAGTCCTATTACTAGATTGGACTTTATTTCTTGTTGCCCCACTTGGAATCCAGTTACCACTGATGAAGTCAATTCTTTGATTAAATCCCTTCCTAATAATAAAGCACCAGGAGAAGACATGCTTCCTAATGAATTATTTAGATCTAACTTAGATTGGTGGGTTCCACCTCTTGCTGCTTTATTTACTTATATAAATCAGAATGGGAATATTCCGCAGAGATGGGCTGTGAGTATTGTTATTCCTATCCATAAAAAAGGTTCTATGGCTGATCCTAAAAACTTTTGGCCTATTAGCCTTCTGAACATCATCTCTAAGCTTTATGCTAGATATCTGTTAGGTAAACTAGAGAACTGGGCCACGGAAAACAACATCTTTGCAGAAGAACAAGCTGGGTTTAGGAAGGGTAAATGCACACTTGATCAATGTTTTGTTTTACACCATCTGATTCAAAAATATTCTCAAAAAGATAGAAAAGAACTTTTCACCACCTTTGTTGATTTCACTTCTGCCTTTGACCTAGTCGACCGTGATCGACTTTGGTCAAAGTTAGCAGCAGCAAATATTGATAGAAGATTGCTCCTTTTAATTCAAATGCTACATCACAATACTTCCATTAGGGTTCATCTTGGGGCAAATGGTGTTCTATCCAATAGCATCCCCACAGATAGAGGTGTATGCCAGGGATGTCTCTTGGCACCTTTTCTATTTAATTTTTATATCAATGATATTGTCCAGGCCTTAAAAGGATCCAACTTTTTCCCAGCCACTATCCAGGATGTTAAACTTTTGGTTCTGTTATATGCCGATGATATTGTTCTAATCTCGGTTACCTTAATCGGAATGCGTAGATTCTTAAGGAAACTAAGTGAATATAGTTCAAAGGAAATGATAATAGTTAACCACTCTAAAACCAAAGTAGTGGTCTTTGGACCAAAGAAAAAATTGCACCGGTGGAGCTTTGAGACAAAAACTATAGAACAACAATCTTATTACAATTATCTGGGTTTAAGATTTCAATCCAATTTGTCATGGAAAACTCATTTTGTTGCTGCCAAGTTAAGATCATCCTTCTCTATAAATTCTTTGTTAAAATTCCACAGACTTCAAGGAGGCCATTTAGTAGCACCCACTTTAGAGATTTATCAAAGGGAAATTGTTCCTCAATTATTATACGGAGCAGAAATTTGGGGATACAACAGTATATCAAATTTAGAACCTGTTCAGAATTTATTTTTGAGATCTCTGTTGGTTGCCCCTAAGTGTACCCCTGTCTCTTTTTTGAGAGCAGAAACAGGTCAAACTACCCTTCAAGCCAGTATCCATACAGCTCTTGCTTTTTACTGGCTAAAGTTGTTATTCATGATGGTTCCAGGTTCCCCAAAAATGTTTTTTGGAACAATTACAACTCTCCAAGTTTCTGGGTATATTTATTCAGGATGATACTGTTGAGTTATGAGATTAATGTGAACTCGCTTCCAAATTATGCCACCTGTAGAGTTAAGCAACTGATTAAAGAGAAAATTCACCTTGCTGCTAAATGGGCTGATTTACTTTCTCTCTTGAACACTCCTTTTCCCTTTTGGTACCCATTATATAAGACATCATTTGGACTAGAGCATTACTTTATTAACCTTACTCTGGCCCCTATTAGAAAAGCTTTTACAGCCCTTAGATACCAATGTATGCCTTCTGCCTTTTTGACGGGCAGATATAATAACACTCCTGTCCATCTGAGATTTTGTATTTGTAATACTGGCGAAGTGGAGGATATTGTTTTATATCCTTTTGTATTGCCCTTTTTTACATCCCCTAGGAAAAGGTTTCTTGAATGTATTTTACATTCCTTGTCCGATAGATCTTGTCTGCACCAAATTTGTCTTCTTTTGGCTGGCAATGATGTATTTATCACTTGTATGGTTGCAAAATTTGGTTTAGCTGCCAGTAAGATTAGAATCAGTTCTCTTAAGGGGAATGATGACTAAAACCTGCTCAGTTGTATCTTTCCATTATCATTATTAATGATTTATTACAATGTTTTATTGTATTTTGCTGATAGCCCTCCTCACCTATCTTTCCATGTTGATTCATTGTCAGTTTTTGTGTAGTATGTTTTATTTAGTTATTTAGTATTAATACTGTTTTGTTATTTAAATGTTTTGGGGGTTTTTAATGGATGGATTTGTTTTATATATTTGTTTTATAGTGTGACAGCTTTTAGCTTTTAACAATCAACTTCATTCATTCATTCATTCATCCATTCTGCATTCCTAGGAGGCATATTAAATAGTGCAGGGGAGATGTAAGCTATTGAAAAGCCAAAGTCTTTCCCCTGGAACCTTCCAAGAGAGGCAGCTTACCCTTTCTTGTGGTCATAAAGTATAGACAGGAGAGACTGGAGAGGTCAGGAAGTGCAAAAACAGACTTAGTAGGACATGTGTCCCCAGGTAGTTTGGCAGTGGGCCACATGCAGCCCACTCCCTAAACTAGGTAAATATTAATATGGGGGGAAACAGTGATAGAAAAGATGGATAGGAATGCATAAAACTGCACCTAGCAGAGGTATCAGACATTTTTTCTCACATACACTCCTCTTCTGGCTTCCCCCAGTCATCCAGCATATCAGTTCAGCAGACTTTAAAGAGGTAGTAATGCCTAACCTGTTCTCAATATTTGATTTTGTTTCTCCTCTCCCAGGAGGTCTCTGTGTCCTCTTCATCATCCCTTCTAGCCAAAATTACTTGGTCTCAAATGGGCAACCATGAGAATTCATATAAGCATATTTTTGAATAATAATAATAATAATTTTTTATTTATAGCCCACCCCTCTGCACAGCAATCGGGGTGGGTTAAAGCATTTTAAAACATACAAATTTAAAAACATTCCTTATCCCATATCCAACCCTCCCACCCCTTAAAACAAGATTCAACTATTGAAAATTAAAACATAATACAATATAATAAAACACAACAAAACAATAACAAACAACAATGAAGTGAGCCACAAGAAAGGGACAGGTAGAACCATCTCCCCTCAAGCTGGAGGGTTATTCTGGGAAGGCCTGCTGGAAGAGATCCGTCTTTACTGCTTTTTTAAAAGCAGCAAGAGTAGTAATAAGATGAATCTCGTCCGGCAGGCCATTCCACAGTCTGGGAGCAGTCGCAGAGACGGCCTAGTTTTTATTGGCTGTAACAGATTCCTCCCAGAGGACTGGAGGGCGCGGGGGGATCATACGGGGAGAGGCGGTCCCTAAGATAATAATAATAATAATAATAATAATAATAATAATTTTTATTTATAGCCCGCCTCTCTGCCAAGCAATCGAGGTGGGTTACACAAGTTAAAATAAACAGTGTAAAACAATCCCAACCCTAATCCCTCCTCCCACCCCCTTAAAACAGTATTAAACAGGAAAATGTTAAAACAATAAGCTACTACATAAAACAAGCAATAATAAATAACCTGCCCAAGCATCACAGGGAGGCCAGTAGAATAACAGACAAGAAACGACTCCCCAGAGCAGATGTATCCGGGGAATAATTAGTCTGGGAAGGCCTGCCGGAAAAGATCCATCTTCACTGCCTTCTTAAAGGCAGTGAGCGTAGAAATAAGGCGGATCTCGTCCGGCAGGCCATTCCATAGCCTGGGGGCGGTCGTGGAAAAGGCCCTCTGGGAGGTCTGAGACAGCCTAGTTTTTATTGGCTGTAACAGATTCCTCCCCGAGGACCGAAGGGCACGGGGGGGTCATATGGGGAGAGGCGGTCCCTAAGATAAGATGGACCCAAGCCATGTAGGGCTTTAAAGGTTAAAACCAACACCTTATACTGCGCCCGGAAACTAATTGGCAGCCAGTGGAGGGATTTAAGCACTGGTGTTATGTGCTCCCTCCTCGATGTCCCAGTAACTAATCTGGCTGCCATGTTTTGTACTAATTGAAGTTTCCGGGTTAGGCACAAGGGTAGCCCCATGTAGAGTGCGTTGCAGTAATCCAGACGTGAGGTTACCAGCGCATGCACCACAGTTTCCAAGTCCCTCATATCCAGATAAGGGCGCAGTTGGCGTATCAGCCGAAGCTGATAACAAGCACTCCTGACCACCGCATTCACCTGACTAGTCATGTGAAGCGATGAGTCTAGGAGCACCCCCAAACTGCGAACACAGTCCTTAGAGGAGAGTGTGACTCCGTCCAGGACTGGAGACTGTATTCCCAGATCTGGTTTCGGGCCTGTGACTGTGAGTACCTCCGTTTTGTCTGGATTTAACTTCAATTTGTTTTTCCTCATCCAACCCATTACTGCTCTTAGACAGTCATTAAGAGGTGAGACGCCATCTGAGGTCTGAGTCGATGATCTGGTCATGGAGAGATATATCTGGGTGTCATCAGCGTACTGAAGACACCGTGCTCCATGCCTCCGAATGATCTCCCCCAGCGGTTTCATGTATATATTAAACAGCATCCGGGACAGAATGGCGCCCTGAGGAACGCCACAATTTAGCTCTATCTTAGATGAGCAACTGTCCCCGAGCCTCACCCTTTGGGATCTGCCCGAGAGAAAGGAACGGAACCACTGCAAAGCAGTGCCTCCTATTCCCAACTCTCTCAGGCGATCCAAAAGGATGGCATGATCTATGGTATCAAAGGCTGCAGAGAGATCCAAGAGCACTAACAGGGTCACACTACCCCTGTCAATACTCAAGCGGAGGTCATCGGTCAGAGCAACCATAGCAGTCTCAACCCCAAATCCTGTCCTAAAGCCGGTTTGAAAGATAAGATGAACCCAAGCCATGTAGGTCTTTAAAGGTTAACACCAACACCTTGTACTGTGCCCAGAAACTAATTGGCAGCCAATGGAGGGATTTAAGCACCGGTGTTACATGCTCCCTCCTTGATGTTCCCGTAATGAATCTGGCTGCCATGTTCTGTACCAGTTGCAGTTTCCAGGTTAGGCACAAGGGTAGCCCCATGTAGAGTGTGTTGCAGTAATCCAGACGTGAGGTTACCAGAGCATGTACCACAGTTTCCAGGTCCCTCATGTCCAGATAAGGGCACAGTTGGTGTATCAGCTGAAGCTGATAACAGGCACTCCTGACCGTCGCATTCACCTGACTAGTCATGTGAAGCGACGAATCAAGGAGCACCCCCAAGCAGCGAACACAATCCTTATAGGAGAGTGTGACTCCATCTAGGACTGGAGACTATGGGCCTAAGCAGACTGCCAGAAATAGTGCACATTAAATTGAGGCACTGCCCTGGCTCAGTGCTAGGGAATCATGGGAACTGTATTTTATTGTGGCACCAGAGCTCTCTGACAGAGAAGGCTCAATGTCTCAGAAAAAAATACAATTCTCATGATTCCCTAGCACTGAGCCAGGGCAGTGCCTCAATTTAATGTGCACTATTTCTGGCAGTCTGCTTAGGCCTAAAATTCCCAAATCTGGTTTTGGGCCTGTGACTGTGAGTACCTCCATTTTGTCTGGATTCAACTTCAATCTGTTTTTCCTCATCCAATCCATTACCGCTCTGAGACAGTCATTAAGAGGAGAGGCGCCATCTGAGGTCTGAGACAATGATCTGGTCATGGAGAAATATATCTGGGTGTCGTCAGCATACTGAAGACACCGAGCTCCATGCCTCCGAATGATCTCTCCCAGCGGTGATGGGGAATGATCCAAATGATCCGAATGATCCGAATGATCTCTCCTAGCGGTGATGAGGAGCAACCTTGTCTAGTTACTTTTGAAATTTTAATTTATCAGTGCACCTCCCATTTATAATCAGCTGCGCAGATTGCTCTCTGTAAATCTTATTAATCCATCCACAAAATTTAGGTCCCATCTCCTAAAGAGAGACAGTCATTAAGAGGAGAGGCGCCATCTGAGGTCTGAGATGATGATCTGGTCATGGAGAGATATATCTGAGTGTCGTCAGCATACTGAAGAAACCGTGCTCCATGCCTCCGAATGATCTTACCCAGTGGCTTCATATAGATGTTAAATAACATCGGGGACAGGATGGCGCCCTGAGGGATGCCACAATTAAGCTCTATTAGGGAAGAGCGACTGTCCCCGAGCATTCATGGCCCTTGATTGCCCATCAGAAACCAAGTTAATTCAACCAAACTTCACATTTCAAAGATATATTAGAACTGGCAGACCTCACAGCAATATACTAGTGCTGGAACAATTTGTTTTCCCTTAGCTATCATCAGAGGAAATGTGGATGACAATGACACTATCATTCCCATTAAAGACAAAGTTCAGCAGTTGGAAATTTGTAGCCACTTTAACCAGAAATCTTGGGAAGCAGTCATGGGTATGATTTTGGGTGGAGATAGAAGTTATACACCTTATTGTAACGTATGGCTACCCAGGTATTGTTAGCTTGCAAGTCCCAGCATCCTCTAGCTGGTGTAGCCAATGCTGAGAAATGCTGGGAGCTACAGTCCAACAACATCTGGATCAAGGAAGCTGTGTTAGTTGAAGGTGCATGCGTGGACACCACACACACATATACTGGATGGCTTTTTGGGGTCCTCTTCCAACTCTAGGATTCTATGTATTCTTGCATGGCTGAAGGGGGTTGGACTGGATGGCCCTTAGGGGTATCTTCCAACTCTAGCATTCTACATATTCCTGCATGGCAGAAGAGGCTTGGACTGGATGGCTTCGGGGCTCCCTTCCAACTCTAGGATTCTGTGCATTCCTGCATGCTCAAAAGGGTTGGGCTGGATGGTCCTTGGGGGGTCTCCTCCAACTCTTGGATTCTATGTATTCCTGCATGGCAGAAGGGGTTGGTCCCTTTTAACTCTTGGATTCTATGTAAAATGCAAGCAATGCTCTCTAGGACTCATCCCTTTGCCCCTCTGGTGATTCAGGACCAGATATATGGCCACAGGGGCTGCAGAAATAGCAGTGTGTGTTGTGTGTGTGTGTGTGTGTGTGTGTGTGTGTGTGTGTGTGTTCCTAGGGTTTTCTTAGGTGAGGACTCCTCAAAGGTGATTTTGCCAGTTCCTTCTGCTGAAAGCTAGCCTACAGCACCTAGTATTATTCTCTGGTGGTCTACCATCCAAGTACTAACCAGGGCTGACTGACTGCATAGCGTCAAGATCCGGGTGTTTTTGGACTGCAGCTCCCAGACAAATGGGAATCCAGTCATTGCAAAAATAATAGCAACACACAATTTCAACATCTCATTGGCAAGACAGCTTTGTATGTTACTTGAGTGTGAAAATTAATACACTCTTGCACTTATGGCAATGATGCCATAAAACAATAAAACAGTTTGGAACAGTGAACTTAAGGAATTTCCCATCCCATTACTTCATTTGCAATTGAACTATGTGAAAATTCTTTACTTCATTTGCAATTAAACCATGTGAAGCTCCCATGTTTGCAAATCAGTCAATTGAAGGTGGCTGGGAGCCAGGATGCAGCCAGAATGCAGTCACCTGGTGACACTGGCAGCATTTTTAATGTGATAATACCCAACTGTATCCCAGAAGGGGTAAGTCACTTTTTTTAAAAAAAAATGCAATAATCTCCTTTATCTCAAAGGTGCTACACGATCCCTTTGAGTACTTTCCCATTTCAGTAGTGGTTCAATTGTTACATTCCAATTTCAGCAAAGAGTTCTACTGGAAACTGCCAACACATCCAGTCCTAACTTTTTAGCATTACCAGATAAATTTCCAGGCAAAATGGAATTCTGAGAGGCATGAATTCTGAGAAAGCTTTAGGGACCTAAAGCTGAAGCAGGATGCTGCTTTCTGACAACATTTCAATAATAAAAATACCCTTCAGAGAATATAGTACACTCTGTGTACAGAAACAAATAGCACAAATCATCTCTTTCACATCTGAAGCTGACTGAATAAGATTATTGGTCCATCTGCTTTCTCCTCAGATTAGACTGGAAGAGCTCTCCAGTGTCTTCAAAAAGAGAGACCTCTTCCTCCCAATCCCACCGCAGTCATCTGCTTCTTTCTTTCTTCATCCTATGGAGATAGCAGACTTATAATGTGAGGGTATTCCCATCTACTGTCACTGAGTTATATTTCCTACACCAGCAACGTATGCTGTGTATAGAATAAACACAGAAAAAGCAAATAAAGGAAAGAAGGGAAGAAATGCACTTTGTATACGCAGTCATGATGCATATGAATGGTAATCCTTAATTTGCATTAATATTTTTACAGTTGCAGTGTAACTGGTTCAATCAATATAATAACATACACCTTGAGAAAAGTTATATTTTAAATATGCTATTGATATTAATACCATATCCACCAGAATTCTGTCAATCATAGTTGCCTAAGGAAAGGACATATTGAATTTTTTTCTAAATTGATTCATGCTGCAGAAATCGAAAACATAAATTTAGTTCACTTTGTTTACATGACTTGCAGCTATGAAAAACAACAAACATAATGCCACTATAGAAATCTGTACTATGGCTACATGGTAAGGATGTAAAATCTCATTTACCTCAATGCTCTGTGATGGAACAAGAAACCACATCCTTCTTCAACTTTTTTGGTGAGTTGGGAAGAGGTGTTTTTGCCCCCCCCCCCAATTATATGAGTATTTATTGTTGTAAGTCACACACACACACACACACATTGTATGGACAGTTTTTGTGAAAATTATGAGTTCTGACCCTTGATGCATGGACCTCTAAAAAAATGGAAGCTTTGGGTGAGTTCTTTCATCATTGTACTCAATAAATCTATCTGTATGAGGGTGTGGATGTACCTGTAAGCAAAAAGGGACTAGATTTGCACAGAGACCTCTTGTGGAAATTGTGGAAATATCATCAACAACAAAAAAGCTCTAGTCATATTCTCTCATAACAAAGATGAGAAATCTTATGCATAGGGAGGTATTGATTTCTTGATGGGGTATTCTGACAGTAATGGGAATTTTTGTGAGTATTCTACTGTGTTGTTGTGTGTCTTCAAATCATTTCTGACTTATGATGACTCCAAGATTATTCTATCATGGATTTTTCTTGGCAAAAATTGTTCACAGGTGGTTTGCCCCTGTTTCCTCTGAAGCTGAGAGAGTGTGACTTGCTCAGGTTCACCAAGTGGGTTTCCATGGATGAGTGGGCATTTGAACCCTGATCTCCCAGTATCCTATTTTAACACTCAAACCACTACACCACACTAACGCTTAGCATTCTTCACATCCCTACTATATACTGAATCCAGTTAGTCATAACTAAAGTAGACCTGTTGAATATAATACTGAATAATGAGTAACCCTACATGTAAATCCCACTGATTCAATGGGCCCACTTTAATTACAATAGACAGTAGGATTCAGGCACTGTATTAAGTTACAGTTCTAGTCTAATAAAAGGAGGAATCTGGGGTGGGGGGGGGGACAGTATTAAAGGCGATTGCCTTCCAACCCAAATAACAATGCCAATGTTGGTGAAATAATGGCACAATTGTATTAACTCTTAGTATCTGCAATGTGGCAGCCAATGGTGTGTGTGGGCAGGAATTTCTGTACAAGAACCCAGTTAAGTCAGATTTCCCAACCAGAGTCTTCTGGGCTCAGAACCCAGGATAAAGACCCTGCATTTCATCCTAGGGTGACCACACAAAGGGATCAGAGGACCCCAAGGGATTCTTTGAGGTGGTTCTGGTTGGCACTCTTTCCTAAGGAAGTCATCTTTGGACAAGAACCCACCATGTATCTCCCACAAGCTGGTCAGCAAGGATAAGGAAATGGGTGAATTATTTCACTTCCCAGTGCCATTAAAAGTCTTCAGAAAGAGCCAGTTGAAACTGATCCTTATCTTATTGCATGAGGAAAAACAGCTGAAATGAAGCAAGATAGTAACAACTTTTTCCATGTCTCTCCACATACTATTGTAGCAATTCTGCTCTCATTTCTGAGGGAGATGGACTTAAAAAACAGATTTTTCCAGTACAACAAAAGGCATGCTTTTATGACCTTCTCCCTTGGGAAGAAAATAGAAGTGCTATGACAGCTTGTGGAGAGGCATGGAGAAAGCTGTACCATTCTGCTCCATTTTGGCTTTGTTTTCTCATGTGATAAGGCCTGTTCCCAAGATGCCTGAGCTGTCATAAGTAACCTACTGCAGCCCTGCCCAGAAACAGTGCCACTACTCATCCTTGCAGATCACAATGCTGTAACTGCAGAAGTTGCATTGAGTTCAATGGTGCTTATTCCTACATATATAGATATAGGACTGCAGCTTCAGTGTCACAGTCCCTACTTATGGAACAGACTTCACAAGACAGCGTTCTTTGTATTCTCTATAGTGAATAGTTACTTCTTTTTAGCTTCTCTGCTAACTTTCTTGTTATTATGTATGATATTATAATGCAGTATTTCAAGATATTTGGGCTGTTCTATTGCTTTCTTTTGTTTGGTTACCATACACTGTATTATATGCACTCTATAATCTTTCCATAGTTAATGCTATAGAAATCATTGCGAAACCACTTTACTATTAGATTATTATTTACATAAAATGTGGCATACAAATATGCTAAAGTAATTATAAATAAAGGAATACATTGATTAGGTTAAGTTCTAAAAGTGCAATAAGTTGGAGACAGTAACTTCCCCCTGTCAATATTTTATTTATTAATTAAACTTAGATTCTACCTGTGGAGAAACACAGGCAGAATAGAACATTTGAAACAGCGAATAGGAATCAGGCTAGAGTAAGGTGGGGGCTGCTCTCATGAGCAAGTATAAAAAGAGAAGGAGCCAATGATATGGGGAGAGTGTGTCAAAGCCTGCTGAGGCAGGAGGTTGTTTTAGAACTGTCAGGAAGTGCAGTTAGGTAAAGAGTTCAATCTGGATGGGATTCAGACTTGATGGGATTCTCCCAGATCAGGAGAAGAACTTTAGAAGGGACAGGAAAAGTCCAGAATTAGAGTGTATATTAGTATCTTGTGGAATTTACAGCTAATAATGCTGGGAAATATTAGAAACCACCTGATGAGCAGATTTATAAAAGAGAAGCTAAAGTGAGGAAGCTAAGCTGTGTTTATTGTTAGTGTAACAAATAACCTGAAGAGTTAACGGCTAAGGAAGGTGGATATAGGTTCTTTGTGAACCAAGACATGAAAGAAATGTACATAGAGTCAAGTGAGAGAAAGTTGTAAATTTGTAACAACTGAATTAATTCGTATACTGTAACATAAGCTTGAGTACTAAGAAATATACAGTTATACGTCCTGAATGTAAATAAAGTTCTTTTCTTTGTGTTCAACAAGGAGTACTTTACAGATGCCTAAAGTACTATACAGTTAACATCAAACATAGTACCAAAAGAGATAAGCACATTTAATAATAAAGATACTTCAGATAGTGGGTGGGATCCCATTGTGTTGACATCAGGGAAGAGATCTGGTGGAGTAGGTTTTCCACACTGCCTTTCCACTAAAACTGTAGAAGCTATTACTTCAGTTAAATAAGGCCCAGGAGATATGCTCATAGCAATGTTACTAACAGAACTAGGGCACTATTAATTAACATGACTAGAAGATTCAGGACCAACAACAACAAGTTCTTCATGCAGCACATAATTTAATATATGAAACCAAAATATGGCCACCATCTTATATGGTGTGTGTTATATGTTTACTCTCATTTAAACTCATGTAGTTTGGCCCATGGAATATAGACATGCTCAGAAATATCTGTTAGTCTGATAGCAATTTAATCATACCACATATTGACTGAAAGACCAATCATACCTACCTCATCATATGAAATACAAATCTGTTTTTCTGTACCCTTAGAATCAGTAAAAGGTTTCCTTCATAGCCGTCCTCAACACACAGATGCCTGCATGTTTCGAAACCCTTTTATGGGATCATGGTAGGGAAGAAAGGATCAAACCTCATCTCCTCACATGCTGTGATTCTGATAGGGCCCTACACATTCACACTTTTTAGAATGAAAAAGAGTACATGCAAGATGATATGCTATGCCTTAAATGAGTACTAAATAATAATTTATAAAATATTAACATCCCCCAGCTTATATTCTATATTCTAACACATCCAGTCTAAACTCCAAATTCACCTACACTTGAATTACAGCCATCTTTCTTTTCCTCCTGATCTAAAAGAAGCAGTTGGTGGTTGTGGTGAACACAGGGGGCAGGAAAGCTACTGTACTGATCTCAATAACCTTCATTCTGTTCCCTTTTATTTTATTCTTTAGTGGTTTAGAGTGAGAAATATAGAGTTTTTACAACCCTTCTATGTTAAAAAGTTCCTTCTAAGTTTCTGATTCTCAAACAACAAATTATGAATTACTGTTTGTGATCAAAAATTTAAATCCAGTTAAGATTTAGGGAACTTGAGATTCTAGGCATGAGTTTAGTTCTGATTGGATGGTGGTGTAACTTCTTTGGAATTTGGATATGTGATCAGGTGTGATTTAAAGTCCTACATATGAATGCTAGTTGAGTAAACACGTGGTATGTTAAATCTTGGTAATTGTTTCCCTGGGAGCATGTTTTTGTGCAGTGCATACTTGAAAAATTATAGGTCTAGGTGACCAATTTCCATCTTTCAGAGTTTCTTCAGAGCTGTCACATCATATTCAGTTTGGTCATTAAACATGTGTGTACATTAAATCTGCAATCAATACTCTGGAAATCTATGTGACTAGTGAGTGAACATACTTCCAGCTTCTCTCTAATTAGCAAGTATATTCCATGTTAAGGAAAATGCAACATGGGACTTACAGTAATAGAAATAAAATCTGTATGTGAAAGTCACAGTGATTAAGCAGGAGCAATCATGAAGCTACACAGGTGAAAAGGATAATGTAATTTGGAAGCCTTGAGAGACAAGGACAAAGTTATAGAGTATATATTGAAAACACCTGTTGTAGATTGCAAACACCTGAGATTCATTAAGTAGTCAAGGTAAAATGATGAAACACTTGGGTTGGTCTTAAGTATGGGATGATCCATGTAAACCAATCAAAATGAATGTACACGCCCACTGGGTGGAAACTGACTAGTGGGTGGTGACTAACAATGGCTATAAGTGCAATGTTTGCCAATGCATATTGTGGAGTAGTTTTGGAGATATTGTGAAGTGTAGAGATTGTGACTTGTAGGGCATATAGTATTTATGTATATAGTAGAATAAAGTAGATCTTTTATATAAGACTACTGAGTTGTCTGGTGTCTTGAGGGAAGATACAAGAGCCAGAAGAATCCTGGAGAAGTTTGGAGACATCTCAGGAAGAAGAGTGAGAAGGCTTGGAGAGTTTGTCAGGGTCTTCAGCCTATTCTCTGAAACTCTGCTGCTTGGGAAAGAAGCATCAACCACTGATCAAAGCTGGTCAGCTCTGCTGCATAACAAGGTGGTGAGTTAGAGCCAGAGGTGAAGAGCTACAACTCCCATCATCCCTGACATTCCATTGGTCTCAAAAGGGTACTAGAATCAAGTGATGGGTACTCCTCTCCACACTTTTCTTTACATTCCATTAAAAACAATGCAACTTAACTTCTGTGTAAGAATATCTAGTATTGCACTGCAAGTCTATTTCTGGTCCATGCCTTTCTTGGATGTTTTCAGTCATAAGACAATTCTATTATAGATTAATATTAATTTGAATGGATAAATTGCATTTGTTGTTGTTGTTGTTGTTGTTGTGTGATCCTAAGGTGAACCTATTACAGAGTTTTCTTGGCAAGAATTATTCAGAGGGGGGTTGCCTTTGCCTACCTCTGAGGATGTGAGTGTGATTCATCTAAGGTCACCAAGTGGGTTTCCATGGCTGAACATGGATTTGAACCCTATTCTACAGAGTCATAGTCCATCCAACATCATTTGATTCTCTCTCTTTTTGAGTAGGCATTTCTAAAGATATCTTCTCTCAGTAACATATAAAATACTTTTTATATATACATAGTTTGAGCCAAGCACTGTTTTGAAGCACTGAGAAGTGGGAAAGCTGATGAATAATTACATTCCAGTTCATACATGACTTCACAATATGCAGATCAGGTTGATTTTTATTGGAACACACCAGGAAGAATTCCTTGTGATTTTAGGAATTTAGTGCACAAATTAGGTATCTTTATATGAAAATCAATCTCCATGTAAATGAGGGAGCTGCTCATTATTAACAATGGCATATGCATCCAGGTTGTGCATCTAAGCAAAGATGTTGTCCTTTGCTTTCAGTGGGATGTGTGTTTCAATGATCATTCCTATTTTTAAAGTCCGACCTTTGCACAAGGAATATATGTTTTGTCTGCAGAAGGACTGAAGTTCAGTTCCAAGCATCTCCAGCTAATTAAGAAATCAGGCTGTAGGGTGGAGGAACACCACTGTCTGGGACCATAGAAAGCCACAGAGAATCACTGCTAATTGAGTAGACAACACTGGGAGAGATGGAGAAATAGTCTGACCTGTTTTGAGATAGTTTTCTATATTCCAAATAGTTTTCAGGAATGAAATAAGGACAAAATCAAATAGAAAATGTGCTAATTGCCTATATCTGTGGAAGTACAGATCAGGATCCAATGGTGCACTTCCTATAGTTCCTGCTGGATTTGCTTGAATCAGCAAATCTCCTCTCCTGTTTCTACCTGTATTTCCACCTCTTCAACTTATCTGCTCCAGAGAGCTTGGAAACACTGCAGAGAGCTGCAGTGAGAGGGAATGAAAGTGCCAACTACAAAGATGGATCTTGGCCATGTTATTAGTTTCACAGATGGACCACTGGCTATGTGTCTTAAGACCTCCCCCTCCCCAAGTTTCTCTCATGAAAAGCTAGCAACCTGATTATTAAAATGGCATTCTTATTTAAACACATAATTAATAGAAAAACAAAATATGCTCCTATCCTGAGTATGAACAATTATTCATATTTGGTGCATAATAGTTTAGGACAAGTTGAGGTCAGACATATGATTCCTTACAGCAGGAAGTGGGTTTATTAAATAGATAAAACAAATGCACAGTCTGATCAATCCTTAATTACCTTAAAATTTAAATCCTTGTCTCATTGGAAGCCTCAGGTGCAGTAGTCAAAATCTACATTAAAATGCAAATGGGCCATTATATTGTTGGAATTAGGGGGGTTGCAGACTGCCAGAAATAGTGTGAATTCAGTCCACTTTTAGGGTTAGGGTTAGTGCTAGGGAATCATGGGAACTGTTATTTTTCTGAGACATTGAGCCTTCTCTGTCAGACAACTCTGATGCCACAATAAAATACAGTTCCCATGGTTCCCTAACTCTAACCCTAACCCTAAAAGTGGACTGAATTCACACTATTTCTGGCAGTCTGCAACCCCCCTTATTTGAGCTCAGATATATGATTCCCTGCACCCTACTTTGACCTATCCAGAGGCTGGACAGGCTTGGATTGTTTAGTTGTAGCAGAAAAATTGAGTAGATTTGAGGTATGTCTAGAAATTATGAAGAAAACAAAGTGGCAAGATAATCAGGAGTAATGGGAAATAAATCACTAAATAAGGTAAGGACTGTGTCACCTTATTTCCAGGGATGCAATGAATTATCTACACCTCTCATTTCCTAAAGTGAAAACTGCATTTTTGCAGTAGCAGAATAATGTCCCAAACACAGCAGCAGTTTTAAGAAAAATTATTGCAGAACTGCAACAGCAATTTATTGCACAAGATGTTGTACAATTGAGCAGTTCCACTGAATAGAGAAACATCTATTATTGCCAAGCAATTTCAACAAGTACTGTCATCAAGTGGAACAGCAGTTAAAAACAATAATAAACAATCTTGTGACTGACCCAACTAACAATTGTCCAGGACTGCAGAAGAGAATGCAAAACCCCCTGGAATATCCAAGTGACCAGAGTAATAAGGGAATCCAATTTTTTGGGGGGAGGGGCTTTCTTGGAGGCATGTCTGTTATGATGTGACTTGGGAATATTTCATCAAATTCTGTACTATAAATCATCAGAAGAAATAAAGAAGTTAACTATTCTGCCACTATTTACAAAGCAATCAGTAATGGAGATAATCAGATTAGCAATACATTCAACCTTAAATCCAAGAGCAAGCCAATAGTTATCATTCTAACAATAGAAAGAGTTCAGCTTGTTAGAACAGATAGAAAACAATTTCATTGGATTTGACAGTCTCAATGAAAATAGACTTTTTACACCTTCACAAGATTTGTTGTCCAAAGAAATACACTTCACCTTGAGAATTTGTACATTTCCAAAATCTACAGGAAAAGTTTTGGGAAACCTCAGTGAACCCAAAATACTGTGGCCAAGTTGCTGACCAAGACTGGTTACAGAGGACATTTTTAATCTTCTTTCTGAAACAGCTTCCCTGGTTACTGGTCTATTTCTGGGAACTCAAAGTGATGGTTATGATCTTTAGAGCCCAGAGGGCTTGGGCCAGACTATCTGAAAGACTGTGGAAATTATCACACTGCTAATTCCCATTGGGATAAACACAGGCTGTAATTGTAACAGATAGATTTTATTGGATAGCACCATGGCCAGGCAGTAGGAAACCCATATCCAATCTGGGCTTCTCCACAGCTTTTTAAGAATGGGGAAATCCCATTCTTGAAAAGCTGTAGGAGAAGCCTGGGTTGGATACAGGCTGCATACTGCCTGTCCATGGTGTTATCCATGGAGCTGTCTGATAAAATCCATCCATTATAGTTACAACCCACATCTATCTCACCAGGAATTGGTAGTGCAATAATCTACTGTATCTCCCTGTTGAGTCTGCCCAACATTTAAGATTCTCTGGGAATGGTTTTCTTTTGTTCCTATTATTATCACAGAAAAGACTCTTCTTGGTAGCTGTCTCCAGGCTATAGAATTCCTTTCCTCCCATGGGAAGTTGGCCCCTTTTTTGCTCAATTTCATCTGGAAGGCAAATACCTTTTTATTTAGGCCATATTGTGGTTTTTAGAGAGCCAGTGTGGTATAGTAGTTTCAGCATTGGATTATGACTCTGGAGGCTAGGGTTTGAATCCTGGCTTGTCTCAGAGGATGTTACTGACAAACCACCTTTGAAGAAACTTTTCAAGGACACCCCATCACACGATTTCACCTTAGGGTCACTATCAGTCAGAAACAATTTGAGGGCACTCAACAACAACAACCACCACATTTTTTGTAGACTCAGAATGGTGGAGTGGTTTCAGTATTGGACTATGGAGATTATCACATGAGAGACAGGGCATCATTGTCACATCCATGTCCTGTCCTCCCCCCCCCCCAATTGTGGGAAGGACTTTCATAACCTGTACTTACCTGGCAGGGAAGCACCAGTGAAAGTGATTGTGCAAATCACTTTCACACTGCAGCAGGCTGAATAGTGCTTTCAGACATCATTTGCAGTATTTTGTATTAACGGACGAACTCGTTAATACCATGACAGCTGAAAGGGCTTTCAGCTGATAGCTGAAAGTGATTTTCAGCCCGCTGTAGTGTGAAAGTGATTTGCACAATCACTTTCACCCAGATCATGGATGGGATAAGGATGGGGGAGTGATCCCGTCCCTATCCTGTTTCCTATGTGATAATCTCTTTTAGACTCTGGAGATCAGGGTTCAATTTCCAGCTCAGCCATGAAACCCACTGGGGGATCTTGGGCAATTTACATGCTCTCAGCCTCAGGGGAAGGCAATGGCAGACCTCCAGTGAACAAATCATGCCAAGAAAACCCCATATAGGTTTGTGTTAGGCTCACCATATGTCAGATGCAACTTGAAGGCAAACACATACACAACTTTGAACTTGTATAGAAGAAAGGTGTTTTAATGTGGTGTGCTGGACTTTTATCTTATTTATTATGTTTTAAATGTGTTTTACACTGGCCTAACTTTGAGCTTTTAATAGTATTATTTATTTAATTGTTCTTAAAAACTTTTTTTAAAAAGAAAATTTTGTTATTTGTTGAGAAAGGCAAGATCTAGATTAAATAAATAAATAATAAAGGGAGCACAAAACAACACAAATCTTAAGATATCAGTAGCTAAAATGTGTGCCATTGGAGGGGAAGACTAAATAAATATGTATGCAAAGGAATATTATGGCACCTTTGCAATTAACTGAAAGAAAGAAGTTGGTAGCATGAGCTTTCATAGATTTGAGCCTATTTCCTCAGATGCATATTAGTCAATGAGGAAAATGTGAACATTATGTAAAATGCATAAATGCATGTATATATTCAGGAATAAAATACATGAAAAAGTGCAGGAATTTCAGCACAGGAAGAAAAAAGTATTACAGCCTCATGTGAAATATGCTGGGAAAGAAAAGGGAGGTGGGATTTAGAGAAATGCAGTAAAATTGAAACAGAAATTTCACATTACTACACATAAGAAAATAAAACTGAGAACAGTATATTTCCATACCTCTGCTCATTTTAAGTGTGTTGTAATGCATAACAATAGCAGGATCAGGAAAGACAACCCTCAAGAAAATCGTTGTTGTTGTTGTTCTGTGCCTTCAAGTCATTTCTGACTTAAGCTGACCCTAAGGGGAACCTACCACAGGGTTTGGCTTTGACTTCCACTGAGGCTGAAAGAATGTGACTTGTCCAAGGTCACCCAATGTGTTTCCCATGACTGAGCAGGAATTCAAATCCTGGTCTCCAGAGTTGCAGGTCAACATTCAAACCCCTACACCATTCTGGTTCTCTTAAAAAGAAAAGAAAATTTAATTTAATTTTGCAACAAACATCTCAAACACAGTAATATATCTACTGAGGAGAAGGGAGGTAAAATTATGGCTTTTCACCCTCAATATGAATTTTGTCCTGCAATGAAATTTTTGTTCAGTCTTCAAACTTCTAGCATTGCATTAATTTAAAATGCCAGCCAAGAATTTAGAAATACAATGTGAAATTGAAGGCTTTCATGGCAGGCATCCATAGGTTTTTGTGGGGGGGGGGGGGTTTGTGTTCTATAAGAATGTATTCCTGACATTTCACCTGCATACATAGCTGACATCTTCAGAGATCCATAGATGAGGCAATACATCAGAAATACATGTCAAGACCATGTGGCACCCTGGTCTGGAAAATGATATGGATGTGGCCATTGAAAGGAACTGGAGCAATGGTAACAGAGTTACTACAGTTCAAGTGGCAGGAGCATGAGTCAGCATTTGGCAAGCTGTGCATCATGGGAAGTCTGATGTAACATGCACAGTAGATGAGACAAGCCAGGTATGCATCATGGAAGGTGTGATGCAACAGGCACTGGGGATGAAATCAGCTAGGTTTCATTGGTGCAAGGCTGTTACATGTTCCCAAGAAGACCACTTATATATGGGAGGGAGTCAGAATCTCTGTTGTTAGTTAGTTGAGGTTGGTGGTTGGCGAAGCACTTTGTTTGTCTGTACAGCTGTATTCAAGATGGATGTCTGGTACTCTATGTATCTTTGTAAATATTTGCAAAAAAGATTAAAGCCCTCACTGAATGAAGTTTCTCTGTTCATATTTTCATTTCTCCAAGCTGAAAGCTGCAGCCTGCACATGGGAGGATTTTTCCTGTCCCATCTGGAGCTAGATTCTTCACAGAAGACCATCTTCTGGATGTTTCTGCCTATGTGCTTCAACTCTGCATGTGTGTATGCTAGATTCCCACTGTCTGCATACCACAACAATACATTCTTCTAGAACATCACCTCACAGCCCAAAAAATGCACAAAAACCTATTTAGAAATACAGTTTAGGTATCCAAAGCAAAGGGGCAGGCAAAATTACCAAAAGAATGTGAACACAGAAAATAGAAAAGTTCTAGGTATGAACAATTTTTGAGATCTCATTCACTGAAATCCCAGTAATTTAGGAACTGCAGGAAAATTTCATAGAGAGACAAAACTCTTATTTGTTGGGGCAAAATCCTCATTTTATCCCCCACTCATACACAGACCATCACCACACCCCTGACTCAACCTTTTGTACCACTTTTTTGGGGGGCAGTTCTAAAGCTGATAAAGAAAGTTTTGTGAACCACATTCATTACACTATTTTCAGTGACTGATCATATAAAAATGAGCTGGCCCATCCCATCCCATCATGAGGAAGAACATTCATTTTTGTGCCTCTATCTGCCCATCTATATAGTAGAGCTGTCTTATGAGAGAACTATCACCATAGATTATGTATAAAATGAGCTGAAGCATTAACACCTTCAAAAATGTATCAGGGAATAAGGTTGTCCTGCCTGCCAATTCTGTATTTAGTATTCCAGGCATGCTAGCCGTTTATTGAATACAGAATACCACAAGGGCTCTGCTGGCACAGCAGCAATCACTCATGATAGAACTTGGATAGAAACTCACTTGGAGAAGACTTGGGAATAATATTGCTTTACAACATGTAACTGACCTCTGCTTCAGGGCTGCTCTAGCAGGGGATCAACTGTAACACATGACCTATCCTGAGAGAGAAAATAGCCAGCAATCTTTTAAAATTGAGAGTTGAGAACAACAAGATGTGGATGTGCATAAAGCTTTATAGTAATAGATATGAAATGCATAATTTGACTATTATTTCAGTGGAATGAGCAAATGTACTGGTCTTCTTCTATGGAGCTGTAATTATTTTTGGTGTACCAGAATGGCGTAGTGGTTTGAGCATTTGGTCTACTACTTTGGTGACCAGGATGCAAATCCCAGCTCAGCCATGGAAATTGGATCCATTGGATGACTTTGTGTAAATCACAATCAGTCAGCCTCAAACAAAGACAAAGGCAGTCCCCCTCTGAACAAATCATGTCAAGAAAACCCTGTGATAGGTTTGCCTTAGTATCACCATAAGTTGGAAGGAACTTTCAGGCACACAACAACAGCAAACCTCTGTAACGAGTTGACTCTTTAAAGTAGTGCTGTCATACGGCTCACCTTTCTGCAAAGATCTCTGCTCAAAGTAACTCACAAGAATTAAATACAAAATATAAATCAGATTGCTAATATAATCAACAACACAATACCCAAATACAATTGAAACAATAAAAACATGAGGTAGGCAATTTGAGGTTTAAAAAAATCTTAACAGGGAGGTCATAGAGCTGGGGGGAAAATTGCCTAAATTCTATTGTTAATTCTGACTAGAGTAGAACAATTGAATCAGATGGGTTTACCATCTAACAACTTATTCAATGACACATTCTATTTTATACTAGGCTTCTAACCTTTTCTTTCTTTGTCTTTATTTGTTTACAATATTTCTGTTCTACCCAGTGTCATTAAAATGTAGGACAATGAAATTTAAGACATTTGATAATTTAAACATTTTATAAATGCTGGCAACTGTCCAGCACTACATTTTACAGAGACTTGTTTCACAATTCCCCAGATGAATACCAGAAGTAATTACACAGACTATGAGGGGATTTCCCACAGACATACAAAACCAAAGCTGAATTGACATGCAGGAGACTTGACCAGACACTTTCTATCTATTACCCCAAATATATAAATGAGGCAAGCATGGACAGCCCATCATCTCAACTACTGGAACACTCACAGTTGGTGTCTTTGGATTGTTTAGACTATACAACATTCCTAGCTATGTGAAGGGCAATAATGATTTCCTACAGAAATTAAAGTTCATCCACAAACTCCTAGGGAATACCATCTTAACACTATGGCTGTGGAATCCCTATCTACCAACATTCCACACAAGGATGGACTAGAAGGTGTTGAGAACATCATTCCAGATGGAACCAGACCAGACCTAGCCACCACGGTGTGCCAAGTCATTCTGACACACAATTGTTTCAGTTTTAGGAGGCACATACATGGCACCACAATATGCCAACATCTTCATGATTGATCTGAAATAACATTTCCTTACCTCCTGCACCTAGAAACCTCTTCCCTACCTGAGCTTCATTGATGGAATAATGATAATAATAACAACAACAACAACAACAACAACATTTATTTATACCCCGCCCCTCTGCATAGCAATCGGGGTGGCTTCCAACATAAAAAAATGCAATACAGCAAAATCAACCCTCAACCCCAACCCTCCCAACCCTTAAAAAATTATTAAACAGCATCAAATTTAAAAACAATTTAAAACAAATTATCCAAAAAGATTTACCAATTGCAATAATCTGGGAGGGCATTGGGTTGGCAATTTGAACTTGCCTCCATGCTTCTCCTGCATTACATGGCTGGCCCAGATAATATGGGGGGGGGGGGGGAAGTGTCAGGGATGATGGGAGTTGTAGCTCTTCACCTCTGGCTCTAACTCACCACCTTGTTATGCAGCAGAGCTGACCAGCTTTGATCAGTGGTTGATGCTTCTTTCCCAAGCAGCAGAGTTTCAGAGAATAGGCTGAAGACCCTGACAAACTCTCCAAGCCTTCTCACTCTTCTTCCTGAGATGTCTCCAAACTTCTCCACGATTCTTCTGGTTCTTGTATCTTCCCTCAAGACACCAGACAACTCAGTAGTCTTATATAAAAGATCTACTTTATTCTACTATATACATAAATACTATATGCCCTACAAATCACAATCTCTACACTTCACAATATCTCCAAAACTACTCCACACTACACCACAATGTACATTAGCAAACATTGCAATTTATAGCCATTGTTAGACACCACCCACCAGTCAGTTTCCACCCAGTGGGTGCGTACATACATCTTGATTGGTCCACATAGATCATCCCATACCTAAGACCAACCCAAGTGTTTCATCACTTTACCTTGACCACTTAATGAGTCTCAGGTGTTTGCAATGTATCACAGGTGTTCTCAATATACCTTCTATAACTTTGTCCTTGGCTCTCAAGGCTTCTTAATTATATTATCTTTTTCACCTGTGTATCTTCCTGATTGCTCCTGCTTAGTCACTTTGACATTCACATACATATTTTTATTTCTATTACTGTATATCCCATGTTGCTTTTTCCTTAACAATCCCCTCCGAAATAAAATATTGTATGTGTCTTACAATGTCATTCCAACCATTTGTGTCAGTCTTTCATGTTTTTCCGCCGTCAATGCTTTTGTGAACAAATCTGCTATGTTGTGTTGTGTTTCTATATATCTCAATTCTATTTTACCCTTCTGAACCATGTCTCGCACATTTTGATATCTTACTCCAACATATTTTGTTCTGTTCTTCAAACTTTCAGTTTCAGCCATTGCTATGCATGACTGTGAATCTTCCAGAATTTCTACTGGTATCTTGTAACTTTCATTTAAATCATTCAATAACTGCTCAACCCACTGTACCTCATTTACTATCTCATTTAAAGCTGCGAATTCTGCTTCCGTCGTACTTATCGCTACATTTGTTTGTTTTCTACTTCTCCAGACTATTGGACTTTCACTGTACTTGATTATTATTCCTGTAACTGACTTCTTGTCTCCTAATTCTGATGCAAAAGAACTGTCTACATAGCAATCTAAATCTGAATGACTGTTTCTAATTATCAATTTCTTATCTAGAGTTCCTTTCAAATATCTTAATAAGTGTTTTACTGCTGTCCAGTCTTCAATTTTTGGATCATTAACCCTTCTGGACAATACATTTACAGCATATGAAATGTCTGGTCTGGTGTGGCAAGATATGAATTGTAAAGATCCTATTATGCTCCTGAATAAAGTCTTGTCTTCAAAATCTCTAGTTGTTTTTTCAGATACAAAACCAGTTGTCATTGGAGCTCTTACTATTTTAGCATTTTGTAATCCACACTTTTCAATCAAATTTTCAATTTTCTTTCTCTGACTTAACAAACAATGTCCTTTTTCTGTCCATTCAACACTAATACCTAAATAAGACTTTAATAAACCTAGATCTTTTAAAACAAACTTTTCAGACAATTCTCTTTTTACTGATTCAATTTCCTGTTTTGACTTTGCTGCCACGCACAAATCATCTACATAAATTACTAACACTATGTCTCCTTTTGTATAGACACAAGCATCTGCAATGCTCCTTTTGTATCCTAGCTTAACTAACTTGTCATTAATGCACAAATTCCATGCTCTGGCACTTTGTTTTAATCCATACAATGCTTTTTTTTCAATTTATAAACTTTCTGACTACTATTTTCTTCAAAACCTTGTGGCTGCTCCATAAATATCTCTTCATCTAAACTAGCATTTAAGTAGGCTGTTTCAAAATCAAAATGTTCTACAACTAAATTCCTTTTTGCTGCTACAGCTAGAACCATTCTCAGACTTTCTGGCTTTGCAGTTGGAGAATATGTCTTATCATAGTTCTCATACTGCTGTTGTGCAAAACCCTTAGCTACTAACCTAGCTTTATACTTAATACTTCCATCTGGCATTTCTTTCTTTTTGTACACCCACTTACAACCAATTACTTTCTTGTCTTTGGGTCTATCAACTATTTCAAAAACATCTTTATTGACCAGACAACCAAACTCATCATCCATTGCATCAATCCATCTTTCCTGTTCTTCTCTAGACAAACTTTCCAACTCTTCAAAACTTTCAGGCTCTTCCACTGCTAAACAAGCTCTTGCATTTGTCACAACAAACCTATCTGGTGGCTTCCTAACTCTGTGACTACATTTGGGAATAAACTCTGCTGATCTGCCTCTTTCATCCTCACTTTCTGTACTGGGAGTTATAGTTCTATGACTAAATCTCTTGTCTTCAGTCATTCTAGTAGTAATGGGTCTAGATTGTGTCTCATTATCTGAAGAACTATCACTGCTGCTAGTGGATGCTTCTGGCTTAACTGAAACCCCTCCGTTTCCTGAAGTTGGTTCAGTTTGTGTTTCTGGCTCACTTGAATTTCCTAACCTCAAGAAAACTTCTTTATTTGCATGCAGTTTGTCCCAACCGGCATGTCTCTCAAAATTAGCAGACCTAGAATATTGCACTTCTTTTCCACCTAAATGAAACTTGTAGCTATTTCCAGAATAACCTAAAAACCTAAGCCTTTTACTTTTGGGTTCTCCTTTCTTCCTGAAACAAGCTGGTATGTAAACATAAGCAAACTGTCCAAAGACCCTCAAATACTTGTAATTTGGCACTCTCCCATACAATACCCTGTAGGGAATGTCTTCAATTTCTGAATGATACAGTCTGTTACTAATATGTACTGCTGTCAAAGTTGCTTCTGCCCAGAAACTATCTTTTACCTCTGCATCTGCCATCAAACAAGCAGTTATCCTTTTTATATCTTGTATTTTTTTCTCCGCTAAACCATCTTTGTTAGGACAAGCGGGATTAGTAGTTTCATGCCTTATTCCTACCTTTTGAAACCAATTAAACAATTGATTACTTAGAAACTCTCCTCCCCGGTCAGTAACAATGGTGCCTACTCTAATATCAAATTGTCTTTCCACCATTCTCACCCATGCTTTTAAACTTTGCCCAGTGTCAGATTTGTTTTTCAATATTCTTACAAAAGCAAACCTTGTATACCTATCAACAATTACCAGAAAATATTTGCTTCCCCCTAAAGATAAACAATTAGCTTGGGCAACATCTGCATGTACAAACTGAAATGGTCTTTGAGCAATTCTTTTGGTTTTCTTGGCTACTGGAAAAGCTTGGACCTTTACCTGATTACATACAGTACAATCTAAGTGATTTTTGCATTCAGCAACTTTTAAATCTGGACACATACTGATTAACTTCTTTAAACATTTGAAACTAGCATGGCCAAATTTTCTGTGTAGTTCATGTATGCAGTCTTTATGAATTGGACTATTGTCTATGTTATTAGCATTTTCAACCCTGTAGCAATCAATATTGTCCTCCAAATAATAAAGCTTATCTTTTTTCAAGCCTATGCCTCGCAATTCCCCATTCAATTTTATCTTACACATGTCCTTTTCAAATATAACTGTGTAATCTCTGTCTGTTAACCTGCTCACTGATAACAAATTATTTTCTAACTCCTTTACATGTAACACATCATTAAAGTTTTCCTTTAGCCCAGGAATGAAAACTGTACCCATTTGATTTACAGTACTGAGCTCTTTCCCATCAGCTAAAACTACAGCATTTACATTAGCTGATTTTCTATTACTTATCAAATTAATATTGTTACACATTGAAGATGATGCTCCTGAATCAATCAACCATTTACAATTAGTATTTTGTTTTTCCTTAATCATGGTTGCAACCCCCTTTTTATCACCACTGTCCTTCAAAAATGGAGGTTTGGACTGTTTTTGATATTTCCGCGGCTGCCATCTGCTCTCCTTTTGCTTGCTTCTCTCAGCAGCAAATTGTTTACATTGTCTCTGTAGATGACCAATCTTTTTACAATAAAAACACCTCCATTGCTCCCTTGTAGAAGCTGCTTCTTCCTGCTTTCGTAGATCAGGCGTTGTTTGTTGTTTTGGCACAGTCCTTAAACTTGCTGAGTCACCCTGCTCAGACTTTCTTCTCAAGTTCTCTTCCAATATTCTGGCAACAATTAAGTCTCTGTTCAGCTCAGCTTCTGGCAAATTTTGCAAGCTATTTGTAATGTTGTCCCAAGAAGGATCTAGCGATTCCAGCAAAATATAACACTGCTGCTCTTCGCTAATTTCCACTCCTCTCAGTTCAGCTTGCACAAATAAATCTTGCATTGTTTTTAAGTGTTCTATCACACACTGTCCTTTCGTCATCTTTTGTCTGTAAATTCTTTTAGACCAAAGCATTTTTGCAAACGCAGTTGAAGGTGTGTGTAATCTCTGCAAAGTATCCCACACATCCTTGGCGGACACTTTATCTCTTACGTCGTTAATCAAGTCTTCTTCTAGCATGAGATAAAGACATGCTTTTGCTTTAGCGTCTCTTTCTCGAGTGGCTGCATTAGCATCAGCTGCCAGCCCTGTTTCAACTGTCGACCACAGAGACTCCTTTATGAGTAGAGATTGGGCATATATTTTCCAGGTAGAGTAGTTGTTTCTATTTAATTTACTAAACATTAGTATCTCCATCTTAATTTGTGCAGTGACTCAATTTGACACAGTCCTTCTGAGTATGCACAGCAGACAAAATACAAAATGATTTACTCACAAAGCTCCACAAAACTTTCTTCCACACTCTGGAATTTTCAGCTTCTGTGGATGCTGGTTGCTCTAGTATCTGGGCCCATAACCCTTGTCAGGGATGATGGGAGTTGTAGCTCTTCACCTCTGGCTCTAACTCACCACCTTGTTATGCAGCAGAGCTGACCAGCTTTGATCAGTGGTTGATGCTTCTTTCCCAAGCAGCAGAGTTTCAGAGAATAGGCTGAAGACCCTGACAAACTCTCCAAGCCTTCTCACTCTTCTTCCTGAGATGTCTCCAAACTTCTCCAGGATTCTTCTGGTTCTTGTATCTTCCCTCAAGACACCAGACAACTCAGTAGTCTTATATAAAAGATCTACTTTATTCTACTATATACATAAATACTATATGCCCTACAAATCACAATCTCTACACTTCACAATATCTCCAAAACTACTCCACACTACACCACAATGTACATTAGCAAACATTGCAATTTATAGCCATTGTTAGACACCACCCACCAGTCAGTTTCCACCCAGTGGGTGCGTACATACATCTTGATTGGTCCACATAGATCATCCCATACCTAAGACCAACCCAAGTGTTTCATCACTTTACCTTGACCACTTAATGAGTCTCAGGTGTTTGCAATGTATCACAGGTGTTCTCAATATACCTTCTATAACTTTGTCCTTGGCTCTCAAGGCTTCTTAATTATATTATCTTTTTCACCTGTGTATCTTCCTGATTGCTCCTGCTTAGTCACTTTGACATTCACATACATATTTTTATTTCTATTACTGTATATCCCATGTTGCTTTTTCCTTAACAGAAAGCCAGGGTTATAAGGCAGGCTTGGCAGTGACCTCTGGTCTCTCAGTCCTCAGCTTCCTATTTAAAGCTGCTGCCTCTCCCTCAGTCCTGTCCAAGAGCCGTCATCATTTGGACTTATAGAAAAAAACCCAGTCAACGCATTCAACCAGAATTCCAACACCTTCCACCCTAGTATCAATCTCAGCCTGCAGCTATCAGAACAAGTTTACTTTCCAGGCACTGTACAGGTACACAACAGACGTCTAAGCATCTAACTATATTGCAAACCCACTGACTGCTACATGTACTTACATGCCTCCAGTGTCCACTCTGAACACACTAACAAATCCATAGTTTACAGCCAAGCCCTCTGATACAATTGCATCTGCCCAGACCGGAAAGACATGGATGCCAAATTCATGGAATCACAAGAAGCATTCTTTAAGCAAAAGTACCCACCATATGAAGTCAGGACAACAACAACAACAACATACCTTTATTTCAGCCAACAGGCCATTAGGCAACAAAATGTATATAAAACATATAAAACATGTTAAAATAACACTATTAGACAAATATACATAACATACTCGTAATGCATACATATGTACATGCATATATACATATACAAAGTCACTCACAGATACATTAGATCAGCGGTTCTCAACCTGTGGGTTGCGACCCCGGCGGGGGTTGAACAACCAAAACACAGGGGTTGCCTAAAGCCATGGAAAATACATATTTCTGATGGCTTTAGCCGTTGAGAGAAGCCACGCATCATTGAGGTCATTCAGGTTTGCGCCACTGGAGTCTTGATCCTTCCTTGCAAGGCTCATGAGTTTTATCTCTGCCTTACCCCCCGGCTTCCCAGCCCCGGATCGTCCACCCCCGGCCTCTCTGGGCCCTTCCTCCTCCTCCTCCTCCTCTCCCAGGACCAGGGATTCCAGTTGCTGACATCACCCTGGCCGCCCCCGTTCCCAGAAAAAGGAAACTAATCCTTCCCCCAAGAGAGAGAGAGAGAGAGAGAGAGAGAGAGAACTTGGCGGCGCATCTAAAGGACAGGCAGGAGCACAAAGAGGGGATGGATTAAGGGCCAAAGCCGGGGGGGAGGGGAGGGGAGGAGTTCTTGTGTGTGTGTGTGTGTGTGTGTGTTATTGCATGACTCTGCTTCCCCCTTTTTGCTTCTTGTTGTTGTTGTGTGCTTTTCCCCCAAGTCCTTTCCCACTTATGGAGACCCTGAGACGAAGAAGTTTCCTAAGGCTTCTCACCCTTTGCTAAGGAAACAAAAATATTGACCATCCAAAACAGTGATTCCCAGTCGCTCTCCCTGGCTGAGCAGGGGTTTGAAGCCGGGTCTCCCAGAGTCCTGGTCCAACTGTTCAGACCACGACACCTGACTGGTTCTTTTGTTGTTGTTATGTGTCTCCAAGTCATTTTGGATTCATGGCTACCCTAAGGCACACTTATCATAGAGTTTTCTTGGTAGGTTTATTCAGAAGGGGTTTGCCATTGCCATCCTCTGAGGCTGAGAGAGTGTGACTTGCTCAAGGCCACTCCATGTTGTTCCCTGGATGAGCAAGGATTCGAAGGCGAGTCTCCCAGAGTCCTAGTCCAACTGCTCAGACCACAACACCTGACTGGTTCTTTCAGAAACTTTGATGTTGTTGTGTGCCTCCAAGTCATTTTGGACTTATGGTGATCCTAAAGCAAACCTGTTGCTGTTGTTGCTGTGTGTCTTCCAGTCGTTTCTGACTCATGGCGACCCTAAGGCAAACCTATCATGGGTTTTTCTTGGCCATATTTGTACAGAAAAGGTTTTTTATTGCCTTCCCCTGAGGATGAGAGCATGCCATTTGTCCAAGGACACCCAGTGGATTACCATGGCTGAGATGAGAATCGCACCCTAGTTTCCAGAACTGTAATCCAACGTTCAAACCACAATGCCACACTGGGGTTTTCTTGGCAAGTTTCTTCAGAATTGGTTTGCCATTGCCATCCTCTGAGGCTGAGAGAATGTGACTTGCCCAAGGTCAACCAGTGGGTTTCGATGGCCAAGTGGGGATTCAAACCCTCATTTCCAGAGTCACAGTCCAATGATCAAACCATTACACTACACAGTAAACTACATTTTTAAAAAACCTTGCTCTCTTTTCTCTGGCTGTTGGATGACTGTCCACAAGTGACATGACCTATGACAGAACAGGCCATTAAAGGGTTTTGTGGTTTATTGTGCTTAACAGAATGCAATGTGGACATTGCCCTCCTTCCCTTGCCTATTGGTGAGGTTACGGTATCTCCAGTTTCACTGAGTCTTGGGTTGCTGCAACAGCCAGTGCATCCCCAATCCACTACCTGTTCCTGTTTTGCCTTTGCCTTCTTCCTCGGAGGCTGTGAGAGTGTAACTTGCCCAAGGTCATTCAGTGGGTTTTCATAACTGAGCGGTGATTTGAACCTTGGCCTCCAGTGTCATATTCCATTACCTTAAAGTTAAACACTTATCCTATTTAGGATATGGATAACTGCATTTGCTCTCTTCCTAGCCAATAAGGAAGCCTCTCCAGGGGCTTATTCACATGACAGAAATATAGTGTTACTATTTCACTTTAATTACTTTTTTTTAACAAGATTTATTCAGAGGAGATTTTCCACTGCATTCCTCCGAGACTTGAGAGAAGCTGAGAGAGTGTGACTTGCTCAAGATCAACCAATAGGTTTTCATGACTGGGCGGGGGTAGAAATTTGAACTCAGGACTCCCAGAATCCTAGTCCAGTTCTCAGACCAGTCCACTACATCAGTCCACTTCATTTGAAAGAGACATTGTCCTTCAATTTTTCTTAAGATGAGGAGGGAGAGGAGATGAACTCAGAGGATAAACTTTTCCAGTGTCATTTATTTTAATTCTTGAATTTATATCCCTGCTTTCTGACTTGGGAGAAGTTCCAGAGCGCCTGATGAACTCATCCAAGCAGAATTGAAATTCCAAATACTGTAAATCCATGGGCCAATATCAGGGTGATTTGGAGGAGAGGTACCATAGTTGCACTCTCCATGAACTGCAGTTCCCAGCAGCAGGAGTCTGGCTAGTGAAGTGAGGGATGCTGAGAGTTGCAGTTCAGTAAGAACTGGAGGGCTGCACTTTACCTAAATCACCTAAATCAGCGCTCCACAGTCCATAGCAATGCATTACGTGTGTCCGGCGCTTGCTGACATCATTAGTGGGCAGATGCAGCAAGCGCCGGAGGACAGAAGCCTAGGAGACGGAGAGGCAAGAGAGCCTGTGAGACAGCCTGCTGGTGTAAAAAAGGTTAATAATGTGAAAACAGTACACACACCATGCACACAATACTGTGTAAGTGTAAGGTGCTTTGTGTGTAATCATTACACAGTACACAAAACAGCTTACACTTACACAAAGCACCATACGTTTACACCAGCCGACATCACGCAGCATTTTGCTGCTTTTTTATGGCCCAGAAAAATGCCAAATTGGGGCTGCAGCATGTGGTTGCTGTGGCCTCGATCTGGCACTCAAAGGGGTGAAATGTTATTTATTTGGAATTGTTGTTATGTTTAAACCCATGCTATGCCATGGTGAAATGTTATTTATTGGAAATAGTAATAAATATTTCTCAACATATAATTAAATATTGTTTTTATGATTAATCACTATGTTTAAATTATGTTTGATTTGTAGCAATGAGAATACATAATGCATATCAGGTATTTACATTCCGAATCATAACTGTAGCAAAATTACAGTTTTGAAGTAGCCACCAAAATTTTTTTTGGTTTGGGGTCACCATAACATGAGGAACTGTATTGTGGGGTCACGGCATTAGAAAGGTTGAGAACCACTGCATTAGATAATACAAGCCATGTAACACTGAAAGAAGGTGGATATTTGTATGGGTATTTAAGGAACAATAGACGGGACTGTTTGTTTTACTTGGGTCATAATCTTAGGTGTTTTAACAGCAGAGAAGAAAAACTTTGCTACTGCTTCTGTTTTACTTTTCTCAGAATCATTTAGCAGATACTCCAAGTACCAGTTATTGGGTCTGCCTGGAAACTTAAGCAGGAGGGGTGAAATTAATTTTAGCCTCTCATCCTTGTAAAAAATACAGAAGAATAGGACATACTCTAGAGACTCAACAAAACCTTCACCACAAAGGCAGACCTGTTCGTAGTAGGGGATTCCCTTAAAGTGACCTTCTAGCAGGGCAGAGGGGATAACGTTAAATCTTGCTTTAGTAAACACAGCATGGTATTTTGGGATGGTCAAATTTTGTAAATAATAAGCCTCCCTCTTGAGATTGAATTGCAACCCTAAACTGATGGGAGAACAGCTAGTGTGAGCAGAAGACAAAGAATATTGGATATCAATATCTTTTACATGGCATACCAAAATCTGCTGCACCCTGGGTAAGTCTTGTGTAATGAGGAAGTTGTTTGAAAAGCCCACTCTCTGCAGTTTTTCCTTGATGTTTTTAGCCCAAAGGGTGGTATAATTATCTTTCATTACAAGTTATAGATATCCCGATTCAGGGCCAGCATAGAAAAGTTTAAGCCAGTACTTTAGGGCCCATGTCCAGGCAGTACATTCAGCTGAATGACAGCCTGCTTCAAGCTGTAGAGCGGCTGATGGTACACAGTTGGGTACTCCAAACAGTTTTCAAAGGTAGGCTGAAAGAATCCATTCTAACACCATATGAAGTAGAAAACAACACATCAACAAGGCAGGACTTTTATACACAGAACTAATCTATTATAGAGCAGACTAAACACAGGAAATGACAAAACCCCACTAGTGATCACATACAGCTTCCAAGTGAGGTCACCCAAATGTATGATTCATTAACTACAAGCTATTCTGGACAATAATGCTGCCCTCTCAAGGACTCTTTGTCACAAGCCTTTACTTGCCTACACATAGCCTCCCAATCTCAAACAGTTACCTATAGGAGGACACACAATATGGATGAAGAGATGGGTCCAAGACCTTGCCACAAACCTAGATGCCAACGCTGTGCACATATCTGCTTGGGAAATGTTGCAACAAGACCTAATAACATCATCCACAAAATTAGAGGTAATTTCATTTGCTCATCCTCTAATGTGATTATGCCATCCTGTGTCAACAATGCCCTTCAGCACTCTACACTGGGCAAAGAGTCCAGTTGCCATGCCAGTGGATACATGAACATAAATCAGACATTAGGAATGGGAATACACAAAAACCAGTTGCAGAACATTTCAATCTTCTAAGCATTCCTTCTCAGAACAGCAGTCACTGAGCCACCACCACCCCAAAAAAACTACAAAGGAAGACTGGTAAGAGAAAAAGCAGAATTGGGAATATATCTCTTTCCAATCTAGTCCATTAACAGTGGATTGGACAGGGACAACAGTTTCCTGGCACACCAACTAACACCCCACCCTCATGGGAGGTGCTCTTGCCCATTTTATCATATCTCCTTCTTGGTTACCAGCCAGCATCACACTACATTCCAATAACTCCCTCCACCATTCATATGGTTATATACTCACCTCACATTGGCTTTAGGCAATATCTTTCCTCCTGCCTTTGTCCCTTAATGGCCATTGTTAATATAGAATTTGTCAGCTCATCACCATATCCACACATTTTGCATTTATATTGTTATTCAAGATTTTGTTATTGTCCTGTGTCTTCAAGTTGTTTCCGACAGCTGGCTTTGGATGTCCTGTAAACAGATTTAAAATTCAGTTCTGAATACTGGCAATTGGTAGCTGCCATATCAGATGGCAATGATATGCTCTGGGTTTTAATTTGAACTTTAGAGGAGTTGTTCTGCTATTAGGTCAGAATTTTAGATAGCAACATTAAAGTTTGGATTAAAAACCAGAGCTTATTCTCACTGCACATAGAAGCCCACATCTGTCACTGCTTCTGAAATCCAAACATTATGAGGTATAAACATGAATGTATTGTTTCACTCATTAGCCTGGCTCGTATTTGTTATTTGCAGCTAGAGTAGACTTATTGAATCAATTGCTATATGGTGGATCAACACATAACTTAGGGCCTCGGCAGACGGCTAATAGGGCTGTCTCTGAGACCCAGAAGAGGAGGGGCAGCCGCACGCGCGGCATCCCTTCCTCTTCCTGAGGTTGTCCTCGGAGCTTCCTGCTCTCCGGACGGCCGGCGCTCCGGGGATGACCTCCCTCCGCGTGACCGGACGCGCTGCGGAGGATAAGTAAGGGAAAGTGCGCCCTACGTGTTTAGGGCGCACTTTCCCTGTCTTGCAAAATTTGCCTCTCCTTTTAGGGTGGCCGCAGGAGCGCCGCAGTCCGGCTGCCGCGGTCCCGCGGCGTTCCGGACCAGGGCGTCCCCGACGCCCTGGTCTGCATCCCCCCCTTAATCCTATTGGTTCAATAAAGTTATTCTAGTTGTGCTAACAAAGACACACACACCCCGACGCATCATGAGGGGCTCTCTATTGCACCAGCCAAATTTTGAAGGCTGACACCATGATTGGCTGGGAAGGAAGGGAGTCCTGCCCTTCCTTCATCTCCCAACCAATCAGGGAGATCTCGGGAGATCCCCTAGCAGCCCGCATAATCTTGTGAGACCGAACAGTCTTGCAAGATTTCGGGCGGGTTTATTTAATCCCCACTGCCATGTGGAGGCATTCTGAGCGTCGGCAGCCGAGAGAGATAATTGGCTGCTGACATTAGAAAGAGCCAGCTGACTTCCTCGGCCTGGTTCTTGATGGCGGTGAGCCAGAGCTTGGAGGAGAGTCCCGGCTCATATTCGGGAGCACTTGGGGGGGGGGGGCTTCTTTAGGGGAGAAGAATTTCTAGTATAGCTGGCAACACATGGGGAGAGTTTTTATCCCCACATGGGGGGGGGGGCGTGGAACTTAAGAAGGCCTTGTGGGTGACCCATAGGGGGTTATTTTCCCTGCCTGGGACCCCCTGTGTAGTGGATTGACCTGGATTGGGTCCATTTCTCCCTGTTTGAGAACCCGGGGTGGCTTTTTCAACCCTGATTGGGGTTTATCCTCCCTGTTTGGGACGCCCCGGGTGCTGTTCAATCCTGCTTGGGTTTGATCTCCCTGCTTGAGACCACCCCTGGGTGCTGTTTTGTGCCCTGATTGGGGTTTATTGACCTGTCGTTGACCCTTGGGTGCCGTTTCTCAACCCTGCCTGAGTTTATTTATTCCTGTTGGGACTCTTTGGATGGTTATAGGCCATAGGAGGTGTAGTGAGTGACCCATCAAGGGTTTATTGTCCCTGCTGGGGACCCTTGGGTGTTGGTTTTCACCCTGCTTGGATTTATTCTCCCCTGCTTTGGGGACTTGTTGCCTGGTTATTGTCCCTGCTTGGGACTGGTTAATACAAAGGCCTGGTTTGCCTTATTGGCCTTGACCTGCATGGTCTGTTGTCCCTGCTTGGGGCATTACAGATAGCTTTTTTTCTGGACACTCTAGCTCAGGGGTAGGCAACTTTTCCCCTTTAAGGGCCGAGGGACTTCAGCTCCCAGAAGCCTCAGCCATGTTGGCCAATTGTCCCATGTTGACCAATAGCTCCTGGGTTTCTGGGAGCTGAAGTCCCTCGGCCCTTAAAGGGGAAAGGTTGCCTACCCCTGCTCTAGCTAGTCTGGTGAAGGGTTATAGTTTTTGCTTTCAACACTATAACTTCTCCCCTGCTTGGGGACTTGTTGCCTGGTTAGTGCCCCTGCTTGGGACTGGTTAATACAAAGGCCTGGTTTGCCTTATTAGCCTTGACCTGCATGGTTTGTTGTCCCTGCTTGGGGCATTACAGATAGTTTTTGTTCTGGACACTCTAGCCATTCTAGTGAAGGGTTATAGTTCTTACTTTAAACACTATAACCAAGGGGCCTGATAATTATTATAAAAGGACAAACTTTGCCATTATGCCACGTAGCAAGGCACAGTCCAAGTGCTGTGTGGCACCTGCTGGACCTAGCACTGGCCAGTCAGCACCTAAGCATTCGGCCAAAGCCCAGGGTAAGGAGGATGAGATTGTTCTCCACCTGGCCCAGTTGGGATGCACAATGCAAGCTTGTGTAGCTGTGTGTGAACAACTGGCACAGAAAAGAATCCAGGGGGGTAGTTCTAGAACTTTGCCCCTTCCAGCTTCAAATGAGGACCAGCTTGTGGCACTACAACCTACACAGGTGCAGGAGGTACCCTCACCTGGTATCACAGCGGGCAATGTATCACATAGTGACAAGGCTCCAGCTATAGAGGGTGGGCAGCCAACTATAGCTGATGTGATGGAACTCATGAAAAAGGTTCCAGGTTTAGTACAACAAGGAGAAGCAGCCACTGCATCAGCACAGCCTACATTGGCTGATCTGTATAGCTTAGTCCAATGGGCGATGGTTTCAGGTAGGACCAGTAGGCCGGCGGCTGAAACCCCTGAGCCATTGAGCAATGTGGTGGGAGGTGCTTCCTCCACCCTGCAGCATAGCAGCTGGGCATCGGTTACATCACACTCGGCTGGAGGTGCTTAAGCGTTGGTGGATATCCCACACCAGGCAGCGGGCTCAGGTGCATCTACCTATATCATTGGGGTCTTGGCCTGTAACAGCCTGGGCACCCAGTGTCCAGGCTGGCCAGGGTGGTGAGGCTGAGTGTTCACCCTCAGTTTTGCTGAGCACACCCTCAGCAGTAGCTGGAGCGAGTCAGTGTCAGGAAGCAAGTCTACAGGTAGACCAGCCCTTGGCTGGCAAAGTAAGTTCATCTAAAGGAGTGGTTTCACCAGGAGTCTTAGGTCAAGTTGGGATGGAAAGAATGATTGATTGCAACCCTTATGCTGGTATGTCCACTCCCATCTCCCGCTTACAACAGAGGAGCGAATTGGGAGGGGTGAGTTTATCGATCTTTTTTCCTTAATTTTCCGTGACCCAGAGCCAAGGGTTATGGTAAAAGATGGGGTCATATTTAGCTTGCCCAAGGAGTTTGAGGCACACAAGCGCCCGAAGTTAGAAAGGAATTTTGTTAATTGGATAATGGGCTTTACAATTTCTAGAGGTATTATTGAGGAGAAGGAGCCCTTAAGGTCCCCAGACTTATCTAAATATCAAGAGATAATGATAAAGGCCTATACTAATTGTCAGTTCAATTCAAGAGGATCTGCTTGGCTTCAGTATGACGAACAGTTTCAAATGAGGGCCTTTAGATCATTCTATGTCACGGCGACACGTTCAGGCTCAATTATGGGTGGACATCATGGTTGGTGCCTCCCCTTTGAGCAGTGTGACAATGGCTTCATGCCTATGATCACTCAGCCAAGAGGGCAATATGCGAGGCCTGGCACAGGGGAAAAGAAATTTTCAGGAGTCTGTTGGGGGTTTAATGCAGGCAGGTGCAAGTGGCAGACCTGCAGGTTTGAACACCGCTGTAACACCTGTGGAGGGAATCACCCCGACACCTCCTGTTTTAAATCAGCCCTGGTGGCACAGTGGTTAAATGCCTGTACTGCAGCCACTCACTCATAAACCACAAGGTTGCGAGTTCAATACCAGCCAGGGCTGAGGCTCGACTCAGGCCTGCATCCTTCCGAGGTCGCTAAAATGAGTACCCAACTGTTGGGGGGGCAATCAGCTCACAGTTGTAAACCGCTTAGACATCCCATAGCATGATATGAAGCGGTATATAAATGAAGCTGCTTTGCTTTGCTTTGCTTTGCTAAAGGTAAATGGTCCAGAGCGGGAGCTGCCCCTCAGGCACAACCAACTGGAGTTAAAGACACCAACGCCCAGTAAGTTGGATGTTTTAGATACTTGACTCAGTGTCTACCCTCAGCGGGATTCAGCCCAGTACCTACTTGATGGTTTTACTTATGGTTTTCGCATTCCATATTCTGGTTAAGAGTTTGTTGTTTTGCAATTCAGCCATTACACATTATTTAGATGACTTCCTTTTTGCTGGGGCCCCTGGCACGACGATGTGCAGGGACACCTTGTTGGTTTTTTTAAGTTTTGATGGATGAGTTGGGCGTCCCTCTGGCTGAGGAGAAGACAGAGGGTCCCACCACTTGTTTAACTTTCCTAGGCATTGAGCTCGATACAGTTGAGGGTTTATCCCACCTTCCAAATGAAAAATTGGACCTATTGAGACAACAGTTTCACAGGTTTGGAGCATTTGCTCCGGACGCAGCAGTGCAACCTTTGACAGTGCCAACCGATCTGTGGAGCCTTGGAGGATAGAGATCGAGAGGGCTATTCAACATTCCATTGCCCCTTCCACATGCAAGTCATACCATCTTGCAGTGCGAGCTTTTAGACAGTTTTTGTTGGATGTTGGGAAAATCGAGGTTTGGCCTTTGGAGGTGGAGGTTGTACTCCACTTTGCAGTCCATCTTAAGCAGTCTGGGCTTTCCCCAGTTACCATTAGGGAAAGGTTGGCAGCCCTGGCATATTACTCTAAGGCAAGCAGTTTTAAAGATCCTACTATAGATTTTAGGGTTCGGAAGGCTTTGGAGGGATGGTCTAGGGAGCTCCCGGTGGTACGCGACACCCACATGTTGGTGACGGATACAATCCTTACACAGATTTGGCATTCCCTCCAAATGGTGTGCTCTTCACCTGAGGAAGTTACATTGTTTTGGGCTGCTTATCTGTTGGCCTTTTTCGCAGCTACCAGAATTAGTGAACTGATCTCTAGCTCTCGATCTGATACGTCAGGCAGGGCCCTTTTCTTATCCAATGTTCAATTTTTTGAAACAGGGCTTACATTTGTGTTTTAGGTGTTCAAAGACTGATCAGTTGGCTAGGGGTCAAACCATAGTTTTGTCCAAGACTCCCAATGGCCAGATTTGCCCAGTATTAGCCTTATCAGATTACCTCAGATTGTGCCCACCATCCCCTGGTTATTTGTTTTTACATGTCTTGGGCCTTCCATTGACGCAGTTTCAATTTCAAGCGGTGAGGCATGCGGGTTTGCCAGCGGCCCAATTTTCTTCTCATTCTTTTTGGATTGGAGCTGCGATGGCTGCAGTAGCTCATGGCCTAAATGATGCTATGATCTAGCATATTGGGCGATGGTGCTCTCGAGAGTTTAGATCTTACATTTGCCCTTAGTATAGGCTAGGTGTGGACTTGTTACCAAGAGCCTGATGTGATCCTGTATTCATGTTATAATGTGTGTGTTTTTGTTGAGCAGGGCAAGAACAGGGTGACGTCTGGATTGTTGATCACAGCTTGGTCTTTTGGGCCAAACAGCATGCTATTCAGATGGGTCGAGATCCAAACTTAGGTTTGGGGTGGATTTGACTCATGCAATGGTTTGGACGGAGAGGGATGCTATGTGGGGGCCTTCTTGCTCGCATCATTGAATTGGCCTCTACCTTTCCACATCCCCGGATTCTACTTATTCACCTAGGCAAAAATGACTTGGTTAAGATTACCGGATTACAGTTGATCAAAAGGATCGTGATGGACCTACAGGAAATATAACGGGACAGTTATTCTATGGACCAAGCTCTTGCCGCGACAAAATTGGCCTGGAGCAAGGAAAGACTCTGCTATTAACGTGGCTCGTCATTGGGTGAATAGAAGTGTTTCAAGGAGGCTGGAAGATTTGGGGGCATACTGTATATCACACGATCAGAATAGAATTGATTTGCCACATATGTACAGGGGTGATGGGGTTCATCTCTCCCCGGTAGGCTGTGATGTATATTTGGATTCCATTGCCTCACATATTAAATGTGTCCTTCGGGGGGGAGGGAATGCCAAGCTAGGCTGGCCCCCTCCGGTGGTGGGCAGGGACCCCCCCCCCCCAAGGATAATTGGATATATGGATTTATAATATTTGGTCAGTTAAGAGGGATGAACGGTTACATCATCAGCTGAAATAATTCTCTTACATCATCACTCTTAAAGATGACGTCAAAATTTGGATAGGGGAGGGGATAATTTGTTTATTTGTTTAACAACGTGTGTGAGAACCTTCTTGACATATGCTTTGTGGGAGGTGTGACATATCTCTGATGGCTTAATTTGATTAAGATAAGGATTGCATTGGGTGTTATGCATGCACACATACACATGTCTCAAGAAGGGACTTATAAGCAAAGTGAAGAATTTTTGATGAAAAGTTAAGTTTCAAACCCTGTACAGATGAATAAAGTTGTGGCCAATTTGTTATCCATAAAAAGGCGTTCGGACTTATTTGTGCCGGTGCAATAGGATGTAGGCCATTGTTAGTAATAACAATACTACTAATAATATATTTACATTAAAAGGAGATGGCAAGAAAAAGTAAATGGCCACATTCAAGGGTTTGCAAAAAAAGACCTTTTCAGTGGAAACACATTAATTATTTTGAAAGTTTTTCTTAATATGTATATTATGACTTATGTAACTTTCTAAGCCAATAGGCTTTTTCTGTAATGTTTCTGTTGCATTTATTGGAAATTAGCATTGCTGGGACTTCTCTTCATTAAGGGCAGGCATAACTTATCTTGCAGCATTTTTTTAAAAAAAATCTGATACTGTCACTAGTAATATATCTAGAAATAAAGCCAATGATGTGTATGGAGAAGTTCTGAAAGCAAGCTGTCTTCTGTTATAAGATTACTGTTTCTGGTTCTGCAATTCATTGCTAATAAAGAGATTTGTGTTCCAAATTAACTTTTAAAAGTAATGAAATCCATTCAAACTGCTACTAAAATTGGTTTTTAACATGTTCATACTTTTTTAAAAAATGGAGGCTATTGCAAGTCCCCTTGTTTTCTGTATTCAAAAATTGGCTGAGTTTGCACTTTATGCACATTTGCTAGATTTAGATATGTTCTGACTGCTTTAATAATTTATTGCAACAAAAATATTCCTGGAAAGTTATTTTTGTCATCTTCAGAATCCCATGCACATGAGGGATAAGTTTATTCATAGTGTTTAAAACCCTTAGTTATTTAAGGCTATCTGTAATGTCTTCTTGTCTGAGCACTTTTCCTATAATAGTAGAATCTATATGCTTCCCACATCAGAATGGAGATCAAACAGCAAATGCTGAATAATTGTTTAGGATGGGATTTATACATTAGAACTGCAACACAAATGTGGTGATATATCAGCACTGTTACATTTTATAGGAAGTCAGAGGAACTGAAATCTCTATGATGTGGTGACAAGTGTATGTAAATGTCTGTAAGACTTAGGACCTCTGCAGACTGGCCCAACGGGCTGAACTGGAGGCAGAGATGGGGAGGGGCAGCATCCTGATGTGCTGCACTTGAAGGGGTGAGAATGAGATCCGCGCCGGCTCTTAGGGCACCCTTTGCCACTCCTGAAAGGAACGGCATTTTCCAGCTCTTTTTGGGGCAGCAAAAGGGAGGATCAGGGCCACGGCATGCAGTAGCCATGGCCCTGATCCTCCGCTTCCCAGGGCAGCCTAGAGCCACCCGTCTGCAGCCCCCCATAGATAATCTTTATGAAACACTTTCAGGCCTAAATACAGTCCCTACCTCCAATTAAATTAAACTCATTGGTACAGTTGTCGAATGGTAAATCACCACTTATCTAAAGCTCATTAATTTAATACCTCTAGTGCAGCTGGGTCTAGCAAACTGATTTGTGTTGTTGTTGTTTTCATAAAAAATATTAATTAAAATCAACCTTAAACAACATACATACTAATTATTCTTTCAATAAAAGTTACATACATCAACATACTTAATTACTTCCTTAGGCAACAATTCTAGGTTATACAGAAAAAGGAGGTAAGGAATATTTACATAAATATGCAATCCTATACTTATACACTCATATGTTTATATATATGTTCTCTTTTTGTAGAGGAATACATACCAGAATCCATTCATGAAAATATTATACATCAGTATAATATCATAAACTTGTTGAAATTTAATGATGATGAATGTACAAGAAACAGTCCTCCAACATGCAGCTTTAGCAAGCTTCATCTTTTATTGCAAAAATCAGCATGAGCAAAAACAAATAATAATAACAACAATAATAGCATTTTCACTTCAGCCAGAATGGCTAAGCAGGAACAAAACTTTAATTGCTACATTTTGGATAAATTAGTCAAGCTACAGCATCAGCAAAAATATTTCTAGTTAATCCATTCAGCTTAAAAGTTTGAAAAGAAGTGAAGTGTTTTTCCAGAAACACAATTTTAGCCCACATCTTTGGGTGTAGCCCTTTCAGGCTAATTGGTTGATCTTTCATGACATGTGTTAGCCCAACCTATAATTTTCATATTACATCATGTGACTACCGTTCCCAAAACGTTCTTTTGTTATTGAAAAACCCCTTGTGTAAATAAAACTCTTTCTCACAGAATTCTGCTTGTTAACTAGCTTTGTTTTGACTAATACACACCTGGGATAATAATTGTGAATCTGGCCTCAAGAAGCAGTTTTCCTCATCAAGGAAAAATACAGACACACATCTTTACATTTCAACATTTTAACATTGACTATATATCCCATCAAAACCTGACAATCCTCTATATTCCTTCCTCGTTTCGCTCTATCCATCAATCATTCCTTGTTTTTCCTTAATATCGTTTCTTTTACTTCTTTCTCCTTCTTCTCTTCTCCTTTCTTTCTTTTCTTTTCCAACTTTCCTTTCCTCTAATCCTTCTTTTCCTTATGGCATACAACCAAACTGTTAACACCAATGGGGTCTTCCTTTCTCTTATTTTTCTCCTGCTTCACACTCTAATTCCCCCTTCCCTTAGTCTTTCTTACATTCTTCATCTCTTCTCCCTTCTATTCCTTACCTTCTCCCTATTCCATCCTCACTCTTACTTCTAGACTACTTCCTCCTTCTACATCCTCCTTTACTCTTTCTACTTACTCTCACCTTCACTCACATCCTCTTACCTTTTTCACTTACACATACTCACTCACCTTCTTCACGTTCCCCACTGCATTCCTTACAACTTCCTTCCCATTGAGTAACAGTTTGGCACTTAATATTATTGACTTCCTGTAATCATATTCCCTTTGAAGCTTGTCCTTATTCTACTAAGTTCAGTCTACACAATACTTCTAGAAAAAAAAGTCAAGCTTACTGTATTAATAGTCTATAACTCTCTTATTTTCATATTCTACTAATTTTCTATATTTTTGTCTTTAATTATTCACAATTTCTTAATAATTTAGTATTTTAATATTTACCCTACTCGACCAAGTGGTAAAGAGTCCTAAAGCTTCACATCTTTTATTGTTAGCTACCCCGATTGACCTCAGAGGGGCAAAATATAAATTATTATTATTATTATTATTATTATTATTATTATTATTTATCATCATCATCATCATCATCATCATCTATTTGTTACTGTTCATAAAGAGAGAGATGTTCATGAGGAGAGATCTGTTCTAGCTATTTTACCCCATCTTGTTTCTAAATATTTCATTACTGGTCCCCACTCTTCTTTCATTACCTCTGTTGAGTTAGATTTCAGTCTTTGTGTCAATCCATCCATTTGCACCACTTCATACAATTTAAGTAACCAATCTTTCTTACTGGGAATATTGTCAGACTTCCAAGTCTGAGCATAAAGTACTCTTGTGATGGTGGTCATGTAAAAACATATTTTCTCATTTTTTTTTTTTTTTTACTTATTTCTCCTTCAATCATGTTTAGTAAGAAGAATTCTGGTTCCAATTGTATTTTCAGATTTAAGATGCTGCTAATTGTTTCTTTTATACATTCCCAATATTTCTTTGCTTCTTTACATGACCACCATTTGCTTTTTTACATGACCACCAGGTCTTGCAATTGGATTTGGACCTCGTGTTCCTATCAAATTCTTCAAATGTTTTACAGAAGCTTCCAAATTTGCCTCAAATCCAATGTGCAAGTTCCCTAAGAATTTTTCTTTGTCTTATCAAATTTTTTTTAGCTTGAACATTTCTTATATGTTTTGCTCAAACTATATTTACTCACATTTCTTCTTTGGCTGATCAACATATTTGGGTGAATTCCCCAGATCAAATCAGAGATGTATTTCCCCCCCCAATAAAATAAAATAAAAATCTACCACAACAGAATTGAGGGAGAAGAATGAGTCATTGTGCTTTTGATGTCTCTCTTGATATTAATTCTATTCTAGATAGAACTTTTTCCTTTTTTAAGAAATAGAGGGAATGAATAGCTGCAATAAAGGCTAACAAAAACAAGAAGAAGAACAACTGAAACAGAATTAGCAATCTGTGCATCCTTATACTCACTAATGGCTAGTTTTCAAGTATGCTGACTTCCTGCTTATTTGTTTGTACACAATCTATTCTTTCCTGCATCCATTTCCCCTCTATTCTACCTTCTCCATTCGTGCATATATTTGATTATAAACAAGAAATTTATATGTATATTTCTTTTATAGGTTTTGTAAAGAAGACAGTGGATGGATCCAGTGGTGTCAGTGAGGGAAAGTGTGGGGGTTCAGACCACACCAGGTGACACACTAAGGGGGGGTGACAGCACTGCTCCCCAAGCCCGCCCAATCACAAAGAAGAAGTTACAACAGATGTGGGTTACAACAGATGGGGTGAATGGGGTGAGGCCTAATGAGAGGGGAAAGGAAAGGCCCCAGGTTTTAAATTTTACCAAATTTTCATTTCAATGGAATTTTAATTTTAATTTTGCTAGTTGTTTATGTCACAACTATTACCATTACATTCAGTGATATATGGGCATTACGATTAATGAATAACATTAGTACAAAAAATGTAACTAAGGATTCTGTATGGTGTGGTATGGGAATAGGTCAATGGGGGGGGGGGGGTGATACCATGAAATATTGCACTTGGTGATGCCAAAGCTAGTGACTCCACTGGGTGCATTGACATGAGCCAAATAAAACGACCTCATGCAGTTTTAGCAGCAAGCTCTCCAAACAATTTATGGAATGATTCAGTTTGAATCCAGGCCTTTCCTTTGTCTCAGGGCTTTAATCTGGAGTGGGAAAGTGGAATTTATTCTGGCTTTGAAGGAAAAATCTGGATATCCACATGTGTATGTGAAGTGTGCTCCATAGCAACATAGGTGTAAGGTCAGGGGGAAGAGTTCAGAAATACATGTATTCATATGCATGGGCAAGGGGAAACAAACTGAAGTGGCCACAGCCATGTAGCTGTGCATATTGAGATTTATCAGACTGGGGTTTTACTATAACCAAGGTCTGATAAGAATTTTAGTACAGCAATATGAGGAGGGCAACTCATATCCCATTCCTCAGTTAATCTTACACATTATATACAGAGCCACTGTGGTTTAGTGGCTTGAATGCTGAAATAGGAATCCAGGAGACCAGAAATCAAATCCCAGCCTAGCCATAGAAACTTCATGGGGTGACCTTAGGCAAGTTACACTCTCTCAGCCTTAGAAAAAGGCAATAGTCAACCTCTTCTGATCAAATCTTGTTAAGAAAACCCCATGACAGGATTGGCATATGTCAATGTTGGCTTAAGGCACATAACGGCAATATGAAACTATCTTTGAAAATGAACAGAATACATTGTACCAGTTTTAAAGTAGCCACTTTTAGTTTTGCATTCTGATTGAGTGCCAGAAAGTGATTTCAGAGAATATATTGTGGAGAATCAAGAATGGACCCCACCATCCATTCCTTTGGTTCATGAAGTTAGACCTTCATATCCCATTTTTCTATAGCTTTGTTGGCAGACTTGCACTTCAATATGGCTGCTTTCATGTCTTGATTTGGCCTTTGAAGTTTTTCCTTCACTTTGACTTTTTTTTACTTCATTTGAAAGAGGAATGATAAACAAAGTAACCCCATTCAGTGACAAATAACCCTGAACACCCAGTCAACCTTTATAGTGAATAAGAGGGTCAAACAGAAAGCAGACCTCATAGCACTGAAATATGAGGAAACAAAACATATTTTGTGGCACAAAAATGGCTCTATTGTTGCAAATTAGTGATGCACATACAAATTCACACCCACAAATCAAGGGGGGGGGGAGAAAGAGGAAATATCTTCAGAGTCTTTTAAGGAGCTTTGGATTTTGAGAAATGAATAAAACATTGCATTTGAAATCCCTTTGTGTTCTACAACAAAGAGATAAAAGTATATCATCAAATAAAGAATTCTTCAACAAATACAGCCAGAAAACTCATCTTTCCCAATATTGTAAATAATAATCATCATCATTTATTATTTTTTTTTTGGGGGGGGGGGAAACCAAATCTCTTAAAGGGAAATTTGCCGTATGTATCAGAAGGTTATTTGAATGTTCTATGTGAAAAGATGAGCTTTTTTCAATTAGTGATAATGTAGATTTAGATTAGTAATTCCTTTAGTAATTATACTGTGTTTCAAGAAGGAATTATATGCCTTGTAAGCATGTTTCCTTCTATCAAACCAGATTTGCACAAAAACTGAATTAAAAAGATCATTTCTTGGGAGCGTGTCATACAATAGACATGTCACTCACTGTAGCATAGGGGATTGCAGACAAGATGCAGAGTGATTTTTACCTAATTATTAAAAGAGTACGGTGCTAAAGTGGTGGATATTTTTATTTTTTTAAAAAAATCTGCCAAGTTGTAATTTATATTTGTATGCATTTGTTTGCTTTTAGTGGAAAAGAATGGTTCACTGAAAGGAGCATTTATCATTTCCTTTCCTATAACTTTTTCAGTTATAATTTTGAATGCAAGCATTTCCCCCTCAATAACTTTGTTTTTCCCTTAGCTCTCAAATCATGAGAAAGTACTTTGGATGAAAATTAGTTAGCAAGGAAGAGCAGTTTCTGACTTGAAGTTGGAAGAATATGCTTCAAATAAATGTTTTCTTGGGGGGAAGAAGTAATGGCTGCTATTTACAAAGCTGGCAAGAGCTTCAAACAGATGCCTTTGCCCTGGCAAAAATGGAGCACCAAGCCATTAATTTACTGCTTAAAGAAGAAAAAGAAGAAAATAATGCATAATATTTACAATGAAAGATAACAGAGCTTACCAAATGAAATCTTTTTTGCTCATTTCCTGGGACTTAATTCTTAGCTTCTTCCACAAAAAGGATTTATGTGGAAGCTTATTATAAATCTTTTTTCATTGATTTTAGCAGCCTTCAGGACTGCAAAAAATATTAACAAATGAAGTAAATAGAAGCATGGTTTAGGTGAAATCATAATCATATTAATATAAGAAACACAACCACAACAATAACTGAATATTGCTTTTCCCCCTTTTGCATTCTTTACTCTCTTTACTGGCTTCCTGTTGCAATATTACACACTGCCATGATGTATTATGATCTTGACTTACTGAACAATCTGGGTAAAGTACCATCATAAGTGAGTGCTTTGGGTATAGGTCCATATGGCTTCGTTTTTGTTACAGCACATGCCTCATAATCTTGAATGACTCCTTTGATAAGTCTGTTAATGGGAGGACTTTTTTGTTATTAAGTGTGAGCTCCCTGTGGAAGGCTATATCATCATCAAAGTTTACAATATTTGGCAGTGGAGTTGCCTAATCTTTCTAGAGTCACAGTATCACAGAGCCAGTATGCACTTGTGGGGATCCCAGCCAGATTATTGCAGCCAGGAGCACTGCAATGATTCAACTGCACATTTTGTCATGCCCTTTCATTGTTGGGTACGCATTCTGGGTAGTTGTATAAAGTTCCACAAAGAAGGAATCAAGAAGTGGAAAGAGAAAGAGAAATGATGAAAGCTTCAGCAGTAGAGAGGTATCACACTTTGTTTTTTGCTTGTACCCTCAGTAGAACTAGATATTCCTTCAAAATCTGCCTAGGAACAAGCTAGAGTAAGTGTGTAGCCCCTGTTGATCAAGCAGGGAAAAGCACAAATGGCAGAACAAGGTATAAATGGCATATAATGAAACATTTTGGAAAGTTGTGCTTCAAGTGATGTTTGACTTGTGAAGGAGTTACATTTTAAAAATATATCCTTCACTAAATTAAACATGGTATCACCTCTTAATTATACCTGTCTTTTATGTACTGTTGTGTGGATTGACTGTTTAGAAACCACAGTCAGTATCAATAAGGGCTGATGCAGACTGGCACTATAGGCTGACCTGGGGATGGAGTTGGGATGGGGCAACTGCATGCCAGCTACCCCCACTCCACCCTGACACCACGCTGACACCATGCACCCATCTGCATGGCACGTGGCATCAGGGCGCCCTCTTGGTGCAGTGTGCACACATGCTACGCCAAAAGGGTACAAGGGCGGCCTTTTCCTGCCCCCAAAAGGAGTGACATTTTGCCACTCTTTGGGGGCCGGGAAAAATGAGGATCACTACCACAGCGTGTGGTTGCCATGGTCCTGATCCACCACTCCCAGGGGTGGCCAAGAGCCACCCCAAACAGGCCGTCTGCATCGGCCCTAAGTTTCTCTTCTCATCTGTGGTCATAACTCTCCTAACTTCTTCTATGTGCCTTACTATAAGATGAGATTCTTCTAGCCTAGCCCAGGACTCCTGGTTAAATTTCTTGTTCAAGGTCCATACAATGAACAAGCTTGATCCTATTTAGTACTTTTACTTGCTTCAACTGATAACTTATCAACATCTGATGCATCCAAATGACCTTGGCAAGGGCCTTGTCTGCACTGGCCAGGATACTCTAGGGGTAGCTAGAAGAATCCTGGCATCCACCACCACTCTCGATCATCTGCTTCTGAGGTCAGAATGAGGTGCCCAGTGATGGTCATATTCTGGGCACTTCATTCTGACCTCAGAACAGGTGACCTGCATTGGCAGCAGATGTGGCAGGTGGTCCAATGTGACATCTGGGCAGACAGCCTCCATGGTGCTGAGACGGATGGCTCCAGATACTACCAGAAGATCCAGAGCAACAGGTAAATTACTTTACTCTGTTTCTACCTTATGCCCCAGTTCTGCTGAGGGATATGCCAGAGGTGGTATTAAATCCTTCTGGGTCTAATTGTTTTTATGCAAAGTTGTGCACATGTAATAAATCTAAACAATTTGAAATTGTTTTAATTGGTTTTAGATTATCTTAAGTGTCAAATTGTATAATGTGCTTTGTTTTTTAATTGTTTTCCTCAAATTTTAAATTTTTCTAAACTGATTTAATTGTATGCTGCCCACAGATCCCTAGAGATAAAATGGGCTATAAATATTTTAATACAAAATAAAATAAATTCCTCCACTCACAGAAAAGACTCCTATACAAACTTTGGGAGCACACCTTGTGCTAATGCCCAGCAATTGGATTGGGACAAAAGTGTAGGTCAGATGGCAGAGAAAGCAAACATGCACTAGGTTCTCTTGTTTCATATAGAATGACTATAGTTTATGGCTCCTGTCCAGAGAATGGAAGTTACTTTCAGAAGAAAATCAGAATAACTATGCCTGACCTACCATGTTGCTGTTGAAAATCATTGGCATTTTAGAAATGTCAGACTTCTATTTTTCATTCTACCTTTGGGAGAGTCAGAGATTTTTTTCCCCCAAAATTGGTTTTCACTTGTCTGCTCCCCTTTTCTAAAAAGTGTACATGATAAAGGCAATATGCATAAGTAGCATAATGTGAACCACTGAGATGGACTTCAGAGAAGTGCAGATAATGCTTCTTCCTAACATCCTGTCAGGATACATAGGTGGAAAGATTGAGTGAGCAGATTACAGGAGATAGATAGAACTTAACAGGGAAACTAATGTGACCACCATTTTAATTGTAGCCTGGCAGCTTTTTATTTAATTGTTTATCTTTGCAATCACTGATATCCCTCTTGTAAACTAAAGCTACACATAACAGGGATGGCAGGACTTTTTTGATGTCTCTTTCTGTCTGTGCCCACCCATAACCATTATAGTTATGTCAAGAGGTGATGTGATACTGGACTGTTGTAGCCATTGCATTTCAGTGGCATCAGAACCTAACCCTTTGGCTTCTGTTCTATAGCAATGGTACTAAATATACCAAAGCAGCTAAAGCAGGATCTTCCTGGGGACAAACAAAATAAGAACATTTTGATATGCTATATATCACTTGTGTTTTCCTTGGGAAATATGGGGAAAGCTGGCCTTCTGGGTATTTTGGACTACAGTTTCCATTATTCTTTAACATAGTTCAGGTTATTGAAGTTGATAATCCAAAACATCTGGTTCTTCATCACTGATCTGTAGAAAGAGATTGGGTTGTTTAACCTGAACTGGTTATTAGAATAGGCTTCATTAATGCTAAATAGTTAGAGGGTGGGATTTGATATTCCACTTCAGGCAGAAAAATGTCTTAAACCACATATTACACACTCAGCATGCAAGCAGCCACTCTACATACACTGTTTGCCATCATAGTGACTACATATGTATCATATGGAAGGGCTCAGAACCCTCAGATATTGCTTATTGTCAGTGTTTGGGGGGGGGGGGTTTGAGAACAATTTTTTTTTTCATTTCAAATATACAACTGGAACCTATAGTAATCCCCCAATAGCACTGTGTTCCATCTTCCAAGGTGCAAAACTATAGAGGCTAAATCATTGCAGTAAGTAAACATTAGAAAACAACCAAGGTATTGATAATGCAAGAAACATTTTTTTCTGCAGTGAAAGGAAATATCTTCTAAGGAAAACAAAGTATTAATTTCTCCATTGGTTTCAAAATCAACATGACCAGTGTTGTACTGAAACTTCAATCTGAAAATCTTTATATTGTCTTCAATCACTTTCTCTGTCACAAAGTATGTCATGAGTGTCATGTTGAGGTTGACGCTTGAGGTGAATGTGATCTTCAGTATTTCTGCCAGACCTTGAAATACTTTTAGAAATCAGGAAGCAAAACCGGACAGTTCACGGCGAAGGGTTTATTTACAGAAGATATGAAGTTACTATTTACAGATGCAGAACAGAGTTATAGGATGGAAGCCATCCCTCTGACTTCCTCCTTAGCAATTCACAGTGACACAGAGCTAAACTAGAATTCTCAAAGATACTCACTGACACCAACTGCAGTGACTCTCCACGATGCCACAACTATAACCAACACTTGTTTACATTAGGTTCAGCCTTATAAACACTTGACTGATTCAACCTTCCAGTACATGGCATTAGAAATTACATCATATATACAGAGTCATAGGTGCAGTGGAATACACAAATCAGTGTCTGACCTCTTCAAGGACATTTATAACCAGATATCCTGGCCTTGTCACACAAACCACATGCACATCATGACTGTGCAGTTCTGCAAATCTAATTTCACATCATATTATGGTGACAATGAAAATCAGTAAATCAAAGGTTCAGAATTACTTGTGTTCTTGTGCTGTTAATTAAGACTAGATATTTTTCACTGAATTTACTTCTCTGATTTCTCTGAATTCTCAAAGGACTTTTTCATTTCAGTTTCTCCTCATGGATGCTCCTCTCTATTGTCAAGATGGGGAAGAGAATTTCTTTCTCTCTTTTTTTCCCTCCTCAGAATGCTTTATATGGGGGTCAGGGGGAGAATGAAGCTACAGCTGGTAGAAGATTCAGGATCCACCTTCAGGAATCCTTGCTCTCTTTCCTCCAACTGGTTGTGCCCTGTGGGTGTATATACATGTGGATTCAGACCAAGATGTCTTTTTTCACCCAAAGCTACTACTGAAATATCATGCATTTCTAAACAGAAATTATTTTGATACTACTGTGTTGTCATGAAATCCTCTCAATCCATGTAGATCAGCTGCTTCAGGGTCAGGCTGATTCCTTGCCCATCCACAAAGAAATGAGGTGTGTTTGTATGAAGTTAATGTGGGCAATATAAAACTCATGGTTTAACACCCCTTTACTCAATGGTCCCCAAACTTTTTCAAGCTACTGCACCCTTTCCTCTTGGATGACAACCCCAGCACCCCCCAGTGTTAGTTGTTAGTTCCAGCTAAAGCAGACCCACTGAAGCAATAAGACTAGTTAAGTTAAGGCTTGTGTATGTCCCATAGATCCAGTGGGTCTATACTCTAGCTTGGACAAATAACTGAATTTGGTAAAAAGGGAATAATTTACTCCAATTATATTCAACATATGAGGTATTCATACCACGCCATTGTAGCAGTTTCATACCAATTTAGCTGTCATAACTCCATCCAAAGTTATGTATACACACAGACAGACAGACAGACAGACAGACACACACACACACACACACACACACACACACACAATAGCAATAGCAGCTTCATTTGTATACTGCTTCATACCATGCTATGCAGTCTCTAAGTGGTTTACACTTGAAAGCTAATTGTCTCCAACAAGCTGGGTACTCATTTTAGTGAACTCAGAAGGATGCAAGCCTAAGTCAAGTCTGAGCCCTGGCTGGTATTGGACTCACAACCTTGTGGTTTGTGAGTGAGTGGCTGCAGTATAGGCATTTAACCACTGCACTACCAAGGCTTCTTAGTTTCAGCACACACAAATACACATACATACACATAGCAAAATGCCTGCCAGCAGGTGGCAACTGAGTTCCTCCCCCTGACCAGCGGCAAGCAGCGGTGGTGGTGCGGCTGCCAGGAGAAGGCCAGAAGACCTGGGCCTATAAAAGGCCCCCACGAGCCTCTCCAAGTCGGCGGCAGCTGAGGGAGGGAAGCAAGCGCACCTGGTCCCGGCGAGTTCCTCCCCCCTGACCAGCGGCAAGCGGCAGTGGCAGCGCGGCGGCCAGGAGAAGGCTGGAAGACCTGGGCCTATAAAAGGCCCCCACGAGCCTCTCCAAGTCGGCGGCAGCCGAGGGAGGGAAGCAAGCACGCCTGGTCCCAGCGAGTTCCTCCCCCTGACCAGCGGCAAGCGGCAGCGGCGGCGCGGCGGACAGGAGAAGGCTGGAAGACCTGGGCCTATAAAAGGCCCCCACGAGCCTCTCCAAGTCGGCAGCGGCCGAGGGAGGGAAGCAAGCGCGCCTGGTCCCAGCAAGTTCCTCCCTCCTGACCAGCGGCAAGCGGCAGCGGCGGCGCGGCGGACAGGAGAAGGCTGGAAGACCTGGGCCTATAAAAGCCCCCCACGAGCCTCTCCAAGTCGGCAGCGGCCGAGGGAGGGAAGCAAGCGCGCCTGGTCCCAGCAAGTTCCTCCCTCCTGACCAGTGGCAAGCGGCAGCGGTGGCGCGGCAGCCAGGAGAAGGCCGGAAGACCTGGGCCTATAAAAGCCTCTCCAAGCCGGTGGCACCTCAGTAGTTGGGCCCCTCTTCAGCTGTATTGGATCCCTACCGGGAATCCCTGCATCACTCAGACAGCAACCGTGATAGGAGTAGAGACAAGGGTAAGCCGGCGTTTGGCCCTGGGCACGCCTGATCTATCTGCTTCTTTCATTCAGAATCTAAAATTACTGACTACTTGCCTGCTTGTTATGAGTCTATGTTGCATTAATAACCGAACCATAGAAATATCAAATTGAACCACCACAGATAGACAAAAAACAAGACTGTGAGGATTTAATCTTTATTAGTAGTGGACGATAATGAAGAGCATTCCCAAAAGAAAAAGGAGTACAACCAAAGGCGACAGATATATAAAAATCAAGAGGGGTAGGAACCTTAAGAAAAACCAGGAGGGGAATCTGGGAAACTCTGAAATCCTAAAAGCAGCCTCTACTCTCAAACAGTTAAGATTGGGAGACCTCTTACCATTCAAAGAGACAGATAACACCTCTACTGACTATATCTCTAATTCATTTCTAAGCTTCCCTGATTCACTTACCCTCGAAGAGGAGATCCAATTGTCAAACGAGGATACTGCTCATAAGTCAAATTTTGCACCAGATACCACAAAAAATGCAAGGATGGACGTAGACATAGTAGCTGAAAACTGTCTTTTAACAGCTAAAACAGTAATCGCAATATTCAAATAATTGACAAGTATTTAATCTTATTTTAAGGGGATGGGAGGGCGGGATTATGAGATGGGGGAATGATTTTTAACTCTGTTCTGTTTTTAATCTTGTTGTACCCCGCCCCGATTGCCACGCAGAGGGGCGGGTTATAAATAAAAATTATTATTATTATTATTATTATTATTATTATTATTATCAGAAAATAGACGGGATAAAAAATTTATTGAAGAAACCTAAATCCAAGATTAAACCATATTCCAAAAGTGAGGAAGCTGAGGAGACAGTTGATCACCCCAAGCCTGAATCACATCAATATAAACAGGCAAAACCCAACACAGCACAAAAGGTTTTTATCAAAGATAAATTAATTGTACAGAGAAACAAGATTGTATTGCAAATAACAAACAATTCTCTTAATAGTGGCAGATGGCACAATAAAAGAGCAGTACTCCACTCATTGTCCTCTTTGTTACATCGGAGGACGTACATCAGCGAGCTCCTTGAAATATTTTGGCTGCCCACACGGAACAGCACCTTGAGAGTTGCATTGACTTTTAAGAACTCATTTGTCCCAACATTGATTTTTGACAGTAGAAGACTGTTGAAAAAATTTGAAATTACACCAATGCAGGTTTTACTCAACATCAATGTCCTACCATTATTGAAAACAACTTCAAGAGAGGAGACTGCTAGCAAGGGAGTTAGCAGCAAAGAGGAAGTTAAAAAGAAGAAACAAACATCTAACAATCTACCTGAAGACGAGGAAGAATTTGTCCAACTGTTTGGCTTACTATCTCCCGAAGAACAGCAACGTATCTTGCATAAATTAGAAAATGTTAAGACAACACTAAGCTCAGTTGCAACTGCAACTAAGACCATCAATGAATTTTTACCTTCCACTCGCTCTGTATTTTACTCACCAATTCCACCAAATAAGGACTCTAAAAGATCTGCTGAATGCCTAGATGAACCCCTGATATCTCTAATGCACACAACTCCTAAACACTCTTTAGTCTGTGCATTCGAGAACATGACACCACTAATACACTTGTCTCCTAAACGTAAGAGTGATCTCCTTGATGAGCCATTAACACCATTGTCACCATCTAGATGTCCAGCTATACATACGAACAAGAAAAGGAGAAGATCCAGCCCAATCATGCACCCGTTGATTCCAGCCAGCCAATGTAATAATAAACCTAGTAATAGTAAACCAAGTAAGCAGATCGGCAACACAGGAGAATCAAATACAGACTCTTGCAATATTACAAAGGAAGGGTTAAAAAACACTGACCTATCAGTGTTTATTTATGGACTTATGGACTCTCAGTCCCCGAAACACCAACCCTGAAATTGGAAATTCTAGAGAGAAGGAAGTTCACTCAAATGATTTACAGGAAATAACAACACTAACTCCCTTTCTGATTTCAAATGATTGACAGATAACATCACCGGCCTCCACCCCCTTATCTCTAATTTCTTGGAATATTGCTGGATGGAAAGCCAGAAGTAGAGACCCATCTTTCAAGTCCTTCATTACTAGGCATGACATCATCTTGCTTCAAGAAACTTGGTTAGCAGAAGAGCTGTACGTAGAGGGCTATAAATCAATTGTTCTGGATGCAGTACCAGGGAAAGGCCATGGTAGGCTCTGTGGGGGATTAGGTGTCTTAATATCCACAGCACTACAAACGCAGATATCTAAACTATCCGTTTTAGACCAATTTGCCTTAGCAGTATTGCTGCAATTTAAAAATTGTCTTGTGTGCCTGATTAATATTTATATACCACCTTTGCAAGGGCATGTTAAGATAAAAAAAAGTCTGGGACAAACTAAATGGTTTTGTTAAAAACATTATGATTGCTTCACCGGCAGCATACCTTATACTGGCGGGAGATTTCAATGCTAGAATTGGAGCAAATTATGCTACTCTTTTTTCTAAATTTAACTGTCAGCTAATACCTTCTATTTCTGTACATCCATTGTTACTCCCCCAGTCTAAGGATTCAATCTGTGACTTCAGAGGGTTATGTCTGGTAAAAACTTTTGAGGAGTTAAATCTGGTCATTTTGAATGGCTCTACAAATGACGACTATCCTGTGGAATATACTCACTGGATGGGCAATAGACCCTCAATATTGGATTACATAGGGGTTTCACAGGATCTAATCCCTTTTGTGCATAAATTTACTGTTGTAGTTCGCCCTGAAAGTGATCATTTTCCAGTGTTGTTATATTTAAAGCCCTTTGATAGCCTGTTCCTGCCAATTTATCAAAACCTGGTCTTGCCTGATGATACTTGTTCCACTTGTACCAAATGGTCTTCACAATTAGCTGAGGCCCTTACTAAATTTCTTGGCAGTGAAGAAATGGGAAGTCTTTACAATGCCATAGTTGATGGCAGATCAGATACCAACATTCTGTCAAACTTTAACAACTTAATAAGCAAAATTCGACCACTTCTAATTGCTCCTAAAAGTTTTACTAACAGGCATATGGTCATTGGGAATGACAAGTCAACCTGGCAAGGACTGAAGGGGAAATAACGAATCTTAGGAGATATGGCGTATGGGCCTGGATATGCCCGAATTTTATTCTGAAGTGCTGAAAGTTTTCACTTTTTATTAGTATGATTTTAATGTTTAATAATTGTGTTTAGAAATTTCTGAATTATTATTGCAACTGTTTGTATTGTACTTATGATCTCAACTTTGCTGGTCAATGACCGAATAAATTTATATTGATTGACTGATTGATTGATTGATTGAAATGCCTGCCAGCCTCAGTCCTTTGCGCATGCACACACTTACACACACGGTACTCATTTTGCTGGGAAATGGGTGGATTCTGAAGCTCTCTTGTTGCTTGGGTGCTGCTTGTGCAGTCCAGTTTCAATTTTACTTTCACACACACACACACACACAAACACGCACACAGAGCTTTTGCCCTTCAACTCCATACCTGTGGGAGTGGATAGAGTGGGATAGAGCTGTCTGAATGTGTCTCCCAACCCACTTTTGTCCAACTTTTGTTCTTCCCACTCTCCAGTCATACTTGAGGGGGAAAGAAGGAAGGGATGATCTCTCCATTTCATCGTCACCTCTTTTGGTGGAACAGAGGAAGAGGAAGGAGTATATTCACCTCTGCTTCAGACTTGGTTGTCATTGGTGGGACAGTGAACAGGAGCTCTGCTGCTCAGAGGGACTCAGAGCTCTCCTCACCCTATGCCTTGGAAGCTCAGTGGGTGGAGAAAGGGGAAGACTTTCTCTTTCAACCACCCCATGCCTTCTCTTCTGCTGCATGTGAGCTCCAGCAATCCTCAACACACCCTTCAATGCCCACAGCTGCCCTTTTTCCTCTCAATGCTCACTTGGAGCTTTTCAATGCCCCACAGGGGAGGTACTACCACCAACTTTTGGAATCACTGCCTTACCTGAAGAGAGTGGAGGGAAAATGTGCTACTCATTTTCTGTGGCAATTCCCACATTGATCATATGCTACAATGAATGAGAATCTGTCAGTGAACATGCCCTTATTTATGTGGAGATAGGATTGACAACTTGACCCTCATGATTGCCAACCTCCTTTATATAAGTCTAATCAAGCCAGAAGCATCCAGCTCTCACAGACTAAGTGCCATTGCCCAATTGCAGGATATTGTGGCAGAATTTGTTATTTTGGCTGGATGTATTCATACCTGTGGTCTCATTCATGGGCCTCTAAATCCTTGGAAGGAACCATAATTATTGCACTAGCTAATTAGAGATATATTTCCTGTCCCTTCCTCTGTGTGTCTCAATACTGCTGTGCTGATCCTGAGACTTTATCTTGCTTTTTCCATATTCTTGGTTGATGGGACTGGGGCCAGACATCTCTGCTCCATTAAAACTGAACTTGTCAGCTCATCTCCACATCCACAAAGTTTTCCATTCCTGTGGACATTTTCACACAGAGCTTGCTTATATAGGTCTCTGCCTGGACTTTCCACTCTATCACATGAATCAGAGAAAGTATACTCAAGTCTACAAGGGGGTATCATAAAGTTTTAATTATCACATTTTTAAAAAATGACAGAAAGTTTATTTTGATTTGCAGTTCTTAACTTATCTCTACATAGTCACCATCCAGATTTACACATTTTCCCTGCATTTCTTGACCCTCTGAATACCGTTATTGTAGAAGTCTGCAGACTGCGCCTTAAACCACTCTTCCACTTCATAAATGACATCATCTATGTTGTTCAAATTGGTGACCCCACAATGGATTTTTCATTTTTTGGGAGAAAAAAAAGTCACTTGGTGATGATGACTGCCAAAATTTCATCAATATACCATAATAACATCTAGGTGATAATTATTACTTTACGATACCCCCTCATACTTCCCCATCTTACACTTTAGTCACCTCTGGCACAAGCTGTAACAAAAATAAAGGACACAAGGAGCTGTTTTTTTCAACATCATGCACTTAGGGACCAATGATGACACTGACAAAATTTCATCAATATACCATAATAACTCCCAGGTGATAATTATTAGTTTACAATAGCCCCACCAACTTCCCTCTAGTCTCAAAGGTGCTGTAAGACCCCTTTGCATACTGATTTTCTATACTAACATGCCTATGTCTTTGAATTCTACTGCCACAGCATGGAGGTGATTCTGGAGCCTCACAAGTGTTTATACATGTTCAGACACATTCATGCATGCAAAACTGGGGCATGGTACTAGACAGACTCTTGTGTGTTTCAGCATGCCAAATGTGCATAGTTCTAATACAGTGGCTTCAATCAGGTTCTGAATCTGGAGGACCTGCTGCAAAAACTTTTCATGTGTGTCTAACCCAACTGGGACCATTAGCTTTCATTCTTTATTTCATTTCTTCCACTTTCTATAAAAACAAAGCAAGACACAGGAAATTGTTAATAGAACAACCACAACTGTAAGGAGTAGAATGGATAATATCATTAATGGCAATTCTTAAAATTGCATTTTGTTTTGAATATCTTGAAATGTTCCCAAAATGTAGTCTTTGATTTGTAAACCATTTATATTTCCCAATATTTGTTTTTGTATTGCCATTAATTGGATTATAATACACACGCACACACTTAGAAATAATATTTTAAACAGAAACAGAAACATAAATTTGAGAATGCATATTTGAATAAAAGATTTGTTTAAAAGACAGCATAACAGTTTGATTAATTTGTAACATTAAAATACTTAAAACTTATATTATTTGGAAAACAAAGTAAAGGAAGAACAATATTTCATGGTTTTCTTTTTTTCCCCCCTGAATCATTGCAAAATCTTTATGAACATGAGAAATATGGGATAGAATTATTTTAAAAGTGAAATCATATACTTACATCAATGGGGGTAAGCCCCATGGAACACAACAGGGTTATATGGGAGTAAGACAACACTGCAAATAAGCTTCATCTGGGGTCAGGATACATTGGTTTGGATCCAAGATTTGACTTCTGCTAGTAAAAGGCTTGTCAGGTTTTTTGGAGTTATGGGTTTTGGAGTACATATGGAAATGTACAAGATGTATGAGATGTATTGCAATCAGCCAGGTCATCTTAAAAGACAGTGCAGAAAGTTTGCTGCAGACAAAGATAAGAGAAGGAGCAAACAACAACAACAGCCCAGTGACATTGGGACTAACAAGGGATCTGCTTTGGTGGTGAGAGGCAGAGACATTGTGACAAAAACAGAATGGATTTTAGATTCTAGTGCAACATCACATATGGTGAATTGTGAAAGTCTACTGGAGAGTTGGAGAAAATCAACAAAAAGTATAATTGTTATGGCTGATGGAACTAAAAAAAAAAGACATTCATTTAATGTGATCTGCTTTGATACTAGGTTTTGAGAAATGGTTTGACAATGCATTATGTGTCCCAGAGTTAAAACAAAATATTGTAAGTGTCAGTGAATTGACAGATTCAGGATTTGATTTGAAGTTTGTGGGGAACGAAGGTTTAATTAGTCTTGATGAAAAAGTTTGTGCTAAAGCCATCAAGTGGGATAAGATATATTTTATGCAGAAAAATGCAGAATGTGCAGTTGCATGTAATCAGCCTTTGCATTCAAAATGTGCCCACTATTTTCATAGAATTTTTGGCCATTGTAGTTTTGAAAATTTAGAGAAACTGGAGGAGGTTTGTCCAGGGTTTAAGATGGCAGAGTGTCAAGATCAATTGGAGTGTTCTGTTTGTAACAAGATAAAGGTAAAATCATGTCCAGTGGCCAAGCAATTCAAAATAAATGCAAAGAGACCATTCGAATTTGTACATGTGGGTGTGGGACAAGAAAAATGTGTGTCACTAGGCGGTAACAAAAATTTCATGGTAATTATTGACAAATATACAATATATATATATATATATATATATATATATATATATATATTGTGAGAATTTTAAAAAACAAAAAGGTTGCAGCAGAGAGTTTGAAACATTGGTTGAAAATGGTTGAAAGGGAATTTGACCATAAAGTCAGGTCTTTGGTGATAGACCGGGGAGCAGAATTTGTAATAACTGATTTGGCAAATTGATTGAAACAAAAAGGCATCAAAAGTGAAACAAGCAGCCCTGATGTTGGGCTGGCAGAGGAGAAAATTGGTTTGTTAAAAACAATGAGAGATTGCATGATCCAAGATGCAGGAGTTCCAGAAAGTTTCTGGGGTGAGGCAACTCAAATGGCCAACCATGTTTCAAACTGGATTTACAATTCAAGAATAAAAGATGTGCCTTACAGGTTGATGTATGACAAAGAACCAAAACACAGGTACATGAGGATTTTTGGACAGCAAGCAAGTGTCTTCATTCCCGCTTGCTACAGGGAGAAGAATCAGCCCAAATATAGAAGGATGATGTTCGTGGGATATTCGGGGTGCAGGTACAGGTTTCACCTGGGAGGAAGTGAGATACTCACAACATGATGTGCCAAATTTGAGGAGCACACAGATTGGAAACAAACACACACAAACAAGGAGGTTTTCTTGCAATTAGGACAGTCAGACACAAACGTCAGAAATGGAAGGGTGGTAGCAAAACAGGAGTCTTCCTCTGACACGGAGGGGAGCACAGTAGATGAGACAACACAAGTTAGACCCTCCACAAATAGAATGAGAGAAACAAAGAGGTAGAGGGAAAGAGAACAACACACCAGCACAGACACAGAAAATGAGACAGGAAGAACTGTGACATTCATACTCAGAAGGTTGCAAAGAGTTCGAAAGGCACCAGACTGGTTTCAGGTAAAAGAAGCAAAGGTTTACTGTGTGGGCCAGGTCATACCAAGTTATGAAGAATTGCATAATCTTTCTTTGGTTGAAAGGAGGAAATGGTATGCAGTCTTAGAAAAGGAGTATAGTTGTTTGAAAGAAGATGAGATAGAACTGGTTTCAGAAGAAGAGTGAGCTGGAGGAAATTTTTTTTTTTACATTCTGCAGTTTGCAGTTTGGATTTTTGTTTATGTTTAGTTAGTGTGCTTAACAATAGGAAAGCAGTTAGTGAGTTTTGTTTATTACAAGCAGCTTAGCAAGAGATAGCTAGTGGTGAAAAAAATTGTTGTAGTTTTAGGTTTTCAAACAGTTCAGGTTTGTTCAGAGCTAGATAGCAAGGATAATTTGTCAGCGACTAGATTGGGAGACAGGTTTTTGGTAAGAGCCAACACCAAAGGGTGAGTTTACAAAACAATAAGTTAGTGGAAGGTACATAACAAGAATCATGTGGTGCAACATGAGGGTAGACACATTGGATGGGATTAACACATTAAGCAACATAAAAAAGAGATCTCATACATCTTGACATTTGGAGGGGCTTGTCAGGTTTTTTGGAGTTATGGGTTTTGGAGTACATATGGAAATGTACAAGATGTATGAGAACTTGTTCCTGTGAGAAGGTTTCAAGGGAACAAGCAGGCCTGGAAAACAACAGATGCACACTGAGACATAAACACTTTCCCTGCAGTAAGTCAACACATTATTGTTTTGGGAAAATGGCAAGGCTAAAATCGGGCCTAGCCTAAGTAGAAGAGCCCTCCTTCCATTCCATCCAACATCATCTGGGGGAGAGATGCAGGCCCATCTCCATCGGGCCTAGCCTAAGTAGAAGAGCCCTCCTTCCACTCCATCCAACGTCATCTGGGGGAGAGATGCAGGCCCATCTCCATCGGGCCTAGCCTAAGTAGATGAACCCTCCTTCCACTCCATCCAACGTCATCTGGGGGAGAGATGCAGGCCCATCTCCATCGGGCATAGCCTAAGAAGAAGAGCCCTCCCTCCACTCCATCTGACGTCATCTGGGGGAGAGATGCAGGCCCATCTCCATTGGGCCTAGCCTAAGAAGAAGAACCCTCACTTTTTAAGGGGCGAGTGGGTTTCGGAATTTTTAGGTTTTGTTTACAGTGTATTAACATATATGTATGGAGATTTTAATGTTGTAAGCCACCCCGATTGCTCTGCAGAGAGGCGGAAAATAAATAAATAAATAAATAAATAAAAATAAACAACATTACATCATAATGTTTACATGTCACTGGTTACATGGTGTATGACGTACACACCAGGGGGTGGACATGAGTCTGGGAAATAAGGTAGTAGCCAATGAGCATCATGGGTCACACCAAAATGGGTGTCAACTTGGGGGTGAAGAAAAAGTCCTTGTATGGTGCTGGGATGTTGTGTGCTGTGTGTGTGTAACAAAGAACTGCTTGGAAATAAACTGGTGTTTTGCAAGACATCCGCTGCTGTGCGGCAGGGAATTGAACTGTATATTGGTTTGCTCAGTTGTGACAATAAAGTTAGCATTTATTAGTCTACAACTTGAGTGGTTTATAATATCTGCTGGGAAAGCTGGGACAGCTGGGACAGCTGGGATAGCTGAGGCAGTGACATCTGGATCCAGGGAAAGAGGTCTAGAGGCGTCTAGGAAAAGGTGTCAGCTTATCCTGCCAGCTCTGCTGGATGGTATACTAGCACTGCAACACACATCATCCACCATGCACCAGGCATGGCATCTCTGACAAGGCTTCCACTTTTGGAATGCCTCACACCATTCATTAGTATCCCCTGATCTTCTGGGTTGCATTTTTAGCGTTGACACAAGGAAGAAAGCTCTACCAAGTCAATTGCACATGCCAGAATCTGAATCCAGCACCATTTATTAAATTAACTCTTTATAAATGGCATTAGTTCTAAATTAAGAAAGTACTTCTATATAATAGATTTAATTCTGGTTGAAGAAACTAACAATGTTATTCATCAGAGTGGAAGGAATGGACTGTCAGGTTTTGATGGGATATATCAGGGGTAGGCAACCTTTCCCCTTTAAGGGCCGAGGGACTTCATCTCCCAGAAGCCTCAGCCATGTTGGCCAATAGTCCCATGTTAGCCAATAGCTCCTGGGATTCTGGGAGCTGAAGTCCCTCGGCCCTTAAAGGGGAATGGTTGCCTACCCCTGGGATATATAGTCAATGTTGCGATGTTGAAATGTAAAGATGTATGTCTGTGTTTTTTCCTTGATGAGAAAAACTGCTTCTTGAGCCTAAGTTCACAACAACCAGCCCAGGTGTTTGAGAGTCAAAACAAAGGCTAGTTAACAAGCTAAAATACAGTAAGAAAGAGTTTTATTTACAGAAGGGTTTTCAATAACAAAGAATGTTTTGAGAATATCAGTCACATGATGGGATATGAACAAAAAGGGGGTTGGTTAAAACACGTCATGAAAAATCATCCAATTAGCCTGAAAGGCTACACCCAAAGAAGGTGGAGAAATGTGGGCTGGGATTGTGTCTTTGGGGAAAAGGAGCCAGTTCTTTTCCAACTTTCAAACTGAATGGAATAGCTAGAAAACTATTTTGCAGATGCTGTAGCTTGACTAATCTTTCACAATGTAGCAGTTATAATTTTGTTCCTGTTAGCCATTCTGGCTAAAGTGAAATACTATTGGACTTTGTAATTTTATTTTTGCTAATGCTATTTTTGCAATAAACTAGTAGCTTGCTGAGAACTGCCTGCATGTTGGTGCATTTTTTTTTGCAAGGCAAGTAGCCTGCTGAATGGACTGTCTCCTGTAAATCCATCATCATTAAATTTTCAACATGGACAACATAGTGTCTAAATGCTTATTATGATAAAAGGTTAATTATAGAAAAGAAAAGGATTTTTTAGTGCTTACAGCAGCCTATCATTCAGCAGTTATAGTATTCCCAGAAAAATTATATTAAGTGTTGCTTCAGGTGTCAACCATACTGCAGATGTGTATAAACATAATAGAAATAGATTTACAGCAGGGGGGGGGGGAGGAAAAAAATACAAACAGGTTAGAAGTGCCTGTCATTTTTCTCCTGGAGGATTTTGGAAAGATGGATAAATGTCTCTGACATTTGAGCACTCCATCAGTTAGGCTACTTACCTATAAGTGTATCATTCTTCTCTTATGTTGTTCTCAAAGCAAGCAACAAGTAATTTTAGCAATTTTCTTTCTGTTGCAAGAAAGTCTTCAAGAATTCTACAGTTTTCACAAATGTGACATATCCTGAGCAAGCTACGGACATTGTTTATGGTGCAGAAAATGTCAGAGTAAATTGCATTCTGGGTAGAAAATGTCATAGATATGGCTATGGCATGAAACTGAAGCAAAGGTAAAACAGTAACCTGAGTTCATTTGGGAGACAAATGGGCAGGAGATGAAATCAACAAACTTCAGTTCTGCAGACTAATGGCTATCAGGTGACAGGAAACTGGGTGACAGACATACCAGTAGTGGGCTGGACTCAAATCCCAGGGGAAGATATTGTATATAAGTGAGTCAGCTGAAGGCTCAGTGTGGTTGCATTGTATATAGGGATCTGGGGTAGCACTTTGTCAGTCATATGTATATAGTTGTCCTCAAGATAAAGGCCTCTATGTGATAACTCAGCAGTCCAGTAGTTTGTGTCTTGCCAACAGCTTCTACATGGAAGGATTTTTTTTTCTCTGCAGCCTGCACTGAACTTCACGTTCCTGGCATGACTTCTACATGTTGATCTCAGATCACACATGTCCCAACAGAAAACAACATTTCCTAGGGAGGTTAATGCATAAAATTTTCACATGATCTTTTTTGCACAGAAAAGAGCTTTTTCTATGAAGGAAATACAATTTTCTCCACAACGCTATTTCTAAAGAAATGTTGCATTCTTCACACACAGAGCCAAGAGCAAATTTTGTGTATAGTATGTTGTGAAACTATGTAGATGCTCAGAAGTCCTGCATTCTCCTCATTAGGGTTTTTAGGCAGTCAAGGAATATGTTTTCAACTATTTTTCAAATATTTTTGAATATACTTCCTATTTCTGTGAGACACAAGAATTTTTAAAATTTCAAAAATAATGTGTATGTACTTATTTATTGCAGTTATCTCTCTCTCTCTCTCTCTCTCTCTCTCTCAAGATTCCCCCCTTCCTATAGAGAGGACCTATCCTAACTAAGCAACTCACCACCACCATCCATCAATTTAAATCTTCCCTTTTTAGCAACACAATGGGACACTGCTGGGATTTCACTGGCACTTTCCATCTTTAATGCTGCAGAGACATTTCCTTCCCTTCTCTTCCCTTCCTTTCCCTTCCCCAACCTTCTGAGCCAAGACATGTAAAAGAAGAGCATAAGAGAGAACAAATGCTTTTAAAGAAGAAGGCTTTTTGTTCCAAGAAATGAATCTCCATAGTAAAATGATATCTCTGCATATAGGACATCTTCCTTCAGGTACAGGTTTGTAACTTACTGGAAACAGACAGATTATGCCATTTCAGCCAAATTAGAAAAAATAACCAAAACCCTGACATGGCTATATAATACATTCTCTATTTTACTCACAGATGAGATAGGATTTGTACTCCTGAATGTTCATGGACATCACTGGGAATCTGGACTCCATTGTCCAGTCTTCACCATCTTCTCAGACTAGAGCCCATAGCTCCAGGTGTTTCGTCATGGTGGCTTTCAAGCTTTTATAACCTCTGCTCAGAAGTATCTTGAAGGTTCATGTTTCTGCTCATCTCATTGGGCAATTGCTACTTTGTCACCTCTGTGATGCTGAGTCTCATTAAAATATAACTGAGGGGCTATGCAGATGGGCAGGAAAAGGTGAGATGAAGTTGCTGTTTCCCTAAGCCGCAGCAACTGCGCTACCTTCCCTGAGGTTGCCCAAAATGGGGACAGAGTAACCTCACTGGGGGGAGTCAATGCAGCTTTTCTGAGGCTGTATTGAAGCCCCAGCAACTGCACTGCCAGGCCCAAGGACACTGCAAAGGGAGACGGATTAATTTCTTTCTCAAACGCATGCACACGTGAGCAAGACCAATTCTCCACACCTGCACATGTGTGCAGGAAAACATCCCTGTGCACCTGCACAGGACCTATCATAGGCTAGTATACAGTCTGTCACTCTGTGTACAAAGGTGACTGAAATTCGGCATCCTTGTGCACCTGTACAGGATCTGTTATAGGGTGGTATACAGTCTGTAACTATGTACAAAGGTGACCGAAGTTTGGCATCCCTGTGTACCTGCACAGGCTCTGTCATACACCCATATATCATGCAAGGATTCGCTGACCTCCATTTCCCCCCAAGGAGTGGGTGCTGTAGACAGGTGCCACTGTCTGATTGTGCCACCCTTGAGGTGAAGGAATGGATTTGTCAACTGAAAAGACACTCCAACATCCTCCATAAAACATGCGAAACCAAAAACTGTTCTTCCATATTTCTGTGGGTAAGAATAAACAAATGTTGAGTTTAAAGATATATCACAAGTACTGTGCTTTCCCATATTCAGAAGAACCAGACTCTGTAATCTAGTTTTAGAGGTAAACTTCATTCTGAAATTTGCTCTAAACTACCCTACTGTGTGATTTCCAAAATGCCAAGCTGTCAGCTGAGGTTTTTGTGTGATGTAAAAACAAAAATATGTCAGGACAAGAAGCAGATGCTTTACCTGAGAGCATACAAATATTCAGACATGGCTTTGTTTAGTTTATGTATTCAATATACTTCTTCAGTGTATATTACTATTTCAAATGAGATACGTTTGCTGTGTGGTCCTTCTTGGAATAATCATTCCAAATCAGCCTAAAACAAGAGAGTTAAATTTGCATTGACATGCTTCATAGACATATTAAGTTAAATTTCTGGTTCATTATTTTAATGCCTGTTTTCAGAACACTTTTCATCAAAAACTCAGAGACACTAATCCTAGAATGTTATATTAAAATAAAGCTGTCATATTTGGAGGTTGTCAACTATAATTCCTTCAGTTTTGGACACACACACACACACACACAATTTCCTGTCAAAAAACTAGCATAGAGATATTGTGTTTCCAAAAAAGAGGGAAGATATCACAGAGTCTGAGATTCTTCAGAGAGAGATGGGGAACATTTTTATATGTCCCTTATGTCTATCAAAAAGCTTGTGCAAATCTTGCTTCATTCATGTGTGCACAGCACTTTAAAATCATCCAATAAAAGTTTCTTATTTTTTTTAAAAAAAAGTGTCATTGTTAGGTTTGTGGATCTCAAATCCCACAAGGCACACATTCTCCCAGACTTTGCATTAAATTCTCTGATACAACAGAAATTAGTCCAATTTTTAATTGCTACTTTGGCATGTCAGCATAAACAAAATCTCAGCATGGTATTGTATAGGGAGTTGCTTGACATTCAAATTCAGCTCTGGAGCTTTCACCTGTTTTAAATTTTGCATTTAAGAGTGTCATCTAAGGAGTAGTCTCACTAGGGTTAGTGTCACCCTAGTGGGGTCAATCATGTTATCACCTCCAGGCAGGCAGTCACTCCAGGGGAAACATGGGGAGAGAGCAGGAGAGGAGGGGAAGGGATGCCAGAAGAAAAAGTATGTGCAGGTAGGGAGGGGCACCCACCATCAGTCCAAACCTTTTTGACCACCCCACCACCCTCCTTATCCCACTCAGGCCTCCTGGCACACATCCCAGCCACCCCTTCTATCTCTTGCAGCCACTGGCAGGAATGGGTTGCTGCTGCCACTTGGAAGCCCTTTCCCCAACTCAATCCTCACCTGCTCCCTGGACCCACCCCTGCCACCTTGTGCTTTCCTGCCTCCTTGGGCTCTTTGGGCCAATGCTAGAAAGCCCAAGGCAATGGACAAGAGGAAGAGGAAGTGGCAAGGAGTGGGCGTATAAACCTCCCCCTCCCTGCCACAAATTATCCCATTTTTAAAAAAGAAGAAGAAGAAAGAAACAACATCCACCTCCAGCATCAATTCACCTTTCTGGCTGCTACTCCCCTCTTTCCTGTCTAGTCACCATTTCTCCTCTTCCAACATGCTAAGCAAACTATTAGGGAAGCTATTGCTAACCCAATGTTGTGGCTTCTCCCATTCACATTCACGTGGCTGGATGTAATGAATTTGTCCATTTAAAAGCATTACAACAAACATTAGAGATTGGCTGGGAGAGAAAGTGACAGTTGATTGCTTTCAGATCCTGCACCTCATGGAGAGAAAGGGAAGAGGGAAGGCTCTTTCAAAATATGAGCCTACCCTGCTAAGAGGCTGGAGGCACCTTTCCTCCCTGTCCCCTTCATTTGCCTTTCAGTTAGAATCATAGAATTATAGAGTTGAAAGAGACCACAAGGGCCATCCAGTCCAACCCCCTGCCATGTAGGAACTCCCAATTAAAACATCCCTGACAGATGGCTATCCAGGCCATCCATCAAGTTGAAGCTCTTGAGTCAGCAAAGAGACCAGGACATCTGTTGCAACAATCAAACAGAACAACTGCTCAGCATCTCCTACTACCACCCTATACTCCTTCCATCACTGCTTGCTCGTGCTTTGCTACCACCTTGGGCTCTCTTGACTGGTCAGATAAGCTGGAAAATGAGGTGGCAGCATCAGGGAGCTTCTGCCATCTAGCAGTCTCTTCTCTTACCCCATCCTTACCTGCAAATGGCTCCTTGTCACCACCACCACCACGTGCTTCACTATCACCTCAGGCTGTCTTGGCCAAGGTCAAGAGAGCCCAAGAAAGTGAAAAAGAAAGAATGGAAGGTGGAGGCAGTGGGGAGCTTCTGCCATTTGGCTGCCCCTTCCCTCACCCTATTCTCTCTTGCAAATGGTTCCCTGCTGCCACCACCACTTCTTCCATGTGCTTCATCACCACTTTGGGCTTTCTTGGCTGAGATTATGAGATCCCAAGCTAGTGGTGAAACACAAATGGGAGGCAGAGACAGTGGGGAGCTGCTGCTGCCACTGGTAGATGGCCAAGCAAGAAAGGGAGGTGATGGCAGCTGAGGAATCTGTGATGCCACTGCTGCTACCAGTGGCAGTACCTTCCTTTCCCAGCTGGCCAGCAGCTCCACCAAATCCAAAAAGGTCTGCCAGATTATAGGAACACCCAACCAGCAGCTGCAGCAGGAGGACAGCCTGACCTTGTGTCACTCCTCCCTCTGAGATGTCATCCAGTGCAGTCTGCACTCTCCTCATCCCCAGTGATTCCCCCCAAGGATGCTTAGGCCAGCTCCGCTATTAGCCAGAGTAAGTCAATCACCTCAGATGGCAGATTTGGAGGGCAGCAGCAGCAGCAGTCTCTCAGCCCTTCTTCCTAAGCAACACAGCTTTACCCTTTTCCCACACCACTTGTCCTGAGTCCTCCAAACTGGTCTGATTCTAGTTTAGGATTCTAACTTCTGACATTCTTCCTCCACTAGAGCTGAAGAAGATTGACCTGCCATTCCAGACAGTTTCTGCATGATGGATGGTAAGAGGATTCCATCTTTACTTTGGCTTAGGCAGCAAACTGGCTTGAGATGAACCTGCTACTAGCTGATCACTGGAATTACCATTAGCTTTCTTCTGCTTGCAGTCATGAGTGAAAGCAAAGTGATCTTAGTGTCCAAGAAAGTTGTGTACACACTGATTTTTTGAGTGATGCCCATAAATGATCTGCATGTGCTTATCATGAACAATGATGAGTTTGTGATAAAGGACTAGGAGGTTTGAGTTGCTTTGGAAGATGGTCACTGGATTCTTACTAGCATTTTATAATATTCATATTTATTTACCTCTCTACAGGTTGAGAACAGATGGAGGCATATCACTGAAAAGTCTTCCCACATATGAATCAGTTACTGCTGCACTATAAGAATTCCAGGGAGGCATACTGTGATGTCATGGATTTGTATTAATAAAAAATATTTGTGTGATAGCTGTTGGGAAGGAGAAGAGAATGGAGTGTTGAAGTCAATACTGACTGGTGGAAAGAGGTTTGCATGGGACAGATGGTGAATGGAGTTTGAAACTGAATGGAAGCGAATTTAGCCTGGGCTATGAGAAGAGCGCAATAAAGAAATGAGGTGGGAAAGGGTTTGAGTTAGACTAGGGTTGAAGTGAGAGAAATGCGTTTGAGTTGAATGATTGATAAGGGTCTGATTTAGCATGAGAGGAGAAAGTGAGGTGTTTCAAATGTTTTATAAAAATAATCTACTGTTTTATATTTAACTTCTTTAAATGAATATTTGTTTTTGTTTTTATATACTTTTGGTCTCCAGAATCATTATCATTCTGACAGCTTGGTATTGATGGTGGAAGGGTGGAGTCCCATTGGGAATGAAAGTAATATTTATCCTCATAGGAGCCTTGAGAACATTTAGACTGGCCACACAGTTGGTGTCACACAGAGGGGACAGGAGGAAGTCCTTATGTTTGGCAGAGGTGAGGATCATGGAAAGCCTTCACACTGAGTGTTTGCAGAGAACACTAGGAAGGCCTTACATTTGGTGGGTAGCCACATTGGTGGAACTGCCTGAGTGGAATTCTCACAGCTGGTGGCACTAGTGGGGTTTACGCAGACATCCTCACATTTGGTGTAGGCAGCAGTGGGATAGAGGGTTGCAATCTTCACACAGCCGCCATCCTCATTTTTATCATAAACCATTTAGAAACTCTATGGTACAGGCCAGGATACAAGTATTTGAATGAATGAATGAATGAATGAATGAATGAATATATAAATAAATTAGTTCTGCCCTTTTTCCCTCTGCCTTTCCAAACTGTACCTTCTACACTCACACATGCAAACACACAGTGTGTTTACATCATCCTTATCCATAAAGGAAGAAAGACTTTCTGCACAATGGCTTTCTCCTTTCCAAACAGTCTCTGATCATTTTCCTTAGCACTGCTATGTGCAGGTAGTAGAAGTCATCCACTAATTTCCTCAGTAAAGCGAAAGTACAAGGCTGCTTTGCCACTACCATTAGTTAGTTCATGTATGCCTCAAGCAATAGATATCATTAGAAAATCCAATAATAGAAATCTTACCTTCAAGAATCACTGATTTGGAAGATATGCCAAGTGGTTGTTCATCCCACTCCAACCTCACATTATTACAATACAATAGCTGTAACCCACATCAAATATGATACCAGTTATGCTAACAGTGTGGAGGACTACAAGAAACTGAAATGTCAAAAACTCTGTTGTTGACACATTTATATTTATTAACTCAGTTGGATGGCACCAATTCTTGTCTTTGCATATGCATCACACTCCTCTTGAATAATAGAGATCTCTCACACTCAAGAACAGTGTTACTACTTTAGTGTGGCTTGGTGGTGCTTTAAGAACAGGAACTGCAAAGTTATAATCTTGCTGTATCTCTCCATTAATTTTTTGTACCACATGGAAAAGTGCCATTCCAGCAGAAGGCTTCTCTGCTGTTGCAATAACTGGAGTCAAAGGAGAAACTAGGCCCCTTGGTGAGAGTTCATGAACATATGCTCCAGAATATATTTTCCATTAATAGAATATAAAGATGTGTCATGTCTAGTTAGCCCGTGTCATATTTGTGAATATATATGAGAATCTCATACAACTTGAAATCTCTTGCTTGTATTTTAGCATGAGAAACTGAAGCATCACTCAAAACTTAGACATCAGTTGGAGGCATTTGTTGATTTTTCAGGGATGAGATGAATAAATAAGTTTAACCTAATGAATGACAACTAAATAACTGATGAATCACTAAGTCTAACCTGTTTCACTATTCTTGTCCATAAAAGCAGAGCATGATTTACTTTGTTATAATAGGGATCTTACAAAAAAAAAAAAAAGAGGTTGAAACAAATATTTAAAGCTTCTAACAAAATAATAAATTTATTCTGTTCAAGGAAATCGTGTTGAAATCTGATCTATACATTTACACAGAAATACCTATACACACCAGAACCTAAAACAAGAGGCCCATGGTTTTAAGTAACTGCTCTTCAGTGGAATAGGAAAGTTCTTCAATGGCATGGTGCACTGGAATATATTGTGCAAGTCCTACAGCTCATTTTCTAACTCAATTGACCACAATCTAGGGTTGCACTTATAAATAGGGGTGTCACTAGAGGTGTGTGGGGTGCACCAGCTGGCACTCTAAGTGACACCAGTACTTTCCAAGCATCTGTCTTTTGGCTGTGGTGTTTGCCTGTGTCCTTTTAAAATGCTGAAGACATTGTGTGAGTGATGGGAGCCTCAGTGGGAGGAGAAAGAACAGGCCACAGATTGTTGTTTTTTAAAAGAAAATATTTTTATTTTTAACTATTTTTTTTAAAAAAACAGAAATTTCTAAAATGGTTTATACTTTTTAAATTATCTTTAAAAAATCACATCTTACCAAATTTTCAGTATAACCACATGAAACTATGTGCATGTAAATGCAATTAAGCTGTGCATATGATATTTTAATTTAAAGGTATAATTTTAATTTTGCTAGTTATTTATGTCACAGCTATTACCATAACATTCAGTGACATATGAGAATTATGACTTATGAGTAACATTAGTACAAAAAAATTTACCAAGAATTGTGTATGGCATGATATGGAAGGAGGTGACACCATGAGTTACCACACCAGGTGACACAAACCCTGGTGACATAACTGCTTTTAAACTGAGAATTAGTTGTTGTTGGATGGCCCATTCCACATCTTCATTGAGGTGGATAGCTTCAAAGCTTCAATCCACCTTGGAGCTTATTAACGTAAATCAGTAATGAGTCACCTGCCAGACAACCAATGGCTCTGCACAGCAGAACAATCTAAGCATGTGGAGGAACTTAGAATACATTATTCACCCCCACCCCCACCCCCGATGCCTCAAGACAATGATGGATCATCCTTTCCTACTGTGAGTAGTACAATGACACTGGGAAACATTCATTAAAATAACTTTTCAGAATGTTTTATGCTAATACTGTATCAGAGTCTTAAGTTATGTTTTTAAAAAACTTCACCTGAAAATCACAAACTTTACCTTAGGATAAGAAAGACATCCTGATTGTTATCTCTTAGACAGAATATTTTATTGTCAATTATACAACAGCACAAAAATAAAATATGTACTGGCAGTGCTGAATAATGAAAATATCAGAAAGTAAAAATAAAGTCTAGAACAATTAAAATTCTGTGTCATTTCTACTGTCCCATTTGTAATTAGTCTTGGAAGCAAATGCTATTTAATTCAGTGAAATGAAATAATGAAATGGAAGAGTCATGTTTATTGTAGATTAATAAAATTTTAGACAACAATTCTAAAACAAACAAGCAAACTTCTGAACCTTAAATATAGATTATAGTTCAGGGCTGGCTGACAAACTTTTCTAACAAAAGGCTATCAAATTGAGCACATGATGGTTAAAAGGATGAAGAACTAGGTGAAGGGTAATATAACAAAACAACAACAGTGTATGTTTGGGATAGAGTCCAGAATTATTCAACTGATAAATCATCCACACATACCATAGTTTTGTGTTTTTTGTTTTTTTTTGGCGAACTCTCTATTGCCCCTGTTCCAATCCTTCTGATGAGATTTTGCTTTCCATGTAGGGCTGATGTGGCAAGTGACTTGGTTGCTGGCAATGATATAGTTTCTGCAAATTTATGCAGATTATACTTTGCATAAAAGTCCCATCTCTGTGCAAAATCACATTTTCCCCTCTTCATGATGCTAAAGATCAACACAAAGCAAGCAGTAAAGGAATGGCTGATTGATCAAAAAGACCAACAGCCCATCCAATGTCACTACTTCTATTAATTCATATGACAAAACAACCATTTTCATTTATGATTTTTATTGATTTTGTACCTTTTACAAAACTATCCAAACGTTAGACTTGAAAATACACAAGATTTCTCTGAGACTAATAAAAAATGTCATCTTATAGTGAATTTTTTTTTTTTTAATAATCACGTTTAGTGAACAAGGAGAAAACAAGTCATAAGCACATCCCTTAATTACTGGACATTTGCAATAATCACAGTCTATATATGATATTTTCATTACTCTATGGATTATACTGCTCCATTGTAATTACAGGAAGCAGAGCATCATAGAAGTTGTTATGTGTACTACTATACTACTATAGGCCCAGAAGCAAATCTGAAGACTTGAATGATGCCCTCCTGAAACAAAGCACCAAACATTAAAGACAAGAGAGATAGTAGTAACTGAAAACTTCATCCACCCTGATTTTGGGGGATGGGGTAAGGTGGGGGGCAAACTTGGCCTAGTTCCTTACTGGACTTTCAGACAATTACATTGTCCAGAAGGTAAAATATGAAACAAGGGGCCAACTATTTTAGATTTGATTCTAAACTATAGACATAAACTGGTAAATGGGATAAAAGACATGGAATCCTTGCATTAGAGCTACTGTGTCCTCATGGGATTTGTTATGCAGAGGAAGGGAGAAGACAAGTGGTTTCAATAATCTTATAGAAATACAGGATAAGATCCAATGGTCAGAAATGGGCAAAGAGAAGGGATTTCATGATATGTGGGAGATTCTTGAAGTCGAGGCATTGAAGGTACTGTTGCAAAAATTCTAGTCAGGACAAAAAGTGAGAAGTGTCTAAAGACACCAGGGTGGATTTACAAAGAACTCAGAGCTGCTGCCAATAATGTTTGAACCAGTAGATTGGAGGAGGGCAAATGTCTCCAAACAGGACAAAAAAGAGGACCCAAGAAACTACCAACCAGTCAGTCTGTGCCCAATTACAAAGGGATTGTTTCATTTCTACAAATCAGTATGGGTTTGCAAAAAAATAAATAAATAAAAATAAAGTCATACCAAACTAGTCTTAGTTCTTATTTTGATGGAGGCACAAACTTGGTAGATTAGGGAAGTCCAGTATATCTTGCTTTCAGTAAGGCTTTTGACACACACACCCCTCATGATATTCTTATAGACAAGCTGGTGAACTGTGGGCTGGATAGTTCTACTGTCGATGTTTAAAAGCGATCCCACCTTCAGTTCACCCTGTTAGCCAAAGTAAGATGAGGAGCTTGCCAACCTTGCCACAGAACCTTACCTTGCTCCTCTGTAATGCCAGGTTGGTGAAAAATAAGACCTACATTATCCATGATCTTCTCAGGGATGAAAAAGCCGACCTGGCATGTTTCACAGAAACCTGGCTGGGGGAAAATAGTGCCAACACTGAAAAGTGGGCGGGGGGGGGGGAGTGGCTCTGGTTCATAAGAACATTCTTTCCTTGACCAGGATACCTATCTGGAAAACAGCCCACTTCGAGAGTATGTACCTGAGCTTTAAAACCAAGGATAGTATAGGGATTCTGTTGGTATACCGTCCACCCCGTTGCTTAACAGACTCCCTATGCGAGTTGACACAGCTGGTCTCGGAGCTGCTGCTGGAGTCACCCAGACTTTTAGTTCTGGGTGACTTCAAAATCCCTTTCAATACCAACTTAACAGGGGTGGCTTGGCAGTTCATGGATACCATGACAGACATGGGCCTATCCCAACTGGTTTCTCAGCCTACACATTCGGCAGGTCATACTCTTGATGTGGTCTTTAGTACAGAACAGGTATATCCATGGGCAGAGGTAAAAAATACCTCTGCACTGACATGGACGGACCATTTCCTGGTCAAGGTTGAACTAAGAGCCACTGTCCAACCCGCCAGGGGTGGAGGACCTATTAGAATGGTCCACCCTCAAAGGCTGATGGAGCCAATAGAATTCCAGAAAGCCTTGGAGGGTTTCTTGGTTGGTAAAGCCGAAGACCTGGTGGACACTTGGAACACCGATCTCACCAGAGCTATTGACACGATCACCCCCAAGCGTCCTTTCCAACCCGCTCCAAATCATCATCCCTGGTTCACAGAAGAACTTAGGAAAATGAAGCGGGTTGGACAACGACTAGAGTGTACCTGGCAGAAGACTCAACTCTTATCTGACAGAACTCATCATAGGCAATTCATTTAATCCTATCGAGAGGCAATACAGGCAGCGAAGAAGTCTTTCTCCTCTTCCCGTATTGCGTCTGCGGAATCTCATCCAGCAGAACTGTTTAGGGTGGTAAGGGAACTGTCACAGGCCCCACCTGTACAGAACCCTTTACTTAACCTGACAACAGTCTGCTGTGATGCTTTTAACAACTATTTCACAGGTAAAATCTCTCACATAAGAATTGACTTAGATGCTGGGATTACAACAGAAGTGACTGACAAGGTGTCCAGTCAACCCGTTTATGAGATTAAACTGGATCAGTTTGAGTTGGTGAGTACCGATGACGTGGACACAATCCTTGGAAAAGTAAGGAAGATGACGTGCCCCCTCCATCCCTGCCCATCATGGCTGGTCGTCCAGGGGGGTGATACCTTGATGACCTTCCTTAAGAGGGTTATCAATGCATCCCTTAGGGAAGGCATTGTACCATCAAATTTAAAGGAGGCAGTCGTTAGACCACTCCTGAAAATTTTTTCCCTGAATCCCCTGGATATGAAGAACTATAGACCAGTTTCACATTTACCATTCTTGGGCAAGGTGATCGAGTGAGCTGTTGCCTTCCAACTCCAGGTGATCTTTGAGATCCATTTCAAACAGGCTTCAGACCTGGATATGGGGTGGTCGCTCTGGTAGATGACATGGTCACTCTGGTAGATGACCTGCACCATAGCACCAACAGTTGGTGCTTCTGGACCTCTCAGCGGCCTTCGATACTATAGATCATGACATCCTACTGGAATGCCTGAGAGAATTAGGAGTGGGAGGCACTGTTCTTCAGGGATTCCGCTCTTTTTTCTCGGATAGATTCCAGAGGGTGGTACTCAGGGACAGTTGCTCATCAAAAACTGAGGTAAAATATGGTGTCCCTCAAGGAGCCATTCGAAGCCGCTGGAAGAGATTGTTAAGAGACATGGATGTTACCAATATGCAGATGATACTCAAATATTTTGCTCCATATCTTGGTCAGATGCCATGACCGCTGATGGCGGTTCTCCCCTCAATGTCTTGAAGTGGTAATGGACTGGATGAGGAAAAAGCAACTCAAATTGAATCCAGACAAAACGGAGGTACTTACAGTAGGGGCCCCCAAACCAGAGATTGGGTTGGAACCGCCAGTCTTGGATGGGGTCACACTCTCCACCAAGGACTGTGTCCGCAGTCTGGGGGTGCTCCTGGACCCATCACTTCACATGACAGATTAGGTGAATGCAGCAGTCAGGAGCGCCTGTTATCAGCTCCGGCTGATATGCCAGCTGTGCCCTTTCCTGGAAGCAAGGGACCTAGCAACCGTAGTACACGCACTGGTAACCTCACGACTCGACTTCTGTAATGCACTCTACATGGGGCTACCCTTAAACCTAACTCAGAAACTGCAATTAGTACAAAACATGGCAGCCAGATTGATCACCGGAACATCAAAAGGTGATCATATTTCTTCCATCTTTAAATCATTGCACTGTCTGCCAGTTAGTTTCCAGGCAAAGTATAAGGTGTTGGTATTGACCTTTAAAGCCCTACATGGCCTAGGCCCATCTTACCTAGGGAATCGCCTATCTCCATATAATCCACCCTGCGCCCTTAGGTCCTCTGGGAGGAAGTTGCTTCAACCAATAAGAACCTCCCAGAGGACCTTTTCTGCCTTGGCCCCTAGATTATGGAATGCCCTGCCAGAGGAGATCTGTCAAATAACCAACTTAGATGGCTTTAAAAAAGCCATCAAGAAAGATCTCTTCCAGCAGGCATTCCCAGAATAACATATCCCCCCCCCCGCCACCACATAGTTTCTTCCAAGATGTTTACAGTTGCTGCTGTCTGTCTATGTTAGATGTTTATTGTTTTACTGTAATTGTGATTTTAATCTGTATAACAATTTAATACATTTTTAAGGGGGGTTATTTTGTCATTGATTGTATGGGTGTATTTTTTAACTTGTAAGCTGCCTTGACAGCCTCGGCTAAAGACGGGGTATAAATAAAGTTGTATTATTATTGTTGTTATTATTATTAGGTGAATTTGATGGACCAAATCCAGAGCTTGTTTTTTTTTCATCCTGAAAAGAAGGGACTAATAAGGTGCCTCAGGGTTCTGACCTGGATCCAGTGTTGTTCAACATTTTTATAAATGACTTGAATGATAGAATAGAAGGCTTTTCACATCTATAGATGACACCAAATTAGGAGAGATACTTAATACCCCAGAGGAATGAGAGAGAATCCTTGACAAATTGAAAAGCTGGGATAAAACCTTTTTTAAATGAATTTCAACAGGGATAAATGTAAGGTACTATGGGCCAAAATAGACAGCTGTAAAGAGTGGTGCAATGTCACCTTTTTGAGCACTGGGTTGGGGCCATGACAACTGCTCACCACACCCCCAACTCAACATTTTCCTGGTGCTAAAAGAAGCAGCAGAAATCCATTCCTTTTTGCACTGGGAAAAAGTCTCCTTTTCTGTCATGGCCGCAGTTTTTCCATGCTCCTGCGGCATATGGCATCTAAACACCATGCTACCTAGCACCGAAAAACTACCACTGTGTGGTCAGGTGGGCGGCTTCATGGCAGCTTCCAAGAATTTTGGGATGAGGTGTTGTGTGTATACCACACCCCCAAACCACCAGGAAGCTAGCTTATTCTGCCAGTCTGTTCAGTCCCTATATCTAGGCAAGAAAAACCAAATGTATAAATATAGTATAGGTAACACTTGGATTGAAAGCAACAAACGTGAAAAAAAATCTAGAGATCTTGGTAGACCATAAGCTAGATATGAGTCAGATGTGTGATACAGTGGCCAAAAAAGCCAATCCAATTCTACACTATATTAAGGGGAGTAACAGAACCACTCTGTTCTTCGTTTATCATACATCATCTGGAATATTATGTCCAGTTCTGGGGAGTACAGTTCAAAGAGAATATTGACAAGCTGGAACATACTCAGAGGAGATTGACCAAGATGATCAAGGTCTGGCACCCCAAGCCTGTATGTAATGGCTCAGGCAGCTGTGTATGTTTAGATTGGAGAAAAGAAACTTGGGGGGCGGGGGTGATATGACAAGCATTTTAAAATATTTGAAGGGATGTCATGCAGAAAAGGGAGCAAAGTTGTTTTCTGCTGCTCCAGATATGAGAACATGAACCAATGGAATCAAATTACAAGGGAAGAGATTCCACCTAAACAGTAGGAATAACATCTTTACTGTAAGAGCTGTTCAGTGGAATAGGCTACCTCTGAGAGTAGTCAACTTTTTTTCTTTAAGGATCTTTAAATAGAAGTTGGATAGCTATCTCTCTGGAGAGCTGGTAATGTATTCCTGTGCATTAACAAGTTGGTCTAAATGACCATTGGGGTACCTTCCAAGTCTACAATTCTACAGGTCTATGACATTATGATTCCAATAATATAGCAGACTGTTGTAAAAATTTGTCATAGAAAGCCTACAAGATCCTTGTGGCAGCATTCAGAATAAAGAATTATAGAGATATTAACTGTAGAATAAATAATAATAATAATAATAATAATAATAATAATAATAAGTTTTATTTTTAACCCGCCCCTCTGCAACGCAATCGGGGCGGCTTACAGCAATTAAAATACAATGATTAAAAGACAATCCAATATCCCAATCCCTCCACCCACATCCCTCCCACACCCCTTAAAACAGAATTAAACTTGAGAATATATTAAAACAAATAACTATATGACTATATGACAATAAAAATACAATTTACTAGATTTTGTTGAAAGTGGTTCTTGGTTTCCTCTCTATCTTGTATTATTATCCAACTAAACAGTAGCTTTTTATTGTCATAGAGCACCTCAGCCCTCAGTGTGAACTTCTCTTTGAGTTCCCAGATCTTGTGGAAGAGGTCTCTTATTCTTCCTTTTTTGTTGTTGTCGTCTATTTCACTGCATTGGTTGTGGTAGTAGTTCTCATGTTTCTTTGTGCACTGGTCATTGTATAATTGCATTCATAGCACCACATCTTAAATAAATTTATTTTCTTCTTCTCTGCTTTCTTCACTGCCCAGCTCTTACATCCATGTATGGTAATGGGGAACACAATGGCTTGTACAATTTTTACTTTAGTGCTCAGTTGTATATCTTTACTTTTTAGAATCTTTTCCAGTTCTTTTATAGCTGCCCTTCCCATTCATAGTCTTCTGATTTCTTGACTACAGATTCCTTCCTGATTGATGCTTAATTCAAGGAACAACAACTCTTTTACTATTTCAATTTCTGCATTGTCTAGGTTGAATGTATTTTGATCCTCCACTGTCATTAATTCTATTTTCTTTATATTCAACAGTAAACCTGCCTTTGCACTTTCTCCTTTGACCTTCCTTAATAACTGTTCTAAGTCTATTATGTTTGCTGCTAATAGCATGATGTCATCCATATATATTAGACTGTTGAGATCCCTTCCTGCTATCTTTACTCCTCCTTTTGCTGAGTCTAAGCCTCATATTTGTATGATATTCTCCACATACAAAAGGAACAAACAAGGTGATAGAATGCAGCCTTGCATTGCCTTGCCTCTTTGCCAATTTGGAATCATTCTGTTTCTTTGAATACTGTTCTAACAATCTCATCTTGTTCTGTGTACAGATTTTTCATCAGGGCTATTAGATGTAGTAGCACTCCTGTGTCCTTAAGAGCCGCCTATAGTTTTTCATGATCTATGTTATCAAATGCTTTGCTATAGTCTATAAATGCTGATTTTCCCCCTTGAATTCCTTGGTATGCTCTATTAGCCATTGTATGTTTGTAATGTGGTACCTAGTGTCTCTTCCTTTCCTGAACCCCTTTTGCACCTCTGGAATTTCTCTCTCCATGTATGATTGGAATCTATGTTGTAGAATTCTGAACATAATTTTGCTTGCATGGGAAATTAATGCTATGGTCCTATAGTTGCTACAATCTTTTATATCTTCCTTTTTGTGGATGGGGATGTATATTGATCATTTTCACTCTGTTGGCCACCATCTTGCTTTCCAATTTGTTGACATATATTGGATAACATTAGAGCTGATTCTGTATGTGTGGATGGTAGCAAATCAATTGGAATATCATCCGTTTCTGGTGATTTATTTTTCCCCATTGCTCTTAATGCAGCTTCCACTTTGCTTTTTAGAATTTTTGTTCATCTTCATGTGGTTCTTCATTCCATGTGTCTTTCATTTTCTCATCTCTTTTATTTAACTCTTCTGTGTATTGCATTCAATAGCTTTTTTGTTGGAGTATGCTAACAGGTAGAATCTAGCATACACAGATGCAGAGTTGATGCATGTACGCAGGAATGCCCAGAAGATGGTCCTCTGATGGCACAGGAAAAATCCTCCCACACACAGCTGCTGAATAGCTGCACAGCAAGACTTCACTCAATGAGGGCTTTAATCTTTGTTGCAAATATTTACAAAGATACATAGAGTACCAGACATCCATCTTGAATAGCTCACAGACTAACAAAGTGCTCACAGCTCACAGACTAACAAAGTGCTTCACCAACCACCAACCACAACTAATCAACAATGGAGATTCTGACTCTCTCCAATATATAGGTGGTCTTTTCAGTAACATGTGACAGCCATGCACTAATGAATCCCCTCCAAAATGACATGCAATGTGTTCCATGTGTCCTTGCATTTGTCCCATCTGTAATATAGACCTCCACCACTGATACCCAGCCTGCTATCCCCAACCTCTCATGGTGTTCCACAGGTAGAGGCTTTGTGAAAATGTCAGCTATGTTGTCCTCTGTGCCAACATATTGCAGCTTCAGCATCCCATTTTGCACAAGCTCTCTCATGTTCTGGTATCTCATTGTGATGTACTTGGTCCTACATTTCAGATTTTCTGATTCTGTCATGCCAATGCACACCTGTGAATCCTCATTCACCACAGTTGCTCTACCACAGTTCTCTCCTAGGTCTTTCAACAACTGCCTAGCCCACTGTACCTCATTTACAACCTCTGACAATTCAGCAAACTCTGTTTCTGTTGTACTGAGTGCAATGCATCTTTGCTTTCTGGACCTCCAGATGAAAGGGCTATCTGCATAACTGATGATCAATCCAGTTACTGACTTCCTATCAGCAGCCTCATATGCAAAGGAACTGTCAGCAAAATCTTCCAGCTCTGACATCCCTCCTGTCATTACTAAGCTCCTGTCCTTTGTGCCTTTCAAATACCGCACAATGCACTTCACTGCCATCTAGTCCACCAGCCTGGGCTTCGCAGCTCTCCTGCTCAATACCCCTTTGGCTACCAACCTGGCCCTGCACCTCACAGTCCCACCAGGCATGTCTTTTTTCCTGTAAACCCACCTGCAACCAATCATTTTTCTGCCCTGCAGTCCTGTCAACCACCTCAAATACTTTCCTGTCCACCACTGCACCAAATTCCTGATCCATGGCTACATTCTACTTTTCCTGCTCACTTACTGGGTATCTGAGCATGTCCTCATAACTATCAGGCTCCTCTACCACAACAATACAGGGATGTGCCTCCTGCACAACAAATCTGTCTGGTGGTCTCCTGACTTGCTGTGTCCTTCATGGAATGATGACCTTGGTCCTGCCATGCTCATCATCAGTGTCACTACTGCTATCCTGGATGTCTTGTCTTTGAACTGGTTCCTGCTTTGGTGTTTGTGTCCACAGAAGTGCTAGGTTCCTCCTTCACATTTCTGGATGCATCCACCCTCTATGTTTGTACCTCTGTTGCCCAAGTTCACAAAAACATCTTGGTTGCTGTGGATCTTTTCCCATCCAGCATGCGTCTCAAACCTTGCACTCCTTGAGTACAGAACTCTGCCACCACCCAATAGGAATCTGTAGCTATTCCCCTCATAGCCCATGGACCTTAACTTCTGGCTCTTTGTTTTGTTTTTCCTCTGGAATTGAGGAGGAATAAGTACTGAGGCAACCTGCCCAAAAACCCTCAAGTACTTGAGATTGGGTGCTCTACCATATAACAGGAAATATGGTGTCTGATTGATGGCACTACATGACATCCTGTTAATGGTATGGCACGCAACATTTATGGCTTCTGCCCACAAATTTGGTGGTGCCCCAGAATCTTCTAGCATGCAATCCCTCATTTGATTGATCATGCCAATACACCTCTCAGCCAAAACATCCTTGGCTGGGCAAGCTGGATTGGTGGTTGTATGCTGTATTCCCATCTGCCTAAACCACTGCTGCAGGCTTTCAGCAAGGAACTCTCTATCCCTATCAGTCACAAAAGTGCCCACCTTGTAGGAAAACTCCCTCTCAATGGCATTGACCCAATTTTTGACCTGATCAGCAGCTTCACCCTTGGTTTTCAACAAGGCAACAGGAATATTGGGTATGTCGGTCTACTATGAGAAGGTAAATCTGTTTCCCCCCATGCTCTTGATCTGGTGTGGTCCAAACAAATCTGTGTGCACTGCCTGAAAAGGCCTCTGGGTAGCACACTTGCTTACTTTTGCAATTGGGTAAGCCTTGACTTTCACCCTTTCACTCACTGCACAATCAAGGTAGTTGTTGCATTACTCCATCTTGAAATCTAGGCAAACTTTCTCCAGGTTTATCAAACCTTTGAAACTTTTGTGCCCCATTACCCTATGAAAATCATGTGCCCAATTTTCATGTAATGATTTGTTTGCAATACTGCCACACTGCACCTTTGCCACCAGGTGGTATACCTGATTTTTCTTTGCAGTTTTACCACACACTGCCCCCTCCTTGGAGATTACTCCCTCATCCCCCTTAAAATGGACTTCAAACCCATCATTGTTCAGGGATGCCACACTCACAAGGCAATTCTGCAGTCTGGGTACACACAAAAAATTATCAAATATTTTCCCCAGCCCTGGGATGAATACAGAACCTTTAAACTCCACTCTACCAGATTCACCATCAGCAAACACCACTGTGTCTACTGGTGCTGGTTCAGGGTTCTGTGGTCTCCTCTTATCTGGTACGATGTGGTGAGAACAACCACTGTCCATAATCCAGACAGGGTCTCTCTTATTCCTACTCACTACACCCTCCACAACAGAAACAAGCCCCCTTCCCTTCCTGGGGCTTTTTCTCTTGTGAAGACTGTCCATTCTTTGCTACAGAGACTCTTGGACAGTCCTTCCTGAAATGTCCAGTCTCTCCATAGGAAAAGCACCACTTAGTCCTGCAGATGGCAGCACTCCCCTCTTGGGATATCTCGGTTGTCAGTTGTCTCTGGCTTGTTTTCCCAGCTTCCCTGGATTTCGCCTCAAAGTCACATCTCTGGACATCCTCCAGGATCCTTGAAGCCACGAGCTCAGTCCTCAGATCTGCCTCAGCGACTCCCTCTAGGCCATACATCAAAAAGTCCCACTCACTGGTCAAGCTGCTCAGGAATATGAAGACTTTTTGAGACTCCTCCATCTGGATGCCTTTGTTGCTGCACTCTGCAAACAGGCCTTCCATTTTCTCCAGATAAGTAGTTACAGAAGCACCTTCCTGAAACTTACAGCCGTACAGTTTTCTACAACAAAGCATTTTAGATAAGGCTCTGTCAGGCTGATGAACTCGTTCCAAGACATGCCACACATCTAAAGCTGTCTGCTTTTCCCTGGTGTAATTTAGGGCCTTTGCAGACTGCCAGCAATAGTGCACATTAAATTGAGGCACTGCCCTGGCTCAGTGCTAGGGAATCATGGGAACTGTAATTTATTGTGGCACCAGAGCTCTCTGACAGAGAAGGCTCAATATCCCAGAAAAAAAATACAATTCCCATGACTCCCTAGCACTGAGCCAGGGCAATGCCTCAATTTAATGTGCACTATTTCTGGCAGTCTGCAAAGGCCCATAGTTGGCTTTCATCTATGGCTAGAACAATCATAGCTTGTGCCTTGTGATCCTCATCAATCTGAGATTCTTCTGTTGAATCTGGTTGGTTCTGCACTGTGTTTCATAAGTCCTGTTTTATCAGTAAAGCTTGCATATACATTTTCCAAGAACCATAATTAGAATCACTCAGTTTCTGAAATCTAATAGCTGTTTCCATTTTTCCTGCTCTGTGTCAACAACAGATAGACACAGATGGACTTCTGGGCAAACCGCCAGCATCCTGGGCAAGCAGCCAACACACATGGAAGTTTGATAAGCCTTCCCCGGCACACTGATAACTGACACTGATAGTGAGAAACACACTTTAACTTACTCAGTTGCAAGACTTTTAGTCTTCACCCTCTGTGGATTCAGCAGCACCACTGACAATCTGGAACTCTCACAACCACTCAGGCATTGCCTATGTGCACACTGGGCCTGTAACCCATGTTGGAGTATACTAACAGGTAGAATCTAGCATACACAAATGCAGAGTCGATGCACATATGCAGGAATGCCCAGAAGATGGTCTTCTGTGAAGAATCTTGCTCCAGACCGCACAGGAAGAATCCTCCCACACACAGCTGCTTCTTTCAGCTAGCTGAAATGAATAGCTGCACAATGAGGCTTCACTCAATGAGGGCTTTAATCTTTGTTGAAAATATTTACAAAGATACATAGAGTACTAGACATCCATCTTGAATACTCATAGCTATACAGACTAACAAAGTGCTTCACCAACCACAACTAATCAACAATGGAGATTCTGACTCTCCCATGTATAGATGGTCTTCTTAGTAACATTTGAGAGCTATGCACTAATAAAACCTGGCTGGTTTCATCCCCAGTGCTCATTGCATCAGACTTCCCACGATGCATACCTGGCTTGTCTCATCCACTGTGCATGTTGCATCAGGCTTCCCATGATGCACAGCTTTCCAAATGCTGACTCATGCACCTGCTACTTGAACTGTAGTAACCCTGTTACTATTGCTCCAGTTCCTTTCAGTGGCCACATCCATGTCATTTTCCAGACCGGGGTGCAACATGGTCTTGACATTTTTATTTCTTCCTGATCTTGTAGCTGAGGATACTGTGGACAGCCAAAACAAGCAAACAAATGGGTCCTTGAACAGATCAAGCTTGAAATCACTCCAGAAGCCAGGATGATCAAATTGAGGCTCTTGTACCTTGGACACATCATGCGAAGGCACTACTCATTAGAAAAAATAATAATACTACAAAATATGGAGGAAAGTAGAAAGAGGAAGACCACACACTAGATCAGGGGTAGGCAAACTGTCCCCTTTAAGGGCTGAGGGACTTCAGCTCCCAGAATCCCAGACTATTGGCCAGCATCCCAGACTATTGGACAACATGGCTGAAGCTTCTGGGAGCTGAAGTCCTTCGGCCCTTAAAGCAGAAAGTTTGGCTACCCCTGCACTAGATCCATGATGGTGAACCTATGACACATATGCCAAAGATGGCATGTGAAGCTGTTTTCCTCAGCACACAGAGGGTGGGGAGGAGGAGGAAGAGGTGTACGCCTGTTCCTCCTCCTTCTCAGCCATCCCATCCCTGGGAACAGCGCAGGTGGTGATGGAGGAAGAAGTGCATGCCTGTTCCTCTTTTTTCCCACTCACCCCCCACTCCAGGCCTTCAGCTATCTCTGGAGAGGCAGGTGAAGGCCCGTGAGAGTGGGGGGAAGAAGTCCCACCCCAGAAATCCCACCCACCCTGGCATCAGGTAGCACCTGGTGCCAGAAGGCCTTTCAGTTTGAGCTCTCAGCTCCTAAAAAGTTTGCCATCACTGCACTAAATAGATAGATTCTATTACATTGCAAACATACATAGGTTATAGAGCATACCAAGGATTTCTGGGGGGGGGGGGGGGAATCAGCATGTGCTTTATAGACTACAGCAAAGCATCTAACAACAGAGATCATGAAAAACTATGAATGGCTCTTAAGGACATGAGTTATGGGTATTAATTTACAGGACCTATGTACAGCAGTAGAGGGCAAGGAGTCTTGGAGACAGTGGCATTCCACACCATGGTGTCACCTGGTGAGGTGGATGGGACGGGGGGGGGGGGGCTTGAGTGGATGGGACCAAAAGGGCACATCCTCACCTCCCTGCCCAGCATGGCTTTGTTCTTGTTAGCTGCCCTCAAGTTGGTTCCAACTCATGGCAACCCTGTGGATGAGACATTTCCAAGAATTCCTATTACTGCTTTGCCCAGTTACTGCAAGCTCTTGCCTATAAGCCCCCTGATTGAGTCTATTTGGTGTGTGGTCTCTCTCTCTCTTTCTTCTACCCTCTACCTTTGCTAGCATTAGTGTTTTTTCTAGTGATTATGTGGCCAAATAGTCTCAACTTGATCATCTTTGCTTCCAAGGAGAGTTCTGGTCTGACCTGTTCAAGAACACATTTGTTTGTCTTCTTGGCTGTCTATGGTATCCTAAGTACTCTTCTCCAGCACCACATTTCAAATGAGTTGATTTTCTTACTATCTGCTTCCTTAACTGTCCAGCTCTTGCATCTGTACATGGTAATTGGGAATACAATTGCCTGAACAATTCTGACTTTAGTGCTCAGGTATATGTCTTTGCTGTTCAGTATCTTTTCCAGTTCTTTCATAGCTGTCTTTCCCATTCCTAGTCTTCTTCTTATTTCTTGACTACAGTCTATTCTGGTCAAAGTTTGATCCTAGATATGGGAATTCTTTGACTATTTCAATTTTGTCGTTGTCCAGATTGAATTTGTGTATTTTTTTCTGTGGTCATTATTTTTTGTTTTCTTTAAGTTCAGCATCAGACCTGCCTTTGCACTTTCATCTTTGACCTTCCTTGTTAACTATTCTAATTCCTGAATGTCTTCTTATAATATTATGGTGTCATCCACATATCTTAGGTTGTTAATTTGCATCCTCCTATCTTAACTCCTCTTTTTTCTGATTCTAATTCTGCTTTTCTTATGATGTTTTCAGCATATAAGTTAAACAAGTAGGGTGATAGGATGCAGTCTTGCCTGACCCCTTTGCCTATTAGGATCCACTCTGTTTCTCTGAATTCTGTTCTGATGGTGGTCTCTTGTCCTTGATACAGATTTCTCATCAGGACTATCGTGTAGTAGTGGAACCCCCATGTCTGAGTGTGTTCCATAGCTTTTCATGATCTATACAATCAAATGCTTTGCTGTGGTCTATGAAACACAGGCTGATTCTTTTTTAGAATTCTTTGGTGTGCTTCATTAGCCATCATGTGTTTGCAATGTTGTCCCTAGTGCTCCTTCCTTTTCTGAATCATGCTTGCACCTCTGGAATTTCTCTCTCCAGGGATGTCATATCGAGGAGGGAACAAGCTTGTTTGCTGCTGCTCCAGAGGCTAGGACCCGAAACAATGGATGCAAGCTGCAAGAAAAGAGATTCCACCTCAACATTAGGAGGAATTTCCTGACAGTGAGGGCGGTTCGACAGTGGAACACACTCCCTCGGAGAGTAGTGGAGTCTCCTTCCTTGGAGGTCTTTAAGCAGAGGCTGGTTGGCCATCTGTAAGGGATGCTTTGATTGGGAGTCCCTGCATAGCAGGGGGTTGGACTGGATGGCCCTTGTGGTCTCTTCCAACTCTGATTCTATGATTCTATGATTCTATGATTCTCTCCATATAAGGCATGGCTTTATACCCAAGTAAACTTGCACTGGGCAGGGAGGAAGGGAGGCTCAGGACCTCCCTTTCCCTGCCAGAGCAAAGCCATGCCAGGCAGGGAGTAAGGGGTGCCCTGGCCTCTCCCTCCCTGCCTCACTCCATGGCACACAGCAGGGAGATGTTGGGGGGGGGGCACTCAGCCAAGTGTCACCCTTATTCTGGGGTGTCACCTGGTGAGATCTGCACCTCCTTCACCCCCAGTGATGCCACTGCTTGGAGATGTCTCATCCACAGGGCCACCATGAGTCAGGGTCAATTTGAAGACAGTTAACAACAACATACAGTAGCTTATTAGTATCATGTACTGGCTTAGATTGAAAAAACTACAGTGGGCTCTTGGTATCCATTGGGGTTTGATTCCAGAACCACCACCACCCCTTGGCAACTGGGGAGAATTGCCCCAATTTGGGACTTTATCATACCAGGCTCTTCTCCCACTAAAACATATTCTTTTCAAAAGTCCTATGCAATACTCTTCCATATTGCCCCTTTGTAATCTACATAATCTTTGTGGTATTACAGCCTTTGTTTGTTCTAATACCTTATCACACACAGCATTTGGCACTGCCCACCCAACGCCACCCAGTAATGTCCATATTGTGCCTAATTTGGCATTTACAGAGAGACACCTGTAAATATTAAAATGAGTTTTACCTCACCTTACCTTTCCTTAGCTTAGCTTAGTTTACCAGCTTAGGGGGGAAGCAGACAGCTTAAAGAGCCATTTTGGGGGCAGGGAAGGGGAGGGGCAGCCACACAGTGGGCGCCTCAACCCCTTCCCCATGTCGTCCTCAGAGCAGCCGGCCCTCCGCACAGCCGGCGCTCCGAGGAGGACCTCCCGCTGCAGCGTCCATACACGCTACAGCTGAAAAGTTGCCGAAGGTGCGCCAGCAGCCTTTTGCGGCACACCTTCAGTGACTTGTGGAAGGAGCGCCAATTTAGCGCTCCTTCCAGGGGCGGCAAAGCTGCACCGCAGGCCGAGGTGTGGGGATACCTCGGCCCTGCGGCACAGCTTCCCGGGGTGGCCCATGGCCGCCCGTCTGCTTCCCCCCTTAGTTTACCTTACCTTAAAAGGAGTCTATGATTCCACATTAACTTGTGTGCTTATCTTCTATGGGATTCTGGGGATTGTAGTTAGGGAGACACTAGATCCTGGATGAAAATTCTAAATGTCCTTCATTAAACTGGCAATCCCAGGATTCCATAGGTTGGAACCATGGCAGCTAAAGTGTAATCATATGTATTTGTCTAAAGAAAGAGCCATAAGAATTGTCTTGTCCATCAGATTAGATGCAATGAAAGTGCTTCTAGGTTTGATGTGTGCCACCCATTATGTATCTTGTATTAAACCTACCATCCCTTTCTTCCATGATGCTCATAGCACTTTGCCTGTTGTTGAATGTGACTTCTCTCTGCTCTTGGCCTTTGCCTTTCTTTCTACTTTTTTATATATTTCACATCATGCACATATGCCAGTGGCTGACATTTCCCCTCAGAGTAATGGTGTGCAAGACTGCCTGCCTGAGGCAATCCAGCGGATCTGTATATTCAGTCTGCATGTCTACATTTCTTTTAGAAAGCACCAGTGTTTGCTCAACCACCAAAAATGGGTCAGTTAATCAATAAATCACATTAGATTTGTAAAGCATTTCTCATGTGAGTATCCTAGGACTAGCTCCAAAAAGAGCAGATAAGAAAACAAACCTTGTGAAAAAGGATAATATTAATAATAGACTGTCTTTTTGATACAGTTGTGAACTGAAGAAGTAGCATATCTTTATCAGAAAGAAAATGAATATACATTCTGACTGATCCATTCTATGACCTGTTACATTAACACCTTTGGGTCAGCTCCTATAAAGCACAACTGACTGTGCTATACAGATGGAGGCAAAATTATTTTATGCAACACCCTAGGGCAGGGGTAGGCAACTTTTCCCCTTTAAGGGCCGAGGGACTTCAGCTCCCAGAATCCCAGGAGCTATTGGCCAACATGGGACTATTGGCCAACATGGCTGAGGCTTCTGGGAGCTGAAGTCCCTCAGCCCTTAAAGGGGAAAGGTTGCCTACCCCTGCCTTAGGGACACTCTGGGGTCATAGCAGAAGGTTGTACAAAGGATTAACCATCATAACAGAGCACAGCAGAATAACAACCATGTACTAATGGTATTCTAGGAAATGGCAAGTGTACTGTGCTGAGTATTACTTTATTTATACGTCACTTTTCCTGCAAAGCCTGGGCACAAAATAGACTTACAATATAGAAAGTGAGAGGAATTCATACCGTACAAAGCTTATATCATGTTTTGTTCCCGGGACCCAGGTTCAGACTGACGTGGATAGTGAAGCAGGACAGGGGGACATGCTTGGCTCAGACTATGATACAAACAGGGAAACAGAAAAACATGAGGACATGCCAGTGCTTGAGACAGACAGTGGCACTCTCCAGCAGCCACAACACAAAGACGTGGACTAAATAGTATCTACCACAGCTGAACATAGTTGAGAAAGGGAGGGGCTGTAACACTCAGAGCATTTATACAGGGAATGCTAATTAATCAGGCAACAATTGTCAGAGGCTGTCAGGCCATAAATAGTCCAACATCTCCCTTAGGAGGTCATTGATGACAACCAACCACTTTCAAGCTAGTCTCTTGATTCCTTGCACATTCCTCGATACTCTCTTGAACTGATTCCTTGAAATTATTGCTGTACACTACTGAGCAGGACTACTTGGACTCTTAGAACTGTAAGTGGCTGGTAAGCTTCTGTAAATTACTAGGGCTGCTTCTATCTTACCTCTGATGGACTTTGTTTGGTACTTTGCCCCTGGCTCGCCTCCAAGACAGGACAGCTTATATAGTTGTTTGCTTTTCTCTCTTCCTCTCTCAATCCCATGCATTTATGTACAACTTTCTAATGACCCTTCTGCTTACTCTCAGTGCAGGCAAAACCTCTATGAATTTGTGTTTTACTTGTTCTTGCAATGAGCTGCTTTTAAGTTCCAGATGTTTCATGTTTCCATCATGTGATGCTAAGGTTTCAATTTACCTTATGAATTTTTTCAGGGATCATTAACCAGGATCATCATCTGATAAAAGAAATTTATATATTTACCAATATTTTTTCCTCCTCCTCCTCCTCCTCTTCCTCCCCCTTTTCCTCCTCTCCCCCTCTTCCTTCTTTTCTTCCTCTTTTCCCATAGGACACTTGAAAGAGTTACAATATTAAGACAAATACAGTCCAGACCAGGTATAAATCCCAGTAGCCATAGCCAGCATAGTAAATGGTGAGAGTTTAACTATCATCAAAATGTAGTTAAACTCTCTGTAATACTTAAATAAAAATAGAAACATCAGTTAGAATAATGAACAAGGTAGAAAGAAGTTGGAAACTAGTATGGGCACTACTAAAAGTGCTTCCTCTAAAAATAGCCAGTCAGTTGATTTTTTGTTGTTGTTGTTTTAAAAAAAGCTGTTGCCATTGATGAAAGATCAATAAGGATCAGGCAATTCTAGCCTTCCTAGTGAGGGAATTCCAGAGCCTATGGACAGCCAGTGAGAAAGGACACTTTTGCATTACTTCTAGATGGTGTGAAGGTAATAGGACCAAAAAAGGGGGGCTCTCCCAAGTAATTTCAGGATTTAGGCAACATCACATGGCATAATAAGGTCCTTCATAGAACCTGGACCTTCTAATTCTATGCAAACTGCTACATTTCTTTTCTTTATTTGTACTTTCTTGCAATAGCAGATAGAAAGAATTTTATTAATTTGGGAGAAAATGCTTTGTATTATTAGAATAATAAATGTTTTCCAAACATTTTCTATCTATTATCTGGAAACCTTTGTGACTCAATTTTATCATAATGCTCTTTCAACTGCAGATATTCCTATCAAAGCCAACAATTTTCAGCACAAATTTTGGCTCAGCTCTCCTAATTACAATTCAAATACCACAACCATTTTTTAAATGGTATTTTAAAACAAAATAAAATTGTCAACAAAAATGGAATGGTGTTAAGTTGTAACATGTAAGACATTAAGCTGATAAGCAACTCGATCCATGTTGTAGTATTTTTGTTTGTATCCTGCAACAGACAAAAGAAAAATAGCAACCATTCAGGCATTCTCATTGCTATTGAACAATGAAGAGGAAGATGGATCCACAGTCTAATGCATCTGCTCAGCAGTACAGTAAGAATTTCAGAAAACAGGAAGGGAGCCATATTTCTTGTCATAATTCCAAACGGAATATCTGAGACCAGTTAACTTGATTGGGAAAAAGTTTCATTGTCCCCTAGCTAACTAAGGGCCTAAGCAGACTACCAGAAATAGTGCACATTAAATTGAGGCACTGCCCTGGCTCAGTGCTAGGGAATCATGGGAACTGTAATTTATTGTGGCATCAGAGCTCTCTCACAGAGAAGGCTCAATGTCCCAGAAAAAAAATACAGTTCCCATGATTCCCTAGCACTGAGCCAGGGGAGTGCCTCAATTTAATGTGCACTATTTCTGGCAGTCTGCTTAGGCTATAAATGGTTTAAATGACAGACCTAAGAAAGACCTAAGAAATTCTATAGTAACTAGAGAAACTCCCATACAGATTACCTAAAGAGGGGAAGGGAAGTTGCACTGGCACAAAGGAGCCCATTTGTCTTTAGTGGGTAATAAATAGCCACAACTTTATTTATCTGTACAGGGATCATAATCAGCATTTGACAGCCATAAATCAATCATATTGTTTGTTACCTGTTGACATATGTGTATACGCCCATCTCATAAATCATACTGCCAATCAAACCATAGATCATGTAATAAATTCAAGTCCATATATTATTCCATACATCAATCATATGTCAATACCCAGGTCATAAATCAAGTCATAAATCATGCCATAAGGCATGCAGGTCATCACCTGTAATCAATCACATTGGTTAATAATCTGTCATCATAAATCAATCATCCATCGCAAATCACAATAAATTGATTAAATGAGCTATTCCCACATAATACCCAACTACATTCACCAAGTGACCCTATGACCCTATCCCAGTTGTAACAAAAGCAGCAAATAGTACAAAATCACAAAGCTAAGACCAGGGGTAGGCAACCTTTCCCCTTTAAGGGCCGAGGGACTTCCCAGAATCCCAGGAGCTATTGGCCAACATGGGACTATTGGCCAACGTGGCTGAGGCTTCTGGGAGCTGAAGTCCCTCGGTGCTTAAAAGGGAAAGGTTGCCTACCCCTGAGTTAGACCTATGGATATAGATGCATACTAGATATTGATTACACCTAGAACACCTAACAACATACAATGCTAACTAAGGGCCTTTACAGACTGCAAGAAATAGTGCAGCTTGAGGCCACTTTAATTCTCCTGGCTCAGTGCTAAGGAATCATAGGAACTGTAGTTTATTGTGGCACCAGAGCTCTCTGACAGAGAAGACTCAATGTCCCAGAAAAAAATACAGTTCCCATGATTCCCTAGCACTGAGCCAGGACAGTCAAAGTGGCCTCAAGCTGCATTATTTCTGGCAGTCTGTAAAGGCCCTAAGACCGGGGGGGGGGGGGAACCCAAGCTCCAATAGCACTGGGAAATTCTCTCAGTATCATGCAGTAAAGCACAGGGGAAGCCACTAGTGTAGCCAAAAGTCTAGTATGGGGAATTTTATTTAGCTCAAACTGAGAGGTGGTCAGATACAAAGACCCTGCAAGACCATATCCCACTTGTATAACAAGAGCCTGGTGGATCTAAGAATTGATACAGAGACAGAATTCTCCAATTAAAGTATTACTTAATAAAGGGGAAAATCACACAGCAATTAACACACATACCCCAAAGGCTACCAGCAAAAGCCTGAGGGTCCAGTAAAGAAAAAGATTAAGCTGGGGTTGGGTGGGCTGAGAGCGATGGAGCTGCAGGTCCTCTTTCTGAGTATGGAATGGCCAGAGCCACATGGTGTTGGACCCTGACTTTCTGAGCCTTGAATGAGTGACTGTATGTGTGTTAATTGCTGTGTGATTTTCCCCTTTATTAAGTAATACTTTAATTGGAGAATTCTGTCTCTGTATCAATTCTTAGATCCACCAGACTCTTGGGATAAAAGTGGGAGATGGTCTCGCAGGGTCTTTGTATCTGACTACTTCTCAGTTTGAGCTAAATAAAATTCCCCATACTAGACTTTTGGCTACACTAGTGGCTTCCCCTGTGATTTACTGCATGATATTGTGGTGATTCAGTTCTATTTCCATAGGAGATGGCTGTAAAAGCACATTCTTTACATCTAGTAAAAGGTAGAAAAATTAATTCAATTAAAGACATGCTTTTACAACCATCTCCTATAAGAAGAGAACTGAACTGCTATGACAGGGGTAGGCAACCTTTCCCCTTTAAGGGCCGAGGGACTTCAGCTCCCAGAAGCCTCAGCCATGTTGGCCAATAGTCCCATGTTGGCCAATAGTTCCTGGGATTCTGGGAGCTGAAGTCCCTCGGCCCTTAAAGGGGAAAGGTTGCCTAAGCAAGTGCTATGATATCATGTGCTAATTCATGGGGAAAGCTGCTACTGCCTGGTTTCAGTTGTTTTCTTTTCTTGTGCCTTTAGGCTCATAGTTACATATTCATAACTATATATCATCCCTGACTGCCCCCCTAAACCTACCTTAAAAGCCAGAAGCCACACCAAATGATGCAGGTATGTTCTGCTGGTGATCGAGTTGCAGTAAGATGATCCTTCCAGTCCCCTTCTGCCAGCAAATCTGGTGCGACAATCAGAAGCAGGATGCCTCTTGCAACTCCTCATTGCACTGGAGATTACTTGTGAGAGGAGGCTGGAAATGTCATCTTGCTGTTTCCCAATCACTAGCAAAACAGACCACCTTTGTGCAGGGTGAGGCTTACAACTGTAAACATGAATACCGAGCAATTACAAATACTTAGTTCCAATTTACACATTCATAACTGCTTAATAGGTTGCTAGTCAATGCTTTTTACACCATTGGAAAACTTTTTACACCATTGTCTCTGAGAAGGAAAATCCAGGGCAGTACTATTTATTAGACTTAGCATAAGACTGAAGATATTGTCTAGCTCCAAAGGAGCTAAAAGGACTTTAGAGACCAGGAACATCAAATATTAATGGGGACAAAGGAGGCTGAGAAAAAGTCTGATAAGATTTAGAGAAGGAAAGTAATTTCATTAATCCTAGTCTCCATAAAAATGGGGTTCCCTACTTTAATTCTTTCAAGATCTGTTGGGAGAAAATGTTTATTTTGCACATTCAGAAGGATGTTTCCAAAAAAAAAAAAAAGATTTTAAAATATGAATGGTTAAAATGTGCAAAGTTGGGAAAAATAATAGAAACACTATTTAGTCAACGGGGGGGAAGTCAGGAAAATAAATGGGCTACTTAGGGAGAAATACATCAAAATGTGTGAATTTCAGTATAGGAACAAAGCACAATCTCACAACACATTGTGAAATATCAATGTGAGGGGAGTGTAGATGGGATTCAGGGAAGAAAAGGCAAAAAAATTCACTTCCCTAGTAAGAACGTAGTATTTTAATAACTGCAAGTGAAATAGTCTCAGCCAATAATCTACCCAGTTTCCACTCATAATTTTTGAAGTCACAAAGGATTAACAGATAGAACTGCTTCAGAAAGGGTGATATCCTTTTTCTGAATCACTGTGTAAATAGCATTTATTTCACAAAAAGTGTCTCATACATAGAGCTTTCCTAAGATAGCATTTCTGTTACTAGAGATCTACATAGCTGATGTACTGAAGTCAATATGGATGGATGACTGCATGTTCCAAAGTAAATAGATCTCATTTTGGAAGATTCAGACTTCAGCTGTTTATAAATTGTTTTTGTTCTGCTTCACTACCGGTGAACTTTAAAATGTGAAATCAATTCAAGAATAAGAAAACCTCAGTGAAGTGAAAATGAAATATTATTTTCCCACCTCCTCTTAACCCCTGAAGATAGTATAGGAAGAGAAGCTAATAACAGGCAAAGTTAGTGGATAGCAATGATGAAAGCTGCAATGGGAACGAGCATTTGTCCTTGATTCTTTAACCACTGGGGTTGTAATTGGAGATAGTGTTTTTAGAATACTATCATATCACTTTCAAATCATTTTATGGGGATATATGATTTTTTTCTATATACTATATTTTATTATTTTTTCCAGATTTCCAGGTGTGAATAGTAGCAGCAACAGCAAAAGCAACAACAACAACAACAAACTACGGGGGGAAGCAGACGAGGGCGTCCAAGACGCCCTGCGCCGGTGCGCCGCGGGACTGGAGCAGTCGCACCGCGGCGCACCATCGGTGCCTCTGAAAGGAGCGCAAAAATAGTGCTCCTTTCAGAAGTCAGTGAAAGTGCACCCTAAAAGCATCGGGCGCACTTTCACTGATTTTCCGCCGCAGAGCGTGCGGTCGCTGCGGCAGGAGGTTGTCCCCGGAGCGCCGGATGTGCGGAGGGCCGGCGGCTCCAAGGATGACCTCGGGAAGAGGAAGGGGCGCCACGCGTGTGGCTGCCCCTCCTCTTCCTTGCCTCGGAGACGGCTCAATAAGACATCTGCCAAGGCCCTACATCTACTTTACATGATTGAGGGCCTGTGCAGATGGGCATCCATGGGCTGCCCTGAGAAGCTAAAATAGCACTCCTTCCTCGAGCCATGGAAAGGGTGCTGGAAGAGGTGGTACGTGCCTCTTCTGCACCTCTTCCATCGCAGTGTTTCTAGACACTGCGACGAAAGGACGTAATCGGTGCGCCCGTCATGTGCAATGACGGGCGCTCCGATTACGTCTTCAGGAAGGGGTTGGGGCACCCAGTGTGAGGCTGCACCTCCCCTTCCTTGACTCCATGACAGTGCAAAGCACCGTCTGCAAAGTTAGTTGTTCTGGTTTAATAATCTAGAACAAAATTGAGAAAATTAAAATTACCAGACTGCCAATAGTACAGGGTTATTGTTTTTCTCCAGTGTCAATATTTTCCAAGTTTATTTTTGGCTATCTGGGCTACAGAACTAAGCTTGCTGACCAAAACAGGCCATTGTTGGCTCAAACCACCACCCAGCAACATAACCAACATAACCAAAAAAGAAAGAAAAACCATCAAGGATCTCAATTTGGACCCAGAAATCATCATTCTCCCAGCAGACAAAAGCAATGCCACGGTAATAATGGAAACAGAACAATACAAGCAAAAAAAATCAAGGAACTCTTGGATCCTGCAATATACAAAAAACTCAAGCAAGGGCTGACCAACAAAATCACCAGGAAAACAAATACCTCAATCAAGAACTGGTAAATTCAACCAGAGTATATGGAAATCTGAGGGTCTCCCACCAAGACTGTATGGACTTCCCAAGATCCACAAGGATTCTATTCTTCTCCAACCAATAGTGAGCACCACTGGAACCCCCATTTTTGACTTGGCCAAGTTTTTGGTTACACAATTCAAATTCCATATAGGGCAAACCCCCCACTACATCAAGGACTCAGCTCACTTCATAGATAAAAATCAACAACCTTGAACTCAAATCTGGAGACAGACTATTTAGCTCTGATGTGGTCTCCCTGTTCACCATAGTCCTATAATGGACACTATGGCACTCCTCCTACAAATTTTTCTGGAAGACATTGTCTCACCACAAACTACCTCGAGTGGGACAATGAATTCTATGAGCAAAGAGATGGGGTAGCCATGGGAAGCCCTCTGAGCCCTGTGATAGCAAACTTTTTACAGCAAACATTTTGAAAAGCAAGCCCTGGAAACAGCAAGAAAGCCCACAGCATGATTCCGATATGTGGATGACACTTTCACCATTTGGAGCTATGGAAGAGAAGATTTGACCATGTTCTTGGACCATCTAACAATATCCACCTGAACATCCAATTCACCATGGAAAAAGAAAAGGAAGGAACATTGCTATGCTTGGATGTCCTGGTCATCCACAAACCAAACCAATGATTGGGCCACATAGTATACAGAAAGCCTACACAGATGGACAGATACCTACACAAGGACTCCAGTAATCACCCAGGACAAAAAAGAAGCACAATAAAAACACTGGTAGACCACACAAAAAGGATCTGTGAACCCCACTACCTGGAAAATGAACTGAAGCACCTAAACTGGGCTCTACAGGCTAATGGTTACTCCAGCTCAGACATTAGAAGAGTGGCCAGACCCAGAAAAAAAACACAGGAGTGAAGAAAAACAACCACCCAAAGGGAAGGTATTTTTACTATACATCAAAGGAGTCACAGACAGAATAGAGAAACTGATGAGGAAACACAACCTCCAAATGATCTACAGACCAACCAAGAAAATCGAGGAAATGCTGCACTCGGTGAAGAATAGGAGATACCCTCTCACAGCCACATGAGTGTACCACATACCGTGCAGCTGTGGACAAGTCTACATAGGGACCACAAATCACAGTGTTCAAAAGAGAATCAAGGAACATGAGAGACACTGCAGACTGGGCCAGCCTGAAAAATCAGCAATAGCAGAATAAATAATAATAATAATAATAATAATAATAATTTGTATCCCGCTTATTGAAAAAACAATCCAAGTGGCTTACATAAAAAACCCATACAATATAACCCCAAAGACCAACCCCCCCTTAAAACAGTATTAAACATCTCATAATTAAAATAACAATAGACATAAAAACAATTAACATAAACAATAACAAATAAAAACATTTATAAAACAGCAAAACCCAGCCAACCTCTATGACGTTCCTCATCCATCGAAATGATGGGGCCACGAGAGGAAGAAGGGGGCCGGGAAGCCCAAGGCCAGGATAATTAATATGGAAAGGCCTGCCAGAAGAGATCCATCTTGACAGCTTTTTTAAAGCTGTCTAAAGATGTCAGCTGATGGATCTCGTCCAGCAGGTCGTTCAAGAGTTTGGGGGCGACAGCAGAGAAAGCCCTCTGGGAGGTCGTCGCAAGCCTTAATTTTTGAGGCTGCAGCAGGTTCCTCCCAGAGGACCGGAGAGCATGGGGAGGATTGTATGGGAGGAGGCGGTCCCTGAGATAGCTTGGACCCAAGCCATTTAGGGCGTTAAAGGTGATAACCAACACCTTGTACTGGGCCCGGAAGCTAATAGGCAGCCAGTGGAGGGACCTCAAAACAGGAGTAATGTGGTCCCTCCTAGATGTTCCAGAAATGAGCCTGGCTGCCATGTTTTGGACCAGCTGGAGCTTCCGAACCAAGCACAAGGGTAGCCCCATGTAGAGCACATTACAGAAGATGAGGTGTGAGGTTACCAGCGTGTGCACAACAGTCTCGAGATGCCTTACTTCCAGAAAAGGGCGCAGCTGGCATATCAGCCAGAGCTGATAACAGGCGCTCCTGACCGTCGCATTTACCTGATTTGTCATCAGGAGTGACGAGTCAAGGAGCACCCCCAGACTGTGAACACAGTCACTGGAGGGGAGTGTGACCCCATCCAGGACTGAAGGTTGCAACCCAATTCTTGGTTTCAGGGCCGCTACCGTGAGCACCTCCGTCTTGTCTGGATTCAGTTTCAATCTGTTTTTCCTCATCCAGCCCATTACTACTTGAAGACATTCATTGAGAGAAGAGATGCCATTAGAATTTGAGGCCGACAAATGAGACACGGAGAAATAGATTTGGGTGTCATCAGGGTAAACCAACCTGGGCACAAAATGCTATTTGAAAAATACTGAAATTCTGGACCATGCCAACAACTATCAAGTTAGAATGCACAGGGAAGCCATTGAAATCCACAAACTCCTGGTCAATTTCAACAGGAAAGAAGAAATCTTGAAAATACACAAAGTTTGGCTACCAGTCCTCAAAAACATCAAAATCAGGACTCAGTAAATGCAAATGAACTTCATCCAGGGTCAGGGGATTTCCCAGCAGACAATGGACCATTAATTGAATAGGCACTAATCCTTCTCGCATATCCTCCTACCCTGAGGCCTTACCATTCAACAACAGAACAATATACAGATTAACATGCAAATCACATCCTCTCAACCAAGGGTCACACAGTATATATATATATATATATATATATATATATATATATATATATATATGCCCCACACACTTCCATACCACCATCCTCTGAAGATGCCAGCCACAGATGCAGGTGAAACTTCAGGAACAAATTCTTCTAGAACATGGCCTCATAGCCCGAAAAAACCCATTTGACTTCACATGGAAAACATGAAGCTATCCAAAGCTGGTTAGCTGTCAAATGCCTGTCACTGGGTAATCTTTCCTTAGAGAGCAAGACAATTTGGCCTGGTTGGACCTGTGTGGAGCTCCAGAGACCACTTTACATGGCCATCTCCTCTTTCGAAACACAATGGCAGTAATGGCTGGTGATTATGAGAGTTTGATGATAGTGGTAATGTTAGTAGCAAGGAAAGCCTAGGGAAAGTTTGAAATGAAAAATTTCTCAAAAGATTTTGAATTTTAAACCTGTTTTTCAACTATGTTCTTTGTTTTAGTTTGAAAACTCTTTCAAATTGCTTCAGTGAAGTGCTCTTTAAACTAAAGTGAAAAAAACTATACAGTATGTATCCAATCTAAAATTTGTCATGCTTCCAGTCCTCCCATCAAAATCAGTAAAACCTGAGTCCTTCATTTATAGCAGACTACTTGAAGGCCACCTGTTGAACTCAATGAGATGTGTTAGTTATGATGGCTAGTGTGATTTCAAAATCTCTTGGCAAATACAACTAACCCCCTCTGCAGACCAGGGCGTCGGGGACGCCCTGGTCCGGAGCGCCGGCGGAGCTCAGCCTCCACACCGCGGCGCTCCTCCGGCGACTCTAAAAGGAGCACCAAATTGGCGCTCCTTTTAGATGTCAGGGAAAGTGCGCCCTAAAAGCGGCGGGCGCACTTTCCCTGACTCAAACGCCACGGCGCGTCCGGTCGCCACGGCGTGAGGTCATCCCCGGAGCGCCGGCCATGCGGACGGACGGCGACTCCGAGGGCGACCTCAGGAAGAGGAAGGGGCACCGCTCGTGCGGCTGCTCCTCCTCTTCTGGGCCCGGAAGACGGCTCAATTAGCCGTCTGCCGAGGCCCTAAATTTAATTTGCTCTAAATAAAGAGCAAATAAAATTTGCTTTTCCCCCCACTACTATTTAAGTATTTATACCTCACATGGTACAGACAACAGCAAGGATATGGTTCATCTTTTTGAAGAGAGCAGCTATTTAATGCTGCTGAGATCAGCATCTGCATGAACCACCAGTAACTTAAGTGCTGTCTGAATAAGTGAAAGTTGCCTAAGGATAACATTAACTCATGTACTGGTTTTAACAAAAAAAATAATAATAAAATGCCCCACTTTTCATTTTGAGCATGTTTATTCAGGCTTGTGTTAGACCTTTCTTCATAATCTTTGGCCATTTTGAACTGTGCACATTCATGCATAACAGTGATCTGGTTCTGCATTAAACATGTAGGTGGAAGTCCATATTTACTAAACAGAGAAATATCCAGAACTTTATAACTTTATAACTTACTCAGAGGACAAATAACCTAGACAATAGTAATCAAACTCTGACTGCAATTCAAACATAAACATTTGAAAAGTTAATGAAAATTTAACTGTATCAATTCATATTGTATCTGTTTCTCATTGGCTTTTCAATTCTGTTCAGGTAGCAAAACAAGTTCCCTAATACCATCACCCCCACCAGCATTATGTGCTCAAACAAATCAGAGTGCGGCGAATATGATAAAACTCAATGATGAGAAAGAGCACACAAGCTTGAGAGACTGCAGCTGCTTGCTTTTTCCTGAGTCTACAAGGAAGGGGAAGATTTCACCCCAAGTCCCACTTAGCAAATTGAGTAAAAACTGCTTTTGCACTTTGAAGTCAATTTTCAGCAATTGAAGTAAGGACAAAGGGAGAGGTGGGAATATTCTGTCCCTATTCTTCGCTGATTTTTGCCGGTTTATTGTTTTTAATATATTGTTGCATTTTTAATTCTTTCTAAGTTTAATTCAGTTTTAAGGGGGGGAGGGTTGGGTTGTGGATTGAGGGAATGTTTTTAACTCTGTTTTAAATATTATTATTATTAGAAGGAGAAATTGGGATATTTTATTATTTTTTTATTTTTTTATTGATTAAAAACAATCTACTTTTTAATGCTAACTGATAAGTTGGATGACAGAGGTATATTCAGGATTGTCCCTGCCATATCAGGACAGTTGGAAAGTATGTTTTTGGAAGTAAGATATGTATGACAAATTTGCAAACAATTCCAGTGAGTAAAAAAAGAAACCAGAGTGGATGTACAAAGAAGTTTCAGATGAAAGTTACAGATGAAAATTGCAGGACAGTCAACATGACCTTGATGCCAGGGGGGGATAGAATGGATTATAAAAGAGTATGTTTGCAAGTATCTTGATTCAGTAATTAGTAGCATCCAGGATGGTTTTTTTTTCAATAACAAATCCTGCCAAACTAATTGTATGTTTTAATTGGGTCAGTAGTTCCATAGATGATGTGAATGATTTGAATGCCATTTATCTGAATTTAAGTAAAGCATCTAATAAGGTTTCCAATAACAATTTGATGAGCAGTCTAATTAATAATAGACTAGAGGGAAAGCCATCAATGGATCCATGCTCAACAAGTTGTCATGAATGACTACACTTCATACTGGAAGGTCTTGAATGGAGTGCCATTGCTCTTCAACATTTTTAGTAATGGCTTAGATGATGGAGTTAAGGACAATAAAGTTCATAAGAGATATGGAGAACAAAATATATGAAGAAAGGATGAAAGAGGGATTTCTGGTGGTATGGCTGATCGTGAAGGTTGCTACTGTGAGGGCTCCTGGTAGCGACAGCTTGCTGCTGACAAAACCATCCTTTTAGAGCCCAAGTGACCCCTTCAGTAAGTGGGACCCAGAGGTGCCCACGTTGGTGCTCCAAGATCTCCTATTCACCCGAATTTCAAGAAGACAATATAAGAAGGAGCAAGGTAAAGGCACATGCTGAAGGGGACTGGGCTGCAGGGAGATTGAAGAAGCACATGGGTGAGCATGGAGCCAGCGGCAACCATCAGTTGTTCTTGTGGTGCAAGTGAAACCACCACTTCCTTACTTTCCATTTCAACAAAGGTATTGAAGTAAACAACACCTATTCCTCTCTTTAACAGTCCCTTCTATCAACTCCTTTGTGGGAATCTACTTGCACTTCCTCCAGTATATGTGTGTATAAGAAAAGTACCTCAGCTACATTTTGAGAAGCCGCAGAAGTTTCAGAAAGAGAGCATTGCTATACATGGGGAACATCTGGAGAGTTTAACAAACAGAGTTAAACAAAATAACAAATAGAATTAAACAAAATAAATACCACATAAAACATTATGGATTTATTATAAAGTGGAACCATTCATTTTAAATCCAGATTGTCAGTAAAAGGGGACTGTGAATGGATTTTGGATTTTTAGACTTTTTTTTTCCCCTTTCACAAACTGAGGGCCTTTGCAGACTGCCAGAAATAGTGCACATTAAATTGAGGCACTGCCCTGGCTCAGTGCTAGGGAATCGTGGGAACTGTAATTTATTGTGGCACCAGAGCTCTCTGACAGAGAAGGCTCAATGTCCCAGAAAAAAAAATACAATTCCCATGACTCCCTAGCACTGAGCCAGGGCAGTGCCTCAATTTAATGTGCACTATTTCTGGCAGTCTGCAAAGGCCCTGAGTTGGTGTCCCTTAATGTTGGATGATCTAAAATTGGGACAGAACTTCTGAATTTGGAGTTCTGAACTTCCTACAAATTGGGACTGTGTTCTTTAAATTTGGATCATATTGGAACTATAGGCCTAAGCAAACTGCCAGAAATAGTGCACATTAAATTGAGGCACTGCCCTGGCTCAATGCTAGGGAATCATGGGAACTATATTTTTTTCTGGGACATTGAACCTTCTCTGTCAGAGAGCTCTGGTGCCACAATAAATTACAGTTTCCATGATTCCCTAGCACTGAGCCAGGGCATTGCCTCAATTTAATGTGCACTATTTCTGGCAGTCTGCTTAGGCCCCTCGTCTTTTAAATTTGGATCATCCTAACTGGAACAGTGGACTTGGTTTTCAAATTACCTTCAAATTGGAAAACTATATTTAGATTTTGAAAAATATTGGAATATATTGGATTACAGGTGGTCTACTTATAATTGGGAACTGCAATTCTTGCCTTTTGGAAAACTTGAAAAGTGGAACCTTTAAGAACTGGAATAGAGCAGATTCCCCACAAATCAGGACAATGGGCCTAAGCAGACAGCACAAAGCACCATTTTCGAGGCCAGGAAGGGGAGGGGCAGCCTCACGCTGGGTGCTCCAACCCCTTCCCGAATACGTCATCAGAGTGCCCATCACTCTGCATGGCCGGCGCTCCAACGATGCACTTCTGCTGCAGCGTCCGCACATGTTGCAGCGGAAGAGGCACCGAAGGTGCGCCAGAGGTCTTTTGCAGTGCACCTTCATCATTTTGCAGAAGGAGCACTAAAATAGCGCTCCTTCCTGGGCCTGGGACACTGCAACTCGGGGCCGAGGAGTGCGGATACCTCAGCCCCGATCCACAGCTTCCCAGGGCAGCCCCATGCCACCCGTCTGCTTCCCCCCAATGTCTCTTTGAACTTGGAATTATTTAGCAATAAAAACAACTTGTAACTGTTTGATTGCATTATTTTGAATATAGGTGAGGGAAAAAGCTAGAATTAGTAACATAATTATTTCTCAAAGTAGAGGTGGGAAAAATTCTGGATGAAAATGGCAAGGCTTGTCAGGTACTAGTTTATAAAATTGGAATTATACCTTTTCTTCTCTCAGTATCTCCCCCTTTTCTATTAAAGTTGGAGATCTAAGCCTGTAAGAATTGTATCTTGAGAAGCTGTATCTGAAAGGGCCTAACTGGGACCTTGAGAACACCTGCACAGGATAGATAAGGAGGCATGGTGGATAGCTTTGTTTAGACATTCAAATTTGAAAGACAAAATAGAGCTCAATACACATCTCATCAGTCAGCTCTACTAGAAAGGAGTAGAGTGATACCTATTGGAAAGTGGTTAAATCAAGAATAACAATACAAATTAGAGATTTACACTATAATTTAAGGGGGGAGATAAAGGTAAATTTATATTAGTAAACTCAATTGTGTAAGGAGATTAAATCTGGGTGTAAAAACAACAATAGGGAGAACTTTTCAGATATACGGTCCTTAGAGATAAGTGAGTCTTTGTATGTTTGGTTGTTTAATTTCTGAATTTTTACCTGCTTGGCCTGACCCAATTAAAAAAATGTCTTCAAACAAGAAAATAACAGCTCAAAACTCCCTCTTACCACAAAGGAAGTCATCATTGGAACCGTCTGCAAAACCTTCTGAACAAAATGATTTGACCATGTTGGATAAGATAAGAAAAATGAAAGAAGTGAAAGAGGATAATGCCAAATTGAAAGAATATTTAAGACTGGGAGTAAGGAATGAGATTCAAAAAGAGATGGGGAAAATAAAATGTTCCCTGAATAAGAGAAATAGAGAAATAGAAAAAATTACTGGTAAAGTGGAAAATTTAGAAAGTAATTTGAATCAGCTTGAACATAATGTTTCACAAATGGAGACTGGACTAAATTAATTAGAAGATGAAAGGAGAAAGGACAAAAGAAAGCTGATAAGACTTAAAACCAAAGACAAAACGGTATTAAATTGCAAGTGGTTCCAGAACAAGAGAAGGAGAATTTGTATAAATTTTTGATCCCTATTCTGGCTGAATATGTTGATGAGCCAGCAGAAATGTTTCCATGATAAATTGATACCCTCTTTCGCATCAGTTCTAAGGTAGTGAAGCAAAGGAACTTACCCAGACATATTGTGGTATATTGTCTGTGTAAACAAATGAGGGACTTAATAATACAACAAAGCTTCAGGAAAGAACTGATTATTGAAGGCCGAATATTACAAATTTTTAAAGACATCCTAACTTGTGTACTGAAATCAAGAAAAGAGTACAGTTTTCTTACAGATCAACTCAAATTTCATGGTATTCCTTTCAGATGGGATGAAGTTGAAGGGTTATCATTGACCTGGAAACAAAAAAAGATACAAGATAGACACGCTGGATAAAGCAAAAGATTCTGGAAGAAAAACTAGAAGGAAATTGAAAAGTACAGAAATGACAGTTATTCAGGACCAAGGTTTGGAGTGAGAACCAGACAAATGACTGCAAAAGATAAAGATCAAGAAAAGAAACAAAAAGGGAAATAAAATTTGGATAAATTGGTAGAAAGTGATAAATCAGATGGGGAGGTGGATGGAGAGGGAGAGGGAAGAGAATGAGATGTGGAAAAGTAATTTGTAAATTTGTTTTGTTTTATTGGGGGGGTTGGTTAAAGGTTGTCTTTTTTGTATTGGGATTGGATATAAGTAATAATTTGATAGGATTGTATGATACTTGATCCTTTATATAATCAAATATTACATTGATTCATTAAAAATATTACATTATATTCATTACCTCTTTAGATATATTAAAGGAGGAAAAGGGAAAAAAGGAGGGAAGGGGAGAAGGAGGAGAGGGGGAGGACAAGGGGGGAAAGGGAGGGAAGAAAAAAAATGAAAATATTAAGTTGGAATGTAAATAGTTTGAATTCAGTATATAAATGTAAGATGGTTTTTCATTTTTTGGTAAAACAAAAATGTGATATTGTGTGTTTACAAGAGTCACACATAAAAAAGGGGAAAGACAACATGTAACCAATAGATTGAGTAGAGTTTATACATCCTCAAATAGTAAAAGGGGAAAAAAAGAGTAATAATCTATGTGAAAGAACAAATAGATTCCAAAGAAATTTGTAATAATAGGAAAGATCATATTTTGGGAGATCAAATCAAAGTTAACTGAAATAAAGTTATTATTGGTGGGAATTTATGCACCACAGAGTAAGAAATTTAATTTTTATGAGGAACTGCAAAAACTGTTAATAAAGGAAACATATGATAATTATGCTAGGAGATTTCAATGGAGTTATTAAACTGGAATGGGATAGAAATTCAAGTAATATCATAAACAAGGAAAGTTACCTAAATCTTTCTTCACCTTAATGAAAAATTTATCCTTATTGGATACTTGGATATTTTTATATGGAAATGCTAGAGAATACACATATTTTTCAGATAGACATAGATCTATGGCCAGAATCGACTTAATATTAGTAACTCCAACAATAACAAAGCTCCTACAGAAAATGGAAATCATGCCCAGATTGTTATCAGATCACAATCCACAAATCGTGAAACTAAAAGATTTTGAAAAAGAAAGGATGTGGTTTAAGTGGAGATTGAATACGAACCTTTTGCAAAATGAAGAAATAACTAGGGATACAAAAACAGTGATATTAAACTTTTTAAAAAAAATTTGAACAAAGGAACAGAAATATATATTGTTTGGGATGCACAAAAGCTGTATTTAGAGGCTTTCTAATTCAACAAAATGCATTTATTAAGAAAAAAACAGAATTTAAAATTGGATCAATTAAATAAGAAACTCAAAGAGAAAGAAATTTTACCTAATAATAACTTGGAAAATTAGAAAAAAAATTCATTGCAAATTTTGCAAATTTATAGGAAACAAGTGGCAAGATTTTCTAATCTCTAATGAGATTAAATGGTTGAAAGATCAAATATCCCTGGAGTTGGCAAAAGATCTGGGTAACAAAATGAAAAAGGTTAAGCAACAAAACTTTGAGAATGCAAACAAACAAGGGAAATGGCTTTCTTATAAATTGAAAAAAAATGAGATTAATAACAGAGATAAAGAAAAATGATAAAGTAATTAATGATCAAGAGCACATCTTAGAAAACTTCAGACAATATTACAATAAATTATATGCAAAAACAAAAAAAAACAAAATATTGAATTTAAAGAGTTTATGGGGAAAGATAATTTGTAAAAATAACCAAGTTATTATCCAGAAATTTTGGCTTATTTGATATTTCCATAATCATTTATTTCTTAGGCTTGCTTCTTTAATATATCCATTTTTCTTTATTTTTTTATAAACTAGAATGTCTACCTTTATCTCTTAATTTTTAATTATTTACCTTTGTTTTTATTTTTCCCATAATTTATCAGTTTCCATTGCTTTTCTATCCTGTACTGTCCTTTTCTGAATTAGAGCTGTTAAAATATCCATATTCATCATGTCTATTAATTTGATAAGCTGTTCTTCAACACTTGGTACTTCCTTTTTTTTTCCAATATTTTCCAAACACAATCCTTGCTATTGATACCATATATAACAATATCTTTCCAAGTTTTTTTCTGGGTTTTTTTAATCTATTTCATGTGTCATATATAATAGAAAAAAAATTGGGCACCATGGTATTTAAACTTGCAATATTTCGATTCTTTTTCTATGAATTTTTCTCCACTACTTCTTTGCAAGCTTACATACTATGATGTCACTGTATCTTATCCATGTTGTATCATTAATCTTGCTTCTATATAGAAAGGCCTCCTGAGGTTACATCCATAATAATATCCTTCCATAAAATTGCATCTTTATTTTTATCCATTCTGTCAATAATGATTTTCTAATATAATGATTTTCAAAATGTTTGTTGTTTTTTAATTTCTCATACCATAAGAAGGCATGCCAACCAAATTCCATAATATCACTTTCTATACATAGTAGATTGTCATTTTCAAGTTTTATCCAGTCCTCCATCCATGTCATACAGTTAGCGTAATAATATAGATTTAAGTTTGGAAGAGCAAATCCTCCTTTTTCCTTTGATTCTGTTAAACTAGACCACTTAATCCTCATTTTTTTTACCTTGCCATATAAATTTAACCAATTCTTTTCTCCAATTCTCTATACATTTCTCATTATGTATTATTGGTATGTTTTGAAAGATATACATTAATTTTGGAAGCACGCTCATTTTAATTAACAAAATTCTCCCTAGTAGGGAGACTTGTAGCTTTGACCATTTGTTTACATTTTTTTGTATTTGTTTCCACATCCAAGTATAATTGTTTTCATAAAGATCCGCATTTCTCTTTGTTATTATTATTCATAAGTATTTTAATATTTTTCTATTCTAAATTTTGATTTTCTTTGTGATTCTTCTTCTTCTCTCATATTCATTGTCATTATTGCCATCTTGTCTTGATTAATTTTGAAATCTGCTAATTCTCCGAATTCTTGCAAAATGTATAGAAGACTTTTTTATACTTTTAACAGGGTCTTCTAAAAATATTACGAAAGCATACACTTTCATTTTATATTTATGACCTTTCATATTAATTCCATGTATGCTCTGATCCTCCCTTATTTTAATATTAATTACCTCCAACACCAATATAAACAATAATGGTGAATAGTGGGCACTCCTGTCTGGTGCCATTTTCTATTTTACTGTATTTTGTTTTCTCTTCATTAACTATCACCTGTGTTTTTTGATCTTTATATATAGCTTTGATCCATTTTCCGAAGCTTTCTCCCATCTTCATTCTTCTCATCATTTCTTCCATGAAGGCCCAGCTCACCTTATTGAATGCCTTCTCTGCATCAATGAAGGTCATCACAGGTTTTTCATTGTTTCTCACAAAATTCAATGATATTTAATACTGTCCTTGAATTATTTTTTAAACATTTTCCTAGTAGAAACCCATTTTGATCTTCATGGATGACATCACTTAAGATCTTCTTTAGCCTGTCTGCGATGATTGCTGTGAACATCTTATAATCCACGTTTGTCAATGAGATGGGCCTATAATTTTTAGTTTCATGATTGTCTCTGTCATCTTTTGGGATTAAAGTAATATATGCATTTTCCCATGATTCTGGGATACAATATTTTTTAATATCATTTAGAGTATTCTTTAATGGTGTTATTAAGATTTCCTCCATTTTTTTCTAAAATATACTTGAGAAACCATCAAGTCCCAGTGCTTTTTCTGTCTTCATTTTCTTAATTGCATTAGAAATTGCCTTTTTTTGTTATATTACTGTTTAATTCTTTCTCTTGCTCTTCTGTCAACTGTGGTATATTTTGTCTTCTTAGATATTCTTGTATTTTCTCTCTGTTCTTCTCCTTATCTTTGATGGTTTTATAAAACTCTTCATAATATTTTTCAAATGCATTTTTAATATCTTCCTGCTTGGTAATAATCTTCCCTACCGATCGTATTTCTGTAATTATCTTCTTATTTCATTCCATTCTTATAATATTAGCCATTAATTTACTCAGTTTATTTCCCATTTCAAAGTGTCTCTGCTTGATATATTGTAATTTCCTTTCCATCTCTTTCATTGTTAATGTTTTTAGTTGAAGTTCTAGACTTTGTATTTCTAATCTTAATTTTTTTTATCTCCTTTTCTCATCCATTCTTGTTCTTTTATTTTTAGTTCTTTAAATATCCTGTTCTCGTCTTTTTCTTTTTTTATTTTCTTCTGAGTTTAGGTTTATTAAATATCCTCTTGCTACAGCCTTTTCAGTGTCCCAGATTGTTTTATTCCTGATCCCTTCTGTTATATTTTCATCAAAATAAAGTTTCAATTCCTTTTCCAAGTTGTTGACTTTTTTCATTTTTTTAACAAATGGTCTTTTAGTCTCCAAGTAAATTCCATTTTTTTCTCTTTTATCTCCAACCCAATCGGAAGAGAAGACTGAATAATGGTCTGATATAATCTTTGCTAATGTCTCCATGCTTTTTATTTTTGGCAAGAGTGTCTTTGAGGCTATAAACATATCTAGTCTAGATCTAGATTGATGAATCTTGGAGCAAAATGTATAGTTTCTTGGTTTACCATATTTAGATATGGTAATAAGTCATATTTTATTTTAAATATTTCACATATTGTTTTGTGAACATTCATCCAATATTTTTTAATTCTATCACAGTTCCACCATATATGAAGCCAGCTTCCTGTAGTTTGATTACATTTCCAACATCTGTTGTTGCCAGTTTTATACATTTTTGCTAATTTTGTTGGTGTTAAATACCATCGTTGTTCCATTTTAAGGTAATTTTTCTTCAAATCTTGGCATTGAGTAAACCTTTGCATCCTTTTTCTTGCCCATTCCCAGCTTTCTAAGCTTTCTTTTCCAATGTCTTTTGCCTATCTGATTATTGTCTCTTTTACGACATCTTGTTCTAATTCTCTTTCTTGTAATATCTCGTAATATTTAGAGATTATTTTTTTTCCATTTTGTTTTATCACTTTATCTAATTCATTTTCGGTTTCTTCAAATCCTACTTCTTTATAATCCACTTTGAATCTATCTGCCAGCTGTTTATATGGAAACCAATGGATATTTTTATCCAGTTCTTTCAGGTCTTCTATTGGCTTTAATTCATATGATCCTCTTCTTGTCTTTTTAAAAATGTTTCATATCTCAACCCATCCGGTAGTTCTCACCATCTTCCAAAAAATGCTTCCTGGGGTGATAGAATTTTTCTTTGTATTATAACAAAATTTTGATTAATGATCTTCTGATATAGTGATGTTCAAATTCTTTATGTACTTTTGCTTTATTATACTACATATATGCATATCATCCATATCTCAGATTGAAACCTTCTAAAGTGAGAATTCTGATTTTTCTAATTTTGCCCAGTCCGTAATCCAGGTAAATGCATTTGCATGATAATATATCTTCAAATCTGGTAGGTTACAGCCACCATTCTTTTTCTTATCAATCAGTGTCTTCCATTTTATCCTGCACTTTCTACCTAGCCAGATGAATTTTGTCAGGTCTTTTTTCCATTGTGCAAACAGCTCGTCACTTAAAATTACAGGAATATTTTGAAATAAAAAGTTCATCTTTGGTAATACCATCATTTTAATTGTTTCTATTCTTCCCAATAATGATAGATTTAAGTTCAACCACTTATTGAGATCTTTTTTTTATTCTTTTCCATGTTTTTTCTTAGTTTTTTTCCAAATATATCAGTATTTCTTTTTGTAATCCAAATTCCCAAATATCTAATTTTCTTCTCAATTTTATATCCTGATATAGTTTGTAATTCATTTTCTTCTTCTTTTGTCATGTTTTTAGTAATCATTACTATCTTTTCTTTATTTACTTTTATTCCTGAATTTTTTTCAAAGTCCAGTAAAATTGTTTGTAGTCTCTCTATTAAGCTTAATGGTTCTTCCAAAAATATTACTACATCATCTGCAAAAGCTTTTAGCTTATAGTGATGTCCTTTAACCTTTAGTCCTTTTATATCCATATCTTTTCTAATTTTGTTGTTCAACACTTCCAAGACCATGACAAACAGTAATGGAGATAAAGGACATCCTTGTCTGGTACCTTTTTGTACATCAAATATTGAACTACTCTCTCCATTAATTATCAATTTTGCATTTTGTTTATTATAAATATTTCTTATCCATTCATAAAAGTTATCGCCCAAATCCATTTTTTAATAACTTCAAGCATAAAGTTCCATTTTACCTTATCAAAGGCTTTTTCTGCATCTATGAAAATCAATGCAGCTTTTTTCTCATTTTTTTCATAGTATTCAATTGCATTTAATACTGTTCTGATATTCTCTTTCATGTGTCTTGATGGTAAAAATCCTGTTTGATCCTCATGTATCAATGTTTTCAATTTTTTTTAATCTTCTAGCTAATATCGTCATAAAGATATTGTCCGGGGGGGGGGGGTGGACTTCTGAGGCGGGCAGGAACTTCAGCCCCAGACTTCCAGTGGGGTTTCTGGAGGTCTGGGGCTAGAAGGATATCTGTGAGGGTTGCAGCCAGCCCCCCGCAGGCCATAGCCATACCCCCACAGGCCTGGGGAGTGCTGGCATGGGCCCAGGGAAGGCTGGAGAGAGCTGGTGCAGCCCAGGGTGGGCCAGCACAGGGCTGGGGAATGCTGGGGAGAGCTAGCTCAGGGCCAGGTAGGGCCAGTGCAGAGCCAGGGAGATCTGGAAAGAATTGTCATGGACCAGGAAGGGTGAGGGAGAGCTGGTGCAGACCTGGGCAGTGCCAGAGGGAGCCAGCACAGCCCACAGAGGGCTGGCACAGCCCACAGAGGGCTGGCACAGTGCCAGGGAGGACCAGGGAGAGCTGGTGCTGCCGGGGGGGCAGAACAGGGCAGGGGATAGCCAGAGAAAGCTGGTGCAGGGCCAGGAGAGCCAGTGTGGCCCAAGGATGGCTGGCGTGGGGCTGGAGAGAGCTGGAGCAGGCATGAGGAGCTCTCACGGGGGCGGAGGAGCTCCCGCATGGGCCAAAAATTGCCTGCAGGGAGCAGGGAGATGACTGGATGTCACCCCACTTCTGGAAAGTCATCTGGTGTGGCCTGCACCCCCCACATCCCCCAGTGATGCTACTGGGTGCTACTAGTTACTCCAATTACCAGGCCTGGAAGAACTGCATGCAAATATTCTGAAGGAACCAGTATTCAGAAGTAATACATGTAAAAAGGATCTAGAGGTCTTTGTAGATGATACAATAAATGTGAGTCAGCTGTGTGATGTGGGAATTAGAAAAGCCAATGGAATTCTCATCCCATTGACAAGATTAAAGGGCCTAAGCACATTAAATTGAGGCACTGCCCTGGCTCAATGCTAGGAATTCATGGGAACTGTATTTTTTCTGGGACATTGAGCCTTCTCTGTCAGAGAGCTCTGGTGCCCCAATAAATTACAGTTCCCATGATTCCCTAGCACTGAGCCAGGGCAGTGCCTCAATTTAATGTGTACTATTTCTGGAAGTCTGCTTAGGCCCATAGTGTCCAGATCAAGGGAAGCATTAGGATCATTCTATTCTGCTTTGGTCAACCTCATCTGTAATATTGTGTCCAGTTCTTGGTACCATGGTTCAAGTAGCTGCAATGATTCTAGAGAAAAGTGACCAAGATGATAGAAAGCCTTAGGAAAAATGGCTTAGAGAGCTCAGTATGTTTAGACTGAGGAAAAAAACTGAGATGACATGATAACCCCTCTTTATATAGCTGAAGAGATGTCATGTAGAAAGTGAAGTGAGCTTGTTTTCTGCAGTTCCATAGACTAGAACACAAACCAATGAATTAAAGTTGCAAGAAAAAAGATAACATTTAAGCATTAGGAAGAAACCATTAACGGTAGAGCTGGTTCACAGTGGAAAATATTCCTCAGAGGGAAGTGCACTTTCCTTTTGCGTTGATCTTTAAACAGAGTTTTGATTAACATCTTTCAGCAGTGCTTTCTTCCATTATGGGAGATTTGATAGCCCTGGCAATCCTTTCTATGGTTCTGTGACCCTTTTATTAATAACATCTCTTTTTAAAAAGCAATACAGACCACTGTCTAAATCTAGAATAATGACTTTTGCAAATGACAACACATTTGGTAAATGTCTGTCTAGAGGGGGCAATTCAATATGAATAAGAATTTGCTTCCCCTTTTGCCACTGCTTGGAATGTCATCCATTACATTTACCATGCTTTAAATTCTATCTTTTCTTGCCAAGCTGATCAGGCAATTGGACATTGAAATGTTGCTGTGTATAATAGAAGAACAGGTGGTTAATAGGTCTTTTTATTGATGACAACTGTGTTAGAACCATTATTCAATTTTTAGAGGTGTTAAATGTATCCAAACTCATTAATTAGTTATGATGTTAATATAATTGCATGAGTATGTGCATCACCTTGCTCTAGTATGAATGATAAATTATTATTCTTCCTAGATAGGGTCTCAATTTTTTTTCTTTCTCCTCTCCTTTCATTCCAACTCCAGAAAGAACAGATATGGGAAGCTAGCCAGGTAAGAAAGAGAAAAAAGAGAGGTAGTTAAGAAAAAAGAAATACTGGTTGGACAGTAAATGCAAAGTATGTTCTATAGGACATTTGCAACTCACCTATGTCTTTGGTGGTTTGCCTTAGGGATGGGCAGTTCTTTCAGTTTTACTTTCCCTGTATTAAATGTTTCCAATTGTTTGTAAATTCTAATTGAAAGAGAAGTGAAATTATCATCCCACCTGACCTTATTTCAGCTGTAGGCCACTCATCTAGGGAACAGGTTGCAAGGGAACACAGTAAAATGAAACAGATAATGTTAGACTGCAGCATTCTTCAACATTTGCTTTTGTATTTTTGGGTGTATTTGGTTTTTATCATTTCCTGCCCGTAAATTTATCAGCAAGTAAATCATATATGAAAGTCTTCTAGAAGTATATGTCCTCACTCAACGCTCTCCTAAAACAGGTAGGAAAAACTGCCAATTGTTATGGCTACAATACTACCCCATGGGATCCTGAGGAGCACATCCAATGCTGCCATTTCGCATGCACCCCACCCCATAAAACATTAGATGAGCCATGGAAAGAAGATGCTATTCTGAGTAGACACCAATGCCCACAGGTTACTCAATGTTATAAAGGGGGGCGAACTATCCACTATGATTGTGAGAACAGTGCCTGCTTAAAAGAGTAAAGGCTACCTTAGGGTAGTGTGTGTTGTTGTTGTTTTTGTTGTTATTGTTGTTTTCAGATCATTTATCTCAGATTCATTCCCATTTACATTTAACCTGGTTTGCGATTCACCTTCACTCTGTCTCAGTGAATCAACTCCAGTTGATGTGTCAATTCCACTATGGAAGCAGATCTTTTCTTTATTCACTTCTTTTTTGGCATGATTGTTATTCCCACTAGTTTCTGCTGCTTCAGAATGCCTGTCAATCATCTACGAGTCATCGGTGATGCAACCAGCAATACATTCAAGAAAACACAGGAGGGAGTCATGGCTGCCATGGAGGACTATCTTCTGGGATGCCTGCATCCATGGCTGTTATGGAGGACTCTCCCCTGGGATGCATGCATCCATAGCTGTCATGGAGGATTCTCGCCCGGGATGCATGTAGTTTTTTTAAAAAAAATGACAGTATGAACTCTATTATTTTTGCAATTACTTTTCTTGCTGAGCTGCAGTCAGTCCACATATACTGTCTGTCTATCTGTCTATCTGTCTATCTATCTATCTATCTATCTATCTATCTATCTATCTATTTATCATCTTGTGCCCATAGGTCACACCACAAAGCACAAAGGCAGTGCTGAGAGGGGGGGAAATGGCAGATTTTCCCAAACACGGATGAGGAATGTGCCACCCCGCTGCCACAGTAATATCTCCCATTCAGTTTCATGCAACTCAGGTCTGTTGTTCCCACTTGCTGAACACAGTTACTAATCACTGCTTTTCAAAAGGACCGGAAACCACTCCAAATGGTGATGAGGCACATTCAAAGCAATCAGCAAAACAATGTAAATCATAGTGGGAATGACCCCCTCTTTATTCTTTGACATTTAGCAATAGGTACCCCATTCTGTTCTCCTTATCATATTCACTGAAGAAAAGGATTGTAATTCTTCATTAATTTCGTTATCGAAGGAAGCATTAAGTAATTTTAGCAATTTTCTTCCTAGACCAAGAAAGTCTTTAAAAACTGTGCAATTTTTGAAGACTGCAGTTCATGAGCATCCAAAATACCTTAAAAAGGACCAGATCCTGTCCGATCTTAGAAGCTAAGCAGAATCCATACTAGTTTGTACTTGGATGGGAAACTGCCAACCAATACCAGGTGCTGTAGGCTATAATTCAGAGAAAGGAGTACCTAATATAACCCTATGACATTCATGGGATTGCCATAAATCAAGAGATGACTTGAAGGTACATAGACATACACATTTGCAGTTCATTACTTATTTGCACATGGTTTGTTTGTGCAATAAAGAGAACTTTATGTGCAAGAAATAACATGTTCTGCACAGAGAATAACCATGGATAAATTTTGCATTGAATAACTTCCAAGATGCAAAGATTTTCATCAATCCAGGATTCTCCTTGTCAGACTTTTCCAAAGCTCAAGAAACATGTGTTTGATATTTTTGAATATCTTTGAATATTCTTTCCATACCTACTGCATAACAAACCACCTCATTCTTATTTTTTTCTGGTCCATATAACAAAGTTCTTATGTTTAACTCTTCAACAGTTATGTTATTATACAGACCTTTTGCTATTGTTGTAAGGAACATGCCAGTAATAAGGTTGAAGGTGATGTGAACAAGCCAATTCAGTTAAAGAAAGTTTTGAGCAACCAAACTTTGGGAGTTTCTTCCAGAAGAAGCTTTTATTGTATGCCTTCTGTGTCCTATTCACTACCCCCCCCTGAAGATCCTATCCTTACTTTGCTTTTGATCTTAAAACAAGCTGTTATTCTTTAATTCATAATTGAGAATTATGTAGCCTGCAGGTTGTATGCAACTTGCAGGGGTGCAATTCCATCTGTTGCCCTTGGTAATAGTAAGTATTAACCTCTCACTCTAGCTACTGACCAGATTCCCACAAAAAACCTAGTTCCCCAAACTGAATCTTCAATAGAAAAGAGCATTATTTTGGCATAGATAAGGCCTTTACAAGCTATTTCAGGCAGACCTTCATCCCCAAACAATCTTAAATTATGTTGCACTGCTGGCTTGTCAAAATGTATCCCTATTTCGACCCTGTCTGGAGCAATAGAGCCCCAAATGTTGGGGTGTAGTCCTTCAAGCTCCAGAGCATGCCCAACCCAGCTTTAAATGCAGCAGTATGTTGCTAAGATTGCACTAACAGAACATCCACCAGCAGAATTGCATTATGCAGCTCCTATACTGAATACTAGAGAGCCAGCATGATGTAATGGTTTGCGCGCTGGACACTAGAATCCAGTGGAACTTCAAATCCCCATTCAACCATGGAAACCAGCAGGATAACTTTGGGTAGGTTGCACTTTCTCAGTCTCAGAGGAAGGCATAGACAAACCCACTCTGAACAAATCTTGCCATGAAAACCAAATGGTGGGGTCTCTGGGGCATCCATGAGTTGGAAATGACATGGAAGCACACAGCAACAACAAATACAGGTTTGGGGATTAATGGCAAGTGCACAACATGGCTGACAACCCATGTTAAATTGCAATAGACAATAATTATTCATTCATTACCTGTCCTTCAGCCAAGCTTAAAATAATTACTCTGACAGTTCCCTCCCCTCAGGCTTACAACTGAAATTAGACATGGCACTTAAGGAAAAGGGAATGGCAATGAAGGAGGGGATTAAAAAGTTCAGCAGATGTTTGATTCTCTCCCTCAGTGGGCCAGGACAATGGCAGTTGGAATGGAGGGAGACCCTCTCATCAGCTGCTTGGCCAAGGCATGATGAAGCTGTACCAAACTGCTCTTCTTTCTCTTAACAGCTAAAGCAGTAGAAGTTGTGATGGGGGGGGGGGCTCTCATCTGCTACTGATGAAGATATGCCTGGCTGCTTTTCTCCCTGTCAGAGGCCAGAGCAATGGTAGTTGTAATGGAACAAGGACCTTTCACTAGCTGCTGTGCCAACACAAAGTGCATACAGGAAATGCACTGTTCTGTATGAGGAAGGAAAAAGTCTCACTGTTCAAGCCAGGAACTGGCATGGACAGGATTTGAAGGTGGCAGCAGTGATGGCAGGGGTGGTGAGAGCAGCAGGGGTAAGAGCAGTGGGGATGGTGGGAGGAAGTGGCAGCAGATCCTGGAAACTTCAAAGGGCCAGTCTGGTAGTGAAAACAATTTAGTCAATGTCCCTGTGGGGAAAATGGTACACCAAGTGGCTCTGGTGCAGCTTCAGTGGCAGGAGGGGCTGGAGTCCATTTAGACTTTTGTCCCTAGTGTAGAGTAGCCTCAGAAGGTTTTGTTGTTGTTGTTGTTGTTGAATTGTGTGATGTACATGTAGCAGAGTTCAGAAGACTGCTTTATTTCACCAGCCATCCTGGAATGGCTGTTTCCATGAAGACATATTTGCAAATCCAAAGTAAAGCTTTATTGTTGCATAGTAAAAACAGAAAAGAACTATGTACAATCCATCTTGCAAATGGTAAAGACCATAGGATCACTACTTGTTCAGTTGAAAAGCAAGGCAAGTTCATAACAAAGGAGAAAAAAGGAACCTTTGGCCCAACCCAGAACTCCACCTCCTGGGTGTCAACCTACATAATGATAGGATGATCAGCTGTATCCCAGCCTCTAGATCAGCCCCTAGCTGTTTGTCACTCCCCATATGACCTGGTTTCCATGCAAATCAGATGAGCTCATATGTTTACTTTCCAGTATTGTGTTTCCCAGGCCTAAAGTTTTTGTTATCCTGTTCAGTGTGAAATCGTTTTGGCTTTAAACCACCTGCAGACTGAGTCCTCTTTGTTTCCTTAAACACTTTCCCAGAAGAGATTTTTTAAAAAAAAATACACATCTCTACATTTCCACTTTGACTGCATATCCCATCCATATTCCAACAATCCCCTCTGAAATGTATAGATGTGTGAGGCATGTTATTTATAGTATTGAAACTCTCTTAGCTCAATAACTAGAACTGCACACTTAAGGTGCCATCCCAATTAGACGTAACATCTGTTCATGTCTTTCTATTCCCAAAACCTTTGTCAAAATATTTGCTAAATTGTGTTGTGTTTCTATGTACTGTAGACGCACAGCTCCTTTTTGTATCAATTCTCTGACATTCCGATACCTCACACCATTGTACTTTGTTCTGCACTTCAAATGTTCAGCCTCTGACATAGCAATGCATGCTTGTGAATCCTCATGAATCAAAACAGGCTCAGCACAATTCTCATTTAAATCCTGAAGTACTTGCTTAATCCACTGTATCTCATTCACTATTTCCATCAAAGCTGAAAACTCTGCTTCACTTGTACTTAGTGCTACATTGCTCTGTTTTCTACTATGCCAAACTACTGGACTTTCTCCAAACTTGATCAACAATCTTGTAACTGACTTTCTGTCATTCAATTCTGAAGCAAATGAACTATCCACAAAACATTCCAGCCCAACCATGCTGTTTTGTATCACCAGTTTCCAGTCTATGCTACCTTTCAGATATCTCAACAAATGTTTGACTGCTGTCCAATCCTCAACTTTCAGACAATTTGCTTTTCTGCTAAGCATGCCAACTTCAAATGCAATATCTGGCCTAGTGTTGTTTGCTATAAACATCAAGCTTCCAACAATGCTTTTAAACAATTCCGGATTTTCAAAATCACTTGCTATCTCACTATTGACAAAACCAACAGACATAGGGCTTTTCACTATTTTAGCACTTTGTAATCCACATTTCTCAATCAGCCTTTCAATCTTCTTTTGCTGACTCAATAAACAACTCCCATCCTCAGTCCATTGAAGGTGGCCATTGAGAGGCCCTAAATCCTTGATAACAAAATTTCTTGACAATCCTTTCTTCACTGCCTGAATTTCCCATTCTGACTTTGTTGCAACACACAAGTCATCAATGTAAATAACCAATGTAACATCACCCTTTGTGTAAATACATGTGTGAGCAATGCTGCGTTTTTAACCAAGCTTCACTAGCTCCTCATGAATACAAATATTCCAACTTCTGGCACTCTGCTTTAATCCATACAAAGCCTTTTTCAACTTGTACACCTTTCAATCAGTGTCCTGTTCAAATCCCAAAGGTTGTTCCATGAACACATCCTCCTCAAGACAAATATTCAAATATGCAGTCTCAAAATCAAAATGTTGCACCAATTGACCCCTCCTTGCTGCTAAAGCCAAAACCAATCTCAGGCTCTCAGGCTTAGCTGTTCGAGAAAATGTTTTGTCAAAATTCTCAAACCTCTGCTGAGCAAAACCTTTTGCCACCAATCTAGCCTTGTATCTCTGGCTACCATCTGGCATCTCTTTCCTCTTGTAAACCCATTTGCAACCTATCACCTTGTGATTCCTAGGTCTTTCAACAATTTCAAACACTTTCTTGTTTACCAAAGACATGTACTCCCGCTCCATAGCAGAAAACCATTTCTCCCTTTCCTCATCAGGAAAACTCTGCAAATCCTTGAAACTCTCAGGCTCATCAGCCACCACTGTACAAACTCTAGCTTCCTGTACAACAAAACAATCTGGAGGCTTTCACACTCTTTGTGTTCTTCTAGGGATAAATGTTTTTGTCCTACCTCCCTCATCTTCAGTGTCAGAACTTGTTTGAAGTTCTCTATCTCTGTGTCTCTTTGTCTCAGACATCCTAGATGTGGTTGGTCATGTTTGTGTTGACTGATCTGATGTGCTAGACTCACTGTCTGTGGATGTTGATTCCTGTTTTACCAACCCTCCATTTCTGGTACTCCCTTCTAACTGCCCCAACTTAAGAAAAACTTCTTGGTTGAAATGCAATCTCTCCCAACTTGAATGCTTTTCAAAGTTGGCACTTATGGATAGCAAGATTTCCCCACCACCAAGATGAAACCTGTAGCTATTCCCAGAATATCCCACAAACATCAATCTCCACCACTTGGGCTCATTTTTCTTTCTGAAAGTTGCTGGTACATACACATTTGCATATTGCCCAAACACTCTGAGGTATTTCAGATTAGGTGCTAATCCATAAAGCATGTGAAAAGGGGTGTTCTTTACAGCAGAATTCAAAATTAGATTCTCCAGAAAATTTGCTGTAAGAATTGCCTCGCCCCACAAATGTTCAGGTACTTCTGTATCTAGCATCATACAATCCTTCATCTGTTTTAGGACACCTATTCTGCTCTCTGCCAATCCATCCTCCTGAGGAACTCCAGGATTGGTGTTGTTGTGGCGAATTCCTTTCTTTCTCAACCAGTTCCTCAAACTGTGAGACAAGAATTCTCCTCCCCAGTCTGTGATCAAAGACTCCACTTTGTATTCAAACTCTCTTTCAATCACGTTAACCCAACTTTTAAACTCTCTGCTGCTTCACTCTTTTCCTTCAGAAGCATCACATAAGAAAACTTGGTAAAACGATTCACAATTACCATGAAATATTTGTTGCCCCCAGCAACTTTTTCATCAGGCCTGCAATATCTGCATGAATATATTCAAAAGGTTTTTGTGCTATACGCTTGCTTTGTTTTGCCACAGGAAAAGCCTTCAACTTTTTCCTGCTGCAAACCGAGCACCCCAAGTTATTTGAACAGGGAGACATTTTGAAATCTGGACACACTTCCCCCAGTTTCCTAAGACTATTGAATATGTCCTATCACTCTGTGAAAATAATGAGCACAACCTGAATGCAAAGGCACATTGCTAACAATTGCACATTCTGCATTATCAGGCATGTAATACATTCTATCCCTTTTTACAGCTTTTGCACAAACCTCACCATTCTTGGTGATCACACACTCCCCCCCCCCCCCACAAACTGCAGTGAATACCACTCAGTGGTCAAAGCAGACACACTAACTAAACAGTTTTGTAATTTAGGCATACACAAAACATTGTCAAAGTCTTTACCAAATCCAGGGATGAAAACTGTTCCCATTTGCTTGATCTCTCTCACTGCTCCATCAGCCAGAGCAACTGAAGTCACATTGGAGAGTTTCTTACTTTTGAGAAGATCAGGAGTGTTTACCATATGCCCAGTAGCACCAGAATCCAAAATCCAGACTGGATTCACCACCTGCTGAGTCACACTGTCACAGCCCTTTGTAACAGCTGCAGTGCCTTTTTTTAGTCCCAAAGTCCCTTGGTTGATCTTGTTGGTTCTTTTTCTTCTTGTCTACTGCAAATTTCCTCCAGTCCTGTTTCAGATGACCTGCTTTCTTGCAGTAGAAACATGTCCTCTCTTTGGACACAGCTGCCTTCTCTGCTTGCAACTCTCTGGATGCTCCCTCCGAAACATTTGTGGACCTTGGCACTGCTTGTGGCTGCCTCTGAAGTCCTGCCTCGAACCTGTGGCGCTGGCTTTCCTCAAGAACTCTGGAGACCACCAACTCCATAGTGATTTGTGATTCAGGAACTTCCTGAAGACCATGTAATATATTATCAAAGTGTCTTGAAAAGCACCCCAGCAAAATATAAGCTTGTTGTTCTCTGGAAATTTGAACCCCTCTCATTTGCACTTGATTGAACAAGTCCTGCATCACTTCCAGGTGCTTTTCTGGAGATTGACCTTTCTCCATTTTGAGGGCATATAATCTGCAACACCACATCATTTTGGCTAAGGCTGTACTTGATTGGTTAATGTCCCTCAGAGAGTGCCAAATATCCTTGGATGATGTTTTATCTCTCACATAATTTAATTCACCTTCTGAGAGTGTTAGGAGGATAGTAGCACATCCTCTATTATTTATTTCCACATCCATTGGTGTGGGTGCCTGTGGAAGCCTATTCCGGACTATTGACTACAGATTTTCCCTGACCAAAAGGGATTCTGTATAAGTGCCCCAGGAGCTGTAGTTCGAGTCTGTAAGTTTGGGGAACTTGACTGCATCCATTTTAACACAAATGGCACTCAAAAGAGTCCTTGCAGCCTTTCCAGCTTCCTGCTTCCACTGTCTCGAGAGTGTTCAGGCTCAGAACACAGTCCTTTAAGAGCCTTCACATCTGCCAAATAGCCAGACAGCTTTTAAACATGCAGCCCACCAGAAGTTTAGATGTTTACTTACAGCTGATGAATTCCAGAAGCCTTTTCTGCCTTTTCCTGGCACACATCTCTGCTCTTCTCTGGCGCAGTGGAAGCATGCTGGGCCCATAAACCTTTGTTGAATTGTGTGATGTAAATGTAGCAGAATTCAGAAGACTGCTTCCTTTCACCAGCCATCCTGGAAATGCTGTTTACATGAAGACACATTTGTAAATCCAAAGTAAAGCTTTATTGTTGCATAGTAAAAACAGAAAAGAACTATGTACAATCCATCTTGCAAATGGTAAAGACCATAGGATCACTACTTGTTGTTGTTCAGTTGAAATGCAAGGCAAGTTCTTAACAAAGGAGAACAAAGGAACCCTTGGTCCAATCCAGAACTCCAACCTACATAATGATAGGATGATCAGCTGTATCCCAGCCTCTAGACCAGCCCCTATCTGTGTGTCACTCCCCATGTAACCTGGTTCCCATGCAAATCAGATGAGCTCATATGTTTATCTTCCAGTATCCTGTTTCCCAGGCACAAAGTTTTTGTTATCCTGTTCAGTGTGAAATTGTTTTGGCTTTAAACCACCTGCAGGCTGAGTCCTCTTTGTCTCCTTAGACACTCTCCCAGAAGAGATTTTTCACACACACATCTCTCCATTTCCACTTTGACTGCATATCCCATCCATATACCAACATTTCCCCCATCTATTTTTCTTTTAAGAAAAATAAAACAAAGTCCAAAACACACTGCAGAAATAATCCTGTTCGAGACCATTTCAACTGTCTTGAAAACATTCAGGAGTAACTGTGTTGGCCATTTAGCAAATTCAAACAAAAAATCCATCAGTGATACCTTTTTATTGGCCAACCATAATGCACAATATACTGTTGCAAGCTTTCAAAGCTCCATGGGCTTCTTCATCAGGCAAGATATTACAAACCACACAGGAGAAAAACAATTTAGATGGACTTTAGAAATCTCCCTATAGCCACAAGGCCAGGAGGAGGAGGAACCTGCCTGTGAAAGATATCCTCACCTCCATATACCATCTTAACTAAACACTAAAACAACATGTAAGCATCTGACTAACATCTCCAATTGTTTTTCTCCTGTTTGGTTTGTAACATCTTGCCTGCTAAAGAAATCCATGGAGCTCTGAAAGCTTGCAACAAATATATTGTGCATTTTGGCTGGCCAATAAAGGCATCACTGATGGATTTTTGTTTGAATCAACTGTCCTGGCTCAGTGCTAGGGAATCCTAAGAATTACAGTTTATTGTGGCACCAGAGCTCTCTGATAGAGAAGGCTAAATGTCTCACAAAACTACAGTTCCCTAGCATTGATCCAGGGCAGTTAAATTGTTCTCAAACTGGTTTTGGACCCCAATCACTTTCCATTAATTATTGCTAGTCCCTGACTTTAGCAGTTTTTTGAAGTAAACATTTTTAGTTTTATGTGATTCAATTACTTTGATGTTGCTACTGAATCATAATAATGAACATATAATAAATTGTATTATATTTATGTATTATATGTAGCAATATCAAATTAATTATAAGAATATAAGAATTTCAGATATAGAGTGGGATATACATATTTTTATATAAAATAAGAAGATAAATAGATTTTCTTGTAGAAAAATAATAATAATAGAACTTTTAAACACACACACACACATACACACACACATAAATATACTTTATCAAGATTATAGCTGTGACAGACACTGGCATAATTCTCAGATATATTCCTTAGTGAACAAAGGAAAGTAGCAAAATTACTAAGAGAATAATTTATATGAATATTGAAGGATTTCTACATTGTGCCAAATTTATTCTTTAATGTGAAGGAATTAGTAAATCTCTGCAGATCAATAGAAGGCTTCTTCTGTAGATTGGCATCTTTACATATGTCAGACCCATTTTTGAGCAAGATGATCGAGAGGGCGGTTGCTCTTCAGCTCCAGGCAGTCCTGGATGAAGCCGATTATCTAGACCCATTTCAAACCGGCTTTAGGACAGGCTTTGGGGTTGAGACTGCCATGGTTGCCTTGACCGACGATCTGCGTCTGAGCATCGACAGGGGTAGTGTGACCCTGTTGGTGCTCCTAGACCTCTCAGCGGCTTTCGATACTATAGATCACGGCATCCTCTTGGACCGCCTGAGGGGGTTAGGTATCGGGGGCACTGCTTTGCAGTGGTTCCGGTCCTTCCTCTCGGGTCGGTCCCAGAGGGTGCTGCTTGGGGACTGTAGCTCCAGTAAGAGGAACCTCACTTGTGGGGTTCCTCAGGGGGCTATTTTGTCCCCGATGTTATTTAACATCTATATGAAGCCGCTGGGTGAGATAATACGGAGTTATGGTGCTGGGTGTTATCAGTACGCTGATGACACCCAAATCTATTTCTCCGTGTCTCGTTCGTCGGCCTCGAATTCCAATGGCATCTCCTCTCTCAATGAATGTCTTCAGGCGGTAATGGGCTGGATGAGGAAAAACAGATTGAAACTGAATCCAGACAAGACGGAGGTGCTCACGGTAGCGGCCCCGAAACCAAGAATTGGGTTGCAACCTCCAGTCCTGGATGGGGTCACACTCTCCTCCAGTGACTGTGTTCGCAGTCTGGGGGTACTCCTTGACTCGTCGCTCCTGATGACAAATCAGGTAAATGCGACGGTCAGGAGTGCCTGTTATCAGCTTCGGCTGATACGCCAGCTGCGCCCTTTTCTGGAAGTAAGGGATCTTGAAACTGTTGTGCACGCACTGGTAACCTCACGCCTGGACTTCTGTAATGCGCTCTACTTGGGGCTACCCTTGTGCTTGGTTCGGAAGCTTCAGTTGGTACAAAATATGGCAGCCAGGCTTGTTTCTGGTACATCTAGGAGGGACCACATTACTCCGGTTCTGAGGTCCCTCCACTGGCTGCCTATCAGCTTCCGGGCCCAGTACAAGGTGTTGGTTATTACCTTTAAAGCCCTAAATGGCTTGGGTCCAAGCTATATCAGGGACCGCCTCCTCCCGTACAATCCTCCCCGCGCCCTCCGGTCCTCTGGGAGGAACTTACTGCAGCCTTTAAAATCTAGGCTTGCAGCGACCTCCCAGAGGGCGTTCTCTGCTGTCGCCCCCAAACTCTAGAACGACCTGCTGGATGAGATCCGTCAGTTGACATCATTAGACAGCTTTAAAAAAGCTGTCAAGACGGATCTCGTCCGGCAGGCCTTTCCAGATTAACCATCCCGGCCCAGGCTTCCTGATCCCCTCATTCCTCCCGTGGCCCCATCTTTAGTGATGGTTGAGGATCTCCAGAGGGACATCAGGGTTTTTAGGTGGTTTTAATTATGGTTTTATGTTCTTATATTGTGCTTTTAATTTGTTATATTGTTTAATACTTTCTTAAGGGGGGGAGGGATTATAATGTTTAATGTTATATTTTAATCTTGTCATATTTTATTGTTGTCAACCGCCCGGATTGGTTCGCCACAGGGCGGTATACAAATAAATATTATTATTAAAAATATTATTATTATTAAGTAGCTGGACTGTATTACTGATAGCCAAAGCAAATTAATCTCCCTTCCTCCATATACACAAGATATATCTAATTTCATGTCCCTTCATATGCTTTCTAACTATAAGTGCTGCCTAGGATGCCATTCTTGGATAAAGAAACAGGGAACAGAGACTCATTGTCATGATCATAAGAACTATTCTTCTCAGCAAACCTAGTTCAAATATCTGCTTTGAAAATCAACACTCCTGTGGATTTCTAGTCAGTTTATTTTTTAGTTCATACAGAATGATTTCAACAAAGCCAAGGATTTAGATCTTTTTATCAATGGAGCTAAGCAAAATGTTGGAGTGCAATTTCCTTTGCATCCATGTTAGATGAAAAGTAATGCAACAAGAGATTTATCAGATGATTAATATCACAGGCATTCTACAAGATCTTCTGATTACTTACAGCTTTTTAAAACTGTTTTCTTAAGCACTTTAGTGTGACACAATTTACATTTTTTGGAATTCTTCATGCAGGGATTCTTCTACAGAGCAGCCTTTCTTAACCAAAGGGATCCCATTTGGGGATGAATAGAAAGCCTGCCGATGTAGGTATTCTGATATAAATAAAAAGCAATTCAGAAATACTGGCACATGGAAAATATTTGTGAGAAAACATCATAGTGATTCCATGCAGTGGTGTCACCAGAGGTGTGTGATGGTGTATATCACACCGGATGATACCCCAGAGGGAGCTGTCACCCAGTGTGGTAGTATACCCCAGGGAGGGGGGGTGAGGGGCTGCCTTCCAGGTCCTGCATAGTCATGGGCATACAAGACTTGGAAGGCTGGGGTGGGGGCTGCCTTCCAGGTCCCTTTGTGAGACTTGGAAGGCCAGAGGGACAGCTGAGAAGGCCAAACATGCCCCCACCTCACTGTCACAGCACCATTCTAAGCACTGTGGCAGTGAGGTGAGGGAGTGCCCTTTTGGTCCCACCACAGGACTTCCCACACACACACACACACACACACACACTGGGTGACACCTTTGGCAGAGTGCCATTGGTTCCATGTAGGAGATCTAGAAAGCAAGGGCAGTAAACATTTTCTATATCTTCCAAAGGAAGCAAAAAGACAGAAGGAAACATCAAGATCCTCAGGAGTTTGTTTTATTGTTGCTGAAACAAAGTGTTTTGATGTGTGTTGTTCCTAATGTACACTCTTGAAAGAGAAGGCTAAGATGTGATATGATAGCCCTGTTTAAATATTTGAAGGGATATCATATTGAGATGGAGCAAGCTTGTTTTCTGCTGCTCCACAGAATAGGACAGAGAACAATGGATGCAAGCTACAGGAAAAGAGCTTCCACCTAAACATCAGGAGGAACTTCCTGACATTTAGAGATGTTTGACAGTGGAACACAATCCCTTAGAGAGTGGCGGAGTCTCCTCCTTTGGTGGTCTTTAAACAGAGGCTGGATGTCCATCTGTCAGGAATGCCTTGATTTTGAGTTCCTGTGTGGCAGGGAGTTGGACTGGTTGGCCCTTGTGGTCTCTTCCACCTCTATGGTTCTATGATTCTAAATTTGAAACCAGTTTCTTCACACTGTCACACATTTATTCTTGTGCATCTGGAAACTTCATTCTTTCTTTAGCCCTGGGTTTGTAGTGGGTGTTCCACTTTTTTTCTATCTGACTTATTAACTATGCCCATTTGGTACATATTTATGAGGGGAAGGGTCCACAGGCACTGTAAAACAAAGGATGCCTTGTTTAAACTGTCTACAGTCTTGCAATATACATGATAGATAGCTCTATCAAAGTCATAAGGAACACTGGATGGCAACGATGCAACACTCCAGATATCGTTGGACAGAAATTTCCAAAATTCTCTATTGGCTATAGTGCCTAGGGCTACTAGAGCTAGCAATCCATGGCAGCTGGAGGGCCACTTACTTCCCACCTCTGCCCTACAGAATAGATGAACACCTACCTGATTAATGTTTGAATGGGAGACCAAGAGGGAATATCAGGGATCTGTAAGTTAGGTTGGGAAACAATCCTTCCAGAAAGCTTGAAGAGCTTCTGCCTATAAGACTTGATAATACTGGGCTACGTGGAGATAGGGAAGCCTGGCCCAGTATTAGGCAACTTCCTATGTTCCTATGTAATTTCCTATTGTTTCTGCAGATGAAAAATTAAAGATTTTCTCACTGTTGCATAAGCTTATACGGAGTTTTATTTTCCTATATTCTGTACTCAGGTTCATCCTTCTGTGTTTGCTAGTGCAAAGTACATGGCATACCTTTGGTATGTTCTATTTTTAATATAAAATTAGGAAGATAAATACTTAATTTAAACACTATTTACTAAATTAAATACAGGGAACTGCCATCATAGATATAGCCACAGGAGCAGGGAAAAGTGTGTTTGCAGTATAATTAGCATAAGTACAGAGTTTCTGCCTCCAGAACCTTAAAATTATACATAAAGTATGAATATACTTTACTTAAAATGGCATTAAACATTAATGTGTCTTCATTACAGGGATTCACTAATATCTTCAATTTATTCTAACTCTCCTGCTTTTAGCCTACCTTTCAGTAGTTTGTTAAACCTTTAAAAAAAGAGATAATTTAATGTTAATATTGTTGGAAATTGCTTGATATAGTTACAGATTTGAAATATAATCAAATTCCATTCAGACCATTCCTAGCTCAAAGAAAGAAAATCCATAGGTAGTATGGGGACCAAGCAGCATGTATGGGGAATCCCATCCTGAAATGATGGGGGAAGGCACACCACCTTCTGCTTGATTCATGAGCTCTGCAGAGTGAAGATGCACCTACCATCTTCCTAGTTATTCTCTAGGCTTACAGCTATCCATTTCCCCATCTTCTCATCACTCTCCTCCTCCTCCTTCTATGTAGATTCAATAATACAACTGTCTACACCAGCCAGAACACTCCACACTACTCCCAGACTATATTGGCCCCAGAGTTGTCCCCAATTTCCCCTTTACCTCCACATTCCAGAGTGACACTGGACAGCTGTCTACCCATGTGTCTCACTGAGCTGCCTGCCACTGCCACTGCTACCACAAACTGCTACCTCTTAAGTAAAAAAAATGAGGCACCCAGCATTGATCAAATGGCTGGAAACATCATTGCTACCCCAGAGAGAGAGGTTCACACCAGCAATAGTGGCACTAGTTAGCACAGTGGGATACTCTGTAGTCAACCACCCTGGAGGTGTGTCTTTATAACACAGCGTAAGACAAGAATGGCCTGGATTCAATGTGGAACTGGTCTTATTCCATGAAGAAAGTCTGCAGTTGAATTGGGGCTTTAGCACTGTCTTGTGAAGACATGTTGTGGAGAAGGCAGGGGGAAACCCATTACTTTAGCCTGTGTAGACATGCCCTTTCTAGATATACCCATCCTTTACTTCCCATCCCCACATTCCAATTCCACTCCTCCTCTGCCCCAGATAGCTTTCTACAATTCACTTGTGACTTTGCATCTTCATTTTCTGGAGTAACTTCATGTCTATTTTTCATTCCCTGGAACATTATGAGAATCAGGAATGAGGAAAAAGTTTATTTGGTTTGCATTTTTATGTGAACCTGTTTAATCCACACTTCTTCAACCAGTTCCAGACAAATTGGAATTATCTTTCAAATAGTCACACTGCCTTTAGTTTTATGATGTAGTTTTCCAATTATAGTTGGGCTATGAAAATGTGTATATAAGAGGGAAATTTCTATAAAAATGTGTCTATTATTTTAGGCTATGGTGTATGCATTTAACAATATATGGATTTTGGGGCAGTTTTTTTAAACTCACAAATCAATGTAGAATTGGGATAAAACAAACAATATTAGGAATGATGAGACACTAAAACTGACCAATTCACCATCAACCAGGACCAAAACTCTTAACTGTTACTGTTGAATTTGATTAATTTGCTAAAACGTTAGCTTCTGGACCAACTGTATTGGACTCAGAGTAGCATACCCTCCATCTGGGAGAGAGCCAAGAAACAGAGAAGAAATGGTTTTCTTTAGTATGGGACTAAATCATCTCAATCATCAATTGTCCCCAAGGGATTTACTTCACAAATATAAGCTAACCAAGATTCAGATTGTGGAGAAACCTGTTTCCTAAGCAAGTGAGATAACAACTATATCAGCATATTGATGATGGGTGGGGATGGGGAAATCTGGCATTTTGGTTTCGCAAGCATTTTATTCTTCAAATCCCTTCTGCTGAAAATTGGAGGGAATGCATTTATTTTGTTAAATTAGCCCAACATTTCAAAGATAACAAGGGCACATGTGGTCAGGGAACATCAAAGTGTGGTCAAGATAGCAAAAGTAATTATTGAGGAAAAGCACACAAGCTAGGAAATGCTGCAGCTCTTTGTTTTTGTCTGAGCCTACTGAGAAAGGGAAACTTCCACTCCCTCCTCGCCTCTTCCCCTGATGATTTAATTCAGTGCAAACTACTTTTGCACTTTGAACTTAATTTGCAGCAACTGGAGTAAGCTGAGGACAAAGGGGAAAGTTGAAAGAGGCAAGAGAAACTGGAATATTTTAAAAACAGTTGAAAAAGTGAGATGACATGGGATTTGTCAGTACTTCTTCTGCCAAATTGGAATAGTTGGAGTGTATGTTATTACTGCCAACATTGCCACCTCCACCGCCACCACCACTGCCATCTGCATTGGTCAAATACAATACGCAACTGTTCTCAAAGGGGCGGTATATAAATAAATTTTATTATTATTATTATTCTCAGCTTGGAAAGGACTGCATTGTTCCTCTAAGCAAAACTACTGATGATAAAGAGCCTTGTGGGGGAAAAGAGATGTCAGCTCTAATGTAGACAATAAACAAGATTGAATAAAGAGATTCAAACCCATGCATTGAAGAGCTAAGCCCTAAAGCTCCTATCATGTTCTTTCCATTCCAGGATTGAAGAGATCTGGAAATTTTGATGAATTCATATAAAAACTAATTTAAAGGAAATTGACATTGACGTTTAGATCAAGGTAGCTTTTTAATCTTCAAGAACCCAGTGGAGATTCTCCAAGTAGTTTCAAAATTTTAACTAGCAAACAAAAAACTCATACTAAAAATCCATCTGAATCCCCAAATAAGATAGGTGAGCTCTAGGACCCAGATGAATGTCCACATCTTAAAACAGAAATATCAAAAGTGCACAGTTCTCAGTTTGAACCTGCTAGAAAACAAAATATAATCCTGGTACTGTGAAGCTAAAGAAAAGCCAGGGTGAAATCTTACTATTGGTTCTGGAAAAGAAAGACTTAAAAGCCCAGAACAACCCATAGGCATTCCTTTATCAAAATCAAATTGCTCAGCAAATGAGGAACCCAGGAAGTCAAAGTGTACAGGATACACCTGGAGCAGCCAAAAAGCAGATGTAATGCCACTCTTTGCCGTTAAGTGCCTTGCACCACAGATAGCAACCATTGATAGTGCAGAATCAAAGGACAAGTATCATATCTCACTGAGAAAAGATCTGGGGAATGCTGTCATTAACCATGCAAACCCTTAGGGTAAGAAAGATAATGAATAGCCCAAAATTCATGCAGATATTTGCAGGGAGGGACTGCTCCCAATGAATAAAACTTTAAATTGGGCATAGATATTGTTGAGGGAGTAAAAAACCTCACCTTGTGAATATTGATCTTCCTTTTAGATGCAGCAAATTGTTCCAGCTCAGAGTAAGAATAAAGGTTTTAACATTAATTGAAAGCTTGGGAACATTTAAAAAAAATCTGAAGCCTTAACAATCTATTAAAAAAATAAGCATGCAGCATGTCTGCCAGATAAATGGAAAGCCAATGACAGGGAACTTGAAAAGTTATTGCTATTGGAATCTTTGCTTATAAATGATTTGTATTATTATATTTGCATAACACAGGCCAACAAGAAGACTCATATGGTTTATGTACAGGGAAAACCTCACTGCTCTTGAAATTCTGTTTGAAAGTTGCCAGCTCAACTCAAGAGACATGATCTCAAATATTCTCCAAATCCAGTATGAGATACCACCTCCAACATGAGACTGAAATATTAGGTTTTCTTTTTCCTGTCACAATTTCTGCCATTTGTATAATTTTTAGTTTGCAAAGAACTCCTTTCTCTGCAGAAAGCTGATCTTTCCCCCTTTATGAAGCTAGGCAAACATGCACACAAACACCCATACACACACACACAGAGGGAGAGAGAGCACAAAAGGATAGGCTAGTTGATCACAAAAACACAATCTATGCAGCAGTGCTACTCTTACTGCAAGTTATTACATTTCCTGATACTGCATATTTTACAATATTAGGAACTGTACTGGAATCATTCCCCCCAAAAGTGCACATTTTTTTCCAAAAGGAATTACAGACATATAGACAAAATGTTCACCACTAACGGAGGCATGTATTTTTTGCATTTTGGTTGTTCCAATAAAGATATAACTCTTTTGTGGATTTTGGATGTTATTGTGCTTTAATGTATAGCCAATACAGTTACCCTTGAATACGTTTTCTCCATTAGTACAAGTATCACCAACCAGCCTATTCCTACTTGCTTTCTTACTAATAACCAGTCTATGAAGCAGCATTGGCTATTAGTTTCATCCCTGTTCAATCTTTCAGACTTGTCTTTGCACAATCTGGCAGGCAACCTGGCAGACACATCACTCTCTATAAAGACTGACAGGTATAACTTGGCTGAATAATCTCTCCCTACAAAAATTCTCAAGCTTGTACCTATTAAGGATGCAGGTGTGTCTTCATAAAATCACAGCAGCTTAAAAAAATATGCCAGCATGCTAGCTCATTGTCTTGGGCCACTGCTGTCCTTTTTTTTTTTTTTAATTTAAATGCTTTTATTTAATGTTACTATGGGCCTGTGCAGACTGCTAGAAATAGTGCAAATTGAGTCCACTTTAAGGGTTAAGGTTAGGGTTAGGGAATCATGGGAACTGTATTTTATTGTGGCACCAGAGCTCTCTGACAGAGAAGGCTCAATGTCTCAGAAAAAAAACACAACAGTTCCCATGATTCCCTAGCACTAACCCTAACCCTTAAAGTGGACTCAATTTGCACTATTTCTGGCAGTCTGCAAAGGCCCTAAGTTAAAAGAGCATTGAGGAAAGAAGTGCTCTAGCAGATCCCAAAGCGGTTGTATTTGCTTTTGCAGTAAATTTTCTTGATTGATCACAAAAACAGACAGCATGCCCAGTGCATATTGCATGTAGACTGTGTCCATATCTAGCAACTGTCCCAACTTGGCACAGATAGCCTCAATTAGCCCAATCTACTCCTGAAGGATGTTAGCCAGAGCCCCTCAATTTTATTTTATTTTATTTTGCTTTATTTGGCTTTTAATATTTCAGTGGCCGCATGGTCAGGCAAGACCACATGGCATTTTAAAATTGAGAAATCTTTCTTCCCCCTATGACCCCCTGCCTGTAGCCCTCCCTTCCTAGAGAATTGCAAATTCCTGAAATTCCTCTCAGGTGGCTATGACTCACTCATGCGAGGACCAAGAACACAATAAGCCAGCTAAGGCAAGGGAGTTGCCTGAGGAGAAAGGTGAATACAACCCAAGATTGGCTCTGCCTAAGACCATCAAGGTAACTAGGAAACAAATATCCCACTTTGTCTGCACTCTCCACACCTCAATAGCTCTGAGACCAACCCCTTTGTCCAATCTAGCTAGACAGGAAGACCCACAATAGATAATCCCATCATGGCCTTTGTGTGATTGTTACAGAATAGCCTAGAGGAGAGATTTTGGGTATATAAGGACCATCCCAGGTCCACTCAGTGCTGCCATTTTTGGGTGCATGCTGAAATCACTGTCCTTCTGCTGCCCTAAAGTGCGCCCACGACCCTCATCCCTGCCGGTTGTGCCATTCATTGAACCCAACCATTGCCGCAGACCCGAAGACACAGGAGCGTCGGGCATAGGTAACTTTTCCATCCCTTCCCCCTGGACCCTCTTTCTCTCTGAGCCATTCCAGTCTCCTTCCTTTTCTCCTTTAGCGTGCAAGTGTGTGTGTGTTGATGCTAATATTGTTAATAAATATTTGGGAATTGTAGTTCTACGTCTCAGTGCCTTCCTTAACCAATATCCATCCTTCTGTATACATTTGGTGAAGATCCCTGGGCATAAGTTAGGAGTGCCCTCTCGTAATTTGAGCTAATTATAAATTCCCCTGAAGAGCATTTATCCTAACAAGGACCATTGGTCTGGTGGTTCTGAGCCTGGTGATGACAGCATGACCTACTGCACTGGGGTGGCACCAACCTTAGTGATGTCACTGCTTCAGCCTTGCTTCATATGTTTTATTCTCCATATTTCTCATAATTCTTGTTGTCCTTTTTAAAAACTTGCTCCAACTTGTCTATATCCTTAAAATGAGGCACCCAGAACTAAATACAATATTCCAGGTGAGGCCTTAACAGTGCAGAATGTAGTGGGGCTATTACTTTCCTTATAATGAGCTCTGGAGGCACAGTGGTAAAATGCCAGTACTGCAGCCACATTCTATCTTCTTCTTCATTGATAAACATATTGAAAAATAATGGTCTTAGGACAGCACCCTGAAGCACACCACTGGAAACCTCCTTCCAGTTTGAAGCACAGCCATTGATGACAACTTTTTGAGCATGGATCCATCTGATAGTTTTCCATCTAGTCCACATCTAATCAAAATATTATGGAGGGCAGTATCAAATGCTTTGCTGAAACCAGATAAATAACGTCAATAGCATTCACACCTTCTACTAAATTAGTGACTTGATTGAAAAAAAGATATAAGATTAGTTTGGCAGGATTTGTTCTTGCAAAAACCCATGTTGGTTCCTACTTATCACTATTTTGTCATCAAAATACTTGCAAACAGAAACCTGTATAATCCATTCTAATATTTTCCTGGTACTGAGGTCAGACTGACTGGCCTGTTTTGTCCTGGATTTTAGTTTTTTGCCTTGTTTGAAGAGAGAGACAATATTTGCCAGTGCTATGACACCTCATCTGTTTTCCAAGATTTTTGAACAATGGCCTCATTCACACTACATAATAAGCCAGTTTTCAAACCAATTTAAACTGCTTTAAAGGGTCTTTGTTCACACTGGTGCTGAATTTCTCCAATGTGGTTTGTGGGGGGGGGGGGAGTGCTAAACCGTTTTAAACCAGTTCTTCTGAATCCAAGGCATTTACTGCATCTTTTTGAATGATTTGATTCAATGCAAGTGCAAATGCATTGTCAATTGGATTCAGTTCTTGTGACATGATCATCCATGTGACATCACTCATGGAGAATCCATTTTTAATTGATCCAACTTTTAATGTGAACATGAAGTGGGTTAAATTGAAATGAGCAGATTCAATCACAACAGCCACAGTTTGAACATCTATTTGGTGTTGAATGGCTCCATCGATTTGAAATGATCCAACACAAAAATTGGTTTATTATGTAGTATGAATGAGGCCTCTGATTGCAAGTGATTCAGAAAATATGTCAACAATTTCCTTTAGTACTCTTGTAATGTGTTTCATCTGGCCCTACAGATCTGAAGTCATATAAATTAGCTAGATGATTCCTGATTAATGCCCTATCAATCTTGATTTGCAATCCAAATCTCTTGGCAAGGTCTATGCCAGGGGTAGGCAACCTTTCCCCTTTAAGGGCCGAGGGACTTCAGCTCCCAGAAGCCTCAGCTATGTTGGCCAATAGTCCCATGTTGGCCAATAGCTCCTGGGATTCTGGGAGCTGAAGTCCCTCGGCCCTTAAAGGGGAACGGTTGCCTACCCCTGGTCTATGCTGCTGCATGGAAGCATACAGTTTTCTTCTGGGGAGAAAACTGAAGTGAAATAGGTATTGAGTGAGTCTCCATTTTCATTGGGAGCATTTTATGATCCTTACTAAACAGCAGCCCCACTTTCTCCTCGGTCATTCTCTTGCCTCGAATATATCTGAAAACCTTTTTTTTTTTTTTTTGATACTCCTTGTTTGCTTTCTCAGCTCATTCATATCTTTAGCTTTCCTTATACTATTCCTACAAACTTGGACTTGTACATTTTCTTGGTGACTTGTCCTCCTTTCTATTCTTACGTTTCACCCAGAATGGTTCTAGGCTTGATGCATGGCTGCTCTTTATTTAAATAAATTCATGCTTTATAATTAAAAATGAAAATTAAACCTGCCCTTTCATGTGCTTATAGTGTCCTTTTGAGCTCATCCCACTTCCACTGTTTTAAAAGCCCTATGCTGTATGTGGCCATTTTCGTCTACTACTCCAGTTTGTGTGTGTTGTTTTAAGAGGAAAACATTGGGGATAAAAGAGAGGCAATCATTCTTCTGAGTAAATCTATCTAGGACTTTTGCTCTGTATTACATTTTAACACAGAGCACATTGAATGAGATTGAGTTCTCTCTTTTCAGCTTTCAGATTAAAGTTTTGGTCAGATGAGCCATCCTCTCCATGTGCAGCACTCAGTGATTTAAAAGCTACACCATCAGGAAAGTTTTCTACCATCTCCAACAACACTATTATAGGATAGCATGATACATCAGTGCTGTGGTTTCATTAGGATTTCAGGTTTCTTCCTGAAACAGAAATGGCAGTTTAGAACCCATACATCGAACTGAACAACCGTTTTATGAATAAGGATCAATCCATTTAAAATTGGAGCAAGAGATTGCATTGATATTTTCTAAGTTGACTTGTAAAATAATAGAACTATATATACTGGCTATTTCCATGGTATATTTATCAGCATCCACTCTCTCCTCAGCCTATTGTCTACAATTTTAAAAGGAGCTTAAACTAAGTGGTTTTCCCAAGGGTGCCAAAGTACTCTCACCCACCAAATAGGCAAACAACAGGATACTTCAAGAGATATCTTATATTTCCCTTTATTTTATTTTTAAAAAATGTATAGAAAAAGCAGGAACAATGACTTTTTTTTTCTTCTTGAACACAAGTTGCCAGTTGGCAGTATTTGTTCTTTAGTAAAAGGATCCCAATGGAAATAAAAATTACAAATGTATGCTTTATTAAGAGCTAGTATGGTGTAGTGGTTTGGGTGTTGGACTATCACTCTGGAGAACAAAGTTTGAATCCCCAGCCATGAAACCCACTGGATGGTCTTGGGCAAGTCACACACTCTCAGCCTCAAAGGATGGCAATGGCGAACCTCCTCTGATAAAACTTGCCAAGAATACATTGTGACAGATTCACCTTAGCATCTCCTTAGGGTCACTTTAGGAATACCTAGCTATAATTGAGGATTAGATATAATTAATATAATATACTAGCTATAATTGAGGAAATGCATTTGTGGCAGATAAAGGGGAAACTTACTGGAAGACCAGTCTTCACATATGGCATTAGCATTTGATAGAACAAAGGGAAATATTATTTTTCATCTCATGAGAGGGAAGCATCAGTGACAGAAGTGACTGAAGACCAACTCTCAGTGGTAGGGACCAAAGCCAAAGAAAGAAGAAGTGATAACCTGGTAGGCACTAGCAAATGCAGCAGTGCCCAAAAGTCCCTAGAACTGAGATAAAAATTTGCTCAGCAGAATATATAGAGAAATTAGGCACTCATTCAGGACCTATGACTTACACCCAGGATCTTTGAGACAAGATCATCCATATATATATATATATATAGAGAGAGAGAGAGAGAGAGAGAGAGGGCTGTTCATCTCCCAGATCAGTGACAAACTGATATATAATGTAACGACTCATATATCTGGGCCATGAAGTAATGTCAGGAATGGAGGGTGGTTGTTGGGTAGAGCATGAGTCCCACTACATTTGTCCTGTTCTGACTGAATAATACAAGCAGTGAAAGAAGTAAAAGTAGCAAATAATTCATCACTAGAAGTATAAGTGGGTAGTTTCTCAAACCTGAGAGGAGGATCTTTCTTCTCTTTAAAGATATAATGAATACTTTTTTTAAAAAAAGGAAAAAAGTAGTCCTGGATTAGTGATAGAAGGATAAATTTATCTGTAGATAATTTTTGTAAAAAAAAAAAAAAAATCACTGCCACTTTTACATCTGATATCCAATCATTCATCTCATCACATACCACCCAATAATCTTCCCATGAAACAAAGCAATCAGAGAGTCTCTTCTCCAGTTTCAACAGCCACAGTGAATTTTTTTTGCTCCAGTGAAATTTTCAAGCGGTTAGCAAAAAACTTACATTCTGCCAAGCCTATTCAGCTGCAGAAAGTTTATCATTGTGCTCCTCTTCTAATTGTGTGTGTGTATGTGTGTGTGTCTGATACAAGAGAACTCTTATTATGATATTTTAGATAATTTTATCCCATGTTGCTTTAAAAGTTTGGTAAAAGAAAAGTATGCTTTCTATTTAGAAGGAAATGAAAATAAATAGTGATACCTTCATTTCATGTGTAAAATTTCCTTTATGTTATGCCATATTAACATGTCTTCCCCCGCTCCTCCTCCATCTTTCTATTCTTATTTTAAGTGCTGCATTCATTCCCAACAATTTTAGTTTCAGATTTTTACAATTTTCTGCACATTCTTGTTTTCTTTTTGGAGGAGGGTATTGTTATTTATGTTTTAATCTGCAATCCCAAGCTTTCATAGAATCATAGAATCATAGAGTTGGAAGAGACCACAAGGGCCATCCAGTCCAACCCCCTGCCATGCAGGAACTCCCAATCATTTCTAATTAGAGAGTAAGCCTAACTTTTGCATGAAGGTATTTTAAATCTCTGGGCTGTTGCAGACCGGCCCAAAGGGCCGGCCTGGGGGTCAAATTGGGGTGGGGCAGCAGCACACTGGCCACCCCAACCCCACCCCGATGCCATCTTGATGTCATGCAGCCATATGCACAGTGAGCGCATTAGGACGCCATCCCAGCACAGTGTTTAAACATGCTGCACCAAAAGGGCGTGGAAGAGCCACAGTGCTGGCTCTTAGGGTAGCCTTTTGCCGCCCCTAAAAGGAGTGGCATTTTGTCACTCTTTTTGGGGTGGCAAAAGGGAGGATCGGGGCTGCAGTGTGGGGTTGCCATGGCCCCGATCTGTCACTTCCTGGGGCGGCTCTATGCTGCCCCAAACGGCCTGTCTGCATCAGCCCTCTGTTACAGAGTCAGAATAAACTTCTGCATATAGTGGAACTTGTTCCCATGTAAGTGTGCAAATGCTGCTGAGGCTGCAGTCTTGGGCTGCATTTACACTACACAATTAATGCAGTTTGACACCATTTTAATGACCATGGCTCAATACTAAGAAATTCCAGAATTTTTTGAGATATTAGACTTCTCTGTCAGAGACCTCTGGTGCCACAACAAACTACAAATCCTAGGATTCCATAGGATGGAGCCATGGCTGTTAAATTGGTGTCAAACTGCATTCTCAAGTCCTTGCAATACAAGTCTCAAGTCTGGGAGCCAGTGTTTAACAGAAAAAAAGGAGGCAGACTACTTTAATAGCAAATATGTTAAGCAATGGGCTTGAGGTGAGGTTTGAGGTCTGCTTCGCAGACTGTCCTCACTGCACATCAGAGGAACCTTCTAAAGCTTTGGAAGGAGCCTTCCACCTCGAGCCCATTACCTAACAAATGTAGTGTTCTCTTCCAAGAAACACTTCGGGGGGGGGGGCAGTCAGGTTTTGTCTGCTGCTTGAAGTGAATGATGCCAGCAAGTCTGTTGCTAAAAATAGACAAACTACAAGTCAACATCTCAGGAAAAAGGTTCAGGTCTTTGAAAGTTCATACTATGAATTTCTATCTTTTAATTAGTCTCAAAGCAGCTACAAGATCCCTTTGCATACATATTTTCTAGTTTATGTTGACTTCCCTTTTCCTCCTCTTCCTCTCTTATTTTCCCTGTTTCTTATTTTAGCGTGCTAGCTCCTTGTGCCATCTTGTAGTTGGCAAAGTGTCATGGACAATGATAATCCTAAATCAATCAGTGTAAGGACTGATAGCCACCTGCTATTTGTTTTGTCATGACCTATGCAGATATGAAAGTCATACCATACCATGTTGCATACCATACTATATGCATCTTAGATTAATGTAACAAAATACACATATAGAATCACTCTTGCCTTTTTTCACCACCCTCTCTTTATTGTTCTCTATTCATGTGCCAATATTCACTTTCCCCAATGGTAAGTGAAATATTTCATTTACTTTTATTTGAGCACTGTGATGATTAATTTATTTACATTGTAGCAGGAACATTCCTCCTTCATCAAAAGGAAAGTTAATGGGGTACTTGACACCTTGACACCTTTGCCTTGAAATCTGCCCATGCTCAAGCACAATTGGTTTCTATTTGCATAACAGTACTATCCATCAATTTACTGGCATTTAAGTGACCATTTCTCTGATGTAATCCCTTGCTTTTATTTTAAAAGAATTTAAGTTTAAAGCAATCTTGTAATGGAAACATGAGCCGAGCAAGGGTATTTCCTAAGGTCTAATGAGAGTTTGTTGACCCAAAATGTGGGGCGGGGTGAGGAAGCACTTCTCCTACTTTAAGTTCTCCTACACTAAGTTGTATATGCCAATAAATTGAGTACTTCAATCAATTTTTTCCCTGTGATAACTACCAACAGCTGAATTAAGGACATTTCTGTGGGACATAAATTGTTGCTTTCTAAAATTTCCTCTCCTACTTGGGAATAATGAACTTACACATAAGAGGAAGGATTCTTGTCAACCTCTATCCCTCTATTCTGGTTTTATTTCCTAGTAGGGAAAAATTCCACATTGTACTTTCATCTTTCCCGAGACACAGCCTGAAATATCACAGAGTTCTCTTAGGGTCATATGCAGGCATAAGTGCCCTTAACACTTGTGGCTGTCCTTTTCTGGGTGTTGTGTGGGTTGATATCCTTTTTTGTTCCCTCCACAGTGCCAGGCTCCTCCAGGGGTCTCAACACTGCTGTAATCATTTTACATTTGGTTATGAGGACATTGCCAGACATTTCTCTAATCCTGCCTGCTTGCCATGCACAGAATAGCCATGCAGCATGGCTTCAATTACTTTAAAGTATATTAATGGAGGCGCCACATAGTGTAGGTCTGCATTCTCTGTTAGAGTATAGATGGGCTATGCAATCAAAGGTGAAATGTAAAGAAGTGTGTGTCTGTATTTTTCCACTTGAGAACATGCTTCTAGGCCGAACACAAACAACTCAGTCCAGATGGCTAGAAAGACAAAACAATAAGAGAACCACTAGATGGGAAAGCAACCTTGTTTACATAAGGAAACAATAATAAAAAGTTGTTATGGGAAAGTAGATCACATGATGGAAGATGAACAACAAGAGGTTGGGTTAGCATACATCACATACATATCATCCAATCAACCTGAAGGTTAACACCCAAAAGGTGGAGAGGGGCTGGGCTGAGAAACTTTGTATTAGGCATTGATATTATTATTATTTGCTTCCATTGGAATGCACTTTTTTCTTCTCTTTACTTCGCAATGGATCTATAATATGTTTATACTGCTTCACAATGTAGCCTTAAGATCTGCAATCACGGATCTGTAGTTTTGTTCCTGTTTGCCACATCTGCAAGATGTGATACTTTAATGGACTGTGTTTTTATTTTGCACGTTGTTATTATTCTTTCAACAATAAAGCTCAACTTTTAGAAGCTTGGATTTTTTGCTTCCTGATTCTGCTGGATTTACAAATACCCTACTCCACCAAAACCGAACATTCTCATATTTATACTATACTGAGTGGATGTTGGACTGAGGACTCTATTTGCAATGGCAGTTGGTGGCTTCCATGTCAGTGAGACAATTCTGGATTTTAGTTCAAACTTTAAAGTAACTATCCAAGGTATTGAACCCTATACCTAAAATAGGCTCAGCACCTTAGAGAGTTCTTTATACTTGACCAACAGATTCACCAATCCACTGACATGACAGCCATCCACTCCTACAATGTTATTGAATGTTATTAAAAAGAAAGAGTCTTTAGGTGGTAAAATGGACTGCACTATTTGAGACTGAGGGGAGGAGTAGCAGCCCAATATGGTTTGGTCTACTTGAATCTTGGGAAGTCATATACAGTATGATCCCTGCATCTGCAGGACCAAAAACCACAGCTTCATTTACCCATGTTCAGGGAAAAGAAAAGTCTTTCTAGGCATCTGTAGATCCTCTGTTGTGGGCTCTATGATCAACTTCCACCAACAATATAGGGTTTGCTATTACCTATGGTTTTTGCTATGTGCAGAAAGTCTGGGAAAGTATCTCCCACATATATGGGAGTCATACAGTAGTAAATGATGTGTAGACTAAGCCATGGCTATCAATCACTCAGGAAAAAGAAATCAAATATACACATGAATATCTGAACCTGCCCTATGTTACAACCTCACAAGAAGGAAGGAAGGTCCTTGATAATGGGTAAGTGCATATGAATTTTTCACATTGCAGAAATCTTAAAGAATGCACACTGGAGTGGTAACCTGTCACCTAGGGACAAAACCAATATGATATAAGTCTTAGTGAAAGGCTGTCAGCTTCTTCTGGAAGGTAGCTATCAAATCAGAGTTCAGGGCAAAAGAGCACGTAATTCTGTAATTTGTCCAAAGCAAGAGCTCAGAGCTATAAGACTCTGATAATAAGAGATTTGGAATAAAACCTGAGCTCATTAGAATGGGTGAAATGTCTTTCATGCTTGTTCCATTCTGACTTGTCTAAAAGCATACAGGCTAAAATACAGACTAAAAAGGTACTTTGAAAGTAAAAGGAGTTGGAGGAAAAAAACCTCATTTAAAAATGGCAGCACATTCCCATAAGTTTCAAAACACTGTGATAGATATGTTCATTTGTCTGCATTCCTTTATATTTAAATATATGGCTTAAACTGGATTTAAACAAATTACATTATCAAACATGTATTATCGATTTGAGCCAATCTCCATAACAGTCTGAATAGAGGGCGAAAAGGTAGGTGAGCTGACTGCAGTAGAAGCTGTCCAAATAATGCTTCATCTAGTAAAGAGGATGCAGCATAACAGCTGCCCACCTTCTGTTGCTTATAAAACAGAGGTAATTATTTGCCCTGAAAGCAAGTTGGAGTCATATCCACCCTTCTTCCCATATTGATGTAGGGAACTGCTGGACAACTTTGGAGGGGCTTGGGCCCAGTTTATGACCTCTATGGACCTATACACACAGAATAGCAATGCAGCATGGTTGTGTATAGGCAGCTATGGTGGCACAGTGGTTAAGTGCCCGTAGGTTGTGAGTTCCATTTCAGGGCTCCAAGGTTGACTCAGCCTTCCATCCTTTTGTAGGTCAGTAAAATGAGTACCCAGCTTGTTGGGGTAATTTGCTTACAGATTGTAAACTGCTTAGAGAGTGCTGAGTTTACTGATAATCGGTATAGAAATGTACATGCTATTGCTACACACACACACACACACACACACACACACAATAACTAATGGCAATGACCATACATTAATTTCAATTTAGAAAACTTATTTATTTTAGATCTTGCCTTGGTGGATTATAAAAAGTCGAAACAAAGTGCATCTGTTTCTATTAAAAGAAAAGTTTAAAAACAATTAAACCTCAATTCTATTAAAACACAAACTTAATTTGTTTATGTAAGGTGAGGACAAACTACAAGAAAAGAGATTCTATATGAGGAAAAACCCACTGACAATAAGAACTGTTCAACAAAGGAACACACTCCCTTGGAGTGTTCTAGAGTCTTCTGCTTTTGAGGTTTTTAAGCAGAGACTGGATGACCATCTGTTGGGAGTGCTTTGATTGTGAATTCCTCCATGGCAGGGGAATTGGACTGGATGGCCCTTGGGTTCTCTTTCAACTCTCTGAGTCTATGATTCTGTGATTCTATGATTTTACAATTCTAATCTATTTCAGGACAAAAATCTCACTCTTATAGGTTTCCAGGAGGGGGGAAATTCCCAGGGGGCGGGGAACTCTTTTTGATGGAGATGAGCACATTGGGAATCAGGGATCACAACCAGGGGTTTAGCTATATTGTTATCATTGTTCTTTACTGCCTTCGAGCTGACTTCAACTCATGGCAACCCCATGAAAAACAAGACACTTCCAATCCCTGATGTCTTCAACTGCTCTGCTCAGGTCTGGCAGGCTCAGGTCCACGTCCTCCTTGATTAAATCTATCCATCTAGTATCCACCTTTGCTAGCATTATTGTCTCTTCCACTAAATTATGTCTTCTCATTATGTGATCAAAGTACAATGGCCTCAGTTTGATCAACATGCTTTCCAGAAGATAGTCAAGAGCTTATGGGCTAGTCCCAGTTCATTTTGTGTAGCTGCTGTAACAGACTAACATGTCTATCTCCTTGAAAATTACAGCCTCTTGCAAAAGAATTCTGAATATATGAGGAATTACCTAGGCTATTTCAAGAAGAAAATTGCAAAACAATTTTGGAACTGAATTCATGGGGTAAATATGGGTGGAGATCTCCTAAATTTCAGGGTTTTTTTTTTTCTATTTCATACAGTCCTAAGTATGTGCTTCCTAAATTCAGCAGTAGCATCCTATAATAATAATATCTTAATCTCTAGCCAGCAGTATTCAAACTGCCAAATGTCTTCCTAGTTCAGCCTGTATGGATTCTCCCACTCATTCTACCATGTGGCCAGTCTGAAGTTTTGTTATTTCAATTCTAGAGTCTTCTGATGTCAATACAAGAGAAAAGGTTAGATTGCAGGGCAGTGAGCCAGATATGGCTTTAGTCTAAGGGTTACCACTAATGGGGATAGTTCACTTCTAGCTTCAATCCATGAATCTGGAAGGTCTGCAGTGCTCTAATTATAACATGACTTTCAATTTCACCTCAATTATGGCATGGTACAACTTTATTCTCTTGTATATTTACACAAGTTGTAAAGCTTTAGTTTAACCAATGAGTACATCTTTTGTTTTCTTCCCCATCTCTGTGTAAGGTCACACTTGCAATTTTTATCTCCAAGGTTTAAACTCATAGGTTAAAATATGATGCCTAGCATGTGATAGAAAGGTCTAGATGAAGAAATTGGAGTCTTTGACCTCAATCTCTGTTTCTCATTGGGAAGGGGTGGGCTCACTCTATGTTTTCAAATTGAATCAAAATAACCTGACAAATTAACCTATGAGGTTTTGAGCATTTTGGAATAACTCAGATGCCATAGATAAACAGACACATAAATGGAGAGATGGGCATACAGAGATAGTGATATTACTGTAATAAATCATTTCACTCCATAACTGTTATTGAAAAAATTAAAATATTCATGTCTTTCATAGGGATGCAAAGGATATTCAAAATATTTTTAATGGCTGAAAACCATGTTTCTTGAGTGTTGAGAAAGCCTGACAAGAAGAAACTTGGATTGATGAGAATAGTCATAGTTCAGCATTATTCTATGCGAAATTCACATGTGGCATTTTTACACAGAAAATGTTTTCTGTACAGAAAACAGTATTTCTATGCAAATTATTTTATATGCAGAAATATTTTTTTCTGTGCAGAAAATGCTATTACTGCAATTGAACATGCTGCTTTCACTGAAAAAAACCATGGGTGAATTTCATGCAGTAGAAGTCCTCAAATATAGCTCCCCTCACTGTAGCACTATTGTCTTCTGTGAAGAAAATGTCATTTCTTATGGAAAAACAATACATGTGATCTCCTCTGAATAAATGCCACATTGTGACTAGTCCTCACAAATTGCAATTTTCAAAACCTTTCTCACATCAGGAAGAAAACTGCAAAAAGTACTTGCTGCTTACTTCAAGAACCAAAGTAGCAAATAATTGCACTCCTAGCCCTTCATGGGTTTTATAGTAACACCAGAGACACAGTGGTAGCCATGTTATCCTGTTGAAGTGAAACCAACAAAGATCTTGTAGCATCATAAGAATCATGTAGCACCCTGTTTTATTTAGAATAAGCTTCCATGGACTCCATGGAATATATTAGTGAATTTTTAGATGTGTCATAAGTTTCTTTGGTCAGATAGACCAAGCTGCAATTCCCCCATCCTAGGAAATATTCAACAAACTGGGTAATTTGTTTGCTTGGGTGAACTGGTAAAATGGGGAGATTTGGTAAAGTTCAAATGTTTTAAAACAGAAGAATGAAAGTAATAAAACATAAGCCTCACATTTTATTGTTTTAAAAGTCTGCATTTTAGCTAGAACTGGTTGCCTGCTATTTGTCTGTCTGTCTGTCTATCTATCTATCTATCTGGCATATGCAATATTTTTTCATTTAAAATCATCATTACAAATGAAATGCTATACATAAATTATAATTAAATTATAAAAATGTAGCAGCAAAAATCAAAGTGAAAAATGATTAACTTGCTTCTGTTTAAGTAACTAAACACCATACTAACAACTGATGTTATTGGAAACAACTTTGTTTGTATGAAAAACTTTACTGAATTCCTGGATTTAGCAACCAGAAGGCAAAGTATTATATAATTATCAGTGAATATACAATTATGCCTCATGTGTAGTAAAGGTTATAAGATGAACATCTGCCTCCCTCCCTATCTTTCACTTTCTCAGACTAATTTAGCATCCTGTGTGTGAGCTACATCTGTGGACATGACAACTGCATATCAAAAATGCCAGGTTAAAAATAGCAAATGGCAGGTGAAAAATAAACAAAAGACTTGATATGTCCAAAAAGAACTTGAAAATGAAGAAGAATTTAAAACTCAGTCTTCCTGGTATAAATCCAAAGCTGTGGCCCAAACATTAAACTATTTTAATTTTTACTCTTCCATATTGGAGGAAAGAAACACTCTGTCCTAACTAATCTAATAATGGAATTTTAAAATAATATATTCTGATTTGTAAAGAATTCACTAATGCCAAGCATGATTAGAAATGATCTTCAACAAATGTAGGTACTGTGCCCTGGCAAATCATCAGTAATGTAATCCAATATTGTGGAAAGTTATCTGTGTGCCTTGCCAGAGAGAGAGAGAGAGAAGGTAATTTTGTCATTTAAAAAAAAAAAAAAGTTATACAACTGGGGGAAAGGACCACATCATTATCCACCCAGAGCTAAGTACCTTTCAGCTGAATTAGTATCAATGGAATATATTTAAGTATGTGCAGAACTTTACATTGAAATAAATAGGAGTTGAAGTGATTAGCTTTGTCTTGATTGTGCACCATGTTGAAATGACAGAAAATTTTCTCTGAAATTAGGAAATGGAATATCTCCAGATATAACAATGGTTATATAACACAAACATATTGATCATTTTTCAACCAACAGGATCCCCATTTAATTCAATGATGGAGATACAAGGATAAATGACCAGGAATATTGAAAATGGCATGTCCAATTAGTAAATCCTCTTTGGGAAAATCAGCCCCTCTGTAAACATGATTTGTATGGGATAGGTTATATTTCAATGATAGAGCACATGCTTCACATACATAAGTTACCATGTCCAGCTCCAGATTAAGATGGAAATTACTCCATTTTCAAAACTTAGTGCATGGCCATTATTTGGCATAGGCAGGGCTGAGGCAGCTGGACAATTGCTCTGGAAATATTCTTTTGGAATACAATTTCCAGAACTCCCTAGTCTTCCTTCCACTTTGACAGCCTTTAAATACAGCTTCAGAAACAAGATGTGTGCATGAGACATTTGTAAGCTTTTGTATATTTTACTGTAATTTTATGCTGTTTTTAGGTTATTTTAACTTTTTTAATTTTTTGTATTTTTTGTATTTATTTATTTTTTATCTGTGAGCTGTTTTGGGTCCCCTCTGGGAGAAAGGAGCCATACAAATGAAATAAATAAATATTATTTAATTTTATTTATTGTTCAGTGCTTTTAAAATGATGTTTAATGTACTTAAAGCATTAGTACTATACACTGTTTTTGCTATTTTGTTCTAACATATTATAAGGTGTTTTTGGTTCCATATCAGGAGAAAGCAGACAAACAGTTGGCTATTGTGGAAAAGTGAAAGACATCTAGATTTGATTTAGTTAAAACTGTTTTGAAACCAGAACAGTGCTCATCTGCAACATGCTAGGGAGGCTATCTTGGTTATTTCTTTTTCTCTCTACAACCCCTGTGATTCTTTGAAGACCTTGTCTAGGGGCCTTGGAAACCCTTTGGAACACCATGAAAAGCTACAGGGATCAGGGAAAAATAAGGGCATTGCTCCCAAACCACAGACTCTGCCCCTCCCCGTGATGAAATTTTCTTTAATCCCAAAATTTCTGGCATTGCAGTAACTCAAAAGTTCAGTTAGCATTTAGAAATACAGTTTGGTTCAAGCATTCAAAGGAAAGGGGCAGGCAAGGTTAGAAGGGGATGTGAACTCAACAAATGTAAGAGTACAAAGTGGGAGATGATTTTCATTGTCTTACTTTCTACATTGCTAGAAAACTGGAGAAGAAAGAAAAAATTCATTTGAGGAAGAAGGGTTCTTAACCTGAAGAGGCAATACCTTAATTTGATGCCCTAATTTAATACAGGAGTCCTCACTGGTGTACATACAATAAAATAAATATTTTCAGAGAGGGTCTTGAACACTGGGAAATTGACTTTTGATAAGCAGAATCATTGTTTTCATACATCAACAATGACTACTGTAAAAATCTGATAGATCTGCATCATCTTACTGTTAGCCAGAGCCCCTCAATTTTATTTTATTTTATTTTGCTTTATTTGGCTTTTAATATTTCAGTGGCCGCATGGTCAGGCAAGAAGACCACATGGAATTTTAAAATTGAGAAATCTTTCTTCCCCCTATGACCCCCTGCCTGTAGCCCTCCCTTCCTAGAGAATTGCAAATTCCTGAAATTCCTCTCAGGTGGCTATGACTCACTCATGCGAGGACCAAGAACACAATAAGCCAGCTAGGGCAAGGGAGTTGCCTGAGGAGAAAGGTGAATGCAACCCAAGATTGGCTCTGCCTAAGACCATCAAGGTAACTAGGAAACAAATATCCCGCTTTGTCTGCATTCTCCACACCTCAATAGCTCTGAGACCAACCCCTTTGTCCAATCTAGCTAGACAGGAAGACCCACAATAGATAATCCCATCATGGCCTTTGTGTGATTGTTACAGAATAGCCTAGAGGAGAGATTTTGGGTATATAAGGACCATCCCAGGTCCACTCAGTGCTGCCATTTTTGGGTGCATGCTGAAATCACTGTCCTTCTGCTGCCCTAAAGTGCGCCCACGACCCTCATCCCTGCTGGTCGTGCCATTCATCGAACCCAACCATCGCCACAGACCCGAAGACACAGGAGCGTCAGGCATAGGTAACTTTTCCATCCCTTCCCCCTGGACCCTCTTTCTCTCTGAGCCATTCCAGTCTCCTTCCTTTTCTCCTTTAGTGTGCGAGTGTGTGTGTGTTGATGCTAATATTGTTAATAAATATTTGGGAATTGTAGTTCTACGTCTCAGTGCCTTCCTTAACCAATATCCATCCTTCTGTATACATTTGGTGAAGATCCCTGGGCATAAGTTAGGAGTGCCCTCTCGTAATTTGAGCTAATTATAAATTCCCCTGAAGAGCATTTAGCCTAACAGATTGGTGGAGAAAGCGTGGCAATACCCCGGAATTTGGATACCCCAAACTGGCCATTTGGGTTGTTCAAATCTTGGAACGTGGAAGAAAGGATTTGGTGACGGAGACTCTGATGCAGGGAATTAGGAGAGGAGTGACTGTGTGTGACTGTGTATCTTGGGTTGGTTTACTTTCTCACTATCTCTATCGCGGGTTGGCAAAGAAAAGGTTCAGGTTCCCCCACTTAGGTTCTCTCCCTTCACCATTCACACTCTTAGCCGTCCCCAAACCCCTTAGAGAAACGGGGAGACGTCCCCTAGAGTCCCTGGGCGCAGAGTCCATTGTTAGGCATAGAGCCTTGGAATTTGTACTTTTCAGGCACAGAGTCCGCTGTCAGGCGCAGAGCCTTAGAATTTGGCACAGAGCCACAGAACCAGGGCGTAGAGTCCACTTTCGGGTGCAGAGTCCGTTACCCGGTGCAGAGCCGCAGAGAGATCCCCCGGACGCAGAGTCCAGTGCTAGGCACAGAGCCTTGGGGAATTATAGTTTGGGTGCAGAGTCCAGTGAGGTTCCAAGACGCAGAGTCTTGCTGACCGCTAAGGGGCGCAGAGTCCCGGGCAAGGCGTAGAGTCTTGTGTTAGGCTGTAGAAGCCGCAGTTTGGGCGAAGAGTCCAGTGTAGAGACAGGCTGCAGAAGCCATTAGGTAGATCGGAGCGCAGAATTCCGCTAGAGCAGCTCGGAGCGCAGAGTTCCGGAGCGATGGAGAAGGTAGAAAACTGTTTTCTGTAAGCCAAGGAACCTTTTAAGGTCTTGGCATGTTAAGCCAGTGAGTGTTAACTCCTAGCTCCCCTCTTGGGTGTACTTTTAAAAGTCACAGCCCAACCAGCTCAGTGGGTCTAAACCCCAAGCTCTCTATCGCTGGTGTGCTCATTAAGGGACCCCAGTCTGGCTGCCTAGGTCTTAACCTTCAGCCTGCATAGCTGTAACTAAGAAGAGAGAACCCTGAACAGGAAAAGAAATGGACATAGCCAACTTTTGTATAGAGGAGCCAGTCCAGAACAGACTGCAGAAATGGATTCTTGAAAAGGGGCCCAATCCATGGATGTCTGGGGCATTCCTTACTGAGGACCCCTTTGCAACTCTTTTGGAGGCATACAACCTAAAAACAGCAAAGAAGGGAATAAAAGGTGTTTCCAAGGCAGAAAAAGACAGGTTGGCAGCATGAGGGATTTGGACCGTATCCCATGGTGCCGTAGAAGAGTGTAAGAAACTCAGAATGGAAATAGAAGTGTCTAGGAAGCAGATCAGTGATCTAGACACCCAGATTAGGAAGGAGGTAGCAGAGAAGATCCTGTTGATACACAGTGTTAATGATGCCAAACAAAAGGTAGAGAGAATAGAGAAGGAAAATTTGAGATTGAGAGAACAGGTAAAAGAATTCCAAACCAAATTTAACCAAGCAAAACAAGCTGCTGACTTCATATTAGCACAACAAACTGAAGTAGTAGCCCAATTGGACCACACCACATGCCAGGCAAAAATTAAAGAATTAGAAAGCAGGCTAAATTTGAAAAGTACAGTAGTGGCCACAGTACACCCTTCCACTCTTGGAGAGGCCAGAGACCCCCCTCCCCTCAATAAAATGGAGACTGGTGACTTAACAAATCAAGTCAATCCCCCTAAGACAAAAGGTTTCCCTTTTACAGCCACTCTCATAGAAGCAAAACCCACACTTTCTATTAATGAGGCTTCCTGCATAGCACAGCTATTGGGACCTTTAAATTCGCAAACCTTTTTGCCATGGCTGATGCAAGTATCAAACTGTTGCCCCAGTGCAAAAGGTCCAGATCTCACCCAAATTGCCAGAATGTGTTTGGGCCCAGAGGATAGACAAATTTTGGAGTCAGCTATAATAGTTCGGGACCTCCTATCCAGAGACAGTTACTCCTGGATGAGAGAAATTGTTTCCCTTTTAAAGCCAGAAGAAACTCTCAGGGAGATGTACTATAAAGAAAGGCAAGCCAAGAATGAAATCCCAGAGAAATATGTTTCCAGAAAAATGTTCCTAGCCATTTTGTCTGGCGAAGTAACATGTGATGCCCAAGGACAAGCTATATGGGACAATGAGTCATTTTTGGCACAATTATATTTTGGATCCTACCCCCAATCCCAAAAGTGTTTGCAGCGTGAGGGAGTGTCATGCTTCCCACACTCCTGGAAATCCTTTTTCCAACCCCTGAAGAAGATCTCTGATAATTTCCGCAAGGTCTTAGCATGGAGACAAGAAAAGACCCTACAGCACAAACGACAAGCCAAGAAAAGCCCACTAAATAAAAAGCCCACTAAGTCTTCCCCCACTCCCCAAAGGGAAAAGGAAGCATCTGAAAGGAAGCATCCCACTTTTCATAGGGAAACCTTTTGGAGACCTCACTCCCCCCTTTCCCAGGAGCAACACAGAAGTCCTCCACACCAGGCTGAAAGTCTCCCCCTCTCTTCTGTTACAGTCCACAACAGGGCGTGGGCACAATCAAAAGACCCTAAGTCTCAGAAGCCCTCTCATCCATCCCAACCCCAGATCACATGGCATAGTAGACCCAGAAATACAGAAATAGGCACTCACCCACGTGGAAAGAATTGGAATGGAACAGGGTGATGTAGAAGACCAAGCCCTTGCCCCTCAGAAGAGATAGTGGAGTTAAGCAACACTGTCTCAGCTTCTTTTTCCCCTCACCCCAGAGATAGACAACACTGTCTTAACCCCAGCTTCCCCAGAGCTGAGAGCCCTCGAAAGGCACTCCTAGAAACTGCCCTTTAACTGCCCGGCTTCATTGCCAGAGAAAGATTGCAGATCCCATCATCCTGCAGGCTGTCCTTGTTTCATTTGGAAAGAAAAGAAATGGATTTCCTTGCCATCTCTGTAAAGTTTGCGACCCCATGCTTTAGAATTGGGAAGTAAAGATTGCATCCTGCATTCCTTGAACCCCTTTGGATTGAGAAATGGGCTGTTAAGGTTGCCTTTTTCTCACCACGATTGTGTCTGTGTGTTAATATTGGTCTCTTGTCCTTGTGCCCATAAGGCAAGTAGATAAGAGCTTTGAGTAGAAATTCCAAGTTGTGTAGAGTGATTTGAGAAGTTAAGAAGTAATTTGGTCCCAGGACAATAAGGAAGAATTAGGAAGGAAAAATAGCTTAGAAAAACTTGGGAGGGATAAGCCCCCCTTCTCTAGCCGCTTTGCAAAAGGACTCACTATTTTCTGTTGTTGGCACTCTGCATGTGCTCAGATGCCATGGATTGTTAAGTTCAGAGCTGCAATCTCAGGATTGGTTGCAGTGCCCCCTAGGTTTTTCCAACCCTTTCAACTACTTTAAAGTTCACTATGGGTAGTTGTCTCAAGCCCATTCCCCCTTGTGTGTTCGTTTATTTTATTTTATCCTTGAGGCATAGTTCTGTGTAGTTAATCATGTTTTAAGATACCTTGTGTTCCTCTAACTTTGGCAGAAACTCATGGTCTGTACTCTGCTTATGTTCAGAAGCTACTCTATTCTTTCCCATTAATGAGGACAGGTCCTCTAGACATTGATTTGAATCAAAACCAGTTGTTTGTATTTCTTTTCCTATCTCTAAGATGTGCGGTTAGGAATTTGTCCTTTTCAAGCTGAATGAAGGCATATAGGTTATTGCTGTGTATTCTGCCCCTTCAGTTCTTGGGGAGCACATGGCTTGGATCCAGAGTTTTCTCTGCTTCCATGTGCTTGGGGCTGCATGAGTTTTCAGCTGTTGTTTTCTTGTTTGCTCTCTTTACATGCTCAGAAGCCAATCCAGCGGCCCTAGCACACACACCCCCTATCTTTTCTAGGAATAATACCAGCTTTCCAGTCTTTCATTTGGAGTTTTGGGAGCAGTTTTGGCTTTTGCTCTGCATTGTTCAAGTCTAATGGCTAGAAAATAGACCTCTTGTGTTGTCCCCCATCAATTTGTGGTATAGGATTGCGCCATGTGTAAGGTCTTGTTGTATGTCTGCCAATTTGTGATTCACTTGATCTGTGTTTTGAGACTTCTTGTTTAGAAATTCAGTTTCTCCTTCTGGTTCAGTGGTCATTTTCCTGTCTCATGAGTGCACAAGAACTTATAGGGAAGAAAATTTTAGCATTTAATAAAGTTAAGACCTGTACTTAGTGGTACTTGGGAAACTAGATGTTCCAAGTTGCCAGCCACATGGAGAACTCTGGCATTGTCTGCCTGAGTCACCCTAGCAAAGAAAAAAGGCAGATTTAGTTCTCTTGAGAATCTGATTTACATAAGTCCCCAGGAATCAGACCAAGCCATTAAATCCCATTTTCCTCTTAATTGTTTGCTTAAGTGATTTGGAAACACCCAAAGATTGTGTGTTAGTCGGCCTGTTAATGTATCTTGGATCTGTGACTTTTTTTATATATGCTTATGCTGTTTTCACTCCTGCCTTGTCCCTTGAAGGAGAACAAGCATAGTCTATCTGTTTTTTTTTTCATGTTCCTTTATTCCCTTCTCACTTGCTGTGAGTGATACCAGTTCACCTCACAGCGCCCCCTGTATTTTCTAAGCTGCAACTGCTTCTGCTTCTGCTTCCTGCACTCTCTTTACATGCCCAGAGACTATTTGTTCAGAACACCCCATCTCTCCTTTGGATGTTACAACAGGTTTTGCATTGCTGAGTGAGCCAAGTTCTTTCTGCTCTAAAGTTGAAAGGCACAGTCTCTCAGCCTAGTCAGTTGGCAACCGATAATCATCACAACCCTCATCACTTTTCCTTCTTTTCCTTTCCTTTCCTCCATAGAAGGGGAAGACATGTGAGCCCTTTTGTTCTTTCTAGTTTCCCCTCCTAAACTTCCTTGTTCTTCCCTTGCTTTGCCATAATGCCACTTGGCGCCCCCTCTCAGCTTGTATGGCTTTCTGTACATGTTCAGAGGAAATAGGATCAAATCTGTTTTCTTGTTTGTCTGTTTTCAAATGTCTCTATTTTCTTTTGTTACCAGACAGTGTGACTAGTCACATACTCTCAGCCCAAACTCAGACTCAGCTTTGCTCTTTTCCAGATTGCTCTCTTACATCCTCCTCATCCTCAGCTTTAGGATATTGTCGTTGTTGTTTTTATTGTCATTGTTGTTGTTTTTGAGCAACCCAGTATTTTGTTGCTTGCTCCCTGCACCCATGTTTTAGGAATGTTTTGGTCTTTTGAATATGGTTGTTACCTGAATTCATGATACTGCAGAGAAAGGAAAGGATATAGGGATCTGTTAAGTTCTGTCTTTAGGGGCCAGCAGGCCTAGTGGCTACTGAAACCACCTGTGAGTTGTCTTTTGCTTTACTGTGTAGTGATCTGGAGATATTATTGTTGTTGTTTTTTCTGCTGATTCTTGATTAGGTAAAGATTTGTTTTGCATATGAGTTAAGTTAAGTGAGTGAGTTAAAAGAGAGGAAGGCTTTCCCTTCCTGCCTTTCGATCTTCTTTTTAGGTCTTGTGAGATTTTGGTGCAAGGTTTTTTTTTGTTAGCAGGGGGGGGAATGCCCCCATATTTTGCTTCTATTTGCCCCAGACCTAGACGCCTCTCTGTTTCCCTACAGGAACAAGAGATGGCACAACAAGCATGGATGCTTGGAGTTTTATTATTATGGATGGCTGCAAGGATTTGCGCTGACCTATATCCAACTCGATTCATCACAGACTGGCAATACAATATAGAGGCTAGATGCCATTGGGTCACCCCATATCCAGGAATGATGGAGGTAGTAGACTCCATGGGCAGTGCAAGGACATGGTTTGATCAGGGACTCCCTGTATTGTTGAAAACCTGGATCTATGTCACAAAAAGGAACACCCTAGCTTCCCAAGTATACATGTTCGGTCCCCAAGAACTCACATGGGTAGAGGCCGATGCAGGACCTCTCCCCCTTCAGGCAGAGAACTGGTGGAGGCATCGTTTTGATCCCCCTCACAGTAAAGTGCCCTCCTCCTTCCACACTGTTCTCACCATAGACTACCTGTGCCGCCCTACATGGGAATGGAGAACCAGGCTTTTCAGATGTAGCAACTTTATCTGCACCCCTACTAACTGCACCATCACCTGCAAACGCATGGTGTGCCCCGATATTCCTCCCGAATTCCCCACCATGATTCAAGAGCCTTCAATGTATATTGGCAACATAGTCATCAGAAGGGACATAGCCCTGTACGCCTATACGGAGATCCAGCCCATAGTGACAAATTTGAAGCTGAACCTGACCGCTGTAAATGTAGGACGGACTATCCCCACTTGTCGCCCCTATTTAAAGGCAGCATGGGCACAATGGGAACAATTGGAAAGTAAGTGGCATAATTTGACGCACCCGCTTTTCAGAAGCAAGCGAGACCTGGGAAGCACCCTATTAGGAGGATTCAGAACAGGGATAGGTGTTTTAAATGCAGTAGATACCGAAGTGATAGCCAATAAATTAGGACTAGTTGGATCTCGCACCAAAGAAGTAGGAGTGTCTATTGCCTCTGGACTAACTAATGTGGCCCAAGGTGTGGACATAATTGGACATCTGCTACCCCAATGGGTAGGCATCGAAAAGGAAATCATCATAGACATTGGCAACTCTCTAAAGTCAGGAATTTACAATCTCTCAATAGCTATCCAGTGCACCCAAATTCAGAGCAGCTTAATTGCATTTGCCTCTCAACTGATACAGGCTTCTTTAATGAGACTAATACACCCAGAGATCATGGTTCTGTTTAAGAAAAGATACCCTGACCCCTTTCAACATCCCACAGTTAGCAAAAGTCACTGGTGCATTATGGGAAGACATGGTACTCCACATAGGCATCTATCACGAAAAGATATGGGATCCTCAAACTGTTTACCCAGCATCCCACATAGGATTACCTCTGGCTGAAAGCAATACGACCTTGATGCCAGAACACATCTTACATTGGACTAATGGCACCCATTTGTATGATTTGGCTGGGTGTGTAAAAACGCAGCAATGGACCCATTGTTATGATGGTCTAATAGGAATCCCCATACAGGAAATCAAAACCCATATTGAAGTCCCCGTTCAAACCTCAGTCCTCGTCCAAATTAATACAGATTGCTTTTGTCTTAGAACCCCATGTGATCATGTTCTGTTGTTGCCCTTTGAATGCATTCTGGATATTAATAGGACCCTAGGAAATCCATGTTTCTGCAAGACCCATATCAGGGATTGTTTCGGAAAAGAGTTCTATCTACACGAGTTTGTAAAGACTTTCACTAGCGAGGCCCCTTACATGGTAGATCCAAAATTGTTAGAAGGTTTTCATTTGGAAGACGAATTGCAGATCTCAAAATGGTTGCGCCTGCTCACTAACTTGAGCCAAGCAGCCAAACAAGTAAAGCAATCAGAGGCCAAAATTAAGATTTCTGTTGACCTCAAAGCCCAGCAAATATTGGAAGTCACCCAGGAAATTGAAGATGTTTCTAAAAACACATGGTTTGGAAAATGGGACTGGTCTGCCACTGGCCAGGCAATTTTAAAACTTCTAACCAATCCCATAGCTATAATCCTGGCAATACAGATTGTCATGGTTGTAGGCGCTCTATGTCTTGCATGTTGGATTAGAAAGCAAGTGGCCCAGTTTTGTGCCCTTAGAAGCAGACTAGATCTCCCACAACCGCTGACCACTAGGCATCATCACCACTGCCATCCGCCCCGTTCCCTTTCTGAGTACCTCTGCCCTCTAGAGGACGAAGGTGGGAGAGAGAACCTCCTTGGTTAGGTGCAGTCATCCTCACTCGTAGTTGCTGCCCACACCCTCGCCCTTTCAGACTCGGGGGGGGGGAGAGTTTTTCCCCAGCCATCTTTTCCTTCAATAGGGGGATGGGAAAATAGCCCCCACCTCTTGGCAACAATAGCGAAGCCCCTAACGGGAGCCTCGCAGAGGGCAAGGTAGCCCACTCAAACAGACCCATCAGAATGTTTTAGACCTCCTTCCAAGTCACAGCTCCACATGGAGTCAGGGATTCACATCCCCTCTCCATTTTGCATCCATCCATTCCACCCCCATCTTTAGGAACGCCTTAGTTCCGCCGCCATAAGCACCTTTAGCCCAAACGGAATCGTGATCTGCACAATCCCCCAGCAGCCTTGGCCTTGATCCGACACGGCGAACTTTGCCTCATCCAACCATGTGCCCCCTTGTTCACAGAGCCAATAAGGAAGCCCTCACTCACGGTCCACCTGACACACCCGGACCTATCAAGACACCCCTGCAGTGTAGACCCAAGTTCACAAACCATCCAAAGACAGCGGGCGCTGAGACAGTGTGACTGCTACTGTTTCTCAGCCCAAAGTAGTTACAGAGATGGGCCTTAAGCCCTAGAGTTTTGCATGAAGCATGATAAGTGTTGGTGCTGTTATGTGTATGTATGTAAGGTGCTGTACGCCCTCCTTTGGTGATGGAATTTTCTTTTTGGGAAATGGTAATTTGGGCAGCTATCCCTGCTACATTGCGACTCTCCTGTTTAGCTTTGGCATAGCTGTAGCTTCTACCACGTCTCCCTGGAGACATGGGGGGGGGGGTGAAGCCCTGCCTTCTCTACTCTCTTTTCCACACCACTTTCCACTTCGCCTCCCACTCTCATGAGGAAGGTAAGCCTCCACCGCGATGGCGCCAGATCGCGCCACCAAGCCAATCCACCACCCGACCGCTGCTCAAGCCGTCCAAGGTCCACATCATCCCGGTTCCAGCCCAAAGCCTAGACGGAGCTCCCATCGCGCTGCCGCCACCCTCAGAAACCACCATCCAGCAGCCACCCACAAACAAGTCCCGGACGCCTGCCTGCATCGATGTCCGCATCTCAGACTATCAGCTCAAACCAACAGCCCCACCTAAAGACTGGTGCTCCCTCATCAAAATGCCATAATGGACAGTGCAATCCAAGAAGAACACTGCCCCCTCACTGGACTATTATCCGACGTGCACCCCCTCGTGCAAGATATCCCCTCACAGATGACACGTTCCACTGCCCGCATTATTATATTTTCCTGCTTGCTGCATGCATTGCCATTGCCTTTCCTTGTTATTATTGTGATGTATTGTGTGAATGGGTTCCAGAAATGTGTAGGGACCCCTTCCCATCCTCTCCTTCTATGGAAAAGTTGCCTCCGCCCACCAGCCACCTTGTCCCAAATTGACACCTCCAAATTGAAATACCAAAGGCCGAATTTGAAAGCCATCGACCCCCAACACATTTGCATGTATTGGTCTCAACAGCTTTCGGGGAGGGGGGGAATGTTAGCCAGAGCCCCTCAATTTTATTTTATTTTATTTTGTTTTATTTGGCTTTTAATATTTCAGTGGCCGCATGGTCAGGCAAGACTACATGGCATTTTAAAATTGAGAAATCTTTCTTCCCCCCTATGACCCCCTGCCTGTAGCCCTCCCTTCCTAGAGAATTGCAAATTCCTGAAATTCCTCTCAGGTGGCTATGACTCACTCATGCGAGGACCAAGAACACAATAAGCCAGCTAGGGCAAGGGAGTTGCCTGAAGAGAAAGGTGAATACAACCCAAGATTGGCTCTGCCTAAGACCATCAAGGTAACTAGGAAACAAATATCCCGCTTTGTCTGCATTCTCCACACCTCAATAGCTCTGAGACCAACCCCTTTGTCCAATCTAGCTAGACAGGAAGACCCACAATAGATAATCCCATCATGGCCTTTGTGTGATTGTTACAGAATAGCCTAGAGGAGAGATTTTGGGTATATAAGGACCATCCCAGGTCCACTCAGTGCTGCCATTTTTGGGTGCATGCTGAAATCACTGTCCTTCTGCTGCCCTAAAGTGCGCCCACGACCCTCATCCCTGCTGGTCATGCCATTCATCGAACCCAACCATCGCCGCAGACCCAAAGACACAGGAGCGTCGGGCATAGGTAACTGTTCCATCCCTTCCCCCTGGACTCTCTTTCTCTCTGAGCCATTCCAGTCTCCTTCCTTTTCTCCTTTAGTGTGCGAGTGTGTGTGTGTTGATGCTAATATTGTTAATAAATATTTGGGAATTGTAGTTCTACGTCTCAGCGCCTTCCTTAACCAATATCCATCCTTCTGTATACATTTGGTGAAGATCCCTGGGCATAAGTTAGGAGTGCCCTCTCGTAATTTGAGCTAATTATAAATTCCCCTGAAGAGCATTTATCCTAACGTTACTCAGCTCTTTGAAAATTTGAGGCAAGAGAGATGGTTTGGATTTTTCTGAATCCATTTTGTCCCACTCCCACAACTATATAAACCCTCCCCCTATGAAGCTGGAGCTTTGTCTAAGATTCCAGAGCGATGCTGGTGTGTTTACTTGGGCGTGGTTACTTGGGCGCAGGCCCTCCCAGCGGGGTATTCTGTTAATAAGCAAGTGAGGGGGAGTGGGCAGGGGTGGTGGAGTGGCTCTGGTTCATAAGAACAACCTGACTTTGACCAGGATACCTGTCTGGAATACAGTCCACTTCAAGCGTATGTACCTTAGCCTGAGGACCTGGGATAGTTTGGGGATTCTGCTAGTCTACCGATCACCCCGTTGTCTAGAAGACTCCCTAACTGAGCTGACACAGCTGGTCTCGGAGCTGCTGTTGGAGTTCCCCCGACTTTTAGTTCTGGGGGAGTTCAACATCACGCTCGAGACCAGCTTAACAGGCACAGCTCGGGAGTTCATGGAAACCATGACTAACATGGGCCTATCCCAATTGGTCATTGGGCTCACACATTGTGCAAGTCATACACTCGATGCGGTCTTTAGTGCAGAACAGGAATATCCGTGGGCAGAGGTGATCAATATCACTGCCTTGTCATGGACGGATCATTTCCTGGTCAAGGTGGAACTAAGAACATCTATCCGCCCCTCCGGGGGTGGGGGACCCATTAGAATGGTCCACCCTTGAAGGCTGATGGATCCAATTGGATTCCAGAAAGCCTTGGAGGGTATAATGGTTGGAAATGCCGGTGACCCTGTTGAAGCTCTGGTTAACACTTGGAACTTCGACCTTACCAGGGCTATCAACATGATCGCTCCCAAGCATCCTTGCCGACCCGCTTCTAACTGTAAGCCATGGTATACATCAGAGCTCAGGAAAATGAAGCAGGCTGGACAATGACTAGAGCGCAACTGGCAAAAAACTCTATTCTCATCTCACAAGACTTGCCATAGGAACTCTCTTTGGTCCTATCAGGAAGCAATACGTGCAGTGCAGAGATGCTTCTCCTCTGCACATATTGCATCTGCAGAGTCCCGTCCAGCTGAGCTATTTAGGGTGGTGAGGAAACTGATGCAGGTACCCCTGCACAGAACCCTTTACTTAACCCGACAACGGCCTGCTGTGACACATTTAACAACTTCTACACAGATAAAATCTCTCAAATAAGAGCCGACTTATATGCCAGTATTGTAACAGAAACAATGGCCGAGGTGTCCAGCAACTCCGTTGATGAGATTATCCTGGATCAGCTTCAATCTGTGAGTACCAATGATGTGGACAAGCTCTCTGGTAGAGTGAGGAAAACAACCTGCCCTCTCAATCCTTGCCCATCATGGCTGGCCATCTGGTGGGGGGATGCATTGAGGAGGTTCCTTACAGACATTATCAATGCATCCTTCAATATTCCATCTTGTCTGAAGGAAGTGGCTGTTAGGCCGCTTCTGAAAAAACCTTCCCTAGACCCCCTGGATACGAACAACTACAGGCCAGTCTCTTTATTACCATTCTTGAGCAAGGTTATCAAGAGGGCAGCTGCTCTTCAACTCCAAGCTGTCTTGGATGAAACCGATTATCTAGACCCATTTCAACTGGATTTGGGGTTGAGACTGCCATGGTTGCCTTGACTGACAATCTGCATCTGAGCATCGACAGGGGTAGTGTGACCCTGTTGGTGCTTTTAGACCTCTCAGCAGCTTTCGGCACGATAGACCATAACATCCTCTTGGGTCGCCTGAGGGGGCTGGGAATAGGAGGCACTGTGCTCCAGTGGTTCCATTCCTTCCTCTTGGGCAGATCCCAGAGGGTGCTGCTTGGGGACAGTTGCTCCAGTAAAAGGGAGCTCACCTGTGGTGTGCCACAGGGTGCTATTCTGTCCCCAGTGTTATTTAACATCTATATGAAGCTGCTGGGTGAGATCATTCAGAGTTATGGAGCTGGGTGTTATCAATATGCTGATGACACCCAAATCTATTTCTACATGTCTCGTTTGTCAGTCTCAAATTCTAATGATGTCTCCTCTCTCAATGAATGTCTTCGGGCAGTAATGGGCTGGATGAGGAAAAACAGATTGAGACTGAATCCAGACAAAATGGAGGTGCTCACGGTAGCGGCCCCGAAACCAAGAATTGAGCTGCAACCTCCAGTCCTGGACGGGGTCACAGTCTCCATCAAGGACTGTGTTTGCAGTCTGGGGTGCTCCTTGACTCATCGCTCCTGATGACGAATCAGGTATACATGACAGTCAGGAGCATCTGTTATCAGCTTCGGCTGATGCGCCAGCTGTGCCCTTTGTGCACTCACTGGTAACCTCCCGTCTAGATTTTTGTAATGCGCTCTACATGGGGCTACCCTCATGCTTGGTTCAGAAACAGCAATTAGTACAGATCATGGCAACCAGAGTAATATCCGGAACATCTAGGAGGGACCATATTACTCCGGTTCTAAAGTCCCTCCACTGGCTGCCTATTAGTTTCAGAACCCAGTACAAGGTGTTGGTTATCACCTTTAAAGCCCTAAATGGCTTGGGTCCAAACTGTTTTCGGGATTGCCTTCTCCCTTATAATCCTCCCTGCGCACTCCAGTCCTCTGGGAGGAGTTTACTCCAGCCACAAAAATCTAGGCTCTCGACCACCTCCCAGAGGGCATTTTCCATCATCTCCCCCAGATTATGGAATGGCCTGCTGGATGAGATCCGTCTGCTTACATCCTTAGACAGCTTTAAAAAGGCTGTCAAGACGGATCTCTTCCAGCAAGCCTTCCCAGAATAGATATCCTGGCCTCAGAAATCATCTTAGGAGACTCCTCCAGGAACCTTAGTAGCTATGTACAAGATCAGGAGTAGGCAACCTTTCCCCTTTAAGGGCTGAGGGACTTCAGCTCCCAGAATCCCAGGAGCTATTGGCCAACATGGGACTATTGGCCAACAGGGCTGAGGCTTCTGGGAGCTGAAGTCCCTCGGCCCTTAAAGGGGAAAGGTTGCCTACCCTTGTACAAGATACTGCCACTTTCTATTGATTAATGCTGCCTGTATAATGTGGTTCAGGGGTAGGCAAGCTTTCCCCTTTAAGGGCCGAGGGACTTCAGCTCCCAGAACCCCAGGAGCTATTGGCCAACATGGGATTATTGGCCAACATGGCTGAGGCTTCTGGGAGCTGAAGTCCCTCAGCCCTTAAAGGGGAAATGTTGCCTACCCCTGATGTGGTTTGTATAGTTGTATAATGTTGTTGACCAGTTGGTCAGTTTTAATTTGTACGGTTTTAATCTTTATTGGATTTAATGCTTTTTTAAGGGGGGGGGGGAGGGTATTGGGGTTTGATTGCATTATGTATCTTTTACACTGATAGCCACCCCGATTCCTCTCAGAGGGGTGGGATACAAATAAAAAATTTTATTATTATTTTTATTATTTGTGAAGGCGAGGAGAAATGGATGTAGCCCTCCTTAGAACAGTACCCCACCTTCCTAGGCTTTGATAGGTAGACGATGGGAAGCTCTAATCTTGGAACAGTAGAAATTATGGTGTGGCATAAATTTACATTGAAAACTAAGTTTATTCCCTAATAAAAGGATGCAGGCCTTACATTTATATCTGTAATATGCATAAGACAGCTTCCTCTCATTGTCCCTTCCAGCCATTGTGAATATTTCTGAAGTAGTTCCATGCCCATATGATCAAAATTCTGAATGAATTGAGAAAGAGGAAAAGACATGTAGAGAGTTTGACAGTGGATGCTGAATTCACATCCCTCCCATGCCCCAACATATACTGGGATTTAAAGTAACTCCAAGCAAGGCTGGGATATGTAGGTCTGTGAAGTATTTAAAATTATCTACAGAGAGTTTTGATGCTTCATCAAACTACAAACCCCAAAACTCCATAGAATGCCACCATGGAAGTTATAAGACATATCAAACTGTTATAATTACATAGTGTAAAAGGGTCAAAGTAAGCAATAAAGGATAGACTAATTGCCCATGAAGAAACAAACTACCCCTACGCTAATCTACTTTTTAATAGTCCTTGCAACAAGGCAGCAACTCTTTTTTAAAATTTCTTGCATTTAGAGAAATGTGCAAAAATTGGTCTTTCAAAAATGTAAATTGTCTGCTTGTCTTTAAAAACAATCCTCATCACCTTACAGGAAAGATGCAGAGAAAAAGTAGATTCTTGTTTAGTGTACAAAAATGAAACAATAGCTGTGGGATAGACTAATAATCTCATCTGGTATAAGGCAGCATCTAATCTTCCTGTTCTCTAATTCTGAGGAAACAATCACCAGATAACCAGTTTACTACAACATACTTACAATAGTCTAAAAACTATTTTCAACTGTCTTTGAACAGTGTCAACACATACATGATGCCTTACAATGTACTGTTGTAATTTTTCATTATCCACACCCTTCTGTCATTCAGCTGAAGTTTCTGATGAAATTCATTGTGGTTTGTCTCTTTCTTCCTGCCCCACCAGCTCCATTTCTAACTATTCACCATAAACTTGATGAAGGGCACTGTGTTCTTCTAAAGAATATCTTAGTAGAATGCATATTGAAGGGGGAAGGCTAAATTGAAGCTGAAGAATTAATTTGTTCCTCTCTCAGTGTGTGTGGGAAAATTAATGGAGAAATTCATTTTTGTATTAATAGAATTTATGCACTTATTCCTTTGGAATACTAAAATGAGAATAGATTCCCCAGAACACCAGGATGAAATTTATATGACAGCAGCCTTAGGAGTGAAGTGGAACTAACATGAAAGTATTTGAGTCAAATCTAAAAAGTCCAGATTTTGGAGTAAATCCTACTCCAAAATTTCATCTCAACATACCGAATTCCTTGCATTTTTTCAATGAACCTAGAACTTCTATGAAGATTTGTTTATAAATTGATTTATATTGGGCTGAAGACAGATATAATCTGCCACAATCAAATTCATTTACAGCACAATCCTCTATATGCAAAGTCAGTCTGAAGTAAGCCCCAGTAAGCCCAAGGAGGCTTATTCTCAGATAAGTATATATGGGATTGCACCCTTACCTTTATTATTATTATTGAAGAAAACATATACCTTTTCAATAGTTTTGCACCACTCAAAATGAGTTACAATTAAAAATAAAATACTCCCCAATGCCTTGTGATCCAGTCTGGATCTGACAGCAGACATTGAAGAGGATAAGACAGAATGTTTAGCACATTTTTTAGAAGAGATGCTTACTCAAGTATTGAAATGCATATGTTTGTCATAGTATGTGATTGCCATCACCTATGTATGTTGCATTTAGCATGCTTTGTTTTGTGATTAGTAGTTGAAAGTAAACAAAGGATTAATTGGTAAATCTGATTACTGAGACATGCTTCTCTGAGGAAATTGCATCAGGAAAGCAAAAACAGGCTTATGTAAGGTAATATGCATTCCACTTAGTATATCATGAGATATAATATACCATTATACTGATTTATTCTGTGCTTGGAAACACCTGTTCAAGAGAATCTATTGCATTTCCCAAAAAAAGAGTGCTGAGAGATGAAAATTGCCCATTCAAAGGTACGGTAAGAAAAAAATAGCATAAAGTATGTCTGTTAGATATTAAATTAAGGTGTGAAAAAAGGACAAAATAAAGCAGCCTCCAGCCACTTTGAAGGCAGGATGTTTTTATGCCACAGGCTTCCAAAGTGGGTGGAAACCAAATTGAAGCCACATTCCAGGGCTAAAAACCAGAGCAAAAAGAAGCCAGTTTAGCCTGGAAAATGTGCATCTTCATGTCTGCATATAAATGCTCTGACATGAGTTCAGGGCTTCAGTAAAAAAAATAAAAAATGACAGTATGACAACTCCAATGGATGCAATTACAATATACACAATAAGATAGTCTAACAGGGGAGTGTGGGGTAAAGGGGGATGAAACAGGCATGTGTGGGGGCCACCATGATTTGCCAATTTAGTACTCGCCCACTGATGCATCATTGCACTGTACAGGCAGAGCATTACATGTGCAACTGTATGGCCAATCAAAGGGGTGGCCATGCAATGGAATGGTACCTGGGCAGACATGGGAGGTACTTGGAAATTGCAGGCATGTGTTTGTGTGATAGTGCACACATATTATGGGGATGCAACAAAAAAATTAACCAGCAGCATGGCTTGACGTCATGCCGTGTGGTCAGGCCATGCATATTCAGACTGCTTTGAGAGCTAGCCATGCAGACAACATGGTTTCAACCTGCTTTCAGAAAAAAGCAGGATCAAGCTACTTTTTCCTGCTCATCTGCCCCAACCCTAACTAAAGTTCTGTTTAGGCTTTCAGTTACAGGGAGGAGTGACCATGCAAAGATACCAGGATATTCATCACTCACAATATATACAGGTCTAATTCCTTTTCCCCAGTAATAACACCCCAGTTAATTCATTATCTGTATTGGAGGTAAGTATCCAAATGGCTCCTCTCAGGGCCCCAAATGCTATTCCAGAATGATGGTTATGAATTGAGGTATGGCAAGTATCCCTGTTATATTTGAGAGGGTGGATAGTACTGCACAATCCCATTGATTTCTTCATGTTTCTGGAATTCAGATTTGCTAAATACTTGAATAGGGCTAGCACATGAATACATGAGCTATCAACATAATTTAAAACATTTTTTTAATTTTATTAAATTTTAAATTACAAAAGATGAGAAATCATAAAGTACAATTTGCGGAAATAAATTGCAATTATAAAATACATTAAAGAATATCCTTTTCTCTGCTTTTTACTTTCCCAGATATGTAAAAATTGTTGGTGTGTGGATGATGAATGTTGTAGTGATGCCCTTTGGCACCCAGCAGAGTCTGCAGGACAAGCTGGCTGCTGTGATCCACAGCCACTGTGTAGATTCGTCATGAACTGGCTCAGCTTATATTTATATAAAAATATAATACTTCTATGAAATTACACAGTTTTTGGAACATAAAAAGATTATCAAAATAAATCCCAAACATGAATTCTTGTAATTGTTAACTTTAGTCTTAAATTCTTAAAGTGATTATTATGTAGCTAACTTAACATTTAGTCCAATATTTGTCATAATAATTTTTAAATTTCACCCAGTCTGTGTCTATCACTTCAGTATTTTTCCCTTCTAGCATTTTTGTAAGTCTATCTAATTCTATATTGTCCATTGATCTGAGAAGCCATTCCTCTGTTGTAGGAACAACATCAGTTTTCCAATTTTGGGCTAAGAGTATTCTTGCGGAGGTGATTAGATATAACATAGTTTTCCAATGTTTTCTTACGTCAGTATTTGGTATTTTGTTAGTCATGTTAAGGAGGTAAATTTCTGACAGAATTGGAAATTTAATATTATAGATATTTTTGGATTTCTTCATGTATATTATCCCAGAAATTTCTAATTACCAGGCATTGCCACCACATGTGGAACCAGTCTCCTTTCATTTTTTTGCACTTCCAGCATAGGTTTTCTTTATTTTTATAAATTTTTGCGAGTTTGGCAGGAGTAAGATGCCATCTAAATGCCATTTTTAGATAGTTCTCTCTGACATTTTGGCATCTAGTGAATTGTAGTCTTTTTTCTTGAGATCTCCCAGCTTTCCAAATCTATTGGTCTGCCAATATCTTTGGCCCACTGAATCATGGTTTCTTTGATGACATCCTGTTCTTGGTGTCTGTGCAAGAGCACCTTATACATTTTTGCTGGGTTTTTTTTCTACCTTTCCTTCCAGAATTGCATCAATTTCATTTTTTCCTAGCTCAAATTCGTATTCCTTTTTATCTTTTTGATACCTTTCTGTCAATTGGAAGTAAATTAATCAATATTTGTTGTGTTCAAATTCTTGTATTTCCTCTGCCTTTTTCATTACGTATTGTTGTTGGTTATCTTTTTTCAAAATATCTCTGTATCTCAGCCACCCTCTTTTCAATTTAGTTCTATCCATTAAAGCTTCTTGAGGGGATAGCCAGCCTGGGATCTTATTGTAGAATATTGGTCTTATTTTCTTGCAAACTTTTAAGATGGATTTCTGGACAAAATGATGTTCAAAATTTGAATGAACTTGATCTTTCCCGTACCAAAGGTAGGCATGCCAGCCAAAACGCAGGTTGAAACCTTCAAGGTTTAATAGCTTCTGATTTCTTAAATTAATCCAGTCAGATAGGTATGTTAATACATTTGCTTGATAATATAAATAAAGGTCTGGCATGTTACATCCTCCGTTCAGGTTTGTATCTGTTAGTGTTTTCCACCTTACTCTGGGCCTTTTTCCTTCCCAAAGGAATTTTTTAAGTTCCTTGTTCCAGAAATGGAATGGCTTGTTATTTGTTATAATTGGGAGGGTTGAAAAAAGAAAGTTAAATTTTGGAAGTACAGACATTTTGATAGCCGCTATTTTCCCTAGAAAAGAGAGCTTTAACTTAATCCATTTGTTCAAATCATTTTGGATGTTCTTCCACATACTACAGTAGCTGTTATTGTATAGTTCTGTGTTTTTGTTGGTGATCCATATGCCAAGGTATTTGGCTTTTTTAACTATTTTACAATAAGATTTTTCTTGTAATTGATTTTCCTCCAAAGTGTTCATATTTTTTGTTATGAATACTGACTTGTTTTTGTTGATTTTAAAGCCAGCAATTATTCCAAAGTCAGTAAGTGTTTTCATTAGTTTTCCTATGCATAACAAAGGATTTTCTAATATTATTGCTACATCAGCAGCATATGCTCTTAATTAATATTCTTTGCCTTTGATTTTTGTTCTTGTGATCTCTGGGTCGGATCTTATTTTATTGAATAATGTTTCCAGTACAATGATGAAAAGAAGGGGGGACAAGGGGCAACCTTGCCTGGTGCCTTTTTGAACAGAGATCGGTAAAGTTCTTTCCCCGTTAATCATTATGTATGCGAACTGTTCTTTGTATATACTTTTAATCCATTGCAGGAATTTATCTCCAACCTTTATTTTTTCCAGTACAGCCAACATACAATCCCATTTCAGGTTATCAAAAGCTTTTTCAGCATCCAGTAGGAATAATGCGAACTTTTTTGTTATTGTTGTTTTTCATAGTATTCCCCTAGATCTAACACAATTCTTATGTTGTCCTTTAACTGTCTAGAGGGGAGGAATCTGACTTGGTCTTCATTAATCACTTCTTTCAACACTTCTTTTAATCTGTTAGTCAATATTGATGTACAAATTTTATAATCTGTGTTGAGTAGTGATATGGGTCGATAATGATCCATTTTTCTTTTTTCTTTTCCTTCTTTATGAATTAAGACTATATTTGCATACTTCCACGATTCTGGGACACCCTCTTTTATAGCATTTAGCACATTTTTGAGTGGTTTTTTGATGACATCTGCGACCTTTTTGTAGAAGATAGACGTAAAGCCATCTGGGCCTGGGGCTTTGTCAATTTTTAAGTTTTGTATTAACTATCTCTTCCTCTGAAATTTCCTTATTAAGTGTTTCAGCCCATTTGTCTGGTATTCGGAGTTTTATTTCATTTTTAAGGAAATTTTGTAATAAAGTCTCCTCATATTCCGATCGTGCAGGTTGTTTATATAAATGGGAGTAGAACTCTGTAAATTTCTTTTTTATTTCTTTTTGCAATGTTATTTTACCATCTATTTGAATTTTATCTATTATTTTATGTTCTCTTTTTCTCTTAAGTTGTGTAGCTAACCATTTCCCACATTTGTTTGCTGTTTCAAAGTATTTTTGTCATGCTTCCTTCAATTTTTTATTTACTTGAGTTGTTATCTCTTCCTGAAGGTTTTTTTGTAATATTTTTAATTGCATTTTGATTTCTTTTGAGTTTGGGTTCACAAATAATTTAAAATTATTTAAAACAATAATTTTAAACAATTGGCTTCACCTTAATTGTATTTATTCTTTTTTCCAATATTGCGTGAAGCAGTAGTATACAGGTATTATACACTTTGTATCTGGCTTGCCTGAGTTCCAGGGTAACTACTGGTTCTTTGTGTGATATATATATATATATATATATATATATATATATATATATATATATAAATCTTTGAAAAGAGAAGTTTGATTTTCATTCATTTCATTGAAGTGCAAAGCTTCCCCAAACTGCTTTGTGATCTCTCTGTGAAAGTGTACATGACTCAGACAGAAATAAAAAAAAAATACACCACTGTATTCTACAGAGGAAACTAATTAAGAGAAAGACATTCACACAATTGTTTCATGCAGAGTGGGTATATTCTGCTTTAGTCAAAAAACATAGGGGGGTTGCAGACTGCCAGAAATAGTGTGAATTCAGTCCACTTTTAGGGTTAGGGTTAGTGCTAGGGAATCATGGGAACTGTTATTTTTCTGAGACATTGAGCCTTCTCTGTCAGACAACTCTGCTGCCACAATAAAATACAGTTCCCATGGTTCCCTAACTCTAACCCTAACCCTAAAAGTGGACTGAATTCACACTATTTCTGGCAGTCTGCAACCCCCCATAGTTAAGTTTCCTTTTTTTTCCAGATTTATTATGCTAGTCTTGTAGTGCTGTGTTTGGTCACTGATAAAGAGACTTTTGATCAATATAAATTTGATTTTGTAATATATATATATTTCTGAAAGTACCAGAAACAGAGATGTTTTTAAAAGACACAATATCCAAGTGTGCTACTTTATGTTGTTGTTGTCTTAAAATGTGTTATTTTATTTTGTTATTTCAGCAAGATCCAGTATAGTATTCATTTTCTTTAATTTTAGTTTATGTAATAAAAGAAGGTTGAGGCAGTTTGAGGCCCAAGTGCCATGTGACCAATCATTGATCTCAGATTCTACCAACTTAGCAGTTCAAATGCATGCAAAAGTTCAATTAGATAAATAGGTAGCATTTTGGTGGGAAGGTAAAAATGTTCCATGCAGTCATGCTGGCCACAGGACCACAAAGTCACCCTTGACAATGCTGGATCCCTCAGCTTAGTAATGGAGATAAGCATTGCCTCCTATAATTGGACTCAAATAGACAATCTTGTCAAAGGGGAAACCTTTACCTTTTAATAAAGGAACTGATATAATGTTCATTTTCTTTTCCTCTCTAGCTCTCTTTTTGTCTACATAGGTTTTTGTTAAAGTGCATTTCTATCTTCTGCTTTTCCTATCTTATGCTTTAGATCAGAATGATATAAGTTTCTTACTCTGAAAGAACATCATCAATACCAATGGGATAGTATTTTTCTTAAATCAGTAACTGGAGGCTTTCAACATTATTACTCAAATTCCATGCTCACCAAGGATTTAACTTAACAAATAATGTTTTACCAAAGCCACTTGTTTCATTCAGTTTGCAATTAACTTACATAAAACATTCTTAAATCAACCAGGCAGGCTGAGAATTCCTGCCTCAAAGCCCACCAAAATAAATGGAAGTATAACCATTAAGTACACATATATCTATAAGAAGAAATGTAATGGTCTTTGGTGTTTGTATAATTGTAATTTGGTGTCCATATAATAGTAATAAGAGAAATAACACATTAAAACAGTACATTTTCCTCCTCCAGTTTAAGATGACTTCAAATTTCTGTTAATATGCATTTTATCTAGTCAGGGCCATGTGGCATTCAGTTTAATGTCTCAGTAAAACACTTATGGTCATTGCTTAACAAGTCTACTCAGAGGTAAATCTCAGAGTGATCAATGGGGCTTTCCTCTAGGAACTGTGCAAAGAATTTCAAATTAAATGTATTTCAAGATATTAATAGGTATCTTATAGCTTTCTACAGAACATCTTTGTATTTCATGAATGTAGATAGCCTCATTATTTGTTAAGTGCCATGGGCAGGATACATCAGGAAAGTCCAAGAATGTATTTGAAACATTTTACTAATTCTTCAAAGATCATCTGAGCATTTTAATGAGGATTCTACTGCCACACATTGGCATGCATTAAAATAAATCTAGGAGAATAATGAATATGGGTCCAATTTTGAAACTAATCATTCTGGAAAGGATCTGCTTTAAAATCAAATTGAATTCTGCTACACAATCCAATCTTCCATTTTTCACATTAGCAAAATTTTCTTCTCACTAATGAAATGTAGTTCTACTTTATTAAAACAAGAATGTAGTGTTTGCAAAACAGCTTTCATGTTAGAGATCCATTATTCATTTTTGCATACCTATTTATTGTTGAAAACTCAAACTAGTTAAAGTGTGGAACTGGATTAACTGAGTAACATAGGGTTCAACTGCTATGTTTTTGCAGAAAGATGGTATAAAATATGAAAAATAAATAAATTCATACATGAAATATACCATAAAGACAGTATTTTCCCTTTAATGAATAACTGTAATTCTTACAACTACATCTCCACCTGTTTTTCAAACACTATGCTCTGTATGTATAAAGTTCTATTTTACCAAATGTTATGGAAATGCATTACATAAAACTAGTAGTAGAAGTATATTTTAATTGTGTGTATTAATATGAATTAATTGTGTTTCTTTAGTGTGTTGAAAAGGAACACCATATTCATGAAACTCCAGTAGATTTCATCAGAAGTCCCTTTGACTCCATGTAAAATTGATCATGTGCCTAACTAATTATTTTGTGCATGTTCCAACCTTGTGTTGATTTAGAAAAATGTGCATGAAGTTTTCTGTGTACGAAATAATTTTTGATATTTCAGAGAACATTGGAAGTGGATTACATACCAATAAACATGAAAAATAATGCATATGGTTAGAACTAGGCTTGTTCACAGTATAATACAGTTGTAAGGGACCACAAGGACCATTGAGACCAACCCTCTGCTATGTAGGAATACACAACTCCTAAAGGCTGCCCATCCAACATGTTAAAAAACCTCCAGAAGGAGAGTCTACCATCCTCCAATACAGTCTTTTTCCTTGCTGAATAGCTTTTACTATCAGAAAACTCTTCCTGTTTAGATGGAATCTTTTTTCTTATCATTTGAAGCCATTGCTTTATGTATTAGTGGAACAGAACAAGCTCTGTCTTCTACATAACATATCTCCAGATATTTAAAAATTATGTCAGTTCTCAGTCTTCTCCAAGCTAAACATACCCAGCTACCTAAGCTGTTCCTCATAGGGCTTACTTTCCAGACCTTTTACCATTTTGCTCACCCTTCTTTGGACATGGTCCAGAAAACTTGTATTTAGAGTAGATCCACTGAAAGCTATAAATCAGGGGTAGGCAACCTTTCCCCTTTAAGGGCCAAGGGACTTCAGCTCCCAGAAGCCTCAGCCCTGATGGCCAATAGTCCCATGTTGGCCAATAGCTCCTGGGATTCTGGGAGCTGAAGTCCCTCAGCCCTTAAAGGGGAAAGGTTGCCTACCCTTGCTACAAATACACTAAGTCCAATTGATTTAAATGTTTCTGCCATGACTAAGAACATGATCCTAACATTCCAAGATGCCTGAGGGACAGTTACAACTGTGCAGGATCTAAACCTTTCTCAGACTAGTGAGATGATCACATGTGACTTTTAAACTGTGATTCCCTTGGGAAGGAAGCAGCATCAGTGATGCTGACTGCACAACGCCACTTCCATCCCACAGCTGCCCATCCCTCAACCATCCCTTTTCATTCATGGGGGAAACCTGTGAATGAACTGCCAATCACAGAATGCCCCAGGTGTGAAAAAGCCATTCATGGGACATTCATGCAATTGGTAGTCATGTGGAATCAGTGTCCCTTTCTCCCATTTTCCCCCTCCCCCTTGCTATTTTTTTAAAAAATAATTCCCTGTTTTTTGCACCATTCCAGAGTTCTGCAGCCTTCAAAATTTTCAAAATGTTTTTAAAAAGTTTAAATTGGGACTGCAGCAGTCCAGAATTGCATGAAAAAGTTGAAAAAAAAACATTAGGCATTCTGGATAAAGCACAAGGGCGGGAGAGTGAAGAGAACAGGAAGAGAGCATGATGGGAGCAGCAGCTCCTGTCATGCAAACAAAAGGCAATGTAATAGTGGCAGCAATCAAATCGGTACGTTGCTGTTGACTTTTGGAAATTATTTTAGACTATTTTCACTCTGGCCTAACCTTATACCAGCCTGCCTGTCTCTGGGTTGGAAGGAGTGTGGATAAGACTTAGGGCCTCGGCAGACGACTAATACAGACGACTTCCTCTTCCCGAGGTTGCCCTCGGAGCAGCTGGCCCTCCGCACGGCCGGTGCTCCCAGGGCAACCTCCCGCCGCAGCGTCCGGACACGCTGCGGCGGAAAAGTCAAGGAAAGTGCGCCCTACGCGTTTAGGGTGCACTTTCCCTGATTTCTGAAAGGAGCGCTATTTTTGCGCTCCTTTCAGGGACGCCACCGGAGCGCCATGGTGCGGAGGCTGCGGTCCCGCAGTGCTCCATCCCAGGGCGTCCCCGATGCCCTGGTGTGCTTCCTCCCATAGTTTGGCTCATTGCTCACCCCATCCCTTCATCATCTTTTAAAAATATTTTTATTTATTTGTTTGTTTGTTTGTTTGTTTGGCTCTGGCTCTTCTGACAGAAGATCTTAGCCAGCAGCACTGTTTTTATGACAAAAGGGAATTTATCTTGTAGTCTTTTTTAATGCCATGCTATAGTTTTTTCATGTTACTTATCTCCAACTGATCTCATTTTGTCAAGTTTGGAGAATGATGCTTCTAGATCCCCACTGAAAGTGTGACTAAATAAATATCATTACTGATTTTTGTCAACACACCACTCTAGGAAAGGCTTGTAGTAATTAGTAACTTTACATAATAGTTTATTTTCATTTTGTAATCCCATTACAGAAAACATTCCTCTTTCTATATTCTTTTATCTTTCATATGCCTTCATGCATAGCACAGCACCACACTGTGCACTGAAAGATAATTGGTAGAATTATAATTATGTTTTTATAATTTAATTTCTACCAACAAATACTTCTTGGAAGTACCTTCCAACATTCTATATAAGCATATATGTGATTCAGCTTCTTGGACAACATTCTTTATGGACAACCTTACCTAAGAACTTCATTTGAAATGAGAAACATTATTGTTTGTGATAACAATTTAGGGTTTGAGCCAGCCTAGTTAAGACTGTTGCATGCAATGTTCCAACCAGTATATGTGAGAATGAAGGTTTAAAAAGAAAGAGAAAAAGGAAAGAAAGATGCATCAGAATATTCAGTATTATTATACGCTACCCAGCCCACTACCATGACTAGTAAGAATTTAAGAGGTCTGTGCATATCTGGATTTGGTTTCCTTTGAAGGATAGATTGATGGATACATATGCCACTTTTGCAATGTTCAGAAATATAGATGAGTGAGGAAAACCTGAAGCATATCCTGTATCCCACACCAACTTTACTGAGGGGGACATCAATCCATCTCTTGTTTTGTTTTTCCCAAAACAGCTTCAGAATGTTTCCCTATTTTCTCTCTCATATTTCTTATTATGATATATCATTTTTACTTTCTCATTTCTTCTTTACAGAAAGATTCGCATATCTTCAGCCGCCCCTTCTGTCAGACATGTTGTGTTACCTATCTCAAACTTCTGAGTATTTTGTCCTGCCTTCAGAATATTCCAGAGACATTTCAATGTAAAAAGTGTTTTTCAACCATCAGGTGTTAAACTGGCATATTCAACTGCCCAAACAAATGATAAAAAACACCCTCTTCATCATAAAACATTGCATTAAGAGCTTGTTGACTCAAGCTCAGTAGTAGAATGAGGTTGAAGTACACCCCTCAACTGATACATACCTTAGGTAATATGTATATAGTATGGTATTCCTTGCTATGGTTAGTTCCAGCTTCATCATTTCCTTTGATGAAGGATTATACATATAGCCAGTGTCAGAATGGTGGAGGAATTAAGTTGCCCACTTGAATATATAATTGTATATAATTGTAGCCTATATATACAATTTCAAACCGTGTCAACGAGGAGGAAAAATGGGAGGTGTCTCAAGAAACCAGGATGGATGACTAAGGAACTTGCAACTGAACTATGTTTTAAATGGAACATGTATAAGAAATGGAAAAATGGGGAAATCACCAAAGAGGAATTCAAACAAATAGCTAGCACGTGTAGGGGTAAAGTCAGAAAAAATAAAGCGCAGAATGAACTCAGACTTGCTAGAGAGATTAAGAACAATAAAAAGGGCTTTTTTGGGTATGTCAGCAGCAAAAGGAAAAAGAAGGAAATGGTAGGGCCACTGTGTGGAGAAGATGGCAAAAAGTTAACAGGGAACAGAGAAAAGGCAGAACTACTCAACACCTTCTTTGCTTCAGTCTTCTCAGAAAAGGCAAAGGGTGCTCAACCTGAGGATAATGGAGCAGAGGACAGAATAGGAGAATTTCAGCACAGAATTAGTAAAGAGATAGTCCAAAAATATCTGGTTAATCTAAATCAGGGGTAGGCAACCTTTCCCCTTTAAGGGCTGAGGGACTTCAGCTCCCAGAATCCCAGCAGCTATTGGCCAACATGGGACTATTGGCCAACATGGCTGAGGCTTCTGGGAGCTGAAGTCCCTCGGCCCTTAAAGGGGAAAGGTTGCCTACCCCTGATCTAAATGAATATAAGTCTCCAGGACCAGATGGATTACATCCAAGGGTATTAAAAGAACTGGCAAACGTAATATCGGAACCATTGGCAATAATCTTTGAGAACTCCTGGAAAACAGGAGAAGTCCCAGTGGACTGGAGGAGGGCAAATGTTGTCCCCATCTTCAAAAAGGGGAAAAAAAGAGGATCCCAACAATTATCGTCCAGTTAGTCTGACATCAATACCCGGAAAGATTCTGGAGCAGATCATTAAACAGAGAGTCTGTGAACATCTGGAAGGTAATTTCATAATCACAAAAAGTCAACATGGGTTTCAGAGAAACAGGTCATGCCAGACAAATCTGATCTCTTTTTTTGATAAAATTACCAGCTTGGTAGATGAAGGGAATGCTGTGGATGTAGTATATCTTGATTTCAGTAAGGCCTTTGACAAGGTTCCCCATGACATTCTTACAAACAAGCTGGTACAATGTGGGCTAGACAAAGTAACTGTTACATGGATTTGTAATTGGTTGACTGGCCGAACCCAAAGGGTGCTCAACAATGGCTCCTTTTCAACCTGGAAAGAAGTGACCAGTGGGGTGCCACAGGGCTCTGTCCTGGGCCCAGTGCTATTCAATATCTTTATTAATGACTTGGATGACGGTATTGGGGGCATAGTTATCAAATTTGCAGACGACACCAAATTAGGAGGAGTAGCTAATACCCCAGAGAACAGGATCAAAATTCAAAATGACCTGAACAGACTAGAAAGCTGGGCCAAAGCTAACAAAATGAAATTCAACACGGAGAAATGTAAGGTACTGCACTTAGGGCGGAAAAACGAAAAGTACAGATATATGATAGGGGACACCTGGCTGAATGAGACTACGTGTGAAAGGGATCTAGGAATCCAGGTGGACCATAAGTTGAACATGAGTCAACAGTGCGATGCAGCAGCTAAAAAGGCCAATGCAATTTTAGGCTGCATCAGTAGAAGTATAGTGTCTAGATCAAGAGAAGTAATAGTGCCACTCTATTCTGCTTTGGTCAGGCCTCACCTGGAATACTGTGTCCAGTTCTGGGCACCACAATTCAAAAAGGATGTGGGGAAACTGGAGCGTGTCCAAAAGAGGGCAACTAAAATGGTGAAGGGTCTGGAAACTAAACCCTATGAGGAATGACTTAGGGAGCTGGGAATGTTTAGTCTGGAGAAGAGAAGGTTAAGAGGTGATATGATAGCCGTATTTAAATATTTGAAGGGATGTCATATTGAGGAGGGAAGAAACTTGTTTTCTGATGCTCCAGAGACTAGGACCCGAAACAATGGATGTAAGCTGCAAAGAAGAGATTCCACCTCAACATTAGGAGGAACTTCCTGACAGTAAGGGCGGTTCGACAGTGGGACACACTCCCTCAGAGAGTAGTGGAGTCTCCTTCCTTGGAGGTCTTTAAGCAGAGGCTGGATGGCCATCTGTCAGGGATGCTTTGATTGGGAATTTCTGCATGGCAGGGGGTTGGACTGGATGGCCCTTGTGGCCTCTTCCAACTCTATGATTCTATGATTCTATGATTCTAGGCTATATGTATAATTGTAGCCTATATGAAGGCTACCAAGCAATTGCACTACCATGTCACCCAACTAGCAGTTAATACTATCCATAATTGAACAAGAAGAATAGGATTTCCTTCCATGATTCAGTTTTCCTGAAGATATTTTATATTGATATCTAATCCCTTTTTGGGAATTACAAAAAAAAAAAAAAAATGCCACAGTGATTACTTTGCAGTGGATTGTTCCATAGTTCAGCTTCATTCAAATTTAGGCATTGACTGTTAAAGTATTATTATCCTTTTCTTTAACAGCAATGGGACTTGTAATGGACATAGATCCATCCAAGGAGGAAGGGAGAGAATAGATACCTTTGTATCCATTGGTTCCAAAGCCAGCAAATTTCCATCTCCTCCCTGCTCACAGGACACCTCCTTCTCTGCCTGCTACTCTTGATAGTGGAAGTGTCAATGGATCAGACACTGATTCAGATGCAGCAGCGGCTCATCATGGTTATTCCTGGAAAAGGCTAGTGAAAGGAAACCAATATGCCAATCTAACCCTTTCCCCTTTCTGTGGTGATGATTGCATTATGTATTATTAATGATTAAGATTTATGGTTATTATTTACAAATGTCAATTTATTATTATGATTACATTATGTATGCATTATGTATTATTTATGGCTATGATTTATGGTTACTATTTATGACTATTTATTTATTAAGATGATTCTATTATGTATGATTACATGTGACACACAATAGTAATTATGAGGAGAGCAGCTTGGAAAGCAGCGGGGGTGCTATGTAGAAATAGAGATAGGGTTGGGGGCAGATAGAACTGGATTAAATTTTGAGATCAGAACAGTTAGAAATGGGACCCATTAGGAATATAGAGATGATAAAATTTAGGGATAGACAGGGACAGAAGTGAGAGAGGGAACTTTGGTCTGATGGGAGTGTAAAAAGAATTAATATAGAAGTTCTTTATTAATTAATTTATATTATAATAATAGTACAATCTCATTTTTACATAAATTTCCCCCCTTAGTTACAAACAACAACTTCCAATCCCTCCCCTAATTCATAGTACATAATGGAAATACCACTCTATCAAAGCTCTTACATCTGCAATTTCCATTCTGTTACTTTACATAGCATTATAATAGTTTTTATCTGACTATTAATTAAAAATGTCAATTGGTTGTTTGTGGTTTAAATTGACTGTTACAGTGGTCCCTTGGTATCCGCTGGGGTTTTATTTCAGGATCACCTATGGATACCAAAATCTGTGGCTACTCAAATCCTATTAAATACAATGGAATAGTAAAACAGTGTCTCTTACATAAAATGGCAAAATCAAGATTTGTCTTTTGGAATTTATATTATTTATATTATTTTCAAATCGTGGATGGTTGAATCCGTGGGTAAGGAATCTATGATACAGAGGGCCAACGACTTTCATGTGTTACTTTGACACATAAAAGTAACAAATGTCTTCCACGTGATACCAAAAAAAAAAAAAAAATTGATTTCTTAGACAAAAGGCAGGATTATTATTATCATTATTATTCTCTCTTTTTGCTAGGCTTAATTTAGAAGTTAATTTATCTTACAGGGCTATGGCATATATCCTATATAGCCAATTCTCAGTTGATGAATTCTCTATTATTTTCCCCACATCTTGACTATTTCTAGCCTTGCTGCCCGTAACATAATTGATATGAGGTCTTTATGCAATAAATCCTTAGTCTCCCTTTCAAATAGAGATATCATTGGTAATGCTCCTCTGTTTTAGACTCCCCCACCCCTGCAAATAAAAGAACTTCATCCCAAAATATTTGAAACTTTGGGCACATTAGTGGCTCCAATCCCTATTTCTCCACATCCTCTCCAACATAGTTTTGATATTCTATTATTAATCTTTTGTAATTCAAGTGGACAATAGTACCATTTGTGTTTAATTTTCAGTGAATTATTCCTCATTTGTGCCGATATTGATTTATAATTCAAATTTGAATTCCATTTTTGTCTTCTATTTTTTATCCACAAATCCATAATAATTTCAGCCCTTTTAACAGAGTTCAGAAGTATTGCTTTGATTTCACTGAGATGTTACATCATATTATGTATACAGCCAGCATCAATCTAGATGTTTAATTTACTTGTTGAAAATATTTTTTATTGTTTTTATTTTCTCCATTTCTGTCTAGTTACTTTCAATTAAGAATTACTAAGGGGGGGTTGTCATGCCTTACCACACCAAATCCAATAACAAAAATGTTCATTTGTCTATTACATATGTCATCTTGGGATCCAAGAACCAGACCCAGGAGGGGTTTTAAAGCATAAAAGGGCAAGGTGAACAATAGGAACCCAAGGGTTGGAAATGCAGGGCCAAGCTAGATAGATCATTCTCAAGGTGTTAACTGGTGGATAGTAATTTGCTTCCTGAGGGCAAATGCTTAACTATGCTCTGCACCATAAATGTGCATACTGAGTTGGGAAGAACCTAAGTCACCAACAGCAAATTTCTTTGCTGAATTTCTGCAAAGTTAGAAGGTTGACGTAAATCAGACAAAAGTTCAATAGGCATATCATTTTCTAGCATGGAGTTAAATTGGAAGGCACAGATGTTGATTTTCTGCCTATAATATAGGTGGTATGAGCATAGAGCCCACGCCCGGAAAAACTGATGACAGGTCTAATACCCTGGATAACTATACAAGTATTTGCACCAAAATAATTTTGACATGCATTGACCTTGGTTCTGAAAACTCTGACCCTCCTCAGCATTTTAAATATCAGTTCACTAGCACTGACTAACTCGTTCAGCTTCAATTTTGGCACAATCAAGAGACTAGCATCCTGAGATCTTAGCACTCAACTAGAATGTAAAGTGAAGGAAGCTTATTAAGGCAAGAGAAGCCAAGGACATGGAAGGTCTTGTAAGTCAGGACACCTATTTTAAACTTAATGTAAAAACTGGCTGGTTGTCAGTAGAAGGGTTCAAGCCCTTGAGGAGTATGTTGAGACATGATCTAAATAATGTAAAATATTCCTTTTACCCCATTACACTGATAGATTGCAATAGGTCAGCCAGGAAAGAAATGTCACTTTGATACATCTGGCCCATATCCAACCAAACAGGTGCATAATCTTGAGTGCTAAAATTAATATGGCTATTTATGTGCTTGCACATGGCTTCTGCATCATTTTATGAATGATTATGGACAACAAGCCCCACTAAATAACTATGTGAAAATACTGAATTTATTTGAGTTATGCATGCAAAAATAGTATGCAAGAAGGAGCAGGGAAACATTTTTAAAGTTGAACAAGAGAAAAATATGTCCAAAATTTAAATTTTGCTCACAAAGAGACGAGGAGACTCTAAGCACCTACCCTGTCCACACAGCCCAGAAAGTGTTACATTTACATGTGAAGAGAAGGAAGAGTCCTGTATGTTTTGATGTAGTACTAATACATACACATATACACACAAACACAAACACAAAGGTTGGAATAGCATCAACTGAACAGATTATAGGCATCACATGTGTAATAACTGGCTAATGTACACATTCAGCAACTTTTTGGAGAATAATACATTTGTTCATAGAGAAGGAATTATGCACATTTTCCCAGTCAACAGGTCTTGGAAATTTTGGTATATTATGTACAGTCTCAGGCAATGAGGAATGATTGAAGAGAAAAGGAATCATATTTTTTTTTGGGGGGGGGACCTGTAGTATATTTTGCTTGTATCTGAGGTAACATATTTCTTGAGATTTCAAGAAGCAATAAAAATCTAAGGATGTTTGAAAAGATGCACACGGTTTGTCCAATTTTGGAGCAATGAGTTCTAGGATGCTAACACTCTAGGATGCCTTTTAAGTGAATTACAAAATTGTAACATTTTATTTAAAACTGTTGGCCAAGATTTTAGATCAGTTACTTAACTAAGGGATGAAACATACCACCCTTTGCACCGACTTGTGGGCAGCTTCAGAGCACGGCGTTTTGATGTCACATGCTCTGAAGCTGCTCAAAAGCTGGTGTCATGCCACCCACCCACTACACATGGGCTGGCTTCATGGTGCTCCAGCAGTGTGGTGTTTACATGCCGCACCCCACAGGACCACCATAAAGCTGCAGCAAGAGGGAAAAGCCAGCTTTTAGCCAGCTCAAAAAGGAGCAGCAATTTGCCACTTCTTTTTGAGCCAGCAAAAAGCTGGATGGGGCCTCAATGTGCAGTTGCCACAGTCCCAACCTTGTTCTGCCAGGGGCAGTCTGTTCTTTTTCTAAGTAGGATCTCCTGGCCTGATTCCCGCAATCTTTACTTATCTGGCAGCAGCCACTGCATGTGATAGGATTAGGATGCAGCAGACTGACATTTCCACCCCCTCTCATAGAGTTACCTCCAGTGCAACCATGCATGGGCCAAACAAAAAGGCTTCCATCTGCCTGGGGGCATGATGTTTAGATGACGCACAGGCCAAATGAAACAGCTTCCATCCACCTTAGGGCCATAATGTTTAGATGACCCCCCCCCCCCCAAATAAAAAATGTCAGAAGTTGCTCTGAGGCTGCACTAAGGTGGCATGAGCCAGACCATTTAGGATTGGATTAAATCCACTCCTGACAGCAGCCACTTGGGACTGTGGCAGTGGCCAGCTTGGGAAACAGGCCCATATGATATCCACAGCCCCAGTACGATTGGAGCTGGAGCAGACAAAGACTGCTCTTCTGGGTAATGTGCTTCTGCTCCATGTCACAATTCCTTTTCACACTGGAGATTCCTTACAGGATGGTGGTGGAAACACCAGTCTGTTGCATCTGGATCAACAGGAAAACAGACCCCCATTGTTCTAATTGGCTAATGCCTGATGAGGCAGGATGTGAGGACTTTTATGATCCCTGCACTACTGAATGCCTAGAGACTGTGAATATGAATCAGTTATGAATGCATAACTCCAACATATTTATTAGTAATAGTAGTAGTAGTAGTAGTAGTTATACCCCACTCTTCACCCAAAAAGGCTCTCAAAGCAGCTTACAAATTGTTAATTACACAGTTCCCTGCCCTTACGTTTACAATCTAAAAAGACATGACACAAAATGAGAAGGGAATGGCAGTGGGGAAGGGGATCAAGTCCAGCAGATCTTCTCTCCTTCTGATGCCTGGACCATGGCAGATGGAATGGAGGGAGGACCTTTTTTTTACTCTGGCTAGGCCTGATGAAGCTGGCCTGCTCCTCTCTCCTTCTGCCCCTCGCTCCCTCTGAGGATGGCTGATGGAGGGCAGGACTTCTTCTTACTCTGGATAGATCAGATTTATAATTAAATCACAGGACTTACATACAGGCCAGTTGCTGTCCAGGATGGGGACTCCATGCAGTGGTCTTCCTTCATGGAATATCACCAGCTTCTTCTTCCCAGAATGCAGCACAGCTGCTCCATTGGCTTGGAAGAAGTGGGAAGCCTCAGGCAATGAGTCTGAACCTCGTTCAAACTCATTGGCTTATGTACCTGACCAAAGTGAACAGCTGAATTCAGTTGGGAAGATATAAATAAATATAGCTGCCTCTTCAGCAGTATTGTTTGGACCATTGTCTTATCCATTTATCTCTTTTCACCTGTGTGACAGACATATCATTTTTCATCATTGAATGTTTGGTTCCCACAGGAATTTTTGTGACACTTTTTCTTCTTCTTCTTTTTATAATATAATATGTCTTAATTTTTAATAAATCCTATTAAAGATTACATTAATTCTTGGTTTTGTTTTGTTTTTAACATTGTATAACACCGTAGTATTATACTTAATGTAACTAACAAGCATCAATCATTCTCTTCTTCTACTCTATTTCTCTTACTTTCTACCTTCCTTTCTTCTCTAACTCCTTCTGCTTCCCTCATGTCCTCTTCTAAAACCTTCTACTAATTTCCCATGCAAATTCCTTCCCTTACTTCAAGCCTTCTCCTCCATTCCCTCTTCCTTATACTTTCTTACTTCTTACTACTTTTCTAATTGTTTGTATACTTCTTCTCTTCCTTCTCATCTTATGTCTTTCTCCTACCTTCACTACATTCTCTCTTCTTACTAATTCACATACTCTAACCTTCTTACATTATCATCTACTCTCTACTCTTATTCAACCTTTCTTCCCACCAGTTTCCAGTTTGTTTCATTCTACTTTATTTGACTTTCCATTACCATTCTCTCTATCAAAACCTATTCTGTCTTATTAGTTTCTCATTAAATTTTCAAACTAACCTCTATTCTAGCTTACACTGTTACTACTTCTTTTCTTATTGTTTGTATATTTTATTTTGCCTTTCATCAACATTTTAGTTTTTGTTGTCCTTTCTTTCCATAAATTTCATATATTTCCCCTTCCCAAACTAACCAAAAATCTTGGACATACCCACATGTGTTCACACCTATATGCAAATATATACACACACACACACTTATACATACACACATGCACACATACATATGGATACACACCCAGACATGTATATACATGTATATGTGTATCTCTACTTCTTCAAGAAGAAAATGTTACTGTTTCTGTATCCCCCCATTCTTCTCAGATAATTCATCACTGGATTCCATTCCTCCTTAATTTTACCTGATAGCTTATATCTTGGCATTTGAGTTAGTTTATCCATCTCTATTGTGTCATATAATTTCACCAACCAATCTTTTATGCTAGAGGTAACACCAATTTTCCACTTTTGCACATATACTAGTCTTGCTCTTGTGGTCATCTAATAGCAAATTTTTCCATATTTTCCCTCTAATTCCCATTTAAACATATTTAATAAATAAAATTCTGGTTTCATCTGTATCTTAATATTCAAAATTTTTCCCATTATTTTATGTTTTACCAATATTCTTTTAGATTTCTTACATGACCACCAACAATGGTAGAAAGTTCCAGGTTCCTCTTTGCTTTTCCAATGTAGATTATCAGTGTTTTTATATATTTTTAAAATTTTTGTTGGGGTTATATACCAATGGAAATACATTTTGTAAAGTTTTCCTCAAACTTTGTGATACTATGTATTTTGAAACTTTTACCCAAATATTTTCCCATTTTTTAAATTCTATTGTATATTCCACATTTTGCATCCAACAAAACTTTTCTTTATAAACTATTTCTTCTTCTAAATCTATATTTAACAGAAATTTATAAAATTTCCAATTGTCTTGTCCTGGTCTTCACATAACATTTTATCAAAATTTGTGTCTTTGTCTTCAAATCCATGTAGTTTGTTATCTATTTTATAGTGTTCTCTAATTTAGATGCATGTAAACCAATCTCCTTGGAAGACCAGGAGGTGAGCTAGCTGTGTGTCATCCTGCCTGGACGCTCTACTTCACTCCCTTCTCTCCAACACCTGGAGCTGAAGGACTAGCAGTTGACTGGCAGCCAGAGGGGCATAGCCTGGAGCCTCAGGCTTCAAGAGGGCTCTTCCTCACCCCTCCCTAGAACATCTTCCCTCCCCCCCCCCCAGCAGACACAAGTGGCTGCACCTGCGGCGGTGGTTGGAGGTCTCGGGCGGACATAAAACCCACCCAGCAAAGAACTCCACAGCAGGCTAAGACACCCAGAACACCTTCCCTCCCCCACCCCGAGTGGACACAAACGGCTGCACTTGTGGCGAAGCTTTGGCCTTGGAGGTCTGTCATCTGCCCACAATCACCACCACCTGGGGCAGTCCAGCAGCAGGCACAGTGGCTGTGAAACCGAGGGAGATCGCTGGTGGGTATAAAAACCCCGTCCAGGAACATCTCTCCCTTGGCAATACAGCAGCGGTGGCAGCGGTGGGGGCTTTGGCCTTGGAGGACTGCCATCCACCTGCAATTCAACTTTAGAAGGACAAAGAAAGAGAGGCTACATAGTGTAGCTGCTATTTAGTTAGATCACACTATGTTAGTAGTAAAGAGCGGTTAAAGATAGGACGAGAATCAAGACCTGAAAGAATTTTCAAGCTTCTCTTTCACAAAAATTAAACAACAGTGCCCTTTCTTTTGTTTGAAGACAGGGGCTTAGTTGGATTTTTTGCTACCACCATCATGTAATGGCATCGGAAATAATCTTGGAGCGGGGATTGAGGTTCTGTGGAGGAAGGGAAGGTATGGCGGTAACAGAGTGAAGAAATGTTACAAAAGAAGAGGGGATCGATGCTTAATACCCATCCCTCCTTCAATTCACTCTGTTGCCCAGGATAATGTGGAGAACATACCTTCCATTCCACAGTCCCTTGCTCTGCTCCTTTGCAATGCCAGGTCAATCAGAAATAAAACACATATCATCCATGACCTCATATTGGATGAGGCAGCCAACCTGGCATGCTTTACTGAGACCTGGCTGGGAGACGCCAGTGCAGTGACGTGGGCGCAGGCCCTCCTGGCTGCGTATTCAGTTAGTGAGCAGTTAAGGGAAAGTGTGTGGGGGGGGGGGGGGCTTGGTTCATAGAAACAACTTAACCTTGACCAGGAAGCCTATCTGGAAAACAGCCTACATCAAGTGTATGTACCTTAGCCTGCGAACCAGGGATAGTTTGGGGATTCTGTTGGTATACTGACCACCTCGTTGCTTAACAGACTCCCTAACTGAACTGACGCAACTGGTCTCAGACTTGCTGTTGGAGTCGCCCAGACTTTTGGTTCTGGGCGACTTCAACATCCCACCCAAGACCAGTTTGTCAAATCTAACTGGCGCAGCTCGGGAGTTCATGGAAACCACGACAAGCATGGGCCTATCCTAATTGGTTGTCGGGCCCACACATTGTGCAGAACATACCCTCAATGCAGTCTTTAGTATGGAACAGGAATATCAGTGGGCAGAAGTTATCAAAACCTCCACTTTTTCATGGATGGATCATTTCCTGGTCAAAATGGAACTAAGAGCCACTGTCTGCCCCTCCAGGGGTGGTGGACCTATTAGAATGGTCTGCCCTATTAGAATGGTTTCCAGAAAGCCTTAGAGGGTTTAATGGTTGGTAACACTGGTGATTCTGTCAAAGCCTTGGACCTGGAAAACTGATCTCACCAAGGCCATTGACACAATCGCTCCCAAGCATCCTTTCCAGCCCGCTCCTAATCATAAGCCCTGGTATACAGAGGAGCTTAGGAGAATGAAGCGAGCTGGACAACAACTAGAGCACGAATGGCGAAAGACACAGCTCTTATCTGACAGAACTCACCATAGGAAACATCTTGATTCCTATCAGGAGGCACTGTGTGCAGCGCAGAGACTTTTCTCTTCTGCACACATTGTGTCTGCGGAGTCTCGTCCAGCAGAGCTGTTTAGTGTGGTGGGGGAACTGACACAGGTACCTCCTGTGCAGAACCCTCTACTTAATCCTACAACAGCCTGCTGTGATGCTTTTAACACCTACTTTGCAAGTAAAATCTCTCAAATAAGAGCCAACCTAGATGCCAGTGTTTTGACAAAATCCATAGGTGAGGTGTCCAGCAACTCCGTTGATGGCATTTTACTGGATCAGCTTCAATGTGTGAGTACTGATGACGTGGACAAGCTCCTTGGTAGAGTGAGGAAGATGACCTGCCCTCTAGATCCTTATCCATCATGGCTGGTCATCCAGGGGAGGGGACACATTGAGGGTATTCCTTTGGGATACTATCAACGCATCATTCAGGGAAGGCATCGTTCCATCCTGTTTAAAGGAGGTGGCGGTTAAGCCCCTCCTGAAAAAGCCTTCCCTGGATCCCCTGGACAGGAATAACTATAGACTGGTATCTTTGCTTCCCTTTTTAAGCAAGGTGATCAAGAGGGCGGTTGCTTCCCAACTCCAAGAGGTTTTGGATGAAACCGATTATCTCGATCCATTTCAAACCGGCTTTAGGACAGGATATGGAGTTGAGACTGCCATGGTGGCTCTGGCTGACGACCTCCGCTTGGATATCAACAGAGGTAGTGTGACCCTGCTGGTGCTCTTGGACCTCTCAGTGGCCTTTGATACAATAGGCCACTCCATCCTCTTGGATCGCCTGAGAGAGTTAGGAATCTGAGGCACTGCTTTGCAGTGGTTCCGTTCCTTTCTCTCGGGCAGATCCCAGAGGGTGAGGGTCAGGGACAGTTGCTCTTCTAGAATAGAGCTTAATTGTGGTGTCCCTCAGGGCACCATCCTGTCCCCGATATTATTTAATATCTATATGAAACCGCTGGGAGAGATCATTCGGAGGCATGGAGCACGGTGTCTTCAGTACGTTGATGACACCCAGATATATCTTTCCATGACCTGATCATCTGCCCAGACTTCAGATGGTGTCTCTCCTCTTAATGATTGTCTTAAAGCGGTAATGGATTGGATGAGGAAAAACAGATTGAGACTGAATCCAGACAAAACGGAGGTACTAACAGTGATGGGCCCGAAACCAGGTTTGGGAATACAACTCCCAGTCCTGGATGGAGTCACACTCTCCTCCAAGGAATGTGTTCACAGTCTGGGGGTACTCCTAGATTCATCACTTCACATGACTAGTCAGGTGAATGTGACTGTCAGGAGTGCCTGTTATCAGCTTCAGCTGATACGCCAGCTGCGCCCTTTCCTGAAGACTAGGGATCTCGAAACTGTGGTACACGCTCTGGGAACCTCATGTTTAGATTTCGGTAATGCACTCTACATGGGGCTATCCTTGTGCCTAACCCGGAAACTTCAATTGGTCCAAAACATGGCAGCCAGGTTTGTCACGGGAACATCTAGGAGAGAGCACATAACACCTGTGCTGAAATCTCTCCATTGGCTGCTGATTAGTTTCCGGGTGCAGTACAAGGTGTTGGTTTTGACCTTTAAAGTCCTACATGGCTTGGGTCCAACTTATCTCTGGGACCGCCTCTTCCCATACGATCCCCCCCGTGCACTTCAGTCTTCTGGGAGGAACCTGCTACTCCCTATAAAAACTAGATTGTCGCAGACCTCCCAGAGGGCCTTCTCTGTCATCGCTCCATGATTATGGAATGGCCTGCCGGATGAGATCCGTCTTATTACCACCCTTGACTGCTTTAAAAAAGCAGTAAAGACAGATCTCTTCCGACAGGCCTTCCCAGAATAACTTTCCCGCCCCTAACAGAGTTGGATGGCTACTGCTCCCTGCTACTATTGTTTGTTTTAAGGTTTAAATATTGTCTTGATTAATTTTGCTATTTTAATTATTCTAGTTTAATTCGACTTTTATGGGGTGGGTTAGGGATTGAGGGGGGACAGAAATTTTTTAACTGCTGTTTTGTTTTAATTTTGTACGCCGTCTCGATTGCTTTGCAGAGGGGTGGGTTAAAAATAAAATTTATTATTATTATTATTATTATTATTATTATTATTATTATTATTTTCCTTTCCCCCAGCTATTGTTTCTCTTTGAATCTCATTCCATTAGACTCTTTTTTCCTTTACAACTTCGGGTTGCAGTCATCTATCACCCTCCTGGTTCTGCTACCCAATTCCTGTCAGACTTTGAGTCTTGGCTGACAGTTTTTCTATTGGATGCAGTACCCACATTGATTTTAGGTGACTTTAACATTCACCTGGACAACCCCATAAATCCGCCAACATTACACTTTAGCTCTCTTCTAGCTTCTTTTGGTCTTCAACCTCATTCTGATTCTTCAACCCATTCTCTTGGTCACTGCCTTGATTTAGTTCTTTCTGCCAAGTGTGTCATTTCTGACTACTTGGCATCTGATTTTCCATTATCTGATCATCATTTAATTTCTTTTACTCTTATCTATATCCCACCTCCTCATCATACTGCTCAACACTATTTTTGCAATCTTCAGTCTATTAACTGTGACTTTCTCAGTCAGTCTTGGGATTCTTCCCTCTCTTTTGGGGACTCTGCTGACTCAGCAATGTCTTTATTTAACTCCACTCTTTCTTCAACTCTTGACAGCTTTACCCCTGTATCTGTTTGTGTGTCCTCCTCTACAAACAGTCCTCAGCCCTGGCTTATTCCCATACTTAGGTTCCTCCGGTCATGCTCTTGAGTGGCTGAACGTCTTTGGAAAAGTCCAGGGAGTGGGCTGACTTTAATCATTATAAGTTCGTTCTTTTATCCTTCACATGCGCCTTGTCCATGGCAAAACAGAACTACTTTAAATCATTGATCTGCGCCAATGAAAGGTGCCCACAGCATTTATTTTCCTGCTTCAACACCTTGCTAAAACCTCCCTCTCCCCCTGTTTCTTCATTATTTTCCCCTACTGACTTTGCTAATTACTTTATCACTAAGATCACTACTATCAGATCTGAAATAGTTCCTCCTAACTTGTCTTCCCCATTAATCTTCTGGAACCTTCAACTAATCAATTCTCTGTGTTTCCTCCTGTTTCTCTGGATGAACTCTCTACCCTGCTGCACTGTTCCAAACCTATGACTTGTTCTCTTGATCCAATTCCCCCTCGTCTCCTAATCTCTATAGCCCCTTCCTTCCTTCCTTTGCTTCTTTCTATCTTTAACCTCTCTCTTTCTACAGGGTCTTTTCCCTCTGACTTTAAACATGCTCTTGTTTCCCCTATCTTGAAAAAAATCTTCTCTTGACCCCTCTTCTTTGTCCAGCTATCATCCAATTTCTCTTCTCCCCTCTCTTTCGAAGGTTTTGGAATGGGTCATTTATTCTTGCTGCCTTGAGTTTCTCGAAGCCAACTCCATCCTCGATCCCTTTCAGTCCGGTTTCTGCCCATGGCACTCCACTGAGACAGCCCTCACAAAGATCTCCAACAATCTTTTATGGGCCAAGGCAAATGGTCTCTATTCTGTGCTCATCCTCCTCGATTTATCTGCGGCATTTGACACCATGAATCACAGTCTTCTAGTTGATATACTTTCTGACGTTGGGTTCTCGAACGCAGTTCTTGACTGGTTTAAATCTTATCTGTCAGATAGATCTTTCGCAGTGGTCACGGGTGGTCAGACTTTGTCCCCCATTCCCTTATCTGTTGGAGTTCCCCTGGGCTTTGTTTTGGGTCCCTATTGCTCTCTCTTTACACCTTGTCTTTAGGAAAACTTATTAGTTCTTTTGATTTTTCCTATCATCTGTACACCGATGACACCCAACTGTATCTTTCCACCCCGATCTCTCTTGAGGGCTTGAACAGCAAGTTTCTTCATGTCTCACAGCTATCTCTCTGTGGATGCATCATCGGCATTTGAAGCTCAACATGTCCAAGATGGAGCTTCTTGACTTTCCACCTAAGTTCTCCCTTCAACCCTCTTTCTCTGTTTTTGTCGACAGCACCTCTATTCGTCCAGTCCAGGAAGTCTGCAGCCTTGGTTTCATTTTCGACTCCTCTCTGTCTTTTATTCCCCATATCCAGGCCACAGCCAAAGCCTGCAGATTTTACCTTTATAAGATTGCCAAAATCCGTCCACGCTTTGGTGGTCTCCCGAGTAGACTAATGTAATTTCCTTCTAGCTGGGCTTCCCCTCTCTCATCTTCACCCTTTAATTTCTGTCCAACATTCAGCCGCTCACATCATTACTTCTGCTCACTCTTTTGACCATGTTTCCCCTTTGCTATCTTCTCTTCACTGGCTCCCCTTCCCCTTCCATAGCCAATATAAGCTTTGGTTGCTAACTTTCAAAGTCCTGCATGGGCTAGCCCCTCTTTACCTATCTGAACTTCTTTCTCCTTACATTCCTATCCGTACCCTCCGTTCTAGTACTCAAGGCCTGCTGTTCCAACCTAGGATCTCCAATGCTCCATCCTGGATTCACCCCTTATTGCTTGCCCCCCCCCCTCACTTCTGGGACCTTCTTCCCCCTCAAACAGGGGTCATTACTTCTTTGTCCACTTTTAAATCTGAGTTAAAGACCACCTTGTTCAGGGAGGCATTTCCAGGCAATGTCTGATATACATTTACTTTTTCTGTCACTTGGTTAGACAGTGGATGTTGCTAATTTATTGTTGTAATTGTTTTTTGCTTTCATTGACTTTTATTATTTTACTTATTGTTTATATTTTAGATTGTTTGCCTTTGGCAGGTTTTTATTCTATTGCTTGATTGTCTCTTTATACAGCAAAATAATAATATAATAATATATCTTCTCCCTCTTTCCTTAAATCTTCTTGTAATTTCAAATGGAATTTATTTTCATGTTTTTAAAGTAATATTCTATATGTGAACCAATTATTACCTATTGCTTTTTCTCTTCTATGGAACACTTCATGAGATGAAATCCATTGGGGAAATTTTCTATAAATTTTATCTTTCCATTTTTGTCAAATACGCAGTAATACCCTTCTTACACAGTGTACGTTGAAAGTTTTATTAGCTTTTTCTTTTCCATATTGTAGATAGGCGTGCCATCCAAATGCTAAATTATCTCCCTCTAATTCTAACAACCTATTGTCTTTCAAATATGTTGTTGTTAACTGCCCTTGAGTCAATTTTGACTCATGGTGACCCTATGGATGAGACCTCTCCAAGACCCTCTGTCCTCCAATGCTCTGTTTAATTCCTGCAAAGCCGTAAATTCCTTAATAGAGTCCATCCATCTAGCATGTGTCCTTCCTCTTTTCCTACTTCCCTCCACCTTCCCCAGCATTATTTTTATCCCAAAGAGTCCTCTCTTCTCATGATGTGTCCAAAGTACAACAGTCAGTTTGGTCATCTTGGATTCCAGGGAGGTTTCCAGTTTTATCTGTTCTAGGACCCACTTGTTTGTCCTTTTGGCTGTCCATGGGATCCTCAGCACTCTTCTCCAGCACCACATCTATTCTTAACTGTCTAGCTCTCACATCCTTACATGGTAATAGGGAATACGATGGCTTGTATGATTCTAACTTTTGTGCTGAGTTGCATATCTTTGCATTTTAGAATCTTTTCTAGTTCTTCAATGACTTTAAATATCAAGAGCTCTTTCATTCATTCCTACATCCATACATCATACAACACGACCCTCCACTTGAACATTCAGGTGCTCATGAAGGTTTGATGACCCATTGCTGCAGTTCCAGAATCATGGCATCAAGCTGGAAATTCTCCAATCTTTATAGTCTGTATATTACCCTTTCTGGGTAATCATATTTTGATGGTTTCCATGGTATCATACTTGCTTAACTTTGGGCCTTTGCAGACTGCTAGAAATAGTGCAAATTGAATCCACTTTAACTGCCCTGGCTCAGTGCTAGGGAATCATGGGAACTGTATTTTTTTCTGAGACATTGATTCTTCTTTGTCAGAGAGCTCTGGTGCCACAATAAACTACAGTTCCCATGATTCCCTAGCACTGAGTCAGGGCAGTTAAAGTGGATTCAATTTGCACTATTTCTGGCAGTCTGCAAAGGCCCTTTGTTTTTCTTGTTCTTATCAGAGTGGCCTCGGATATGTTCTGTCTCTGTTAAATCCATCCAGCCACATCTGCATTCTTTAGCAATTCCTCACTTCATCTGCCAAGTTCCTCATTTGAACAAGTCTCTGCACAGCAGCCATCTTCTTTGGTTCTTCAGGTCATTTTTCAAACACTCAGCCATTCTCTCACAAACTCCTAGTCTTACTTTTTCTTTTAAATCTTCTAAGGTTTTAAATCTTTCCCACAGCTTTTTCCCATTCCATATAAACTTTGAAATATGTCTACTCCATTCCTTAACAGCTTATCTGTTGTAACAATTGCTATTTTCTGGAATAAGAATATCATTTGGGGCAAAATTGTCATTTTTATAGTAGATATTCTATCTAGTAATTATATATATAATTTATTCCAATTGTTGAAATCCTTCTTTATTTCATTCCAAATTCTCTTATAGTTTTTCTCATAGAGATCTATTGTCTTTTTTGTAATATTTATTCCCAAATATTTCATAATATTCTGAATTTTGTTTCCATTTTTTTTGCTCAATTCTTATTCCTTACTTTTGTCATATTTTTGTAAGAATTGTAGATTTTTCTTTATCGATTTTGCATCCTGACATGTTTCCAAATTCATATAATGCACTTATTACCTCTTCTGCACTTTCACACAGATTGTCTAGAATAACCACCAGATCATCTGCAAAGGCTTTGATCTTATATTGATTCTTTTTCTTCCTTGCTCCTTGTATTTTCTCCTTTTCTTTATTTTTTTGTATCAACCTTTTAATTACTAGGGGGCATCCTTGTCTTGTTCCTCTGCTTATCTGAAACTTTTCAGTTCTTTCTCCATTTACTACTATTCTTGCTGTTTGCATTTTGTAAATGTCTTTTATCCAGTTAGTATAATTTAGTCCTAGATTCATTCTATCAAGTATTTCATATAAAGTCTGCCAATTTATGAAATCAAAGGCCTTTTCAAGATCAACAAAGACAAGACATCCCATTTGTTTTTCATTGTGATGTTCATAATATTCCCATATATCTAGGATGTATCTCATATTCTCTCTCATTTGTTTCTTTGGTAGAAAACCCCTTTGATCCTCATCAATCCAATCTTTCATACAAAAATTTTAATCTGTTAGCCATAATTGAAGTAAAAATTTTGTATTCCAGATTCAGTAGTGAAATGGGTCTATAATATTTTGGATCTATATTATGTTTTCCTTCTTTAGAGATTACCACTATATCCACTTACCTCCATGATTCAGGTATACTTTCTTTTAATAGATCATTCATTGTTTGTTGTAAAGGAATGGCCAATTCTTTTGAAACAGTTTCATAAAATAATGAAGTAAACCCATTGGACCCCAGAGATTTTCCATCCTTACCATTTTTAATATCTTCTACAATTTCTCCAATTGCATTTAATTTCTGAATATATTCCTTTTTTAATGTTGGTAATTTCCCCCCTTCCAAGTAATTTTTTATCTTTCCCAAATCTACTTTTTATTCTTTGTATAATTGTAAATAAAATTTGTAAAATATTTTTTTTATGTTCTCCTGTCATGTATGTACTTCTTCTCCATCTCTAATTTTTATTATGTTTTTTTTCTTCCTCTTTTTCCTTAATTTAAAGGCTAGCTATTTTCCCAGTTTGTTAAAGTGTTCAAATTTATTTTGCTTGGCCATTTTCATTTTTTTTCCTAATTCTCCTGTCATTTTTATTGAGATTTGTTTTTGTAAAATTTTAATTTCTTTGTTCACCTCTTTTTTGGATGGATTTTTCTCCAATTCTTTCTCTCTTTGAACTAATAACTTATTAATATTTGCAAGTTTTTTCTTTTCTTCTTCTTTTTTCTCTTTTGTATGATTACATTTTGCTGGATAAACAAGCCTCTTATATCCGCTTTTCCAGCATCCCAAATTGTTGCTATCTTTATGTTCTTATTTATCTTCTCTCTAAATATTCTATTCTCTTTGTTGTTTCCCACATTTCTCACATTTTCTATAGTTTATGTTAATTATATCAGTTCTGTCCAGTCCAATTTTTTATGTCCAATCTCTCTGTTTAATGTCCACAATTCAATATCTAAATCCAATATCCAAAGTCCACAATTCAGCATCTAGGGTTCAATGTCCAGAGTCCACAATTCCATGTTTAATATTCAGTATCCAAAGTTTTCTAACAGGCTTCCCCCCCTTCTCATTAATACACCAAAACCAAGACAAAAAATAATAAAATATTTTCTACTTTGTTCTCTTGTCTTTTTATCTGATATATCCAATTCGAATTGATCAGCTCAAGAAATCTCAGTCTAGTCTCACAGTCAATTTCTGCTTTCTGCTTTCAATCTTAATTTTAGACTTTATTTTCCTTCTTTTCCATCTCTCTCTAGCCTTTCTAACTTCTTTTTATTTTTCTAATATCAGTACCTTGTCACCATTTTCAACTTGCACTTTCTCTTTCTCTCTCCTTTCTGCCACCTGCTCCGACCTCTTTCAATTCTAGTAAACTCACTTTATGTTATAAATTTTCTTTTGTAGAATGAGTTCTTAATTGTTGAAGGTTTATCACTAGAAAACTGATAGAATTAGCTTAATTGATGCTTTCATTTCCAAATTAAAATTAAACAGTGGTGGCACTTTCATAAACAACTGCTTTAATGCAGACACGGCTTGCTCATACACCCGCACCTCCTCCTTTGCGTTCCGGCTTGTTGTAGAAACTTCACCTCACTTTCTCCTGTATTTATTTATTTATTTATTTATTTATTTTATTTCTATCCTGCCCTTCTCCATGAAGGCTGCTCACAAATAAATCCTTTCTTCTCCATGGATGCCCAGGGGTCTTGGGTGCCTTGTGTGAGCCCTTCTGCTTCCCCTCTCTCAAGGAACACTATTGGAATGCTTATATCCCTTTCTGATCTAATCCCTGCAGTAAGTGATCACCCTTGGTGACAACTTAGAGATGTGATCCTCACACCATCACTTGCCGCTGGAAGTCAGGAATTTTGTGACATATTCTCAGTGTTTTGTCACAAATGCACAAGATTTGGGACATCATTCACCAGTGTCCAATGAGCACTGGTAACATATGGGAGTACCCTTATGGCACTTGAGGTATGTGGGCTAGAAATGGTGTTGCCCAGGCAGGGGTTGACACATTTCCAGCACATCCCAGTGACAAGAGATTATGCAGGGTGCTATCCCAGGTGGATTCTTCCAGTCATCCCCTTGGTCCAACACCTGGCTGGAGTTGGGTTCATCAATTGACATGCAGGTTGATTGATGCCTGGATCCAGACCCATGTATTTAGCCAACCCTGTTTTCAGCTGTAATCAATAAAGCTGTAGCCATGTTTTCTCCAACCTTGTTTTTTTCTCTAGTTCTTGGTATGGGACAACATTGTCCTTGGATTGGCAACCGTGATTGTTAATTCCAGTCATCATATTTAATAAGTAGAAAATATTTTTCTATGAATCTTATGTAACATGCTTTATGCAATTTGTTTATTATGTTATTTATTATTATTATTATTATTATTATTATTATTATTATTATTTATTAATATTTATCTATTTGTCATGAAAAAGAAAGAAATTTAGCCTCTTTGGGTATAAGCATAGATTTGATTTGTCTCCCAGAGAGTTCATCCTGGGAATACTCATTGTTTCTACTGACTTCTCATATGTTCTGGGTGCCCTTGGTTATCACTAAATTTATAGACTCCAATATACATTATAAATGGCTAATTAAAAGCTATTTGAAACAAGTGCCAACAAAATGATGCTAAGAAGATGACTGACATAATTTTAATCATTTTAGTCCTGTCTTTCATTCAGCTAATCCAACTAGTACTGCAAGACCTATGAAGGCACTAGAAATAACAGTGCTGTGATATACAGGAAAAGCCTTGCAAATGTGAATTTCCACTGGATAGCATTGAAAGACAGGATTATACAGTCAAGTCTTTGCAGCTTACATGAGCAGAGGAAACAAAGGACTAAGAGGTATGTGGCAGAACTGCAAAGCACCCTCAGAATGTCACAAAAGGCTATAAATAGAAAATATTTTAATAAGCAGAGGTTTAAACCTTGCCCAATTATTGCCTTAAAAGATTCACCTCTTTTAGGACCTCTAAAACAGAGGTGCTGTTGTTCAGTAAAAATAAAATATATTTCTTCATATTTGTCATGTGAATGGGATGAAGGTTTGGAGATATTTTTAATTCTTCTTTTTAAAACCTTCTGGCAAGAAATATGTGCAGTTTGAATGGAACAATCCCTCAACAATCAAGGACGTTTCCTACACAGATGTGTGGCATTTCTCTCCATACACAAGTCTGAACAATATAATCATACTTGCCCACAAAATGAAGCTGCTATGCATAGTGATATCTTTTCAAATGAACAAACTGTTCTGTTTTACTGAGCAGTAACTTTGCATCATTTGAAATTGCTGACAAAAAACAGAGTGCACAAAATATTGTAGTTTTTAAAGCATTCTTTAAAAAATAAGACATTAAATAGTTTAAATTCCTTACAATTTGGCATGTTAATTGACCTATTTAATTAAGCTGAGCAGATTTCTCTCTTACTGTACATGAGGTAGAGATTTACAGTTAGTATTGGACATAGTCTGTAATTGGGAAACAAGAAGTAATAACATGACAGAAGTATAAAACTGAAGAGTACAAAAAGAGGGAGAAAAACTGCCTATACCAATAAAATCTGAGATATCTCAATGAAGTTGGTTTGCACTATAGAAAGTATTACATGCCTTTCTGGATCACATTAAAGGCTTTCTAGTCCAGCATTGTGTTTGCACAGTAGCCAACCAGATAAATAGAGGAAAGCACAAGCATGATATGAGTTCCAAGAACATTCTTTATGTCATGACTCAGAAACTGAGGATTCCGGATAACAGCCTTCCGTCTTAATCTGAGAAGCCTTCCCTCTAAATCTGAGAAGCTGCTGGTGAAGCAGCTGCAGGGTTCTCTCCCCAGCAGGACTTGTTAGACCCTGAAGAATCTGGTGAAATATGGGAAAGGATGAAGAAATGAGAAGCTTCATAGGCATTTGTGCCTTTTAAATAGGAAACACTGACTAATCAAGCACTTGATGTCTAGGGTCAGCCACCCATGAATAATAATAATAATAATAATAATAATAATAATAATAATAATAAATTTTATTTGTAACCCGCCCCTCTGCAGAGCAATCGGGGTGGCGTACAGCAAGATAAAATACAACAAAATCCAAATTCTTATTCCCTCCACCCACTACCCTCCCCCTTAAAACAGTAACTGTTGTAAGCCGCCCCGATTGCGTTGCAGAGGGGCGGGTTAGAAATAAAACCTATTATTATTATTATTATTAAACCTGATAAGATTAAAATCTACGTATAACAAATATAAAATATTAAAAGAACAACAACAAGATGCCTCCCTCGGTAAAGAGACCAGGGATAAGTGGCTCCAATATACATATCCCTATAGAAAGTTATTCTGGGAAGGCCTGCCGGAAAAGCTCCATCTTGACTGCTTTCTTAAAAGTAGTAAGTGATGTAATAAGACGTGTCTGATCCGGCAGGCCATTCCACAGTTTAGGGGCAGTAACTGAAAATGCCCTTTGGGAAGTCTGCATGAGCCTCGCTTTTGGTTGTAAAAGCAGATTTTTCCCCGCTGAACGAAGGGCACGCGGGGGATCATACAGGAGGAGGCAGTCCCTAAGATAGGATGGACCCAGGCCATGTAGGGCTTTAAAGGTCAAAAACAACACCTTGTACTGTGCCCGGAAACTAATTGGCAGCCAGTGGAGGGATTTCAGCACTGGAGATATGTGCTCCCTCCTAGATGTACCGGTAATTAATCTGGCTGCCATGTTTTGCACCAACTGAAGTTTCCGGGTTAGGCACAAGGGTAGCCCCATGTAGAGTGCATTGCAGTAATCTAGTCGTGAGGTTACCAGAGCGTGCACCACAGTTTCCAGGTCTTTCTTGTCCAGGTATGGGCGCAGCTGGCGTATCAGCCGAAGCTGATAACAGGCACTCCTGACTGTCTCATTCACCTGATTAGTCATGTGAAGCGACGAGTCAAGGAGTACCCCCAGACTGCACACATGGTCCTTGGAGGAGAGTGTGACTCCATCCAGGACTGGGGGCTGTAATCCCGAACCTGGATTCGGACCTGTAACCATGAGCACCTCCGTTTTGTCTGGATTCAACTTCAATTTGTTTTTCCTCATCCAATCCATTACCGCTCTAAGACAGTCATTGAGACGAGAGACACCATTAGAGGTCTGAGATGATGATTTGGTCATGGAGAAGTAAATCTGGGTGTCGTCAGCATACTGAAGACACCGTGCTCCATGCCACCGAATGATCTCACCCAGCGGCTTCATATAAATGTTAAATAACATCGGAGACAGGATGGCACCCTGAGGGATGCTACAATTAAGCTCTATTTTAGAAGAGCAACTGTCCCCGAGCCTCACCCTCTGGGATCTGCCAGAGAGGAAGGAACGGAACCACTGCAGAGCAGTGCCTCCAATTCCTAACTCTCTCAGCCGATCCAAGAGAATGGCATGATCTATGGTGTCAAAGGCCACTGAGAGATCCAAGAGCACCAACAGGGTCACACTACCCCTGTCGATGCTCAAGCGGAGCTCATCGGTCAGAGCAACCATGGCAGTCTCAACTCCAAATCCCGCCCTAAAGCCAGTTTGAAATGGATCAAGATAATCGGTTTCATCCAAGATAGCTTGGAGCTGGGAGGCAACTGGCCTCTCGATCACCTTGCTTAAGAATGGCAGCAAGGAGACTGGTCTATAGTTGTTTCTGTCCAGGGGATCCAGGGAGGGCTTTTCTAGGAGTGGCCTAACTGTCACCTCCTTCAAGCAAGATGGTACAGTGCCCTCCCCGAGGGACGTGTTGATCGTGTCCCGAATGAACACCCTCAACGCGTCCCCACCCTGGACGACCAGCCATGATGGACAAGGATCGAGAGGGAAAGTTGTCTTCCTCATCCTTCCAAGCAACTTGTCCACATCCTTGGTACTCACAATCTTCCAACAGCTTCTAGAAGGCCTCATTGATCACAACAATTCAGTATCCTTGAGTGGTATTGACTTGGTGCTCATGTGTTTCTTGGGATTATTCATTTTTGGACTGTCTACATTCAGTGATTACATGTTTTATCTTTTTTTGGCTTTGATGAGTGGCTTCACATAATGATTTCTGAACAGGTTGATACCTTACTCCTGTTCTTCCCTTCATCTTGCATGAACATCTTGGAGTATCTCTGCATGAACTAGACTAGATTGATTTACCTTAGATGCTTACCATACAATAATCTGTCTCTCTTGAAACATGCTGCCTGTAGTGCTGGACATCCCACCCACTCACAGAGGTGCAGATAGAAACCATAACTAGTAATTATTTATGGACTTATTCCATGAATCTGCCCATTTCCTCTCCCCTCTTCTAAACTACTTCAAGCCTTCTGTACCTGACATAGTTAATGGTGTAGTACCACAGAATATGGTGATGAGCACCTCTAAATCTCTAGATCAGGGGTAAGAAATGCTAGCATCACCATAAGGGGAAGAGCTATAATCAAGCCCTCATGAGCCTAGCTAAACTTCCTTCAGCTTGGCTGGTGGTGAGGCATGATGGGAATAGTAGTTCATCAGAACCTGGAAGGCCATAGGTTCCCCACCCTTGCTCTAGACTGACAGAGTATAAAGCTATATTAATGCCCCAATAGATAAACAAAAATAGCAATTACATCTGCTGTACATTTACATATCAGATACTAAAGACAAACAACAAAGATTAATAACTATTATCACTATTATTATCTATTTCTGAGCATCTGCATCTTCACAGTGGAGTATTTATGAGATGTTGAACTAGGATTTAAGAGATCCAAATTCTAGTCACCATTGAGGTATAACTCATTGTGTTATCTTGCGTGTCTGCTATCAGGCATGCCTACTGCACAGGATTTTGTCTCTGCAGATAAAATGAGGAGGAAAAGAGCTGCACATGGCTCCTTAGACTCATTTAAGAAATATGGAATATAAATGTATCTAACAAAAATACAGATACAGATGAAACAATGGATTAGACTCAAAGCAAGCAAAAAGTGGCCCTTATATTACCTGCAGGCCTTGGCCCAATCTCATGCACATGTTGGCACATTTTCAAAAATCTACTGTAATGGACCAGTTGAGATTCCTGCAAAACTAATCTATACATTGTTCAATGGCATGTCAAAGATCAAAGCCAACAAACACTGTGCAAATTAGCCAGGGTCAACAAAAACCCTACAACGTAGAACTACCATCATCATTTCTTGTCCACTTAATTTGAAGTGTAGGGATGGAAAACATGTTTCTAGACCTCTTTGAGGATTTTGACAATAAGGAGGGATATCTCCACACCCTCCATTTCTATGACTCCCAAGCAAAAAGAATATTTAGAATTCAGCAGCAATAACCAAAACCATCAGGTCAGGGATGTAGTTATAAGAGTTAGGCAATGAGTGCCCCTTCCCCATAAGAACTCTCCCCCACCAAATAAAATTTCCCTTCAGACAACTGTAATACAATGTTCCTTCAACAAAATAGAAACTATTCTACCTGCTGTTTTCACATTCCCTTGAAAACTATGCCTTCTCCTTTTCTTGAGATGCCTAAATTGTGTTTCTAAATGCTCACTTGTAGTTTTAATGTAGAGACATAGCCATGTTAGTCTGGAATATCAGTAAGCAAAGAGAATTTGTACCTTTGAGATTAAATGTACAAAAGAAGTTGTAGCATAAGAAGTTGATGCATCAGCTTCTTATGCTACAACATGTTTCATACAGTTAGTCTCAAAGGTGCTACAAGAGCCCTTTGCATGGTGAAATTTTAAGTTATTGTAAGAGTTGAAGAGAAATTTCATGGGAGGCAAATGCCTTCATGTTGCCCCTTTCCCACAGTTACACCCTGATAGATGCTGAATTTAAAACTAGGTCACATATAAAAATACAAAAACAACCAACCAGTATTATAGAGAGAGGCATATATATTTATAAAATACAACAATAAAACTTTAGAAACAGAACAGTGGGGGTGATCACAGCAAATAGAGAAGTGAGAACATTTAAGAATCTGTATGACAGGCAAATATAAGAAAGCTACATACCTTAGCCCTCACACATACTAGCTGCACAAAGAGACAGGATGCATATCTTGAGTAATTAATGCAATTTATTCACTATCTACAAAGGCTGCTAATTGGAGCTGGAGGTTCACAGACCTTTTCTCCACAAATGCCAAACCTGCTCCACATAGTTAGCTTTCTCCTGGCTGATGTCTAGGAAGACTCACAGTATGGCATGACAGTCTGAGCTCCAAGACTCCAAATAGGAAGTCTGCTCTAAAATAGTTCCAAAGCTTCCTCTCTCATCCCTGGTGGACCCCAAAACCCTAACAGTAGATCACATGATCAACATTTGTCCTCAATGGGAACCTTGGGGTGATCACCAATGAATCCTGGGTCAACCTTTACCTGTATTTTCTAGGTAAATGGTCCAAGAAACCATTTCAGCAAATAGTCCAAATTTCAAATCACATCTCTGCTAGGTAGGGGGGAAATCACATCTGAAGTATGGCTTCAACTATGAGGACCCACATTCCAACCCAACCCAGAAGCAACCAGCCAAAGCTCTCATTGCCATCTAGTCAGGAAGGATGGTCCAAGCAAAGCAAAAGAGGAAGAGGAAGCAAGGAGGCATGACTGGGCTTGATATACCCATTATGTAGTGAGGTGAGTATTCCTTTTTCTTATCCTCTTGTATGGATTGATAAAGAATGGCTCTGAAATTCAGCCACAACCCCCTCCCTATGGGATGCATATTCATGGAGCTAGAGGGAAAACTGGCCATAGCTTTTTATTTAGTCTGCTTTTACTCTTACATTATTTTTTGATGATTTTAATTTTATATACAGTTTAGTGTTACTATAATCAATTTTAACTCATATTTTTCTTGTCTTATAAGAAGCCTTATAAGATACTTATAAGCAGTGATGTTCCTCCACTGGGTGTCAACAATGGCTCCTCTTCATCCTGGAGAGAAGTGACAAGTGGGGTGCCACAGGGTACTGTCCTGGGCCCAGTGCTATTTAACATCTTTATCAATGTCTTGCACGAAGGAATAGAAGGCATGCTTATCAAATTTGCAGATGACACCAAATTAGGAGGAGTAGCTAATACCCCAGAGGACAGGATCAAAATTCAAGGCGACCTTAATGAATTAGAAAGCTGGGCCAAAGCTAACAAAATGAATTTCAACATGGAGAAATGTAAGGTAGTACACTTAGGGTGAAAAAAATGAAATGCATAGATATAGGATGGGAGACATCTGGCTTAACAAGACTATGTGTGAAAGGGATCTAAGAGTCCTAGTAGACCACAAGTTGAACATGAGTTAACAGTGTGATGTGGCAGCTAAAAAGGCCAATGTGATTTTAGGTTGCATCAATAGAAGTATAGTATCTAGATCAAGGGAAGTAATAGTGCCACTCTGTTCTGCTTTGATCAGACCTCACCTGGAATACTATGTCCAGTTCTGAGCACCACAATTCAAAAAGGATGTTGACAAATTAGAATTTGTCCAGAGGGTGGCCAAATGGTGAAGGGTTTGGAAACCATGCCTTATGTGGAAAGACTTAGGGAGCTGGGTAAGTTTAGCCTGGAGAAGAGACGGTCAAGAGGTGATATGACACCTCTTTTGTTTAAGTATTTGAAGGGGTGTCATATTGAGGATGGAGCAAGCTTGTTTTCTCCTGCTCCAGAGACTAGAACACAGAACAATGAATGCAAGCTACAGAAAAAGAGATTCCACCTCAACATTAGGAGGAACCTCTTGACAGTAAGAGCTGTTCAAGAGTGGAACATACTCCCTCGGAGAGTGGTGGAGTCTCCTTTCTTGGAGGTTTTTAAACAGAGGTTGGATGACCATTGGTTGGGGATATTTTGATTCTGAGTTCCTGCATGGCAGGGGGTAGGACTGGATGGCCCTTGCGGTCTCTTCCAACTCTATGCTTCTATGCTTCTATGGTGTGGCTTGCAGGGCACAGAGCCAAAGGGCACACCCTTTCCTTCCCTTCCACACACCATTTTACTCATGAGTAAATTGGTGTGCAGCAGGGAGGAAGAGTGCCCAGAGTACCTTCCTTCCTGCTGCATGCTGGTTTATTCATGAGTAAATGGGTGCAGGGAAAGGAGGAGGTGCAATCAGCCAGGTGTCATTCCTCTTCCGGGATGTCACCCGTTGCATTCCGCACCACACACACACACACACACACACACACACACACACACACTGATGCTACTGCTTATAAGATACCTTTAAAAACCTTTCTAGATACAAATTGCATTATTTTCTTCCAAGAGGCTGAACTCTGAAATAGGAACAAGATATTTCCTTAGAAGTTCCATAGAAGGAAGCCATTCCAAGGACATTAATAAGGTGTCAACCATATTGAGATCAATTATAATAACATACCATCCAACATTTCACAGATGCAAAGCTGGCATAAATGTGGCCAAGCAACATCAGAGTGTAGTCGAGGAAGAACACGCTGAGGAAGAACACACAAGGTACATCATGCTGCAGTGGTATCCTTTTGCCTGAGCCTACTGGATTCCATCCCCTCCTCTCCTCTCCTCTTCCCTCTGCTGAGTCAATTGAATGCAAACTGTTTTTTGCACTTTCAGTTCAATTTGCAGCAACTGAAGTAAGCCAGGAAAAAAGGAGGAAAGTGGGAAGCACTGGAAGAGATTTTAAAAGCAACGGGGGAAGGGGAAAGGACATCAAAGTATTAATTGCAATATCCTTGCCAAATTGGGACAGTTGGAGGTATGCAATAATAGTAATAGTGTGTTAAGATTTGTTTCTTCTGTACTTCAGTCTGCTGAAGTAGCATCTTTTAATAAGCGTTTGGATAGCAAATATTACAGTGTATAAGCAAAGAAATTGTAATAACCTTTAAAAAATGGCAGATATTGATTATTTTGAATAAGACTGAGAGAGCTGATTAGGGGCAGGTCAATCTCCCTTATCTATCAGAGCCACTGGTCACTGTCTGTCTTATTCTTCCATTATTTCCATTAAGAAAAGATGAGCAAAAAATGAAAAACACTCCAGTCTAGTGACTTCACTTGTACAGTCCTGAGGGACAAGTAGACAGAAGTGACATGCACCCTGGCTATGGTTTGAATGCCTATAGAAGCTCACCCGTTTTAGTGGGTGAGTGATTGGGGATTGCAGCTCTGGTGATTGTTTGTTTTCATGTATTCAAAACAATAAACCAGGTCCACCTCATACCCATCTCCACTAGATGCAGCCACTAAATGAGTCTTTTCCACCACTGTCTTTCAAGATAGGAAGGATACAGACAGAAGTGTGTGTCTCTCTGTGTGTATAGGAGCACCGAAGAACAGCCATAGCAGCTGCTTTTAAAAAACCAACAACAGCAGACACTTTTGAGAAAGCAGCGACAGTAGTTAGTGCTGAGGAGCCTTTATATTTCAACCTCCTGGGCCCACACACTATTATCAGGCATCACTGAAAAGAAATAAGAGCATAAATAGTGCTCAGGACAAAGAATTAAAAAAACCATCCCTAACAATTTAGTAATCATATATGCTCCAGTTGACATGACTAAGCCCTGAAAGGAGTGGCATTTTGCTGCTTTTGGGGGGGTGGCAAAAGGGAGGATCGGAGCTGTGGCATGGGGTAGCCACTGCCCCAATCCACCACTTCCTAGGGCAGCCTAGAGCCACCTGTCATGTCAATCTAAATTGTTTGTAGTAGTTCCATTTTTAAAAAAACAAAACAAAAACCTCTTGTAACAATTCTTGATTGTATTTGCATCTTATTCAGTCACAAATATCTATTTTTCCCTATGCTGTCTGTGTTTCACCTTGGAACGAGCAATAATAAATACTATAATCCTCTTCAATGGCATTACATTTCAGGATGTGCCCTTTGAGACCATCCCTCTAAAGCACATTACCAGCCTATCAGGGGTGGAGCAGTTATGGCTCCATTAGTTGGTCTGAAATTGGAGAGAAGCCAACCTGTACTATAGTAAAGTCATTGTCTCTTTCTAGGATGTGCCTAAAAAAGATTACACCATTGAGATGTGGACTTTGATGTTCTATATAGCTTTGGTCTCATGCCATAACCTAAGGAAATTGCTGAACTCACAAGGTGTCTTGGATGCCAGAATGTGAACCTCTGCAAGGACAACAATATGTTAGTTATGTATAATTCTAAAATGTTTTTGTAGTTTTGTAGTATACTTTCTGTGGTCTAAATTGAATCTCCTCTACATAATGGTCCTGAAGGTTTTTTAATCATATATTATTAGACTGCCTCATTCCAATGATGTACTGGAGTGATAAATCATTGGAGTATGTGGCTGCTGTGATGAGATGTTGCTTCAGTACACCGTTGAAGTTGTCATTCAGTTAATGTATTATTAAGGCATACTGATGATGTGTTGCACAAAAAACAGTGCAGGCAAAGGAACAAAAGGTTTAGGAGCCGATTCAATGTAATTACAAGATAAAAGTCAGCCAGCACACAGCAGGCTGCAAATGGCTTTCATGGATTCAGTAAATCGTCTTCCCTTTCTTTGTTATTTGTGGTTTCAAGTGGCTTGTTTTCCTAGTCTTTCTCCCCATCCTTACCCCCATAGCCCCATTTTCTGGATTGATTTGACAGAAAAGGAAGGATACAGCTAGGAACTGAATGGTTCCAAATAAAGTTAAAAAAAAACATTAACATGACAAAATAGTTGTTTTCTTCATAGGAAAAGTAATTTCTTTTTTTACGAGACTGATCGTCCTACATGGACCAATTTTAACCCATTCCCAGTTAAACCATGCAAGATTTAACTGTTGCTGGTTGTAACTGTTTATGGATTACGTTTATGGATTATCAGTGCCATGAATCATGTATCCTTATGTAATTCATGATTATGATATCCTGTTAAAGTGAAACACACATGCAACAGAATAATGTAATCCACAGTGTGCACTCTTTTACAGCATACTGCAGGGGAGAAGACCGTATTCAAAAGTTTGTGTATGGAAACAAAAGTTCTTAGCTTAAAGACAACTGTACCAATACAACATCGGTGCACACTTTGTCCTTTGGTTGACCCCTTTTTCTAAGGTGTATTTGCTGGTTAATATACAGATCCTTAACTGCTGTCTGAAATTATACAATCTAGCGAATGCTTCATGGTTTGTTTCTGCTATGGCTTTTTTAACAATTTTTCTACTCTTGCAGTTCATAGTGATGGCAACTGAAGTGAGATAGAGAAGAAAGTAGTAATAGCATTTATCAACATGAAATGAAAGGGGAGCCAACATTTAAGTTGGTAGTGGAACTGGTGAAGACAGGGCTGCCTGCTCATCTAGGTCTGATCTGCATTCCAGAACAAATGCAGTTTGACACCGTATTAACTGCCATGGCTCAATGCTATGGAATTTTGGCATTTGTAGTTTTGTGATATAGTTAATTTTCTCTCTCAGAGAGCTCTGGTGCCACAACAAACTACAAATCCCAGAATTCTATAACATTTCATCCAATAAATAAATAAATAAGTAGGGTCATGGCAGTTAATGTGGCATCAAACTGCATTATTTCTCCACTGTAGATTATACTCTAGTCTCTCCACCCCATCCATCTCAGCTGAAAGGTCATGGCACTTGCAGTATTGCATACTGTGTGAGACCTCACCAAGATGACAAGATCCTGAGTTGCTATCTCCCAAGACCCATGTGCTTTTGAGAAGCTAGAGAGGAGGAGGGCAGCAAGATTTGCAATGGTTCAACAAACACTTTTTCAGGCATATAGTGGCTGTAGTGGAGAGACTCACAAAGAATATTTGAAAAATATGCATTTAAGACTGCCAGAAATAATGCAGTTTGAGGCCACTTTAACTGTCCTTGCTTAGTGCTAAGGAATCATGGGAACTGTAGTTTATTGTGGCACCAGAGCTCTCTGACAGAGAAGGCTCAATGTCCCAGAAAAAATACAATTCCCATGATTCCCTAGCACTCAGCCAGGACAATTAAAGTGGCCTCAAGCTGCATTATTTCTGGCAGTCTGCAAAGGCCCTGAGTTACATGTATATTCAAGCTTTTCTTCAAGGGTTCATGCTGGTGTACATGTCTCTCATCCCCATATTTATCCTCACAACAATTCTGCAAGGTAGTTTGGGCTAAGAAATAGGTCCTAGTCTGTAGATGCACAGTAAGGTTTATGGACAGAGTGGTGATTTGCACTTGGGTCTCTCTAGTCCTTCTCCTTCATATCATTTGGGCATCTGTTGTTGATTTTTTCAGTGGTACAGTTCCAGTTTCGAAGAAAATTCAGGATATAAATAACATCAATAATAAATTAATCATAATAACCTGATCCTCAAACATTCCTGCCATTGTTTTGGCTTCTGTCTTTAGCACTCCAGATCCTCTGTTTATAATTTCCTCTCTCATGGTTTCTCATATACCATGATGCAGTGATCTGGGTGTTGAACTATGACTCTGAGAGACCAGAATTTGAATCCTCTTTAGCAGTGGAAATCAACTGGATGATCTTGGGCAAGTTGCACTTTCTCAATCTTAGAGCAAGACAATAGAAAACCACTCTAATCAAACTCTTGTAATAGGTTTACCTTAGAGTTTCCATAATTCAGAATTTACAAAACAAATAGCTTCCATTCCTCCTAACCCTTTCTTATTTGTTCTCATTCCCTCTAACATGTTAATCCTATTTACCTTCTACCTGATTGCCTTCTATGGTACAGATACACTATGAAAGACCAGGATCATAAGCAAAGAAGCTACGTAATTGTTCGGTGTTGGAGGAGCAGGTTTTTGTAAATCTAGCAGAGTGTTTATTGCAGCAGAGAAAAAACAACATGCAGAGCATCCAAGCTTCTAGCAGTAGGCTTTATTATAGAAAAACATATGCAGAGTAAAAACTATAAAGTCCAATAAATCATCACATCAGGCAGATGTGGCTAACAGGAACAAAACTATAAATCCTTTAATGCTACATTGTGGAAAAATTAGTCATGCTATAACTCCAGCAAAAATAAAGAAAACTTAATCCATTCTAATGAAAGTTCAAAACAGACTGACTTCTATGCCTGATACACAATTTTCTCAGCCCATCCTTTCTCCACCTTTTGGGTGTTAACCTCAGGTTAATTGGTTGTTCTGTACATGACGTATGTTAACCCAACCTCTTGTTGTTCATCTTCCATCATGTGATCTACTTTCTCATAACAACTTTTATTATTATTTTCTTTGTGTAAACAAGAACACTTTCCCATCTAGTGGTTTCCTTTTGTTTTGACTTTTGACCACCTGGACTGAGTTGTTGTGTTCGGCCAAGAAGCATGTTCTCATGGAGAAATACAGACGCACACATCTTTACATTTCACCATTGACTGTATATCCCATCAATACTCTGACAGTAATGAAAATGGATTTTACCAGAAAGATGTATGAGGGGAGGGATCCACTGAATTCTAAAGAAGCATACCTGGCATGCAGTGCCTGAATAAAATAAAATTGTACAGAATCAATTTCATTATATATTGCTAAGGAAGAGTAAATAACCGCAGTTTCACCTGAGTAAAAGGAACAGAGAAGTTTGCCATTTCCACTCTACATAGTGATCTGACCTTTCCCTTTAAAGGCCAGTGTTTTCTCAAGAGAATAAAAGAACCTTTCTAAGTGGCATCTAATTAGAAAGTCTAGACTATGATAGAATGACTCTTTGGAATAATTATCTTTTGGTGATAATAGCAATATGAACACTACTTGAAGGATCTGAATTAATGAGGCACAAATGGTCACTAGTGTCTTTAGTACAGTCCATGGCCAACAAATGCTCCTGTACATGATTTATCAATAAATAAAAGGTATACAATCTTAAGAAACATTAATATTATCTGCACAGGAAAATGTAGGAGTGGCAATAAATGACTGGCTTCTGTGTATGTGTGTGTGTGTGTGTGTGTGTGTAGTGTGCCTTCAAGTCATTTCCAACTTATGGATTTGTTTGATTTTTATTTTTTATTTTTTTATTTTTTTAGCAAGTTTGTTCAGAGGAGATATATCCATTCTCAATTGCACTCAGTACCAGGAGCTTTGGGTGTCCTTAATTTATTGCTGTGTTGTTACACTCAAAGCTTAAATGAGCACAATTGCATCCCACTCCCTGAAGGCATTGGGGCAGGATGCAGAGTTTGCCCACACCCACAGGTAGACAAAATTTTAAATGATTCCTCAGAAGTTATGCCGAGGCTGGAAGAGGTTGGGGGCATGGTCAGAGCCAACTTGTGGTCTGCCACCCCTGGCTTTTCAACCCCCCCCCCCCTGTTTTCACCTGCTTGTTGTTGGAGCTGCCTCTTCCTAGTTCACACTACTTTGGCCTTTGAATTTGAAGCTGTTGGGAGGCTTTCATGCCATTTGCTGTGCATCTCCTCAACTTTTGCTAATGAGGGCAAGGAGCAATGACCTAGGAAATTTTCACACCATTTGCGGAGTGCCTCCTCCAATTTTACAGCTGGGGACTCTTCCCAGATTGTTTTTAGGGGCAAGGAATGACAGCCTGGGAGGCTTTCATGCCATTGCGACATGCCTCCTCTGCTCTCACAGCCAGAGAATGTTCCAGGCTTGCCCCTAGGCATTGGGAGTGATGGTCCAGGAGGCTTTTTCACCCTTTATCATGTGTCTCCTTCCCAGCCTGCTTCTTTAATAATTAGTGACCAGGCTGCTTCAGCCCTAGGAGGTTTTTGTGTCTTTACAGCATGCCTCCTCCTTTCTTGCAGCCTTGGATTTTTTCCAAGCTTGCCTTTTGGTGGTGAGGACCTGGGAGGCTTTCATGCCCTTTACTGAGCACCTCCTCTCTCTTTTGCAGTGCGCTTCCTCCCCTGTGCACTTTCTCCTCTTTTCCAATGCACCCTTTGTCTTTTTGCTGTTAGGGGCTGTGCTTTTTGCAAGTTGCTGGTTCTGGGCTTTTTCTTGTTGAGTACAGAATGCCCTATAGGCACCAGTTTCCCATCTGATCTTGGAAGCTAGCAAGGTTTCTGTTTTGGCTAGTGCTTGGATAGAAGACTGCTAATAAATAGCAAGCATTTTGGCTATAGCTGCCTGACTGGGTGGCACCCATTGCTATAGGCTATATTTCAGGATTTCACCTGTCTGGGTCTGGCTGTCACATTATTAGTGACAATCTGTGCTAACTGGCTATTTTCTAAACCAGGGGTAGGCAACCTTTCCCCTTTAAGGGCCGAGGGACTTCAACTCCCAGAATCCCAGGAGCTATTGGCCAACATGGGACTATTGGCCAACATGGCTGAGGCTTCTGGGAGCTGAAGTCCCTCGGCCCTTAAAGGGGAAAGGTTGCCTACCCCTGTTCTAAACCATTTCTGTTACTTCTTCTGGGTGTTTAGCATCACACAACAGTGCCTATATTATTACTAGTATTTCATAGACATTCATTGATATCTCATTGGCTTAATTGTGGTAGTTCTCTGTCTAGCATTGTTGTCATTAATGTTTTATTGTTGTTATTAATTAGTGGGCTGTACTTCCATTTTTATATACTCAGTCCATTTTATCTTTATTAGCTATGCTGCTTTAAAAAGGGAAAGGAGGCAGCAAGGGCAAAGGTCCAGCCCCAAAGATTCCTAAACATTCATCACCCCTTATTCATCTAGTGAAGATTCAGATGCCTTACCAGTGGAAGAGATGTTTTCCAGGGTTCAAGCATTGGAGAAAACACATGGGGTGTCTGCTAGTGCTCTTTCTCAATATTCTCATCTCCCTAGGGCCACTTCTAAGTGTGCTAGATACAAACAGTTGTTTAATGAAATGAAATCTCGCATCACTGTTTTGGAGCAGGAGTGTGCTCAGATTGTAGGGATGGTGTCAACATCATCAGGTGCAGAGGCCATGCCATAACCGGACACAGATGTCAAACCTCTACCAGCTGTGTTGCTACCTCCATCAAGTGAGTCCAGCACTTTATAAAGTGCTCCTGTTGTGGCCATGGGGGGAGGGGGTGCCTGGTTGTTCACATCAACAAAATCTGTTACCAAAAGAGAGGACAGTTGTAGCAACAGCAACACAGGTCTCCTAGTGGTCAGTAGTCCCACCGACTTGGGGAATGTGTTCTGGTTATTCTATGACACCTCCTACCCACCCCTGCCAGCCAGCAATTTACCCCAACCTTGGTCTCAATCCAAGCATGGCTACAACACAGTACCACACTCTGCCATTACCTACAGTGAGTTGTCCCTTCTTCTAGGGGATCACCTTTTGCAGTTGACCATAGACAAGATATCAGAGGTGAATATGTAGATGTATTTTCCATACTTTACTAGGAGATGGAAAAGAAAGATAAGGACAAGTTTGATGATGAAGACAAGGAAGATTTAAAATGGCAAAAGGTTGAACACAATTTTGCAAACTGGTTGAATGGGTTCTTTATTTATGCAGGTATTATTGCTAAGGCACAGTCCATGCGCACAGCTGCCCTGGTTCAATACATGGATATTATCCACTGGGCTTATGTTGACTATTCTGGGCCTGCTTGGCTGCTATACAATGAAGCCTTCTGTATGTGTGCAGCCATTTATCCTACTTTACATTGGGATCTTCTACACTCCCAACTTTGGATGCAACTGATGACCCCTGTGCACCCCATGCAAGACCATCATACACATAGTGGGCATTTGGTTCACAGATCTGGTAGCACTTTATCTACTAAGACACAGGATAATTCTGCTAAGTCCCAAAAGCTTCTGTGTTGGGAATTTAGCTTTCAGGGAGTGTGCATCTTTAAGGTCTGCAAGTATAAGAATGAATGTTCAGTCTGTAAAGGGCCACACTCCTTTTTCAATTGTACCAGAGGGTGGAGCCAATCAGTGCTAATAAAGAAAGCTAATACATGGCCCCTCCACCTTCAAAAGGGTCCCAGCCCAATTAAGATACAGGTACTGAGACATCTGTTGCCCTCATACCTCATACATCATGAAATAAGAACCACTGTCCACCCTACTGGGGATGGTAGACCTATTAGAATGGTCCGCCCTCGAAGACTAATGGAACCAGTAGGATTCCAGAAAGCTCTAGAGGGTTTAATGGTTGGTAACACCGATGATTCTGTCAAAGCTTTGGTTAATACTTGGAACACCAATCTTACCAAGGCTATTGACACAATCACTCCCAAGCATCCTTTCCAACCTGCTTCTAATCATAAGCCGTGGTATATGGAGGAGCTTAGGAAGATGAAGTGGGCTGGACAATGACTAGAGCACATCTGGCGGAAAACTCGACTTTTATCCAACTAGACTTGTCATAGGAGCTTTCTTTGGTCCTATCGAGAGGCAATACGTGCAGCGCAGAAATATTTCTCTTCTGCACGTATTGCATCTGCACAGTCCCATCCAGCAGAGCTCTTTAGGGTGGTAGGGAAACTGACACAGGTTCTGCCTGTGCAGAACCCTTTACTTAACCCGACAACGGCCTGCTGTGATGCATTTAACCACTTCTTTGCAGATAAAACCTCTCGGATAAGAGCCAACTTAGGGCCTAAGCAGATGGCGCAAAGCACTGTCTTCAAGGCCAGGAAGGGGAGGGGCAGCCTCACACTGGGTGCCCCAACCCCTTCCCCAAAACGTCGTTGGAGTGGCCGGCCCTCCGCACAGCCAGCACTCCGAGGACGCACTTCCGCTGCAGCGTCCGCACACGCTGCAGTGGAAGAGGTGCCAAAAGTGCACCGGATGCCTTTTGCAACGCACCTTCGGCATCTTGTGGAAGGAGCGCTATTTTAGCGCTCCTTCCTGGAGCAGGGATGCTGCGTTGCGGGGCCGAGAAATGAGGATGCCTCAGCCCCGATCCGCAGCTTCCCAGGGCGACCCCGTGCCACCTGTCTGCTTCCCCCCTAAGATGCCAGTGTTATGACAAATCTATTGACAAGGTGACGAAATTATACTGGATCAGTTTCAACCTGTGAGTACCAACAACATGGACAAGCTCCTTGGTAGAGTGAGGGAAACAACCTGTCCTCTTGATCCTTGCCCATCATGGCTGGCCATCCAGGGGGGTGATGCATTGAGGACATTCCTTAGAGACATTGTCAATGCGTCCCTTAGGGAAGATTTTGTTCCATCTTGCCTAAAGGAAGTGGAGGTTAGGCCGCTTCTGAAAAAAGCCTTCCCTAAACCCCCGGATAGGAATAACTATAGGCCAATCTCTCTTCTACCTTTTTTAAGCAAAGTGATTGAGAGGGCAGCTGCTCTTCAACTCCAAGCTGTCTTGGAAGAAACTGATTATCTGTCAGGATTTTGCATGGGATTTCTAGTCATGGTATGGAAATGTTCAGATGTGTGTGAGTGGAAAATTTCCTGTGAGAAGGACAAGAAAACAGGCCTCAGTCTAGCACTAGATGTCTTGTAGACAAAATCATTCCCACTGAGAAAGTAAACACAAGTTAATCTTGTGAGAAAGGAGAAGAGTTGGACATAAACAGATTACATCATTGTGTTTCCAAATAACAGGTCACATGGGGGAATGACATAGACAACAGGGGCTGGACTGAGGGTCTGGGAAACACTGAACAACCAATGAATAAGAAAGATTACACCCAAGTGGGTGGAAACTTGGGCTGGCACCAAATCCTTTGTCTGACTCTGTGTGAGTGTTGCTTGAGCTTTTTGGATGTAAACTTTTCTCTTGCCTGATCAGAAACAGTGACAGGCAAAATGGACTGTACATAGTTATTTTCTGTTCTATTAGTTGTAGCAATAAAATTTTACTTGTTGGAATACAAACATGAGTGTTCATGGCTACTAAACAGCTGAATGGCTGCAGCAGGAAGCTGCACCAAGGTTTTGTTGGAAGAGAAGCCTGAGGCGGTGAAGGACTGCAGCCAGCCTTATCTTGTATACTTTGCTACAAGGTAAATCACACACCACCACACCCATCATCCACACCAACATTATCTAGATCCATTTCAAACTGGCTTTAGGACAGGATATGGAGTTGAGACTGCCATGGCTGCTCTGGCTGATGACCTCCACCTGGGCATCGACAGGGGTAGTGTGACTCTGTTGGTGCTCTTGGACCTCTCAATGGCTTTTGACACAATAGATCATAATAATAATAATAATAAATAATAATAAATTTTTATTTGTAGCCCGCCCCTCTGCTAGGCAATCGGGGCGGGGGACAGCAATAGTTAAAACAGAACAACGTTAAAACATTCCCTCTCCCCATAACCCCTACCTCCCCCCTCCCCATCCCCTTAAAATAGAATTAAACCGAAGAATAATTAAAATACAATATTAGTTAAATCAATAAATTAAAAACAAGATTTTCCGAGGAGACAGACAAATGGGGACCCCTTTAAGGGCCGACCGTTATTCCGGGAAGGCCTGCCGAAAGAGATCCGTCTTTACTGCTTTCTTGAAAGCAGCAAGAGTGGTAGTAAGACGGATCTCATCCGGCAGGCCATTCCAAAGTCTGGGAGCGGTTGCGGAGAAGGCCCTCTGGGAGGTCTGGGACAGCCTAGTTTTTATTGGCTGTAACAGATTCCTCCCAGAGGACCGCAGGGTGCAGGGGGGGTCATATGGGGAGAGGCGGTCCCTAAGATACCATTCTTTTGGATTGCCTGAGAAGGTTAGGAATTAGAGGCACTGCATTGCAGTGGTTCCATTCCTTCCTCTCGGGCAGATCTCAGAGGGTGAGACTCGGGAACAGTTGCTCTACAAGAATAGAGCTTAATTGTGGTGTCCTTCAGGGTGCCATCCTGTCCCTGATGCTATTTAATATATATATGAAGCCGCTAGAAGAGATCATTCGGAGACATGGGGCGTGGTGTTATCAGTACACTGATGACACCCAGATATACTTCTCCATGTCTTGGTCCTCAGCTTCAACTTCAGATGGTGTCTCTCCTCTCAATGACTGTCTTAAGGCAGTAATGAACTGGATGAGAAAAAACAGATTGAGACTGAATCCAGAAAAAACAGAGGTACTAACAGTTGCGGTCCCGAAACCAAGCATGGGAATACAACTTCCAGTCCTAGATGGGGTCACACTCTCTTCCAAGGACTGTGTTAGCAATCTGGGAGTGCTCCTGGATCCATCACACCAGATGTGTGATCTGGTAAATGAGACGGTTAGGAGTGCCTGTTATCAGCTTCAGCTGATACGCCAGCTGCGCCCTTTCCTGGAAACTAAGGATCTTGAAATGGTAGTACATGTGCTGGTAACCTCTCGTCTTGATTTCTGTAATGCGCTCTACATGGGGCTACCCTTGTGCTTGACCTGGAAACTTAGGGCCTTTGCAGACTGCCAGAAATAGTGCAAATTGAGTCCACTTTAACTGCCCTGACTCAGTGCTAGGGAATCATGGGAACTGTAATTAATTGTGGCACCAGAGCTCTCTGACAGAGAAGGCTCCATGTCTCAGAAAAAAATACAATTCCCATGATTCCCTAGTACTGAGCCAGGGCAGTTAAAGTGGACTCAATTTGCACTATTTCTAGCAGTCTGCAAAGGTCCTTAGTTCAGAATATGGCAGCCAGGCTGGTCTCGGGAACATCTAGGAGAGACCATATTACACCTGTGCTAAAATCACTCCACTGACTGCCTATTAGTTTCTGGGCACAGTACAAGGTGTTGGTTATGACCTTTAAAGCCCTACATGGCTTGGGTCCAACCTATCTCCAAGACCGCCTCCTTCTGTATGATCCACCCCTTGCATTCCGGTCCTCTGGGAGGAATTTGCTACAGCCTATGAAAATGAGGCTGTCGGCAACTTCCCAGAGGGCCTTCTCTGCTACCGCACCCAGATTATGGAATAGTCTGCTGGATGAGATCTGTCTTATTATCTCCTTAAACAGCTTCAAAAAGGCTGTTAAGACAGATCTCTTCTGGCAGGCCTTTCCTGAATAATTATCCTGGCCCAAGAGTTAGCTAATTTCTCTCCCTTTTTGCGCTGCTGCTGTTGCAATGTTTTTGCTTATGTCGTGATTATTTTAAAATGTTTTAATTCTTTAAGTTTAATATTTTTAATGGGTGGGAGGAGTTTGGGGATTGTATGTATTTTATTGTAGTTTTAATTGTTGTAAGCTGCCCCGATTGCACTGCAGAGGGGCGGGATAGAAATAATAATACTAATAATAATAATAATAATAATAATAATAAAGACCACTGGCTGCATCTGCTCCTGTCCTTGGCTATTTTCACACCTAGTTTACAGTTCCATTAATAAATTAATAAACAGGCCAAGTTAATAAATGGCCCTGTTTGATCCCACTTTCCGTGTCTTGTCTCATGATTCCTGGGGTGGGTGGGCAAAAATCAAAGACCAAAAGATATTTGCTAGAGCCACAACCCACCCTTGGTATGTCTTATGGCTAGGAATATGTGTTGGGATTAACCAAGAGGTTAGTTGTTACTTGTGTATCCTCTGAGAATCTTAGGAAGAAGTGTATGGTGTTTTGCTCTCTTTTATGCTCCCCTTCATCGCTGAAATGACACATTTACCTTGCAAGATGTAAGATGTGTAGTAAAGTAGAGGAACCTTTTCATATAGTTATTAAGTATGTACTCATCCTGTTTGTACCTGCCTATTATCAGCACTGCACATCCAAACTAATAGCTGTCATCCAGGACAGAAGTAATGAATTGGAAGGCAGTGAATGGAGGTGCCCCATATTGTTGGGAGAGCCTCTGTTTCTGGATGGTGCTGATAAACTTCATTAGTGTATCTTCTTTCCTGAATATATGTGAGGGTAACAGTATCTTCTTGTAAAAAAATCAAGAAAGCTGATGTGTCTGCAAAGAGATAAAACATTGGGCCAGTAGGTTAGGTTTATTGACTAGTTTTAACTGAAAGTCATTTTTTGTAATAAAAGGTCTGTATGGAAAACTTTACCACTGCTGATTCATCCCAGTCATTCTATTTTACTGTAGTCTCTTCCAGAGATCTTTCTGTCATTCACCTCCCTCTTCCCAGCTCTACTTGTTATCATCTAAAGCATTTTGTGAACAGTTACATTGCTATGGGCAAAGTTCAAAAATAAAATTTCATGTGGCAACCCAAGTTGTTCCTGCGGACCTACAAACCTTTCAGTAAACTTCAGACCTGTCAAACTATTAGAGATTCCTATTATGGGCCTCTAGAATACAGAAAACTACTGATAAAGGAAATGTGTGTGTGTGGGGGGGGGGGAGGAATTCATCACCTAAATCAGGAAATTTACTTATAAAAAAATTCCTTGGATGTTTCTACATTACATTTCTATGATGATACTCATACAGATAAATTGCATGACACATTTTTACAGTTTCCCCCATATATCACCAGTTCTGTTTTGTTGTTCTTTTTTTCTGTGTGAATTGCTCATGAAAGTTCACATTCTGCACTGAAAGTAGAGTAATGTATGTGATTTTATGTTTGTTGTTACCATCGATCTTGACCCATGGTGACCCTATGGATGAGACATCTGCAGCTCCCCCCCACCCCCCCGGTCCTCTACTGCTCTGTCCAGCTCCTGCAAACTCATATTGGTGGTCTCTTTAATAAAGTCCATCCATCTAGCATGTGGCCTTCCTCTCTTTCTACTTCGCTCCACCTTTCCTAACATTATTGTCTTTTCCAATGATTCATGCCTTCTCATGATGTGTCCAAAGTATGACAGTCTAAGGGGCTATGCAGATGGGCAGGAAAAGGTGACCTGAAGCAGCCTTTTCTGTAAGCTGCAGCAACCACACCTTCTGCCCTGAGGATGCCCTAAATGAGGATGGAGCAACCGCACTGGGGGGAGTCAATGCAGGTTTTCTGAGGCTGTATTGAAGCCTCAGAAACCACACCACCAGCCCCAAGGAAGGAAGCCCACAAAGGGAGACGGAGCAACCAGCAGCAGCTGGACAGTTAAAGTGGCCTCAAGCTGCATTATTTCTTTGCAGTCTGCAAAGGCCCTAAATTTCCACTGCATGTGCGATGGTGCATTTATATGGCTATTTTCTGGTGCACTGGTGTGGCTGTATTTATGCACACATTAGAAGGTGCCCATCTTCGCCAAAGGAGCAGAAAAAAGTGGCTCCTTTTTGGAGCAGCTTTTCTCAACATATGGGGCTAAGCAGATGGGCGGCCATGGGCCGCCCTGGGAAGCTGCGCCACCGGACCGAGGCATCCCCATGCCTCGATCCTGCGGTGTTCCTTCGCTACCCCTGAAAGGAGCGCTAATTTCACAAGTCAGCGAAAGTGCACTGCAAAAGGCTGCGGCGCACTTTTGGCGACTTTTCCACTGCAGCGTTTGTGAACGCTGCAGCAGGAGGTCCTCCTCGGAGCGCTGGCCATGCGGAGGGCCGGCTGCTCCGAGGACGACCTCGGGAGGGGGAGGGGGCGCCGAGCGTGCAGCTGCCCCTCCCCTTCCCTGCGCCCAAGACGGCCTTTTAAGCCATCTGCTTAGGCCCATATGATGGCTAGAGGGTGCTTTCCTGATGACTTTTAGGCATGTGTCATCTAAATGCCATGCCTACACGTCACCCTCAAAGTACCTCTTTTTGCCCGTCTGCATAGCCCCTAAGTCTTGTCATCTTGGCTTCTAGGGTTATTTCTTGCTTGAATAGCTTGAGAATAGTTTCCTTTATGAAGGTTTTGAAGTTGCCAGTAGTCACTTGAACTATTAGTCTGTGCAAATGGTGTATATTCTTGACTGCATCTATCATGCTAAATATACATTAACAAAAGTAGTATGGAATGTGGGATAAATTGAGGGTCCCCAGCTTCTGATCTGAATCTAATTGTAGCAGGCAGGTTGCTTTAATTAAATTCAGTCTCTTAATAGACTTTCATTCTCTGCCACCTAAATGAGAGCAATACGCCTTGATCAATGGGAAGAGAAATTAGAGTAGCACTATATCATTTTGCCGAATGGCCTCTAACTGTGAATGTGAAGGAATAGGCTCATGAACATATGTGCAAATGCTAATGCAGGATTGAGGATCCAATGGCCCTTTAGGTGTTTAATTCCTACCAACCCTAAACTAATGGTGAAGAATAAAGGAAGCAGTAGTTCATCAGCACCTTGAGGTTGAAGGTCATGTAGCCAGGGATGGTGAGCTTTGTCCTAAAGATAATAATAATATAATAATAATAAATTTTTATTTGTAGCCCGCCCCTCTGCAAAGCAATCGGGGCGGGGAACAGCAGCATTTAAAACAAGACAAAGTTAAAACATTCCCTCTCCCCACAATCCCATCCTCCCCCCCCCCCGCCCCATCCCCTTAAAATAAGATTAAACCATAAACTGATTAAAATACAATATTAATTAAATTAATAAATTAAATAACAAAAATAATAAAATTTAACAGGAGAGTCAGACAAATGGGCCCATCTATGGGCCAACAGTTAATCCGGGAAGGCCTGCCGAAAGAGATCTGTCTTTACTGCTTTCTTGAAAGCAGCAAGGGTAGTAATAAGACGGATCTCGTCCGGCAGGCCATTCCAGAGTCTGGGAGCGGTTGCAGAAAAGGCCTTCTGAGAAGTCTGCGACAGCCTAGTTTTTATTGGCTGTAGCAGATTCCTCCCAGAGGACCGCAGGGCGTGGGGGGGATCATATGGGGAGAGGCAGTCCCTAAGGTAAGATGGACCCAAGCCATGTAGGGCTTTAAAGGTCAAAACCAACACCTTGTACTGCGCCCGGAAACTAATCGGCAGCCAGTGGAGGGATTTAAGCACTGGTGTTATGTGCTCCCTCCTTGATGTTCCTGTGATCAATCTGGCTGCCATATTCCAGATGACATTGGAATACAACTTTCAGCATCTCTGACCATTGACTGTAGTGGTAGAGATATGGGAATTGAAGCCCACAACATCAGGACAATCACAGCCCTATTCAGTGTTTGAGCTACAATTAATTCATTCAGTTCCTGCTACTCATATGCCAAGTAGGCACCCCTCCTTCCCATCAGTTATCCTTTTAAGCTAAGTAAGAAAGAATGAGAGCACTAAAGTTAGAATTTGCAATCCATTATATTCCCATCACCATGTATAGATATGAGATCTGGACAGTGAAGAAAGCAGACAAGAAGAAAATCAACTCATTTGAGATGTGGTGCTGGAGAAGAGTGCTGAGGATACCATGGACAGCCAAAAAGACAAGCAAATGGGTCCTTGAACAGATCAAGCCTGAAATTTCCCAATTTGAGGCTGTTATACTTTGGCCACACCATGAAAAAGCATGAGTCATTAGAAAATACATTAATACTAGGAAAAGTAGAAGGCAGCAGAAAGAGAAGAGGACTGCATGTCAGATGGACTGACTAAATCAGGAAGGTCATGGGCTTGAATTTATAGGACCTAAACATAACAGTTGAGGATAGGGGGTCTTGAAGTTGTCTAATTCACAGAGTCCCCATAAGTCAGGGTCAACTCAAAGACAGATAACAACAACAAAAGAGGGTTTACTCCAGTCCACTGATTGTGTGAGGAAAATTATCTGAAGACCTGCCTGTCATGTAGCCATCATAAATGTTTGCTTGTTGAAAAGAGTGCCAGTAAAACAAATAAATACAACATTTTGTGAAATATTCAGCATGAAGAGATAGTTCAGCATGAAAATAACTGCATACAGGCATAATGGTAAGTGTTATGTACCATGCTCTAGCATACTATTAGAAGCAGAGGAAATACTAGACACCAAGACTTTGAGACCTGTGGAACATGAGTTGAAAATGGTCTTAGAAATTAAGGATGCTGGGTGTTAAGGGATAGAGAAGGGGAGAGACTGAAGGGAAGAAGGCATAGCAGTTAGTATGATTGAAAGCAATAATTTTGAGAGGACATAGTAGAGAATAGGCATGTACATAATGAGTTTCTTTCATTTCTGTTCTCCTGAAATGTGCACTCCTAATATCTAGTTATTGGTGGTGGCGGTGGTGGTTTGTGTCTTCAAGTCATTTCCAACTAATAGTGTCCCTAAAGCAAATCTATCACTGAGTCTTCTTGGCAAGATCTGCTCAGAGGTGATTTGTCTTTGTTTTGAGAGTATGACTTAAGTGATAGTTACCCAGTGGGTTTCCATGGCTAACAAGGGTTTCAGACCCTGGTCTCCAGAGTCATAGTCCAATGCTGAAACCACTATATCATGCTAACTCTAGTTACTAAGGATATTTTTCATCCTGTTTTCTGCAGGATAGAAAGGGAGAAAAGGTATATGTGCTCAGAAAGGTGGGGTATTTCTCAGACCTCAGAACTCTTTAGCATATAAAATTGAAACAGACAAAATGTTAGCATAAATAGAAAAGTGAAAGGACAGACGTGGTTGTATAAAAACCCAGTAAATGTGGAGCCCAGGTAACCAGCTGTTGGATCATAATAGGTTCTCCACATAGATTAGGGCCATGGCATGTAAAGTCGCATTCTGCTGGTCCACCATCCTGGAAATCATTGGTTTTATTGTGGGAACAGCTTAGTGGTGGAATCGAAGTACTGAATCGATTACATAGGATATAGCAGCTACATAAAATGCTTGCCACATGGGTGTTTTTTTAGGGATGTGTGTGAAATTACATCATTCTTATAATAAATGAAGGTTGACTAGACATATAAGTGTTGATAGCTTAAAGCTAGGTAAAAGAGGAATGCATTTAATATGTTTATTAAGAGCAAGAAGGAATAGATATAAATTTATGGGGGTTAGGGTAAAGAGAGGAAAACCATGAGGTACTTTTGCTGTCTTGGAAACCACAAAGTAGTGTGTGACTTTTTAAAAAACCCAAATGAGAGCTATTGTTGTAGAAATTGTCACTTCTGTGCAAATGTGTTGTATCTATAATGCCAGCACATAAATCAATGCACACAAAGTGAATTTATCTGTATGCATGGCAGTAAAGCACCTAAGGAGTGGTTTTAGGGAAACTACAATCCATTATTTTTTTTGTTTTGAACTGGATATTGCCACCTTATTAGGGATTTTACTCTGTGTTCTACCTTATGAAGCCCTTTTACTCTCTCAAATTAGCTTAACCTTAGACAGTTCTGCCAGTATTTCTGAGTAAAATCTACACAAAGCTCTAATCTAGGCTTTAGGCCATAAACCAGATATTCCCATATACTAAGCCTTTTACCAAACAATCAAAGTGAATGCATGCACCATGCATTAATAAAGTGCCCTTCTGCAAAAGAAATATTATCTCTTCATCGAGAATGAAAATATTCCATCTACACTGAATACTTTCTAAATAGAAAATTTCATTTGCAGAAAGACTATACTGAGTAGCTTTTCACTTAGAAACAAGCACATCTTTTGCAAATACGATCAGATTAATGAAAGTATATTCTATTGTCAGCAAATCTCACAGTGACTGTGTGCGCTTGTAAAATAGCAATTTTTTTCTGGCTTATGCCATTCTTTGTGTTGTACTAGTAATTTATAGATGGAAGGGAATAATTTATAGTAATTTATAGGTGGAAGGGAATAATTTTCCCTGCAGGCCTTATTTTGTAGCATACATCAAAGCCACTCTCTAAATAAAAGAGGTGCTATTTTGTTTTTAGAGAAACAGCACATACAGCTTTGCCAAAGCCAGTATAGACTGTGTTCAATGGTTTTTGAAACAGTTTTTGTATGTTGGCATTTAGAGGAAGCTCTTGAGATGGTTAGAATTCAATTTGTGTAGCCTGAAGATATGGATAGGGTCCTTGGAGAAGTGAGGGCCACCACATATATACTGGATCCTTACTCTTCCTGGCTCCTTAAATGAGCTAGAGGGGGACTCGCCAAGTGGGTAGGGGGAATGATGAACCCCTCATTTCAGCAAAGAAGGTTTCCATCTTGCCTAAAGGAGGCTGTGGTGAGGCTGTTACTGAAAAAGACCTCCCATGTTCCCACCATTCTGAAAAAATATTGGCCAGTCTCTAATATCCCATTCTTGGCCAAAGTTCTGGAGCTGTGGTGGTCTCCCTGTTGCTGGTGTTTCTGGATGACACAGATTGCCTAGATCCATTTCAATTTGGCTTCAGGCCTGGCTATGGGACAGAGACAGCTTTGATCACCTTAGTGGATGACCTATGGAGGGAACTGGACAGGGAAATGGATCTCTGTTGGTACTGCTGGACATCTTGGTGGCTTTCAGTACCTTCAGCCATTGGGCTTCAGCCTTCTGGGCTAACTCACTGGGATGGGACTTGGGGCCACTGTTATGCAGCAGTTCTGGTCTTTCTTGGAAGGACAAACTCAGAAGGTGGTCCTGGGGAACTCCTGTTTGACACCCTGGCTGTTGGTCTGTGCCATTCCACTGGGTTCTGTTTTGTCTCCCATGTTATTAATATCTACATGAAACTTCTGGGAGAGTTTTGGGCTGCAGTGTCACCAGTATGGGGTCAAAAATGTATCTGCATAGTTAAAATTAGTGTGCCAACTGAGCCCTTTCCTTCAATGTCTGACCGAGCTATGGTAAAACATGCCTTGATTGCATCCTGTTTGGACTACTGTAACACACTCTATACGAGGCTGCCTTTGAAAACTGTTCAGAAACTTTAGCAGGTTCAAAACAGAACAGCCAGAATGCTGACTGGGGCCAGTGATAGCTACCGGTTTGTTTCTGGCTTCACTGTCTACCGGTTTGTTTCTGGGCACTATTCAAAGTGTTGGTCATGACCTATAAAGCCGTATATGTCTTAAGTCCAGATTACAGTTGTCCTTCGACATTCATGGTTTTGACACTCACAGTTTTGATCATTCATGAGATCAAGGCTGCTGTGTGCACACTCATCATCCTCCTTGGAGGGTAAAAGCCCAGAAGAGAGAAGCTAGGAAGGGTGTGTGTACCAACCCCACCCCTTTCCAGGATGGAGAGCTGCCTCTTTCCTCGAGCAGCTCTTCATCCTGGGAAGGAGTTTGGGGAAACAATCCCCCACCCTTTTTCAGGACAGAGAGCTGCCTGGGAAAAGGCAGCTCTCCATCCTGGGCAGGGGAAGGGAGCCAGATGAAGTGGTGTGAGGACAGGGCACCTGTCCTTTTAACTGGCTTCCTGGGGGAAAACATGCTGCAGTAAAAGGGCATGGAAGAGTCATGGCGCCAGTGCTTTGGGTGGCCTTTTGCCACTCCTAAAAGAAGCAGCATTTTGCCACTCTTTTAGGGGTGGCAAAAGGTAGGATTGGGGCCATGGTGGGCAGTTGCTGTGGCCCTGATCAACAGCTAGCAGGGGCAGCCCAGAGCCACCCGCCTGCATAGCCCCTCACTGAAGTAGGGGCTATGCAGACAGGCAAAAAGAGGTGCTTTGAGGGTGACTTGTAGACATGGTGTTTAGATGACGCATGTCTAAAAGTCACCAGGAAAGTGCCCTCTAGCTGTCGTATGCTGAAAAAAGCTGCTCCAAAAAGGAGCCACTTTTTTCCGCTCCTTCATCAAAGATGCACACCTTCAAATGTGCGTATGTATGCAACCACACTGGTGCACCAGAAAATGGCTGTATAAATGCACATGTGCGGCAAAAATTGAGTCGGTGATCCAGAGCATGCGCCCTGTGATGCAGTCTTTAATTTAAAGTGCCCTATGCTTCCAGGTGTGGATGCACCTGTGCAGGTGTCCTTGAATATTAGAACCCTACCCCTAATTGTAACCCTACGCTTGCTCCCTAGCAACTGTCCTCTGTTATGACAATGAGTGCATTCTGTTGCATGTATGCTTGCTATCAGCATGCACAGCAGTTTGCATGAAAGAGGCTTTTGTGACCTCTTCTATATAGGTGTGTAGGTGTGCATAAGACCTGCACACCACTTCCTGGCATGATGGGAGGGGCTCCTGGAGTAACATTTGTCCATGTGTCTTGTTGACCATGTCCCTTACATGACCACCAGCTACATGTATCCAGTCTGTCCACACAAATTTCCCTTGCATGTACCTCTCCCCTTCCCTCCAATCTGTGTAGGATATGTTTTGTGGAGGATGACAGAGTGTGTCTTTTCAGTTGGCAAACTCATTCCTCTAGTCCAAGGGTGGCACAATCAGACCGTGGCACCAGTATACAGCACCCACTACTTGGGGGAAGCTGAGGTCAGTGAATGCTTGTATGATATGTGAGTGTAAGACAGGTCCTGCACACATACGCAGGCATGCCAAACTTCAGTCACCTTTGTACAGAAAAAATGACAGACTGTATACCACCCTATAACAGGTCCTGTGCAGGTTTGCAGGGATGCCAAAGTTCAGTCATTGTACAGAGAGTGACAGACTGTATACTAGCCTATGACAGGTCCTGTGCAGGTGCACAGGTATACAGCTATGTGTTCCTCCACAGATGCGCAGGTGTGCAGGGATGTTTTCCTGTTCATGCATCTGAGAGAACAAAAAAAAAAAAATTAAAGCAGCTGCTGCCCACCCATGTGGTTGCTCCCTCTCCCTTTGCGGCATCCTTGGGGCTGGCGGTCTGGTTGCTGGGGCTTCAATACAACCTCGGAAAAGCTGCATTTACTCCCCCCAGTGTGGTTGCTCCATCTCCATTTAGGGCATCCTTGGGGGGGAGGGGTGCAGTTACTGCAGCTTACAGAAAAGGCAGGTTCAGGTCACCTTTTCCTTTCTGTCTGCATAGCCCCTAAATGTACATAACTCAGAAAACTCAGGTTTATTCCAATTGATACAAAATAGAACATTATTACATGTGATGTGATTCCTTACTTTTACTGTCCAACTGCTATTCATATTTCATATCTGGTTTCAAAATCTGTCAGAGTGAAGATTTTCTGAATTCCATCAGGAGAAGTTCTGCACAGGTTGTCTGCTCTGCCATTAATCTTGCATAACACATCATTCCAGTTCAAAGACATAGCCACGTTAGGGCCGATGCAGACGGCTCGTTTGGGGCGGCAGAGAACCGCCCCAGGGAGTGGCAGATTGGGACCACAGCAAGCCCATGCCATGGCCCTGATCCTTCCTTTTACCACCCCTAAAAGAGCAGCAAAATGCCACTCCTTTTAAGGGCGGCAAAAGACCTCTCTAAGAGCCAGCGCCACAGCTCTCCTGTGCCCTTTCGGTACAGCGTGTCTGCACACTGTGCTGGAAGGGTTTGCTGATGCCGCATGGCATGCATACAGCCACTTGCCATCAGGACACCATCGGGGTGGGGTTGGGTGGCCAGCATGTGGCTGCCCTGCCCCAACTCTACCCCCAGGCCAGCCCTTTGGGCCGGTTTGCAACAGCTCTGTCTGGAAAATCAGTATGCAAAGGGTTCTTATAGCACCTTTGAGAAACTATAATAAGAAAGTGGTAGCATGAACTTTCTTAGATATGAACCTACTTTTTCAGATGCATTCCTCATGTATCTGAGGAAGTAAGCTCAAGTCTACAAAAGTTCATGCTACCTGCTTATTTCTTTCAGTGTTTCAAAAGTTCTACAAGAGCCTTTTACCTCACTTCCAAGAACACAAGTAGTGTATTTTTTATGACTGAACAAATATGTCTTCCATCTAATTATAACCAAAAAAAAAAAAATCATTCTGAAGTATAGTCTTGATCTGAATGCTTTCACTGATGCAATTTGTTCAGTCTCAGATGAACCTGAACTCTAACTAAAGAGTAAATTTGTTGAATCCATCTTCTAACTTGCCTGCTAATGGAGAACAATGTCTTCTTATAATTATCACTGCTGGAGGTAATGTCTGCCTGAGACTGAATGTAGCATAGATTATATTTTTGTAAAACAGTAATAATAATAATGTCGGGAGGGAACAATCATATAAGGAGTGTATAAACTGAAGAACTCTTTAGATCATACCATGTTGTGATCCACTAAACCTGTGCTTTCCAATTATGTGATTATTTATAGTGATATTATAAAATCTCATAATTACTAATTCAGAATATAAATTAATGTAGCTAATGCTGCAATGCAATAACATTCAATGTTGTTTCCTTCCAAAGATCTTCCACATGAATATAAATGTGCAACTAAAACATGTTCATGAAAGGAAGGGCTTTTAACTAGGTTATTCTAAATACCTTAAAGGTACTATAGGCTATTTTTCAGATGAAGGAACTGGGAAGACCACTTCTAAGTATTCCATGCATAAGAAAACCCTATAAAATTCATGAGGTCACCATATGACTTTCACTCTTCTCAATACCCTTCAAATAGGGTTGCCATTTCCTGGTTTTTGTAGGGACATTCATGGATTGGAGGGTCCAAAAAATATCCTGTCTTGGCTGGGCCTTGTTCCAGGCCACACTTTATCAATCTCTAGTCGACTGGAGAAAATTTGGCCAGAACAAGGCAGAAAGTCTCCTCCTTCTCCTCCTCCTCCTCCTCCAAGATGGACACTCAGTCCTCGCACCTCTGCTTGCCTCCTCCAGTCCTGGGCCTTGGCCCTAAAAGATCCAGCATGGCTGACTAGGCCTCCCTGGAGCTGGAAGAGGAACTGCTGAGCTCAGGGCCTCAACCAAGGCCCTAGAAGATAAGATAGAAGATAAGGTAAGGGGGCTTGGGGTGGGTGCTGGGCCTTCTGCCATCACCTCCATCTCTTGCCATGTTTTCTGTGTGGCGGGTGGGCGGCAGGGAAGCCTAAAGCCTGGTAAGCCTCCCTGGGGCTCGGAGTGGGTGCTGAGCCTTCCACTGCCACCTCCACCTCCCTTGCCAAATTTTCAGTGGGGCAGGAGGGTGCAAAGAGGCCTAGGGCCTGGTAGGCCTCTCTGGGGGCTTGAGGTGGACGCTGAGCCTTCTGCTGCTGCCTCCACTTCCCTTGCCATATTTTCAGTGCAATGGATGGGTGGCAGGGAGGCCTAGGGCCTAGTAGGCCTTCCTAGGGGATTGGGGTGGAGGCTTAATTTTTTTTAAAAAATTATTAATGTTTTTGACCTTTAGTTGAGCATGTCCTCCATTTTTCTTGAATGCCCTCCATGTTGTCCTACATTTGCCCTGCATTTTGTCCTTCATTTCCCCATACATTTTGTTCTGGTTTTGTGGTAGAGAATTATGGCAACCCTACCTCCAAATCTTCCAAAACATGAAAACTTTTTCCTACCCAAAACTGGTAGTACAATCTAAAACTTACTTCTGATTTCATTTTTAGATGGTGTGCCTGAAAATGGGATGCTGTGGGTTGCCACTGTAAGCAAATTTGGTATATGGATTTAAGGATTCATTTACCAAACAAAAGGTATGGGTGTACCCCATTTAACAAAGTAGATGTGTTCCTGGGCAAAACTTCTTTAGCAGAAAATTTGGTACAGAAATTACATGAGGGAAAATCCTGCACCACAAAAGAAGAAGAAGGGGGGGAGGAGGAGGAGGAGGAGGAGGAGGAGGAGGAAGAGCTGTTCAAAATGTTTCAGCAAACTTTTCTCCAAAACTAACCATATGCATGTATGAAATGAAACAACCAGTTCAGGTAAGTCTTGCAGAACTAAACAAAATATTTCAAACATTTTGGAGACTACTTGAAAGTACATTTCCCAAAATGTACTCCAAGTCTTTTAAAATTATCCTTTCACCAGCCTCCACTTTTCTTATGATTTCCATTTTGGTGGCTAAACTTATACATCTATGCTTTGGGGAAAAAAAGTGCATGATGTAATTAGTAAGACAAGCTAATCTGCTTGCCCCTTTTATCTCTGGAGATTATTACATGGAGGGAGAAGGATGGGAGCAAAGCGGATTGCTCCCATCTCATTCATGCAATAGGGGCAAAGATTATCACACACTGTGCGTTACTCCCATCCTTCTGCCATCACTGGAATGTAATGGCCCCGTCATTTGGTATTAACAGGAGTTCTGTTAATACCAAATGATGGGTCTATTACACTTCACAAACAGGAGAAGAATGGGATAAGCACACGGGGTGTGATAATCTTTGTCCCAATCATGTGAATGGGATGGGAGCAATTTGCTTTGCTCCCGTCCTTCTCCCTCCATGTGATAATCTCCTCTGTTTTGTTGCTCACACATGCTCAGTAGGACACACAGGTACAATAAGATCAATTAGAACAGTATCTCACCCTTTTCCTGGATGGAGTTTTATTGCATTGTTTGCTGCAGATACACTGCTGCAACCCAATACCAAAAGTCTGTGTTTCTCCAGCTGTCCTTCACCATCCCTCCAGTGCTGGTGCTGCTTTAAAAAAAACCTCAACCTTTGAGCTAGAGAGAGGACAAGGAAGAAAAAGGGGGCTGTTTAAAATACTAAAAAGAAGCCTTTTCGGAGATTTTTTTAAAAAAAACTATATGCCTATTTTAAGTAATCATGGGCCTTTGCAGACTTCCAGAAATAGTACAAATTGAGTCCACTTTAACTGCCCTGACTCAGTGTTAGGGAATCATGGGAACTGTAGTTTATTGTGGCACCAGAGCTCTCTGACAGAGAAGGCTCCATGTCTTAGAAAAAAAATACAATTCCCATGATTCCCTAGCACTGAGCCAGGGCAGTTAAAGTGGACTCAATTTGCACTATTTCTAGCAGTCTGCAAAGGCCCCATGTGGTCTTTTATTCAATGGGGAAAAATACATTCCCTTCTACTAGTCACTAGTATGAGACTTGTATACCATGATCAAGATTCTCCCCCTCCTCCTCCTCTTCCTCCTCCTCCTCCTCTTCTTCTTCTTTAATTCAGGTTGTGCTCAGGTTATTAGCATGATGCTGACAGAGATGCTGACAAAAGATGTTTGGAACAAAAGTTTTTGAATTATTAACGAAACGACAAGGGCAAAATCAGACGATGCAATGGAAGCTGAGATCTTTAAATGCCTGATAACGGATACTAAATTTTAATGAAGTCCAGAATGACACTGAAATGCACCATTTCATTTGCCATTAACCTTTTTGATGCATTGCTCTCAAGTCTTTAACTTCTTAAGACAAGGTGTCTTTTCATGACAAGGACAGACAGCTGTTCTGTCTAAATGAATATTCCAAAACTGGAATAGAAGTGGGCAATAAAAAATCTATGGCATCTAAATATGACAGGATATGGACATTTGGAGGAAATTACTAGAACAAGAAAAGGACAGCTGAGCTGGGAAATTTCTGAACAATACTTGGTGGCACAGAATCACTTCACCTTGATATTCAAGGTAAGAAAAATAAATCAAGCAGGAATCAGTTCTTGTGACTATTGAATATGATAAAGATCATAACAAAAAGGAATAGAAGTATAAGTCCAAGTTTGCTTGTCCAGGTCAGGTTGTCCCACCCAATGCCTAACTTGTGCTCTTGTCTGTTTGGTGGGCAGTCACTCATCTTTGGTGTCAAATATGAAAACTGAATTCTTTCTTTCTTTCTTTATGATTTTTTTTAATGAAATGATTTCAGTGTACAACTATAAAATGCCAACATGTAAGTTTTTAATACAAACAAAAAGGAAACACAACCTGAGAGAAAAAGTAACAACAACAATAACTCAGAACCAAACATTTCATTCCATTTTTCTTACATTTTGCTTGCATCCAAGATTGCCCAAAAATTCTTTGACTTCACTGTAGGTGAAACCAGCTGGAAGGCACTTCTACTCTCATGACCCCATGTCATCTTGTCTACACACTGCAGACTTGACTGAAGTGGAGAGGGGACTTGAGACATATGCCTAGGTGATCTTTGGGGCTAAGCAGACGGGTGGCCGTGGGCCGCCCTGGGAAGCTGCGCCACAGGACCGAGGCATCCCTATGCCTCGATCCTGCAGCGCAGCTTCGCCACCCCTGAAAGGAGCGCTAAATCAGCGCTCCTTTCATAAGCCAGCGAAAGTGCACCGCAAAAGGCTGCGGTGCACTTTCGGCGACTTTTCCGCCGCAGCGTTTGCAAACGCTGTGGCGGGAGGTCCTCCTCGGAGCGCCAGCCATGCGGAGGGCCGGCTGCTCTGAGGACGACCTCGGGAGGGGGTTGGGGCGCCGAGCATGCAGCAGCCCCTCCCCTTCCCTGCCCCCAAGACGGCCTTTTAAGCCGTCTGCTTAGGCCCTTTGTTACCTTGAGCCCTGCACACTCAGGATTGCAGCTGATGGGTATAGTCTGACTGGTTTCCACTTTGCCAACATCCTAATGCATAGGCAACATGGCAGTGGGGTCAACAGAAGAGCAAATAACAGGGTTAGGCCATCTTTGTATGCATAGAGGAAAGAACACTCAGCAGAGCTAAAGACATCTGACAAATTAATGAAAAATCCTTTTCACACTTAAAGAAAACCAAAACAATAAGGCCTCTTTAAATGAGTTGTATAAAAATCCATTTCAGTTCTGCATGTTTTTTAACATTTATTTCAGACAACTGAAACCTCTGAGACAGTAACTGAACTTGGGAAAAATACTTTTAACAATTTAGAATGGCCATGTAGGCTAGGTGAGTCTGGGAACTGAAGTCCAAAAGTAATGTTTCCAAGCTTTAGGCTACAACAGCATATTTTTATGAAACCTAAGCAAACCTTATCCTCCTAGCCTTCCAGTTAGACCCTTTTTTGCTACTAGTCATGGAAAGCTACAAAGCTAGATGCCACTTGACGTGAAAAGATGAAAAGCATAACAATCATCTTACAGAAAGGTCACTGCATTGTTCAGTATTTTTGTACTTCCCCTAGCCCTGACATACAGAACAAATGTCATGTATATAATCTTAACTGGACTATCTTCACTTGATTTAATTGTGTTTCTTTTTCTGTTACACAATAACCAAGTCTAGTATATGCAATCTATAGTGACTCTCATCATGCTTCAGTTTCTGAGACAGGAACCTTCTAATTACTGACATCAAAAGGCTACCTTAATTATGTTGGGGTATTTCCAAACCTTCCTATTTCTATTTGGGTCAGCAAGTCTATTCCCCTTTTTGTCAAGCCTTGTGACAGGATAGATTGCTGCTTCAACATTTCTTCTTCTAATTTGCTTTCTGTCATATCCTGACATTATTTCTGTTGGTCATCATTTTCTTTCATGCTTTCTCTTTCATTTCTCACCTTTGCCTACTCTGTTTATTTTTCCCATTTGTGATCTACATAGTTCTCTATGTTATTTTGTACTAGATGGGAAATAGACTTGCTTATCTAAAATAATTGGGGGGGGGGAATCATTGCATGAGCATTGTGTCATGGGTTCTTTTTATTTAAAAAATCCATTATCCCAAAGTATATGCCCTTGAACCACCATAAAGTATTTTGCCATTATTTACTTCTCATACCCTTCAGGACATTTTTTGATATGTTTCATGAAATTAACTGCACAACTAGGAAACAGAAAATAAATCTATATACATTAGAATAGAGGATGATATGAAGGCAATTTAAGAGTTTTACTTTTTTAAAAATTATTTCTATATGGAATGAATACATCAATTTAGGAATAGTAACAGTCCATACTAACTTTCTGCCTTCTGAAGTTAAGGATAGTGTTTGGAGGAAGAATTATTAGATAGCAAAGCAGCTAACTCAGGAGAACTGACCAGGGCAAATTTGTTCTCCTCTTCTGCCTATACATCTAAGTGATAATGATCACCAATTTAACTGCTTGAGAGTTCTGTATCTATGAGGTCAAAACCTCTGTGCTTTATGTTGCAGCATAACTAGCTTGATTTAAAATATCTCCTTTTTTCCCCCAGGCTCATTAAATATTTAACAAAAGAAGGGGTGTTAAATGCTAACTTTTTGAAGGCATAATCAAAGAGGCTTCTGCTTGTGGATATGAGAAATAAAACTGCAAGAGTTTAACTAATATGTGAGGTGGCTAGTCACAGTTATTTTAACTTAAGTAGAGACAGAGTTAGCTGACAAGTACACCAACAAACTGTCTGTATGTGGCATGATTTTTGCCCTAGCAGGAAGGAATGGTTACTTGGCTCATTTAAATGGGTAGAAGAGGTGGTCTGATCCTTCCAGAGATGTGCCTCAGAGCTTCTAAAAGAACAAATGACAAAAGGCAACAAGAACACTGTTATAGGGGGGTTGCAGACTGCCAGAAATAGTGTGAATTCAGTCCACTTTTAGGGTTAGGGTTAGAGTTAGGGAACCATGGGAACTGTATTTTATTGTGGCATCAGAGTTGTCTGACAGAGAAGGCTCAATGTCTCAGAAAAATAACAGTTCCCATGATTCCCTAGCACTAACCCTAACCCTAAAAGTGGACTGAATTCACACTATTTCTGGCAGTCTGCAACCCCCCATAGTCTTCATGGCTGATAAGTGCCTGAACCTTTTGACTGCCTTTCTTTCAAAAGGAAAAACTGCCTTCCTTTCAGAAGAATAACAAATGGGAAAAAATGCAGGGGAATGATGATTACAATTTCTCCCAGTGCTAGGTAGCTGGATTACTTACAGAAATCTTCTAAAATTAGAAGAAATGTCTTGAAGAACTGGAATTACAGGGATTAAATGTATAGTTGGTATTTTTATAGATAACAGTCTGAGAGATCTAAATTGACAGGTAATTATTTGGTTCTGAGATTACAAAATCAGGATTTGAATTACAATTGTGTATAAATGATGATCATCTAATAGCTAAAATGTACAAGTTATTATTAAGAATAGATATGGGAGATTAAAAAGTAAAAGAATGTATGATAAAATGGGCAGAGAACATTGGACAAAATATTTAGATGGACCAATGGGAAAAGATGTCAAAAAAGCAGTGCATTCACTTTGAGTTATGGCCTAAAATAAAAGTTCTATAAAATGGTGCACTTCTGGTATTTAACTCCAGAAAATATTTCAAAAAAGTATAAAGGCACTTCCAAAGTTTGCTGAAAGTGCAAGGAAAAAGAAGGGACTTTTTACCATATGTGGTAGACTTGAGAAAGAGAAACAATATGGATGCAGATACATAGAGCAATAGAAGATATTTAAAGTTTAAACTTCAGTTGAAAGCAGAACCTTGGGTGGGGGGTTGGACTGATGGAAATACAAATGGAGAAGAATGGGGAAATTATGCAATATATGTTAACAGCAGCCAGATTGTTATATGCACAAATATTTTTGTTTCTTAATAAATTAATTAGCTTGTTGATTTTCCACAAATTCATTAAGTTTTAAAATTGGTTATTAAAATGTAATGAATTTGTGGAAAATCAACAAGCTAATTAATTTGTTAAGAGACAAAAAATAAAGACTTTTAAAGAAGAATGGAAATATTATTACTGAAATATAGAGGAAGAAATTGGAATTTATTCTAGGATTTGAAGAATAATAGACTGCAATGTATTAATAATCTCCATTCCTTTTAGAATACAGTTATGTTCTTTTAATATTGGTTAGAGAAAGTAGTGATAATTAATAATTATAACTACAAACCAGCAACTTGTTTATCCTGTCTTTATAAGTTAATTTGTTAATGTTTGTAATATGTGTTTTAATTCTATAAAATTGTGTGTGTGTTTAGATAAATAGATAGATAGATTTTACAAAAATTCTCCCAGTGCTACTGGTTGATCTTTAAATTGCTGTTCCTGTTGTTTCATTTTTGAACACACCTGTGAGTTTTGCTAACTCCAAGACAGAAATAGTGGGAGGAAAGGGAACATTTAACCATTTCCTCCCAATCTTTCTTTCCCATCTAAATCATCCCTAACTTTCAAAATGAATAATTTTTGTTCAGGATACAAGAGGTCCAGACAGTAGCTGCAGACAGCATTTTAGATCAGGGAAACAATATGGAACAGAAACTACAACAGCCCCTCCCCCAATGACTTCCTTAATCAAAGCAATATCCCTATGCAGTTAATTTGTTTTGTTTTTTTTAAGAGTTAAATGCAGATCCTGAGTTCAAAAGTTTTGATCATGGGTCTCCTAGGTCACAGCTAATTTGGCCATAGTGGTTAAGGCTAGCTGGATTTCTGAAGATAGCTGGAATTTGCTCCTCCTGAGTAATACTGGGAGAAATCAAGTCATTCGCCCCAAACAAAGTAGAAACAATGGGTCTTACAAAAGTCTTGATGCAACAACTCCCACTGGTTTAGCTCACTGTTCTTGCTAGAAATTCTCTATAATAATGATGCCCAGTCTTCAGTTTCTAGATGATGTTGGATTTCAGATCCCAAAAAGCCAGCCAGATTTGGGTGACCAAATGTGGGAACCACAAGTATAAATAGAATATTGGTTCCCATATTCAAGGATTTTAAAAAGCTATATGCAAAGGAAAACAAGGACAGAAAACAACAATTTCCCAGTGCATTTAAAGTCATAAAGGGTAATCTTTTCATCAAGGCAGCCAGATGGGAATATTTCAGCTGGAACACTGGGAAACTAATTAACGTCTCCATCCCTTCTAACCAAGAACTCTGTTTTGTGTTTTGCAGGGTAGAGGCATATTATTTTCTGGCCTTTTTTGTGGCTTATTTCAGCAGCCAATCAGCAGCATGACATACTGAGAACTGTGAGAATTTAGGCTAGCAAATTATCTTTAGCTCCTGGTCACTGGAGAAGGGCAGTGGACCTTCCAGTAGGCGTAACTCAAGCCAGTACACCACCTGGTTATTTAAGTCCAGCCATGACAGCAACAGTTCTCTTTCTGGAACCATATTTCCTAGCCATACTCCCTTAGTGTTATGTTCTGGACATTACTATGAGTTTGGTCAGCTTGCCAGTTAATGGGGCTAGGGAAGAGTTTTACCCACAAGCAACATTAAGTTGTATGTTTTATCTGTTTTTAACTTTTTATGATTTTTAAAATGATTGTATAGTGTTTAATGTGGTAATTTTAATTGTTTTTAAAACTTTATTTTAAATATTTTAAATTTATTGTCTCTGAAAGCCACCTTGGGTCCCACCTCGGGAGAAAGGCAGCATATAAATGAAGTAAATAAATGAAATAATGAATGAATAAATAAATAAATAAATAAATAAATTTGGCCTTTATATTTTGGCCTTTTGGCCTTCCCCATGGCAATTCATCTGCTCCCATTATCAATTCATATATTTCTTTATCACAACTTAAAACAGTAAGGGCATCCTTTGAATTGGCCACTTATGGATCCATTTCTTGTGGAACAAGTAAGCTTACTTTTTTCTCAAGTGTAATGATCCCCATAAGAAATTTTAGGATGGGGTGGGAGCTACTAAGCTCATCCTGGAGGCAAGATGCAGCCACTCACTCATAGACCACAAGGTTGCGAGTTCAATACCAGCCAGGGCTGAGGCTCGACTCAGGCCTGCATCCTTCCGAGGTTGCTAAAATGAGTACCCAGATTGTTGGGGGGCAATCAGCTCACAGTTGTAAACCGCTTAGACATCCCATAGCGTGATATGAAGCGGTATATAAATAAGCTGCTTTTGCTTTGCTTGCCTCGTATTTGGGGCCAGAGCTATATACCATGACACACTAAAGTAGATTTCTGCCACACCACTTCATTTGGTATCCAAGCATTCTCTGCAACAATAATGGGATCATTGCTTTATGGAGGGCCAAAGTCTGCAAAGGCAGTATTCAAAAAGGCTATAGCCATCATGTTGTGGATCTTTCCTCCTTCCTCTAGCATCCATAATTCCGAATACCACAAAGTATTGTGGTTTGTTATCATAAGGAGATAATGTTGAAAGTGCTGGGCTGATTCTGCAAAAGCTCACGGTGAGAGGATGAGAAACTGTTTCCCTTCTAAAGTCCCTCCATCACACACACACATACACACATACATGCTGCTTCACATCCTGCTTGAGATATCCCCCAACTCTCTAAACAGATTTTCATAAAGTATGAGAGGTGTGGATGAGAGATTAGAAAAATTGGCAGGTGAATGAGAGATTAGCAAAACAACAACAACAACAACAACAACAACAACCCTGCTGCACATTCCTCCAACATTAGTGGATCTCTGCAAATTGTCATCCTGGATCCATTCTGGATCAGTGTCGTGTAGTGAATGTTGGACCAGGGCTTTGTAAGAGGAGGGTTCTAATCTCTGCTCAGCCAATAGAAACCTGTCAAGTGACCTTGGGCAAGTCACATCCTCTCTACCTGTGACAGAGTCGTCATAATTCAGAGTCAGTTTAGGGAAAAACACCATAATTCTTGTTGTTGTTGTTATCTTTATGTTAATTATGACTTATGGTAATCCTTTCATAGGGTCATAGGGTTTTCTTTGCAAGATTTTGGAAGAGGTTTACTGATGTTTTTCATTTGCCCAAGGTCACCCAAGGGTTTCCATGGCTGAGTAGGAATTTGTCTTCTGGTCTCTTGGAGTCCTAGTCCAGTACTCAAAGCACTACACCAAAGTGACTCTCTTTCCTTTTTTATTGTGGACTAATTACTAAAGATGGCTACAGTATGAAGCACAAGTGTGTACAGGATAGAATATTACATCATTGCCTTCTCAAATTCTATAGTATGAACTCCAGGTTTAATCTAGTAATAACACCCCTTAACAAAGCAATGAACACAGTTGTTTTCAAAGAAATGTTATCATATTGTGCCAAAGTTGTTTCTATGAAGAATTAGTTCTCCTGTAAAGTTCTAGTTGGACCTTAAAGTTTTAGATATTTTTACCCTTGAAGGCAATTTGTAACAAAGAAAGTTAAGGGCACAGAGAGAGAGAAAAATAACCAAACTAAACAAGAATTAATGGGAAGCTGGGAACGTAACATGTGGGGAACTATATACTGTTTGAATTGCTTTTCTAGTTGCAGCCCATGTCTTTAAAGTATGAACTTCCCATGTCTGACATGGAAAAGAAGCTCAAGAAAATCAATACCTCATTAAGAAAATGGTTTGGTTGTCAGTCAGCTTCCCTGAAGAAAGTTCCCAACAGAAGGTCTTGTAAACAGAAGCTTTTTCTGTCACCATTAACTGATGAAACCAATGTAGCTGCTTACTGAGCAGTAATGACACTATGAGGACAGTGGGCAAAACAATGAGACAAACAGGTAAGTAATGTCCCTCTGGGAAATGAAAGCAAAATAAAATACTTCCCTCCTCCTTTTCTACTCCCTTGGGTAAGACAACTTTTCTTTAATTTCTGTAACAGGGAATTTGCCCAGTGCAGATAAATGTACAATTCCATTGTGCAAAGCATGAGTAATATGAATCTTAATTTACTCAAATATGCATCTGAGGAAGTAGACTGAAGTCTAGAAAAGCTTATGCTGCCAATTTCTTTCTTTCTTTCAGATAGTCTCAAAGGTGCTACAAGATCTCTCTATGTACTGATTCAACAGACTGAACACAGCTATATTGTTAAATTCAAATATATGGAGAGGATGATTGTGATTGTAGGGCATGAGCACAGATGAATCCCTCTAAGTTTAAATTTTAAAGTTTAATGTAGAGCCTTGCTTTCCTTTTTTCCTGCTCTGGACTTTATACACATTATGATATCCCATGCTGCAGCACCCACAGTTCAGAATCCACCATTGCTTAATGTGACTGTCATAAAATCATTTAGCTGAAGATGGGCTTGCTGTGAGCAGTAGACACCCCTTTACAGAGGTTCATGATGAATGGATGGTAACAGGGCATTGAACACAATAGGGTATGGCCAATGGGGATATAAAATCAGCATTGAACTAGTGGTAAGGTCAAACTTCCAATTGTATCCATAATTGCTCTACACACAAATAGCCCAGGTAGAGGGCTATAACATCCAGTAACAGTAAAAGAAGAACTGGACAGAAATCTGAAGTTGTGGCCAAGCCTTTCCATTTGAGAACCTAAAGATATAGCCATGTTACTCTGCAGAATTAATATGTATAGAGATGTTGTAGCACCTTTGAGACTAAGGGCCATTGCAGACTGGCCTAAAGGGCGGGCCTGGGGGTAGAGTTGGGGTGAGGCAACCCAGCCTGATGCTGTCTTGATGCTGCATGCCCTTATGCATGGTGTGCAGCATCAGGACACCCTTCCGGTGCAGCTTACAGACACGCTGCACCGAAAGGGTGTGGAAGAGCCGTGGCGCTGGCTCTTAAGGAGGCCTTTTGTCACCCCTAAAAGGAGCAGCATTTTGCCGCTCTTTTAGGGGCGGCAAAAGGAAGGATTGGGGTCATGGTGTGCAGTTGCCATGGCCCCAATCTGCTGCTCCCCAGGGTGGCTCTCTGCTGCCCCAAATGGGCCATCTGCATCAGCCCTAACTTAAAAAAAAAGGGGGTTTGTAGTATGAGCATTCATAGACTTTAGTCTACTTATGGTGGATTGAAAGTCATGGACAGATAGGAGTGCAGGAGTTAAACTGAAGATAACTGAAAAGGAATGTTGGTTACTGCAGACCCAGTCAGCATGGTTAGAACCCATGAGCTCTACATGATACATAGTTTGCAAAGTTCTCCCCACACGTAGTTTCTTAGGAATGACATCCCATTGTTTGCACTTGCTGAGAAAGAGGGTACCTGTCTGTATCTAGACAAGTTTCTTGAGGAGGCTGATGGATTTCCACTGTAGTCCTATCTGTCCCTGGCTTTCAATCCACCATAAGCATAGGAAGAAGTAGACTAAAGTTTATGAAAGCTCATGCTACAACCCTCTTTTTTTCAGTTAGTCTCAAAGGTGCTACAAAATCTCTATACATTTGAGAACATGTGACTGAATTCTGGAAGGTAGAGAAAGATGGGGTGGTACCTTTCTCTCCAGTTTTCACTACATTTCCCTCCACCTTTTGTTTTTTGCTGCCAAAACACTACTAGCCATAGTATTCCTTTTCAGGATATACTTCTTCCCCTGCTGTCTTCCTGCCACCCTAGTTATGCCTCTTGGTGTATCTTCATTCTTATGGTTAGATCTACAGGAAGAGGAGAAATGGCAGCAGCAGTATGAAAGTTTCATGCTGTACCTTTTGGATCCTTCTGTGACAGATCATCAAAATGCCTGTGACCAATTTTATCCTGTGTGAATAGGATAATAAAAGTGGGGAAGGAGAACTGGATAGGTGCATACAGTAACAGACAAGTATGGTATAGAAAAGTGCCCAAATGAATAAGAATTTCATTTGTTTCCTTTTTTTTGTGTGTGTGATAACTTTCCTAAATCCATAAATATCTTCAGAACGGTGATGGAAAGAAGTAGAGATTTTATAAAAGGCATATGGAAGAAAGCAAAACTGACAAATTTACTCATCTTGGCAAAGGACTGAGTGCATAGCTCTTAAAATCTGGCTGTGAATCCCTACACTTAATATCTAACTGTGTTTGTGGTGTTGAATTAGGGTTCCCACCTCTTTTTGTTTCTGGAAGATACTTCAGCTATAACAGCTAAATGATAGATAGGTACAACATGATTCTCACTGTGTTGATAACAGCCATGCCAGTTTTTTATGGCTGAGAATTTTATTAGGTGTGTTACAACTTTAAAAATTCACCCATTTATATTTATCGTCAGTAGAAGGAACTTAATTTCTTAATAACACAAATTAAGACAGGATAAAGCAAAATTGACAATTTTCCCCCATCCCTACTTTAGAGGAGGGAGGATTCAATGCACTGAAATTGCTTTGTTGCCAAAACTTGGAAACGAGTAAAGCAGCCATTTAAAAAATATAAAATTAAGACAGCATGCAGTGAGAACCAAAGTATACTTAGAGCAATGCTGACTAAAGCGGATGGAAATATGATTAAAGTCACTATTGTACTTACTTCATTGTGGGACTAGGAACAAAGTAGAAAATAAAGGGGAAAGGAATATGTGTACTGGAAATTAATGCTTAAAAATGAAAGAGAAGAAAAAGGTGTAGCAAGAGTATGTTTTATATAACAAAATGGGGAATACTTGATGAGGCAGCAAGTACAGAAAATGTTCTTGCTGAACCATGTGAAAGATGAAGGTACAAAGGAGCAGGTATTGCTTAAGAGTTTCTCATGCTTCCCCCCCACCCCCAAGATAAGCTGACATGAAGATAATAATGCTGAATTGAAGATATCAACTGTCACATAGACTTGGAAAGCTGACCTCATTTGTGGAATGCATGAACAGAATCTGGAGGCAATTGTCCGCCTCCTGCTTCATGCAATTTTAGCAAAGACTGCACTTATTTATTGATTGTATTTCTGTAACTTCCACAAGTGATTTGCTTGACACAGCATATAAAAGCAGTGGCTTCTTGTTGGAGGGCATACCAATTTCTCCCACAACTGCCCCCCTCAGAATAATGCAATGATGCAAAGAGAGGGCAGGATTGGAAGAATTATGAAGATTTCTAGGGTAAAATGACATTCTCTGCAGTTGTGAAAAATGTGAGAAAATGTGAGGCTAACCCAAGACATTTTGCTGCCTGAGGCAAAGTAGCAAGTAGTACACTACCCAACACCATGACTTGGTCATGAAAAATAGCAAAGCCTGCCATGTTAGGCAACAAGAAATCCCAGAAACACCTCTTCTCATCCCTGCTGGCACAAATGCAACAACTGCAAGTTAAATGACTAAGGAGCTTATCGCTCTGCTAAAATAAATCGTCTTACCTCCCCCGAACTGAATTTTAATTTTAATTCATGCTGCATCCAGATACTATCACAGGGATTTTGCTGCAGAAACTGCTGCCCGAATCCAGCCTGGGTCCCACCCGGGTCCCAGGGGTGCTCAGCATGCCTCTTTTAGAAATTGGGAGTTTTCCAACTAAAGAAAATGGCAGCCAGAGCACTCCTGAGACCAGGACTAAACCCAGGCTGTATTCTACCAGTGGTTTCAGTGGCAAAATCCCTGCAATAGTATCTGGATGTAGCTTGAATTAAAATTCAATTTGGGAGAGGGAAGATGCTTTATTAAGTGGAGTGATAAGCTCCTAAGTTTGCTGCTTTTTCATGACATCCAAAAGCTGATCATGGAGTTAGCTTCCTCACTCTGCTAATGGTAGGTCTCTTCCTGTGAAAGGTATTTAGCAAAAAATGGACAAGCAAAATGGTATGTTGTGATACATTAGTGTAAATTGAGTTTGGAGGCCATGCCTCTTTGAGTGAGTCATCTAAAGATCCTGAACCCTTTTGAGGGACTCATATCCCCAGCTATTTCTGACTCACAGTGACTAGCAGTGTTGTTGGTTCATTCGCTTAGACAAGGCAGCTGAAAGACCATGACAAAAATGTCAAGGGTTTATGTTGATTTCATCTGCACAGTTATGAAAACTATGGGAGGTTGCAGACTGCCAGAAATAGTGTGAATTCAGTCCACTTTTAGGGTTAGGGTTAGTGCTAGGGAATCATGGGAACTGTTATTTTTCTGAGACATTGAGCCTTCTCTGTCAGACAACTCTGATGCCACAATAAAATACAGTTCCCATGGTTCCCTAACTCTAACCCTAACCCTAAAAGTGGACTGAATTCACACTATTTCTGGCAGTCTGCAACCCCCCTACGGTTGTTGTGTCTTGGTTTATTGATAACTGAAACAGAAATAATCATGTTTGTGTATCTTAGGAAATACAAACCGTAGTTCTATTAGTAGCCCCAAGTAAAGTAGAAGTAGTCAATCATTTGTTAAATGGTGAGTCAACACTTAAACAAAATCCCATTGTTCAATAGCTGGGACAACTAATAGGATTCAGACTACAATGCAAGCATGTTGTTTGCTTAATTAGGCAGAATATATTAGTAAAACTATGCTTTACAGTGGGTCTCGATCTGTAATCACCCATGCTGTAAGACAGAAATTTGCATGGATTTTCATATCAGTATTTGAACTCTGAATCTGCCATCGGAATTTCAGAACTAAATTTTTACTTCCAACTTTAAATATATATATTGAAATGATACCAAGCATGGTGTAGTGGCTTGAGTGTTGGACCAGGATTCTGGGAAACTAGGGTTTAAGTCTCCACTCAGCCACACACTAGGTGATCTTGGGCAAGTCACAATTTCTGAGCCTTAAAGGAAAGGCAAAGGCAAACTTCCTCTAAATACATCTTGCCAAGAAAACACAATAACAGGGTTGCCCATTCTTCATAGTTGAATTATTTCCTTTTCTGTTTCTGTTTCTTTCTTTGAAATAGTAGCACTCCCTATAAGCTGAGATGACTAAACTGAGATGGTTGTACTTTGGACATGTCATGAGAAGACATGTTCTTTTCTCCTTTCTTCACTCCCTTGCCTCTGAGTCTAGGCTGCATCAATAGAAGTATAGTGTCTAGATCAAGGGAAGTAATAGTGCCACTCTATTCTGGTTTGGTCAGGCTTCACCTGGAATGCCATGTCCAATTCTGAGCACCACAATTCAAAAAGGATGTTGACAAGCTGGAGCATGTCCAGAGGAGGGTGACCAAAATAAGGAGAGACTTAGGGAGCTGGGTATGTTTAGCCTGAAGAAAAAAAAAAAGATGGTTAAGAGGTTATATGATAGCCCTGTTTAAGTATTTGAAGGGGTGTCATATTAAGGATGGAGCAAGCTTGTTTGCTGCTGCTCCAGAGAATAGGACACAAAACAAGGGATGCAAGCTACAGGAAAAGAGGTTCCACCTAAACATTAGGAAGGACTTCCTGACAGTAAGAGCTTTTCAAAAATGGAACACACTCCCTTGGAAACTGGTGGAATCTCCTTCTTTGGAGGTCTTTAAACAGAAGCTGGCTGGTCATATATTGGGGGTTCTTTGATTGTGAGTTCTTTCTTTCACCTCTAGGGAGTTTATCACATGGGGGAAATCCCGTGTGGAAAAGGGGCTTTAAATTAGGGGGAAAAACCGCAAAAGCAGTTAGTTTTTCAGACGACGTCACTGTTAAAATGGGATTAACCCAAATGGAAAGTAGTCAGAAACTGCTTCTTTTTACTTTCAGAAAATCTCAAAAGTAAAAAGAAGTAGTTTCTGACTACCTTCCGTTCAAGTTAACCCCATTTTAACAGCGATGTTTGTGAAAAACTAACCGCTTTTGCAGGTTTACCCCACCTTTTAAATCCCGTTTCTGCACAGGATTTCCCCCATGTGATAAACTCCTAGGATTCTATTATTCTATGATTATCCAAGCATATGGCATATAAATTCTCTCAGGTAACAACAAATAACGTTGCTATATTGCTCTCACTCCTGGGAGAAAATCCTCAAAAACTATGTCATTTTCAAAGTCTTAGGGCCTTTGCAGACTGCCAGAAATAGTGCAAATTGAGTTCACTATAACTGCCCTCACTCAGTGCTAGAGAATCATGGGAACTGTAGTTTATTTTGGCACCAGAGCTCTCTGACAGAGAAGGCTCAATGTCTCAGAAAAAAAATACAATTCCCATGATCCCCTAGCACTGAGCCAGGACAGTTAAAGTGGACTCAATTTGCACTATTTCTAGCAGTCTGCAAAGGCCCCCAGTCATTCAGGACTTATTCTTCACCTAAAATACAAGGCAGGAATGGGGAGAAATTGAGATTCTGCACTAAGAGATGGATTTGTATCACATAGCTACATTTTTGTAGCTACATGTAGCAATGCTAGTCCAAACCCACCTTATAAGCAGTCCAGCCCTCTTTCATATCCATTTTCATATTCTCTGAAAGACTGGGGTGATTAAAAGGAAGGTATCCAAATATTTTCTTCCTGCTGGATGTCCTACAACAGGCATTACAGAGACCTCCATGGGTCTTTCACAGGTACCTGTAGATGATATCTTTGTAGTGCGTTCAGCTGCAAGAGAATACATGAATTCAACTCCAGTGATCTCTTGCTTTCTGACAATGTAGAAATGACTGGTGAGGAGGCTGCATGGTCAGAAAAGAACTCCAGCTTCTGCAGCAACCAAGAAAAACAGAGTTTCAATGACATTATTGCAATGGCATTAAGTTCAACATATTCCATCATAATTCACCAACAGGATGCCAATCACATCTGAAACAGAGTTGAATTGTGCATTTATCAGTGGTTTCCCTCTCTTTTGGTCTATCTTGGGGGTCATAAACTGCTCCCAAACAGTCTTAGACTTTATTTTAAACCATTGGGGTGGCCATGTTAGAGGTTGAGTATTTTCAGTACTGGGCTCCCTTGCTATTAAGAAATTTCCACATGCAGCTTTTCATCTGAGTCTTCTAGGATTCAAAACTGTATAAGATCCCTACTCAGGTAGGAAAGGCTTCCCCAGCAAAAGTCTGAGCTGTATAATTTTGGGTTGATGAACTGCAGAAATAGTGATGCTCTTAGTCCCACCTTCCCTTTTGCATGATGGTAACAGTCTGGGAGAAGCAGTGTAGACAAAGAGGGGGCAAACAGAGGGCATTTCCCCTAAGAATAAGAATACTGATCTACTGTGAAATTTTCTTTCATTGTTGAAGTAACTTAAAACTTCAGTTAAGAATTTTAAAATACAGTTAAGGCATGGGGCAAATAAAGTTACCAAAGGAATGTGAACACAACAAATATAAGAGCCCTGTAGGTGAAAGATTTTCAGTGTCTTACAGTGTCAGCAGTGTTAGATATTTAGGGAGAAAGAAAATTAATGGGGGACAGAATTATTATGGGAGAGGAAATCTCCCTATTTTGTGTCTCCCACTACTTCCCAGTGTAGGAGCAAAGCATTGGAAGGGAGCGACAGTTGCAATAAAACTGGTCACTCATAATCTGTTTCACTCATCATCAGCAAGCAGGAACCAAGAGCAAGTAAATTAGCACCAAAAAGAGGGGGAAAAGAAAAAATCTTTTTATCGATGAGTCTTTTTTGCTGCTAGGTTTCTACCTTTTTAATGGTGCATGCCCAGAGTGACCACAACTATAATGTCAAAATTAAATAAACACCAAGAGGGAGTATGATGATGGGAGTTATTTAATGAGTTTTAATTAATTTTAATTGCTGACATTTTGCCGAGTAGTGTAGCATCTTGAATTCCCTGCCCCCACTTTTCCTACTCTCCTGATGACATTGGGACATCTGCCAATTTTGTTATTGCTTTGGGTTCCCTAAGTACTGTTTAAAAATGAAGAGCTTGAGCAGGTGAAAAGTTTAAAATCTATTTGAGTCAAATGACTATATAGAAATAGGCTCTTAGAAATTAGCATTTCATTTCTGAGGCTAAGCAAGGAGGAGGTGGGAACAGAAACTAAAAATGGGGATCATGTATTAGCAGGAGACTACCAGCTGCCTTGTAAAATTTGTGTAGGCACACATACAACTATATATAGTTGCTCCAGTCACACTGTGAACCTTGTGAGAGTGTTCTACATGAAGACTTCAATATTTCTTTGGCCTAACAAATAAGTCACCATTTCCAACATGGTAAAAAGGCTTTAGTTGCAAGGTTCTGCTCTATCAGACAAGGCACAAATATCAAAGTAATTTTTATTAAGCAAGATAACCAAGATAACAGCCAACAGCTGGCAGTTGCAATATACAATAAATGGTGTACAGCTTCTCAGATGCTCTGATCCATTTAGTGGTGTGGTGCTTTTTTATTTTTTTAAATGAGGAATATTTGTCAAGAAGTTGCTTGCAAGCACCTTCAAAATGCTCTTTGCCTAAGATTGTTCCAAGCCTTTCTTCAGAATATGAGTGAATGCACACACTATGGGAACTCCTGGCTAGACTTTTCTTCTTTCTCTAGCTGTTCATCTGCTTTGAGAAACAAAAAGGGATAGACTTTCCCCCTTCATACTTACAAATATGCTGTTGAGGAATACATTTCCTCCTCCTCTCCAAAAGGAGAAGCTCAAATCCCCTCTCCTCCTGGAAAGGAAAGGGAAAGTGTGCATTAACAGCCACGTATGGAATTACTCAGCTTTCCTGTTCTGTCTTCTAGAAGCCAACCAGTGACCTAGAAACCACCCTGAAAGAATAATAATAATAATAATAATAATAATAATAATAATAATAATAACCTGCCTTTTGCCAAAAGCAGTCAAGGCAGCTTACATCTAAAACAACTCATAAATTATCCCACAATAATCAACAAATCATATTAATAACCACACTAACCCCCCTTAAAATATATTAAATTCAGAAATCAGTTAAAAACAGAGATTAAAACCATAAACAGAGTTAAAAAACATTAGGCATTCTAAAAACGTGTGTGTGTGTGGGGGGGGGGAATATGGTAGAAAAACAGACAAATAGTTATTCTGGATAGGCCTGCCAGTAGAGATCCATCTTAATGGCTTTTTTAAAGCCTTCTAAGCTGGTTATCTCACGGATCTCCTCCGTTCCATAGTCTGGGCGCAGTAGTGGAGAAGATTGCTTCCATCAGAAAATTCCCTTGAGGATAGCAGTACCTCCCCTTCAAGAAATTAAGGAAGGAAAGTAGGGGAGGGGACCAAACAAAATCAGAGATGCCCCCGTTAGTAACTCTGAAGCTGTGCATACTTTTCAGGAATTTAAAGCATGCATATATGTGATTTGGAATAAGCTCTCTTGGTATTCAGTCACTTCCATTTGATGAATAAGGCTTCAATTACTGAAAGCTTATGGAAAATAAAAGTTGTCAGTCTCTGATATGTCACGGTGTGCAGTTTGCATGTGTTATGTGCCTTCAAGTCATTTGTGACTTATGGTGACCCTACAGTGGACCTTTCATGATATTTTCTTAGCAAGATTTGTTCAGAGGAGGTTTACCATTGCCATTCCCCTGAAGCTGAGAGTGTGTGACTTGTCCAAGGTAATCCAGTGGGTTTTAATGGCCAAGTGGGGAATGAAACTCTAGTCTCCAGAGTCAAAGTTTAATACTCAAACTACTGAGCTAGTTTCCTTTACTTTAGTATGCAGTTTTAAGAACAACACAAGTGTTGGGGTTGGATCCTTTTAATTGTACTTCTAGCTGTCATCCCAAATACATTGGGAAATAAGCCTCATAGAACTCAGTGGGTCTCTATGTTGGAGAAAATCTGCTATGGGGTTGGGCATGGAGCAGATTCACATTTCCCTCATGGTCAACACAAGTAGGCCAGAAAATGTAGGTGCAATGTGGCCAAGAGGATGAAGGTGAGTTGGGCTTTGCGCTTGAGGCCAGAAAGTTACCAATATGGCTGGGGAATCAAAATCAGCACAAGTTTGTTGTACAATGATTTCAAATAAAACAGCATGGAAAATTGCTGCATTTTATAGAACAAAAAGAATGTTGTACTAGCTACAGCTTCCAAACACTGTCTGGGGGCAGACCCATGTAAACAGCATTACAGTGGTCTAATCAGGAAGTAAATAAAGCAGGAACCACTGTAGCCAGATCTGTCATCTCCAGGAAAGGATGAAATGTGCAGCTATCAAAAATAGCTCCAGGGGTGTGAAATACTTCAGCCTGATCTAATGCAAGCATAAACTGATATAATGCAAGGCCATCCATTCAAATATATAGTGTAAGAAGGCCATGTAAGCAAATACTGTAGTTTCCTGAAGATTGAATGCAATTAGATTCCCAGTATAGGATGTTTTTAGCCCTTGGATGATAGGGTGGCATTCCTCACATTCTAATGATTTGAGAACCATTTGTTTTGGATGACTCTCATCGTGTCACTTCAATGTTTGTTGCTGGTGTGTGTCTTCAAGTCCTTTCTGGTGAACCTATCATGGGGTTTTCCTGGTAACCCCAAGAAATTTGGGAGTTTGCCACTGAAAAGAAGAGGTTTGTTATTGTCTTCTTCTTAGGCTGAGAAACTGATTTGCCCAGTCACCCAGTAGAATTTTATGGCTGAGTGGGGATTTGAATTCTCCTGGAGTCCTAGTCCAACACTCAAAGCACTACACACCAGACTGGTTCTTTGCTGTTACCTCATAGCAAGAACTAGTGTTGAGGGTCAGACATATAGCATGGTGGATTTTTTTTCTTCCATCCCTCCAACCTGCAGCCTGACCTCTCTGGCCTTCCCTACCCATGTATCCCCACAAAAATGCTCCAGAGGGTCTCCCAACTGAAAGTTCACCCACTCTGATCATTAGTTGCCATTTTATTGACTGACAGACACTACTGGCTTCAGCAATTCAATTTTAATAAAGAAACAATGCTTGAAATTGGTATGGTGGGAAGAGAAGCAAGGTCCTTAGAAGGTCAAAAGCCATAGTGCTATCTATCTTCTTATCTCCACCATTACCATGCAAATGACCAAGGGGAAGGCAGAGTGAAGCACACTGTTGTCAGCAGGAGAGGCCAAATGCACATCACATAAGCATCTCATTCACACCATGATTCTGGAAACCAATAGAGACACATCATTAGTAGTATATAGTTCACAAAATTGAAAATCAAAAATTAAAAACAAGGATTAGTTTGCTGTGAGTTTAGGAATGTGGATGTTACATATGTCCTCTTATCTATACCAGAGGGCATAAAAGAGTGGGTGGAAAAGAAAATGTCATTCTTCAAAATGTTGTACATTCACAGGGTTACCTTGCCTATCATTTACCTTAGCTGCACCCATTCTTCTAAAATGATAATTAAATGATACCCACTTACAAATGCATCTTTTAAAAAGTATTTCTCAGATTCACTTCTGAGAGGCAAATTCCACATGGATAGGTATGCATTTATTAAACACCTGCCCTAGAGGATCAAGAACCAACCAGTGTATTAACATATTTTAATTAAATGGAACATACAGATGTTCAGTTATTGCAGCATCCATATTTTATAAATTGATAAATAGACTCTGTCCAGGCATCGTGTAATGTAAGAAAATAAATGCAGCAGGTCATGTTGTGGTAGCACTAAAAACTGTAAGAAAACTGTTCTATTGGTGTCAGTGCTACATTTTGGCCTAAATCTTATCTCAAGTAGAGTAGACTCATCAAATTAATGGGATTTACCATTGTGTTGATATGCCATTCAACAATTGATTTATCAGATCTAACCTAGTGGGACTAATCAATAGCATTTAGGTCTTACTAATATTATCATGTTAATATATACATGGGAGACAGATCATAGAATCATAGAGTTGGAAGAGAACACAAGAGTCATCCAGTCCATCCCCCTACCATGCAGTAACTCAAAATCAAAGCACCCCGACAAATGGCTATCCAGCCTCTGTTTAAAGACCTCCAAAGAAGAAGACTCCACCACACTCCGAGGGAGTATGTTGCACTGTCGAACAGTTCTCACTGTCAGGAAGTTCCTCCTAATGTTGAGGTGGAATCTCTTTTCCTGTAGCTTGCATCCATTGTTCTGAGTCCTGTTTTCTGGAGCAACAGAAAACAAGCTAGCACCCTCCTGAATATGACATCCCTTCTAATATTTAAACAGGGCTATCATATTCCCTCTCAACCGTCTCTTCTCCAGGCTAAACATACCCAGTTCCCTAAGTCATTCCTCATAGGGCATGGTTTACAGACCCTTCACCATTTTAGTCACCCTTCTCTGAACACACTCCAGTTTTTCAACATCCTTTTTTAATTGTGGTGCCCAGAACTGGACACAGTATTCCAGGTGGGGCCTGATCAAAGCAGAATACAGAGGCATTATTACTTCCCTTGATCTAGATCAGGAGTCGGTAACCTACGGCCCACGAGCAGGACCCAGCCCGCTGAGGCCTTGGAACCGGCCCATGGCCGGTCCTGCTGCCAGCAACGTGCGTGACGTGAGGCACCATTTTGCTTTCGTGCACACATTTTGCTCGCGCACACATGCGCACTACAGCAGGCGCCATTTTGGAATGCCAAACAGGCTTCCAAAACGGCGCCGCTGCTGTGTGTATGCATGCGTGAGAGCGGAGCCGCCATCCAAAATGGCTTCAGGGCATTGGGGGACAGGGGGACCGGCCCCACCCCCCAAAAGGTTGCCAACCCCTGATCTATATACTATACTTCTACTGATGCAGCCTAAAATCACATTAACCTTTTTAGCTGCCACATCACACTGTTGACTCATGTTCAACTTGTAGTCTACTAGGACTCCTAGATCCCTTCCACATGTAGTCTTGTTAAGCCAGGTGTCCCCCATCCTATATCTATGCATTTCATATTTATTTATTTATTTATTTATTTTGCCCCAAGTTCAGTACCTTACATTTCCCCATGTTCATTTTGTTAGCTTTGGCCCAGCTTTCTAATCTATTGAGATCATTTTGAATTTTCATCCTGTCTTCTGGGGTATTAGCTATTCCTCCTAGTTTGGTGTCATCTGCAAATTTGAGAAGCATGCCTCCTATTCTTTCATCCAAGTCATTGATAAAGATGTTGAGTAGCACTGGGCCCAGGGCAGAATCCTGTGGCACCCCCCTGGTCCCTTGTCTCCAGGATGAAAAGGAGCCATTGCTGAGCACCCTCTGGGTTCGGTCAGTTAACCAATTACTAATCCACCTAACAGTTGTATTGTCTAGCCCACATTTTATTATCTTGTTTGCAAGAATATCATGGGGGACCTTGTCAAAAGCCTTACTGAAATCAAGATATGCTATGTCTACCACATTCCCTTCATCTACCAAAAAAAAAAAGAGAGAGAGAGAGAGAGAGAGAGAGAGAGAGATTAGATTAGATTAGGCTGGCATGACTTGATTCTGAGAAATCCATGTTGACTTTTTGTGATTATGTCATTCCTTTCTAAATTGATACAGAATCAACAGATGAGGTGTCCAGCAACTCCGTTAACACAATTTTACTGGATCGGTTCCAATCCGTGAATATCGATGTCGTGGACAAACTCCTTGGTAGAGTGAGGAAAACTACCTGCCCTCCAATCCTTGCCCATCATAGCTGGCTATCCAGGGGGGGGGGGGATGCCTTGAGGGTGATTCTTAGGGATATCATCAATGCATCCCTCAGGGAAGGTTATGTTCCATCTTGTTTAAAGGAAGCAGTGGTTAGGCTGCTCATGAAAAAACTTTCCCTGGACGCCTGGATATGAACAGCTATAGGCTGGTCTCGTTATTACCTTTTTTGAGCAAAGTGATCGAGAGGGCGGTGGCTCTTCAACTCCAAATTGTCTTGGAGGAAACCGATTATCTAGATCCATTTCAAACGGGGTTTAGGACAGGATTAGGGGTTAAGACTGCCATGGTTGCCTTGACTGATGACATTCATTTGAGCATCGACAGGGGTAGTGTGACCCTGCTGGTGCTCTTAGATCTCTCAGCAGCTTTTGACACAACATCCTCTTGGATCGCCTGGGAGGGTTGGGAATCGAGGCGCTGCATTGCAGTGGTTCCATTCCTTCCTGTCAGGTAGATTCCAGAGGGTGTTGCTCGGGGAAAGTAGCTCTGCCAAGAAGAAGCTTAAGTGTGGCATCCCTCAAGGCACCATCCTGTCCCCGATTTATTTAATATCTACATGAAGCTGCTGGGAGAGATCATCCAGAGACATGGGGTGGGGTGTTATCAGTACGCTAAAGACACCCAAATATATTTCTCCATATCTCGGTTCTCAGCCTCAACTTCAGATGGCGTCTCTCCTCTGAATTACTGTCTTAAAGCAGTAATGGACTGGATGAGGAAAAACAAACTGAGACTGAATGCAGATAAAATGGAAGTACTCATAGTAGCAGCCCCAAAACCAGGTATTAGGATACAACCTCCAGTCCTGGATGGGGTCACACTCTCTGTGAAGGACTTTGTTCACAGTCTGTGGGTGCTCCTAGATTCATCGCTTCAGATGACGAATCAGGTGAATGTGATGGTCAGGAGTGTTTGTTATCAACTTTGGCTGATACACCAGCTACGCCCTTTCCTGGAAGTAAGGGACCTTGAAAATGTGGTACATGTGCTGGTAACCTCTTGTCTTGACTTCTACAATGTGCTCTACATGGGGCTACCCTCGTATTTGGTCCAGAAGCTTCAACTAATACAGAATATGGCAGCCAGGTTTGTCTCTGGTACATCTAAATAGACCATATAACACCAGTACTGAAGTCTCTTCACTGGCTGCCTATTAGTTTCCAGACCCAGTACAAGGTATTGGTTATCACCTATAAAGCCCTAAATGGCTTAGGTCCAAGCTATGTTTGAGATCGCCTCTACTCATACAATCTGCCCTGCATTCTTTGGTCTTCTGGGAGGAATTTACTACAGCCAGTAAATCCAAGGCTGTCTGCAACCTCCCAGAGGGCCTTTTCAATGACTGATCCCAGACTTTGGAATGGCCTGCCAGACAAGATCCATTATATTACAACCTTAGATAGCTTTAAAAGGACTGTCAAGACGGATCTCTTCCAGCAGGCCTTTCCCAACTAGTCTCAGAAGTTGGCCCATCTTCCTGTCTATTACTCCCCACTGCAGCAGTTGTTGTTGCTGTTGTTTATTTTTGTAGATTGTTCTTACTTTGCTTTATTTTAAATATTGTTTTAATCTATGATTGTTTAATAATTTTTAAGTGGTGGGAGGGGTCGGGATTTGGGATGGTGATTTTATTGTGCTGTATTTTTTATGCTGTGAGCCGCCCCGATTGCTTTGCAGAGGGGTAGAATATAAATAAATGTTATTGCTGTTGTTGTTGTTTTTGTTGTTGTTGTTACTATTAAATGTTTACAGACTCTCTCTCTAATGATCTGATCTAGAATCTTTCCCGTATTGATGTCAGACTAACTGGGCAATAGTTGGTGGGCTTCTCTTTTTTCCCCTTTTTGAAGATGCTGACAATGTTTGCTCTCCTCCAGTCTGCTGGGACTTCTCCTGTTCTCCAGGAGTTCTCAAAGATTATTGCCAGTGGCTCTGAGATTACATTTGCCAGTTCTTTTAATATCCTTGGATGTAGTTCATCTGGTCCTAGAGACTTAAATTCGTTTAGGTTAATCAGGTATTCCTGTACTAACTCTTTACTTATTCTGTGCTGCATTTTTCCTATTGTGTCATCTGCTCCATTTTCCTCAGGTTGAACACCCTTTTCCTTTTGTGAGAAGAATGAGGCAAAAAAGGTGTTGAGTAGTTCTGCCTTTTCTCTGTCCCCTGTTAGAATTTCTCCATCTTCTCTGCACAGTGGTCCTACAATTTCCTTCTTTCTTTTGCTACAGACATACCACGAAAAAGCCCTTTTTGTTGTTCTTAACCCCTCTAACAATCCTGAGCTCATTCTGTGTTTGGCTTTCCTGACTTTAGCCCTACATGTGCTAGCTATTTGTTTGAATTCCTTTTTAGTGATTTTGCCCTTTTTCCATTTCTTAGACATCTCCCATTTAAAATGTAGTTCAGTTGAAAGTTCTTTTGTCATCCAACCCAGTTTCTTGAGACACCCCCAATTTTTCCTTCTCATTAGAACAGTGTGAGATTGTGCCTTCAGTATCTCCCTTTTGAGAAACTCCCATCTCTTCTGAGCTCCCTTCTCCTTTAGTATTCCTAATCACAGAATCACTCCCAGTGTTTCCCTAAGTTTATTGAAATCAGCTCTCCTAAAGTCTAAAATGAGTGTCTGACTATGCCTAGCTTCTCCATTCTACTGTATAAGAAACTCCAACTGCTCAGTAACAAGCACACTCTCCCAAGTGTTTTTTTAAAAAGTTTAAACACTTACCCACTCAAAATGGCTGCCCAGAAACTTCCTGGTAGGGACTGGCAGGGATGTTTATGTACAACTCATACCAACTACTTGATTTACTCTTAAGCTCCAGTTTGTAGGCTCTTTTATATAATAATTTGCAACTTGATCAAAACATCAATAACAAGGCAAACATTAATAGCTGGCATCATGCATTTTGTTCAGAGGTTCATCATGATACTTAGCAGAAATTTCCTGTGAAAAAACTAGAGAACAATTTAATTAAAATAAAATTGAAATTTGATTAAGTATTTAAAAAGTTTTTATAGGCAAGGAACACAAGTAGAATCTAGAAAATAATGAAAATGAGGCAAAAAAGGGATAACAACTTTTTAAAGAAATGTACAAAATCCTGTGATTATCAATTTCCCTTTAATGACAATGGCACCAAAACAAAACAAAACAAACCCTCTAGTCCCACCATCCCACACCCAAATTGAAAAAATAGCCACTAATTTATCTTTCATCATTGCCCTTTAAATTTAAAACTAGTAGCAGGTTGGATTTATAATTCCTTTTGAAATATAATTTATACTTTTAATCTCCAGCAATAACTTTTATTCATTCTTACACTGTCATAAATATAATGCCTCAAAGCTAATGGCTCACCAACAAATATGTTCAGCTGTAAACAAACCTCCCAGAGGACTGGAGGTAAGAGCTGCAGCTTCTCATTCTGCACCTTAAGACAGTTGTGCACTATACTCACTGTTCTGTCTATTGGATGTAAAAACAAAAATCTCACTTCCTTGTGCTTCTTGAAATTCTATGTAATTTTTAATTGGCATCATACCTTCAAATGTCAGAGATCAGAATGACTAATTTAGATCAACAAAATAAAAGTTGTAGGAAGTTCAACAAGATACTGTCTCAGTGCCTTTTGGAACATAATAGGTCTTTGAAACCAATGGATAATTTGAAGTCAGAAATGGGCTGAGGGTGAAAGCTACCACATTTTTCAAAACCGCAATGAAGACAGAATGAACTTTCTTTAAGCTCTCATGCAACTGGGTGACATGGAGCAAAAGTAGAAGAGTAGCTATTGTAAACAACTGTAGAATAGCAGAATAATTAGTAAGGTTTTTTTAAAGAAGAAGAAGAAGAAGAAGAAGAAGAAGAAGAAGAAGAAGAAGAAGAAGAAGAAGAAGAAGCCACCGCAAATACATTTTTCAAAAAGATTCTGGTGTGTATCTGGTGTGTATAATTTGACTAGGGCATGCAGTATCATGGAAACAAAAGGGAAGATTAAGAGCTCCAATCATTTTCTTTTTCATACAGTTTAAGTGTGACATTCTGATGTTGTAGTGTTTTGCAAACCACTGACATGTGTGCACCTTTAGGAGTATGTGGCATGGGTGGACTGACTAGAAGCGAATTATGCAGAACTGGAAATTATTCAATAGTCTTGAGATTTTGGGCCTGGTAGTACATTGGTTCAGGCAGAGTTTGACTGTATGAGTATGTAGGCCTCATGTGTTTGTGTTAGAATAGATCAAGGAAAGTTCTCTGTGCTCGAGATGGTACAGAGGGAAGAGGGGAGGAACATTCCAGTGCCAGGGGGAGATAGTGGTTCCCAGTACATCTTTGCACCTGGCATTTTATAAACAATTTGCTGATTGCCCCCAAGCCCCTCCTGCTAGTGCAACCTCAGTGAGACACATGATGACGTAATGTATGATAAGTTAACAACAATATATAATTTGCTGTTAAACAAAGAAACCTGGCCTTGCAGATTTATGCCTTTCCCCTGCTGCCTAGCCTTTGTATGTATTGTTATGTCTTTGTTTTGTTTTTTACTTGGGACTTCAGAGCTATGCTTTATCTGTTTTTACCTGTTGATTCTAAATAAACCTGGCTGATCATTTCACCTGTCTCAGGATTCTAGAACATACATGCTTGACAACTGGGCGCTGTGAGAGTGTGCCCTTGAGCTGAAGGGCAACACTTCAGGCCAAGCCTGGGTTGTGAGCATCAAATCACTACAACCACAATGCCAATATGCAAACATCACAATGCACACTATCAGAACCCTTGGAGACCTCCACAGCAAGATTAAAAGAGTCAGCAAGAGCTATAGAAACTCTGTGTAGAAGAAGAACAAGAAACTGAGCAATTTCAAGAGCAACACAGCAATACACTTGGCTGGAACAGATTCCAGAATTAAAAGCCCTGGTGGCGCAGTGGTTAAATGCCTGTACTGCAGCCACTCACTCATAAACCACAAGGTTGTGAGTTCAATACTAGCCAGGACTCAGGCCTGCATCCTTCCAAGGTTGCTAAAATGAGTATCCAGCTGTTGGGGGGCAATGAGCTTACAGTTGTAAACTGCTTAGACACTGCATAGCGTGGTATGAAGCAGTATATAAATGAGGCTGCTTTGCTTTAGACAGAATTCCCTCTTTTTAGGGGCTTTCTAAATAAATGAGATATATTTACATACATTGGGCATACACTGGAGAGAGGGGAATTCCCCCCCCCCCCCCCCCCCCCGTAAATGTTGGACTCATCTTCAGGGATAGGCAAGATTTTAAGGTTGCTAGATTAAGGTGGTCTCACATTTAAATCTGAAGTGGATGTGGTTCTTGGTTGTCTTCATTGCCACTATGGGATATGACTTGACTGTTTTAATATAATACTAGAACATAATTCTTCTGGGAATGTCAAATGATATATCACATGGACATTTATAGTAAAAGATGGCTACCCCATTGGAGCCAATTGTGGCAGCCATCTTTCTACCAGGAAGGGCCCTGAGAATTATACCAGGGCATAGTGCCTTCCTTAGAGGGCATGCTGTCTCAGGAATGCGACTGGAAGAGTGCCTTTTTTCTCTCCTTTAAAAGATAGAAATGAAGATAGAACCTTTTGCCCACGTTATATTTAAAGGCAATGCACTTCCCTCAAATCCATAGCATTTCTCAGCCCCAAAGACTTCCCCCCAGGCCCCCAAATGGTCCAGTGAAATGTCTGTATCTGTATGTTGCCATGATGGGAGAGAGGAAAGCTTGGCCTAAGCTACCACACCATGAAAACACAGATTACACGTGACATCTAAAGGTACATTTATGTCAGTTACACTTATAGCAAATTGTACTAGTTGAGATAGAAAAAGAATGTCTAAAAATGTTCATTTTCTTCTGTATTTTCAAGATAATTGATTCTACTAAAAGGCTTTTGCTGACAGTTTCAGTACCCAGGAAGAAGTCAAGTAAATAATGAGTGATTATCAGGGAAATGGAAAATAATGCTGTACTTCAGTCAGTAGATGGCTCCCTCTTCTGAACTGCTGGGTGAGAAATGCTTTAGGACAAAGTTAACAGGCTGTCTTATTGAGTGTCCTGTTTTGTTCAGCTTCCCAGTATGCTATTATTGGCTAGCTTCTGACATTCTAACTGGACATTTTGAAAGAGTGGGTATATTAAATGTCCAACTTTGCAATCTCAGATTGCCTTGAATTTTCTGAAGGAGATAGTAGTGAGTAGAAAACAAGCATCCTTTCAAATGTTTGAATAAGTGCAAAAATAAGTATAATGCTTTTAAGATTTTCAACCAATGCTTGAGGCCACTTCAGATGTTTTTCATCCAAACTATGTTGGTGGTGGTGAGGTATTTTTCAGAAAATGAATGTGACAATATATTGAGGTTTCTCATAACTAATGTCCTGTCTTCACTGGTGCTGGGCAGTCCAGAGTATCCTGGCTTCAGGGCTTCTCTCACCGTCCCCTGTTGCAAAAGCCCTCTGTCTTAACACCAGCAGCTGATCATATGCATGTCTGCTGGTACCTAGGTTGTTTTGCTCTGAGGTCAGAACAAAGCACCCAGCTATGATCTCATGGTTAGGCACCTTGTTCTGAATGCAGATCAAGTGACTGGTGGCAGCAGTGGATGTGCCAGGTGTCAGAGTGGGACACATTTCAAATAGCTGGCCAGTGTCGAAACAGAAGGCTTTGGGGAAGATACAGAACAAATAGTAATATATTTTAATGCATGTTAAGGGTGTTGTACCATCTGGCCGTAGTCTGACCTGTTCATACCAGAACTAGAGTTTGGGTCATGCATTGTCTGGTCACCCCACTAAGATGAAGGGGCAGGCTGCTTTATTTGTCCTGTACAGACAGGTCCTTAGCAGCAGTATGATAATGCTCTGGGATCCAAATCATCATCCTAGCACTGCTCAGTTATGGAGTCCTGCAGGATGCTGTTCTAGTCAAATGAATAAATGAATGAATGAATGAATGAATATTCATTCTTCTTCAAAGTTACTTTCCAAACTGTAAGAGTAGATCTATAAGGCACTCCTTCCCTCAATATGCCTATTCCTGCTAGCTTCATGACCAGTCATCATGTTTAAAAGGGGAGTCTTTGCATGTTTGGCTAAACCAATCCTACTGGGTTTCCCAACTATGGGGAGAACTTAAAGCATGCATCATATCAAGAATCAGTGGGCTTTGGGGGCTAGTGGGAATAGTAGCAGCACAAACAGCTCTGCTTGCCTTCCTCATGCTCTTTGACCTTATATAGGGGGGTTTCAATCTGTCCAAGATCTCAGGAAGAGAATGCTGTTATCTTTGAATATTTTTCCTGAGTTTCTTTCAAATAATGGCTGAAATCCTATATCAAACATGCAGAATGTTACTTTCTACTCTTACAGCTCCATGTCCTCTCTGTGGGTGCATATACACTGTAGAAATAATAATGTTTGACACTACAATAACTCCTCTGGATCCATTTTAAAAGATCCTGGGATCTGGAATTTGCTTCAAAAGACAATAATGCTTGGAAAGGTGGATGGCAGTAGAAAGAGAGAGGAAGACCACAAACAAGATGGCTAGACTCAGGGCCTTTGCAGACTGCCAGAATAGTGCACATTAAATTGAGGCACTGCCCTGGCTCAGTGCTAGGGAATCATGGGAATTGTATTTTTTTTCTGGGACATTGAGCCTTCTCTGTCAGAGAGCTCTGGTGCCACAATAAATTACAGTTCCCATGATTCCCTAGCACTGAGCCAGGGCAGTGCCTCAATTTAATGTGCACTATTTCTGGCAGTCTGCAAAGGCAGTCAGTGAAGGAGGTCACAGGCATGAATCTAAAAGACTTAAGCAGAGCAGTGCTTGGACATGTCTCATACACAGGGTTGCTGAGAATGAGGCTGACTTGAGGTCAGTTAACAACAACAGCAAGGCAGCATTGCTCTGGCTAAAGATCTTGTAGGCTGGAGCAACAGCACTTAAAGCAGTGCCAAACTACATTATTTCTGTAGTGTAGATACATTCTGTGCTGAAGCAACTGTCAAACTTCGGGAAACAGCTTGTCTCAGATTGGGAAGAAGAAAAGAGAGTGCACTTTAATATTCCCCTCTTTTTTTCCTCTTGGAAGCCCATATCAGCAGCATCTTTATCATCCGAATTGACTAACCTTTCTCTCCTCACCTCACTGCTACCAGAATCAGTGGCTTATCTGTGGGTTGGGCAGCTACTAGGGTGGGAGCTGGAGAATAGCTCTCTGTGACCTTTCCAAAAGGAGAAAGATGTGTGTCCATCAGCCACGCTTATGGTAGGTATGTGTGTCAGTAACAGGATACTACCCAATATATTTTAAATAAAAAGCAACAACCCAGCAACTCCCCAAAATGCACAGTGAGGACTTTGGCTCTCTTTCATCCACTCATGAGGTAGCACATCTGCTCATTTTATCTGGAGAATGCTTTTAGATATTTTGGGAACTGCTGATTGGACTGTAGGAATATAAAATTGTTGCTGACTTTGTAGGTAATGACAACACAAAGATCAGTGGAATGATAAATCATAGTCAGAAGAAGGTGATCTGGCTTTGTGCCATAACATGCATTAATTCCCCAGCAAGTGCATCTTATAGCAAAGTGTGTTGCTATTAATACTAGTTTCTCTTCTATCCTTTTAAAGTGCTCAGTGCTGACTAACATGCTCTTATTTAACTTTATCCTCCCAACAGCTTGTTTTGCTGAAAAGGGTGACTTGCTCAAGGCCACCCAATGAGCTTCATGGTGAGCAAGTATTTGAGCTTGATGTTCTTGTTTTCACATTTGGTGTTCATTTCATTACTTATAATAGATCTCAAAAGTCTACTTCATCTTTAGCATGAACCTACAGAAATGTATTTTTTACTTGGTATATTTAGATACTGCTAGAAATTCTTCAGAGAGCAAACATGGTGTAATGGGTTGAGCACTGGGCTATGATTCTGGAGACCAGAGTTCAAATTCCTGCTTGGTCTTGAAAACCCACTGGGTGTCCTTGGGCATGTCACATTTTCTAAGTCTCAGAGGAAGGCAAAGGCAAATCCCCTCTGAACAAATCTTGCCAAGAAAAACCCATGATATATTCACTTTAGGGTCACCATAAGCTGGAAAGGATTTGAGGGCACGCCAACACAGCAGAAATTCTTCTGTAGATTCCCTTTTCCAGTTTTCAAATTAATTGTAGCAGAGGTTCCAACAGTATTGCCACTAGAAGAATTCATTCCTCCATCTTGCTATTATTATGTTTATAAGTATACTATAGGGAGGTGACAGTGGCTCTTTTCCAGATATCAGTGAAGTTATTTTGGACTGCAGATCCCAAAACTCCTCAGTTGACATAGCCAATGGTTTTGCTTGTTGGATGATTCTGGAGAGTATAATATAAAATCATAACTCCAATTGTCACCTACATTTTCACTTGATTTGAAAATAGTTAAAATCAGTCTGGCAACCATGTATAGTTGGAAATAGAAATTTCAGGGCAGAGAATATGATCAAACAATGTCCACCAAGGATATGAGGCAGATGCAATGATCCAGGTAAGAAGGTGTTGAGACTAAGGGCTTTTGCAGACTGCTAGAAATAGTGCAAATTGAGTCCACTTTGGCCCTTTACAGACGGCACTTTGTGCTGTCTTGGAGGTAAGGAAGGGGAGGAGCAGCCTCACGCTGGGCGCCCCAACCCCTTCCTGAACACATCATCGGAGCACCTGTCGCTCCACACGATGGGCGCCCCGATGACGTCCTTCCGCTGCAGCATCCAGACACGCTGCAACAGAAGAGACGCCGAAGAGGAGCCCAATGCCTCTTGCGGCGCATCTTCAGTGCTTTCCAGGAGTACTATTTTAGTGCTCCTTCCAGGGCCCGAAAAGAGGTGCATTGGGGCCAAGGAGTGTGGGTACCTCGGCCCCAATCCGCGGCTTCTGGGGTGGCCCTACAACTGTCCTGGCTCAGTGCTAGGGAATCATGAGAATTGTATTTTTTTCTGAGACATTGAGCCTTCTCTGTCAGAGAGCTCTGGTGGCACAATAAACTACAGTTCCCATGATTCCCTAGCACTGAGTCAGGGTAGTGGACTCAATTTGCACTATTTCTGGCAGTCTGCAAGGTGTAGGAAAGAAGTCTAAGAAAATCCTTAATATTTATCTATGCCTACATTCACAAGGATCAGTTTAAAAAGGAAGATCAGAAAAATACATGATTTGTATCTATGCTAGAGTTTTTTGGGTGTGTGTGATACTATTTGATTATTACATTGAAAAGCCTGGATGATTTTGAGCATAGAGTGGGGGTTTGATATTTTAATGCTTTAGAGAAAATCTTGTGGGTGGTTTTAGATTAATAATGCAGATGCCTAGAGCTCTCTGTTTAGAGTGAAAAAAAATATTTTAGCAAATAGCAAAAAAATAGTACAGAAGACGCAACAGAGATTCACTCTAGAGACTTAAGGGCCAACTGATAGAAATAGTGCAAATTGAATCCACTTTAAGAGTTAGGGTTAGGGAATCATGGGAACTGTATTTTATTGTGGCACCAGAGCTCTCTGACAGAGAAGGCTCAATGTCTCAGAAAAAAATTCCCATGATTCCCTGGCACTAACCCTAACCCTTAAAGTGGACTCAATTTGCACTATTTCTGGCATTCTGCAAAGGCCCTGAGAATTTTTTGTAAGAAAATTGGCCCCCAGTGCAGTTGTCCATCCCTGCTGTAGAGTGTTGAAAATATAAAAATACCTGGTTATGTCATCTTTGTCCTCAAGCATGCTGTCTGAGTCAAATGATGATACAGAACAGTGCTGGTAAAGAAAAAAAAATATGTGGCACAAAATTCCCCAAGGCATGAAGCATGTTAGGGGCATTTAATGAGATCATATCCCTTTAACTAGAAAAGTAACTACACAGTTACAATCACACTGCAAAATGTAATGAGATTATTCTTCATTAAGATAGTTGCAATATATAGTAGTTAAACTGTTGTTACTTTTTAAAAAGGAACAAAATACTAGTAAGTAATTTAATGCAACAAGTTGCAACTTGGGGCCTTTGCAGACTGCCAGAAATAGTGCAAATTGAGTCTACTGACTCAGTGCTAGGGAATCATGGGAACTGTAATTATTGTGGCACCAGAGCTCTCTGACAGAGAAGGCTCAATGTCTCAGAAAAAAAAATACAATTCCCATGATTCCCTAGCCCTGAGCCAGGGCAGTTAAAGTGGACTCAATTTGCACTATTTCTAGCAGTCTGCAAAGGCCCCAAGTTCTGAAAATGCAATTAGATATGTTCCAGTTCTGTGAAATGCTACCGCAATGCAAAGATCTCCTTACTTATTTGTTTTGGGTTCAGCTCAGAAATTTCATTTTCAAAAATGAAACCATGTGGTGCAATTACAATAGAGGGGAACCATTCAGTTCTGGAAGAAAAAAGTTCTCAGATAATATTGGAGAGCTTTTTAGGGCTAAATGTGTCAGATATTGCAATAGTAATTTCCCCCTTCCCTTTCCCTCTGCTGACCAGGAAGACTGATAAAAACAGTTCTTGCAGATTTCTAGTAATCCAGAGCCAGTTTGGGTGTCCAGATGGGGCTGCAATGGGGAGAGGGGTACTACTCCTATCCTGGTTCGACTAGACTCTGTCGTTCCCTCCCAAAGAAGTTAACTACTGGATCTCAGCAAATGTTGACACAGAGTGACCATCGGGGCAAAGAAAGACAGAATGAAGAAGATTAACAGAAGTCTTGAGGCACCAGAAATTTATTATAAGTCTTGTGAGTGAACATAGGTCCTGAAATGTGCAAATCTAGTCAGATGAATATTTGACCATTATGGTCTTCAAGAAAATTATTGATCCATGAGATCAACAATACACTTGTATTCAATAGTAATTCCTATTGTTTTCAATATGCTTACTTTTGCTGTGGTGCTGGAGAAGTGTGTTGAGAATACTGTGAACAGCCAAAAAGACAAACAAATGGGTCCTTTAATAAATCAAGCCTCAACTCTCCCTGGAAGCCAAGATTATTAAACTGAGGATGCCATACTTTGGCCACATCATGAGAAGTCATGAATCATGACAATAATGCTAGGAAAGGTAGAAGACAGTAGAAACAGAGGAAGACCTCATGCCAAATGGCTAGACTCAATTAGGGAGACCATGGGCCTGAATCTATAAGATCTAAGCAGAGCAATGGAGGATAAAGTAGCTTGCAGTCTCATCCATAGGGTCACTAGGTGACCTTGAGGGCAGCTAACATCAACAAACTTTCAGATAAGTGATTGTCCTAGCATGAAATATGACTGTAGCCAAAACATAGCTTTTTGCTATGATCACCCCACATTCTGAACCCTACAACAGATTTATTTCACCAAGTTTTCTGCTGTACCATTATATTGCAAGGAAACAGTCCTTTTCTTGCATACGCAGCTGCTAATTCTATCTTCCTTCCCCCATTATAACACATACTCCCACTGCAGCTACCAGTTCTATAAACAGCATTTGCCTTCCAGCCTTAAACCTTCTTTACAATGCTGCTCAGATAATCAGCCAGAGAAAGCAATTCTCTTAGGCCCAGTTTTTGACCTTGAAAATGCCAACTTCTACTGCAAAGCAGCAGTAAGTCTGAGCTATATGTATATCCAAAGATGACAGCACCTTTTGTAGCCAATTCTAGTTAGATTACTAGTTTTTTATGCACATATATAATTAAGTCTTAACAGGAGATTGTCTACATTTGACCAGTGGTGATGACCACTGTGTATGTTAGGTATCCACTTTCAATGGAAACTTTATGAGAATTGCTTTCTCTGGCTGATTCAGGAGTTTTGTGTTTATTCAGTTGTCTAAAGTGTCCAGAGGTTAACAGTATTTTTTTTTTACCTTTCCCCTCCAGGTTAGTCAATACATTCAGTTACTGATATGTAATTGTTGCAAGTGATTATTGCCATTTCATTTGGAATTATGGTTATATGTAACAGAATGCAATGGTTTACTACCACTGGAGATGATCCATAAATTCAGAGTTTTAGACTGCTTTTTTGTTATCTCATCCCAGAAATACTCTTTAAATTGCTCTCCAGTCATAAAGAAAACAGGCCCATTGTTCCAAAAACACTTCCCCTGAAAAATTCAAAAAGTAATCTGTTTCTAAAATTGTAACATCACCTAATTTGCATTCTAGGCACAGGTGACTGGCTATATGGGGAGAATGGCATATTGGCATTGTCTAAAGAGACAGGGCCATTTCAGAGAGTACTTTAGGACCAGAACCAATATGCTTTCCCAATACCTATCTACTTTGGAAGTAACTACTTCCACAACCCTTTAGAGGAGTAGTTTTATAATATTTTCAGAAAGGAGAACTTGCTATGTTGGTTTCTAGAACAAGATCTTGGCTGAGATCCTGAATCCAGAAAGCAGGATATAACACTCAGCCCACACAATTCTGTGTTCTCCCACACTCTGGCAGCTGTGAAGCCTCATCTGGTGCTGCTTTCTAGTGGGGAGAGGAGGCAATTTAGATGATGAGGAAACACCTGGTCTGAGCTTGGGAAGGGGATCAAGACAGCTCTCATAGATGGAGCATTTCCTCCTTTTTCTTATCCTTAGAACCCAGACTAGCTGCATTTTAATAATTTCAATTGCCTCCCCCCATATCTACCAGTATGCTTGGCAGCTATGGAGGAGGGAAGTTTTGGAGGAGGCACAAAAGGTTAGAGAATAGTTCCAAGTGCCTCATCCAAAAGAGATATATAACATGTAATCCATAACTAACAGGATGCTGGCCTTAGTTTCCACAATTTAGTCCTGGAGAGAGCTGGATTAAGTTAATTTTAAGACTACAATTGCTACAATTCCAGCCAGCATGACTATAGGAATTTTTGAGCTGTGGTTCAAAAACGTAACTTTCCCAGTGGAAGATCATGATTGCTTTATGTATACCAAGAGGGGATAATGCAGAATTCCCCAAATCTCAATTGGATCTGAATTTTGAAGGGAATGATCAATTGTGGGGGGAAAGCTGTCTCCCAGGGAAGCCTCATCTTCTGCCTAAGGAACCTTTGCATAATTCCACCCCCCCTTTTCTCTCATTTTTTTTTTTTACAACTAAAACAAATCCCACTTGCCATGTTGTATATCACCACCCACATGCACTATCTATTTATGAGGACAATCCAGGGAACCCAAGGACATCAACTCAAAACACAAGGTGAAATGCACCCTACTGAAAGCCATTCAGGTTTTACTATAAAAAAAAATCATTTCCAGACAATGGTATAAAATATTCAATGCACTTATTCAGCGTCAGTGCAATGAAAGCTCACCTGCATTAAGGATGAACAACGTAATTAAGGGTCTGATGGAACATTCAAATTTGATTCATCACGTGTCTTTCTTTTTCTCTCCCTCTCTTAATGAGTTTAATAGCTGTTTCATATCCTTCCTCTTGGCTGCATTTTCTGTGATAATTTAACAAGTTTCATACCATCCTGTCATTTGTTGTACTGTTTCAGGAGCTAACCCCCCCTTCCTCCCCCCTTTTTACTTCAATAATTCAATCATTTACAAAGGCAGTAAAACTCAGACTGACCATTCTGGTCAGACTTGAATGGTCTAATGGTGTCTTCAGTGTCTGGTTTCATATCACATTTAGTCTCAATTGAGGAGTAGTTAGTCTCAATGAGAAGCTATGCTATAATTATAGCAGAGAGTGCTGCCAAGGAAGAACAAGGATGTAATAAATGTCAGTGTGTGTGGAGAACTTGGAGCTTGACCTTCCTTCTTCTACATTTTCCCTCCCCTTGTTATGTACCCAGATAAAGCTTATGTTTTAAAGGATAACAAAGACACCATGTTACAAGTAATGAACCAACACCATGGCATATCATGTAACTAGACATGTTAATGAGAGATGAAAATAATGTTCAACAATATTCAGAAAATGCTCAAAGACATGTTCTTCAAGTGATGAGAAGAATCCTAGACTGATGAGAATATCAGCAGATTAGGACTTGCTCTGTGCAAAATTGTGCAAGGTTGTTTTGCATAGAAAACAACAATCTCTGCAAAGAAATCAGCTTTTTCTGTGTAATAAATATTTCTGCTCAGAAATATTTTTGGCACAGAAAATGCTTTTTTTATATTAGAAAAACAGCCATATATGAATAAATCCTGAAAACTGGAGCTTGACCTTCCTTCTTCGAAATTTCCCCTTTTTTGCAGCAGGAAGAAAATTGTTAAAATTATTAACTACTTTCTTAGCAGAAACTTTAGTGAAGAATTACATCCCTAAGAAAAACCATAACATTTCTCCTCTCTGTGTGGCCATTATCTTTATAAGGAACTTGGGGAATAAACAAGAAAGAGAGAGAGAGAGAGAGAGACTCTGGTCAGGGACCAAGATTAATCGCTGGACCTCTGCTTGGGAAATAACAGAATCCAGCAGAATTCAGTGATCTTCTCTGACCATTGCATTGTTTTCTATGTCCTCTAAGTACTGGCTGTGGAAGACTAGGAAACACTTGATACAGTGTGGGAAATGCTATTAAGAAGCATGGAGAGCTGCATGGGAGAAGGACAAAAAAGGGGTGTTGTAACCACTGATGGAATAATTATCTTTGGGCCTCGGCAGACGGCTAATAGAGCCGTCTCCGAGGCCAGGAAGAGGAGGGGCAGCTGCACGAGCGGCGCCCCTTCCTCTTCCTGAGGTCGCCCCTGGAAGCACCGGCCATCCGCACGGCCGGTGCTTCCGGGTTGACCTCACGCCGCGGCGACCACACGCGCCGCGGCGTTTGAGTCAGAGAAAGTGCGCCCCCCGCTTTTGGGGCGCACTTTCTCTGAAATCTAAAAGGAGCGCCAATTTGACGCTCCTTTTAGATTCGCCGGGGAGGCACCGCGGTGAGGCTGCCTTGGCCCCGCGGCGCTGCGGACCAGGGTGTCTTGGACGCCCTCGTCTGCATCCTCCCTTTGTTAATTATCTCCAAATACATCCCACCATCACATTGTATGGTTCCTTGCTACCAATAGTGAACAACAAGGAATAAATGCTGGAAAACAAAGGTCCAAAACACACTGCAGAAATAATCTGTTTTGAGACTGCTTTAACTGCCTTGGCTCAATACTAGCAAATTCAGGGAACTGAATTTAGCCTTCTCTATTAGAGAGTTCTGGTGCCACAATAAACTACAATTTCCAGGATTCCCTAGCACTGAGCCAAGGCAGTTAAAGCAGTCTCAAACTGGATTGTTTCTGCAGTGTGTTTTGTACCAAAATGTGATAAAATGAAAACACTCTCATCTGACTGTGGGATATTGGGACAGGGAAAGGAGAGAACATGATAAGGGAGTGCAGTTTTCTTCTGACTTATTCACAGTAGACATGCATAGGATGGCACCTTATTTCCTGCAAGACTTACACATGGAACTTAAGGGCTACTTCTATCACCATCGAGTATGTATTATTCCAAAGTATTTATATATTGTTTCTTTCAACAACAGTGCTTGAAGCTATTGGCACAGCCTATATTAATACACTGGATTCAGCCTCTACATGATTTTCCATTTAAAATGTGCATTCCCATCAAAACCATGGCATTTCAAAATCAAGAGATGCACAACAAAATAGAAGACAATTTAAATGGAACCAATATTTGTGGGTAAAAATGATAGCAATATATTTTAAGTTATCCATTCTTCCATTAAAATGGCTTTTTCAAAGAAAAGTATTCCTTTGTTACAGATATTATTGAGTTGCCAACTTTTCAGCCTGGTCATGCACTTATAAGGACAGAATTAACTTAGTATAGCTTATAGAGTATAGCATAAGAACTAATTCGGGCAATTAGATCTGTGATAGTGCATGCTTTCTTCCTTTCATGTATCATTAAGAAACTGGCTTTAGTCTGGGAAAAATATCAGGTACTTATTGGAATGTAAATAAGATAAGACAAAAGCCTGTGCAATTGTAATCAAGAGAGGAACAAATACACTAGCTTGACCAGGATTTAACCCTCATAGGTGCATTGGCTAAGATAGATAGGATGGTGATGATTTCTACTGGACTCTAGGTGGGGTTACATGTAAGATTTTTGTTTTGATTGTTTAAGAGGTAGTGAGGCATTTGTTTTGATTGAACAAGTAATTAAGATGCCTGGGTTCATGAGACAGAGAAAAAAATTCAGACTTTCAGCAGTCTGCAGTGTATGAACAGGAGGCAACCATGCTGCCTATAAACTGCACTGTATCTGATAAACTAATACCTGCCCAAATATGGTACCAAATATGTTGATATACTGTTATGGGTAAGGATATATTAAAATAGAGATATATGTCCCATTAGTAGTGGATGCCTGCTAACATGTTTATACTAATGGAGGCTGTTAAGAGATTAACTATGCTTAAGGATATCAACCCCTGAAAGTCTGTGTACTCACAGAAACCTGCTAGAACTGTACAGCTCCTCAAACAGATGAAAATGTACACCCAAATGGATAACTGGTGAAGCTGTATTGTTAAGATGATATGATACAGGGAATGGAATTCTGTACAAGTGAAAGCCTCTGTGAAATGTCTATATGCTTTAGCAGATACTGCAAGAAACTATGGAAAGAACATCATGATATTAAGGAATAAAAGCTATGTTAAATGATTTAGAAAGATCATATTCTTTGTTGTTGTGTGTCTTCAGGTTGTTTCCAACTTATGTCAACCCTATCACGGGGTTTTCTTGAAAAGATTTCTTCAGAGGGGGTTCTCCTTTGCCTTCTCTTATATAAAATGGTAAAATCAAGGTTGCTTTTTGGATTTTTTAAAAAAAATTTTTGGGCAGGGCAGCATTTTTCAATCTATGGATAGCTGAATCTATAGATACAGAGGGCTGACTGTAATTAATAGCCTAAAATAGCACCAAAGAGCCTGCTCATTTCCCATATAAATTATCCTGAAATTCCAATACTTTAGAATGCTGAACTTAACTTGGCTTTTCTGGTTTGACCATCATTATGAGCTGGGAACTCATGAGGCCAGAAGATGGTGGCAGATGACCCAAACAGAATCCAGGTTAGCTGAAAAGTGGTAAGGCCCCTCAATACCTGTGGGAGTGGGAAACCACACCTGTTTCACCTCAACTTAATTTGTGTCTCTCACTGTTGAATATCAACACAACAAAAACTCTCAAGCAAAGCAAAGCAAAGCAAAGCAAAGCAATCCTTCCCCAAACAAACAACCCTCTTATCTTTCCTAACATAAAATCATAACAACAGCATCTATCATTAGCTTGCAGAACACTGGGAGGGAGAGACAGTAGAACATTTGAAGCCAAGCAGTGTGGTTCAGTAATTGCTTCTGTGAGCATGAGCTCTGATGCTCCCTGATCTGCAAGGGATTTCCCATTCATTTCAACAGAGGGGCCTGATGATCAAGCACAAATGAGTACATTGGAAGGATTGCCCCTTTGAAATGGGTCTCTGAACTTGAGCAAAAGGCTGAAATAATATTCTTTCAGACTATCAATTTTTGTGATGAGTAAGGTCATTGTGAGGGTCAATAAGAATGTTAACACTTTCACGCTTGAAAGAATATAGATTAGGTAACAGATACACAAAATAATGCTCTCATTTTTTATAAAAATTTTGACAGTATACAGCTTTATATAAAAGAAAAATAATAAAAGGCATATTTGCACATACACATCTATCTACTATGAGTGGGATATGAGAACATCTAATCTAAATATATTGACCAGGATCCACAGAGATACTTTAGTAGAAAGTATCTACAGATATTTTATTTGGAAAATATCACATTAGCAATCAGTTTGAAAGTCTTCTGAGTCCCAGGAGTAGTTTACACATGGCACAAGAGAGTAGTATTTGAGAAATAGAAGTCAAATGATTCATTGGTCATGCAGAGCTATCAACACAGGTCTTTAAATTCTGGCCTTGAATTAGATGTTTGCTGAAAACAAGGAGATTCTTCCATAACAAATTTCTATGAATCCTACTTGTGTCACATCTATATAACTCCTGCAGCTCAATCAGTTACTGAATTTCAAATGAATTCATAGAATTTTATTTTTTTTTAAATTCAAAATCTTACATATATGACTAAAATTCAAGGACAATATCTTTGAGTTTCATTACAAAATCAGTCTCTCTCTCTCATTACAACTAGAAGCAAATCTACTGAATCATGAAATAATGATCATCTACTATAATAATAATAATAATAATACCAAAGGTGTTGTGCATGATCAAATTTTATTCTTTTGATGAAGCTGAAGGCCACTTTCATATAGTTCATTGATAATGCTGAGCTGCAAGAATTACAGTCTTATGGTAATTTCCCCCACCATACTGTTCCATATATATTATTGATTGCTTCACAAGAGTATTTTTTCAAAAGGAATATTTTCAGAATAAATGTTACCTTCTGGGTTCCCAAAATGTAAGGTGGTCCTCCCCATGATGGTGTCAATAATTGTTATAGCAGGCACAAGCATGCTGCTTTATTTTGTATGTGCCCACCCCCTTCTTCATTAAGCAAATTACAAATGTGTATAGCTGGGAGCTAGTTCACTTCCAGTTAGTTAGCTGGATAGCTATATTATATAATGGCTTTTTGAAAAGCAAAACTACTAATATTTTGAAGCGAGTTTTACCTTTAAATGGGACTTCAAAGCACATTAAGAGCTCCATTTTGCTGACTTTCTGCCTGGGACAAGAACAGGCTCATGCCAGTGATCCAGTTTGAGCAATTAGACCATTAGCTTCTTGATTCAGGGAAACTCATGATAACACTTTGAGAACCCATGAACTACAGAATCCTCACTTCCCAGACATTTAGGTCGTACTCCTGAAAACACTCAGGTTCCAGTACTCTTTTCATATCTAGCTACTGTAAAGACTTTAGCACCAAACATTTCGGCACACATTTTCAGGATTCATCCCTATTCAGGAACTCAACAAGCAGTCTTCAGAAAGACTGAGGGAGAAAGAGGAAAATAGGAAAAGACTATTAAAATAAAGTTCTATTCTACTTGAATCTATGTCTTATTTGCTAGTAATAAATCAGGACAGCTAAAATATAAATATTGCCTGAATCATAAAAACTTGTCATAGTCTAAGAAATCCTACTTCAAAAAATCCAACATTATTTTAACTGACTGAAATCATCTGAGTTTGGCACACCTGAACCAATGCAGAGATGATGTGTTATGAAGTTAGCTCCCCAGGGGAAAATACTCATGTGCGTCAGGATCTGAAGATGGATTCTGGTGCTAATCACATCACACTGCTTAACATATGAAAGAAATGTAAAAGAGTCCTTTGCTGTGATTCCACAGCAGCAAAAGAGGTAGGGAATTTCATGGAAGGAGGTTTGTTTAAATCGCTGGAGCACATATAATGGATGACCTTGAAAACTACAACTTCCATTATAGACACCTCTGGCTACTTCTGTAGTCTCCTTTTGAAAATGTAAAGTACAAACATTTTATTCAAAACCTCAGACATAATAATGGCTCAGAAGAACAATGACAGCGGTGTGCCCTTGTAGCAATGTTCCTCTCAGAGAGATGAGCGACGGTTTCAATTGCTTCATTGTAATTTCTCCATTTCCATGCTTCATTTCCTTCATGTAGCTGAGACTGGAGGAAAAAACAGCATGTGCTCAAGTATCTAATACCATGATGCAATATAATAACCCTGAATGTGGTTAGAGCTCCCAAATAAACATACCTTTACATGTCAATATTTTATTTTTTTAAAAGCGAGAAAGGATAACTTCTCCTGTACTAATCAGAAGAGATAATAATTATAATAATTAAAAAAGAAACTAAAAATAGACAGCAACACATCCCCATACCTACACAGGCATCACAAAACTGCAGGAATAACTTTCCAGCTTTCTGACTGACATACCTTTGAAACAGTTTTGATAAGGCAATGGAATAAGTTGCATTGCTTGAATTGCACCATTCAGATTTTCTCAGACCTACCCAACTATTTAAAGAAGCTTTGGGGTAGTAATTAGATTTTTAAACCAACATTTTAAAAATCATTGCACTGGACATGTTTTGAGCCAGTGAATTGCATGCAGCACTGTAAATAAAAAGCTTAACTTCTGCATCAGTAGTATACAATACACTGTATAACTATTGTTCGATGGTGAATGATTTCTTCTTCTTCTTCTCATTAAATAAAGTATCTGCAGTCTAGTCCCAGACGTACTGTGAAGGCATCTATAGGATATCATTGGCTCAGTGAGGTCACAGTGCACTACATACTTTTAAAGGTTAGTTGCCTCTGCAGGTATATGAGGGTTGCTGTCTATTTGCACATGGCCGAGCATCTTAATGCTACCAAAAATGCCATTAGATACTCAGAATCTGTATGTTCAGTGCAGTCCCTAGGACAAAGTTCTAATGAAAATATGCTTCACCAAGGCAAAAAAACCCAAAAGGTTAAAAATGGAGAAATATTTACAGATTATCCTTAGTTCATATATAGTTTTTTTTCTTTATCTTTAGTGCATTGTCATAGAAAGGTTTAAAGGCTATGAATACAAATGTTCTGGTCCAGTTCCATACATGTCTGCAAGCCGTTTAAAGCGGGGACCCCAGTCACTGAGGTAATCATAATTCTGATCAGAGTTTGAACTAATAGAATCTAAGGAGCTGAGTGACTCAGCCACAGAACCATTTCCCTCAAATGCGTATGTCTGCAGGGAATCATATGGTGGAGCACAGGGATCCACATCAGCCTCTTTTAGTCTTTCCCAAATAAATTCCCGAAAAATCACATTATCTGGAATGCTTTTAAATGATGGTCTACTCAGGAACTGAATTTCTGGAGTCACATCCCTCCTGGTCTTGGTGTCTCGAATAATGTTGAGGTTCCTCAAGGCAGCCATGTCAAAGGCTTCTGTGTCTTCTTCCCCACCTCCTTCATCATCATATCTGACTATGTTCTCCCTGATATCTCTCTCTTCATCAAACACAAGGGGCTCTTTTTTCCGTCGTCTCATTGTGACAATCAGCAGGACAAGAACTGCAAGGCAAGATACAACACTTGAGGAAAAGGGAATACTAAACTTCCCTGCCCCATTAAATTTCCAGGTACCAGCTAAGCTATTCCTAAATTATGCATGGAAGGACGCTTTGTGCACTACAGCAGTTACACAACGCAGTTAGTTTTTAAATATGTTAACAGGTTCTAAAATGGCTTTTAGACCAAGAGCTTTTAGACATTAAAAAAAAAATTCCCTATTACCACACTCATCCTGATTTAATGCTATCAGATGCAATTCTGTATCCTACATTGGTTGCCAAAACATAAATTTTAAAGAGCCAGTTTGGCTGAATATTAGAACTTCACAGCTATGAAATAAAAAGAGACCTTTTTCTGAACTCTTAATTGCTCAAGTGATAAAAGCACATTCATAAACACACCACGTACAATTTAACTGCCAGAGTGTAAGAAGTGACTCCATTATGGTAGTATATGAGGATCAGCTGACTGATGAAGTATCTGATCCTTGATTGGGAAATTCAGAGATGTTAAATAATATCTAGCATAAGTTGGGGTTGTGCATTAAAAGCACTGCTCCTATAGTACTTGGCTTTAATGAACAAAGTACTGTACCATGTACCTGTGAATTATTTCTAACAAGAACTGCAAAAGCTGTTGGCATTTATTAGATCAGCCCATGATACTAGGCAGTAATAACTTTGAAATCTCTAATACTTATGAGAGTTTCTTGTTGGCTTTAGAATCAAGATGAATGCCCAAGGAATTAGGTAAAAGACCATTTACATTTAAGCTGTACTTGACACATATTCATTTGCCACTGGCATTATTCATAAAGTACACCTTTTATTCAAGTCACATCATTCAACTTTCCAATTACACATGTATGTTGCTTTAAAGGTGACTCACCCTTTTGAAAAATTATATGCTTAATTCATTTTAGCAATAAAGCCTACCCAAATCATTGTCTTTCCATTAACTAAACATCCCTACGTGGAAGTAAACTCATGATAATCCAAGTTATCAGATTATTAAATTATTTAATTTTAAATAGAGCTTGTGGGTGGATGGTTGTTATGTATGGAATAGCTGTTTTCTCATCACATGATAGGTTATTGCCAGAAGCAGCTGTAGTTTCTGTTATACAACATTTATTAACAGTAAGAATAGCGCAAGATGCAGAAAATTCCATCTTTCTAAAATTATGTTTCAGTACCCAAATCAGTAATAAACATAGCCCAAAACAATAGAAAAAGCAAGGATGTAAGGATATTCCAATTTAACAATATTATTTTTTCAGGCATTCTACATTGTTTAGAGTTGAATAGAGACAAACATTCTCATTTCTCCTGTTCTCATGTGTCTTATTTTCACAAAAAAATTCCTCCTTGCCTTTGAGATTGTGAGATATTTTTTGTTGGTCTTGAGAAAGGTTTGTAGTTGCAAAACTGATTTTTGGGAAAGCCTGTTCTGCAATTTACTACAGGGCTAGTTTGCTGTTTGTGTGCAGAGATACGGTATTTTGCACACCTTGTGAGAAACCGAAAAAAAAGTACACATTGTGCTAGTCTCATGCTGAAGGTAAGATATCATGCTGGGTTTCACAAATTCCTGAAAAATGGAGACACCTTAAGATATGTAATAAAATTTTGCAATACAGAAAACTGTTAGCATTTAAACCAACTAGCTGAGATTGTAGTGAAGCCTTCGACTTCACGACTACCTGAGCTTCTTCAAAGTTATTCTCTTTGCTTGTGCCGCCCTCCCAAGTTTTCCACACTGTGCAACAGTCAGCATTCACTGGGCATAGTTAGTCAAAGATGGGTTATCCACTTGAACATCATAAGAAGTCACATCTAGAGGTAAGTTCAGTATTTATATATAGGCCATATTAGTCATAATGTTATGTTGCAAAAGTATGAAAACTCACACATTGACATTCAAAGCACTAGTCTAAATATTTCTCAACTGGAAATGGGAGAATACTCTGTGGTCTTCAAAATATTCTCCCCCTCCATGGAAAAGATATTGACTTTGCTTTTGCATTTGATACATTTAGAGCTTTCTCTTTCTTGCTAAACACAAAAGGCCACTTACCCATTACAATTTTCTTCTTCAGCATAGGCCATCATGTTTCATTTGTCAGAACAACCCAAATCTGTTTTGAGAAATGGTACTTCTGATGTTCTCTGAGAATGCCATCTCTGCCACTACCCCTGCCTAGGAAGAGGATACTAGAAACAGTTCTAAGGATTTTCATTGAACAAGAGGCAGCCATTTTATTCTTTCCTTCTTCCTTGTTGTGCAATATGATTGAAAGTAATGTGAGAAACTTTTCCACATTGTGTATGGAATTTGTGTATGGAACACTAGCTTTATATTTGTAATACATATGGATGTGGAAGATTGGATTTCAGCTCTTTCTTTGATCCACTAGCCTGTATTAAGTAACTGTGTGTCACAGGGCAATAGTGAGTAGAAATTAGGTAAGGGCTATAAGGCCTTAAAATATAAAATATATTTGGATGTTGGCTAACTCTTAGATGTTATAAAAAAAGATGAAGAATAATAACATAATTCAAATTATGACTGAAAATGCTGGATCTAAGCTTTCAGTCTCCTTTTAAAAAATGCTTTTGACCACACTAGGGTAGTACTGCAGCCATGCACTGAGCAGTTAATCTTTTTCTAACTCAAGTGAAAATGTGTTTTCACACTATGACATGTTTGGCAGACTTCATCTGGGGAGTTAAATACCTGCTAATAAGTGCAAAATATATGAAACTGAGTAGATCTGCCTGCCTAGAGGTACAATAAAAATCAAGATAAAATGAATGTTTTATGTGGTTATGCTTCGCACAGCCTGAGATTGCTTGAAGCCAAGAAAAATATGAAGTCCCCTGAAAGGTTAAACATTTTAGCATTTAAATGGCTTTAAGAGAATATTAATTTCTAATCATTCCAACTGCTCCTGAACAATCATTTTTAACCTCTACATGAATAAATGCCATTTTGGCAGCTGTGCAACAGCCATGGCACTGCCTGAAAAACTAGTCACTCATGAACACCCATGCACAAATAGACGGGTTAGAATGGAGGGTATATTAGAGTAATTTTTTAACCAACTGATTTTTAAAATGTTGGTAACAATGTTGGCAATAATAGTATCTCATTATTATAATCTTTTTTAAATGGAGAAAATAATTAGTGCCTGAATGGACAACCAGGAGGAATGGACAACAACTGAAGATAGCTTGAACTGGGAATACACATGGTTGTCCACAACATGTAAGATTCCACTTCTCCCCTACACTTCAACTGGACCCGTGCATGCTTTGTGCAATCTAATGGTGGGATGCAGTGCCATGCATGTATAGAGGAATCTGGTCATTATTGTTCAGCAATAATTATCATCCCAGCTGAAAACTAACTCAGGGTAAATCTCGCTTCTCCCTTGGGAAAAATTTAACAGGCACCAAAAAAGTTTTCTGAAAATGTCTCCAGAATTTCTTTCAGCATACCTACTTTACAATATTCCATAACACTCTAACAATGAATGCAAAGAGTACAATCCAGCCAGAGCTGTGTGCTTTTAAATTTCATTAGTTTCACTGTGGGAAATATAACCTGCAGCCTCTTTCTCTCAGACTAAAATAAACAAAGTCTCAAAAGATGTAACTTTTGCTTGCTTGTACCCTAAACAATTTATCCTTCACTCTTGGTATTTTATAGATGTTTAAAAATAACAATAATTTAGAACTATGAATTTCTGTATCTATTTATTTATGTATGTTCATCATTTCTGGAAGTCACACTTGAGTAATGGACTTGCCAATAAACTGAGTCTAGATCAAGAAAGATGTAGGTACTGTTATTGTACAGCATGTCTGCTCACTTGGTGTTCAGTTTGCCCAATGAGTGGAGTTTGAGAAGAGGGTATACTCATCTTAAAAGATCAGATATGTAGTTCTGGGGACCTGTTCTGAGACCCATCATTGACACTGGAGGCACAGTGGTCCTCAGTTGCACTTAACATGTTCAATAAAATTTAGTCTGATAAAGCAGCTACAATCCCAACTAGAAATTGGTAGCCTTGCTACAGTTATCAATGTTCCTTAATCTCTTATTTAAATCATTCCAATATGCTATACAGGTAGCTTCCTTTGGAAGATAATCCAGAAAGTTCAACAGGCCCAAAATAGGACTATGGATTATTATTAGGATCTGACCCATATGTTCATATGCTTCTTTGTGATCTGCACTGGATTCCAGTTTATTTCTAGACCTAATTCACAGTACCATATGAAGCCCTATGTAAATGGAATGCAGCCCCATGTAAAGGGATGTAGTGGCTCAAGCAATTAAGACACTAATTCTGATGATTGGAAGATCAGAACGTTGGCAGTTCAAAGCCCGGGTGCTGCATGATGGGGTGAGCTCCCATCGCTAGTCCCAGCTTCTGCCAACCTAGCAGTCTGAAAGCATACAAATGCATGTAGATAAATAGGTATCACTTCAGTGGGAAGATAAACAGCATTCTGTGCAATCATGCTGGCCACATGATCACAGAGTAATCTTTCACAATGCTGTCTCTTCGGCTTAGTAACAGAGATGAACACCGCCCCCTATGGTCAGACACGACTTGACAACCTTTTCAACAGGGAATACCTTTATCTTTTATCTTTAAATGAAATTCATGCCACCTGAAAGATCCTTTCATACACGCTTACCCAGGTCCTCAGATCACCTTCAGAGATACTTCTCCGGCACCCACAGCAAAAAAAGTAAAATGGTTGGCCTTTAAAGAACAGCAGTGGTGTTTCAATTCTCTCAGGCATCTTTTAAAGATTTTATTTATTTATTTATTTTTAAAAGCCCTTTCTGTTGCTTTTTAGATGTTGGACACTACTGTTTCTGTTTTTATTTGAAGATATTTCAGCTTGTTTTTAGAAATATGTTATGCCCTTTATTTGTAGTTTATGGTTCTGAATCCCCTCAACTCTCTTTTGACCACAGCCGAAAACACATTATCAGTGGTTTGTATAAAAATGCTGTTAAATAGCAACTGCAACATCATTTCTTGCTGCCACCTCCAACAGCAGTAAGCCTTACTGAGTTTAGTGGAATTTTTCCCCAGGCTGTGTCACTCAATGGCTCCAATGTCTATGAGGCAGTGGGTTCACATTGGGTTGAAATGTACAGCCCAAACTTGAAAGGAACTATCCAAAGTGTTGACCCCATTCCTAAAATATATTCATTACTTTGAAAGTTTCCTTTAAAGTTCAAACTGAGACCTGGAGCTGTTCACTGTCACATTAACATTGGAGCCATTGGTCATAATGGCTGCAATTTGATTTTGTACAAAAATGTACAATGCAGCATTTACCAATGGTGTTGCCATGAGTATATGCACATGTGATGCTCTAATATGTTCCCTGGTTACTAATACATGGGTGTCTACCATTGGATGGTATTGTATCTGAGGTGAAATCAAACCTCTGTGGTGGTTGTTCTATGATGGTTATTTCACAGATGCAAGTCATCACTCAGTACTGGAATTACAACAAAGAACTAAAGATTCATCTGTGATAACTAAGGGTGGTAATCTTAATTTAGTTCATATTTTCACATGAAAATAAATAATGTAAAAGGTTTTCCTCTTCCAGGTGACATTACAATATTTTTCTGCATTTTTGATTATTTTCAGGATTCATATTGGGGGGAAAATCATTTGCACAGAAAACTTGTTGTAAATCATGTTTTCACAAAATCTAGTTTTGAATCCCTTGCCAGAAAAATGCTATTTTTTCATTCCTAGTATTTATATCCACTATCAGACTATGGGGCTAAGCAGACAGGCGGCCATGGGCCGCCCTGGGAAGCTGCGCCACGGGACCGAGGCATCCCCATGCCTCGATCCTGCGGCGCACCTTCTCCACCCCTGAAAGGAGCACCAAATTAGCGCTCCTTTCACAAGTCAGCAAAAGTGCCCCGCAAAAGGCTGCGGCGCATTTTGGCTGACTTTTCCACCACAGCACGTGGAAAGGCTGCGGCGGGAGGTCCTCCTCGGCGCCCCGGCCGTGCGGAGGGCCGGCTGCTCCGAGGACGACCTTGGGAGGGGGTTGGGGCGCTGAGCGTGCGGCTGCCCCTCCCCTTCCCTGCCCCCAAGACAGCCTTTTAAAAGGCCCTATGATTAACTTTGAAAGACCATCCCTTCCTGCCTGAGCTTGCTTGACCATCATGTTAATCTTTGAAGGCTGTATTCTGCGTTCTGCTGTCAACAGCAATAAAAGTTGAATAAGACATTTATAAGTCATAGACAGGACCTTTACCATAAGGGCATGGCAACTATAAACAACTCTCAAGACAGTCTATGTGAGTGCATTCACTAACAAAGTTTAGTCAATTATTTAAGTCTTCTTTATTCTTTCATACTTTTTATGTATTTTAATTCTAAACTGCCTGTGGATGTGTTTCATGTTATTTTAATGTTGTAAACTGCTTCATGCGTACTGGAAGATAGTACATGAAAGCTTTTATAGATAAATAGGATGAAGATATGCTGCAACCAAAATGTACATGATACTGTACATATTTGGCTGTACTGCTTATATACCAGTGACTCCACTTTGGTGCTGATGCATCAGATCCAGGAAAAAGTTTTTTTTTATAATTATAAAGTAGAAACACCTTGCAAGTTTCAGAAACAGAGATGCATGTCATGTTTGAGGGGGAAAAAAGAGTTCTCTGTGTTTAAAAAAAATGATGGCTGAGATTATGTTAAACAGTTTTTATAAAAGCAATTACTATTGACATTCACTGAAAAATTAAATTACACTCCAATTGCCATACAATTCTCAGAGGCATTAAAGACTTTTGTCACTGACTCATTTAAAGAATTGTGTGCAATGAAAAAGGAATGGCATCCAGTATGATGATTTTCATGAGCTTTTGTAAGTTATAATCCTATTGGTTAGGCCTTCATTTTTTTTTCTTGAAAAAAACCCCCCACCTTCCATAGCTGATACTATGTTAAAATAAAACTTACTCTTGATTTATAGTTTGTCTGCATATGTCTATATAGTTTGTTATGAGCCTATGGCCTCCCAACAACAGTGCTGTTTGGATCTGGAAGATTTAGAGCTTGTCTACACATTCCAAGAAATATAGTAAGAATGAGCAGATAGAATTATGACATGTAGAACTTTAGGCTACAGAATGTATGTGTGTGTGTGTGTGTGTGTGTGTGTTTTCCAATTTACCTTTATAAAAAGCTCTCCAAAAAACAAGCCCATTAGAGAGACTGGTATATATTGTTGTTACTCTGTTTTTCTAGTTCACTACATGTATGGAGTTTCTTGCCTTTTTTATCACAGGAAAAAGTTCAAATCTGATCAAACCATCTTCTATTTATTTGTAAAGGTGCATACAAGAATTTTACTATTTCAATTTGCCACAAAATACTGGCAAATATATATAGATTGGTTCTAACACTTACAGATCAAAATGATGTCATTATACTTTTGTGACTCATACCTTCCTTTCCTGCTTCCCTAAAGTAAATAAAAATATCGAAATGCTATACACTTCTGGTCTCTGCTAGAAACTGTAATCTCTGTCTGACCATCTTGTCATAGCTCCAGTGCCCACAAAGCCACCTTATGACACACTATTTGAAATATGTGACATATCTATTCCACTATTTAGTCCAATTACATCCTCATAATTATAGAAGTAATTAGAAATGACAGTTTCACTGCAAAAACAGTAAAGTTATACCTTGCTAAGTTACTATCATAATGGATCTCTTTGATACTGGAAAAAGGAACCAATTACAAGTAACATTTCTACTTGTAAAAGGAATCAATTGTAAGTACCTGTTTGTAACTAATTATTTCCCAAAACTCAACAACAGTTGGACTACAGTTCCCAGCATTCCTCACCCAGCATGTCCAATAGCCATTTTAGCTTAGGGATTCTAGGAGCTGTAGTCTAATGAAATAACACTGGTATTGGCTTTTAAATCAAACATATGAAAATCATCAATCAGTAATGATAACCAGGCAAGAAGAGAAACACAGGATCCTGTTATTTATAGTAATCTTTGTCAATCCAGAAGCTCCACAGTGTCTTCCATTCAAATTGATGTTACAGATCACTACTCTCTAAAAAGGACTTTGAGGTCTTAGTAGAAACAAGTCCTAGAAGGTTTACAGGAGTAAACACTAGTCCATGAGCTTCCTGCTTCAGACCGTGGGTTTCCTAACAAATGCTGAATCAGACTGAATTCAGGCTGCTGGCTTGTAATAGCTATGCATTAGCATTTTCTCCCTTCTAGCTGAGAACTAGTGATAGATTGTTGCATAGCTATTACAAGCATATGTATGTAGGATAATAGACTTTCTAATGTCCTGTCATGAAGCACCGATTCCCAATGGGCTATTCTCAAAGAGGAAAGTCTCTGCTGCTGCTGCTACTGATGATTACAGCTTTGCCACTGCTTGATGGTTGATGCAGTGGGAACACTTTTCTTCAGCAAAAAAAAAAAAAAAAAAAAAAAAAAAGGGGGGGGGGAGGAAGCCAACTACAGCATGGCTTCAGTTGCTGTCTATTGGGTAAGCCAACATAGCGTGTGTGAAGGAGGAGAGACATGCTACTCATGCATCTCTAAAATATAATAATAATAGTAATAATAATAATAATAAATTTATTTATATTTCCAGCCTCTCCCTGCGGATTGAGGCAGGAATTACATCATTAAAATGGCAACAATAAAATAATAGCAATATACAAAATTCAAACCTTTCCACACTTATAGGAGATAACTATGGTGGACCTTTTTTAGTCTAGGGTGAATTTTAGCAGTTTTAGTATCCTTGGATACATGATCACAGATTCACTTATGCTCAATTCTCTTTGTATCCACTTTTTCTTCCAAAATCTAAACCATACTTTCAAGCAATATGAAAATTAAGCAAATATAGAGCAACCAATATTGTTCACATTGCCTTGTCTGCCTGCATGTCTCCTAGAGAGAATCTAGCAATTCACATGTGACATTGTGATATTTCATTGCTTGATTAGCTCTAGACCTCTGACACCTACCCGATTAGACAGGTATAAAGGCAATATAAGAAATTGATGAAGCATTCGAGTTTTGATCCTGGAAGATTATGGTTATATGGATCTGGATTAATAAAAATGGTCATAATTAATATCATTTATACTGAAAAATCCCATGAGTTACAAAACTACAGAATAATCTTATCAAGGAGGATAACATTCTTTGTTAAGATCTGGAAATTAAGCAAGGCAGTGTTTCTCAGTCATCAGTTATGAAACTAGTTTACTAATGAATTTGTTAATTTAAGAAAGGCTTCTCTTGAGTTTTGGTATAGAAACACTATCAGCTTAGAACTTCAGTTTAGTATAAAGTTAAATGAGCTTCAATTAATTTAAGCCATGCATTATCATGTAGCCTTCCAAATGCTGTGGGATAGAAACTCCCAGTTCTCACTATTGGCTATGCTTGTCTAGGGATGCTGGGAATCACAGTCCAGCTAAATCAGGGCAGCTGCATGATTCCCAGCCTTGATTTAAGCAAACATAACTCTTTGTTGGAATGTGTTCCGAGACAGCTATCTAGTCACATGTGCTCAAAATCTTCCAAGTAAACATAGATAAAACTGAACTTCAAGATATCTTTCTTAACAATACTGTTAACACAAGCAAGAATTGCTTAGAATATGTTTGAATAATTTGGAAATGTGCATTCTATAGCTAGAGAAAGAAAACATGGGGAACTCTAGATGTTCTGGACTACAGTTTTCAAACGGCTAGCATGCATGCTCAATGGTCAAAGGTAATTAGAAATGTAGTCCAGAACATCTGGAGATCCTAATTTCCTAATATAGAGCATGTTCTAAACACTACAGGACTGGCTAATCCTTTCCATTCTGTTCTGACTTGATTTGGAACTCTCAGCTAATTCTGAACAGAGTTTAATCTGATTAGAAATTTGCTTTTCTGCTCCACAAAGGCATTTAACATATGAATTTAATGTGTCAATTATGAAAGGTGTTTTTGTACTGTTAGCAAATTAAAAGGCAGCCCCGAGATCTCAGTCTTTGCATTTACCATTCCTCATCATAGCAATGTCACTCTTTCAGTAAAATATTGTTGTCTCTGATTCCTGTACTCCCGCTGGAGATCTTGCCTGTCCTTTGCTAAGAACTCGGACCACAGGGGGCCTGGGCTGGAAACCACAATGCATAAATGATGAAGTGTCAATTCTGACAATCTGAATATATGGAAGGTTTGTAACTAGATCTGAATTTTGAATTAAGCTAGCAGTGAATATATTTGAACCCTCTTTAAGTTTGTCACATGGAACTTTGTCAGTAGCTGGCTGATTTTCTAAAGTCAGAAAGAAACAGAAGCCCAAATCTGTATCTGTGTATCAAAATGATTTTTGTTACAGATATCACTTTTAGCTTGTCAGAACAGTTGTTCTGTGAAAATATATGCTGTGTGAAAGATATTTGTAAATACATATGTGTATATTAATGAAATTAATTCAGTTCCACATGTTTTGCATAATTTCTTGATTAACAAATAATACTGGGAAAATAGAATATGGAAGGATTGGCACAATGTAGTCTTTTCCTGCTTTAACTATCTAACCTCACAACTGCTACCTGTATTTGTTAAGTGATTTTTCATGTGCACTTTTCACCTTCAATTTGCATGTGATTCAAGACAATTTATTGTTCTTAGCATTTTTTTCCCCTATTCCTTGAAAAATCTTAACTTTGATACTGTATTTTAAAAGCTCAAACAAACATTTGTATGCTTTAGAATACAAGTTGTCTTTTTTGCAAAAATAGTAGCAATTTGTGACTTTTAATAAGTACATTTTAAGGAGATAAAAATATATTTGCAGAGCAAGCTTATGAAAGTCTACTCCTGGCCCCAAGAGTTAATTCATCTTTCTCTCTCAAACTCAGCCACAGTTATTGTTTTTGCTGCTTGGTGTTCTTTGACTTATTTTAAGTATGTTTTCAATTCTTTTATCGTTTAATTCTATTTTAAGGGGTGGGTGGGTTTGTGGGATTTGCATTGCATTTGTATTGTACTTTTAATGTTGTAAGTCGCCCCGATTGCATCCGCAGAGGGGCAGGATAAAAATAAATTTTATTATTATAATAATTATTAAGTAAATGTGTATAGGTATCCAGTTACGAGCTTATCGCACCACACTCTTAAAACAGGGCTAGGTCGCTTTAACTGCTCTGACTGCCTCCTGTTGCATTTTGGGGTTTGTAGTTCAGTGAGGCTTAAAGGCTCTCCAGCTGAATTCTAAATGCCTCTTCCTAAACTATAAGTTCCAGAATGCAACAGGAGGCAGCCAGAGCGGTTAAAGCCCCATTTTAGGAGTGTAGGGCGGTAGTGTATGCTCAGTGAAGATAACTGCATATGTATCAGACCATCATGTCCCCCAGGACTGGTACAGTGGTAAATTTTGAAGGGCAGGGAATTCATCATGATATACCTCATAGGCACATGCCCAAGGAGAATCCAAAAGATGTAGGCAACCTATCAACTAATTAGTTGCAGAAGTTTTCATATACATTGGGAGCAGGTCTTGGGTCAAGCTACTGGGTCTTTACTCATTAAGGAGGAAACTACAACCAATACTTAGGAATGGAAAAAAATATTTGTCATGGCCCATTCCCTAACCCCAAAACAGATTTTCTGACACTCAAGAAACCTGATTGGCAGAATAATGCACTGTCAAAAATTTTGAATAGTTTTTGCCAATATTCACAAATCCTGAAATGTTTGAGGAAATTATTCTGTGAAGTAGTCCATATGAAATGTTTTGACATGAAAACACTGTTTCCAGATAGCCCAATTTGCGTGTGCAAGTGCACAAGAATGTGCTAAAACAATATTGGACAAAAAAGCCACAAAATCCTGCAATCTTGAGCACTCTTGTATTCACATGCACATGTGTGCATGTACACATACACGCACACACACAAACATACTGCCAGGAAGGAGAAGGAAAGCAGTTTCTGGGCAGCCATTTTGAGTGGAGGAAGAGAGTCAGAGACTTGCTTCCAGAATAAGGTAGCATCCAGGAGCTCTCTGTAGAGTTAGAAACCCAGTTGATTGAGCTCACTGACAGAGCCTGGTGAAAAGGCCAAGAGAACAGGGGCCCTTTACGTGGGTCTTTACCAGGGGACTTTTTGAGGGAGAAGCCCACAGTCCTGTTTCAGGGCTTACTTAAGATTTCTCAATATGGACACTGAGGGGATTGCTGCAGTCACCTGCAACACTTCTGGGATGTTTGTCTTCTTGCCAAGAGATGTGGGGAACTTCACATGCACCAAATTCAAGTTAGTAGCCTTCCTGGAAGAGAAAGTTCAGCAGCTGGAGGCCCGGGTAGCTACACTTCAACATATTAGGGAGAAAGAGGTTGAGGAGTAAAGAAGCAGTGGTTTGTGGGCCAGACAAGATGTCTGAGGCAAAATTCCGTGATGTGACAGTGAGGCTGACAAGACTTGTCAAGCCTACTGACCATTACCCCTTGCTCTTGGTCCAGGTGGGAACCAATGATAGTGCAAGGCACAGTCTTCAGAATATCAGAAGGGATTATGAGGCTTTGGGTAGGAAGCTGAAAGAGCTGGACGCACAAGTTGTTATCTCATCTCTTCTCCCAGTTGAAGCACATGGTCCAGGAAGGGAGAGGAAGATAGCAGACGTGAATAACTGGCTCCGTAGATGGTGCCACCAAGAACGATTTGGATTCTTGGATGATGGGCTGCAGTTCCATGAGGGTGGACTTCTAGCAAGAGATGGGCTGCATCTTACACCAGTTGGCAGAAACATTTTTGCCAGTAGTCTCAAACATTTCATCAGGCAGGCTTTAAACTGAGTCATGTTGGGGAGGGAGACAGTATCTTGGAAGGTATCTTGGAAGGCAGGAGTACATCATGGGCTGGAGATAATAGTCAAAGTGTTATAGAGGGAACAAGGCCAGTGATGCAAGGGCCCAACAATGGGAGGCAAAAAACCTCATACAGGCAGCAAGTGGGGAGGACCCATGGTATTAGATGTCTCTACATTAATGCACAGAGCATGGGAAATAAACAAAATAAACTTGAACTCCTAGCACAACAAAGCAAATATGATATAATAGGCATCACTGAAACCTGGTGGGATGAGTCTCATAATTGGAATGTAGATATAGAGGGGCATAAACTTTTTTAAGAGAAATAGCCAAACAGGAAAGGAGGAGGAATAGCACTATATGTCAGGGATATTTACACCTATGAAGAGGTTCAGGACTTAAATCCTGGAAATCAGGTGGAGAGATCTGGATAAAAATTAAAGGGGAAGGAAACAACAGGGATGTTATAGCAGGAGTCTACTACAGACCCCCAAGTCAGATTGAGAAACTGGATGATGCCTTTCTAGAACAGATGACCACACACTCAGAAAGGAGAGATGTAGTAGTGATGGGTGACTTCGGGCCTAAGCAGACTGCCAGAAATAGTGCACATTAAATTGAGGCACTGCCCTGGCTCAGTGCTTGGGAATCATGGGAACTGTAATTTATTGTGGCACCAGAGCTCTCTGACAGAGAAGGCTCAGTGTCCCAGAAGAAAATACAATTCCCATGACTCCCTAGCACTGAGCCAGGGTAGTGCCTCAATTTAATGTGCACTATTTCTGGCAGTCTGCTTAGGCCTTTCAACTATCCTGATATTTGCTGATGTCAAACTCAGCCAATACTTCAAGGTCTAGCAAATTCTTCACTTGCCTCAAAGACAATTTCTTTGTCCAAAAGGTGGAAGAGGCTAAAAGAGATCAGGTATTTTATATCTGATCCTAACCAACAGGGATGACCTGGTTAATAGGGTGCAAAAGGTGGGATCTTTAGGTGGGAGTGATCACGTTCTCCTGGAGTTTCTTATACAGTGGAAAGGAGAAGCTAGGCATAGTCAAACACTCATTCTAGACCAGGGGTAGGCAACGTAAGGCCTCGGGGGGGGGGGGGGGCGGATGCGGCCTCCCGAGGTCTTTGGACCGGCCCCAGGCTGGTCCTGTCGCCGCCGTCGTTGCCGCCCACCATGATGATATTGATTATTGTTGTTATTACTTGTTCTTGGGGTTTTCTTGGCAAAATCTGCACAGGGGATTTGCTATGGCTTTTCTGGGGCTGAGAGAGTGTGCATGCATATTTTTTAATTTTTTTTAATTTATTTTTATTTTTATTTATTTTTTATTTTTTTTATTTTTGGTGCTTCAGCTCCCCAATTGTTTGAGGGACAGCAACCCGGCCCCCGGCTCAAAAAGGTTGCCTACCCCTGTTCTAGACTTTAGGAGAGCTCATTTCAGCAAACTCAGGGAAACACTGGGAGAGATCTCATGGTCAGGAAGACTAAAAGAGAAGGGAGTTCAGGATGGATGGGAGTTTCTCAAAAGGGAGATACTGAAGGCACAATCTCAAACTTTTCCAATGAGAAGGAAAAATGGGAGATGTCTCAAGAAACCGGGTTGGATGACAAAAGAATTTTCAACTGAACTAAGGACATTATCACATGGGGGCAAATCTGCTGGTTAATCCACACAAAACCCAAACAGAAACTGGATTAGTGCCTCGTGTTTTCACACGACGTCACACAGAAACTGGACAGAAAGTGGACAGAAACTGGTGTTAACGGAGATCTTTTGAAATTTGGTTGTTTTGAGGAAATGCAAATGCGCAATTAAGATAATTTTGCATTTGCTGTAATGTGAAAAGCAAATGCGCATTTGGAAGCATTTCCCCGCATTTTCCCATGGTTCTGTGGGGTCCTCGAGGCAGCGTAAGCATCTCCTTCCCCCTCAGCAGATGGCTAATTGAGTCGTCTTGGGGGCAGGGAAGGGGAGGGGCAGCCGCCCCAACCCCTTCCCCAGGTCGTCTGCGGAGCAGCCAGCTCTCCACACGGCCGGCGCTCTGGCGCTCCAAGGAGGACCTCCCACTGCAGCATTTGCACACACTGCGGCGGAGGAGTCTGCGAAGGTGCGCTGCAGCCTTTTGCGGAGCACCTTCGGCGGCTTGAAGGACGGGCAGATGTGGGCCGCCCCGGGAAGCTGCGCTGCGGGACCGAGGTATCCTCACACCTCGGCCCTGCGGTGCAGCTTCGCTGCCCCTGAAAGGAGCGCTAAATTGGTGCTCCTTTCACAAGTCACCGAAGCTGCATCGCAAAAGGCTGCGGCGCACCTTCGGCAACTCTTCTGCCACAGCATGTGCGAACGCTGTGGTGGGAGTTCCTCCTCAGAGCGTTGGTCGTGTGGAGGGCCGGCTGCTCCGAGGACGACCTGGGGAAGGGGTGACAGCCGTGGCAAGTGACAGCCGTGGCGAGCATAGTGCGCATGTGCTAGAAGATCATTTCTAGTACATGTACGGGATTTTCTCACTTGTGTGTGAACGTTAAATGTGGTTTCAGTGGGAGCTTCCCTTAATTGCGCAATTAAGGTAATTACGTGTGAAAACCATTTGTGGAATCAAGGTTTATTTTTGGTTTATTTTCAGAATTTGTCATTTCCAGTTTATTATCGCCTTGTGGCCCACGTGTGATAACGTCCTAAGTTTTAAAAGGGAGATGTATAAGAAATTGAAAAGGGGAGAAATCACTAAAGAGGAATTCAAACAAATAGCTAGCACATGTAGGGCTAAAGTCAGGAAAACCAAACCACAGAATGAGCTCAGGCTTGCTAGAGGGGTTAAGGACAATAAAAAGGGCTTTTTTGGGTATGTCTGTAGCAAAAGAAAGAAGAAAGAAATCTTAGGGCCACTGTGCAGAGAAGATGGAGAAATTCTAACAGGGGACAGAGAAAAGGCAGAACTACTCAACACCTTTTTTTGCCTCAGTCTTCTCACAAAAGGAAAAGGGTGTTGAGTAGTTCTGCCTTTGAGGAAAATGGAGCAGAGGACATAATAGGGGAAATGCAGCACAAAATAAGTAAAGAGGAAGTACAGGAATACCTGGTTAACCTAAATGAATTTACTGGGCCTTTGCAGACTGCCAGAAATAGTGCACATTAAATTGAGGCACTGCCCTGGCTCAGTGCTAGGGAATCATGGGAACTGTAATTTATTGTGGCACCAGAGCTCTCTGACAGAGAAGGCTCAATGTCTCAGAAAAAAATACAATTCCCATGACTCCCTAGCACTGAGCCAGGGCAGTGCCTCAATTTAATGTGCACTATTTCTGGCAGTCTGCAAAGGCCCTAAGTCTCCAGGACCAGATGAACTACATCCAAGGATATTAAAAGAACTGGCAAATGTAATCTCGGAGCCACTGGCAATAATCTTTGAGAACTCCTGGAGAACAAAAGAAGTCCCAGAAGACTGGAGGAGGGCAACCATTTTCCCCATCTTCAAAAAGGGGGAAAAAAGAGGATGCCAACAACAACTAGTCTGACATCAATATGGGTAAGATTCTGGAGCAGATCATTAGAGAGAGAGTCTGTGAACATTTAGAAAGGAATGCCATAATCACAAAAAGCCAACATGGGTTTTTCAAAAATAAGTCATGCCAGACTAATCTAATCTCTTTTTTTGATAAAATTACCAGCTTGGTAGATGTAGGGAATGCGGTAGACATAGCATATCTTGATTTCAGTAAGGCTTTTGACAAGGTCCCATGATATTCTTGCAAAGAAGATAATAAAATGTGGGCTAGACAATATAACTGTTAGGTAGATTAGTAATTGGTTGACTGACCAAACCCAGAGGGTGCTCAGCAATGGCTCCTCTTCATCCTGGAGACAAGTGACCTGTGGGGTACCACAGGGTTCTGTCCTGGGCCCAGTTCTATTCAACATCTTTATCAATGACTTGGATGAAAGAATAGGGGGCATGCTTCTCAAATTTGCAGATGACACCAAATTAGGAGGAATAGCTAAAACCCCAGAAGATGGGATGAAAATTCAAAATGACCTTAATAAATTAGAAAGCTAGGCCAAAGCTAACAAAATGAATTTCAACACAGAGAAATGTAAGGTACTACACCTAGGGCAAAAAAAATGAAATGCATAGATATAAGATGGGGCACATCTGGCTTAACGAGACTATGTGTGAAAGGGATCTAGGAGTCCCAGTAGCCCATAAGTTGAACATGAGTCAACAGTGTGATGCTGCAGCTAAAAAAAAACCAATGCAATTTTAGGCTGCATTAATAGTAGTATCTAGATCAAGGGAAGTAACAGTGCCACTGTATTCTGCTTTGGTCAGGCCCCACCTGGAATACTGTGTCCAGTTCTGGGCAACACAATTCAAAAAGGATGTTGAAAAACTGGAGCATTTCCAGAGAAGGGTGACTAAAATGGTGAAGGGTCTGTAAACCATGCCCTATGAGGAACGACTCAGGGAACTGGGTATGTTTAGCCTGGAGAAGAGACGGTTGAGAGGGGACATGATAGCCCTGTTTAAATATTAAAAACACACACACACACACACACACACACATATATATATATATATATATATCTCCAATATATCTGAAGTGTCAAGATATATCATTGAATACTAAAGTTAGGATTGTCCATGCTATCATCTTTCCCTTTTGTATTTTTGTATTTTGGTTATGATAGTTGTGGTTCTGACACTGAAGAAAGCTGACAGGAGGAAAATCAACTCATTAGAAATAATGTGCTGGAGAAAAGTTCTAGAAATACCATTGACTATTAAAAAGACAAATAAATGGGTTCTAAACCAAATCAAGTCTGAATTCTCACTAGAAACCAAGATGATTAAACTGAGACTGTTGTACTATGGCCATATAATAAGAAGGCATGACTCATTAGAAGGAAAAAACCAATGATGCTCAGTTAGGTACAAGGCAGTAGGAAAAGAGGAAGACCACATTTGAGATGGATAGACTGAATCAAGGAAGCCCATGGGGGTTACATGTCAAAGTCGACTTGATAGCAGTTAATAACAACAAATAGATTCTGGGGTACAAAAGTTTATGCTTGAATTGAAGCATACAAGAACACAGAAATGGTATCATTGTCTGTATAAATAAATCTGTGGAACAGTGGGATTTAAACTGATAAAACTTCTTGCTCTTACATTTACCTTTTCTACCAGAATGTATATGTGTGTGTGTGTGGGGGGGGGGTTAATATACTCTTTACCTTGCCATAAATGCCCAATGAATAGAAATGTAATCCAAAAATATTAAACAAATAAACCTGATATATACTAGAGAAATTAATTACTATAAATGACTGAAGATGTCTGATACAGCCTCCTCTAAGGAGGCTAAACAAGTCTGGACATGATCAATACCTTTGTGTGCAACTCTTTTGGAACCTCTTTTACAATTCCTTAAATTCATCTGACAAAAATGTGGCAAACACATAAAAATAAATATCATAATTGCATTTGTTCTGAGGGAAAATGATTCCTTCAAGTTAATAATCCCCAAAGACATACCTAGCAATGTTAAAACGCAAGCCAGGATTGCTATGAGTGCTCCAGTGCTAAGTCCTGCTGGCAAGATGTAGGCCTCTGCATTACATGTTTGGGCAATGCCATCTGCATCACAATCACAGACTCGGATAGTGAGTGTATTGGTGCTACTCAGTGAAGGAGAGCCACTGTCCACAATGAAAACCGGCAAATAGTAAACTGACTGTTCCTGTCTTCGAAATCCATTTCTTCTGGTTAGTATAGATGCTGTGTTGTCTAGACCAAGAAAAAGACAAGAGTGAGACAAATAAGTTTTCTTACTTTAATACTGCATGGGTTTTTTAGTTAAAAGAATAGCAATAGCTTGTAATCTTCAGAACCTGAAACTGTAAAGAATAAGTCCTGGGAGTTTTGTTTCAGCCTACTGCTGGTCTTTCGTAAAAAGTTAATTAAAAAATAGCTTTTGCTTAATCCTTTTCCATAGCTAGACAGTGACAAGGCTTCCATATTTCCCAGCAACAGGGCTTGTAAATACTAGGACCAAATTCTAATTATTAGCTCCCACATAGAGCACAACTCTTAATTCAATGAAAATTACTTAAGCGTTGACTTAGGTCTGAAACAGACAGGTCAAAACGACCACAGCAGGACCACTGTGGCACCGTTTGTGCCGTGGCTGTGGCAACCATATGTATCCAACCCTCATCCGAACTGCTGCTGTGGTACTGAACTGGGCCACTGAAAAGGAGCGGATTTTTCTACTCCTTTTTGGTCTGGTTCTTTTGGGAAGGCACAGCGTTGGCGAGGTTTCCAGCCGTCTTCAGGGAATGTGTGATCTAAATGCTACACCCCAAACGTGTCCACTCTGTATTATAGAAGATTCCTGAATTTGTACATTGGAAAAGAAAGAGTGGTTTTCCTTTGTAACTAGAATTTCTACTACCTAGAAATGCCATATTTTTTTTAACTGAGAAGGAATGCAGACATGGGTGGTGGCACTTTTCAGAGTCAGCAGGCCAGAAGGATGGGTGCTTCACCCTCCTTCCAGTTGTCGCCTATAAAATAATTGTTTTGGAGCCATGCTGGAGAAAATATATATCAAATCTAGAGGGCATTTTCAGAGAAGAATCAGTGGATTTGGGGAGAAATCAATCAATCTCTGCCTGTCTGGTATCACTGCCACCATTTCAGGTGGCAGAAGCATGAAGGAAACAGTATTGGTAACCCTGCATTTCTCCATATTTTCTAGGTCCATTTACAGTAAACTTGTATTTCCTTTTTCTGACTCTATGGAGCTGAATGTGTTGTCCAAGCTGCAGAGATAGCAAATGGCCCAAGCTGGAGGGGGGGGAGTATATAATAAATTGATGGATGTATATCTCCCCACTTAGATCATGACACATTTGTACCACCAAAAAACAATTGTTTCCTCATGACAAGATGCAAAGTGACCCTTTGGCATATTAGTGGAAAGTACAAGAGGAGATCCTCTTTCAATACTTGATGGAAATCAAACATTGTTGCAGAAGATTCAGTGAGAGGCTACAGAAGGCCTATGGGGAAAGCAACAGGTTAGCAAGGAAGACATGGTCAGTCACAACACTATACAGAGAATCAGAGCACAAATACATGCATCTGCAAAAGGAAGAAAGGGAATGCATGCTGAATTGGCAGGAGGATAAAAGCTTATCATTATTGAGCCTTGCAGATGGGCCATCCCAGTAATGTGACAAACATGTTTATCCTTTAGTATGCCCATAAATAGGCCATGTACCAGATAAGACCTTAGACTGCAGTGTTCCTTGAGAAGAGAATAATGGCATTCAATTTTTTGAGATCTGGCACATTTTAAAATGTGAACCAATGGATTCCTCCAGGATTTTTCCAGCATCCACCATTAAGGGCAAATAAAATAATATATAAATAAAGTAAAAGTAGAACTTCATGGGTTGGCATGGATATTTATCCATTGGTAAAATGTGGTTTAATGTAGAATAGTGAAATAATATTACCAACTAAGGAAAGTTGATTCCTAAGCTTTCATCTCCAAAGCATTTTTAACAGCAGATGATATTGTGGGAAAAGTTGTTTCCCCAGAGCACCAGCCACTCTGTCACGTGTTTCAAGGGTTCGCCTCTATATTTCCTGAGCTACAAACATGAGACCCAGGAAATTTTTAAGCTGTTGCCCTGAGATACAATCTAATTTAGATAAAGGCTTATAAAAATAAAAAGTGAAAAGAATCAGTTTAGGAAAGGATCTGATGCCCATCTGTTTGGCTCATGGCTTGAGATGATTTAAAAAGCAGCTTCTTTCTCCGGAAAGATAATCCATATATAAAAATTTATTTGGGGTCTGATTGCTCTTAATTAATGATCTTTCTGTCAAAGAAGTAACTCTAGATGACAATCAGTATTGCTTGTTTGAAGAAATAAAAGCACTGGTGTGCCTTGGGTTGTCAACCATGATAGGGTCTTACCTTTATTATCTTGCAATGTAAAATTGTGATTATTTGCTGCCTCTCCTGCCAAACTGAAGGAAAACTGATGGCCACTAGGAGGATCATCTTTGTCAATAGCACTTATTCTTTGAATTACCTGGAAAAAAAGATGATTCGCATGACATTTTAGGTTGCATTTTAGTTGTAAGATAACTGCTTATGGTTCCATGTAGGGGAAATGTGCATGGTTGCTGTGCCTAAAAAAAATCTTGTTATGTTCAGAACCTGGAAGAATAGGATTTTAGTTTCCCTCTCACAGGCCTTATTCAAGACATTTTCCAGTCTGTGGCAAAGGACAAGAAGACAACCCTTCAACTAAAGGCATAAAAAATGACTGACAGCTCACTATGAGAGTGTCCTCCACTGCCTCTGAAGGCAACATTCCAGTCTAGACAGTGAATAGTAGCCCATGCAACACAGAGAACTCTTCTCCTTGTTGCCATTTCCCAGCATCAGCAGCCTAGGACAAGATTCTCAATAGCATTTCAGTTAATTTTGGAAGGAGGGGAGGGATGGGGTCTGACTAGCCTCCCTCTTTGATTGTCAGCATCTGCCACTGGAACAGAATTTCCCTCACATTCTATTCTGGTGGGTGTGGGGACAGTAAGCAGAAATACATAATCATATATTTCACAATACATTTGGATAGACGCAATACTTTGCATTTAAATAGCCCTCATGCAGATGAAATAATGAAAACTCTTTTGACAATTTGTTGTTAACTATTGTTAAGTCTACTTCTTTTTATGGTGACCCTATGAATGAGAGACCTCCAAGTCATGCTATCATCAACAGTCTTGCTTAAGTCGTGCACTCCTTGATTGTGCATGGAAATCATGCACGGAAGAGCCATGACTTCCTTGATTGAGTCTATCTACCCTGAATGTGGTTTTCCTCATTTCCTGTTGTCTTCTCCCTTTCCAAGACTTGTCAAGCATACTGACCATTACCCCTTCTACTTGGTCCACGTGGGAACCAATAATACTGCAAGGCATAGTCTTCAGAATATCAGAAGAGATTATGAGGCATTGGGCAGGAAGTTGAAAGAGCTGGACACACAGATTGTTATCTCATTTCTTCCAGTTGAAGCACATGGTTCAGGAAGGGAGAGGAAGATAGCAGACGTGAATAACTGGCTCCGTAGATGGTGCCGCCAAGAACTATTTGGATTCTTGGATCATGGGCTGCGGTTCCATGAGGGTGGACTTCTAGCAAGAGATGGGCTGCATCTTACACCAGTTGGCAGAAGCATTTTTGCCAATAGTCTCAAACATTTGATCAGGAGGGCTTTAAACTGAGTCATGTTGGGGAGGGAGACAGTATCTTGGAAGGTATCTTGGAAGGCAGGAGTACATCATGGGTTGGGAATAATAGTCAAAGTGTTATAGAGGGAACAAGGCCAATGATGCAAGGGCCCAACAGTGGAAGGAAAAAAGCCTCATACAGGCAGCAAGTGGGAAGGACAAATGCTCTTAGATGTCTCTACACTAATGCACATAGCATGGGAAATAAACAAGATGAACTTGAACTCCTAGGACAACAAAGCAAATATGATATAATAGGCATCACTGAAACCTGGTGGGATGAGTCTCATGATTGGAATGTAGGAATAGAGGGGTATAATCTTTTTAGAGAAATAGGCCAAACAGGAAAGGAGGAGGAATAGCATTATATGTCAGGGATGTTTACACCTGTGAAGAGATCCAGGACTCAAATCCTGGAAATCAGGTGGAGAGCATCTGGATAAAAATGAAAGGGGACAGAAACAACTAGGATGTTATTGTGGGAATCTACTACAGACCCCCAAGTCAGACTGAGGAATTGGATGATGCCTTTCTAGAACAGATGAACACACACTCAGAAAGGAGAGAAGTAGTAGTTATGGGTGACTTCAACTATCCTGATATTTGCTGGAAGTCAAAGAATAGGGGGCATGCTTCTCAAATTTGCAGATGACACCAAATTAGGAGGAATATCTAATACCCCAGAAGATGGGATGAAAATTCAAACTGATCTTAATAGATTAGAAAGCTGGGCCAAAGCTACCAAAATGAATTTCAACACAGAGTAATGTAAGGTACTGCACTTAGGGCAATAAATAAATAAATAAATAAATAAATAAAATTTAAAAAATGAAATGCATAGATATAAGATGGGAGACACCTGGCTTAATGAGACTATCTGTGAAAGGGATCTAGGAGTCCTAGTAGACCACAAGTTGAACATGAGTCAACAGTGTGGTGCCACAGCTAAAAAGGCCAATGCAATTTTAGGCTGCATTAATAGAAGTATAGTATCCAGATCAAGGGAAGTAACAGTGCCACTGTATTCTGCTTTGGTCAGGTCCCACCTGGAATACTGTGTCCAGTTCTGGGCACTACAATTTAAAAAGGATGTTGAAAACCTGGAGCACGTTGAGAGGAGGGCAATTAAAATGGTGAAGGGTCTAGAAACCATGTCCTAAGAGGAATGACATGGGAACTGGGTATGTTTACCCTAGAGAAGAGATGGTTAAGAGGTGATATGATAGCCCTGTTTAAATATTTGAATGGATGTCATATTGAGGAGGGTGCTAGCTTGTTTTCTGCTGCCCCAGAGAACAATGGATGCAAGCTGCAGGAAAAGATTCCACCTCAATATTAGGAGGAACTTCCTGACAGTGAGAGCTGTTTGACAGTGGAACATACTCCCCTCGGAGTGTGGTGGAGTCTCCTTCTTTGGAGGTCTTTAAACAGAGGCCGGATTGCCATCTGTTGGGGATGCTTTGATTTTGACTTCCTGCATGGTAGGGGGTTGGACTGGATGGCCCTTGTGGTCTCTTCCAACTCTATGATTCTATGATTGTCTTTTCTAGTCAGTCATGTCTTCCCATGATCTGTAGAAAGTATGACAGTCTCAGGGCTTTTGCAGACTGCTAGAAATAGTGCAAATTGAGTCCACTTTAACTGTCCTGACTCAATGCTAGGGAATCATGGGAATTGTATTATTTTTTTGAGATATTGAGACTTCTCTGTCAGGGAGCTCTGGTGCCACAATAAACTACAGTTCCCATGATTCCCTAGTACTGAGTCAGGCCAGTTAAAGTGTACTCAATTTGCACTATTTCTGGCAGTCTGCAAAGGCCCTCAGTTTAGTCATTTTTGCTTCTAGGGAGAGTTCAGGCTGGAATCCATTCATTTGCCTTTTTAGCAGCCCAAAGCATACATAAAACTCTTCTCCAGCACCCCATTTCTAATGAGTTGATTTACTTCCTATCAGCTTTCTTCACTGTCCAGCTTTCACAACGATACACAGAAATGGAAAATACAATGGCATGGACAATCCTAACAATAGCATTCAATTATGTATCTTTACGTTTCAGGATCTTTACTAGTTCCTTCATACCTGCCCTTCCAAATCTTTGTCTTCTTCTGACTACTTGGATGCAGCCTCCATTCTGATTAATGCAGGGGTAGGCAACCTTTCCCCTTTAAGGGCCGAGGGACTTCAGCTCCCAGAAGCCTCAGCCATGTTGGCCAATAGTCCCATGTTGGCCAATAGCTCCTGGGATTCTGGGAGCTGAAGTCCCTCAGCCCTTAAAGGGGAAAGGTTGCCTACCCCTGGATTAATGACTAAGCCAAGATAAGGGGGGAGACCTACTTCAATGCCTTCATTGTCTAACTTTTACAATACTTTTATAAATTCAAGTTGAGATCAATCAGGAACTAAGGTAGCAATTCAGATGTTCATTTCGTAAAATGGTTCACAACATGTATTGAAATTTGTATTCCTTAATATTGTGGATGGAAACTCTCAAAGGGGTCTGTCAACCAGAGTTTGCAGGCTACAGTTCCAAATATCTCTCAGACAGCAAGAAAATAAACAATGTTTGCTCAGGGATCATGTGTTGTAAAAATAAATAAATAAATAAATAAATAAATAAATAAATATAATAACTTTTTCAAGATCTGCTCTGAACATTAAATTATAATGCTGTTACCCATAGTGCTGCTGATATCAAAAATATAAACTCCATGAATGACCTCCAGATGAACTCTGGCAGTGGACATAGAGGCAAATGTCCTCCATGCCCGAGGTATGGGCCAACCACCCTTAATCCTCAATGTATACATAGCCCCCAGATAGTCTAGGAGAGTTGCAGATGGAACTATCTGATGGAATCATCAAAACCATCAGAAGGTGTAATGTTTGTATTGTGCCAACCGATCACGCACACACACCCCAGGATATTGGCCCTTCGGATTAAGACTAGCAGACACAATATAACCCTATACAGCCGGGTGTCATCTTTGCAATTATCACCTTTTGCCTCAGGCCCAGTTTGGCCCTATAAAACCCCCAGATTTTGGCCAGTCAGTGTGCTATCTTCCTGGTCTAAACGACTCCACGTCACTCTGACCTCTGAAGCTAGTCACCGGCATTTCTGCTCAAACCCAACGCTGCGGAGCAGACTTGTCTCCATATCCACTCTTCCCATACGGACCCCAAAGGTGAGCCTAGTCTATTGGTGAGTATATCCCTAGTGAAGCCTGTATTCTATCTCCATGCTAACCTCTATTTTTCCTGAGCCTGTATGTGTGTGTGAGCGCATGTATTGTGTGACTTTGCCCTATAATAAAACTAAGACATTCATTGGAAGTATCTGTCTCAGCCCCATTTCTGGGACTTCCCTGGTCTGCTCGGTATACACATTGGGAAGACGGTTCTGCAGGGCATAGTAGCCAGCCCGTCTCGCAATATTGGGCTAATCATAAATTCCCCTTAAAAGGCCCGTGGCTACAATACTTGAAAGCTGCAACTGAAGGTCAGAACTTCTTATTCATCGCTCCACCCCTTTCAGCAACAGAAACAGGGCCTTAGGTGGTTAACAAGTGGAAAAGAACTATGGTAAAGATGAAACAGTTCCATTCAGCTCCTGTGGTGGCCAATTAGACTCTTGATCATCTTTCCCATCAGGTTACATTGAAGGCTCATCATCCTCCGAAGGAAATGGTCTCAGAACTTAGTTTCCCACTGGAAGAGAGGGTTACTGACATCAAATTGGCTGAAAGTTGGGCTTTTAGATTGAAGATTATTAATGCCAGTCTATAATCAATGGTGGGAAGAAATGCTCAGTGTACCATTTCTTCTTCATCTTCATGGGTGTCCTTTGCTGCCTTCTCCTTAACTTTCCCTTACATGCAGTGGGAGTAAAAGGAAGGTACATTGCAAACACAAGGTGGCAGGCCTGCTTGATCTGTACCTGCCTTGCTTCTCCTTAATTTGAGCAAGAGTGGTCACACAATTCATCACTCTTGTGCTGAATGCTTGACCTTTGTTAGTTCAACTCACAGGGTCCCAGAGCTTGGAAAAAAATGACTTGTGTGGGTACAATTCCCAGAGTTCTTCAACCAGCATGGCCAGGGCCCATGCCTGCTGGGGGACTCTGATAGTTGTACAGGTTGAGTATTCCGTATATGGAATTCCAAAAAGCTCCAAATTCTGAAACTTTTTGAGCAATGACATGATGCTTCAAAGCTTTTAGAATATTTTTTGGATTTTGGATTATAAAGTAGCATAGTGCATACCTTTATTTACAAGGCTGGAGAAAGATGTGGTGCTGGCAAGAGATATGAGTCATGCCTCTTTCTTTCTTTCTTTCTTTCTTTCTTTCTTTCTTTCTTTCTTTCTTTCTCCCCCCCCCCCCCCCCCCACTCTTTTGCACCTGGCTGTCCTTTGATTCATTTCCCATTCCTCCTCACATCAGCATGGCTCCATCCAAGAGCATTACCAATAGACAGTGGCAGTGTACCCATTTCCCACCATCCCTGCCATGGAAGGCAGGCTGGCAATCTCAAAATGAGCACACACATCCTCCTCCTCATCCTCCTCCTCCTCCTCCTCCTCCTCCTCCTCCTCCTCCTTCTTCCCTGCCTTCTGTCTTTCACTCTTGGTGCTGGGCTGCTGGTTGTTGCTGATGCTGCCTGATACTTCAAGTTTCACAATGTGAGGCTGGAGAGAGATGTGGCTAGAGAGAGATACAAGAATCTGTGATCAGGCATGGATCTGAACCAAGCACAATGCTTGGATTCTCATCATTTCACAGATCCTCACATCTCTCTCTAGTTTCACAAGTACAGTACAGGTATGTACTATGCTACTTATATTCTAAAATCCAAATAAAATTCTAATTCTGAAATGCTTCTGGTCCCAAGCATTTTGGATACGGGATATCTAACCTGTAATCCAATAACAATGTCTCTAAGTTTTGAAATCCTTTCCCTGCCATGATGGGCTTCTAAATAGATCTGCTCACTCGCAGAATGGATATCTCCATGTAACCTGGCTGCACTAACTATTTCCAGCAGGCTGATAAACATTCTGAGGCATTTGGATGATTAAATCTATGAAACCAATTTGATGACAGATTTCAATCTACCTTAAAAAGTTGTAAAAATAATCATGTTCTGAACTCACTAAAAAAAGTCATTGCTAAAATTCCAACAAAAACATAAATATAAATAAAGATGCAGAATTACTGAGAACCTTAGGTATGATCTGACATGGAGTAAACCACAAAGAACTCAATGTTTTAGTCTAGCTGTAGGAAATGTGTGTGATTAATTACTCCAAATACCTGAGGACAATTGAGAGTGAAGGTTCTTTATGGAATCTGACATTAAATCCTGATGTACTCGTATAACTGATCATTGAGAGTCAGTGTATTCTTGCTTTATGAAATACTTTTTTATTTGTTGAATGAAAATAGTTGGAAGAATGGAAATTTGGTATTTTTATAGACTAGGAAGTCTAGAACATGGTTAAAGATATTCAGTTTAAATTTACCTTTGCTGTTCTCTTGCAGGTTCTTAGATGATGATGGTTTCAGATGTAGTTAATGTTTAATTTAGCTTCAAATCAACATGCCATTTTTACTGCAATAATCTGATTATATTTTATCATTGCAAATCAAATTACTTCTGTGTAGAAAATATCATTAAGTGGTTAAGAATATAAATCCATACCTGGCCAGGTTCTGCATTTTCACAGACTGTTGTTTCATAATCCATGGCAAACTCTGGAGCGTTGTCATTGATGTCAAGGATAGTAATAGCCACATATCCTCTCCCAATTTGTGATGGATTTTCTGTTTAAAAGGACAAAACCCCAAAATTAGATCACCATGAACCAATTCTTCCAATATTTAACATGTCCTATATGTTGCAGGCAGCAAAATTATGTTTTCAGTGGAATTTTGGTCATGGAAAAGGAAAGGAAAAGGAAAGCAACAAAAGACTGCTGTACTGGATGGAGGGCAATGACTCTTTAGGTACACTGTCCTGTTTCACCCATGTTGTCTCATACTTGGGGGCAGTTGGAACAGATCCCCCAAGTATACAAAGGACCCACTGTAGAAGGAAAGAATAAATAAGGGAAATGCATCTGGCTTCTTCCAATTTCTTTCCTCTACCACCCATTATATCAGAGTACAGTGGACCTGTCGTATCTGGAGGCTCCAGTTCCATGGATTCAACCAACAGCAGATTGAAAAAAAGAATGTGGGATATCTCATCTCTCTCTCACCTCACCATGGTGGCCTCATGAGAGAACTATGGCAGAAGCTGATCTGTGGTAAAGAAGCCACTAAGGCAGAGTGACAGAGCAAACATGACTAAGGATTTTGCATGATGTGGTATGGGAGGAAGTCAATGGACTTCATGAGTTACTGCACTAGGTGATGGCAACTCTAGTGATGCCATTGGCTGAGTCTGATGATATGGAGCAGGGGTAGGCAACCTTTCCCCTTTAAGGGCCGAGGGACTTCAGCTCCCAAAATCCCAGGAGCTATTGGCCAACATGGGACTATTGGCCAACATGGCTGAGGCTTCTGGGAGCTGAAGTCCCTCGGCCCTTAAAGGGGAAAGGTTGCCTACCCCTGATATGGAGAAATAGAGCTGAATGTCATCAGCATACTATATAGTCATCGTACTCCAAATATAGATGCAATATAGACAGAATTGCTGCAATATGCAATTGCATTAACTATTAATTTTATATTTAATTGTTTACTGCTAGAACCTTCTCTTCAGGTATTTAGATCAGGCATAGATCAGGGTGGGCAACTGCAATTGGGAAGGACACATTAACCCTCCATGGGATCTTATTCAGACATACCATTTCTCTACCATGTAATACCACACCCAACTTTTAAAGCATTTTAAAAAATGACCCCAAATGACATCCCAAATGGTCTTTGGGACAAGTGGGCTTTAAACAAGCTTACAACATCTTCCAAATGGCAACTTACGACTTTCCATAGCCAAGACAGTGATGTTGTGGACAGCATTTGTTTCTCTATCCAATGGCTTTGCGGTAGTAATGACCCCGCTATTGGCATCAATGTTGAAATACCTTTCTAGGTCAGTGTTTCGATCTATTGAGTACCTGAATAAAATACAAAAGCAAACTTGTGATGTATGTATAATTGCAGTTTGTTAAAAATGACGCACTGATTTCACATTTAGGGAGAAAGAGCTTTTGCTATTTTCTCTTTTTCATCAAGCCTGTCTTTTTTTAAAAAAGCCAAAGTTTTATGCTCTTGCAGGACAAGAATAGTGATATGTAGAGCCATCTGCTTCGGTAAAAAACACAGTGCTGAGGGAGGCTGGCTCAGTTCCTGGATTTCATAATACCCTCCTAAGTGAGGTCACAGGTATTTCCTCCTTCTTTTTGTTCTTTTATTCTTAGGCTGGTCATTCATTTATTTTTGGAAGACTTTCCTTCTGAACACAACCTTAATGTGGAATAGATTTGGAAGTGTGCCACCTGACTGTATCAATGTCATACAGTTCCCAGCAGAGCTTATACTAAGAGAGACAGAACTTTTTGTTGCAGGCAAAAAAAGCCCCTGGGTCAGATAAGAAAATTGTAGAGTAGGTCAGGGATTACATATTACCACATTTGCTCCTTTAGCTTTTTGTCATCACATAAACACAGGATTGTGTCACTGAGCTTCTTTGGCTTAAACAGACACTATCTTGACCCTCCAAGCTGTTTTCGTGCAGGAGAAAACCTCAAAGAGAAAATAAACTGCAAATAACGGACAAACTACCCATTCTTTGGCTGTTTAGTTACCCTTTTTGAAAGTGGCTATGCACTTTAAATTTATTAGAAATGTTTGACTGACATAACACCATTCACCAGAAGGCCAGTTGTGAGAAAATGGATGTGAGCAACAGGGGTTATATGATAGCTTTAAGTCATCTTCCTGTCATCACAATCAAAGTTCTTTTGTGACCTAGAGATGTAAACTTTACTTATTTCATTCAGTGTGCAGAAGAAGGAGAAGGAGAAGGAGAAAAATAATATTTTCTTCCTATTGGACAAGGTTACAAGAGGTTATTTTTTCATATTTCATGTGGAGTTTTTCTTCATATTTTGGGATTTTTTTTCTTTTTGCACTTACACACATAAAAAACTTGGATTTTGTTACACTCTTACTTACAATAGAAGTGTCAACCTTTTTATGCTCACAGGCATGGAGGCTGACAATATTTTTGGAATATCACAACATGATATGACATCCTTTCTCAAGGATGAGGAGATCAAAACAAAATACCCCCCCCCCAAAAAAAACCCTCTCTAAGTCCCTACTATGACCCCAAATAGCAGGAAATGGGAGTTCTAAAAACACTTTCACTGTGGAACTCTCAACATAAGGTGGTGGTAGTGGTGGTAACTTTTAAACTTTCCCCACAGGTAACAATAGCAAAAGAGGGTCAAACAAAGAGCCACCAACTTTTTCTGCCATTAAGTAAAAGATGTGGAGCACAATTTCACTTCAGTGAAACTTACCACAATTGAGATGTACAAACTCTCTCTCTCTCTCTCTCTCTCTCTCACACACACACACATTACAGTAATTAAACAGAGAGATGAACAGACTACAAACCATCACAAGTTAGAAAGTGATAGGCAGGCCATAATTTTCATCTCTTAGATCAGAGTATTCAAGAACAGTAGAGTGCAGGTGACAGAGGAATTTAGATATTCCATAGCAACTGCTGGGAACGCAAGTACAATGGTGTGGGGGAATATTTAAGGATGTAAATACCACTGCTTGCAAAACACCAAGGACAAGCTGTTATAAATTATGTTCTATTCACATGAAACACTTTCACCTCCTTCAGAAGTTCTTCCTCCCAAAATAAATGGACCTAAAAATACATTGAGATGTACATTTTTGTTTATGTTCAAAAGGAATGGATAGCTCAAACAGTGATTAATTCTGACTGTAACAGTTTGCTCATTTGTATTTTACTGTTATTCCCAGATGGACAGTCTTCATAAGATTCTTTAGTGCAGAATTCACCACAATGATTTCCTGAACAGTGTTTTTATATTTCAGGAAAGGAAGAAGATTTCATCATTTTGTTCAAAGGAACATCAAATACTTCTGCAAGTCTTTAATTAAGAACTCTGGGGTGCGGAAAAAAGCAGCTTTTCTTGGCCAGCCTAGCTACAGCTAGATTTTCTACTTTCTATTGGGATTACACAAATTGTCATTTCACAAATGAATGTAAGGACAATGGATTCTTCCAGGAGCATCCCTGATTATATTGCTGAAGGCTCTCCTCCACACATCCTTGGTCTCTTCCAGACACTCTATTTGTTATAATGACCACTGTTTCCTCTTAGAATGTAGGTTTCTTGAGAACAGGGCACTGTGCGTACTACTAATTTGTTTGAACATTGTGATTTCTACACATACTGAGGTATTCATATTCTGATCCCATCGAAATTAATAGGACAAGTTGGTCATGGTTAATTTAAAACAACACAGGTTTCAAAATGTGACTTTGGGCTGTTGCAGACCAGCCCAAAGGGCTGGCCTGGGGGTAGAGTTGGGGCGACGCAGCCACACACCGGTTACCCCAACTCCACCCTGATGCCATCCTGATGCCGCACGGCTGTACGCACAGTGTGCGGCTTCAGGACACCCTCCCGGTTTAGCATTTAAACAGCGGGGTGGCAAAAGGGAGGATTGGGGCAGTGGCGTGGGGTTGTCGTGGCCTTGATCCGCTGCTTCCAAGGGCGGCTCTGTATCTCCCCAAACGGCCAGTCTGCATCGGCCCTTAATTTGGCTCCATCCCAGCATGTTGCTATGTGCATTAATTTAGGTGAGAGCACCCTGGTCTACACGATATGTTTTGGACAACAACTCACAGAATCTGTGATCACTGGCTATGTGGGTTATTGGAGTCATAGTCCAAAACATCTAGAGATGTCACGTTGCCTATCCTTATCCCAATAGCATTGTATAATGAACATTAATTATCCTATCTATAATCATAATTATTGCTTTCCTAATAAATTAAGTTCATTGAAGAATGATAACTAATGTTTAGTTCCAAAACAGTAATAGTTTTGCTTACTATAGAATCTCATGACCCATCAGCAACATTCAGTACTGTGATAGGTACATAAATGGGTAATGGGAAAGCAGTGCACTGGCATTTTTTGTTTAGAAAATGAAAAAAGAAGTAACTGCAGGGAAGTCCAGTCATAAATGAAACACAAAAAAGGGTTATTATACTGAAAGAACAAAACAACACAAAGTAAGTTCCTTACACAGAAGGTTGTGAACTAGATGGTGCATAGGCATTCACATAAAGATATGCATTAGACTGCAGAAGAATTTCCATCAGACTAGAAATTTGAGGACAAAATAAGGGCAATGATTTGGCATGTACAAGAAAATAGGATTTTTTCCTTGGGAAATAGAGAAAGGTAAAACATATGCATCAATAGTGAAAGAATGATGAATTCAATTAATGTCTATCTTGCTTTAGTTTTAGAAACAGAAAATTAGTCATTTTTCAAAACCATATGATTGAATTAGGAAAGGAATTCTGGTAATCTCAACCTTTTCAGTTTGTGCATTCTTCTAATACATCCTTCTCCAAGACACTGCCCCTAGTTGTGTTGGGATTAAAACTCTCATCAGCCCAATGCCATGTTGGGATGGGAATGATGGGATTTGTAACACACAACTTGAAGGCAGTAGGTTGCAGAAGAAAGCTTAAAGTCGATCAGGTTTTAACTTCTCCCCCCCCCCCCCCTTTCTTGATCTACTGTTGTTATGACTTTGCAAGTTTTAATTTCCTTTATCTAACAGGAATTTGGCTAGCCATAAATATACTTGGTTAGTATGCACCAGTTTCAAGGAAGAAGCCATGGTTTGATTGTCTAGCACACAGTACAATACCAAGACAACACTGCACTAAGTGGACCAACTGTGTGACTGAAGAAGGCAATTTCCTACATTCCTGCATGGACTTGAATCTTAACAATGTGCAACTCCTAGCAATGCACCTCTAGGGATAAAATACAACACTTCCCCAGGTGACCACCCTCTTACTTGACCTACTTCCTCTTTCGATCTGCCACCTGAGTATTCCATGTCAGTGAAGAAGCCTAGTATAACTGGCTGAATGAAAGTAAGTGGAAGAAACAGACCGGTGCTGTTTGCTGAAATGGTGCAGAAAACTGGCAAATGGAAAGGGACACTGGTTGCAACATAGGTTCGTATGTTACAATAACAACTGGGACTAAAGCAGGGAGCTTTAATGGAAAAAGCATCTTCAGGCTGGTACACTGTACTTCAAATGGAATGTTCCATATTAATAGACTTTTAACCAATTAAAGGGTGTTTTTTTTGTTCTTAATTTAATTTTCTGATGTTTAACTGATTAATAATACCTATGACAACAGCCTGGATGCTAACTTCCTTCGATGGATTTTTCCACCTTTATAGTCTGCAACCACCTGCATCCTAAAAGATCATGGGAGCTGGATGACTGCAGCAGGAGGGAGAGCTGATAGAAATTGTTCCCCTTGTATGAATTAACTAAAGAGAAAATAAATGGATCAACTGATTACCAATCAGCTCATAGCCCAACATAATAGCCCCCAAAGAGCCTCAGTAATTATTATGTTTATCCTTTAGCAGTTTAGAGATATTTCTATAATCATGACATATTCCTTTGGCTTTCATTTTAGTCCTTGTGTACGTCTTTGTGCATGTCTCTTCTGCTGAATTTGGCCAGCAATGCATTGCTCTGGAATAACTTCATGGTTGGCAGCCTTTCCCCAGAGACTTTGTCAGCTGTGTCAATGTAGTCAATCAAGGCAGGCACAGGAAATAGGAATTTAATCTCTGTCCATCTCCCAAGCACCCTAGTTACCAACTCTGTCACTGCTCAACACAGCTAGTACAAAAGTCAGTTCTGAGTGTATTAGTTTTTCATGATTTGTTTTCTTCAGAAAAACCCAGCTAATTATTTACTGCACAATATGTCATCTAATAATATGCATAAAATATTGTGCATATGAAGCCAGTGTGATGTAGTGGACTAGATCAATGGGAGGCCAGGGTTCAAATGTTAGTTCAGTCATGGAAGCCCAGTAGGTGTCCTTGGCAAATCATACTCTCAGTCTCAGAAAAAAAAAATGTCAACCTCCTTCTGAACATTCTTGTCAAGAAAACCCAGTGACAGATTTGCCTTAGGGTCATCATAAGTTGGAAACAACTTGAAGGCAGACAATAACAACAATAACAACATAGTGATTCCTTTCTAAATATTTGAATGCATCAACAAAGTGTAGGATTTTTCTTAAGCAGAAGTAAATTATTACAAATCCTGTGCTACACTAAATGATGTAAGGATGCAAGAGAGTAAATTATCCAAGGCTATTTAATGAGGCTTTGGTTATACAAATAGTTGAAACTGTATTTCCTAGACTAGGTTCTCTGTCTGTTTAAACAGACATTTGAAAATGTAAACACCATAGCCTGGTAAATTCAGTTTCTTCAAACAAAGAACAAAATGAGTACTGTAAAATAAAATATTAATGCCAAAGAAGACTACTTAATTGTGAATATACAGAGTAAGCACAGACTTAGGTACTAAGCAAAATCATGCAATTTGTAATAAGTCTGTAATAAGTGGAAATAGCAATCTGCATTATCAGATCTACTGTGCTGTTTTTCTTTTGTTATCAACTTGCCAAGCTTTTGTGACATACTCATAAGGAGTAAGTAAAGACAGGGAAGCACACAGAAATACTTTATATATCTTACATTTTATTGCATAAAATAGTAATTAGTCTCATGGGCTTCTGATTTAGATAGTCCATGCATGTTATCCAATTGAGATGTACTGTATATATTCATGTAAAAGTCAACTTCATGTATAATTTTGGCTTTGAGGCCAAAATTATGAATTTTGATATGACCCATGGATAAGTCATGGGTAAAACTTAGGGGCGTGTAACTAATGATGTGAGAGCCAGCATGGTGTAGGGGTCAGAGTGTTCAACTAGGACTCTGGAGACCAGGGTTTGAATCCTTGCTCAGCTATGTAAACTCATTGGATGACCTTGGGTAAGTTACACTCTCTCCACTTCAGAGGAGGGCAATGGCAAACCTCCTTTGAAAAATCTTGCAAAGAAAACCCCATGTTAGATTCACCTTAGGGTCACCATAAGTTGGAAATGACTTGAAGGCACCCAAAGCAACAACAACAAATGATATAAGGATGAAGCAAAGTATAATGATGCCAAACAATTAAAAAAAATTCCATCAGGAATAATTGTGCTCACCCTAAAGGCTGAAAAGATGAAGAGGGAACTGCTACTGCTATTTTCCCACCCAAGCATTCAAAAAGGCCAGAAGAGGTGCCATGTTGAGAGTAGAGGAAGATAGTGCTTCTTTTAGGTTTTCTTAGGACAGACTAAGCTCTCACTTTTTGTCACAACTCAGAGAAGGGGATGGTTCCTTTTTTGGTAAGGATTAAGGCACAGAATTTACACTGACCCATGGGTAAGTCAACCTAGTTTTTTTGGGGTCACTTTTTGACTAAAATCTCTAGACTTGTACATGAGTATATACACTACAAAATTAATACCTGTCATTTCCTGCAGACATATGGCACACTGCTCCATGCTTTATAACTGTTTCCGCATTTAATATGTACTATACCTAAGTGAAACATTCCCCCAAAGCAAAGAAAAATAAAAACAGCCATTATAGAAAGAAATAGTCTGAGCATGTGCAGTTACATGGGTTCAACTTATTCAAATCACAGTCCTATAACCATAGGTATAATATTGACGTTGCTTCCTCTCATTTGATGCGGACACCTTTATTTGGAAATAAACACCATTTTGTTGCTAAAAAAAGGTATTGTATGTTTGCAAAGTAAAATAATAAAAATGGAGATCTACCTCAAGCCAACCACCTCTAGACTATTAATGTTTGTATACTTTTTATAGTAGGCATGTTGGCTGAGGGAATGTGACACTTTGAGTCAGTGATGGTTATTGGCTTCCACATTAGTGAGGCAATTAGCATCATTTGAGTTTTAAAAAAAGCTATTCAGGGCTCATTCCCACTACAAAATAACCCAGTGTGGAAACCGGGTTATTTGGTGACCGAATCTCTCCAGGGCTGTTTACTCCCTTTTTACTTCCCTTTGTCATTCACACTTGAGGGGGAGAATGGAAGAATGGCTGCCATGGAGAGAGGAAGAGGATGAGAAGGAAAGAAAAGGCAAACTCCTTCTGAACAAACCTTGCCAAGAAAACCCCACAACAGACTTGAAGGCACAAAACAACAACAATAGAGGAAGGGTGGTGGCATGGCAGGAAGGCTTGGGCCCCAGCAGTTCCTCCTCTGCCTCCTCCTGATAGGCTGCCCTCTGGTGTGCTCCTCACCTCACTGCTGCTCGCCGGAACCCTCCAGAGGACCCTCTCCATCCATGGCAGTGATGGCAGTGGCAGCAGCGCTCTGTCTCCATCTCTTCCTCCTTGCCTTGACCCACCCTCAGCTGCCTCAACTGGGGAGCCTGGCTGCCCCTCTGCAAAGGCGAGTGTGCTCCTGGGCCCTGATCCAGGCCTCTCCAGGCCCCTGGCCCCAACCTGCCTTAGGCTGCCTCAACTGGAGAGCCCAGCCAGAGTGCTTCCAGGCCCTCCTCCATCTCCTCCTCGTCGTCCCCCTGGAGGTGACTCTGAGCCTGTTGGAGCCTAGGGAGAAGTGGCTGCAGGAGTGCCATGGGAGAGGTGCTCCTCAGCTGCGCCCCAAAGAATGGCACCAGAGCACTGGGGCTGGCTGAGAGAAGCTGGCAAGAGCTGGCACAGCCTCCCCAATCTGAATCAGACCCATCGTTCCCATTTACTGAACACAGTTTGGATTCGGGTCTTTTCAAGGGAACCACCCAAAAACTAGTGTCAGGAAAGAGTGGTTCTTTTGCATTTGCCTTGTTTCATTGCAATTGAAACTGAACACAGTAGGATAGGAACTGGTTTCATGTGAGAATAAAGGAAAGATAACCCAATCAGCAATTTGGGTTGAATCCTAGTGGGAACGAGGCCTCGGTGTGCTGAACTCTACCTCAGAAATATATTTAGCATTTTCCATAGCTCCTTGAAAGTCTGGACTAAAACCTGTTGTTGATTCCTTGACCCACTGACATGAAAGCTACTGACTGTAGTCCCCAAAAGGAACACTGCCAGATGAGTGGATCATAAAAAGAACCCTCACTGTTGAATTTGAAAGTTTTAGAAGTTTTGTTCTATGAAACTTCCCCAATACTGAAAGTTCAACATCTCCTTATGATTACTGAAAAAAGAAAAAGCATGCATCATGTTGCTGTTGTTGTTAACTGCCCTTGAGTTGATTTCTACCCATGGCAACCTTGTGGATGAGATATCTCCAAGATTCCCTGTGCTCAACCTTTCTGCTCAGGTCCAGCAGGCCCAGGTTCATGTTCTCCTTGATAAAGTCTAACCATCCGGCATGTGATCTGCCTCTGTTTCTACTGCTTTCAACCTTTCCTAGCATTTCCTAGAAACACTCTCTGTTCAACTTCTTGTCTTAAGATGTAGTTATCTAACAAGTAAAAGAAAATACATGTGAGTGCCTCCCCCTGTATATGTATATGTAAATAATCTACTAAAATCTGGGATCTCAGATGCTTGTAACATAAAATATACAGAGCTATAAACACATATATAACAAGATAATATACATAAAACCATAATTCAATAATTGAAGGCATTTCCAGTAAGTGAGCACTGGGAACAGATTTTTATAAAATACACACTCAATATACATCCAGCCTACACATTGCATCTTTTCTGTAAATAGTGTGCTCTACACAGCATTCAGCACAATTAATGTAATTGAAACATAAGCTATGGATTTTGAATAATGGATTCATGTATTGTACTAAAAAAAAAAAAACTCTTGCACAAACCATTTAATTTAAATTGTAGTGCTGAACTTATATGTATTTTAAAGATGTTTAAATTAAACTGATGTGAGAAAACCCACTACAGCATAACCAGTTAGAAAAAAGAACCTGTATTACTGAATTTATATGAATGCATACTGCAAAAGAACAATTTGTTTGATTGTATAATGCACTACTCCAAAGAATTACCATGTATACTTGTGTACAGATAGATGTCATATATAAGCAGAGGGCAGGTTTTGGGGACAAAATTTTGGATTTTATATGACCCATTGATAAGTTGAGGGTACAACTTAGGGGCATATAACAAAGGATGTAAATGAAAAGCCCCCCCCCCCTCCACACACACACATGCACTCTCTCCTTGCAAAAAGCAATTGGGGCTGAGCTAGTGTGACTTGCCCAACGTTACCCAATTAAGTTCCATGACTGAGCAGGGATTTAAAACCAAGTCTTCCAGAGTCCTAGTCCAGCACTCAAACCAATATATAATGCTGGTGCCTTACCAGTACCCAAATATCAGCACAATACAATGAGTTACATCCAGTGCTACACTTTTGCTTGTGCAAGAACAGGATCCAGAGCAAGGGACAAGGAATCCTTTCCCCCTCCTATTGCCCCTTGAGCTTCCCCCAAACCTGTCCTGTGGCCAGTTTCCAGGCAGCTTTGAGGGCAGCAAGGCAAAGGAATGAAAAGTCTAACGCTATCATCATGTAAGATTTCAGCCACTGTTCCCCCCCCCCACACACACAGTTTAGTATAATCCTGTTATAAAAATACACATCTGCAGTAATTGAACCTAACATCTTAAAGAAAGGTTCTTCTAATTGAGCTCCTTCTGTCAAACAGGACTGTGAGAAATCCCTGCTCTCTCCTTCATCGCCCTCCCCACAAAATATCTTGCTTTGAAGGGCTGTTTACCAGCATGAGATTTTTTTTTTTTTTTTGGCAGGACTAAAGGGATTTAAAAAAAGAAGAAGAAGTGATTACCTGACAGGACTGTTAGATGCATCTGGGTCATGAGCTGCTACAGTTCCAATGATGGTGCCCACTTTGGCTGCTTCAGACACTACCATGGTGTACAGTCGTGAGGTAAATACAGGGGGTTCATCAACATCCTCCACAATAATCTTCACTGTTGTCATATCACTGAATGGTCCAAGGCTTAGAAAGCGAGGATCAACTTGCTTATTTGCTGCTTCTATTCTCAAGGTATAGCTTGCCTTGGCTTCATAATCCAACTCCTACAAAGAAAAAAAAAAGTTAAGAAGCTTGTTACAAACTTCAGTCAGCAAAATCTTCAACCTGCAAATATGTATGGGTCTTAGCATTCCTAAAGTACTACATGCTAAGTTTTGTTTAAAATCTTGTGCCAAAATTCCAGTATTTCTCATACCCAAGGGTAATTCACATTGCATAATTTCCCCATTACTGCTGAAGACGGTTAAGAGTCAGTCCCTTCCGAGCTTCAAATGGAGCAGGGTATTGAAAAAGAGCCTGATAGAGTTCTGTATCGATCACATGAATGCCAACTCTCTAAAATACCAAGTGACTGGGCAGCCAAACAGGAAATCCCAGCCTACTGAACTTTTTAAAAGAAACAGTTCCACATAGTTCTTATCAGAAACTGGTCGTGTGATGGAGCAATACAACCCAGAGGATATTGTTAGGAACATCAATAATACAAATGTACTTCTGCTGATTTTCCAATTCACTGTACATACAAATCTGAAGCATCTAGACATTTTGCATGATCAAAGCAATACTGCATGAAAGAAACTTAGTTTGCTCCGTAATTTCTCCCTATTAAATTAAGAGGAAAATATGGATAATTAGAGGGCAAGATAATTGTTTAACGAGAGTAAACAGCAGAATCCCAACTAACAATAATGCATAACAATCATAATTGTATTTTATAGGTGGGTGAGACTACTTTCAAATCATATAAAGCTGCCAAATGGAAACTAGTTGAACTGCTGCTAATGTAGCAATCAAGGATGTAAATTAGATTGATTAAGAAGACTGGTAAGACAAATTACTGATAATGTCACTATCACTACAGTTCACCGTGTCAGGGATGATGTAGTCGATAAGGAAAGTGCCTACAAATTGCATGACAAGCCAGACCAAAATCAGAAGTATGGATTCAAATTAGTTTAATGCTTTTTAATGCCACAGTCATTGCCTTTGCATCTGTGAAATATTACAGGATTTTATTAATATACAATAACAATAATTTTTCAGTTGTTTTCCAGGTGGAATTGAAGGTGTACAGTTTCCTAAAATTTTGAAGCCATGGTGAAAAAATGGCTTTTCCACCAGAAGGGTGGGGGAAGGAAATTGGGAGAGAAACAGAACTATATGTCATACATATTTTCATACAAACATGATATGAATTCAAGATGAAAACATGGTCAATGAATGGTAAAACAACTGCCATTCAGGAGCTGATTTTGGATGATCATACTGACTAGGCATGTATTAAAGACACCTGGATAGATGAGGCAAAGAAGGCTTATTTTTTCAGCGTTATCCACCAGGGTTCTGTGCAGCAAGAGGTGTGACCTGGAGCAAGAAGGTGTAGTTGCAGCAGGTGCTCTTTTGCACAATTTTCAGGGTCCAAGTTTGTGCATTTGAAGGTGGACAGCCGGACAGATTATGAATTCTTTGTGTACCAGTCATTCTAATGCTCAACACTTTCCCTTCCTGTGGTGATCTCAGGGTTGGTGGGAGTCCCCTCAGCTTGCCATGCTGGGGGTGGGGCATGGGCATCCATGCTGAGACTGTCCAATTGGGAACAGCCCAGGTCTTCATGTCTGGCATGACTACCATTGTTTCTCCCAAGTGGTATCGGGTCCCATTCATGCTGCTGGGGACACTCTGGGTCTCATTTTCTGTGATGAATGGGATAATAGTTCAGTTTATTTATTTACATTAGCCAACCAGGCTTTTGCATGGATGGGATAATAGTGATTTGGGAGTGGAGGAACTGTCTAGAGTTCCATTGTCATGAATAGATTACTAGCTGGTAGACTTTAGACTTCCTGGGATTTAGAACCTCTGCAGGGGTGGGTGGATAATTAAGCTAGTATGCCCCCGGAAGCTCATGGATCCTGATGGCTTTCCTATGTCTCTTGGGGAGTGTCTTGAGGACACTGATTCTGTCAAGGCTCTAGACCACCTCTGGACTGAGGAAATAGTTGTTGTGGTGAACATGATTGCTATCGCGTGTTCTTTCTCACAGAGTGGAGCCAGATCAAAATGCTAATGAAAGCTAGACTCTAACAAGTTTAACTTTCCTACTTGTGTATTTTTGTTTCATTTTAAAAGGGTTAACACCCTGGGAAACTCAAATTGCAGCCCATATTTTGGGGGTTTGGGGCCCAGAAGGGGTTCTAGTCTAGAACCAGTAAGGTCTCAGAAGAGGTTCCAGATTATTTTTAAACTGTTTCTCCTGAAGATACTGACTTCAAGGGGAAAAAAATCTACTCAAAAAAATAGATAGTGGCTTCCGACTAATCCTAATCCAACAATGATTACAGACATACTAACTGGAACAAATTATAAAACATGGTCATGGAAAATGCAAATGTACCTAACTACTATGGGACTATTTAAAACAATAAATGGGCAGAGACCTACAGAAGCAGGAAAACATCAACAACAGTTTGATGAAAATGCAGTGAAAGCAGTAACTTATATTTGCTTGTCTGAAGAGCCCAGCATTGCTTACCATATTCAATGTTTAACTAATGCAAAACAAATTTGGGTCAAACTATAGAAAGTACTCAATTCTCCAAGTACTTCTAATCAAACAGGTCTCATGATCAAACTTGTTAACACCAAGCTGCATCATTCTCAATATTTAAATCAGCATATTAATTGCTTTATGCCAACTGTCTGGAATTACAGCAGCTGAAGAATCTTTTCCAAAACATGCTAAACATGGAATGTTTTTGGCTAGTCTTCTAAAATATTACTCTCAAATAATTAATGCTTTATAAGTTAAAGGAGATGTTTCTTTGCAAAAAGTAATTACTCAAATTGTTGAATTTCAAAATAGGCAAAACGTGATGGAAGACAACTATATTACAAAAACAACAGAGAAAGAATTAGCTCAATTTACTGCAGAGGAATTGAAAAAAGTTTCTTTTTCTCCCAGATCAAATAGAAACAATGTTAACTAGTCAAGGCCAAGAACTGAGCTACAAAAGTTACCAAGTCAGAAGATAAACAACAAAAGCAAAAGCAAGTTTAAGAAAGTAGCTTATAATCCTAAACAGAACTCTTCCAGTCATTTTGAAATTGGTTTGATTCAACAACAATTATTTCAAATTGCTGGAGATAAATATAAAAATCAAGTTTTAATTGATAGTGGGGCAAGTGTGCATTACTTTAGTTTGCTGATTTTGATGCAAATGTAATTTTCCCTGCCTATCTTGCTAATGGTCATGATGTTTTTGCACGAGGAAAATGGACTATTTTGCAAACAAAACTTGGTCCTGACAGAATAGGAACTTTACAAATCCCAGATGCTATGTACCAGATTTGCAAGTCTCTTTTTTACAGTGTACAAACCACAACATCAAGAGGCAACCATGTCAATTTCAGAAAGCAACCCTGTTTTGGTTTTCATGATAAAAAATGATTTTTAGAGCAGACTTAGGAGAACAGATGCAGATTTTGCATTCATCTGCAAACAGTGTGAACAGAGGTAATCACAAAGACTGATCAATGTTATAGCATCACAGATTTGCTCATCGAAGTGAAAATATTAAGAGACTGGCAAATCAAGAGCATGCAAGAGACTTTAAATTCAAAGCATGCTCTAACAATGAAAAATGTGTAGAATGATTGAAAGCAAAAGCCACAAGAGCTTCACATCCTCCAGTTACTGAGAGACAATCCAACAAAGCATTGGATCTTTTACATGCTGATCTTTTTGGACCAATGAATCAAAAGTCAGCAGGAGGTAACTCTTACTTTATGATTATTGATGATTTCAGCAGATACACATATACTTATGTTCTCGAAGAGAAGAGTCAAGTATTTCAGAAATTCAAAGAGTACTTTAATTGAATCTCTAACAAATGTGGCTACAAAGCAAAGATTCTGCACACAGACAATGACACTGAATTTGTCAATGCTGAATTTGATGAATTTTTAAAGGAACATGGCATTGAGCATCAATTACACAGGCTTATTCTCTAGAACAGGGGTAGGCAACCTTTCCCCTTTAAGGGCCGAGGGACTTCAGCTCCCAGAAGCCTCAGCCATGTTGGCCAATAGTCCCATGTTGGCCAATAGCTCCTGGGATTCTGGGAGCTGAAGTCCCTCGGCCCTTAAAGGGGAAAGGTTGCCTGCCCCTACTCTAGAACAAAATGGTGTGGCAGAGATAATGAACAGAACTCTCAAGGAGATGGAAGTCACTATGCTTTTGGAAGCTAATATGCCTAAACGCTATTGGTTTGAAGCCATCATGACTGCAAAATACCTGTGTAACTGATTGACAACCAAATCCAAAGATGTAACTCCATTCCAGTTATGGCAAGGAGTCAAGCCTAAATTAAACCATCTGAAAGTTTTTGGAAGCAAAGCATTTACCTATATTCCCAAGCAGAAAAGAGGTTAACAGGACTGCAGGAGTGAAGAGGGAATTTTGTTGTTTATGCTAGAAATGGTTATAGAATTCTATATCCAGATGGACACACAATAAAATTAACAAGTACTGTTTATATTGATGATCATGTCCATATCTAATCCAAACCAAGATGTCTATTCTGATTCATTTGCAGTGGAAGAATACTCCCACCAATGACCAGAGCATGTGGAGTTCTTTCGTCCTCTAGAGGTCTTTCATCCAGAAGGTGCTATGCCTGCAGTGAACCAGTCTAATGATGTGAAAATGAATGGCATGCAAGAAGTGGAGCCAAGTATCCAAATCTAAGTGAGAAGATCAGAATGCTCCAATAAAGGTGTGCCACCTGACAGATTCTCTTATCAAGCCACAGAGGAAAGATTTCCAAAACCCTCTGATTGGAAGAAGATCAAGGAACTGCCTAAGACAGATTCTGAGAAGTAGGTGCAAGCTACTCGTGAGGAAATGCATTCTTTATATAAAAACAAGACATAGACTTTGTTAGAAATGTCAGAAGGAAAAAGAGCAATTGGCTGTACTTGGGTCTTTACCACAAAGCTAGATGCAGAAATGGTTACAGGAGGGATTCAAAGATACAAAGCAAGACTTGTTGCTAAAGGTTATGTTCAAAAGTATGGTGAGGACTACAATAAAACTTTTGCTGGAGTAGTCACTCATACAACCATCAGAACTCTCCTAGCTGTTGCAGCTTACAAGAAAATGAATTCAAAGATATACCGGTAGCCATGTTAGCCTGTAGAATCAGTATGTAGAGAGATCTTGTAGCACCCTTGAGACAAACTGAAAGAAAGAAGTTGGCAGCATGAGCTTTTATAGACTTCAGTCTACTTCCTCAGATGCTTCCCCTATGGCAAGAAAATGAATGTTCAACATCTGGATGTTTGCACAGATTTTCTGTATGGCGATCTCACTGAACAACTTTATATGGAACAACCTCCTGGATTCCAAATATCTGGAAAGAAAGATCTTCTATGCAAATTACAAAAGAACATTTATGGTTTAAAACAGGCCACCAAAGCATGGAGTGAAAAACTGAACCAGCTTCTTATCAAAGAGGGTTTCACTCCAGGAACTGTTGACAAGTGTGTATACAAGAGATTCAGAAATAATAGATGGACTTACATCACAGGTTATGTGGATGATTTGATCCTGTGCACTGAAGATAAAGCAGATAGTGAAGAGATAATCCAAAATCACAAGAAAGAGATTGATATTAAGAAATTTGGAGATATCTCACACTATCTTGGAGTGCAAATACAAAGAAAAAATGATGGAAATTTCTTCCTGAATCAGAAGCAGAAGATATTGGATCTTCTGGACTGTTTTGGTCTGAAAGATGCAAATTCTATGCCAACTCCAATGGAAGTAGGATTCTTAAAGGACGTTAAGAAATCCGAACATTTGCCAAATTGAGACAAATATAGAATTGCAGTTGGAATACTCCTATACATTGCCAACTTCACAAGATCTGACATAGCAAATGCTGTTGGCATCTTATGCAGAATGCAACTCTCCTACTGAAAGAGATTTCACAGCAGTTAAGAGAGTTGCCAGATATTTAAAAGGAACAGCAGATTACAAACTGATGCTGCCAGCATGTCATCAACCACAGCTGATCAGTTATGCAGATGCAGATTGGGTTGCAGATCTGGCACACAGAAAGTCAACCATGGGAAACCTGTTATTCTATGGTGGAGGAGCTGTAAGTTGGATAACTAAGAAGCAATCTACAATCACAGATTCTTCTACTGGCGCAGAGTGTATTTCAGCAAAAGCAGCATGTGACAAAATTAAATGGCTGCACAACCTACTCCTGGACTTTGGGATTACAGAACCCAAACCAACAACCTTGATGCAAGGCAATCAAAGTTGCATCAAGATTTCTCATAGTGAAAAGCCACTCAAGAAAAACATTTCACAAAGTAAAAGTAATGTGTCAGAGTGGACTTGTCCAACTGGAATACTGCAATACTGAGGTGATGGTTACAGACATCCTCACTAAACCTCTGCCAAAAGATCAATTCCAAAGACTGCAAGATGGGATGAAGATCCTTGATATCGGTCCAAGAGAATGAGAAGGGGATTGTTTGAAATTTTATGTATTACTTTCTCCTTCCCCTCTCTCTTTCTCATTCTATCTATCATGTGACTCCTGTCACTCTTGGAGGCAGTTTAACAGCTCTCTCCCAAGATTCTAAACTGCTTGTAACTGCTATCAACCACAGTTAGTTGTTGTAGTTTCTTCCTGCTATCTGAAAGATGGTGAGATTTATCTCTCTTTACCCAAACCATCTCCAGTTAGGTTTTAGTTATTTTATGTGTATATTTATTTAAGCCATTATTGTTTGTTTTTAAACTACAAACTGTTGTTGTTTTAGTTAGTCTTTACTTTTTAGGAAAGCATATTAAGAATAATTTAGTCAGGCTCACACTTCTGTTGTTCTGCTAATGAAAGCTAGACTCTAACAAGTTTAATTTTTATACTTGTATATTTTTGTTTCCCTTTAAAAGAGTTAACACTCTGGGAAACTCAAATTGTACCCCACACAAAACTATAGGAGGTTAACTTCAACAAAGGCCAAAGCCTATGTAGTAGGCTTTGAAGGCCTACTATGTGGCAATGTGGGTAGCAAATAACAAACAAAAACAAAACACTATTCTGCCACCATTGCATCTCCAAAGAGCCAGCCAGTAGAACTGTTTAGAGTTGTCAGCATGGCAATGTAAGGGAAACCACATATGTATTAGATCCCTGCCTTTCCTGGCTTATGTAAAACAAGGCACAATTTTGTCATGCCTAAAGAAGGCAGCTATAAGACTGTTGAAAAAGCCCTCTAGATATTGGACAAGTACCAGCCAGTTTCCCATGTACTGGAGAAGGTACTGGACCATGTGGTTTCCACCCAGCTCAGAACTCTGGATTAAGTAGATTAACAACAGATTACGGTAAGTAAATCAATTTCTGTCTGGATTCAATCCTGGCTATGGGACAGAGATAGCTTTGGTCACTCTGGTGATGACGTACTCTTTTTGCTGGGCCTCCCAGTAGATTTCAGTACCACAGCATTCCATTCCTTTCTGGAGAGGTGATGTTAGAAGACATGCTAGGGTACTCTTGCTTGATCCCTTGGAAGTTGGCTTGTGAGGTCCTGCAAGGTTGATTTTGTACATCTGCTATTTAACATATACATGAAACTACTGAGAGAAATCATACGAAGTTTTGGACTCCCCTGCCATCAGTATGCAGATGATACTCTGCCAGGGGCATCCCCACTTGGGGTGTCATCTGGTGTGGGGGGCAGGCCTACTGGGCAGAGCTTCTGGGGGCAAGGCCCAAAAGGACCCTCACTTTGCTGCCATGTTGCTGCTCTACTCATGAGTAGATGGTACAGGCCAGGGAGGTGAGGGTGCTGTGGCCTTCCCCTCTCCACTCTACTTGCAAGTAGACAGCATGGGAGGGGAGGTGCTCTGACTTTCCCCTCGCTGCCCCATGCCTCTCTACTTGTGAGTAGAAGATGAGGGGTGGGAAGGTGGGAGAGCTCTGGCCTTCCCCTTGCCGCACCATGTAGCTCTATTCACAAGCAGACAGCATGGGACAGGGAGGTGAAGGTGCTCTGGCCTTCCCTTCACCCCTCTACTTGTGAGTAGACAGGGTAGTGCAGTGAAGTGGGTGCTCTGGCTTTCCCCTCGCTGCCCTGTGCTGCTCTATTCACAAGTAGACAATGTGGAACAAGGAAGTGAGAATGCCCGGCTGGGTATCACCCCTCTTCTGGGGACCCAGTGTGGCCACATTACCCACACTCCCTAGTTATACCATAGCATCCTGCTCTACTTTTTCATCTCAATTCAAGGAAACTGTCTCAGTTCTAAACCAGTGCCTGTAATCAGCAATAGGCTGGAGGAGGGTGCACAAACTTAAACTTAATCCAGACCAACTGCCTCGGCAGACGGCTTATTGAGCCGTCTCCGAGGCAAGGAAGAGGAGGGGCAGCTGCACGCGCGGCGCCCCTTCCTCTTCCCAAGGTCGTCCTCGGAGCCGCCGGCCCTCCGCATGTCCGGCGCTCCGGGGACAACCTCCCACCGCAGCGACCGCACACGTTGCGGCGGAAAAGTCAGTCAAAGTGCGCCTGACGCTTTTAGGGCGCACTTTCACTGACTTCTGAAAGGAGCGCTATTTTTGCGCTCCTTTCAGAGGCGCCGACGGTGCGCCGCGGTGCGACTCCTCCAGTTCCGCGGCACACCGTCGCAGGGCGTCTTGGACGCCCTCGTCTGCTTCCCCCCTTCGTCCCAAGAGGTGTTGCATACTGCTACTAAAGGAGTTAAATTTTACTGTCCCTTGACTCAGTCACCACATGTGGGAGTGGCCTCTGCTTGGTCAGTGAAAAGGCAGAAATGGAAAGAGGGACTTGGACTGTACCAAATGGGATTTACACTTCTGAAGATACACTTCGATTGTTTGGGTATATTCCTGGATTTATCTTGGAAGCTCTGGTCACAGTGGTAGCCAGATGTGCTTTTGTACAATAAAGATTTGTGCACCAATTGTGCCTACTCCAAGACACATAAGATTTGGACATGTGCCTTATTTATATCCTATTTGGATTGCTGTAATGGATTATAAATGAGGCTGCCTTTAAAAGGAGTTTGGAACCATCAGCTTGTCCAAAGAGCTGCAGCTAGATTGTTAACTAAGGAAGGCTACATAGAGCACACAATTGCCTTGTTGAAACAGTTCCATTGTTTGTCTGCATGTTTCTAAGTGCAATTCAAAATGCTGGTTATGTCCTATAAAGCACTATCTAGCTTCGGTCCAGGTTATCTGAAGGAGCATGTTCACCCACAAGAGTTGTTGGGTCCTTCAAATTGCTTCCAACTTATTGGAATAGGAGTTGTTGGGTCCAACTTTACTTCCAACCAAAACACTATCATGGTGTTTTCTTGGTATTAAAGATGGTTTACAACTGCTGTCCTATGAGGATGAGAGAATAGGACTTACTCAAGGTCACTCAATAGATTTCTATGTCTCAGCATGGAATCAAACCCTGGTCTCCACAGTCATAGTCCAATGCTCAAATCACCACATAGGAAACTGCCCATGTTTTGAGATTTTTTTGATAGGCCATTATTTCTGTCCCATCATGTACACAAGTGTATCTGGTGAGAAGGACACACACCCCCGACAAGTCGGGAGGGGCCTTCTGTTGCGTCGGCCCAAATAAGGGCACCGATGCGGGATTGGCCCACCCTTGCCGGTCCGCTTGGCCAATGAGAAGGAGGTCTCGCTCCTTGGTCTCATGAGAGTTTAAATCTTGCGAGACTGGGGAGCAAGATTTTCGGGGCTATTTAGCCCCGCGCTGCCACGTGTTGGCACGTGTTGGCAGCCATTTTGATTTGGACAAGCAACCCATCCCTCCCACCCTTAAGTAATTGGTAAACATATTGTGGACACTCAGGCTGCATCTGGTCGCCTTCGGGGGCTGGGAGGGAATTTTCCCAAAGTTCAAATTGGGTTTTTCGCCCTCCCTGAGAATAACGACATTACCAATTATTAGTTGGATCAAAAATTTACAAGGAATGCTGGTTTGGGTGTTATTAGGGATGGAAACTTGATTAATTGCTGTTATGATATTTGTTAGAAAATTACAATTTAGATGAATTAAATTTTTGTCACAACTGGAGGTCATGGGTCTATTATGTTATTGTTTGGGAGGAAATAACTTGTTAGTGGGCAGGAACCCTCCCCCCTTTAGAGAATTCTTTAGGTTAATTGAAATTATTTAATGGGGATAAAAATAATAAAGAATTTTGGTATATGTCATTAGATTAAACAAAGTTATATGACGTCATATTAAACTTAATGATGTCATAAAGTTATGATGTCATGTAATGATTCCGACGTCATATCCGGTTGGGGAGGGGTTAGATATTGTTATTATATGTTACATAAGTTAAAGAATTTGACGTATGCCGTGTTAGAAATAATTAATCAATAGAACTTGCGCTTAAATACACGTACGCATGCGTCAAAACAAATTCTTATTAAGAAATGCTTAATTAAATGGATAATTAAATTGTTATTTAAATGTTTAATTGATTGTTATTAAGACCCTGTACAAAAATAAAAGTTGTGGCCAATGACTGACCCAAAACTAATCGCGTTGGTGTCCTTTGTGCCGATGCAACATTCAAGAGAGGATTTCTTGATGGTTGCTTCCTAATTCTGGAATTCACATCTTAGAAAGATTAGACTGTACCCACCCTGCTATCCTTTATAGGCAGGTGAAGACCTTTCTGTTTCAGCAGGTCTTTGATGGCTGATCACTGAAAGGACTTTCAGAATGTGCACTACTTTTTAATGGTATTAGTTTAAACTGCTTTTAATTGTACTCTTAGTTTAATTATATTTTACATTTTTGTATGATGTGAATTTTAATTTCACTATGTGACATATTTATTAAATTTAAAACTATAAAATCTTTTATTTCATATAAATAAAAAGTGAAGGTTTTTTATTTATATGAAATAAAGATTTTATAGTTTCAAATTTAATAAATGTCACATAGTGTAATTTTACATTCTAACTATTATGAATTAAGCATTTTATATTGTTAAAACATTACAACAAGGTGTTAGTAGTAGTGATGATGATGATGATGATGATGACAACTAGATACACTCTATGTTACCTAAGCACATGTACTTTAGTTTAGCCATCTGAGAAGTAGCGAAAAAAAGAAATTCACAAACTTAAGGCTAGCAGTAGTGTATGAGGTTTTAAATAAGCAATGACAATATTGAACTCTTTATTAGTGTATAATTAGCACCTCAATCAATGAAGACCCTGCATGCCATTCTCATGAAGATGACAACATCCACTAGGCAAAGATATGCATTATGAATCTGAGTGTTGTACCTGTGTACAGAACACACAGGGATTGTTATTTTCTAATTATATAGACCACCTTACATTTGGGATGGGATTCTTGACTTTCTCACTTCCTGACAGATGTCTATGAAAAGGCATCAGTATTTCTTCCTGTAGTGTTGAAACATTCAGGATTTTTTTCTTCCAAAGGGCAGAAAACTTATCACAACATTTAAAAACTGCATTTTAAAGAAAGAGTTTCTCAAAAATGCAGTTTTTAAACATTGCAGTAAAATTTTTGTCCTGCACAACTTTCTGAAGAACTTTTGTACAGTTGTAGGTCTGCTTTTGGCCATGATTATTTCATATTGCACGTGGGGTGGATGGATTAGATACCAAGAATTAATATATAAAGGTGTGTTGCATACTGGGGTTTTGGGGCTGTTTTTCTAGTCTTGCTTCTAGTGCTTCTAGTGCTGCAATAAAAAATAGCCATCAATCCCCTTCCACCGTCTAGTCTGATGAACCCCCAAACATTGGACTTTCTGGGTAGTGAGTCTGTATTCATGTTTTGTTTTTGTTTTTGACATGCCTGCCTACTCTGATTCCCTGATTCCTTCTCATCTCTCTATTAATTCACATCGTCCCCACCAAGGCTGCTCCTTTCCTCTCACCCATCTCCTCTGCTGCTCTTGATTTATTGCTCCCGCATCAGAAAATAGATATTAGCACTTTTAAAAAAATCATTTTTGTGTTTATTACATCTATACAAATATGTTTTCCAAGAGAATTTTTCTCCCCAAGTCCTAAAATATGAACAAAAACAATAAGCAAAATAAGCACATACATATCACTCGAGTTGAGTGAACACTTGAAATTTCTCATTATTACAGAAAACAATGAAATAAGCACAGAAGAAAAAAAAAAACCTCTTCTAGTTTTTGCCAATAAACACCAACAGTATGGGGCTAGAAAAGGGGTGTGAAGGTGTATATAGATATGTATATATTGACAGATATATCAGTACTCAACACTGTGAAGATGTAAAAGATTTTTATTACAGCACAGAAGTAAACAAATCCAAACTAGTACTTGTTGGTTGCAGATGTTTTTGCTCCCTATCTCCAGATCAACATCCAGTTGAATAACCTCTGGCAGCAAATTCAGACACAAGTTGTCTTATGTAAGTCACCTTTGTGCACCTTGTTCATGCATTTTTTAAACATTTACTTTACTTGACAAAATTGTTCTAAGTGACAAAATTGTTCTAAATGTTCAAGTTGGATGTAGTTTTTGTTGTTAGCTGCCCTCGAGTTGGTTCCAACTCATGGCGACCCTGTGGATGAGACATCTCCAAGAATCCCTATCTTCCATTGTCTTGCCTAGATCCTGAAAGCCCTTGCCCATAACCCCCCTGATTGAGTCTATCCATCTGGTTTGTGGTCTTCCTCTCTTTCTTCTACCCTCTACCTTTCCTAGCATTATTGTTTTTTCTAGTGATCCCTGCCTTCTTATTATGTGGACAAAGTATGATAGTCTCAACTTGATCATCTTTGCTTCCAAGGAGAGCCCTGGTCTGATCTGTTCAAGAATGCATTTGTCTTCTTGGCTGTCCATGGTATCCTAAGTATTCTTCTCCAGCACCACATTTCAAATGAGTTGATTTTCTTTATGTCTGCTTCCTTCACTGTCCAGCTCTCTCATCCATACATGGTAATTGGGAATACAATAGCCTGAACGATTCTGACTTTAGTTCTCAGCTGTATGTCTTTTCCAGTTCATAGCTGCCCTTACCATTCCTAGTGTTGTTCTTATTTCTTCACTGCATTCTGGTCCATGTTTGATCCTAGATATGGGAATTCTTTAACTATTTCAATTTCCCTGTTGTCTAGGTTGAATTTGTGTATTTCTTCTGTGGTCATTATTTTTATTTTCTTTATGTTCAGCATCAGACCTGCCCTTGCACTTTCATCTTTGACCTTTCTCATTAACTGTTCCAATTCCTGAACGGCTTCTGCTAATATTATTGTGTCGTCTGCATATCTTAGGTTGTTAATGTTGCTTCCTCCTATTTTAACTCTTCATTTTTCTGACTCTAATTCTGCTTTTCTTATGATGTTTTCAGCATCTAAGTTAAACAAGTGGGGTGATAGGATGCAGCCTTGCCTGACCCTTTTGCCTATTGTGAATTACTCTGTACATTGCATGTAGTACATTGGTGAAAAAGCTACTTTCAAGTCTTCCTTCAGGTTGTCAATCACACTGAGGTTTGTGTTTTGACTAAGCCATTCTGAAATAGTCAGGTTCTTGTTTCAAAACACATCATTTGTTAAGTCAGTTGTTTGCTGATACTACTTTTCTAGTGGAATGTTATCTCTGCCCCAGTTTTAGGTTCCTTGCATACCAAAACAGATTGTCCTCTAGAATGGCCCTGTACTTCACTCCATCCATCTTCATAGGTGACTCATTTCCCATTCACTGCCAAGGAAAGTATCCCCATACTGTGCTGCAGTCCTTAACATACTTCATTTTGATGATGGTGCTCTCAGAGCATAAGCGCTGTTGGCTTTGCACTAAACCCAGCATTTGACAGCAAGGTCAAAAAGTTCAATGCACATTTCAGCACACCAAAACAGCTTTTCTCACATAATTTCTGTGTTTCCCATGTGCCTCCTTTGCAAGCTCGAAATGGGCTCTGGCATGGTTTTATTTCCTCAGTGGCATACTTGTCACCACTATTCCATCAATCCATTTTTTGGGGGAACATCCAGTTGATAGTTGTCCCATGGGCTCTTTTTCTCATCTCAGCTGCAAATCTCTCCAGTTCCTTCAAAGTTATTTGCTGGTCTCTTGGTTGCTTCTCTGACTAATCACCTCCTTTCCCAGTCACTAAGCTTTGGTGGATGTTTTTTTCTTGGCAAAGTCACAGCTAAGCCATTCTTTTTTTTGGGGGGGGGGGGGTTGTAATAATAGATTTAATGGTGCTCTGGAGGATGTTGATAGTTTGGAATTTTTTTAAAATAACTGAACTCTGATTGGTTCTTCAGCATTTTTATTTATTTATTATTCCAAGCTTGTTTTGACAATCCCACAGTCTTCATGATGCTGTTTGTTTTGAGTTGCTCTCCAGAAACAGGAGTGATCATGTGCCACTGGTGGACACAGGTGGACTCCATTCAACTACTTACATGACTTCTGAAGGCAGCATATTACAGCACTGCTTATTTAGATGTGTCATAGCAAAGTGAGTGAATATTTATGCAGCCAGTGAGAGCCAATATGATTTTGTTTACTTAACATTTGTGTCACAATATAATATTTTGTACCTTCATAGTGCTGAGAAATGTCTGTACATGAAACAGTAGAACTTATAATGAAATCCATTCCAATTCCAGAATGTGGAAATGTGTTAAATCAAAGGGGTGGTAAAACGGGCATTGCATTACATTTATATAAGCCAAGAGATTATTATTGTATTAGCTAGTTATTAAATCAAACTACAAATGATGTGCTGTCATGAAAAACTCATGATTTCACCTGTCCATAAATTTTAATAATTCTCAATCAATTTTTATTTGTAGGAATTGTTTATGTCACAGTAAATAGCAAATATAACCATATGTTGGTTTAAATGTGTTGGTTCAACACATAAGAGTATCACCATTACATAGTCAGCAATGTATATTATGGGCAGATTATCAATGAAATTATTGGACTATGCAGTGCGCTTCTCCCTGGCTCCCTTGAGACCCAGCCAAGCACATGCCAGCTTAGAAATGCTCCCAGTGAGTGGGACATCAGTAGAAAGGGGGGGGGGGGAAGAGCTAAACAGTTGGTTAAAGGTAGCTTCTCTCAAGTTTCCTCCAAGAAATACCTGTGAAAAACAGGGGGACTCTTACATAGTTGTCACTAAGTGGAGGCTACAATGTACTACTTTTAGCTCCTTCCCACTCTATGTGGTGCTGCTAACTCTGGGTTGATCTACAGATAGGCTTAATTGGCTGACTTAGGGGCTTCCTGGCAGTATGGGGGTGGTGGGGGTGGGGGTGGTGTTCAGACATAGGCAGGCCACCAGGAAGCTGCACAGCTGACCACATGTGCAGTAGCTTCACAACTTTTTGGTGCTGTGGTATTTACATACGCCATGCTGCAGAAACACTGAAAAATAACCACCACCATGGCAAAGGTGCCTTTTTCCCAGTGCAAAAAGGAGCGGCTTTCTGTTGCTTCTTTTGCATCAGGAAAATGCCGGGTTGGGGGTATGGCATATGGTTGTCATGGCCCCAACCCAGTGATCAAAGGGGTAGTGCCAAGCCACTCCTTCGAGGCCATCTGTTTTGCCTCTTAGTCTTTCTGATAGGCATCTTGCTTTCAACTACTGGTTTAAACAATCAGATCTAAAAGGTCTTTTTTTTTTTTTTAAGTTTTATTGATTTTCTCATACATAGCACTACTATAAAATCCTAGGTTAATATTATGCTGGAAAGCAAAATAGACTTATGCCAAACTAATGAAAATCCATATATATATATATATATATATATATATATATATATATATATATATATATAATTAGCAACTATCATCTGGTTGGTCTATGGATTGTCCCTTCATTACTATGACTGAAATATGGGGTTCAGCTTAGAATAGCAAGCTGAACATCTCAAAAATTACTACAACAGCCCTGAAGGTTAAAAAGACAATGCATACTTCAGTGCTTCTTTCAGTACAGTGAATGGAGCTTGACAGCTTCATTAATATCTGTGCATTAGTGTTATCTGATTAGATCCTATGCCTCATCCATTCAGCTTTCTTTCCTTCTTTTTTAACAGTGACCATTTTGTCTTGTCCAAAGGAAATTAAAAAATAAGCCAGCCATATAAAAAAGGGAGGAGAAATACTGATCTGCAGTTATTTTCCACAGGAAGCAGTTTTGTACTGTCTTAAAAAATAACTATATGGTAAATTTTGAATAAAATAATCAATGGTAAACATTCTTTTGAAAGCCTTGCTATTGGATTAACAGATGTTTTCTTTTGGTCCTCTCTTTTTGCTAATAAATTAGACTTGCATTTATTTCTCTCAGATCAACAAGATGACCAAGAGTTTGTTTTAAGAGCCTGCCAGCTGGTTTCAGAAGGGAATAAATCATAAACAATATTATATATTAATTGTGATAAAATTATAAGATTACACAATATCAAAGTAAGGTTACTAGGTTAGAAATAAAGAGAGAACATTGCAACCCTTTGTAACATTTGTAAAGATTTAATGGATGTTTTGTTACCAAAACAAAATTGTTATTAAAATTTCTATTGAAAATATGATGGAAAAATCATATTATGAATAAATATGTTTATCTAAATGACCCATCCATTTCTATCTTCCCAGTTGACCAGGTTAAGAAGACATTATTTCATACAGAGGATGACTGTTCATTTAAAATTTCAGTGAATAACTCAATTTGTCCTCTGATGTCCATTTTTATAGACCATCAAGTCAGATGCCTCCCTTCTTTTGTCTGTCCAGCTACAAAATAATGAACTTTATTTTCTTAGTAATTCAAAACAATTCATTTCTTGTCACCCATTATATTTATTAATTTTGATATGCTACTGTCACCACTCTATCCTGTTTATGATACTCAATGAAATCATATCTGATATTTAACAATAAGCTCCCTAAATGTAGCCTTATGGAAAACTAAAGAGAAATAAAATAAACAGAGAAAAAATGTTGTTTTACTATACAATTTGAGATCACTCTCAGTATCCTAAGGATCCTCAGGATCACTGGAAGGGACAACAAGGGCCTATCCCCTGCCATGCAGAAATACATAACCAAAGCACTTCAGAAAGATGTCCATCCAGCCTCTGTTTAAAGACTACCAAATATGAGACCCCATCACCCTCCAGTGCAGCGCATTCTGCAATAAAACAGCTCTAACAGTAAAGAAGTTCTTCCTAATGTTTAGGTAGATTTTTTTAAAATGTAATTTGAATCATATTCAAGTCTCTGGAACAGCAGAAAACAAGCTCATTCCATGTTGTACATGACATCACATATTTAAAGATGGCTATCATGTCACCTTTCACAGCCTTCTCTTCTGCAAGCTAAACATACCCAGTCATTTCTCATAAGGCTTGGTTTCCAGACCTTTGATCAGATTTTTGATTTTATATGTAGGCGAGTCAATGGCTAGCCTGTGAGAGTAGAAACAGAACAGAGTCTGAGAAATATGAAAAATGCTCCAAAAGATGCCATTCTTTTGCCCTAAGGCAGGGGTAGGCAACCTTTCCCCTTTAAGGGCCGAGGGATTTCAGCTCCCATGTTGGCCAATAGTCCCATGTTGGCCAATAGCTCCTGGGATTCTGGGAGCTGAAGTCCCCCAGTCCTTAAAGGGGAAAGGTTGCCTACCCCTGCCCTAAGGCTTCAGAGCTAACAGCAGCAGTCCAGTATGCTGGAGGCAGTACATTGAGGGGGAAGCATGCTGCTCTTTGGTATCACGAATTTTCCAGGCACTGCCCAGTCATTACTAAGCCACACAGATAAGAAACTTGCTTTGTTTTATATATAGTGAATTGAGATTCCAGTATACAATTCTCCACTTGGCAGCAGTATCCCTACTCACAGAGTGTGAAGAAGTATGTTTAAACATATTACACTACATTATTGTTTGGACATAGAAATAGTGGTTGGCTGCAATTTATATGCAGTTCTGATATACATGAAGTAGATTCTATGCACTGGGAAGGATAAGCATTCTCATTCTCCTCTTTCCTGGATAGTATTTAAAATTATTTAAAGGGGGGTGGGGTTCAATTATCTGTGAACTTTCTGCAAAATACTAAAAATAAAGAGTTCTGGTGTTTCATTCAGGTCTGTCTATACAAACAAACAAAAAAACAAAAAAACAAAAAAACTCCCATCTTGACTTGGTATGCAAGAGACTTGAAAAATTCAACATTCTCCCAGAATCTACTGCTGCTTGTGTTGCCTGCTCTGGGATGATGGACAGAGAATAAGAGGAAATGGCCCTTGGTACAAGTAGACTATGGAAAAACATCAATTAATTAAACGTCCCAAAATTTCATCATGTCTAGTACTTAAGTACTTATTATGGCATGATGGACAAGAGGGAGAAAGGGGGGGGGGTTAAAGTCTGGGGAAACTATCCTTTTACTGCTTATCAACATCAATGCTCCTATTCTTACCAACTAGATTAAAAAAGAGAGCAGAGCAGGAGGAGGAGGAGGAGAATGGAGATGATGTATTGTGCCTCAACCTTCTTCATAAGAGTTCATTAATCACTTTGTGAGAAGTGGGAGGCAGCAGAGATGGGTGGTGGTCTGGATTTTCTCTCTCAAGTACTTGATTTTATATCAGAGCCAAGAAGGGCAATTTGGTGGACTTAGAAGTCTGACTAGCTGGTTTGAAAGAGTGTTCTGAATAAAATGTCCAAACAAGGAATACAAGTTCAAAATGTTTAAGTGAGATATTTGTGCCACATGTTAAGGTTAAAAGAGAGAAATGAACAAGTCAATGGGTAACTGAATTCCTGGAAATTTTATATATCAAATCTCAATAGTTTTCCAGGCTGGTTTGCATACTTCTAATTACACTTGCATGTGTTCTAAAGTAGGGCATATACATATTTTTATAGGTGTAGTCTCTTCCTAAAGAGAATGACACTAACTTACTTGAATTTAAAAAGAAAACAATACAAATTGAATTTGAGATTACCTTCTGTATGGTAATGATTCCTTCTTGTGTTTCTTTATCCACTAAAATTTTGAACACTCCTAAGCCATCACCATCCACAATCTTATATTCCATTTCAGCATTAGGTCCCACATCAGCATCTACAGCCTTCAATCTTGCCACCACCGATGCCACAGGCAGTGATTCTGGGACGTTATATTGATAGGATCCTATAAAATTCAGAATAGTCACTGGATTTTCATTTATCTATGAATCAATTAATTAACAGCATCACTTAGTCTACAGCTAAAGAAAACACAAGCAAAAACTTAATTGTAAACACATGATTTTCCTGGCCCTCTCAACAGAACTGTGATAATATCGCACACAGAGGAACAACCAGATTGGTCTAATAGTCTCGCCTTGGCCCCATGAGACACACAAATCACTCCCAAGGTAATGATGTGCTGAATTATTGGTGGATTTCATTGATCACTTGAATGGCCTACTTCCATGTAAAATTAAATATAATGTGAAGTTGAAGGCTTTCACGGCTGGCATCCATAGTTTTTTTGTGGGTTTTTTCAGGCTATGTGGCCGTGTTCTATAAGAGTTATTCCTGATGTATTAAATGTAATGTTGGAAGAGGAAGCATACAGAAATCACTGATCAGCTTCTGTGATAGATAACAGCTCTGAAACAACAAAAAAATATTCACATAACTCAGTTTATGGTTTGTTAAATCCCTTCCTCCAGTGTTCTCACAGGAAAGCATTTGATGCATCAAGTCAAAATAACATATTTGCTAACTTTTTTTAAACCAAGGCAGACCAGACAATACTAATTTCTCTTGTGTATGCCTTTTGTCATCAATGGAAAGTAATAAATACATTTGTAAGATCACAGATAAGACATAAGTGTATCATAATGAGATAGTTCCCTGGTTCTACACATCAAGTACTTGAGATAAATGCCATTTTCATAAATACATCTTTCTTCTTTTTTGAAAATGAAACTTATGGCTCAATCTGAAATTGATAAAGTTTGCAGCTTTAAAAAAAATGTAAGCTGAAGCTACTACATTCTCACTTCCACAAACTGATTCCCTAGTGTTCTATTATTACCCAAGTAATTCAAAGGAGGGAAAATTCAATTGCCATTTTTGTCTCTGATTGGTTTGCCTTTTTCACACCCACTTGAGAAGAGACGAGACTGGACATGCATATGTTCTTCACATTAGTCAAATTCACTCCTACAATGGCTTTACTATAAAAATCACAGCAAGAGGAATTGTTTATAAACAGGGTAGCTGATATCTACAGACTTATTTCTCTCTCTCTCTCTCTCTCTCTCTCTCTCTCTCTCTCTTTTTGGTTTAGTCATGAGCCGCTTCGGTCAAAGGAAGTAAATTGAGGGCAGATTGTTTTCTAGTTCTTTTCAGATTGATTTTTTTATGAAACACAGTGCATCTGTGATGTGGGTGGGGAGGAAGACAAGTATCTGAAAGAAATACTTGCACAATGTGAACTGCACACAAGATCAGAAGAAGCTATGCCTCTGGCTATCCAGGACACAATAATACATATCTTGCCTCTTTCTGTGAATAACAGATGCATTTCAATCATAAAGTTGGATTTTAGAAAGTATAGATGCGTTGGGTAAAATAAGTGGCAATGGCTACCCAGGAAATCTGGATGTTCAAGAATAACAAAAATATCAGTATTGGACTTAAATTTTACACTAAAGGACTGTGAGGGCAATGAGTCTGATGGAAGTAAACTAGGCTAAGCTCTTAGGTATCGACTTGTCCAAAGTCTATGAGCTGCAAAACTTTTAAATAGTTTCCAAACTGATGGGTGGAGCAGTTTCAGTAATTGTAAAACCGGACAGAGATGAATGGTTCAAAAGTGGGAAAACAGAATGGAAAGAAAAACTCAAATTTGTTCTGGATTTTATCAGTCTCTATCCCCATCCACCATCTCCATACCCACTTTCTACAACATATGCCAGACTACAGTGTGCTATTTCTGAAAATGAGAGAAAGCAGAAATAGGACTTCACAGACAGGTTTTGAATGACTCGGGCAAAGATGAACCACATATTATTGAGATAAGCCAAAACAATTAAAAAATTATGTTTTTTTAAACCTTTATAAAATTATTAGTAGATGATTAACACAGTGGTTCATGCTTTACTTACTTCCTGATTAGAATTCTGTAACAAGCTCTATGTGGAGCTGCCTTTGAAAAGTGTTCAGAAGCTGCAGCTAGTGCAAAATGCAGCAGTCAAACTGGTTTCAGATTTGCATTTTAGAGATCATACAACACCAGACTTGGGCAAACTGCATTGGCTTCCTATTTGTTTCCAAGTTCAATTCAAGGTGCTGGTGTTGACCTACAAAATCATAAACAACTTGGGGCCAAGATATTTGTCTGAAATATGAGATCTTCATAGCAGACCCTGTCCTGTTTCTTAACACCTTGTGAAGTTAGTTTGGAGGGTATAGGGCTTTCTCTGTAGCAGTGTCTCAATTGTGGAATTTCCTATCCAAGGAAATTAGGTTGTCCCCATCTCTTTTAAGCTTTTGGGAGGCAGTCAAAACAGTGTTGTTCTGCTTGGCTTTGAGTGTTTGAAAATGTTATTTTAACTGTTCTAAAACTGAATTATAGCATTGTTTTTTGACTGCGTTTAGTTTTTAAAGGGTATTTTAATGGGTTTTAAAATGGGTTTTTATGTTTGTATTTAATTGATTATATTTTTTTCATTGCCTCAGGAACCCTTATGGGCTGGGAGAGGATACACAAATATTTTAAATAACAAACAAACAAACCATTGTCATTGATGGTTGTGGAAAATACCCTCATCTAGAACTGCCTTTCCATCCTATCCATAATAACCAGTAGCAGGTAAGCTGAGTGAAATCCCAACTTTATATCTCTGTTAAATGGTTCTTAAGCATTCCTCCAGGTAGCAAAGTAAAATAAGTATGGAACAGTTTGAAATTTTGTCTGCCTTAATTATCACCTATAGACACTTACTGCGGGGAAAGCGTGGAGGATTATCATTGACATCTGTAAGGGTGACAGTGACAGAAGTGGTCCCAGAGAGACCCCCATTTTGACCAACCATATCTTTTGCTTGAATGACAAGAAGGTACTGGTCTTTTGCTTCTCTGTCCATGTTAGGAAGTGCTGTTTTGATGATACCTGAAATATACCAAAATACTTACAATAAAGCAGTGGTAGCTATGTTTCTAATTAAACATTGGAGTAGGGTGAATGATGTGGCCTGTATTTCAGTGTGCATAATCCAGAAGATGTCACACACAGTCCTTATAATAATGAATAATATTTACCAGTGGGATACACAAACCTAACATTCTCTAAACTTTGCTCTACATCAGGAATGAGCAACTGTGGGGCACATATTTGCATCCATTTTCTGATTATGTGACTCCTCAAGAGCTGACTGGATGCCAAAAATAGCATTAGCATTTACTTTTCTACACATCAAAGTAGTGAACTCAGCACTCTCTAAACAGTTTACAATCTGTAAGCCAATTGTGCCCAACATGCTGGGTAATAATTTTACTGACCTATGAAAGGATGAAAGACTGAGTCGACCTGGAGCCCTCTGGAATCGAACTTACAAAATTGTGGCTGCAGTACTGGCATTTAACCACTGCACCATCAGGTCTCCTTCAAAAATGGTGGGGAGGGGAAGAAAAAAAATCACATCCAAAATAGAAGTGACTTGACATTCTAGTTTTCAAAAGCAACTTTTTATTATATTAAACAGAGTCAACATTGTGTAGTGGTTTGAGCATTGGAGTATGTCTTTGGAGACTAAGGTTTAAACCCCTGTTCAACCATGGAAACCCACTGGGTGACCTTAGGCAAGTACCTCTCTCTCAGTTTCAGAGGAAGGCAAAGGCAATCTTGTCATGAAAATCCCATGACAGGAATAGTCTCACCATAAGTTAGAAACAACTTAAAGGCACACAACAGCACAACAACAACAAAAAATATGTTAAAGAGTACTCGAAGTGTGTACACATGCACAAAAACACATACATGCAACCAGTTTTAAAAGTGAGTGGCTGCTCTTGAAGGCTCCCTTGAAAGGGAATTCGTCCCTTTTCTACACTAAGGCTGTATCTGCACTGCAGAAATAATGCATTTTGACACCATTTTCAATGCCATGGCACAATGTCATGATATCAGGGATCTGTAGTCATTTGTGGCACCAGAGCTCTTTGACAGAGAAGGCTAAATATGTCACAAAACTACAAATCCCAGAATTCTATAGCATTGAGTCATAGCAGTGAAAGTGGTATGAAACTATTTCTGCAGTGCAGATGCAGCCTAGAAATTGGATAGTTTGGCAGAGTCCAGAGAAGTCAAGGGACACAAAAAGCAGTTCTGTTCTTCCTCACTCATTCGGAATACAGCACACACCATTATTTAGTCTTTCCACCCAAGACCTATATTTCCGCCCCCTCTCCCCCCATAGTACAATATGTTTGTAAGGTCATAAAGTGACTTTAAATCTGTAAAGGACACCCAAAAAGTAAGTACTGCATCCCCCACCCCCAATTTCACTATGACTCATATTTTCTAAAGAATTATATCCTTACATACTAGGGCTCTAATATGTTCTGAGCTCTTTCAAGGAGGTCCTTCTCTCCAACTCATCACCCTTACAAGTGCATCTGCTGTGAACACAGGAGAGGATCTTCCTGGTGGCTCCTCCCAGCCTCTGCAATTCCTGGCATAAAGAGCCTACAAATGCTCCCACCTTGTTGTTGTTCTTACAGGAAAACATTTTGTTGCAACAGGTCTTCACACTCAGCTGTTTATAAGGAAAGATGCTTTAATAATTTGCTCTTTTTTGTTGCTTCTAAATGGATTAGTTTTAAATGGCTTTTAATTATACTGACACTTCAATTATAGTTTAACTTTTATATGTTTTAAACAATTCAAATATTTATTTGTATCTATTTTTCTATGCTTCCTAGTGTTGCAAGGGTGGGGAAAGGGTAGGAAATGTATGACTGAATTAATAATTTTACTCTTTCTTCAAAAAGGAGGAGGGACAAGTGGAAGGCTTTCTATGGGGCTTTGCAGAACGACCTAAAGGGCAGGCCTGGGGGTGGAGTTGGGGTGGGGCAGCCGGTCACCGGCCGCCCTGACTCCACCCTAACCCCGTCCTGACGCCGCGGCCCCGTTCGCACAGCACGTGGTGTCAGGATGCCCTCTTGACGCAGCATGCACATACGCTGCACCAAAAGGTCGTGAAAAAGCCGCCAGCATGGCTGAAAGGGCAGCCTTTTGCCGCCCCTAGAAAGAGAGGCATTCTGCCGCTCTTTTGGGGGAAGCAAAAGGGAGGATCAGGACCATGGCATGCAGTTGCTGTGGCCCTGATCTGCTGCTCCCAGGGATGGCTCTGTGCCGCCCCTTTAGGCGGGTCTGCAAAGCTGCTATGTCATCAACATTTCCAGAAATTTTAAAGTATTTCTATATGGTATATGAATTTTCTGCATTATACACAAACACTGACCTGTGTATGACTCATAATCTTCCATATCATAGTGTAGCTAGCTGGAGATTGATGTGGTCTGTGTCCAGATTCAAGAGCATCTGAGATTTATACAAAATAGCTTAATTTGATAAGGAACCCTGCCTTTTTATACATTCTTTACCATCAAGCTGAGGTTTGGAAAAAAAGACAACATTTCAGCAGTATTTTTGCAATCTAGTAGCCTTTCAGAGTGAGTTTCTTTTTAATGGTTAAAATTGTAAATGACCCCACATAATCTTGCTGCTATTAATAACCCTGTATCACAATATGTATTTCAATGAAGCTATCTTGAATTAGCTAATATCTTCTTAAAAAAAAACAAAAAACAATAACCACTTCTAAAGCACTCACTGTAATTAGGGAGCTTTGATGTAGTAATTGAAGCACTGTGTTATCTGAAATAGTTTTACAGATTTATCCATTTGGCCATCTCTGTGCCATGTGTAATTATGCTTTGAAATTTAAAAAGGGGAGGGGGAAAGGAGAGAAAAGTGAACTTGTCAAAATTCTGCTCTGCAGATAAATATCAGACAAATAAACATTCTTCCTCAAACCAGGAAGATTTTAACAACTATTTATGCTTGTTAGGCAGTACAGCTGCCAACTTGGAATTTCTGAGAGACAGGCTTTTACTCCACTACCACTGCATGCCACAAGCAGAGAAAACTAAAATATATGTATAACTCAGAGGTACACTGGGGCCTCTACATCCCCATCTGATGTTTGTAAGCTTTTTATTTCCAGATTTATTTATTTCTTCTTCTGAATTCAGAGAAACCCATTAATTTTTACTCTGCTGGAAGGGGAAAAAAAGATTTCTAGCTGTATTTGGTCTCCAAATCCCCAAGAAAGAAAGGAGCAAGTGCTGCCAGAGGATAAGGCAGGAGAGTGGGGAAAGGAAGAGGGTGACCAGCCATCTCTGCTTTCCCTAAATCCCCAAGGAAGGAGCAAGCACCACCAGAGGACCAGGCAGGCAAGTAGAAGAAGGAAGAGGGCAACCAGCCATCTCTGCCCTCCCCCAACCACAGAGAAAGAAGTAAAGAAACTAAAGGAGGGAGGGGGTTGGGATGGGGATGGACTAAAAGGAGGGAGATCACAAAGGAAGGGAAGGAGGAAAACTCAGGGAGGCATGAGGGTAGGAAAGCAAACAAATAACAATGGGAGGAATAATAAAGGGAGATAAACATTTACTGGGCAGCAGCAGTAGTGGTGGGTGTCACTGACAGGAGTGAATTGTAGTAATACCATAGCTAATATTGTTTGGCACTGCACACAGGAAGGTGTAGGTGGCTCTCCTTGTGTAACCCCATCACCTAGTAAACTTTATGATGAGACACCTCAAGTGAGACACAGGCAGGATCAGAGCATTAACAGAAAGGGAAGGAGGGAGAAATAAATGGATATCACATTTGCAAGATTAGCCAAGGGCATAAGAAAGATGCCAAGACAAATAGCAGACACCATTAAAAAGGCAAATGGCATCGAAAGCAGCATTACACATAAAATAGGGAGGTGGAATGTGAAAAGCATGAATAAAGGGAAGCTAGACATAGTAAAAATGGATATGCAACACATGAACCTAGTATTAGGGGCGAGTGAGTTAAAATGGATATTAATGGGCCACTTCAAATCAGAAAAACACAGTGTTCTACTCAGGGAATGAACAGACAAGAAGAAATGGGGTGGCTTTCATATTAAGAAAAGATGTGGCAAAAGCAATCAGAGGATACAATACAAAACCAGACCAAAACATTTCACTAAGGGGGGTTGCAGACTGCCAGAAATAGTGCAAATTGAGTCCACTTTTAGGATTAGGGTTAGGGTTAGGGAATCATGGGAACTGTAGTTTATTGTGGCACCAGAGCTCTCTGACAGAGAAGGCTCAATGTCTCAGAAAAAAAACCCCAATTCCCATGATTCCCTAGCACTAACCCTAACCCTAAAAGTGGACTCAATTTGCACTATTTCTGGCAGTCTGTAACCCCCCTAAGACTCCATGGTAAACCTATGTCACCATAATATCACAACCACAGAGGCAGAACAGGAAGAAATTGATGGATTCTACGAAGGAATACAGGAAGAAATTGACAGCAAACCAACACAGGATATCAAGCTGATCATTGGAGATTGGAACGCAAAAGTTGGAAGCAAAGAAGAATCAAAAACAGTAGGCATATTTGGACCAGGCCAAAAAACACAACAAAAAGAAAGCAGGTGCGCATCTCATAGATTTTTGTGAAGCCAACAACCTATTCATTGCAAACATATTCTTCATACAACCAGAATATGCCAGGTATAAGGAAGAGGAGGATGAGGAAGATAGAGGTGCGAGACGGGAAGAAGCCGGGGAGAGAAGGAGGAGGATTAGGAGGTCCTCCTTCTCACCCCACCTTTCCCCACCTCCCACCTTTTCTGCTCGTCCTCCTGGTCCTCTTTCTTCTCTCGCCACCTTTCTCCCCTCCCACCTTTCCTCCTCATCCTCCTTGTCCTCCTTCTTCTCTCCCCGGCTTTCCCCCCCCTCCTCCCACCTTTCCTCCTCATCCTCCTTGTCCTCCTTCTTCTCTCCACTGCTTTCCCCCCTCCTCCCACCTTTCCTCCTCATCCTCCTCGTCCTCTTGGTCTAGGAGGACACGTGTGAGGTGAGGAAAAAAGCCGGGGAGAGAAGGAGGGTCTCCTTGCTATGGTTTGTACAGAAAGGGTTTGCCATTGCTTTCCCCTGAGGCTGAGAGAGACTTCCAAGACTGTTGTTATTGTGCACCTTCAAATCGTTTCCAACTGATGATGACACTAAGGCAAACCTATCATGAATCTATCATTTCTTGCCTATGTGTTTTTTTAGACAGGATTTGCCTTTGTCACCCTCTGAGGCTGAGAGAGTGTGACTTCTAAGATTGTTGTTGCTGTTGTTGTTGTATGCCTTTGAGTTGTTTCCGACTTATAGCAACCCTAAGACAGCCCTATCATGGTGTTTGCTTGGCAAGGTTTCTCCAGAGGGGAGTTTGCCATTGCCCTCTCCTAAAGCTGAGAGTGTGTGACTTGCCCAAGGTCTCCCAGGGGGATTCCATGGCTGAGCCAGGATTTGAACTCTGGTCTCCAGAGTTATATTCCGATACTCAGACAGGGTGACCAAAAGTCTTCAATGCTAAGGAGGACAAGTCACTACAAAAAATGTGGGACATACAAGAAAAAATGTAGAGAAAGCTAAAAACACTAATATAAATGTAAATCCATGCTTCTCAGCCATGCTCAAAATGGAGGATATTTTAATGGTCCAAATGGTGACTTTTAACCTTATCATGGGGTTTTCTTGGCATGTTTCTTCAAATGGGGGTTGCCATTACTATCCTCTGAGGCTGAGAGTGTGTGACATGCCCAGGGTCACTTACTTGGCCGCAAATTGTACATACCCCAGAATGCATCACCTAGTATATTGGCAGTCCTTCCCCCTAACACTTCCTCATTTTCCCCAACTATCTCATAGCTGGGAGATGGAAATAATTTTTAAAGCAGCATTTAAATCTGGACTATTTTTTAAAAAAGTAAGGTCCAAAACAAACGGCAGAAAAAAATGCTAGGGAACATGGGAGCTGTAGTTTGTTGTGTTTATAAGTGACAGTTTTCCTGCTAAGTACCTGCATGTCATAAGCATTTGAATTAAAATTACCATATTGAAATCAAATCTGATTTTTTAAAAAAAATTATTTGGTGTGCTTTGGAAGAAGTATAGTCTTATATAGCGAGTATATCCCAAACTCTTTATTTTAACTGGAAAAGTTGGGTGTCATCTTATACGCCCAGTTGTCTTATACACCGAAAAATATGGTACACATGGACATCACCAGATGGTAACACAAAAATCAAATAGACTATATAATCAGAAGTAAAAGATGGCAGAACTCTATATTGGTGGCCAAGACTAGACCAGGCACTGACTGTGGAACAGATCATGAATTACTCATATCAAAAATAAAAGTAAGATTCAAGAAAAAAAACAAAACCAGTGATTATACCAAAATATGATATAAATAATATCTCAACAGAATTTATTGACAACATAAGGAACAGATTTGCACTACTAAACATAATAGACTGAGAACCAGAGGAACTATGGTCTGAAGCCAGGGACATAATAAAAGAAGAATGCAGACAGACACTTTAAATAAAAAAAGGAAAGAAAAAAAACATGGATGTCAGACAGAACACTACAAGCAATAAAGAAAAGAAGAAAAACAAAAGGGAGATAGGAACAAACTAAGAAACATGGATACAACAGTAAAGCAGTGCAGAAAGATGAAGAAAATTACTACAATGACCAATGCAGAGAAATAGAAGACAACAACAAAAAGGAAGAACAAGAGATCTATTTCTCAAGATCCAGAAAATCAAAGGAAAATTCAAACCAAGGACCGGGATCATCTATGACAATAAAATAACATAATTCAAGACCAGGAAGGAATAAAAAGACATTGGATGCAATACACAGAAGAATTATACAAAAGAGATAACAAAATGAAGGACACATGGAACAAAGAGCCATATGAAGATGAACCCCAGATTCTAAAAAGCAAAGTGAAAAATGCAATTAAGAGAAACAGCAAAAAACAAATCACCAGGAACAGATAATATTCCAATTGAACTGCTGCAATCTACATTGACAGAGTCAACTCTAGTGCTAACCAATACATGTCAACAGATATGGAAAACAAAACGATGGTCAACAGGTTGGAAGATATATTGACCAATCTGATCAATATACATCTCCATCCACAAAAAGGAGATAAAAATGACTGAAGCAACTATAGGACCATAGCACTGATCTCCTATGCAAGCAAAATCATGCTCAAAGTTCTGCAACACAGGCTCCAACAATACATGGAGAGAGAAATCCCAGAGGTCCAATTGGGGTTCAGGAAAGGAAGAGGCACTAGGGACCACTTTGCAAACATACGATGGCTAATGGAGCACAACAGGGAATTCCAAAAGAAAATCAGCATATGCTTTATAGACTATACCAAAGCCTTTGACTGCATAGATCATGAAAGGCTATGGAATGTCCTTAAAGACATGGGAGTTACAACACATCTGATAGTCCTGATGAGGAATCTGTACTCAGGACAAGAGGCTACTGTCAGAACAGAACACAGAAAAACAGAATGATTCCCAATTGGCAAAGGGATCAGACAAGGCTGCATCCTTTCACCCTATCTGTTCAACTTGTATGCAGATCATATTACAAGAAAAGCAGGCTTGGACACAGAAGAAGGAGGCATGAAAATAGGCAGAAGAAATATCAACAATCTAAGATATGCAGGTGACACCATAGTACTAGCAGAAAACCTCACAGTGCTGGAATACTTACTAAGGAAGATCAAAGAAGAAAGTGCAAAGGCAGGCTTAATGCTGAACATAAAGAAAACAAAAATAATGACCACCGAGGACCTTCACAAGTTCAACCTAGACAATGAAGAAATAGAAATAGTAAAAGAATTCCCATACCTGGGGTCAAACATTGATAGAAATGGGGACTGATGTCAGGAAATCAGAAGATTAAGAATGGGGAGGGTGGCTATGAAAGAACTAGAAAAGATTCTAAAATACAACTGTGCACAAAAGTTAGAATCGTACAAGCCATCGTATTCCCCATTGCCATGTATTGATGTGAGAGCTGGACAGTTAAGAAAGATGAGAGATGTGGTGCTGGAGAATGTTGTTGAGGATTCCATGGACAGCAAAAAGAACAAACAAATGGATCCTAGAGCAGATCAAGCCGGAAACCTCCCTGGAGCCAAGATGACCAAATTGAGGCTGTCACACTTTAGACCAGGGGTCAGGAACCCCCGCCGACCAGCCCCCGCCAACCCCCGCCGCCAACCGCTGCCGACCCCACCGTCACCGTGCACACTGCTGCCACGCTGCCACCACGCATGTCGTGGCTGCCATTTTGTTTGCCAAAATGGTGGCCACGACTCGTTTGTGCATGTGCAAAAGTACTGCGCATGTGCAAACGAGTTGCGGCCGCCATTTTGGCAAACATAATGGCGGCAGCAGCATCATGCGTGCCAGCGGCATCAGTGGGGGTCGGTGGGGGCTGCGCACATGCGCATGAGCACACACAACACCATCCCCCCCCCCCGGCCCGCCGGAAGACCTGGGGACCAGCGACCAGCCCCAGGTAAGTAAACCTTGCCGACCCCTGCTTTAGACACATCATGAGAAGGGAGGATTCATTGGAAAAGATAATAATGTTGGAAAAGGTGGAGGGAAGTAGGAAGAGAGGAAAGCCACATGCTAGATTGATGGACTCTATTAAGGAGGTCATGGGTATGGATTTGTGGGAATTAAGCAGAGCAGTGGAGGACAGATGGTCTTGGAGATGTCTCATACATAGGGTAACCATGGGTCAAGATCGACTCGAGGCCGTTAACAAAAACAATAATTTGCTCCATGCTAAATATAATGGGAAGGTGAAAATGTAATATCACAAATCATTTCCTTGTACTATTTTTGATGTTTTGTCACTAGATATATCCTATTCTGACCTCATGGGTTTGTGGGTTGTCAAGATTATTGATTGTTTCTTTGATTAATTTTGTTACAAGGTGTTGCAAAGTTGACTTAACATATTTGAGAGAGAACAGTCATTTTCATGATCTGTTGAGGGAAGGACAAGAAGCAACAGGTTAAAAATTATGGATAATCAAGGTAATTGTGGGACTGGCACAAGACCATTCCTGCTTTGCTTCACCTTCAACAGCTAAATCATAGATTCTAATAATCATAACGCTAGCAAAGAGTAGCAGAAATACCTGCAAAATCCCAGGACATATCCACTGTTATATGGTGTAAGGAAGAACTGGATATAATTGATACTAATGGGCAGGGAAAGTCCAAGACAATTGGCATATTGAGATGAAGGACAAGATGGCACCACATTCCACAGAAGCTGACTGGTCCCCCAATTAAATACTGGCAACAGAATAGTATTATCCATCACAGCTGAAGGTAGCTATTTTAGGGAGCAGACAGGAGATGTGGTACACAGAGATTGGTTCCTCAACAGAAAGAGATAGCTCAGCATCTGCTGCATGAAATGTTTCCTCACTCTGTTTAATGGCAGGATAAACTCTGCTAATGGGAATTGTTTAGAACTATGAAAATTAAAACAAAATGCTGGAAGGCTCTCTATCCAAATGTCTCTTGACCAGTATAGGCTACTGCACTCTTCCATGTGTAGAAAACATTCACACAAAGAAGGGGCACAGTATGGTCCTGGGGATCGATGGAGACTCCAAGGCTATTCCTGTGGCCCTTGATTTCCTCAGACTTTTTATGGTAAGATGATGGTGAACTGCCTCTCCAGGAAACTCCAAAAACTACGTATTTGGCAGTTTGTGTGGCCACCCAGGGGGGACAAGGGGCACAAAAAGAAATGCCCTCCCCCATTTTACTTATCCCAATGTATTTTTAGATCATGGTGGATATAAGGTTCTTATTTCAGTAATACTAGAAAGGCTCAAAAAAGTGCTGCAGAGAAAGATTATTGTAAAATACTAGAGAAAATATTTTAAAATATTCAATAATCATGAAAAGAAAAGGTTTCATGAGTTTTACGAAACTCTGGCAAGGAGTTTCCTAAAACCAGACAAGCAGCAGTCTTCACAGTTCAGAACTTATTCTACACACACACACACACACACACACATTTTTCACCCCAAAGAAAGCACTTTCTGCACATGGCACAAGTTGCCCACATGGAAAACACAGCATTTCCTGCCTTTTTCACATAATTAGATCTGAGCTGTGAATAACCTTTGAAAACTTTTTGATAACTTTGGGCCTAAGCAGACTGCCAGAAATAGTGCACATTAAATTGAGGCACTGCCCTGGCTCAGTGCTAGGGAATCATGGGAACTGTATTTTTTTTCTGGGACATTGAGCCTTCTCTGTCAGAGAGCTCTGGTGCCACAATAAATTACAGTTCCCATGATTCCCTAGCACTGAGCCAGGGCAGTGCCTCAATTTAATGTGCACTATTTCTGGCAGTCTGCTTAGGCCCTTTGTCTCAGTGAGGAAAAGAATGATAAACCTGAAAGAATGAAATTTACAAAGATTTACATCTCTAGACTCTTGGGTCCATATATACAGACATATGCAATTTGTTTGTAGACTCTATGTACAAAGAATACTAAAAAATGTATGTCTGGTTAGCACATTGAATTATCTTGAATTATCTTTCTCTGGATTTTGGTGTTTCAGCACCCTGGTAGAGAGTCACAGAAAGTCCTAAAACATAGGGTTCTGCAGATTTGGGTATTATTGCATTCCATTTTAAAGCCCCACCACCAAGTCTGATCTGATTGGATAGCCTTGTAGGAAACCACATGAGGAGACACCTAGGATACTGGTTGTTGTTGTATACCTTAAAATCATTTCCGATTTATGGTGACCCTAAAGTGAACCTATAATGCCATTTTCTTGTCAAGATTTGTCCAGAGGAGCTTTGCCATTGCCTCCCCTTGAATCTGAGAGAGTGTGACTTGTCCAAGGTCACCCAGTGCGTTTCATGGCTGAGCTGGGAATCAAACCCTGGCCTCCAGAGTCATAGTCAAATCAGTTGTAGCTATCCTTTGTTGCTCCTGACATACAGTTTGGATTTCCCTCCCTAATCTTGACTCGATCCTCAGATTGACTCTGATCTATGCTTCTGCTTCACACTTGGATTTCTCTGACATGCTGCAGTTCAGGCTTCCAACTTGGTTCTGACTGAGACACAGACTGGTGTCATCCATCGTGCAGTGTGACTGATGATACTTTGTGACATAAATGTTTTGTTCGTGGAGCCTCTGAAAGCATTTGTTGTACACATTGTACAACACAATTGGATGCTTTTATAAAATCTGTACAATTACATCTGTAAAATTATATCTGTAAAATGTCCTTTGTACCTATATAGTTATATATGCAGAGGGTTCTTTCCACATAATCATGGATGCTGTTATACAGCATTATTTTGGGACCATTACATATATTCATTTTCCACGAATGAGTATATTCAACTATCTCCAGAATGCTCAAACATAATGATTAGTGGAAAGGTTGTACTTAAGAGGTGGACAAGAGCACTATTGCTTTTGATAATAGAAGCAGTCAGAAAATAGTCAGTTTTAACAACTCAGACATATTGTAACTCTGGGAGTCGAAACATCTCATTATAAAGATAAAAAAGAGGAAAAATCTTTAGCTTATTCAAAAGATACAAGATACTTCAAAAGATCTGAGACTGAACTAGTGAATGAAGCAGGGAAAATGAATTTAAACATTACTGAGACTGCAATGACAAAAAGGCAAAGATGGATACAAATAATTTCAAGTGTTTATGCTTGAAGTACACTTTTGTTATTATAGAATTTAACACATTTCTGATATGTGGAAATAAGAGTACTTTAAAACAACAGTTTTCCAGTAGCTGATAAAATCCTGAATACACAACCCATGCATGTCTATAGCTAATTATAAAGAAGCCAAAACACCCACACAGAGAGATAAAAACAACAACAACCAAAAGCAAAACACACAAAAACACTATTCCTGTTTAAAAACAGTGCTTATTTTAAATGTCAACAAAGAACACGATTCATGGATCCCATTTTTAAAAAGGAATGACACTTCCTGGGGGTTTCTAGGAACATGATGTTCTTCTTTTAGGTTTCTAGTGGCAGGGGCTTGGAGAAGGGGCTCTGAGAGCCATGAAAAAGGGCAAAGAGCTACAGGAAGTCTGAAGGTTGCTCACCCTACTATAAATCAAGGTAGGTAGCTCGTGGGCTTCTAGATTCTATTGTACTCTAACTCCCATCAGTCCCAGGTAGCATGGCAACTGGTCTGGGATTATGAGAGTGGAACTCAATCAACATCAGGAGAAGTATGTACTATCCAATCTTGTTATATCCATATGGGAGATCAAAACCTCATTATAATGAAAGGGACTGCCACACTGACATGCATAAGGACTATATTGAAATGCATGTGACTTACCAGGAGTCATTTTTTTAAATGCTCAAAATGCCTTTTAAGACATTTTTGCCACATTTTGTCCCCATTCCTGGTTATCTCTTCTTCTTTTTTTCTTTTAAGGCCTGTCCTGTCTAAAATGCCCATAGGGGCTCAAAAACATGGCAATAATGGGGAGATTTGGGCAGAAAATGTTTATTTTTTCAGTGGGAAGTGCAGTGGGGGCTGTGGTTCTCCAACATCTCCATGGGGGAGGGCCTAATGTAGCTGCCCAATTTGGTCTATGTGTATTGGATTCTAGCCTTACTATAAGCCTCCAAACCTATACACTTTTACATGGGACAGAACTGAGTAGATATGTACAGATATGAGGTATAAAAGCAATGCACATAAAATGTCTTGATCCATGCATGAATGAAAGCGTTACTGATTCTGACTATAGGCAATCTCGGTGGAGACCTCTCGAATCTCCAAAGTAGGGGCATACAAGTGATGGTTATCTCCTCGATTCTCACCATTTGTCAATGAACAGCACACTGCATTTGAACAGGGAGGCTGGATTTAGCAACACCAACTTTAGCAGGTCAAGTTACTCATAAATGTCTTCACAAGCAGAACTGCAGCCTATGCATCTACCTGGAATTTAGATAAACTCGCAATAAAATTTATCAGCATTAAATTTTTATTATTATTATTGTCTTATTTTGTTTTCAAAGATACTGTATGTGGGGGAGGAAGAAGAACATTTACCTGTTTTGGGTTCCACAGAAAAATAAGGCTGCCCTTGAAGAATGCTGTAAACCACTCTGGCACTGTTGCCATAGGTAGGGTCATCTGCATCAGTTGCTGTCACTTGCACCACTGAGGTTCCTAAAAAAAATGTTAAGAGTAATAGTAAGTTCCTCAAACAGTGTGTTTGCTAAAATGGCACACAACAGAAAAATAACATTATCCTTGGTCAGTTATTGGCCCAGAGGGAAGAAGTTTAACAATGTACCATTCTGGATCCTGGGTTAATAATAAATGTTTACCATTTATATCCTGCATGTTGCTTAGCATTTCTGTGACTTCTTTTCACATCAGGCAGGTGCAGATTCTCCATCAATTGTTAACCTGATATTAAACTTCAAAAGCAAGTACTGCTAGGAAGAAAAAAATTCTTCCGTTTTCTGATAAGGCAGATCAGTAATTTGGCTGAGATTGACAGGATTTGTGTATTGATCATTTTTAAAAAGGTTTTATGATTTTGCTATAAATAGTTGTGCCACCAACACAGCTTTTAATAAGTCTTTAAACCCTTTCCTGCCACTGAAATTAGTCCTTCCTCTGCTAAAAAGTGCTGATTTGACTGCTCTTTAATGATCCTGATATGCAGCTAATCCACAGGGGGAACGAGAGCAGAATGGCATGAAAAAGCTTTCCTCAAGTCACCTATGTCAAGGTGCCTTGCCCAGGACCATGACTGAAGTGACGTGGTTGTTCATTTGCTGTGAACACTTAACCTCTGGCCTCTCTTATAAGATTACAAACAAGACACCCTTGAATAGAAGTAATTTGCTATGTAAACATTTATTCACTCAGAAATTGACTTGTGCTACCTAGCTCATTATAAAGGTACAGCTGTGAATTTATATATATAGATGCTAGTGAAACATCAGGAATAAACTCTTCTAGAGCATGGCCACATAGCCCAAAAAACCCACAAAAAACTATGGATGCCAGCCATGAAAGCCTTCGACTTCACATATATAAACAGTCATCAGAATATTGTCATTCTAAACACAGCAATGGCTTTGCACTATGCACAGATAAAAGGTTTTGATCTATCTAAAAGTCTACATGCCTAAACTGAAGCAGAAGTTTGTTAGGACGCTGCTGCTGCTGCTGCTGTTGCGAATGGAGAAGCAGCAACAGCAACAGCGGCCGCGGTGGCGGCGGCAACCTGCTCTCTTCTGTAGCTGGTGCTGAAGCGGAGCTGGAGAAGGAGAAGGAGAAGGAGAAGGAGAGGAGAGGAAGCTCTGCCTCCCCCGGCAATCCATTCGAGCGGCACTTCCCTCCCCCCGCCATCCCTCTTTGGCGGGAGCCTCTCTTCTGCCTCCTTCTCCCCCTCAGCTTTCTTCCAGCGGAGGCTCCGGTTTACCTCCCGCTTTGGCTCCGGGGGCTTCCTAATTCCCCCCGCTCCCCTTCCCTTTTCCTTCCTTCTTCCTTGCTCTCGCCTCCGCTCCGCCTTTCCCCCGAGGCTTGCTTCCTTTCCTCCTCCTTGAGGCGCGGAAGGGGCCATTTGCCTGCGCCACTCTTCCTCCTCCTCCTCCTCCTCCTCCATCATGTCGAACTCGAGCAGGAAGGACTTCGACGTGAAGCACATCTTGCGCCTCCGCTGGAAACTCTTCAGCCACCCTTCGGCGGCTTCAGCCGGTGGCTGTTTGCAGCCGGCAGCAGCTTCGAGCACTGGGGGCCCAGCCAGAGCCACCTCCTCAAGAGCCAGGAACGAGGCGGCGGCGGCAGCGGAGGCAGCGCCTTCTGGAAGAAAGCCTCCTCGTCCTCCTCGTCCTGCGCTGCCTCCTTGGTTCCCCTCAACGGGACCCTGTTGCCGCCGGGGCCTGGCTCCTCGCTGCTGCCGCCCCCGCGGAGCGTCTTCTACGTGGAGTCCCTGGAGGAGGCGGCCGAGAAGGCGCTGGTCCTCCGGCAGCTGAAGGAAGAAGAGCCCGCGCCCTTCCCAGGAGGAGGAGGAGGAGGGACGGCAACAGGTGAAGCCCCGCACAGGAAGCCAGAACACATCATTATGAACACAGCTCAGAGGGAGGAAAAACAGCTGCTGGAGGCTTTAAAATCTGCCTTTCCACCCCTTCTATCAGCTCAGAGGGAGAAAAAACAGCTGCTGGAGGCTTTAAAATCTGCCTTTCCACCCCTTCTACCAGCTCAGAGGGAGGAAAAACAGCTGCTGGAGGCTTTAAAATCTGCCTTTCCACCCCTTCTACCAGCTCAGAGGGAGGAAAAACAGCTGCTGGAGGCTTTAAAATCTGCCTTTCCACCCCTTCTACCAGCTCAGAGGGAGGAAAAACAGCTGCTGGAGGCTTTAAAATCTGCCTTTCCACCCCTTCTACCAGCTCAGAGGGAGGAAAAACAGCTGCTGGAGGCTTTAAAATCTGCCTCTCCACCCCTTCCACCAGCGCAGAGGGAGAAAATATAGCCAGTGGCGGCATGTGCCCAGGATCATCCTTCCCGGCGCCGGCAGCGCTCTTGGAGGATTCAGGCCCCTGAAGGACTCTTGCCCTTATCATCACCTGGGGGCCGGGAGCAGCTGGGGATGGTGCGGAGCCAAGGAGAATGCCGGCGGGTTTTAATACTATTGTTTAATTGTTTATTGTTGAATTGTTTAATTGCTTAATTATTGTTATTTAATCCGTTTAGTTTGGTTTGCTTTCAGGGGTTGGGTGGGTGTGGGAAGGAGGGATGGGATTTGAAGTGATTTTATTTGTTCTTATGTTTTGATATGTTGTACCCCACCCCGATTGCTTGGCAGAGGGGCGGGATATAAATAAAAAATTATTATTATTATTATTAGTATTATAAAAGAAGGTTAAGTTTATAGAGAAATATAATTAAACTACTCTTTGGTGACTAATGCAATCTAAAAATATATTTAAAAAATATCACAATTGGAAATGGTACTATCCATTTATTTTATTTTTATTTTTTGTTTAATAAGGGCTCCTCCATATATTATACTATAAATGTAATTGCACATGTCAGCACATGTACAATGGTCTATAAAACTATTCCCACCAGCCTCTACCCCCGCCTTTTTTAAGTCAACTGTTTTCTGAGGTTTGTGGTCATACTATTCTGAGTAATGCCAAGGTTTGGGGGTGGAGGACTGGCATTAGACAAGATACACTCAGTGGGCCTACTTCTTTCTTGCCACTGTTGCCTAATAATTTCTATTATCCCTCTGGGTCTAATTTATGGCACTGCAGTATTATCATGCTGAGAGCCAGCATGGTATAGTGGTTTGAGCCTTAGGATTGCTGTAAGTCATAAACTACTTGAATGCACAGAACAACAAATTACCATGCTTGTTTGAAACCCATGTCTCTATTCTATTTTCAACCTACTTTTCTATGTTCAGGGAATAAGCCCTTCAGAAACATGAATGGCATGGGGAATTCATTCTAAGGGAAACACTTCCCTTTGTAGCCTTAGCAATACTCTTCTGGTGATTGCTGCTGCCAGCCTGGCACATCAGGCCCAGAAACTCAAATATTTTATCAAAACACAAAGAAACCTAATATGAATAAAATAAAATGTTAGGAATTTAAGCCTAGACAATAGAGTGCCTAGGTAGTAGAATATAGTAGACAATAAAGTGCCTGTGTAGAAGAAACAAATGGAAAGTTTGAGCTTTTCTTTTAAAAATTTTTTAGGAGAGAATAAAATAAAAGGAAAACAGTAAACAGTAAAACAGATTACTGAAGACATGCCTAAGGAGTAAAAAGATATGGGCAGAGGAAAAGATAAGGTCATAGTGAGCCAGATGTGGCTGTGAAGTGATGTTTCTGTTTATGATGAGGAAAGGAGGAGTAAGAGAATGAATCTGAAAAGAAGAAAGCAGAAATTGAGGGATTCAATATATATTGAAATCCTATCTTTTCTTTATAATTTGCCTGATAGCTATTAAAGTCAAATAGGAAATTATTTGGGTCTAAGGTAAAAGTTTGCACACTATGTGTATGTGTTCAGTTTGCCTGGGATCATTCAAACAAGTTTATACTGACTCTTGAATGAATAGATTGAACCAATTTGGTTCTGGAGTATAAAGACATAATCTAAACTGATTAGAACAGAGCCAAAGATCTAGCAAAAATATATGGAAAAATAGTTTTTGCGATGACCTAATAAGGAAAATACCAAGGTAGTGTGATGTGAAAAAGGAGTAGGGTGCTGAGCTTTGCAATTTGGGACACAAATGTCATCAGTAACCTCAAATCCCAATTGGGAAAGATTTATGTAAAGTCACTGAAATTATGCAGTCAATTATCTCCTGCATCTCTTTGTATGTTTGCTAGATGCAGCTGTCTGTAGGAGATAGGTGAAATTGTGGTGAGGGTTTGAGGGTTTGTTGATTTGCCTTTTTTCATTTTCCACTTTTTTGTGTTGCTGAATAGCTTCAGGGGTAGGCAACCTTTCCCCTTTAAGGGCCAAGGGACTTCAGCTCCAAGAAGCCTCAGCCATGTTGGCCAATAGCCCTATTTTAATTTTTTGGTGTCATTCATTTTGAAAAATTATCTCACTAGTTCTTCCACCTTTTGTATCTATGTACATTTTTGGTCTGCCAACCAATACATTTAATTATTTCACAATGCACTACTACCATTATCACTACTACCACTACTGTCACTACTACTACTACTACTGCAATTTGAATTCATATTCTGAAGCAATTGAAACACTCAATTTATTGCCCCCACATTTAATTAGTTGAGGGTGCATGTACACTGTGGCTCCATCCTACAGAATCCTGGGATCTGTAGTTTTGTGAGGCGCCAGACTCTTTGGCAGAGAAGGCTGAATACCTTGTAAGTCCCAGGTTTCCACAGGATGGAGCTACAGCACATAAAAGTGTGGCAAACTACATTATTTCTACATTGTAGATGCACCCTTAATCAATCATGTGATATCTCTGTTGAAGTAATGAAAATCCACATAATGCTGGTAAGGATGGAGGGAGGCAGTAAGACTTGTAAGGATTCAGGGTCGTGGCAGTGAATAAAAGTCTATTTCCACTGCAAGGAGGGCTCTACTTGATCCTTAAGATGCAACAGCAGCAGACTATGAGATAAGCAACCTGAGACAGAAGACAGGTGATCTTGGTCACCACATTAAAGGTAGAACACTGAGTGTGCCACTTTGAGGTTGGAGCAGATTCTAGGAATGCTATCTATCTTCACCGTAGACAATAAAATAGCAAGGATAAATGGCCCAAGCTTTACAACACCAAGTCAGTGTTGCTCAGAATAGGATGAGAAAGCAGGAACCATAGGGTAGGGATAAGAAGTGCAGTTTCTCCTGGTAGAGGCAATTCACATTCTTTACTCTCTGCTACAAGCAAAAAACATTAGGCAGGCAAATATGGAAGAGATGAGATTGGAGGCTGTGAGGATGTTTCCAGTGCCAGCTCATATCATTTTCCTTTGCAGACTGCCAGAAATAGTGCAAATTGAGTCCACTTTAACTGCCCTGACTCAGTGCTAGGGAATCATGGGAAATGTAGTTTATTGTGGCACCAGAGCTCTCTGATAGAGAAAGCTCAATGTCTGAGAAAAATAAAATGCAATTCCCATGATTCCTTAGCACTGAGCCAGGGCATTTAAAGTGGACCCAATTTGCACTATTTCTAGCAGTCTGCACAGGTGTGACAAGGGGGAACAGGGGCATTATCAGGGCTATTTAAATAGATGTTTTTTTAAAAAAAATCCTCTTCTTACCCCCTTTCTTCTGTTGAGTCACTGAATTCCATAAGTTTGCCTGCCAGTAGAATAAAGCAAAGTCATTCTCTTCTCTAGCAAATTGTTATTTGATGATGATGACCATCATATATAATATTTAGTTAAATTTCATCAGACACAGCCGAGTAATACTTTATGTCTGCCACCCTGATGCAACAAGAGAGAAGCTTCTGAAGATAAATGATTTGCCTCTTTGCCTGCCTGTCTGCTCTTGCAAAACATTACTCCTGCCCATCTACCTTTCCTCTTCTTTGGAAGCATTTGGAGAGATAAAACATTGGTGGTGCCTAGCACAAGGGCCCTGAAACAACCTGTCTTAAATTTGGCTGGGGCAATCCCTCTTTAGGTGTACCAAGTCTCTAATTTTCATCCAGATAAGTGAAAACAAAGAAACAAACAAGTTACAGTACATTCATTTGGTTGTCCAGTGCAAGTGAAGAGAAATCAAGGTTTTTGAATCTCAGTTTGGATTTAGGGTGTGGATTGGACCAGATTGGGATTGATTCAGACAAAACTGATTCTAGACCCAAATCACTGGGTTGGACTTCAAACTGAAATCAGAAACCCTATGCACAATCCCAGAGAGAACAAAATGGAAGTTGCACTGGTTCTCTCTTATAACATTGTACATTATTCTTTATTGCAATAAATAATTGTTATTACTACACAAATAATAATAAAAGAATTAGGTCTAATATTATGGAATATATTAGACTATAGTCCAAACACACTTCAATACAAAAATCTTCTCAGGACATCACAAAAGAAGGTGAAGCAAGTGGAAGACATTCTCTAACTCAGGGCCTAAATAGACTGCCAGAAATAATCCAGCTTGAGACCACTTTAACTGTCCTGGCTCAAAGCTAGGGAATCATGGGAATTGTACTTTTTTCTGAGACATTGAGCCTTCTCTGTCAGAGAGCTCTGGTGCCACAATAAACTACAGTTCCCATGATTCTAGAGCACTGAGCCAAGGCAGTTAAAGTGGTCTCAAGATGGATTATTTCTGGCAGTCTATTCAGGCCCTGAGTATCTTCCAAGTGGTGCCTCTAGATGTTTTAGGCTACTACGAGCCCTCACTATTGGGATCTTTGTTGGGTCTGATGGGAGCTGCAGGCCACAACATTTGAGGGCAACAGTTGGAGAAAGGAACTCTATCTCTTTGATAATGTCACTGTTTGGATTGCATGAAGGACAACTGAATGGGCAGCAGCAACAAAGAGGAAAAGAAAGAATGGTCCAGGGCTGCAAGGTAGAGTTCACCTACTCTTGAAACCCTCACTGCTACCTTGCTTCATTATTTCCTGACAATGTTTATTTGAAACTCTGACTATGACACAATATATGAAGAGTTGATATAACAAACTATCCTGTGTTTCATGGTGTACTCAAACCAGTGTTCCCATATCTTAACTGCTGCACAGAGGAGGTACCAGCCATATTGCATTCCATCACCCATTCTGCCCTATATTCTTCATTGCTATGCTCCACAGTTTCTCACAGAAAGAGCTGCACATTTATGAGATATAAGCATTTTCAAAACTGGTTCAGACAATAGTCCCTCTATGTCTCCTCCTAAGCACTGTCTCTTTCCTTGTATCTAATTACTGATTATTTACCCTTAGTCTGTTGCTTGTATTATGTGGTGATTTAAGCATAGAGGCCAGGGTTCAAATCCGCATTTGGCTATGGAAACCACTGGTTGACCTTGCTCTCTCAGCCACAGAGGATGGCAATGGCAAAGACAAACCCCCTCTGAACAAACCTTGCCAGCTAGGGTCAGCATAAGTTGGAAATGACTTGAAGACATACAACAAGTCTATTGAAGTTACATTATTCCACCATTCAAAAAGAGAGCATATTAATTTTACATGTTCATTTTTAGTAATGACAATACTAATCCAAAGTTCAAGGTGTTCTGGATAAGAGGCCAGTGAAGCAGTCTTTCCTTTTGCTTGTCAAATCTAGTGTTGAGTGGATTGGAGAGGTCAAAACAGTCTGTAGGGAAAGGATAACTACTACAGTAGTAGGTTTCCCATTATGCTCTATTTAGCACAGGCATTGTTCTTTGTCTCTTACTTGAAATAAAGAAAACAGGCTTTCTGAACACCCCTCCCCCAAAAAAGGACAATTGGGCCCAAAACAGATAGGCCAAAAGGACTATGGTGGGACAGCTGAAGCAGCGTTCACATCAGGGTTGTGGTGACCGTATACATCTGGCCCGATCTGGGCCACTGCCATGGTCCTGAACTGGGCTGCCAAAAAGGAGCAGATTTTTCTTTTCAGAAGATGTGGTGTTGGTTCAGTTTCTGCCTGCATTTGGGGTGTGTGCCATCTAAACTCTACGCCCCGAACACAGCTGGAAACCGCATCATTTCGACCATCTGTTTCAGGTCACAGTCTTACAGTAAAACATGGTGAAAGGCATGTCTGTGTATACAGTCAAATCGGATATTTCTTATAGAGTGCTCCCAACCAATGTTTTCTTTCTTAACAGTTGTAGGGTGAGGGGCACTATGGGGAAGGAGACAAAAGTGGTGAAAAAACACAGGAAGGTTACAACATGAAGATGATGGTATGTGAAACTCCTCCCTGACCCTTAAAATTCTATAGACAAGGCAGGACAGCTGCATAGAAAATCTTTATCTAGAATCACCCCCATATTGTTGTGTTGATCTGATTTAGATCTTAATGAACCAGTAAAGCGTGAGTGGGAAAATGCCATGGAACCCTCACTGACCTATCCAGGGGACAATGGAGGGCCAAACACTCCTTCCATGGTCTGCCCGTTAGATACATTTATTTATTCATTCCCTAGAAACTCTCTAGGGAATAGCAGCCAATAGCTCATGGACCAGCAGAAGTCCATGGACCACCAATTTGACTAGCACTGGTTTAGCTACCTATTTAATTAGTGCGAACATGCAGGGGTAGCTGTGTTGGCCATTTAGCAAATTCAAACAAAAATCCATCAATGATACCTTTATTGGCCAACCAAAATGGACAATATACTTGTTGCAAACTTTCAAAGCTCAAAAGGTCACAAACATCATTACATTTCCCACATTGGTCCTTCCTTTCTGGATCCTGAACCAGATTTGAGGGATTTGTGTTTTGTTACTGAGGAAACTGACTCCTTGCCTATATCTTTATTCCACAACAATTTAACAATGAGTTCCTAAGCATAGCTGAGCACATGGGACTTTAGGGAAAGAGGGAGGTCAGAGGGTCTTATACCTTATAAACAAATGAGAGCTTCTAAAAAAAAATGCATCATGAAAGCATTTCCCCAGTCTGACCTGCAATAAAGACTTGTATGAACTTTCTTTTGAAATGGTGAACAAGTTTCTGAAAATGTGTGAAAAACCTCTCTGCATGACTGACAAACATGGCTTTCTCCAGGCTGTCCAGAACATATAAGGTGTCTGAAATGGAGCAGTATGAAATTATTTTGTTTTCAAAAATTCTGGAAACTTTAGATTACACATCTCTCTAAGCAAGTGCAGACTGAACTGATATTTCTCAGAAAATATTGTTCTGGGGAAAGTGTAAGTTTTCGTTTCCTTATCTCTCTACAAAAAGAAAGCAATTTGTAGAATTATATCTGAATATTACCCAACAACCTTTTGTGATGGCCACCATTCCCCTAACACAAGTGCCATGGAATGACATTGGGACATCTTGTTTTATCCTTTTTGTAAGTCATCTTGGGAGAAAGTTGTAATATAAACAGAAATACAAGAATATAAATAGAAAAACACTGCTGGATGCAGTGGTCCAAGTGGTTTTAGACGCTGACTCTGTTGATTGCAAGATAACAGGTTGGCAGTTCAAGGCCCAGGTGCTTCATGATGGGGTGAGCTCCTGTCACTAGTCCCAGCTTCTGTCAACCTAGCAGTTCAAAAGCATGCAAATGCAAGTATATAAATAGGTACCACTTCGGTGGGAAGGTAAACAGAATTCTGTGCAACAATGCTGGCCACATGATCACAGAATAGTCTCTGACAATGCTGGCTCTTCAGCTTAGGAACGGAGATGAGCACCACCCTCTACAGTCAGACACGACTTGACAACCTTGACAATGGGGAATACCTTTACCTTTACAATACATGTCTTCTAGCAACATGTCCAAACTACAGCAATCTCAATTCTTTTAGGGAGAGTTCAGTCTTGATTTGCTCTAGGATGCATTTATTTGTCTTTTTATCAATCCACAGTATCCACAGAACTCTTCTCTAGTACCACATCTCAAATGAGTTAATTTTCTTCCTATTAGCTTTCTTCCAGCTCAGACAACCTTATACAGAAATCAAAAATATGATAGCACGGATCATCCTAACTCTAGTATTTAATTATATATTTTGACACTTCACAATCTTGTCTAATTTCTTCATATCTGCCCCTCCAAGTTCTAGTCTTTTGATTTCTTGACTGCAGTGTCCCCATTCTAATTAATGACTGGACCAAGGTATGGTTTCAATGTTATTCTTGTCTGCTTTAAAATTACGTAAATCATCTGTGTCATTATTTTTGTTTTCTTAAGTTTCAACTGTAAAGCTGCTTTTGCATTTTCTTCCTTGACTTCAATAATCGTTCCAAGTCTTTGCTATTTTCTGCAAGTAGTATGATGCCATCTACATAACTTAAATTCCTTCCTCCGAGTACAACCTGCTTTACGTATGATATGTTCACCATACAAATTCTCTGTAGCCTGGAGAAGATCTATTGGTATGACATCTGTTATTGGTGATTTATTTCTTCCAAGTGGGCTCATCTTCAAATGATTCCTCCTTGAATGAACAGGTCATCCTTTCATCATTTTCATATAGTTTTTCAGTGTATTGTTTCTGTCACACCCATAATTGATGCTGCCTGCTAGCTGTGTGGCATATTTTTTGTTAACTGCCCTTGAGTCGATTTCAACTCATGGTGACCCTATGGATGAGACATCTCCGAGACCCTCTGTCCTTCACTGCTCTGTTTAATTCTTGCAACCCCATACCCATGACCTCCTTAATAGAGTCCATCCATCTAGCATGTGGTCTTCCTCTCTTCCTACTTCCCTCCACCTTCCCCACCAGTATTGTTTTTTCCAGAGTCCTTTCTTCTCATAATGTGTCTGAAGTATGACAGTCTCAGTTGGTCATCTTGACTTCAGGGGAGGTTTCCAGTTTGATCTGCTCAGAAAATCAGCATGTGCTTTATAGACTACAGCAAAGCCTTTGACTGCATAGATCATGAAAGGCTATGGAATGCCCTGAAAGACACGGATGTGCCAACACATCTGACAGTCCTGATGAGGAATCTGTACTCAGGACAAGAGACTACTGTCAGAACAGAACATGGAGAAAAAGAATCTTTCCCAGTTGGCAAAGGGGTCAGACTAGGCTGCATCCTTTCACCCTATCTGTTCAACTCGTATGCAGAACATAATATAAGAAAAGCAGGCTTGGACACAGAAGAAGAAGGAATGAAAATAGGAGGAAGGAATATTAACAATCTGAGATATGCAGATGGCACCATAATACTAGCAGAAAACCTCACAGACCTGAAACACCTACTAGGGAAGATCAAAGAAGAAAGTGCAAAGGCAGGCTTAATGCTGAACATAAAGAAAACAAAAATAATGACCACCGAGGACCTTCACAAGTTCAACCTAGACCAGGGGTCGGCAAGTTTTTCTTACCTGGGGCCGGTCCGCTGGCCTCCAGGTCTTCTGTGGGACGAGGGTGGGGGGGGGGAATGTTTTCCATTGCTTGGAAAACAAAATGGCGGCCACGATGTGCGCGGCGGAGTTGCGGCAGCAGTGCGTGCAGTGGCAGTGGGGGCGGCCGGTCCAAAGGCCTCAGGGGGCTGAACCCAGCCTGCAGGCCGTAGGTTGCCGACCCCTGACCTAGACAATGAAGAAATAGAAATAGTAAAAGAATTCTCATGCCTGGGATCAAGCATTGATAGAAATGGGGACTACAGTCAGGAAATCAGAAGAAGACTAAGAATGGGGAGGGTGGTTATGAAAGAACTAGAGAAGATTCTAAAATGCAAAGATATACAACTCAGCACCAAAGTTAGAATCATACAAACCAATGTATTCCCTATTACCATGTATGGATGTGAGAGCTGGACAGTTAAGAAAGACGATAGGGAGAAAATCAATTCCTTTGAGATGTGGAGCTGGAGAAGAGTGCTGAGGATCCCATAGACATCCTTATAATTTATTTTTCTCCTAATGAAATTCTAAGAATGAACATTGCCGCAAAATTCTTCCTTGCCCATTGGCAGAAAACCTTGAGAGGCCATTTGCTAAATACAGCCAGCCCTTCATATTCATAGACTTGGCATCCAAAAACCAAACCTTGATTTCATCATTTGATATACAGGACACCATTTTACTAAGCCATTGTATATAATGGGACTGGTGAAGCTACAGATTTTAGCATCCTGGAGCCAAACCCCAGTGGATACCAAGGGCCCACTGTATGTAAATAAATAAACAAACAAACAAAAAATCCTTCCATTTATATATGACTTAGCTTTTGCTTTCTAAAAATGGATCTAGCTGTATCATGTCTTAGTAAATGCTGCACTTTTTGCCTGCAACAAAAACAATGTTGCTTTTAGCAATATATATTTGTAAAGATATATTTGTAAAGCAATATATATTTGTAAAGATTTGTAAAGATATATAATTGTAAAGATAGTGTAACACTGAACTTGCCTAGAGCACATTGAGATTTATATCTCATAAAAATAATAAGGAAAACAATAGTGAAAACACTTAATTCTTCTTATTCTTCTTCTGTCCTGGCATCTTCTTGTTCTGGCAACAAAAGAGTGAAATTCTAACCAGGACAGTAAAACTGTGACTTTTGGAATTGGATCTCTACAGCCAGTGTGGAATGGGTTCCTACTATAAAGTTCATATACTCTGCTTTTTCCCTTTAATGTTATAGCCATTATTCAGTGTATTTTCATTCTTCTGAATGCTTGTGTGTTGTCATATTGGAATTTACAATCTCTCTAGGAAGTGCTAACAGAGCTCTCAGGGCCTGCCATTACTGACAACAAGCCTTACAAATTCCTCCAGCAGTAAGCTCTATGTTTACTGCTGATAATTCTTAAGGGAGCCACAGCAGCATACATAACTGCAATGACAAATTCTACAACCACACTGGGGCATCTTATAAATCCTATTGGATTGCTAATGCCAGTTCAATAACAGGGATGAAACAAATAAAACATGGAATTAGAACTTTGACTGAATCTATATACAATTTGATCTTCTCTGGACTCCTCTTGATTGCTAAAACTTTTCACATAATACTGGAAAGGTTTTCTACCCAGAAAATGTACAATGTGAGGTTCTTACATTTAACAAGGTGTGTGTGCGTAATATAATATAAACAATGTAAGTGTAAGAAAAATAAAATAAATTAAAGGAAAATTGATAAGCAGAAAATGACTGTGACGATTTTTTCACAGAACAGCTTGAGATGTAAGAAATGAGTATGATCCTGTACTGTTAGAGAAAGAGAGAGAGAGAAGGATATACTGGCAAGTAATGATAAGGCAGCCAGGTTTATTCCTGTCTTCTCATAAAGTACAGAGTAAAATACAGAGACCACACCCAAAGTACAAGCAAATAAACAGGTTTATTTGGAGTTTGCAATGTGAGTTAATCAATGCCAAGACTCATCAGAACCAGGGTGACCAGATGTCTTCCTTTTCTAGGACATGTCCTACATTTCAACCTTCTGTCCACAAGGAATTTCAAAATGTCTTCCATCCTGAACATAACTAAAAACCATGAATTTACATTTATATTAGTATTTTTAGCTTTAATGTCATGCCCTATGTTTTTATTGAATATCCTACATTTTGTGGTACCTTGTTCTCCTTTGTGGTTATGAAATCTGGTCATCATAATCACAACTCAATCTTGGAACTTAATTTTTTAATTTATTTTTTTTAAAAAGTAAATTGAGTATTTAAGAGTCTCTAAGCATATGGGACTACAGAAGATGAATGTCCTTTTGACAGAGTGAGGTTTCCAGAGAGACTTTAACCTTAAAGTTTATTCCCCTCCCCACCAAAAATTAACCACACATTTATAAAATTTTGAATTGGATATCCATCTTGATGCAACCCCCCATATGAGGGGCATGACTAGCATTACCATTAGAATGAGGTGGACATAACAGACAGCTGATACTCAGAGGCAGAAGCCAACTGGGTGACCTTAGGCAAGTCACACATATTCAGCCTCAGAATCCCAGACTTAGGAGTTTATCACACGGGGGAAATCCCATGTGGAAACAGGGCTTTAAATTGGGGAAAAACCGCAAAAGTGGTTAGATTTTCAGACAACATCGTCGTTAAAATGGGGTTCACCCGAAAGGAAAGTAGTCTGAAACTGCTTCTTTTTACTTTCGGAAAATCCCAAAAATAAAAAGAAGCAGTTTCTGACTACTTTCCGTTCGAGTTAACCCCATTTTAACGACGACGTTGTCTGAAAATCTAACCACTTTTGTGGGTTTTTTCCAATTTAAAGCCCTGTTTCCACATGGGATTTCCCCCATGTGATAAACTCCTTAGGGTCACCATTAATTGGAAATGACTTGAAGGTACACAACAGCAACACCAAACAGGTGCATACGGATCTGAATCAGTTTTCAAGGGAGTTTTCTTATAAAGCTGATGAATATATACCCAAGGTTTACCTTGAGGAAATGCAGATGGGGCAAAAGAAGTGGCCAGAAGCAGCTCCCATCTTGATAGGTGCAGGACCATGGCGACTGCACAGTCCCAGTCCTGAATGGGACACCAGCAAAGAGCACACTTTCCCTGCTCCTTCTTGTGCCAGCTTTTCCCAGCCAGGCATGCTCTTTGCACTTCTTCCAGTCACTCTGGGGGCATGCGTTGTCTGCAAGCCTCCACCCCATAGGGGCCAGAAGCCACTCTTTCCTGACTATCTGTTTTGGGACTTTAATTGCTTTTATATACTTTTTGTTAGAGATCTGTTTTGAGCATATGAGAAAGGAACAGGAGACCTTGTAGTCTAATACTGAACTGATTAGTTTATGAAGTAACATAATATTAGGAACTGTCACTGTTCACATATTACAAATATCCATTAAGTAACATGTGAAAATGATGTGTATACTACTTATTTACTTGTGTTTCTGAGCAAGGGTTTAGTTCCAATAAGGGTTTAACCCAATAAGAACTCTCCCTTCCACCATTAAATTTTTCTTTAGTCTCCAAATTTCTAGCACTGCAGTAATTTATACGTTCAGTTGAACATTTAGAGATACAGTTTAGGCATTTAGAGGGGCAGGCAAAGGAACCAAGGGAATGAAAACATAGCAAATATAAGAGTCCTAGGTAGGAACGATTTTCACCATCTCTTGCAACATGCAAATCACCTTTTAATAAATAGTCCATCAATTCTTCTAACTGTACCAGTGAGGCAGGTTAATTCCCAATCTAGGTTTACTATCAAAGAATTTAATTTCAGCAAGCTCAAACTACTTTAATACACAAAAATGGCCAGCATCATGCATTTGTTATCACATCCAATGCATATATTTAAAAAGCCACAATCAAAGGTTAGAGTCAGAGCTCCTAACACAACCAATCAAAATGCATTGTTTAACTTACTGTCATTCTTAACAGACTTTGTAGCAGGAAAAAGATGGAACAAAACACTTGAGGGTTACAAATGGCAGACAGCAATGCACTGAGCCCCTGTAACATTGTTTGAAAGGCAAGGTGATTACACAACGAATATCTCATCTAGTAACTGCCACACAAGCAGTGTGAATGAAGGAAGCTATCACACTTTAAAAAAAAAAAAAAAAAAAGCTTTCTTCAAAAACTGGAAGCAAGTCCTATTTCTAAATTTAAAAGAACAGGTCATATGTCTAAATCACATAACAGCATTTCTATAATTCAACCCATATCAGGAATTAATATTGATTAAATTAAACTTCTTTGACACATCACAAAACTCGTGAGAAAATGTGCACATTACCCCCAAAATTCACAACTTTGCAAGACAAAGAAAGAAATAAAGTGTGGACAAAAGAAAGCACATATTTTAAAATGGGAATAACTAAAATGTATGTAATAGACAGAGAAAGCAAAAACATGTTTTTTTGAAGGGGGCAACTTGTGTAAATTATGTGAATATGCAAATAAATGAGAAAATGAGGAATAATGCTATAAAACTGTTTGATTTTCTGTGGGAAGAAATTACAAAGGTTTTACAATCCAACACAAATTTAAAAGAGGGAGCAGAATGAATTGCAGGTAGGATTTTCTTTTTTCTTTTTTTTTGGGGGGGGGTGGAAACTCAGCCAATTTTCTTATCCCTCCATCAAACTCAAGTTAACTTCTGAATAATCATGCAAAAGACTACACTTCAAATAATCCATAATAATTTTATCCTTTGTTTTGTAAATGTTGCTTCTGGTGTTTTTGACTAGCACTCTGTTATTTTTGAACTGCCTTCATAACACAGAACTACTTCAAATTTTAAAGAAGTGATTGGTTTTGTATTATGCCATAAATTAAGGTTTCATCTACCAAAGGATTACCAAAGGCATTTTGATACCTGAAGCAGAGAATAAATTATGCTACCATCTCAAATCAAAGTGCATTACCCAAGATTAGCCAAGTTATTTTAACCCCTGAGGCAGAAAATCACACAGGTACCCCTCCCCTTCCCTACAGTAAAAACACAACATAGCCTCCAAGATTTCACTGATAAACCTGGGACATATGTGGCTAAGCAACAACAGAGTATTGTCAAGATGGACAGGATGCTTACCTGTAACAGTATTTCATCAAGTGGTCATCTGCGAATTCACACAAACGGGTTATTCTGCGCATGCGCAGCAAACTTTGGAACCTTCTTAGAGCTTTTAGAAGCATTTTGGCAGTAGCCCTGTCCACTCTCCAACTGCCTTATTGGCCAGTTTCCTGCCTAAACCCTGAGTTCTACGGATGCCAAAGCAGCAACCCAGGATCAAAGGAGAGGCAGGGCACCATTCTGAGGGGAGGATGGGCAGGATTTGTGTGAATTCGCAGATGACCAATTGAAGAAATACTATTATAGGTAAGCAACCTGTCCTTCTTCATGATCTCTGCGAATCACACAAATGAGTTAATCATGTTGAATATTTGGATGTGATGTGCAGTACAGCAGAGCTTAGAAAGTAGCTTCCTCCATCAGCTTCCTCCATGCTAAAAGCATGCAGACACATCTTGTAGGTCTAAAGTAGAGCTTTATTGTTCGATAAAGTAAAAAAAAAGAAAAGAAAAGAAAACATACAATCCACTATAGGATCACATCTTGCCGATGTTGTTGTAGAATAGAAAAGTTACAGATCCAGGAGTTAAAGTTACAGTGTAAAAGTTAGTGTTAGTCACAAACACACTGTTTGCATATATAAACAGAAGAGAACAAAGAAACTCTTGGCCTTTCCCATACTCCAACTTCTGGGTGTTAACCTTATGCTGATTGCCTGGATGATGAGCTTTAACCCAGCCTCTAGCTGTATGTCATCCCCCATGTGACTTCCTTCCCATGAGCTCATATGTTTATGTGTTGCCTATCTATTCCCAGGCTCAAACTGTGTTTATGTTTTTCTGCCCTGTGAGCACATATTTTGACTTCTAAACCACCTGCTGTCAAGTTCTCTTTGTTTTGAATAGACACTGTTCCCATAGGAAATTCCACACACACATCTCTACATTTCTCCTTTGACTGTATAACCCATCTATATTCTAAAAAATCAGACTGACAAGCTTAGGTCAGTGGAGGAGGGAGTGCCATGCCACATAAGACGGCACATTGTCTCAAACAAAATCACCCTTTGCGAGTCTGAGCCCCAGGCATGTAAATATAGAGGCAAATAGTTCCGCCCTAATATGACTCTACATGAGTCAAGCTGAAATTCCAATACCAAGACATAGTGGAAACAGTCACCAATGCAGGTGAGAACATGCACAATGGCAGAGAAAAATAGGCTTGCCAGCTAACTCATACGTTGCACAGTCTGTTGATAGACCTTGATGGTCTGTGATAACAAGCCAGATGTATGGCTAGGGTCAAGGAAGAATCTCTGACTTTGACAGCACAGGTTTGTTGGCAATGGAAATTATGCCAAAGCTATCCAGTAGGTAGCGAAAGAAGTTCACTACTGCAGGTGGACAAACGCAACAAGAAGGAAGTTATACAGACTCTGTCTGATCCAGGTGATGAATGGAAATCAATGGGAAGGGCAACAGACTTGCAACAATGTGAGGCTGCCCAGGCCGTGACATTGGCAATCAGGAAAAAAGGGAGTTTACCAAACCCTCAAATTAAAGATGTATAAAAGGGAATCTTTCAAGTGGAAAAAGGGCAGTGACCTGATAAAGCCTCTAAGTCATTGTTTGAAGATTATGGCATCAACAGACCACACTTAGCACACTAAACAATCTAGGGTTAAGTGTTCAATAGACCATCTATGCTCAGCAAAGAGATGGTTGGGCATCACCAGCAAAAGAGGCAGAAAACAAGTGCCTGCACCACAAATGGGCAGTAGGGTGTCTGGATAGACCATTTGTACAGAGAGAACCTAATGGCATTGAACTGGAGAAGCTCCAGTAACAATTTGTGGAATAGTGGTGGACATCAGAGAAGAGGAATAGTACCTCATATAGTCATAGCAAAGACACTGACAACAGGGACAGTGAGAATATCACAATATCCAATTTTTATGACCCACAAGATGTGCTGTGTTTGAACATAATGTTTCAGGCTATCAGCATGAAACATGCAGTTCTTGGTGAAAATTCCACAGAAAAAAACAGTGACTTGTGTGATAACTAGAAGACTAGTCATAGCATTATAAAAGTAAAGGGATTTTACACTAAGTAGAAAGAGATCCCTGTGGGAATGTTATCCCATCCCATGATGTCCTGCAGAGGTTGTTTCAAGGATAACATGACTTGGCAGGAATGGTGAGAACTGATAAGCAACAGTCTAGCATGAGCAATATGGTGTCGACTTGTCATCAAAGGGTCATAAGAGAAGAATTTTAGAACAGGGGAGCTGGAATAGAACTTAAGAGCCCCCAGTCCAGCTCATAGTCAGGAGTGAAACCCTTTATCGTATAAATATTGGGTGCTTGATGAAGCATGAAGTGCGCTATGATACGGCACAGTAACGGGGGTAGCACAGGCTTCCCTGTATGGAGAGAGAAGACCCAGGATGTTTGCAGTGCATAGTTAGCCTAGGCAGGGTTGCAGGTGGAGACCTGAAATGTCACCACCTCACCAGAATGACGCCCTGAGACAGAGGCCCGGAAGAACCAGATGTTATAACATCAGTCAGCCTGGAGAAATGGGACAAGTATGTATGTCCCAAGATCATGAAGTGTCCACAGGAGTGGACAAATCTGTGAAATGGAGGCTCGAATTGGAGAGATGTCCCCAGAGGGCGTTCCTGCCCAGGACGACAAATAGGAAAGAACTGATGCAGTTGCCATCTGAATCAGGCCCAAGAAGATTGTACTGAAATTGGCGGTCAGTATATGAGATGAGCTCATCCCAGGTAGAGACCAAACAGTAGTTTGTCACATGTTTCATAGATGTGAGTGGCACCGACAAGAACCCCTTGGAAGAGGTGTGTGTATGGGGCATAAACTTATATTCCTCGTTATATGCAGTGGGCCTTTGTCACATGTTTCATAGATGTGAGTGGCACCGACAAGAACCCCTTGGAAGAGGTGTGTGTATGGGGCATAAACTTATATTCCTCGTTATATGCAGTGGGCCTTGGAAAAAAGACATCAACTGCTTTCACTGACACTTGCACAGGGGAACTGAAAACATTCCTCTGACATGGAGGGAACAACTACATTCTGAATGCCACCAATAGGGAAGAACAAAGGCAATAATGCCAGTCTGAAAAAATGGGGATAGTAATGGTATTGATCCCAGTACAGGAAGACCAAGCACATCCCATCTGTATCAAGTGAGTGATACAAGAATATTGCTTGGCATTAGAGGATGAGTGATGGTACCAAAGCCCCCCATGGGGGGAACAAGATGATTCCAATCGTGCTAATACCAAGCGCATAATGGTATCCTCCAATCCTGTGATGAGTGGAGGACTGTTCATATCGAGAGTGCTCTGGTGAACAGAGACAAAAGTACATCCTAATAATAATAATAATAATAATAATAATAATTTTTATTTATAGCCCGCCCCTCTGCTAGGCAATCGGGGCAGATTACAGCATAATTAAAACATAAAGAGTTAAAAACAGACAATCCCAATCTCCTAACCCTCCCACCCCGTAAAATTGAATTAAACTAATATTCTATTAAACACCATATATAAACTTTAAAACAATATAAACAACAAGGCAGCGGACACCATTTGAAACAATAAATCGAGGCGGCTTGCCAGGCTTCTCATGTCCGGGAAGTTATTCCAGGAAGGCCTGCCGGAAGAGATCCGTCTTTACCGCTTTCTTAAAAGCAGCAAACGTAGTAATAAGACGGATCTCGTCCAGCAGGCCATTCCATAGCCTGGGAGCAGTCGCGGAGAAAGTCCTCTGGGAGGTCTGCGATAGCCTGGTCTTCATGGGTTGGAGCAGGTTCCTCCCAGAGGACCGCAGGGTACGAGGGGGCTCATATGGGAAGAGGCGGTCCCTGAGATAAGATAGACCCAAGCCATGTAGGGCTTTAAAGGTCAAAACCAACACCTTGTACTGTGCCCGGAAACTAATTGGCAGCCAGTGGAGGGATTTAAGCACCAGTGTTATGTGCTCCCTCCTAGATGTACCAGTAATTAACCTGGCTGCCATATTTTGGACTAACTGCAGTTTCCAGGTTAAGTACAAGCATAAGATGTAACATGGGAATGGTGGTGCCCTCCTCCAACATGGAGAAAGCAACTTGTCTTCCCAATCAGCTATATAAGGACAGCCATGATATCAGGTCTTGACATGGAGGCAAATTTGATGCTGCATATCTGGCTGACTCTGCCATCCCTCAGTATCGAGGGAGGAACCTTAAATCCGGCTTGAATGCGAATGAATGGGAGGCAGAATGAGGAATGCAATTGTAGACATCAGTATAGAGGCAATAATCATAGCCTCGAATCTGACTGAGTGTGTGCCAGGGTGACCATAGCTCGGGGCTGAATGAGTGATTATTGGTAGCATCCTGAGGGATGAATTGTAGGAGCTGCAATGAGCCTCAAAAAGGAGGGACAAGCATGGCTCCAAAATTGTCAGAGTAGTGGCTCTCGGTACAGAGGGAAATGCTATGGTCCCAAATCAGGGAGAGCATGAGCCAGTATTGTACCTCGGTATAGAGGGAATAATCATGGTTCTAATTGAAAGCTTGATGGTAGTTGACCTCGGTATGGAGGGAGCAACCACAGCCTTGAATTCAAGCCAGATTGTGGCAACATCGTGATGCCAACCTGGCTACCACCCGATGGTTGGGGAAGGCACTATATAAAACCACTTGTGAGCTAATTAGTTTGATCTCGGAGAGTCAGGGACCGACGAAGATCAAAGTCGGGCATGAGTCAATCGGTATGACCCCAGAGAATCAGGGATTGACAAGGGTTGATATAGGACTGGCAGAAAATTGGTTTGATTCTGGAGATTCAGGGACCGATGAGGATTGATGCATGGCTGCAAGCCAATCGGTTTGACTCCATAGAGTCAGGGATCAATGAGGATCCACGCAGGGCTCCAAGCCAATCAGTTTGACCCCAGAGAGTCAGGGACCAGTGAGGATCAAAGTCAGGCTCCAAGCCAATCGGTTTGATCCCAGAGAGTCAGGGACCGAAGAGTATCGAATTCGGGCTGCAAGCCAATTGGTTTGACCCCGGAGGGTCAGAGACCAAGGAGTATCGAAGTTGGGCTGCAAGCCAATTGGTTTGACCCCAGAAAGTCAGGGACCGAGGAGTATCGAAGTCGGGCTGCAAGCCAATCAGTTTGACCTCAGAAAGTCAGGTACCGAGGAGTATCAAAGTTGGGCTGCAAGCCAATCGGTTTGACCCCAGAAAGTCAGGGATCGATGAGGATCGAAGTCGGACTCCAAACCAATCAATTTAACTCTGGGGAGTCAGGGACTGAAGAGGATCAAAGTCGGGCTCCAAGCCAATCAGTTTGACCCTGGAGGGTCAGGGACCAATCATGATCCACGTAGGGCTCCAAGTCAGTTGGTTTGACCCCAGAGAATCAGAGACCGATGATGATCCATGTAGGGCTCCAAGTCAGTCGGTTTGACCCCAGAGAGTCAGGGACTGATGGTGATCCATGTAAGGCTCCAAGCCAGTTGGTTTGACCCCGGTGGGTCAGAGTAAGCTCAAGTCCTCAGAAGGATGAGCCTTTGCCAAATGCTACAGCAAGGTGAATGGCCATTCAATAAATTCGACTTGGGAGTGAGGTGAGCTTTAGCCGTGTGACATAGAGGTGAGCAACCACATAAAAACTTCTTCTCAGAAACATGATGGACCTTAGCCGAGCACGAAGCAGGGCAAGCAGCCATAATATAGATAGATAGATAGATAGATAGATAGATAGATAGATAGATAGATATTTAGCAGTAAAAATGGCCTTAGAGCCTTTGTCAAGCACACCAGTGAGGCGGGTTTTAACAGTTTTCCTCCAGGAGTACTCTCCGAAAGAAAATTGTCTCTATTTTGGGTATAAAGCACACCAGAAGGGCGAATGGCCATTTTAAACAATTTTTTACCTCAGCGGTCATTGAAATAACTTCAGCTCAGAAATTAAAGTTGCATGTAAGACTGCGATTCTCACAGAAATCGTGGTGCTCCTCTTAAAATAAGAATGACGATGTTAAAAAAATACCACCAAAACGCAGCCTGATCCTGTCAAAAGGAAATTTTAAAGTGTGACAGGAAAATGAATCTCTGAAGAATTCTTTTAGATGCTGCTACTGTGGCGGATAAAAGGAACTGAGGGTTTAGGTGGGAAATCGGCCAATAAGGCAGTTGGAGAGTGGGTGGGGATACTACCAAAACGCTTCTAATAGCTCTAAGAAGGTTCCGAAGTTTGCTACAGAGACACAGAATAACCCATTTGTCTGATTCACAGAGACCACGAAGAAGAAGGTGAAAGTTATTAATGAGAAAGAACTCACAAGCAAGGAGAGTCTGAAGCAGCTTCATTTTGCTTGAATCAGCAATTGATGTAAGCGGAGGACAAAGGGGGAAAGTAGGAGGACGAGAAATAAACTGGGGCATTTTAAAAGAAAGATTTGTTTCTCCAAACAAACACATAGTTTCTTAGGTAGTTGTAAATCAATATTAGTAGACACAGTTGTGCACAGTAAGAGGACAGCTAGGCATTGTAGATTTAAATTTCCACAGAAGAATATTGACTTAAAGTGACTTCTGAAGGTTCTTGCCATGAACTATAATAATCACATTTTAACTATTAATTAATGTAAGACAAAACTTTGGTCTTTTCTAGAAGGAAGATCAAGCACATATGGAAGATTAATATGAACTTTATTGAACATGGAATAAGCTGTATGTAGCAGGAAGATGTTTTGCTTTCCTGTCAGTCCTAAGTTACCCAGGAAAAGAATTGCACAGAGAATGCACAGAGGAGTGTTTCATCTTTGTTCTGCATCTTTAATATAAAAGGAGAAGAGCACATTCTCTCAGTCCTCCAACTATTTCTTGTTCAGACTGTAGTCTCACTGATGTATCCCCATTGCACACTTGTGGTAGTTTGATATTGTCCAAGCCCACATTTTTGAGAGCTATATTTGCAGTTTGGCACTGAGTTTTGAATGTGAGCCTGTGCTTGAGTCAGGTTTACTATGGTTTCTAATAAGGCCCATGATTGGGTATAAAGAGCATACTTGGTTGAAATCTGTTATTTAATCCCACATTACTATCCTCCCACCAACTGTAATAAACTAATTTTCATACAGTGGAGAAGACACAAATGGATGAAGAACTACAGACCTTCCAGGTTTATACCTAGTAGTTTAACAGTACTTGGATATACAGAATTAATAACACTGTAATTAAGCAAATAATCTGGGGGCACATTCACACTAGCATTTTTGTATCGAGTAGATCCAGGGAGATTCAATGATGCAATAACAAATCAAAGTTCCCACTACGTTTACTCCAATCAAATCTCTCCATGGCAATTTAACCCTGTTCACATTACCATTTGTATCAATTTAAAATGGAGCCACCATTTTGATCATTCTCAAGGGTTTTTTTAAACTGCCAATCAAATGATGTGCAGCTACATCACATTGTTTGGGGGACACCCCCCCCCCCCCAGCCTTGGAGGATGACAATGGCAAGCTCCTCTGAAGATCCCTTGCCAAGAAACCCCCGCAATAAGTTCACCTTGGGGGGAGTCACATTTTCTCATCCTCAGAGGATGGCCTAACCCAACCCCAACCCCCCCCCCCCCCCCGTGGCAATCATGCAAAAGCAACAGTGGGCATAAGCTGTCCAAAAAGAAATAATTTTTAATCCATTCTTTCGAGTGCTCTGGGAATCAGCCATCAGTGGCGCAGATGAAGTAAATGGGACAAATTCACCTTCCTTCCCAGTCCCATGGAAAACCTTCCTCTCCTCCCCCCCCCCTCCTCAGCATCATATTTATCCCCCAGTCCATCCCAGTCCCATGGAAAACCTTCCTCTCCTCCTCCTCAGCACACTCTCTCAGCCAAGAAACCCCCACTGGTTTAAATATGGGATATAAATGCAATATAATATGTATGTAAGAGCTTTGTTTGCACCAATTTGGGAGTCTGTTGTGGTTTTATTTCTGAGGAAAGAGGGGAAAACAACCCCTAACTCCCACTGAAAGGTGTTTTTTTTTTTTTAATGTCAGTCAGATCATGTACTTTCGTCCTTCAAAATCAACCAGCTAAGCACAGCTTGGGGACAGCTTGTAGTAGCCCTGCGACAAAGTCCACATTTCAGTTCTCTTCAGGGAGTAGGGTGAAGGAGGGAGAACTTTCCAATGCTGTCCCCTGCTGAATTCTGTGAATACAAATTCTCTTAAAAATCTTAGAGATTGAAAAATAATATATAGTTAGTACAAAGGCAACTGCAAGTATGGAACATCTATCAAAGTTTCCTAACCCTAAGAGAAGATACTAGAGAGAGAACTCTCAGTGCTTGAGGTTTACTTGGTTCAGATATACAGATTTCTTGAAGTTGTAGGATTATTTTTTTCTTAAAAAGGATTGAGTTATCTATTATTCCCTTCTTCTAGAGTACAGCTGCAAGCAACTTTAAGGATTATCTCTCTACTTCATCTTGACTTCATGAGATATATATATATCAGGAACACTCATCTCCAGCTTTCCTTCAAAGGTTACTTTCCCTTCTTCCCTCCTGCCTTGACACTGTATTAAAGGACTGTGGAAAAAGAACCAGCTATCAAGATAGCCATATTTATGCTTACATTTTAGTAAAATCATATTGCAGTAAAAGTGATTTACTATCCTTCCCTTTGCCCCTGACTCATGTTTCAAACCACTCTCCTTTTATGTTGCTACAGGGACAAACCATTTCAAGAACAGTCCTAAGTAACTGGAGACTTATGGGATATATATATATATGCTCACACTGCAATCTGGAAGGACATACTTACTAACATGTTTACATAAACACAAGACCATCAAAGATGAAAACAAAATACATCTCTAGATAGTCATACAATCTATATATGGTAATTTTGGGAGTAATAATTCAGGATAAAATGTGGGGCTTATTGAATGAGGAAAAACACCAAGATAACACAAAAAGTTTGTTCACATATCTCACTTATTTCATGTCAGATTTGGGTAGAACAAACCTATCACCATCATTATGTCTTCAGATGTAAGGCTCACTAAGTACAATTGGACTTATTTCCAGATAAGGGTGTACCAGGTAGCAGCCCAACACTGTATTATATTAAGCAAATCAGTGGCTATAGAGTCCATGTAATGAAGCAGTCAATTTCTATGGCTGCAAGCCATAGCCCAATTATACCAGAGAAGCCTGGGTGACATTAATGGGATTATCCTACCATGAATGAGATATGGATTGTAGACTATGTTACAGATGTTAAGGAAAAAGCAACATGGGATATACAGTAATAGAAATAAAAATATGTATGTGAATGTCAAAGTGACTAAGCAGGAGCAATCAGGAAGATACACAGGTGAAAAAGATAATATAATTAAGAAGCCTTGAGAGCCAAGGACAAAGTTATAGAAGGTATATTGAGAACACCTGTGATAGATTGCAAACACCTGAGACTCATTAAGTGGTCAAGGTAAAGTGATGAAACACTTGGGCTGGTCTTAGGTATGGGATGATCTATGTGGACCAATCAAGATGTATGTACACACCCACTGGGTGGAAACTGACTGGTGGGTGGTGTCTAACAATGGCTATAAATTGCAATGTTTGCTAATGTACATTGTGGAGTAGTTTTGGAGATATTGTGAAGTGTAGAGATTGTGATTTGTAGGGCATATAGTATTTATGTATATAGTAGAATAAAGTAGATCTTTTATATAAGACTACTGAGTTGTCTGGTGTCTTGAGGGAAGATACAAGAGCCAGAGGAATCCTGGAGAAGTTTGAAGACATCTCAGGAAGAAGAGTGAGAAGGCTTGGAGAGTTTGTCAGGGTCTTCAGCCTATTCTCTGAAACTCTGCTGCTTGGGAAAGAAGCATCAACCACTGATCAAAGCTGGTCAGCTCTGTTGCATAACAAGGTGGTGAGTTAGAGCCAGAGGTGAAGAGCTACAACTCCCATCATCCCTGACAACAGAAGCAATTTTTTTGCTAATAAAACAATGGGCGTGTGAATATTTATTACCCAACACTCAATTTTTATCATGCCATTCCACCCAAAGTCCCTTCACAACTCTTTTAAGGTTTCCTCAGAATTGCCTCAATGAAAACAGTTACAGACACTGGCAACTCTACAGCAGACTGGGGAATCTGTGCTCAAAAATATAAGGTACAAAGAGAAAGAACTGATAGTCCTTATGATAAATATGCCTCTGCAAAACAAGAGACCCTGCAATGTGAATTGGACTTGATGTGGAAAAGATTGGTCCAAACACTGCAGTCAGTGTTAGGTGAGTTCCCCAAAATGCCCCCACAACCCCATCATTAGTCACCCAGTACCAACCTGGCCAGTTAACCCTGAGGCCACAGTTAGGACTACCACCCAGGAAAGGAGTGAGATGTGGGTAACACACAAAAATCAGATAGGGATAGAGGATCAGGAAGAAGATCAGGTGGTAAAAGAGCAGATTTATCTCCTAGATTACGGGTTTGGAAACCCACAGACAACTTACAGGGTGATAGCGGGACCCACAGAAGTAATCCATCTCAACCTCTGAAATGCAAAATGAAGGGGCCCCAAAAGAAAACAGGAGCGTAGAAGGGCAGGTTGCTTACCTGTAATGGTATTTCTTTGAGTGGTCATCTGCGAATTCACACAAATGGGTAATGTCTGCACCTGCGCAGCTAGCTCGGAAAGTTCTAGTATCACTAGGCAAATCTTAGATTGCAACTTTTTGGCAGTAGCTCTGCCCATCCCTATAAAGCCCCTGGCATTCCTGCTCTTTCTCCAGTTCCAAAACATACACCGCTCAGCAGCGACAGCAGGAATTAACCAACTGCAGGAGACGACTGAGGGGAGGATGGGCAGGATTTGTGTGAATTCGCAGATGACCACTCAAAGAAATACCGTTACAGGTAAGCAACCTATCCTTCTTCTTCATGGTCTCTGCAAATCACACAAATGGGTAGACTAACAAGCTTCGGTCAGTGGAGGAGGGAGTGTCCTGACACCAACTTGTAAATTTGAAACAAGATGAAATTTAATAACAGTAATAAACTGTAAACTTCAAACTGCAAATGCATTTTGGTGTCATTTAAACTAAGTTTAAGTATGCAATAAGACAGTGCAATTCAGTTAATGTAAACCAGAAAGTAACACTGCCCTCCCAAAAGAGGCCTCCTGTCTGGCCCTTGTGTCCAGTCTATAATGCTTTATAAAAGCCATTGGTTGGGACCAGACAGCAGCCTTGCAAACATCCTCTAAAGGCACCCCAGTCAAAAATGCAGAGGACGCAGCTACCGCCCTGGCTGAATGTGCATGCACCCAGCCCTGAGGGATCTTGCCTGCCAGTTCATAGCAAAGATGAATGGTTGATGACACCCATTTGGACAGTCTCTGGGGTGTAACAGGCAAGCTTTTCTTGGCCTCTGAATAGCACACAAACAATCTCTTGGAGCGCTTCGAACCCAAGGTCCTTTCCAAATAAAAGGCCAAGGCTCTCTGAACGTCTAAGGTGTGTAGTCTTTGTTCGATATCAGTAGCAGGGTTGGGGGCCAGGGTGGGCAGCACAATGTCCTAGTTTATGTGGAAAGCCGACACCACCTTGGGCAAAAAGGTGATGTCGGTACGGAGGACCACCTAGTCTTTGTGGAAACGGAGATATGTTTGATCCATCTGCAAGGCACAAAATTTGCCCACATGGTGAGCAGAGGTGATGGCTACCAAGAATGCTGTTTCCCATGTCAGCAATCTTAATTCTGTGGTCGCCAGAGGTTCAAAGGGTTTAGTGGAGAGATAGGAAAATACCAGGTCTAGGTTCCATGCCAAAGTCAGTACCGAAGATGGAGGGTGCAAATTATTCATTCCTCTGAGGAACCTCTTGACTAAAGAGTCTACGAAAAAGGAGGGTCTGCCTTCCAGTTGATAATGCGAACAAATGGCAGACAAATAACATTTAATAGATTAAGGCACAAACCTGATTACACCAAGAACATTAGAAATTCCAGGACTGTCAGTACTGAGACATGTGTGTGCTCCCCATCCTTCCATGGATGCATCCATTGTCAAGCTGATTTCTGGCTGAGGGACTAAAACGGACATCCTGGTGCAAACATTGGCGGATTCAAGCCACCAGCATAATGATGCGGCTACAGGTCTCGGAACCATGAGCCACCTGGATGGGGAGTCGTAAGCAGGATTGAAGACGGACAGGAACCAGGATTGTATTGGTCTCAAGTAGAGTCTTGCCCAGGGTGTAACTGAGGTCATTGATGCCAGATGACTGAGTGCCACCTGCACCTCGCAGACCTTGACACATCTGTGTTCGAGGCACAAATTGATGGCATTGGTTAAGGTCAAGAATCTGTCCTGTGGGAGGAAGGCCTTGGTTTGCTCCGAATCCAGGACAGCGCCAATGAACGGGAAGGAGTCAGGTTTGACTTGTCCCTGTTGACCATCAGCCTGAGGGAGTCTAATAGAGAGAAATCGATGTCCTCCTGAAGTTTTTCCTGGGATGGTAATGAGTCGTCCAGGTAGGGGAAGACTATGATCCCTTTTTGATGGCGGTATGCTACTACAGGTGCCATGCATTTCATAAAAACTCTGGGAGTTGTGGAAAGTCCAAATGGGAGGACCTTGTACTGATAGACGCTGGTCCCAACCGCGAAGGCAAGGAACCTCCTGTGATCTCTTCGGATGCTCACATGGAAATAGGCGTCCCTGAGATCAATGGTCGCAAACCAGGAGGGGTAAAATAGACAGGAGGGGTAAAATAAAAGAGAGGGTTACCATTCGAAACCGTTGGTATTGAACATAAGAGTTGAAACCCCTTAAATCCAAGATAGGCCTAATGCCTGAGTCTTTAAAGAATTGGGTACAGTAAAATAGCAGGGGGAAAACAGTGCCAAGCCAGAGAGGGATCTATGGGTTCAATGGCACCTTTCTCCAACAAAGTGTGCACTTCGTTGAGTAGGATGTCTGAAGGGCTGATAGACAGGAAAGCTCTAGTGAGAGGGAGCTCTTCACACTGGAGGGCATAGCCCCTACAAACAAAGTCTAACACCCAGGAATCGGAGGTGATTGAGGCCCAGGTGTTGGAAAAGAGCTCTAGTCTTTCACCAAAGGGAGGTTCGGCAAAGTGCACGGCCCCATCTCATAACCTCCTCTTGCCCGAGTCGGAGGGCTTCTTCCAGTATTCTTGTCAGTATCGTTGCTACGGTTACTGGCATTAGCCCGAGGAAGAAGAGGATGAATGAGAGGGTTGACGCTGCCTCGACTGACCTTGGCTCTGCGGTTGGTGCTCCTGCTGCTGGTATTGACCCTGGTATGGTTGGTACCAGGAGCATTGTTGTCCCCCATACCGTTGCCTTGGTGACTGGATGTTGGAGGACATGTCGTGCTTCCTCGCTGTTGTCTTCATTCAGTAGTGAAAGTTCAGCTTCTCATCCATCTCTTTATTAAAGAGGCCGGAATCATCGAAGGGCATGTCCTCAATGGCAGTTTTGGCTTGGGGGGTCAGATCCAAGGCTCTGAGACAAGAGTGGCGATGGAGGACCACCAACCCTGACAAAATCTTGGCTGCGCAACTGGTAGAGTTCCATGACAATATTATTTGTTGTCCACCCAGGGCGTGTATTTCGGCCTGGATGGCCATTGCCAAGGCATTGTCCTCATCTGGTACACCAGCCAGGAGGGGTTCCAACTTTTCCATTAGGTGTTGAACATACGTGCCCATGCAAGCAGCGTAGTTCGCTACTTTAAGATCGAAGACGGCCACAACATAGATTTTATTGGCTACGACATCTAGTTTCTTATTTTCCCTGTCTGTGGGAGAAGCGGAAGTGAGGGGTGTAAATATCAGCTGAGCCCCTTCAACAATCGCAGAGTTCTGGCGTGGGTGCTTGAACAACCAGGAGGGGCCAGGAGACGAAATCCTATAAAGATTTTCAATCCTCCTGGAATTTGATGGCACCATAACTGGTGCTTCCCATGACTTCCTTGTGATCTTCTCGAGAGAAGGCAAATAGGGAATGGCTGATGGGGTTGGCACTTTTCTGTGAACCCATTTTTCAATAGGGTTGAGAGCCTCCTCATCGGTCCTGGCCATATCGAGTTCAAGAGCATTCGCCATCCTCACCACTTGATCAGAAAATGATCTGACATCATCGGTGGGAGAAGATGACATCAGGGTAACCATTGGTGTCAGGCTGGATGATCTTTCAGGCCCAGACTCTGGTGTCGGTGACCAGGATCGAGACGCAGAACGACTCGAGATTGGGGAGTCCTCAGGGGATCTCAGCAATGGTCTGTCAGGCAGCAGAGAAGCATGGCAAGGAGGAACAGGTGGTGGTGAGGTCTCCCGAGACGGAGCCCCACAGTGCCAATGCTGAGCCAACTGGTCAGGGTGCATAGGTAGGTAGTAGTGTCCAGTTTGAGAGTTATAAATCAGATCAGGGTACTGTTGCAAAAAGGGATCCACCTGTTCTTGCCTCTGTTCCCTCCCAGCCTGATCTTCCTCCAGGCCAAGGGAGATGGTATCGCGACGCCCATTGGCTGGTGAACATTACTGAGCAAGAGCTGAGCTTGGTACCGAATGGTGGGGAGTCAGAAAAGGTGGTTCTTGTTCCCTGATCTCGCCTTCAGACTCGAGTCGACATGGACAGAGGGAGTCGATGGCTTCAGTACCAGGACGGACGGAATCGGCTCCGAGACAAAAGAAGCCAGTGGGGTATTGGTTTCCTCTGATGGTCTTGACTTTAGTAGTCTCTTAGGGGAGTCAGACTGAGCTCTTTTAGAGGAGAGACGGCAGGAGGAATCCTCCTTAGTCGGTCCAAGATGCTTTCTCTTGGAGGTCTTTTTTCCCCCTCCATCTCCTCAATCCTTCTCTCCCTTATAAACCTTCTTTTCCTTTGAGGACTTTTCTTGGGACTTTTCCTTGGTTCTGCCTCTCTCCTGATCTCTCTCTGGTGTGGAGGCTGAGGTTCCCTCGCCAGGAGAGGTATCGGTGGGGGCAAAAGCAGGACGAAGGGCTTGTTCCCAAAGAGCTGCCTTTAATTTAAGCACCCTGTTCTTAAGGGCCTGGGTAGTCATGCCCTTACATAACCAGCAGGCCTGAGGATTGTGGGCCCATGGTGGTCGGAGGTTGGTATCTTCCCGCCACATTTGGAACAGCATTTAAAAGATGCCATTTTCTCCATCAAATACACTCATAAGCCAAAACGAAGTCGTAAGACAGTCCGGGTCGAGCAATCAACAAACAGTCACCAGAACGTAAGGAAGAAATGAGGTCGTAACATAGTCCGAGTCAATTTAGGTAAATGGTCAACAGTAAGCGCAATCCAAGAAGAATAGTCAAGCCAAAATAAGTCAAAAGCCGAGGTTAATTTTTCCGAAGTGGAAAGAGCAACCCATAGCGAAGTTCCTTGCTAGCTGCTAGTGCAATGGACGAAAGGAACTGGAGAAAGAGTGGGTACACCAGGGGCTTTATAGGGATGGGCAAAGCTACCACCAAAAAGTTGCAATCTAAGATTTGCCCAGTGATACTAGAACACAGACATTACCATTTGTGTGATTCGCAGAGACCACGAAGAAGAAAGGAGAATCAACATCACCCCTCAGCCCAAAGCTCCAGCCACACAAAGGTACTCCCGATCTATCACAGCCCCACTATAGCAAAGACAGAAAGCTTATTTGGGCCAGACATGGCCCAATTGGATGTGAAATCTCCTGAGGTGCTGTTAGAAGCCCCGAGGTTTGCCCATCCCCTTCTTGCTTTGAAGAGATCAAACCCTGAGCAGGTCACACAGTCTCAACCCAATCTATAATCCAAGTCCCAATGCATGACTAGATACTAAGATCATGTTGTGGTGGTTTAAAGAAAATCCAAGAGATGGATCTTCAGAAACAGAGGACCCTGCAGGTGTGTTAAAGAACCTGTAAAGAACATTTTAGCTCCATAGATTGGCTTTTGATAAGTATTGATAAAGATTAGAGGATAATCGTCCAGGTGAAAAAGATGTGATAGTATGTGAAAATGGTGGTTGGACAGATGGGGGAAAAAAGAGATTAAAGTGTTAGAAGGTTGTGTTGTTTGAGAATGTGTTCTTTTCAGAGACTCTTCAGAAGAGACAGTAGATATGGGTGACACTGTCTCAACCTCAATCTCCCCAACCCTGGTGGTAGGTGACACTGTCTCAGTATCAACTTCCCCAATCCTCAGCATAGCACAGAAGACAGAGACCCCAGGAGACAGCCCTCAAAAGGATTCTTAGAGATTGCCCTTTAAGAAACATAAATCCCCATAGAACCCCTGAGTAAAACTGTTGTGATTTTAAAAACAGAAAGTTTTCCCTTAGTGAGTCTAATCTGACCTAAAGAAAAGATTACAAAGTCCATTGTGTTGTCTAAATTTGGCCAGTTTGGCACATGGTCCCTGCATTTTTGTTTGGTGAATTGCCACACATTGATGATTTTGTTTTTAGAGTTCTTAGATTTTGTTACTTCCCTTGGTAAAGTGCTAAAGCCTTGTTTTGTCCTCCATTTGGTTTTAAAGAAAATTCTTTGAATGCTGGGGGAAAGCCCCATTCAATCCTTTCACTTCCTTTCCTACCCATTGAGTACAATCAGCTTTAATGTATATCACTATCTTGCCCCCAGCTATCTTCAAGCCTGCCTTTTCCCTGCTGATCCTCCATCCCGACAAAGGAGATAGTCTCCGCATTTACTTTTAAAGTTTTAAGGGGGAAAGAAAAAGTCCCTCTCCTAGCAAGAACAGTGGGTTAAAGATTTGATATTTTTTCCAGTTTGTTTTATTAGATTGTTTTGTGCTGTTAGATAACACTAGAGTGTTGCTTTTCTATACAACCTTTGCAAGCAAAAAGCCTAAAGTTAAGAGGCTGTACTTGGTTGAACTGTAAATCCTTCTTAAAGTTGGGAATTTCCATATGGTAGATAGTCATCCTAGATATAAGAGAGCCTTTGTTTCCCCTTAAAAGGAAAAGTTCTGGCAGACTTTATAGTTTTGTATCTTCAGAGTCAGGAGTTCTAGCTTTGATATTTGTGATTTCGGTTATAGCAAAACATAAATTTGGCTTTGTATGGGTCTCTGCAGACAAGCCTGACATTTTGTTAAGTTAGAACTTAACTTAGTGTAGGACTTGAAAAAGACTAGATCTCCCAACACAGCCTGGAGTTCTATGTCTCCTATCTCTCCACCTGGCTGGTTAACTCAGCGTGCTTGAACAGGATCTGTCTCTCTTTGATTGGTGTAATTTGCATAACATTGCTAGAAGTGAGTGAGACTTGGCTGGATAAACTCAGAAGCCAGAGACCAGCATATTAAGAAGGATTGCGTGCCCCAGCCTCCTTCTACATAATGTAAGTTGAGAGCAGGGTACACCTAGAAGTTGTCTGTTTGTGTGTTTTGCTGGCAAGTCAGTGATTTTGTTTTTAGTCCTTTGTGTAAAACAGAATTCCTGGGAGCCTCGTGTGCCCTGGTCCTCAGCTAGGGATCATGGATAGCCCCACTTGATCAGCAGAATCTACCTAGACTTACAGTTTTAGTGTATTGCACAGTCCATCCTGCAGCCCCATGTGAATTAGGTTGCTTCTGACCTGCTTTGGCTGATATTTCCATATTGTTCCATTGTGGAAAAGCTTCATTGGCAAGGCACAGTCTATCTGGACCCCTTTTTTGGATCAAGGAGGGGAGAGTCCCTTTTTGCCATGCACTGTCTCCCTCCCTCTCCTAGCTTTAGAATTTTGGGGTTGGTTGTTTTTAGTTTTTTTATTTTTTGGAAGGGTACAATGCTAAACAATTTGGGTTAAAAATAATAAAAATAATTCCCCTCCCCCTTCCACTTTACATCTCTTGCTCCAAATGGCAAGACTTTCAAAAATCACTTTTACTGCTTTAAGAAGAAGCAACTCAGAATGTTATTTTATTTTAGTTTTTTGTTACTTTTGTTTTATTTTTGAAAAGGACCTCACATCCTCCTCCCTTTTCAGTTTGTTTTACTACCATGCTTCCACTATATGAGTAGCGAGGAATAGTATTATTATTGATACATCCTGATTTTTCTTTTTCTCTCTCAATCAGCATCCTATTTTTACTCTGGAGCTTATCGCACACCAGAAAGAGGTGTCTTACCTCTTCCGAGTTCAGTCCTCAATCTGAGATACACCTGAATGTTATCACACATAATTTGCCACAGATTCTGCCACGATGCCACCGGCTGCATGCAACCCGGGTCGAAGCCATGCTCAGCTGGCACTTGTTTGAAAACAGAAGCTTTCCAAATTTAAAAATTGGCCAACTGAGCACTCCTTAGATCCAGGATGGGTGCGGCCAGCAGTGTCACAGCAGAATTGGCAGTAAATTATGTGTGATAACATCCGGGTGTATCCTGGATCGAGGATTGAACCCGGAAGAGGGAAAACGCCTCTTTCAGGTGTGTGATAAGCTCCTGTGTCAGAGATATAAAGCTGAGAGACAATATTTTGTTGTTGTTCTCTGCATCCATGTTTTAATGTGGGAGAAAAAGAGAAAGGATGCAGTGTTGTTATTATTTTTCTCCCGTAAATTAGCTCCAGCCTGTGACAAAGTTTTGTCTTCTTGAATCAACAAGCCTAATAGTTAGAAACAGTCTGACTCTTCCCACTCTACATTTTTGAGAAGTTATTCTTTTTGTTTTGTTTTGTTTTGAAATGCTAATATTTTCATTTTAAAAAAAAGGTTAAAATGATTTTTTTCTAGATTAGATGGCGATTTTGTTTTTATACATATATAGTTAGTTAGGAATAAGGAAGTTTTTTTCCATCCTTTTAATTTTATGCTTTTTAAAGTTTTTTTTTAAACAGCTGGTTCAAGATTTTTGTTTTATAAGTTTTTAATAAGCAGTCAGATAGGAGTATTTTTTTTTTTTAATCAAGGAGGGGTGTCATCCAGAAGCCCTCCAACTCAACTGTCCTCCATGTTTGTGCCAACACAACTGTTCCAGACCGAGATGCCAGAGTGTAGATGTTCCCTAGAGATGACACAACCAGTGTCCTCCTGAGGTGTCCTCCATGCCAGATCCAGAGATTCTCCATGTTCCAGTGCCATGTCAGGTGTCCTCCAAAGATGTCCTCCATGGTCCAACTTTCATCAGATGGCATCCAGATGCCGCCTTTGCTCATGCCTTCCTAGATGATGTCCTACAAGTTCTAGACAAGTGTTCCTGTATCCCAGATGGCTTCTATGTCCACGTCTGTTGGCCTTTCTATGATGGTATGTTTCACTGCTGTCTTCAGAACTGCTCATGGCTTTAATTGCCAGGAGGCTCCGACATTGCTTGCACTCATAAAACCATGAGTCGCCACGTTGTTTCTTGACACTACCTGCAACTAGATATCTCTGTGGAAGTATTGTTCTGCTCTATACTTCCACCTCATGGACACTGCTAACATCACTCAGATGTTGCAGTGTGTATGCACAGTTCATTCCAGTCACACAGGATCTCATACATAGATACAACATCGACATTCTCTCTGACATCTCCATGAATGCTGTAAAAATAACATCATACCTGCATTCCTTCATGGATATTGCTGTTGCCCACTTCATCATATCACTTGTGTTATTTTACCAGAATGTTATATGTTGAATTGCCACAAAATTCTGTTGCATGTTTATTGAATTCTCATATGTTTATGGTATATTGCTTTGAATGTCTAGTGTCTTGTGTCATACACTTCCAGTCTGCCACATTGCCAGATCCACTGTGTTATGTCATACATTGACTGGTCTATTATACACCTAATGCCTATTGGTTGTGCAATCATTTGATAACATTTCCCAAGGTTCTCATTGGGAGGAAACAAGACTGCTTGGTGTCTACAATCCAACTGATGGCATACCAAGTTGCCATTCCCAAGATTTGCTTTGTCTGTTCTGGGATTCAGTCCAAACTTTTTCCAAAATCTTCAATGTTTCTGCTCAAAGTTACAGAACTTGCTAAGGGTTTTGCTGACCAATGCACAAGCACTATGGACATTTGGACATTGTTTACTACCTCACATTAGACACAGAACGGGTTCATCAAACTTCACACTGGTCTGTTGCAGCCAGCTGCAACTGAACTCTGTAGACATTTAAAGACTCATTTTGGCTACTTCACAGTTTTTTTCTTACTCTGATTGTTGACATGTACTCATTGATATAGGGATAAGTGGCTCAAGTGGTTAAGATGCTGACTCTGTTGATTGCAAGATTGCAGGTTGACAGTTTGAGGCCTAGGTGCTGCATGATGGAGTGAGCTCCTGTCACTAGCCCCAGCTTCTGCCAAACTAGCAGTTTGAAAGCATGCAAACGACAGTAGATAAATAGGTACCACTTTGGTGGGAAGGTAAACGGTGTTCTGTGCAATCATGCTGGCCACATGATCACAGAGTGATCTCTGACAATTCTGGCTCTTTGGCTTAGTAATGGAGATCAACACTGTCCCCAATGGTTGGACATGACTTGACAACCTTGTCAATGGGGAATACCTTTACCTTTACTCATTAATATAGCCACAATTTTGCTATTTTATGCTGTCTGTGTGTATGATAGTTCCATGATAGGTTTTTCCTCCTGTTCGATGACATTCCAAGCCCAACTAATTGGTTTCACTCTTGGGGATATTTCCAAAAGCCCAGGGCTAGACTCCCCAAATTCACAGCCCAAAATTTTCTTGGGAAAGGTAATTCAAAACCATCTCTGTCATTTGGTTACCAGAAGACAGACAGTTTTCAAAGGAGGGGAATGTTATGAGAACCAAAAGTCTTCCCAAATATTTTAAGTGTGCATGCTTTCTGCTATGGCCCCAGACAGAACCACAAAAACTGCCATGTATCCAAAGCAGACAGATTACGTATGCCAGCCTTAATTTACAGAACAAAGAGTTAGTTTGAGGAGTCCCAATCAGGAAACATTCACACATAACAAGAAGACCTGGTGATTTATGGCCCAGGATGCTTTCGTGACAAGAGCCAGAAAAGACCCATTCTCACCCTTTGACTCTATCTACATAAAAGCACAGTTTGGCATCTTTGATGTAGGATAAACAACCTTTGCCTGGAGGATATTTTCAGCCTATTTTAAGGACCTCACATTTCTTTGTTCTCCGAGCTGGCAGAAAGTGCAAAGTGGGATCTCATGTCTTCCTAAATTCTTTGCTAGTTTCCCTCACACTGTCCCTCCCCACTTGAATGCCGCTCCACGAGCAGCTGAGTAAGATTTCCATCATGAAGAAGAGCACCCACGCTATGGCAATTATGTTCATAAGTGAAGCCTTTCATATTAGCTCTTGTATGTGTGAGAGTGTGTATGTTTGCATTGCTGTGTATTTTAAATTAATAAAATACAATTCATTTTAAAGAATGTTGCCTCTGCCAATTCTCTGTCTCCCCACCCTCTGTAAAAATAGAGATGCATCCTTGCTATGCATAGATCACGAAGGGCTATGGAACACCCTTAAAGACATGGAAGTGCTGACACATCTGATAGTCCTAATGAGGAATCTGTACTCAGGACAAGAGGCTACTGTCAAAACAGAACATGGAGAAACAGAATGGTTCAAAATTGGCAAAGGAGTCAGAGAAGGCTGTATCCTTTCACGCTGTCTGTTCAACTTGTATGCAGAACATATTATAAGAAAAGCATGCTTTGACACAGAAGAAGGAGTGAAAATAGGAAAAAAATGTCAAAAATCTGAGATATGCTGATGACACCATAATACTAGCAGAGAATCTCACAGACCTGGAACACCTACTAAGGAAGATCAAAGAAGAAAGTGCAAAGGCAGGCCAAAATTCAACAGTAAGTTGAACATAAAGAAAACAAAAATAACGATCACAGCGAACTTACATTGAAGCTAGACAATGAAGAAATAGAAATAGTAAAAGAGTTCTCATATCTGGGATCAAACATTGATCAGAACAGGGACTGCAGTCAGGAAATCAGAAGAAGATTAAGAATGGGGAGGGTGGCTATGAAAGAACTAGAAAAGATCCTAAAATGCAAAGACATGCAACTCAGCAAAAAAGTCAGAATCATACAAGCCATCGTATTCCCTATTACCATGTATGGATGTGAGAGCTGGACAGTCAAGAAAGAAGATAGGAGGAAAACCAATGCATTTGAGATAATGTGGTGCTGGAGAAGAGTTCTGAGGATCCCATGGACAGCCAAAAGGGCAAACAAATGAGTTCTAGAACAGATCAAGCCAGAGATATCCCTAGAAGCCAAGATGACAAGACTTAGACCAGGGATCGGCAACCTATGGCCTGCGGGCCGGTTCCAGCCCCCCCCCCGCTTACTGGCCCCTGCCGACCCCTGCCGCCACCGCCATCTGCCACCGCCGCTGCGAGTTTTGGCCGCCGTGTGGCCGCACGCATCACACCCGCCATTTTGTTTCCCAAAATGGTGGCCGCAACGTGTTTGCACATGTGCAGGAGTACTGCGCATGTGCAAACGCATCGCGCCCGCCATTTTGGAAAACAAAATGGTGGGCATGATATGCACAGCGGCGGCAGTGCGCACAGCAGGGGTTGCACACGGCAGCGGGGGTTGTGCATGTGCGCATGAGCGTGCGCGCCACCATTCCCCCCCCCCCCCGGCCCGCCGGAAGGGAGGACTTCAGCGGACCAGCCCCCGGCTGAAAAAGGTTGCCTACCCCTGACTTAGACTGTCATACTTTGGACACATTATGAGAATGCATGAATAATTGGAAAAGACAATAATGTTAGGAAAGGTGTTGGGAAATAGAAATAGAGGAAGGCCACATGCTAGATCAGGGGTAGGCAACCTTTTTAAGGTCTGGGCCGGTCCCCTGAAGTCCTCGTTTCCACTGGGCCGGGGGGGGGGGGGAATGGCGGCGCGCACATGCGCACGCACATGTACACCCCCCCACTGCTGTGCGTGCCCCCGCGCGCACTGCCGGCACCACCGCACATGTCATGGCCACCATTTTGTCTCCAAAATGGCGGCCACGACTCATTTGCGCATGCGCAGTACTCCTGCGCATGCGGAAATGCGTCGCGGCCGGATGGAGGCAAAAACGTGCTGCGGTGGCGGCAGCAAGGGTCTGCCTGGGCCGGTAAGTCCGGCGGCCTGGGCCGTAGGTTGCTGACCCCTGTGCTAGATGGATCGAGTTTATTAAAGAGAACATGAATATGATTTTGCAGGAGCTGGGCAGAGCAGTAGAGGATGGGAGGGCATGGAAACGTCTCATCCAATCCTAGCATGAATGTGATATCGATTGTAGGCTATGTTATAGAAGCATTTTTTCCTAATAAAACAATGGACGTGTGAATATTTATTACTCAACACTCAACTCAATTTTTATCATGTCATTCCACTTAAAGGTCCTTCACAATTCTTTTAAGGTATCCTCAGAATTGCTTCAACGAAAACAGTTACAGACACTGCCAACTCTATACCAGATTAGGGAATTTGTGATCAAAAATATAAGGTACAAATAGAAAGAACTGATAGTCCTTATGATAAATACGGCTTTAAGAAGTCCACTTGCCTGAAGTAACTTATTGCTGCCACTTCTACTTCATTACACCCAGCTCCAGTGTCAGATCCATATGCATGGTTCTGTCATTATGATATGATGTAAAGATGATATGATGATAAGATGATGTGGCAATACAGCTTTACGATAAGATATTTATTGAAAAAGGAATGGGAATTATGTGGAAGCCAAACTTGGGAAACAACAGGAGGGTCAAATGACCATAAGCAAGGGAGATCTGTGGTGTTTGCAAGCAGATTCGGGCTGTATACCAGGGATGCTCTCATTCCTTAAGCACGATTGAATAATAATGCAGGAAAGGAAAGAGGAAACATGAAAGGTCACTTTGATCCAAATCAAAGGCTTGAGATCATAGCTGGGGAGCGGGGCTGAATGATGGGAACTCTTAAGTATAATCCAGGGGAAAACTTTTCAGTTCTTACACAAACCCTGGACAAAGGAACTTCTGTTTCAATGTCTGGGATAAAATATTTTGTTTTAATCACACTAAGATGTTTTCTTGGTTATTGAGAACTGAGTCTTCTGATCCTGACATGCAGCACAATAAAACTCCCAAAATTATTAAAGGAAGGGGAGTGGAGAATTGGGACCACTGATTTTTCATGTGAACAGCTGCAAGACAACCAGCAAAGTATCTTGTTTTGCCCCTCACAATCTGAAACTATTAATAAACATATTCCTTGCAAGCACACCTCCCACATAGTCCCTGTACTGCCCCCTTGCTTGCATGTCTAAAATTATAACAAAGGCAGTACAAAAATAAAAGTAACAAAGGATTTATAAATGAGGTTCCCGTGAAGGAAGGCAGTCAGCTGTAGCTGAGGATACTGTAAGAGCACAGGAAAGAGTGATGTGTACATTAAAAACAAAACAAATAAAACAATAACACTTGTTTGTTATGCCTCCTGAATTTGTATGCCAAAAAATCTCTTAGTTTTAAAAGCAGAGATGAGTAGCAGTGGCAAGAAGGATTCATTGATATGTCTGATATGATATTTCTTTGAAATTTTCTGAAGTTAGATAGGAAGTGTCCTGTCTGTGATTTCTCCCACCTTTCCAAAGTTAGGAGGTTTTGCTGTGAAAGAGCAAGGAATAACATGGCAGAATTGGCAGTGGCAGTAGTATCAAGTAGGATGCTCTGGTTCTAGGTTTGAAGGGAAACCCAGCCTCTGTTTCACCAATGGGTTTGCCTTACGTCTTTTCAGAACATAATATCCAGGTGGATGGGGCAATCTTCCATCACAGTTTCTCACAATACTCAAGAAGGATGGAACATCATGTGAAGTATGATAAATTTAAATGGAATCCATATTTAAAGGGAACCAAAAAGGTAATAACATTGGGTCTTACGAGAGTTCTTGGGCCCGAGTAGTCCCAAGCATGCCAGGTGCTAAAGCAAGTCCTGGGTATAAAATTGATTCAAAACAAACCATGTCTTTTTTAAAATGGGATGAGTATGGTCAGGGGTCCTCAAACTATGGCACGTGCGCCAGGTCTGGCCCACCAAGGCCTTTTAACTGGCCCGCATCCTGCCTGGTGTTGTTTTTTGTTTTTTTGCCACCTGGCTTGTTCCTGGTTTGAGCCCCACCTCTGGCTTGGCTCCTTTTGGGGAGGGGAGGGTTGAGGAGGCGCCCAGGCAGGCTCCCAGTCAGTCCCCTGTGTGCCGCCCTAGGTGGCTTAGCCTGGGGGAAGAGGAGGAGGAGGAAAAGGCCGAGGCGCAGTGTTTCTGGGAGGGCCTCCCTTCCTCCCTCCCTCGCTGCCCTGGGCTGGTCTGCCCTCCTCTGCCCTGCCTGTCCTGCCTCTCGACAGGGAAGGCCCTGTAAAAACCCACTGGGTGGCCTTGGGCAAGTCACACTCTCTTAGCCTCAGGGTAGAGCCTCATGTTGCTTTCCTCCCTTCTTTTCCCCCTTTCTTTATTCCTTCCTTCCTTCCTTTCCCTCCCTCCCTCCCTCCCTTCTTTCTTTCCTCCATTCCTCCGTGCCTTTCTCCCTCCCTTCCCCTCAGCAAAAGCCCCCCCACGGGGGGAGGAGGAGGAGAAAGAAGAAGGGAGAGGGTCAGGGAAGCCCCCTTGCAGGGTGGGGATGCCCTCTTCCTCCTCCTCCTCCTCCTCCTCCTCCTCCTCCTCTTCCTCTTCTTCTTCTCTCCCAGGGAGTCCCCCCCCCCGCTCTCTGAGGCCCCAGCACTTGCCAGCCTTCCTCCTCTTCTTCCCGATGACATCGGACGAAGCATCTCGGGGGGGGGGGCTTGGCTGGGCTCCCTCCTGGAGCCTTTTGGGGGGGAGGAGGGGGAGGAGAAAGAAGAAGACTTCTGGCAACTCAAAGATGAACCTATCCTGGGGTTTCCTTGGCAAGGTTTGTTCAGAAAGGGTTTGCCATTGCTTTTCCCAAAGTCTGAGAGAGTGTGACTTCAAAGAATGTGGTTGTGGTTGTTGTGTGCCTTCAAGTCATTTCTGACTTCTGGCAACTCAAAGACAAACCTATCCTGGGGTTTCCTTGGCAAGGTTTGTTCAGAAAGGGTTTGCCATTGCTTTCGCCCGAGTCTGAGAGAGTGTGATTTCAAAGAATGCGGTTGTGGTTGTGGTTGTTGTGTGCCTTCAAGTCGTTTCTGACTTCTGGCAACTCAAAGACAAACCTATCCTGGGGTTTCCTTGGCAAGGTTTGTTCAGAGGAGGTTTGCCATTGCCTTCCCCTGAGGCTGAGAGTGTGTGACTTGTCCAAGTTCACCCAGTGGTTTTCATGGCAGAGTGGGGAAACAAGCCCAGGTCTCCAGAGTGGTAGTCCAACACTCATACCACTTGGCAAGTTTTTCCAGAGGATGGTTTCCATTACCATCTGGGGCTGAGAGAGTGTGGCCTGACCAGGGTAATCCAGTGCCTTGGAGTCTTTTCTAACTTATGGCGACCCTATCATGGGGGTTTGATTGGTAAGTTTCTCCAGAGGAGAGTTGCCATGGTTATCCTCTGAGGCTGAGAGGGTGTGACTTGCTCAAGGTCAAGGTGTTTGTTTCTTTTTGTTTTGTTTATTTTTTGTTTTTGTTTTACTCCGGCCCTCCAATGGTCTGAGGGATGGCGAACTGGCCCCCAGCTCAAAAAGTTTGAGGATCCCTGGTCTAGACTTTGAACTTAGTATCACCATTATTGAATACTGGGCCATTAATGAATATTGGCAGCATTTTCACAACACCTAGCTATGCATTCATCCATAAACCGATATCATTAGCAAGAATGGTCCAAACTTATACCATTACTCAAACAAAGCATATAAATTAGCTATCATAACATATAGAAATTGTGCTCTTTAAGAAAATGTGATCTGTAAAAAGTGGGAACAATATTTAATTTCTCCTAGGTGGCAGGATGAATTCAAACATTCTGAATTGAGAGTTCCAGAGAAAATGTGTACATATTATATTGTTTTCTGTTTCAAAAAAATATTTTCATAAATCTGGACCATTTTGAAATATCAGTCTAAGAACTTGAAAGTGGTACACAATTTCACTTTTCTAAAGATTTTGAACAGGTTTTCATTTATCTTCTTAAGGGTTGATTTTTTATTTAGTAGTTTAGTGTGACAAATGAGCAAATAAGAGAAAAACATACCTTAAAAAACTAAAATAATTGATTTTCAACCATGTGTACTTACCCACAGGAGACATTTCTGGTACTCCAGCTGTGTAAGGACCATCTAGAAATTTAGGCTCATTGTCATTGATGTCCTGAATCTTAATGACGAATTCTGACTCGGGCTCCACTGGTTTATTTGTCAGTCTATCCAGTGCTTGTGCTCGGAGTGTGTAGTAGGCCTGCTCCTCTCGATCAAGCCTCTTTGTAGCATGAATATCCCCTGTGTTCTCATCAATAATGAAAATGGAACTTGCCCCTTCTCCTGACAAGATGTATTTGATAGAGCCATCTCCTTTATCAACATCAGAGTGAAGCTGGTGAAAAATTGATGAGAGATGAGATTAACTTACAGGAAAGTCAGTGATTTGAATGCATGTTAAAAAATAATAATTCACATGCCAGGCAGTAGGATGTGGAATTTTATTGTTCTTGGAGAGACAGACCTAATGTTGATTATACACAGCATGTAGCAAGTGATGAGAAGCTGTCAACTAGCACCCATGAGCCTAACAGTTCCATCTCATTCCATAAACAATCTTGTTTTCAAAAGCATTTCACTTCAACTTAAAGGGAAGCTTCTCTTGCTGCAGCTGATCTTAGAAGGTTGACAATCTAACTGTATCTACCCGAAGGTAATCCTGCTGGGTTCAGCAGAAGTCGTCTGAACTTAGTGATTTCAACTTTAGCTGTTTGGCCTATAACTTAATATTTTTGAACATTTAGAGAAAAATATTAAAATCTATGTTAGTGTCACACCTTTCTTAAATCTGACATCAAAAGTCACAAAATATTTCCAAAGTCATGAAAAAAGTCATAACACAATTGATTAGTGTGAATGTCCAGGCACACATTTTTACAATGTTTATATTGACAGCAAAACAGTATTCTCTAACACATTGCCTAAATTCAAAGAATAACAGTGGACTTAGGTCATACAAGGTTGTTCTCATGTACTAAATTATTAAGTGTGTGGCCTTAAAGAAGCTGTTCTGCTGATGTCAATTTTGCCACTTTTACAGAACATAAGAAGTCTAAATATTGCATCCTAAATCTAGCCAAAAAAGGCAGCTTGCACTGAGGCCATGTCCACACTGATAGGACAACCTGATTCACCACCAGGGTTTCCATATTCTCAGGGAAGGTGAGCTATCTGCACAACTAGCACATAAAATGAACTGATACTGGCAGCACTATCCACACACTCCTTAGGAGAACTCTCTCCCTCTTTTCCTATGGCTCATGGGGGCAATGGCCATCCTACTGAGCATCGGTGTGCTGCACTAATGGTATTGTTGTGCTAATGTGAGCTTGTGTCTGAAAAATGTGAGCATGTCTGCTAAAGGAATGATATTAGAGGAACTGCACAAACTTGAACGTGAAAGTGCTGTTGCAGGCGGTAAGAGATCAGTGGCTCCCCCACCCACTGGCATTTTTCCCCCCACATCCCTGCATCAGCACACAGTCTGCATGCCCAGGGGATTCTCCAGAGTTTCCACCCTGATCTGGAGCAAAGGAGGTCTCTTTTTACTCCAGAGAATCACTTGGAACATGGATTGGGCCTGTGCATTATCTGAACAGGTCAGTTTGGGAACATTGTGAGAACGTTTCTTTTCTTCCATGTGAACAACATCTGAGACATTGTGTAGGAATAGTATCCATGTATTTTTTACTCTATTACAAAATAGATTAAAGTATAAAAGGAGACTATTAATTATAGAATATGAGCTAATTTTATACACAAATAAATCCTGTTTCATGGGGAAATGATTTTAAAAAACCTGAGAGTTTGCAAATAAATTAATGGTTATGTAGTTACCAAGAACCTATCACAAGGAAAACTTTGTCATATTTTAAACAGGAATACCCAGTATAGACTATGGATATTATCACACTAGGGTCAATTCCAGAACCATCCCACAATTATCCCATTATTGGCAATAAACAGGACGGTAGTGCTATGAAAATATAATTTTCCATGTGGAATTTTCACAATCGCACTATAACGATAAACCAATGACAATACGATAGCGCTTTTCTGTTTTGCAACTTTCCATTCCCAGATCATGAATGTGAAGGTTTGCGAATGTAAAAAGCGATGACAGGAGCTTACACAATAGCACAACTGTATTGTTATTAGCTTCTGCACATTCACAATAATGTGAATGAAGCATTATTGGCAAGCCATTCATGGGTTTTCCCCATTAATAAGGTATTACAGGACGATTAATGGTTATTCACGGGAGAAGTACTGGATGAGATTGATATCATTTGAAAATCTTCACGTGATCGCGTGATAATCATGGGAGCATTCCATTTTTCTCCTGTTTTATAACCCCATGTGATAATCTCTTAAAACAGGTGTGTACTTGGATTGTTGATCCAATGAGTAGGTTCAGTGTTCCTTTTTATAGCTGAACATCTCCCTCTTAACAATGGTTTTGTAATCAATCCAAGAGATGCAAACAAGAGCATTAACCAAAGGACTAACCCTTTGTCCCTAATCTTATCATGTAGTGATCCATAAACTGAAAATTCTCTGGCATAGAAAAACCAACTAGTTCAGGAAAGCTAGTAGTAGAAGCTCAAAATTGTCCTTCAAAAATCGGCTGCCAGAAAAGGCTGGGGAATGCCTTGGGGACTCCTGGCAGCATCGGTGGCATTCTCCTGTCCAGTAAAATGCGTTTTTGCCCCGTTCCATTCCCTTCTGTTCCATTCCGTTCCCATTCCTTAAGTGCCATGCAATAAGCTTATAAATCTACTGGATGTTGGTCTGAGCAAGAATTGCTAGGGGTCTCCCATACCTCTTCCTCTTTTAGCTAATACATATCAAATTAAATGCAAGAAAAACATCTACACACTGAGGGTCTGTGCCACTGTGAAAGGAAGGATCTGCAAGGGGGGCAAACAGACTTAGAACTGGTCCTGTGGAACATGCAATGCAGAAAATACAAATGTCATTGCTACTCAACAGGCTTAAGTTCTTTATCAGAGTAGATTTCCAAGAGTTTCTTGACCTTTCTCATGGTGCTATTCCTTAGCTTGTTTTCGTGACTTGTTTTTATGACTTCATTAAGTTTTTAATCTGCAGCTAGGAGCTTTTGCATTAGGCATCTGTTGTGTTGATGATACATTGTGGTCTGTATGCATGACAGTCAGTTGTGTGGGTGGTGACCAGTTCTGTTTTACACTAATGGGTTTTTTAGTCTTTCTGGCTCTTTGAGTTCAGATGGACAGTCATGGCTATGCTCGGAGAAGTCAGGAGTTGACAAATGAGTAAAGACAATGAATGTAGGAGAATTGAGCCAGCAATGTACTTGACTTCACTTGGTATGTGTGATACCTCTAACTTGGTTGAAGAATGGTTTACTGAAGATATGTCTAATGAGGGGACATGTAGGAATGGGAGGTGATTGATAGAGATGTGATGATTATTCCTGTAATGGTCATCAGCAAAGCAGAAAACATAGTGATAAAAGGTGAAAGGCAAAGAATAAATAAAAGCTTAATTTATACAGATAAATAGCTAAGTTTATATAGTATGAAATAGGAGCAAAGATAGACGGGATACTACAGAAGGGATGGCCATCAAGAATTTGCAGAAGCACAGAAAATTGATTCTCAGAACATTGGTAGGCAGGTTTGTGCTAGTTTCAGGAAGCTTTAAGATGCTGAAAGGGAAGAGACACATTTACTTTTTGTTTGTTTGTTGCCATTGTTTTAGTAATAAAAGCATAAGAAACAAAAATAACAACAGCCCTACTCTATTCCACCACTTAATTTTTGCATAATATTCCTGAGACAGTGAGCAATGTTACACTGGCATGGGGACAGACTATTAAAAAAGACAGCCTGCAGCAAACATACACAAATCTTACAACTGATGTGAACTCTATAAAAGTAGAAATACCAATGTTGGGATACCATCCATCATTTGAATTTATTATATTGCATTTACATCTCACCTTTCAGCTGAGGAATTCAAGGAATATACATTGTTTTCTCCCTCACCAATTTTATCTTCAAAACTATTGTGAGGTAGGTTAGGGATATGTTTGCCAGATTTCATGCCTTGGCCCTGAGTCTCCAGTTTGCAATGGTCATCATCAGGCAGGAGACAAAAAAAATAAAAAAAAATAAAAATCAGTTTTGGTGAACTCAGCTCCAGCCAGGAAAAAAGGGGTATGAGCAAGGGTCCAACAGCTAGTAGAACAGCAGGTTGCTACAAGTTACAAGGATTTAATTATTTATTTTACTTAGGGCGCATCTACACCATAGAAATAATGCAGTTTGACACCACTTTAAGTGCTGTAGCTGTATCCTATGCTATTTTGGGGTTTATAGTTTTCTAAGGTCTCTTGCTAACCTTCTCTGCCAGTCAAGTTGTTCATAACAGGCTATCAAGAGGTCTGGATTGTCTTCTCTTGGCCCAGTGTGTTAAAAAAACCAAAACCAAAACCAAGCCATCAGCTCGGGTCTCAGCCAGGCTGAACCGGTGCTTTTTAGAAACTGGAAAGTATTTCTAAAAAGTGCCGGCTGAGCCTGCCAGTGATTCAGTGGCGATTTAGCATGCAATAATCCCTGCCTCCATCCTTACTCTAAACTGAAGCCTGGGAGGCTTGATTTGATTTAAAACCCCAAGCAATAAGCTCCAAAGTTAAAAATACGAGATAGGTTTTCACAGGATAGACATAAGCAAAGGTAGTGAACCTCTATGATATGGTTTATTTTGATTGGTCAGTGGGTAAGCTGAGTGGAGAGAATTTTTTAAAAAGCTGAGAAATGGCTCCTATAGACCTGCTGCTGCTGATTAATAAAATAGTATGTTAAATAGTTTGATGTTAAATGCTTTCATGGTTAATTATTACCAAACCTGTTAAAGAGCTGAATAGAGATATAACGTCCCTATGAAATGTCCTGATGAAAGGGTAACATTGTGATGGCCATATGATGTATCACAATTAAATGTATGATGCCTTAGAATGACATAATTGAATACAATGAAGCTTAAGCACCAAGACCTTGCTTTGTCTGTGTTTTTCTCCTAAGAGGAATAATATGCATCTGTCTAAGAATGCTTACAATAAATAGCCTAAAAGAGTAATGAAGAGCTTGCTCATTGCCCATATAAATATCATGAAATTCCAATACTTAAGAAAGCTTGAATTGAATGTTAATGTTAACTCAACCTGTCTAGTTTAATCACCCTCATGAGTTGGGCACGTTGGTCAAAGCTTCAACAAAATCACCTGCCAAAGCAGCAAGAAATTTCCCAAGAGCCATCATGAATCCATCTAGATGCAAAAGCCTCCAAGGGCAGACCATTTTAATGGGTCCCCATCCCTGCAGAGGTCCTGAGCTCCAGAAAGTCTAAACCCCACAGGTCATGATATGTCTATGACAATGGAACTACTGACAGTTCCTCCCCTTCCAGATCACATTCACATATCAGGAGAATTAACATCACATTCACATGCCCATCTTCTATGAACTAAGTCTTGCTTCTATCTAGAGTAGACCTATTGAATCAGTTGGAATTTGGTAGATCAACACTTATGTTAATTCTAAAAAACTGGGACCAACAATTGTATTTAGCTCTATAATCTACAGCTGTATTTAAGGAAAGAGATCTACATATCTTTACATAGCATTGTCTGTGCAAGGGCGTAATGAATCTTGAATGGCCTGTGTTATTTACAGAATAAAAAATAAACTAGAAACTGGCTTTAAAATGTTTAAGTAAAAAGATTCCTATTTTTAAATATGCATTGACTGAGATATAAATACTGTATCATTTTAATTATGACATTTGCTTTCTGCACACTTCCAATAATGATTAGTGTGGGGTAGTTGAGTGAAAAGCTGCTACCCAGAGAACTAAGTATAAGATTACAATTTACTTTGATGCTCCAAGAAGTAGCTCATCTAACATGACATTACTATTGTACTCTCTGAGATTTTTCTGATAAAAGCTGCTTTATTTTTTTTAAAAAAGAGAAAGGGAGAGAAACAGGGAGAGAGGGAGAGGAGGAAGGGGAGGGGTGAGGAAAGAAAGAAAGAAAGAAAGAAAGAAAGAAAGAAAGAAAGAAAGTTGCTTGCCTTGATCCAATGGGGGGGTGATCTTAATTACTATAGGTTTGCTCATTATAGCATTTGTGATGTTTCCAGTGCTAGCAAGAACACTTTGAAGAGTTTTTTTGTGAACACTGTTTCGACAATTTTAGTGCCAACATGGGGGATATAAGCAAACATGACAAGGGTACAATACATAACCAAAATATGTTGAAAAGAGTCAGATATGCATTTCCTCAGCAATGTTCACATTAGTCACACTTCAGTTCTCTGGAGGATGATATAAATGGACTGGAAGAGGGAGACTAAATACATATTTCTACTACAAAGGAATCCAAGTAAGCTTTTGGACAGGCAGGTTCTGACTGAAAACAGCTTGAAACATGAAATATTAAGGGTGTCAGTTTTAAGAAGGGAAGCAGGAATGAGTTGACCTATTCAAGCCCCTAACAACATACAGTATTCTATAAATATTTAGTTGAGTCAGGGGAATGAACACACACTCATACTCTTTCCTCCATAGCAACAAAATACGAATTGCAGGACAAGCAGCTAGCAAAAATCCTGAAACTTTTAGCACAATGTATAATACAAAAGGGAAAAGAAAGGGAAGGGAAGGTTCCTTGAATTCCCAAGCATCACAAAGTTCCTAGAGGATGAATGGGGAGGGCATGCTGCTACACTTGATCCTTCTAAGGCCAAACATGAGCTTTCATGCCTATTACTAAACCAGTAAGATAGAGCCACCTACAGACAAAGTAATAGTTTTCACAAAGATGCAGTATATGTGCTAAATTTTGGTTTGGACTGTGATTTCATAATTCAGATAATGACCCACTTCTGCCTGTATCAGTTTAGTACCATTCTGCTACAACTTGACTCCCAAAATTGAGCTGGGATTTCAAAATCCAAAGGTTCAAGGAACTCATTAACTAAGGGCCTTTGCAGACTGCCAGAAATAGTGCAAATTGAGTCCACTTTAACTGCCCTGGCTCAGTGCTAGGAAATCATGGGAACTGTAGTTTTTCTGAGACATTGAGCCTTCTCTGTCAGAGAGCTCTGGTGCCACAATAAACTACAGTTCCCATGATTTCCTAGCACTGAGTCAGGGCAGTTAAAGTGGACTCAATTTGCACTATTTCTGGCAGTCTGCAAAGGCCTTAACACCAGAAGTTCACAAAAATGACTATAATTTTGGTTTTGTGGTGGGGTTTTTTTTTGGGGGGGGGGTTAAATGGATAGGTCTGCAGGTACAGTAGCTCCCAGAAGCTGGTCTCAAAACCCAGTAGCTGAAAAATAGGTGTACGCTGTTCTCAATGACACTGGTATGTTCTCTAAAACACTGTTCTCTACAGAAGTAACAGGAGTACAGTAGCCCTTGCTATTCACTGGGTTTGGTTCAGGACCTCCCATGGATACCAACATCCATAGATGTTCAAGTCACATTATATACAATGGGCACAGTAAAATGTTGTCCCTTGTATGAAATGGCAAAATCAAGGTTTTGGGGAAATTTTGGTGGGATAATGTTTTCAAGCCATGGATGGTTGAGTCTGTGGACACAGAATCCATGGATATGGAGGGCCAACTGTAACTACTTTAACTCTTGCAGACTTGGAAGAAGCTTGTGGTCATAATTGTCTCTTCTGAGAAAAGCAAAGCTGCCAGATTTCAAATACAGGACTGTGTATGTGAGAGCATTTCCTTTTGGAGGGTATCAAAAAAAGTACATTCTTCTCTCTATAAGTCCCTTGTGGGGGGGGGGCATTCTTAAAAAACTGCAACAGCATAGAAGTGTCCCTGAATAGCAAAGTGGTAAACATTCATGAGGGCAGAAATTTCAAGACAGGTGTAATGATTTTATGTTTAAGGGATACCCTATTTTTTTTTTCTCCCATTAGGGGAGCATGGAGGGGACAATTTGCATAATATGGGATAAACCATAGAGGTGTCTCTGGTCAGGAAAGCTGGGAAGTATAAAAATGATAGGTATGGAGGCTAGGGAATTATGTTATCATAAAACTAGGTGAAAGCTTTTTAAAATGGGGAGTAAACTGTGGTGACACTGAAATTACTATATGTATCTGAGATCTTGCCACACCATCCCATTCTTGCCTCATCTCATATTATTCTTGCTATATTATCACAACTAAATATCATTACTCTATCTATAATCTTCCCAGCAACATATTTTAAATTGCCTTTGTTAGGGACAGCTGACATAGAATCAAAGTATATCATTAAGTCTTAGTTTATGCATTACTGGTGTATATTTGAGAGCCAGTATGGTGTAGTGGTTTGAGCATTGAGACTATGACTGGAGATCAGAGTTCGACATCCCACTCAGCCATGGAAACCCACTGGATGACTTTGGGTGAGTCACATACTCTCAGCCACAGAAAACCCCATGGTGGCCATGAGTTGGAAATAACTTGAAGCCACATAAGAAGACATTGTTAACTTAACATCACTAACCATGGTGTCAGTGTGGAGGGGTTGCCGGGTGGTGGTGGTGGTGAATGCAATGGCCTTCCTCCTGCAGCTTTGCTCACTTATCCCCCCCCCCCTTCCCCAGCTGTCCACTGCCCAGTCAGACCTTGTAAGGACTTCTGGGAGGCAGTGGCAGAGGATTCCCCTGCCTCTCATCCCCTCCTGCTGCCTCACTTGCTGTCTTGCTTGCCTGGCCAGAGCAGCCAAGGTACAGCAGGGCAAGTGAGGCAGCGGGAGGGGACAGATGGGGTACATGCATCCTTCTTCTCTTCCACTGACTGGATTCATCCTCAGGAGAAAGTGGGCCATGGAGAAGACTTGAGGGGCATGCATTCACCCCTGCCCCCCTCCTCCACTGCCTGGCTTCATCCTTGGGAAAAGCCAGGCAGTGGTGAGTGGTGGAGCCTTGAGGGGTGAGTGTTCACCTTTCCTTCTCTTATACTCCTCCTCAGGGAGAGAGCAGAGCAGTGGAAGGGGCTGGTAGCAGGTGCAGCAGCACCAACGCTCACTCTTCCCTGCATCAGGAGGAGGACCCATCAAGGTGTCACCCATCTTTTGGGGTGTCACCTGATGTGGTTCACACTCTGCATCCCTCCAGCAATGCCACTACAGATAATTCTTAGAGACCTTTCTTTTTCTTTGGAAAAGTAGTGCTAAGAGTTTGAGCATGTGTTCCTGAAAAAAGTACAATAAGCTATTTTTAAAAGTTCTTTTTCCTGCCTCAAAACCAGATGACACCAGTAATCATTTGTTTTTTTCATTTTTGCTTTGTTTTGTTGTTTTGCTTTTTTAGATACAGACCTAAAACAGTACTGGAGGCTTCATTGCTGGTTTGTGGCCTGCATATGGCTCACAGGGTATACTTTACTCACTCCTGCCTTAGCAGAACTGAATTCAAATGAATATTCTATTTTTTTCATAACCACTATGGGAAATGAGGATTAGATTCACTGCTTAAACTCTATAATACAGAGTTAACACACACAGTGGTTCATTTAAACAAATGATGTAGTATTCCTAACTAAAGAAAGAGAAAATTGACTCCAGTGCCTCACATCTACACAACTTACCCACAGACTTACACATGTGACACATAAAAGACAGAAGAGATATATATCTCTGTGTGTTTATGTGTGTATGTAAAGAGTAAAACTCTCTTGGTGCATATAAGAAAAAAATCCTTTGCAAATATTTGAACAGGAAAGAGAATGAACAAAACAGAATGGAGGAAATGGCTTCAAACAGCTTTTGAAGCTACTGTTCAACCCCAGGCCACAAACCAGCAATGAAAGTTACTGCAACGCCCCTTGCTTGCTAAATACAATACTGACCAGAAGAGAGACTAACTGTATAATTTATACTCCTCACAGCATTCTCTGAAAGCATACCAAATTAGAAATCCCACTGTAAAACATACTTCAGGATAAGAAGAGGGACATGACAGTCATTAATTCCTCATTTATTTATTTCCTCCGCCCTCCACCCATTACAATTTTTGAATCATCAAAAATAAAATTTAAAGACCAAATGGATTCAGTACAGCTCAGATTTTAGACTTCTTCCAGAACTGGTGAGTATTCCAAGATTCTACATAACCAGGGGCTTCTGCAGATGTACAGAAATGAGACTGTAAACTAAAGGAGAAGCAGCAAAAAGGCCAAACAAGTTCAGTGGCCTCCAGGAAACACAGATTACTTAATGATTTTTTTTAAAGGGTTGATTTAACCAGCAGTTCACATTCTCCAGGGGAGGTGGGGAATAAGTGATCAGGGGTTGTTGTTGTTTAAAAAAAAAAAAAAAAGTCTGTTTGCTATACTCACAAGTTTCAGGAGCAAGAAATGAAGAACAATGGGGGGGTGCAGACGGGTGGCCCTGAGCTGCCTGAGAAGCAGAGGATTGAGGCCAAGGCTCCCCCACGCCTAGGCCCCAATCCACCCTTTTGCCGGCCCTGAAAGGAATACCAAGACGCCAGTCCTTTCAGAAGAGCTGCCGAGGGACTTTTCTGTGCCTCTTCTGGCGCAGCACGTTAAGATGCTGCATCGTGATGATGTCTTCAGCGTGGGGTTGGGGTGCCAGGCATATGGCTGCCCCTCCCCTTCCCTGCTTCCAAGATGGCGCAAAGTGCCGTCTGTAGAGGCCCAATGTTTCCCAAAATGTGCTTCTCTCCAGAATTTAGTGAAGCAATCTTGTTGGACCACAATTCCCAGAACCCCCTAGCTGACACAGTCACTGGCCATGATGGTTGCATATTCTGAGAGATGTAGTTTAAAAAAGGTAATACTACATCTCTTGACCAGATACCTCAATCCAATCTGCTGGGCACAATGCAAAATCCATCATGAAAATATTCCACACTCTCCTCACTCTACCACTCAGTTTTGGGGGTGTTCACCTAGCCCCAAAGGTCAAAGGACATTTCAGGAATGTTCTCCTAGCCCCAAATATCAGAGCTCAGCTATGCTGATATTGGTCTATGGAAGGAAATACCTGCTCATTTATTCCCCTTCCTTCTATGATTTATTGCAGCCACAAAATTACAAAACAAAACATTAATCTGATACATCTAATTGATTAATCATGGTTAATGATACAATTCTAACACATATATATGATAAATCTTTGAGGGCAAGGTACCCAGCAAATGCACACAGGTCTACAATTCTTCCACAGTCATTGGTTCAAAGCTAATTCACTCACAATCTACTGTTAGGATGAATCTAGACTGTCAAAATAATGCAGTTTGACATGTCTTTAACTACCATGGCTCCATCCTACAGAATAGTGGGATTTGTAGCTCTGTGAGGCACTGGCACTCTTTAGTAAAGTTTCACAACTTGTAAAACTACAAATCCTATTATTCTGTTGGATAGAGCCAAAATGATTAAAGTGATGTCCAACTGCACTATTTCTACAGTGTAAATGCATCCCTAGTCCAAGTAAGTAGCCTTAGCTCTAGTTGAGAGCTACTAGGTGGATGAAAGGAAATGTATTAGTAGAGCCAGTGTGGTGTAGTGGTTTGAGCATTGGACTATGACTTTGGAGACCAAGGTTCAAATCTCAGCTTGGCCATGTAAAGCCACTGGGTAACCTTGGGCAGGTCAAACTCTCTCAGCCTCAGAAGATGGCAAGGCAAACTCCCCTGAAGAAACTTGTAAAGAAAATCCCATGATAATTTTGCCTTAAGGTTGCCATAAGTCAGAAACGACTTGAAGACACACAACACCAACAATAAATCAGTGGGATTCAGATACTTTCCTGATTCCAGATGTTATAGGCAGGTTATATAATATACAGTGTACCGTTCATATTACCTGTTTCAACATTTAAGGGAGAAATCAAGGAATGTCACTTCACTTTCAAGGCCTTTCGTCTGACCTTATTTTTTCCCAATGGTTAGTCATATTAAAAATGGCTAAATTGTTATATCTAGTATTTAGAAACCTTTATCCCTAGAGACAAAACACTGACCTCTGTTTAGCCTATGTTAGTATTGCTGTTGGGTAAAATTGTCTTCCAGCTCAAGAACTGTACTCTCAGGTGAAGGAACTGAAATAACAGCCTATGAATACTTGATGGTAGAAACAAGTCCATAAACAGATACCACATTTCCCACAGGCCATCAGCACAAGTAACACATGTCACTTCTGTATTACTCTCAAATTGACACCAATGTGTTGTAAACTAGTGGTCTAATCTTGTCCTGCCAAAGAATAATATTAACAATCAGGAAACAAACAGTTATACCAACAGCAAAACTGTCCTCTGACATCTGAATGGCTCATATTACTATTTTGTTAGTTTTCATTGCCATATTACAAAACTAGTAGAAAGCTAACATTCCACTCTGAATAATAGATATATTGCATCTGTCTTTTAAATTCATTTATAAGTAGTAAAATTGCCATATTTTCCGGCGTAAAAGACAACTTTTTAACCCTGGAAAAGTGTCTCAAAAGTCGGAGGTCGTCTTATACACCAGGTAGAGGAGGAGGAGGAGGAGGAGGAGGAGGAGGAGGAGGAGGAGGAGAACGGAGGGGGGAGAAGAAGGGACTCAAGGCAGAGAAGAAGGCAAATGGAGGGGAGAGAAGAAAAGACCCAGGCAGAGAAGAAGGCAAACGGAGGGGAGAGAAGAAAGGACCCAGGCAGAGAAGAAGGCAAACGGAGGGGAGAGAAGAAAGGACCCAGGCAGAGAAGAAGGCAAACAGAGGGGAGAGAAGAAAGGACCCAGGCAGAGAAGGCGGCAAACGGAGGGGAGAGAAGAAAGGACCCAGGCAGAGAAGAAGGCAAACGGAGGGGAGAGAAGAAAGGACCAAGGCAGAGAAGAAGGCAAATGGAGGGGAGAGAAGAAAGGACCCAGGCAGAGAAGAAGACAATCGGAGGGGAGAGAAGAAAGGACCCAAGGCAGAGAAGAAGGCAAACGGAGGGGAGAGAAAAAAGGACCCAAGGCAGAGAAGAAGGCAAACAGAGGGGAGAGAAAAAAGGACCCAAGGCAGAGAAGGAGGAGGGTGAGAACAGGGGGGGGGGGGGGAGGGGGAGAAGAAGGAAGCCACTTCTAAGATTGTTGTTGTTGTATGCCTTTGAATCATTTCCGACTTACAGCAACCCTAAGGTGGCCTATCATGGTGTTTGCTTGGCAAGGTTTCTTCAGAGGGAGTTTGCCATTGACTTCTCCTGAGGCTGAGAGAGTGTGACATGCCCAAGGTCACTCAGTGGATTTCATGGCCAAGCGGGGACTCAAACCCTCAACTCAGAGTCATACTCTGATACTCAGATATAGAGTGACCAAATGTGTTCAATGCAAAGGAGGACAAGTCACTACAAAAAATGTAGGACATACAAGAAAAAAATGAAGAGAAAGCTAAAAAACACTAATATAAATGTAAATCCATGCTTCTTAGCCATGCTCAGAGAGAGGGTTGACATGGAGGGCATGTCCTGGAAAAGGGAAGGCTAAGTAGCCCATTGAACTACAAATCCAAGAGCTCTCATAATATGGAGCTATGGCAGTTAAAGTGGTGTCAAACTGCATCAGTTCTTCAGTATAGATGCAGCCTGAATCTGCACTGCAGAAATAATGGCAGTTTGACACCACTTTAACTGCCATGGCTCCATCCTATGGACTCCTAGGATCTGCAGTTTGCTTTATGGTACTAGAGCTCTCTGACAGAAAAGGCTAAATATCTCACAAAACTGCAAATCCCAGAATTCCATAGCCTTGAGCCAGGGCAGTTAAAGCGGTGTCAAATTGCTTTAATAAATTTCTGCAATGCAGACACAGCCAAATTTGATGTGTTGCTTGGGCATGGCTTCTTTAACAAATAAGTCTGCACAATGAGAGAGAAAGAGAGTGTACCCTTGAAGATGTATCTAAAGAATAACCTAAGGGGGTTGCAGACTGCTAGAAATAGTGCAAATTGACTCCACTTTTAGGGTTAGGGTTAGTGCTAGGGAATCATGGGAATCGGGGGGGGGGGTTTCTGAGACACTGAGCCTTCTCTGTCAGAGAGCTCTAGTGCCACAATAAACTACAGTCCCCATGATTCCCTAGCACTAACCCTAACCCTAAAAGTGGACTCAATTTGCACTATTTCTGGCAGTCTGCAACCCCCCCAAGTTCCTTAACTTGGAGGTTATATGTGTATGTTGTATGCCTTCAAATTGTTCCTGACTTAGGGTGATCATGGGATTTTCTTGGCAAGATTCGCTCAGAGGAGGTTTGCCATTGCCTTTCCCTGAGGCTGAGAGTGTGTGACTTGTCCAAGTTCACCCAGTGGGTTTCATGGCAGAGTGGGGAATCAAACCCAGATCTCCAGAGTGGTAGTCCAACATTCAAACTACTACACCATGCTGGCTCCTATTCCTATTTATTACCTATGAAAGAATGGCAGACTTTTTGTTGTTGTGTGTCTTCAAGTCCTTTCCGACTTATGGCAACCCTAAGGCAATCTTATCATGGGGTTTTCATGGCATGTTTCTTCAAATGGGGGTTGCTATTATCATCCTCTGAGGCTGAGAGTGTGTGACATGCCCAGGGTCACTTACTTGGCTGCAAATTGCACATACCCCAGAATGCATTACCTTGTATATTGGCAGTCCTTCCCCCCAACAACACTTTCTCATTTCCCCCCAACCATCTGATAGCTGGGAGATGGAAATATTTTTAAAGCAGCATTTAAATCTGGACTATTTTTTTAAAAGTAAGGTCCAAAACACACTGCAGAAATAAATGCTAGGGAACATGGGAGCTGTAGTTTGTTGTGTTTATAAGTGACAGTTTTCCTGTTAAGTACCTGCATGTCATAAGCATTTGAATTAAAATTACCATATTGAAATCAAATCTGATTTTTAAAATTTTTATTTGGTGTGTGTTGGAAGAGGGGTCATCTTATACGGCAAGTATATCCCAAACTCTATATTTTAATTGGAAAAGTTGGGGGTCGTCTTATATGCCCAGTCATCTTATACGCTGGAAAATACGGTACCCATTTTAGCACAGCTTAAAAGCCCTTTAATCCCATTCACACTTCAGCACTCTTTTTTTTCCTTGCCTAACTTTTCTTCTGAGCTTTTATCCCATTCACCTTGGTACTCATTTGGCCTCCATCAGCTTTGTCTGACTTACAAGCTTTCTTGTCCCCCTCATCCCAATGCTTCCCTCCTCCCCTATTCTTTTCCTTTGTTACTGGTCTACACCTCCAGCCACATATTTGTTCAGTCTTTCCTTCTCCCAACTTCTCTTCCCAACCTTACCAGGCACCAGGAGCTTCTTTCTATTGTTCTCTCTTTCTGTTCCTCCCCATGTCTGCTTTGCTATATTCCAGTTCTCCAGATACACTTAGCCATATTTGTATTTTATACAGGTTATATGCTCTTTATGCAATTTTTGTGGTGGGCCATAAAGGGTTGACCAGCATAGACCCATACAAATAATTCCTGTGACACATCTGTGTGTGTATATGTGTGTGTGCGCGCACACACACACGCACGCACACACATACACAATTTCTTATGCAGAAGCAATCATTTCACAGTGTTTGTTTATTTGTTTAAATAGAAGAATGGCTTTTCTTAGGTTCCTTATATATTTAACAAGATATCTCAGCATTCTTCATTATTGGCTATGCTGGCTAGGACTACTGGGAGTTACAATCTCACAACATCTGAAGGGCTCCATTATTTCCACTGCTGGTACCACACATGTGCACACATACACACATTTATAGAGGGAGACAGGGAAAATGGGAATTCCTGCAGCCTAAATGTGGTTTCTGTCTTCTATTCCTTATCTTTTTAGTTCATGCATTTTCACTACAGTGGGAGATAGAGGTGTGTGTGTGTGCACGAGCACATTTGTATGTGTGTGATGGAGGAGTGTACAGGGACTTAGTCCCCTTTCAGAGTGGCTTTATCCCTTTATCCATCCTATATCCCAGTGATCTCTGTAGTATTTACTTTTGCATAATCATGCATAAGACTGTACTTCTACTTGACTGTTTTAAAAGAAAGTAATTTTATATCTGATGTGTAAAACTTCTACATGTGTTTAGAAATAATTGATCATCAGATCCAATTTTTGAACGTAGAAGCCAGTTCCTCTCAAAGGAAGGGTACTCTGGAGAGGCTTCATTTAATTCTGGCATCCCATATATCTTGACATTAAGGCTACTGTTCAAATTCAAAACAACCTATTTGGTTGTTGTTCCCTTTGCCATCCAGTCACTCTGGAAGCAGCAACTGAGCCAAGTCTTGGCTGTGTCTGTTCTGTCCTTTTGGCAAAGTACAGTGTGGGCAAGAGGCCTCTTGATCACTGCTCTAACAGTTACTCAGTTGCTTCTCTCAAGGTGACCAGGTGCAATGGGAGAAACTTCTCCCCATCAAGGGAGGACTCTCAGTGGAGAGGGGTTCAACCATTATGTATGTACAGGCCACATGCTTTGGACTGAAGACTGGCACAGATGGTGAAAGAGAGAGATTTTAACTACAGGAGCCACTCCAAGGCAAAGGACTCTTTCCAAGAATTAACTCCAGATTACTCCTCCCTCCCCTTCCCCAGAGGCATGTCTTCCTCCACACAGCTTCAAGTGTGCCCCCCCACCCTGCCACATTGTTTCCTCTGTAACCTTTTCTTTCAGCCAGTCTGATAAAGGAAAGCAGGAACGGCAGCGCAGCTCCAACCTGCCAGCCAAGTCTTGGAAAAGCTGGTCTCAGATTTGAAAGCTCCTTTTTGCGATTACTTTCCCCTCACCACTATGTGTTCTAACCCCTGTCCAGTCTGTCCCAAAATAATGCCACTCATAGCCACTGAAGAAATGCCCTGCACCCAAGCCTCGTGAATTTGTCACTACTAGCGAAAGACATGGCTAACAGAGTAAGCTCACGTAGGAAGGTGAAGAGTGGGAGGCACCACCACACAAAGTGATCAGCAAGGCTTTGCAGTGATTTTAAGGGATGCTGAAAAGTTGTTTCATATACTCCTCACCCTCATTATGACCCTTGAAGGCAATTGTTCCCCTTGTCTTTCTTTGACTGAAGATCCCCCTGCCACCTTTCCCCTCTCACCACCCCACTGCTCTCCCCCCTTTCCCCTCAACATCCCCTTGGATCTTTCAACCACACCCGGGGGGGGGGGCGTTTTGCCTACTTTGGGAGTCACTATTATATAGCATCAATGTTAGTAACACCTAGCATTTTACAAATGTTTGTTGAGAATCGATGGTCAAAAACACACTGCAGAAAGGATCCAATTTGAGACCGCTTTAACTGCCCTGGCTCAGTGCTAGGGAATCCTGGGAATTGTAGTTTATTGTGGCACCAGAGCTCTCTGACAGAGTAGGCTAAATGTCTCATAAAATGACAGTTCCCAGAACTCCCTAGCATTGAGTCAGGACAGTTAAAGTGGTCTCAAACTGGATTATTTCTGCAATGTGTTTTGGACCATTCTTCCTACATTAGTTCATGATGATCATTCTTATTGTATGAACAGGCTGAAGCTTTAATTACAACAATGGTAAGTACCTGCAGCCCACATAACTATGTATCCTTCAAACACAGACCCTTGTCTGCTCTCTGGCCCATTTCTATATAATCTGGGCACTGACTGATTCCAGCTTAAAAACTTTCTGTTACCATTGAATGTGCTTGGAGACCACAAGAGTGTGATCTCTTTTAGAAGTTATGACTGGGGCAACATTTAGCCTTTAATGAAACTTGCTACTGTTTAGACTACTTCTCCTTCCCTCCATATTTTGCATTTTTAAAATTAGATTCATTAGTGGGTTCTTTAATCTTAATATATTTCTTAAGTGTTTGTGTTATTGTTAGATTTAAATACAATTACAAATAACAAGGGACCCTCACCCCCAACAATTAGTTGAATTAGAACAATCAATCATCAGTCATACACACATTTCACTTGGAATGTTTGTATCAAGTCTAGACGCTACTCACGATTCTCCTTTCCAATTATAATTCACTATGTGAAAAGGTACTGTTCCCAAACTCCATTTGATTTATCACAGTCCATGTAATGAAGGTAAATCCATAGTGTAGAAAAAAAAATACTGAGCAAGTTTCAATGAAGCCATCTTCCTTCATCTCCCCCTTTTGTTGTTGTTACCTGCCCTCTAATCAACTTCGACTCATGGCAACCCTGTGGATGAGAGATCTCCAAGATTCCCTGTTCTTGACTGCCCTGCTAAGGTCCTGCAGGCTCATGACCATGACTTCCCTGATCAAGTCTCACCATCTGATGTGGTCTTCCTCTCTTTCTAATGCCATCTCCTGCTTGGACAATCATAAATGATAAACTGATATTTCTGATAGGCAGCCAACATTTTTTTTAATCAAGTCAACCCATTAGTGAGAGACCTTGCAAGGCTTTCCAAAATGCTACAATTTCTATCTGAGCAGCTCCAAATAATAAGATTTCTATGTAAAAGAATTTTCATTGTCTCCATCAAAGATGGAGAATAATAATATGTGTGCCTTTCTACTGGATGGTTTAATTAGATATTAGACCCATTCTCTTTATTATTGCCTTCCAATGACAGTGAACCTATGCCTCCACATCTTTTCCAACAGCTTTTAAAAAAATATTTCTGTTGAATCTATGTGGTTTAGATGGAGGCATATGCCACCTATGAGCTGTGTTGTATGTCTGTTCAGCTCCTGCTGAAACTGAATTAAACAAGGGAAGAGATTATATTCTGTCCCAATGTTTTTCTGAACCAAGTCAGATTCCCACACTAGTTTTGACCTGATTTGTCTACCAAAAGTATTGTTCCATTATTGCTTTACATGTATTTCTGATACTAATCCAGCTCTTTTGCTTGCTTCTGACACACTTTGGGTCTCACACTCTTAACACTCTTCAAGGGACAAGAGCTCTGTGCCAATAGTAATGCAGATGAAGAAACAACATTAGCAGCCACAAAACTCTGATGTTCTCCAGCCTTATATGCAATTTTTCTACTTTTACAGGCTTTTCTCAAACAAACACTAAAGCCTCTGAATCACTTTAATGACTGATTTTCTATGTTGTACATAGTAACAAAAAATCATTCTCCCCAGTGATCCTTCGTGGCCCCAACATCGATGGTTGGATCTCACTGGCTGGACACATACTCTGGGTCCTCATTTTATCTATTTTAAATAGCTGTGTTTCTTGTTGTTTTAAAATTTACTTGATTTAATATTGTTTTAAGGGGGGGTGGGGGGTTACTGTATATATATGTTTTATTGATGTACTCATTCTTAATTGTAAGCCGCCCAGATTGATATTTCAGAGGGCGGGGTATAAATAAATTTTATTATATTATTATTATTATTATTATTATTATTATTATCATCATCATGAAGGGCAAAGTAGAATCCCTTGGGATCCTAGGGAATAAAGTAGGTGGGAAGGATATTTGGTTGAGCCTTAATTAAAATTGTCTAAAATTGCATATACATTTACATGCAAAAAGCTAGTTCTTAGAGCTCTGTTAATCCCTTTAGAACTTACTGATTACAAAAGAAAATGAATCGATTAAGATGGTAATATAATCAAGGAGAATAAATTAAGATTAGGGAAGGCAAAAGTGTTATAGGTGAAGTTGAAGAAAATTAGTTACTACTTACAAAGATAGACAACTAGAGTCAATAAAATAAACGGTAAGGGTCCAGACCAAGGAAGTCAGTTTTGTGTTGTCTAGTCTAGGGAATGTATGTAGAAATGGAGAATGGAAGATATTTTAAGTTTAGGGGAGGGGGGAGGGAAGGGGATAACAGAGATGAATGTTATTGATTTATGTTATATGTTATGTTACATGTTATGTATGTGTACTTTATTTGTAATAAAAAAATATTAAAAAAAAAATAAAAAAAAAGAACTTACTGATTACATGTAATATTGTTACAAAATAATGTGAGAATGTCTATTAACATGTGCCTCTAGTAACAGAAACAAATACAATCTGTTATAATGTCATTGGCTAACCCACTTCATTCACTGTTGTTTTTCTCCCTCTCATCCTTTCATGTTTGGTGCAGTTAACCATAATATCGGGTCTGGTTGTAATATGAAGCTACTGTTTCTAGTTTGTTTGTCTGCTTACATAAACGGTGGATTGAATGTGTGGTGAACATGAGTACACTATCAGTTCATATTCTGGTATATAAACTGGAATGTCAGGATTAAAATGATGCCCAAATGAAGCTATTCAGGGTATCTTCTTTAAAACAAATAGAAGGTACTCATTAGTATTTGGAACTGATTTTTTTTTCCAACTACACCTTATAACGTACCATAGTTATGCATCACCAGGCTGTTCCTCCAAAATGTCTCCCCAGCATTGAGGAATATAGTGAAGTGACATGAGTGGTCTTCATGACCATCTAGAACAGGGGTAGGCAACCTTTTTGAGCTGGGGGCCAGATTCCTGTCCCTCAGACAATTGGGGGGCCGAAGCACCAAAAATAAATAAATAAATAAATAAATAAATAAATAAAAATAAAAAAATAAAATAAAAAATATGCATGCGCACTCTCTCAGCCCCAGAAAAGCCATGGCAAACCCCCTGTGGAGATTTTGCCAAGAAAAACCCAAGAACAAGTAATAACAACAATAATCAATATCATCATGACGGGCAGCGGCGGGGGTGGCAGCAGCGGCAGGACCGGCCTGGGGCCGGTCCAAAGGCCTCGGGGGGGCACATCCGGCCCCCCGGGCCTTAGGTTGACTACCCCTGATCTAGAACTTTACCTCAAGGGACAGCTGATTTATTTCTAGTGAATTTTTTTAGCAATTACTGTATCTCCTCCCCCCTTGCTTTCTCTGTTTTAGTTTTCATCTGTGTGAACAAAACCTTAAGGGATACAGAATGTACCAGCTCAATGTAGAACAGTCTCTAGGCTGCTTCAAATTACTCAGGAGGCTGCAGGGGGAGTATAAGTAATTGAAAAAAAAAGTACAAAGGCTGTTGGAAAACATATTTCCTGACAGCAGAGAAGCTGGACCTCAGCATTCAGAAAAACAAACCTATTCTGTTCCATAAACATGCAGCCATTTGTGCTTTTAAAGCAGTTCCCTACTATTCAGCCTTGTTAAAAACTGATACCATTTTAAAATACAGTTCTAGCTGACAGTATCTTCACACTGAAGTCAGAGTAGGAAGCAGTTACACATTCACCTCCATACCGCAGCTTTGTGCTTGCCTCCTGGAACCTCTCCACTCTCTTATTTGGCCTTTGTGGTACATTTGTTTCAAAATGTAGCTTCTGGTTGATAAAGAAAAAAAATCATTATACTGCAGTCACTAAGCACTTCAGGAAACTGCATGCCCCTGATCCCCACAGTACCAGGGGAGGCACCTACTAGCTGCTGCCATCAAGCTCCCAGAGAACGCTTTCTTCTTATAAGATTTGCTATGATGAGAGAGAAGTAACCCCACTCTCTAGCAATATCGGGGCGATCATTTAATTCCAATTAATTCCATTAACTGCTCTCCCTGCAAGAAAAGTCTCATTGTTTATTTTGAGAAATTCTCAGTGAGAAATGCAGGGATGCGGCAGCAGGAGAACAACTAGCATAGCCAACTACACAGGGTCTTTCTTTGGAGATTATCATACAGAGGATAAGGACGGGAGTGAAGTGGATTGCTCCCATCCTTATCATGTGAAAGATTATCACACACGTCATGCTTATCCCATCATTATCCTGTCAGTGAAGTAGAATTGTCCTATCAGTTTTCATTAATAGAAACTTCCATTATTGAAAAATGACAGGTCAAATGTATAAATATACTTATTGATGTTTACATACCATATTACTCTTTCTCCCTATAGTACATTAAAAATAAAGACATGTTTCTCAGTTGGCATATTCAAGAAAGGGTAGGGTGTTCAGCATTAGTTGAAATATCAACTAAATGTAAACTCTTTATCAACCAATACAGGTGATATGAAAATATTTGACCAATCCTTGATGCAGTAAGGGACTGATAATTCATCTTCTTGAGTAAGTGGTGCTTAACCTGTATATTCTCCATGAAGGTCCATTGGACTTTTGCAGTCTAGTGAACAATCTCTTTGATTGGGAGCAAAGGGTTCCTATGTGGAATTAAGAGCCTTCTTCTGTCCTGTTTCAGGATAGATGAGTTCCAGTATCAAGAAAACAATCAAGATAGCCTGGTAAAGTGAACAAATGGCAGTGTCTAAAGAAGTCCAAGTTCAGTAGTATCTCAAAATAGAGAGCAAGGAGATCTGGCACTCACCATACCGAGGTAGAGTCTAGGGCAATTCAACATCAGGCATGAAGATGTTCTGTTTTGGAAGACTATCAAGGATACAGTGGGAGCAGACATTGTGTTCAGCAACCTCAAGAAATAGATGCTACACCCACAAACTGCATGGAGTAACATACAAGTCACTAATTAGTAAAGTAGGGTCTAATCTGCACCGCAGAAATAATGCAGTTCGACACCACTTTAACAGTCACAGCTCAATGTTATGAAATTCTAGGATCTGCAGTTTGTTGTGGCACCAGAGCTCTCTGACAGGGAAGGTTAAATATTTCACAAAACTACAAATCCCAGAATTCCATAGCATTAAGCCATGGCTGCTAAAGTAGTATCAAACTGCATTATTTCTGCAGTACGGATTAGACCCAAGCCTTTTTATGGAAACAGTCAACACATGGCAGCAACAATAAAATGAAGATACCCCCACCTTTTTCTAGGGGCATCTTCCCCACACCAGGAAATGGAGGAAGATAAACTGGGGTCTACCATCATGAGAGAAGAGAACTATAGGCTATAAATATTCTTTGAAGACCCATCTCCTCTCCAAAGTATTTTCAACTAATAAGGGAAACCCAGGGTCAAAAGCAGGAGACCAGCATGATCAAGGAACTAGTTGTGTCCTTCTCCTAAGCAGGCTCCCATCCCTCATCTTCCTCATGTAGGGAAGGAGAATGGGGAACAGTGGCTGAAGAAACTCCAGCGATTACTTCAGATATGGAGCAGTGACACTGGGGGTGCTGCCATACCTCTTAAAATTATCCTGGCTTAGAGCCAGCTGGTGGAGAACTGGCCTGCCACCAAACCTGATTCCCCACAACCACACTAGTAAATTACTAGTTTACTAAAGGGTGAATTTCAATAAATCAACAAGTGCTTGTGACCTATAATTGCTTAACCATAGCAACCACAAAAAGACCAGTCTCTAACCTAGGTTGCTGTATTCAAGAATGGCAGGAGGAAAACAGAGCAGATTTCTAATATGCAAGTACTATGAATTCTGTCATTTCACAGAAAACAAATTCCTGGGCTAGGCATGTAAACACTTTATGTTGCTTAGTTCTCAGTGCATATCCACCCGCACCAGCTACTGTTTTTGCCTTGGCTCTGGTTGTTGTCCCTCAGAGTCCTACTAAGAAACAAGGCAGATTCCTTGAGTCTGAAGTCTTCTCATTCTGGAGGTGCATCATTCCTCAGTATGTCTGTATAATCACATCTGTGTTGTACCTCATACTAGGCAGCTAGGGAAATAATGTCTCTAGACACATATGAAACTCTTCAATCTGTGCTGGTAGTTAAGGGGTCTTTGAACAGTTGTAATCCAATACACAAAGCACTGTTTTGAAACACAGACAGCCAAAGTCCTTATTAAATTATTGGCTTCTCAAGAGGAAATTGTGTGTTTGTGTGCAAGAGAAAGAGAAAGAGAGAGAGAGATATTAATATTTCCATGGGGCCATACAGATGGGCAAAAAGGAGTGCTTTGAGGGTGACTTGTACTCATGGCAAGAAAAGCCGCTCCAAAAAGGAGCCACTTTTTCCCACTCCTTCAGTGAAGATGCACACCTTCGCATGTGTGTATGTATGCAGCAACACTGATGCACCAGAAAACGGCTGTATAAATGCACTGGCGCACGTATGGCAGAAATTGACTTGGCAATCCAGAGCATTGGCCCTACAATGCAAGCTTTAATTTAAAATGCCCTATGCTTTCAAGTGTGGATGCACTGGTGCAGGTGCGCTTGAATATTAAAACCCTAACCCTAATCTTAATTGTAACCCTAATCCTAACCCTAATTGTAACCCTATGCATGAGCCCTAGCAAATGTCCTCTGTTATGACAATAAATGCATTATGTTTCATGTACGCCTGCTGTCAGCATGCACAGCAGTTTGCATGAAAGAGGATTTTGTGAACTCTTCTGTGCAGGTGTGCAAAGCAGCTTCATTTATACACCGCTTCATATTGCGCTATGGGATGTCTAAGCAGTTTACAACTGTAAGCTCATTGCCCCCCAACAGCTGGGTACTCATTTTAGCAACCTCGGAAGGATGCAGGCCTGAGTCTAGCCTGAGCCCTGGATAGTACTGAACTCGCAACCTTGTGGTCTATGAGTGAATGGCTGCAGTACAGGCATTTAACTACTGCGCCACCAGGGCTCCTGCACGCCACGTCCTGACATGATTGGGGGGGGGGGGAGTTCCTGGAGTAATGTTTGCCAGTTTGTCCTGTTGACCATCTCCCTTGCATGACCATCAACTGCATACATCAAGTCTGTCCACACAAACCTCCCTTGCATGTACCTCCCCCCACCCCGATTTGTGTGGGACATGTTTTGTGGAGATGATGAAATGTATTTTCAGTTGACAAAACTGCTCCTTCATCCCAAGGGTAGCACAATCAGACAGAGGTACCTGTCTACTGCACCCACTTCTTGGGGAGAAGCAGAGGTCAGTGAATCCTTGCATGATATGTCAGTGTATGACAGGTCCTATGCAGGTGCACAGAGATGTTGAACTTTAGTCACCTTGGTACAGACAAAATGACAGACTGTATACCACCCTATGATAGGTCTTGTGCAGGTGCACAGAGCTGTTTTCCTGTGCAGATGCACAGGTGTGGAGAAATGTTCCTGCGCATGTGTGCATGCGTTTGAGAAAGAACGGGGAAAAAATTAAAGCAGCCACTGTTGGCTCATGCAGTTGCTCCGTCTCCCTTTGCAACATCCTTGGGGCTGGTGCTGGGGTTGCTGGGGTTTCAATACAGTTTCCAAAAAGCTGCATTGACTCCCCCCAGTGTGGTTGCTCCATCCCCATTTAGGGCAACCTCAGGGCAGGCAGTGCGGTTGCTGCAGCTTAGGGAAAAGGCAACTTCAGGTCACCTTTTCCTGCCCATCTGCATAGTCCCCATGTCACACAAACTCAAGTGAAGATAACAGTTTTCCTGGTAAGAACAGGAAGTTTTATCATTATTATTTTATCACTAATGGGTAATTTATTTATGAATATATTAGTTACATTTATATCCTGTCTTTCTTCTGATAAACTCATGAGTCCACAGGGATACAGATTGTTCCCCTTTTCCCCACTTTATATTCAAAATAACCCTGTGAGGTAGGACTGGGACAAATGGTCCAAAATTACCCAGGTTATTTCAACCTGAACCAGCAAAGTCCTAATTTTCTAGCATTCTGTTCATGCTTACTAGTCTGTGCACATCTGTGCACAAAGACAAATGCAAAGGTTAAGATAAAGATAAGGACAAAAACAAAGAGAAAATTAAAATAAATGTAAAGAGGAAATAAACCATCGAATAAAAATAAGACAACAACTTGTATATAATAAAGGCACAGATATTGACATGGATTTAAACAAGGACAAAGACAACAACAAAGACAAAGATAAAGAAAGATAAAACAAAGACATCAGTACTAACAGTGACACTAACACTGACAGACACAACAATGAAGGGCCTCTGCACACGGGCCCTTTGTGGCATCCTCGAGGCAGGGATGGGGAGGGGCAGCCACATGCCAGCCACCCCAACCCCTCCTCAAGGACTTCCTGACGCAACACACCATTATGCAAGGCGCGCGGCATGAGAACGTTCTCATGGCGCAGCCTCTTGATGCGATGCACTGGAAGGGGCACAGAAGAGCCATGCAGCGGCTTTTGTGGCATCCTTTTTGCCAGCTCTGAAAGGAGTGGCATTTTGCCGCTCTTTTCCAGGCCAGCAAAAGGGAGGATTGGAGCCAAGGCGTGGCACAGCCTTGGCCCCAATCCTCAACTTCCCAGGGCAGCCCAGGGCTGCTCGTTTGCATCCCCCCATAGACTGAGACAAAAATAAGAATCAGAACAAAGATTAAGACAAAGATAAGGACAAACACAAAAATAAAAAATTGCAAGAGAAAATAAACCATCAAAATAAAAGTAAGATAAAAAATAAAGATATGATAAAGGTACTGATATTGACATCGATTTAAACAAGGATAAAGATGAGGACATGGAGAAAGACATAGATAAAGACAAAGACAAAGACATCAGCACTAACACTGATACTAACACTGACAGAAAAAACAACACAGACTGAGATAATTTTAAGAATTAAAAAACCCCTCAGTGTTCAATATAAGCAAAAAGATATAGATATCAAAATAAAAAATAAAGAATTGATGAAATAAAGAAAAACTAATAATTAAAATAAGAATTAATGATATCAAGATTACAAATGGTGAAAATGGAAACACAAAGACAAATGTTACAGCAGAGGAGACCATTGTTAGAATCTAATAAAACAAGAGATGCTAATATGTTAATATTGGAGAAAATAAAAAAGGATAAGGCAGGAAATGAAAAGAAATAAAGGTGAATTAAAACAAGACATAAAAGATTTGAGAGGAAAAATTAAGCAGGATTTAAAATCTGAAGTGAAAGAAGTAGTAAATATAGTAGAAAAATTCACAATGGAATTAACATAAGCAAAAGTATAATTAATAATAATAATAATAATTTGTATCCCGTCCCTTTGCAGAGCAATCGGAGTGGCTTACAACATTAAAACAACAAGTGATCTGTTTTATATCATCTCTCTTTTCATCTTGTGTTGAATATGCAAGAGACAAACAAAATAAAGAACTTCAGGAAGAAGTGAAGACTTTAAAGGAAAATCAAGAAAAAGAATCAGAAGAAAGAATAAGATCATAACAAAAGGTGAGCGAAAGATGCTTGAAAATAAGATGATTAAAAGAACAAAAAGGAGAAAATATCTATGAAAGATTTTAGCAAATTTTATGAGAAGTGATGAGGATGAATTCCATTTTGAAATTGACAAAATCTACCGAATAAATTCTTGGTTGGCCCAACAGAAGTCCTGAGAGACATAGTAGTATATTTTCTAAGGACTCAAATCAGAAGTCAACTGTTAAGATTACACTTAGACAAAAGAATTCAAATTGAAGGATAAGATTCAAATATTTAAAGATATACCAGAGGAGACCCTGAAAAAGAGAAACAAGTATTCTATGTTGACAAAAATCTTAAGAAAACAGGGTATTTTTATACCCAGACGGCTTATCATTTAAATACAGACCAAAAAAAAAAAGATACAAAACTAATTCAGTATCAAGAATAAAATATATGATTAAAATTCTGCATGAAACAGGACAAGAGTCTCATCGTACAAAACAAGAATCAAAACAAAAAGAAGATAACTTATCAGAGCAAGAAAGTAACAAAGAAGAGCATATTAGGACAGGGAAAGATGAGTGTATTGAAATGAAGAAACACTTGAGAAGAAAAAGGAAACAAAATAAATAAGAAGAAATAGAAAAAGAAGGTCAAGAAGAAAGACAAAAAAATACAAGTGCACTGATAATAGAACCAAAAGACCTATATAAGGAAGAAGATTAAGAACTTTAGAATATGCACATGGAATGTTAAAGGATTAAATTCTCCACATAAATGAATGCAAATATATCACTACTTAGAAAAACTGAACCTGGAAATAATTTGTATACAGGAAGCTCATATTTGTAAGAAAGATATTACATTATTAAAAATTATAAATTAGGTAATGTTTTTGTTTCTGCATCTGAAAAAAGGAAGAAAGCTGTGGCCATATATGTTATTAATAACACAGAAGCAAAATAATTATTTTTGGATATAAATGGACAGTGTTAGGGACTAGAAATTAAATAGGAAAATTTTGACATTATGCTAATTGGTGTTTACAGTTCATTAGATAACAAAAGCAAATTTTATGGTAAATTAACTGGGTTTTTTTGGGGGGGGGGAATTCTCACATGAACAAATAATAATGATGGGAGATTGGAATGGGGTGATAGATCCCACAATAGACAGAAAGACCAAGGGAAAACTCAATGAAAAGCAAGGCAAACTCCCAAATTTCTCTTTATTTTGTTAGACTTGTTAGTTTTAGAAGATGTGTGGAGACACATATATGGAGAAGAGAAAGACTATACATTCTATTCTAGTAATCATAATTTATGGTCAAGGTTGGACTTTTTTTTTTTACTTCAGCTTTAATCAACACAAAAATTGCAAAAAAAATGAATTTCTATTAAAAAAAACTTATCAGACTATTGTAGTAATGACTTTAAAGAAATCAAAAAAAGATTTTTGTTGGAAATTGAATGATTCTTTGTTAAAAGAGGAGGAATTATTAGATAAGGCTAAAGATTCTTTAAATATCTTCTTTAAAGAAAATATAATTGAAGGTATGGATTTTAATATAATCTGGGATACAAGTAAAGCAGCAATTAGAGGCTTCTTTATTAAACAAAATTACAAAAGAAGGAAAAAATAGATGAACACTTGTCAAAATTACAGACAGATTTAAAGCAGATAGAAGATCAATTGAAAAAGAAGCCAGGCTGTAAGAAATTAATAACACAATTGAGAGTGTTACAAAAACAAATATCATTGCTGTTAGTGGAGGAGGTAGAGAAGAAAATGAAAGTTCTAAAACAAAAGTATTTTGAGTTCTCAAATAAGCCAAGTAGATGGTTAGCTTTAAAACTGGGGGGGGGGGAGGTTAATCTTAAAAATCAAATGTAAAGATTAAATCCTTCAATCAAATGTAAAGATTAAATGTAAATATTAAAACAAGAAATTAAAAATTATTTCTACAATTACTTTAATAAAATCTTTAAAGAGACAGTAGCACAAGAGAACAATCAACAGAATATATAAATAGAGAATTCTGGAATTTAAAGAAGAAAAAAGAGAATTAAATTGTGAAATAACTATATCAGAAAGAATAGAGACAATGAAAGAAATAAAATCTGCAAAAGCACCAAGACCAGATAGTATCGGTGTGTCATACTATAAAAATTTAGTGGAGATAGTGGCACCAAAATTACAGTTGATAATGAATAATGCAAAAAAAAAAAAAAAAAAAAGGGACAATGCCAGATTCATGGAAAATAGACAAAATATTGTCTTGATACCAAAAGATGGGAAAGATGGGAGATTACAGGCCCATTTCACTATTAAACTCCAATTATAAAATGTTTGCAAGTATATTAGCCAAGAGAATTAAGAAGATTCTAAAAACATGGCTACATCCAGATCAAAGAGGCTTTCTCCCTAACAGACATATAAAAGATAATACAAGAAATCTATTAAATGTAATCGAATGTTTTCAAAGGAAACCAAACAAACAAGTTGCATTAATCTTTCTCGATGTGGAGAAAGCTTTTGAACACTTAAAATTGTGTTTCATAAAAGAGGTTATCCGTTAAAAACAGAAGGTAATTTTTATAATTGGATAGAGGCATTATATCATAAACAAATGGCTCAAGTGATAAATGGTGAAAAAACAAAAAGCTGTGAAATTCAGAAAGGTACTCTCAAGGGTGTCCATTGTCCCCTTTATTATTTATTTTCTCTGGAGATATTATGTAATGCCATTAGAGAAAATGAATCAATTAGATGTGTCAAGGTTGAAAATTATGAAGCCAAAGCCAGATCCTATGCAGATGATATAGTTTTGAATTTATCTGAACTGTTGGAAGGTATACAGAATTTATTAAAACAAGAAAAAGGAATATGGGTTATATTCAGGTTTCAGAGTCAATAAAGAGAAACAACAATGACAATGTTTATGATACAAAAAGATAAAGAATTGTTGGCTCTGAAATCTGGATTTAAAATAGAAAAAAGTTGAGATACTTGGGTGTGATAGTTACAACAAAAACTGATATGTTCAAAAATTACTACGGGAAACGTGGAAAAAATAGAGAAAATATGCAAAAATGGAAAAAGTTACAGTTATCACTCTTAGGACATATATCTGGGCAGGCAGAAAAGCAATGAGTAAGATAAAAATATCCTACAAAATGAGGTGACAAGAGGGGGATTAGGACTGCCAAATCTAAAATTATATTATTTTGCTAGTGGTTCAGAATGGTTGAAGGAATTGTTATGTTTAGAATATAAAAACTTGTTATTTTTGGAAGGTATCAAAAATCAGTATGGATGACATGCTTATCTTTACTATGCCAGAGTAAAGATAAACAATGATTTTAAAAATCATCAAATAAGAAAAGCATTATGAAGGATTTGGGAAAATATAAAATCAGGATAAATAGAGGAATTCCAAAAATGGTATCCCCGATCGAAGCTTTTCATCACAACGATGAGATGAAGAAAGACGAATGGTTGACATACAAGCATCTACTAAGAGAAGAGAAAGGAAAACTACAACTGAAAACTAGAGAAAAATTAAAAGACAAAGGCATTAACTGTAACTGGTTTTTATACATGCAAATAAAAGAAAGTTATAATAAATATCAAAATTCAATTTGTGTAGTGTATAAAGAAACAGAGATGGAAAAAGTACTAATAAGAGAAACAGTTCATGTCTTGTCAAAGATATATAAAATCTTACTGCAATGGGACATGGAGGTTGAACAAGTTAAAGAGTATATGATTTGCTGGACCTAAGATGTAGGAAGCCCAATCCAACTTGAGGAATAGGAAGAAATATGGGGAAAGAAATTAAAATACACATTGAATATAGGTATGAAAAAAGCTACTATAAGATACAGTACAGGTGGTATCTAACACCAGAAAGACTAGATAAAATAAATAAAAATAATAATAACATATGTTGGAAATGTAGAAAAGAGAAGGGCTTGTTAATACACATTTGGTGGAAGTGTAAAATAGCAAAGAACTTTTGGTCCCAAATTCATGTGGAATTACAAAAAATATTACAAACACAAATTTAAAAAGAGCATAAATTATTTCTCTTAGGTATAACCAATAAAGAAATATTAAATGTGGGAAAACTCTTTTTTATATGCAAATAGCAGAATGGGTAATTTATGCCAAGTTGGAAGAAAGGAAAATCCCCATCAGTTATAGAGTGGTACTGGAAATTACTGGATTATGTTGAAATGGACAAACTGACAAATCTAATCAGAAATAAATCAGTAGAAACATTTAATGGTGAATGTTCCTTAGTAATAAAAGAAATACAATTAGGACTAGAAAAACTATTAGCTTAAATATAAAGATTGGATTAACAAAAGTAGAAAAGAAAGGCAAAAACATGTATGCTGAATAAAAGATAGATAAGAAATGGAAGTGGTTTAAAGAAATAAAGAATAGATAAAGGAAGAAAAATAAGAAAAAATGAAACAAATATATGAAGGTTAAAAATTACAAATATAAAAAAGAGATAAATATAAAAATTATTAAACATACTAGGTATATGGAAAATCATATTCAGTCTATATAATTAGAAATATTTCAAGAAATAGATACTGGGAAGTTTGTTTTAAAGATGTTTAATATATTATATATGGTTTGGTTTGTTTGGTTTTTTAGATATGTTGGTATGTGTGTTAAATATGTTTATTGTTATAGTATAATTGAAGTGTTAAATTGTTTATGTAGTGATTTTATACAACTAAAAATGTAATAAAGATGAAATTGGGGAAAAATAAACATATATCCTTTTGATGGGCCTTCTAAATTTCCATCTGTGTAGCTACTATAATAAACTTTTTCTTTCTCCCTCCACAGTTTTAATAATAGCAGTGAAAGCCCTCTGGCTATGAAGAAATATGAAGCTAGTTCATTAAGAGGAGTTTAGCCACAGCAAAATCACAGGGCAGCAGTTGTTACAGGTGGAACAGAATAGGAAAAACTCAGTTTGATATGGAAGAGTAAGGTTTTAATGGACCATCATCATTGCATCTCCATCAACGAAGATGGTTGCTTGTCAATAGCAAATTAAAATGTAATTTAGGAAGTCTAAGTTCTAAAATCAACTGGATAATATGTCCCACTTACTTATCACTTGATATTGCATAGATGAGACCATAGACATGGAGTATATGTTAACCACTGTCATCTCTAGATTCATTAATATACATTAGTATCCCCATGTCACCTTTAAGCCTTCCTTGAAAAAGCAAACCAAATCCATCCTTTTATCATCCTAGCAACGAATATAACGAAAGGATTAAAAAACAGTAATGGGTAACTAATCTGTGTTGTAATGTTCTTGAGTATCCAATTTAAGATTTAATTTAATGCCTAAACTAATTCTACATTGCAATAACATCCTCCACCATCAAAAAACCCAAATGAGTAAAAATGACCTATTGTTTATAGAAATAAATGACTAAACTTTTTTGATTTTAGTGGAACAAAATATGATAGCCAGATATTGAAAGGATACATTCTAAAGATTAAGATAAGGTCACTATATGTTACTTTTAAACAAAAATAATTAGACGCGGGATTATAAAGATGAAACCAGGTTTTATTGCACACGTTGGCAGCCAGCCCAGTGCAACCCGGATGCATTCCAGACCTCAGCTACACTTATCCTGTGGCTCTTCAAAAACAGCAGACTCCCAGTTTTGAAAATCAGCCAGATAAGCACAGCTGAGGTCTGGGATGCAGATAGGTTGCATGCGCCTGGCCGCCGCCATGTGTGATAAAACCCGGTTTTGTTTTTACAATCCCACATCTATCACAGCAGTATTACTCCATGTGATAATCTCAAATGCCACTCATTGCCACAAAATATCCCCAGCTTTCCTTCAAAGAGTTACATGTATTGCCAAGTACAACTGAGCATTTCAGAAACAGTAATGAACTAGGTGATTTATTTTTATATTTAAATTGGTTGCCACATACTAAATTTCATTCCCAATTTTTTTGCTAATCAAAACTGTTCTGCAAAGGAAGTTTAATGGGTTTCCACCAGTGATTTCTCCTTGCAGTACTGATCAAAATCTGAACATTATGTATGTTCATTCCAAATGATTAAAACCAAATACTACGTGATTGCTCTCGATCTCTCCAACTATGTATGGATCCTCTTCTTTAAAAAAAAATTCTTATTGTGTGATAGATTTAACACAGCTTACTCTCTGACTTTGGGAATGAAGTGAGGACAAAGACCAGCACATTGTGTTTCTTTTCTTTTCTTTTTTTAATCTGCCTGCCAGCAAATCAAATGTGCTACAGGGAAGGCATGTAAGGGGTAGTTGCCCAGGGAGCAGCCATTAAAACAATAATGGGCAGGGGAAGATATGACAAGGGTAAGCAATCCTATTATATTGGTAGAAGGGAGAGCCACAGGGTGTTGATCAGTCCCAAGCTGTTCCTCACTTCAAATAGTCTGGATAGCCTTAGCAACAGGCCTCCTAGACTGAATACACTACTGCTCAATGCCAGGGCAGTAAATGGAAAACTATACCTGACCCAGGACATGAGTATGCCAACCTGCCTTGTATTACAGAAACCTGGCTAAATGAAGCTGGGTTGGTGGTTTTCTGTTGCCTTAGCAGGTAATCCTGTCAAGGATCTGGCTGATCTGTGAAATAGGGAAATCACCAGAGTGGCAGACACAATTGCCCGTAAGTATCCTCTTTGACAAAGTGGAACCAAACAGGCCCCCGGTTTATTAGGGAGCTGATGGTGATGAAATGAGTGGTATAGAGACTACTGAGACAATGGCAGAAGACTCAGAGCAAGTCTGTTCAAAAAGGGGTAGACCTCATTGGAAGGCCTGTGTCATGGCAACTGCTCCCTCTTCTACTTGTATCCTATGGGAAATATTTCATACTCATCCCTGATGTATAGGATGGATCCAACTGATCTAACAAAACTGTCAGCCAAAAAGTACACTGTTCAGTATATGTAATAATAATGCAGTACTACTAAGATAATTGACCAGAATAATCTGCTTCCAAGTTATGCAAGTTAGGGGATTTGTAAATTATATGAAGTTATAATACAGTAATCATTATATAACCATAATACAGCACATTTTTATTAACAGTATTTATGGTAGTAATGATAGTACTATTTTAGATATATTTTTCTTCTTCTTTAATGCTCATGGTAAAAAAAAATGTAACAGCAGTGTGTGATGGATATAGGGTTAGGGTTAGGGTTTGCATAGAACACTGTTACCTTCCCGCCAAAGTGGTACCTATTTATCTACTTGCACTTTTACATGCTTTCGAACTGCTAGGTTGGCAGAAGCTGGGACTAGTGCACTTGGCTCTTGACCTGTTGACCTTGTGATAATCAGACTCAGTGTCTTACTACTAAGCCACCGGGTGTAAATACTTGCAAATCTGGGGCTCAATTAGCCCCATTCTGGTGCTAGTGAGAGCAGTACAAATAAATACACCATGAAGGATCCTCCTCCATCATAATTTCTATCACCTTCTACTCATGGAAGCCAACAGTATGAAGAGGAGAGCATCCTTCATCTAAGTGGACTTGGATCCTGGATGTCAGTGTGATGTAAAGAGCTGCCATTTCCATTAAAATGAATGTGAAAACATAAATGGTTGAAGAGGACCAGATACACATCAGACCACCTGCAGAGCTGTGGTCTAAGTAAACTGACTAATATTTGCTGGTAAAGTAGAACAGAATAAAAACAGAACTTACTTGACAATACCACTGATAAAGTAAAGCTTTGTTTCTAATTCAGACAGCAGGGAAGGACAGACTTTCTCTACTGATCTTAATCACCACTCCTGAGTGTACTGGCAAATGAAAGCATGCCAATACAGTATTCTGTATAATATGTCCTGGTCAATTTCAGTTTCAAAATGAGATTATTTGTTTTCCAGATCATACAAAAGTGAACAAAATACTACATCTGCATAAACATCTGTTCCTATAGAATGTGTTGTCATTGCATAACCTATGCATTTCTTTTGTCAAATTCCTGGTTTATAGTTTAGTAGGATTTCCATTTCTGTGCAAACCTTACAAAACAGCTTGCAGCACTACTTAATGCATAGTAATGTTCTTATAAGTCTCTGCTTCCAAAATACATTAACACAGAGAAAAAGGTTTCCAGGGGCTATTTCTTTTTTCTTTTTTTAATGCATCCATTTGCTGAAAATTGCTCAGTAGTCAGATATAATCTTGTTCCCCCCCCACCTCCAATCTTCATAGTGCCTTTTGTATTATTCTGTTGTCCATTTGTTGGAAATCTTGCAACTTAATAGGGTAGGTGAAAATGTAAAATCAGTGAACATAAAGCCACTGAAATAATTACTGTAACTAATTGACTCAGAGGAAGCCCATAAAGCACTGGACTACAACAGTATGCATAATCGTTGCATTTTAATGAATAAAGATTTATGATATGGTAATGCTACAATAAATTGAAACCACATTCTAACCTTTATTTCTATAAAAAAACATATTTAAGCACATAAAGCTACTGAATCAAAATATGATTAAGGACACTCATTACACCAGATGCCATCTGATTTCTACTCCTTTCCAACTATTTATGTTACTCAATTAAAAAAAAAATGGTACAAAACAGTTGTTACCATTTTGCTAAGAACAGGACATCAAAACCTAAGACATCAAGTTTATACTGTCATTTTCTGCAGTATGGATGTGCCTTATATTGGAATGCAGCCCAAAGTGTAACCAAACTGGGCCACACTGGATTAGTTTAGGTAATTCCCAAGGGCAAGTGGGAATTGAAGCTGGAAAGGAGGGAGTGGGATTGGGTGACTGACAAGTTCACCTTTTAATCTAATCTAAGGATATGTTTTATGAGGGCTGTGCTTTGAGATAAGGCAAGAATCAGAGCAAAACATGGGCATCCTTCCAATACCAACTTCCTTCACTAATATTGTAAAGCCTTCAAGTGTTTCTCAAACATCATAACTTAACATTGTGCTATGTTGCAGCTTTCCTGTCTGAAGACACCTTTACAATATAATGCTGTTCTCAAGCAAATTTGCCCATAAATGCATGGAGAAAGTAAAGAGAAACAAATCACCCCTCCCCCAAATTTAGTACCCTCACATGAACTCTAGCCTTCTGAAATTCTGCAGCTTTTTTCTTAGATCTATATTTAAGTAATTTGTCATTTCATAAAAGGTTCAGAATAGTTCAAGATATTTATAGGATTCATCAGTTGTAAACCCCAGAATGAAATCTGCATCTTTGAGAATACCAGTTGAATTTTCAGTACTAATCCAGAGACAAGTGTCTTGGCAAAGTAGCATATGTGACAGTTGATGTCAGGTTTGAACTACCCTGCCTTCTTCCCTCTTTTCTTAAAGTAGCTCTTGAATAAAACTAAGTGCTTGACCCATTGGACTCTTTATTCCTTCAAGATCTGGAATAAAAGGCTATAAAGTTTTCTGTCTGGAGTGCTGAAAATACAGGACAATATATCTTAGACTACAGTCATGTGCATGTTTGCTTAGTAGTGTTGCATGGAAAATTGCTCTTTAAAAGCAATTTGTTCCCATTTATCATTACAATATTTGGAAAGAAACACACTGCCATTACTCATTGCACTGTTGAAAAGATAACTTGTTAAATTAATTGTTGTAAAGGCTCTTGCTTTTCCATTACTTTACACACACACCCTTTCTCTCATTCATTCTCTTTTTGGTGAGAAAAAGTTTAGGATTGATATGAGAAAAGCATAAAAATGAAAAAAAAAATCCTGTCAAAATTAACTTCAGATATAACTAGAAACAGTTTCTTATTTCACCAATACAGGTTTACAGATATTTGGTTTCTGTTTCAGACAGCTTTGTTAAAAGGGTCTTTTCCAGGCCTAGGCTGCATTGCAGAAATAATCCAGTTTGACATTGTTTTAACTGGTATAACTCAATGCTAAATGTCTCACAAAACTAGTTCCCAGAATTCCACAGCATTGAGCCAAGGCAGCAAAAGTGGTGTCAAATTGGATTATTTCTGCAGTGCAGATGCAGCCTCAGTGAAGTTAATTCTGTAAAGTCCTAACAGTAAAGTTCTAATTAGTGTCTTAGCATGTGTTACTTAGATGTGCTAAATATGAAAACCTGAATGGAGTAAAGAACCAATGGTTCTACCAGTCATGTTACTAGGGCATCCAAAAAAGTAAAGGCCTGGAGATGTACTGTAAGACAAACACTATTCCCCTGGCTAGAAAGTATGTCAGTCAAATCTGCACTAACAGAAGTCTGATAAACAGGGTAAATGAGATTAGAACTGGTACAGTAATACTAATACTTAATACTTTGTTGTTGTTGTTTTGCATCCTTGTTTTAGACAGAGAGAGAAAAAAAATTATTTGCTGCGTCATTTTTTTGTTACAAGCTATTTTCTAATATGTACTAAAATGCATGCCTATATTAAGTTTATTGTTTAATAAAAATAATTTTGTACACTTGTATCTTGGTGAACATTAAACTCTTATCATAAATGGTGTTAATGCAAGAGCAGTTTGGGGATTACGTTGTCAGTCCCCTCTCCCCAGCCTAGTGATGACAAACTCTGAAGGCATATCTTTAAAAAGTTCAGATGCTAGACATATTTGTCACTTTATTATTATTATTATTATTATTATTATGTTGTTGTTGTTGTTGTTGTTGTTGTTGTTGTTGTTGTTGTCATATATTTACTTACATACTGCCTTTTCCCTAGTCTTGACCTCAAGGAGGCTTACAAAAATTAAAACAGCTATAGTCACAAAAATTATATCATACAAAAGTTTAAAATATAATTAAACTATCAATAAAAATAAAAGCAGTTAGTTAAAAGCATAACCATTAAAAAGAAAAGCAAATAGAAATAGCATAGAACATAAAAGGCCCTTCATACCTGAGTAGTCACCCTGCAAAGGCCTGTCAAAGGTCTTTGCCAACCCATGAAATGATAGCAGGGAAGATGCCAGTCTAACATGTCTACGAAATGTGTTCCAGACCTTGGAAGCAGACACTGAAAAGGCCCTCTCCTGTACTTGTACCAGATATACCTAAAAGGGTGGTAAGGCAAAAGGTAGTGCAGGCTCATATAGGGAGATATAGTCCTTCAAATAACCTTGGCCTATTTTATAAGTCATGACTACTTCCTTGAATTGTTTCTGGAAATAGACTGGCAGTCAGCAGAACTGTTGCAGCACAGGAGCCTCTTTGGACACTTTTCAAAGGCAGCCTCTTGCAGAGCATGTTCTAGTAATCCAAAAGAGTAACTAAAGGCCTAAGCAGACTGCCAAAAATAGTGCACATTAAATTGAGGCACTGCCCTGGCTCAGTGCTAGGGAATCATGGGAACTGTATTTTTTTCTGGGACACTGAGCCTTCTCTGTCAGAGAGCTCTGGTGCCACAATAAATTACAGTTCCCATGATTCCCTAGCACTGAGCCAGAGCACTGCCTCAATTTAATGTGCACTATTTCTGGCAGTCTGCTTAGGCCCTAAGGCATGCATCACCAAGGCCAGATGCAGCATCTCAAGGAATGGGTGCAAATGGTACACAAGCCATAACTACAATGCATTCCTGGACAGCACTGAAACCCAGGCTTTCAGGTTCATGGTAGAATCCAGAGGTACACCAAAGCAGTGGACCTATGTTTTCAGGGGGAGAGTAACAGGATGTATTAAGCCAATCCCTACTGTTACTTTCGACATCTAATATAGTAACATACAAAATATTACTTTTGAAATGCAGTGTTCTTGCATACTCATTACTCCCCAAATAACTAATTAAAAGTGTGTTATTTGTAACTTGTTAGCTGAGACCCTGGATCGGGGAGATATAACATAAAGTTTTACAAGGTGGAACTACTGGAACCACAACTCTCCCCGCACTCTCCCAAAATCCAGCTCATACCTGCTCCACCCCCATGGCCAGTAGAAAATGCAATGGGGCAGTAGAGGCATCCTCTGCAATCTCCAGGAGTCCTTCAGATGCCCCAGTAGGTGACAATGTGCTTTGTGTCCAGCCAATGCAGCATAGCTCAACACTTCTCTACTACCATGATAGTACTCTCCATGAGTCAGTAAATGGCGTTGTTTTGGGGGGCTGCAATATGTAAAAGGTAGATTTGGAGAGGGAGTTGGCCATTGTGTGAGGTTGGCAGGAAATTCTGGCCTCCATGACAACTAAAAAAAAAAGACTTACATACATCTGCATAAGTCACTAACAGGAAGTCAGGTGTTATTTCAAAGTTCTGATCAAAAGCTCCCACTATGCTTAGTCAAGCTTGGCTATACAAAGTGTTAATTCAGTCTTATCCCAAGCCCTGCCAACCGGCACTACAGAGGGCAGAATGTCAGGGGAGGAGCACTATTGCTGCGATTTCTAGTCTGGAGGCTTTTTTGAAAAATAAACAAATAAATAAATCCCCAACATTGGCAGTGAAGGGGGAAACAGCTACAGTTATATGTGGCCAGGATGTTATAGCTACAATCTGGCTACCTCTCAGGGAAACAAAATGGCTTGGATTTTTCATGCTGTTACCTGGAATTCCCTATGGGAAAGACTTGATTGCCAGGGAATTCCTTTCTACCACTGTGAGGGTATCCCCAGTCATCAGTTTATGGGGGATTTACTGTAAGTTCCAATAAGGATATTTAAGGCTGCAGACTCAATCTCAGTTGCCCTGATACTGTAATGTTAGGTGACTTATTAGGCTTCATCCAGCGTCATCACTAAATCCTCAACTCTACAGTTCAGCAAGAAAGTATATTAATAGAGAGTTCATTAATAAATTATCTTTGTCTCAACATAGCTGAGAATTTACTACCTTTCCTTTTTTTGCCTCATCAAGATGCATATATCCACACTGCCATACATAATCATGTCATCTACTATCAAAAAACAGCTTTTTTCCCCTTTTGCTCTGATCTGGATTCTTCTTTTTTTAAGAATGAAAAGGAAATCAAATATCTTTTTTATATAAAAAGGATCTCAAATTATGTCCTAAATATGTCCAAATTTTGAAATTTTCCCTCCACAAATAACAAAAGTATAATGAATTATATAGAGTTGAATAAATAATTGCTCAAATAATTCCCAGCTCCATATTACTGTTGGCAGCCATGTTTATGTTCATAAAGTAACTTTAGAATAGTGGCCCATCATGACATAGTGTCAGCTCCAAGGGGAACTGGTTAGAAAAAAACTGATAATCCCACTGATGCCCACTTATTTTGTTGTTGTTTTTGTTATCCACCTTTAAGTTGATCTCAACCCATGGCAACCCTGTAGATGAAATATCTCCAAGATTCCCTGTCCTTCACTGCTCTCCTCAGTTCCTGCAAGTTCATAGCCATGACTTCTTTTATAGAGTCCATCCATCTAGCATGTAGCCTTCCTCTCTTTCTATTTCCCTCCACCTTTTCCTAGCATTATTATTTTCTTCAATGAGTCATGTCTTCTCATGATGTGGCCAAACTACAACAGCCTTCTGTTGGGAATCAAGTCTATTTGGGGGGAATTTATAATTAGCTCAAATGTGTGAGAGTGAAACGCCCAATTTCGCTTCACGAGATCTATCCAGGTGTATACCAGAGACTTAAGAAATCTGGCAGGGAAAGACACTGAGGAGAACCAAACTCTAATTAAAGTCTAAAATATTTATTAACACAATCAGCAAACATCCAAGTAAGGCACACACACACACACACACACACACTAGAAGGGTAAGCAGGAGAGAGCGGGAAAAGCAGAGAGGAAGACCAGGGTGCGAGGGATATACTTACACCCGAGAGACTCCTCCAGACTTCTGGCAGCGAATGTGGATGGAGGAAGGGCATGACCGGCAAGGGGGGGGGGGTGTCACAGGAACTATCTCAGAGTGCAGACCGACAGAGATTCAGCATGCACTTCCAAGGTAGCACATGGTCTGCCAAAATCCAGGAGTTTTTAAGGGCAATTTCTGCCTCCTAGCTATGAGCCTTACAATAGGAGGACAAAGGCTTGATGGGTTTATCTTTGTTTATCTAGGTATGGGCATAGTCTAACCAATGCATTTGGTTTCAAAACTATCAAGGAAGGGAAGCTAAAGAAAGGGGTGCAATCAAATCTGATCACTGTCCTATTAAGTGTGAGACTTGAGACAAACCAACACCGTTGTGTATCTTTTCCAGGATAATGGGATATTCCCAAGGGCAACTCCCAAACCTGCCCGTCCAGGAAATCTCTAGTGATCTTGAGCAATTCCAGCAGTGCCTACATGACCTTACATTTAGGGGATTATGGCTGCCATCTCCCAAGGGTCAGGCTGGGGTCATAGGGAACTCCACATGCTTTTAAAATAAAATATTTACCAAGAAAAATGGAGCACATTTGCTAACACTTAGTCTAGTCATCTTTGCTTCCAGAGAGATTTCTGGTTTAATCTGTTCTAGCATCCATTTGCTTGACTTCTTGGGTGTCCATGGCCTCAGCAATCTTTTCAGCATCACATTTCAAATTAATTCATTTTCTTCCTTAACTGTCCAGCTCTCACCTTCAAACATGGTAACAGGGAAAACAGTGGTTTGTACGATTCTAACTTTCATGCTCAGTTGTATATCTTTACATTTTAGGATCTCTTCTAGTTCTTTCATAGCTGCCCTCCCCATTCTTAGGGCTGGATCAGACCAGCAAAAAGGGGAAGCTTGAAGCCATCCCACCAAAGATATCTCGGTCCCGAAGGCACCCTCCACTGCTGGCCCAAATAGGAGTGGTAAAGATCTGTTCCTATTTGGGCCATTTTGGGCCACCTTAGGCAGCCCTGGCACAATGTCCAGGCACTCCTGCAGCATGAAGCATCAAAATGTCATGCCCCCAGAACATCTTGAAGCTGTCCCCCTCTAATTGGCTTAGTGTTTCTGGCCGGTCTGTTTATGAAATCTTTTTATGATTTCTTGACTGCAGTCCCCACTCTGATCCATGCTTGATCCTAGATACGAGGACCCTTTTACTATTTCTATTTCACCATTGTCTAGGTTGAATTTGTGTAAATTCTCCATGGTCATTGTCTTTGTTTTCTTTATATTCAACAATAGGCCTGCCTTTGCACTTTCTTCTTTGATCTTCCTTAGTAGTTGCTTTAGATCTGTTTTTGGCTAGGAGTATCGTGTCATCTGCATACCTTAGATTGTTGATATTCCTTTCTCCTATTTTTTTCTCCTCCTCCTTCTGTGTTCCAGTCTGCTTTTTGTATGATATGTTCTGCATACAAGTTGAACAGACAGGTTGAAACCATCTATTTATTTTATTTAAATAAATCTTGTTTCTAAGGTTTTAGGAGAAACTGCTAATGTCTTCAGGCTTTTCTTTTCAGTTATGAAGTCTATGGAAGATCATCCACTTTTCCTAAAAACAAACAAAAAACACCCAAAACTAAACAAGATGTCTGACTCTTGTTCAAGATCACAGGAATTAAACTATGGTGTCTCTGTGCCGTATACAGTATGGCTGCATGGTAACAAGGAAGAAGAACACTTGACCTTGACCTTGTAAATAAATCTACAAAAGTAACTAGTCCACAAGAAAATCTACTACCTCACCGGCCCATATATGCCTACATTAATGATCTATAGCACATCAGAATCCTCAAATAAGCAGAAAATTCATCATCAAGAGTTGCAGCTTAGTGGGAGAGCACAAGCATTCTATGCAGGTGTCAGATCCAGCTCCTGGCTTTTTCAGGTAAGGTTAAGAAATATTTACGTCTTAGACTCCAGGAAAACCATCATGAAATAATGTAGATGGAGTTGAGGGTACATACTGCAGGCTGCTTGTGGTTGTTCTTGAGGTTCATAGCCTTACCCAACAAAAAAATGTGTTTTTTATTTTGTTTTGCTTACTTTTTTGAAATATCCCTATTTAAAAAGGAAACACATTTACCATGCTTCCACTGCAATCCATTTTAGGCTCCATATATCCTTCCCCACCCTCTTCAGAATTACAGGCTTATTTCCTAGTTAGAAAAAGGCCTCTGAGGCATATAATACTTCCTCGGTGGGGACTAACAACATTTTCTTTCCTTTCACCAAGAGAGTTGGGGGGCATGGGGGGTTGCTTGGGGGACCCAAAAGTTCCATGATCCCTGACAGATACTAAACTTTGCTGTAGACAATACTGAAAACTGGATTGGTCATTGTTCTGCCTCAGTATAAGGCAAACCTCTAGCTTCCTTTCTAAGGCAGTGGCCATTTACTTGCTATATGTAGTTCCTTATCTTACAATCTGTTCCTGGATATAAATTTTACTATTATAACCAACAACAATATTTTAAAATTTCATTGAAACAATGAAAGCATTTCTGTTATAGGAACCAATTCAGGAGTTTCCATTTTCCCTTCAATTTTCTTCCCATGCTTTCCTCCATGAGTTGGCCATCCCTCTTCTTTGCAGATTAGGTGTCTGTCTTGTTAAACATTTTACAGTTTCTTTTCTATATCACTAGACTATAATCTATACATTTCCCAAAGTGCTGTGCTTCAGCATAAATTATGAGTTTGCTTATTTTTGAGGGGGGTAATCAAATCTACATCACAAGATATATAAATTTAATAAGAGCCATTTCAGAAAAGCATCACTTCTCAGAAATGGTACTTAAACATATGCTTCACCCACAATTCAGCAAGGTGAGTAGATCCTGAAGAAGGTGCTCAAATAGAAGGGAGGGTTAGCACATTTCTATGTCTTTCCAAATTTTAATGAATAAGAACATGGGGGAAAACAGAGAAGGAATTTGCAAGCTAATTGCAAGGAAAAATGGAACTTAACAAGAGAAAGGAATCTATTATTATCCCAGTTCCCAAAGTGTTGTGGTAATGTTTGTATTGGTCCTTAAGCACACATGATGGAGAGAGGGGCAGGGTGGCTCTTGTAGCACAGGTATGGGAAAATCTCTTAGCGATGGACAGTCTCTATCTGGACCAATAAGAGATTCTTCCTTCTCTTTCCCAAAATGCAATGAGATGTAAAGGAGGCATCTACTAATGCTGTGTGAGAGGTGGAGGCATGCACTAGTCTCCTCATTGCACTGAGAGGCATTTGGGGGGAGATTGTTGCCAGAGATAAAATATTAAACCTTCCCTCCCCAACAGTAAAGATCTATCCCCTCCCCTTATCCTGGAGCCTGTGCACACTAGAAGAACCCTGGAACTTTGAAGTGGAATAATACAGTCGGCCCTCTACAATTGCAGCTTTTATTTTTGTGGATTTGATTATTTGCAGTTTTGATTAATATGTTCTCTCTGAATCTCTAGGTCCTCCAGCACAATTCTGCCAGAAGTTAATAATAGAGTTGTGCTGGAGAACCTGGGAGTTTCTAGAGAAAACACTTCTCTGGGCATTTGTAGGTCCTCCAGCATGATTCTATGATCAACCTCTGGCAGATGTTGACCACAGAGTTGCCCTGGAGGACCTGGAAATTCTTAGAGAGGTATTCTCTTGGGTAAGAAGATCAGTGTTCTTTTATTTATGAATTTTCCACGTTCACAGGGGTCTTTCACCCGTAACTGCCGTGAATGTGGAGGATCACTATAAGTGCTATACTGGTTTCATGCATGATTCTGAATCTGGTAATGAAGTACTAAATTCACAACCGCATGGCAAGATTATTTTACACAATACACAGCTATGGGCCAGTGTACATATTCTCTCCAATCTTTTAACTGAGACCTAAAACATATGGGCCAAATAGAGTGGCTTCCAGCCACTTTGTGGACATGGCATTTAGATCATGTGCACACACCTAATGCGGCTGGAAGCTGCTCTGGGGCCATCTGAAGTAGCCTGAAGTTGCTGGCAAAGGGAGCGGATTTAATCTGCTCCTGCCAGCAGCCTGCTTCAGGAATGGGCTGTCCGGTTGCCATGGTCCTGAGCTGATTGGGGCTGGAGCAGCCTCCGGCCCATCTGCTTCACCTGTTAGAGCCATTAGTGAAGAGAAAGCAAAATACAGTATTGTTGGCAATCGTTCTCTAAGTCTTGAGTTCTGCCTAGCAAGAAGAATAGATGAATGTATTTATGTATTTGTATGTGGGTATTTTTAATATCAACAGAATTTATATAGGGTAGAAGTTAGGTACGGTAGTTACCATCACTGAAACTTTAGTATAAAAAACTAAAAGAAATAAAATCAAAAAGCCCATAAGATCTGAGTCAAACTGGGAAAGGAGAAAGATAGTGAACCGGGCAAATGGTAATACTCAGGTGTGGCTCAAAAGAATTGAAGCAATGCCAGTAGCTATTATTCTCCCTACCCCATCCTTTTACAGTCAAAAGGCCTGCAGCAGATTTTAGCAGCCCTGTATAATATGGATTATAAAATAGTAACCAGAGGATATACTGTTAAAATGTACCCTGTGGCTAATTGTTAGAAAACCTATTTCCAGTAGTGGTCTTTCATAGCTTGCACTGAATCTTTATTCCAGCTCCATCCCTACTGAAATCCCTCATATGTAAAATGACATCCCCCACATTAAGAAAATGGGTGCTTGATAGCTATGAGCTGTAGAGGCTTAAGGAGAAAAATATTGAACTGGAGGTTATTATTTGACACAGTTATGAGTGTACATTCTTGCTTCATCCTGTATTAAAAACAAGACATTCCAAATAAAATGATCTTGTATGAGGTGTGCAGAAAACTAATAAACTTCTGACCATCTGAAAGGGAAACAGGGAAACAGACGCTAATATTTGACACAAAGTGAAGGGAAAGAAATGTTGCTAAAAATTTAAGTGAAAAAAAATATGATTGCAAAATAATAAGCAATAAATGTACTGGCTTCAGTATAAACTGCATGCCCACAGATATTTTGAAACATTTTGAGAACACTGTTTTTAATGCTATTGTTCCACTAAATATGCATAGTACTAAATAAACATAATCTCCTCATACTCCACACAAGTAAGTAAAATTTATTCGCTTAACAGAACACCTTGCAGCATTTTAAGTGCAAATGAAGGCATTAATGGATTAGAATTGAGACAGCGGTACATTAGCTTCTTTCCCCCTCACCTAGATCAGTAAAAAAGGCATGGGTTTGTCTCTTGCTGTGCCCTTCTCCCTGCATTTCTTTTAAGTTAGCCATGACTGTTAATTGCTGGTGTTATAGTGGATTTATGTTCCATTAACGACCCAATGGTGAGAAATTACAGAAATGACTTGTGCTGTTATATTTTGGTCCTGTGGGTTTGCTGAATTTTCATTAACATTCAAATTGTGCAGTCTGAGCAAATCCTGAAACAGTCTGGAGTCTGCAAGGTAGGATTGCAGCCTCAGACAGTCTATGTACCACAAAGGAGAAAAGATTTACATACAGACTTACATGATTAGACACTGTAACACATAGTTATCTTATCATTACAAAAGATTTGGTAAAGAAGACATGTTTTTAGCACACAAAGGCTTCAAAACACCAATGATTAAAACTAATGCTCCAGTCTCTTGTCATCTTTCCCACCACCACCCTTCAAATGCAATGAACTCTGGTTAAGCATAGTGAGCTCCCTACTTGTACCTTCATCTAATGGAAGGATTGTGATCTTGATGACAGTAAGTGAACTATTTATATTAGTTATTCCATTAACTCCAAACTAAATCAGACTCTTCTCTTTCTCTCCTACTTGCACCAAATCTGTCTTCATTAAGCACTTTCTTACCAATGTGCTTGCCATACTTTTGGAGGTTGTATATCATCAGCCATCTCCTAGAAGGAGCTGCTATATATCTTCTGAAGGATTTTTTTTTTTACTACAAAAGCCTTTTTCAACATAAATATCCCCAAGCATGTGTTATTTGTATAGATTAGAGCTAAAGCTGGTATCACTTGCTCCCAATGCTTACGACTGATCATCCTGAAGTTTCACTTGACACAGCATGTAAACATTTCTACCAGATTGTCTAAGCACTCTCCTGTCTTAATTGATCCAATTTGCAAGTCTCATCCTGGCAGAATTGTATATCACTTCTATCCACATGGGCTATGTGATCACAATCTAATCACTATGAGTACAAAACATATGGCATGTTTGCAGGCCCTTTGTTACCCCCTTTCATGTACCCATATTAAAGTTTCCTGTCTCCAAGACATCTCATCTTTCTATATTGTAAAGTGCTACTGTCTCATTGATTGGCTTTCTGTCACTAATTGTAGCTTGCTTAAAAAGTGTGTCATTTTTATACATAAAGCATTTTAACTTTGGTCTTTTATTCTCTGCAGAACAGTTGCTTTATTTCACATCCTGTTCTTCCCAATTATCACTAAAGGGCAATATGCTATTTATGGCTGTGTTTCTGGTCCAGGAGAGAAAAATCAATAGAATTGTTGGCAAGACTTTAAGAGGATTGCCCAATAAGCTCAATTTGCACCCCTTCAAGTATATACATTTGAATCAGTGGGTGCTCAATCTTACTCACATTTATTTGGAAGGAAGTCTACTGAAATCAGTTGTGCTTACACTCAGGTAGGTATATACAACACTTCATTCCAAGTCCTGTTAGAATCACAGTATAGAAGCATCTGAGTCTAATTCATCTGAATTATCTTACATGTCTGAGAGAATTCCTCAAAGGCAACCTTAAAAAATTACTAAACAGGGAATCTTGATTAAGCAACTCCATTCCATTCCAGGACAGTCCACAGCTAACACACCAGCCTTCATGGTGAAAGGATTTTGTTTCACAAAAGCCAGTCAACCTTTTGAGACTATACTGGACTCACAGATTAGGACAGTTACTTTTTTGGCCACTGGCTATGCTGACTGAGGAATTCTCAGAGTCTAAATTCCACAATCTGGCTGGACATATTGGCACTCTGAATGGTGTTCTGAATGGAGAGGTAACCTTATCTGGAAAAAGCTGAACAACATCTGCCTTCCAAGACGGGCTATCACGCAAGATGGAAATCGTTTTGCTGTGGCTGCACTTCAATTTACTAATACTGAAACTATCTCATAAGTTTGCAAACAATATAGTACCCAGTCCTGATCGTACAAGTTCCTGCATATTATTGCACTTCTTGCATTCTGTTCCACCATGCCTCTTGCCTCTTGAACATACTTTGCAGCACACAGGGGCATTACATGGCAAAACTGCTGTACTAGCATAGTGTTCTGATTCCTTTGTTGTATAAGTGAAATAGGTCAAGTAGTGGGTTGTGTGTGTGCAAGAGACCTTTTACCTGTTCACCATTGCCTTACACAGGAAAGGACACACTGCTAGGCTACAAATGTTAGCCTAGAACTCCATTTTTTAAAAGTGAAACTTCAGATTTATTGTTTTGGTTGGCATTTCCACAAACCTAGTTCAAAAAATATCTCATCTTTTCCTAATCTGTATTCACATCAAAGACATTCAGCTTATAAATAAAAGTTTTATTATCTGATTCTTTATGCAAGCCTCCCCAAACCCAGCCAGTCTTGTAAAAATGTTATTTATTTTCAATTATCATGCATTATAACCAGTAATAAAAACTTAGCAAACAGAATTATTATCCCCACTTCTTGAGTTATGAGGAAAGAGAGAAGGGGAATAGCAATGCAAGTACATAGTTTCTTTGACTTTCAGTTTAAGTATCTTTGGATGGAAAAGAAAAGCAAGGGCCATTCAAAGACACCAATACTGCTTCTAACAAAAGGCTACAATTCCATAATAAAGCATATGTGGAAGGTCAGTATCTGCCTCTTCCAAATCTAACTAAAAAGACAAATGTTCAGTTGATCTGGCATAAATCTGATCTGATATGAGGAAGATTGCTATGTACCTAAGCCTTCCTGGTTAACAACTGTTTACAGACTTAGAAACAAATTCAATTGCCATCTATTTATTTTCAGATGTTATCCCTTGGTTGAAAATACTGACCCTTTGTTGAGATCTCAGACTGTAGTATGGCAGTTGCAGTGTCTGATTTCAAAATGGTACAACAGTCAGCTGCAGCTCACCACTCAACATAATTTCCCTGCTTTCTGCTACAAATGAACAATTGGATATGAGAGATGGAAGAATAACACAATATATGGTCACAGCTAGGATAGAATATGCTCAGAAAGGAAAGAAGAAGGACTTAAGTCCTATGGGGAAAAAAAGTATGGCTATCTAAACTGAAGGATTTAGCAGAGATGGAGAAACTGTCTGTTTTAGTCAAAGAAACTTCATTAACAAGGTTTTGGAAAGAGGGGAAATTGTTAATTGATTTTCTGAAAATTAACAAAGGTGATTTCATAATTGTTGGTTTCATTAATTAATATGAGTTAAATATATAAATGAAGGATATTTAATGGGAGAATAAAGGACTTTATCACACAAGCCTTTTAAATCAGAATTAAAGCTGAATAATAGTGCCTTTGGTAATACTTATCAAATGACATCACCTTTAAATCATTGCTGCTGTGCCCCCAAAGTGTGGTTGGGGCAACCCTTGCTATTGATGGGTAACCCCATCAATAAGCTCCCAATGGTGATGCAGTTGCATTAGTCTTCTGGTGTGATGAATTTCTTCAGCTGCAATCCTGAGATTGGGCAGACATAGCAATAGCAAGTACATTTCTATACTGCTTAACAGTGAACTAGCACTCTCTAAGCAGTTTACAATGTGTAAGCCAATTGGCTCCAACAAGCTGGCTACTTATTTTACTGACCTACAAAAGGATGGAAGGCTGAGTGGACTCTGGAGCCCTGCCTGGTATTGAACTTACAACCTTGTGGATGCTGTACTGGCATTTAACCATTGGGCCACCAGGGTTCCTTAAACATTTGGTCTCAGTCTCCTCACCCCCTCTCTCCCCCACACTATACCCAAAACACTAGTTTTCTTTTTCTTTTCACCTTTTTTTTTTTGTTTCACTAAATCACCTTGGCATAATTGCCCAGTTCTATTCAATTACAACTAAAAGCAAAACTAAGAAGAAGAAGAAATAGAAACCATGAAAGGCATACTGTGTAGGGAAACATGGTAGAGAGGCAAGGTTAAGGAGAAGTGCAGAAGACAGCCAAGAAACTGTCAGTGGCTGAAATAGCCCCAGTTGTGCTGAGGGCTTGCAAACTAGTATGCATTAATTTACTTTTGCAAATATAATGACAGCAAGAATGGGACTTAATGTCGAAAAAGGAGTGCTGTGATCACTAAAATCAGCATGGATTTATGAAAAACAAGTCATGCCAGACTAATCTTACCTCTTTTTTGCTAAAGTTACAAGCTTGGTAGATGAAAAAAAAATGCTGTGGATATATATTATCTTGATTTAAGTAAAATCTTTGGCAAGGTCTCCAATGATATTCTTGCAAAAAAAGCTAATAAAATGTGGACTAGACAATGCAATTGTTAGGTGGATTTGTAACTGGTTGACTGACCAAACCCACCAAAGGCTGCTCACCAATGGCTCCTCTTCATCTTGGAGAGATGTGAGAAGCGGAATACCATTAAGTCTCTGTCCTGAGCCCAGTTCTATTCAACATCTTTATCAATGCCTTAGATGACAGAATAGAAGGTATGCTTATCAAATTTACAAATTTACTAAATTAGGAAGAGTGGCCAATATCCCAGAAGACAGGATCAAAATTCAAAATGATGTTAATAGGTTAGAAAGCGGGAACAAAACTAAGAAAATGATTATCAAGAAGGAGAAATGTGAAGCAGAAAAAAAATTGAAAGGCTTAGATACAGAATGGCTGACACCTGGCTCAACAACAGTACATGTGAAAGAGATCTAGGAGTCTTAGGGCCTCTGCAGACCAGCCCAAAGGGCTGGCCTGGAGGCACAGTTGGAGCGGGGCAGTTGCACGCTGCCTGCCCCAACCCCACACTGACACCGTCCTTCCGGTGCAGCGTTCTGACATGGTGCGCCGGAAAGGGCACTGAAGAGCCACATGCCAGCTCTTAGGGTGGTCTTTTGCCACTCCTGAAAGTAGCGGCATTTTGCCGCTCTTTTCGGGGCAGCAAAAGCGAGGATTGGGGCTGCGGCATGCCCCCAATCCGCTGTTTCCCGGGGCGGCCCAGAGTCACCTGTCTGCATACCCCCTTAGTAGGCCCCAGGAGTCAGCAAGCCAATTCAATTCTAGGTTGCATCAATACAAGCATAGTGTCTAGATCAAGGAAGGTAATAGTGTCACTTCATTTTTCTTTGGTCAGACCTCATCTGGAATACTGTGCCTAGTTCTGTGCACCACAATTCAAGAAGAATGCTGACAAGCTGTAATGTTTCCAGCGGAGGGTGATCAAAATGGCAAAAGGTTTGGAAACCATGACCTATGAGGAGGTACCTAAGGAGCTAGATATGCTTATCCTGGGGAAGAGAAGGTTAAGGGGTGACATGATAGCCATGTTTAAATACCTGAAAAGATGACATATGAAAGAAGACACACATTCATTTTCTGATGTTCCAGAACACAGAGCAAAGGATTCAAACTACAGGAAAAGTTTTTCCTCCTAAACATGGATTATGTTGCCTTGGAATGTGGCAAAGTCTCCTTCTTTGGAGGTGTTTAAAAAGAGATTGGATGGCCATCCCTCAGGAATGCGTTGATATGGGCTCTTGCATGGCAACGGGTTGAACTGGATGATCCTTGTGGTCTCTTCCAACTCTATGATTCTACAACTCATTGGGCTCTGAGGAGTTGTAGCTCAATAACATATGGAAGACCACATGATTGCTATCACTGCTTTAGTGTGTGATGACCCAAAGGAAGTCCTGGGATTATAAGTGACTTTCCAAAATAAACAGGTTGACATGATTGTGACACAAAATAAATTAGTTACACAATCCAGTGTTATTATTTGTCCTAGTTACATTAATATACCACCCAAAGAATATCCACAAAATGGAAACAAAGTAAATTGGAAATATGTGGCTTCAGATATGAAGAAACCTATGTAACAGGATTGTTGTGGAAAATGTGCGAAATCCTGTAAACATGAAACTCTCTAAGATCATCACTTTCTGCATGAGGAAAGTAACGTCAGAAGAGCTGGGCCGCTACCTCAGCTTTTCCTAGCTCAGCTCTTCCTAGCTTTGCTCTTTTTCACAGCTCAGCTCTTCTGGGGATGCAGTGGAGTAGTGGTTAAGATGCCACTTCTGATGATCGGAAGGTTGGCAGTTCGAGGCCCAAATGCTGCATGATGGAGTGAGCTCCTGTCACTAGTCTCAACTTCTGCCAAACTAGCAGTTCAAAAGCATGCAAATGCAAGTAGATAAATAGGTACCACTTCGATGGGAAGGTAATAGTGTTTGGTGCAATCATGCTGACCACATGGCCACCCGAGTCATCTCTGAACAATGCTGGCTCTTCAATTTAGTAACAGAGATGAGCATCAGCCCCTACAGTCTGTTACAACTAGACATCCATGTCAAGAGACTACCTTTATCTTTATGTAACAAGATTGTTGTGGGAAATGTGCAAAATCCTCTAAACATGAAACTCTCTAAGATCATCACTTTCTGCATGAGGAAAGCGATACTGGAAGAACTGGGGCTCTACCTCTGTGTTAAAAAAAGGGGGGAGTGTCTAGCCTGAGCAGTGGTAGACTAGCATAGCTATTCCTTTGGATCTTTATTACATCAGCACCGATGAGATCTCAATCAAAGGAAACAAGGCCTCTTGTTGTCATGTATGATGGGATGTGATTTTTTATTTTAAAAAAACTATTGTTTCATTCACATGAGGTAAAATAACAAAATAGAGGTTTTTTCCTCTTTAGTAGGGGGATGCCAAAACATTTTTGAGGGATTTTTGCAATGTATTCACTTTTTAAAGCAAAATTTTGAACACATGACTTTTGTACAAATGATTATTGGAGCAAAGCAGACAGGGCAGAAGGAGTGGCCAGAGACCACTCCCATCCCAATCACTGTGGGAACGCTGCAGGACCAAGGTAACCAGATGTCACGGTCACAAGGGCAGCCACTGCCGTGGTCCTGAATGGGCCATGAGCAGGCCATTTGTGGCCAGGTTTGGGCCATGTTAGGCAGCCCTGATGCAGCCTCTGCTCAGCCTCTGTGTGTTCCGGGGGAGTGAGTCATGTGCATGCTCCACCCCCAGATCAGCCCAATGGCGACCCTTTTGGGCCATCTGTTTGAGGCCATTGTTGCTTCTACAAGCATTTGAAGTACAAGCATTTGAATGATTGTGTTGTTTTATCATAATCCTCTCTTTCTTTGCTGGTTGTTTGTGTTTGTGTAAACACACTTTACAAAGGGAAGAGACTATGTTCACACACAGTCTTTTTGTACAAACTGAGGAAATTCATGGGGCATGGAAAACATTCCTTATGTTGCTCTTGCACAAGAGGAGAAAGATTTGGTTGAGCCTGACAGTGGTATGATGTATTTTGTCATACTAAAGAACCCTTTTCAGATCACAGGAAACCAAATACAAGTATTTCTACTGCAGCTCCTTTTCCTGCTTTTTAAAAGTATAACTTTATGCCTCTCTTCTTAATGATCCAGTTGTGATACTTAAACAAACTCCTTCTGTCAATAATTATATAATTTTCCAGAGAAATAAATCTCATTCTGAATCTCATTAGCACTCCTTGGCACTGCATATGGCTGAATCCTGAAATTCTGTTTGGTTCAAGTATTTTCAGAAAAAAATTGTCTATAATAGCTATAGACAAAAGTCAGCCCAGCAACAGAATATAAGCACTAACTAACAATAGGAATTAGGGCTTCTTCATCAAGCAAGATGTTACAAACCAAACAGGAGAAAAACAATTGGAGATGTTAGTCAGATGCCTACATGTTGTTTCAGTCTTTAGTTAAGATGGTATATGATGGGGAGGATATATTTTGCAGGCAGGCTCCTCCTCTTTGCCTTTGCCTTCCTCTGATGCTAAGAGAGTGTGCCAGCCAAGGTCACCTAGTGGGGTTCCATGGCCAAGTGGGGATTTAAACCTTTGTCTCTTGAATCATAGTCCAAGATTCAAACCACTACACCATGCTGGATTTCCAGTTAACAACAACAAAATTATCTATAGCTGACATCCTGTATTGCAGTTAAGGATTCATAACATAGAGTTAACAATCTGTAACTGCTTGTATTCAGTAATAGTACATATTCACAATTGGGCACTATTGTCACAATCATAAATAACCCTAAAAAAATCTTAATAACCAACAGCCACACCAAGTGATGGTGTTGCTGTCAACTAAGGTGCAGGAGGAGGATGCCCCAACCCTCTGCAATCTATACATGAGACTGTGACAATCAGAAGCAGGAACCCTGCTGTTGTATCTCATCACAGCCTCACTTGCCAGCAGGAGGAGGCTGGAAACATCAACCTCTCGTGTCCCAATCAGCAGCTGAATGGACCACCATCAATCAAAGAAGTTGCTAGTTATTAAGGTACTTTGGGGTGTGTGTGTGTTTAAGCTAGGAAACATTACAGTGGATCCTTGGTATCCGCTGATTTTTGCTTTCAGGATCCCCCCATAGAGACCAAAATCTGTGGATGCACAAGTCCCACCATAGTCAAATGATGACCCTTATAAAATATGACAAAATCAAGGTTTGCTTAATGGAATTTATATATTTTTGGAATATTTTCAAGCCATGGGTGGTTGAATCCATGGGTAAAAAAACAACAACTTGTGGATATGGAGGGCAAACTATACTTAGTTATGCATTCATAACTAGGGACTACCACTATTAAAACCCACTTTTATCAAAAGTAAAATTAAAATTTTAATCAGAAGTGCAGATTGATTAATTGATACCAATAAGACCAAAATGCAGCAACATTATCTGGATTGACAATGAACTTTTTCTACTGATTCCAACTAGGTTAAAAAATATCTGCTAATTCTTGTTTGTAAAGAAAGCCCTCCTCCTTGATTCTCTTTTCTTTCCTCCCTTTCAAGAGGGAATCACTTTTTAAGGGCAAAATCACTTTCAACATTGATTTTCAATTATCAGAACCCTCAGAACAACTGAAATTCTCCAGAGTTCTAAGGTCACTAAATATAAATCCTTGCTAGACTTGGCAAGATTGTCCACCTAACCTGAAAATTGAAACATCAAGGTTGCAAAGCCACTTCCTGTTCTCAAATCCTGATTTTTGGCTGCTTTTATTAAAAAGCGTGGCATTTGGGGAGAGGTTTGGGGGTGTTTAAAGTATACTAATGCACCAGGTATAGTTTAGGATTTTTAAGAGGTGATATCATACCATTTTTTAAACAAACAAACAAACAAACAAGCATGGGTGAACTAGGGCTTTTGGTTTCTGGTAGCTTGGTAATACTGCAAAAAAGGAGCTGAGTCAATTATTGAAAAACACTACAATGGAATTCAATTACAAGCATTTGCTCATTTTAGTATATTTTTATATTATCAGTTTCCATCCACCTCAAGTAATACAGCCATAAAGTTCTTTCTTGTAAAAGTGCAATATTAACAACACATGCAATAGCAGCCACAGCCATTTTTTAAAAAATCAACCAACAAGGAAATAATTAAGTCTATAAAGTAGATACCTATATATATGAATAAACTGATATTTATTTTGGAAAAATGCAGAAGCTATGTACCAAATTTAAGCTATACTTAAACACACTTCTTAATTTTGCTTACTTAATGTAGCTTCTATTCATGGATGGTTTTCATTTTCACAGATATTTCATTTCTGTTACCATTCTGCTATGGTTGAATACCAAATCTGGGTATGTGTTCCACTCATTTATCCACCTTTAAGCCTATTCACACCCTCACTTAATTACACTCTGGCTGCTGTTATTCTCTACCATATTTTACTGTATTTCATATTCAGAGTACTCTAGGATGGGATGAGAATAATATATAAATTGCCAGTGTGGAATACAGTTTCATCATCTTGAGTTTCATTTGCCAAATGATCTATGATTCACAATGCAACTAACTTTCACAAGTTTCATTTTCAAGGATAATATTTCACAGGAACAGAATATTTCTACAGCCCTCTAACCAAACCCGAGGAGGGGGGAGCTTACAATTCCTGAATAATAATAACCAAGCTAATCAAACAAACATGTTTCAACAGATCACACTATTTCCTGTATTATGTCTCTTTCACAAGTGTTTACTGCAAATTCATTCAGTCTCTTTTCCATATTAATCTGCCTCAACATTTTCAGTTCACTGCTCTGTTGATGAATCATATTTTCTCATTTTATGTCCTGTTTGTTTGTTTGTTTGTTTTCTGGATTTACAGGGCTAATAATTCATTGCAATCTTTTACCAGGGAGAGGAGCCTACAGCACATGGGTCTAATTCACCAACAGAGGTTCCCTTTCTTGCCTGTGGATGTCTGCAGACATATGCTGTCTTCTCCTTGAAGCATTGCTCCTGGGAGCTATCCTGAAGGGAAGCTCATAGTTCAGAGATCATAGGGATTCCATCCAGCTTTGCACAGAAAGGAAAGAGGGCAAAAGCTAGCTACTCTTATCAACTGGTATTTTTTGAGTGCCAGCCGACCTCTGATTGGTTTGGGGCTCAGCTTATTTCATGCTCCATCTTCTCTGGTTTTGTGAGTGCACTTTTAAGTTCTCCACTCCTGCTGCATAGTAGCAAATCTGTTTTAATGGAAAAGTTGGATATGGCCATGGTGGTGCATGTCTTGGTTACATCCCATTTGGACTACTGCAAAGCACTGTATGTGGGGTTGCCTCAACATTTCAGTTGGGCTACAGCTGCAGTCAGATTTTTAAATGGGGAAGGCTGCAACTCCCTTGTTTCAACAACTTCACTGACTGCCAGTCTGTTTCTGGACACAATTCCAAGTGCTAGTTTTGGCCTATAAAGCTGTATATAACTTGGATCCAGGGCTTAATCTACAGAGCTTATCGCATTCACAATTAAAACGTCTTACTTGAACTGGCTTAAAATTTAAAACGGGAGGTATCCTGATCTCATCACAAGGATTTAGCCACCGAATTTGGTGTTTGGGTCCAGCCTGGGTCCAGCCCCATTTGCACTCCTCTTTTTGAAGCCAGGAGTTTTCCGGCTTAAGGAAATGGCAGCCGGAGTGCCCCTGTGAGCAGGAATGGACCTGGGATGGGAATGGACCTGGGATGGACCCAGGAGGCAAATTCAGCAGCTAAATCCTTGTAATAAGATCAGGATGCCACCAGTTTTAAATTTTAAGCCAGTTCAGGTAAGATGTTTTAGTTGTGAATATGATAAGCTCCTACACTGCAGAAATAATGTAGTTTGGCATTGCTTTAACTGCCATGGTTCAATGCTGTGAAATATGTAGGTTTCTCTGTCAGAGGGCTCCACAACAAACCACAAATCCAAGGATTCCATAGAGTGGAGTCATGACAATTAAACAGTTTCAAGGTGCATTATTTATACAGTTCACATATGCCCAGATCATCTGGAGGGCCGTATTTCTATTTATGAGCCCCTTAGAGCATCAGGCTTTTAGACAAGGACTGGGGTGGGCTTTTAATGCTGTGTTGTGCTGTTTTTAAGGTTTGTGGTTAGTCTTGTTTTATTTAAATGTTTTTAAAGTTTAATGGCTTAACTTTATAAATTGTATAATCTCTTTTTCAATAACTCTTATTTGACATTTTTATTAATATTTTTGTATAGTTTTTAATTTGAACTGTTTTTTAAGTATGTATGGACAACTTGAGCCCCATTATTTGGAGAAAGGTGGGATAGAAATGAATAGAATAGGGATGATGGTGATGAGATTATTATTATTATTATTATTATTAATTGTTGTACCATATTCTTCTAGAACAAACACAGAATCAAGTTGCACTGGTTTAACTAGAATTTCCTAAGTGAATGTGTCAGTCTGCCGTCCAGTGTCTGTATTCCTATCACTGATATATTATAAAGATATGCATACAGATTGACTTAAGAAGAAAAATGAAGAAAATGATCAGGGTGGAAGGAGGACAGAGCAAAGCTTTTTGCCTGATACCAAAAAAAAACCCTATCAGTTAACAATTTTATGACCAATAGCATCTGTACTTCTGAGTACAAGTACCTTGGACAGCAGCATACATTAGATTAAGTATATCAGAAAACAGTGGTTGACATTTCTCTTTCTGAAATATTAAATTAAGTGTGCCACTTTCAGCTGGATGGAGCTCCCCTGTGAGGTGGAACTACATTTCAACATTTTGTTGCAGGTCCCATGTGCTCTAATCAATATCAAATTAATTTCCCAGGGGAGACAACCTCATCCCAAGAGTCAAATTCTCCCTCTTTATCACCAGCATAGTTGGCTTTAGTAGCCTTAGGCAGGAATACCATTAGTGAAACTTCCCCTCCCCCATCATCTCAGCTAAATAAGTGTTGCTGGGAATACTGATGAACAGATCATTAATACGTGATCTCTTGTAAATGAATATATAATTGGGATTTGTCAGGGCTACTCACATACAAATGTAACAATCTTGTATAGAGTAGAATCATAGAATCATAGAGTTGGAAGAGACCACAAGGGCCATCCAGTCCAACCCCCTGCCATGCAACATCACAATAGGATTCATCTCAGCTGCTTCCGTTCCTGGACAAACAGCAGACCAAACCAGATTGTAGCTTTATTTAAATGGCTTTACATGTACATTCATAGCTGCTCTAAATGTGTGTAACTAAACCGAGCCATATTCTTTTGCCATAAATTCCACCAGTATCCCCCTGAAAATTAAATCAACTGTTTTATTTTCAAGTATTCTCCTGGAGAATGCCAAGTATCACCACCCCTCACCCCACAGATATCTGTACCAAAAAAAAGAAAAGGAAAACAAAAAGAAGATGTACATGAAACAAGTGCCAGTGTTGCTATTCTCCCTCCCGAGGGAGGGGAGCTAAAGCTTTCTAAGTAAAACAGATGCTTTCCATCTGAGAAAAATGATCCATTCTCTGTTTAGCATAATGTTTCTAGCAATAGCACCTGATTTGGTATAAAAATGCACCATGGCCTTTAATAGTATAATTAGAATGCGAGGCAGGAGGCAGATTTGTCCTGGTTTCGCATGTGTAGAAAAATGAAGACACAAATCTCTATATAATTAGGGTCAGAGGCTTAACACTTTTATTTATCATGCTTTTATCAGAACTTAATGCAATACCCATGTTCCAAAACTTTAACTGAAACATTATTTATCCTCAGTGGAAAAGTTCAGGAAAAAATACAAGCATGTGCATAATAATCCCAACCTCCAGAGCTACCAGCTGCATGAGGTTAAGATGGAGAGGAACTACTATGAGGGCCCAAAACACACTGCAGAAATAATCCAATTTGAGACTGCTTTAACTGCCCTGGCTCAGTGCTAGGGAATCCTGGGATCTGTAGTTTATTGTGGCACCAGAACTCTCTGACAGACAAGACTAAGGGCCGGCCTGGAGGCAGAGTTGGGGTGGGTCAGCTGCATGCCAGCCGCCCCAACCCCATGCCAACACCCTTCTGACTCTGTGCGCCATTACACACAGCGTGTGGCATCAGGATGCCCTTCTGCCACAGTGTTCAAACGTGCTGCACTGAAAAGGGCACCGAAGAGCCATGTGCCGGCTCTTAGGGCGGCCTTTTGTCGCCCCTAAAAGGAGCGGCACTTTGCTGCTCTTTTCAGTGCAGCAAAAGGGAGGATCGGGCCCAAAGCGTGGGGTTGCCACGGTCCTGATCCACCGCTTCCTGGGGCAGCCGAGAGCCACCTGTCTGCAGTCCCCCTAAATGCCTTATATAACTACAGTTCCCAGAATTCCCTAACATTGAACCAGGGGTTATTTCTGCAGTGTATTTTGGACCAAGACTGTAGAGCTCCATCTACCCAGGTGCTCAAGTTTTGCCACTGAAAAGCATCAAGACCAATAAGCCCACAGAAATTTTAAGGATGTAAAAACAAGACATTCCAGAGAATGGATCATTCTAGAGTTACATAAAGCAGAGCTGTCAGCTACAGCAGAGTGAAACTGTCATAGTTTATCCTCCCTCCATTTATTATAGGTAGTGAATGAAGATTAAAATAAAAAGATACATCTGTCTGAAATGCTCAGCAAAAACACAATCACATCTTCTGTGCTGGCCAGGAATGGGCTTGGGACAAAGTGGGAGCTTTGTTACTTTGCTTTTCACTGACCCCTATTACAACCACATTACAATCCCATATCATGCGCCAACTTAACTGGTATTAAGTCATACTGAACTCAGTAAGATTTACTTTTCAGTATTCATGAAAAGCATTGTGCTGTAAGGCTGCAATGCAATTCTATACACCCTCTGTGAGTATAAGCAAACCTCAGTTACCGTAATGAAGCTTCTGACAGTAAAGCTTCATCTAATGAAGACCTTTGGGCCCGCATGACTTGAAATGGACTTCTTCCCACTTTTCCCATGTTAGCACAACCAGATAGAGTCAAAATAGGGGCAGCTGCAGATGTGATTTTTTTTAATTGTAAGGAAATGTTAATTATTTGTAAGTCAAAGTCTTGACTTCAGAGATACTCTCAATAGCTAGAATTCTGATGATGCTCTGTGTTAGCAGTTGGCACTGTTTCCAGGATCATGTAGCCGTGGTGAGGAAAGGCAGATAGAATCTACTGGTTCTGAGCAGCCTACTTCTCCAATTCTTTACTTCCTTCATAGCTTTATCTTCGTAATCTTAAATTCCTTTCCTGCTGTCTTTTGTAAGTCTGTCACTAAAGAATTTTGTAAGTCTGTCACTAAAGAAACACTATAAGCCTTACCGAGAACGTAATGGCCTAGAGCATGCTGCATTGTCACAGGACTGAAAGCACTTTAGAGTTTAGAAAGATGGAGGGGGCAGGGGGGAAATGAATATCTGAACTTCAGTCTTGATGTGGGTTCTGAGTATCTAGGGAGGAAAAGGTTTTAAAAGCAAAGGAGAGAAATATGTGCTATATGGGTTACATTATGATAACTTTCCTTCAATTGCTGGTGTTAGGATGAACACAACTACAGCATAAAGAATCTACTCCTGTATACCCTAAAGGTACCAGATCAATTTGATCTTGGAAACTAAGGAGAGTCAGCTCTGGTGGCATTTGGTGGGAGACTGTCAACAGATACCAGGTACGATATGCTGTATTTCAGAATAAGGCATTGGCAAAACCACCTCTGAGTATTTATTCTTCACCTAAGAAAATCCTATGAAATTTATAGGGTCACCATAACTTAACAGGCATCTTGAAGGCACACTCAAACAAATATGTACACACTCCCTTCACAATTATTGCTTTGAGTTACTTAATCCTTCTAAGACTTTATTAAATAATGAAAATAAAAAGCATACCATATATACTTGACTATAATTCAAAAAATTATGGCTAAAAATTGACCCTAAAATCCTGGGTTAACTTATATACGGGTCAATACAATACAGCTCAGAAAGATCCTAAAAGCAGCATCTCCCCAGTGCCCCACTCCATGGCTTCGCAGTGATTTCTGAGAGAGCTGCTGAGGCAGGAGTGTATGCATGTGTGTGAATATGTGAAAGAGGTGATTCCCTTCTCAAACCAATGTGAAAACTTTCTCTCCCCACCATACAGCCCATTTACCTCCAGTTCCTCCCCTTCTCAAACCAATATTAAAACCTCCTCTCACCATCCTCCGAATTGCTTTGCCCACCAAACAACCCATTTCCTTCTACTTCCTTCCTTCTCAATCCAATGTTAGAACCTTCTCTTCCACTAAGTTTTACATTCAACTTATCCATGTGTCATATCAAAATCCATGATTTTGGCCCTAAAATGTTCCCTCGACTTATACATAAGGTTGACTTGTACATGATTATACAGTATATGCTGCCTTGCTGCTTGGACCAAGATTTATTTAGTCGAACATTCTGAGGTTACAGGTATGACCTCCAACAAAAGATTGCCCTGTGAAGTCCTCCTGTTCAGGATTCTAGCCAATATATTTATCTCCACTCCCCAGTTTTCCATCCCAACCACAAAGTATCAATCAAGGTTCTGTGTATATTATTCACCACTCATGAGATATTTTGCATTTCAAGACCTTTATATTTCTAGGGGTTGGTATTTGGCTCCAAGAGCCTTGATCCCAGACAGCAATCCTTATTATAAGGGGAAAGAAAGTGAGGATTGTGGTGAATAGAATGTCCAGCTGGCCAATCAGGAGGCAGCTGAGGGCCAACCAATAGACTTCAAGCTGGGAGCACTTAAAAAAAAACATTTCAAGCTGACAGTTGGGGGAAAGCAGTCGGGGAGTTAAGGCAGAGAGAGAGAGGCTGCATTTCTGGGAGTTCTGGAGAAACTAAATTTTGTTAGTTGGGAGGGACTCAGAACACATACAGAACTCTAAGGAAGGGAGTTGCTGTTGTGTTAAATCCTAAGGGATATTGTTAGTTGGTGTGGCTGAAATATTAAAAGGGAATTGGAAACAAACGTTGCTGATATGTAACCAAGAAAAACTATATTAACAAGCTTTGACATAAGTCATATCTATTCCATTCTGTTCTAAAATAAACTTTTATTCTAATTTAAACATCACTTGGTCTACGTTTTCAAACCAAACCGCGCTACTAACCTTTTAAAGCTTTTGGGGTGGGATAACAAACCCCTCCCCCCCCCCAGGACTGCCATCTTAGAAAGTCAGTTCTAAAATGAAAGGTGGCAAGAGGATTCGCCACAAGGATAAACTGTAGATCATGTGGGAATATATTTATATGCATTTGTAAACAGTATTTGAGCAATCCCAGGTGCCATTTTGGACTGCTGGGCCTCCTGGTCTGAGTGTGACCAATTTGAGTATGGCCTGTCTTCACAATGTAAGGCCTGTTCCACACCAACTCTGCTCTATCACTCAAACTGGTTTTTTAAAACTTACCTTTTACTCCAGATTTTGCAGGAAAACCCAGCGCATTCCATAGTGATGTTGACTGGCTGTCTACACACACATCTCCGCTATATAGGCCAGCACCACTGCTGCTGCTGTGCATCACTCCTAAGGTCATAAGGAGGTGCCCAGCCATGTGATAAATACTGGGTGCCTCATTTCTGACCTCAAAGGCAGCAGCACTACGTGACAGTAGGACATGTATGTAGACAGGCATCTGGTGTCACTACAAAATGCAGATGAAACAGAGGCGCCTGGTGTCACTACAGAGTGAGAAAGGGCACCGGGGTCAAAATACAGCAATCCTCCCTCCATTCCATCCGATGCCATCTGGGAGAGAGACACCAGGCCCAGCACCATCGGGCCTAAAATAATAAGAAGAGCCCTCCCTCCATTCCATCCGATGCCATCTGGGAGAGAGACACCAGGCCCAGCACCATCAGGCCTAAAATAATAAGAAGAGCCCTCCCTCCATTCCATCCGATGCCATCTGGGAGAGAGACACTAGACCCAGCACCATTGGGTCTGGAATAAGAACCCTTACTTCTTAAAGGACGGGTGGGAATTGGGATTTTTATGTTCTATTTAAATTGCATTAATATATATGTATGGAAATTTTAATGTTGTAAGCCGCCCCGATTGCTCTGCAGAGGGGCGGGATATAAATAAATATTATTATTATTATTATTATTATTATTATTATTATTATTATTATTATTATTATTATTCTGGCCACTGTAGACAAGTCCAAGGACAGTATAAGACTAAGAAACAGAAAGATTTGTTTTCTTCTAATTGACAAGGTAATTGCCTCATTAAGAGTTCACTGTGCATAGGTAGAATGGAAGGATGCTAGTGGGAAGGACAAGGCAAAGCAGAATAAGAAAGTGGGCAAAAACTGCTGCTGGTAGGATTTGTATACTACTGAGTCAGTGTCATATCTGTTTCACTTCAAATATCTAATTCATTCATATCTATTTCACTTCAAATCTAGACAATGTTATCTGTGCATTAGACCACAGATTCAGAGCAGAATGTAAAGCATTTGCTTCACATTCTGTTCATTTCTAAAATATGTTGCACAGTGGTCTAGGGAATAGGAAGAAGCTTCTGAATGCCTACTTCAAAGATCCCACAGATCTTTCTGGGAGGTTTCATTGGAAAGTGAAAAAAAGTAAGTCCAAGTCTACTTTTGGTAAAGCAAAGCAGCTTCAAAGCAGCATAAAGAATATGAATTACCTCCATTTATATGATTAAATTTAACTAAAAGAAACAACTGCAACTATTTTTCAGTGAAGCACACATTGCACCTACACAGATGCCTTATTTATTGCTAGTGCCTGTGGCAGGAATGTGGAGAAATTTCTGCAAGTAGTCATTACAAACTGCAAGCATTCTACAGTGGGGCAAGAAGTGTCAGGACGTCATCACGGTGCAGCATCTTCGGGTGCCCTTTTTGCCGCCTGTGAAAGGAGCAGCGTTTTGGCGCTACTTTCCCAGGCGGCAAAAGGGAGAATCAGGGCCGACACATCTGGCAGCCTCAGCCTCAATCCTCAGTTTCCTGGTGCGGCCCAAGGCCACACGTCTGCATCCTCCCTATGTTGGTATATTAGAATTGAACAAAAAATTAAAGACACTAACAGGATAAGTCCTTTATTAGTGACCCAAAAGCAATGAAACAATTATCAGTTTTGTGGGTCTCTCATGGCAAAGCCGGACATTCTTTAGAAATGTAGTGTTTGTGACAGCAATTTCAGAATGTAATCTTTTGTTCATGTCTCAGACAACTGTATGTATGGCATAAAATATTGTGGTGTTGGTATGAGAATCCATCCCTTGCTACAAACCAGGCCCTTAGAAAATAATGCCCTGAAGGAGGTGGTGGTGTGATCTCTCCTAAAGAGGGCTTCCCTGGACCCAGAGGTATATAGGAACTATTGCCCCATTGCAAATATCCCCTTTTAATAATAATAATAATAATAATAATAATAATAATAATAATAATTTTTATTTGTATACCGCCCATTGGTGTCCCAATCCGGGCGGTTCACAACATTTAAATAATACAGCATAGAACCAACGTATTTCCCACCACCACCCCTTAAAAAACTATTCAACCAGATTTAACTAAAACCAATTTCCAAGAAATTTAAAATATACAATAATAAAACAACAATAAGACCCCTGCGGGTTCCTTCAAGGGAAGGGTTATGGAGGATCTGCTGAAGGGGAGGAGGGCCGAGGCCGGGATATTTAGTCAGGAAAGGCCTGCCAGAAGAGATCCATCTTGACAGCCCTTTTAAAGCTGTCCAAAGATGTTAATTGAAGGATCTCATCTGGCAGGCCGTTCCAGAGCCTGGGGGCAACAACAGAAAAAGCCCTCTGGGAGGTAACCGAGAGCCTCAATTTTTGAGGCTCCAGCAAGTTCCTCCCAGAGGACCGGAGAGCGCGGGGAGGATTGTATGGGAGGAGGCGGTCTCTGAAATAGCTTGGACCCAAGCCATTTAGGGCTTTAAAGGTGATAACCAACACCTTGTACTGGGCCCGGAAGCCAATAGGCAGCCAGTGGAGGGACCTCAAAACCGGGGTGATGTGGTCCCTTCTAGATGTTCTGGATACAAGCCTGACTGCCATGTTTTGGACCAACTGTAGCTTCCGAACCAAGCACAAGTGTAGCCCCATGTACAGCACATTACAGAAGTCAAGGCATGAGGTTACCAGTGCGTACACAACAGTCTCAAGGTCCCTTACTTCCAAAAAAGGGCGCAGCTTGCGTATCAGCCAAAGCTGATAGCAGGCACTCCTGGCCGTCGCATTTACCTGATTTGTCATCAGGAGTGATGAGTGAAGGAGCACCCCCAGACTGCGAACACAGTCACTGGAGGAGAGTGTGACCCCATCCAGGACTGGAGGTTGCAACCCAATTCTTGGTTTCGGAGCCGCTAACGTGAGCACCTCCGCCTTGTCCGGATTCGGTTTCAATCTGTTTTTCCTCATCCAGCCCATTACCACCTGAAGACATTCATTGAGAGAAGAGACGCCATCAGAATTCGAGGCCGACGAACGAGACACGGAGAAATAGCTTTGGGTGTCATTAGCATACTGATAACACCCAGCACCATAACTCCATATAATCTCACCCAGCGGCTTCATATAGATGTTAAATAACATCGGGGACAAAATAACCCCCTGAGGGACCCCACAAGTGAGTTCCCTCTTACTGGAGCTACTGTCCCTGAGAAGCACCCTCTGGGACCTACCCGAGAGGAAGGATCAGAACCACTGCAAAGCAGTGCCCCCAATACCTAACCCCCTCAGGCGGTCCAAGAGGATGCCACGGTCTATTGTGTCAAAAGCCGCTGAGAGGTCCAGGAGCACCAACAGGGTCATAATACCCCTGTCGATGCTCAGACGCAGATCGTCGGTCAAGGCAAACATGGCAGTCTCAACCCCAAAGCCTGTCCTGAAGCCGGTTTGAAATGGGTCTAGATAAACGGTTTCCTCCAAGACAGCTTGCAGTTGAAGAGCAACTGCCCTCTCGATTACCTTGCTCAGAAATGGTAACAAAGAGACTGGCCTATTGTTGTTCACATCCAGGGGATCCAGGGAAGGTTTTTTCAGAAGTGGCCTAACAGCCGCTTCCTTCAAACAAGATGGAACATGTCCTTCCCTGAATGATGCATTGATGATATCCATGAGGAATCTCCTCAATGCATCCCCCCCCCGGACGGCCAGCCATGATGGGCAAGGGTCGAGAGGGCAAGTTGTTTTCCTCACCTTACCAAGCAGCTTGTCCACGTCCTCGGTACTCACAGATTGGAACTGATCCAGAATAACTTAATCGACGGAGTCGCTGGACACCTCGGCAATAGATTCTGTTCCAACAGTGGAGAGATGTCACCAGCCAAGGCCCGCGTCCTCCAAACATCCTCCGGCGGCCTTGCTGCTGCCTCTGCCGCCTTTCTGCTGAGGAGATGGTGGCTGGGTGGGGGATTTATCCCCAGCCCGAGTCCTCTGCAGTCTTGGCCACAGGTGCAGCCGCTTAAGCCTCGCTAGGAGGGGGGAGAGATGTCACCAGCCAAGGCCCCGCATCCTCCAAACATCCTCCGGCACCCTTGCCGCTGCCTTCACCACCTCTCTGCTGAGGAGATGGTGTCTGGGTGGGGGGTTTATCCCCAGCCCGAGTCCTCTGCAGTCTTGACCACAGGTGCAGCCGTTTAAGCCCCGCTGGGAGGGGGAAGAGATGTCACCAGCCAAGGCCCCGCATCCTCCAAATGTCCTCCAGCGGCCTTGCCGCTGCCTCCGCCACCTCTCTGGGGTAAGGTGCTTGACCATGTGGTGGCTGGGCAACTTCAGGAGTTCTTGGAGGGAACAAATTATCTGGACTCGTTTCAGTCCAGGGTACAGCACTGAAACAGCCTATCTTGTCAGATCTTTCAGTGGCTTTTTATAGTATTGCTCATGATATCTTAGTGGACCAACTCTATGGAATGGGAGCAGGAGGCACTGTTCTACAGTGGTCCCATTTCTACCTGGAGGGCTGATTCTAGAGAGCAGCATCAGGGGATTCCTGTTCAGCCCCATGACAGTTAAGCTATGGGTGGCCACAGGATTCCATCTTATACCCCATACTGTCCAATAACTACATGAAGACACTGGGGGAAGCCACAAGAGGGTTTGGATTGGAGTGTCTTCAGTATGCTGACACTCAGCTCTACTTCTCCTCGTCATCAGAGTCAGCTGGGGTTGTGCCTGGGTGATGTAATGGGCTGGATGAGGGCTAAAAAGCTGAAGCGAAATCACAATAAGACAGAGGCTCTGTGGATTGGCAGTTCTCTTGTGGGAGAACTGAATAAACAGCTTGTTCTGGGTGAGGCTGCATATCCCTAAGGGAGCAGGTATGTAGCTTAAGGGTGCTCCCTAGGCCCATTCCTTTCACTGGAGGCCAAGTGGACCCCATGTCTTGGAGTGCTCGGTGCCACAGTGCACCAGCTACAGCTTTTCCTACAGGTAATTTAGCTATAGAGGTCCATGCACTGGTAACCTCCTAGATGGACTAATGTAATACACTCTACATGGAGCTGCCCTAATAATAATAATAATAATAATAATAATAATAATAATTTATTTATACCCCGCCCCTCTGAGCACAATCGAGGCGGCTAGCAACAATTAAAATTTGTCCAATATAAATACAAAGAAACCCAAGACCCACCCACCCCTTAAAAAAGTATTAAACCAGCAACAATTAAAACATCTTAATTAAATAAACATAGAATGAAACTAGATTATAGACAATAATATATTAAATATATATATATATGCAGAGGCGATATCCACAATGGGAGAGGGTTGAACTAAGAGAGGTTCCTGAAGCCGGGAAATCTATTCTGGAAAGGCCTGCCAGAAGAGATCCTTGAAAAAGATCTTGAAAAAGTATTGCAGATACAGATGAGGAAGATTCTGATAGAGAGAAACGACAGAGTTCAGAGAGGAAACAGAAAACTGAGATAATAAAGAGGAAAAAAGGTATCAGATTAAAGATATAGAACTAGAAGAGGACATTGTGATTATAAAGAGAAAAGTAAAAGAATATTCAAATGACTCAGAAGAAGTGGATAAAGGAGAACTGAGAGATCATAGAGAAGATGACGATTAGAAATTTTGATATAATTACTTGGAATGTTAAAGGACTTAACAGCCTGCAGAAAAGAAAAAAAAAGTTTAGATAGATGGAAGGCAGACGTTATATGCCTTCAGGAAACGCTAATTTGTACAAAAGACTTAAGATTATTTTAAAAAAATCTAAATTAGGAAATGTCTTTGTCACTGCCTCGGAAAAAAGGAAAAAAGGCGTGGCAATGTATATAAAAGATACTTTGGAAGTGAAAGAAATTTTTGCTGATAAAAATGGTCATTTCGTGGGGGTTGAAATTAATTGGGAAAATTTAAAGATCTTGGTAATAGGAATCTATGGCCCCCTACAAAATAAAAGTCAATTATATGAGAGTTTAACAAAGATGACAAGGGAACATCAATATGAGCATACAATTTTGATGGGCGATTGGAACGGGGTATTAGACCCCAATTTGGACAGAAATAATAAGAACAATATTATACCCACACAGGGAAAGTTACCCAAAGCATTTTTCAATTTGATAAAATCAGCAATGGTAGAGGATGCCTGGAGATATAAAAATGGCCAGGAGAAAGATTATACTTTCTATTCTAGTGTACACGAATCTTGATCTAGATTGGACATGATTTTTGTTTCTGACTTGATTAAAACTAGAATAGAGAAGGAAGAAAGCTTGCCGAAAAATATATCAGATCATTGCTCCGTGAGAATGACGATGAAAAAAAGAAAAGTAGACTTTTGTTGGAGATTGGATGAATGGTTACTAAAAGATGAGAATATATTGCAGAAGGCTAAGAAAACCCTGAAAGAATTTTTTGAAATCAATTTCACTGATCAAATGGACATAAATGTTGTATGGAAAACTAGTAAAGCATTTATGAGAGGGTTCTTTATTAAGCAGAGTTATGAAGGAAGGAGGAAAAGACAGGAGAAACATTTAAAAATCCAATCAGAATTAAAAATATTTAAAAATCAATTTAAAAGATATCCGACAAACAAAAAATTAAAAGAGCAAATAAAGATATTGCAAAATCAATTATCTACGATAATAACAGAAGAAATAGAAAAAAAGATGAGATATGTTAAACAAAAGCATTTCGATTTCACAAATAAGCCGAGTAAATGGTTGGCTACTAGACTGAAAAAAGAGAAAAGAAAGAGGCTAATAACAAAAATAAAATATAAAGATAAAACCTTCACAAAGCAGAATGAAATTAAGAAAAGCTTTCATGATCACTTTAATAAAATATTTAAAGAAAGGATAATATTTAAAGATGAACAAACAGATTATATAAAAAATGCCAGCATTGTACAATGGAATTTGGAAGAAAGGGAAAGATTAGATGAAGATATAATCACTACTGAAATAATGGATACGATCAAAGAGCTTAAAATTGTCAAACCTCCTGGACCAGATGGCTTTGGTGAGATATATTATAAAAGCCTTGCTGAAATACTTATACCAAAACTCAAAATGATAATGAATAGAGTGAAAGAAGGTAAAATACCTGAATCCTGGAGAGAGGCGAATATTGTATTGATCTTAAAGGAAGGACGAGATGCCTTGGACATGGGGAATTATCGCCCCATATCTTTACTAAATATAGACTATAAAATTTTTACCAGCATTCTAGCTAAAAGAATCAGATTCATATTAAAAGATCGGATTCATCCAGATCAAAGAGGATTCTTACCAGGCAGGCAGATAAAAGATAATACAAGGAATTTGCTTAATATAATTAAATATTTTCAAAGAAAATGTGACAAACAAGCAGCTTTAATTTTTGTTGATGCCGAAAAGGCTTTTGATAATTTGAAATGGGATTTTATGTTAAAGATCTTATCAAAGACGGCGAGTGAAGGATTGTATTATAAATGGATCTCGACACTTTATAATGTACAGAAAGCCAGAATTGTCATCAATGGAGAAAGAACCAAAGCATGTACCATCCAGAAGGGGACATGTCAAGGCTGTCCCCTTTCGCCTTTATTGTTTATATTATCTTTAGAGGTGTTATGTAATAAGATCAGAGATGATAAAGAAATATCAGGCATCAAAATAAAAGGATATGGGATGAAGCTTAGAGCATATGCAGATGACATGGTGTTGTATATAACAGATCCCATAGAAAATGTATCTAAACTATTAAGGATTATAGAAGAATATGGTAATATGTCTGGCTTCAAGATAAATATAGAAAAAACTAAAAATGTTAACATTGAACATGACATAAAAACAAAAGGATAGATTGATGGAAATATCCAATCTTAAAATAGAAAACAAAATGAAATATTTAGGGATTACATTTACTGAAAAGATCGTGGATATCTTTAAAAATAATTATGAATCAATGTGGGCAAAAATCAGAAAGAAATTGACTGAATGGAATAAATTACACCTATCTTTATTAGGTCGTATATCTGGGATTAAGATGTATGTCCTAGCAAATATGATATTTTTTGTTTCAAACGATCCCTGTACTAATCAATGATATTCCTTTTAAAAACTGGCAGAAGGGCATAACTAATTTTATATGGGCAGGAAGAAGACCTAGGATTAAAGTTAAAAATTTGCAAGACATGATAGAGAGAGGTGGTCTTGGCCTACCCAATTTAAAATTATATTACCACGCTAACGTATTAGAATGAGCTAAGGAATGGATAAGATTAAAAGACAGAAGATTGTTATATTTAGAAGGTATAGATAATGTTTATGGATTTCATGCGTTATCTATACTATGACAAAATTAAAGTTAACAGAGACTTCAAAAACCACTATGTGAGGAATACAATTTGGAGAATGTGGGAGATTTATAAATGTAGAATAAATACAGGTATACTGAGGTTTATGTCTCCAAATGAAGCACTGCATAGGAATGATGAAATGGTTCCAAGTAAATGGATAACGTATGAAGATTTATTAACTAGAGGGCTTCGGTCCTCCGGGAGGAATTTGCTACAGCCTCAGAAATCGAGGCTTGCGGCTACCTCCCGGGGGGCTTTTTCAGTTGTCGCCCCTAAGCTCTGGAACAGCCTGCCGGACGAGATCCGTCTATTAACATCGTTAGACAGCTTTAAAAAGGCTGTCAAGATGGATCTCTTCCAGCAGGCCTTTCCAGACTAGCTTTCCAGACTAGCTATCCCTGCCTCGGATTTAAACAGCTGCACCAAGACGATCCTCACGTGGCCCCATCGATTAGATGGAGAAGATTGTCGAGCCAGGCTTTTTGGACTATTCTGGTATTAGGATCCTAAACTTTTAAATTGAATTTTTGTTTTAATCTGTCTTGATTTAATATTGTTTTAAGGGGGAGGGGGTATGTTGTATTATATGTTTTATTGTTGGATTGTATGTTTTAACTTGTAAGCCGCCCTGATTGGACTACCACTGGGCGGGGTATAAATAAATTTTATTATTATTATTATTATTATTATTATTATTATTATTAACTAAAGACAGAGGTAAATGGAGAATTAAAACAAGGGATGAACTTAATAGAGAAGGTATAAAATGCAATTGGTTTCTGTATTGGCAATTAAACTAAAGATATAAAAAAGACCAAATACAACAGACAATAACAATGATAGAAAGCGAATTAGAAAAAATTCTCTATAAGGATTCAGACCATTTAGTGTCCAAAATTTATAAAATACTACTTAATGGGATACAGAAAACGAGCAGGTGAAAGAATGTATGACAAGATGGGTAAGAGATCTAGGAAATCCACATGGAACAAATATGGAAAACGAAGCTAAAACACACTCTCAATTACAATTTAAGGGAAAATTATTATAAGTTACAGTACAGGTGGTACTATACACCTTCAAAATTAGCAAAAATCAAAAAGGATAAATGCAATAATTGTTGGAAATGCAAAAAAAAAAACATCTGGGCACATTTTTCCACATGTGGTGGCTCTGTTCATTTGCGAAAAAATATTGGAACGAAATCCACATAGAAATTAAAGAAATCCTACAGATTGATTTTGCCAAAGATCCAAAGATCTATTTGTTAGGATTGATAAATGAGGATTTAGAGAGAACAAATGGGAAAATACTATTCTATATGATTACTATGGCGAGAATAGTATATGCTACTACATGGAAAGAAAGTAAAACACCTGGAATAATGGAATGGTATACGAAACTCTTAGAAAGCATGGAAATGGACAAATTGACTTGCTTACTGAGAAATAAAAAGACTGATAAACTTGAGAAAGAATGGATGCCAGTTATGCAAAGATTAAAGGATAACATACAAAAACTATAGAAATAAGAAAATTTACTCTCAAACAAATAATAGAGAAAATATAAGAATAAATAGAAAAAAATAGAAAATATAGTGAAGCCATGTTTATGAAATAAAACAAAGGGTAAAAAAATTTCTTTGTTAAATTTTAACAACTCCAATTGGAAGACAACTTCAGTGAGAAATGATAGGATTTACAGACACTTGGAAGTCATTTTAATTTGTTAGTTTGTAAATATGTTTTTTGTTAATGTCTTTGTTGGGATGTTGGGATGGTTTGTTATGTATTTGATGTTTATTCGTTTGTTTTTAATAATTGATGGAAATTAATAAAGATTATTGAAAAAAAAGTCTTGAAAGATGCAGCTAATGCAAAATGCAGCAACTCAGTTGCTGACTAGAATAACATATAAACCATATGTAATGTCAATATTAAGACAATTGTACTGGCTGCCAATATGTTTCCAGTCTCATTCCAGGTGCTTATGGTGACATTTAAAACTGTAAATGCCCTGTGACCTCAATATTTGAGGGAGAAACTCTTCTCATATGTGCCTGTCCAAGAATTAAGATTTGTTGGGGGGGTCCCCCGTGTATCACCAGTGAGGGCAGGATTAGGGTTAGTGCTAGGGAATCATGGGAATTGTTTTTTTCTGAGACATTGAGCCTTCTCTGTCAGAGAGCTCTGGTGCCACAATAAAATACAGTTCCCATGATTCCCAGCACTAACCCTAACCCTAAAACTGGACTCAATTTGCACTATTTCTGGCAGTCTGCAACCCCCCTAACTGCACTTAATGCAACTCATTCACTATCTTTAAAAAAAAAGCCACTGGAAAACAAAATATTTTTTTAAAAATACCATTATATAAAACAGAACATTACAGTGGTTCCCCAACAGAGAACATAAGAAGAGCACAGCTGCCTTAGACCAAAGGTCTACCTTCTCTAATATCCTTTTTCTCACAGTGACTAACCAAATGCCTATGGGAAGCCTTGAATTAAGAAATGAAAACAATAATCCTGGTCCGTTATTTCCCAGGAACTACCTTTTAGATTAATGTTGTTGCTACTGCTGTTCTTAATTTTGGAAGCAGCTAACAGCCATTAAAACTAGTAGCTTCTGATAGCCTTATCCTCCAGGGATTTGTTTAATCATTTCGCAAAACCATCCAAGTGGGTAGATGTCACCATATCATCCAGAACTAAATTCCACTGTTTAACTCTTGCTAAATTGATGGCTCAGTTATTGAAGAAGTTGCATTCTGTACCAACACATCTGATCTCAAAGAGCTATAATTGAATGAAAGACAACTATGTATTATTAGGGATCTCCAAACAGAATTATGAAATAATCATTCGTGAAACTCGGGAGAGATACTACAAGTCAAAATATGCAGTACTGAGCTAGATGGACAAAGGTTCTGATTCAGTATAAAGCAACTTCCTATGTTCTTGTGTTCTTAAGAACAATAGTCTGCAATGTTGAAATTCCAAATGCTGTCACACTACAACTTCCAGCATACTCATATATGTAACTACTCACTGGGGATAATATCACATATAATCCAACAACACTGGAGTATCTAGAGTTGAGAACTACTATCTTAAAAGCAGATTAGTACAGAACATCAGATATAAGCACCAGGTGGCGAGCAGCAGCATCCTCCAGGCTGCGGAGGACCAGTTACCAGCTCCGAAGGACCAGCCCTGGGAGAACACCTGTGCAACCTGAGCTGCCCCTCCTCCGCTCCACCCCCGCAGACACTGGAGGCTATATAGGGCTGCCCAGAACACCTTCGCCAGCACCAGGTGGCGAGCAGCAGCGTCCTCCAGGCTGCGGAGGACCAGTTACCAGCTCCGGAGGACCAGCCCTGGGAGAACACCTGTGCAGCCTGAGCTGCCCCTCCTCTGCTCCACCCCCACAGACACTGGAGGCTATATAGGGCTGCCCAGAACACCTTCGCCAGCACCAGGTGGCAAGCAGCAGTGTCCTCCAGGCTGCGGAGGACCAGTTACCATCTCCGGAGGACCAGACCTGGGAGAACACCTGTGCAGCCTGAGCTGCCCCTCCTCCGCTCCACCCCCGCAGACGCTGGAGGCTATATAGGGCTGCCCAGAACATCTTCGTCGGCACCATGCTGACAAGAAAATTATGCTTTTAAATTGTATTTTTAATTACTGTTATTTAGTTTGCTTGTATGTTTGGGGGGATGGGCGGGTGGGTGAAGGAGGGATGGGATTTAATTTGATGTATTGTTTTTAAGTTTTGTAATGTTGTACGCCGCCCCAATTGCCTGGCAGAGGGGCGGGATATAAATAAAAATTATTATTATTATTATTATTATTATTATTATTATTATTCAAGTGAAGTGAGTTTTCCATTCTAAATCAGTATTTAAAATTAGCACATGGACAACCTGTTAAAATACTTCAGGAAATATTAAGATCTCCAAGTCAGTTTCTTCTATTAAACTTGCCAGCTGCATCCTCTTTAGTTGACCTCATGTCCAAAGGGGCCAGGCATAATTTGCAAAGGGCTAGCTGTCATTTGCTAACCATGATGTCAGTGGCACTGACGGATGACAGAAAAGAAGACTTAACTGTATTTGAAATTAGCACATGGACAACACGCAGAACATGTGGGTCTCCAGATATAGCTGGACTGCAACTTCCATCAACCTTCAGTATTGAATATGTTAGCTAGAGCTGAGGGGAGCTGCAGTCCAACCACATCTGGAATTTAAGACTCCTGTGTTAGACATATCCTGATAAGTTTGAAGGCAAACAACAAGCTGCCAACAATCATGCTTCAGAAGGTATTTGCAGCAGATGTTGAAATGAATGGAACTTGCATTCAAATAAGAAAGGAAAATAACCTCACACAGGACAGAAATAGCCTGGATTTTAAGGAAAGTTATCTTTTTTGTTGCTAATAGAATTTAAATTTTATTGCCTGGATATTAAGACTCTTTGTCTCTTAGTGCCTACATGGCCAAAGAGGAGAGTGGCCTCTGGCTGCATAAATATCCCTCCAGTCTATCTTAATTACAACTTAATAAAAAGTAGTTCTGTGACTCTAATCTTTGCCTGATGAAGAAGCCAGTGAAGTTTTGAAAGCTTGCATGATGTATCTTGTGCATTTTTGGTTGGCCTAATTGCTGTTTTGTGAATTTTGGATGTTATGGTATTTTGTTTTATAACCAACATATCTATCCCTGGATAGGTTTCCTGGATTTGAGGATAGCACATTTTAGCCACAACAAGGGAATTCCAAAGAAGAGGGAGCCAAGGGACTGGGTCTTAACTCTTAGAGGTTTCTGCCTCCAGCAAAGGTAAAAAAAAAAAAAAAAAACCTCTCTCATTGGGACTGCTTCTGGTGTGTTTTACTTATACAACATATAAATATTTTTCCACATACAATGGTAAAGAGGCCTTTTCAGCAATTCAATGTTCTCTGCCTAAAAAGGGGTTAGATAGAGTCACACAGGAGAGAAATAGCCTTGATTTCAAGGAAAGTTACTTTTTCTGTTGCTAACTGAGTTGAAATTTTATTGCCTGAGTTTTAAGACTCTGTTGCCCAGTGCCTACATGGCCAAAGAGGGAAGTGGCCTCTGCTTGCACTGATATCCCTCCAGACCATCTTACTGACAGCAACAAAAACATCTTGATAATATGTATGCCTGTGAGTCTAACATCATCATTTTTTTCTAATTCTCCTATATAATTGTAACACTTTTGTCTGATGAGGAAGCCAGTGGAGCTTTGAAAGCTTATATGATATATTTTGTACATTTTGGTTGACCCAATCACTGTTTTGTGGACTTTGGATGTTACTGTATTTCACTGTATGGCCAAATACCACTGGATATGACTTCCACATCAGTGTGCTTAGAAATGCAATGTTTACTGTATTAAGATAAATATTTAATAACTATGTACTCCAACACACATGCAATTCACAATCACAACATCTTAACAGTTTACATCAGGCAGTACAGGAAGGCTGTACAGAGCATGATCAGGTTTCCTACCTTTCCTACATAGAGAGGATCGGTTCCCATGTACTCCTCCAGTACAAAGAACTGATTCCACACCCAACTCCGCTTGGTTCGTGATCTCCCAGATTGGAAATATGGTTTCGATCTTGATTGTGAGAGTTCTGTTTGACTCACCCCAGTCAGACAGAGGAAAAGAGCTAAAATCTGCAGGAAATGGCAGAACTCCACCTTGCCCAACTTCATTTTTAATTCTTCTTCCTGTATAAGGAAAAATAAATAAATAAATAACCTTGACAAGAGAGTGGGCACAGTTCCCATTGGCTTAGTAGATTTAGCCTCTAGCAGGACGCCGGTTGGGAGTCAAGAGATAATAATTTGTGAAGTGTTCGATTAAAAAAGGTCTCCACTACTGAATAGCCTTCACAAGAAAAGTTACCTATAAAGGAAAAATAGACATGAATTGTTGTCAGAATTGTTCCTTGAAAATTACATTTCTTTCTCATGTTTCATTTGGTACTAAAGTTGTCCCTTCCCATTCACAGACTTGGAATCCGCAGTCTCACTCTTCACAGGATGGCAAGCAGGGAGGGACAAAATGGTGGCAAACACCCTCACATGGCCCCGCACATGCGCCACAGGTGCGTGCACCATTACTTTCAATGGAGCTCCACTATTTGCGAGTTCCCATTTCTACAGTGAGGTCCGCAACAGATCCCCCATGAATTGGGAGGGGCGACTGTATTTGTACTTCATTAAATTTTTCATTTCATCCATCACAAAGAAGCTAGATGTAGTATCTTGACCTTCCAAGTGCTTTTACTTTCCCTGTGAAGAATATATACATGCTTGAAGGAGGTTGTGTTCAGATGTTAAGTTAGAATTCCTGACAACACTGTATTTTCATTCATAAGCAGCATGGTCATACACATAGCCAGGACATCCCCTTGCTTCTCTCAACAGCAAAAGCATTTAAACTAACTAGAGACATATTAGGAAGTTGGACCTTGGTTTGTCATTTCCCTAAGTGACCAGGAACAAGAAACCGGTATCAAACTCTTCTTAGTAGTTGCAGCTAAGCAACTGGACATTCTACACAAACATGCTGTTTGTGCACAATAAACTACAATTCTCAGCAATTCTTATACATTGAAATGAGGTGTGCAGCTCACTTTATTTGACTTACAAAGGTAATAGGATGCTGTGGATAGCCTCTATTAACCTACAACAATCTACACTGTAGGCTTTCAACCATGAAACCATGAGTACAACTATATCATCTGACAGCAGGCAGCTGATCTATTCACACTTAACAATAAGACTCAGTAGGCTAAAGAACTAGGAATTGTCACAAGCATTTCTTACTTTTCTTGATGTGGCAGCCCAATGGGTATTGTTATCCCACAGCTGCCCCAATATGTGATGTATCTGAACACTTTTGTTTGGTTTACTCCCCAAACTTGGTTTCTTTATTTTTTAGTAGCATGGAAATTCAATCTGGGCACAGACAGCTTGTAATTAAAACAACAATAAACTTTATTTGAATAACGATTTAACAATGTTTCACTTATTTAGTTGGTATAGGCACGTGTTATTGTTACACTTTGTTACACTACACTCTATCTAGAGAACACCAGATCCTGTTCTTTAGGACCCTCACACCATCCTTATTAATGGTTATCCTTTTAACCTTATTTCTGTAATAGCATAACTATATTCCACAGGATACCAAATATCAGCAACTCCCTCACTTGGAGTGCTATAGTCAACTAAGGGCCTGTTCAGACTGCCAGAAATAATCCAGCTTGAGACCACTTTAACTGCCTTGGCTCAATGCTAGGGAATCATGGGAACTGTAGTTTATTGTGGCAACCAGAGCTCTCCGACAGAGAAGGCTCAGTGTCTCAGGAAAAACTACAATGCCCATGATTCCCTAGCATTCAGCCAGGACAGTTAAAGTGGTCTCAAGCTGGATTATTTCTGGCAGTCTGTACAGGCCCTATGTCCCTCACTACTGGATTTTTCCTTCGCAGTCCCTCACTTCTGGACTGTTACTCATCCAAACCCAGTCTGACTCCAACTGTCAGCAATGGAATTCTTTATCACCTACAGCCCAAAATTCTATTAACTGTTGCCAGCTTACTCCTAGCTGGCTGTTGCTAGCTGGGCATAATTCTGCCTGCTCTCTACAGGAATCAGCAAAATATAAAAATCAAGGATGTTGAATAGGTATGGCTCTCTAGAACTTGTTGGATTTCAACATGTAGGCCAGTAATTTTTCTGTGGAAAATTTTCTAAAACTAAAACATTTTTGAATTTTCCCCCAGGCCCATTTTTTCTGGTCAACTTCTTCTATTTCTTTTTATTTATTAATGTTTCATAAAGTGCATTAGCAACAATAAATGGCATTGTAGTACTGGATAATAGTGAAGTTTCCAAATTGTTTTACTCAGAAAGGCTGCATTTTGTGGCAATCACAAAATTAAGGAAAAATCAGCAATATTTCCAAAAAACAAAAACAAAAAAACACCTAAATACCACCCAGAAGTATAGGAATCAATTTTGACATACTGTATATACTCATGTATAAGTCTAGCAATTTGAGTCAAAAAATGACCCAAAAAACTTGAGTCAACTTATCCACGGAGTCAATGTAAGTACTTTATTTTAACTCTTATTTAAAAAGGAACCATCCTCTGGTGAAAGACAATAGTGTGTCCTGGAAGACCTGATCCCCATCTATCCACTCATTCACACAGCCTTAAGGATGAGAATAGTTATTCTTGCTTGGATTTTATAAGTTCTTTGGCATTTTTTCCTCCTTGCTTTGTCCTCTAGATCCTCTGCTACATGCCCTAAAGTTTTACCCTCAACTTATCCATGAGTCATATCGAAAGCCATAATTTTGGCCCCAAAACGTACCCTCGACCTATACATGAGGTCGACTTATAATTGAGTATATACAGTATGTTTTGCCCCACTATGCCATATTAAGCCCAAGAGAGGCCTCTTTTACCCCCCCCCCCAAAATGACCCAAACATAGGAGAAGTTAAGTTTTTAAAGGTCAAAAATAAAAGAAACAGAGAACATAACAGGTGCTGGAGTGTGTGGTGGCTTCCCAACTCCAGGCATTCCTGGATGAGACAGATTATCTAGACCCATGTCAGTCTGGTTTTAGGCCTGGTTATGGGACAGAAACAGCAGCGTTGGTCACCTTGGTTGATGACCTGCACAGAGAACTTAACAGGAGGAGTGTGTCCATGTTGATTTTGCTGGACCTCTCAATGGCTTTCAATATCATTGACCATGGTATCCTTCTGAGTCGCCTCTCTAGGATGGGGCTTGGAGGTACTGTTCTACAGTGGCTCCACTCTTTCCTGGAAAGGCGCTCTCAGAAGGTGGTCCTGGGGGATACCTGTTCGACTCTTTGGCCTGTGGGGTCCCTCAGGGCTCAGTCCTGTCCCCTATGCTTTTTAACATCTACTTGAAACTGCTGAAAGAGATCATCCATAGTTTTGGAGTAAGGTGTGCTGATGTATGCTGATGATACCCAGCTCTATCACTCCTTTCTACCTAATTCCAAGGAAACTGTTTCTATCCTAAACCGGTGTCTGGCTATTATAATGGACTGGATGAGGGCAAACAAATCGAAGCTTAATCCAGACAAGACAGAGGTGCTCCTGGGCAGTCAAAAGACAGATCTGGGAATAGGGATTCAGCCTGTGTTAGATGGTGTTACACTCCCCTTGAAAACTCAGGTTTATAGTTTGGGGGTACTTCTGGATTCAGTGCTGAGCCTGGAAGCCCAGGTATCAGCAGTGACCAGGAGTGCCTTTGCACAGCTAAAACTTGTGCGTCAACCGCGCCCATTCCTGCAGAGGTCAGATCTGGCCACAGTGGTACATGCCTTGGTTACATCCCGTTTGGATTACTGTAATGTACTCTATGTGGGGCTGCCTTTGAAAAGTGCTCAGAAACTTCAACTGGTCCAAAGAGCTGCAGCCAGGCTATTAAATGGAGCTGGTTATGGGGAGCATACAACTCCCTTGTTGCAATAGCTCAATTGGCTGCCACTTCATTTCCAGGCACAATTCAAAGTGCTGATTTTGACCTAGAAAGCCCTATACAGCTTGGGTCCGGGCTATTTGAAAGACCGTATCTCCCTGCATGAGTATTGAGGTCATCAAGAGAGGCCCTTCTCTCTGTCCCATAACCCTCTCAGGCGCATTTGGTGGGAACAAGAGAAAGAGCCTTCTCAGTGGCTGCTCCCAAGATGGCTCAATCCCTGCTGTCTTTCCTGCAAAGACATTTTTATGCTGCCAGACTTCTGCATGACGTGGATGCTGATTTGTTTTGGTTTTAAAGAGTTTTGATCTTTAAATTTTAATAATGTAATGTTTTTAATTGTTTGAATTGTTTAATTGTTTTTTAAACTTTGTATTTTTAATGTTTTATACCGTTTTAACTTGGACTGTTTTAGATTTGTTAGCCACCTTGAATCCCTGTACTGGGAGGAAGGTGGGATATAAATAAACAGAATAAATAACAACAACAACGGAAAGTTATGTTGTTTGAACTGAATTCACAGAATCCCCTAGACTGTAAGGTCAGTAGCTTTGCTTTTTCCAAGCTCTGCACCAAGAGTACAAGACTTAGCAGAAGTGTATTTGAAAACTATAAGCCTTCTATCCACTATTTCTTTCTCAAAGTCATTTTTTTCACTAAAGCAAGCTTGTAATCAGATGCATGTACTTTCAGTTGGAATATATTCCTTCCATTATATCTCATTATAGGAATCTTTTGCAGTATGACCATGACATTATGCCAGTGTCACAAGCAGATGCATTGACACAAACAGGTTCAGGATGCTAGTTCTCTTGATTGGAATCCAACAAAAGTTGCACCAAAGCATTCTTACAAAAGTGTCCTACAGCACTGATTAGGACTGAGAGCTCAGGAAACACATTTAAGATTTTGCCTATATGTCAGCCTTCTTCACTGATTAGGCTACATTCCTAAAGAGTGTTGGAAAGAGACCTAATTGAGATCCCATTCCTGTACACGAAGGATAATCACTATTTCTCAATCTCACTCTCTCATTCTCTCTCTCTCTTTATGTAACACAGAAACTGGATCACTGACTACAAACATGGCAAGAAAAGATCTATTTTGTGGTTCTTGGAACAGTTTCATTGTTTTTAGTGCCAATGTGATGTTTTTAGTGCCAATCAACATATACATTCAACATATACATTTAATGTGTAATATATGTAATATGCATCTGTTTAACTAATCTGTTAGTTGTTAAGGGGGCATGAAACACTTTTTTTTATATTCATGTAATAAGTATACTGTCTGTATCTGAAATATAATAGATACACATAGACTGAGCACTAAGATGTAAATAATCCTTTGTCTTTTAAATGTTTTTTCTAAATTTTCTCTCTATTTATACAAACTAGGCATCATTTTTGTTCATTTATCTCTTTATTCACACATCTTCTGCTAAAATCCAGCTTGACCCAAGTAGATCTCAGAATCAAGAGATCTAATCAGCTAAAAACATGAATGTTTACACATGGAGCATTTTAATCTAAACATCCTAGAACTAAAATTTAGTTAATTGATGAGGGAATTAACTCCATACTTTATGTGTTGTATCTTGTATTCCCCATTAAACCCTTGGCCATATATTTCCCAAAGATCAAAAATAATTTGACTTTAAATATTCAATGCAAAATTGTCATTAGTGATAGTGATTCCCTAGGAATAATTTTTAAAAGTTTATTTGGTTGTGATGTTTCCTGTCTGAGAGAGAGGATTCTATTAACTTAGGCGCTGTTAAAAGTTTCAGGGGTGGGGATATTACTACTGGGAAATACTTTACACAGTCAAGCAAGAACTGGTAGAAATATGGTTTGCAATTCATACGTAGATATGAATTGAAAACTAACATGTACTTTAAAACTGCATAGTTATATTGCAGTTTTGGTGGACTGTTGTTTACTATCTTAATACAATTTGTGTTGTCGGGACAAAAACAGGTATGAGCAAACCCAACCAACTCCAGAAAATAAAGTTTAGACCAGGGGTAGGCAACCTAAGGCCCGGGGGCCGGATGCGGACGTCTGAGGCCTTTGGACCAGCCCCAGGCCGGTCCTGCTGCCGCCACCGCCACCACCCCCTGCCGCCGCTGCCACCCGCCATGATGATATTGATTATTGTTGTTATTACTTGTTCTTGGGGTTCTGTTGGCAAAATCTCACAGAGGTTTTGCCATGGCTTTTCTGGGGCTGAGAGAGTGTGCATGCATTTTTTTAATTTTTTTTAATTTTTAAATGCATATATTTTTATTTTTATTTTATTTTATTTTATTCATTTATTTATGGTGCTTCGGCCCCCCAATTGTCTGAGGGACAGCAACCTGGCCCCCGGCTCAAAAAGGTTGCCTACCCCTGGTTTAGACTGTCAAAGTTTGGCTTATAATACAAGCATACAGTGCACAACTGCTTAATTCTATATATGCCTTCTTCCATGTTATGAGGAGGCTATCTCCCCCTTTTCAGAGGAAATGTCAAGCAATCTAGTCAATTTAGGAAAATGTAAACAAGTAACAAAGAAATAAATGAGACATTAAAGCAGACACCAAATCACACATACTATTGAGGAAAAAGAACAGTTTCAGGAAATCTCAAATGAAATAAGCATTCATCTTAGCCAAATTCTCTGAATCACTAAGTCATGAAGCATTCTAGATAATAAGTGAATTTATTTCATGTATTTAATAACTGTCAACTGGCTTAAAAGCACACTTATGCTAACAACCGTTGGTTCTGCACAGTTCTTTCAGCTATGTAGTTTGTGTCTAATAAACTCTAAAAAGTACCCATAGGGCAAAATCATAATGCAAATAAAAGCATTTCTGACAAAGGAATTCATTTAATGTTATTCATAGTGTTGTGAAATGACAGAATAATTATTTTCATTGCTGAAGACTGGTGGGCAATAAAATTATTTTTCTCCCCGCATGAAAAGTGTGGGCACGCTACATCCTCTCAACCTCAGAGGATAGCAAAGTCTCCTCTCGCACAATGGCCAGTAATCAGCCATTCCAATCAGGAACAGGAAATTCCTTTTGAAGCTAGTTCATTTGCTTTACGGCATCATTGCAATAAAGCTGTCTTGCCAATGAGGTGTTGACTGAGATTGTGTGTTGTTATTATTTTTTGCAATGACTATAGCTAGAAGAGGGGTTGTAGGAGCTGTAGTCCAAACTTTTTCCAAGCTCTAATTTTCTTTCTCTACCCTGCTCTCTTCAGCACATACACTGCATTGAACTGAGTTATGGAGTCCAGCTATTGTTGAACTGCAAGTTCCAGCAGCCCCTAGCTGGTGTAGCCGATGCTGAGAAATGGTGGGAGCTGCAGTCCAAGAACATCCAAAGTTTGGAAGCCATGCAGAGTCAGTCAGCCCTGGTTAGTACTTGAGTGGGAGACCACTAGGGAATATTTATTTATTTAATATCCTTTTGTTATTTTTATTGTGTGCCTTCAAGTAATTTCTGAGACTTACAATAAGGAAAACCTATCATGGGGTTTCTTGGCAAGTTTCTTCAGAGGGGTTTTACCATTGCTATCCTCTGAGGCTGAGAGGATGTGGTGTGCCCATAGTCAACCAGTGGGTTTACACGGTCAAGCCGGGATTTGAACCCTAGTCTCCAGAGTCATAATCCAGTGCTAGTTCAAGGTAGGAGTGATCTTCCATTGATAACCATTGAGTAGAAGGCTAGGGTTCAAATCCCAGCTCAGCCATGTAAACTTATTGGGTGACCATGAACAAAAGTCACACTCTGTCAGCCTCAGAGGAAGGAAATGGAAAGGCTCCCTCACTCAGAAGAAGCCTTGGTGGCATCGACCACCACTCTCAGAGAAGAACTGATCTTCCCCCGAGAGAGTTTTTGGAAGAATGATTGTTTGGAAGAATATGTATTTTCTCTCTCTCTCTCTCTCTCTCTCTCTCTTTATGCCCCTGCTCTGTCTTCTTAGAAGTATGGCCTTCCAGTCCAAGTGGTCCAGTGCATGACATCCAACCAGGTGACTGGGTTGTTGTGAAGGTCTGACAGAAAAGGCCTCTTGAACCTGCCTGGATAAAGCCATCTTTGATCCTAACTACACTGGACATCACTGTAAAAGTGTAAGAAATAAAATCTTGGCTCCACTGCCCCAGAGTAAAGGGAGTTCCCAAGCCCCAAGAGTAGATTGTTCAACCTATTGAGGACAACATGGGAGACTCCTTAAGACTATTATTCAAAAGAAATTGAACTGGACTATAGCTGCTGTGTGTTAGCATAAACTGGAACAAGATGGTTATGCCTAGAGTGGATGAGTTACAGCCCCACAAGATATTGGGCCTTTTGTCATGTGTAATATTTCTTTTAGGGGTGTTACAAAAGTATAATAAGGTTTTTGTGTGGTGCACAGTGATACTAATGTATAGTTTGGTTTAAACAGGATGTTTATATACAGTCAACATCTTGACTGCAGTTTCAATGTTGATCTGTTCAAGCTGGTCATTTAACAGGTGGTACTAACTTTCCTGCATCTGTAAGCATGTATGAGGTCTCTATCAGTGTAATGTGACAGCACATTCAAGGTTGAAATGTTCTATGTCCTTCCTACGAGATTGGTTGGTGATTGATAACCTTTAGGGATGGATACATTGGGAAGGGATGGAAATTCTGTTACTTAGCTTAGTGGTAAAAGAAAATATTTTCATTTTATGATTTTGATGTCCACCTCTGTTATGAAAAAGTCACCAGATATCACTGCTCTATATTCTGTTGAAAAAAAGTAGAGATCATGAGTGCTCTTATTGCTCTGTTTGTGCATTTTGGATGCTTGTGTGGCAGTGTGGGAAAAGAGTGATCAATGTGCTCTGTCCACTCTTTCGGTATCTTCTGTATATGCATTGATCTGTTGTATATAAGCATGCATGGGTAACTCGTCTAAGTGAAATGTGTGGTCTTGAATGTCATATTAGGTATATAAGGTGGTTCAGCACTCTTTGTGATGGAGGAAAGCTGTGAGTGGACTAGGCTGCAGCCACTGTGATAGTAGTTATGGGCAGAGAGTCTTGAATCCCCCTTGTGGGCTCTGATCATAAAAGGCAATAGAATGGTGGCAGACTGTGATAGGTAGACTGGAGTGTGTTGTCAACTGCTGATTGGACAGAATGGAACTGTAATGAGACCATAAATGTATATAAATCTGTACCCACTGTACATCTCAGTCTCAGCAATGGTACTCTTGAGCACTCAATTTTTTTGCTTTATTTCTTAATTTTTTATAATAAAACCAATATTTTGGACCAAGCATTGTGTGGTCTTTGCCTGTGAGCCCAGATGAGGCTCCACCTTACGGAGGCAAAGATGACACTAAAATACCAAATAAAAATGTGCAGGAAGTACTAAAGCAAGCTTTTGTTCCTATAGTGTTATAAATATAACAAAATATTAAATCACAGTCAATCCTTCGGGACACAATCAACGCATCATTCAGGGAGGGCAAAGTACCATCTTGTTTAAAGGAGGCAGCGGTTAAGCCACTCCTGAAAAAGCCTTCCCTGGATCCCCTGGACAGAAACAAGTATAGACCAGTCTCCCTGCTCCCTTTTTTGAGCAAGGTGATCGAGAGGGCTGTTGCTTCCCAACTCCAAGCAGTCTTGGATGAAACCGATTATCTTGACCCATTTCAAACCGGCTTCAGGACAGGATTTGGGGTTCAGATTGCCATGGTTGCTCTGACCGATAACCTCCGCTTGAGCATTGACAGGGGTAGTGTGACCCTGCTGGTGCTCTTGGACCTCTCAGCGGCCTTTGACACCATAGATCATGCCATCCTCTTAGATCGCCTGAGAGAGTTAGGAATTGGAGGCACTGCTTTGCAGTGGTTCCGTTCCTTCCTCTCGGGCAGATCTCAGAGGGTGAGGCTCGGGGACAGTTGCTCATCCAAAATTGAGCTTAATTGTGGCGATGTTGTTTAATATTTATATGAAGCTGCTGGGGGAGATCATTCGGAGGCATGGAGCTCGGTGTCTTCAGTACGCTGATGACACCCAGATATATCTCTCCATGACCAGATCATTGTCTCAAACTTCAGATGGCGTCTCACCTCTTAATGACTGTCTCAGAGCGGTAATGGGTTGGATGAGGAAAAACAGATTGAAGTTGAATCCAGACAAAACGGAGGTACTTGCAGTCACAGGCCCGAAACCAGATCTGGGAATACAGTCTCCAGTCCTGGATGGAGTCACACTCTCCTCTAAGGACTGTGTTCGCAGCTTGGGGGTGCTCCTTGACTCATCGCTTCACATGACCAGTCAGGTGAATGCAGTGGTCAGGAGTGCCTGTTATCAGCTTCGGCTGATACGCCAACTGCGCCCTTATCTGGACATGAGGGATCTGGAAACTGTGGTACACGCCCTGGTAACCTCACGTCTGGATTACTGTAATGCACTCTACATGGGGCTACCCTTGTGCCTAACCTGGAAACTACAACTGGTACAAAATATGGCAGCCAGGGTAATTACGGGAACATCACGGAGGGAGCACATAACACCGGTGCTTAAATCCCTCCACTGGCTGCCGATTAGTTTCCGGGCGCAGTACAAGGTGTTGGTTTTGACCTTTAAAGCCCTACATGGCTTGGGTCCATCTTATCTTAGGGACCGCCTCTCCCTATATGATCCCCCCCGTGCCCTGAGGTCCTCTGAGAGGAATCTGTTACAGCCAATAAGAACTAGGCTGTCCCAGACCTCCCAGAGGGCCTTCTCTGCAACCGCTCCCAGACTTTGGAATGGCCTGCTGGATGAGATCCGTCTGATTACCACTCTTGCTGCTTTTAAGAAAGCAGTAAAGACGGATCTCTTCCGGCAGGCCTTCCCAGAATAACTCTCAGCTGGGAAATGAGCTTTAATTTGTTGCCTCCGATTCTTTTATTTGTTATTATATGTTCTTATTTGTTTTTAACTAATGTGGCATTTTTAACTTTCTCTGTTGTTTAATTCTATTTTAAGGGGATGGGAGGGTAGGATTTTGGGATGAGGGTTTGATTTTTAACTTTGTTCAGTTTTTATACTTGTTGTTCCCCGCTCCGATTGCCACGCAGTGGGACGGGTTATAAATAATAATAATAATTATTATTATTATTATTATTATTATTATTATTCAATCATCACATATACATGCATTGCTAGCCCTTCCCTACTATCTTTTTTAGCAGTATCTATTTGCCATTAAGATACACTGACTCCCTCTAAAATCCTGGTTCTGAACAAATACTTGATCTAATTGTTAATCCTGGCTAGAGTTGACCTACTGAATCAATGAAAACTTGTGAGACACACTCTTATGCAAATTTCATATATTAAATGAGTCTACTGCAGTTGACTAACAAATGGACTCATTCCCAAGATTTTATTTATGTAATTAGTCATTTATTCATTTATATCCCACCTTTATTCCAAAGAAGAGAAACCAGAGTAAATTGTCCTCCCCTACTTTTTCATCCTCACAATAACTTTGTTAGATAGACCAGACTAAGAGAAAATGACTGGCCCCAGATCACTCAGTGAAATTCATGGCCAAATCAGAATTTGGATTTAGGTCTCTTAATTTCTGTCCCTATGAGTCCAGTTCAGATTTGCTTTTAAAAAAAGTTTTACAAATACCTCAAACAGCTGCTAGGATCCACATCAAGCAAGCATAATATAGAACAGCTATATTATATTTGTATGTAAAGTTCTACTTATGGTAGACAAACAAGCATCAGTACCCAAAATGAAGTTCAAAATGAAGATGAGGTGACATTACTGATATGATAACTTCAGCTTCTCACTGATTACTTGCACCTGAGAAACAGCTAACATCATAATTACTAAATGATGCGTCATGATGGATCATTCCCCCTTATCACTGCAGGCAATGTTTCAACAACAGGGGACTTTATCACACAGGAGGCAAATGTTCTCCTCCCATGAATAAAGTGGCATTAAATCCCACCATGATCCCGCAACAGCAGGATGATTTTCAGACGATGCCCCTTCCAACGTCACCATTATCCCACAATTATCCCATGAATAAAGCAGCAAAATCACACCTCTTTTTATTCATGGTGAAATCTCATGGATAAAAAGCAGCAACATTTTGCCACTTTATTCACAGGATAATTGCCTGATAATGGTGACGTTGGGAGACGTCATCTGAAAATCATCCTGCTCTTGTGGGATAATGACGGGATTTAACGCCACTTTATTCATAGGAGGAGGACCTTTGCCTCCCATGTGACAAAATCCTTAGGGGTACAAACTGTAAGCCATTAAGCCAGGAGTAGGCAACCTTTCCCCTTTAAGGGCCGAGGGACTTCAGCTCCCAGAAGCCTCAGCCATGTTGGCCAATAGTCCCATGTTAAATTTCAGCTTCAAATCAGTGTTTCCAATTCTAGTTTGCTGGGTGATGCAAAACATGATCTGTCCATTCAGCCTTCCCACTGATCCATAGTTAAGCCTCCTTAACCATGGTTTGGCAAGACCACCAAACATAACCTTCATCTGCCATTTCTCTTCACTGCCATTATTGCCACACAGTTCCAGCTTAGTTTTAATAGTCATCTGATATTGATAAACTGTCAGCTTTTTTCAGAGCGGTAACAGATTGTTATTTAACAGAGATAAAAATACCAACTCAATTTTCATAAGAAATGTCAGTAAAACATTTGCAATATGTTGGGGCCTCTTTTCAAAGCACTTTGAAATGTCTTGCTCCAAAGAAACATTTATACTCCAGGATTGAGGTAATCTTTATTGTGACACAAAATTACTTCTACCCTTTTTCCTAATCATGATGAAGAGTGTGAAGATTGCCTTATGGAGTGAACTATAACAAATGGTCCCAGACATAAACTCAAAGGAGTCAAAGGCATACCCAAAGCCACAACTATGAAACTATTGAGAACAAGAGGTTGCTGGAGGATATCATAACCCCTTGCCACATTTCTCTCCTTGTGACATATAGCTTCTGGTTGGATCTTATCCTATAATGCTAAGCATATCTTTCACATCATTGGCTGCTGGTGTTAAATTGACATTCAGAGTGAGCTAAATTATGTTAAATGAAAAAATGAGATTCAACTAAGATCTATCATTTTTTTGCTGAAAGTATTGCATTTCTGATAATACACACTTTCAATGTCTGTACTCAATAACTAAAGAAACCAACAGCTTTCTTTTGAAGAGGGATGGGAGTCATTTGGCCCTCCAGATATTGTTGGACTGCAAAGTGTAGCACTCCTAGCTATGTGAGGAATACCAGAAGTTGTTGTCTAACAATATCTAAAGGACCACAGAATTCCTACCCCAACCTTAGAATAATGCAAGATATTTGAAAGAATTACTACACTAAACCAATGGAACTGAAGGTCAGATGAAGTCCTAAAAAGAAGAAAAGAAAAGCTATACACCTGGTGGCTGACTCAAGGAGTTATATCTTTCCTGGTTGGTTTCTAAGAAATGTGTGGTGGAATAAACAAATGAATTACAATTGGCTTACAGACTGCTTGCATCATTTGGAGGAGGACCTCATTATTTACACATTTCCAAATACTTTCAGCTGGGTGTTTCACTATTCTAATTATTTTTGTTCAGTTAAGTGGTAACACATTTTTCCAATTGGATAGTTTACTTGCTGTAGTCTTAATGGTTGTTATTTTATCTGCACAAATTCTTTACTTTTATTTCTTTGCCTTTCCAGTCTGTTTAACATTGCAGTGTGGTAAGTTCTAAAAAAATGAGAAAGCAATATCTAATTTATAATACCTTTGCATTCTTGTGGAACAGTCAATTATTTATTAAATATACTTTATCTCTCATTTCATATCGATGCATGTATTATAGCTATAAACACACAAATATATGCTACAGTTCTGTACGTATGTGTCGGAATACCATCATTTCAGGATCATTTACTGTACAAAGTCATTAACTATCATCTCAGCCTTCATATTATTGAAAAGCCTTTTAACTGCCAAGGCATCCATTCAGGCTTATGTTTGCCAGCTTGAGCAACAGTGATATTACTACCGCTGAAAGGAATAAAGAGTCTGCACCTTCCTCCAACGATTTAGGTGTCATTTGTGTCATCTCTGCTTCAAGGAGTAAAGTACTAAGTGAAGGAGAAAGTAACTCAAAGATTGTGTTTTAAAAGTGCTCTTGTCTCAACCTTGAACATCTTCAGAATGCACAAATGACAAACAGAGAGGGGGGAAGCTGGAGGAAAAATTACTATATTTGTTAAATATCTCATTATAACTGAAGAGCAAATAGTTCAAAGAGATTCCAAAAATCTTCAGGTTTCATTAAAAGCTCTATTTTTAACATTAATTCAAAATATTTTCATGTTGTTCCTTATAATCCAGCATTTTAATCTGGATATCACAATACAGCAAGCATAATTCATGATTTAAAATTATCTTCAATTAATTTATTTCATTTTGGAATAGATATAGCAGCCCTTATGTGTCAAACGTATGGGGAAAAGGTTTTCAAATAAAAATCAGTGATTAAGTATTCACCATATTCATATACATATCCAGATAGTCCATAACACTTCGGAGGTTATATTTATTAAAACTTTTCATTACTTTCATGTATTTTTATGACATCTATTGGGGCACTTTACTCTAAACCATTTTGGCAACAAAGACAAACTGATGACACACAATCCTATACACCTCTAGCCAGAATTAATGAGGTTAATATGTAAAGGACTGAACTTAAAGAGCCCTACACTGAAATACATTTATTAAGAAACAGGTCCCACTTACACCAAAGTAAACTGTGTTCTAAGTAAACCATAGCATTGCTTTCTAGAACATACTACTACTATACCAAGAAGTAAGTTTTCCTAAGATAAAGTTTTATCTTCATGTAAATGTCTTCAGCACTGAGTACCTATGTCATAATAAGATGACTAATAATGTTAATATATGATTTTTAAGAATTAAAAAGTAACTAGAGTATCTACACAGGATGCATAACAGTTAAGATCTTTCACATTTAAAAAATAATAATAACACAGCTAGTAATAAGAACTGAATGAAAGTCAGGAATCAATTAACTGAATAGTGCTCATGAACTGAAAAGTACTTATGACAACAGTAAAACTTTCTCTTATTGCCTTTTTGAAGTGACAAATTTTTGCTACTTTCCCTGATCTATACATTTAGGAACAAGCTTATTCCACCACTACCACTTATTTTCTTTTTAAACACATCAACATATCCATTCCACTCTAACTCTCAGACCTTCCTTTGATAGGAACATTTGTACCATATGTATGTAGATGCCTCCAAATATGTTTTCTCTAGTCTTGACCTCCAAACGACAAGCTCCACGGTACATTATTGTTATGAAATAATTTACAGTTATCATTGAAAAGTACATATTCTTAGCATTTTCCAAACCTAGGCTTCTATATATTGCAACAGTTCTCCAGTAAGTCACACACTGCCTTTTAAAGCCTCCAGAAATCCTTTTCCAACTACTTCCCCTTTTCTTAATAGCTTTAACATATCAGTATTATGGGACAGCCTGGTTGTTAACCCTGATCAGTTTTTGTCCCTGAAAACAACCCTGATGTGGAGAGCACACAATAGTAGCTTGAAAACTATACTCCACCAAGGTCAACAGTGCAAAAGTTATCCCTTCATTTTCACACTACTCCAGTCTTTCAATCAAGTAAACCCTGTGTGTTGTGATAACTCTATAGTTGGCTGTTATCCGTGTTGTCTGAACTATGATCCCTTGAATGCTGTGGAAGCAGCAGGTCTGCCCCATGTTAGCTGATCAGCCATAGTTACTGCAATTACAATCTGACATCCTATTTCACAATCCCACTAGGAAAATTGTATTACTTGCAGTACAAGGCAAATGTCCCTCTCCTGTATGCGTTCAAGTAGAATTACATCTCTCAAAAATCTTGGTTTTTTTAAAAATCCAAAAGCAAAATCAGTGGATTCTCTCAATTCATGAAACTTGATTCATGAAACGTATGCAGTTATGGGGTGAAGGGAATCCAAACAATTGCAGCTTTCATTAAAATTATCCTTAGAGTACAAGTGCTGAGCCAGACTTTCTCATTTTATGGGAATAAGTGTGGAAAGCCCCCCCCCCATCATAAAATGAGTCCCTAAATTAAAAGCTCACATGATTAAACTCATTTAATTCCCTGCACCAGATGAAAATACTAACTACAGAGCACATCCTCCTATTATTAAACTTGGCTGGATATTCATGCAGGAGCTAGGATGCTTCCTGAATCTAAATCTGATTATTGTTTAAGGAGTATGCACTGTTCCAAACATATGGCCTTGATATGCCGAACTAACTCCAGGTTCCTCCACAAGCTCGAAATGAAAGGGCTGATGGGTTTACAGAAAAGTAATAGCTATACTTCTGGGAATAACATAATTTTCCATATTGAATGAATGGCCAAAGGAAAAAGAAATCAAATTTACACAAGGCTCAAGAAGCAGTACTGAACTGCAGCCGTTTTAACAGCAGTCTAAAAAGTGTGTTTCAGTTTTGCGATAAGGGTTGGGTAATCCTAGCTATTCACTTGGCATATCTCAAATGAGATTTTGGTATTAACAAATGCATGCATTCCACTGAACTCTTTTCATACTATTTGTTTCTTACTCGGAATATAATTGAGATGAAAATCATTTACTATACAAAACGAAAATATTTCCCCAGCTTAAATACTTCATCCAAGGGTTTCTCCCTTGTCTGACTGAGTACATACATAAGTTCTTCACTTGGATAGAACAACTATTTTTGTCTTTCCCAATCTCTACAGGGTATCTCCCCAAAGTCCGCATGTGGGGTTAGTGTGGGAAGAAGATGGACAGTCTAAAACACTATACTATTTCTAATGGCTAAAAAGTTGGAATCCAAGAATTCTAATTCCTCGCATTCAGAATTCCAGTTTTAGCACTCAGCCAAACATTGCCCCCTTTCAAGATGGAGACATCTCCATAATGCCCTGGAGAAAGTATTTTATGTGACACCTCTCTGCAGAACCACTAGGCTCCCAGAGGAGGCACTCATGTATCGCTGCATATACATAGATGTGTCAGTGAGAGGCAGAGGTAGGCATCATCTGTCTTCAAGCACCTCCATCTCAGCAAGACTCATTTGGTTCTTTATTGCCATGAGGGAGCAGAAGGACAGGGCTGGCACAAAGGCATGCATAAGCAAATAGTGCCATATCAGCAAATAAGAACAGCTCTTTGCTTTTGGTTTGATTTAGTTTTCTTGCTTTTTTATAAGTGTTACTGTAATATTCAACTATGAAATAGCCAATGGCAAACACAACAGCCCAAGGCTGTGCTACAAAGGTAGTTCCTGGCTGTTCAAATTCAACTCCAGGTCACTGAAAAGTTGAAAACAAGCAACTTCCATTCATTACCTTTATTTGGAATACTTCTGGGACTGAAAACAACAACAACCTTTAAAAAGACCTCCTTGTTGAAAGGACACCGATTCAGGATGAATCAAACATGGGTCTCTATATGAAGGGCAAACATGCCAAGCCTTCAGCGACTGACTTTTCTAAAGGTTAAACATATGCACAGGCACGAAAGACCAAGGCGTAAAATAGTTCTGAGGCATAATTCAGCAATAATAAATAGATGCTATCACTGGAAATGAGTTTGCTTGGACCAAAACTGGTCAGCCCAAGGATGAACTGCAATTCTGCAGACGTTTTACCACTGCATGAAAAGCAGCAAGCTATTATTAAATCACCACAGGGAGACTTAAGGAGTTATAAACAATTTTTAAACTCCATCCATCTTATCTATAGTAGTACTCAGTTTGTTATAATCATCTGCTTTATATGACACAACAATATCTGACCAGCAAAGCTGTTAATATCCTTCTGAAGAAACATTAAGACTATACAATTAGTATATCAGGTTATTAAGACTGTACAGTGTGGTGTCTCCCTTCACTTCTTACTAAAGAGATAAAGCCTTTTCAGGCATCGTGCCAAAAAGACCTGTGAAGTTTTTATATTCACAAATGATCAGCCTTACTTCTTTGGATCACAGTGTATCTATCACTGTGTCCTCCATTTAACCCAGAAGCCATTATTTTTCAATAATGAGGGATCCAAATTAACTAGAATATGTTTTTATCAACACACAAAAATGAGTCAGTTTCTTAGTCATTTTTCAGTCTGTTGGCTGATTCCTTGTCACTATTTTTTATATATATAAACAAAACAGGCCATCCCCCATTACAACGGGGCTCACAGTTTGCGGTGGCTTGGAAGTTAGATTCGGGATTTTGAACAGATGACAGATCTCATCCTCAGCCACCGATTTCAAAGGTAATCACAACAGCATAGAGAGGGCACATACTTTTAATAAGACCTACAGGCGTGGAATTGCTAAACACTCTGGTGTGGCTGCTGTGATCTTTGAAACTATGTAACATTAGTGCCAGCATGCCAGTTATGATCCTTTCTCGCTAATCTATTGTCTACTGTGCCTTCATCATTTGTATGGCAGGCATCAACTAGAACCTTTACTACCAAACCTTGGCACTAACCAATTAGTGTATCAGGTTATTTTCATCTCACCCACATCTCTTCCAGAATTCAGGTGTCAAAAATAGGACTTTGGTGCCAATTTCAAAGCATCTCACAGCAATTCACAATAAAGTTTCAAGGGGGGGGGGGGAATCCTAAAGTATATTTTACATCATTACAAAACCAGGTGGTGAGTGACTGTTTTTGCCTTCCTAGCAATGTATTTTTAGATTTAGCAAAGCTTTAGGATTCTTTAATTTGCGGGGGTGGTGGGGGGAAAGGGCAAAGCACTACGTCTTCTTAGAGAAACTATAAAGTCAAGAGTGCCATCTCTAAGTCTGCATTGAATCCTGATGCAATCTATCAAGCAAGACTCATCTTCCCAACAATTGGAAAGGATTAAAGTATCTACCATTCAATTTGCAGAATCAAAAAGGCTTCAGTCATCATCATCATCATCCCTCCCTTTCCAAAAAAAAAAATCCAATCCCTTGCTAAGCAAAGGGATCTATAAGGCAAGGGGGAACTCACCTGAATCATAGAGGAAAGAATCACCTCAGCATGAGAAACAATCAACTTGAACACCCACACAAGCCAATTCTAAAATGATTTTAATCATCATCATCATCATCCTCATCCTGGGAGTCTACTCCAATGCATGCCCCAAGGAGATCAAGATGAAACTCTCAAGCACCGCAGAGCTAACCATACGAAGTGAATGCTAATTTCCAAAACCTCCACATGCATCTAGGGCTGCATCTGCAGTGCAGAAATAATCCGGTTTGACACCACTTTAACTGCCACGGCTCAAGGCTCTGGAATTTGAGGAAATGTAGTCGGTTCTGAACTACAAACTACCATCCCCAGAATTTCATAGCCTTGAGCTAAAGTGGCGTCAACTCGGATTATTTCTGCAGTGTAGATGCGGCGTTTAAAGCTGCGAAGCGTGGGATAATATAGCACAAACCCTGGCGATCATTTTCCTGCACGAAGCTCCTTTTCAACCTACAGCATCGCTACCAGATATTAGGACGACCACAAGGTGATGGCATTTTAGCTTTACTGAAAGAGAGCTGGGGGAAAGGAGGAGAAAGAAGGATGGGGTTGGCTCCTTCCTTCCTTCCTTCCTTCCTTTCTTTTTTTGCTCGGTATATCTGAATAGGATATTTCTCTTTTTTAAAAGAGGGTGGGAGAAGGCTTCCTTTTGCAAAAGTCGCTGACTTCGTCCCGGCTTCCTTACGCGATCGATCTCCTTCTCCTCAGCAATTCCCTCTTGGCTTTTTTAAACCTCCTCCCTCCCTCTCTCTCTCTCTCTCTCTATGCCTCGCCTTTTTCCTTCGGCAAGCCACACTCTCTCAGCCTCAGGGAAAGGCAATGCCAAACCCACCCCCTAAGAAACTTGCCAAGAAAACCACAGAATAGGGTCCCGAGAAGTCGGGAACGACTTGAAGGCATAAAAACAACCGACTACTATTACTATCACGAAAAAGGGGTCATTATTAACAGGACTCACAATAAATAGATTGCTATGGGGGAATGGAGCAGAGGAAAATAGGTCTTTGCTGGGGGGGGGGAGGCTTCTGCCAAGCAAATAAAACCATATATATATATATATATATATATATAGTGTGTGTGTGTATTGGGGTTTGCTTGCCTGGCAAGTCATAGATAGATAGATAGATAGATAGAGTTTGTCTGGCAAGTCATATATAGATATAGATATAGACTGAGGGGTTTGTTTGTTGGCAAGTCTCATATATATATATATATAGAGAGAGAGAGAGAGAGAGAGAGAGAGAGAGAGAAGGTTGTTTGCTTGGCAAGTTTTATACACACACACACTATATATATATATATATATATATAATACACACAATGAGGGGCTCGTCTGACAAGTCATATATATATATATATATATATCTTGGCAAGTCATTATATACAATATATATACACATTGAGGGGTTTGTTTGGCAAATCAATATATATATATATATACACGCATACATATACGCACTGAGGGGTTTGTTTGGCAAGTGACATATATAGTTTGCTTGGCAAGTCATTTTATATATATATATATATATACACAAACACATACACACACATACACACTGAGGGGTTTGTTTGGCAAGTCATATATATATATATATATATATAGTTTGCTTGGCAAGTCTATATCTATATCTATATATACTGAGGGGTTTGCTTGGCATGTCATACACACACACATATTCATATATATATATATATATATATATATATATATATATAATACACATACATACTGTATATGTAAAGCTTTCTCCCTGGGAAGGCTCTGTTTTTTGGTTGTTGCTGATTTTGTGTCTGCGTGTTTGTATTTTATTTTATTTTATTTTAAAGTGGGCAGCAGCTTTGACCGGGAGGATCCATTCCAGGCGGAAGGAAACTTCGTAAGGGAAAAGAAGAAGCAGTTGGTGGAGGGGCGAGTCTTTCTGCCCTGGCCCTGAGGAAGGAGGGAAGGTGGGCGAATGGCAATGGGACTCCCTCTCTCCCTCTCTCCGCCTCTGCTCCCACGCCCGCAGCCTTACCTGCCGAGGTGACCTTGCCTTGCCTCTTCCTTCCTTCCTTCCCCTCCTCGCCGCGCAGCCTTTAATCCACGCGGAGGGCTGCAGCAGTGAAGTCCGTGCGGCTCCTCCTGCCTTCCATGTGCCCAGGCTGGGCTGCCGGGTTGGAGAACTTGCTTGCCTAGGCAAGAGGCTCAGATGCTTCGGGCAGGAGCCGGTACAAGGGGGGTTCCCTCTCAGCCAATCAGAGCACGCCGAGAAAGCCGGGAGAGCCAGTCAGAGGCGAGAGGCGAGCGCGAGGAAGTGGGGCGGGGGAAGCGGTTGGAGAGGGAAGGAAGATGCTGATGCTTGGCACTTAGTGCTTGTGCTGCTGCTGTTGAGCGCGCGCGAGACCCACTACTCCGCCTCGCCCAATCCGCGTTCTTTTCTGGCTTTAGCCTGGCCGGGCGCGAGACGGTGGCGGCCGTTTGTCCTCGCGCCCCGGTGGGTGTTTCCGCGCGCGGCTCGTCCTGAGGAGGATGAGAAGAGAAAAAAAAAAAAGGGGGGGGGGAAACGGACAAAAGAAGAAATAGCTGGATTGGAGAGACTCCCGACTGTCCCACTCCCCCGCCCCCCCGCTTACATACACAATGACCTTCCCCTGTTTTGGTTCTCCTGTAATGGACATTTTATACACAAGGTGACCAGACGTCCCCATAACCACGAAAGAGGACTAGGCACCGCAAAATGGAGGACACTCAAGATAAAGGGAGGACAGGACCCAATTTTTTTTAAAAAAACACTCATGGAAATACAAGTTCATGCTCAATCATACTCAAAATGGAGGACCTTTGGGAATCCCTCTCCTGGACAGGAGCTTGAAATGTAGGGCTTGTCCTGGAAAAGGAGGACGCGTCTGGTCATCCTGAGGTAATATAAAGGTCAATTCATGCTTCTTAACCCCATCCTCGAAATGGAGGACCTTTGGGAAATCCTCCTGGGCAGAAGCTTGAAGCGTAGGACGTATCCTAGAAAAGGAGGATGCGTCTGCTCATGCTAATTATAGAGCCAAGGAGGCGCAGCGCTTCCAGTTTATTTATTTGTACCCCGCTGTTGAACCGCAGAGGCTATCAAAGCAGTATACAGGTTGTGAATTGGACAGTTCCCCGCCCTCAGGTTTACAATCTATGGCAGGGGTAGGCAACCTTTTTGAGCCGGGGCCGGGTTGCTGTCCCTCAGACAATTGGGGGGCCGAAGCACCAAAAATAAATAAATAAATAAATAAATACTTTAAAAAAAAATTAAAAAAATATGCATGCACGCTCTCTCAGCCCCAGAAAAGCCATGGCAAACCCCCTGTGGAGATTTTGCCAAGAAAACCCCAAGAACAAGTAATAACAACAATAATCAATATCATCATGGCGGGGGGTGGGGGGTGGCGGCGGCGGCAGGACCGGCCTGGGGCCAGTCCAAAGGCCTCGGGGGGCCGCATCCAGCCCCCGGGCCTTAGGTTGCCTATCCCTGATCTATGGTATCCTCCTTTTCCAGGACCTATTCTACCTTTCAGCTTTCTGTCCAGGAGGAATTCCAAAAGGCCCTCCATTTTAAGCATGGCTAAGAAGCATGCATTTACATTTATATGAGTTTTTAGCTTTTATTTGAACATATCCTACATTATTCTTGAAAGGACTACATTTTGTGGTGCCTTGTCCTTTGTGGTTAGGACATTGGTCACCATGCCCCTCTTCATGACCTTCCTGCTCTGAACTGCTTTGCTCCTCCTGTCAGGAGCATTGTAGAGCCCAGTAGGTTCAGTGCCTCCACATTAATTATTTATTTAGAATATATACCATTCTCTTCAGCCACAAAGGCTCCAAGGCTGTATTAAGGAGGCTGAGACCTTGGAGCAGTTCCAAAAATAAGGTCGTCTCTTGTGTTCATGTGGGAGCTACTCCAGGAGTGGCAGCGTAGAAATTAAAGATTATTTCATTTATTTAGAGTAGTTATACCCTACTCTTCAGCCACAAAGTCTCTCAGAGGGGTTTGCAGATTGTGAATTGGACAGTTCCCTGCCCTCAGCTTTGCAGTCTATGGAAGCCCTTGGGCAACATGCCTTTACCCTCACCCAGGGTGATCAGGCATCTTCCTTTTCCAGGACCTGTCCTACCTTTCAGCCTTATGTTCAGGAGGAGAAATTCCAAAAGATCCTCCATTTTGAGCAGAACTAAGAAGCATGAAATTACATTTATATGAGGGTTTTTAGCTTTTATTTGGTCATGCCCTACATTATTCTTGAATGGCCTACCTTATTCTATATGGCATGGTGCCTTGTCCTGCTCTGCAGTTATTAGGACATCTGGTCATGCTTGTCAGGGATATAGAGTCAAGTAAGCACAGTGCCTCCAGATTATGATAGAAACTTGGGCAACATGCCTTCATCTCCACTATCTTCCTCAGGATCTTCCCTTTGAGGAAGGGGAAGAGCACACTGACCCAGCACCTAAAGAGGAAAATGGGAGGTTGGAGGGAGAAAGAAGCCAACCCTATCCCCTAATTGACATTGCTATAACTGCCATGGCTCCATCCTATGGAATCCAGAGATTTGTATTTTCTTGTTCCAGAGCTCTCTGACAGAGAAGGCTAAATACAAATCCGACCATTCCAGAGCATTGAGCCATGGTAGTTAAAACACGTGTCAATCTTAATTAATTCTGCAGTGCAGATGCAGCCCCTGTCTTTGCCAGACTTGTTACAGAGCCTGTTCAGGGCATTTTGCTGACTGAGGCAAACCAGAAAATGCTGGCCCCTTATGCAGGCGAAGTGCATGGTACCCAAAGCCAACCTTACAGTTTATCACATGGGAGGCAAAGCACCCAAATCCCATGGATAAATGGGGTTTAAATTCTGAGAATATCCTGCAAAAGCAGGATTGTTTTCAGACACGTCAGGCTAAGTGAGTGTTAACACGACATTAACCAGTGCAGAAAGTGGGCAGAATCATGCTACTTTGTACTTTCGGGATTTTCCTGAAAGTAAAAAGCGGCATGATTTTGCAACTTTCTGCATGGGTTAATGTTGTGTTAATGCTCAATTAGCCTGACATCATCTGAAAACAATCTGGCTTTTGTGGGATATTCCCAGATTTTAATCTCATTTATCCATGGGATTTGGGCACTTCCCTCCCATGTGATAAACTCAAGTTAACTTTGGGAACTGACAGAAAAGAAAATCTACATGTACTTTCCTCACCCCCACTTCTTAGATGGTAAATACAATTCTGGATCCTTAATTGAACTTAAATAGAGATGCTGAAATTAACAAGGCATGGATTGGTCTGGAACTAACCAAGACAAATTAATCACTATCAGTTTGGTGCTTTTCACCATGCTCAGTCTAACAATAGTAATAAATTAATTACTAGCAGTTCCTTCTCTTTTCATGAAATCTGAGGTGATCAGGACATTTTGCCAAATAGCTGGCAAGCTTCCATCCTCCACTTCCTTGTACTCAGGCTAGGGAGCTGCTGTTCCTATTGCCCACATGAAAGAGGGAGTTTGAATGGTTTTTGCCAGTGTGCAATGAACTTGGCTATGCTCAGGTAAGGAACAGGATGTAGCATCTGTATGCTATACACCCCACCACCATCCCATCCTTGTCCTCCCACCACCAGTGTCCAAAGAGGAAGCACAACTGTGCATGCAACGTGGAGGTCAGATAGCAGCCTTCTCCATCCCATCTCTAGCTCACGTGCACTCTGTCATTGCCATGACAGGTTGGTGTGGTTTGGATCCAGTTCTTCCAACCAGAGAGAAAGGGAAGGCCAAGCAAGCAAAGGCACTGACTGCTCAGTTTCTGCTCATCCATTCATAGTGGGCTGCCTGTAGGGAGCTCCACTTATAGTCACCTGCTGCCCAATAGTATAACTAGGGGCTGCACAGTGTGTGGCCCACACCGGGTGCCAGAACTGGGGTGACACCCTGCTGGGCCCTCCTGGCTTGCCATGTTGGCGGAGGCCTCCTCATGAGGGCCCCTCCGTTGTTGCATTAAAGGATAGGCCTAAGTGCCCTTCTAGCTCTCCTGCTGTGGTGGAAGCCTCCTCTTTTTGGCAGCAGCCACCCCAGCTGTTCCCGCCCAGTAGGTGACACCAGAGTTGGGGACACCACAGCTGAATATGGGGTTTCCTCTCTTTTTGTGAGGTGTGTCTAAAGCACCACACTCTCTCCTCTCAAACTAAATCAGGCCTTTACCAATCACAGAACTCAATTCCTTTCTCTCACTTCAACCCTAGTCTAATTCAAACCCCCTCTCAGATACATTGTCCAGATGCACTTTTCTCAGACCGCAGGCTAAACTCAATTCTCCTCAAAATCAAACTATAACTTCCAACTTAGGCATAGAAAGAATATTTGAAAATGTTGGAAAAATGATCAAAAAGCATGTGAAGAAACATGTTTTTCAAGTGTTGAGAACTGTGATGAGAAGAATCCTGGACTGACAAGAATCTTTGCAATTTGGGACTTAATTTTGTACAAAATTTGCATGTGATTGTTTTGTTCAGAAAACAGTATTTTCTTTGCAGGAAACAGCATTTTCTTTGTGAAAAATAATGTTTCAATGTAAATATATTAATTCCTGCACAGAGGAATTTTATGCATTAAAAAAGCTGTATTTTTGGATTTGGTCTGCATAAAGTTTGCACATGGTTGATTTGCAGAGAAAGCAGCATTTTCTGAAAATATTGTTACCTTTTCTGTACCAAACAACCACAGACAAATTTTGTCTCAAATGAGTCTCAAATTACAAATAGCCTTTGAAAGCTGTGTGGTGTTTGTTTGTTTTTTCAAATACTTTCTTGCAGCAGAAGGAAAATTGCTGAAAATATTCATTGCTACCTTTGAGAAGAAATGTAGTGAAGAAGTACATCCTTAGCTGTCCTTCACCAACTGTGTCATGCAAATTTCAAGCATTCCACTAATCAGCATTCACTTCAACACTCCATTTTGTCTACCTCCCAGTAGCCACGTACTTCATCCTCTGCCATACAATCAATAAATCAAACCACCTTTTCAAAAACAAACCCATGCCATCTAAAGAGAGAGGTGAACAGATGTCTCAGTGTCTTTTTTTCTGGCAGCCAATGACTTTCCTAGAGCCAGTATGGTATTGTGGTTTGAGTGTTGGACTCTCCAGGAGACCAGGGTTCAAGCGTCTGCTTGGCCATGGAAACCAACTGGGAACTCAGGGCAACTCTCCCAAAGGAAGGCAATGCCAAATCTTTGAATAAAACTTGCAGAGAAAACCCTGTGATAGGGTTGTCATACGGCAGAATCGACCTGAAGGCCCAAAACAACAACAATAAATTATTTTTCTAATCTTTGGAACTGCAACAGCAGTCCCACCAAGCTAGACCATATAGACTGTTCTGTTACATTGACAACATGGAGAGCCTGAGATGGGCTCCCTCTTGCTCATTTCCTTGCTATCTCTGTAGTAGAGGCAAAAATGATTGGACAAGCAAAGGTTGTAAAGATAAGCCTACTTCAGTTTGCCCTCTCTCTCTTGCAGCCAGGCCAGGACAATGGCACCTAGTGGCTTCCATGTCAGTGGGGTGCAGAATCCACTCTAAAGTATAAATTTTGAATAAGCTATCCAAGGTGCTGAATGTAGGGGTGGGGGATAAGGTTCAGACCTTTGAATTGTTCTTTTAAACTTAAGGGTACAACTGTCCCACTTATATAGAAGCTGAAGTTTCAGCTTCTATATAAGCAGAAGATTACAAAAAAAAAAAAAAAACAACAACCCCATTGCATCACTTATATAGCAGCTGTTACTTACTATTGAGTGGAAAGGATCAAGCCCAGAAGGGCCAGCCAGAGTTCATAAGTGAATAGAAGCTACTGCAACCTCTACTTGGCTGCCCTTGATCTCTGGGCTGGGATAGGCATTGAGAGAGCATTGGTCTCACTGAACCCAGTCCCTACCAATGCACCATCTAGAGCAGGGGTAGGCAACCTTTCCCCTTTAAGGGCCGAGGGACTTCAGCTCCCAGAAGCCTCAGCCATGTTGGCCAATAGTCCCATGTTGGCCAATGGCTCCTGGGATTCTGGGAGCTGAAGTCCCTCAGCCCCTAAAGGGGAAAGGTTGCCTACCCCTGATCTAGAGACATAGAGGACACTTATGAAAAAGTAGGACATTGCCCCTGCCATGAGCCATTGGCTCTGCTCATTCCTATGCCATAGGGAGTATACTGGTGATGGACTGCACTGCCTAGGAGAGAAGGAGATAAACAATTCAACTGACATCTTTTCTTATGCTCATGTGCACCTGTAGTCTCTAGACATAGCAGAAGTGATCCTTCCTGTTATGCCTTTTAAAGCAACATGGCAGGTGAGTATTCAGAAGCAGGGGCACACGGTAATCCTTGAAATCATCATTCATTGTCCTGCTCTTGAAGGCATAGGAGCAGCAGCTGCTCTGTGTAGCCAAAAGTCTATTAAGGGAATTTTATTTAGCTCATATTGAGAGGGGGTCGGCTACAAGGACCCTGCGAGACCATTCCCACGTGTATACCAAGAGTTTGAAGGATCTAAGAATTGATGCAGAGACAGAATTATCTAATTAAAGTATTATTTATTAAAGGGGGAAATCACACAGCAATTCACACACACACATACACACTTATTCAAGGCTCAGAAAATCAGGGGTTAGCTTGGAAAAGATGTTGAGGCAGAACTACAAGTGATACTTACTACAGATGAGGCTTTCTCCAAAATCCAATTGGGTAAAGTGGCATGAGACACAACTGTTTCAAAAGTGTGGGTTTGAACGGAGGTGCCAGTAACTAGATCAGAGTTAATCAGTGATGCAGGATCCCCAAGAACTCCAACTAGCAACACTGAGGGGAGAAATCCAGGGGTTTTTAAGGGCTAAAACTAGCTGCAGGGCAAAGATGTGAGACTGCATGGGTGAGGTAATCTGGTCTAGCAATATTCAAGTTGAATGGGAAAGGATTAAGTCGCTAGCTGGCCCATCAGGTGAGACGTCTAGGCCATTATCACCCATCCTTGTGATTATGGAGGTGATGATGGTCTACTTCATCATCATCATCATCATTTGCAACTCCCACACTACCTGCCTAGCTTTGGGGCTTGGGGTTTTCTGGTTTTCCAAGTGACCTAGGTATGACCTGCCTGTCATGCCTTGGTGGCACTTGGGGTTCATAGCAGAATACATCTGGGGTATGTGGAATTCATACACACACCAAAATTGAGAAAAATGCACTTTTGGTAACATCTGTGCTACCTGGTTTCTGTGCAGAAGGAAAAGTGGTGGAATATGCCTGGCAAAAATCAGGGACAAAAGCAAGGCCTTAAAAACTGAAAGGAACAAAAATGTCCCAGGGACTGTTGTGCCAAAGGTGGGGTGGGTCCAAGGTCTCTATATAGTTTTCAGAGTCTATATAGTTTTGTTTTTATTGTTGTAATGCATTTTAGCAATTTTAATTGTTTAATATGTACTGCTTTAAATTACTTAGCTTTTTAATTGCATTTTACTCTTTTAAAGAGTGATGTGTTTTAATACTGTACTAGTTTAATTTATTGCTCACTTTTGTATGTTTTCATGTATTGTTCTTTTAATTTGTAAGCTGCTTTGTGTCCCAATTTTGAGGAGGAAAGCAGGATATAAATAAATATAATAATAAGGTCCACGCCAGGTGGTTCATTGAAGATGGCCTTGTGCCTTTTTCTTTCTTTCTTTCTTTCTTTCTTTCTTTCTTTCAGAAAAGAAAAGAAGGAAAAAAAAGGGGGGAATATACCATTTGTAGAGAACCCATTTCTTTCTTTCTTTCTTTCTTTCTTTCTTTCTTTCTTTCTTTCTTTCACCACCACTGTCATTACATCTTACCTGAATTAAAGACAAATCCAGGTGGATTAAAAACAAAACCTGAGAATGGATTTCCATTGTGAGAGAATGGTAGCTGCTGAGAAAGGGTTTGCATTGGAAAGCATGTTAAAACTGAAGCAGAATGTGAGAAAAAAAAATATATGCATGTATACATTTCTCACAGAAATAATAATCAATTGAGTTCTAAAGGCAAGAAGAAGACAACCAATCTGAACCCATTTTCCTCCATTACATGCTTGGCTGTTCAGTCTCCTTCATCTCCCTCCTACCCCATACGGATCACTTTCCCTCCTACCTTTTAGTATTGGAAGAATGGGGCTAGGCTTAACAGACATTCAGAAGCTGAGGTGGCTGTAACAGGTTTGGTCCACTAGCTATGAAAGTCTCTGGGGCCAAAAATTAATTAGTCCCAGAGGCTGGATTTATAGAGCCTGCCAGATACAAGTGAAACAGTGTCATATTAAACTTGGGTATGGATTTATTTTTTTTTTTACCTATAATGTATTTAATCCATTTATATCCTTCAGTGTAATAAACAAAATAACCCACCCAAAACATGCCTGTTGTAGCCTTCAGCACAGTACATAAATGGGAGCAGTTTAAAAACTATTTCAGTATATGCTAAAAACCTTACAATATCATTAAGTAGGTTCTTGCCCAAACAATTCGCCCTGGATAGATCATTCCACAAATGAGACACCTATTCGAGGAAAACTTATTACCCAGTGATAACCTGTGTCACTTCAAATGACAGGGCACCCTGATGAGAGGTTGAAAAAATTTATCAAAGTGTACAGGGGAATACTAGCCAGCAAAATATACTAAAATTGTCTCTGTACATGTACAAATTGACTTTCCCATTTGAAGTGGCAAGTTACAGCCTGCCATTTCCACAAAATTAAGGACAAAGAATATAAATTGTACTGCTCCCAGAAGTCTGAAACAGACTATTTTCTTAGTCAACATTTCCCTCACTTCTATGGCAAGACTCAAAATAGCTCATCAAACATGTTTTCAAAATAGATAAAAGAGGCTCAGAAACAAATCTTTCCCTTTCTCCTGAGTAAATCCATTCCAGACATTTGTTCCTTCTCTGAAATAATTCCCTTTGCCTCCTCCCATCTGATTAGTTAATCAATTTAGGGGGAAAAAACAATAGGAAGTCAGAATGAAATTGCAGAAACACACTGACTGGCAAATTTTTAAAAATATACTTTCAAACAGAATAAGTGCTGCAGCTCCATCATATGGAATCCTGGGATTTGTAGTTTTACCAGGTCTTAAGCCTTTTCTGCCAAAGAGTGCTGGTGTCTCAAATAACCACAAATCCCAGGATTCTGTAAGATGGGCCATAGCAGTTAAAGTGATGTCAAACTGTATTATTTCTACAGTGTAGATGCATCTAGGGTCTGCCAAAGTTCTTCAGGAGGAACTGTTCCAGGAGGAGAGGAGGACATTATTTGGATGTGCAAACAAAAAAGAGGAGAAGAAGAACATCTGGGAGTGATATTAGCCCGAGAAATAGCATTATTCTAAAACAAAAATGAAATATGGTATCCCTGGTGCAGCTAGTTCACACATTTCTTAAAGCTTAGATTTATATATATATATATATATTATTTCCTGATCTGAGGATCATGGATCATAACCACAGAAATCTCATCGAAATAAACCTAGTCTTTTGATTTTCCTTTTAGGCAAATTAGCCTTTTCTTCAAAGCTTTTTTTATACTTTCAAAGAGCAAGCTGTTATGTAGATTTCTAATTAAATGTAGTTCTTTAATTCAAAGCACAATGTGAACTGTGGCAACACTGATAACAAAATATCTCAAGAATAAAGCAATATCCCCCTTTTAAAAATGAAAACAGGCTAGGGTGGTGAGTGTTTCTTCCCTTCTAATCACCCAGAAAATCAAATATGTCACTCTCAAGTTGTGTTGCTTTTGAAACATAAAATACAAACACTGTAAAATCAAAAAGCAGCTTTAGTGTGATCCTGACCACATATCCTTACCCCTTTTTGAGGGGTACACTTTTGATATGGCTCTCTAAACCAAGACAATGACACATCTTTGCAGTCTGAATTCAGGGACAAATGTTTTGAAGACAGAACTGCAAGAAATATCCCATCTCAAACCTTTATAGCCAAGGCCATGGATCCATTACAGCAGGAGGTATTTAGCCACAAAAACTTGCAACATCCTTGTCTGTAGCTACTCATAGACTCTGAGTGCATTTAACTATGGGACCTGGTTCTGCCCTTAAAGGAGGAAAGAAACAATAACTGTTTTTCTTTTTGTTAAAGAGCAGAACAATTTTTAAAGAAAAAAACCTCAGTGACTTCAAAATGAATGCCTCAGCACACAGCCTCTTTCAAACAGATTGAACTTTTGATTGATTGATTGACTGATTGATTTAAGAGTGCATGCACCTTTCTTGGTAAAGTTAGATCACAAAGATAATTATATACCGCTATGATGCATTTTTTAAAAACATTATAATGACAAGAAGCCCTGAAAAGCACGTTTAATAAAATGTAAATAGAAAATGAAGGGTTTTGAGGTCTATTTAATAACAAACAAAGATGGGTCCAAGTGTCATTTCTTTAAGAGGGAGTTCCAAAGATATGGGGCCACCTCTGTGAAAGCTCTGCCTCTAATGTCCAGCCTTTTGCCAGGTCCTCCATGTAAGCAGGACATAAGTACAACAGTGTCTTTTCGCTCATGTTGTTCAGTAATTGGTATTGAGAGGCATACTGCTTCTTAGACATGATATGTTGCTATTGACAATCTAAAGGAGGGCACATGTAAACATGGTTGTCTGGATGTAGTTGGAAATGAATAAATGAGACATGATCTTTCATGTTCTGATACAGTTGCTGCAGTTTAAAGCTGGAGCTGACATATGGATCTTGGAGGTCTGCTCCATAAAAGAGCCCCATCAAAGCAGATCTGAGGATAATAAGGGCAAAACAAGGCCATTCATGTGGAAGAAAAACATAATGTTAACTGATTAAGTGGTGGAAAATGTATTCCAATTTATAAACAATAAAAGCAGAACAAAAAGTGTAAACTTGTCCCTTAATGTTTACCATAATGGCTCCGATGTTACCAGAATTTTCTAAGATTCTTCTCTCAAGATCTAGAAGTTGTCTGTCAATGCCAAACAAACACAGTACAAATGAAAATAATTCTCATTAGAAAGTAGAAAGGAGAGCAGTTCAATTATCAGGATGATGTACAAATGCCTGTATATGAAGAATGGCCTAAAAGGGGTGAAATTTGCAACATATGGTACTTGTTTATATTTTGTGTTAAGTAAACCTGTCTATTTCTACAGCATGTGTGGGGAAATTATCCTTTTATTTGTGCAGACGCAATGTATGGAACAAAATAATTCACTCCTGTTTCTTCAATAGTCTGGTGTTGGTTCCCAATATACAGCTGATAAAAGGCATCTCTAGCCACTAGGCTCTATGCATTACCTAGTTTAGTGGGGAGGCACTAGATCTTTCTGGCTGAGAATTCTAAATGCTTCTCCCTTATCTGTAAACCTCAGGATTCCATAGGATGACACTTAAAGTGAAATCATAGTGATATAATTGTGTGGTGTGAAAGAGCTCAATATCACCACCTGTGATTCTATAAGTAGCACAAGTTCAAGACGACTTTTTAACTATGAACGTTTTTGTTCCAAGGGTGAGAAAATTGAACACCTCTGTCCAAAACAGGGGGCAACTGGCTTACACACTGCCTCCTGTCCAAAACATTGGGGGCAATTGGTTACACATTTTAAACTGCTTAGGGAGAATGCTAGTTCACTAACAAGTAATATAGAAATGTACTTGCTATTGCTATAAAACAATCACCTACCCTAACCACAGTATCTGCATTGTGTCTCATAGCAGTCAAGCTTGTCTCACAGCAGTCACACTAGAAAAGAAAAGAAAAGAAAAGAAAAGGGGAATATACTATTTGTAGAGAACCCATTGCTGCACCTCTTGTCAACTGTGTGATTGGGGCTGCTGTCCTTGTTGCACCCTCCCTTAACCCCACCTCCCTCCCTTGTGCCCTATCCAGCATGCCTTTAGGTTAATTTCTAATTTTCCCCCACTTTTTTTTATTGTAACAAAAATATATTACATAGCTTTAAAGACACATTAATACAATAACCAGCTATAACAACATAAATCAAAAAGGTATGCTTCAAACAAATTATTGGTTAGACTGTTCTTATTATCGCTAAACTGACATATCTAGTTAATATGTTGTTGCATTATTTGTCAATTAAATTTCAACTTCTAAATTACTACAAAATTCCTTAATTATCCCATTTGATCACCGCTTAAGTCTCTAATCCTAGTATGTATTGTACTGCAGTTTGCAACAGATTGTAAGTATTATATTCCCCATCTTTTTTCACAATAAATGTATAGAGGCTCCCACTTTGTGTTTGTCTTGTTTTTTAGTTTCCCATCTGCTATTTCTTCTTTCTTATCTAATTCTGCTATTTCCATTAATCTGTATAACCAACTGTCATTAGAAGGTATCTCATCTGTTTTCCATTTATTGGCAATGTGAATTTGTGCTACAGTGGTCATAAACAAAAGAAGCTTCCATGAGTCATTTCTTTCTTGTTCTTCTATCATTTGGCACATATTAAGTAGATATATCTGTGGTGTGCAGTCGAAGGTAATATTTAATATTTTGCAGGAGATTTTATGCACGTCTTCCCCCAAAAATTTTATTTTAGGGCACGTCCACCACATATGCATCCATGATCCATAATCATTGTGACATTTCCAACAGGTGAATTTGTTATTTTTGTACATCTTAGCAAGTCTTGATGGTGTTTTCTCACATTCCTGGAGCCTTGTTACCAAGATTGAAATTTTAAAAAAGAAATAAAAATAAAATAAAATAAAATCATCAGAATGCTTCGGAATAAAGAGGGTGAGGTGAGCAGTGGGAGAAGGAAACACTGACAGCATGTGACTGGCAATAGCACAACTGCCCTAGGAGTGATGTTACACACCTGGGGACTTGCATGCTTGCCAGGTCATTGACGGGTTTTCCTCATCAATGAAAAGGAACAGGTCAGTGACAGAGCAATTATAAGTCATATTTGGCGGCATGTAATAAATATTGCCAAAGCCACTTCTTTCTTGGTGTAATCACAATTTAAAAGCCACATGTAGTAATGTACTTGGTTAAATTTTAGTTTGTGTTCATACATCTATCCTTAAACTCCTGTACAGGATTCTTGTGGCATTCAAGCACACTGCAAAGGGAAAGCACCACACAGGAAAAAATGTACAAGGCATGAGTAAGACAATACATTAGCTGCATTATCAATCAACTCTACAGGTTAGAGAATGTATGCAAGAGAATCAAGGGAACGTATGCAAAAAACTGTTTCACACCTCACACACATAGCAGGGAAAGGAGATTCTCCCTAACATTGTGGATATTCTTTTGTTTTAGTAAAATCTCTTTTTGTTATAGTCCTCAGTCAGAGGACTAGACTTTTACTCAACTGGGAATGGTTCTCTTAGGATTATTTTTCCTTTTCAGATCTGCAATTGCCATAGCACACCAGCTTTCTGGACCCTCTGGAGTTCATCTTCTTCTCCTCTTGAATCTTATTCCTTTCAGTTTTCTCTTCCCCTTTCCCAAATTTGTGAGCATCTAACCAGGATTCACTGTCTTTCCTAATATCACAGAATTGTATAATATAGAATTTTTAGCACTGATATGCACCCAAAGGATATCTAATCTGCTGGAACCCAGAGCTAAAGCATCCCTGACCGACGCCTATCTAACGTCTGTTTTAAAACTTTTCAGTATCACCCTGGTCTGTTCCACTCTTAATAAATACTTTGGCCCTGGCACTAAGGCCAAACAAAATTGCTTCAGAGACCAGAACAAGATCACAAGCCATCAGTTGGCCATCGCCAGTAAAAATACTTTACACTACAAAGTAAACAGATACATCAAACTGTGTGCTTTAAATAGCAGGGCATTTAAATTAGTTTACATTAAAATATAATTGTAAACTGCACAACAGTTTTCCAGCTGTATAGAATACTATAAAATATTACAATCTTAAGCCCATTATTAGTTTTCTGGAATAGGAAGAAAAGGTTCTCAGGACATTTTATCTCTCATTTGTCAGATGGAGTCTGCCCTTTAATACTTCATCAGAAGTATTAGTGTTCCATATTTTTGGCACAAGTACCTACATAACAATAAGTAGCTCTATGAACACACACAAACTCCCCCTATAATATTTTGTGAAAGCTGAAATCTATGTGTGGACTTGAATATATGACCTTCATACTGAGAAGTGAGAATGCAATTTATTTCCATATCCAGACCGGTATAACTATATATCAAGCACAGATGCACATACTCTGACTCTCTACAGTCTACACTTATCCCTTCATTGACATTTCTCAAAGGAGTGGAAAATACCTGCCAAGAAAAGACTAAAAGCACGCCAGTAGCAAAAAAATTATTTGTTATTTAAATATTTAAATATGATGGAGTGTCCGTACTATTTCCCATTGATTCATTGCTGCATTAACACTTGGATATTATTCTTAACCTAAAATAAAATTACACATTTGATCATTGTTTTATTAATAGCAATAATACTATTTAAATTCCAAGTATATTCCACACGATGATCTAAGCACATTCCTTTGACTTTTCACAGTTGCCCTGATCACTAAAGTGAATGAAGAACCTCATACTCCATGTCCATAAAGAACCACCAGAGTGAGGCTGGGACTCATGTGGCCCAACCAATGATGATAAACTGAATTTCCCAGAATTCTTCACCATTGGCTGTGCTAAGCAAGACAGATGAGACTTAATAATAATAATAATAATAATAATAATAATAATAATAATAATAATTTATTATTTATAGCCCGCCCCTCTGCGCGGCAATCGGGGCAGGGTACAACATTTTAAAACAAACAAGTTAAAACATTCCCTCGTCCCATAATCCAACCCTCCCATCCCCTTAAAACAGAATTAAACTAGAAAGAAGTTAAAAAATACAGCAATAAAATAAAACAATCCACAATAACACAAGGAATCAGAAAATGAACAAATTAAAAACTCATCTCTCGCCAGACAGCAGTTATTTCGGGAAGGCCTGCCAGAAGAGATCCGTCTTTACTGCTTTCTTGAAAGCAGCAAGAGTAGTAATGAGATGGATCTCGTCCGGCAGGCCATTCCACAGTCTGGGAGTGGTAGCAGAGAAGGCCCTTGCAGTCTCCTAGTGTCTGCAGGACCACACGATTCCCATCCAACCCATAACCAGCCTATAAAATACAGCTATAGAAATGTTAAGTTTCAGAGTAGACCATACATAAGTATGATATTTGACATGCAACTGTGAGTGCTTTCTTTGCATTACTCTGTGGTATCCCCATTAGTTATGTTTCAACTGGCATGTGTGTTACATACTAAAATGTACATGATAAAAAAAAAAACATTATCCATCGCTGGGTAATTTATAAGTCTCCAGAAGTTACTGGACTGTAACTCCTATGAGTTTTACTCACAAGTTGCTTTTCCTTGTTTTATCCTATCTCACTAAAACAAAACAAAACAAAATAAGCAAGAGTTATTTTTTTCAAGTTTGGGAAAGCAGCAGAACAGAAGGAACATGAAAAGAAAGAACCATAATAATGGTTCTATGAGACCTTGCCCCACATATTAAAATGGAAATTGATATGGGAATATTTGGTAGAATATGCCTACCAAAAAGCATAACTATCATCCTGTTGAACTGCTTGCTAACCAGAAAAATATGTATTTGCATAGCCTTAATCTCATTCCCATGTTTGTGTTCAGGTACTCACCCTCCCTTCCTTCTCATGAAAAGCACCTTGCCTGCATTCTTTATTGATTTAATTGTACCAGACTGAATCAGTTTGAAAAATTACAGATGGATGTTATCCAGCATATCACAAGGGATTCTGCCATACAGCAAGCTTTTACAACAAAGGTCAAGTTCTTAACCATCTCTTATTCATCACACAAACATCTACCTTGAGGCTGAATTTCTTGTTTGAAACAGATGTGCTATATTTGACGCGTAGAAAATAATAATTCTTCTGGATAGCACATCTATCCCTATTGTGATGTGAAGGTTTTATATCTCCAGTGGCTTTTTACTCCCCTAATGGGCTATCCATTAATGGTGGGCAAATAGCAAAATGGTCTTAGCTATAGTAACTTTCAAGTTCCCATACCAGTATTTTAATATAATTCCAGAATTCTTATGTAATTTTTATGGTTTTCAAAATTATTTTTGTACTCTTCTGCTGCATAAATTATTGTGTTAGGATAGTGTGTGGACTGGGGTGGGGGAAGAAAGATGCCTCATCTTGACATATGAATGTAAGTGCATACTTAGTGTTCTCACACCATAAGCCACTCCTGCAGTAGTATAATAGTGATCAACCTGACACATTGCAAGTTTAAAATAGGGTATTTCAATAGTCAAAATGGAACACCATACTAAGTATAAAATGGAAACATACAGTGGTTGAGATTCTACATGGTATCAGCATAGGGTGAATCTCCTCCATGCTATGCAGCCCATGGGAATGATACTCTATGCTGGCTTTCACTGTAGTACAGTGTATGAGAAATGCAGAATGCACATAGCTATCACTTCATTGCACAATGCATGTTGGGCAGTGTTGAATGAACAGAGGCACTGTGCAATGCGCAAGCATGTTAACACACTATTCCAGTACTATGACTGAATATCTACAATGGTTTTGCATGCTGCACTCCACTCCTCAGCAAGACATGTCTGTTCCAGATATGGCATTAACAGAATCCTGGTCTTTATGTTACTGTCTGAAAAGTTTAAAATAAGCCCATTTCCACTACCAGGACCTGCACACATATGTAAAGAACCACTTCGCCAAAGGAGATGCATAACTGATAATGACTTCACTAAACTAAGTCAACTCATCACTGACAAAAATAAATAAATAAATAAATAAATAAATAAATAAATAAAGAATGATACATAATCCTATGCACAACATTTTGAACATATTTAGAAAAACATTATAACTGCTTTCTTTGCAATTCCAGAGATGCTTCCACACCAGATATCTGCTAATTTGGGTGTCTCCAATACCATACTTTGAAATCATTCAGGTAACACTCACTCTTTGGGAAGGATAGTACTTATGTGATGCTCACATAACAACAGGGTCATCCACAAAGGCAACTTTAGATCAGCCAGGGACAACTATGGTCCTTCAGGTCTGGAGTGTAGCTCTCAAAATCCCATACCTCTGGCTATGCTACTGAGGTCTGATGGAAATTGTAGGCCAACATTTGCCCACCTTTAGATGGACCAAAACTATTAATTAGAATGGAGGTGTCATTTCCTCCTCTCCAAGGTCCATACCTAAGATTAAGATGGGTGAAAAGAGTGTTCTTGATGATCTGTGCGGATCACCTGTTGCAATGAGGCTTACTACAAAATGTTGCAAGATATTTCTATCTGTTTGGTGTGAGCTTCCAGGGCTCCAGTGAGCCTAGCATGGACCCCACATCCTATTGGTTATTCCTAATTAGAGCAGACCCACAGAATTTATTGTCATGTTTCAAGTCAACACATAAAATCACAGATTGAAATGGATTACCTCTAATTGAAACTAATAGAGGAATTTAGGCCTTGTAGTCCTGTGCTGGCATATCTGGCATATTATCTGAGGGAGAGAAGAGCCATCATTGCCTAGTCCCTTCAGCTGGCAAGGCATCATCCCTCTGTTCCAACTGCTGTGGCCTCTGCAGGAGAGAGGAGCCATCAGGGGAGAAACTAAGGACCACAGAGGCTGTAGGAAGGAAGACGCTGCTGTATTTGCTACTGCCTTGGACCTCTGCTTCTCTCAGTGGTCTAGCTCTTTGCAGGACTGAAGCCTTGATTCATCAGGCACTACTCTTTACACTTGCACTTTATTCATGTACTGGGTATAGAGGACAAAGGCTTGCCCTTTTGCTGGACAGAGACAAGGGTCTGTTATTTGCATTACCTCCTCAGCCTCAGAGGGAGAGAGGCAGGCCAGATCCATTGGGCCAAGCCTAGATTAAGAAGGAGAGCCCAGTCCATCTGCCATGGTCCAGGGCTCAGAGGGAGAGAAGAACTGCTGGACCTGATTCCCTTCCCCATACCATTCCTTTCTCTTTTTGTGTCATGTCTTTTTAGATTGTAAGCCTGAGGGCATGGAACCCATCTAATTAACCATTTGTAAGTCACTCTGGGAGCCTTTGTGGCTGAAGAGTGGGGTATAAATACTCCAAATAAATAAATAAATAAATAACAGGACAAATGAGGATTGGGACAAAGAAAATAGGAAAGGGTTTCTCCCCTCTCCCACCCGTTTCAATGTAGGGTCCTTCCTTTGCTTCTGATCATACAAAGAATCCTTACAAGCATATAGAAACCACGTGTTTGTTTTTGTGTGATCCTATTCAAACTGACAACAAGGGGTTACAGTTATAGGGAATGATAAAAAGACAGGCTGAGAAACCCATAGACGGAAATATAAATAGCCTATAAAATTCCGGTTCTGTAAAGACTGTAAGTGTGTCTGTGTTAGCATTAAATTGTCTTAAATACCCAGCATCTCCCCATATATTCTTGATGACACCTTCCTGATTATTTATTAAAGTTCTGCTTTGACACACTAGGTAGCTGTATAAACTCTGCTGCCTTGATATTGGCCTTCATTTGGGTTGCTCTTATTTAATTTATCCTCCACAATAGCAGAATGGATGCACAAATGGTTTCATGTATGATATAGAATTTACTTCTCAGTCCTAAGGCCAACAATAGGAGAGGTACTTTTCTGAGCAGCAGATGCCTGCAAGAAGATAATATATCCACCAGTTACTCAGCTGCTTCATCTGTCATTTTTATGAAGGCATGTCATGGATGGACTGAGGAAAATTGTCTGTGAAAAGCAATGTGGAGAATGGGGAGGGAGAAAGCAGATAATCATGTCTCTCTTTGAGATAACTAAAATTAGTGCTTATTTCATTTTCTTGCTTTGGCAAGGGATGGAATGGAAACAACAAGGATAAGTCACAAAGGAATGGAAGAAGAATTTGTCTATACAGTTACAAAACAACAACAACAACACAAGAACGTAAAACTCACAGTACAAGTGTTAAAACAGTGCCGTTGCTACAAAGCTATGATTTGCCAATGTAAATTAATGAGAAAATTAAAAAGTAACAGATGTGAAGTAATGTTAAGCATAAATTTCTTCACAGTTTTTATTAAGTGTGTTTAAGACCAGGGTTGTCAAGCATCCTTTCATTGCAAGAAGAAAAGCAAATCAAGGCAGTTTTCACAGTTCTGCAGTGGGAAAGAGCCCACTTGGACTTTGTAATTGGCTGAAGATTTATTTTTGGACCTTTTTTTTCCAGAAAGGGGAGGCAAAGGCAAGAGGGAAGGTTTTTGTTTTATTTTTTTTAGCCATATCAAAAGGACTGTGGAAGACAACCCATAAAAAAAGGACCAACTGTGTGTTGGGAAACATGCCCTGCTTCTTTCTTGAAGCCCTTTCCCCACCCTTTTATCATGCATGTCAGTGCTTTCTGAAAAGACATTGTCCTCTTCCAAGAGACAAGTGAAAGGCAACAGATGTTGCTAAGATTGTCCCCAGTCTGTCCTCTGTCCAGTTTCATTTCTGAAAGGGGAAATGAGAGAAAGAGAGATGAAAACTTGTTTTAAATCACTGGAGCATTTTGTACCTCAGCAAATCTGTTTGCACATGCTCCAGTAGCCTAGTAAAAAAGGCTGAGTCTTTTTGCGTTCAGCCTGAGGTCAGTCTTAATGCTCTGTTCAGTGGTCCACGTTCTTTTCACATGGAGCAGCTGCCTCTGATTGCTAGAACAAATTGAGGTGATTCAGGCCACCAGCCGTGCATCCTCTATTCCTCAAAAAAAGAGAGAGAGAGAGAGAGGGAAAGCCTTGTAACAGGACCAACTGGGGTTACCCACAATAAACCGTAGGATTAGATTTGATACACTCAAAATTAAGACATTCTCCTGTTGAAAAGTAGGCCATAATGACATAAACTACAAGACAGTTACATGGAAGGGAACAGTGCTTAAACATTTATTAAGTTACACCAAATTATTTCATGTGTGAATATATTTAATTAAAAAGGAGAGTGGGCAAGGAAAAATAGGCAGAACTGCAGCAACAGAAAATACAGCAGAATTTCCTTGCTTCAACAAGATATTAAACCTGAGCTTCCAAGATCAGGTGGTGGCTTTTGCTCTCCTTTGATAGCTTTGAATTCTCACTTCTGATTTATCATTAATGGTTCCACAAAAATAATTGGGGGGAAAGAGAGAGAGAGAGATGTGAGAAAGCACCAGTTCACACAACTTTATTGGCTTAATGTTTGCTTAGTGGCTAAATAAAATAAATGTTGGAGAAAAGAAACATGCAAAATCTGGTATATGCATCCCTCTTCTCAAACTCTTCTTTTCCTTTTAACATTCTAAATATAAAACTGCACGTGCACTTTAGCAAGTAACAGTGGGACTGGTGTGCAGTTAAACTACAGCTGATTGACACCAGACCACATTTCATCCTGCCATTGCTGGCTGTGCTAAGAATCATTCTAGCAAATCTGGGAAGTGACAGCAGAGACATAACTGATTAATTAGTACATCAACAGCCCACTCCTCTTCTGTGAAATGGTAATAGCATACAGGATTCAGCAGTACTTTTGTCTCTGGAGTGACACAAGGGAAGAACTTATGTCCTTTCCTTTCCTTATACTATGGCAAGGAGGACAGCCGTACTGGTTAGCAAGTTTAGGCAGCTTCTTCAAGCTAGCTGTTTTTAAATGCCATACAAGAGAAACAAATTGCTAGTTGTTCCATCTAGGCTTATTTACTGATAAAATGTGGGGAAACTGATTATGGGATTTTCCTACCTCGGAACAACTAGGCTGGCTTTCAGTACAATGCTACAATACCTAAATGAGATACTCTGAAGCGAGATTTGGAAAGGGGGTGCATTTACTGCTCTGTCCACTTTCAGCAGCAAAATGTCTTCAGCGTTTGGAAACAAATCTATAAACTCCACAGTGGCAGTAAATAGCCACTGCTATTTGACTTAGGATGGCAAAGTAATGTGTTAAAATATTGTGATTCTTATTACACTATATCTAAAAACTCCATAGCATGGAAGGGATGCAAGTTTCTAGCCCTGAGATTATTGAAAAAATATTACTCGCTTAAACCATTTTTTCCTCAATACATTTCAATTAAGCTTCAGACCAGTTTTTGAAATAGAAACTCCCTTTCAAATCTGTGAGCTAACCTTGGTAAGAGATAATCAGGGAGAGAGTGACTGAGGGGTTGTCCACATGGGCTGAAAGAAATGGCCCTGCCCATTTTATAACTGCTCTGTTCAGATTATTGCATTCCATGAGGCCCTATTTTATTTTGCATCTTGTAGAGGCTATCCAGAAAATATGGAATGAGATGTCAGCAATAGGAAGATGATACCCAACTATATCTCTTCTTTTCATTGAAGCCTAATGTGGCATTGGATGTTTGGAAGCAGTGCATTAGCAGAGTAACAAAAGTGAATGAGGATCTGTGAAAAAATTACTCTGAATCTAGATTTGATGGAGGAACTTTTAATAGGTGGTTCATCTGTTTTAGCTGGATGGTCTTTAGACTGTATGAGATACAGCAAAACCTTTCAATTGCACTGCTTTTTCACTGTTGAGAAAATGTGATAAGTTCCTCTCCCTGCAGTTATAATCTACAGGCAGTCACGTGGTGCAAATAGGTATGATTATGTTCCTCTCCCTGTTCCCCTTTCCCTCACTATTCCCAAACAGACTATTTTTCTCTTTTGTTCAGTTCATTTGCTTTTCTATGTATATATTTACCTAATGGATTGCCATGATTGTGCAATTGTACTAAAAATAAATACAAATAAAATAAATACACACCAAAAGGTATGCTGGGAAAGGTGTTATCTAAATTTCAGGGAGTCCCAAGAAGGCACTCACAAATTGTATTCAATGGAGAAATTGACTCAGCTCAATGGGAAGCAGCAGGAAGGCTTCAATAATGTAAAGCTGGGATCTCAGCCTTTGAATAATGGTTCCAATCCCAGAGAACTCTGGAGACAGTTTTCCAAATTAACTGAGGGCCTTTATAGACTGCCAGAAATAATGCAGCTTCAGTCCACTTTAACTGTCCTGGCTCAGTGCTAAGGAATCATGGGAACTGTAGTTTATTGTGGCACCAGAGCTCTCTGACAGAGAAGGCTCAATGTCCCTGAAAAAAATACACTTCCCATGATTCCCTAGCACTGAGCCAGGACAGTTAAAGTGGCCTCAAGCTGCATTATTTATGGCAGTCTGTAAAGGCCCTTGGTTTATTTAAAAAGGAGAATCCACACTCACTAGCACATTTTCTCACTCACACACATATAAGAACTAACAGCACAAATGTAGTAGGTAAGAGGGAGTTACAAGATGTCTGAAAGGTAATACTGTACCAATCTGAAGCATAGGTCCAATTGCAGGGTTACCAAAATGAGGGTGGCTCAGTAGCCACCTGTGACACATGGGGGGCAGCTAGTGAGGTGTCCAGTTGAAATCAAACAGAAGTTTTGTCCGGTTTCAACTTGCCATTTTCTGAGCACATGTATTTATAGCAAGAAATGTGTGCTAAGGGCATTGTTTCAGGAGTGAAGTGGTTTTTCCAAAAGTTAAACGTCCTTCCCAGGGAAGAAGAATGGAATGTGATATGCAAGAACAACTGGACAATTGGTTTGAATGTCCTCAGACAAAAAGAGTTTCATTCCCAGGAGGAAACTCCCTTTGTCTGTTTGTATGCCAACAATCTCCAAGTCCAGTTCTCCATCATCACTCTCCTTAGTGAAGGGATTATGCTGATTTTGATGTGGAGTGATTTTGGTGTAGTGCCTTAAGTTTCTCCCATGTTGAGCCATCTGGATATCCTAATATGGTATGGCTGGTTTCCTGTGCTGGGGAGCCCCCTGGTGGCTACCTGCTGACAATCTTCCTTTTTGATATTGATTTGCTATCAAATGTTGAATAGGGGTGATTGAGGGCTGGATCCTGGGGTAGCAAAGGATTAAGGCAGAGAGGTGGGACTATGGATGCCAGTGTGAGGAAGGTATAGGCTGGGACAGAAGCAACACCATTGTACTTTTGGACAGCTGTGTGAAAATAATTGTCCCCAATGTGCCATGTTTGCATTTGCTAACTAATGGAATAATGGAATCATCATGCATTACAAGTCTGGTACAACAAAGTCCACAGCTTGCTATTACAGTCGGTCCTCCTTATCCACAGATTTTTTTATCCATGGCTTGAAAATATTTAAAAAAAGTATAAATTCCAAATAGCAAACTCTGATTTTCCATCTTACATAAGGAACACCATTTTACTGTGCCATTGTATTAATGGGACTTGAGCATCCACAGATTTTGTTATCCATGTAGGGTCCTGGAAACAAACCCCAGCAGATAGCAAGGACCCATTGTAGTACTACCTTGGCTGTAGTTTGCAGTTGAATTGTTCCTCTTACTCTTCTCCTTAGCGGTGACAATTTTCTTGATATGTTTAATGTTTTTATCTTTCATAGTTTTATGCCAATTTGGAGAACTGTCTAAAGAGCTTCAGTTATTGGAAGGTATTGGTGTATAATTAAACAATGATTTTTTTTATATAATCTAAATAATTAGGTTTTTTTTTCAGTGATGAAATTCTACCTTGGCTAAACTTACTGGGAGATTTGACCTTGATTTCACTGTGATTACCATTTCATCCAAGGTATATTCTGTTTCAGATAAAGAAAAGAAAAGGGTGATGAGTCAGATTTGAGTAATCAGTTATTGACATGCACTTTTGAAATTGAATCAGAATCTTGAAAGTGAATTCAATTATCATATTTTGGATAAATTGCTAGATTTATTCCAGTAGCATTTTAGAAGTTAATCAATGAGGCCACCACTCTGCAGTGCAAAAGATGCTGAATCAATACAACTACGCTACTTAGCAGCAAATTAGAGGGTTAAACCTACAATACACAGCAGAGATAGCTATATAAATCCTGTGTCCACAGTACATAAAGTGCCTAAAAAGATTGTGACAAAGATGTAGCCATTGTAGTCAATAAAATGTGCTTCTAAAATTAGTACACCCATTATACTGAAATGGACAAAGCCACATATTTGAATACTAATAGGTTACATTTTTAGAACTGTTAATTGGCCCACAGTTTATAAATACTCCTTCTAAACACTGACAATTTTTTAAATAGAAGAGAACATATCTTATTAGACAGAGCTATGGAAGAATGAGAGAAAGACTTGTGAAGCTAACTAACAATGTTCAGAGCTCTGTGTGCACCATGATTCTCATTTTTTAAAAGAAGAACAGGGATAGTTCTCCTACCTTTCTGTGATTATACTTTATCCACCTCCTACCCTCTTTGCTGTAAATGTGCACATCTTTAGGTTTTCCTGTCCTTGGGAGTTTCCATGTTTCCCAAATATTGGAATAGCAGGGCTGCTCTCTATAGAGTTTCCAGGTTGGAACTAGATAAGCATCACTGAGCTTCCTGGATGAATTTGAGCATATAGTATAAAGTATACCCATCAGGGGCATCACTACAGGTGTGCGAGCTGCACCAGGTGACACCCTAAGTGGAGGGTAACAACACTGCTGCCCAAACATCTGCTTTTTGGCAGAAACAGGCTATGGCATTTGCCTGCAACCCATGAAAATACTGAAGAGATGGTATGAGTGGAGTGAGGCTCAATGGGAGGAGAAAGGAGAAGCACAGGTTTTGATTTTTAAAAATCAATTTTATTTTTTTAATAAAAATATTTTTTGTTTTAATATTTTATTTTTTTCCAAATTTCCTTTAAAAAAACCTATATCTTACCAATTTTTCACTTTAACTACATGAAACTATGCACATGTAAATAAATTTGGGCTGTGTGTATGACATTGTAATTTGAAGGTATTATTAGTTCAACCTAGACAAGAAATAGAAATAGTAAAATAATTCCCATACCTGGGATCAAACATTTTTAGAAATGGGGACTGCAGTCAGGAAATTGGAAGAAGATTAAGAATGGAGAAGGTGGCTATGAAAGAACTAGAAAAGATTCTAAAATGGAAAACTATACAACTCAGCATCAAAGTTAGAATCATACAAGCCATTGTATTCCCTATTACCATGTATGGATGTGAGAGCTGGACAGTTAAGAAAGATGATAGAAAGAAAATCAATGCATTTGAGATGTGGTGCTGGAGAAGAGTGCTAAGGATCCCATGGACAGCCAAAAGGAAAAACAAGTGGGTCCTAGAGCAAATCAAACCAGAAACCTCCCTGGAAGCCAAGATGACCAAACTGAGGCTGTCGTACTTTGGACACATCATGAGAAGGCATGATTCATTGGAAAAAACAATAATGCTGGGAAAGATGGAGGGAAGTAGGAAGAGAGGAAGGCCACATGCTACATGCTAGATGGATGGACTCTATTAAGGAGGTCACAGGTATTAACGGGTTGCAGGAATTAAGCAGAGCAGTGGAGGACAGAGAGTCTTGGAGATGTCTCATTCATAGAGTTGCCATGAGGCAAGATCATTAACAATTTTAATTTTGCTAGCTGTTTTTGTCACAACAACTATTGTCATTACATTCACTGACAGAAGGGAATTATGATTATGAGTCATATTAGTACAAAAAAATACTAAGGATCCTGCATGATGTGGTATGGGAGGACATAAATGGGGGGGGGGGTGACACTATGAGTTAACACACCAGTTGATGCCAACCCTAGTGACGCCACTGATACCTATACTTACCTCTATATTCACATTGTCCTCCATCCCTTACCTCTTCATTCACTCTCCCTAATATCTTTGAGAAACTCTACAGCTGGACACACTGGGCTCTGCATCACCATAATTTCATGGATTCCACGAGATTATTTTTCCAAACAAATATGCATAGGACTACTGGAAATCCCTATACTATATTTTGCATATTTCTGCACAGGAAAGTCTTCCAGGTATATTAATAAACAGTTTTGCCATATGTACATTCAGCAGAAACAGGGATGCATGAAGTCTGTATATCCTGAGATCTTCACAAATTTGAAGGCCTGCATAAGCATGCCCACTTCTTTAAACAGTAATGAGACAATTCGTCACCAGGAGATTGTATCAATATTGATTCTGTCAATGTGCTTGTACAATGGGAAATGTAATATCTTCCCATTAAAAAGGAGTTTAAGAACTGTCTTATCTCAGGCAAAAGCCCATATTCAGGGCCTTCTCAATCATTTATCCCAGACTTTGGAACTTCTTTCCTTCCACCACAAGTAAAAACATTCCTATACTGTCACACTTTTAGGATTTGACTGTGATGGAATTTTGATGTAGTACTGTGCTGTTTTGTTGATGTTTAATATTGGCATTTAATGAATTTTAAATGGTTTTAACTCTGCAGCTTGTTTAATTGTTTTAAAATAACATTTATTTATTTATTTACTGGCATTTTGTAAGGTTTTAAATCTGTGCTAGTTTTAATAATTAAAGTAATAATTTAAATTTAATTTTTTTAATGTTTAAAATTAAATTAATTTCAGTCTGTGTTAGACGGGATTAAGCTCTCACTGAAAACTCAGCTTTGTAGTTTGGGTTCATCTCTGAGCCTGGAGATTTCAGTGGTGACCAGGAGTGCATTTGCATAATTAAAGCTAGTGTGCCAACTGCACCCCATTCCTGGAAAATTTGGATCTGGCCACAGTGGTACATGCCTTGGTTATACCCCATTTGGATTACTGTAATGTGCTCTATGTGGGGCTGCCTTTGAAAAGTGCTCAGAAATTTCAGCGGGCCCAAAGAGCTGCAACCAGATTGTTAGCTGGAGCTCGATACAGAGAGCACACAACTCCCTTGTTCCAACAACTCTATTGGCTGCCAGTCTGTTTCCAGGAACAATTCAAAGTGCTGGTTTTGAGCTAAACAAACCCTCTACAACTTGGTGTCACTAGAGTTAGGGGGGTTGCAGACTGCCAGAAATAGTGCAAATTGAGTCCACTTTAAAGGTTAGGGTTAGTGCTAGGGAATCATGGGAATTTGTTTTTTGTTTCTGAGACATTGAGCCTTCTCTGTCAGAGAGCTCTGGTGCCACGATAAAATACAGTTCCCATGATTCCCTAACCCTAACCCTAACCCTTAAAGTGCACTCAATTTGCACTATTTCTGGCAGTCTGCAATTCCCCTTAGTGTCACTGAGTGCGGTAACTCATGGTGTCATCCCTCCATTGACCTCCTCCCATTTCACACCATACAGAATCTTTAGAAATGCTTTTTTGCACTAATGTTACTCATAAATTGTAATTCCTATATACCACTGAATGTAATGCCAATAGTTGTGACATAAACAACTAGAAAAATTAAACTTATACCTTCAAATTACAATATCATACACACAACCTAAATGTATTTACCTATACATAGTGAAAATTTGGTTAAAATGTGATGTTTTTAAAGAAAATGTTAAAATAATATTTTTGAAATGACATTTTAAAAGTTCTGGGACCTCTCCTTTCTCCTCCTACTGAGCTTCACTCCACTCCCACCATCTCTTAAAGCATTTTAAAGGGAATCAGATGAATGCTACAGCCAGTTTCTGCCAAAAGGTAGGTGTTTGAGGAGCAGTGGTGTCACCCCCCAGGTGTCACTTGGTGCAGTCCACACACCCCCTCACCCCCCTAATGATGCCACTGACTGTATCACCCTTTACAAGCCCAGTAGAGTTTTGAGATCTTCCAGAGAGGCCCTTCTCTCTATCCCACCACCCTCTCAGGTTCCCACCACCATCTCACAGTTGGGAACAAGAGAGAGGGCCTTCTCGGTGGATGCTCCCAGCCTCTGGAACTTCTTCCCTAGAGAGACCAGGATGGCACATAAAAATATTCTTGTGCTGACAGGCTTTTCCAAACTGACAACAATTGGGCTTTAAATGATGTGTAATCAAAATCTTAAGGTTTGTATAGACTAGTTTTAAAAACATTTTACATTTTAATGCATAGCTGTTTTAACTTTTAAAATTGTTTAATTGTTTTTTTTAAATTTTATATTTATACATTTTAATGCTATTGCATTATTTTTAAATTGTATTGCTTCAAATTTGCTGTTTGTCGCCTTCAGTCCCTATATTGGGAGGAAGATGGGATGCATCTAAATGATTATTCACTACATGCTCTAAACTGGGGATATATGTAGTTTCATTGACATGTGTGAATAATGACTTGTGGTAACAATAAATATTTATATATTTACTGTCATTTATATCCAAAAGTCTTATTTAGACAGGTTTAATTACTTCATTTTTTGCTTCTTTTTTAGTCTCTCAGTTTTATTTCCGGCTTTCACTATTCTGTGCCTTCTCTTCTTCTGTCAGTTTTTAAGACACTGCATAGTGTTGTACCTTAAAATATGGGTCCAGGACACACACAGACTTGTGTAGACCTGTGACATTTTGACAGCTGTCAAGCGGGACTAAAAGTGCATCACACAGCAGGCTTTTTAGGATTATTGACAGATGAGAAAGACAAGGAATTCTCAAGAGCAAGAGACAGGAAGTGTAATGTTTACCCGAACTATAAAGAGAGATCAGCAGCTATTGTTGGAATGATGTATAAATGTTAAGTGAGCATAATGGCTGTGAAGATTTTCAAGATTGTTACATTTGTAGTTGTAAACCTGTAATTTAGACTTCTATGTTTTCATATATGGTTGGGAAACAAAAAGAGAACACCACGTTTTGATGGTATATTTGCATTGATTCAGTAGTTGTGATAAAGCAGATGGGATCCCCCCCCCCTCAATTTCTGTCTTTCTTACCACTGTGACCTCTCACCTTTGCATCAATAGTGTACACAGCAATGGCCAGATTCCTTATGGTCACAGATTACCAGTGATGTAGACTCAAGTCAATTATTTTTTGCACTACACTCTTATAGTGCTGCTATTTCAGTTTACTCCTCTGGCTGCCTCTTATTGCATTCTTGTTTTTGTAGTTCAATGAGGCCTAAGAACTCTGTAGCTGAGAATTCTAAATGCCTTTCCCTAAACTGCAAATCCCAGAATGCAACAGGAGGCAGCCAAAGCAGTCAAAGTGGAATAGCAGTGCTATAAGAGTGTAATGTGGCAATCTAGACTCAAGTCAGAGTCACAACGTTTCAATTGACTTGGACTTGTATATTTTTAGTAACCAATGTGCCTGCCTAACTTCATTCAGAAATGTTGCAGAATGGAAAATACTTTTCTTATTTTGAACAACACTTCCAAGCAGTAGTTTACATTTGCCACACAGGAAGCCCCTGATTCCTACAGACCCTTGCTCAAGACATTGCCAAACATGTTTAATGTTCCCCTCTGAGAAATGTGTCCTGTGTTATGGGAGCAAGTCTCGCCTGGTGTTCCTATGGAGGGCTTTAAAAGACTCCTCTGGCCTGAAACAGATGGGCCAAAAGGTCCAGCATCAGGCCACATTGAGGGTGTGTTGTTTAGATGATGCATGCCTCCAAACCACCTAGAATCTATGCCACAAAAGGAGCAGACAAAGCCCACTTCTTTTGCCAGATGGATAAAAAACCATGGTGGCAACCTGGATCAGGGCCAGACTTGTGGAGTTGCCACATTATCAGTGTGAACAGTGTCAGATCGGCCACATCCCACTTTATCGGGCCCATCTACCTGAGACATCTGATGTACAGCAGGGACAGGCTGCTGAGTAGACCTAATTTTTATAAAATGCAATCTTGATGTATTGCTGCAACCCCAAAGTGGCTTCAAGCCTCTCTGGGGGGATGAGGTGTCAAAATGCTATGTCCCTGAAGTGGCTTGAAGCCACCCCCGTCTGAACAGCTTGGTGGCTACTGGGCATCTTGGGGACATGCAGCACCAAAACACCATGCCCCTAAGCCACCTGAAAGCCAGCTTTTCCAGGCTGTTTGTTTGGCCCCTCTATCTCCCTATATAGACCTGCCTGAGTTTTAAGATTTGTGGGGGAGAGCTTTCTTTTAGTCCTACCACAATCATAGGCATGTTTGATGAGAACACAGGAGAAAACATTCTCAGTGGCTGCTCCCAAGTTGTGGAAGTCCCTTTGATGGGAGGTTGTTTTAAGTTGTACTTTGTTTTAAATGGTTATAAGCTATAATCATAATCATAATAATAATAATAATAATAATAACTTTATTTTTGTATCCTGCCTTTCTCCCATGACAATCAAGGTGACTTACCTGGATTAAAATTGGATTTAAATAAAGCATAGCCTGCATTAAAACAATAATAATAATGGTAACAATAATTAACCCCCCTTTAAAAGAGTTAAATACAAAGCTAAAATAACAACATAATATTAAAATAGCATTTTTTTCTGGTAACACCCTGGATGTATAAAGTGGAGAGAGCACAGAATAGGTTGGATAGATCTATTCAGGGAAGGCCTGATGGAAGAGATCCATCTTGACAGCTTTTTAAAAGCTGTCTAAGCTAGTTAATTGATGGATTTCTTCCAGCAAGGTGTTCGATAGTCTGGGAGAGGCCACGGAAAATGTCCTCTGGGAGGTTACCATTAATCTGGTTTTTATAGGTTGCAACAAATTCCTCCCAGAGGACCTGAGGGTGCGAGGTGGATTGTATGGAAGGAGGCAATCCCTTAGATAGGTTGGATCCAAGCCATGTAGGGCTTTAAAGGTAATCACCAACACCTTATACTGTGCTCGGAAACCAATAGGAAGCCAGTGAAGGGATTTCAAAATAGGTGTAATATGATCACTCCTAAATTTAAATCATATGCTGAGGGGAAAATGGCATATACATTTATTTAATTTATATTACATCCAGTGATTTACAGGAATTACAATGTATGAGTAACATTAATACAAAAAATGAGTAAGAATTCTGCATAGTGTGGTATGGGAGGTAAAAGGGAGTGGCACCATGATTTACCGCACTGGGTGTCACCAACCCTAGTGATGCCACTGCAGCATCACATCACCCCCAGCAGCAGGCACAGTGAGAAGATAGTAGAGATGCCCTGGCTGGTAGAAAAGGTTAGATGGGCTGTGTGTCAGGTAGCTTGGTTGGAACATATAGGGCATCAAGGTGGTCAGGAGGAGCAGGGTGGGGGCAAGCATTCCTCCTTGCCTGCTGCTGCTTCTCTTTCCACCACCCCCTATGTTTTCAGTCTCTCCCCACCTGACACTGCCTGCAGAAGGGGGAGGGAGGATTCAGGACATCAGGATGTGTGGAGCTGCTGCAATGATAGGGATGGTGGTACTCTCCTTCACTTCTGTACTCCTCCTCCCCACCCCCTTCTGCTGGTCTGGGGGTGGGATCCTAGTGACAACACTGAATGATAGTTTATTTTTAAAAACTCAGATAACTGCTGAATGATATTGCAACTGCTGTCTCAAAGCAGGATGTGATTTTTTTTTAAAAAAATGTAGTGGATCTTTCTTGACTGTTGATAAAAGAAGTCTCAGCCGCAATATGGAAGTAAATTTTCTCTGGTTATATATAACTTCAATTCATACAGAGTTACTGCCGTTGGTGGTATACATATGCACATAAAGATTTTTCATATAAATCACACACTAGAACATAAAAGGGTAAGTAGATATAGAGAGAGATGGAATATAACCTATCATGTAAAGAAAGTGCTTGCACATAATCTATCTAAATTACATTTATTTAATCATAAATAACACATTTTAAATGAAAATCTATAAGTATTCTTATGTAAGCGATCTGCATCTCATGCCTGTACTTACTGAGTGCAGAGAGTTAAATTTACATGTCAAAAACTCATTTGCAAGACTATGCTGTAGAAACTGACTGGTTAAGCCTTGTGAGGTTACTGAGTAAATGTATTCTATACTAAAGATTTTTTTTAATATTAGTGCTTATGAATATTTTATTCTGCTTTCTTCATAAACCTGGAATTAATACTTGTTTTACCTTTTGACAACTGCTTGTTAAATATTTGAAAATGGATATAATACTGTAAAGAAAGCAGCAGTGGTTGGTACCTCTCATGTTAGTCAAATGATGAATCTGTTTAGAATTTCAGACTGAGGAGATATCAGCCTTATCCCCAAAATAGCTGAGCACCTTGGATAGTCTTTTTAAAGTTGAGTTTAAAACTAGTAGGTTCACCCTCAGTTGACATGGAAGACATCAGATGCCTCTGAAGGAAATCTATTATTGCTGATCTCAAATGCAAAGGAGAGAACATTGAAAAGTGCAGGAGGCTTTTTATCTCCTGTCTTTGTAGATGGAGCCTCTCTTTTCTATATGGCAAACCAAGAGTGTCTCAGAAATGACAGGTTTATTTGTTATTTTTGTTTTAACTCACAAATAATCTCATCCAGTTATTTCACAAAGAATGCCTCTCAGGTTAGAATTTAGAAGGATTGTATAGTTTGCCATTGAGAAAGAAATGTATTATAAATATTTTAAGTGGTTAAAGAAGTAGTTGGAATAAATCCCCTTGAGGGTGGAATAAACCCTCATGACCCACAAGGATGTGGGCAGCATGTGAACAATGAAGCCATTTATTGTTTGTTTGATTGATTCGATTTGATTTGTGTCCCATCTTTCTCTCAATATTGGCAGTCAAAGCAGAACACAGCAAATTAAAACAAGCAGGTACAAATAAAAACAAAGCAAGTGAAAAGGTGAAAATACAACTAAAGTTAAAAGCAAATTGTAATATGAAAACACAACACAGATAAAAGCAATTGAAAGTCACATTGTTAAAAAGTATGACACAAACCTCTCCCATCAAAAGTCTTTCTTTCTTCAGCAGCCAACAGTTGCCAATTGGCTTGAATGCCTGCTATCAGACAGACAACCACGTTTGGATCAGTGTAGCCTATTTGAAAAGGAATTCTGTAGCTTCAAAGTAGCCACCGAGAACTTTGGTCATGTGGGCTTTGGCCAGTAGTGCATCCAGGTTTGTCAGGGTCTCAGGTAAGATGCTCTGAGGAGACTAATAGGAAGGGGGCTGCTTTCTCTTAATCAATTGAAGTGGAAATTGAGAAACGTTGGTTACAACTAGGTTACTCAAAAGGCAAAAGGCAAACAGGGGTGGCTTCTACTTCAGTGGTATGGTGAACTCATTCCAGTTTTTGGTTTGAATTTTAAAAGAGCAGTCCAAACTGTGGAACCTATTTTGGGAATAGGGAGTTTTGGATTAAAACCCAGAGCTGATTAACCACACCACTGTCATGCCTTGTCACCAGCTGCCAGTGACAAGGCACGATAAGGAAAAGGAGCAACTAGCCATGGAGGCTACAGAGATTGGAGCCCCATCTTTGCCACTAGGTAGAGTGATGTATCCACCTCAGCAATAGATGCTGATGAAAGTATAAATCAAAATATTAGCAAATAGGGTTATATGGCCTAAATGATCTGCCCTAGACTAGTTCTTTTTATCTTTGGAAGGATACCATGTCAATACCAGTGTCAAAAATAAGAAATCTGCTCCACTTTTATGAATGAGTGGCACCAGCTTGCCTTTCACCCCAGGTATAAAAATGTCTAAAGCCAGACCCAAGAGTTTACAAGTGGGTTGTTTATAGATAATAGGGCACATAAAATGGCTGCCAGTGCCAAATTCTAGTGCCATCTCTTGTCTTTCACACAGAATCAGCCCATAGGGACAACTAAGGAAACCAGCTTGGGTCACATGGCTGTATCATGTGAGCCCTGGTGGTGCAGTGGTTAAATGCCTGTACTGCAGCCACTCACTCACTAACCACAAGGTTGCGAGTTCAATACCAGCCAGGGGCTCTGGGTCAACTCAACCTGGCATCCTTCCAAGGTCACTAAAATAAGTACCCAGCTTGTTGCAGGCAATTAACTTATACTTTGTAAACCACTTAGTACTTTGGTAAGTGGTACAGAAATGTACTTGCTATTGCTATTGCTATTGCTATCATTCAGATGCATGCAGTTTTGATCACAGCTGTGACATAGGAGATTATCAGATGGAGGATGACAGGAACAAAGCAAATTGCTCCCATCCTGATCCTGTCCTATTCGTGCGATTGGGGGAAAGATTATCACACACCACATGCTTATCCCGTTCTTTTCCTGTCCGTGAAGTGTAATGGCCCCATCATTTAATATTAACGGGAGTTTCCATTAATACCAAATGATGGGGCAATTACACTTCACGGACGGGAGAAGAATGGGATAAGTGTGCCCTGTGTAATAATCTTTCCTCTGATCATATAAATAGGATGATATAAGGACAGGAGCAATCTGCTTTGCTCCCGTCCTTATCCTCCATCTGATAATCTCCTATGTCTCAGATGAACCAGGAAATATGAAGGTATCAGTTACTTTCTCTGGGCCTATTTGTTGCAACAAGGCTATCTCTTCTGTATTTTCCTTCTCTATCATCACAAAACAAATATCAGGGTGGAGTAGAAAAGGAACACATGAACAAAGAAGATTTTTATGACACTTGTCTTAATTTCCCTGAGTAAGAAAAAAAGGTTTAAACAAGGAATAATAGTCTGCTGTCCTTAGAAGAAAATTTCTGAAAATATGTTTGAGGTAAAATGGGGAAAAGGACATACATATTTGACAAAATATTGAAGTATCTCATGTACAAATGTATTCTTTTGTCCAAATAGCATGAGCACCATGTTACCATTAGTGTACTTTCTGACCCTGAAATAATTTAAAAAAAATGGGGAGGGGGGAAGGCAGCCATCTTTACAAGGAAATTTCAAAGACCATCATTTTGATGTCTGTAGCTAAGCCATAGGCTCTTTCATTGTTTGAAGCAACAATTACAATTTGTAGCATCAATGAATATGACAAGTATTTCTGAAGCATAAACCAAGTCACAAACAAAAACACAGCCTTCTGACTGTCCCTTAGTTATATTCCTGTCAACTAAGGAGTTTCTTGGCCAAAAGGAATTGGAGCAAGAGTTAAAATTAGCCTAACACTGTTATAAACCACCACCACCCCCCTTAAAAGTGGGCCTATAATTTCATTTTCTGGCTGTTGATTTGTATATAGTTTCTAGACACATGAGACTAAGGAAGTTGATAAAGACAGGAATTGCCTCAGCATGAGGAAAATTGGATGCTAGAACTGCTAAGGAGCAGATAGATCACTTGCTGTCAGGCAAAATCTTTATTGGTGTTTATGTGAGGGTTTATTTCCTTTCCTTTCTCCACTAGAAAGAGATAAATACCTTTTAGTTTTCTGTCATGACTGATGTGGAGTAAACCCAGCTTGTTAGTTTCCATGACAAGCAGCAAACAACTATTGGCCCTTTATCCTGCTTGGATCTCAAGCAGCTGACAAATAAATAAATAAATAAATAAATAAAATAAAAATCAGATTTGGTAACCAGCTCTCCTCCAGGAAAAATTTCCTTCCATTCCATTCAGTGCTATAATTTATAGTCATTCACTTTGAGCTCCCCCTCCTCCTAGCTTTTCCTTCCTTCCTTCCTCCTCCTCTTCTTCCTCTGATGTGTATGAGAATATAACAATCTAATCTCCATTTCCTCCCATTTGTGTATAAATGCTGCTATTTACTATGTTCTTGGTTCTTGCAGACTCTGTTGCCTTCCAGCTGTTTTAGATTACATTTGCCATCATCCCTTGTCACTGCCTATGCTGATTAGGTTTGAATAGAATTATAAAACAAATAATCTGTAGCATTCCAGGTCAGGGAATGCTGTTCTAGTCCATTCTAGGCAATATTCCATTCAGTTCCTGGGAACGCTGTTTAGGCCATAGCATTAACCTTATGACATAACCAGCAGTACATACAAAAATCAGGAGCAAAGTGTCTGAACATTAAAACCAGAACCAAAGTGTCTTTTCTCTGATTTTGTCATTTTATATAAGGAACACCACTTTATTATTCCATTGTTTTTAATGGGACTTGAGCATCCACATATTTTGATATCGGTGTGTGTGTGGGGGCAGACTGGAACTAAACCCCAATGGATACCAAGGGCCCCCTGTACTCTGCAATTTTTGTGTTTTGCTATCAAATTGTAGTTTATTCTGGAATTAGTTTTTCTTTTGTGGGTTGTAAGTATCATCTGAGGGACATGGTGGCTTAGCAGTTAAGATGCTGACTGACAATTGCAAGGTTGGCAGGTCAGCAGTTCACTCCCATCCTTCTCCTGTCCTTATCACATTGCGTTTATCCCATCCTTCTCCCGTCAGTGAAGTGGAATGGATCCGTCACTTTGTACTAACAGGAGTTTCTGTTAATACAAAGTGTCAAGGCTATTCAACTTCCCTGATGGGAGAAGGACAAGATAAGCATGATGTTGTCTGATAATCTTTGTGCAGTCGTGCAATAAGGACAACATAAGAATGGAATAATGGCAGAATAAATGTGACATCATCTCATAATTGCATGATCATGTGATGTGGATGGGAATGACCCGCTTCTCTCCCCTCCTTTTCCCCGTGTGAGCTCCCTTCACTAGTTCCAGCTTCTCCCAAGATAGCAGTTCAAAAGCATGTAAAAGTGCAAGTAGATAAATAGGTACCACTTCAGTGGGAAGATAACACAAAAAAAGAAAGAAAAACAAGAAACAATAACTTAACACAAAAGTCAAATACAAACAAAACAATATTCACAGTGACCAAAATAACAACCAAGACTAACAAAGTTTCTCCCTTTCCTCTCTTCCCACCCCCTTGACTTCCTGCACATTAACTGCTTTTTAAAAAATTAACATCTAAATGTACTCCTTTCTAACATTTAACCTAGTGTGTTTGTATGTGACACCCACCCACACCCACACACTTATACATTCTTTAGTCCCATACAAATATCAAAATATTTCTACCATACTTAAATATCAAAACCTTTTATAGCATCATCTCCTTTTCATCTCTTAACATAATATGTTTGTATTGAGTTTCTCTTTAAAAAATTTGTTAATTTATCTGATACTGCAAAGTCCAATGCATCCAGTTTTCAATATTTCAATAAAGCAGTTGAGTTTCCTGCATTTGGGGAAATCGCAGGAGTCAGCATACCCGGAGTGCAATATTCTGTTTCCAGTATTTTGCATGACACATCCTTGCTGCTGTAATCATATTGTTTGGACTATAGTTAGCCTCTATTTTCTCTTTCCATTTTCCCTCTAAATCCAACATATTTAAGGACCTAAGCAGACTGCCAGAAATAGTGCACATTAAATTGAGGCACTGCCCTGGCTCAGTGCTAGGGAATCATGGGAACTGTAATTTATTGTGGCACCAGAGCTCTCTGACAGAGAAGGCTCAATGTCTCAGAAAAAAATACAATTCTCATGATTTTCTAGCACTGAGCCAGGGCAGTGCCTCAATTTAATGTGCACTATTTCTGGCAGTCTGCTTAGGCCTTGAGAGAAATAATTCCAGTCCAAATGTTATTTTTGCTCACAAAATCTTTTGTTTCATCCTACAAATTTCAGTCAATACTTTTTTGCTTTTTAACATGTCCACCATTGAAGATAAATGATCCCACATGTTTATTGCACTTCCAACATTTACTATTTCCTTTTTTATAGCTTTTGAACAATTTAACTGGTGTCAAGTACATCATTTTTAATTTCCCCCCTTCAAATCATAGCAGCAAGTAAACTTTAATCTCTTAAACCATGCCTTCTCGCATTGCTAAAAATGTATTGTTTGACCTATATTCCTTGCTCACTTTTCTATGCACTCCTTTATTTGCTTATATTCTGTTTCAAATTTTAATAATAATTTATAATATATACTGTTTAAGGATGGAATGAATGTGTATTTTTATGTTTGGAACAATAAAATATTTTTTAATTAATAATAATTTATATAGTTTAGCTATCAAATGGTCCTTTTAAGGTTTAGGGAGTCTTTTTTTAAATTAAATCCATAGAGCCATGAATGTAAAATAGGATTAGAGGAACAAAAGTTCTTTAAAAATGATCATCAAATTTGGAAAGAAGTTACAGAACAGAATTGCAGCTGGAAGCAATAGGGCAATTGGCAGATGAAGCCCTTTATGGTTCTTAGATAAAATATCAAAAGTGGGTATTATGGAGTTGGCAGTTATATTCTGTATCCATTATATGGCCCAAACATAAGCCCTCCACCAAGGCAATCTTAATTTCTTTTATGATATCTTGGGTGGGATCCTTAGAACATTGCTTGTATTATGATGTATCTGACAATTGGCACAAGGCCTCATTTTCGTATTCTAGGGTGTCTTGGATGACCAGAGCAACTCCTTTGCCTTCTTCTTTAACAATAATGGAAGGACCAGTGGCTAAATCTTTCAGAATGAGGTGATTCTGTCTACTCTTATTATACCATAGATTTGTATTGTACCATCTACTGTGAACATTATTCTTGGTAAAACATTTCAAGAGGTAAGAGTTTACAAAGTTGAAACAGCCATGGCTAACACAGAATAAATAACAGCATGTTTGGGCAAAGATATTTTGCTTCCAGATCTCGAATAGCAAATGGAACCCCTCCTGTTCACCTGAATCAAGTGCATATTCTCTAAAACAGGAGTGATAATTCTGTGGCCCTCTAGAACTACAGTTCCCAGAATTTCTTATCACTGGCCATCTAATCTAGGTCTATGTGATTTTCACCCTTGATCTAAAGCCAGTCATTACTTTTTAAAAACATAACACAGAAAATCCCATCAGCACTTCTTCCCAGTCCTTGGCAATAAAAATACTACAATAATAACAAATTAAATAACAGCAATTTGCTATCTCTGTGGGGACAGTTGAAAAAACAAATGAGAGTCCTAGAAAGTGCCAGTGTGGTGTAGTGGTTTGAGTGTTGGACTATGACTTTGGACCAGGGTTCAATTCCCCACTTGGCCATGAAATCCACTGGATGACTCAGTCTCAGGGGATGCAATGGAAAATCTCCTCTAAACCGTTTTGCCAAGAAAACCCTATGATAGGTTTGCCTTAGGGTGATCATAGGTTGGAAACAGCACATAAAGGCACATAAACAAAGAATCAGCCCTGAATTCTCAATAGAAACCAGATGACTAAACTGAGACTGTGGTACTTTGAACATACTATGGGACAAAGTGCCTCGTGGGAAACCACGCAGTAAAATAAAAAAGAGAAAGATTGTATGGATGGAGTGGATGGAGTCAATCAAGGAAACAACTGCTCTGTGTTTGCAAGACCTGAGCAGGTCAATTGATAACCAGGGCACTTTCTGAGGTCTTATTCATGAACTCACCATACGATGAAGTAGACTTGACAGCAAATAACAACAATAAACCTGCTGCTTATCTATGATATACAACATCTTTGTGTAATGGTAGAGACAGCCTAAGAAATAGTCCTAAAATAGACAAGATATGAGAATCTTATGTAATCATCTTTCTCTTGTTTAATGGAATAATGCATTAAAAGGGAGAAAATCTTAGAAATACCAATAGCATGTACATTTCTATACTGAAATGGCTGAAAGGGTTTTTGTGTTTTTGCTCTTCATTAAATGTGATTTTGTAACAAAGATTGAATTGGGGAAAAGCTTGATATGAAAAATGAAAATGTAATTTATACTTTACAGTGCACTGTAATTTCTGATAAAGTTTCAAAATAAGGATAATTTTATTAGTTATCATTTCATAATTTTTGACCTTGTCAAGATTGTCTTGATTTCTTCCATAGCACAAATGGAAAAGCAGTAAACATTGCTCTATAAAAATGTGCACTTTTGCCCCACACAGTGGCCACCTTGTAAATCATCAGCTTTATTAATCTTCCAAATTGCCCTCCACAATTGTCCCAAGCCTTTGGAGATAGCATACTGAAATGTGAACAAGGGCAGAAGCAAGATTAGCTTTCTAGCTTATCATCACTGATGCTGCTGCTCTGTTGCCAAGCAGTCATCATTTTTTTATTGTCAACTGCCTTCAAATTGATCTCGGCTCATGGCAGCCCTATGGATGAGACATCTTCAAGGCCCTCTGTCCTCCACTGCTCTGCTTAATTCCTGCAAACCCATACCTGTGACCTCCTTAATAGAGTCCTTCCATCTAGCATGTAGCATGTGGCCTTCCTTCTCTTCCTACTTCCCTCCACCTTCCCCAGCATTATTGTTTTTTCCAAAGAATCCTCCTTTCTCATGATGTGTCCAAAGTATACAGTCTCAGTTTGGTCATCTTGGCTTCCAGGGAGGTTTCCGGTTTGATTTCCTCTAGGACTCATTTATTTATCCTTTTGGCTGTCCATGGGATCCTCAGCACTCTTTTCCAGCATGGTAACATGGAATACAATGGCTTGTATGATTCTAACTTTTGTGCTGAGTTGTATATCTTTGCATTTTAGAATCTTTTCTAGTTCTTTCATAGCCACCCTCACCATTCTTAGTCTTCTTCTGATTTCCTGACTGCAGTTCCCATTTCTAAAAACGTTTGATCCCAGGTATGGGAATTCTTTCTTTCACTATTCTTTTACTAAATTCTTTTACTATTTCTATATATTCATTGTCTAGGTTGTACTTGTGAATGTCCTCAGTGGTCATTATTTTTGTTTTCTTTATGTTCAACATTAAGCCTGCCTTTGCACTTTTTTCTTTGATCTTCCTTACTAGGTGTTCCAGGTCTGTGAGGTTTTCTGCTTGTATTATAGCCCTTGTTTTCCACAGAGTTTCTAGGAAACTCCTTGGCAAAACCAGACTGTGCACATGCCCCCCCCCCCCCCGTTCTTTACTTTTCTGGTAATGATCCAACTGAAAAGCCCCGCAGTTATCCTTTCTGATGCAGAAACAGGGTGCCTGGCAACCAGGCATCCCGTTTCTGCATCAGCTGAGGCTACTGTTCAGTTGGATCCACCATCAGAAAGGTAGGGAGGAGCAAGCCGGTCCTAGGTCCTGGCTCCTGGCTCCTGGCTCCTGGCTCCTGGGTCGGTGTGAGGATGGGTGTGTGCCCATCCCTATGCCTACCCAGGGACTAATCCAGGTGGATATTGGGGCCAGAGACTGGCCCATCTGCTCAGGCCCAGAGTAAGGGGAAGATGCTCTAAATGAGATTGTTACTCTGGAAAGATATTTTCCCCCTAAAACGTCTGTGTGCTATTTTCCCCCACTGCTGCACACACCTTTGAGGTTGCTTCCATAAATCCAGGGGGTCTAGGAGAGAGTGCAACTCCAGGAGGCCACTCCCTCCCAAGGTTTCTCAAACAATAATTGACAGAAGAACTCAATAGGATGGAGTGGTTATTATGATACTACAGGATCACTGCTTTCTGAGTTTCTAAAAATGTTACTGTTGTTTTTCCCAGTTCTGTTTCCACTTTCCTCACCCTATCCTAAATGGCTGAAGCCATGTTACTGTTATCTTTCTTCCTCTGAGATGCAATGAGCTGAATCATTATTAACAGAACACTTGGTAGTTTGTTCAACCTCCCCCCACCCGTCTGTTTGTTTCACTTCCTTTCAGTCTCTCTTTCTCATTTTCATAGAATCATAGAATCATAGAATCATAGAATCATAGAGTTGGAAGAGACCACAAGGGCCATCCAGTCCAACCACCTGCCATGCAGGAACTCCCAATCAAAGCATCCCCGACAGATGGCCATCCAGCCTCTGCTTAAAGACCTCCAAGGAAGGAGACTCCACTACTCTCCGAGGGAGTGTGTTCCACTGTCGAACCGCCCTTACTGTCAGGAAGTTCCTCCTAATGTTGAGGTGGAATCTCTTTTCTTGCAGCTTGCATCCATTGTTTTGGGTCCTAGTCTCTGGAGCAGCAGAAAACAAGCTTGTTCCCTCCTCGATATGACATCCCTTCAAATATTTAAACACGGCTATCATATCACCTCTCAGCCTTCTCTTCTCCAGGCTAAACATCCCCAGCTCCCTAAGTCGTTCCTCATAGGGCTTGCTTTCCAGACCCTTCACCATTTTAGTTGCCCTCCTTTGGACACACTCCAGTTTCTCCACATCCTTTTTGAATTGTGGTGCCCAGAACTGGACACAGTATTCCAGGTGAGGCCTGACCAAAGCAGAATAGAGTGGCACTATTACTTCTCTTGATCTAGACTCTATACTTCTACTGATGCAGCCTAAAATTTCATTGGCCTTTTTAGCTGCTGCATCGCACTGTTGACTCATGTTCAACTTGTGGTCCACTTGGATTCCTAGATCCCTTTCATTCTTCTTCTCCCATTCTACCCATTCTGAACCCCTGGCTAAAGGTATTTCTCTTCCTCCTTGTCTCTCTCTCCATCTTTTTCATCATATTTCTCTTTTTCACCAGAAAAACTCACTCCTCTTTTGCTTTATTTCCTATTCTGACTATTCTCCCCCCTTCTCACATCTTTTAGTTGCACATATCTTCTTTGTCCTCTCCCAATTCATTTTCTTCCTTTACCAATTCTCCTGGCTAATCTTTTCTTCCTTCCTTTTATCTCTCTCTCTTTTTCTGTCTCAGTCATGCTCTTTTTCTTACTAGCTTTACTAATAACTACACTGCCTATGTTAGATGAGCTAGATTCTTAGCATTCCTTTCATTCATTCATTCTCTGCTTTTCTCCTGAAAGCAGTCTACAATATAAATTGAAACAGAATAAAACAGCTAAAATACAGCTAGAATTCTCATTAAATTCAGTCAGATTTGTTCCAACTGTTTGCCATGTTGGTCTATCCTCCACCTTCTTGTCATCATCTCTCTTCAAATATTTTGTAGGCTTTATGTCAGAGGTAGGCTGTGGCAAAGTACCTCTGAGTATCCAGTGCTTAAGAAAACCCAATGAAATTATGAAGTGACTTGAAGGCACATGCACACATGGATTGGTGAATAAGGGATAGAGAAAGGAATGGAATCAGGCAACAGCTTTTATGGTGACCAGCTTGTTGGAAACAGTTCATAAAGCCTCCTAGAATGGCTGCTATGCTATCACATAAAAGAATTGGTGTAACAGTCCTGCTTCTTTTCTCTGCAGCCAGCTGGAATGTTTACCACTGGGTAAATATTCAGTAGTAGGGAACAAAACAATATATACAATATATCTGCTTTCGTAAAATAAAGTAAGATATTCTTAAAATAATAGGTATTATATTCTTCATCCAATAGATTTTATACATGGAAGAATAGTGGCATATAAATGGAGGGTCTCCCCCTTTCCCATTTTTAAAAAATCAAAAAATTTTTAAAAATCAAATGTATTCTCATTGTCCATGTAGCTAAGCTCTTCTAGTACTGTTGCTTACAAATTTTGTGAACCATAGCTTTCTTTTACTTTTAATCATGTAAATGCTTTCCTGTGACATTTCAAAAGTTGTTTCGGGCCTAACCCTGAAAGTTCTCTTTTCATTTAAAATATGGATGCTTTTTGAAGGAAAATGTCCCCAAACAGTTAAATTAATCTGAGTTTCTTTAAAGCCAGCACATTTGTCCAGGGCAAGTTTCAGGGGGTTTGTCAATTTTAATTAGAAATGGCACAATGACTGTGCACAATGTAGCAGATTATCAGGGCTACTTGTTAAATTATTAAAGGCTGGCTAAGCTTTGGAATGGAGTTAGTGTCCAAATTAGTAAATTTGATAGTATACACTCGCAAAAGAAAATTGCTTTTCCTCCCCTTGTGCTCTCTTTGCAGATTGTTTTTAGCCTTCAGAATTCACAAGCTGTAAATCTCCTGATAATTTCAGAAAATTAAATCTGGATTCATAACAATACAACTGGGTGAAATGCCATGGCCTTTCATATCTCTCTTTATCTACCTTTGATGCTTCCCACTTTTGTGTTAAAGGCATAATACTCCCTTTGCTGCACTATATACCACATTTTCAGCATAAGGCTATATATCATGAAACACAAGGAATGAATGCTAAACCAAAAAAGGTGATTACACACAGAAAGCATAGCACACCAAAGAGATTATATAGAAGATAACAATTATTAAGTTTACACAAAGTGGTTATAGGACACCCTTGTAAGTGGTAAGATGATCTTCAAATTGCTTATTGTTAAACTAGTTGTAAGAATAATATGACAAATAGTGTAAGCATCATGGCAACACATATTTCTGCAAGTCTTTCATATTCAAGCCCTTTTGCATTTGAACCAGGGACAGCCTGTGGATCCACTACTGTAGAAGTCATGAATGTACTCTGGATCTTATTTACGCTTCTCCCACATCTGGTCTGAGTTGAATGGGAGAGCTATTATTCAAAGCAGAGCAGCTGCAGAAAGAGTGGCAAAAAAGGAAATAATTGCACTGGCCGTTTTCTACCAATTGGGCATGGGCTGAGATGGTGTAAAACCAGATGTTGTAGGGGAAGGGGAGATGTCACAGGAAATGACACCAGGACACACGACTGGCAGGAAAAGGCCACAACTTTATTGAATACAGCTGACAGGTAGGGTTGACTCAAATGCATGGGTCTGGATCTGGCATCGACCAACCTGCCTGTTGCTTGGTGAACCAAATGGCCCAGCCACAGCTGGGTTTCAGGATGACAGAATGGGTAACCAACTGATTGAATGTCTGCATCTTTGCCCCTTTGTCACCAAGGGGATGCTGTCCAGGAGTTGCCCCTGCAATGGCAACACCTCACTGCTCCCAGCACTCCTGAGTCCCCATAGGACTCCCGATCCTGTGCTCCTCAGTACTGGAAACCATGCCCACCAGATCCACAGCCCATGCTAGCACCCCTAAAAGTTGTGGCAGCAACCATGAAGCCATAACCCAACTAGAGGGAGGGAGAGTGGGGAGAGCCGAGCTAGTGCCTCCACTCCAGCCATGTGGCCTTAAATAGGGCTAACCACCAATCAGGGCCCACACCGGGTGGAAGTCCCACCCCTCCCTGGCCTCCTAACCAATCAGAGAGGGCATTGCCAGAGCAAAGAGCTGGGGCTTCCAGCCATAAAGGCTACTGGGACTTGTAGTCCCATAGGCTGCTGGAGGTCCTGCCCCCCAGCAGACCCAGGCAACCCATCTGGGTCTGTGGAGTTGCTTCCAGTGCACTCTGGGAGCAAGCCAATCCCTGGCCAGGTGGAGAGCCTCCCGAGGCCTGATGACTCCCCCCTCCCAGCAACTGGGCCAGCCCGGTGAGTTGGGTGCCTACATTTGCAGAGGAAGATGAGACATTGCAGGAAATGACACCAGGACACATGACTGGCAGGAAAAGCCAGTGACTTTATTGAATATAGCTGACAGGTAGGGTTGGCCTAAATGCAGGGGTCTGATCCTGGCATCAACCAATTTGCTTGTTCAATGAACCAAATGGCCCAATCATGGCTGGGCTTCAGGATGACAGAAGGGGTAACCAACTGATCACATGTTTGCATCTTTGTCCTTTTGCCAGCAGGGGATGCTGTTCAAGAGTTGCCTCCACAATGGCAACACCTCACCGCTCCCAGCACGTCTGGGACTCCCAATCCTGTGCTCCACAATACAGGAAACCATGCCCACTAGTCCATGCTACTGCCACAAAAGATTGGCCCCCTCCCTGAGACAGGGGGCTTGCCTTCCGCCAACCCCCCTGAAAGCTGTACCTGTCCCAAATCCATGCCCTACAGTCCGCATGGCTTTCTCGAGCAAGGGTCCAAGCCTGGATGGACATAACCAGTGAATGCCCCATATTTCCATCTGCCTATCTTCTTTATAGAGTCTGCAGTCAGCCCTCATCCCACCATGGTTGTAGCAGCCCCTACTGAGATTGAGTGTCCACCAAAGTCCTCCCCTGGCAGCCCAGCCCATTGTAAGGCCATATGGAGGACCAACACAAATTAGAACTGTGTTAGCAGAGTCTCATCATTGTGGCCAAACAGAGGGCCTGTGCTTTGCATAGTCTGCTATGCCCAGACTGATAAAAAAAGCAGTGTGTTAATCTTCAAAATCCAGTGTAGATTCAATGCCTACCATGGTAGTGGATCCCAGGTTCAGTATAAGCAAGGGGCAGAGTAAAGTGCAAATCACCAACAAGAGTGTGATCATCTCATTGCTGAAACCAACAAACAAGTCAGGGGCAGGAAGTGCACATACTCTCTTGTGATATACTGGCATAAGGAGCCTTCCTTCCTGATTGGGCTGGTTTTCCACCCTTTGGGTAGAACTGGATGATATCTCACAATTGATCATTCAAGAACTGCAGATGTCATGACACCTGACAAAGGAGTGTATGTCTTACTGTAGTGAAGAAATGTGTGCCCACTCTTACTTTCTTCAGATTGTATTCTTAACTGCCTGTGTCCAGGGTTCCTGGAGGATGAAGATGATCTCATTATGAAGCCTGAAGCTTCTCAATCTCCTAGTTATCAAACTCACCATTTATATCTGATCTAAATAGCCTAAGAGGCTTAGTATCGACCTGCTACCTCCTTGTTCTAGCAATCCATCTCAATCATGTAGAAGACATAAGATGTATTCCTGAAATGGCTCAAGAGGAAAAGGGAGAAACAGAGCTCACTTGCCCCTATAGCCAGTATTGTTGTTGTTCTTATATGGATAGTGGAAATGCTGAACAGAAGAGCTTCTGTGACACATGGAGGGTATATAATGAGAAACTCTTTAAAAACAAACAGGGTTTCAAAATATGTTGAGATACATTTCCATGTAAATTCAGTACAGTGTAGTGGTTTGAGTGTCAGACTATTATGATTCTGGAGACCAGGGTTCAGTTCCTTGCATGGCCATGGAAATCCACTGAATGTCCTTGGCCAAATCACATTCTCTCAGCCTAAGGGGAAGGAAAAGGCAATCCCCCTCTGAAAACATCTTGCAAAGAAAACCCATTAAGGTTCATTTTAGGGTCACCATAAGTTGGAAATGACTAGAAGGCACACAACAACATTTCCATGTGTAGTGGAAGTTCTCTTGTTCAGTCTTTCCATGAGTAAACAGATAATGGAGATTTAGAAAGCAGAATTGGAATATTCCCTCTTTGCATGTTCAGGAAGGGGAGATGTGGCTGCTCATAAATTATGGTATAAAGCTATTTTGCATCAATGGAATTTCTCTGTCTGAGCAGCCAAAATGAATCATTAAACACAACTGCATTTGCAGGGGAAGATGAGACATTGCAGGAAATGACACCAGGGGTTAGGGGTGGGAAGATGGAATGTTTTTACCTGTTGTATTTTTAATCTGTTGTATGCCGCTCCGATTGCTGAGCAGAGGGGCGGGTTATAAATAAAATTTTATTGTTGTTGTTATTATTATTATTATTATTATCTAAGATGTAAAGCATTGCTATATATAATACATTTCAGAAATTATTGTGTTTAGTGGTCATGGTGATTTACAATGTAGGTCTTGGCTGTTTCCTTCAGATTTATATCTCAGAAATAAATGCCTATAACTTATTTGCCAAAACTCCATGCTCACGTAAATATTTGTTTTCATTCCAAAACATCTCCTCCCTTAATTAAAGTGTAGTTCTTTGTTATTACTTTCTTCCTTTTTAAAAATTAATAAAAAGCTCATCATCAGATCTTTAATTCCAGGAACTTTGTTATTCATGTTTTATCAACCAATGGGTATCTTGAGGTTATAATTCAGAAATATGGCTTTCAAATTAATTCTGCTTTATTTTAAATCAGTGTGGCTTATGTGAACTGAACATATATTTATTGAGTTGCTTATGGGATTTGTCTATGAGTAAACATCCATAGAGAGCCAACATAGTGTAATGGTTTCAGTGTTTTGGTGGGATACTGAAAGACTAGGGTCCAAAACAGATGGACAATAAAGCCCGCTTCTGTGTGGCTTGGGGGCATCATGATCACATAACGCATGTGCCAAAGCACCCAGAAGCTGCCCCAACCCTGAATAGCCACCCTGAAATTGTTGTTGTTAACTGCCCTGTAGCCAAAAGTCTAGTATAGGAAATTTTATTTAGCCCAAACTGAGAGGGGATTGGCTACAAGGACTCTGCAAGACAGTCTCCCACATGTATACCAAGAGGCTGAAGGATCTAAGAATTGATGCAGAGACAGAATTCTCCAATTAAAGTATTATTTTATTAAAGGGGAAAAATCACACAGCAATTCAACACATACACACACTCATTCAAGGCTCAGGAAATCAGGGGTTAGCTTGTAAAAGATGTTGAGGCAAAACTACGGGTGATACTTACTGCAGATGAAGCTTTCTCTAGGACCCAATTGGATGAAGTGGTGTGAGACACAACCATTCCGAGAGCATTGGTTTGAACGGAAATGCTGGTAACTAGACTAGAGAGCACAGTGACGTAGTGTCCCCATGAACTCCAAACTACTGACACTGAGGGAGGAAATCCAGGGGTTTTTAAGGGCTAAAACTAGCTGCAGGGTAAAGGTGTGGGGTAATCCAGTCTGGCACTATTCAAGGTGAATGGGAAAAGGATTAAGTCATTAGCTGGCAAATCTAGGCAATTATCACCCATTCTTCTGATTAAGGAGGTGATGATGGTCCATTTGCAACTTCCACACTATCTGCCTGTCTTTGAGATGGTTTTTGTCAGTCTTCCATGTGACCTTGGTATGATCTGCCTGTCATCACTCAGGTGGGACTTGGGGCCCACTGCAGGGTACATCTGGGGTTCAATATTACACACACCAAAATTCAGAAAAATGCACTTTGGCTAACAGCTCTCAAGTCGATCTTGACCCATGGTGACCATGTGGATGAGACATCTCCAAGACCCTCTGTCCTCCACTGCTCTGCTTAGGTCCTGTAAACTCGTATCCATTATCTCTTTAATAGAGTCCATACATCTAGCATGTGGTCTTCACCTCTCTCTCTCTCCCTCCACCTTGCTTAGCCCTGGTGGTGCAGTGGTTAAATGCCTGTACTGCAGCCACTCACTCATAGACCACAAGGTTGCGAGTTCAATAACAACCAGGGCTGAGGCTCAACTCAGGCTTGCATCCTTCCGAGGTCGCAAAAATGAGTACCCAGCTTGTTGGGGGGCAATCAGCTCACAGTTGTAAACCGCTTAGACATCCCATAGCGCGATATGAAGTGGTATATATATAAAGCTGCTTTGCTTTGCTTTTGCTTTGCTTAGTATTATTGTTTTTTCCAATGATTATGATGTGCCCAAAGTACAATAGCCTAGGTTTTGTCATTTTGGCTTCCAGGGAGATCTCTGGCTTGATGTGTTCTAGGACTCATTTGTTTGTCTTTTTGGCCATCCACGGGATCCTCAACTCTCTTCTCTAGCACCACATCTCAAATGCATTGATTTTCTTCCTATCTGCTTTCTTCACTGACCAGCTCTCACATCCCTACATGAGAATAGGGAATACAATGGCTTGTATGATTGTAACTTTTGTCCTGAGTTGCATATCTTTGCATTTTAGAATGTTTTCTAGTTCTTTCATAGCCACTCTCCCCATTTTTAATCTTCTTCTGATTTCTTGGCTGCAGTCCCCATTTCTATCAATGTTTGATCTAAGATATGAGAACTCTTTTACCACTTCTATTTCTTCATTGTCAAGGCTGAATTTGTCAAGACTTTCTTTCTTTCTTTCTTTCTTTCTTTCTTTCTTTCTTTTTCCTTTATGTTCAACAGCAGGCCTGCTTTTGCACTTTCTTCCTTGATCTTTCTTAGTAGTTGTTCCAGGTCTGGGAGGTTTTCTGCTAATACTATGGTCTCATCAGCATATCTTAGATTGTTGATATTCCTTCCTCCTATTTTCACTCCTCCTTCTTCTGTGTCCAGGCCTGCTTTTCTTACAATACATTCTGCATATAAGTTGAACAGGTAGGGTGATAAGATGCAGCCTTGTCTGACCTCTTTGACAATTGGGAACCATTCTGTTTCTCTGTGTTCTGTTCTGGCAGTAGCCTCTTGTCCTGAATACAGATTCCTCATCAGGACTATCAGATGTGTTGGTATTCCCATGTCTTTAAAGGCATTCCATAGCCTTTCATGATCTGTGCAGTCAAAGACTCTGCTAGTGTATAAAGCACATGCTGATTTTCTTTTGGAATTCCCTGGTGCGCTCTATTAGCCATCATATGTTTGCAATGCAGTCCCTAGTGCCTTTTCCTTTTCTTAACCCTGCTTTAACCTCTGGGATTCTCTCTCCATGTATGGTTGGAGTCTATATTGCAGAATTTTGCTTGTGTAGGGGATTAGTGCTATGGTCCAATAGTTGCTGCAGTCTTTTGTTTCTCCTTTTTTGTGGATGGGGATGCATATTGATCATTTCCAATCTCTTGGCCATTGTTTTGTCTTCCATATCTGTTGACATATGTTGGTTAGCACTAGAGTTGACTGTCAATATGGATTGCAGCACTTCACTTGGGATATCATCTGTTGTTGGTGATTTGTTTTTTGCCATTTCTCTTATTGCAGCTTCCACCTTACCTTTGAGAATTTGGGGTTTATCTTCATATGGGTCTTCACCCCATGTGTCCTTTATTTTGTCATCTCTTTTATATAAATCTTCTGTGTGTTGCATCTGACATCTTTTTATTTCTTCCTGGTCTTGAATTATGTTGTTGTTTTTGCCATAGATCATCCCGGTCCTTGGTTTGAACTTGTCTTTGATTTCCTGGATCTTGTGAAATAGGCCTTTTGTTCTTCCCTCTTTGTTATTGTCTTCTCTGTTGTATTTCTCTGCACTGGTCAATGTAATAGTTTTTTTAAAAAAATCTTTTCACACTAGCCATTATTCTGTTGCATTCATGGTTCTTAGTTTGTTCCTATCTCCTTTTTGTTTTGCTTCCTTTCTTTCCTTTATTGCTTGTAGCGTTTTGTCTGTCATCCATAGTTACTTATCTTTCTTTTTTGCTCTTGAAAGTGTCTGACAAGGCGCCTGGGCCAGATGGCTTCACTGCCATGTTTTACAAGATATTTGAAAAAAATTATAAAAACTCTTCTTGATTACAATGAATGAAGCAAGGTTGAAAGGAATTCTGCCTACCTGGAAAGAAGCTAGTAAAACTTTGATCCAGAAAGAAGGAAAAGACACAAATCAGACAAGTAATTATCAACCAACTTCATTATTGAATAATGACTATAAAATATTTTCCTTTATTCTAGCAGAGAGATTAAAAAAATATTAGTATTGTGGAATAATGAGCACCAATGTGGATTTCTTCCTAATAGGTTAATGAGACACAATACAAGATATGTAGTAGATCTAATTGAGTACTTAGAGAAGGATAATAGCAAGAAAATGGCTCTATGTTTTATCGATATAGAAAAGGCATTTGATAATGTTAATTGGCAATTGATATTAGAGCTACTAAACAAACTGGGAGTAAAGGGAAATTATTTAGATGGGATCAAAGCAATTTATTCCAAACAAGAAGCATGTAGTAAAATAAATGGAACCCAAACCTGCCCAATAAAGATAGAGAAAGATGTAAGTCAGGGATGCCCTCTCTCACTTCTCCTTTTTTTTTTTTTTTTTTGACTATGGAAAAACTAATTAGAAAAATCCAATCAAATCAAGACATAAAAGGAATTAAATATAAGGGATGTAAATGTAAATTGAAAGCATTCACTGATGATCTGGTTGTATTTCTTGACGATCCTTTGAGTAGTATAAACACTCTTAATATGACTTTACAAGAATTTCAGGAAGTATCAGGATTAAAATGAATATGGACAAAACAAAAGTATTAACCAAAAATATGACAAAAGAGGAGGAAAGAAGATTGGGTGTACAATCTGGCTTTATAATAAGTGAAAAAGTAAAATATCTGGGTATAGAGTTAACCACGAAAAATACAGATTTTTTTAAAAATAATTATTTGAAAGCTTGGATGAAAATTAAGAAGGATTTAAAAAATTGGGAGAATTTGAAACTCACATTGATGGGCAGAATTGCAACTGTAAAAATGATGGTACTGCCAAAGATACTATTTCTAATTCAAACATTACCTATAATTGAAAATGAACTGCCATTCAAGAAATGGAATAAGGACATCTCTAACTTTATATGGATGAGGGGAAAAACCAAGAGTAAGATTTAAAACCCTGCAAGATTCATAAGAGAGAGGAGGTTTAGTGCTTCCAAATGTATGTCTATATCATGAAGCAAGTTGTTTAATATGGATAAGAGATTGGATCCAACTTGAGGATAAAAGACTCCTACATTTAGAAGGCTCACAGAAAATTTATGGATGGCATGGATATTTATATTATAAAAAGGAAAAAGTAAATAAAGATTTCAAAAAGCATATTTTTAGAAGACCTCTTTTAAACACCTGGATAAAATATAATTATAAATTGAGGTGGAAAATTTCATCAGAAACATCTCCCCATGAGGCATTCTTTGAGAGGGAGATTGGTAATGTTAAAAAAATGGATATGATATAGAGACATTTTGGAAACTCAAGAGAATAAATTTAGAATAAAAACTCAAGAGGAAATGAACAGAGAGGGAATAAAAACTCATTGGTATTTGTACAGACAAATAAGAGAAAGGTTCCTGATAGATAATAAGATGAATAGCATAGATGCTAGACAAACTGAATTAGAGAAATTGTTACAATCCAAAAATAAGGGCTTATTGTCAAAATGTATAAATTTCTATTGAAAATAAACCAAGGAAAAGAGACAGTGAAACCAAATATGATAGCTTGGGTACAGAACATAGGTTATGCAATTGACTTATCCAAATGGGAATATACCTGGTCAAAGAGATTGAAATACACAAAAAGCCAAGACATTAAAGAAAATTACTATAAAATATTATATCGCTGGTACCTAATGCCTGACAAATTATCTAAGATGTACAAAAATAAGGAAAATACATGTTGGAAATGTCTAAGGGAGAAAGGCACTTTTTTCCACATGTGGTGGGGATGTAAAAAGGCAAAGAAATATTGGATAACTATACATAAAGAATTAGAGAAGATTTTTCAATAAAAATAGAATTAAAACCTGATTTTTTTTAAAAAAATTAAATATCATGGGAAAAATATAGAGGAAAAATATGGAAGGATTTTCTTTTACTTGATCTCAGCAGCAAGAAGCATTTATGTGCAGATTTGGGAAGAAGACAGAATTCCAGAAATAGAAGAATGGTATCTAAAAGTCCTAGAAATGGCAGAATCAGACAAACTGATAAGATGGCTATCTAAAGGGAGTATGGGAAACTATGAAGCAGAATGGGAAATGGTAGAAATATACTTGAAACAAAAATGGGGTCCTATGTCGAATTTAAAGATGGGGTTCAAAAATTGATAGATTGATAACTGATGGAGAATAATGAATGGAAAGAGAGGTGATAGAATATAATGATGTATAATTCCAGTGTAACGATGTATTAATTAGTATTTGATTTAAAGATTATTAGAAGGAAGAATGAAAGTAAAGATATCAGAGTACACAAAACGTAATACTTTTATAGCACTCAGGAGAGATAATCAAATAAATAAATGAATGGGAAACAACTGGAAAAGAGACCTAGATAGCAGTAAGAGAAGCCCATTAAAACAATGATTGAAAGAAAGAAGATGGAAAAGTTAGTGTTTTTCAATTGTAAAAGTGGAGAGAGAAAGAAGATAGTGATAGAAAAATGTTATATAGTCAAGTAGGAAGGAGAAGGTAATTGATCCTAACCATTTTGCTTTCACAATAAATCTGTGTGTAATAGAAGATTAAGAATGTAATAAAAATGGTGTATAATAGAAGTATACTTCTATTTACATTTATGTTTAGTTTATTGCAGACAGAAATATGTGAAAATATATAAACATATATGTATAAATGTATGTTGGATGTATGAAGTGAATGTGACAATGTATGTTAATGTTTTAATGTTTATTTCTAATGAAACTCTAAAAATCCTTCGTTAAGCTGGTAAAAGTAGAATAAGTCAATATTGTACTAAAGGAATTAAGGATGTATGAATTATTAAGATTGCACACTATTATATTAATTGATGAATTTGGATAGTTTGTTTGGACATAGTGGTCAATCGGGTCAAGTAAGAGAGTAAAATAGATCAGTATGAAGTTCAAGAAGTCACTTTGTGCTACACTTTATAATTAGTCATAGTTATATGTCATTCTTGTAGATGTTGAATACATGATTGTAATATCTGTCATTTGGTGTTATATGTAGTGTGAATGGGTTGTTAATTGTCAATTGTTGATTATTTTTATCGTTGTATTGTAATTGTTTTATTAAATTCTTAATAAAGCTTTTTCCACAAAAAAGAAAAAGAAAAAGAAAAAGAAAAAAGAAAGTGTCTGTCTCCATTCTTCTTTAATTATGTCCCTGGCTTCAGACCATAGTTCTTCTGGTTCTCAGTCTATTATGCTAAGTAATGCAAATCTGTTCCTTATATTGTCAATAAATTCTGTGGAGATACTGAGATCATATTTTGGTATGATAACTGTTTTTGTTTTCTTATTGAGTTTTATTCTTATTTGTGATATGAGTAATTCATGATCTATACCACAGTCAGCACCTGGTCTATTCTTGGCTACATGTATGGAGCTTTGCCATCTCTTACATCCAATTATATAATCTATTTGGTTTTTGTGTTGGCCATCTGGTGATGTCCATGTGTATAGCCTTTTTTCCTTTTCAGAAGCCACTTTGAAACAGTGTTAATGGGCCAGATTAGGGCCACCCATGTGTGGCTGCCATGGCTCTGGGGTGATCAGTCTTGAGGTGGCCCTGTTCTGCTTTTTTGGTGATCTGTTTCACCCCCGCCCCCCTAATTCAAATCCCCATTCAGTCATGGAAACCTGTAGAGGCCCAATCCACAATGTAGAACTAATTGAGTTTGAGTCCGCTTTAACTGCCCTGGTTCAATGCTAGGGAATCCTGGGAATTGTTGTTTATTGTGGCATCAGAGCTCTCTGACAAAGAAGATTAAATGTCTCACAAAACTACAAATCCCACCATTCCAAAGCATTAAGCCAGGCCAGTTAAAGCAGTCTCAAACTGGATTATTTCTGCAATGTGTTTTGGAACTATGTTACTTCGGGCAAGTCATGTTCTGTCAGTCTCAAAGGAAGGAAATGGCAAACCTTCTCTGAAGAAATCTGGCCAAAAAAATTCCTTTAGATATGGTTGCCATAAGCTGAATTTGACTTGAAGACACATAGCAACATATCTCCACAGGATCATTGGAAGACAATTTCAGAAACATTCTAGTAACTTTAACCTCCTTCAGAAAATAATGCATAAAACAAAAATTTCTCCCACACATTCACAAGCAAGATAGAACATATATAACCTGTGACCAGGTTCTAGACTATCTGATGAACTATATTCTCCCATACAAGTCTGTTCATGCTCTGAGATATTCAAGGGAGCCCTTTCATCAGTTCTACCACACTGGTACAAAAATTTAGGTGGGACATAAGGGAAAGGCTTTTTGTGTGTCTATATTTAGATTAAGGAGGCTTGCAAAGGAGGCCATGCTGGCACCTTTCCTGTTCTTAAAGATCCTTTTATTCAGGTGGGCTTTTTGCAACTGATTGGGTGTATTAAAAGAACTGATGTGTATTTAAACATGTTTTTAAATTCCATAGTGTTTGAATATTAGGATATGTTCAGTTATGTTTTAACATTATATTTTTAGCCTGTTTTTATCAGTACCTTTTTTATATGTACAAGTTTTTAATTTTGTTGTAAAATACCTGAAATCCCAGTTCTGGGAGACAACCAGGTTATAAGTTATAGAGAAAGAGACAGAGAGAAAGAAAGATGCAAAGATATCTTGAATTCAGTGATCCTTAGAAACAATTGAATTTGGTAAATGTAGCCAACATGTGGCCAACTTCTGGCTTTGCAACAATCTGTGGCCCACAGCAGCCTACCGGAGACCAAAACCCTCCCCTCCACAGCTCAGGTGACAAGTTGAGCTCTCCAGTGAAGCCCATTGTTCTGGTGCTGCTATTAGCAGTGGTATGATAGTGGTATGACAGTCAAGATTATGGAGTGGGAATGTGATTGGGAAGTGGGGCTATCCCACTTGCAGAAATTCTGTAGCATTTAGAATCACTGTTTCTGTTCTGCTAATAGTGGCAGGGTTTCTTGGATGTCACTCATTCAGAGTGTCACCATAAATCAAAGACTAAGGTGACTTGATGGCAGTTAGCTACAACAAATGGTGGCAGCAAAACAATAATCTCTATCATGATTTCTGGGGTGTGGTGCCACCCCCTCCTCCCAGTGACCGGATGCAGTGATCCTAATAAAGGTCAGCAGGAAAAAGATTTAGCTTCTTTCTCCACAAAAGTGGTCAGGATCACTGTTTTCAAGCTGAAAATGGGAATAGGGAAACACCATTTCTGATTAAGAGTGCTAGATTTTGGGGTTGAGTGTCTTTAACTTCTGATCAAGATCATTGGGAATGTAGGTAAGATTAAAACCTTCAACTCCAGCAGCTCTAGTGTACATGTGCCAGTGTGTGTGCAAGAAGCCTTACTAATTTGTATATGTCCAGCTGCTCTCCAATCAACACATTTTCTCACCTCTCATCTATAGGATTGCCACTTAATGCCTTTACGGCCTGGAAGGCACACTTGACATGAAATTAATATGCATGCCTCTGAAACAGGATCTCCACAAGATGATTTTGCTACTTTATTGTTTGGACTGCCAGAACTTTTTGTTCACATATATATTTGAAATCTGCAGGGTTTGTAACTATCATTATGCTTGCTTTTCAGCCTGTTTTAGCACATGAACATGAGCACTGATTTTCATGTGTACAACTAGCCACATACACATATACAAACACAAAGAAAATAATACTCCCCACTCTCTCTATATCTATCAGAAACAAACAAACAAACAAACAAACAAAAAAGCTGGATTAGTTTTAAGTTGCATAAACCTAATAAAGCCTGTCTGCCAAAATTATGAAATTAAAGTTCAATTGTTGTCAGACTACCTATATTTGTAATCCATGCTTTTTAGCTTTTCTTTTCATATTCACATGTGGGAATTATACAGTTTGGGGCATTTGAGCAGCTGTATTTGTATGGATCATTCCTCTGGAAGAAAGAAATACACAGCTTATAAATTAGCAGCTGTGAATGGCCCATAAAATAGGATGGAGTTGCAGTTATTATACAAAGATTTTATTTTCCCATTTCTCTAAGTGGGAAAACGTCTCTGTGTACCCCAAAGGCAAAACTATAATGCTTTCTTCTCCTGATAGTGTCTAGGAAAAAAGGCAAAAAGAGAAAATTCCTTTCAAATGTGGAAATTAGACATAGCAGGCTTTATGCCAAAAACCAAGAGCAGAACACAGAGAATTAACAGATGCATCACAGAATAACTGCTTTTTACACAATGCTTCATATAAACCATTATGGGGGGGGGGATGTATGTATAGCTCCAAATCAAATACGTTTTTGCATATTTCAACTTGTTTGACCTTGGAAATATAAAATAAACATACAGCTTATAGGTTTATACTTTGGACTGATATTTAGGGGAGAGTAAACCATGGATGAGAACTTGTACGGAGAAGGAAAAGCACAATAAAGGCTAGAAGGCTAAGTATAAAAGAAAGAGAGGTTGCAGAGGAAGTGGGGCATGACTGTACCTTGCAGAACAGTTTTTGCTTATTTGCATTAAACAGCTTTGTAACCAAGCTGTTTAATAATGAATTGAATGAGTCTAATTCAGACTGATTTGTACTGACTCCAGAACATACATAATTGGCTCAGTTTGGTTCCAAAATGCAATGGAACAATGCAAAGTGTTTCAGTCAGATCTGAAGATCTGGTGTCAAAATTATAAGAGAGAAAAAGCTAGACAGTGTGTTTTCAGCATGGCCATATAAGGAAAACACTAAAGTGATGGTGATGACATGAATGTACATGCACTGAATCCACTGCATCCACACTAAAGAAATAATACAGTTTGATACCTCTTTAACTTCTATGGCTCCATCCTACAGAATCCTGGGATTTGTAGTTTTGTGAGGCACCAGCACTCTTGGTCAGAGAAGGTTGAAGACCTTGTTAAACTACAAATCCCAGGATTCTATAGTTTGGAGCTATAGCACTTAGAATGGTATCAGACTGCATTATTTCTACAGGCAAAGCAGATGGGTGGCAAGGAGTGGCTCTGGCCACTCCAGCTACAACTGGGCCATAATCAGCCTGGGACTACAGTAACCGCATGGCCTACTCCCAAAGTGAGCCACTGCCACACTCCCAAACAGTCCCTGTAGTAGTGTGAAGCCACTTCTTTTGGCCTGTCTGTTTCACGCCTAACTTATTCCATAGTCAGGGACGGAAAAAGTGTGGCCCACTGGCTACATGTGGCCCCAGGACTAATTTTCTGGCCCCAACCCACTGGATCTTTTCTTTAAAATGCTTTTTAAGCATCTATGGGCCAAAGAGTGCACAGGTTTGCTACATTTGGTCCACCAGGCTGTTTCAGGACTAGGAGGCAGCTTTTTGAACAGGAGAGAATCCAAAATTTGACCCCAATATAGTTATTTCCTGTACAAGAAAGGCCTTCCCTATGCCTAAAATGGCTCAGAAAAAGCCACAAACATGGTGAAATTGTCTTCATATTGTCTAGAATGCTTTGGGAGGTTTGGGCCTCGGCAGATGGCTTATTGAGCCGTCTCTGAGGCAAGGAAGAGGAGGGGCAGCCGGCGCCCCTTCCTCTTCCCGAGGTCGTCCTCGGAGCCGCCGGCCCTCCGCACGCCCTCGTCTGCTTCCCCCCTTTGAGAGGTAAAAATCATTATTGCTGGCCTCTATGTTTCTAGAGGTGGGGGGCAGAACAACCCTCAATTGCTGCTAGTGCTAATGGAGTTAGTTTAGCCAAGATACAGAAAAGGGCTTTGTCCTTCGTGCTGCCCACTGTTTGGAATAATCTCCCCATTGAAATTGGTAGGGTTGCCAAAGTAGAATGTTTCTGCTACTAACTGAAAACTTGTTGTCTTAAGCCTTTACTTGATAGCATATTTGGTAAGTTAGCCTCAGTGAAGCAAAATGAAAACATCACGCAAACTCACAGACACAGAGTCAAGTTTAGTTTTAACTAAAATCTGTCAACAAATATGGAAAACAAAGCAGTGGCCCACAGACTGGTAGTGATCAATATACATCCTCAGCTACAAAAAAGGAGACATAAAATACTGCAGCAATTACAGAACCATTGCATTAATTTCCCATGCAAGCAAAGTCATGCATAAAATTCTGCAGCAAAGATTCTTACCATAAACGGAGCAAGAAGTCCCTGAGAGGTAAGCTGGATTCAGAAAAGGAAGAGGCACTAGGGATGGCATTGCAAACATATGTTAGATAATGGGGCACACCAGAGGATTCCAAAAGAATGTGTTTTAGTGACTACAGCAAAGCCTTTGACTGCATGGATCGTGAAAAGCTATGGCTTGCTCTTAGAGGAATGGGGATGCCACAACATCTGATTGTCATTATTATTATTGTTGTTATTGTTATTATTATTATCCCACCCCTCATGATGTGTAACTTGTACTCAGGACAAGAGGTGGCTGTCAGAATAGAATACAGAAAAATAGAATGGTTCCCAATCAGCAAAGGGGTTAGGCAAGACTACATACTATCAGCCAATTTATTCATCCTATATACAGAAAACATTGCATACAGAGCCGATTTAGACTCAGAGGCAGGAGGAGGGAAGATTAACAATTTAAACATCAATGATCTAAGATATGAAGATGACACAATACTACTAGCAGAAACAAGCTAAGACCTGGAGTAATTACTGAAGAAAATCAAAGAGGACAACATCAAGGTTGGATTAATGCTGAACATGAGAAAACAAAACAAAAATAATGACCACATAAGATCTACAAGAATTTGTTCTAGACAACAAGAAAATTGAAATAGACAAATAGTTACCATATCTTGGTTAAAATATTGATCAGAATGGAGAAAACAGTCAGGAAATCAGGAGAAGACTAGAATTGGGAAGGGCTGCTTTGAAAGAACCAGATAAGATCATTAAATGTAAAGGCATAACTCTGAACACTAAACTGAGGATCATACAACCTTTCCCATCACCATGTCTGGATGCAAAATGCAACAGGAAAAGAAAATCGACTCATTTGAGATGTGCTGGAGAAGAGTACTGAAAATACCATGTATGGCCAAGAAGACAAACAAATGGCTTCTAGAACAGATCCAGCCTGATTTGCCTCCAGATGCTTTCGTACTGGCCACATCCTGAGGAAAAATGAATAATTTAAAAAGACAAGGTAAGGTGGAAGGCATCAAAAAGAGAAGATTGCATGCTAGATGGATAGACTCAGTAAGGAAGAACATGGGCCTGAACCTGTAGGCCCTGAGCAGAGAGGTTGAGGACAGGGGGTCTTGGAGCTGTCTCATCCATAGGGTCGCCATGAATTCAGGTCAACTCAAGAGAAGCAAACAACAGCAAAGCCTCAGTGACCTTCAAAAATGAATAAAATAAAATAATGCAACATATAATCATACCACTCTGCAAATATTTTGACCATTTTTTTTTATGTGAGATTTCATTTCTAATTATTTTTTCATAGGAGGAAAGTGGATTCCAAACATGTAGTGCCACTGTAAGTAATGTCCTGGATCATCTACCTATTCTTTCCTGATATATTAACCACGTTTTAAAAGATATTAATAGTATTTCACAAGTGTTCATAATAAATTAACAAAACATTTATATTTGATCTTGTGTGAGTTGATTGCTTCTTGTAAACAGCTTGAGTAAGATATCTAATGCCTGGTTTAAGACAAAACCAATACACTCATTTGTCCATCATAAAATTCACTATGTTTTAGTAATTCAGTGTGCTATCAATTTTTGTACTCAAACACAGTCAGTTTTACTTTTTAGGATCCTGTATAAGCACTTAAAATCAATTTTATTCACCAAGCTAAACACAATAATGTTCATATCAGACCCTTAAATTAATCCATCACTGCTTCATCAACCTTTCATTTTTTTATATCAAAGAGAGAAAGATTAGAAGAAACACTACTCTAAGTTTATTCTATGAATTATCTTTCCCCACAAATAATTACTTGCTGAGTACAATTAAGCAGGAAGGAAGAGATGCACTCTCTTTTGAGGTGAGTATGGAGGGAGGGGAATATATGTTGGTAATCCTTCATTTTCTGCCAGAATTAATCGAGACAGTTTTGAAACAGCTCTAATCACTGCCAACGTGGGGGGGGGGGGGGAGGAATAAAGTAATCCAAACAGAGAGAACAAATAAGCAGCTCTTCATCAATCAGTGTCAGACCTCAAGCAATTATTTTACTGAAGTCTTTCCTGGCCTGCAGTGAAACTTGTTTATTATTTGTCAGCAAAACTCCCTTCATTTTGGGTATAGAAATGGGGAGGTGGTGGTGGAGATGTAGCATTAGCCAATCTTGGCATTAAATTGTAAAATCATACAGGCTTTGAAAAGGCTAAACTCCACTAATTTATTCAAAAGAACTAGTTGTATGAATCTTGTATAACTCAATGGTGGAAAATAGTCTTCATGATAGCTTTCCCCCCATTTGACATTGAGGGGAAAAAGGGCATCGGATTCAGATAAATCCCTAAAACTGATGCAAAATTGCTTACCTTTGGAGCAGTTTTGCTGCTTTCTGGGGAGAAACGGGCTTCCCTTTAAAGCTAGCAAGAACCAAGCTGGATTCTGGTAAGCTACATAAGGAATTCAGGATCTGGAAAAGCAGAGGAGGTGGGATAAGGAAGGAAGAAAATAAGTTTGAATGAATGACATTTTGAAATCATAGGTCATGTTTTATTAGTAGTTATACAATCAGTAGTTATCCAATCAGCTTTGGCATGGTGCTTTGGAGAGAGACTGTGACCTATAGGCTAAAATCCAATGTTAATCCCAATTGAAATTTGTTGTTATTAACGGCCCTCGAGTCAATCTCAACTCATGGTGACCCTATGGATGAAACATCTCCAAGACCCTCTGTCCTCCACTGCTCTGCTTAATTCTTGCAACCCAATATCTGTGGCCTCCTTAATAGAGTCCATCCATCTGGCATGTGGCCTTCCTCTCTTCCTGCTTCACCTTTCCCAGCATTATTGTCTTTTCCTTCCTTCTCATGAGGTGTCCAAAGTACGACAGCCTCGGTTCTGTCATCTTGGCTTCCAGGGAGGTTTCCGGCTTGATCTGCTCTAGGAACCCCCCCCCCTTTTTTTTTTTTTTTGTCTTTTTGGCTGTCCATGGGATCCTTAGCACTCTTCTCCAGCACCACATCTCAAAGGAATTGATTTTCTTCTTATCATCTTTGTTAACTGTCCAGCTCTCACATCCATACATGGTAATAGGGAATACAATTGCTTGTATGATTCTAAGTTTTGTGCTGAGTTGTATATCTTTGCATTTTAGAATCTTTTCTAATTTTTTTCATAACCACCCTCCTCATTCTTAATCTGCTTCTGATTTCCTGACTTCAGTCCCCATTTCTAAAAATGTTTGATCCCAGGTATGGGATCTTTTACTATTACTATTTCTATTTCTTCATTGTCTACATTGAACTTGTGAAGGTTCTCAGTGGTCATTATTTTGTGGGGTTTTTTTTGTTTTTTGTTTTGTTCAACATTAAGACTGCCTTAGCACTTTCTTCTTTGATCTTCCTTAGTAGTTGTTCCAGGTCTGTGAGGTTTTCTGCTAGTACTATGGTATCATCTGCATATTTTAGATTGTTGATTTGTTGTTCACTATTTCTCTCATTGTAGTTTCCACCTCACCTCAGTTTTTAGAATTTGGGGTTCATCTTCATATGGCTCTTCATTTCATGTGTCCTTCATTTTGTCATCTCTTTTGTATAATTCTTCTGTGTATTGCATCCAACATCTTTTTATTCCTTCCTGGTCTTGAATTATGTTATTTTTATTGTCATAACCAGTCCTTGGTTTGAATTTTCCTTTGATTTCCTCGATCTCGTGAAACAGATCTCTTGTTCTTCCCTTTTTGTTGTTAGATTCATTGAAACTAATGAAACCTGTTTTTCACTACTGTACAAATCCCATTGATTCTGATCAGAATGATCTAATGGGATTAAAACTTGATTTAGCACCATGATTCCAGCTTCTGCCCTTGTAGTTCAAGGCAAGAAGATAGATAAGATATGGAACCAAGTTTTGGGCTGAACTTAAAAGAGTTATGAGTGCATGTTTTGTTATTTGTGGTTCACTTTAATTCCTCTAACCTTTAGGATGTGGTTGGGTAGAAGGATGGAATCATGGAATGACAATTTTCCCCAATGTGTCACTATTTTAAAATTATTAAACTGATTTTCAAGAATCTTCAGTCCCTAACTCCTGCACTCATTAATTTTAATCTCTACAGCTTTCTTCCCTTTGGACATGTTTATGATATGAACTATTTTCATGTAAATTGCTGTCACCTCAAAAAGAAGTACCACAACACTGTACCAGAACAGGCAGTGAAAGGACATAGAAGGGAAAGGAAAAAGCCCTTGCACTATAGCAGATCATCATGCAGCCAGGTTGTGGCAACCAGTATCTTGTACATTGGTGGTGTGCCATATAACATAGGCCTGAAACACACGGGCCAAATAAAATGCCTTCTGGGCACTTTGGGGGCATGATGTTCAAATGGCACATGCCCCCAAACTGCCCAGAATTTGCTCTGAGTCCACCTTAAGGTGGCCCAAATCTGGCCCAAAAAGGAGCAGCAAAAAGCTGCTTCTGCCAGCAGCCTGTTTAGGACCACAGCAGCAGCTGGCTTTGGGACTGCAGTGTCCGGTCACTACAGTCCCAGAGCAATTGGGGCCAGAGCAGTCTCTGGGTTCTCTTTTTGCTCTATCTGCTTCACCCTATAGATGATGATGATGATATGAAAAGAGTAATCCACTGTATTAACTCTGTAGCCAGTTTCAGAAATGTCATGGTTTTGTGCAATGTGGAGTATAATATGTTATCTCTTCCACCAGTTACAATAGGTAAGTCACTGCCAACATATATCCAATATAATTTGATATTTTGCCAGATCAAGAGCAAATAGTTCAGCACTACCTACAGCTAGAAAAATGTTCTGAGAACCAGAAAATTCAACTGGTAATTACAACTTCTTTGTTTTCAGATAATGAACACTAAACTATTTGCATAACAGCTGCACAGCTCGGAGGGTTTGAACACTAAAACAAGTAGTTTTGAATTCCATAACATTTGCAATGGAAACAATTGGTGATGTTAGTTGCTCTGAAATATTAACACAAAGGAGATATACTTGCTTGCCATTTTCCATTAATGTTTTATTAGAAGCTGTCTAGAGGTGAACAAGTTAATCATTTTGTTTTTAAGAAATACCCCAATAAATTAATTTTCATGCCTGTCCTCATTAATAAGCAAATGACACAAAGGGCCTGAACAGACTGCCAGAAATAATTCAGTTTGAGACCACTTTAATTGTCCTGGCTCAGTGCTAGGTAATCATGGGAATTGTAGTTTTTTCTGAGACATTGAGCCTTCTCTGTGAGAGAGCTCTGGTGCCACAATAAACCACAGTTCCCATGATTCCCTAGCACTGAGCCAGGGCAGTTAAAGTGGTCTCAAGCTGGATTACTTCTGGAAGTCTGTTCAGGCTCATACTTCTTTTTAAAATGTGTCTGTTTATTTTCATTATGTGGATGCAAATGTAAGTGATTTTTAGCCATCTGCCATTCTATAGATTGGAGAGTGAATGGATGTGAGATGATCATAACAATTTAGTTAATAAAATGTTGTCATTTGTTACCTGAAAAAAATCACTGCAGTTAGAACTGTAGGTTTTGCTCAACATTCAGCTGTGCTGCACTTCTGTTGTCTAGTCCTACACTGCAGGTTTATATTGTGCTCCTAACTTCGTTTTTTAAAAATTGGCAGCTTGACATGATTTCATGTATATTCTATATCTGAATCTGGTAGGATGTGTGTAAACATGTTGCTTGATGAGGTTTACACAAACTAGAAACATTGCTTAGATGAAACCAGATTGTTTGAACAAGCAGAGAAAGGTACATGGTAGAGACATGAGGCCCTGACTCAAGAGCAGCCAAGATATACTGAAATATGTATTGGGAACACAAATACCAGAAGAGCATATACTGGTGTATATTCAAAAATACATTAGTGTCCATTGGCTATGTTGAGAACCATAACTATTGAACAGCTGAATAGTGTATCTTTTCTTTGTTATATATTTTGAGAGGTGGGGTTCCAGTACCAATTGATTTTTAAAGATTTTTTAAAAATTATTGAATATATACCCTTGGATATATGTTAACAAAAAGGGTTTTTTATGGCCGCATTAAACATGATAATGAAATTAAAGCTTTTAATATATAAGAACATGATTAATTACGATATCACTTGTTTATGATAATATTGACTATTTGTTTTTACCTACATCCATCCATATTAACCTAACAATTTACAGTAGCTAACAGACTGCCATCTATCCTGACAATGACCTATTTATCAAAGTTATTTATTACTATGTCTCGAGAAATAATAATTGCTCATTTCTTTCTTGGATCTATTACCATCCCTTAAAATGTTTAAATAGAGTTTTCCTTTTAAAATGTTCTTCCAAATAGTGTTTTTTTTAAATAAAGGTTCTGCCAAGGCTAGAGTTCCTATTAGTGTGAAAGAAAAGGTACCAGTCATCTCTGTACTATTGACTTTACTAAGTGCATGTGCTATCAATGGCAAATATAACTGAAAGTTGAGGTAATACTGAGTGTAAAGTATATCCATGTGAAAATCTGTGGAAAGTCAGTGTGGCAACCCCCAGCCCTAAAATGCTCAATTCATCAAAACAGAAAGATATTTGTATGCTCAACCTCTATTAAGCATTTTAAACTTATTTGTCTTTATTTTTGCATATGCTTCAAAAATATTGAAGCCAAAGTGCTTTTTGGTGGGTGGGGGAATTTGAATTTTTTGTGATTATTTTTTGATTGCTGGCACTAGGAGTTGAAGGTCACTTTAATAATTGCAGTATATTATTATTATTATTGCTGCCACTGCTGTTAGTTTCTGTCCCTTCTTTTTCCCAGATTGGGACTCAAAGTGGCTTACAGTAATTTTTTAAAAAATTGTTAAAAATCCACAAATTACAAAAGTTGAAAAGCAATTAAACAATCCAGAAAAAAGTAAAACCAGGTGAAAACAGATATATTAAAACACAAACACTAACACCAGCTCAACAACTGGCAATATGGCAATACAAGATGGGCATCCTGTAAGATGGACAATATAAGATGCACTGTGTAAAACATAATATAATCACTCATCAAATGCCTATTCAAATAGAAAAAGCCTTTCTTTGTCTGCAAAAAGAAAGTAGTGAGGGTGCCAGTCTAACTTCTCTGGGAAGAGACTTCCAGAGCTTGGGAGCAGCCACTGGAAAGATTCTCTCCTGTGTTTCCCCCAAATGTACCTGTGAAGGACAGAGAGAAGGGCCTCCCCAGAAGATCTAAGAGCATGGACTGGTTTGTAAGGGAGAATACAGTCCTTCAAATAACCTGGATCTGAGTTATGTTGAGCTTTAACAGTCATAGCCATCACTGGGGGACAGAATCAGATCCTGAAGAAACCCACAGGCCAATGGCCAAGGGGTTGAACAGGAGTCCCCCAGCACCATCTTCTGAATTTGCCCCTCCAGGAAGGAACAAATCCACTGTAAAGCAGTGCCCTCAGATCCCATTCCAGCAAGCCAACCCAGAAAGATACCATGGTCAATGGTACTGAAACATGCTGAGAGGTCCAGTAGAATCAACAGGGACACACTCTCTGTCTAGCTCCTAGCATAGATCATTTACCAATGTGACCAAAGCCATCTCTGTCCCATAACCAACCTGAAGCCAAATTGAAATGGATAGAATGATAGCAACCAGGAAGATCATTAGATCATTCTGTGAAGACTAAATGCCCTGCCAAATTATTGTGGAAGAAGCAGTAATAATTCCTTTTAATGAAGATAATGACATGGCTTGCAAATTAGGGAATGCAAGGGATGGGCAGTCTAATAGCAATAGCAATAGCAAATACATTTCTATACTGCTTATCAGTGAACTAAGCACTCCCTAAGTGGTTTACAATGCGTAAACTAATTGAATTAAAAAAACAACCTGGGTACTCTTTTTAGGAAAGATGCAAGGTGAGCTCCTGGATCGAACTCACAACCTTGTGGCTGCAGTACAGGTATTTAACCACTGCACCACTGGAGCTCCTTATTTTACTCTTAGTCCAGATTAATAAATTCTAATTTCAGCAAAGTATGCTTGAGAGGAGTAGACTTAATGATATTTTTCAAATAAATGTCTTACCCTTACAACCTCAAGATTGACATGTGTCCTTAAACCTATCTTCCTGATTTGACAAATTTAATATTAACCACTATGCTGACTTCTGAGTATAAACTATAGAACCTACTACTGCCAGCAGTCCTTTCACCCTATACAGTTATATCACTATGATTCCAATTTAACTGTTATGGTTTCATTCTATAGCATCCCAGGATTTGCAGTTAAGGAGTTATACCTAGAATTATCAAGCAGAGTACTCTGGTGTCCTTCCAAACTAGAAACGTCAGGATTCTATAAGTTGTAATCATGGCAGTTAAAGTGGAATAATCATGATATAATTCTGTAGTGTGAAAGGGTTTCCAGCCTATGACCATACTGGTGGGATGTGTTCATCAAACTCTCCATTTAAAATATGACAACAGTGACTTTATTATAATAAGTGACTGTTATTCTAATAACAGTCATGTGTTGCATGCCATTGAGGGTTATTATGGTCAAAATCAAAAACAGAAAGAATTTTTTTGATTGTCTATGCAACATCAGCTTTGGAAGCTACCCCATTTATTTGACTCCAGTCTGTTATTTAGACCTATCACCAGAAGGTATTATCAAATATGCATATGTAAAAGCATGTGCTCACATGGCAAGTATGGGCAACCACTGTCAGCTCAAGGACTCAATTAAATGTTAAAGAGCTTCCAAAAGTACCATTCCAGTGGTGGGTGGGATCAAAATCTAAAGGATGGAACCAAAAAGGACAGCCTATTTTTGCTTATTGTCAGTAATGAACATTGGGAAAGGAGTTTCAACCTTTTAAGAGAGTGGGAACATTCAAAAGCTGGGAAGTAGTCAAAATATGGTGTCATGTGAAAGGAAGTATCACCCTTTGAGAAACCCCAGTGTAAAGTGATCCTTAGATTTTTAAAGAAAAGAAAGGTAGCACCAGAGATCAACAGTTGCTCCATCACCATGCTCACAATGTGATCAAAGTGAATCTAGAAACTACAGCATTGTTTATATGAAGTGACTATCTTACAGCAATTTATTAGCAGATTTATTATTACATTAACATTTATGTTGTTAGAAACAGAAGTGCTATGCACAATAGACTCTTCTCTTTAAAAAAGCTCCTTGTTTAAAGCAGAATCATTTAAATTCTGGATTTACCAATTTGTTTAAATCAAAGTTAGGGTATCTTTTATATCCCAATAAAATGACCCTGCACCTCTAATGAATTAATAAGGAGCATAACTTCTTTGTGATTCTTGACCTCAGAAATAAAATTGCTTGTAAATACCAATTCATGGTGTTTATTATACAGGGATGGTTTGCCCTCAGCAATATTGCATTGTCTCATGTTGCAAAGATCTGCATGCTTATTAAATGTAATGCACCATAATTCATATGTAATGACCCAATTGAGATTTTAATGCAATATGAATTTTCAAAATGTTTTGCCATTCTGCCATCTCTGGCTAGTGGAGGAACATGGTGACAGAGATATCACAGTTCTCCTCCTGTCCTGTTTCTTTGTCATAAAAGCATTGCATCCTGTTGTTTAGGATACCAAGGAATTGGGGAGCAGATTAATTTTGCTAAGCTTCTGTCTACATTCAAGTACCAAGCACCATCAGAAATGCAGTGGATTGGCTGGAAATAAGGGCTTAATTTGTGGCTCTGGATGACAAAATTTCAGCCCAGATTTTCAGAAGTATTAAATCAGACCTACTCAGAGAAACCTGCCATGAGGTAGAAGGGGAAAAGGCTGCTAAGGATACAAAACAAAATGGAAGCACGCAGGCTTAAACCACAGGCCACAATTTCCTTGAAGTAAAATGACACATATGTACAGGTATCTAGCTGAAGGAGCATGTTTTCTCATACATTCCTGTCTGATTGATAAGATCAGCTTTGTCTAGCTGCCACAGTCCAAAACAATGTGATAAACGGCTATCAGAAAAGAAGCTTAGTGTCCCCTCCTTTAATTTTATGGAATACCTTGCCAAGAAAGAGGCAACTGACATCCTCACTAGTTGCATTTTAAGTTAGGCTAAGACTTTCCTCTTTTGACAGGTATTCAGGCCCTGATATGTTTATCTACTTTTCCTTTTATTGCTATGTGTTTTACTGTTAACTCTTGACATTCTTGTTTTAACATATCAGTGCTATTTGGATTGGTTTATTTGCTTTTATTTCAAAATGTCTGATTTTATTGATTGCTTTTTTATAATATTGATAAGCCACCTTGAGAGCCATTCCCAGTAGGGAAGTATGCAAAATGTTTATATGGATAATGAAGAATGACCATTGTTTAGAAATTTGCACATTCAAACACTATCCATGCATTCAGCCTGTTAGGATTGGGTTCCAAGGAAAAATGTACATTGTGGAATAGTGCAGCAGCCATAATGACACAGCATTTGGCCACAGCTGAGTCATGCAACCTCATGCTGATGTCACAGGACATGACAACATGGAGGTAGTCACCTGGTGCTGGAAAGCACAGAAACTGCTGCAAAACTGCAGTGTCACTCAGGTGAGTGACAGGTGTCCAGCAGGAAGAGCAGGGCCAGGAAGCCATGTGGAGTACAGGCTATATAAGGCACAAACCTCTGGACACACATGTGGTGTGTGGACTGTGGGTCGAGTTTGTAGTGTTGTTGGATCATGCTGTACATATCTGTATATAGAGCAACAAAGATTAAAGCCTCATTCGTGAGACGTCTGGCTGTAGTGTCTCTGTGCTCTATCTGGAAGGAGAGAGGAGTTTTGCCAGCTGACAAGCAGCCTGCTTCATCAGAGAAGTCTGGATCCTGGTGCTTCATGTTACGTGGTCTCCACACGCTGTGTTACCATGTGTATGAAAGACCTATATTTGCACATCAAGGTACACACATAGAGTTCTACCAAAGGTGGGCCAACTGTGCAGATGGTGAGCAGCTACAACATTCTTAACGTTTTCAGCTGATAAAATATGTCCCCCTCCAAAAAAAGTTTAGAATTTGTAACTCTGTGGTCTTTCTTTTAGATTTTCTTAACATTTTGTTTTCACTGACATTTTTAAATCATAACAGGGCAAAACAAAAGAAAAGCAATACAAAAACCAAAGGGAAATATGGATCTGTACTATTTGGATCAGCTTGTACATGGAAGATGTGTTAGGTTTCATATCCCCTCACAGGTCTTTAATGTTAGATCAAATAGTTACTATTTCACTCCTGTGGGCCTCATTTAAAATGTGTTCTGAACTGAAGTCATTACAGGCATCTCTCAAGATAATTATCAAGAAACAACACCAAAATAGAACTTACAATGCTTAAACTGTTTTGCTATGCTTTCCCCCCCCTTTTTAGCAAAGAAAATCTCTTCCTTGTTGTCTTTTCTCATCCTCCACTCCTTGCCCATCTTCTGGTTGAGAAACTACATTTCATCTAAACATTTCTGAATGAACAATCACATGGGGATGTTTGCCAGAACAGTTTTACTGGAAGGAACTTACTTGCTCATATGTCTTGCAAAATCTTTCCCAGTGAAATGTATCCCAAACGCAAAGAAACAAATGGCAAGAAACTATCATAGAACATTAGGGTTGTGATAGACCAGGGGTAGGCAACCTTTCCCCTTTAAGGGCCGAGGGACTTCAGCTCCCAGAATCCCAGGAGCTATTGGCCAACATGGGACTATTGGCCAACATGGCTGAGGCTTCTGGGAGCTGAAGTCCCTCGGCCCTTAAAGGAGAAAGGTTGCCTACCCCTGTGATAGACAATGTCAGATATTGCTAAATGAAAATGCTAAAGCTTCCATTAAGGGAAATAAAAGTTTAAAAGCAGATTAATCTTGAGTTGTTGAAGGACAGTTAGTAGCCATTAATTTACACCTACACTACTTCACTTCTGAAGCTTGGCATTATTGATTTCAAGGGGAGGAGTGCAATGAATGAATTCATTCAGTGAGAATAAGGATATCATTAGAAATGATAACTCTAGCAGACATAAAAGAAAAACTAGGAATTACTACTAATGAAAAACTGGTTGGCAACGAAAGAGGTCATGAACAATCTCATCTCTTCATGTATACTTACTAGCAAAGGCTAATGAACTGATAACTAAACTGATATTTGAATTGGGGACTTTCTGGTGGATTGTTGTTACTTTTAGATATTTCTTGCTTTTGGAAAGAGGCAGAGTGATATGGTTTGATTGTTGGACTGGAAACCAGTCATAGTTTGAATCCCCACTCAGTATGGAAATCTACTGGGTGACTTTATGCAAGTCACACTTTCTCAGTCTCTGAGGGAGGCAAGGCAAATGTAAACACCCTTCTGAACAAATCTTGCTGAGAAACCCCCATAATACATTCACCTTAGTGTTACCATAAGTAAAAAAAAAATGATTTGAAGGTGCACAACAACAAAGTTATTGCTTTTAACAACTATTCACACCTTCCTCAGTTTGGTACTCTCTAGATATGGTTGACTATTCATGGATGTGCTATGCTATTCAGGATTGTCTTATGAATTGTGTGTTGTTGCCAGTATAGTGTAATGCAGGGGTAGGCAACCTTTTTGAGCCGGGGGCTGGGTTGCTGTCCCTCAGACAATTGGGGGGCCAAAGCATAAAAATAAATAAATAAAAATAATTAAAAAATAAAAATTAAAAAAAATGCATGTACATTCTCTCAGCCCCAGAAAAGCCATGGCAAAACCCCTGTGGAGATTTTGCCAAGAAAACCCCAAGAACAAGTAATAACAACAGTAATCAATATCATCATGGCGGGGGGCGGTGGCGGCAGGACCGGCCTGGGGCCGGTCCAAAGGCCTTGCGGGGCCGCATCCGGCCCCCGGGCCTTAGGCTGCCTACCCCTGGTGTAATGTTTGGAGTGTTTTATATTTCTAAGTTCCAGATGCCAGGCAGCCATATAATTCACCTGGGCCAATCATTCTCTTTTAGCTTGACCTACCTGATAGGATTATTTTCAAAACAAAGATGAGGCATAATAGCATGATATATGTCACTATGAGCTTACTGGAAAAAGATGAGATAAAAATGTAACTTAGTAATAATTAATCAATACTCCTTGCATGTATTATTTAAAATTAATAATCGTTATATTATTGTTATATTGTTTTATTATTTTAATTAATACTATTTATATACCATTATGTAAACCAGCATGGAATAGTGGTTTGAAAATTGGACCAGGACTTTTGAACACCAGGGTTTAAGTCTCTTGGTCAATTCACACTTTCTCATCTTAAGGGGAAAGCAACTAGATAAACCTTCTCTGAATAAAACTTGCCAATAAAACCTTATGATAGGGTTGCTATAAACTGGAGTGTACTTAAAGCACATAACAACAAGCCATCATGTATTAGATTTTAGAAAAATATTTCGAAAACAATAAAGTAACAAGTGTGCCTATCACACATTTGATTACCTTTCAGGATGGATTATTACTCTGTCCACTGGGGATAGCAAATGAACACAGGATACAATTAAATTTTAATTGCTTTCATTTGGTGTATTGAAGCAAAGTAATGATGCACATTGATCCAAAATTTCCACATTCATTCCAAAGATAGGATGGAACACTTATAGTATTGAGTTGGCACATACATTGCAAGTAATGGGTGGTCTTCTGATATAACTTTACTCTTGTAGCCTCAGGAAATCCAGAGATGGTACACAATGCTTTCAGAATAATACTTTTTAATGAATCCTAATGTTACTTTCAGTGACAATGAGTATATGACTTGATCTGCAAAATCTAAAAAATAGTGTGCTGCTATGAGGAGTGGCAATGTGGGGGTTTCCCACTTAACCCACACTCTCCTACTGCATGAAACCTCTGCCTGAACCTCTGCTGCTACCAAATGTGAAGACTTCCACATGTCTTACTGTTACCAGTAAGAGTGAGTGATTCCCCTTCTCCCCGCCTCTGTCACCAATATAATGAGCTCCTCCTGTTCTATTGCTTGGACCACCAACTGTAGGGACCTCCTAGATGCCCTCAAGGTAACTGTGTTAACTATTATGCAATTTATATCTCCAATGGACTCTACCCCCTTTATTCACTGCTTCCACCAGAGACACCTTGTCTGAATTCAAGCTTTGTAATATACAGCATTCCCAGAGGCCAAAAGTATATAAATACAAAAACAATACTTTAATAGAAGTTGAACATTAAAACTATATCAATTATTTAATACATTAAAAAAAATCTTACTCTCTCTCACTCCATTCTAGCTAATTCACTCTCAAACCCCACTCATTACTTTCTAAACCTGACTGGCTGATTCTTAACCCTAATCCTCACTTTACCCACTCCTTTCTTCTTTCTAACTATCCTAACTGACTATGGGGCTATACAGACTGGCCAAAAGGGCCAGCCTGAGGATGGAGTCAGAGTGTAGTGACTGCATGCCAGCCACCCTGACTCCACCCTGATGCCACCATCACACCGCATGCCCCACCGCATGACGGGCGGCATCAGGGCGCTCCCTTGGTGCAGCATACAGATACGCTGCACCAAAAGACTATGGAAAAGCTGCTGCCATGGCAGCAAGGGCAGCTTATTGCCGCTCCAAAAAGGAGCGGCATTTGCCAGCTCTTTTTGGAGCAGCAAAGTGTCGGATTGGGGCCATGGTGTGCAGTTGCTGCAGCCCCGATCCAGCACTTCCAGGGGTGATAAGGAGCTGCCCCTTTCAGGCCATCTGTAGAGCCCCTAAATCAATTATAATCTGATCTGTCATTCACCAACCTTATTCAAATCCTCGTCAGATGTTCTACCTATCACCCCTCATTCTCAATCTTCCTTCCTCTCATCCCTCCTGACAGTGTCTTACCTTATACACAGTGTGTACCTAAACAAATTGCCTTAATACATCATAAATTAAGCAATATTTTACATCAAGAGTCTATGCCAGGGGTAGGCAACCTAAGGCCCGGGGGCTGAATGCGGCCCCCTGAGGCCTTTGGACCGGCCCCAGGCCGGTCCTGCCACCGCCGCTGCCACCCTCCATGATGATATTGATTATTGTTGTTATTACTTGTTCTTGGGGTTTTCTTGGCAAAATCTCCACAGGGGGTTTGCCATGACTTTTCTGGGGCTGAGAGAGTATGCATGCATTTTTTTTAATTTTTATTTTTTTAAAAAAATATTTATTTATTTATTTATTTATCTATTTATTTTTGGTGCTTTGCCCCCCCAATTGTCTGAGTGGCAGCAACCCAGCCCCCGGCTCAAAAAGGTTGCCTACCCCTAGTCTATGCCATCACAGTCCTCACTCTTATTTTTCTGTAGATTGATACGGACAAGCTGACTTTCTGTTCTTTCAGATAAACTCTTGCTGAATAATACACCTTGTGGTTAGAAGGTGAGCTCAGACTGCAGCTACCTTTTAAAGATGCTCCAATTACTGTGTGTGCCAGCTTAGCTCAACACCTATTATACTTATGGTAAGAATATTCACTGTTATCCATTGCCCTGCTGAAAAACAGATTTCCCAACACTCAGGGAACCTGGTTGGGAAGAACAAAACAGTTAGCTCTCTGTATTCATGGATTCTGTATTCACAGATTTAACCATCCTCTTAAGTTTGGGACTTATTCTGCAGAAATTTGTACATGGTTTTATTTTGCACAAAGTAATATTAAAAAAATGCTGCTTTCTGTGCAGAAAATGTTGTAATTTGGGACATCTTCTGAACAAAGTTACATGTGTTTTTGCTGTGCAGGAAACAGCATTTGTTGCACCAGAAACATGTAAATTTTGTGCCCAATATTCCCAACTATGAAGATAAACTTGTCAGTCCAGGAATCTTCTTGTCAGAGCTATCTGATGGTCAGGAAACACTCTTAAAGCATAGTTGAAATATTCTTTTCATCCTTTGATATGGTTGTGGGTACAGTCCACATGGTGTTGTCTTTGAAACAAATTGAGAAATTGATCTGGAACACTGTGATGAGACGATATGCCAGGGAGCATGTGATTCCCTTCTTACAGTAGCTTCACTGGCTGCTGGCAAAGATACACAAAATTGCATTTTAATGTTTTTATTTTTTGTAGGTTTAGGAGGATAAATTTCTTCATAAATTTGATGAAAAGAAACAATATGCCATTTTCCAGTTTTTCCAAGTCTCTCCCAAGAATAGCTCTACCGGTTGAATTTAGTTTGCATCAGCTATATTCAGTTCATTTTTTGTAAGAACTTACCAAAATATATGTGTATGCCCTTCAAATCTTGTGGCAAGAATTTGAGATTACAAAGACAGAAAGAGAAAGTGCAAGAGAAAGTGAAATGTCTCCATGGCCATTTTCTTAGAACCTTAGATTTTCCAGCTGCAAAAATATTACTGATCCTAATAGCAAAAGAGTTTTCTTGTAATAGACCCCTCTGAAAGGAAGCACACTCTACCTTCATTTCGAAAGGTTCCAACATTCTGATTCACAGAAAAGAGTGGGGAGGGGAGGGGCAAACAGCAGTGCTTCTTCTACATCCCCCCTGATCCATATCTCTTTGCTCTCTGCTAGAAGTGAATTATTGGTGGAGCTGAACTTCATATCCCTTTACAACTTCTGTGAGGTAGACCTGCTCACAAGAGCAAACAGGACAATTCAAAAGTCAACAGAGTCTCAGAAGGAATGGACAAAATGATCCGTATCTATCTCATCCTCTATTTTCATGGGAGATTTAGAGGGCTGTTGCTGTAAGTAATAATTGTGGCAAACTCAGAACTAGGGGAGTTTAAAATGCCAAAACTGGAAAAGCTTTGACACATTTTGAGCTTGGCTCAAATGTCTTTGAATTCAGCTTTTCCCCTTGGCTCCTGCTGTTGTTCCTATTGCCGAATATCCCACTTTTTATGCACTCTGGGACTCAAGGCAGCTTATTAAAGGTTAAAAGAAATACAGCTTGAAAATTCATATGTATAAAACCTATATATATAATTAAACTAACAATTTAATTAGAAGAAATTAAAAGGAAGATCATTAAAAACAGTGGTAGCAATAGCAGCAGCATCAAATAAACAGCATGTCACATTTTGAAAGATTCTTCTCCCTCCCCCATAACAACCAGCTATCAAAAGCATTCTGAAACAAACAAAAAAATTATTTTATTGTCTATTAAAGGATAACAGGGAGGGTGTCATGTTAGCCTCACTAGGAAGGAAGATCCAGAGCCTGGGAGCAGTCACAGACAAGGCCCTCTCCTATGTTCCAGCCAGATGTAAGGCATCAGTTCCAGCTTCCAGTACTCTTGATTCCTTATTAAGTCAAAAATATCATCCATTTTGACAATTATAAACAGTGCTTCTGTACATGACTGGGTGAGTAATTTACTATTGTCAATTAAAGGATTTGTAGTTATTTCTACTTTCCAGTGCCATTTCCTCAATGCAAGACTTTCTGGTTTATCATTGAGTAGGAACAGAAATGTAATTACAGACAAATTTCATTTTGAAAAGTATTGGGTTAATTTAAATTGACTTAAGGACTAGGAATGAAAAGTCTTTCATAGGGGTTGTCCACACTGGCAAAATAAAGTGGCTTCAAACCAACTTGAAGCCTACCTCTTCAGATGACACACAGAGCCAAACCAGGTGGAAACTAATACAAAGCACAGAACTAGAGCAAAAAGAAGCTCTGATATTTTGCCTCAATGTGAAAAATGTGCATCATCGCATATGCATATAGACAGCATGGCATGAGTGCAGGAACAGAGGAAAGTCAAGGAGGCATACAAAAGAGGTCTGGAGCATGTGCCCCAGGACCAATGATATTCAGCCGCCAGCACCATTGCTTGCCATACATTTTTTTTAATCTGGGTGTACAGGTGCATGACCACCTGTGCTGACAATCCAACACAAGATAGACCATAATTCTTCTCTATAGCTGGACCAAGTCTGAATGTCTTTCCCAGAATTTAGGCAAGGTTCATGAGGATCCTTGTAATTTCCATTCATGGGGGATTCAGCTCACATTGCCTTGTTCGGCATTGATGGTGTTTTGTCCCTAAGTTTTACTGCAATGCCATTCCACCTAGTCAAGGGCGAGTGGTGCAATGCTAGAGGAACACTAGAAAACAGTTCAGATATTTTAGAAACCTTTCTGTTTATGCAGCAAAGAGAAAGAGAATCTGACCTTCAGGTGTCAGTGTGTGGATGATGGGTGTTACAGTGATGCTCTTTGGCACCCAGCAGAATCTCCAGGACAAGCTGGCTGCTGTGATCCACAGCCACTTTGTAACTCTTGCCATCAACTGGCTCAGCTTCCCTTCTTCAGGATCCTGTCTTCCTCAGTCAAGAAGACACATTATAAAGTCCAAAAGCATAGTTTATCAATGCATATAAAAGTAAAATAAAATAACTAAGTAAAATCCATTGTGATGAACTTGTCCAGTTCAGCCATGAAAGATTACATCTTTAACAATCCCAAAAGCTTAGGCTTTCAACTTGTTGCAGTGCTGCCAGCCACACACACATCTTGAACAATAAACATTCTAGACAAAAGATTCTCTAGGCCCTTCCCATACTCCACCTTCCAGGTGTTAACCTTATGTTGATTGGATAATGCCTGTATGATGTATGTTAACCCAGCCTCTTGCTGTCCATCATCCACCACACGACTATTTTCTCAGCCTAACGATGTTTACATATTGTTATCAAGCCTTTCTCATAACAAAGTCTGTGTCCATGAGTTGTACCTTTGGGAAAGTACATGTTTATGTCTTCTTGGCCATCTGGTGTTGGATTCACTTTGTTTCTCTAGATGTTGTTCTCATGAGGAAAATTTCCACACACACATCTCTACATTTCACCTTTGACTGTATAACCCATCTATATTCTAACAGTTTTGTCCCTATGTTTTACTGCAATGCCATTCCACCTAGTCAAGGGCGAGTGGTGCAATGCTAGAGGAACACTAGAAAACAGTTCAGATATTTTAGAAACCTTTCTGTTTATGCAGGAAAGAGAAAGAGAATCTGACCTGCAGGTGTTTAGAGCTATTAGTTGTACTTTAGTTGTCATTCTAGAGCTGTGTGCTTCTCTTTGGCTGGCAGGGGAAAAGGATGATTTTATTATTATTTTTCCCTTCTAATTAATACAAACTTTTGAAGTTCACCTTTTAGGATGCTGAATTAGCTGTGCCTAATGGCTGCATGGTAATGCAACACACCCAGCCTCCTGGGAGACCATAGATCAAGCCTAATCTAATCAATCTTTCACTTCAGGAGTACACAACTTGTCAGGAAGCAGATGTTGCTTTTCATCTCCTGGGGATAGTACAAAGCACTGAACATTGCTCTGCAGCACACCCTAGCTGCTGACCTCTGAGTAGTTTAGACACTGCTTTTAGCAGGTTAAGTACACTGTGCATTTGGTAGCTGTGGTTAAGGAATGGGACAGTTAGCCCCAATTTGTTTTCTGAATCAAAAACATTGTGACAGGGCATGTGAAATCAGCCTCTTGACATCTTCATAAAGCCTAGCCCAGGGCATGCCAGAACAATACAGCATTGGCAACTGGAAAGTAGCAAGTATTGGCGCCCTTGTGATAAAGTGTCACACGTGATAGCTGAGAAATGAAAGAGAAGCAGCTGTGAGAGATTCTTGTACATTAAAGACTACCATGTGCTCCCCATGATGGCTGCCTTCACACAGCAAGCCATTCATGAGCACCAGCTTGCCACACAGATTAGGCAATTTTCACTGCACAAAGATAGTCAGAAATCAAATTGAAAAGCCAATAGCTATTTTAGGAAATCTGGAGAAGTCCTAAAGGTTGTTTACTATGTTCTGATTAAAAACACGAAATCTATTCAAACTTTGCTTAGAAAAAGGCAAAAAAGTCTCTACTATATAGCATCCAAGGACTTTTAAAAAGTACCGTATAATCTTGCAATTGTGTTCACTTCTGTTTCTCTTAGTGCACTTATGCTCTAGCTCAGGGAGGGGCAAAGTGTGGTTGTGGAGACATGTAGCCCTCTAAGGCAGGTTTTTGTGGTCCTTGGACTCTCCAGACTCCTCAGAACTGATTTTTTTGTTGTCTCCCAATAGAGTAAATTGACTCATTTGAAAACCTCCAGATGTAGAACTTTCAACCTATCAATAGTTAGCAGGCCACTGATAATACTTAAAATAAAACATACCTGTTATTTTCAGAACCAGAAATGGAATTCTGACCACTTGTGGGTTTAAAAAAAAAAAAAAACTTTGGGGTCATTTTAAGCAGTCCTTGTGGCCCTCAAAAAGTCATAGGAGCAGAAAATTGCCCCTTGGACCTAATCTAGTTGCCTACCCCTGCTCTAGTGTACATCCAGAAACAAACATCTGTGCAGATGGGTGTTCATCTTTCTCCCTTCACATCAAATCTTGCTCACCCCTCAAAAGGCAACAAGCCAGTTTTGGAGCTTTATTCATACTTCATACTTTGAAATGCAGCAAAGCAGGAAATTGGGGATAAGAATGCTAATATCTGGGGATCATAGCACCAGCAGCAGATTCCATATCAGCAGGGCAGTGGGTCCAATCTAGTATTTAGTTTGAACTTTAAAGGAGCTATCCAATGTGCTGTACTTATTTGTGGGGGTGGTTTTGAAAGCTGGACAGTAGAAAAAGCTAATGAGAAGAAAATTGACTCATTTGAAATGTGGTGCTGAAGAATAATTTTGTGGATACTGTGGACTGCTAAAAAGACAAGTAAATGGGTCCAGCAGCAAATTAAGCCTGAACTCTCCCGAGAAGAGTTGAGTCAATCAAGGAAGCCACAGCTGTGAGTCTACAAGACCTGAGCAGGGCTTCAGATGAAAGAGTTACTTGGAAGTCTATCATTCATAGGAATGCCATAAGTTGAAGGTGACTTGATGGCCATTAAAAAAATAACAATAAATTAGAAAAAGATTACTAAACTGAGATTATTGTATTTTGAATATATTATGAGAAGACATGACTGACTACAAAATACAATAATGTTTGGTAGGGTAGAAGGCAGTAGTAAAAGAGAAAGACTGCATTCCAGATGGATATAATTAATCAAGACCTGAGCAGGCTGTTGATGACAGCATGACTTGGACATATCTAATTCATGAAGTTGCCATAAATTGAAATCAGCTTGATGGCTGTTTACAACAAGAAGTTTTCAGTACTTTGAATGGGTGCTTTAAAGGTCAGACTAAACCCCAGATTGAATAATAGCCCCACTGATGTGGGGTAATTGCCCCACTTCCAATTGATAAAGCCCCTAACACATGTTTCCTTCCAAAATTGATTGTATTCTCGCATCACTAATATCTGTGGCATCATTCACATCCATGACTGGTGTATTATGGGGCACCACTTGCAATACCAACATTGTGCACCAAGTCATAGCAACACAAAAAGTTTCCTAAAAACGATATAGAGACTGTGTGAACACACCAGCCTTGCCCTCATTCAATACCAGATTGATTATTTATCTCATTTTATGAGTGGTGTACTTACATTTCAGATTATGTGAACCGGCCGTAGTGTATTTGTCAATTTATAGACAGGTATTAGGAGACTAGCTCCAGTTTAGGAATAGTTAATTTGTTAAAGTGTCAGGGGGCACGGCTGTAGTAAACCTTTTCATCTATTGACAAGTTATAGGGGATCCAGCTGCTGTATGGGCACGATAAATGTTTAAAGTTTTAGGGGGTACAGCCGTAGTGCATTTTTAGTTCATTTGCCCAATTTGTTTAATCTATTGTTAAGTGTTAAGGGATTTAACTACAGTATAGTCATGCCCAACGTTGATAGTTTAATTAACTATTTCTACTCAAACGGGTAATACCCCTTAGATGTCATTGTTTTATTATATTATGTCATTGGTAAATAATCTTTTTAGTTCTATAATTTATATGAATTATAATACATAATTATACTTTTATATTTTATATTTTATAATGTTAGATATACGGTATGTCAAAAGTATTTTAAAATGTTTTTGTAAAAAATGCAGAGAAATATGTGGCAACTAGCTAGTTATATTGTCCACTCCCCTTTTATTTTTAGTTAAAGGAAAAGACTGTTGTCCTTTGAACAAAAATGTCTTAGGGGTAGTATTATATGTTTAGAGTTTAGAGTTTTCTTTTTCCCTACATCCCCTCTCGTTCCCTCCATTCTGGTAGCCAAGGTCTCCTGTCCCAGCCCCGGATTTCCACTGTCCCATCCCGGATCCGTCCCTTTTCACTCGCTGCCCCTCACTCCTGGAACCTCCTTCCCTTACAACTACGACTCAGCACGTCCGTAACCAGCTTCAAAGCCGAGTTAAAGATCACACTGTTTAGGGAAGCGTTCCCAGGGAGTCTGTGATTGTGACCTGGTTGTTCCTGATGCATGACCTAATTTGGATATTGGATGTTTTAACTTGTTTTTTATGATGTTTTAATCTGTTGTTTTACTTTTAGATTGTACGCCACAGGCAGGCTTTTTAAATATTCTGGATTTTTTATTGGTTTTGTACAGCGCCGTGTACATCTACGGCACTTAATAAATAAAGCTAATAATAATAATAATAATAATAATAATAATAGAGACATATATGAAATCATACAATTTCATCTTTATTGTAACTATTAGAATTTCCTAGTATTACCTTGTTTAGGTAATGATGTTGTTCTACCTCTGTCTCTTTACAAATTAGGACATGTTAGTAGTCACCAGTATGTTCCTGTAAGAAGCTACTGTATATAATCTAAGATGTTTTATTGTGATTTTATGCTGGCCGAATGGCTGTAATAAAAGATTGATTGATTGATTATGTGAACAGGGTATAGGCCACACTGAAGTAGCTACACTCTCCAGCCAATCTAACATTAACATTAATTTGATCATAATTAAGAACACCTTAGTATGTGACTTACTTCATCTTTAAAAGATTTATCTCACCTGATGAGATGATAAAGTCCTGGAGAAATGCTTATTGGTTGCATTTCTTTCCAGATACATAGGGAAATGTCTAGTTCTGTCAAGAAGCAGTGACCCTCGACTTCCGGCTGGTGAGGGGAGAGCATAAGATGCATTTCATGGGAGTTCCCAAGAAATGCTGCTTTGCGCTGCTGTTTTTTAACATAAAACTTGGAAAGCTGAAATACCAACTGTGGCCAAATTAATCCTTTTGGAATAAAGGGTTTGAGGGACCCCTACAGAGGCTTTTGTGGCTGAGGTCCCCCCCTTTCCTGCTACACACAATAGAAGTGGGAAAAGGACCCAGTCAAGAGAAAGCTGAAGGAGCTTGCCCACCAGTGCAGCAGCCACTTCAGTGGCATAAACACCCATGCCAGTACTTTTATCTACTACATCCAAAGCAACTGGCTAGAAAGCAAAGTACCATCCAGAGGCCTGAGACAGTTAAATACCTGTGTTTTACAAGCCCAATGGACACAGGAGTGAAGTGAGAAGGTAAGGAAGTACATAAAAGCTTTCTTTTGAGACAAAGAAGGGGTGTTGGAAGGACCTGAAAGAAGGGTGAGAGTAAAGCAAAGAGAGAAGAAAGCAAGAGAAAGAAAGAAGAAAATTAAGAGACAGAGACAGTAAAGAAAATTTAAAGCTGAAGAAAGACAGAGAAACATAACTATAGAAATTAAGATTAAAGGACAGAAACAACAACGAGACTATGGGGGGTTGCAGACTGCCAGAAATAGTGTGAATTCAGTCCACTTTTAGGGTTAGTGTTAGTGCTAGGGAATCATGGGAACTGTTATTTTTCTGAGACATTGAGCCTTCTCTGTCAGACAACTCTGATGCCACAATAAAATACAGTTCCCATGGTTCCCTAACTCTAACCCTAACCCTAAAAGTGGACTGAATTCACACTATTTTTGGCAGTCTGCAACCCCCCTATAAAGAAACAAAGGGCCTTTGCAGACTGCTAGAAATAGTGCAAATTGAGTCCACTTTAAGGGTTAGGGTTAGGGAATCATGGGAACTGTATTTTATTGTGGCACCAGAGCTCTCTGATAGAGAAGGCTCAATGCCTCAGAAAAAACAACAACAACAATTCCCATGATTCCCTAGCACTAACCCTAACCCTTAAAGTGGACTCAATTTGCACTATTTCTGGCAGTCTCCAAATAAGGAAGGAAGCAAAAGGAAAGGAATGACAGGAGAGAGTATCCTGTCTTCCTAATAAGCTGGACTAAACTTTAAAGTCTACTTTTACTTTTACATTTTTTCCTTTTATTGAAAATAAAACTGGTGAAAACATATGTGGAATTGAACTGGAAAAAGGACTATAAAGAAACAAAAAATAAATTTGTATTCTAAAAAGGTCTACTTAAGAACTCAATTAAGAAAAACATCTGAGACTTGCAAAGTCAATTTAAATTTTCAATCTGATTTTAAAAGACTTAAAAGGTCTTAAAGACTGAGGAAAATACAACAAAAATGGCTGTCTCAACTAAAAAAGCTGCTACAGCACTCACTCAAGCATCAGGACAATTTCAAAGAAGACAATCTACAGAATATGCATCGATTCTGGAGGAAATAAAAAGAATGCAATTAGAGATGGAAAACAATATGAAAAGAGAAATAAAAATGCTAAGAGCTGATATAAAACAGGACATGAAGGCAGAGCTGAAGGATAGACAATCTCTGGAGGAAGTAACAAAAGAAATGAGTAATGCAAATGAAAGACTACATAAACTCAAGGAGAAAATAACAACTCTAGAGGAAACCTCACAAATACAATAAAGACTGAAAAAACAGAAACAGAAAAACCTGGTTCAAAAGGCTATGGAAGAATTCAAACTAAGGGAGAACTGTCTGAAGGTAAGAGGAGTGAAAAAATTAAAAAGATAGAACCTATATGAATATATTGTTCCTATTCTAGCTGAATACTCTGAATTACCAGTGCAAGACCTAAGCTGAGAAATAAATATAATGTACAGGATAAATTCAGAAGTAGCAAGGGAGAAAGGATGGCCTCAAGATATTGTGTAAGAAAACCTTGCAAATTGATGAAGAAGAGGCAAAAATATACAAAGACATCCCTAAAAGATTGTTAAGGAAAAAGGAAGACTACAGATTTTTGACTACCTCTATTTAAAAACAACATAACATATAAGTGGGAGAAATTGGAAGAGGTCTATCTATTATATAAATGGAGATGGCATAAACTCAACACAATACAGAAAGCTAAAGATTTTTGCAATTTACATTCTTATTAAAAAGTACTTTTCTTTCATATGCACATTACAGTGAAATGTTAAAATCATAAAGCTAAAGATTTTTGGAAGTGTAATAAAGACATAAGGGAAAACTTAGAGAGACAAGAACACCAGAATTATAGAGATAAATTAAGATCTGCAGCTGCTATTATTAAAACCAAAGATGACAAAGAAGAAGAGGAAACAGAAAGTCAATCTGATGAAGAAGAGCAAGAGGAAGAAAATAGAGAATCCAAAAGAGAAAACAAACTTTCACAAGAGGAGGTAAATGTGGAAGAAATAGAATAAATCGAATGGCTGGACCTAACAATATTGACTGTACTAGACTGTTTGTTGTATTTTAGTTGTATAATTTAAAATAAATGATAAATTTAAAAGATATAAATCTTTTTTTTTTTTGGAATATCAAAGGGGGGTTGCAGACTGCCAGAAATAGTGCAAATTGACTCCACTTTTAGGGTTAGGGTTAGGGTTAGGGAATCATGGGAACTGTATCTTATTGTGGCACCAGAGCTCTCTAACAGAGAAGGCTCAATGTCTCAGAAAAAAAATTCCCATGATTCCCTGGCACTAACCCTAACCCTAAAAGTGGACTCAATTTGCACTATTTCTGGCAGTCTGCAACCCCCCAAAGTCTTAAATAATAAGATAAAAAGAAGGGAATTTTTTCATGTAATAAATTGACAAAATTATGTTGTGGTCACTTTACAGGAAGCACATATTTGTTTGAAGGATAAAAGTTTGCTCAGCAACCCAAAACTAGGAATAAAATATATTTGATCTGCTAAAAAAAAAAAAAAAAGATAGTAGTTTATGTGTCTAAGAAACTCCAATCCAAAGAACTTTTAATGATGAGAAAGGCCTTTACATTGCTATAGAACTAACGATTCAGGATAGGATAATTATCTTGGTAGTGATCTATGCCCCACAGGAGAAAGCAAAATTATTTTTTAAAAAATAATCGAATGTTATAAAAACATAATGAAAAAGAAACCATAATTTGTGGCTACTTAAATGCTGTAATTGACCCCCAATTGGATAGACTTTCCAGTAAAAAAGTAAAAGAAAAACAAGGAAAACTCCCCAAAACTTTTTTACAATGATGCAAAGACTTAATTTAATGGATGTTTGGAGGTATAAAAATGGAGAAAATAAGATAAGATTACTTTCTGAAAGGTATAGATTGTTTGCCACATTAGACATGTTTTTAGTTACAAAACCACACTGTAATAACATTAAAAAAATTGGAGATACTGACCAAAACCTACTCAGACCGTTGTCTTAACAATAGTGAAGACAATAAAAATCTTGGAAACTGGATACAGATGGAAACTACAAGACTATCTGTTGGAAAATAAGAAAACTGTTGAAGAAGCCAAACAAGTACTGAAAAACTACTTCAAAGAAAATTTGGAAAGAGAAATTGAAATAGATATGGTCTGGGAAGCAAGTAAAGCTGTTATTCGGGGCTTCTTCATCCTAAAACACAGAGTAATCCAAAAGAAGAGAAATGAGAAAATAACACAAATTATGGAAGAAATAGCTGAAAAAGAGATTGAACTAGTTAAGATTGAGAAAGAAATTATAAAAGAAATTAAATTTTTGCAAAAACAGTACTCTATGGAAAATCTAGAAAAGACTATGAAAATAATGAAACAAGTGAAAGTTAAGCAGTTTCAAAATGCAAATAAAATAGGCAAATGGCTATCATGGAAATTAAGAAAAGAAAGGGATAAAAGATTGATTACAAAAATTCAAATTGGTAATAAAATCTGTACAGAACAAAATAAAATAGATATTCCACAATCACTTTTTAAAAATATTTCAAACAAAAAAAATGATTGAAAATTATTTAAATGAAAGCAACATCCCAATATTAAATGAAGAACAAATTCTCATGTCAGACCAACCAATAACAATGATGGAAATAGAAGACCCTATTAAAACAGTTAAGAATGACAAAATACCAGACAGCTATACAGCAAGATATTACAAGATCTTCAAAGAAGAAATTGGACACCCTCTGCTTTTGACAATGAATAACTTGAAAGAAGGTAAAATACTGCCAACCTGGAAAGAAGCCAATGTGACACTGATATTAAAAGAAGGAAAAGATAATCTAAATCCAAACAGTTACAAGTCTATTTCTTTAGTAAACACTGTTAGCAGAAGTCCTCCATTTTATTATATATTTTGGCCATATGGAGTTCCCTATGACCCCAGCCTGACCCTTGGGAGATGGCAGCCATAATCCCCTAGATGTGAGATCAGGTAAGCAAGCTAAAAATTGCTTAAGACCACTAAAGATTTCCTGGACAGGCAGGTTTTGGGAGTTGCCCTTGGGAATATCCCATTATGTTGGAAAACACTTGCTGAGACAGTGATTAGATTTGATGACACCTCCTTTCTCTAGCTTCCTTTCCTTGATTGCTTTGATACCAAATTCATTGTTTAGACTATGCCCAGACTTAAGTAAACAATGAAAAGCCCATCATGCCTTTGTCTAGCTATTGTCCAGCCATGGCTGGAAGGCAGAAATCGCCCTTAAAAATCCCTGGATTTTAGCAGACATCGTGTTACCTTGGAAGTGCATGCTGAAACTCTGTCAGTCTGTGATCTGAGATAGTTCCCGCGACCCCCCTCTTGCCGGTCATGCCCCCTCCACGGAGCTCATCTTCATTCACCACCAAAGCCCAGAGGAGTCACTTGGGTGTAAGTATATCTCCCTCTATCCTGGTCTTTCTCTCTTTGCCTTCCCCGCTCTCACTTTTCCCCCACTTATTCTTCTAGCGTGTGTGTGTGTGTGCCACATTTGGATGTTTGCTTATTTTGTTAATGAAAAGATTTCATACTTTAATTGGAGCTTGGTCAGTCTCAGTGTCTTCCCTAGCCAAAAAATCTTACATCTCCTGTAGACAATTGGATAAGGTTCTAGAAGCGAAGTTGGGCACTTCCCTCTCATTTGAGCTAATTATAAATTCCCCAAAATCAGGTCTTGGTTTCCCAACAACACTGACTACAAGTTGTTTGCTAAAATTTTAGCTATTAGACTTTAAAAAAATGTTAATGAATTATGTATCAGACGAACAGTATGGCTTCCTTCTGGGTAGGCATTTAAATGAAAATATTAGACATGTGATAAATTTAATAGAATATTTTGACTTTCACAATGAAAAGAAATTAGCCATGATTCTGTTATACTTAGAAAAAGCTTTTGAAAGTATAGATTGGGGACTTATGATAGAAGTTTTGAATCACATGAAAATACTTAAAGTGGATAAAATCAATAAACAGTCATCGCTCCAGATTCATGGGGGTTAGGGGCAGACGATCCTTGTGAATCCAAAAAAATTGCAAATAATAGGGAGGACAAGTGTGTGTGCACATCTGTCTTCTGTAGCCTAAAACAGTTCTAACAAGCCACCTCTTCCTTAGATCCCAAGGTTTGAGAGAGATCTGGAGACCCCTCTCAAATCTTGGGATTGGAGCAAAGAGGGCATGCTGGCCTCCTCTTCCTTCATTCCCAAGGTTTTAGAGAGGTCCGGAGACCCCTCACAAGCCTTTGGTTCAGAGCAAGGAGAGGCACCCTGGCCACTTCTTTCTTTGATCCCATGGTTTGAGAGAGGTCCAGAGACCCCTCTCAAACCTTCAGATCAGAGCAAGTAGCCTTGGCTGCTTCAATCCTAATGTTTGAGAGAGGTCCAAGGACCCATCTCAACCCTTGGGATTGGACCAAGGAGGGTGCCTTGCCTGCTTCTTCCTTTGATCCCAAGGTTTTAGGGAAGTCTGGGGACCCCTCTCAAACCTTGGGATCAGAGGAAGGAGGGTGCCCTGGCCACTTCTTCCTTCAATCTCAAGGCTTCAGGAAGCTCAAATATTCCCAAGTCCCTAGCTGTGTGCACACCCACCCAGCTGATCCCTCCATCCTCAGTTTTTCCCTCACTCACAGGGGAAAAGCCTAGGAGGTGCAGAGAGGGAAGTGTGCATGCACAACAGCTAGTCCCTAGCTGTGTGCACACCCACCCAGCTGATCCCTCCATCCTCAGTTTTTCCCTCACTCACAGGGGAAAAGCCTAGGAGGTGCAGAGAGGGAAGTGTGCATGCACAAATCCCAAACCTGCGAATATCAAGATACAAGAGACAAACAGCTAAAATAGTAATTAATGATCAAGAACAAAATATATTAGGATTAATAAAGGAACATGACAGGGATGCCCCCTTTCTCCCCTATTATTTATATTAACACTGGAAATATAGTTAATAAACATTAGAAAAAGATACTGATATTAAGGGGGTTAGAATAAAGGGGGACAGATATATAGTAAGAGCATTTGCTGGTGATTTAGCCATAACTTTAGAGCAGTGGTAGGCAACCTGTCCCCTTTAAGGGCCGAGGGACTTCAGCTCCCAGAATCCCAGGAGCTATTGGCCAACATGGGACTATTGGCCAACATGGCTGAGGCTTCTGGGAGCTGAAGTCCCTCGGCCCTTAAAGGGGACAGGTTGCCTACCCCTGCTTTAGAAGATGATTTATGCAGTATGGAAGTTCTAATAAAACAGTTGGAGAAAATTGAACAAATATCAGGACTGAAGATAAGTAAACAAAAAAACAAATGTAATTACAAAAGACATAACTAAAGTTGAAGGCCAGGAAATGAGAGAATTATCTGGATTAAATATAAACCAAAAAGCTGGATATTTGGGGATAACGTTAACAAACAAAAACTCAGATTTATTAAGAAATAATTATACAAATTTATAATTATAAGGATATTTAAAAATATCTAAATAATTGGAGAAACTTAAATTTAACACTATTAGGCAGAATTTCAGTAGTAAAGATGAATATCTTACCAAGAATTCTTTTCCTTTTTCAATCTATACCAATAATTTATAATGAAAGCATATTCAATGACTGGCAAAAAGCAATTTTTGGAATACATCTGGGCCAGGAAAAAACCCAGAATTAAGCAAAAATATATGCAAGATGCTGTAGATAGGGGAGGTTTCACAGTACCAAATTTAATTATTATACTCTGAAGCCTGTGCTTTTACATGACTAAAAGGCTGGCTAAAACTAGAAAATAAGAAACTGTTAAAATTAAAAAGTTCAGAACTTAGATTTGGCCTACATGCATTTTTGTTCTATGAGAAAGTACAAACCAACTGAGACTTCAATAATCATTTTGTTAGAACTGCAGTATTCAGGGTGTGGAAAAAATATTTAATATTTAAAAAAATAATATGAACTAAAATCCCAACATGGGCATCCTCGCATGGGCCCTTTTCAGATCAGATCCTCTGAGTAAAGAAAAATTGATAAAATATAATGACTTGTTACTAAAAATTGATGGTATTTTGGAAATGAAAACTCTAGAGCAAATGAGGACAGAAGGATGGGAATGCAGTTGGTTCCTCTATCAGCAATTAAGATCTAGATACAGATTGGACAAAAAATTAACAGGAATAACAGATATATAAACAGATCTGGAGGAAGAAATTTGGTCAGGGAAACCTACACTTCTATCCAGTATGTATAAAAAACTATTCGAAATTTATACAGAGGAAGATTTGATAAAAGAAAACATGATTGCATAGGCTAAAAATTGTGAAAAAGCAATAGAACTGAATAAATGGGAGAGATGCTGGAATATTAGATTAAAATATTCTGCAAGTCAAGATCTCAAAGAAAATTATTATAAAATTTTATATAGGTGGCATCTCTCCCCTGATAAAATTAGCAAAATGTATGGAACAGGGAAAGACCAATGTTGGAAATGTGAAAGAGAAAAGGAAACTTTTTTCCATCTATGGTGGATTTACATAAAGGCAAAAAAAGTACTGGAAAAATATACACAAATTTGTATTTTCCGGCGTATAAGACGACTTTTTAACCCCGGAAAAACTTCTCCAAAGTCGGGGGTTGTCTTATATGCCAGGTGGAGGAGGAAGAATGAGTGGGCATGGCGTGAGATGGGAGGAGGAAGAAGAGAGGAAGTCCAGGTTAGAGGAGGAGGAGGAGGAGGAGGATGCACGGTTAGAGGAGCCAGGCTTGGCGGCAGGGGCTGTGGGGCTGCTGCTCCTTCTTGGCTTCTTGGGAGCCATGTTGGATCCTTCCCTTGCCTGTCTTCCTGAGGCCTTCTTTCCCGGGAAGAGGCGGAGGAGGAGGAGGAGGAGGAGGAGGAGGAGGAGGAGGAGGAGGGGAGGGACTGTATGCTGAAAGAGATGATTTCTTTGACCTCCCAGGACCAGTTTTGGGGGGCAAAGGTGAGCGCCTCCCCAGTAATCACTTGAAGGCCTGGTCTTCCTGCCCCCCCTCAACTGTATATATACTGTATGTGTGTCTATGTCTGTGTGTGTGTGTGTGTGTATATATAGACAAGTATATATGGGGTTTTCTTGGCAAGGTTTCTTCAGAGGGGGTTTGCCATGGCTTTCCCTCTGAGGTTGAGAGAGTGTGACATGAACAATCATCCAAGCGCAGGGTCGCCTTAGGGTCACCGTAAGTTGAAAAGGACTTGAAGGCACATAACAATAAATCATATATATAGTACCCAAATATATATGACTGGAAATATATATGACTGGAAGGTACCCAACACTAGAGAGAGAGAATATATATATATATGGAAAAGTTATCTTCTGTACGTTAATGGCTGCCAGACTAATTTGTGCAAAATATTGGAAAATAAAGAAGAAAATTCAGTTAGATGAGTGGCAAATAAAACTTTTCAATATGATGGAGATGGATATATTATCACAATAATTCAATGAAAATAAAAAAGAAAATGTAATAGATGATTGGAAAAATACATATATATCTAAAAAGAAAATGGGAAAAGTTTAAGAATGATGGAAGAATAAAAAAAGCAGGACTAGAAACTACTTTTTCTGAGAAAAATGAATAATTTAAGAAAGGGCATTGAGAGCATTTGGTGCATTGATATACTGTATTGATGAGGAGGGTATACAATATAAAACAAGAACGAGATTGAATATGCTTATTAATTAATTAATACAGAAAAAAATAAGGTGAAAATGTGAATCAGCAGAAGGATGGTATCAGGAAGTAATGAATGGGATGACTGATGTAAGTGTCATATTATTGTATGTACATCATTTATATGTTTGTTTTGTAACAGCTATGAATAAGTTGTCTTTGTGGACAACAGATTGTAAGAGTAAAAGAAGCAGTGACCCTCATGCACTGTAATAAACACTCTTGTATATTTAATGAAAATGTATATTGTTGTTGTTGTTGTTGCTGGAAGCTCTGCAACTCACAAAAGCAGTTATGTGATAGAACTCAGTGTTACCTTTCATTTTATTTCTATAATCCTTTAAAAATACACAGTATACTGTGAAGTCAAAGGCTTTCACGGCCAGCATCCATGGTTTTTTTCTAGCTGGCCCAATCTGAAGTATCTCTCATGTTCCTTGATTCAGCAATAGCAGAACATGTTATAAACCAACCTGGGCATAAAATGCTATTTGAAAACACTGAAATTCTGGACTGTGCAAAAAACTATCAGGTTAGAATGCACAGGGAAGCCACTGAAATCCACAAACACCTGGACAACCTCAATAGGAAAGAAGAAACTCTGAAAATAAACAAAGTTTGGCTACCAATCCTGAAAAACACCAAAAGCAAGACTCAGCACATGCAAATGAACTTCACCCAGGGGCAAGGATTTTCCCAGTAGACAATGGACCATTAATTAAATAGACACATATCCTCCCACCCTGAGGCCTTATGGGGCTTCTGGTCTTCCAGAACAATACACAGATTAACATGCAAATCACATCCTCCCAACCAAGGGTCACACAGTGTGTGTGTGTGTGTGTGTGTGTGTGTGTATGATACACCCCACTCACTTCTATGCCACCATTCTCTGAAGATGCTAGCCACAGATGCAGGTGAAACATCAGGAGGAAATTCTTCTAGAATACAGCCTCACAGCCCACAAAGCCCACACAGTGTAGCTAATGATAAATTAATTATTTTTTCCAGTAGGAAAATGTGTGTGTGTGTGTGTGTGTGTGTGTGCTCTTTGGAACTGAAATAGAAATGGTACCAATTACTGTGGAGTCATCATGAATTAGTTATTTCAGAAGGAGAACTTTTATAAAGTTTCAATTTTAAAGGAAACTTCCTAGGTTAATAAGATTTCCAGAGCAAGCTACTTGATGCCCTTCAGAGAACCTTGGATTCATTTCTCTTGCTAGCTGTGTGAAACCCTATTTGAAGGCTAAGAAATATGGCAGATGTTATGAGTGTCAATGTGATTATGATGGAAAGGCTTTATCTGAGAAGAAGGTCTTGAGGTATGACCCATAAAAGTGGCCAGATGCTGAAATATTCTAATCTGTTCTTGAAGTTCATTTCTCAGTCAGATCCCCATACCCCAAATCGTCTTATCTCCCACTCTCAAATTTTTAGTTCTGGTTGACTTGATCTTTATCATTAAATAGGAGTTAAAATGAGTTGACAGTTCACCACAAGTTTGCATTGCTCATAGCAGGAACTGGATTTCCTAAATGTTCTTTGAAGATTAGAACCAAGGTCTTGATCAGAAGAGGAAGTTAACTAAGAGCAGGGATTAATTTGACCCAAGGTTTCCAGTACTCTACTCAAGAACCTGTTTCAAGGCAGATTTGAGAGGGTCATAGTGGCTATTGAAAACAAATTGTTCAAGCTTGCATTGCTCTCACCACCACCATTATAGTTTAACTTATGCATTTCCTGACTTATCCTAAATGCATAAGTTAGCAAATATATGAAACAAATCAGGCACATTTCACACTAGAGTGTGTTCTCATCTGTAGTATTTAGGTATCATGTAGTACAATTTCTTATATAATTCAAATGACCTTTATCAGTGATTTTTAAAAATGTATTGCCAAATATTTGGTAACATTAATAACATTAGTACTGAAAGTATGATACAAATGTATAAATGTAAAAACAAAAACAAAATAACAAACATCAAAACTCTCATTCAATGTTTTTTCAACATAAAAATTAATTAATTTAAGCCTTAGAGGCACTGAAAAAACAGTTTAACTTCCTAACATGTTATCATATTGTTCCAGAATCCTAAGAAATTTAAATATTGTGAATAAAATCAGAAATAATACAGTATGGGAAGCAATTATTATAAGATCCAAATATAAAGTTATTGAAAACTCTGTGTGTTTATGGGAATATCTGAGAACCAGAAAAGGAAAATGATAGGTAGGTAGGTGGGCAGATATTACACAATAAAACTAACAATGAGTAGAGGGGCAGAGAAGTATAATAAGCATACAGGAAGTCTGCTTTGTTAAAGCAGCAACAAAAATAATTATAACTTTTTGACATCTTATATGTTCAGCTCAAATGGTTTCAATGTCATGACTTTGCCAAAGCATAACACCCAGGACCTTATCACACAGGGGTTTAAAGCAGTCCCATCCCCATGGCATCCCCGTCCCATCGCGCTTCCCTTACCCGTGCGATCAAACGACGTCGCAGGGAAACCCCGCCCATCCCCGTTGCACCCCGGTCGCATCCCGGTCCCATCGCGCTTCCTTACCCCGTTCGATCACACAACGGCGCAGGGAAACCCCACCCCACCCATCCCTGTCGCATCCCTGTCGCATCCCTGTCGCATCCCCGTATCATCCCGTGACTTTTGGCTTCCTGGTCGAAATGGGAATTACATTTCCCGCGACCTGAAGGAAGCGCAATGGGACGGGGATGCGATTGCTTGGACTCCGTGTGATAAGGTCCAGCTGTGTCCACAAACAGAATTCTATCTTGCCTTTGCTTCTAATGTTTTCTTTTAAAAAGAAAAAAAGAACCTTATTATGGAGAGTAGCAGGTTGGCAGCAGTGTGATCTTCATCAGTTAGAATATGCATCATACCTTAACATCTTCAATTAACAACCTTGCCTGGTAACTAAAAAAAGTTTGTATTTTTCCAAATAAAATGCTTTCAACAGAAATCATTGCTTCTCAATAGTGTGGAGGAAAAATTGATTCCCTGAAAGTTAAACAATAAACTATTGTCACCTTTTAGATGTGCAAAGGACTTGTCAGTAAAACACATAATCTACCTTAAGATACAGCATTTGCATTGTGAATTGTTTTTGCAGGTTCTTATGTATAAGCTTTAAATGGCACTCTTGCAAGTTATCTGGCTGCATGAAAACAAAAACAAAAAACAACTTGAAAAATAGATTTCAACGCCAGTTGGTTAAAGACATAGAAACTTTGCAGTCTGTTGGGTCTCTAAGAGCTTATAACATGAATAGATAACATTTCTAAGGTACATACTTTGTGAGTTAAGGTAGACTAAAATTGAATTTACTGAACATTTGAGTATCTGGTACAATCTACTCACAAGATTGGTAGCAATGCAATATTTTGAACAATTATTTTAATCGCAGAAAAACTTACTGTTTTACTTTTATAAGAAATACAATTTATAAGAAAGAAGTACTGTATTATTTTTTTAAAAAAAAGAAAAGAAATAGAAAGCTAGACAAGAGAAGGATATTACAATGCATTTCTTCAAAACTTCTAATAATTGACAGGGAACATATAGAGAATTTTCCCTAATGGCATATACAATAAATGGAGATCAAATGTTTACAAATGCATTCTTATTGTTATTCCTCAAAAAATGTTAAGGTATACATAAGCTTTTCTGATAGAGCACATTTCCAAGTTCAGTCAAGACAGCCTCTGAAAACAGGATCTCTTCGATCCATTTAATGTTCAACAATTTCCATTCTAGTTATGGCAAGTTGCATTTTTAAAAAAGTTTTCTAGTGCAGAGCACTGTTTCCCACACTGAAATAGTGCTGATTTATGATGGCTGATTTATGATGTGGACCAGGGGTTGGCAAACTATGGCCTGCAGGCCGAACCTTGTAACCGGCCCATGGCCCGTCCTGCCGCCGCCATCGCCATCGCCGCTGCTGCTGCCGCCTTTCTCTCTCTCGCGTCTCCGGCCACCATTTTGTGTTCCAAAATGGCAACTGGAGATGTGCGCGACCTTTCCCGCCATGGGGCCTGTGCACGACTCCAGCCGCTATATTGGAACACAAAATGGTGGCCAGAGATGCACATGAGCCAGCGAGCATGCAACCTCCTCCTTCGTCCTTCTCCTCCTCCTCCCCTGCCTCTTCCTCCACCTCCTCTTCTGCCCTCTGCCTCTTCCTCCACCCTCCTCCACCCTCCTCCTCCTCAGCCCTCCGCGGCAGGCAGGTGAGCAAGCGCCTTACCCATGCGGTGCATGCGCTCTTCTGCTCGCTCGCTCGCCTGCCTCCCTCCCCTCCTTTGAGGCTCTTCGAACGTCCAGCCCCCGCATAAATAGAAGAGCGGGAAGCGAGCGCATGAGGGAGGTGAGGAGAGAGCGCACGCGCGAGAGAGATCCAGAGCCACAGCCATAGCCACGAGGACAGGGGTTGGTGGGGGAGGGGTTTGCCATAGTGTTCCTCTGAGGCTGAGAGACTGTGACTTGGCCAAAGTGGGTTTGCAACACAATAACAATTAATAATAGAAATTTTGCCAAGAAAACCCCAAGAAAAATAATAATTATTATCATCATCCATCATCATCATCATCAACAACAATTAAAAATGAAACAAACAAGCACAGGGGTGGCATGAATGAAGCACGTGTCTGAGGCTGGAGTCTCAATCAATTGTTGTTGTTGATGATGATGATGATGATGATGATTATTATTATTTCTTGGAGTTTTCTTGGCAAATTTTCTATTATTAATTGTTGTTATGTTGATGCTGATTTGTTGCTGTTTTCTTGGGGTTTTCTTGGCAAAATTTCTTCAGAGAGGGTTTGCCATAGCCTTCCTCTGAGGCTGAGAGAGTGTGACTTGGCCAAAATGGGTTTGCATAGCTAAGTAGGGATTCGAGGCCAGCTCTCCAGACTCCAGCCTCAGACACATGATTCATTCATTCCACCCCTGCGCTTGTTTGTTTTATTTAAGGTAGCATTTTTAATTGTTGTTGATGATGATGATGATGATAATGATGATGATGATTTTCTTGGGGTTTTCTTGGCAAAATTTCTATTATTAATTGGTGTTGTGTTGATGCTGATTTGTTGATGTTTTCTTGGGGTTTTCTTGGCAAAATTTCTTCAGAGAGGGTTTGCCATAGCCTTCCTCTGAAGCTGAGAGAATGTGACTTGGCCAAAGTGGGTTTTTAAATATTGTATATGTTCCCATTTTTTTTAATTTCAAAATATGATGTGTGCAGTGTATGTAGGAATAATTTTTATTTTTTTTAATTTTTTAATTTTTTTAATAAACTTTATTAAATAAAAATAACACCAACATTATGACAAATAGATAAAAAAGATATATTTTTTTAATTTTTTAAAATTATTTATTTATTTATTTATTTACTTCGGTCCTCCAATAGTCTGAGGGACAGCGACCCGGCCCCCGGCTCAAAAAGTTTGCCTACCCCTGATGTGGGCAATGGAACATATGCATTTGTCCTATAAAGGTAATATTAGGGGCTAGAGCACACATATCGATGAGGAAGAGCAGGGGTCCACATCCTCTCCAGCAAGTAGATGATATTGTTCTGTAAAGCAATCATCCTTGACAGATGTAAGGTATCCTGCAAAATACCTTAAAGGAGAATTCCTTTAATGTACAGAGATTTTTTCCCCCCTGGTGAGAGATCAAAATTAATGTCTAATGGCAATCAGAAGCTGAAGTTTTCTACTTGGATTTCCAGGCTATTCTCAAACCAGGTAACATGATTCCCCCCTCCCCCCGGCTAATGAACTGATAATGACCCTGTGTCTCCTTAATAGATACATTTTCAAATACATTAAAAGAGCATGTTGCCTCTCTTTTATGTATCTTATTTATGTAAACTAAATTTGCTGGAGTTTCCTGAAACCACTTGGTTGCAAGACCTTGGAATTTATCCTTCAACATCTCTCTGGCTATATACTTATCTTTAATAATCAGGCCTTGAATCTTTTCAAATGCCATGATGTCTCTGACTCTAATACTGGGAGTATTTATCTCTTACCAGTGAACCACAGATGATCAAGGAATTGGTAAGACTGGGAAAACTAGGGAAGTTTGAATCTTTACCGCAGTCTCCATATCCCTATGAGGTAACTGCTAAATAGAGGACTTCTATTCAGCCACCCCAAATTGTGGAATAACCTGCCAGAAGAGATTCAACAGCTGGATACGCTGTCCAAGTTAAAATAGCAGTAAAGACCAATCCCTTCTGGCAGGTCTATTCAAATGGTTTTTGAATTATGAGCTTTAAATTAGAAAATTATTGTTTTAAAATATGTATGAGTTTTAAGCTGAAGTCATGCTCTTTTACCTGATTATGTATTTTTAATTGATGTTTGTATTTTTAACAGTGTTAAGTGTCTATATTTACCTTGCCTTATTTAATCTGTTGTTCTCCTCCTTGATCCACAGAGAGAGGAGGGTAATAAATAAATAAACAAAAATAAATAACAACTTTAAGGGATGATTATATTTTGGAACAACCACAACATGCTTAAAGTTATTTATTTATTTATTTATTTATTTCCCTACCCACTCTGTGGAGCAAGGAGGATCATCTGTGGTTCACTGGTAAGAGATAAATACTCCCAGTACTGCAGTCAGAGACATCAGGTCGATGCAGATTGGCCTAAAGGGCCAGCTTGGAGGTGGAGTTGGGGCAGGGTGACTGCATGCTGGCTGCCCCGACCCTGTCCCAATGCTGCTGTCACACTGCATGCCTGACCTCATGGTGTGTGGCATCAGGGTGCCCCGTTGGTGCAGCGTGCACACACGCTGTGCCAAAGAGGTGCAAGAGAGCTACCACCACGACTCTAAGGGCAGCTTTTTGCTGCCCCAAAAAGGAGCGGCATTTGCCAGCTCTTTTTGGGGCAGCAAAAGGGAGGATCGGGCCACGGCATGTGGTTGCCGCAGTCCTGATCCAGCACTCCCAGGGGTGGCATGGAGCTGTCCCTTACAGGCCATCTGCATTGGCCCATTATGACATTTTAAAAGATTCAAGGCTGTTTATTAAAAATAAGTGTATATCCAGAGAGATGTTGAAGGATAAATTGCAGTCTTGGAACCAAGTGATTTCAGGAAACTCCTGTAAATTCACTTTACATAAAATCAGGTGAATAAGTCTTGGATCCCTCCAGAATTCCATCATTAACCAGGGAATAGACTCATCATCATACATTAAGTGAATAAGCTATTTTAAATAGAAAACTTTGTGATAGACATGGAGATTTGTTAACTGCTAAATCTCTCTTAATTACCAGGATCCTGTTGGTGTCTTAAACATTAAGCTGGTCTATGGCTGTAATAAATTGTTGAAATTATTATTGAAGATGCCTTAAGCATGTATATGTTCCCCTACCGAAAATACTTTTTTTAAAATCAATGTGGAATTAAATTCAAGATTGTGGAACCACTGTCATTGCACACTGAAGTGTATTATACATTGGACATAGTTGCACATTTGATTGTATGTTTGGTTCACACAAGAGTCTTGGTTCATTTGTGCAACACTGGCATTTAATACTAGAACTGCATACCACAGTTAGTGTGTAACTCCATATGTAGAGTTTAATGCTACACAATCCCATTGTAGGATCTGAATGATTCTGTTTTATAGGACACTCTGAAATATGGTACTTAGAAATCATAAAAATGGTGGCATAATTTTATCATGTTCCATAAATATGGCAGCATATTATCTGCAGAAGACTGGAATATCCCAAAATAGTTCAAGTATAGCTCTCTGATGTTCCATGGCTGCCCATCCCTGGTTTAATCCTTAAACTTGAGTTAAGGATATGTGAATCAATTTCTCCTCTACATGTTTTTACACACAATTCTTTTCTATTTCATTTCACATGGATTTAAGATTACTATTTTTTTTTTTAAAAAAAATCTCAAAATGCATATTTAAATATATCCCTTTTGTCAAATTACATATTTACTTTTTGAAAAGAGCTAAGTCATGATATTTAGAGAAATATAAAATCTGGTTCTGATCCACATTACTTAAAGAGGTTCTGATCCAGCTGTTCATTCAAGAAATGTCAGTCAAAACATTTCATATATGAAGTCACAAAGGGTAAATTCCTTAAGCATACCTATCTAGGTGCATCATTTTGACTTGCTTACATTTTGAGATTTGGACAACAGTGGACACTGCCTCCAGTGTCAGTGGGATAGTGAATCTGCTCAAGGTTTTATTTCACATGTCAAAGGTGCTATCCCTAGGAATACCTAGGGGCAGTGTTCAGCATCTTTTACAGTTCCTTTACAAGTTTGGGCTACAATCCAGAGCCCCATGAACATTGCATTATGAATGCCATTGAATTTGATGTCATTGCTGGAATTTTTGCAAACTAAAATATATTTGGAATCACCATTAGTACCACTTGATAAACTGACTGCCACAGTATATTTGTTGTTCTTGCTGTGTACCTTCAAGTCATTTTTGACTTATGATGACCCTAAGGCCATAATGTTTTTTCTTGGCAAGATTCATTCAGATGAGCTTTACCATTGCCTTCTTCTAAGGCTGAGAGTATGTGACTTACCCAAGGTCATCCAGTGGGTTTCAGGTCTGGCTTGGGATTTGAATCCTGATTTCCAAAGGCGTAGTCCAATGATCACATCACAGTGCCATGCCACAGTATATGCAGTAGGCAAAATCAAATAAAGTGCAATAAATATGCTACAGTCAGCCCTCTTTATCTGTGGATTCAACCACCCACAGTTTGAAAATATTTATAAAATATATGTAAATTCCAAAAAGGAAACCTTGATTTTGCCATTTTATATAAAGGACACCACTTTACTATGCCATTGTATTTAATGGCATTTGAACATCCATGGACTTTGGAATTCATGGGGAATCAAACATCAGCAGATATCAAGGGCCTACTGTACTTTTTCAGTTCTCATAAAGTTATATGAACATATACTCTAACAAATCACAGATAAAAACTGGTGATTTTCAGTGTGTGATCAAGATGACAAAAAGTATTAGTGATGAGGAATACACAAGCTAGAAGAGGCATGATTCTGCCCTCTTCTCTCCTTTCCTTGCTGCTGAGGTAATTGAATGCAAACTACGTTTGGATATGGAATTCAATTTGCAGCTATTGATATTGGCTGGGGACAAAGTTGGAAAGTGGAGGAGAAGTGGGACATTTTAAAAGCAGCCCTGCAAATGGGGTGGCAGAGGATTGCTCAGGACTGTCCCTGCCAAATCAGAACAATTGGAGGATGTACATGAAAAGAAAGTTTAGAAATTCAATAACAAAGTGTGTACTATAATCTATAAAAAGTTAATTAATGCAACATTAGTGAAAGAGACTATGTGCACATCCAGTGCTAACTGTCCATGTTAACTTTTTGTTCTAGGAAGAAAATCATTTCTCATAAATATGTTTGAATTATCTTTTGGCAGAGCCCATTATGGTTTCATAACATAGTAAACTTTGGGGCCTGTGTCTTTGCCTCCTCTTGAAGTATTGACCAAGAGTAACTTGTGAGAGGGTAAGAACATATACTTCCATATTTTTATTTTCTGTAAGAAAATACAGTTTCATACGAACTAACTGCAGGAAATTGGTTTGTCAGGTAGTATTGCATGGCAATAAGGATTATTTGGATGGGAAAAAAGTTGCATGTGCAAAAGGAATAATGTTTTCATGATAGCAAATAACATCATGTTTTCATGATTGGCATATTCCGTCTGCCAAGACAGAAATGTGCACAGAGGAGGAAAAATGTGTCTTGGAGATTGCAAATGAGTGTATGAACTGTAGGGAAATGATGTATGTAATAAATCTCCAGATTAGACAGGGAATACTAATGAGTTTAAACAATATCAGATTAGGGCACTCAGATTCAGCAAAATCATTGAGCCACAGCAGGCAAATTTGCTTTGCTTTCTCCCCTCCCCTGTCCCTCTCTCCTTTACAGCTTGAACGGATTAATTACTGGTTCAGTGCAAGGTTAATAATCACTATCAACTGTCAGATTCACTTAAGAGTTTACTGTGGAGATATTAACAACACACTGACATTGCAAAGCTTTGGACTTTGTGTAGTCAGCTTGGCAGCCAGGGAAGAGAAGGATAGGGAAGCTCACAATACACATTATCCATACAAACACTGATCTGTCACCATTAGCTTAGCTAGCATATAAATAAAAAGGAGGAAACCCCATAAGACAGAAGCATTATCCAAAATATTGTTCTTCCTAGTGGCACCCCTGCAGGGCAAAATAAGCCTTCTATGCAAGGCACCATCAGTCAGGGAGAGAATGCATGTGTGATGTACAAATGTTCCTCTTTTGTCTGAAAATCACAGAATAATTATGCCAAAGGAAAGGATCTTTGCATGAGACAGCTGGGATTCATCCAAGAGGAAGAAAAAAGAAGTAAAAGGATGTGCTCCCCCTCCTCAGATGATAAATTCACAATAGATCTGGTTATAGCTCATCCAGTGTTATAGTGGAGCTAGGATTTTCAAGTTGAAACACTAGCTTTTTAAAAAAAAATATTGCGGGACAATGATAATTCTAGCCTCTTCTCTCAGGATTCTTTGTTACTTCTGAATTCACCTGTAACCTTACAGTAGCTGGGCTGGTGTGTCTGTGTGTAAATTTGTCCTAAGCACCTCTGGATATGGCAAGTAAGATTCAAAAGTTGGATATTCACTATGCTAGTCATTATGTGCTGTGTTTTGGTGGCAGCTTGGTTTTGAAAGGACACTTAGGATCCAGGAAGTTTATAAAACACTTCTTCCAGGTAGTGATGAAAACTGCTAGAAATCCTTTGTAGATATGGACCAAAAGAGTCACAGTCAGCAACTAATACAGCTATATCAACTCCTCCTCAAGAGTGTAGCTATGGGAACTATCCTTCAAAATTTGCCAGTCTGCCATGCCTTGACCTCTTTTTGAAACCACAGGAAAAAATGGTGCAGCTAGACAGCCACAGTGCCTTGTATCTCTCTTATAAACACCCTTACCAGACCTTTGAAAAGTTACTTTTTGGACTACAGCCTTCAAAATCCAAAATTCCAGATTTATGAAACCTGGACTAAAAAGCTCAAAGTTTCCCAGTTGTGGTCTTTGTCACATATTTCTTCTGCTCTCCCATGTCTTTCCTGGATGACCCTAAATGCTTTAATCTGACACTGTTCATGCTCATTAGCATTCACTGTCTAATCTGAAGATTGATTACATACATCATTCCCATATAGCTCATATCAAAGTGCATCCTCCAGTGCACTTTACCATCCCTTCCACCTGTCTACTTTTCACTGGTATATTTTTGATCTGAGGGAAGACAGCTGCTCTTTCCCCAGGAGTATTGTAGGGTGTCTCTCCTCACCTTGAAAAAGATAGCCAACTTTTTCCTGACTGTAGTTTTAACTTTTTAAGTAACACCCAGCCATTGGCAGTGTCTGCTGACACCAGGTAAACAGGACACTGGCACAGTAATGTAGTAAGCAAGCTATAGCTTAATCTTAGGCTGTCAAATAAATATGGGTCATACTTGTTTAACTTGTGCAAGGATATCAGTTGCTGATGATGAGAAACAATTGACAGTGTTTTTCTACATCTAGCAACAGAGCTATAATATGAAATGCCACCAAGGATAGTTTGACTTGAGACATTTTGGCACTTCAATTGAAGGACAAGATGGTGTCCATCTAACTTTAGCTATGAAAGCTGAGGAGTCTCACAACTGTTAGTTCAATACTGGTGATGAGACAGCATTCTCTACCCTGAGATTTGCACTTCAGGGAGATAATTTGAATTATCAGTCAGACAGCTCTAGTGCACCACCAAACTACAAATTCCAGGACTCCATAAGATTCAGCTATGGCCTTGAAGTTGAATCATAGTAATATAATTGTGTAGTGTTAAAGGACCTTAAGACTGATACCTTTGGAGTATATGTTCATTAGTATAGTCCTGTGCAAGCATTCTATGTTATGGCTTACCTTAACATGTAAGGAGAGGAGTGTGTTAGACCTACTCTTTCACTGACATGCATTTGCTCACATGAAAGGATTCAGTTTGAAGTGTACAGCTAGAACCCAGGAAAACCTGGATTCAAAACCAGGAAAGCAACACTTGTTGCTTATCCCAAGAGGACAGTGATAAGGAGATGGCTAAATATATAGAACATCTGAATATAGTTTCTGTTTGTTAACTGACCATCTAGCCACCCATTTATCATGTACACTTTTAATGGCCTATTGAGAGCTGATATCTAGCTGGTGGACAGTTGATTTACTAAGTGGCTCATGTGACTCACAGTCTACTAGCCTGCATCTTTTCCTGACAAAGAAACAGGCAATAAAATGGTTGGGGTTTTTTGGGGGGGGGGGCTATATGAGAAATGCTATTTGTTTTTGTTGTTGCATGGCTTCAATACAAAGCACTATTTCATACTGATATGAAAGCTATATAAAATTGTCTTCAGTGTCCCCCTCATAGGCAACATTGAATCAGTTCCTATAATAATGTTATTTATGCACAATTCTATGTAATTTGCTATACTTTTGCTAATCTGAACAAGAAGCCTGAACAAGAAGAAGGGCCCTTCCTCCATCCACCATCATCGAGGGAGAGAAGGCAGGCCATCTCCATCAGGCCTAGCCACAGTAAGAAGAAGGACCCTCCCTCCATCCACCATCATCGAGGGAAAGAAGGCAGGCCAGGTCCATTGGGCCTAGCCTGAACAAGAATAAGGGCCCTCCTTCCACTCACCATCATCAAGGGAGAGAAGGCAGGCCAGCTCCATCAGGCCTAGCCACAGTAAGAAGAAGGACCCTCCCTCCCTCCACCATCATCGAGGGAAAGAAGGCAGGCCAGGTCCATCGGGCCTAGCCTGAACAAGAATAAGGGCCCCCCTTCCACTCACCATCATCAAGGGAGAGAAGGCAGGCCAGCTCCATAAGGCCTAGCCTGAACAAGAAGAAGAGCCCTCCCTCTATCCACCATCATCAGGAGGGAGAGAAGGCAGGCCAGCTCCATCGGGCCTAGCCACAGTAAGAAGAAGAGCCCTCCCTCCAATCCATTTGCCTTGCTCCAGGCTTTAGAGGGAAAGAAAATCTGATGAACTTATTCCCCTTCCCCACCGCCATTCCCTTCTCCTTTTGTGTCTTGTCTTTTTAGATTGTAAGCTTGAGGGCAAGGGAATGTCTGATTAACCACTTGTAAGCCACTCTGATAGCCTTTTGGCTGAAGAGTGGGGTATAAATAAATAAATAAATAAAATCATCATCATCATCTAATAATGAAGAATAACTAGCTAAAAGTGAAGATCCCCAGAAGAAAGGTTTCCTTCTTCCTTCAGTGAGATGTAAATTTTCATGAGTAACATTTAAAGTAGACAGTGATAAGAGGAGTCAAATCTACATATCACCCCATCCATCTCACCATCTTTTGAATGACAGCTGCTTCACCTCCCAAATTTAGCTGTGCCAGTCCTTTGTGCAGTAACAGCAGCTCAAATCTAGTCAGTGACACATTCTGCTCTGGGCAGTATCTGCAGAAATGCCAGATGAATGTTTGTGGTGTGTTCAGTGATGATAGAAAAAGCAGAAAAGATGCAGATTTGGTTGGAAAATATATTCAGAGGCACACTTAAAACAATTGCTACTACTAGAACTGTGCATTGAATGATTTATTCACCCCCTACCCCAGGAAGAATGCCACATTTTTTAGGATGGAATGTATTATAGAAAGGTATTTGCTGCTTATTTAAATATCTGTTTGCTTGTGATGGGAAGAGATGCAACTGAATACTTTCTAGCAACATTGTATGCATATGTTTTAATATTGTAATAGTTTAATTCTATTTTAATGGTCACTTTTGTGTGTTTTTAAATGTACTGTGTTTTAAAACTGTAAGCTGCTTTGAGTCCAGTTTTGGGGGGTAAAGTGGGATATAATAATAATAATAATAATAATTAATAATAAATCAAATTCATTGGCCCATTTTCAATAGTGACATGAACTGGTTCTCTGTCATGTCCCCCCTTTAAAAAAGAAAGAAGAATAAAGGGTTTAATTTGGCTAATTTTTTAATCTGGTCACAAGTATCCATGCAGTGGGGATGAGACTCACTCCTCTGCCATGCACAGATTTTCACTGGGCCAATAAATATCTGACAAGAACCATATGGCTCTTCCACACTAGTGCAAAGAAGTGAGAGAGCTCTTAACATAGAGCAACAGAGAGCCTCAGTTATTATCAGTTGATACCTCTTGATGTTGGCTTGGCATCTCCAAAAGCTTCTTATGCAATCCCTGTTGAAGCCAGCCAAAAGAAGGCGGGGATGAAGGAATCTCTGGGTGGGAATACATTATTGCTGTTGCATCTGGGACTTACCACAGAATGTTCCAGGACAACAGAACTGTCATCTGGCTATTTGAGCTAACTCAAATAGCCAACTGAAACATTTACACTGTATGAACTAGGGATGTGATGAAAGCTCATTGCTGTTCATTAAACATATGGGATTTTGGGGTTCCTCGATGCTCGGTTTAAGTATTTACAAGCTCTGAAATTTGCAACCTACTCGATTGAGGAGTGAAAAATTACAGATACTTCAGTTACAAAAGTAACGAAGGAGGCATTTCAGTGAGAAATTTGATGTTCAGCGTATTTATTTAGGCTTAAATGATAAAAGTAACTATTGGCCTCGGCAGACGGCTAATAGGGCCATCTCCGAGACCCGGAAGAGGAGGGGCAGCTGCACACGCGGTGTCCCTTCCTCTTCCTGAGGTCGTCCTCAGAGCTTCCGGCCCTCTGGATGGCCGGCGCTCCGGGGATGACCTCCCTCCGTAGCGACCGGACGCGCTGCGGAGGATAAGTCAGGGAAAGTGCGCCCTACGCGTTTAGGGCGCACTTTCCCTGTCTTGTGGAAGGAGCGCTGATTTTGCGCTCCTTCCAGGGATGCTGCAGGAGCACCGCGGTCCGGCTGCCGAGGTCCCACGGCGCTCCGGACCAGGGCGTCCCCGACGCCCTGGTCTGCATCCCCCCATGCCTCAGCCATTCAGTTTAACTGTGAGTCTCATCAGTCAAGGTAATTTGAATTATTCTATTCAGCTGTAGGAGGGGAGGGGCAAAGGAAGAGATTCATTTCTAAAGATAAACACAGATAATGCTTATTTGTTGGACTCTGTGGAAGTGACAGACAGCTGAGTGTTTTATGGCAATATCCAGTCACCACCAAAAGATGAATTATAGCTTCAAATCATCCAAGTATATGTTTTGTTGTTAACTGTCCTTGAATCGTTCTTGACCCATGGTGATTCTATGGATGAGACATCTCCAAACCCTCTGTCCTCCACTGCTCTGCTTAAATCCTGCAAACCTGTACCATGACCTCCTTAATAGATTCCATCCATCTGGCGTGTGGCCTTCATCTCTTCCTGCTTCCCAACACCTTTCCCAGCATTATTGTCTTTTCTAAGGAGTCTTCTCTTCTCATTATGTGTCCAAAATCCAACAGCCTCAATTTGGTCATCTTGGCTTCCAGGGTGGTTTCTGGCTTGATCTGCTCTAGGAACCATTTGTTTGTCTTTTTGGCTGTCCACAGGATCCTCAACAACAGGGGTCGGCAACCTACAGCCCGCGGGCCGCATCCAGCCTGAGGACCCCCGCCGACCCCTGCCGCTGCCGCCGCCACACATTTTGGCCGCCGTGTGGCTGCACGCATTGCGGCCACCATTTTGTTTGCCAAAATGGTGGCCGCGACTCGCTTGCGCATGTTTATCCATTATTATGTAATAAGTCTACTGATGAAAAGAATGTGATCAAGAATAGGTTGTCATATGATCATTATAATTGTCACTTGATGAAAATACACTAAGGTCCAAAACACATTGCAGAAATAATACAGCTTGAGACTGCTTTAACTGCCTTGGCTTAGTACTAGGGAATCCTGGAAAATGTAGTTTATTGTGGCTTCAGGGCTCTCTGACAGAGAAGGATAAATGTCTTACAAAACTACAATTCCTAGAATTCCCTAGCATTGAGCCAGGGCAGTTAAAACAGTTTCAAACTGGATTATTTCTACAGTGTGTTTTGGACCTAACTGAACCTAAAGAAAGCAGTGGTATACAATCTTCTTTCACTGTTGTTACATGCCTTCAATGGACTCCAACATATGATGGACCTATCATGGGGTTTTCATGGCAAGATTTATTGTGAATAAGTTTGTTACTGCCTTTCTCTAAGGCTAAGAGAGTGTAAATGGCCCAGGGCCACCTGGTGGGTTAGCTGAATGGAAAGCCCCAATCTAATGCTAAACCATGCTGGCTCTTACAGCATGCAGGCTCTTTTGAACTCTAATAAATATCATGCCTCTTGCTGAAATAATTTTAAAGTTCTCTTGATTTTCCCCCCATTTGTTTTCTCCTAACTGGGCCCCTGAATTAGCCTTGTTATTTCCTTTTGGTGAAATCATGTGGTAGTTTTAAAAAGTAGATCTAATAACAGCCCAGGCAGATTATGTTTATTTCCTTCTGACTTCTTTCAGAAAGATATTTTCCTTGCAGTTCAAGCTGGCATAAAAACAAGAGGTGGAACCAGAGGGAGAATGTGCATCAGCTCTTAAGAGAACCCTGGATGCTATCCAAGCTGTCAACCAGAAGACCCAGTCATCTACTTCATGCTTGAGTGTTAGTTGAAACTATCTTTTCTGTCTGTCACTGTGGTTAAATACACTCCTCAGTGTTTGGACCCAACATCTGTCAAGGAGAAAGGCCAAACTGCCATCATCTGAGGTTAGTTTCTGGCAGGTCAACAGAGTTTGCCAGCACTTTGTCTCTACAAATCAGAGTTGAAGACTGTAGGGGACAAACTCATTGTTTGGCAGACATGCTGTTCTGATACATATATGGAAGGTATGAGTGCTTTGCAGGTGCCTTTGATTGATGTTCATTGCCCTTGGTAAACATGCTTCATGGACAGCTAGATCCAACAAATGTGCTCTGGAAACAACACTCCTGCCAAAAAGCACATAGCTTCCTTAAGTAAAGAATAAATCAATATTTCAAGGACCTTTCTACTTTAAATTTTAGGCTCTCCTTAACAATTTCCATCCTACAGGGATAGAAGAAAATAGCAAAACAAAGGGAGGGTCTTCCCCTCCTCCCTCCCTCCTCCTTTTTTGAGACATTGGATTGTGGCTTCGATACATTCTGCAGTTTTTTTCTTTTAGAATCAGATGTTCAGCATTAATATCTGCATTGGGAATCTTTTTCTCCTTGAGGGGACTTCTCATGTAACATCCCTGGAAGAGCTTGTTTTTAACTTGTACAGTAAGTGTTAATTGATTGAAAAGGCTCCCCACTGCAAAAGTTCATACAGAATGGGGGGGGGGGGAGGGGAGACAGTGTAAGCTGTACAAGGATGGAGCTGAGATGAATTGCAAAAATACTGTCTTCTTTTAATTTAATGGTGTTACTCATTATTCTGTAAGCAGAAACTTCTATTGAGGATTCCAGAATCTGTTGTTAGATGGGAATTTCTTCAGGGGAACAAAAAGGTATTTGGATTCCTTATAAAAAAGTGCTCTTGCATTCACTAAAGATACTGAGTTTTAGTGGCACCTGTTGTACTGCCTGTCATGCTGCTCCAGAAATTCTCCCAGTACTCTGGAGTAGTTTTTTTCCAGCTGAGCAATAGGGCTACCAAGGGACAGAGCAATAAGAAAAAATCGAGTTTGCCTCTTCCAGAATGAAAACTCTGCTAAGTGCTATTATGGGTCCAGCCTGTAATATGGCACAAGACTAAGGGCAAATCAAATTTTAGTCTCAATTACAGTGGATTTTTTGAACCAATGGAATTTCTATCAGCAGTGGGTTCAATGGGTTTATTGCAGTTGGGATAAGCAATTGGATTTACAATAGAATTAAGTTGGTTGTATTTGGGTTGCACTGAAATCAAAGTGAAAGAATAATCATGATGGAAATTCCAGTAATTTAAATGGGAACTAACAGTCTATATTCAATCTCTGGTTAATTTGATATACAGAGGGAGAGGGAGAAAGAAGGAGATTTTCAAGTGGAACACTACAACAGCATTTATTGGATACATTAATCTAGTTTTGACCTGTAGCCTATACTTGTGGGAAATATTCTATATCTACTGAGTAAGCCATTCAGGGTGCTATTGGTGAGTACATTTAAATCAGTCCAGAGCTGAATAAACAATAAGAAAGAATGGACACACAAACATAAATGTATGGAATTATAGAGGTCAGATGAAAGAAATATAAAGCTTTTCTTTATTTACCTTAATTATGCATGCTTGTAATCAAATCAACCAAAACAAATAAGACTTCTCATTGCCCCTGCACATTGTTGTTATACATGCATTATAACAACAATGCTGTTATAACTCAAGAACTCTTTCATCTTTGGATTCAATGGGCTTAAAATAAACCTGCAGCACAAAGTACATTAAAATTAGGCCAATGTCCAAAGAACAGAATGTGTAATAAAATGTCTTAGTTGGGCTGCGATCAAACAGAGTTCATGCTCTTCTTTGCTTTAAACAACCTTTATCTTCGGAACAGAAGACAAATGTCTAAAATAGAAAGAAGCTTTGGTATTGTATTCAAAGAAGACCACCCTTTAACCAGAAATGGGAAAAGTGTAGTGAAGTATGCAGCACAGAATAAGAAGAACAATATACGTTATGGAGTGATACTAATAATAATAATAATAAATTTTATTTATACCCCGCCCCTCTGTCGGACAATCGGGGCAGCTCACAGCAGTTAAAACTCCATACAATATTAAAATACAATCCAAGCTCCCACAACCCTCCCACCCCTTAAAAGAGAATTAAACTAATACTAACATTAGTTAATTAAACATTAAATTTTAAAAACTTAAACAGGCCTAGGACAGACAAACAGATAATAGGGAGAGCAGTAATTGCAGCCAAGATAGAAAAGGGATAAGGGGACTCCTAAGGCTGGGATATCTAATCGGGGAAGGCCTGCTGGAAGAGATCTGTCTTAACAGCCTTTTTAAAGCTACTTAAGGTGATAATCTGATGGATCTCATCTGGCAGGCCATTCCATAGTCTGAGAGCGGTGACCGAGAAGGCCCTCTGGGAGGTTGTCGACAGCCTAGTTTTTATCGGCTGTAGCAGATTCCTCCCAGAGGACCGGAGTGTGCGGGGAGGATTGTATGGGAGGAGGCGGTCCTGAAGGTAGGTTGGAACCAAGCCATTTAGGGCTTTAAAGGTCATAACCAACACCTTATACTGGGTTCAGAAACTAATAGGCAGCCAATGAAGAGACTTCAATACCGGTGTTATGTGGTCTCTCCCGAGACCACTCTGGCTGCCATGTTCTGTACCAACTGAAGTTTCTGGACCAAGTACAAGGGTAGCCCCATGTTGAGTGAATTGCAGAAATCCAGACGGGAGGTTACCAGCATGTGCACCACTGTCTCAAGGTCCCTTACTTCCAGGAAAGGGTGCAGCTGGCGTATCAGCTGAAGCTGATAACAGGCGCTCCTGACCGTCACATTCACCTAATTAGTCATCTGAAGTGATGGATCTAGGAGCAACCCTAGACTGCGAACACAGTCCTTCACGGAGAGTGTGACCCCGTCCAGGACTGGCAGTTGCAACCCAATTCCCAGTTTCAGGGCCACTACTGTGAGCACCTCCGTTTTGTCTGGATTCAATCTCAATCTGTTTTTCCTCATCCAGTCTATTACTGCTCTAAGACAGTCATTGAGAGGAGAGACACCATCGGGAGCTGAGTCCAACAATCGGGGCATGGAGAAATAGATCTGGGTGTCATCAGCGTTTCCCAGCGGCTTCATATATATGTTAAATAACATCAGGGACAGGATGGCACCTTGAGGAATGCCACAGGTAAGATCTTTCTTTGCAGAACAACTGTCCCCGAGTGACACCCTCTGGGATCTGCCTGAGAGGAAGGAATGGAACCACTGCAATGCAGTGCCCCCAATTCCTCTCCCACCCAGGTAATCCAAGAGGATGCCATGATCTATTGTATCGAAAGCTGCTGAGAGGTCTAAATGCACCAACAGGGTCACGCTACTCCTGTCGATGCTTAGATGAAGGTCAACGGTCAAAGCAACCATGGCAGTCTCCACTCCAAATCCTGTCTTAAAGCCAGTTTGAAATAGATCTAGATAATCAATTTCATCCAAGACAGCTTGGAGTTGAAGAGCAACCGTCCTCTCAATTACCTTGCTCAAAAATGGTAATAAAGAGACTGGTCTATAGTTGTTCATATCCAGGGAGTCCAGGGAAGGTTTTTTCAGAAGCAGCCTAACAACCGCATCCTTCAAACAAGATGGCATATGACCTCCCCTGAGGGATGCATTGATGATGTCTGTAAGGAACATCCTCAATGCATCCCCCCGGACTACCAGCCAAGATGGGCAAGGATCGAGGGAGCAGGTTTTTCCCCTCACTCTACAAAGGAGCTTGTCCATGTCATTGGTACTCACAGATTGGTAATGATCAAGAATAATTTCATTAACAGAGCTGCTGGATACCTCGTCAATTGTTTCTGTCAAAACACTGGTGTCTTTGTTGGCTCTTATCTGAGAGATTTTATCTGCAAAAAAGTTATTAAATGCATCGCAGCAGGCTGTTGTCAGGTTAACCACCCTAAACAGCTCTGCCAGATGAGACTCTGCAGATGCAATATGTGCAGAGCAGAAAGATCTCTGCGCTGCACGTATTGCCTCTCAATAGGACCAAAGAAAGTTCCTATGACGAGTCTTGTCAGATAAGAGTCGAGTTTTTAACCAGGTGCGGTCTAGTCATTGTCCAACCCACTTCATTTTCCAAGACTTCTGGTTATAAGCAGGTTGGAAAGGACGCTTGGGAGCGATTGTGTTGATAGCCTTGGTGAGATCGCTATTCCAGGTGTTAACCAAAGCTTCTACAGAATCACCGGCATTACCAACCATTAGACCTTCCAAGGCTTTCTGGAATCCCATTGGTTCCATTAGCCTTCGAGGGTGGACCATTCTAGTAGGTCCACCACCCCTGGTGGGGCAGACCATGGCCTTTAGTTCTGTCTTGGCCAGGAAATGATCCGTCCATGACAATGCAGTGGTCTTAATAACCTTCGTCCATGGATATTCCTGTTTCGTACTAAAGACTGCATCGAGAGTATGACTCGCACAGTGTGTAGGCCCAATGACCAACATGGGATAGGCCCATGTTTGTCATGGATTCCATGAACTCCCAAGCTGCACCTGTTAGATTTGATACACTGGTCTCAAGTGAGATGTTGAAGTTGCCCAGAACTAAAAGTCTGGGCAACTCCAATAGCAACTATGAGACCAGCTGTGTCAGCTTGGTTAGGGAGTCTGTTAGACAACAGGGTGGTTGGTATACTAGCAGAATTCAGAAATTATCCTTGGTCCTCAGGCTCAGGTACATACACTTGAAGTGGACTGTGTTCCGGACAGGTATCCTGGTCAAGATCAGGTTGTTCTTATGAACCAGGGCACTCCGCCCCCCCCGCCCCCACTTTCCCTTACCTGGTCACTGACAGAATACCCGGCTGGGAGGGCCTGCACCCAAGTTATGGTGCTATCCTCTCCCAGCCAGGTTTCTGTAAAGGAAGCCAGGCCGGCATCCTCATCTTGGAGGAGGTCGTATATGATATGAGTCTTATTTTTGATCGACCTGGCATTGCAAAGGAACAAAGTAAGGTTCTGTGGAATGGTTGGTACACTCTCCAAACCATTCTGGAGAACAGAGTGAAATGAAGGCGGGATAGCTTTCAAACAGCGATCCCTCTTTCTTTTGTAACATCTGTTCACTCTGTATCCACCATACCTCCCTTTCCCCTGCACATCCCCAATTTCCGTTCCCAAGTCATTCCCGGTCTCTGATGGTAAGGGAGTCAAAGAAAATAAATAACCCTCCCTGCCATGCTGTTGCTGCGGGTGCCCCAGGTAATAGGAGGACAGGACAAGGTAAACAAAAGAAGACCCCGCCTAATTCTTACTCATGGTGCTGATGCCTCTACAATGCCCCAGATGGTAATACAGGCCAGCATTCAGCCTCGCCTCCAAGTTTCTACTAGCCCCACTGCCGCTGTTGCAGCATGCCGCCAGAGGTGGTGGAGTTTGAGTGGGCTCTTGGGCCTCCACCCAACCTTCCCATGGTCCCACTGCTGCTGCCGCTGCTGCTGCCATACTACTGAAGGGGATGGTGCTGGGCAGGCTATATACTCCTGCCCAGGATCTCTCAGTAGCCTTGCTGTTGCTGCTGCACCGCTGCACCGCCGGAGGTGGCAGAGTTTAGGTAGGCTGTTGGGCCTCTGCCTGACCTTCCCGTGGCCCCGCTGCTGCTGCCGCCACCACACTAACAAACAGAGTGGACAAACAGAAGAAGTTCTAACATAACCACCAATGTTAATCTGAAGAAATATCAAGTTGTATAAGGACATCAAGTTGTTTCTTCATATCATTTGGAAGTATGATGTGTTATAACAACTTGTTTAACTCAGAATGAACACTGCATGAATTTCTGCTTAGCTGTATACAACAGTGGCTCCTCCATTTTCGAGCAGTGCAATGCACCATCCTACATATCAGAGATACAGGTGAGAGAAAATGGGTATCTGAAGAAAATCCTGCTTCCATATCAGACTTCTTGCATACTGACGTTCTTTTTGAAAAGTCTTCTAGGTCTCTCAACTATCCAAAGCAGGGGTAGACAACCTTTCCGCTTTAAGGGCCAAGGGACTTCAGCTCCCAGAATCCCAGGAGCTATTGGCCAACATGGGACTATTGGCTAACATGGCTGAGGCTTCTGGGAGCTGAAGTCCCTCGGCCCTTAAAGGGGAAAGGTTGCCTACTCCTGATCCAAAGTAAGACTTGTGGGAAGCAGAGAGAAAGAAAATTCCATAAGGTAGCCTTCATAGCTGCATTTCTATTCTCCAAGGTCTTTAAATTGTATTATTTGAACATGTTAATTCAATTTCTTATACTGTATTTTTCATTTTTTTGAAAAATAAACTACCTTGGAATTTTTGCTGAAAGTTGTTGCTTTTGTTGCTGCTGCTGCTGCTGCATATGTTCAAATTGTTTCTGACTTATGGTGAATCTAACATGGGGTTTTCTTGGCAAGATTTATTCAGAGGAGGTTTGCCATTCCCTTTCCCTGAGCCTGAAAGTCTATGATGTGCCCAAGGTCACCCAGTGGGTTTCATGGCCAAGTGGGGAATCAAACCCTGGTCTCCAGAGCCGTAGTCCTGCACTCAAATCACTATGCCACTCTGGGTCTTGGAAGATGACACAGCATTCTTTTATATAAATGATCTATTCTTTTATTTCCATTGCATCCTATCTGGAATGGAGAATATCTAGGAGAGAGGAAGTACAACCTATCCACTGAACTGAAAGCACATACTTCCATAGCACGTGTCCTGTCCTTTCCACTTCAACATTTCTTTCATTGCTTTTCTGAGCATTGGCTTCCTATTAATTGCTGGAGAGTAGGAAGAGAAAGCCATACCAAGCAAGAGTACCCTTGCTTATTAGCTTGCCATCACAAAGGGCCAAGGTAGAACTGATGTAGGTGACCCATGACTGTATTTCCTGCCAAATTCTTCTTGCTTTAAAAGCAACTGTAGAAACTAAAACCAGTATGGTTTTGAACCATGAAACTGAGGGAGGTGGGGTTAACATTTTCTCTTCCTGTCTCTCCCCATGCAGTTTCCCTGAATTAAAACTTTTAATAGCTATAAAAGAAGCCATTTCAGTTTCTATAAACTCCAGCCAGCATGCCCAGTGGTCAGATATTATGGGAGTTGTCATCCAAAATATATAAATGGTATGACTTGAAGGTACAACAACAACAAACCAGGTTGCTTAGGCCTGTCATATAGAAAAGAAACCACTGAAACACTAGAGGGATTTGAGAAAGAGAGAACAAGACAGAAAGCACTGACAATGTTTGGTGTTCTTGTTTGGTCATGCAGTATATATCTCCTGCCACCCCATCCATTTTTATAACATCTTAACCTAGCCAAGATTTCTTACAGCCAGATCCTAGGCATATTTACAAAGATGTTGGTTGCACTGAGTTCAATAGGACTAGCTTCGAGGTAAATCTGCATAGGATTGTAGCCTTGTTGTTAGCTGAATAAACAGATTAAGAATCCGCTTGGTAGCCTTTCCCTGTGGTGGCCATGCAAATCCCCTTATTTGGATGTAAACTCAAGCTGAAAAGCCTTAATTTTTAAGCAAGGAATGAAGCCTGACAATCTTTTTCTCTAAGCAGAAGATAGGGATAGCTCTGTTAATATTTTTTTTCTAGGAAGCACACATATCCTTCCTGTCCTTTGCATCTTTTTAGCCTTATCAACCTGTGGCAACATTTTTCCAGTTAATTTTTCCTTAGCTTCCTTGTCCTTCAGACACATTTACTACTATTTGCCTGGGACAGAAAAATCCAGTCCTACTTTCATCATTCTTTCCCCCTCCTCCCTCCCTTTCCTTATCTCCCTAGTATCACATTTACTGTCCTTCAATCCATGCCCTTGTGCCCTGGCTCAAATCTTTCATTCCCCTATCCCCTGTCCATCTGTTTTTCTATTCTTTGATGTTTTGCCTATGCTTAATCCCATCCCCCCCCCCCCACACACTGCTTACATTCTCTCTTGGTAATACTCTTTCACTTTCCCCCCACTCATCATTCTCTCTCTCTTGAAACTTTCCTTTCTCCTAAATCATTCTTTCTCATACAAACACACACACACACACACACACATTCTCCACCAAGACCAGTATTTAATATTTGGAAGCTTATCTCTTGAACCTGACTCCAAAGGCAAAGCTCATTCTAATTTTATATTATTGAATAACTTTATTTATCACATAAAGGATGAAAATATGTATGATTAATATACAGCTTGAATAGAGTTGTTCCCTTTTTAAAGAAAGCTCTAGTGCAAATAATCCAACTGTGAGGTTTTAAAGTAGTTATTATGTAAGAAGAATTGTGGAATGAATGACGTAAGTCTCTTTGTTGCTAATCATGCTATTTGCTGATGTATTTGTACATTTCTTTGTGTCAAGGAGAGTAAATTGAAGGATATTCTCATTAATAAATTAATTACTTGCTCAATATTGTTCTAGGAACAAGTGCACTACAATGGTTAATAGGATTACTTGTGAGCTAGATACCATTGTTAAGCAAATGGTATTTATTGTGAACCCAGTGGATTATCTTAGGAAAACCATTATGGTTCCTTCTCTTCCAACCCTGTCCTCCTGTCTTTAATATGACAATACTGAGCTCCACTACAAGGTTGTTGTAACATGTTTTTCAACATACTTAGCCGCATATAGTTCCCACTTCCACACAGATATTCATTTTCTTGAAAGGGATAGCTATAGAGTCTCAAAACTAAAATAAAAAGGTGGAACAGCTGATAAAGAAAAGGGAAGATGGGGTTGCATCTTGTACATGCCCTCCAACAGTCCTGATTCAGCAAGAAGATTCCCAGTAAATCCCCCAGCATCTCACTTTTTCAACTACTTCTGAAATTTCCCCGTTTCTCTCTCCTCCTCCTCTCATTTTTCCCCTTTGTCTTCAGCTTAGCACAATTGCTGCAAACTGAGTTCAGATTGCAAAAATAATTTACACTCAGTCAACTCAGCAGGAAAGGAAAGAAGGAGAGGAGAGGGCAGAAACTTTTGTTCCCAGTAGGCTCACTCAAAAACAAGCTGCCACAACCTCTCATAGGACCTTATCACATGGGGTCTGAAGCAGAGCTAATCCAAAGGGCATCCACAGCTAATACATATTATTCCCCCGTGTTTACACACGACGCTGCCCCAGAACACGGAGCTAATCCGTATTGTTCCCCCGTGTTTACACATGACGCTGCCCCAGAACTCGGCAGAATACGGAGCTAATCCGTAAGGAGTAGGGAGATTTTGACATTCGGTTTGTAGAGGAAGTACCTAGGGAGCCTTCGCATTCATTGCGAATTGGTGGGCAGGGCGAAAATCCCAGCGAGGGGAAGGGATTGCCTTGGCAAAAGGCAAACCGGATTGGAAAGAAGAGGAGGAGAGGAAGAGGGAAGAGGGAAGAGGGAGGCGATCTCTCTCTCTCCATGGGCTGCCTTCCCTTCTCCAGTCCTCCAGCCCTCCTCCTCCTCCCCGGTTCCCATGGCTGCCTTTCCTCCCGGCTTTTTGTGACGGGAGAGAAGGGAGCCTTGGTATTAATTGCGAAATGGCCAAAAGGGCGATATTCCCTTCGTTTCGCTATGGAACCGAATTTATTCCTACTTCGGTTAGTCTTCGCTTTTTCTTTGCTTCGTGGCCAGCGTTTGATAAGGCCCATAGAGTGTGTGTACTCCCTCATTAATAACCTTTGTCATCTTGACCACACTTTGGACCTTATCACATGGGGGAAATCTCATGCAGAAATGGGATTTAAAAGGTGGGGGAAACTGCAAAAGCGGGTTGATTTTCACACACATTGCTGTTAAACTGTTGTTAACCCAAATGGAAAGTAGTCAAAAGCTGCTCCTTTTTACTTTCAGGATTTTCCAAAAGTAAAAAGAAGTAGCTTTTGACTACTTTCTGTTTAGGTTAGCAACAGTTTAACATTGATGTCATCTGAAAATCTACCCACTTTTGCGTTTTTCCCCCTATTTAAAACTCCATTTCTTCACAGGATTTCCCCCGTGTGATAAAGGCCTTTGATGTTGCTTGGCCACATGCATAGTGCTTTTTTAATGTATCAAATATTGAAATATATACTTTCAAGCCATTATCTTTCATATCATTGTCCTGTTCAAGGCTGAAATCATCTTATCTGACAATTTACTTTATTGAAGATCTGATTCCATGAATACATTTTTAAAAAACGAGAAACAAAAAAGTGTCAGGGAGTAGAACTGCTAGATTTCAGAGGACCAACTGAAATCTCAAAAAATTTCTGTGATTCCCCAGGAGGAAGGCAAATGTCAAGACAAACAACTCTTTTTTTGTGCCCTACTGGATTTATTCCAAAACGTATCTAGTTTTAAACTTATATCTCTTAAATTGGTTAATATGTTTTGTCTGTTTAAAATAGTTTATTGTCTTAATTTTTAAATTATTTAAACTGTTTAACTCATTTTATTTCTATGCTACCATGAAATTTTACAATACATAGTGGGCCCTCCATATTCACTGGGGTTAGGGGTTCAAGACCCCTGTGAAAGTGAAAAACTGCAAATTAAAAAACCACTCCCCCCCCCCAACCTGAGACAACAGCTTTCTAGGAATATCTAGGTCTTCTAGTGTAGCTATGGCCAACACCCAGCAGAAGTTGATCATAGCATTGCACTGGAAGACCTACAAATGCCTAGAAAAGTGTTTTCTCTAAGAATCTCTAGTTCCTCCAGTGTGACCATATAGTCAACATTTGGCAGAGTTGTGCTGGAGGAGCTAGAGGTTCCTAGAGAGAACATATTAATTAAATCTGTGAATAATCAAATCCTTAAAAATCAAAGCTACAAATGTGGCAGGCTGACTGTATATAATGGATGGATGGATGGATGGGTAAGAATATTATAGAAAGACCCTAGAAGGATTCTAAAGCTGTATAAAATCTCCTCTATAAATTTATATTACAATGCCATTGATATGGATCATGTATTAGAAAAAGGCTCACCAATAGCAACTACTTTTCAGTGGTGGTGGGATTGCATGTTTCTATTAGGCAGGATGCTATGCTGATGGTAGCAGTGCCACTGGTAGGATGTCCCATGTCAAACAGCCAGACTAAATATGCCAACAGCTACTGGGCACAGCAGGAGGGTAACATTGTTAGAGGATCTCTCAGAGGCAACAGTAGTGGCACCATAGCTAACACTTAGTACTGTGCAGAAGGAGGTGTGGTAAACCTCCTTTTGAATATCTTCCACCACAAAAAACTTATGATGAGGCAATCCAAAATGAAACAAGATATAGTGTCAGAAGATGAAACTTCAAGGTTGGATGGCAGTCAACAATCTACTGGGGTACAGCAAAGGACAACAACAAATAGAGCTCTGACTACACACAGCTGGACTCAAGTCCAAAAGGGCTCAGAGGCAACAGGAAAGTCTGAAGTTGCACAACCTATATTATAGGAACATGGAATGAGAGACTTATGAATCAGGGGAAGCAAAACAGTAAAACTAGAAATGTAATGTAAACATTGCAGTACTTGGGGTGAGTGAGCTAAAGTGGACAAAAATGGGACATTTCAGTTAGTCACATATTACAAAATAGAAATGTCAAAGCAAGATGTGGAAAAAAATGTATGTGATGGAGCAAATCTAATCATTTTTGAATTTAGAATGCCAGATTCCTATAAAACAGGCTTACATATTTAAAAAAGTTTGTATGACCCTCAATTTTCTCCTCTACCTAAGAAAACACATTCGTTTACATTGAATTGCTAATCCCTGCTAGTATAGTCCTATTCAACCCATTGCTGAAAGTTAAGTCCACACATCCCACCTTTCCATGATGATGGGATTGTTTGCTCCTCTGAGGCAAGAGGCTATGTTGACAGACAGATTATTCCCAAAGGAGTGTATATGTGCCTTCATGTTGCCTGTTGCCTTCTGGCAACCCCATGAATTTTATAGGGTTTTCTTAGGCAAGGAATATTCATAGATGGTTTGCCAGTTCCCTCCTCTGAAATATAGCCTACAGCACTTGGTATTCATTGGCAGTCTCCCATTCAAGTACTAATCAGGGCTGACCCTACTTAGCTACCAAGTTCAGAGGAGATCTAATGCCTTTAGTACCCTTGCTTTAGGCCCATTTCCCAAAGGAACAGAGCTCACAAAGAGGGTGGGGAATCTCCCTCTCCAACTTTAGATCAATACTTTACCATTTTTTTGAATCAAGTAAAAGGTTGTACTACAGATATTTATGCAACAGTGAAATGCTTTGCATTCCTTTTATATCATCTTTCATATCTGGATAGCAGTGTTGTTTATGAACACACACCAGCTGTTAATCACTGTACCTTACGGTGCAGATAAGATAAATACATTGGACTTATGCTTCTCAGTATGGAAATTCTTCTGAAATAATGTCACCCTTCATCATACCACAGCAGCACTAGACAGGTCTGCAAAACAAATTCACCCAGCCCTGGAATACAACACTAAGAAAGACCAAATTTTGTGGTCAGAATCATTTATGAAGGTTAAGCCAAATTTGGGCTTGAAGCATTACCATTTTATAGGAATTTCCTGTACAATGTATCCTTGTTGCACAGAACAAAGGGCATTTCACATGAAAACAATGCAGAAGAAATTTTTTAAAACCTATTTCTAAGCAAGGCAAAAGGAGAAGATGAATTAAGTGGTTCACCCAAGCTGTCCTGTATATAAAGTTATATCTTTCTTTTCATTCCCAGTGAGCATTACTTTTCATTACTAGCATGATTATATTTGTAATCAAATGAAGACTGTGAAGAAGCAGAGAAAATGTTCAAACCTCTGTGATAGGGTTGCTAGGTCTTAGGGCACTGCCAGAAGGATCTGAGGCCTGACACACTTCCTCAGGCGTAAAAGTGGAGACACAAATCTCAGGGCAAATAGCACTGGAAAAGGGTGTCACAGTTGACACATTTAGCCACCAGAATTGCTGCCTGGGTGCAGCCTGAGTCCATCGCTGCTCAGAGGGGTGTTCCAGCAGTAATTTTTTCAAGCCAGAAAACTGTCAGATTCAAAAAGAGGTGCAAGAAGCACCCCTTCGAGTGGCGATGGAGCCAGGCTGCACCCAGGCAGTGTTTTTGGGGGCTAAATGCATTTGATACTATCAGAGTGCTGCTTGCTTCTAATTTTAAGCCGGCTCAGGTAAGCCACTTTATATCTTAATATGATAATCTCCTTAGATGGTAACAGAGCTCACTGGCTCTAACAGAAGGAAATTGTATGTGTATTCTGCTGGTACAACACTTGTGCCCCATAAAAACAAAAACAGAGTGAGGGAAATGGGGAATGGACAGGAAAGAGAGGTGGTATGTGTATCTAGAGCAAGATAGCAAGTGTGACATGATTCTGGATTGCTGTTTACATGGTTTGTAGTGTTTTACCCAGATTCTTCTTGTGCCAATTTACATGTTCAGTTAATCATTGAATCATGGAATCATAGAGTTTGAAGAGACACAAGGGCCATCCAACCCATTGGCATGAAGGAATACACAATCAAAGCACTCCTGACAGATGTTCATCCAGCCTCTGTTTAAATATGAGAAGCTAAACTAGAAGCAATTCTAACCTACCTACTAACTCTTGCCTTTTTTGCTCCTGTGACATTAAAAGGACCCATCTACTGACCCTTGATTTTGGCCCTGAAATCTCAAGGAATGTGATGCTACTGACCTGGCAACCAGTAGTGGTGTTATCCATTTTATAATGTTATGGTTATATAAAATATTTCAGTATACTTTATTTTTACATGTTATGAGTTACTGTGGGTCCCTTGTTGAGGGAAAGGTGTGAGAGAATGGCTGAATATGTGGAATGTGTGGAGGATGAATGGGTTCCTGGAGTGACAAGGCCCTGGAAGAACCAAAGAAAATGGTTGCCATGCAAAAGACTGTTGAAGGAGAAACCTGGACAGTGGAAGTGAGGAATGGGAGAAACTTGACTTTGAAAGTGGAGATACTGACCAAGCATAACCAGGACAATGCAATCTGTTGAACACAAATGAAATATGTTGGCATGGCTGAGAAAGGTTCTGCACAAACAGAATGTACTCAGACCTGCCTATAAAATAAGGAACTGAATTATGAAGTTGTAGGCTTTCATGGCCGGCATCCATAGTTTTTTGTGGGTTTTTCAGGCTGTGTGGTCATGTTCTAGAAGAGTTTCTTTCTGATGTTTCACCAGCATCTGTGGCTGGCATCTTCAGAGAAAACTGGAATAGAAGAGAATGGGTCTATATATACTGTGAGACCCTGGGTATATAGACCCATTCTCTTCTATTCCAGTTTTCTATGAAGATGCCAGCCACAGATGCTGGCGAAACGTCAGAAAGAAACTCTTCTAGAACATGGCCACACAGCCCGAAAAACCCACAAAAAACTAAGGAACTGAATTGTTTTAAAATCCTGGTAACCAGCAAAACATGTTTGTTTCAAGAAAGAAGATAAAGAAGTATAAAAGACGGTACTTCTCCCTCTTCACCTTGTGGATCCTGATCCACGGCAAAAGAGGCCACCCAACCTTCATGGATACTTGATCAACATCCAGTGGAGGATTGTGAGTATGAATGTGTGTGAATGTGTGAGTGAATGAAAAGAGCTCTTGATACTTAAGGTGTTTGTTATATTGATTCCTTGATGTTTGAAATGATTGTTTTATTTGTTATGTCTCAATAAATGTTACATGCATAGTGTCTAAACCCAGATCTGGTTTCCTACGTGTCTTTTATAGTCTAGGGTGGCTAAATTTCTCTCTGGATCAAAAGAACAACAGAGAACTTTGCTTCATGACAAAGGCAGGATATAAATAAAATAAAATAAACATTCCAAAATGAGTCTGTGTAGGTTTCCCCTTTTTACTCTACTTTTCTCATCTCATTGTGTAACCAGAATCAATTCATGGCCAATAATAATAATAATAATAATAATGCATTTCTTCAGATGAACAGCATTTCACAGATGAAAAGCAGGGCAAATGTAGCCAAGCAAAATCAGAGTGATGTCAAAATGGCAAAAGTTATTAATGAAGAAAAACAGACAAGCTAGGAGATGCTTCAGCAGTTTACTTTTGCCTGAGCCTAAAGGGAAGAGCAAATCTCTGCTCCCCATTCTCTCCTGCCCCTTGCAACTGAGTGAATTCAGTGCAAACTACTCCCCCTCCTTTGAGCTCAGTTTCCACAATTGGAAGTAAGGGAGTACAAAAAGTGAAAATCGGAGGAGGTGAGAGAATTGGGAATTTTAAAAGCAGCTGAAAAAGTGGGACTACAGAGAACTAATTTTCAGACTGCTTTTAGGAGTTTTAAAAAAGTATTTTAATGTGTTTAAAGATATTTTTCTCTTTGTATTCCCCCCTCTTTCATCTCGGCTGCCCTTGTTGGTTGGAAGGTGATACAGAAATGCTTTAAATAAATAATAAAGAAATAAATGGGGCTGTGAGAATGGAGAATGACTGTCTGTACTTCTAAGAGTATATTTGAAGCAGTTCTTTTTAGCTTGGCTTCTTACACTAGAATCAGGAGTTGGCATCTCCCATTTTATATACTCTGATTTATTACTTTGTTCTACTTCCTGATAGAATAGATGTTAGAGACATGTCTGGGTAGCAATATGAGTTCTATTCCGAAGATGCTAGCCACAGATGCTGGCGAAACGTCAGAAAGAAACTCTTTCAGAACATGGCCACACAGCCCGAAAAAACCCACAAAAAAACTATAATATGAGTTCTCCTTTCTTGGGGACCTATAGTTTTGTCTGTAATCCATAAGTTTATCACACCGCACTTGCAGGAACAGGAACAGGATGGAATGGAATGGAACAGCATGGAATGGGGCAAGAACGCATGTTATCACACAGGAGAACACTGCCAATGACACCAGGAGTCCCCAAGCCTTTCCCCATCCGTGCTATGGCAGCTGATTTTAAAGAATGATTTTGAACCATTCTTCAAATTTGGCTGTCAGGAATGGCTGGGGAATGGCTTGGGGACTCCCAGCAGCATCGGTGGCATTCTCCTGTGCAGTCACATGCACTCTTGCCCCTTCTGTTCCATGCCATTCTGTTCAGTTCCTGTTCCTGCAAGTGCCATTCAATAAACTTATCAGTTAAAACTGGTTAGGGCTGGTTTGTATAGCACACATCAGCTGCTGAATTCTGATATCTATTACTTGGGGATTAAAAAAAAGTCTCCAAATTAGCCCAAGTTAATGGAGCAGCTTCCACTAGGTTCTGCTCCATGTGTACATCAAGGCCTGCTATAGTTTTGCATTAGAGTGAATTTTTTTATACCAAATCATTTGCTCTATTCTCTGTATGGGGAGTTGGCTACAAAAGTTTGCTAAACATGGCCAATGATAGACTTGTTACATATGCAAAATGGGAGTTCTGGAGCATTTCCATGTTCATGAAACCAACTGAGCCTGGTGAAGAGAAATCATTTGCTTTTTGTCTGTGATACAACTAAAGGGGAGATTCCTTCACAACCACTCCATTTGGTATGACTGCTCCAGGCTGATTAGAAAATGTGAATAGCTGGAGTAATGATCCAGTGTAAGGTCTCTATCTTTCATCTCTGTGTGGAAATACTGCAAACTATGTATGACAGAAGCTTTCATGAGGAAATGTAAATTATAGTGGAGAGAAATGAAGCATTTAAAAAAAACAAAACAAAAAAAACCTTACTCCTTTTTTTTTTTTTAATGATCCTGACAGGATTTAGGTGTGTCCAACAGACTTGTGGCCATGTTTATTATGGATTTCCTCTGGGGAGATATCATTTATAATGTACCATTCTAATCATTATTAAGAAAAATTGTTACATTAGTAAATCATGATTTTCCCCTTCAGTCCTAATGTATGAAACATTCAAACTTACTCACATCTGGACTTTTGTTATTTGACAGTATATTTGAGAACATTTTGGGATTTCATTCTGCCACTGCATGATATTAATAAGAAACACATGAAGACATTTTTCACTTTGAAGAACCCTTAATTAATTTCTTTGTTCACCCAAATCCTTCTCCTGGCTCTTAAATTTCTGCATTAACATTTTAAAATGAATTTACAGTCAAAGTCTACTACCAAAATATAAACCCATAATTCTGCTGCAGCATTTGCCTGAAGTAAAGTTTCTTTAATCCTTTGGAATTGCTCAATTCCCAAGATTCCTGCCAGACGGCAGCTTATTCTTGAAATTTTCTTAAAACCTGGTTGGTAGAAATTGGTGAAAATGACTGACTGAATGACTGACTGACTGACTAAATGAATGAATGAAAACATTGATTAAATTAAAAAGTGCATGTTCAAAGCCATAAAAACAGTATTTAGCGAAAGCAAATGTGATGTTCTGTTTTTAATAACATTAATAAAAATGTTTTTTCTTAGTGTTATTGCAAAATTTGTTTACTTCTATTCAGCTAAGTAGCATTTGCCATTTGCTGAGATACATACTTTTCCATGAAAAAAATGACCTGATGACAAATTTGGAAACAGAGGCTAAGTACATAGTGTGTGACAACACACCTAGTAGTAGTGAGGAGTCTTACATCTTCATCTAAAAAGCAGCATAAGTGTGTAGATTCAAGGTCCCTTTCATTTTTTTTATTCTTTTTTTTTTCATTTGAAAATCCCTCATTAATGTATGGTGGTTAAAGAAGAAGGAAAAAAAAATAAGTTGGCTCCAATATATGACAGATAATGAGAAAACATGAGTTACTGCAAAACACAGTAAGCCTTAGTAAAGTGGGGAAAAGAGGAAAACCATGTTGTAGATAGTTTCAATAGAATAAGTTTGCAGGACCTGAACAGGGCTGTGGATGACTAAGAAGATGTTGAAGATCACTAATTCATAAGGTGGCCATAAATCAAAGGTGACTATAAGAAAACAAATAGCCTCCTTGCTTTAAAATGTAGTGTGTAAATGGGTAGGTGTGGGATTTCAGGGGGGGATGGGGGTTAAATCTCCCTTACTGGGTCCAGGCATGTTTGCTTTAATGTGTTTTTAAAACCAGTTCTAGCAGCACACCTACTTGCTTAACCAAAGTTACATCTTTGGACTATATCTTCTAGAAACCTGCAGCCAGTCATGTTTCAGTGATACTTTCTGCAATAGTATACTACTATTGACCCATCCAAAATATAAGCCTTATTCCAGACACAATGATTGTTTTAAGCTGTACTTCCCATACTCAAATAATTTAAACACTTCCAAACAGAGGAAAAATAGACACTTTTGAAGGATTCAATAATCAGGACTTGATTTCCAGTTACTGAAAATTCATGATTTTGATAATTTTATTTTTATATATTGTCAATTTTCTTTCTTCAGCTTTGATTTCAAAGTGCCAAACTCTTTTTAAGGGTAATTGAGAGACCTTTCCCCCCATCTGGGATAGGTTGTAACATTCTTATTCAGCTAGTGTTTTGAAATATATGGCACACTGTTTGTTAATTGTCATCAAGCTGAATTTGATTTATGGCAAGGCTATATGGCAAATTACATCTTAAGTACTTGTCCAAGGGGACCAATCTATAAATCATTTAAACTCTGGATATATTATACCTATTCATGCACTTGTACAAGAGCTCTAAGTACATGGGGAAATGGCATTATGATCCCACCCCTGCATCCTCACGAACAATGCATTTCTACATTGTTGACCAAATATGTCAGGAGAATCACTCTTTTCATGTCTGCATGAGCCCAAATATAATGTCCTTTGTGATCAAGGACATTAATAATCAAGTATTTCTGTTGGTGTGAAGCATTCTATTTACATTCAAGGGAAAATCAATATAGCATATTCTGCTCAATAAGAATGGTGGGAACAAAGGAAATGGGAGTACCATGCACAACTTCATCTTCCAGCCACATAGAGGGGCTAATGTAGCATCCATTTGTGAGGTTCTGACAATTTTCTGTGAGTAATTATTTTTCAGAGAGCCAGCATGGTTTTGTGGTTTGAGTGTTGAACTAAAACTCTGGAAATTAGAATTTGATTCCTCACTTACCTATGGAAACTCACTGTTGATTTTCCTTCACCAAATTTCCATGCCTCCTTTCTCCAAGTCTAATCTTGCTTCATGAGTGATATTTTCAGCAAACAAGTTAAACAGGTAGTGTTGCAAAATGCAGTCTTTCCTGACCCCCTTGTCAATTGGAAATCACTGAATTTCTCCATATTTTATCCTGACAGTAGCCTTTTGTCCTGTGTACAGGTTACACATCAGGAAAATCATATGTGATCCATAGCCTTTTATGGTCTTTACAATCAAAGTCATTGCTATAATCTATAAATGATGTTGGAGGCTGATCCAACATCTATTTGCAGTATGATCTCTAGTGCCTCTTTGTTTTCGGAACCCAGTTTGGAAGCTTCCATAGACTTGGTCTACTTACTCAAATGCATGGAGTGAAGTATTGGCCATGTTGCATCTGAGGAAATGGACCAAGACTATGAAAGCTTATGCTACAACTTCTTTTGCATAGTTAGTCTCAAAGGTGCTACAAGATGGGTATACAGACAATGGACCCAAAATTCAACTAAAAGCTGACTGTCCAAGTAGTATGAAAATCTGGGGGTATTTGGAAAAAAGCATTTTTTCAACTGCCTGGCTGGTAGCAAAACATGCACAATAGCTTCTGCGATTACTGTCATTCTTAGCAGGGCTCAAGCCTTGCCAACAGTACACATAACATGGGAATGTTTTTTCTCTTGGCACTGCTAGGGTTTACAAAAGGCCCACAGTCAGCTCCTGGGAATTTTCCCACCAGGATCTGTGTTGCCAGGGTTTGTTCAATAATAAGGCTTATAAGATACAGTACTAATACTCTATTCTTTGCTTGATCCAAAACGACATGATGGGCCCAATGGTATTTAGCTACCATGTCACTTTCCATCCCTCCCTCCTTGCTTCTGATTTTTGTGGTGCATCAACATTGCACCAGTGTAACCCATGTACAAATGCTTTCACACAGTATTAGTGGCAGCTGGGAGGAAGTGGATGCCCTGGCTTGAACACTATTTCACATACACAAATAATTTTTTTTCTCATGCAGTGTTGCAGGAAAACTGTTTTCCCTGCTTTAAAAAAAAAAAAAAAAGGCTTGTCAACCTCAACTTGGAATTTTAATCACACACATCTTTTAAACTATTATTAGAGCCAGGAACAAAAGCAGCATTGGTGATACTTATCACACAACAACACCTTGGATGCATAGTTGCTCTGTCCCCCAAGCAAAGTTAGGGTGTCCCTTTTCATTTCTTTTCAAATATTCTTTTAAGGGGGGGGGGTAGGGATATGGTTGGGATGTATTGTACTTTTAACTTTGTTAGCCACCCCGATTGATCTCAGAGGGGTGGGATATAAATAAATATTTATTATTATTATTATTATTATTATTATTATTATTATTATTATTATTCATTGATGGGGAATCCATAAGTGAGCTCATAATCACACTAGTCCCCAAGTGTGAAATGCCACTGCTGGGGCAGTTGCAATATTGGCAGTAAAATGCTGTCAGTGTCCCCTCCTCTCCCCCTGACTATTCCCAAGCAGACTGATTCCCTTTATTTTTTTCTAAATTTCTTCTTCTTCTTTTTTAAAAAACCCAAACAAACCTTAAATCACAGAAGCAGAGTTCAGGAACTGTGCAAAAAAGTCAAAATAAAAACAGAATTTAAAATACTAAAAGTTATGATAGGTAGGGCATAGGGCAGAGAGGCAGGATTAAGGGGGAGTGAGGAAGCAGCCCCAGTTGCACAATTGAGAAGACATGGGATCGGTGGCATCACAAGGGGGTGTGGGGAGTGTGAACTGCATTGAGTGACACCCCAGAAGAGGGATGCCACTTGGTCAGCCCACCACCACCTTGATGCTGTTGCCTCATTCTCATGAGGAGAATGAGTGCACAGCCTCAAGAAGGCCCGTCCTCACACCAGGTGACACCAGGTTGGCAACACCACTGTATGGGATAATGGCTGCTCACAAACAGGTATAATTCGGTTTTCTCTTATGATTGTGGATACAGTGACAACAAGTTCATGGTAATGTCCTGTGCTCCTTGTATCATTTATTATCCAAGATTCTTAAACTCTATTGTCTAAAAAAAAAAAAGAGATTCAATGTGCTTTACAGGTCAGCGCTGCTGCTTCAAAAGGGGAATGTGACTAGAGAGGTGATGGAAACTTCTGACTCAGAGATTGTATAGAGTGCTGGTGGTTGACTGTGTGACACTGTAGTTGATAAGCAAGGCTGAGGGACAGTTCAACCCTAATAAATAAATAAATAAATAAAATTCAAAGATGCCACATCTGAGGAGAAGTTAGGATTAGACAAAAACCTGGTAGCAAAAATATCCTTCTGCCAACAAAAATGTACTTCTGCAGGAAGAACTCTATTTCATTAGCTTATTGTAAAAATTGGAGATCAGTTGCACTTTGAACTCATAGAAAATTTCTTTAGTGGAAAGTTTGGTCTGCATTCTAAATATGTGTAGTTGTCAACTGCCTTTGAATCAACCTTGACTGATGGCGGCCCTGTGGATAAGACATTTGCAATCTACCCTGTCCTCTACTGGTCTGCTTAGGTCCTGTAATCTCCCTGATTGAATCTATCCATCTGGTATGTTGTCTTCCTCTCTTTCTGCTACCTTCTACCTTTCCTAGAATTATTGTCCTTTCTAATGAGTCATGCCTTCTCATAATGTGGTCAAAGCATCACAGCCTCAGTTTGATCATCTTAGCCTCCAGAGAGAGTTGGGGCTTGATCTGTTCAAGCAATAGCCATATAGCAATAGCATGTACATTTCTATACTGCTTATCAGTGAATTCAGCACTCTCTAAGTGGTTTACAATCTGTAAGCTAATTGCCCCTAACAAGCTGGGTACTCATTTTGAAGTAGTCAATTACCTGAAAATTGTATTTTAAAATGACTGTCTGTGATTGCCTATGATTCAAGGTCAGACTAGATAATTAACTGGGACTCTAGATGAGACTTTGGAAATTTTTTCTGTCTATCTATTTGCTTCTCTTAGGTCTGTGCTCTGCACAGCAGTCAAGGTTGCATTGATAACACCATAGACTTCATGTACTGTAAACATTTCCTATGCCCTAGTAAGATTCCTATGTTCTGAAAACAATGTCTGCTTAGCAAAAAGTGCTGAATATTGTGAAACTAACTGAAGTAGAGAGGGAAGAGGGAGTGGTTTTCCTATATGCTGGACATATTTGTAAGATCATTATATAAGATTCTTATTTTGCTTAAATCAGGGCTCAGCATCTTTGGAAAGTTATTTCCTGTTGAGCCCGCTAGTGTAATTAAAAAAAAAAAAAAAGCTCACTTTCCTTTAGTCCATGGAGTCTCTCTGTTCCATTTCTCTGCTACAGTTTTACTGGACTAGAAAAAGTTAAGGCTGAGTCAACCTTGGAGCCCCTGGGATTAAACTCACAACTTTGTGACTTCAGTACCAGCATTTAACCACTGCACCACCAGGGCTCCCATTTGTTTATCTTTTTGGCTGCCCACATTATTATCAGCTTTCCCCAAATGGTTAGTATTTTTCAAAATTGAAACCTCCACTTCTTTCTGGTCTCCAATGGAAAACAACCTCACAAAAGATACCCTGACCATCTCATCAATCAGGGAAGGTGAAACAATATGGTGTAAAGCAAAGCAGGTACATAGAGTTGTAAAAAGTGAACTATATTTAACACCTAGAGTTTGATTCCAAGAGCTGGTGTCCCAGCACTCATGTCAAGAGAGAGACCACCTTTTCAGTGGTCAGCTGGGATAAAGCTGACTTTCAAAGGTAAGCTTCCCTTGTACTCTGAATTTATCATCTAAGAACTCAGAAGCCACCTATCTAAGATTGAAGCTGCCCTCCCATTTTTATTGGTCCCTCTGTATTCTTGTTACCAGTTTAAGTTAGACCTCCCATACCAATCATCTTCCAGCTCTAACTCCCTGCTGTAATAGTTCATCTGGTTTTGATCTCCATGTGTTGTGCTCTTTAACCTAAATTCAGTGCATAAAATATCAAGATGCTGCTCTGTTCAGTTGAAGCTCAGACATAAATCCTTCTTTGCTGCCATCATAAAGTGAATAAGTTGACTTTCTGCAGTCTAAGCTTTTTCCAAGAATAATTTCTTCTAAGGTAGTTATTCAGAAAGGATTTTTTTATCACCATTTACTCTTCACCCAGATCTGAACTTTGTGATCTGCAAACTTCTGTTGGTTAGTCTGAAGTTTGGGAGATTTCCTAATATTGTTGACTTCGACAAATGAGCTTTAGATTGCCAGGCAATGTTCCACAGTCTATTCTCACTCTTTAGAAAAAAGTGTATATATGGGGAGCTATCCAGTATGGAGTGCAAACAATAGTTTGACTGGTAATTACCAAGGCATTTTCAAATGTAGATATTACAGTCATCCCTTCCAATTCGTGGGGATCCATTTTGCCCCCTACAAATTGGAAAAAACACAATTATTGGAGCCCCATTGTTTTTAATGGCTGTGCAGCCCCATGCACAGCTCCGCACACGCACCACAGGTGCACAAGCCATTTTGTCCTTCCTAGCTTCCTGTTTGCGGAAATTCAAAACCACAAACGGGAAGTCAATGAATCCAGAGGGACGACTATATTTCTAATTACAGTGTTGATTCCCTGCACCAGTGCCATTTGTTGGGAGAGACTTTGATCTGCTTCTCTTCACAGATGATCTCTCACAAGGAAATACCAAGAAGTTTCAGGATTTTTGCCAGTTAGTGGGAGACTAGGTTGGATTTTACTCATATAAGGTGTCACATGTTATTAGATTTTGCATGGCAACCATCCCTGCATCACAATGTAACAATATAGGAATAGCCATGAACAGAAATTTTGCATGAAACTTCACAAGAGGCCACCTTGAAGATATTCAGGAAGGGAGCTGCTACTCTTAAAACTTCATCATCTTCAATGCTACCCATCAAGGGTAGAGCAGAACAGGCCAGTGCTTCACTGGTTTACTTTTAGGTAAACTAGTGATGAAAAACATTGAGTGTCCAGACACATGTAGCCAGTTTGATGTCATCCAAATATAGAAACAGCAGGAAACAAATATGGACACAAATGGAGGTTATGTGAGTTTCATCTAGCACTGTCCTTAACATAAGTATGCTTGAAGGAAGTTGATAACGTAATGTTTAATGCTCATTACAGATCCTTTATAAATTAATAAAGGTATGGGCCTTTGAACTCAAATATTGTTTCTTATTCCCATATAGTAGAATAAGAAACAATATAGGAGAATAAGAAAGTAGTAGAATAAAATTTCTGTATTCATGTAATGGACAGTGAGGAAAGCTAACAGGAAGAAAATAAACTCACTTGAAATGCGGTGGTGAAGAAGAGTTTAACAGATATAATGGAATGCTAAAAAGTCAGGTAAATGTGTCTTAGAGCAAATCAAGCCTGAACTCTTACTGGAAGCAACAATTACTGAACTATTGTGTTTTGGACATACCAAAAGGTGGTATGGTTCACAGGAAAAGATGGTCCTTTGTAAAATGGAAAGCAATAGGAAAAAGAGTAAGAAGCCATCACATTACATGGAGATTGGTTCAGTCAAGGAAGCTGTGGCCCTGAGTTTGCAAGGCCTGATCATGGGAATTGATGATTGGGGTCCTGAAGAGTTCTCATTTATAGTGTTGCTATAAGTGGAAGTTGACTTGATGGCAAATAAAAATCAAAAACAAATTAATGTACAATTTTGTGCATTTCTTGAATTTACAGTAGCTGTTTGGACACAGAATTCTGCATTAGATCAATCTATGTTAAAATTAATCAGTTTTTTTATGGGTTGTTCACACAACTTCTTCTTCAGGCTTTAAAAAAAGCTCAGAAAGTGGTTTTAGTTTTCCGTAGGGAGACCTAGTATGTACAAAGATATATTATGCATATAATGTAACACTCTTGACCTGTTTTCTTGGAAGAAAGTCACAGGGGTTGTTATGATTGTATTGTATTAATTTTAATTTTTGTTTTTCTATTGTTAAATGGTTTTAATTATAATAATAATAATAATAAATAATAATAATTTTTATTTATATCCCGCCCCTCTGCCAAGCAATCGGGGCGGCGTACAGTATTCAAAATATCAAAACAAGTCACATCAAATCAGATCCCATCCCTCATTCCCACCCCCACTCACCCCCCAAAAACAAATCAAACCAAACAAATTAAAGACAATTATTAGAAATATACAATATAAAATATACAGTATACAATATAAAAAACATGATTACATGATTGCATTGCCGCAGCTGCTCTGGGTGAAGGGGTGGGCTAGATAGCTTCTGGAGGGACCCTCTTCCACCACAACCACTACAGATGGTAAATGGCTGGGGGATGGGCTAAATAGCCTCCAAAGAGGTCTTCTTCCACCGCTGCCACTGCAGATGGTAAATGGGTGGAGGGAAGGGCTAAATAGCCTCCAGGGATGTTCTCTTCCACCGCCACCACAAAGGGGATGGAATCAAAGCTGGATAGGCCACACACCCTTCCACGGTGGTGGTGAGGAGGGAGAAGATGTCCTAGGCTTGGCTTTCTTGCCACGCCTGCCCTCACCATCACCGCTGCACTAGTGTAGCCAGTGGTTGGGCTGGGGAATGCTGGGGGTGCCTTTTGAAGGTTCCCTCTGAGGCCAGGTGTTGCACTGAGGGAGGAGGGCAGGCAAACAAACACATACACCCGCCACTCCTCTTCTCAGCCTCCTCCTCGGTGTAGCCGGAGGTCGGGCAGAGGAGGGGAGCCCCTTTTAATGTGGTTTAATAATGTTTTAAGGGGGGGGAGGGATAATGTTTTATATTGTATGCTAATTTTTATGCTGTAAATTGCCCGGATTGGACTACCAATGGGCGGTATAAAAATAAAATTTTATTATTATTATTATTATTATTATTATTATTTATGGAAACCTCAATAAATCTATTCTGTTAAGATAAGGTAGAGCAAGGGTCAAGTTTCCAGTTTAATATGCAGTTTAAAAACCAAGATTAAATGATACCTTTATTAGCCTAATGCTCTTTAACTGTAAGACTTTTGCTATTCTACTCAGTCTATAGATTTTTACATAGATAGAGTTCAGGTAGATTTTATATTATAAATATATCTTTAATGTGTCAGATCATTGGGATTAGGGATTTGTAGAATAACCAGAAAGGGGAGTTGGTGAGCAACCATAAATATTTATGGTTGGTAGTATTTGGTTTAGGGCAGAACTCAGAAGCATTACTTTTTGGGTTACAGCTACTTCAATTCCCTCATGTTGACTGTGAGATTCTAGGCACTGTAGTCCAAAAATGTAACTTTTTCATGTTTGGGGCCCAGAAGAGACCTCATTCTCAGCTTGAACAGAACAGGCTAAATGTGTGAGTACAGCATGGGACCATGTGGCTGGCACCCTGTCCAGGGTGACCCAATCACACAAACACCCATATAAACACACACAAATATTCAAACCTTGCTCTGTTGAATAGCAAAGTCTGAATAGGAGTTCTCCTAACACTTGCCTGAATGCAAATAGAACTCTCCAGCATGGCAAGCTCTAAACATGAACAGGTCTGCCATGTCTGTTTTATCAGTCTGTACACACAAAAAGACTGTTTTATCAGGTTGTGCACACATAAACATGATTAAATTGTGCAAGCCCAAATAAAGTCTTTCATCTGTTTCTAGACCAAGCTTTCATCCTATTTAGAGTCCCCTGACAGTTTTTGTTTGAGTTACCACTTGACGTTTCTCCAGCATCAAGTGTCTATAGACTTGTGTTCTTAGGTGTTTTAAATAGTCATTGGATTAGAATCCTTTGATATTCAAGGCTTATATTATTGTCTTTTTCCTCTCTGAAGTGGTGAACACCAGATAAATTTTTGATTGAGGTTTCAAGGTATGACAAAAACTAATTTTCAGTTTAATTAGAGTGCAGAAAAAGTCCTCAAAGCTGGTACAAAACAGAATATTGCACAGTTGAGGTTACAAAGGCAGTTTGAAACATATTAGCTTTTCTCACAGTAGTCATATTTTGGAAGTGTAGATGACAGATTAAAGTAGGTGGATGCTCTATAAGTCATTATGTCTGTGTTTATGAGCCTTCAAGTTGCCTGTCAACTTATGGCAACCCCATGAATTCCATAGGGTTTTCTTAGGTAAGGAAAACTCAGAAGTGGTTTTGCCAGTTTCTTAGATTCCAAGATCAGACAGGATATGGTGTCTTTAGGGTATTTAGGCCCTCCTATAAGTCTTTAGGGAGCTGCAAACAGTTTGTGCACTTCTTTTGAGTATATTCAGTTGCAATAACTTTCTGTCCAATTTTCACATCAGCCTGTAACTAAAACACACAAACCTTTTTATATACATCATTTACCATCTGGTGTGTCATTTTCCCCAGTATATGCACTGTTGTTTGCAGTTCTTGAGCCAAGAACTACATTGCCATATTTTTTGATAAGTGTGCAATAAGAAGGATTGTTTTTGTTAGCTGTCTTCAAGTCAACTTATGGTGACTCTATGAGTGAGAAACCTCCAAGGTACCCTGTCTTCAACATTTCTGCTCAGGTCTTACAGACTCAGAGCCACAGCTCCCTTGCTTGAGTCTATCCATTTGAAATATTGTCTTCATCTTTTCTTACTACCTTCTATATTACAAAGCATTCTTTTCTTTCTAGTGAATTATGCCTCCTCATAATATGGCCAAAGTACAACAGTTTTAGTTTAGTCATCTTGGCTTATAGAGCTGATTTGTTCTAGGACCCATTGCCTTTCTTTTTAGCAGGCCATGGTATCCATAGAATTCTTCTCCAGCACCACATTTCAGATAAGTTTATTTTCCTCCTATCTACTTTCTTCACTGTCCAGCTTTCACAGCCATACATAGAAATAGGAGATACAATGGCATGGATCATTCTAACTTCAGTCAGTATTCAGTGATATATCAGGACATCTTATGTCAAGTTCCTTTATAGCTGTCCTTCCAAAACCCAGTTTTCTTCTCATTTATTGACTGTAGTATCCATTCTGATTAATGATTGAGTCAAAGTATAGAAAGTCTTGAACTGTTTCAATGTCTTCATTATCTACTTTAAAGTTATGTAAGGGGGTGTCCTCACTGGTTAAGTAAAGCGGCTTCAAACTGACCTGAAGCCTGCCCATTCAGACAATGTATGGCATGAAACTAGGTGGAAACGGACATGAAGGCATGTTCTGGGGCTTAAAAATGGAGCAAAAGAAGTTCTGATACTCCACCTTAACAAAGAAGATGTGCATCATTGCACATGCATATAAAGAGCACAGTGTGAGTACCCAGGCAGCATACGGAATCAGTCTGGAGCATGTGTCCTGGGACTGATGAGATGCAGCCACTGGCACCATTGCTTGCCATATAGTTTTTTCACTTGAACATACAGGCATATGAATGGCCAGCTGCACCATCAACCCATCACATCGTCAAACTGTCACACATTCCCTGATGTGAAAGTACAACAAACATGACATGTCGCCAATAATGCAATGGATGTCATTAAAATATACACAAAAATAGAAAGTCCAACAGAGAGGCATTGGGTGAAGGGAGGAAGTAGGCATATATGGGGTGGCTCAATGATTGTGCTTTGCCAATGTATCACTGGGTGCACCAATGTACTGTACAGGCAGCATATCACTCATGCGACTGTGGAGCTGGTCACATGGGGCATCCAATGAGAGGCAGGTAACCTGAGAAGGAGGAAATTCTGGTCTGTGCTGGTATGTCCCTGTGACATGAAGACACCCTCCAGGGCTAAAAAATGGAGCAAAATAAACTCTGATACTCCACCTTAACACAGAAGATGCACATTATTGCACATACATATAAAGAGCACTGCATGAGTGCTCAGGCATCCCTGAAATCGTGAGCATGAATACGGAGAAGGCAAAAATGAAAAAACAAAACAAAACAAAACCATCTCCCTCCCCAAAAAACAAGAAGTGCAGCTTGATGCCACATGGTGTGGACTGCCTCTGGGTGTTTGGCCTGCCTTTGGAGCAGGCCGGGTGGAAAAACTGGTTTTTCCTGTATATCTGCTCAGCTCCTAAATCATCTGTGGCCATAATTTTTGTTTTCTTGATGTTCAATTTTAAAATTGCCATTGTACTTTCTTCCTTAACTTTCTTCAATAATTGTTCCAAGTCTTTGCTATTTTCTGCTAGTAATATGATGTCATCTGTATATCTTACATTGTTTATGTTCCTTTTTCCAATTTTCAAGCCTCCTTCCTTCAAATGTAATCCTGTTGTATGATTTTTTTTCAGCATACTAGTTAAACGAGATGATAAAATGCAGCCTGACCCTTTTGCCAGTTGATGTTCATGTATACAGTTGCTTCTAGGGTTGTTTGAAGAATGTGTTTGCAATGAACAAACTCTTGGCTTTGCAAAATTCTGTTAATCAGTCTCTTGCCTCATTTCTTGATCCTAGGCCAAATTTTCCTACAGTCTTTGTAGGAAATCTCTATTTCCTATTTTTGCATTTCAATTGGCTATGATGAAAAAGAAGTCCCTCAGCTAGCAATGTCCTGCAGTCCAGGTGATGATCATGGCTCCCCTATCCCTGGGGTCAATCCATGAAGTCTCCCAGGTGTTGTGGTCTATGTAGAAGACATGCCCCTCCATAGTCTGTCACCTCCTACTAAGCTGAAGGTTGAGGTTATCCAGTTCTCATCCCTCCAGGATTCCTCCTCCTCCTGTCATGGTGTCTGTTGTTATAAACAATAGACTGCCTCATTCCTTCTCCCATAGTGGTCCCCAACTTCTGCTGCTGCTGTTATTTTCTCTGCTGCCTCTGTTTCCACTCAGCCCAGACCAATGCTCAACCAAGCCCCAGTGCCTCAGACCATCACCAATCCCAGTGTGGCATTATTTTGAAAATATTGGATACCATTTTCCTCCTGTCTGTTCATCGCTATTGTTCCACCACTGCCACTAGTTTTGATCAATTAGGCTTAATAGTGCCTACTTTTGCACAACAGGTAAAAGAAATATGTGGCCAGGAACGTGATTTTCCAGCCCGAGTTTTCGGTGATGATATCTGTGTTCAAATCTGCTTATTAGCCTTGAATTGTGAATTAGGCCAGTTTGTTTAGGATCAAACAAATTTCTCTCTTATTCTTATGGGACACACATTATAGATGCACTCCAAACTTTCACAGAAGTGACTTCATATGATGCAGAACACTGAAGGTAGAACGAAAGGCCTAAGCAGACTGCCAGAAATAGTGCACATTAAATTGAGGCACTGCCCTGGCTCAGTGCTAGGGAATCATGGGAATTGTATTTTTTTTCTGGGACATTGAGCCTTCTCTGTCAGAGATCTCTGGTGCCACAATAAATTACAGTTCCCATGATTCCCTAGCACTGAGCCAGGGCAGTGCCTCAATTTAATGTGCACTATTTCTGGCAGTCTGCTTAGGCCCTAAGTTGGCTTGCCATGGAAGGAGGAGTTTTGTTTCCATCTCCAGTTTTCCTTGGATCAGATCACTGATAGATGGTTAAACATATTTTTTCTTCAAATTAGATTTTAACCTCTGATGGGGGAAAAAAGGAATTCTAAATCCCAATTGTTCTTTGAGATGAATAGCATGAATCCACTACAAACTGGGGAGGAACCAGCAGCTCAAAGTTCTGTGGGTCAGAGCTGCATGAACATTGGGATTTTGGGAATATTCTATGGATGCCCTCTTTGTCTGACCACATAACACAGCTAAAACTGTGGTAGTCCATGTGTATTGTTAGAAAACCCATTTCCTGGTAAGCTACTGTGAAGCTCTAGCCAAACAAACAAACCTACCCCATTATATTGGTGGGTAACTCTGACTATGGTCCAAACCACACTGCAGGAATAATCCAGTTTTAAACTGCTTTAACTGCCCTGGTTCAGTGCTAGGGAATTCTGGGAACTGTAATTTATTGTGGCGTCAGAGCTCTCTGACAGAGATGGCTAAATGTCTCACAAAACTACAATTCCCAGGATTCCCTAGCATTGAGCCAGGGCAGTTAAAACAGTTTCAAACTAGATTATTTTTGCAGTGTGATTTGGACCTATGATTTCTTTGTGCTCCTAGTGCATCTGTTCCTCCATGGAACTCCTAGTGCATCTGTTCCTATTTCTCCTGCACTCCTAGTGCATCTGTTCTTACATGTAGTAATAGAAGGGTAACACTTTTTTTTAAAGAGAAATAGGCCAAACAGGAAAGGAGGAGCAATAGCATTATGTCAGGGATATTTACACCAGTGAAGAAGTCCAGAACTTCAATCCTGGAAGCCAGGTGGAGAACATCTGGATCAAAATTAAATGGGTGGGAAACAACAGGAATGTTATTGTGGGAGTCTACTGCAGACCCCCAAGTCTGATGGAGGAATTGGATGATGCCTCTATGGAACAGATGACCACAAACTCAGAAAGGAGAGATGTAGTAGTGATGGGTGACTTCAACTATCCTGATATTTGTTGGAAGTCAAACTCAGCCAAAATTTTAAGGTCTAGCAAATTGCTCACTTGCCTCAAAGACAATATCATTGTCCAAAATGTGGAAGAGGCAACAAGAGGATCTGCTATTTTAGATCTGATCCAAACCAACAGGGATGACCTGGTAAATGGGGTGCAAGTGGTGGGATCCTTAGGTGGGAGTGATCATATTCTCCTGGAAATTCTTATACAGTGGAAAGGAGAAGCCAGGCATAGTCTAGACTTTAGGAGAGCTGGTTCCAGTAAGCTTAGGGAAATACTTGAGGTGGTCCCATGGTCAGGAATACTAAAAGAGAAGGGAGTTCAGGATGGATGGGAGTTTACTGAAGGTAAAATTTAAAACAGTTCCATTGAGGAGGAAAAATGGGATGTGTCTCAAGAAATCAGGATGGATGACTAAGAAGGTTACAACTAAGCTAAGTTTTAAACAGAACATGTATAAGAAATGGAAAAAAGGGGAAATCACCAAAGAGGAATTCAAAAAAATAGTGAACACATGTAGGGGTAAAGTCAGAAGAGCTAAAGCGCAGAATGAACTCAGGCTTGCTAGAGAGGTTAAGAACAACAAAAAGGGGGTTTTTTTTGGGTGGTATGTCCGTAGAAAAAGGAAGAAGAATGAAATGGTAGGGCCACTGTGCAGAGAAGATGGCAGAATGCTAACAGGGGACAGAGAAAAAGCAGAACTACTTAATACCTTCTTTGCCTCAGTCTTCTCAGAAAAAGAAAAGGGTGCTCAACCTGAGGAAAATGGAGCAGAGGACACAATAGGAGAAATGTAGCACAGAATAAGTAAAGAGGTAATACAGGAATACTTGGTTAATCTAAATGAATATAAGTCTCCAGGACCAGATGAACTGCATCCAAGAGTATTAAAAGAATTGGCAAATGTAATATGGGAGCCATTGGTAATAATTTTTGAGAACTCCTGGAGAACAGGAGAAGTCACAGCAGACTAGATGAGGGCAAACATCCCCATCTTCAAAAAAGGAAAAAAAGAGGATCCCAACAACTATCGTCCAGTTAGTCTGACATCAATACCAGGAAGAATTCAAGAGCAGATAATTAAACATAGAGTCTGTGAACATTTAGAAGGGAATTCCATAATCACAAAAAGTCAACATGAGTTTTAGGGAAACAAGCCAGGCCAGACAAATCTGATCTCTTTTTTTGGATAGAATTACCAGCTTGGTAGATGAAGAGAATGTTGTGGCAATAGCATATCTTGATTTCAGTAAGGCCTTTGACAAGGTTCCCCATGACATTCTGCCAAACAAGCTAGTAAAATGTGGGCCACACAAGGTAATTGTTACATGGATTTGTAACTGGTTGACTGGCCAAACCCAAAGGGTGCTGAACAATGGCTCCTTTTCATCCTGGAGAGAAGTGACCAGGGGGGTACCAGAGGATTCTGTCCTGGGCCCAGTGCTATTAAACATCTTTATCAATGACTTGGATGAAAGAATAGGGGGCATACTTATCAAATGTGCAGATGACATCAAATTAGGAGAAATAACTAATACCCCAGAAGACAGGATGACATTTCAAAATGACCTTAATAGAATAGAAAGATGAGTTAAAGCTAACAAAATGAATTTCAACATGGAGAAATATAAGGTACTGCACTTAGGACAGAAAAATGAAATGCATAGATATAGGATGGGAGACACCTGGCTTAATGTGACTACATGTGAAAGGGAAATAGGAGTCCTAGTAGACCACAGTTGAACATGAGTCAACAGTGCGATGCAGCACTAAAAAGGCCAATGTGATTTTAATAGAACTATAGTGTCTAGATCAAGGGATGTAATAGTGGCACTGTATTCTGCTCTAGTCAGTCCCAACCTGGAATACTGTGCCCAGTTCGGGGCACCACAATTCAAAAAGAATGTTGAGAAACAGGAGTGTGTCTAAAGGAAGGTGAATAAAATGGTGAAGGTTCTGGAAACTATGCCCTATGAGGAATGACTTAGGGAACTGGGTAAGTTGAGCTTGGTAAAGAGAGGGTTAAGAGGTGATATGATAGCCCTGTTTAAGTATTTTAAAGAGTGTCATATTTAGGAGGGAGTAAGCTTGTTTTCTGCTGCTTCAGAGAACATAACCCGGAGCAATGGATGCAAGCTACAGGAAAAGAGATTCCATCTGAACATTAGGAGGAACTTCCTGACAGTAAGGGTTGTTTGACAGTGGGACACTCTCCCTCGGAGGGTGGTGGAATTTCTTTCTTTGAAGGTTTTTAAACAGCGGCTGGGTGGCTATCTGTCGGGGATGGTTTGATTTTGAGTTCCTACATGGCAGAGGGTTGGACTGGATGGCCCTTGTGATCTCTTCCAACTCTATGATTCTATGATTCTGTGGGTTGGAGATCCTGTAACTGCTCAATAGCCTATTGTCATCCTTTGGGATAGCAAACTTGACATCTATCTATAGGCGAAAGGGTACAGTGCTCTTCCAACACTATGGAAGTCCTATCATGAACTCCTGGATGTTCAATAAGATCATGCCTAGCTTACACAAGACTTCTGATTAGCACAAGTCTACTTATTTTAATGTAGATGGCAATATGCATAGAAAGGTAGTCCACCTTCCTCTGTTTAGTCATGTCATGTTCAGTGTCATCTGGGGTTCATTTGCTCAAGTGGAATTTGTTGTTAACTAACCTTGAGTCGATCTTGACTCATGGCAACTTATGGATGAGACATCGGTCCTCCATTACTCTGCTTAATTCCTGCAGACCCTTAATATCCATGACCTCCTTAATAGAGTCTATCCATCTAGCATGTGGCCTTCCTCTCTTCCTGCTTCCCTCCACCTTTCCCAGCATGATTGTTTTTTTCCAAAGACTCCTCCCTTCTCATGATGTGTCCAAAGTAAGACAGCCTCAGTTTGGTCATCTTGGCTTCCAGGGAGCTTTCTGGCTTGATCTGCTCTAGGACCCACTTGTTTGTCCTTTTGGCTATCCATGGGATCCTCAGCACTTTTCTCCAGCACCATATCTCAAATGTATTAATTTTCTTCCTATCATCTTTCTTAACTGTGCAGCTCTCACATCCATACATGGTAATAGGGAATACAATGGCTTGTATGATTCTAAATTTGGTGCTGAATTGTATATCATTGCATTTTAGAATCTTTTCTAGTTCTTTCATAGCCACCCTCCCCATTCTTAGTTTTCTTCTGATTTCCTGACTGCAGTCCCTGTTTCTATCAATGTTTGATCTCAGGTATGGGAATTTTTTTTATTATTTCTATTTCTTCATTGTCAGGTTGAACTTGTGAAGGTCCTTGGTGGTCATTATTTTTGTTTTCTTTATGTTCAACATTAAGCCTGCCTTAGCAATTTCTTCTTTGATCTTTCTTAATAGGTGTTGCAGATCTGTGAGGTTTTCTGCTAGTACTATGGTGTCATCTGCATATCTTAGATTGTTGATATTCCTTCCTCCTATTTTCATTCCTCCTTCTTCTGTGTCAAAGCCTGCTTTTCTTATATGTTCTGCATACAAGTTGAACAGATAGCATGAAAGGATACAGCCTTCTCTGACTCCTTTGACAATTGAGAACCATTCTGTTTCTCCATGTTCTGTTCTGACAGTAACTTCTTGTCCTGAGTACAGATTCCTCATCAGGACTAGTAGATGTGTTGGCACTCCCATGTCTTTAAGGGCATTCCATAGTCTTTCATGATCTATGAGGTCAAAAGCTTTGCTACAATCTATAAAGCACATGCAGATTTTGTTTTTTAATTCCCTGGTGCACTCCATTAGCCATTGTATGTTTGCAATGTAGTCCCTCGTGTCTCTTCCTTTCCTGAACCCTGCTTGGACCTCAGGGATTTCTCTCTCCATGTATAGTTGGAATCTATGTTGCAGAATTTTGAGCTTGATTTTGCTTGCGTGGGAGATCAGTGCTATGGTTCTATAGTTGCTGTGGTCTGTTGTGTCTCTCTTTTTGTGTGGAATGCCAGTCTCTTAAACAGTGGATTTTCAGTACATATTTCACTGTGGTTTTGTATCCCAGAGACAGGTATTCCACAATTTTTGTTTTGCTTTGTTCAGAAGAACAAATCTACTCATTGGTATAAAATGCAGGCTGTTAAACAAGGATTTAAAAAAAAATCTAGCCATGGAGCTCTGATAATCTCATTCCTGTTTGAAAGTGCAGAAAATTATCTGCACATATAATGTCTGTGTATCCAAATGATATACCAGCATATGTGGATTTTATGTATCCTGATAGTATCCTGTTAACTAGATTGCATCCTGTTAACTAGATTACAGTTTGGGCAGTAAAGTGTGGTTGGTGCTTCTTAAGCAGTAAACACACATCATTGTAGCTTGCACTTGAAGGTTGCAACATCATCTGCCTGCTCCAATAGGATCACTGAAGAAAATGTTTTACAAAGTATAATTGCAGGAATATATATTATACTACCTGATACAAGGCATTACCTGCTGTTTTGGAAATGTTTGTGTTCAGGCTGTTACAAAAATAGCAGGCTTTCCCTCACAGGGTTACATTAACATTTGATTTATATACATTCATCTGGTTTATTTGAATTCCATGATTGAACCAGCCACTGAAATGCTTTACAAAAGCAAATATGCTTTTGGCTTTTCAAGGGAACTTTGTAGTCAGTAAAACTGCTGGGGAGAAACAGCCCTCTAGAGATGATCTATGTTATTAATGTTATATATTCCCAAGATTAAAACTATCACAGACCTAATGAGTAAAGAGCTCTCACTTCAGAGTTAGTCAACATACAATCAAAAAGCTGTCAAATAGCTTCCAGCTCTCAGCAATGTATCTTCATATACTGTTTGAAACTTATGGTGCAGTTCTACTCCCATCTTCTCTACTAGAAAGTCAACACCAGAAACAGTTGCTACAGTACTGAGAGAGAAAAAGAGAAAGTGGGGGTCAGTGTCAGTTGAGAACATTAGACCTATCACTAGGAATGCCTGACAATTTCAGTGAATATATCAAGTTAAATTTTCAGAACATCTTATAAATTTTAGTGTGTTAAAATCACATATTGATGCAGAAACATGATTGAATGAACTCACGAATGAACCTATATGAAAATGGCCATTTGGGATGAGAAACCCTTTAAACCTACCAACATGAGATGGTGGTGGTGAGGAGACTTTAGAGTTGCCACAATTTGCTTTGGGTTCTACATTCATCCGGGGGTGGGTGGGGTGGGTGTCACACATTGCCCAAGCTTGGCCCCAGGTGGTAGAGTGGTAATTATCCAAATTCAAGATATACTAAAGTAACATAAAGATGTGTGAAGAGCAGGACATGGCCACAACTGATACATGGGTTAGTACAGAAAGATAATTACTTCAGGGATATATGTTTTAAAACTATCCAAATAAGTGTTCATTCAGTTGTTGTGATGGATTTCAGGATTGGGTGTGGGATAAATAGTTAAAGAAAAATGAAAGGCAAGGGTTAATTAGAGTTGATATTCCCCTGTAAAAATTGTTCATGTTGACTGATAGAACAATAGATAGATGGACTGTCAAAATGATACAGCCCTTCAGCATCAGACTCTGAGGGAATTATAAAAATAACTTGATTGAATGAAATGAATAACAAGGGCCATAATGGATTGATGAGTTCTGCATGTTATCATATCATTTTGCAATATCATATGCATGCAACTGTTTACTTCTCACCTTTGATCTGTCTTCTAAACAATTATTAGTTTCAAGGAGGTGTCAAGACATATTTGTAGCCACGTTCTGCAAAATTCAATACCTGCTACTGTGATAATTTCATCAGTATGCCAGGGGCAGACATCTGTTGCTCTCTGTCACCTTCACTTTTTGACATCTTCTGAACCTTTTAAAAGGCTCTTATACTCATGGTATTTTTCATTTTGCTCACATCAAATGTCATTTCATTTCTAACATCTTGCATAAACTTCAGAATTCACTCATTTTAATTTTGGTTTTCACTTTTTTTCCACCTTTTTCTCTGTTCCCTGTTGCACTTAGCCCCTCTCTTTCTCACATAGGGCCTCTGCAGACTGGCCCAAAGGGCTGGCCTGGAGGCAGAGATAGGGAGGGGAAGCCGGCTGCCCCAACCCCAGCCTGATGATGTCCTGCCGGCCTCCCCAACCCCAGCCTGATGATGTCCTGATGCCATGTGCCATTACGCATGGCATGCAGCATCAGGACATCCTCCTGGCACAGCGTCCTGGTGCACTATGCTGGAAGGAGTGCTAAAGAGACACGTGCCAGCTCTTAGAGCGCCCTTTTGCCGCCCCTGAAAAGAGCGGCATTTTGCCGCTCTTTCAGGGGTGGCAAAAGGGAAGATCTGGGCCGTGGTGTGGGGTAGCCATGGCCCCGATCCGCGGCTAGCAGGGGTGGCTGAGAGCTGCCCATCTGTAGCCCCCCTAAGATTTCTATTGTGAATTTTGTTGCCACATTTTAATATTTTGTGGTTTGTTGCTATAAGTAGTTTGAATTTAGTGGGTTGACCAACATATAGATATAGATAAGATGATAAATTTTTAAAAAGGTGATAAATTTTTAAAAAGAAGATAAAGGGGATCTAGGGGGGAAGATGAGAAATTAAACTGGGATGACATGATGGGAATAAAAGCAGAGTGATAGAACACCAGGCCTGAAGAGGTCTGATTGAGGTGAGGGGAACAGGCTTTCACATGTAGAAGTACAAATGCATGTCTTTGGACTTCTTTGCAGAATCCTAGAAATCATCTAGTCCAAGATTCTGGTTTAGCATCTGTTACCTGTAAAGTGGGTAGGGAGGGGTGATCAGAATTTCCCTGATCAGCCCTCCTCATGTTGCGTCTGAATCTTGTTGCTGTATTACACTATTGGCTGCACTTTTTACAGGATCATTCTGAATTGGCGAGGGAGGGCAAAAATCTGCTGGCTTCAAGCAGCCTATTTCTCCAATGTGTTGCTTCCATCATGCATGAGACAATTCAGGGTGTTCAAAAGATGGCTGTATCATGCATTTTGGGGTTTGTGCACTCTTAAGGCCACTTATTTTCATTTGTCCAGAAGTGGTTTGTGAGTTTCTGGTTCAGTAATTCCTGGATATTTGTTTTAATAACTTAAAAACAAGGTCTTAAGAGTACACACAGGTCAACATGCATTGGGCTTTATACTAACAAAACCACCATTCTTTGAGTATCTTGAGATATTTCCTCTGTGGATTGCTGCTTCTTTTACTTCCTTTACAGCCATAGTGTCTGCAAACTTTTTTCAGTGACAGGAACTAACAGATTAATATCAATTGTTTTCAATACAGATTTTTAAAATTCTGGAGAGAAAAAAACAACTGAACTTTATTTTTCTTTAAAAAAAATTAGAATGATTGATTTAAGTTGGAATTTGAGCATGAACTTATTTCCATAATTCAGCAAGTGTATTTTCCAGCTGTTTTTCCCCCAAAGCCTAATTAGCCTTTGCATGTAAGTCTTGAATTTTTGAAAATTAAAATCTACTTTCTCAGTGTTGGGAAATTACAGCACTGATGTCACTTACTCAAGAGTAGTTCCAATTGGATGAATCATATTAAGGGCTTTTGAAATTAGCAGACACAGTACCTGACCCTTTCTCACCCACACTACAATTCTAAAAATGCTGAAGCATGTTCATTTTACTGAAACTAAACATTTTTGTAAAATGTGAATGGCTTCAGTAAGTTATAGTAAAATTATGCTTTAAATCCATGTGAAGTAGAGACTGAAAGAAGGAACGAAAAGAGCATAACACAGGGCTGCAATGAAAAAACTTTTTTCCCAATATGATAACTGTTTTTAATGTATTTCAAGTTCTGAATTCCAAAAGCACAATAAAAATATCATACCACACATAGTTGTTTCACAAATCCGATATTTCATTAATACAGTTGTTACTCAGCTTTCAAGAAGTCCAAATGCTGATGTTCCAGTACCATTTCTTTAAGTGCTTTAATTTTTGTGTGTCATATCAGCAAATTAAAATGCTTTTAAAATCTGTTTGAAGACATTAACCCCTTTCTTACTCTTTGCAAGATGTTTTACTAGTGCTTTTCATTCAGTCACATAATACAAGACAGAAATGTCAAAGCAAGGTTTGAAAAAACTGGATGTGATGGAGCAAATCTGAGGTCATTTTTGGATTTAGAATGCCAAATTCCTATAAAATTGGCAAATATATTTTTTTTAAAAAGGTATTGAGCAAATCAAGCCAGAAATACCACTGGAGGCCAAGAGGACACTGTCATACTTTGGCTACATCTTGAGGAGGCATGGATCATTGGAAAAGACAATAGTGCTAGGAAAAATTGAAGGCTGAAGAAGAAGAGGCAGACTGTACATGAGATGGCTAGATTCAATTAGGGAGGACACAGGCACGAGTCTGAAGGAAATGAGCAGAGCAGTGGAGGACAAGGAGAGATGTCTCATCCACAGGGTCACCATGAGTCAAAGTCGAGGGCAGATAACAATAACAAATTATGACACCCAAATTGGCAGGCCGGTGAAATTCCAAATAAATTTCCTCTGTACCTAACAAAACACATATTTGTTTAAATTGAATTGCTAGTCCCTACTAGTATAGTTCTATTCAACTCATTACTGAAAGGTAAGTCAACACATCACACCCTTCCATTGTGATTGGATTGCATGCTTCTCTGGGGCAAGAGTCTGTAGTGATAGCAACAGAACCCAGAATGCATCTGTTCAAAGACTTGTACATGGTGACAAGGAGAGTTACTATAATAATCAATGAAGAGAAAAAGGTAACCAAAAAAAAAAAAAAAAAAAAAAAAAAGAAAAAAAAAAGAAAAAAGAACAAGAGGCCTCTTTTACAAGATCTGAGGAATCAAAGGAAAATTTAAACCAAGCATGGGGATGTTCAATGACCAGCAAGGGCAACCATTACACAATAAAGTAGAAATAAAAATACGATTGGCACAATGCACAGAAGAATTATATAAAAGAGGCAAAAGGGTGATAGATTCACTAAGGGAAGAACCATATGAAGACAAATCTCCAACTTTAGAAAGTGATGTGGAAGCTACACTCAGACCACTTTGGAGAACTAAATAATAAGGAAAGATGGCATATCAATTGAGCTGTTTCAGTTTACACAGGCAGAATCTACTCTGGTTCTAACTGAAATATGGAAAACACAACAATGGCCCACAGATTTCAAATGTGCAATATATATTCCTGTCCCCAAGGAAGGGGACACCAGAGATTGCAGTAAGCACAGGGCCATTTCATTAATTTTTCGTGCAAACTGCTCAAAATTATACAACAAAGTCTTTTATCACCTATGGTGTTGACATAAGTTGAAGTACACTTGACAGTAGTTAACATAACAAAAAGCCACATCTATGTAAGTTTTGTTACTCCAGTGGGTATGCTCTAGTGAGGGCTAGTAGTTAGATTTAGGCCATGGTTTCTAGGACACAATTATCCAAACTTCACTAAAATTCACTTTTTAAAATTTTACCAGAATTGAGGTAAATATTAACTAAACATGTGATTGTATGACCCTGTTAAGGCCTGTTTACTTTTAGTAACCCTACAAAATTGCAATGGAAAAGGGGTAATTACTGCAACACTCATTTATTAAACTATGGGGTTGTCCACATGGGCCAAATGGCCCAGCTTCCCCCTGGCTTGGGGTTGCTTAATTTAGATGACACAGGCCAAAAACCCCATGGCAGGATCAGCATTAATTCCATCAGAACAAATATGGATCCAGAAGATCCCGTTTAACCTTGGGGTAAAGTGCTGGTTTTGTGCAAAGTTTCCAAGAAACTCTGTGACAAAACTGGGCTGTTCTAGCAGCCCCCAGGCTCCTTACCAGAACATCTGGTGATCCATCTGAGAAGCCTCCAGTCATCCTGTCTAATACAGTAACAGGGCACCTGCAGTCAGGAGCCCCATTTTCTCATCAGATAGGGCAACTAAGGGGCTTCTCAGAAAGATCACTGGGTGTTTGGGTAAGGAGTGGTGTGCCAGGCCTGGGTCCCTGTGCCAGCTGCCTGAACATCTACTAGTCCCTGTGCTGATCCAAGCCGGGCGAGCACCAGGGACAAGATAGTAAAGGCTCAGCTTGTGCTATCTTGCCCATATGCACCGGCCCTATATGAATTTAATTTTGAATTTGATATAAGCTAAAATAAAAATGTGATAAGAGTGCTTGATAGAGACTTGAAAGATCTAGATTGAGGTCTTCACAGAGTCATGGAAATTCATAGAATGACGTTGGGTCACTCAGTATATCTCTCTCTGTTTAATCTACTTCACAAGGTTGTTGCGAAGTTAAGAGGAGATGAAGAAAGCCATGGGTGCTATCTTGAATCAGTGGTATCCCTGGGTGGGGTGCAGGGGGTGCAGAACACACTGGGTGACACCCCAAAAGGGGGATGACACCAAGTCGGCCCCCCCACACCCCATAGGCACTCCTTGGGCCTGTGCAGGTGCCACTCCATGCCTTGGGGGGGCTCCTCTGTGCCTCGGGGGGGTCTCCATGCCTTGAGGGGGGTCTCTGGGCCTCGGGGGCTGTCCAGCCCAGGGAAGGTGATGGGTGGCCATTTCCATGGCCCATGTAGCACTTCCCCCAGCCCACGCAGATGTTTCCCTGGCCCTGGAAGTCTCATTGGAAGTCCCACTCCCCACTAGATGCATTCCCTGCACTGGGTGATACCCAGTGTGGGATTCCAACTGTCTTGAATCACTGGAGGAAGGGTACAGTATATATGTAAATAATAATAATAATAATAATAATAATAATAATAATAATAATATATTTTTTCTCTCACAAAGCAATTTAAGAAAGATTTAAGTACAGTAATGATTCCAAATAAAGATGACTTTGCCTAAATGTGGGTTACATGCAAAAGCAAACTATGGTGCCTTCCCTTCTAAAGATTCCTCTGTTAATGAGGATCACACACATGGTAAATCTAAAAATGGAATGAAATATAATTTGAATTAGCTTCTTCTTTTCACCTATGTCACCTGAAAGCAGAAGGAAGGTTAAAGAAAGTAACACATTTCTACTATGAACAAAATAAAATATTGCAGATCCTGAGCAGAAGCCACTCATACTCAGTACATAAGAAATATTTACCTTTGCAGCCCATTAAAATAATTAAACAGGTATAAAGTGAGCATGAGTAGTTATTCATATCATTAAAACCTCATTAAAATGTCAAAGGGATTAGAATTAATTACTATGATTTGTTAGGTCATTAGAAATGTACCAAAGAAATAGGAAAATATAAAGGAAATTAGTTAAAGTGTTAATTTGTCAATCTACATTTTAATTGGGCAAATAAGTCTCTATAGGTCTGGAGCTCAGCAAATTGAAACCTTAGTGAAGGCAGCTACATAGCACTTCTGGTGAAGTACACACAGAGTTTTCCACAATGGAGGAGCTAACTTCTTGTCTTGGAAAATGCAGTATAAGTATCTAGAGATCAATCTCTGAATTTAAAAGGGAGCCAGAAGGGGCTTTTAATGTATGTAATGTCTCTGTGCAAACTACTATTATCAGAAAGTAAAAGGGAGCAATCTTCCTGCAATATTTAAGCAAAAATGAGGAAGAAGGTTGAGTAGGGGAGGGTATGGAATTTATTAAGATCATATACTTCCTCCACCCATAATTTGAGTAGTAAAAGAAAGAGTGTCACATTGTTCTACATACAGTCACAAAGTGGAGTCACCACTTCTCATGGCTTTAATGGCTGGTTCACCTTAGCATTGTAACCACTTGATAATTTCATCAGCAGGTAAAGACATGTACGTGTGAAAGGGATACCGTAGACTCACTTAATAAATACTCTCACCATTTACGCAGGGGTCCCCACACTTTTTTTATCCGGGGGCCCGTTCGCTGTCCCCCAGATCTTCGGAGGGCTGGCTGGAGGTACGCGTGTGCACGTGCATGTTCGCGCACATGCGCACTACTTGAGCACCATTTTGTGTTCCAAAATGGCACCCAGAGTAGTGCGCATGCACCTCCCATCGCACATGCATGCGCACAACTCCGGGCGCCATTTTGGAACACAAAATGGCACCCGAGTAGTGTGCATGCACGCGCGACGCTGAGTGCCATTTTGTGTTCCAAAATGGTGTCTGGAATTGTCCGCATGTGCCTGGCATCCCTCGCATGCTCACGACTCTGGGCACCATTTTGAAACACAAAACAGTGCTGGAGTAGTGCTTATTTTGGAACACAAAAGTAGTGTGCATTTTGGAACACAAAATGGTGCCCTGTGTCGCACGCATGCAGTGGCAGCATCAGGACCAGCCACGGGCCGGTTGAAAGGCCTCGATGGGCCAGGTTCGGCCAGCGGGCTGTAGTTTGGGGACCCCTGATTTACAATATCTCACAGATGTTCAATATGGGTGCCATGGAAAAGTTACCTTTTTGGATTATAACTCCCATTCTTAGCTGCCTTGAGTTCAGGTTTAGGGGAAAAGATAAAGTGTGAACAAAGGTACAGAAAAGTAGCTGCATGGTATTGCAACAGCTGGCACTGCCCAATCTACTACCCAGCCTATATATATTGGTTTGGATGTCATAAGAAACCCAGCATATATGCTTCAATCATTCAGTCATCTGGTGCTACACATTTGCTATATCCCAACTAAATGGCTGTAAAGAGCTTAGGTATACAGTAAATGTTTGGAAATCTGTTTGTATGAATCATACCACCATTTCATCAACTCATTTGCCAGATCTTCCAGCACCTTTATTGTCCTTCAGAGTTTCTACTAGCCTAAAAATGATCCTCCTCATGAGTCACTTCTTTTTGCTCACCTTTTCCTCTGTACTTCTTCCAACTGGCTTTAAGACATGTGTCTTGACAGCTATGTCAAGGTTATTTCTGATTTCAGTTGGATGGCAATTGGCTTCTCAGGTTCATACAGCAGTTTGAAGGTAAGTGCATGGACTATTTTACCACCTTCATACTAATGGGGGAATAACTTGGTCACACCATGTGGTTTTTGTATATCAGAGGTTTAATCTCACTGTCGCCTTAGAAATCCACAAAATGGATTGAGAGACCCACAGACAAGAAATCAGTAACAACATAGTATTTAGTTAATGACAGAATTTTGTTTAGAATTCAGATACTATTGATTTCCCACAATGACTGACCACCTCATGGTAATTCTGAGTGTTTCTCTTCTTTGTCACTCAGCTCTCTTCTTTTTCATAATTGCTCAATTTCCTCATAGCAGGAGGCTCTCCTATACACCATTAAGCATGAGTCCTATCCCTGCTGACATGCTTTCATTCTTGTAATTCTTTTATACTGTGTCTTCAGTGTTCTGTAATATTATCTCCTGTACTAGCTCATTATCAGTTTCCCATGTTTGCTCTTTCTGCATTTTTTTTATTAACATATCATCACAAAAATACACTTGAAACTTAAGTGTGGATTTTCTCCACATACACAGTTGGTCCATTTCCTTCAGAAGACCCCTTGTTCATTCTGTTAGTTCATTTCCTGGTACTTTTGGCATGAAGTATGAACACATTTGTGAGCACTCTACTGGGCCTGCTTGATGTCTTACCACTGGAAATGAGACAACTCACCAGGAGTGGAGTATTAGCTTTAGATGAATCTTTCCCCCCTCCCTCCTACTGTGAAATATATCCCTGTGCTGTTAATCTAGTTGACTTTCAGAAAGATATAAATTTGTTAAGATCTGAAAAAGGAAGATCATCTGAAGCTTTTCATGCTCACTGCCTACACTCCATAAGGCACATTGTGTCTAATATGACTGCCTCTTTTATTTGTCTTCTTGGTGATATACTGTTGCTTCTCATCAGCTTGTCTAGATAATTTTAGGAGTAAATTGTCAATGATGTAATGCCTCAAGGTGGAAAAAAAAGTCTCAGCTGCATGCAATTGTACAAAAATGACAGAATGACTCATAGGAAGCTGATGAAACTTCAGTAACAAGTGGTGCAATAATAATTCCAGACTGGTTAGGACACTGAAATTGTTACAGGAAGGTGATGTAACACTGGCAGGGATTTGGTCCAGACACCTAGACAGTGGTTGTGGATATAAAGGGGAACACCACTATACCATCTTTTTGGGTAGTTGGAGTTTGGAGTGGATGTCAGATGGTGACAAAGAATTGTATCAGAGACTGTAAATATTTCTGTTTCATATTTTGTACACATCTTACTGCAACTAAGATTAAAACCTCTATGGAAGAAACCTCAGCAAGTGAAGCTCTGTTCTGCAAGAAGGAGTTTTTGAATTTGCAACCAATTCCATATCAGGCTGTGGCGTTTGTTTCCCTAGTGATACCTTGCTGCGTATGGACTCAGTATTTTTCCTTTCTACTCTGTGCTGACCAGGATTATGGGCCCAGTCAGCTGCTAGGACAACACTTGGAATACTGAGGAAGGTGAAAGCTGTCAAAGTTCTCACATAGTTGGAGAAAATTTTGACAGAAAAAGAGTTAGACTCAGTGACTGTGTTTGTGCTAGTCTTTATCTACAAGCTGAGGTTTGGAGGTCTGTGTCCTGGAAAGCCTACAGGAGGGCTGATAGCAAAGGCAAAGGGAAGTCCAAGGCAAAGTCCGAGTTACCAATTCAAGGGATCAGCCAGCGCAGGGTCTAGCAGTCTGAAAGTCTAGGATTCCAAAGAAGCAGAGTGGCCAGGCAGTCTGAAGGTCAAGGATTCCAGTAGTCCAAGATAAGTCAACAGTCTGAGAGTCAAGGTTTCAGGCCAAGGAACAAGGAGAGACAGAGACAGAGGCTTTCGCCAGGAAGCTCAGATAATCTCTGGCACGGAGGCAGCGCTTACACACCTGCTTAAATCCCTGAGCTGCAGGAGCTCAGCTGGGACTGACTACCACGGCGTTTTTCATAAAGCCTCTCGAGTGCCGAAGGGCCACCCTTTCTGCTTGACACTGGCCAAAGGTAGGCACAGTCTTGATCCCCTTCCATGCCAGATGGTTTTGCTGCTGGGAGGCTCTTGGGAAGCCCCAGTCTCTGCTGGAGCTGGCAAATCTGAACTGGGGCCAGGCTGGAGCTCCACCATTGCAGGCTGAGGACCCACAGGAGGTTCTGGCTTATCCTCCTTATCCTCCAAGTCCTCCTCCAGGCAGGGCATGACAGTCTGTCAATTGGACTGTGTCCTTGAGTAATTGCAGTGAAAGATAAACATGGAGTCAAATCTCTGTTTTGAAAGGCTAACAGCAGAAAATTATTCTCCTTGGTCAGCAAATGATGAAGCCCTGCTGATCTGAGAGAATCTATTGGGGGGGGGGGTAGTCCAGGCTCCTGCAAAAGTCAAAGAGGCAGAGCAGGATCAGAGGGCAAGAACCACATTATTCCTTACCCCAGAGCCTTCACAGTTACTCCATGTAACAGAGAAAGAAACAGCCTATGAACTATGAGATGCTTTGAGAACTCTCCACTAGTCTGATAACTCCTTGTCTTGAATGATTTGGATGAAGCGTCTGTACAGCTGCAAGATACAAGAGGGAGCATTTGTCACACAGCATCTCAGCAGCATGAAAGAGCTGTTTACCCAGGTTGCAAACCGAGGCACCAACATCCAAGCAGCACACAGAACTTACATCTTGATCAAAAGTCTGACAAAGGATGGGATTTCCTTATGAACAGCCTGCAGAGCATAGCAGAGAGAAATCTGACTGTGGACCTGGCATCAGCACAAATTCTGGAGGATGTTCAGAGGCATGATATCAAGGCCAGGCAGCAGAGTTCTGCAAGGAGAAAAAGAGCCACTCCACTCAACCAGGAAAGGATGGTTCCCACAGCATCTGAAGATGAAAAAACTGCAGTTTGCAGGGAGAGATGCTGCTTCAACTGCAGGAAGGCGGGGCATCTTCAGAAAGATTGCTGGAATCTTCTGCAGGACAAAAGGAGGGAATGTCAGCCAGCTGGAGAAAGAAGAAGCCTCAGGAAAGGAGGGACATTGCTTCACAGGCTGATGGGAGTGTTGCTGTTGCCATGCAGGCAAGCACTCCACATATTTGGCTTTTAGATAGTGGAGTCACTCATCATATGGTAAAAAGTCCAAAGCTATTGAAGAACTTGAAACTAGCTCCAGTAACCATTGTTTGTTTAGCAGACAGAGCTCCAAGGACATTATCACAAGTGGGCCAGTTTCATTGTTAAAGAGATAACAAAGTGGAAATGAAGCATCCCGAAAAGAAAGCAAAAATAGAGCTTAATTGTCACACGTAATTACAGTAATAACGGAATTAAGTTAAAAGCGAAAAAAGACGTTTTTAACTTTCATACACAAGTCAAAAGAACCCGTACATGTACTGGAAATGGGTGTGTTTCATGACCAGACTCCTCCTTTTTCCAGGGCGGGTCCTGCATTTCCCAGGAGGAAATAGCAGACTGTCCTCCATTTGGGGTCATGTCCGCCTGCACAGGTCCTAACCCCCTTCTGTCAAGGCAAGGCAAGGCAAGCCGAGGCAAGGGAGGGATTGAGGGGGAAACTGGAGGTAGCTCGCATGCCCCCCCCAAGCCTTTCCCCTTTGTAGGACCTGCAGGGCAGAACTTTATGGTGAGATGGAGCTTCAAGTTGCTCCACAAGCACACCCCACACTTGCACCCACATCCACCCACAGCTGCTGCGAGGGAAGCCTTCTTTTCCCTCCTTTTCCCTCCATCCCAAATGCCAAACTTCTCCTCTGTCCCAAACTTCCCTCTCCTTGCCTTGCCTTGCCTTCCCTTCCCTGCATGGCAGGAGCCCGGGACTCTCCCTCCCTGGAGGCCTCTCCTCCTCCTCCTCTTGGCCCTCCTCCAGGTTGTCCGTGCGTATTTGCTTTTCACATTACAGTAAATGCGAAATTACTGTAATTTCGCAAATGCATTTCCTCTAAACTCCTGAAATTAAAAAGATCTCAGATAATACCAGTTTCTCTCCAGTTTCTGACTAGTTTCTGTGTGATGTCGTGTGAAATTGTGAGGCACAAATTCAGTTTTTGTTTGGGATTTGTGTGGATTAACCAACAGATTTCCCCTGTGTGATAATGTCCCAAGTAAGGTTAAACAAATAGGAACTACATTTATTCTCAGCTTTGGAAAGACGCTCAATAATGTGTTATGTGTTAATAATTTAGAGAATTGTTTAATAAGTGTTTCCACAGTAACAACAGATGGGTGTTAGTTGTCATTTGAAGAGGATGGGTGCACAATATCAACAAATGCATATGATTGTGCAAAAGCAGTAAAAAAGAATAGACTTTACCACATGGTGGAAAAGGCTAAATGTGCAAGTGTAACCAATGCCACACTGCATCTGAATTCTGCCCATTTTTTGCATAGGTTGATGGGACATGCATGTTTTTCAAGCCTTCTCTCAGCTAGAAAAAGTATGGCCAGAGTTAAAGGTAAACCCCTGTGCAAAATACTTTCTGTAGGTAAGAAGATGAAGTTAAAAGCTTTTCCTGTGTCCAAGGAAAGCACGTGTGCCACACAGAGGCCATTTCAGGAAGTTCATGCAGACTTGGCAGCCCATATCAGCCTAGTGAAAGGGGCCACAAATATATGCCCATAACTGTTGACAGGCACACAAGATATGGGTTTCTGTTGTAGCAGAAAAATGAGACTAGTGACCTCTTGGAGTAAAGAAAGTGAGTTTGTTTATTAAAAAAAAAAAAAAAAAAGGAATGCCAGCGGGCTTAGCAGGAAATAACTTCCCGGAGATGCCAAGCTTCAAATTGAGCAAAATGAGAATCTTTTATAGTGATCTTACAAGCATATAGGAAACCCCCCCCCCCTAGTTCCATTAGATTTTACAGTATTCAGCACTTCTTGTTAAGCAGACATTGCTTATAGAACATGAGAATCTTAAAGAAAATGTTTACAGTACATGAAGTCTGCGGCCTTATGAGTACCTTGACTGCAGTACAGAGCATAGAGTTAAGAGAAACAAATAGACAGAAAGAAAAATTTCCAAAGTCTCATCTAGAGTCCCAGTTGATTAAGCAAAAACAATCAAACAAAAAGCTTTCTCCAAATCAACCAAAATCAAAGCTGGAAGGAATGCAATGTGATTTCCGGTCACATCAGGCATGTTGATGAGGCTCACTGTTGGGACACAGGGGTGAAAATTGTTCCTTGCATCCTCCATAGTTGTGCGCCTCTGGCTTAGAGAAGGGGGGCACTGTTAGTAAAACTAAAATAGTAAAAAAAAAATCAGAGGGCATGGGATTATGTTTTTGTTGTGGGGGAGGCAGTTCAGCTCTCTGAGGTTCTACTGAGGTCCATTGCAGCCTCTTAATCTATGATAGTTTCCAAGCTCTGCTTTATAGAGTTCCTGTAATACCATCTGGCTTTCTCTAGGTCTAGCCTATTGGTGCAAGCACACTTTCTCATATGTGTGGCAGATGTACTTGCAGCTTCCTTTTTTCCACAGAGTTGGGTGATTGGCTTGACGTTCCTCATATCTTAAAAGATCTGTGCAGGATTGAGTTATGACATATAGTTGTGCTATATTAAGTATTCATACAGCATGTTTAATTCTGACTGAAGTTTTTTTAAAAAACACAGTCTAGAACAGCCTTTTTTTTTTTTTTTTTTTGGTACTATAAAAAGTTGCCAAACATTTTTTCCTTCCCTTGAACCCTGTGAAAATTATTTGCTTTTTCTTTAAAGGCAAGAAGAACACATGAATGCAAAAAACCAAAAAACCAAAAACAAAAACAAAAACAAAACAAAAACCCATACCAGCAAGCACTGCATCTAGAGGCCAACTGTTAGACATAGCAGAAGCTTCTAGGTTCATTTCCTATAATTCTTCAAATTACCACTTCTTCTCGTGATAATGATGCCCCAGCATATTGTGCTTTGCATTTCTTACAGTAGCAATCTTGTTGCTAAAGAAACCATGTTGTGATGATATCCAAGGAGAGTCCCACAACTTAGGAGTTTGGATACACAGCTTTCTTCCCATATACTAAAGTGTGGTTGAACATGAAACAATGATTCCATTTAGAGTCTAATTCCGCAATTAGAAGTAGACTCTGGGCCCAAAGCACTCTGGATAAAACCAGAGTTTATCCAATCCAGACCACAAATGCAAATTGTGATTCAGGAATCTGGATAATCAGTCCTGTTGGCCCCATTGATTGGAACTCAGGGCTGAAGCAGCTGGCCTGGAAGGAGCGGTCTCTGGCAGCTCCACCCTAATCAGACCAGGACCACAGTGACCACACAGCCAGCTCCTGAAGCAGGCTGCTGTTGTAATCATGAGCCAGCAGATGTCAGGAGCAGATTAAATCAATTACTAAAAGGGCTGGCTGTTGCCGGCTTGGTGCAGCCTCAGCGCGGCTTGCATCATCTCAACACCATGCCCCCAAAGCAGCCTGAAGCCGCTTTATTTGGCCCATCTGTTTTGGGCTTCAGACACCAAGGCCTTGTCTGTTTGGGCCAAATAAAATGGTGTCCTCCACCCTCTCAGTGGGGAAATTGGATGACAAAGCCCTGATGCTGGTGCAAACTGACAGGACAATGTCAAGCCTGTTCAACACCAGAACTGAGATATTGGAGGGTTGCAGACTGCCAGAAATAGTGCAAATTGAGTCCACTTTTAGGGTTAGGGTTAGTGCTAGGGAATCATGGGAATTGTTTTTTTTTTCTTTTCTTTTTTCCTGAGACATTGAGCCTTCTCTGTCAGAGAGCTCTGGTGCCACAATAAAATACAGTTCCCATGATTCCCTAACCCTAACCCTAACCCTAAAAGTGGACTCAATTTGCACTATTTCTGGCAGTCTGCAACCCCCCATACTCCTCTTAACATGCATTTAAAACATACAGTTGGCCTTGATACCCAGTGAATAATAAAAATGCAGGATCTCATGTCTCATTGTCCCCAATGGAGGAGCAACATGCACACAGCTGCTAGTGTAGCTGCATGCACACAATGCTATTGAGAACAATGGGGCTTGCCATATGGAGATGCTCAGATTCGTGGATGGTGACATCCCTCTGTACTGTTTCATAGAATCATAGAATCATAGAGTTGGAAGAGACTACAAGGGCCATCCAGTCCAACCCCCTGCCATGCAGGAACTTAAAATCAAACCATCCCTGACAGATGGCCATCCATCCTCTGTTTAAAGACCTCCAAAGAAAAAGACTCCACCACACTCTGAGGGAGTGTGTTCCACTGTTGAACAGCTCTCACTGTCAGGAAGTTTCTTCTAATGTTCAGGTGGAATCTCTTTTCCTGTTGTTCCAAGTCCTATTCTCTGGAGCAGCAGAAAACAAGGTAGCACCCTCCTCAATATGACATCCATTCAAATATTTGAAGAGGGCTATCATATCACCTCTTAACCGTCTCTTCTCCAGGCTAAACATAACCAGTTCCCTAAGTTGTTCCTCATAGAGCATGGTTTCCAGACCCTTCACCATTTTAATCGCCCTCCTCTGGACACATTCCAGTTTTTCAACATCCTTTTTGCATAGTGCCCAAAACTGGACACAGTATTCCAGGTGGGGCCTGACCAAAGCAGAATACAGTGACACTATTACTTCCCTTGATCTAGATACTATACTTCTATTAATGCAGCCTAAAATTGCATTGGCCTTTTTAACTGCGGCATCACACTGTTGATTCATGTTTAACTTCTGGTCTACTAGGGGGGGTTGCAGACTGCCAGAAATAGTGTGAATTCAGTCCACTTTTAGGGTTAGGGTTAGAGTTAGGGAACCATGGGAACTGTATTTTATTGTGGCATCAGAGTTGTCTGACAGAGAAGGCTCAATGTCTCAGAAAAATAACAGTTCCCATGATTCCCTAGCACTAACCCTAACCCTAAAAGTGGACTGAATTCACACTATTTCTGGCAGTCTGCAACCCCCCTAGGACTCCTAGATCCCTTTCACACACAGTCTCATTAAGCCAGGTGTCCCCCATCTTATATCTATGCATTTCATTTTTTTGTCCTAAGTGCAGTCCCTTATATTTCTCTGTGTTGAAATTCATTTTGTTAGTTTGGTCCAGCTTTCTACGGACATACCCAAAAAAGCCCTTTTTATAGTCCTTAACCCTTCTAGCAAGCCTGAGCTCATTTTGCAGTTTTGCTTTCCTGACTTTACCCCTACATGTGCTAGCTATTTGTTTGAATTCCTCTTTAGTGATTTCTCCCCTTTTCCATTTCTTAGACATCTCCCATGTAAAACTTAGTTCAGTTGAAAGTTCTTTTGTCATCCAGCCTGGTTTCTTGAGACATCTCCCATTTTTCCTTCTCATTGGAACAGTTTGAGTTTGAGCCGTCAGTATCTCCCTTTTGAGAAACTCCTATCCATCCTGAATTCCCTTCTCCTTTAGTATTCCTGACCATGAGCTCACTCCCAGTGTTTCCCTAAGTTTGTTGAAATCAGCTCTCCTAAAGTTTAGAATGAGTGTTTGACTATGCCTAGCTTCTCCTTTCCACTGTATAAGAAAAAAATATTTTGCTATTATAGTTTAATTTAGTTTTAAGGGGTGGGAGGATTAGGGTGTGGGATATAGGAATTTTACATTGTCTCTTGTTTTTAAATTATGCTGTACGCTGCCCCGATTGCTGAGCAGAGGGGCAGCTTAGAAATAAAACTTATTATTATTATTATTAAAATCCTGGAGAACAAGATCACTCCCACCTAAGGATCCCACCATTTACACCCTATTTACCAGGTCATCCCTGTTGGTTAGGATTAGATATAAAATACCTGATCTCTTTTAGCCTCTTCCACCTTTTGGACAAAAAAATTGTCTTTGAGGCAAGTGAGGAATTTGCTAGACCTTGAAGTATTGGCTGAGTTTGACTCTAGAAGATTTGGAGCCCTCCGTTCTGATGCTAGCTGGCTGTTTAAAATGCATCCCACTTAAATACCCAGCACCACCACTGCTTCCACCAGACACTCACTCTGATGTCAGAATGAGCCACCCAGCCATGTGATCATTGCTGGGCAACTTGGTTTGACTTCAAAGCAAAGCAAACTGCCACAGGAGCAGTGGCTGAGCTGGGTAGCTAAGTAGGACATATTTGTGATCAGTGTCCCAGCATCAGAACAGAGGGTGTTTTTAATGGGGGGGGGGAGTTGATGTAGCTCCGGATATTCTGGGCTGCCCATGGCCAGTGCTGATGAGACTTCAGATGAAGGAATAATTTCCCCCACATATTTTTTTAAAAAATATTTAGTCATTGTAGGCTATAAGCAGTTGATTAACACAAACAAATCCCAAACAGATAACTTCAGGGAATGGGCATCTGTAAAATTTGTTTTTTTTTCCTCGAATATGCACAGACACACATAAAACTTAAATAACTGTTGCTTATCCAATCTTGACAATTCATGCTGCTCTTGTTCTGCCACTTTCCCCCTCATACTGGGGAATCCTTCTACCATACCTGGAGGATACCTCAACTCTACATTATATAGTGATTGAAGAACTACAGCAAAGAAGATGTATCATAGAAGGCAAGCATCAGCATTTGGCAGATGGAGGCAGGCATGCAGAGAAGCAAACAGATAGGCAGAGCATCAGTCTTAATAGCCTTCTTGCTTTTTGGGCCAGGATGGCAAGCACCTGTCTAAATACCCCAAAGGCTCTGGATCCTATCTGATCTGGGAAGCTAAGCAGGACCAACCCTGTTTAGTACTTGGATGGGAGACTGCTGATGAATACCAGGTTGTTTACATTATATTTCAGAGGAAGGAATTGGCAAAACCATTTTCAATATTTCTTGCCTAAGAAAACGCTATGAAATTCATGGGTTTGCCATTAGTCAGTGGGTGACTACATCAGGAAAGTAAGGGGGGAAGCAGATGGACGGCCGTGGGCCTCCCCAGGAAGCTGTGCTGCGGGGCTGAGGTATCCCCACACCTTGGCCCCGTGGTGCAGCTTCGCCGCCCCTGAAAGGAGCACTAAATTGGCACTCCTTTCACAAGTCGCTGAAGGTGCACCGCAAAAGGCTGTGGCGCACCTTCTGCGACTCTTCCGCTGCAGTGTGTGCGAACGCTGCGACGGGAGGTCCTCCTCGGAATGCCGGCCGTGCGGAGGGCCGGCTGCTCCAAGGATGACCTGGGGAAGGGGTTGGGGCGCCGATCATGCGGCTGCCCCTCCCCTTCCCTGCCCCCAAAACGGCTCAATTAGCCGTCTGCTTCCCCCCTAAGTATCTGATAGTAACATACATCTATTTAGTATGGCATAAACAGCTACATGGATAATGAATGCAGGCAAGTTTGTCTTTTCAACCTTGTATTTGTACTTGCATCTTGCCTTCTATCAACTGGACAAATAAAAATGTTATATGTATCTTAGCTTGGACATTTTTCCAGACTTGCTGAAGAACTGATGCTGGAATCTCTTACAGTTACTTTAATGTCCTTGTGTTGACTACTAAAGAGTCTAGAGAGAGCCTATACTGGGTCCAAACTAATTACACATAGTCTATCTCTACCTGGAAACAGCCATGAAGCGTTCAGCAAGTAACTCTCACTACTAACCCCAGCTGCACTTCACAAAAATGTGGGGGCAGGCTTTTCTCAGCTTCTACTTTTGCTATCACTTAAAGAAGAGGCATCAAATGAACTAGATCTCAGCATCATTTTGGCACTAACAGGTATTCTCTGCAAGACTGTAAAAGATTTTCAAGAAGCAAAAGCAACCATATTATAAAGATGAGTACCAGAAAAGTGTCAGAGAAGTAGATGTCAATGTTAGTATCATCAAAAAGGTGTAGAAATGGGAGATTGTCCCTGAACCAAGCATGAGAGAGTAAAACAAGAAGTGGGTTCACACAGAACAAAACTTTATAGTCCATGGGTTGGTGCAACCAGAGTGCCACTACATGGGCTGTGCTACGTTGTTCAGATGCTAGGCAGGTCAGTAACTATAGATTGAAAAGTAACCAGGTTTCTGAATAGTCATTGTTAAGCTTCAGTGTGGTGACAATTAAGTAGCTGAAGGTATTGTTAGTTAAGACATCTGAATGGCACAATCTGAATGAAACAACAACAACAACAAAGAACTCAGCAAGTTGTGCAACAGGAACCAAACTGAGCAGGTAAGCAGAGGCAGTTAAGGGTAGAGAGTTGCAGTTCATGTCAGGGGACATGCCAAACACCAATAAAGCAATGAGTTGACTTTCCCAGATGTCACTTAGGAAGAGTGAGGAGGGAGAGATAGTGTGCACATACCCGCCAATATTTCCTAGATGAAAACTGAAGCGTGTGCTCAAATAACATCAAAATGGGATGTTGCAAAAGTTAGCAATGAAGAAAAACAGACAAGCTAGGAGGAGGCTGCAAGTAGTCTCCTCTTCCCTTTCTGAGTTAATTGAGTACAAACTACTTTTGTACTTTGAACTCAATTGATAGCAATGGAAGTAATCTGATGCCAAAGGAAGAAAGTGGGAAGAAGAGAGAGAAACTGAAACATTTTAAAAGAAGCTGAAAAAATGGGACAACAAAAGATTAATTGGTACTGCCCCTATTAAACTGGGACAATTGGAGGGATATAAGCAGGTCGCAAATTAATGTCAGTATTAAGCAACAGTCTTGCCATACAGGCATATTTTATTGATGGTGAAAGTGGGTACAGTACTGTAATAAGTGGTACAAGAAGCAGTGGTTCAAATAGCTGCATCCAGAGGGCAAACTAGTGGGCAAACTGCAGGCAAGCAATCAGAAGCAGCAGCAGCTAGTAGAAGGGGTCAACTGACTGGCAGGGCATGAGCAACAAGGAGTGTCAGATGCAAATAAGCTATCCCTCTATGCCCTGCTACTTTGTCTTTATGCTAGGCAAAGGAGTCACAGACCTAGGGGGAGAGAGAGTGGTGGGCAGGTTTCTTACAGAAACCTGTAAAGGACACTGATAGGTGAGCATAGCCCCTATATCAGAATGTGCAGGAACTATGCATAAACAGCCAAGAGTATTTTGAGGTTCGCAGCAATGACTCTCTGATTCTCTGAAAAAAATGTAAATGTAAATAAATTCCCTCTGTGTTGGGAAACCAAGACCTAATTTTGGGGAATTTATAATTAGCTCAAATGTGAGAGGGAAGCACCCAACTTCACTTCTGAGATCTTGTCCAATTGTCTACCAGAGAAGTAAAAATTCTGGCAAGGAAAGACACTGAAATGGACCAAACTCCAATTAGTCTAAAATATTTATTTGGCAAAAATAAGCAAACATCCAAATGCGGCACACACACACACACACACACACACTAGAAGAGTAAGCGGGGAAGAGCGAGAGCGGGGGAGGCAAAGAGGGAAACCAGGATAGAGAGAGATATACTCACACCCGAGAGACTCCTCTGGGCTTCTGGCGGCGAATGAGGATGGGTTCCATGGAAGGGGCAAAACCGGCAAGAGAGGGGGGTCGCGGGAACTATCTCAGAGCACAGACCGACAGAGATTCAGCATGCACTTCCAAGGTAGCACAAGGTCTGCTAAAATCCAGGGGTTCTTATAGGGAGATTCTGCCTCCTGGCCATGAGTTAAACAATAGGTGGACAAAGGCTTGATGGGTTTACTATTGTTTATTCAAGTCTGGGCATAGTCTAACCAATGCATCTGGTTTCAAAACTATCAAGGAAAGGAAGCTAGAGAAAGGGGTGCAATCAAATCTGATCACTGTCCCATTAAGTGTGAGACTAAAACAAACACACACCATTAGGTATCTTTTCCAACAGAATGGGATATTCCTAAGGGCAACTCCCAAAACCTGCCTGTCCAGGAAATCTTTAGTGGTCTTATGCAACTTTACCTTGCTTACATGACCTTACATCTAGGGGATTATGGCTGCCATCTCCCAAGGGTCAGGCTGGGGTCATAGGGAACTCCACATGGCCAAAATATATAAGAAAAATGGAGCATATTTACTAACATCTGGCTGGAGCCTGCCTAATATTTCATGAATTTTTAACATCACTTTTGATTTTTGTCAGGTGATGCAAACAACGATCTGAGGGACATCTTGGTGAATGGTCATTTCCTTCTGCTCTCCCAGAGGCATCTGGGTTGCTGTTGGGCAGATGTTCTGGGGCAGGAAGGATTTGTCCCCTTGCCCGCCCCAATCTTTTAGGGTTGTAAATAATCCACACATTTCATTCTTGAAAATGAGAACAAAAAACAGCAGACATTTTCTCTCTGTAAAATGAGATTATGAGAGTTTTGCACATTTTCCAATGTTTTTATTTTTGTATTTTGGTAGTTTAGGGCAAACATTTTTCTTGCACAAAAATGTTTTTAGTCAGAAAGGACTGTTTTATAAAGTGCGACATGTTGAGACACTCTTGCCTTACAATTGCTTTGTACTGATTTTATATTTGTATTACTCCTTCCTTCACCATATTCTTTGTCAAAAATCTTAGACACCTTTGGCAAGACTGTCTATCCTTTTATTGTTTTATTCCATGAAGTGCCACTGATGGCATTGTATAAATAATAGTGACAATAATTGTCAAGAGTAAGAATGTTTGATATATATATATATCCCTAATCTTTTCCTAGGCCTCCCTTACCTTCTTCACACTGAGACTGTTGTTTCTCACTGAAGGACTTCTTCATTTTAATCTCACAGATAGTAAACAACATATATGCCTTCCCAGCAGAGTGCCTTCAAATGGTGCTATTCTTTTATTGAACTAACAAGCAGCACAACCACCACCACAACTGGTGATAATAAAACTACAAATCAACTGCCTCTTCACCAGCCCCTTGTTTGCAATCTGACTAATTGCCACTTTGATTTATTCTACAACAGAGGATCAGTTACGTGAAGAGCAACCAACCTACACCCTGTATTTACAGTCCTAATAGTACTCCTGCTTTTCCCCATAAGCCTCCTACTATCTGGAGTGAGCTGGGAGAGACAGCTAGATTTCATCCACCAACAATTCTTGGCCCAATATTTGCTTCATTTCATCTCATCCACTATGACCTACTCAAGACATTGCTTTGCCCATATAATTCTGCTACCCTATGAACCTTTCCTTCATTCCTCAATTTTCTAGCATTGCAGTAACTTAAAACTTTAGACGATCACACAGAAATACAATTTAGCCATTCCCCTCCAAAAAAAGAGGAAGGCAAAGTTCTCAAGGGAATGCAAAAACAGCAAATATAAGAAGACTAGGTGTGATTGATTTTCAATGTCTCATTCTCTGTGATACTAGAAATGTGGGGAATTGAATGAAATTTCATTTGGGGGGCAGAATTCTTACTCGGGGAGGCAGTGACTGAAGTTTCTGCTGCCCTATACCTACACTCCTGATTCCAGTTTAGCTTCTACTTCTCAGAGAAAAGGGTGATAGTGGAATCATCTGCCTGGATGGTTGAATGAGTCTGTTTCAAGCTATTCCCCCACATTTATTTTCCCCCAGTATTAATATCTTTCATTTGAATCTGTGCAGAAATGTTGGAAATTTCTTGTATAAACAAAACAAACACCCCCTCAAAACAAAACAAACAAACAAACAAAAAAACAGAAAAGTTTTCTATTCCAGTTCTCCAGCTTGATTCCTCTCTCCTTTCTTTCTCTACTTTCCTATAAGAACATCATTTTTTTTCCATGTGTAGGAGGCTCAAGTGGTTAAGACACTGACTCTGTTGACTGCAAGATCAGCAGGCTGGAAGTTCGAGGCCCAGGTGCTGCATGATGAGGTGAGCTCCTGTTACTAGTCCCAGCTTCACCAACTTAGCAGTTTGAAAGCATGCAAATGTAAATAGATAAATAGTTACCACTTCGGTAGGAAGCTAAACAGCATTCTGTGCAATCATGCTGGCCACATGATCACGGAGTAGTCTCTGACAACAGTGGCTCTTTAGCTTAGTAACGGATATGAGCACTGCCCCCTATGGTCGGACACAACTTGACAACCTTGCCACTGAGTAATACCTTTACCTTTATCTTTAGGCACATGCCTATTTGTATTAGGCACTATGGAAAAGGATTCACAGAGGTGCCAGGAACACAAGACTAGTGCGGCGGGGCGGGGGGGGGGGGGAATCAAATGTGGGAGGATAATATGAAATTGACAGATTCACCCATCTGATTCTAACGACTATGCTGTCATTGGTGGGTCCTTCTAGTGTTACAATGGGAGGACTCACAAGAGGGGGTAAGCTGGCTGGAACATGAAGGCAATGGCCCCAGAATTTGGATAAACACTAGCTAACCAGGCAATCTGGCAATCTGGAATGGAGAGCATTTTTAAATACCCAGATTGGTAGCAAAATGTGAATAGTTGAAGCAATTGCCATTTTTCCCACTAGGGCTTGCCTCTCAGGTGGTCTTACCTACAGCATACATGAGGACTGAGGAGTTTTTATATAGCTTAAGCTACTGCTATCTTTTTCAGAAGGCTTAGGGGGGATGCAGACCAGGGCGTCGGGGACGCCCTGGTCCGGAGTGCCGCGGGACCGCAGCCTCCGCACCGCGGTGCTCCTGCGGCGACCCTAAAAGGAGCTCCAAATTGGCACTCCTTTTAGAAGACAGGGAAAGTGAACCCTAAACGCGTAGGGTGCACTTTCCCTGTCTTTTCTGCCACAGCGCGTGCGGTCACTGCGGCAGGAGGTTGCCTCGGAAGCGCCGGCCATGTGGAGGGCCGGCAGCTCCCAGGGCAACCTCAGGAAGAGGAAGGAGCGCCGCTCGTGCGGTGGCTCCTCCTCTTCTGGGTTTCGCAGACGACTTTTTTAGTCGTCTGCCGAGGCCCTAAGTGCCTAGCTCCAAATGGCATAATGGGCACAAGATCCACTGTCTCTCTCACCACTCCCATTACCTCAACTTCGTACAAGCATAACACTGAAGCAAAGACCCATAATATTAACTCAGAGATGATAGAAATGGATGTCCATGCTTTAGAACTACCATACACAAAATCACATTAATGAAACTTTCTATTCCTCCAGGGCTTACTCACCCTGAGAGCTGTCTTCCTGCCTAGAGATTCTGAAACTTGAACCACTGTCTTGATTTTCAGTAAGCAGAAAAAAGTGAGAATTTCCCCTTTCAAAGCAATTTAACTTATGGGTAGCTTTTTGTTTGTTTGTTTGTTTGTTTGCAAAACCAGCCAACTAAACAAACAAACCACAAGGGAAACTGTTGTCCCATTTCTGTAAAAAGTGAACAAACAATGGAGGGTTTCACAGACACAGACTCATTCTCCTAACCTTTTGGACAAATACGAATGGAGGTTAGGTTGCAAATGCAGCTCCTTGCTCCTTCTTCTCTTTTGTTTATTTCCTCCAATCCCCCCCCCCATGCCTTTATAATTTGTTTTTGTCTTCTCTCTACTTTCTTCTGCTGCTCTCATTCAGTAGACCAAAAATGCTTCCTACTTTGCAAATTTCAAGTCCTGGCTGGCTATCCTGTCAGTGCCAAGCTCCACTGAGCAGTGCATCCCTCTCTGATTGTTTTCTTTGCTGATCACCATGAGGCTTTGTGCAATGGCAATAGAGTCACTATAGTCATGTGGCAATAATATAGGCATTCTGTTCTGGAATAAATTATTTGCATGGCAGGAAGGAATAAAATACAATAGTAAGGCTCAACTGAATGGCTGAAGAGCCCACTAAAAGAACTATCAATTAATTGTACAGTATGTTCTTTTGTGTCTGCATTGATAATGGAACTATTTTTTTCAGAGTACTTGAACACCAGTCCAAATTTGAAAGGGAGGTATTGCAAAGCCTGCTATATATTTAGTGGGGATCTGAGGAACCCCTTCTATTCTGAGGCAACCTTTTAAAGGAAATAATAGCCATCCTTCTCTTTTTCTCATTTCAAACACTGATCCAGTGTGACTTGCTGAGAAAGATGGAGAGTAATAGGAGAGCTTAAGAGAAATTTATTGATTCCTCTCCTTCCCCCCAAATGAATAATGCCTACAAGTAAAATGACTTCAAAGGGAACCATTGATTCTGAGACAATTGAAACACTGAGGGAACAAAATTCATTCACAATAAGTAAGCTGCATGTAGGCTGTAAAATCCAACACATTAAAGAGAGATTACAGAAATTATTGAGAGATAATGCTTGAGTGTTTACTAGCATTATTGCAGTAAAATAATTTTTCAAAAGTCATTACCACCAACCCTGTGTTAGTGAACTGCCTCTTATTCCCAGATAGACTAAATGTTTCCTGTGCAAGAAAGGCAATATTTCCAAACATTTATATGTATACATAAAGGACTGTCCTTGGACCGTCCTGGGATCCAAGGTTTCTTTTGCTTGAATTCAGAATTTTAGTGACATAATGAAGAAGCAGTATGAAAAATATCCAGTATAGTTACTCAATGAGCAGGAAGGTTGGATTCATGGATGAAAAGTTCCTCAGAAAGTCTAGTAGATCTCATATGGTACTTGTATCCTGATTCAACAGATGTCAAACCATGTGAAGGACACAATACACTTTAGAATAAGAAAAGTCTGCATTGAACCAATTTTTCTTAGTCTGTTTAAATATGTCCAACAGAGCAATTCTACACATGGTTAATTAGACATGAAACATTTGTGTACTATCCTTTCCACAGTGGCAGTTGATTATTCCCATTTCATTGGAACAGTGGATCCATTCAGGGTTATATGTGGAACTTTAAATAAGCTATCCAAGGTACTGAATATATTCTGGAAATATCATTCAGAACCTTGGACATACCTTTAACATACAGGCTAAACCTTGTTCCAGATTCACTGCCCTACTGACATCAGAGCCACCAAACAAAAATGCTTCATCCTGTTTGAGGGCACTGTGTAAGCAATTCCATCACTCAGAAGGAAAATTCTTCACTGTTTCTTCTTGAAAATAGCAACAAGTACTTTCAGCAATTTTATTCTCACTGCATGAAAGTCTTTGAAAACCAAATGGTTTTTAAAGGCCATTTGCAATTTGAGAACTTATTCTGTGAAAAAATTGGACATGTTTGTTTTGCACAGAAAATAGTATTTTCTGCATGGAAAATAATATTTACATGTAGAAATATTAATTCCTGCACAGAAAATGTTATTTTCTATGTAAACTAATCATGTGTGAATTTTGCAGATAATAAACCCTGAACTACTAAGATTCTAATCAGTCCAGCATTCTTCTTGTCAGGGTTTCTGAACACTCGGGGGGGGGGGGGGGGAATTCAACCATTTTCCAAATGTTTCTTGCATATTCTTTCTATCCCTGAGAAGGAATTCCTTTTCTCATGGCAGATGAAAAATTCATTGATGTAGAACAAAGCCAGGTTTAAAATTCACAGTTATTAAAGAAGTTGGGTCTATACATATGCCATTACCTTCTTACTCTTCCTGTCCCCCTGATGACCTTCTGAGTAAGACAGGTGAACAGCTGTGGGAAACTAGAGGCAGATGTGTTTTCACATATGCCAAAAGATGATAGATAAGATAATTTGTAGTTAAGAAGTTAACAACAAATAATATGCTTGGTGAATATTTTGACTGGGACTAAGAAGCCTGTAACATAGGTGCCCAGCAAATTTCCCAAAGGGGGCATTCCATAATGTTCTTAACCAATACTGTAGTCCACCAAAAAAAATATGTGGTGATTCCGTCTCCCATCAATCTGAAGGGTATTTCCCTTAAAAGTAAAGTAACAAAGACAATGATAAATGCAATGAGGAGATAGAAGTTACTATTCAATACTGCAATGATTATCAGCAAAGGAGAAGTTCTGTTCCCCTGAAAAGTAATGGGAATGAATTGCAAAAGTTGTTTAAAGGAAAGGTGGGACACTGCATGCAGATTACAATGAAACAGTCATATGACTGTTCACCATTTTCTCCCAATAAAAATCTATGCAATTTAAATGCCCCCAATTTTGACAATATTATGTTCATTATGTTTACCTCAAGTATTGTTCAAAGGCATGCCAAATGTAAACTAGAATCAGTTTCCAAAACAGGATTCTTAGAATATAATGTACATCTTTATTTTAAAATGCCCTTAACTGCAGCAATGTAGAAACATTGATGAGGTGGGGTTTATACTGGAGAATTCAAAGATGTTTTTCATGGTTCTCTGAACAGAGAACAGTAGAAACAAGCAGTGCCTCTTTGAACCTCTGTGATTTTAAATGAGCCTTTTTTTCTCTGTAGTGCTTGTCCTCAGCAAAATGGCACCCTTGTCAGCACCTCTAGAAGAAATCAATACTACAAAGCTGAGAAGAATGTATTCACCAAACTTGCACAGAGTGAATAAGAGAGTCAGAGTCTGTCTAATTTCAGAAGCTATTCTCTAATTTACTTGCTACTCATATAGACTGAATGAACACAGAGACATTTTCACTACATCAGATTATACAAATAAAGGTTTCAAAGTGAAACAAGGAGATAGTAAATTAAACCTGGAACATTAGCATTCATTAGCTCTGTTTCACAAATCTGATTCCTTCTCTCAAGGATTATCAGAATCCTTTTGAAATTTATTTCAAGTGCATAAGATTTTCCTCTGAAAAGCCCTCATCGTGATGTGGAGGTCACCCTCGTTTCCTGACCTAAGCCAATGGAGTGTAAGTTCTGGCAAGTTCTATCAAGCTGGTAAGCATGGCTTCAGTGGCAGAATATTTGTTTGCCATCTGAGGACCAGCCTAATTAAACCCAGAGAGTCTCTGCAACAGACTGCTGTTAACCAGGGGATAAATTTGCCACAACTATAAATACAATAACTGTATTCTGCAATGATGGAACGATGATCTGCACTGACCAAATCATGAATCATTAGTATATTCATAGTATGTAAAGTGAATGTAACAATTTCTGGAGGTGAATAAGAACAGGAAAAAATATCAATGAGCCTGTGGCCCCTTAAAGACTAACATGAATCTAATGAAGTGAGCTATAATCCACAAATAATGAACATCTTGTAAAGTAAGCTGTAGTCTATCAATATTTTCATGGGAAAAATTGTGTGCTTTATTTGAATACCACAAGACTATTTTGCGTTTAAAATGAATGTTAATTATCAGGATTTTGTTTTCATGAAATACATTGCCAGTTAAAAGACTGAGAGTTGTTATCACTGGCTAGAGTTTCTTGAGCTGCATACAACAAGAAAGCATTATAGTTAACTCCCATATTCCCACCTTCACACTCAAACTATTAACAGGACAATATAGATGATTAAAATTTGATTTAAGAGAGTAAAACAAAGAGGGAAACTGAAAGCACCTAAATAGATCTAGATTTTTTTAAAAAAATCTTAGAATGCAGTAGCTATCAACATATATCACAGTTAATCAGACGGTAGTCCAGACAGTTACAGATTTCATAAAATCTTGTCATAAGTAGTTGTCCCCCTTTTGATAACATATTGCATAGTCAACACAGATTCATCTGAATTATTGTCATGTTCATAGGTTGTCTATGGTTAGGGCCACAGACACTGAGAAGGGATTCCTATTGTCATTGTAGATGAAGAATTCATTGATGCAGACCCAAGCCAGCTTTAGATGGCATGGTCACCATCAAAGCTGGCCCTACACATGTGCCATTGCCCCCATAGGCCCCCAATCTCTTAATGACCCTTTGGTTCAGGCCAGGATGGGTAACTGTGGGAGTTTTGCAAAGTGATTTAATTGCCATATACTTGATGGTTGCCACTAGCACTGATACATCAGTGCTAGTGGCAACCATCAAGTAATCTCCTTGTGTGTACCTCTTTTAAATATAGCTATCTGAACTCGTACAGAACTTCTGAATGGCAACTCAGTGATCTGTAAACCAGTGGGAAAAGGTTTGTAGGGCTTGAAGTACGATTATATTAACAGTATATGTTTTCCTCCAAAATAATGCAAACCAATGGGGGGTCAACCTGGAAATAAATTCAATAGGACTTACTTTGTGGGATTATCATCAGCCCTATCCAGTATAGCTAATAGTGAAAAATATTGGGATTTGAGTCCAACAATATCTGGAGGGCTTTCCTTTGCCTACCCCTGCTTCTCAGCACAATCCTTCACATCTACTCAGAAGTACGTTCTACTGAGTCACCTGGGCTGACTCCCAAGTAATTGGGTAGAGAATAAATAATGTTCATCTGCCAAATAGCTTTCTGTAGTATATTGCCTCTAAACCTCTATTGTTGTTGGTCTTTTCCTTGGTATAACATTTGATGATTACAATTTGAGTAACTTGGACAAGAGTGCTCTGTAAATGAAGAGATTCAGCTTGTCAATGAAGGAGTGCAACTACATTTTAACCTGTGTCAGTTGCCTTTGAATCTGTATCACCAAGTCTCTAAGTGATTGTTATCTTCTTTGCAAATAAAAAGGAATTTTCAGTCACATCTGAAATGCTAACTACCTCTGCACTTATATTCCTAGGTTCTCAGAGAACCACTCCCAAAAGAGTAGCAGCAAGAATCAAACAACCAAAGATGTTGTTATTCTCATTTCATTGAAATGTTTTCTCTTAGTTTTCTGTCTATAGTAATACTTTCTATTCTACTCTACAGAAATTTTCCTATTTTGCTTTTCAAAAAAGCTTTTAGCTTAATTTTACAAAAGATAAAAAGTCTTTGAGTAAGTTAAATCATTATATTTACATACAATTACAGGTAAACATTTATGTGATTGTACTTATAATATGTGTTCTAAAGTACCAAACTAGACTGGATTTTTTTTTTAAAAAATCATTGATTTGTTTAGTTAATATTTAAATCCTGCATTTCCATAGCTGTAGCCCTCTCAAATGAATCAGCTTCTCTGATATGAATTTTAAAAATTGAAAACATTTTAGCAAAATAAACACACAAACCCAAATAGTCACAGCAACTGCAGCTGATTTCTTCAGCTGGTGGCCAGTGTAAATATGATCAAAGAGTTCTCTGAAAATCCAACTTTGGACAGTAAAGGTGGAGCTGTCCAAAAGGGTTTATGAAACATGTTTGTCCACTAAGATTTCAAACAGGAAGGAAATGTTTTCTCTTAGTTTTCTGTCTATAGTAATTCTTTAGCATTGGTTACTGGTTTCATCATAACTACTTCAAACAATGCATTGTTCATTTTGAACATGTACACACACACACACACTTACTTGTTCAAAATGAACAATGTATATATGTGTGTATGTGTGTGTGTGTTTATTATCTATTAACATCTTTTTGGCTTCCTGCCACAATGAAGCAGCACTAGTAAGAGGTATTGATCCTGTTCCTCCAGTCACTAGCTTGGGGACTTAAATAGAATGAATGCCAACTTTAGGTGCAAGTGCAGCATCTTACAGGTATTTTTTTTTTCCTGCATGGCACTATTATATAGTACAGGCTGCAAAGGAAAAAAATGATTGAAGTGCTCAAGAGGTTTTATCTGCATCTTTTACAGAATACTTGGATTAAGATGAATATGTCTTTCAGGAGAAGGTTTCTTTGTGCTTCCATCTCAAGATACTGAACAATACTAAGTTATATCTCAATGTTATAACAATAGGCTATTTTATATCTCTCTAGTTACAGTCAATGATTTAGATCAATGTTTGGTGTGCATTGCTGGATGTTTCCCATGACCTGTCTGCTAGTATTTATCCTCTTTTTATTTTGTTTTTCATGTCTGCCTAACCTTCTGTAATTTGTTTCATCCCCTCCCTTCCTAAGTAATAAGAGTTTGTTTTTTATTGTTTAGGCTGTACAGCTCAGGCGTATATGTGTGCAAATATGTACATTAAAAGGTAAAGGTATTCCCTGTTGACAAAGTTGTCAAGTTGTGTCTGACCATAGGGGACAGTGCTCATCTCTGTTACTAAGCTGAAGAGCCAGCCTTGTCAGAGACTACTCTGTGATCATGTGATCAGCATGATTGCACAGAATGCTGTTTACCTTCCCGCCGAAGTGTCACTTATTCATCTACTTGCTTTGCATGCTTTTAAACTGCTAGGTTGACAGAAGCTGGGACTAGTGACAGGAGCTCACCTCATCATGCAGCACCCGGGCCTCAAACTGCCAATCTGCCAATCTTTCAATCAACAGAGTCAGTGTCTTAATGACTTGAGCCTCCTACACATGGAAAAAAATGCTGTTCCTTTAGGAAAGGATAGAAAGAAAGGAGAAAGGAATCAAGCTGAAAAATTTAACCACTTGAGCCACTGCATCAAGGTACACTATGTGACCTTAAAAAAACCAGAAATATTAAAATCTTCTAGCAAAATGTTTTAACCTCTGTCATCAGCAGCTCTGATATGAATCAAAATATGTTGGCAGTTATGAAACAGCAAGGAGTGGGAGTATAACATTTATAATGGATGAAGGATATTGGTAACCCAGTTGAGACCACTCTAACTGCTTTGACTCGATGCTAGGGACTTCTGGGATCTGTATTACTGTGAGACATTTAGCTTTCTTTGTCCTCTGGTGCCACAATAAACTACAGTTCCTAGGATTCCCTAGCACTGAGCCAGAGTAGTTAAAGTAGTCTCAAACTGGGTTATTTCTGCAGTATGTTTTGTACCTTAGAAGGATGTGATCCAGGATCTTTTTTTTACAGCCATCCCTCCATATTCGCTGGAGTTAGGGGCACAGGACCCCCGTGAATGTGGGAAAATTGCAAATAACAAAAACACTATGTTTTTACCTCATAGAACACTTCTCTAGGAATCTCTAGATCCTCCAGTGCAACTGTGGTCAATTTCTGCCATACATTGACCATAGAATTGCTCAGGAGGAGCTACAAATGCCTAGGAATCTCTTGGCCCTTCAATGTGACTTTTGGTCAAAGTTGACCATAGAGTTGTGCTAGAGAACCTAGATATTCCTAGAGAGAGCATAATAATGAAATCCATGAATAATCAAATTGGCAAAAGTCAAAGCCACAAATGTGGAGGGATGGGTGTATTTATTTACTGAAAATTTATTTGCCACCTTTTCTCCAGCACAGGTAAGCTGATGGCTTTAACAAGGGGGATTCAGAAAGAGGTTTCTTATTATTCTAATCAAAATGCATTGTGCATTGCAACTTTTCTCCTTTATGGATTTTCTCTGGTAAGAAAAAAGACAAATGAAACATTGGAAAAATGGGAGGATTATAAACTTAAGACAATGGGGGGTTGCAGACTGCCAGAAATAGTGCAAATTGAGTCCACTTTAAGAGTTAGGGTTAGGGAATCATGGGAACTTTATTGTATTGTGGCACCAGAGCTTTCTGACAGAGAAGGCTCAATGTCTCAGAAAAAAAAATTCCCATGATTCCCTAACACTAACCCCCCAGTGTCAGCTAGCAAAATTCAATGAATAAGGCAATAAAGAATAACATTGCATGTGCAAGCACACTGAGTCACAGTCAGATATCAATGGGCAGCTTTCACTGATGGGCAGCTAAGAGATGATGTAGAACAAAGGTGTAGCACAGTTGGGATATGTTTTGTGTGTGTGTGTGTGTGTGTGTGTTTGTCATCTGGATCATATTATTTATTTATTTATTTATTTATTTTATTTTCTTATATTCAGCCTTTCTCCCAACATAGGGACTCAAAGCAGCTAACAGCAAATTTTAAAACAATACAAAATTAAAAAGCATACATATAAAATTTAAAAACAATGAAACAGTTTCAAAAGTTAAAACAGTTATGAATGAAAATGTAACATGTTAAAATACAAACCTTAAAATTTAAAACAAAAATAAATTAAAAAAATTAAAAATAAAGTGAATATCTATCTATTTCATTTATATGCTGCCTCTCTCCCAGAGTGGTACCCCAGGTGGATCCCAGAGAGACTCAAGGCCATTGCAGACCAGCCCAAAGTGCTGGCATGGGGGTGGAGCTAGGGTGAGGGAGCTGCATGCCAGACACCCCACCCCACCCCACCCCCACCCCAATGCCATCCTGACGTTGCACGGCCGTCTGCACAGCGTGCAGTGCCAAGACACCCTTCCGATGCAGCGTTAAAACATGCTGCACCAAAAGGGTGCTAAGAGCTGCGGCGCCAGCTATTAGGGCTGCCTATTGCCGCCTCTAAAAGGAGCAGCATTTTCCTACTCTTTTAGGGGTGGCAAAAGGAAGGATTGGGGCTACAACATGAGGTTGCCACAGCCCTGATGCGCCGCTTCCCGTGGCGGCTCTCTGCCACCCCAAACAGACCATGTGCATCGACCCTCAGTTAAAAAAAGTTCTCAATAAAATTAAAATCACTACATTGAATACTATAAAATTATTTAAAAGACATAGAAAAAAATTAAAAGATAAATAAAACACTCAGTAAGAGCCTTCCTTGCTTATAATAATAATATAATATAATAATAAATTTTTATTTATAGCCCGCACCTCTGCATGGCAATCGGGGCGGGTTACAGCATTTAAAACAAACAAAGTTAAAACATTCCCTCATCCCACAATCCAGCCCTCCCATTCCCTTAAAACAGAATTAAACTAAGAAAAGTTAAAAATACCGCAAAACAATAAATGATAAAACAATAAAACAGGAATCAGTGATATAAAAACAAGATGAAAACTCATATCCCTAAGGCCAGCTATTATTCTGGGAAGGCCTGCTGGAAAAGATCCATCTTCACTGCCTTTTTAAAAGCAGCAAGGGTAGTAATGAGACAGATCTCGTCTGGCAGGCCACTCCAAAGTCTGGGAGCGGTTGCAGAAAAGGCCCTCTGGGAGGTCTGAGACAGCCTGTTTTTTATTGGCTGTAGCAGATTCCTCCCAGAGGACTGAAGGGCGCGGGGGGGATCATACGGGAAGAGGCGGTCCCTGAGATAAGATGGACCCAAGCCATGTAGGACTTTAAAGGTAAAAACCAACACCTTGTACTGTGCCCGGAAACTAATCGGCAGCCAGTGGAGGGATTTGAGCACCGGTGTTATGTGCTCAATCCTTGATGTTCTGGTAATTAACCTGGCTGCCATGTTTTGCACCAGTTGCAGTTTCCGGGTTAGGCACAAGGGTAGCCCCATGTAGAGTGCATTACAGTAATCCAGACATGAGGTTACCAGGGCATGTACCACAGCTTCCAGATCCCTCACATCCAGATAAGGGCGCAGTTGGCATATCAGCCGAAGCTGATAACAGGCACTCCTGACCGCCGCATTCACCTGACTAGTCATGTGAAGCGACAAGTCAAGGAGTACCCTCAAACTGTGAACACAGCCCTTAGAGGATAGTGTGACTCCATCCAGGACTGGAGACTGTATTCCCAGATCTGGTTTCGGCCTGTAACTGTGAGTACTTCCGTTTTGTCTGGATTCAACTTCAATCTGTTTTTCCTCATCCAATCCATTACTGCTCTGAGACAGTCATTAAGAGGAGAGACACCATCTGAAGTTTGAGATGATGATCTAGTCATGGAGAGATATATCTGGGTGTCATCAGCGTACTGAAGACACCGTGCTCCATGCCTCCAAATGATCTCACCCACCGGCTTCATGTAGATGTTGAATAACATCGGGGACAGGATGGCGCCCTGAGGGACACCACAATTGAGCTCAATTTTAGATGAGCAACTGTCCACGAGCCTCACCCTCTGGGATCTGCCCGAGAGGAAGGAACGGAACCACTGCAAAGCAGTGCCTCCAATTCCTAACTCTCTTAGGTGATCCAAGAGGATGGCATGATCTATAGTGTCAAAAGCCGCTGAGAGATCCAAGAGGGCCAGCAGGGTCACACTACCCCTGTCGATGCCCAGGCGGAGGTCATCGGTCAGAGCAACCATGGCAGTCTCCATTCCATATCCTGTCCTCAAGCCAGTTTGAAATGGATCAAGATAATCGGTTTCATCCAAGACTGCCTGGAGTTGGGAAGCAACTGCCCTCTCGATCACCTTGCTTAAAAAAGGAAGCAAGGAGACTGGTCTGTAGTTGTTTCTGTCCAGGGGGTCCAGGGAGAGTTTTTTTTAGGAGTGGCTTAACTGCTGCCTTCTTTAAGCAAGATGGTATACTACCCGCCCTGAATGACGCGTTGATTGTGTCCTGAAGGAACACCTTCAACGCGTCCCCATGATGGGCAAGGATCGAGGGGTCAAGTCATCTTCCTCACCCTTCCAAGCAGCTTGTCCATGTCATCGGTACTCACAGATTGCAACTGATCCAGTAAAGTGCCATCAACGGCATTTCTGGATGCCTTGTCTACGGATTCTGCCAAAACACTGGCGTCCAAGTTGGCTCTTATCTGAGAGATTTTATCTGCAAAGTAGATATTAAATGCCTCGCAGCAGGCTGCCGTTGGGTCAAGTAGGGGGTTTGGCGCAGGGGGAACCTTCGTCAGCTCCCCCACCACCCTAAACAGCTCTGCCGGGCGGACTCTGCAGACGCAGTACGTGCGGAACAGAAAGATTTCTGCGCTGCCCGTAAAGCCTCCCTATAGGAATCAAGATGCCTCCTAATGCAAGTTCTGTTAGATAAGAGATGAGTCCTTCGCCATTCACACTCTAGTCATTGTCCAGCATGCTTCATCCTCCTAAGCTCCTTACGGTTTTAAGCGGGCCAGAAAGGATGCTTGGGAGCGATTGTGTCAATAGCCCTGGTGAGGTCGGTGTTCCAAGTATCCACCAAGGCCTCGACAGAATCACCAGTGTTACCAACCATTAAACCCTCCAAGGCTTTCCGGAAACCAATTGGTTCCATTAGCCTTCGAGGGCAGACTGTTCTAATGGGTCTGCCACCCCCGGGAGGGTGAGCAATAGCCTTTAGTTCTGCTTTGATCAGAGAATGATCCATCCATGACAATGCGAAGGGTTTTTTGACCTCCGGCCATGGATGTTCCTGATCCGTACTAAAGACCGCATCGAGGGTATGACCAGCACAATGTGTGGGCCCGTCAACCAACTGGGATAGGCCCATGTTTGTCATGGTATCCATGAACTCCCGTGCCGCGCCAGTTAGATCTTGTAAACTGGTTTTGAGTGGAATGTTGAAGTCGCCCAGAACCAAAAGTCTGGGCGATTCCAACAGCAACTCAGAAACCAGGGCAGTCAGCTCAGTTAGGGAGTCTGTTAAGCAGTGGGGTGGCTGATATACTAACAGAATCCCCCTACACTATCCCTGGTCTTCAGGCTGAGGTACATACACTCAATGTAGGTCGTTTTCTGGATAGGCTTCCTGATCAAGGTTAAGGTGTTCCTATGGACCAAGGCTATGCCACCCCCCACCCACTTTCCCTCACTTGCTCACTGACTGAATACCCAGCTGGGAGAGCCTACACCCATATCGCAGAGCTGGCATCCCCCAGCAAGGTTTCAGTAAAGCATGCCAGGTCGGCCGCCTCATCCACTAAAAGATCGTGGAAGATATGGGTCTTATTTTTGACCGACCTGGCATTGCAAAGGAGCAGATTGAGGGTCAGTGGAATGGTTGGCACACTCTCCAATTTATCCTGGGAAACAGAGCAAACTGAAGGAGGGATAGGTATTAAACATCGATCCCTCCTTCTTTTGTAACATTTGTTGGCTCTGTTACCACCATACCTTCCCTGCCGCCACACAACCTGGATATCCACTCCCAGACTATGGTCAGCTCCGCAGTGCGGAGGAGGAGATGAGTAGCAAACTGATTTCAGTCCATAATATAAACAACGGCTGCATAGATGGAAAAGAAGCTGCGGGGGAAGATGGTCCTCAAAAGCCACCCCAGGTGATGGCATTCGGGACTGCCAAGTCCTCCAGGGTTCAGTGAAGGCTGCACAGGTGACAGCAATCAGGACTCAGTCCTCTCCAGCCCCCGATCGCCACTGTCACTGCTGTGTTGCTGCGGTTGTGACTGGAAAAACAGCCCTCCAAGGCCAAAACCCCACCACAGGTGCAGCGACTTGTGTCCGTTGGAGGGGGAGGGAAGATGTTTCAAGCGTCCAGCTCTTTACCTCCCAATTCAAGGCCAAGCAGCTGCAATCGCCGGTGGTCTGGCTGGGTCGGAGCTGGCTTTGAAGGCTCATGGAGAGTCTGATGGTCCGAGGGAGGAGGGGGGAGGATCAAGCTCTCACCACCCGGCTCCCAAGTCAAGCCGCTGCAGTCGCTGGTGGTCTGGCTGGGTTGGAGCTGGCTTTGAAGGCTCACGGAGAGCCTGATGGTCTGAGGGAGGAGGGGGGCGGATCAAGCTCTCACTGCCCGGCTCTCAAGCTCCCAAGACAAGCTGCTGCAGTCTATAATAAAAGCCTCCTAAAATAAAATGATACTTTCCTGCTAACGAAAGCAAAGCAAAGAGGGAGCTGGCTAGCCTGTTGCGGGAAAGAGTTCCAAAGGGTGGGAGCAGCCATTGAGAAGGCTCTCTCTCATGTCCTCACCAAGCAAATCTGTGATGGTGGGAGGACCAATAGAAAGTAATTTCCTGTAGATCTCAGAACTCAGAATCTCCCTTATGGGGAGATATGGTCTCTCAAAAAGTCTGAACCTAAGCTATATAAGGCTTTATAGCTTGTGACCAGCACTTCAAATTGTGCCTGGAAATGAACCAGTATAGCTAGTGAAGCTATTTTAACATGGAAGTTATATGCACCTTAACTGGCCCTGGTCAGCTTTCTGGTCACAACAGCCCCAGATAGAGTGTGTTACAGTAGTCAAAACAGGATGTAATAAGGCATATGTCACCATAGCCTGAGCTGATGTCTCAAAGTACAGGAGCAGCTGATGCTGTTCTGGCCATTGCTGATACCTGGGCATCCAGGCTTAGAGATGAGTACAGGAGCACACCCAGGCTGTGAAGCTGAGATTTCACAAGAATGTAATCTTATTCAGCAAAGGAGAAATCCCTATTCCCTAACCTCTACTGTTCGACTGACCTGGAACACTACTGACTTGTCTGGATTAAGCTTCAGTTTGTTTGCCCTCATCCAGTCTATTACTGAAAACACACATTGGTGCAGTAGTGAGACAGCTTCTTTGGAATTAGATGGGAAGGAGAGGTAGAGTTGAGTGTAATCAGCATATTGCTGACACCACATCCCAAACCTCCAGATGACCTCTCCCTGTGTGTTTTCGTGTAGATGTTAAACAGCTTGGGAACAAAACACTCTAAGGGACCCTGCGGTCCAACAGCCAGGGCATTAACAGGAGTCCCCCAGCACTGTTAGCGTGGTGACGAAGTGCGTGGGAACCACGTAACATGAAGCTCCAGGATCCAGACTGTCTTTGATGAAGCAAGCAACGTTGTCAGTTACAGGAAAACTCCTTTCCCCTCCATACAGAGCAGAGAGACTCAGCAGATGTCTCACTAAGAGGCTTTTAATCTTCAGACGTTCTATATACAAAGGCTATGTACAATGATACACCAACGCACTCTCCACCTTCCACTATCAACCCACATCAACCCACACATGTGTCCAGATGCTTGTCCCTTATATAGCCAGTACTCCACATGGCTTTCTAGTCCTGCCTCTTCCTTTTGGACAACTGTCAATCATTAGTATGACACAGCATGTTTGCAGCCCTTTTGCAGCACTTACTGTGCTTTACAGCACCAGGTGACTCCCTGTCATTATGTCACCTCCTGTTTCATCAGCCTTGATGCTGCATGACTCAGCAGTGGCCAAATGCTTAGTCATCATGGCTGCTGCCATTCATCACATTGTGCATTTTCCTTGGAACATTATTCCAACAAGCACCACCTCCTGAGTTTGCCCCTCCAAGACAGACCAGAACCATCACAAAACAGTGCCCCCAAGTTCCATCCCAGAGAAATGGCCAAGAAGGATACCATGGTCAATAATATCAAAAACTACTGAGAGTTCTAGCAAAACCAATGCACTCCTCCTATCCAATTCCCTGCATAGGTCATCCAAAAGGCAACCAAAGTTGTCTTCATCCCATAATCAGGCTGGAAGCCAGAGTGAAATGGATCTACACAATTTGTCCCATCCAGAAACCCCTGGAGATGGGAGGCCACTACACACTCCAGAAACTTGCCCCCAAATAGCATGTTAGAGACTGGCTGATAATGACTCAGAATGGTGAGATTCAGGGAGGCCTTTTTAGTAATGCCGTCACTACAGCCTCTTTTAGGCAGGATCAAAACTTTCCTTGTTGCACTGGAGCATTCACTTTACCCACTCAGCCAGTCCCCCTCTAGCTGCTTTCAAAAGCCAGGATGGGCAAGGATCCAGTATACATGTGGTGGCTCCCACCACTCTAAAGAACTTTTCCACATTATCATGCTGAACAAATTGAAACATATCTAATAATACAGGACAAGCAGGCACCAAGATTAGATCCCTGAACTTGTCTCAACTACAGCATCCAAGTCAGAGTGGATCTGAGTGACTGTCTGCAAAGTGTCTTGCAAATTTGTCACAGGGGGCTGTCAGGTGGTCATTGTTGTCTTCTTCTGGACCAGAGTGTAAAAGAACACTAATGACTCAAAATAGATCCACTGGATGACACTGGGCAGATGCAATGGTGGTAGAGAAGTATAATTTCTTCACTGCCACTATCACCAGGCCTTCCAATGAGCTCTAGCTTGTGTTGAGTTTGACTCACTCCAAGTATTCCACCATCATCACTCAAGTTTCCATCCCCTCATTTAATCACCACTAGTTCCCTAGTGAACCAGGGGGTTTGCTTGGCTCCACATCATGGGAAGGGATGTGTATGTGCAATTGTGTCCACCACCCTGGTCTGTTCCCTGTTCTAGAGATCACACAGGGCTTCAACAGAATCACCTGCCAAAGTAACAGGAAACTCCACAAGAGACATCAGGAAATAGCAATACTCTCTGTGGAGGCAGGATTTCCAGTTTAGGTGAGTGCAGGTACCATCACATGTGTCCTACAGATGATCAGTGAGATTTCAAAAGGGAAGGGATTAGTAGTTTTATACCTCCTTTCCCTATACATTTTATTTAATTTACTTCTGAGTAAACAAAAAGTGAAGTGGTAGCTGCATGTTATGTGTGAAACATAACACTTATTCTAATCCTTACTTAGGGGGGTTACAGACTGCCAGAAATAGTGCAAATTGAGTCCACTTTTAGGGTTAGGGTTAGGGAATCATGGAAACTGTAGTTTATTGTGACACCAGAGCTCTCTGACAGAGAAGGCTCAAGGTCTCAGAAGAAAAAAACCAATTCCCATGATTCCCTAGCACTAACCCTAACCCTAAAAGTGGACTTAATTTGCACTATTTCTGGCAGTTTGCAACCCCCCCAGCTCTATACTGTTTTCCTGCCAATGCAATCAAGACGGTTTACATTTTGTTATAATGGTTTATAATCTAAGGGATGTAATTTTGTAAATGAATAGTGAAGAGGAAGGGTGGGAGAAGATAATAAAGGGAAAAAGTTATAAAATATGGTATTTCAGCTTCAGCTTTTTAACGTATTAATATTTTTATTTGTTTATACTTTTTATTTACTCTTAACATACTGTTCTTGTTGTTTGTTGTTAACTGCCCTCAAGTCAGTCTCAACCCATGGTGACCTTGTGGATGAGACATCTCCAAGACCCCCTATCGTCCACTACTTTGCTTAGTTCCTGTGCATTCATACCGTTGGCCTCCTTAATAGAGTCCATCCATATGTTCTTAAGAATTAAAAAGTGGGATTGACTATTAATGAAGGAACAACATGCTGAATCCTTCCATAACTGAACAGTAGTAAGATGTCTCTCTGCTCATGTATAGTTGGGTTCAGCATGCTATTATATTTGTCTTAAAATTAATTTTCGAAGCTCTGACCATTGACTTAGGGGGGAAGCAGACGAGGGCGTCCAAGACGCCCTGCGACGGTGCGCCACAGGACTGGAGCAGTCACACCGCGGCGCACCGTCGGCGCCTCTGAAAGGAGCGCAAAAATAGCGCTCCTTTCAGAAGTTAGTGAAAGTGCGCCCTAAAAGCGTCGGGCGCACTTTCACTGACTTTTCCACCGCAGCGTGTGCAGTCGCTGCGGCGGGAGGTTGTCCCCAGAGCGCCGGACGTGCGGAGGGCTGGCGGCTCCGAGGACAACCTCGGGAAGAGGAAGGGGCGCCGCGCGTGTGGCTGCCCCTCCTCTTCCTTGCCTCAGAGATGGCTCAATAAGCCATCTGCCAAGGCCCTATAGCTGAGAAGTAATGGAGGGGCAATTTTGCCTCACTCTCTATTCCAGCCAGATGGAAGTCAAAAGAAAGGAAGGAGAATCAGCAGTCCACTGTGAACCACCTGTCCAGCACTTTGCAGATAAAATTGCTCACATTCACTGTGCCTTGGATACTATAATTAATGCAGGCCCAGTGGATGTAACTTTGGTATCTATTTCTCCAATGATACTTTTCAGTCTGTACAGCCTAAGGATGTGGCTGGGAGTCTTTGGGTTTGTCTACACCATTAAACACACACACACACACACACCAGTCACTTTGAATTGACAGTTATCTGCACAAATGACATTCTGACCAATTTGTGGTGGGTTCATGGCTTTTAGATGACTGAGGACTTTAATCCACTGAAAAAGTAATTTTGATTTTTCTTAGAATTTCCTGGAAAATTCAAATGAGTGGGAGTATCAGAGACACATTGGCAGTGGAGAGAGGACAGGGTCCAACAGTCACATGATCATTCTCACAAGTGACAATTTTCAAGAGATGGAAAGTTTGAGCCACTCATTCACCATTTTTTAAAGGGTGCAGCATTTGTGCACATAACTGAGTATCAGTATATCTACTTGATAGATATGTATACTTGTATCTGCATACCTCCAATTAACAGATTGGCATAGCTTTAGCAATAGCCAAAGGCCAGTCCTCATATGGTTAAAAAAAAGGGATAGAGGCATGACCTAGGTCAGAGCAGAAATACATATGTTTGCATGCTTGACAGACAGTAAATAAATAAGTAAGGTGGAGCAGTCATGGATGTGTGTCTAAAAAAGATTCTGGGAAACTAGCATGTGAGCTGCCATTTTATAACAAGCCAACATCAGAATGGGGAATTGTGTGCCTGTTAAAGCCAAATTTGCCATGAATTGCCTCAGTGTCAACAGTAATAATGTAGATATGCCCAGAGCCACTGCAAATCTGAAAAACCTGAGGCCCACCTGGATTTTATGATGATAATAATAATAATAATAATAATAATAATAATAATTTTTATTTATATTTCCCACCTCTCCCTATGGATCGAGGCAGGATTACACAATAAAATGAATACAATGTGCAAAATACAAAGAATAAAATAGTAGAGCAACAATAATAAATTATAAGAGAATAAAATACAATAAGGACTGGTTATTATACAATATAATAAAATTAAATTAAAGTAAAATAAAATAAAGTAAAAATAGCCAATCGTTTAGACATTCCCTTGGAGAAATAAGGGCCACCATGAGTATATTGAACATCTGCTCTTTTTTTGGCTTTTTTTTTTTTTTAAAGAGAAGCGGTACTGGGTGGATAAAAAGAGTGGTAAATGCCTTGAGTAAACAAAACAGAGTTCCTTCATGCCTAAAGAGACAGATCTAAGCCCTCCCTATGTCCCAGAGTATTGGATCTCTTTTGGCCAGTTTCCAACATTCCTTTTTTGGGCAAGATACTGAAGCATGTGATGGCTACCGAGCTCCAGGAGGTTCTCAATGAGACAAATTATCTACAATTATTCCATTGTAATATGATTTCACTCCTAGCTATAGAACAGAGACAGCTTTGGTCATCTTGTTAGTGACCTGTGCCAGAGACTGGATAAAAGGAGCATGTCTCTGGTGATTGTGATAGATCTCTCAGAAGTTTTCGATAACATCACCTATGGTACCCTTCTAAGTCACCTCACTGGAATAGGACTTGGAGGCACTGTTTTACATTGGCTTTGTTCCTTCTTGAACCCAGAAGGTGATGATAATGAACTTCTGCTCTACCTCTTGGCTATTGGCTTGCAGGGTCCTTCGGGATTCTGTTTTGTCCCACATGTTATTTAACATGTACACAAAACCACTGGAAAAGGTCATCCAGCGTTTTGCAATTCAGTGCTATCAGCATGTGAATACTCTAATACTCTTTTCTACCTTAATACAAGGAAGCTGTCTTGGTTCTAAGCCATCCTAATACACACAAGAAAGAGATGCTTTTGATCAGTTGAAAGGCAGAGTAGGGAATATGGATTCAGAATTTGCTGGATCGGGTTATGGTCCTCTGAAAAATGTAGGTTCACAGATTGGGTTGAATCCTCGTTGGGATTGGGAAAAGATTAAGTGATGATGATGATGATGATGATGATGATGATGATGATGATACAACAGAAGGACAAGTTAACGTACACATTTTCCACTTTTTCTGTCAATGTGTGAACCACCTGTAGGAATTTTAGATAAGCATATATAAATATACATCCCACATAGTAGGGGATAGAAGTACTATTGCACATATCCTACTGTGGCTATGAAAGAAGCAATAGTATTTCTGTCAGCCCCTCTAGTTAGAATGCATAATCTTTGTCCTCATCTTTAAATCTACTAACAGAGAGCCCATTTTACAGATAATGGTGGAATAAGAGAAATAACAGAGGCTTCAAGTAGAAAAGTCATAGAAAAGCAATTGAAAAAGTTGTTTCATCAAACTCTCCAGATAACAGAGCTGTACTCTTCAAATGAAGGGGGACAGTGAACAAAGAAATACATTTCTAACAGGAACAAAAAATAATATAATGCAAACAAAAGGAAAGCAAAACTCCATCAGGATTGAGAAGCTACTCTGTTCTCCACTGATATCTAACATTGTGTTCAAGCTCTAACCTCAGAGCCATTTGACTGGAAGGCATGTCTCTTTCAGTAATCAAAATCTGATTGGTGAGAAGAAGGTTAGGCCGTAAGGACAGGTAAACAGAAGCACCTCAGTTCCATCATTGCCACTTATGTTATCAATGAATCTTTGAGAAAAAATGAGGAAACCCTGTCCCTACTGAATAATGTGAATTTGTTCCATTTCTAAACCTTTCTAGTTCAGAATGAATAACACTCTTTTCTCATTATCTTCTGCCAGGATGCCAGAGGGATCTTCAAAAGCCACTACTATTAAGACAATATGAGAAAGAACAACCCCAGAGGACAAAATTTAATTTTGAGCAGGCATATGACTGAATGTCAGCTCATCTTCCTCTAGACAAACTCACCAAAAGCCATAATGACTGAAAACAGCACAAAAGCCCCAGAACATGTATTTCCTCTGGAGTTATTTCTTAACTACCTTTTACTCACAGCAATGCATTATGATTGTCAGGTGGCTATGGTGTAACAGTGTTATAAACCAACAATTTTATTACATCAAAATGTAAAAAGGTCACTAAAGTGTTTCACTCCTCAGTTCCAAGCCCCTAGGGAGACTCAGCTCTTATCGTTTGTCAATAATGAATACTTCAAGAAGCTCCACAACATGGTAAGACAGGAACTTTGTTTACACAGTCCACAGGAAAATTCATATGCATACAGGATAAAGCAAAAGATATTTGAAAACTGTCTCAAAAGCTTTACAGCAATACATCACTGGAAACAAATTTTTGCACTGATGATGATAGCAATGAATGTGGTGGACATTTGCAATGAAAGAAAACAAGCATGACAAGGAGGAAATTTACCTTGATTTAATCCAAGAGATGGAAAATTTTGTCAGATCAGAATTAATTTAAATCACAATTCTGTTTCCTTGTTTTGTTTTTAAGGAAATTTGAACTGCGGCACAGCTGTGTACTGAAATCTGAACCGTCTATAACATGCTGTCTATAATTGAACTGAATTTCCTAGACATCCACAGTCTAAATAGATTATTTCTTCTTTACCACTTGTTTCTGGATTGGGGGGTGGATCCTATTTTTATTTCTGCAAAACAACTTCAGCTGAAAAATCAAAGGTCAAATTCTTGAATAAACTTTCCCACTCTTTCATCTAGTTTTATGACAGTTTCATTACCTTTGTCCAGCTAGCAATATTATTAAAATGTGTGTCATACAGTCACACTACAGCATACGGGGAGCTTGTATGCCAAGGGTATGGTTAACATTATTACTTCCCAAGGATATAATCACAAGTTTAATACATATTTATTTTGTCCCAAGACTAGGAAATATTGTGATCTCTAAGATGCTCCACAAGGTTTTCACTTTGCCTAGATGAAATTGTAGTACATTTGCCTCTCTACAGAATGCATTATCTCTTCTGTAAAGCACTTAACTCCAGTCCCAAAAGACCCTCAAATCATGAATGTTTAAACACTGTCCTGCCTGTCCAGGGATACATAAAGAGGGTATGATGAACTGCCAGGCAAGAAGTATTTTTTTCCCCTTCTTATGACACTACAGGAAAAATTGCCTTTTAACTGTTTTTATAAAAGCACACTCATTTTGTCTCACTTTTGTGTCCATTCTCTATCATTGTCTTACAGCTTGGAGCGTGATCCTTGCACAGGATAGGATTCCAACCTACACTGGCAGTTTTAATAACTCAGGTATTTGTAGTCAGTAACAATGCTTTATAGCAGGGGTGACCTATTCTGGAAAGTCTGGGGGCCACTTTTATTGGGTGTCTCATGGATTATGAAAAATAAAACAAGAACCCCAACATGATTGGAGGTCTGTTGATATTTTTTCCTGTTAAACAGTACAATGAGGACTTAAAATCTACTTTAAAAGTAAATTCTTGCATTTGGAGGATTCCAGGAGGAGCAAATTGCTCTCTTTTGTGGGTCAGAAAACCTTACTAGATCCTGTGCTATGAAGCCCAGTTAAAGGGAGGAGACATTTTTGCTGGCCTTGATGAACAGAGACTGGGGGAAAGTGCTCATATCTTAGGGCAGGGTGAGGAAGAACAGACAGAGGCAGAGGCATATAAACCTGCTCCACCTGTTGAAGACATTCTGTGTATTCTTTATGTGCTGAAATGCCTCTGTTTCTCATTGTTATTTTACTATTTATCAATTGAATCCAGACTCCAGTTGATTAACTCAGGGCATGTTCAAACTATTGCAGAATAAGTGAGATCTCTTGCTAGAGAAACCCTCACTTACTAACTTGTAGGACTTCCTGGAAAAGAGTTTTCAATTCACGCAGCTCTCTCCAACCTGCAGAGAGAAGAGTGAGGCTGTAGGAAGCTGGGTAGGCAGTTTGGCCAATAAAACATTCAGATTTCATATTGCTATAACAATTGGCCAAGTAGAGACTTCATTTGTGCCTTTGCTTACTATTGACTCTGGTGATCTGAATGGGTAAACCTTCTTCTTCTTCTTTTTTAAAAGTATAGTGTTCCAAAAATCTTATTGTACTAGTATAAAGGCTCTATGCTCCCTCTCCCATCCAGTAAAGAGATATCAAAGAATCTCACTTGCTTAAAAACATTTTTTTTTTTGCTATGGTTTATCATGGAATAAAAAGAACTCAACTTCTAGGTAGGAACAAAATATTTCTTTTTCTCCTGGGACTTGCTTCTGGACATTTCATGAAAAGGAGAATATTGTGTGGATGTTTAGGGGGGAGGGAAACAAAATTTTTAGCAACCAATAAGAGAAACCAATAGGAACCTTTCTTTCATTTGTTTTCCCCCTTAGGGGGGGAAGCAGACCGCTTAAAGAGCCATTTTGGGGGCAGGGAAGGGGAGGGGCAGCCGCACGGTGGGCACCCCAAACCCTTCCCCAGGTCGTCCTCAGAGCAGCTGGCCCTCCGCACGGCCGGTGCTCCAAGGAGGACCTCCCGCTGCAGCGTTCACACACGCTGCAGTGGAAGAGCCACCGAAGGTGTGGCGGCAGCCTTTTGCGGTGCACCTTCAGCGACTTGTGGAAGGAGCACCAAATTAGCACTCCTTCCAGGGGCGGCAAAGCTGCACCGCGGGGCCAAGGTGTGGGGATACCTCGACCCCGCGGTGCAGCTTCCCAGGGTGGCCCATGGCCACCCGTCTGCTTCCCCCCTTAGTTTCCTCATGAAATCTGTGGACTGAGAGATTACAGATGTGTGTCATTGATTTCAATGTGAATTCTAATGTGTATTATTTCAACTTGTATTCTGATATCTGTGACTGGGGAGTGAAAGAAGCCTTCTTGTCTATGTTATGCCTTTCAGCCTAGCAAAAAGAGCTTCAAAAAGCAAAAGCAAAACCCAAAATGAACCAACCAATTATTTACAAAATGAGAAAATTTTCCTAAGCCAGATCCAAGGTTTGTATACATGAATATCAAAACATGGACAATTTATTTGGGGGACTACAAATACCAGAGTCTCCTGACAGCATGACTTGTCCATGAACTAAACTAAGAGCCTCTTTCCACCATACCAGGGGTGGTGGACCTATTAGAATGGTCCATCCTCGAAGGCTAATGGAACCAATTGGATTCCAGAAAGCCTTGTAGAGTTTAATTGTTGGTAAAGCCAGTGACCCTGTCAAAGCTTTGGTTAATACATGGAATACCAATCTTACCAAGGCTATTGACACGATCACTCCCAAGTGTCCTTTCCAACCCACTCCTAATAGGAAACAATGGTATACATTCGATCTTAGAAAAATGAAGTGGGCTGGACAACGACTAGAGTGCACCTGGAGGAAAACTTGACTCTTATCTGACCAGACTCATCATAGGAACTTTCTTTGGTCCTATTGAGAGGCAATACATGCAGCACAGTGATCTTTCTGTTCTGCACATATTGCATCTGCAGAATCCCATCCAGCAGAGCTATTTAGGGTGGTAAGGGAAATGACGCAGGTACCTCCTGCACAGAACCCATTACTTAACCCGACAAGGGCCTGCTGTGATGCACTTAACAACTTTGCAGATAAAATCTCTCAGATAAGAGCTGACTTAGATGCCAATATTTCAACAGAAACAATAGATGAGGTGTCCAGCGACTCCGTGAATGAAATTATCCTGGATCAGTTTCAATCTGTGAGTACCGATGACGTGGACAAGCTCCTTGGTAGGGTGAAGAAAATGACCTGCCCTCTCGACCCTTGCCCATCATGGCTGGCCATCCGGGGGGAGATGCACTGAGACTGTTCCTTACGGACATCGTCAATGCATCCCTCAGGGAAGGACATATTCCATCTTGTTTGAAGGAAGCGGCTGTTAGGCTGCTTCTGAAAAAACCTTCCCTGGACCCCCTGGATATGAACAACTATAGGCCAGTCTCTTTATTACCATTCTTGAGCAAGATAATCGAGAGAGCAGTTGCTCTTCAACTCCAAGCTGTCTTGGATGAAAACGATTATCTAGAACCATTTCAAACTGGCTTCAGAACAGGTTTTGGGGTTGAGACTGCCATGGTTGCCTTGACCGACGATCTGCGTCTGAGCATCAACAGGGGTAGTGTGACCCTGTTGGTGCTTTTGGACCTCTCAGTGGCTTTTGATATGATAGATCATGCCATTCTCTTGGATCGCCTGAGGGGGTTAGGAATCAGAGGCACTGTACTTCAGTGGTTCCATTCCTTCCTCTCAGGTAGGTCCCAGAGGGTGCTGCTCGGGGATAGCTGCTCCAGTAAAAAGGAGCTCACTTGTGGCATTCCTCAAGGTGCCATTCTATCCCCGATGTCATTTAACATCTATATGAAGCCGCTGGGTGAGATTATTCAGAGTTATGGAGCTGGGTGTTATCAGTACGCTGATGACACCCAATTCTATTTCTCCATATCTCATTCATCGGCCTCAAATTCCAATGGCGTCTCCTCCCTCAATGAATGTCTTTGGACAGTAATGGGCTGGATGAGGAAAAATAGATTGAGAGTGAATCCAGACAAAACGGAGGTGCTCACGGTAGCTGCCCCGAAACCGAGAATTGGGTTGCAACCTCTGGTCCTGGATGGGGTCACTCCGTAAAGGACTGCCTTTGCAGTCTGGGGGTGCTCCTTGACTCGTCGCTCCTGATGACGAATCAGGTAAATGTGACAGTCAGGAGTGCCTGTTATCAGTTTTGGCTGATACGCCAGCTGCGCCCTTTTCTGGAAGTAAGGGATCTTGAGACTGTTGTGCATGCGCTGGTAACCTCCCGTCTAGATTTCTGTAATGTGCTCTACATGGGGCTACCCTCATGATTGTTCTGGAAACTACAGTTAGTACAAAACATGGCAGCCAGAGTGGTTTCTGGAACATCTAGGAAGGACCATATAACTCTGGTTTTAAGGTCCCTCCACTGGCTGCCTATTAGTTTCTGGGCCCATTATAAGATGTTTTACCTTTAAAGACCTAAATGGCTTGGGTCCAAACTAACTTAGGGACTGCCTTCTCCCATACAACCCTCCCTGAGCACTCTGGTCCTCTGGGAGGAACTTGCTTCAGCCATTGAAATCTAGGCTTTCTGCTACCTCCCAGAGGGCATTCTCAGTAGTCGCCCCCAGATTGTGGAACGGCCTGCTGGATGAGATCCGTCTGATTACATCTCTAAACAGCTTGAAAAAGGCTGTTAAGACAGATCTCTTCGGGCAGGCCTTTCCAGAATAGATGTCCCGGCCTCAAGAAATTCCCGCTACTCGGTCCTTTCCCCAATTATGATTCTTGCCGCTTTCCTGCTATTTGGTTTGTTTTATTCATCTGATTTTGTTTATTTTATGTTTTTCACTACTGTTGTTTTAATCTAATATATTTTAATCCTATGTCTGATTTAATACTGTTTTAAGGGGGGGAGGGTATTGGGATGTATTATATAATGTGTGATTTTGTTAGCCGCCTCGATTGCACTCAGAGGAGTGGGGTAGAAATAAAATTTATTATTATTATTATTATTATTATTATTATTATTATTATGACTTGGTGATTCTAGGAGCTGTCATCCAAGATATAACTCATCCAAAGCCCTTCTGGAGAAATGAATTCATTTTTGATCCATCAGTTTTATCCATACTAGAATTACAATTTTAGCTGGGGTCTAACCCAGTTTTCTACTCTGCTTCTTGACCAAACACAATTCTTGAAATACAGTAGCCCCTCCCAATTCACAGGGGATCTGTTCCAGACCCCCCACTGCAAAAATGTGGCTTGCAAATATTTGAGTCCCATTGAAAATAATGGGGTGTGCATGTGCACACTGCCATTATATCCCTCCCTGCCTGTCCCTCCCCTGAAGAGCAGCACTGCAGACTTGAAGTCCGTGAATGGGGAGGTGCAACTATACTTACAAATCATACACACATGCACATATACGCACACTTACACCCATTTCTGGATATACACTAAGTTATAAATTCAGAATTACTGAATAATAAAATTGATTAAGGAAAGTCTAGAAGAAACTAAAACAAATGAAGCAACAGTATAGGCAATAAACTCCATGCTCAATTTGATATATTCCTTTACAACTGTCTTCCACTGAGTTTTGATTGGGGGACTGAGCTTGAAAACTCAAAAGTATTCAGTATTCTAGATATTGGGAAATGTGTGGGAGAGCGGATATCTCAAAGCAGAATAATCCAATTGGCAAAGAAGAAGCTAGATCAATCACAGGTTCCTCCATTCACAGACAGCTGAAACAGAAATAAACTCATTATTCTTGATAGGAAATATAAAAGGTATATTTATATACTAAAATCTGTGTATAAGCAAACACATGGTCTAATGGAAGATTGATAGAGAAAGTGGGGGGGGGGATGGCTATATGTTAGAGTGATATAGGAAGAAAAAGGGTATGGTACAACAAACAATCAGGAAATCACCATAAATATATTATATGCCAAATCTAGAGAGTAACACGAAAACTAGCAATTAGTGAATACAGTCATGCAAAGATTGCTAACACTTACACTAGGTAATATTTTCAAGTTGACTGACTCTCCTATTGTCTCTTTATCCTATAAGAGTGTTGTGTCTTTTATATGTTTTGTCTTTGACACAAAATATTTACCGTATTTTTCGGCATATTAGACACACTTTTTCTTCCCCAAAATGGCGGTGGGGAAGTTGGTGCACCTAATAGGCCAAATGTAGCTCCCCTCCGAGGCCGCCGCTCGTCCTCGGTGGTTCAATGGGCTGCTCCTGGGATCGGAGGCCGAGCAGCCCATTGAACCACCGAGGACGCAGGGGGAAGGAGCGTTGCTTTCCCTGGGACCATGCTGGGGTCGGAGGACTCCTCCGACCCCAGGATCACCCCAAGGAAAAAAACGTTGCTTTCCATGGGGCAATGCTGGAGTTGGAGGACGCCTCTGACTCCAGCATCGCCCCATGGAAAGCTTCCTTGGGGCGATCCTGGGGTCGGAGGACTCCTCCGACCCCAGGATCACCCCAAGGAAAAAAACGTTGCTTTCCATGGGGCAATGCTGGAGTCGGAGGACGCCTCTGACTCCAGCATCGCCCCATGGAAAGCTTCCTTGGGGCGATCTTGGGGTCGGAGGGCACCTCTGACCCCAGCATTGCCCCAAGGAAAAAAAAGTTGCTTTCCATGGGGCAATGCTGGAGTCGGAGGACACCTCTGACTCCAGCATCGCCCCATGGAAAGCTTCCTTGGGGCGATCCTGGGGTCGGAGGACTCCTCCGACCCCAGGATCACCCCAAGGAAAAAAACGTTGCTTTCCTTGGGGCAATGCTGGAGTCGGAGGACGCCTCTGACTCCAGCATCGCCCCATGGAAAGCTTCCTTGGGGCGATCCTGGGGTCGGAGGGCGCCTCCAACCCCAGCATTGCCCCAAGGAAAGCAACGTTGCTTTCCTTGGGCGGATGCTTGGGTCGGAGGATGCCTCGGACCCAGGCATCCACCCAAGGAAAGCAACCAGGCTTTCCCTGGAGGGATCCTAGGGTCTGAGGTGTCCTCCGTGGGTCGGAGGATGCCTCAGACCCCAGGGTCCCTCCAAGGAAAGCCTGGTTGCTTTCCCTGCAGGGATCCTAGGGTCTGAGGCGTCCTCCGTGGGCCGGAGGACGCCTCAGACCCCAGGGTCCCTCCAAGGAAAGCCTGGTTGCCTTCCCTGCAGGGATCCTAGGGTCTGAGGCATCCTCCGTGGGTCGGAGGACGGCTCAGACCCCAGGGTCCCTCCAAGGAAAGCCTGGTTGCTTTCCCTGCAGGGATCCTAGGGTCTGAGGCATCCTCCGTGGGTTGGAGGACACCTCAGACCCCAGGGGCCCTCCAAGGAAAGCCTGGTTGCTTTCCCTGCAGGGATCCTAGGGTCTGACTCGTCCTCCGTGGGCCGGAGGATGCCTCAGACCCCAGGGTCCCTCCAAGGAAAGCCTGGCTGCTTTCCCTGCAGGGATCCTAGGGTCTGAGGTGTCCTCCGTGGGCCGGAGGACGCCTCAGACCCCAGGGTCCCTCCAAGGAAAGCCTGGTTGCTTTCCCTGGAGGGATCCTAGGGTCTGAGGCATCCTCCGTGGGTCAGAGGACGCCTCAGACCCCAGGGTCCCTCCAAGGAAAGCCTGGTTGCTTTCCTTGCAGGGATCCTAGGGTCTGAGGCATCCTCCGTAGGTCGAAGGATGCCTCAGACCCCAGGGTCCCTCCAAGGAAAGCCTGGTTGCTTTCCCTGGGTGGATGCCGTGGGTCTGAGGTGTCCTGTGTGGGTTGGAGGACGCCTCAGACCCCAGGGTCCCTCCAAGGAAAGCCTGGTTGCTTTCCCTGGGTGGATGCCGTGGGTCTGAGGCGTCCTCCGTGGGTCAGAAGACGCCTCAGACCCCAGGGTCCCTCCAAGGAAAGCCTGGTTGCTTTCCCTGGAGGGATCCTAGGGTCTGAGGCGTCCTCTGTGGGTCGGAGGATGCCTCAGACCCCAGGGTCCCTCCAAGGAAAGCCTGGTTGCTTTCCTTGCAGGGATCCTAGGGTCTGAGGCGTCCTACGTGGGTCGGAGGACGCCTCAGACCCCAGGGTCCCTCCAAGGAAAGCCTGGTTGCTTTCCCTGGGTGGATGCTGTGGGTCTGAGGCGTCCTCCGTGGGTCGGAGGACGCCTCAAACCCCAGGATCCCTCCAAGGAAAGCCTGGTTGCTTTCCTTGGGTGGATGCCTGGGTCGGAGGCGTCCTCTGACTGTATTTTATTAAGAATCTTTTTTTCCTAGATTTTCCTCCTTTAAAATTGGGTGCGTCTTATATGCCGGAGCGTCTTATATGCCGAAAAATACGGTAGTTGCTTGTTCATTACCCACTCTTTTCCAGACTGGACTTTTAGAGTCACTATTTTCTCTTATGTTCCCAAATTTACATGTGATGTAGCTTATCATCTCTGCATGAATCTGAAAAAAGAGAGGTGATGTGCACAGAATATACATATTTTCAGCCACTGGCTTAAAATAATTCTTCAGTCTTAGTAGCTTCTCTTTTCAATTATTGGCTAGTGCTTGCATTCCTTCTAATAACAATCAAATTGTGTTCTAGTTGCTAAGACTGTATTTATTGGTCATTTTCTTAAAACTAGAGTAAAACAATGAACTTAATATAAGCTTTCTAAGGAGTGGCTGTCTGGTCACAGCTGATGAGATCAGCATCATCATTTTATACTTTAGACCTGATGGGGGAGCGGAATGAAACAGAACCTAGGAATCCTGTGAACCCAACCCAGAAAACCGTCTGGGAAAGGAAGGGACATGATTGTGCTTAGAGCAATTGTGTGCACTAGTGGCAAAGGAGAATAATTAACCTGTTGGAAAGATGATAAACCTGTTGCAAACATGATCTTCCTGCTACCACAGAGCGATGGGGGAGAAAAAGAGAGGGGGGAAAGGAAGAAGAGAGTTTATATATATATATATATATATATATATATATACTGGACTGTCTACAAATATAATCAAAACTTTTTGACTAAGGGCACACAGAAAGACCTCCACATGGCATAACACTTTTCAAGCTGAGCAATATTTGGATAAGTCTGATATCTTGAACTTTAGGGTTGAGTGAGCATTTCACTTACATTATTATTATTATTTTTTAAAAAACCTAAAAAACAAGAACTTTCCAAAATTTGCAAAATTCTTCCCAAATGTGTGCGAAAGAGAATTTTAAATTAAAGAATTTGAATATGGGAGAAAGTAAATTGACAGATTTTCTGATTGAGATATGGCTTAGCTTGTAAATGTCCATCTCTGAATTTCTGTGTATTTAACTGCATGTGTAACACATTGAGAGTTGCCAGGCCTTGTTTTTTTTCTAATCACTTCCTCAACTTTAATAGAGATGTATCAGACAGAGCATGAGCAAATAAATAAATAAATAAATAGCCATATCTTTTGAATTTGGCTAAAGTAGATGGCTGAGAACCTGATTTGTTTTATTTTTAGAAAATCTAATGAAAATGTCCTGATTTATTCATAAACAAACTGGATCAACTGTCAGGGAAAGTGAAATGGAACCATTCACTCATCTCTACAAAGATGATCCAAGCCAGTAAGTATAGTTTATTCTTTGGAGTTTTGGCTTGGATTGTGTGAAAGGGAAGCAAAAAAGTAGGCAGGCACAGCTCCATCGTGCCTAGGTCCAACAGTTGATATACAACAAATAATAATAATAATAATAATAATAATAATAATAATAATAATAATTGTTTATTTATAATTCCCTTTCCACCAAAGGGTAGTACATCAGTACATATACAATAAAAAACAAGTGATAAAACACCACACTATGAAATGCAAAAATAATAAAATAATATACTAATATACTGAAAACAAAAATGATCATCAGTTGCTACCCATCGCAGTCACCTTTGGCCTGTTCAGCAGCTTAATCCAATGAATCAAAGAGGAAGGTCTTCAACCCTTTCCAAAAGTGGATAAGATTCTCCTCCAGTCAAAGGTGCAAAAGAAGACTGTCCCACAAATATACAGTCAGATCCTGAAAGGCTCGCAGCCTTGACAGAGCTGTATGATTTTGTGGAACCATCAATAATCTTTTGTCTGCAGATCTGAAATTTCTAGATGGTACATACCATACTAGCTGAGCTGCCAAATATGAGGGGATGTTAAAGTGCAGGGCCTCAGATACTAGGACCAAAAGCTTATAATGAGTCCTGGCTTGAAATGGAAGCTAGTGGACATGTCCTTCCTCCATCCTAACTGCCACTACTATGGCTCCTGAGGGAGAGAAGAGTAGGCTGTATTCACTGGACATAATCCCCTCTCTGACTGCCATTTTCTTTTCCTTGTGTGCCATGCCTTATTTACATTGTAAACCAGAGAGCAGGGAACTATCAAATTAAAAATGTGTAAGTGATGCTGGGAGCCTTATTGGTTGAAAAGCAATGAATAAATAGCCAAGGATTAAATGTTTATTATTATTTTTCTTCATATATTATGTTTCATTTGGGGTTGCTAATGGCTGTGGTATTATAGCATGGCAGTTTGGTACCTCTTGTTTCTGTTTCTCTTGTCAATAAGTAATTGTCCATAGGCCCCATCTGCTCTCTAGGTGTGCATCTACACCAGGGGTAGGCAACCTAAGGCCCGGGGGCCAATGCGCCCCCCCCCCGAGGTCTTTGGATCAGCCCCAGGCCGGTCCTGCTACCGCCCCCCGCCGCTGCCACCGCCCTCCATGATGATATTGATTATTGTTGTTATTACTTGTTCTTGGAGTTTTCTTGGCAAAATCTCCACAGGGGTTTTGCCATGGCTTTTCTGGGGCTGAGAGAATGTGCATGCATTATTTATTTATTTTTTTTAAAAAAATATTTATTTATTTATTTATTTATTTATTTATTTTTGGTGCTTCGGCCCCCGAATTGTCTGAGGGACAACAACCTGGCCCCCGGCTCAAAAAGGTTGCCTACCCCTGATCTACACTGTTAAAATAAAATGCATTTTGACACCAGTTTATCTGCCATGGCTCTAGCCTACAGAATTCTGGGATTGGTAGTTTTGTGAGGAACCAGCACTCTTTGGCAGACAAGGCTAAAGACTTTGTAAAGCTACAAATCCCAGGATTCCATAGGGTGGAAGTAAAGTGCTTAAAGTGGAGAGACTGCATTATTTCTACAGTGCAGATGCACTCCTAATCAGCCTTTATATTGAGCTATGTTTTTGTATTCCATGCTTCTCAAACTGCTACCACCACTGCCACTGCCTTATTCTTGACACTGTTTTAAATTCACTGGGAGCCAGTATGGTGCAGTAATCTGAGTGTTGGATTAGGACTACAGGAGACCAAGTTTTGAATACCCCTCTCAGGCACAGAAACCAAGTGGCTAACCTTGGACTAGTCATATTCTGTCAGCCTTACAGAAGGCAATGGGAAACCTCTGAATAAATCTTACCAGGAGCATGTTACCCATAGTTCCCTTGATATTAAAAATATGAAATTCCATGATGACCTCCAGATGAACTCTGGCAGTGGAATTGGAGGCCAAGGTCCTCTGCACCCCTGGCCTGGGCAGACCACCCTTAATCCTCAATGTAAATACATATCCCCCCCCAGACAGTCTAGGAGAGTTGCAGATGGGATTTCCCTGATGAGATCATCCAGACCATTGGAAAGGTGTATTGTGTCACCCAGTCACAAGCACCCTCAGCCATCAAAGGTGTAATGTTTGTATTGTGCCACCCAGTCTCACATGCCCCCACCCATCAGAAGGTGCATTGTGCCACCTAGTCACACATTCCTCCAGGAAATGGGCCCCTCGGATTAAGACCACCAGATACAATGAAACCCTATACAGCCGGGTGTCATCATCACAATTATCGCCTTTGACCCCAGGCCATGTTTGGCCCTATATAAACCCCAGATTTTGGCCAGTCGGTGTGCTATCTTCTTGGTCTAAATGACTCCATGTCACTCTGACCCTTGAAGCTAGTTACCGGCAAGTCAGCTCAAACTCAGGCTGCGGAGCTAGACTTGTCTCCCACCATCCCGCATCCCATTCGATTCCCAGAGGAAGACTACATCTCGGTAAGCATCACACTTAGTAATGCCTGCATTCTGTTCCAAACTCCAACCCTGATTTTCCTGAGCCTTGAGTGTGTGTGAGAGTGTATGGTCTGTGAGTGTGTTTCCCCTATTTTAATAAATTAGACATCTAGTGGTTAACCGACATCCATCTCAGCTTCATTCCTTGGAAACCCCTGATCTCTTGGTATAAACATTGGGAGGGCGATCTCTTGGACTCTTGTAGCCAGCCCCCTCTTGCAATATTTGAGCTAATAATAAGAATAATAAAATTCCCCTAAGGACTCTGTGCTACAAGCACCCTGCAACTGTGCCATAAATCAGAGTTGACATGAAGGTGAATAACAACAACAGAGCTACTTAATATGGATGTATAGATTTAGGTTCAGATCTGAAATTTTGAGCTGGGCAGGTCAGCTTGGGTCATAGTTTGATTTTAACTCCTAAAATCATAATTTTACTTGCAGTAGTCCACAAGCAACTTTTTAGCAGTTCCCGTCTTCTGCAATATGGTTTTAATGTTGATTTAACCTGTTTCCTGCCACATTATCCATCATTGTATATCAACATAAGGCTCCATTACTCCTACCACTTTCTGTTGTCAAGTTTGTAAATAAATCAGTGAAGAGGAAGAAACTCATCATGGCTCAATGCTTGATGTTCGACTGTTAATGAAACCTCTGATTTTTCATTGTAATAATAATAAATAATACATAATAAGGAGTGTGTTTCAGCGAGATAACACATATCTCTGAGGTACTGTGAGCCAAGTCTTTGAGTCCCTTGATGCAATTAGAAAGCAGCTGAGAAAAAGCATTTTTGAAAGAAAGGTCTCTGCATCGATACCTGTCTATAAACAAGACGTATCATTTATTTTATTTTACTTTTCACTGTGGTGATCAACAGGGAATGTGATAGAAATAACACATAGCATTTTGTGTTTCCATATCATTGTAAGAATTGTTTACAATGGCAGTAGGGTACCATTCTCTTAAATGTTTTTTTGCCAAAAATTGTGTTGTGAAATTTTAAATTTCCATATAAGTATTTTTACAAAGTCTGTGAGGAATATAATTTCCCTTATAACTAGAACTGATCCTTGATATTGTATTTTTGAACACAATTTATTGTTTGGGAGATGCTGAAAAAATGTTGAGAAATGAGCTATCAAGAAGATTTTGTAGCAATTTACTTTCTTGGTTTAGATGCATGCCACCCACCTTTGGGGGAAAGAGCCTAAACTATTGAACTCATATGACATTATTGTCAAGTGCCACATGAAGTTACTGTGGTTATTCCAATTACTACTTCTCATGCTTCCTCATAAGACATTGAAGTAGCTAAAAATATTACACACACACACACAAAAAAATCATGGTTAATTAGAACTCTAAAATCACAAATGTAAAATTACAAACCTCTAAAATGATATCTGCTAAAATGCAATAAAAGGAATTCCAACAAACAGTAATGACAAATTAAACAGCTCTCTTGGAGAGTTATCATTTGAAAAGAATAAATGTATAAAGAAAATGCTGCATAATAGAATGCCTCTTCCATCAGAATTTCCATCTGTGTCCTCTGCATATGAAGCTTGATGATCTGAAAGGGCCACTTCCATTCACAAAAGCTTCCACATTATTCAGAACACTAAAAATCTCTGTGCTAAATTGCATGGAATTCATCCATAGAAAGAAGCAGTTTTTCTCTTCACCAAGATCACCTCCCTCCCTGTGTAGGAGATGATGGAACAGTGTGAGAAGGAAGGAGCAGTTAGTACCCCTACCCTCTCATGGTTACTCAATAGCCAATAGGCAACCCAATGGCAGCCATAGGGGTTGCATTCATGGGTAGAGTGCCACAGCTACATCTGGCAGACCTTTATACTCCATCAGATCAGTGTAAGATCTGATGGCTATTCTTTGCCCTTCTCATTTTTAGTGGTTAAATATTGCTTTAAAATTCACATCTCTGTGGGAGAAGTGCATATATATCAAAACTTAATTTAATGTGAGAATGCCAGCATCTTCCTTATGTAAAAGGTTCTACAAATACTGAAAAGTGAAATACTATGCATCACCTGATTACCAAAATGGTAATTGGTTAGCCATGTATATTCATCTATTTTATTATTAAAATGTAAATTCTGCCTCTATGATTCTGGAGACCAGGGTTCAATTCCCATCTTGATCATGAAACTCACAATAACAATCCTCCTCTGAACAAATCTGCCAAGAATATCCCATGATAGGTATCCTCTTGGGGTCACCATAAGCTGGAAATGACTTGAAGGCATACAACAATAACACTCATGAGTTCAAGATAAAACATAAGACTCTCTTCACCCCCATTTTCTCATAACAACAGTTCTGTGAATCAGGGTGAGAGATAAGCTGGCTTAAAGTACCCCCTCTCCATCAATTCTCAGTGTGGATCTGAACCTGAATCTCCCAAGTCTCCTTCTAATAATCATAACCACTACATCACACCATTAAAAACTCCCCTCATCTGTTTTGACATGGAACTCACATAAGTTCAGTTTGTTCACAAAACAACCTCTGCACAACAGGAAACACACATACATCGCTTCAGGGTTACCTTAAGAATAACCAAATCTGGATCAAACTTTCTCTCTGACTCTATCTTTATATATAAATAAATGTTTTATTTATGCTGTGAGTTTATTCATTTATTTATATATTGGATGTAAATCTCACCTGTCTCCTGAGATGGAATTCAAGGTGGAATTCTCATTCCTCCCTCCCATTTGTTCTCCTCCAGGAATTTAAGTAGGCAACACTCTTATAAGAGAATCACCTCTCTTACAGGTCAATAGATCAAGAGACATTAAACTTAGTAATTGCTAGGTATGAACTGATAGTTTGACATAACTATCTCAAAAATTTGTATTTCTCCATGAAGACAAACTTCTTAGACAAAAATCATTTAGAAGTTCCATCATGACCCCTTTTAGCCCTAGAGGGAAAAAAGAAAGAAACAAGGAAAGGAAAGGAAAGGAAAGGAAAGGAAAGGAAAGGGGGCAATAGTGTGGGGCACAGGGTGTTAACCCTGCACATAACCAGGTCTTCAACTCATCTCCTCTTAAATTATCTCCCTTCCTCCTCTTGCTACCCTATTGTAGTGATGGGTAACACAATATATTCAAAATGGATCATGGACTGACTCATACACAGGCTATTGTTCCAAACAAAGAAACTTGTATTCCTTTGTTCAAATAATGAAACAGTTAATGGGCACAAACAAGGTGCCAGTCTGTGTAACAATGAAGACAAAATCCCTGCTGGTCTCCCACATCAGATAGTGTAAGGATCTACAGGACCCAAACAAGTGTGTCAACCCCAGGCAAGCAAGAACAGCTTTGTAAATGCCAGCATCCATATTCAGCAGCAGAACGAGGCAGTTGAATCACCAAGAGCAGGTTCCACCATATAAGGCAGTGGCAAGAGGGACAAGTAGCAGCAGAAGCGAGAAGAAGCAAGAGGGGGGTTGGTGGCAGTTGCTCTGTCTCTAGCTCAGGATGGGAAGGGAGATAAGAACAGGAGGGAGCAGAGCCCAAACCTCTTGCTGAACGTTATCACCAGCTTCAGGGAGCTGTCCTTTTTTAAAAAAAATGTATGTGCTGTTCAGTCTCTTTAAGTTGTTATGTAATATAGTTTGCAAGCCAGGCTTCAGCAAAGCCACCAGACTTTGTTGGTGCAGGGATTCTGTGTGATCTCACTGTTCCCTTCTTCATACTGGAACACAGGAACACAATCTCCCAGTATGGTCTTCTATGTCTGCAGCATGTCAAGTTTTAAAAGACTTTTAAAGGATGGGGAAAGAGCTTGCCCTCTTCTTCCTTGAGGTTTGTGGTACATCTCTGGGTTGCATTCCATTCTCTTCTTCTCTCACTCCCTACCTTTCCTCCCCTTCTCTGCCTCCTTGAGCCACAGGAAGAGAAGCTACTGCCAGCAGATCACACTAAATTTCCCTCTTGCTGATGTTGCCACCACTTCCAACTTGTTAGCTCTACTGAGACTTTGAGCATGCCAAGCACATTTCTCTCAGGTATCTGAGGCACTGAAAAAAAGTTCAGGGCTTTGGCATCTTCACTCAGGACTAGTTTGAAATGCACCAACCCATCACAACACATAGTAAACAAGACAAAGTGATTGTAGGAAGGAAGGAAGATCTCTGACTGCTAGACATTTCCAGAAAAACCTCTCACTTGAAAAATGTGGATCTGATAGATGAGAAGTTCTTTGTTGTCAATTCTACATGACTGATTAAGACTGTGAGGATTGTTTTAAAAAGTAGTTGTTTTATTCACATTTGTTCTAAACAGACACATACTTGGCAATGTAAATTAACAGCTCTAGGAACAAGTAGGTTAGCATAAGTTAATAAAGGAAGGAATTCACTTGTAATGGTGACATCTGCTGCAGGAAACAGTCTCAGGGGGCCTATATCTTTTTCCCAGGATGTAGCTGTTTGGAAGACAGGCTTGATTTTGTCAGATGCATAGCAAAGTCAAACATGCTAAAAAATAAATTAAAAAAATTGCTTGCTCCAACTCAAGAAGAGTGTTGGCTCAGGTCTTTCAAACCTGGCTCCAAGTTTTTCTGCTGTTGAAACCACTTATTGTCCACAACTCCCTGCCTAAAAGAATACACTGACAGTGACAGACATATGCACCTTATCTGAGACATCTATACCAGAAAGCTGCCATTGAATCCTTAGAATAATCTGTAACTGAAGCAGCATGGTGTAGTGCAGGGGTAGGCAACCTTTCCCCTTTCAGTGCCTAGGGACTTCAGCTCCCAGAATCCCAGGAGCTATTGGCCAACATGGGACTATTGGCCAACATGGCTGAGGCTTCTGGGAGCTGAAGTCCCTCAGCCCTTAAAGGGGAAAGGTTGCCTACCCCTGGTGTAGTGGTTTGATCATTGGACTATGACTCTGCGGGTTCAAATCATTGCTTGGCCATAGAAACCCGCTGGGTGACCTTGAGCAAGCCACATACTTCAGCAAGCCTTGAGCAAGCCACTTAAAGAAATGCTGGGGGTGATCCCATGGACAGGAATACTAAAATAGAAGGGAGTTCAAGACGGATGGGAGTTTCTCAAAAGGGAGATACTGAAGGCACAATTTCAAACCATGCCAACGAGGAGGAAAAATGGGAGGTGTCTCAAGAAACCAGGATGAATGACTAAGGAACTTGCAACTGAACTATGTTTTAAACGGAACATGTATAAGAAATGGAAAAATGGGGAAATCACCAAAGAGGAATTCAAACAAATAGCTAGCACGTGTAGGGGTAAAGTCAGAAAAGCTAAAGCTCAGAATGAACTCAGGCTTGCTAGAGAGGTCAAGAACAATAAAAAGGGCTTTTTTGGGTATGTCAGCAGCAAAAGGAAAAAGAAGGAAATGGTAGGGCCACTGTATGGAGAAGATGGCAAAAAGTTAACAGGGGACAGAGAAAAGGCAGAATTACTCAACACCTTCTTTGCTTCAGTCTTCTCAGAAAAGGCAAAAGGTGCTCAACCTAAGTATAATGGAGCAGAGGACAGAATAGGAGAATTTCAGCACAGAATAAGTAAAGAGATAGTACAGAAACATCTGGTTAATCTAAATGAATATAAGTCTCCAGGACCAGATGAATTACATCCAAGGGTATTGAAAGAACTGGAAAATGTAATATCGGAACCATTGGCAATAATCTTTGAGAATTCCTGGAAAACAGGAGAGGTCCCAGCGGACTGGAGGAGGGCAAATGTTGTCCCCATCTTCAAAAAGGGGAAAAAAGAGGATCCCAACAATTATCATCCAGTTAGTCTGACATCAATACCAGGAAAGATTCTGAAGCAGATCATTAAACAGAGAGTCTGTGAACATCTGGAAGGTAATTTCATAATCACAAAAAACCAACATGGGTTTCAGAGAAACAGGTCATGCCAGACAAATCTGATCTCTTTTTTTGGATAAAATTACCAGCTTGGTAGATGACGGGAATGCTGTGGATATAGTATATCTTGATTTCAGTAAGGCCTTTGACGAGGTTCCCCATGACATTCTTGCAAGCAAGTTGGTAAAATGTGGGCTAGACAAAGTAACTGTTACATGGATTTGTAATTGGTTGACTGGCCGAACCCAAAGGGTGCTCAACAATGGCTCCTTTTCAACCTGGAAAGAAGTGACCAGTGGGGTGCCACAGGGCTCTGTCCTGGGCCCAGTGCTATTCAATATCTTTATTAATGACTTGGATGACGGTATTGGGGGCATAGTTATCAAATTTGCAGATGACACCAAATTAGGAGGAGTAGCTAATACCCCAGAGGACAGGATCAAAATTAAAAATGACTTGAACAGACTAGAAAGCTGGGCCAAAGCTAACAAAATGAAATTCAACACGGAGAAATGTAAAATACTGCACTTAGGGCAGAAAAATGAAAAGTACAGATATACGATGGGGGACACCTGGCTGAATGAGACTACGTGTGAAAGGGATCTAGGAATCCAGGTGGACCACAAGTTGAACATGAGTCAACAGTGCGATGCAGCAGCGAAAAAGGCCAATGCAATTTTAGGCTGCATCAGTAGATGCATAGTGTCTAGATCAAGAGAAGTAATAGTGCCACTCTATTCTGCTTTGGTCAGGCCTCACCTGGAATACTGTGTCCAGTTCTGGGCACCACAATTCAAAAAGGATGTGGAGAAACTGGAGCGTGTCCAAAGGAGGGCAACTAAAATGGTGAAGGGTCTGGAAACCAAGCCCTATGAGGAACGACTTAGGGGACTGGGGATGTTTAGCCTGGAGAAGAGAAGGCTGAGAGGTGATATGATAGCCGTGTTTAAATATTTGAAGGGATGTCATATCGAGGAGGGAACAAGCTTGTTTTCTGCTGCTCCAGAGACTAGGACCCAAAACAATGGATGCAAGCTGCAAGAAAAGAGATTCCACCTCAACATTAGGAGGAACTTCCTGACAGTAAGGGCGGTTCGACAGTGGAACACACTCCCTCGGAGAGTAGTGAAGTATCCTTCCTTGGAGGTCTTTAAGCAGAGGCTGGATGGCCATCTGTCAGGGATGCTTTGATTGGGAGTTCCTGCATGGCAGGGGTTGGACTGGATGGCCCTTGTGGTCTCTTCCAACTCTATGATTCTATGATTCTATGATTCTACTTTCAAGCTCAAACTCAAGTTCAAACATTCCCATGATAGGTTCCCCTTAGGGTCATCAGAAGTCAGAAATGACTTGAAGGCATACATCAACAAAATCTATAGGTAATAAAGCAAAATGAAAAATATTTAAGTTCATTAGAAACAAATGTAGTTTTTATGGTGAGACCTCAAAATTTTTAGCTTACATTGATTTGGTTCTCACCTCTACATTTCTAAATCTAATTATGAAACATGGCAGAAATGTATAGCTAGTTGCTACTACTAAGGCCAAATGAGGCAGCTTCTGAAAGCAGGCAGAAGCAGAAGAGTGTTAGACTGATTGATATCCTCCAAGACTGCCATCTTCTTTCAAGTCCAGTGGAGGACATTAGCCCTTCAAAGTTTCTCCCCTCCCCCCCACTCTGGAATGAGGTGTGCCATCCTAGTTTTTGCCTCACACATAGACAAATATACAAATAATAGCCTTGTTTGCCGCTACTGTTACCACCCTTTGTTGTTGTCTGTTCCCTTTTGCTGCAGGAGAATATTCAGTGTGCATTGTACATGCAGGCATTTAACCTTAAAAAAGACATTGATGTTCAAGTTGGTCTACAGCTACAAATCCATAGGCCCAATCTGCTCTCCAGGCATGCATCTACACTGTTGAAATAAAATATAGTTTGACACCACTTTAACTGCCATGGCTGCAGCCTACAGAATTCTGGGATTTCTAGTTTTTTGAGGCACCAGCACTCTTTGGCAAAGGAGGGGAAAGACCTTGAAAACCTACAAATCCCATGATTCCATACAATGGAGCTATAGCACTTTAAGTGGTGTCAAACTATATTATTTCTACAGTATAATTGCACTTTTACTCTTGCTATTAGCTGTAGTGTTATTGTATCACTATTGTGGGGTAAAAATTGTGATAAAGGGTAAATTCAGATGATTGAATATGATGCTAACTCAGGATAATAATAATAATAATAATAATAATAATAATAATAAATTTTATTTGTAACCTGCCCCTCTGCAGAGCAATACTATACAGCTGCTTCCCCCATTTTAATTCTCTGTTCACATGAAGCACACACCTGTGCCATCCTCAGTGCTTTTTCTTTAGGACAGTAAATGCAACAATTTAATTTTATTCTGACTGCACCCACTTTTGAGGGGGGCATGTGGGATGAATCTCTTTTCTCATTTATTCCTACAGATACCAGTCCTGGGCTCCTGATGTCTTCCTTACCCCTAAAACTTTCAAACCACTTCCTAGAATTAATATTTAGGTCCTTATGTGGGTACAACACTGGAGAAGCAAATGTGTTTTATGTTGAGTTCTGGGATCTAATTGCATGACCAGTTTTTCTCCTTTAAAATTATTCATTTGAATGACTCTCAGGCAGAAATGTAAAAACAAACCATAACAAAACCTTTATGAAGAAAAAAGTATTCAAATAATGAATATGTAAGCCAGCTGTATATTTATTTCAATAGAACAAGTCACTCCACTCCAGTTCCCACGTAATCAGCATTTACCACTTCCTCTATCTCATCCTATCTCTGTTTCTATCTGATCCTATCTCTAACTCTATCTTGTACCTCTCTAGATCTGAGCCATCCCTGTTTGCCTCTATCCATATCTTAACTTGAATCTCTCTCTGCCTGATCTCATCCTATCTTGATCTTATCCCTATCCAATAATTAATCAATCTTCTCCTTATGTATTATTTTCCCTACAGTCCCCCTTCACAGTATTCTGAGGGCTGTGATCACCTGGATTTTATACATGCTTGTCAGCATTTTGTCCATTCTCTTCATACACTACATTCTGCTTTTGACAACCTCTCATATTTGGGATGTTCTAGCCTTATTAGCAATGTCCTGTCTCCTGTCATTCATCCATACACAGGCTAATTTTTCCCCCCTGTTGTTGGCTGGAGGGATTGCAATGATACCTCTCCTGACCATAGGAGCTTATGACATCTGCTCCCATCTACTCTTGTTAACAAGTTATATGAGTACCTGCCTTATTATTTATACTCTACCCTTCAGCCCAAAACTAGTGCTTTAGATACATAGAAGTTATAAATGGCTGTCCCCAGCCATTTATAACTTCTATGTATCTAAAGCACTAGTTTCCTCTGCAGCCTGTAATTCCCTCATGCTATTGCATCATTCCAAAATATAAGAAGTGTTCACTAGGTTATGCCCTCTACATCACCTGTGTAGATGTCCCATTACACAGAATGATAGATGGCATTATTTGTATACAAGGAAAGCTTGTCTGGTCTCTTTGGCACAGTTCTAATTTCTTATCATTAACCGGGGGGGGGGGGGTGTAGGGACATTATGAGAGGTATATCTATGTTAGAAACAAGCATATTACTTTTAAGTTAGAAAGCATGTTCTAGCCCCTAAATGACTCCAGTCATTCTGCTTGCAAGGCAAGAGAGAGCTGTGAGGGGGTTTGCTAGAAGCATCAGTTCCTAGTCAGGTATTGTGATTTGCTACTTATTGCAGTTGCCAGAGTCTGAGCATGTTCCAAATCTTTGATTTGTTTTGTTTTGTATCTCCTTGGCATGTGTGTGTTTGTATGTATGTAGGGGGTTAAATCAGCTCTGTAGCTGGAGAGGTAGCAGAGAAGAAGGTCCACAGTTGTGTGGGTTTGTGTGACCTCCCTCTTTGGACTCCTAGTAGGTACACACTGCTCACTGAGGTACAAATGGGAGCATTTTGGGCATGGTGTGTTTTTCCTCTCCTTCTTCTCCCTTGTACAAAGGGAGGGAAGATGCAGTCCTCTCCCAAGGGAATCTTGTATAGGAGCCATCCTTTTAGGGAGGTAGCTGAGGTCTTTGGCTGGCTTTTCAAGGGCAAAATAGAAAAGCTGAACCACTGTGTGGGTCACCCTGAAAGCAGTTTCTTACTTCTCCTACAGTAGAGGGAATGTGAGCTGCTCCTTTTCAGGAAAGGACCAGGAAGCAGATTCCCTAACAGCCGATTTGGAGATATGAGTGGTCAAACCCTGCCCCCTTTAGTTTCTATGAGCAGAGACAAATGAGAAAGTCTAGCCAACCAGGATCATCCATGCATTCATCACAGCCCTTTCCTCTTTTCCTCTTGTGGGAAAAAGAGTGGTGAAGCAAACCTACTTTTCCCTCCCCTCTCACTAGGAAAAAATTCACCCTATATGTTAGAGAAATCCAAGCTCCTGTGAAGTTTGACAGGAACAGAAGGGAAGTTTTATTCTTAATAAGAATAAATTAATAAGAAGGATTACATCAGGTCATTAAGGCATCATAGAGCTTTGAGATCATGTAAAAAATGGGGATCATAAGCAATATTGGTAGTGGGATGGATCACCACAAAGGATTATTCATGCTCTCACTATTTTGAGAGGTACTCAAAATAAGAATAGAGGTATACATTGTGGAGAAAAGGGAGCTTTTCTGAAAATAAATATGAACAGCTGGATAGGTTACAGTCTTCCTGAAGACAAAGGGTCACAGTTTGGGTGTACTCCTGGACTCAGCCCTGAGCCTGAAAGCCTAGTTTTATGTGCTGGCTAGGCATGCTTTTGCATTCTTAAAGCTAATGTGCTTTAAGTGTGCCTGTTTCTAGAGATGTCTGATATGGCCACAGTGTCACATGCCTTAGTTACATCATATTTGGATTGCTGTAACTCACTGTTCATGCCTTTGAAGTGTATCCAAAAAATTCAGCTGGTACAAAGAGTTGCAGCCAGAGTGCAAACTGAGGCTTCTTACAGGAATCATAGAACTCTCCTGCTCCAACAGTTCCACTGGCTGCCAATCTATTTCCAAGCACAACACAAAGTGCTGGTAATAGAATCATAGAATTGTTGAGTTGGAAGAGACCACAGGGGCCATCCAGTCCAACCCCTTCCATGCAGGAATATACAATCAAAGCACTCCTGACAAATGGCCATGCAGCCTCTGACTAAAACTTTCCAAAGAAGGAGACTCCACTACTTTCTGAGGCAGCATGTTCCGTTGTCAAATAGCTCTTACCATCAGGAAGTTCTTCCTAATGTTTAGGTAGAACCTCTTTTTCCTGTAGCTTTAATCCATTGCTCCATGTCCAGTCTCTGGAGCAACAGAAAACAAGCTTCCTCCATCCTATGATCTATAAAGTCCTATATAGCTTAGGTTCAAGATATCTGACAGATCATATCTCTATCTATAAGCTTACCCAGACTGTGATATCCTCTGGGAAGGCCCTTCATCCAGTCCCACTACAGGTACAGCTTGTGGAGACATGAGACAGGACCTTCTCAATGGCTACCCTCAGGCTCTGGAACTCTTTCCCTAAGGAGGCCAGACTAACTCCCTCCTTGCTATCCCATTGGCAATGAGAGATGAATACTTCTCCTTCTCCTTCTCCTTCTCCTTCTCCTTCTCCTTCTCCTTCTCCTTCTCCTAACAGGTTTTTAGAATTGGACATTTATAAGGAAAGGGCATTTAAGACTGTGCTGTATTGTTTAAAACTGTTTTAATTTTGTTAATAGTTCAGTTCAGTTTCAGTGTTGACTTTTTTTTGTATGTCTTTAATTTATTGCAATCATTTTAATTTATGAGCTGCCTTGAGTCCCAATCTTGGTGAAAAAGCAGATTATAAAGATGATTAAAAACAACAATAACAACAATAACAACAACACATCAATTTAACATGAAACAAGGTGACTTTTTTAAAAATGCTGAAACATTCACATCCATGGGAAGTATCTTTCTCTGTGTGGATTCACCCACAGGCAAAGGTGTAAAGACTAGAAAAAAGGTTGTCAGTGGCAGAACAGAACTCAAGTCAGGACTTTGATCCTTTCTTGGTGAAACTGGAAATGCAGTGTAAGCATATTGAATCTCACTGGTAAATTTAAGATTATTAGGGAACCAAAGTAATTGACAGAGACAGATCTACTGAGGCCTTTTCTATATTATGCTTCCTGGTGCAATGAAGGATTCTGCATTGCCAGCTGATGTGCTCAAATTGTATTGTCTCTAGAGAAATCATAATAGGAGAAACTGTTACATGGGAAGAAGATAAATAAAATGGCACATAGCATTCCACACACATCCCACCACCACCATCTTTCTTCATCATTGAAAAGCCCATCTAATATTTCAATGCCAGTATCCAAAATGTCAGTTTCCTATTTGCAGAAAGGACTATGGGGAAATTGAAATCATTTTTAGATTGGTGTTTGAAAAATTCTGAGCCATCAAGTGATTGAAACAAATGGGTTGAATTGCCTTGTGACTCATTTCTATATTCTTTCAGGCAAATACTTCCTATAAGCCATTAGTAGTTCATCAACAATGGGAGAGCTGAAGGCTCTCTGTCCCTAATTTAGGGCCAGTTCAAGCCTATGATGATGTTCAAGACATCCCGAAGTTCATCTATACCTGTGCCCAAGATTATATGTAGGCTGTAATGAATGACCCAGTACATTCCTGCATGCACCCTCAATCTCCATCAGACAGTTTAATCTACTGTCCTGGAAATTAGAACAGAACAAATGGAATAGTATTCTTTGGCTCACTTGGTTAAATCACAGAGATGATTTGAAGGGCACAGTATATGGAAGAACATGGAACAGTGAAAACCAACCCATAGTGTGCTGGTAAAACCTCATTTTATACTGAGATTGGAACTGTATTTGTGTAACATCTATTAAGGCAATATGCCCTAGCTACAACTGCAAAAGTAACAATAAATGAGATGTTCACATTTTTAAAAAATGCTCACAGGGAATGTTATCTTGCTTCATAACAGAATAGTATATCATGATAGCTCTCATCCTTTAAAAGAAAAACTCAAGACAATTCGTGAGGTTATAAGCTTCCCCCCCACATACTTTTCCCCTTTCCTTCCTTCCTTGGTTCACTGGAAAATTTGTATATTTTTGTCAGTTGTTTTGTGGATTTTTGTAAAATGTCCAGCATAGTGGAAAATGAAAAAATGGTATTGTCTTTCTTTTTTAAAAAACTAGCAGCATTGAATGAGTTTGTTTCTTTCTTTGTGATCAATCAGCCTGCTCTTTGGTACTTGTTTCTATGTGTGATTAGCATCACAAAGAGGGAAAGAAACTAGTGATGCACAGAACAACCTAGGTTTTATATGAAATGTATTTTGTGCAAATTGTAGAAAACACAAAAGGGGGGCAGAATCTATGTGGTAACCTGGCCTCATTATGGTGGCAAGATCTCTTGAGGGGGTTGGAGAGCCCCTGACGTGTTTTGGTGTTGGGCTTAGACAGCCAGTCTTGACCACAGTCTGAGTAATGAAGAGATCTCTTCACATCCTTACATCAGAACTTAATGACCTTTTTACAATTGTTTTTTGCCTGTATTTGAATCAGCATACTGAATTTTTGTTGTTGTGTGACTTCAATTCATGTTCAACTTATGGTGATGCTATCATGAGGATTTCTTGGCAAGATTTGTTCACAGGAGGTTTGCCATTGCCTTCCTCTGAGGCTGAGAGTATATGATTTGCCCAAGGTCACCCATTGGGTTACATGGCGGAGCAGGGAATTGAAACTTGTTCTCCACAGTTGCAGTCCAATACCCAAACCACTACACTACATTGGCTCAGTAAGTGTACTGAAACCATACTTTATTTTGTGTCATTGCTATTAAATTCATAGTATTAGATGCAGATTAAGATTATCACCATCTGCTATTGGAAAATAGTACTTGGGGTTTTTGTATTATACATTATAATTATACAATGATTATCTTGCTGCATGAGGGCCAGCATGGTCAAGTCAAATACGGCGATGCTCTTTCAGAGCCCTTTCTAATAACTAATGGAGTGAAGCAAGGTTGTGTTCTTGCTCCAACTTTATTTACAGTCTTCTTCAGCATGATGCTCCAAAGGGCTGCAGCAGAGCTCGAAGAAGAAGACGGCATCTATATATGTTACCGTGTTGATGGTAGCTTGTTTAACTTAAGCCATCTGAGGGCTCACACTAAGACTCTAAACTATCTAGTCCGTGAGCTGCTCTTTGCTGACGATGCTGCCCTTGTTGCCCACACAGAAGCAGCTCTGCAGCGCCTAACATCTTGCTTCATAACAGCTGAAGAGCTGTTTGGGCTGGAAGTCAACCTGAAGAAAATGGAAGCTCTCTACCAGCCTGCACCACAGGACAAACACCATGATCCCCACATCGCTGTAGGCAAATCTGTGCTTAAGTCCGTTCAGCAGTTCACCTACCTGGGAATCATCATCTCCTCAGATGCCAAGATTGACAAAGAGATCGATCACAGATTAGCAAAGGCATATAGTGCATTTGGAAGACTTTACAAAAGAGTTTGGAGTAACTAACACCTGAGGCGGAGCACAAAAATCAGTGTGTATAGAGCCATTGTACTGTCTATTCTCCTTTATGGGTCTGAAACATGGGTCACCTATTGCCAACACTTACGACTCCTTGAACGCTTTCATCAGTGCTGTATACACACAATCCTAAATATACACTGGACTGACTATGTAATGAATGTTGCTGTCCTTGAGCAAGCACGGATCACCAGCATTGAGGCCATGCTATTGAAAACGCAGCTGCACTGGGCAGGGCACGTTTCTAGGATGGAGGACCATCGCCTCCCAAAAATAGTATTCTACGGTGAACTTGCCACGGGTCAGCATAAGAGGGGCGCTCCAAAAAAGCGATACAAGGACTCCCTGAAACAACATCTCAGGCTCGGCCAAATTGATCACCAACAATGGTCCACCCTGGCCTCACATTGGAAGGCATGGAGACACGCTATCCACAATGCTGCAGCCTTATTTGAGAAGTCACGCCGAACAAGTCTTGAAGAGAAACGACAACGCAGAAAGAATCACAACCCGGAAACATCCACCAAGGAGATCTTCTGCTGTGCTTTCTGCAACCAGACTTGTTTATCTCAGATTGACCTTTTTAGTTATCAGCGCACTTGCAAAAAGCGTGGGATGAGTCCTTCTTGAATCTTCGTTTGCGAAGAAAAGCCAGAGAGAGAGAGATGCAGATTAAGATTATTCCCAACTGCTATTGGAAAATAGTACTTGGGGTTTTTGTATTATACTTAGGGCCTTTGCAGACTGCTAGAAATAATGCAACTTGAGTCCATTTTAACTGCCCTGGCTCAGTACTAGGGAATCACGGGAACCGTAATTTATTGTGGCACCAGAGCTCTCTGACAGAGAAGGCTTAATGTCTCAGAAAAAAAACTACAGTTCCCATGATTCCCTAGCACTGAGCCAGGGTAGTTAAAGTGGACTCAAGTTGCATTATTTCTGGCAGTCTGCCTTAGGTAATTATTTTAAGAACAAGCAGCCAGCTTTTGGTTTAGTCTTTTTTAAAGCAAGAATGCCATTGTGATTGTTTGCTCAAGTCTCTTACATATAATATTTTCTTATCTGAAGCCATAAGAAAAAGATTACTTGAGAGAAACAATTAAATGAAGAATACTTTTATTTAGACTTAGAATATTTGCATACTGTTTCAACAAATAGTGATGCTATCCTTCTTCTCCCTCTCCATAATCATAGGATGTAATTCTGTACTCATATACCAGGAGTGAGCCTCACTAAACACAATGCGACCTAATTCTGATTATATATGTATAGGTTTGTGCTTTAGTCACAATATGATATTATCTTGTTGAGATAAAATTTAAAAAGCAGGGATGATTGGGTAAGAAGATAATGCTGACATACCATTTTTGTAGTTTGTAGTTGTTGTGCACCTTCATTTCCAACTTATGGTGACCCTAGGGTGAATCTATTATGGGGTTCCCCACCACAATATTTGTTCAGAGGAGGTTTGCCTTTGCCTTCCCCAGAGGCTGAGAGCATGACTTGCCCAAAGTCAACCAGTGGGTGTCATTGCCAAGCTGGGCATCAAACCCTGGTCTCCAGAGTCATAGTCCAACACTCAGATCTTTTGCCACACTCTCATTTACAGGTATGATAAACAGATGTTCTTATCTAAACAGTCAGTCAAATATCTGAAAGAATACTTATGATAAAATACATATGTAAATGTTTGTACTCCAGTGCATATATTTTTGTGGATTGTTTTATCCTGAAATGCAGCTCAGTTTATTTAGAGTGAAGTAATTCAGAAAATATGGGTTCCTTCTAATTTTGTTAGGTGTATTTATAATTTTTTCTTGGGCTGGAAAATTATATTATTCATCCCAAGGATCTTAATCATATCTGCCTTTATTTGCCCCTTGCAACACAATCAGATTTACCACAGAGTGATGTCACTTGGTGATACTTAGCTAAATAAGATCATATTCTAAGCCTAAATGCTACTCAGACAGTGATTTTCAAGCTTTAGCCCTCCAGATTTGGACTTCAGTTTCCAGAATCCTTATCAGTGACAACATTGTCCATGGTTCCTGGGGGTTAAAGTCCATATATCTGGAAGACCAAAGGTTGAGAACCCTTTCCATATTTTCTTACATATCATGCACCTTTTCTTCATCAACAGATTTTACTTTATTTTAATTAAAGCATTAGTAATGGTAGTGGTAAAAATTTATTTACATTTGTGTCTTCATTTAATAGTGGAAGTCCAAGCAACAGCAATAAAATAAAATAAAGGATTTCAAAGGTGGGAAGAAAAAAATAAGAGGGAAAAATGAGCCTGTAGCCCTAAACACATTCACGAGGGAGTAAGTTCCACTGAAAACAATGTGACATTCTGGTAGACAGCCAGTGTGGCGTAATGCTTTGAGCATCGGACTATGACTCTTGGAGTCCAGGGTTTGAATCCCTGCACAACCATGGAAACTCACTGGATGACCTTAGGCAAGTCATTGTCTCAGCCTCAGAAGGAGGCAAAAGCAACCCCTCTGTGACAGGGTGTCCATAATCTGGAAACAATTGAAAGCACACAACAACAACAAACACACATAGGACTTAGCTGTTAAGGAAAGAGGCAGAATTCCTCCGTATTTCCCCAGCAAATTCTTACTATAGGGTGAGCATTAATGTTATTTAAACTTCAATTTTCTTGAGATTGCTGTTCAACAAATATTGTTCTAAGACAATAGAGTGGTATGATACCTCTGAAAAGACAGGAGGGGAGTTGCTGGCACTCTGAATGCAGAAAGACATTAGCATTCACACAGTAGTGTAAACAGTGATCCCTGGAGCTTTGCAGCAGAGACAATGAACATCAAGATTAACCGTGCACATAGAGAAATATCTGCCTATGATTATGCCTTAATGATATGCAAACAGATCATCCTCAAGTCATCATCAGAGACTGCAGTCACCAGCTCCTCCAAGCTGTAATCATCATTTTTCAAACACAGGGCATTTAAATTTGCATTAAAAAAAGAACATCCAGGTGCCTATCCACATAAGGTAGTGAGATATTCAATGATAAAACTTGGAGGCACAAACGGCAGTCAGTTTTATCCACATATTGGAAAAATCATTTGCTTTAGTGACTGTGAGCTTTGGTAATTGCTGCTGGTGTCACTGAAGCTCAGATTTAAGGAAAAATTATGCTATGGGGCCTGAAATGTAAGAACCACAAATTTCACAAAATGCACCTCCCTTTCCGTATTCTTGTAATCATGCCAGGTGTTGGCCAGGTTTCAAATACAGTTAAAATATTTGCTCCATGTATGATTTTTTTTAAAAAAAATTAACTTATTTAGTTTATTCACAGCCTGATTAAACTGATAATTAAAAGTTACAGATGCATAGCCCTACCAAATTACTGTAGCTTGGATGCATTTATAAGAAGAAATTATTTATCATGAAGAACTGAGCAAGGGCCCAAATGGCTAACATGGGGGAACATTCCCACCATTTAATGTTTTGCTGGATTTGACATTTCTTTCAGACCAGTTCTTTTAATTAGGTTCAAAAACTCCAGGAATCAGAAAGCATTTGAAAACTACTGTGAAGCAATGGAGTGTGGGGTTTCTGAGTCATTTGTTCCTTGCTTGCCCCAGAAAGTGATATTTTTCCATTCTCTCTTTCCATCACTTGATTTATTCTATTTATCGCTACAGGAAATTGACTTGTCTTTAGAATTTTCTTACAGTCTGCAGACACCTGTAAAGAAATAATGACAGAACAAGGACTCTCACACTGCCATGCACATTGAGATAATGCAGGCAACTCCCACTCTGGGATTCTGGGATGATGCTAATCTTCAAGAAGAGCATGCACTGTGACTATATGACTCCTCTCACAATGGTGGGGACATTTATTTTCCTACTCTGGATGTAACATTTGAAATTATTGATACCTACTGGTTTTTTAAAATAAAAAAGGTGTACTTAGGAAATGTGGCAGCATTTGCAGTTAGCTGAGGTATTTGACCATAAAATACTTCATATCATCTTTCCAGATGTGCTGCTACAGATGTATGATTATTCATCAATTTATCCAGTGGAGGCGTATTGGCCTTGTAGCAAAATACAATAATATCCAGAATCCACAAAATAGTGATATCTTTATTGGCCAACCAAAATGCACAAAGTACATATTGCAAGCTTTTGAAGCTCCACTGGCTTCCTTAATTAGGCAAAGATGTTAAAAACCATAAAGGAGAAAAAAATATGGTGATGTTAGTCACAAGCCTTTTGTCAAGATGTTCTTCTCACTTCAGGTATTGTTGGGGGGACATTCACAGAGACTGTCCACTACTCCTTTTGGCCATGTGGGTTCTTCTGGAATTTTTTAAAGTTCCATTAGCAAGATGCTCCTCTTGAAATCCAAGTTGCTTTCTTTCCTCACCTCACACCAAAAACAAAAGTGAGAAAGGAGAGTTGGAGATCCTGCAGACCAGATTTGGGTTGCATGAGGAGACAAAGGGCCTTTGCAGACTGCCAGAAATAGTGCACATTAAATTGAGGCACTGCCCTGGCTCAGTGCTCGGGAGTCATGGGAACTGTATTTTTTTCTGGGACATTGAGCCTTCTCTGTCAGAGAGTTCTGGTGCCACAATAAATTACAGTTCCCATAATTCCCTAGCACTGAGCCAGGGCAGTGCCTCAATTTAATGTGCACTATTTCTGGCAATCTGCAAAGGCCCAAAGAAGGTACGCCTGAGATACCATCTAACACTCTTCTTGCTTTTACAAGAAGAGTCTGATAATAAGGTTTTGTTACAATGGTTAATTTGATATAAAGACCCCTTCTTTGGGTCCCTGCCATAGCCCTGGGCTGGGAGGAGCCTTTACTGCATGAACTCAAAGTGTGCACATCATGTAGGCACCCAAAAGATCACATCTACATTTACAACAATTTGCAGATCAAAAAGGCCAGGCTTAGGAGCAGCAAAGCAGGACATTCACACCTAGAGGATTTGTGAGTGCCAGCCAGGATGTGTCCAGCTGAAGATGAGATAACATTAACATCCTATCTCCTCTCCTTGGAAATTGTCAACTTCAAAGCATAGTAATTGGAATCCCTTTGATAAATAAAGTAAAGGAAGAAAGGGAGTGATATCTGAAGGTAATTTTGACCTAATGAATTTTTTTTAGTTAAAATTAGGAGAGATTAAACAATTTTACAAACATTTTAGAAATATTGCAGAAGAAAATAAGTAGAGTGGTAAAGTGTAGATTTGCAGTAATGTTTATGCTTAATTGTTTTATATGCTTAAAGCTTTGTATGTTTATTGTTTAGGTGTTTCAATAAAACTTTTTTAAAAAGAAACTTGTGGTCAACACATACCTTGTGTAAATACATTTGTCATACATTTGTTTTCTTTATCCTTTCATGTACTGTAAGGTGTAACATTACAGTGAGGGAATAAATTTCTCTTATACAGCATATGATGTTCTGATTTGTTTGAAGCTGCTCAGGACTGACTTTTAATTGGGCAGATGCAGCAATTTTATGGACTCAGATTCAACATCAAACGTTAACAGCAAGTAGGAGGAATCTCCCTATAGACATTTCTTCCTGGATTACACCTGCTGTGAAGATGTACCAAAGAGTGCTGAAGTGTACGACTATTTCAAAGCTGACTGGCTCCATAGTGGGAGTTCTAACCAGCTTCAAATGCAGCAATTTAACATATGGAGGCACCTTGTTGCCTCACCATAACTGCAAAATGTACTGGATACAAACAAAATGAAAGCTTAAACAACATTGATTTTTTGCTTGCTTGCTTGTTTCTTTGCTAAAATCTCAGAGGCGTGGTAGCGTTTATTAACACATCACCTTCAAGCATCACTCTTTTTTTTGGTTTTAGGTGAAGTATTTTTGAAACTCTACAGAAAAACAACAACAAACACTATACCTTAATGCAGAATGAAGAGGTCAGCTTGATTTCGCTAGCTAACTCACCTCAAAGAGAAATAAGCCAGCCAGCCGCTGGCATTTCCATTCATTCTCATGAAGAACACTATCTTACAAATAGTGCACTTTAAATTACATTTTACCTGCTGTGAAGACCTGAGCATTTCTCCAATGAAATATGTTTTTATTTGGAAGTTGTCAGTTCCTCAAAGGTGAAATTACTAGGCATTGTTCCCAAGGAAATCAATATGTAATATTTTTTGTCAGTAGCAGTTGGGAAGGGAGGCAGTGTAGAACAAGAAGGCTTGGCAAAAACAAACAAAACTATTGATGAAAGAGCTGGAAGTAGCACAAACCTGCTGGGGAAATTTTTGCATTCTTAGTTTTGCCCTTACATTGTTGTTGTTGTTGTTGTTGTTGTTGTTGTTGTTGTTGTTGTGTGCCTTCAAGTATTTTCTGGCTTGTAGCAACCCTAAGGCAAACCTATCACAGGGCTTTCTGGGACTGAGCATGTATGAATCACCTAAGGTAACTCAGGGGCTGTACAGACTGTCCCTAAGAGGTGGCAGGATGCTTCCCCTTTCCTTGCCGGATCGGTACCATGGCAACCACATGCCATAGACCTGATCTGGCCTTTCTGCAATGCAAAAAGAAGCTGAAAAAAGTGACCCCTTTTTGTGCCGCAGAAAGGGAGCCCTAGCTGCAGCGACAATGGATTTTCTGCACTCCTTTAGCACAGTGCATGTAGATGCTGTGCCAAGGGAATGCTGTGATGCCTCCCACCATGCAGTGGGGTGCACAGCATGAAGCTGGCATGGGGGCAGAATTGGGGCAGTTAGCATGTGGTCACCATGCCCCACTCTGCCCCCAGGCTGGCTCTTTATGCCAGTCTGTACAGCCTCTCAGTGGGTTTCCCAGCCCAAGCGAGAATTGAACATTGGTCTCCAAAGCTGTAGTCCAATGTTCAAACCACTAACCTTATCCTTATTCCTATGTCTTCTGAAAAAACATGTCTCTGTTTAGTACAATGTATGCTCATTGCATCCCCAGCTCAGTTCGTGTTTCACCTGTATTCTTCATACCCAAAACTGTGTGTGTATTCATGAGCCACCACTAAACAGTATGTGGGAGAGAAATCAGCATCTTGAGAACTTCATTTCTCCCTTGTGTAAGTGCAATTTTCTAAACATAGCAGTAGTGGCTGGTGGCTTCCATGCCAATGCAATGCTGAATCTGTTCTTGGTTTTAGCCTGAACTGTTCAAGGATTGAACTTATTTGGTGGACTAGAATTCAGTGTCTTGTTTTGTAGACCAACCAGGGGAAAAGTACTAAGCAGAGTCCATTAGAGCTGAGACAGTAACAATCATGTACAGAGGCTTACCAGCCAGTTACAGTTCTGAGTTAGGCAGTCCAAGTCAGCAGGATACAGGAAGAAAGTCAAGACTTTAGTCCAGGGGCAGGCAACCTTTCCCCTTTAAGGGCCGAGGGACTTCAGCTCCCAGAAGCCTCAGCTATGTTGGCCAATAGTCCCATGTTGGCCAATAGCTCCTGGGATTCTGGGAGCTGAAGTCCCTCGGCCCTTAAAGGGGAAAGGTTGCCTACGCCTGCTTTAGTCCATGGAAGTGTCTGGTATCACAGTCAATTTATGATGTAAGGTCCAAGGTTCTTCAGGAACACAACCCAGGAATCAAGAGATTCAAATGTTCCTTCCTTCTGAAACGTCAGTTGTCAGTAATGATATCCTGAGGGAGTTGCTGGATTATTTGTGGCTGGCAGCCTCTCACAGTTGTTGCCTAATTAATAAGTGCTTCTTATATAAATGCTCCATGCATTTCAAACCATCCCTCTGTCCTTTGTGTTTCATTATGGCTGGTATTACCATGTCTCTGTTGTTGCAGTTGCTGGGGAATGTCACTGTCTATCTCATCCACTGGCATGTCTTATTGTCCTTCTGTTTCACTGTCTGTATCATACTCTGCACAAAGCACATTCCCCCACATCCTGCTCCTGAAATGAACCACCACTGAGGCCCCAAATGAGCCACCAGCGGGAGTGGATTAAATCCACTCCTTTTGCCAGTGGCTTCAGGCTGCCTTAGGCAGCTTCAGAGTGGCTTCTGGGTACTTCAGAGACATGCATCATCTAAACACTATGCCTCTGAAGTGGATGGAGGCTGCTGTATTTGGCCTGTCTGTTTCAGTCCCTAGTCACACTCTAACATAGCTAAGAAAGAGATTGGCTTCTGCCTGCACTGAGATCCCTCCAGACCAGCTTAACTGCAACAGAAACAACATCTGATGCAAAATGCAGGCCATTGATTTCAGCATCATCCCTTAGTCTTCTATGATTTTTTAAACATCTTTTGCCTGATGAAGAAGCCAATGGAACTTTGAAAGCTTGCATTATGTATTTTGTGCTTTTTGGTTGGCCCCCAAAAAGGTATTATTGTTTTGTTGATTTTGTATTTTGTTATATTATGTTACCATTACTAATACTGTTGTGCTAATAAGGATTACAGGTAAATGCACACTGGTTCCAGTCATCTCTCATCATCATAATTCTGATTGAGTACTTTGCCAGGATTTCTAGCAGATAGGTATAGAATAACAGAACATGCAGCTGCCCCATGCACTATGAATGGATGCTTTGGGTGGCACATATAAGCAGCCACTCACTCAGTCTGTGTTCCTTTGTCACATCTCTTTCCCCCCAAACAAGTTGTAATCTTAGGGGGGTTGCAGACTGCCAGAAATAGTGCAAATTGAGTCCACTTTTAGGGTTAGGGTTAATGCTAGGGAATCATGGGAATTGTTGTTGTTTTTCTGAGACATTGAGCCTTCTCTGTCAGAGAACTTTGGTGCCACAATAAAATACAGTTCCCATGATTCCCTAACCCTAGCCCTAACCCTAAAAGTGGACTCAATTTGCACTATTTCTGGCAGTCTGCAACCCCCCTTAGATAACTGAGCTGGCCTCAGGCACTCAGAGAAATATTCCTTTCTAAACTCTCTCTTACAGTTCACAAAAAGAGAAAAGAGCTGGTAGTGAGCTGTCTCATACTTCTAGAAAGAGAGCTTGGGAAAGTCACACTTTCTCAGTCTCAAAGGAAGGCAAAAGCTAGTCCCAAAGAAAAGCCCATGATAGGGTTACCTTAGGTCACAAAATACGTGAAGGCACATAGCAACAACAAACATGACATCAGAAAATATTGCATTAATGATGGAGCCCTACAATCAGGTGTTATATCCATATTTGTTGAATGGGATAAAGATCAATTAACAAATGTATGTCTTATGACTACAGTAAGTGCGACATAAGCAATTTAAATCGTTAAGTGTTACATTATGCACCCAATGTCACATTTGTTCTTCTCATTAGATTTTTTTGGTCATTTAACCTTTGCCATCTTGTTTTTTTTCTGACATTTTTATTCTGACATTTTGTCTCTCTCTTAAATTCGTAAGGCTGTTGCACTCTGCAACTCACTTTCTTGATCTTGTAACTTTTCTATATATCTCATGGAACAAATTAAGAGGAGAGAAAAATATTAATACACTCTCGTATTGGGCTGGAATCATTGTGATATACACAGATGCACTCTGTGTGACTCAGACTGTAATGGATCTAGCAAAATCTTTTTAAAATCTCTAATCATTGTTAACCTAAAGGAGGAATTAACCTAAGGGCAAGTGAGAAACAACAGGGAAAAATAGTTTATGTTTCTGGGAAGAACATAGCAAGGATGATATAACTGAGGTCAAGAGCTGTAAACTCAAATTTGACATAGAATGAAGTGTCTTGTATTTAGAACTTAAAGGAAACTTATTCAGCATTTATATAAATATTAGAGTCAAAACAAAGAGAATTCAGAATAAGAACATTTGTTCTAATCTTGACTTCTCCTTTTGGAGTTCAGAAATAATGGTAAGACCATTTTGCCTTTTCAAGCAAATGCTAGTTCCTGAAATAACCCCTTTAAAGCATTCTGAATTTTATTTTGTTTAATTACCGCTAGAAATGAGAGAGAAGTTTGTTGGATTCACATTTTCATATGAGGTTACTCAATCTGTATATCATAGAACTGTATACAGATTCAAATGCAAATGCAGATTCAAATTGGACCAAGTGTGGAGATGGAAAAATAAGGGCCTGACCCAGTGATGTAAATCCTTGAATATTTCATCCTTTCATGCTAGGGCTAATAATTACAGCATTTCCTCCCTCTGCAAGAGAAAATGAATATTCCTCAGTATTCTCAAAGTATCTGAATGTCTCCAGGTGTTGTGGAGGAATTATTCTAAATAAAAAACATGTGGGGGTTTTGTGTGTGCTAAACTCCTTTCTTCTGCACAGAAAAAAGAATGCTTATGCTCAGAAAACAATGTCTTTCTTCAGTGAAAAAAATCAGAACAGAAAACAGGGACATTTTGTACAAAAGACCCACATCTTTCTATGCAGAATAATTATTCTCCAACTTTTTCTTGCTGATCTATCATGCTTTCCAAAAGGGTTTCATGACTATTGGGAAACCCATTTTCTCAAGCTGGGAATGAACTTTCCATCTCTAACCTGCAACTCTTCCATTTTTATTTATGTCTCTGCTCTGCTCTCATACCATAACTTGTCATGCAAAGTATTCATAGCTTAAAGTAAAGACAATGTGATAAAGACAATCACTCAAGACTTTGATTATTTTTATTATTAATTTTGATGAATAAAATATATGTTGGGTTCACAGTAAAGACAGTCAGTTTGTGTTTTCCTTCAAATACGATTTTTATATTGCCTAGTTAGCTGATATCTTGTTGTTCTTGTGTGTTTCCAAGTCATTTTTTTACTTATGGAAACCCTAGGGTGACCTTATTATGGGTTTTCCTTGACTGGTTTCTTCAGAGGGATTTTTCCATTGCCATCCTCATAGGCTGAGTGTGACTTCCTCAAAGCCACGTAGTGAGTTTTTATGCTCAAGTGGGGAAGCGAACCCTGATCTCCAGAGCCATAGTTCAATGCTCAAACTGTTATAGCACACTGGATCTCAGCTAATGTCTCAGTGTTACCTAAATGCTTTCTAGAGACAAACATGGCAATATTTTAACATAACAAGGTCAGAGGAGAGTAATTAACACAGATAAGACCACAAGAATGGATACTGCCCATTTGATTCACTTTTTCTTTCATGCACTTTTGAGATAAAAATGTCTAAGAAAGTGCTCCAGTGTAAAAGTAAGATCCAAATTAATGACCTCTTGAATGACCTTTCTTAAAGGAAATAAAATGAGAAGGCAGGTTGCTCTGTATCTGTCATCTAGTCACCCATGAAACTTTTATATGGCAAGTAACATCTTAAGCATTTTATCTTATATTTTCAAGAATTTGCCAAAACATTGGGCAAAAATGGTTTCTCCTGCCAGTGAGAGCATATACAAACAAATTAAAAAGTCATGTTAATTTTAATGTATTTTTCTTAAATTTTATTATTTTATTTAGAACCTTTATTTCCTTTCTTTCAGTCCAAAAGGGAATATTCCTGCTATTGTTCACTATTCATGTCAATTTTTTTTTTTTAAAAAATCACATTGGGCCAATTTGAATAAAAGCATAGGAATGAAGAAAAAAAAAATTCCAACAGAAAGTAGCTCAAGTCTCTGAAAGCTCATGCTACCAACTTCTATCTTTCAGTTAGTTTCAAAGGTGCTGAAAGATCACTGGTAGTGCAATGGTTAAATGCTAGTACTGCATCCACTCACAGCTACAAGGTTGTGAGTTCGATCCCAAGCAGGGCTCCAGGGTCCACTCAGCCTTCCATCTTTCCTTAGGTTAGTAAAATGAGTACCCAGCTTGTTGGAGGCAATTGGCTTAGCCATTGTAAACTGCTTAGGAAGTGTTAGTTCAATGATAAGCAGTATAGAAATGTACTTGCTATTGCTATTGCTATCCCTTTGCATGCAGATTTTCCAGACTAATATGACTAAGGGCCTTTACAGACTGCCAGAAATAATGCAACTTGAGTCCACTTTAACTGCCCTGACTCAGTGCTAGGGAATTATGGGAACAGTAGTTTATTGTGGCACCAGAGCTCTCTGACAGAGAAGGCTCAGTGTCTCAGAAAAAACTATAATTCCCATGATTTCCTAGCACTGAGCCAGAGTAGTTAAAGTGGTCTCAAGTTGCATTATTTCTGGTAGTCTGTAAAGGCCCTATGTCTTTGAATTCATTTCAAAGTGTGAATTTTTCTCAGGAATGTTAGTCCTAAACTTAATTAACCCTAAATTAATTAAACCTAAACACCAATTATAATAAATAATGTTAGGCCAGAACTATTTGGTACATTTCTTACACCCAGCTAATAACTTCTAGAGAACAATTATCTGGTAGAGTATGGGCCTTTACAGACGGGACCTTTGGGCTGTCCTGGAGGCAGGGATGAGGAGGGGCAGCCACACACTGGCTGCCTCAACCCCTCCCTGAAGATGTCCTGGCACCACATGCCATTATGCATGGCGCACGATGTCAGGACATCCTTCCAGTGCAGCCTTTTGATGCGCTGCGCCAGAAGGGGTGCTAAAGAGCCACACGCCGGCTCTTAGGGCACCCTTTTTGCCGACTCTGAAAGGAATGGCATTTTGCCGCTCCTTTCTGAGGTGGCAAAAGGGAGGATCAGGGCTGAGGCATCCAGCAGCCTTGGCCTCAATCTTCCGCTTCCCGGGGCAGCCCAGGGCCACCTGTATGCATCCCCCCCCCCCCATGTTACAGGGTTTCTGTAAGGTAAGAACAGTACAGTGATGGGACAGAAGGAATCTGATGGAACAACAAGGAAAAGGGGGGTAACTTTCAGAGTGCAAATTATTTCACAAGCATCCACATTCAAAAAATGTGTTTGATTTGTTACTGAAACTGGGATCTTTGTACCTGGAATACTGAAACTGTATTGAATCAATGGAATTTAAGTAAGTATTGATTTCTCAAGTTTCAGTTGATCTATCTCCTCTAACTGGGACTAGTAATTAAATATAGATCATTTCCTTGCTCTCACACTATGTAATGGAGAATACTTTTTGTTACCCATTTGTTGTTGTTGATGTCATAACTTGGTGATAAAGCCCAATTAATGTGGCAGAGGCATAAGTCCAGTATTTTAAGTCTGATGGTCTCTGATATTGAAATGGGTGTGTCTCTGTAATGCCTTGATTCTCTTCTTGATAAGTAGCCCCAAATTGGATTGCCAACAAAAACCCAGTTACCCACAACCTAGTACTGAAGTGGAATTCTTCACATCTTGAATGGTTATCCTCACTTGGCCCTTACAGTTATTCAACTTGAAGAGCTTGATAGTTGTCTAAATAAACTTGTGACCCTAAACCCAGGCATACTGTTTCTCACATACTCTTCTGGTCTGTATTGAGTAGGTGGAAAATTTGCAGACATTCAGGCAGTGCCAACCTCCATATATGCCTGTCCAAAGTCAGGTAAGGAAGGCTTTCCTCCATTTGCTATCAGTGAGGTCAATACACTGTTTTGGGACATGAGGAGGGGTCATCTAAGTCATGGCACCTGAACTGTGGAATCTTCTCCCTTTAGAGACCCAATTGACACCAACACTCATTTCCTTTGGGCACCAAATTGAAACTTTGATCACAGGTATACATCAAGGACTTCGGGCCTCATTAACTTGCCTTAAATGTTGTTGTTAACTGCCCTCAAGTTCACTTCAACTTCTGCCAACCCTGTAAATGAGGCATCTCCAAGATATCCCATATCCTTAACGGCCCTGCTCAGTTCCTGCAGACTTAAAGCCATTTCTTTTTTGACTCATTCTGTTCATATGGCACGTGGTGTTCCTGCCTTGTTCTGCCTTCTATCTTTCCAAGCATTATTGTCTTTTCTAATTAGTCCCAAATATGAGAGCCTCAATTTAGGGCCGGAACAGATGACCGCAGGTGGATGGATTGGGACCGCAGCAACCACACACCAATCCACCTTGAAGCTGGTTGAAAAAGGAGCAGCAAAAATCCGCTCCTTTTTTAGCTGGCAAAAAGCTGTTTTTTCCAGCCTCACCAACGCTCAAAGCCAGCTTCATGATGCTCTGGTGGCATGCTGCATGTGAAAGCTGTGACACCAGAGTGTCATGAAGCCAGGGCGGTTTCAGAGCAGGTTCTGGACATGCAGCATCAAAATGCCATGCCCTGAAGCCGCCTGAACTGTGGCATAAAAGGACTGTTTGTTTGGCCCCTTAGCCATCCTGGCTTCTAGAGAGAATCCCCAGCACTCTTCACAAGTACCACATCTCAAATGATTTTTTTTTCTCCTATCAGCTTTCTTCACCATCCAGCCCTCACACCCATACATAGTGATGAGAAATACAATGGCTGGAACAATCCTCACTTTAGTGTTCAGTTGTATATCTTTGCACTTTAGGATCTTGTCTAGTTCTTTCATAGCTACCCTTCCCAGTCCTAATGTTCTCTTGATTTCTTGACTGCTGTACTGTTGACTACTATTTACTGTTGTACATATTTTTAAAACCTTTAAATATTTTAAATCTGTTTTTAACTCATGATGTTTAGTAAGTTTTTTGGCTCATTTAAATTATTTTGTACTTTTAAACTATTTAACTTGTTTTAATGCTATTTGTAAGCTACCCTGAGATCTTTTGATATAGGCTGGGGTAGAAGTATTTTAATAAGAATAAGAATAAGAAAGACACCCACCGATGAGTCAGGAGGGGTTTCTTGTGCTGGCCTTATAAGGACATGAGAAGCCTGATTGGCTAAGCGCGCAGGGGAATTAGAACACCTGCACGCTTAGACCAATCAAGTTGTTTCATTATTATGCTGAAATCTCATGGTGTTTCTAACCTCTTGAGATTTGGGATGAGAGTTTGTTCTTTATAGCCCTGTGCTGCCACGTGGAGACAGCCATTTTAGAGTTTGAATTGAGAGAGTTACATTGCTCTGCTCTCTGCTCTGGCTATCGCTCAGCTTTGGCCTATCTCTTACTTGTGGCTTTTGCTGCGTTTTTGGCTTGTGGCTGATTTTATTCTTGCTTTCACAAGCGGGAGTGTTCAGGTAGTTCTCCTGAGCAATCTGGTAGGCCAAGTGAGGCCTTTGGGCTGGTCCTCTGGGCCTGTTGGGGCCTCCGCATCCCCAATACTCTGAGGGCTGTACATCCAAGGAGGCCCCTGCAGTAGGCATCCTCACCGGGTGAGTGGACCCGGTACTGGATTCAGGCCCAGCGGCTGCACAGGATCGCTCTTTGTCCTGGAGACATGTTCAGTCCAAGCTTTGGGCTAATGTTATGGTGGGGGCTTCCCTCCCACACAGCACAGGTGTGACAACGGGTATGTCCCCATGGTTACCATGCCGAGAGGGCCGAATGCGAGGCCTGCCATGGGAGAGAGAAAGCAATTTGGCATATGTTGGGATTATAACGCAGGCAAGTGCAAGAGGCAACCCTGCAGGTTTGAGCATAAGTGCAAAACCTGTGGGGGGCAGTCACCCCGGCGCTTCCTGTAATAGAGGTAAGCGGTCAGGAGCGGGTAGCGTTCCCCGGCCAGCTTCACCCAGAGGAAAAGGCTCTGTCACCAATTAAGTTAGACACAATGGTGGCGTGGCTCAAGATATACCCTAATAAAGAGGCTGCATCTTATTTATTTCTTGGTTTTCTCCTAGGTTTTTGTATCCCTTATACATGTCCCAGAGTACATCGTTATGTGCGCAATGCTCATTCCGTGAGGGAGCTGCCAAATATTGTGAGGGATAAATTAGCAAAAGAAATAGCTGCAGGAAGGATTTCAGGACTCCATGATCAGTTGCTTGTTCCCACGCTTTGCCTATCTTCGTTGGGTGAGGTTCCTAAAAAAGCCCATGGGGAATTTAAGTTGATTCACAATTTATATACCCAAAGGGTGACTCTGTGAATGATGGTATAGATCCTGGGCTTACCTCTGTTAAGTACACATCGTTCAATTCAGCAGTTAAGATGATTAGGAATTTAGGCAAGGGAGCCCTTTTGGTTAAGTGCGACATTAAGTCCGCCTTTAGGATCCTTCCTGTTCACCCAGATGATTTTGACTTACTGGGTTTTCAGTTCGAAGGAAAGTATTTCTTTGATAAAGCCATGCCAATGGGATGCTCGATTTCTTGTTCAGCCTTCGAGACATTCAGCACCTTTCTCCATTGATGTGCAGTTAAGCGGACAGGCAATAGAGCCATCACACATTATTTAGATGATTTTTTGATCACTGGAAATCCCAATTCTTCACAATGTAGGGATTCTTTAGCCCAATTTCAGGAATTAATGTATGAATTGGGTGTTCTCTTTGCTAGGGCCAGATACATGACTTACTTTTTTGGGTATCGAGATTGACACCATAGCTGGGATTTCTTGATTACAGAGTGATAAATTGGTGGCTATGGGCAGCAGGTTAGTGTCATGTTGGGGAAGCAAAAAGCTGCACTTCATGAATTTCAGTCCCTTACAGGACTTCTGAATTTCGCCTGTAGGGTTGTAGTACTGGGACAAGCATTCTGCGCGATATTGTATAGGGCTACCGCTGGAATTCTGGCATAGCACCATCACTTTAGGATTACAAGGGGCATTCATGAGGATTTGAAGGTGTGGGACTCTTTCTTGGAACAATTCAACGGCACCTCTTTTTGGAGGTCTGAAATGCTGCTGAGGCCAGACTTTAAGGTCCACTCAGATGCTGCTGGCGCCCATGGTTTTGGTGTTTACCGGAATGGCCAGTGGACTGCAGAGGCATGGCCTTCTGCATGGGTTGAACGTGGTCTGACTAGAGACCTGTCATTTTTGGGACTTTTTCCCATAGTAGTGGCTGTGCACTTGTGGGCAAGCCAGTTCGCTAACAGGACCATCTGGTTTTGGTGTGACAACCAGGGGGTCGTTCATGTGGTAAATTTTCAGTCTTCCAAGTCCTCTAGAGTTATGGGTTTGGTGAGGGTGATGGTCATGCAATGTTTGAATTACAATGTGTTATTCAAAGCTCAACATGTTCCTGGTGTGCTTAACCTTTTGGTGGACACCCTTTCTCGTTTTCAGCTCTCCAGGTTCCGGCAGCTGGCTCCCGAGGCGTCGACACACCCATTGGAGGTACCGGCTTTGCTTTGGAACCTTGGAGATGAGAAATTCACAGGGCAATCTTGAATTCCATCGCCCCATCTACACGCAAGTCCTATCAAACAGCTTTAAATTCGTTTAATCAATTTTTATTGGAAATTGGGGAGGATCAAAGTTGGCCGATTAAAGTTGACCTGATCCTACATTTTATGGTTTATCTTAGGCATGCAGGACTTTTGCCTGTCACTATTAGGGACAGGTTGGCTGCCCTGGCATTTCACTCTAGGGCAAGGGGTTGTTTTGATCCAACCACAGACTTTAGGGTGAAAAGAGCTGTGGAAGGTTGGTCCAGGGAATCCCCTCTAATAAAGGACTCATGATGGCTGATAACAGGCCCAGTCCTGGCTATGTTATGGGAACAATTAGCTGATGCATGTTATTGACCTGGGGAAGCAGCTTTATGTATTTGCCATAGCCTTTTTTGCTGCATTAAGAATCAGTGAGATCATGCCCGGATCTCGCAATGATCAATCTGGCAGGGCACTTTTAATTTTGGATGTTACCTTAACAGAACAAAGGATTCAGATATGTGTTAGGTGCTCTAAGACTGACCAGTTAGCAAAGGGTCAGTCTATTTTCTTAGCTAAAGCGGCTAAGGGGCAAGTTTGCCTGTTAATAGCAATGGCCAACTATTTGAGGATTAGGCCCAATGTGGCGGGCTATCTTTTTATCCATTTGTCTGGCATGCCCTTAACTCAATTTCAATTTAGGGCAGTGTTGAAGGAGATGCTAAAGCAGGCTAAGCTGCCTCAGGCTTGCTTTTCTTCACACTCCTTTTGTATTGGAGCAGCAACAGCTGTGGCCACTCATGGCTTGAATGAAGCTGATATTTGCAGAATTGGCAGGTGGCATTCCTGAGCATTCAAGTCATATGTCAGGCCATCAGGGAAGATGACTCCTGATTAGCCATGCTAATTTGTTCTATTTCCTTGCAGCTGGCTTTTATCACGGCACGATATGGATTGTGGGCCACAGTTTGGTCTTCTGGTTGGAACGTCACCTTCTGGAACATCGGTGCGACTCCACTTTGGGCCTGTCGCACATTGGAACCACTAAGTGGTTTGGACAAAGGGGCATGATGTGGGGAGCACTCCTTCCATGGATCATGCAACAGGCATGATCATGTCTGCAACCCCAAGTGTTGGTGATACACTTGGGAGAAAATGATTTAATTAAAATCCCTTGTTTACAGCTAGCAAAGCAGATGGTGAGGGATCTGCAAGAAATGCAAAAGATCTTCCCGGGTGCCATAATAGTTTGGACTAAGCTCTTGCCATGGCGTAGCTGGCCTGGAGCTCAAAAAGATGCTGCGATTAACAATGCTTGTTGTTGGCTTAATCGGTATGTTATCAAGCAGCTTTCTAAAATGGGCATTTTCATGATTGAACACAGAATAAAACTTGATAGGCTGCAGCTGTACAGGGGAGATGGGGTGCACCTCTTTCCAGAAGGTTCAGAGATGTATGTTTCAGCACTCTCTGATCAAATTCAAAAGGCAGTCTGTGAGGGGGGGAGGTAGAGGAGACGTCTAGCTAGGCTGGCCCCTTCTTGTGGTGGGTAATGACCCCCACCCCACAGGAAAATTAATCTGACTAATTAAATTAATTGAGGTAAATTGGATAAAGACAAATTAAAGGAAATGACAAATGCAGTTAAATGCATGATGTCATTAATTGAATGATGTCATATGATGTAATATGACATCATTTCCGGAGGGGAGGGGTTTGCAAATGTGTTGTTGCTAATTGTTTACGTACTTTGTCATGGTGGGTTACACCTTCACTTACACATGTGACAAATTTGTTGAAGTTTATTGTCTTGTAAATAGACCCTGTACAGCTAAATAAAAGTTGTGCCCTGTTTAAACCCAAAAAGAGGCATCTCGTGTCCTTTGTGCCAGTACAAAGACACCCCTCAATGAGTTGGGAGGGGTTTCTTGTTGTGCTGGCCTTACAAGGACATGAGAAGCCTGATTGGCTAAGTGCGCAGGGGAATTAGAACACCTGCACGCTTAGACCAATCAAGTTGTTTCGTTATTACGCTGAAATCTCGTGGTGTTTCTAACCTCTTGAGATTTGGGATGAGAGTTTGTTCTTTATAGCCCTGCACTGCCACGTGGAGGCAGCCATTTTAGAGTTTGAACTGAGCGACCCATCCCACCCACCCTTATTTAAGGAGCTATAAATTTTGGTTACTCTCAGGCTTAGGCTGGTCACCTTCGGGGGCCGGGAGGGAATTTTTTCCCAGGGTGCTTCCCTGGGTTTTTCGCCCTCCCTGAGATTAATTATTTAATTTGATGTTAATAGAAAGGGTATGGGTCATGGAGTAATAATTGATGTGTGGTTTCTTGTTACTATTTGCTTTGTCACAACTTAAGGGTTAGGGTCTATAACTGGAAAATTGCTTGTTTGTATTTGAGGGCGTGTAATAACCCCCACCCCACAGGAAAATTAATCTGGCTAATTAAATTAATTGGGGTAAATTGGATAAAGACAAATTAAAGGAAATGATGAATGCAGTTAAATGCATGACATCATTAATTGAATGATGTCATATGATGTCATTTCTGGAGGGGTGGTTGTAAATTTGTTGTTTTTGTCACGTGTGGTGAAGGACCACCCATATGGGTGGTTACACCTTCACTTACACATGTGACAAATTTGTTGAAGTTTATTGCCTTGTAAATAGACCCTGTACAGCTGAATAAAAGTTGTGGCCTGTTTAAACTAAAAAAGAGGCGTCTCATGTCTTTTGTGCCAGTACAATAAGAATGTTTTTGTAGGAATTACATTTGGTAAGGTGCCAATCAACTGCAAAGTAACCATCCTTGATCAACATGGATCTTAATTGTCCATTCTTCCCTCTAAAATGAAAAAGGCTGCATTCTTATGGGACACTCATATAGGTTATCTTTTAGTGTGGTGCATACCTGTGATCATGTTTAATAAATGTATTGACATTTACTAAGCTGTTGTATTTCATTTTACAACCCAAAATTGGAAGGATTTAGAGGACAAAATTTATCTGTATTCTGATTGGTCATAATTCTATAATTACATCCCCCACTCCCCAGAATTACATTATCTGAGTGACATTAACTTGAACATCAACATTTTCTGGACTAATGAAAGAAAGTGGTCAAACCTCCCAGTACTGCTTACATTTTTATTTTATTTTTAAGGTATCTAGCTGGTCCTTCTTGGATGTACTTAGATAATTAATAAAACCTTTACCTGCTGTAAAATGAATGTCATTCAAGAAAAGTTTCCTCAGAAGAGTGACTGAATCTGGTTAATCTTTTAGGAAAACATTGCCTTAATTTGGTATTTATTAGATTCATATTAATAAAGAAATGAGACAAGTATGACAAAGAAGAACACTTAAATGTTTTAAGTAATTTAAATATTTGTACCTGTTGTGCAACATTTCGGGCCCTGGTGGGCTGGGTAATGATATAAAAATACAATAAGTAAATAAGGAATTAAAATAGAAGAGGCTAGCAATGGAAATGAAATTAACTTAATATGAAGGCCTCCTTCAGCAGAACTTGGCAATGCAGAAATGTTATTCTTTTCTTTCCCCAGGAACTGCCAAAGTCCACACTATCCTGTTCCATAGTTTTGTACCCTGTGGTGACAAAGACTGATAGGAGAATTAGAAGGAGAAGACATTTGAGCACATGTAGGTAGCCTAGAGGCAGAGAAGGTAAACTTTTAATTATTTAATTTGGATGGAAATGACACCTCAGTTAAGCCAGAAGCAAGACTTGTTATGATGGATGTGAGCTGTTACCAAGCAGTATTGCAGGCACAAAAGCAAATGGCTGGAGATTTTGTGTGTAATCCAGTATTGTAAACTTAGTCTGACACCACCAACCAGCAATTGTTGTTGTTGTTGTTGTTGTTGTTCTAGCAACAGCATTTAAGCTTTGTGATATATGCTCTTTAAATTGCTTTAAAGTGCTTTGAGGTGCGCTCATCCTAAAAATAAAACAGGAATAGACGCACAAGATGGTATCTGTCTTTTTTGTTATTAATCTTGTTACTGCTTGACATGTGATATCAATTACTTTAGTGATTGACATACGGTATCAACTACTTTATTGGACAGGGACAACATTTATGCCAAAGAAGCTTTTAAATTTTTTACTTTTCTCTTTATAACTTTAAATAAAAACCATTGTTGAAGGATGCATAAATTTTATATTTGATTTCCAGGATTATTTTTTTAAAACTTGGAAACATTTAAACTTGGAAACATTTTAAATTATACATGACTTTATGGCTGAATATGACCACCTTCATTTCCACAAGAAGTCAAGATTTTCCTTTAAGTTCTATTAATATTGGAACAATATTTTACTGTTGTTGAATTAGATAAGACCCATCTTCTGGTTATGGGAAATGAATGGAAGTTTAATGTCCATAGTGATAAATGTACTGTGTAGAAGAGTAATGAATTCCCCCCCCCCCCCAGTCCATGAGTCTCACCCATCAATTTATCATCAGCATTGGCAAAAATGATGCCAAGGGTTTTACAAACTTGATGCTGCCAGATTTACCTTTATGTCAAAGCTCTGAGGTTATATTATGGATGATCTCAGGGGAAGGGGTCATTTGCCCCCATTATATCTTTTTTCTGAACCATTTAGGTTTCCTTATGCCTTAGGAATCACAACAGCTCATAGCTGCCCTGTCCTTGCATTCTAGCACTGCAGTAGACAGTGCTACTGTTAGGTGGATTTGTAATTGACTGACTGACTGAACCCAAAGGGTGCTCACCATTGGCTTCTCTTCATCCTATAGAGAAGTGATTAGCAGAATGCCACAGGGAACTGTACTGGGCCCTGTGCTATTCAACAACTTTATCAATGGCTTGGATGAAGGAATAGAGAGTATGCTTCTCAGATTTGCAGATGATACCAAACTGAGAGGGATTGCTAATCCCTCAAAGGACAAGATTAAAATTAAAAACAGCCTTGACAGATTAGAGGGCTGGTCTAAAGCTAACAACAGGGAGAAATGTAAGGTCCTACACCTAGGTAGAAAAAATGAAATGCACAGATGTAATAATAATAATAATAATAAAATTAATAGTAAAATTTATTTTTATGTAGGATAGGGGACACGTGGCTTGACCTACATGTGAAAGGGATCTAAGAGTCCTTGTAGATCACATGAGTCAACAGTGTGATGGGGCAACTAAAAAAGCCAATGCAATTCTAGGCTGTATCACTAGAGGTATAGTGTCTAGATAGAGGGAAGTAATAGTGCCACTCTATTCTACTTTGGTCAGGCCTCACATGGAATACTATATTCAGTTCTGGGCACCACAATTGAAGAAGGATGTTGACAAACTGGAATGTGTCCAGAGGAAGGCAACTAAAATGGTGAAAATCTGGAAGTCATGCCCTATAAGGAGTGGCTTAGGGAGCTGGGAATGTTTAGCTTGAGAAAAAGAAGGTTAAGAGGGGACATGATAGTCATGTTTAAATATTTCAAGGGATGTCACATCAAAGAGGGAACTGGCTTGTTTTCCACAGTTCCAGAGACTAGGACAAGGAGCAATGGATTCAAATTACAGGAAAAGAGATTCCACCTAAATCTCAGGTGGAACTTCCTGACGGTCAGGTCTGTTCAACAGTTGAATATGTTGCCTTGGATTTGGAGTGTGATGGAGTCTCCTTCTTTTGAGGTTTTTAAACAGAGGATGGATGTCCTTCTGTTGTGGGTGCTTTGGATAGTGTTCCTGCATGGCAGGGGGCTGGACTCGATGGCCCCTGTGGTCTCTTCCAACTCTATGATTCTGCCATTTTGTCATTGGTTCAGCAAGAGTGTAACATCATGTTGCATAAGTAAGTAGAACTCATGAATATTCCTCAGATGTCTATGCTATTCTGCATTTTAAATGCACACAAAGTGAATGGGACAGCTTTAAAGGGAAATACTCCATAGCCTGCTGTACTCTTATTCTAGAAAAAGGACTAAGCTGTTGATCTCTCTCTCTGTCTCTCTGGTCTAATCTGCACTGCATAAATAATGCAGCTTGACATTGCTTTAACGACCATGGCTCAATGCTATGGATTTCTAGGATTTGTATTTTTGTGATATGTTTAGCTATCCTCCACAGAGAACTTTGGTACCATAAACCTCACATCCCAGAATTCTATAGCTTTGAGCCATGGCAGTTAAAGTGGGCTCAAACTACATTATTTATGTAGTCTAGATACACACAGATTTGATCTGTGTGTATGCAATGTTGCACCATTGTACTAAAAGAAAAGAAATGTAATTTTAAGTAGCTCTGTGAATCTCAAGGAAATTCAGTGACTATTTTTTCAGGTCTAAGAAGAGAAGGAAAGGCCTAAGCAGACTGCCAGAAATAGTGCACATTAAATTGAGGCACTGCCCTGGCTCAGTGCTAGGGAATCATGAGAATTGTATTTTTTTCTGAGACATTGAGCCTTCTCTGTCAGAGAGCTCTGGTGCCACAATAAATTACAGTTCCCATGATTCCCTAGCACTGAGCCAGGGCAGTGCCTCAATTTAATGTGCACTATTTCTGGCAGTCTGCTTAGGCCCGAAGATGGTATGAGTGTACAGCAGAGTGTATAGTACTGTGTTGGGAAAATTGCTTATTTTATTGAAGTGCTGAACTATATATCTGTGCCATATTTTCTCCCTTCTGCCTCCAAACTCGAAACCTTGCCAACAGGTCACTCTGATCGCATTATCTCCTTATGCCTCCCACATGTTGTTCTCTTCAGTATATATGCCCCAACTGTGCAAGCCGACCCTGTAGAGAAAGACAAATTCTACAGAGACCTATGCCACTTCATGCAAAAAGTCCCTGTAGAAGATAAAATTATTATCCTTGGTGACTTCAATGCTAGAGTAGGAAAGAACTCTGGAGCCTGGAAAGGTGTTTTAGGCAAGCATGGTGTTGGAAATTGCAGTGATAACGGACGCCTCCTGCTAGAGTTCTGTGCAGAACAACAGCTGACTATTACAAACACTATCTTTCAGCAGAAAGATAGCTTGAAGACAACCTGGATGCATCCCCAATCCAAACACTGGCACCTCATTGACTATGTTCTAGTCCGCCAGAGAAATATTTGTGATGTCCGTCATACTCAAGTGATGCCCAGTGCAGAATGCCAAACAGATCATCACCTCGTAAGATGTAAACTAAATCTTCATCTCAAGCTCAAACATAAGAGGGGTGGCATCTTAAAGAGGAGACTCCAAGTCAACAATCTTCAACAAGCTATCATGAGAGACAACTTCCAGGCAAATCTGCAAACAAAACTTGAAGACCACCCTACAGATCCTTCTCCTACAGTCCTTTGGCAACATATCAAAAACAGTATCCTCCAGTCTGCGGAAGAATCCCTCGGGTTCTCCCACAAGAAAAATCAAGACTGGTTTGATGAAAACAACCAAGAGATCCAGGAGCTGTTGGCACAGAAGAGAACTGCTCACCAGGCATACCTTGCCCAACCAACTTGCCATGTAAGAAAAGCAGCTTTCCGTCTCATGTGTAGTAAACTTCAACAAAAACTCAGAGACATTCAGAACAAGTGGTGGATCAATATAGCAGAAAAGACACAACACTGTGCAGATCTGGGTGATCTTAGAGGATTTTACAAAGCTCTTAAAACAGTGTTTGGACCTACTTATCAGGTCCAAAGCTCCTTATACAGTACAGATGGTCAAACACTAATTACTGATAAAGCCTCCATCCTGAATCGATGGGCTGAACATTTTCAAAGTCTCTTCAGTGCCAACCGAGTAGTCCAAGGCTCAGCTATCCAACATATGGTTCAAAAAGTGATGAAAAATGAACTGGACACAGCACCCACTTTGGAAAAGACCCTTAAGGCCATACAGCAGATGAAAAACAGCAAGGCAGCTGGGATTGATGGAATCCCACCTGAAGTTTGGAAACATGGAGGTCATGTACTCCATGCTAAATTCCACAAACTCCTTGTGAGTTGCTGGGGAAAAAGGGGAACTGCCATGATATCTCCGAGATGCATTCATCATCACCCTGTACAAGAAAAAAGGAGCAAAATCCGATGGGTCAAACTATCGAGGTATAACACTGCTCTCTATTGCTGAAAAAATCCTAGCAAGGATACTCCTGAACAGATTAGTTCCTGCTATTGCAGAAGAACTCCTTCCTGAAAGACAGTGTGGTCTCAGAGCCAATAGGAGTACTACAGATATGGTATTTGCCCTTAGACAACTGCAAGAGGAATGTAGAGAGCAGAACAAGGGACTCTATGTAACATTTGTTGACCTCACCAAAGTCGTCAACACTGTGAGTAGAAAAGGTCTATGGCAGATCCTGGAAAGACTAGGATGTCCCCCCCAAATTCCTCAAAATGATTATCTTGCTACATGAGGGCCAGCATGGTCAAGTCAAATATGGCGATGCTCTTTCAGAGCCCTTTCTAATAACTAATGGAGTGATGCAAGGTTGTGTTCTTGCTCCAACTTTATTTACAATCTTCTTCAGCATGATGCTCCAAAGGGCTGCAGCAGAGCTCAAAGAAGAAGACGGCATTTATATAAGTTACCATGTTGATGGTAGCTTGTTTAACTTAAGCCGTCTGAGGGCTCACACTAAGACTCTAAACTATCTAGTCCGTGAGCTGCTCTTCACTGACTATGCTGCCCTTTTTGCCCACACAGAAGCAGCTCTGCAGTGCCTAACATCTTGCTTCGCAACAGCTGCAGAGCTGTTTGGGCTGGAAGTCAACCTGAAGAAAACGGAAGTTCTCTACCAGCCTGCACCACAGGACAAACACCACCATCCCCACATCGCTGTAGGCAAATCTGTGCTTAAGTCTGTTCAGCAGTTCACCTACCTGGGAAGCATCATCTCCTCAGATGCCAAGATTGACAAAGAGATCGATCACAGATTAGCAAAGGCATACAGCGCATTTGGAAGACTTTACAAAAGAGTCTGGAGTAACAAACACCTGAGGCGACGCACAAAAATCAGTGTGTATAGAGCAATTGTACTGTCTATTCTCCTTTACAGGTCTGAAACATGGCTCACCTATCGCCAGCACTTACGACTCCTTGAATGCTTTCATCAGCACTGTATACGCACAATCCTAAATATACACTGGACTGACTATGTGACGAATGTTGCTGTCCTTGAGCAAGCAGGGATCACCAGCATTGAGGCCATGCTATTGAAAACGCAGCTGCGCTGGGCAGGGCATGTTTCTAGGATGGAGGACCATCGCCTCCCAAAAATAGTACTCTACGGTGAACTTGCCACAGGTCAGCGTAAGAGGGGTGCTCCCAAAAAGCGATACAAGGACTCCCTGAAACAACATCTCAGGCTCGGCCAAATTGATCACCAACAATGGTCCACCCTGGCTTCACATCGGGAGGCATGGAGACGCACTATCCACAATGCTGCAGCCTTATTTGAGAAGTCACGCCGAACAAGTCTAGAAGAGAAACGACAACACAGAAAGAATCACAACCCAGAAACATCACCCAAGGAGATCTTCTGCTGTGCTTTCTGCAACTGGACTTGTTTATCTCGGATTGGCCTTTTTAGTCATCAGCACACTTGCAAAAAGCATGGGATGAGTCCTTCCTGAATCTTCATTTGTGAAGAAAAGCCAGAGAGAGATTTTCTCCCTTCAGAGTTTTTCATATAATTTGTGTAACTAATATGTTTTCATAAGGCAGGGGTAGGCAACCTTTCCCCTTTAAGGGCCGAGGGACTTCAGCTCCCAGAAGTCTCAGCCATGTTGGCCAATAGTCCCATGTTGGCCAATAGCTCCTGGGATTCTGGGAGCTGAAGTCCCTCGGCCCTTAAAGGGGAAAGGGTGCCTACCCCTGCTCTACTAGATGCCAAGCTGTCTTAAAAACTATCATTAGGAAAAAAAGAAGACATTTTGGACAATGTAGAAGTTAATAGTGAAATGCAGGGTAAATGTCTTTCACAGAAGCAAGGTTTCCTCAAATCCTAAAAATGCAACAGTCAAATCTGAATGGAATTTGGGAAATTTGACTTACAAAGCTTTATGCTGCTTTTATTAGTGAATCCTCTTGTCACCACTCTTCCGTTAAAGAGAGCTTACTGGTAGCTGGGCACAAAAATAGTAATTTACATTGTGTTATGTCATCCTCTTTCTCCCCATCCCCCCAAACTGGGAATAGCAGAGAAAGACCCCCCTGATCACTCCCAAACAGTGAGATGTTTAAGTATCATAATTTATTGGCATATTGTGTTTTTTTAAAAAAAAACTTGGTTGCCACAGCCTGACGTTTATTTTCCTGACTTGGAAAAACAAATTCTGAGCCCAGAGGACATAACCTTGTGCTCTCGGCATGAATGATTGAAACAATAACAAAACAAAACAAAACAAAAAACAATATAACAACAAATACAAATAATACAAACATACCAACAATAACCTAATAGAATAGAATAGGTAGTAAAATAAAATAATTAAGATTTACTAATATATTTCCTTTCCCCATTCTTCTTACTGACTAATATCAACCTTCTTTACCAAACTCCCTTCTTTCCCTTAATTTCTTTAATCCCCTACCAATTCCTTTCTCAGAATCAATCCATCCTTTCTTTTCCCTATCATTAAGACTTATCTTCCTCTCTAATACCCTCCATCACCCTCCTTTCATCACTTTCTCCTACCATCTCCTACTTACCTAACTCTCATCACCCCTTTCAACAATTCAAACATTTAACTAAACACTAAAGATATATATATATATATATATATATATACAAACACTAAATAGCTAAAGTTACCTACTGACAAACACATATAAACACATAAAAAAAGACTTCCTGGCTACCACTTCTCTTTACAAGATATTCAATGACTTCCTATAAGTTTCTTACATAAACCTTAATTTCCTTAGCTTAATATATTAATTCTTATCCTTCTTAACTATCCTTAATTTTCTCCACACTAATATAGTTGATTTATTATCCTTTGTTTAGATTTCCTAGTCTTTGATCCTACTCTCTGTTCAAAGTCGATTTGGCTTAGATTTACTATTCTAGCTCACACATGGAACTATAAATTAATTAATACTGATTTCCATTGATCATCGCAATCCCTCCCCATTGCTCTCTTATAAATTTCACCACTTTCTCCCAATCCTTTATATAGTTTTCTGGGGAGTACCCCTTTAACAGCAGAGTCAATTTTTCAATTTCTAAAATGTCATATAACTTCCAAAGCCATTCTTCTTTGTTTGGGATTTCCTTCAATTTCCATCTACTTGCAAAAAGTGTTCTGGCGATTGTAATCATATAAAACAGTAATTTTCCATACTTCCTTTCGATTTGATCATCCAAGATCCCTAAAAGATAAATTTCTGATTTTAATTCTATATCGGTACCTAGTATCTCATTCACTAAATCGTTAATCATCCCCAATATCTTTTTGCATGCTTGCATGTCCACCAGCAATGAAAAAAATGTGCCATTCAGCTCTCTACATTTCTAACAGCAATTATCACAATTTTTATATATTTTAGACAATTTGCTGGGGCTCATATACCATTGATAGAACATTTTATACCAATTCTCTTTCAGATTTTGGGAAGCCGTATGTCTTAAACTTTCCCCCCAAATTTTTTCCCATTGCTCTAAATGGATATTATGACCAACGTATTTGGCCCATTGGACCATTGTATTCTTAACAGTTTCATCCTCCATTTCGATTTTTAATAGCGATTTATATAGTAGCCCTATCATTTTCCCTTTTCCTCCACAGAGAATTTCTTCTATTTCTGACTTCCCCTCACTAATTCCATATTCGTTCATGTCTATCTTAGCTTTCTCATAAAGTTGTCTATATTGGTACCATCCTAAATCAAATACTTTTTCCTTCATTTCCTCTTGTGTAAAAATTGTTAATGACCCTCTTTCAGATTTTAATAAATCCTTATAAAAACACCAATTATCATATCTAATCATTTTCCTTCTATAAAGTGCTTCTTGGGGTGAAGCCCAAAGAGGTATACCCTGTATAATTCTGCATTTATGTTTTTTTTCCAAATTTTTAGCAGAGCCTTCCTAATGCAGTGCTCGTTAAAGGTTTGGTTGCATTTCTCTTTCCCATATAGCAGATACGTGTGATAACCATAAGCTAGACCATCTCCCTCTAGTTCTAGCATCCTTTTGCCCTCTAGCATAATCCATTCCTGAACCCATAACAAACCACATGCATCATGATACAAAACTGGGTAGTGCTAGTCCTCCCCTCTCTCTTGCATCTTGTAAAATTTTTATTTTCACCCTTGGTTTTTCCCCCCTGCCAAATAAATCTTGTAATATCCTTATTCCATTCTTTGAATGGTCTTTTTGTTGAAATAATTGGTAACGTTTGGAATAGATACAGAAATCTCGGTAAAACCATCATTTTAATTGCTGCTATTCTGCCCAAAAGTGAAAGGTTTAGTTTGTTCCACTTTATCAGATCATTTTTTATCTCTTTCCATAATGTCTTATAATTGTTTTCGAATAATTTGTTTGATTTCTTTGTAATTTGGATCCCTACATATTTTACCTTCTTCTTTATCTCTATCCCTGCTATTTCTTGTAGTTTCCGTCTTCTACTAAGTCCATATTCTTGGTAACGATTGCTGATTTGCTTTTGTTGATTTTACACCCTGTAATTTCACCAAATGTCTTCAATATCTCCATCAACAAATTTGTTTTCCCAATTGGGTCCTCCAAATTAATTATTAAATCATCTGCGAATACACTAATTTTATATTTGTATTTTTTTTATTTTCACTCCTTGTATATCATTTTCGCTTTTTATTCTCCTAATCAGTAATTCTATAACTACTAGGAATAGCAAGGGAGAAAGAGGGCATCCTTGCCTAGTTCCTCTCTTAATTTCTATTTGATGTGTTTTATCTCCATTTATTGTTATTTGTGCTTTTTGACTTTCATATATTTTCTTTATCTGATTCACAAATCTCTCCCCAATGTTCATTTTTAACATAATCAGCATTAATGAACTCCAATTCACAGTGTCAAATGCAAATCGGGGAAAAAACACCCCAATTTTTTATCATTATGCCTTTCATAGTACTCTATAATATTAATAATATATCTTAAATTATCTCTAATTTGTCTCTTCGGGAGAAAACCTCTTTGGTCAATATCTATAACTTCCTTTAAACATTTTTTTAGTCTATTAGCCAGAACCTTTGCAAAAATCTTATAATCATTGTTTAGAAGTGAGATAGGTCGATAATTTTTAGGATCATCCAAATTTTCTTTACCATTTGGTATGAGAATTATATCCGCCTCTTTCCATGATTCTGGTATCCCTTCTGATTCTACCATATTTATAGTTTCCTGAAGTGTATCTAGTAATTCGTTTGCAAATACTTTATAGTATGATGCCGGGAGTCCATCTGGGCCTGGGGATTTACCTTCTTTAGCTTGTTTCAATGCTTCCATTATCTCCTCTCTGGTAATTTTTGCTTTTAAATATTCCTTTTGTTCCTCACTACATCTAGCCCAGTCTTCCTTTCCTAGAAACTTTCCCAAGTTTTCCTCATCAATTGGTTGCCCTGCATATAGGTTCTCATAAAACTTAGAAAATATTTCCTTAATTTTCCCATGCTGGGTGTATAATATATTCCCCTCTTTCATTTTTGTAATTTGACCTTTTTCTTTGACTTTCCTTAGCCTTGATGCTAATCATCTCCCCAATTTATTTGAATGTTCGAAATTGTACTGCTTCAATCTCTTTAGTTTAACCCCAATTTCTTCCACCATTCTGACTGAGAGTTGTTTTTGTAGTAATTTTATTTCTCTAATTATTTTTTGTTGTTGTTGTTGTTGTTAGGCTCTTTCTTCAATATATCTTCCCGTTCTTTCAGCTTTCCTTGCAACTCATTATTCAATCTTTTATTCCTTTGAATAATCAAATTTTGTTGAATGAAAAATCCTCTTAATACTGCTTTGCTGGTATCCCACACTATCGATATTTTGATGCCTTTATTTAAATTATCCTCAAAAATTTTTTTAAGTATCCCTCTCACCTTTTTAACAATTTCGGAATCCTTAAGTAAAGATTAATTCAGCCTCCATTTTTTTATTTTGTGTTGTTCCAATTCTACTTGAGAATTATGATCTGAAATAGCTCTGGGTAACAGTTCTATTTCTTTTATTTCTTTTAATAGTGTCTTTGTGCTTAAGAATAAATCCAACCTCGCCAATGATTTGTGCCTATCTGAATAGAATGTGTATTCTTTCTCTTGGTTGTATAAAAACCTCCACCAATCCACTAGAGTTAAACTGTCTAGCAGATTTGAAGAAAGTTTTAGGCAATTTTCCTTGATTATTTTTAATAGTTTTTTTTCCTGATTTTCTATCCAATACTGGGTCTACTACCCCGTTAAAGTCTCCCATTAGGATTATATTCTCATAGTCCAATTCTGGTAATTTTTTGTTTAATTTTGAATTAAAAGCTCCTTTGTTTTCCTGAGGGTCATATATACCTACTAATAGAATTTTCTTATCTTTCCACACAATTTCAATGCCCAACCAATTTCCGTTTTTATCTTTGAAGATTTCTTTTGATTCTAATTGATCAGCAATATAGAATATTACCCCTTTTTTCTTTTTATTTGTGGCTGCTACATATTCTTTCCCCAGTTTTTTGTTTGCAACAAGTCTTGCATCCTTAAGTTTGATGCAAGTTTCTTGCAAACAAACAATGTCGCAATTACATTTTTTAATGAATAGGAAAACTTTTTTTCCTTTTTTGAGGGGAATTTAACCCTTTAACATTCCAAGATAGGATCTTCATTCCTTGTTCTCACAGTTTTCGAGTTGATTCTATAAAGTCTATCTAATTCCCATGGGAACATTTCTGCAGGTTCATTAATGTATTCGGCCAAAATTGGAGAGAGGAATTCATAGAGATTTTCTTCTTTCCATTCTGGTAGGCCCCGTAGTTTAAAACAGCTTTCTCTCTGTTTCAGTTCCAATTTATTTAGAGCCTCATGATCCTCCAGTTGCTGTTTAGTTAGGTTATCCATATTTGCTTCCATTTGTTTAAAATTGGTTTCCATTTTGCCAACCTTGTTTATGACTTTACTCATGTCATTATTTATTTTTTCCAAGGTTTGTTTTAACTCTGAAAGTTCATTTTTAGTTTCATCTTTTATCTCTTGTTTCATTTCATTTTTAAATCTTAAATTGTCTTCTTTCAATTCCTCCCTATTTCTCCTCATTTCTTCCAATAGAATTTCTGTCTGTTCCGATGGTTTTGCAGATGTTTCTAGAGATGGCCTCCTCTGGAGTGTTGTAATGGTTTGAGACATATTCCTCCTTGTTGTTGCCATTTTATATTTTCCTTTCTCTAATATTCGGTTGACCAAATAGGATCAATATATCTAGATTCAATACGGATTTGTTGATATGTAAATTTGGTATTCTAGCTCAACAGACTGTATATAAAATGTTAGGTTACAAATGCAACCAATCTATAAACCAAAGGGGGAAAAAAACAGAGTTCAAAGGAGGAGAAGTTTTGTCCAATTATCTTACTTACAAATGTTTGTTGCATTGTTCCTCCTATCCAATGCATTCTTTTTTTCCCCTTTAAATTTGTATTTTGATATTGTTAATAATTTAATTTAAGCCTATACATTCCAAATTGAACTTGGTAAACACCAATAAGAACTCCCAATTTATAATTTAAATTCCTAATTTATAATTGAAATATTTTTTTAAAAAAATTAATTACCCTGTGGTACAGCCCTCCCAGGAATCCACAGTCTCAGGAGACCTTCCCCTTACTCTTTCTCCTTTGTTGGACCTACTTTATTGTTAAGGAGTTTACTGTCTGTAACAATGTTGCACTCAAAGGAAAGGGACAAAGGACAAAGGGAAGGGAGAAGAAAAAAAATCAGGAAGCCTTTATACACCACTATATTTGCTTATCTCAAGGTCACTTCAGCACTCCCTAGAGCTTTGTATATTTCAGGTCAGGAGATAGACAAAACAAAGGATAACAAAGAACCTATATTCCCTAGCTTTCCCAACTTAGCTAATTCACGTTTCTTACCAGAATAAACCTCAGCTAATTTCTTTAAAGCCTATATAGTATTTAATTAGGTAACCCCTAACAAATTTAATATACTAACTAGATATTATTTCAAACCTTTAACCTTCAAGCATTTAAATTAATAATTAACACAATTGAAATTCTAAGCAGCTTTGCAGTCCAGAGTTGAGATCTTCTTGGGTTATGTTAAGTTTTGAATCCAAGTTTCTAGTCCTTCAATTTTTATTACTTTTATTTGGATTGCAGTTCAATGTTACTTTGTATTTCTTCCTTTTCCAAGCCTTTGAGAAGAATATTTGGCTTTCCTAATGAGTTGCTTTTCCTAGTAATTTATTACTAATATCTTTCGCCCAGTTTCTTACTTAGGCACCAAAAAATCCCTGACCAAGCCCAAACACTGTCACAGCCACACACGGAGTGAAGCGGCGCTGGGAGGCTCAGACTCTTACCATCATCCCCGGAAACCAGCTGTAGCCGGGAGGAACCAGCTGAGCGTCCTCCACCGCCCCGCCACCTCTGCTGTAGACTGGAGTGCCGGCAGCTTCATAACACTGCCAGACAGCATCTCCTCCAGCCACACATGGAGAGAAGCGGCGCTGGGAGGCTCGGACTCTTACCATCAGCCCCGGAGACCAGCTGTAGCCGGGAGGAACCAGCTGAGCGTCCTCCACCGCCCCGCCCCCTCTGCTGTGGACTGGAGCGCCAGCAGCTTCATAACACTGCCAGACACCATCTAATCCAGCCACACACGGAGAGAAGCGGCGCTGGGAGGCTCGGACTCTTACCATCAGCCCCGGAGACCAGCTGTAGCCGGGAGGAACCAGCTGAGCATCCTCCACCACTCCACCCCCTCTGCTGTGGACTGGAGCGCCAGCAGCTTCATAACACTGCCAGACACCATCTAATCCAGCAACACATGGAGAGAAGCGGCGCTGGGAGGCTCGGACTCTTAGCATCAGCCCCGGAGACCAGCTGTAGCCGGGAGGAACCAGCTGAGCGTCCTCCACCACTCCGCCCCCTCTGCTGTGGACTGGAGCGCCGGCAGCTTAATAACGCTGCCAGACACCATCTCCGCCAGCCACATGCGGTGAGAGGTGATGCTTGGAGGTTATGGACTTACTATCTTTGCTCTAGGGGACTCATTGGAGCGAGCGTGGTGGATGAAAATTCTATGTGAATCCTTTATTTTCACCTCATCCACCTCATGGCTCTCATTTAGATAGCTGCCTCCATATACTGGGGTTATATATCAGGGGGTCTTACTTTATTCTCTGTTAGGGATTGATTTAAGCTGGGGACAGACATTCAGGTCATGTGGGGGCGGGGAAGATATGGCGGTAACAGTTTCAACAGATGTTGCAAAAGAAGGAGGGATCGATGTGTAATATCTATCCCCCCTTCAGTTGATCCTGTTTCCCAAAGTAAAATGGAGAGCAAACTCACCATTCCACTGACCCTCAACCTGCTCCTTTGCAATGACAGGTTGGTTAAGAATAAGACCCACATCATCCACGATTTACTAGTGGATGAGGCAGCCAACCTGGCTTGTTTTACTGAGACCTGGCTGGGGGATGCCAGCTCTGCAATATGGGCACAGGCTCTCCCAGCTGGGTACACAGTTAGTGAGCAGGTGAGAGAAAGTGGGCGGGAAGGTGGCATAGCCTTGGTCCATAAGAACACCTTGCCAGAAAGCCTATCCGGAAAATGACTTACATCGAGTGTATGTACCTTAGCCTGAAAACCAGGGATAGTTTGGGGATTCTGTTGGTATACCGGCCACCCCGCTGCTTAACAGACTCCCTGACCGAGCTGACCACCCTGGTTTCTGAGTTGCTGCTGGAGTCGCCCAGACTTTTGGTTCTGGGCAACTTCAACATTCCACTCGAAACCAGTTTGCAGGACCTAACTGGTGCAGCTCGGGAGTTCATGGACACCATGACAAGCATGGGCCTATCCCAATTGGTCAATGGGCCCACACATTGTGCTGGTCATACACTCGATGCGGTCTTTAGTAAGGAGCAGGATTATCCGTGCGCAGAGGTCATGAAATCCTCCGCATTGTCATGGACGGATCATTTTCTGATCAAGGCGGAATTGAAGGCTATTGTCCACACCACCGGGGGTGGCGGACCTATTAGAATGGTCCGCCCTCAAAGGCTAATGGAACCCATTGGTTTCCAGAAAGCCTTAGAGGGTTTAATGGTGAGTAATGCTGGTGATTCTGTTGAAGCTTTGGTTAACACCTGGAACACCGATCTTACCAAGGCTATTGACACAATCGCTCCCAAGCGTCCTTTCCAGCCCGCTTCAAATCGCAAGCCATGGTATACAGAAGAGCTTAGAAGGATGAAGCGGGTTGGACAACGACTGGAGTGCAAATGGTGAAAGACTCGTCTCCCATCTGACAGAACTCGCCTTAGGAAGCATCTTGACTCCTATTGGGAGGCTTTACGGGCAGCGCAGAAATCTTTCTGTTCTGCCCGTATTTTGTCTGCAGAGTCTCGCCCGGCAGCACTGTTTAGGGTGGTAGGGGACTTGACAAGGATATCGCCTTTGCCAAACCCTCTACTTAACCCAATGACAGCCTGCTGTGAGGCATTTAATACCCACTTTGCAGATAAAATCTCTTGGATAAGAGCCGACTTGGACGCCAGTGTTTTAGCAGAATCTGTAGATGAGGCCTCCAGTAACTCCGTTGATGGCATTTTACTGGATCAATTACAATCTGTGAGTACTGAGGACGTGGACAAGTTGCTTGGAAGGATGAGGAGAACAACTTGCCCTCTCGATCCTTGTCCATCGTGGTTGGTCATCCAGGGTGGGGACGTGTTGAGAGTGTTCCTTCGAGACACAATCAATGCATCCTTCAGGGAAGGCAATATACCATCTTGTCTGAAGGAGGCGGCAGTTAGGCCACTCCTAAAAAAGCCTTCCCTGGATCCCCTGGACAGAAATAACTATAGGCCAGTCTCTCTGCTACCATTCTTAAGCAAGGTTATTGAGAGGGCAGTTGCCCCCCAGCTCCAAGCTATCTTGGATGAAACCGATTATCTTGATCCATTTCAAACCGGCTTTAGGACGGGATTTGGAGTTGAGACTGCCATGGTTGCTCTGACCGATGACCTCTGCCTGAGCATTGACAGGGGTAGTGTGACCCTGCTGGTGCTCTTGGATCGCTCAGCGGCCTTTGACACTATAGATCATGCCATCCTCTTGGATCGCCTGGGAGAATTAGGAATAGGAGGCACTGCATTGCAGTGGTTCCGTTCCTTCCTCTCGGGTAGATCCCAGAGGGTGAGGCTCGGGGACAGTTGCTCTTCTAAAATAGAGCTTAATTGTAGCGTCCCGCAGGGCACCATCCTATCTCCGATGTTATTTAACATTTACATGAAGCTGCTGGGTGAGATCATTCGGAGGCATGGAGTGCGGTGTCTTCAGTATGCTGATGACACCTAGATATACTTCTCCATGACCAGATCATCGTCTCAGACTTCTGATGGCATCTCTCCTCTCAATGACTGTCTTAGAGCAGTAATGGCTTGGATGAGGAAAAACAGATTGAAGTTGAATCCAGACAAAATGGAGGTGCTCACGGTCACAGGTCCGAATCCGGGTCCGGGATTACAACCCCCAGTCCTGGATGGGGTCACACTCTCCACCAAGGACCTTGTGCACAGTCTAGGGGTACTCCTTGACTTGTCGCTTCACATGACTAGCCAGGTGAGTGCGACAGTCAGGAGTGCCTGTTATCAGCTTCGGCTGATATGCCAGCTGCGCCCATACATGGATAAGAAAGACCTGGAAACCGTGGTGCATGCACTGGTAACCTCACACCTAGATTACTGCAATGCACTCTACATGGGCCTACCCTTGTGCCTAACTCAGAAACTTCAGTTGGTGCAAAATATGGCAGCCAAATTAATCACCGGAACATCTAGGAGGGAGCACATCACACCAGTGCTTAAATCCCTCCACTGGCTGCCAATTAGTTTCTGGGCACAGTACAAGGTGTTGGTTTTGACCTTTAAAGCCCTACATGGCTTGGGTCCATATTACCTCAGGGACCGCCTCTTCCAGTATGAGCCTCCCCATGCCCTTCAGTCAGCTGGAAAGAACCTGCTTCAACAGCTGAAGACGAAGTCCACACAGACCTCACAGAGGGCATTTTCTGTTATTGCCCCTAAACTATGGAATGGCCTGCCGGACGAGATCCGTCTCAATACAACACTCACTGCTTTTAATAAAGCAGTTAAGACGGATCTCTTCCGGCAGGTCTTCCCAGAATAATCTCCTTACAGAGATGAATATTGGATTCTCTCCTCCCCAAGCTCTCCGTCGACTGTGGTATCCTATCATTGTTGTTATTTACTTATTTTATGCCAGTTTTACTCTGTTCTTAATTTTCTTCAAGTTTAATTCTGTTTTAAGGGGTGTGGGAGGGGACGTGGGTGGAGGGATTGGGATATTGGACTGTTTTTTAACTATTGTATTTTAACTGTTGTGAGCCACCCCGATTGCTATTGCAGAGGGGCGTGTTATAAATAAAAATTTATTATTATTATTAAACACCATTTTTTTCCCCTTTAGTTCTTCAATTTATTTCTATTACGGTACTTTGTTTTTCCTCTTTCCAATATTGTAAAATTTCTATCTTCCCCTTTTAGAAATTTTTTTAGTTCCTTTTGCTTCTCTTCCAAATAGTTTCTTGAATACACTCCACTGAAGTCATTGATTTGAAACAGACAATTAAAGTCTATACAGAAGCTCTTTAGCCATCTAATTGGGGAATTAATTCCTATATTTGCAACTGCAGTCACCAGCCAACAGCCTTTTCCACTCAAAATTAAGATGGATCTTATTTCAGACTTTCATCTTTAACAAGACTCTTTGTACTTTCCCTTTCCACTTTCCTTGTAACCCAGGGCTCTGGCTAGAGTGTTGCTTTCACTTAAATTTGTAAAGTGGGAGTGTAGTTGCAAGAAGAAATATTTTGGTAGCCTTGCTTTACTGAATTAATACTTTCCTTATGATGCTTTCTTCAAGAAACGAAAGGGGGGTGAAAGTGGTGGTGGCGCTTTGCCGCTTGACAATTCACCTTCAAGTGGCTGCTTGCTGCAGACGTGGCTTTCCCGATCCCACCTTGAGTTCCCTTTCCGCTCCGCTCTCTTCTCCCAGATGTTGCTTTCTATCTTCTGTCTTCTGAGCCGCGCTAGGGGGTCTCCCTCTAGGATCGCGGGCCCCTCTGAGTCCCCTTTATTGGGGGGGGCAATTTACCCGCTCCGCTCTCCTCCAAGCGGGACTAATCCCCGCGGCAAGCAATTGCTAGTCAGAGCACTCTGATCTAGTGACCAATGCGCCCGCCATACCACCAGAAGTCTGCATTATATTGGTTTTTGATAACAGCATGTGGTTTGAGCATTGGATTAGGACTCTGGAGATCAGGGTTTGAATCCCCACTTCACCATGAATCCACTGGGAGGGCCTTGGGCCACACTCTCTCAGCCTCAGATGAAAACACTGGCAAAACTACCACTGAGTAAACCTTGCTGAGAAAACTCCATGATAGGTGCCAATTAAACATGACACATTAGGGTTGCTGTAAGTTAGAAATGTACATATACAGTAGATGTAGAAAAGAGGCATATCTAGCATGAAAAGGGCCTGGGCAAAAGCTGAAAAGTGTAGATTACTGTTTCTAGAAAAAATGATTGCACATATAAGTTATAATGGACATAATGATGCTTAAGAGAGGGATCTGTGGGATCCAAGTAGTAAAGCAACATGTTTTAAAGGAGGATTTTGTACAATACAGTTAATTTATGAGGGAAGCTGTACAGAAGCAATGATGGGTAGCAAGAGATATTAAGTGTTCATCTAATTCTTATCAAAACTTTAATTTTCAGATTGATTGAAGAAAGGTGGGGAATGGAGAGATTCAACAATGGTTCTATGTTTGTAATAACGTTGACAATACAAAAGTCACGATCCAAAAGATATTGAAAGGAAGGCTACCCAATTCGAAATGGACACCCTTGATTTATTATTTTCTTTATTTCTATTTTTTCTCTAGTTGGGTTTATGGTTTTCTGAAAATATACTGACCTTTCATGTTCTAAAGAGGCTAATCCCAGTTCTAAACACTGAACAATATGTTCAAATTTTAAAAGCAAGCATTTAAAGGTTTAAAGTTAAACACTTAAACACCTATTTACTTATCATTTTCAATTAAGTAGCATGTATTCATTTTGTACACCCACTTGCTCATCCCTAACACTTCCTAAAGAAAGAAACAGATGCAAAAGTAGCCCTCCATTGCAACGTCACATATGAAGGGAAGGTTCACATATTGTGGTTATATCCATATTAGACACATACTGCTTGCTGCCCAAAGAAATTATGTTGGGAGTGTCTACTAGAAAATCAATCAGGACTAAAACAAACTCATCCTCTTTTCTTTAGCTTACACACACACACACACACACACACACACACACACACAGAGCACATATTGTTCAGAAAAGAGTTTAGAAGCAGAGTTTGCATGCTGGCTGGGCAATTCTGGAAGATGTAGTTTTTAAAAAACCTAAACATAAGATTTAATTAGTTAATATACATCTAAAGATGGGAGCCAAAGTGGCCTACAATACACGGTAAAACAAAATAGCTAAAACAATATGTGGTACAAATTATAAGAAAACATTTAACAAGCAAGTTGTTTTAAAATTCTTTAAAACAATTACAAACACATTCAGTACAAAATCTATATTTTAAAAATATCCTATCCATTTCACATCTTTCCACCTCAATTGCTTAAAGGCTGAGGACTGCTTTAATACGTTTTTTTTTTTTTTGTGCCAATGAAAAGGGAGTAGAAGGGTGGCCTGCCAAGCCACCCTTGGAAGTGAGTCCTGTACCCTAGAAACAGTTACTGAAAATCTCTTTTTTTATGTCATCACTGGATGAGTCTGTGATAGTGATGGAATGTCCTCCATTGGAGATCATAAGACAGAAGCTCATGTGGAGAAATTCAAGCTTTCAGATATTCTGGATAAAAGGTGTATATATTTTACATATAGGCCATAAACAGAATTGGAAACAGATCAGTAGCTGGTGAAGATCTTTCAACTACAAGGGGATTATGTGCTTCCTATGTATATGCTCCAGTCAGCAGTCTAGCCATAGCATTTTAGACCTGCTGAAACTTCCAAATAGTTTCCAAAGGCAGCCCAACATAGGCTGCATCTGGAGTGAAGAAATAATGCAATTTGACACTGTCATTGCTCAATGCTATGGAATTTCGGGATTTGTAGTTTTGTGAGATGTTTAGTCTTTGTCAGAGAGCTCTGGTGCCACAACAAACTACAAATCCCAGAATTCCCTATCAATGAACCATGCCAGTTAAAGTAGTGTCAAACTGCATTAAGTCTGCATTGCAGATGCACCTACAGAGTGTAGAACAGTAATGCAAACAGGATGTAATGAAGGCATGTATCAGGTCAGTTTCGGCCAGGACAGGGGAAGGAGGAGGAGGCGGCTCTCCAGGCCAGTTTCTAACAGAAAGGAGAAAGAGAAAGAGACTTTCTAGGCAGTTCTGCCAGGAAAGGAGACAGAGAAGAAGGCCAGTTCCTGCTAGGAAAGAGGAAAAAGCAGTTTCCAGACAGCCATCTTGAGTGGGTAAGTTTTTAAATTCTTTTTAAAAACACTTGGGGGGAGTGTGACTGTGACTCAGCGGGTGGGGCTTTGTTGAGTGGCATTTGCAAGTCAATAGGGGGTGGGCTAGGCAGTTAGCTCTATACAACTGCTGCCAGAGGTCAGTTTCAGGTCAGTTTCGGCCAGGACAGGGGAAGGAGGAGGAGGCGGCTCTCAAGGCCAGTTTCTAACAGAAAGGAGAAAGAGAAAGAGACTTTCTAGGCAGTTCTGCCAGGAAAGGAGACAGAGAAGAAGGCCAGTTCCTGCTAGGAAAGAGGAAAAAGCAGTTTCCAGACAGCCATCTTGAGTGGGTAAGTTTTTAAATTCTTTTTAAAAACACTTAGGGGGAGTGTGACTGTGACTAAGCGGGTGGGGCTTTGTTGAGTGGCATTTGCAAGTCAATAGGGGGTGGGCTAGGCAGTTAGCTCTATACAACTGCTGCCAGAGGTCAGTTTCAGGTCAGTTTCGGCCAGGACAGGGGAAGGAGGAGGAGGCGGCTCTCCAGGCCAGTTTCTAACAGAAAGGAGAAAGAGAAAGAGACTTTCTAGGCAGTTCTGCCAGGAAAGGAGACAGAGAAGAAGGCCAGTTCCTGCTAGGAAAGAGGAAAAAGCAGTTTCCAGACAGCCATCTTGAGTGGGTAAGTTTTTAAATTCTTTTTAAAAACACTTGGGGGGAGTGTGACTGTGACTCAGCGGGTGGGGCTTTGTTGAGTGGCATTTGCAAGTCAATAGGGGGTGGGCTAGGCAGTTAGCTCTATACAACTACTGCCAGAGAATTTTATAACCAACAGACTTAAATACTGTTAGCAAGGGATTTTCTTTGAGGAGGAAAGTCGTAGTCCACTTTCAGGTACTAATTAAGACTTAGTATGGACACTGAAGGAACTGCTGCCATCACCTGCAATACCTGTGGGATGTTTGTATTCTTACCTACAGATGTGGGGAACTACACATGCTCAAAGTGCAAGTTGGTAGCCCTGTTGGAGGACAAAGTACAGCAGCTGGAGGTGCGGGTAGCTACACTTCAACATATTAGGGAACAAGAGGCTTTCCTTGACAGAACAGAACAAACGGTCTTGGATGGGGAACACACAGAGGAAGTCGCTGGGGAAGAGAAGGTCACATCACACACACAGGAGGTAGAAAGCTGGAGGAAGGTCACACGCAGAAGTAAGGACACCAGGGATCGTACTGGGAGCTTGCGGCTACAGAATCGATTTCAAAGCTCTTACTCTTAGCAAGGAGGACGCAGAAGAGCAGCATGGACAGATTTCAGAGACAGAGCAGGGGACCCTGGCAGTTCCACCACAAGAAACAGTCGCTGCTAAGCCTCGGAGGAGGCGTGTGGTCGTGGTGGGGGACTCCTTGCTGAGGGGGACAGAAGCAGTGATTTGTGGGCCTGACAAGATGTCTCGAGAGGTGTGTTGTCTTCCTGGGGCAAAGATCCGAGATGTGACAGAGAGGCTGACAAGACTGGTCAGGCCTACCGACCAATACCCCTTCCTTTTGGTCCACATGGGAACGAACGACACAGCAAGACACAGCCTTCAGAACATCAAAAGGGATTACAAGGCTCTAGGAAAGAAGCTGAAAGAAATGGAGCCACAGATTGTCATCTCGTCTCTTCTGCCAGTTCAAGGGCATGGTCCAGGAAGAGAGAGGAAGATAGCAGATGTCAACAATTGGCTCCGCAGATGGTGTCATCGAGAACGATTTGGATTCTTGGATCATGGGCTGGCAAGGGATGGGCTGCATCTCACACCAGTTGGAAGAAATGTTTTTGCCAACGGTCTGAAGAATTTGATCAGGAGGGCTTTAAACTGAACTGTGTGGGGAAGGGATACAACATCCTGGAAGACAAAAGGACTGGAGAAAATAGTCAAACTGTCATAGAGGAAACAAGGCAAACAGTACAGGGACCCAACAGTGGGAGGCAAAAAAATGTGCACAGGCAGCAAGTAAAGGGGACACATGGTCTTAGATGTCTCTACACTAATGCACAGAGCATGGGAAATAAGCAAGATGAACTTGAACTCCTAGCACAAGAAAGCAAATATGATATAATAGGCATCACTGAAACATGGTGGGATGAGTCTCATGACTGGAATGTAGAAATAAAGGGGTATAACCTTTTCAAGAGAAACAGGACAAACAGGAAAGGAGGAGGAATAGCATTATATGTCAGGGATATTTACACCAGTGAAGAAATCCAGGACATCAATCCTGGAAGCCAAGTGGAGAGCATCTGGATAAAAATTAAAGGGGAAGGAAACAACAGGGATGTTAGTGTGGGAGTCTACTACAGACCCCCAACTCAAGCAGAAGAATTGGATGAAGCCTTTCTAGAACAGATGACCACACACTCAGAAAGGAGAAATATAGTAGTGATGGATGACTTCAACTATCCTGATATTTGCTGGAAGTCAAACTCAGCAAAATCCTCAAGGTCTAGCAAATTCCTCACTTGCCTCGAAGACAATTTCATTGTTCAAAAGGTGGAAGAGGCAACAAGGGAGTCAGCTTTTTTGGATCTGATCCTAACTAACAGGGAATACCTAGTTAATGGGGTGCAAGTGGTTGGATCCTTAGGCGGGAGTGATCATGTCCTCCTGGAGTTTATTATACAGTGGAAAGGAGAAGCCAGGCATAGTCAGACACGCATTCTAGACTTTAGGAAAGCTGATTTTACTAAACTTAGAGAAATACTGAGGGTGATCCCATGGACAGGAATACTAAAAGAGAAGGGAGTTCAAGATGGATGGGAGTTTCTCAAAAGGGAGATACTGAAGGCGCAATTTCAAACCGTGCCAACGAGGAGGAAGAATGGGAGGTGTCTCAAGAAACCAGGATGGATGACTAAGGAACTTGCAACTGAACTATGTTTTAAACAGAACATGTATAAGAAATGGAAAAATGGGGAAATCACCAAAGAGGAATTCAAACAAATAGCTAGCACGTGTAGGGGTAAAGTCAGAAAAGCTAAAGCGCAGAATGAAATCAGGCTTGCTGGAGAGGTTAAGAACAATAAAAAGGGCTTTTGGGGGTATGTCAGTAGCAAAAGGAAAAAGAAGGAAATGGTAGGGCCACTGTGTGGAGAAGATGGCAAAAAGTTAACAGGGGACAGAGAAAAGGCAGAATTACTCAACACCTTCTTTGCTTCAGTCTTCTCAGAAAAGGCAAAGGGTGCTCAACTTGAGGATAATGGAGCAGAGGACAGAATAGGAGAATTTCAGCACAGAATAAGTAAAGAGATAGTACAGAAACATCTGGTTAATCTAGATGAATATAAGTCTCCAGGACCAGATGAATTACATCCAAGGGTATTAAAAGAACTGGCAAATGTAATATCAGAACCATTGGCAATAATCTTTGCAAATTCCTGGAAAACAGGAGAGGTCCCAGTGGACTGGAGGAGGGCAAATGTTGTCCCCATCTTCAAAAAGGGGAAAAAAGAGGATCCCAACAATTATCGTCCAGTTAGTCTGACATCAATACCAGGAAAGATTCTGGAGCAGATCATTAAACAGAGAGTCTGTGAACATCTGGAAGATAATTTCATAATCACAAAAAGTCAACATGGGTTTCAGAGAAACAGGTCATGCCAGACAAATCTGATCTCTTTTTTTGATAAAATTACCAGCTTGGTAGATGAAGGGAATGCTGTGGATATAGTATATCTTGATTTCAGTAAGGCCTTTGACAAGGTTCCCTATGACATTCTTGCAAGCAAGTTGGTAAAATGTGGGCTAGACAAAGTAACTGTTACATGGATTTGTAATCGGTTAACTGGTCGAACGCAAAGGGTGCTCAACAATGGCTCCTTTTCAACTTGGAAAGAAGTGACCAGTGGGGTGCCACAGGGCTCTGTCCTGGGCCCAGTGCTATTCAATATCTTTATTAATGACTTGGATGACGGTATTGGGGGCATAGTTATCAAATTTGCAGATGACACCAAATTAGGAGGAGTAGCTAATACCCCAGAGGACAGGATCAAAATTCAAAATGACTTGAACAGACTAGAAAGTTGGGCCAAAGCTAACAAAATGAAATTCAACACAGAGAAATGTAAGGTACTGCACTTAGGGCGGAAAAACGAAAAGTACAGATATACGATGGGGGACACCTGGCTGAATGAGACTACCTGTGAAAGGGATCTAGGAATCCAGGTGGACCACAAGTTGAACATGAGTCAACAGTGCGATGCAGCAGCGAAAAAGGCCAATGCAATTTTAGGCTGCATCAGTAGAAGTATAGTGTCTAGATCAAGAGAAGTAATAATGCCACTCTATTCTGCTTTGGTCCAGCCTCACCTGGAATACTGTGTCCAGTTCTGGCCACCACAATTCAAAAAGGATGTGGAGAAACTGGAGCGTGTCCAAAGGAGGGCAACTAAAATGGTGAAGGGTCTGGAAACCAAGCCCTATGAGGAACGACTTAGGGAGCTGGGGATGTTTAGCCTGGAGAAGAGAAGGCTGAGAGGTGATATGATAGCCGTGTTTAAATATTTGAAGGGATGTCATATCGAGGAGGGAACAAGCTTGTTTTCTGCTGCTCCAGAGACTAGGACCCGAAACAATGGATGCAAGCTGCAAGAAAAGAGATTCCACCTCAACATTAGGAGGAACTTCCTGACAGTAAGGGTGGTTCGACAGTGGAACACACTCCCTCGGAGAGTGGTGGAGTCTCCTTCCTTGGAGGTCTTTAAGCAGAGGCTGGATGGCCATCTGTCGGGGATGCTTTGATTGGGAGTTCCTGCATGGCAGGGGGTTGGACTGGATGGCCCTTGTGGTCTCTTCCAACTCTATGATTCTATGATTCTACCACAGACTGATCTGAGTTCTCCAGGAACAGGTGCAGCTGGTGCACTAGTTTTAATTCTGAAAGCATACTCCTGGCCAGTGCCAAAGCCTCCTGGCTGAGTGCTGAGTCCAAGAGTATGCCCAAACTACAAACATACATTTTCATGGGGATTATAACCCCATAATCACAATTAGATTCCTATTCCCCATTTTCATTTCTATGTTCTAGTTCAGAATTATGGACTAGTCCACACAGCAAATTCTTTACATGTAACTTAGCCTAAAGGCAGGATCCAAGAGCTAACACAACTGAAGTGGCCATGTTATCCTCTGCTTCAGTCGGGTACCAGTAGCTACTTTTCTCTCCAACAGCCTTCCAGATTCTCCCATTAGAAGCAGAAGATGGTAACTTCATGGAGATTTGTGGAGGACTTTCTCATGTTCTTCATTTTTCTCCTAGTCTGTTCAAGTTCCAATACAGATGGCCTGAAAGGGGTGGCACAGAGTCTCTCCTGGGAGCTGCGAACTAGGGCCGCAGCAACCACATGCTGTAGCCCCGATCCTCCTTTTTGCCATCCCCAAAAGAGCGTAATTAATTAAGGTAATTAAGGTAAACAGATAAACTGCAATAACAGTAATAAATTTAAAATAGAACACAGGTAACAAGCAAGGAAGAAAGCAATAAACAAAAATATACAAATACAAAAATATATCATCATCATTAATATAGATTAAATTAAAAGCCCCCTGGATTGGGTACCATGTATCTTAATCAACTTCATGTAATTCTTATAAATGATTTTGATGCTTAGATCTTAACTTACTTGTGGACAAGGCAAATTTTGCAAACATAGTGGTAATATAAGTATTATTGTGCATCAAAAGGATGCAAATTTGCTCAAGGGGAGGTGGATTGGAAAGAGAGTGGAGAATATGATTAAGAAACCTTTGTCTAGGTGCCATATAGAGAGGGAATTGCAAAAGATAGTGGTGAATGTCCTCTACTTTCCCTGTCTCATGAATGCAAAAGTCTTTGGTGCACAGAAGTATTATTATATCTTTCCTTCAAGTAGGCAGATGGCATACACTGAACGCATAGGGCTGTAAATGCTTTTCTAAGTGGGGACAGGGTCAGGTTTAAAAAATATTGTTCCATTCCAAAAGATGTTTTATATAGTGGGTACCATAAAGAATATGATATTTGGGAAAGCATATGTAGGTCCCACCATATGGGAGCAAGCTGAATTTTTTCTTTAACTAGTTGTTTGACTCTGTTGGTAGAATAATTTGGAAGGTCTTCTACATTAATCTCATAATGATGGAGTATCATCCTAACAGAATCTGCCCAAGAATTATAGGAGTGAGATTGTAATTGCTCTAGGAAGCATTTTTTAGGAAGCCAAGTGTCACTCATGCTAGCCAGCTTCTGGTTCATATTTAGTGAACTATGGGGGACTGCAGACAGGTGGCTCTGGGCCACCCTGGCAAGTGGCAGATCAGGGCCATGGCAACCCCACACTGCAGCCCTGATCCTCCCTTTTGACACCCTGTAAAGAGCAGCAAAATGCCGCTTCTTTCAGGGGCGGCAAAAGGACGCCCTAAGAGCCAGTGTGTGGCTCTTCAATGCCCTTTTTGGTGCAGTGTGTCATAATAATAATAATAATAATAATAATAATAATAATACTTTTTATTTGATATCCCGCCCCTCTGAGATCAATCGGGGCGGCTTACATAATAAAATCACAATACAACATTTAAGAACTACTCCCCCCTCCCACCCCTTAAAAAGTTATTAAATCCATACAATTTAAGAACACCAAATAAAAAGAGGATATATACCTCAATATAAACATCAAGAACAATAATACAAAAAAAAAAGTGCTGGCGTCAGAATATAGAGTCTCGCTCTCAAAAAAAAAAAAAAAAAAGAAAAAAAGAAAGAAAGAAAGAAAGAAAAAAAGCCTGGTCATAATAGGGGAAACATCTCTGGAATATATTAGGGCCTTGAGCCAGTGGTTATTCTGGGAAGGCCTGCTGGAAGAGATCCGTCTTGACAGCTTTTTTAAAGCTGTCAAGTGATGTTAATTGGCAGATCTCCCCCAGCAGGCCATTCCATAGTTTGGGGCGACAACAGAAAAGGCCCTCTGGGAGGTAGTCACCAGCCTTGTTTTTTGAGGCTGTAACAAATTCCTCCCAGAAGACTGGAGAGTGCGGGGAGGATTATACGGGAGGAGGCGGTCCTTAAGATAGCCTGGACCCAAGCCATTTAGGGCTTTAAAGGTAATAACCAACACCTTGTACTGGGTTCGGAAACTAATAGGCAGCCAGTGGAGGGACCTTAATACTGAGGTAATATGGTCCCACCTAGATGTTCCAGATATTAATCTGGCCGCCATTTTTTGAACTAATTGCAGTTTCCGAACCAAGCACGAGAGTAGCCCCATGCAGAGCACATTACAGAAGTCAAGGTGTGAGGTTACCAACACGTGCACAACAGTCTCAAGATCGCCTACTTCCAGAAAAGGGCACAGCTGGCGTATCAGCCGAAGCTGATAACAGGCGCTCCTGACCGTCGCATGTGCCAGAAGGGCATCCTGACACCACGTGCCATGTGTAACAGTGCGTAGCTTCAGGACAACATTGCCGTGGGGTTGGGGCGGCAGGCATGTGGCTGCCCCGCCCCAACTGTGTCTCCAGGCTGGCCCTTTGGGCTGGTCTGCAGAGGCCCTATGAAAACAATGAAAAAAACTGCAGAAGCTAGCCTCAGCATCATTGGGAACCCAGGAAAGGGACATTCCTGATAGCTCAGACCAACATATATTTGTATACTCTACTTTCTAATCTATGTAAGTGTGTAATTTGGTGCCTTTTCTGTAATTGTATATTGTGGACCTGTGAATTCTAAAGTAAGCAATTAAGTCTGGTGAGTTCTGTGAAATGCAGATCAGTTTGTTAAGTGAGTTCCAGCTGTTACGATAAGTGGTTTTGATTGGATTTTGATATCAAGATCTCTTTGGATCTCTATCAGAAGCCCTAGGCTGGAAAGGGCCTCCATCGCTATGGGCTCGAGGCGAGCACATCACGTAGGCACTAAGGTGAATCTGCATTTACAAGCCATTTGCAGATCAAAAGGCCAGGCTTAGGAGCTGCAATGCAGGACATTCACAACTGAAAAGATTTATGAGCCAGTCAGGATGTGTCCTTAAGGTGAGGAAAAGTAAAAAACCTACATCCCATCTCCCCTCTTCTGGAAATTGTCCACTTCAAAGCATAGCAATCGGAATCCTTTGATGTTCAATAGCAACTCTTCGCTTCTAGGATTTAAATACTCCCCAAAATCTCAGGGAAAGGGGGGGTCTGGATAGATTTCATGATGGTCCTGTACCATCCATGATCTCTAGCTAGAGTCTCCAGCTCTACCTACTGTTCTTTTCGGTTGAGTCTATTCATCGTTGGAGCAACATCTTTGCAGGTAATTATCACCATTAGAAAGCCTTGTGTTCCTATCCAAGCTAACTACTTTACTCCTCAGTTCTTGTGTGTGTGCATGTATGTTAGGGTGTCTTTGTATGCTTGAATCCTCAAATAAAGCTTTGTTTCCATATCAGTCTCTTCTCTAGCCACCTCCGTAAACATAGGATAAAAGATCCCATAGAAGACTTGGACTTTAGCAATTCCCCAGGTTCAGAGTTTTCTCATTACACAGCATAACCCTATGTAAGGTTACTCAGCAAATGTTTCATTTGTTTTTCATTGTGTTCAATGGTATTTACCCCCAGTAAGTGTTGATGAGAATGCAGACCAACTGAGTTTTATCAAGGTCAAAAAACTTATTTAAGAACCTGAACGGATAGTCAGTTTCATCTGGCTTCCAGCCTGCTTGGGGGTACACATGCCATGCCACGCCCCCAAACCAGACAGAAGCCTGGCTGGCAATTACTGCTTGGGGGTGTAGTGCTTAGATGCCACTTTCCCCCAGAGCTGTATTTTTAGAAGGAAAAGATGGCTCTTTGGGAGAAGTGGTGGCTTTTTTCTGCCCCTCAAAAGGAACTGATCTTATCTGCTCCTTTTTGGGATGGAACCTGGATGGATTGGGGCCGGGCATCTGTTTGCCTAGCCCCGATCCAGCCTAAAAAGGGTGGCTCTAAGCTGCCCCTGTTGGGCTGCCTGTATCCCCCCCCCCTTAGTTATCTCTTCTATTATACATTATGTACTACTACTTTTTCTTTGGTCATTTCCTCCTGTTATTCTTCTTTATGCTGTTATCTTAGGATTCCTGAGAGAAAGTGTCTTAAGATCATTCTTTCTTCTCCAAGGATACGCTCATCTGGGGATGTAAAACTTCACTTATTTCACTCTTGCATACAAGAATAGAAGGTATAAAAATGCATCTCCCTGTTAGATATGTTTATGATAAATTTTGCACATTTTATTATGACTATTTGCATTTTGTCCCTTTTCTATGAAAATTGTACAAATTGAGAGGTTTTGTTTAAATGCAAAACAAAAATTCATCAAACTTGTTTTGTGGAGGTGGACTTTTTTGGATAAGGTGTCTCAAAATGTCAAGATGAGACACGTGAAAAGGTTTCCAGATATTCTTTATATCCTTATCATCACCCCATTCAAGATCTCCTTGCAAGTTCCAAGTGTTCAAACAACATGGCATAAGTTCTTTTCAACTGTTAATACTTCATTGTATTAGAACCAGGGACTGGGCTGTTGTCTGGCAGAGGAAGCAATCTGCAGTGGTAAGACATTGTTTGTACTGGCTGCTGTAAATGATTCTTCTTCACACAGGAGCAGGCACTTCCAAACAAAGGCTGAAAAAATGACTATTTTTAATCCCAGTTCTCAGGAACAGGCAGCACACAATTCTCTTCTCTTTCCAAATCTTAGCTTTTGAAGTAAAGATTGAAAAACAGTTTTTATATCCTTCCAAGTAAAGATCTTGGAATATAACTTTCACAATTCTTGTCTAATTTGTGGGCAACAGAGCTTAAGAAATCTGCGAGAGAACCACAGCTTATTGAAATAATTAGTGGATACATCAAGCAAAATGCTAACTGTACAGTGTGACCGATGTATAATATATCTGAACAAATCTTTGTTTTTCAACTATCACGTCTGGATAAAATTATTTATGAAGAACATTGCCTTTACTCATGTACTGTATAATACATCAAGATTCCCCCCCCCCCCAATATCTCTGAATCATCTTATAAATATGTCTAAAAGTATATGTGGGAGTAGATGTTATTAAGATGTATCATTAAGCACCTGATGTAGTGATGGTCCTTTCAAAAGATTTGTTGGATTTGAAACTGATCTCCCATATAAATGCTCTTACTTTAAATTACTATGAATGATAAACATTTGTCTTAGTGATGCCTCAGTTAGTGAATGGTAAGAAACATTAGGTTTTAAAAAACAATACATTTGTGTTGAGGCAAACATGAAAACTTCTTATCCAGGAACAAGGCATGTGTACCATCTCTGATACCTTGGATAAAAATATGATGACTAGGATAGCAAGATATACCAGTTCAATTGTCATTGGTGTTCTATCTCCATATTTAACATGGGATGCCTTTGAAATTTACAAATAGCACTGATGAACTCTAATAATGCAATCCCATACATTTCTATGCAGAAATAAAAGCCACTTAATTTAATGTGCTTTAATTCTGGGTATATGGGCATAGGATGGTAGCCTAAATATCAAATATAATTTGCCACAATAAATGCCTATTTTCTTTCTGTCTTTCTGTAATTTATGTTTGGCTGTATCTGCTTTGTTAATGGACTTCATTTAATTAAGACATTAAGACTGCATTCTTATACACATTTACATGGGAGTAATTCCCAGTGAATTCAGTAGAGTTTATATCTAGGTGAATATGCTTAGTATTGTACTGCCAAACAAGCCCTGTTCTATTGCATGTGTTTTTGATTAGCTATATCTCTGTACTTTTGCTGCTAAACTAGGTATGGAAAGCTATACAGTTACCATCTACATACCTATACTTACATCATTTATCATTTCTATATAATTTCTGTATGAATAACTTTTTATCTATATGCCTATCTACCACTATAATTTCTATCCTTTATCAACTATATATCATTTCTTTATCAATATTATTGATTATATATCCTCTCTCTCTACACCAGCTCTATATCTATATACATATCTACATATCAGCTTTCTATAAGTAAGATCCAATACACTTCTAATGTACCAAAATATATTCCAGCATAATTACATTGAATCCCAAAGCTGCACAGCCAATTGTACAATTGGGTCCATGGCTTTGAGTTCATTTGTTTAACAATTGATTCAGTTCCAAACCTATTAAGTCAAAAGTGTGAAAAGGGGGCAAGGTATGTGGTTGCAAAATTATTGGCTGCACGAGGAATCACATTTACATAACCTCTGAAACAAAGTAACCCCTTCCACAACCATTTTTGTATTAGTGTATTACTCCAACAGGATTCCAGCCTAGGGCCTTGAGCAGAAAGGGCAAAAGGAGCAGCCAGAGGCCACTCCCACCCCAGTCATTCTTCATTTGGCACAGGGCCATGGCAACCAGATGCCAAGATCCCAAGGCTGGCCACCACCACAGTCCTTTTATGCACTCTTTTTTGCACCAGGTTTGGGCTGCTTTAGGTGGCAATGGTTTTGGCCTGATTCAGGGGCACGCATCTGAATGCCATGTCCCCTGACTGGCATGGAGGCAGCACTTTTGGACCATCTGTTTTGGGTCTATATCTCTGTGTTTGTCTCTGATCTATCGACAACATCTATCTATATCTCAAACCATTATGGCATTATCTATATCTCAAACCATTATGAAAAGTAATCGTACATGAGGATGAAAGGTGTAATGACCTCACCCTCTCTATCTTATTGATTTGGAAAGCAATGTTTCAAAAAGACAAGTTTTTTCCTACATGTGGAAAACCTCATTTACTTGCTATCTGAATTGTGTGAAGAGCCTCACTGGATCACAAAGGCTCTCTTCTTCAGAAGGGTACTCTGCACAAGAGGAAAATATCAGGCATGCATGAGGGTGGGACACTACAATACTCCACCTCATACCTTATCTACTTTTCATAAACCTGAATAGAACTGAGAGAGAGAGAGAGAGAGAGAGAGAGAGAGAGAGAGAAGGCAGCCATTATTTCAAAGGTTCTACTCTAATCATGACTATGTTTTGATCTAATCCAGGGTAGCCATTAAACATTCCCCTCTCACCCCCTCTGTGTGTAGTAAAAATGCAGTTGCATATGCTAAAAGATGTCTCATCCTGAAATAGTAGAGTGAGCTCCCCACATTTGCTCACAAGTAAAATCAGTAGTGGGAGTTTTGTTGTTAACTGTCCTCGAGTTGATCTCAACCCATGGTGACCCTATGGATGAGATATCTGCAAGACCCTCTGTCCTCCATTGATCTGCTTAATTCCTGCAAACCCTTACCCATGACCTCCTTAATAGAGTCCATCCATCTAGCATGTGGCCTTCTTCTCTTCCTACTTCCCTCCACCTTTCCCAGCATTATTGTCTTTTCCAAAGAGTCCTCCCTTCTCATGATGTGTCTGAAGTACGACAACCTCAGTTTGGTCATTTTGGCTTCCATGGAGGTTTCTGGCTTGATCTGTTCTAGGACCCACTTGTTTGTCCTTTTGGCTGTCCATGGGATCCTCAGCACGCTTCTCCAGCACCACATCTCAAATAAATTTTCTTCCTATCATCTTTCTTAACTGTCCAGCTCTCACATCCATACATGGTACCACATAATTAACATGCTTTATTTTAGTCTGCATTTTTATCCCATGTTTTTATTGGATCACCATTTCAAATTTAGAGTCTTCTGACTCTGAAATTGTTATGGTATGAAAAATTAAAGTTAACTTTGTGCCTTTGAATGGGAACTTTTAGCTACCTAATAAATACATCTTGGAAAAGAAAAGAAAAGAAATTTCTTAACAGGCAGGAACAACAATGAAACAATAGTAGGCTTACTACAACCTTGTGCTGAGCATCAAACACACTTCTATTGTTTCTATTTTCTGCCAGGGTATATTTTAAAAGGGAGCAAACAGGTTAGGCAGGACTGTAATGCCATTTTGAGCTAAGTTTGGCTTATTGAATGTTTGGATTCAATATTCTCTTTTCTCCATAGAAGGCTAGAGACTAAATAAATATAATAAGAACAAACATCATAATAACTGTTTCATCAACCCATATTGCATACTTTCCTCTTTATTTCTGCCCACATTTGTTAATAAAAATAATTTCTCCACTTGTTAGTGTGTTAATTATATTAGTACAGTATGTTTGTGCAGTATTGCCACATAGTGAGAGCTGGACTGATATCATATGTGTCTGTTTAAGAAACTGTTTTCAAAATTATTCAGTTAAGCATTGCAAAATTAATGTTCTGAGAATGGAAGATTACAGGCACAAAAATATCAAAAACACCTGCAGCAAGTGACTGATGTCAACTTACATCTCACTGGTATTGTCTAATAAAAGTGACATATGATGTGATGCCTTTTACTAAACATTATTTGAAATATGAAGATTAGCAAGGCATATCAGTATCAGCAGTGACACATCCTCTCTATGGTTCAGAGACTGGAAGCAGTGACCTACAAGTAACAAAGTTAGCTGTAATCAGAAGTGTGTGCTTGCATTTGGTAACAAGAATATAATGAAGCTATCTTTCAAAAGTAACATGACTCGCAAAAATTAATTCATTTTTTTGGTGCAGTGAATAAATATTTCCAGTTATATTTTAAGATTACTTTCAAATGGAGATTCTGGGAAATTGTAGGAATTTCCCAGATTCTATGCCATTATTTTAATAATCTTAACCACCAGAATTGTAGCTATAACAGAGAGAGTGGGGGTGAGATAAAGACATTCCCTTCTCAGTAAAAAAAAATGCCTATTCCAATGAAATTCACCTTCAGTCTCAAAACTTTTAACACTGTAGTAACTTCAGTTGACCATTTAGAAATACAATTTAGGCATCAAAAGAAAAGAGCAGGCAAAATGAGTCAGAAAATGAGAACACAACAAATATAAGCAATCTAAGTGTGAATGATTTTGAATCGTTCATTGTGCATTGCTGGAAATGTGGGAACTACTGGAAAATTTCATTGGTGGGGCACAATTCTTATTTTAGGAGCCAATGTCCCCATTTTGCCCTTGTATATCAATTTCTCTGCTAAAAATATTGACACGTGAATTATTTTCTTACACATTGTCAAGAAAAATGTATAACTTGAGAAACACTGTAATAGGTAATAGGGATAAAAAGTAGCTTTCTGGTATTATCTAGTTTCAGAGCTCTTCCCATGTGAGTGGAGATCAATAAATCCTCCATTTTGATTTAAGTTTTGTCTTGGAAAGCTGAGAACCAGATGAGAATATTAGTCTACGTACCCATCTCTTACAATCCCCATATTAGTATGCAAAGGGTTCATTTATCACTTTTGAGATTAACTGAAAGAAAGAAGCTGGTAGCATGAACTTTCGTAGCCTTGAGTCTACTTCCTCAGATGCATGGAGGCTTTTAATTCAATCTCCATATTAGTTCTTAATGACAATGTTTGTCCACTCCTTGTACTAATGGAGCTGCAAGTGTTTGCTTCTGCAATTTTTTTTGAGACTGGTAACATCTCCAGATGCAGGAGGAAGAATAATCAAAAGTTTGTTATGATTTCACTTTGCCACTTTTTCAATCAATCCACAGGCATCTCAGTTCTGAAGTATTTTTATCTTGGGATTTCTGTTAAAGATTTTTGTGCAATTCTGCAAACATGTTTCTTTAGTTCTTGCCTTATTGCTTTATTAATGGTTTTCCAGTAACTTGTCTTGTGCTAAAAGGCAGAACCGAGTCAAAGGGCATAAAAAGGAAAGTGTTAAACAAGTTGCTGCACAATGTCACATCCACGATCATCAACACCAACCCATACAGCCATTAGGACAAGCTTCTAAAACTCTCACTGTTTTGTGTATCCAGCTGTCTGCATATGAGGGTTACTGAGCTGTTTCTTGATGATTTTGAAAGATAAAATAGATCAAATTTTGAACAGAGTTAAATGTATAGTGACATGCAAGTCTTTTCAAGAGCAAGACAGCATAATTCTTAACCTCAAACAATGAAATTCCTTGAGAGGCCCTGCACTAAAATATGAAAAGTAAGCTGACCATTGAGAAAACTCAAGTGTCCACAGAAATTAAATTCAGTTGTCCAGTATTTCATAAGTGCAAAAATAAAAGCTGAAGACTGAAAAATCCCAAGTATCTCAAGTATCATAGGTAAATGCAGATACCAACATGTCTAGGAGGTGTGCATAGGTTCCTGATTCACATGCTTCCTCTATGATAATTCATTTATTGATTAGATAGCCATATTTGCATATATAGTTATTTTATAGAGCTTCTCTTACCTTCTTCAATTATAAAGTTGAGATTCCAGAAGCATCAATTCATTTAATCCAAATGGGTTGGGGGGGGGACCTGGGTTTTTTCCTTTCAATAATAATAATAATAATAATAATAATAATAATAATAATAATTTTTATTTCTATACTGCCCTATGGCGAACCAATCTAGGTGGTTTGCAACAATTAAAAGAACAACAAAGATAAAACAGTATATTCCCTCCCCCCCTTAAAACATTATTAAATCAGATATCAATTAAAACAATAACAGATTCATTAAATATAAAATTTAAATACAAACTGATAAAAACAAACAAACAAACAAACAAACAAACAAAAAACACCCCACCACTTCCATTTCTTGGGGGTATAGAGGCACTGTAAAGGGGGAGCATAGGAGAGACCCTGAGGCTGGGATATTTAGTCTGGAAAGGCCTGCCGGAAAAGATCCATTTTGACAGCTTTTTTATAACTGTCCAGAGATATTAACTGACGGATCTGATCCAGCAGGCCGTTCCAGAGTCTGGGGGCAACAACATAAAAAGCCCTCTGGGAGGTAGCCGAGAGCCTCGATTTTTGAGGCTCCAGCAAGTTCCTCCCAGAGGACCGGAGTGCGCGGGGACGATTATATGGGAGGAGGCGGTCCCTGATATAGCTTGGACCCAAGCCATTTAGGGCTTTAAAGGTAATAACCAAAACCTTGAACTGGGCCCGGAAACCAATAGGCAGCCAGTGGAGGGACCTCAAAACCAGAGTGATGTGGTCTCTCCTAGATGGTCCAGATACAAGCCTGGCTGCCATATTTTGAACCAGCTATAGTTTCCGAATCAAGCACAAGGGTAGCCCCATGTAGAGCGCATTACAGAAGTCCAGGCGTGAGGTTACCAGCGCGTGCACAACTGTCTCGAGATCCCTTACTTCCAGAAAAGGGTGCAGCTGGCGTATCAGCCGAAGCTGATAACAGGCGCTCCTGACTGTCGCATTTACCTGATTTGTCATCAGGAGCGACGAGTCAAGGAGCACCCCCAGACTGCGAACATAGTCCCTGGAGGAGAGTGTGATCCCATCCAGGACTGGAGGTTGCAACCCAATTCTTGGTTTCGGGGACGATACCGTGATCACCTCCGTCTTGTCTGGATTCAGTTTCAATCTGTTTTTCCTCATCCAGCCCATTACTGCCCGAAGACATTCATTGAGAGAAGAGACGCCATTGGAATTCAAGGCCGACGAATGAGACACGGAGAAATAGATTTGGGTGTCATCAGCGTACTGATAACACCCAGCACCATAACTCCGTATAGTCTCACCCAGCGGCTTCATATAGATGTTAAATAACATCGGGGACAAGATAGCTCCCTGAGGGACCCCACAAGTGAGCTCCCTCTTACTGGAGCAACTGCCCCCGAGCAGCACCCTCTGGGACCTTCCCGAGAGGAAGGACCGGAACCACTGCAAAGCAGTGCCCCCGATACCTAACCCCTTCAAGTGGCCCAAGAGGATGCCGTGGTCTATTGTGTCAAAAGCCGCTGAGAAGACCAACAGGGTCACACTACCCCTGTCGATGTTCAGATGCAGATCGTCAGTCAAGGCAACCATGGCAGTCTCAACGCCAAAGCCTGTCCTGAAGCCGGTTTGAAATGGGTCTAGATAATCTGTTTCATCCAAGACAGCTTGGAGCTGAAGTGCAACCGCCCTCTCGATTACCTTGCTCAGAAATGGCAACAGAGAAACAGGCCTGTAATTACTCATATCCAGGGGGTCCGGGGAAAGTTTTTTCAGAAGTGGCCTAACAGCTGCTTCCTTTAAAAAAGATGGAAGATGTCCTTCCATGAAGGATACATTGATGATATCCGTGAGGAATCTCCTCAATGCATCCCCCCTCTGGACGGCCAGCCATGATGGGCAAGGGTCAAGAGAGCAGGTTGTTTTCCTCACCTTACCAAGCAGCTTGTCCACGTCCTCGGTACTCACAGACTGGAGCTGATCCAGTATATCTACACTGGCAGAGTCGCTGGACACCTTGCCTATAGTCTCTGCTTCAACAGTGGCATCTAAGTTGGCTCTTATCTGAGAGATTTTATCTGCAAAGAAGTTGTTAAATGCATCACAGCAGGTCGTTGTTGGGTCAAGTAAGGGATTTGGCACAGGGGGCACCTGTGTCAGCTCCCTCACCACCCTAAACAGCTCTGCTGCATGGGACTCTGCAGACGCAATACGTGCAGAGGAGAAAGCTCTCTTCGCCGCACGTATTGCCTCCCGATAGGAACAAAGAAATTTCCTATGGCGAGTTCTGTCAGATAGGAGTGGAGTCTTCTGCCACCTGCTTTCTAGTCGTTGTCCAAACCGATTCATTCTCTTAAGTTCTGGTGTAAACCATGGCCTTCGATTTGAAGCGGGATGGCAAGGACGCTTGGGAGCGATCGTGTCGATTGCCCTGTAAGATCGGTGTTCCAGGTGTTAACCAGAGCATCGACAGGGTCACCGGCATTCCCAGCGATTAAACCCTCTAAGGCTTTTTGGAATCCAATTGGCTCCATTAACCTTCAAGGGCGGACCATTCTAATAGGTCCACAACTCCCGGTGGGGCAGAGATTGGCTCTCAGTTCCATCTTGACCAGGAAATGATCCATCCATGACAATGCGGAGGTACTTAGAACCTCCGCCCACGGATATACCTGTTCCGTACTGAAGACCGCATCGAGTGTATGACCTGCACAATGTGTGGGCCCATTGACCAGTTGGGATAGGCCCATGTTTGTCATTGTCTCCATGAACTCCTGAGCCACGCCTGTTAAGGTAGTCTCGAGCGGAATGTTGAAGTCTCCCAAAACTAAAAGTCTGGGATACTCCAACAGCAGCTCAGAGACCAACTGCGTAGGCTCAGTCAGGGAGTCTGCTAGACAACGGGGTGGCCAGTAGACTAGCAAAATCCCCAAACTATCCCTCGTCTTTAGGCTAAGGTACATACACTCGAAGTGGACCGTGTTCCGGACAGGTATCCTGGTCAAGATCAGGTGGTTCTTATGAACCAGAGCCACTCCGCCCCCCCGCCCACTTCCCCTCACCTGCTCACTAACAGAGTACCCGGCTGGGAGGGCCTGCGCCCAGATGACTGTGCATCTTATGTTGATATAGCAGCCTTTGCAGGAAATATACACTTTCAAAGAACTCCTTAGACACTCTTGAACTTTGAAGGCCATCTCAACCAGTAACCACCCCACCGTGTCATCATGGTGTGTACTTTTTAGTCTTTGACTTTTTTCTGGAAATAATTTTAAAAAACAGTGAAAAAACAGAAGTACTTCTAAGCTAACTAAGGGCCGATGCATCCAGGCCTAAAGGGGTGGCACAGAGCTGCCCCAGGAGCGTTGGATTGGGGCCATGACAACCACATGCCATGGCCCCAATCCTCCTTTTGGAGGCAGCAAAAGGTCACCCTTTCAAACATGGTGGTGGCTTTTTTGTGCCCTTTTGGCGCAGTATATGCACACACTGCACCAAGAGAGCATCCTGATGCTGCACGCCATGTGAATGGGCTCGTGGCACCAGGACAGGGTTGGAGTGGAGTCAGTGCAGCTGGCGTGTGGCTGCCCCACCCCACCTCCACCCCCAGGCTGGCCCTTTAGACCAGTCTGCAAAGCCCCTAAATATGAATGAAAACTTCAGAAAAGGAGATGGCAGAAATAAATATGAAAAAGTGGCAGTGCACATTCATTGGTCATCGGATATGAAGACATGTCCTCTTAGAAATTAGAAATAAACAAGAATAAGAGAGAAGGACTGCCTGAACAGTTTTCACAAGAGAGGCAAGTTCCCCAGTTACTTGTTTTGAGACCAATGGTGTTACTAGGGTTGGCATCACCCAGTAGGGTAACTCATGGTGTCACCCTCCCCACACTGACCTCCTCCCATATCACACCATACAGAATCGTAAAAAACAACAAAACAAAACAAAACAAAAAAAAACCTTTGATAAGTTTGTCTAGTCATGTCCAACTGTAGAGGACCTCTCCATTACTAAGCCGAGGTAGCTAATGTTGTCAAATATGACTCCATGGTCATGTTCAAAGATATAGCCATGTTAGTCTGTAGAATCAGTATGTAGAGAGATCTTGTAGTACCTTTCAGACTAACTAATGCTGCCAACGTCTTTCTTTAGTTAGTCTCAAAGGTGCTACAAGATCTCTTTACATCCATGGTCATGTGGCCAGCATAACTGCATGGAAAGCTGTTACCTTCCCACCAAAGTGGTACCTATATATCTACTTGCACTTTTACATGCTTTCGAACTGCTAGGTTGGCAGAAGCTGGGACTAGTGACGGGAGCTCACTCTGTCATGTGGCACTTGGGTCTCGAGCTGCCAACCTCACAATTGTCAGTCAGCGTCTTAACCCCTGAGCCATTGCATCCCACAGAATCCTTAATAATGTATTTTGTACTGAAGTTGCTCATAAATTGTAGTTCATGTATATCACTGAATGTAGTGGCAAAAGTTGTGACATGAACAACTAGTAAAATTAAAATTATACCTTTAAATTACAATATCATGCCATTTACAATATTATGTAATTTGGCATGTGATTGGTGCCAATACTAGACTAATTTTGGCACAAAGTTAAAACTTAGCTTTTTATTAAAATCCTTGGACCAAATTGATTTTATGCAGGCTGCATATGTTTTATAGTTATATTATTCAAGATTGTTTTAATTGGTTTTAAATTGTCTATTTTTAACTGAGAAACTATTGAATATATATTTTAATTTTTTTAAACTTGTAATTATTTATTGTATTAAGATGGCTGCCTTTGTATGCCATCCTGAGGTCTTCCGATAATAGGTAGGATATTAATATTTCAAAAACTAAATTAATAAATATTCTATACAGTCATTCCTTTGCCTATATGAATTGGCTGAAGAAATGGAAATAAATAAGTTGCCATTAAAAGAACTCCATCTATATATATTCTATGCATATCTGAAAACAAAAAAGCTAAACTAAACTAAATGATCATAATAAAATATTCTATAGCTTAGTTTTGCAGTTGCTGCCATATAAGAAAATTATCAGTGCAGCTGTCACATCCAGAATAATTTTATCAGGAGAGAATTACAAAGACCACATGGAGAGAAAACATTGTGGAGCCATATTGTCTTCAGCGGGCTTCTTTCAGTAGTTTTAATGGTGTAGTGCTGGTGTTCCTTTTGCACCATCAGAGTGTATATAGGAATAATTTCCCTCAAAGCAATGCAAAATGCTGAAGCTATGAAAGCAGCATTCAGTGGCACTGCTAACAGCTTTATTTTAAAAAAGCATATGGGAGGACATAGACAACAACCATTATATTTGAGGGAAAGAATCAGACAGATTCTGTTCATCAGCAGTTATGGAGTCTTTAACAAGCACAAGTGAATAGGGCTTCAGGCACTCTTCTCCATGAAGGGTAGGAGAAAGAATCAACAGATTTAGCAGCTTCTTAACTCCACACTGTGGAATTTGATCTGTATTGACAGAAGGAAAAGTGCCACCTATTGAATTGCAAATCACACTTTCTGCATAATTCCCTATTAAACCAATTTACTGCATGAAATTTGATCAGATCTCTATCTATATTTGGAAGAAATTCTGTTACATATTGAATTCAATAATTTGGCTTCTATACTCTTGTTGGTCTGATACAAACATATAAAATGAACATCAATGCCCAAAACACACATGGGAAACTGTGATGCTCCAAAATTGTTGGACTCTGATTCTCATTAGGCCCAGCTAGAAGATCAATGCTCTGACATGATGACAATTTTATTTCTACATCTGGACAATTGCATGTTACCTACCCCTGGCCTAAGGCTTCCGTAGCCCCCTTTACTTCAAGGGATATTACAGGGCACAGGTAAATATGAACAGCTTTGAGTAGATGTATGGAATGTGTATCCTAAGGGTATCATGTAGCCATCAAAAATCATATGCTCCCATTCCCACTCCTGTGGAGGGGGATCCCAAAACTCCATGAAAGAGCTCAATTGCTGATCCTAGATGCCCTTGGGAGTGGCAGACTTTCTCAAAACAACTACCAAGCCTTCACTGAAACCTCAAAACTGGAGCAATGACCTTGGAAATCACAAAAGTAGTGGTGACAGCCTATAAAGTTCTATACAGTTCAGACCCAGGTTTATTCTTATGTAAAAACATTCCTGTGTTTTGAGATCTTCTGGGGAGGCCCCATTCTTTGTTCTACCACCATCACAGGTACTTTTGATAGGCTGCTTCCAGGGTCTGGTACTTCCTTCCCAGAGATACTAGACTGGCACCCTCCTTACTCTCTGTTTTGCAAGCAGGTCTTTGCAAATTAATTTTTCTGGAGAAGCACCATGTAGTATAATGTGCTGGGCTTTATTCATTGTTCATTGTTTTGTTTTAACTGTTTTCAAAATTTATGATGGTTTGATTGCTTTTTACCTTTGGTATGCTGTTATTTTTAACTATTTTTTAACTGTTATAAGCCTCCTTGAGTCTCAAACTGGGGGAAAGACAAGATGATGATAATTGATTCATTTCTAGTTGTGAAATCATTTGGGGCTGATTTCAGAATGTGTTGGCCTCCTTTGGAAAAACAGGGATTAAAATTCACCTCCAAGCTAACCACAGTTGTCAATACATAACACAGAAGGACAGTGTGTAATTTGTACACTACAAGAGGAACAGTAGCCTTTCAGGGACACTATAATACTCCTCAAATATCTTAAGTGCTATTACACAGGGAAAAAACAACAACAAATCCTTGCTCCCTGCTGTCCCAGAAGGCAGGACTAAATCTAATCAAAGCTTTGAAAAATTATTTTTTTAGGCTACACCTCAATCCAGTGGCCATATTGGCTGGGAAATCCTTGAGTTGCACTCCAGATAAACAAGTTTGTGAGCCTCTGGATCTAATTAATTTAGTAGTCAGAGGATAGATTTCTGTTGAACCTCAGAATAAACCTTTTGATGATAACTACAGTTCAAAAATGTCAACAATTAGCTAGAGGGGTGGTGGGCCTTCCGTGGGACAGAGGTAGAGAATAGATAGAGATTTTAGTGATGCTGTGGCTGGTGGTTTTGATATGCTGCATCAAGCAGTAGGTTGGACTCATAGAATCATATAGTTGGAAGAGACCACAAGGGCCATCCAATCCAACCCCTTGCCATGCAGGAACTCATAATCATAGCATCCCTGACAGATGGCCATCCAGCCTTTGTTTAAAGACCTCCAATGAAGGAGACTCCACCACATTCTGAGAGCGTATGTTCCATTGTCAAATAGCTCTTACTGTTAGGAACTGCCTCCTAATGAGGATGTGCAATCTCTTTTCCTGTAGCTTTCATTTGTTTTTCTGAATTCTGTTCTCTGGAGCAGCAGAAAACAAGCTAGCTCCTTCCTCAATATGACATCCCTTCAAATATTTAAAGAGGGCTATCATATCCCCTCTTAACCATCTCTTCTCCAGGTTAAACATGAGTCGTTCCTCATAGGGCATGGTTTCCAGACCCTTCACCATTTTAGTTGCCCTCCTCTGGACCCACTCCAGTTTTTCAACATCCTTTCTGAATTGTGGTGCCCAGAACTGGACATAGTATTCCAGGTTGGATCAAAGCAGAATACAGTGGCACTATTACCTTCCTTGATCTAGATACTATGCTTCTATTAATGCAGCTTAAAATTGCATTGGCCTTTTTAGCTGCTGCATCACACTGTTGACTCATGTTCTAGGACTCCTAGATCCCTTTCACATGTAGTCTCATTAAGCCAGGTGTCCCCCATCTTATATCTATGCATTTCATTTTCATCCAGACTTGATAATATCCTAAAAGTTTCTCTCCAGCTGTGTGTGTCTGTTGATTGAAAATCCAGCCCTGAACCTGTCCAGACCTGTATGGACAGAATTGTTGGAGAGACTGAACAGAAAACATTAAAAAGGAAAGAGTCAGGCCAAAGACGAAACTGTTACTGTTTTTATTATGTTATTCATTGTTTAATTGTTGTTTTAATTTGTAATGTGATTTAATAACTTTTTAAGGTGGGGAGAGGAATATACTGTTTTACTTGGTATGATGTTTTAACATTGTTAACTGCCCTGATTGGGTTACCAAAGGGTGGTATATAAATAAATTTTATTATTATTATTACTATTATTATTATTATTATTATTATTATTATTAGAACCTCTGCAGAAATGTGCAATAGCTGGCCTTAAATACTCAGAAGCTCCCACCATTCTGTTCTCTTTGTTGTAAATGGTTGCTGCTGATACAAGCCAAGATTTTTTTTTATTTCTTTAGTTTATTTTCACCTATTACATCCCTGAGGTGAATCGTGTACTAGAAATGTAATATCCAAAGACTGTAGATTGGCTTCTGTTGCTTCTCCCACAGAAACAGAGAAATAACTCAGCCAGGTGGTATCACAAGTTAGCAAATACAAATTCCTTGAAGTTTATTACTTTTCTGAGTCTTTGCTCTTGTTCCTGAACAGCAGAACACTTGCTTGTGACAGCCTGACAACTTCAGCAGCCACTCTAAAAATAGTGATGGGTGAAGTGAATGAACATGATGTGTTGTAATGCATTCCTTCATTTTGTCACTCCATTAAAGAGGGAAGCAGAGCCATATTTGCATTAAGTGTCTGCTCTGAGAAATGTAGAAAGGAACCCTCTGAATTTGAAAGCTGTCAAAACAATGGTTTGTTGAAGTGAAAAGTCTTTTGATTTAGATATATTTCACTAACAATTTTAAGTGATAAAGTCCCTCCCCTCCGCTTCAGCGTCTTCTAGTTTTAAATGCCTTGTCATTTGGACTTTAAGTATTCCATCTCACTTTTTGCTTGAAAGAATGAGATTAGAGGCAGCATAGATGCAATTGGTCACCAATAATAAAAGATCTAAGTTATTTAGCTAGATCAGAAGTGGTGAACCATGCCACTATGAAACATTTAAACTTCTCCTCCAATAGTTCCTTACTATTGGTAATGGTGACAAAGATCTCCAGAACTATTCTGGAAGGCCAAAGTGTTCCCACTCTATGAGAGACCAATGAGCAAACCTATATAAATAAGAAATGCACTTTGCTTGAAGAGGTGGAGAGTTTCTTCTTTTGTTTCCTCCTACAGTAATCCACAAAATTATTCAATTGAACTGGCCTGCTCCAGTATTTGTTATTTGTTTTTGTTATTTTAACAATAATATCTTCTAGAGACAATGCTGGTTTAAAGATATAGGGGGGTTGCAGACTGCCAGAAATAGTGTGAATTCAGTCCACTTTTAGGGTTAGGGTTAGAGTTAGGGAACCATGGGAACTGTATTTTATTGTGGCATCAGAGTTGTCTGACAGAGAAGGCTCAATGTCTCAGAAAAATAACAGTTCCCATGATTCCCTAGCACTAACCCTAACCCTAAAAGTGGACTGAATTCACACTATTTCTGGCAGTCTGCAACCCCCCGTAGATGCCCCTTGTTTAGATGTAGGAAGAGGCAGACTCTTGGTGTAGTCCTTGATACCCTTTCCCTTTATTTAGGTCAGGGGTAGGCAACCTTTCCCCTTTAAGGGCCGAGGGACTTCAGCTCCCAGAAGCCTCAGCCATGTTGGCCAATAGTCCCATGTTGACCAATAGCTCCTGAGATTCTGGGAGCTGAAGTCCCTCGGCCCTTAAAGGGGAAAGGTTGCCTACCCCTGATTTAGGTATTCTGCCACTAAATCCATTAGCTCTTTAGTGAGAGATGGTTCAGCTGGAGAAGCAAGGTCATATCCCAACTTTTAAAATCAATCTGTGGAAATTTTCTCCAACTGTGCCATTGTGCCACCAGCTGAGATTAAATCTTTGCAGTCACCTACGTAATTTTAGTTCTTTCTGAATGTGTGTGTATGTGCCTTCAAGTCACCTATCTACTTATGGTGATCCCATGAATTTTATAGGGTTTTCTTAGGCAAGGAGTCCCCAGAGGTAGTCATGCCAGTTTCCTCCTCTGAAATACAGCCTACAGCACCTGAGATTCTTTGGCAGTCAGAGCTGACCCTACTTAGCTTCCAATATTAGATAGGAAGCTATGAAGCAACTAGATAAGATCCTGAAGTGTAGAGATATATCATTAAATACTAAAGTTAGGATTGTCCATGACATCATATTTCCCATCTCTATGTATGTTTGTGAGAGTTGGACAGTGAAGAAAGCTGACAAGAAGAAAATCAATTCCTTTGAGATGTGGTGCTGGAAAAGTGTTCTGAGGATACTGTGAACTATTAAAAAGACCAATGAATGGTGCTAGAGCAGATCAGGCCTGAACTCTCCCTGGAACCAAAGATGACTAAACTGAGGTTTTAGTATTCTGGCTATTCCCTTGATCACACTCCTTCAGGTTGTAGTAAAGTCTCCTTCTTTGGAAGTCTTTAAACAGATGCTGGATGGCCATCTGTTGGGGGTGATTTAATTGTGTAGGGGTTGGACTTGATGACCCTTGAGGTCTCTTCCAACTCACTAGAAAGGACTCACTAGAAAAGAATATAATGCTTAGTAAAGTGGAGGGCAATAGGAAAAGAGGAAGACTAAGGGGGGAAGCACACCAGGGCGTCGGGGATGCCCTGGGACGGAGCGCCGCGGGACAGCAGCCTCTGCACCGTGGCGCTCCGGCGGCGTCCCTGAAAGGAGTGCAAAAATAGCACTCCTTTCAGAAATGAGGGAAAGTGTGCCCTAAACACGTAGGGCACACTTTCCCTGACTTTTCCTCCGCAGCGTGTCCAGATGCTGCGGCGGGAGGTTGCCCCCAGAGCGCCGGCCGTGCGGAGGGCCGGCTGCTCTGAGGGCAACCTCGGGAAGAGGAAGGGGCGCCGCTCGTGTGGCTGCCCCTCCTCTTCCCTGCCTCCAAGACGACTGTATTAGTCGTCTGCCGAGGCCCTAAATTCCAGATGGATACTCAACCAAAGAAACCACAACCATGAATCTGCATGAACTTGTAGGGTGATTGAGGAAAGGTTGACTTTCAGGTCACTCATTCATAGGGATCATCATGTTTCAAATTCAACTCAAAGGCAATTAACACCAAACAACAATTGTCTAGAGTCTTCATTCTAGGATGTGTGGGTAATTGTTATTTATTTCTTATGTACATATTCATTTGATTCTTAGTTGCAAACCTTTGATCCTAGTCCAATTGGTCCATACAGTTGCTTTTATGTAACTTTTTTGTTGTTGAGTTCTATTTGTCTGTCCATTCACCCATCTATATATATCTGAAGAGCCCTGGTGGTGCAGTGGTTAAATGCCTGAACTGCAGCCACTCACTCACAAACCATAAGTTGAGAGTTCAGTACCAACCAAGAGCTCAGGCTTGACTCAGGTTTGCATCCTTCCAAGGTCACTAAAATGAATATCCAGTTTGTTGGGGGCAATTAGCTTACACATTATAAACCACTTAGGGAGTGCTTAAGTGCACTGATAAACAGTATTGAAATGTACTTGCTATTGCTATCTGGGCCTTTACAGACTGCCAGAAATAGTGCAGCTTGAGGCCACTTTAACTGTCCTGGCTCAGTGCTAGGGAATCATGGGAATTGTATTTTTTTTTTCTAGGACATCGAGCCTTCTCTGTCAGAGAGCTCTGGTGCCACAATAAACTACAGTTCCCATGATTCCTTAACACTGAGCCAGGACAGTTAAAGTGGCCTCAAGCTGCACTATTTCTGGCAGTCTCTAAAGGCCCATCTGTTTTTGTGCATTTGGGGGAGCCTTTTCTCTGGTTTGGTTAGAGAATATAACATGGTCTCTTTAATAAAGTTCATCCATCTAGCATGTGGCCTTCCTCTCTTTCGTCTTCCCTCCATCTTTTCTAACATTATTGTCTTTTCCAATGATTTATGCCTTCTTACGATGTGTCCAAAGTACGACAGCCTAGAAATGGTGCAAATTGAGGCCATTTTAACTGTCCTGGCTCAATGCTAGGGAATCATGGGAATTGTATTTTTTTTCTGGGACATTGAGTCTTCTCTGCCAGAGAGCTCTGGTGCCACAATAAACTACAGTTCCCATGATTCCTTAGCACTGAGCCAGGACAGTTAAAGTGGCCTCAATTTGCACTATGGGTTGATCTGCTCTAGGACCCATTTATTTGTCCTTTTGGTTGTCTATGGAATCCTCAGCACTCTTCTCCAGCACCACATCTGAAATCTGTTATTTTCCTCCTATTTTCTTTCTTGACTGTCCAGCTCTCACATCAATACATGGTAATAGGGAATACAATGGCTTGTATGATTCTGACTTTTGTGCTGAATTGTATGTCTTTGCATTTTAGAATCTTTTCTAGTTCTTTCATGGCTGCCCTCCCCATTCTTAATCTTCTTCTGATTTCCTGGCAGCAGTCCCTGTTCAGTGTTTGATCCCAGATATGAGAACTCTTTTACTATTTCTATTTCCTCATTGTCTAGTTTGAATGTGTGTTCTCTGTGGTCATTATTTTTGTTTTCTTTATGGTTCAACAGTATGCCTGCCTTTGCAATTTCTTCTTTGATCTTCCTTAGTAGTTGTTCCAGGCCTGTGAGGTTCTCAGATAGTATTATGATGTCGTCAGCATATCTCAGATTATTGACATTTCTTCCTCCTATTTTCACTCCTCCCTCTTCCATGTCCAAGCCTGCTTTCCTTGCAATATGGTTGAATAGGTACAGTGATAGGAGGCGGCCTTGTTTGTCTCCTTTGCCAAATGGGAACCATTCCGTTTCTCTGTGTTTGGTTTTCACAGTAGCCTCTTGTCCTGAGTATAGATTCCTCATTAGGACTATCAAATGTGTTGACACTCCCATGTCTTTAAGGGCGTTCCATAGCCTTTCATGATCTATGCAGTTAAAGGCTTTGCTATAGTCTATAAAACACATGCTGATTTTCTTTTGGAACTCTCTGCTGTGCTCCATTAGCCATCGTATATTTGCAATGTGATCTCTGGTGCCTCTTCCTTTTCTGAACTCTGCTTGGACCTTTGGAGTCTATGTTGCAGAATTTTAAGTATGATTTTGCTTGCGTGGGACATTAATGCTATGGTTCTATAATTGCTGCAGTCTCTTGTGTCTCCATTTTTGTGGATGGGGATGTATATTGATTGCTTCCAATCTGTTGGTCATTGTTTTGTTTTCCATATTTGTTGACATATGTTGGTTAGCACTAGAGTTGATTCTGTCAGTGGGGATTGTAATAGTTTTATTGGAATATCATCTGTTCCCAGAGTCTTGCTTTTTGCCATTCCTTTTATTGCAGCCTCAGTTTTTAGAATTTGAAGTTCATCTTCATATGGTTCTTCGCTCCATGTGTCCATCATTTTGTCATCTCTTTTGTATAGTTCTTCTGTGTATTGCATCCAATGTCTTTTTATTCCATCCTGGTCTTGAATTATGTTTTATCTTTGTGCACTAACCATTGTACTGTTGAGTTTACGTTTCTTAGTTTATTACTCTCTCCTTTTTGTTTGGTTTCTCTTCTTTCTTTTATTGCTTGTGGCATTTTATCTGTCATCCCTGGTTTCTTCACTTTCCTTTTGTCTCTTGGAAGTATCTTCATGCATTCTTCTTTTATTAGATCCCTGGCTTCAAACCAAAGCTCTTCCAGTTCACGATCTATTATACTTAGTACTGCAAATCTGTTGCTTATATTGTCAATGAATTCTGTGGAAATGTTGTTTAAATCATATTTTGGTATGATGACTGGTTTTGTTCTCTTCTTGAGTTTTACTTTTATTTTTGAAATTAGTAGTTTGTGATCTGTGCCACAATCAGCACCTGATCTAGTCTTGGCCACCAGTATGGAGCTTTACCATCTTTTAATTCCCATTATGTAATCTATTTGGTTTTTGTGTTTGCCATCTGGTGATGTCCCTGTGTACAACCTTTGTTCTGGATATATGAAAAATGTGTTTGCAATGAATAGGTTGTTGGCTTCACAAAAATCTATCAGACACTCACCTGCTTCATTCCTTTTGCCTAGTCCAAATCTTCCTACTGTTTTTGATTCTTCTTTACTTCCAACTTTTGCATTCCAATCTCCAACTATCAGCTTGACATCCTGTGTTGGTGTGTTGTCAGTTTCTTCCTATAAATAAATTATATTCTTCCTCTTCCTATAAATAAAATATTATTATTATTATTATTATTATTATTATTACTGTACTCCCTCGTAAAATTTGTCAATTTCTTCTTGTTTTGCCTCAGTGGTTGGTGCATATACACCATGAATTATGGTGATATTCATAGGTTTCCTGTGGAGTCTTATTGAGATGAATTGGTCTAATTTTGTATTGTATCCTTTGACTGCTTTTGCAACATCTTTTCTTAGTATGAAAGCCACCACATTTCTTCTTGTCTTTTCATTTGCTGAGTAGAACACTGTATGGTTGTCTGATTCAAAGTGGCCCATTCCTGTTCATTTTAACTCACTCACCCCCAGTATTGCTATGTTCATGTGTTGCATTTCCATTTCCACTATATCTAGCTTACCTTGGCTCATGCTCCCCACATTCTATGTCCCTATTTTATGTGTGCTGCCCAGTAGTTGTTTCCTTATGTCATTCTCCCTCCCCTCATTATTGTTGAATTGATTATTTTCCTACCCTTCCCCCTCCTCCTTCCTTTTCCCTTCCCCCCTCATGTCCCTCTTTATTTAATAATAATAATAATAATAATAATAATAATAATAATAATAATAAAATTTATTTATACCCTGCCCTATGGTAGACCAATCTGGGTGGCTTACAATTTAAAACAAACCATCCACAACATACAATGCAGCATACCCCCTTCCCCCCCTTAAAACAGTATTAAATCAAGCAATATAAAACAACAAGTCAATTTTAAAATTTAAAATTAAATTAAGATTTAAAATTATAAAATGCAAGAATTAACCCTCCTATCCCAAAAGTCCAAGCCTGGTCAACATTCCTCCCATCAAATTGATGGGGCCATGTGAGGAGCGTTTCCAAGGTGGGATGTCTAATCTGGTGTAACTAATCTGGGAAGGCCTGCCGGAAGAGATCCGTCTTGACAGCCTTTTTAAAGCTGTCTAAAGATGTTAATAGACGGATCTCATCCGGCAGGCCGTTCCAAAGCTTAGGGGTGACAACAGAGAATGCCCCCCAGGAGGTAGCCACAAGCCTCGATTTCTGAGGCTGTAGCAGTTTCCTCCCGGAGGACCGAAGAGCACGGGGAGGACTATACAGGAGCAGGCAGTCCCTGAGATAGCTTGGACCCAAGCCATTTAGGGCTTTAAAGGTAATAACCAACACCTTGTACCTGGCCCGGAAGCTGATAGGCAGCCAGTGGAGGGACCTCAGAACCGGAGTAATATGGTCCCTCCGAGATGTTCCTGAAACAAGCCTGGCTGCCATGTTCTGTACCAGCTGTAATTTCCGAACCAGGCACAAGGGTAGCCCCATATAGAGTGCATTGCAGAAGTCAAGGCGTGAGGTTACCAACGCGTGCACAACAGTCTCGAGATCCCTTACTTCCAGAAAAGGGCGCAGCTGGCGTATCAGCCGAAGCTGATAACAGGCACTCCTGACTGTCGCATTTACCTGATTCACTATCAGGAGCGACGAGTCAAGGAGCACCCCCAGACTGCGAACACAGTCACTGGAGGAGAGTGTGACCCCATCCAGGACTGGAGGTTGCAACCCAATTCTTGGTTTCAGGGCCGCTACCGTGAGCACCTCCGTCTTGTCTGGATTCAGCTTCAATCTGTTTTTCCTCATCCAGCCCATTACCGCCCCAAGACATTCATTGAGAGAGGAGATGCCAATGGAATTCGAGGCCGACGAACGATATATGGAGAAATAGATTTGGATGTCATCAGCGTACTGATAACACCCAGCACCATAACTCCGAATTATCTCACCCAGCGGCTTCATATAGATGTTAAACAACATCGGGGACAAAATAGCTCCCTGACGGACCCCACAAGTGAGGTCTCTCTTACTGGAGCTACAGTCCCCGAGCAGCACCCTCTGGGACCGACCCGAGAGGAAGGACCAGAACCACTGCAAAGCAGTGCCACCGATACCTAACCCCCTCAGGCGGCCCAGGAGGATGCCATGATCTATTGTATCAAAAGCCGCTGAGAGGTCTAGGAGTACCAACAGGGTCACACTACCCCTGTCGATGCTCAGATGCAGATCGTCGGTCAAGGCAACCATGGCAGTCTCAACCCCAAATCCTGTCCTGAAGCCAGTTTGAAATGGGTCTAAAGAATCGGTTTCATCCAAGACTGCCTGGAGCTGAAGAGCGACTGCCCTCTCAATCACCTTGCTCAAAAATGGCAGCAATGACACAGGCCTATAGTTCTTCATGTCCAGGGGGTCCAGGGAAGGCTTTTTCAGAAGCGGCTTAACCGCCGCTTCCTTTAAACATGATGGAACATGTCCTTCCCTGAAGGACGCATTGATGATATCCATGAGGAGTCTCATCAATGCATCCCCCCCTGGATGGCCAGCCAAGATGGGCAAGGGTCGAGAAGGCAAGTCGTCTTCCTCACTTTACCAAGCAGCTTGTCCATGTCCTCGGTACTCACAGATTGCCACTGATCCAGTAAAACTACATCGGCGGAGTCAGTGGACACCTCGCCTATGTACTCTGTCCCAGTAGTTGCTTCAAGGTCGGCTCTTATCTGAGAGATTTTATCTGCCAAGTAGTTGTTAAATGCAGGCCGTCGTCGGGTTAAGCAAGGGATTGGGCACAGGGGGCACCTGCGTCATCTCCCTCACCATCCTAAACAGATCTGCTGGACGAGACTCTGCAGATGCAATGCGTGCAGAGGAAAAAGCTTTCCTTGCTACACGCAGTGCCTCCCGATAGGAACAAATAAAGTTCCTATGGCGAGTTCTGTCAGATAAGAGTTGAGTTTTCCGCCACTTGCACTCTAGCCGTTGTCCATACCACTTCATCCTCCTAAGCTCAGGTGTAAACCATGGCTTACGATTAGGAGCGGGATGGCAAGGGCGCTTGGGAGCAATCGTGTCGATGGCCCTGGTAAGATCACTATTCCAAGTGTCAACCAGAGCCTCGACAGGGTCACTGGCATTCCCAACCATTAATCCCTCTAAGGCTTTCCGGAATCCAATTGGCTCCATCAGCCTACGAGGGCAGACCATTCTAATAGGTCCAGCACCCCCGGCGGGGCAGGTACTGGCTCTGAGTTCCAACTTGACCAGGAAATGATCCATCCATGACAATGCGGAGGTATTCACAACCTTCGCCCACGGATATTCCTGTTCCGTACTAAAGACCGCATCGAGGGTATGACCTTCACAATGTGTGGGCCCGTTGACCAACTGGGATAGGCCCATGTTTGTCATGGAATCCATGAACTCCCGATCTGCACCTGTTAGGCTGGTCTCAAGCGGAATGTTGAAGTCTCCCAGAACCAGAAGTCTGGGAAATTCCAGCAAGAGCTCAGAGACCAGCTGTGTCAGCTCGGTCAGAGAGTCTGCTAGACAACAGGGTGGCCGGTAGACTAGCAAAATCCCCAATCTATCCCTGGTCTTCAGGCTGAGGTACATACACTCGATGTGGACCGTGTTCTGGATAGGTATCCTGGTCAAGGTCAAAGTGCTCTTATGAACTAGAGCCACACCGCCCCCCCGCCCACTTCCCCTCACCTGCTCACTAACAGAGTACCCGGCTGGGAGGGCCTGTGCCCAGATAGCAGCACTTTCCTCTCCCAGCCAGGTCTCCATAAAACAAGCCAGGTCGGCATCCTCATCCAGGAGGAGATCCTGGATGATATGTGTCTTATTTTTCACCGACCTGGCATTGCAAAGGAGCAGAGTGAGGCTCTGTGGAATGGAAGGTCTACTCCCCAAGCCATTCTGGGAAACAGAGGGGACTGAAGGCAGGATAGCTACTAAACAGCGATCCCGCCTTCTTTTGTAACATTTGTCCGCTCTGTAACCGCCATATCTCCCTTTCCCCAACACTACCTATTTCAGTCTCTCATCTATCTCCTGGCCCTTGTTTGATTTTCTTTTTTTTAATTTAAATTATTATTAAACACATATTAAATGTATAGTACATGCATAACATACACTACATCACAATAGAACATGTCTCACATACTACAAAACAATACCACACCCATACACCTCAAACATAACTAACATACATTAATAAATATACCTATAATATTACTTATAAAAATAAATCTTCCATATAAACGTTATTTTTTAGGTCTACTGAATATATATATAAATATATATATTTCAAAATTTGTTATCTCAATGATTCTTCCAGCAGTGTGTCTCTTCAGATCTTATATTTAGAATCTTTCCTTTACTTTTAATTTGTTACAATGTCTCTATCTTCTTTCATTTTATTTAAACATGACCATTCATCTTTTTGATCTTTACCTCTTAATTTTGCGGTTAGGCTATCCATATTAGCAGCTTCTCTAAGTTTAATCAACCACTCATCTTTAGTCGGTATTCTGTTCATCTTCCAATATTGTGCAAATAAAATTCTTGCAGTTGTAAACATATATAATATTTTTTTAGTATGATGTTTCCTAATATTTTCATCTAACTTATTTATCATGTTCAACAAAATAACTCTAGGGTCGAGTTTTATGTTTATCTTGAGTATTCCATTTATATTATTTATTATCATTGTCCAGAAGCACTTGGCCTCCTGGCAACGCCACCACATATGTGTGTAATCTCCACCTTGTTTCTGGCATTTCCAACATTGATTGTTTCCTGTTTTATATAATTTATTAAGTTTCACAGGAGTCATATGATTTTCCTTGTCTGTCCTCTCTATTTTCTCCAGGGCTGAGATGGTTTGTGCTGGGGCTGAGATGGATTCATGTGTCTGGCTTTTTCCTTCCTCTTCCTCCCAGCTGTTTCTCCTCTCCTCCCTCTGGAAGGGGGGGGGGCTGAGATGGACTCATGTGGCCAGGAGGGGATTGGATAGAGTCTCTCCCATCTCTCCTTGCAGCTTCAGATGGTAGAAGGGGATTGGATAGAGTCCCTCCCACCTCTCCTTGCAGCTTCAGATGGTAGGAGGGGATCGGACTTTTGCTTTAACTTCACAAGCTCTGTGAGATGTTATTTTGCTTATTGTTTAGTGCATATCAGCTATCAGCATTTGGCAGATTCCTGGATAAGACTCAGAGACCCAGATGATGATGATGATTCCTCCTCCTCCTCCCCCCAACTTTTTGTGTCTTGGAGGGGAAGAATGGTAACATAAGAATATAAATTAATGTGTGCATGAAAACATACACACTAAACAAACAAAATATTTTTATTCCTGTACTATGTCAGGGGGGTTACAACATCTGAATGTAGATGAAAAAGGAATCACAAGGGTAAAAAGTTTGAGAACCACTGGTATAGCCCATACCTATCCTAGCAAAGTGAAAGGAATTATGATAGAATGTCCTCTGGCATTGGCAGGTGGAGAAGAGGAGCCAGCAAGCAAGGAGGAAAAAATGCAGAAAACAAGGATATCTGAGTAAGTTGAACACAGTTTGTAGGCCCACTAAACAGTGATGACTGAATAGTGTTGGGAAGTTGACAATTTATTCATAAGCTTTGCTTACATCTCTTCTAATGCTCTAAGGAATTCTGTAAAACTTATATCAATGCTCAACCTTTATTCATTGTAGCTTTCAAAAGAAATATCCTGCCAGAAGGCTAAATGAGCTGGTTTGATATGGATGGTATGCAGGTTCCTTCCAGGGCCTGTCACCTGTCTTTCCTGCCTATGGCCTGACATCTTATTTTGACAGATTTCCAATATTCTGACCTGCTAGAATTCTCCTATTTGATGTTCTGCCTTGTTCTATTCCTCCTGTCATGCAAATTGATGTTACCCCAGTGGCCTTGGAATACTGTAATTAGAGAACAGACAGCAGCCGTGAATCTGGAGGGGGAGCAGAGGAAAAGACATGGTTCTGTATATAGGATAGATGGGTAGTGGCCTAGAATGTAAGGGTGATAAGAAAGCATAGACACCTGGAGATTGAAATAGACATCATAATGCTACAACAGTTTAGAAAAGCAAATACTAATTTCTAATCCTTAGAACCAAAATTAAAAATAGGGATTTAAATTCAACATTAACAATAGTAATGTCCAACTGAAGAATTTGAACTGAGAGCACAAGTTGCGCTACTAATCTGTAACTGTTATATTGTCCAGTATAAATGTATAAAGGCAATGACAGGAAAAGCAAAACCAGGAGTAGAAACGTTTCCAACAGCAGGTTGAAAAGAGGAAATGATATAGCAGTTTATAAGTTCAGGACTATTTTAACAGTTTTGCACCAGCAAGGTATATTATACTGATACATTAACTGAGGTTGCCACCAGATTTATGTAGGTGTAACCATACTAAAAAATTACAGCAATTTGTTACGATTTCAACTGCTATGGTTCCATCCTTATGGAATCTTGTAATATGTAATTGTGTGAGACACTTAGAATTCTTTGCCAGACAGCTTCTAGTGGTGTAGTTAGGGGGATGGGTTCAAGCTCCCTAACAGAGAATTTCATATATCACCAAACAACAAATTCCAGGATCCTGTAGGGTGGAGCCATAGCAGTTAAAGTATTATCAAACTACTGTAATTGTACAACGTATTTATGCCCATAAAGTAACATTTCAAGATGAACATGATCTTTCAAGATCTTTGAAGTGAGGAAAAATATTTTTTGATAAGACACTTCTCATAGTGGAAGCAGTCTGAACACATAATACAGTTGTTCCTCCACTTTTGAGGACTTGAAGTCTGTGACCCTCTCCTGTTCACAGGTGGGAAATGGAGGGACATAAAATGGGGTCCATGCTTGTGGGCACACTCCCCCATTCAAGCCTATGGGGCTTGAATATTTGTGGTATTCCATTTTGGCGGGGGTGGGGTTTGGAATGAATCCCCCACAGAGGGGCAACTGTATTAACCTTTTCACCCAGTTTTTTTTTCTATAGCTCTATCCCATTGCACCAGGTGTGAGCTAGAGCAAAACATGGATACAAAAGAATGGGAAAATATTTTTATAATATTAAGGTTATATGTCCAATGATACATTGTGTATATTAGCCCAATGACACATTGGGTATATAAGTAAAATCATGAAAACACCCTGGTTTGGGGTTGTGAGTGTGTTTGTGTGAGTATTTGTGATAAAGATAAAGTAAACATTTCTCAAAAGATCTTTGAGAAGAATCTTTGACAAAAATCTGCCATTTTTGGTCACATTTCCCTAGAAAAAGCAACCCAGTTTGCAGCTTCCCCCACTCTCAAATGTTCTTCATCTGTGTGTGACAGAGGGAAGCAACCACCATTTCCTCCACATAATACCTTGAAATGACATTAGACTCAGGTCATTATGTAGTAGTAGTAGTAGTAGTAGTAGTAGTAATTATCCAAAAGTTACTATGAGAAGAGCATAGCGCAGAGAGGTGTGGGTAAGAGGGAGGGCAGAAGAGAGTGTAAGGGTCTATCAATGGCACAAACAGCCCCAGTCACGGTATTATGGAGACATCTGAAAATAGCTGCCCTCAAACCAGTATGTTCCTATTGTCTTTAACTAATAGGATTGCATCAAGGACAAGACTCATGTGGGAAGACTCCTTGAGGAGCTGTTAGGGAATATTTTTACTCTGCTGAAATTTAGCAAAATTCTCCCCCTGTCCAAGTACTCTACCCACAAATACCATGCAGACTTCTGAAAGGAACTTTATACACAGGTCTTGGTATTGTAGTTGTTTCTGCCATGTTTTTCCTGTGAGAAATTTCTCACAGTCAAAGAGCTGTAATGAACACAACTAGTTAGATTTTCAATAGGCAAATAGATTCCAATCCCTGAAATTTGCCACTTGGGGCCATGGCAATGGGGCCAGAATTAGAAACAGAACATCAAACTGGATTATTCCCAGCATTGATATCTAGTCAGATACATGTAGACATACACTTTATACAGAAAAACATGGAAAGATGGTGATAAGTTTTTTTGACACTGGTTGTTGTTAGCTGCCCTTGAGTCAGTTCTGACTCATGGCGACCCTGTGGATGAGACAACTCCAAGAATGCCTATCTTCGATTGCCTTGCCTAGATCCTGCAAGCCCTTTCCCATAACCACCACCCCCGCCATCAACTCTATCCCTCTGATCTGTGGTCTTCCTCCCTTTCTTCTACCCTCTGTCTTTCCTAGCATTATTTTTTTTCTAGTGATCCGTGCCTTTTCATTATGTGGCCAAAGTTCAATAGTCTCAACTTGATCATCTTTGCTTCCAAGGAGATCCCTAGTCTGACCTGTTCAAGAACCCATTTGTTTGTCTTCTTGGCTGTCCATGGTATCCTACATACTCTTCTCCAGCACTACATTTCAAATAAGTTGATTTTCTTTCTGTCTGCTTCCTTCACTGTCCAGCTCTCGCATCCGTACATGGTAATTGGGAATACAATGGCCTGGACCATTCTGACTTTAGTGCTCAGTTGTATGTCTTTGCTCTTCAGTATCTTTTCCAGTTCTTTCATAGCTTGCTGCAGTCTTTTGTATCTCCTTTCTTGTGAATTGGTATGTATATCAAGCATTCCCAGACTGTTGGTCACTGCTTTGTTTTCCATATTTGTTGGTATATTTCAATGAGCACTGAAGTTGCATCTGTTTGTAGGCACTGCAGTTGTTCAATTGGGATATCATCTGTTCCCAGTGATTTATTTTTCCCCACTTCCTTTATTGCAGATTTCACGTCATTTCTTAGAATTTGGGGTCCATCTTCATATGGCTCCTCATTCCAAATATCATTCATTCCCTCATCTCTTTTGTATAACTCTTCTGTGTATTGCTTTCAGTGTCATTTTATTTCTTCTTGTTTATTTCTTTCTTGTTCTTCTTGTATTATGTTCTTTTTTTCTCCATAGAGCATCCCTGCCCTCAGTTTGAATTTGGCTTTAATGTCTCAGATTTTTTGATAGAGGTCTCTCGTTCTTTCCCTTATTGTTGTTGTCTTCTATTTCTCCTTATCCTGCGTGTCAGATGTTGGACAGTTGTGTTCATATTGCTGGCTTTGTTCCTATCTCCCTTCACTTTTGTTTTTCTTCTTTCTTTTATTGCATGCAGTGTTTCATCTGTCATCCATTGTTATCTTTCTTTTTGGCCACTGTTAGTGTTTTCCTGCATTCATCCTTAATTGTGTTTTTGACTTCTGTCCACAGTTCTTCAGGCTCCCATTCAATTATACTCAATATTTCAAATCTGTTTCTTACATTGTCCTTGAATTCATCTGGAATGTTATTCAGGTCATATTTTGGCATAATGATGGTTTTTGTTTTCTTCTTCAGTTTAACTCTGATTTTTGTTATGAGAAGTTTGTGGTCTGTGCCACAATCAGCTCCTGGTCTGGATATGGCCACAAGGATAGAGTTTCTCCATCTTCTACTTCCAATTATGTAGTCTATCTGGTTTTTGTGTTTACTATCTGGTGATGTCCAGGAGCATAGTCTCCTATCTGGTTGTACGAAGCAGGTATTTGCAATGAAAAGATGATTGGCTTCACAGAATTCTATCAGACACTCTCCTGCTTTATTTCTTGTTTTTAATCCAAATATTTCTATTGTTTTTTATTCTTCTTTATTGCCAACTTTAGCATTCAAGTTTCCAATGATTAGTTTGAAATCTTGTGATGGTATGTTGTCAATTTCTTCCTGGACTGCATCATAGAATCTCTCAACTTCCTCTACATCTGCACCTGTGGTTGGTGCATAAACCTGGATTATTGTGATGTTTATAGGTTTACCCTGAAGCCTTATTGATAATATATGGTCTGACTTTGTATCCTTTGAGTGCTCTAGCTATATCTTTCCTTAGTATGAAAGCCCCCCCCCCCATTTCTTCTTGTTTTTCATTTTCTGAATATTACTGTATGGTTGTTTGAGTCAAAGTGACCCATTCCTGTCCGTTTCAACTCACTCACTCCAGTATTGCTATATTCATGTGTTCCATTTCCTTCTTTAGTATGTCTAGTTTTCCCTGGCTCATGCTTCTCACATTCCATATTCCAATTCCATGTGTCGTATTGCTTCTAACTATGCTTGTCTCATTGGTCATGTTTTCTGTCTGGTCTTCCCTTTCTAGTTGTTGTTTTTTGAGCTGTCTCACCTGAAGGGTTTGCTTGGTGAAATGGTCTTGCAAGGAGGGATACCTTTTGACTCCTTTCACACAGTGCTGACAAGTCTCAGTTATGGTGACATTATTGTCGTCTCTTGAAAGGTGACTTCAGTGTCACCCACCACTATTGCTGCAGTCTAGTAACTGTTCCTATATTTTATGCCTGTTATTCCCTCCTTCAATTCTCTTTTCTCTTTCATTTTTACACTCCTAGATGTTTTTTTCCCACCTTCCCACCTTCCTGCCTCCCACTTTGTCCCCATCAATGGAATCAGTGGTCTTCTGGTCTTCTTGTTGGGGAGAGCCCTAGTGTTCCTGGGCTGTGGCAGTTAAGCCTCCCTCTTTGTCCGCTACTCTTTTGGTCTCAGGGGGAGGAGTGGCTTTAATGTACCTTGGCTTGCAAGCCTGCTTCTTTGTCCCTCTGGATGGCATCCCTCTTGTGATCTCAGAGGGGGAGGGAAGGCTCTGATGTACCTTGCCTCCCAAGCCTGCTTCTTTGTCCCTCTGGATGGCAGCCCCCTTCTGGTCTCTGGGTGGGAGGGGAGGCTCTGATGTACCTGGTCTCCTAAGCCTACTTCTTTGTCCCTCTGGATGGCAGTCCCCCTGTTATCTCGGGGGGGGGGGGGAAGGGAGGCTCTGATATACCTGGTCTTGCAAGCCTGCTTCTTTGTCCCTTTGGATGGCAGCCCTCTTGGTACCAGACACTGGTAGTTTATCATAATTCAGAATTCCACGAATGTCCACTAACCAGACAACTTTAGTACATGTTAAAGTATATAAAATATATATGACAAGAAACAAATGTTAACATTCAGTCTAATATAAAACAGAAACCTGATGTTTCCTTGCAGATATGTGCCAAGCCAAGCATTAAATATGGTATTTGGGTTCCTAGGGATATTATGAGAAGCAAAAGAGCTAGAGGAATATATCTATTCAACAAACCTTATGTAACCTGAAATATCTTATTTCAAATTATTTTTATCTGCTCATACAGTTGGCCTGAAGCTGGATCACCAGGAGGTTGCCAAAAGCCAGCAAAGCAAAAAGTAGTGTTTCAATAGGTTTAATGGGAAAATATATGCTGAACTGTACATTGAGAAGACTGTAATGAAATGAAACTCTATGATTCACTAGCAACTCCATGATTTAATAATAATGACTCCTTGCGGATTTTCCCTCATGATAGCTTTGTTTCATCAAGTTGTTCTACCACAAATGAAGTGTAGAAATAATATGTGGGCAACATCAGATTTTGTGTATTACAGTCATTCAGTCTGATGGTGAGTAGACACCGCATTTGGGAATTTATTCCAGTGTGTGGGTTGCAAGGAACTGACCATCTGTTTTATTCTTTACACATATGTCTGCATGGGTATTAAATGTTCAGAGTGACTTACTGTGGCACATGTTGTTAAATAGTGATGTAAATAATCTCACAATACCACGCAAATTAATTTACTTACTGACTGGCTTTGTATTTTTCACTTTTGGCGCATCTTGGACATTGAAGGTTCTCTTTCAATTTCAATTGCCTAAAGCCAGGCATTGCAATACTTTATAAAACTATCATGCCCACCTTTCATTCTTTGTTTCAAACATCATTCAGTTACTCTCATGAGCACAAGCTGCTCTCACATACCAGATACCTACTGTTCAAAAATTCAACATAACCTGTTTGTAAATATCTTCTCTCTTTTCATGGCATCTTCTGAAATCTTAACTTGCAGTTGTCCTTGTAACTCTTAAATGTAAATCATTTATTTATTCTGCAAGAAATTCATGAGGAAAAATAGTGTACAATGTCAAACTCTGAAACAATGAGAACTCTAACAGCAGCATCAGTAGTGGAACTATGAAACCTAGGCTTACAACACAGAGGATGAAAAAAGTTTCTTAACTAGTGAACCCAGATGAACTTCTAGGGCAAGACATTTCACAGATCCAAAGCTACTCTAGTCTAAACTCTTTTCCTAAGACCATGGAAATCTGTCACTTGTTACACTGCCTGAAATATTATTCATTGGCCTCAGTCCTATTGGTAGTCTCAATTAGAGGAGACCCATTGAATCAATGGGATTCATAGAAGTGAATCAACAATTGATTCAACTGTTCTACTCTAGATGGGACTATTGATAGGATGCAGAACATTGTCATTATTCATTACAATATTAAACAAATAATTTCTTCCATTATATGTAATTTCTTCAATTACTTATTTCATTAATTATTACATTTTTATTATTTTTTAAACATAAGATTGATAAGGGAATGCTATTAAAAATCTCATCAAAGTAATTCTAAGAAAGCTTTAAAATATTTAAATATATAGAAAATGTTTTTTGTTATGGCAAATAATGCACCTTATATTATTTTCCATTTAAATCTCTCTCTCTCTCTGTGTGTGTGTGTGTGTGTTTGTGCATGTGTGCATATTTTTAAAAATCAAGTAAAGGGTGGGTTATGTCCTTAAACTGATGCCACATCTATGAATGTTGAATATTGTATTAGAAATATTTATATGGAATGGTTTACAATTTTACACACCCACAGTATCAATTTCTCCCCCAAGGTTCTCCCAGCAGAGTCTTAAGTACTGTGATTGTATATGTTTAGTAAAATAACAAGTTTATAATAACAGTTATTAAAAGCTTCAAATGCTGGCATGGAGATAAGTGCACAGTCTAGTAGGGATTTTGTCCTTTGAAATGAGTAGAGAGCAGGGTAATTGTCTTTCATCTCCACTGTAGTAGTGTGCTTCTGGACCTCCAGATGTTGTTGAACTCTAACCCCCAGTATTCCTAGAGACCACGGCGATTGTGAAGATGATAGGATCAACCATTCATCAATAACTGGAGAGCCACAGGTTCTGCACTTCTGATCTATTGCACCCTCATAAGGAATATGTTGGATGACCCAAATGTCTGTAGCATTTATTTATTATTATTTTATTACTTAGTACTGAAGTCATCACCTATTGTAGCAGAAAGCAGATAATAAACATAGGAATGCATTGAAGTGTGCATGTTTTATAAGCCAGGTTTTTTTTCATATTGTGTTAAAACTATGGGAGTGTGGAAAGAAACAAGAAGACATCTCCTCTTTACAAATTATAATAATGTCTACCACTTTACACTTTGTAGTGCCTCAGGGCTCTTTCTTCAAGCAAGCAATTTATGCAACTGCAGATTGAAAATTCTTGGTTCCTTTTGCTACTGACTGACAAGGTGTGCATTTCATTCTGCAAACTGTATTATGTAAGAAGAAGAAGAAGAAACCATGTAGGTGAATAAAATAAAGCTAGTCTGGCAGAAGAAACCTACAGTGTATCTTTAAAACAGATGAATAGTACATTGAATAGTACATTGTTTTATACTGAGTAAGAACTGTGGTCCACTAGACCTATCCTCACAACAACTCTGTGAAATACAACAGGCAGAGAGAGAGAGAGAGAATGTCAACATGGAGGAAAAGAAACATTCACTCACTGTACCTAAACTGATCAGTTTAGATTATGCATGGGGCTAAAACAGGTGGAACACAGGTCCAACCCACACTCCAAGGTGATTCTCTGGATTAAAAAGAGTCCCCATTTCCCCCAAATCAGGCCAGAAACTCCAGAAAATTCCCTAGGCATGTGAATTGCATGTCAGTGTGGGGATGGGGGGGGGGGGAAGATCATCAGTGGGTGGGTTTAAGAAGTCAGGAGGGGGCACCCTAATCTGAGAGAGCCATTGTCCCAGGGGAATGTGCTGGGTTCAGTCCATTGTGGGTGTCAGTTGTGCAGGCAGCTTGTCCTCTATGAGGATCTGAAAGCCCTGATGGTAAGCCAGGGCTCCCCATCAGTGCTGACGTGGCCAGAGAGACAGTCTATCTTAAACCAGCACAGTTCAGATTATAGCTTTTTGAAGACTTGAATTTAGTGGGGACTTTCAAGTCCCAATCCAAATCTCTACTTGCTGGGACCACACAATCTCTGTTAGAGAAAATTTCAATGTTTCAGGGAGATGGAGCTAATGTTTGAAATAGCCTTTAGTATACTAAGGATATAGATCCTTGCTAATCTTAGTTTCTGCATGACAGAATGAGAAAGTGCATAATAACTACATTCAGCATGATTGCAGAAGTAGAAGTAATCTTTGGATGAAACCCTGTTGGTGCCTTATGCTGGTGTAATTCTGGTTACACCAGAATAGAACACCTTCTTGGAGCAGTGTATATTGGTGGTAGGGGCATCTGAGAAAGTAATCTCTGTTGTTAGAGGCAGCTTCCTGGTTGGCTCTTGAGCTGTTCCAGCCAATGTCTATGCTCACTTCTGGAAACATGTGGATCAACTTATTGTCAGTCGGTGCAGTTTCTCAAATGAAGCTCTATGAAGGTGCAAGATTAAGCTTTATCTTGCATACTTGCTGCATGCTACAACATTCATTATGTCACCAGCTCACATACCATCCTTCAGATTCATTTCTATTGGAAAAATAACCCTTAGATATTTGGTTGTAATGTGACAATTGAGAGCCAGTATGCTGTAGTGGTTTGAGCCTTGGACTATGACTCTGGAGACCAGAGTTTGATTCCCTGCTCAACCATGGAAACCCACTGGGTTTCCCACTCTCATCTCCAGAAAACCCCTTGATGAGTTCACCTTAGGAGTTACATAAACTGGAAATTACTCAAGGACACACAACAACAAAATGTGTCAATTGGTCCTAGAAAACCACTGATTTTTCCCATCTAGCCTTGGCAGAAGGCACTTATATTCCTTTCAGAATCATAACAATATAGTGTTATACAATTCTCATCTCTCAGGAATGGTACTGTCAGGCATAGCTTCCTTTGAATGACACAAAATATCCACCAAAATAAAAATGGGGAGGGGTCATGGGTGCTGCAAAGTGGGAGTCCAGGGGCCAGGTGGAGCAAAGGCCACGCTTTCTGCACTCCTGTTCTAAAAATGTCTGTGGCCTTCTCTGCACAGCCCCCAAAGCCCCCCTTTCTGGTGCCATTCGGTTCAGACAATGCATGACCCAAACCCTGGTTCTTATGCAGGCAGTCCGGACCATGTCCCCAACATCTTGCACCAGAACCAGGGCATAGCAAGGTTACAACAGAGTAAAAAAACAAATCACACATTACTTGATGCTCTTGATCTTCTATGAAGATCCAGAGGCCTCTGTCCCTGAGTTGTGGTGACGATCTGCACAGGTGTCCCACTAGACCACCCAGTGCATCTGCTGCAGCTGTGGATCTTCTGTTCTGGGGCCAGAATGAGGCACCCAGCATGTGACCATTGCTGGGCACCTCATTCTGACCACAGAAGCAAGTGACCCATAGTGGCAGTAGATATGCTGGGTGTCTGAGCAGGATGCCAATGAAGACAACTCCTGCAGTGCAGAGATTGAGGCCAATGTAAGAGAGCGGAAGGAAAAAGGACTCTATGTAAGCTGCCTTGATTGTCATGGCAGAAAGGTGGGTTACAAGAATAAAGTTATTATTGTTATTTATTATTATTATTATTATTATTATTATTATTATTATTATTATTAGTTGTGGGGCCAAGATACTTCAGGCTGCCTTTGGAGTATCCTGGCCAGTGCAGACAAGACCTTTGTCTTCCCATTGGAAAGGGGGGGGGGAGTCAGGATGGCACTATCAAGATAAAAGTTTCTCTCACAGCAGTTGCTGGGTGGTTGCTCCTTTTGAGCCCCAGATGTTCCACTCCAATGGAAGGTATAGTTATGTATGCCACACAGCCTTTCCCAGGCCTTACATTCAGTGAAGAACACTATCCTCTGAGTTGTACCGAAGTGTCCTGTCTTCTGCACATCAAATAGAGAGAATGCTGAAAAAATATCTTAGTCCCAACTAATACCAGAAATAGTGAAAGTATGGTCAGTGGGCCACATGCAGCCCTCACAGGTCATCCACACACTTTTGCCCCCAAATGCTCCTTTTAGGTATGAGTAAAATTTTACCACTTCCCCCTAGGTGATTTTGGCCCAGGAGAGGCATGTTTTTTTTTTTATAAGAGCTGACCCAGAAAGCCATGTCCAGGTCACTTCCTATTGGTAAAAGTCTCCCCTTTGTCTTAAAATGGCCCAGAGAAGGCAAAGAAGTGGTGAAATTACACCCATGCTCCTTGGGAAGCAAACATTTTTTTCTTGCAGAGGATATGGCAGGGTATGTATCTGTCCAATGCCCCCCCCCCCGGGGGGCAATGTAGTCCCCAAAGCCCCAACTGTGCCCCTTTCTTGCTGTAGATCCTGCCCTATCTGAGCAGATAGCCCATATAAGAAAAAAAGTTAGACATTTAGCAATTGCCCAGTTGAACAAAGAATAGCCACCCAGCATTCACAATACTGTAGTGTAGTTGTCACTATTTGGGTGGAAGGAATCCCTAGTCAACAAGTTTTACTGAACACATCTAATGAAGAGTGAAGAAAGAAACCATCGTCCTCTTAATAAAGCCAACCCTGTGCCAAGCCAAACACACACACACACACACACACACCTGTAAAAGGAAAACATATTTGGGAACTAACACTGGAGAACCCCCCCCTCATCTAATTCATTAAAATGCCATTGCATTTTCCTAATTAAAAAATGTGAACATATCTCTACAACATATAAAATTGGCTTCTGAGATTTCATTATATTAATAAAGATGTTTTGGAAAGAGTTGTTACTAGAGAAAGATTTTAAAGTACTTTAATCAATAATTATAGCATTATTATTTCTACTGTGTGTTATAGCACCATAGTCTTTTGAGAGCAGTTCAAAATGCTTTGGCTTTCTGTAGTCATCTTTTTGCATTTGTTTTGTTCCAAAAAGATTTTTCAGTGTGTATGGGACAATACATCAGTTTCATCTCCAAGGAGGAAACCTATTTTACTATAAATCTCAGTATTTTTTTCTCTGGCCAAGAGAGGGTGGGTTTTTTTAAAAAAAATGTTTTGTTTTAAAACATAGAGTAGTTTACTGAAGTCTCAAAGTTTTCAGTTAGCCAAGCAAACAGAACCTGGTAGAATAGAAATTTTCCCAGATTTTGCATAGATATGTACAGTTTGAGGCTTCAAATATGCAACTGTAAATTTGTGTGCAAAGTCAAAGGGAGGCCCAGTGGTAGGCTCTTCTGAATCAGATTCAAGTTTGGACCTGAGGCAAACTGGACACCCTCTGAATTCACCCAAGATGAATCGGGCTGTTTTCTCAATTGATAAATTGGGCCTGAAATAAATCCTGTGGTACGTATACCCCAAATGTCCTTGCACAATAAATTCAGGTTAAAAAAAAAACAAAAACAGATGGGATTTTTTTTTCTTTCACAGATCCATCACACACCTAGCCATCACTGAGATTATTTCTGTAAGTGAAACCAAGGCTGCTTTCTCCTGTGTTAAGTCCTATTACTGCACTGTTACTGACCACAATATCTGATGGAGCCTTGCTTAGGAATGGTAAACAAAATTCACAGAGCCTTAGAGCTGTCTTCAACATGAGGACAAGAGAGCTGCCTTCAAAAGAGGCATGTCCTTGTTTGTGCTAGCTAGGCTTTCAAATGCAGGTGGGGCAAACATTTGGCCCTGCTACAGAGTTGCCCCAAATGTAGGAGTTTGATTTTCTGCACAGAAATGTGAGACAGACAGCTACATGTTCAGCTGCATCAAAGAAAGAGGTACTCTAGATCAGTGATTATGAATCAAGCCTGCTACTTGTTTCCCTTTCTTGATCACAGTGTTTGGCCAAAAGTATGACAAAAGCTGGGTAAGACTGAAAGTGTTCTAGATGATATTAAGTGGCAGGAGGGAGAGAAACAAAGAAATAGAGAGGGGGGGGGGTCTATTTAGATTTTTTTTAAAAAATATATAGCCCACTTCTTCATAAACTAAACTCAAAATGCTTACAGAAATGTCTACATAAAATATAGCATATTGTTGTTGTTGTTGTTGTTGTTGTTGTTGTTGTTATTATTATTATTAAATCAATTTCATAAGCTAAAACCAAGTACAGGTTAAAATAACACACCATGAAAGCTGGGAGTATATACTGCATTGCTGTCCTATACCTATACCTGTCTACTCAAAACTAAATTTTATTTTTATTTTTATGGGACATTCTCCCAAGTAAGTTGGGACTGCTGCCCACTGAAGACTTCCTAAGAAACTGCACTCCTTTTGTTAGACAAGTATGCTAATGCATTAAAGTCCACTGCACACTGTCCAAATGTGGCTCTGAAAACCAGCTCTTTCAATGACACTGGGATAGCAAGGACAAATATTAAGCAACAGCTAAAACTTACTGTCAAATCCCAGCCTTCTGTGGTGTTAAATAAATGCATAAATAATAGCACACTTTAAATTAATTACATTCTAAAGCTTACACATTGCAAAATATTGTTGTCTGGACTGGTAAGGGGCTTTCATCAAAATGAATGTCCTTGGCCTCCTGCTGATTTGCCCAATACTTTAATCTAGTAATATAACATGAAATCTTAATTATGACACCATGCCATATCCTACAAATGCAGCACACACTGCTGATGATGCTGATGGTCTAATTAAGGTTTTGTATTATCTTGTGAAGAAAATGAATGTGTTGGAGGGACTGCTTGGTAGACAGGCTTTAATGGAATTTGCTTTGGGAAACATAAGTCATGTAATGTTATGTGCCTCCTCCAATTCCCATCACATTCACATAATAATATAATTATTAATGGCAACCAATGTTAATTGAGTCAGCATACTGCAACCAGCAGCTTGGTTTAATACCTGCTTTCACAAGCATATCATTAAAAATACACTCAGCTTTAGATAACTCAATGACCAATGAGATCCTTTTTCTGACTTCAGGTCTTCATAAAGAGAAGATACTTATGACCTTGGAAGTATAAGAGTTTTATTGTCTTGACTAGTAATCTTATCTGAATCTTTGTCAATTTACCTTGAGCATTAATGGTTTGGTTTAGTCAGTTTTCTAGAACCCAGTCCAACTCTAGGGCTTTTGGATGGCATATTCCATCCACTTGCAATCAAAGTACAATCAAATTAAAAAAGCAAAGTCCATCAATTAAGGATGTAATCATATACACAATTTCTTTGAAGCATGTTCTGATGATGAAGTCATTTCGATTTAGTTCAGTATAATTATGTTTAAATGTGGTGTAGTGGTTTTGAGCATTGGACTATGACTCCAGAGACCAGGGTTAGAATCCCCACTTGACCCTGGAAATTCAGTGAGAAACCTTGGGCAAGTTACATTGTCTCAGCCTAGAGAAAATCAAAGGCAACCCCCCCCCCGCACAAATTTGCCAAGAAACCCTGTGATAGTTCACCTTAGGGTCACTGTAAGTCAGAAATGACTTGAAAGCAAACAACAAAACAAAGGATGTTTGGGTTTGTTCTCATGGATACAGCAAGACACTATTGCCTGAGGAAGAGAGAGCAGCAATTTTCCTTCCCTTCAAAGGCACAGAGTCCCTTAGGTAGGCAGAACATCCTAGTAAGGCCCATTCCTTGCCTGGCAGTAAAAATGGAATAGTAATCTATTAATCTGATTTTACCAGGCACTCCAAGGCACATACAAAGAAGTGGATCTTGCGCTATGAGTTCATCAAGAATGCTCAATAATGGTTTGATCTCTGAAGGCAAGATCTGACATTGGATTTCCCACCTTGATGCCTCTTAGCCACTGCTGAGGTTTCCACAATGGCCCCAGGTTTAAACTCTATCCTTGGAGAGTGAGTGGTAATGGTAATGGCCTTCAAAGGAGAATACAAGCATCTTTGGATTTGAAGGCCACTCAGCTCTGAGCATGCATGCACAATGGAATGAAATGTTGACACATCTCACAGTGTGTCCCATTATTTTAGTAAAAGCTTGAAAGAAGGCCTGAGGAAAGGAAGTCAACTGAGGCTAACATTTCTATTTTTACTTCTGGCAACAACTTGAAAAGCCATTAGAAAGAATGGAGACTGTAAGATCAAAGTGTTGTATCTTTAGGCCTTCTCATCCTTAGACTCTTTTCTGAATAAAAATGCTCACCTTCCAGGAACATCAGATTGATTGGTGAAAGATGCAGATATGGAGGGGAGACATGTATTGTGGCAGGAATGTACTTACATGGTTTTGCTGAGGACAGAGGCAGGGCAGATGAGCCCTTATAACCTCAGTTCAGCTGTCCTTCACCCCTTTTGGCCAGAACTGTACCTTTGGACAGGATTTGCTAGGCATTTCAGGGCTGAGTAAAATATGCTAGCCTTCATTCACTTTTTTTGGTTGTGGTATTTTTGCCTACTGTATACTGACTGCAATAGGAAGCCAATATTAGCTAGGTAGATGTGGTCAGATCTTTAACACCATTTAGATTGATTCAGGTGGTGTCTGCACAGAGGAAAAGAAACGTTCCAACCATCTTCGTACACTGACCTTTTTAGATGATGCACAGGGCCAAAATGGGTAGAACACAGATACAATCTACTCTCCATGATACTCTCTGAAGTAAAAAGAGAAGCCTTTTGCTTTGGATAAGTGTGGAAACAATAGAGACTCCTTTGGCTATGTGGACTGCATGACATTGCAGGGATGGGGGGAGGAGTGTTGTCAAGTAGCTGACCTTTTCCCACTCAGAATGTCCAGCTCCTCACATTCAAACTCACACAGTTCCAATGCCATTCCCTTTGCAGACATGCAAATTGATTGCACAAGTGCACATTAGCACAACAATACCATCTGTGCAGTACACCCATGCTCAATAGGATGCCCACTGCCTGGGGAATATGCAGACAGTACTGTCAGTACTGGATCATTGTGGGTGCTGGTTGTGTGGACAGCACATCCTTCCTGTGGATCCAAAAGGCCCGATGGTAAGCTGGGTTTTCTCATCAGTGCAGACACAGCCTCAGTCTCACTTGGCAGAGGAGTGTGGGAATTTTATTGGGATTAGGGTTGGGGGTGAGTAGCCAGAGGAACCATTAAGATTCTGAAGCTCAGGGCTCTGGAACCCATGGATAGGATAGGGGATCACATTTTGGACTGACTCTCTTTATTTATTCCAACTTGAGTACTGGGTGTGAGGTGACATGGGAGGTTCCCTTACACCACCATATCCTGCTTTAGTGAGCTCCAGGTTTCTTGAGTCTGTGAGCTGTGGTCAGAAGGAAGTGAAGTATTGGTATCAGGAAGAGGCATAGTCAGTAGCAAGAGATAAAGAATGCAGTTGAATTTAAGCGCAGGGGTTATTTGTAGTCAAGTAATCCAGGAGGCAAAAATCTGTTTGGAACAAAGAAATCATGCCAACAATTGAGAGTCAGGAAAGGTGTTGAACTCCACTGTACGTTTTTCTGCATCTTATAGGCAGAGGTGTCCAGTCAATGCCCAGAACCTTGATTGTATTTAATAACAGCATCCCTATGCTGTGCTGTTCCTGTGGGACCTTCATTGCAGCTTTATATTGTAACTAAGAGGAAGAGTCTGAGGAAATGCCTTCCATTTCTCCCAATGATGGGTGTGGTTCTCCTCCTCCTCCATCACCTCCTCCTCCTCCTCTGATCCTGAATGGAACTGTTCAATAGAAGGAAGTTTTGGCTGGTCTTCAGGTTTCTGCTGTCCCTTCAATTGGTAGGTCTGCTTCTTCTTTACTCAGTGTATGTATGTTTGATGACACAGCATTGGTGTGGGTCTAGTGAGGGTGATGGACACCTTCTACTCTGGGTCTGAGTGAGTGGACTCATTCAGTTCATTTTGACTTATTGCTTGTTTAGAATAGAATTCCTACATACACACATACTTGACTCTGGTTAGTGTTATTAAAATGTGGCCCTTGTTAAAGCCATCTCTTGTGTCACAACTTTTGTTTTCTCCTTTGGGTACAACTGCAAGTTGTTTGCTGCCCTTTCATGACACCTACAATCAACTCTTGGGGGCAACTTCCTAATGGTAGACTAGCACTATATGTAGCAGTATGTGATAAGAAAAAGAAAACACTGTAGAACTGTATGTGTTTTGATTTCTGCAAGCCCATTTCATGTTGAGTTTCATCTGTTTGGATTTGATTTGATTTGTTTTCTGTTTGGTTGCACTTGTTTTGTTCACAGTAGACTTTTTTCCTTTTCTTTTCAAAACATTTTTGTTGCTACCTGTGGTGGCAATCCAACCTACACTGGTCTTTCCTGGGAAGTACCAGCACAATGCTGTTCTGGATTATTTTGTGCATAATAGCAGCTGGCAAAGGGACCTTGGCTATCTGATCATAAAAGATCTCCTGGTGTGTGTGTGTGTGTGTGTGTGTGTGTGTTTTGCTATTTCTCTGACACCTAGGTGTTCAATAGTTATTGCTTTTTTCATTTTAGTATTGTAAGAGATTGGAGAAAACAGTACCTGCCAAACATGTTGTGTTAAAAGTTAAAAATTTCCCCCATTATTTCCAATTCATAATTGTTCCATAAGTTTGTCTTCATCTTCATTTTCACCCTCCCTTCATTTTAGAGAACACTTAAAACTGGATTGTAGAACTAAAGCATGCCTAGTCTATTCATGTTGCATATTTTAATCCTTTGCATCTAACAAATACATAGATATGAATAAAATGTCTCCATAAAGGTAATGCTGCTGATGTGCTGTTATGTATGACCACATCAAAGTTATTTTTCATAATTTTTATTTTTGAAACCCACTCTGAATAAATTTTGCCAAGAAAAAACTATGGGGGGTTGCAGACTGCCAGAAATAGTGCAAATTGAGTCCACTTTTAGGGTTAGGGTTAGTGCCAGGGAATCATGGGAATTGTTTTTTTTTTTTTTTTCTGAGACATTGAGCCTTCTCTGTCAGAGAGCTCTGGTGCCACAATAAAATACAGTTCCCATGATTCCCTAACCCTAACCCTAAAAGTGGACTCAATTTGCACTATTTCTGGCAGTCTGCAACCCCCCTATGATAGGTCACCTTTATGCTTGTTGCAATTACAATAGTAATTGCTGGTTTTATGGTGTTGCCATTTACATGTGCACATATGCCAAACATTTCACTAACACATAAAATATGCACAATCTTTAGGGAACACTAATACAGTGAAGGCACCAGATCCCACCTGATCTTGTTAGCAAAATTAACTAGCCAAATAAATAAGACAAATGAAGAAAACTGTATTTGAAAGAGTTTGCCAGAAAAGGTAGAGGATCAGAACAAGCATGAGTAGCACACAAAGATCTATGGAATGACACACTATATTAAAAATTGTCCTTTTTGAATACACAGACAAACAGACATTGATAAATTAGTTACTTCACTTGATCACTTGAAGTTTATGTTGGCATTTTCATTTTGTAAATACTTTTAAATGCTTGCTGCATGCTATTTCTTTTAAATTGTGGAGATTTTGTTGGGAGATTATCACACAGGAGTCTAAAGTGTTTTTAAAGTTTCTTTAAATTGTCAATAACACACAATCAGGGTTCACATGCTCACATGTTTGTGACATCTGTAAAGTGTCATGGGTGCGTCCCCGGCTGCCCTTCACCTACCCCATCAGTAACATGTCCTTGGAGCCATCATTTTTCATTAACAGAAGATTGTGTTTTTGAAAAATGATGGCTCCAAGGATGCGTTACTGATGGGATAGATGAGCAGGGAGCCAGGGATGCATCCATGACACTTTACAGACACTTTACAGAAGCAAAACATGTGTGAATGTGTGAAGTTTAAAGATACTTTAGCCTTCCGTGTGATAATCTCCTTGGAGTGTGGCTCCAAAAACAATCCCTCTTTAATCAAACAGATGTCTTCTAGCTATCATTTTTTCTTGTTCCTCCCTTTCTAATTTCATCACCTGGCCAAAAAAATAAAAAAAATAAATTATGTACCTCATAAATCTTAAGAAGTGCTTAAAGATGAAAAGAAGTGAACCTGTTTCACAAAATGTCTTCTCAAAACTGTTGTTGCACAACAGCTGCCCTGCTGCTCCTTCATACCATGTCTTCTTTTATACTTCTAAGTACAGAGTTCTGTCAATTTGTGATTTACCTGTGTGCTGTACCTTTTCCGCTGTGTGCTATGTGTTGTTGATGTTGCCATAGCATGCTGGTTCTTTTCACTGCAGAAACTTGTGCTCAAAGCTTGACAAGACAAGCTTTGTGTAAGGTTGCCTTTGCTGTATCTGCAGATATCATTCCCTGACTTAATTGGAATCAACATTTCCAACAGTCTGTCTAAAATAGAATAAAGGACATCTGTATGAAATGTGTTGTTTTTTTTTTTTTTTGGTTTGTTTGTTTCTCTTGTACGTGTTAAGCAGCAAATAGGATTCTGGACCTTTACAATGTTTTCTTTTCTCTCTTCACCATTGCTCTTATACCATGTGAAGCACATACGTCATACCCCCCCCCCTTAACAAATTAGATTATGGAAATATTTACACAGTATTTTTTATCTTTATAGAAATGTTCTTGTAAGATGTACTTACAAAAGAAGGTAGGTTTTTTTTTAAAGTATTTATCTTTACCTCAAATGTATAACTCTCATTTCTTTCAACATGTCCCCTCTAACTGAATTTTCTAAACGTTAGAATTCCCAGCACATTGTTTCTGGAAAGTAGGAAGTATTTGCCTTTGAAATTTTAAGAAATCCAATTAATAGAGACTCTCAGTAGGCAGAGAGAAAAGCATGGATTTTTCTAGGCAAGATTTCTTCAAAAGGAGTCTGCCATTGCCTTCTTCTGAAGCTGAGAGAGGAGACCTTGGTCATTTATTAGGACTCTATGGCTCACCAGGAATTTGAACCCTAGTCTTCCAGATCGCTAGTCCAAAACTCAAGTCACTATATCACAATGATACAAACTATATTCCTTCTATCTGGGATGGTTGTCCTCTTCCACCAAGCACACAGCCTTGGGAGGGACACACATGGATGTGCATAGAGCAGTGAGGAAGGAAGGGGACATTAACCTGGCTACTGGCACAGTTATAGTTATGCCAGCACCAGATGTGGAAATAGGTCCTCAGACAAGGGGACCATTCACCCCACATTTTGCTATCTCACCTGAGATATAAGTCAATGCTATTATCCCTACACTTAGTAGCAAGTGAAGTTTTTTTTCTCTATTTTCATCCAAATGCATTTTTGAACTAAAATATCTTCTTCCATGTACAGATTAATGGGAAGCAGTAATTGGAAAAATTCAAATTAATGAATTTTAAAGCTTCTGTCTTATGAGGAATAAGAAAATTTTCAAATCTTTTTTTTTAAAAAAACAAATGCTGAATTATTGTACAATTATGCAATTTTTTTACTTCTGTTGATGTAAAAGCCATTAAATTATGAAAAATGGTACTGAAAATTTAACTTTTCTAATCTTTTCAGAGTAAGTACAAATGAAAGAGGATAACTTTAAAGTACTTGTGACTAAATATGTGCTTCCAGTATTTCAAAGAGCACTGAACAGTCACATAAAACAACTCAACATTTGTTTTTAAAGGAGACAAATTATGTCCCAGATATCTGATCATAGACATTTACGAAACTCCTTCTTAAAAATAATCATGACCTAGAGACTTTTACTGTATATTTCAAGATATATGCATGGGATGTAAGCTTGTAAGTCACATCTTATATTATAAGGGCTTGATAATTGATGCATACCCATGGAGTTCAATTCAATATATGTTCAGAGGTATGAAGAGATATTATTACATGCTGGCTAATTGGCAATAAAATGGTTTATATTGTCTGTGTGTTTCCTTTTTATTTTCTTTTTTAAAGGAGTATAAAAATATAAAATGAATGGGGAGTCAGATTCTGTGTCTGCAGTACTTAGTATGCTGTTTATGTGTACTGCACCCACAATTGCTAACATATAGAGCAAGTAATGTTAATGGCACTTCTACCACTCATGGGATTTCTCTACTCATACTTGTGCTGCCATACAACCAATGTTTATACTGAGGTTAGTGAAGAAAGTCCTTATTAGAAATGCTTGATAATTTTATTCTGCCCATGTTTGTTAATTAAATTGATCTGATTCACACCCCACAGACTAGGGTCCAAAACACACTGCAGAATCCAGTTTGAGACTGCTACAACTGCCCTGGTGCAGTGCTAGGGAGTCCTGGGAATTGTAGTTTGTTGTGGCACCAGAACTCTCTGACAGAGAAGGCTAAATGTCTCACAAAACAACAATTCCCAGAATTCCCTAGCATTGCAAAGTTAAACTGGTCTCAAATGGGATTATTTTTGCAGTGTGTTTTGGACCTAAGACACAGATCATTTCTCTGTCATGAAACTCATGAAATGGTGTTGGTTTTTGGAGTTATTGCATAAAAAAAGAAATGTGTTTTTAGCATAAAATGCATATAAAATTAAATATTTTGAGACAAGGCCTTCAAAAATAAAGAGTTCTTGTCTTTTTTAAACAATTGCAAGTTGATATGAAAATAAGTGGGGATGAAATTATGAATTTATACATATAAAACTGAGAAAGAGTGGAAAAGACTGAGTTGGCCATCCATAGCCTTATAGTGGTTGTTTTGAGCATAATAAATTTAGAAAACCAATTAAATTTAAAAATAAATAAATGTAGTACTTACTTTGGCTCTTGTATCCACACACACACAAAAAAAACACCACAATTCTGTTTTTGGTCTCTAGTAAGACAGAAGAAAAGGGGACCTCTGACATTTAGCAGGTGAGGCAAATACTTGTATGCTGGAATTTTTGAAGGAGGCTGAGGTAGGGGTAATACATTGCAAGGTACAGAAATAATGAGGTGATCATAAAACCTGTCAGGCTAATCTTAATAAAGGTGTTCCCACCCCATTCCTGCAATGGCCTGTTTAGAAGATGAACAGGGCCAAAAGTAGTGCAACATGGGTCCAGTCCACATTCCAGGATGATTCTCTGGAATTATAATAATAAAAAATTGCTCTGAATAAGGGTGGAAATTTGAGAGAATCCTCTGAGCGTGTGGACTGTGCACTGATGTAGGGATTGGAGAGGAGTGTCAGAGGGCATAAAAGGACAAGAGGAGACACCCTGGACCTGATGAGTCACTAATCTCTTCCTGCCCAGAATTTCCAATTCCCTGCCAAAGCACTTTCATTTTGAAGTTTGTGTAGTTCCTCCTTCCCCATTCTTTATGCAACTATACAAACTGATTGCACAAATGCACATTAGCACAATAATACCATCAGTACTGTGCACTAATGCTCAATAAGATGACCGTTGCCTCCGTGAGCCAATGGAAAAGAGGGAGAGGGGTCTCCTGCCAGTATCACCCATTGTGGATGCTGGTTGTGCAGTCAGCTCATTCTCCTCACACATCCAGAAGCCCTGACAGTAAGATGATTTTTCCCCATCGATGCAGACATGACTGCAACTAGAGTAGGGTTAAACTACTATTAGTTACAGGTTGTAATCTTTATTGAGTCAGAAAATTAAGTTACTCTTTCTCAGCATGGTTTATATCACAGGGTTGGTTGGATGAAATAGGGAGGAAGAGAGCCACATATGCTACTCCATCTCATGAGAGGGAAAATGGGTTACAAATATAACTGATAAATAAATTAATAAAACAAATGGAGAGTAGCCCAGAATTATAACACTACATTATATTGGCTTGCAAGATGTTTGAAGAAAAGGCCTGCCTTGCAAGGTCTATGCACTTACTCCTCAGTCTCTGACCAAGCATATAGCCCTAGATGTATCTACTCAAACCTAGAACTGGATCCACATGGGCCAGAATCTTAGGGAGCATCCTGGAGTATTCTGGCCCCAAAGTTGCCCTAATGTCCTCCCATTATCTTGGACCCTTTGTTGTGATGCTGGATGGCTGTTCGCATATGTGTCCCACTGTGCTGGCTGTCACTGCTATCACTGCTGTGAGTCACTCTGAGGTCAGAATGAGACATCCAGCATTGATCACATGGCTGTGTGCTTCATTCTGACCTCAGAGGGAGCCACTTGCACTAGTGGCAGTGCAGACCTGTGCAGTAGAACACATTGTAAACAGCTATCTAGCCCCTTCTAAGATGATCTGGAGCAAAGGTGATTTATTTTAAACCATTGTAAGAGGGGCGCTGTACCATGGATTCAGTGCTGAACTGGCTGTATGATGTCTGGACATTTCACATGAGAACCAGGGATTGAGCTCTATGCTTGCTGGGAGGACAGGGGGAGAACATTTTATTTGGCATGTGCAGACAACTCCTAAACTCCAGTGAACAGATTTCTGGGTGCAGGATTTTAGTTTAAATGCCAAAATACATATATAATTAATCTTTTTCTTGACCTAGAATCTATAGACAGGTGAAAGGCAGGTAATGACCTCTTGAATGGCAGGCATGTTAATTATTTCAGCACAAGCTTGTACCAACACAGAAACAACCAGTTTTTGTACTATATGTACAAGGGTCAAATTGGAGACATCTACAGATTCAGGAGGAAGTAATTCCAAACAGAATCTGTGTATCTGCAATACACACACACACACACACATTTTTCCCTCCAACCCCCCAGTCCTCACCACCAACCAATACTCTATTATGGATGGTTTCTCTGACTTTCAGAGATCATACTGAGAGGATATAAGGGCTGTGTGGAGGAAGAAATTGCCTCTTTCCAGATCAGTGGATGTTCTCATTTGGGTCCAGGGTCTCATTTGGTTTTCATCTGATGGCAAGACTCTAGACCATAAACACTTGAATGTGTTAGTCCTTAACATGTTATAATATTTTCTATTAGTTAGTTAGTTAGTTAGTTAGTTTTAGGTTGATTATGGATGGGTAAATTTTTCCCCTTATTCCGTTGTATTTGTTCTATTATCCTTTCACCTATCCTAGGATCCCCTGAAGTAAGAGTGATTATGTATCTCAATAGATGAAGAAATAATTAAGATATGGACACATTTTTTATTTTCTTCCTATTTTTGCTAACTGCTCAGGTATTTGGAAAATATTCAGAATTAATTGCTTTAATTTATCTAATGACATTTGAATGAGCAGATGGAATCACTTTGGGGTAATGCCTTCCTAATGAGGAGAAATTTGGCTTTCACCACAGCATAAAAGTTAAAATTTGAATGAAGCTAGTGGTCACTTCCCATATACCAGCTTTAGGCAAAAAGCAAATACACCTGCTTCAATGTGCATCTTTTGGTGTTAGTATCTTTCTTGTCCTTTGTCTCTGTGTGATATTGAAAACTGGACATCTCTATGAATAAAGAATATGGACACCTCATGATTCTATTGCCAACAGCAATGTTGAACATATTCCAATCCTAGATAGCAGTTAGCAATCAACATCTCTACTGATAAAATGAAATAATGTTTAGGTATGTGTTTTACAAAGAGAAAGTCAGTGATAGTGTATAGATAAAAATGTTTTGTTAACTTTGATTCCAAAAGTAAAGGACTTTAACTTCTGCTGTTCCTATCTTTCTTTTACATTGTCTTGGTCTACAAAATCATCCAAAGAGCTTTGGTGCAGTTAAACTTTGCAATATGGTCCAATGGCTCTGCTCTTTGGTAGCAATGATGCTCCTCCTCTCCCTCCTTCTTCTCCACCACCACCATCTAAATCTACTTATAGTAGATAAAGGGATCCAGCATGGTGCAATGGTTTGAGGGTGGGACTCAAGCTCCGGGACATAAGACTTCAAATCACTGCTTGGTCAAAGAAACCCACTGGGTAACCCACTGGGCAAGTCATATTCTGTTAGCCTCACAGAAAGACAGTGACAAACTACTTAGAAAAATATCTTGCCAAGAAACCCCATGATAGCTTCTCCTTAGGGTTGCCATAAATTGTGAATAACTTAAGGCACATAACAACACGACAAAGACAGTAACTTTTGCATCAAAGCCAAGCTGAAGAGCTTTAAATGGTTAGACTGCTGTATAGGGAATGAAGATCTGGGTTCATGTTCTTACTGAGCTATAAAACTCTTAACCCAAATACTGTCTTTGAGCTTGTGAAATCTGCCCCTCCCCCTTTTAAAGGCAGACTTTGGGCCTGCATACACAGACCAAAATGCCCATTTCCCCCCTCCTTACCTTGCACCATCCTGTCTGGATGATGCAGGCCATTTGTCCAAGGCCAAGACCAGATGTGGATACAACCTGATACCAGCACAAAGGGGGCTTAAGCTGGTGTGAAAAAAGAGATTATAGGAAACTTTGCAGTGACAGCAGCAGACTAGATGGCCCCATGTGCCTTGTATTGCCTCTGCTGTCATGTCTGTTGAGAAGGACCCCAGCCTGTGGCATTGGATGGCAGCATCTATCCATGTGGGGGTAGCCAGGTGCCCCCTTTCTCTGCTCTTATGGACTGTGACAGAAGTCTTCTCAACAGACCTAACAGTAGAGGCAGGTATGGGGCACACAGCAGCAGCAGGTCCATGGCACAGTGGTACACAGGGATGGAAATACCTGCTCATCTCCATGCTGGCCTGGGGACTGACCTGGGGCAGGACCTGCAGCAAGATAGCACAGCCTTGGCCCATGCTATCCTATCCATCTGCTTAGGGCCTAAGGAGTCTAATTCCATATTTCAGCATACAGTAAGAGGCACTTGGGTTTTATAAACTATTTTATCCAAAGAATCAACAATTCTGTGGAACTCAGCTTTCTTAGCTCCAGCAAAAGTATTGGGTTTTATTTTGGAAATGGGACATACATTTAGAACAAGAATAAAAAATCTTCCATCCATATTTGCCTGCAATTTCTTTTGAAAATCTAGAATAAGCAAAGACCATTTGGGTTTTATGTATCTCATACATTCATTCAGTCTATATGTTGCATTAGCTATTAGTCATATAATTTCTAGTAGGATACTTGTGTATTCTCTAAAAACAGGAAGTGATTTGTGTTAATACTCAGCGACCCATAGAAGTTAAGTTTGTGCAATATACTCATACTATGGACTAAAAAGACCTTTTCATTCCATTCTCAACCCTAGTGTGTGATATTCATTCAGATATCAATAGGCTATAACTTGATGCACATGCATTGTTGACATGTCTTCTGTGTGTCAGTGTGTATGATGTTTTTCTTTTTCTGAATCTGTCTTCTGAAATTATTCAGAGGGATGAATACATATTCAAGTACCAGCTAGATCTCAGAACATCTTCTCACTACTTTTCAGTTATGGATGGCTTCAGCATATCATTGTATTCTTTTTTCTTAAAATTAACTTTCCACCCTCTGCTTCCATTGCAATCTCCATGTATAGTTCCATGATTCAGTCAAGAGCCAGAGTGTATCTTACATCCAGAAATTTCATTTACTTTCTAAAAATAAATCTTAAGACCTTTTTATTGTAAGGATCAAATTCACATCAGTTAGTATTTGTTGGAATTTAGAATGACAGCCAGGCAGCGGATTTCACTTATCCCTTTATCAAGTTGCCCTCCAGAGCCCATCTTTTTCAGAAAGTGATACAGTTTGGACCCCTGTTATTCCACAGCCTTGCTGAAGGAAGGGCTCTGTGAAACATCTTTGGTAATAAAACTCTGGGCTGAATAAATGGACAGTGCCATAATTTGCACAGCAGAGTCTAGGGCCACTGCTAAGTAAGGGAGATAATATTTATGGCTCCCAGCAGAATGGAAGTTAGGAACCATGGGAATTACATTTTCCATGACTCTCAGAAGCTTTGGACACTGTTGCAAGCATGGGCAGAACAGAGAATGAATGCCAGATTAATTTCTTATGGTTTCCAGTAGACATGAACATTGTTGGAAATGCTCATGACACCATCTAGGGCCTCAAGCCAGCTGCAGGGAATGGTTAAACTGCATAAATAGCTTTTTATTATGCAAAGGCTATGAAAGAATGACTTGGACATTTGGCTGCAATTTTAAAAAATAATTCAACCATGAATATTTAATAGTAATAATGCTTTACTGTTCACTTTTTAAAATTAAACTTTGTAACACTCAATATTCCCTTTTCTTGTTAGGCATTAATATTTGATTTGCCCCAAAAAAGGGCTTCAATATGTGCCAGAGGCATCAGAAAGTGTTAACAAGGAACTTACATTCTATTTCATGAAATATATATTTTAACAAGCACTATCTGTAACTATTATTAATAAGTAGCTGGCAACCACTGAATAGTTTAGGTAAATTGGGTTACCATGACACACTGCCAGATCTAAAAACATCCTCCTGATTCTGTGGTTTCACCTATAAATGTGGAACATAGAAAATTAAAGTATTTTCAATTTAAATAAGAAACACTGGGTGCTAGCACTAGAATTAAAAATTGGGCAATTTATTGCTATAGCTGACCCAAATATTTGAAATTCTGAAACTATAAGGATTTGTTCACTTTCCTTTTTTAAATCCTAAGTATTATAGTCTAGTAACAAAACCAATGCAATCCTATGCATTGTCACTCAGAAATAGGTCCCATATGTTTCACTGGGATGTACACTCAGGGAAGTGTGTATTAAATTGCAGCTTGATAGAAGTATCTCTTTGAGTACGTTTCTTGGTCAGATAATTTTTTCCTATCTCCTTTTCATTATTGTTAGCTATCTCCTTGCCAATTGCTGCTCTTTACTGCAACTAGCATCCATTCATAGATAAAGGATGATATCTTTTCAACTCTAATCTTTACTACCCACTTATAATGTTTGATTTGGTACCCTACCAGATTTGGTATGTCATTCCAAATAAATCAACAAAAGCCCAGGATTCTGATCCTGTGGAATTCTGGGGTTTTAAAATTTTGTGAGGTCATTATAATTCTTCAGTATGTTGGTTCTCTACTTTTGGTCCTCCAGATGTTTTGAACTTCAACTACCAGATGCTTGATCCAGCATGGGCAATGTCTAGAGTATTTAGTTCAAAACATCATGAAGTCCAAAACATCCAGAGGACAAAAGACAGATCACTCCTCTGGATAACAATATTGGAGTTGTTTAGCAGAAAACCTTAAGTAGCTCACCAAACTACAGATTATTGGATTCCATTGGATGGAGCCCATCGTATCCAAGTGGTATCTAAATGCTATACATCTGTCGTGTGAATGCACTCTATTGGAGGGGGGGCATATCCTCCCATAATTTGGGAAGTACCCTCTTCTAGGATGATGTAATTATTGCCACTAAATTCGACAGTCAACAGTTACACACAGACATATACATGCACACATCTTTCAAAACTAATATGGAACTATTATTTTTGTTCTTCATTCAACATTTTATAACTGAAAATTGAGCATTTAAATAAATCAACATTTTTCTGGTAAAATTAGCAGAACTTTCTCTTTCTTCACTGGGTAATTCCTTGAAAACTGGAATAGATTAATCATGTGCAAACAAAGCACAGTATAGTATGTGCAATATGTACTTTGTCAAAGTTCTAAATCATAAGACTTTCTTTGTTATACATTTCTTTCTTTGCAATGAAATCAGACCAAATATAATACATATATATAATGTGGGAGGAAGATGATAGATTTTTATTCCCCCACATACACACACACAGTGCTTTTCCTCTGTGATTTGATACTAGGATTTAGAAGGTTGAAGGTATCATAATTAGATTAGAATGTTGCATTTTCAAATAATGTTTAAAGAAAACAAATAATAGATATCTTTGCAATTATTCCAAAGGCTACAAGCCAGATATAAAGCTATTAGAAGCACAGTTTCTTATTTTTAAACAAGGCACAAGAGTTGCAGACTGGTTGTTGTTTCATCTCTGATTTGACTACTTTGATCCAGGGCTTGGGACAATAGGTTAGCTTAACTCTGGCCATTTTGACAAATGATGGTCTTGCATTTTCCTACAGCTCTAAATCAAATGCAAAAGGTAACAATACCACTAACCTACATTCCATTTCAACATGTCCCTTCTTCTTTTGAACCTGTGCTTGCAGTATTCAGTAATGAAGTAACACATTCTTGATCTAAAGATCTTCTTAATGTCACATATGAAAACACCCACAGGGATCAGCCCATCAAACTGTTTTTCAGTCATCTAAACCCAATTGATAGTCTCGACTGGACTACATCTATTGTATCAAATGTGAATAGTAATCCAACACTTGTGTAAATGTAAAACTCATTTACTCAATGGGAATACTCAAATTGTATTTCGGCATTTGAAAGCCTCAAAAGAGCTGTTTGATATGAATGAAGGCAAGGAATTTTCAATTTTCAATGTTATTTGAATAACACCTTAAAAACTATATTTTATCTGTGATGTCAGTATTAATTTGCAATGATACCATTGCCATGAAAGTGCCGCTTTCTCTGCCTTGTTATTGGAGCTGCTAAAGGAGCTGCTAAACATTCAATGAATAATAAAATGAAATAAAGATAAATGGTTGGCCCTCAGCCCACCCAACCTGTGGGGCCAAAGACAATGTTTTTCATCAAAGTATTGAATGGATGAAGAATTATTTTGTTTCTCTATAGTCTTCTGTTTGTCTTCAAAATATGTTTATGCCATTAGGGCACTCCCATTATACATGCTAGTTTTACAGTCAGCTCTTTGTATGTGCAGGGGTTCAAGTCCGGACAGCCCCACAAATAATTTCAAGTCCTATTGTTCTCAATAGTGGTGCAACATGTGCATGACTACATTGGTGTGGCTATGTGAATGCACTGCCATTGGGGAGAATGTGGCGGAGCCATTGAGGGAGCAGCAATCCATGGATGGGAAGCCCACAGAAGAGGAGAGACGATTGTACATTCAGAACAAAAATGCTAGGGTTATTTTTTAAATTTGTTTCACAAAAATAAAAGAATAATATTTCTAAATAAACAAATAATACTTGATAGATATTTTACAAGAATGTTCCTCAACCAGCTATGAAAAACTAGAGTGTTTAGTCATGACATTCATCCATTGGGTAGTGGCAAATAAGAATTACATTCATTCCAGTTCATCTACCCTTGTGTTGCTAAGGTAGATGTATTTCTCTGTCCAGCTGAACCCAAAGAAAGTAGGTATTAATTAAACATTTACAGCTATATGTACCAATAATAGCCTTCCAGAATCAAACCAAGGGCCACTTTCACTTTCAGCTCTTTTTCGTTATGTTTTGTAGACACTGCATAGTTACCCAATCCCAAACTGGCATCTTATGAAATTGTTTTATGAGAAAGCCTTATACTCCTGCTTTTGGTTCACAGGAGACCTGTGAATGTGGAACCCTAGAAGCAGAAGAGTCAGATATATGAATAATATATCAACCAATTTCTCTTTACTGTGTATTGATGTGGGACAACATCTCTCCCCTTATAGTGCATAATGTATCAGACTGAAATCAAAAAAGAGTCCAGACAGGAGACCTAGATTCTACATTTGTTGGCATAAATATAAACAGCCTAAGCAGTAGGATCTGCCCAAAACATATTGCTGTGTGAAGTGAAGTGATGAAATGCCAGGTGATGGCTCTCATGTCAGTGAGATGTTCATCATCCATGTCTTATCTATTGGTATGGTTTAGCACCTTGCATAGCTTCAAACTGAAACCCACAGAGGATTCATTGTCCCACTACAGGAAGTGATCAGTGGTACTCCTCCCATAGTTCATATAGGAGAGTCAACTGGAGTGATGAAGCTTTCTTCAGCACAATCAAAGAGTCAACAGCTTTTGCCACATAGCTGAAGTACACAGGACAGGCTGTGTGACACATAAACAGCTCAAACTTTTAACGTCATCTCCCAGCATCTGCTGCCTGAGATGATGGCTTCATTTTCATTAGAGTTAGGGCCAGTTCTGCTACTCACTTTTTCAGCCCAGCTCCATAAAATGCTTCCATATATTGTCTCTGCTTTTTTAAAAAAATATTATTGTTTGTTTGCTAGTAGTCTTGTTTTAAAACTATTGTAAGAAACTCTGAGTCTGTGTAAACCATACAGGAATGGGCTATACATTTCCTTTAATACATAAGTAATATGGAAAAAGCAGACACATTCTAATAAAAGGGGAAACTTACAGAAAACAACCACCTTTAGACCTAGGGTATGTTAGCATTTACAAATTAGGCTGAGGAGCATTTTTTTGCCAAAGAACATTATTGACTAGACAATGTTATAATTTGGTCATATTTCTCTATTTCATTTAATATCATGGCTTTCCATGCTATCTCTATTCCTTCTCCAATTATAGATTGCATTCTTTGCATGAAATGAACCTGGAACTGGAGTCCTAAAGGTACTTCCTTCCAGGCACAGTTCCTTTATGCTTACCTCAGACTCTGAGTGCTGTCGATATGAGATCTGAATTTTATTCACCGGCACTTAAAAAGCATATATCTCCTTTCTAAATAAATGGAAAGTTGCACACCAAGTCCTGCAAACACTTCAATAACAGAAAGTTAAAATGGCAATTTCCTATCCTAGACCTGCAATAGTGAATATTTGAAATTTAAAATTCTGTTTCATCTCTATCAGGAAATAAAGATAACTTTTAACTGGATATGCAGCAGAATCTGTTATACTGTTTCGTATAAACATCTGGCTTCATGTGAATAGATTGAAGATGAAGTAATTTGATAATTACTTGGAACTGAGCATTTTCTCTATAACACTTAATGTATTTCTAGCTCAAGGTGTGGTAATAAACCAGACATATTCACTGATGTCCTGAGACTGTATTTCTCTCATCCCAAAACCAATCAGCTAATGGAATATTCATTGCCTCCAAAGATGTCAGTTTTATCATAGCCTGTGAGTGTTAAAGGGAAACATCCAAAAAACCAAAAGAAAAAAAAAATGCTTTTCTACCATCAAGTCTTCCAGATATGGTCTTAAGCAAACAGTCATTATGCAATGTCTTGAACACTGGAGACAGGTTTCATTCCTAAAAAGTGATTGTGTAGCAAAATACCTGCTTGACGCACTCTTGATCACTCCAATTTGGTTACTTACATCTTTGGGATGCATTTCAGATCACTCCCCAGTACAGTACGATTAAATCTGGCATCATCAACAGGATTTTTCATATTATTCTATCCTCTCCCCACCTCCCATATACACACACATGCACATATCCCATGCATATCCTTCTGTCTGCTTTTGCTGTATGTCATCAGCCATTAGGCTGTGCCATTAGAGCACTGGTGCAGAATGAAATTTACTAGGGACAGAAAATGTGAGAAGAGTAACAGACAAAGTTAGACTAGTAATCCATTAGACACATTTATTCATTTCTTCACAGTAGCTGGTTTCAGATGCTACACAAGGAAGATACAGTTTGGAAAGGCTGATATACAATTTCTGTGCTCATAGCCAGAGTTTTCCTTTTTCAGTGGAAGTAATTTAGCCAATGTCTGAATTATACAAGACTTTTGGAAATGTTGTTCTTATTGTTAATATTTACTGAATGTGTACCCTGCATACCCTTGAAGATAGTGTTTAATGCAGAAAAATAAATAAAATGCATATAAAATTATAATTAGATACTAAAATTTATCAAGTAAAAACACAAATTGCCATCCTGTTAGACAGTTATGATGTTGTAAGCTAGACCTAAGACCCTGCCCTTCCTGTGCCTCCCAGCCAATCAGGGAGATCTCACAAGATCCCCCAACAGCCCACAAAATCTGGTGAGACTGGGTAGTCTCGTGAGATTTTGGGTGAGATTTGGGAACTATTTAGTCCCCGGCTGCTACGTGGCGGCAGCCATTGTTAGCTCAGACAGCCAAATGGACAGGTCGGCTGCCAAGTGTTCCAGGCCTGTTCCTTTGGCAGAGGAGCCTAGGAAGAAGCCATAGAGGGTGGGAAGCCTTGGCGGGAGGCGGGAGTCGTTGGCTGCAGCCTCGCATGGCCTGGTCTTGGGATCGGGGAGGCCCGATTGTCTGGGGAGGGACCCGGGAGGAGGCTGGGTCATACCTTGGGCCCACAACCATATCAGCCGTGTCCCAGCACCTGTTGGGAGAGGCCTGAGTGGGGCAAAGTAGGGCGGCATAGCCCCCTTGAGGCCTGGTATACCGGGGGATGGAAAAGCCTGCTGCGAACGGGTCCTGACGGTGGTGAGGCCAGTAGCCATCCAAGGTTCTGTCCCTGCTTGGGACCCTAAAGATTGGGTTCGTTATCCCAGCTTGGGACAGGTTAGGCCATTGAGGCCTGGGTTTAGTTCCTACTTGGGACAGGACAAGGCCATTGGGGCCTGGTGGTAGTCCCTGCTTGGGATGGGATAAGGCCATTGGGGCATGGTGGTAGTCCCTGCTTGGGACAGGATAAGGCCATTTGGGCCTAGTGTTAGTCCCTGCTTGAGACAAGAACAAGGCCATTGGGGCCTGGTGGTAGTCCCTGCTTAGGACACATGTTCATAATTGGGGACCCGTGATTAGGATTGGTGGCTGTCTCTGCTTGAAGCATTTCAGGGCAGATTGTCTTTGTTTGGGGCACTTCATTTCCCTGGGCTGATTATTCTATTAAGTGAAGTTCTATACATTGTTGATGGCTGGAGGGTTTTAGCCCTTAACAGGAACGGTATAACTTAAGGGCCTTGTTATCCCAGCTTGTCCTTACTTGGGACATTTCATCTCCCTGGGCTCATTAATTATTGTGGCTTTTTTCTAAGTTGATTGTTGGCTGAAAGGTTTTAGCCCTTAACAGGAACGCTATAATCCAAGAGCCTTGTAATTTTGTTTGAGTAAATTGGCCATTATGCCTTGCAGTAAGTCTCAGTCTAAGAGGCGCATGGCCCCTGCTGGTCCTGGTGCTGGTCAGCCGGCACCTAAACGTGCATCTAAGCCCCAGAGTAGAGAGGATAAAATCATTGCACACTTGGCCCAGTTGGGTTGTACTATGCAGGCATGTGTGGCAGTGTGTGAGCAATTGGCTCAGAAGGGGGTTCGGAAGGCTAGTTCTGGAACCCCCTGATATTTCAGCTCCCAGTGATGATCAAATGGTGGGGTCCCAGATTACACAGGTGCAGGAGGCATTCTCACCTGCTACGTCTGTGGATAATACCTTACCTTACCTTATCCAGTGTCATCTGAGGGAGAGACACTAGGCCCAGCACCTTTGGGCCCAGTGTAAGAAGAAGAGCCCTCCCTCCTTTCCATCCAGTGTCATCTGAGGGAGAGACACTAGGCCCAAATTTTGCTATTTTATATAAGAGACGCCATTTTAGTATGCCATTGTATTTAATGAGACTTGAGCATTTATGGATTTTGGTATCTACAAGGGGTCCTGGAACCGAATACCAGTGGATACCAAGGGCTCACTGTATGAAACTTGCTTTCAGAAGGTGTTTTAAGGGCCTTTTCATTCACAGTTACAGTACTATGATTCCATTTTAACTGCCACAGTAACATCCTATGGTTTCCTGGGATTTGCACTTTAGTGAGGCACTTGAGCTCTCTAGCTGATAATTCTTAGCATCCTTCCTGAAATGACAAATGCCAGGATTCCACAGGACATTGCCATGGTACCTAAAGTAGAATCTTAGCACTATAGTTGGGTAATGGGAAAAGGCCTCAGATGGGTAAAGGGGGTAAAAGATCATGATGTGAACAGGGACAGAAACAAAACCTGGCTCCAATTCCCAGTCTATCCCATCCCTTAATGTGGAATTTAATCATGTCCAAGCTCTTTCTGCTAGGCAGAACACTCATTCAGAGAAGTGAACTCAAATAGGTAAACAAATTTAAAAATCAGTCATGTCACCATCTCCATTCAGTACAGTTAATCCTGAGATAGGAGAACAACTCAGACCTTTCTCGATGTCCTTGAACCAGGGCAAAATTATACCTTCTGTTTCTAGAAGTTTCAAAGCTTCAAGCAGCAGCTTTTATCAGTAATAATCAAGAGGGCAAGGTACTGGATTTATTATTATTTATTGGTAAATCTATTTACAAAGACATAAAACACACAGCAATAAAAAATGAAATCACACAGAGAACCATCACAAGAACAACATACCAACAGGCTAAAATAAGAAGGCTAAATATCCTACTGTAAGAGTGCATATTAGAGGCAAAGCCTAAGTCACTCTGCATATTATTCTAGTGGTCTACAGAGTTATCAGTTGTGTATAGATTCAGGTTGACCACAGTACTTGGATAAATTATATCTTCAGAAACAGAAACATTGACTTATGTCAGAATGCTTGGGTATCTCTAAATTTTTACAACTTATGCCAATGTGAGCTGCAGTCTTTTGGCACTAAGCATAATCAAAACTTTGTAGAAAGATGAGGAATTGTCATTGTTAATGCAAATAAAAAAAGCTCTATTTTGAAGTACCCAATTTGTGGTTATGTGAGAAAAGGAAGAATGAGGAAGGGTAACATGTAATTAATATATATATTTTTGAAACAACACTGCCACTTTTGTGATGATTTTGAGAGCACAATGTGATTGTCACATATTAACTTGATTCTGAAACATCTGTAGAAATTGATGCAATTATAATGCAATGTTAAATTACCTTGAGGGGATTTCTATTTCTGAATCCAAGTGGAAACTTTTTTTAGTAGAGGCAGTGACTAAGATTAATTTTGATTAAGCATGTGTAGTGCAATCTTATAAACTCCAGAATTAGATTTGCAGAGACAGAAAACCATTTGGACGTGATGCGGTCCAGTCTCCCCAACTTCCCATCAAAAGTAGGCCAGAACATGATGCTACTTTAGAGGAAAAGAATAATCTTATTGCCCTAGAACCTTTGGGGAACAACATAAGCCATCTGATAAATCCATCACCTTGAAAAGACATCATGAAGGGAAATATCCCATTTTGAAAGACTATGGGTTGAGAAGAATTGGTGTGGTCTACCCAGCCACCAGGATCATCCCCAGCTGTTCAAGTCAGCCAGCAGCCTGTTTGAGTAAAAACTCAGGCTGCATCTGCCCTGCAAAAATAATGTAGTTTAACACTGCTTTAACTGCCATGGCTCAATATTATGGAATTCTTGGAATTGTTGAACTGCAATTATTCTGGGAACTACAATTCCCAGAATTCCATAGCATTGAGCCAAGACAGTTGAAGCAGTGTCAAACTGGATTATTTCTGCAGTGTAGATGCAGACTCACAAGAAAAGGTGACTTGCCCATCTTCCAGCAGGAAAGGTCCTACACCTGACCCCTACTCATGAGGTGGAATTCAAACTCTTGATGTTGGCAGACCAGGAAAGATTGGTGCAGCCAGTTCTCAGAATTATATCTTAGGTGGAAACGTTTCTAAAACCTTCCAACTGAAGCAGCATCTTATCCAGTTTAATTTCCATTGTGCTTTATTGTACAGAACCCTTACTATGTGGAAGATGTTTAATTCTCATACTCTGACCCTACCTCTGGACATTTCCTTGCTTTTACTAGTAAGGCAGATTTTTGAATCATGGGACAATAATGTGGGAACAAGGTGCATACTTTGAATACTCTTATTGGATATGTCTTGTATTAGGTTAATGAAATTGCTAAGTATTGCAACTGTTTGAACTTTAAAGAATATATCTAAGAATCTGAACTTTATCCTCAGAATAAGCTTAATATCTAGAAGTGCTCTTTTAAATTTAGACTAAAATGTCGAGCAGATTCACTGCCCCATTGACATTGGTGCCAACAGTTGCTGCTGCAACATAACAACTCCAGCACTATGCTTATTATCTTTCCCCTCAAAAGGCCTGTTTACTCCAACATCCTGTTCCCATAACTAGCTGTGTACAGTATAAGAAACTCACCACCAGGGATGAGTGCAACAGCTCCTTCCTGCTCATGTTTTCAATCTACTGATATCAAGAAGTATATTTCCTCTGAAGCAAGAGGCAATATATACCCCTCATGACTAATAGGCATTGGGAGCCTTGTTTTGTATGGATCTTTCTCACCTCTTTTTTTAAAGCTAGTGGCCATTCTTGCATCTTGTGATAACAAAGCCCATTCTCTGACTGTACCTTGTATGAAATAGTACATCGTTGTATCTGTACTGAATCCCCTTCTATCCAGCCTCACTGGTTGAATCAAGGTTCTAATAGTTTGAAGAATAAAAAAATACCACTTTTTTCAAACTGTGCATAAATGTATTCTTCTCTCTCATTTTCCCCTTATTCAACATTTTCCCCTTTATCTAGAAAATTCCAAATGTAACCCTTCCTCACAGAGGAGTTGTTCTGAAGCTTCAGCATAATATCGTATAATGTGACATAATGTACTGACAAAGAGGACCTGTTGCTCTTGAGATGTGCTGCAACCTTTTCCTCCCTTTCACATTACATTTTTTTTGTGCAAGCAATTTGCTTTCCATCATGTTCTCTCACACATGATGTTCAAAACAATTAAAATAAAATTGCACCCATCAACCTGAAAGTTTCAAAGATAAGAAGCAATTCCCAGCATGAATAAACTGTGAAGTCTATTTGAAAATAAGGTTTTTAATGATAATTGGCAACAAAACCTTTATTTTCCTAATATATTCACTGTTTATGCATGCTGGGAAGGGCATGTTTTCTTTGAAACTCTCAGATGGCTAAACTGAAAAAAAAATGGAGATGCCATTTTGCTTTAAATAAAGTGAAAATAAGAGAATGTGACTAGTATTTTAAACTTATTTTTAAAATGAAGCTTTTCAAAGTCTTTCATTCAGTTTGCATTATCTTCTAGGTCCTGTTCTTTTTTGGGTGGGTGGAGTGGTACATAGTCTTCCTTGTTTTGGTCTTTACAGTCTTTCATTCTCAATTAAAACTAGATATTGTTATGTTATTAATGATATAAAACATAATTTTCCAGGAGAGCCTTCAATAAAGTTTACTCCTAACTAATCAAGCTATGGATAGCTTAGGACTCTTGTCCCTTTTCTAAAGCATATTGCTATTATTAATTTTTGCACTATCAGTGCACAGGGTAATAATAGGTAGGCTTTTGATGGAGGAATTTAATTTACAACCTAAAGTTTTTTAGAGGAGGAGGAGGAGGAGGAGGAGGAGATGAAGATAACCCCTAGAATAATATGTGATGGGGTGCATGTACTTTGACTTAGGGCCTTTGCAGACTGCTAGAAATAGTGCAAATTGAGTCCACTTTAACTGCCCTGGCTCAGTGCTAGGGAATCATGGGAATTGTATTTTTTTCTGAGACATTGAGCCTTCTCTGTCAGAGAGCTCTGGTGCCACAATAAACTACAGTTCCCATGATTCCCAAGCATTGAGTCAGGGCAGTTAAAGTGGACTCAATTTGCACTATTTCTGGCAGTCTGCAAAGGCCTTAAGTTTTCACAAAAAAATGAAGACTAGGGTTAACAATTCTTTTGCACAACTGCACTGCTTGGAAACCCACCCACCCCCTGGTGTGATAAACTTTCACTTTAATTCCAGCATTACAAAAGTCATTGCCATGAGGGGTCCTAGTTCTGCTCATCTCCTCCTCTCTCCCCCTCCTGCTTACTATTCCAAAGCAGGCTAACTCTGTGCCTATTGGCTTATTGCTTTTTAATTTTGCCATGGTTGTGTAATTACAACAAAAACCTTTTTCTAATTTTACTGTTTTGTTGTAAGGACACAAAAACAATAAAGATACTTTTTTTTTTTTTTTTGCAAAGCAGTTATGGAATCAGTTTGCTATAGAATAGTAAAAAATAAATAAAAATAAAGGGGGGGGGGCGGAGGAAAAGAATCAGTCCCCATCCTGCCGCATGACTGCTATAATGCCAAAATTGAAGTGAAGAGGCTTTTCACACTATAATAGTTGTGCTATAATAGCAAGACTGAGAGCTCATTGACAGATTTTGCTCATGAATAAAAAGGTGCACTATAGTAACAGGGTGGCAGTAGGACAGCTATTCCTCTCTCCCCCTCTCCTGATAAGTATGAGCCAAAGATGCTTTTAGCTTGTTAAAATTCTGCTTTTTAGCTCCATGTGGTAAAGTCCTTAAGGTCTCATGGAGCTGAAGCCTACTAACATTCTAGGGACTGAGAGTGCCCACCTCTAGAGAGGTCCTTCATATCTAACTTGCCCAAAGACTAGAGATGAAACATATGGGCCAAATGAGGCAGCTATTGGATTCTTTTGAGGCATGCTGATTAAACAACACATGCCTCCAAAGTGGCGTCCAAAGCCATGTTCTAGTCCATAGGACCAGGAAAAAAAGGAGCTAGGATGGTCTAACTCCTGGTGGCAATGGTCAGCCCCTGCATCCATAGCTGATCTTGGGAGTGGGCCATGCAGTGTGGTTCTGACCCACTTCTGGCAAGAGCAACCTGGGCTGCTCTTTCGTGCCTGACTGTTCCAGGAAACAGTTTGGTGTCACGGATCAGGGGATCAAGAAACAGGCAGCAGACCTAGACTCCTTTGATATTCCACTGAATACCCAGATTCCAATAAATGCACAACTATCCCCTTTGAGATGATTGCACCTCTCTGCTCCTGACAGCAGTTTGGGTGCAGTGCTTTCTATGCAGTTTATAAATACTTCTTACATGCAGCCCTTAGGAATGTTTGTGATTGAGTTTATTATATCCCACTGAACTTGTAAGCAGAATGCAAAGGATCTGTGTTACCACTGATACTTTGTAAATGGTTTATAATCATTTTTTTACTTTGCCATCCCTTACATTTTTGCTGCCACTATTAAATTTCTAATAAGACCCATCCTTCTCCCTTAACACACAATTAATCATACATTACTGGTGTTATGTGCTAAAGGAAAGGGATGAACAAACAAGTTTATTTAAGGTAAAACAGAAATACTACTGTTTATTTTGAACTTTTTATATTTGTGTTCTCAGCATCTCCTTTAAGGTATATTGCTTTAAAGCTACTATTTCTTCAAGAAGCTCCAGTTTCCTTATTTTAATTCACTTTTTCAAAACCTAGTTGTCATAACTTTTCCTACTTCTACCCTAGAGTAACTCTGATTAATTAAAATGTACAAAACTGAAAAATGAATTAACTATTGCCTGATACATCAACTAGCAACAGCAGAAGTACTGGACAAGTCATTTGTGTCTTTGCAATGAATCAGACCATTTATTTATTTATTTTTTGTCTTAGCATGAGAAAGGAAAAATGACCTTAGTTTTCACAAAAAACAGGAGATGAATGTTTGCACAAAATGCAAAACACAGAGAAAGAGAGAGAGAGAGAGAGTGAAGAATTCTTGTAAGGACTAGGAATCCTTTTGCTATTTTGACCATAATGTCACAAATAGTGAGATTTTTTCCCCATATCCTTCTGTGAGATTTGGTCAGGAAACTGGAAGGACATAGGGTTAAACTCAGTGTCTCAGTTCTCTATTGCAGCAACTTCCAGTTTCTTGAGATTAATGAACTTTAACTGCAGGCAAAGGGATCAGACAAGGCTGCATCCTTTCACCCTATCTGTTCAACTTGTATGCAGAATATATAATAAGAAAAGCAGGCTGTAATACAGAAGAAGGAGGAATGAAAATAGGAGGAAGGAGTATCAACAGTTAAGATATGCAGATGATACCATAGTACTAGCAGAAGACCTCACAGACCTGGAACACCTACTAAAGAAGATCAAAGAAGTAAGTGCAAAGGCAGACATAATGATAAACATAAAGAAAACAAAAAATAATGACCACAAAGACTCTCACAAGTTCAACCTAGAAGAAATAGAAATAGTAAAAGAATTCTCATACCTGGGATCAAACATTAATAGAAATGGGGACTGCAGTCAGGAAATAATAATAATAAAAAAAGATTAAGAATGGAGAGAGTGGCTATGAAAGAACTAGAAAAGATTCTAAAATGCAAAGATATACAACTCGGCACAAAAGCTGGAATCATACAAGCCATTGTATTCCCTATTACCATATATAGATGTGAGAGCTGGACAGTCAAGAAAGATGATAGGAAGAAAATCAATTCATTTGAGATGTGGTTCTGGAGAAGAGTGCTGAGGATCCCATGGACAGCCAAAAAGACAAACAAATGGGTCCTAGAGCAGATTGACTCAGAAAGCTCCCTGGAAGCCAAGATAACCAAACTGAGGCTGTCATACTTTGGACACATCATGAGAAGTGAGGACTCATTGGAAAAGACAACAATACTGGGAAAGGTGGAGGGAAGTAGGAAAAGAGGAAGGCCACATGCGAGACTCTATTAAAGAGGTCACGGGTATGGGTTTGCAGGAATTAAGCAGAGCAGTGGAAGATAGGGCGTCTTGGAGATGTCTCATCCATAGAGTTGCCATGGGTCAAGGTTGACTCGAGGGCAGTTAACAACAACAATAAACTGCAGGACTACTTTAGCTCTCCCTGAAGTCTTCCTTTGGGTCAGGGCCTTGATCACAAGGACACAGCACAGCAGCTGCTTTCTCTGAAGTTGACTTGCTTCCTAAAGCCAACTGCCTCCCACTGTCATTTTGGCCTGAAGCTTTTTTGAAAAATCACCTTTGCAAATTTCCTCTATTTATGAGGTCATATAGCATCTTCTTTCAGTGATTCCAGTCACTCTTCTTCCTATTATTTCTTGCTACTCATTTCCACAGACTCTCTTTTCCCTGGCTGCCCAAACTACTACTCACTGCTTCAACTTATCCTGCGCCAAACCCCCTACTTAACCCAACTACAGCCTGCTGTGAGGCTTTTAATATTCACTTTGCAGATAAAATCTCTCGGATAAGAGCCGACTTAGACGCCATTGTTTTAGCAGAATCCGTACATGAGGCACCCAGGAACTCCGTTGATGGCAATTTACTGGATCAACTACAATCTGTGAGTACCGATGACGTGGACAAGTTTCTTGGAAGTGTGAGAAAGATGACTTGCCCCCTCGATCCTTGTCCATCCTGGCTGGTCGTCCGGGGGGGACGCGTTGAAGGTGTTCCTTCGGGACACAATCAACGCATCATTCAGGGAAGGCAAGGTACCATCTTGTTTAAAGGAGGCGGCGGTTAGGCCACTCCTGAAAAAGCCTTCCCTGGATCCCCTGGATAGAAACAACTATAGACCAGTCTCCTTGCTCCCTTTTCTGAGCAAGGTGATCGAGAGGGTGGTTGCTTCCCAACTCCAAGCAGTCTTGGATGAAACCGATTATCTCGACCCATTTCAAACTGGCTTCAGGACAGGATATGGAGTGGAGACTGCCATGGTTGCTCTGACCGATGACCTCCGCCTGAGTATCGACAGGGGTAGTGTGACCCTGTTGGTGCTCTTGGATCTCTCAGCGGCCTTTGATACTATAGATCATGCCATCCTCTTAGATCGCCTGAGAGAGTTGGGAATCGGAGGCACTGCTCTGCAGTGGTTCCGTTCCTTCCTCTCGGGCAGATCCCAGAGGGTGAGGCTCGGGGATAGTTGCTCATCCAAAATCGAGCTTAATTGTGGCATCCCTCAGGGCGCCATCCTGTCCCCGATGTTGTTTAATATTTATATGAAGCCGCTGGGGGAGATTATTCGGAGGCATGGAGCTCGGTGTCTTCAGTACGCTGATGACACCCAGATATATCTCTCCATGACCAGATCATCGTCTCAGACTTCAGTTGGCGCCTCTCCTCTTAATGACTGTCTCAGAGCGGTAATGGGTTGGATGAGGAAAAACAGATTGAAGTTGAATCCAGACAAAACAGAGGTACTTGCAGTCACAGGCCCGAAACCAGATCTGGGAATACAGTCTCCAGTCCTGGATGGAGTCACACTCTCCTCTAAGGACTGTGTTTGCAGCTTGGGGGTGCTCCTTGACTCATCGCTTCACATGACCAGTCAGGTGAATGCGGTGGCCAGGAGTGCCTGTTATCAGCTTCGGCTGATACGCCAACTGCGCCCTTATCTGGACATGAGGGATCTGGAAACTGCGGTACATGCCCTGGTAACCTCGCGACTAGATTACTGCAATGCACTCTACATGGGGCTACCCTTGTGCCTAACCTGGAAACTTCAACTGGTACAGAATATGGCAGCCAGGTTAATTACAGGAACATCAAGGAGGGAGCACATAACACCTGTGCTGAAATCCCTCCACTGGCTGCCGATTAGTTTCCGGGCGCAGTACAAGGTGTTGGTTTTAACCTTTAAAGCCCTACATGGCTTGGGTCCATCCTATCTTAGGGACCGCCTTTTCCCATATGAACTCCCCTGCACCCTTCGGTCCTCTGGGAGGAATCTGCTACAGCCACTAAAAACTAGGCTGTCTCAGACCTCCCAGAGGACCTTTTCTGCAACTGCTCCCAGATTATGGAATGGCCTGCCGGATGAGATCCGTCTAATTACCACTCTTGCTGCTTTTAAGAAAGCAGTAAAGACGGATCTCTTCCGGCAGGCCTTCCCGGAATAACTCTCAGCCTAGGGATGGGTCCCTGACTTGTAAATCTGACTCCTTATATTATTGTCATTATGTTTTTAATATTGTATTTTAATTGGTCATTTGTTTAATTCTGTTTTAAGGGGATGGGAGGGTGGGACTATGGGATGATGGAATGTTTTTAACTTTGTTCTATTTTAATATTGTTGTACCCCGCCCCGATTGCCACGCAGAGGGGCGGGTTATAAATAAAAATTTATTATTATTATTATTATTATTATTATTATTATTATTATTATTATTATTATCCTTGATTGTATTATGTGTGCTTTTTAATGAATTAATGAAAACACACTGACCAATAACCTTTCAATTGATGGATGAGTCTACAGTGGTCTAAAATTTAAAAACCAATAAAGATAAATAGAATTTATTTATTTATTTATTTTACTAAAGTATTATGCATATAAATAGACAGAATAAACAGTGGACTACTAACATACATAATGGCTGCCTGGTAGCATAAGAATAACTGTAAAAGATGGTAGGCTGGAAACAATAAGACCTTCTAGGGCAACCATTGGGAGGTATATAAATATATTTTATTATTATATTATTATATTAGGAAGGATCTAATTAGGGGAATTTATAATTAGCTCAAAATATGCAAGAGTGGGTCCTAATAACACCCTGCGATACCGGAGTATCATTGTGTATACTGGGGGACTAAGAGATCCCACAATGAATGACACTGAGACAAGCTTCTTCAATTAAGGTCTAAATATTTATTAAAAGGGGAAAACTGCACACATACACATATGACACACACACTCACACTGCACACTTGGAAGTAAAGGAGTGAAAGCAGGAATAGATTGAGATGAGCAAACTACGGGAGATACTCACTTCCGAAGGCTTCTCCGGTATCTGCTGTGGATGTGAATGATGATGATGATGATGATGATGATGATGATGATGCATGGATGCTGAAATGGGGAAAGGGATGGCTGAGGGAGCTATGATCAGAGCGCAGCCAAGATGCACTCTAAGGATAGCATGTGGAGTCCAAAAATCTAGGGGTTTATATAGGCAATAGCTAGCCTCTGGCTAGAGACTTGATGGCTTGGCTGAAGCCTGGACAAAGGTGCTGATTGCCTGGGCTTTATCAAGCCAAGGTGTGAGGATGGCCTATACAATGCACTCAGGGCATACAACAATCAAGGAGGGAGGCTAGAGGAAAAAGTGCTCAGTTAAATCTGATCATTGCCTCATTAGGTGTAAGACTCAGGACAAACAAGCACTATTGTGTTGTCCTGTCCTGTAGGATTGATGGTCTTTCCCCTTTAGCAACTCCCAAACCTGTCTGGTAAAGAAGCTTCTAGTTGTTTGGCAGGCCTCTTCCCTGTGCCTACCTGACTTACCATCTAGAGGCTTATGGCTGACATCCCACAAAGGTCAGTTCGGGGTCATCGAGGGAACTAGATCTCTCAAGGAAAGATGCAGATATGGGCTTATCCAATTAAAGTCTAAATATTTATTAATTAACAAATGGGGAAAACCTGCATGCATCCAAATATGACACGCACACACACTAGAAGGAAAGATGGATGAAAGTGGGGATAACTAGAGAGGAGCTAGGCTGAGGGGGAAATACTAACGTCCGAAGGCTTCTCTGGGCTTCGCTGCGAAGATTGAGGATAATGGTGATAAATAGCTATAAGCCTAATGGCTAGTGTGAAGTCGTAGGCTTTCATGGCTGGCATCCATAGTTTTTTTGTGGGGTTTTTTTTCGGGCTGTGTGGCCATGTTCTGAAAGAGTTTCTTTCTGACGTTTCGCCAGCATCTGTGGCTAGCATCTTCAGAGAAAACTGAAATGGAAAAGCCTGGTTGTATATATACTGTGAGACCCTGGGTAGGGAGGGGTGGTTCCCAGGTGAACTGTGTGTTGTTCTGTGTTGAATGGGTGTTGTTCTGTGTTGATGGCATCGCTTCAGGCTATGCAATCCAGGATATGTCTGCTGTTCCCATGTAAACTGTGTATTGTTCTGTGTTGAGTAGGTGTTGTTCTGGTGTTAATGGCATGGCTTCCAGGTGAGGAATGCAATCAAGGAGATTGTCTGCTGTTGTCTGCTGACCCTGGTTGGTCTTCCCTTTGCATTTGCTGAGTGCAGATTTTCTTATTTTGTAGGACTGGTAGCCATATCTTGTTTACTTTAAGAGTTTCTTCTTTCCTGTTGAAATTGTCTAAGTGTTTATGGATTTCAATGGCTTCCCTGTGCATTCTGACCTGATAGTTGTTGGCATGGTCCAGAATTTCAGTGTTTTCAAACAGCATTTTATGCCCAGGATGGTTTATAATGTGTTCTGCTACTGCTGATTTTTCTGGCTGGCCCTGTCTGCAATGTCTCTCATGTTCCTTGATTCGTGTTTGGACACTGTGTTTGGTGGTCCCTATGTAGACTTGTCCGCAGCTGCATGGTATGCGGTAAACTCCTGCGGCTGTGAGAGGGTCTCTCCTGTCCTTCGCTGAGCGCAGCATTTGTTGGATTTTCTTGGTTGGTTTGTAAACAATTTGGAGGTTGTGTTTCCTCACTACTTTCCCAATTCTGGGAACAACACACAGTTCACCTGGGAACCACCCCTCCCTACCCAGGGTCTCACAGTATATATACAACCAGGCTTTTCCATTTCAGTTTTCTCTGAAGATGCTAGCCACAGATGCTGGCGAAACGTCAGAAAGAAACTCTTTCAGAACATGGCCACACAGCCCGAACCCCCCCCCCCCAAAAAAAGCCTAATGGCTGTTGGACAAAGGTGTTGATGGGTTTAGTATTGTTAGCCTAGGTGTGAGCATAGTTTAAACTGTTGGACAAAGGTGTTGATGGGTTTAGTATTGTTAGCCTAGGTGTGAGCATAGTTTAAACAATGCATTTGGTTTTGAAACTATCAAGGAAGGGAGGCTAGAGAAAAGAGTGCAGTCAAATCTGATTACTGCCCCATTAAGTGTGAGACTCAACACAAATAAACACCATTAGTTGTCCTTTCCAATACAATGGTTTTTCCCTTTTGGCAACTCCCAAACCTGTCTGTTAGGGAATTTTCCAGTGGTCTTGGGCAGGTCTCTCAGTGCCTACGTGACCTGCCATCTAGGGGATTATGGCTGACATCCTTCAGAGGTCAGTCTGGGGTCATAGAGGGAATTCCACATGTGTCCAAAATTTTATGAAAATGCACATATGCTAACGGGGGGAGCCATGCCTTATTCTAAAAGTACAAACTGGAAGTTGTACTCCAAATTGCCCCCAAATTGCTGACAAGGAAATGACAAGTTGCCTTGTTGAAAGCAATCAGGGCTTAACTGTCTTGTTCACCTCCAGTGGTACCTCCCCATTGTGAGGTATTCTGCAGCCTTCAGAGAGGTTGAGAGGATAAATATCTATACTGATTTGCTTTGTCTTGTGTATGCAACCCCATTATTTTGCTCTGCCCAGACTACTTAAGAGTTTTTATCAGTACTTGAAGGGCACATTGACCTCTGCCCTTTGCAAGCACATGTGGTGGTGGTGGGTGAACAATATTCAGGTCATGTTTTGCTCCACCCAAAGGTGTTCCCTTCAATCTTAGGAGACATCACTCAAGTTAGGAAGACTTTTAAATACAGAGACAGAGGGATGAAGCAGAATGGCAGCTTGGAGCAGCCTTTGGCCCCTCCATCCCCAGTTGACCCTAATCAACCAGGGACCATGGTGACTAGATGGCCCACTCTTAAAGTGAGCCGCTGCTGTGGTCTCAAATGGGCTGCTGGCAAGGAGTGGCTTTTTGCTGCTCTTTTTGCTGGTGGCCTTAAGTAGCCTCAGAACAGTTTCCAGCTATGTCAGGGGGATGCACTGTCTGCACACTACACCCCTGAAGTGGCTGGAAGCCTCGCTTTTTGGCTTGTGTTTTGAGCCAGAGATAAGAGAGCCTCCCACTTAGTCCTGCTGCTCTCTATGGGACTTGACTTCTGCTTCTCCAGACATCTTCCCATTGGTGGGTGAGGAAATCCATGTGTGTATTTTAGTCTGTAGTCCCTTAAGCTTAGCTCTAGCCCCCTTAGATTAGTTCAGCAAAGCTTCCATGTTCCCCTCCTCAATTTGGAAACAGATTGCGTTGAGCATAAACTTTCCTGCTGGATTGTGCTGCTATTTTTCTGTCTTTTCATTAAATAAATAAATGTTTATTGCAAAAGCAACTTGTCCTTCTACCTCATTCTCACTTGGAGTAACTCTGGTTAATTATCCATTTTTAAAACTTCAGCTTGCAAGCTCCTGTAGAGAGTTAGTGCCTGGGGAGCTTTTTCCCCAACCAATAAAACCAGTGCAGAGTTCTTAACACCAGGCAGCCATGATAAATTAAGATTGATGCTTACTGTGAGAAAATCCAGCTTTGTGTACACTGCATGAAGTTTTCCTGAATCTTAGGAAAAAGCACACCATCAGGAGTGGTGCGCAGGAGAGAAACAATGTCAGGAATGATGTTTTTCCCTCCTCCACACCCATTCTGACAGTGCAATAAGGCTCCAGGCACATCATAAGCAGGAAAAAAAATATTTTAATGTTGTTCTGGGTGGGAAAGATAAATGGCAGCCAGCAGCATCTGTTCTGGAGTTGCAGGAAAATCAGCAGTGGCAGGAGATGACAGAGGACCACAGGAACACTGTAAATAACTGCTGTGTATAAACCATGTGCAGGACAGCTCCAGAACCAGTGTAGGACAGAAAGACGGGGAGTTCAGACTTTCCCCTAAGTGTAGACCTGTCCCTAGAAGTATAAAGTTTTATTTTTGGGAAAGAAGTAGTGAATAGAAAATGAAATTACTTTACTGGTATAATGAGCAAGATATTCATGTTATGTTACATTATGGTTATGTCTAGAGGCATTTTGGCAGATATTCCTCAGGTTTTGTTCCTTTTGCTCTGGATCTAAGATTTTTGTGTTTGTTTTTTTTTAAAGACAAGTAAAGCAACAATGGTATTACACACAATGAATAATGCAACACATTATTTTTTGCACTTCACAATATATATATGACACCAGTTACTTAACTTTAGCATGCTAAAGAGCAGCAGGAACTAATTACTATATATTTTAAAAAATCCATGTTGTGCAACAGACCACCATACATTCCATTTTGGAAATTATTTAGATATCAACTTCTCATTGAGTAAAACATTAGCATAAATTAGTAACCACTGTAAGAACTTCTGCATTTTAATTAGCTTTAGCCAAATACCATTAGGGAAGGTCAACACGTTCCTACAATTTTTTATCTTTTTCTCCACATAAGGGAAGATTAGATTATTACATTAGTTAACAGGAAATCTGCCATTCTGTACCATTGTGTGACCATTGTACCTGGTAACTTTTTAAACAGTTTTAAAGATATGTTTTAAGAGAGAACACCGCTATAGAGTTTAAACATTGGGCTATATTTGGCATCATTTAAAACTGGATCATATGAATTGTGAGAATAGAAGGCAAAATGGAATGGTATTCATTCTGAATGCACATCATCCCGAATGCCAAGTAGTATAACAGTCACTGAAAAAAATTAAATGTTTTTTTTTCCTAGTTACACCTTCATCATACTGCATAAATCTCCAGCTCTAAAGGGGACATTGTTCACAGTGAACCGTTTCAAGCTTGCATCTTTTGTGTTACTAAGGTGGTTTATTTTTGACTCTGAAGAAGATTTCATAAAAATAAATTGGCTGGCACACACAATGTGTAATTTTACTGGCCTATTATTTCTGATCATAGTTGCAAGATGCATGCAGACATAAATCAAAAGGGCTTTACAAATAAGATGTTTTCCTCTGTACCTCCTACACATAGCAATTGCCTTTAAGTTTGGCTTTATTCTTCCTTGGTATAAAATGATTGATTGATTGCTCACAGTTTGCATGACTCCCTGCTGCCCTAGATCCATCTCTGCTCCTCACACTCCATACAGTTCTTGCATCATTGGCTTTCTGCCAGCCATTTTGCTGCTAGTGCCTGAGCTGACATTTAATGATCTTTAGAGGTAGTAATCTCACATTTATCACTCTTTATCAGTTGTGACAGACCTAAATTCAAATGAAAACATAAAATGTAGACGGAATCCAATCCAAACACTGATATGCTTTTGAATGGCATCCATCAAGGGATGCTGAGGTGGAAAGTGAGAAATGAACTGCCATTTCTGATGCTAAAATTACTTTTAATAATTTCTCTGGCTACAGCACTTGTCATTCCAAGTTTTGTGGAAAAGCAAAGAAGCTTCCAATTTTCCTTGAGAAAAGATGACTATGTGAATGCCTTTTAGAAAAAAGTGGAGGCATAATATTTTATAGATGTAGAATGAGCTCTTTGTATTTCCTTGCTCTAGTTTTAAAGAAGCTAGTGGTGAGACAATTCAAAATTTCTTTTTTTGCCCCACAAACCTCCAGAAACTACTTTTGCGGAGCCTGTATGGATGGTTTCACCTATGCAAAAATCTGGATAAGCCCAGTTTTGCAATATCCTGGTTTCATTGCTTTAAAATATTTTCTATTCATTAGAGATTTTTCTCTTAGAAATTAAAATGTTAAAACAAATGTTTACTTTAAATGTATGTACAGGTTTTTTTTCTCTAAAATCAATTCATATTGTTAAAAATATTAAATTGAAGAAAGTTTATTTTTAAAAATGAGCAAAACTAGGTGGCTTTTAGCAAATATAAATACCTCTGGCATGCAAAATAGAAATGCTAGAATAGAAACACAAGAATTCAAAAGGTGCTCTGCCGAATTAAACCAATGCTTATGTAGCTCAGCCTCTTATTTTCTAGGTAGCTAACCAGACATCATTTTAGTTAGGTAACCAGTCTATCATTCTACAGTATTGGTTTTCAGATGGGTAGGTATTTAGCTGAGAAGAAAGACAAAACATGGTAAAGATATACCCAATTCACCAAGGTGTGTAGAAAGAGAATGGAAGGAAGCTTTTCCCCTTTCTTCTCATAATATAGAGCCTTGGATCATGTGCTGAAGCTGATAGTATATGAGTCAGAATATATAAAAAAGGCTACATGGTGTGTAATTAAAACAGTTGAATTCATAGATGTAAGATGTAGTGATGGACAGCTTTAAAACTGGAAAAATTCAAGGAAAATAGGGCTATGATTCCCTATTTGTTGAGGTGGTTATACATCACTTCTCAGAGGAAATGCATCTTCTATATCATTTGCAGGATAGTATAAGCAGGAATGTGCCGTTATACTCATGTCCTACATGTGGATTTCTCATAGGCATCTGTGCAAACAGAACATGGAACAAGACAAGTCTTTGGTCTGATCCAGCATGGTTCCTTCAGTGTTTGTACTGAATAGACTCTATGGCCCAAAACACACTGCAGAAATAATCCAGTTTGGAACCCTTTTAACTGCCCTGACTCAATGCTAGGGAATTCTGGGAACTGTAGTTTTGTGAGACATTTAGCCTTCTCTATCTGGTGCCACAATTACCTGCAATTCCCAGAATTCCCTAGCACTGAGCCCGGGCAGTTAAAGCAGTCTCAAACTGGATTATCTCTGCAGTGTATTTGGACCTATGTTTCTGTTCTCATGAAGAGAGTTGAGGTACAGCTCCACTGCTCTCTTATTGACAGCCATATAGCTCCACAATACCAAAGAAACTAGAATTAACTGGAGCATAAGAAACCACACTATGTCTTTTGGCAATTTGAAGCTTAAGTGAGCATGGAAAGTCCTTAACACAGCATGTTAAACTGAATGGTTTTGTTTATTTACTTTGATTACATTTTGGAAAGGCTTTTTAAGCATGTGGTGATTAGCAACATAGAATAGGTAGGGAGATAAGGCTTTGACAACTGGCCTACCTATGACAGCACAAGACATTTTAAAAATACTCAGCTGCCATTGGGAGAGTATGTCTTTGTACTGTACACCACTGTATTGTACATGGGAAAAGGCATTAACATACTTAAAAAAAAAAACAATAAAAATACACCACAGGAGAAGCTAATCATTCAAATAAATGAAAGGCTCTGTAAGAAGGAGAACAGGTGGGTTCTTTCTTCATATTAGAAAGGAATTAAAGGCTAGTTTACATGTAATTTCTGTGGATTTTTATACATTTACATAGAAGCTTAATTGTCTCCACTTTCTTGTGAAAATTCATATCTATTCATCCTCCCTATGCCAAAAATATACAGCCATGCAAATTCATGCAAAATGGACAGATAGCCACATGTTTGATAATGTGCACCATTGCAGATACTTTCAGATACTCTGGTTAAAAACCATGAATCCTTTTCAGTGAATTCATGGGGGGGGGGGGGGCTAAAAAGCCCAAATTCCTCCAAATTGCATGTGACCAAATTGTAGTTATTAAATTGCAATGAGGAGTCTTTTAATCATGTAGACAAGCCCTAAGATCCATACTCCTGTTCTTAACACTAAGGTACAAAACATATAGCACTATAATTGTGTAGTGTGAATGGATCCGGAGAATGTGCTTCCAGTTATTGAAGCTAAAGTTTAAAAACAAATAAGCAAACATTGGAACTGTTTTTTTTATTTCAATGCACTCTTAAAAGCTGCTGTTAAAAACTGCCAGAAACTGTGTGTTTCCTGAGTTTGGGGTGGAAAATTGTTTGCTGTATCCAAATGAAAAAAACTAGGTGGATTTTTCTCCTTGCAGACTATAAAAGAGCAATTTTCTGTGCTCTTGGTATTAACTGGAAGTAAGAGTGTTGTCATGTGTTGGCTTGTAAGGTTTTATTCAAGCATATTATGTGAAAGTCTTTTCATCTAAAAAGCAAGACCAAATTGCTATAAATCAATCAGTCAGTCATATATCTTGGTTAGATTAAAATTTTAGAGTTAGCATCAAGCTCATAGCATCTCTTATAGTTATTATTTTCATCCTGGACTTCAAAACAGCATTCAGACATTACATTACTTTCAGCATTACATCCTTTCCTTCCTTAGATAGACAGGGACTTCTCTCTATCTCATTCTATTTAAACATATGACTCCTGTCATTCATTCTTAGAGGCTGTTTAACATACTCTCTCTCAGGATTCTAAACAGTCTCCTCTCAGTCTCAGTAAGAGTAACAGTCTCCTCTGATTGAGGTTAACAGTCTCTTCCTGCTGTACCCAAACCATCACCAGTTAGGATAGGATTTGGTTTGTTATGTATTTATTTATTAAAGTCATTATTATTTGCTTGTTCGTTGTTTCTTGGAGTAAGTCTTTATTATTTAGGAAGTCAGATTTAGAATAAATAGTCTGCCCCACACTTTTGCTGCTCTGCTGATGAAAGCTGAACTCTAACAAGTTTAACTTTCAAATTGCACCCCACATTTTCATCCTAGACTTCAAAACAGCATTCAGATAGTTCACTGCACTGTAGTTGTTCTTTTTAAAATGAACTTGAAAATATAAATCAAAACATTCAAAACTGAGATCAAAATATAAATGCTGCCCTAATGCATATCCATATATTTTTTAAAAAAATCCTCTATCTATTCTTTAATAAATTTCTGGGCCAAAAAAAAAAAAATCTTCCTTATCAAGATAGAGAACTACTATACTATAGTAGAGTGCAGATATAAAAATGTTCTTTTGAAAACTGACGTTTCCATCAGTTGAGGCTGTATTTATTACAGATAAATGCTCCTGTGTGGCCATTAAAAAGCACAAATTCTTTCTTTCTGAGTAGTCAAGGATGCCTCATATCACTAAGTCAAAGTTCTGGTGAGGAGATTTTGTAAAAAAAAAAAACTGCATAGGTTCTGCAATTGATAGTAGAAAAGAGAATTGCTCTCAGTCAGTAATACAGTATAACAATACATGACAAAGATATTGGGTTTGTTTGTTTTTATGTAACAACTTTTTTATTTTGAAGAAGTGGCAATATCAATTCCTAGGGCAGTCAGTTCAACATGTTTCACTAGCAGTATATTCATTTTAAAGAGATCAGGCTGAAACTATAGAGTACTGTAGTCTAACGATTGCAGAAAACACTAACACTTTTTCTTCAGAGTCTGTGCCGGTTAGATTAGTTAAATATTTACTATGAAGAGATGAGAAAAACCAGTTAAATTTGGGTTATTATTCCCATGAAATTTTCTGCCAAAATCCAAAGTAGTACACTTGGTGTATATGCATTGTTGTTTTGGACAGCAAGAAGAGGAAATAATTGACTTAACTAGCAGAATCTTTGGAGTCTATATAGTTCAGTGCTCCAAAAAGAGACCACAGGCCCTTTCACACTAGAGAATTATAGTGATATGACTCCACTTGGACTGTTAAGACTAGTCCTACAGAAACCGGGGATTGAAGGTTTAGAGAGAGGAATTCAGGATTCTCAGTCAGTGTAATGCTACACAAAAACTACAAACCCCACGATCCTGTAGGATCCATCCACTGCAGTTAAAGTGGAATAACAGCCCTATAACTATATAATGTGAAAGGACACTATAAACATGCTTTGAAAGGAGACATTGCATTGGAATGCATTTAGTAAAGTAAGGATTAGGGCCAGGATCATGCCAAATCAAACCCTTAAAAAAGTCCAACTGATTTAATCTGCAACAATTCAACAAGCATAGTGGTTTGAGTGTTGGACACTGGGAGATCTCAGTTCTAACCCCCACTCACCAATGGAAATTCACTGGGTGAGCTTGGACAAGCCACATTCTCTCAGTTTCAGAAGTGGTCAAGAGAAAACTTCTGAACAAATTCTGTGAAGTAAACCCTGTGACAGATTCATCTTAGGTTCTTCATAGATCAGGAATGATTTGAATGCACACCAGAAGAACAATACATCCTCCACCACTATAAACAGTGGGACTGAAAGATGTTTGTTTTTGACAATTGTGCCAGAGATATTGTTTAAAAAAGAAAGAAAAGTAGTTATCAAACAATTTTTTTTAAAAAAATGCATGTATTAAAGTGAATTATGCTAGTTATCATTTGACTTGACAGCTTTTGATGTTCTTTGTTCTGCTACAGCTAGAGATAAGTATATATACAGTAATTAAACTTGAATTAATTATAACATTTGTGTGACTCAGCTTAGCAGAACTATTTCTCTTGAGTTTTTCTTCTCTCTCCTTTTCTTTTAACAGCTAAATATTGTCTTTAATATCTCCTGCTCAGATAAAGATTCTTTACACAGACAAAATGCCTAAGCAGACTGCCAGAAATAGTGCACATTAAATTGAGGCACTGCCCTGGCTCAGTGCTAGGGAATCATGGGAACTGTAATTTATTGTGGCACCAGAGCTCTCTGACAGAGAAGGCTCACTGTCTCAGAAAAAAATACAATTCTCATGATTCCCTAGCACTGAGCCAGGGCAGTGCCTCAATTTAATGTGCACTATTTCTGGCAGTCTGCTTAGGCCTAATGGGGCTTTAAAGACTGCCAGAAATAATCCAGCTTGAGGCCACTTTAATTGCCCTGACTCAGTGCTAGGGAATCACGGGAACTGTATTTTATTGTGGCACCAGAGCTCTCTGACAGAGAAGGCTCAATGTCTCAGAAAAACTACAATTCCCATGATTCCCTAGCACTGAGCCAGGGCAGTTAAAGTGGCCTCAAGCTGGATTATTTCTGGCAGTATATTTAAGATGTTGAAACATTTTCTGAAAGCAACAAAATACATTTCAGCTTTTTAAAAATGAATTTGAGAATAAGGTCAAAAACTATTATTTAATATTTCTACTATGCTGACTATGAACTAGAAAGAGAAAGAATATTTCAAAGATGTTTTTAAAATTGTCCAAAAAAAAAGTGTTTCTTGAGTGTTGAGAATCTCTGACAAGGAGATACGTAGCCTAACAAAAATCTTCATAGTTGAAGACTTAGGGCCTTTACAGACTGCCAGAAATAATGCAGCTTGAGTCCACTTTAACTGCCCTGGCTCAGTGCTAGGGAATCATGGGAACGTAGTTTATTGTGACATCAGAGCTCTCTGACAGAGAAGGCTCAATGTTTCAGAAAAAAACCCTACATTTTCCATGATTCCCTAGCACTGAGCCAGGGCAGTTAAAGTGGACTCAAGCTGCATTATTTCTGGCAGTCTGTAAAGGCCCTTATTCTACACAGAATTTTCAGAACTTTGTGTGTGTAGAAAAGATCATTATAGACAGAAATGTTAAACAGGGTTTTTTCTGCACAGAAAATTCTGTTTTCTGCACAAAACTGGTTGAATTTTGCATAGACTAATTACAGCATTTCCTGTACAGGGAATTGCATTTTTGTGCAGAAAAGAATATTTTTGGACAGAAATATTATTTTCTGTATAGGATTTTTTTTCCTGCTAAGAATATGCTGCTTTCTGTGCAAAAATGCCATATATGAATTTTGTATGGAATAATCCTGCAAATAATCTTCAAATAGCATGCATTTAAAAAACAAACAAACACTTTCTCAGTTTTTTCTCAGAAAGAAAACTGCTAAAATTTCCATTAGTGAGGAGTTGTAACTAGACTATTAACATGGATCAACTAAAACTGCACAGCACATCACCATCTTGTTTCTTGCATCCTAAAAGCTATTTCTGTAATGTAGGTTACAGTAAATTTACATATGGAGAGTGACTGCTGTGAACAAGCCTTGGAATGATTCCATCCAACATGTTCTACATATGCTGCTAGTAGATATGCTGGCTGGGGATTCTGGGAGCTATAATCCAAAACACTTCAAAGTTCTGACTGTATGACTGAGCTATGTTTCCCAGGGATGAACTGTAATGCCATTTTTGCTAGTTCCTAACAAGCCACAAACACATCCTTCATATCTAGATTTAAAACTTGGACGCATGCCATTGTGATTTGATTTGCACTGGAGAAAAAGATAGGATGTCAGAAAATAGAATTCAGCTATATTCTATCTGAACTTATGAGATCTGATGGAACAATAATACGGGTCTGGAAAGAGCTAGCTTCTGTGCAAATAAGGTCAGACACTTTATGAGTTAATGTATAAAATATGAACAACCATGTCAGCTTCTCTCCCTGGATGTGTTAGTTTATTAAAGGATTCATTGGGACAGGGAGGGTGTGGGAAATCCAATAGGCATCTACCTTTGACACATCCTTTCCAGCTAACAATAAATTTAAAATACTTTTCCAATGATTAAGGTGTTACTCCATACACACACACACACACACACACACACATATATATATATATATATATATATATATATATCTGTACCTGAAAGTCAAACGTGTATAAGCATGTATGTGCATGCATTTCTGCACATACAATGGACCCTTGGTATCCTTTGAGGTTTGCTTCCTGGACCCCTCGTGGATACTAAAATCCATGGATGTTCAAGTCCCATTCTATACAGTGGCATAGTAAAATAGTGTCCCTTACATAAAATGGCAAAATCAAGGATTGGTTTTTAATTTATTTTTGTTGTTGAATATTTTCAAGCCATGGATGGCTGAATCTGTGGAAGCAGAATCCATGGATATGGAAGGCCAACTGTAAATAGATTTGCAAACAGAGGGGATAGTAATAAGGTAAGAAGGATTAAACTAGGGTCACAAACAAGTCAGGTCTATCATATTATAGTTTAATTAAGTTTTAAGGTGTGGGAGGATTAGGGTGTGGGATATAGGAATTTTATATTGTCTCTTGTTTTTAAATTATGCTGTACGCCGCCCCGATTGCTAAGCAGAGGGGCGGCTTAAAAATAAAACATTATTATTATTATTATTATTATTATTATTATTATTATTATTATTATTATTATCAAAGAATGTCAGCACCTAAATTGTTAATCAGGCCACTAGCCTGTATTTATATTGAGGAAACCAATTCTGGTTCTGTGGAGTGATGGTCAAATGATGTCTGCTCCTCAGGATTCGTATTATTCTGAGGCAAGAAAACCCTTGCAAGTCATCTCCTTCCAAGACACAATAACTCTGAGTGGATGAATCAGGACAATCTCAAATATTCTGAATATCCTACCCAATAAATCTCTGACTGACCATGATAATGGTGCCAGAGAGTGTCTATCAATCTGATACACCATTTCATTTTATCATGTGTACCTCCCACATGGAAGCAATAGACCTCAACATAGTTGCTCATTCCCAGCCACACAAGTTAACATTGAGCAGGCCCTCATGGCAGAGCTCAGATAGAGTTATGTCACTGCCAAGCTTCCAAGGGAGTCTCATTGGCCCTATAGAGCTCTACCCTTACAACCCACCATTTTCCATCAAATGACCACCATGTTAACAAAATTCTAATTCAGGTAAGTTGAAGGATTCAGACCAATTTGCTCTTCTCTCTCCCAGTCTAATCCAGAATTTACATAGGCTGCATCTACATGCATCTAATCCATGTTGACACCACTTTACCAGCCATGGCTCAATACTATGGAATTCTGGGAACTGTAGTTTGTTGTGGCACCAGATCTCTCACAAAACTACAGTTCCCAGAATGCCATAGCATTGAACCATGGCAATTAAAGTGATGTCAACCTGGATTAGATGCATGTAGATGCAGCCTATGTAAATTCTGGATTAGACTGAGAAAGAGAAGAGCAAATTGGTCTGAATCAAATTGGTGTGGATGCAGCCATAGTTTTAGATTCTATTTTGACCCAATGCTGGGAATTACACATACCACATACACATATGCAATGTTCAGTCCTGGTAAGTACAGAGGTTTGTAGGAGCAGCAAATCAATTTCTTTTTTGTCAGAAGGAGTGGGTTAGTCCACAGAGTTTCAAGAGTTCAAGTACCTGGGGCTGGGGGGGGGGGGAGTGTTGGGATGCATAAAACCCCAGGGCCACATGTGCTTTATATCAATAGACATATGGAAAAGTATAAGCAGAATGTCTTCTATATACCCAAATTTCAGCCCATTTAAATTAGTAGAATGGCATGGCCTTGAATCAAACTAAGCAGTACATTGTATTGATTGTTATCCCTGTATACCTGATATGTAAATTATTCATCTTTTTATAAAAGAAACAAACAAGTGTTATTACAAAGAATTAGATCATATCCCTTTTAGGAAATCTGAACTATCAATAATCCCTCTGATTTTTTTTTTTAAATCCAGTGAGATGTTTGTGAATCATTGATCTCATGACTAAACACATTGACTTGAATATACTTAATGTACAGAGGAAATTCTAGTTTTCTTTCCCCCCAGTTTTCCAGGTAATTAAACAGTTTAGTAACTTGAGGACAAATTAAATATGCTAATAGTTCAAGATGTTCTGGCAAGAACAAACAAATTATTGCAACATTACTTATTATCAATATTTTTTTTACACATCAAACTTTCACATTGTAATATTTTACTCGTGTAGGATTTGCAGCTATCTTTTATATTCTACCATGCCTACTAAATGATAAACTTTTCTTGTTGGCTTGAATCAAGATGTTAATAATAAGCAATTCATTCTTGAATTCTGTTACACAAAGAACAAATTTTCAGGTCTTTCAGTCATATCATTTGGACACAGATGACAAGGGTGTATAGGTTTTTGTGGGTTTTTCGAGAAGATGCCAGCCACAGATGCTGGCGAAACGTCAGAAGGAAACTCTTCTAGAACATGGCCACACAGCCCGAAAAACCCACAAAAACCTATGGATGCCGGCCATGAAAGCCTATGACTTCACAAGGGTGTATACTTCATCATGTTCATCTGATTGAGCTGATTATCACAACCTCTAAATATTCATTTTGCCATAGCTACTGAGGTCTATTCTCCAGGATAAAGTATAGTTGCTGTTCACATTCAGGTGTCAGACATTTGTTGTGGTCTCTGATAAGAGGGCTCAAAAGCTGTGTATGGCCATCAGAGGAGGCAACTTTAACTTATTTTGAAAAAAAGTTATCATGCCACCTGAGTGTTTTTCATTGCATGAAATGATGCTTTTCAAAGTATATATTGCTACCTATACATAATTCTTCATGTAGTTGACAGCTATCATTTAAATCTGTAGTAGGTGGAACCTTACAACATTAGTGTTGTTTAATTAGAGAGGAGCTTTATGACAATAGCTAAGAATTTCTACATTAGTTAAACAGGAAAACATTCTATAGCAAAATCTTAGTGTATGGACTCCAGTTAAGTTCCATTAAAGCGATGTAGATGAAATAAACTTAAGTCTTTTGTGATATTATTCCTTCAGGTTGAGGAGAAGCACAATCCAGTATTCAACCCCTTAAAAATGGCATCTCCTCCTTCCAGGAGTTATAGCAATCTGGAGAGCTGTGTACAAAGACTCAGAAGAGACCAGATCTTTATATGCCAGATGGGCATGACAAGTACAAGTAATGTCCTTCCTTTATGGTGGAATTTACAGGGTGCAGAATACAGTAGCATTGGCTTTTATGAGAGATGTTTGGGGAGAAACAGAGGTACAAATTGCTAAGTAACAATAGCAATTACATTGAAACAAACAGTAATCTTGGAGACATTTCAGCCCCTGCTGATATCTAAGAGGTCCTTTAACTTAAAGCCAACTAAACCATAACACATTTCTTTGAGCACTGTGGCATTGCATTCACTCTGCCTTTGAAATACATCCAATCGCTTCCTTTTAGTAGCTTTGGCTTTGTGAAGACAATTTTCAGTATGAAAAAGCTGTATTTGATTGTTTTTTTCCAGATACAATTGTCAGATGTTCCATGCCTCAAAATAAAAAACTCCACAGCTAGACGATGGGACGATTATATTTGTTTCTTTTTGTGTATGGACCGGATAACTCTAAGATGAAGATTGTGTGTGTATCTATGGGTGTGTTTCTATTTACAGTGTGGAAATATTTGAAGTAATTAAACAGAAGTTAATATTTTTGTTCTGAAGATACAACTTTGAATAAGTAGAACAATAATACTATGGTGTAAATGTACAAAAATATTGGTGTTCATCTTGAGATTCCTAAGGAAAAATATAGTGTGATTCTAACCACAGACATAAGTCCTGGTCATTCATTGTTACTTATTCCTTATTAGGTTGCATGCTTGGATAGCAGACCTAAGCTATGTTTTGGTCTTATTTGAGGGACTGAGCACAGTTAAATGTGGAGGACACCAAGAAAAACACCATAGACAGTCCAGTACATTAAAGTTACAGTGCAGAACACAGAAAATATGCACTTTTACAATTAGGTTTGGGAGCCAGCATGACATAATGGTTAGAGTGTTGAACTACATTCAATTCCCAGTCTGGCCATTAAATCCACTGGATGACTTTGGGCAAGTCACATGCTCTCAGCCTAAGGGGAAGGCACTGACAAACCTCCTCTGAAAAATCTTGGCAAGAAAACCCCATGATAGGGTCACCATAAGTTGGAAACAACTTGAAAGCACACAATAACAACAAAATACAGATTCTGTTTATTGCAACAGACCTTTCTCTGGGCTTCATCCTAACAAGATAGTAAGAGAAGCAAATGGAGAAAAAGCTGGTTTAAAAAAAATGAAAAAATGCTCACCTTTAAGAAAGATATGAGGTTATCACATAAGCTAAAAACTGAATTCGATTGCTTTTTCAAGCACCAGCTTTCATGTTCTGCTCATTCTCCTGTTTGGAACAACAAATGATGCACTTGGCAAATGTTTTCAGAATTAGCCATGTCCCTTAATGTGCTGCATGCTGTCCAGCTAGAAAGATGTGCAGCAACATGTAAAAAGAACTCCCCCTTTATTGCTGATCACCGAATAGGGGTAATGGAGGGGGGATTCCCTGAGTATGCTCATGTTCTCATGCTCTCAGCTAGGAAGACATCTGTGACAGAGTAATCATGTTCTTATCTCCGGTCTAGTATTTATGATGTTATCTCCCTGAACACACAGAGGGATTTCCCCACTAGTGTCCAAAGGAGTGGGGCTTTATGGAAGGAAGGAGGCTGAACAGGGATCCTCCATTGACTGGATTAGGCCCACAGCTCCTTCCTCATTCCTCTCCTAGGCAATCTTAGATAATGTAAGTTGCCTAATTCAGACTACTACTATTGCTACTGATGTAGTTAACACACACAAACAACAATTACTTAAACACAAACTATATTAAACACGTAGCCAGATTCCATTGATTTGTGCAATGTGCATACAATATTTTGGTATCATGGCTTGAATGTGTATAACAAAAGATGACAAAAGTTATGAACTAAACAACAGCATCCCCATTGGCTCAAAGTGAAAAGAGCTTATAACAAAACTTGCATTATATTGTATTGATCTAACTGCCAATATTTTGCTGTAACCAAACAAATCTTCTTTGTAGTCTCAAGAATGCGATTTGAGGTTACTTCCCCACCATAACCTTTCTTCTAGTTTTTCTCACAGGTGTAATCACTCCACATCTATCTCTGCCATCCTCCTCTCTAGGGTTTCCTGGCTGGCAGTGTCTGAATCTTTTTATGAAAGAGAACTCTATCAGTGTCCTCATTGACATTGTACTGATAAACCTGTCAGTGGGTATTGACTGCTTCCATCATGTATTCAAAGCAGTGGCAATTTAATAAGGTTTCTTTTAAAGAATTATTTAAATCATGAAAAGAATAATTACTTTCAGATTAATACAGTTTAAAAAGTCAGGCACATCATGATCCATATTCAAGAACTATTTTCTTATTAAGTTCATTACAGCTATCGCTGTCTAATCAAAGTTGATTCCATGTCTTTTATAGTCAGCAAATGGTTCAGATTATTTAGTGATTTTAGAGATATGCAGAGGAGATGTTTCTGCAAAAAGAAGGCAGTTTATCTCATCATCATGATAACTTCAAGAATACCCATCTTTCATGGAGAAGGTCAATCAAGAAACAGCATGAGAGTTCAACCATGTCAATTGTTTCTAGCATGGTGAAGGAAAGTTTCAAGATACCAAGCTGCCACCTCCTCCCTCTCTTGATTTATATAGCACCAAGGGAAAGCTATAAAGGAGATGACTGTAGCAATATTGTAGAGAAAGAGGAGTGAAATGATTTGATGGTGAGCTGAATAAGATTAGGAGGCAAAGGAGATAGAAGACTTAAGAAAGAAACAAAAAATCCTGGTCACCAAAGTTGGGAATTGATAAGATTGAATGAAAAGAAGAGGGAAAGATTAGAGCTTTCTGTTTCCTACACATGGTGTTCTGACCACTAGGAATTTTTCAAGAATCCAGTAAGCTAAAGAAATGTGGAGAGTAATGTTAGCATGTTAGAATGATTAGAATGTTAGAATGATTGCACAGCATTCTGTGCAATCATGCTGGCCACATGATCACAGAGTAGTCTCTGACAACGCTGGCTCTTTGGTTTAGTAACAGAGATGAGCACCACCCCCTATGGCCAGACATAACTTGACAACCTTGTCAACAGGGAATATCTTTATCTTTAATGTTAGCATACCCTATATTCCTCTCACTTGATATGGGGTTTCATAATAAATATCTAGTGTCGGGCACTCCTTTGAGAGGTCACTGTGACTTTTAGAGACTAGGAAGCTACATGTGTAAGAAGGCATGCTGGCCTAAGCACATATGAGAGACCTCAATGGTACTAAAATAAATGTTAAATGGATTTTCTGCTTACTAGATTCCCCCCCCCCATGCCCTTCACATTTAGAAACAAAGCAAGACCCATTGCAGAAGCTGTCAAAGACCATACCTCCCACCTCTCACCAGGCTCTGTTCCTATTCACCATTACTGCTTTGGAACAACATCCAGAAATTGACCCAAATCCTATAAATGTTTTTTTCACTCAAGGGTTAAAGACATAAGCTGTTCTGGATCCCTTTTGTCAATTCCATGGGAAAACCATTGCAGCTTTTGTTATACTGTGTGGTAACAGCAAACCCCCTCAAGGGTATGAAATAGGATATAAATATCAGCACCAGCTCTGCCCTTGTGTATGTACTCCTTCTCACTCATTTTGTTGCTCTCAGACACTGAGACACTGTCCATTTTCTCTGGACATATCTTCAGGACTGGTAATTATTGACCCCTCTAATTCCTAATCTCTCACTACCCAACCTTTCACACCTTTCTTTCTGTTAGCCCTGTATATTTCCTAAGGTTGAATTGGTTTGGTATGTGTTCATTCACATTTGTACCTTTCTAAATAAAATCTTTCAATTCACTGAAATCAGAATCTCTCTGCAGTTAATACTGGTATACATTGGTGGAAAGATCTCCAAAGTTTCCCTCCTCTCACAGGCCCCCTTTGAGCTATATATAAATTGACTATGCTGAGAGCTACTGGGCTACCCATGGCCACCCCTTGTACTTGTAGGAAAAACTCCCTTTCAAAACAAAAATATTTTTTCTTCAGTATGATATATAGCAAACATATATGTCTTGTTTGGAACACCAATTTATTCTTAATCCAGATACTAATACATATAGAAGTCAAATATTGTTTTACTCTGAACTCTGAAAAGAACAAACGAACTATTTGATCACAATTATACCACTCTATGGAAGAAGGTAAAAAAAGGATTTAATGAATTAGAATAGAACAAACATTTCATTTTTAGGAAAGATAGTGGTGGTAAAGATGTCTATTCTACTAAGAATGCTATTACTATTTCAAGCATTACCAATTATAACAACAAAAGAACCATTTAAAATATGGCACAGGGATATTTCCAAGTTCATATGGCAAGGGGAAAAACCTAGAGTAAGACTTAAAGTGTTACAAGATGTATGGGAAAGGGGAGGTTTAGCAGTGCTCGATTTGAAATTATATTTCAAAGCATGTTGTTTTGATTGGATTAAGGACTGGGTAAAATTAGAAAATAGAAGAATAATTGAATTAGAAGGTGAAGGAATAAAATTTGGACTCCATGCCTATTTGGTTTATGATAAAGAAAAAGCCAACCAATTAGCTAACAATCATTGCATGAGAAAAGTTTTATTAAAAGCTTGGAAGAAATATAAAACTAGGATAATTCAAAAACTTCCTTTGTGGGTATCACCACAAGAAGCTTTCTATGAAAAATAAATGTATAGAGAAGATAAATGGTGCACCTATAAGTACATTCTGGAGATATGTAAAGGTAAGATAAAAGTAAGAACTACAAGAAAAAGGCTTTGATTTAGGATGGTTCCAATATAGGCAAATATATGAAAGAAGTATGATGGATTGAAACTCTTTGGAATAGAGAGTAAAAAAAATGGAATTAGGTGATATACTAGAGGTAAATAAGAAAAAATAGGACTACTTTATAAACTGTTATTAAACTTTGAAATGGAAGAAGAGGTAGTCAAAGACACAATGATTGCTTGGGCAAAATATATAGGGCACCCAATTAAAATGGCACAATGGGAAAGAATCTGGAAGAAGGGATTGAAACAAACAGCCTCACAGAAATTAAGAGACAGTTAGTTCAAAGTGTACTTTAGATGGTTTAAGCCCAGATAAATTAGCAAAAATATATAAAAAGACAGATAATAGATGCTGAAAATGTGGAGAGATGCCAGGAACTTTCTTTCATTGGTGAAATTGCAAATATGCTAGGAAATATTGGGAAATGATCAATGAGCTTATTAGCATAATTGTGGATGAGAAATTGGAAATGAAACTGGAAAGTTACCTACTTGGAATGTTTGATGAAGAAATTGAGAAGAAATATGGAAAAATTGTTTTATCTGGTTGCAATTGCTAAGATCACTTTGCACAAAGATGGAAGAAGAAAGAAATATCAAGTAAAGAGGATTGGATATGGAAATTATATGATATAATTGAAATAGACAAATTAACATATTTGATGATAGATAATTCCCTAGAGAAATTTAAAGAAGAATGGGGTAAAGTAATTAATTTTATAAGAGAGCAATGAGGAGATATAGTGACTATAAGCTTGGTATAATAAATAAGTAAAAACAATACAGCTAGAAAGGATATATATTTGTGAAATAGATGTCTTAGTTATAGTTTTATAGGAAATATATTATAGAAATAGTGTTAACAATACAGACAAAGTACTGTGTATAAAAACATAAGATGAGAATTGTAATAATGTAGCAAAGTTAGTGTTGATATAAGAAAGTCAACAAATATAGCAAAGATAAGATGTGCAGGTAGTTAGGAAGTTGGGATGTTTGCTATGATTTTAAGTAGAGTTTAAGTAGAGTTAGGAAGATGATTAAGAAGAAGATTAAGGGATAACTAGGGAAAGAGAAAAGGAGAAAAGGAATGGAAGGAACAGAGGAATAGAGGCTAAAGTACGTAGTAGAGGGTAGGAATATGTGAAGAAGAGTTTGTGTATAAGAGAAAAGATAGAGGAGGGTTGGGGATGATGAGGAAGGTGTGAAAGTGTGACGTGTAGGAGAGGAATGAAGTGGGAGAGGATGGAGAGGAAGAAAAGGCTAGAGGAATGAGTTCTAGGAAGAGAGGAGAAAGTAGAATATAGAAAGAGGGTATATGAAAGTAGGAAAGAATGGAATGTGATTGGTATGAAATGATATAATAGATTACTAAACAGCTTCCTAATCTTTGGTAGTAGATATGATATGTTTGATAAATGTATTTTAAATTTGTTTGCAATTTGTTCAAATTTTTTCTTTTAAAAAGTGATAACTAATAATAATCAATTAAACATAAAAACAAAATAGTGTGGTCTTTAACATTTTCCCCATTGGCTCACCATATTAAAAGGGTAGTAAAGGACATGGTGGCTCAAGCTGATAAGACACTGACTCTGTTGATTGCAAGATCAGTAGATCGGCAGTTCAAGGCCTGGGTGCCGCATGATGGGGTGAGCTCCTTCTTGGAAGAGAAAGTCAAGCAGATGGAAGCCCAGGTAGCTACACTTCAGCATATTAGGGAGCAAGAGGTTTTCCTGGACAGAGTGGAAAGAATGGTCTTGGACAGGGACCACACAAAGGAAGTTGCTGGGGAGGAGGTTATTTCATGCACACAGGAGGTGGACACCTGGAGGAATGTCACACATAGAAGTAGGGAAACCAGGGATCGTTCTGGGAGCTTGCAGCTACAGAATCAATTTGAAGCTCTCTCCCTTATCAAGGATGAAGAGGAAGAGCAGCAGAGACAGTCCTCAGGGACAGTGCAGGGGACCTGAAGTGTACCACTGCATGGAACAGCCACTGCTAAGCCTCGGGGGAGGAGTGTGGTGGTGGTTGGGGACTCCTTGTTGAGGGGTACAGAAGCTGTGCTTTGTGGCCCTAACAAGATGTCCCGGGAGGTGTGTTGTCTCCCTGGGGCAAAAACCCATGATGTGACAGTGAGACTGACAAGACTTGTCAAGTCTACTGACCATTACCCCTTCCTCTTGGTCCACATGGAAACCAATGATACTGCAAGGCATAGTCTTCAGAATATCAGAAGGTATTATGAGGCTTTGGGCAGGAAGTTGAAAGAGCTGGATACACAGATTGCTATCTCATCTCTTCTCCCATTTGAAGGGCATGGTCCAGGAAGGGAGAGGAAGATAGCAGATGTTAATAACTGGCTCCGTAGGTGGTGCCACCAAGAACAATTTGGATTCTTGGATCATGGGCTGTGGTTCCATGAGGGTGGACTTCTAGCAAAAGATGGGCTGCATCTCACACCAGTTGGCAGAAGCATTTTTGCCAATAGTCTCAAACATTTGATCAGGAGGGCTTTAAACTGAGTCATGTTGGGGAGGGAGACAGTATCTTGGAAGGTATCTTGGAAGGCAGGAGAACATCATGGGCTAGAGATAATAGTAAAAGTGTTATAGAGGGAACAAGGCAAATGATGCAAGGGCACAACAGTGGAAGGAAAAAAAACTCACACAGGCAGCAAGTGGGAAGGACCCATGCTGTCAGATGTCGCTACACTAATGCACAGAGCATGGGAAATAAACAAGATGAACTTGAACTCCTAGTACAACAAAGCAAATATGATAAAATAGGCATTACTGAAAACTGGTGGAATGAGTCTCATGATTGGAATGTAGGAATAGAGGGGTACAATCTTTTTGAGAAAAATAGGCCAAACAGGAAAGGAGGAGGAATAACATTATATGTCAGGGATGTTTACACCCGTGAAGAGATCCAGGACTTAAATCCTGGAAATCAGGTGGAGAGCATCTGGATAAAAATTAAAGGGGAAGGAAACACCAGGGATGTTATAGTAGGAGTTTACTACAGACTCCCAAGTCAGACTGAGGAATTGGATGATGCCTTTCTAGAACAGATGCCCACACACTCAGAAAGGAGAGATATAGTTGTGATGGGTGACTTCAACTATCCTGATATTTGCTGGAAGTCAAACTCAGCCAATACTCCAAGGTCCAGCAAATTCCTCACTTGCTTCAAAGACAATTTCTTTGTCCAAAAGGTGAAAGAGGCAACAAGGGGATCAGCTATTTTAGATCTGATTCTAACCAACAGGGATGACCTGATCAATGGGGTACAAGTGGTGGGATCCTTAGGTGGGAGTGATCATGTTCTCCTGGAATTTCTTATACAGTGGGAAGGAGAAGCTAGGCATAGTCAAACACTCATTCTAGACTTTAGGAGAACTGATTTCAACAAACTTAGGGAAACACTGGGAGTGATCCCATGGTCAGGAATACTAAAAGAGAAGGGAGTTCAGGATGGATGGGAGTTTCTCAAAAGGGAGATACTGAAGGCACAACCTCAAACTGTTCCAATGAGAAGGAAAAATGGGAGGAATCTCAAGAAACCAGGTTGGATGACAAAAGAACTTTCAACTGAACTAAGTTTTAAACCGGAGATGTATAAGAAATGGAAAAGGGGCGAAATCACTAAAGAGAAATTCAAACAAATAGCTAGCACATGTAGGGGTAAAATCAGGAAAGCCAAAGCACAGAATTAGCTCAGGCTTGCTAGAGCAGTTAAGCACAATAGAAAGGGCTTCTTTGGGTATGTCCATAGCAAAAGAAAGAAGACGGAAATGGTAGAGCCACTGCTCAGAGAAGATGGAGAAATTCTAACAGGGGACAGAGAAAAGGCAGAACTACTCAACACCTTCATTGCTTCAGTCTTCTCACAAAAGGAAAAGAGTGTTCAACTTGAGGAAAATGGAGCAGAGGACACAATAGGGGAAATGCAGCACAGAATAAGTAAAGAGGTAGTACAGGAATACCTGGTTAACCTAAATGAATTTAAGTCTCCAAGACCAGATGAACTACATCCAAGGATATTAAAAGAACTGGCAAATGTAATCTCACAGCCACTGGCTATAATCTTTGAGAACTCCTGGAGAACAGGAGAAGTCCCAGCAGACTGGAGGAGGGCAAACATTGTCCCCATCTTCAAAAAGGGGGAAAAAAGAGGATCCCAACAATTATCGTCCAGTTAGTTTGACATCAATACCGGGGAAAATTCTAGAACAGTTCATTAAACAGAGAGTCTGTGAACATTTAGAAGGGAATGACATAATCACTAAAAGTCAACATGGGTTTCTCAAAAACAAGTCATGCCAGACTAATCTGATTTATTTATTTATTTATTTATTGATACAATTACCAGCTTGATAGATGAAGGGAATGTGGTAGACATAGCATATCTTGATTTCAGTAAGGCTTTTGACAAAGTCTGGGCACTATAATTCAAAAAGGATGTTGAAAAACTGGATCGTGTCCAGAGGAGGGTGACTAAAATGGTGAAGGGTATGGAAACCATATCCTATGAGGAACAACTTAGGGAACTGGGTATGTTTAGCCTAGAGAAGAGATGGTTAAGAGGGGATATGATAGTCCTTTTTAACTATTTGAAGGGATGTCATATTGAGGAGGGAGCAAGCTTGTTTTCTACTGCCCCAGAAAACAGGACCCAGAACAATGGATACAAGCTGAAGGAAAAGAGATTCCACCTCAATATTAGGAGGAAATTCCTGACAATGAGATTGTTGGACAGTGGAACATACTCCCTTGGAGTATGGTGGAGTCTCCTTCTTTGGAGGACTTTAAACAGAGGCTGAATGGCCATCTGTCGGGGATGCTTTGATTTTGAGTTCCTGCATGGCAGGGGGTTGGACTGGATGGCCCTTGTGGTCTCTTTCAACTCTATGATTCTACTTGCCCCAGCTTCTGCCAGCATAGCAATTAAAAAGCATGCAAATGCAAGTAGATAAATAGGTACCACTTCAATAGGAAGGTGTGTCAGCCCTTAATGAATACATTTGAATGTAGACTTAAGTGGAGCAGGCAGCTTCCTTTATCTCTAGAGATAATATACTGTATGCTATCTTCTAATTTTCCTCTATTTCCCCAGATAATAGATCCAATTCCATTAAATCCATAAGTTTTGACTGCCATTCATCTATTTGAATTTCTCTACTGGTTTTCCAATATCTCGCGTAGAGTAGCCTGGCGGCTGTGACCATATAAAATATGACTCTGCCGTATTTCTTTTCCAGTTTACTGTTTATCATGCATAATAACATAATTTCTGGTTTTCTATCCAATTCTATCTCCAGTATTTGAACCATGTTCTTTTGAATAATTTTCCAAAATCTTTTAGCATACGCACACTCCCACCAGAGATGAAAATATGTGCCTTTTACCTTCTCACACTTCCAGCATTTATCTCCTGTGTTGTATATCCTAGCTATTCTATCCGGAGATAAATGCCATCTATATATGATTTTATAATAGTTTTCTCTGATATCTTGACTTAGGGAGTACTTTAGCTTGATATTCCAACATTTTTCCCATTGAGTTAATTCTAACTCATGTCCACAGTTCTTAGCCCAGGCTATCATGTTATCTTTGATCAATTGTTCTTCCGTATATATTTCCAGCAGCTTTTTACATATTGTAGATAATGGTGCTGGTTTATCATTCATGATATTTTCCTCTAAGGGCCTTTGCAGACTGCCAGAAATAGTGCAAATTGAGTTCACTGTAACTGCCCTGGCTCAGTGCTAGGGAATCATGGGAACTCTATTTTTTTTTCTGAGACAATGAGCCTTCTCTGTCAGAGAGCTCTAGTGCCACAATAAATGACAGTTCCCATGATTCCCTAGCACTGACTCAGGGCAGTTAAAGTGGACTCAATTTGCACTATTTCTGGCAGTCTGCAAAGGCCCTTAGTCAGTTTTTTTGGAAGAAAATATATGATTACTTGAAAAGAAATTGGAGTGATATTCTATACATAAAAAAGATGGAAGATTAATAATGATAAGAATTATATGTATTTGGTTTAGAGAAAATAATATCTTAGTTAAGTATAACTGGAATTAGATTTGGTTCACTATAAATTTAAGATAAAGGGGAAGCAATATTATAAAAAGTATCTTGGTGGTAAAATTGGATACTACAGAATATAATTGTAACAAGAAATGAAGAAGAAAATGAAGAACAGGAAAGGGAATCAGTAATGTGGAAGTTATAAATTTCTCTTTTTTCTTTTTTTTGGATGGACGCTTAGATACTTGATTAGATATACATTATTGAAATATGTTAGATGTATATTGCAGATGTTGTATCTCTTTTTATATCGTTTTTATGATAATTCAATAAAATAATTTTAAAAAATAGAGATAAGATACTGTATAGAAAAACCAAAATTCTACCCATATTTTCTGGTGTATAAGATGACTGGGTGTATAAGACGACTCCCATTTTTTCTAGTTAAAATATAGAGTTTGGGATATACTTGCCATATAAGATGACCCCTCTTCCAATGCACACCAAATAAAATTTAAAAAACCATCGGATTTGATTTCAATATGGTAATTTTAATTCAAATGTTTATGACATGCAGGTACTTAGCAGGAAAGCTGTCACTTATAAACACAACAAACTACAGCTCCCATGTTTCTTAGCATTTATTTCTGCAGTGTGTTTTGGACCTTACTTTTTAAAAAATAGTCCAGATTTAAATGCTGCTTTAAAAATTATTTCCATCCCCCAGCTATGAGATGGTTGGGGGGAAATGAGAAAGTGTTGTTGGGAGGAAGGACTGCCAATATACTAGGTGATGCGTTCTGGGGCATGTACAATTTGTGGCCAAGTAAGTGACCCTGGGCATGTCACACACTCTCAGCCTCAGAGGATGGTAATGGCAACCCCCATTTGAAGAAACATGCCAGGAAAACCCCATGATAAGATTGCCTTAGGGTCGCCATAAGTCGGAAAGGACTGGAAGACACACAAGAACAACAAAAAGTCTGCAATTCTTTCATGGGTAGTACCTGGGAATAGAAGACAGCATGGTGGAGCAGTTTGAGTGTTGGACTACCACTCTGGAGACCTGGGTTTGATTCCCCACTTTGCCATGAAACCCACTAGGTGAACTTGGACAAGTCACACACTCTCAGCCTCGGGGAAGGCAATGGCAAACCTCCTCTGAAGCAGTCTTGCCAAGAAAACCCCAGGAGAGGATCGCCTTAGGGTTCCTCATTCCTCCTCTTCTTCCTGCCCCCACCCCTGTCCCCCTTGTCCTCCTCTTTTCCCAAGGCTTCTTCTCACCCCCACCCATCCTCCTTTCTTCCTCTTCTTCTCACCCCCACCTCTGTCCTCCTCCGTCCTCCTCTCTTTCCAAGGCTTTTTCCAGCCCCCAATCCTGTTCTCCTCTGTCCTCCTCTCTTTCCAAGGCTTCTTGCTGGCCCCACCCCTGTCCTCCTCTGTCCTCCTCTCTTTCCAGGGCTTTTTCCCCACCCCCAACCCTGTCCTCCTCCATCCTCCTCTCTTTCCAAGGCTTTTTCCTGCCCTCACCTCTGTCCTCCTCTGTCCTCCTCTCTTTCCATGGCTTCTTGCCACCCCCAACCCTGTCCTCCATCTCCTTCTTATACCTGTGTATAAGATGACCCCCGACTTCAACCCCAGATTTTCCTGGGTTAAAAATCATCTTATACGCTGGAAAATACTGTACTTCTCACAAGGATTCTACTTTTGTACACCACCTATCTTGTCCTCTATTTTAAGATATTCTCCTATAGTATGGGAGTTGTGGAATTACACAGATTACATCTACACTGCAGAATTAATGCAATTGTGCACTACTTGAACTGCCATGGCTCAATGCTATGGAATTCTGGGATTTGTAGTTTTTTGTGATATCTAGCCTTCTCTGTTAAAGTTCCACAACAAAGTACAAAACCCAGGATTCCATAACATTGAGTCATGGCAGTTAAAGCAATGTCAAACTGCATTAAGTTTGCCATGTGGAAGCAGCCTGGGTTCTCATACTAAAACAGCTTCTCTTATTCACACACTACTGCAAGAGAAAGCAAGTTGCTAACTCTGGGCTTGCCTTTGTATCAGTGCATGGGAAGCTCTTTTATAATAAGTACTGCCTCAGCTAGCACTCTGTTGTGTGAACTGAAACTCATAGAGGCTCTACAGACATCCAGGTGTGGAATCTGGGATTATTTCCATTCATCCAATGGTCACAAAAGTGTAACTGGTCCTTTTTCTAGCATGGTACAAGCAGGAAACCAGTATCTCCTTTTGCAGTGTTTCTTCCCCCAGTAGCTATATGGTGCTGAGATACAGCTATAGATCCCCAATCCAAAAAGCCACTGATTGCTGTGGGTTTCAAAACTGTGGGCCACCAAGAAAGAGGATCACAGCTATAGATGGATAGATAGATGATAGAGAGAGAGAGAGAGAGAGAGAAGGAGAGCCAATTGGTATTGAATAAAGATAATGGCTTCCTGTTACCCGCAAATATTAATTTACCCAGTTATGCTAAGATTATAGCCTTATTACCAATTACTGCTATTATGAAAATAATTAGGCTTATTTTATATATGTCTTGTGTCAAATTGAATCAGCATAGACTGTATGTTTTGCCATTCATTGCCATGTAACTCCAGCATCAACATTTCTTTCCCTTTACACCCATGTGTGTTAATGACTGTGGAATAAACCTGATCCATCTGACGAAGTATATTTCAATTGAGTAATTAATATTTTATTAAAAATTATTTCTGCTGCTGCAAGACCTTTGTTGTTGTTTTTTTCAACAGGCTATCAGAGATAATGCTTTGGAAATTAATGCAATCTCAGGCACAGCATTTTTCAAGGACAAAAGAAAATAGAACTGCTTTTAGTGAGTTACTCTAGATATCAAGATGCCAAGTTATAAGAAATGGAGTAAGGAGACATCAAATAATGAAAATGCATGTGTGAATCAGTCCTTACTTTCCAGTAAGTATATTTAGGACAGCACATAAAGACTCAAGGCTGTAGGGGCTAGGAGGACAATATACCTGTAACAATATCATTGCACTTTAAATATTCTTACATGCAATCCATTGCCATCAGCAGTTTCATAGATGTTTGGTGCCATTATAACAAGTCTGCAGCCTAACAAGTGCCATTTTATTCCTTCCTCCACTTTAGCTTTGCAGGTTCATAAGCTCAATCACTCTGAGTTTCTTCATTCTCTTTCATTCATCACCACCAGCAACTACTATCTCCTGAGAGTAAGAAACACATTGAGAGTCTGAAATTAGTTCTACTGGTGATGATATATGATGCAGGGAAATGACAGCCTGATTGCCATAATAATGAGGCTCCTGGATTTCCTCTCCACTTTTTTTTTTTTAAAAAAACACACACTGCAATTTAAATTCCAGTGATGTTCCTGTTGTGTATTAATTCTGCACACCCACTCCTTACACCAAACAATTTTAAGCCTTATTGATGCAGAAATTACACCTTAGGGATATACTTTCTTCATGTCCCACAAATTTCCTTGCACTGTATATGTATGTTTTACTGCCATAATTTTATTACTCCTCAAATCTTTACTTTCACCTTTAAAGAAACATCAGCATTTAAACTAATTGACACTCCCAGTACAAATAATACAACATTTCAATGTGATCCTGGAATGTCATATGATTAAAATTAAAAAAAAAATGTTTAGTGGAATATTGTGTAGGAACAGTCTTTGAGCAATTTTATATTTGAAGGTTATTTTTATTATGTGAAAAAGCCACAATTATGACATAATAGTTAAAAGATGATACTTTTCAACATTAAATGTTCCAAGAAAAAAAAAATATGCTTCCCTTTTCTCTGAAAAACATCCACAGCAGCAGGAGTGTCATTAGGGAGGTGTGTGGGATTCAGGTGACACCCTAAGGGGAGAAGCAGATGGCTAAAAGGGTCGTTTTGGGGGCAAGGAAGGGGAGGGGCAGCCACACGGTGGGCACCCCAACCCCTTCCCAAAGGCATCGTCAGAGCACCGGCCCCTCCGCATGGCCAGCGCTCCGACGATGCCTTCCGGCTGCAGCGTTCACACACGCTGTGGCGGAAGAGTCGCCGAAGGTGCGCCACCAGCCTTTTGCGGTGCACCTTCGCCGACTTGTGGAAGAATGCTAGGTAACCAATACACAAGGCTTTATATGGAGGGACAAAATAAGAAGATATAATTTCCCCTTTATTATAAAGCTTCCAAATTCCTGTTTGCTGGATTGCTCATAATAATAAGCAGTGTGTATAATTGAAGGACAGGGAGTAGTACATTGAGAGACCTTGGGAAAATTCTAGTCTCCATTTCATCTGTGATTTCTTCAGCTACATCCTTGTTATTATACAAAATATAAATATTTATGCATATATATCATATTAATGATATAAACATAATGAACAATTACATCAACAAGTTATCATTCAGACTATTTACAACATTTTCAAAATAAAAGATGCCTACACCACTGAGGCTAGAGCTTTCACAGTTTGGAATGGCATGTAACTAGCTCCCAAGAAGGAGGTGAATAAATGTGTATTGTAAATTATAATACTTGTCACCTATTTAGCAGGGGAATTAGGCAGGAAAGGCAAGGTGTTACTTTAAAGTTAAGCTTCTACACTCAAATGTTATTCTTAACAAACTTTTATGGTCTTATTTTGCATTAATACAAATACTCAAAAAAAGCAACTAAAATCTTGTTTATCATTTAAACCAGGGGTAGGCAACCTAAGGCCCGGGGGCCGGATGCGGCCCCCCGAGGCCTTTGGATCGGCCCTAGGCCAGTCCTGCCGCCGCCCCCTGCCATGATGATATTGATCATTATTGTTATTACTTGTTCTTGGGATTTTCTTGGCAAAATCTCCACAGGGGTTTTGCCATGGCTTTTCTGGGGCTGAGAGAGTGTGCATGCATATTTTTTTAATTTTTAATTTTTTTAAAAAAAAAAAATTATTTATTTATTTATTTATTTATTTATGGTGCTTCGGCCCCTCAATTGTCTGAGGGACAGCAACCCGGCCCCTGGCTCAAAAAGGTTGCCTACCCCTGATTTAAACCATGAGGAAAAGTGGTATGTAATGTATGTGTGGGTGCAATTTGAGTTTCCCAGGGTGTTAATCCTTTTAAAAGGAAACAAAAATATGCAAGTATGAAAGTTAAACTTGTTAGAGTTCAGCTTTCATCAACAGAAACAGCAAAAGTGTGGGACAGACTATTTATTCTAAATCTCCCTTCCTAAAGAATAAAGACTTACTCCAAAAAAAGGACAAACATGCAGTTTGTAGTTTAGAAACAAACAATAATGACTTTAATAAATATATATAGATAAAATAACTAAAACCTAATCTAACTGGTGATGACTTGAGTAAAGAGAAATAAATCTCACTATCTTTTAGATAGCAGGAACATGGGACAACAACTTATTGACTGCCGACTGCAGTTACTAGCAGTTTAGAATCTTGGGAGTGGTGGAAATGTAAAAAAGCAAAAAGGTACTGGGAAGTTATAAGATTGGCCCTTAATGAGATTTTGGATTATAATTTCAGATTAGACCCTCAACTTTTCCTACTAGGGATTTGTTCAGATGAAATGCTAGAAAAGAAGTTTGGAAAACTAATCTTCTATTCTTTGTCGGCTGCCAGGCTGTTATATGCTGCAAGGTGGAACACGAAAGAAATCCCACTTTTGAACGATTGGATCTCAAAAATGTTTGAATTGATGGAAATGGACAAACTTACAGGGATGATAAGAGGGGCAAACCTAGAGACATTCAAAAGAGATTGGGAACCATTGACCAGGTTTCTTATTTCGAGAGGTATTAAGATGAAAGTATGGTAAACGATGGAATAAATGTATTTGGTTGGGCTTTTGTTGTTGTTTATTTTTTTTTTTTTTTTTGGTTTTCAGAACATAAAGGAAAAAGATGCAAAATAGAATCATTTGTAATAAAATAATGATACATAAGAAGTCTGATGATAATGAGCGTTTCTGAAAGATTGATTGTTAGTTAATTAGTTAATTAGTTTGTAATTAAATATATCGTAGGATGTATATACTGAATGATGGGTCTATACTCTACTTCTGTTTTCTAACTAATAGTAGCGCATACCGAAGTCATGTTTATAAGGCTAAATGGCGAGCTGTACTAAATGTGGAAGTCTTTTTTTTTTAGCTGTTGAATATTTAGACAATTGTACTGTGTCTGTGTCTGTTGTATTATTAATATTTTCCTTGTGTATGTGATATTATTGTATCCAATTATAGATTAAGTCATAAATGTATAACATATGATTCTTAACAGATTGATTGTAGAGTAATAAGAAAATGAACTAATTGAAAGTTTAAAATGATATTTGTTAGAGCAATGAGTGAAATGAAACTGATAGAATACAGGTCAATATGATACATGTAGATATATATAGTTATATAGATCGTTGTTGTTGGTTTTTGTTTTGTTTTTTTGTTTGTTTTTTTTCTTTTGTATTGTTTTGTAAGTCTTACACTTTAAGGTCTGTGTGACTATTATGTTTTTGTTTATGATTTCTTTGTTTGGTTTGTAATTGTCATGTTGTGTATTATTATGTTTTTAATCAATAAACTTTTATTAAAAAAAAAAGAATCTTGGGAGAGAGCTGTTAAACTGTCTCCAAGAGTCAGTGACCAAAGTCACACAATAGTTAGAATGAGAGGGGGGGAGGGAGGAAGTCCCTATCTAAAAAGGGACAGGAGAATGCAAACATATTACAACAGTATGTATCCACCAGCATTCTTGTTTGTATAACAAATTCTGAACATCTTGAAAAGGTGCTGGATTAATTACTTGAATAACAAAGAACCTGAAAGAGTAAAATTAATGACCTGCTTGATAAAAATTATCATATAATGAACTATCTCTGGCTCTCATTCTCAACCAACCCCTGCATCAATCATTCTGGCCCTCACCTGTCTGGAACATTTTCCTATGCATAACAGTTTGCAAGGGCGTATTATTACATAAATGACATTGTAAGAGAGACAATCGGGGGAAAAACTGCAATTGATATTATTTTTTGGATTAAGAATCAATAAAAGTTTGTAACTTTAAAGATTGTTTGCAGCATGAGCAATTCCCAATGGAAAATGTCCTGTTGGGTCTCTGTGTGAGTTAGGGCCTTTTCAGACTGCCAGAAATAATGCAGATTGAGGTCACTTTAACTGTCCTGGCTCAGTGCTAAGGAATCATGGGAACTGTAGTTTATTATAGCACCAGAGCTCTCTGACGGAGAAGGCTCAATGTCTCAGAAAAAAAATATAGTTCCCATGATTCCTTAGCACTGAGCCAGAACCATTAAAGTAGCCTCAATCTGCATTATTTCTGGCAGTCTGCAAAGGCCCTTAGTTACCTCATGAAGCATATCAGAATGTACGAGCATATCTTTCAAATTCTGAGTGTTACTATAAACAGTAATTGGGAGATTTTCACAGCCTCCAATATGTTGAATTAAATGTCAATGTTTATTTAAAAAGATAAAGGTAAAGGTATTCCCCGTTGACAACGTTATCAAGTTGTGTCCGATCATAGGGGCAGTGCTTATCTCTGTTACTAAGCCAAAGAGCCAGTGTTGTCAGAGACTACTCTGTGATCACGTGGCCAGTATGATTGCACAGAATGCTGTTAATAATAATAATAATAATAATAATAATAATAATAAATTATTTGTATCCTGCTTCTCTGTAAAATACAACTGGGGCAGCTTACATGATTAAACAAACAATCCTGTCCCCCAATAGCTCCCCCCAAAAAATACAATTAAACAATCAAAGTTTTAAAACAGACTTAAAAATAACAAACTACAATAAATGACAAATAAATGCTGCTCCTTTAAGGGGTGGCAAAAGGCCACCCTTTCAGCTGTCACTGTGGCTTTTTTGCACCATTTTGGCACAGCGTGTGTACATGCTGCGCCAAGAGGGCATCCTGACACCACATGCTGTGCGGATGGGTGTGTGGTGTCAGGACAGTGTCAGGGTGAAGTTGGGAAGAACTTGAGGCTTAGGGGAGATGCAGACCAACACAAAGGGCCAGCCCAGGACTGGAGTTGGGACTATCCCAACTCCAGTCCTGGGCTGGCCCTTTGTGTTGGTCTGCATCTCTCCTAAGCCTCAATTTCTTTCCATCCCATTTCTGAAGGGACATGCAAATTTTGGCAAGTTTTTATCAAAAATAAATCTGTAACATCTGCATTAACCATATTCAATAAATCCTGATATTCTCAGTATGGAGAAGACAATGTTGTCCCTAGTGGCAACTGGTAGCTCTGATAAAGTGGTGGTGAATACATTTGGTTTTAGTCTAAATTTTAAAAGAACTATACAAGATGCTTAGCCCTATCCCCTAATTTGGTTCAGTATCTTGAATAACACCTTTTAGACTGCCTCACCAACCTCAGAACCACCAGCTAACACTGACTACCAGCTAACAGCCATGGGCTATTCAGCTGTTTAAAATGATTAGCCTATCAAGAAAAGAAGAAAAGGAAAAAGAGAGAGGCAGGAACTCTATTCAATGCCACAAACCTGGCAGAATAAACTGAGGGGGGAAGCAGATGGCTAAAAGGGCTGTTTTGGGGGCAAGGAAGGGGAGGGGCAGCCACACGGTGGGCGCCCCAACCCCTTCCCGAAGGCATCGTCGGAGGTCCGGCCCCTCCGCACGGCCGGGGCTCTGACAATGTCTTCCCGCCGCAGTGTTCACACACGCTGCGGCGGAAGAGTCGCTGAAGGTGTGCCGCCAGTCTTTTGTGGCACACCTTTGGCGACTTGTGGAAGGAGCGCTATTTTAGCGCTCCTTCCAGGGGTGGCGAAGCTGTGCTGCAGGGCCGAGGTGTGCGGATACCTCGGCCCCACCGCGCAGCTTCCCGGGGTGGCCCACAGCCGTCTGTCTGCTTCCCCCCTGAGATTCCTCCAGCATGATTATATACTCAGCCTCTGGCAGATGCTGACCACAGAGTTGCACTGGGGGACCTGGAGATTTCTAGGGAGGTATTCTCTTAGGTAAAAAAAAAAAAAAAAAAGTGTTGGAGACAACAGGCAGATTAGAACCTTGGCATTAGCTAATGGGAGCAAACCAGGAAAAGGTGGGGGCTGCTCGCAGAAGTGAGTATATAAGAGAGAGGAGTAGGTTTGAAAGTGGTTGGTGTTTAGTGTGCTCTGAGGAGTGAAGAGCCAATGTATCTAGGTTAGGCTGCTGTGAGGGGCAGTTAGAAAGGGTTTTAGGTACCCAAGAAAAGGACAAAGAGTGTCCTTAATTATATTGTTGTTGTGTCCTGTGGTAGATATACGGGCCTTTTCAGACTGCTAGAAATAGTGCAAATTGAGTCCACTTTAAGGGTGAGGGTTAGGGGTAGAGTTAGGGAATCATGGGAACTGTATTTTATTGTGGCACCAGAGCAGTTTGACAGAGAAGGCTCAATGTCTCAGGAAAAAAAATTCCCATGATTCCCTAGCACTAACCCTAACCCTTAAAATGGACTCGATTTGCACTATTTCTGGCAGTCTGCAAAGGCCCATAGTGCTTGATGACTAGTGGAGTCACATGTAACCAGAAGGGTTATAAGTTATAAAAGTTTACTAAAGGTTCTGTAAGAACTTAGTCTATGAGGGAATATATATAAAGCTATAAAGAAACAATTACAAAGACAAGTTAAAGAAACTGTTAAACTGTGTAACTAATAAAATATTTATACACTGTATCCATTGTGAACACCATCCACTAAAAGAGATATTGTATTCAGTCTAACTTGCAATTAAATTCCTTACTTTGTGTCAGCAAGCAGCTGTCTCAGGTGATTTCAGAAACACATTAAAAATGCTACCAGCATTGATAAAGGTCTTTTAGGTTTGAGGCCCATTAGATAGTAGGTGTGTGGCTGTCAAAGAATAGATGGTGCCAAGCTGGGGGAGGGGGAATTTGAAACCCAGAAGACTGGCATCTAAAGAGAGTTATAGTGCACTTAAGAGAGTCCCGAGTTCAAGTTTTGCAGGGACAAATTGATGGGGCAGTGGCCATCACCTTCACATAATTGGTGGCAGTGGTGGGATCAAAAAATATCCATTGTGCTCCCATCTGAGAAAAGAAGTTGGGTGTTGAATCTCACCTTCACATATTGGTGGCTGTGATGGCACACAGTGAAAAGGAGGGAAAGATTTTAAGAAATGTTGGCAGTACCACTTTTTCACCATAACAACAGTTTTTCCACATGCATGGGTCCTTCATCCTTAACCCCAGAGGGTGCTGCTCGGGGACTGTAGCTCCAGTAAGAGGGACCTCACTTGTGGGGTCCCCCTCAAGGAGCTATTTTGTCCCCGATATTATTTAACATCTATATGAAGCCGCTGGGTGAGATAATGCGGAGTTATGGTGCTGGGTGTTATCAGTACGCTGATGACACTCAAATCTATTTCTCCGTGTCCCGTTCGTCGGCCTCGAATTCCAATGGCACCTCTTTTCTCAATGAATGTCTTGGGGCGGTAATGGGCTGGATGAGTAAAAACAGATTGAAGTTGAATCCAGACAAGACAGAGGTGCTCACGGTAGCGGCCCCAAAACCAAGAATTGGGTTGCAACCTCCAGTCCTGGATGGGGTCACACTCTCCTCCAGTGACTGTGTTCGCAGTCTGGGGGTGCTCCTTGACTCATCGCTCCTGATGACAAATCAGGTTAATGCGACGGTCAGGAGTGCCTTTATCAGCTTCGGCTGATACGCCAGCTGCGCCCTTTTCTGGAAGTAAGGGATCTCGAGACTGTTGTGCACGCGTCTCGCCTTGACTTTTGTAATGCACTCTATATGGGGCTACCCTCGTGCTTGGTTCAGAAACTACAACTGGTACAAAATATGGCAGCCAGGCTTGTATCGGGAACATCTCGGAGGGACCACATTACTCTGGTTCTGCGATCCCTCCACTGGCTGCCTATTAGTTTCTGGTCCCAGTACAAGGTGTTGGTTATTACCTTTAAAGCCCTAAATGGCTTGGGTCCAAACTATCTCAGGGACCACCTTCTCCCATATAATCCTCCTCGCGCTCTTCAGTCCTCCAGTAGGAACTTGCTGCAGCCTCAGAAATCGAGGCTTACGGCTACCTCCCGGAGGGCTTTTTCAGTTGTTGCCCCTAAACTCTGGAACGACCTGCCGGATGAGATCCGTCTTTTAACATCTTTGGACAGCTTTAAAAAGGCTGTTAAGACAGATTTCTTCCGGCAGGCCTTTCCGGACCAGTGATCTCCACCTCGGATACAAACAGCCGCACTAATGGCGATCCTCTCGTGGCCCCATCGATTTGATGGTGAGGATTGTGTGTCAGGCTTTTTAATCTATTTTGTATTGGGTTTTTAAATTGTACTGTTTTAATTATTATTGATTTAATATTGTTTTAAGGGGGGAGGGGGGTATGTTGTATTTATTGTTTTTGGGATTTTATGTTGTATTCTGTGTGTTTTAAATTGTAAGCCGCCCTGATTGGATTACCATTGGGTGGGATATAAATAAATTTTATTATTATTATTATTATTATTATTATTATTAATTAACCCCAGAAAATGTGGAGAGCTCACTGTACAAACCTGCCAGAGTCCTAAGATCTACAGGGCAAGGCTTTTTGTTAGTGTCAATCCCACCACCATCACAGGCTCACATGGGGCCTTGGCAGACGACTAATAGAGTCGTCTTCCGGGCAGGGAAGAGGAGGGGCAGCCGCACGAGCGGCGCCCCTTCCTCTTCCAGAGGTCGCCCTCGGAGTCGGCGGCCCTCTGCATGGCTGGCGCTCCGAGGATGACCTCACGCCACGGCGACCGCACACGCCGCGGCGTTTGAGTCAGGGAAAGTGTGCCCGCCACTTTTAGGGCGCCCTTTCCCTGAAATCTAAAAGGAGCACCAATTTGGTGCTCCTTTTAGAGTTGCCGACAGTGCGCCGCGGTGCGGCTGCCGCGGTCCAGCGGCACTCCGTCCCACGGTGCACGGGAAGCTCCCGTCTGCTTCCCCACTTAGTGAAGACACAAGAGAGAGCTGTTCTTCTTTCTGAAATTCCCTTTCTTAGGAGGTTAGGCCAGCCCCCTTGCTGCTCTCCTTTTGTCAGCAGGTAAAGACATTTCTGTTTAAACAGGTTTAAATGAATAGTTTCTTGCAGGAGGGCTCTTTATGGTATGTGGGGATGCTTTTTTATTTTTATTTTCACATGTTTTTAATGATTTTATATTTTGTAACATGTTATTGTAATGTAATAATTTTACTAGTGTCATAAATTTGTGTTGTCTTTAGCTTATTCTTTTGTGGGCTACTTTGAGTCCTAAACCAGGAGAAAGATGTCATATTAATAAAATGAAATAAAATAAATAAGCAAACCGGACTTCCAAAAGTTAATAACTCAAAGCCTTTCAAGTAGATAGGTGAACTGACTTGAATTTCACAGTCTTTCACAATTGATTAAAACAAAACAAAACAAACACACACACACACACACACACATACAAGTTCTCATGTTATTTCCATCAGGTTTATGAAGATATTGGTAAAGTTCTTATCAAAATATGAGCAATTTTTTCCACCCATACTGATTATCTCTCTGGTAATTTTTTCTTAATGATGAGTTCATACTAATATGAAATTCTAGTAATCTAGGATGTGGGGATATATGTAAGAATTCCACATATTAATTAATATCTGGAATGTCTCATATTTTCTCTCCCAATGAAGGTAACATGTGGTTCTTTTTCATAACATTGCCCCCTACTTGTTTATAGAATGGAGATACCTGAGTTCCAAAAGTCTGACAAATGCTTAGACACTTAGATTTTTAATATTTTTTTTTTTACTGATATTTTGGGGCAGACATAATGTTTCTTAATATATTACACTGAATTAAACCCCTGAATTAATGAATATTTCTTCAGAATTGTTACTATCAAGGGCTTCTTACACAGACATGGAGATGGAAACATTATAATGATTTAATTAGGGATGAATTGTTATAAATAATATTGTCTTTTGTTATTGAATAATACACAAAGAATATCTGATTGGAATGGCGGCATCTATGAAAAGAATACCCACCAAGTAATGCTTGAAGCTCTACTGGGCACAGAAGAGAAGACACAGTTTGTTAACAAGATAACACTCAAATACATTACTAATTGTATTGAGGAAAAAATGTCTATCATAGTTTTATTGTCATTTCACAAATTGTCTACACTGGTTCTTATTCATATTTCTCAAAATATTCAGTGGCATGAACATGTGGAGATACAAAAACATTACACAAGCTGTACTGGAGTCTGTGAGAGAATAAGGAAGTCAGGAGAGAAGGGGGGAGACTCTCCTTTCAGGTTCTGCTCTAGTTTGTTCTAGCATGTTTTGATGGCTGAAACAGACCCTTCATAATGGGGTCACAATGGGGGTTGTGACCCCAGTATTTGGCACCATTCAGATGCCATTTCCAGCTTTCATTCATCCCCTGCTCCACACTAAGCTCACAACTTTAGTTGTGAACCAGGCAGGTCTCTGCAAGGTAACTCCCCCACCCACACACACACATGACAGTGTCCTTCAGAGAAATAGCTGGATATAAAGACAGGGCCAGCATTTGCTAAAGATGTAACTCTTCATTTATCTCATTTTTGAGAGAGAGAGAGAGTGAAAATTTTCATTTTCTCTTCAGTGGGTGAAATGATATAGGGGGTGTGAATTTGCATGCACACAGGAATTTACATTTGCACAATTTTTGCATAGATTGTTCAAGTGAGTTTTGTGAAATTTACAATTACTGCTGCCTCATTGCCTGTCCCCCACACAAATGTGTATATGTGTATATAGAGGCTAGAGATGGAAAAAGTATAACCTGGTTTGTATCCTGAAGTCACCCTTCTATTATCTACCAGTATATCTAACTATTTAATGAACCTCCCAACCGATCATTCGATAATTCCCTAAATGAAACAGTCCCCACATCCAAACATTATCCGACTCAAAGACAAAAATTCCTACCTAAGAATGGAAATAATACTAAAAATATTCTAAAAATGCTTGAAAAACATGTTTGTTTGGAGTTTTTTTTTTAGTTTCAGGCAACCCTGATGAGAAGAATGCTGGTCTGATGAGAATATACACAGTTAGGGAGTTACTCTGCACAAAATTAACACATGGTTGTTTTGCACTGAAAACAACATTTTCTGTATAGATAAAAAAAAAAAAAATTAAATGCAGCACTATTAATGCCTGCACATAAAACATCTCCTTCTGTGCAGAAAATAAACACACCTGTAACTGGGGATTTGTTGTGCATAAAATTTGCACATGGTTGTTTTGCATTAAAAATAGGATTTTCTACACATGAATTAATATTTCTATCATGAAATATTATTTTACATGAAGAAAATGAAATTTCCTGTGCAGTAAATACTTTTTTCTCTGCAAACCAATCAAGTGTGGATTTTATCCATAACAAATCCCCATTGCAGCTTTTTTTCTGTACAGAAAACAACATTTTGCATGCAGGAATTAATAGTTCTGTTTCAAAATATTAATTTATACACAGAAATGCTGTTACCTGTACAGAAAAATACTATTTTCCATATAAAGCACCCACATGAAAGTTTTGACTGGAATAAGTCCCAAATTAAGAATAGCCTATGTGCCTTTTGAATACTTTCTTGCAGTGGGAAGAAAATTGTTGAAATTATTTATTCCAGACAATTACTCATTCAATAAATTACTCATTATCAGACAATGTAGTCTTCTATCACCCTGCCTATTCAACTTGTACACAGAAAATATCACAGAGCAGGTTTAGACACAGCAGAAGAAGGAGTGAAGATTGGAAGAATGATTATCAAACTAAGATATGCAGACAATGCCATACAGAAAACAGAAAACAAGCAGAAAACATAAACAATTGAAACAATTACTAAAGAAAGTCAGAGATGAAAGTATAGGCTTACTGCTGAACATTAAGAAAAAATAACTACAGAGGAGTTACAGAAAATACATCTAGACAATGAGGAAATTGAAATAGTTAAGGATTTCCCATACTTTGCCTCAGTCATTGAAGAGAACAAGGACTGCAATCAAGAAATCTGAAGAAGACTAGGACATGGAAGGGCAGCTAGGAAGGACCTTGACAAGATCTTAAAGTGCAAAGATATAAAACTAAACACCAAAGTTATGATCAGCCAAGCCGTTGCATTTCCCATCACCATGTATGGATGTGAGAGCTGTACAGTGAAGAAAGTGGATAGGAAGAAAGTCAACTAATTTGAGAGGTAGTGCTGCAGGAGAGGAAAGGTACCCTGGATGGACAAAAAGACAAACAAAGGAGTCCTAGAACAGATCAGGCCAGAACACTTGGGGAAGCCAGGATGAGTAAACTGAGGCTGTCATACTTTGTATACATCATAAAAAGAGATGACTCACTAGAAAATACAATAATGCTAGGAGTGGTAGAGGGAAGGAGAAACAAAGGAAGACTGCATATGAAGTGGATAGATTCAATCAAGGAGATCACACCCATGAACCTACAAGACCTGAGCAGAGCAGTTCAAGACAGAGGAGCTTGAAGATGCCTCAGAAGGTTTCTATGAATTGAAGTCGATTTGAAGACAGCTAACAGCAACAACAAACCTTCAAGAAGAAACTTAATGGAGAACTACATCCCTATCCATACCCAACCCTAGCTGAAGCCCTCATTGTCTATCAGGAAAGGCAATTGGTCTAATCCCAAAAGTAGAAGAGCCAGAGCCAGGCCAGAGCTACCTTATATCCCAGTATCTCTCCTGTGGTCTGACAGCAACATAATGCTCTAGCAGCCTTCTTCCTTCAGGGAATGATTGGCTACCCTGCATACATAAGACCAATTAGAGTTTAAGGTAGGTTTCTATGTTCTTATGGTATACTATACTATTTATAACATTTTGACTTTTAAATCTGGTTAAGATCTCATGCTGTTATTTTTTTCTTCTCCCCTCAACCTTGGCTGCCTTTTATTCTCATTAAGTACATAACACTATTGTTTAAGCATTTTTCTTCTCAAAAGAACGCCAATCCTTGGAGAGTTAAAGAAGGGAAGTGCATATTAATTGTTTGCCCTAACATTTTTAGACATCAGAGGAAAACTGGTTTTCACATGAGGGCTCAGCTGTTAATTTAAATGAAATGAAAATAAGCTAAGAGCATCTTTTCTTTTGTAGAGACAGAAGCATTTTCAGAACAGAAGCCAAGGGCTACTAGGCTAAAGCTGTCTTTGCAGTACAAAATACACTTCAATAAAGATAGATCAGATGCAGATGAAGTGACAAAGAAAAGAGGCTCAGATAAATAACAAGCTATTTTAAATGGTGCTGCCTGTTCCTCATGTTTTCCTTCTGAGATGAGAGAAGTGAGTGATGCTTGGAACAGAAGTATATTTGTTTACCTAATGGCAACCTAATCTTGAGGTGCACCCTTTGAACACACAAATCCCTTTGCTGCCTTGAGATAAGTGTGCCATGGTTCCTTTTTCCAATGATCCACTCTCAGCCAGGAAAAGCATAGATTGTCAGCATTTAAAGATTATAGTCAGCATAATGTAACTTTTATCTTTCCAACAGTTACAGAGACTCACAGGCACAAGATACTGGTTGCCCTGTGGCTTCACTATCAGAGGATAGAAAGTAGAACACAGTTAAAAGATGGGTGTCGTGCTGACTTTGGGGACATGGATGAAGGTCAAGCATTAGCTGAACCTTGGAGATAGCAAGGAAAGCATCCAGCTAAACAAAATGCCCTCTCTTTTCTATCTCTGAAGCCCACACAATCCAAGAAAGCTAAGATAGTCCTGGAACAAAAGTAATCAATTAAGTCCACAGATACTGTTGCAGCTCAGAAGAAAAACTCATTATCTGTCTGCAAAGGAACACTGAAAATGAGGCCCACTCTTCAGCAAATGTGGAACAAAACCATAAAATCCTGAATCCTGCCACTAGTACAGTTTGGAGAATGCCATTTCTAAATACTCTCTTTCTGCTTACATTTAATCTGGAATGGGTTGGAAGGAATATTTGAAAATATCTGGAAAATACTTGAAAAATATGGGAGCTTTTTAGTATTGAAAACCCCCTACAAAAAGAATCCTGAACTGATGAGAATCTTCACAGTTCAGAACTTATTCTGCACAAAATTTGCAAATGGTTGTTTTGAGCAGAAAACAACTCTTCCTTGTGCAGAAAATGTTTTCTCTGCAAAATAATCACGTGCAAATTTTGTGCAGAACAAGTCCCAAATTACAAATAAATCACAAAATGCATTGTTTTTAAAGATTTTCTTGCAGTGGGAAGAAGTTACTCAGTGAAGAAATACATCCTAATCTGAAAGTAAAAAATGAACATCATGATAAAAAATGAACATCATGATAAAGGTTATAATCTGCCTGCTCCTTGCTGTGCTAGCTTTCAGTTTATATTGTGCATTTCTGTTTGAACAACACAGAGTTGTTGTGGTGGTGTGTCTTCAAATCATTTCTGACTTATGCTGACCCAAACAAACCTATTGCAGAGTTTTATTGGCAGAACTTGTTTACAGGGGTTTGCTTTTGCCTTCCTCTGAGGCTGAGAGAATGTGACTTGCCCAATGAATTTCCATCACTGAGCAGGGATTCAAATCCTGGTCTCCAGAGTCATTGGGGAAAAAACTGTTTTCATTATGAAATTAAATTTTATGCATTTTGAAATTATACTGCATCATACATGACAGTTTCCTCACCACCACCACCATTGTTGTTGTTGTTTGTTGCTGTTGTTGCTGTTGTTAATTCTTCTTTAACATCATATACTGCTTTGGTAAGTGTCCTGCAAGCTTGCTAATTTTTTGTAACTCTGTTTGGTTCCAGTAAATTTAATATCCTGGCAATGTTTTGATTTACAATAAACCAATCTCCTACCTAAATTTCTGTGGCCTTTTGATTTTGAAAGCCTAAATAACCTGAAGGCACCAAATCCTATCTAATCTTGGAAAATGAGCAGGCTCAACCCTAGTTGGTACTTGGATGGGAGACTGCTAACAAACACAAGGTACTGCCTGCTATATTTCAGAGAAAGAAACTGAAAAGCCACCTCTAAGTATTCTGTGCCTAAAAAATCTCTATGAAACTCATATGGTCACCATAAGTCAACAGGGGAGTTGAAGCAACATACACACATACATATTTGATTGCAAATTCTTGAACTGTCTTCCTTTGTCACAGCCATAACTTCCAACATTTCACAGATGAAAACAGGGATACATGTGGCCAGGCAACATCAGAGCATGGTCAAGAAAGATGGTACAAGTTATTAAGCTGCAGCAGTTCCTTTTGTCTGAGCCTACTGGCAAGGGCAAGATTTCACCTCTTCCTAACTTCTTCCCCATACTGAGTTAACTGAATACAAACTACATTAAAAATAGCATTTAGCAATAGCATTTACATTTCTATACTGCTTCATAGTGAACTCAGCACTCTCTAAGCAGCTTACAATCTGTAAGCAATTTGCCCCTAATAAGCTGGATTCTCATTTTACCAATATATGAAAGGATGGGAGTGAGACTTCCAGTGGTGAATGGTGGCACAACTACCTGAGACCCAACCACAGTAGCAAGGTCTGAAGCTGTTTGAAACTCCATGTTTGCCTTTGGAGATACAAACAGTTCAAAAATACCAACAGAAAATACCTCCCTGGAAAAGGGGAGGGGGTATCAAAGACACCTGAGGAGTGCCCCATAACAGATACCAGCTCTGAAAAGTACAAGGAACAAATGTGAGCGAGGGGTAAAGAGGAGTTCCAACCTTGCTTCTCAGGGCTGGAAGGGCAAGAGCAATGCCTACCACCCTTTTAAAACTTTTAAAAGAAAAAAAAAGAAATAAAGCAATATATTCAGTAAGAACTGCAAGAGAGACAACTGAGAATAATACCACATTGTGGCACCTATATGGAGAGAATGAGGAGAGATCGAGTGAGGAGACCCCCCTCCTTCCAGGGAAGAGACACAGGTAGTGATGTGAAAAAGGAGTGCAGAAGGAGAAGAGAGGAGAAGAGTAATGCTTCAAGATGTGGATGTGTGAAGGAAGGAAAACAAGGCAAGGAGAGGGGCAATGCGGTGTGCAACGTGTATGATAGAGAAGGTCCCTGGTATGGAGGAAAAGAGAGAGTGTGGAAGTAGAGCCAAGAGGTGATTTGTAAAGTAGAGGAGAGACAGCAAAGGTTTGATTGTAAGCTATAAGACAAAGGAGGGTAAAAGGAAGATGGAACAGAGGAAAGACAGCAACAGTGCTTGAGAGAAACCAAAGGGGACATCAAATAAGAAGAAACAAGTAAACAAGAAGTAAGGAGAATCACAGCATAAAACAGAAATTTACAACATGCAGGGGAGGGAACCTACACTGCGGAGGACAAAAGAGGAACACTGTACAAATTCAACAAATAAGGAAAGTAGTAAGTAGAGACTAAAAGGAAAAACTTTATTGTTTGAGTCATATATAGTATGGTGCTAAAAAAAGAAAAACAACAACAATATCTTAATTAACCATAAGACACACAAGACCTAAAAAGACTAAAAACAGAATTGAATAAAATTGGCCTGTAGTATTCGAAGTACTTTAAGAAAGATGCACTATTGGAACTATCTGGGGAAATGAAATTATAATTGGGGAATATTGCTGGGGGAAAACAATAAGCAGATAATAATAATTTGTTTTGAATGAGTTTTGAATGAATTAGTACTGAAATTACAATTCATTGGAAAGAGGAATCTCCTGGTTTATAAAGCTAAAATTAAGTTTTTTTGTTAGACAGAGAAATCAACTTTTGTAAAGAGATAGAGATAATAATATTTAAGAAGTATGAATGTGTAAATCACTCTGTTTGAATTGCTGATTAATTGTTGTGCTTATATTGATTAATTTCTGATTTAAAGCCTAGCATAAATGTGGATACTAACTAATATATATAACATTGGCAACAGGAAAAAAATTCAGGCATCTTTACAGGTTCAAGGCACAACATCAAAAGAACCAACAACAGAAATGGTAGAAAACATTGACCCAAACAGGTTCAATTTTTGGAGGAAATTAAAAAAAAATCTGAGAGCAGTCATAAGAGCAGAGATACATGCTGAAATAAGAACAGAAATAAACAAAGTGAAAGAAGAAATCAAGACAGAAATACAGAAGGAATTACATGATTTTAAAGAAAGTCTACAGAAAATAACAGGAGAAATGAAGGAAATAGAAAAGTCAGAAATTTATAAGCAAACAGAGAAGCTGGAGAGGAAAACTAATATTTTAGAGAAAACACAATCGGAAGAAAATTATAAAGCATCTGTAGAATTACACTTTAAAGGGAAAGCATTGAAAACAAGAGTTCTACAAGAGAGATTTAATAAAGATCTAAGCATAAAACTAATTCCAGCACTAGCACAGTACACTGAATGGCCCATGGAACAACTCAATGTTGAAATACATGAATCATATAGAGTTAACTCATGGGTGGCTACAAACAGAAATCTTCCAAGAGATATAATATTCCACTTTCTCAGAGAAAGGGTGCAAGATCTGATTGCAGAAATAAATTATAAGGTGGATCTATATGTTGAAGATGAGGAAATAAAGATCTTTAAAGATATGCTAATACAGATTTTACAAAAAAGGAAAGACTTTTTCAAACTGATACAATACCTCAGACAAAAGGCATAAAATATAAATGGGGTAAAATAGAATGGGTCCTCTTCTCAATAGGGAAAAAGAAGTATGTAATAAACACCCAGAAAGAAAGCTGATGATTTTCTAGAGAAGAATATGAAGAAAAAAGAACAAACAACAGGAGAAAGAGGAGAAATTGTATCAGAAACAAGAAGGAGACAGAGGATTAAAATGAGATCAGAGGGCAGGGATTGAAAAGATAAAAAGCAAGAACAAGAAGAACAAAGAGACTCAGAAGATCTAGAAAAGCAAGTCAGTGATACTGGAGAATTAGAAGAAGGGAGAGAAACAGAAGAGGAAAAAGAGGAAAAATCAGAAGAGGAAGATCTGGAAGAAGGAGAAGGAGAAGAAAGAACTGAAGAGGAATCAACAGAGGATAAAAGTGCAGGAGGGAAAAGTGAAATACAAAAAAGAACATAGAGAAAAAGCAACAAGGACAAAAAGGGGGGGAAAATCTAACTTAAGACAGTAAAATAAAACAAAGGATTTAATATCAACCCAAGATGTCAAATAAAGTGATATCTTGGAATGTTAATGGATTGAATTCCAATTTAAAGAAGGAAAATATTTCACTACCTGAACCAACAGAAATGGGATATAGTTGATATCCAAGAAACCCACCTTAAAAGAAAAATTACAAAAGTCTTGGAAAATTTTAAAAAACCCAAATAAACTTTTTACAGCATCCAAAGGGCTATATAAGAAAAAAGGAATAGCAATTTATGCTAAAAATAAAGAAAATGCAAAGGAAATATTTAAAAATAACTGGCCACTTTATAGCAGTAGAAGTAGAAATACAAGGAGAAAAAAATATTAATAATCAACTTATATGCACCACAAGATAATAAAACAAAAATTATTTAAAAATTGCAACAAAAAGTACAGGAACATGAATATGAGAGATTAGAATAGTAGGAGATTGGAACCGGGTGGTAAACCCAGAATAGGCTCGGGGGGAAAAAATCAAGGGAAACTTCTAATGACAGCATATGAACTTATACAAGACTTAAATCTAATAGATACATAGAGGACAATGCATGTTGGAGTTAAAGATTATAAAAAACCAAACTGAAGGGTTCTGCCAAAAAGTAGCCAGGATAAACTAATCCCACTTCCAATTATAAAAAGGTAATATTATGAACAAATAAAAGGATAACTAAACCCTGGAGCAGAAAATCCAATAAAATTGTTGCTTTTGAATTGAGCAGAGTCACATTGTGTGAGTTGAGGAGTTGTTATACATATATACATTTTGAATGCTTGTAGGCCACTGAGGAAGATTGTTGTCGAAACGTGTCTGGCCTTGAGTTTTTATTATTCACTATTATTATATTATTTTATTTTTAGCATTTTCACACTTTTCAGTGGCGTATTGTTACCCTTTTAGTAATTTTACTGATTTATCAACTTCAGGGGTCAGATTTTTGTTTGTTTGTTTGTTTGTTGTTGTTGTTTTGGCCTTGATTTTTGGTATTTTTATTATCATTAGATACTTATTTGTAGCATTTGCAAACTTTCCAGTGGAGTATTTTTACCCTTTCAGAAATTTAATTTTATTGGATTCAGTTTGGTTTTTTGATCATATGTCTTGGGTTTTCTGGCTGTAGGGACTTTTGTTGGTTTGGAGTTAAAGATTATACCTTCTTTTCTGATAGATTTAAATCTTGGTCCAGAATTCATTTAGTGTTTGTATCTAAAATAATCTGTAAAGAAATACAGAAAGTGGAAATCCTTCCCAGGACATTATCTGACCACAGCCCAATTATATTAAAAACAACTCAAAGGAAAAAAGAATATTCATGGAGGCTGAAAGAATATCTTTTATCAGATGAACAGATAGTAGTCAAAATGAAACAAGGACTAAGGGCCTTTGCAGACTGCCAGAAATAGTGCAAATTGAGTCCACTTTAACTGCCCTGACTCAGTGCTAGGGAATCATGGGAACTGTAGTTTATTGTGGCACCAGATCTCTCTGACAGAGAAGGCTCAAAGTCTCAGAAAAAAACTACAGTTCCCATGATTTCCTAGCACTGAGCCAGGGCAGTTAAAGTGGACTCAATTTGCACTATTTCTGGCAGTCTGCAAAGGCCCTAAGACTATATGTCCAAGAAAATATAAATACAGAGATACCAATGCATATAATTTGGAGTACAAATAAAGCAGTGACAAGGAGACAGTTGATACAACAAGAAATCAGAAAGAGGAAAATTAAAAATAAAAAAGAGAATGAATTGATGGAAAAACTAGAAATTAAAGAATAAGAACTTAACAGTAGACTAAAGAATAAAAAGATATATCAAGAAAGACATATATTAAAGAACCAGTTGAATCAAAACACAATGCAAGAATAACAAATAAAATTAAATATGTAACACATTACCATTCAAAAAATGCTAACAAATTAGGAAAATGGCTGGCCCATAAACTGAAGAACAGAAAGTAATTTTAAAGCTTAAAAACAAAGATAAAGAATATACACAACAAAACAAAATAAAACAAATAGCTGTAGAACATTTTGGAAAACTACTTACATCAGCAGAAGCAACACAAGAAATAAGAGTAGAAATAAGAGAATTTATAAGAAAAGAACAAATTTCTCAATTTACTGATAAACAAAAAGAAGAATTAAATGCTGCAATCACCATGGCAGAAATAGACAAAGGTATAATGAACTTGAAAGAAAACAAGGCACTAGGACCAGATAGCCTAATGGCAAAATATTATAAAACATTTAAAGAACTATCCTTACCTTTACAAAAGAGAATCAAAGAAATAGATTACAGTAAATTTCCAGAAACATGGGGTCAATCACTTACTACATTGACACAGAAAGAGGGAAAAGATCCTGAATTAATAAGTAAGTATCTTCCAATTTTCCTATTAAATCTGGATTATAAGATATATACATCAATTTTGGTGGAACGAATAAAAAAAAGTATTATCATCTTGGATATATGAAGAACAAACAGGCTTCCTTCCAGGGAAACATTTAGAAAAAAACACATCAGAACAGCAGTGGACATACTGGAATTTAACAAAACTCATAAAGAACATAGACTAGGAATGACCTTTTTAAATCTGGAAAAAGCATTTGACAACATCAATTGCGATTTTATGAAAACAGTGTTGGAGGAAAATGGAATATGAGAAAGATTCATGAATTGGATCAACAATATATATAATAAACAAAGTACACAAATAATTGTAAATGGAGAGAAAACAAAGAGTTGTACTATTAATAAGGGAACCCACCAAGGCTGTCCTCTGTTCCCATTGTTATTCATGATGGTGATGAAAGTATTGAATAAGAAAAAAAGAAAAACCAAAATACAAGGACTGAAAATCCACAATTATAAGCTCCGTACTTTTGCAGATGATCTAGTGCTATTTTTGGAGAATCCAATAAAAAACATTATAAGATTGGTGGAAATATTAGAACAATTCAGCACACCGGCAGGATTTAAAATCAGTAAAGATAAAAGTGGTATATTAACCAAAAAATCTCTCAAAATAGGAAGAACTAAAAAAGAAAATGGAATTTCAGATAATAGATAAAGTCAAATATTTAGGAATAATAATCATTTAAAAAATTCAGATTTATACAACAACTATATCACAATTTGGAAATGTATTTTAAAAGACCTGGAAAAATGGAATAAACAACAGCTATCATTACTTGGTAGAATTGTCACCATACCAATGTATGACTTACCTAGAATGTTATATATATTCAGACGATACCCATTTTATCAAATAAACAACCATGTAAAGCTTGGAGAAACGATTTATCCAATTTCATATGGCAGGGAAAGGAGCCAAGAATAAAATTATCAACCACACATGACCGTAAAGAAAAAGGTGAATTGGGACTCCCAAATCTAGAAATATACAATAATGCATGTGCTTTAACTTGGTTAAAAGAATGGATATCTTTAGAAAATCAAAAGTTATTAGGACTAGAAAGTAACAAGATGGAATTTGGATGGCACACATATCTATGCTATACTAAAGCTAAAAAAATAATAATTTAATAAACTGTATAAGGAAAGCACTACTCATGGTATGGAATAAATACAAAAGATATTTCTACACTAAAATCCCCAAAATGGTTATCTACACAGGAAGCATTTCAGAAACAAGAAAAATTATCTAAAAGAATATGGAACAGATATGAAGATATCTTGATAATTAAAACAAGAGAAGAAATACAACAAGGAAAACCAGGAATGCATTGGCTTATCGGCAAATTTTAGAAGACTTTTAAAAAGATATGGAGACAAAAGGAATAGAAAATGAAATGAAAATAATAAAAGGAGGAGAAAAACAAATGATAAAGAAAATCTATAAACATCTATTAGACATAAAGCTATGCAAAGAGATGATTAAGACTAATATGATCAAGTGGATGCAGAATATTGGAAATGAAATACCCCTAACAAATTCAAAGAATGTGTGGTAAAATAACCTAAATTTTACAAAATGCAACAACCTAAGAGAAAACTACTACAAGCTTTTCTTTAGATGGTACATGACTCCAACTAGATTAGCAAAGATCCAGATAGAAAACAAGAATTATCATTGGAAATGTAATGATAAAATGAGCACACTATGCCATATGTGGTGGCAATGCAAAAAAGTTTTAAAAAATCTGGAATGATATACATAAATTTATAAAAGAAACATTACAGAAGAATATACCATTAAAATCAGATATATATTTTTACTAAATATAACAGAAGTGATTGAAGATAAATTAAATCAAGAGGATACAAGTGTAATATATATGGTCACAGCTGCTCGTATGGTATATGCAAGGTATTGGAAAACTGATATAATGCCATCTAGAGATGAATGGATAGTCAAACTAAATGATTTAGCTGTGATAGATATTTTGTCTATGTACACTAATGGAAAGAAAACACAGCAATATGAAGAGAAATGGAGGAAAGTAACAAAATTATGGATGAAAGATAAGAAAGTCTAACAAAGCTAAAAAATAAAAAGGGTGGCTGCAGACAGGTGGCACAGAGTTGTCCCGGGAAGCAGTAGATCAGAGCCGCATGCCACATCCCTGATCCTCCTTTTTGCTGCTCCGAAAAGAGCGGTGAAATGTCGCTACTTTCAGGGGTGGCAAAAGGCCGCTGTAAGAGCCGGCGTGTGGCTCTATGTCACCCTTTCTGGTGCAACGTGTGAGGATGCTGCACTGGGAGGGCATGCTGATGCCGTGTGCCATGTGTAATGGCTTGCGGCGTCAGGGCATCGTCAGCATGGGGTTAGGGCAGTCTGCGTGTGGCTGCCCTGCCCCATCTCTGCCTCCAGGCTGGCCCTTTGGGCCGGTCTGTAGAGGCCCAAAAATGTATAAAATATCTGTACAGTTGCCCCTTCATTTTTGTAGGCTTTTAGTCCGCATCCCTCACCCGTTCGTGGGGAGCAAACAGGGGGGGATCAAAATGGGTGGTGCACCACCATTCAAGCCAATGGGGCCTGAATATTGGCATTTTTTCATTTTTGTGAGGGGGGAGTCCGGAATGGATCCCCTGCAAAAATGGAGTGGCAACTATATAAGTATGTAGATATGAGGTGATATCATAAAGTAATAATTATCACCCTGAAGTTATTATGATACAATGATAAAATTTTGTCAGTGTCATCATTGATCTCTCAGTGCATGATATTGAGAAAATCAGCTCATTGTGTTCTTTACTTTTGTTACAGGTTGTGCCAGAATTGACAAAAGTGTAAGATGGAGACGTACGAGGGAGTATTTTAAAGTAATAATTATCACCTGGAAATTATTATAGTATATTGATGAAATTTTGTCAGTGTCATCATCACCAAGTAACTTTTTCTTTTCTGAAAAATGAAAAATCCATTGTGAGGTCACCAATTTGACAACACAGATGATGTCATTCATAAAGTGGAAAAGTGATTTAAGAGGCAATCTGTAGATTTCTACAATAATGGTATTCGGAGGGTGAAGGAATGCTGGGAAAATGTGTAAATCTGGATGATGACTACATAAAGATAACTTAACAACTACAAATCAAAACAAACTTTCTGTCAATTTTTTTAAAGGTGATAATTAAAACTTTACGATATTCCCTCGTAATATATATAAATATAGCGGGAGTAAGTACAATATATATGTTTTTGTCTTCATTTAGGGCAGGTGTTAAGGAAAGAAAAATAGTATATAACAGAATCTAAAAACTATTTAGTAGTGCAAGAATAAGTTAAAATAACTGTAATATATTACAAGGAACATATAAGTAAAATAATGTTTAGAAAAGAATGCTTGATTTTGAACGTAGAACTAAAAGTGTGGGGTTTTTTTGTTTGTATGTTTTTTATGTTGTATTAAAACCACAATAAAAAATTAAATTAAAAAAGAAAGGATGGAAGACCGGAGCCCTTTGATCGAATTCACAACTTTGTGGCTGCAGTATTGGCATTTAACTACTGAGTCACCAGGGCTCCTGAACTGCAAGAACTAAAGTAACTTCAGGGAAAAAGGGGGAAATGGGAGGAAGAGATAGAAACTAGGAGATTTTGAAAGTACAGTGCTATCCTCTCATATCCATGGATTCTTTATCCACAGAATCGACCATCCATAGTTTGAAAATATTTTTAAATTGTATAAATTCCAAAAAGCAAACCTTTATTTTTCCATCTTATATAAGGGATACCATTTTACTATGCCATTCTATTTAAAGGGACTTGAGCATCCACCAATTTTGGTATCCAAGGGATGGTGTCCTGGAACTGAAGCCCAGCAGATACCAAGGTCCCACTGCAGTTCAAATAGTAGGATGGCAGAGGATTAAATGGGACTGTCCTGACAAATAGGGACAGCTGGAGGGCATTCAACAATAGGGATTCTTCCTCCCTTTTAGAATAGGCAAATGTTTTAGTGAAAGCCCCTTTGATACTTCTCACTATTTTTTGTTTTCTGCCCTCCCCCATAAAATAAAGGCAGATATGCCAACTAGAATAATAGCCTTAACTCAGGAAAGAAAAAGAGAGAGGCACCTGCAAGCCTCAAATGGCCAATGCAGGAGGTATCCACCATGGTTCTAGTCACTATCCCTGCTGCTACCATTCAGATGAAGGAGAGCAAGAAGTTACTTTAAAGCATAAGCTCCTCACCTTCTTACACAAAAGAACTGGAAAGCAACTTGGCATTCTCTGATACTATGGTGCCACAGGAGAAAGCAATATACAGAGTCACAGTAAAACCTCTCCTTCCTGCATAAGGAATTTTGGAAGTGGTAGTTCTTGACAGAAGATGTCACATGGGAAAGATCAAATCTCTGCTTCATAAACTGCTAATCTAAATTTAACAGTAGCATACTAGAGAAAAACCTGGCCAACAATTCACTGCTCAGAACATTGTTTGTTCTGCTCTAACATAGAATATGACTGACTCTAAGAAATCTCATAAGGATCTAGACATGATGTAAATACCCTCAATCATCATCTATTTAGCCTCATCATGTTTTTTCATCATGGTTTCTGCAGTCAGGGCCAGTTCATACCCTATTCATAATCTCTGGATTCTAGTAAAGGATAATCCAAACCTCATGCTTGAACATTGCTTTTTTGGTGTTATCCTTGATACAAATGTAGCACATGTTCTGTGCTCTAAGCAAAAAACTTGTAAGCATGCTATATTTTTCTATAAAAAAATGTGAACTTGAATAATGTTGCAGGCCAACTTAATTTCAAATTGAAATTGTTTATTTAGAAAAAGAGGTCAGTCTAAATTCCATTTTTTAATTTTAAAAAATGATTTTAGAAATAAAAGTTTACACATAGACAGCAAACTTATATTTGCAAAAACACAGTTTCAAGGCTAATTTGCTCTAGGTATAAATAAGCATAAAGTCTGACACAAATGTCTATAGGTATTAGCTGAAATATTTGGCCTTATTATCAAACATTACATAATTTAGAGCTTTGGCATATAATCACGAGCCATAAATTCAATACCCACAGTTTTATTTATGAGGAGTCATTAAATATTGTATGTGGGCTACAGCAGCCAAGGGAAAAATCTGTCAGTGAGAATTGGAACATGCCTACGAAAGGATACTTCAGATCTTGATATGTATATTATAGCAGTGACAATGAAAATGGTGATCTGAGGACTGGCATCAGCTGCCAGCCCCTGGTGAGTTTCCAAGAAAGAAAGAAAGCAAATGAGCACAAATATGGTACCAGTCCCTGGTAAAATAGGGGTGGGAGAAAGATACCACCCCGACTTGTAGGGAGGGGTCCTCTATTGCGTCGGCCATTAAAAGGGCCTCGACGCATGATTGGTGGAGCAGCCCGGAAGTCCCGCCCTTGTCGGACTGCTCCACCAATAAACAATCAGTCTCACGCATGTTTACGCGAGATTTGAAGTCTTGCTTGGTTTCGCGCGAGATTTAGGAGGGATATATAACCCGGAGCTGCCTCGTGGCAGGCAGCCATTTTGAGCAAACAAGCGAGCAGGCAGCTCTCTTTTCTCTTGCTCGTTCGGAGCCGGCGTTTGGTTAGCAGCCTCCGTGGACCGCAAGAGTGAGAGGGAGCGGCCGCGTTTTTTTTTTTAAATACAGCTGTGTTTTCGCCCCTTGGAAGCGAGCAGCCTGCTTGCTCCTCGCTTGGACCCGAGGCAGACCAGGCACCGTGCTCCACTCCGAGCAAATAGGAGCCCGGTCCCCCAACACTGGAGGAGGGCCCGTGCTTCAGGAGCGAGCCTGTTCCCAAAGCTGCGCTTTGGGGGGCCGCATTGCCATTATAAAGCCGCGGATCGCCCCCTGTTTCTCGGTGAGAGCTCAGAGGAGCGATCGCCTTTCTTGGAGCCAGCGGAGCGCAGCCTGGGTCAGGCGCGCCAACATTCAGGGAAGTTTAAAAAGTTTAAAGTTTAAAAAAAGTTTTAAAAAAGTTTAAAAAAAGTTTTAAAAAAACAAAAATGAGCGCAGCTTTGGGAACAGGCTCGCTCCTGAAGCACGGGCCCTCCTCCAGTGTTGGGGGACCGGGCTCCTATTTGCTCGGAGTGGAGCACGGTGATATTGGCAATTTAACCGTGACTCCCTTGTGGGTATAAGGCCTGGTTGAGGCCTGGGCAGGCCGGCAGGCCTAGAGCTGTTGGCCTTGAGGCCAGTGGTCTGGGCCTTGGTGGCCATTAGTAAAGAGTGCTGCAAAAAAAAAAATTATTAACATATGTATATGTATATATGTATATGTATATATATATATATATATATATATATATATATAATTATAAACTTATATATATATATGTATATATATGTGTATATATATATACACACATATATATATGTATATATATATATATATATATATATATATATATATATATAAAACTAGGCAGTTTCTTGCATAACGGATTCTGCAGGCCCGATTGAGGCCTAGGTGGGCCTTCAGGCCTGGAATTTGCTGGCCTATTTGGGGCCAATCATTTGGGAGTTTGGTGGCCTATTTGGGGCCAATCATTCGGGAGTTTGGTGCCCATTTGGCGTTTGTAGGCCTGTAGGCCTGTGAATTGGTGGCCTATTTGGGGCCAAGGGTCGGGGGAATTCATGTCAGGTTGGTGTGCCTAAGTGCTTGTCTACACGGCATTCAGTGATGAAATAATAATATTAATATTAATATTAATAATATTAATTAATGTGTGGACATACTGATTTTTAGGAGTTAAAAGTTAATGGGGATTGGGACAATGGGTCCTGCATTCACCATAGCGTAATTGTGTGAAGGTTTGAACCTTCACCTTATTTCAAACCTAATCTTCTAACCTAATTAGACTAAAAGGAATAATTTAAAAAAAAAGTATTTCTGGTAGCCAGATATAGGACACTAAACACTATTCATTAGACACTACTTAAGAATTTACAAGCTTTTATCATGCCGCAAAGTAAGGCGCAGTCCAAGAAACGCGCAGCATTAATTAGCCATGGTGCTAGTCAGTCGGCGCCTAAGCGGACTAATGTTGAGAAAAATAAAGAAATGGACATACATTCACATTTAGCTCAAATTGGCCGTACAATGCAAGCATGTGCGGCAGTATGTGAGCAACTAGCTCAGCAACATCTGATGGTGGGCGCATCCGGTTCACAGGTTGTAGCTTCCACGGCTATTGACCTTTCATCTGATGCACAACATAATATACTTCAACATGCTACAACTCTTTCTAACGCACAATTGGACATGGCACAGAATTCCCCTGGGACATCTGCTATGGAGGTTGGGCAGCCAACCATACCAGATATAATGGAGCTTTTGAAAAAACTTCCCGGTGTGGGACAGCAGGGTGCTCCGGCCCCTGTGGGTAACCAACCCACTTTGGCAGATTTGTTCACTTTTGTCCAAAAAGCTGTTCTTGCAGGACAGAGCAACACGCCAACTTCTGAAACCATCGAGGATGTCAGCATCAGCAGGCCAAGTACTTCGGGGAGACTCCACAACACCAGAGCAGCTACTGCTACGCTCTCGGTGAGAGCTCAACAAGCATCAACGGATGCTTCAAGCCAAGGAACAAGCTCAGGTGTGTCTCATAATCGCAATAAACACGTAACTTGGCCATCATCGGTTTGGACTACTGGCAGCCAAACAGGACTGAGTCCTGGATTTGAATCCCCTTTGCCTGCACCTTTACCAGCATTTTCAACAAATGCTGTTTGCCCTCAGGGTGCAGAGACACGGGTGCAGGATAGTACAAATCTTAATAGTACTACAGGTGATAATAGGGGAACAGTGGTAGTGGGAGCATTAAATATTTCTAGAACGGACAGGACCGTTGAATGCAACCCATATGCAGGTATGTCTACACCTTTGGGATCCCACCTTCCACTGTCGACTAAAGAAAGGATTTGGAAAGGTGAGTTTATTGACTTATTTTCGCTCACCTTTCGTGATCCGGAACCAAGGATCATGGTTAAGGACGGAGTGGTTTTTGCACTTCCCAAGGAATTTCAAGTACACAAACGCCCAAAAATAGAAAGGAATTTTGTTAACTGGATTATGGGCTTTACAATTTACAGGGGCATTATTGAAGAAAAAGACCCCAATAGATCATCTGAATTATCAAAATACCAAGAGATAATAATTAAGGCCTATACGAACTGTCATTTTAACGCCAGGGGGTCGGCGTGGCTGCAATATGACGAGCAATTTAGAATGAGGGCGGCATTAGACCGTTCTCTATCATGGTGTCACGTGCAGTCAGAACTTTGGGCGGATGTTATGTTAGGTGCCTCCCCTACGAGCCGTTGTGACAATGGGTTTGTACCCATGGTCACGCAGCCGAGAGGGCAGAATACTAGGCCTAGCACGGGGGATAAGAAGCAAGTCGGACTGTGCTGGGACTTCAATGCAGGTAGGTGTCGGAGGCAGCCATGTAGATGTGATCACAAGTGAAGTGCCTGCAGGGGTCCTCACCCCGGGTCATCATGTGTTAGAGGTAAGAAGGCTGGCAGTGGGGCATCTTATTCACAATCTGCGGCTGTGGGAAAAAGCACCAACACAAATTAATTTAAACGTGTTGGAGAATTGGTTGTGGATTTATCCAAAAAGAGATGCTGCTCAATATTTATGGGAGGGTTTTTCCCAGGGTTTTCATATTCCTTATACAGGTGTTCATGTGCACAGTTTGGCTCCTAACGCACGCTCAGTTGGGGAACTCCCAGGGATTGTAAAGGACAAGCTGGCTAAAGAAATTGCAGCAGGAAGAGTTTCAGGCCCTCACGATCAATTGCCATTTCCAAATTTGAGACTGTCTCCCCTTGGTGTCATCCCTAAGAAGGCACCGGGAGAATTTAGATTAATTCACAACTTATCCTACCCTAGAGGTGAATCAATTAATGATGCAATCGACCCACAGCTGACATCAGTTAAGTATGCATCCTTTGACTCAGCTGTAAAAATGGTTAAAAATTTAGGCACTGGAGCACTATTAGCAAAGTGTGATATTAAATCAGCTTTTAGATTATTACCAGTCCACCCTGATGATTTTGATTTGTTGGGTTTTCAATTCGAAGGTAAATATTATTTTGATAAAGCAATGCCAATGGGTTGTTCCATCTCTTGCGCAGCTTTTGAGACATTTAGTACATTTTTACATTGGTGTGCCGCTAAGAGGTCTAATAATCTAGCAATTACATATTACCTGGATGACTTCTTGTTTGCAGGGGCTAATGGGACGACGGATTGTTTAGACACATTATTGGCATTCCAGAGGCTAATGGAAGAGATGGGGGTTCCTTTAGCCGAAGAAAAAACAGAGGGTCCTGACACTAAGATTATCTTCCTAGGAATAGAATTGGACATTATCGAAGGTGTATCTCACCTTCCGGTAGACAAACTCATGACTATGAGGTCCCAAGTTAAAGCGATGAGAAGCAAATCTAAGGCCACACTTAGAGAATTTCAATCCCTAACAGGTTTATTAAATTTTGCCTGCAAAGTGATAGTGCCGGGGCGGGCGTTTTGTTCTCATTTATATAAAGTCACCAAGGGCATAAAAGCGCCACATCACCATATCAGAATTACTTCTGGTATTAGAGAGGATTTAAGCATTTGGGAAGTGTTTATAGACCAATTCAATGGGGTGTCATTTTGGAGATCGGATATGCTCCTAAGGGCGGATTTTCAAGCACAATCTGATGCCTCAGGGGCACACGGTTTTGGGGTCTATTTTAATGGGCAATGGGCAGCTGAGGCATGGCCTCAACCTTGGAAAGATAAAGGATGGACTAGAGATCTCACATTTCTAGAATTATTTCCAATTGTGGTAGCAGTTCATTTATGGAAAGAACAATTTAAGAATAAAACAGTGTGGTTTTGGTGTGATAACCAAGCCGTAGTACACATAGTGAACTCGCAGACATCTAAATCTCCTAGGGTGATGACTTTGGTTAGAGAAATGGTGGCTCAATGTTTAAAGTTCAATATTTTGTTCCAAGCCCAGCATGTTCCTGGTTTATTAAATCCTTTCGCAGACGCCCTTTCGCATTTTCAGCTTTCCAGGTTCCGACAATTGGCGCAGAAGGCAGCAACTCAGCCACTGGAGGTACCAACACGACTCTGGAGCCTTGGAGAGTAGAAATCAACAGGGTGATTGTCCAGTCCATCGCTCCATCGACACGCAAGTCATATCAGCTCGCGTTGCAAGCGTTTAGATGTTTCTTGTCAACTGTCGGGGAGGTGGAGGTCTGGCCGTTAAATGTTGAAATTGTCCTTAGATTTGCAGTACATCTCAGGCAATCGGGTTTATCACCAGTAACTATCAAAGGCAGGATAGCGGCGCTTTCATTTTATTTTAGAGCCGGGGGTTTCAATGACCCCACAGTTGATTTTAGAATTAGGAGGGCCTTAGATGGTTGGGCTAGAGAATCCATTGCAGTTAAGGATAGTCGATTGCCAATAACAGGTTCAATACTGACAAAAATTTGGGAAAGTCTTCCCATTACATGTTTTTCTCATGAGGAAGTAATGTTATTTAGAGCAGTATTCTCTTTGTCGTTTTTTGCGGCATTGAGAATAAGCGAAATTGTGCCAAGTTCACGCAATGATGAGTCCGGTAGAGCTCTCTCTGTTTCAGACGTACAAATTTCTGAACAGGGATTGCATTTGAATATTAGGAGGTCAAAAACAGATCAGTTAGGTAAGGGTCAGTCGATAATTCTGGCCAGGGCACCTAGTGGTCAAATTTGTCCGGTGTCAGCATTAATGGAATATCTCAAGATAAGGCCAAATGGTTTAGGTTACTTGTTTTTGCACAACTCTGGTTTGCCGCTGACCCAGTTTCAGTTCAGGGCTGTTTTGCAAGAAGTGTTGAGAAAGGCGGGTCTCCCACCAGCACAGTTGCTTCCCATTCTTTTAGAATTGGAGCAGCAACATCAGCAGCTATGCAAGGGCTAAGCGAGACTGCTATTCGCAGGATTGGATGTTGGCGCTCTAGAGCATTTCAATCTTATGTTCGAAAATGAGACAAACAGATATTGATACATTGATATAATTCAACTTTATTTCAGCACAACCGTCGACTGATGGCGTCTGGATACTTGGACACAGCTTGGTCTTCTGGGCAGAGCGGCACATTGTTCAACAGCGTCGAGATATTACCTTGGGATGGAGAGGCGCCGGAACAGTTCGATGGTTCGGAATGCTTTGGGGAGCTTTACTCCCTAGAATTCTTGAACTTTTGGAGTCTTACAAACATCCTAAGTGTTTGATAGTACATGAAAATGACTTCCTTGAAGTTAGCGAACATGATTATTAATGACATGCGGGAAGTCAAGAGACTGTTGCCGGATACTGTGCTGAGTTGGACGAAATTACTGCCAAGGGGGACTTGGCACGGAGCTCGAAGCGAATCCGCCATCAACAAAGCTAGACGTTTTTTGAATAGATCTTTGTCCAAGACTTTGGGAGAGCTGGGAGTTGCTGTTATCGAACACAATGAGATTCAAGTTGATGTGCCACATTTGTACAGGGGAGATGGGGTACATCTCTCCTCTAAAGGAAATGACATTTATCTGACTTCTCTGGAGTCGTGCCTAAAAGGAATGATGGGGGGGAGGGGATGTCTAGCTGGGCTGACCCCCTCCTGTGGCAGGCAGGGACCCCCCCCCCCTCAGGGGTAGAACTAGGTTAATTGGAAATTAACATTTGACAAAATGAATAGAATTTGAATATCTAGATGATGTCATTAGGTTAACACAAATTGGTATGACGTATTATTAGAAATCAATGACGTCATAAATTAAGTGGGATTAAGACCAACATGACATCACATCTGGTTGGGGGAGGGATTAATTGGAAGATGGTTAGTTATGAAAGTTAATACCTTGGTGCATGCAGTATTTGAGGATAATTTAACAATAGCGATTAAAATTAATCGCATGAACGCATGCGTCAAGATTATATTTAAAGGTTTATCCAAAATGGTGATTTAATTGTAAGCTGTTAAGTTTTACGACCCTGTACAAATAAAGTTGTGGCCAAATGTTTTACCCAAATTAATGCGTTCGAGTCCTTTGTGCCGATGCAATGACAGTCTCCCACAACAAATAACTTGAGATGCACTTCTTTACAGGTTAATCCTTCATTTCTCTACTGTGCATTTTATGTAGTAGCCACAAATACCACATAGCAGTGTATCTAATAGTTCATAAGTACTGAGTTTTCCCACAATTCCCTACATGCTCTAAGGTAAATACCTTCTCCCTGTGTTAAATGCAATTGATTTAGGGTGGATCCCAATGATGTACTAAACCAATGACATGAGAAGCAGAACACAGATATTGTGTTAACTGAGGTGTCCTCTTTCAACAAAATGGATTTCTAAGGGTGGTGCAAGGGTTTTATCATTAATTCAAGCAAATAATATAACTGAACCAGATAATAAAAACAAAAATATGTAGATCAGAAAGTGTAATCCTCTTATCAAATCTAAAACTGAACATTATTATCAGTTAAGAATCAAGTTTCCAGAACATTTAATAATCACACTGAATCCTTCCAAAATGATCTGAGCCCCTCAATGACAAACCATTATTGTCACTAAAAGAAATAAGCATAAGCCATCTATCAATAAATCACTTCAGTATTTGTCCACAAGACCCATGCTTTTGTTCAGTTAATTTGTTCACAAAGACCAAATCCCATACCCTTGGGTATCACTGGACAAATATAAGCAGTTTAAGTTGTTGCTTTTTCCCCATTTCTAAGCAATTCACAAAAAGTGTTGCCAACAAAAGATTATTCAGTTCCCAAACATATTATAATTCCTTGATGGTGCATTTTATCATAGGTTCTCTAGTTTCTGAAGCTAAAATCATCAAGGGATCAAAGTCTTCATTTCTTTTCTTTCATTCTCATTGACAAGAATGAATAATTCCAAAAGTTTTATCCTTGTGAAGGTGAAATTATGAGTTTTTGCACATTAGCCATTTCCATTTCCTTCATTGAATAATTTTGCATTTAGCAACCTCTTTCTTTTTTTCTTTTTGTCCTCCCCCCTCTGTTTTTCTTTTTTTACACCAATGCATTCGTACCAAAAAAACAACAACCCAACCCCAGTAAAAAAAACACCAATGATCCTCTTTGGTTTTAGATATTTTTGTTCTGTAGAAAACAATGCATTTTGCACAAATGCACAAAAAAAAGTCCTGAAATTCAAAGAGAGAGAGAGAGCAGCATAGATGACCACATTTTCAACCAAGGAGTCATGATGTGTTCAGGCACCCTTTCCTGGAAATGGCATGAAAGTATATCCCATCTGTAACTGTATACATTTCTTGTTAAGGGATTTAGTTACTATCATATGAATTTATATAAGTCTTGATATAAATAATATTTTCTGATTCACTGCAGGAAACTGTCAGCACAGCTGGAGCAAGAGGATGGTCCAAGAAATTTTGAAAAAAAAATTGTATTCTCCCTTAGGCAATGGAGATAGTAGTACTGTTTCCATCATTAAAGGCCAAACAGAAAACAAACAAACAAAAATCTGGCATTAAATTATCAATCATTCTGATGATGTTGAAATATCCTCCACTGAATCTGAGGTCAGTCTAGCTAGGTTTTATCCAGATTCTAATCATGCCATCTGGAGACTGCATGGATGTATGGACCATCATGTGCCCTGGCTTTCAAGCTTTTAATGTTGTTGTTGTTTTAAATATTTGTCCCCTGTAGGATCCAAGGCATGAGGCAAGATGTGGAGGCATATTTCTGTAAAATTACTCCAACAAAAACAAGGGAAAGTGAATCTTTTAGGTATGAAGGGAAGGAAGATTGAGGGTAAAAGTGATGAAGTGAAACAAGGCTAGGGTGGACTTTGCAAGGGTATAAGGTGAAATGAGTGGGTTAGAAAGAAAGGGAGATGAATGGTGCAAATCATAGAGTACAAGAAGTAAGGAAGAGGGGCACTTTGAGGGTATGAGGTGCACTGAGGAAAAGAGTAGCAGAGAAGGGAGAGTTAGTGGTGTCAGCAGTAGGCTACAAGAAGCAAGTGGCAGAGTAGCATTGTGAGGACAAGAGGAAAGGGAGTGTGAGGGGTGTGAGTGGCAGAATTCAAGAAGCAAGGAGAGCTGCAATGCAAAGATGTAAGATGAGACAAAGGAGGCAGTAGCAGGGAAGGGAAAGTGAACAGTGTGCATGATAGCTTCTAAGAAGCAAGGGGAGAGTGCAATGTGTGTGGCAAAAGAGGGAGGAGCAGGAAGGGAAGGAGATGAATGGTATGTATGATAGAGTTGAAGATGCAGGAGACAGGTGCATTGTGGTGGTGTGAGGTGAGACAAGAAGGTAAGATGAAAGGGAGGTGAATAGTATGGGTGGCAGAATGCAAGAAGCAGAGGGGATTTATTGAAGGGAACATTGTGAGGCCATGAGGTGAGGCAAGGGGGGCAATGACAAAAGGAGAGTGAACAGTGCAGGTGACAGGTTAGCATTGTTAAGAGTGTGAGATGAGGGAGAGAGTAGGAGGAAGAGGAGTAAGCAGTGCCAGTGGCAAAATCTAAGCAGCATCACAAAGATCATAGGAAGGAAAGAAGAGAGCTGAATGTGCCAGCAGTCGAGTGTAGGAAACTAGGGAGGGATGCACTGCAAGGAAGGAAAGGGAGGGAGATAGTAGCAGAGAGAGAAGAGTGAGTCGTACAAGTGGCAGAGTGGCAGTGTAAAGAGCAAGGGAGAAAATAAGAAGGAAGGGGGTATGTAGTTTGAGTGATGGAGTGCCAGAAGCAAGTGGGGAGTAGGAGGGAAGGAGAGTGATCAATGGCACTGGCATTGTAATAGAAAAAAAGGAAAGGGGTGTAGCAAGGGCATGATGTGAGCCAAGGGAAGGAGTACCAGGAAAGGGAGAACCAGCCATGTGAGTGGCAAGGTTGAAGGCTGGTAAAGCAGTATTACTGAGGTTTGCTAGTGTTGGCTCAAGGTCACATGGCAAATTCCATGACCAATCAATGATTTAAAACTAGGAGCTCATTTCCACTATGATTTCAACTGAATTGCTGATTGGTTTATATGCACCTCATTCATACAGGAAACTATTTCAGACCCAAATGCATTTGTTCTGAATCATGGTGAATCATGCTGAAGTGAGGCAAATACAAAAGAATAGCTTTTTTTGAAGATGGATCTTTTGATGGTTCTTTTGAAAAGAATCACTTAGCAAGCATGTTCAACATGTGAACAATGTTTGGGTCTCAATCACATTGCATTAGTGGAGCTGCGAGGCTGGGAGGGCACCACCTGTCCGCCACATGTGTTAAGTCCTCTCCTAAATGTCCTCCGTTCTAAGCATCACTTAGAGAAGCCCTGCATTGACATTTCTAGATCCTCCATTTTGATCAGGACCAAGAGGCATCCATTGACTTTTCTTCCAGTGTTTTGGGCTTTGGTTTGGGGATGTCCACCATTTTGAGCAGGACCAAGAGGCATGCATTGACTTTTCTAGAAGTGTTTTGGCCTTTGATTTGGGGATGTCCTCCATATATATTTTTTTCCTGGATGGTTCTCAATTTTTTGGGGGGGGGGGAGTGCCTGGTCTACCCAGCTCTCCCTTCCCACTTCTCCCTCCTTTGTTGCATCACTGATGGTGTGTAGATTATTGATATTTTTTTAAAAAAAGACTGGGATGGATTGATCGTAATCGATACTAAGCATGCATTTTGTAGCAGCACAAATCTTTTGTTAAGGAAATCAAATGTTAAGGAAAAAGCAACATGGGATATACAGTAATAGAAATAAAAATATGTATGTGAATGTCAAAGTGACTAAGCAGGAGCAATCAGGAAGATACACAGGTGAAAAAGATAATATAATTAAGAAGCCTTGAGAGCCAAGGACAAAGTTATAGAAGGTATATTGAGAACACCTGTGATAGATTGCAAACACCTGAGACTCATTAAGTGGTCAAGGTAAAGTGATGAAACACTTAGGTTGGTCTTAGGTATGGGATGATCTATGTGGACCAATCAAGATGTATGTACACACCCACTGGGTGGAAACTGACTGGTGGGTGGTGACTAACAATGGCTATAAATTGCAATGTTTGCTAATGTACATTGTGGATTAGTTTTGGAGATATTGTGGAGTAGTAGAGATTGTGATTTATAGGGCATATAGTATTTATGTATATAGTAGAATAAAGTAGATCTTTTATATAAGACTACTGAGTTGTCTGGTGTCTTGAGGGAAGATACAAGAGCCAGAAGAATCCTGGAGAAGTTTGGAGACATCTCAGGAAGAAGAGTGAGAAGGCTTGGAGAGTTTGTCAGGGTCTTCAGCCTATTCTCTGAAACTCTGCTGCTTGGGAAAGAAGCATCAACCACTGATCAAAGCTGGTCAGCTCTGCTGCACAACAAGGTGGTGAGTTAGAGCCAGAGGTGAAGAGCTACAACTCCCATCATCCCTGACATGTCCACCATTTTGAGCAGGACCAAGAGGCATGCATTGACTTTTCTAGAAGTGTTTTGGCCTTTGATTTGGGGATGTCCTCCATATATATTTTTTCCCTGGATGGTTCTCAATTTTTTTTTGGGGGGGGGGAGTGCCTGGTCTACCCAGCTCTCCCTTCCCACTTCTCCCTCCTTCGTTGCATCACTGATGGTGTGTAGATTATTGATATTTTTTAAAAAAAAGACTGGGATGGATTGATCATAATCGATACTAAGCATGCATTTTGTAGCAGCACAAATCTAGTGGGAATGATAATCATGTCAAAAAAAGACATCAATCCATGAAATAAAGAATTAACTCTATAATGGGAACTATGCATCAACCTGAATCGATTCAGCAACCCAGTGTCAAGGCGACTCGCAAACTGGTTTAAATGCAAGTGGGAATGAGACTTAGGTCTCTTTATTCCCCAAACAGCTTACTTCAAAAATTGCTCTGTACTAGTTTTTTTCAGGTCATTTGGAACTGTAAAAATGGTATGAAGATTGAAATAGAGTAGAAGACAAAACATAAAACAAAAAAATAGGACAGCAATTAATGTGCTGAATTTTTATAATAAACCAACAAAAGTCCCTACAGCCAGAAAACCCAAGATCTATGACCAAAAAAACCAAACTATGACCAAAAAACCAAACCGCCAAAATATATATATATCCAGGATAAAATAATACCGCTTCCAATTACAAAAAGGCAACAATATGATGAAATAAAATAATAACTAAACCCTGGAGAAGAAAAGCCAATAGAATTTCTAAAGGGTAAAAATACCCCACTGAAAAGTATGCAAATGCAAAAAGTAATTATTATGATAATAAAAATTTCAAAATTCAAGGCAAAAACAACAACAACAACAACAATTGAACCCTGAAGTAGATAAGTCAGTAAAATTTCTAAAAGGGTAACAATACCCCACTGAAAAGTGTGCAAATGCAGAAAATAAAATAATATAATAATAGTAAATAGTAAAAACTCAAGGCCTCAAGGTTCAGGAAGTGGCATGTAAATAACAGCTTCTGGTTGTTTCCAGTTCCTTGACAGCCTGAGGATTTAGGTCTGCTTCTTGTTTTGGCCTTACAATTCCTTGTTTTGGCTTGGTCAAGTCGCACTCAGTCCTAACAGTGTGTATTTTCCCACTTCGTGTGGGAAGTGGCATGTAAACAAAGTGCTAGAAAATTTTGGGTATTGGTCTGGTCTACATGTGTGTATTATGCAAACTGATGCTGATTTTCACACATTTGCATCAACACTTAGGGCCTCTACAGATGGCCCTTTGGGGCGTCCTGGGGGCAGGGATGGGGAGAGGCAGCCACATCGTGGCCACCTCAACCCTTCCCCAAAGACGTCATCACAGTGCATGCCGTTATGCATGGTGCGTGACATCAGGGCGTCCTTCTGGTGCAGCGTCTTGATGCGCTGCGCCAGAAAGAGTGCAGAAGAGCCGTGCGGTGGCTCTTCAGGCATCATTTTTGTCAGCTCTAAAAGGACTGGCGTTGTGCGACTCCTTTCAAGGCTGGGAAAAGGGCGGACTGGGGCTGAGGCATGGGACAGCTTCAGCCCCAGTCCTCCACTTCCCAGGGTGGCCCAGGGCCACCTGCCTGCATCCCTCCTTAGTTGTCCTTTCCTGCCAAATTTGCATCTACTTGCTTCTGTTCACCCTCCCTCTACTGAAAATGTGCAGCCATCCAAATTCATGGGAAGTAGATGGATGATTATACATGTGATAATGCAAATTTCTGCAATTTTTTTTGATACTTTGGTAAAAACTGCAGAGCTTTTTTTTCTTAGAAATTTAAGGAGATTGTGTGTGTGTGTGTGTGTGTGTCTAAAAAGCCTGAACTCTTGCAAATTGCATGTGGCCAAATCACATTCTATTCAACTGGAATGAGGAATATTTTAATCATGTAGAAAAATTCTCTGTTGCAACCATCTTGGTTACTGTAAATTATGAGTATAAAATCAGCTGCTGTTCTTTTTCTAGTTGTTTTGTGTCTTCCCTCATGTTTTCTATCACAAGTTTGTACTTGACTTAGTAGTTTGACTCTGTGGTCACAATCTTATTGGCTGGCATAACTAAGGGCAGATGCAAACTGGTCAAAAGGGCCAGCCTGGGGTGGAGGTGGGGCTTGCTGCCTTGACGCCACCGTCATGCCGTGTGCCCGACCGCATGGCACATGGTGTCAGGATGCCCCATTGGTGCAACGTGCACACACGCTGTGCCAAAGGGGCACAAAAGAGCTGCTAAAGTGGCTCTAAGGGCAGCTTTCTGCTGCCCCAAAAAGGAGCGACATTTGCCAGCTGTTTTTGGAGTGGCAAAAAGGAGGATCGGTGCTGCGGCATGTGGTTGATGTGGCCTCGATCTGGCGCTCCCGGAGCAGCACAGAGCTTCCCTATAGGGACCATCTGTATCAGCTCTAAGCCACTGTAGAATGAGGAAGAGTCACCAGCACAGTGACAGAAATAACACAGGCAATGCAGTAATGGGAGGGGGAGCAGCTTTCTCAACAAGTGAAGAAGATGCTTGTCACTTCCCATGCAGCTCAAGCCAGCAGAGCAGCTTGTTCTCCTGATGGAAATAGCTTTCCTTTCCATCTCCTCCACTACAGCTATGCACCACTTGAGAAAATAAATATGGCAGCATAATAGACTGTTACACTGGCATAAGTCACCGCCAAGTCCATGGTCTGTGTAAGCTGTTATTCCTGCAGTCTGAGATTCTATATGGTGAGGCCATTGTACTATTTATCATCAGCTTAACTTTACTTTTATTATGTGTTCCCTTCATAGTATATTTTCCAAAAGTGTTGCTTTATTTGTATATAGCTCTCTTACCCTCCTCTTCTTGCAATGTAAATAAATCAATGTCATTAATGTGTGACCCAACCATATGGACTAGAAAATCCAAAAAATCTCTGGTTTTGGTCCTGACTTTTTCATGAGAGCCAGTAGATGGATTTTCACAACTTCTTTAATGTGTGTCCACACAGTGTCAATACATGTTCAGCATTCCCATATCTGTTACATAAGCAGCTGTTCTCGGTCTTCACAACAGCACAATCTTTTTTTGAAGGGTGTCTAAAAATCACTGAGTACACCCCATTTCATTAGTTATTATAAAATCATAGGAGCATTACAACTTTTTTTGTTAATATATGTTGGGCATTGTCTGATACTTACGTGTATTTCCTCCTAATTGCAAACTTCTGGTGTGGTGTTGTTATGGTTATGCTGACACTTGAAGGCCATGTGTGCAGTTTCTTTTGAAGTTCATTAGTTGCTATAGGAACAATGATGTCACAACCAGTAAGATATTCAAGTGTTAGCTTGTGTAGCAAGAAAGTTTTTCCCCCTCTGCATTTGTAAACATCTCAGTTTGGATACATATTCCATTGAAATCAAAAGGACTTTATAGGTGCTACATTTTTAATTTCTTTCACCAATTGTGGAGTTCTGATTTTTTTTTTTTAATGTGGACCATTGTACATTTTTAGTTACTTTTCCTATAATTTAACTGTTTTTGCATTTTGATTCCATTGCCACAGTGGTGACAGATCCAATTGGTACCTAAAGCTTTTCACATTAGTCAATATCTCTCTGCTTATTTATTTAAAGATGGAATCTTAATGTATCCACTGTACTTTAAGTACATTTGTTAAATGAGTTGTAACTCAAAGAAAAGATTTTAAATTTCTAGACATCAGTGGTTTGTTTGTTTGTTTGTTTGTTTGCATATGAAGATCATATGCACTTTTACCTCTCTACTCAGAACAAATTCACCATGTTGAAAATTGCAGCCATTTCTTGGGAAAGCTCATTCAAAGAAGGCTTTCATTTTTAATTTGTTCTAGGAAGCAGGGAGGGAAGGAGGGAGCGAGGGCAGGCAGGCTATCATTTCAGAGAGAAGCCAGACAAGTGTGTGTCCAATGAACAACAGCTTTATTTAATTAAAGAACAATAGAGTAAGAGTATAAGTAATTGCTTCAGGCTGAACATGCCACTACTTATAACTTCTAGGTGTACTGCTACTTAGCTCTAACAGGAAGGAATACAAAATTAATTAGAAATTCTCAAGGCCTGGGGAACATCAAGTAGATATTTTTCCTTTTGATCACAAACTGCTTTTGAAACTCACCTCAATTCAAGAGAGGTTTATAATGTAACATAAGAAGTTTCTTTTTAATTAAATGTCTTTATTAAGTCAATCAATCATTATAGCCACAATATAAAATCAAAATAGCATATGCTAAAGGCAAAGGTAAAGGTTTCCCCTTGACAAGATTGTCTACTTGCTCATCTCTGTTACTAAGTTGGGGGAGCCAGCATTGTCAAAGATGACTCCATGATCATGTAGCCAGCATGGATGCACAGAATGCTGTTACCTTCCCAATGAAGTGGTACCTATTTATCTGTTTGCACTTTTACAGGCTTTCAAACTGCTAGGTTGACAGAACACATACTTTGTTGTTGTTAACTGCGCTCTATTTGATCTTGACTCATGGCGAACATATGTATGAGACATCTCCAAGACCCTCTGTCCTCCACTGCTCTGTTTAATTCCTGAAAAACCATACCCGTGACCTCTTTAATAGAGTCCATCCATCTGGCATGTGACCTTCCTCTTTTCCTACTTCCCTCCACCTTTCCCAGTATTATTGTCTTTTCCAATGAGTCCTCCCTTCTCATGATGTGTCTGAAGTATGACAGCCTCAGTGTGGTCATCTTGGCTTCCAAGGAGGTTTCCGGCTTGATCTGCTCTATGACCCATTTGTTTGTCTTTTTGGCTGTCCTTGGGATCCTCAGCACTGTTCTCCAGAATCACATCTCAAATGAATTGATTTTCTTCCTATCATCTTTCTTAACTGTCTAGTTCTCACATCCATACGTAGTAATAGGGAATACGATGGCTTTATAATTCTAGTAAAGGAATACCTGGTTAACCTAAATGAATTTAAGTCTCCAAGACCAGATGAACTACATCCAAGGATATTAAAAGAAGTGGCAAATATAATCTCAGAGCCACTGACAAAAATCTCTGAGAACTCCTGGAGAACAGGAGAAGTCCCAGCAAAATGGAGGAAGTCAAACATTGTCCCCATCTTCAAAAGGGGAAAAAAAAGAGGATCCCAACAACTATCACTCAGTTAGTCTGACATCAATACCGGGAAAGATTCTAGAACAGTTCATTAAACAGAGAGTCTGTGAACATTTAGAGGGGAATACTATAATCACTAAAAGTCAACTTGGGTTTCTCAAAAACAAGTCCTGCCAGACTAATCTGATCTCTTTTTCTGATAAAATTACCAACTTGCTAGATGAAGGGAATGCGGTAGACATAGCATATCTTGATTTTGGTAAGGCTTTTGACAAGGTCCCCCATGATATTCTTGCAAACAAGATAGTAAAATGTGGGCTAAACAATAAAACTAGTATTGTATTGTAACTGGTTGACTGACCGAACCCAAATGGTGCTCAGCAATGGCTCCTCTTCATCCTGGAGAGAAGTGACTAGTGGAGTGCCACAGGGTTCTGTCCTGGGCCCAGTGCTATTCAACATCTTTATCAACAATTTGGATGAAGGAATAGGGAGCATGCTTCTCAAATTTGCAGATGACACCAAATAAGGAAGAATAGCTAATACCCTAGAGGACAGGATGAACATTCAAAATGATCTTAATAGATTAGAAAGCTGGGCCAAAGTTATAAGATGGGGGACACCTAGCTTAACGAGACTATGTGTGAAAGGAATCTAGGAGTCCTAGTGGACCACAAGTTGAACATGGGTCAACAGTGTGATGCTGCAGCTAAAAAAGGCCAATGCAATTTTAGGTTGCATTAGTAGAAGTATAGTATCTAGATCAAGGGAAGTAATTCTGCTTTGGTCAGGCCCCACCTGGAATACTGTGCCCAGTTTTGGGCACCACAATTCAAAGAGGATGTTGAAAAACTGGAGTGTGTCCAGAGGAGGGCGACTAAAATGGTGAAGGATCTGGAAAGCATGCCTTATGAGGAACAACTTAGGGAACTGGGTATGTTTAGCCTAGAGAAGAGATGGTTAAGAGGGGATATGATAGCCCTGTTTAAATATTTGAAGAGGTGTCATATTGAGGAGGGCGCTAGCTTGTTTTCTGCTGCCCCAGAGAACAGGACCCAGAACAATGGATGCAAGCTGCAGGAAAAGAGATTCCACCTTAATATCAGGAGGAACTTCCAGACAGTGAAAGCTGTTCGACAGTGGAAGACACTCCCTTGGAGTGTGGTGGAGTTTCCTTCTTTGGAGGTCTTTAAACAGAGGCTGGATGGACATCTGTCGGGGATGCTTTGATTTTGAGTTCTTGCATGGCAGGAGGTTGGACTGGATGGCCCTTGTGGTCTCTTCCAACTCTATGATTCTATGATTCTATGAACTTTTGTATATCTTTGAATTTTAGAATCTTTTCTAGTTCTTTCATGGCTGCCCTCCCCATTCTTAATCTTCTTCTGATTTCCTGACTGCAGTCCCCATTTCTATCAATGTTTGATATCAGGTATGGGAATTTTTTTACTATTTCTATTTCTTCATTGTCTAGGTTGAATTTATGAAGGTCCCCAGTGGTCATTATTTTTGTTTTCTTTATGGTCAACATTAAGCCTGCCTTTGCACTTTCTTCTTTGATCTTCTTTAGTAGGTATTCTAGGTCCGTGAGGTTTTCTGCTAGTATTATGGTGTCATCTGCATATCTGAATTGTTGATACTCCTTCCTCCTATTTTCACTCCTCCTTCTTCTGTGTCTAAGTCTGCTTTTCATACAACATGTTCTGCATACATCGAAGATAGGGTGAAAGGATGCAGCCTTGTCTAACATCTTTGCCAATTGGGAATCATTCTGTTTCTTCATGTTCTGTCCTGACAGCAGCCTCTTGTCCTGAATACAGATTCCTCATCAGGACTAAGAGATGTGTTGGCACTCCCATGTCTTTAAGAGCATTCCATAGCCTTTCATGATCTCTACAGTCAAAGGCTTTGCTATAGTCTATAAAGCACATGCTGATTTTCTTTTGGAATTCCCTGGTACGCTCCATTAGCCATCGTATGTTTGCAATGTGGTCCTGTGTGCCTCTTCCTTTCCTGAACCCCACTTGAACCTCTGGGATTTCTCTCTCCATGTAGTCTATGTTGCAGAATTTTGAGCATGATTTTGCTTGATCAGTGCTATGGTCCTATTGTTTCTGGATTCTCTTGTGTCTCTCTTTTTGTGGATGAGGATGTATATTGATCACTTCCAATCTGTTGGCCATCATTTTGTTTTCCATATCTATTGACATATGTTGGTTAGCACTAGAGTTGGCTGTGTCAATGTGGATTGTAGTAGTTCAATTGGAATAGCATCTGCTCCTGGTGATTTGTTTTTCTCTATTTCTCTTATTGCAGTTTCCACCTCACTTTTTAGAATTTGGGATTCATCTTCATATGGTTCTTCATTCCATGTGTCCTTCATTTTGTTATCTCTTTTGTACAATTCTTCTATGTATTGCATCCAATTTTTTTTATTTTTTCCTGGTCTTGAATTATGTCATTTTTATTATCATAGATCATCCCAGTCCTTGGTTTGCATTTTCCTTTGATTTCCCAAAATTCTTGTTCTTCCTTTTTTGTTGTCTTCTATTTCTCTGCATTGGTCATTGTAGTAATTTTCTTTATCTTTCTGCACAAGCCATTGTACTGTGGCATTCATAATTCTTAGTTTGTTCCTATCCCCCTTTTGTTTTTCTTCTCTTCTTTTGTTTATTGCTTGTAGTGTTTTTTCTGTCATCCATGGTTTTTTTTCTCTTTCTTTTTGTTTATTGAAAGTATCTGTCTGCATTCTCCTTTTATTATACTATATATACATAAACTATACTCTCTCTCTCTCTTTTTCTCTCTCTCTCTACACACACAAACGAAAAACACGAATAAATGCAAATGACCCCCTCTCCCTCGAGTTTAATTTATATCTTTTATATAACTTAATTGTCTCTTTGCTCAAATACATTTTGTAAAAGCAATACTTTCTATGCTTCTGAAAAGAACAAGACCAGATGGCCCTCTCTGAAGCATTATTTTCACAATCTTAGTACCACACTCATACTAATACTAACAACAACAACAACAACAGGCTTCCATTGTTTATCTGGGCTCAAGGGCTAAATCATGAGAAATAATACTAAAACTAACAAGAATAGAAGTAAATTGATAGGAGATGATGTTTAAAATAAATTATGAATGTTTTCACTAAAAGTACTTATAACAAACCAGAATAGTATACAGAAGACAAACTTCTATGTAGTAAAAACTCTGTTTCTTGGATTAGTAGAATAGAATAGCTGGCACTCTGTGAAGTTATTAGATCTAATTTTTGTCATAGGCTAGGAACATATTTCCAGTGTCACTGCTTCAACATATTTTCCGAGAGTACAAAACTAAATTGTTTCACTCTCTACAGCCAATTTTATGGTTGACCTCTCTGCTACTTGTCTTCCACATCATTTATCATTTAATATACAGTAGTGCAATCCCTCACCTTCCTTCCTGCCTCTCCATCAAATTATTAAGGCAGAACTCCTGACACACCCTCACTACACCAGTCAAGCAACCAAACTGCCTGACAGGAGACAGATCAGTACTGGAGGGAAAAGAAATACCCTTTTTCACTCCAGTCATAGGAATTGCAATAGCTTCTGTGTCACCTCTTTTTCTATATGAGAGGTTCTGGGGGTTTTTCAGATCAAGAAAGACACACTGAAATAGAATGGCAGCAGCAGTGACAATCTCCTGATAGAAAAGGAAGGCTACAAAACTGGGGCTGGACACTCTTTGAAAAATCAACCTTGAGCTAGACTTGTATTTTGTGAGAGCTCTTTCATACATACTAATTTTCCTCCTTGGGGAAAGAAAGAAATTTTGGAGATTGCCAAGCATGAAAATTTGCCTTGTATAAAAGTCTTCCAATAATAGCTCTTGTATCTTTTGTCACTTCCTATATTTTGCAAACAATTACAGGACACAGAGGAGAAGGCATTCAAGTTTTGCTACTAGAATTCCTGATTCACAATTCCAGCCCCTTATATTAAGCTCTCACCATAGCAGTTGATGGCTTCCATGTCAATGAGGTTGACTGCATGCTAGGTTTTCATCTTCACTTAAAGAGTGAGATGCTTGGATAGCTTCTCTAAAGTGTAGACTAAACTCTGGAATGGATTAATTGACCCACTGACATGGAAGCCAGCAGCTGCCACTACTCATATCATATTTGTAACTTGTCAGAAATGTAATTGTGTCCAGTCCTACTAAGGATCTCATGTTGTTATTGTTAGCTGCCCTCGAGTCGGTTTGACTCATGATGACCCTGTGGATAAGACATCTCCAAGAATCTCTATCTTACACTGCCTTGCTCAGATCCTGCAAGCCCTTCCCCATAACCCCCCTGATTGTGTCTATCCATCTGGTTTGTGGTTTTTCTCTCTTTCTTCTACCCTCTACCTTTCCTAGTATTATTGTTTTTTCTGAGATCCATGCCTTCTCATTATGTGGCCAAAGTCTCAACTTAATCATCTTTGCTTCCAAGGAGAGCCCTGGTCTGACCTGTTCAAGAACTCGTTTGTTTGTCTTCTTGGCTGTCCATGGTACCCTAAGTACACTTCTGCAGCACCACATTTCAAATGAGTTGATTTTCTTTCTGTCTGCTTCCTTCACTGTCCAGTTCTTGCATCCATACATGGTACCTGGGAATACAATGCTCTGGATGATTCTGACTGTAGTGTTCAGTTGTATGTCTTTGCTCTTCCGTATCTTTTCCAGGTCTTTCATAGCTGCCCTTCTCATTCATAGTCTTCTTCTTATTTCTTGACTGCAGTCTCCATTCTGGTCAATGTTTGATCCTAGATATGAGAATTCTTTAACTATTTCAATTTCCTCATTGTCTAGACTGAATTTGTGTATTTCTTCTGTGGTCATTATTTTTGTTTTCTTTATGTTCAGCATCAGACTTGCCTTTGCACTTTCATCTTTGACCTTTCTTATTAACTGTTCCAATTCCTGAATGTCTTCTGCTAAAATATGGTGTCGTCTGCATATCTTAGGTTGTTAATGTTGTTTCCTACTATCTTAACTCCTCCTTTTTCTGATTTTAATTCTGCTTTTCTTATGATGCTTTCAGCATATAGGTTAAACAAGCAGGGAGATAGGATGCAACCTTACCTGACCCCTTTGCCTGTTGGGAACCACTCTGTTTCCCTGAATTCTGTTCTCACAGTGAATAACATCTAAGATGAATTCAAAGACAATGTAAGAAACAGATTTGAACTATTGACCAGGAACCTGAAGAACTGTGGATAGAAGTCCAGACATGATTAAGGATGAATGCAAGAAAACATTAACAGTAGCCAAAAAGAAAGATAAGAAACAATGGATGACTGATGAAACACTTCATGCAATAAAGGAAAGAAGAAAAGCAAAAGCAAAGGGAGATAGGAACAAAGCCAGAAGTATGAACAAAACTATCCAATGTCTGACACACAGGGATAAGGAGAAATACTACAATTACCAATGCAGAGAAATAGAAGACAACAACAATAAGGGGAGAATGAGAGACCTCTATCAAAAAATCCAAGAAATTAAAGCCAAGTTCAAACCGAGGGCAGGGATGCTCTGTGGAGGAAAAAAAAGAACATAATACCGGAACAAGAAGGAATAAAAAGATGCTAGAGGCAATACACAGAAGAGTTATACAAAAGGAATGAATGATATTTGGAATTAGGAGTCATATGAATATGAACCCCAAATTCTAAGAAGTGAAGTGGAATCTGTAATAAAGGAAATAGGAAAAAATAAATCACCGGGAACAGATGGTAACCCAGTTGAATTGCTACAGTGCCTACAGACAGATGCAACTTCAGTGCTAACTGAAATATGCCAACAAATATGGAAAACAAAGTGGTGGCCAACAGACTGGAAATGCTTGATATACATATCAATTCACAAGAAAGGAGATACAAAAGACTGTAGCATCTATAGGACAATAGCACTAATCTCACATGCAAGCAAAATAATGTTCAAAATTCTGCAGTATAGACTACAATTATACATGGAGAGAAAAATTCCAGAGGATTCAGCAGGCAAGCAGGATTCAGAAAAGGAAAGAGCACTAGGGACATTGCAAACATACGATGGCTAATGGAGCGCACCAAAGGATTCCAAAAAAGAATCAGCATGTATTCCATAGACTACAGCAAAGCATTTGATTATATAGACCAGGGGTAGGCAACCTTTCCCCTTTAAGGGCCGAGGGACTTCAGCTCCCAGAATCCCAGGAGCTATTGGCCAACATGGGACTATTGGTCAACATGGCTGAGGCTTCTGGAAGCTGAAGTCCCTCGGCCCTTAAAGGGGAAAGGTTGCCTACCCCTGATATAGACCATGAAAAGCTATGGAATGCACTCAAAGACATGGGGGTGTCACTACATCTGATAATCCTAAGGAGGAATCTGTACCAAAGACAAGAGGCCACTGTCAGAACAAGATCTTATTAATAAGTCTGAATGTGCCCTAAAACGGTTTGCAAATTATAGGTATTGGCATTTTGAGACAAACTGGTGAGGCTCAAGCCAGCTTTGCCACCAATAGATCTTTATGGGGTACCACAGTTGAGAAAGCTCTATTCCATGTCCTAGCACAGTGTATTGACCTCACCAGTGAGAAACAGAGGAAGACACACACACCCAGCAGACGGGAGGAAGATATAGGGAGTGGCACTCCTTTAAGTATCAGGCTCTCAACCCCCCAAAATGAAAGGGGACATAGTGTTATTGTCAGTACAGGGGGGGGGGGCTACAAGTAGACTATAACTTTGGCAACTGTTCAGTGAAGGGTTGTAGGCTGAAGGTTTATGGCCACGTGACTTATACATGATCAGGATCATGGGAGCAGGGCATACTTCCAAGTTACAAACTATGGATCTTCAGCCTAAAATCTGTACACTATTTGCACAGCTCTGTGCGTATACTTTGTTTGCACACAGACTCCCTAGACCCTTGCAAAAATTAAATGCTGACTGTTCAGCTTACACATGTAGGTATTTGTTCACAGCATTTACTGGCCATATGTAGGTTGGATATGGGACCATCATCATGATCTTCCAAGGCCACATATTCATGTCTATACATTCATATTGACCTTGGATGTGAAGAAGACTCTTAGAAAGTTCATTGGCTGTTCTCATCCAACCTTCCCTGGCAAACAACACAGCTATTCTGACTCTTTTGTGCATGAGATTCCCTGTGGTTTGTTTTGAAGTGCTATAGAAGCTCTTATTCACTAGAAGAGTTAAAAGATGTTAGACAAGATTGTGGCAGGTGCTTTGACTGATTCTAAGCAGCAGGCAACAGATGGCTGTAAGATCCACTTTCAAGATAAGCTGGAAATGAATATTCATCAGTGGGCTGCTGATTTAACAACTTCTTCAATCAGCCCACCTCTTCTAAATATATGCATTGTAGGTATATTTTATGGTATTAATATTTAAAAGAGAGAAACAGATTTCAAATAAGAGTGAGATACTTGCAGGAAGAAAGGCACCCAACGTTGATCAGGGCAACAAAGGGCTGTGTCAGTCAGCACCCAGTCTTGCTGCTGTTGTATGTTATTAGGTGGAGTGCAACTCATCAGTTCTTAGGATGAACACTTAAGGATTACAGATAATCCATCCAATTTTCATTTTGATAGCTCAAACATTTTTGAATCTTAGAAGGGATATATTGCATATACATGGGGATGTCTACTGCTGCTTTAGATAGATTTCCTATTATTATTAGGATTTAGCACTTATTATGCAGTTTGCTTGTTATTAAAATGTCCCATTTTACTATGACACAAGGCTCTAGGTCCACTAGGTTCCTCTCACAATCATTTCTCCGTGGTGTTCATACTCACAAATAAGGATAGATAATTTCAATAGTTTTTTCCTCACTAAGGAGAGGAATATTTCAGCACAGTTCTTAGTTTTTGCCCATATCAGACTGTTTTTTATGTTATAATTGTGAGATTTTACCCCCACAACAACAACAACAACAGTTTTCCAATCAGCCACATCCCTTTTTGTGTGTATGCAAGATTGCTGTTTTGTATTTAATCTTATGGAATGAAAAATAATACACACAAAACACCAATTTTGCACAATCATGTGCCCATTTTATACAAAACTGCTGTTTTGTGCATTCAATTTTTGTGTAAATGTTTGTTGTGCAAGGTTTCCACTGTTTGGAAATGACTTTTATTTTGCAAGATTGATGTTTTTGCATGGGAAAGCAGTGCAAGATTGTTGCTTTGTACAGGAAATTAGCAATCTCACACAAACACACACACACACACACACACACACAAAGAAAAAGAAATTAAAAAAAGCAGATGGCTGCCTGGAAACAAGGCATTTTGCACAAACCCCCACAATTCTTATCAAGAGGGGGACCCACATGTGTTTCTGCACAGAAAAAAATCCTAAAACATTTTGGAATGTGTGAATACTGGTTGAAAACTGCACAAAATTCTTGCCACTGTACTAGTCTTCCTGCATTTTTTGTCCAACAAACAAACAACAGTGAATACTATTTCCATACTTAGTTCTTCTGGACAGATCTGTGGAATAATTTACCACAGATAGTTTTTAGTCTTGACCCTAGACCCTAGACATGGCAAGTATGGTTAAAAATGCATATTTAAAACAACACTAGCCAGTAACCCTGACATTACACACCAATAAACACAAACACAGAAACACTAAATTATACACGCATTCCAAAATGTTTCATTATTATGTTTGAAAAAATTAGCCATTTTTGACATGGTCATGAAAATCCAACATAATTCAGTCTCAAAAGCAACATTTCTCTTTTAATATTTCTAACTTTTAATCCACTTCAGCTTGCACTAGAATTGAGAATTATAAAGGGTATTTAGTAGAGAATAAGTAGATTAGTAGATAGATTAGTAGATAAATTAGTAGATAAGGAAATAAATTAGTAGAGCGAGCCAGATTGGTGTAGTGGTTTGAGCATTGGACTATGACTCTGGAGACCAGGGCTTGAACGGCTCAGCCATGTAAGCCTACCAGGCAAGGCACACTCTCTCAGCCTCAGAGGATGGCACTGGCAAACCTCCTCTGAAGAAACCTGCCAAGAAAACCCCTTATAGGGTCATTTTAGGGTTACTTGAAGTCATGCAAGAATTACAAAGTAGAGAAAGATCCCCCCCGATGTGTTGGGAGGGGCCCGCTGTTGATCTGGCCATTTTGAAGGCCAATGCCACGATTGGTTGGGAGGGCTGGGAGTCTTGCCCTCCTTTCACCTCTCAACCAATCAGGGGGATCTCACAAGATCCCCCAGCAGCCCGCACAGTCTTGCAAGACTGGACAGTCTCATGAGATTTCGGGTGAGATTTGGGGGATTATTTAATCCCCCTCTTCCACATGGAGTCAGCCATTTGATTCTCAGGAGCTGAGAGAGAGCATCGGCTGCCGAGTTTTGGGAGAGCCAGCGGGCTTAGATTTGGGCCTGGTCTTTTTGGTCAGTGAGAACAGTGTTAAAAAGGTCCCTGCTTGGGACTTTGAAGCACCCGGGGGCTTGCCTTTTTTGCGGATGAATTTTTTCCTCTTCAGTTTGCAGCCCATGGGGGGAGGGTCCTGTCCCTGCTTGGGACTGTTTGGCCATCAGGGCCTATTGAGTGGCGAGGTTTTTCCTCGTTGGTCTGTGACCCGTGGAGCATTTATTGTCCCTCCTTGGGACCCTGTGGTGGTTTTTGTCCCTGCTTGGGGCTGGTTGAGTTAAGGAGAGCATTTTTTGCCTTATTGGTCTGCGACTTTTGGAGGATTTGTTGTCCCTGCTTGGGGCACTATAAACAGTTTTTGTCCCTGCTTGGGGCACTCTAGCCACCGGGACTTATTTGAATTAAAAGAGGAATTGTTCCTCATTGGTCTTTCACTTGTTTGAAGGGTTCTAGCCTTTATTTAGGATGCTATAACCCAGGGGCTTGGTGATTACAGAGAGTGAACTTTTGTCATCATGCCTCGGAACAATTCCCAATTCAAGTGGTGTGCGACGTCTGCTAGATTTAGCACTGGCCAGTCGGCACCTAAGCATTCGGCCAAGGCCCAGGGTCAGGAGAATGAGATTGTTGCCCACCTGGCCCAGTTGAGACATGCAATGCAAGCTTGTGTGGCTGTTTGTGAGCAACTAGCTCAGAGGAGGGTGCAGGGTGGTAGTTTTGGAACCTTGGTCCTTCCAGCCCCAAGCATGGGGTCCTCAAATGGGGAGGAAGTGGTGGGGCTACAAACTACACAGGTGCAGGAGGTACCCTCACCTGGTATGGCAGTGGGGGACACCTCACGTGGTCCAGTAGATGCTATAGGGCAGCCAACTATACCTGATGTGATGGAGCTTATGAAAAAGATTCCAGGGTTGGTACAGCAGGGAGCAGCGGCCTCTGCTTCTGCGTGGCTGCTGAAACCCCTGAACTACCGAACAATGTGGTGGGAGGTGCTTCCTCCACCCTGTAGCATTACAGCCAAGCCCTGGTTGCATCACACTCGGTTGGAGGTGCTCAAGCATCAGTGGATATCCCGTAGCAGCTGGCGGGCTCAGGTGTGTCCACTTTACCTATTTCCTTGGGGTCTTGGCCAGCAACAGTATGGGCGCCTGGTGTTCATGCTGGCCAGGGCAGCAAAGCTGAGTGTTTACCTTCAGTTTCTCTGAGCACACCCTCTGTGGGGGCTGGGGCGATTCAGACTCAGGAAGCAAGGGTCCAGGTGGAGCAGCCCTTGGTGGGCAAGGTAGGTGCAACTAAAGGAGCTGCTACGGTAGGAGCCTCAGGTCAAATGGGATGGAAAGAACGGCTCATTGCAACCCTTATGCAGGTATGTCCACTCCTTTAGGCTCCCATCTCCCACTCGCAACAAAGGAGCGGATTTGGAGGGGTGAGTTTATTGATCTTTTTTCTTTAACATTCCGTGACCCAGAACTGAGAATTATGGTAAAAAACGGAGTTGTATTTAGTCTACCTAAGGAGTTTGAGGCACACAAGCGCCCGAAGTTAGAGAGGAATTTTGTTAATTGGATAATGGGCTTTACAGTTTATAGGGGTATCATTGAGGAGAGGGAGCCCTTAAGGTCTCCAGATTTATCCAAGTATCAGGAGATAATGATAAAGGCATACACTAATTGTCATTTTAATTCAAGAGGGTCTGCTTGGGTTCAGTATGATGAGCAGTATTGTATGCGTGCCACTCTGGGTCATTCTATTTCATTGCGGCACGTACAAGTTGAGTTAAGGGTGGACGTCATGGTTGGTGCCTCCCCTTCGAGCAGGTGTGACAACGGCTTCGTGCATGTGGTCACTCAGCCGAGAGGGCAGTATGTGATGCCTGGCATGGGGGAAAAGAGATCACCAGGAATCTGTTGGCAGTTTAATGCAGGTAAGTGCAGGCGGCAGACCTACAGGTTTGAACACCGCTGTAGCAGCTGCAGAGGGAAGCACCCCAGCATTTCCTACTTCAAAGGTAAGCAGACCGGAACTTGAGCTGCCCCTCAGGCAAGCCCAGCTAGAGGTAAAGGTACCAACGCCCATTAAGTTGGACATTTTAACTGCTGGCTGGGGGTTTATTCTAAGCGGGAGTCCGTCCAGTACTTACTTGATGGTTTTACATAGGGTTTCACATTCAAAATTCTGGTTTAAAAGTTTATCATTTTGCACCTAATGCTAGTTCAGTGAGGGAGTTACCGGGGATTGTTAGGGCCAAGCTGGTGAAACAGGTGGCAGCAGGGAGGATATCTGGGCCCCATAAACAATTGCCAATGCCAACATTATGGTTGTCATCGCTGAGTGTGGTTCCCAAGAAAACACCAGGTGAGTATCGTTTAATTCACAATCTTTCTTACCCCAAAGGGGAGTCCGTGACTGATGCTATTGATCCAGCGTTGGCATCTGTGAAATATGCATCATTTGACTCAGCAGTGCAAATGGTTAGAGCCTTGGGCAAAGGAGCTCTTTTGGTAAAATGTGATATAAAATCTGCCTTCAGGCTACTTCCGGTACACCCTGAAGATTTTGATTTGCTGGGCTTCCAATTTGAGGGAATGTACTATTTTGACAAGGTGATGCCAATGGGTTGTTCCATTTCTTGCTCGGCTTTTGAGAAATTTAGTACCTTCTTGCACTGGTGTACAGTAAAGCGGTCTGACAATTATCATAGAATCATAGAATCATAGAGTTGGAAGAGACCACAAGGGCCATCCAGTCCAACCCCCTGCCATGCAGGAACTCCCAATCAAAGCATCCCTGACAGATGGCCATCCAGCCTCTGCTTAAAGACCTCCAAGGAAGGAGACTCCACTGCTCTCTGAGGGAGTGTGTTCCACTGTCGAACCGGCCTTACTGTCAGGAAGTTCCCCCTAATGTTGAGGTGGAATCTCTTTTCCTGGCGCTTACATCCATTGTTTCGGGTCCTACTCTCTGGAGCAGTAGAAAACAAGCTTGCTCCCTCCTCAATATGACATCCCTTCAAATATTTAAACACGGCTATCATATCACCTCTCAACTTTCTCTTCTCCAGGCTAAACATCCCCAGCTCCCTAAGTCGTTCCTCATAGGGCTTGGTTTACAATCCCTTCACCATTTTAGTTGCCTTCCTTTGGACACGCTCCAGTTTCTCCACATCCTTTTTGAATTGTGGTGCCCAGAACTGGACACAGTATTCCAGGTGAGGCCTGACCAAAGCAGAATAGAGTGGCACTATTACTTCTCTTGATCTTCAATTATACATTATTTAGATGACTTCCTGTTTGCTGGGGCCCCCAGCACAGCAACATGCTGGGACACTTTGTTGGCTTTTCAAATTTTGATGGACAAGATGGGAGTCCATCTGGCTAACGAGAAGATGGAGGGCCCTGCCACCCATTTAACCTTTCTGGGCATTGAGCGAGATCCCCGAGCAGCCAGCATAATCTTGCGAGTGAGATTTGGGGGATTATTTAATCCCCCTCTGCCACGTGGAATCAGCCATTTGATTCTCGGCAGCCGAGAGACCCATCCCACTCATCCTTGGCTTTGCATGTTGTTTACTAGCCTCAGGCTTTGGCTGGTCGACTTCGGGGCCCAGGAGGGAATTTTCCCATAGTTATTGTAACTTGGGTTTTTCGCCCTCCTTAAGGATGCTGTAGTTCTGGTTTTGAATATGAGATAATTGGTATTGTAATTCATTTGTTAATAACTCAAGCATGATGGTTTGTTGTATGTTCTTTGATCACTGATTTTGTTACAACTTGGAACAGGGTCTTTTAGTCAATTATCGTGCAAATGCCTTGTCTCGACTTGGGTGGGGCAGGGACACACACACACACCCCGGGGATAATTGGATATCTGAATTTACAATATTTGGTCAGTTATGAGGGATGAAGGGTTTACATCATCAGCTTAAAATTCTCTTACACCATCAATCTTAGAGATGATGTCAACATTTGGATGGGAGGGGATGATTTGTTTATATGTTTAGCAACTCGTGTGAGAACCTTCTTGATATATGCTTCATGGGAGGTGTGACTTATCCCTGATGGCTTGACTTGATTATGGTGAAGATTGCATCAGGTGTTATGGCATGCGCACATACACATGTGTCAAGAAGGAAGTTATAATCAAGTGAAGAATTTTGGATGTAAAGTTATTGTTTCAGACCCTGTAAAGATGAATAAAGTTGTGGCCATTTTGTTATCCAAAAAATGGTGTTTGGACTTCTTTGTGTCGGTGCAATGAGGAGATTTTTAAAAAAGTATTGTGTGTTTTAAGAACACAGGGGAAAAAAGAAAGAAAGAAAGGAGGGAGGGAGGGATTTCTCCCCAGTTTTCCCCACTATTTTGAAAAGCTTCACCTAATATCTGAAAGACTGGTTAAGACATTTGGACACATTTAAATTAATGTCCTTCATGTATAATTATGTATAATTCATGCAAGTCCACATTTCTAAGGTATAGCCCATCATTGTTTTTAGTGCATATTTAAATAAGTTCAACCATGGTCCCTATAAACCTCACAATTTGGATCTATTATGCTTTGGTGAAATGAATATCCTCTGCGAAGAACTTTTTGCATCATCAATATTGTTCTTATCACCACTGAAAAGATTAAACAACCACATCCCCCCAAAAAAGTGCCCATGAACTTTCTAGACATTCAACTCTGTTACAATGTCAGTCATCCAATACAAGACCATAGTTTATCTCTGCAGAATTCATATAAGTATATATCCTTCAGATTCTCTGGAGCTTGTGTTTGCATTATGTCTTTTCTCACAACTTAAATTTGTTTTAGTCTATTATTTTTAATAAATATTCCAAATAAAAATATCATCAATATAGGATTCTTCATATGCAGGCTGGAAAAGTAGATCTATCTATCTATCTATCTATCTATCTATCTATCTATCTCATAGTTTTGTTTTGTGTTTTGTATTTTTGCTGAATTCCTCAACAAGGTTGTTAATATTACGATTCATAAGGATATTCAAATTTCTGTTACAGAAGAATGAGTGATGAAAGATTGACAGCTGATACCAAAAGGGAATGTGGATGGAGTTATTGTCCATTGGAATAGTCAGTCAGGCACTATGATCAGAAACAGCCAGTTAGAAGATAAAGTTACTGAGTTAAAAGTGAGAGAGCTTACACAGAATTAGTTGGTCAGACTACTGGCAGGGTAGTTAGCAAAACCAATAATAATGGGTTAGGTCATTTTAACTATTATGCATTGCTAACACAGGATCTAGCTCACATTTTAGTCCCCAGTCCATTCTTACATTCTTTTTCTGTCTTTTTCTTTCCCACTGATTCTTTTCTTTCCATTTCTCCCTTCTCTTTCTCTCCCTGTTTTTTCTTTCCTTTCATCCTGCTGTTTCTTTGGCCTTTCACCACTCTCCCTCTCTTAACTTTTTGAAGTATGAGGGATGATCTAAATGGAGATGCCTAGAAACCCTGGGGAGGGGGTGGTTCATTCCAGGCTTTTATGCAAGTTCCTCTCTGATGGTTAGGAAGATCAGTAAAACTGCCACCTAGTGACTGAAGGTGCCACTAGACTCTGTAGATTTTAATTAAAATGAATAAATCCATGATAAAGACAAAATAAACACAAGGTGCACATTCCTAGGCCCCTCCCTTTTTTTGAACAATCTTTTAAATAAAAAGGTTCTGAAATGCAAACACTTTATAGTTTTTCATTCTTGCACTTAAGAACAACAACGAAAAAGCCAAGAAACACATCCCAAAAGACGATGGAAGGAAGACTATATGTCTGTTAGTGTATTGGTGATGTTCATATCACTTTCCACTTTGGTAAAACAAGCTGTCTATAAGAATTCTTTTGCATCTGTTTCACCTCTTGATGACTTCATTGGATTATTAAGTGTTGGGGGGGGCTATCTGTGATTGATCATGGCCCATACTTAAGAAAGTCAATGTGCCTAGTGTTGAAAGCCAGTTAAATTAATCTGCTCCACAAAGCAAAATATCCTACAAAATTTCTTTATTCCTGGAGTAGGAATACAGTGATAATAAAGGCAGTAATTAACATTTTATTGTTCTTTTATCACATTCCAGTTCTACTGCCTGGTGTGATTTCCTCAGCCAGGCCTACTCATCATATGAATCTAGATCTCTTTATCCAAACTAATACCTCATTTTACTGTACCATACACTGAAGTCCTGTCATAGTATTTCCGATTTCTATGTATAAGTATGAAAGCTAGACAGTGAAGAAAGCTGACCAGAAGAGAACAACTCGTTGGAGGAAGGTTCTATGGATACCATGGGCTGCCAAAAAGATAAATATGCAGATCCTAGAGCAAATCAGGTCTGGATTCTCAGAAGCCAAATGATTAAACTGAAGCTGTTATACTTTGCAAAGACATATCATGAGATGACATAACTCACTGGAAGAGATAAAAATGCCTGCCAAAATGGACGGCAGTAGGAAAAAGGAGGACCACATTACAGGTGGATTCATTCAATCAAGAAAGCCACAGTCCTGACTTTGTGCGATCTGAGTAGGGTAGCTGTTGAGCAGGGCTCTTGGAGGTGTCACATTCATAGGACTGCCACAGGATGAAGTCAACTTGAGGGTTAACACTGGAGTCCAGGGGTGATTGCCTGGAAGTAGTAAAATATAACGTATGAGCAGCTCATTTGAAACAACAGCTTCTTTGAGGTTCTCAAAGCACAATCTACTTTGTACTTGCCTATTCATAAGTTACTACCAATGAGATTGGTGATACTTAATTCATCCAGGAGTGCATAATAGCAAAGCTGGGAAAGATGTTGAACTGCACGTCTCAATAGCTGCAACCAGCATAATCAGTGGTGGGGGATGATGGGAGTTACAGTATAGCAGGATCTAGAGTGTCACATATTCTTCCTCCATGGTGTCTAGAAATGTGCCTTTTTAAAATTTGTGATGAGTAATTAAAAAGAAAGTGATAGAGATACAGCTAAATTGGATAGGATTCAGTTCTAAAAGAATAGTAGGGAGAAAATGTAAGGTTCCTTTTAAACCTTATTTCCAAAGTGAAACATAAATGACTTTGCTTTATTTGACTTTGGGTTTCTACAGACCAGCATAAAATGCTGGCATCAGGGTGGAGTGGGGGGCATGGCAGCCACATGTCACACGCCACACTCCCCAACTCTGACCCAATGCCAGCATCACACCACCCAACTGACTACACAGTGGGCGACATCACACCATTTGGTGCAGTATTTAGACATGCTGCACCAAAGAAATGATGAAAAGTGTTAAGACTGAATATTAAATTAGGGCAATGTGGAAGAATGTAGATCAAGAATGCGTAAAAGTACCCTCCAGCAGGGAATTCTAATACCTCACTAAAATATACATTCCAGGATTTTTTTCAAAATGGTGTTAAATTGATTTAACATCAATTTAAGTTAAATTGATATCAAACAAATGAAATCATGTAGTATAGATACAGCCTAAGAGACACTGGGGTATTTTTAGCCTAAATAAACCACATTGCATAATCTTGATATATGGCCATTTCCACAAGTTGTTTATAAAGTTTGTCCTCATCTGCATAAACAGCACAGAAATTTTCTTGAACTTTTGGTTTATCACATAAATGGAATTTTTAGCAGATACAGCATGAACAAGTGAAGTATTGTCTCTCCACATTCTGTCATAAAGAGAGCATAGACCCATGTTGGTGAACCTATGGCATGCAAGCCATCTCTGGCGTGCAAAGCCATTTTGGAGGCACACAGAGAGATGGCAAGATGGGGGAGGATTTAATCAGAGACAGTTAAAGGCACAGGAGGGCAGAGAAGAGGAGGAACAGGTGCACGCCTGTTCCTCCCCTCCCTCCCCAACCTCCCAGACCTTCAGCTGCCTCTTTGGAGATAGCTGAAGACCCAGGATGATGGGGAAGAGGAGGTCCCACCCTCCAGAAGGTGCAAGTTTTGCTCCCCAGAAGGCAGAAGTCCCAACCCCCAGAAATCCCATCCCCCTGGAAGTGTCCCCTCCCCCCAGCACTGGATAAGACCTGGTTCCAGAACATCTTTAAGTTTGGGCATTTGGTCTCAAAAACATTCACCATCACTGGGATAGACCATGCTTCTTCCAAATCTGTGCTGTGTGTGGGTGAACAGGAATGTGAACCATGAATTGTGAGCTGTCTGGAAATTATAGCTTGGATAAGTATTAGAGGTATACCATCAGACATTCTTTAAAAGTGGCAAACTAATGTTCCCTTAAGCACATGAATGGACATCTTAGTCTTGTTGGACTGCAACTCCCAGCATGCTTCACCATGCAGTGGCTATGCTGTCTAGGTTTGATGGGAGTTACAGTCCAACAACACATGCAGGATCACAAATTCTCTTCCCTTAATTTGTCCTCCGTACCTATCTAAAAGCATAGATGTGCACTGGATTTTCTATTACCACATTCGATCTGTGTGGTGATATTGGATGATTGTACACCTTTGATTTGACTGATTGTGGGTTGAGTTGCACTTTGACCATCTTGACAGCATCAGAAGGTGTCTGAATGTTATGCTATCATGCACTGAATAATTCCTCTTCTAACAATGGTACAATGCTGCTCTAATTCACAAAACTTCACAGATGCAGAGTAAATGAATAAAAGAAAGCTACATTGCTTATGAAGCTACACAGCAGGCCTGTGATGAAACTTTTGCAGATTGTGTTTGTTTTAGGAGAAGACATGAATAGCATTAATCTACACAGTCTTCCCTGTTTCCTTTCCATATGCCCAGCTCAGTGTTCTCTTTCAACTCCTAGCTCCAACAGTAAATAAGAAACTTTGATTATCCCTCTTATACTGTTCACATTTTCACTATAATTCAGTCCTTTCACTCCTGGGAAAATTTGGGGGAACAAACCAACCTTGAAATACATCGGCAAAGTCAGCAGATTCCACACCAATGAATTGAGGCTAACAGCAAATTTTACAAGTTGAGAACCCTTCACTGAGAATGCCCTGTCTTGAGGCCTTTTATATTAAATGATGAAGCTTCCACCAGAAGACCTTCCAATGATCTTCCCCTCCGAAACAATATATTATTGTATAACCCTTCAGCACCCATTCTGTCTTTGTAGCCTAGGAAAACTGGTTGGGCAATTTGCATGAAGGCTATGGATGTTGCGTGGAAAGCAACCTGTATTTCAGAATCAAAGGCAAAGAACAATAAAATTATTGTTCTTTTAAAAAAGTCAGTTCTTCTGTGTCAGGAAAAACAATAATGATGAAACAATTATGGATCTGTTTCACTTCTCTACAGCACTCTGAATTTTAAAGTTGCCATTAATTTAGTAAATAATTGTCTTTCCCTTTTTTTGTAAAAAAAAATTAAATAAAACTTTTTAAAATCCTACAGTGCGTCTTTGCTTTACTAGTAAACGTGACTGCCATAGTGGAGTGATAGAACATTTTTAACAGATGCACCAGTTAGATATTACAGAAAATAATTTGTTTGACAGAACTATGATTGCCATAATTTTCCAGATTGTCAGGCAATTAACAATCTACATAGAACCAAATGTACAGAACTAAATTTGCATTTACATCCTACAAAGATTTTGACTATTATTGTTTAATGCCTATGCCCATAAGAGGAGCCATATTAAATCAGATCAAAGGACTATCTAGTCCAAAATTCAGTGACCTGTCAGTTGCCTACAGGAAGAAGATCATGAGTGCAACTGTACCCTCCACCTTTTGCTCCCTGGTTACTGATATATAAAGGCATACTATCTCTGATCCTGGAGATGATATATAACAATTCTGATTAGTTCTCATTAATGAGATGATCATCATGAGGAAAGCAAGATATACTTTCAAGTTAATATGCATGGTTAACATGTAGTCTCAAGGATCAGAAAGGCCAAATGTCAGATGTTTCAATTAATGGAGCTTCCAAATACATTTATTTATTTTATGAGGAATTAAATGCATCATCACATTTAGAAGCCCCATTACTGAAAACATTTGGCATACTGGAAAATCTTCTGAGTCAAATCAGGTTATTTGGTTCTGTTATTAGGATCCACTCAGGTACTAGAGGTTGAGTCTCTCTTATCTGGAATTCCAAAATCTGAAATATTCTAAAAGCCAACGCCTTTTCTTTCTGATAGTTCCCTGTACATAAACTTTGTTTCATGCACAAAAGTATTAACAATATAGTATAAAATCACCTTCAGGCTATGTGTATAAGGTGTGTATAAATGAATAAGTGTGTTTAGACCTGGCCCCATCTCCAAGATAATCTAATTATGTATGTATATGCAAATACAGGCATTCCAAAATCTAAAAGAATTCAAAATATCTCTGATCCCAAGCATTTCAGATAAAAGGAGACTCATTGTGTAATAATTGTAGTAATAAATCAGTGATACTAGTTCCAGCCTCCCCATGATGCCAGGCATCTATTTTAAGATGTAGTCTTGCTTTGATTACTGGGTTTAGAGGTAGGAAGGCTGACAGGATTGCCAATAGGCTGGGGATGCAATGATCCAGTCCAGTTCAGATTGTTTTTGTTATTAATATGCACATTTTTGTGTACCATAAAATGTTGAGAGATCATTATCAAAAATAGTCCAGGAAGTGCAAATTAGGTAGGCTTGTATGAATTTGGGGCTATGCAAACAGGCAGCTCTGGGCCACCCTTGCTAGCCGCGGCCTCGATCCTCCCTTTTTTTACCTCTGTAAGAGCAGCAAAATACTACTCTTTACAGGGGTAGCAAAAGGGTACCCTAAGAGCTGGCGCATGGCTCTTTAGTGCTCCTTCCAGCACAGCGTGTAAAAACACTGCGTCGGGAGGACGTTCTGATGCTGGGTGCCATGCGTAATGGTGTGTGGCTTCAGGACATCGTCAGGCTGGGGTTGGGGCAGCTGGCGTGTGGTTGCCCCTCCCCATCTCTGCCTCCAGACTGGCCCCTTGGGCCGGTCTGTAGAGGCCCTTTGTTCCCTATGCTTACTCTGAACTGAACATTTTTTCTAGGAAGAATCACTAGTTCAAATTCAGTTTTTTTCTGCTATATCTTGCTCACATTTCTAAGCATGTGTGTAACTGAAGTAGGGAGGGAGGGAAGAAAGAGGAGTTATTTTCTCTGTGAATCTACACTGTAGAAATAATGCAGTTTGACATCAGTTTAACTTCCATAGATCCAACTTACAGAATTCTGGGATTTTGTTAGGCACCAGCATTCTCCAGCAGAGAAGGCTAAAGACATTGTAAAATGACAAATCCCAGGATTCCATAGTGATGCCAAGCTGCATTATTTCCACAGTGTAGATGCACTCTTAAAGTAACACTTTGAGAAAGTAAACATATATGAGAATGTACATACAAATTCTATGGCAGAGACACTTCTTAGTCATGTATTTCAAGTGTAGACTGGTGAAACAGTCCTTTTGAATTCTCTGAAAAGCAATTTAAAATATCTGAGGTCTTTATCCAAGCCAATAATAATAATAATAATAATAATAATAATAATAATAATAATTTTTATTTATATTTCCCGCCTCTCCCTATGGATCGAAGTGGGATTACATCAATAAAAATATACAGCAAATAAATGATACAATCAATAAAATATCAACATTGTTAATAATTCAATAAAATAGTTCAATAAAATAGTTCAATTAAAAATAAAAATGAAAATGAAAATGAGAATAAAAATAAAAATAAAAATAGCCAGTCATCGGCAAACACCCAGAAAGCCATGCAATTGAAATAGAAGTAGTGCTTTTTAACTTAAGGTCTACTATAAAGTCTACTACTGTGTGTCCCCTCCCCCCCCACCCCAAATCCAGGGCTCAATTTCTTTTCTATCACACCAACATATTCCTTTAAGAATATGTTTACACATTACATAATATGACAGGCTTCTGTAAACCTTTTTGTGACTTTTCATTTTGTTATCGTAATTCACCAACATTTTCATTATATTCCTAAAAGCAGTACAAAAATGCAGTTTTCTGTTTAAGTCATACATTACATATATATTTCAAAGTACATACCAAAATAAATTTTCTTGGTGTTCCAGCATTGTTTCAGATAGTGAAACGATATACAAAGAAACTCTTTAGAATGGTAAAAGCCTGTTTACTACTAACTGAAAACAAGAAACCCCATACATAATGGAATGAGAGCTATTCTTGATTGGTCTAAAGAAGCATGACTATTCACAAATTATACCTTGGCCTTTGCCTGGTTTTGTCACTTATTTTCTCTTCTGTGTCCACTTATTCCATTCTTTAGGGAGCTGTAGTGATTTCTAGTAATCCAAGACCAGGAAAGAATAAAAAGATGCTGGAGGAAATACACAGAAGAGCTATAAAAAAAAAATGAAAAAAATGAAGGATGCATGGAATGAAGAGCAATATGAAGATGAACCCAAAATTCTAAGAAGTGAGTTAGAAGCTGCAATAAGAGAAATGGGGAAAAAATAAATCACCAGGAACAGATGGCATTCTAATTAAAATACTACAATCCACACTGAAAGAATCAACACCAGTACTAACCAATGTATGCCAACAGATATGGAATACAAAACAATGGCCAAAAGATTGGAAATGATCAATATATATTTCTATCCACAAAAAGGAAGACACCAAAGACTGCAGCAATTATAGTACTATAACACTAATCTCACATGCAAGCAAAATCATGTTGAAAATTCTGCAACAGAGACTTCTACCATACATGGAAAGAGAACTCCCACAGGTGCAAGCAGGGTTCAGGAAAGGCACAGGCACTAGATGACACATCACCAACAATGGCTAATGGAACACAACAAGGTATACCAAAAGAAAATCAGTATGTGCTTTATAGACTAGAGCAAAGCCTTTGACTGCATAGATCATGAAAATCTATGGAACACTCTTAAACACATGGGAGTGCCAACACACCTAATAGTACTGATGAGGAATTTGTACTCAGGACAAGAGGCTACTGTCACAACAGTACATGGAGAAACAGAATGGTTCCCACTTGGCAAAGGAGCCACGCAAGGCTACAGTCTTTAGTCCTATATGCAGAAAATATTATACAAAAATCAGGCTTGGACACAGAAAAAGGAGACACAAAAATAGGGGGAAAGAATATTAACAATCTAAGATTTGCAGATGGCATCATACTACTAGCAGAAAACATTACAGACCTAGTGCAACTACTTAGGAAATTCAAGGAATAAAGTGCAAAAGCAGGTTTACTGTTGAACATAAAGAAAACAAAAATAATGACCGTGGAAGAAGTCTATAAATTTAACCTAGACAATGAGGAAAAATAAAAGAGCTCCTGTACCTTGTATCAAAAGATGGGGACTGCAAACAAGAAATCAGAAGAAGGCTAAGGAAATTATTGCATGTGCCTTATCCCATCATTTTCCCAATGGGATACACACACATTTAACTCCAAAGAATGTAGTAAGACCACATATGCAGCCCATATGCAGCCCATATGCAACCTGGGCTTATCCCGTGGCTTTTCAAGGATAGGAAAATCGAACAGAAGAATGTGGTAAGACCCATTTTTTAAGTTAAACATGTATGTATCCCATTGGGAAAGCAATGGGATAAGGCGTGTGCAATAATTTACTAAGAATGGGGAGGGGAGCTATGAAAGAACTAGAAAAGGCCCTCAAGAGCAAAGACATACAACTAAGCAAGAAAGTCAGAGTCATACAACTGTGTTCCCCATTGCCATGTATGGATGTGAGAATTGGAATATTAAGAAATAAATGAAACGGATAAAAAGAAAATAAATTCATTTGAGATGTGGTGCTGGAGAAGAGTGCTGAGGATACCATGGACAGCCAAAAAAACAAACAAATGTGTCATAGAAAGACACCCCCCGACAAGCCGGGAGGGGTTTCTTGTGCTGGCCAAATTAGGACAGGAGATGCCTGTTTGGTCAAGGCGTGCAGGAGAATAAGCACACCTGTGTGCCTTGCCCAATAAGTTTGGCTTAAAACCAAGTCTCGCAAAGTTTAGAGTTCTGCGAGAATTGGGGCAAGAGTTTATTATTCATAGCTTTGTGCTGCCACATGCAGGCAGCCATTTTAGAGTTGAGATGGAGAGGGTAACATCTCTCCGCTCTACTTTTGGCTTGCTCGGCTTCGGCCTTGTGCGCTTTTGGCTTTTGCTGTTTCAGCTCTTGCCTACTTAACTGTACTACTTTATCTTGCTGCTCTGGGGGGCTCAGGTATTTCCTCAAGCATCCCATGGGGGGAGTGAGTGAGGCCTTCAGGCCGGCCTTCTGGGCCTGTTGAACCTCTGCATCCCCAATTCTTGGGGGTCTACACCCAAGGAGGGCTCTGTGGGAGACATCTTCACCAGGTGCATGGACCCCATACCTGTTTCAGGCCCAGAGACACCCCGGTCACTCGATCTGGTAAGGTCGGGACCCACCGCTGGTCTGGGAGGGTTGGCTGAACTTCTCCCCAGCAGTGAGTGTGTGAAGATGGCTGTCTTTGGGTGAGGGCTCTGCGTAGGACCTTCAGTGGACACCTTTCCCGCGGTGGTTGCCAGTGACGCTTCCTGGCTGTGGTGTCTCTTGTGAGACTTGGGAAAGGGTGGCCTGCTAAGGCCTGGTGGTAATCATCCACAGTTGGGTGATTTTGTCGGGGCCCGTGTCATTTTCACTGAGTTCAGGATGCCACGCAGTAAAGCCCAATCTAAACGGCGCATGGCTTCTGCTGCTCCTACTGCAGGTCACTCTGCTTCTAAAAGGCCATCTAAGTCTAGCAGCAGAGAAGATGAGATAGTTGCCCAAGTTGCACAATTGGGCAAAACTGTTCAGGCTTGTGTGGTGCTCTGCAACCAACTTGCACAGAAAGAACTACAGGCTACAGCCTCCACCTTGAGCGCCATCCCTTCGGGTGTTGGGAACACTGAAGCGTCTCCTATGGTGGTGGCACCTGAGTCTCAGCTGGCCATGGCAACACCAGGCCCATCAGTGGATTCGGCAGTGGAGCTTGAGCACCCCAGTATTGCCGATTTGTGGGACCTCTTATAAAGAGTCTCGGGTTTGGTGACACAGGGTGTGGTTCCCCCTGTGTCTGGGCAGCCTACTATGGCTGATTTATACAACCTCTTACAGGGGGTGGTTCTTCCAGGTGGTGCAATGGAGCAGACCGGTGGTGATCAGGGAGGTGATCAAGCTGCTGCTGCCTCTGCTGCTTTGGACACCCAAGCTGTTGCGGGACCACACTTTGGGGGACCACTGCGGTCAGATGGTGAAGCTTCGCAGCAAGCTTCAAGTTCAGGTTTGTCTCCTAATACTGTACTTGCTAATTGGCCTACCTCAGTATGGGCTCCAGGTAGCCAGGTTGAGCAGGGTGCGGCTGTGGAAAGGCCTAACCCTCTGGTTTTCAATGCATCTGGGCAGGCACCTGCAACTTCAGAGGTCCCTGACATGCGGGTGCAGGGTGGTCAGCCTTTGGCTGTTGCTAGCACCACACTAGTGGTGCCTATTTCTGGTGCTTCTCTGTTGCCAGGAGCAGTTGGGAATGTGGAAACTACTCCTTACGCTGGTATGTCTACACCCCTTGGTTCCCATCTTCCTCTCTCCACTAAGGAAAGGATTTGGAAGGGTGAATACATTGATTTATTTACTTGGACTTTCAGGGATCCTGAGCCAAGGATTGTGGTGAAGGATGGGATTGTTTTTAGTTTGCCAAAAAAGTTTCAGACACTCAAACACCCTAAGCTTGAGTGCAATTTTGTTAATTGGATTATGGGCTTCACCATTTACAGGGGTGTTATTGAACAAAAAGAGCATCTTAGATCTCCTGACTTTTCTAAATATCAGGAGATCATGATAAAAGCGTATACTAATTGTCACCATAATTCAAAGGGTGCAGCTTGGCTCCAATATGATGAACAATTTAGAATGAGGGTGGCGCAGGATCAGTCCTTATCTTGGAGGCATGTGCAGTCTGAGCTTTGGGCTGATGTTCTGGTGGGGGGCCTACCCCTTGAGCAGGTGTGACAAAGGCTTTGTCCAAATGGTTACCTTGCTGAGAGGGCCGAATGCGAGGCCTGCCACAGGAGAAAAAAGGCATTTTGGTTTATGCTGGGACTTTAATGCTGGCAAGTGTAAAAGGCAACCTTTCAGGTTTGACCACAAGTGTAACACCTGTGGGGGTGGCCACCCTGGAAATGCCTGTGATAGAGATAAGAGAAAAGGAGGGGGCACTGTCCCACAGCCAGTGTCGCCTGGGGTAAAAGGCCCCGTCACCAATTAAATTGGACATCATGAAGGCATGGTTAAAAGTTTACCCTAACAGAGAGGCTGCTTTATATTTGTTTCAAGGTTTCTCTGTAGGTTTTTGTATCCCTTATACAGGCCCTAGGGTTTATCGTTTTGCACCCAATACTCGTTCTGTGAGGGATTTGCCAAATGTGGTAAGGGATAAGTTAGCTAAGGAGATAGCAGCAGGGAGAATTTCGGGACCCCATGATCAGCTGCCCATCCCCACACTGTGCTTATCCCCATTGGGTGTAGTGCCTAAAAAAGCCCCTGGGGAATTTAGGCTAATTCATCATTTATATTATCCTAAAGGGGAGTCAGTGAACAATGCTATTGACCCCAGGCTTACTTCAGTTAAGTACACATTGTTTGACTCAGCTGTTAATATGATTAGGAACCTAGGCACAGGAACCCTGTTAGCTAAATGTGATATTAAATCTGCTTTTAGACTCCTTCCTGTACACCCAGATGATTTTGACCTACTGGGTTTTCAGTTTGAAGGAAAATTCTATTTTGACAAAGCTATGCCAATGGGGTGCTCAATTTCTTGTTCAGCTTTCAAGACATTCAGTACCTTTCTTCACTGGTGTGCAGTTAAAAGAACTGGTAATAGAGCCATTGCCCATTATTTAGATGATTTTCTAATTGCTGGTAATCCTAATTCTTCTCAGTGCCAGAATACTTTACTTCAGTTTCAGGAACTGATGCAGGAGCTTGGTGTGCCTTTAGCGGAGGAAAAGACAGACACTTAGCTTACTTTTTTGGACATCGAGATTGATTCTATAGTTGGAATTTCTCATTTGCCCAATGAGAAATTTGTGGCCATGAAGCAACAAGTCGAGATCATGTTGGGGAAACAAAAGGCTACCCTTCATGAATTTCAATCCCTTACAGGCCTGTAGGGTTGTAGTTCCAGTACGAGAATTTTGTACTAGATTATATAGGGCCACGGCAGGGATAGTGGCCCAACATCACCATATTAGAATCACAAGGAGCATTCATGAGGATTTGAAGGTTTGGTACTCCTTTTTGGAGCACTTTAATGGTATATCCATTGGAGCACTTTAATGGTATATTGGAGAACTGAAATGCTGCTTCGTGCAGATTTTCAGGTGCATTCTGATGCTGCTGGTGCCCATGGCTTTGGTGTTTTCTGGAATGGCCAGTGGGCTGCAGAGGTATGGCCTTCTGCATGGGTTGAAAGCGGTCTAACTAAAGACCTTACATACTTGGAATTGTTTCCAATTGTGGTGGCTGTGCACTTGTGGGCAATCCAGTTTGCTAACAGGACTATTTGGTTTTGGTGTGACAAACAAGCAGTCATGTATGTTGTTAACTCTCAGTCTTCCAAGTCTCCTAAAGTTATGAGTTTGGTAAGGGCAATGGTGCTACAATGTTTGAAATATAATGTGTTGTTCAGAGCTCAACATGTTCCTGGTTTGCTTAACCCTTTGGCGGATGCCCTTTCTTGTTTCAGTTCTCCAGGTTCTGGCAGCTGGCTCCCGAGGCATCGTCACACCCGCTGGAGGTACCGGCATTTCTCTTGAACCTTGGAGATTAGAAGTTCAGAGGGCAATATTAAACTCCATTGCCCCGTCAACACGCAAGTCATACCAAACAGCTTTAAATTCATTTAGCCAATTTGTTAGAAATTGGGGAGGACCTAAAATGGCCCATTAAAGTGGACTTGGTCCTTCGCTTTATTGTAACTCTCAGGCAATCTGGACTTTCACCTGTCACTATTAGGGGCAGGCTGGCCACCCTTGCCTTTTCCTCTAGGGCAAAGGGCTGTTTTGACCCTACTAATGATTGTAGGGTCAAAAGAGCAGTGGAAGGGTGGTCGAGAGAATTCCTTATCACAAAGGACTCTTGTAGGCCAATAACTGTCCCTGTCCTTCTTAAGTTATGGGACCAATTAGCTCAAATATGTTATTCGCCTGGGGAAGAGGGTTTATTTAAAGCGGTATTTGCTATAGCATTTTTTGCTGCTTTGAGGATTAACAAAATTGTGCCTGGATCTTGTAATGATAAATCCAGCAGGGCATTATTGATTTCTGATATCGGTTTAACTGAACAGGGGATTCAAATTCACACCAGGCAATTCAAGACTGATCAATTTACAAAAGTTCAGACTATTTTCTTGGCCAAGGTGCAACAGGGTCAAATTTGCCCATTGGTTGCGATGGGAAACTATCTGAAAATCAGGCCTAATGTGGCTGGATATTTGTTTATTCCCCTGTCTCATTTGCCCTTAATTCCAATTTAGAGCTGTGTTAAAAGAGGCAGTAAGGAAGCCTGAGTTGCCTCAAGAAAGTTTTTCTTCGCACTCCTTCCGTATAGGAGCTGCGATAGCTGCGGCCACTCATGGTTTGAGTGAAGCTGAAATTTGCATAATTGGCAGGTGGCGTTCACATGCATTTAAGTCCTATGTCAGGCGATCGGGTAATGGGACTCCTGATAAGCCACGTTAACCTGTTTGTTTGTTTCAGTTAGCTTTCTAGGTGGCGACATCTGGATATTGGGACACAGCCTGTTTTTTGGGCTGAACGCTACCTGTTGGAGCATCATTATGATAACACGTTGGGCCTTGCCAATTTTGGATGGACGGTCTGGTTTGGTCAAAGGGGAATGATGTGGCCATCTCTCCTTCCTTTGCTCATAGAGTTACAGCGCTCACATCCTCGACCACAGGCAGTGGTAGTACACCTGGGGGAGAATGACCTGGCATGAGTTCCTTGCTTGCAATTGGCCTAGCAGATGGTCAAGGACATGGAGGAAGTACAAAGTATCTTCTCTGCTGCTGTCATCATATGGACTAAACTTGTGCCCAGGCATTGTTGGCCTGGAGCGCAGAAGGACTCTGCTGTTAACAATGCCCAGTGTTGGCTCAATCACTATGTGGCTACACACATTACTAAATTGGGAATGTCCTTGGTCGGAACACGGCATTAAGCTTGATCGGCCACAGCTGTACAGGGCAGATGGGGTTCACCTCTCTTCGGAGGGGTCAGAGATGTATGTAAATGCACTTGTGACCAAGTGGAAAAGGCAATCAGCGAGGCGGAGGGGAGAGGGGATGCCTAGCTGGGCTGGCTCCCTCTTGTGGCGGGTTATGATCCCAACCCCACAGAACAATTTAATTTGGCTAATTAAAATTGGGAAAGAAAATTGGCAGAAAACAAATTGACCAGAAATGATGTAGGCACTTAATGTGTGACATCATAAATCTACATGACATCATATGATGAAATATGATGTCATTTCTGGGGGAGGGGTTTGTTATTTGTTGATTTACTGCTGATTGTTTATTTGCTTTGTCACGTGCGGTGAAGGACCACCCACTTGGGTGGATACACCTTCACTTACACACGTGACAAATTGTTATTATTTATTGTTTATCATTAGACCCTCTACAGTTAAATCAGGGGTAGGCAACCTTTCCCCTTTAAGGGCTGAGGGACTTCAGCTCCCAGAAACCTCAGCCATGTTGGCCAATAGTCCCATGTTAGCCAATAGCTCCTGGGATTCTGGGAGCTGAAGTCCCTTGGCCCTTAAAGGGGAAAGGTTGCCTACCCCTGAGTTAAATAAATGTTGTGGCCTGTTTAAACCCAAAAGAGGCATCTCGTGTCCTTTGTGCCAGTGCAATAGGGAACTCCCTTGAAGTCAAGATAACTAGACTGAGGGCCTCTGCAGATGATGCAAAGTGCCGTCTTCAGGGCACGGAAGGGGAGTGGCAGCCATACAGTGGCTGCCTCAACCCCTCCCCGAGGACGTGATCAGGGTGCATGCCGTTATGCATGGCGTGTGCCCTGAATATGTGCTCCTGGTGCAGCGTCTTCATGCGCTGCACTGGAAGAGGCACAGAAGAGCTGTGCGGCAGCTCTTGATGGGTCCCTTCTGCCAGCTCCAGAAGGACCGGCATTTTAGCACTCTTCTCAGGGCTGGCAGAAATTAGGATTGGGCCAAGGCATGAGGCAGCTTCAGCCCCAATCCTCCACTTCCCAGGGCAGCCCACGGCGCCCACCTGCATCCCCACTGAGAGTGTCATACTTTGGCCATGTGATGAGAAGACACAGCTCATTAGAAACAACCATAATGCTAGGAAAGGTGGAAGGAAAGAGAAAGAGGTAGATGGACTCCATCAGGGAGGCCCTGGCCATGAATCTTAAAGAACTGAGGACAGTAGTGTAGGACAAGGAGTATTGGAGATGTCTCATCCACAGGGCAGCCATGAGTCAAGATTAGCTCTAGGACAGTTAACAACAACAAAAAAGTGATTTCTTGGATCTGCACTAGGGCTCTTCATAGGTAGTGGGGTTTTTTTAATGTGATTTGTTTAGTGGGGTAGTCCTATGCTCTAAAGATTTAAAGGCAAAAAAAAAAAATCTCTCTGATTTTTTAAACCATAGAGTCATAGTACAAAACTGATCCACTTTATAAATATAATGCTTAAAAAGTTTAAAAAGAAAGGTGAGAAAGAGAAGGCCACATGTCTTCTGTTATGTTTTCTAATTAAAAATAAACCCACACAAAGGTGGAAGTAAAATGTTGCCACATTGCCAAAATTGTCTGAAAATAGTGACCAAAAAAGGTCACATGTGTGTGTGTGTGTTAAATTCCAAAAACTATAGTAACAAATACCATAACTGCCTGATAAACTAGTCCTGTTTGGCATAGCCTTGAGAGACCTCAAAAAACCCTCTATAAATCAGTAAATGTTCACTCCTGTATTCTTTATGGTTTGAAGCCAGGAAAGAGCAGAGTTACACACACCATCTGAGATTCTCTTAGTAGTGTGCTGAAAAGAGGACATAAGCTTTCTTAGTATTATTTCAATTCCCCAACATGAGTTTTCCCCCAGAAGAAATATGAAAAAAAAAAAAAGAATTCTGTGGTAACAAGAACATCCCAGCCACCTTCATATAGCAATATAAAGCTTCTCATTCTTTCTAACATGGTACAAACTTCTGTTTCCCAAGGAGACCTTCATAGTATTTCTGTAATATTCCCTAGTGAACATGCACTCCACCTTCATGCTTGTAAGAGTTTTTCACACAGTAGATGGAAAGAATGTACAGAAAAAGCATGTATGTGTATCAGTGGAAATGTCTTAAGAAAACAGGATGGTGAAGACAGTAGACAGTACATGAAAGGATGCTAGATGTGATGATGGACAAACAGGATGAAAGAGGGTGACTTCAAGCTTTACTGGAAGTCAGAGGACTGCTAGTAAGAATCATATAGGAAAAAATGAGATAGAGAGAGAGAGTGTTAAGTAAAAAAAAGAAAGAACATTTTAAAAGTGCAAAGCTATCTTAAAGCAAAGGGAAATAAAACCAATAAAAAGTGAGGAATGTTAAAAAAAGATGAATGCTCAATCTAGACAGGTATGTCCTCCTATTCAGTAAATGGAGCATGGGTTACTTCATACTTCATACATTGCACATCACAAAATGGAGCTCTTTCATTTGTATTTGTCAGGGTGTGGATGATGGGTGTTGCAGTGATGCTCTTTGGCATCCAGCAGAATCTCCAGGACAAGCTGGCTGCTGTGATCCACAGCCACTTTGTATCTCTTACCATCAACTGCCTCAGTTTCTCTTCTTCAGGATCCTGTCTTCCTCAGTCAAGAAGACACATTGTAAAGTCCAAAAGCATAGTTTTATTAATGCATAGAAAAGAAAAAATAAGATAGCTAAGCAAAATCCATTGTGATGAACTTGTCCAGTTCAGCCATGAAAGATTACATCTTCAACAATCCCAAAAGCATAGGATCCCAACTTGTTGTTGTTGAAAGTTAAAAAGTAGTTACAGATCCATGTTTCCAGATCTAGGAGTTACATTATAAAAGCAGTATAAACATACTAGAAGCCATCTCCTAACTCCATGGTTAAAACCACTGCCAGACAGTCACACACTCAGATCTTGAATTATAAACATTCTTAAACACAGTATTCTCTAGGCCCTTCCCATACTCCACCTTCTGGGTGTTAACCTTATGTTGATTGGATAAAGTCTGTATGATGTATATTAACCCAGCCTCTTGCTGTCCATCATCCACCACGTGACTATTTTCTCAAGACCTAATGATGTTTACCTTTGATATCTCTTGCTTCCTATAACAAAATCTGTGTCTATGAGTTGTAACTTTGGGAAAGTATACGTTTATAGGGGGAAGCAGACGAGCGGCACGGGGCCGCCCCAGGAAGCTGCGCCGCAGGGCCGAGGTATCCGCACACCTCGGCTCCGCAGCACAGCTTCGCCGCCCCTGGAAGGAGCGCTAAAATAGTGCTCCTTCCACAAGTTGCCGAAGGTGCACCGCAAAAGGCTGCCGGCACACCTTCGGTGACTCTTCCGCCGCAGCGTGTGTGGACGCTGCGGCGGAGAGGCATCCTCGGAGCACCGGACGTGTGGAGTGTCCAGCGCTCCGATGATGTCTTCAGGAAGGGGTTGGGGCACCCACCGTGTGGCTGCCTCTCCCCTTCCTTGTCCTGCAAATGGCACTTTGCACCGTCTGCTTCCCCAGTACGTCTTCTTGGCCATCTGGTGTTAGATTCACTTTGTTTTTCTAGATGTTGTTCTCATGAGGAAAATTCCACACACACATCTCTACATTTCACCTTTGACTGTATAACCCATCCATATTCTAACAGTATTTTAGGTACTTTCATTTTTATTCTCTCAAGTATGGCATACATTAACTCGTGTCAACACAGGTTTGCTGCCCTCATGCTATATATGTGTAGGAAAGACAGTATTGACAAGGAACTATCATTTCTATGTTATTTATAGTCCCAATATGAGATCAAAGGCAGCTCATAATATCAGTTAAAATATGGAAAATACAATTAAAACAACAAATGTAACAACAAATTAAAGCAACAACAAATAAGCAATCATGTTTCAAAACTTTTATTTAAAACACTTTAGAAAGGCAGTTGAAACAGAGTAATATTGAAGAAAATACAGCACACCCCAATTAAAAGATTATCTGCAACTGCAAAAAAACCAGGCCAAAAGAGCAGAGGGGGAACCAGCCAAACCTGCATGGGAGGCTTCTCTACTATAAATATAATAATCAGATATTATGAACCAACTAAGGCAAAGTACAACAGCCAATCTTTGAATTCTAGTACAGATGTAGACCATAGTTGTTATTAACTGTATATAGAAGTAACATTTCTTTTCTGATATATATATATATATATATATATATATATATGGGATGCAATAGAGTTTCTCAGGATGTTATCCCCTTTTAGGAAGGTCTGAAGACTAGACCTGTAAGAGGCAGATTCCTCTGCATTGTTTATACAGATATGCATAGCATCTCTAACACATTCTCCTAAGAACAATTTTCCAAAATAAAAGGAAAACAACAAAAAATTGTTGGAAGATGTTTGCATTCTCTTTCCCCCTCTTTAGATAGATAGGGATTTCTTTCATGCAGACTCCTCTCTCTCTCTCTCTCTCTCTCCTTCTCTCTCTCCCATTCAAATTAACCATGTGATTTAGGTCACTCCCCCTTTAGGATTAACACATTCTCTCTCAAGATTTTCATCTGAATTGCATGTTTTCAATCTTCCCCCCTCTCCCAAGTATCTTTGGAAAGATGGTGAGATGAGGATTTCTTTTTATCTAAACTATTCACTGGCTAGATTAGGATATAACCTTTATGTATAGCCATTAGTAAACTTTTAACTACAAGCTATATGTTTGCTGTTTTTTGAGTCAGTCTCAGTTCTTAGGGAAGCATGGGGGGAAACAGACAGGGAGGAAAGAGTGGCTTGAAGCTGCCCTTTCAGAAGATGGATTGGGGCTGCAGCAACCATACACCGCAGTCCCAATCTACCTTGAACCTGGCCCAAAATGGAGCAGGAAAGATCTGCTCCTTTTTGAGCCATGGAAAAGCTGCCTTTAGTGGTTGCACCATGACCCCATAGCAACTTCAAGATGCTCCGGTGGTGTGCAGTGTCTAAACGCCATGCAACCAGAACATCTTGAAGCTGCCCACATCTGGGCAGTTACCTAACTTCCAAGCAGCTTCATGGCATCATCAGAGCATGTAGTATGTAAACACTGCCCTCTGATAGTTCTCTGGAGATATCTTTTAAAGGTCATCTGTTCTGTCCCGTAGTTAAACAAGACCACATTTCTGCTATTCTGCTGATCTAAAGCTAGACCCTAACAGGCTTGGCCTTGACATTTTTGATATTTTAATATTTTTGTTTCCTTACTAAAGGCTGAACCCTACAAAATTAAAGTTATATTTGTTTCTTTGTTGTATCTAAATATATATTTAGGATTTCTTAACTTGGATCCAACTGGAGGAAAGAGTTTCAGTTAGAGTAGCTATAAAATTTGACATTCATCATCATCTTGGTCAGAAAGAAAAGAAAAGAGAAGTGACAGCAAGGAGGCTCTGTGTGACCACAGTGATTTGGGATTTGTTGAGGTCACACAGGGGGGAAGCAGGGGGTGGCACGGGGCCGCCCCAGGAAGCTGCGCCACGGGGCCGAGGTATCCGCACACTTCGGCCCCGTGGCGCAGCTTTGCCGCCCCTGGAAGGAATGCTAAAATAGCGCTCCTTCCACAAATCGCCGAAGGTGCACCACAAAAGGCTGCCGGCGCACCTTCGGCGACTCTTCCGCTGCAGCGTGTACGGACGCTGCAGTGGGAGGCCATCCTCGGAGCGCCGGCCGTGTGGAGGGTCGGCTGCTCCAAGGACGTTTTGGGGAAGGGGTTGGGGCACCCAGCATGTGGCTGCCTCTCCCCTTCCTTGCTCTGAAGATGGCGCTTTGCACCATTTGCTTAGCCCCATAGTCACTCTGGATGGTTCAAATGGGATGCACTGATGTTGGACTCGGCCGTGGGAAGTCTTGCAATGGATGACCACAAGTCAGAACTAGTCAGAATTCACAGTGACAGGGTGTCCCCATGCATTCTATCTAGTCCACTGAACAAAGAAATTTGGGGTGCTTAAATAGGCCAAAACTGGCCTGAGGCAAAGATACACCAAAGGGGCCAAATCTGCATCAGAAAGGATCACTTGAGATGGTGCTTCAAAGGTGGGAAAGAAGTTGTAAATTAACCCTCTCTGGCTTAGGAGCAAAAACAGCCTGCTCATAAATTATCCCAGCCTTCCTATCTCAGAGGTGTGAGTGTTCCCTTGATTGCAGCTCCCAAACTTATCTGATTTTTTTCTTCCCTTATACATGGTCTCTTGTCTTTGGGCTCATGGCTACCTTGCCTATGTGACCGGGTAGGATAAGCTCCATGGCTACTTGCAGTCAGAGTACATTCAGAGCCATAGACGGGACACACACACTCACACACCAAACTTAGGAAGACATTCATTATTCATAACAGATCCTGGTGTTTCAACCTGAACACCCAGTAGCCCCACTTTCATGCTCTTCATTGTGCTTACAGGGTTATACACTGCCTTCTGTCTCAGTTGCTAAGAATCTTGGAGTCCTGCTGGAATTGCAAAGGCATGTAACTTCCACCTTTTTAATATCTGTAGGAACTTTAGGTTTTTGACAGTTAAGACTGCCCATTTGCTTGTCTAGGCTTTGGTTATTTCTTGCCTAGACTATTATAATAGCCTACTGGCAGTTTTACCCTCCTGCTGTTTCATTCTTCTGGTTTTAATTGAGAACTGTATTGTTCAGTTTGTTTTAAATTTCCCTAAATACTAACATGTATTTTTTCCTTGTAGATCCCTCAACTGGTTATCAGTTCAGATTAAGGCTTTTGGTGCTGGTATTAAGGCCCTGTACTTTAACCTCCCTCAGTATCTGACATCTTGGCTAGCATAGTATCTACCATCTAAGAATGTGAGGTCTACAGGCAAAGGATTGTTGTTGTTGTTATTGTTGTTGTTGTTAAATTTGTAGTTAAAATATTTGAGACAGGACTACTGGGAAAGATCTCTTCCCACAATCCAGAGATCACCACAGAGTTTATAATATTGTGCTAGATGGACCAATGATGTGAGTCAATATAATAGGGGTGAACAATTCTGATATGTCTGGTGACCAATATTTTTTCCACTTGCTAGCATCTGCCTCTGGGCACAATTGATCTGGAAATTAACATTTATACATTATTTATGTATACATACCAGCATATTACTATTCCTAGAGAGGTCAAAGTACATCCTCTACAGCATGGGGACATTGAGGAGGCTGAATTGGGACCTAGGGGATTTATGCAATCTGTGTGCCACATTTTGTCCACCACTGTAGTAGAAATGAAATCTCTTTATTCATTTTCTTTTTACTTTATACAGCAATAAATAGGCTGCTGCCACACTGCAGAATTAATACAGTTTGACACCACTGCCATGCTCCCATACTATGGAATTTTGCTGTTTGTAGTTTGTTGTGGCACCAGAGCTCTCTGATAGAGAAGGCTAGAGAAGGCTAAATATCTCTGAATACCTCAAATCCTAGAATTCCACAGCATTGAGCTATGGTAGTTAAAGTGGTGTCAAATTGCATTAATTCTTCAGTGTAGAACAATATATAGGAGACTTGGAATGCCAGATGTGGTACATAAAACTGTAAGAAAAGGAAAGGGATGGGGAGTATTTTCCCACATAAGCCTGTTGAATTAGAGCAATCAAACAGTATATAAAACCAAACTAGTATATAGACTAGCATGAAATAGTTGGGAAATTCAGATGACTATACAATTACTTTTTACAGTCACTACATTCAGGTAATTCATGATGAACTGAATTGACTAAAGGACAATCCAACCATCCTTGACTTTGATTCCATTGTGTCAAGAATAAATGTTCCATCCTTTCTAATTGATTTAGCAGTTCCTAAAAGGGTTTTAAGGGACATAGTAGACAGGAACTCCACCACTGTGGAACACTGACTCAAGACCTCAGTTCCACCCATCAAACACTCCCAGCAACAGTTTCCTCATTATCAGTGATGGGGCCTGAAAGCATAGAAGATAAGGCACATTTGGATTCAATTCCCCTCTGGAGCCACAGGAATTTTTCCCAATCTATGATATGCCAGCCTCATACTATTATTTAAGATAAGATAAGGTGGTGGAGAGTCTTTCTACTTCCTTCTCAGGATGGACTAGGATGAGAGATTTTAGGGTTTCCAAGTCATGTTCTGCTGGAGAATCCACACAGACATGACTTCAATGAGAGAATTCCATGAAATTATCACCTGTACAACTGTAACAAATGTCATCAAATTTCAGCTGCTTGTCATGTACAGTCTGGATGTGACTGAATAGTATTTTATAGTTTAAAGAAGAGCCGCTAATAATTTTTCTATATCCACAGTAAGAAATTTGTGGAGAAAAAGACTTATTTAAATTAGGATTTATTCAAATGCTACAGCTACATCTAGAATGAATTAATTGGTAGTTTGATGCACCTAGAAACAAAGGTATTTCAGCAGTGCCAGGCAAATTCCTTTCCCACATTATTATCTCCTGAAGCACCAGGAGGCCTTTTCATACCTCTCATGTCCCCATCAAAGTTTCTATTTCTAATTAGTTCAATTAATCAACTCCTTATCCCTATTTATACGAAGGTAGCTGGGAACAAGAAGCATTTCAAAATTATTGTTGAATTTACTGGGAAAATAAACACACATGTTAAAGACAACCTTTCACTCACTCATATGCACAAGAACTCAGGAATAAAGGGATTCGCTGTGGATATAGACAAGAAGCCTTCTAGTGGGTGATAACTACCTGAACTAGGCTGCTCCTATGATGAATTGATGTCTTGTAGACTCAAGCCACATGAAACGGGACAGGGGAGAAGTGGTTGAGGGTCGGAGCTAAGTCAAAATTCAGAGTGACGTGAGGGACACCAGAATTTCAAACTAGCACACTAAACAAAGGGATTTTTGATCTTTAAATAGACCTGGTCTAAGACTAACATGATGGTTGTTACTGTACTACAAAGGGTTCTCAGATCTCCATAAAAATTACTTTGATATAGATAGATTGGGAGACGTATTGATGGTCTTCTCTCTGAACCTTGCCAGAAGACATCCTGTGGCTGTAAATCACCTTAATCTCCTATGTAAGGTGTGAATCTTCAGTCTTTGCAACTTCCCAAACTAGATGCTTTGATATGCCAATGTGCTGTGCCTACGTGCCATTGAGTATTGCTGCAATGAAGTTATGGCAAGCCCTCACAGAAGTCCCTACTTCTGCTCCTCTCAGTGTTGCTTGCCAGTGGGAGGGGATAAGCCATATCATCCTGCAGTGTATCATTCAACAACACAGACCCCCCTGACATGGGATGGCAGACTAGCTTTTAAGGTTATTTCAGGATCTTTTGTAGTCATGGCAATAGTCCCACAACCACAAATGAGAGTACAAAGCATTTACATCTTAATTCTAACATAAATCTAACCTAACTCTAACTTAAGTCAACTCTACATCTAACTAAGGACATTGTAACTGGCTAACAGGATGCCAGCCATCCATGATTGTCCATTTTATTTTGATAGTAATTGAATCATTCTCATAGTTATCTAATTTTCACTCAAATTCATGGTGACATTTTCATAGGTTTGGGCTTGGTTAAAACTAATCTAAATTAAATGCCATTTTATCTGGTGCAAGAATGTTAAGATCCTATTTAGAAGAAGAAAATCTACTGTTCAATCCACCTCCAGAGGCAGAAAACTAGGGGTTGGGGATTTTCTTCTATTACTACTTTTAATATCTTTTAAAGCCCATTATTACTTTCATTTGCATGTTGATTACATGACTGATATTTCAACACCAAAAATTCATGAGATGACACTCTAAAGCAGGGGTAGGCAACCTTTCCCCTTTAAGGGCCGAGGGACTTCAGCTCCCAGAAGCCTCAGTCATGTTGGCCAATAGTCCCATGTTGGCCGATAGCTCCTAGGATTCTGGGAGTCGAAGTCCCTCGGCCCTTAAAGGGGAAAGGTTGCCTAAAGGTTCAGTGTGCATGACATTACACTTTCCTGCAATCACATTGAGAGCCTTTCCCTATATCACACAATGTGGCTTGTTTGTTCTATAATATCTATTAGATTTTAATAATTATTACCAGATGTAAAACCAAAAATGCCATCTGTTTAATAATGTGATAAAGGACAATACAGGAAAAGAATGTCTTTCTTTCTTTTTTTCAGATGAAGTTCTAGGATTTAATTCAAAATGGTTTCCATTACAAATCCTAATAAGTTGCTGATTAGTTAAATAATACTTTTAATGTAAAATTAATATAATTGGAAATAGAGAGCAGTTTATAAGTACAGCAGAAGCAAGTGATAAAGCATTCCTTGGAATATGTATTACTGCAGAAATGTGATTACATTTTTAGTTTTTTCCCTCATATACACAAATATACATAAGCATGAAACTAGCATTCTTCAATGCATGCATTTTTTTTAAAAAAGGGAGAGTATTCAAACATGTTACTGCACCATCACAGTTGAAGCCATCCACCCTGAGTGCACTTAAAGGATCAGCTTTATAATTTTCATCCTGCTGAATTGTTATACTACATACCATTGATTCTGAACACATTTATCTTCAAACAAATGAGTTTAAAATAATCTCTGCTAAAGCCTAAATCCAGCTACTTTGATTTAATTGGGTTGTGAATCTGGAGTTCATCCTAGAGATTTCTACTGTACAAAACTGGCTTAAAATCAGATACATCAATTGAAGCAATTGAGTTTGGACTGTGCTAACTGTATATATGGAAAACTCATGCTTCTTGAGCTGAAACAACTATATAAACATTTCTTTGTTTTTATATCCCATACCCTTTTCCAAAGCCTAACAATTAGCAGACACACCAACATTTAATAAATCTTTGAATTAGATTCACTGGTTAGACATCTGTAGATAATGCTAAGGAGGTTTGCAGTATGCCTGGACTTTATTATTCATGCTCCTGGAAGCATCAAGGAATGCTGAGAGTCATGGGGGCTGAATCCAAAGTAACACTTTTGGAATGGAAGTCCCCACTAGCACAGTTGGGATCCAGAATCATAAAACTGGAAAAGAGCATAAGGGACATCCAGTCCAACCAGCTGCCATTCAGGAAAACATAATCAAAGCACTAACATGTCCATCCAACCTCTGTTTAAAAACCTCCAAAGAAGGAGACTCCACTACACTCCAAGGCAATGTGTTCCACTATTGAAACATTCTTACCATCAGAAAGTTCTTCTATCTCTTTTCCTGTACTTTGAATCCATTATTATATATCCTAGTATCTGGAGCAGCAGAAAACCAGCTTCCTGAATTGTCAAAATAACCTCCTATCAAATATTTAAACATAGCTATCATGTCACCTCTTAACCTTCTCTTCTCCAGGCTAAATATACCCAGCTCCTTAAGCCTCTTCTCATAGAGCATGGTTTCCAGGCCTTTTACTGTTTTAGTTATCCTTCTCTTATATTTTCCAGCTTATCAATATCCTTCTTGAGTTGTGGTGCCCTGAACTGATGACTCATGCACTGTTGTCAAACTAGGTGTCACCCATTCTGTTACCCATAGTGCTATCAAAAATATAAACTCCATGAATGACCTCCAGACGAACTCTGGCAGTGGACATAGAAGCAAAAGTCCTCCACGCCCAAGGCATGGGCCAACCACTCTTAATCCTCAATGTATACATAGCCCCCAGATAGTCTAGGAGAGTTGCAGATGGAATTATCTGATGAAATCATCCAAACTATCAGAAGAGGTAATGTCTGTATTGTGCCAACTGATCACACACACACCCAGGATATTGGCCCTTCTGATCACACAATATAACCTTATACAGCCAGGTGTCCTCCCTGCAATTATCACCTTTTGCCTCAGGACCAGTTTGGCCCTATAAAAACCCCAGATTTTGGCCAGTCAGTGTGCTATCTTCCTGGTCTAAATGACTCCATGTCACTCTGACCTCTGAAGCTAGTCACCGGCATTTCTGCTCAAACCCACACTGTGGAGCAGACTTGTCCCCATATCCACTCTTCCCATCAGGACCCCAAAGGTGAGCCTAGTCTATTGGTGAGTATTTCCCTAGTGAAGCCTGTATTCTATCCCCATGCTAACCTCTATTTTTCCTGAGCCTGTATGAGTGTGTGAGCGCATGTTATGTTGTGACTTTGCCTTATAATAAAACTACATTCATTGAAAGTATCTGTCTCAGCCCCATTTCTGGGACCTCCCTGGTCTTCTCAGTATACACATTGGGAAGACGGTTCTGCAGGGCATAGTAGCCAGCCCATCTCGCAATATTGGGCTAAACATAAATTCCCCTTAAAAAGGCCCTTGGCTACAATTCCTATATTTATTTATTTATTTCATTTTTTTCTGTCTAAGTATAGTACAGTCTGCCCTTTGTATCCATGGGGGATCCGTTATGGAACCCCCCCCCCCATGGATATGAAAAAATATGGGACCTTGAGTTCCATTGTCTTAATGGCCAATGTGACACACACTCTCACTGAAAGCAGCAGGGCTTGCTGTCCACAAATGTTTAAATCCGTGGATGGCAAGCCTGTGGAATATCAAGAGCTCACTTTACTTTACATTTATCCATGCTGAAATTAATTTTGTTATTTTTCATTCTGATCCTATCCCCTGGAGTAATGCCTATCCCTCCTAATTTGGTGTTATCTACAAATTTCATAAGCATATTCTCTATTCCATCGTCTAAGTCATTGATAAAGATGTTAAATGATACTGTGCCAAGGAGAGAACTCTGTGACATGCTACCAGTCACTTCTCTTCAGGATAAGGAGGAGTCATTGTTGAGTCCCCTTGGGTTCAGTCAGTTAACCAATTACAAATCCACCTCTAACCCACATTTTACTTGTTTGCAAGAATATCATGGTGGACATTGTTAAAGGCCTTACTGAACTCAAGATACATGACATCCACAGCATTCCCTTTATCTACCAAGCTTTAACTCTATCAAAAAAAGAAGAGTTAAGATTAGTCCGTCATTGCTTGTTTTTGAGAAAGCCATGTTAGTGATCATAGCATTCATTTCTAAGTGCCCACAGACTGTCTGTTTCATGTTCTGCTTCAGAATATTTGCTGGTATTGTTATCAAGCTGACTGGGTGGTAAGTATTTCGGTCCTCTTTTTTCCTCATTTTTGAAGATGGAGAACACATTTGCTCTTCTCCAGTCTACTGGGACTTCTCCTGTTCTCCAGGAGTTCTCAGAAATTGGTGCCAGTGGTTCTGAGATTACTTTTGCCAGTTCCTTTCATATCTGTGGATGTAGTTAATCTGGACTTGAATTTGAATTCTTTTTGAGAAACTCTTTTTATCTATCCTGAGCAGCATTTTCCTTACTGCATCATCTGCTCCATTTTCCCCAGGTTGAGCACTGTTTTCCTTTTCAGGGAAGATTGAGGCAAAAAAGGCGTTGAGTAGTTCTGCCTTTTCTCTATCCCTTGTTCACAATTCTCCATCTTATTCACACAGTGGTCCTGCCATTTCTTTGTTCTTCTTTTTGCTATGAACATAACCAAAAAAGTTATTTTTATTGTTTTTAACCTTTCTAGCAAGCCTGAGCTCATTCTGCACTTTCGCTTTTCTGACTTTCTCACTACACATGCTAGCTATTTGTTCGAACTGGTGACTTCCCTCTTTTTCCATTTTTTGTTCATGGCCCTTTCAAGCTCAGTTGAAAGTTCCCCACCACCATTTCCTTGTCCTTTTGTGTCTTGTCATTTTAGATTGTAAGCCTGAGGGCAGGGAAATGTCTAATTAACCATTTGTAAGCCTTTTGACTGAAGAGTGGGGTATAAATACTCCAAATAAATAAATAAATAAATAAAGTTATTTAAACATCGATCCTGTTTGGTTTTTTTTAGAAATTTCTCATTCCCCTACCCTTTATTGAAACTGCCAGTTGTTCATCTCCACTATTTTTTTCCTCCCTGCTTGATTTATATCCCTCAACTGGGAGGAGAAATAGTGTCATGGGCCAAAAGGAATTGGTAATAGTAAGTGGGCTTGCTGAGTTTTATCAGCCTCTCTGTTACATTACTGATTTTTGTCATACGAAGACAGCACACCTCTCAAGACATCCTGTCAGGCCTGCAGACCACCACTTCTGTTCCTTTCAGCAAGAAGTTCCTTCTGAGTACATTTTGGGCAGTACATCACTGCACAAATAGTTGCAGAAAGCATTTTCATGCATAGTTGCTTTGCAAAATCACTCACACAGTGGAAAAATGTACTGTATCCCACTCCTTCTGCTAACTCTGAAAAGATGCACCACTAGTACAATGGGTTCTGTGTTAGCACAAGGATATCATTGGTTAAAAAAGATGAAATTACTTTTTGTGCTGTTATACATGGTTACAGATGCAAAATGGGAGCAGGTGAGTTGAGAGGGTTGAAGCCCTCCATAATCCCTTGATGGGCTAATGGTCCTCCACAGTTGCCCAATCCTGACATAGAAGGTACACTAGCAATGGCATAGATGTGAAGAAGTGAAACAGAGGGAAGGGAGCAAGGGTGTTGATGGCTAGAGGCATAATGAAAAAGTAACAAAAATTATGAATAACATAGTGGTCATTATAAAGGATTCTCCGCCTTCAAACTAACATTAACAAGTTACTTGGGGGTTTAACCAGTTACAAGACAGATTCTTATTCAAAAGTAACTAATAAACTCTGGTGAAGACTCCCAAGAAATCTCAATATATTTATATATTGCCCATTGGTTTCAGATTCCTCTTGCTACTACAGTCAATTTCCTTTTCAGTAGAGTGCCTCTAGATGAAAGTGGTATGAGTATATTGTTATGAGTCTATTGTACATGCTGGCTTTTTCAATCTTGCTTCCCCAAAGCCATGCCAATTAAAGGATATTATTTAAGACATTTTCCAGACAATATTAATGGCCAGCTTAGCATGGCCAAGTAAACACATTGAAGGATTCATCTGTCTTCCAATTCAATGGTGAGATCTCACTAGAGAAACAGCATGGGATGGCACACTGCCCTTGTTTAAGAAAGCAATAAACAGTCCTTGGCAGGCAAAATGGCAGGCTTCCATGACCTTTTCAGGCTCACAGTGATAAGAAGGGTCTTCTGTCAGGTCTTTCCACTATCAATCCACCATTTGTAATTTTGCAAGCCTGTTTCAGTAGATTTTTCACATTGTATGTACTTTGTCCTTTAGTACATATAGAGATTTCTTTAATTGTTGTCTCCTGTAGAATCAAACTAAGGCAGATATCAATAAAAGGAAGACATACTCGGGAGTTGTCATGTTGGCATACAGCACGGTACAATAACACATAAAATTCATGAAACAGTGATACCTCTACCTAACAAAGGGGGCTGTGGCCCCACAAAGGCTAGATGGCCATCTTTCAGGTGTACTTTGATTGTGCATTCCTGCATGGCAGGGGCTGGACTTGATAGTCCTTGAGGTTTCTTCCAACTCCAGGATTCTAAGATTCAATAAACACCTTGAGAAAATGCAAACCTGGGACTAACATTATCATTTTATTATTTTATTTCTCCTGTATGATTCTTAATACCATTACCTTATGAATAAGCCAGTGAAGCTTAGAAAGCTTGCATTATGTGTTTTGGTTAGTCGTATAAAAGTATCACTGTTTTGTGGATTTTGGATATCAATAAAAAAGGCAGTTTGTGACTATAGTCCTATTGTCAAAATTGTGAGAGCTGCTGTAATGAGTTTGGACAATGTTAAAGAAAGAACAAGCAACATTCTGAACAAGCATCATTCTGAATGGTGAGTTGCTGGCCCAAGCTCTTTTTCTAAAACAAAAAGGATGTGTTTGTGCAGTTACACTAACTGTTTACACACACACACACACACACACACACACACACACACACATACTTTGGGAATGACCAGCTCACTATCAGCATTTGTACCTGGACAAGAGGAAGAGTTTTAATTTTCAAGTATGTATTTCAACAATAATTGTGTCCTCTTAGGACACACCTTTGACTTATCCAATTTAGCGTTTACTGTTTACTGAACTGTTTACTGTTTACTGTTTACTGAAATCTACTGTTGCCATGGAGGAGGGTTGCCGAGAGTGCATACACCACACACTCAACTGGAAGAAAGACCATAACTTTATTATTAACAGCTTACAGGTAGGGTTGGTCCGAAAACACATGAGGTCTGGATCTGGCATCGAGTAATCCCTGACTTGATTGATGACCAATTATGCTTGGTCATGTCCAAGCCTTGGGATGACAAAGGGGGTAACTGGTTACTCATCCATTTGCAACTCAGGAAACTGGTTTATCTCTAGCTAGCACCTTTATCCTTTGTCACTGGGGGCCACTGTGCCAGTGTTGCCCCCTCAATGGCAACACTGCATGCACCTAGCACTCCTCATTGAACTCCTGATACAATGCTCTGCAGCACCATAAACCAACACCCACAAGATCCAAGTCCTATGCCACCGCCACAGAAGGCTGGCCCCAATCTAGGGCTGCCTTGTGCCAACCCTAGCCAGTTGTATCCCCTTAAGAGAAACATACACACACATCCATTTCCGGATGGATGTAGCCCACATATGCCCCTGATTTCCACCTGCTCAATCTTCTTATAGTGTCTACTGGCAATCCACAACCTGCCATTATAGTAGCTGCCCCAATGTGAAATTGGAGCTGACCATAGTGGATTGGAGCTGACCATAGTCTGGGGGCGGAGATCCAGGTTGTGTGGGGGCAGGGAAGGTATGGCGGCAACAGAGTCAACAAATGTTACAAAAGAAGGAGGGATCGATGCCTAATATCTATCCCTCCTTCAGTTGACTCTGTTTCCCGGGATAACTTGGAGAGCGTGCCAACCATTCCACTGACCCTTAACCTGCTCCTTTGCAATGCCAGGTCGGTTAAAAACAAAACCCACATCATCCATGACCTCTTAGTGGATGAGGCTGCCGACCTGGCATGCTTCACTGAGACCTGGCTGGGGGATGCCAGCTCCGCGACCTGGGCGCAGGCCCTCTCAGCCGGGTACTCAGTGAGCGGGTGAGGGAAAGTAGGGGGGGTGGCATAGCCTTGGTTTATAGGAACACCTTAACCCTGATCAGGAAGCCTATCCGGAAAACGACGCACATCGAGTGTATGTACCTTAGCCTGAAGACCAGGGATAGTTTGGGGATTCTGTTGGTATACCGGCCACCCCGTTGCTTAACAGACTTCCTGACCGAGCTGACCGCCCTGGTTTCTGAGTTGCTGTTGGAGTCGCCCAGGCTTTTGGTTCTGGGCGACTTCAACATCCCACTCGAAACCAGTTTGCAAGATCTAACTGGCGCGGCTCGGGAGTTCATGGATACCATGACAAACATGGGCCTATCCCAGTTGGTCAACGGGCCCACACATTGTGCTGGTCATACCCTCGATGCGGTCTTTAGTACGGAGCAGGAATATCCGTGGGCAGAAATTAAAAATACCACTGCCCTGTCATGGACGGATCACTTTCTGATCAGAGCTGAACTAAAGGCTACTGTTCACCCTCCCGGGGGTGGTGGACCCATTAGAACGGTCCGCCCTCGAAGGCTAATGGAACCAATTGGCTTCCAGAAAGCCTTAGAGGGTTTAATGGTTGGCAACGCCGGTGATTCTGTCGAAGCCCTGGTGGACACTTGGAACATCGATCTCACCAGGGCTATTGACACAATCACTCCCAAGTGTCCTTTCCAGCCCGCTTCGAATCGTAAGCCCTGGTACACCGAGGAGCTTAGGAGGATGAAGCGAGCTGGACAATGACTAGAGTGCGAATGGCGTAAGTCTCGTCTCTCATCCGACAGAAGTCGCCTTAGGAAGCATCTTGATTCCTATAGGGAGGCTTTGCGTGCAGCACGGAAATCTTTCTGTTCTGCATGCATTGCGTCTGCAGAGTCCCGCCCGGCAGAGCTGTTTAGGGTGGTGGGGGAGTTGACGAAGGTTCCACCTGCGCCAAACCCCCTACTCAACCCGACGACAGCCTGCTGCGAGGCCTTTAATATTCACTTTGCAGATAAAATCTCTCGGATAAGAGCCAACTTGGATGCCATTGTTTTGGCAGAGTCCGTAAATGAGGCTTCCAGGAACTCCATTGATGGCACTTTACTGGATCAATTACAACCTGTGAGTACTGATGACGTGGACAAGCTACTTGGAATGGTGAGGAAGACGACTTGCCCCCTCGATCCCTGTCCATCTTGGCTGGTCGTCCAGGGGGGGGATGCGTTGAGGGTGTTCCTTCGGGACACGATCAACGCATCATTCAGGGAAGGCAAGGTACCATCTTGTTTAAAGGAGGCGGCAGTTCGGCCACTCCTGAAGAAGCCTTCCCTGGATCCCCTGGATAGAAACAACTATAGACCAGTCTCCTTGCTCCCGTTTTTGAGCAAGGTCATCGAGAGGGCAGTTGCTTCCCAACTCCAAGCAGTCTTGGATGAAACCGATTATCTCGACCCATTTCAAACCGGCTTCAGGACAGGATTTGGGGTTGAGACTGCCATGGTTGCTCTGACCGATGACCTCTGCCTGAGTATCGACAGGGGTAGTGTGACCCTGTTGGTGCTCTTGGATCTCTCAGCAGCCTTTGACACCATAGATCATGCCATCCTTTTAGATCGCCTGAGAGAACTGGGAATTGGAGGCACTGCTTTGCAATGGTTCCGTTCCTTCCTCTCGGGCAGATCTCAAAGGGTGAGGCTCGGGGACAGTTGCTCATCTAAAATCGAGCTTAATTGTGGTGTCCCTCAGGGCGCCATCCTGTCCCCGATGTTGTTTAATATTTACATGAAGCCACTGGGGGAGATCATTCGGAGGCATGGAGCTCGGTGTCTTCAGTACGCTGACGACACCCAGATATACCTCTCCATGACCAGATCATCGTCTCAGACTTCGGATGGTGTCTCACCTCTTAATGACTGTCTCAGAGCGGTAATGGGTTGGATGAGGGAAAACAGGTTGAAGCTGAATCCAGACAAAACAGAGGTACTTACAGTCACAGGCCCAAAGCCAGATCTGGGAATACAGTCTCCAGTCCTGGATGGAGTCACACTCTCCTCTAAGGACTGTGTTCGCAGCTTGGGGGTGCTCTTAGATTCATCGCTTCACATGACTAGTCAGGTGAGTGCGGTGGTCAAGAGCGCCTGCTATCAGCTTCGGCTGATACGCCAACTGCGCCCTTATCTGGACATGAGGGATCTGGAAACTGTAGTGCACACCCTGGTAAGCTCACGTTTGGATTACTGCAATGCTCTCTACATGGGGCTACCCTTGTGCCTAATCTGGAAACTTCAATTGGTACAAAACATGGCAGCCAGGCTAATTACAGGATCATCTAGGAGGGAGCACATAACACCGGTGCTTAAATCCCTCCACTGGCTGCTGATTAGTTTCCGGGCGCAGTACACGGTGTTGGTTTTGACCTTTAAAGCCCTACATGGCTTGGGTCCATCTTATCTTAGGGACCGCCTCTCCCGGTATGATCCCCCCACACCCTGCGGTCCTCTGGGAGGAATCTGTTACAGCCAATAAGAACTAGGCTGTCCCAGACCTCCCAGAGGGCCTTCTCCGCAACCGCTCCCAGGCTATGGAACAGCCTGCCGGATGAGATCCGTCTTATTACTACTCTTGCTGCTTTTAAGAAAGCAGTAAAGACGAATCTCTTTCAGCAGGCCTTCCCTGAATAGTGTTTAGCTGGGAGATGAGTTTTTAGAGTTTTTAGAATTGTTCCACTGATTCTGTTTATTTTTATTTTTTAACTATGTGGCATTTTTAATCTGATTGCAGTTTAATCTTATTTTAAGGGGATGGGAGGGTGGGATTATGAGATGGGGGAATGACTTTTAACTCTGTTCTGTTTTTTAATCTTGTTGTACCCCGCCCCAATTGCCACGCAGAGGGGCGGGTTATAAATAAAAATTATTATTATTATTATTATTATTATTAAATGAGTAAACCCCAAAATCTTGCAGTATTAGTCCCTCATGCTGCAATGCCTTACAAAGCACTGACACCACCTAGAAACATCTTAGTGGAGAGCTGTGAGGTGGATATAGTGGCAGGCCTTCCTGACCCCCACTGTGATCTGAGCCAGCCTACAGTAGAAAGCCCTGCCCAAAAAGACAACACTGCAAGCAAAATTGAGGTGACCTAGGATGGCCTGGATGTCTCTGAGGGTGGCCTTCTGGGCAAGGATGATCTTTGAGTGAACGGACAACAGCTTATTATCTAGCAGTTGTGAGACCCTGGTCACTGAATCCAATTAGATTCCCAGGTAAGTGAGTGATATGGACAGGCCCTCCATTTTGTTGGCTGCCAAGGGGACATCCAGTTTGGCGGCCAAAGTTTGGAATGTGGACAGCAGCTTGGCGCAACCATCACCAATGGCATAGCCAATGAAAAGGAAATCATCAAGGTAGTAAGTGACCAGAGGAGAGGTGGCCCTCTTCTTGACTTCCCAATCCAGGAAGGTGCTGAATGACTCAAGCCGCACAGCTGACAGAACAACTTATGGGCATGGCCTTGTCGAAATACCATTGCCCCTCAAATTTGAAGCCTAGGAGGCAGAAATCATCAGGGTGAACTGGGAACAGCTGGAATGCTGACTGGATATCACAGTTTACAAGAGAGCTCCCCACCCACAAGAGTGGACGAATCTGACAGCATGGTTGAAAGAGGTGTAGCGGACTGAGAAAAGCTCTGGTGGGATGGCATTGTTGACTGATGACCCCGTAGAGTAGGACAGGTGGTGAATAAGGCAGAATTCTCCCAGGGCCTTTTGGGGTACCACCCCAAGGGAGGACACTCTTAGGTTGGGCCTGGGAGCAAGGCCAAAGGGCCAGCAACCCTGCCAGCTTCACATTCCTCCAGGATCTTGGCCTTGAGGACCTGAGGCATGTCCTGAGCAGATTTCAGGTTCCAACATCATAAACCACTCAAGGGCCTATTGTTGGGATCCTGAAACCATGCATGAAGCCCTCTGCCAAAAAAGTGGTTGCTTGTTTGAAGAGGTAGCTGTGTAGAAGTGATATCAGGGCCTCAGAGTGCATGTGGGTGGGAGTGAGGTTGAAGCAAGACTGTGCAGCTGTGAAAATATCACTTTGGGCCCCCCAACTTTTCAGCGTTGAAGCTGGTGGCTCCATCCTTTTCCCCAGAGTCTGCCACGGTGGCATATCCTAACCAAAAGGGCTGGTGGGAACCTGATGGTCAGGAATATGCCAGCTTGGCGTGCAGCCCATGCATAGCTCACAGCAGTGCTCGAACTTGCACTGGGCCTGCACACATATGACCATGTTGAATTCCCAACACATAAGCCTGTGGGAGTCATTCTTGCCCACCCACCTGGCAGGACTATTGGTTTTCAACCTGGCACGTGGGCTGAGCTCAACCAGCCAAATGTCACTGTCAATGATTTCCCACCTGTTTGTGTCACTCTAGGATGCCCGCTGGCGAAAGGCAGTGTCATAAACAATGACTGCAGCCTCTCCCCCAATGGACCTGGCTTTCCAAACATTGCCCATGTGATTGGTCAAGTGCCTGGCCCGCTCAGGGTATGGCATGGCAACCACTTCCATGAACAGCCTAAAACCTTCAACCCAATTGATGAACATGTGCTCCACCGATTGGGCCCTGAACCCTTTCTTGGACTTTTTTGTTGGAGGTGATGGCCCCAGCCTCCTCCCTCATGGGTTTCAGCAGGGTGAAAAACATCCACATAATATCCCCATAGGATCTGGACTTCCGGTTAGGATGGCGTCGGCTTGAGTGGGATTTTAGGACGCCTCCTGAAGTCCCATTTGCAAATCGCGGCAGGGGTGCTCTTTTTGTTCAGAAAAGAGCACAGAAGTGTCTCTTAAGTATAGGGGACCCAGATGCGGTTCTACTAAGGCCTGGATCCTGCCAGGGACAACAGAAAAAGACATCCAAAGTTGTCCGGTAAGGAGCGGAGGGGGCCGAAGAACAAGTTGTGGCCGCTTTTGTGCCGCCATCTTTGATGGCTCACAGATGCCACCAACTAATTAAAATTGCAACTAAGTTTGGAGACAATATTAAAAACATTTACTTGGCTACAGCTTAAGACTTTTTACATTTAAACTCATCTGACGTAAGATATAGGTTATTAAAGGATTGTATATTGTATACTGACAAGTTGGCTGGTTGCTGATTAAAGGAGCTATATAATAAACAAAGGGCAGATTTTGGAAAGTGCGTTAGAATTAAATTAGAAGAGAAGAACGGAGGATCAGGAGTTAAAGAAGGGAAGAAGGAAGAAGCGGAAATTTATGTAGGCTGGAGGCATAGCATTTGGGGAAAGTAAGAAGGAGGTGGGGAGAAGCGGCAAGCTATAGTCCGGAGCCAGAGTCAAAGTTGCAGGAGAAGGGGAAAGGAAGAGAGATGAGGAGCCAAGGAGAGAAGCCGCAGTGTGAAGGAGGAGGACTAGCGCAAAAGCAGGAGAGGCGAAGATGAGATAGCAGCGGCCAGTGCTCGGTTTGGTGGAGAGGAAGAGCTGAAGAGCTGAAGAAGCGATAGAGGATAAGACTGATGCAAGACGGAGTGAAGGCAGGGCGAGGCGAATACTGCGCTGGCTCCCCGCCACTTTTTCGCAAGCGGAGAGAAGCGGCGAGGATATAAGTCAGTGGGCGAAGATCAGCGCAGGATGGAGTAAAGGCAGGAAGAGGTGAAGACCATGTTGATCCACTGCCACCTCTTCATAAGTGGACTCTGCGGCTAGAAGTGACAAGGACTGAAGCGGAGTGGAGACAAGGATCTGTGTAGGACGGTGCGAAGGCAGAAGATAGAAGCAACGGAGGACGGCACGAAGGTAGAGGATAGAAGCAGCGAAGGACAGAGCGAAGGCAGAAGATAGAGTCAGCAGAGGACCTACATAGAGGAAGAAGAGGCAAAACCAGTGCAAGACGGAGGACAGAAGTGGGGACCAGCTCGGAGAGGAGAGGTGAAGCCAGAGGATAGAATCGGTGCAGATAGAAGGGCTGACCGGTGCAGGACAGAGCTGAAGAGGTTGGAGAGGTGAGAGCAGAGTGAGAGGTGGAAGAAATTGGTGATCAGCTCTGAATATATATCTGCTGGCAGTGTGAGTGATTTTATTTTTTACTGGGATCTTCCTTTCCGCTTTTTTTTTCTTTTTTTTTTTTTTTTAAGAGCACTCGGAGGGCGGGTTTTTGGGGCCGGAAGAAGAAGTAGACAAGAAGTCATTGTTGCTGGGTTTGTTTGTTTTTTCACCACTTTGAAGAGAGAATACAGAAGAAGATCAGACAATTTGGTTTTGAGAAAGACGACCTCTGCTGGTGGGAAGAATTAAAGTGAGAAACTATTTTGGAATATTTGGTTACTGTTTAAATTTTTAAAGTGATATATAGTTACAGTTAATGTAAAATAATTTATTGAGAATAACTTTTTTTCTTAACTCTTCTATCTAATTTTTTTGTGGGATCTCTGGTTTTAGACCAGGTTATAGATCTATTATAATTCACTTGAAATGGTATATTGAAATAATTACACTATTAACTTTGACTTTTTTCAAATTAACTATTGAATGAAATTTTGGATAAAATACGATAATTGTTTTCTTTTGGTGATTGTTGTTTATATGTTAAAGAGTATAAATATTTTTTTAACAGATATATTGTATAAAAATAAGTTTTACTGTAAATTGATTTGAATAAGTTAAATTGTATCCAGGTGATATACATATATATATATATATATATATATATATATATATATATAAAAGGAAAAAAAAGGAGATATCAATGCAGCGTAGACAACAAGCAACAAAAATGCAACAACAGCAACAGATACAGAGAAGGGGATCGATAGACCAAACAAAACACAAGATTTTAACTCAGTAATTTTGGATGAACTTTGTCAGATTCGCCAAGAGATGAAAAAAGATAAGGAGGAATTGAAACAAGACATAGAAAATATGAAAGGTGAGCTAAGACATTTAAGTCAAGAGATGAAAAGAGATAAAGATGAACTTAGACAAAATATGGAAAGCCTGAAAGGGGAAATAAAAAGAGAGATGAGATCAGACCTTAATGAAATAAAAGAATCAGTTAGAACTATGTCTACAGATGTAAAGGTTGTGAAATCCAAGGTTACTGAGTTAGAGAAGAAAAATATGGAGTTAGAAGACAAACTAAATACGGAAATGGCAAAACGGAAGGATATACAGGATGAGAAATTAATGTGGGAATATAAAATGAGAGAGAGATGTTTGAAGATCAGGGGAGCTCCTGAATCAGATGATGAAAATCTGATGGAAATATTGATCATAGCACTCTCAGAATTTACTGGTAAAGACAGACAAATTATGGAACTGGAAATCGATAAGGCCTTCCGAATCAGCTCATGGATTGCGACACAGAAAAAGCTACTGAGAGACATTGTTGTGTACTTTGTTCTTACACAGATGAAAGAAACAATTTTACAACGGCATTTTCAAAAACAATCATCTATTGCAGGAACAGAGGTGCAGTTGATGAAGGACATACCAGGTCAAATTTTGAAAAAAAGGAAGGATTATAGTCCCCTAACAATGCAACTACAAGAATGTGGAATTAATTATAGATGGGAGACACCGGAGGGACTCTTCTTCAGATATAAACAAAAAAGAGTTAAAATTAATTCTCCCTCTGCAGCTCAAGAATTTTTAGAAATATTGAAAAAGGATCTGGAACAAGAGCAAGAAAAGAAAGATAGATTTTTCAAAAAATTGACTGAAATTATATCAGAATATGATTACGAAAATATCATTCTACTAGGCAATTGGAATGGGGTCATAGATCCCTTATTGGACAGAAAATTGGAAAAACAAATTTAAAAAAGGCAAGGGAAATTACCAATTTTTTTTTTAAATGATAGAGACATTATCGCTGCTGGACATTTGGAGAATCAAATATAGTAATATAAAGAACTATACTTTTTATTCTGATAGGCATAAATCTTGGTCTCGGATCGACATGTTTTTTGTATCAACCTCGCTTGTTCCAAAAATCCACAAAATGGACATCATGTCTAGAATAACCTCGGACCATAACCCTATAACATTGGAAATTAAAATAAGGAAAAAATAATTTAGTTGGAGAATAAACAAATTGCTTTTAAGAGAAGAAGAGATTATAAAAGAAGCGGAAACAAGTTTAAATCATTTTTTTCTTGAGAACTTAAATAAGGAGGTGAAAACGCAAATGGTATGGGATACCTCAAAAGCAGTTATGAGAGGCTTCTTTATTCAAAAAGGCACACAAAAGAAGAAAAAGAAAGGTCTCAAAATGGAGCAAATATTGAATGGAATTAAAGGTAAAGAACAACAATTAAAGAAGAAACCAGAAGATAGTCACCTGAAGCTTGAGATTCAAATTTTACAAAAACAAATTTCTATAATGATGGTTGAAGAGATGGAAAAGAAAATCAAATTCACCAGACAGAGATTTTTTGAGTGTGCAAATAAACCTGGAAAATGGTTGGCGTGGAAGCTGAGGAAAAACCGACAAAGGAATATGATATGGAAAATTAAAGAGGGGTCTGAGATAATATCAGAACAAACTAAATTGAAGAAATTATTTCACAGGTATTTTAAAGATCTATTTACAAAAAGAGACATGAATAATGAGGAAAGAGAGAAATATATGGAAACTTAATTAAAAAAATAACAGAAGAACAAAGATCAGATTTGAACAAAAAAATTACAATGATGGAGGTTGTAAATGCAATACAGAGATTGAAAATGGTAAAGCGCCCAGTCCAGATGGGTATACGGCATTATAAGACTTTTGTAAATCAACTTGATAATCCATTACAGATGACGATGAATGATATACTCAATGGAGAGATACCAGAGTCATGGCGATTATCATATATCTCTTTGATCCCAAAAGAAGAAAAGGAAATTCAGGAAATGAGGAACTATAGGCCAATTGCATTACTTAATGTGGACTATAAAATATTTGCAATGATACTAGCTGACAGACTGAAAAAAATCCTGTGTACTTGGATAGATAAAGATCAACGGGCTTCCTTCCAAACAGACACATGAAAGAAAATATAAGAAATATAATTGACATTATTGAATTGCATAATAAAAGACCAGATAAAAAAGCAGCTTTGATATTTTTAGATGCCGAAAAGGCTTTTGATAATGTTAATTGGGACTTTATGATGGAAATTTTGAAAAAAAACAGAAGTTGGAGAAAACATGATAAGATGGATCGAAGAAATATATAAAAAACAAGAGACTAAAATATTGGTAAATGGTGAACAGACAGCTAAATGTCAAATTGAGAAAGGTACTTGACAAGGATGTCCACTATCTTCCTTGCTTTTTATAATGACTTTAGAACCATTATTAGAAAATATCAGAACAAATGAATCTATAACTGGAATAAAGACTAGTAAATATGAATATAAAGTGAGGCCTTATGCGGATGATCTGGTAATAACAATATCTAACCCAGTTGAAAGCATACAGTCGCTAATTGAGACAATAGAAGAATATGGAAAGTATGCTGGTTTCAAAATTAACGTCAGGAAAACTAATATGTTGTTACTGAACCTGAATAAGACTGAATCGGAAATGCTCCAACGGATATCAAAGTTTGAAGAACAGAAAAAAATAAAATATTTAGGAATATACTTAACCACAAAAAATTCAGAGCTGTTCAAGAATAATTATGAAAAGGTTTGGTAGGAAATTTGATCTGATCTACAAAGATGGTTAAAGATGAATTTGACTTGGTCTGGAAGGATCTATTCAATAAAGATGAATATTACCTCAAAGATGATGTTTCTTTTTCAAATGCTCCCTATTATAACTAATGATAAACCATTTAAAGATTGGGAGAAAGACTTAATCAAATTTATTTGGAACAACAAAAAAATCAAGAATAAAGTTGAAGATTCTTCAAGATGATAAAGAAAGGGGAGGTATGAATATTCCAAATTTAAAATTATATCATCATGCTGCTTGTTTGGAATGGATAAAAGAATGGGTCAATATTATAGATGAAAAAACGCTGCAATTAGAAGATCCTGACTTACCATTTGGATGGCATGCATATCTGATTTATGATAAAGAAAAGGTGAATAGAGATTTCAACAATCATATAATTCGAAAACCTCTGTTGAAAGTATGGCAAAAATACAAATATACGTTTCTGAAGAAAATTCCCAGTTGGACTTCCGTTAATGAGGCTTTCTATAGAAGGGAGAGAATGAAAGATGAGAGATGGATGACTTATAATGACTTATTAATCTGGGATGCAGAGAGACCAAGAATGAAAACGATGGAAGAATTAACTAAAGAAGGTTATAAATGTAATAGGTATTTATACAGACAAATTAATGAAAGATTTAAAATGGACTATAAAAACGTACAAATACAAAAAGAGGAGCTAGAATTTGAAAAACTTCTAACACAAGAAACCCAGCATGTTATCTCAAAATTATACAAATTATTATTGAAAGTATAGATGGAGCCTGAAACAGTCAAAGAATATATGATAAGTTGGGCACAAGATGTTAAAAGACCAATTATGATGGAAGAATGGGAGAAAAAGTGGAATAAAAGGTTACAATATACGGTAAGGTATGAGGTGAAAGAAAATTATTTAAAATCTCAATATAGATGGTAACTAACTCCTGAGAAAATATCCCCACTCCTCACTATCCCACTCCTCACCCTTTTGGACCTCCTGGCACTGGCCTTTTTGACTTTCTCTTGGCAGCGCATTTATGCTTCCATCCCTTTCACCTGCCAGTCTCAACTGAGGCAACAGGATTCACATTGGCCTCGGAAGGGGTGGTGGTGGAGCTGTCACTGGACATAGATGAACTGCTGGACAAAGTACTGGAGCTGCTGGGAGAGGTGTCCCAAACATTCTTCCCCACTGTGACGCTCGACCTCATTCACCCACACTGTCAACTAGGGAGGATGGAGACAGCAGCCTGGGAGTAAGCAGCGCAGGGGTGGGTGTCATGTTAACCCTTCCAACCTGCTCAATGAATGCCGTTATGGTCCATGTTAAGCCTGCAATGGCATCCTCCGTGGGCCCTGCAGGGGGCACAAGGCTGACCAAGACCCCTGGTGAGGCTGAAGCCTGGGGCCAAGTCTGCCCAGGATCTCCTGGGCTGACCTGCCTGGCCTTTCATGGAAGGATGGGCAGGCACTGCCATCTGTTGACCCCTTTGGAGGCATTATTGGGATGGGGTCTAAAGCTCAAAGGCAGGGGGGCAGGAGATAGTGCTGCTCCCTGTTGCTTATTCAGGCCCAGCTGGGGCTGTCTGCAGCCTTCCCCCCTGCTGCTGGGGCTGTCCATGGTTTTCCCTTCACCACTGGGGCTGTCTGCTGTCCACAGCCTTTGCACCGCTGCTGGGCCTGTCCCCTTCCTTCCTGGCTCTCTTCTCCCCCAAGAGAGAGCCAATCAAAATGGCTCCAATATCCATCACCACATGGCCTTAAATAGGCCTATCAGCCAATTGGATTGCTGAAGGCCCAGAGGTTGCTGCCTCTTCTGGCCTCCCGGCCAATCCGCTCCCCCCCTTTCCAGCCATACACCAATAAAGTGGCACTTGTGGCCCCAGAGCATGCCAGGAATTGTAGTCCCAGAGCTGGGGCCAGAAGTACCGCCCCATCCATCCGACCGGTCAATGAAAGCCCCATCCACCCTGGTGCATTGGCCGCTGGGACGCAACCATCTGGGGACACGCACGCCGGCTCCCGGCTTCCTCCCTAGTGGCAACCAGGCCAGCCCGGTGAATTGGGCGGCCTCCTTTTTAGGCAATGTTCACCACATATGTAACCAATCTCTTATTCTGCCACAATCTCTCCAGCATTATTTTGACACATCCTTAATGAACTGTATGCAATTTAAGTGGATAGTAGTATCATTTATGAATAATTTTTTGTATATTTTCTCTGGATTGGCTTGATATTGATTTATAAGGTGGTGCTGGTATCGAACCTGTACCCCATTGTTTCTCTGATACTTCTGTTCTTACATCTGACTGAGATATGCTTCATTCTTTTGGATTTTTCAGACCTTTTTTCCTGTAATATTTGTTATAATCTTGAAGTTTCCCCTGTTGTTTTATTTATATTTTACACCCCAAAATGTGGAGCTTTGGAGGATCCTTCTTCCTAGTTGAAAAATAGTTATTGATACTTTAAGATGTGAATTTCAAGATGTTTCCAGAAACAATAACACAATATTCAAAGACATAGCTGTATTAGTTTGTTTCAAAATAGAAAAAGAAAAGAAATCTTGTAATACCTTAAAGACTGAGAAAAAAACATTTCCAGCATAAGCTTTCATGGACTCCGATATATTTCCAAAGATGAAGTGTGCAATTGATGAAGTGGTTGGAGTCCTTAAAAAGCTATGCTAGATATATATTTTCTCAGTCTCTTAAAAATCACACAGTATTTCCATTTTCATTAGACTCAGGAATGCCAGTGTTCATTTTGTATCCATCATATCAACCTTTACAGAAAGAGCATTATGCAGGGTATTTAAAGAACAGTGTTCTGAAAGAGTTAGAAGATACCTCTTGTATTAGAAGTGAAAGCAATGAGAACAGAACAGGTAAACCAGTTGGAGAAATTACAACACTAGGGCAAAGGGCTATTTTGACCCTACTAATGATTTTAGGGTCAAAAGAGCAGTGGAAGGGTGGTCGAGAGAATCCCTTGTCACAAAGGACTCTAGTAGGCCGATAACTGGACCTGTCCTTCTTAAATTATGGGACCAATTGGCTCAAATATGTTATTCACCTGGGGAAGAGGCTTTATTTAAAGCAGTATTTGCTACAGCATTTTTTGCTGCCTTGAGGATTAGCAAAATTGTGCCTGGATCTCATAATGATAAATCCGGCAGGGCATTATTGATTTCTGATATTGGTTTAACTGAATAGGGGATTCAAATTCACATTAGGCAATCCAAGACTGATCAGTTTGCAAAAGGTCAGACTATTTTCTTGGCCAAGGCGCAACAGGGTCAAATTTGCCCAGTGGTTGCGATGGGAAACTATCTGAAAATCAAGCCTAATGTGGCTAGATATTTGTTTATTCGCTTGTCTGGCTTGCCCTTAACTCAATTCCAATTTAGGGCTGTGTTAAAAGAGGCAGTAAGGAAGGGTGAGTTGCCTCAAGGAAGTTTTTCTTTGCACTCTTTCCGTATAGGAGCTGCGACAGCTGCGGCCACTCATGGTTTGAGTGAAGCCGAAATTTGCATAATTGGCAGGTGGCGTTCATACGCATTTAAATCATATGTCAGGCGATCGGGTAATGGGACTCCTGATAAGCCATGTTAACCTGTTGTTTGTTTCAGTTGGCTTTCTAGGTGGAGACATCTGGATAGTGGAACACAGCCTGTTTTTTTGGGCTGAACGCTACTGTTGGAGCATTGTTATGATAATACCTTGGGCCTAGTCAATTTTGGATGTACGGTCTGGTTTGGTCAAAGGGGAATGATGTGGCCAGCTCTCCTGCCTACGCTGATAGAGTTGCAATGCTCGCGTCCTCGACCCCGAGTGGTGGTAGTGCATCTGGGGGTGAATGACCTGGTACGAGTTCCATGCTTGCAATTGGCCAAGCAGATGGTCAAGGATTTGAAGGAATTACAAAGGATCTTCCCTGCTGCTGTCATCATTTGGACTAAGCTTGTGCCCAGGCATTGGTGGCCTGGAGCACAGAAGGACTCTGCTGTTAACAATGCCTGGTGTTGGCTCAATCACTATGTGGCTAAACACATTACTAAATTGGGAATGTCCTTGGTAGAGCACGGAATTAAACTTGATCAGCCGCAGCTGTACAGGGCAGATGGGGTTCACTCACCTTCCAAAATTCCCTATTTCCATTTCTGTTCCACAGAATCTCTATTTTTGCATTTACCTTCGTTGCCTGCTGGCACATTGCATTTGTACGTGTGCCTACGTATCCTGAATTAAAAGGTTTTCTTGTCAGCAGAACTCCAAAGAGGGAAGGAAATATGGCTCTCTGTGTGTCTTTAGAAAACAGATGCCTTTGAAGCCACCACGATTTTTGACAAGGCTTTAAGATGTCAAAGGACTACAAATACACAAAGATTTTCAAATTGTGCTTTACCTTATTTTCAACACACTTAGATCTTCATTAGGGTAGAAACTGATTACTTAGCAACCTCTTTTTCTTTTAAAAAAATGCAGTGTACTAATAAGAATGCCAGCAGCACTCCTGTATATCAAATTCAATAGTTCAAGTAACTACCAAGGGGGAAGAAATATGAATCTCATCAAAAATCTATCAGAAATCATATAATTCTTCTTTCCTTGTTAAATTTCTTTAACCATATTGAAAAGAGAAAGGGTCAATGTCCATTTGATCATATTGAATATGAGTGTGCATACCAAGCTCAAAATACATCCATGCTAACCAATGTTAAAGGCTATATATATATATACATATACATACATCCTTTCCATTTTAAATAAATAGGTTAGGGGTTCAAACTAGATTTAATAGATATTTGTTTGCATTTTAAAATGCAGCCAAATCCATTTTAGTAGTACACTGACTCCCTGTTAAGTCCTGGGGATCTCCCTGAAGCCCCCAGGGTAGATGGATGGGTCTCATCCACTTTCAAGGATAGCCCTCTTTTTCTCAACTTTAAGTCAGGTCCATTCTGTAACCCCATCCCCAGTGTTAACTTTTATGCACTCCCCCCCCAAAAAAAAATTGTACATGCTATGCAAACACATCAATTCATTGCCTAAAGTATGTTTGTATGATATATATATATATATATATATATATATATATATACATATATATACACACACAAATCCATGTACTTTATTAGATGTGATCCTACAATGTGTGGGAGTTTGCCCCAGTATGCATCTCTGTCCAGTCTGCACCCATACTTAGTGTGAGTGTGAATTGAGAGCTTCTGTATGAAGATGAAAACAAAGATGAAAAAGAAACCAACAAAGCCAATGTCTTACCATCCCTACTTTCAACTCATCTAAGACATCAACTCACGGGTTACTAGTTCAATGTCAGAGAACATGGTTATTTTATGTAGACCAGCTTTCTGCTCATTGTTGCCTTCTTCCAGATATTTTGAATTAGAACTTCCACCAACCCCTGCTAACAGTAACAGTTATAGATCAACAATTTGAAACCCAAAACATCCAGAGCACACTAGATTAGAGAAAGATGGTATAGATCAAGACATTAACAGCTTTTTAAATCCTCTATTGAGCTTCCAAACTCTAATCTGTTGCCATCATAGGTTCCCTGACCTATCAAGACACATAAACAAATGTCCACCACAAACAATCATTTGAATCTGTGCTAAGATATGTGCTAAGAGCTGAGCACGGCAGCGGCGGTGCCTGGGCCGTTTGGAGGACTCTGAGGCCCCAACCAGCCCCCTCCATCTCTGGGCTCCCGGGCTCACCTGCGGCAAGTGGGGACAGGCAGATACAAAAACTCCGCCCGGACCATCTTCCCCAGCTGAGCGCGGCAGTGGCAGTGCCTGGGCCGTTTGGAGGACTCTGAGGCCCCAACCAGCCCCCTCCATCTCTGGGCTCCCGGGCTCACCTGCGGCGAGCGGGGAGAGGCGGATACAAAAACTCCGCCTGGACCATCTTCCCCAGCTGAGCGCGGCAGCGGCGGTGCCTGGGCCGTTTGGAGGACTCTGAGGCCCCAACCAGGACTCTGAGGCCCCAACCAACCCCCTCCATCTTTGGGCTCCCGGGCTCACCTGCGGAGGACTGTTTTACTATCTGCAGTCCTTGAAACATTATAATAATAAGAAATTTTTATATCTAAAATTTTGTATATTTTTTATTATTGTTATTGATTTTATTATTGTTATTGATTCTGTGTAATATGTTGGGGGACAGGTGGGTGGGTAAGTTCTGGGGGTGGGGGTGGGAATTGTTGTAATCTGTTTTGCCATTTGTTTTGGGGGGTGGGGGAGGGTAGGAGGGATGGGATCTGTATTGATTTTATTTGTTTGATGTTTTGAATTTTGTATACATATTATTGTTGTTCACTGCCTAGATTGGCTTGCCAGAGGGGCGGTATAGAAATAAACCGTATTATTATTATTATTATTATTATTATTAAGATATCTTTTGCTGCTAATTCAAAAAGAAAGAAAGAAAGAAAGAAAGAAAGAAAGAAAAGAAAAGAGTGGATAAGAAAAAATGAATGAATGTGCTATCTTGAGTCCTCAAAATGGGCCCTTAGATTTTTCACAGCTAGCCATATGCTGGAAATAGGATTTCCAGCTCAACCTCAGTATTCATGCTTTCAATTTTATTGTGTTAAAAAAAAGAGGAAAAAAATCACCTTGATGTTGTGAAGAACCTGCTTTGACAACATACAATGAGTCTAAAGTACTAGTTTCCTTGTAACAGACTGCCTTCTCAAATAGAATGAGAATCAATTGTCCCTTCAGAGAGTTATTTTAGTACTTGCCACCCTTCAAAAGCAACTATAAAGCAAAAGCAGCTGATGTTTCTGACACTTGGATACCAACTTAACTTGCACTTAATGTTGAGTATTTTATTCCTAATTTAGTAGGTATACGCATACTGACTGATTACTGACAGAAAAATAAAGCCAGTGTCTTTTCACATTTTTTTTTAAAAAAAACTGAACACTGTTGTTCATTTGTTTCTGATAATAAGAACTAAGGACATAAATGACTATGGACATTTATTAAACCAATTTTATAGATAAATCAGACAGTCCTTTTGAAAAGTTCACTCATCCTGACTGCAGTTATTGTTTTCATCCAATTCAATGACACCAATATTCAGTTATTCATTATTCAGTTATTCAGTTATTGTTTTCATCTGATTCAATGACACCAATATGCTGGAAGATCCCTCACCCTGATATAAACATTGCTTTGAACAGATTCTGTTTCAAAACTCCAGTTAATGTTACATTTGAGGGCATGGTTTTGTTTTGTTTAACTTTTATTATCTATATACACATGAACAAACACAAATATTTTGACTGTTAAGTCAGCAAGATCATGAAATTCAGCATCTCTAGGACTTGCATAAAGTGAGGATTTTGTGTATTAAATATATTGATGCCATCACTCTCAGTAATACACTGCTGATAACTATGACTGCCTCTTGTGCAATCCTGAGGTTTGTAGCTTAGGGAGAAGCATTTACAGTTTTCAGCCAGAGTGCTCTTAGGCCTCATCAAACTAAAAATCCAGAATTCCATAGGAGGCAGTCATAGCAGTTAAAGTAGAATAAAGTAGAATAACAGTCTAATATGTTAAGAGTATGAGTAATGTCCTGATTAGAGTAGTAAACTAGTATTGGAAGGAATAATATTCAAATCTCCACTCATCTTTGAAGCTCACTTGTGAACTGTAGGCTAAGCAATCCTAAGCAATCATTGACCTAAAGCAGGGGTAGGCAACCTTTCCCCTTTAAGGGCCGAGGGACTTCAGCTCCCAGAATCCCAGGAGCTTTTGGCCAACATGGGACTATTGGCCAACATGGCTGAGGCTTCTGGGAGCTGAAGTCCCTCTGGCCCTTAAAGGGGAAAAGTTGCCTACCTCTGACCTAAAGCATTCATTCTTCTAAGGATTAAAAAAGGCTGGTGATGGAATAGATTCAAATAAATATGTGGACTGGACTATGAATTTCACAACAGCCACTGGGTTTCATGTGGATCTTTGTATCCATGGTGGCATGGAGAAAAATCAGCTTGGGTAAATCAAAAACCTAGGGGTGTAATGGGCTGAAAAAATGATATGAATGACCATGGGGTGAAGGAATGGGTTTGTCAACTGAAAAGACACTCCATCATCCTCCACAAAACATATCCCACACAGATCAGGGAGGAGGGGAGAGGTACATGCAAGGGAGGTTTGTGTGGACAGACTTGATACATGCAGCTGGTTGTCATGCAAGGAACATGGTCAATAGGGCACACAGACAAACATTACTCCAGGAGCACCCCCCCCCAATCATGCCAGGAAGTGGTGTGCAGGTCTTATGCATACCTGCACACCTGCACAGAAGAGGTCACAAAAGCCTCTTTCTTGCAAACTGCTGTGCATGCTGACAGCAAGTGTACATCCAACAGAATGCATTTATTGTCATAACAGAGGACAGTTGCTAGGGTGCATGTGAAGGGTTACAATTAGGGTTAGTGTTAGGGTTCTAATATTCAAGTGCACCTGCGTGAGTGCATCCACACCTGGAAGCATAGGGCACTTTAAATTAAAGTTTGCATCATAGAGCGCATGCTCTGGATCACTGAGTCAATTTCCACTGCACATGCGACTGTGCATTTATACAGCCATTTGCTGGTGCATCAGTGTTGCTGCATATGTACACACATGTGAACATGCACATCTTCACCAAAGGAGCAGAAAAAAGCAGCTCCTTTTTGGAGCAGCATTTCTTGACATACGGCAGCTAGAGGGCGCTTTCCTGGAGACTATTAGGTGTGTGTCATCTATAGGCTACGCCTACAAGTCACCCTCAAAGCACCCCTTTTTGCCCCTCTGCATAGCCCATTAGTAGTTAATAATGCCTAGAGTAGAAGTGAGCAAGTGTCTTGAGACCAGGAGCCAATTTCCCACTCCCAATTCCCTCAGGACACTATCCGCACAGCATGCAAAATACTGTTGGCAAGAATGCAAGGGGGGAGAATGAGGATATAAAAATAAGAATTCTGCCCTTTCTTGAAATTTTCTTTCAAATTTCTTTGAAGAAATTTCAAATTTCCTCCGCAAATTTCTTTCATTGCAAAAAGTGAGAGATTAAAAATCATTCATATATAGAATGCTTACATGTGCTATGTTCTGATTCCTTTGATAATTTTGCTTCTCCCTTATCTTTTGGTGTCTAAGGGGGGTTGCAGACTGCCAGAAATAGTGTGAATTCAGTCCATTTTTAGGGTTAGGGTTAGAGTTAGGGAACCATGGGAACTGTATTTTATTGTGGCATCAGAGTTGTCTGACAGAAAAGGCTCAATGTCTCAGAAAAATAACAGTTCCCATGATTCCCTAGCACTAACCCTAACCCTAAAAGTGGACTGAATTCACACTATTTCTGGCAGTCTGCAACCCCCCTAAGTTGTATTTCTAAATACTCAACTGAAGTCTTAGGTTACTGCAATACTAGAAATTTGGGGACTTGAAGCACTCCACTAGTTCCTCAAAGACCCCTGAACCCTCACATTTAAAAGGAAAACAAAACCCTGCAGATTTTCAGGCAACATTTTGGGCCATTTGTGCCTTAGAATTGTGCCTATAACCCTCCTCAATGCATAATTCTATCCCAATATGTTTTATTTATTTATTTAGAGGCAATGTCCCCCTTCTCATACCTATACCCTCATGCTTTTCCTTCCCTCTTCTCTTCCAAAATGGAGAGCACAAGTTGCATCATTTCTGTTTCCATTTTGGAAAGAAAACTCTAGAAAAACTAGAGCATTTGAAGGGGTGGGGTTATGGAGTACCTTTGCAAGGTTGGGGTGGGATTTTCCATATATCTGTGCATTGGGGGAGTGCCTAGGAAATTTTCTGGAAATCATTCTAGATTTTTTATTTTTTAAATAAACACCCTCAGGCTTTTGGAATGAATAACTTTAGATTCATTCCATCAGCCATTTTTCTGAAAGTAAGCATTGTATACATACATACTTTGCATGTATGGGGATGCAGTGGCTCAAGTGGTTAAGATGCCGACTCTGTTGATTGCAAGATTGGCAGGTTGGCAGTTCGAGGCCCAGGTGCTGCATGATGGGTGAGCTCCTGTCACTAGTTGCAGCTTCTGCCAACCTAGCAGTTCAAAAGCATGGAAATGCAAGTAGATAAATAGGTACCACTTTGGTGGGAAGGTAAACAGCATTCTGTGCAATCATGCTGGCCATGTGATCATAGAGTAGTCTCTGTCAATGCTGGCTCTTCAGATTAGTAATGGACATGAGCACCGCCCCCTATGGTCAGACACAACTTGAGCACCTTGTCAATGGGAATACTTTTACCTTTGCCTTTATGCATTGTATGCAGAAGGCTTCAAGTGACAAGATAGCCATGTTTAAATATTTGAAAGAATGTCATATTGAAAATGGAGCAAGCTCGTTTTCATCTGCTCCAAAGACTAGGGCATGAACAATAGATTCAAGCTACAGGAAAAGAGATTGCATCTAAGCCTTAGGAAGAACCTCCTGATGGTAAGAACTGTTTGACATTGGAACACACTGCCTCAGAGAGTGGTGGAACCTCCTTCTTTGGAGATTTTTGAAACAGAGGCTTGATGGTCATCTGTCAGACACATTTGGATTATTTTCTTCCTGCATGGCAAGGGGTTAGACTTTTTGGCCCTTGGGGTCTCTTCCAACTCTATGATTCTATGAATCCTGGCATCTCCAGGGAGGCTGAGAAAGACCTCTGTCTAAAATCCTGGAGACATGATAGTGGTCAATATAAACAAGGGTTGGCCATCTTATGCAGGCCTGGGAACCAATGAAGTGGAGGTTCCATCCACTTCATTGTCCCTGTAGAAGCTGTCAGCAAACTAGAAATGTTGTTTTAAAAAGCAAGAAAAGCTTGTTTTAAAGTGGATTTTTTTTAAAAAAAAATCTAGTTTTAGTAGCTCATTCCCATTGGATTTTGGCAACATGCTGCAAAAACCTCTTTAAAATAAGCCCATTCTGCTTGTTTTAATGGGGATTTTGTGATCTACTACCAGCAATCAGTGGTACTATTTGCTGCCAGTTTTGTGTGTGCAGTGTGATTTGGTGGGTCTAGGAACCACACAAAAAAGACTTGCAAGACCACAAGCAGCCCATTCATTTCCCACCTCTGGCATAAATGGTGATCTGACTAAACACAATGCAATGCAGGTCCCTAAGTTCTTAAGAGGCAATATGGCCTTCAATGAACCCTGTCAACTATAATAAACAAGCTTTTTGCCAAGATGGGTCTGATTTTACTCTTTTTATATATATTGGCTCTTTTTCTTTTCAGATGTGGATTGATAACCATGCAAGCTCATGCTGAAATAAATAAGTCTCAAAGGCAATACCAGTTTCTTTCCATCTCCTTTGTCCTTTTTATTGTGTGACAGACCAACATGGCTACCTCTTTGAAAAATACTAATAATGCTTGAAGGCTACAATTCTATAGCATCTTACTTGAGAATAAACTGAACTCATTGGAATTTATTGTTAACTCATTGGAATTTATTGTTAACTGGGATCATGCTATAGTTCCTTTACAGCATATTAGATAATTTTAAAATAATTGTTCAAAAGCATTAAGTTTCTCATCTGGTGATACAGTGATAAATCCTTATTCTTTGGTCATTTCATTGACATCAGTCATGTATTGGAGATTTCCATACTGTGGAGCTTCTCATTTTAAAACATCCTACGATAAAGTATAGAAGCCATCATCCAAACTTAATTTCAGCAAGGAAAGAATCAAATACTCCATTTGTATATCCTGTCTGATCAAACCACACAAAAGGAAAGAACATTCTCATTTAAATTATTCGATAAGGATTGGCCCTGTGGCAAAATGATGTGAAGAGATTAGCTGGAATTGACTTTGTGATGTAAGTTTGTCTAATGAACAGATTATTGAATGGTTTACTGTAGCAGGGGCATTTAGTGTTGAAAATGGATTTACTTTCTAAATTGCTTAGATAAGAGGAAGATGGTGTGTGGGGATGGACCATGCTGCCTTCATATCCAAATCCTGTATACACTGCTATTTTCTGATAGTAGATGATCCAGAGCTGAGATGGGGAAATGCTTAATGCTACAGCAAGAAAATGAAATGAATATATTGTGTTACTAATACAATTCAACCTTGTTCAGCATTTTCACCATGAACCTTTCTTTGAACTCTTTCACACTGGAAGCTTATTGTGAAACTGCTAAACTTTCTTCACTTACTTTTTACACAAAGTCTTCTTCAAATCATTGCCCTTTAATGCTTTCTTCATGCTGTTTCTGGCTTTTTTCTTTGCCAGAATAAATTTGACTCTCTCTCTCTTTCTTTCTTTCTTTTTGATGAAAAGTAGAAAAGCAGTTTCCACCAGGGCTATGCAACCACTTTGGCTGAACACTAAATGACAAAGTAAATCAGAGTGATTTGGATGGGTTTGTATCAGCTCTAACAAGCATGGATTGTCTCAGTCCAGATCTGGAACATCTCAGTCTGAAGCACTTCAGACCTATCCAGCAAATGTCAAAATGGATGAGAAGGAGCTAGTGGATCTTCAACAGGACCATATAAAGAAGCTTGTTTCACTGTCAAACAGCTCTTACCATCATAAAGTTCTTCCTAATGTTTAGGTGGCATTTTTTTCTTGTCTTTTCCTACTGGGTAATGACATATCAATAGAACTGCTACATGCCACAGAGACAGAATCAATCTTAATTCTAACTCAAATCTGCCAGCAAAGATGGGGGGAGGAACAGTGACTCCAAAATTGGAGGCAATCAATATATATTCCTATACACACACAAAAAAAAGAAGACAAAAGAGACTGTAGCAACTACAGGACCATTGTGCTAATTTTCCATAGAAGCAAGGTCATGCTCAAATTTCTCTAGCAAAGACTCCTACCATACATGGAGTGAGAAATCCCACAGATGCAAGCTGGATTCAGGAAAGGAAAAGGCACTAGGGATCACACTGCAAACATAAATGGATAATGGAGCACACCAGAGAATTCCAAAAGAAAATCTACATGTGTTTTATTGATTATAGCAAAGCATTTGACTCCATAGATCACAAAAAGGTGTGGAATGTTCTCAAAGAAATGGGAGTGTCACTACATTTGATTGTTCTGATGCATAACCTGTACTCAGGGCAAGAGGCCGCTGTCAAAACTGAATATGGAGAAACAGAATAGACTAAGGGGGTGTGCAGATGGGTGGCTCTGGATCACTCCAGGAAGTGGTAGATCGGAGCCATGGCTACCCCACACCGTAGCCCCAATCCTTCCTTTTGCTGTCCTGAAAAGAGCAGCAAAATGCCACTCCTTTTAGGGGTAGCAAAAGGCCACTGTAAGAGCTGGCACATGGCTCTTCCTCACCCTTTCTGGCACAACGCATCAGGATGGCATTGGCATGGGGTTGGGGCAGTCGGTGTGCGGCTGCCCCACCCCAACTGTGCCTGCAGGTTGGCCCTTTGGGCTGGTCTGCAGAGGCCCTAAGTTGACTGAGAGCTATATTGTTCAACCTAGAGTGTGAATCTCACAAACACTCTCAGTGCTTATGGGGTGGGATTGAACTAGCTGAAGTTATATAATCAATCTCCTCTAATGTTTCTTCATTTTGTGTTTGTGTGCTCTGTATGTAATAAGCAAGGGACCATAAAAGGAGGGGTTGGGTTGGGAAGGGACTAATTTTGAATTTTATTGTATTCCATGCACTTTAATTGTTGTAACCCACCTGGATTCCTTGTGATTGGGTGGGCTATACATTATTATTATTATTATTATTATTATTATTATTATTATTCACTAAATATAAGGTCTTACAATACATCATCTTGCAGATGATCCATTGTATTATTTCTAGCAGTAAAATCAAACTAGAGCAATCTGCACCATTGCATTGTTATTCCACAAATGAAAACACTCACACTTATACCATAGCATTTAGCACTATTGACCTCCCCCCACCCAAAATAAAAATCCCACAATTCTGCAATCTATGCCGACTCTGTCATATTGTTCTGGAGTAATAAAGATAAGAACAAAAATTAAAATACCCCATCTACCTCTATCTCACAACATGTGGTTTCCTTTTCTGGAGTCATGTTGTCTAGTAATTGTTCACCTAATTCATTTACTGAAGCATGGAAGGTGCAGGCTATAGTATTGTGGCATAATGAAGAGCTCTTCGGGATTAAGATGAGCAATTAACTCAAGTTGTGAGCAACCAGCCAACATGATATTTAACCCTCTCTGAATATCCTGAATCGCTCCAAAACCTAATGAAAATATAGTGAATCTCATCAGCTTCACTTTGTTAATATAAAAAGAAAGAAAGAAAGAAAGAAAGAAAGAAAGAAAGAAAGAAAGAAGAAAAGCAAATGAAAAGCAGAATCACAGCAGGCAAAATTCAATGGGATTCACTGTAAGCAACAGAGAGGCTAATTTACATAGCACATTTGATCAGGAGACTAACAGAAGTGTTGGGTAATTGCCCAGTTACCTGACTTAATTTGGAGAAACCCCAGCAAGTCAAAACTGAGAAACTGATTTTATTGCATTACATATTCCATTTTGCCAGTAAGGAATCATGGTTGAATTATGCACTGTATGTATTCAGGAAACAAACATTTCAGTGCTTGATCTGTTCAATCATGATGGCCAACTCTGGCTCTTTGGCTTAGTAATGGAGATGAGCACTGCCCCCTATGGTCTGACATGACTTGACAACCTTGTCAATGGGGAATACCTTTACTTTTACCTTTAATCACCTTATTACCCAAGTTAATTTGGATAAACCCCAACAGATCATGATTGAGAAGCTGATTTCATCACATTTCATTTCATATTTAGCCAATAAGGCACCAAGTGCTAAACAAGTGGTCTGTATCATCATGGACAAGCCTGTACTGACTTGGGACCACAACTAAATGGTGATATACATGTTTAAGGACCAGGCAGAATACGGGGTAGATCAGAGACTCTTCTCAATTTCTTATATAGTTTGTAAATGCCATTCTTCAGTGCTGTATAGATTCAGCAGTCCTGGCTAATTATTACATCTTTTTCAACTAGCATACTGTTTGGCATTGAAAACCCTGAATACAGTCTTTTCCTTATGTAAAGAGGTATCTTGGGACAATACTTCTTTCAACTTACCTTCCCAACTTGAAATCCTATTTTGAAAGCCCTGCCTAAGACCCACTAGGGCAGGGGTAGGCTACCGTGTGAGACTAGGGAACTCCATTAGCGCTCCCCGGAGATCTTGGAGGGCCACATTCCCATCACATCTCTCCCCACAAAAAAAAAATTGTCCCCCCCTCCCCAAAGCTCCTCAAACACATTTTAGAGGGTGGGGATATTTTTCATTATGTTTAGCTCCCTGCTGCCATATTAAGCCCAGAGAGGCCTTTTTTTAACAACAGGAAATGAGTAGTTTACTTCCTGTTTTTTAAAGGCCAATCCAGGGCCTAAAATGGCTTGAAAGGAACATGGTGAAAGTGCCCCCATGGCACCTATTGGAAAAACAGCAAATGTTTTTAATATCTGGGGTAGCACAAAATGGTTGTTGTGGGTCAGATGCAACCCTTGGGCTGCACTTCACACACTTCTGCATTAGGAGTACTGCAAATCAAATGATATACCAGTAGAACTGTTGCAATCCACATTGACAGAGACAACTCTAGAGCTAACCAACATATGTGAACAGATATGGAAGGAGACACAAGAGACTGCAGCAATTATAGAACCATAGCATTGATCTCCCATACAAGCAAGATCATGCTCAAAATTCTGGAACATAGACTCCAACCACACATAGAGAGAAAAATCCCAGAGGTCCAAGCAGGGTTCAGGAAAAGAAGAGGCACCAAGGATCACATTGCAAATGTACTAATGGCTAATGGAGCATAGCAGAGAATTCCAAAAGAAAATCAGCATGTGCTTTATAGGCTATAACAAGGCCTTTGACTGCATAGATCAGGAAAGGCTATGGAACGTCCTTAAAGACATGGGAGTGCCAACACATCTGATATTTCTAATGAGGAATCTGTACTCAAGACAAGAGGCTACTGTCAGAAAAGAACACGGAGAAACAGAATGATTCCCAATTGGCAAAGGAGTCAGACAAGGCTGCATCCTATCACCCTACCTATTCAACCTATATGCAGAACATATTGTAAGGAAAGCAGATAGAAGAGGGAGGAGTAAAAATGGGAGGAAGAAATATCAACAATCTGAGAAATGCTGATGACACCATAATACTAGCAGAGAACCTCACAGACCTGGAATACCTACTAAGGAAGATCAAAGAAAAAAGTGCAAAGTCAAGCTTAATGTTGAACATAAAGAAAACAAAAATAATGACCACAGAGAACTTATACATATTCAAACACGACAATGAGGAAATAGAAATAATAAAAGAGTTATCATATCTGGGATCAAACATTGATTGGAATGGGGACTGCAGCCAGGAAATCAGAAGAAGATTAAGAATGTGGAGGGCAGCTATGAAAGAACTAGAAAAGATCCTAAAATGAAAAGACATATAACTAAGCACAAAAGTTAGAATCATGCAAGCCATCGTATTCCCTATTACCATGTATGGATGTGAGAGCTGGACAGTCAAGAAAGAAGATAGGAGGAAAATCAAAGCATTTGAGATGTGGTGCTGGAGAAGAGTGCTGAGGATTCCATGGACAGCCAAAAGGACAAGCAAATGGGTCCTAGAGCAGATCAAGCCAGAGTTATCCCTAGAAGCCAAGATGACAAGGCTTAGACTGTTGTATTTTAGACACATCATGAGAAAGCATGAATTGTTGGAAAAGATAATAATGTTAGGAAAGGTGGAGGGAAATAGAAAGAGAGGAAGGCCACATGCTAGATGGATGGACATTATTAAAGCAACCATGAATATGAGTTTGCAGAACCTGGGCAGAGCAGTAGAGGACAGGGAGGTTTGGAGATGTCTCATCCATAGGATTACCATGGGTTGAGATCGACCTGAAGGCAGTTAACAACAACAACAACAATATCAAATGTTATGGCTGCTCTAAGCCCACATAACAGGGGAGGATTGCAAGTAGCCAAAGTAATGCCAAGCCAATCTAGTCACCTTATAATCCTAGTAAGGTTCCACTACATGCATCTTAGAATTTAAATTATCTATCCTACCACTGCAAGGCCTGGCCTGGGTGGGAAGTCATTAAAACTCAAAGACTGTGCACAGTATAGGCATAACCAGGAAGCCATGAACCCCGGTTCAATTGGTTCAGATCTCTTGTTAGTTACCAGCATTCCACATTGTACATTGGCTTTTGGCTCATGGAATGCAGAGGGGGAAAAAGAAAACATATTGTTATGACATTATCACATGAGTTTCAGTCTCATTGAAATCACATTAGTTAAAGAAAATATACTGGTTTGGGAACATTCATTTACTACACATCTCTGAAATAGCTCAAAGTTGCTGCTTCTGGCATGGACAGTCCCTTGTACTCTTCTGCACTCCTCCTTAACCCTGTGTTTCTGCCCTATGCCCAAACCAGCATGCCTTTTGGGTTTTTAATTTTTAATACCATTCCAGAGTTATGCTTATGTAATTTAATTGAAAAGAAAAGAAAAAGAAAATTGTGGGAAAGAAGAACAGTTTGCTTGGGAATATAGAGGGGGAGGGAGGACAGGGGGATAGGATGAAATACTGACACCATGTAACTGCCAATATCAGAACTGCCATGGAAGGGGCATTTCATATCTGTGTCAATGAAAAGAGGCACTCCAACAACCATTCACAGGCACAGCAGTGACAAGAAAGAGATGATACTATGCAATAAATATTTTCAAAAATGCTATTCTCCAACTTTAATTGTGGTTTAAAAGTCTTGTATGTTAATGTTCTAAAACACAAATTGAAATGATATGCTGCTAACTTGGAGATCACAACCTTGAGCTTGCTTAGCCTTTGGTCATTCATTATCATGAAGCACATGGAGAGACATTCCACCAATTATCACCATACTTCATACAACAGCAACTAAGGGTGTCACAGAAGAGATGGATTCAAACTGCCCAGAAGCATCACTAGGAAGGTGCAGGCATGAGGGCTGAACCAAGTGACACTTCAGAGGGGGGTGATCACCCAGTCGGGTGGTTCTTCCCATCCATTTCAATACCATCCTGGCATCCCCCTCTGCCAGCCAGGACTGCAGCTGCCTGGAAGTTTCTTCCAGGTCTGGTAGGGCTGCTGGCTAAGCAAGAAAAATTTTCTGGGTGGCAGTGACAGCCCACTCCCACCAGCAACTGCTACTAGGAAGGGGCTGCCTTTCTGGCCCAGCACGTCTGCTGGCCAGGCAGGAAAGTAAGTCACATCCCTTCCCCACTTGACCAGCAACTCCTCCAGACCTGAAAATACTATGGAGCTGCAGCAGCAGGCAACTGCCACCAGTTGCTGTTGGTGGGGAGGGGCTGCCTTCTGGTTCCAGCTAGTCTGCTGGCTGGTCACCTCTCTTTGTCACTTGGCCAGGAGCTATGCCAGACCCAAAAAAGAGTGTTGAAGGAAGAAGGAAGAAGGAAGAAGGAAGAAGGAAGAAGGAAGAGGGATGTATTAAAAATGATCCTCATTATGTTTGAAATATACCAGGTACATCACTGAAACTGCCACCACAATCCAAGCATCCACCCTCTCTCTCCTCCTGATCCCCATTGTCAATGTCCCAGAGAAGACACCCTCCAACCATTACTGCTGTTCAGTACAGCAATGTAACCACAGTGTTACTATAATGTATAGATGACTATTTTTGCACCATCCCCATCTATGAAGTGTTCTTCACAGCAGTGAGGTATCAGCTTTGCTGCCCATTGAATCGAGAATCCTGTTCCTTGTCCTCCCATTATGTTCAGCTGCTATAAATATGTGGAGATAGTGGGAAAAGTTGAATGGGAGATGTCTAATATTTATAAAAGTTCTGCTTCTTAGTTTGGATCTCACTACATACATCATTAGAAAATTGACTTCATGCTGGAACCCATGCCTATTTATGCTGGGCATGCCATTTGCTGGAGAACATAACCAAACAACCACCACTGGAGTGGGAGCAAAAATTCAACTACATCATAGATCCAAAAGTAAATGATAGGGAAGATTTATCCACTTTGTGTCTACCATATGCATGTCACATTTGCTCTTTCTTCCATCACAGGTCTGCTTCCATTAATGTGATGCATTGAGGATATCACACAGCTTTAACCACTTTCTGTCTTCCAACTAAATGATCAATCGGCCTATCCTTCTGGAATTTTGTACACAAGCTAGACAGCAATAAAAAAGCAGGAAATGAAAAAAGCCCTCTATTCATTAGTGTGATGCATTGAGGTGGCGGCAAAAATTCAGCCATTGAGTTTCTCCAAAACTAAAGAATAGAAAGGATTTAACCACCTTGTGGCTACCATAATCATGGCACAATATGCTTTTACTGTCAATCACAGGACTTCTTCTGTTAATGTGATGCTTTGTAAGAACAGAGAGACTTAACCACTTTCTTTCTCTCAACCCAGGACCAATCAGCCTGTTTTTCCAGAATATGGAAATCAGACCATCCAACAGTGGAAAAGGAGCAAATTGAAATGCTATAGACTACACTCCAGAGAGTATCTGCAGGATTTCAATATTTTTTTTATCCCAATTAATGACCAGAAGATATGTGCCTGCAGAGTTTTAGCAAAGTACCTGTATCATATTCTTTCATGCCACACTGACTTCCAAAACCTTTGAGCCAGACATATATGAAAAAGAGAAGAATACACACACTAAAAAAGCCATCAGGACATATACATGACTTCTAGTTGTTCTTTCATGCAGCTTTAAGAAAGTATTTATATCAAGCTTTCATAACTTAGGACATTATCACACGTGGGCCACAAACCGACAATAAACTGGAAATGACAAATCCTGAAAATAAACCGAAAATAAACCTTGATTCCGCAAGTGGCTTTCACACGTAATTACCTTAATTGCGCAATTAAAGTAAGCTCCCGCTGAAACCGCATTTAACGTTCACACACAAGTGAGAAAATCCCGTACATGTACTAGAAATGATCTTCTAGCACATGCGCACTATGCTCGCCGCGTCTGTCATTTGCCGTGGCTGTCACTCGCCGCGGCTGTCACCCCGATCGGGTGATGTTTCATCTGTCACCATGATCGGCGCCCCAACCCCTTCCCCAGGTCATCCTCGGAGCAGCCGGCCCTTTGCATGGCCGGTGCTCCGGCGCTCCAAGGAGGACCTCCCACCACAGCGTTCACACATGCTGTGGCGGAAGAGTTGCCGAAGGTGTGACGCAGCCTTTTGTGGCGCACCTTCGGCGACTTGTGGAAGGAGCGCCAATTTAGCACTCCTTTCAGGGGTGGCAAAGGTGCGCCGCTGGGCCAAGGTGTGGGGATACCTCGGCCCCGCAGCGCAGCTTCCCAGGGCGGCCCACATCCGCCCGTCCTTCAAGCTGCCAAAGGTGCACCGCAAAAGGCTGCGGCGCACCTTCACCGACTCCTCCGCCGCAGCGTGTGCAAATGCTGTGGCGGGAGGTCCTCCTTGGAGCGCTGGAGCGCCAGCCGTGTGGAGGGCCGGCTGCTTTGAGGACGACCTGGGGAAGGGGTGGGAGCGCTGATCGTGTGGCTGCCCCTCCCCTTCCCTGCCCCCAAGACGGCCCTTTAAGCCGTCTGCTGAGGAGGAAGGAGACCCCGCGGAACCATGGGAAAATGCGGGGAAATGCTTCCAAATACGCATTTGCTTTTCACATTATGGCAAATGTGAAATTATCTTAATTGCGCATTTGCATTTCCTCAAAACAACCGAATTTCAAAAGATCTCCGTTAACACCAGTTTCTGTCCACTTTCTGTCCAGTTTCTATGCGACGTCATGTGAAAACACGAGGCACTAATCCAGTTTCTGTTTGGGTTTTGTGTGGATTAACCAGCAGATTTGCCCCCGTGTGATAACGTCCTTAATAGCTTTTCATACCATACTGATTTTGAAATGTTCAACAATTATTGGTTTCACTTTACGATGAGACTTCAGGAGGTCCAGTAATTTTACATATATAACACACACATACATTCCTATGCAGTTTTATTTCTTAGAGTTCTATCTCAATGCCCCTCATATACACAATTCATAGTATTTTGTGGGTCCTTCTATGTGTATCTTCACATATCTTCATCAGATGGAAAGATGAACATCCCACAAATCCTCAACCAAATTCCTTAGAGAGTACCATACTATACTGTTATTGTGCTATTATTTCACTTTACTGCTATGGCTGTCTCCTGTGGCATTCTGGAGTTTTTAGTTTGATTAGGCCCAAGAGCACTCTGGCTAAGAATTCTAAATGCCCCTCCCTAAACTGCAAATCCCAGGATTCCACAGAAAACAACCATAGCAGTAAAAATGGAATAATAGTGCTTTAAGAAGCCCTGGTGGCACAGTGGTTAAATGCCTGTACTGCAGCCACTCACTCATAAGCCACAAGGTTGCGAGTTCAATACTAGCCAGGGCTCAGGCTTGGCTCAGGCCTGTATCCTTCTGAGGTCACTAAAATGAGTACCCAGCTGTTGTGGGGGCAATGAGCTTACAGTTGTAAACTGCTTAGACACTGCATAGTGCGGTATGAAGCAGTATATAAATGAAGCTGCTTTGCTTTAACAGTATGGTCCATAGTCCTCAGGGGGAAACACTAAATTCCCTTCCCTTCCCCACAGCTACACTCTGCAACCCCACCTCTTTTTTCCAGCTGTTTTCACACTCCAAGATGCAGCAGCTTCTTTGAGCACCTATCCTAGTCCTATCTCACCTACTCCCTTTTCTCACCCTTAACTCCCACCCCACCCATTTCCTCTGCTGTTTCTCTAGCTCTCTCCCAATCTTTTTTTTTGTACCCAGAGAAGCAAAAGCTTCATGAAGTAGTGAAGCACTGCTCTGAAGCACTGACCTCTCTAACTCCTTTTCTTGTAAGTGCCCACCTACTACTGCTCACCCCTATACTTGCAGCTCTCATACCCTTTACAGACTGCCAGAAATAATGCAGCTTGAGACCACTTTAACTGTCTTGGCTCAATGCTAGGGAATCATGGGAATTGCATTTTTTTCTGAGACTTTGAGCCTGCTCTTTCAGAAAGCTCTGGTGCCACAATAAACTACAGTTCCCATGATTCCCTAGCACTGAGCCAGGACAATTAAAGTGGTCTCAAGCTGCATTATTTCTGGCAGTCTGTAAAGGCCCATAAGACTCTCCTCCTACATTCCTCCCACACCCACTATTCCTGGTCACCCCAGCTACTTTTTCACCCTCCCCAAGATGCCTTGCTGTTTTCCCCATGCCCATCTCCTGTCCTCCTTAAAGCTCATCCTTGTACTTCTTTCTTTGCCTTCCCATTGGTGTCACCCTTCTTGATCAATCCCAGCCCAACCCCAAAGGTACCTTACCTTGGTATTTAGCACCACAGGCTTCCCCTCACCCCACCTGTCTACCCCACTGTGTTTTGCAGAAGACCCCTTTCCTCCAGAAAACCCTCCCTTCATCTTTACCCATTCCTACTCTTTCAGTGATTGGAAAAGCCAGCCCTGGAAGGACACTATTCTTTTAAAAAGAAGGCATGCCCATACTTAATGTCTCATATGGAACCACAAGGTGACCAAAAGCACTGAAGAGTTCTGAATGATACTGAATGTGTGAGATCTCGCTTTGTCACAACAATGTGGAAGAACCCAAATTTTGGAATCATAGCTGTAATTTTGCTTCCAGCTTATTCCTGCAAATGGAACAAAGTAGCAGTTTGATGGTGTCACAACATTTTCACCCTTCTGTTTGAGCCAGCTGAGAGCTAAACTTCCTGTGGCCAAGAAACTCAGAGGTGCATATCAAAAGAATTTATCCCTTTCCCAAATGTTACTCTTTTGTTTGTTTGTACAAGAGAAAAAAGGTTAGAGAGAAGAGGAAGAGAATATGAACAGTGAAAGAAGAAGATATAGAAAAAGATAAAAATGAACAGGTGCTATTAAAAACTAATAATGGGTTACAGCATTAATAACACCTGTTCATTTTTATCTTTCTCTATATCTTCTTCTTTCACTCTTTCATTCTCCCCTTCTTCTTCCTAATCTTTTTTCTCTTGTAAAGGTAAAAGTATTCCCCGTTGACAAGGTTGTCAAGTCAGGCCCAATCGTAGGAGGCGGTGCTCATCTCTGCTACTAAGCCGAAGAGCCAGCGTTGTCAGAGATTACTCTGTGATTATGTGGCCAGCATGATTGCACAGAATGCTATTCTCTTGAACAAATAAAAGAGTAATATATTAACAGTTATTTCTCTGGTCTTGTTCCTCTGATCCTTCAGACCCATTCAGGAAAAAGTCGGGATATAAATTAAATTAATTCCATAAATGACCCAGTTTAATATTTGTCTCTGTTTTGTATTAAGGTATTTAAAGATGCAGAGCTTGAGAAAGTGGCCACACAAGCTATAGGATTCAGGCAGATGTAGTTCAAAAAAGTAACTTTTCCAAGCTCTGCAAACAAGCTCAAGTCATGATATTGCCTTTTCAAATATATGCAGAAAACAAATCCCACATGGTTATGATGCAATTGGATTCAATTACAGTTGTGGCTTTACTAAAGATATAAACCTCAAGGCATGCTGAATATTGAGAAAGATTCCTCTGGGTTGTCAGGGAAATACCATGTACATTAATCTACACATTTCTTCAAAACTATTCTTAACAATTGTTTCTGGCCACATGTTCTCTATATATAGATAGATATAGATATAGATACACACACACAAACACACATATATCTGTATACATTTATATGTCACAGGTGCAAAAAAATTATGACTTTTCTTGACAAGTGTTGTTACCACAGTGGGAAGCAGTCACATTGAACAAACAAGCATTAATTGGATACAAATTTTGTTATATTGATTTTAAGTGTCACAAGATTTTTACAGTCTTCATGTTACTTTCAAAAGACATGATAATGCTCCTTTCAGGTCCGTTTATTATAGAAACACTATGGATGCTTCATCTAGGGATGAATCATGGATCAATCTATTTTGGGTTTGGATTTTCCCATTCATGGAAAGCTGCTGGAGAAGCCTGGGGTTGGATATGGGCTGCTTAGTGCAGGACAGTGCGACAATCCATCATTATGTTTTCCCCTCGCCCAGCTAACTGTATTTCAACATTTAGAGATGTATAAATGATGAATTCTGATCTTTGTATTGGTCCGCGAGGTATAAATCATATCAGATTTCTGAAAAATGAGGTATTGCAAGGTCTGCCTCATGCTGCTCCAATAATGTAAGTGTTTATTTAGGGCCAAGGGAGAAATGAGATCATGTAGTATGGAACTAAAATCACTTGTTTCTTTGTTTAGGACAGTCTTACCCTGGATCAATGCCGATCCCTAAGCCCCTAGCTGCCAGTACTTGCTAATTTTCCAGAAAATAAATAAACAATTGTACCCAACGGGCACAATTTAATACCAATCCTTGGAATATTGAGAGGAATAATTGCCACCCCACCCTAAACCAGATAGCTTGAGAAGCAGACGGGTGGCACAGGGCCGCCCTGGGAAGCTGCGGATCGGGGCCGAGGTATGCCGGCACACCTTCGGCGCCTCTTCCGCTGTAGCATGTGTGGACGCTGCAGCAGAAAGGCATCCTCGGAGCGCCAGCCATGCGGAGGGCCGGCTGCTCCGACAACATCTTTGGGAAGGGGTTGGGGCACCCAGCGTGTGGCTGCCCCTCCCCTTCCTTGCCCTGAAGATGGTGCTTTGCGCCATCTGCTTGGCCCAGAATCACTGTATTTTTATTTGTTTATGCTGCATCTTCCAAGTAAAATTATAATCTAAATTAAGTAGACCAGAAGCTTGATTCTAAAATAGGGCATCTGGCAATTATGGCTGCCTTGGTAAGGCTTGCCAAGGGGAAAGGAGGAGAATTCGAAATGATAGGCTAAATGTTTCAAGTGAGAAAAACTATCTACAGCCCCTGCAGTTACTAAAGCAGAATTCAGAGGCCTCACTTGACTCATGTTTGAGGAGTTCATGTTGTTTTGTTGTTGTGTAGCTTCAAGTCATTTCTGGTTTATGGCAACCTTAAGGAGAACCTATCATGAGTTTTTCTTGGCAAGATTTGTTCAGAGGAGGTTTGCCATTACCCTCCCCTGAGGCTGAGAGTGTGTGATTTGCCCAAGGTCACCCAGTGGGTTTCTGTGGCTGAGCAGAGTTTCGAACCCTGTTCTCCAGAGTCAAACCATTACACTACACTGGAGCTCATACATAATTACAAATCAGCCCCGAAAGAATAAGAGGATGACTGGTCAAAGGTGCTGGCTAGGATAGGATAAAGGGTGTAGTTCAGGACTGGGGAAAATGGAGCACATGGGTTGTGGGCACTTCCCCAAGGCATTTTGAGGCCTCCCCAGATGCTCCCCAGTATCTCTTTAAAAAAAACACAATTTAAAATGTCTCCCATGGCCCCTATGAAATGGATTTTATCAGGCAGGGAGGGGAAAAACCCTTTCCTGAGCCAGAGAGACCACAAATTATAGCCCTTGGGGGCATATGGGAGCTTTTTAAGGTGTTTTTTTTTTTAGGCATGGCAGCTGTCCAGAGAAATTGTGATGGGAGCTGCAGCCCAACAACATTTGAAGAGTCATATGCTTTATGTTAATAATTCATCTTAATTTTGTCTGCTTTATAAGTAGCACATTCAGTAATTCTATAAGCAGTCTATAAAATATTAATCTCACGCATGTGGCACAGGATCACAGTGCATTTTATAGGGTCTGTCTCTGGTGGTGGTGAAATGTTTTATCATTCATTCAGCATGCCATCCTTTTAAAAAAGTGTGCACCTCCTCTCCTCCAAAAAGAGGTTTCCTATCTTTCCATTCTTCTATGTGTTTCCTTTTCTCAGTCTAAAGCAGCTACCTGGTGTCCTAACAATTTGATCTGATGCTAGAGTTGCCATTTCCTGGGTTTCCCCAGGAAAATCCTAGTTTTTCAGGCTCTTGGAATGTCCCGGCTGGTTATAAGATCATGTCCCAGCCAGCCAAGCCCCAGGGAGATCCAGGGCAAAGCAAGGCCTCACTGGTGCAGCTGCGCAGGGCCTCAGCCAGCCAAACCCCAAGGAGATCCAGGAGGGCCAGCCCCAAGGAGATCCAGGTCTATTTCTTCTTTTTTTCCCTCAGCCCTGGCTGGGCTCCAACTGTGTGCTGTTTTTCCTCCCCTCGCCTTCCCTCCAATCAGCAGTTCCTCTGAGGGACCTCTGTTGGCAGAGGCGGACAGTTTATATTATATGTATAGTAATGTTTTATTATATTTATATTTAATGTCATTATTATTATTATTTTATTTTGGTAATGTTTTTGGTTTTTAGTTGGTTGTGTCCTCCATTTTTCTTGAATGGCCTACATTTGTTCTACATTTTGTCCTGGTTTTGTGGAAGAGAATTATGGCTACCCTATTTGAACTCTTTCCCTGAAACGGTTTTGCACACTTTAAGAAGAGCCTCAATTGACATCAGGCACTTCAATAAACTCTCCCAGATTCTTGCATGAGCACTTGAATGTGGGTTATTTCAGGTAGACCTCTTTAAAGGTGCCCTAAGTAGCTGTAAGGCAGTGGGCTTTTAACTATGTCTAATAGTTTCACAACTAAAGAGAAGTTAAGATTTTCTTTTCATAAGACTATGCACACCATAGATAGGGGAAGAAATGTTCTGCAATATTGAATGATCTTCATTTGGTCTGATACAGGAAGCAGAAAACTAATATGGCTTTGTCATACGTATATAACCATTTTTAACAGTCTCAAAACTCCACACTCCCCCCTCTAGTAATTAGTAATGCCTTCACTACACATTATGTATATTATCATACAGGAACTTGCTATGTGTAAAAGAGGACCCTAGCTTTACTTATCTCTCCTTTCCACCAGCCCCCATACCATGAGCTTCTTCCCTGAATTAGATTGCCTCCAGTACCCATATTTCTGTTCCAGTGTCTCTGCTCCAACCTCTACTATTGGGCTTTTACCTTCTTTTCTACAGCCTTTTTACTGGGCTTCTTCCCCTTTTTTGATCCCCTTCTTTAACTCAGAGGCTTTGCAGATGGGCAGCTGTGGGCCACCCTGAGAAGGGGAGGATTGGGGCCAAAGCTGCCCTATGCCTCGGCCCCAATCCACCCTTTGGGCAGCCCTGGAAGGAGCGCCAAAATGCCGCTCCTTCCGGAGCCGGCAAAAAGGTCACTGGAAGTGCCATCAGGCAGCTTTTCCATGTCTCTTCTGGTGCAGTGCCTGCAGATGCTGCACTGGGAGAACGTCATCAGGGCGCAAGCCATGTGTAACGGTGCACACACTGATGACGTCCTCGGGAAGGAATTGAGGCAGCTGCAGTGCAGCTGCGCCTCCCCTTCCATGCCTCCTAGATGGCACTTTGCTCCATCTTCATCCCCCCTCAGTCTTCATAGCTCAGCTTTTTCCTTACTTTCTCTTCTTACTCTCCCTCAAACTCCCAATACTGGGGGAGTCCTCTTCTTTTCACCAACCCTTTCACCAACTACCCTTTCTTTCTACCACCCTTTTGCCCCATTCCCCATTGTTGACTACCCTTCCTCTTTCTATGTCTCCCATCTCAATTTCTTTCCTCTACAACCTATTGTTAGGCTTCTCTCTTTTTTCTATCCCCCCTTTTCTCCAACCCTCACAACTCCTTTCTTTCCTCCAAAGTCCCCCTGCTAATATTCTTTTCTCTAATCCCTTTACCTCTTCCATTTCTTTCTTCCAGCTTTCCTTGCTGTGAAATTCTGCTTGTAATGTGTATTTGCAGAAAAGAAATACCAGGACACACATTTGGCAAGAAAAGGCCACAACTTTATTGAATACAGCTAACAAGTAGGGTTGGCCTGAATGCATGGGTCTGCATCTGGCATTGACCAACCCGCTTGTTGCTCGATGAGCCAAGCCACCCGGTCATGGCTGGGCTTCGCGATGACAGAAGCCAACTGATCACATGTTCACATTTTTGCTCCTTTGTCACTGGGGGAAGCTGTTCTGGAGTTGTCCCCACAATAGCAACATCTCACCACTCCCAGCCCTCCTGGGTCCATGTGTGACTCCCAATCCTGTGCTCCGCAGTACAGGGAACACCACCCACTAGATCCATAGCCCATGCTACCACCCTTAGATAGTTGTGAAAGCACCCATAACTCAAATAAAGGGGGGAGTGTTGGGAAAGCCAGGCTGGAATGGCACCATCTGCTCCAGCCATATGGCTTTAAATAGCCCCAACAACCAATCAGAGTAGGAGGTGGGCAGAAATCCCTCCCCCTCGCAGCCTCCCACCCAATCAGGGAGACCGCCAGCCAGGGCAAAGGGGCAGGGCTTCCAGCAGCAAAGACTACTGGGACTTGTAGTCCCGAGTGACTACCAGACATCCCACCCACCCAGCAGCCCAGTCAGCCAATCCAGGCCCCTTAAAGATGCTCCTAGTACGTCCTGGGAGCCAGCCACTCTCCCAGCTGGGCCAATGATACCCCCACATTCCTGACTCCTCCCTCCCCTTAAAGATGCTCCCAGTACATCCTCAGAGCCAACCACTCTCCCAGCTGGGCCAATGATACCCCCACATTCCTGACTCCTCCCTCCCCAGCAACTGGGCTGGCCCGGTAATTTCTCCCTCTGTGTAAATACCCACTTTCCCCCCCTAGCTTTACATCCTTTCTTCTATTTACCATTCCCCACCCTATCCTCCACCTGTTAACCACAATATGCAAGATCTTCCTCTGACAGCAGTTTGTTTTATAGTGAGGGTGGGGCAGGGACAAGAAATAATTAAATGACAGAATGGAATAATATAGAGGAGTGGAGCCTTTTGGTATGAAAACTGACTGCTCCCACAGAAGAGTGTAAGAAATCTAGTAGAATATTGTAGGCAGGTGGAGAGGCTGGAAGAAGTAGTCTCAATCTTCCATAAATTATTGATTCCAATGTGTGTGAGGACTCTTCTGACAAATTCAAATCAGAGGGGTGAACATACCCACCCCAAAGATCTTGCCAAGCTGCCCCATATCTTGCCAAGCTGCACTCACGGCAATTCAGTGGGACTCCTTGTGATTTTAAATTTCCCATGCTGTCAAAGTGGTCCTTTAAATCACCATGCAGATATTTTCCTATTCTGCTGATGAATTGTTTCCTTTTCCCCTGTGGGGCAGAGGTCAGGGAAGTCAGGGAGGGGGATCCTTGGGGTAGCATGGGGTGGCCTGTGTTTTTTGTTTTTGTTTTAACTTTGACAGATCCTGCGCTCCTGCACAGGATCTCAAATCCATGGATTCACAGATCTGGGGAGTCATGGTGCATTGGGGGGGGGGGGAACCTGCCCTGGCATGCATGGATCCATGTGATCCATGTATGCCATGGGGAAAAACTGCACCCACAGATCAATACATGACAAGGCAGATTTTCCCCACAGGACACAGATTTTCCCCCATGGCTGTTTTCCCCCATGACATGCATGGATCTGTGTGTGACATGGGGAAAATCTGCCCTGGCATGCTGGATCCATGCAAGCCATAGGGGAAAACTACACCCACAGATCCATGCATGCCAGCAATGTTAATAACAAACAAACAAAATGCCACAACAAGCCCCAGGGACCCCCCTCCCCGGCTTGCCCAACCTCTGCTCCACAGAACAAAGGGAACAATTAACCAGCAGAAGTAGAAAACAGTTGCATGGTGATTTAAAGGGACCACAGCAATTTATTTATTTTCAAATTTTATTGTTGAAATAAGAAACATACAAAATTACAAATAGAGAAGAAAAAAGAAAGAAAAAATGCTACATACATAGTTAAGCATAAAAACACAACCTTAACTATAGACATCCTTCCCCCTCCCTCCTCAAACAGCCACAACAACATTTACAAACACTTAACACATAAACACCTAAGACATAGACAAAAACCTCACAAAGCAGAAAAAAAGAACTTTCTGAGCTCAGACTAGGTAAATTTCTCAACCACTTATTCCCATCTCTGCAGCTCAACCATTAAAACTAGATTAAATGCTCTTATTCTCCAACTTCTGTCTCTTATCTTATTGAATGAGAAGCAAATTATCTCAATTTTACTATGCTTAATTTTTATCTGTCTCTCTGTTATTCACTCATCTCAAACTTCTCTCTCTCTTATTCCAGCTGAAAAAAGAGAAAAAGAAAAACTTATACAAAAATCAAGTCAACATAATTGTAGCCCAAGTTATTCCACTAGTTTTATAGATAGATCAGAGTAATCACTCGTATTCAGAAAAGTTATTAGTGGCTCCCAGGTTTTTTTCTGTCTTTCCCATGATTCCCCTCTTAGTAATGAAGTAAGCTTATCTGCCACCACACAGTCCATCAATTTATATATTCAGTCTTTAATATGAGGGCATTCTCTACTTTTCCATTTAGCTGCATATACCATTCTGGCGGCAGTAGCCATGTAAAATAGGAGTTTGCCATGCTTTCTTTCTAATGCTACATTTGGATGTATTCCCAAAAGATAAAACTTTGGGTCTTTATAATCTCTAGAACAGGGGTCAGCAACCTTCACATACCTGGGGCCGGTCGCTGGTCCCCAGGTCTTCCGCTGGGCTGGGTGGGTGGGAAATGGCAGTGTGCGCACTCACACACACGCGTGCAGCCCCCGACACCACCAACGCCAATGATGCTGACCCCCGCCAACGCAGCCACATGCTCCCACCGACACGCCGCCATACATGTCATGCCGCGGTTTGTTTGTTTTTTGCAAAATGGCAGCCACGACTTGTTTGCGCATGCGCATGCGCAGTACTCCTGTGCATGTGCAAAAGAGTCGTGGTTGTCATTTTGGCAAACAAAATGGCAGCCGTGATGTGCACAGCAGTGTGGCAGTGGGAGCGTGTGGGGGCGGCGGGGGCTGGCGGGCCAGGTGCGGTCCGCGGGCCATAGGGTACCAACCCCTGCTCTAGAAGATTCAATTTGGGTCACAGTCTCATATATTTTCTTCCAATATTGTTTGGCCATTTTGCAGTGCCACCACATATGTAAAAAGGTGCCATCTTCCTCCTAACATTTCCAACATTTTTTACTTACACCTCTTTGCATCTTTGCCAGTTTCACAGGTGCTAAATAACAATGATGCTGCATTTCATAGAAATTTTCTCATAAATAAAAACTTAACGTATATTTTATTCTACACTTCCAAGACTCCTCCCATTGATTTAATTGTATAGTTTGATTTACATCAATGGCCCACTTATTCATATTCACTTTAATAACTTCATCCTCCAGTTCAAATTTCAACAGTAAATTATAAAATTGTGATATTTTGGATTTCTTACTGTTATTGTGATTATCCAAAATCTTCTCAAATTCCATATCGGTTTTCCCAATGCCTTTAGTGTTTTTATCTTGTATAAACCTTTCTCTAAGCTGCTATGAAGGAACCACGCACAGTGATATCCTTTCTCTACTATTTTTTCTCGAGTCTTAAATTCTATTTTGCCTGTTTCACTTTTTATATTAATGAGATCCTCATATGTTATCCACCTGTTCTCATCTAGCCTTTCTCTACTGAAGAGTGCTGCATTTGTGCAGACCCACAATGGAATATTCCTACATAAGATCTCTCTATATTTCTTCCAGACTCAAATTAGAGATTTTCTAATAAAGTGATTCTCAAAGTCCTTATGCAGTTTAACTTTATCATAAAACAAATATGCATAAAAGCCATATCTTAAATCTGCCCCTTCTAATAGTAGCACTTCATTATTTTTTAAGTAGAACCAATCTAATAACCATACGAAGCATCAGGCTTCAAAATAATTTTTTAAGTTGGACATTGCCAGACCACCTCTCTTTGTCCTGTAAAATTTTCATCCTAATTCTGGGCTCTGGAGGCCAAGCCTAGGAGCAGAGGAGGAGGAGCAGAGGCTATATAGCCTGATCCTGACCCAGGAGCCATGATCGGAGAGCCAGGGCCGGGCTGAGTGGGACTCTACATCTCCCCCACCCCCTTCCTTCCACCTGGAGCCCAAGCCTGGGAGCAGAGGAAGAGGAGCAGAGGCTATATAGCCTGATCCTGACCCAGGAGCCATGATCAGAGAGCCAGGGCTGGGCTGAGTGGGACTCTACATCTCCCCCACTCCCCTCCTTCCACCTGGAGCCCAAGCCTGGGAGCAGAGGAGGAAGAGCAGAGGCTATATAGCCTGATCCTGACCCAGGAGCCGTGATCAGAGAGCCAGGGCCGGGCTGAGTGGGACTCTACATCTCCCCCACCCCCTCCTTCCACCTGGAGCCCAAGCCTGGGAGCGGAGGAGGAGGAGCAGAGGCTTGACAGTGTCTGGACCACTGAAGAGATCAGGCGTGCCTTAATCATCAACACCTGGGCAAGGCAGAGGACGAATGGGACCTTGAACTGGGACTGTCGCCTCCCCCCCCCCCCCCCCGAGTGGTTTAAGCAGCAACACCTGGGATTAAAGTTATTGAAGGACTTGGGAGGAGTTAATGCTGTAAATCAGCTGAGCAGGGCTAGCAATAGCATCGTACTGTTCTTAAAGTCCTCATAATGCTAACAGAGAGCAATCTATCAGGACTGAAAAGAAATCACAAACTTGAAGAGTCTCCCTGCCCCCCTCCCTTTCCTTCCTACTCTAGTAAGATACTGCCCACATATTAAGGGGTGGGAGCCAGCTGGAACATTCACTAGTGCCATCATATAATGGAGCCAGGAATAGCCTGGGAGCAGGAATTGAGGTTGTGTGGGGGCAGGGAAGGTATGGCGGTAACAGAGTGAAGAAATGTTACTAAAGAAGAGGGAAACTATGCTTAATACCTATCCCTTCTTCAGTTCACTCTGTTTCCCAGGATAACTTGGAGAGTACGCCAACCATTCCACAGACCCTTACTCTGCTCCTTTGCAATGCCAGGTTGGTCAAAAATAAGACACATATTATCCATGATCTCCTGCTGGATGAGGTGGCCGACCTGGCATGCTTTACCAAGACCTGGTTGGGAGATGCCAGCATGGCGACATGGGCGCAGGTTCTCCCGGCTGGGTATACGGTTAGTGAGCAGGTAAGGGAAAGTGGGCGGAGGGGTGGTGTGGCCCTGGTTCATAGAAACAGCCTGACCCTGACCAGGAAGCCTATCCGGAAAACAACCTGCATCGAGTGTATGTACCTCAGCCTGAAAACCAGGGATAGTTTGGGGATTCTGTTGGTTTACCGGCCACCCCGTAACCTAACAGGGTCCCTAACTGAGCTGTCTGCCCTGGTCTCTGAGTTGTTGCTGGAGTCGCCCAGACTTTTGGTTCTGGGTGACTTCAACATCCCACTTGAGTCCAGTTTGCAAAATCTAACTGGCGCAGCTCAGGAGTTCATGGAGACCATGACAAACATAGGCCTATCCCAATTGGTTGATGGGCCCATGCATTGCACGGGTCATACCCTCAATGCAGTTTTTAGTACGGAACAGGAACATCCATGGGCAGAGGTTACAAAAACCTCCGCGTTGTCATGGACAGATCATTTCCTGGTCAAGGTGGAACTAAGAGCCACTGTCTGTCCCCCCCGGGGGTGGTGGACCCATTAGAATGGTCTACCCTCGAAGGCTAATGGAACCTATTGGCTTCCAGAAGGCCTCACAGGGTTTGTTGGTTGGTAACGCCGGTGATTCTGTCGAAGCCTTGGTGAATACTTGGAACACCGATCTTACCAGGGCTATTGACACAATCGCTCCCAAGTGTTTTTTTCCAGCTCGCTTCTAATCGTAAGCCCTGGTATACAGAGGAACTTAGGAGGATGAAGCGGGAGGGACAATGACTAGAGCGCGAATGGTGGAAGACTCGTCTCTCATCCGACAGAACTCGCCATAGGAAGCATCTTGATTCCTATCGGGAGGCTTTACATGCAGCGCAGAAATCGTTCTGTTCTGCACGCATTGCGTCTGCAGAGTCTCACCCGGCAGAGCTGTTTAGGGTGGTAGAGGAGCTGACGAAGGTTCCACCTGTGCCAAATCCCCTAATTAACCCAATGACAGCCTGCTGTGAGGCGTTTAACACCTACTTTGCAGATAAAATCTCTTGGATAAGAGCCGACTTGGACACCAGTGTTTTGGTAGAATCTGTAGATGAGGTGTCCAGCAACTCCGTTGATGGCAATTTACTGGATCAATTTCAATCTGTGAGTACCGATGATGTGGACAAGCTCCTGGGAAGGGTGAGGAAGACAACTTGCCCCCTCGATCCATATCCATCTTGGCTGGTCATCCAGGGGGGGATGCGTTGAAAGTGTTCCTTCGGGACATAATCAACGCGTCCTTCAGGGAAGGTACTGTACCATCCTATCTGAAGGAGGCAGCAGTTAGGCCTCTCCTGAAAAAACCTTCCTTGGACCCCCTGGATAGAAATAATTACAGACCAGTCTCCTTGCTCCCTTTCTTGAGCAAGGTGATCGAGAGGGCAGTCACTTCCCAACTCCAGGCAGTCTTGGATGAAACCAATTATCTTGATCCATTTCAAACCAGCTTCAGGACAGGATATGGAGTTGAGACTGCCATGGTTGCTCTGACCGATGACCTACGCCTGGGCATCGACAGGGGTAGTGTGACCCTGCTGGTGCTCTTGGACCGCTCAGTGGCTTTTGATACAATAGATCATGCCATCCTCTTGGATCACCTGAGAGAGTTAGGAATTGGAGGCACTGCTCTGCAGTGGTTCCATTCCTTTCTCTCAGGTAGATCCCAGAGGGTGAGGCTCGGGGACAGTTGCTATTCTAAAATAGAGCTTAATTGTGGTGTCCCTCAGGGCGCCATCCTGTCCCTGACATTATTTAACATCTACATGAAGCCGCTGGGGGAGATCATTCGGAGGCATGGAGCGCGGTGTCATCAGTACGCTGATGACACCCAGATATAATTCTCCATGTCCAGATCATCGACTCAGACTTCAGATGGCATCCCTCCTCTTAATGACTGTCTCAGAGTGGTAATGGATTGGATGAGGAAAAACAGATTGAAATTAAATCCAATCAAAACGGAGGTACTAACAGTCACAGGCCCGAAACCAGGTTTGGGAATACAGTCTCCAGTCCTGGATGGAGTCACATTCTCCTCTAAGGACTGTGTTTGCAGTCTGGGGGTACTCCTAGACTCGTCGCTTCACATGACTAGTCAGGTGAATGTGACGGTCAGGAGTGCCTGTTATCAGCTTTGGCTGATATGCCAACTGTGCCCTTATCTGGACATGAGGGATCTGGAAACTGTGGTGCATGCTCTGGTAACCTCACATTTGGATTACTGCAATGCGCTCTACAAGGGGCTACCCTTGTGCCTAACCCGGAAACTGCAACTGGTGCAAAATATGGCAGCCAGGTTAATCACTGGAACATCTAGGAGGGAGCACATAACACCAGTGCTTAAATCCCTCCACTGGCTGCCGATTAGTTTCCGGACACAGTACAAGGTGTTGGTTTTAACCTTTAAAGCCCTACATGGCTTGGGTCCATCTTATCTCAGGGACAGCCTCTTCCCGTATGATTCCCCCCCCCCCCCCCCCGCACTCTTCGGTCCTCTGGGAGGAATCTGCTGCAGCCTATGAAGACCAGGCTGGCGCAGACCTCCCAGAGGACATTTTCTGCGACCGCTCCCAGGCTATGGAATGGCCTGCCGGATGAGATCCGTCTTATTACCACTCTTGCTGTCTTTAAGAAAGCAGTAAAGACGGATCTCTTCCTGCAGGCCTTCCCAGAATAACTTCCCGGCCCAATCGGAGGGACTGCCACCCCTCTCCCTTGTATTGTATTCTTTCTTTTATTTCTATCTTTTCTATACCAGAGAGATTCATTGCTAAAATTGCTATTTTATCTTTATTTACCTTCAACCCTGTGGTCTCTCCAAACTGATCCATTTCATTCATCACCTCTTCAATCTTTTCAGGATTTGTTACAGTTAGGACCAAGTCAACAGCATATGCCCTTAATTTCATCTGCCTCCCCTTTATTTTAATTCCTTCTATTTCCTTTTTTCTCTAATGTTGTTGTTTAGAACCTCTGGTACCATCAAAAACAGAAGAGGGGAGAGGGGGCACCCTTGCCTTGTGCCTTTCTGTATCTGTAGTGACTTTATTTTATCTGCGTTAATTATTAATTAGGGACCATGGCAATTTAAAGGGAAATTTGAAATTACAAGGACCCCCACAGAACCACCGTGAGCACTGAGAGGGGGGAAACTGGCAGTTTGGCCAGACCTTTGGGGTGGTTATGTTCCACCTCTCTGCCCACCCTCTGCCCATTGCTTCTCCCTCCCAGGGACCACAAATGTGATAGGCAGTGCATTCATATTTGGAGCAATCCACGTTTTTTAAAAAAAGATGCACTAAAAGAACCATTTCAAAATGACCTGGGTCAAAAGGCTTTTTACCAGTTTGCCCTGATTCATCCCGGATATACTCAGGGGATTCACCCTGGATACACCTCCATTCTAGTATTCCTGAGACAGTCAGTATGGATCATGAAGTAACACTACAACCTCAGAAAGATGTTGGGTTTAACAAGCAGATATTCCTTCTTTTTATAATGTGTAGCATCATGCAGGATGCAGTGGGTCAAGTGGTTAAGATGCTGACTCTATTGATTGCAAGATCATGAAGTTGGCAGTTCGAAGCCCAGGTGCTGCATGAGGGGGTGAGCTCCTGTCACTAGTCCCAGCTTCTGCCAACCTAGCATTTCGAAAGCGTGCAAATGCAAGTAGATAAATAGGTACCACTTTGGCGGGAAGGTAAACAGCATTCTGTGCAATCATGCTGGCCACATGATCAAAGAGTAGTCTCTGACAACGCTGGGTCTTCAGCTTAGTAATGGAGATGAGCACCACCCCCTACAGTCAGACACAACAACCTTGTCAACAGAGAATACCTTTATCTTTACCTAACATTATAAAGCTTGAAGCTAGTGCTCAAAACAAAAATATTAAAATAAAAGGGAAGTCTGACATGTGTGTGACAGAAGCAAGACAATGTTCTAGTTCATTAGCTAAAAGGAAATAGAAATAAAACTAATGGAAATTTATCTGTTATTCTGAAGTAGTAACCATGGAGTCAAACTAGAAGCTGCAGAAGTTAATAATATGGAAATATGAATGATAGAGAGACACTGAATGTATTTAGTTTAATTGTTTGGGACAGAAATTTGCAATATCAATAGACTAGGCATTTTTACCCTCTTTCTTCTGCATTATATTTTATTGGTAGTCCTCTGTCTACCACCTTACCCATGTCCCATATTATCTTATTCGGTATTCTCTCTGTGTTGTTTTCTTTCATGTAAAATTTTAATGCTTTTTAAACCTTATTTACTGTGTTCCCTCCTGCCCTGCACTATAGTCTTCCTAGACTGTTGCCTTCCAGGTTTAGTTACTTAAGAGTTTCCACTCAATAAGGAACCATGCAATAAATAGGTTAATATTGTTCCAACACTGTGTAGTCAAACATGTTAAGCTCGGTGCATTTACTGAAGATGAGAGCAATGTCAATGCACAAATAATTTTTTTTCAAGGAATATCAAGATTCACTGAAAATAGGAAACTTTTAAAAAATATAGCAGAATATATCTACCTAACTACTTTGCGGTAGTGTCAATTGATGGTACTTTGCACGAGCTTCTTAAAAGAACACTCACCTAAAAGATTTTCTTTATCAGGGATGGGCAATAAATAGAGGGGGAAAAACCTTGTCTCACCTTTCTTTAAAACACACACACACACACACACACACACTTGAAAACAATGATATGGGTGTAATGCTAATCAAATAAAGTTTTCCTAGATCTGTTTTAAACATAAAACATGCATACACTCTTCCCAGCTCTGTTTTCTAATGCCTTTGCAAACACTGCTTTTAAGTCCAACCAAAGAAAGTTTTCAAAGTTCTTTGAAACCCCATCACGCTTTCCCCAGGTCTTTTGAAAACACTGATATATCATTGGGCCAAACCCTGTGCTGTTTTAAAAAGTGTGAATTGACTGCTTTGGAAACCTCTGGGGATGGCTATCCATCATTTAGGCAAGTGGCAGGGTCTCTTTGCACTTTTTAAGATTTTAAATAACCAGTTCTTCAAAACCAGAAGTGGACTTTTAGTCAGTTCTACTTCTGTTTTTTGTTCTTTAGCATTTTTGCCAATCCACACAGCCTGTGGGGTAGGAATCTGATTCTTAATTGTTCCAAAAATTCCCTCACCTCCCAGCTTGAAGGCTAATTCTATGCAGGAGGACAACATAAAAGTGGAGGAAAACAAACCTAACTGTTCAAGAGTAACAATTTAAAGAAGCACAACTAGTTAAGATGTCACATTTAGCAATGCATATGGTGTTTCTTATGGTCCGTTCATCCAACCATTGATCAGTGTTGTCAAAGACATATGGCCAGTCTAATACTATAAAATGAATTTTCTTGAGAAAAGAGTTTCAATTGTCTTCCAGGACTTTCTGACATGTTTTATATTTGAATGCTGCATATATTGGTATGTTTGTAATCTTTATTGACTAGTGGGATTCTCATCTTTGGAAGTTCTGTGCCTCATAATAATTTTAATTGTCATTATTCAGAAGTAAATCTAACATATATTGCAACACTATTTCCTTCCAAACAAGCAAGCAGTGGAATACATCCTTGGGATTATAACTTGTTCAACTGTTGGTGGATGTACCTGTCTGAAGCTGCTTACATAGCTTATTTTTTTAAAAAAGAGTATAGATATGCATATAGGTTAAATGAAGTCTTTTCATTTGAAATGATATATTATTATTTGAATTGCATGCATCCTTTCCCTCAGTGATCTCAAGGCAGCACACAAGACACTCCTCTTCCCCATTTTTATAATTACAATTTATGTCCTAGTGAATCCATGTAGGTCAAGATGAGAGCTATGTGACTGATCCAAGGTCACCCAGAGAGTTTTATGACTTTGGGGATTTATGCCTTGATGTTCCAGGTTCCAGTCCAACACTCTAACCCAGGGGTAGGTAACCTTTCCCCTTTAAGGGCCGAGAGACTTCAGCTCCCAGAATCCCAGGAGCTATTGGCCAACATGGGACTATTGGCCAACATGACTGAGGCTTCTGGGAGCTGAAGTCCCTCGGCCCTTAAAGGAGAAAGGTTGCCTACCCCTGCTCTAACCACTGTATCATACTGGTTTTAAATACAGTAGTATTCTGGATCAGTTACTCAAGACACAGGAACAGTATCATTTGATTTTTGAATTCTAAAAGCCAATTCATGCCTCCCTAGCACCAAAAACTTGTGGTCAAAACAAAAGAGGTACCACACTCTGTAATATTGTGGGCACCTACTCCTCCACTTGTGTCATGGGCCACCCCTGATTCTTAGCATGTGTAATCATAAAAAGTAAATTATCTTGTCATACTTCTTACATGGTAATATCTTTAGTTTGTTTTTTTAACATTATCTCATCAAAGAACAAATGTGAGTTATGAAGTAGAGACATTTAAGCTGAAATAATGTGCATATATATCTGTGCATATTCCCCACTGAGAGCAATATGATTACCTCTGGGCAATCACACATATTGTTACACTGTAAATTAGGTTTCTAAGCACCTGGCATTTCTAGAAAATTATGCTCTGTGAACTTTTTCACATATGTCATCAAGTGTGAAAAATGAAACTATAGATTTTGTGAGGCTGAACAATATAAGTAGCTATAGGGTCAATAGTTCATTGAATGCTTGGTTCTGAGCAGCTAACAAGATTGTTTTTAATTTTAAGGTGCTACACATTTAGCAAAGGGAAATGCTCTACCTTCTGAACATTTTAATATAATTGGGGACTTGTACTTTCTGTGAAGAATAATGGACTAATTAGTCTATTGTGTATAAGTATTTGTGATTGGCAAAGTTGTGCTATATCAAAGAAAGTTAGATTGTAGAATGCTCATTGAACACAAATACTCAGAATAATTCATACTAGCTATTTTAAAATAAAAAGTGTAAAGACTTATATACTATTAATAAAAGGACTTTGTAATGCAAGGAAATGGTGAACATATTGCTATTGTTGTTTTTAAGCTAATTTTGAAACATTTTGGGGAAGTAAAGAAGTTCCAGATATGTGAGAAGAAGAAACTTATGCCGGAGGAGTGGGTTATTCAGTCTTTAGTAATGTTTGAGTTCTGGGTTGTTCAGATGCCTCACAGTTGATCCCTGCTTTCATTCCATTCTTTTTGTTCCACTCCACCCTCACATTACAAATTTTCAGTGTTGATTCATATGATGAACCATTAGAGCAGATTTCTATTTTTACACAAATAGAAAAAACATGGAGAAATGTCAATGGGTTCATTTGAACTGAGTACATGTGCACATATAGAGACATGATACCCTCTATTTTTGCAGTATTTTCAAGGGAAGAAGAGTAGAATAACTGTAGTACTCAAGGACATCATGTGTTCAGATGTACAATACATTTCATGTTTTGTTTTTGTTTTTTAAAAATGACTTTTTATAGTACAGAAACAATTTTTACAGGGATGTATAGATGGACCTTAACAGGAAATAAACAACTTATTTTTGGTTGGCGAAAGAAGATTATTAAATTATTTTGTATTTGATTTATGTATGTAAAGTCTGTTTTGTCTATTTTGGTTGTTATTGGGATTTTGTTTTGTTTCTGGTATAAAACTTAATGAAAGTAAAGGTAAAGGTATTCCCTACTGACAAGGTTGTCAAGTCATGTCCGATTGTAGGGGGCAGTGCCCACCTCTGTTACTAAGCCGAAGAGCCAACGTTGTTAAACACTACTCTGTGATCATGTGGCCAGCATGATTGCACAGAATTCTGTTTATCTTCCCACCAAAGTGGTACCTATTTATCTACTTATTTTTAAGTTTTGTTTAAAACATACAATAAATAAATAAGAGACTTTTTGTACATGGAAGTCCATGTATCCCATATCTTATCCACACCATGAAAAATAAGATGTTATGACATGTCTGCCTTTCTTTCATACCTTCCAAGTGTCCCAATTTGGCAGGGAGAGACCCAATTAAACTTTTGGCTGCTTTTAAAATGTCTCAGTTTCTCTCACCTTCTCCCGCTTTCCTCCTTTGGCTTCAGTTTACTTCAGTTGTTGTGAGTTCAAAGTGCAAAGGTAGTTTGTATTCAACAGCAGGGCATAGAAAATAGGAGAGACCAGAATCCTGCCCTTCCCAGTAGGCTCAGGCAGAAGCAAACTGCTTATGTGTTCCTCATCATTAATAGCCTTTGTCATCTTGATCACACTCTGATGTTGCTTGGTCTCATGTGTCCTAGTTTTCAGCTGTGAAATTTGAAATGTATGTTCTTTCTCTGCTTTTTCACCCAAAGCAGTTAAAATGTCATCAAAAGTAGCTTCTGTGTATATAAATTAGTCCCTTGTTAACTGGAGCAGTTGAAATAAATGTTTGCAACCAGAGGAATACACTTCAGTAGGATAGAGGTGAGATTGTAACTGTAATGGTGGGATCCTACTGCACTACCTTGTCACTAGGCAGTCACTATCCTGTAGTCAATCTGTGCTTCTGCCGCTACTTTTAATGAATGGGAAAAGCCCGTGAATAACTGTCAGTTGCGCAGTTAACCCTTTATTGAAGTATATGTGATAAGTCATTCCAGGGTAATTCAGGGAGAGGAGATTTAAACATGTTTCACTGCACACACCTCACTCCCAATGAAGACAACATATCTTATTCATGAGGAGGCAATCATTTATTCTTTGACAGAAGAAAGGGGATTTAAACAGGTTTCACTATAGACACCCCACTCCCAATGAAGGCAAGACTACTTACTTAATCTCAGATAGCTGATGACTAAATGAAATGGTAGTGCAATAAGATGCATTGCCAACCTATTATCAGTTTACAATTTCATGGTAATGTAAAAAAAAAAGTTGCTGTTTCAGGTGTTTAAAAAGCCACAACTATATTAGGAGGGAAGGTACATGTGATAATCTATTATAGCAGGTGATAATTCTTGAGAAGTTTAAATAGGTTGTCACAGATATGTCCAAAACAAAACAACAACAACAAACAAACAAACAAAACACAACCTTCATTTTAACTGATGTTGTCACAAACCCATTATTCTTATCCAGAAGACAAGCATTACTTTTTAAAGTAATGTGTTATTTTACACAGTATGATGCTTTAAATATACCTTAACACTCCCATAGAACATATGTGTTTGAAGGGTCACTTTCAGATCAACTGGCCAGGAACTGGTTAGTAATAGAAGAACATCTAAAAAGGCCTACCAAAGTAGAATATATTTTAGAACCTGCTTACATTTTCTAGTGGGTAGTACTTCATTTAACATCTACTCCACAGGACTTTCTGTGGAGTAGATGTTGTGCATTTTGAGTGTTCCTAAATGACACAACAGGTATTTTATTTTATTTTATTTTAGTATCCACAAACACTTGTGATTCATTAGAAGTTGAAGGTAAGTTTTAAGCTTTTTTTTTTTAAAATTGCTAACTCCCAAGTAAAAATTCTATGGGCAGGAAAAGTATGAATAAAACTGACACAAGTTTCAGCCCTCCCCACACCAGTGTGAGCTTCCAAATGTTGCCTGATTTGGCAATCAAACTTCTAACAAAACTGGAAGTAATAAGTGCAGTAGCATTACTTGGGAGTGGTCAGTAAATCTGCACAACTCTGGATTCCTAGAATCACAGAAATGCCTCACCCTCTCCTCCTCCTCCTCCTCTTCTTACATGTGTGAGGTTTCCAATCTATGCTGTTTGAAGTCTAATGCACTTAAATATGTATAGTAGCAAAATAAAAACAAAATATCAATTTTAATCTTTTTCACACATCAAGAAGATGTCCATGACAAAATAATCAGAAATATTTGTTAGTGTAATGACATGATATTCTGTAGCTGGTTTATTTCACGCAAATATTTCCTCCCACTCTGCTCACTTTTCTTCTCTCCACCCCACACTTTCTAAATTGCTTGAACAAAAACAATAAGGCCACCAGAAAGTGTAATTGTTTCCTGCCTCAAATATCCTAATCTTTTACCTTTCTTCCTTTAGAGCAATTCTGTAATGGAACTCAAAATCACTTGACAGTTTAGAACAATTAAGTGAAGAGTTTTCCAGTCTTTTTTTTTTTTGTGTGTGTGTGTGTGTGTGCTTTTGGTCATCTTAAATCCAGTAACTTTTGGATGTTTTGTTTTTAATATTTCCAGTTATATAGCATGTTTTAAAATACAAACAAATGTACAGAAAGCTCAAAATCATCATCATCATCATCATCATCATCATCATCATCATCATCATCATATATCCTGCTGTTTTCCCAAGGTTGATTGGTACTGTAGGAATACTCTATTCATAAGGGGTATTTAAAATTGGTAGGACATTTCCCGCATGATGTGTATATATAAATCTCATAGCTTTTAAGTAATAGATTGTGCTATATAGGGCTGTCATGAAACTATTCAAGATGATGAGTCTGTCAGGAAAAGTAGGTGGCAATCCCAATTCCCCACATATGGTTGTATTCGCAGGGATTGCCTTTTAAATGTCCTGGCCAGAGGATGTCTCCAGCAAGGACATGTCTGAACCTCCTAAATCCGAGAATAGCAAGACCATTAGAATGACATAAAACAGAGCTCTAAATAAAGCTCAAAAATTCTGGAACCTGTGTGTGATGAGGCAAGGGAGGGAGTAGGAGAAATGGGAGAATGAGCAGTGCTGTGCAAGAAGTAAGAGAAGGAAACATAATGGTGTGAAGAGAGATGAGGGAGGATGTTTGAGGAACCAATATGAGTGGCCAAGTGCAAAAAGCAAGGGAGGTGCATTGCTAGGGCACAAGTGAGGTGACTAAATTAATAGGAGGGAGAGTTGTATGGGTTAAGGTGGAGGGAAAGGGGGGAGAAGGTGGAATAATGGTACAAAGAACAAGAGAGGTAGGCATGATGAGGGCAAGGTGAGGGAAGGAGAGAAGGGAATGGGAAAGGATAAAGGAAGGGGGAAGTTAGTGTTAAGAGTGTTGGGATATGTAGTTTAAGTGGAAATGTACAGATGTGGGAAAATTTCTATTGGAAAGATTTTGGGTCTGCAAGTGACAAATGTAAACAGAACTCATACAAGGTCAGTGGCTTAGGAACACAGGCAGATAGAACATAAACAATCAGATCATCTTTGTTGTCTGAGAACCAGAATCACATGACACATGACACACAGCAAGAGGCTGGGTTAGAGGCTGGGTTAGAGGCTATTCAGCAAATTGACTATGGAGGTATCCACCCATGGGAGGAGTTTGGTGTTTGGCTTAGAGCCTGTATTGTTCTTACAAATTATGCACTGTGTTGTGTGTGTTGGATCTCTCAATCTTATATTTCTACCTGTATGAAGATGGATGTATATAGTTTTCTCTTTACTATGTAATCATGAATAAAAAGCTTTCTTAGAAGAATCTTTGCTCTGGTCTGGCTTAATGAAAAGCTTGAAGAAGAAGAACTCAATCAGGAAGGTTACAATTATAGCTGGTACACTTATAGACAAATTAGAGAGCAATATAAAAAAGATATAAAGACAAGACAAATAGGAATTTTGGATGAACAATTTGAAGAGATAATCTTGGATGAAGGCAAACATAAGATAAGAAAGTTATATCAATTACTATTAAGAAGAGATTTAGAAAGTGAACTAATAAAACCACAAATGATTAGATGGGCTCAGGATTTTGGGTTTAATATTAAATTGGAACAGTGGGAAAAATGTTGGACTAAAAGAATAAAATATACATTGAATATAAATCTAAAAGAAAATTTCTATAAATTACAATTTAGATGGTATTTAACGCCGAGTAAACTTGCTAAAATAAAAAAACTAAAGAAATGTGAATGCTGGAAATGTGGTAAGAAAGAGGGTTCTTTTTTTCATATGTGGTGGAGTTGTGAGAAAGCGCAAAAATTCTGGGGAGAAATAAGACATGTTATAATGGAGATTATTGAGGCCTCATTAGAAAATAACCCGCAAACGTTTTTACTGGGGATGATTTCCGATGTGGAGTTAGAAAGGAAGTATGGAAAATTAATATTCAATCTTTTAACTGCAGACAGGATCTCTTATGCAACAAAATGGAAGACCAAGGAGACTCCCACAATTCAGGACTGGCTATTAAAAATGATGGTCTTATTCGAAATGGACAGATTAACAGGATTGCTAAGAGGAGAAGACAACAAATCTTTTGTTAGAAATTGGAAACCACTACTGGACTATTGGACAAAACAAGGGTGGAAAGTATCAATAAGTGACTATGGAATGAAATAAAATTATAGTAGATATTTGAGTGTTAGATAAAAAAAAAGCTGGGGAGCAAATGTATGAAGTGATGTAATGGGGTGGTGGACAATATTAGGAGTGTACTGTAACATGATGTTTAGAGTAAAGGGAAATATCAATGTATGGTATGTAGTGTAAAAACTGATGATTAAATAGAGGTAATTGTTTCGGGCTAAGCGCAAGGATAATTGGCTGGAAGTATTTTAGTTAGGGAAAAAATAGATATTCGCTACTATTTGATTTAGAAAGGGAGAGTTTTATGTAGAATTTATGTTTATTTAGCGATATTATTATTATTTTGCAATCATTTTCACAGAGTGGTGTTTTTATGTGTGTATGTCTTTTTGTTTGTTTGTTTGTTTAATTGTATGTTCAACTGTATGTTTTTTTAATTCAATAAACTTTTCTAAAAAAAAAAAGTAAAAAAAAAAAAAAAAGAAAAGCTTGAATCTACAGAGAGCTGAAGGATGGCTGCATTCCAGGAAGGTGAAATCAGCCCAAATCTGATCCAGAGACAAAGGTGGCTGATGGATGAAAGGCTAGAATTCTGGAGCAGATTTCTGCTAATACAACGCCACCATGAATCAACAGTTAGAATGATGGTACAAGGAGTCAGAGAAGTAGCCATAATGAAGGCAATGTTCAAGGAAATGAGATAAGAGGGAGGGGAAAGAGGAAAGGAAGAAAGGAGGGTGGAGTGATGGTACAAAGAATAAGAGAAGTAGGCATGATGAAGGTAATGAGGGAGGGAGGGAAGAGGAAAGGAAGAGGGACTGTAGAATGTTGGTATAAGGCAGGGGTAGGCAACCTTTCCCCTTTAAGGGCTGCGGGACTTCAGCTCCCAGAATCCCAGAAGCTATTGGCCCACATGGGACTATTGGCCAACATGGCTTAGGCTTCTGGGAGCTGAAGTCCCTCGGCCCTTAAAGGGGAAAGGTTGCCTACCCCTGGTATAAGGAGTCAGAGAGGTAGGCACGATTATAGCAATATGACAGGGGAGGGAAGAGGGAGCTAAAGGAGGAAAAGAAGGAGGAGGGTAGAATGATAGTAAAAGGAGTAAGACAGATAAGGATGATGAAGGCATTGTGCAAGAGAGGGAGGGGGAGTTGAGTGGAGAGGAGAGGAAAGGAGGAAAGGAAGGAGGAGGGTGGAGTGATTTTACAAGAAGTATGAGAAGTAGGCATAGTGAGGGCAATGTCCAAGGGTGAAATGGCAGGGAAAGGCAGAAAAGGAGGAGGAGAGGTACAATGGCAGTATGCAAGGAGTAAAGGAAGTATGCATGACAGAGGACATAGTGCAAAGGTGGGAGATGGTGGCATCATGAGATGAAGAATGAGGGAAGAGATTACAAGATGTGGCAGCAGAGTGCAAAGAACAAAAGTGGGTAGTATGGGTGAGACCTAAGATGAGTCCACAAAGGGGAAGATAGGGGACAAGCTAGGAAAACAGGGAAGGTAGCAAGGTACTCCAAGAGGAACAGAATGGTGCAATTAATTACCTCAGTGCTGTGTTCTTGAGTTGGCACATCATAATGTACTCTTGAGGAAATAAGGATCTGGGGGAAACTAGGAAGAAAGGGTAAACAGAGGCATTTCAAAGTAGCTGCTTCTTCTGACTCTTCAGATTTTTGGAAAATGGATCCAAACAGTGAAAAAATAAATAAAGACTTTTTGATGGACTAATATCATGCTTATTTATCATGCTGGGTATAGTACTGCATGTGCCTAGAGATGCCACTGGTTACTGACATGGCCACAAAGGGAGAGAAGAAGAGGCAGGCACAGATCCATCACACCTAGGCTCCAAAGCAGATGAAAGGCCCTCCCTTCCTCCCAACTCCCTTTCCCAGCTTCCTAACTGGAGGGAGAGAAGAAGAGGCAGTATCAGCTAGACTGAATCCTCTCCCACACTGCCATCCCCTTTCCCTTTGGTACCATGTCTTAATAAGTTTGTAAGCCTGAGAAACTAGGATTTCTGGGCTGGTCTTTTACTTGTAAAGCATCATGTACAGTAATATTGTGTGTGTATGTGTAATAAGAAAGGAATGCCATTTACCTCTATAGGGTAAACTCTAATCTCTATTAGGGAGACAAATCAGCATCTACAAGACTGAAGATATAGAAAGGACAAATGTTGGGGAGAAGTAAAAAGATGACATTAAGGGTAGTGGAAAATACATCAGCCATCTTGGATTGGCATTTGCTTTAAAAAAATTCATTACACCAAGGCAAACCTTCTAAAGTTTTCAAGGGGTAGCTGTACTAGTCTTTCACAACCACAAACAAACAAATAAACAAACAACAGAATCTAGTATCTATCCTTATATATCCCACAGTATCTACTCTTGAAGACTAATACATTTTAGTTGGCATACATTTTCGTGGATTGCAGCACTGAGTGTTTGCTCATTTGGTAGATACTTCTACACATAGTTGGAGTGAGAGTGGGATTAGTGGGATTAGAGGAAATGGGAATGTAAAAAATACAAATGTTTATCCATACCTTAACTGATATTAACAAACAAAAGTTGGATGTGAGAACAGCCATCTGAGAACAGCAGAGCTGCTTAGAATGTACATTTTGATGAAACGTCAAATAGATAAAAGAAAGTTAAAGTTAAGTGGACTACAAAATTTTTACATCTATTATTGCCCAACGGTTAAAAAAAATTATGAGTGAAATCATTCATAAAGATCAAAGCGGATTTCTTCCTGGAAGGTATGTTAGGGATAACATGAGAACAGTATTGAACATCGTTGAATTTTTTGAAAAACACAATGAGAGAAAGACCGCAATGATCTTTATAGATGCAGAGAAGGCCTTCGATAAAGTCAACTGGACATTCATTGAGGAGATGGTAAAAGCCATGAAGATGGGAGTCAATTTTAAACTATGGCTTAAAGCAATATATAAAGATCAAAGGGCCCAAGTGATGGTCAATAATGAGAAAACGGGCTACCTAAAAATAGAAAAAGGAACAAGGCAAAGCTGCCCCTTGCTTAATAATAAAATTAGGGAGGATAATAAGGTCAAGGGGATTACTATAAAGGGCTATAGTTATAAGCTGAAGGTGTATGCCGATGACTTAGTAATATTTCTTGAGGAACCCAATAGAAGCATAAGAAATTTACTAAATACCTTACAAGAATTTGGCAGTTTTGCAGGACTAAAAATAAATGAAGAAAAGACCTCCATTATCACTTTAAACATGAAAGCAAAAGATGAAGAAGAGTTGTCTGAGGTGACTAAATATAAAATAGAGAAGAAAATTAGATACTTGGGAATAATAATAACAAAAAGAAATGCAGATTTGTTTGGGAATAACTATGTCAGGAGTTGGAAAGAAATACAAAGGAATCTAGCGAATTGGTCTAAACTTCAACTCTTATTAATGGGAAGAATATCCCTGATTAAAATGAATGTTCTTCCCAAATTAATGTATCTTTTCCAAATATCCCGGTGATTCATAATAAGAAAAGTATAGAAGTCTGGAAAAAAGAATTAATCAGGTTTATTTGGAAGAGAAAAAACCGAGGATTAAATACCTGAGTCTAATAGAATCATTGGAAAAAGGAGGCTTGGCCTTTCCAGATTTGAAGCTGTATTATTGGGCAAATTGTATGGTTTGTCTAGAGGAATGGGTAATGAAATGTTGTTGAATATAGAAAAAGATGGTATTGACTTTGGATGGCATGCCTTTCTATGGTACGGGAAACTTAAAAATAATAAGAGCTTCAAAAACTATTACATTAGAAGAGCTCTATTGAAGGTATGGCTAAAAATTAAGAAACAGTTTTACAGGAAATTACTGATTTGGGTATCTCCACAGGAGGCCTTTCTTTATAGAAGTAGAAATAATAACACATCATGGATAAGATACAGATATATTATTAGCAATGAAACATCTAAAGAAGTTATAAATTATAGAATGAAGTCAAAAGAACAGTTGGAAAAGGAGGGAAAAATAAATAATTGGTATACCTATATTCAATTAAGAAACAGGTTTAATATCGATCAAAAGAATGTAGGATTTGAAATGTATAAGACTGAGTTAGATAAGATCTTAGAAGAAAACAAAGAAAAAAATAAACATCATGTATCTAAATATTATAAGTTATTTAGAGACAGAACTGTGGAAAAAGAGATAGTAAAACATGTAATGATCCAATGGTCTAGAGATCTTGGAAACATAGAGATGGACGAATGGGAGAAGACTTGGAAATTTTCATGTAATTTTACAATGTGCCAGGACTTCAAAGAAAACCTTCTAAAAATGTTCCATCACTGGTATATGTTTCCTAGTAAAATAAAAAAAAATACAAGAAGGGAAATTCCTATTGCTGGAAATGTAAAAAAAAGGAAGTGTCATTTATCCACATGTGGTGGAACTGTAAATTTGCAAGGCAGTATTGGAAAACAATATGGTCGAAAATAATAGAAATATTGCAGATACAGATTCTTTGATGTCCTACATTGTTTCTTCTAAATATGACTCAGAAGTTAGAAAAAGGGATTGAAAAGAAACATAGGAGAATATTACTGTACATGGTGACCATCTCAAGAATCCTATATGCAAAATATTGGAAAAAACAAGAATCTCCAACTGTGAAAGAATGGAATATATGTTTAAATGATGCAATAAATATGGATATTCTAACGGCTTTAGTTAGAAATGAATATGTAGATGTGAGAGAAAGACAATGGGAAAAGGTAAAACAATACTTGAGAAACTTATGTAAATAAATCAATGTATAACTTGAGGAATTGATGTGTTATAAAGGTGAATGATTTAAATTTGGGTTTTTTATTTCTAGATGGAGAAGAAAATTTTGGTTTAATTTGGTATTGAAAGACTTTGGAAGTGGGAAATTAAGGCTAGATTAATAAATAATGAAAGAATAAATAGTTAATGGGGATTAATTCCGGGAATAAGATATTAGAGTCTTGTATTAAAAATTCTAATTATGTTAAGAAACAATCATTTAAAAAAAATGGATTAAAAAATAAGGTTAAGTTATCTGGAAAGACAGGACAAAGAAAGAATATGAAACAGACCTATAGGGCAATTATATATGGATTATATCTTTTGCTACTATGGACTATTAATTTTATCTGAGTACATGTATATTTATGTATATTTAGGTATGTTAGTGTGTTTTTATGTTAGGTATGAAAATGATATGTATGAGTTGTTTGTGTCTGAATGTTAGGTGATTTAAAATGTTTATTATATGTGTTTGTTAATATATATATATATATATATATATATATATATATATATATATATATATATATATAATTAAAGTTACAATAATTTGCATAATTTACATGATATGTAAAATAGATGCCTGGATTTGAGGAAATGGAATATGGCAAACCTAATCCTGAGGCCTCTCAGACAGAACAAAAACTTATTATAAATTAAAACTTTGCACATATATTTGGCACTCTGAAACTTTCCCCAGCTCTTTAAAAACAGTAAAGAAAATCTGATAAAAGATATCATGTAACCTACTTTTTACTGTATGCTGAAGCTTTATTTTGATAACTCTTAGGTAAAAATGATACTAAGAAATTGGTCACAGTGATTTGATGACCTTAGAGAACATTCATCTCTATTAAAGTTAAGAAAGGACAGTACATTAGGCATGAAATAATTGTCACTGTTGAAAGCATCACAGAGGCAAAATAATATGAAGGTGGCAGAACTGGCAGAGAAGCTGTTCAATAATTTCACATATTGCCACAGCAAAAATGCAGCCTCACTCAGAATTACAAATTAACTTTTTTAAAAATTGGGTATCCATTGGGCGGGGTATAAATAAAATATTATTATTATTATTATTATTATTATTATTATTATAAAAAAATGGGAAAAAATCTTCTTTTCATGATTTTAAATAAGAATCTTGAAATTTCTTTCCAAGTCAGAGGATGACACTATTGTCATAATGTTTTCACAGCCATCACTCATCACAGGTCCTAACCCTAATAATAAAACTGACAACCAAGAATAGATGTTTGGCTGGCTAGACAGATTATTGTGACTGTTCTCCCCCCCCCCCCCTTCTAAATTGTTGTAGAAGTATGGCAGTGTTTTCAGATGTAGGTCTCCTAGCATCTTCTTATATGAGTTGGAACTGGAAAGAACTTATGGATTTCTGCTATTTTGATGTTTATTCCACTATTCTATTCACACCAGTGACACATGATGTAGCTGTGTGTGGGAAAGTACAAATTTTATGTTAGTATATCCTACACCCTACTCCCACTGGAATATGGGGTTCATACTTTCAGTGTCAGCCATGTTTTAAGAGGTCTGAATGATCTTTGAAATACTAGGAGGCTTTCACATGGGAAAAGCACATTGTCCTGAAGTCTTGTGGACAAACTTTTGTTGTTGCTGTTAACTGCCCTTGAGTCGATCTCGACTCATGGCAGCCCTATAGATGAAACATCTCCAGGACCCTCTGTCCTCCACTGCTCTTCTTAATTCCTGCAACCCTTTAATACCCATGACCTCCTTAATAGAGTCCATCCATCTAGCATGTGGCCTTCCTCTTTTCCTACTTCCCTCCACCTTTCCCAGCATTGTTTTTTCCGATGAATCCTCCCCTCTCATGATGTGTCCAAAGTACAGCAGCCTCAGTTTGATCATCTTGGCTTCTAGGAAGGTTTCCGGCTTGATCTGCTCTAAGATTCACTTGTTTGTCCTTTTGGCTGTCCATGGGATCCTTAGCACTCTTCTCCAGCACCAAATCTCAAATGCATTGATTTTCTTCCTAGCACCTTTCTTAACTATCCAGCTCTCACATCCATACATGATAATAGGGAATACAATGGCTTGTATGATTCTAACTTTTGTGCTAAATTGTATATCTTTGCATTTAGAATCTTTTCTAGTTCTTTCATGGCTGCACTCCCCATTCTTAGTCTTCTTGTGATGTCCTGACTGCAGTCCTCATTTCTATCAGTGTTTGATCTCAGGTATGGGAATTCTTTTACTATTTCTATTTCTTCATTGTCTAGGTTGAACTTGTGAAGGTCCTCAGTGATCATTACATTTGTTTTCTTTATGTTCAACATTAAGCCTGCCTTTACACTTTCTTCTTTGATCTTCCTTAGTAGATTTTCCAGGTCTGTGAGGTTTTCTGCTAGTACTATGGTGTCATCTGCATATCTTGGATTGTTGATATTTCTTCCTCCTATTTTCACTCCTCATTTTTCTGTGTCCAAGCCTGATTTTCTTATATGTTCTGCATACAAGTTGAACAGATAGGGTGAAAGGATACAGCTTTGTCTGACCCCTTTGCCAGTTGGGATCCATTCTGTTTCTCCGTGTTCTGTCCTGACAGTAGCCTCTTTTTCCTGAGTACAGATTCCTCATCAGGACTATCAGATGTGTTGGCACTCCCATGTCTTTACGCGCATTCCATAGCCTTTTATGATCTGTGCAGTCAAAGGCTTTGCTATAGTCTATAAAGCATATGCTGATTTTCTTTTGGAATTCCCTGGTGCTCTCCATTAGCCCTCATATGTTTGGAATGTGGTCACTCATGCCTCTTCCTTTCCTGAACCCTGCTTGGATGGCTGGGATTTCTTTCTCCATGTTTGGTTGGAGTCTATGTTGCAGAATTTTAAGCATGATTTTGTTTGCATGGGAGATCAGTGCTATGGTTCTATGGTTGCTGCAGTCTCTTGTATCTCCCTTTTTGTGGATGGGGATCACTTCCAATCTGTTGGCCATTGCTTTGTTTTCCATATCTATTGACATTTGTTGGTTAGCACTAGAGTTGACTCTGTCAGTGTGCATTGCAGCAATTCAATTGGAATATCATCTGTTTCTTTTGATTTGTTTTTCACTATTTCTCTTATTGCAGTTTCCGCCTCACTTTTTAAAATTTGGGGTTATCTTCTTATGGCTCTTCATTCCATGTGTCCTTCATTGTGTCATCTTTTTTGTATAATTCTTCTGTGTATTGCATCCAACTTTTTTTATTCTTTCTTGGTCTTGAATTATTTGAATTATTTTTATTGTCATAGATTGTCCCAGTCCTTGGTTTCAATTTTACTTTTATTTCAATTTTCTATTTCTATTTTCTATTTTCTATTTCTATATTTGATTTGATTTAGGTTGTGGGGAACCGAGATAATACTAAATAATGTCAAGATGGGTTTTCTGATTCTTCCCCCAAGCTTCCTGCATATTGCATAGGAACTGATTACGCCATCATAGTGCAGTTAAAGGCAAAACTTTCTTCCTACCCTAGGCTGTGTTTCTATTCTATCCATCTGTCACGTTTGGTGGACTCGGATCTGAAAAACCAAGACAGCATCATAATGTAAAAAACTAATGATTTATTTTGGATTTCAAGACAGACATTCACCACATACTTGGCTGTGTCAGAACTGATTTTTCCCAAACAGGCTATTCCTCTCTTCCAGCCCCTCCTTCCTAAAATGCATTCTGTGGTCTTTGATCTAGATCAAAGTGATTCTTTTTTTTTTTTAATTGTTAGTGCATATTTACATAATAGGTCCTTACATAGTTATACATCTATTTATCATCCAACTGTACATCTATTTAGATGTAAAGACAATATGAATCAAGAAAGGTAATTTTACTGGATATACTATAATGCACCATAACTAACGTCTTCTTCTATGTGTTCATTGTCACAACTGAGCATCAAATGTTAATCTTTGTAATTAAACTAATTAGACCGTGCAATTATTCTATGTGTTTTTATCTTTTTGTTATTTTTTTATTATTCCTTTTAAAACTTCCTTTGATAACATTTGCATTGTGTGATAATTTCTTAAAAATTGATTTCACTTCCGCTTAGAGTTCTAATTACAGTTAGCTTCAGTATTTCATTGCTTTCTTACGAATTCTGGTCCTACTAGCCTTTTGTGATCTCATGTATTTAGATTCAACGTCCATTTATTTTTACAGTATTTAACCACTGTGTCCCAGTCCTTTTCAGTCTCTTCTTCCGATTTTCCATGAATTACATTTGTCAAGTGATCCATTTCAACAATATCCTGCAATTTTAATAACCATTCATCTGTGGTGGGTAGCATGTCTGTTTTCCATTTCTGAGCTAAAAGTAATCTTCCCACTGAGATCATATAGAGAATCTTTTTCCAGTGTTGGGTTTCCACTTTCTTTGGAAGTTTGTCTGTCATATTTAAAAGATATATTTCTGGCAACATATCATATTCTATTTTCAACATCATTTTTAATTCCATGTGAATACGTTTCCAGAATTCCTTTATCTTAGGGCAGGGGTAGGCAACATTTCCCCTTTAAGGGCCGAGGGACTTCAGCTCCCAGAAGCCTCAGCCATGTTGGCCAATAGTCCCATATTGGCCAATAGCTCCTGGGATTCTGGGAGCTGAAGTCCCTCGGCCCTTAAAGGGGAAAGGTTGCCTACTCCTGTCAGGGCATTCCCACCACACGTGATACCATGTACCTGCCATAGTTTGACATTTCCAACAGGAGTTTTTAGCTCCTTTATAAATTCTGGCAAACTTTGCAGGTGTGAGATACCACATGAATTCCATTTTCAGGCAGTTCTCATGTAGGTTTTGACTTCTTGTAAATTTTAAGGTTTTTTTTTTTTTTTTCTGGCATTACAAAGCTGTCTAAAATGATTTCTTTACCGAAGTCTTTTGCCCATTGGAGCATTGAGTCTTTTATTACTTCTTGCTCAAATTTCCTTTATAATAGTAGTTTGTAGAGTTTTGATGTTAAATTCTGCTTCTCTTTTAATAATAAGTTATCTAATTAATTTTTTTTCCCAATTCAAAGTTCTCTTGTATCAGGTCTACTTTGAATCTCTCTGAAAGTTGATGATAGAGGAACCAATGTTTCTGTATCTCTATCAGTTCTATTTTCTTTACAGGCTTGAGAGTATAGATGTTTTGGTTGTTCCTAACTATAATATCTTCATATCATAGCCATTGAGTTATTTGGTTCCTATTAAAGAAGGCTTCATGAGGTGAAATCCAGCTCAATTTTTTTCTATAGAATGTTTGTTTTACTTTGGTCCAGTTTGCTAGAAGTGCTCTGCAATGAAGTGGTGGTCGAAGTCTCTGTTAATTTTATTTTTTCCATACCAAAGGTATGCATGCCATCCGTATTGTATGTTAAATCCCTCAAGGTTAAGTAATTCGGTATTATGTAGATTAACCCAGTTTTTTTTTTTTTATCTAAATCAAACAGTTAGCCTGGAAGTAAAGTTGTAAGTCCAAAAGATTACATCCTCCATTTATGTTAGTGTCTGTTAGAGTCTTCCATCTTACTCTTGGTTTTTTCCGACCCACACAAATTTCCTTAGTTCTCTGTTCCAGTTGTCAAATATTTTGTTATTAGAAATAATCGGGATATTAGTGAATAGGTAATTGAGTTTTGGGAGTACTGACATTTTAATTGCCGCTATTCTGCGTGAAAAGGATAATTTCAATCTGGACCATTTTTCTAAGTCTTGCTTAATTTTTTTCCATGTAATAGTGTAGTTGTTATCGAAGAGTTCAGTGTTTCTCTTCATTATCCAAATTCCTAAATATTTAGTCTTTTTTACAATTTTTCAGTTCATTATTTTTTGTAATTCCATTTCTTCCTTTGTTGATATATTTTTTGTGATGATTACTGACTTTTGGGTATTTATTTTAAATCCTGCGATTTTCCCAAAATTATTTATTGTATTTGTAACTTTATGTATGCATTTAGCTGGGTCCTCTAAGAAAATAACAAGATCATCTGCATAGGCTTTGAGTTTGTACTCATATTTCTTGATCCTTACGCCTGTTATTTCTGACTCTTCTCTTATTTTGTTATTAAGTGCTTCCAGCACTGTTATAAGCAGCAGGGGTGAAAGGGGGCAGCCCTGTCTAGTTCCCTTTTGAATACTGAACCACTTGGTCTTCTCTCCATTAATTAACAATTGTGCAACTTGGTCTTTATATGTGTTATGTATCCAACCTCGGAATTGTCACCTACCCCCAATTTCCCTAGAGTTCATATCATATAGTCCCAGCTAAGGTCATCAAATGCTTTATGTGCATCTACAAAAAAAATTCCAATTTTTTTATTATTGTTTTCTTCAAAATATTCAACTAGATCCAACATGATTTTCTTTTAGTTATCATTTATCCCAAGAAGGAAGGTGGTCTTCATTTACCATCAGTGCCCTGCAAGAGGATGTAAACAAGGTCATAATCTGCAAGCCCTCCTACCACTGTCCATTTGGTTCTCAGTCTTGCCTCCCCTTCTGATTACTACCCCCTTCGATCTTTATTTATTTAGTCATAGCACTATTTCACCCTATCAATTTATCCCTATATCAACCAACCTAGTCCCTAATCATGACAGATCCATAAGCCTATAGATATGACAGGTTCACTAGAATCCTATCAGTGTTTTATTATTCTAAAGTTAAAGCCATCACCAGGTCTTTATAACACTGCAAGATAGCACCAAATACCTCTTGAGGCTATGAAATCAGATATAAATTGCAGCTCCAGATCTAGTCTTGTGTGTGCAGAGACACTCACTGTGTCTCCCTCTGAGCCACTCCATCTGAGCCACTCTCCACTTTATGTGGAAACCTCTCATCATGCTGATAATTATCACCCCCCACTCCTACTTTCTCACTCTCCAACCCATCACACCTTTCCTTTTCTTTTAGCTTTGTGTGGTTCTTAATGATGCATTGGTTTTGTGTGTTTATGTGCAGCTTTGCACGTTTCTAAATAAAACTATTTTATTCATTAAAAACAGTCTCTCAGTAGATAATATTGGGCTACATGAGTGGAAAGAACCCTGGAGTTACCCAAACTCTTGCAAGCCTTCTCTTTGAGCTAATAATTTTGCAAAATACCAAGGAGATGCCAACGTTTTTCATGGAGAACCCAGCTTTTTGGCTAACACCTCCTAATACAGTCACATTTACTCAAGAAAAACCTATTTGTTTCAAAGTAAAAAACAATAAGGCTAGGATGGAGGCTGCTCTCTTTCCCTCTTTCCCTTATTACCTTGCTTTGGTGACTGTGATGAACTTCACTTTCATCCCTACCTGTATCTCATAACTATAAATTATAAGCAACAGTGTGCTTTCTTCACATCCCCATTAATTTTAAAATTAAAACTGGGTTTGCTGCTGGTGTTATTTGCATCCCTTTCCTTACCTGCTAGGAACCAGTGAGGCTTAGTTTAAAACAACAACACAATTCTCAAAAATACCAAATCACATTGCTGTTCTACTGCAAACATATGCTCAATGTGCTGTGGTCTATATCTCTAACTCATCACAACTTTGAAAGTAGGGGGGGTTGTCCTTTTTTTTTAAAGGAAGTGTAAAAGAAGGTATGGAACAAAATCAACTTAATTTCAGTTTATAAACTGGCTGGTGACACCATCTTGTGGGGGCTGCATAAAAACCAGCCAACATAGCAAAGCAGTACCAGCATAAAAGCCTTATTTGAAATCACATAGAGCCATCATTGCCTTTGGCAGGCACTCTTTTTTCTTTCTTGCTGTGCTTTTTAAAACACTGTAAAGTTTCTTTGACCAGGGATAACAATAGCCCCAAAGCTTTGAGTGTGAACACTTTGGCAAATGATGTTTCTTTCATATAACCTTTAACTATCTAAGACTGTTGCCCTATATTCACGTAGCTGGAAATAAGTCGCATTCATGTTAGTGGTGCTGACTTCTCTATGGATCTGTGGAGAAAACATTACAGTTTCACTTTTTCTTGTACTGAGTTTTTGTTAATTTGAAGGCCTTTTTGTTCCAAATATGAAGAAGCATGCCAATTTTTGTAAAACACAGGCTGCATCCACACTACAGAAATAATGAAGTTTGACACCATTTTAACTGCCATGGCTCAATGCTATGGAATTCTAGGAAATGGAATTTTGTTGTGGCACCAGAGCTCTATGACAGAGAAAGCTAAATGACAAAACTACAATTCCTGGATTCCATAACTTTGAGCCATAGCAGTTAATGTGGTGCCAAACCATATTATATCTGCAGTGTGGATGCAGCCAAAGTGAAACAAGCACTCCCATTTGGCTTAGTCAGATTTAATAGGTTCAGCACTGAACTTCTATGAGGTAAAGTCTTATTATTAGCTAGGATGGAGAGAATAATGTTGTACCTTTCTGCCATACTAGCGTAAAACATGGGAAAAGGAGTTAACATGGTTGAAAACACAGAAAATAAAATCCTGAATTTAAGAGTTAAATGGTCAAAGTTCTAGAGCTAGATGGTTGAATCTCTGGTTTCATTTTAGGACCAACCATCAAATAATGAGACCAGACACAAGACATTGGGTTAAACAAAGGCCACTTTATTTGACCTAAGAACCTTGTTTAATGAAATGAACCTGGGGATAAGCAACAGGAGGGAAGCAATCTGATATGGGTCCAGCTAAGGCCAGATGTCTGGAAAGTAAATCAAGGGCACTCCCCCTAAATCTGTAGACTTTACAGGACAGAGCAAATCCCCTTGTCAGCCCCAAGGAGAGCCTCATTCCTCACCCCCAGGCCCCCAGCTTGTGTAGGCAGTTCTGGAGCCCAACCATTCATCAAAAGGATGCCAAGATGTACACCAAACTCTGATATTTCCCCCCATAATCTGCCAATGGCCCAAGCCAATTGACAGTGTCTCCCAGATACAGCTTAGGGTATTTTTTTATTTTAGTTATTTTTATTTGATTGTATGTACAGTGCTGAGCAAACTTACAGTGTTTTATAAATAAAGCTTAATAAATAATAATAATAACAATAGGGTAGGTAAAAAATAGTAAAGGGGAGGAAATTCCTATCCTGCCTTGAGGTGACCAACATAGTTCACACTGCTTTATGAAGGTGGGATGGTTGATCGAAGAAGAAAATCCAAAAGGGACATAAAACATCTCTGTCTTCATCAAGCTCACAAGCTACATCCTGACACCCAAGCTCCAGGCCAGATAAATCTGGCCTCTTTTCCTAAAGGCTATAAACTGTGCCCTCCCCCAGAGCATCTATCAGTTGCCTGGGTCCAGGCATACATTCTCCTCATATACATTTTTTTTAAAAAAATAAAAGGCCTGACTAAATTTGAGTACTGGGACAACACAAAAATAATTTCATAAAAGAGAAAAACATAAGGTTCTATACTAGAGAAAAATCAGATGTACAAATATAGAATAAATCATAGAATCATAAAGTTGGATTCTATGACCATGGGGCTGTCCAGTCCAACCCCCTGCCATTCAGGAATACACAATCAAAGCACTCCCAACAGATGGCCATCTAGCCTCTGTTTATAAACTTCAAAGAAAGAGACTCCACCACACTCTGAGGCAGCATATTCTACTGTTGGACAGTTTACTGTCATGAAGTTCTTCCTAATATTTAGGTGGAATATTTTTTCCTGTAGTTTGAATCCATTGCTCCAGGTCCTATTCTCTGGAGCAGCAGAAAACAAGTTTGATCCATCCTCAATGTGACGCCCCTTCAAATATTTAAACAAGGCTATCATATCACCTCTTAAACTTCTCTTCTCCAGGCTAAACATACACAGCTTCTTAAGTCTCTCCTCATAGGGCATGGTTTTCAGATGACACATGGCATGACAGCAGTACATGTTGAAAGCATCCAGGAGTCTTACTAGACTATGATACAGAGGGAAAGAAAAACATAATACAATTCTATAGTGCGTCAAGACAAGAGAAGTAATAATATCCTTCTATTTTGCTTTCATCAGATGTCACTTTGTCTACTATGTCAAGTTCCATGGACAACACTTTAAGAAAGACATCAACAAGCTGGAATATGTCTAGATGAAAATGACCAGGATGGTAAAAAGTGTAGAAACCAATCTTTACAAGGGATGATTGAGTGAATTCAGTATATTTAGCTTGGAGAATGAGATATATCTTTAACTATCCGAAATGCTGACACATGAAAGACAGAGCTGTTCCAAAGGATAGGACCTGAATGGATTCAAATGAAAAGAAAGTGGACTCCTACAAAACATTAGAAAGAACTTCCTGATTGTAAGATCTATTCAGCAGTGGAACAGACTACCTCAGAAAGTGGTGGGCTCTCTTTTTTATTTTTTTAAAAAGAACTTGGATGGTTGACACCTCAGAATAAGGATGCAAATCTTGATTTATTTCATTCCATCATGAAAAGGGAAACCATCCTCCATCCCTAATACTGCACATGTTTTTCCTATCTAGGTAAAATTATGAGAGGTTTGTCAGCAAGTTGAGGATAATGTAACTACATGTTGTTTACATGGATCCATATGGATATAGGTATATAACACCTATAGTAGCACTTCATGACTTTTTTGTGAAAATTTAGTTTGTACATATCCCATCTGTTCTTTAAAAGATTTTTGCAAAGAACAACATCTTTAAAATATGTGCATACACACACACACACACACAACACTAGACAGTCACAGTAATTAAGTAAAATGAAGTAAAACTAAACACTTCCAGACAGATGGTGGTAGAGATTAAAATGCTGTCTCTTCTTGGTATGCTGCCTTGATTAGAGTAAAAGACATGTCCTCTGAGTAGAATATTCTTAATATTTTTAGCCAGCGATGCTTTAGATATAGATTCCTGCATTTAACCACTGTTAAATGCCTATACTGCAGCCACTCACTCACAAACCATAAGGTTGTGAATTCAGTGCCAGCCAGAGGCACAGGCTTGCATCCTTCTGAGGTCACTAAAATGAGTACCCAGCTTGTTGGGGGCAATTAGCTTACACGTTGTAAGCTGCTTAGGGAGTGCTTAAGTGCACTGATAAGCAGTATAGAAATGTACTTCCTATTGCTATATAGATAATCCATGGGCTGCCTTGAAACTTTACCAATCTACAAAGAAATCTCTAAATTTTGGTAGATTACTTGTTTGGGAAAAAGAAAAAAGGAAAAAAAGACCTGAAACAAAAAAATCACCCTTACTAGCAGAGGATTGTCCTGGCAAATACTGTTGTAAACATCCAGCTCCTTTCATAGGTTGGGGTGTGGTGTGTTAGTAAAATACTTGGCTAACGGGGTAGTTTCCATTATGCTTGCTTTAAAGTTTGAATGTTTTCTAAAAGAGTTTCTTACCATTCTGATGGTTGAGTGAGTTAGAGATGTAGGCTAGTTCTTTTACTGCCTATGACTCTTTTGCTCTTTAGAGTTTCACTGATGGCACATTGCCCCCCCCCCCCCATATATTATGTCTGATAAGAAAGAACAAGAGCTGCTTAAGACAGGGGTCATGCTCTTCCAAGCTGCAATAGTTAATATAAACTGTCAGCTCACAGCTGTTAATGTGAGCACTGCTTTTGGCACAGCACATCTTTAGGAACTTTTATGGTTGATTAGAGGAAAAGAAGTTTCACCTAGAGGACACTTTGCAGACGTCATGCATGTGGCATATGCTAATAAGCACAATTTTAATCCTAGATACAAGGTTAATAAAGAATTAACATGGGTTAGAAAGAATGGGAGCAATTTCTCCCCAAATCTAAAGTAAAATTTGTTGCTAAGGGTTGTCAAATATTCTTTGAATTTCCACAGTCCCTATTATTGGTGTGTCCTTCTAAGCTTATGCCCATTTTTGAAAGCACTTAGAAGGTCATCAGCATGATCACAATCTGCAAAACTACTGGGAAGACTGGGGCTTTTTTTTTAAAAAAATGAACTGATCAAGAAGGAACCATATTTATCTACAGTATTCTAAGGTATGAATAATGGTGAGCAATATACAGAAACAGCAAAGGGTCTGTCATTTCAGGTGAAAGAAGGGTTCAAATGTTCCCTTAGGACATGTCCTGTGCATCTCAGAAACTGCCTTTTTGATCCCCAATCTGCTGCTGCTTCCATTCCATGAAGGGTGGGGGGACTCTGAGAAGTTGTAATCTTCTTAGAGTTCCTGAAAAGATAGTGAATGTGATCAGCCAATCAGAATTGATTATGTGATGTGCAATTTCAATGAAATGAATTGAGAATGAGGATAATACTTCCTCAGCTAGTATTGCTCTTACTCTGAGTAGGCAAACATTTTTGCATGCTTTAAGAAAGCATAAATTAAGAAAAGAATTGAAAGCCTTTTGTAGTAATATATTTCCCTTCCTGCTGTATAATATGTTTGGGCTCTCCTGCTTGCTTAGCATTAGAGCTAGATGTGGAAGGAATTGTGGTTTGATGGTTAAGAACACAGGAAAATGGTATTCTGCTTTTCTGTTGTTCTTTTATTCATTTAAAATGTTCATATATCATCTTTTCTAAAGTTCATTCTGGCTAATAAAAAAAATATAGAGATAAAAAGTTCAGTCAAGATATAAAAATGCACAAAAATGTAATGACTTAGACAGAAGAAGCAACAAGAACCAGAAGAATAATGGCATAAAACCATCAGAAACCTGTCAGCCAACCTTCACTAAGTTCACTCATAAATGTAGGCCATTAGAGGGAAAAGGTGGTGGATCTCAGGCAGTAGGTTCCAAAGTAACTAAAAACATTCCAAAGCAACTGAAAAGGCTTTCTGTATTTTATAGCTTACCTCATATTCTTTAGTATCTCTTGAATAGTTCTTTAAAAAACTGATCAAATTTTCTCTGAACACACCTGCCCAAAGATTGAAGATTGTTAGAAGGACCCTCCACTGTGTCCCACCAATGGGGTGGACATGATAAGGGGAAGAAATACTACCCTTAGAGGCCAGATTGACAGCAACTTATCATTCCAGCGTAAAGTGAAAACATAGCCTGGAACCTAATTGATTTGAAATTTCATCCAAATCAGTACATGGGTGTTGCTCAGATTATTGACATTATTTCAACTAGTTTTAAGTGTTCTGTTTTAAATGTTAAGTTATTTACTATGGATTTAATCTGTTTTAATTATTCTCATTTTAAATTGTTTCAAAATGTTTAAATTTATTTTACTACTCTAAGCCACCCCAAGAACCTGGCCTATATAATATAGTTGTTTTAATAAATTAATAATTAGAATGAATCGAGGAGTGCTCAAGACAAACAAAAAAAGGATATGTGACAGAGTGTTGCACATTATTTTATCTAAACACAAGTAATGATTATACATATAATTAATCTGAGCTTGTTCACCCCATTTTGAAAGGTTCTTTGATATGTTTGTACAGTTGGCATGTGCCAGTAATTAAAGAGATGCACTTTGAAGACAGCTTTCAAGTAAATTTTCGAGAATGTACAAAATAAAGGGTGGCCAATATTAAATATTTCAGCCCCAGCTGTGATCTACATAGATCAAAAGTGGATGCTGTGCCAACATCTGAAAACAAATGGAGGAGGAGAAACACATGAAAGGAAAAGCACAGCACCATAAACCAAGACAGATGCAAGAAGATCTAATTACTGTTGAGTTCAGGGAAATGAAAAGTGAATCAAAAGAGAGAGAAAAGAAGCAGAGAGGGAAAAATATCCATGAGAATATTGTCAGCAATGACATTTAAAAAATAAGAATAAAAAGCAGGCAACATTAGCTTTATTTGGAAAACAGGAAATCTCCCAACTGTGATTTGTTATGCTCTTCCTTCCATCACCCCATGAGATCTTTACACTCTTTGTGGTGAATATTCCAACCTACCATTCATAATCAGTGACCCAATTATCATTTCATTACCACTATTTCTACCCATTTGTTCAGAAGGATGAAGTTTTTTTTTTCTCCACTAGCAAGGAAGAGCCCATCCTAGAATGGATTATGTTATACTGTTGAGTTTATAGATAGATGATAGATAGATAGATGGATAGATAGATAGATAGATAGATGTAGGTTTCATGCTTTTAAACATATCATGAGTAGATAGAGTGTTCCAGATAAGAGAAGTGCACATGACTGAGTGAGATGAATTATATGACTAATATGCATGTGAAAAACAGAAGTGTCATAATCCAATTAGTTTGGAAATACAACAACCAAAGTTACAGTACAATTGGAGATTAAACGAAAGGCTTCTGTCAGAAGATGCATATTTATTATTATTAAAAAAGCAAATAAAGCAATTATTTTGAGAAAACACAACACAGAAAGTAAAAAAGAAAACAATCTGGGATACTGGAAAAGCATATATAAGAGGTTTATTAATACAAAAGGTCACCAAGTAAAAAAGGAAAATCAAGAAAAATTAGTAAAGTTAGAAAAAGAAATCAAACATACAGAAGAAGAAATAATCAAAAATCAAAAACATTGAGAAATCAATTAAAACTTTCTTAGAATGTTTTATCTGTTTTATGAAATGCTTCTTGTGCTGATATCCAGCTTGGTAATTTCATATACAAAAAATTCTTATTTTTATTCCATACTTTATATAAAGATTTCCTTATTATATGATTATTAAAATTTTTGAGTGATGTTTCTTTCTCATAACCAAGATATCTATGCCATCCATATTCTAATCCTATCCCTTCTAGAGTCAATAGTCTTTCATCTTTCAAAGAAAAACATTAAAAGAAAAATGGATAACTTATAGAGATACAATTAAAATAATAGTGAAAAGGGAACAATTTAAAACTATAGAAGAATTACAAAGGGAAGGAATACAAATACAATGGCTATTACATCTTCAACTAAAAGAAAGATTTAAAAACAATATTAAACAAACAGGAATAGAAATTCAGAAAAAGGAAATGGAAAAAATCTATGAAAAGAGTGATAAGCACATGATTTCAAGATTATATAAAATGCTGCTAGAAATCAAAATAAAAGAAGAAACTGTCAAAAACTGCATGGTTAAGTGGATGCAAGACTTAAAAGAGACAATCCCACTGAACATATGGGAAAGAGTATGGACAAAGAATTTAAAATTTACTAAAAGTGGGAATTTAATAGATAATTATTACAAAATGTTCTATAGGTGGCATTTAACACCTAGAATGTTAGCAAAAATAAATAAAAACAAAGAATATAGTTGCTGGAAATGTGGCAACCAAAATGCTGATTTTTTTTCCATATGTGGTGGGGGTGTAGTAGCATGTAAATTTTGGGAGAGGAACCATAGGAAGATTCAAGATTTATTTTTAATTCAATTTGAAATGGACCCCAAGTTATATCTATTAAATATAATGGAGGGGTTGAAGGTCAAATTGAAAAGGGGGGAAGTAGAAGTGATCCTGTATATGTCATCCGCAGCGTGACTTGTCTATGCAAAATACTGGAAAAAGGAATATGAACACCTATTTGAAGAATGGACAACCAAAGTAAATGATTTAATGTTAATGGATAAATTAACAATGGCACTTAAAGGGAAATCTGAACAATGATATCAAAGGAAATGGGAAAAAATTAAGAATCTCTGGAGTGAAGTAATGAAATGAGGTTGTTTTTTTTAAATTTTATTGTTAAAAACATACATATTATACATACAAATACTTTCAATGATAATGTGTTGCCACAAAATACAGAAAAACAAACCGACAAAAAAATAACACAATAAAGAAAAATAAATAATAATAATAATAAAAAAACGAAACGCCATACAACAACGTCCAAACATAAATTAAACAACTACTAAAAAGCAAACTTCCATGCTCAGTGTAACTTGCCTTTTAGCCAGATTCCAAAAACTTCTGAAATATCTCTTATTTATATCTATACCAATCAATTTAATACAAAGACTATAATATAGTATCCTTTTCAATATTCTTTATATCTTCAATTATTCTATCAAATATCGTTCTAAGCAAATTTACTACAGATTTCTTAACTAATTCAAACTATCTACAGTGGAGACGATCAGCTAAGCACAATTATCTAATAATACCTCTTTGCTTAAAGTGTCTAGTCATAACCTCCCAATATTTCTTAAATATATCGTGATTTGACCCATGGATGAAACCAGTTAATCTATCCATTTCCATGTACTCCATCACTTTTAAATTCCACTCGTAGAGTTGTGGTATTTCCTTTGATTTCCATTTTGATGCATAAAGTGACCTGGCGGCTGAGAGAGAATAAAAAATTACTTTCCCATATTTTTTTTCCAAATTGTTTTTAGTTATCATTCCCAATAAAAAGAATGTAGGTTCAAAGACTAATTCAATGCCCAATATCTCATTCAAAACATGGTATATTTTTAACCAATATTCCCTGGCCTTTTTACACTGCCACCACAGATGGATAAAGGAACCCACCTTCTCCCCGCATTTCCAACACAAGTTGGAGTAGGATCTATTCATTTTTGCGAGTTGGACAGGAGTCAAATACCAACGATATGCCATTTTATAAAAGTTCTCCTTAATACTATAACTCAAAGTATATTTTGTTCGTTTAGTCCAACATTTTTCCCATTGACTTAATTCAATAGTCTGCCCCAAGTCTTGTGCCCACTTAATCATAAAAGGTTTAATTACTTCCGCTTCTAATTCTATTGATTGCAACATTTTATAAAATTTCGCTATTTTATGTTTATCCTGTGACATTATGATAGACTCAAATTCTTTATCCATGGTCCCGATTAATCTCGATTTCCTATCTAGTAAATAACGCTCTTTAATTTGCCAATATGAAAACCAATTACAATTATAACCCTCTAAATTTAGTTGTTCTTCTGTTTTAATTACCATAATTCCTCCTTCCTCTTTCAGTAAATCATTATACGTTAGCCATTTTTCTTTGCCAAATTTATTCTCTTTTGATACCACCTCACCAATTGCAGTCCATTTGGGGATAGTGTCTGGCCACATTTGTTTTACCTTTGTCCATACCCTCAATAAAGATCGCCTATTATAATGATCATTAAAAAATTTATGACATTTCACTTTATCGTATAATAAATAACTGTGCCAGCCATAAATATTATCGAAACCTTCTAATTTTAAATCTCTTTCTCCTTTTAATACAATCCAATCCAATAACCAAAATAACGTACAGGCATAGTAGTAGTTTTTCAAATTTGGTAACCCCTGACTTCCTTTATCAACTGAATCTTGCAGTATTTTCATTTTTACTCTAGGTTTCTTCCCTGCCCAAATGAACTTTGTTATATCCCGCTCCCATTCCTTAAAAGGTTTATCGTTAAGCATAATTGGTATGTTCTGAAAAAGAAAAATCATTTTGGGGAGCACACTCATTTTTATAGTAGATATTCTACCTATCCAAGAGATGTTTAGTTTATCCCAACTTTCCAAGTTCTTTTTTATTTCTGCCCATTTTTTAATATAGTTATTCTTAAACAAATCATCATTTTTTGTCATAAAATTTATCCCTAGATATTTCACTAAATTACTTTCTTGAAAATTTGTTTTCTCTTTGACTTCCTTTTTCTCCTCTTGTGTTAAATTTATCATTAACATTGCAGTTTTTTCCTTATTAATTTTCAAACCTGTCACATTTCCAAACTTTTCCATAGTCTTAAGTAGGAAATCTATATCATAATTCGGGTTGGAAAGAGACACCATAAGGTCATCGGCAAAAGCCCTTGCTTTATATTCCTCACCTTTTAATTTGACACCATTTATGTTTGAATCCCCTCAGATTTTATTCATCAAAATTTTGAAATTTATGATAAATAAAAGAGGAGACAGTGGGCATCCCTGTCTAACACCTCTTTGAATTTTAAAAGGTAAAGTCAATTCGCCATTGACCAATATTCTTGCCTCTTGGTCCTGATAAATTGTATTAATCCATCTTGTTATGTTCTCCCCCAGGTCTAGTTTTTTAATCAATTCCTTCATAAATTTCCAACTCAAGCTGTCAAAGGCTTTTTCTATATCAAAAAAGATTAAAGCCAATCTTTTGTCAATCTTTTTATTATGAAATTCTATTAAATTTATTACATGCCGAATATTATCTTTTAACGAACGCCCTGGGAGAAAACCCGCTTGATCGCTATGGATCCAATCAGATAACCATCTTTTAATTCTATTAGATATAATCATTGCGAAGATCTTATAGTCGTTGTTCAGCAAAGAAATTGGTCTATAATTTTGTGGTTCAGTTTTATCTTTATTTTCTTTTGGGATAAGTGTAATATTCACTTGTAACCAAGATTCTGGGATAGATCCCTTCAAAATTCCATTCATAGTATTCAATAACGGGACCATTATTTGATCACAACATTTCTTATAAAAATCAACTGTAAACCCATCAGGGCCTGGAGATTTCCCTGACTTCAAACTTTTTATAGTATCTAGAAGTTCTTGTAACTCAATTTTTTTATTTAATTCGCTTTTATATTCCTCTAAAATCTTAACTATTTTTTGATCTTCAAGATATTCCTTAATATCTCTAGAGTTTCCCTCTTTTCTCTCATATAATTTAGAAAAATAATTAATTAAAACTCTCTTAATCTGGGATTGTGAAGTAAAGAAATGTTTTCCTTCTCTCAGTTTAGTTATGGCCCTTTTTTCTTGTTTTCTTCTTATTAAAGCCGCTAATATTTTCCCTGGCTTATTTGCAGATTCAAAGTATTTTTGCCGAACAAATTTTAGTTTCTTCTGAATTTCTTCCATAGTAATAGCAGATATCTGGTTTTTAATTCTTTGAATATTTGCCTTAATCTTTTCTTTCTTCAAACTTATTTTCAATTGATCTTCATTTTGTTTTAATTCCTGCTCTAGATCTTTAATTGCTCTTTCTTTGGCCCTTTTCACTTCTGCCCCCTTTTTCATAAAAAACCCTCTCATATAAGCTTTGGAGGTATCCCAAACCACATTTATAGGAGTTTCTTTATTTAGATTGTGTTGAAAAAATATTTGTAATTGGTTTTGGGCTTCCTTAAGAATATTTTCGTTCCTCAAAAGATTTTCATTCAGTCTCCATCTAAATTCCTTTGAACCACTACTCATTGTCATCATCAAAGGGTTATGATCGGACCAAATAGCTGGCAGAGTATCAATCTTAAGTACCCGTTTACACAAAAAAGGGGAGATCAGAAACATATCGATTCTTGACCAGGAATTATGGACCTGAGAAAAAAAAGTGTAATCCTTTGTATTTTCATACATTATCCTCCAGATATCTTTTAAAGCAAAGTTTTCTTGGAAGCAGAAGAAACTTTTCGGAAGTTTACCCTGATCTTTCTTTACCTTTTTATCCGAAAGCCTATCTATCTGTGGGTCAATTACCCCGTTCCAATCCCCAAGAGCAATCACTAGTTCATTATCAGTTGATTGTAGTTTACTTGATAATTGATCAAAAAAGTTCTTTTTGTTAGATAAAGGGGCGTATACTCCAAGAATCAATATTTTTTCACCTCGTATATTAACTTCTACTACTACATAATGCCCATTAGGATCCGAAATAATCAATTTAGATTCATACTTTTCAGCTACGTACAAGACGACCCCTTTCTTCTTATTTTTAGCTGAGGCCACGTATTCATTTCCTAATCTTTTATTTGTCAAAAACTTTGTATCTTTGAGTCTGATGTGAGTCTCCTGAAGACAAATAATGTCTGCCTTCAGTTTCTGTAAGTAATGATATTTTTTTTTCCTTTTTTGTGGGGTATTTAACCTCTTCACATTCCATGTCAATGTCTTAACTTTATCCATCTATAGTCAAAATACGATATATAAGAAATTAACAAAATTAGAATTACTTACTAGCTATAAATCTTCTAAATCTCCCTCATCGATAGTTTCACCCTCTTTTCTCTGCAGGGTATTATTTAACTCCTCTGAGAGATCATCAACTTCGTCGTTTTCTTTCCCATGTCGCCAGTTAACAGCTCCTTGCTCTTCCAATTGACCGTCCAGTCCTTTGTGTCATCTTTCCTCCTCTAAGTTATTTTCCACTTCCGGTATATGCCGCAGTGGTTCAGTTCGGCCCTCTTGTGTTTTTCCCTTGGAATTTCTCCTTCTCTCCTCTATATCCCAGAACCTGCAAGCTTCATCAACATTCCTCAAGATCACCCTTCTTTTTCTCCACCAAAAAATTATTCCCTCAGGGGACCCCCATCTATAGGAAACCCCTTGTTGTCTAAGATATGTCGTCAAGAAAGAGTACTCTTTCCTTTTTCTAAGTATTCTCGCTGGAATATCTTTCAGAATTTGAACTTGATTCCCATCTATTTCTAGAGGGGAGTCGTTATGAACTTTCAAAAGTAAATCCCTAATCTGCCTCCTTACAAAATAAATAACAATATCTCTCGGGAGGTTTTTCTTTTTAGCTACAAAAGAGTTCAATCGGAAGATCCTGTCCAATTCAAATTGAAAAGAGCTCTTTTCCTTTTTTAAAAATTCTGCCAATTTAGGAACTAGAAAATACAATAAATTTTCATTTTTATTTTCAGGGAGCCCTCTAATCTTGACGCATTTTTTGCGTAATTTTTGTTCCCAGACCGCCTTTTCATCCAGATCAGATTCTCTATTTTTCCTAATATCCTCCAATTCCTCTGCCAGTCTATCTCCTTTATTTTCTAAATTTCCAATTCTATGATTTGCGACAGTAAGCTCACCAGTAATTTTGTCAATTGTTTGATTAATTTCCTGTAGTTCCGCCCTGATTTCCTGACGCATTTCAGTTTTACAATCGTGCATTTCTTGCCTAATACATTTCCAAATTTCATCAAGTAGATTCGAATTACCTTCAAAAATTTTTGTCTGATCCAGAGAAGAGCGTCTGGGTAATTGGGTTTGGGACTGTAATTTAGCCAATTGGTTTCTGGACATCATACTATACTATGTCTGATTAGTTCAAAAAAGATTCCCCCCCTTTTTTTTAAATTAAATTTTAAAATTAATTTTTAATTTTTATTTATTTATTTATTTATTCAATTAATTTTCCCTCTCTCTCCTTTCTTCTTCCTTCTTTCCCCTTTTTCCTCTTTCTAAAAGTACCTTGATGTTTCACAGATTATCTATAATGTTACCAGGCAGCTAAATAAAGTACACAAAACCTCCAATATAAATACACAAAGGGGACTCAATTTTCCCAATCCTCCACTGTAAATGTCCTCCAATATATGTAGACCAAAGAAAGCTCAATTTCCCTCCATCCTCGCTATGGTTTGTCAGTCTATATTATTAGCTCTATGAAGCCAGTCTAGGACCTCATTTTCCTGCTGAGCTGCTCTTTCCTTTAGTCTCTCTGGTCTTCTCAGATATCCTTGTTGGTTCCTTAAAGTCTCCGGAGAGGGAGTGGCACTTTCACAATTTCCTCTTCCACTCTTCCACACTCTCCCAGCCAAGGTCGCAGTTTTCTCTCCTCCTCCACGTCTGGTTCTTTTTCCCCCTCCGCCGCTTCAAGGTCAGGTAAGTAGTACAGATTTAACTCTTTAGTGATTACCAATACAGCTCCGTTTGAGGTCACTTTCCTCTTTTGTTATTTAACGGACTAGTCCAAAAAATTAAACCAATCCGGTCAAAATCAGCAATAGATGGAGTGAATTGCTGTTTTAAAGTTTTAACTGCATAACAAGTGAAAGGGTCAGATCAAATCTTTTCTATCCAGGAGGCAAGGAGGCAAGGCAAGATAGACTTATAGCCGATCTTAAAAGCAATCCATATAAAGTCCTATTTCGTTATAGTCTCACACTGTGACTCTTATAAATAATCAACTTTCGCCTCCAATTAATTCATAAATCTCCGATTGGCCAAGTTCTGCAGAAGTTATATGACCAAGATACACCGAACATCAATATTACTTACAGGGTTCCACAACATTTAAATATAAAAAATTGGTGGCATCCCAGATCATCCAGGGGAGATCTTCGGAAACGTGGCTGCAGTTGCTCTGACCAAATCGCTCCCAGCCTCCTGCTGTTGTTATATTCAGAGGCTTTCAAGCAAAATAAAGTGGTCCCAATGGCACGTCTGGACCCCCAATACCAAGGGGATACTCTGATCCTCTTTAAAGCGCGAAACGAGGATCAATGCCATGCTAACCAGAGAAAGTCTTCCCGAGGCTGTTGGGAAGACTTCTCAAAGGGACGCCATACCAACCCGGAAGTGTTGAGGTTTTGTTAATGTAGTTGTTTGCAGCTCCTCTTCTAGGATAAGAGATGTGTATTAAGAATGTTAAATTATATAAACAATATATGTAATATAAAAAAATATAGGAAGTTTAATTTAAGTTTTGAGAAAAGGAGGTATTTTAAGTTTGAAATTTTTCTATATATATATATATATATATATAGGTGGAAGAATAAGTATGTATGTATATTTATTGTTATGGCTAATAAAAAATGCAAAAAAAGAAAGAAACCAATTAAAACTAGTGCAACAACAAACAGAAAAAGAAATAAAGCAAATTGGGAAAAAAAATAAAAGCTACAAAACAAAAAGATGTTGAATATGCCAATAAATCAGGAAAGTGGCTTGTGAATAAACTAAGAAAACAAAAAGAAATAAATTTGATAGATAACATTCAATTAAATGAAAAAAGATTACACTACAATGCAAGAAAAGATAAAACACAAATTTGCAAGCTACTATGAGAAATTTTATAGTGATAAACAAAAATCAGACTTCAAAAGAACAAAACTATCATTGTTTTTAAATGAACAAAACTGGCCCATGATAAAAGAACAACAAAAGAAGCTAAACATAGACTTTTCATTGAAAGAAATCACTAATGCAATTTCAGATTTGAAAATGGAAAAAGCACATGGACTGGATGGATTTTCAGCTGTGTTCTACAAAAAGTTTAAAGAAGAATTAAAATCACCTTTAATAGAGAGTTTAAGTGAAATAATACAAGATGGCACCCCAGACTCATGGAAGAATGCAAACATGGCACTCATACATAAAGAAGGTAAAGATGAAACAAAGACAGAAAACTATAGACCCATTTCTCTGGTCAACACAAATTATAAGATATTTGCATCAATTATAGCAGATTGGTTTTAAAATATTCTTATAGAAACAATCCATAAAGATCAATCAGGCTTTCTCCTGACAAGATATATGAAGAATAACATCAGGATAATCTTAGATTTAGTTGAATACTATGAAAAAAATAATGACAAGAAAATGGCTTTACTATTCACAGATGTGGGAAAAGCCTTTGATAGCTTACATTAGGATTATGTGTTTGAAATCATTGAAAGAAACATACTTGGACTAAAATTCCTTGGATGAATGACCCACATATACAAAGATCAAACAGCTCAAATTATCATAAAAGGGTAAAAAACTAAACCAATCAAAATACAAAAAGGCACACATCAGGGAAGCCTGTTATCCCCATTACTGTTTATAATGGCCATTGAAGTTCTTTGCAGCATCATAAAGTACACACCAGAAATAAAAGGGACAAAAATCAAAGGAAGAAAATACAACATTAAAGCCTATGCTGACAAATTAGTTGTAATCTTAGAGAATCCTCTAGAAAGCATGCATAATTTGATGGAGGATCTAAACAGATTTTGGGATGTTTCTGGAATCAAGATTAATAAACAAAAATCTGTGATAATAGCAACAATTTCATCAAAACTGGAAGAAAAGACCCTGCAAGAAATAACATCATGTAAAATAGTAAAAAACAAAACAAAACAACACCGAAAGTACTTAGGTATATGGATAACAAACAAAAATACAGAGCTATTTAATAATAATTATAAAGTAACATTGAAAAATATTAAGAAAAAAATAGAAGACTGGGATAGACTAAAACTATCATTTTCTGACAGAATTGCCACAACCAAAATGTCTGTTTTCCCAAAATTAACTTTTTGTTTATGAATTTACTGATCATCACAAATAAAAAAAAAAAAAACCCTTCACACAGTGGAACAATGAACTAAAGAAATTCATATGGGAAGGGGAAAACCCCCATATAAAATGGAAGACACTATTAGATCAAAAACCCAAGAGAGGCTGCAGCCTACTGGATCCTGAAACTTATTTCCAAGATAACACCTTATGTTGGATGACAGAATGGGTTTGGTTAGAAAATAAAAACCTATTAAACTTAGAAGGATTCAATCTACATTAGGGATGCAATGCATACATATGGCATGATGCAGCAAAAATTCATGGAAACTTCAAGCATCACTTCATCCATAAAGCAATACTAAATAACTGGGGGAGGATTAACAAATTATTTTATAGAGGACTCCTAGGTTGGGTCTCCCTTCAGGAAGCTTCCTTGGAAGATCTGGTACAGGGAAATCTTGGACAACTCTTCGAGAGGTTTTAAAAAGACTATAAAAATAGGCTTAGACACAACACAAAACAAATTGTACAAAATATTGGAAGGTGGAGAGAAAAAGCTAACATCAAAACTATATAAGATTCTGTTAGAAAGGAAACTAGAACTGACAGCTGGCATGATGCCAGGAAAAAAACTCAGTAAGTTACTAAGAACCAGCATATGAAAGAAAACTTTTTAAAAATGGAAACATGTTGGCATCTGACTCCAGTAAAAATTAACATAACATACAAAACTGGACAAATAAATTGTTGGAAATGTAAAAATACCATTGAATCTGGGTTCCACCTTTGGTGGAACTGTCCATATGCAAGGAGTTACTGGAAAGGGATACATAATGCTATATGTAAGATAACAGGAGAAAAATTTCAGATGTTACTGGAAATTTATCTCCTCAATAAAATCTCAAATAAGAACACAAGAAACAATTGGAGGCAGATGCTATATATGATTTCAACAGCAAGAATTGCATATGCACAGAAATGGAAAGAAAGCTCTATATCAGACATTGACACATGGCTTCAAAAACACTTGAAGTCATTGAAATGGATAAACTCGCACAAATGTTAAAGGAAAATTCAATAAAAAAGTGGAGCTAGAATGGAAATCTTTGTTAAGTTTTTGTAAAGAAGAATGGAAATAGAAAATTTGATTTAATTAAATTGAGAGGCACCAATAGATCAATATATTATGTGAGTTTCAGTTGAATATAAATATTCATGTGTTTGCATAATAAGTTAAAATTCAGGTTGTGATATTGCCCACATACTAGCTAAAAAGAGAGTAATAGACTGGAGCCTCACAGGATATATATAGGGTTATAGAAATAAAAGAAGATTACATTTCTATAATGGTACACAACTCAGAGAATCATATGGAAGATGAAAAATCAAATGAAAAGTAAAGAATTTCATGAAATCTTTAATGTCAGATTATTAACAAAGGACAATGAAACATGAATATAATGAATATACATATTGACATTTGTATAATTGTCATTGTTGTTTTATGTCTGTCTTTTTTTAAAAAAAAAAAAGGTTAAAAAGAAAAAAGAAAAGCAGAGATGGACCTGGACACCTGACCAGGGTATCTTAAAGTCTGTGCCACGGGATCTGGGACCCTGGCATCTAAGACCCGGTGTTATGTACAGGTATCATTGGATAGGAACTGTTTTTTAAAGATAAATCTGGCAAGCATATAGAGTGGCAAGCCCTGCTGAAAAAGAATCAAAACCACAAAGATAAATTCATCTCATTAACATGTGAAAAGGAATGATCCAGTAGACATCGGGGGTGCTTGTTTCTTTGTTTTTGGACTTCCATAAGACATCCCACACCAAAGACGTCTTAGCAAAGAGCAGCCATGGGATAAGAGGAGAAGTCCTCTTATGGATAAAAAATTGGTCCAAGAATAGAAAGTAGAGTAGAAATAGATGGCCAGGTTTGCAGTTGAGGGATGTGAGCAGTGGAGTCCCTTAGAATCTTTATTTGGACTAGAGCTTTTTAGTCTGTTTATAAATAGAATTGAGTTAGATGTGAGGTGGTCAAGTTTGCTAAAAGCTTTACATTATTTAGGCTGATGAGAACGAAAAGGATTGCAAAGAGTAACTGAACAGAGATCCAAATGGATCTCTCCCAACTAGGAGAATGGGCAACAAAATGGTGAATGAGAGTCAGTGAGAATAAATGTATATTGGGGCAGAAATATCACCCATGGGATCCAAAATGATAGTGACTGAACAAGAAAGGGATATTAGGGTTGTGTAGATAGCTGGATGAAAATGCCTACCCAGTGGATGGCTGCTGTTTAAGTGAATTCCATGTTTGGCTTATTTGAAAATAAAATTGTCAATAAAATTTCCACTATCATATTATCCTTATTCAGATCCATGAAATATTACATACAGTTATGATCACCCCACTTTAAAAATTGTATTATAGACCTGAAAGAGGTGTAGAAAGGGGCAACCAGAATTATAAAGGGACTCTTAGGAGGGAAGGGGGTGATTAAGGGGATAAATGATATTTGGGAATGAGTAAGAGGAGACAGTAAGCCAGCATGGTCAAGTTGTTTGTGCACTGACAATGGCTCTGGAGACCAGGGATTGATTCTCCACACAGCCATGCAAAAGCACAGGAAAGAAAGGCAATGGCAAAACCCCTTTTGAACAAATCTTGCCATGAAAACCCCATAATAACTTCACTTTAAGGCCATCCTAAGTTGGAAATAAGTTGGAAGTTCTTTCCAACAGTACAACAACAAAAGGGGAAACGTGATATACAGAAGTATTAAATGAGACATGGGGCCCTTGCAGACTGCTAGAAATAGTGCAAATTGAGTCCATTTTAAGGGTTAGGGTTGGGGTTAGGGAATCATGGGAACTGTATTTTATTGTGGCACCAGAGCTCTCTTACAGAGAAGGCTCAATGTCTCAGGGAAAAAAAACAACAATTCCCATGATTCCCTAGCACTAACCCTAACCCTTAAAGTGGACTCAATTTGCACTATTTCTGGCAGTCTGCAAAGGCCATGGTGTGTCAAGGCTAGATATGCTTATTTTCCTCTTTCTTAAGGCTAGAACTTATAGTCATCTAGTGATGCTAGATGGTGAGAGATTCAGGTCAGAAAAAAAGGAATACTCCTTCATACAGTGCATAGCTGAACATCATTATGACAAGGTGTGGATATGCCAGCCACATTGATTGCCTTTATGGGGATCAAATAAAATCATGGAAGATATTGATCAGAATGCCACACATATCTTTCTATGGAGATTTTCTATGGAGATTTTCAGATGGCAAAAAAGGACAGCAGAGGAGCAGAACACTCCCATCCTTATTGCACAATTGCAGAAAGATTATCAGATGACATCCCATGGCATCACTCTCAACCCATACTTCTCCCGTCAGTGAAGTGGAATGGCCCTGTAACTTTTTATTCATGGCAGTTTCCCGTCAATGAAAAGTTACAGGGCCATTCCACTTCACTGATGGGAGAAGGACAGGATGACAGTGACAGCACAGGATATTGTCTGATAATCTTTCTGCAAGGACGGGAGCATATGTACTTTCCCATTGTTTCTCAAACAGAAGCTTCTGAAAGTGTCCTGCCATCAGAGATGATATGAGTCATTATCTGAAAAAGAGAGTACCTTCTCATCAGTGACACTGTGTATATATAAAACTCTTCCTAGGAAATTTCCCCTCTTATTTTCCATTCAACACTGGGTAAACGTCTTTTCTTTCTCTGTGTGTTTAATATACAGCAGGGGTCGGCAAACTACAGCCCGTGGGCTGAACCCGGCCCACTGAGGCCTTCCAACTGGGCCCTGACTGGTCCTGCTGCTACAGCCGCCAACGCCTTTCTCCAGCGCACGTGACTCCAGGGTGCCATTTTGTGTTCCAAAATGGCACCTGGAGTCTCACATGACCTTTCCCATCCTGCCCCATGATGAGAAAGGTCGCTTGAGACCCCAGGTGCCATTTTGGAACACAAAATGGTGCACTGGAGGGGGTTATCCACTGCCATGCCGGGCCTCTCTAAGGCCCGGTGTGCTCGTCGAAGCCCTCCTGGGGGTCCCCCACGGCTGCGGAGGGCCTCTCTGAGGCCCGGTGTACTCACTGGAACCCTCCTGGGGGTCCCCTGCAGCTGCGCAGGGCCTCTCCAAGGCCCCTGTGACCCCAGGTGGACTCCAGCGCCCTCACAGGGCCTCTCTGGGGCCCAGTGCGCTTGCTGGAGCACTCCTAGGGGTCCCCCGCAGCCACGCAGGGCCTCTCTGAGGCCCGGTGTGCTCACCAGAGACCTCCTGGGGGTCCCCCGCAGCTGCACAGAGCCTCTCTGAGGCCCAGTGTGCTTATTGGAGCCCTCCTGGGGGATCCCCACAGCCGCACCGAGCAAACTTCGGGGTTCCTCGGAACATCGGAGGGCCAGAGTAATAAATAAATTTTGAAAAATGCACAGGGGCCCGGTGTGTTTTTGTTTTGTTTTGTTTTGTGTTTTTTGTTTTCTTTTACTCCGGCCCTCTGATGTTCCAAGGAACCCTGAACTGGCCCCCAGCTCAAAAAGTTTGCTGACCCCTGATATACAGTATGATATACTACTATTTTGGACTGATCTTATCATTTTGTATCTTTTGAGTTATTATTATTTCTTTTGTAGTTCTATTTTAATTTGGCTGGGGATGTTTTGTTTTAGGGGTTTGCTTTGTTTTTTTGGTAAACAATGCTGGGAATGGATATTAAGATGGAGTGATGTAGAAAGTCTGAAGCTGCATAACACATATTATAGGAACATGAAATGTAAGAAGTGTGGATCAGGGGAGCTATACACAAGAAATGGATCTTAATTATATTATATGTAATCTTAAATCTTGTTAGCCACCTTGATTGTACTCAGAGGGGTGGGGTACAAATTATTATTATTATTATTATTATTATTATTTATAAACATTGCAATACTTAGGGTGAGTGAGCTAAAGTAGACAGGAATGGAAAATTTTGAGTCAGATAATTACATTGTGTTTTAAGCAGGAAAGGAAAGTCTAAGAAGAAATGGGGTGGCATTAATAATGAGGAGAGATGTAGCAAAAGCAGTTACAGGATATCATGCAAAATCTGTCTGAATAATATAAGTGAGGATTCATGGGAAACCCATTGATATAACCATAATCAAAGTTTATGGTCCAACTACAGAGACAGAAGAAGAAATTCAAAAATTCTATAGTGATGCCCAGGAGGAAATTCTTCACACACCAAACAGACTTCTCGTTAATTATAGGCTATTGGAATGCAAAAATGGGAAACAAAGCAGAATAAAAGGTTGTAGGAAAATTTGACCTAGGATCAAGAAAAGAAGCAGGAATGCAACTGATTGAATTTTGCAAGGCCAACAGTTTATTCATCATAAATGCATTCTTCAAGCAATCCAAGAGGCAACTGTATGTATGGACATCACCTGATGTCTGATATAGAAATCAAGTGGACTACACAATTGAAAGAAGAAGTTTCATTCTCTCTGCAAGACAAGAACAGAGGTTGATTTTGGCATAGAATCAAACAATTTTAGGAGGAATATATTGTTATCTTATCCATGATAGAACTGATTATCTCTGTAATCCACTAATGTCTGCTCTAATTGGCAGTACCTCTGTAGGATCTCTAACAGAAAACATTAATTAATCTTCTGCCTGATTTTTTTAACTGGAAATTTCAAAAATTGATTTGTGGATATTCTGTATATGCAAACCACATTAGCCTCTACTGAGTATTATGTTATTTTCTTTTCACTTTGAACTGAAATATTCATAGGAGGTGAGACTGCTAGGCAAGGATGGGAAACATCAGACATGACATGGGAATGAGTTTACAATTTGGATTCCACATACACACCCCATCCCTTGCTGCCAGTTCCTGGCTGCACTTTTATGGGACAACCCTTGTCCTGGAATTTCCTTACCCCCTTTGCATATCTGTAGGAAATAAAAAGGGAGAAGGAAGTGTCTGAAGTTTCTTTTTTAACAGAGCAGCAATAGGCTATGTGGTTGTACATCAGTTGGAATGCTGTCCCCTGACCACTCAGCTAAACAAGCTAGTTTTCCAGAGCTAATGGAAGGTCAAGTCAGGTAACATAATTCTTTCTCTGATGTGTCTCTAAAGAAATTAAAATGACCTGTTCTGTTCTTGGTAGACTTACTGCAGGTGCTTACACAAAGGTAGGTGGATCTTGAGGGTATCTAAATATTTGCACAGCTTGGAGTAGGACACGCCTACCTGCTTCTGAGATGACAACTGAAGCTGCTAAACATATCTGTGAGATTGGTACATGCTCTGACATTTTGTATATTCTTCCATTCCTTTGTCTTTCCCCAGCAAACAGCCCAGGGGTGAAGCATTAGTTAGCAGATAGACTCACTAATTATACAATCCTACTCTGTGCAGTGACAATGTTGCAAGGTTTCATAAATAAAAACTTCTGTCTATTTCCCATCGTGGATTCTACACAGGTAATGCCTCCTCTCCACTATTTTCCTACCCTATAGCTGCTTGGGGGTAAAAGGAAATTTCTGGTTCAGTCTCCTGCATATAAAACTGACAAAAATCTGTTTATCTTTGCCAGAATATGAAGGTAGCCCTGTATATCTTAATATTACCAATTTCCACTTTTAGGAGAGAGAGAGGCAATCTCCATTACAGTTGCCAAAGCTTACAAGGCAGCATCCCAAACTGATTAATTTTCTCATCCTCCCCCTTTCCACTTCTCACTCAGCTGCTGTTGTTCATCAGACCAAGTGTCCTGCTAAGTGCTTAAAAGAAATTTCCTAATTTTTGTCAGAGTGCCTTTGGTTGGTCTGTGCAGTGTCACTATATCTTTCCTGAATCTAATGAATTACTTAACATTTGAGTGCTTAGTCCAAATTATCATTCCTTTGCATGAAGAGTAGAAACCATAGAGTGTTGTCAGCATCTTTGATTAGCAGCTTCAATTGGTCTTTTTTAGCCATGTGAAGTGTATGGATTGGTCCAGTCCTAATTAGGGATGCAAATAAAAATTACTGTGGTTGAGATGCTCAACAAATGCATCCATTTCACATCTCACAATGCTTGTTGTGAGACAAAGCACACCTTGCCTCAGCATATAAAATGCATATATTTTATATGCATATAAAATATGCATATAAAATGTATGCATTTTTTTTAAAAAAAAACTGAATGGATAAAAATATCATACGGTTGAAAAAATAAAGTGGCACAAACATGCTTTAGTCCAGTAATTCCCAAAGTGGTACATCCCCACCCTGGGGGTGATAGAATAATCCAGGGAGATGGTGAAAGGAAAAAGGAGCAGCAAGCAGGGGAGCTTCAGCCAAACTATTGCTGTGCAAGAAAGACAAGAGGAAACAGTGGCCTTTAGGACCATGGTGGGGATGAGAGTTTCATTAAGCTTCTTTTTAGAGATCCCTTGAAACCCCAGAGTCTCACTGATCACTCTGTATGAGCTCCCCAGAGTATTGAGGTCATCAGGAGAGGCCCTTCTCTCTGTCTCAGTACCCTCTCAGGTGCGTTTGGTGGGAACAATAGAAAGGGCCTTCTCAGTGGCTGCTTCCAAACTCTGGAACTCCCTCCCTAGGTCAGCCAGGATGGCTTCATCTCTGCTGTCCTTCTGGTGGCAGCTAAAAATGTTTTTATGCCACCAGGCCTTCACATGACATGGATGCCATTTTGCTTTTGTTTTAAAGAGTTTTAAACTTTAAATTTTTGATAATGGAATGTTTTTAATTGTTTGAATTGTGTAAATGTTTTTTTAAAATGTTGCATTAATGTTTAACACTGTTTTAACTTGGACTGTTTTAGATTTGTCCATTGCCTCGAGTCCCTGTAGGAAGGAAGGTGGGATATAAATCATCATCATCATCATCATCATCATCATCATCATCATCATCATCATATGGTGATGTCTGCTGGTCTTTGACTGCCTCTGCAAGTGCCCTCCTTCAGCTGCATCTTTTGTTAGTAGTGAAGGCCTGGATGCAGAGCATCATTTTTGTAGCTTGGAACAGTATAGTTTTGGCAAAAGCAAAGAGTTAGAGCATGTGGCAGCAGGGGAGAAGCAGTAACAAAGAGGACCCTGCTTTCAAATTTGGGACCCTGCTTAAGCTTTGTGAGCTTTGCCAGGACTTGGTTGGCAGATTGGGGATCCTGCTTTATTTCATCGGACAAGCTGAGGGAAGAAGTAGTAAAAGAAACAATGTTTGTGGGGAGGGAGCACTTAAAGCTGTATGGGGAAGGTGGGGGAGGAGTATCCAGGGTCAATTATTAGAAAAGTCCATCAACTTGAAGTGTCTCCTGTAGTTAAAATCTCTCCCTTTCCCTGTCCATGGAAGTCTTCGGTCCAGAACACGTGGCCTCTGTAAAGCCCTTACCCTCACACTGACTGTGCCCCTCTCCATCTTAATGAAAAAGGATTGAGAGTCCTTCCTTGCCAGGGAGAAGCATCTCTCTTTGCATCATGTCACCTTGGGAGCAGCAACCAAGCAGCTGTCACAGCAGTGATTGAGAGGCCTCTTGCCCACACTGGCCCTTGCCACAAGGCCAGAGTGGGTGAGAGGCTTCTTGGTCACTGCTCAGCCAGTTGCTCAGTTGTTGCTCCCAAGATCACTGGGTACAAAGGGAACAGTGATTGTTCCCAAGGTTTTCTTAGATTGGTTGTTCCCAAGGTTTTCTTAGGATGCAAGAGCCCTGGTGGTGCAGTGGTTAAATACCTGTACTGCAGCCATTCACTCACCAGTCACAAACCATAAGGTTGCGAGTTCAGTACTAGCCAAGGGCTCAGGCTCAACTCAGGCTTGCTTCCTTCCAAGTTCACTAAAATGAGTACCCAACTTGTTGGGGTAATTAGCTTACACATTGTAAACTGCTTAGAGAGTGCTTAAGTGAACTGATAAGAGGTATGGAAATGTACTTGCTATTGCTATTACTATTGCATCTGCACTGCAGAAATAATCCAGTTTGACACTACTTTAACTGCCATGGCTCAACACCATGGAATTCTGTGAATTGTAGTTTGGTGAGCTATTTAGCCTTCCCTGTCAGGGAGCTCTGGTGCCACAATAAACTACAGATCCCAGAATTCCATAGCACTGACCCATGGACGTTAAAGCAGTGTCAAACTGGATTATTTCTGCAGTGCATATGCACCCTTAGCAAGATTTCTCCAGAGGTGGTTTGCCACTGTCTTCCTCTAATGCTGAAAGAGTGTGATTTTCCCAAAGTCACCCAGTGGGCTTCCATGGCTGAGTGGGAATCTGAATCCTGGTCTCCCAGTCCTAGTCCAAACCACAAAGCACTATACCACTGTGGTTCAACATTTGTCCAAACCCATTAGAAAAGGGTCCTTCACTGCCTTGGTGCAGGATCAAATCCTATATGATACATATTATTACCAATTATCAGCAAATTCCTATTACATTCTAGAAATTATTTTAAAGACTGCTATAGCAAACAAATTGAAACACAACTTCCTCCCACACATTACCAATAATAAAAGCTAAATTTCAGTGTAAAAACTGTTACATCTCTATAAAAAAACAGTTATGTCACAGTACACCCTTGTATATTTATTATCATCATTAATTTCTAGCTTGAAAGTTCAAGTCACAAAGCTATTTTTAATTTAAAAAATGTATTCAGAATGTAAAACCCAAGCACTTTAAAGCTAATTATTATTATCTACTTCCTCTTCATTTGTTTGACAGTAGCGAAAGCAAAATCAAGCATTCTCTTCTGACACATTAGAAGAGTTATTTTTAAAGTACCTTGGACCTTTCTGAGGACCTGGAAATTATTCAATCAAATCTCTGTATCAAAGTTTTAGGTTAAGATTTTAAGTACCTGTACTTCAAAATAAATACCAGTATTCTTAATGAGACATCCAAGCATATATTTTCCTCTAGCATCTCTCTTGGCCAGTTACCCTTCATTGGCTGGCAGGCTGCACAGCAATGTGGTCAGCAAGTTAGCATTTTCCTGGAAGAAATTGTTGTTGTTGCTATTATTATTATTATTATTATTATTATCATGCTCTTTACCCCAGATTGAGTCTCCAAGTGTCTTACAATGATTAAAAGGCATTCTTAAAAATCTACAAAATGCAAAAGTTAAAACACAATTATACAATCAGAAGAAAAGTAAAGCCAGGTTAAAACATATACTAAAACACACACACACACACACACACAGAGGAATTAGCAGTATCCAGCCCATTGTGCAAGATGGGCCTTATATCAAATGCCTGTCAGAATACAAAAGTTTTTACTTGTCTACAGAAAGTAAGCATTTATTTTATTTATATGCTGCCTTTTACCTAGCATGGGATCCATGGTTGTTTCTAATGAGGTTATAGCAAGGTTGTGTCCACACTGCAGAAATGAAGCAGTTTGACCTCATTTTAATTGCCATGATTCTATCCTCCAGAATACTGGAATTTGCAGTTTGGTAATACACCAGAGCTCTCTGACAGACCAAGCTGAATACTCACCAAATGTCAAATACCAGGATTCCACAAGATGGAGCCATGACAGTTAATGTGGTGTGAAACTGCTTTTTCTGCAGTGTGGAAGACCAACAATGCAGAGCTAAAAACCTTATGGTAAAAAAGTGAAAGCACCATTAAACAAGCTATCATATTTAAACATAATTGATTTTAAAAGTATGGAATCATTTTTAAAAATAACAGTAATAACAAAAATAGAGCACCCTCTTCCAATAAAAAAGATCTCTTGGCAATCAATTAATCATTCAGACACCAAAGTCTAACATGGGAAACTGCCAGTAGCAATGCTAGTGTCACCAAAGACCCTTCTTCCACAGAAGCACAATCCCACCACCACAGAAATGCAGTACCATGGTGGAAGAAAGAAGTGTCAGTCATAAGTGAAAGGGATCTCTGAAATGACAGAACTACTAGCAAAATCTTTCCTTGAGGTTGGTTTTTAAAAGGGCCTGATCCAGGAGACAAGAGGTCTGGAACAAAACTGAAATTTGACCTTGTCTCTCCTCACCTCATGATGTTCTGCCAGACATAACATGGGTCTTTCAAAGGAGCTAGTCCAGAGGATAAAAGGGCCTAGGGAACTTAAGTTCTGACCTATGCACACACACAAGCCAGTAGATCTTCACTGTTAATTGTCTACCTCATCTCCTTTTTCCCAGGGCAGGGCTTCACAGGCTAGTCCACTGAGAAAATGTTCTTGTATCTAATCATTCAGTGACTGTAAGTCTTTCCTGAAAGGGTGCAACTGGTTTCTTATAAACTCCAAGTTCCAGGAGCAATGAGGGTTACGAGTAAACAAATCCTTCTTTCCTTCCCACCCAGGGGTGTCACTAGGGGCCACAGGGGTGAGGATTGCACTGGGTGACACTTCACAGGAGGGGTGAACACCTGGTGGGATTGTTGCGTACCATCTCTCCCAAGACTCCCCTAGCCACTCCCCTCTACTAGCCAGTGTGCATCTGCCTATTGCAGCCACTTTTGGGTCCAGCAGGGCTGCTGGCTGGGCAAGGAAAGTGATGTGCTGAGAGCAGCTGGTTCAGGAGCCACTGACTCCCTGTCCTTCCTGCCATAAGCACCTCCCTTACCTGCATGGCCACTAGCCCAATAACTCCTTTTCCAAATGCCTGGCATACAGAAGGGGCTGTCAGGCAGCAGGAATACCCTACCACCAGCAGCGGCTGTGTAGCAGAGGTGCCCTTGCTGGTGAAGAGGGGTCCCCTGCACTGTCCATGAGGACTGTCCCTGCTGCTCTTCCTCTTCTTGCTTGATAAAGGAGAGAGCTTCAAATCGATTCTGTAGCTTCAAGCTCCCAGAATGATCCTGCTGCCACTTCTGCAGTGTGATGCAGCAATTGAAAAGATGCAATTTTAGGCTGCATCAATAGAAGTATAGTATCTAAATCAGGGGTAGGCAACCTTTTTGAGCCGGGTGCCAGGTTGCTGTCCCTCAGACAATTGGGGGGCCGAAGCACCAAAAATAAATAAATAAACTAAATAAACAAAAATTAAAATTAAAAAAAAATATTTTTTTAAAAAATTAAAAATATGCATGCACACTCTCTCAGCCCCAGAAAAGCCATGGCAAAACCCCTGTGGAGATTTTGCCAAGAAAACCCCAAGAACAAGTAATAACAACAATAATCAATATTATCATGGCGGGCGCCGGCTGTGGCAGATCGCATCCAGCCCCAGGACCTTAGGTTGCCTACGCCTGATCTAAATCAAGGGAAGTAATAGTGCCACTGTATTCTGCTTTGGTCAGGCCCCACCTAGAATACTGTGTCCAGTTCTGGGCACTACAATTCAAAAAAGATGTTGAAAAACTGGAATGTGTCCAGAGCAGGGTGACTAAAATGGTGAAGGGTCTGGAAACCATGCCCTATGAGGAACTACTTAGGGAACTGGGTATGTTTAGCCTGGAGAAGAGATGGTTAAGAGGTGATATGATAGCCCTGTTTAAATATTTAAAGGGATGTCATATTGAGAAGGGAGCTAGCTTGTTTTCTGCTGCTCCACAGAACAGGACCCAGAACAACAGATGCGAGCTACTGTAAAAGAGGTTCCACCTCACCATTAGGAGGAACCTCCTGACAGTGAGAGCTGTTCAACAGTGGAACACGCTCCCTCAGAGTGTGGTGGAGTCTCCTTCTTTGGAGGTGTTTAAACAGAGGCTGGATTACCATCTATCTGGGATGCTTTGATTTTGAGTTCCTGCATGGCAGGGGCTGGACTGGATGGCCCTTGTGGTCTCTTCCAATTCTATGAGTCTATGATAATGTGTATTACTACATTGGGGCAACACTAACATATTGATGCTACTGTTCCTCTTTCTCTTTCTCTCTCTCTCTCTCATTCTCTCTCTTTCCAGGTGCCCAAAGGAAACAGAGCAACTTTTTCAGCCATGCTACAATTCCATTTTAATTGTCATGTCAGCATCCTGTGAAATCCTGAGGATTGTAATTTGTGATTCACAAGGGCTCTCTGGCACAAAAGACCAAGCACCCTTCCCTGTGCAGCAAATCTCAGGATTCCATAAGGCGTTGCCATGGCGGTAAAAGTGAAGTTATAGTGCTATGACTCTGTAGAATGAAAGAGCTATGGACATTTATCAGTCTTGTCATGTCTTATCATGTGCTGCTGGAGTGCTTAGATTTGTGATTTCTCCATGTCCATGCCCATTTCTTTGAAATGCAGGGAATTATACCTACATTTGTAAACTACAGTGGAGTTTGGTATCCATTGGAGTTTGGTTCCAGGACCTCCTGTGGACACCAAAATCTGTGGATGCTCAAGTCCCATTAAATACAATGGCATAGCAAAATGGTGTCCCTTAGATAAAATGACAAAATCAAGATTTGTATCTTAGAATTTATATTTGTAGAAAAAAAATTCAAGCCGTGGATGTTTGAATCCATGGATAAAAAGTCTGTGGATAAGGAGGGCTGACTGTATAGTTTAAAAATGAATATGAAGGTCTATGGCGTGCAAGTCTTCACTTTGCTTTCTAGCTTAGGCTTCTAACATCATTTTAAAAAAAACGTGTCATATATACATATGAGAAACTTATTTTGATAGCAATATGTTCTTTCCTGTATTATAGAACTTTCTTGTCTCTTCTTTAAAGCTAAGAATTAAAGGGGAAGAAACTGATTTCAGATACTTTGAAAGGTAGATGTGGGAGATATGCAACTAACCCCTTTGTGCTTTGCGCCATCTTGGAGGCAAGGAAGGAGAGGGGCAGCCTCACGCTGGGTGCCCCAACCCTTTCCTGAGGACATAATCAGAGTGCCTGCCCTTCCACATGACGGGCACTCTGATTACATCCTTCTGGTTCAGCGTCCGGACACGCTGAGCTGGAAGAGGTGCAGAAGAGCCGCATGGCAGCTCTTTGGGCTCTCCTTTCGCGGCTTGAGGAAGGAGCACTAAAATAGCATGCCCAGGTGGCAAAAGGGAGGATCGGGGCCGAGGTATGGGGCATCCTCGGCCCCGATCCACTGCTTCCCAGGGCGGCCCATGGCCGCCCATCTTCATTCCCCCTAAGAGAATTTACCACTGTGGAAAGGATGTGAGTGCTTATTTTCTTTCAATACAGTCCTTCATATCTCACATTTTCATGTAGCAAAATCCACAAGTGTGGAATTAGTTTCCTGTTCACATTCCTTAGCCATTTCAAAATGAAAATAAAAAGTATGATGGATGTTGCTTTTAATTTGGCAATGATCATAAATTATCTCACAACACTACAGGAAAGAGAGTTATAATAGATTCTGCACATTTATACTAGGTCACAGGGTTTCCTCTGTCTCCATTTCTTGGCTAATCTTTCACTCTTAACAAATATGAGGTAATGAAACTGACTTCACTGCATACATGCATGGAATCGAGATATCATGAACTCAATGTTCATTGTAACTCAGCCTCATTATACTGAAAATTCAGTGTTTGCTCTATTGTACAGTAAAAGGGATATGCACTTTGAAAACTCATGATCCAGCTGATCCTTCTAGGGATGTAAATATTCAAATATCATTCTTGAAAGCAAGAAGGAAAACAATTTAAAGCTTCTTCTCTGTTCAAAGAAATTGCAATCGTTTTACATTTTTTTCACCTTTTAGGCATCTTTCTTGCAAAAAAATACAATTTTAAATGTTTAACTCTACAAAATCCAATCTTATGTGCAAAATACAATGTATTTGTGTAAAAAAATAAACTTTTTGTCTATTGCTGATAATAATGGGGGAAAGAGCTGCTGTTTTTTACTCTGATGTAGGCACAAGAAAATCTCAGAGCAGTTGGCCATTTTGTGGGTATGAGATCATTAATCATTTCACCTTCCACAAATGTACAGAATTATTACTTGTTAAATATATAATGATTTCATTTTGGAGTGGGAAAATTTTGTTTTAGCATTGTAGTTCAACTGTGCTGCCTTGCACAGCATCCTGCAAATGTAAGCAGGAAAGTTGAGTAAATGATTTGAAGACTGCAGCTTTTACCATTCAGTGGATATAGCAGGTATGCACTGAAGCTCTTTCCTCCAACTCAGTGTTTCAGAGATACTTCTGCAGCATCTGCCCTTTTGATGTGCTCTCATCCATCTATGAGTCAGAAACTGCCAAGCGTGCTTGTCTTGTTTGTCACTCCTGTAATGGGGATAAAGATTCATTAGGTAATACTTGGAAATCATCAGAACCTTCTCATTTATAATCTTAGACACTGTTAATGTCAGACACTCACTCAAGTGATGCTCACATGTTGAAATTAGGAATTGGACAATCAGACAAGGCATGGAAATTATCCATCTTGCTGACTAGCCAATTATGTCACATTCCCAAGTTAAAGGAATCATTTGTTTAAAATTTGATTGGATATCTACCTTTACTACCATTTTCTTAACCTTGTAAATTGCTGATTGGATAATGCCCTGAAACACAATTGTCCTCCCCTGACTTCATAATAAAGTAGAAAATATTACCCTGGTCTTCCATTTATTTCAATCCTTATAGAAAATATGACATTAAAAATGAGACAAGAGCAAATACTTGGATGCAGAAGATGAATAGGAAAAGTAGGTCAGAAGTAAATATATGATGGCTTTATCAATTTAGTATTACCATCTGGGACCTCAGGTCAACTAATATATTGTTCTGAAAAGTCCTGATGCCTTTTAAGAACTAACAAATTTATTACATAAACTTTTAAGAGGTACATCTGATTTTTTTAGTGGAACTACAGCAGCATTCCAAGAGAATAAACAGTAGTAATGCTTTTGTGTTGAGTCTATTAATATGTCATAGTATTGAGTTGTAGGCTACTGTAACAGCAGTACCCCAAATACCCCAAGTAAGACTGAGGGAAGTGTGGGAGAACCTTATCCCTTTATTTATTGCTAGCTACTAAACATCTGCTGAGATGTTTAGACACACTCAAGTATTTACCAATGACTGTTATGAAGTTTTCTGTTGAGAAGGTGGTCTGAAAAATTCTTAAGCTCCAACGTTGATGGACATTTCCATTACCAGGTCTACCTGTTAACTAGAAAGCAGAATCAAAAAACAATTCTTTATGTTGCATCATCCCACCTATATGTAGAAATGGAAGAAAACACTCTCTAGTCTAAGATGTCTAGACCCCATATTATGTATGCATAAACATAGGCACATTTCTACACACAAATCCTAATTAACAACATTAATCTGTGTCAAAGCAGAAAACTTCACAACAGTCATTGGTAAATACTTGAGTGTGCCTAACCATCCAGTGCTTCCAACCCAGTTCCTGTTTTTGCTAAATCAAAAGCCTTTTTGCTCTCCATAAAAAGCATACTCCACTTCTATCAACCTTCAGAACTTGATGCTCTTTCTGTAGATGACCCATGATTGATAAATTACTCATGAATCCTTCTTGCTATCATGACTTATTGATGTCCAGAAGCCCTGACAGTTTGTTCACTACTACTTTTTCGTGTCTGAAGACCTTGGTGCAGAACACTTTAATAATAATGAAAAAAGCACAGTTCATTAGCTCCTTGATGTTTTACTCTCTTACAAATTAATACCCTTAAGTGGAAGCTTCAACAGAGCAATGTACAAACTGGCAATTGGCCTGGTCTGCAACCCAGGAAAGCAGAACTGCTTTTATCACATTGATTTTCAGGGGAAATTGTTGGCCTAAATCCAAGTAGCCAGCTTAATCAGGTTGTAAATTTGAATCCATATGCATTTTTTAAGTATTCAAAAATTTTACTTCTAATAAAATATTCCAGGTAGCATATAGCAACCATATGTTTTATCCTCACAACAAGGCCATGAACTAGTTTCAGCTGAGGAAGAGTTACTAGCTCATATCACCTAAGTGAGTTTAATGGCTGAATAGATACTTAAACCTTCCTATCCTCCATCTTTGTCTAATACTTTTAAACATTTTATCTGATTCTCAATTTGGGTTAATTTAGAATTTTACATATAAATATTGTATAGAATACATAGGGGTAAATGCACTGAACACCATGGCAAAAGACCAAAAATGTAGGGCTTAATCAATAAATTGGCCTTTCATATCAGTGACAATTTTTCTTGTTTAATTATTGCAACATCTGTCAAAGAGAGGTTTCAAAGTAGGGCTTGTAATTAAAATTAATGATGAATAAGAATAAACTATGTGAATATGGGGTTTTGCATTGACATTTGCTGCTAACAAGGTCCACTTTCTATTAGTAAAATAAGAAGAGTGAATAATTGACCCACTTTAAAATCCACAAAACAGTTATAACCTTATTACACAATCAAAAATGCACATCATGCAAGCTTTCAAAGCTCCAAAGGCTTCATCATCAGGCAATAGTGTTAAAAATCATACAGAAGAAGAAGAAGAAGAAGAAGAAGAAGAGGAAGAGGAATAAGCAGCAGCAATTGTGATGCTAAAATCACAGGCCTACATTTTGTAAAGATGTTGCTTTTGTTGTCGCTTAAGATTGTCTGGAGGGATATCAATGAAAGCAGAGGCTATTCTCTCTTTGAACATTTGGGTTGTGAAAGACAAAGAGTTGTAAAATCCAGGCAATAAAATTTAAATATTAGCAACAGAAAAAGTAACTTCCCTTGAGATCCAGGCTGTTTGTGTCCTAGATCTCAAGGAACTTACTTTTTCAATGGTAATTAAAGTTACCAACAGGTCTAGCAGAAACAATAGGAATACACTCCCATTATCCTGTTCCAATGCACTTCATCTGCCAAAATGACCAAGGTTGTCTCTATCCCATAGCCAGGACTGAAGCCAGACTGAAATGGATCCTGATCTATAGGGTTTACTATAAAGTTAATAAATGTTACCAAGCTATTTTTAATATTTCAGTGTAAATCAAATTAAAATGTTCAGCATTTAAATGCTCTTGTAATATAAATGTTCCTCCTAAGCACTGAAAAACAGAGCAGTATGTTTAATTTTTATTTTCTTTCATCTTGCTTGGATGAAAATGAATTACATACCAACAAAGAGTACAAAATTCACATTTCCTGAAAAGTTTAGCCACACTTTCAATACCATAATCAATCCAAAACCCAGTGTAATATATTTGTAAATTCACAGCATAATTTAAGTCCTGGGCCGGATGGGAAAATGACAAAGAGCCCTGACAGAAAGACTCACAATGACTTGAGGTCCCTGGTGTGGTGTGTTTGCAATAATGATGCTGCCATATTTGAAGCTTTCCTCTTGCCCATTGAGATTTCTTTTAAAGGTTACCTCAATTAAAATGCACTTCTCTCTATTCATTTATTTTCAAAACACTGCATGTGGAATAGAGAGAAAAGTTCAGGCATCTCTATAAGGAGCACTGCTATATACAGATACCAAACCCAATCCCCAAACCATGCATTCAGAAACATTGGATTTCTAATTCATTGAAATCCCAAACAGTAATATTGGTGTATTTGCAATAGATCAAGTCCAGGCACAATTATAATCAATGCAATTGATGCTTTGCTCTGTCTCGATGTAAACACCAGTCATTTCAATGAAATGTCTTTTCAAGTAAAAGTTCAGACCACTGCTGCTTAAAGGACTTGTCCATTGGCATCTGTAAGAGAAAAGGAGAGAGCAAGGTGGGAATCATGTGGCCCATGAGATATTGGACTGCAGTTGCCAGCATTCCACTGACTATGCTGGCTAGGACTGCTGGGATCAGCAGTCCAATAATATCCAGAGGGACAGAAGATACATGAACTAGGGACAGCCTGATAGCTGTAAGTTAAAAGTTCTGCAGGGTTAATCCTGAGATAAGAGTTTGGAAAAGTTGCTTTTATGGGCTGAATGCTGGCCATGCTGACTGGGGGATTCTAGGAGTGGCAGGTCCAGTCAATGGCTCCCCTGTCCCAGATTGCAGTCTTCTTTTCCCATACCCTCTCCCAGTGTTGTTCAGTGTGAGCCTCCAAGACATTTTTTTACAGTATGACTCCCTTATCTGTGGGACTGGTAAGCAAGGTTTCACTTATACACATCTGAAAACAAATATATTCCCTCTAGGCAATTTCTAGGTCCTCCGGTGCATTTCTATGATCAACTTCCACTGGAAGTCATTCATTTCAATATGATTCCCTATTATCTGTGGTTTCATGTCTCTGCAGTAAGCCCAGGAATGTACTCCATGAGGATACAGAGATTGTACTATATTTTATTCTTTTAAAGAAAACATCATGTTAACAAATCATGCAACTGAACATTATGTGCATTTCTCATGAGTGCTGGCCGGTAGCTTTCACATCAGAGTGGTGGCAAATGCATTCTGGGTTTGGAATGAATTTTAAAGAGCCATCCAAATTGCTGCACCTATTTGATTAATAGGTTTCAACATATTGGAATGTCCCTTTAGTGTTCAGACAAAAACATGAGTAGATTCATTGCCTCACTACATAGAATCTACCAGCTGCCATTGTTTCTCATTCCTCCTAAGATTGCTGTCTAGGCCAGCCTCACAGGGCAACAAATTCTTACTTTGGATATTATAACCAGAACATTTTGCAGGAATTATTATTTAACTCTTGGCTTGACAATAATTTCCAGCAAATAATCTCATCATGACCAGCAGACCACTTCCCCAAATACTCAACACAAACTGTGGTTGGCAGCAATTGCCAGAAAGATGAAGCAAGAGGTTGGGGCCTGACAATGCAAAGCTCCTCCCATACAGCAAGAAGGGTTGGAGTGAAAACTGTAGTCGTTGTCCAGTCTATCCAGGCAGCATGCCAAGAAAGTTGTGCCTCAGAGCTCAGCAAGTTTGTTAGCCTTCTCAGCTCTAAACTTCCTTGGTTGAAAATACAATTCCCATGATTCCCTAGCACTGAGCCAGGGCAGTTAAAGTGTACTCAATTTGCACTATTTCTAGCAGTCTGCAAAGGCCCTGAGTCCAGGCAGACCATAGAATTTTTTTCATAAGCTACAAGTTTGTTATCAGATACATTCCTTACATTCTTAACCAGAATTAGTGAAGTAATGCTTTACTTTGCTTCTTATTCCATGCTTCTGTTTTCTTACCATTTCTCTTACAGTTTTCTTAACAGAGGAGTCCTGCAAAGTAACTCTGAACTGAGGTGGGCAACTGTGGTGGAGATGAAGGCCCCTTTTCAAGTTGGTCAAATATTCCCCTGTCCCTATTGACTATTTTCATCAGTGTAATTATGAAAGGTGTGGATATTTAGTCACTTCTGTCAACCAAATATTCTCTTAAAGAAGAACCATCTGGATTTCCATTTTGAGGTGTTCCTCTACTATAATTTCTCTATACCTTTTGTAGATGCTGCTGCTATCTTTGTGATACTTCTCTGTGTTAGATGCAAAACTTCCCCATTCCTAAAGCACAGATCTGCAAAGTAGAAACCATGAGACATAATGAATGAATGAATGAATGAATGAGATTTATTACAGTCAATGACCAGCAAAAAAAAAGAACCATTATAAAAGCAATGTCATACATGATAAAAAGGAATTGTACAAGATAGTACAGTATTATACAAAATGAAATACTACGTTGCACCAGGACAAAATTTCAACAGCACAGAAGCTTGCCGTCTACATTAGTTTTCCATGTAGTTTTCCTATAACTGGATAATCTGTAAATACAGATCACACAAACGGCCAGACAAAAACAACCCATATAAATGATAATGACAATGACAGTGACAAACAATAACCAGCATAAACATTATAGACTCTGGTAAACAATATAATAATATATACATTCTAAGAGAAAATTTGTACAAAAATGGCATGTTCTAGTACAATAAAATTAAGACACCATTTTACGTCAGCAGGCTATTGCAGCAACGCAAAAACTTGCTACCTTAGCTGTAACCTCCAGCTTCTGATCTGCCAGGAGATAATCAGTATAGAATGCATCCGAGTTGCCTGGTATTTTTTGCAGAATTGGAGCTATAAAGTGCCGCTGCAAGTCCCGATAGACGGTACAATGCAATAAGACATGGCACACAGTTTCTACCTCCCCAGATCCACATGGACATATGTCCACACCCCTCTCCTATAAAGTTGTTCACTCCTGCCCAGAATCTTACAGCATTTGACAAATGTGGGATTTTAGCAATTATCTAGAACAGTTGAAGTGAATTTTGTCTACAATGCAGTGCACAGAAATGAGCACATAGATGATCTGATCTTCATTCCTTTGAGGTGTTCTTCATTCTTTGGTTATTTCTCACTCTTAAGGATTGAAAAAGGTCAAAGGAGATTAGTGGCCATTGGGGGAAGGATGCATTGATAGAAATTTGGATCTTGTATTCTGTTTTATGCTTGCAAAATCTCTGTTTGCATGAGGAAGATATTAAGCAAGCTCATTCTCCACATAACCTCTTTGTCTTAATTACTTTTAAAATCTTAATGTGCTCTAACCAAGCAAACTAATTAAATGAAAACAAGTTATAACCTATTTTTACCACTTATTTTTAAAAAAACTCTCAGATCTATAATTTGTGCTAAATGATAATTGTGATCATGTTGAAAATATATTGTGCTTTTTGGAAATGGGCAATATGTTCTGAAACATTAAAACCATCCAAATAGGGGAAATTAGTTTGAAGTAAAATTCAGCTGATCTTATCCTTTGCTTTCATTAAAAATTTATTCTCAAAACATGTTTTCTAATCAGCAGGAGCCTCCCTTAATTAATAATAGAAAACATGGTATGAGGGTCTGTTTAGAACTGGGTGTGGGGAAAAAAGCAGTTTTTTCCCCATTTGCAAGTATCATTTAAATTTTGGTGTCCATGTCAAATATGCTGGCCAGTGTTTGGTATCTGTTGGAGAATCTTGTCTTGTTTGCATTGATTAATTTTCACCCCGTGGTTAGCACAACAACAAAGTGAGAGCTAAAATTTCCATATAGTTTAGATGTTACATTTACTTGCTTGGTTATCTTATACTTAGCCTTTAACCATCGGTTTGTAAAAGATTTTCATTTGCAGAACAGAATGAAGAATGTGCACCAGGGTTTCCAGGGGTAGGCAACCTTTCCCCTTTAAGGGCCGAGGGACTTCAGCTCCCAGAAGCCTCAGCCATGTTGGCCAATAGTCTCATGTTGGCCAATAGCTCCTGGGATTCTGGGACCTGAAGTCCCTCAGCCCTTAAAGGGGAAAGGTTGCCTACCCCTGGTTTAGACGGTGATCTATAAGCCAGTTATTTTTAACAGCAACCAGAGAGGTAACCATTTGTTAACTCCAGAACATCAGTAGATTAAGTATCCTTAACAGTTATGTATGTCTCCAGTAGATATAATACACTGCACTGCAGAACATCAGTAGATTAAATATCCTTAACAGTTATGTATGTCTCCAGATCCAACCTAAGATAAGCTAATCTCAAAATGGCACCTCATTGAATCATAGAATTATAGAGTTGGAAGAGAGCTCAAGGGCCATCCAGTCCAACCCCCTGCCATGCAGGAACTCCCGATTAAAGCATCCCTGACAGATGGCCACCCAGCCTCTGCTTAAATACCTCCAAGGAAGGAGACTCCACCACACTCTGAGGGAGCATGTTCCACTGTCTAACAGCTCTTACTGTCAGGAGGTTCCTCCTAATGTTGAGGTGGAATCACTTTTTCAGTAGCTTGCATCTGTTGTTCTCAGTCCTGTTCTGTGGAGCAGCAGAAAACAAGCTAGCTCTCTCCTCAATATGACATCTCTTCAAATATTTAAACAGGGCTATCATATCACCTCTTAACCGTCTCTTCTCCAGGCTAAACATACCCAGTTCCCTAAGTCGTTCCTCATAGGGCATGGTTTCCAGACCCTTCACCATTTTAGTCACCCTCTTCTGGACATGCTCCAGTTTTTCAACATCTTTTTTGAATTGTGGTGCCCAGAACTGGACACAGTATTCCAGGTGGGGCCTGACCAAAGCAGAATAGAGTGGCACTATTACTCCTCTTGATCTAGACACTATACTTCTATTGATGCAGCCTAAAATTGCATTGGCCTTTTTAGTTGCTGCATCACACTGTTGACTCATGTTCAACTTGTGGTCGACCTGGACTCCTAGATCCCTTTCACACGTAGTCTCATTCTATTTTCTGTTCACCAACACTAGGTTCAATGTTCCTGCAGTGCAGTGTATTATATCTACTGGATTGTATGACAGTTTTCAAAGGAATTTGAAAGAAGTTACACTGAATACAGTAGACGATCCCAAGGAGCTTTAAACAACTAACATGAGATCTCTCAAGTTCATTGCAAGGGTAAAGCTTCATAGCAAGGCTTCATTGGGATAGTCAGAAGAATGAATTAATGTAACAGCTGCTGGTAAATGATAACATTTAGATTATTCAAATTAGGGCTGTGTATGGTAAATAATGTGCCTGCTACAGGTATAATATTAGAATGTGTGAATATTTTTCTATGGATGTCCATTGGGCCTAAGCAGACTACCAGAAATAGTGCACATTAAATTGAGGCACTGCCCTGGCTCAGTGCTAGGGAATCATGGAAACTGTAATTTATTGTGGCACCAGAGCTCTCTGACAGAGAAGGCTCAATGTCCCAGAAAAAAATAAAGTTCCCATGATTCCCTAGCACTGAGCCAGGGCAGTGCCTCAATTTAATGTGCACTATTTCTGGCAGTCTGCTTAGGCCTCATTATTAGGGCCTTTGCAGACTGCCAGAAATAGTGCAAATTGAGTCCACGTTAAGGGTTAGGGTTAGCGTTAGGGAATCATGGGAACTGTATTTTATTGTGGCACCAGAGCTCTCTGACAGAGAAGGCTCAATGTCTCAGAAAAAAAAAAAAAAACAATTCCCATGACTCCCTAGCACTAACCCTAACCTTTAAAGTGGACTCAATTTGCACTATTTCTGGCAGTCTGCAAAGGCCCTTAGTCAACTGTGGTCCTGTTGATTTGACCTATTTGAATGGAAGGAAAACTATTGCTGTTAGAAGAGTTTGCAATCCTTCATATATGTATAATGGTGCTTGAGTCAGTCACACATAACTCGGGAATATTAAACCAAGTTAACACAAACTCTGTGTCCATATACATTTTTTTGTGTGTGTAAGTGACAACAGGAATGTTTTTATTTCTTCTTATAAATGATTACTTAAATAATAGGGCACCATGTTCAAGTAAATGTGAAATAAATTGTTTTAGTGTCATCTCTGATAAGTTTTTCTCCCTGCAAAGGTGTTCAAACAAAATCTGGTCTTCTTATATGCATTTGGCCCTGCACCGATTTTATGAGGGTGTTTTAATAAACATAAAAGGCATCCCGAACATAACTGTGTTTCAGACTAGGCTTTGCTGTACATAATGAAGCTATTAGGACTGGTTTTAGATTCTGTTCAGTGTTCAGTAAAATATCAGATGGCTTTGTTAATAACCAGAAAAAACTACATACTGTACATATGCTAGCTGCCAAAAAATTGTCTTCCTGCAAGTTGAGGAATGACCCTCTTTACCAGAAATGAATTTCAAGGCTTACAGGGAAAAGAGGAAAATACATCTATGTAATGGTGTTTGGAGAACTTGTAGAAAAGTCATCTCGTAGAATTCATTTCAGTGAGATGCTAATCTCTATCATTTCCCACCGAACAACACAGAAATTATAGTTTTCAGTTACACTTTACAAAGACACTGGACTTTTTCTAATACAGCTTATATAAATGTTTCCTGCTCCTGGATGAACAACTTATGCAGTGAGGGGGGTTGAGTGTGCCAGAGAGGCTGAGAAAAAAGCCATCAAGAAATTACTCTCTCAAGAGTGTAGACTGCTAATAGGGTCACCCAGGACAGAATGGTCAAAGTGGAGACTCCAGACTAAGATGCCTCTATACCATTCATGGAATAATGTCTTCATCAGTAGAAGAGACTCCATCATTCCATTAGTGTGGGTGTTGGAGAAACTTGGGGAAAACTACTGGATAGGAGCAGTAATGGGAGATGATATTGGTCTCTTGGAGACAACAGTACTTCTCAGAAGAAGCCATTGGCAAACCGAGTCTGGATTTTTTTTTCACCTTGAAAGCAGTATATGATCATCCAAGATGAAGCAAGAGACAATCCTGAAAGAGAAGGACCCTCAGGTCAAAAGGCACTCAACCAGCTATGGGAAAAGAGCAAAGGATAAGTACAAATAGCACTGTGGCTAATGATGTAAGTGAATGAGGGCAAAGGAATGTTTAGCTCCTGTTATACTCAGATGTGAACTGGAAGAATTGAGAACAGAAATCAGAGACATTATCAGGGTAAAATGCAAAAAGACTTCCTATATTCATTTATTCATTTCATTTATAGCTCATCTTTCTCCCAGCACAGCATTCAAAAGCAGATGAGAAGCAAAAGTAAAAGGGGAAAAACAGATAGGGTCAGAATCCTGAATTCAACTGTTCAGTGACATTTACATAGGAACAAAAAGAACTATTGTATAATCTCATAAGAATAATCAGTGCAGAGAAATAGAAAAAAAGAAAAAAAAAGGAGATCTCTTCCACAACATTTGAGAAATCTAAGGGAAATTTAAATCATGAGTAGGTGTACTGAATCATCAGCCAAGGAACACCTTATATGTTTAGGACAAAAAAAAAAAAAAGACAATAGAAGCAAAGCATAGAACTATAGCAAAGAGATGAACAATAACATATTACTACGAAGTGGAATCATTTGATGAAAAACTTACAATTTCAAAAAGTGAAATGAATTACTAGGAATGTATGGCATACCAATAGAGTTGTTTCAAGCTCTAGAAACAGAGTCCATCGAAATTCTAACAAAATTCTGCCAACAAATATGGGGGGAAATCAACAGCGAGCTGATTGGAACCTGTCCACATACATTCCAATCTTCAAGAAAAGTAACACCAGATATTGTAGTAGCCATAAGACTATTTCACCATGCAAACAAAATGATGCCCAAGCAGCTACAACAATGACATTTGCCATATATATAGGCTGAGTCGTATATCAAAATGGAGAGAGTAGGTCAAGAAATCAAAAGATTAAGACATGGAAGGGCAACCATGAATGAACTAGATAATATCTTCAAGTGTAAAAATCTATCATTACATACCAAAGTCAGAATCATAGTATTTCTGATTTCAGTGATTGTGAAAGCTGGACAGTGAAACAGAGTGCACTCATTTGAAATGTGCTGAAGGAAAATTCTGCAGGTACTATGGATTGCCAAAAAGACAAATGAATTGAACTTAAAGTAAACCAAGTTTGAACTCTGCCTTGAAGTCAAAATGACTGAACAGAAACTATTGCATTTTTCACATATCATGAAATGGAGTGTCTCATTAGAAAAGGCAATAATGCTAGGTAAAGTTGAAGGCAGTAGAAATAGAGCAAGACTACAGGCAGAGGAAACCAAAGCTCTTAATTTGAACTTGGTGATCAGATTACTTGGAATTCTCTCATTCACAGGGCCACCATAAATCGAAGCACACTTGACAGCAATTAACAACAATAGCAAGAGAGATACTAAGAATTCTGTGCCAGAGAGTTCTAATGCTGTAGTTCAGGGGAGTTACACAAGAAAACTAAATACCTCTAAATACCTAATTCCAAAGTCAAAATTATTTGTTTATATGGTTGTGAAAGCTGGACAGTGTAAAAAGCTGTCAGGACAAATCAATTCATTTGAAATGCCAGGCTAGAGAACAGTCTAGAGAATGGATACCATGGACCAGTAAAAAGTCAAATAAATGGGTACAAGAGCAAATATAGCCTAAACAATCACTAGAAGCCAACACAACTAATGATGGAGGATGCAGAGATGTAAAGGTAAGAGATATAAAGGAAAGAGAAGGAAGAAGCATATTATTGAGTATATAAGTGGTCAAGTATTAGTGTACCTTGTTGAAAAATGCATATTATTTTACACATGATTTTCTCTATGATTCCATGATTTATTTATTTATTTTACTTTTCCTTAAAAGTAAACCTGGAAAGGTTGCTCTGTAGATGATGAAACAGATGAAAGCAGCTCCTGTGCTGAAACACATGTGGAATCAATTATGGATTCTTCCAGGCTGGTCTAAAGAACAATGAGTTCTTACAATCCAGTTCCTTGGGTCTGAGTGAATTTTGTCAGTTGTTGATTCTGTAGCCACTTGTTCCTTTCTTTTAGGTGATGCTTGTAGTGATTTCTTGGATCTACTCTTCCAAAAGGTGTATATATATATATATATATATATATTACAATTATACATTTTTTTTTACAATTATACCTTTATACAGTTAACATCAATAATTATTTTCTATAAAACATGATATATATATGGCTCATGGTTTGCTGAGGTGATGCTATCATTAATCTCTCTTTTCTTTTCTTTTTTAAAAAGAATTCTTCATAGTATGATAGTGCAAAAATGCTATTTCTCACGTACTCATTTCACTCTTACATTAATAGTCGTTATGTTTTATATTCATCAAAAGTTTCTGTCACCTTAGTATTGGTATTACATAAGTCCTGATTCATTGTATTTAGATAATAATAATAATAATAATAATAATAATAATAATAATAATAATTTTATTTATAGCCCACCCCTCTGCTAAGCCACTGAATATTAAAAATAAAAAATTCCAAAGGTATATAAAAATCAGAGCTTGTCCTATTGAAAAACACCATGATCCACTTTATCACAGCTTAGTCAAAACATAGTGCTGTCACTTTCAGACACTTCCTGCAGACATCAAGAAATACTGACAAAGAGAAAACAAATCCATTAGGTATACTGAACATAAACTCTTCTCAGAGAAATTTCAAAAAATGGTTTGACACTGCTTGAAGTACAATAAGTCCTATGCTTTCTAGCTTTGATTTAGGAAAGTATTTATGGTTTGCTGAACTTCTTCAAGCCCATAATTGTCCCAAAATGTATTAAAATACATTCCTGTTTGAGGACTAGAGGAAGGAAAAAGAGGTGATTAGATATGGAATACAGGTATGTATCTGAAAGCCTCCAGGTAGAGGCTGGCTAACAGAATTACCATTGACTAATGTAATAACACCTTTTGTACATGGAATGTGGAACCTACCATTTTATTCCTCTATATAGTTATATTTCTGCCTTCCCATATGCCAGGATCATATGTAAAGGGCACTTATCCACAAAATTGTATTTTGTAAAATATATGTTGTCACAGTCAGCATTCCAATATTTATTTATTTATTTTAAAAATATTTATTTATCTATTTATTTTATTTGTGTGCTTTCTTTCCTCTGAAGGGAGACCCAAGGTGGCTCCTAGAAAGAGTCAGTAATATATATATATATATATATCACATATTAAAACAAAGTCCTCACATAAAATAATATAAAATGATTTAAAAGATGTGCAACATTTAAAAAGAAAGAGAACACATCCCAACAAGAAAAGCTTCCCTCCTTCTACAAAAGCCTGTTTACAAGAAAAGCCTGTTTTTCTTTCCTGATGGTTATGTGTTCTTATAGCCACAACTTTTTTCTCTGCTTAAAAACATAAATATTGTAATTTCCCCAAACTAGCGCATTCCAGATATTTGTGACTGCAACTTCCATCATCCCCAGCCAGCATGCTTGGTTAGAGAAGGCAAGTATATGTTAATAATACCTTATATCGGTATTCTTTCAGCCAGGATGGTGTAGCAGCTTGAGTGTTTGGTCAGGGTTCCAGGAGATCAGTGTTTGAATCCTGATTCACCCATGGAAACCCACAGGGTGAGCTTAGGCAAGTCACACTCTCCCAGCCTAAGAAAAAGGCAGTGGAAAACTCCCCTGAATAAATCTTCCCAACGAAAAAAACTCTTTTTACAATTATACCTTTATACAGTTAACATAAATAATTATTTTCTATAAAACAAAACCATTCAAACAAAAACTGACATAACACATGATCAAATAATAAAACATATACTATAACAATACAGAACATGTCAATCATAAATACAACAACAACATTTTATACATTGTTTTCCAATTTAACGGTTCTTAATCTAGGCGCATATAATCTGTCTGATTTCACTATGATTTCTGACAGTTCTATTCTATTAGTATTAAATCTTTTTACCTTTTACTCAAGTACCTCTACATATGTACATATGTGTGAGTGTGTTTTCTCCACAACAATGCCTTTCTTATAGCATTTAGCATTTAATAGCTAAAGTCCACAACAGCCATATCCCCCCAGAGTTCATTGAAGTATCTTGTCAAAGTGCTCAATCTCTCTTAAAGTTTTCTAATAATCCTTCCTTCATCAAGCAAATCAGTTTGTCTAGTTAGGCCATCTTGTACATTTTTAAAAGCCAACCTTTGACAGACAAAGAAAAAACTATTATAGGATTGCCAGAGTTGACTTAAAGACATATAAAACAACAACAATATCTATACTAAATGATTATTTGATTCTGCATCATGTTGTGCATTCAGCATAGCGGCAATGAGTGACTCCCACATATATGAAGTATTCTACTCTGGATTTCATTATGAACATTAATGCAGCTATTCAAGGTGCTGAATCTAGGTGGAGATAGAAGTTCAGTGCAATTGGTAGCTTCTTTAAAGTTCATATTAAACTCACAAAATCACAGAATCATAGAGTTGGAAGAGACTGCAAGGACCATCCAATCCAACCCCATACCATTCAGGAAATCACAATCAAAGCATCCCTGACAGATGGCCATTCAGCCTCTGTTTAAATACCTCCAAAGAAGGAGATTCCACCACTTTCTGAGGAAGTGTGTTCCACTGTTGAACAGCTCTTACTGTCAAGAGGTTCCTCCTAATGTTGAGGTGGAATCTCTTTTCCTGTAGCTTGCATCCATTGTTCTGTGTTCTAGTCTCTGGAGCAGCAGAAAACAAGCTTGCTCCATCCTGAGTATGACACCTCTTCAAATACTTAATCGTCTCTTCTCCAGGCTAAACATACCCAACTCCCTAAGTCTTTCCTAATAAGGCATGATTTCCAGACCTTTCACCATTTTGGTCGCCCTCCTCGGACAAGCTCTAATTTGTTAACATCCTTTTTGAATTGTGGTGCTCAGAACTGGACACAGTATTCCAGGTGAGGTCTGATCAAAGCAGAATAGAGTGGCACTATTACTTCTCTTGATCTAGACACTATACTTCTATTGATGCAGCAAAAAATCGCATTGGCCTTTTTAGCTGCTCCATCACACTGTTGACTCATATTCAACTTGTGGTCTACTAGATCCCTTTCACACATAGTCTCATTAAGCCAGGTGTCCCCCATCTTATATCTATGCATTTCATTTTTCTGCCCTAAGCACAGTACCTTACACATCTCCATGTTGAAATTCATTTTGTTAGCTTTGGCCCAGCTTTCTAATATATTAAAGTCTTCTTGAATTTTGATCCTGTCCTCTGGGGTATTAGCTACTCCCCCTAATTTGGTGTCATCTGCAAATTTGATAAGCATGCCTTCTATTCCTTCATCCAGGTCATTGATAAAGGTGTTGAATAGCACTGGGCCCAGGACAGAACCCTGTAGCACCTCACTGGTCACTTCTCTCCAGGATGAAGATGAGCCATTGCTGAGCAGCCTTTGGGTTCAGTCAGTCAACCAATTACTAATCCACCTAACAGTTGTATTGTCTAGCCCACATTTTACCAGCATGTCTGCAAGAATATCATGGGGGACCTTGTCAAAGGCCTTGCTGAAATTGAGAGATGCTAGATCCACAGCATTCCCTTTCTCTACCAATCTGGTAATTTTATCAAAAAAGATCAGATTAGTCTGACATGACTTGTTTTACAAAAAAACATGTTGACTTTTTGTGATAATGGCATTGCTTTCTAAATGTTCACAGACTCTCTTTTTAATGATTTGCTCTAGAATCTTTCCTGGTATTAATGTCAGACTAACTGGATAATGATTATTGGGATCCTCTTTTTTCCTCTTTTTGAAGATGGGGACAACATTTGCCCTGCTCCAGTCTGCTGGGACTATTCCTATTCTCCAAGAGTTCTCAAAAAGATAATAATAATAATAATAATAATAATAATAATAATAATTTATACCCTGCCTCTCTGCAAAGCAATTGGTGCAGCTTACAACATTAAAATTGATATCAATACAGTCCCCATCCCATCCCAACACTCCAAAACCCTCCCACCCCTAAAAAAGTATAAAACAATCACAAGTTTAAAAGCACGCTTAAAATAATACATTAAAAGGACCAACTCCCCTTACAACAGGGAGAGGAGAAGGAGGGAAGGAGAAGGCCTGCCAGAAGAGATCCATCTTAACAGCTTTCTCAAAGCTGCTCAAAGTCATAATTTGATGGATCTCATCTGGCAGACCATTCCATAGTATGTAAGCGGTTGCCAAGAAGGTCCTCAGGGAGGTAGCAGACAGCCTAGTTTTTATATATACGTATAATATATATATATATATATATATATATATATATATTATACACCCTGATATACATATCTGTTTTACACTCCTATTGGTGTCCCAGAATATATGTTATTTTAATCTTTATGCTTTTATTATTGTATTTAGTTTTAAGGGGGTATTGTATTACAGTTTTATGGCATGTATGTTTTTAATCTGTATTTGTACTTGTAAGCCACCTTGATTGCCAAGGCAAACGGCGGGGTATAAGAAATTATTATTATTAGCTGTAGCAAATTCTTCCCAGAGGACCTGATTGTGCGAGGTGGATTGTATGGAAGGAGGTGGTCCCGAAGATAGGATGGACCCAAGCCGTTTAGGGCTTTAAAGCTAATAAGCAACACCTTGTACTGTGCCCGGAAACTAACAGGCAGACAGTGAAGAGACTTTAATACAGGTGTTATATGGTCTCTCCTTGATGTCCCTGAGACCAATCTGGCTGCCATGTTCTGTACTAATTGAAGTTTCCAGACCAAGCACAAGGGTAGCCCCATGTAGAGCGCATTACAGAAATCAAGATGGAAGGTTACCAGCATGTGCACCACAGTTTCCAAGTCCCTTACTTCCAGGAAAGGGCACAGCTGGAGTATCAGCCAAAGCTGATAACAGGCACTCCAGACCGTCGCATTTACCTGATTAGTCATCTGGAGCGACAGGTCCAGGAGCATCCCCTGACTGCAAACACAGTCCTTAGCGGAGAGTGTGACCCCGTCCAGGACTGGAGGTTGTATCCTAATACCTGGTTTTGGGGCCCCTTACTGTAAGTACCTCCATTTTTTTCTGGATTTACTCTCAATCTGTTTTTCCTCATCCAGTCCATTACTGCCTTAAGACAGTCATTGAGAGGACAGACGCCATCAGAAGACAAAGCAGACAACCGAGACATGGAGAAATATATCTGGGTGTCATCAGCCTACTGATAACACCCCACCCCTTGCCTCCAAATGATCTCTCCCAGCAGCTTCATATATGTATTAAACAACATCGGGGACAGGATGGCGCCTAGAGGGACACCTCAATTGAGCTCCTTCCTATTAGAGCAACTGTCCCCAAGCAGAATCTGCCCAATAGGAAGGAATGGAAGCACTGCAATGCAGTGCTTCCAATTTCTAACTCTCTCAGGCGATCCAGAAAGATGGTATGATCTATAGTATCAAAAGCTGCTGAGAGGTCTAAGAGCACCAACAGGGTCACACTACCCCTGTCGATGCTCAGACGAAGGTCATCAGCCAAGGCAACCATAGCGATCTCCACTCCAAATCCAGTCCTAAAGCCAGTTTGAAATGGGTCTAGATAATCGGTTTCCTCCAAGACAGCTTGGAGTTGAAGAGCAACCCTCTCAATCACTTTGCTTAAGAAAGGTAGTAATGATACCGACCTGTAACTATTCATATCCAGGGAGTCCAGGGAAGTTTTTTTCAGAAGCGGGCTGATCGCTGCTTCCTTCAGACAAGGTGGAATATAGCCTTTCTTGAGGCTATTAACAATGTCCCTAAGAAACATCCTCAATGCATCCCCCCCCCCTCGGATGGCCAGCCATGATGGGCAAGGATCGAGAGGGCAGGTTGTTTTTCTCACTCTACCAAGGAGCTTGTCCACATCATCGGTACTCACAGATTGAAACTGATCCAGTACAATTTCATTGACGGAGTTGCTGGACACTTCATCACTTGATTCTGTTACAATACTGGCATGCAAGTCGGCTGTTATCTGAGAGATTTTGTCTGCAAAGAAGTTGTTAAACGCATCACAGCAGGCTGTTGTCAGGTTGAGTAGTGGGTTCTGTGCCGGCAAAACCTGCGACAGCTCCCCTACCACCCTTAACAGCTCCGCTGGATGGGAATCTACAGATGCAATACGTGCAGAGCAGAAAAATCTCTGCGCTGTACATATTGTCTCTCAATAGGAATCAAGGAAATTCCTACGGCGAGTCTTGTCAGACAAGAGTCGGGTTTTCTGCCAGGTGTGCTCCAGTCATTGTCCATCTCACTTCATTTTCCTAAACTCTTCTGCATACCATGGCTTGCAGTTAGATGTGGGTTGGAAAGGACGTTTGGGAGCGATTGTGTCGATAGCCTTGGCCAGATTGGTATTCCAAGTATTTTCAATTCAATTCTTTATTACAGCAAATTGGCCAGCATTGTTACAAAATAAAAAGTACAATTTTAAAACAGATCTTGATTGTACATAGTAAATTTCTCCAAAAATAAATTAGTAAATATGAACAAATCATATTTATGTAATAATAATAATGAAGCAGGGCAGTCTTCCAAACACAATAGTGAGTAGATTATTTTGGCTCCATAGATACCATAGTATAATATTATGCTTAAAATGCATTAATTCATATAAAATCATATGAAGAAAAAAGACTTATAAAACTGTTAAAACAGGAAGGTTTATAAACAGATAATTTGATAATGAGCTACAGCCTTACCTCCCTCACACTGTCGTTAATGATCAGGTTGTGATTTATCTTACTGCATTTGTTTTAGGAACTTTTTGCAATTTGTAATAGCAGCTGCAAAAAATTTTGCAACTGTTTGTGTTATGCCTTCCTTTTGATCTGCAAGTAAGTAATTAGTATAAAATTTCAATTGTCCTCCTGGACATTGCTGTACAATTGGTGTTATATATGAGGAACATATCTCTGCATACAAAGAACAACCAAAGAGTACATGATTAATGTTTTCAATTTCTTCTGAACCACAAGGGCAAAATCTATACTGATGGGGGATCCCTTTAAATATACCCTCCAGGACTGCTGATGGTAAGATATTAAACCTTGCTAACATAAAGGATCTCTTGAACTTTGGAACATGCAGGTTTTCTAAATATTTAGCATATTTACCAGGTCTACTAGTTTCCCTAACAGCATGCAGGGTTAATTGACTTATATGAGTTTGAAAATCAATGTCCTTAATGCATTGGGAAATAACAGATTTTGCTTTATCATAACCCAAAGCAGTTATTTCTGATGGTGAGAGTCCAAGAGAAAGAAGTTTTTGAGTCAACGACTTCTTCCAGGGAGACAAGAAAGAATCTGTTAAAATTAATGCCACCAATCCAGTTGAAACAAAGAGTGTTTTAAGCCACAAGTTTAGTTTGCGTAGCCATACACACGCCTCGACAGATAATAGTCGTTTCTAAACGGAGAGAGGGATTAGAGACACAATTTGGGACATCTAAGATTGTTCTTAAGAATTTTGTTTGAACTGCCTCAAAGGATGTAAAGCTATTGAAAGTACATATCTCAGAACCATATAACAATTGTGCTAGGATCTTAACCACAAAGACTTGGAGAGCTGCAGGGGTGTACTGACCTCTTTTGTTATAATAGAAAGTACATAGGGCCTTGATACTTCTTTGAGTGTTGATTACAGCATTTTTCTGATGTAGATTAGTAGTTCCCTTTTCATGAAATGTAATTCCCAGATATTTATAAAAGGACACCTCTTCTATTGGGTTGCCATCAAGAGTCCAGTTATACTACCGACGGCTTCTAGAGAAGACCATTACTTTGGTTTTACTATAATTAATTTTTAACACATCTTTTGCACAGTGGGATGTTAAAGCTCCTAGAAGTCTATTTAAACCTATTTTTGTGATAGACATAAAACAACATTGTCGGCATAGGCAAGTACTGATAGAGGCTTGTTTGACAAGGTCGGGACATGTGCAGATACTTCTGATAGGGTCAATATCATGGAGTTAATGTAGATGTTGAAAAGGGTGGGTGCTAAAATGCAACCTTGCCTGACTCCATTTGGTGTAGAAATGGATCTTGTTGTGTTACCCCGGCTATTACACCATATCACCACTCGGGAATTCTCATGTAATTTACAAATTCATATTAACAAACGTTTGTCAATATTGGTGGTCTCAAGCTTTTTCCTAATCTGTCTCTTGAGATAAGATCAAAAGCGGATTTAAAGTCGACAAAGGCAGTAAACAACGTACCCTTAGCCAACGCAACATATTTTTCAGAAAGATGTTTAAGCACTAAAGCATGGTCGATTGCCGAACGATTTTTCCTAAAGCCAGCTTGTTCTTCCCTAATAATTTCTTCATCCTTCAGCCATTCTTGGAGCTTGTCCAATAGATGTAAAGCATACATTTTGCTTATGATGTTAAGGAAGCTAATAGGTCAGTAGTTTCCAGGATCACATTTATTACCTTTTTTGTATATTGGTACAATAATGGCAAGGCCCCAATCCTCAGGAATGTGTGTAGTAGTATCTATTGCACTGAAAAGGGACACAAGAACAGGGGTCCACCATTCAATATTGGATTTAAACACTTCTGAGGGTATGTTGTCATTACCTGGTGCCTTGCCTGGGGTGATTCTAGTTATCAAACTCTTTATTTCCTGTTCGGAAACTGGTAGCCACGTTGGAAGCTCCTTAATATCAACAGGGGAATATTTTTGTTTGTATTGAGGTTGGTCATATAACCTGCTATAGAACTGTTCCCAGCAGCTAACAGAGATAGAATAAGTCATACTTGTTGTCCTTGGCCAGCCACTTGTTACGATTTTCCAAAAAGTAATTGTATCTTTGTTATTTGCTGCTGTTATTAAAGTACACCAAGATTTTTTAAGAGCTATTGCTTTTTGGTTTTTATCAATTTCTTATATATTTTTAGATCAAACTATTCAGATGGAATTGCTTGTAAATTTTTTGTCTATAGGTTTTATAGTTTTCCACCAAGATCTGCTTCATATTGATGCAGTCCTGGTCAAACCAAGTTTTAGATCTTTTAATCTGGTTAGAAACCTTAGAACTTATTGGTCGGGTTAACAAATTTTTAATAGTTAAACTTAGCTGTTGAAAAGGTTCAAATATATCTCTTGGGAATTCTGTTTCCAACATCAAACTACATAGGGAAAGACATTCATCAGAGTTTAAGATAGTTTTTAGATTGCTTTCAACCTTAGGGGACCATTTAATACTGCTGGGCCTCAATTCCAAATTACCCTCAGGAGGAACAATTTGTTCTGCAAAATCTCCTTGTGAAACACATAATGTCAAGGTAACAGGTAAGTGGTCACTTTCAACTCGGTGTTCTATTGTACATCAAGGTATTACTGAGAGCAGTTCATATGATATTAAGAAATAATCGATGGTGGAAGATCCACGGTTGGACACAAATGTAAATTCTCCTTCAATATCTCCTTCTGTTAAACCATTCATTATGACTAGATTTAATTTGTGAGATAATTCAGTAAGATAAAGGCCAGCCCAATTAAATCGTTTGTCTTTTGACTGTCTATGAGGAAGGACTAAACCTAAATCTGGTTGAGGCTGGGTAAGGTGGAAATGAGCATACAGATCTGCCTTGTTGGGTCCAATTCTTGCATTAAAGTCCCCAGCTAATATCAAATGAACTTCAGGATGTTGAGCTAGTACATTAATAATATAGGCTTCAAGTTTTGACCATATTTTTTTGTGTTTCTTTTTGACGTATAGGTGGTAGATAAACATTTATTAGTAGTAGCCAAGTATCATTAAATTTTACTAATGAAGAAGAGGCCAGAGTTGCTAATGGTGGAATAGAAAAGGAAACATTCTTAATGCTTGTAGAAATCAGAGTGGATATTCCACCGCTAGGACGACTGCCTTTCTGTGAGGTGGAAGCATCTACTGAGCTTGTTATAAATCCATTCAATGTTATCTTTTCCCTCAGCCATGTTTCTTGAAATAATAATATATCAAATTTAGATAGGTAGTTCACAAATGAGGGGTCACAGGTATGTCTTCCCCAACCCATAATATTCCAAGACAAGAGTTTTAGTCTTTTTAGTTCTGTTTTCTTTTGTTGTCATGTATTTGTTCTCACAGTATAATGGGGGTCATTTGATTGATCTACAGCTAGAGATACCATTTGTACATCTGAAGCAGCTAAATCAGTTTTAATATTGTTGTTCTTAATCGCTAAAGTGGAACAAACATTATTATTATTAAGATTTTTGTCTTCTGTGATTTCTTTAATAATTTCAAGGGTTGGATGAATGCAGCTCACATTTGTCCTTACCAGACCTTTTATTTTTTATGTTTCTTTTTTAAAGGTCCTGTTAGTGGACAATGGACCATTCTCTGAATTATCTAAGTATCTCATTTCAGTCCAGGTTAATGGATTTATCTCTGCTATAATTTCCTTTCTATTATCTTTTCTCTCACAAATTTCTTTTATGGGGGGGCTCTTTTGTTAAGCATATATTTGAAAGATATTGTTTTAGGTTTTCCAATCTATTTAATATTTCTGTTTGTGCAGTTTGAGATAGGGTCGAAAATGAGTCAATTAACTCCTCTTCTTCCTTAGTAATTGGAAGGCTGGAGAGGTGAGGTGATTCTGTGGCGGTAAAAGATATACAACCTTTTACACTGCTAAATTTGTTTGGGTCACACTTCCCAAGTTTGAAATTGGTTTGATCTTGTGTATTTCATATTTTATTCAGGGGAGTAGAAGTTAAAGATGGTGTACTTTCTATCAATGGTCGTGGAGGAGCTGTGTTAGTAAAATATCTAGAAACAAAAATACCTTCACGTAGAAGTAAAGATTTACATTTGCATATTAAAGTGACAAATTTAGTATCACTAAATGTGATTAGTGCATGGCTCGGTGAGTATTGAAGTACAAATAAGTGACCTGCATGATGTTATTAACAGTAATTTGATTTGGACAGATTTTTTCCAGAACAGTTAATAGATGATGTTTACGTCTGACCTGGGACAATGTACCAAAGGGCTTAGGGAAATTTGACAGGACAATTTGGTGCTGGCTAAGGACAAACTGATATTCCTTTTTCCCTTGAGGATTTGTGGTTTTTTTTTAACATGGGATACTTTAGTAATAGGATGTTTTGTGGGCACTTGGTCCATTTCTGCTGATCAGACTATTGGGGAGCTTAGAATGGTATTTTGGGAAGAGTTATTTCTTAATTGAGAAGTTATTAAATTTTCTGATTGTCTGTTAGCTTCAGGATTGGGGTTTTCAATATCATCAGATATCCTACCATTTTCTAATATTGCATTTTCCTCAGTTTTACAATTTTTTTTTGGAACTACAGATATTTCTACCCTTGAGTTTTTTCTTTTACGGCCCTTCTTTGGGCTATTTACAGCTCTATGTCTAGAATTTATATCAATTTTTGAAATTGGAGTTGTTATCAAAGAAGAAGATTTCTCTTTACCAATTTCCATATCAAACTTTGGTTATTTTTGATTAGTGCAGTTCATCTGAAGATGTAGATCTACTAGGGTAGTAAGAAGGATATTATATTCATTAAGAATTTTTTTTACTGATGTCAGTTCTTCTAAAAGAGTGGAAACCCATTTAGGATTTTCCATATCTTTTTTTGAGTTGTTAAATCGAGAAGTTAATCTAAAGGCAGTATCAGATCTCAGGGCATCCTTACGTGGGTCTATTTCCATTTCAGTTTCAAGTACCTTTTCACTTACTGTAAGTTTGGATGTTATTTTTCCCTCAGCAAAAGCCAATTCAATTTCTAAATTTGGTATTGAGAGGCTTCTGTCTAAGGGCTTCAAAGAACCTATTTTATCTAAAGACCAATCCAGAATGGGTATTACAGATGATGGTATTGATTCCTTGTCCCCCCTGGGTTTTACCTCTGCATTAAGTTCAGAGCATTTAAGGGGGAATTTATATCTACAATCAGTAAAAAACTGAGTTATTTTAGCTTGTACCACTTTTCCTTTAGGAGTAAAGTTAGGAGGTGAAAAATGTTCTGAAATCATAATGCCCTTACTGTTCGTGTTTATATTTACTGAAAATAGTAATGGTAGAATTATTAGGTTCCCACTTATAATCAAGTTTCCTTAGAGTTATTTAAGATTTAGGTAGACATAAAACTATATAATCTTAACATCAGATGTTCAGTAACGTACACAATAAAACTATTAAATCTAATGTACCTTTTAAAAAGAGATTTTGCATATGAAATAGCTTTAATAAACTAAAATTCAAAGATAATCAGTTAAACTCAAAATTGGACTATAAATTTCATCCCTCCGCTTCTCCTATTTTAAAGCAGGGGGGAAAGGTTTAATTAAAAGCTAAATCACAAAACCCCAATAATTGGTTTTTATCAACAAACAATCTAACCCTCTTTACCAATAAAATTTTTGGAAGGGGATGAGGATGGGACTGGGCGTCCTCCTCTGCCGCTGGGTTTATCTCAGAGCAGGTGTTGGTGGAGGGTTTTTGTAGCCTCTGGCTGCGTTTGGAGAACCCATGCTGCCTCTTGCTCTGAGGACTGGGGTGGGGAGGAGGAGAGCTCAGACGTGCCCAGGGCCAAATGCAGAACTCCTCCTCTGCCGCTGGGTTCTTCTCCTATTCCAAGTATTAACCAAAGCTTTGAGAGAATCACCAGTGTTACCAACCATTAAACCCTCCAAGGTAATTTATGTCAGGGATGATGGGAGTTGTAGCTCTTCACCTCTGGCTCTAACTCACCACCTTGTTATGCAGCAGAGCTGACCAGCTTTGATCAGTGGTTGATGCTTCTTTCACAGGCAGCAGAGTTTCAGAGAATAGGCTGAAGACCCTGACAAACTCTCCAAGCCTTCTCACTCTTCTTCCTGAGATGTCTCCAAACTTCTCCAGGATTCTTCTGGCTCTTGTATCTTCCCTCAAGACACCAGACAACTCAGTAGTCTTATATAAAAGATCTACTTTATTCTGCTATATACATAAATACTATATGCCCTACAAATCACAATCTCTACACTTCACAATATCTGCAACACTACTCCACAATACACCAAACTACTCCACAATGTACATTAGCAAACATTGCAATTTATAGCCATTGTTAGACACCACCCACCAGTCAGTTTCCACCCAGTGGGTGTGTACATACATCTTGATTGGACCACATAGATCATCCCATACCTAAGACCAACCCAAGTGTTTCATCACTTTACCTTGACCACTTAATGAGTCTCAGGTGTTTGCAATCTATCACAGGTGTTCTCAATATACCTTCTATAACTTTGTCCTTGGCTCTCAAGGCTTCTTAATTATATTATCTTTTTCACCTGTGTATCTTCCTGATTGCTCCTGCTTAGTCACTTTGACATTCACATACCTATTTTTATTTCTATTACTGTATATCCCATGTTGATTTTTCCTTAACAATCCCCTCCGAAATAAAATATTGTATGTGTCTTACAATGTCATTCCTACCATTTGTGTCAGTCTTTCATGTTTCTCTGCTGTTAATGCTTTTGTGAACAAATCTGCTATGTTGTGTTGTGTTTCTATATATCTCAATTCTATTTTACCCTTTTGAACCATGTCTCGCACATTTTGATATCTTACTCCAACATATTTTGTTCTGTTCTTCAAACTTTCAGTTTCAGCCATTGCTATGCATGACTGTGAATCTTCCAGAATTTCTACTGGTATCTTGTAACTTTCATTTAAATCATTCAACAATTGCTCAACCCACTGTACCTCATTCACTATCTCATTTAAAGCTGCGAATTCTGCTTCAGTCGTACTTAACGCTACATTAGTTTGTTTTCTACTTCTCCAGACTATTGGACTTTCACTGTACTTAATTATCATTCCTGTAACTGACTTCTTGTCTCCTAATTCTGATGCAAAAGAACTATCCACATAACAATCTAAATCTGAATTACTGTTTCTAATTACCAATTTCTTATCTAAAGTTCCTTTCAAATATCTTAATAAGTGTTTTACTGCTGTCCAGTCTTCAATTTTTGGATCATTAACTCTTCTGGACAATACATTTACAGCATATGAAATGTCTGGTCTGGTGTGGCAAGATATGAATTGTAAAGATCCTATTATACTCCTGAATAAAGTCTTGTCTTCAAAATCTCTAGATGTTTTTTCAGATACAAAACCAGTTGTCATTGGAGCTCTTACTATTTTGGCATTTTGTAATCCACACTTTTCAATCAAATTTTCAATTTTCTTTCTCTGACTTAACAAACAATGTCCTTTTTCTGTCCATTCAACACTAATACCTAAATAAGACTTTAATAAACCTAGATCCTTTAAGACAAACTTTTCAGACAATTCTCTTTTTACTGATTCAATTTCCTGTTTTGACTTTGCTGCCACGCACAAATCATCTACATAGATCACTAACACTATGTCTCCTTTTGTATAGACACATGCATCTGCAACGCTCCTTTTGTATCCTAGCTTAACTAACTCGTCATTAATGCACAAATTCCATGCTCTGGCACTTTGTTTTAACCCATACAATGCTTTTTTCAATTTATAAACTTTCTGACTACTAATTTCTTCAAAACCTTGTGGCTGCTCCATAAATATCTCTTCATCTAAACTAGCATTCAGGTAGGCTGTTTCAAAATCAAAATGTTCTACAACTAAATTTCTTTTTGCTGCTACAGCTAGAGCGAGGAGAGACCCTTTAAAAAGGCTGCCTTTTCCACCTGGGGCAGTGAGGAGAGACCCTTTAAAAAGGCTGCCTTTTCCACCTGGGGCAGCGAGGAGGAACCCTTTAAAAAGGCTGCCTTTTCCACCTGGGGCAGCGAGGAGGAACCCTTTAAAAAGGCTGCCTTTTCCACCTGGGGCAGCGAGGAGAGACCCTTTAAAAAGGCTGCCTTTTCCACCTGGGGCAGCGAGGAGAGACCCTTTAAAAAGGCTGCCTTTTCCACCTGGGGCAACGAGGAGGGACCCTTTAAAAAGGCTGCCTTTTCCACCTGGGGCAGCGAGGAGAGACCCTTTAAAAAGGCTGCCTTTTCCACCTTGGGCAGCGAGGAGAGACCCTTTAAAAAGGCTGCCTTTTCCACCTTGGGCAGCGAGGAGAGACCCTTTAAAAAGGCTGCCTTTTCCACCTTGGGCAGCAAGGAGGGACCCTTTAAAAAGGCTGCCTTTTCCACCTGGGGCAGCGAGGAGGGACGGACCCTTTAAAAAGGCTGCCTTTTCCACCTGGGGCAGCGAGAAGGGACGGACCCTTTAAAAAGGCTGCCTTTTCCACCTGGGGAAGCGAGGAGGGACCCTTTAAAAAGGCTGCCTTTTCCACCTGGGGCAGTGAGGAGAGACCCTTTAAAAAGGCTGCCTTTTCCACCTGGGGCAGCGAGGAGAGACCCTTTAAAAAGGCTGCCTTTTCCACCTGGAGCAGTGAGGAGGAACCCCTTAAAAAGGCTGCCTTTTCCACCTTGGGCAGCGAGGAGAGACCCTTTAAAAAGGCTGCCTTTTCCACCTTGGGCAGCGAGGAGAGACCCTTTAAAAAGGCTGCCTTTTCCACCTTGGGCAGCAAGGAGGGACCCTTTAAAAAGGCTGCCTTTTCCACCTGGGGCAGCGAGGAGGGACGGACCCTTTAAAAAGGCTGCCTTTTCCACCTGGGGCAGCGAGAAGGGACGGACCCTTTAAAAAGGCTGCCTTTTCCACCTGGGGAAGCGAGGAGGGACCCTTTAAAAAGGCTGCCTTTTCCACCTGGGGCAGTGAGGAGAGACCCTTTAAAAAGGCTGCCTTTTCCACCTGGGGCAGCGAGGAGAGACCCTTTAAAAAGGCTGCCTTTTCCACCTGGGGCAGTGAGGAGGAACCCCTTAAAAAGGCTGCCTTTTCCACCTGGGGCAGCGAGGAGAGACCCTTTAAAAAGGCTGCCTTTTCCACCTTGGGCAGCGAGGAGGGACCCTTTAAAAAGGCTGCCTTTTCCACCTGGGGCAGCGAGGAGGAACCCTTTAAAAAGGCTGCCTTTTCCACCTGGGGCAGCGAGGAGGAACCCTTCAAAAATTGCATTTAAATTGTATTTGCATTTTATATTGTATTTTGTATATTTTTAAAAATTGTTTTAATTTGCTTTGTTTGTTTTGTTTTTGAGGGGTGGGTATGGGTGGGGTTGGGAAGAAGGGATGGGCTCTGTATTGATGCTATTTGTTATTGTGATTGTTGTACGCCGCCCCGATTGCTTGGCAGAGGGGTGGGATATAAATAAAAACTATTATTATTATTATTATTAGAACCATTCTCAGACTTTCTGGCTTTACAGTTGGAGAATATGTCTTGTCATAGTTCTCATACTGCTGTTGTGCAAAACCCTTAGCTACTAACCTTGCTTTATACTTAATACTTCCATCTGGCATTTCTTTCTTTTTATACACCCACTTACAACCAATTACTTTCTTGTCCTTGGGTCTATCAACGACTTCAAAAACATCTTTATTTACCAGACAACCAAACTCATCATCCATTGCATCAATCCATCTTTCCTGTTCTTCTCTAGACAAACTTTCCAACTCTTCAAAACTTTCAGGCTCTTCCACTGCTAAACAAGCTCTTGCATTTGTCACAACAAACCTATCTGGAGGCTTTCTAACTCTGTGACTACGTCTGGGAATAAACTCTGCTGATCTGCCTCTTTCATCCTCACTTTCTGTGCTGGGAGTTATAGTTCTATGGCTAAATCTCTTGTCCTCAGTCATTCTAATAGTAATAGGTCTAGATTGTGTCTCATTATCTGAAGAACTATCACTGCTGCTAGTGGATGCTTCTGGCTTAACTGAAACCCCTCCGTTTCCTGGAGTTGGTTCAGTTTGTGTTTCTGGCTCATTTGAACTTCCTAACCTCAAGAAAACTTCTTTATTGGCATGCAGTTTGTCCCAACCGGCATGTCTCTCGAAATTTGCAGACCTGGAATACTGCACTTCTCTTCCACCTAAATGAAACTTATAGCTATTTCCTGAATACCCCAAAAACCTAAGTCTTTTACTTTTGGGTTCTCCCTTTTTCCTGAAACAAGCTGGTATGAAAACATGAGCAAATTGTCCAAAGACTATCAAATATTTGTAATTTGGCACTCTCCCATACAATACCCTGTAGGGAATGTCTTCAATTTCTGAATGATACAGTCTGTTACTAATATGTACTGCTGTCAAAGTTGCTTCTGCCCAGAAACTATCTTTGACCTCTGCATCTGCCATCAAACAAGCAGTTATCCTTTTTATATCTTGTATTTTTTTCTCCGCTAAACCATCTTCGTTAGGACAAGCGGGATTAGTAGTTTCATGCCTTATTCCCACCTTTTGAAACCAATTAAACAATTGATTACTTAGAAATTCTCCTCCTCGGTCAGTAACAATGGTGCCTACTCTAATATCAAATTGTCTTTCCACCATTCTCACCCATGCTTTTAAACTTTGCCCAGCGTCAGATTTGTTTTTCAATATTCTTACAAAAGCAAACCTTGTATACCTATCAACAATTACCAGAAAAAATTTGCTTCCCCCTAAAGATAAACAATTAGCTTGGGCAACATCTGCATGTACAAACTGAAATGGTCTTTGAGCAATTCTTTTGGTTTTCTTAGCTACTGGAAAAGCTCTGACCTTTACCTGATTGCATACAGTACAATCTAAGTGATTTTTGCATTCAGCAACTTTTAAATCTGGACACATACTGATTAACTTCTTTAAACATTTGAAACTAGCATGGCCAAATTTTCTGTGGAGTTCATGTATGCAGTCTTTATGAATTGGACTATTGTCTATGTTATTAGCATTTTCAACCCTGTAGCAATCAATATTGTCCTCCAAATAATAAAGCTTATCTTTTTTCAAGCCTATGCCTCGCAATTCCCCATTCAGTTTTATCTTACACATGTCCTTTTCAAATATAACTGTGTAATCTCTGTCTGTTAACCTGCTCACTGATAACAAATTATTTTCTAACTCCTTTACATGTAACACATCATTAAAGTTTTTCTTTAGCCCTGGAATGTGAACTGTACCCATTTGATTTACAGTACTGAGCTCTTTCCCATCAGCTAAAACCACAGCATTTACATTAGCTGATTTTCTATTACTTATCAAATTAATATTGTTACACATTGAAGATGATGCTCCTGAGTCAATCAACCATTTACAATTAGTATTTTGTTTTTCCTTAATCATGGTTGCAGACCCCTTTTTGTTACCACTGTCCTTCAAAAATGGAGGTTTGGACTGTTTTTGATACTGCCGCGGCTGCCATCTGCTCTCTCCTTGCTTGCTTCTCTCAGCAGCAAATTGTTTTCAATGGGGGGTTGCAGACTGCCAGAAATAGTGTGAATTCAGTCCACTTTTAGGGTTAGGGTTAGTGCTAGGGAATCATGGGAACTGTTATTTTTCTGAGACATTGAGCCTTCTCTGTCAGACAACTCTGATGCCACAATAAAATACAGTTCCCATGGTTCCCTAACTCTAACCCTAACCCTAAAAGTGGACTGAATTCACACTATTTCTGGCAGTCTGCAACCCCCCAATGTCTCTGTAGATGACCAATCTTTTTACAATAAAAACACCTCCGTTGCTCCCTTGTAGAAGCTGCTTCTTCCTGCTTTCGTAGTTCAGGCGTTGTTTGTTGTTTTGGCACAGTCCTTAAACTTGCTGAGTCACCCTGCTCAGACTTTCTTCTCAAATTTTCCTCCAATATTTTTGCAACAATTAAGTCTCTGTTCAGCTCAGCTTCTGGCAATTTTTTGCAAGCTATTTGTTATGTTGTCCCAAGAAGAGTCCAGCGATTCTATTAAAATATAACACTGCTGCTCTTTGCTAATTTCCACTCCTCTCAGTTCAGCTTGCACAAATAAATCTTGCATTGTTTTTAAGTGTTCTATCACACACTGTCCTTTTGTCATCTTTTGTCTGTAAATTCTTTTAGACCAAAGCATTTTTGCAAACGCAGTTGAAGGAGTGTGTAATCTCTGCAAGGTATCCCACACATCCTTGGCGGACACTTTATCTCTTACGTCGTTAATCAAGTCTTCTTCTAGCATGAGATAAAGACATGCTTTTGCTTTAGCGTTTCTGTCTCGAGTGGCTGCATTAGCATCAGCTGCCAGCCCTGTTTCAACTGTCGACCACAGAGACTCCTTTATGAGTAGAGACTGGGCATATATTTTCCAGGTAGAGTAGTTATTTCTATTTAATTTACTAAACTTTAGTATCTCCATCTTAATTTGTGCAGTGACTCAATTTGACACAGTCCCTCTGAGTATGCACAGCAGACAAAACACAAAATGATTTACTCACAAGGCTCCACAAAACCTTCTTCCACTCTCTGGAACTTTCAGCTTCTGTGGATGCTGGTTGCTCTAGTATCTGGGCCCATAACCCTTGTCAGGGATGATGGGAGTTGTAGCTCTTCACCTCTGGCTCTAACTCACCACCTTGTTATGCAGCAGAGCTGACCAGCTTTGATCAGTGGTTGATGCTTCTTTCACAAGCAGCAGAGTTTCAGAGAATAGGCTGAAGACCCTGACAAACTCTCCAAGCCTTCTCACTCTTCTTCTTGAGATGTCTTCAAACTTCTCCAGGATTCTTCTGGCTCTTGTATCTTCCCTCAAGACACCAGACAACTCAGTAGTCTTATATAAAAGATCTACTTTATTCTACTATATACATAAATACTATATGCCCTACAAATCACAATCTCTACACTTCACAATATCTGCAACACTACTCCACAATGTACATTAGCAAACATTGCAATTTATAGCCATTGTTAGACACCACCCACCAGTCAGTTTCCACCCAGTGGGTGTGTACATACATCTTGATTGGACCACATAGATCATCCCATACCTAAGACCAACCCAAGTGTTTCATCACTTTACCTTGACCACTTAATGAGTCTCAGGTGTTTGCAATCTATCACAGGTGTTCTCAATATACCTTCTATAACTTTGTCCTTGGCTCTCAAGGCTTCTTAATTATATTATCTTTTTCACCTGTGTATCTTCCTGATTGCTCCTGCTTAGTCACTTTGACATTCACATACATATTTTTATTTCTATTACTGTATATCCCATGTTGATTTTTCCTTAACAATTTAATGTGGCACCAGAGCGCTCTGACAGAGAAGGCTCAATGTCTCAATAATAATAATAATAATAATAATAATAATAATAATAATACAATTCCCATGATTCCCTAGCACTTAGTCAGGGCAGTTAAAGTGGACTCAATTTGCACTATTTCTAGCAGTCTGCAAAGGCCTTGAGTCATCCATCCCAGTTTCTTGAGACACTTCCCATTTTTCATCCTCATTAGAACAGTTTGAAATTGTGCCTTCAGTATCTCCCTTTTGAGAAACTCCCATCCATCCTGAACTCCCTTCTCTTTTACTATTCCTGACCACAGGATCACCCCCAGTATTTCCTTAAGTTTACTAAAAATCAGCTCTCATAAAGTCTAGAACGTGTGTCTGACTATTCCTGGCTTCTCCTTTGCACTGTATAACAAACTCCAAGAGAACATGATCACTCCCACCTAAAGATCCCACCACTTGCACCCCATTAACCAGGTCATCCTTGTTGGTTAGGATCAGATGATGATGATGATGATGATTATTATTATTACCCCGCCTCTCTGTTAAAAACAATCAGGGCAGCTTACAACAGTTAAAATTACATCAAATTACAAGCTAAAAACCCCCAAACCCCACCCTTCCCATTAAAAAAGTATTAAAAGTATTAATCTAAAGTGGCTGATCCCCTTGTTGCCTCTTCCACCTTTTGGACAATGAAATCATTTTCCAGGCAAGTAAGGAATTTGCTAGACCTTAATGCTTTGGCTGAGTTTGATTTCCAACAAGTATCAGGATAGTTGAAATCACCTATCTCTACTACATTTATCCTTTCTGAGTGTGTGGTCATCTGTTCTAGAAAGGCATCAGCCAATTCCTCAGTCTGACTTGGGGGAGTCTGTAGTAGATTCCCTCAACAACATCCCTGTTGTTTCCCTTCCCTTTAATTTTTATCCAGATACTCTCCACCTGGCTTCCAGAATTTAATTCCTAGATCTCTTCACAGATGTAGACATACCTGATATATAATGCTACTCCTCCTCCTTTCTTGTTTGGCCTATTTCTCTTAAAAAGGTTATACCTGTCTATTGCTACATTCCAATCATGTGACTTATTACTACATTCCAATCATGTGACTTACCCCACCAGGTTTCAGTGATGCCTATTATATTGTATTTGCTTTGTTATGCTAGGAGTTCAAGTGCATCTTGAAAGATTTCCCTCATCTTGCTTGTTTACACTCTCCTGAAGACATGGAAGCCACTGATCACCACTGGTGTAGCTGCTTTTCTTTCCTCCCTCGTTTAACATTAATAGTCCCAGCTCTGTACATTATTTGAGATATATAAATGGAGCCAAAGTAGTGTAGTGGTTTGAGTGTTGGCCTACGACTCTGGTGACCAGAGTTAGCCATGAAACCCACTGGGTTATCTTGGGCAAGTCACATGCTCTCAGCCTCAGAGGAAAGCAACGTCTCCTGAAGAAATCTTGCCAAGAAAACCCATGGTTCCCCATAAGACTTGAAGGCACACAACAACTATCTGTCCCTATCTATCTATCTATCTATTCTATAATAGCTACTATAATATGCAGCCTTGGACCAGAAGTAGAAAATTATGGATGTGAGTGGCATCACTAATTATACATATTTGAATAGGGGCACTGTCTCATGTGCTCACTCTCCTTTTCATGAACATAAGTCATTAAATCTGCCTTAGGAGTTTCAAGACAATATAGGTCATGAGACATGTAATAATTGTGGTCTGTGGCTAGTAAGCCATGATGCCTTTCCATTCCTTTAAGCTACTTGCATTCTAACTAAGGTTAATTCTGACACAAATGATTCAATCAAGAGTTTGATTTATGGCCAGCACTCTGGTGATTTCAGCTTTGTATAGGGGTCCGTACTTTATCATTCCTAACTCTCATCCCCCTCTTTTTTATTTAAAGAAATTGAACTGTAGTCTCCTTTGCAAATCTCTGAAAGAGACATCTCCTGAATGACAATAATATTCCCTTAATATTGCCAACAGAATAAGAAGTAAAATAAGGACTAGATTGGTGCTTTATGATAGAAAGCTATTTCAACCATTTACAAAATGAAGCACTTTACCAAATGTGTTAAATCTTTCTAAAGCTGAGAGAGCACTGAAATATTTTGCAATATAAAGAAAAATCTTCATTTGAACACTTACAAGATGCACATCTATAAATAATAGTAATCTGCTACTTAAATTTCAGGCTTTAAAACACTTAATTTTCAGATTCACCACACGTGTCTTAAAAGAAAAAGAAAAGAAAAAGAAAGGTGGAGGAGAGAGGAAGGGAGGAAGACCCAGAGGCAGGATATGAAAGAGAAATATCAAAGCAGAATGAAAATAAACAACCAACCCAGAACAGTAAAAATGCCTTTACTTAGTGCACAGATAATGTAAAACCTAGTATTCTCTACTTTTAGAATCAAAACACTATAAAGTATCCTTAATATGGTAGTCTAAACTGCTAGGGCATTTTTTAGCAGCAATGCTAAAATTGTCTTGCAGTCTAAACTAGACACTGTTTGCTAATGTGGGACACAAAGCAAAAGGGAACCATGTGAAAATCAAGTGTACACTTTATTTAAACTAGCTTTTACATTTAAACAGCAGGTATGGGATATTCAAAACAGAAGAATCACGCAGGAAAATGATCTTTTTTGTTGTTTAAACCAAAGACCCAGAAATTTTTTCATCTAGAAGTGATGCAGACAGTGCATAAAAGGGAATGTTTCAATATGTCTTCATTTGAAGACTTTGAGCATAACGTGGTTGGTGGCCTAAACAAAATCCATTTTATTCAGGGAATCTGTTGTGTGGGTACCTAAGAAAAGTTGCAGAAGAAATCAAAAACATTTAAGCTGACTTCAGTAGAGAACTATATTTTAAATTCACTAGGCAGAACTTAACTTTATGTAAATGCATTAAAATAAAACTCTTCCTTGACAGAGTGGGGTTTATTGTTTTAGTGTTTATTTTACCCTTTTTATTGTAAAAATAAAACAGACAAATAATTTTGAGTTTTCTCTGATTAGAACATAATTTATTTTTCACATTTCTATCACACAGGGCAAGTTCTATAGCCCATACTAATCTCCTCCAAGTTTCCTGCCCCTTCCCAGCACCTGCCACCTAAGGTGACTGTCTCACTTAGCCCAATGGCAGTTCTGTCCTTTATCCCACATTCTTGCTATGATAGAACTGAAGTCAGTGAACACTGATTTCCCATGTCATTTCCATGATCAAGGGGTGAAGCAGATGGCCCACCAGGAATAGCCAGAGGCTGTTCTGGCTGCAGTCAGACTGCAATCATGCCGGGACCATGGTGACTGCATGGCCTGCTTCCAAAGCAGCCTGCTGCTGCAGTACCAAGTCAGCCACCACCAGGAGCCAGATTTTTTTGTGCTCCATTTTAAGGTATGTGTCATCTGAACAGCACACACTCAAAGTTGCTAAAAGCTGCTTCTTTTGACCCATGCATTTCGGGCCCAGATCTACCAGTTCTCTGAATGAGACAACTGCATCAGGCAGCAAATATTGAGGGGCAGTTCCTCGATGACATTAAAGCAAAACCCTACAACCAGTATTGATCAGCTTTGGTACACAGGATAGGTAGTGGCATCATCTTGCCATTCATGGCCAATACGATCTCCCATCAAAGTCCTGAACTAATCCAATCCTGCTTAGCTTCAACAAGATTGTAGGATCCTAGAACCACATGCCTAGCTGTGCAGTTTTAGCAAAATCTCTCAGCCAGAAAAATCATTGATGATATTCCAGCCCAAAGTAAGGGATAGACATTCCCTCAGCTCAGTCAGTCACATGAATAAATTCATGATGAAAATGTCAGTAAAATATAATCAAATTGATTACATTGCCTAATCATTCAATTTCTTTGATGAGCTGTTACTTTGGGAACTTAAGTTATTGTACAAGATATATACTATAATAGTACTATTTGTTTTATCTTTCTCACATCCCTAAAGCAAATTTATAATAAAGTGTTTTTTAGATTTTGGCTGTTTTCATTAGGCCATGTGATGAGCTAGGCATAACAATGAGTAAGGAATGATTGGCAAGCTATTCAAAGCTGTTATTATGTAAAAGCCATGTGTCAGACAATTTAAAAAGTTTTGGTAGCTTTTGGACAACTTAACTCTTCTCTTCTGCCATTAAAGTGAACACTGTCAAATTGTAAAAAGTATTTTGACAATAGTATCATTTTCTGCCATCATCTGAGATCACTTTGCTGGCCAGATACATTTGTAACACTTTCTACCTATTTAACACTTTCTGTCTGTCTGTAAAATTTATAATGCAATATACAGATCATTTCCTATCTCAAAATAGCTCTTTCTCCACTGGCATAAGTAAACTGAGGTGTGATGACCTACTGATAGGGCAAACCATTACATAAAGATCTTTTTAGTACATGATGAAATCATTGAAACTATAGTGGACAACATCCAAAGTACATCTAAAGTATTTGTGTGGGCTAAAGTGAGTTTTGGATTTCAGTTTTCTTAAGTAATTACACATGCTACCTGGAAAGCTGTAAAAAATAAATAAATGGAGATTTCAGCGGTGGTTGGTGATGTCTGCCATTTAAAAACAAACTGACCTTCAGTAGGCTTTTGTAGCTCACTGAATGTTAGTCTCTGTTCATGAGCACTAAAAGCATTATTAATTGTCAGCAAGGCCCCAACAAAATATTCCTACTTTTGTTGGATGAGGAGTATATCACACCCGGCTAAAAAAAAGCATCTCCTGATAAAAACAACAACATTGTTTCTAGAAACACTGTACAGTCAAGATTCCTCTCTTTCCTTTCGTACCTTGGGAATCTTTCCAGGATTGCAACATGCATGTAAGCTAAATCTTATCACATACAGGACTTGGAGTTGTCCACCCAGTACTTCTTCCATGACATTATCCCTGCCTTCTTCCTAGTTTGGCATTATTTGGCCATTTCCCTGAAGGTGACCCTCACTTTTCCCCTCCCTTTTTAATATAAGGCACAGAATCTCAAATGCACACCTTTTTTGCTGCTTCAACTGCCCAATTCCACTTTCAATCTCTTACACATGCACAGACACACAGTAACAGTGGCACAGCCATGAGGGACAAGCATGGGAGTGGGCAGGAAGCCCTGCCCCAGGTGTCACCAAAGTTTGGTGATGCCACTGTTGCTGGCCATTTCTGCTTTCATGTGAGATTAACACTGAGCTTAGGAAACTGGGCTTTGTTGATGACAGTTATGGATGAATCCATCAGAATCACTTTCTACTATGTTTTAAGCATAAGCATAAGCATTTATTTATGGTCATAGACCAAAATATAAAATACAATTAGTTACACCAAAAATTCATAAAGCATAATACTCATAAACCATACAAAAATAAAACATACATACATACATACATTTTTGTGTGTACATAAATAAAAGGTAAAAGGTTGACAAGATTGTTGTGTCATTGACAAGATTGTTGTGTCCGACCATAGGGGGCAGTGCTCATCTCTGTTACTAAGCTGAAGAGCCAGCGTTCTACATTTGTACCCACCTGTAAATAGCATATTTATAACTGAAAAGTATAACGACTAATTCCCAAAGATTCACAAGAGAATAATTAAAATCACCTCAGTAAAAAAAATAATAATGAGGCATTCTAAATCTAAATCTAAAGATCCTGAAAACCCTAGCCTAAAAATCTTAAATTTTATTACCTAAAATTTGCCAATGGGGAATAATAGCAGAGGCACAGAATCTGCAGACCATTTCTGCTATTTATTGATCTGAATCATCAAGCAATAATGCTAGATAAAAAATTTCCAGTCTACCTGGTAAATTCTGTAGGATTGGACTGATTAAGTCAGAGCAGATGTCTTGATAAAATGGACAATATAATAAGACATGGGTTAGAGTCTCTATGTCTGCATTTGTACATGCACAGGTGCATTTGTCATATGGGGTTTTTTTAAAAAAAATCCCTCAATGCTGCTAAATAATAATAATAATAATAATAATAATAATAATAATTTTTTATTTCTAGCCCGCCCCTCTGCTCTGCAATTGGGGCGGGTTACAACATTTTAAACATACAAAGTTAAAACAAGCCTTATCCCCATAACCCCCCTCCAACCCCCTAAAACAAGATTAAACTTTAAGAGATTAAAACATAATACCGTCTAAAACCAAACAAACAATACATTACAATAAAACAATAAACTCAAAAATGAAGCGAGCTACAGACAAGGGACAGTTGAAACCATCTCCCCTCAGACCGGAAGATTATTCCGGGAAGGCCTGCTGGAAGAGGTCCATCTTTACTGCTTTTTTAAAGGCAGCAAGAGTAGTAATAAGACGGACCTGATCCGGCAGGCTGTTCCACAGCCTGGGAGCAGTTGCAGAGAAGGCCCTCTGGGAGGTCTGAGACAGCCTAGTTTTTATTGGCTGTAACAGGTTCCTCCCAGAGGACCGGAGGGCACGGGGGGATCATATGGGGAGAGGCGGTCCCGCAGATAAGATGGACCCAAGCCATGTAGGGCTTTAAAGGTTAACACCAACACCTTGTACTGTGCCCGGAAACTAATTGGCAGCCAGTGGAGGGATTTGAGCACCGGTGTAATGTGCTCCCTCCTAGATGTTCCTGTGATCAGCCTGGCTGCCATATTCTGTACCAGTTGAAGTTTCCGGGTTAGGCACAAGGGTAGCCCCATTTAGAGTGCATTGCAGTAATCCAGACGTGAGGTTACCAGAGCGTGTACCACAGTTTCCAAGTCCCTCATATCCAGATAAGGGGGCAGTTGATGTATCAGCTGAAGCTGATAACAGGCACTCCTGACCATCGCATTCAACTGACTAGTCATGTGAAGCGACGAGTCAAGGAGTACCCCCAAGCTGCGAACACAGTCCTTGGAGGCCAGTATGACTCTATGCAGGACTGGAGACTGTATTCCCAAATCTGGTTTCGGGCCTGTGACTGTAAATACCTCCATTTTGTCTGGATTCAACTTCAATCTGTTTTTCCTCATCCAATCCATTACCGCTCTTAGACAGTCATTAAGAGGAGAGATGCCATCTGAAGTCTGAGTAGATGATCTGGTCATGGAGAAATATATCTGGGTGTCATCCGTGTACTGGAGACACCATGCTCCATGCCTCCGAATGATCTCCCCCAGCGGCTTCATATAAATATTGAATAACATCAGGGACAGGATGGCGCCCTGGGGGATGCCACAATTAAGCTCTGTTTTGGAAGAGCAACTGTCCCCGAGCCTCACCCTCTGGGATCTGCCTGAGAGGAAGGAACGGAACCACTGCAAAGCAGTGCCTCCAATTCCTAACTCTCTCAGGCGATCCAAGAGGATGGCATGATCTATGGTGTCAAAGGCCGCTGAAAGATCCAAGAGCACCAACAGGGTCACACTACCCCTGTCGATACTCAGTCGGAGCTCATTGGTCAGAGCGACCATGGCCATCTCCACTTCATATCCTGTCCTAAAGCCGGTTTGAAATGGATCAAGATAATCGGTTTCATCCAAGACTGCTTGGAGTTCGGAGGCAACTGCCCTCTCAATCACCTTGCTTAAAAATGGTAGCAAGGAGACTGGCCTATAGTTGTTTCTGTCCAGGGGATCCAGGGAAGGTTTTTTCAGGAGCGGCCTAACTGCCACCTCCTTCAAACTAGATAGTACCAAACCTTCCCTGAAGGACGCGTTGATCGTGTCCCGAAGGAACACTTTCAACGTGTTCCCCCCCCCGGAGAACCAGCCATGATGGACAAGGATCGAGGGGGCAAGTCGTCTTCCTCATCCTCCCAAGTAGCTTGTCCACATCATCAGTACTCACAGATTGCAGTTGATCCAGTAAATTACCTTCAATGGAGTTGCTGGATATCTCGTCTACGGATTCTGCCAAAACACTGGCGTCCAAATCGGCTCTTATCCGAGAGATTTTATCTGCAAAGTGGATGTTAAATGCTCACAGCAGGCTGTCGTTGGGTTAAGTAGGGGAGTTGGCACAGGAGGGACCTTCGTCAGCTCCCCCACCACCCTAAACAGCTCTGCTGGGCGAAACTCTGCAGATGCAATGCATGCAGAACAGAAAGATTTCTGTGCTGCACGCAAAGCCTCCCTGAAGGAATCAAGATGCTTCCTAAGGCGAGTTCTATCGGATGAGAGACGAGTCTTTTGCCATTTGCACTCTAGGCATTGTCCAACCTGTTTCATCCTCCTAAGCTCCTCTGTATACCAGGGCTTACGATTTGAAGCGGGCCGGAAAGGACGCTTAGGAGCAATTGTGTCAATAGCCCTGGTGAGATCGGTATTCCACATGTTCACCAAGGCTTCAACAGAATCACCGGCATTACCAATCATTAAACCAGGGGTAGGCAACCTTTCCCCTTTAAGGGCCGAGGGACTTCAAATCCCAGAAGCCTCAGCCATGTTGGCCAATAGTCCCATGTTGGCCAATAGCTCCTGGGATTCTGGGAGCTGAAGTCCCTCGGCCCTTAAAGGGGAAAGGGTGCCTACCCCTGCATTAAACCCTCTAAGGCCTTCTGGAAACCAATTGGTTCCATAAGCCTTCAAGGGTGGACTGTTCTAATGGGTCCACCACCCCCGGGAGGGCTGACAGTAGCTCTTAGTTCTGCCTTGATCAGGAAATGATCCGTCCATGACAATGCGGAGATTGTTTTGACCTCCCCCCACGGATGTTCCTGCTCCGTACTGAGGACTGCATTGAGGGTATGACCAGCACAATGCGTGAACCCATCAACCAATTGGGATAGGCCCATGTTTGTCATGGTATCCATGAACTCCCAAGCTGCACCAGTTAGATCTTGCAAGCTGGTTTCGAGTGGAATGTTGAAATCGCTCAAGACCATAAGTCTGGGCGACTCCAACAACAACTCAGAAACCAGGGCAGTCAGTTTGGTTAGGGAGTCTGTTAAGCAACGGGGTGGCCGGTATACCAACAGAATCCCCAAACTATCCCTGGTTTTCAGGCTAAGGTACATACACTTGATATAAGTCGTTTTCCTGAGAGGCTTCCTGATCAAGGCAAGGGTGTTTCTGTAGAATAAGGCTATGCCACCGCCCCCCGCCCACTTTCCCTTATCTGATCACTAACTGAGTACCCAGCTGGAAGGATTTGCACCCATGTCGCAGCACTAGCATCCCCCAGCCAAGTCTCAGTAAAGCATGCCAGGTCGGCCACCTCATCCACCAAGAGATAGTGGATGAGGTAGGCCTTATTTTTGACCGACCTGGCATTGCACAGGAGCAGGTTAAGGGTCTGTGGAATGGTTGGCATGCTCTCCATGTTATCCTGGGAAACAGAGTGAGCTGAAGGAGGGATAGGTACCAAGCATCTATCCCTCCTTCTTTTGTAACATTTGTTGACTCTGTTACCACCATACCTTCCCTGCCCCTGCACTACCTCGATGGCCGCTCCCAGGCTGTATCTGGCTACATTATATAAAGGGGGAGAGGAAGAATCCAGCTAGTCTCTGTCCCCAGTAAATGGCAGCGTCTTCCAAGGTAAATAGCCAGGAAAAGAGTGAACTGAAAGGAACTCCTGACTGTCACTTTTCCCCAGAACAAATAATTTCCCCTTATCAACATTCTAGGGGTTGAGATGTTAAAAAAGACAGTTCTGGTGATGGTGGCATTAATCCCTTCCAGTTCTCTAAAGCCCCACACTAAGTATTGGTAGTCAGGGTGCTGCCCGGTCCCCTCTGCAGCCCCAGACACTGCCGCCGTGGGCTCGGGTGGAGAGATGGTCCCTCGGGAGGGAGTTTTAAATCCCCCACCCAGCGCTCCACCGACTCCTGCGCCGCTCGCATGTCAGGAAGACCGACGTCTTCCTCACTCTTAACAGCTGCGCTGCCCAGGAGGAGGTGAGGCTGCTCTTAAATAGCTTCTGCAGGCTGTCTCCCTCACACACGTGCGAGCAGAGATGCTGGGGAAGATGTTAAAGTCCCAAAGACCGACGTCTTCCTCACTCCTTAATGAAAGCACATTAAGACATGCCACAGAGAAGGCATATCTAAGTTTAGACACTTTTAAAAATAGAAAGATATACAAACAAAAGCTGCCTTATTAGCCAGTATTGGTATTATTCTGACTTGCCATCAGTGCATTTATAGTTCTGTATCACATATACATTGCCTCATAACTGATTTGGCCCTCTGGAATCCCATTTGAATTAAAACTTCCTGTGAGAATCCACATAAGAATAATTTTCTGTTTAGCATTTGTTTCCAGGAGGAGAGATACAAATCCACTCAGGTCAGTGGAGCCAACCCACATGGTATAAATATAAGTTTCAGCCAATAGTTGCTCATTCGCAGCCATGCTCATGCCTCAATAGAGATTAGGCCTGCCTCCAAACAAAGGGCTGCATTAGACACATAGCATGGGACACCAAAAATACTTCTTATAAATTTGGTTTGAAGGACCTCAAATGCATAATAGTTATTATACACACAAATCTGAGCACCATATGATATAATAGAGACAACTTTGACTACAAACACTTGTATTGCAGCAGGGATAAAATGCCCTCCTTTTGTAAAAAAAAAAAAAAAAAAAAAAAAAAAAAACGAAAAAAAGAATCTATGTAATGCTAATAGACTTCTTTATGCATTTGCTATTGCAACTTCTGCCTGCCTTTTCCATGAGCCTGAAGAATGGAATAGTAGTCCTATATATTTGAAGCTGGTAACCTGTTCAAAAGGCACACCATTTATTTGGCACTTGAGTCTATTTGTGTGTGTGTGTAGAAAATAACAACCTCTGATTTATTATAGTTAATAGTTATAACATCCGTATGACAGTATGCAGCCAGTTCCCTTAATAGTCTCCTTAGTCCTATCTCTGTATAGGATAGCAATGCAGCAGCATCCACATAAAGAAGAATTGATATCAGATGGTGCTCCAACTGAGAAGGATGAAAAGTTTACCCTTTAAGGTTTTAACCAATGTTAATATAGAAATTAAAGAGTAATGGGGCCAGGATGAAACCCTGCTTAACACCTCTGGAAGTATGAATTATGTTGGTAAGTTGACCCAAGTTGTTGAATCTTACTTTAAGGGATGTGTTTTCATACAGGCCATGAATAAGTGTAAGGAGTCTTTTATCAATTGTCATGTCCATTAATTTCCTCCACAGTTTAATCCTAGTATTAAATCAAAGGCAGATTTGAGGTCAATAAATGTGACATATCATGCCCCACCCAAGGGGGAGGCATATTTTTCTGCTAAATGTTGTAGAATAAATCCTTGATCTATTGTTGAGTGACCTGATCTAAACCCTGTTTGTTCATCCTCCAGGATACTTTCTTGTTTCATCCAGTCCAATAACTTATACTGTAAATGCCTGGCATACAGTTTGTTGATTACACTTAATAAATTAACTGATTTATAATTTGCCAGCTCTGTGAGGGCACCCTTCTTATGAATTGGAATAATGATAGCCAGACCCCAGTATTTTGGAAAAATGGCTGTCTAATCAATCCAAGTGAATAATTGAGCTAGTAGCGGGGACCATAATTTCAAGTTCATTCTTAAGAGTTCGAGTGGAATATTTTCAATCCCTGGTGCCTTACCTAACTTTAATTGAGGGATTAACTTTTGTACTTCAGCTTCTGAAAGTGGGGGCCACTCTGGTAAATCATTTCTATCATCTAATTTGCCATAGTCCTCAATTTGGTCAGCCGTAAAAATGTTATGGAAAAAGGATTCCCAAGTAGATGCTGAAATATAGCAGTCCAGCCTCAGGTTAGATTTGGGGGAATCCCCAGACACTGTTTTCCAAAATGCAGTTGAGTCTCATGTCTTAGAGGCACAAATTAAATGTTACCAAATTTCAAACTGGGGTTGTCTCTTTTTTAAAAATTAAGCTTTTATAGCTCTTCTTCAGGAAAAATCACTCCCTGGGGATTATATTTAGCTTGTTCTCTCTATAAGGCTTATATCTATAAACAAGTATTTTCTTCATATTGATATGCTCCTGATGAAACCATGTTTTAGACCTACACTTTGTCACGCTAGATCTATGGGGCAGGTTAGAAGCTAATAACAATTGTAAAGATGTCATGGCCAGCCATGCTGAGGACTCAAAGGACTCAGAGGATGAGGAGGCTAAGCCAGACTCTAGCTTTGCTTTGCCAGCTCCAGCAGAGCTGGCTGAGCCAGAACCTACCTCTGCTATGCTATCTCCAGCAGAGCCCATGACTCAGTAGCCTAGCCTCCCCCCAGAGGTTCCAGGCCTGGGAGACATAGAGGAGCAGGACAAGGAAGCACCTACCTTCAGCCAGAGAAGGACAGAAAGAGCATGCCTCCGTTGATCCTGGAAGTTATATGAGAAACACTCAGCAATCACCAAACAGCTGTGATTAGGAGCTGGGCCAATATAAACAGCTGTGAGATGCCGAGCTTCTTTGTCAAAGTCTATCTGCATTCCTTGGTGAAAATATCTTACTCTGACTCCCTTGTTGCCTGAAACCTTGCCTTCTAGACCTCAGATTGACCTGGAACTCTTGACCTTGGACTGGACTCACTGACCTGATCTCTGGAACTCTTGACCCTGGACTAGACTCGCTGACATGCTCTCTGGATTCCTGGACCCCTGGCTTGCCCCCTGGTTTTGCTATTGGACATTGGACTGGTACTGTGCTTCAGAATTATTTTTGTGCTGCTGCAAAGCCTGCATTTGTGTGCATCATTCTTATCAGCCATTCCATTGGCTGCTTTCCTGAACAAAAAAAGCAATTAAATCCTGAAACAGATCTATAATACAATTTATGTCATTGGCTGCCAATATGCCTCCAGGCAAGGCAAGAAAAAAGTCGAGTTGAGAGATTTAGGGGCTTTGCAGACTGGCCTAAAGGGCCGGACTGGGGGTGGAGTTGGGGTGGGGCAGTCGCATGCCAGCTGCCTTGACTCCACCCTAACTGCATCCTGACACCACATGCCCATTTGCACTCACACAGCATCAGGACACCCTCTTGGTGCAGCATGCACACACCTTGCACCAAAAGGGCACAAAAAGCCACTGCCACAGTGAAAGGATGGCATTTTTCTGCATTTTGGGGGTGGCAAAAGGAAGGATCAGGGCTGTGGCATGCAGTTTCTGTGGTCCCGATACACTACTCCCAAGGACAGCTCTGTGCCACCCCTTTAGGTGGGTCTGCAAAGCCTCTTAGTTACCATACTTTCTAACTCCTGTGTATATCTGACATGGAAGGTTCTATCTTCAGATGGTCCAACTGAAGGTGTGCTATAAGCTGTATAAACATTTTGCTCTTTAAGTTGGGTAATCAAAGGTAAGTGATCACTATGAAACCAACCCCCCCACCCTAAAGTTTGACACTAAATCCAACAGATTGTAGGAGGCTAAAAAATAATCAATTGTAGAAACCCTATTTCCTGATAGATGTGTAAATTCACCATATTTGTCTCCTTCTGCATTTCCATTCTGGTCCAGAATGACCAGATCAAATTTATTAACCATATTTGCGAGATATAGCCCTGCATAGTTATATCCCTTATCCTTTGAGCATCTGATAGGGCAGGGGTAGGCAACCTGTCCCCTTTAAGGGCCGAGGGACTTCAGCTCCCAGAATCCCAGGAGCTATTGGCCAACATGGGACTATTGGCCAACATGGGACTATTGGCCAACATGGCTGAGGCTTCTGGGAGCTGAAGTCCCTCGGCCCTTAAAGGGGACAAGTTGCCTACCCCTGTGATAGGGGATCTGATATCTGATACCCCCCAAAAGATAATGTCTCACCTCTAACTACCTCTAATTCTAGCTAATTTGTTATTTCTTTTGCATTTAATTAGTATTTTATATTGCTATTCATTTTATATTATTATTGTTTTTAGTTTGCTTCTTCCTCCTTTTTATGATTAGGAGGGGGGGTTGAGGTAAGGGTTATTTAGAAATCTGGTTTTAATTGTATATTGTATTTTATTGTTATTCCTATTTGTTGTAACCCATCTCAATCTGCAGGGAGAGGCAGGCTATAAATAAAAATTATTGTTATTATTATTATTATTATTATTATTATCATCATCATCATTATTATTGGAATAGGACAGGTTTCATCAGTTAAAGGGGGAATTTGATGAAAATGAGAAAACAGAGCTTTTAACATTTTGGCCACATCATGCATTAAAATCCTCAGTCATAACAACAAGTGCCACTGGAAAGTGCATATACAAATTCTCTAAGTATTGCTCTAACCTTATCCAATCCAGTTTCACTTGTGATTTTATACAATGGGGGGGGGGGGTTTAAACATTTATAATCCTAAGTGAGAACAATTTGAAGTTTATTATTACTGCCATAGCCAATGGCAGCAATGGATCTAAAATAATTATATTGTCTTGTAGTTTAGTTGTAATAAAAATTCCTAAGCCACCACTAGCTCTTCCTTTCTTAATACTAGGTGCCACTTTCAATTTATATGATATAAATGATTTAAACTAATTTGCTCTGTGACCCAGGTCTCCTGAAATAACAGGATATCAAAACTAGTAATAAATTTGGTAAAATCTGGATCCAAAAATTTATTTCTCCATCCAGCAATATTCCAGTTTATAAAGTTAAGCTTAGAGTCTTGCTGGGTGAGTTTATATCAAGCCAAATCTCTGTAAAATTTAGTAATATTTTTGTCTCCCTTATTTAGTTTTCCAGCACTCACAAGGGTTTCTGCAAAAGGACTAAGGTCATAGAGCTCATAATGGTCTTGTTGATTCAAATCGATTCTTCACTGCTCGTTAGTCCAAGTTATAAGATCTTTCTGTTGCTCAGAAAATATATGAGTTTGTGATAACTCTGAGGTGGAATCAGGCTCTATATTAAGATCGTATCCTGTTTTGTTGCAGTCCATCAGGGTAGTGCTACACTGGATGTTTGGTCTTCTCTTTGGTCATTAAGGTGGCTAATAGCATCTATTTTCTCCTCTTGTTCTGCCTTCATAGGAGAGAAGGATTGGTCAAAGTCTCTCCCAAAAACTGTGTATCAAAATTAGCTACATCTGTCCTAAGGCAACTCCTCAATTTATATGGCTCCATGGCTTCAGCACTTTTTGTTACCCCTTTCCTGTAGTATTTTCATTTCTGTGGACTGTTTATATCCAACATCATATCACTTAGTAGCTTTGCAATACATTCAGCAGTCAGCCCCATTTCTTTAAGTCCTTTTAATCTGTGGACAATATCCACTTGTCAAGCTGGTAAGGATTCATATTAAATTTGTCATTGTCCCCTGAATTTCCTTCCTGATTTGTTGTCTCATTCATTGGGTGATTACAAAGGACTGGCTTGGAGGCAGAGATGGGGCAGGGCAGCCACATGCCAGCCACCCCAACCCCACGCCAATAGCATCCTGATGCTGCGTGCCATTACACACGGTGCGTGGTGTCAGGACACCCTCCTGGTGCAGCGTTCTGATGTGCTGCGCTGGAAGGGGCAATGAAGAGCTGTGAGCCAGCTCTTAGGGTGCCTTTTTGCCACCCTTGAAAGGAGGAGCATTTTGCCACTTTTTTCAGGGTGGCAAAAGGAAGATCGGGGCTGCGGCATGGGATAGCCATGGCTCCGATCTGCTGCTTCCCTGGGCAGCTCTGTGCTGCCCATCTGCAGCCCCCCAAAGTTTATTTTTGCCTGATATCATTACAGGGGAAGGTGGTCTGTCAGCTTTCTTCAAAAAGAAATCAGATATTTGCTTATTAGCAAAAGTATCATTCAATTTATTGGGCATAATAAATAATGGGTGTACAAATGGATCATAGAAAACTCTGACTGGAAATATTTGCAAGGATGTCTTATGTGGTATGGTAACTTCTTCAAAAGATAGTAGAATTCTTTGGTGCCCATGATGGCGAGGTAGCCATTCTGTGGCAGTAATGTCAATAGCATATGGCCTTGTTCTCATGATATTACTAAGAGAGTGCCTTATTGACCTTATGGAGTTCCATCGACCACTGTTGAGTTTGTTATTAACAATATGCAGCATTACGTTGTTTACTAGTAGAGTTCTCTTTGCAATTTGTTTCTCACTGTTTTGTGAGGGCTGATTGTGCAAGCAGGATGAGTGAAGATGTCTTTTACCTTTGGTTCATTACATGAAGGATCATATTCAGCCTTCTCTGTTCCCAGAAAATTCAAATCCCTCTTCTTGGAAATTATATTACAATTGTGTTCATTTCTATTAAATTCTTCCCTGTGCCTTGTTATAAATTTCTCAAATTGTTGTTCAATATTATAAATGTGCTGGTTGATTTTAGACAATTGCTCAAATATAGAGAGTACTGTATGGGCTGTCAGTAAACATTGGGGGGGAAAATCTATTAAAGGCTCCTTTTGTAGCCCTTTCTCCTTCTGCTTCTTCTAATATGGGAGACAGTGGTGGGGTCTCTTCTATGTCTTCTGTGTCTCCTGGACTTCCAGTGTTCTTATTTACACATTCAAAACTGTCCCGAGATTGAGACCAAGCCAAGTCTACATTCCTCTCAGTAAGTAGGTGGAATAACCTGTTTGTTGTAGGAGAAAAGGTAAGAGTAAAGATAGCATTTGATTTACTTGCAGTTTCTTTAGGTGTTATCAGTTGCTCAATGTTAAGTTATTTAATAGCTCTAGACAGCTGAGCAAATATGAGACTCACAGAAGCAGGGCTACAAATTTAGATTACTTCTTTAAATTAACTCTTCCTATGAAGTAAGTGTAAAATCATCAGCTTCTCTCCTACATTCCACGCTCTCAGACTTATCAGAGGTAAAATTTATGACCAAAACCACAAATCTAAACTAAGGGCCTTTACAGACTGCCAGAAATAATGCAGCTTGAGACCACTTTAACTGCACTGGCACAATGCCAGGGAATCATGGGAATTGTAGTTTTTTCTGAGACATTGAGCCTTCTCTGTCAAGGAGCTCTGGTGTCATAATAAATTACAGTTCCCATGATTCCCTAGCACTGAGCCAGGGCAGTTAAAGTGGTCTCAAGCTGCATTATTTCTGGCAGTCTGTAAAGGCCCATAATTGTTGGATTTGGCAGCTTTCTCCTGTGAGTTAAAATGGCCTTTAGAAGTAATAAAACATCATTTGAACTAAACTTTTACAGAGACTCGTATAGTCAAATAACGCCTCTGACGCATCTTGACAGCCCTCTACTATGTTTGTTTGTTCTTTTAAAAAATCCCAAATATTCACTGTCCAGTGAATGTTGGTAAATTCTTATCAAAACAAGCCAAAAAATTCAAACAGCAACCATGTTGTGCCTGTTAAAGATGTTATTCATCTGTGCGGTTTGGACTTTGGGCCTTTACAGACTGCCAGAAATAGTGCAAATTGGGTCCACTTTAAGGGTTAGGGTTAGTGCTAGGGAATCATGGGAAATGTGGTGTTTTTTTTCTGAGACATTGAGCCTACTCTGTCAGAGAGCTCTGGTGTCACAATAAAATACAGTTCCCATGATTCCCTAACCCTAACTCTTAAAGTGGACTCAGTTTGCACTATTTCTGGCAGTCTGATAAGGCCCTTTGTTTCCAACCTATTGGTCAACTTGGCCTATTTCTTTTTTCAGAGAAGGGAATCATTATAAAGCCATAAATCTCATTAATTTCTACTGATTCCATGAGAAGTTATCGATGTATAGCACTATGAGTACATTTGTAGCCTTGGAGAATACTTTACATTTCACCTTGAATGGTAAAAAGTGAATATTTCTAGCATTTTACATGGAGCTGGGCTTTCTAGCTTTAGCCTCATAGCAAATTAGTTTTACTGTCTGTGTGGTTTCTTGTATGACTCCCTCTTGTGCTATGCCAAGGCATCAGCAATGTTAGGATGATACTTTGGAACCTAAAGCATCATACTAACACCAGTTATTGATTATTTCATCCTACATCATATTCATTCTTCTAATTTACCCTCCAAATGTTTCCTAAGCATATTTGTAATACTTAGCTTATAGCTGTGTCTTTTTTCTACGCTGTCATGAAGGGATGGTTTTGTTGTTGTTTTTGGCCTTCAAGTCATTTATGACTTATGGTGACCTGAAGGTGAACCTATCACAGGGTTTTCTTGACATTTCTTTACATTTTTCAAAGGGATTTGCCATTGCCTTCCAGCGAGGCTAAGAGTATGTGACTTGCCCTAGGTCATCCATTGGGTTCCCATGGCCAAATGGGGATCTGAACCCTGGTCTCCAACACTTAAACCACTACACCATATGAAGGGTAGGGAGACCCTAACTCTTCTATCTTTGCTGGAGTCTAAAACCAGATGAGGGAGTAATACCTGTCATTTTGTGTAGAAAAAGTTCACCCACTGATACAAATATGTCATTTACTGGGGGGAAACCCCATCTGGATTGGAACTGTAGCAGGGGTAAAATTAGGGTCCTCTTGTACTGAATTAGTATTATTTTTGACAAAAGGAATGGGGAGACATAATTGCTAGATCTATCATTAAAGCAACTTGTAGTGTGACCCTTGCATTCTAATACAGACTTTATGATCTTGCCCTTTTATCAAGCTTTTTAAAAAATTGTCTGAGTTTCATTTTAGTATGACATTCCCATGATTAACAGATTCTCAGCTAAATTTTATTTTCACCAGAATACTATAAGTAGCACCAATGATAATTACAGCATTTTCTGGCATATAAGACTACTTTTTAGCCCAGGAAAATCTTCTCCAAAGTTGGGGGTCGTCTTATACGCCGGGTGGAGGAGGAGGAGGAAGAAGGGGTGGTGCGGCATGAGGCAGGAGGAGGAAGAAGAGAGGAAGTAGGTTAGAGGAGGAGGGGGAGAGGAAGGGGTGATATGGTGTGGCGTGAGGCAGGAGGAGGAAGCAGCAGCGGATAAGAGGTGATCCCCTATCCTGGGGTTTTCTTGGCAAGACTGGTTCAGAGGATGTTTGCCATTGCCTTCCTCTGAAGCTGAGAGTGACTTGTCCAAGTTCATCCAGTGGGTTTCATGGCAGAGTGGGGAGAATCAAACCCAGGCGTCCAGAGTGGTAATCCAACACTCAAACCACTACACCATGCTGGCTCCTAATCCCATGTACTACCTATGAAACAACTGCAGACTTTTTGTTGTTCTTGTGTGTCTTCAAGTCCTTTCCGACTTATGGCAACCCTAAGGCAATCTTATCATGGGGTTTTCTTGGCATGTTTCTTCAAATGGGGGTTGCCATTACCATCCCCTGAGGGTGAGAGTGTGTGACATGCCTAGGGTCACTTATTTGGCTGCAAATTGTACATACCCCAGAATGCATCACCCAGTATATTGGCAGTCCTTCCCCCCAACACTTTCTCATTTTCTCCCATTGGAAGAGGAGTCATCTTATACGGCGAGTATATCCCAAACTCTATATTTTGCCTGGAAAAGTTGGGGGTTGTCTTATACTCCCAGTCGTCTTATATGCCGAAAAATATGGGTACTCATTTAAAAAAAAACCCTTGGAATTAAGTTTCACTTCAACCAACTATCCATCTCACATTTTGTACTAAAGTAAGGCTGATGTACAATAAAAACAATTAAGATGCATGCATAATAATGTTATGTTCAGAGATGGCTGAACTTTCTGCTTCAGCATCTGCACTGTTTTCAAAATAATAGATAGAAATGTATTTTAATTAAGGTAACCTTTAAAAAAAATACCATCCATAAATATCACAGACAAGAAAGAAGAGATTATTATAGAATCTATGCTTTATAAAAAAAATATCACACCAACTTTAATAAATGCAGGTTTAAGCTTATCTTGTGGATTGGGAGTTGCACAGTCTTTACCATCGGTTTTAAAAAAATAATCAGGAGTGCATTTTCTTTCTCTCCATCTTTTAAAATAAGAGCCTTTTCATGGTCAACTAAACTTCATGGCTACTTGTTTTAAAAGGAGATGAACAAAAAGGAGAAAACAAAACTGACTTTCGTGGGGTCTTTATATGCAAATTTGGTGTTCATAAGCTATGTTTTGAACCCACAGCATGTTTAAAACATGATGTGTGGCTTTACAAGGGTCCTTTTGAGGTAAAAATGCAAAGGAAGAGGTAAAAGGGCTGCTGTTTTTAAAAAAAACACTTTAACACTTTAAGTTCATGAATGGAGATTGATAGTAGATTGAATTCAGTAGTTTATTTCACAACACAATGCTGGGTGAGTTCTCATTTGGTAGCCCAGAGTTCTTGAACAAGAAATTAAATTAAAGCAATTATATAGATTTCTTACCAAAAACATGCACTGGCAGCAAATGAGCAACAAAAGGCTATGACATACAAAAAGATACACCAATTAGGAGCATTTCCAAGCTATGTATTGTTCTTTGTACAGTCAGCCCTCCTTATCCACAGATATTTTATCCATGAATTCAAACATCCATGGTTTGAAAATACTAGATATATATATATATATATATATTCCAAATAGCAAACCTTGATTTTTCTATTTTATATAAGGGACACCATTTTGCTATACCACTGTATTTAATGGGACTTGAACATCCACGGATTTTGGTATCCATGGGGAATCCTGAAATCAAAACCAAGTGGATAACAAGGACTCACTGTATCTCATTCCTATGTTCTAGCTGGTATCATGTGAGCAGAACATACCAAGATATTTTGGAACATGGCTTAGAATGTTTTGAACATGTTGAAATCACTAGGATTTTTCAGTGTTTATTCAAACTGATTTCTTTAACATGGCTCTACATTTTGGGGGCTTTAAGGTCCATTTCTGATGTGCATGCAAGGCTTACTTAAGTTTTATGCTCAGTAGTACTGCTATTTTGGGAAAGAATGTGGTCTTCATTTACATATGCAGTGCCAAAATAATTATCAAAAAATCATTCTGACTTTTGTTTTTAATTTTAGGATGGTTCTATTGAGGTGCTAAAATTGCTCCACTCTGTGCCTGTTATATTAGTTGTGTAACATCAACAGTGAAAGGTGCCTGGATGTAACTTGACTTGATCCAATTTTTTGGTGGGATGCTAGTAAACTGAACACTGAAAGACAAATTCATCATGTCCTGGGAGAGCATCAAGACACTGTTTATTGTGGTTAGGCATCAGTTTACAGTTCTTATCAAAATTAGTAATAATTAAATAAATATTAAACATAATTATTAGAATAAAAATTGAATAAAATTAAAATTGCTTAAATATAAATTAAATAACTGATAGTACTACTACTAATAATAATAATAATAACTAGATGGTTCCACTGGTGGAAGGAGAGAAGCAATCTTCACTAATTTTCACCAATTATCACTATCCTCTACATCCCCTTGGTCCACTCCCTGCCTTTTCCAAACTTGTCATGTTCAGACAATGGTGAGGGCCCACAGAATAGGCAACAAGAAAGATAGCTTCAAGTGAGTGACTTCCTCCAACAATGGCTGGACACTAAAATAAAGTCTCTCATTCTTCTGAGCCAGGTTCAGTCCTCCAGGCTCCCTCCTTCCTCCCAAGCAAAAAGTCTAATGGAGAAAATTCCCTGGGAATTATAGTACAGGACATGATCTAGGACATAATTAACTCCTTCCCTTTGCCCTGTCCATTGGTTTTTTGGTCATCAGCAGCCACCCAAATCATAAGCATAGCATCAGCCTCAATGATGGAAGATTGTTTCTCCTTCAGCAAGAGTTATCCTCCTTTGCTAAGTCTAGCTCACATTCATTGACACCTTTGCCCAGCCCTGTTGTTCTTCTTATGTGCCTTCCTGTCATTTCTGACTTATGGCAACCCTAAGGAGAAGCTATCATGGGATTTCCTTGGCATGTTCTTCAGAGAAGGTTTACTATTGCCATTCTCTGAGGCTAGGAAAGTGTGACTTGCCCAAGGTCACCCAGTGGGCTTCATGGCCGAGCTGGGAACTGAACCCTGGTCTCCAGAGTCTAAGGGCCTAAGCAGACGGGCGGCACGGGGCCGCCCCGGGAAGCTGCAGATTGGGGCCGAGGTATCCGCATTCCTCGGCCCTGTGGTGCAGCTTCGCCGCCCCAGGAAGGAGTGCTAAAATAGCGCTCCTTCCACAAATCTTCGGCGCCTTTTCCGCTGCAGTGTGTGTGGACGCTGCGGCCAATAGGCATCCTCGGAGCGCCGGACGTGTGGAGGGTCCGGCGCTGCAGCGACGTCTTCGGGAAGGGGTTGGGGCGCCCAGCGTGTGGCTACCCCTCCCTGAAGATGGCGTTTTGCGCCATCTGCTTCCCCCCTTAAGGCCTTTGCAGACTGCCAGAAATAGTGCAAATTGAGTCCACTTTAACTGTCCTGGCTTAGTGCTAGGGAATCATGGGAACTGTAGTTTATTGTGGCACCAGAGCTCTCTGACAGAGAAGGCTCAATGTCTCAGAAAAAAATACAATTCCCATGATTCCCTAGCATTGAGCCAGGACAGTTAAAGTGGACTCAATTTGCACGATTTCTAGCAGTCTGCAAAGGCCCATAGTCCAGCACTCAAACCACTAGAACATGCTGGCTCTCTCCTCAGCCCTGGATGACCAAAAATATTTTATTGCATGAGACAAAGTGGGAAATGACCTTACCCCCAAATCAAATTAGTTATCAGGATCAACTGTTTCTGGCTGCTTCCTTTTTACTGAGAATCCCCATCTACCATCAAATTCTCTTATTTTCCAAAACATACTGCAGACATAATTCAGTTTGAGACCACTTTAACTGCCCTGGTTCAATGCTAGGAAATTCTGGGAACTGAAGCTTTGTGAGACATTTAGCCTTCTCTGTCAGAGAGCTCTGGTACCACAATAAAACACAGTTCCCAGGATTCCCTAGGAGCCAGGGCAGTTAAAGCAGTCTCAAACTGGATTATTTCTGCTGTGTGTTTTGGACCTCTGCTTCTGTCTTTTCTATCTATCTCTCATCAGATTGGGATTCTTGAATGCAATGATTTACATTGTAGGGAATAAAGCAAATTTACAATTAAATGTAGGATAAATTCAAACACTTGGTTAGGCCATTTGCTGAATTAAGATGCTTGGAAAGAATTCAGTTCAATCATCAAGTGAAGTCTCAGGGGTTCACCATAAGTTCAATTTTCTATGATGGTTTTAAGCATTATGGGTTTCTCTCTGCATGGTTAAAATAATGGCTTTTGTGTACATCTCTAGGACTTCACTTTCCCCCCATGGATTTGTTTAACTGCTTTTCAAAACCTGTATTGACACAGCTTTGCACTTATTAACTGGCTGTTTGGTTACTTAGTTAAAAAACGCAGGCAGTTTCCAGAGTGAAGTAAGTCAAGAGTGATTTGGATAAACAGGAAAATTGTATGGTTCTCAGGAAAACCACAACTTGAAGGATTTGACTATATTCATCATGGGAAATGTGTGACGAAAGAGTAGTTTACCACAGTAACTCACTGCTAAGTAACTACAAAGATCAATACACTTGATTACGGTTTCTGCATTCATATCACAGATTTCATTTAACGTTCTTAATGGGAGAAGCCTGAATTTGCCCACTAAGAGAAGCAATCATTTAAAGGTTTTCCCATTTGTTTGCTTTTCAAGTGCAATAGTCCCTCTGAACATATTCACAGGAAGCCAAAAGAACATGTGATCAGAAACACTCACTTTATGCAGTGTTCCATCTCTTTTAAATCTAAGTTTGTGATCTCAATGAAATGGCACATTGACTTCAGTTCTGCTGCTACTATGGGAATGTATTTGAAATGATTTATTACAGCCTACAGACCAGAAAATAAATTATATCAATCTGATAAATCAGAAGCAACCAATGTGAAAGTCAAAAACAGTATACACATAAGTGAATAATACAACATGGTACAAAATCAATACGTAAAAGAAATTACTCAGCTGCAATACAGTAAATTTAGATTCAGAGCAACTATTTTTTTTTCTATAATGTTGATAACCTGATGTTAATGGCACCAACAACAATTAAACTGTTGAATATCCTACCTCTTCCTGCTTCACAGCTTCCAGAACACAGTGGAGTTTTTCTATCCTTTTCAGAATGCATCATGTAAAGTTTAATCGTAGTTGTAAAGAAGCAGTTAAAGTCACACTCAACAAATAATGGGGCTAAGTGGATTATGGAAGAACAAGGTTTTTCTTGCATATTGCAAATTCACAACATCATTTTGCACAAATGTGATGATTTTAAAAATATTTGTTGAATAGTAAGAACTTTATCACACTAGACTTGAAAAGTGCAATTAGAGCAGGATAGCAGTGTCTGTGGCCATAACTTATCACACAATGCTAAATTTATCCAGTAGCTGGTTGGTAGTCCATCCATTACTGGAGTGCTCCTTTTCATTGATGGGCAAAACCCATCAATGTCCCCAAATTGTGCTGCTTTTTCACTATTTGAGTAAGTGTGATAAGTTCCTTCTAAAGCAGTTCCAATATTCAGGCAGTCATGTGGCATGAGTGGGTATGATGATGCTCCTTTCCCCCCTCTCCCTTCTTCCTTGCTATTTCCAAGTTTTTCTTTTCTTTTCCCCAATTTCTTTTCTTTTTTTACTTGATAGATTACCGTGATCACACAATTGTGCTAAAAATAAATAAAAATAAACACAGACCAAAAGGCATACTGAGAAAGAGTTAGGGTAGGGAGGCAGGGCTATGGGAGCCGGTTTGATGAAGGCAGAGGCTGGGATAGAAGCAGCACTATCACACCTTTGAAGTGCTGTGCAAAAAATCAAAAAACAACCCCCCCCCCAAACCTGTCCTCAACCTGGTATGTTTGCATTTGTTAGAATAATGGGATTGTGCCACCTGACAAGCCTGGTGTGATAAAGTTGTTAGGATTAAGTCCCAAAGGAAAATGTACATTGTGGAAAAGTGCAGCAGCCATGATGACACAGCATTTGGCCACAGCTGAGTCATGCAGCCTCATGCTGATGTAACAGGACATGACATCATGGATGTAGTCACCTGGTGCTGGAAAGCACAGAAACTGCTGGAAAAGTGCTGAAAAACTGCAGTGTCACTCAAGTGAGTGACAGGTGTCCAGCAGGAAGAGGCAGGGCCAGAAAGCCATGTAGAGCACAGGCTATATAAGGCACAAGCCTCTGAACACACATGTGAGTTGTTGAGTTGTTGGATGGTATTGCGGATTGCTGTTGGAGTTGCGTTGGTGTATGCTGTACATATCTGCATATAGAGCAACAAAGTTTAAAGCCTGATTCGTGAGACGTCTGGCTGTAGAGTCTCTGTGCTCTATCTGGAAGGGGAGAGGAGTTTCTCCAGATGACAAGCAGCCTGTTTAATTGGAGAAGTCTGGATCCTGGTGCTTCACATTACGTGGTCTCCACATGCTGCGTTACCATGCCTAACATGGGTTATGGGCCCAGCACGCTTCCGCTGCACCAGCGGTTCTGACTAGATGCAAGTAAGTGTCTGTTTGTGTCTGCATCCAGAAGAGCTGCTTTCTACTATCTATAGTGCCGGTGGGCAAAGAGTTAAGAAGCCTTGCTGTTCAGCAGCGTTTTCTTATGAACTCCTGATAGTGAAAGCTGGGAAGGCTGCCAACACTGAGTTTTGTTTTGATTACTGGCAAGAATGGAATTTCTAAGGTTCCCTAAATTGATGGACAGCAACCATTCTCAATGGGCTGTGTACACTGAGGCTACTTTGGTACGAGAGAATCTTTGGGAACCAGTGGAACAAGGTCTAACTGCAGCAAATGCTGAAATAGACAGAAAAGCACGTGTGACTATCTGTCTGTTTGGACCCGAGCCAGCTGGTCCACGTGCGAGATAAATGGTCTGCCCAGGAGGTTTGGTTAGCTTTGAGAAATCTACATCAGTCTGACTCCTCCCTGTCAAAAATGCTTTGGTCAAAAAGACTCTATGCTTTCAAAATGGTTCAGGGTCAGCCTCTAGAGGAGCACCTAGCCAACATGAAGCATTTGTTCCTGGAAGTGCAGTCCAGAGGAATAACCCTGTTAAGGGAGCAAAAGGCATACCTTCTGCTGAGCAGTTTGTCGTCTGACTTTGAGCATATACTGTACAGCCTCCAGGAAGTGCCAGAGAGTCAGCTTACAGTAGACCTAGTAACCACACGTGTTTTGGAAGAATGCCAAAGATGGTGTTTTGAGACTGGCATTCTGAGACAGTGACAGACTGAGTCAACAACAATAATCACACCACCAGAGGCAGTTCAAGGGACTGAGAGTGCTTCTGTCTGCATGGTCAAGAGATGTTTTGCTTGTGAACAGCCAGGGCATTTCTAGAGGAACTGCAAGAGGTCGCCTGCTGCCAAGGGAAACTACACCAGTCTCCTGAGAACAGAAAAGGAGTTGTTTCAACAGTAGAGGACAGTGACTCTCAAGTCCATCATGCTGATGCTGCCAGACATCAATGGATGGTCGATAGTGGCACAACTCACCACATCATGAACCAGAGGTCCTTGTTGAAGGACAGGAAGCCCTCCTGTGTCAACAAAATGGGCTTGGCTGATGAGGGTTCAAGCCAAATCAGAGACATGGGGACAGTACATTCCCCAGGGTTTGACAAGGACTTTGAAAATGTACTTTGTGCCCCCCCCCCCCCAGTTGCAGAATTGCTTAGTTAGTGTCCCAGCACTGGCTGCAGAGGGCTATGCAGTGCATTTTGAGGGGGATGAATGTCTCATTACCAGAGGGGGGCAGGTTTGTGCTAAAGCTTACAATCGCAATAAGCTTTGCTATTTGAATGCCCAGGCAGGGTGTGCTACAGTTGGGAATATGCCATTGCACTCAAACTGTTTACACTATCTCCACAGAATATTAGGACATACCAGGTTCACAAATTTGGAGAGAATGAAGGGGGTATGTCCTGGGCTAAAGTGGGAGGACTGCAGCAACCACTTGGAATGTTCTGTGTGCAGCAGGATCAAGCTGAGGGCTTATCTTGTTGCAAAAAGGATCAAGTGCCCACCCAGAGGCCATTCCAAGTAGTGCATGCAGATATTGCGGGCCCTTATACCAAGTCAATAGGGGGCAGCAAATATCTGATGGTGGTTGTGGATCACCACACAAGGTACACCTATGCCTACACCCTGAAGGAGAAGAATCAGGCAGCTCCCACATTTAGAGCTTGGGTGGAGATGGTCAAGAGGGAGTTCGACTACAAGGTGGGCTCCCTGGTGACAGTTCGTGGTGGTGAATTCCTTTCTTTCAGTCTGGGGAACTGATTGAAGCAGAAGGGCATCTGTCACAACACTACTAACCCTGCCACCCCTCAGGAGGATGGATGGGCAGAGAGGAAGATAGGGGTGCTGACCCAGATATAGGACTGTCTGATGCTGGATGCTGGGGCCCTGGAAGGTCTTTGGGGGGAGGCAATCCTGACAGCATGCCACATCAGCAACAGACTGTGGCATTCAGCTGTAAAACAGACCCCTTACTTCATGCTCTATAGGAGGCCACCCAATTTGAGTTATTTGAGGGTGTCTGGGCAGTTTGCCAATGTGCTGGTTCCCCAAAACTTTCAGAAGAAAGGTGACCCCAAATGGCGACGCCTGATGTTTGTGGGATATGAGGGGAACAGCTACAGGTTCTACCTGGGGAATGGGTGCATTCTGTTGTCAAGGAGTGCTAACTTTGAGAAGCACTCCAGGTGGGAGAGGATTCATTCCAACCATGAAGTCTTTGTTAGACTGGGACAACAGAGTGGTGGTAGTACTGGGACTGGAGGGGTGGAAACACCAAGACAAATATCTGGAAGCCAGCCAAGCACCTCCAGTCAGCCCACAGATACAGAAGCCCCCACTATCACTACACCTAAGGTTGAGGCATCAACACCTACATCCACCGACACAGGTGTGCAGAGCAGTAGTGATAGTGAGAATGGGAGGGGCAAGACAAAGGTGATCATTCCCAGGAGGACCCATAGAGTCAGAAGGCCCTCAGAATGGTTTGTAGTTCAGAATGCTAGGGTGTGTGCTGCAGTGGCAGAGGAACCAGAGAGTTTTCAGGAGCTTCTCTCATTTCCCAGGGAGGAACAGGAGAAGTGGTTCCAGGCCATGGAGAGTGAGTTTAACTCACTATTGAAGAGAGAGGTATTTGAGGAAGTAACCAGGCCAGGTGACCAGAAGGTCGTAGGTTGTCGGTGGGTCTACAAAAAGAAGGAGATGCCTGATGGGACCTACAAGTACAAGGCCAGGCTAGTAGCTAGAGGATTCTCCCAACAGAGGTTTGAAAGCTGTGATAGGACGTTCCCTTCCACAGCAAAGCCAGAAAGTCTGAGATTGGTGCTTGCTTTGGCTGCCAGGAAAGGACAGATAGTGAGGCACTTTGATTTTGAGACTGCCTACCTGAATGCCAAGCTTGAGGAGGAGGTTTACATGGAACAGGCACCAGGCTTTAATGATGGCAAAGAGGGCAAGGCCTACAGACTCAAGAAGGCCCTCTATGGTTTGAAGCAGAGTGTGTGCTGCTGGAACATGTGCATCCATGAGGAGATGGTGAGACTTGGATTCACATGCAGTGTAGCGGATGCATGTGTGTACAGGAGAAGAGGGGTCACTCTGGTAATTTATATATACAACCTTTGTGTGGCTGCTCGGACGAAGCAGGAGGTGAAGGCCGTGCAGGTAGAGTTGGCCAGGAAATTTGTTTTAAAGGTCCTGGGGAACCTCAAGGCCTATCTTGGGATTGAGGTTGAGAGGACTGCAGATGGTCAGGTGTTGCTGAGTCAGACCAGGAAGATCGAAAGGTTGCTGGAGAAGTGGGGCTTGGAGAATGCCAAGGTGGTAAGAAGTCCCATAACTCCAGGGTTCACCAGCAGTGCAGAGTCTGACAAGGTGTTTAAGCATGCAGATCTGTATAGGTCAGTCATTGGCAGTCTCATGTTCATCGCCAACAACACCAGGCCAGACATAGCTTTTGCTGTAGGCGTGCTAAGCCGAAGGGTGAGCAGTGGTCTGGAGGAGCAGAAAGCAGAGCTGTGTGGCACTGAGCACTTCAGAGGCAGAGTTTGCAGCTTTGTCTGAGATGGCAGTGGAGGTGCTGTGGACCAGGCAGCTTCTGAAGGATATTGATTAGGAGTGCACAGGTCCAACGATTGTACATGAGGACTCACAGGCCTGTATTGCCATGGCTGAGGTGGAGAATTTAAAGAACAGGACCAAATATATCGGTGTCAGATATCAGAATGTGAGGGAAATGGTCCAGAATGGTGTTCTGTGTCTGTCCTACATCAGTTCAGAGGACAATGTGGCAGACATCCTCACAAAGGCTCTGCAAATGGAAAGGCATGAGCAGATGGCATCGGAGTTAGGCTTGGCACCAGGAGCGGCAGCAGAAGCTCAAAGCTCTGGAGATTGATAGGTTCAGAGGCATTGACAGAGTGGAGAACATCTGGGCCAGAGGGCCAGAAGATCCAGACCAGAGTACGGTTGCACTAGAAGAGATGTGCCTGGAGTGGTGAACAGTTTCCAGAGTAAGGGTGCATATCAGGAGAGTGCTGCTGGAGAAAAGAACAGGGTTCTGAGACCTAGAACAGGGTTCTGAGATCTAGAATGGGGTTCTGAGACCTAGAACGGGGTTCTGAGATCTAGAATGGGGTTCTGAGGTCTGGGGCGCACTAGGTCAGGTTGACAATGGCACAGACAGGGGACCAGAGCACTGGGAGCCAGCAGGAGGACATCGGTGATGTCAGGCTGGTGGGATATGACACACAAAAGCACCAAAGATTAAAGCCTCATTAGTGAGACGTTTGGCTGTAGAGTCTCTGTGCTCTATCTGGAAGGAGAGAGGAGTTTTTCCATCTGACAAGCAGCCTGCTTCATTGGAGAAGTCTGGATCCTGGTGCTTCATGTTACATGGTCTCCACGCACTGTGTTACCACGCCTAATAGAATTGCTACGTTACACTCATTTCAATGGTGAGTTGAAGTTTAGTAATATTTAGATTCATTGAAATTAATTAGATGAATGTTAGTAATGACTAATCTAAGTTTAAATAATTTCATTTGGTCTACACTCAGTTAAGACTAACCCAATATTTTCAACAAAGGATATGACTTTGAATGACCTGACTTCCATCTCACACCTAGTACAAAACTAGGGGTATTTGGGATGGAGGATGGGAAAAATACATTTTGTTACCTAAACATGCACAGATTTATAAACAGATAAATTAACAAATATCAAGAAAGGCAAACAGAAGATTAAGCTAAGAAAACAGAATCACACAAAGATCAATTCAGGTGCCAAATCGACAGCTGCCCACCCTTCCTATAGTTCTTTCATAATCTACAACAAACATGGATAAATCTAGCAAATGAACAAAGAGATGCCAAGGGAGACAACTGACTGTGTAACTTGAATGATATTACATAACCCCTCCCCATAAGCACTGTGATAGGAGAGTGATGCTGAGATTCTTGCCCCAGACAGCATGATAAAATTGTCAATAACAAAAGCCCTGTTCCCTTCCTGCCCCTCCACATCACATCACCTTGGTATGTTGCTTATATGGTCATGTTGGATATACAGTATCTCACTTTCTCCTCACTTTTATTAACATCCATGTGGCCCAAAGTGTTTCAGACTGTGCCATTCTGCTCTGGAACTGAATTGCACCAGTTAATCAAAAAGTGGTACAAATCAGCCCAAAACAATCTGTTTACTTCGTTATTTGGGAATCCATTGCTAATTTTAAGTGATTGTGGGCCTTTGCAGACTGCCAGAAATAGTGCAAATTGAGTCCACTTTAAGGGTTAGGGTTAGTGCTAGGGAGTCATGGGAATTGTTTTTTTTTTTTCTGAGACATTGAGCCTTCTCTGTCAGAGAGCTCTGATGCCACAATAAAATACAGTTCCCATGATTCCCTAACCTTAACCCTAACCCTTAAAGTGGACTCAAATTGCACTATTTCTGGCGGTCTGCAAAGGCCCTGTGTCGTCTTACCCAAGGACAAAATTCCTTTTCTCCCTTTCATGTTAGACTGATGGTTTAACTGGGTATCTGTTGGATGACACCTTTTCTCCTTGTTTGACATTGTCCTCTAAAGGAAAAACATTTGGCTCACACATCCTGTTTCCCTTACCAACCATGGATGAGATTTCAAAAATGATAAGGTCTTTCTATAGACTTTTTTTACACAGCCTTTCACCCTCACAATGATCTGCATGTGGGCTTCATGCATTAAGAATTTTTTGTCTTCTTATATGTTGACTTTGAGCAGTTTACAGTGGGAGCAAAAAGTTATCCCTTGACCATTTTGACTCTTTGTTTGAAAAACATTTTTAATACATCTGGGATTTTATTCTGCCTCCTCATGATGGAGATATACTTCTTTTAGTACTTATATTTTTCCCTGGCCTTTTTTTATACCCTCCTTCCCATCTGTAGCCCGATATATTTCAGAACATTTCAGCCAGGAGGGCTGGGGAGCAGCTGTCTCTAAAGTAGAAGCCAGTGGTCTGCCAGCAGGGCATGCTTCTGCATGGGTTCATTGGTTACTGTCTCCTTTTGCTTGGCCCTTGAATCCCTTCTGTGATATGCTGAGCCTTATTTAGATTGTGGCTTGACTAATTGCACACTTCTGCAGTTCCAACTAATGCCATTCATCTTTCTAGCAACTATAGTGGCAATACCACTGTCATAAAATATAGGTATTTTAGAAGCTTCTGGTGGAGAATGGACACGAAGGTCGCATCTCTGAGACCGATTGCTCACTGCGAGAGCCAGATCGAATAAAACAAATACCAAATAATCAAAATTATCTCCTGAATAAAGGAGGAAGCAGAAGGGCTTACAGAGGACCCAGGGCACCAGCGCAAAGACAAGAAAAGAGTAAGTGAAAGTGTAAAATCAAGCGCGACACGAAGAAGGTGGGGGTGCGACAGCGAACCGCGGCCATGGCTGAGCAGCTATTGAAGAAAGCGAAAGTGCCTTCTCCACTTAATTTCCAGCCTGTTATTTAAGTAGCAAATAAGCAACTTTCATTGATATAACAGTGCTGAACTTTCTTGAGTTTAAATTTGTCCTGCAAATTACAGTTTTATAATGCAAGGCGAGCTTGCTGGGGTGGAGAGAGACCAGCCCCGAGGTGGAAAAGAAATAAGGAGAAAAATGTGGTGACAGAAAAATGGCGATGGTGCATTGAAACATTGAGACTTTAGATTAGCCAAAACAAGAAGAAATTTGGACACTTGACAAAGGAGTGAGAGAGAAAAAAGAAGTGGAAAGAAAAAGAACAAAGACTATTAATCTCAATGTGATTGGAATTAGAAAGGGGACACAGACAAAAAGACCAGATTGAAATGTTTGGTGTGGACTTTCTCCATTTTTTTCTTTCTTCTTTTGCTGCTTTCTTATGCCTCCCTGCCATTTGCTAATTTACAGTGGACTACAGGATAAAGGCTTAACAATTTATCAAACCCCTTTAAAGTGGATTTACAAATTGTTGCAAAAACCTTCAAATAAAACAAAGAGGATTGAGAGGACTGAGAGGACTATAAAAGAAGTTTGATATGATATAAAAGACAAATAGGACAAAAAGAACAAAGCCAAAAACAAGTTGAGATGACAAGAAGATCAGAAAAGAACAGAAACTGGTGAAGAAAAACCTTAGAAGAAAAACAACAGGGCAAAAAATTTAGTGTTAGTTTGCATCTTGAAAGAAGGGTGTTGATTTATTCTTGTTCTGTTATGTATGTATATTTTATTTTTCCTGTGGGTAAACTGATATAGAATTATTGGTGATTTAATTGATATCCTTTTGTGAACACTTTCCTTTTGGATAAATAGATAACAAAGCCCAGATAATATATCTGATTTTTCCTTCTCAGTATTTGATATTTCCTTCTTAGTACTCTTTAATAGTGAACTAATCCTTGCTTGAGATAAACATTTAAAGATAGAGTAAGTGAATTGTGACTGTTTCAATTACTGCAATTGCTGGTTTTGATTTAATTGTTATATAATTTATCTAAGTACATTGTATAAATATTGGTGTATGGTATAAAAAGGATATAATTAAGACAAGATAGAATTTTTTTATTCTTACTTTTCTGAGTATTGAGAGACAACTGGAACTGATCATAAAACTAATTGGTTATTTGTATAGATTCCAATTATCTTGTTTCGTGGGAATTTAAATTGGCTATCTAAAAATTGTAATTATTGTAAAAGAAATAACAAATTATATTAAGAGAGAAGTAGAGCTTGCTGGGCACTCCCTCTGTATAAACAATTAGGAAGAAGTTACAGATCAAAATTTAACAGGATATTTGAATAAAGAAAAAAATAAAAATAAATAAATAAATAAAAACTAAAAAGCACAGTGAAGAAAAAGAAAGCTTAATAGATAAAGAAAAACATTGAGAATTGACATTGACAACTATCTATCTATCTATCTATCTATATAACTAATTTAAAGATATTGTATAACATTCTCATAAGGGAGAGGGGACAGAGGAAAATAAGAAAATCAACTAACTAAGGATAGTAAAGGAAAAAAGTAGAGAAGGAAAAAGTAAAAATGAAAGGAATTGATAAAAAGGGAAATTACAAACTACTAAGAAGAAGTCAGATAAAGAAAAAAAATCAAGTGAACCAGCCCTTAAAAGTGGGTGGAAGAATCAATCAAAAATAAATAAGATAAACAATAATAACAATTAATAAATAAATAAAGGAAAAGAGAAAGAAATAAGAAAGGAAAAATGGCGAGTTCAAAGAAGAGAACACAAGTTCCTAGTCAAAGAAGAACATCAATAGAAATACCCAATGATCAAATAGGACTAATTCTACTAGAAATCAAAAAATCTCGAGAAGAAATCAACCTTTCTAGACTGGAAAGGAAACAGGAGATGAAGGATCTAAGTTTTAAAATGGAACAAGATTTAAAGACAGAAACTAACCTAATCAGACAGGATCTGGACAAGATAAACAAGGATATTGAGAAAATTACAGGAAAAGTGGAAAAATTAGAATTAAGAATAAAGAAGGTAGAAAGTAAAACCAAACAAACAAGTTGAATGCAGAAAAAGGAACAGGAAACCCTATTGAGAGTCGAACTTAACAAAGAGAATCTTGTTTGAAATTGAGAGGGCTACGTGAACAAACAAATGAAAACCTATGTGAATCTTTAATCCCACTATTAGCAAAATACATGGATGCACCTGTACACCATTTTAGTTGGGAAATCAACTAGATGTACAGGTTGAATTCAAAAATGGCAAAGATCAAAGGTTTACCAAGGGATGTGGTAATATATTTGGTTCGAAAACAAACAAGAGATGCAATTCTACTGAAGAACTACAAAACTAGATTTGTCATTCAAGGGAATGAAATAAAAATTTTCAAGGACATTCTAATGAAAATACTTAGAAAAAGAAGGGATTATAAGTTTTTGATGGATCAATTGAAATCTTATTGAATTCACTACAGGTGGGAAGATATTGAAGGAATAACCATATTGTGGAACCAAAAGAGATATAAACTCAATTCTATTGAGAAAGCAGGGGAATTTTGGAAGAAACTCAGAAAAGAGATTGAACAAAACAGAACAAGAGAATATGATAATAGGGATGAAGGAGAAGAGCTCGACAAAGAAGGTATATCCTTAAGAAGTGGAGGAATATATTACAGGAGAAAAGAATCTGAGAAGAAAAAGAAAAAAGGATCCAGAGAAAAAGAAAGTGATGAAGAGAAAGAAGAAAAGGAAGATGAAGAAGAAGAAGAAGAGGTAGCAGAAGAGGAAGAAGATTCTAAGGGAGATGAATCTGAGGAGGAGGTAACAGGAGAAGAAGAGACACAGGAAGAAGAGCAGAAAGAAACAACAGATGATAACCACTAGGGGAAAAAAAAGACAAATATATAAATACTCCATTTTCTTGACCAAATCTATGTTCGTTATTGATGAGGATATTAACATGGAACGTGAAAGGCCTAGACTCTCCGACAAAAAGGGGGAAAAGTGTTCCACTACTTGGGAAAGAAAAATTGTGACATAACTTGTTTACAAGAGACCCACATAAAACAAAATGAAACAAGATTTTCCCCCTCTCACCATCTATTCCCAGCGGTGCAGCAGCTGCAGCAACTGAGCCGGGGAAGCCTGGCAGTGACTGAGCCGGGGAAGCTGGGTGGAGCCTTCAAAAGCTCCGGTGAACCTTCTGCTCCTGGCAGCACAGCAGCAGCAGCAGCAATAGTGCCGGGGAGGCTGTGTGGAGCCTTTAAAAGCTCCAGAGAACCACCTATTCCTGGCAGCGCAGCAGCAGACTGAACTGGGGAGGCAGGGGTTAAGTCTTCACCAATCCTCTTGGTGGATTAATGTTGCTGAGAGGCCAAGAGGCTGGGAGGAGCCTCTTTAATTCCATCTCTCCTCTCACCATCAGTAGGGACCCAGGTGCCGAAGGTGCGCCAGGGTGGTGCCTCTTTAATCTTCCTTTATTTATTGCTGGTAATAGTAGAACAACCACACACTGTCCTGCCTAATCCCCATCAGATGGCTAGATAGCCCAGCGCTGGGACCTAATAATTAAAGCCCATTAAGACCAGGAGGGGATACGAGGAGGTGCTGGTGGGAGCAGCATCTTCCGGAAGTTGGGCTCCCAGTCAGAGGAGTGGGTTGGTGAGAATGGCCCCTCCACAGACTAGGTGGCTGGACGATTCACAGACATAAGTCGCTGGGATAATTTAAGTTGTTTAGTGAGGTGAATATGCTGGTGAGAGTGGCATTCTTTGATAGGCAATTGTAAGCGCCAGTAATAATAAGAGAAGAGAGATCCCGGTGGGAGCGGTATTCTTTTAGAGGCTAGTCCTAGAGCAGGAATGACTACATCAGTGTTAGGATGGTAGAGGGGGAATAGTGGGGAAAAAGATACTTCTTAGAGGTCCACTTGTTGGGAAGAGTTTAGTGATATGGCTGCTGGCAGTGATCAATCTATCAAAGTAGTGCGGGGCAAGGGGAGATGTGGTGTTAATAGGGTGGGAGTGGTACAAAAAGGAAGACAGGATCGATATTTGAAAGCTATCCCATCTTCCACTCACTCTGTTAGCCTGAAAGTACCGAGGGTCGCCCCAACCATACCACAGACCCTTACCTTGCTCCTGTGCAATGCCAGGTCGGTGAGGAACAAATCTCATATCATCTCTGATTTGTTGGAAGGAGAGAATGCCGACCTGGCTTGTTTTACAGAAACCTAGCTGGGGGAGGATAGCAGTGTAACTTGGGTGAAGGCACTCCCAGCCGGCTACACTGTTAAGGAGCAGGTTAGGGAAAGTGGGCGAGAGGGGGGGGGGAAGTGGCCTTGGTCCATAAAAATATTATTACATTGACCAGAAGACCTATCCAGAAAATGACTTACATCGAGTGTATTTACCTGACCTTGAAATCTAGGGACAGTCTGGGGATTTTGTTGGTTTACTGTCCACCCCGTTGCCTAACAGACTCCCTGGCCGAGCTGACACAGTTGGTCTCAGAGCTGCTGTTGGAGTCCCCCAGGCTTCTTGTTCTGGGGGACCTCAACATCCCCTTTGAGTCCAACTCATTAGATCTAAAAAGTGCAGCTCGGGAGTTCATGGCTTCCATGACAGCCATGGGCCTGTCCCAATTAGTTTCAGGCCCTACACATTGTGCTGGTAATACACTCAATGTGGTCTTTAGTATGGATCAGGAGCATCCGTGGGCAGAAGTAATTCAAACTTCTGCTCTGTCATGTCTTTGATCAGTCTGATCAAAGTTGGACTGAGGGCCATCACCCATACCCCTCTTGGGGATGGAGGACCTATTAAAATGGTCCGCCCTCGAAGGCTGATGGAACCCAAAAGTTTCCAGGAAGCCCTAGAGGGTTTTATGGTTGGGAACGACAGCGATTCTGTCGAAACCCTGGTAAACACCTAGAATAACGACCTTACCAGGGTTATAGACATTATCACTCCCGAGCGTCCTTTCCAGCCCGCTTCTAATAAAAAAACATGGTTTACAGATAATCTTCATCTAATGAAGCGGGCTGTGCAATGACTAGAACGCCACTGGCGGAAACATTGACGTTTAGCTGACAAGACACGTCATAGAAACATGTTAGATTCCTATCGAGTGGCAATAGATGCAGCAAAGAATTCTTTCTATGCTGCACGTATTGCATCTGCAAAGTCTCGTCCAGCAGAGCTGTTCAGAGTGGTTAAAGAATTAACTCAATTGGCTCCCACCCTGAACCCATTACTGGAACCAACTAAAGCAGGGGTAGGCAACCTTTCCCCTTTAAGGGCCGAGGGACTTCAGCTCCCAGAATCCCAGGAGCTATTGGCCAACATGGGACTATTGGCCAACATGGCTGAGGCTTCTGGGAGCTGAAGTCCCTCGGCCCTTAAAGGGGAAAGGTTGCCTACCCCTGAACTAAAGCATGCTATGATGCTTTTAATGACTTTTTTGCAGATAAAATCTCTCAGCTAAGGGCTGATCTGGATGCGGGCATTATAATGGAACCAAAAAGAGGGATGCCCAGGGACTCTGTGGACTATATTAAACTGGATCAATTTGAGTTTGTAAATACTGATGAAGTGGTCAAGCTTCTTGGATGTACAAGGAAGACAACGTGTGCTCTTGATCCTTGCCCATCATGGTTGACTGCTCAGGGAGGAGATGCTGTAAAATTACTATTACAACTTAGAATTAATGCATCCTTCAGGGAGGGCAAATTTCCAGCGAGCTTAAAACTAGCGATAGTGAAACCGCTTTTGAAAAAACCCTCCCTTGATCCCCTGATAAGAAGCAATTATAGATCGGTCTCCCTATTACCATTTCTGGGCAAAGTGATCAAGAGGGCAGTTGCCTTCCAGCTCCAGGCAGTCTTGGATGAAGCTGATTATCTGGACCCATTTCAAACTGGCTTCAGGGCGGGATACGGGGTTGAGACTGCCATGGTCGCCTTAGTCGATGACCTCCATCTGGGTATCAACAGGGGAAGTGTGACCCTTTTGGTGCTCTTGGACATCTCAGCAGCATTCGATACCATAGACCATGGTATCCTTCTGGGATGCCTGAGGGAGTTGGGTATTGGGGGCACTGCACTCCAGTGGCTCTGATCCTCTCGGGCAGATCCCAGATGGTGAGGCTGGGGGACAGTTGCTCCTCTAAGGGGGAGCTGACATCTGGTGTCCCGCAGGGCACCATAATTCTTCCATGCTGTTTAACATTTACATGAAGCCACTGGGAGAGATCATCCAGAGATATGGGGCGTGGGGTTATCAATATGCTGATGACACCCAACTATATTTCTCTATGTCTCCAACTGCTGCAGTGACTAAGGATGGCATCTCACCTCTGGAGAGTAATGGGCTGGATGAGGGAAACAAACTCAGGCTGAATCCAGAGAAAACAGAGGTACTCGCGATAGGTACCTGGTCAGGGGAGGGAGTTTTGTCAACCTGTCCTTGATGGGGTCACACTTCCCCTGAAGGACAAAGTGCACAGTTTGGGAGTACTCCTGGACTCATCTCTACAGTTGTCATCTCAGGTGGATGCGGTGGCCAGGAGTGCTTGGAATCAACTTCGGTTTATTCGCCAGCTGTGCCCCTACCTGGACCAAAAGGACCTTGAAGCAGTAGTACTTGCCCTGGTAATCTCTTGTTTGGACTTCTGTAATGCGCTCTACATGGGGCTACCTTTGTACCAAGTTTGGAAACTTAAATTAGTTCAAAATGCGGCAGTCAGGTTGGTTGCCAGAACATCCAGGGTGGACCATATTACACCTGTGTTAAAAGCTCTTCACTGGCTGCCAATTAGTTTCCGGGCACAATACAAAGTGTTGGTCGCTATCTTTAAAGCCCTACATGACTTGGGTCTGAGTTACTTAAAGGAACGCCTCTCCCTACATAATCCGCCCCGCACTCTCAGAACATCAGGGAAGTATTTGTTGGAGTATTATAATACTAGATTAAAGGTAACTTCCCAGAGATCGTTCACATCTGCAGCTCCTAAGCTATGAAATAGCCTGCCGGAGGAGATCCGTCTTATTAATACACTAGAAGCCTTTAAGAAGGCACTTAAGACAGAGCTTTTCTGGCGGGCTTACCCACCTGATCTCCCTAATTTGTAAAAGATTGATTGTTTCACTGATATGACCTCCTGGTCATGGGAAGGTGACGACCAACCTGTTCACCAGATAGGATATTGGTTTTAATTATAGAGATTATGGGGGTTTATTGTTGGGGGGGGCATTGTTGTAATGACTTTATGTATTGTATTTTTATACTTTTTACACTACCTGTAATCCCGCCTCGATCCATAGGGAGAGGTGGGAAAATACAAATAAAAATTATTATTATTATTATTATTATTATTCCTCAAAAACAAGAAATTAGGTAAGGAATATACCTCATCTGCCAAATCCAGAAAAAAAAGGAGTAGTAATATATGTAAAGACCCAAATAAACTCAAAGGAAATATTTACAGACAAAGAAGGCCATTATATAGGAGTACAGATCAATTAGGAAGGAAGTAAGGTACTAATCATAGGAATGTATTCCCTGCAGGAGAACAAAAAAGAATTCTATAAAAAAATTCATGAGAAAATAACAGAATTTGATTACGATAAAATTTTGGTAATGGGAGATTTCGGTGGGGTGATTGAGCTGATCATAGATAGAAAATCAGATAAGAAAGTAAAGCAAAATCAAGGTAAATTACCATGTACCTTCTTTAGGATGACAGATGATTTGGGTTTAATGGATGGATAGAGATATCTTTACAATCAGGCTAAACAGTTTACATTCTACTCAGAAAGACATGATTCTCTATCTAGAATTGACTCGTTCCTTCTGACAAAAACATTAATAAACAATATTAGAAATATAGAAACCTTCCCAAGAATTTTATCTGACCATAACCCTGCAATTGTAACAATAAAGGAACATAAAAAGACATTTTCATGGAGATTAAATGAAGAATTGTTGCTGGACAAGAACATTACTATTAAAACGAAGGCGTCAATCAGAAATTATTTCAATGAAAATACAAAAGATAACACAAAAATGGCTACAATCTGGGATGCTGGGAAAGCAGTGATACGCGGTTTTCTCATTCAACAAAATGTGATACTACAAAGAACAAAGAGAGAAAAATTAAATAGTCTTAATAACCTATTAGCTCAAAAAGAAAAAGAACTTAAGGGAAAAATGAATAACGAAAAGATAAAAGAGGAAATCAAAATATTACAGAAACAAATCTCAATTGAATTATCTGAAGAAATGGAAAAGAGACTAAGGGGGGTTGCAGACTGCCAGAAATAGTGTGAATTCAGTCCACTTTTAGGGTTAGGGTTAGTGCTAGGGAATCATGGGAACTGTTATTTTTCTGAGACATTGAGCCTTCTCTGTCAGACAACTCTGATGCCACAATAAAATACAATTCCCATGGTTCCCTAACTCTAACCCTAACCCTAAAAGTGGACTGAATTCACACTATTTCTGGCAGTCTGCAACCCCCCTAAAACTGGCCAAACAGAATAAATTCAAACATTCCAACAAACCAGGGAAATGGTTAGCCTATAAATTAAGAAAGGAAAAGGGGGGGAAATCATAACTAAGATAAAGGATGGGGAAATTGAATACACAGAGCATAACAAAATTAAAGAAATCTTCTATAAATTCTACTCACATCTATACAAAGAACAAAAAGTTGACAGAGAAATGTTAAAGAAATTTATTGGAGAGGGTAAACTTCAAAAAATTAAAGAGGAGCACTACAAGAAACTAAATGCTGAAATAATCTTGGACTAAATAAAGGAAGGGATTAAAAATTGCAAACCTGGGAAGTCTCCAGGACAAGACTGATTCATGGCACTGTACTATAAAACATTTCAATACCATTGAAACATACAATGAATGACATCTTTAGAAATGGAATCCCCGAATCCTGGAGAGAAGCAGATATAATAATTATTCCTAAAGAAGGGAAGGATAATTTAGAACCAAGAAATTATAAACCCATTACTTTATTAAATTTAGATTATAATTTTTTTTACCTCAATAAGGATTCTTGCCCAAAAGACAAATGAGGGAAAATATGAGATACATTATGGATATCCTAGAATATTATGAATTTCACAATGATAAGCAATTGGGATTGATTTTCATTGATCTCAAAAAAGCTTTTGATTCAGTAAATTGGCATGCGCTATTTGAAATTCTTGACAAAATGAACCTAGGAGAAAGCTACATAAATTGGATTAATGAAATTTACAAGATAAAAACGGTCAGAGTAGTAATAAATGGGGGGAAAACAGAGAGATTTCCAATAAAAAGAGGAACTAGACAAGGATGTCCCCTGTCACCCCTTTAATTCTTATTAGTAACTGAAATATTAATACTAGAAATTAAAGAGAATGGAAAAATCCAGAGAATAAAAAAGAAAAATTGTCAATACAAGATCAAAGCATTCGTGGATGATTTGGTGATCATTCTAAATAACCCATGCGAGAGCGCAAAGGAAGTATCCAAAGTTTTAGAGGAATTTGGGAAGGCAACAGGGTGTAAAATTAACAAAGAAAAATCATCAATCTTTACAAAAAACATGATGAAGATAAAAGAACATGAATTGAGCGACTTAATGGGAATTGAGATACAAAAGAATGTGAAATACTTAAAATTAATATCTCTAGAAAAACAGCAGACCTTTACAAGAAAAATTATAAAAACACTTGGAATGAGATAAAAAATGATTTGATTAAATGGAATAAATTAAATCTATCACTATTAGATAGAATCTCCACAATAAAAATGTCAGTTCTACCCAGGATGTTATTCTTATTCCAAATGATCCCAATTATCTCATCTGAGAAACCATTTCAGGAATGGAATAAAGATATTTCAAAGTTCATTTACAATGGGAAGAAACCTAGGGTCAGATTGAAAATATTACAAGACTCAAGAGAAAAAGGAGGTCTAGGGGTTCCAAATCTAAAACTATACTTCAAAGCTTACGCCCTCACATGGGTAAAAGAATGGGTGACTTTAAAAGACAATAGATTACTGGAATTAGAAGGGGACAACTTAAACTTTGGCTGACACAGGTATTTGCAGTATGAAAAAGAAAAGGCCAATAAAAATTTCAGTAATCATTGTGTCAAGATAGCTCTGCTAAGAATTTGGGGAAAAAAGTCCAAAAGAAAATATATAATAAAATACCCCAGTGGATCTCACCTCACAAAGCATTTCATAGGAGAGAAATGATACTTGATAATAATTGGCTTACTTATAAAATTCTGATCAAAAAACAACTAAAAAATGAAATTAAAACCAAAAGAGGACCTAAAGAAAGAGGGATATGAGACTCATTGGTTTACATATTTACAAATCAAGGAAAGATACAAAATAGTAAAATGTATGGATTTGAAGAGAAAGAAACAAATTTAGATAAAATCCTTTGTGAAGATCAAAACAAGATAATTAGAAAACTTTATAAAAATGTATTAGACCTGGAACTAGAAGGGGAGACAGTGAAAGAAGAGATGGATGAAAAATGTGGGACACACAATTGGATTTTGTGAATTTCCCTCACAAGACATGAGGGAAAATTTCTACAAAATGTATCTTTGTTGGTATATTACACCAGGTAAAATCTCCAAAATATACAAAAACACCAATAATCTGTGTTGGAAGTGTAAAGAAAAACCGGGAATATTTTATCATTGCTGGCAGACATGTAGGAGAGCAAAAAAATATTGGAAACATATAAACAAAATAACATGTAAAATTTTGAATATACAGATACAAGCAGAACCTGAATTTTATCTATTAAGCATATTTAATCCTGAGAATAAACATGGAAAGATTTGCTTCTAAATGACCATGACAGCAAGAATACTATATGCTCAAAAATGGAAATCTGACAATATCCCTAACGAAAAAGAATGGTTAGTGAAGTTATACGATGCCATAGAAATGGACAAATTAACACAAAGATTAAAACTTAACAATTTGGTGAAAATGAAGGAAGAATGGAGTCTGGTAATGGAATATTTGGAGGAGTGATGGGGCTCAATAGCAAAGATAGATTTGACCTTTTGAATAGTTACAATGGAGGTAAAGATTATGGATATCAGAGGTGGATTTGGTCATGAAGAGGGAAAATGTTAGGTAGAAGATACATATTACTTAAAAGAAAAATAAAATTACAAAGAAAGCACAAAGAAACAAGAAAAAATATACAGAAAAAGAAGTAAGAAAATGAGAATAGAGCAAACTGGAGTGGAAAGTATGGGATGACTAAAAGTTGAGGAAAAAAGGATAAGTTTAACAGAATGAAAAAAGGTAATAGAAAGTCAACAAAATTAAATAAACTGTTAAGTGATGAAAAGGAAGTTGGTAAGAAAGAGAGTGTGAGAAGTATGTGCAGAGGGTGTTAGTAAGTGATAGAAAGTAAGTGAATGTGAATGTAAGGGTACATAGGTATGGTAGAAGTAAAAAAGAGAGGAGGTTGGGAAGATGGATAGAAGAAAGGGTGGATGAGATGTTTGAAGGAGTTTTTGTAGAACAATAAAGGGAAAGGAGGAGAAATGGAAGGATTGAAGAAAGGGAAAATAAAGAGGTGGAAAATGAAAGTGTGTAGAAAGGGTAGAGGGAATGATAATAGGATGACATCTTACACTAATAACAGCCTCTATGGGAACTCAGTGTTGAGCAACAGTAATAATTAGAGTGATAAAAAAATGAATAGAATTTATACAATTATTATATATTTTATATGTTCTTTCCTCTTTCTATATTTTCTTTATATATTTTTTCTCTTTATTGTATTATTTTCATAATTATTATTTGTCTATTATGAAATTGGAATATGGATGATGTATTATATGTGACATGGGTTTTTTTTTTAATTAATAAAATTTTATTAAAATTAAAAAACAAATAAAATATGGGGATTTTAGTTTAAGTTTCAGAGTCCAAATGTAGGGAGTCAAAGCATACCAAGCATTATTGTCTTTTCTAGTGAGCCATGTCTTCTCATGATATGGCCAAAAGTATGTTAGTCTTAGTTTAGTCATTTTATTTCCAGGGCGATTTCAGGCTTGATTTGCTCTAGGATCCACTTTTAGGAAAAGACAAATAAATAATAACAATGTGTTAGTAGTAGTAGCAGCAGCAGTAATAGCATGGTGTAGTGATGTGAGCATTGGCCTATGACTCTGAACACCGGAATGTGAATCCTGGCTCAGCCATGTAAACTCACTGGTTGAACTCAGGCAAGTAACACTCTCTCAGCCTCAGAGGATGGCAATGGCAAACCCTCTCTGAAGAAACTTGCCAAGAAAACCCTATGATAGGTTGATCTTAGGTTTACCATAAATCAAAAACTACTTGAAGGCACAGAACAACAATTAGTATTAGGTGGGGAACAACAGATTAATATGCAACATAACAACAACAGTTAAAAACACACAACGTTGATTTAAGAAACAAATAAAACAAACACTGTATTTTCCGGCGTATAAGATGACTGGGCGTATAAGACAACCCCCCCCAAGTTTTCCAGTTAAAATATAGAGTTTGGGATATACTCACCATATAAGACACACACCAAATAACATTTTTAAAAAATCAGATTTGATTTCAATATGGTAATTTTAATTCAAATGCTTATGACATGCAGGTACTTAACAGGAAAACTGTCACTTATAAACACAACAAACTACAGCTCCCATATTCCCTAGCATTCATTTCTACAGTGTGTTTTGGACCTTACTTTTAAAAAAATAGTCCAGATTTAAATGCTGCTTTAAAAATTATTTCCATCTCCCAGCTATCAGATGGTTGGGGGAAAATGAGAAAGTGTTGTTGGGGGGAAGGACAGCATTTTATGCCCAGGATGGTTTATAATGTGTTCTGCTACTGCTAATTTTTCTGGCTGGCCCAGTCTGCAGTGTCTCTCATGTTCCTTGACTCGTGTTTGTACACTGCGTTTGGTGGTCCCTATGTAGACTTGTCCGCAGCTGCATGGTATGCGGTAAACTCCTGCAGCTGTGAGAGGGTGAGAGGGAAAAATGCTGTTTGAAAACACTGAAATTCTGGACCATGCCAACAACTATCAGGTCAGAATACACAGGGAAGCCATCGAAATCCACAAACACTTGGATAACTTCAACAGGAAAGAAGAAACCCTTAAAGTAAACAAGATATGGCTAACAGTCCTACAAAATAAGAAAATCAGCACTCAGCAAATGCAAATGGGAAACCAACCAGGGTCAAAGGCTTTCCCAGCAGACAATCTCCTTGATTGCATATCCTCACCTGGAAGCCATGCCATTAACAACAGAACAATACCTATTCAACACAGAACAATACACAGTTTACATAGGATTAGCAGACAATAACCTTGAGTGCATTTCCTCCCACCCTGGAGCCATGCCATTAACAACAGAACAATACCTACTCAACACAGAACAACACACAGTTCACCTGGGAACCACTCCTCCCTACCCAGGGCCTCACAGTATATATAGACCCATTCTCTTCTATTCCAGTTTTCTCTGAAAATGCCAGCCACAGATGCTGGCAAAATGTCAGAAAGAAACTCTTCTAAAACATGGCCACACATCCTGAAAAACCCACAAAAAACTATCCCTCTGAAGAAACCTTGCCAAGCAAACACCATGATAGGGCCACCTTAGGGTTGCTGTAAGTCGGAAACGACTCAAAGGCATACAACAACAACAACAGCAACAATCTTAGAAGTGGCTTCCTTCTTCTTCTCCCCCCCCCCCCTTCTTCCCCTCCTCCTTCTCTACCTTGGGTCCTTTTTTCTCTCCCTCCATTTGCCTTCTGCTCTTCCTGGGTCTTTTTTTTCTCTCCCTCTGTTTGCTTTCTGCTCTTCCTGGGTTTTTTCTCTCTCCCTCCATTTGCCTTCTGCTCTTCCTGGGTCTTTTTCTCTCTCCTTCCATTTGCCTTCTGCTCTTCCTGGGTCCTTTTTTCTCTCCCTCCATTTGCCTTCTGCTCTTCCTGGGTCTTTTTTTCTCTCCCTCCGTTTGCCTTCTGCTCTTCCTGGGTCTTTTTTTTCTCTCCCTCCATTTGCCTTCTGCTCTTCCTGGGTCCTTTTTTCTCCCCCCTCCGTTTGTCTTCTTCTCTGCCTGAGTCCTTTTTTCTCTCCCCTCCATTTGCCTGCTTCTCTTCCTGGGTCTTTTTTTCTCTTCCCTCCTTTGCCTTCTGCTCTTTCTGGGTCCTTTTCTCTCTTCCCTCCATTTGCTTTCTTCTCTGCCTTGAGTCCCTTCTTCTCCCCCCTCCGTTCTCCTCCTCCTCCTCCTCTACCCGGCATATTAGATGACCCCCAACTTTTGAGACCCTTTCCCAGGGTTAAAAAGTCATCTTATACACCAGAAAATATGGTAGATATTAAAACAATCAATCCATATTTTAAAATTATTATTTAAAATTCACAGTTTAAAAATCATCTCTATAGGTCTGTCAGAAGGAACTGTTCTTAAAGCTCTTTAAAATTTAGATAGCATATTCAACTACTGAGTCTTTTCTGGCAGGCTGTTCCATAGTCTAGGAGCAGCTGAAGAAAAAGTCCTCTGGTTTATAGTTGCCAACCGAGTCCTGACTGAAATAAATGTTTCTCAGAAGTCCTGAGTGTATGGGATGGATTATATGGAAGGAGGTGATCCCGTAGGAAATCTGGACCCAAAATATGTAGGGCTTAAAAGGTAATAAACAACACTTTGTACTTGACCCAGACTGCTGACGGCTCTAGAATTGGATACGGGGGGAGGTGTCTGAGTTAAACCTGTCACCATTCTGAAATGTTTGGCTGCACACAAATTCACAGACACAATACATGAAGATAAGAAATGTTCCTTCACTGCACATATTGCCACCTTATAGTAACAAAGATGTTCTCTATAACAGGTCTTGTTGGATGTAAGTCAAGTTTTCTGCCATCTTTGCTCCTGTCATCCTCCTCCCTGTTTCAGCTCATGAGGTAACCTGTATAATAACAACAACAATAACAATAATAATAATAATAATAATAATAATATATTTATAGCCTGCCTCTCCCCAAAGGATTGAAGCAGATAACAATCATAAAATATCACAATTACATTAATTAAACATAATTCCCTAACCCCAGATTAAAACAGAAAACATGGTAAAATATAGTCAATTTACTAAAATTAGTCTAAAATTAACCCTCATTAAAATGAGGCATTGTGGGATGAGTAGAGCAACCACAGTTATGGGACAATGGGAGAGTCCGTCTATCAATCTGGGAATGCCCACTGGAAGAGATCAATCTTGATAGTCTTCTTGAAGGCATCAAGAGTTGTAATATGATGGATCTCCTATGGGAGGTCATTCCAAAGTTTAGGAGCGGCCGATAAGAAGATCCTCTGGGTAACTGCAGCAAGCCTGGTTTTCTTTGGCTGTAATAAGTTACTCCTAGAGGACCTGAGTGTGTGGGGTGGATTGTATGGAAGAAGATGCTCCCACAAAAAGGTGAACTTAAGCCATGTAGGGCTTTAAAAATTATCACCAACACCTTGTACTGTGCCCGGAAACTAATAGGCAACCAGTGTAAAGATTTTAAAACTGGTGTTATGTGGTCACCTATAGATTTTCCAGAGACCAACCTGGCTGCCATATTTTGCATTAATTGGAGTTTCTGAGTTAGGTACAGGGATAGCCCCATGTAGAGTGCATTACAGAAGTCTAATCAAAAGGTTAGCAGAGCATGTACCACTGTTTCTAGGTCTCCCGGCTCCAGGTAGGGTCACAGTTGGCATATCAGCCAAAGTTGATAACAAGCACTCCTGGCCTATCTGATCTGACAACTGGAGCAATGAATCCAGGAGCACTCCCAAACTATGAACACAGTCTTTTAGGGGAAGTGTGACCCCATCCAGGACCAGTGAACATATCTCCAAAGCCGGCTTCGGGTTTCCCACAGCAAATACCTACATCTTATCTGGATTCAGTTTTAGTCGGTTTTCCCTCATCCAGTCCATTACCACCTTAAGACATTTATTTAGAGGAGAGATGCCATCCTTAGTCACTGTAGCATTCTGAGAAATGGAGAAATATATTTGGGTGTCATCAGCGTACTGATAGCACCCCACCCCACGTCTCCATATAATCTTGTCCAGCGGCTTCATGTAAATGTTAAATAGCACTGGAGACAGAATAGCACCTTGAGGGATGTCCTATTTAAGCTCTTTCTTATCTGAACAACTGTTCCAAGCATCACCGTCTGGAATTTGCCCGAGAGGTAGGACCAAAGCCACTGCAACGCAGTGCTTCCAATCCCCAACTCTCTCAGGCGTTCCAAAAGGATACCATGGTCAATGGTATCAAAGGCAGCTGAGAGGTCCAAGAGCACCAACAGGGTCACACTTCCCCTGTCAATGCCCAGACAGTGATCATCGACTAAGGCGACCATAGTAGTCTCAATTCCATATCCTGTCCTAAACCCATTTGAAATGGATCTAGAATAGATAATCTGCTTCTTCCAAGACTACTTGGAGTTGATTGGCAACCATTCTCTCTATTACCCTGCTCAAAAATGATAGATGGGAGACTGGCCTGTAATTATTTTTGTCCACGGGGTCTAGGGAAGGTTATTTCAGAATTGGTTTAACCACCGCTTCTTTCAAACAAGGTGGTAAACAGCCTTCCCTGAAGAATGCATTGATTATATAACTTAAAAGCATCCTAATTGTTTCTCCCCCCTGGGCATCCAGCCATGAGGGGCGAGGGCTGAGAGAGCAAGTTCTCTTTCTCATACTGCCAAGGAGTTTGTCCACCTCATTGGTACTCACCGACTTGAACTGATCCAGTTTAATAGTATACATGGAGTTGCTGGATGCTCCTCTTACACTTCTGTAATAATGCTTGCTTCTAAGTTGGCTTTTATCTGAGAGATTTTATCTGTTAAGTGGTTGTTCAAGGCATCACAGTAGGCTACAGTTGGTTCTAATAATGGGTTCTGGGTGGCAGGTATTTGATTTAATTCCCTGACCACCCTGAACAGCTCTGCTGGATAAGACTTTGCAGATGTGATGCATGCAGAGAAGAAAGACTTCATCGCTGCATCCATTGCCACTTTATAGGAATGAAGAAAGTTCCTATAACGTGTCTAGTCAGATAAAAGTTGAGTCTTCCACCAGTGGCAGTCCAGTTATTGCCTGGCCTGCTTCATTTCTCTGAGTTCTTCCATATACCATGGTTACCAATTTGAAGTGGGCCGGACAATGACTATACCAAGCAGCCTGATTAGTAATGGGTCAGATGTGATATTTGGTAGCTAGTGTCAATAGCCCTAATCAGGTCTTGATTCCATCTGTTGGTCAGAGCTTCAACAGGATTGTTGGTGATACCATCCATAAAATCCTCTAAGGTTTCCTTTCCAGAATCCTAAAGGATCCATTAGCTTTTGAGGGTGGATTATCTTAATAGATCCACTACCCCTTCAGAGCTGGATAGTAGCCTTGATGCTAACTCTGATGAGAAAATGATGACAATTCAAATATATTAATCACCTCTGCCCACAGATCTGTATGCACTGAACTGAAAACAGCATCAAGAATGTGACCTTCTACATGTGTGGGCCCTTAAAGCAGTTAGGCCCATGTTTGTCATGGATGCCATGAACTCCCAGGCTGTACCTGACACACTGGTGTCAAATGGTATATTGAAATTGCCCAAGATCAAAAGTCTGGGAAACTCCAACACCAATTCCTAGGACAGTTCTGTGAACTTCGGCTTAGTAATAGAGATGAGAACTGGTCCCTATAGTCAGACACACTTGACAACCTTGTCAATGGGGAATACCTTTACCTTTACCTTTACCTTTACCTCCTTTATTTAATATACTATAACAATACGGTTAACTATAACAATTAACAAATTCACACAACTCTAAACATCACTAGACAATAGCTCAATTTGTACATACTGGGTTTACAAAACTATGTAGTTGGCTAGTCCAGCATAATCTTACACTATGTTAGTGCCATATAGCCAACTAGACCTACCAGTTTGTGCTCCCACCACTAATCAGTTTCACAGCTGCCATTCTCACTGCCAGCTGGATTATTAATATTATACTAAATAATATCTATATATAGTACTGAACCATGTGAATTTCTCAGATAATGTACCAATTTCAACATACAACAGTACAACACACAATGCAACATATCACAAGACACAATTGAAACACTTCTCTTTCTTCAAGCCAGTCACTTCCAGTCACTCCCAAGTGATTCAAGTCAATCACTTTGACTCTCCTCATTTTCCTTCTATCTCAATCATCTATAATTGGAACTTTTCCTGCTTTCTCCCATTTCACTTGGTGAATTATCAAAGCTTTTGAACTCTTCTAAATCAGCAACCTGTTCTCTTGACCTGCTTCCCTCACATCTTTTGATTTCTGTTGCCCTTTTATTTTACCTTCTCTTCTCTATATTTTCAATTTCTCTCTCTCTCTCTCTCTCTCTACTGGTTTCTTCCCTTCTGCCTTTAAGCATGCTCTAGTTTACTTGATCATGAAAAAGCCCTCTCTTGATCCATCTTCTCAATTGAGCTATTGTCCCATCTCACTTCTGGCTTTTCTATCCAAGGTTCTAGAACGTGTTGTTTACTCTCGTCTTGACTTTCTTACTGTTAATTCCCTTCTGGATCTTTTTCAGTCCAGGTTTTGTCCATTGCATTCAACCGAGACTGCTCTTACTAAGATCACTGATGATCTTTTACTGGCTAAGTCTAAAGGTTTTTACTCTGTTCTAGTTCTCTTGGACCTCTCCGCTGTGTTTGATACTGTTGATCATGGTCTCCTAGTGGATTAGATCAAAGATCAGGGTTTCACTGATTAATTTTTAAACTGGTTTAAATCTTACCCCTCAGACAGGTCTATCGCAGTGGTTGCTGGAAATCATCACTCTGACCCTCTTCCAGTACCTGTTGGTGTTCCTCAGGGCTTTATCTTGTGGCCTTTACTGTTCTCCCTTTATACTTTATCTTTGGGAAATCTTATTAGCTCTTATGGCTTTCAATATCACCTTTACACCGATGACACCCAGCTGTATTTATCTACTCTGGAGCTCTTCCTGGATACTGAACAGCAATTATTTTTATCATTGTGTCTCACTGCTGTTTCTGCATGGATGAGTCACCATGTCTGAAACTTAATGTGGTCAAAACGGAGCTACTGGCCTTTCCACCTAAGCCATCTTTGCAATACTCTTTTTCAATTACTATGGACGACATTGTTATTCAACCTGTGACTGAAGCCCATAGTGTAGGCTTTTTTTCTGATTCTTCTTTATTCTTTATTCTGCAAATACAGGCCAAAGTCATGTAGATATAATCTCTATAATCTTGCCAGAATTAGACCTTTTCTTTCTGTCTCGACGGCCAAGACATTAGTCCATGCGCTGGTGGTCTCATGCCTAGATTATTGTAATGCATTCTTGGTGGGTCTTCCTCTTTCCCACCTTGGCCCTTTAATTTCTGTGCAACACTCTGTGGCCAGGATCATTTTCTTTGCCCGTCATTTTGATCATATCACCCACTTATTGTTATCTCTTCACTGGCTCCCTATTCCTTTCAGAATCCATTACACACTTCTTTGGTTGACTTTTAAAGCTCTTCATCAATTAGCTCCTTCGTATTTGTCAGTGCTCATTTCTTCCTATTGCCCTCCTTGTGCTTTACGATCTTTTGACACCAGTCTCCTAACTCAGCCAAGGTTCTTCTTTTCTACTCGAATTCACCCCTTCTCCCATGCTGCTCCCCATGCTTGGAATCTTCTCACCACCCAATTGAGAACTGTTACTTCCTTGGCGAATTTTAAGGCCCAGCTAAAGACAACTTTTTTAGGGAGGCATTCCATATCACTGACTGTTAATTTGTCATGATGCTCATGCTTTGATTCTGTGCTTGCTGTATTATTTTAGAGATGTTTTAATTTTGTAATATTAATGTTTTAGTCTGTAAGCCATTTGGCAGGTTTTTATTCTTATTTCATTATGATCTCTATTATGTAAAGCACTGTGCAAATTTTACAGCATTCTATAAATAACTGTTAATAATAATAATAATAATAATAATAATAATTTTTATTTATAATAATAATCCCATCACTTAGACCTCCAGCTGTGATCTCAACAACCTCAATCTCTCTGTAATTTCATGCATCTTGCTTTCAGTCTCCCTCCAGTCAGTATATAATGAATGATGATAGCAAGACTTCATCCAAACACCAAAAAGGCACCAAAAATGTTATGCTCTTTGGGTGCTGCCCAAGATCACTGCATTGGGCTTCTGCTAGTAATATAGCCTGCTGGCCATGCCTCTGCAAGGCAGCTGGTGCGTGCTCAGAGCAAGGTGGATAATCCCACAAGTAAGGCAGTTCTGCTTACCAGAGATTCTGAATCAGGCTGAGAACCTGGCAGTTGCCAAGCTGTTTGTAAATACACAACATTCTGCCAAGACATACCAATATGTGTACATGTCCTCTATGGGAACTACTGGTTAAACTGGATCTGTCTGGCTTTGGAAAGTAGTTGAAAGAAAATTTCTGTCACAGCCAAATGGTTAAAAAAAAGTATGAGTTTGTGAATGTCATGAAGTGTGTCTTGAGCACACACTAGGCAACATGGCCATACAATAGGTCTGAGATTTATTTTACATTTTTTTCCCCTCTGTGGGGGCATATAAGATGAAGTTTGAGCTAAAGCCTTTCGATGAGCCTTTTTATTCCCTGATGTCCAGTGAATACCAGACTATCAAATACCAGAATAAAAGGCACATTATCCCCTGATGTGGCTTATGCTGTCATCTGCCAATCATGCCCTCATGCTGGTCTGTTAGGTCAGACCAGTCAATCACTTGGCAAGAAAAATACATGAACACAAATCAAATTGTGTTTAAAACAGGAATATTTACAATGAACATTAAAAGCAGTAATATTTCATGAAGATAAAGGCCTATTTCTTGTGTTTCCCAGGGGATTCTGTTGATAACATTAAAATCAATAAAATGAGGACTTTCAAAAGGAGATTCCAGACTGAGTTAGAAATCATCAGTGCTGTCCATATAGATTGATAGTGGCTTTCTTATAAGAATGTAATTGTCCCATTTCACATGGGGTAGCAACCCCTTCACATTACATAATTATACCCATATAATTACATTTAAATATTTGACATTTAGGGAGGAACGTCTATTGCTGTTGTTAACTTCTATCAAGTCAACTTCAACTTATGAACCCTAAAGAGTGAGCCAGTGGATTGTGACCTTCAACCAAGGTAAAACCATTTTCTTCTTCTTAAATTTGGGCTATGTTGGCATGTCTTACCTCTACATCTACCCAAAAGTTCCTGATGCAAAAAAAAAAGAGAGACTTTTTGAGAAATCCACTGTCCTCTGTCTACCAAGAGGCCACACAAATTCTTTGTTTAAAAAATTGGTAAACAAAAATGGAACAAAATAGTGGCCCACAGAGTGGAAACAATATATTTTCCAATCCCCAAGAATCCTTCACCAGGTGACACCAACTTCAGGGATGCCACTGGATGAAAGGTAAGATGGCACTTCCCCTTAGGCCATGTCAAGAAGCCATCTACATTAGCAGTTGGAACACCATTTACCACCATATTGGAGGCATGTGAGTTACCTTAGGAGGTGCACACACCACTCTGTCCCCAGTTATCTTGTACTGCTTTCAGCATTTGCTGTTTAGGTGGCTGTTTCACTCTTATTAATGCTAGATCTGTTCTTGATTTCTGTACAAGTAAATTATGCTATCTTTAAATCTCCTGGCACTATGAGGTAGAGTTATGATTTGTAAATAAAAATCTGGCATAATAACAGTCAAATTCCAAAGGGAGTGACAGCTACCGGCAAGCTTACCTTCTTTTAAAATCAGTGGAACTTGTAAAGCTTCACTATGTCTAGATTGTGCTCATAATTATCATCATTTAGAACTGTAAGTCAAGCTTTCATCAAGCTAATTGGTAATCTACATTTTTTAGATATTGATCAGTGGGCTGAGGTTATAGCTTATGTTTGTGTATGTTTTTTCTTCTCAATCTATTTTGACTCCTGTATTACTATTACAGGGAATGACAAGGTGGGGGGAGATGAAAGACTGCCTTTCCTTCTAATAATAAGTACTCCTTTTGTTTACTGTCAGTTATCTCTTGTGCAATTGCTAGTGTCATCCTAGGAGTTGTGGTTAGAGACCAGTTTCAAATCCCTACCAAGCCCTGATACTCACTGCGCTTGGGTCAATCTTCACTTCCTATGCAATCTCACAGGCTTCTTGTGGTGATAAAATGTGCTGGAGTAACCATGCATATCACACTAAACAGCAAGGAAGCAGGACAAAATAAAAATATAACCAATAATATTTTCAAATTTTTTAAAAAAACACTCATAATGTTTTGGTAATATGAAAATTGATTAAAAGTAAGCTGAGTACTAAAATCTATAATAAAAGTGTGTGTAATTGTGTCCATCAGAGCTCCAAGACCACAAAACATATAAACCTTGGCAGAAACGGACCCTGAGGGTGTACATCTCAGGACTGTTTTGTTCTTTAAATTATTTAATTAATTTTAATTACTTAAAATCTGCCAATATCCTACAGCATCATATTGAATCACTAGGTCAAACTGAGGGCCTTTACAGACTGCCAGAAATAATACAACTTGAGTCCACTTTAACTGCCCTGTTTCAGTGCTAGGGAATCATGGGAACTGTAGTTTGTTTGTTTTTCCTGGGACATTGAGCCTTCTCTGTCAGAGAGCTCTGGTGCCACAATAAACTACAGTTCCCATGATTCCCTAGCACTGAGACAGGGCAGTTAAAGTGGACTCAAATTGCATTATTTCTGGCAGTCTGTAAAGGCCCTGAGTCATTGGGACAGTGGGGTGACAGAAATCAGATTCCTCAAGAATAAATGCAGGAAGCCGCCTTGTTTGGTCCAGATGTTGGCAAGTATTTGGTGGTGGGGCACCAAAAGACTTATCTATTTAAACTCCTGTACTTCCTCACTGCTGGAATAACATGGACTACCTTCACTGCCACTAGCTTCCTGAAGAGTTGACTCCAGGTGTCTGCCTGTGTCAAACAAAAGAATGAAAATGAGAAACAGAATGAATATGAGGTACAGTTACCCAACTGGCAAGATTTTACATGAATTCTACACAGCTGAATATATAAAGTCTATCTGTACTACAGAATGATCAGTTTCATACCACTTTAATTGTCATTGCTGCAATCTATCTCTAGACTTTCTAGAAACTAAGAAATAATAATAATAATAATAATAATAATAATAATAATAATAATAATAAATAGTTTTTTATTTATATTTCCCACCTCTCCCTACAGATTGAGGCAGGATTGCACAATAAAATGTACAACAATATACAAAGATACAGTATATAAAAACATAGCATTATTAATAATCAACAAACAAATAAAATCTGATACAGTGAATAATCAATCATCATTCATCGCCCAGGAGGCCATATTAGATAATACTTATTTAACTTTAAGATTCATTAAGGAGATCAAATGGATAGGCCCACTGGAAGAGCTCCTTCCTAAGTACCTTCTTAAAGGGGGGAAAAAGTTATAATCACTATTCTGTCCAAGTGTTGTACAAAAAAATAAGCCTGCTACTTCCTTTTGCTATGGTTTAGACTATGTCCCGAAACAGATGGGCCAAATGACGTGGTTTCCCACCACATTCAGGGTGTAGCATTTAGATAATACACACCCCAAATGCAGCAGGAAAACACACTGATGCCGCATCTTCAAAAAAGAACCAGGCCAAAATGGAGGGGGCAAATCAGCTCCTTTTTGGCAGCCTGGATCAGGGCTGGGTGTGTGTGGTGCATGGCCCTGGCACAAAAGGCACTGGCATGGCCCTGCTGTGATCCTTTTGGCCCATCTGTTTTGGACCTAAGTTTGAAATAATAGATACTGCTAATCAAAATACTGTTTTGATTATAGGATTCTAAATTGTAATGTGTTACTTTCTATACCATAATAGTCATGTTTGTGAGGGGTTTCCATGAATTGTACTCCAAAGCTATATTTTCTAAACTCTGGGGTGGGGTGGGGGGAATTACTATAAAAAAACCACTATTCAGATACTATTTTAGTAATTCTTACAGTAATCCTATGTCAATATGACTGTTCCCATCTTGCAGATGGTATGTGGGGTAACTGTAAACATAGATGATATTTGATAGAGAAAACGATCTGTGGCTGCAGCACAGAAAATGGCTGCCACCACATGGCAGCCGAGGGCTAAATAGCTCTCAATCTCACGGGTAATCTCGAGAGTCCTAAAGCCTCATGAGATTACCCAGCATGACTTGGATCCCACAGGATCCAACCCGATTGGCTGGGTGACCCAGGAAGGGTGGGACTTCCTGCCCACCCAGCCAATTAGGCGTCAGCTTCCTTTGAGAGGCCAGCGCAACATAGAACCCCTCCCAATGTGTCGGGGGGGGGTGTCTTTCCAAACTTTGTGGAATCCCCATCATAGGAGAAGTTCAATATTCAACTTCTGCATCTCCTACAGGTCTTATGAGTGCAAGACTTCTGTGAGGAAGAAAAGAGACACAGAAAAGAAATCATAGGGACAGCATAGAACACCATGGGATGCAATTACATCACCATATGTTAGCTACAAAGAAATTGACCAGTCAATTTTATATTTCCTATCTATGAAGATTTAGAGTGCAATTACTGATGTTTGTGTGTGTGTGCATGCATGCATCTATGTGTGTTGATCAACCCTGTTGTCTGCATATCAAGCAAATAATATGCAAATGCACAAAGGAGAGAGGAGAAAGGAAGCCTGAATGAGCCCAGAAGTGGAAGGTCAACAGAAGAGACAAAAAAGTCTGGACAAAAGATAAAAGAAAAGCCATAGGGAAATTAAGAATTTTCTAACTCATAAAGTTGGTACTGGCTAAATGAGCACTGGGATAGAGAAAAGGTATTGGATTGAGGTTCAGATACTGGTTCAAACCCAAGTGAAACTAAGTATTTTGATTAATTAGTAATAAGTCTGATTTAATTATCATTATTAGTAATGATAGACGATACTTGTCTTTGTCCTTTTGGTTCAGATTTCATGATATGGAAGATGAAAAAAGAGAACTAATTCTTTGAAACCTATAAAATATCTAATGACAAGTAAAGCTTACTGATATAACACCCTGAAGAGAATTCCGAGCCAAATTCCAAAACTACAAGGGAAACAAACTAGTTACAGCTTGAAATGTGACATGTTTTTAGAGTGGTCATCTGTCAGATCATGTCCTCATGATAAGCATTATGTGCCCTAGAATTGTTTGATTTTTTTTTTGTCCAGTTCCCAGGTTCATCATCATATCCCTCTCCGATATTCCAGGTAACCTGACCAGATGTCTCTGTTTGATTGCTCAGGCTCTAATTTTTAATGGATTGGACAAGCATCCAACAATTTATGCAGAAAAAATTCCATTGTTGTTCCGCCAAAGATACACCCTCAATATAGAAACAGCTAACTCACAGCTCCTGTTCCTCCCTCACTGTATGTTGTCTCTCTAGTGGGCTATTAAATAGTCATCAACACGAGAAAGCACAGCCTGGTACCTGCAAAACATTTTTAGATATGAATGCTTAATGCCTCTTGGCAGTACTGGCCTTCTGGAGGAAGCCAAATGTTGTTGTAAGCCAAGAATTTATTCCACAAGATCACTGTCCTGAGGCAATTTAGCTTGGATATGAAGGCCAGGCATAAAGACCACTCACTTGTTTGATCTCCTTTATAGTTTCAACTGGCTTCCACTTATCCTTTGCCACACATGCATTCCCCTGGTTTAGCACACTTTTCTCTTTTCTGCTTCCAAAGCTTACCAGATGGAAAGGTTGGTCTCAACATTAAAGCTTCACACTGGTGATGCATAGAAAGGAGTCCTGGGAAGAGAGTTTGTCTATTACATCATGGCTTGTTTTTCTTTTCTTCTAGACAACCTACACGACTTAAAAATTCTGCTTGGTGCAGATTATATAAAACTATTCAAATGGTCATAATTTGAGTGGTAGTCAAAGATAAGGGAGACCTCGGAAACAACAAGTGGGGCTGTGAGTAATTTTGTTTTGCTGTTTTAAGTTTACTGACATTTTCCAAGTAAGAGGGGATTTCAAGAGGTGCATTAGTGTGCTCAAGGATGGGTATTGGCATCCACAGTTGCAAAAGGGGCAATTGCCCAAAGGATTACATTTTAGTCACATTTGAATCTCATTCAAGGCTGGGACATCCTTTTTTTTATAAACATGTGTGGGATTTTGTGGTATAAGTGTAAAAATGTTCAGGCAGCCAATCATATTACAGAAGAGGCAGTGAAGAATGTATGGAATTAAGATGATACGTTTCTCCTAGCACTTCACACTTCTGCTAATTTCTTCATGAAATTACCAAGAGCCCAGTACAATATACGTAACAATTCTAGCTAGTTTATCCTCCCAGCTGGAGAATTTTCCTGAGACTTGGGAAACTCCACCCTGTTAAAATGTCTTTGCTAGAGTAGTTTTGTATTTGTTTAAAACTGTACAACATTCTTTTCATATATATTGTTCTTACTGACGATTTGCAATCTGTAAAGGCCTAATTGCATGTGATCTTGAATGTGTCATCTGCAATGTCACATGAGTTATTATTCTTTCACTCTATAGTTAAGGAAGTAATGAAAGCGTTACTGCTTTTGCACAGACAGTAAGCAGAGAGAGGTGGTTGGCTCCTCTTACAGTGATCCCAACAAAAATTGTTATCTGCTCCCTACCTGTACACACACTTCACAAAAATGAAGGGAAATAAGCTCTCCATTGCTCCCAATTCAAAGCAGACTCTGTACTTTACTTTATGTTAAAAACAACAACAACCCTCCCAGGCCACTGCTGATAAAAGATTAATCATTGCACTAGTTATGTCCAGATTAAGTGAAATTAATTAACATTAGGGTTATTTCAATCTCAGAATGAGATACAAGTTGTGATAGGTGATCTCTCCCAGATGTAAATTTGTATTTGATCCAATAATAAATTTGAACAAAAGTGGAGAGTGCTCAAATACTTTCCTCATGAGTTTTATACTTTTTAATTGCTTCCCCCAGGAGCGACCACAATGACCCACATGAAGCACACATGTTTTTAGGGGTATTTGTTTTCTATCCATGTCTGGAAATGCCTGGATTGTGTTGTAACAGAACCTATGATATTAAGTAAAGTGGAGGACTGAGATATGGGTTTAATCTTCACTGCAGAAATAATGCAGTTTGACGCTGCTTTTAATTGCTATGGTTCAATGCTATGGAATTCTAGGATTTGTAATTTTGTGAAATATTTAACAACCTCTGCCAGAGAGCTTTGGTGCCACACAAAAAACTATAAATCTCAGGATTCCTTGGCATAGAACCATAGCAATTTAGTGTCAAACTGTATTATTTCTGCAATGAATATTAGACCATTAATTCTGCTCTGGAGCAACTGCTGCAGCAAACAGATGGTTAGAAGTCCTTCCTTTACTTCATTTGAAACTAAGTAGTGATATTATCATTCTCAAATTTTCTTTTTAAAGAAAACAACAAGTAATTGTAGGGGTTGTTTTTTTTCAAATAAGAAGGTTATTTGCAGTCTAGGACTTATTCTGCACAAAGTTCACATATGATATTTTTCCATAGAAAACAGCATTTTCAACAAAAGTAAGAGAAATTTCTGTCCAGAAAATAATGTTCCTGTACAGAATGTACTGCTTTGATTCCCATATTGGGAGAAAGGTGGGATATAAATCCAATAAATTAATAAATTTTCTGTACAGAAAATGCTGTCTTCTATGTAAAACAACCCTGAATTTTGCACAGAATTAGTCTGCAAAGATTCCTGTCTATCCAGGATTCTTCCTTTCAAAGTTTATCAAAACTCAAATCTTTACAGGTTTCCCATTTCTAAATCTAAGCTGTTAAGGAACTCAGAGGATCCTAAAGTCCAGCTCATATTGTGGCTAAGTATCTGTCAAGAACTGCACACTCCCCTTGGGTCAGTAAAACAGCCTTCTGTATTTGAACAGCAAAGTTTATTTCAGTAATCATGTTAATAATATGACTTCTGCTGAAAGAACTATCATAATCTCCAAACGCCTGCATAGATTTAGCAATGTGCCCACCCCACAAACCTGGGACTCCCCCATTTGTTCATAAACCAAAACATTTTTACAGACTGTTCACATTTCTACACTACACTCGTATAGTGCTGCTATTCCACTACTACCACCCTGTCTGCCTCCTGTTACATTCTGAGGCATGTAGTTCATTGAGACCTAACAGCTCTCTGGCTGAGAATTCTAAATGCCCCTCCCACAGCTACAAATCCCAGAATGCAACAGGAGGCAGCCAGAGCACTAATAGTGGAATAGAAGCACTATAAGAGTGTAGTGTGGAAATGTGGAGTGATATTCACCTTCTGCTTTTTGTCCACACATTTCTTCTAAGCCCTTTCAAGTTGCTCACATGGCTGATGTTGGTAGATCTTAGTGCTACCAGCTTCCCACAGTCATCTGTTCATTAGCTACCTAAGCAATTATTTTACTTAGCACAGGCACCGCAAATCTCATTGACCTTACTAGTAAAACCCTCCTCCATTTCTATACAATGCAATAGATCATTAATAAAAATAGTATACCCAGTAATAAAACAACAAGCAGAAAACAATGCAGTTTTTGTTGTTGTGTGCCTTCAAGTCATTTCCAATTTATGGTGATCCTAAGGCAGGGGTTGGCAAACTACGGCCCGCGGGCCAGACCTGGCCCTCCAAGGCCTTGGAACCGGCCCATGGCTGGTTCTGCTGCCACTGCTGCCACCGCGGGGCATCATTCTCCTTTCCAAAATGGCACCCATGCTCATGCATGCATGCGCACGATGGCGGGCACCATTTTGGAATGTCAAACAGCGCCAGCATCATGCACATGCCTCCAGTGCCATTCCCCCCCCTTCGACCCGCTGATGATCAGGGGGCAGGGCAATCGGCCCCACCAGCAAAAAGTTTGCCGACCCCTGGTATAAGGTGTCCTTCATGGGATTTTCTTGGCAAGTTTATTCAGATGGAATTTGTAATTGCCATCTTCTGAGGCTGACAGTGTGTGACTGAGATGGGATTCAAACCCTGGTCTCCAGAATCATAGTAACAATGCTCAAACACCACTGCACCAGTTACATCCTTGGGAGGATCTGTTAGATTCCTGACAGTGTCCTGAGATGCTGAGGAATTCCAGAAACAAGGAACTATGAGCTATGAACTTAAGCAACATCAATAAATAACAGAGATATAATTTAGTCTGTTTTGGTTATTATCTTACATTCCGTTGCCCATGCCTTCTTCTTGCTAATGAGTTCTCTGAGCTGAACTGGGGACAAGGCAAAGTTCTTCTTGTAATTAAATCCTAGATGTCATTGTTTCTTTATTCCTTCCAGCTCTGTGCTCCTAAAGAGATCTCATCAGTTCTAGGTGATTTTGTCATATGGTGGAACTTGTCCATTTATAATGAGACTTGGATGTACATTTAATGGATTCTACAGAGTGTAAAAGTTGTCCTCATGTATTTAATCAGAACATTGATCTGATGTAGCCTGACTAAATGAGATCTATTTCATATGTAAACTGTTTGAAAAGTGTATTTTAACTATAGTTAAATTGCTGTTAAATACCTGTATTCTGAAGGAGAAATATTTTATTAGTGTTTCATCAGTTATTTTAATTTTATAAAAGAAAAGGAATGAGGAACAATGCCACATTAGAGCTTGGTAAAGGTAAAGGAAAAGGTATTCCCCATTGACAAGATTGTCAAGTCATCTCCGACAATAGGGGGTGGTGCCCATCTCTGTTACTAAGCTGTAGAGCCATCGTTGTCAGAGACTAGTCTATGACTATGTGGCCAGCATGATTGCACAGAACATTGTTTACCTTCCCATTAAAGTTGTAGCTATTTATTTACTTGCATTTGCATGCTTTCAAACTGCTAGGTTGGCAGAAGCTGGGACTAATGATGGGAGCTCACCCCATCACACAACACCTGGGCCTTGAACTGCCAATCTGCCAATCTTGCAATCAACAGAGTCAGCATCTTAACCACTTGAGCCACTGCAAGACACAAAATGGTCAAGAGTTTATGCATTGCTTCTGTGCAATGTGTTGTTTTCATGAGGCTTCAGCAAACTGGCTCCTTGACAGATTTCATTTCTTGATACTCTAGCAGCTACTTGTAATAAAATATGAGAAATTTGTAAAGTATAATACAATATTTTTAGAGAAATGTACATTTCTGCCACCCTTGCCATTGAAAAGATGAAGAAAAAAATTAGAAAATTCATACACTTCACGAATGTTAGTGACATGCACCATTAAGAAAAAATCATGACATCAGCCCTTAGGCATAAAGCTACCCTCTGCATGCCCTAAAGCTAGAACTGATATTAAATCCACTGAAGTGAACGTTAACATTAATGCTATTTCTGCAACCCCATACTGAACAAACATTTTAATCTGTCAGCAGACACATGCACACAAAATGAAGAGCAACAGAGAAAACTACTTGAATAATATTTGATAAACAATTAATAGAACAGCAAATCATGTTTCCAGTTCTCATGAAAATACAAAAAGATGAGTTCTTACTCATATTTATTTTGTTTCTGTCCTGCTTTTCTCCTAATCTGGGACTCAATCACTCTGAAGACATGAGTCAGTTGGAACATCAGTCTACCTTATCCTTGAAGGCCAATCCAGCTTCAGTTCAATCTGCTTGTTTGCAAGTCTCATGGGCTACCAGTCATTAACCATTTAATGCTGGTATTCTTTGCAATGTAAAAGCATTAGATGATACAGAAACATTTTCAGATAAGCAATGTAATATGTATTTTTCCACAGAGGTCCACTTAGAGCTGTCCTGAATATATTTTCCCATTTTAACTTCAGACAAAAAGTAATGATTTGGGATAGCAATTTTAAAAAAAATTGTCAAATGAAACCTTAATAATGTATTTTTATTGAATTCGTAGGCTTTCATGGCTGGCATCCATAGTTTTTTGTGGGTTTTTCGGGCTGTGTGGCCATATTCTAGAGGAGTTTCTTTCTGACGTTTCGCCAGCATCTGTGGCTAGCATCTTCAGAGAAAAAGAAGATGCTAGCCACAGATGCTAATAATAATAATAATAAAATTTATATATATATACCGCCTAATGGTAACCCAATCCGGGCGGTTTACAGTCTAAAACACAATTTACAATAAACAGAATACCCCCCTTTAAAACAGTATTAAACATTACATGATTAAAAAAAGTCAAAGCATTTAAATGCTGGCGAAACGTCAGAAAGAAACTCCTCTAGAACATGGCCACACAGCCTGAAAAACCCACAAAAAAACTATTTTTATTGAACATTTTTTCTTTTTTGAGAAATGTTTCATGAAATGTTATTTCTTTTGCACCTTAAAAAAATCATTATTTCACCATTATGGTTAACTCATGATATTGATATTGAAGCAAATGTAGATAAAATATGATATGATGTGGTGTTAATGAAGGTATTGATTGGTATTGTATAGAATTTTGTTTTTGTTTTATTGTATTGCATTGTATGTATAAGTGTCCTTTTAGTGTTTTATATTTGTATCTGTGTTTAATATTTTTTTTTTAAAAAAATCATTATTGTAGCAGCTGTGTTGTTTTGCCTTCTTCCTGGATTGAATTAATGAATGATCCTAGTCATGAGAGCCTCAGAGGATGGCAATGGCAAACCCTCTGAAGAAACTAATCAAGAAAACCCCATGATAGTTTCTCCTTAAGGTTCCCAAAGTTGGAAAAGACTTGAAGGCACACAAGAACAACAAAAGTCATGAGAGACTATAGACTGAATAGGGTAGCATACCAGTGCACCATAGTTGATTAGACTGGGCTGTGGGACTATGTGGCTGAGGACCAATGAACCAATATTTTCTGAATCAGTAACATGACTAATATTAGGGCCTTTGCAGACTGCCAGAAATAGTGCAAATTGAGTCCACTTTTAGGGTTAGGGTTAGTGCTAGGGAGTCATGGGAATTGTTTTTTTTTTCCTGAGACATTGAGCCTTCTCTGTCAGAGAGCTCTGGTGCCACAATAAAATACAGTTCCCATGATTCCCTAACCCTAACCCTTAAAGTGGACTCAATTTGCACTATTTCTGGCAGTCTGCAAAGGTCCTTAGTCATAGTTAATGAGACAATGCCACTACACCATATATCCATTTAGATCAGAGTGGGAATGGGTTGATCTTTCAGATATTGTTGGACTCCAACTCCAATCAGCTCCAGCCAGTGTAGCAAATGATGGGGATATTGACGATACTGGGAGATACTGAGAGGTAATGGGGATACTGAGAGGCGAAGTTCAAGAAAATCTGGAGGACCATACAGTTTCCACCACTGACTTAGTACTATGTGCCAATGTCTCATACAAAATCAATTCAAAGTGTGACCAGTGTTGCCAAAATAGCTGAATACTTTTGAAATATCTATGGAAAATACATAGGAAAGCTGATGTCCATGATGGTCCAGAAATTGTTAACACTGTAGTCTTAAAGAATAACTTTCCCAGACTCTGTGAAATAATCACTGAAAGAAAATCACTGAAGGGGGAAGGGACAGCTGCCCATAGTGTTACAAATGTTCATGAAGGAATAATTTCAGATCAAGCACAGTTGTGTTTCAGAAAGTGCAGTTTAACTGATATATTTCTTTAGCAACATAGCTCGCCAATCTTGTAGTTACAGGCCCATTGACAGATGGCAGTTTTTAGTAGTTTGACCTAATTTCCTAGTGGGTTGATCCTCTGTTAGCACAAAGCCTTGCTGTGGAACCATTCTGTCATTTGGAAACAACAGGAGGAAAGGCTAAATATGCATAATAGTTGAATTTGTTGGTGTCAGCTTAATCTCTAATGCACAGATGTCCATATTCCAGAACTATCATGTCATTAGGCAAAATTGTTGGCCTCAGAAAGGGAGGTGGAGAAACATCTCTCAAACTGCTTTGTTTGGGGTTGTGTTGTTGTTGTTTTTTTTAATAGACTTCAAACTAATACTGGCTTACCAAGGCACAATGTCCTTCATATTTTATCTTGTGACACTTTTCAAAGGGGTGGTAGGATGAAACCAGCATGGATCTTTTCAATATTGAAAGAACACTATCAGTCCTTTTTAGAAAAAGTCCACCATTTGGAAAATAGAAATGGTCACCATATGTGTGGATAATATTGTCTGCTTAAAAATGGTTATTTCAAACAACCTGAAATCAGGGAGACAGTTGGCAAAAGGATACTGCCATGCATTACGCAGGCACTGGAAACAGGTATTCTAGGAATAATACCTTCTTTGGAAAGGGTGTCACAAACTTAGAATAAATGTTTTTACTCCTTTAAACAAAGAAATAACACTTGTTCCATGTTATGAGGTGCATCTACACAGTAGAAATAATGCAGTTAGACACTACTTTAACTGCTGTAGCTCCATCCTACAGAATCCTGGGTTTTTGTGGTTTTGTGGGCCCCAGCACTCTTTGGCAGAGAAGGCTAAAGACCTTGTACACTTACAAATCCCAGAATCCCATACAATAGCACTACAGCGCTTACAGTGGTGTCAGACTGCATTATTTATGCAGTGTAGATGCATTCATAGTGGATGCATTTCTGCATCACCAGAAAAGATGGCAAACTGAAGAAGGGGTGAAAGACATTTGTGAAGTAGCCCTTTGCCTCATATTTCCTGTTTTCTTTAGAGTGATTAATATAATGAAAGAGATGAGTGATAGATAAAAGTGGTGAACAACAGAACTGTCATTCAGATGCTGTATGCTGAAGGAATTGGTATTTCCTCATATTAGCAGAAATGTAATTTTGAAGTCCCATTTTACTCCTCACTGTCCTTCACCTCATCCACTAAAGCAGTTACAATCTATTGCTTCCTTCTCAATAACTCCAGGAACTCTGTTTCAACACTATGCTCACTGCTAATACTTCGTCTTCTCATCTTATCTGATGTACTGTAACTTCTTTTATAGCTTTCATTCTTGCTTACTCTTGTAAGAACTTGAACCTATTCAGTATAAAATGCAGTTCTTAAACCAATGTCCCCTTCTCATCAATGTGATCATGTCACTACTTTCATTGTATTTTTATTCCTGTCTGCCTAAACCTGAAGTTTTGTCTCTCTGTTTGCTTGAATTCATTCTAGACATTACATTTTTAAAGGGATGTCACTCAAATCTGCTTTACTATCCTAAGTAGTTTTGGAAGTCCTAGTGATCCCTACCTTGGTAATTATGTATCATATCAAAGAGACGGTTATAGTGTTTGTTAGGGTTGTGCAACTGATTTGCTCAAATCATGAATTCTGAAGCAAATAAGGTCAATTTCAGCTGATTTGTATCAGTACCAGATTGAATCTCATTAACACAATTTGGTTCCAGGATGGAATGACCCAGTATGAAGCAATTTGGATCATATAATAATCTAGACATCAAAAGCAAGTGGGAGGCAACCATACAGTTTGTCTTCAATGTTACCATAAAAGGAAAATGCTAAGCTGGTATGATGTAAGTTTCCATCTGGTGCAAAAACCTCATCTGTATTCTCCAATCACAGTGTCTAAGGCAACAGAGAGTGTAAAGGGGGGAAGCAGACAGGCGGCACGGGGCCGCCCCAGGAAACTGCGGATCAGGGCCGAGGCATCCGCATTCCTCGGCTCCGCGGCACAGCTTTGCCACCCCAGGAAGGAGCGCTAAAATAGCGCTCCTTCCACAAATCACCGAAGGTGCACTGCAAATGGCTGCTGGCGCACCTTCGACACCTTTTCTGCCACAGCGTGTGTGGACGCTGCAGCGGGTAGGCATCCTCAGAGCGCCAGATGTGTGGAGGGTCCGGTGCTCCAACGACGTCTTCGGGAAGGGGTTGGGGCGCCCAGCGTGTGGCTGCCCCTCCCCTTCCTTGCCCTGAAGATGGCGCTTTGCACCATCTGCTTAGGCTCTAAAGTCACTGGAATTTCAGTCAGTTATCTCTTGCAGCTCTTTGTTCATTGGTTAGATTTAACTATTAGTAGCAAAACACTGAAACTTGAGGGTTTGAATAGTTTTTCATATATTTCCATGTCTTTTACTTTTAACTTCCCAGCCTTTGGTCTTGTTGAACAGTAGTCTGTGCATGGGCTTAATAAGTTAGGGCCTTTACAGACTGCCAGAAATAATGTAGCTTGAGGCCATTTTAACTGTCCTGGTTCAATGCTAGGGATTCATGGGAATTGTATTTTTTTTCTGGGACATTGAGCCTTCTCAATCAGAGAGTTCTGGTGCCACAATAAACTACATTTCCCATGATTCCTTAGCACTGAACCAAGACAGTTAAAGTGGCCTCAACCTGCGTTATTTCTGGCAGTCTGTAAAGGCCAACAATAGCCTTCCACCATCCCTATTGCCCTAGTTGTTTAGGTGTCTGTATTCCTTTTCAAGTGTGATTTTTTTTAAAAAAATCATCTGTCTGAGGCTTTTGTTTGTCTCTGTGCATTGACTAACAAATGAATGTATTTATTCCCTTCAAAGTACTTATTTTATATTCCACATTTAAATCACATTATTAAGCAAAGCAAAACATGGTTATAGTATTGTTCAATCACACAAACCACTGAATCTGATTTCCATTAGATGATCTCATTAAATTTGTATATTACTTAGGATACTGCTACACTGCAGAATTAATGCAGTCTGATACTGCTTTAAGTGTCATGGCTCTCTCGTAAGGAATCCCATGATTCCAAAGCATTCTGACAGAGAAAGCTAAATATCTCACAAAACTACAAATCACAGAATTCCATAGCATTGAGCCATGGCAGCCAAGGTGGTGTCAAAGTGCATTAATTCTGCAGTGTAGATTCAGCCTTAAATTTTTAACAGTTAGTATTATTTCTCTTACATTTCATCTCAGGTTTAATGCAATCAATCATGAGACATTTCTGCATTGGTAATACAAATAAATGCAAATACATGGTGCCTCCAGGACAGAAATGCAGACCATTTTGTCTTCAGCCCCAGTAAGACTTATAACACCTCAGGGAGGTAATAATGGAAGCAAGCCTGCTTTCACTCTTGGGAAGACTTTGGGCCAAAACATATTGGCAAATAAAGCCATTTCCAGCTGTTTTGAAGGCAAGGCATTTAGATAACACATGCCTCAAATGTGGCTGGTAACAAGACTGATGCCATGCTCTGGGGGCTAAACATTGGAGCAAAAAGAATCCAGGATAGTCCGACTCAAGGTGGAAAATGCACATCTTCACAGCTGCATATAAACACCCCAATGCAAGTGCAAAGCAAAGAAATGAAAGTGCAACTCCAATAGATCTAATTGCAACAAACACAACCCAGACAGTCCAACAGGGGGACATGGGTTGAAGGGGGGGACATACCGATGCATCAATGCCCTGTATGCAGACATTGCATTTGTGACTGTGTGGCTGATCAAAGGGGTGACCATGCAATGGGAAGACATCTGGGTAGATGTGGAAGGTACATGGAGGCTTGTGTGATGGTACACATGTATGGTGGGGGTCAACAAAAAAATTACCCAGTGCCATATGGTTGGGCCATGTGCATTCAGCCTGTCTTGGAAGTGGGCCATGCAGGCAGCAGGATTTTCACCTGCTTTGGAAAAAGCAGGATCAAGCCACTTTTTCTTGCCCATCTGCTCTGGCTTTGTGTGCCTGAAAGTCAAGAGATAGATAGGAAGCAGCAACAGCAAAGTACTGATATAGGCAGACCCTGTGTTGGAAAACAAACAGTTTAAGTTGCCACAAGAAAGGCAATAAGTCTGAGCCCACACTGAAGTAGGAGCAGATCTCAGGACAGCCATCTGCTTTCACTGTTGGCAGCAAGTGAGCATTAGTATATTAGAAAGGCATTACACAACCAACAGTTTGCTTAAGCACCTTAAACAGAACTTTCTCTTGCTCATGGGAGAGGCTGAAAGGTCTGTGGCCACCAAGCAGCAAGGGTGGTAAGACCTGCAGGGAAGGATAAAAAGTACTAAATCACCCTGTTGGGGTAGCAGGTCTCACCAAGAGGCTTAGGCCATCAACTATAGAAGAGATGGTGTGAAGGGACTATGGTGCTATCAGACAGAAGTGTTTAATGACATCCCATATCACCAAATGCCTTAAAAGAGGACCTCCTCCTTCTGTCACATCCTAATTTCCTATGCTATGTTATTGGACCTCTGGTAGAGCAGAGCAAAAACATCCTCTCCCCCAACAAGCATCATTAGCATTATTCTATCTGGATCAAAATCACAAATCAGGCTCCAAATCAGAGCTGTCGTTGCTGTTTTTAGGGGTGTGTGCATGCACAGCTCAAAAATGGTGTCAAAAAATGAAAAAATAATTAGAACACATCTAGTTAAATCAATGTGTGAAAGAACTATATTTCAGCTAAGAAGGTCTAAGATTTATATGTTAATCCAAAAAATTCTAAAGGTAGATTTTATAATGTTACCAGAAATGCTTCTGTTGAAAGTTAAGGATAAAGAACTGGAAACTACATATGAATTTCCTCTTTGAAGCAGCAAGAATATTGTTTTCTCAAACTTGGAAATAGACTGAAGTGCTGAGAATGGAAAATAGATTATTAAAGTTGCTGAATTAGCTCAGATGACCAAATTAACATGTGTTCTAGGGATGGCAATTAAAGACTTTTTTAAAGAGTGGAATCCATTTATGAATTTTAAAAATATTTATTTATTTATTTATTTAGGAACAATAAGAAATCTAACAGTCTATAATGGTAGAATTTCTTTTTCTTTTTTCTTTTCCTCATTATGGTTAGAATGGAGGGGGGGGCAAAGCCCTACTATATATTAGTTGTATGTCTTCTCTCCCCTCCTTCTTTTTCTTCTTTCTGTTTCTTTATCTTTGTTTGCATATTGCTATGATTGTACATTAGACTGTTCATGCTAAAATTAATTAAAATGGAATATCAAAGAAAGCTGTGGATGCTAGGCAATGATGCTTTATTATTAAAGTTCCCATCACTTTTCAGACTATAAATATGTTGAGGCCTCCTTTAAAAAGGCCCCTGAAGAAGGCTTTAAAAAGGCCCCTGAAGAAACATGTAAGAAATTTTAATAACAAAACTTTATTGTGTATATCTTCTAACATGTCTCTTTCATATGTATAATGGCAATGTTAACAATATCCATAGTCTTGATGAGCTCCAGCCTTTATTGGACTTTATTTAAACAAAGACCTGGTAGATATTTTATATTATCTGTCTTTGTAAGCCATCTTGAATCCCACTCCTGGGAAAAGGAGGGATATAAATAAAGTGATGGATGGATAGATATTTGGCAACTGTTTTCCTAAACAGGATTTCTCAACCAGAGAAAGAATGTCAAACATACTCATTATCCTTGCTTCCTTGTGAGTTTCCATTACTCTCCTCATCTGCAGGATGACAATGGAAAGAGAAGACTCTCAAACATAACAGAGACTCTCTATTTTGGACAATTATCTTCCCCAAACAGTTAGAGGGAAATGAAAATGACTGTGGATGAATAAGAGCTAGCATAGTCATTTCTTAGCTATCTAGGCTATCCAGTTCTTGAGCATTGCATATGGCTTGTTGATCCATAATTTTCCATAATAAAATGCTAATCTTCATGAGTATAGTCTGAATTTCTGATCTAGGTATGTAAAATTATGTCACATGAAAGAGAAATAATAATAGTCCTGTAAGAATGCTACATATATTTTTGACAAGACAATTAGACACTAGTATATTTACTCAGCATCTGCTGATCGCTAAATCAAACTTGCTCATATTTCCACTAGAGTTACAAAGTAGCCAATTTATTTCTGAAGTAGTTTCAAACAATATGTTGATGGTAGTATCTTCTTCACAATGTAAATGATTCCTTCAACAGAGGTCTAATGAACCCTTTCTAGTAGGTCACAGCGTTCCTATACTATGTGTTTAACAATCCATGAACTGTGATTGGTTGTGGCTATTAGTGTGCTTATTAACTGTGCAACCAAGTTTGTAACTCTTTGAAAAGGCTAGAGACAGATCAATATACTCATTAGGTTTCATCCAACCAACATATACACATCACATTTGAGGTTCACTGTACAATACTGAGAATAGTGTAAATCTGAGATAATCATTTTGCCATTTGTAGAATCCTATGGAATGTCTTTATAGTCATTATTTCTGAACATAATTCACATTTAGTGAGTTAGGTGAAGGAAGTGTCCATTGCATGTACACCAATAAGAGGATGTGGTTTCATGAAACCAATTAGATTTACTATTTCCACTTGTGTTTAATGACCATCATTTTATTTGTTCCTTTTCAACAGACAAAATTATGTAGTGTGGAAAACTTTTGAGAAGCTTTCTCTGTAAAGTAGGCGAAAAAGATAAATTAACTAAATAAGAGTACGTGTATGCACTTATCAGACTACAATTCAAAATAAATTTAATGAGAAGGACTTACTGAACAGAGAATGTTAATATTTTTTTTGTAAAAAAATGGATAGGATTGCATTAATAGAATGCAGTGCATGCCATATGTAAAATGTACTCCATAGGTTGAAATGGAGAAGAAATATCGGCAAATATATTTTTTGGCCTCATCTCCTATTTTCATGCTGCATTCAGTCAGCTAGCTTAGCACTGATAGTGGATGACACCCACTGGGCTTAATCTATAAATGAGATGAATTAATTTGGACATATTTCAGCCTGATCCTGGATCAAGTAACTCATTTAAATTGCAGCCCATTGTGAATCATATCCAATCAAATTTTCTCTGCCATCCATTTCCAGCTTTCCCAAACATAACCTTGAAGGAGAGGGTGGCATTAGTGGCTTCAATCTTAAGATGTCTGTTGATACCAAAATAATTGCAAACTACACTTTTCATTATCAGTTGATGATTTTTAATTGTGTTCTTCATTACAAGAATGGGTACAAATAGGGTAAAAGGAGTATCTGACAATAACAAGTCTTGGTTCACAATGAGTAAGATGAGTCCATTATGAACTGACCCTACACTTTAATAACATCTCACCCCCCTTTCACTAATATAAAGTCTCCAAACCCCCAGTTATGAGACTTAGGGCCACCATTAAGAGTGACTGACTAGATAGTGTCATTTTAGAATAAGGGTAGGAATCATGTAGTCCTCCTGATGCTGTTGTACCACAACTCAGCATTTCTAGCCACTGGATATGTTGCATAAGGGCAGCAGGAAACATCAATGATACCTGTCATACAATTCCCAGCTCTTCATTATAATGTTATGATAGGGAGGGAAGCTGTATGGGTTTTTGTAATGATCCATCATGAGCATACAATGAGATAAAGGCCTTACTTTTGTATGGCAGCTCATCACTGAGCTATCCAAAAAGTGGAAAACATTAATCTTGACATGTATGTATAATTTCCAGGATTCAAAATGTGTGTCAGCAGCAAACAATAAACCACCAAGATTAAAGTTTGTTCATAAAAATGTTAAAATAGTAACACATTGAAGTCCCAATTTTGGGAGACACGCAGGATGATGATGATGATGATGATGATGATGATGATGATGATGATGATTTAAATGGCTAGGTTGAAGAGATGTCTCACAGTACTTCTCCTGAAAGCCAAGGTGGGGAGATCATAATTTGAGCAGGAATATATTGATGGAGAAAAAGTCCACTGACATGAGCAAAGTCTTGGTGTTCGTAACAATTAAACCTAGTATCTGTCATTCTGAGGAAAACTGACAAGAGCTGACTAATAAGGTTGAACCTGAATGGAAATATGGCCCCTATTATTATTATTTCTTTGAGAAACAGGCACTAGAAATTTTCAGTTTTGCTTTCTATTATGTCAGCTAAATATAACATTTGTAAATGATGCAGATTTTCTTGAAACTCTTACCCATTCATTAAGCTGTGGGTGGTCTTTTCAATGAGTAAAAGCAATTTTATTTATCAGCATGATACATTTTTTCCTTATCCTTCCTTGCTTTTCTTCAGAAGTTATTATTCTTGTCTATTGTTAGATTTATTAAGTGAGGCCCATATGCCATAGTTACTTAAAATCAAAGTTGTCAGAGACAATAAATGTCTATTCAGATAGGGGAAGAAAATCAATTTTGATTATAGTGCTATAATTCTGCAGTGTGAATTGACCACCAACCAATGCCACCACAGAGAGTTTTGAGAAGTTGGGCAGACATGTTCATTCCTGTTTAAGGGGGGGGGGGGAATACCCTCCTATTCCCAAGAAATGCATTCTTGGTGTGTGTGGGGCATACAAAAAGATGCAAATGTATTTGGCCCTAGCACTGCTGTTCATCCATAATGCATCATTTTCCCTAAAGTAGTTCCTTGGTGCCTGAAATTCAATTGTCTAGGGTAGCATGAGCTTTTCATAGCCCTAAATCACCACTATATTTTTAAAAGATAACCTTCTTCTAACAATGCTCAGTGTCATCTTGTATGTGGTCTAATTTGATCACTGATGGCAAAAAAGCACATTTAGAATTAAGTCAATTTCATAGGAACTGGGATGTATGAGGATGTTGATCTTACTGAATGCCTAAATGAAATGACTTGATCTGTCTCTTTTGGACTAATCACTAGATATAAATTTAACTGTCCTCATGACTTGACATTTCTGCAAAAGTTAAAATGTAGCCAGAGGTTTAAATGTACCCAGGAACACACTTAACAATACATACTGCAATTATTGTTACAAAATTGCCTGTGAAATGTAGTAACAATAGAAACAACAGATCCACATATGTTATCTAATGACCTTTCTTTCAACTTTTGGTATTTCTGGGAAAATGTAAATATTGTAGCTGTACAAAATACTCTCTCACTTTAATGTAGCACTGTGAAACATTGCCTTTCTTTGAATCTTATGTCTGGTGTATCCTTTCCTTGTGATACATTGTTTGTGATACATTGTTTTTACTTCCCCCACAAATTTCCTTTGCATTTTCTGTATGCATTTTGTACAATATACACATTTATTTATAACCTTTTCCAAATACCTACATTTTTGTATGCATTTTCCCATTGGCTAAAGCATATATGTGCATATTTTTCAGTTGTATGCATTTGCCATTCATATTTGGCAATTCAGGATATTTAAATATATGTATGATTCTGTGTGTATTTCATTTTTTCTGCAAGTTTTGCAAATGGATAATTTTCTGTTGTAAGCTGAATGTTATCTTTCAGTGAATCTCAGAAATGCAAAGTGCATAAATTTGGTGGCAATCTCATACCCAGCAAAATTATTTTCCATACGTACTTCAGTATTTCCTTCAAGAGTAAAACACTTCATGCAGCAAAACAGATTATCAATAGAAAAGAAAAATGCATTTTTCTTGAACATTTTCTTTGTTTTGCTACTTTTGGGTTTATTGCTGACCAGGTTACTCATTCTTTTTAATGCCATTTTTTCTTCATGCTCACAACTTTCTGTGTTATTCACCTACTATTTGCCTTTTAATTCAACTCATTACTGCAACATGTGTAATTTTATTTCTGAGCTTACATAACACTGTCCCTTCATAGTGCCCCAATGTCATTAAAAGAATCATGTGGACTTCCAGAGCAAATAGAACACAAGGGTAATACAAGTCTGAGAACTGTGAGAATGAAGGAAACGGGGAGTGGAGTCAGGATGAATGATAAAAAACCAACACAAATTGTTTAGAAAAAACAGAAGGAACTTTTAATCATTATGAAAAAGAGATGAGCATGTAGCTTCAGCTGAATCCTAGTAAATCTCAGTGTTGAGGAAGACTGCCTCCATCCCTGCCCCCCATCAACAAGTTATTGGGAAGAGATGGAAATGGTCCCACAGGGAAGCCTTCTCCCATTTCAGCTGAGCCAAGCTACACTGCAACACTGATCCACAGAGGTACTCTTCATTCTCAGTTATACTGTTCTAGAATTTCCAGCAGTGTTTTTGTTATTCCACTCTTTTCAGAGTATTTCTGTTGCATTTCATTCACTTCTGTTCTAGCACTTAATGGCTAGAACTAGTGCCTGAAGGCAATATAAAAAATAACCTTTCACAATATTTTTAATCACAATATTTGGTTCAAAGTATGATATAATTTCACCTGTTTCCTATTTCTGATTTGATGGGAGCTGTATGATTGCAAAGAAAACAATCTCTTGAGCTAGAGCTGTAATGAATTGTACAGGAACTTGCTTTTCTACCCAGACATATTTTCATTAAAGAACAGTGAACAAGAAAGAAAAAAATATCCCCCTCCCCTTGCACTGGAATGATCTAGAGTATATTGCTTTTATCTCTCCTGGCTTGAAGATTGAGAAGCCTGCAAGGTCTCTTAATATATTTCAGAGAGGCTTTGTGAACATCTTACACATACTTCTATGGGTCAAGTTTGGAGGGCATTTTCCAATTAACTGAAATGAGATGCATAGAATATTCCCAACAAAACCTCACACAGGGCTTCATTATACCTGAGAACAGCAGATGGGGCAGAACTCTACTGCTCTAAAATGCAGGGTTAAGCACATCCGCTGCTGACTCATTTTCATGGGGGTGCAATCTGCTTTTCCTCAGATGTGCAGTCAAGTCCCTCTGGCTTTTATAGGAGAGAAAGAAATGGCCTTAGCTCCTTTTGTTAGGGTTTGGAAGAGTCACTCCAACTGTGGTTTAACATAGCAGGAGGTAAAGCAGGTGGAAACTTCCCACTCTTTCATTTTTGTGTAAAAAACAATAACCCATTTAACAAGCAGTCCCAATCACATTCAAATATATTGACGGACAGAGTCTGGTTTTAAGAGGAGATGAGCTATTCATCTGAGTAAGAAGCTACTATATCTTGCTTAAGACTGGAATTCAAAATGTATGTATGGAGAGATTAGGGATGCTTGGAATATGAGTTTATGAAATGAAAATTAGATCAAATGGTGCAAAGTTTTGTTTAAAAGCAAAACTTGGAAGCTAAGACAATTATATAAGAGATGTCTCTCAATAAATAATATCAATTTCTGTTTTAAAGAACTTGCATATAATTAATAAAATATTTTATTTTATTTAAAACATTTTATTGCCTTTTAGCCCTTCAATATGTCCTGCTACACTATACGTAGTCAGTCATTAGATATCTTCTCCTCTAAACTAATGCATCCACAAAAGGAGAAGACTCCTGCTTCTAACAGCTGTTCCAGCAGCAGTGTGAACTCTACAGAATCTGTTAATTCATTCATGTTCCTCATGCCATCTGATATGGTGCACTGGCAATACTTTTCCTAATGGGCAAGAGATTGGTACCACATTTGTGCTGGTGTGCTACAACTGTTTCTTTCTTGCAAACTCTCTGCAGAGTAGCAGCTGATAGCTCACAGACTGTCACTGTTCCAGGATTACCACTTTGAGCAGCACTGTATTATATCATGGTCAGCTTATGGAATGGGCATCTTCTTCCAACATTTGGGGAAAAGACAACACATCCTGGTACACTGTAACCATGAATCATTACTGCATTTTGTATGTTCTGGGAATCAAGGTCCAATAAGCTCAACATGTGTACTGCTGATAGATGTGCCCCCACCCTAACAGATCCAAAAGGCTTTACTAACTTAAGATATTTCCCTGAGCCTTGAGCTAGACTCCCTACATTCACACCCTAATGGAGTTTCTTGATGGAGATAATTGGATGTGAAAACCATCCCCAAAAACATTGTCCCAACATTGCTTGAACATAGATAGTTTTCAAAAGAGGGGAATGTTATGAGAAATGAATATGATGTGTATGATTTTCCCTATGACCCTATGCAGAGCAGCAGCAGGGGAAAATACCTCTCAGACCAGACATGGATATGAGCAAATCTCATCACATAAACACCCCTTTGAAACACAGATCAAAGCACCAAGATAGGAGTTGCTATCCGGGAAGACATTCACACTTCAAGGCAGGTTTATGATCCAGAATGTTTTTGTCAGTGTGTGGATGATGGGTGTTGCAGTGATGCTCTTTGGCACCCAGCAGAATCTCCAGGACAAGCTGGCTGCTGTGATCCACAGCCACTTTGTATTTCTTACCATCAACTGGCTCAGCTTCCCTTCTTCAGGATCCTGTCTTCCTCAGTCAAGAAGACACATTGTAAAGTCCAAAAGCATAGTTTATTAATACATATAAAAGAAAAATAAAATAGGTAAGTAAAATCCATTGTGATGAACTTGTTCAGCCATGAAAGATTACATCTTTAACAATCCCAAAAGCTTAGGATCTCAACTTGTTGTTGTTGAAACCACAGCCACACACACACACATCTTGAAACATAAACATTCTAGACAAAGGCTTCTCTAGGCCCTTCCCATACTCCACTTTTTAGGTGTTAACCTTATATTGATTGGATAATGCCTGTATGATATATATTAACCCAGCCTCTTGCTGTCCATCATCCACCACATGGCTATTTTCTCATGACCTAACGATGTTTACGTATTGTTATCAAGCCTTTCTCATAACAAACTCTGTGTCTATGAGTTGTACCTTTGGGAAAGTACATGTTTATGACTTCTTGGCCATCTGGTGTTAGATTCACTTTGTTTCTCTAGATGTTGTTCTCATGAGGAAAATTCCACACACACATCTCTGCATTTCACCTTTGACTGTATAACCCATCTATATTCTATCAGTTTTCACCTAACCAGAGCCATCAGAAAGAGAAAGGCCATTCTCACCTCTGAAGCCTGTCTATAGATCAAGTAATTTTAGTATGTAGATCTGACACAACTTTGAAGTGAACAACTCTCCACCTGGGGCTAGTTTTAGCCAATATAAGGACCACCAAATCCCTTTGTTAGGTCTGCTATGTTAAAATCTAGGGGGACACTTTGTCTTTCTGAATTTTGATATAGTTCCAACTCTTGAGCTGTTTTCCCTTTTCCCCTTCCACACAGCAGAGTCTACAGCATCTCAGAAGAACAGAGCAGCTTTGCTGAAGATAAATATCCCTGTTAGAAACCTCTTGTTTCCTGCCCAATGCTAACTTACTTTATTCCTGAGCTCTTGAGTGATTGTGTGAGTGTATGTTTGTCATAAGTGTGTGAGTACAATAAACCTAATTTAGTTGCCCTAAAATTTGTCTCTATTGGCCTAATATCTCCTTAGCCACCTTCATATAAAAAGGGATAAAATCCTGTTACTACATTTGAGCTAATTAATATTCCCCAAAGAAAAAGGTCATTAATAGTAATTCCTTCATCTGATTCTTCAACAAGACTGAACTCTCTCCCTCAGAGCCCAAACTAGGTATTGTAAGCATGCAGCTGTCACCAGAAACAACCACTGCACACAGAGAGTCAATGAACACTTTGGGACCTGACTATTATGGAAGGATCTCTTTCTGTGATGATCATGCCCTTGGACTCATGCCATACTTAGATAAGGTTGATTTTACTGAGGTTTGTAGGTGCCCTTTTCCATGGTTCCCCCTTCCCTTAGAAACAAAGGTAGAATGGCCTGCCCTGAGAGACAAGATGACTAACAATTATTCAGAGACATAGCTGTGTTAGTCTGGAAAATCAGAATGCATGGGGATCTTGTAATTACATCCCTCTGCATACTAGCTATGATTTAGGTGTTCTGCCAGATAGGAAAATATACTTTTCAACAGACATTCCTGGCCACTGGTTCTTAGTTCTTTACTGAACTCTGGATATCATGTTATCTGAGTTAATGTTCTTTGATGTGTTGTTTTGCACTGCAGAGCACTCTAATCTTTTATGATTAAAGGTGGTCATGTGGTAATTTAACAACCTGCATGTTAGGCTGTCCCTTCTTGATTCTACTTATGGCAGAATGAGGGTGTAAGTCTTGACCTTGCATTGGGAGAACCATAGATGAAGAGGGGACATGTTGTCTTTCCCTCACCACTCCCTTCTTCACCAAAGTCCCCAACTCCTGGTGTTGGATTTAAAAAAAAAAAGCTTAATTTGGCATACACTGCAATTCTCATTCCTCAATTAGACTGTGAGTTATCAAAAACTGCTGAGTTTTTCCATTCTACTTCAAAAGAATCCAGGAATTCAGGACAGCCATGGGGGAATACAGAACACTGTTACATGATATCATTTATTAAGCATTACCATGCATCACACCACAGAAGAAGATGAACAACTAAGGAGTTTTTCGTGCAGCTGAAAAATGTGACTTATCTTTCCTGGTTTGAATCCTCTTCCGGGATGCAGCCGAGTCCTATTATTCACATTTTGCCACCAATGCCACCAATGCCACCTCCCAGCTGCACCCTGCCCCAAACACAGCTAGAATCTGCCCTCAGCTGGCCAATTTACAAAGCAATGAGGCTTTAGTTAGAAAAGTTAGAATCATACAAGCCATTGTATTCCCTATTACTCTGTATGGATGTGAGAGCTGGACAGTTAAGAAAGATGATAAGAAGAAAATCAATTCATTTGAGATGTGGTGCTGGAGAAGAGTGCTGAAGATCCCATGGACAGCCAAAAGGACAAACAAGTGGATCCTAGAGCAGATCAAGCCAGAAATCTCTCTGGAAGCCAAGATGACCAAACTGAGGCTGTCATACTTTGGACACATCATGAGAAGGGAGGACTCATTGGAAAGTTGGAGGGGAGCAGGAAGAGAGGAAGGACACATGCCAGATAGATGGACTCTATTAAGCAGGCCATGGGTATGGGGTTGCAGGAATTAAGCAGAGCAGTGGAGGCCAAAGGGTCTTGGAGATGTCTCATCCATAGGGTCATCATGAGTCGATATCAATTCAAGGGCAGTTAACAAAACAACAACAAATCATGCATAATCGACTTTCCCTTATTTTCCAAATAGACATTTTAGGAAATAGAAACTAGGAAATGCAATTATTATTAGAATAAACTGAGGCAAAATTCAATCTGGTACAAATGAAAACCTATATTAAAATAAAAATATATCAATATTTAAATTTTATACAATATAGGGTATTTTTTTCAATACAAATAGAAGTGATTTCCAACTAACTGAACATATTAAAATTGATCTGACAACAAGCATACCAGTTTGTCCTTTCCTTTCAGTCTCATCAGAATTTAGAGTACATATTTAGCACATAGCACAGCATACATTTCCCCCTTCATTTAGAAGTTATTTAACTCTTCCTTTGTGTAGGAAGGAAGGCAAAAAAAAAAAAAAAAAGATTTCTGCCTGCAATCTTAGAGAACTACTGTCCAAAGGGTAGACAATAATGGCCTATGTATCCACATGGTTGGCTTGGTATAACGCAACATCCTGTGTTAAAAAGGCCTTTTTCTAACATTACTTTTCAAATCTCTCTGTTCTGCCCATGTCTCTTTGTACATACAGTTCTCTCTGCAATTCTGCAATTTTGTTTGCTACAAGTGACTTAATTTCCACTATACCCTGTAAAATGGAGGGGGGGGGGAGGGACAGTAGACTCTATATGATTTTTAATAGCTTCCTCATCTAGGACACAATTCCTCTTTGAGACACAGGCCCTTTCTGCAATATTTCATTTCACACTGTTGTATTGGCAGAGGAGCAGACAATAAAGCTTCATTTTTAGCACAGTTCCCTTCTCTGCACACATGTCTAAATCACAGCAGTGTTTCTAACAATGTATGACTGACAGTCATTCTTGAAAGACAATCTTTGATCCTTTCAGCCTTTTACTAATAAGCTCATTAGGCTAGGTGGGATGAAAATACTTTCTAGGATATAGCAATGAAGCACAGCAAATGCAATGCATGTTTGACCACTCAAACTTTCAAGAATCAATCTTTTTTCAATCTAATTTTGCCTGATTCTGCTGAATGTGTGCTGAAGGTTATTACTTATTTTTAAAAGGCTGGTGAACAAATACAAGTTTTCCAAATTAATGTTGGTCAAGGCAAAAAAAAAAGTATTTAAATGTGTTTTGTATTACAAAAAACAAACCAATGAGCATTTAGGAATTATAGGAAAAGGCCTTTCTGATCCAAGCTATTGCGTATTAACTTGCATTATAAAATTTTCTCATTGCTCATATTGGTTATGCACACCTAACAAGCTTATGTACAAATTTATCTGCCTGTTGGCACTAATTCTGTGCCACTTTTACAACAGGTCAGCCATCTTGTCCCCACATTAATCTGCTAAGAATGTCTTTTGCTAACTCAGACTTGTACACCAGCCACAGGCCTGTTTGAAATGGCAGAACCAAATCTCTGTTGAGTATGCTTTGCATATCATGAACATGGATTACCATATCACCAACATTTCATAGATGAAAACTGGGATACATGTGTCTGAGCAACATCAATGTAATCAAAAGGATGTGGCCAGGCAACAAGGAGCAAAAGTAATTCAAAGGAAAAAACACACAATATGATTATTTTAAGCAGAGAAACATGTAATTAATGCACTGAGTTTAGGAAAACCTGAAAAAAAGGAGGGTAGGGGGAAGAATGAGCCCATTGGGAAGGGCAAGACTGCTTCCTCCTATCCCTTCTGCTGTATTAAGTGCAAACAACTTTTGTACTTTGAACTCAGTTTGCAACAACAAATGGCCTTTACAGACAGCCAGAAATAATGCAGCTTGAGGCCACTTTAACTGCCGTGGCTTAATGCTAAGGAATCATGGGAACTTTAGTTTATTGTGGCACCAGAGCTCTATGACAGAGAAGACTCAATGTCCCAGGAAAAAAAAAAATACATTTCCCATGAATCCCTAGCACTCAGCCAGGACAGTTAAAGTGGCCTCATAGAAAGTCATATTCCCGAAGTTGTTCTGGTTAATAATAATAATAATAATTTTTATTTATATACCGCCCTATGGTGAACCAATCCGGGCGGTAAACATAATAAAATACAGTATACAATAGATACAATCTAAAACAACACCATTCCCCCCTCCCCCCTTAAAAAACTATTAAATCAGAGTCGATTTAAAAACAGAGTATGATTTAACCAAATATAAGTTAATTAAAAATTCATACAAACCAATAGCCCCTGCTAAAAGGAATTTAACAAGTGTTTATTAAAAAACACTTGATTGCTGATCTCAGGTCTCAAGACCGGTAGTTTAATCTGGAAAGGCCTGCCGGAAGAGATCCATCTTGATGGCCCTCTTAAAGCTATCCAAATATGTTAATTGACGGATCTCATCCGGCAGGCTGTTCCATAGTCTGAGAGCGACAACTGAGAAAGCCCTATTGGAGGTCCCCGCAAGCCTTGTTTTTTGAAGCTGCAGCAAGTTCCTCCTAGAGGATCGGAGAGTGCGGGGAGGATTATATGGGAGAAGGCGGTCTCTGATATAGCTTGGACCCAAGCCATTTAGGGCTTTAAAGGTAATAACCAACACCTTGTACTGAGCCTGGAAACCAATAGGCAGCCAGTGGAGGGACCTTAGAACCGGCGTAATGTGGTCCCTCCTAGATGTTCCTGATAGAAGCCTGGCTGCCATATTTTGGACCAACTGCAGTTTCCGAACCAGACACAAGGGTAGCCCCATGTAGAGTGCATTACAGAAGTCTAAACGTGAGGTTACCAGTGCGTGCACCACAGTTTCGAGATCCCTTACTTCCAGAAAAGGGCGCAGCTGGCGTATCAGCCGAAGCTGATAACAGGCGCTCCTGACCGTCGCATTAACCTGATTCGTCATCAGGAGCGACGAGTCAAGGAGCACCCCCAAGCTGCGAACACAGTCACTGGAGGAGAGTGTGACCCCATTCAGGACTGGAGGTTGCAACCTGATTCCTGGTTTCGAGGCCGCTACCGTGAGCACCTCCGTCTTGTCTGGATTCAACTTCAACCGGTTTTGCTCATCCAGCCCATTACCGCCTGAAAACAGTCATTGAGAGAAGAGATGCCATTGGAATTCGAGGCCGACAAATGAGACACGGAGAAATAGATTTGGGTGTCATCAGCGTACTGATAACACCCAGCACCATAGCTCCGTATTATCTCACCCAGCGGCTTCATATAGATGTTAAATAATGTTGGGGACAAAATAGCTCCTTGAGGGACCCCGCAAGTGAGTTCCCTTTTACTGGAACTACAGTCCCCGAGCAGCACCCTCTGGGACCGGCCTGAGAGGAAGGTCCGGAACCACTGCAAAGCAGTGCCTCCAATACCTAACCTTCTCAGGCGGCCAAAGAGGATGCTGAGGTCTATTGTATCGAAAGCCGCTGAGAGGTCTAAGAGCACCAACAGGGTCACACTACCCCTGTCGATGCTCAGACACAGATCGTCGGTCAAGGCAACCATGGCAGTCTCAACCCCAAAGCCAGTCCTGAAGCCGGTTTGAAATGGGTCTAGATAATCGGTTTCATCCAAGACTGCCTGGAGCTGAAGAGCAACTGCCCTCTCGATTACCTTGCTCAAAAATGGCAGCAATGACACCGGCCTATAATTTTTCATATCCAGGGGGTCCAGGGAAGGTTTTTTCAGAAGCGGCCTAACAGCCGCTTCCTTTAAACAAGATGGAACATGTCCTTCCCTGAAGGATGCATTGATGATATCCGTGAGGAGTCTCACCAATGCACCCCCCCCCTGGACGGCCAGCCATGATGGGCAAGGGTCGAGAGGGCAAGTTGTCTTCCTCACCTTACCAAGCAGCTTGTCCACGTCAAGCTGGTTATTGTGTCAAGCAGCATTTTGACAACTATGTTCTTATTTTTAAGTGTACCACTTCATATGTGTGTAACACTGCTTTTTCTATCCATATCATTCCCTGTTCCTCTGTTAAAAGATAGACAGACACTTGAGCATACATACATATAGAAGGGGAAAATAGATTTATTGGGTTTATATGTTACTATGAAAATATCAATTATGCACCTGGCAATAGAATGAAGCACAACTTGTTTTGGAATCCATTCATTTCCAAGACTTCTTTCTGTGATGGAAAATCATGTGTACTTTTGCAAAATGTGAACACCTGAAAATCTGTAGATTTGAAATATGAACAGAAACACTCTTTGGTTAATAAAAAAAAATTAAAAACAGGTACACTAGAGAAAATATACACAAAAATGCATACTGTAGAAGGAAATGCATGCCAAAATATGGTCAAATTCAATGTGGGAAGACCAGAGCTGATCTAGAGCTTCAATGAGATCAACATCCCAGTGAGGATTTGAGAAAGCAGTGAAACTGGATAATTCTCATTTCCCTAGACACATACAATGTCTTTCTGCAGCATGCTGTTTTCTTATAATTAAATAAATAACTGAATTTAAACAGTTTAATGGACTAAAATGATATTGAAACTCCTTGTGAAGAACATGCCAAGAAAACTCCATGATATGGCCCATAAGTCAGAAATGATTTGAAGGCACACAACAACAACAAAATGATATTAGACAGATAGTCCAAGGCACTGTGTTTTTTGTATAAAAATAGCTCTTCTGGCTGAAATTAACTTCTCAACATACACTCTTCCCCCAATTGTTCTTCTGTTCTTCTTCACAGAAAGAATGACCTGGTGTTCAAATTGCTGTCAGAGGGAGTGTGTGTCTAACCCTTTGCTCAGCTCTCCACAGTCATCTGTGGGGCTGTTTTCTGTCTAAATTATTATTGAGCAGCCACATTAAAAGGTTGAGGAGAAAGTGATTCTAATTCTGTGCAAAACCATTAGTAAAAATGTGTGAAGTGTTCAGGGAATCTGGATGCAGGCACTATCTCTGTGCAGTCATTACAGCCTGCCTCAAATTAATTGCTAGGGCAATATAACCTCCCTGGGTGTGTGCTTTTAACATTTTACAAAATCACTTCTGATAATTGAGTAATAAGGGCAGCAGATGGGAAGTGAGGGGATGTAACCTTTTCCCAACACAGCAGTTCACTTATCTCAAGCAAAGATTGTTCTTGCCAGGTGTATGGAAATGTTTATTGTGCTGCCTGTTTTCATCCTGTTGCAAGGTATAAAAGTGAGCTGTATTAATTGCTCTGTCAATTACTCATAACAAGTACCCTTCACTACAATGACAACCCACATTTTTATGACATCAGATATCATAGCTGGTTCCTCCAAATTCTCACTATGAGCTGGAGGAGACACTATCAATTCTCCCTGAACTGTGTAGACTGGTCTTCTTCAGGGATATATATATATATATATATAAAGCACAATTAAAAATGCTTGCAATAATGCCATTTATGAAGCAAAAAGGTATATGCTTTGGCCTCTTCTTCCATTGGACAGAAGTCAGGAACACCAATTCTAGACTGTAAAAAGAAAAGATCATGTTCAGCATGATAAAATGGAAATGGCAAGTAATAGGAAAATCACAAAGGAGGAGGAGAAGGAGATCAATGAACCAGAAATCATCTGTGATCAGCAAGTTTTTGTTCCATCTTACAAAAACTGAAAATAAGATATACCCTGATTTAATTCTCACCTGCAATGAGAGACAGCAAGAAGAAGGGATGTTATATCCATTGTCCCCTGGGCTGAAAGTTCTAGATCTCTATCTGCTGAAACTGATGGATCTGATATATCCTGCACATACAACTGGTGTACCAGTATAATTATATACCATGATCATTCAGGCAAATAGCCACCATTGTGTGCAACTGGAATGCCAGTCCCTTTGAACCGTAATACTCAATTCCTAATCTTTATGGCCTTGAAGATGGCATGTTTTAACCAAGGCTGTTTACTTTGACAGAGCTTAGAGGGACAAAGAGCAGAAATATATCCTTTACGAATTGTAAAGGTCTAAATCAAATTGTTAATCCCAAATAGAGTAGTCCTATTAAAGAACAAGATTCACAGAAGTCTTGACTTACCACTCAGCAGTAGATTCATTGGGCGTACACTAGTGGGTGTTTGGTTTCAGGTCTAAATGTCCCCCCCCCCCCCAAGCTTTTCATTGACAGTGATTCCCCTAAATGTTGATCACTTGTACATTTTCCCTTCTTCCTAGAGTGACACCAACCAGAGGTAAAACAGAGAACGTGATGGTGTCACAATACCAGGAGGCCAATAACATTTAGCTGCATGCTGATATAACTTACTAGAGACAAAAGCTGATAGAGAATGAAGGTAACATTTTCTAGACAGGTTACAAAAGATTCATCTACACTAAAGGAATAATGTAGTTTGACCTACTTTAGATGCTGTGGCTCAACCTGGGATGTGTAGTTTTACAAAGTCTTTAGCCTTCTCTGCCAAAGAGTGCTGTGCCTCACAAAACTACTAATTACCAGGATTCTGTATCCATAGATCAATAGTAATTAAAATGGTGTCAAACTACATAATTTCTACAGCAGGGCTAGGCAACCTTTCCCCTTTAAGGGCCGAGGGACTTCAGCTCCCAGAATCCCAGGAGCTATTGGCCAACATGGCTGAGGCTTCTGGAAGCTGAAGTCCCTCAGCCCTTAAAGGGGAAAGGTTGCCTACCCTGACCTAAAGCATTGATGCATCAATAGTTGTGACTAGGATCACATAGTGAACATGACACTACATAACCACTCAAATTTTGCTATGTTTTGACATCAGTGTGGGTATATATCATTCACTGGTGATGGGAATGGATTTGCATAGCCACAGTTCTTGTCCAATGGTCTCTCCCACATTTCAGAAAATCACTGTATGAGGGGAATAGATTTCATTCAGTACATAGGTTTTAGGCTTACTCTGAATGGCCTTAGTTTCAACAACTGTTTTTGGTTTCAGGGAAAACATCCAAGAAGCATTAAAAAGTGACTTTGTTTTATCACATAGTGCAAATACTTAATAATTACTTTTATTAAATATATGCTTCTTCCCAGAACAAAAGAAGAAAAGAATATATCTCCATCCTGTTAAAGTATGAGTCAGTGGTAGCCCAACCTTGAAATGAAAGGCTTCGTAATGAATGTCTGCCCACAAAAACTGAAAACGCAAGCATCTTTTAGAACTCTTTCTCTAATGTGCAATATGCTAGGGATAAATCTGAGCACTTCTTTTCTTTTCTTCTGAGGAAGAGGAGAGACTGAAGAGATTGCTGAAAAAAAGAAAGAAGGAAGGAAAGGGAATCATGCAACAAAGACCATGGACATAAAAGCAGTTGCTTCCTTCTGTCCCCATACAGCAATACTTACCTAGAGTATCTACTTCACGAGCAGACATTCTGCCTCAAAATTTATCCCTAAAAGAATTCCAAAGGGGAACTTTATAAACTAGAAATGGAATTCTGAATACTTCCAATTTTATTTCTGGGGATTTAGGAACACTGGACTGTGTTCATCCTGGATTGTGGAATCTGGCTTTTGGAATTCTAGAGATTGTAAAACTCTGCTTTAAAAGGTTACCTTGGCCTAATTCAGATACTGGATGCTATTCTTTCCTATTTGTTGGCCAGAAATTTGCATTAAATTGTATTTCTACCCTCAACATTTATCTTACTTCCATCTTTTCTTCTCTCTGTTAAGTTACATACCTTTCAGCTGTCCTGATTTGGCAAAGATAGTTCCTGTTAGTCCTCTGTCACCCCACTTTTCAGGGACTTTTAAAATGTCTCAGTTTTTCTCCCCTTCTCCCTCTTGCCTCTTTGTTCTCAGTTTACTTCAGTTGCTGCAAACTTAGTTAAAAGTGCAAAAGTGCACTCAATTAGCTCAGAAAGGGGGGGGGAGGAGAGTGTGGGTTGAATTTCTTTGTCTGTGAGTGCATAAAACTACAGCCATCTTGGCTTGTTCTTTGCCCCAATGATCTGAACTGCTCATTCCATTGGGACCTTGCCAGCAATAAATAAACCTATGCTTTCAATCTATTTTTGGTCCCCTGTTTCTGCATCAAGCTCTGCAAAGAACCATGGATCCTGGGAGTTAATTTGCAACAGTTGGTTTTTCCACTACAGTAGGAGGAAGAAGAGGAGGAGAAGGAGGAACAGGTGGCAGCAGCAGTCCCATGCCACCAGCTGCATAGCCACCCACCCACTGCCAGTGACAGCCGGGAGGGAGGGACGGAGGGACGGAGGGACGGAGAGGTGGGAGAAAGAGGAGGAGGGAGGAGGAGGAGGAAGGAGGAGGAGGAAGAGGAAGCAGTGGCAGCAGCTCCATGCCTCCAGATGCCCACCTGCTGCCGGTGAGAGGAGGAGGAGGTGGAGGTGGAGGTGGAGGTGGAGGAAGAAGTGGTGGCAGTGGTGGTGATCTCATGCCACCAGCCCCCCGCCCACTGGTGAGAACCGGGGAGGAGGAAGAAGAGGAAAAGGAAGAGGAGGAAGAAGCTGCCCCATGCCTCCAGCCACCAACCCACAGCAGGTGAGAGGAGGAGGAGAAGAAGTAAAAGGAGGTGAGGAAGAAAGGAAGGCATCCCTGCATGAGAGCTGGTGAAGAAATGGGGACAATGGGACTTGAGCATCCACAGATTTTGGTATCTGCAGGAGGTGGGTGGAACAGATCTCTCATGGATACCAAGGGCCCACTGTACTAGTGACAACACATGGGGGGGGAGGAAGATTGCAGTTCGCTATATCAAATAGACTGAACAGTACTGATATAAACTATACTGGTGCAATTCTTAACTGTGAAGACAATTGCTGCAGGTCCACCTGGACAGCAGTGCAGTTTTATTTGGTCCCATGGTTGCAAAGTTAGAGTATTGAAGTATTGAGCAGGAAGATTTTTCTTCTACCAACCTCAGTGGAACTTATATGTTATAGCAATAACAGTTCCTTGGAGGATATTGATACCACAAGATATCACAAGACTCTGAATTATGCAACATATAGGAAGTGCTCAATCCCTTGTTTCAGGAAAGATGCTTAAACTCTGTGTGGTTTTTGTTAGTTCATCTGTGTGATGGGTGAGGAAAATTTATGCCACCATGTTGGTCTCTTAGTGCCACTAAATGATGTTTTCTCTCTCCTTTGCGTGATGTGTCTTTGACATACACAACTGTTATTGAAGTAATGTTGTTGTGGATGGTGTGTTAGTGCTTATTGAAGATGTCACTTTTTTCTGGAATTAATGTTCTTTGAATTTGTAACTCACATTATGATTTTGTCTACATCAAAATTATATTATGCCAATGGTACTTTACCCATATGCTTTGTTGGTCATGTGCATCACAACATGTATCCATCCAAATGTTTACCAGTGTGGCTTCAGTGTTGTTTTTCTTTCCAATAAAGTGTCTCAATCTCTTTGGCTAGTCTAAACGCAGGCCCAGCTCCATCAGGCCTACCCTGCAGAAGAACACCCTCCCTCCATGCCATCTGACATCATCTGGCCTTGGAAGGAGTGAAAAGGCAGGCTCAGCTCCATCGGGCCTAGCCTGAAGAAGAAGTCCCTCCGTCCATGCTATCTGCCATGGTCCAGGCCTCAGAGGGAGAGAAGAACCACTGGACTTATTCTCTTTTCCCACCACCATTCCCTTCTCTTTTTGTGTCATGTCTTTTTAGATTGTAAGCCTGAGGGCAGGGAACCCTCTGATTAATTATCTGTAAGCCGCTCTGAGAGCCTTTGTGGCTGAAGAGTTGGGTATAAATATAGTAAATACATAAAATAAATTTCTCTTTTCCATTTCTATTTTTTTTTATTTTTTTATTTTTTTTAATTAAAAAAGCCGCCCGGATTGAATTACCAATGGGCGGGATATAAATAAATTTTATTATTATTATTATATTTAATTGTGACTGAATTAAAGATTAAAAGGTCTCTTCCAATTGGAAACTTTCCATTTTAATTTAAAACAACAACCAGAACAATTTAACGCTTAAATTGTGACTAAGGGCCTCGGCAGACGGCTTATTGAGCCGTCTTGGAGGCCCGGAAGAGGAGGAGCAGCCACACACGCGGCGCTCCTTCCTCTTCCTGAGGTTGCCCTCGATGCTGCCAGCCCTCCGCACGGCCGGCGCGCCGAGGGCAACCTCCCGCCGCAGCGTCCGGACACGCTGCGGTGGAAAAGACAGGGAAAGTGCACCCTACACGTTTAGGGCACACTTTCCCTGTCTTCTAAAAGGAGCGCCAATTTGGAGCTCCTTTTAGGGTCGCCGCAGGAGCACCACGGTGCGGAGGCTGCGGTCCCACGGCGCTCCAGACCAGGGCGTCCCCGACGCCCTGGTCTGCATCCCCCCTGAGTTTATTATTGGCCAAATAGTACGTGAACCTGAGCCATCTGTTTTGGGACAGAAGTTAGTATAAAAGGTTGTCAACATGAAAAATAATTCATAATGTATGCTCTATTTCAAGTGAAATAGTAAGTCCTATTTGAGATCAAGCTACCCACTCTGGCACTGTTGTCACCTGAAATGATTGAAGATAAAATATATTTTTCTTACTTTTTAAGCATGGAATCAATTTCAAGGGAGTATTCAGAGTCAGATAACAAAGACATTCTTTGTAATATCCACAAAAAAGCATGAACTTGCTGGGAGAGGGTGCTAAAGTGTTATTTATTTAATTGAGTGAATGCATAAAATATTTTTTCTGAGATTGATTAATTTGTTTGGCTTCATGTTCTTGCTGTGTGCCTTCAAGTGATTTCCAGTTTATGGCAACCTCAAGTGAACTGATGATGGTGTTTTCTGGGGCTGAGAGTGTGTGACAAGTAGGGAATAGAAACCAGATTGCCAGTGTCATGGATAACACCCATGGTACACAATGCAATTCCTAACTTCTTGCACTGGAAATATTTCTTCATAAATATTCCATTTTCATCCAAGTTCCATTTGTGATTTTTCTCAGTGACAGTATTTTCCACATGATACCATGCTGTGTGTACAAGCATGTTCCAGTATGGATGTATTCAGCAATCTTGAACAGGGGTCAGCAACCCTTCCTTACCTGGAGCCGGTCCCTTGCTGTGGGCCCTTCTGGCAGGCCGGGGGAGGGTAATGGTGGCATGCATATGACCCCCGCCGCCTGTGCGCACTGCCGCTACCACCTACGCGCATGTCACGCCGGCCATTTTGGTAAACAAAATGGCGGCCGCCACTCATGGCCACCATTCTGTTTTGCCAAAATGGCGGCCGCAATTCGTTTGTGCATGCGCAGTACTCCTGCGCATGAGCAAACGAGTTGCGACCGCCATTTTGGCAAACAAAATGGCAGCCACAACACACGCGACCACGCGGCGGCGATAACAGGCAGCGGCAGCAGGGGTCAGCGGGGGCTGGTAAACGGGGGTCCGCAGACCGGATGCGGCCCACGGGCCATAGGTTGCCGACCCCTGATCTTGAATGAAAGTGGATTTAACGTGTTGCAACTTTGCCCTCTACATACTCCTGTGATTAAGATTTCAAGGAGGCCATCCTCTCATTTTCAACCTATAGCAGATTGAGGTCCTTCTCTTCTCACCAACCTTTGTTCTCTTCTCCCTGGTTCCTTCCTCATATGGATTTTGATTCTGAGATTTACAGGAGTTCCACACCTGCCTGCTTGCCTGTAAGTCTTGGGATGCAGTGTATCCTTTGAATGCCTGAGAAGCACAGTGGGAGGGAAATGGAAGGGAGGGGAACAAAATAAAAGGCAAAGCAGAGCAATGAAGTTCCTGCTCAGCAGGATCAGGGGCTTCAAAAGGTTCATTTCTAAGGCAGTAAAGTCCTCTACTCTGACATGACTTGCTAATAAAAGAAAAGGGCTGCCGCTGCCCACTATGCACCTGCAGAGCTACACAGATATAAATAAACCAGTGGGCCCTTGTTATCTGCTGAGATTTGATTCCAGGAGCCCTCTTGGATACCAAAATCTGTGGATATTCAAGTCCCATTAAATACAATGGCTAGTAAAATGGTGTCCCTTATATAAAATGGCAAAATTAAAGTTTGCTTCTTTGAATGTGTGTGTGTGTGTATTCGAGCCATGGATGCTTCAATCCATAGCTAAAGAGTTCATAGATATAGAGGGCTGACTGTGCACAGTTTATTTTAAAACCTTCATCTCTACACAGCTGCAAAGTTGTGCCTGTAGTGACCAGACTAGCATTATCTTAAAATCAGCCTGAAATACCACCCTGACCTCCCATGTTTCACATAGTTGCAGCATTTTATTGTGGTTTGTGGCCTTTTGACACTGTACACCATAAATAACACTTATGTGACCTTCCAAATTCCTCCTCCCACAGTTAGAACATTATTTGTATGTGACACTATTTTCCCTAAATATAGTGGAGAGTGCCCTGAATTAATTCATGCATGCCTACATAGCACTAATTGTTCATGAAAAATATACTGACACAGACAAACAGGGCTCCAGTATAGAGCCCACCACAATGTCTTTGTATGAACTACCAGAAATCCCACCTTCTTCAGGCAGTTCTTGAAGGAACTACAAGCTATGAGTGCATTTTATTCTGAAGGGTTATGTAAAACCCCTCCAGCAATTCAGCAATGCATGCACACTGCAGAAATAATCCAGTTAGACACCTCTTTAACTGCCATTGTTCAAAGCTATGGGATTCTGGGATTTGTGATATATTCAGCCTTCCCTGTCAAAGAGCTATGGTGTCATGACAAACTGCAAATCCTGTGTTGTGGCTGCCATTGAGCCATGGCAGTTAATGTGGTGTCAAACTTTATTAATTCTGCAGTGTGACAGCAGCCTAAAAGAAGGTTACAGTTCAAAGATATAAATGAAAGAACTAATTTCAAGTAATGCTCTTAATCTTGCAGAGTTGTGCTTCATAAACTACCCTGTGTGTTTGGGGGGGGCGGGGGGGCCTTCTGCAAGCATTTTAGGATGAAGTAAAAAAAAAAAAAAGGGTGGGAGTGAGGGCGGAGCAGGCATCAGGCAAGGTCCTTTGATATGTGCAAGTCCCCTTCCAGTAGCAGAAGCAAAAAGTCACAGATGAAATGAAAAGATCAGAGGAGGATAAGAGCTTGCAGGGGAGGACTTAAAGAATATCATGCTGTTCCAGTTTCCCATGCTGGGCTTAGAGGAAAAGTGGTCAGCTCAGCATTTCTATTACACTGTGAAAGTTTAATAACTTGCAACTTTAACATGTGATGTTTCCAGTAATTTGCTCACATACTCAGTAACATAAGAAAAGGGCAAATAGAAGTTTAGAGCTGAATCTCTTTACATGCCATTTCGAAACAATAGGAGAAAGAATAAATTGCAGGCAGGCAGGGATGAAAAATTCCCCCTTAACAAATGAAAAAGAAAGAAACAGAGAGAAGCCTAACTGTAAAAAAATGTGACTTTGATGAAAATAGTGTATGTGAAATGATAAGCTCAGAAAGATTAGCAGAATGCAAAGCAATATTCTTTTCTTAACAAAGAATGCACCAGTTCTACACACTTCAAAATGTTGTTGTTGTTTTTTTTTAAAAAACTAGACATACTGTTATCACATCCATTTCTCATTGTTCAGGCACAGGACTTCTCTATCATGGGGATAATATTTTATGCTTTTAATTTTGTTTGTCAGTCAGCAAACAAGAAAGAGAACAGTTATCTTCAAAATGTGGATCTTGAAATACTTGATGCTCACTATCAAGATGACAAATGAGAGGAATTCCAGTGCCACTGTTTACAACCATAGGACGCCATTAGCAGATACCCATAAAACATTTTGGCCACAAAACCAGTCTGTTCCTGTACACCTGTTGGATTCCATTACAGTGAAACTCATCTGCTACCAAAGCACTAATCAAGTGCACCACAGGAGTTGAGAAAATGTGTTTCCATTATCTGCACCACATAAATGGCAAAGCTGCATGAATGGGAAGGAAGTGACTGTTAAGCAGGCAGCATCTGCTGCTTCCTTAAGCAACCACTAGTTGCCTGTCTGGCTGGAATCATTTTTATTTTTGCCAGCAATATTTACAGCCATTACTTAGGTGCAGTATTTGTATATTCCATTTCTGTCCCACTTTTCTGACACACACACACAACATTTTGGCCTCCAGCTAGCTAACAGTATTTCCCAACAGTCAGGAGAAAGAGACCAATGATGCATGCACCTACACTGTAGAAATAATGCAGTGTGATGTCATTATAATTGACATGGCTGCACCATACAGAATCCTGGGATTTGTAGCTTTGTGAGGCACAAGCACTCTTTGGCAGAGAAGACTAAAAACCTTGTAAAATCCCAGGATTCCATAGGCTGGAGCTACAGGGCTTAAAGGGGTGTTAAACTGCATTATTTCTACAGATGCACCCAATGTAATCTGCAGCAGGGCTGCCTATTGCAGTTTATGCTGGGCAAGAGTGTATCTACTTTCATTCAGTACACCAAGGGTGAGCAAGCCAGGCTCCAGAGATGAGCCAATAAATCTCATCCACTACCACCTGGCATGTTCTTAGAAAGTCTTTATATACTGACCTCCCACTCAAGCTCCAAAAGGAGAAAGCCAGTCAAGTCCAGACCCAAAAGTTATTCCCTTCCCCATACATGTGTCCCAGAAATCAAAGAGCAAGCCTGGAGAACCCGTTTTCAACAAAGAGACCTGTAGGTATTCATTGACAACTGACCAAAGACTCCCTTTCCTACATTAGCCTACCAACAAGTGATTGATATGAATTAAAAGCCAGCTGAACCAGTTAGAACTACAAATAACACAACCACTAACCAATGAGTATAATAAAGCCAATTCAACCAATTAATTTAAAATACTACCCAAAGCCAGTTGTCCAACTTGTACCATGGAGAGTCTATAAAGGGTAGGCAAAACACCCTCTCCTCTTTGAATGCCAACAAGGAAGCAAATTTGTACCTGTACCCTGAGGGAAAGTGGTTATACTAACCATCAGGAACAGTGGATTGGAAACGCAGGAGTTTATTGCATGTCATTTAAATTGACTTATGCCAGTCGCATTTAATTCTGAAGCTGGATTCTATTGCATGCATCAGGAACCAGGTGAGTGCAACCTGGCTGTATCCTGGACCCCAACTGCTCTTAGCTGGCATCTTTTCAAAATCAGCAGACTCCCAGTTTTGAAAAGATGCTGGCTAAGCATGGCTGATGTCCAGAATGCAGCCGGGTTGCACTTGCCTGGCTCCTGGTGCGTGCAATAGAATCCAGCTTCAGAATTAAATGTGACTGGGGTAAATCAATTTAAATGACATGCGATAAACTCTGCAACAAGGAAAAATGAGGATCTAACAATAAAAGTCAAATAAAAACAGCAACACATTTAATACATCAAAATATATTCTGAGTACAGTGGGTCCTTGGTATCAAGTGGAGTTTGTTTCCAGGACCCCTGTGTATACCAAAATCTGTGGGCACTCAAGTCCCATTAAATGCAATGGGATAGTAAAATGGTGCCCCTTATATCAAAAGGCAAAAACAAGGTTTGCTTTTTGGAATTTATATTTTTGGGGGAATATTTTCAAGGTGTGGATGCTTAAATCTGTCGATAATGAATTGGTGGATACAGAAGGCTGACTGTATATCCAAGTGCATATAGGCATCTGGTTTTCAAACTAATTGAACCAGGGATGATGATATATCCACCCACCCATTCCTAAAAGGTCAGTAATGTGTTGGGGTTTAGCTGGAACTAACTCACTTGAAATTAAATTTAATTCATGTCTATTTTGAGATAAAATTGGCTCCTGAGCTATAAAAATTCTAAATGGATTCTTAAAGGGCCTCCTAATCCAACAAAGTGCTGCAAAAGAAGATTAACAGAATTAGGATGTCTTTCCTATGTTTTAAAATCGGATGGGTGAATCAATCCACTTCTTGTTTATTTCAGTTTCACATGTGTTCTTTCACAGTTGTTCCTTCCTATTTCCATATTAATCTACAAATGTGAGGGAGGGAGGTGGTGGTGGGGATCTGCACAAAAAATTACATTTAAATACAATTTAAAACATAAAATTGAATATGTTTTCTAACAAATGCATGTTTCCAGACATTTGTGTGCCTTCAAGTCATTTCAGAGACAAATTTGAGAGCCAACATGCTGTAGTGTTGGACTAAGACTCTGTACACCAGTTTTGGATCCTGCTGGCCCAGAGAAACCCACTGGGTAACCTTGGATAAGTCACATTCTCACAGCCTCAGATGAACGAAAACTGCCCCCCAAACAAATTCTGCCAAGAAAACCCAATGATAGACTTCCCATGGGGTCACCATAAATCAGAAATTATTTGAAGGCACACAACAACAAAAGTGACTCTACCTTGAGTAAGTGCAATGATGGTAAGAGAAAGATGGAGAATTAGTGGTATAGGAGAAAGGGGAGAGAATGAAGGAAAGGGGAAGGAGAAGAGGATAAAGAAGGTTTTAGATAAATAGTAAGGAAAATGGAAATAAGAGATAGAAGGGGTAGAGGAAGGGTTTAAAGTTGAAGGATAAGGTGAAAGTGTGAGAAACTCAAAGACCATTAATACCAATAGTAGTTCTAAGACAAGTAATATAGATGAATGTTAGTAATGGGTGTGATGTTTTTATTTTGTTATGAGGATATGATTGTATGTACTTTATGAATTATGTCTGTGTTTTAATATGTCTTAAAATGATTTTTTAAAAAGTGACTCTACCATGGAGTTTTCTTGGTAGAATTTGTTCAGAGGAGGTTTGCTCTTGCCTTCCTTTGAGGCTGAGAATGTGTGACTTGTCCCAGGTTACCCAGTGGGTTTCCAGAGTTAAGTGGGAATTCAAACTCTAGTCTGCCAGTGTCCTAGTCCTACATTCAAACCACAACACCACACTAGTTCATGCCTTTTAATATTTTCTTTTTTGCATCAGAACTGTATTGTAACTGTCAGAAAAAGTATAAGACCCAAATAATAATAAAAGTGATGCACATATCAATCTGGGAGGTGGGCAAAGTGGGACATTTTGTATCAGAATCAGAAAGATCTAAATCCACAAGCCTCCCTTTTTTGGAAGTACCTCTGTACATCAGGACTCATCTTTATAGGCCTAGAAGTATATAGGGAAAGCAGATTACAGAGAAAGTGAGAGAAAGTGAATGAGTGACGTAGAATGCTTCTGATATATTCCTTATCTGATGCCTCACCTCTGGCAACTTTTTAAAATAGCTGAATGATTTGAGACCGGATTTCCCCCTCTAGTCTTAGAAGAACTATTCATCTTATTGGAATCTTCAATAAGTTCTGAAGCAGAGAACCAATGATTTTTTTCACCTCAATTACATTGTATTTAATCCTATTTTCACATTATTTCATTGGACAAGCATTACAATTAGCTGAAGCAATGGTGTTTAAAAGCCAACAGAAAAATATGGAGGTTGTCTGGCTTAACACATGAACCCACATGGGCACCAAGATCTACTGGTATAAATATGAGTAATTACTGGACTTTTACTCCAAGTAGGAGTCACAAAATCATGCAATATTAAAAATGGAAGGGACCATAAGGGCCACCTAGTCCAACCCCCACCATCAAAGAACATGCAACTACACCAGTCCTGAAAGATATCCATCCAAACTCTGTTTAAAAGCCTTCAAAGAAGAAGAGTCCACCATCCTCCAAGGCAATCTAGTCCACTGTTGAACACCTTTTACAATAAAAAAAGGTCTTTCTAATGCTTAGTTAGAATCTCTCTGCTTTTAATTTGAATCCATTGATTTGTGTTCTGGGTTCTGGATCAGCAAAAGGACAACAGCAAAACATGCTTTCAGATATTTAAAGATAGCTATAATGTCACCTCTCAGAGAATTAACAATTGTATGTTTCCTCTGCACAATAATCTTAGGTGTAGTCTAAAATCTGCATGACACATGGTAGACTGTTACCTATGTAAGGGGTGAAGCATATGGGCAAAGTAAGTAAATCAGCTTCCAGCTGCTTTCAAGGGAGGGAGTTTAGATAATGCATGAGATGAAAGCATGTAGAAAATGGAATGAAACATGATCCAAGGCTGAAAACTGGAACCAAAAAAAAGCCCCACTACTCTAACTTAGCATGGAAAATGCATGTCTTTGTGCACACATATAAACAGCTTGGTACCAGCATGAAGAAGCAGCAAAGTGAAAGAATGAAAGTGTGACAACTGCATTGGATGTAATCACAACATACACAAGCCAGACAGTCCAACAGGGAGGCATGAGGTGAAGGGGAATGAAGGGGCATGTGTGTGTGTGGGGGGGGGGGGGGGGCTCCAGGTATTTGTGCTTTGACAATGTAACACTTGGCATATCGATGCACCAATGCACTGTATTGGCAATGCATTGCATGTGCAACTGTGTGGCTGATAAAAAGGGCAGCCATTCGATGGAATGGCATCTGGGAGGGATGTGGAAGGTTATTTGAGGTAGCAGGCAGTGTGTTTGTGTGATGGTGCACATGCATGGTGGGAACGTGATAAAAAATAATTATGACGCAGTGTGACTTGGCAGCCCATGGGTGTGGCCTGTGAGGACAGATGGGTTTTGACCCACTTTCGGTAAACACATCATTTTGTACCTATTTGGTTCATCTTAATGAAAGCATTGCCTGTCAGTTTTGGACTTTTGTTCATGGACCAGCAGAGTTTGTCTTATGTCTCCCTGTGTAAACCATTGTAAGTAAGAGGAAAGTAGCATATTCCCAGTGAAAGCTCTCTCTTTTGTTTGGAAGCACCACATTTGTAGCACCTGAAGTTATTAAGTAATAAGCCCATCAAGTAATTGCTACAATTTAAGGTGTTAAAAAGCTTCCTAAGTAAAGAATGAGGCTGTTAGAAACATTGTTTTTCCAGACAAGATAAAACCAGAAGTGTGGGATTCCACATACTGCCCTTTTTGCCTGTAGGAAATGTCCCTTGTTTATAACATGGCTGTATTTAAACTACACTTTCACACTTTCTCACACACCATCAAATAAAAAGGTATTGTAAATTTTATCGTAGTACTTCTGAACCTGACATTGCAATATGTAAGGCACCCTCATAGTTCTCCACTTTATATATTATTTTTATGGTGGGAATTAAAGTTTTTATGGTGCTATAATTTCTGACATTACCATCCATTCCTAGGAACTCAATGCTATCCCAGTTTTAGTGAATCCATCTGTAGGAGAAGAAGATTTTCTGAAGGTCATATGTTGACCTCAAAGTTGAAGAAAGGCAAATGAATTAGTTGATATCTTTAACTGAAAAAATTATATTACTTTGTGCATATATGACTTTGGATACCTTTGGATATTAAATTGAAATCTATGGTAAGCTTAAAGGAATATGGAGGTTTTTTTTTTTTTCAGGGGTGTAAACAGAGGATGAAATTAATTACAGACACTGTGACCACATGACTTCCAAATTTCAGAAACCTCCCCAACCCCTCACTGCTAATACACAATTCCTTCATGGATATCCTTTTAATGCTTGTGTACAGACTTGAGTTGTGACTGTTCCAGCACCATTTTTGAAAAGAAGAAATGATCACCCTTTTTCTGAGAAGTTGTGATGTATCCCTCTAGCAATTCTACTCTGTTTCACAGAAGCTGAAATAATAATATGCTCATTTCACCTGACCTTTGCAGCACTACTACCCTGGTGCAAGTAATGACATCTAATCCAATATATTTTGATAGGGCACTTACTTTGGTCAGTATTATCACACAGTATGGCATGTACAGCCACTTTGGGTCCCATTCTGGGACAAATACAGCATGTAAATAAAACAAAATAAAATGAATGTAGGAATAATGGAGAATAAAACTCCATAAAAGGAGTGTAATAGTGGGTCCTAATAAAAGCAGAACAGGTATCTAGACATTTTGGACACTCTAGAAAAAGCTACACTGCTACAACCAACTTGACTAAGGGCCAAAGTACACAGGCAAAATAAAGGTGTCAAGCCACGTTGAAAGAGGAGCATTTAGACAGCACACACCTCAAAAGTGGCTAGAAACTGGACCAAAGCCACTCTTCAGGGCTAAAAACCAATGGATCCAACAAAAAGAAGCTGGGATAGTCTAACTCACGACAAAAATACACATCTTTACTGCTCCATATAAATGCCCCAACACAAGAGCATGGCTGTGAAATGAAAGTGCAACAACTCCAATGGATGTAATTACAACATACACAAACCAGACAGTTCAACAGGAGGCATGGGATGAAGGGGGCATGTAGGGTGGGCCTCCATGATTGTGCTCTGCCAACATATCACTCACATACCTATGCCCTGTATGGGTGGAGCATCTCACGTTTGACTGTGTGGCTGATCAAAGTGGTGGCCATCCAATCGGATGGCATTTGAGCAGACATGGTAGGAACTTGGAGGTCACAGGTCATGCATTTGTGCAATAGTGCATATGTATGGTGGGGAGGAAACAAAAAAAAAATATGCAGCAGTGCAGCTTCACACCAAACTGCCTTGGGAGTGGGCCATGTGGGCATTGGGGTTTCAACATGCTTTGAAAAAAGCAGTATCCACCATTTTTTTCCTTCCCTGTCTGTTCTACTCCAAAGGCAACATACCATTCTTAACGTTTAAATGGCCCAAACTCAGTGTCACTCCAAGACAATTCCAAGAAGCAAAACGTTGTTGCTTTCGGTGGAAGCTACAATGTTTTCATGGTGGTCTTCCTTTTTTAATAAATTGGACTGACATTTTGTCTGTGTAATATTGGATTTGGGAAAATAGTAATTGGCCCATTGAAAGCGAAACTATGCTCTTCTTTTTGTCAGGAGAAAATATGGCAAGACAATTTTTTTTCAAAAAAAAAAAGAAAACAATGAAGAAATTGCTCTGGTCATTGCTGCAACATATAAGAGGAAAGTTTTGGCATGCCCTTCAAAAAGGGAGAAATGCCAAGAAATTCACTTGGAGGGCATTTTAAAGATTATTAGAAAATGGCTCTGTTTTACACTTTTTTGCTTGATTCATTCTCATCCCCAAAAACTTTGTACTCTTGCTTGATTCGTATTCATTTTAGCAAAGCTTTTTTCCCCTCTTTCATGTGAAATATCTATTGTGGTTGATAGTGAAGGGATCAAACTAATAAGCTATCCAATACAGGGGCTCTGCAGCAAAGCACCATCTTGGAGTCTAGGAAGGGGAGGAGCAGCCAGATGCCAGATGCACCAACCCCTTCCCGAGGACGTCATCAGAGCGTGCACCATTGCACATGGCGAGCGCTCTGATGACGTCCTCCCAGTGCAGCATTTTTACATGCTGTGCCAGAAGAGGTGCAAAAGAGCCGCGTGGCAGCTCTTCTGGCGCCCTTTCTGCGGCTTGGGAAAGTAGCACTTTTTGGTGCTCCTTTCCCAGTCGCCAAAAGGGTGGATTAGGGCTGAGGCATGGGGCAGCCTCAGCCCCAATCTTCCGCTTCTCAGGGTGGCCCACGGCTACCCATCTGCATCCCCCCATAGTTCATGAGGCTACCAAACATGGCAGGATTTTCTCAGTGGTAGCACCTCATTTATTAAACTCCCTTCTATTACAGATCTAATTGTCACATACACTCTGGTCTTTCAGATGCCAGTTTTAAAATGTATTTTTTCACATGCTTTCAGGGAGTAAGGGGGTGTTTTGTTAGTGTTCTGCTTGTTTGTGTCCTATGGTATTTTAGAAAGCATTTGTAATTTATGATTTTAAATATTTGTAATTTGTGGTTTCAACTGTTTTTCTGTAAACTGATAGTTGCCATGAAAAACTACAAATAAAGTTTAGGCAAAAATCAAGATTACAACAATAATGATATTTGTTTTCTTTAACTGAAAAACCTGCCTCAGCATTCTTCATTTCTTTAAGGTTTTTGTCTCTTTTACGTCTCACACATGATTAAAAAGTTGAAATAGTGACTTGCATAAAATCAGAATGAAGTGGAGCTGTGGGGCAAGGGAAAGACTTGTTTTAGAAATAGAAACTGGAGTGAGCTATTCATTAAAATCTCTTTAAAAGAAGAGAAACATATATTATTTCTTGGTTTAAACATCATTTTTAAAATAATTCATTGCTGAAAAGGTCTGCTCATTTTCCCCCAAGATAGTGATTCTTGCTGACTTATGACAATTATAATATAAATTTAATTCTTTGCCTATAAAATAATCTGCTTTCCAAAATTCAGTTTAACAATTTATGATTTTCACTTTCTATGATAGTACAGGATGAGTCTCCCTTATCCAAAATGTTTACAACCGGAATGTTTTGGATTTTAGATTTTTTGGATTTTGGAATACAGTATTCCAATAATGAGATATTTTGGAGATGGTACTCAAGTCTAAACATTAGGTTCATTTATGTTTCATATACACTTTCTACACATAGCCTGATGGCACTTTTATGCAATATTGTTAATAATTTTGTGCATGAAACAAAGTTTGTATACATTGAACCATCAGAAAGCAAAGGTGTAACTATTTTTAAAAAGTTTTGGTTTTAGAATATTTCTGATTTGGGAGGCCCAGATTAGGGAGACTCAGGGGGGAAGCAGACCAGGGCATCCAGGATGCCCTGGAACGGTGCGCCACGGGACAGCGGCATCTGCACCGCGGCGCACCAGCGGTGTCCCTGAAAGGAGTGCTAAATCGGCGCTCCTTTCAGAAGTCAGTGAAAGTGTGCCCTAAAAGCGTAGGGTGCACTTTCCCTGACTTTTCTGTCACAGCGTGTGCGGACGCTGCAGCGGGAGGTTGCCCTGGGAGCGCCGGCCATGTGGAGGGCCGGTAGCCCCGAGGGCAACCTCGGGAGGAGGAAGGGGCGCCGATCGTGCGGCTGCCCCTCCTCTTCCCTGCCTCGGAGACGACTTTATTAGTCGTCTGCCGAGGCCCTCAATCTGTATTCTGATTAAAGACATGCTCTTTGAAATGCCTTTAAAATTGCTGATCATGACTGAAAACCCAGAGTGGTTAATCACACACATAACTGCCTTTGGACAATTATTTTGATACCTTCCACACTTCTAGAGATGTCAGCAGTGGCAAAAGGCAATTACTCTGAGCTACTTATTCCTCAAGCAGCTAGGGTAAGAACAAGATTTTCAGAACAGGGCATTTTGAAGGAGTGGTTTGGACAATCCCTTGTCCATACCATTGGCAATTGTCCCAAAATGCCTGGGATCTGAGTTCCCCTATGAAGCAATCTCATAAAGGAATCAACAAGTTACAGCCAGTCACTTCTTTCTTCCCTTGACATGGCTGTTTCATCTTTTCATAACCACCACTGATGCCAGGAGCTTTTCTTCTTGATGCTCCCATTTTTTCCACAGTATTACTGGGTGTCAGAATAGGATCTGGGCCAACTGTTATAATCTCTTTCAAATCCATTATAACTAAGCTTTGTAAGATTGTGCTATAGTATTGGGTTATATATTTTTAAACTGTAACATTGCAGTACAGCTCAACCCAGTTGGATTGTTGGGACCCAAATGAAATATGGTGAATCGCAGCACAAGGAACTTTATAAAAAATAGTGTGTAGAGTGTGTTGGCTCTCCTCTGTGTCCTGAAGGTGTGCAGTGACCAAAACAAACAAAAACTAGGCCCAGAGGTGTCAACATTCAGCACTGTCTGAGGTGCATAATAATAATAATAATAATAATAATAATAATAATAATAATAAAATTTATTTATATTCCACCCTTTGGAAACCCAATCAGGGCGGCTCACAACCATAAAATCAAATACAATACCCCAAACCCAACGACCCCTCCCCCCCTTGATTCCCTAGCATTAAGAAGCACAACCCAGTATTCAGTATTTGGCAATAAAGTACTGACCAACCTGAAATAAGGCACAGACATACCCCCTCTGCAGACCAGGGCATCGGGGACGCACTGGTCCGGAGCGCCAGCGGAGCTCAGCCTCCACACCACGGCACTCCTCCGGCGACTCTAAAAGGAGCACCAAATTGGCTCTCCTTTTAGATGTCAGGGAAAGTGCGCCCTAAAAGCGGTGGGTGCACTTTCCCTGACTCAAACTCCGCGGCGCGTCCGGTCGCAGCGGCGTGAGGTCATCCCCGGAGCGCGGGCCATGTGGACGGCTGACGACTCTGAGGGTGACCTCAGGAAGCCGTCTGCCGAAGCCCATAGTTGACTTCTTCCAAAATCCTTGGAGGCTTTTATCTTCCTGTTGCAAAATATACACAAAGTATTTACAACAGAAGCTCTGATTTTTGTCAACTTACACTGTCTGCTACAATCCACTTCTCCAACACACTCTAGAAACTCTCCAACCCACCACACCAACTCCTCTCTTCAACCCACACATGTCCTGGGTTCCAGAGCCCTTATATACAGTGGTGATACCATTAGAGTTGACACCTGGTGTTTGTTAACATTTACAGCCATAGAAATTATTTTACCACTTCTAAAAGGGACATTTTACCCAACTACAGCTTGATTGGAAAGCATTAGTTTAATCCCCAGCACTTGTAATTAAAGAAACTTGAATGGAAGAACATGGAAATAACTCTGACTGAAACACTGGAAAGATGTTGTCAGTCAAGTCAGTAATTGTAGGCCAGTTGGACCAATGGTGTCTTAGTACAAGATGCTTGTCTGTGAACACATAATGTTCTCATGAGTCATAATATCCTTGAAACCATGGCAGTATAGATCATAACACTAAGCTATTTAAATATGTTTACACTTGAAACTTTTTATGTAGACATGCAGCTGGATCATTTATTTATATTAATCACAATGAAAGCAAAGTGAATGATAACAGAGCATTTCACATGTTAAAGGAAAAGATATGTACAATTGTACTACCAATGAAAACAACTCTGTAGAGGAAATGTCTGTCTTATTCTTTAGAGATGTGAGAAGAAAAATAAATGGAATGCATCAGCTCATTATTTTTATGTTTTATACCTGTAGTTTCCAGTTCTTCTTTCTAGGGACCACAGGAAGCTACAATACATAAGGCACTGGTCTCTGTTCTCTGGACCTGAAATGTGCCTGGAGCTGCCAATTAAAGTCAATAAGAATCTTTCCATTCATTTAGAAAAGTCTAGGGTCAGGAGACTTTTAATGTGCATAAAGCAGTTTGACCCATATCTTCCCCATAGGATCTTGTTATCCTAGCCCACAGACTTTTGCAATTGCATCATTACTAATTTGAAACTGTGAATCTGGTGACGTTTATTTCTATGGATCTGCTTCTGGTTCCCACCTTCTGTATGATCATCCAGAGACGTTAGTCTCCTGCCTGCTTGTTATGAGCACTTGCTATGATTATATGAATAAATTGTGAGGCTTTTAGCCATTGTGGCATTGAATAGATATGTTTTTGGGATTATGATGAACGGCTGGAACCTGCAAATCAGTCACACAATGCTAGATTCCTAATTTTATTTTTCTTATAGGTCAAGAAGAATTAGATCTGAATTAAGAAAACCAATAATAGTAAATAGTGACCCATGGTGTGACTAAGGGTGTAACCATACTGCAGAAATAAAGTAATTTGACACCAATTTAACTTACACAACCCGATCCTACAAAATCCTGGGATTTGTAGTTTGGTGAAGCACCAGCTCTCTCACAGGCCAGGCTGAATGCCTCGCCAAACTACAAATCACGGGATTCTGTAGGATAGAGTCATGACAGTTAATGTGTCAAACTGCTTTAATTGTGCAGTGTGGACACTTATTAAGGGACCTTTGCAGACTGCTAGAAATAGTGCAAATTGAGTCCACTTTAACTGCCCTGGCTAAATGCTAGGGAATCATGGGAATTGTATTTTTTTCCTGAGACATTGAGCCTTCTCTTTCAGAGAGCTCTGGTGCCACAATAAACTACAGTTCCCATGATTCCCTATCACTGAGTCAGGGCAGTTAAAGTGGACTCAATTTGCACTATTTCTGGCAGTCTGCAAAGGCCCATAGTCTTTATAACTCTTCGCCACAAGACCAGAGGTTTACTAAGGCTGAGATGAACTTGAAAATTGAAATTTTGGACACTGGAACAAGTGTGTGTGTGTGCGCGCATGTGCACGCACACACACACTGGGGAGCTAAATCCATAAAACACAGAAGTTCTGTTGGTCAGCAGAAAAGTCAACCTGAGATGAGAATTAAAGCCCATTCTGGATGGTTTCATTCTGCCTGAAAGATCATCTTAAGTGTGTTTTTGGACTCAGACTTATTCCTGGACAACCAGAAATGCTTTTGCCAAACTTTGGTTAGTGCACCAGCTATGCACCTTGCTTGGAAAAGTGGATTTGGCCGAAGAGAGTCTTGTCTTAATTACTTCCAATTAGCCCTGCATGGCGCTATCCTTGAAAAGTGAACAGATGATACAAAAGTGCAATGGCTCGCTAAAGTATCATGAGGTGTATATACCAGAGTCCAGATCTCACTGTCTTTCATCCAATTGCACAAGAATTGCAATTTGCTTCTCAACTCAGTTCAGTGACTTGGAAAGTTATTCCCACATGTAAAAATGAATAATTTCATCATATTTCTCATGCTCTATGGCATATATATTTTCCTGCACAAGGAATACTACACTTTGATATATTGTTGAAAAAATCATTTGCACAGAATTGCATGTGGTTTCCATTCACAGAAGTATGTTTTTGGGTATTTTGTGGGAAATATATTATTTTTGCGCAAAAATATTAATTTTGAGATTTAGTGGTATTTTGTTTCTTTGTTTTGCAGGAAAACACTTGCAGGAAAACTACACATATACTGGAATCCATGGATTTTCATAAATAAACTTATACAGATCCCCTCCTTTTTTTGTAACAGTTCTTATGGGAAGGAGGGAATTGTCAGAAGACTGGGTATGTGTGAAGTTATGCTTTTGAGATATGTTTTTTGTCTTTTGTCTTCTATGCTTTTATATGTGAAAACTAATAAAATTATATTTTTAATAAGCTTACGCAGATCACAAACACTTGTGCATTAATTTTTCTTACATGTCCCAAAGTGCAAAGAATCTTATAGTTAGTCTTCTTTGCTCCCTATTTCCATTGAGTAGGTGAATAAGAGCAATCCCTAGTTTTAACATACAGACTTCTAATTGACATAGGGCTAGGATATCTGAAGGACCATATCCTTCCATCTATTACTGCCTAGAATTTGGGATCTTCAGTAGAGTCTCGTTATATTTCCAGAACACTGGGAGAAAAGGTTGAATAAACAAATAGTGGCACCAATTCCTTACTCATTGCCAAGGGAAGTCAAAGTGGATTTATTCCTTCTGAACTTCTACATTTTATCTCAGCTAAAAGGTTGAGAAGCAATGCAGGCAGTCAAGACATCTTGTTTAGTATGCTCTTTGGTCACTAAAATCAAAATTGTTTTTGAGGACTGTTTTTTTAACTGTGTGGGGTTTTTAAATACTTTCTAAAAACATTTTATTATATTTTTTTTCAGAAAGTATTTTTAAACTACTGTATATCACATTTGGGGCCCACAAAATTTAACAAATGATAAACAAATACTTAAATATATAAATTAATAAAGTGATCCTGTAGTTCATTATGGTCCTAAACAGACCAGCAGTAAGAGTTGGCATTGGGGTGGAGTGGGGGTATGGTGACCACACGCTGGCCACCTCAACTCCACCCCCACACTGGCGTCATGTTGCCTACAGCAGTGATAGCAATGCTATCCCAGTTTTGCTGGCTAGCTGACAGATGTTCACTCTGAAACAGGCAGGTTTCCCCCATCCTGAACAAAAATCTGGATTTCAGTTATGGAAGGCTAAATCCAAATTAATGCTCAGAAATGGAGATTTCAAGATGGGTGTCAGCAATGTTTGCTTTTTAGTATTACCATGTTGCCATACACTTGATCATGTTGCTGTGAAAAATAAAGTGGAATAACCTTATGGCTTGAATCTAATTGTTAGTCCCAACAATTAGGTTTAAGTCCTTGAATCAATAACACATAAGTGTTACTATAAATTCCAAGTGAATCTGCTGTACTTGGGACTATCAATTGTATTTAACTATGTGTGTGCTGTGTGAGAGAGCCAACATGGTATAGTGTTTTAAGTGATGGACTATAACTCTGGAAATCTGGGTTTGATTCCCCAAAACACAGTCTCAGCCCCAGAAAATCCTGTGATAGGTTCACCTTAGGGTCACCATAAGTCAGAAATGACTTGAAGATAAACCACCACCACCACCACCACGATAACAACATGCTGTGTGCACTCCATAATCTAGGGCAATGATAATTAGGTTCTTACTTTATATGCTTCCCTGAAAATGTATTTATTAGGAATCTGCACATTCCTCATTTTCAGTTATTCTGACTATGGACAGATTACTCTGCAGATTCCATTTATTCTCAGTTTTTCCAATCTTATATATTCAATTCCATTATTGCACATAGTTTTTCACAGCTGTTTAGATAGTACTCTAGGTAAAAAAAGGGGTGTTGTTTTGTTTTTTGTTTTTTTACCTAGTGCATTTTTTTATGATGTTTTCCCTCAAACGCCTGCAAGCACTTCTCCTTTTGTATGGCTTTATTAATATGTGCATTTTTGTATACATCTTTCATGAATGTAAGTATTCTGCATGCATTATTATACAAAGAAGTTCATTGCAAAATTCTGAAATATGTAAGTACTATTTCAGTTTGTATAATGAATCCAGAAGTGATATCTTCATTCTTATAAAAACACAAATCAAACAATTACCCCCATAGATACTAGTAATTTCAGGATACCAGCCACCAATAATTTTTTGAATATCATATTACCTCCCAAAAATAGGTACAATACTATGCGAACAAGCTAAAAACATTAGCTAGCAATGCGTATATTAAAATTAATTTATTAACATTTATTCCCATGTACAGCTGTGCATATACATGTGTGTGTGTGGTATGTATTCTATAACTTTTCTTATCCCCCTTTTCCAACCCACCACCTTTTTCTGAAGGTTTATCCATTACATCAATCTCAATCTTTATTGAAATGAGTTTAGTGCCCTTTCTATGCACCACATGAATTTCATCCATCCAGATTCATTTTAGAATCAAGCAACAGGAAACTACAATTCAAAAAGGTGTGAACAAATATTGCAAGAGACCTTATAGTACAATCAATTTCAACCTAATGCATGTGAAATATTTTCTCATACCAATTGTCTCAGACTATTTGAAACAAAATACTGAACTTGCAGCTGATAAAGATTGCCTCAGCTACTGTTTTGTAATTTCTCATAGGAAAAGCCAATGCACTGCTGAGAAGTCCAGAGTGGCCAATAGTTGGTAAAAGTCTTCCCAAATTATATTTTAATAACACATTATCTTGGTAGGTTCAACTATATTTGACAGTAACCAAAACAACAACCACTTTTTCTTCTTTTTTTGCCATTATTTATTTATTAGTTGCAAGAAAAGGAAAGTTGACCAGACTTGTAGTAGTTGGTTATCAGGATTTCTTCTTTGTGCCAGGGTTTTAGTGAAGGCCTAACCTTGACAAGCCCTGAGCATTTTTCAGTACAAGGTTTTTATAGACAAGAGGTATGTGGATTTCATAACCTGGGCCTAGTTTCAATATGATGAAGCCTTTAGAAGGAGAGTGGCTATTAACCCACACGTATTTGGGATAAGTATCAGCCACAGCTTTCAATTCAGATAGTAACACATGACCAAGTAACCCAAAGAGTTAGGTCTGACAGTTCAACACATTGTATAAAATGTGATATCTTAGATCACAATTCACCAAAAGACAATTCAATCCCCACCTCTGGGAGGATTTGGAGTTCAGTGACATTGCAACTGGTGGCCAGGTCAATTTAAAGCTAAGGACGTTGTCACACGTGGGCCAGTTTTGTTGTTAAAAAGATAATAAAGTGGAAATGAAGCATCCCGAAAAGAAAGCGAAAATAGAGCTTAATTTCGCAAAAGCTTTTCACACGTAATTACAATAATAACGGAATTAAGTTAAAAGCAAAAAAAGACATTTTTAACTTTCATACACAAGTGAAAGGAACCCATACATGTACTGGAAATGGGTGTGTTTTGTGACAAGACTCCTCCTTTTCCAGGGCGGGTCCTGCATTTCCCAGGAGGAAATGTCAGACTGTCCTCCATTTGGGGTCATGTCCTCCTGCACAGGTCCTAGCCCCCTTCCAGTGGGGTTAGGACCTCTCAAGAGAGCAGAGGAGGAGGAGGAGGCTGGAAAGGCAAGGCAAACCAAGGCAAGGCAAGGGAGGGATTGGCATGGCTCACCCTCCCTTTTCTCTCTCTACTTTCCTGGCATTGGAGGCTGTCAGCTGCTGGGGAGATGAGCAAGGAGGGCAGGATCACAGGCAGAGCTGGCAGGGAAGGAGGAGGAGGAGGAGGAAAGGGAAGGAAGGAAGGGAGGGAGGGAGGGAGGGAGGGCTGGGTGTTCCCTAGGGAGAGCCTTGGATGATGCCCAGGAGAGGGGGAAACTGGAGGTATCTCCCATGTCCCCCCATAAGCCTTTCCCCTTTGTAGGACCTGCAGGGCAGAACGTCATGGTGAGATGGATCTCCAAGTTGCTCCACAAGCACATCCACCCACAGCTGCTGCGAGAGAAGCCTTCTTTCCCCTCCTTTTCCCTCCACCCCAAATGCCAAACTTCTCCTCTGTCCCAAACTTCCTTCTTCTGGGCTGCCTTCCCTTCCCTTCCCTGCATGGCACTGAGGAGGAGCCTGGGACTCTCCCTCCCTGGAGGCCCCTCCTCCTCCTCCTCCTCTTGGCCCTCCTCTAGGTTTTAAAAGAGAATTGTTTGTGCGTATTTGCTTTTCAGATTAAAGTAAATGCGCAATTACTGTAATTTCGCAAATGCATTTCCTCTAAACTCCCGAAATTAAAAAGATCTCGGATAATACCACTTTCTGTCCAGTTTCTGACCAGTTTCTGTGTGACGTCATGTGAAATCATAAGGCGCAAATTCGCTTTTTGTTTGGGATTTGTGTGGATTAACCGACAGATTTCCCCCATGTGATAACGTCCTAAGTGCTCAATCTGATGGGTGTGCACTGGTATGCACATTTCAAAATCTAAAATGAAGGAAACAATAATTGTTGTTATTGTGGTTGTTATTATTGTTAGCATCAGTATCAGCATCTTTTAAAATGTTTTTGAAAATAATAATAATAATAATAATAATAATAATAATAATTTATATATGCCGCCTCTCCCAATGGATCAAGGCGGGAGTTTAGCACCTTTTTCAAATACAGGCTGTGAAAGTCAACAGGTCTTTCATCTATTGCACCTTATCTGGGTTATTTTCTTTTAGTGGGATTCTGTGAGATTGGGCAATGTGGCAAGAATCAGATAGGCTGGGTTGCAGCTTCCCTTGGAATCCTGTTAGCTGAGAAAAAACAGGGGGAAGGGGGCTTGACACAGTTATTATTTGGGGATATGGAGATTCATTAAGTGGCACAATTGTGCCAGCTGACTGTTGAGAAGCATAGGGATTTAAGAGACAGAGTGTCAGAGTTTTTAGCTCAGGAAAATATTGTATTATGAGGATTAGTTAGTAGGTTGTCTCAACTTGAGGCCTTTACAGACTGCCAGAAATAGTGCAGCTTTAGGCCACTTTAACTGTCCTGGCTCAGTGCTAGGGAATCATTGGAATTGTATTTTTTTTCTGGGACATTGAGCCTTCTCTGTCAGAGTTCTGGTGCCACAATTAACTACAGTTCCCATGATTCTTTAGCACTGAGCCAGGATAGTTAAAGTGGCCTCAAGCTGCATTATTTTGTCAGTCTGTAAAGGCCCATAGTCTGTAAGGAGGTTTTTGGGGTTTTTTTGCCCTGGGTACAACCTTCTCCTTCTGTTTATTTTGTACAGCCTAGGAATCATGCATGGCATCAGGTCCTAGACAACTATATTTAGGTTTTCTTTTAGAAGGATGATGTATTGTTGGGAATCAAACATCACAAATGCTCAGACACTGCCAGATCCCTTGGTTTTGGTGAGTTTTAAAGAGCAGTGGTGTGCAGCAGTTATTATTCTGGATTTGACCTCTTTGTATTTATTCCCCATTTTGCTAGAAGTTTGAACATGGGCTGAAGACTTTAGTAACTCATTGGTTCATTTCCAGAACAATAATCTGGCCGCCATTCATGTGACTAGCTCCTTCACATACAAATCACCTAGGCTCGTGACAACTCATTTGACCATTTATTTTGCTCTGCTCAAAATTTAATATAGTGTGCTACATCCTTCACAATGAGAAAAGAAGAGCTGACACTGTATCTCATAAACAGCAACTCATCTGGATCAAGAAACTCAGCAAAGGTTAAAAACTATACTGCTAAACCATTGAACACTTGATGATGTGAAACTTCAAGGACAATAAATTTTACAGGAGTGACCAGTATCACCAGCGTCAGCAACATGACTCAAAACTACATGACATCATTTACAGGAAAAGGTATGGTATCCTGAAGGTTTACCTGTGAGTGAAAAGTTGTCTGGCCTTGACTTGATTAGTTTCTAGAGTTAGATTATCGATATAGTATCCTTATAAAGTATTCTTAACTGTCTATTGAATTAACCATGTCCAGCCATGGACAGGAGAAACAGCAGAATCAAAAAAAGTGATATTGAACGTGTCTTGCAGGGTAAGATAAAATGAAGGCCAAATCTTTCAGGAGGGCTGCTTCACCTCTCCTCATGTTTTGCATTTGAATATATTGTTGTTGTTGTCAACTGCTCTTGAGTCAGCCTCAACTCATGGCAGCCCCGTTGATGAGATCTCTCCAAGACCTGTCCTCCACTGATCTGTTCAGGTCCTACAGGCTTAAGTCTCGTGGCCTCTCTGATTGAGTCCAACCATATACCATTCAGTCTTCCTCTCTGTCTGCTGCCCTCCACCTTTCCTAGCATTATTGTCTTTTGTAATGACTCATGTTTTCTCATAAGTAAACAAAATGTGACAGCCTCAATTTATTCATCTTTGCTTCCAGGGGGCTGTGGAGAGCAGGTAAGATTATGCCAAGCTAGCAACAGCCAATCAGGAGTGAGCTGACGACAGTCAATAGAATTTTGGACTGTAGGTGATAAAGAATTCCATTGCTGACAGTTGGAGTCAGACTGAGTCTGGAAGTGTAACAGTCCAGGAGTGACGGACTGTGAAGGAAAAGTCCAATAGTGAGGGACTGAGGGCTTCTACAGACTGGCCCAGAGGGCTGGCCTGGAGGCAGAGATGGGGAGGAGCAGCTGCACACCAGGTGCCCCAACTCCACGTTGGCGGCGTCCTGATGCCGCATGCCATTACAGATGGAGTGTGGCATCAGGACGTCCTTCTGGCGCGTTTTGATGCGCTGCACCAGAAGGGGCATTAAAGAACCATGCGCCGGCTCTTAGGGCAGCCTTTTGCCGGCCCTGAAAGGACTGGCACTTTGCCTTTCTTTTCTGGGCCAGCAAAAGGGAGGATCAGAGTCGAGGTGTCCGGCAGTCTTGGCCCTGATACTCTGCTTCCCAGGGTGACCCAGGGCCGCCCATCTGCATCCTCCCATAGTTTGATACAGAACTCTAAGTGAGGGAGTTTCTGGGTTCAGTTAGCCTGAGGGCTAGTGTAGAAGTAAGGTAGGAAAGACCACAGTAAATAAGGGTGGTGTGAGGATCCTAAAAGAGAATATCTGGTGTTTTCTAAAGTTAAAGAATGTGTAACACAATCTAACAAAAACAAGTGAATGCAACATCATAACAAATTAAACATTGATAACCATCATTCAAATAAAGTTTTATTGTTATTTAATTACAAGCTGTCTGAACCTGGAATCATTATCCATGCAACTAATAAATATAGAAACCAAGTTTTGGGAGTAAACTCATAAATATAAATAAAAGTGGTCTGGTACATCACATATTGGGGCAGCGGTGGAATAGTAAAACCCATAGGGCTGCTATCTGAGGGGGGAAAAGTTAGGTGAAGGAGTGGCTCTTCACAAGGGCATTCAGGCTTGATCAGTTCAAAGACCCATTTGTTTATCTTCTTGGTCACCCACAATATTCTCAGCTCTCTTCTTCAGCATCACATCTCAGAAGAGTAATTTTTTTTTTTATTGGCTTTCTTCACTATCCAGCTCTCACATCCATACATGGTGTTGGGGAATGCAATAGCTTGGACAATCCTCACTTTAGTGTTCAGTTATATAATTCTTCTTTAGAATCTTGTCCATTTCTTTCATAAATGTCCTTTTCAATCCTGGCCTTCTTCTAATTTTTTGACTGGAATCTCTGTTCTGATTAATTCTTGATCCAAGATATGGGAATTCTTTAACTATTTCAATTTTCTCATTATCTAGAATGAATTCTTGTAGATCTTCCATGGTCATTATTTTTGTTTTCTTAATGTTCCACATTGAGCCTACCTTGGTACTTTCATCCTTGACCTTTTTCAGTACTTGCTCCAGGTCTTTGCTGCTTTCTGCTAGTAGTATTGTGTCATTTGCATATCTTACATTGTTAATGTTCTTTCCTCTGTTCCTCACCCCTCCTGCTTCTGAATTGAAGCCTGCTTGGTCTATGATATTTTCTGCATACAGGTTGAATAGATAGGTCACCCTTGCCTAACCCCTTTGCTAATCAGGAACCATTCTGTTTTCTGTTCTGACAGCAGCCATAAGATTTTTTGTACTTCAGGACTTTTTTTCCTATGGAAAATTCATTTGCACTAGAACATGTACTTTTTGTTACATAAAACATGATTTTTACACAGAAAAAAATATATCACATTTTCTGTGCAAAAAACCCCCCCAAAACTACCCACATTTATTTTTCTGGAAACCAATTTTCTTAAAAAATAAAAAAAGGACTGCAACCAAAGAGGTGAGTTTATATCCATGAATGCTCATGCAAAAATAAAAAAATAAAAATAAAAAATTCAAAAACTACATTACTCTTAAAGGTGCTGCTATATTCCTTTCCTTTTCTTCCTCTCTCCCCCTTTCTTATCCCTTTCTAAGTTGGAATATGGTTCACCTTTAGAATGAAGCAGACAGAGCAAGTTTGTGGTGTAATGGGTTGGCTCATTATACATATTTTCACTGCTCATAATAGGTTTTTCTATGAGTGTGCACCATTGACCCATACGTCTCACTCTCTAATTAATAATTACACTCTTTTGAACTGATGGCCAAATTTTGCACCTGCATTTGACCTCATAGAATATACATCAGATTAATTTTAGAATTTAATTAGGGTAACTTTTATTAGGCCAACTCAAAAGTCACAAAGATCCCTATGCATGTTTTCAAGTTGTTCAGAATTCTTCCTCAGGGAAAATGATGACAGTTATGATGATGGCGGGAGTGATGATGATTTAAAGCATTTATACTTCAAATATACTGAAAAGGTTCCCAGGTAGCTTACAAGATGGTAATGCAACAGTCCCTGAGATTAGATTCTAAATCTAAATAAGATAAATAAGATGCATGAGGGTACATCTACACTTTAGAAATAATGCATTTTGACACCACTTTTTTTAACTGCCATGGCTCCATCCTGCAGAATCTTGAGATTTGTAGTTTTGTGAGGCACCAGATCTCTTTGGCAGAGAAAGAGGCAGGCTAAAGATCTTCTAAAACTACAAATCCTGGGATAAAAAGAAATAGCAAGGAACATTTCAAGCAGCCTTCTGGAATAGTTGCTTCTAGTTAAGCAGTAGGGAAGAGGTGTATTCTATCACTGCTTGCTTTGTACTCATACTCAGATAGTAAAATGCCTTCTGAACCTTTTGTGTTAGCAAACAGCAGGACCTCCTATGATGTGCAGGACCTTCATCTTTTTGCTCATCAGTTGGTCAATGGCAGAAAAAGAGCCACTTTGCAGTGGAAGATTGACAGCACCTACACCCAGGAACAATGAATGCATATTTAGGTGGCAATGGCAGTGGCAGCTGGAAGCTGGAGGGAGATGCAGAAAGCAAAGGCAGAGAAAAGGGAAAAAGTGGAGAGGAAATGATGTTGATCCATGAAATCTGCATCTGGATGCAGTTTTAAGATAACTTCAAGTGCAGTAGCAGTGTTAGCTTGCTACAACAGAAACGACATAGAGTCCTTTGATGATGTAAAAAGTAACACATTTTATTTGTCTTAAGCCTTTGTGGATGACAGCCTGCCTCATAAAGGTCTTCAAATTTGTTTCTAAGAAGTGTTTTCCTAGCTTAAGATTGTTTCACCTTGAATTCTGCCATTTGAAGGTCCCTGGGGCCTACCGAGCACAGCAATAGCAGATAGGACCCAGCATTTGATTAATCCAATGTGATGAAGCCAGGGGTGTCAGCAGGCAGAGCCTAGCTCCATGACATCGCATGGGGGTGGGGTCAAAGGCAACTTAAGGTGACTCAACCCCCATGCCCTCCTTCAGCTCAGGCAGCATACGGACAGAGAGGGATACATTTAATTTTTCCCCTCTATGCTCCTTACCTTTTATTCTCCATTGCTAGGATGCTTCTAAGGCCTTTGGCAAGCTTTCTTTCCCCTCGCCACTCCCAAACCATATAGGCACTAAGGCCCTTGCCTGACACCCTTCCAGAGGCCCTGATCCAGCACACAGCTGCCAAGGCCCTTGCCCCGCGTCCTGCCAGCCAGCCTGCCTCACTACTCCTGAGCAGGCCTCCCTCCAGCCTTCTAGGCCTCAGTAGAGGCCTCAGGGCACCTGGCCACTCTCCAGAGGCTGAGAGCAGGTATGCAGGCTTCCCGCCAGCCTCTCCAATGCCTTATCGCAGCAGCAGGCCTCATCACACTGGCCTTCTAGGCCTCAGCAAGGCAACAGCCAGGTGCAGCTGCACAGAGCCATCCTCCCACTCCAACGCTGGCCTCGTACTGGCCTTGTAGGCCTCAGCGAGGCTGCAGAGTACCTGGCCACCCTCCCACTCCAACACAGCTCTTGTGCCACCCTTCTAGGCCTCGACGGAAGCTGTGGAGCACCCAGCTGCCTCCAGTGCAGGCCTTGTATTGGCAAGCCTTATAAACTTCACACAGGCTCATCTCAAGGCCCCCTCCAGCTTCCTCCCTCCCTTCCCAAGCCTTGAGGCCTTTGTGCAAGCCTCCAACAGCCAGGTGCAGCTGCATTGGCCGCTAGGCCTCCTCCACCCACCAACCTGGCTTCATAGGCTTCTGTAGGCCTTGTGGGGCTTGTGCATGCCTCTAGGCCCATTTGGGGGTTCCCACCAGCTTTCTCCCTCCCTTACCTATCTTTGAGGCCTTGGTGCAGGCCTCCAACAGCTAAGCATAGCTGTGTGGGCTTCCAGGTCTCCTCCACCTACCACCCCAGTACCCTTGGCCTCCTGCTGCTCTTCAAGCCTCTGCAGGCTTGTAGCCTACTGCTGGCCTCTAGGCCCATTTCAAGGCTCCCACTGGCTTCCTCTCACCTCCTCAAATGAGGCTTCAGTTCAGGCCTCCGGCTGTGGGGAACAGCTGAGTGGGCATCCAGGCCTCTTTCGCCTGCAGCTCCGGACCTCACACACACACACACCCTCCACGCCTCAGGTCATCACAAGCCTCTTAGGCTTTGGGTAGGACTCTCAGCCCTTTCATTGCAGGCAACCACTGTGGTCTCCTCTCTTTAGCAAGGGTACACAGGCCTTTCTTATAAGATCTTCAGCTAATCTTCCCTCTCCCTTCCTGGTCTGTCAGGCCCAAGTGGTAGCAGGCCCTTCAAGCTTATCCTGCAAGCCATCCTAACCTAAGGACACCCTGTGAAACAGCTGTAACCCTCCCTCCTACACATAGCACCTAAGAAGGGCAGTGGGATGGTTAAAGGCAAGGCACCCCCAGCAAGCCACCTGCTAAAAGGGCCCACACTCAATCGCCGGGCCACACAGATCCACACCAGGATCAGGATGGTGGTGAGGACATTCTTGCTAGGCTGGAGCTGCTGGAGAACCTGTGTACCTCCACTAGCCAGGAAGCGGGGAAGGCCCCCTGGAACTGCACTAAAGGACAGCAGCAAGGAGGGGAGAAAGGAGACTTCAACCAGCAGGTGGCAGCCCATTTTTGGATGCACTTGAAAGGTACCTGGGGGCAACACAGGCACCACCAGTGGAAGAACTGGCTGAGGAGCAGGATGAGGACACCACAGAAGAGGGATCAGAGCAAGGTACAGGAAGTGTGTTACTCCAAAATGGGTGGCCCTCAGTAGGTGCCCAGTCCAATTTTGAATTAGGCATGAGGGGCTGGCCGGGGTGGGGGGAATTGGGGTGGGCAAGCAATTAGGACAGGGGACAACGGGGCTGCCTTTGCAGGAAGAGGCTGGCAGAATCCTATGGGGTTTCCCCTAGCCCTGGCCAAATGCCCCCTTGCCCAATCCCACGGGCATTCCTCCTGCCCTGACACCCTTTCAGAGTCTGTAAAGGCCCTTAGTGACATAGTATATTTTTTCTAATACCATTTGGTGTTTGGGAGCTCACTACTTAACAATACAATCCAAATTCAAAAATATGCCAGCTCTTGGTAGTTAGCCAGCTCTTGGTAGTTAGGGATAGTCAGAATTTTCTTGTGCCAGCTGAACTGGCATGGCAGATTGTGAGGACAACTGCTCTGCTGGCTGAGATCAGCTGGTAGATCATCCAGAAAGGTGTAGCATGAGGAAAGATCAGATTAAAGTTAGATCAAACCTCCCCAACCCAAGGGGACACACAACCAAGCTAGCCCAAGGGCCAGGGCCAGGATAGTCTTAGTAACTTCCAACAGCCCTAGACTGAGATAGGTTTGGATTCTGCACAATGTCAGTTGGCCTGGTGTCACCTCAACTGTCCATCAACCCTATTGGTGTGTTAAGATTGTGAGCTAATCAGGGTTGGGGAATATGCTCAGAACAAACTGCTAAACAGATGTTGTTGACTGTGATACCCATCAGACTGAGACATCATAATCAGTGGTGAGGGGCGATGGAAATTGCAGTTCTGAATAGCATCTGAATTTTAGTTTTATAAATTCAGCATGGAGACTTTGGATTTGATTATCAAAAGTAGAAGAAAAATATCATATGAAATCTACCTTTTGTGAAATAAAATAGCCTACAGTATTATGCACATACAAACTACCCCCCCAAAATAATAATAATAATAATAATAATAATAATAATAATAATAATAATAATAATAATATCCAGGCCACAAACATTGAAGTCCTTGGATTTAATCCTCTCAATTTTAGTGGGTCTGAACTGGCTTGAATTCACCTCTAAATTTAACTGGGTGTTGAGTTTGGGTGATAGTATATTGTTGCTTCCTGTTTAGCATGAATTTCAAGAGACATAAAAGCAGCTAACACACAGCAGATGTTAGTAGGATTTTTCGTACTACTTAGAACATAATAAACATATGGAATAGCCTATCAGACACTATTGCTTAGGCAAAACACAAGGATCATTCAAGAAACAATTAGATGCCATTCTAACTAAATGGAATACTTAACATGGATGAGCCTTATGGGCCAATTGTCCTGATGGGAGTTAAAACGTTTTACACTCCTATATTCATTTGAATGTAAATATCACTTCAGGAACATCTTTGTTCTAGGGCTGGAAAAGAAATGGATTCATTTTCTTTTGCTTTCTTTTCCTCAGATTCTTTTTCACCGACATTGTTTATTAGCTTTTATGACGGCAAAGTATTCACAACCTGCTGTGAATTCCCACTGCCATGAACCTACACAAAAATTAAGTTCAGGGTGGGAAGCCAAGCAGTACCATCTTCAAGTTCATCTGAATCTACAAACATGAAACTGAAAGACTCCAGGCAAAATAGTGAAAATTGGAGAAATGTGTTATTTGTTGTAATGAATTTCCTGCAAAGGACTACTCTGGGCCTTTGCAGACTGCCAGAAACAGTGCAAATTGAGTCCACTTTTAGGGTTAGGATTAGTGCTAGGGAATCATGGGAACTGTCTTTTTTCTGAGACATTGAGCCTTCTCTGTCAGAGAGCTCTGGTGCCACAATAAAATACAGTTCCCATGATTCCCTAACCCTAACCCTAACCCTAAAAGTGGACTCAATTTGCACTATTTCTGGCAGCCTGCAGCCCCCCAGAGTCTAGTGAAGGGGATCCTAAAACTTCCTGAAGCTCTCCAACAAATATACCCCGGCCTCATTGTCAGGGTAAAGGTGGTGGAGGGCTTTGAACCTGTCTAGTTCAATTGGGCTGGGGCCCTTTAGGAGCCATGGAGGGGCCTGTGGCTCCTCTCTTGGCTGCCAGGTGATCCTTGCCTCTTCCCCCATTTTTCCCTTTTGGGAAGTTCTGAAAGAAATGTTTTTCTGAACAGATTGAACATTCAAGGCAGAACTTATGTGGCTGGTGTGTGCATGTTCCATGAACCTCAAACTCCCAACATAACTTTGACAGTGTATTTCCCCCTGCGTGACTCTTTCCAGCTGTGCTTGCCTGACCCTTTTGTACTATGTGCCCATTGTGCAATCATTCCTCTTGAATTGGACGTGCTGGGGTGATGACCTGCATCCAAAGCTGGGGGTATGCTTGGTTCCACCTTAGTGCTGGGTTCAAGGTCGCCCTCATCCTGAATGATTCATCATATTGGAGCCATGCTGGCCTTGGATAATTCACATATGACCTATGGATAAGGACCATGTATTGAATGAGTGCAAATGCTCTCCATGACTGGATCCTCACTATAACTCTTGCATAGATGAAAAAAACTTGAAGCCAATTCCTCCAGGTTCTCTCTGCCATGCATTATCTAACAGATTCCTTTTCCTTGTCATTCAACCTCTCCCAGTCCTTCTTCTCTATCTTCTGATACAACAAGGAAAAGACATCCACAAATTCCTCCTTTAAGATTTTATCCAAAGTGGCTGGGGACAGATGGTCCCCCAGTGACATTGCTACATCCCCTAAAGGAATAGAACCATAAGGTATTGCCCCATACATATTGCTCGCTTGTTGCTGGGTACTACATGAACCCCATCATGGGATGGCAGTGCATATGGCCATGTTGTGTTTGCCTGGGCTGGAAGAATGCCCATGGAATGTTCCCTTCAGCTTGAGGCCACTTTAACTGTCATGGCTCAGTGCTAAGAAATCATGGGAACTGTAGTTTATTGTGGCATCAGAGCTCTCTGACAGAGAAGGCTCAATGTTCCAGAAAAAAATACAATTCCCATGATTCCCTAGTAATAATAATAATAATAATAATAATAATAAATGTTATTTTTAACCCGCCCCTCTGCAAAGCAATCGAGGTGGTGTACAAATTAAAACATACAACAGTTAAAACAATTCTGTGTCCCCCCCCCCAATCCCTAACCCACCCACCCCATAAAAATCGAATTAAACCAGTAGAATAGTTAAAATCAGACAAAAACAATTCAATAACTTAAACCTAAACAAACAGTGGTGGCTGGGAGCAGTGTCCACCCAATTCTGTTAGGGCGGGAGAGTTATTCCGGGAAGGCCTGCCAGAAGAGATCCATCTTTAGCAGTCAAGAGTGCTAATAAGATGGATCTCCTCAGGCAGGCCATTCCATAATCTTGGAGCGGTGACAGAAAAGGCCCTCTGGGAGGTCTGTGACAGCTTAGTTTTCATATATAGTACTGAGCCAGGACAGTTAAAGTGACCTCAAGCTGCATTATTTCTGGCAGTCTGTAAAGGCTCTAAGTTTCAGCTATCATCCGTGCCCATCTATCACATGATATCCTTTGCTTTCATCCCTCACAACCAGTGGTCTCGCATCCTTATATTGCATTTGTGGACTATTTGAGTCCAAAGATGCAGTAGACATCCTACTCCACATCCTTGACAGGTGAATAATACTTAATATGTACAAACAGTGAGAACAGGGACACCATTCCTCCATTAGGTCTAAACTGTGAAGGATAGGATAACCTAATATTTATTAACTATATAACAGTGCTACATGAGCTTGATTCATATTTTAGTGTACCAAGAATGCAGTTATTGTGTAATAATTGTGTAATTGTGTATTTGCTTTCAATTCACCTGTTGACTTATGGCAACCCCATGAATTCCATAGGGTTTTCTTAGGAAAGGAAAACTCAGAAGTGGGTTTGCCAGTTCCTGGAGGGTGAAGGAGAGAGAATGGGAGTTAAACTGGTTCTCTTCCATGTTACCCAATGCCCACATATCAGAACCCTGGACAGTGAACCTGGAACCAGATTTAGATCTTCCTGCTTTACTTAAATTTATTTTACAGAACTTAAGCTGGGCCTAAGAGTTTAGTGAGCAAAAGTGTGACCATCTTTGAGATTACTTGTACCTTTATCTTCTTCCCATTCTCTACCTAAATTCTGAGACAAATAGAGTATGTTCTGAAGGGGGTAGCTGTGGTAAGGAATCATGTGCCTTAATGTTGTCTTATCTGGCTGCTTCCAATGGAATAATTCTACAGACTCTTGTTGTTGTAAACTGCACATTGCTATCTTGCTCTTCCGTTCTTTCCACTCATTAGAATACAGACTAAACATATTGATTGTCAATCAAAAACTTTTCATGCTCATGCATTGTTAACTATCACATGCTCCTACTGCACAGAAGTTATAAAACCTTTGCTGTTATCAATAATGTGGTCCCTCTTGCTAATGACAAGTTGTGGTGTGGCCTTGCATCTCTGTAGGTGGACCCCTTGATCAAAGATAAACCCTTGTTTGTAGGTTAATCCCTTCCTCGACTGGGTCAGGATCCACCCACAATACTGCATTCCTAAGGGAAACCTGGTGAGGTTCTGGGGTTCTAGAACTCAGCCAACATTTTTTCTTTGAAATATAGCCTATAACACCTGGTATTTGTTGACATTCTCCCATCCATGTACTAACCAGAGCTGACCCTACTTAGCTTCAAAGATCAGACATGATATGATAGTTATACATTATTTAGGCCCTTATTATTAAAGTGGGAATGCCCAATGGGAGGAGCCCTCCCCAAAGAGAGAGTCCTTGCTTAGAGGTCAAACACAGAGTTGTAGAGGATCAGTGTGGAGAGAAGGCAGAATTTTACCAGCTGTTGCAACAGCCAATAGAAAGCCAGCTGGTGACAGCCAATCAAATTGAAAGCTGGATATGAAAAATAGTCAGTTGGTGACTGTTGGAATCAGGTAGGGTCGAGCTTAGAGCTATGAGGGACAGTTACAGTGAGGGTTCTAGATAGAAACTGAATGATAAAATTCAGAAGTGGGGGACGTAATACCAATGAAGAACTCCAAGTGAGGGAGTAATAGTGAAGAGATATCTTGAGGGATATAGATAGCCATAGTGGCAGGTTTATTAATTAGGTTCAAGGAAAGTAATCCAGAAGAAGGACTGTGTGATGGTTCTGGGTAACAATAACACTTATTCTCTGAGGACAGTGGTGTACAGGAAACTGTCATTGTAGCAAAGTTGAAACTATGGGCCAATACAGACCAGTTGTTTGGGGTGGCAGAAAGTTGCCCCAGGGAGCAGCAGATTGGGGCCACAGCAACTGCACGCCGTGGCCCCAATCCTCCCTTTTGCCACCCCTAAAAGAGTAGCAAAAAGCGTGCGGCATCAGGACGGCGTTGGGGTGGGATTGGGGCTGGGGCAGCCGGCATGCGGCTGCTCTGCCCCAACTCCACCCCCAGGCCGGCCCTTTGGGCCAGTCTGCCAACAGCCCTTAGAAAGTAAAACTCTCAAGTGAAACAAGTAACATAAATACATGCAGTAACAAATGTCTTATTCACCGATAACTAAATATCTATTGTATGAAACATCCTCTAAATAAAGTTTTGTTATTGTTTTAGTGAAAACTTGTCTGCAGCTTAATTAAATATCCATGCCACTAACTATCAAAGTATTTTACAGCATAGTTAAAGTACACTTCTGATATTTAGACAAGAGAGAAGCAGTTTCTCAAATAGAGTGGAAGTCACAAAAAAAGTAAAGTGACTTAAGTGAGGTAAATAATAAGAAAGAGTGTCACAATCAGTAAGCCATGCTTTATTATATGTGCATGCAGATAGAGCTTGCAGTGTCCAGCTACAAAGCGGAAGCAGTTACAAGCTCCTAATATAGCCACACATGGAACTTTCCAGAACATTCCAGCAGAACTTTCTAGTAGCTGTCAATCACAAAATAACTACATTAAAGGCAAGCAGACCTATAAGTCTGCCCAACAACATCTGTAACATTAGTTTATGCTTACATATATTGCACCATTTTTCAGAAATATTCAACCAGCTGTAATCCTTTCTGGCCTATGGAGAAAACATATTGCCTTTGATAAGCAATGGGAGTAGAGCTGCAATGTGATTTGCTATTTCTAAAGTTTTAAAGTTTTCGACCATGTTCTCACCCCTGATTCTACTCTGATAGGAAAGGGAAAGAGCTGGCATCAGTGGTAGCAGCATAAGACCCATTTAAGTTATAAAACAAAGACAAAAAAAGCTCTTTATTGTTGTTATTTATTTTATGTCAAATTAACCTGAACTTATGGTGCCTCTATTAGTGAGACCTCCAAGAGCCCTGATAATCAACTGCTTTGCTTAGCAGTTACCATGAAAACCCTATGATGAGATAATTCTAAATGAAGGATCTCTTTATAAATGCCTAATATTAGATCTGAGTGAGAGCCAGCATTGTATAGTGATTTGAGCACTGTGACTCTGGAGACCAGGGTTTAAATGCCTGCTTGGCCATGGGAACTTACTAGAGGCCAGTCTGAAGGCAGAGCTGGGGTGTGGCAGCCACACACCGGTCACCCCAACCCCACGCCGACACTGTCCTGACACTCCATGCCATTATGCATGTTGTGCAGCATCAGGACACCCTTCCGGCACAGCATTCAAACACACTGAACTGAAAAGGGTGCTGAAGAGCCGTGCGCTGGCTCTTAGGGCGGCCTTTTGCTGCCCCTAAAAGGAGCAGTATTTTGCCGCTCTTTTCGGGGCTGCAAAAGGGAGGATCAAGGCTGTATCATGGGGTTGCCATGGCCCCTATCCGCTGCTTCCCAGGGTAGCTAAGAGCCACCCCTCTGCAGTCCCCCTATGTGGCCTTAGATGACAAAGGCAAACCTCTTCTGAACCAATCTTGCCATGAAAATCCTGTGATAGGTTTGCCTTAGGGCTGCCATAGGTTGGAAATGACTTGAAGGCACACAAGAATGTTAGATTTGAACAGGGATAAAACTAAAGCTCTACAGTTAAATCTTAGAAGCCTATCACACCACTAAAAAAAAGTCTTACCTTTCCTGAATTGAATTCTAATTTGGGCTGCATCTTGGTTACTATCACATGGATTTTGCCACCATATCTACCAGCGGAATACAGCCCAGATGCAGCCCAGGTCCCAGGAGTGCTCAGCAAGCCTCTTTTCAAAGTTTGGAGTTTTCCAACTTTGAAAAGTGGCTGCCGAAGCACTCCTGGGACCCAGGCTGCATCCGGGCTGTATTCTGCTGGTAGATATGGTGGCAAAATCCATGTGATAATAACTGGATGCAGCCCAAATTAGAATTCAGTTCTGGAGAGGTAAGACACTTTTTAGCGATGTAATAAACTCCTTAAATAGAGCAGATGGTACCCCTCATCTGGGCTCACATTTTTTTAAACAGAATACTCAACAAAACATCAAAAATTGTATAGCAACTCCATTACGATTCTGATTGCCTGCATATAATGGGGAAACAATGGTTTATCAATGCTAGAATCTCAGATCTGAAAGATTTCATACTCACCAGATCTGTGGAATTAATCAACAATACAGCTGCACAGAGAAATATGATTTTCAGCTTCTTGGCTGTAAAAACCAATCCTTGTAGCTCCAAATTAGCAGTTTTAGCAATCTGGGACTTGTTTTTTTTAAAAAAAATAAAATCCTGCCTTTCTCCCAGGACAGGACCTAAGGTGGCTCACAATATGAACTTAAACATAATATAGCTGAAATCACAGAATCACAGAATAATAGTTAGAAGAGACCACAAGGGGCATCCAGTCCTGCCCTCTGCCATGCAGGAACACATAATCAAAACAACCCTGACAGATGGCCATCCAGCCACTGTTTAAAAATCTCTAAAAAAAAGAGACTCCACCACATGCTGAGGCCAGCTTATTCCACTCAATCCAAATCCTAGATCAATCATAATCATAACAACCATCACATTAAAACAGCACTGAATTCAAAAAAGCATTTTAATTACAGTGGAACTTGGATAATTCGAACCCCAAGGGACCAGTAAAAAAATTTGAATTATCCAAAATTCGCATTATCCAAAAAATGGGATACTGTATTGCAAAATTTAAATACAGTACACATACGTTTTTACTCAAAGAGATTATAATAAAAGTGACAAGCTGTATATAAATCAATAATTATAGTAAGGAATTCAGAGCTTATACATAAATGGTTCATATTCTTTTGAATATACAGTACAGTATTAACTACACTAATAAATCAGAAGGTATAGATACGTTTTACATTTTCAATGTGTTTCAAAAAAGTCCGAAATCTTCGCTTGTTTTCTGTTGTTAAGTCTCTCCGTTTTAACAAAAGAATCAACTGCATTTAGAGACGTAAAAATATAATCACTCACGTTGTTTTTGCTTTCTAAAAACGTCTAAGCTGCTGAATATGTTTCACTGCTTCGGTAGCACTAATAATAGACATTTCTTCCGAAACTGATGCCTCCGTTTCAGATTTTTTCTTTGTCCCCTTTTCTACCTCTTTTATGGCCGCAATTTTCTCAGCCAAAGTCAAAGTCTTGTATGTCTGCTTTGATGATGACATCGTCAACCACCTCTCCTTCCTCCTCCTCCTGGCACTGGGGGAGTTGGGGCCTTGGGCTGCGGTGGTTTGGGACTCCACTGTGGCCTCTCCGCCTCTCCTTCCTCCTCCTCCTGGCGCTGGAAGGGGGGGGGGTTGCCTTGGAAAAACTTCAAATTATCCAATATATAATTCAAATTAACCATAATTTTTTAACATTGTTTTAATACAAGATTCTAGGGACCAGGGAAAATATTTGAATTAAAGAAAATTTCGAATTATAGAAGTTCGAATTCTCCATGTTCCACTTTATAACAGATGAGAAACATGGGCAACACCCATCCATATTAAAAGCCTCGTGCAACAACTATTTATTAGCATAAAGGGCAAAGTGTGGTGCATGGGCCACATGTGGCCCTTGGGACCCTGAATTGTGGTCCCTGAAACCCACAAAGCCTCAGACCTATTTTGGAACAATTTGTTTTTCCCAAAACATGCCTAAACCACAGCAGTTTGCTCCCTGTGACAACCCCCCCCCCAAACAAAAAACAAAACGACTTTCCTAAAACAAATAAGGAATTTTAAAAATTCTCTCAAATCAGCTAAAACATGTCAGTATACCCTGCCAAGCACATAGAGGGCAGAAAAACAACCTGCACTCCCTTTGCAGTTTCCCACCTCTGCCTTAAAGCCTGCCTTAATTTTAGTCTGCTTGCTAGTAGAAGGAAAGGAGAGAGAATGCCAACCTGGCCTCTTATGGGAAGAAGTTTCATAATTTAAGGGAAATGATTCAGAAGGCTCACTCCTTTGTCCTAATCAAATGTATCTGTGATCTTGGGAGAATGAAGAGAAAGCCTCTCATTGAAAAATTTCCAAACTTGGGAAGGTGCGTAACAGGAACCTCCCATATATAGCATTAGAAGAAACTACCAAGTTTGGTAGTATTTCACAGCACTTATTCTTGAGCATAGGATTGATTTTTACTGACTCAATGGGTGGGAAGAAAAAGCCTCCCCACTGTATATGTTGCAAGGTCAGTGTCAATTGTTCCATCACCTAAACAAAAAGAGAAACAGTGGTTGTTAATCATGTCCTTGGTGTCATACATAGTTAGCAGTAAACCAGGGACAGGAAATTTTCAACCTGCAGGCCAGCAGGCCACAAATTTTCCCCACCAAGAACACAATGTATTCAGCTGTTTTCGTTTATCAATGATCAGAAGTAGGAAGGTATTTATGTTTATAACTGAGTTATGATTTGCAAACAAGAAAGTTGTTGAATGAATCTCAACTGTGGTTTGCCAGCAGGAAACCAGCAGGATGGAATTGATCTGTGCCATTGCAAGCTAAAAAAAAAAAAAGGCTTTGTGGAACTGAGCTGGGCAGCAGGAACTTGTGTTTTTTTTTTTAATGCCCAAATTAAAATCAATATCCCCCAAATTTGTAATCCACTAAATTTTCAATCTGCCAAATTATTTCTTTTAATCATTCCATTCTTTCCAGCTCTCCATTCATACCTTTCTTCCACTCTTTCCAAATCTTCCCCCCTCCTCCTACTCTTCCTATCCTAATCTCTTACTCTACTCTCTTTTCCTTTCCTTTCCTTCCCTTTCTTCTCCTTCCCTTCCCTTAGCAGGAACTTGTTTTAAAAATTAAAATTATTATATGGAATATTTTTACAAACCTTTATGTGATGATTCAATTTTATTTGCTCCCCTATATCCCACCCTATATCTCACCCTCCCTCTTAACAACTATACATAGGGTAAATCCATATATCATTTCATGATCCATTTTCCATAATATGGGTAATAATCAAAATAACATTGGTTACTGTATGTTTTTATACCTTCCTTCTGCATCAATTTTCTCAATCAACATTTTCCATTTATTGGTCCAAGATTCTATTTTTATCTGACCAATATATTTCAATCTTCTTTTTTCTAAGAAAATCAAACAAAAAATGGCTATATATTTTTCAAAACTGAACTTACTCCACAATGATTTTTCCTTCCAACTCAAGGCAATATAAGTTGCTTTTAATATTTGCTTTACCACATACTCTTTATTCTTATTCAGCCCCAATTTTTTTAAACTATGATGTTATTTTCTTTACTGAGTAGTATCTCTTTCCCTAAAATCTTGCTTATTTCTTTATTAACTACGCTTCAAAATTTCTGAATGGACAATCCCACCATATATGGATGTATGATCCTTTTATACCACAACCATGCCATCAAGTTAAGTACAGACTGTCAGAAATAATGCAGCTTAAGGCCACTTTAACTGCCCTGGCTCAGTGCTAAGGAATCATGGGAACTGTAGTTTATTGTGGCACCAGAGCTCTCTGACAGAGAAGGCTCAATGTCTCAGAAAAAAATACAATTCCCATGATTCCCTAGCATTGAGCCAGGGCAGTTAAAGTAGCCTCAAGCTGCATTATTTCTGGCAGTCTGTAAAAGCATTGAGCTGAACTGTGCTTTGGGAGGAGGAAGCCAATGCATTGTCAGTTACATAAAAGAAATGGGCATGAAATTAACTTTTGTTTTGTATGCTTGGTGAGGAAATGCAGCATGGGCAGGAATTACACCTGGGCCTGCCCAGCTTGATTTGGGCTTGCCTCTGTTGTTAGCTCCTTCCCATGAGCTTAGCTCTACACACTGGTGTAATGTAGGTGGTATTTACCCTGTGGACAAAAAAAAAAAAACATTCCCTAGCCCTCTCTTAAATCATAGCAATGAAGACACACTGGTAGCTGCCTACTTTTGAGCTAGATATTCATGCTTTACTGATAGTATATCATACAGTACAGACAAATATAGCCTGGCTGAATATTGAAAAGGCACCAAATTCTATCTGATCTTGGATGCTAAACAGGGTCAGCTTTGGTTAGTACTTGAATCAAAGACCACCAACAAATACCAGGTGTCAGATCCAGAAGTTATGGATCTGTCATCATAAGGAATATGGGGGAATAGGAATAAATGATATGGTGAAATAGTGCTATGGGGGAATAAAGAGAATTCGAAAAGGGAGGGGGGTGATAATCCGAATGGAAGACAAATGCAGACCAGATGGGCAATGGCTAGAGAGAATGGCAGTTTATGGCTTTTTTTACTTCCTAAGGAAAGACTTTAATGCCCAGCAAGACAACACCTTCTTTCCTGTGATAGATGGATTGATACAGAAGATGGGGAAGTTGGAGGAAAAGCAGCAAGTTTAAAGAGACCTTTGATGTGGCTGAAAACACGTGGACTGTGGGCTGGGGAAAGGAGGGGCTGGGAGAAAAGTCTTAAAGGGTGGATGGTTTTGGAGAAAATCACATTTGACACTACTGGTGAACCTCTGTCTGGAAATCCAAATAAAGCTCTATTTAATCTACACTATTGTGCTGTCTTGGTTTCTAAGGTCTGGGTCCACTAAACATGACACCAGGTGCTGTAGGCTATATTTCAGAGGAAGGAACTGGCAAAACAGCCTTTGAGTATTCCTTTCCCAAGAAAACCCTGCAAAATTCATGGTGTCATCATAAGTCAATAGGTGATTTGAGGGCACTTATAGAGAGAGAGAGGGATGGATATATATATGTCAGGGATGATGGGAGTTGTAGCTCTTCACCTCTGGCTCTAACTCACCACCTTGTTATGCAGCAGAGCTGACCAGCTTTGATCAGTGGTTGATGCTTCTTTCCCAAGCAGCAGAGTTTCAGAGAATAGGCTGAAGACCCTGACAAACTCTCCAAGCCTTCTCACTCTTCTTCCTGAGATGTCTCCAAACCTCTCCAAGATTCTTCTGGTTCTTGTATCTTCCCTCAAGACACCAGACAACTCAGTAGTCTTATATAAAAGATCTACTTTATTCTACTATATATAAATACTATATGCCCTACAAATCACAATCTCTACTCCACCAAAATACTCCAAACTACTCCCACACTACACCACAATATGCATTGGCAAACATTGCACTTATAGCCATTGTTAGTCACCACCCACTAGTCAGTTTCCACCCAGTGGGCATGTACATTCATTTTGATTGGTTTATATAGATCATCCCATACTTAAGACCAACCCAAGTATTTCATCATTTTACCTTGACTACTTAATGAATCTCAGGTGTTTGCAATCTATAACAGGTGTTTTCAATATATACTCTATAACTTTGTCCTTGGCTCTCAAGGCTTCCAAATTACATTATCCTTTTCACCTGTGTAGCTTCATGATTGTTCCTGCTTAGTCACTGTGACTATCACATACATATTTTATTTCTATTACTGTATGTCCCATGTTGCATTTTCCTTAACAATCCCCTCCGAAATAAAATATTGTATGTGTCTTATAATGTAATTCCAACCATTTGTGTCAGTCTTTCATGTTTTTCCGCTGTCAATGCTTTTGTGAACAAATCTGCTATGTTGTGTTGTGTTTCTATATATCTCAATTCTATTTTACCTTTTGAACCATGTCTCGCACATTTTGATATCTTACTCCAACATATTTTGTTCTGCTCTTCAAACTTTCAGTTTCAGCCATTGCTATGCATGACTGTGAATCTTCCAGAATTTCTACTGGTATCTTGTAACTTTCATTTAAATCATTCAACAATTGCTCAACCCACTGTACCTCATTCACTATCTCATTTAAAGCTGCAAATTCTGCTTCAGTCGTACTTAACGCTACATTAGTTTGTTTTCTACTTCTCCAGACTATTGGACTTTCACTGTACTTAATTATCTTTCCTGTAACTGACTTCTTGTCTCCTAATTCTGATGCAAAAGAACTGTCCACATAACAATCTAAATCTGAACAATTGTTTCTAATTATCAATTTCTTATCTAACGTTCCTTTCAAATATCTTAATAAGTGTTTTACTGCTGTCCAGTCTTCAATTTTTGGATCATTAACCCTTCTGGACAATACATTTACAGCATATGAAATGTCTGGTGTGGTGTGGCAAGATATGAATAGTAAAGATCCTATTATACTCCTGAATAAAGTCTTGTCTTCAAAATCTCTAGTTGTTTTTTCAGATACAAAACCAGTTGTCATTGGAGCTCTTACTATTTTAGCATTTTGTAATCCACACTTTTCAATCAAATTTTCAATTTTCTTTCTCTGACTTAACAAACAATGTCCTTTTTCTGTCCATTCAGCACTAATACCTAAATAAGACTTTAATAAACCTAGATCCTTTAAGACAAACTTTTCAGACAATTCTCTTTTTACTGATTCAATTTCCTGTTTTGACTTTGCTGCCACGCACAAATCATCTACATAAATTACTAACACTATGTCTCCTTTTGTATAGACACAAGCATCTGCAATGCTCCTTTTGTATCCTAGCTTAACTAACTCGTCATTAATGCACAAATTCCATGCTCTGGCACTTTGTTTTAATCCATACAATGCTTTTTTCAATTTATAAACTTTCTGACTACTATTTTCTTCAAAACCTTGTGGCTGCTCCATAAGTATCTCTTCATCTAAACTAGCATTCAAGTAGGCTGTTTCAAAATCAAAATGTTCTACAACTAAATTTCTTTTTGCTGCTACAGCTAGAACCATTCTCAGACTTTCTGGCTTTGCAGTTGGAGAATATGTCTTATCATAGTTCTCATACTGCTGTTGTGCAAAACCCTTAGCTACTAACCTAGCTTTATACTTAATACTTCCATCTGGCATTTCTTTCTTTTTGTAGACCCACTTACAACCAATTACTTTCTTGTCCTTGGGTCTGTCAACAACTTCAAAAACATCTTTATTTACCAGACAACCAAACTCATCATCCATTGCATCAATCCATCTTTCCTGTTCTTCTCTAGACAAACTTTCCAACTCTTCAAAACTTTCAGGCTCTTCCACTGCTAAACAAGCTCTTGCATCTGTCACAACAAACCTATCTGGAGGCTTTCTAACTCTGTGACTACATCTGGGAATAAACTCTGCTGATCTGCCTCTTTCATCCTCACTTTCTGTACTGGAAGTTGTAGTTCTATGACTAAATCTCTTGTCTTCAGTCATTCTAGTAGTAATAGGTCTAGATTGTGTCTCATTATCAGAAGAGCTACCACTACTGCTAGTTGATGCTTCTGGCTTAACTGAAACCCCTCCATTTCCTGAAGTTGGTTCAATTTGTGTTTCTGGCTCATTTGAACTTCCTAACCTCAAGAAAACTTCTTTATTGGCATGCAGTTTGTCCCAACCAGCATGTCTCTCAAAATTTGCAGTCCTAGAATACTGCACTTCTTTTCCACCCAAATGAAACTTGTAGCTATTTCCTGAATAACCCAAAAACCTAAGCCTTTTACTTTTGGGTTCTCCTTTCTTCCTGAAACAAGCTGGTATGTAAACATAAGCAAATTGTCCAAAGACTCTCAAATACTTGTAATTTGGCACTCTCCCATACAATACCCTGTAGGGAATGTCTTCAATTTCTGAATGATACAGTCTGTTACTAATATGTGCTGCTGTCAAAGTTGCTTCCACCCAGAAACTATCTTTTACCTCTGCATCTGCCATCAAACAAGCAGTTATCCTTTTTATATCTTGTATTTTTTTCTCCGCTAAACCATCTTCGTTAGGACAAGTGGGATTAGTAGTTTCATGCCTTATTCCCACCTTTTGAAACCAATTAAACAATTGATTACTTAAAAATTCTCCTCCTCGGTCAGTAACAATGGTGCCTACTCTAATATCAAATTGTCTTTCCACCATTCTCACCCATGCTTTTAAACTTTGCCCAGCGTCAGATTTGTTTTTCAATAGTCTTACAAATGCAAACCTTGTAAACCTATCCACAATTACTAGGAAATATTTGCTTCCCCCTAAAGATAAACAATTAGCTTGGGCAACATCTGCATGTACAAACTGAAATGGTCTTTGAGCAATTCTTTTGGTTTTCTTGGCTACTGGAAAAGCTCTGACCTTTACCTGATTGCATACAGTACAATCTAAGTGATTTATGCATTCAGCAACTTTTAAATTTGGACACATACTGATTAACTTCTTTAAACATTTGAAACTAGCATGGCCAAATTTTCTGTGGAGTTCATGTATGCAGTCTTTGTGAATTGGACTATTGTCTATGTTATTAGCATTTTCTGTTAGGATTTTAATGGGATATAGAGTCAATGATTTTAAAATGTTGAAATGTAATGATGTGTGTCTGTATTTTTATATGCTGTGTAAAAGATGTTTCTTTTCTATAAGGCCAGAGCCACATGTTATCGGTACCAGGTGTGAATCTAGTCCAAACAAGTGAAGCCAGCAAGGTTAAGCTTCATGAGAATGAGCTAATGTTTATGTTAAGAAAAATCAACATTCATTGTTTTGGGAATTGTAGTCACATGTTTTATTATGGTAATTTAAGGGTTGGACTAGAGACACATCATATATGTTTGACCAATCAGTCCGAAGAGACTACGCCCACGAAGGTGGAGCAAGGTGGGCTGAAACATGTGGATCTCGCAGCCATTTTTGTAATCTGTTTCTTTTTTGTCTGTTTTCTGAGATGTAAAGATCTCTGGTAGTTGCATTTAACTTTACAACTATGTAGTTGGTTAACCTGTTCCAGTTAGCCTTCTAAGGCTAAGCCATTTCTACTTTTATTGTTTTTTTTGGTCTTTTTTGCTGTCTTAAATAAAGAAGCTTTGCAGGAAGTTCCAGAAGCCTGTAATGGATTTTCTTTGGTGAATGTGACTAAGTTCCAGATGGAGGTTGAGTCATTCACCAGGCAGCCACCACCCATCCATACAATTTCATTTCAACAAGTGGCAGCAGAGGATGGTTTCCTTGGCGACAGATCTTCTCGGAGGGCATCAACAGCCAGAGAATGAACTGCCATTGACCTCTGAAAAGCCTGGAGAAGTATTTTCCCTTCCAGCTGGGATCAGCGGATGGAAGTAGGAAGAATCTCCTGCAAGCTGGTGGAGTAAGTAAATAAAAAACCCCTGATTAAAAGGCAAAGTTCCTAAAGGGCAGTCTGCCTTGTTCTTGAAAAGCAGCCATTTAGCTTGATTGGGCTGTGAAAGCTGCATTTCTAAAGAGACTGTGTCCTGGAGGGAAAGCCTAAGAAGGGAGGGGGAGAAGACAAAGTTCCGGACAAGGAACTGGACTGTTTAACAGGCATATTAATTAAGAAATGGAGCACCAGAAATTTGACAAATTAAATGCCGAGAATTATGGGACTTAGAGTGTTTATGCAAAAGCATTATTGGTGAGAGAAAACCTTTGGAGCGTGGTGGAGAATGGGATTCCTCAGGCCCCTACTCAGGAGGAGGAACGGCAAAATAACAGGGCAATCGCCACCTTACATTTATTACTGTCTGAGGGCCAGCTAAATTATGTGAAAAATATTACCTCAGCAAAACAAATATGGGAAACTCTTTTGAGAATACACCAGTCCACTTCAGATCTTTCGAAAATGATTTGGGCGAAGCGTCTTTTTGCTTGCAAAATGGCTGAAAAGCAGTCTGCGATTTCTCATTTAGACAGAATGAGAGACTTGTTTGGCCAGGTAGAAGCCAGAGGTGTCGTGTTAGATGAAAACCTCAAAGTTTATATACTATTAGGATCTTTGAATGAGAGCTTTGATAACATAATGTTGGGACTGCAAACGCCTGGAGTTCAAATCACCATGGAAATGATTTGTAGTAGAGTTTTGGAGGAAGAGGAACGGAGGAGATTTGAGGCTGAGCAAAAGAAAGGACAGAGTGCCGTCACCGCTAAGCCAGCCCAAAGTTCTAATGGCAATTTTAAAGACTCTCAAGTTGATAAAGCCGCTTTGGCTAAAATTTGTTATTATTGCAAGAAAAAAGGACATATTAAAAAAGACTGTAGAAAGTTTGCTGCTGACTGCAAGAAAAGGCGGCCGACAGCGCCATCTGGTGACAAAAGGCAGGATAGCGCTCACCAGGGATTTGCAGTGACTACAGTGCAAAAAAGCTGTGACTCTGTGACTCTTGTTCAATCTGAAACCACGTGGTTAGTTGATTCTGGAGCAACAAGCAATATGTGCAATAAAGAGGAACTGTTCCAGAGTAAGAAACCAGCAGGTGTTTCTACTGTAGCTCTAGCAGATGGGGCAGCCCAGAAGATCAAGGAAATGGGGACTGTTTGCATTCCTGGGTTTGGTAAAAATTTTGAAAATGTATTGTATGTACCTAATTTACAAAACTGTTTAGTTAGTGTGTCTGCTTTGACAACAGATGGGTACAAAGTCAATTTTGAAGGGAATGAATGTTTAATTTCTAAAGATGGGCAGATGTGTGCAAAAGCAATAAAAAAGGACAAACTGTATTACCTGATAGAAAAAGAGGGGTGTGCGCTTGCACAAAACCAACCTTTGCATACAGATTGCATTCATTATTACCACAGGGTGATGGGACATGTGGGTTTTAAAAATCTTATGAGATTGCAGAAAGTTTGTCCTGAACTTAAAATGTCTCCATGCACAAACCATCTGGAATGTTCAGTTTGCAGCAAGATTAAGCTGACGGCTTATCCTGTGGCAAAACGAACTAAGTTAAAGGTCTCAAGACCATTTGAGCAAATCCATGCAGATCTAGCAGGGCCTTCTAGTATTTTGACTGAGGGTGGCTGTAAATATTTCATGGTGATTGTTGATCGTTTCACAAGATTTTCTTATGTCATTTTGTTGAAAGAGAAAAGTGAAGCAGGGGATAGATTCAAAGAATGGGTGAACATGATTGAAAGGCAATTTGATTTCAAAGTGGGAACTCTGGTCACCGACAGGGGAGGGGAGTTCCTGGCTTCTCACTTGACCCATTGGTTAAGAAGAAAGGGAATCAGGCATCATAAAACTAACCCAAGTTGCGCTTCTGAAGACGGTTTAGCCGAGATTAAAATACGCTGGCTTAAACAGATGAAAGATTGTTTGATGCTTGATGCAAAGGCTCCTGAGAGGCTTTGGGGTGAGGCAATTCTCACAGCCAATTTCCTGTCAAATCGCACTTGAAATTCAGCTGTGAGGACTACTCCTTACCACATGCTTTTCAAAAGGCCACCAAATCTAAAGTACCTCAGAGTGTTTGGGCAATATGCAAATGTATACATTCCTACAGCTTTCAGGAGGAAAGGTCAGCCCAAATGGAGACGCCTGATGTTTGTGGGTTACACAGGTAACAGTTACAGATTTCACCTTGGGGGTGATCAGGTTCTTTTTTCAAGAAGCGCAAACTTTGAGAAACATTCAGGCTGGGAGCACATTCACTCAAACAAAGAGGTGTTTTACAGATTGGGACAGTCAGAAACACAAACACAAACACAACCACCTGTTAGAAATGGAGGGGCAATGAAACAGGAATCAGATTCAGGAGATGAAGGGCCAAGCACTTCAGAGAAGAAGACAAGCCCTCGCCCCACTACACCTAAAATGTCAAAAAAAAAAAGAAACACTCAGAGAGAGAGGCACATTCAAACACAGACACAGAGGATGAAGAGGGAAGGACAAAGACAATTGTACTTAGGAGAACTACAAGAGTTAGGAAGCCTCCAGATCGCTTTAAAGTGCAGGAATCTAGGGCTTGTGTTGTCGTGGTGGAAGAGCCAGAGACTTATCAGGAAGTATTAGAGTGTTGTGATGAGGAGAGAGAGAAATGGAAATCAGCAATAGAACAGGAATACAAGGCGTTAATAAACAAGAAAGTGTTTGAAATTATAGACAGACCAGCAGATCACAAAGTGATTGGTTGCAAATGGGTTTACAAGAGGAAGCTGATGCCGGATGGTAGTCAGAAATACAAGGCTAGGTTGGTAGCTAAGGGATTTGCACAACAAAGGTTTGAGAACTTTGACAAGACATTTTCTCCAACAGCAAAGCCTGAGAGCTTGAGATTAGTTTTGGCTTTGGCTGCAAGGAGGGGCCAGTTGGTGCATCATTTTGATTTTGAGACTGCATACTTGAATGCAGATCTTGAGGAAACTGTTTTCATGGAACAACCTTTAGGTTTTCAGAAGGATGGTGACAGAAAGGTATACAAATTAAAGAAGGCATTGTATGGTTTGAAGCAAAGTGCTAGAAGCTGGAATCTTTGCATTCATGAGGAGTTGGTGAAGCTAGGTTACAAACGCAGTATAGCTGATGCGTGTGTTTACACAAAGAGAGATGTGATCCTGGTGATTTATGTGGATGATGTGTGTATAGTAGCTAGTTCAAAACAAGGAATTCAGACAGTGAGAAAGGAGTTGTCGCAAAAATTCAATGTGAAAGATCTTGGAGTTTTGAGGTCTTATCTAGACATAGATGTTGAGTGGTGTGAAGATGGGAGTTGTTGTCTGAGTCAAAAGAAGAAAATCCAGAGTTTGATTGAAAAATGTGGATTGCAAGATGCAAAAACAGTAAAAAGCCCAATGTCAGTGGGTTATGTGAATTGTAAAGACACTAGGGAGTTTGAAGATGTGGAGATGTATAGGAGCTATATAGGGAGTCTTTTGTTCATTGCAGCAAATTCTAGGCCTGACATCTGTTTTTTCAGTAGCCATGTTGGAAAAAAAGGCAAGTTGTCCTACAGTGGAAGATTGGACAACAGTGAAGCATTTGTTGAGGTACCTAAAAGGTAGCTTAGATAGAAAATTGAAGTTACAAAACAGTCAAGCTGGTCTTGAGTGTTTTGTTGACAGTTCGTTTGCTTCTGAGCTACACGACAAAAAATCAGTGACAGGATTGTTGATCAAGTTTGGAGGGAGTTCAATTGTGTGGAGAAGCAAAAAACAGAGATACATAGCGTTAAATACGGAAAAAGCAGAATTTGGAGCCTTATCAGAGATAGTCAACGAGATAGAGTGGATTAGGCAGTTGTTGACAGATCTGAATGAAGATTATTGTGAACCAGTGGTGATTCATGAGGATTCTCAGACTTGCATTGCCATGGCTGAAGCTGAAAACCTAAAGTACAGAACAAAATACATTGGTGTGAGGTATCAAAATGTCAGAGAGATGGTGCAAAATGAAATTATGAGTCTACAGTATATAGAGACTAGTCAAAATCAAACAGACATCTTGACAAAGGCATTGACCATTGATAGACATGAACAGTTGTCACGTCTACTTGGCATGTCTTAAGTTTAGGCCTGGTCAATGAACCAAGATAGTTTTTTTTTTTTTTGTTTCAGCCTAGTTTAGTGTACACCATACACACATCATACATTTCAGGAGGGGATTGTTAGGATTTTAATGGGATATAGAGTCAATGATTTTAAAATGTTGAAATGCAATGATGTGTGTCTGTATTTTTACATGCTGTGTAAAAGATGTTTCTTTTCTACAAGGCCAGAGCCACATGTTATCGGTACCAGGTGTGAATCTAGTCCAAACAAGTGAAGCCAGCAAGGTTAAGCTTCATGAGAATGAGCTAATGTTTATGTTAAGAAAAATCAACATTCATTGTTTTGGGAATTGTAGTCACATGTTCTATTATGGTAATTTAAGGGTTGGACTAGAGACACATCATACATGTTTGACCAATCAGTCCGAAGAGACTACGCCCACGAAGGTGGAGCAAGGTGGGCTGAAACATGTGGATCTCGCAGCCATTTTTGTAATCTGTTCCTTCTTTGTCTGTTTTCTGAGATGTAAAGATCTCTGGTAGTTGCATTTAACTTTACAACTATGTAGTTGGTTAACCTGTTCCAGTTAGCCTTCTAAGGCTAAGCCATTTCTACTTTTATTGTTTTTTTTGGTCTTTTTTGCTGTCTTAAATAAAGAAGCTTTGCAGGAAGTTCCAGAAGCCTGTAATGGATTTTCTTTGGTGAATGTGACTAAGTTCCAGATGGAGGTTGAGTCATTCACCAGGCAGCCACCACCCATCCATACAATTTCATTTCAACATTTTCAACCCTGTAGCTATCAATATTGTCCTCCAAAAAATAAAGTTTATCCCTTTTCAAGCCTATGCCTCTCAATTCCCCATTCAGTTTTATCTTACACATGTTCTTTTCAAAAATGACTGTGTAGTCTCTGTCTGTTAATCTGCTTACTGATAACAAATTATTTTCTAACTCCTTTACATGTAACACATCATTAAAGTTTTCCTTTAGCCCTGGAATGAAAATTGCACCCATTTGATTTACAGTGCTGAGCTCTTTCCCATCAGCTAAAACTACAGCATTTACATTAGCTGATTTTCTATTACTTATCAAATTAATATTGTTACACATTGAAGATGATGCTCCTGAATCAATCAACCATTTACAATTAGTATTTTGTTTTTCCTTAATCATGGTTGCAAACCCCTTTTTATTACCACTGTCCTTCAAAAATAGAGGTTTGGAATGTTTTTGATATTGCCGCGGCTGCCATCTGCTCTCCTTTTGCTTGCTTCTCTCAGCAGCGAATAGTTTACATTGTCTCTGTAGATGACCAATCTTTTTACAATAAAAACACCTCCGTTGCTCCCTTGTAGAAGCTGATTCTTCCTGCTTTCATAGATCAGGCGTTGTTTGTTGTTTTGGCACAGTCCTTAAACTTGCTGAGTCACCCTACTCAGACTTTCTTCTCAAGTTCTCTTCCAATATTCTGGCAACAATTAAGTCTCTGTTCAGCTCAGCTTCTGGCAAATTTTGCAAGCTATTTGTAATGTTGTCCCAAGAAGAGTCTAGTGATTCTAGTAAAATGCAACACTGTTGCTCTTTGCTTATTTCCACTCCTCTCAGTTCAGCTTGCACAAATAAATCTTGCATTGTTTTTAAATGTTCTATCACACACTGTCCTTTAGTCATCTTTTGTCTGTAAATTCTTTTAGACCAAAGCATTTTTGCAAACGCAGTTGAAGGAGTGTGTAATCTCTGCAAGGTATCCCACACATCCTTGGCGGACACTTTATCTCTTACGTTGTTAATCAAGTCTTCTTCTAGCATGAGATAAAGACATGCTTTTGCTTTAGCGTCTCTCTCTCAAGTGGCTGCATTAGCATCAGCTGCCAGCCCTGTTTCAACTGTCAACCACAGAGACTCCTTTATTAGTAGAGATTGGGCATATATCGTGCAGGTAGAGTAGTTGTTTCTATTTAATTTACTAAACTTTAGTATCTCCATCTTAATTTGTGCAGTGACTCAATTTGACACAGTCCCTCTGAGTATGCACAGCAGACAAAACACAAAATGATTTACTCACAAGGCTCCACAAAACTTTCTTCCACTCTCTGGACCTTTCAGCTTCGGTGGATGCTGGTTGCTCTAGTATCTGGGCCCATAACCCATGTCAGGGATGATGGGAGTTGTAGCTCTTCACCTCTGGCTCTAACTCACTACCTTGTTATGCAGCAGAGCTGACCAGCTTTGATCAGTGGTTGATGTCTCTTTCCTAAGCAGCAGAGTTTCAGAGAATAGGCTGAAGACCCTGACAAACTCTCCAAGCCTTCTCACTCTTCTTCCTGAGATGTCTCCAAACCTCTCCAGGATTCTTCTGGTTCTTGTATCTTCCCTCAAGACACCAGACAACTCAGTAGTCTTATATAAAAGATCTACTTTATTCTACTATATAAATACTATATGCCCTACAAATCACAATCTCTACTCCAACACTGCTCCACACTACACCACAATATGCATTGGCAAACATTGCACTTATAGCCATTGTTAGTCACCACCCACTAGTCAGTTTCCACCCAGTGGGCGTGTACATTCATTTTGATTGGTTTATATAGATCATCCCATACTTAAGACCAACCCAAGTATTTCATCATTTTACCTTGACTACTTAATGAATCTCAGGTGTTTGCAATCTATAACAGGTGTTTTCAATATATACTCTATAACTTTGTCCTTGGCTCTCAAGGCTTCCAAATTACATTATCCTTTTCACCTCTGTAGCTTCATGATTGTTCCTGCTTAGTCACTGTGACTATCACATACATATTTTATTTCTATTACTGTATGTCCCATGTTGCATTTTCCTTAACAATCCCCTCCGAAATAAAATATTGTATGTGTCTTATAATGTAATTCCAACCATTTGTGTCAGTCTTTCATGTTTTTCCGCTGTCAATGCTTTTGTGAACAAATCTGCTATGTTGTGTTGTGTTTCTATATATCTCAATTCTATTTTACCTTTTGAACCATGTCTCGCACATTTTGATATCTTACTCCTACATATTTTGTTCTGCTCTTCAAACTTTCAGTTTCAGCCATTGCTATGCATGACTGTGAATCTTCCAGAATTTCTACTGGTATCTTGTAACTTTCATTTAAATCATTCAACAATTGCTCAACCCACTGTACCTCATTCACTATCTCATTTAAAGCTGCAAATTCTGCTTCAGTCCCAATCGCTCCCCACACCACCTTCCCAGCTTTCTCCATTTTTTCAGACAGGGTTTACCTTTGCCACCCTCTGAGGCTGAGAAAGTGTGACTTCTAAGATTGTTGTTTTTGTATGCCTTTGAGTCATTTCCAGTTTACAGCAACCCTAAGGTTGTTCTATCATGGTGTTTGCTTGGCAAGGCTGAGAGAGTGTGACTTGCCCAAGGTCATTCAGTGGGTTTCATGGCTAAACAGGGACTCGAATCCTCACCTCCAGAGTCATACTCCAATACTCAGACAGGGTGACCAAATGTGTTCAATGCAAAGGAGGACAAGTCACTACAAAAATGTAGGACATACAAGAAAAAATGTAGAGAAAGCTAAAAACGGTGTCAAACTTCATCAATTCTGCAGTATGGATGCAGCCTGAATCTGCACTGCAGAAATAATGCAGTTTGACACTGCTTTAACTGCCATGGCTCCATCCTATGGACTCCTGGGATCTGCAGTTTGCTTTGTGGTACTAGAGCTCTCTGACAGAAAAGGCTAAATATCTCAGAAAACTTCAAATCCCAGAATTCCATAGTCTTAAGTCAGGGCAGTTAAAGCAGTGTCAAATTGCTTTAATAAATTTCTGCAATGCAGACACAGCCAAATTTGATGTGTTGCTTGGGCATGGCTTCTTTAACAAATAATTCTGCACAATGAGAGAGAAAGAAAGTGTACCCTTGAAGATTTATCTAAAGAAGAACCAAGTTCCTTACTTGAAGGTTATATGTGTATGTTGTGTGCCTTCAAATTGTTCCTGACTTAATGGTGATGATGGGATTTTCTTGGCAAGATTCTCTCAAGAAGAGCTTTGCCATTGCCTTCCCCTGAGGCTGAGAGTGTGTGACTTGTCCAAGTTCACCCAGTGGGTTTCATGGCAGAGTGGGGAATCAAACCCAGGTCTCCAGAGTGGTAGTCCAACACTCAAACCACTACACCATACTGGCTCCTATTCCCATGTACTACCAATGAAACAACTGCAGACTTTTTTGTTCTTGTGTGTCTTCAAGTCCTTTCCAACTTATGGGAACCCTAAGGCAATCTTATCATGGGATTTTCTTAGCATGTTTCTTCAAATGGGGGTTGCCATTACCATCCTCTGAGGCTGAGAGTGTGTGACATGCCCAGGGTCACTTACTTGGCTGCAAATTGTACATACCCCAGAATGCATCACCTAGTATATTGGCAGTCTTTCCCCCCAACACTTTCTCATTTTCCCCCAACCATCTCATAGCTGGGAGATGGAAATAATTTTTACAGCAGCATTTAAATCTGGACTATTTTTTTTAAAGTAAGGTCCAAAACACACTGCAGAAAGAAATGCTAGGGATCTGTAGTTTGTTGTGTTTATAAGTGACAGTTTTCCTGCTAAGTACCTGCATGTCATAAGTATTTGATTAACATTACCATATTGAAATCAAATCTATATATATCACCTATATCTCTAAATATAAGACTTCTGCCTTCACTTTTAGTACAGTTGCCCCTCCATTTTTGTGGGGGATCTGTTCCGAATCACCCCCCAACGGAAAATCACCAATATTGGCTTGAATGGTGGTGTGTGCCCATGGGTACATGCCCCATTTTGTCCCTCTCCATTTGCTGCCCACAAATGGCTTGAGGGACACGAACTCCAAGTCCACAAAAATGGAGAGGCAACTGTATTATATGCAAGTTCCCAAAGAATTTGACTTTCAAAGAAATCCTAATAAAGTACAATAAAGTATTAGGGGTTACAGACTGCCAGAAATAGTGCAAATTGAGCCCACTTTAAGAACTAAGTATTGTCACATTTAAACATCAGTTTGTAATGCCGAGATTCTGCATATTAAATATTTCCAAAAATTACAGAAGCCTATCATTCCTATTATGCATTTAACTATATTCTAGTTATACTACTTGTCATTTAAACATACCTGTATTTCCCATACATCTCAAAACACATTTTTCTTCTTGCTCTTTCTTTCTTTCTTATTAAAATATTTATATCCCCTTGTATATCATGAGATCACAAGCTCTTGGGGGGTGTACAAGTACAATGAATATTTACAGATCAAAACAATATAAAACAATAAGAATAGTTTAAATACACAAAAATGCGTTAAGTTGGCAAGTTAAAAACAAGTTAAGAAGGTTAACTTGTTATTGATAAACATGAAACCATATATAATAATAATTTGTAGTGGTTCTTTTAGGCCACAAAGGTTTTAGTGTATGACCATTTTTAAATTTAACTCCTAAGTATAGCAACTTTAGCACTAGCTAGGCCTCTAAAGGAAATATCTTTAAAAGCATTTCACACATTACACCACCAGCCCAGTTGCAATGATGTCTCAGAATTCCCAGTAAGTTTTAATGTTATGATTCCAGATTAATTGTGCAGTTCTCTAGTTTATTCAGGAGGAAGTCTCATTCAGCTCTAACCCATTGCATTTAAAATGGAAATGTTCATAGAACTTCAGTCTTTTTTGTCTGTACAGGGGTGGGTGAATGGTGATATTTGAATTACTGTGGTTAATATGATATATATAATTTCTTTTTCTAGCTCCTATTTAAATCAAATTGCCTGATAGATACCGTATTACTTTTTCTGAGGTTGCCAGATGGATATTACTTTTCTTCGTTTCCTGGTTTCCTGAACCTATTATTCACCCATAAATGCCATTTTTTGCTACTAGAAAATGCCTAGCATCTGTATCTTAGACAAGGAGAAGGTTGAGTGTTATGGCTTTTTCTTCTCTAGAAAACTCTTTAATATTTGAACATCCATTATTTAGCTTTGAATTCAGACAGATGTGGGTGGTTTAAATCAAATTTCAGTTGTGTCTGCTTAAAGCAATCTAGACTGAAATTCTAGCCCACATGACTAAAAATCACACAGGTGCTCTTTGTCACTTTTCCAGTAGTCAAGTGGCATGGATTGCAGTGTCACGGGGTTAGCCATAATCCTCAGAAGTACTGAGAAAGTTTAAAAGTTAAGTGGGAAAAGAGCAACTGTGGAGCTAGCTGGATAAATATACCACAGCCAAATCTTGAGACCTGCTGACTTTCGAAGGATCAAGAATCAAGAAAAGGGTCATGCAGGGTCAGACTGCTCAGCCAGCCAACGTGAGGTCATTCCTTCATTTTAGTGTCTTTTCTCTGATGTGTTTTTGATGTTCCTTAAGATCTTTTGGTATGAAGATGGGTATTATTAAGCTGTGACATAAACAGAGTGTTCTTTCTCATATATGGGGGGCAGATATTCATATTAAGAAGGAAATAAAGAAATTATTCATTGGTAGTCCAATTGTAAAATAAACTAAGCAATATTAAAATGGGCCATAAGTCTTTATTCTTAGTAGTGAATATTCAAAAACTATGAAAATTGTGGAGAATTTGGATCCCTCCTATCCAGCACAGCCATGCAGGAAGTGAGGGACATTTGCTGGCCTCGCAGGAAGTTTGGAACAAAGTAATAATGCATCTCAGCACCATGACAGAGGCAATTGAAGACACTGCCCACCCAGCTTCTTTCTTTTCACTTCAGCATTTGAGCAATGATCAAATATTGCGTGCTGATAGACAACCAGGCAGAGGATCACCCAGGCAGCCTTTAACAATGGGCCAATGCAGATGGTCCATTTGGGGTGGCAGAAAGCAGGCTCAGGGAGTGGCAAATAGGGACCACGGCCCCACACCACAGCCCTGATTCTTCCTTTTGCCGCCCCTAAATACTGCTCCATTTAGGGGCAGCAAAAGGCCATCCCAAAAGCTGGTGCCATGGCTCTTCTGCGCCCTTTTGGTGCTGCATGTTTGCACACCGGAAGGGTGTCCTGACGCCATGCGCCATGCGTATGGGTACGTGGTGTCAGGACAGCATTGGGGTGGGGTTTGGGCAGCTGGTGTGTGGCTGCTCCTCCCCAACTCCACCCCCAGGCTGGCCATTACTAAGGATGGCCCTAAGAATGGGAGAAGGAGTCCTAAGGGCAAGGGGCTTTCAACAAGCAGTCCCCCAAATAGATGCTTTCTCCCACACCTAGAGCACTTCAGTGTACTGCCCCAGAGGCAGCTTGACCTGATGCCAGGAACATACCTATGGAAGCTTGGAAGCATGAGAAGCTTGCAGTCAGGGAACAATATTCAATTACTTACTTTGAATTTTATGTCCTGCCAAAGTCACAAGGATTTAAATGAGCATCTTGATGTACAATCACCACAGCTCTTTCATTATTTGTTTTTATTATGTACCTTCAAGTAAGCTCTGTTTTATCTATCTCTATCATAAAGTTTTCTTTGTTGGGGCATGTGTGATCTGGGATCAACATGCAGGAGCCTTACACCAGGAACAAGACATCACAGAAAAGTCTCTGCTGTGAAGTTCGGTGCAGACTGCAGAGAAAAAATCCTCCCACGCAGAAGCTGTTGGCAAGACAAAAACTGCTGTACAGCTAAGGCTTTTATTCTTGAGTACAGCTATATACATCAGGCTGACAAAGTGCTACGCCAGGCTCCTATTTAGAATGCAACCACACTGAGCATTCAGCTCACTCACTTATATACAATATCTCCCCCTGTGATTTGAGTCCAGACCACTACTGATATGTCACCCAGTTTCCTGTCACCTGATAGCCATGACTCTGCAGAAGTGAAATTTGCTGACTTCATCTCCTGCCCTTCTGTCATCAGCTTCCTGTAACTCAGGACTCTTCAAATGATGAGTCATCATGTCTCCCAACTGAACTCAGGTTACCTTTTTACCTTTGCTCCAGTTTCATGCCATAGCCACATCTATGACATTTTCTATCCAGAGTGCAATTTACTCTGACATTCTTGACAAGATTTATTCATAAGAAGTTTGCCATTGCTTCTGGTGAGGGAAGTGTGACTTGCCCAGGGTCATCCAGTGGATTTTAATGACTGAGGAGGTGTGAATCCTGATCTCCCAGAGCCTTAGGGCCCCTGCATACAGGCAGAGCCACCACAGGAAGCAGCAGATCGGGGCTGCAGCAACCCACGCCATAGCCCCAATCCTCCCTTTTGCCACCCCAAAAAGAACGGCAAAATGCCGCTCCTTTTAGGGGTGGCAAAATGTCGCCCTAAGAGCCAGTGCCATGGCTCTTCCTCACCCTTTCGGCACAGGGTGTTTAAACGCTGCACTGGGAGGGTGTCCTGATGCCCGTGCACCATGTGTAATGGTGTGTGGCATCAGGACGGCATCGGTGTGGGATTGAGGCAGCTGGCGTGTGGCTGCCTGCCCCAACTTTACTCTCAGGCCGGCCCTTTTGGGCTGGTCTGCAGAGGCCATTAGTTCAACACTTAAACCACACTGGCTCTTTTTCATTATAATATGATAATTCACAAATTGTTTGATTCATATTACATTAAATTCCTTCATTTTCATTATTTTTTATTTATTTAAAATATTTTAAACACTTCATCAAGTAAGATTTTGAGAGCAGCACATAATATGAACATAACCATGGAATAAAGTAGTAATAACCTGAATAGGATTTTTAACTACAATACATTATGTTTTTCCCTATGAGACTTGAAATGCTACTTTAAGCTTGACAGATCAAGTTTTTATATAAAATATTTTCTATTCTTATGTTTGTTCAGACTCCTTAGTTATGTCCTGGACCCAAAAGTTGTATATTTCTCCCCATTTCTTTTCATATTGTTGAATTGTTTTTCCTGCGATATACGTGGACAATCTGTCCAGGACCGCTAAATCATTTAATTTTGCTTTCCATTTCTGTAAGGTAGGTATTTTGTCAGATTTCCAGTATCTTGTGTACACCAGATGTATCACTGTTGTCATATATATAATATTACACTTTTTTCCTCCTGACTTACTTTACATTCCATCACATCTGTTATATTTAATAGAAACAGTTCTGGCTTTAGTGGAATATTTTTCTGTAATATTTTACACATATTTCTATGTATGTTTTCCCAGTATTTCTTTACCCTTCTACAATCCCACCACAAGTGATACATAGTATCCAATTTGTCCTTACATTTCCAACAACTGTTGTTATTTTATTTCCTCATTTTTACTAGTCTAGTGGGGGTTCACCATTTGTGAAAGATTTTGTGATAATTTTCTTTTAAGGCATTGCATTTAGTAAACTTCATATTAATTTTTCATGCATTTTCCCACCTATGTAGAGGTATTGGATTTCTGATGTTCTGTATCCATTTAATCGTGTTAGTTTTCACTGGTTCTTCCCCTAGTTTTATTTGCAGCAACAGCTGATATGTTTTCCTTATCCATTGTTTTTCACCTTCCTTTAATATTTTATCAAAAAATTTCAAAATACTTTCTATTCCTGAATTTTCCATATCTTTTTTGAAGTCTTCTTTTATCTGTAGGTATTTAAGCCAATTTATTTCAAAACTCTCTTGTTGTAATTCTTTCCCTATTTTAATTTTAAAACTCTCATTTGATTTTACCAACAATCTTTTGTAAGTGATCCAAGTTCCTTTAGATGAAGCTTCTTTCTTGTGAAATGCCTCCTGTGGGGATGTCCATTTTAGTATTTTAGAATAGAAGTGTCTTTTGTATTTCTTCCATACAGTTAGTAGTGCTTTTCTTATACAGTGGGTATTGAAATCTTTGTCTGGTTTGATCTTTTCATAACATAAGTAGGCATGCCATCCTGCTTTCATTTTTGTTCCTTCTATTTCTAAGAGTTTTGAGTTTTTTAATGTTACCCATTTCTTTATCCATAGTAATGCACAAGTGTTGTAGTACATTTCCAGATTTGGGAGTCTCAATCCACCTTTCTCTTTTTGGTCTTGCATTTTTATTATTTTCATATACCTTATATACATAAAAAAGCTTTAGTAATAATTTTCTCCAAAACTGGTGGTTTGACAATTAAATAACCCCCAATGTACATTTCTTTTAACCACAAACAACTTCCTCTGTCCCTCCAGTGACAGCTCCCAAGCCCAATGTTCTCTTTTGGACTCTTTACATAAATTGATCCAATTCCAACATAGCTCCTTGAAACCATTATCTTTTTTTTAAAAATGCTTACTTTATATATCAAAAGTTCCTACATTTTTTCACTCTATTTACCTACTTCCTACTCTTATTTTATCTTTCCTTACAATACCCTGTGAACAGAGACATTCCTCTTCAATTTGTTCTATATCATTATTCAGCAGACCTGTCAGTTTATCCATCTCTATCATTTCTGTGATCCTCAGAGTCCATTCATCTAAAGTGGGCACTCCCTGGGATTATGAGGCTTTGGGTAGGAAGCTGAAAGAGCTGGATGCACAGGTTGTTATCTCATCTCTTCTCCTAGTGGAAGGACATGGTCCAGGAATGGAGAGGAAGATAACAGATGTAAATCATTGGCTCCACAGATGGTGCAGCCAAGAATGATTTGGATTCTTGGATTATGGGGTGTGGTTCCATGAGGGTGGACTTCTAGCAAGAGATGGGCTGTATCTCACACCAGTTGGCAGAAACATTTTTGCTAATAGTCTCAAACATTTGATCAGGAGTGCTTTAAACTGAGTCATGGGGGGTAGGGAGACAATATATTGGAAGGTATCTTGGAAGACAGGAGTACATCATGGGCAGGAGATAATAGTCAAAGTGTTATGATGCAAGGGCCCAACAGTGGGAGGCAAAAAACTTCACACAAACAGCAAACGGGGAGGATACATGCTCTTAGATGTGTCTACACTAATGCACAGAGCATGGGAAATAAACAAGATGAACCTGAACTCCTAGCACAACAGCAAATACAATATAATAGGCATCACTGAAACCAAGTGGGATGAGTCTCATGATTGGAATGTAAGAATAGAGGGGTATAATCTTTCTAAGAGAAATAGGCCAAACAGGAAAGGAGGAGGAATAACATTATATGTCAGGATGTTTACACCTGTGAAGAGATCCAGGATTTGAATCCTGGAAATTAGATGGAGAGAATCTGGATAAAAATTAAAGGGGAAGGAAACAACAGGGATGTTATAGTGGGAGTCTAACCACATACTCAGAAAGGAGAGATGTAGCAGTGATGAGTGATTTTAACTATCTTGATATTTGCTGGAAGTCAAACTCAGCCAATACTTCAAGGTCTAGCAAATTCCTCACTTGCCTCGAAGACCATTTCTTTGTTCAAAAGGTGGAAGAGGCAACAAGGGGATCAGTTATTTTAGATCTGATCCTAACCAACAGGGATGACCTGGTAAATGGAGTACAAGTGATGAGATCCTTAGGTGAAAGAGATCATGTTCTCCTGGAGTTTCTTATACAGTGAAAAGGAGAAGCTAGAATGAGGAGCTCTGCAGACGGTACAAAGCACTGTCTTGGAGCCAGGGAAGGGGAGGGGCAGCCCTCCACCAGCCGCCCCAATGCCTTCCTGAGGATGTCGAGTGCCTGCCGTTGCACATGGCGAGCGCTCCGATGACATCCTCCAGGCCCAGCATATGCATAGGCTGAGCCAGAAGAGACATGGAAGAGCCATGTGATGGCTCTTCCAGTACCCTTTCTGGGCCTTGGGATAGGAACATTATTTTAGTGCTCCTTTCCCAGCTGCCAAAAGGGTGGATTGGGGCTGAGGCATGGGGCAGCCTCAGCCCCAATCCTCAGCTTCTTGGGGTGAACTATGGCCGCCCGTCTGTAGAGACCCATAGTCAAACACTCATTCTAAACTTTAGGAGAGCTATTTCAACACACTTAGGGAAACACTGGGAGCGATCCCGTGGTCAGGAATACTAAAGTAGAAGGGAGTTCAGGATGGATGGGAGTTTCTCAAAAGGGAGATACTGAAGGCACAATCTCAAACTGTTCCAATGAGAAGAAAAAATGGGAGATGTCTCAAGAAACTGGGTTGGATGACAAAAGAACTTTCAACTGATCTAAGTTTTAAACAGGAGATGGCATACGAAATGAAAAAGGCCAGTCTGCAACACCCCTACATGTGAAAGGGATCCAAGTGTCCTAGTAGACAAATAAGTTGAACATGAGTCAGTTGTGTGATGCCACAGCTTAAAAGGCCAATGCAATGTTAGGCTGCATTAATAGAAGTATAGTATCTAGATCAAGAGAAGTAATAGTGCCACTGTATTCCAAAGGAGGGTGACAAAAATGGTGAAGGGTCTGGAAACCATGTCCTATGGGGAACGATTTTAGGAACTGGGTAAGTTTAGCCTGGAAAAGAGATGGTAAAGAAGTGATATGATAGCCCTGTTTAAATATTTGAAGGGATGTCATATTGAGGAGGGCGCTAGCTTGTTTTCTGCTGCTCCAGAGAACAGGACCCGGAACAATGGATGCAAGCTGCAGAAAAAAAGATTCCACGTCAACATTATGAGGAACTTCCTGACAGTGAGAGCTGTTTGACAGTGGAACATACTCCCTCAGAGTGTGGTGGAGTCTTCCTCTTTGGAGGTCTTTAAACAGAGGCTGGATGGCCATCTGTCATGGATGCTTTGATTTTGAGTTCTTGCTTAGTTGAACTAGATGGCCCTTGTGATCTCTTCCAACTCTATGATTCTATGATTCTAAACTGTACTGCCATATTATTTAGTATATTCAATAAATAAATTTCTGGTATTATTCCAAAATTGATTTTTAATATCCTTTCACCTGTTATGTGTATCTGTTCCCAAAATTTTGTCAGCTTCAGACAGCACCACCAAACATGAATCCATTTTCCAATAGCAGATTTACATTTCCAGCAATTACTTGATTTGATCTTATATATTTTTGCTAACTTCCTTGGTGTTAAGTGCCATCTCTGTTCCATCTTTCAGTAATTCTCTTTAAGATTTTAGGATTTGGTAAATATTCTAATTTTAGTTCAATTCTTCCCAAGAGTGATAACTGCAATTTTTTTCCCATTTCATTAACTCTTTCTTGATTTCTTTCTATTTTGGAATACAATTGTTGGCAAATAACTCAGTATTTTTAGTTATTAGCCATATTCCTAGGTATCTTATTTTCTTCCTTATCTGACATTCAATTAAGTTTTCAATACTCCATTCCTCTTTTTTTTATATAAGTTCTTTGTGAGTATTGATGTCTTATTTTTGTTAATTTTAAATCTGGATACTTTGCCAAACTCGTCCATCTTCAAATCATCTGTGAAGGTTCTCAACTTATATTACTGGCCCTTAATCAACGTACCACGGATTTCTTTGTCTGCCCTTATGTTATTTGTAAGAATTTCCAAAACAGCAATAAAAAGAAGCAGAGACAGCAGACATCCTTGCCGGGTTCCTTTGCTGATTTGAAATCTTTCCAACTTATCTCCATTTATGATTAATTGGGCATTTTGAATTTCATAATTTTTTTTAATCCAGCAAATGAAGTTTTCCCCTACACCCATTCTTTGTAGCACTTCAAACATGTATTGCCAATTAACATTATCAAAAGCCTTCTTGGCATCGACAGATATTAAAGCTAATTTTTTGTCATTGTTTCTTTCATAATATTCAAGAATATCAATTGTAATTCTGATGTTATCTTTCATCTGATGCATTGGTAAAAATCGAATTTGGTCATAGTCTATATACTCTCATAACACTTCTTTGAATCTTTCCACTAAAATAGAAGCCCTTTATAGTCTATGTTAAATAGTGAGATGGATCTGTAATTTGGAATTTCTGGCTGATCTTTTCCTTCTTCTGGAATTACTAGAATATTTGCATTTTTCCAGGACTTGGTGATATCTCCATTTTTAATCTCATTCAAAGTCTTCTGTAAAGGAATTTTAATCTCTTCTAGGATTTTTTTTTTAATACTACACTGTAAATCCATCCGGGTCTGGTGCCTTGTTCACTTTTAACCTTTTAATCACCTCTGTGACCTCTTCCGCCAAGAAAGCAGTGTCTAATAATTTTTGTTGGCTCTCTGAAATTGTTTTAATTCCTTGATTGTCTAGCTATTCTATGATTGATTGCAACAGTACATCTTTTTTTATACAGAACAATGTAATATTTCCTAAATGCTTACATTATCTTGTCATAGTTATTCATTTTTCCTCCATTAACTTTAATCTCTTGAATTATTATTTTCTCCTTTTCTTGCTGTAATCTATGTGCAAGCCATTTTCCAGACTTATTTGCACTTTCAAAATTTCTTTGCAGAATATATGTTAGCTTCTTTTCTAACTCTTTTGATAGCCTTACTTCTAGTTTGGTCTTGAGTTGTTTCAAATATTTATTTTCTTGTCCAAAGTTGGATCTTTGTTTAGATATTCTACCTCTCAAATTTCTTTCTCAAGATTTTGGAGGTCTTTTTCCATTTTGTGCTTGACCTCCATTCCCCTCTGAATAAACAAACCCCTCATCACTGTTTTATTTGTGTCCCATATTGTTTTCATTGGCATTCCTGGAGTACAGTTTTCAAAGAGGAAATTCTTAATTGTTGTCTTTGGTTTCTCAAGAAAATTGTTATTGTTTAGAAGGGAATCATTCAGTTCCCAATTATACTTCTTTTGGCCCATTTCAGTTATCAGATTATGATCAGATACAAATCTGAGTAGGTTATCTGAGTAGGATGTCTTTATTTTTGGCATCAAATGGTTCGATGTCAAAAACAAATCAGATCTAGAGGTTGTTTTAAAAGTCTCTGAAAAGAAAGTATTCCTTTACTTGATGAGTATAATGCCCTTCAAACATCTTGTCATCCAAATTCATCCTGCAGCTGAAAAAAAGGTCAATAGTAACTTCCCCTGATTCTTTCTGATCTTTTTCTTAGAAGTACTTGTTAGTGTGGTGATGCAGCGCATGGGAACCACGTAACGTGAAGCACCAGGATCCAGACTGTCTTCAATGAAGCAAGCAACGTTGTCAGTTACAGGAAAACTCCTTTCTCCTCCAGACAGAGCAGAGAGAGACTCAGCAGATGTCTCACTAAGAGGCTTTTCATCTTCAGAAGTTCTATGTACAAAGGCTATGTACAATGATACACCAATGCACTCTCCTCCTTCCACAATCAACCCACATGTGTGTCCAGAGGCTTGTCCCTTATATAGCCAGTGCTCCACATGGCTTTCTAGCCCTGCCTCTTCTTTTTGGACACCTGTCAATCATAAGTATGACACAGCATGTTTGCAGCCCTTTTGAAGCACTTACTGTGCTTTGCAGCACCAGGTGATTCCCTGTCATTATGTCACCTCCTGTTTCATCAGCCTTGATGCTGCATGACTCAGCAGTGGCCAAATACTTAGTCATTATGGCTGCTGCCATTCACCACATTGTGCATTTTCCCTAGAACATTATTCCAACATTCCTATCTATCTATGGGTCTATAACTCTATTCGAATCCCTGAGTATAATTACATTTTCATATTCAAGGCCATTTAAAATTAAATTCCTTCTTTTAGTCTCATTCAAAAGACAGCAGCTGGGAGCCTGCATAGTTAGAATGATGTTGCTACTTTTCCAAAGCTGCCACCTTTTTAGCCATGCTGCCTCCCCAACAGAGGAATTTCCCAGGCATTCAAGAGCAGAGCAGTAAGCAATTATGTGTCCAGCTATCTCATGGTAGTGAAGCACACTGTGACAGGCATCTGCAACAGAACACTGCACCTCACTACTAGATGGGGGCTGGACATATGATTGCTCATCTCCTCAAATTATTGTTGTCGGTTTACATAACAGATTAATACATCTTGGTATTGATGATGCTATGAGGTCATTTAGACTTGATATACTTGAGAGTATTTTGGGGGAGCTGGATGTTTTGGATATCTTAAAAAAAAAAAAAAAAAAAGGCCTTGTGGGCTGCACTTTGTCCACTCTAGTCTAGACCTCATCTAGCTATTCAAAACACATTTTATTGGAATTTTTGCTAGTGATACTCCCCTGAACACCTTGATGTCATCTCACTTTAGAATCTAATCAGGCTTGTGCCAAGTTAATTATTGGATGGAAGACCAAAAAAGAATACCAGGGATCTCTGGATACTGCCAGGAAAAGATTTTTACCTGAAATTCTGGAGAGTGTCTCCAAGTCAGAATTGACTATGGGCTTCTGCAGACTGGCCCAAAGGGGCAGCCTGGAGGCAGAGATGGGGAGGGGCAGCCGCATGTCAGCCGCCCCAACCCACACCCGATGAAGTCCTGACACCGTGCGCCATTACGTAGGATGTCCTCCCGATGCAGCATCCTTGATGTACTGTGCTGGAAGGGGTGAGAAAGAGCCACACGCCAGCTCTTAGGGTACCCTTTTGCCACCCCTGAAAGGAGCGGCATTTTGCTGCTCTTTTCGGAGTGGCAAAAGGGAGGATCCTCCGCTTCCTGGGGCAGCCTTGACCCATCCGTCTGCAGCCCCCCAATACTGAGCTAGATAAGTCAATGGATGGAATGTCAGCCTCTTTGTTCATTTTATCCTGATTAGAATATATATTCAACCCAAGGGTCCTGTACAAAGAGAAGAGTGTACAAGCCTTGTACAAGCAACTGAAATAACCATACATCACTGCTATCATCATCACATCATTTAGCACTGACATCTGGGAAATGTATGAACACTATGGAATAACTACCAAGTGTCGTAAAGCTTGAAAGACTGAGTCAGTCCATTGCACAGTTTAAAAATATTATTGGGTAATGTGTTGTTTTGTGTGTGTGCACACAAGTGTTTTTAAAAAGAAAGCTCTTCTATTGCTTTAAAAAAACCTCAGATAAACCTTTCCCCATGTTCACCTTCTACAATGAAAACTTTCTTTAAGGGCTAGATCTGTTAAACAGATGAGATTGGGTCCTAAGTTCTTTCTGGTCCCAATGCCATCTTTTAAAATTGTTGCATCTTATTCTGTTCCTTGATGATATGTTCCTGATACTCATTAAAGAATGAGTAACAAGCTATAGCAGTTATATTAAGGTGCTTCCTTATTAGGACCTGTTATTAGGAATGTGATAATCTGTTATTCTTATCAAGTTTTGCAGTTTTCTACCAGCATTCTCATTCTTTCTGTAGCAGAACTCAGACAAAAGACCAAACAGAGATCTTCGGAAAGGACCCTTTATTTGCAAGTAACGGGCAGGCTCTTATTGGAAGTGAGTTCCAAATACCAAGAGCCCTGAGGGACAGATCTTGAACAGTTTTATAGACAGTTAATTGGCTTTGTGACATACAGAAAAACTCTATTTTCCCCACCCTCTAGTTTCCTAATGTACGCTCCTCATTTCTCTTTCTCTTGTAATCCTACATACATTTTGAGCAACTAGTTTACAGAACAGCTTTAGCACAAGATGACCCGTCCCAGGACCCTTCAGTCTTTTAGGAAATGTTGACAGAACAGTGTCCACTGAGGGAATGTTTGCAGGACAAATTGACAAGAACAGTGTAATTAGTTACTTATTGTCCCTGCGTCAACACTTGTGAGTACAAAGTTTCAGAAAATACATTGAAGGGGGAAAATTTTTAAAACAAGTTAAGATTCTGTAATCTGACCCCTTACAAAGCTGCTTTATTTCCCCTTTATTTCCAGTTTCCTTTGTGGTCTGCAAGATATTTTTCCCTATGTTGAAATTGGTGTACAAGCTCTCAGCCTTGGACTAATTGTTTTTATCAATGTTTTTTAAACCTTTGCTGAGCAAATCCCTTTTGTTATTAACCTAGCTTTGTAACTCTGTTTGTCATCAGGCATCTTTTTTTATTTTGTGTATATATTTGCATCCAATCACCTTGTGATTTTTTTCTTTAGGTCTATCAACCACATTTTAAACACCTCTTTGTCAAACACTTGAACTGCTGCACTGCAGTATATCATTCCCACTTTCTTTAACAGGAAAAAACTTTTTGAAACTTTAAAATCTCTGAAACTCCCTGGCTCACCAGCCACTTTTGTATAAACTCTTGTTTCTTTGTATAATAAATTTGTGTTGTTGTTTTTTTTCCACTCTCTATAAATTTTCTTTGATATAACATGTATTGTTTTCTCTCTCATCTTTTTTGTGTCTGGACTTGTGTGTCTTTTGTTTTACTTCATTTTTATTTGTTGTTGATCTTAAGTGTTTCCCTCACTTTCAGAGGATTAATGTTTGTAGTTTGTCTTTTGTGTGCCCCTCTGTTCCTGGCACTTGTGTTTAACTGTCTCATCCTCAGTAAAACTTCTTTGTTTGAATGTATATTTTCTCAACCTGAATGTTTTCCACAATTGTTACACTTGGACATTAAAAAAAAATTCCCCACCACCAAGGTGATATCTTTAATTGTTTCTTGAATATCTCACAAATTCTGTGGCACTTTGGTTCAATTTTCCCTTTTAAAACATGCTGGCACATATATCTTTGCATATTGCCCAAAAACTGTCCGATACTTTAGATGTAGTGGTTCCCCACATAACATGTGAAATGGTGCTGGATTTCTTTTTTTCTCAGCCAGTTTCCTAAACTGTGAGACAACAATTTTCTTTTTCCCAGTCTGTGATCAAAAACCCTAATTTTATAATCAATTTTTTTCATTCATGTGTGTTTACCCACTGTTGAAAACTTTCAATTGTATCACTTCTCTGTTTCAAAACTCTGACATATGAAAACTGGAAAATCTATCCACAATCACTAAGAAAATATTTGTTGTCACCTTGTAATACACATTTGTCCCTTTTGCTTATGAGCATGGACCAACCTCAACTTTGAGCATGGACCAACCTCAATTTTAGCAATTCTCTGTGGTCAAAGGACTTTACAGTTAAATGCCTGTTAAATGCCTGTACTGCAGCCACTCACTCATAGACCACAAAGTTGTGAGTTCAATACCAGCCAGGGCTGAGGCTCGACTCAGGCCTGCATCCTTCCGAGGTCGCTAAAATGAGTACCCAGCTTGTTGAGGGGCAATCAGCTCACAATTGTAAACCGCTTAGACATCCCATAGTGCGATATGAAGCAGTATATAAATGAAACTGCTTTGCTTTGCTTTGCTCTTGCTCTGGTTCTGTCACAAGAAAAAAACTTGACTTTTTCTCTGTGGCTAACCAAATACCTCCCAAATCATTTGTACAATGAGACATTTTAAAATTCAGGACCTATATCCTACCAGCTTAAACAAGCTTCCAAATCCTATGTTCCCTAGGATTCTATTATTGATGTGCATAACCAGAATGCAATTATTCATTTCCCACACCTGCACATTTAGCATTTGTTCACTTTGTATAAAATACATATTCTCCCTTTTATAGCTTTTGTACACACCTCCCCATCCAGAGTGATCTTACACATTTATCCCACAAAACTCAGTGTATCCCCTGACACATTAACTAAACAGTTTTGTAAATCAGGTACACATAAAACATTTTCAAAGTTTTCTCACCAAAACTTGGCATGTAGACATTTCTCAATTTCTTTGACATCTCTTACCCCTCCATCAGCTAGATAAACATCTTTGATATTGGAGGATTTCTTACTTTTCAGCAAATCTGCATTATTTATCATATGCCTGGTTGTGCCAGAATATAAAATCTATTTTGTCCTCAGGTTTTTACCACCTGTTTGAGTCACACTGTCACAGCTCTGTGAAACAGCTGCAGTTCCTTTGTTTTCCCCCAAAGTCTCTGGGTTGTTGATTGTTGCAAATTTTCTTGTATTGCCATTTTCAAATCTCCTGCTCTGCCCCAGTAAAAGCATCGGTTTTTCACCCGTGCATCAGTTGCCTTTTCAGGACGCATATCCTTGAAACCTCAGGTGCTGTCCTAGGTGCCACAAGCTGACATTTCTGGCTTTTCCTCAAGCAAACCGCTTGGCTCATCACATTCCAGCCTTTGGAACTTTTTGGCATCCAGCAAATCTGCTGCAGCCCCCCCACAGCATAGACCACTGTGTAAAAACTTCACCCTCACCAGGGATTTTTGTATTTTTTTTCATCAAGAACTGTAAAGTCCTTTGACCACAGCATTTATAATAAAGCTGTGCAGAAATGATGAATTTCCTCTTCAGTTTCCCCAAAACCTTTGGCTGAAGAAAATCCTCTCTCAAAATTTAACTGTGACTCAGAGAGGCTTAAAAGAATGAGTTCTTTTGGCTTAGGCATCTGCCTCCAGCAATTCCTGCTGCATTTGAACTTCATGCATTGCAACATGCATCTGTGACTCAAGTCCCTGAGCCTTGTTGACCCAGCTGCATCTATTTTAAATAAAATGGCCCTTAACAGAGTCTGTTTGCAGTTTTGACAAAAAAATTCCACTGCTTTTAACCTGCAGTATTTCCAGCCTGTCCAGGCTTTGTTTTCCCCTGCTTCTTACTGTTTGTAGAGTGGAGAGTTCTCAGACAACCGTCTTTAAAAAGTTTTGCACTCTGCCTTCAGGCAAAACAACTTAGCAGTAAACTTTAACTGTTACTCACATCTGAAGAAGATTTGAAGCCACCTCTGCTTTTCCCAGCAACCGCTGAAGCATGGTTCCCTTGTCCTGGCACAGCTGAAATTGTGGATAGGCAGTCTTGCCTCTAGGCCACCTTGCAGACTTGCCATCTGGATTCTTGGGCACTTTTCCTTCTGGACACTTGGCCTCTTTGTCTTCTGGCAGACAACACACATCTGGCAGACAAGCCCCTTCAGGCAGACTAGCCTTAACTGGCAGACTAGCCATAACTGGGAGACTAGTCTCTACTGGCAGACAAGCCATAACTGGGCCCGTAATCCTTGTCAGTGTGTGGATGATGGGTGTTGCAGTGATGCTCTTTGGCACCCAGCAGAATCTCTAGGACAAGCTGGCTGCTGTGATCCACAGCCACTTTCTAACTCTTACCATCAACTGGCTCAGCTTCCCTTCTTCAGGATCCTGTCTTCCTCAGTCAAGAAGACACTTTGTAAAGTCCAAAAGCATAGTTTATTAATGTATATAAAAGTAAAATAAGATAGCTAAGAAAAATCCATTGTGATGATCTTGTCCAGTTCAGCCATGAAAGATTACATCTTTAACAATCCCAAAAACGTAGGATCTCCACTTGTTGCAGTTAAAACCACTGCTGTCAGGCAGGCTCACGCACACACTCACATCTTGAACAATAAACATTCTAAACACAATATTCTCTAGGCCCTTCCCATACTCCACCTTCTAGGTGTTAACCTTATGTTGATTGGATAATGCCTGTATGATGTATGTTAACCCAGCCTCTTGCTCTCCATCATCCACCACGTGGTTATCTTTCCCAGCCTAACGATTGTTTACCTTTTTGATGTCTCTTGCTACCCATAACAAAGTCTGTGTCTCTGAGTTGTACCTTTGGGAAAGTATATGTTTATGTCTGTGTAGCAATCAGGTGTTAGATTTACTTTGTTTCTCTAGATGTTGTTCTCATGAGGAAAATTCCACACACACATCTCTACATTTCACCTTTGACTGCATATAACCCATCTATATCCTAACAATCTCCACCCTCAAGGAAAGAGGACATCAAAACAAACAGCCCACCTACCCCAGTGGCCAATGGAAGCAATAAGTCAAACAGATTGGGGGGGGGGAGGATTGCTGGAGGCAAAAGCAGAGAGAAAGGTCTGCATCTTCATCGACATCCTCAACCCCCAAAAGGGGAGCAGCACACCAAGAAGACTCAACCCTTTCTTTCTGTGGGAGGGTCCTTGGGACACTTCACTACTGCCTGGTGTCACTTTCTCTGATGGTGTCATCTGGTGTGGTCCACATTCCCTGCACCTCCTAGTGATGCCACTTTTCAGACAAATGGAAGATTTATGCACAATGGCATACAAATAAGCGTACAATTTATATACCTGAAATCATAAAGAAAAAAAGTTGGTGCAATTTCCCACCAATATATGACAAACCAGTGGCAAGCTCAGGACAATATATATGCTTATGGAGATTATAACAAACATTTTCAGTAGCTCTGAAGTTGAACCAGGGAACATAGAAAATGTAGTTTGTATGATTTCTAGTTCCCACTGAACACTTCCTCTCCACAATTCCTTAGAGCAGCATCCTATGTGGGTGTCCTCTAGTATTTTCCCAGACCTTAGCCCTTGAAAGAGTATGTTTGAAAAAAGTGGAATTGGCAAGAGATGCTAATGGAAGGTGATATCATTTGGAGTACTGAAGATTCCAATGCAGCTTGTAACTGAATTGAACAAAATAGTTCCAAATATTCATGAGACATTATAGAAAATAATTTATTTTTCTCAACAAATTGAATAACAGGAGGGAGGGAGTCCCTATCTATCTAACATCTATGTATCCATCTATCTATCTATCTGTCTGTATTAATTAATCAAAATTATGTAGAGATTTCAGTTCTACAACAGTATAAGTCTATAACCTGCAATTAGTGTTTTGCTTCATATAATTAATTTTAGGTTTTGAAATGATAAATCCTTTTTTATAGACAGGTTTATTCATTTCTTTTAGCATTATCCAAGGCTGTGGAGCAATTCATCTCCTTGCAAATTCAAGGGCCATTATTCTGCCCTACATCTGTGATTATTTGTCTTAGCAGGCAGTCCTTTTTGTATGTTAGGTAAATCATGAAATCTAGCCAGTGTCTTTATAACGTTATTGCTTTCATCAGAATCTTGATTGAAAAGCTTCAAGTTCCTTTACAAAACTATATGGTTTGTTAGAGCTGTTGACAGCAGCGGTTGACTATTTGATTTTTGCTGAAGTATTTGTATTCTTCACATGTTTGCAGGCTGTCTGCTATGTTCATGTTGTTTATAGTTCTACATTTTTTCATGGCTAAAATAATATTTTCATTTTTAACCCTGTTTACTTTCAACAATTCAGTTTGCCCTGCCTGAAACATTTTCCTTAAGAAATGGAATATGTTGTTATGCCTATTGGACGTAGGAGGGTTGAGACTTAAGCATGGTAATGCTATCTTCATGAACAATACATTTCATCAAGATCTGGTTGCATTTTTGCAAGTTATATGGGATTAGCTCTAATATAACATATGTATATTTTGTGGCTAATGCTAATGGAAGTGTGTAAAATTAGCTATGATTCATACAATAGTAGAGATTGTTGGGAACACCTATATAGGACTTGTGTGATTAGCATATATGTGATTGTAAGGCATGTAGCTAGTGTGATGATATGTTAGCAAAAGCTAGTTTGTTAGGCCCACCCCATCTGCCTTCACTCTCCATGTTTCAGCCTGAATATGATAGTATGCTTTCTGTGGTCAGGAGTATTGCTAATTATTTTCACAATTCCTGGTCATATAGAAAGTGTAACATGTATCTGAAGTTCTCTTCAGACTTTCGCCTCACATATGAAGAGTGACGAACAACAAGGTAGGCTTAGCATGTGCCACTTCTTGCATGTTGATTTTAATCCTTTTTGTGAATGCCTAAATAGGGTCCAAGTCAATCTTCCTTTGCTCTTGCCCTACCTGGTTATTATAGTAGCATTTTGGCTAGGGAGGAGAATAGATATGAATGAGTTATGGTTTTGTTTCTGTTTTTAATAAAACTAATAAAACATAATAATGTATTTAAAGAATATTCCATAGTCTTCAAACCAGTGCTTTTATCCCACAATCAAGCTATTTTGAAATCCTCAACTCCAATTTCCTCTCTTCTCCCACCTTTACTCTACTACTGAACTGTTGCTCCAGATAGCTGGTACCCACCTTCACATGTCCAGTTGACTCCAATTGTACAGGTGTTAAAAAAAAAGAATAATGGTATATACTGCACTGACCACACCTGACCTTGTCCTGACATCATTGTAGAAAGGCAAACTTAACCACAATTAACTCAACCCCAGATCAATATACTTCCCCTTGATCAGTTTGATGTCCAGGTTTCAGAAAAACTAATGAGCAGTCATAGCAAAAGGTCATGCAACTTGCATCACAGTTGGAACCATTCTTCTTAAAAAAAATAATCTGAGGGAGAATAGCTGGGACTCAGAAATAAATCCAAGGGAATCAATAGTCTCCATAATGATGAGAATGAGCATTGTCTTCATTGAAATACTCTATAGAGGGTATGCATGAGTAAATGAACTTGAAAATATTCCTGTATTAAACCTACCCAATTTTCTTCTCCATTTAAACTAATTGTATATAAAGTGGCTAATTCTCTAAATCCACCCTAAATAGATGTCATTGATTTGCATTACAGAATGGATCAATGAAGAAAGTGAAAGTAGGGAGAAGGGGCAATGAACAATTAAAGGGGCCTTTTGGAATTTAGTTGCAGAATGGGGTGTTCAAATGAGCAAGGTTTTGTGCTTTAAATGTTCTCTGTATTTTTCCTAGTATACTATGCTGAGACAATAATATTACAGGTCTATGCAGTACTGTTCTGTTTATTTCATGGATATATCCAGGAAGCATTTTAGAATACATAGCATGTGTAAGAATGAGGCTTTTGAATCTGAACAGTTCTGGTTGTACAAGGTTATATTAGCTCCTCCTTCTCCTCCTCCTCCTCCTCCTCTTGCTGCTGCTACCAAAACTAATATCATTATTTCAATTTATTGGATGCTATTTTTCAATCCACTGTGGTCTCGTAAATTAAGTCCATTCATCTAGCATGTGGTCTTCCTCTCTTTCTACTTCCTTCCACCTTTCCCAGCATTATTGGTTTTTTCCAACAATTCATGCCTTCTCATGATGTTTCCAAAGTATGACAGTCTAAGTTTTGTCATCTTGGCTTCTAGGGATATTTCTGGCTTGTCTTTTTAGCTGTCCATGGAATCCTCAGCACTCTTCTCCAGCACCACATCTCAAATGAGTTGATTTTCCTCCTATCTTCTTTCTTAACTGTCCAGCTCCCACATTCATATGGTATTGGGGAATACAATGGCTTGTATGATTCTGACTTTTGTGTTGAGTTGTATGTCTTTGCATTTTAGAATCTTTTCTAGTGCTTTCATATTATGTAAAGTAATTCATGAAGTAAAATTAAATACTCAGTGTAGACCAAGTATGGGCAATTGGTGGCCCCAAAACCACATACAATCCTTGCCTTAACCTGATGTGGCCCTCACCCTAATTTCAGAAATGTTAGGTAGATGATAAATTGAGGTTTATGAAATATTTATCTGTGCCTTTCCCAGCACAGTTCAAACCAAGAAGGAAGAAATATGAGGTAGCAGAGAAAGAGAAAAGGGGTGGATTAGTTACATTTCAGCTCTGGCCCATCTGGCTCCATTCTTCCCTATTATAATTGTGACATCCTCAGCAAATTAACCCTGGAAAAAAAATTGCCTCGGGGGGGGGGGGGAGGGAGTTCATTATCCTTCATACAGAGAGTTCATTCTTTCGTTCTGACATCTATGATTTGCAGCTATAGACAGTAGCACTTTAATGTTCCATACAGAATCAGAAATTGTTAATTTATTGATAAAAAAGAAAAATTGAATAACTAGGCAGAAGAGAAAATAAAACCTAGAAAGGGCAGATAGTATGGACAGCAAAGAGTGCAATATTTTGTATTTAATAAAGTGATATTTGCAAGGTGACCATGTCTTTAACACTGATCTCCAGTGCAAGCTTTGCTGTGACAGGAAATCAGCAATGAACAAGGTCATGAACCTTCTTTAAGGTTATAGAAGAGATAGGAAGAGTGTCTCTTCTAAAAGGCAATTATTTATCATTTTGAATTATATTTTCAGAAAAATGAAGGAATACATGACTCAGAGGTCTGGCATGGCACCTCTGCCCCTTGGGTCATTAGCTGAAATCTGAGGTAATTGTCATCAAGAGTCTTTTCCATATCTCATTGCTTTCCTATTGGTATTCTCAGTCTAAAACTCTGGAAGATGTAAGTTCAGAATGTTCCATTTAAGATGCCTAGTCATCAATCAGGACTGTAGCCAGAAATTTTATGATGAGGGGAAATAAGGTTGTCTGAGGCCTCATCATAAGTTGATGGAACACAGCAAAAAGGACTAAATATGGATAGCTCCATGTATCTTACAGTTATTGAATTTTAGGGCCTTTGCAGACTGCTAGAAATAGTGCAAAGTGAGTCCACTTTAACTGCCCTGGCTCAGTGCTAGGGAATCATGGGAATTGTATTTTTTCTGAGACATTGAGCCTTCTCTGTCAGAGAGCTCTGGTGCCACAATAAACTACAGTTCCCATGATTCCCTAGCACTGAGTCAGGGCAGTTGAAGTGGCCTCAGTTTGCACTATTTCTGGCAGTCTGCAAAGGCCCTTAGTTTTAATAATATTGAAGAAGTACCAGAAAGCTGGACATAAATCAGGCACTCCAAATAGAAGTACCTTCTGCTTTTGCTAGAGCATCACTGGCTCCAAGCCATTGGCTATAGCACTGGAAGCTGGAAGTAGGTTCCTTTTTTCACTTTTTTCTTATTGAACAATTGGATAACATGTTGTTGCTGTATGCCTTCAGGTCATTTCCAATTTATGGTGACATTAAGACAAACCTATTTTTGGCAAGATTTGTTCAAATTAGGTTTATCCTTGCCTCCTTCTGAGCTTGAGAGAGTGTGACTTGCCCAAGGTCACCTCTGGCTTTCTATGTCTGAGTGTGGATTTGAATCCTAGCCTTGAGAATTGTAGCCCAATGTTCAAACCAGTACACCATACTGGCTCTCTAACTGGGTAGAATACTGCCTGCCCATTTTAAAAGGGAGAACTCCAATAGCATTGTTAGAAAGATGTATTTAGGAAATGGGCGAGCCTATTGTTGATTAGCCTTGCATCAAAATCACCTCCTAAATATATGAAGAGGCTCCAGACATCTGCAGGGGCTGTCAAGCAGGGATGGAGGCATCCCATGTTCCAAAATAGTTGAGTGATCCTCCTATTTATGGTTGCCATTTCCCAATTTTTCCCGGGACGATTACATATTATTGGAGTGTTTAAAACATGTCCCATCCAGCCACAAATCCTGGATTCCTGCTTTGCTCCAGGCCACATTTTGTCAGTCTCCAGTCTTTGCACTGAAACTTCTCTGCAAGGACATAGAGCAACAAGGAAAATAAAAACAAGGTGATAACAGGCCTATTGTCACTTAAGTACTCTTAAGTACTCTTGGCAGGGATAATTATAACGTAATTCCAAATCTCTGCTTTGAGGGGCAGATGGGTTGCCTTCTCTCTCCCTTCCTGGTTAGATTCTCTTTCTGCCTCTGGGGGGAGAGACAAAGAAAGAAGGAGTTAAAATATAGGCAGGTTTGGTTTTGTGGACAAAAAGGGACAAAAACAAAGAAAAGAAAGAGAAGAAAAGAGTTGTAAGTATGAAATATCCACTTCTCTGCACAATATAAGTAAATTCTCCAGTTCAGATGGCTTAATTTATGGGATGGTGGTTTGGATTTTTTTAATGAGACACAGACTCACCCTGTTGCAGAGTGGCATTTTGCTGCTCTTTTGGGGGCAGCAAAAGGGAGGATAAGGGCTGTGGAATGGGGTTGCTGTGGGCCTGATCCGCTGCTAGCAGGGCAGCCCAGAGCCTCCTAAAACGTGCCATCTGTAAAGGCCCTGAGTCTAAGACGTACTCCAAGATCTCTATATCTTTGAATTATTATTATTATTGAATTATTATTGTTATTAACTGAAAGAAAGAAGTTGGAAGCATTAGCTCTCCTAGACTAAAACATGCTTCCTAAAATGCATTTAGTCTCAGAGATGGACCAAGATCTCTATATCTTTGAATTTTATTATTATTACTATTATTAACTGAAAGAAAGAAGTTGGCAGCATGAGCATTCCTAGAGTAAAGTCTGCTTCCTCAGATGCATTTAAGGATGATTCAGATGGCCTGTTTGGAATGACAGACAGCTGCCCCAGGGAGCGGTGGATTGGGGCCGTGGCAACCCCACACCATGACCCCAATCCTCACTTTTGTCACCCCTAAAAGAGTGGCAAAATGCCGCTCCTTTTAGGGGTGGCAAAAGGCTGCCCTAAAAGCTGGCGCTGCAGATCTTGCGCACCCTTTTGGGGCAGCGTGTCTGCACACTGCACCGGAAGGATGTCCTGATGCCACGTGTCATGCATATGGCCATGCAGCATCAGGGCAGAGTTGGGATGGTGGCGGGATGGTCGATGTGCAGTCACCCCACCCAACTCCACCTCCAGGCTGGCCTAAAATGCAGGTTTGCATCCTCTCTAAGAAGCACAGATTTATATTAATGTTTTTTTAAAAAAATTATTAATGTTTTGGGCTTTTAGTTGGTCATCTCCTACATTTTTCTTGAATGCCCTACATTTTGTCCCAGTTTTGTGGAAGAGAAATATGGCAACCCGACTCCTATTCCACCCCACCCATGGTCAGACAATGAAATCACAGTATGCATTAACCTCCTTTTCTAGTGGTTTGAGTGTTGAACTATGAATCTGAAGATCAGGGTTTGATTTCCAGTTTGATCATAAAGTTCACTGGGGGAACTTGGGCAAGTCACATGCTCTTAGCCTCAGGGGAAGGCAATGGCAAACCTCATCTGACCAAATCTTGCCCCATGATAGGGTCACATTAGGATTGCCATAAGTCAAAAATGATTTAAAGGCATGCAACAACAACTGATTCAGAATTCTCTGATTTCTTCTTCCACCTGTCAATTTGTTCATCAGAAAATTGCATCAGTTTCTTGACTACTTACTAGGAATGTACCAGCAGCATTGCTTTTCCCATTAGTGCAGCACTATGGTACCTGCACATTTGTTTTCTCTATAAAGATCCTTTGCACAGAACAACCCAACAGGGTGTCATATCCAAAAGGGTATGGATCTGCCAAAATAAAGGATATGAGGGAATGAGAATGATTGGAGTGGTGATATATCAATATAGAGAAGTTGAGGTAGATCGGAAGGGAACTATGATCTGAATGATATGCAACTGGAAGAACAGATGGGCTATAGTAAGGTTGTTTATGACCTTGTTTGCTTCCTAGGACCAACTTGATGTCCAGCGAAGTAACACCTTCCCTTCTTGGGGCAGATGTAGGACATAGCAGAGGGTGGGGAAAGCAGACCCTTGAAAGAATGTTTTGATGTATCCCAAGGCTCTCATATCATGAGTTGGGAAAGAGGAGGGCTGGAAGAGAAAGGGTTTTAAAAGGTGTATTGTTCTGGGGAAACTTAGGGGCTATGCAGATGGATGGCTCTGGGCTGCCCCTGCTAGTGGTGGATCGGCGGAGACTGAATTCAAGTGGAGACAGGAATGACTCACTGGCACTGGCCAGAGCCCCAACCAGCCACACCCAGAACCCAGCGGCCTGACAACTGGGAGTGTGGTTCAACAGAAGGGCAAGCCAGCTGTCCAACTTCCTGGCCCAGATGATAGCGCACATGTGGGAGTGGGGCCCTACCTTCCCAAGTGAGGTCACAAAAGGGAGGTGCGTAACCTCTCACCTGGAAGGTGAAGCAGAGGACTGGCTTGTTCAATTTTTTGATGCTGGTGCTGCAGAGTTGGAGAGTTTGCCTGAGTTCATGGTCACTCTATGGGCCTGGTTCAAAAAACCCTTCCAAGAATAAAAAGCTTGAACCAAGTTGATGGTGCTCATGCAGAGGGCACACTTTGTGACAGAATATGTGACAATGGGCTATGCAGAGGGATTGGCAGCACAAGTCCTGGAATGGCCTGAGACTACCAAAGTACAGCATTTCAAGGTGGGCCTGTGACCGGACAAGCTGAAATGGGTGTGGAGGACAAACAACCTGCAGACGGTGAGGGAGTGGATCTGACTGGCAGGGGAAGCCAAAATGGCAAAAAAGAAGATCCAATTAATGTTGCAGTGCAAACCGGGAGTGACTTAAGGAGCCAACCCAAACCCAAGCTACTCACAGGGAAAGGAAAAGGGAATTAAGGCTTGTGAATCAGAGTGTTTGCAATGGAGAAGACTTGGACTGTGCCTGGCCTGTGGACAGAAGGGGCACCTGATTGTTGACTGCCCCAACCAAAAGGATCACCCACGGGGTACCTCTGTGAAGGGAACATCTGCTTCCTCTCTGATTGGAGACCAGCAGCACATCAGCAAGGGACTGGGTGGCCAGGCTCTCAAGGCAGCAGGCCGAGATGACACAGGGCTGGTGGAAAACTTCAAAGGCCAGCCTCTGATAGTGGTGGGAGGCTGGCCATAAATCCACAGCACTGCACTTCAAGGGTGAGAGGAGGGGTCTCCTTATATACTCTAAATGTCAAGGTAGAGGACCAAAAAGGGAGACAGAGTATGAACCTGGTGGTTGCCATAGACTCGAGGTTCACGCAATGCTTCATCAGCCAGAAATAGTACAGAAGATGGGGCTTGACACCAAGAAGCTGAGGCACTCATCACCTTTCATCAGATTGACGGTTCCACCATAGGGGAAGTGCCTGCTAGTGAAAAGACTGAGACAGTTTGGCTGGGGGTGGCAGAACACTTGGAGGAAATCTGATTTGTTTTGTCCCTACCTCATGTTACCAAATGATCTTAGAAATAGACTGGCTCCATTTCTGCAATACAGGATACAGTGGGGGTCCAGAGAACTAATTTTTGATGATCCAGGATGCAGAGCCCACACCACCGACACAAAACTGAATGGGGAAAAGAGCACAGCAGCGGCTTTGAGCCAACCTGAACTGCTGCAAAAGTGGTGGGAAGAGACATCCCGAACAGTAACCTAAATGGGGAAAAGAGTGCAGTGGCGACTTTGAGCCAATCCATCACACTGCAAGAGCAGGTGGGATATGCCCTCCAAGAGGACCAGTTGGGCTATCCCTCAGTCTACCAGGATCTGGCAGAGGTAATTGAGGAAAAGGAGTGCGATCAACTCCCATCCCACTGGGAGACAGACGATGCAATTGAACTGGTGCCTGGAGCGCAACCTCCCAAGCCTAAACTTTGCTCAATGACCCCGATAGAAATGAAAACTTTAAAGGACTTTATAGAAGAGAATTTGGCTAGAGGTTTCATCCGCCCATCAACCTCCACCTTCAGGGCTCCAGTGTTCTTCTGAGAGAAGAAAGACAGGTCCCTTTGACTGGTTACTGACTACCAGAATGTCAATGGGATATGCAGTACCAACAGTACCCCATTTCCCTCATGAAGGACATGCTAGGGAGGTTGGCTATGGGCAGGATTTTTTCCAAGCTGGATTTGAGAGATGCCTCTTTCCGAGTGTGGATACATGAGGGAGATGAATATAAGATGCCCATTGGGAGCTTTTGAATACTTGGTCCTCCCTTTTGGATTATAAAACTAGGCTGTCTCAGACCTCCCAGAGAGCCTTTTCTGCGACCGCTCCCAGATTATGGAATGGCCTGCCGGATGAGATCCGTCTAATTACCACTCTTGCTGCTTTTAAGAAAGCAGTAAAGACGGATCTCTTCCGGCAGGCCTTCCCGGAATAACTCTCAGCCTAGGGATGGGTCCCTGACTTGTAAATTATTGTCATTATGTTTTTAATATTGTATTTTAATTGGTCATTTGTTTAATTCTGTTTTAAGGGGATGGGAGGGTGGGACTATGGGATGATGGAATGTTTTTAACTTTGTTCTATTTTAATATTGCTGTACCCCGCCCCGATTGCCGCGCAGAGGGGCGGGTTATAAATAAAAATTTATTATTATTATTATATTATCAGGATTTCCCGAAGTATTTATGTGGCTTGTGAATGAAGTTCTGCATGACTTGCTGTTTGAGTCCCGGTTTACCTGGATGATGTGTTGATCTAATCTCAAGACTGAGGGTTGATACAGATGGCCCCTAAGGGGTGGCTCTGTCCCCCCCCCCCGGGAGCACCAGATTGATGCTATGGCAACCACACGCCAGAGCCCCAATCATCCTTTTTCCTACTCAAAAAAGAGCTGGCAAATGGTGCTCCTTTTTGGGGCAGCAAAAAGCTGCCCTTAAAGCCACCACTGCAGCTCTTTTGCACCCCTTTGGCACAACATGTGTGCACCCTGTGCCAATGGGGTGCCCTGATGCTGTGCACCATGTGGTTGGGTGCACAGCATGATGGCAGTGTCAGGGTGGATTTGGTGGTCTGCATCAGCCCTTAGAAGCCCATGTGGAGTAGGTGAGGGAAGTGCTGAGGCACCTCTTGGGCAATTGGTAGTATGTTAAGCTGCTCAAATATGAATTCCACACCAACAAGTTGGACTTACTAGGATATTGGGTGTCCACTCAGGGAATAGAGATGGACCCAGACAAGGTGTAGACAGTATTGGAATGGGCCCACCGAAAACCCAAAAGCAGGTACAAAGTTTCCTGGGATTTGCTAACTTCTATAGGCAGTTTATCTCAGACTTTGCTCAAATTGCACTGCCTATCACCAACCTGCTAAAGACCATGATTCACCAAGGGGGCCCAAAGGAGAAACCCAAGCTGGGGAGAGCAGGCAGAATTATGCCCAGCTAGCAACAGCCAATCAAGATTGAGCTGACAACAACCAATAGTATTGTGGGCTGTAGGTAATAAAAAATTATGTTGCTAACAATTGGAGTCAGACTGTATCTGGATGTGTAACAGTCCAGAAGACAGGGACTTTGAGGGAAAAGTCTAGTAGTGAAGGACTTAGGGCCTTTGCAGACTGCCAGAAATAGTGCACATTAAATTGAGGCACTGCCCTGGCTCAGTGCTAGGGAATCATGGGAAGTGTATTTTTTTCTGGGACATTGAGCCTTCTCTGTCAGAGAGCTCTGGTGCCACAATAAATTACAGTTCCCATGACTCCCTAGCACTGAGCCAGGGCAGTGCCTCAATTTAATGTGCACTATTTCTGGCAGTCTGCACTCCAAGTGAAGGAGTTGCTGGTATTTGATATCCTGCAGGAAATAGTTAACCTGAGGGCTAGTATATAAATAAAGTCAGAAGGATAACAGTAAATAAGGATGGTGTGAGGTTTCTAAAAGAGAATATCTGGTGTTTTCTAGAGTTAAAGAGTGTGTAACAAAGTATAACAAGAACAAGTGAATGCAATTTCATAACAAATGAAACATTGTTAAACATCATCCAAATAAAGTTCCGTTTTTGTTTTCATACAAGCTTTTCTGATCCTGGATGGGATTTTTATGCTACTAACAAATAAAGAAACCAAGTTGGGGGAGTAAACCCATAGATGAAAATAATAGTGGTCTGGTTCATCAAATATTGAGGTAGTGGTGGGATCGCAATATCCATTGTGCTGTCACTTGAAGAAAATAAGTTTGGTGAAGGGATGTTCATAATACAAGCCATCAGCCAAAATCAAATGGGCCCCAGAATATCAAGAAGCTTCTGAAAAGTTAGACTGTTCAGCTCAGAACCCATATTAAAGCTCCCAGAGCCAGAGCAGCCTTTTGTCATTCAAAGCAATGCCATTGATGTTGCAATTGGAGCTGTACTGATGCAAAGAGACTCAGAGAGAAATTTAAGACCATGTGATTTACTTATCCAAAAAATTCCAGGGAAAAGAATTGTACTGGCCCATCTGGGAAAAGGAAGCCTTTGCAATTAAGCGGATGCTGCAGACTTGGTGCCAGTTCCTGGAAGGAGCTCCTCACCCCTTTGAAGTTTGGATGGACCATCACAATCTGGAAGCATTGAAAACTCCAAGAAAATTAAACCCAAAGCAAAAACGATGGGCCAAAGAATTCTATCGCTTCAGATTCCAGATAAAAGCCTTTCTAGGAAAGGAAAATGCCCTCGCTAAAGCCTTATCCAGATTGCCTCACCATGAAAGCCGGAGGGACAATCCAGAGAAAACTATTTTTACCCCAGAACAGCTGGGGTTGGCAGTAGCCACTTACTGTTGATATTGGATACTGAAAGTACCCCAAATTCTAGTCTGAATTTTAGATGAGCTATCCAGGGTGTTGAACCCCATTTTCAAAATACAGTCTAACCCCCTATCCATGGGATTGGTAACTTTGGTTTCACTTACCTGCGTCCAGAAAAAAAAAAAGGTCTCTCTAGACATCTGGAGTTTCTCCAGCAAAACTCTATGGACAACTGAAGTTGAGCATAGAGTCATGCCAGAGGACTTCCGGATGCTGAAAAAGATAACCTCTCTAGGCATCTGAAAGTCCTCCAGTGAGATTCTATGGTCAGTGTCCACCATAAATATAGCATTCACTATTATTTGTGGTGAATTTGCAGTAAGTCTGGGAACATATTCCCTAAAGATACAAGGGTCAGACTACAGACTAAACTTTGAAGGTAATTCACCACCCACCCATGGAAATCAGCACCACCAGCCCCCACTATCTAGGAGTTGAAACTCAACATTAGAAACCAAGTATCTCTAGTTCATGTATGGCCAGATATTCCTTTTTATAGTGATAAAATCAAAACAACATCTGCCATCCTGTCCCCAATGCTATTCAATATATATATGAAGCTGCTGGGAGAGATCATCCGGAGACATGGGGCGGGGTGTTATCAGTACGTTGATGACACCCAGATCTATTTCTCTATGTCTTGGTCTTCAGCTTTGACTTCAGATGGTGTTTTTCCTCTCAGTGATTGTCTTAAAGCAGTAATGGACTGGATGAGGAAAAACAGATTGAGATTGAATCCAGATAAAATGGATTTATTACAGTAGCAGTCCCAAAACTAGGTAATTGGGATGCAACCTCTAGTTCTGAATGAGATCACACTCTCCTCTAAGGACTATGTTCACAGTCTGGGGGTGCTCCTAGATCCATTGCTCCAGATGATAAATCAGGTAAATGCGACAGTCATGAGTGCTGGTTATCAGCTTTGGCTGATAAACCAGCTGTGCCCTTTCCTGGAAGTTAGAGACCTTGAAACTGTGGTGCATGCACTGGTAACCTCTAGTCTTGATTTCTGTAATGCGCTCTACATAGGGCTACCCTCATACTTGGTCCGGAAATTTCAACTAGTACAGAATATGGCAGTCAGGCTGGTCTCAGGAACGTCGAGAAGAGACCATATAATACCGATCTTAAGAACACTTCACTGGGTGCCCATTAGTTTCTGGGCCCAGTACAAGGTGTTGGTTATCACCTTTAAGGCCCTAAATGGCTTGGGTCCAGCCTATTTACAGGACCACCTCCTTCCATATAATCCACCCCACACAATCAGGTCCTCTGGGAGGAATCTGCTGTAGCCTATAAAAACTAGACTTTCTTCAACCCTCCAGAGGACATTTTCAGCAACCACTCCCAGATTATGGAATGGCCTGTCGGATGAGATCCATCATATTACCACCTTGAACACCTTTAAAAAGGCTGTTAAGATGATCTCTTCTGGCAGGCCTTTCCTGAATAGATATCCTGGCCATCAAGAGACAGCCCAACCTGCTCCCCTGATTCTGCTGCAGTTATTGTTTATTTGTCTATTTGTATTATTATTTTAAGTGTGTTTTTAAATTGTCATTGTTTAATAGTATTTAAGGGGTGAGTGGGATTGTGGGATATGAAATGTATATTTTAATGTTGTAAACTGCCCCAGTTGCATTACGCAGAGGGGTAAGATAAAAATTATTATTATTATTATTATTATTATTATTATTACCTGAGCAGAGCTGCTGAGAATAGGTGACTTGGAGGACTCTCATTCATGGGGTTGCCATAAGCCCAAGTCAACTTGACAGCAGCAACAACAACAAAATCAAAGCAATGCAATGTGCCTAACTCTATACTCTGGCACCTTGTTAATTCAATTGCTGCTTTGCAAACTGCCAGCAGTGTACTCTTGAAAATTAATGTTGCTTCCACCAATATATTCTAACCAATAAAGTTTCACACATGGAAAAAAGACTTTGCAGTCAAAGAATCTCAAAAGGGGGCAATAGAGACTACTCAAATCAGTAAATATAGTCATTTTGCGAAGTCCTACAGGCTGATCTCAAACATATTATGCAACCATGAAAACCATTGGAATCATTGGAACGTACTTCCAAATACAATGGTTTGGACTGTAATACAAAACAGAGTTCCTTTAATGAAGTTACTCTCTGTCCCTTTTCTGTTACCTCATATAGATATAGATACAGATTTAGATATTTCAAAATGATGTAATGTTATAAAATAAATACTGATGCGTCAATGACCAGGGACTCAATATTGGACATTGAAGAAATCTGACAGGAAGAAAAACAACATAAAAGAAACTATAGGAGGGTCTCAAAAAGAAAGCTATACCTAACAAACAAAACCATTCAAGATATCAAATCTAATATAAAAGAGTGAACTAAAAATAGCTAATCATAGCAATAGAAGTACATTTCTATATCAGTCATCAGTGAACTAGCACTCCCTAAGCAGTTTACAATGTGTAAGTCAATTGCCCCCAACAAGCTGGGTACTCATTTTGCCCAAGCAAGAAAGTCTAGGGGAAGAGGCTTCAAAAATTGGCTCAATTTTATTTAGAGCAATCTTAAAATAAAAGGTAATAAAATAAAAAATATAAAAAAGAGGTTAAAAATATAGCCAATTGGTTAGGCAAGCATGAATCCAAGGTTCTATGTGCAGAACCCAAATATAAGGTAAAATAATATTCCAGTCAGTCATTAAAAATGCTGAATATGACCAATATGTGCTAGACTCAGATACTATATATCCCAACCCATAAACAAAGTAAAGGGAGATGTTTTACATGTAAAATACATATAAGGTAAGTATATAACAGCTCCAAAAGTACAAAAGGGAGGGGTAACAGTACAAACCCCTTACAAATAGGGTCACACCTCTCTGTTTTGACAGTCTTTTGTTGGTGTTTTTCCTCCGCATTTTTCTGTGTGGGGGGCCATGATGGCAAAAAGTTTGGACATGTTTAGTTACTCTGAGGACCATATTGTGAGTCTACTTAATGCACCCTCATTTTTTGGGGATCAAAAGGATAATGTCACCATTGAGCAGGGATGCTAGAATAAACTCCAGCATCTTAAGGAGAAGTGCATGAAACTCAATATGCATGCAGGGGCACTAGGGGATTACTGTAGGAATTTTAAAATTCCAAGAGGATTGAGAATACTAAAAGAACCTGGTATGTTACCTCATAATGATGAATTCTGTAAAAGGTGGTTTGCTATTTTATATAAGTGTTCCATGGATCTGATGATCTTATTGATTGAAACTCCTAATAGTGAAATTGAAAAATATAAAGTGGAAATCAATAAGATTGATCAGGATATATTAAAAAAAACACACACAATGGACACTACCACATTTCAACAAAGAATTCTAAACATAGATAAAGACCTGGAAAAAGAAAGTATGAAAATTAGAGAAAATAAACTGAAAAAAATTCAAAGGGACTTAAGTGACTACCAAGAAGATAAGGTATACAATTGGAAAAATTCCAGGAAACCTAAAAAATCTGTATCCTTTGCTTATGAATCCTCCGATCACGCTAGGAGTCCTGATGATAGTAGAAGCAATATCTCCCTAAATACTAGCACTGATGATTCTATGACATCGATAATACCATCCTCTACATCATCTTTTTTAAATGCAAAACAAAACAGAAATACATACAATTCATGCTTGCGTAACCAATTGGCTATATTTTTAACCCTTTTATATATTTTTATGTTATTACCTTTTAAGGTTGCTCTAAATAAAATTGAGCCAATTTTTGAAGCCTCTTCCCCTAGACTTTGTTGCTTTGGCAGTTTTCTTGAGGTTTAGGGTCACACCTCTCTGTTTTGATACTCATTTTGCCCATCAATGAAAGGATAGAAGGCTGAGTGGACCCTTGTGCCCTATAGGGTCAAACTCACAACCTTGTGGCTATGAGTGGCTGTAGACACCACTGCATCACCAGGGCTCCTACCAATGTGCCACCAGGGTTCCCAAAGAACATATAGAGAGTAACTACTAATTGTATAATGAGCTAAAATAAATAAAAAATACCAAAAAGTAATTATGAGTTTTTAAATTCTTTTAAAAAACACTTGGGGAGAGTGTGACTGTTACTCAGCAGGTGGGCTTTGTTGAGTTGCATTTGCGAGTCAATAGGGGGTGGGCTAGCCAGTTAGCTCTATACAGCTGCTCCCAGAGGCCAGTTTCAGGTAAGTTTCGGCCAGGACAGGGGAAGGAGGAGGAGGCTTTCCAGGCCAGTTTCTGAAAGAAAGGAGAAAGAGAAGGAGGCTTTCCAGGCAGTTTCTGCTAGGAAAGGAGAAAGAGAAGGAGGCTTTCTAGGCCAGTTCCTGCTAGGAAAGAGGAAGAAAGCAGTTTCCAGGCAGCCATTTTGAGTGGGTGAGTTTTTAAATTATTTTTAAAAACACTTGGGGAGAGTGTGACTGTTACTCAGTGGGTGGGGCTTTGTTGAGTCGCATTTGCGAGTCAATAGGGGGTGGGCTAGCCAGTTAGCTCTATACAGCTGCTCCCAGAGGCCAGTTTCAGGTAAGTTTCGGCCAGGACAGGGGAAGGAGGAGGAGGCTTTCCAGGCCAGTTTCTGAAAGAAAGGAGAAAGAGAAGGAGGCTTTCTAGGCCAGTTCCTGTTAGGAAAGAGGAAGAAAGCAGTTTCCAGGCAGCCATTTTGAGTGGGTGAGTTTTTAAATTCTTTTTAAAAACACTTGGGGAGAGTGTGACTGTTACTCAGTGGGTGGGGCTTTGTTGAGTCACATTTGTGAATCAATAGGGGGTAGGTTAGCCAGTTAGCTCTATACAGCTGCTCCCAGAGCCACCACTACTAATAACCTCTACTAATTGTTTATAACCACTACTAATTGTTGAAAAGTTCCGGTCATCAGCAGACTTTAACACTGGTGTTAGCAAGGGATTTTCTTTGAGGAGGAAAGCCGTAGTCCTGTTTCAGGTACTAATTAAGACTTAGTATGGACACTAAAGGAACTGCTGCCATCACCTGCAATACCTGTGAGATGTTTGTCTTCTTACCTACAGATGTGGGGAGCTACACATGCTCCAAGTGCAAGTTGGTAGTCCTCTTGGAGGAGAAAGTACAGCAGCTGGAGGCACGGGTAGCTACATTTCAGCATATTAGGGAGCAAGAGGTTTTCCTAGACAGAATGGAACGAACAGTCTTGGACAGGGACCACACCGAGGAAGTTGCTGGGGAAAAGAAGGTCACATCAAATACATAGGAGGTAGGCAGCTGGAGGAATGTCACACGCAGAAGTAGGGGGACCAGGGATCATTCTGGGAGCTTGCAGCTACAGAATTGATTTCAAGCTCTTTCCCTTATCAAGGAGGATGAGGAAGAGAAGCATGGACAGACTTCAGGGACAGAGCAGGGGACCCTGGGAGTTCCACCACAGGGAACAGTCGCTGCTAAGCCTCAGGGGAGGTGTGTGGTCATGGTGGGGGACTCCTTGCTGATGGGGACAGAAGCAGTGATTTGTGGGCCTGACAAGATGTCTCGGGAGGTGTGTTGTCTCCCTGGGGCAAAGATCTGAGATGTGACGGAGAGGCTGACAAGACTGGTCAAGCCTACTGCCCAATACCCCTTCCTTTTGGTCCATGTGGGAACAAATGACACAACAAGACACAGCCTTCAGAACATCAAAAGGGATTATGAGGCTCTAGGTAAGAAGCTGAAAGAAATGGAGGCACAGATTGTCATCTCGTCTCTTCTGCCAGTTGAAGGGCATGGTCCAGGAAGAGAGAGGGAAATAGCAACAATTGGCTCCACAGATGGTGTCATCGAGAATGATTTGCGGTTCCATGAGGGCAGACTCCTAGCAAGGGATGGGCTGCATCTCACGCCAGTTGGAAGAAACGTTTTTCCCAACAGTCTCAATAATTTGATCAGGAGGGCTTTAAACTGAATGATGTGGGGAAGGGAGACAGCATCCTGGAAGACAAAAGGACTGGAAAAAAATAGTCAAACTGTCATAGAGGAAACAAGGCAAACAGTACAGGGACCCAACAGTGGAAGGCAAAAAAACATGCACAGGCAGCAAGTAAAGGGGACATATGGTCTTGGATGTCTCTACACTAATGCACAGAGCATAGGAAATAAGCAAGATGAATGTGAACTCCTAGCACAACAAAGCAAATATGATATAATAGGCATCACTGAAACCTGGTGGGATGAGTCTGATGATTGGAATGTAGAAATACAGGGGTATGACCTTTTCAAGAGAAACAGGCCAAACAGGAAAGGAAGAGGAATACCATTATATGTCAGGGATATTTACACCAGTGAAGAAATCCAGGACATCAATCCTAGAAGCCAGGTGGAGAGCATCTGGATAAAAATTAAAGGGGAGGGAAACAACAGGGATGTTAGTGTGGGAGTCTACGACCCCTGACTCAGGCAGAGGAATTGGATGATGCCTTTCTAGAACAGATGACCACACACTCAGAAAGGAGAAATATAGTAGTGATGGGTGACTTCAACTATTCTGATATTTGCTGGAATTCAAACTCAGCAAAATCCTCAAGGTCTAGCAAATTCCTCAATTGCCTCTAAGACAATTTCATTGTCCAAAAGGTGGAAGAGGCAACAAGGGAGTCAGCTACTTTGGATATGATCCTAACTAACAGGGAAGACCTAGTTAATGGGGTGCAAGTAGTTGGATCCTTAGGCGAGAGTGATCATGTCCTCCTGGAGTATATTATACAGTGGAAAGGAGAAGCCAAGCATAGACAGACATGCATTCTAGACTTTAGGAAAGCTGATTTTACTAAACTTAGAGAAATACTGGGGGGGTGATCCCATGGACAGGAATACTAAAAGAGAAAGGCATTCAAGACGGATGGGAGTTTCTCAAAAGGGAGATACTGAAGGCACAATTTCAAACCATGCCAATGTGGAGGAAAAAATGGGAGGTGACTCAAGAAACCAGGATGGATGACTAAGGAACTTGCAACTGAACTAAGTTTTAAATGGAACATGTGTAAGAAATGGAAAAATGGGGAAATCACCAAAGAGAAGTTCAAACAAATAGGTAGTACGTGTAGGGGTAAAGTCAGAAAAGCTAAAGCGACGAATGAACTCAGGCTTGCTAGAGAGGTTAAGAACAATAAAAAGGGCTTTTGATTGTATGTCAGCAGCAAAAGGAAGAAGAAGGAAATGGTAGGGCCACTGTGTGGAGAAGATGGCAAAAAGTTAACAGGGGACAGAGAAAAGGCAGAATTACTCAACACCTTCTTTGTTTCAGTCTTCTCAGAAAAGGCAAAGGGTGCTCAACCGGAGGATAATGGAGCAGAGGACAGAATAGGAGAATGTCAGCACAGAATTAGTAAAGAGATAGTAAAGGAATACCTGGTTAATCTAAATGAATATAAGTCTCCAGGACTAGATGAATTACATTCAAGGGTATTAAAAGAACTGGCAAACGTAATGTCGGAACCATTGGCAATAATCTTTGAGAACTCCTGGAAAACAGGAGAAGTCCCAGTGGACTGGAGGAGGGCAAATGTTGTCCCCATCTTCGAAAAGGGAAAAAAAGAGGATCCCAACAATTATCGTCCAGTTAGTTTGACATCAATACCAGGAAAGATTCTGGAGTAGATCATTAAACAGAGAGTCTGTGAACATCTGGAAGGTAATTTCATAATCACAAAAAGTCAACATGGGTTTCAGAGGAACAAGTCATGCCAGACAAATCTGATCTCTTTTTTTGATGAAATTACCAGCTTGGTAGATGAAGGGAATGCTGTGGATATAGTATATCTTGATTTCAGTAAGGCCTTTGACAAGGTTCCCCATGACATTCTTGCAAACAAGCTGGTAAAATGTGGGCTAGACAAAGTAACTGTTACATGGATTTGTAATTGGTTGACTGGCCAAACCCAAAGGGTGCTCAACAATGGCTCCTTTTCAACCTGGAAAGAAGTGACCAGTGGGGTGCCACAGGGCTCTGTCCTGGGCCCAGTGCTATTCAATATCTTTATTAATGACTTGGATGACAGTATTGGGGGTATAGTTATCAAATTTGCAGATAACACCAATTAGGAGGAGTAGCTAATACTCCAGAAGACAGGATCAAAATTCAAAATGACTTGAACAGACTAGAAAGCTGGGCCAAAGCTAACAAAATGAAATTCAACACGGGGAAATGTAAGGTATTGCACTTAGGGTGGAAAAACGAAAAGCACAGATATACGATGGGGGACATCTGGCTGAATGAGACTATGTGTGAAAGGGATCTAGGAATCCAGGTGGACCAGAAGTTGAACATGAGTCAACAGTGTAATGCAGCAGCTAAAAAGGCCAATGCAATTTTAGGCTGCATCAGTAGAAGTATAGTGTCTAGATCAAGAGAAGTAATAGTGCCACTCCATTCTGCTTTGGTCAGGCCTCACCTGGAATACTGTGTCCAGTTCTGGACACCACAATTCAAAAAGGATGTGGAGAAACCGGAGTGCATTCAAAGGAGGGCAATTAAAATAGTGAAGGGTTTGGAAACCAAGCTCATGAGGAACAACTTAGGGATCTAGGATGTTTAGAAGAGAAGGCTGAGAGGTGATATGATAGCTGTGTTTAAATATTTGAACGGATGTCATATTGAGGAGGGAACAAGCTTGTTTTCTCCTGCTCCAGAGATGAGGACCTGAAACAATGGATGTAAGCTCCAGGAAAAGAGATTCCACCTCAACATTAGGGGGAACTTCCTGACAATAAGGGTGGTTCAACAGTGGAACACACTCCCTCAGAGTGTGGTGGAGTCTCCTTCCTTGGAGGTCTTTAAGCAGAGGCTGGATGGCCATCTGTTGGGGATGCTTTGATTGGGAGTTCCTGCATGGCAGGGGGTTGGACTGGATGGCCCTTGTGGTCTCTTCCAAGTCTATGATTCTAACAGTTATATAATAATATACACAAAGTAATTGACAATGTTTGGCAAAACTGACTTGAAAGACAAATAGTACTTACAATACCAGTACTTGACTGAATTTCTCAACTGCTAAATAGAAGTCCATAAAAAAAAATGGTCTCTATTTTTTAAAAAAAAGAAAAATATCATAATGTCATGTATTATAGAGTAAATACTACTTCCCTTCCTTTGATATCAAGCTATAGTTGTGGGAAAATAAGCAAACCTGCTTCACAGACAGGCTGCTATTCCAATGCCATACATAGTTGAAACACTGTGGTTATAACCTTCAATAAATCTTCAACATGTATATCATTTGGTAGTTTCAATAAGAAGTTGTATGCGCTTGCATAAAGAACAGTAACATATTGGAAAGCTGTGGTAGTATATGTCCAGAGCTCTGAAGACATTTTGAAAATATCTTCCTCAGTAAAATTAAACAGGTAACTTTTTCCAATTACTTTCCATAATCCATTCCAGACTTCAAGACTTACTCAGTAGTAGAACTAACAGTAATGACTTTTCATCCAGTACTGGGTGAAGTTTGTTAGGAAAAAAAAAACTAACTCATTTGAAATGTGGTGCTGGGAAGAGTTCTAAGGATAGTGTGGAATGCTAAAAAGACAAATAAATGGGTCCTAAAACAAATTAAGAGTGAACACTCTCTAGAAGCCAAGATGACTAAACTGTGACTATCATACTTTGAATATATTATAAGACATGAATCATTAGGAAAGACAGCAATGCTAGGAAATGTAGAAGGAAGTAGGAAAAGAGAAGCGCCATATTATAGGTGGATAGACTCAATCAAAGAAGTCATCGCCATGAATTTGCAAGGCTTTTGATGACTTGGAGGTCTGACATTCATAGGGTCATCGTAAGTTGAAGTTGGCATGATAGCAATTAACAACAACAACACTTTACACTTTTCCTCAACTCTGTCAACTATCAGTGATAGTGGGTTGGTTTTCTTTGTGAAAACACAGTACTGGGACAATGTTTTACTGTCTTTCAGTACTACAGATGCATTCCAAAGTATGCTTTTTAGTCTGTGTTTACAAACATTGAAAGATGTTGGAGATCTGATCATAAAACCTCATCTTCACATTTGGAATGAATTTGAGGAATAGCGACATATAGAATGTAAATCTGCTCCCCTCGAGATATTACTTCCTGTCATGCAAGTCAGAAGGAAGTGGGATAACCTCAGGACATGGATTGATGTTCTCATATCTGAGATCCAAGCTATGCATCCATATGCTTTAAGGTGTATAGGTCACTAGTACTTGGGACTAGTTGGCAGGAGAGCTCAACCCAAAGTTTCAGGGTCTGCACCATCACCCCTTAGACCTTTAGTAGCCACAGTACAGATTTGTTTGACTTTTAATTCCTCACCTCTGATGTAACATGTAAAATTGAGCTTCCAGATTTCACTGTTTACTTATGACTTTGCATTATTATCAGAAAGGAGAAGAAGAATTAAAAGTGTGGAAAAAGAGCCATTAAATTAGTCCTGAGCAGACAATATTTTTTAGATAGGTCCTTCATGTGTTTGGTGATATCAGGAGTCAGGCCAGTAGTATTAAACAGGAATTTTCCAGTTTCGACCTTATGATTTTTTTCTTTATTTTATTATTTTTGCTGTTTAATAATGTTACCCTCCCCACACACAGCAATTTAGGAGGTGGCATGGGGATGAGGCCCAGGAGACAGCCATTGGTGCTATGAACAAGTAACAGAAATAGTTAAAATGTTTAGAGGCTACAGTTTCTTTTGTCCAATTCTTACTTTGAATCCCCACAGTATCTAAATAACCTTTAGCTCAATGATATTATACCGTATTATTATTTCGGGTAGTAAGTTTAGAGTAAGACTAGGAATATGAAAGTCATGTTTCCTCAGATTTTATTCAATGACACCCCTTAGTATTGCAGATCATTGCTTGACATATTAGATGTGGCTCAATATATTTAAGGAAGGGTTGGAATAATATTTGGCCTTCTGTATGACTCCCAGCATATCCACCTAGCATAGCAAATGGTGAGGAATGATGGGAGTTACAGTTCAACAAGCTTGGGAGGCCCAAATATTACCATGAATTAAAGGAGGGCTGGGCAAAGTGTGGTCTACAGATGAGTCCCCTGATGCCCCAGAACCCTCTCAATTTTTTTTTTTGAGATTTTGGACACTTTTTTTTTGTCCCACCCCCACCAAAGCTAGCAAAACTTTCTCTAACCCCTACAGAGATCCCAAAACCTCCTCGACCACTCCCAAAAAGGCTAGAAATCAGCCTAAACGGCTGCAAGAAGTGATGTTGCATTCCTTCATGTACTGAAATGCTTCTGGCAGCCTGCTATGCAGGTGGGGGGGGATACCTCCTGCCCCCTATGTAGTTGTCCAATCCTGCTTTACAGTGTACAGTGGAGCTGGGCTGAGAATCTCAGTTTTTCCATGTGTCAACCTAATCAACTCCCACCTCTTTCCACTATCAGCTATGCAGGCTAGGGCTACTGGACATTACAGTGCAAAAGCATGTGAAAAGACTGAGGTTCTCAACACTGTAAAGTGTTGAATTGGGAAGCTAGAATGATAAGATTATTCTTTTACAATTTAACAAGAAAATATAGGATTTATTTAAATCACATTTTTATTTCTGTCTGTCCTTTCTATATTCTGAATTTTTCTGAAGTATAATTTCCATTCTGCAAATGCTTTGTAATATGGTTCTACCCTAAAGGTTCATAGATTGGTTGCTAAGAGAGGTTAAAAGGTGGAATAATAACTTGAAGAAAATGGAAAACTTTTGAGCCTGAGGGAATCCAAGAATGTGAAACAGTGGCAAAGACTATATTTGAACTAACAGTGGTGAGAAAAAAGGCAGCATGTCAGTAAGTGCAACATAACAATTTGTATCACATGATATGAAGACTCTTTGTTCTGAAAGCTAGGAAAGACAGGAATCAAAAATGTGAAAAAACTTTAGATTAAATAGTGGCTGAATGAAAGCTACTTAGGGAGAAAAAAAAACAGAAACAAAGAGCAGAAGCCGTATAAGTACAAGAACAGGCAAAATGCAATCCATAGTGAAAAGATTGTTCTCTTAGGAGCTATGCAGACAGGCAAAAAGAGGTGCTTTGAGGGTGACTTGAAGGCGTGGCTTTTAGATGACGCATGCCCAAAAGTCACTAAGAAAGCACCCTCTACCTGTCATATGCTGAGAAAAGCTGCTCTAAAAAGGAGCCGCTTTTTTCCACTTCTTCCTGAAAAATGTACACCTTCGCAGGTATGCAGCGATGGAGGGGCAATGGAAAAAGGGCACCCGAGATTTAAAATGTCCATGTAAATACACCTGCACACATACGGTGCATTTTGAGCCACCCATTGAGATCATGCACCCTATGAAAAAAGGTTCAATTTAAAACATCCTAATGGCACAGGTGTGGATGCACTGCTGCAAGTGTGCCTGCCTAAGAACCATAATTCTAACTCTAACTTTTACAGTACACATGCACCTTAGCAACTATTGGGATGCTGAAAGTGTTGCTGCTGAATGTTTCACTCTGAGAAAATAATAAGGGAAAAGTTTCATTGTTAAGATGGACCCTCACACACCTTCCAGTGCTATTTTCCCAGCGGTCCTGGGCAGCTGCACAACTCCATAGCTATGCTCTTTAGGCTCTTGTCTTGTACAGTGGGCAGAATGGAAGAGCCATCCACAAGCAAAAGCCAAAAAGAGGGAGAGAGACGTTGTGGTCCCATGTGGAGATGGCTGACCTCATAGCTGTGTGGTCACAGCCACATATTCTGGAGAAATTGAGAAATTCCTTCTTAAATTCTGAAACATTTAAGGAGGTGGCAAAAAGTATGAGGGCTAAGGGCCACCAACATACTTGGGAGGAGTGTCATCAGAAGACCAACAACCTCAGGGAAGATTACAAAACGTTTAGGGATCACAAGGCCAAAAGTGGTCAGGGTCCCTCCACTATGCCCTTCTACATATGGAATGGCCTGCCAGACGAGATCCGTTTCATCACCACGCTTGCTGCTTTTAAGAAAGCAGTAAAGATGGATCTCTTCTGGCGGGCCTTTCCAGAATAGCCTCCCAGACACTAGGAGTGCGGCAACCAATCTGATTTACTAAAACTGCGCATGCTGCCCATAATTTTGTTTTGTTTTTATAGTGTTCTTGTATAATGTGTTTTAATGTAATTGTCAGTTTAATTCAGTTTTAAGGGGTGGGAGGGTTAGGGTACAGAGATTGGTTGTTTTAACTTGTTCATGTTTTAATTATGCTGTAACCCACCCCGATTGCTTAGCAGAGGGGAGGGCTATAAATAAAATTATTATTATTATTATTATTATTATTATTATTATTATTATTATTATTACAAGGAAATCAATGCCTTCCTTGCCAAGGATGGTAGAATACAACTCAGCAAAATATGTACCCGTAGTGAAGTTGTTAGGGTCCCAGTTGGCCAGCCAGCCAGAGTGGAAACTGTGGAGGATACCTCCAAGGCAGAATGTGCCCTGGACCTTTTGATGCCCTCTGAAGGTAAGATGTGCCAGGGCCCCTGGGAAGGGGTGCAGGGGACAGCACTAGGGTGGGCAGAGGGCAGAGATGACCTCATCTCTTGTTATTTAGATGACCAGCATGAACACCCTGGCTCAGATGAGACATACTGCAGTCAGAGGGCTATGGACATCTCCACCATGAGACCACTGTCCCGTTCTGGAGAGGGCGCCTCTACATCTTTCATGAGCTCCCACAGGGCTATTGGTGGCAGAGGAGATGGTGTGGAGGAGGGTGGAAGAAGGAGGGGCACCCCGCTGGCCCTGGAAGAGGGAGCTGTGGAGCTGGGCAGAGGAAGGGGGGCAGTCTCCCAGCCTTGGAGGAGGGGGTTGCTATGGAGGTGGAGATCTCTGAGCAAGCCTTGTAGGTGAGTCTGCCAGCCTCTTCAGCAGCAAGGTGGCAATGCCACAGCCCTGTCACCACCCCCAAAGGTGGAGAGCAAGTACAGGGGGAAGGGGATGTTGCGACAATCACTAGTAAGTAGCAAGACAGCCACCACCAACTACCCCCACTATGCCCACTTCACTGATTCTAACCCCCTACTATGCCCACCTCACTCATTCTCCTCACTGATTCCCTGCGGTGATCCTGCATTGAACATGCACACCTGCACATAAAACATCAGAAGGTTTAAGAATGGAAAGTTTATTCATAAAAAAGACAGCCTGTGCTGATCATGCACAGGTGTGCAGATCACAGTATAATTTTTTTAAAAGAAAAATCACAATGTTTGAACTATATGCAAATGCGGAGGGGAGGGGACTATTTACAAATGGGGGAAGGAGAGGGAAGTATGTACAAATGGGAGAAGGGGAAAGGAGTATGTACAAATGGGGGGAAGGGGGAAGAGGAGGGGAGTACCTACAAATGGGGGAAGTGGAGGGGAAGGTGCTTCAGGGAGGGAAAAATGGGGATGGGGTGGGGATGGGGTGGGGACTGAGCTGGTCCAGGATGGCTGCCACCATGTCAAGGACCTGCTTCATTTGGTCTTCGATAGCAGCCACCCTTTCCTCAAGATGTCAATCTGCAAGGGGAAAGAAAAGAGAAAAGTGTGGTTAGGAGGTTGCTCTGCACCCCATCAACCCCATCACCCAATGCCACAGCCAGGGTTCCTAGATGCCCCCCACTCTCTCCCCCTGTTTCCCTGCCACTCTTACCTCACTGGTGATCTTAATCCCAGTTTTGTTGGAGGAGGGCCAAGCAGGAGGGAGCAAAGGCCTCCTGCCCTCCTCCTCCTGGCAGGCAGTGGCTCGTCCAGGCAGCTCCTCCTCAGCAGGACCTCCTATGAAGGAGGAAGACACCATTGACGAAGCTTCTATGGCAGGTGGTGGGGGAAGGGAGGGAAAGGAATGTCACGGAGGCTGTAGTCATCCAGCCATCACCCCTCCTCTTAGGGACCTACCTTCTGGTATGGGAAGCTGCTGTGGCTGCAGAGGAATAGCACGGTCTCCCTCTGCCTGAGCCCCTCTGAGCTGGAGAACAATGAGGGGGAACCGGCAGGGTCCCTCCTCCATCCTTGCCATTGCCTCAACTGTGCACCTGTAGTTGGGGACAGGAGGGACACCAGTAGGATCCATGGATGTGGAAAAGGAGGGAGGGGCGGGATAGGCAAGGGTGATGGGAAAGTAGGAATGAGCATCAGAGACCATGACAGGGACCTGACACTTACCTGGAGGATGATGATCCTGCCACTGTGGGTGGCCTGCCCTCACACACAGGTCATACAGCCGGTCATAGAAGGGAGGCCGTTTCTGCAATGGATGCTCCCCATAATCCTCCAAGGCTTCAAAGAAGACCCCCTTCAGTGCCTTGAACTTAGTCCAGCACTGTTGAGGGGTCCTCCTGAAGCCCTGCTACTGCAGGGCCTGGGCAGCCTGATAGAAGTACCCACGGTTGGGCTGGTTGGTACTTGTCATCACCTTTCTCGCAGCTGCTTCCCCAGTGAGGGCATGAAGGAGAATGCCCACCTTCTCATCTGTCCAATATGAGATCTGGATGGGCACTCTCCTTCTGACCACCATTTTCATCCTGGAGAGTTGCGGAGGTTCACAGGGGCATTTATGAGCAGTTGTGGCTGAGGGCAGATGGCCTTACCTGGCTCCTAGCCAATGGAGACCCTCAGAGGAGAGATTTGTATCTAGCCCCCAATGGCTCCCCTCTGGGCTACCAATAGTTACAATCAAATGGGCTGTTAGGGACCTTACACATTGTCAGAGATTTCAGTTGGTTGTTCCTGCACTGTATCTTTCTGTGGCCAGGGAAATTGGCACCAGATGACCCCTCCATGCCATTGTGTGTATGTGTATCTGTGTGTCCCTTAGGCTCATGGTTATCAATGACTGCATAAGAATATGGATGCTAGCCATACACAGAGTGTAGATAATAGGATATGTTTATTCAGCTGCTTATCATGCCCTAGTACAGCAGTGTTCTAGGATCACAGATGGAGGAGAGGTGATACTTCAGATCCTCCTGGTATCAAAGAAGTCTGCCAGGGCCTCCCTCACAGCCTCCCCTTCTCTCTGCTTCACAACATCATTGTCTTCCATGGGTGCCCCCAGGGTGGGCAGTGCAAAGCAGCGCCTGTAGCGCAGTCCCTCATCCAGCAGCCTGCCCTTTGTCTTGCAGATGTTGTGGAGGATGATACATGAGGCGAAAATGGGGATGACATTCTCCTCTGCCACAAGACGTTGGGCAGTGAGGCAGCCTTCAGCTGCCCAAAGTCCCTTTCCACCAGATTCCTGGCATGATTCAGCTTCTTGTTGAATCCTTTCTGTCTGGCATTGGTGGTGCCCTGGTAGGGCTTCATGAGCCACTTCCAAATGGGGTAGGCAGTATCAGCAAGCAGGACGGGGCTGATCTGCTGATCTCTTAGGGTGATGCTGGGGTTTCCTGACATTTAGATGCCAGCCTCCATGGCCTGAAAGATGAGGGAGTTCCTTGTCACCCTCGCCTCATGAGTCACACCTGATCAGCCCATTTCCACATCCACAAAACATCTTCTATGATCCTATGTCCCCTGGAGGACAACAGAGTAGATGTATTTTTGGTTGATGAACCTGTTCCTCTGCCCCAAGTGTGGCACAATCTGACAGTGGCATCCATCTATGACACCCACTACTTGGGGGAAGCCGAGGTCTGCAAATTCTTACATAATGTGTGGGTGAAAAGAAGGGGGAGCAGCAGAAGATTAATGAAAAAAGTCAGGCCACTTACCAATTAATGACTTTTCTGTGCAGGTGCGCAGGGATACCAAACTTCACAGGCTTTTATACAGAAAATGACATACTGTATGACAACTGATGACATATTCTGTGCAGGTGTGTAGGGAAGCCAAAGGAAAAGGGACACATGTGTACAATGTTCTTTATCTGAGCAGCGTCTCCCAGGTACACTGTTCATGTCAGCAGCAGCTTCTCCATGGTGAGAGCGAACACTACCAACACTTCCCCCACAGTGGTAGGGCCAACCCCAAACTGCTCTGATGTCTGCTTGTAGCTGGCTTTGTGAAAGAGTACCCAGATGGCCATTGTGACCCTCTTCTCCACTGGGATGGCTTTCCTCAAGATAGTGTCTGACCACTCCAGTTCTGGATGCAGTATTTCCACTAGCCTGTGGAAGAGGGCACGGGGCATTCAGAAGAACCTCCTCCATTTCTCATCAGACTAGATGTATGTGACAAACCCATCCCATCACTCAGTGCCTCTGGGGAACATCTACCAGTGGGGCGGGCATCTCTTGGGTGGCATCAGAAGGGAAGTGGTGGAAGTACACTGTGCAATGACTGTGGCACCCACCCTAGCAGTTGTCTCTTCTATGTCCTCTGAGTCATCATTGCTATCCTCTATGCATGCAGCTGTTGCAATAGTCAGTGGGAGCATCATTGCAGTGGCTCCTCTGCTCATGCATTGAAGGTTGACTGCCAGTGCAGGCCAGACAGGTGACGTGGCATCCATGATCTCACTACTTCTCACAGTGTGCAGGTGCACAGCAATGCCAACATTACTATTAAAGGGGATGTGTGTATTTCATTATTCCTGCACACATGCACATGCTCCTGAGGGAGTGGGGGGGGGGGGAATTAAAGTAGCCGCTGCCAGCCCATGCAGTTGCTCCATCCTCATTTAGGGCATCCTCGGGGCCGGCAGTGCGGTTGATTGGGCTTCAACCCCAGTGTGGTTGCTCCGTCCCCTTTTAGGGTATCCTCGGGACTGGTGATGTGGTTGCTGCAGTTTAGGGGAAAGGCAGCTTCATGTCACTTTTTCCTGCCCATGTCTACAGCCCCAAAGTAGTTCTTTCCACAGTTGGAAGGGCAAAACCATGCTGAATTCAAGCACTGTTTCTCTATTCTGGTAAGTACAGTGTTCTGGATTGTGTCTGCTGAGTTTTCAAATGGCAACAATAGCAGAAGTATTATGAAAATATATTTGTAAATGCTTGCTGTGTCTTCTGTATAGGACATAATCTCTGAGATGAAAATGTAAAGTAAGTTTATTCATATGGAAATCAATATACATAGAAGCTGCTAACCTCTTGATTCTCATGTCTTTCTGCTGCAGAATTCTAAGTCTTACTATTGCCCCCCCCCAAAGGTATTGTCAACAAACTGCCAGTGTGATCAGTCACTTATCTTCTGATGTTCAGCTCCCTTCTGCTTGTTAACCTTGTCAAGAAGGGCATGGAGAAGAGCCCCATCCAAATGAAACACAGTAATTACTGTATTTCAGAGAGATATGTATTCACTGGAGGAAGGCTGTTCCACCCTCACAATCAACCTTTCTGTAGCTCAAGGAAAACACAAACATGGACCTACTCAGACAAATTAGGCATGAACAAATGTTGCACATTAAATGAGTTAAAGGACCTTGCTGGCAATTACAAGGGCTGCTTAAGGAAGCAATGAATCCTGTTAAGTCTGAAACCATGCTACAAGAACATGTTGGCTTTTCTCCTTAGGTTTTCACGCATGTTTACAATTGTAGTCATGACAGTTCCAGAGGCAATTTCAGAGAGGTCAAAAGTATTGCACATAGCTGAGAAAGATATATTAAATGAAAAATCAAAAATAGTAATGCTACCCTATCCTCATGACAGTGGCTCTTCAAAATGTATGTTAAAAGAAGGCAAATACCACCACCACCCAGCACAAATAAGGATAACTTGACATAGATTGGTTTGGTTTACCATCACTACCAATGCGAAGGAAGGAAAGCAGGCAAAATTTTATAAAGTTATATTTTTATAATGACTGCATAATCTCCCAGATAGCACAGGCACTTTCAGTTAGGGCCTCTACAGATGAGCTGCCATGGGCTGCCCCAAGAAGCTATGGATTGGGACCGAGGCTGCCCCACACCTCGGCCCTGATCCACCTTTATGGTGCCTCTGAAAAGGAGCACTAAAATAGTGCTCCTTTCAGAGGAGCCAAAAGGGGTGCCTGGCTGCCCCTCCCCTTCCTGGGCTTGAAGATGGCACTTTCTGCCATCTGCATCCCCCCTTAGTCCCCTTATTAATTCTGGGATTCTAGAAGACATTCGTATCACTTTTCTTTACTTTTTGGGGCAAAGATAATTTCTAGGTGCTTTAAATGTTAAATATTTCTAGTCCACTCCAGGGAAGAAGATAGGTATTTCTATAAAAATAGCTAGATGCATGTGGTTAATGTAAAAAAAAAAAAAAAAAAAAGACAAGGCACTTCTGTAATTTATCTGATGGAAAAGTCTTTGAATGAGTTCCCAAGATTGGAAAAAAAGTCCCAGATGATTCTACTGATTAGGGTACAAATAAGATGTGGAAGGGAAGCATGCCTTTGTCAAGAACCTGTCATGATCCTTGTTGCAGAAATTGATCACACCAATTATCATTAATATTTTTATTTCTATTATAATCGATGTATACCCTACCTCATGACATGATAGCGTCCTTAAACTGGCTCTATGAATTTTCACAAATAACTAAGGATGAATGGGTCTGTTTCTGGGTCTGTTCGAATATGTTAGTCAGAAAGCACCTAGCTAACCTAAATGAATTCAGATATGAAGGCCAGATGAGTGGAATTCCAGAATACTGAAGATACTTGCTGATATATAGAATGATTTGCCATCATTTTAAAGTAATGTTGGAGAATAAATGAGGTATAAGAAGACTGGAGACAAGCAAATATTGTCCCAATCTTCAAAAAATGCAAAAAAGGAAGATCCAGCAAACTAGAGACCCGTCATCTTGATCTCAATACCAGGAAAAATATTACATATATTATGTATATATGTAATATGTATATATTAAAAAAAATACTATGTATATATAGTACCCTCATTAGTCCCATTGTGTTGCTGTTTTGTCTGCAAGAAGACCACTGAGATGACTAATCTAAACTAACTCTGATGTAATAGTTTTCACTATGCACCATGGTTATTAATAACACTGGTGCATCCTAGATAAGAAAGGGCCTCTGGAGGCACAGTTGGGGTGGGGCAGCCCCGCGCCAGTCACCCCAACCCTATGCTGACACCGTCCTGATGCTGCGCTCCTGGGGTGGCCCAGAGCCCCCCGTCTGCACACCCCCAAACAAATGTATCCTATATTGATGGGGACCATTGCCAAGAAGAAATCTGAACTATGTGACAGGACTGTAAACTATTAGCCATTAAAATCATGATCTTAGACTCTTTATAACAAATAAGCAATGCTTGAAAAGGTGATAAACAGTATGTTCAAAAGAGGCATTACAGATTGAACACCACAGTGGACATCTTCTCATCTCTTCAAAGGTAATACATTTCTCAAAGGGAGAGTTCATAGAATTGAGTTGCAAGTTATCAGGTATTGAATATTCAGGACTTGAGCAATCAGTGTATACTCATAGGCGTGAACTGCCCCTTAGAGATGAAGTGCTATAAGTGGAAGCTTTTGAAATGGGGTAACAGGAATTCCCTATTTATCTCAGCTTCTATACATTGTCAAGCCATATAGTCCAGTAACCAAGCTAAGCTATCTACCTGGCAGTAGATTTACTACTCAGTTTAAAGTAAAGAAATAAATCTGTCCACTGTAGCAAAAATGTAGTCAAATGTAGACTTTGGGCGGTTGCAGACCGACCCAAAGGGCCAGCCTAAGGGTAGAGTTGGGGCGGGGCAGCCACACACCGGCCGCCCCAACCCCACCCTGATGCCATCCTGATGCTGTGTGGCCGTACTCACAGCACGATGCATCTGGACACCCTCCCGGTACAGTGTTTAAACACGCTGCACTGAAAGGGTGCTGAAGAGCCATGGCACCAGCTCTTAGGGCGGCCTTTGCCACCCCTAAAAAGAGCAGCATTTTGCCACTCTTTTCGGGGAGGCAAAGGGGAGGATTGGTGCCATGGCATGGGATTGCTGTAGCCCCGATCTGTCACTTCCCAGGGTGGCTCTGTGCTGCCCCAAACGGCCGCTTTGAATCGGCCCTTTGTCAGCCATATAGATTAACAAGGGTAAGAAATGCTGCTGTCAAAATGCTGTAAATAACCAAAGTCTCCTTTGAACATCGTAACACTGAAGATGCTCACAAAAAGCTGTTCTCCTCAGCAGAAGGGAAGTGTCTTTTAAGATTCTCCCCCAGTCAACTTGAAACAGCACATCTTTAATTCATATTGCTTTATAAATGTGTCATATTTGTATTCAAAGTCTTGTAAGAATTTCTTCACTAGAAGTACAGTGAAAAATGCTTTCCAGAGCTTTGACACTATTGTGGGCCTGTTAAAAATGTAAGGTTAGAAATGGTTCAAGTTTAAAGTAACAGCCTTCAGAACAAGTATGATTATTTACTAAGGAGCTATGCGGATGGGCAGGAAAAGGTGACCTGAAGCTGCTTTTTCCCTAAGCTGCAGCAAATATACCGCCTGCCCTAAGGATGCCCTAAATGGGGATGGCGCAACCACACTGGGGGGCAGTTAATGGAGCCTTTCTGAGGGTGTAATGAAACCCCACCAACTGCACTGCCAGCCCTGAGGATTCCCTAAATGAGGATGGAGCAACCACATGGGCCAGCAGCGGCTGCATTAATTTTCCCCCCCGGTGTCTCAGGTGCATGCGCACATGCATGAGAACAAAGAAATTCACACGTCCCCTTTAATAGCAATGTTGGCATTGCTGTGAACCTGTGCACTGTGAGAAGCAGCGAAATCATGGATGCCACATCGACCGAGTGGCCTGCACTGGCAGTCAGCCTGCAATGGACGGCCACAGAAGCTGCCACAATGATCACTACAGAAGCTGCATGCATAGAGGACAGCAGTGATGATGCAGAGGACACAGAATGGACAACTGCTAGAGTGGGGGGCCACAAAAGTCATTGCACAGTGTACAGGCACCACTGCCACTCTGATGATATCCGAGAGAGCCCTGCGCTGCTGGTGGATATTCCCCAGAAGCACTGAGTGGTGGGATGGGTTTGTCACATACATCTGGTCTGATGAGAAATGGAGAATGTGTTTCCGAATGCCCCATGCCCTCTTCCACAGGGTAGTGGAAATCATCTGGAACTGGAGCAGTCAGACAATATCATGAGGAAAAACATCCCGGTGGAAAAGAGGGTCACCATACCATCTGGGTACTCGCCCACAAAGCCAGCTACAAGCAGACATCAGGGCAGTTTCAGGTCAGCCTTACCACTGTGAGGGAAGTGTTGGTGGAGTTTGCCCTCAGCATGGAGAAACTGTTGCTGACACAGACAGAGTAACCAGGGGATGCCACTCAGGTAAGGAAAGTCACACACACTTCCCCCTTTTTCCCTCCTGCACAGAATGTGTCACGAGTTGGCCTATAGCATGGCATTTACTGAATAGAAAAGGTTCAGTATCCCTGTGCATCTGCACCAAATGTGTCATGAGTTGACATACGGTATGGCATTTACTGTATATAAAAGGCTGTTAAGTTCAGTATCCTTGTGCACTTGCACCGAATACATCAAAGGTTGGCATACAGTATGGCATTTACTGTATAGAAAAGGCTGCTAAGTTCAGTATCCCTGTGCATCTGTGCAGAATACGTCATGATACGTAAGTGCCCTGACTTTTTTATTTATTTATTTCTTATATCCTGCTTTTTGCCTAGGCAACCAAAGCAGCTTACAAATGTAAAATACAAATTAAAAACATACATTATCATAAAACAATAATACAACAGAAAGAAAGTTAGAGCCAGGGATATTTGAGGCAACAACCTTCTGCTTTTTCCGGTTTATTTTACAAAATAAACTACCAAAACAATTAAAAATATATAAAAAAATTATTAATGGAACAGTTGGTCTTCATTTTTTTTTTCCATTAATCCTCCACTGCTCACCCTTCTTGCCACCCACAAATCACTTAAGGATACACTGACCTTGGCTCCCCCAAGTAGTGGGTGCCGTAGATGGGTGCCACTGTCTGATCGTGCCACCCTTGGGGCAGAGAATGGGTTCATCAACCGAAAAGACATCTACTCTGTCATTCTCCAGGGGACATCAGATCATAGAGGACATTTTGTGGATGTGGAATGAGCTGGTCTGGTGTGATTCACGATGTGAGGGTGTCAAGGAACTCCATCATCTTTCAGGCCATGGAGGTTGGCATCTAAATGCCAGGAAACCCCACCATCACCCTAAGAGACCAGCAGATCAGCCCCCTCCTGCTTGCTGACACTGCCTACCCCATTCAGAAGTGGCTTATGAAGCCCTACCAGGGCACCATCAATGCCAGACAGAAAGAATTCAACAAGAAGCTGAATCATGCCAGGAATCTGGTGGAAAGGGTCTTTGGGCAGCTGAAGGCTCGGTGGAGGTGCCTCACTACCCAACGTCTTGTGGCAGAAGAGATTGTCATCCCCATCATCGCCTCATGTATCATCCTCCTCAACGTCTGCAAGACAAAGGGCAGGCTGCTGGATAAAATTTCTCCACACACACAACTCTACATTTCTACTTTGACTGTATATCCCATCCATAATCCCACAATCCCCTCCAAACTGTATAGATGTGTGAGGCATGTTATTTACAGTTTTGAAACTTTCTTAGCTCAGTGGCTAGAACTGCACTTAAGATGACATCCCAATTAAACGTGACATCTGTTCATATCTTTCTACTCCCAATGGCTTTGTCAAAATGTCTGCAAATTGTGTTTTGTTTCTATATATTGTAGATGCACAACTCCTTTCTGTACCAATTCTCTGACATTCTGATACCTTACTCCAATGTACTTTGTCCTGCACTTTAAATTTTCTGCCTCTGACATGGCAATACATGATTGTGAATCTTCATGAATCAACACAGGATCAGAACAACTCTGATTCAAATCCTGAAGTAACTGTTTAATCCACTGTATCTCATTGTCTATTTCTGACAATTCTGCAAACTCTGCTTCACTTGTACTTTGTGCTACATAGCTCTCTTTTCTACTACGCCAAACTACTGGACTTTCTCTAACCTTGATCAACAATCCTGTGACTGACTTTCTGTCATGCAATTCTGAAACAAATGAACTATCTACAAAACCCTCCAGCCCAACCTGGCTGTTTTTTATCACCAGTTTCCTGTCTATGCTACCTTTCAGGTATTTCAACAAATGTTTGACTGCTGTTCAATCCTCAACTTTCGGACAATTTGCTTTTCTGCTAAGCATGCCAACTGCAAATACAATATCTGGCCTTGTGTTGTTTGCTATAAACATCAAGCTTCCAACAATGCTTCTAAACAATTCCGGATTTTCAAATTCACTAGTTATTTCACCATTGACAAATCCAACAGACATAGGACTTTTCACTATTTTAGCACTTTGCAATCCACATTTCTCAATCAGCCTTTCAATCTTCTTTTGCTGACTCAATAAACAACTGCCATCCTCAGTCCACTGTACCTAAATCCCGAAGTAGGATCTGAGAGGACCTAAATCCTTGATAACAAAAGTTTTTGCAACTCCTTCCTCACTGTCTGAATTTCCCATTCTGAATTTGCCGCAACACACAAGTCATCAACGTAAATAACTAATGTAACATCACCCTTTGTGTAGACACACACATCAGCAATGCTGTGTTTGTAACCAAGCCTCACAAGCTCCTCATGGATACAAAGATTCCAACTTCTAGCACTCTGCTTTAATCCATACAAAGTCTTTTTCAACTTGTACACCTTTCTATCACTGTCCTGTTCAAAACCTAAAGGCTGTTCCATAAACACATTATCCTCAAGACAAGCATACAAATATGCAATCTCAAAATCAAAATGTTGCACAAATTGACCCCTTCTTGCTGCTAAAGCCAAAACCAATCTCAGGCTCTCAGGCTTAGCTGTCAAAGAAAATGTCTTGTCAAAATTCTCATACCTCTGCTGAGCAAAACCTTTTGCCACTAATTTAGCTTTGTACCTCTGGCTACCATCTGGCATCTCTTTTCTCTTGTAAACCAACTTGCAACCTATCACCTTGTGATTTCTAGGTCTTTCAACAATTTCAAACACTTCCTTGTTTACCAAAGACATGTACTCCTGCTCCATAGCAGACAACTATTTCTCCCTTTCCTCATCAGGAAAACTTTACAAATCCTTGTAACTCTTAGGATCATCAGCCACAACTGTACAAACTCTAGCTTCCTGTACAACAAAATGATCTGGAGGTTTTCTCACTCTTTGAGTTTGTCTAGGGATAAATGTTTTTGTCCTACCTCCCTCATCTTCAGTGTCAGAGCTTGTGTGAAGTTCCCTATCTCTGTGTCTCTTTGTCTCAGATATCCTAGGTGTGGTTGGTCATGTTTGTGTTGACTGATCTGATGTGGTAGCCTCACTATCTGAGGATGTTGATTCCTGTTTCATCACCCCTCCATTTCTGGTATTTGTTTCCAACTGCCCCAACTTAAGAAAAACTTCTTTGTTGGAATGCAATCTGTCCCAACCTGAATGCATTTCAAAGTTGGCACTTCTGGATAGCAAGATTTCTCCACCACCAAGATGAAACCTGTAGCTATTCCCAGAATATCCCACATACATCAACCTCTGTCACTTGGGTTGATTTTTCTTTCTGAAAGCTGCTGGCACATACACATGTGCATACTGCCCAAACACTCTAAGGTATTTCAGATTAGGTGCTCACCCATAAAGCATTTGAAAAGGGGTATTCTTTACAGCAGAATTCCAAGTTCGATTTGCTAGAAAAAATGCTGTAAGAATTGCCTCGCCCCAGAGATTTTCAGGTGCTTCTGCATCTAGCATCATACAATCCTTCATCTGCTTTAGGACACCTATTCTCCTTTCTGCCAATCCATCCTCTCGAGGAACTCCAGGATTGGTAGTGTTGTGCCAAATTCCCTTCTTTCTCATCCAGTTTCTCAAACTGTGAGATAAGAATTCTCCTCCCCAGGTCTGTGATCAAAGACCCCACTTTGTATTCAAACTATCTTTCAATCATGTTAACCCAATCTTTGAACTTCTCTGCTGCTTCACTCTTTTCTTTCAGAAGCATCACATAAGAAAACCTGGAAAAACGATCCACAATTACCATGAAATATTTGTTGCCCCCTAGCGACTTGCATATCAGCCCTGCAAGGTCAGCATGAAGATGTTGAAAAGGTTTTTGTGCTATACACTTGCTGCGTTTTGCCACAGGAAAAGCCTTCAACTTTATCCTGCTGCAAACTGAGCACTCTAAGCGATTTGAACAAGAGACATTTTGAAATCTGGACACACTTCCCCCAGTTTTCCAAGACTATTGAAACCAATATGACCCATCATTTTGAAAATAATGAACACATCATGAATGCAAAGGCAAATTGTTAACAATTGCACATTCTGCCTTATCTAGCATGTAATACATTCTATCTCTCTTTACAGCTTTAGCACAAACCTCACCATCCTTGGTGATCACTCCTCCCCCACAAACTGCAGTGCATACCCCTCAGTGCACACTAACTAAACAGTTTTGTAATTTAGGCGCACACAAAACATTATCAAAGGTTTTTTGGCGGCTGAGCAGCGGGAAGACAGCAGCGGTGCACGAACTGCCCCACCTCCCTCCCAAGGCAGTAAAAAGCCCAGCACAGGGTGGAAGAGGCGGTTGAGCAGCGGGAAGACAGCAGCGGTGCAGGAACTGCCCCACCTCCCTCCCAAGGCAGTAAAAAGCCCAGCGCTGGGTGGAAGAGGTGGCTGAGCAGCAGGAAGACAGCGGTGGCGCAGGAACTACCCCACCTCCCACCCCCCCCGGCAGCCAAAGCAACCAAAGCAGCCCAGGAGGAGGAGGAGCAGCGGAGTGGCGAGTGAGATGGCTGTAACTATAGAAATTGTCCCGCCTCCCTTCCAGGCCCCCCGGCAGCCAAAGCAACCAAAGCAGCCCAGGAGTAGAAGGAGGAGCAGCTGAGAGGTGGGTGTTGAGGTGGTGGCGATTATAAAAACTGCTGGGGCCAGCGGTGGTGGCACAGCAGCAACAGCGGCGGTGGCGGCGAATGCAAAACGCTGCAAACACCATGAGAAAGAGAAAGAAGTGCAGTGGAAACAGCCCAGATCCCTCCTCTTTTCCCTCACTAATACCAGCAAAACAACCAAAAATGGAAGATTTCTTTAATAAAATACAAAGTAGAACAGTTAATAATGTAAAAACCTCCACTGCTCCCCCTCCTCCACCCTCTGAATCAGTAGAATTGATAGACTGGAACTCCCAACTCTAGCCCGAAAAGTAACAGCTGTCAGAATCACTACTTGTATTGCTCACTTCCAGGGATGACCTAATTGAAAATCAAACCGAGAACATCGATTCCCATTTGGGATCTTTGGTGCAGTTAGCCAGCTCCCCTAAGCCCAAAGGAAATAAGCTTCCAAGTGAGATATGCAAGAAGAACTTGAAGAGACTCCCCTAGGAAAGCACAACAGAATTCATGGCTAGGCAATGCTTGCTTACTGCTCAAACAGTTATAGCATTATTTGATCAATTATCTGACATTAAATACAACATAGATCTGTTAAAAAAAGATTTCAAAACTTCAGTCCTTAAACAGACCACTGCTGCCACCAACCAAAGCATAGTGATAATAGGAAACGATAAGCCTTCAACTACTGCCTTAGATAAAGGGCAAGGTAGCAGCAGAAATCTGATCAATAAAAGCAAACATCATTCTAAGGACATTAACCCTAATGGGCCTAATTCCTCTGACAATGTACGAAGAGAAATCTCATGCGTTGAGTCCAATAACAAAATAGTTGGGAGAACTACAAGTAAACAGACACGTACTTTAGAAACACAGAAGATCTCACTATCTATTTCTCTGAATAGGATCAATCTGGGACGATGGAACTCCAGGAGAGTAATTAAAATCTCATTAGGGCAGCTGCTGCACTGCCACCAAAAATTGATAAATCTCGATGCTATTGAGTGGGTCCCCACAGTTCAAAACCAAAAACGACTTGTATTATCATTTAAAGAACCTACCATACCAGCTTTGTTATTAAAGATAAGACCATATTTAGCTTCTTTTCAAATCTTTCCCTCTAGAGTGTTCCAAATGGAATCAGTTAAACAGCTGCTTAGTTCTGACACAGCAAGAAATAGATCTCCCGCCAAAAGACCATCAGACTCTATCAATCCCCCCCCCACATAACCTCCCCCAAAAACATAACAGGGGAACCCAGTACTACTCTCCAACTGATAATGAGGCTAATTTTGACGATGATGAGATCATCACCGCCTTTGGTTTCTGGCCTAGGACTGAGCAATTGGATATTTTGTACAAGCTTGAAAATCTCAAGAAAACCCTATGTGACACTATGATGTCAGCAGTGCCGTTTATTGATCTTATATCACCATCAATAGACTCTAATGGTGATCATGTTAAGAAAAAACCAGCAGAGGTCTAACAACCCTCAAGAAATTGCTGCACCAGCCTATGTGAAGCAAACAGTATCCAGCATGCACAAACAAATGAGAAGACAGAATCTCCCTCCGTACAAACAGAAGCTAACCAGCTCTCGGATAGAAATCCTGCTCTGGAGAAAGACTTCCAGACACAGTTTCAGCATTCACAGGCGACCAGCTACCCTTTGCTGAAATCTTGGCTGGCCATCTCTGATCCTTTAGCCCAGCATAATGTTGATGTATTTCCTATCCCTCATAACCACATTCCATGACAATCCCCGAAGGATGATGCAACTCCTCTCCTAACACGGAACATTGCGGGGAGGGTAGCACCCCCTAAAGACCAACATCCTCCCGATTATGCATCGTTATCAGCTTCTAATGAATTAAAAGCCCCCTCTCCAGAAATATCTTTACTTAAATGCCTATCCTGGAACGTGGCCGGATGGTTCTCTAAGATCAATGATCCTGATATGATAGATTACATCAACAAGTTTAATGTGATCTTTCTTCAAGAGACATGGTGTATGTCTGGAATAGTTTATAATGGTTACACCATATTTGATTTACCAGCTATTCCATCCTCTGGTAAAGGCAGACCCAGTGCAGGACTTGCGATGTTGATTTCTACAGCGCTTAAAGCTACTATTAAGCACTTGCCACATTGTGAAACAATTGCGATAGCTTGCCTAATTGATTTTGGTATCTTATGTTTGCTGATGATAAATGTTTATATCCCTCCTAAGTTCCATAAGGACTGTAGTAAAAGGGTGTGGGAAACATTAGAAAATTACATAGTTAAACTAGAGGGACAATTCCCCTCAGCTGTTTTAGTGTTAATGGGGGATTTTAATGCTCGAATAGGTCATAATAATGAGGCCCTTTTTTCTTCTCCCGCTTGGGGTTTAGAAGAGTTAGAGGAATGTACTTTGAATACAGAAAGATATTTTAAGGATCGAGGTATAAATTTGGCAGGTATATGTTTCATGCAGATAGTTGAGCACCTTGCCTTAAGAATGCTCAATGGGAATCCTCTATTTGATCCCTGGGGCGAGTATACTTATATATCAGCAAAAGGCAGCACGACCATCGATTATGTACTTGTTTCCGATGCTTTTGTTAATCAGGTAGCTAGTTTTTCCGTAGGAACCAGATTTGATGGTGATCATCTTCCTCTCTCCTTTTTCTTTAGGATTCCCTTGAATATACATTCCCAGACACAACTGCACTTCATTGACTCAGCCATGGTAATTAGACAGAAAAGGCTATGGTGGACAGAAAATCTCCGTGAAGAGATTTCAGTACTTCTTAACTCTCCAATGTGCCTGGGCTTTAAAAACCAAATTATCGAGGCACAAGAAGTGCAACATGCTTTGGAGAACTATTCCAAGCTCCTCAGGACCCTGACACCCTCGTTAACTTGTATAGAGAAGAAACCTAGTAATTTTAAGCATAGAAAAATGGCTCCATGGTTTGATAAGACCTGTGTTGAAGCAAGAATCCACCTAAGAAATATGTACATCCAATATAGGAGAGATAATTGCCAGACATTACCTCAATTGTATTATACCACCAGAAGACAGTATAAATCACTATTAGCATGGAAAAAGAAAGAGGCAATTCATAAACAGTGGACATCACTAATACATTCTTCCATACAAAAAAATACCAAACTTTTTTGGGCCACAGTCACAGGGATGTTAAGAAATGCTGGTGGTTCTCCCCTTTGTAATATCCCTATTAATGTCTGGGAGGATTACTTCGTTGCACTCTATAGTGACTGTGGGGATCAAACCGCTGCTGTCTCCAATTTGTTCAACTGATTCTCCCTAGACTGTTTGGATATCCCTCAGTGGCCCCCTGTTTCTCAAGAAGAATTAAAATCTTTAATCACCCAGATGAAATCTGGAAAAGCCCCAGTGTCTGATTTAATTTTGCCAGAGCTCCTGAAAATTAACATCTCTTGGTGGGCCCCCTTACTTGCTTCCCTCTTTACTCTCATTAATCAAACAGCCAAACTTCCTTCTAGTTGGTCAAATGCAATTATAATCCCTATCTATAAGAAGGGACCTAGGAATGACCCATCTAATTATCGTCCTATAAGTTTACTTTCAGTTGTGGGTAAACTTTATGGCCGTTTTCTTAATAACCGCCTTTTAGAGTGGATAGATAATGAGAATGTCATAGGCAATGAACAAATAGGCTTTAGAAAAGGTAAAACAACCTACGACCACTGCCAGGTCTTAAACCACCTAGCTGAAAAATATTCTATCTCTCAAAGTAAAGGCTTATATGTGGCATTCATCGACTTGAAATCAGCATTTGATTCAATCTCAAGAGAAAGGCTGTGGATAAAACTTTTTGCCTCTTCTATTGATAGGAGATTGTTATGGCTAATTATGTATCTGTATAGTGATACGACTATACAAGTGAGTTGTGGCATTCAGGGCAACCTTACAAAACCCATATCCGTTCATAAAGGTGTACGCCAAGGTTATATTTTGGCACCTCTATTATTTAATCTTTATCTTAATGACCTTTCAGCCTCTATTTCCTTGGAAGCACACCATTCTCCTAAATTGGCCTCTTTTAATATTCCTTTACTCTTGTACGCAGATGATGCAGTTCTCCTTTCTTTTTCGAAAATAGGTCTGAAACAAATCTTGAGAGCCTTTGGAGGTTACAGTGAAGAAAATTGCTTAACCATCAATTATAGCAAAGCTAAAATTATGGTCTTTTCTAAAAGTAAGAGCCAATCCAAGTGGACTCTAAGCAGACATAGCATAGAGCAAGTTAATACCTTTAGATATTTAGGAATAACTTTTCAATCATCTCGTGGCTGGACATCTCAAAGATCAACCATTGTTCAGTCAGCAAATAATAGTGCCAAGGCATTAATTTGTTGTTGTTTTTATACTAAAGGTGGCCAATTCCTACCTGCAGCCCTGAAGGTGTTCCAGGCTAAGGTTATACCGCAACTGTTATTCGGGATCCCTATCTGGATCCAAGGCTTCTCTGCAGAACTAGAACAGGTCTTTTCAGTCTATCTCCGGAAATTATTTGGAGTACCAAATTGCGTCCCTTCAGCAGTCTTACATCTCGAAGCGGGCTGTCCTTCTGTGGAATGTACTGCCTGGACATGGACCCTAAAGTACTGGCTGAAACTTTTTTACGCAGGCCCTGATTCAGGTCTTTTGCAACTTGTAAGGGAAGATAATTATACTACCCTCTGGTTTAAATGTATCCAGGAGAAAGTGCTGAGAATCTTCTTTTCAAGTAACTTCTTTATTACACATGATCTGTCGAGAGCCCAGCAAAATATGATATGTCGTATAAAAGACATCGATAACCAATATTCCTTATCCTTGGCTCGTACCACCTGTTCTCCCTTTAGTTTAGGGCTACAGTTCAATTTTGAGAGGGAGGCATTTTATTTGCAAAACTTGACTATCTCAAAGTTCCGAGTGGTGTTCTCTAAAGCTAGATTTAATGTAATTCCCTCAGCGGTCCTAGAGGGTCGTTTCAAGGGAATTCCCTATCATGAACGGGTTTGCCCTTGTGGTGAAGGCTCTGTTGAATCTTTAGAACATGTTCTATTCTTTTGTGACTTCTATAAGGATGAGAGGCTAAGATTAATTTCTCCCCTCCTGCTCAAGTTCCCGGGTAGATCATACAGCTGGTACATGGAGTACCTGTTAAATGATTCTAAGAAAAGCAAAACGGAAACAGTGGCTAAGTTTCTTTTCTTTTTTTCTTTTCTTTTCTTTTCTTTTTTTTTTTCTGTTAGAAAATGTAAGACCATGAGTCAATTCAAATGAACAGCCCTGTCTTTGCATTTCATATATCCAAATAAACATTCATTTTGGTTTTATGTTTAATGGTTCAGTATTTCTTAAAATTATTTGAGAGTCTTTCTGTATATATATAAATGTATATATATAAATGTATATATATATATATATATATATATATATATATATATATATAAATGTATACTCTTTGAGCATGTTATGAACATCTACTTTACAGTCTTATTTTATTAAGTTTATGCACCTTAAATGTTTTAAATGTTTCATATGTTTTAAATCCGTTTTGTTGTCTTATGGCCTGTTGGCTGAAATAAATTTTGAATTTGAATATCAAAGGTTTTACCAAACCCAGGGATGAAAACAGTTCCCATCTGCTTGATTTCTCTTGCTGCTCCATCAACCAAAGCAACAGAAGTTATAGTGGAGGATTTCTTACTTCTGAGTAGATCAGGAGTGTTTGTCATGTGCCCAGTGGCACCCGAATCCTAAATCCAGATTGGATTCACCACCTGCTTAATCACACTGTCACAGCCCTTTGTAACAGCTGCAGTTCCTTTTTTAGCCCCAAAGTCCCTTGGTTGATCTTGTTGGATCTTCTTTTTGTCTGCTGCAAATTTCCTGCAGTCCTGTTTCAGATGACCTGTTTTCTTGTAGTAGAAACATGACCTCTCCTTGGACACAGCTGCCCTCTCCACCTGCATCTCTCTGGATGCTCCCTCCGATGCATTTGTGGACTTTGATGCTGCCTGTGGCTGTCTTTGAAGTCTTGACTCGAATCTGCGGTGCTAGCTTTCTTCAAGCACTCTGGAGGACACCAACTCCATGGTAATTTGTGCCTTAGGTACTCTTTGAAGCCCATGCAATATGTTATCAAAATCTCTTGAAAAAGACCCCAGCAAAATGTAAGTTTTTTGTTCTCTGGGAATTTGGACCCCTCTCATCTGCACTTGATTAAACAAGTCCTGCATCACTTCCAGATGCTTTTCTGGAGATTGACCTTTCTCCATTTTCTGGGCATATAATTTCCTACACCACATCATTTGGGCTAAAGCTGAACTTGATTGGTGTATGTCCCTCAGAGAATCCCAAAGATCCTTAGCTGAAGTTTTCTCTCACACATAGTTTAATTGCCCTTCTGTGAGAGTTAAGAGGATAGAAAGGTGTGCCCTATTGTTTCGTTACACATCTGCTGGTGTGGGTGCCTGTGGAAGTCCATCCTGGACTATTGGCCACAGCTGTTCCCTGACCAAAAGGGACTCATCATACAAGCACTAGGAGCTGTAGTTTGAGTTTGTTAATTTTGGAAATTTAACAGCATCCATTGTAACTCAAATGGCACTCAAAAGAGTCTTTGCAGCTTTTTGCAGCTTCCCAGCTTCCCGCTTCCACTGTCTAGAAATATTCAGGCTGAGAACATAGTCCTTTAAGAGTCTTCACATTTTGCCAAATGGCCAGACAGCTTTTGAAAACATGCAGCCCACCAGAAGCGCAGATGTCTACTTCCAGCTGATGAATTCCAGAAGCCTTTTGTTTTGCCTTTCCCTGGGACATTCCTCTGCTCCGCTCAGGTGCGGCACAGCCAAAGATGCAGCTGGAGCCACATAACCCATTGTTAAATTTTGGTGTGATGCGATTTTAAATGCAGCAGAGTTCAGAAGCCTGCTTCCTTCACAAGCCATCCTGGAAATGCTTTTTCCATGAAGACATATTTGTAAATCCAAAGTAAAGCTTTATTGTTCCATAAAGAAAACAGAAAAGAAATATATACAATCCATCTTGCCGATGGCAAAGACCATAGGATTACATCTTGTAGATGTTGTTGTATTACAGCATTAGAACAGTATTACATTTTTGTTCAAAAGACATATAGCAGGTATATAACAAAGGTGAACAAAGAAACTCTTGGCCCTTCCCATATTCCATCTCCTGAGTGTTAACCTATATGATGATTGGATGATCTGCTGTAACCCAGCCTTTAAACCAGCCTCTAGCTGTGTGTCATTCCACATGTGACCTGATTCTCATGAGAAATAAATGAGCTCATATGTTTATCTTTTGATATCCTGTACTCAGGCACAAAGTGTTTTTGTTATTCTGTACTGTGTGAACTTGTTTTGGCTTTAAACCACCTGCTGGCTGAGTCCTCTTTCTTTTCCTTAGACACTGTTCCCATAAGAAATTTCTCCACACACACACCTCTACATTTCTACTTTGATTGTATATCCCATCCATAATCCAACAACATGCAAGGAAGGTTTGTGTGGGCAGACTGGTGGTCATGCAAGGGACATGGTCAACAGGACACACAGAAAAATGTTCCTCTATGAGTCCCCCCTCCCCAAAGCATGCCAGGATGCAAAAATGGTGTGCTGGTCTTCTGAACACCTGTGCACCTGCACAGATGTCCCAAAAGCCATACAAACTGCTATGTCTTTTGAGTGCAAGCGTACATGCGATGGAATAAATTTATTGTAATAACTGGGAATGACTTTACCATGTGCAGCCTTGACCTGATTCATCAGCTGGGTGAATTGTCCAGGACCTGCCCTCTCCTTGACCTCACTGTCATCCTCACTTGCCGCTGTACTGATCCATGGGACAGGTGAGCTGTTACAGTACCTACTGATTGTGGAAGATGTACTGCTCTCCTCTGTAGCATGAGATGGTGGTCTGTTCATGGAAGATGTAGAGGTGCCCTTCCCAGCACAGGACGGTGGTCTCATGGGGGAGATATCCACAGCCCTCTGACTGCAGGATGTCTCATCTGAGTCAGGGTGTTCATTCTGGTCATCTAAATAACAAGAGATGAGGTCATCTCTGCCCTCTGCCCACCCTAGTGCTGTTCCCTGCACCTCTTCCCAGGGGCCCAGGTACACCTTACCTTGAGAAGGCGTCAAAAAGTTTTTGGCACATTCTGCCTTGGAGGTGTTCTCCACAGTTTCAAGTCTGGCTGACTGGCCAACTGGAACCCTAGCAACTTCACTAACAGTACATAATCTGATGGGTTGTATGACACCATCCTTAGCAAGGAAGGCATTGCTTTCCTTGTAGAAGGGTATGGGTGGAGAGACCCCGGCCACATCTGGCCTTGTGATCCCTAAATGTTTTGTAATCTCCCCTGAGGTTTTTGGTCTTCTGACAACACTCCTCCCAAGTACGTTGGTGGCCCTTAGCCCTCATCCCTTTTGCCACCTCCTTAAATGTTTCAGAATTCAAGGACTTTGTCAATTTGTCCAGAATATGTGATTGTGACCACAGAGCTATGAGGTCTGCCATCTCCGCATGGGACCACAATGTACCTCACCCTCTTTTTGGTTCATCACTTGTGGAAGGCTCTGCCATTCTGCCCTCTGTAGAAGATTAGCACCGATGGAGCATAGCTATAGACCTGTGCAGCTAAAAAGTACTGCTGGGAAAATGGAGCTGGAATGTGTGTGGGGGTCCAGCTTAAAAGTGAAATGTTTTCCTTATTACTTTCTCACAGTGAAACATCTGGTAGCAACACTTTCAGCATCCCAATAGTTACTAGGTCTCATGTGTCCCATAAGGATTAGGGTTAGAGCTAGGGTTGTAATATGCAGGTGCACTTGCGGTGGCGCATCCACACCTAGGCCAATAGAATGTTTTAAATTGAAACTTTCTTCATATGGCTCATGCTTTGAATTGGCGTCTCAAATTCCACAGCATGTGTACTGGTGCATTTACACAGGTGTTTTAAATCTAGGGCACTCCTTTTCTGTCACCCCTGTGTCACTGCAAACAGATACACCTGAGAAGGTGTGCATCTTTCTGGAAGAAGTAGAAAAAAGGAGTGGTTTTCCCCAGCATGCAGTGCCTAGAGGGCACTTTCCTGCCAGCTTTTAGGTGTACGTCATCTAAACACCACACCTCTAAGTCAGCATGAAAGCACCTCTTTTTGCCTGTCTGTACAGCCCCTTTGTTCACTGAAGTGTGACTCAATTACATTGTCAGATCTAGAACCCCTCTGGAGTTGTTTAGGCTCTTTCTAATCAGATCCTTCTTTATCCTCTGGAGCCAGTATGAATGGTATTTTGAAGTCACATTGACCACATTCTGTTTAGTATTCATTTGCTCCAAAATGAAGGCACAGAGCTACAAATTAATATGAAGGAAACACCTCTCTAGGATTCCCATTTCAACCAATTCATAATATTCTCGGGGGTGACCTGTCTCCCAAGTAGTGAGGAAGTTAAAAATTACTTAGGTAACATCCCCACTAGCTGTTGCATTTCCCTCCAAGCATTAATCATGATCCGAGAGGGAAATTGCTATTAATAAGATGACATCTTGTATGTGGAGGAGGAGCTGTCCTCAGTATCATACTTAGATATCTTCACCTCCTTAAGCAGCACGCACAATGACACTATGGGCCTTTGCAGACTGCTAGAAATAGTGCAAATTGAGTCCACTTTAACTGCCCTGGCTCAGTGCTAGGGAATCATGGGAATTATATTTTTTTCTGAGACATTGAGCCTTCTTTGACAGAGAGCTCTGGTGCCACAATAAACTACAGTTCCCATAATTCCCTACCACTGAGTCAGGGCAGTTAAAGTGAACTCAATTTGCACTATTTCTGGCAGTCTGCAAAGGTCCTATATATTTCTTGCATATAGAAGTTGCATTGCCCTTCTCAGACTCAGCTCAAGAATGAGAGCTGAAACCCAGTGTCTCCTGTGACTGTAGAGTCAACAGCTCATTAAACAGACTTGGGAGTTTACCACACGGGGAAGACTGGAAGTTTAAACTGGTAAGAACCCACACTTATGCAGAGTATTAGCAGCATTGCATGAATGGGTTTCACATGACGTTGCATGCAAACCACTTAGAATCCAACAAGAAAGTGACATGAACCAGCAAATAGTCATTTTCAGGAAAATACCATGATTTCATTTCCGTTTCATTCATGAATTCACTTTTTTTGTGTAGTGTGAAAGCCATTTGTGGGATTCTCCCCGTTTCTATTCTTGTTGTCAGATTTCCCATGGTTTCTTAGGGATAATAGCCAAGGCTCTTAAAGGAACAGCTGCTCAGGCAAAGGCAGAGGTACACAGACACACAAGAGAAAAAGTTTGTTTCTTCCTTCTGTGCCTCTCTCTGTGTGTGAATGTCTCTCCTCCTCCAGCCAGGGCTGTTAAAGGAGCAGCTGCTGAGGGACATCAAAAACACAGTGGGAGCAAGAGAGAGAGAAGTTTGATTCCAGTGCTGCTTTATAGCCAGCACTCTTAAAACAAAGAGCTAATGCAAGGGAATTGAGAGAGAGAGAGAGAGAGAGAGAGGATTGATGCGTGCTTTCCAGTCTGCCAGAGTCAGCAGCGATCAACAAACTGTCCCCTTTAAGGGATTTTGAACTTAAGCTCCCAGAAACCCAGACTATTGGCCAACATGGCTGAGGCTTCTGGGAGCTGAAGTCCAAAATCCCTCAAAGGGGACAGCCTTCGCACAGCTCTGAAAGAAACAGCAACTGCAGGGACACACACATGCCTTCCCTCATAGCCAGGGCTCATTGTGTAAAAATAATTTGCATGGGAAGGGGAAGCCAACACAGAATGAATGACATGACACCCAACTGGCAGAAAAAGGTCACAACTTTATTGAATACAGCTAACAGGTAGGGGTTGGCCCAAATGAATGGTCTGGATCTGTCATCGCCCAACCTGTCTGTTGTTTGATGAACTCAAAAGGCCCAGTCACAGCCGGGCTTCAGGATGACAGAAGGGGTGAACAACTTGTCTCAAATCCACCTCTCAGCCCCTTTGTCACCGGGGGACGCTGTTCAGGAGTTGCCCCCACAATGGCAATATCTCACCACTCCCAGCACCTCTGGGCCCCTTAGGGACCCCTGATCCTGTGCCCTCTCAGCCCAGGAAACCATGCCCACCAGATCCACAGCCCATGCTACTGCCACAAAAGGCTGCTCCCCCCGGGGGCCTGCTTTCCGCCAACCCCCCTGAGAGCTGCATCCTCCTTTTCCAGCCCCCCCCCCCAGTCCTTATGGTTGAATCCTGGGCAAGGATCCAAGCCCAGGTAGACGTAGCCTGCAAAGGTGCCAGACTTCCACCTCCCTATTTTCTAGATAGAGTCCATAGGCATGCCGCAACCTGCTGTGGTGGTAGCAGCCCCTATCTGGAGCGAGTGTCTGCCAAAATCTTCTGCCAGCAGCCCAGCCCACCACAAGACCAAACAGAGCATCGGCATGAACTGGAACTGAGTTAGCGGAGTCATAGGTGAGCAAGTTGCCTGACGTGTGTGGGTGGGATGCCAGGTATCTGTGTAAAGTCTAGACAGGGCACAAGGAGCAGTCATGGAGACTCCTCAGCATGATGGTCACACTCGGTCCTGTGAAGAAATAAAAACACAGTGTTGCCCACCACAGAGACATCCTTCTTCTGAACTGAACACTTGGACCCATTTGCGCCAGAGGATGGGGCCAGCTCACCCACTTCCAGTGCCACAAACAATACGGTGACCAAGGCCGCCCTAAAGAGGTGAGCCTCCATCCTCAAGTGGCGGACATGATTGAGCAGCAGAGAGAGCTTGAGGAGCAGATTGGAACAAATGGGCTTCCTCCCATCTCCCCTTTGTTGCCTGTCCTCCTCCATCCCTCCAGGGCCCTCCTGACCAGAAAGGAAGCACAAGGATCCCTGAACCCCCCAGCTTTGGAAAAGAAGGAAATCCCAGCTAAGGTGACTGACATGGTGTGGCATGCAATGCCAGACTCTTTCAGCCATACAAGAAATTGTAAGATGGTGTGGGACCAGACTGGCCAGCGTGGCTTGATGCCCGATGACCCAAAATAGGTGAAAAGCTTGGACACCACCCTCTTGTAGGCTCTGAGGGTAGTCAGGGCCAGTGAAGACAGGACATCCTGTATCACAGCAAGCTTCCAACCTCCCACAGTTCCTCTGGGAAAGGCATGGGTGAGGGGTCTGTTTCTGGTGCCAGCTGCTGGAACCTGGCCTCCTGAAAATGAGAGAGAGAATCTGCGATTTCATTCCCCTATGAAACAGGCCTTGAACATCGTATTGTTGTGGAGGCATAGCAGGACAAATCACCGCACCAAAAGCATGAGCTACTCTGATTTGGAGGTTTGGTAATTGAGCACGCTGACTACTGCCAGGTTGTCACACCAGAAGCAAACAGCTCTGTTGATAAAGGCCTCCTTCCAAATGTGGACTGCTACCAAGATAGGGAAGAACTCAAGGAAGGTGAGGTCTCTGAGAATGTCCTTTACCTCCCACTGGGGAGGCCAACACTGGGTGCACCAGTGCCCGTGGAAGAAAACTCCAAACCCCAAGCTCCCTGCTACATTCGGAATGGACCTGAAGACCTTGTCCTAGGGCATTGCCACAGTGACACCCTGTTGAAGTCTCAGAGAAATTCTTATCACAGCCTCAGGTCCTCCTTAATGCCTCTGGTGAGGCAAATGTGGTGGTGTGGGGCTTTGACCCCTGTTGTCACCCTGGAACGGGAGGTGCAGAAGGCCCTACTCAGGGAAACCACACTGCACACAAAATTAAGGTGCTCCAAGAGTGCCTGGACTTCCCTGAGTGTGGCCTTGTGGGTTGTGAGGATGGCCTATACCATGGTGAGGTGGTAGCAGAGTTTCTCATCTGGGAGGTAAGAAACCCCTGTGACTGAATCCAGTTGGATTCTGAGGTAGGTGAGAGAGGTGGTGGGACCCTTGGTCTTTTTGGTTGCTAGAGGGATCCCCAGCTCTGCCATCAATGTCTGAAATGTTGTGAGGAGCTGGCACAGCCCTGGGTACCAGCCCCACCAATGAACAAGAGATCATCAAGATAGTGTGTGACCAAGGGGAACATGGCACAGTCTTTCACTTCCCACTCGAGGAAGGAACTGAAAGACTCAAAAGCTGCACAGCTCACTGAGCAGCCCATGGGCATGGCCTTGTTGAAGTACCATCCTCAAACTTGAAACCCAGTAGGCAGAAATCATCAGGGTGGATAGGCAACAGAATGCCAACTGGATGTCACATTTGGCCAAGAGGACCCCCTGCCTACATGCCCATATGTTCAAAGGGAGTGAAATGCACTGTACACAGCTCCAGTGGAATAGCATCATTGATGGATGACCCTGGGGGGGGGGGGGTGGGGTAGGAAAGGTGATGGATGAGGCGAAACTCTTCTGGCACCTTCTTAGGCATGACACACAGGGGAGACATGCAGAGATTGGGCAGGGGAGACAAATTGAAGGGGCCAGCCACCCTGCCAGCCTCACACTCTTTTCTGATTTTGGCCTGAGGACTTGTGGCATGTTCCTAGCAGATTTCAGGTTGGGTGCATTGGCAGCCACCCTGAGGCCCACCATGGGGATTCTGAAACCCTGAGTGAAACCTGAAGCTAGGAAGACAGCTGCCTTCCATTTTGGGTAGTGTATGAGGAGGGGCAGTAGGGCAGATGGGTGCACAGGGGTGGGCACAAGGGCAAAGGGTGCCTGGGCAGCCACGGAGGGCTCACTTCAGGGCAGCCACAGAGGGCTCACCTTCACTGGAAGGTGTAGCCCCAGTTCATCCCATCTGTTGTACAAAGGCTGAAAAGGCCTTCAAACACCTCATCACTCACTGCCCGTCTCTGCCTGGGCTTAGGGGCCAAGGCCTCCTCCCCAATGTTGCCACAGTACCCACCAGGCTTATGAGTAGCACAGGATGTTTCCATGGCAGAGTGAGCATTTGAATCCTGGTTTCCACAGTCATAGCCCAGTACTCAAACCAGTGCTCCACACTGGATCTTTTTTATGATTATCCTCACCCAAATGTGATCTCTGGTTTGCTAGCCCTACTTACAAGAGCTTCACTTAATTAGTTTGTTAATGTTTATGTTGGAACCAAACCTCCATTAGACCTTACTTTGCTTATTGGTTCTTAAACATATACTTCTGACACATTTTCTTGCTTCCTTGAGATCTGTTCCCAGATTAGATTGCTTCTGGCTAAGACCACTTCCAGGAATTGGACTGTATTTTATGGAGGATTGAGGAAAATTGTATCTTCTTCTTCTTCTTCTTCTTCTTCTTCTTCTTCTTCTTCTACTACTACTACTACAGAAAAAGAGATATGTTTAGAAGTGTCTATTTTTCATCATAATTCCATAGATCTATACATCTGGGTAACTTGTGGGTAAATAGTATGGTGGGTGATGTTAATATAGCCACTAACAAGACCAACTAATAGCTAAAACAACAGTGAAAGAAGGAATGCATAATGGATACACCACAAGTACAAACGAGAGTAATGAAATCATGGATTTGAACCAGAACTGTGATTAAATTAGAGAAAGCAAAAGCTGCAGTATGTGTGGATTGGAGAGGAAGAAGGAAATGTTATCACCCTCAGAATCTGGTGCTCCTTGCCATGCCAGACTTTTTTCTTTGAATTCATAAATGCATCAGCTAACGTCATTTAAATGAACAAAATTATTCCATGCATCCTCTTTAAAGTCACCAACTTAAAAGTGATGTGTAGTCCTTTTTTTACTGAAGGTTTTTTTTCTTTTTAAAGGAACTTTCCAACTGAATAGATAAATTACATTTACTGAAACACATTTTATCCAGGAATTTGCTAATGACTGCTCAGTAGAATGAGCTGCGAGTGTCATTCACCATCCCATTGATTAAGTAGCACAGATAAATAAAGTGTTGGATCCTAATCTTGGTCTAATCCAGCACCCTATTTTCAGTTGTGTCCTAGTAGAAGTTTCCAGAAAGCCCAAAAGAGAAGGGCATGAAAGCAATGTCCCAGAGCTTGGAAATATTACTTTCTGGCACCACACTGTCCAAGATGGTTAGGAGTTTATGGAAGTTAAAAGTAACCTTTTCAAATTCTGAAGCATTCTACCCACACAGCTTATGGTCCTGCTGTACCTGCTTTTGTCTGGCCTGTTCCAACCTTGTGCTTGGATTTAAAGCAAAGCAAAGCAGCTTCATTTATATACTGCTTCATACCACACTATACAGTGTCTAAGCGGATTACAACTGTAAGCTCATTTACAGCCTCCAGCAGAGATGTCTTTCTGCTTTTGCCTACTGAGGCAGGAGGATTTCTTTAATTGATGTTTTATATGCCTAAATTAGAGATGTGTGCTATTATATGTAGAAAATAATGGTCAAGCAGTCATGCAAAGAGGATTCTGGGAAGTGGGCCTCTAAGGAAGATGCTGGAAGGTTTAAACTCAAGGAATGTGCGGAGATGAGCAGAAATGTTTGTGGTACATCATGACCCTGATGCTTTAGCAGTGGTGCCTGGTGAATGTCACATTCATAATAAATCAGTCAAGACACTGGGTTAGAGGCCTCCTGGTACAGATAAGAGGTTTCTGGAATGCAGTGGGCCTGGCAATATTGTATGCATAGATCTTTATTCTCATTGCTTAGGATTCTATATGTTTAGAGTTTAAAGTATCCAATAGAATATCAGCTTTGAGTTTCTTTGTTAGTGTATAAAACTAGGCCATTTTGGCTTGTCTTTCGCCCAATGATCTGAATGCTAATTCCGTTGGGACTTGCTGGCAACAAATCTGTGTTTTTAAACTACTTTTGAGGTCCCCTGTTCTGCTTCAAGCTCTGATAAAGAACCGTGGATGCTAAGAGTTTATTTGCAACAGTTTGTTTTTCCACTACACCTACCTTGCTTGTCCAAGGTCATGTCTGTGGTTTTTGGGTTATGGACCTATTTTATGGTTTGAATGGGAAGGGACCTGCCTTTGTCTCCCAACACACAATAAAAAAAATTAAAATAGGGTGTCAGGATCTCCTCTGATGACACACCCAAGGGTTGATTGAACATTCGTCACTCAGTTGCTTGTGCCGAGTCAGCCAACAAGCTGTCCAACCCAAGAATGAAATGGGATCAGCCAACCCAAGGGAGCCCTTTGCCCTTAAGACCAGTCACACAAGAACTGCAATCATACACTTACCTGTTTATCTCTGTGTCTCCAACAATTTATCTCTCTCCCCATACTCTCTACATCCAGGATCTGAACACTTCGATTATGCAGTCCGAGTGCACAGACCTCTGGGAAGATTACTTTATTTTGGGAGGGGAAAGCCAATTAAATGCCCCTGCCTTCTCCACCAAATTGTAGCCAAAAATCTAATATGGGGAGTTTTATTTAGTTCAAACTGAGAGGGAGTCGGCTACAAGGACCCTGTGAGACACTCTCCCATTTGTATACCAAGAGAGCAGTGGATCTAAGAATTGATGCAGACAGAATTCTCCAATTAAAGTATTATTTCATTAAACAGGAAAATCACACAGCAATTCACACACATACACTCACTCATCTAAGGCTCAGGAACTCAGGGGTTAGCTTGGAAAAGATGTTGAGGCAAAACTTACTACAGATGAGGCTTTCTCCAAGATCCAATTGGGTGAAGTGGCATGGGACACAGTCATTCCAAGAGTGTTGGTTTGAATGGAAGTGCCGGCAACTAGACTTGAGATCACTGTGATGTAGTGTCTCCAAGAATTCCAAACTAGCAACACTGAGAGGGGAAATTCAGGAGTTTTTAAGGACTAAAACTAGCTGCAGAGCAAAGGTGTGACATTGTATGGGTGAGGTAATCCAGTCTGGCAATATACAAGGTGAATGGGGAAAGGATTAAGTCATTAGCTGGCTCATCAGGTGAGACATCTAGGCAATTATCGCCCATGCAACTCCCACACTATCTACCTGTCTTTAAGATGGTTTCTATCAGTCTTCCAAGTGACCTTGGTAGGACCTGCCTGTCATTGCCCAGGTGGCACTTGGAGTCAACTGCAGGGTACATCTGGGGTCATGTGGAATGTCACACACACCAAAGTTCAGAAAAATGCACTTCTGCTAACAAACCTCAGTTATCATATCCTTCTTGGATGCTAATAATGAAGATGTTACAGACCCAGAGCTAGACAACCTTAGAACTAGACAAATTATTATAAAGAGAAAATGGGGGAAAATTGGAATTTGAATGTGATTCATGACAAACTGTCCTTAAATTAGGAGAGTTGACTGATGTCACAAGCTTTGAAGAAGCACATTGTTGGCACAAGATAGTTAAATATAAATGCTGGGAGGGAGAATATTCCAAGAAGTCTTCATCTATGCCATCTTTCCAAACCATGGTATGAACAGATAATTTGTAACTATCTGAAATATTAATAAAATACAGCCAGTAAAGTTCCATTTCAAGACTTTTAAAATCCAACCCTAAGTTTTTAAACATATACATTGCATGGCATGCTTATATAGATGTATCTTTGTGGGAAGTAAGAAGTTTATTTTCCTTCTGAGATACATGATTAATTTTGGAGTCATAGCTTGCTTCAGAGGACTGGAGAAAGCTGCCCTAATGAAATACTACTTTAGCTATTTATCTGACCCAAGAGAGTAATTTGGGTCAGATCTCTGGATTGAGGATCACTTCACTGGTTGTATCATTTCTTACATTTAAATTGTCTTTAAAAAGTGATTTTCAGAGAACAGAAGATTGCTGCCACATTTAGGTTCTGAGGTTCTTCTGGGGCTTGGAAATTGATATTGCTTTACATGTATATTATTGTTCAGATGTAATCAGTGTTCATCACTTCATTCCAATCCAGATAACAAAAGAAATATTTTAGTGGCTGGAGAACAACTTCTCTTGTATTTCTTTTACTCTCTCTCTCTCTCTCTGATTCTGATAATTGATCAGTTGTGCTACTATATATTTATTAACACAATATTGAAACCAGCTGAAATTCTTGAGTCCCAGACTCATAATGTTTCAAAGTGGCAAGCTGAATGATATATTAGACAATTTGACATTTTGCCTAAGCATGACAACATGGCTTCTCTCTACTTTTCTCTCATCTGGTCATATCACCACTCACCATAGGCCAACTATATATTACAGAAGGAGTAGAGAAAATGGGAACAAAAGTAACTTTTTAGGATCAAGTGGTTAAGACTCTGACTCTGTTGATTGCAAGATTGGCAGGTTGCCAGTTTGAGGCCCAGGTGCTGCCTAATGGGGTGAGCTCCTGTCACTAGTCCCAGCTGCTGCCAATGCAAATAGATAAGTAGGTACCACTTCAGTGGGAAGATAACAGTGTTCTGTGTAATCATGCTGGCCACATGATCACAGAGTAGTCTCTGACAACGCTGGCCCTTTGGCTTAGTAACAGAGATGAGCACCACCCCCTACGGTTGGACACAACTTGACAACCTTGTCAACAGGGAATACCTTTACCTTTACCTTTAAGTATCTTAGGATATCAGTGGAAGAAAAAAGAGAAAAACCTCATGATAGACATGGTTCTCTTAGCACAAATGGGTATCATTTTCACTTTTTTTTGTTATAAGGACTGCACATTTCTTCAGCAGTTTAACAGAAAGATATTGAGGTTTAAAAAATGAATGTGGGAGAAAGGCAAACTGAGAGATTGGCCCATTCAGTCAGAAAGTTCTTCATTTTGAAGAGACTGGCTTTGAATTCACTTGTATTCAGCCATACCTGTTGTGTTGAGTTAGGACTGCCACTTCTTTTCTTTTTGACAGATCCCTTATCTTTTTACAGTCATGTGTCCAGTGGGTAAACATGAACATTTTGGGAATAGTTGCAATAACTGCATTTTCCCATTCCAGATGGTTGATAATTTTGTTTGGCTCATTCCTTCATGAAAATATCTCAAAATTCACAAAGTTGAAGATGGATTCACAGTTGAGGTTGATTCCCAGACCTGAAACTTATAAGAAATAATCCAGGACTAAAGAATGAGCTTCTAGTTTTATTCCATCATATTTGTGAATGATTCCTTTCTAGTAAAATTGGGATATATATATTCAAGTATGCATGATATAACTATTATATATTAGTTATGTAATTATGTACATGACCAGCTGGCCTCCACATAACTACATAAACCACATAACTATTTTTAATAAGGAGGAGGAAAGTTCGTTCTGTGAACAGAATTATGCTTGGTGGGAAATGTTTTGCCAACCATGTTTCTCCCTGCAAATTATCATATGCCATTTTCTGGATACTTTTGGGCAGGTGCTGAGCTTTAGGGTCTAGGACATTAGCCACTAAGTTTAGCTTTAGTTATAACATAGGCTGGCATGTTTTTAGTGACATATATGTAACCATTGCTACATATGGGAGATGAATAATTCACCAAGACACAGTAGATGTATTCTGCTGACAGCAGTGGAAGTCTAGTTGTACTTACAGCAATGTTGTGCATTGTAATAAAAATTACGGTTATAAATTGCAATTGTCCATTGTGGTTGCACTTGCACAATGGTACCCAGCCACTGGCATGTCTTGTGAGATATTGCTGGTCTGATAGGAGTTACGTAGTGCTGGGATAGCATATCTGAACATATGAATATTTACACTACTCTGAAAGGATGTTGAATTGGAGCAAATATCTGAGAATGCTAGATCAGTGATACTCAGACATTTATCCTTGGGATCCCCCTTTACATTTGCATGCAGATGTCACATGCCCACATCCATACACACCATTGAATGTAGTATATGAATAAAAACAATTTTAGTGTGTATATTTTCATTCACACATTCATATATAGTCATGTTTTAACATTTTATGAGAAAATAACATTATCCAAATTAGAACAATTTTATTTAAGTCATTTAAATATTTAACTCAATGCATGTGTAAATTTTTACACAAAAAAAAAGTTTGGTAAGAAGAGGAGGAGAAGGAAGGACCAGAGCCTCCAAGTCTCACTCTCTCCTTTGAGTAATTTTCATTTCCTCACTGGGGTTCCCACCTCACCATTTGAGAACCACTGTGCTAGATGTTAACATCATGGTAGGAAAACACGCTAGAAATAAAAAAGGTACTATAGTGAGCATAGCCAACTCTTCCAACTTTTTTTAAAGCACTTACGCAACTTTGTGTGGCTGACATATCCAAAATAGTACCCTTTCTGCTACTTCCTTCTCTGGTAAAACTCTAATCAGATTGTTAAGACTGTGTGCTAAGCAATTGGACTGGGACTTGTGGAAGATCTAGCCTGAGAGACCTTGCTTGGGTGGGAAAGAGCATATGCTAGGATTTCAAATATTCTTTCACTCAGTGTAATTGTATTATTCCCTGCCCTTCCTTTAGTGAGTCTATTTGTGTTGTTTACTGACAATTCTTGATGAATCCCCCCCCCCTTGGAATCATGTTACTTGCAATTCCAGCCTTAAATATTTGTTGCTGTCTGGCCATGAAGTGACCTGCAGAATGTCTTGACCTTTTCATCTTTTTCCTTCAAGTAAATCATACAAACTCAGAAGTGGTTTCTATATCCAGGCAGCATATTTCTGCAGTACATTATTGTATGCTCTGTCACCTCATTTGCACTTGTCTTGTTCATCTCCTTTTCCTACTGATAAAGAGGTGGAAGAAATAAAGGTCATAAGTTCAGGGAGAAAAATCAATTATGTTTTGTATTTTCTTAGTACCTTTTAATATCTGTTCTTTCTATTGCTTTCCATTGCTGTATTCATTGAATACAGAAAGATTCAAAGTCAGTTACCTTTAACAACTATGCACTCTTCCTAGAAAGGCAAATCTGTCAGTTTTACTTTGCTACATTCATTTTTCTTTTTTTAAAAAAACCCCGAAATATCTTTGCACAGAATTTTTGAAACAATTTGTGAATTTTGGAAGATCCTTATGAAAATATGAACGAAGTGAAATTCTCATGTATTCTCCACTCTCCAACTGCTTTAAAAGTCTACACTCATATCAAGTGAGGCTTAAAAATAGACTTAAATACCCTATTCGGAAACTACACTGCTCTCCCTAGCAATTCTCCCATTCCATCAAAGAAAATAAACCTGAACAAGTAGAAGTAAGAAGTGATAAAGGACCCATTTTCAAAGATTCCAAGAATTAAAACAGTCCTTAGTTGATAATGATACATAGAGTATCATTTCCTGTTAGGATCAGGATATTGTATTTTTCTTTTAATACTGTGAGCTACTCTGGGTCCTAGTTCTGGGAAAAGAGTGGGATACAAACAACAACAACAATAACAATAACAACAGGCTCATACAGCTTGTACATTTTTAACTATAAGCCCCATAATTCCCAGGAACAAATGGCATCCCATGCATTATTTCCAGTTAAGGCAGGGCTGAGCAAGGTGCAGTCCCTCAGCCACGAGTGCCAAGATTACATTGAGAGCTCCCAAGAGTCCCCAATCTTTTTCAAATCTGATTTTATATTCAAGAATGCTTCTCCACATTACTCTCTTTTCCCTCTGTAAGATAAGGTTCTTGTATTTGGGGAAGGTGTGAGGAAGCTAAAAGTAGAGAAAAAACTATGCATCATTAATTTTGCTTTCCCAGCTTTCCCATTAAGCACTTTTAAAAACATTAAAGTTTATGTGCATGAGAATGCTCCAAAACCTCAGTTTGGGGAAGTGGGAGCTAAAAGAAGCTGAAGCATCAATAGTTTGTTGACTCACCCCTTCTATTTCTTATTATTTTTTTAAAAAAAATGAGACCTGTATTATGAACATGGGCACAAATATTTATCTTGTGGTAAGACCTAGTAGTGGAGACTTAAATCAATTGACTCAGACTCAATTTGGACTCAAGTTGCTTCAATTACTTGACATGGACTGGAGTCAGCAATAAACAATGCACTGACTCAAGTCAACTTGAGATTTCCATACTTTTAGTGACTGACTTGCTGGCCTAACTTCATCCAAAAACAGCAAATATTAAGCAATGGGTTAGAGGTGGAGGTTGAGTCTATTTAGCAGCCTGTCCCAGTTGCACATTAGAGAAGCCTTCTAAAGCTTTTGAAAAGCTTAGCAGGATCCTTCTAGCTCAATTCCTCTGTCTAACATGGTTCCTGTTCCTCTCCAATGTTTTTTTTTACCTAGCTTTGTGTGCATCTTCTCAATTTTCTAGTTTTAAAACTCCACCCCCACACCACCACCACCACCTCTTTTTCTTTGTTAAATTTAGTGCCCAAACCTGAGACTCAACTTGAAAGTATTTTGTTAGGATTTGAAACATTACCTTCACTATAGAAACTTGAAGGTTGAGACTTAAGACTTGGAGTACAAGACTTGGATGCATCCCTAGTAAGACCCATCAAACTCACTGGGACTTACTTTTCAATGAACATTTACAATAATATATTGCTACACTGTTAAATGCAGGATAAAGGGGAAAACCCAGGAAGTAACTATAAGACCTGCGGGGAGAGCTGGGGAAAAGACTTCATCCAACCCCTTCCTACCATCTGAAGCAGCAAGGAGAGGTGTGAAAAGATTACATCCAATCCCCTCCTCCCATCTGAAGCAGCAAGGAGAGGTGGGAAAAAGACTTCATCCAAACCCCTCCTCCCATCTGAAGCAGCAAGGAGAGGTAGGAAAAAGGCTTCATCCAATCCCCTCCCAACCACATGAGTCCATCTCAGAGCCCCCTCACCTTCCAAAGGGGGGGGGGGGGAACAGGAGAAACAGCTGGGTGGAAGAGGAAGAGGAAAGGAAAAGCCAGCCACATGAGTCCATCTCAGCCCCAGCACAGACCATCTCAGCCCTCTTGCCTTCCAGAGGGAGGACAGAAGAAAACAGAGAGGACAGGCAGGGAAAATCAAACAAGGGCCAGAAGACAGATGTGAGACTAAAATAAAGAAGGACATGAAGGGGAAAGGGTAAAGGAGGGAGGAGAAGGGTAGGGAAACAATCAATTCAACCATAATGGGGGAGGGACAATGTCATAGGGAAACAACTGCTGGACAGCAGCAGTAGTGATTGGTGTCACTAAAGTGAATAACAGCAGTGACAGCATAACTAATATTTGTGAGCACTGCACAGAGGGAGGTGTAGGTGGTCCTCCTTGTGTAACCCCCCACCTAGAAAACCCTTTGAGGAGACATCAAAAGTGTCACACAGGCAGGACAAAAGCACTAACAGAGAAATAGATAGAAACAAAAGGAAAACACTTGCAAGAGCAGCTAAGGGCAGCAAAAAATAACAAAGCAAGCAGGAAACACTCTCAGAAAAGGCAAACCCCATCAAAAGCAGCACCACACATAAAAGAGGGACATGGAATGTGAGAAGCATGAGCCAAGGGAAGCTAGACATAGTGACAATGGAAATGCAGCTCATGAACATAGTACTGGGGGTGAGTGAATTAAAATGGACAGCAATGGACCACTTTGAATCAAACAATCCACAGTGTTCTCCTCAGGGAATGAAAAGACAAGAAGAAATGGAGTGGCTTACATACTAACAAAAGATGTTGCAAAAGCAGTCAGAGGATACAATGCAAAATCAGACCAAATCATCTCAATAAGGCTGCACAGGAAACCTATGAATATCACCATAATTCAAGTATATGCACCACCCATTGAGGCAGAACAAGAAGAAACTCAGAGATTTTATGAAGGAGTACAGGAAGAAATTGACAACACACCAACACAGGATGTCAAGCTGATCATTGGAGTGGAATGCAAAGGTTGGAAGTAAAGAAGAATCAAAAACAGTAGGCAGATTTGGACTAGGCAAAAGGATGAAGCAGGTGAACATCTGATAGATTTTTGTGAAGCCAACAACCTATTCATTGCAAACACATTTTTCATACAACCAGAGAAAAGGTTATACAAATGGACATCACCAGATGGCCAACACAACAACCAAATAGATTATATAATTGGAAGTAAAAGATAGTGAAGCTCCATTTGGTGGCCAAGACTATATCAGGTGCTGATTGTGGCACAGATCACAAAATGCTCATTTCAAAAATAAAAGCAAAACTCAAGAAGAGAACAAATCCAGTCATACCAAAATACAGTTTAAACAACATTTTCACAGAATTCATTGACAATATAAGGAACAGATTTGCAGTACTAAGTTTAATAGACTGTGAACTGGAAGAGCTTTGGTCTGAAACTAGGGACATAATAAAAGAAGAATGCATAAAGACACTTCCAACAGATGAAAGGAAAGTGAAGAAACCATGGATGACAGATAAAATGCTACAAGCAATAAGGGAAAGAAGAGAAATAAAACAAAAAGGGGATAGGATAGGAACACAACAGTACAACAGCTAGTGCGCAAAGATAAGGAAAATTATTACAATGACAAATGTAGAGAAATAGAAAAAAACAACAAAAAGGGAAGAATAAGAGACCTATTCCACAAGATTTGAGAAATCAAGAGAAAGTTCAAACCATGGATCAGGACACTCTACAACAGGGGTAGGCAACCTAAGGCCTGAGAGCCAGATGCAGCCCCCCCGAGGCCTTTGGACCAGCCCCAGGCCGGTCCTGCTGCCGCTGCCACTGCCGCCCACCATGATGATATTGATTATTGTTGTTATTACTTGTTCTTGGGGTTTGCTTGGCAAAATCTCCACAGGGGTTTTGCCATGGCTTTTCTGGGGCTGAGAGAGTGTGCATGCATATTTTATTTATTTATTTATTTATTTATTTATTTTTGGTGCTTTGCCCCCCCAATTGTCTGAAGGACAGCAACCTGGCCCCCAGCTCAAAAAGGTTGCCTACCCCTGCTCTACAACAATAAAGATAACATAATTCAAGACCAGGAAGGAATAAAAAGACATTAAATGCAATACACAGAAGAACTAAACAAAAGAGATGACAAAATGAAGGACACATGGAGCAAAGACCCATATGAAGATGACCCCCATATTCTAAAAACTGAGGTGGAAGCTGCAATAAAAGAAATAGCAAAAAACAAGACTCCAGAAATAGATGATATACAAATAGAACTGCTGCATTCCACACTAGCAGAGTCAACTCTAGTGCTAAATAACATAGGTCAACATTTATGGAAAACAGGTGGAGGGAAGTAGAAAGAGAGGAAGACCACATACTAGATGGATGGACTTTATTAATGAGACCACAAATATGAGTTTGCAGGAGCTGGGCAGAGCAGGAGAGGATGGGGGCCTGGAGGTGTCTCATCCATAGTTTTGCCTGGGGCGAGACTGATGTGAAGGCAGTTAAAAAAAACCTATAAGAAAAATACTTCAAACATGTGGGCATATCCTTATGCCATTTCAATTGTTCCTGTGTGAACAATGTGGTACTGTTTGGAATACAAAAATAATGCTTATCTGCAGCTCCAAAGCAGATCATTTTAACTAGTACCAAAAATGTTCACATATAAACAATTTTCACATTTATATAAATACAGCCACATTCTCTTAGCTACACAGAAGAACGTTGGAAATTTACTGCTTTTTTATTGTTCTGTACTTATTCTCGGAATGATTAACATTGTAATTACTATACTGTGAATCACTTTTTTAAAATAACAGCTAAAAAGAATTTAAAAGTCAGCTACTTAGGCAGAATTGTATCACCTTAAAATATCTGCAATTAAAGAAGACACTTATGCTGCTGGCTTTAATTCAAATCATTATTCATTTTTAATGCTCCTCTAAGTTTCAAGGAAGAGAAAATAGAATATGTGTGTGGAGATAAATAGAGGTACATTGCAATAGAAATATTACACCATTATAATAGCAAGTTATATACACCTGCAGTTATTAGTCATCCACACAGCATATATAATATTAGACTGTTAAAGAAGAGAGATTGCAACCTATTCTCAGTCAAAAATATTTTACAGCTTTTTGACAAATGGCCTTAGTTGAGGAATAAAATCACTTTGGGGTGAAACTTTCAAACAGGGCTGGAGCCTATGAAGAGCCAGCCTTGGATTTTCCTTGCTATGTTACAGTTGAAATGAAATGTGATAAACATTTTGAAATTGCTTGTTGAGATTTGCATATAGGAGTCACCTTGATCTCTTGAAGGAAGGCATTGATCATGCCTGGCCCAAGACTTTTGTTGTCTCATACAAAGCAGAAAGAGTACCTCCCCTTCTCCCCCATTCTAAGTGCAATAGCTGATTGAGTTGGTAGAGGAATCTCCCTTACATACTGTCAACTGCAGAGCATCCTTCACTACACATGATGGTAGCAGATTAGCTTAAGGGTGTAGACATGCTGTACAATACATGTGTACATGTGCCAATCTTTGCTTATTTCATTTTTTCACACAAGAATGGGCATTTTCAAAACTTTTCCCCACACTGGATGAGATTATGAGAGTTTTTGCACATTTTTTATTTTTTAAAAAATGTTTCCAGACTTTTTGTGAAAAATGTCTGACTGAAAACATTGTATTTTGCAATAATACAGTACATTATCACACAAAGATCTATATGAAAAAAATATTTTTTTCAGAAACATTTTACTAAAAACTGAGAGAGAGAAATAATTGAAAATGACCACAAGAAATCATAGCATGTTGAGAGGTATTTTGATGCCATTTCTTGTTGAAGATGAGGAAACTATAAATATTCTTGGCATGGTTAGCCTCTAAGTATAGTATGGGGATATGATTTAAAATGGAAATGGTTCTATAGTCATAGGGAATAATGAAATCCTCTCCTCCTGAGAAGCTTGCAAACAATAAAAGAGTCAACCCACCCACCCACCCACCTTCCATGACATATCCTATTTGAACTTTAAATCATAGAACTTACCTCCTTCTTCAAATATGGTTGAGGTAAACTTTCATTTAACAAAATGGGCTTGCCATCATTATGTGTTCTCCAAATATTACCATAATGACCAAGGTACATGATTTCAACTGGGAGATATTCCCCAGCCTTTTCCTAGTCACAGTGTTAGTTGACAGTTAATGTCCCTGTCCTTCCTCTGCTATCAAATTAACCAGCATCAGACTATGCTGGATATGTGATTTTGGTCACCACATCACCAGAGTCACCAATGATATGTGCACTTGTTCGTTGGGACAACTAAAACTGAGTAGATCTTGTTTGGCAACTTCTATGGGCAGGGAAAGAATTCAACCCAAACTGGAGCCCACCTTGTACCACTGTCAGATTTTCTGCAGTGCAGCCAAATTTTCTGCTGTGATGACAGCAAGCTCTCCACATTTTTCTTTTTAAATAAGGTATGCTCCTTGTTTTTAAGCTAAATGATGTTTCCAGGAGGCTTCTGGGGTGCAATTTACTTCACAGCAAGCCCTTTTTTAAAGTCCTGCTTTTTGGTACTGCAATGGCAAATTCAAAGGCAGTGGACAATTGGATAGCAGAAGTATCTAAAATGAGGAGAGAGGGCTTCATGTGGGTTACATACTGCACACTGCTTGCCCCTGGAACATTTCAGCTAGGCATTATTTCACAGTTCCAATAACAGAATTATAGTGATGAAATGACCTAGTGTCATATTCAAGGACTTAACTGTTAGAAGTGGGAAAAGAAGTCTAAAGAATAACTTAAATGGATTTTAAAGAGGTTAAAATTTTATTGCAAGGTACTGAGTCAGTGAGGTCAACACTAATAATATTGACATCAGGCCACTTCATCTTTATGCTGTATATTAAATGGAAGCATTTCAAGAATAATCACAAGATAGCATGAGGCCAAAGCATAACCTTAAGTCTAATTGAATATTTTCCAAGCTGAATGACAGTTTGTGGAATTTAACCAAATGAAACATATTTAGCTCACTCCTAGGTAAGAATAAAATGCAGTGAATCTATGGAATCAAAACTACATTCTTGCCTTGAGTCTTGAATAATTGAATTTCCTTATCTGATCTGATACTGGCTGTCCCTGCAATCCAAGGTTGAGGAATCCTTGGCTATCCAGAGATTTGGCTTACAACTCACAGTAGTGAGTAGTCTACTCACATGGACAGTGATAAAGGATTGTGGAAGCTGTAATCTAGAAGATCTGAGGGTCTGCTAGAAACTACTTAAGATTCTAAATATTTTTAGGCTCAGCTGCTGAATCAAAGAGTTAAACTTACTCTTGACCTAAGTCTTGCCATTACCTTCATTGTAACTGAACGCAAACTTATGATGACAAAATGAAGAACATTGTATCAGAACCTTGTCTGAAGCTACTTCCTTTGTGAACACTTTAAAGTAGGGGTAGGCAACCTTTCCCCTTTAAGGGCCGAGGGACTTCAGCTTCCAGAAGCCTCACCATGTTGGCCAATAGTCCCATGTTGGCCAATAGCTCCTGGGATTCTGGGAGCTGAAGTCCCTCGGCCCTTAAAGGGAAAAGGTTGCCTACCCCTGCTTTAAAGAATGGAAAAGAAAAAGGGTCCTAAATGTACCCATGGCTTGAACACTCTGAATACCAACACCTTGGTTGGCCAATTAGGAAGAAAGACAACCCATGCAACCAATTAAAAGGGAGGTTTTTTTTTTACAACTAGTCAAAAACTACGGCTGCTCTTCCTTCTACAACCAACAACAGGTAAACATAAATCATAAAAACAAACTAATGCCCAAGCCAGGGGTAGGCAACCTTTTTGAGCTGTGGGCCGGGTTGCTGTCCCTCAGACAATTGGGGGAGGGGGGCAAAGCACCAAAAATAAATAATTAAATAAATAAATAATTTTAAAAATAAAATAAAAAAAAATTAAAAAAATATGCATGCACACTCTCTCAGCCCCAGAAAAGCCATGGCAAAATCCCTGTGGAGATTTTGCCAAGAAAACCCCAAGAACAAGTAATAACAACAGTAATCAATATCATCATGGCGGGTGGTGGTGGCAGCGGCAGCAGGACCGGCCTGGGGCTGATCCAAAGGCCTCGGGGGGGCACGTCCAGCTCTCGGGCCTTAGGTTGCCTACCCATGGCCCAAGCAATAGACATAATCATAATTTTTGGCTTGCCTGTTCGATTGAACAACCAACATTTCAGAGACTTTAAGGATTATCTAAACTTATAGCATGCAAAAAAATGTTATAGTATGTATGTATGTATGTATGTATGTATACACACGCACGCACACACATGCACGAGGGGTTATTGTAAAGTTTCAATTATCATCTTTTTTTAAATTGACAGAAAGTTTGTTTTGATTTGTAGTTGTTAACTTATCTCTATGTAGTCCCCATCCAGATTTAAACATTTACCTCTGCATTTCTTGACCCTCCAAATACCTGCTATTGTAGAAGTCTGCAGATTGTGCTTTACGAGAATTTTACACTTTAGTCGCTTCTGGCACAATCTGTTACAAAAATAAAGGATACAATGAGCTGTGTTTCTCAACATCATGCACTTAAGGACCAATGATAACACTAATAAAATTTCGTCAGTATACCATAAAAACGTCCAGGTGATAATTATTACTTTACGATACCCCCTCATAAGGCACAGTCTGCAGACTTCTACAATATCAGGTATTCAGAAGGTCAAGAAATGCTGGAAAATGTGTAAATCTGGATAGTGACTACATGGAGATAAATTAACAATTACAAATCAAAACAAACTTTCTGTCAAAAAAAAATTAAAGGTGATAATTAAAACTTTATGATACTCCCTCATAAAGCCCCCCCCCCTCAAAAAATACTGTGGACCACATATATTTACAGATGTGAACTGGGCTCTACAAACTTCCACTTCAAGAAAATTCAGGTCTAAAAACTCCCTCTAATTATGTTATTTAAAATAAATAAATAAATAAATAAATACACCTGCTGAAACTCAGGCACATATCTACACTAGTTAAACCAACTTCTTGCCCCTCTACAGTCACGTCATACTGAATCAACTCTGTCTATACTATCTCTCTTCCAATTTATCTAAACATGCACATACACACACATAAATACACACAGAGCATTATAACATGGTATTGGATCTTCTCCTTCAAGCAGACTCCCCAGCTTCACTAAATTTCTTTTCTTAATAACATTTTCCTTCATTTCCCTGACACGTCTGTTCCAGCATCTAAAACAACATAGCAAAGACAATATGGCTGTTTTCAAGAAAGTATTGTATTGGAGAAAGTATAGTTCTCTTCTATTTCCGATGTTACTCAAATGAACATCTGCTCATTCTTTGAAGACCCTGGGTTGTGATCTTGAATTGTTCCTCTATTACACAAATAGAAATTATTGACAGCCAAAGGCCAGTGTACTTTGTGATAGGGGGAGATGTGCTTCAGCCCTAGAGTTGCATGTGTAGCAGTAGGTTTACCTTCCTGGTGAACACACAGAACCCTTGCCCACTCCTGTTACTACTACTGGAAGTCTTCTAATTTTGTGATCTGTGTGTTCCATTCTATGGCTGCCATGCCCATCCTGGCTGAGGACTCAGGGGAGGACTCAGAGGTTGAACTGGAGCCTCAGTTTGAACCTGAGTCTGTCCTTAATTCTGCTCTTAGAGCTCCAGCAGAGTTTGTGACCTCAGAGCAGATTTAGCATCCAGGCCTTCAGGCACAGGAGACATGGAGGAGAAGGAGGAGAACACTGACATACCTACTTTCAACCAAAGAAGAGCTGAAAGGGCATGCCTCTGATGCTCGAGGAGGCTTTATGGGAAACACCAACCAATCTCAAAACAGCTGAGCTAATGAGAGATGATTATATAAACATGGCAAGGATGACAGACTGTTTGTCAGAGACTATCTGAGTTTGCTGGTGAAAGCACACTTGTTCATGACCTTCCTTTGTTTTCTCTGCTCAGACCTTTGATTCTCAGATTGCCTAATCATCTTGCCTTTCTGGAATTCATGGCCTTGGACTGCCTGATAATCTTGCTTCTCTGGAACCCTTGACCTTGGACTGCTTGACTATGCTCTTGGTTTGACCTCTTGGCTTGTTATTACAAACTCTTGGTAGAGGACTTTGTCTTGCTTTAAACTTCACAAGCTCTGTGAGCAGTTTCTTTGGCTGCTTTCCTGGACAATGGCCCTGAATGGACTTGGAACTGTAAACAGCCACGAGCCTAAGAGCAGCAGGTCATGTACCCAGGGTATCCGAATAACAGATAAAATAGATAGCTTGGGAGCCACAAGGAAAGAATTCACACTTCTAAGACAGGAAGGCCAGGTTATTTACAGCAAGATGTTTTGCATCCAAACTGGAGAGTGCTCATTTGCAATCCCATTTCCACCTTTGAGACCTCTATCTCAAGTGATCTTTGCTATGCAGATGTGGCCCTTTGATATATCTTTGCCTCAAGCTATCTTTGCCCTATATAAGGACCCAGATTTCTTTTGTTCCCCAGAATGCATGGTGACCTCACATCACTTTGTATTCTGACTAGTTCTGACTCGCTACTGTCCCTCTCAGAGTTTCCCAATATGGCTGACCATCCAATTGGACCACTTGGAGTTACCATGTTGATAGTAGGTATTGCCATTAGTGGAGCCTCTTGATCTATTCTAACACTCACCCCTTTATTTCTTGGTTCTTGTGTGAGTGTGTGCGTGCATGCTTGCATTAATGTGTGTTTCCCCTGAATAAAATACAATTAATAGAAAAAATTCTGCCTCTGTGAATTCCCTATTCCAGCACCTCAGTATACAGGTGGGAACAATCCCAAGAGAATGCTTGTAACTCAGTTCATTAATTGAGCTAATTAAAATTTCCCCTAGAGGTTCATAGTTACACTTTCCCAGGAACTTTTTGGGGGTGGTCAAAATCTGTCTGAAAATGGTGATTAAAGTCACCATTGGGAGTGTGAAAGTAAAAACTGGGCCTGCTATCTGTGCAGTTGCCCTCTAACCCTTAGTCTAGAGATTCCAATTTCCTTCCTTTTTTTAATAGAAATCCCCACTAGAAACTGACCCAAGTTTATTTAGCATTGGTGTAGATAGGGATTTCCCAGCAATGTGATGAGACACTTGGAATATTGTTGTAGCTGGCCACTAACAGCAAATTTTGGTTATTAACCACACAATGGATTTGACATTTAAACTTGGCTTCTGTGTTCAGTTCCCTGGAATAGGAAGCAATAATGCTCCTTTACAATAAAATAATTTTAAAGGTAAAATAAAATCACAAAAGTGTAATTTATTACTAGCACAACTAGACAAAGGGTTATATACCAAACATGAGTTTCATTCTATTTATATTCTTATAAGAGAAGGTATAGCATTAACATACACCCTACTGAGAATTTTCAGTATTACAGAACTATTGCAAGGATACCATGCCAAATTTAGTCCCTTTTCTGCTCAGACTCAATTTGAGAGCTAAACATGTTTGGATTCCTTCCTAGAATAAGACAACAGTTCTTTCAATTCCATTAAATGCTAAGCAAACAGTGCCTTCTGGTCTTGAAGTGACAGACCAGTGTATATTTGTTTACCATCAGGGATCTGTATTAGGTAAAGCTGGCTTACACTTCATTACTGTTTGCTGTTCTTTCTGTTGCTATTTACCCTCACATTTGAAAGAAAACCTGACAACAGAAAAGTTGGGATTTGTAAATGGATTAATACTATGTTTCACAAAGATAAGTGAAGACATCAATGACAGATGTACCTCCCTTTGGGACCCAGATCATCAGTTTCATAAGAGGTGGCTTTTCAAATCTATTTGAATTTTGCCTCTAATATTATCATAGGCTTTGCTATTTTCCTTTTTAAAAAACTATGGCAAATTGGAACACCATTTTGCAGCAGATAGAAATCATTTTGACTTGCAAAGGAAACCATAAAAAAGTAAGAACAAGACTTAAGGAGATAAACTTCATCTATCAGCATTTAATGAACTTCAGCATATTATACACAATAAATTAGGTTCTGGGAGAACCATAAAGGTTGTCCTTGGTGTTCACTGGCAAGAGTAAATGGCTAACTCTGATCCTTATAACTTTGAAGAAAAGGTGTTTGATTTTTTAATGATTTGCACATCATTCATGGAAAGAGAAGATAAAGTCCATCAAAGGCAGACATCCAAAAGCATTCAGATGGGTTATCCAAGAATGATAGTCTGACTTTTGCTTATTTTTCACTGAAAGCAGTTTTTAAATTGGACTCCTCCCCCCAAATAATCCCAGTCAGACTGTGATTTCATGACCAGTCAGTATCAAGAACTACTGTTGAGTTTCCAATTCACCTTTGTAGTTTCTGTGGGTGAAATTCTGTTAAGTTGCAACCTCTCACCTTAACCTACCTCAGAAGCATGTCCAGTCAATCAACATGGACTGGCTTTATGCATGGCTGGGGAAAAATCCATACAAATCAAACTGAACTTGAATTTGCAGATATAAATTGAACTGGTAAAAGTTTTACACAGATCAGGGGCGGGAGATTGTGTAAAGTTGGCCAAACCCCTGTTTTTTGGCCTTCTGATCCTTTTAAATCAGATTTTTTTAAAAAAAATCAGGAAAAAGTAGTAAATCTAATTTGGGCATAGGGTTCAGCACCTTAGATAGTGTTTTTTAAGTTCAGACTTAATCCTGGAACAGATTTACCAACCCACAGATATGGAGGCTACATCAATCACTGAATACTACTGACTACATTTTTAAAGGACCTCCAAGGACCTTTTAAAGGACCTTCTTAATGGAGTTCCAAGTTAATAGTATTATTTGATTGATTACTAGGCTTTTGGGTTTGAATGACAATCAAGTTTTTATTGAATTTTTATAATGTTGATATTTTAGTGTTGGTATTATGCTTTTTATGTATTTTTGTAATCCTGTATTTTGTATATGTTGTATACTTTTTATTGATGTAATCCCACCTCGATCCACAGAGAGAGGTGGGAAATATAAATAAAAATTATTATTATTATTATTATTATTATTATTATTATTATTATTAAAGAATTGTTCTGTTTATTTTTAACCTCTGTGTGTCAAAAATCCAAAATACAGAACACCTTTGGTCCCAGGCATTTTGGATAAGGGATATTCCACTTGTACTGTTAATTATTATTGTTCTTCATTAAGGCTAACCTATCATAGATATATATCTATATCTATGATAGATTTGCCTTAATGAAGAACAATAATAATTAGCAATACAGGTGGAATATCCCTTATCCAAAATTCTTGGGACTAGAGATATTCTGTATTTTGGATTTTGTATATCTGAATTTGCATGTACACAATGAGACATAATGAGGCTGGAGAGAAACTAAGGGACTGTGCAGACTGGCCGAAAGGGCTGGCCTGGGGGGTGGAGTGTGGGGGTGACAACTGTATGCCAGCTGCCCCAACTCTGCTCTAATGCCACTGTCATGCTGCCCACCTAGCCAGACAGCGGTCAGCATCAGGGTGTTTCCTTGGCACAGCATTCATACATGCTGTACCAAAGGAGCACCAAAAAGCCACCACCACAGTGACAAGGGCGGATTTTTTGCCTCTCTGAAAAGGAGTGGCATTTGTCATCTCTTTTTAGAGTGGCAAAGCACCAGATCGGGGCTGCACTGTGTGGTTGCTGTGGCTCTAATCTAGCAAGGAAAGGGGAGCTGGGACGCCACCCTTTAGGGGCCATCTGTTTAGTCCCTAAGTATTTGTGAAATGGCAAGAAGTATGGACATGCAGCATTTCACAGATCCTTGTGTCACTCTCCAGTCATGTCTCTCTCCAGCTCCACAAATACACTACTGGTACATACTATGCTACCTGTTCTGTAGATCAAAAAGTTTTGCATTTTGGAGTACTTTGATTTCAGAATTATGGTTAAAGGATACTAAACCTATATCTGAAACACACTGGAAGAACAAGCCTTCTATTCTATCTTACTAAAAAAAAATGTGTGTGTGTGTGTGTGTTTATTTTTGTTTTGTAACCTATGGTGGCCTATTTGTGGTTCCATTCTTAACAGAACAGCCAAAGATTTTACAACAGAACCTGTGAAAGTATTATAATGCAGAAAGAGCAATGTATCCAGATAAATTTGCATTTGCTACACACATGTAAAATTTCTCCCTTGCTGGCCTGGATCCAACTTTATTTCTTATCAAACAAGTCAATGCAAGTTAGACTAAAATAAAGAAATTCTCAGAGGACCAGAGATTCATTGGAGCAACAGAAAACATGGATACTGTTTGCAAATAGAAAAGACTGTATCTATTTGATTGTAATTAAAAACCTCCTCTCTCAGTGTTAGTGAATCATCTTAAAGATACCGAGCCCAAGAGGGAAGTCCTATTCATTGTGCACGAGTAGTGTTTAATTTCCAGTAGGTGTTTTTTCAGGGTTAAATCTCTTCCAATTTGACCCTTGAAAAAACTTATTTTCTGCATCTTTGTTCTTCTGAAGTAAATCATTAGATGCATCAGTTTATATTAATGAAAAATGCAGCCTCTGCATAGAATAACATAAAAGAAGCCATTGGGTTACTTCTTCAGAATGTTAGTCACCTTTTTAATGTCACAGTCTAAGGAGACATTAGGAAAACTGTCACTAGCCAAGCAAGCAGGTTAATATTCATGATGATATACTTCATAGATCTGCTGCTTATTTTCAAGGTTCAGTGCTGGTTCTGTCACATTTTTTTTCTACATGCACTATATATAATCCTTGAACCAAATTATGCAGAGCTGTAAAGTTGGCTTGCTCCATACAGCTGTCCATACTACAATATTTTCTTTGTCAATGAATGTACCCAGAGTTAACAAAAATGTCTACTACTCAGATTTGTTGGTTCTCATTGATCAAAGCTAGGTGTATCACAATTTCCCTATTACCATCCATTGTATATGTTCAGTACCTTCTGATGCTGATATAATGTGCTCCACATTAGACATTTATGACCTCAATTTTCTAACTAATAGCTGACTTATCTAGGAGAAAAACTTGTCCACATCTGAAATATGAACTAACTTGGGATACACAACTCTGTTGCCTCTAGTTTCATGTTTTCCCAAAAACATTTGTTCTTGCATCAATTAATTTTGTTCAGTTAGAGGTTGTTGTTTTTTTTATAAAAAAATAGCATAAGTAAAAAGCATTTTGATTCATACCTCTTCTAGGGCATACTGGGAGAAAATGCAGGGGGAAGGGAGGAAAAGAGATGTCTATTGCCATCACTGGTGTAACTCACATAGATGAATTTTCAAATGTAATTGTTCTAGTATTCAAATTCCCCACACAATTTCTGTTTGGTCATCACCTGCCTAATTTCAGGTGGCCATGAAATTTGAGGTGGAAGACTAAAAGGAAACAAAGTCCCACATGCTATGTGATGGTCCAAAAACTTTAATATTTTAAAAAGCTCAACACATTTTAGCCTTGTCGCCAATTGGCCTCCTTCAGGAGCTATTATAAAATAAATAAAAGTACATTTATTATAGTTGTGGTATTGGGACAACACATAAACCACCTCTAAAAACATTTCTTAAAAATACAATAGTATCTATTATCCATATTATCTCATACATATCTATTACCAGAAATTTCTGAAGTTGCAGTCTGCGTTCTTATTAAAGTGGACACTGAATATTAGAAGGAAATGACTAGGACTATCAATGGGTCCATATTTATGGATTTTTTGAAATGGCTTTATCAAAAATAATGAGACCATCACCCAATATGTGGGACTTTGTTTCCTTTTATTCTTCTAATGTGAATACGTGTTTTCCAGTTTTTTTGTTCTGTTCATAAAATTTGAGGGCCAGCATCTGACCACATCATTTGGACACGTTCATGTGGAAGAAGACATTCTTTAAACAAAGATGGAGTTGTTAGATGCATTATGAATTATGCTTGAGATTATGTAACTAACTTCACAAACACTTTACCACACACATTTTTATATCCAAATTTGCTTGGGTCTCATTTTCATAAATTGTATGAAATAAAGTGGTTAATACACTGACTCTACTGATTGCAAGATCGGCAGGTTGGCAGTTCGAAGCCTGGATGCTGCATGATGGGGTGAGTTCCTGTCACTAATCCCAGTTTTTTTTTCCAACCTAGCAGGTTGAAAGCATGCAAATGGAAGTAGATAAACAGGTACCACTTCAGTGGGAAGGGAAACAGAGTTCTGTGCAATCATGCTGGCCACATGATCGCAGAATAGTCTCTGACAACGCTGGCTCTTTGGATTAGTAACGGAGATGAGCACTGCCCCCTTCGGTTCGATACAACTTGACAAACTTGTCAACAAGGAATACCTTTACCTTTATGAAACAAAGAACTGGCCAAAGTATGTAAAAAGTACAAGTCAAGTGTAGATTATTTTTGTCCATTGGCTAGTAATACATTTATCACTTCTAGAGCCTGCTTTTTGGATGTCCTGATATGGTTTATAAGAATTACTTTAATGTACTTAAAATTTGATTGTTTGATTTCTCCCAGTGAACATATGAATAGGGAATTTTATCTGGTCTTGTTTCCTTCCTTTCACTTCTTATCACAGATTCCTGGTATAGCATTTAATGGGTTTTTGAGATGTTTTCCTTTGCATATAAACTCCCAAGACCTGTTCTCATGAATGCTTTGGATTTAATACTGTTATAAACCTCAGCATGTCAGTAAGAAATTGAACTGAGTTTGAGACATATTGTTATCTCTGTCCTCTGATTTCACTATAAATCTTTCTGAATAGTTGGCACTGAAAGATTAATGACAGAGTCTCATTGATTTCAAAAGTGAACAAAACAAACACATGAGAATCCAACCAGGGATCTTCCCAAAGTGATGTATAATATATATTGAAGATATTCTTTTACAAACAAATTTAAAATTTTAAGAACAATTTTATGATTAAATCAGGGACCACCTCCTCCCGTACAATCCTCCCCGCGCTCTCCGGTCCTCTGGGAGGAACTTACTGCAGCCTTTAAAATCTAGGCTTGCAGCGACCTCCCAGAGGGCATTCTCTGCTGTCACCCCCAAACTCTGGAACGACCTGCCGGATGAGATCCGTCAGTTGACATCATTAGACAGCTTTAAAAAAGCTGTCAAGACGGATCTCTTCCGGCAGGCCTTTCCAGATTAACCATCCCGGCCCAGGCTTCCTGATCCCCTCATTCCTCCCGTGGCCCCATCTTTAGTGATGGTTGAGGATCTCCAGAGGGACATCAGGGTTTTTAGGTGGTTTTAATTATGGTTTTATGTTCTTATATTGTGCTTTTAATTTGTTATATTGTTTAATACTTTCTTAAGGGGGGGAGGGATTATAATGTTTAATGTTATATTTTAATCTTGTCATATTTTATTGTTGTCAACCGCCCGGATTGGTTCGCCACAGGGCGGTATACAAATTATTATTATTATTATTATTATTATTATTAATTTTAAAAAATCAAATTCCATGGAGTATAATAGTTTTGACAGCCTCCACAAAGATGGAGCCAGACTGACTTCCTTTGGGAGTTCCAAAATCAAAGTGTTGCTACAGGAAAAGCCCTGCTACACAAACCTAGGCTGCTGAAGCAAGGGAACACTCAACAGACCCCTGCTGAAAATTTCACCCTATTGATATTACACCCCACTCCTGTTCTTCAGAATCCATCTCCTCTCAACCTCTGGTCCTTCCAAATGAGCTAGCCAGGTTTAAAATGCTTTCCATTCTAATGATCTCTTGCTCCACTCCTGTTCATCCCAGTCCACCTCCTCTAAATCCCTTCTTCTTCCAAAAGAGCCAGCCAAGTTTTAAACCCCTTTCCAGCTTATTGATCTCCTCACCCCACTCCTGTTCATCCCAGTCTACCTCCTCTCAACCTCCCATTCTTCTGAAAGAGCTAGACAGCTTTTAAAACCCTTTCCAGCCCATCTATCTTCTGGCTAGTTAAGATAGGAAGATAAGAGAAGGAGGAAGGGAAGAGGTCAAACTAGCTAAGCAGGAACTACAAACTCTTGAATAGTCAAAACCATGAATGTCAAGCCCATGAATGTGAAGGGCTGACTGCAAATAAACTTTTAGGTCCAAAACACACTGCAGAAATAATCCAATTTGAGACCAATTTAACTGCATTAACTGTTGAGACCACTTTAATGGACTAACTGCTCAGTGCTTGTGACACCAGAGCTCTCTGACAGAGAAGGCTAAATGTCTCGCAAAACTACAGTTCCCAGAATTCCCTAGCATTGAGCTAGGGTAGTTAAAGCAGTCTCAACCTGGATTATTTCTGCAGTTGTTTTGGACCTGAGAGAGTGTAACTTTCTCAAGGACATCCAGTGGGCTTTCATGGCCAAGCACATATCCCAACCCTGGCCTCCTAGTCCAACACTGAAACCATTACACCATGCTGGCTCATTGTCCCTCGTACCAGAGCCAGAGACATTATGATTCCTGCATGGCAGGGTGCTGAACTCTTCCAACTCTATGATTTGTGGAGCTCTTCCAGCTCTATACATATATGACTCAGTTGATGGCCTCATCATCCATATGCTATTGTCTGCATTTCATTAAATTACAGTAGGGGTGGGCAAAGTGGAATCCTGTGATCACATGCAATCCTCCCCAAGGCTATTTTTGTAGCCCTGTATCCCTCCAGAATCCCCACATCACCCTTTTTCTGGACAGAACCAGGATGTTTTCTCTCTTCTGAAAGTCCCTGGAATGCACCATTTAAGAAGACTACAGTCCTCATCTACCCCAAATGATACAGTCCATCATTTACCCATTCTTTCCAAACCAAAAGTAGATGTCTTGCCACTTCCAGATTTGGACAGGTTTTTCCCCAATTCAGGACATTTTGGCAATCACTGTGGTCCTCAGAGGACCTCAGGAACAGAGAAACTAACCATCACAATCAGTTCTACTTTACAGTGTCCTGAAAAGAAAATATGCTATAAGAATAAGGTAATATGTAGCTCAATTGCTCTTAACAGAAATGGATAAAATAATGAATAGGTTGAAAGTTCTAAAGGATATGTAAACCAATGTACATAATGTAATAATAAAACATTGCCAAATTATTGTTATATTAAGACTAACATGAAATTTAACATTAGAACTGAAAAAGAGTAAAGGGAACCGCAAACATGGCTCCTGCTTCTCAAAGAAATGGTGTAAAAGAGGCACTTGGTTTATCATGTCAGAAAATTATGAGCCAAAGAGAAAAGGTGCATGGAAAAATGTTTCTAAGTCTCTGAGAAATAATGAGAAGGCACTGCAAGGAAGTGTTGGTATAGATAAGAAAGGCCAGTTCTGAAGAGAAAGCATTGATCATGGAGGGGCTTCAATTACTTTGTTATTGATGTAGATATAAATTGGAGACTTGCAAAATAGAATCTGAACTCCCAGGTGAAATGTTAAAAAACAATTTCTTCCTGTACTTTGTTGAGCAATGGGACAGGATATTCAGTTCCTAAGTCTAAGAAAAGAACAGGCATAACTGTAAAATGAAATATGACAGAGTTTTACTATTCATTAGAAAAAGAGTTTGAAGGCAAAAAAAAAAAAAAAAAAATCCACCCTGAATTCACTACAATAATATGCTTGGAAATGGAACATAACAAATGGTTGAGCATATGCTCTAGTAATGAGGGTCAACATGACTTGCATCCTCCAGAGAACATCCAGTACTGATGAAATCCTTCCATCATCAGAATTCTCAATTATGGGCTGTTCCTAGATGATCATTGTGGATGGATTTGAAATGTATTTTGATTCTTCATACAGGCATGATACTGGAATGAACAGGGACTATATAAAAATCTTCTACAAGTTGTTCTCAGTATCAGCTAGGTAGTCTATGGTACATTTTCATGTAAAACAGATTTTAAAAGGTTTAGCTTTAGCTTTCTATTGGATCTGGTCCAGTACAATGTCTTCTACTAATCCAGGACAGTTTTTCAATAATCCCATATGTTTTAAGATCTCTATAATCCTTCCTTTCAGATTCAAACTTTGCGATTAAGTCATTATATTTATTTGTTCATTTGTTTGTTTACAATATTTCTATCCTCATATTGTAAAAGCTCTGGGGAAATTACAACCAAATCCATTGAATAATGTAGGACAATAGGATAATACATTTAATACAATAAAAGTATTTTAAACATTCTAAGAAACAAACAATTGCATAGCTTTAAAAGATGAAATTAAAACAATATAAAACCATCTATCTGTACTGAATGAAGTTATTAGACCCCAAAGTCTTTCATTTAAAAAAAAAAATTAACTTGGTGCTAGTGTAGCAGAATTTCCAGGAATCAGACCAGGGAGACCCAGAAATTGAATGAAAAGTTAGCAGTTTATTTAAGCTGCAGCAAGGCTCCATAGGAATACAATTTCCAAAATCCGGAACCCTGAGGTACAGGTGAACTACCTTTTTATAGTGTTTTGAACAAACAAACTACAAGTCACATTTTGATTGGTTACATTAAGGTCTACATTCATTGGATACATTACATATGCATTTCTTGGCCCTTGTGGTACTTATTATTGACAGTTCTTATCTTTGCATGTTTTCAAACACTGTCTCCATATGTCCCTGAACAACATCGGTTGTTTTGGTTAACAGTTAGTACCAGGATACTAAGAAGCCTTGGATTCAAGACTTGCATTCTGTGAGGCCAATTTGACCTGGTTTGCTATCTATCATTAAGGCAGTGTTTGCTCTAATATATTTCAGGTACTTTCCTACTATTAAGCATTCTAAATATTTTTTATATTCAGGCCTCTCCATCACTAGAACAAGATCAATGTCCATGCCCATTAAGAATCCAAGGGGATGTCATTAATATAATTACATTTTCAAACTGACATTATTCCCACATATGACAGCTTGAGTCTGCACTAGGTTTAGGGAGTCCTGGTGGCACAGTAGTTAAATGCCAGTACTGCAGCCACAACATTGTGAGTTCGATCCCAGGGGACTTAAGGTTGATTCAGCTTTCCATCCTTTCATGAGTCACTAAAATGAGTACCCAGCATGTTAGGGGCAACTGGTTTATAGATTGTAAACTGCTTAGAGAGTGCTGAGTTCAGTATAAGCCCGGTATAGAAATGTACATGCTACTGCTATTTCTATTGGTATTACTAGGTTATTTATTAATTGCTAGGTTATTTATACAGAAAGTCTTAATAACCAAATTAAAGACTTTTGGACCTGGCAATAGCTTTCTTAGAAGTCTTATGAGCATGCACATCTGAGCATCTTTTGGAGAGGGTGCAAAACCTTTCAAGGGTAAAGCCAGTATCCCTTTAAAAAGAGTAAAATATTGACATGATCAGGGCTAAAGCCGATATCAAGTATACCAGCTTCATGGCTCCTATATCATACCCTGAGGACCAGCAACAGGTAAATATGATACCTACCATGCCTGATTGTGTATCTGGCTGGCTACAGGCATCTGGCTAGCCACAGCTGAAAATAAAGTGCTACACTGCATGGATATTTGATATGATCTGCCAAGATAGGTCCTTGTGAAGTTCATTGGGGTATCTTGGCTAAGTCACTCTCCTCCCCATGCTCCTCCAACAAAGTTGATGTGATAATAAAATGAACAGCAGAATGAGCATCCCATACTCCATTATATTAATTTGCCTTAAAAGTAATATTAATGAAGAACTATATTAATTAGTCTTAAAGATAATTTCCCATGCTCTGCCCTTAGCACAAATCACTTCAAGTACACTTTGTGCACTGTTATCTCCTCTTTAAAAGTCTTCTTACCCCAGTACCCTATAGCAGATCAATAAATGGGGGAATGGGTAGAATTGGACAAGAGAATCCTGAAGTAACAGCTTATAACTGTATTTAAAAAGAAGAAGAAGAAGAAGAAGAAGAAGAAGAAGAAGAAGAAGAAGAAGAAGAAAATTCATGATAACTACTCAGCAGATTCTTTCTACTTTCAACTAAAAATCTGACATCTCCAATATATTACAACCCACCATTAGTCTTTGGCAAAGCATTAAAAGATAACTAAATAAACAAGTGATATCAATAATAGTCATAAAATTCAAGAGTGAATGAGAATGTTACTCTTACGGAAATTATAAAAAGGTAAGGTAAATCTTGTCATGATCCTTTACTCATTTCTGCCTTGCATTGTTCTAATCAGAAGACAATACATTTGTAAGTCTTGCAGTGCCAGCAAATACACTAGGTCTTTCCACTTATCCTCTATAAGATCTAAATGGCAATGCTAATGTACATTGAAACATTTTACCCATAGGCTTTGGGCCAGTGAAAGTTCACCTTTTCAGTATAAGCTCTTGGGTAGGACTCTCCTCTGTTCTTATAGATGTACAAAAACATACAAGAGTAGACATAACATTGCCCCATGCTATATATTACAATTCTTTCCAGCCCTAGAGGTATGTTTACAGATAAGGGCAACTCATATTCATCAGTGCTTTCTAGTGTGAATAACATACATGTGCTCAGGTCATTCATGTAGCTTAGCATTTAAATAACTCCATTTTCTTCCTTCTCTATATCCCCACTTCTTGTGGCTAGGGAGGTGTTAAATTTAAAATTAGATTCTGGTAGCCTATAGAAGAAACACTTGCTTGCTTCTAATCATAATGCATGCTTCTAAAGTAAACCAACATTACAACAGCTCAATGTGGTAATTAAGATAGAAAAAGGCAGTTCTAAGCTGCATAGCCTATCAGATTCCTTAGGGAGAAAAAAACACTGACGTGACTTGAAATGTGTCCAACGGGTTTAGTTAGCCTCCAATTAGCTACAAAGTTCCTCTATTAAAATGCATAACAAATACCAGCCTGCATGTCCCTGAACCCTTCATTATTTAAGTCCTAATTTCAGATGCTTCTTCCATTATAGCATATATCCAAAAAGCTAGCATTGACTTTTAATTACATTGTACAATCATTGCTGTCAGGTGATAAATTGGAAGGACAGCAAACTCTAGGGCATATCTGGGTGAACCACAAGAGCTCAGCTCTTAACCAAAAGCAAACAGTAGAACAAAGGCAAACGTTCTAGGAACAATCTGCAATAAAATGAAGGCCAAATGGTCTTTGCTGCATAACCTTGCATTTCACACCTGCTGAGAACTCCAGGGAGTCAAACTCAAGCAACCAACTACATGTAGGAGCACAGAGTGTATTGAGGAAGAAGAAAACAAGCCTTGATACTTACTCTTTCTCAAAAACTGGGGCATGCACGTCCTTGCACAGATACAATAACAGCCAAGGTGAAATATTGCTGAGCAATTTGTAATGTGTGTACAGGCACAGAGTTTCTATAGCTTGAGAGCTTTAGTACTGGCATGTTTGAAAGATATGCCAATTGAGCATTTCGAGAGTATGCGTATACAAATGTGAATGTGGCTCTCTGCAATAGCTGAGATTCTACAACAATGCTTTCCGGGAAACAAGTCATAAATCATAGCTGCTTGGTAAGCATGCTGAGATTCTGAGTGCTTCACAAGCAGCAACATTGAAGTGTCACCTTTGTTGCTCAGTGACTTCCCTCTGCCCCAGTGATGATCTACATGGCCAAAACAGCTCTCAGAACTAAATGCCACTGAGAAAACTTTCATCAATTAACAACACACATGAGATTGTGAGACTTCAGAAATAGAAGGTTGGTACAGCTGTATTTGTAATCTCACTTTGTCAGTGGGAAACACAAAAGTTTCTGAAATCTGGGATTGGCAGTGTCAGTTTCCTGTTGTAAGACTGATGGATAAGATTGTTGAAAGAATGGTGGATATTTCCTGAAACTTTGGGTATGTCTTATTGTTATATTTGGAAGGCATTTTTCCTCCCTCCTCCACTCCATCCACTACCTATTATTGCTAGATGATCTGGAAAGAGTTGGAGAATTTAGTGCCAACACTTTGTTCATTGCAAATCTATTCTTCAGGCAACTGAACATACAACTGTATATCACTGCATAGTTAATATAGATATCAAATAGACTACTTAATTGGAAGCAGAAAATGGAGAAACTCCAATCTCTTTGCAAAAACAACACTAGGAAAGGATTTTGCACAGACCATGAACTTGTAATATATTTTAAAAAATAGAGTAAGGAAGCACATTAAATCAAGCATAATGCCAAAATACAGCCTGAAGAATATGTAAATCTAAATATCATGTAAATAACAGATTTGCACTACTAAACCTAATTGACTATGAACCTGAAGAACTATGGCCTAAAACCAGAGACATTCAAAAGAACTCTCTCTGTAACCCAAAATAAAGAAAAACCTCATTGGATGGCTGATAAAGCTTTTCAGATTCTTAAGAACAGACAAAAAACCAAAACCAAACGTAACAGGAGTAGGATCAGGATCCTGAATGCAACTGTTCTGTAATTTCTACAAAGTTTTGGACAGTATAAATCATGAAACTAATTACCAAGTGGTCAGGGAGTTGGAAAGATCTAATATGATCACTCTTGTTTGTTTAATGGCTAGCAGAATATATCATAAAGAAAGTAGGATTAGATTCAGAGGATGAAAAAGTGACAATGATAGGGAGAAACATCAATATTCAGATATAATCATATTACTACCAGAAAATAACAAAGATCTGGAACAGCTATTCAAGACAGTGAAGTGCAAAGCAGGGTTATGGTCACTGTTGTTGTGTGCTTTCAAGTTGTTTCTAATTTATTGCATTGCTAAGTTGAATCTATCATGGGATTTTCTTGGCAAGATTTGTCCAGAAGGAATTTGCTATGAATTTCCTCTAAGGCTGACAGAGTATGACTTGCCTATTGTCACCCAATAGGTTTACATGACCGAGGGACAATTTGAACCCTAGTATTCAGAGTCCTAGTCCAACACACAAGCTACTACACCATGTTGGCTTTCTGCACAGTAGGATTAGAGCAGGGATAGGCAACCTTTCCCCGTTAAGGGCCAAGCTCCCAGAAACCTCAGCCATGTTGGCCAGTAGTACCATGTTAGCCAATAGCTCCTGGGATTCTGGGAGCTGAAGTCCCTCGGCCCTTAAAGGGGAAAGGTTGCCTACCCTGGATTAGAGCTTAATTCTAAGAAGAAAATGATAATATCCACAGAAGGTTTCTGTAACTTTAAAATGGGTGATGAGGACACTGAAATAATAAAAAATTTCTATAACTTGTCTCTGTCATAACTCAAAATAGAGACAGTAATCAAGGAATCAGAAGTCATACGACTTAGAAGAACAGCTAAAAAGGAACTTAAGTAAGATCCTGAAATGCAAAGATCCATCATTAAATACCAAGTCAGAATAATCCGTGCTATAGTATTTCCAATTTCTATGTATGGGTGTGAAAGCAGCAGTGAAGATAAGAGGAAGAAAATCAACTTATTTGAAATGTGGTATTGAAGGAGAGTTCCATGCAGTGAGAAAAGGGCAAACAAACGGAACCTAGGTCAAATCATGCCTAAACTCTCCCTAGAAGCCACTCACAGGAACTGCAAAAGGGATTATTAAATAGGACTAAATTGATTTTTTTTAAAGAAAAAAATCTTCCAAGCAACTAGTGAGCATTCAGCATACCTGCTACAAACTGATAAAGGACACCATACACAGTCAAAAACTAAATGAAACTATTATTATTATTATTATTATTATTATTATTATTATTATTATTTAAAAAAACCTAGCTTGCTGTTGAGGAGCAAACTCTGGGGGTCTCTGCCTTTTGCTTTTAAGCTGCAGATTCAGTCAACCCAGATGTCTGTTAGTCAAAACATGTCAAACAGCACAGAGAAAACAAATGCTTCCTCTGGCAATCACTTTTATCAAAAAAGTGTGTTTTCTTTTCAAATGGCAATGGTGGTGAAGCAAATAGCCCTTCAAGCATTTTATCCCAGTTTGTGCCTTGCACAGCAGTGTATAATTCCAAATTGTTCATAGTTTACAGACTAGTCATGTTTTCTTTCTGTAGATTAAATAAATTCAGTAAGAGAGAAAGAATGCTAGCTCCCATCCTTCAATATCAGTTCAGTCACTCACCTTATAGGAAGAGTGACAGTCTGAAGGGGAAAACATCCATGTAACTTCTATGTACAGCCTGTTGCACTAGAACATCAAGTCTCTGAATCATGTGCAGCACCTCCACAGGATCCATCTCTGTTCAGACTACTGCCCTCCATGTGCAGAGGTAAACCAAAATGGTGAATGACAAGGTGGACTTAGTATACACTTCTAATGTATATTTTACCTGTTGTTTTGCACCTTCAAGTCATTTCCAATTTATGCTGAAACTGGACAATGAAGAAAGTGAACATAAAGAAAATAAAGTCATTTGTGATGTGGTGTGTGAAAAGAGTGCTGAGGATACTGTGGATGGCCAAAAGGACAAACAAATGGATCCTAGAACAGATCAAGCCTGAGCTCTCTCCAGAAGCCAAGATGACAAAACTGAGGCTGTTGTACATCATAAGAAGACATGACTCATTAGAAAAGGCAATAATGCTAGGAAAAGTAGAAGGTTGTAGAAAGAGAGGAAAATTGCATGCCAGATGGTTAGATTCAATCAAGGAGGTCATGGGCCTGAACCTGCAGGATCTGAACAGAGCAATTGAGGATAGAGGGTCAGAGAGGTGTCTCATCACAGGGTCACCATGAGTTGAGGCCTACTTGAAAGTAGTTAACAACAAGGTGAACCTATCATGGGGTTTTCTAAGACTGAGAGTGTGTTACTTACCCAAGGTCACCCAATGGGTTTCATACACATCCTCCCTCACTCTTTCCTCCTCTGGCATGCCTTAAAGTAGAACAGAAACTTTCACTTCCACTTTTATTTTATTTTATAATTTTATTTTTATTAATCATGTCATCATCATACAATAAAAACATATTTTACATTTAATTTCTATAATATACTTTTTCTCCCCTTTGATATCTTCCTTAATTGTTCCTATAGATTTTATTTTTTTCATTATCTTTTTCTTATTTCACGATTCCCTTATATCTTGTAATCATGTTTTGTTCTTTCCATTTCCATGTTCCTCTTTTAAATGAAATCTTAATTTAATCAAACTGATACCATTTTTCTTTCCATTCTTTTTTTTTCAAACATGTTCTTATTCTTTCACCTCTTTTTCTTATATTTTAGCTCCAGATTTCACAATTCCTTTCTTCTTTATTTTGTCTTTGCCTTTGATTTCAATCCTAATTCTCTAACAATTTCTTGTCTATCCCCCAAGTTGAGAAATCCAAATTTCAGGAGAAAAATTCCTAATAGATAGATAAGGTATAAGATAAATGAGTGAAGGGCAATTATATTATTGATATAAATGAACAGGAGAAATATAAGTATAATGAAAAAGTTAAGCATCAAATAAAAGAAGTAAAATATAAAAGTGGGGACTAAAACAAGACATGGAAGACGAGGCAGTCTTCTTTTTTCTTTTCTTTCTGCTTTTTTCTTTACTGTTGGATATGGTGTGTGATCTAAGTGTTGTACACTTATATATAAATGCATTGTGTGTGTGTGTGTATGTTTTTTTAAAATAATTAAAAAAATGTTATTCCTGGTAAAATTACTATTTTTATTACCGAAACTCTCCCAAGTATTGCTAAGTTCATCCTTTTCCATCTTTGTAGGCCTTCTTTAATTTCTTTGCATAATTTATGGTAAATATTCTCCAACAGTTTTAAGTCATTGTTGGTCAGCAAGATTCTTAAATATTTACATTTTCATTAATCTTATAGCCTGGCATTTGAGTTAAAGCTTCTTCTTGTTTTGTCATATTTTTGTTATTATCAATGTTTTTTCTTTATTAATCTTAAATCCTACATATTTACCAAATATTTTTATATCATAGAATAAATGTTCCACATTTTTTTATAGGATCTTCCAGGATTATGACCATATCATCTGCAAACACTCTAACTTTAGTCTCATGTCCTTTTACTTTTACTCCTTTTATTTTATTATTATTTCTAATTGTGTTAATTAAGACTTCCAATACTACAATAAACAGAAGTGGGGAGATGAGGCAACCTTGCCTAGTATCTTTATTAATCTTAAGTTCTGATGTTTTTTTCTCTATTAATAACTAATTGTGCTATTTGTAGTTTATAAATTTGTTTAATATTTTCTATAAATTTTGTCCCCATTTCTATACTTTCTTGTACCTCAAATAAGAAGTCCCACCTCATATTGTCAAATGCCTTCTCGCCATTGATAAAAATATTTTATAATAAATATTAAGAAGGGAAATTGGTCTACAATTTGTCATTTGTATAGTGTCTTTTCCTTCTTTGGAATTAGTGTTATATTTGCTTCCTGCCAGGTTTTTGGTATTCTTTCTTTATTGATTAGATTTAACAGTTCACATAACAGTTGCACTGGCACAAAGGACATGAGAAGCCTCTTATGGGTTCAAACAGGCCACAACTTTTATTTAGCTGTACAGGGTCTATTATTATAACACAATAAACCAATAAATTTGTCACGTGTGTAGGTGAAGGTGTAACCACCCAAGTGGATGGTCCTTCACACCATGTGACAAGATAAATAAACAATGACAACAACAAATTTACAAACCCCTCCCCGCTGGAAGTGACATCATATTACTTCATATGACGTCATTCACTTAATGACGTCATGCATTCAACTGCACACGTCATTTCTTTTAATTTGTCTACACCAATTTATTCCCCAATTAATTTAATTAGCCAGATTAATTTCCTGTGGGGTGGGGGTCATTACCCGCCACAAGAGGGGGCTAGCCTAGATAGGAATCCCCTCTCCCTCCCCCCACAGACCACTTTTACAATTTGGTCAGAGAGTGCTGTGATGTACATCTCTGATCCCTCTGGAGAGAGGTGCACCCCTGTACAGCTGCGGCTGATCAAGTTTAATACCATGCTCAACTAAAAAGATGCCCATTTTAGAGAGCTGCTTAGCCACATGATGGTTAAGCCAGCGGCAAGCATTATTAATTGCTGCATCCTTCTGTGCTCCAGGCCAGCAATGCCTTGGCAAAAGTTCAGTCAAAAGGATTAGAGCACCCGATAAAATCTTTTGGACTTCCTGCATGTCCTTGACTATCTGTTTAGCCAGCTGAAAACACGGAATCCGGACCAAATCATTTTCCCCCAGGAGTACCACCAAAACCCAGGGTTGTTTGTGTGAACGTACCAACTCCATGATAAGAGGAAGGAGAGATCCCCACATCATGCCCCTTTGACCGAACCATTCAGTGGGTCCAATGTGCGAAAGGCCCAATGTATTGTCACGCCAATTCTCCAAAAGGTGGCGTTCCACCCAGAAGACCAGGCTGTGGCCTATGATCCATATATGGCCGTGGTAAAAGCCAGCTGAAATGAAACAAAACAAGTAAACATGGCTTATCAGGAGTCAGGTTGCCTGATTGCCTGACATAGTAATAATAATAATAATAATAATAATAATAATAATTTATATCCCACCCTTTGGAGACCCAATCAAGGTGGCTTACAACAATAAAACCATACAATATATCCCAAAACATGATCCCTCCCCCCCTTAAAACAGTATTAAATCAAATGAAAATTAAAACTACTAATTCGAATAATTAAAAAAAAATAAAAGACATTTCAAACACAAGATTGGCCCAAAGCAATGTTCTTCATCCATCCGTAGATGGGGCCACGCGAAGATCATTGGGGGTGGGAGTACCCGAGGCTGGGATAATTAATCTGGAAAGGCCTGCCAGAAGAGATCCATCTTGATAGCCTTTTAAAAGCTGTCTAACGATGTTAACTGATGGATCTCATCCGGCAGGCCGTTCCAGAGTTTGGGGGCGACAACTGAAAAAGCCCTCTGGGAGGTAGCCGCAAGCCTCGATTTCTGACGCTGCAGCAAATTCCTCCCAGAGGAGTGGAGACCATAGGGAGGATTGTATGGGAGGAGGCGGTCCCTGAGATAGCTTGGACCCAAGCCATTTAGGGCTTTAAAGGTGATAACCAACACCTTGTACTGGGCCCGGAAGCTGATAGGCAGCCAGTGGAGGGACCTCAAAACCGGAGTAATGTGGTCCCTCCTAGATGTTCCCGAGACAAGCCTGGCTGCCATATTTTGTACCAGCTGTAATTTCCAAACCAAGCACAAGGGTAGCCCCATGTAGAGCGCATTACAGAAATCAAGGCGTGAGGTTAACAGTGCATGCACAACAGTCTCGAGATCCCTTACTTCCAGAAAAGGGCGCAGCTGGCGTATCAGCCGAAGCTGATAACAGGCGCTCCTGACTGTCGCATTACCTGATTTGTCATCAGGAGCGACGAGTCAAGGAGCACCCCCAGACTGCGAACACAGTCACTGGAGGAGAGTGTGGCCCCAACCAGGACTGGAGGTTGCAACCCAATTCTTGGTTTCGGGACCGCTACCATGAGCACCTCCGTCTTGTCCAGATTCAGTTTCAATCTGTTTTTCCTCATCCAGCCCATTACCACCCGAAGACATTAATTGAGAGAGGAGATGCCATTGGAATTCGAGGCCAATGAACGAGACACGGAGAAATAAATTTGGGTATCATAAGCGTACTGATAACACCCAGCACCATAACTCTGTATAATCTCACCCAGCCGCTTCATATAGATGTTAAACAACATTGGGGACAGGATAGCCCCCTGAGGGACCCCACAAGTGAGCTCCCTCTTGCTAGAGCTACTGTCCCTGAGCAGCACCTAGGATTTAAATGCATGGGAACGCCACCAGCCAATTCTGCAAATATTGGCTTCACTCAACCCATGAATGGCCACAGCTGTTGCTGCTCCAATACAAAAGGAATGCGAGGAAAAACATTCCTGAGACAACTCAGCCCTCTGTACTGTCTCCTTTAACACAGCCCTAAATTGAAATTGCGTTGGGGCAAACCAGACAAGTGAATAAACAGGTAACCAGCCAGATTAGGCTTAATGTTCAAGTAATTATTCATCGCTATCACTGGGCAAATTTTACCTTGCAGCGCTTTAGCCAGGAAAATAGACTGACCCTTTGATAACTGATCAGTCTTAGAGTGCCTAAGGAGGATTTGGATCCCGTGTTTTGTTAAAAAGATATCAGAAATTGATAGAGCCCTGCCAGATTTGTCATTACAGGATCCAGGCACAATCTCACTGATTCTTAAAACAGCAAAAAAGGCTATAGCAAATACTGCTTTGAATAAAGCCTCTTCTCCGGGTGAATAACAGGTATGGGCTAATTGATCGCATAACTTAGCCAGGACAAGGCCAGTTATTGGCCATTATGAATCCTTTGTGACAGGGGATTCCCTAGACCAACCCTTCACTGCTCTTTTAACCCTGAAGTCTTTAGTAGGATCAAAACAGCCCCTTGCCCTAGAGTAAAATGCCAGGACAGCCAACCCGCCCCTAATAGTGACAGGTGAAAGTCCTGTGTGCTTAAGATAAACTATAAAATGAAGGATCAGGTCAACTTCAATTGGCCACCATTGATCCTCCCCAATTTCCAATAAGAATTGATTAAACAAGTTCAAAGCTGTTTGATAGGACTTGCATGTAGATGGGGCAATGGAATTGAAAATTGCCCTATGAACTTCTAATCTCCAAGGCTCCAGAGCGAAGCCGGTACCTCCAACGGGTGTGTCGATGCCTCAGGAGCCAGCTGCCGGAACCTGGAGAGCTGAAAATGAGAAAGGGCATCCGCCAAAGGGTTAAGCACACCAAGAACATGTTGAGCTTTAAATAACACATTATAATTCAAGCATTGCATCACCATCGCCCTTACCAAACCTATAACTTTAGGAGACTTGGAGGACTGAGAATTTACCACATGCACAACCACCTGGTTGTCACACCAAAACCAGATGGTCCTCTTAGCAAACTGGCTCGCCCACAAGTGCACAGCCACCACTATAGGAAACAGTTCCAGAAACGTAAGGTCTCTAGTCAGACCACTTTTGACCCACGCAGAAGGCCATGCCTCTGCAGCCCACTGGCTATTCCAATAAACCCCAAAGCCATGGGCACCAACAGCATCAGAATGCACCTGAAAGTCTGCCCTCAGCAGCATTTCAGATCTCCAAAATGATATGCCATTGAATTGCTCCAAAAAGGAGTCCCAGACCTTCAAATCCTCACAAATGCCCCTTGTGATCCTGATGTGATGATGCTGGGCCACTATTCCTGCAGTAGCCCTATAAAATCTCACACAGGATGTTATCACCTAAAGCAGAAAGAATCTTCACCCAATCCTGTCCCATTGCGGTTCTTTTTCCTGTGTGTTCACACGACGTCGCACGCAACCCCGTCCGAACCCCATCCCAATGCTGCATCATCCCCGTTCTTTTGAATGCCGGTTTCTTGGGGAATTGCAATTGCGCAACTGGAATGATACCGCAATGATGCTGCTTTCGCCGTATGTCTGATCACGAGATACGTATCGTGGAGCCCAGGCCCCGCACAGGCTTCGGAAGGGGTGTGTGTCCCTTCCCAACCCAAGCCGAGAAAGAGAGCCGCTCGGAAGTGGTGTGTGTCCCTTCCCAACCCAAGCCGAGAAAGAGAGCCGCTCGGAAGGGGGGGTGTCCCTTCCCAACCCAAGCCGAGAAAGAGAGCCGCTCGGAAGTGGTGTGTGTCCCTTCCCAACCCAAGCCGAGAAAGAGAGCCGCTCGGAAGGGGGGGGTGTCCCTTCCCAACCCAAGCTGAGAAAGAGAGCCGCTCTGAGGGACGTCTGTTCAGAGCGGCTCTCTCTTGGGAATGGGTGTGGGCTGGCTGTCTCACACACACACACACACACACACACACACACACACACCTTCCCAAGCCTGGAAGCCTGGTTGCTTTCCTTGGGACGAGGCCGGGCTCGGACCCCGGCCTCATCCCAAGGAAAGTAACCAGGCTTCCCTTGGGATGAGGCCAGGGTCGGAGGAGCCCTCCGAGCCCGGCCTCATCCCAAGGAAAGCAACCAGGCTTCCAGGCTTGGAAAGGGGTGTGTGTGTGTGTGACAGCCGCGGCAAGTGACAGCCATGGCTGTCCTGTTTCTGCGCATGTGCAAGAACATCCTTGCTGGGTTCTGGAGGGGATCTTCTCACTTGTGTGTGAACGGCAGATACAGTCCCCAGGAGTGCATCTATCGCAGTATCGTTAATTGCGCAATGATGCTAGTTGCGTCTGATAGCCATTTCCGTCTTGTGGGGTCTATACTGGTATAGTTCTGGATTGATTCCATACCGCTTTCTTGCCGCTTTGAGACTCGCGTGTGATAACGTCCACAGAATGCTCTTCCTGGAACTACAACCCTATAGGCAAAATTCAAAAGACCCGTAAGGGATTGAAATTCATGAAGAGTAGCTTTTTGTTTACCCAACATGGCCCCAACTTGCTGCCTCATAGCCACTAGTTTTTCAATAGGTAAATGAGAATTTCCAGCTATGGTGTCAATCTCAATACCCCAAAAGGTAAGTCGAGTATCTGGGCCCTCAGTCTTTTCTTCTGCTTAAGGGCACACCTAGCTCATACATTAATTCCTAAAATTGAGTTAAGGAATCCTTACACTGCAAAGAATTGGGATTCCTAGTGATTAAAAAATCATCTAAATAATGTGCTATGGCTCTATTACCTGTCCTCTTAACTGCACACCAATAGAGAAAGGTACTGAATGTCTCGAAAGCAGAACAAGAAATCAAGCTTCCCATTGGCATGGCTTTGTCAAAGAAATATTTTTCCTCAAATCGAAAACCCAGTAAGTCAAAATCATCTGGGTGTATAGGAAGGAGTCTAAATGCAGATTTAATATCGCACTTAGCTAAAAGGGCTCCCCTGTCTAAATTCCTAATCATCTTAACTGCTGAATCAAACGATGTATACTTAACAGAGGTAAGCCCAGGATCAACATCATCATTCACCAACTCACCCTTTGGGTATGATAAATTATGAATCAACCTAAATTCCCCAGGGGCTTTTTTAGGAATTACACCCAAAGGAGATAAGCGAAGCGTGGGGATAGGTAGCTGATCATGCGGTCCCGAAATCCTTCCTGCAGCTATTTCCTTAGCTAATTTCTCTCTCACAACACTCAGCAACTCCCTCATGGAACAAGCATTGGGTGCATAGCGATGAATCCTAGGGCCTGTATAGGGAATACGAAAGCCTAAGGAAAAATCTTGAAATAAATAAGTAGCAGCCTGTTTATTAGGGTAAACCTTTAACCATGCCACCATAATGTCTAACTTAATTGGTGACTGGGCCTTTCCCCCCAGGCGAAGCTGGCTGGGGGGTAGTACCCACTGATGATCGTTTGCCTCTACTACAGGAAGTTCCAGGGTGACCACCCCCACAGGTGTTACACTTGTGCTCAAACCTGCAGGGTTGTCTTTTACACTTGCCTGCATTGAAGTCCCAGCATAAGCCAAATTGCCTTCTCTCTCCCATGGCAGGCCTCACATTCGGCCCTCTCGGCATGGTAACCATCGGGACATACCCATTGTCACACCTGCTCGAGGGGGAGCCCCCACCATAACATCAGCCCAAAGCTCGGACTGAACATGTCTCAAAGACAAGGAGTGATCCTGTGCAGCTCTCATCCTGAACTGCTCATCATATTGGAGCCATGCTGCACTTCTTGAGTTGTGATGGCAGTTAGTGTACGCTTTTATCATAATCTCCTGATATTTAGAAAAGTCAGGAAATCTGAGTGGCTCTTTTTCCTCTATAACACCTCTGTAAATAGTGAAGTCCATAATCCAATTAACAAAATTGCGCTCTAGCTTAGGGCGTTTGAGTGCATGAAATTATTTTGGCAAACTAAAAACAATCCCATCTTTTACCATGATCCTCAGCTCTAGATCCCTAAAAGTCAGAGTAAATAAATCAATATATTTACCCTTCCAAATCCTTTCTTTAATGGAAAGGGAAAGGTGTGAACCAAGGGGTGTAGACATTACAGCGTAAGGTGCAGATTCCACGTTCCCCACTGCTCCAGATAACAAAGGAGCACTTGAAAGAGACACCAGAGACGTGTTGCTAGCTACAGCCGTAGGCTGACCACCTTGCGCCCTAATGTCAGGGACCTGTGAAACAGCAGCCGCCTGCAAGGGTGCATCCATAACCACAGGCTTGGACCATTCCATAGCCAAACACTGACCCACCTGGCCACCTGGAGCCCATACCAAGGTAGGCCAATTAGAATGTGCAATATTAGGAGACAAACCTGAAACTGAAGCTTGCTGGGAAGCTTCGCCAACTGACCGCACTGGTCCCTCGAAGTGTGGCCCCACAACAGCCCGGGTGTCAAACACATCAGAGGCAACAGAGGCTTGATCACCTCTTTGCTCACCACGTGTCTGCTCCATTGCACCACCTGGAGGAACCACCCCTCGTAATAGGTTATATAAATCAGTCAAAGTAGGCTGCTCAGACACAGGGGCAGCCGCACCCTGTGCCTCCACACCCGGGACTCTTTTCAAGAGATCCCATACATCAGCGATAGTGGGGTGCCCAGCCTCCACAGCCGAAACCACTGATGGACCCAGTGTAGCATCAGCCACCTGAGAACCAGATGCCACTGGAGGAAGAAACACTTTGGTGTTACTGGCACCTGAAGGGCTGGAAATAGAGCTGGTGACTGTAGCCTGTAGATCCTTCTGTGCAAGTTGATTGCAAAGCACCACACAAGCCTGAACTGTTTTGCCCAGTTGTGCCACCTGGGCAGAAATGTCATCATCTCTGCTGTTAGACTGAGAAGGCCTCTTTGAAGCAGAGTGACCCGAGCTAGGCACGGCTAAAGCTGCGTGCCTCTTGGATTGGGCCTTACTATGTGGTATCTTATCCTCGGTGGATGGAATGCAGGCCCAAGCCAAATACCCAACTGTGGATGATTACTACCAGGCCAGCAGGCCGCCCTTTCCCAAGTCTCAAGGAGACAGAAACAGCCAGGAAGCATCACTGGCAACCACCAAGGGGAAAGGTGTCCACCAAGGGTCCTATGCGGAGCCCTCAGCTAAAGACTGCTGTCTTCAACACACACTCACCACTGGGGAGAAGTGTAACCAACCCTCCCCAACCAGTGATGGGGTCCCGACCTTACTGGACTGGGGTTACCGGGGCGTCTCTGGGCCTGAAATCCAGTACTGGGGCCACGCACCCAGTGAAAGATTCCTGCCACAGGGCCCTCCTCAGGTGTACACTCCCGAGAATTGGGGATGCGGAGGTGAAACAGGCCCAGAGGACCATCCCAAAGGCCTCACTCACTCCACGGGTTGCTCAAGGAACGATACCTGAGCCTCGCAATGCAAAAGCGAGAATAAAAGTAAGCAAAAGCCAAAAACAGCCAAAGCCAAAGGAAGCGCTGGGCCAAAAGCCAAGCAAAGCCAGAGCAGAGAGTGGAGCAATGTTACTCGCTCAGTTCAAGCTCTAAAATGGCTGCCGCCATGTGGCAGCGATGAGCTATAAAGAACAAACTCTCGCTCAAATTCTTGAGAGACCAGCAGCATTCTGAGACTTCAAATTAGCAACCAGACCACCTTATTGGACAAAGCGTGCAGATGTTCTCATTCTCCCGCGTGCTTTGTCCAATCAGGCCTCTCGTGTCCTTATATGGCCAGCACAACAAGAACCCCCTCCCGACTCATCGGGGGTGTGTGTGTCTTTTTATTAATTCATTCTGAAAAACTTTGTAGTATGTGGTTGTAAAGCCACCTGGACCTGGAATTTTCCCTTCCTTTAAGTTTTGGATGGTTTGCAGGATTTCTTGCCTTGAAATGATTGCATTTAAAAAATTTCTTTGTTCATTTATTATCTTTGGTATTTCTTTCCTGTTTAAATAGTCCATTTTTTCCTCAAAATCTACTGCCTTATTCTCTTTACTATACAATTTACTATAAAATTCTTCAAATCCTTTTTTTATATCATCCTGATTAGTTATTATTTTCTCATTGAATTTAAATCTTGTCTATTATTTTCCTTTTTCTTTTTTCAGTTTCTTAGCTAACCAATGGCCTGTTTTGTTAGCGCCTTCAAAAGTTTTTTTTAAAAAGTCAATTGCAATTTCTTTTGTTATTTTGGCTTGAATTCGTCTCTGAATTAATCTTATTTCATTCCTTAAATTCCTATCTGAAGGAGTTTTTTTCAATTTTTCCTCTTTTCTTTTTAGCTCCTCTATTAATATCTTCTCTTTTTTCTTATTTGTTTTCTATTTTTCACTAGCTTTCTTAATTAGCAATCCCTTAATTACTGATTTACTAGCATCCCACACACACACTTTTCATAGTTACATCCGATGTACCATTTTCTTTGAAAAAATATTTTAATTCTTTCTTCATTTCATTTACATAATTTGCATCTTTTAATAAATCATCTTGAAGTTTCCATTCAAACATTCTTTTTTGATCAACTGACATCACTAATTCAATTAAATTATGATCCAAAAAAGTCTGCTGTAAGACTTACCTAAAGGTAATATTTTTAACTTTTATTATTAATTCTTTTGACACAAAAAATAAATCAGTCCTCAACCATGAATCATGGGGCTCTGAAAAGAAAGCAAATCCATTCTTGTTTCCATATAAATGAGTCAAAACATCTACTAAGTCATGTTCACAAATCATTTCTAAACAACCTAAAGGTAATTTTCCCTAGTTTTCTTTTCTTTTTTCACAGATTTTCTATTTCTTTTCAGTTTAATTACACCATTAAAGTCACTTAACAAAACCAAATTATTTTTGTTATGTATCATCAATTCTTCATTTAGTTTTTGGAAAAAATATATCTTTTTTCCTAATGTCCATAGACTTTGACTAATATTATAGTTTGTTTGCCAGTTGAAACTTCCAAAATTATGTAACGTTCTTCAGTATCTTTTAAAAATTCCTTTATTTTATAATTCCTGTTCACAAAAACTGTTACTCTCCTCTTTTTTCTTACTTGTTGATGCAAAGAAATATTGGCCTAATTCAGGATTTCTAATATATTTAATGTCATTATCTCTTATTTTCATCTCTTGCAAACTTACAACATCGTGTTTTTCCCCCCAAATTGAAATATTTGTTTCCTTTCTTTCAAATTCAAACCCTTCATATTCCACAATCCTATTTTAATTTCCATTATACCTTCAACTTTTTAACTTATATATAACTATACTCTTTCCTTTGTCCTTGTTTGCTCATGTTCTTCTTCTTCTTTTTGCTTACTAATTAATTTTTTATAGAAGTCCTTTGCTTTATCAATAGAATCTATCTTATATCTTTTCTGTCTACATAAATATCACACCTTCCAATTTTCCCCATCTATAATTCAAACATGTTTCCAAACAGTTTGTTTTTAAAACCTTTGTGTTTTTCAGCTTTTATTGTCTCAAACTTTCTACATTTTGAATAAGCTTTCTCTCTATTCTTCTCTAATTTGCTTTTACAGCTTGGTTTTATATATTCTTCCTTTCTATTCCTTTATCCTCTACCTGGTGTTTTTTATTATCAATTAGTCAATTCCTTTTAACTCCTTTTAACTCAGCTGCACACAAATTTGTTCCTTTCTCCTTTGCTTCCCCCCACCCTTAGAGCAGGAAAAAAAGAAAGTTAACTTTCACTTCTTCCTCTTTATATGGTCTGTCTCAGCAATTGTGTAATCTGTGTTTCTTAATTTCAGGTAGGTATTGCAGCCAAACTAGAATTCACAAAAAAGTCCCAAAATAAATCCAATCCATTAATATCTTTCCCCTGTCTTTTGTTACTGTCTTCACATTCTTTCAAGAGGTCTAAGCCTTCAGGCACTTCTTTAGAGCTCTATAGTTGGAATTTTCTTCCCAATTTAACTTTGACTCTTACAGAGCCTCCAGCTTAAAAGGGGTATAAGCTAGATGTCTTTAAAAGATTGTAGCCAAGACCAAGGTCTTGCAGTCCATTGCTGTGTTTTGCAGGACTATCATCTGCTACCACTATTGCTCTGTGACTCTCTCCCACTCTCTCCCTTCCTTACCCATCTTGGTTTGAGAGCAGAGATTCCATGCAGAGTCCCCGAGAAGCCCCAATTACTTGCCTCACCCAGCTTGGAAGCTGCACCTCTTGTTTGTTGTTTTATTATTATTATTATTATTATTATTAAGTGCTCACCTGCAGTGGAGAAATTGGAGGATAGAAGACAGAGCTTCATCTCTCCCCTCTGAGTGTCTCAGCGTCTCAACCAAAAATCCTCCACTTCCACTTTTAAATTACCCAGAATTTCTTCTTACATCCAAAAATGGGGAAACTAGGTTAGATTTAAAATAGGGTTAAAGGTAGGGTTAATTCAGGTAAGCAAGGATAAATCAATGACTCCATAGGTTTGCTGTTATGATGCAACTTTTGCCCATTGTACCATTCTCACATATAACTTCCACAATTCTACACATAGTTGTGGCATATAATCCTGGCCTGTGTAGGGCTTGCCAAGCCATTTCTCCAACAGTTCCCCTCAAGAAAGTGGAAGTGTCTCTAGATGACTTCCTCTTATTCTTTTTTGCAACAGAAATTATTTAATTCTAGGAGATGCTACCACCATTATTTTTCAAATCTCCATTTTTTAACTGGTCAAAAAGAATTGTCTTATGAGTCTAACAAGCTTCAACTCCTTTGAACCAAGAAACTGACATCTCTACAAATTTCTGGATAATTTCCTCCCTCTAATCACCCTGAGGGAGGGATATGGTGGCTCAGTGGTAAAGATGCTGACTCTGACAACCAGAAGGTCACTAGTTCAGCAATTTGAGACCCAAGAACTGCATGACAGAGTGGGTTCCCATCATCAGTCTCAGCTTTTGCCAACCTAGCAGTTCGAAAGCATGTAAAAGTGCAAGTAGATAAATAGGTACCACTTCATTGGGAAAGTAACAGCATTATGTCAGTCATGCTGGCCACATGATCACAGAGTCATCTTTCACAACGTTGGCTCCCTCAGCTTAGTAGTGGAGATAAGCAACACCCCCTACAGTTGAACCCAAGTAGACAGTCATACCAAAGGTAAACCTTTACCTTTTTTAAATCGCCCTAAGACATAATTAGTAATGTAACATGGCCAAGACACTAGACCAAATTATTTCAAGTTAAATAAAAGTTATTTTATTAAAGACACTTTCAATAAATAAAAAAGAGGAAAAACCATGGATGACAGAAAAAACACTACAAGCAATAAAGAAAAGAAGAGAAGAAAAAGAAAAGGGAGATAGGAACAAACTAAGAATTATGAATGCAACAGTATAATGGATTGTGCAGAAAGATAAAGAAGATTAGTATAACGATCAATGCAGAGAAATAGAAAACAACAAAAAGGAAAGAACAAGAGATCTATTTCACAAGATACAGGAAATAAAAGGAAAATTCAAACCAAGGACTGGGATGATCTATGACAATAAAAATAACATAATCCAAGACCAGGAAGGAATAAAAAGACATTGGATGCAATACACAGAAGAATTATATAAAAGAGATGACATAATGAAGCACACATGGAATGAAGAGCCATATGAAGATGGACCCCAAATTCTAAAAAGTGAATTGGAAGCTGCAATAAGAGAAATAGCAAAAAACAAATTACCAGGAGCAGATGATATTCCAATTGAGCTGCTGCAATCCACACTGACAGAGTCAGCTCTAGTACTAAGCAACATATATCAACAGATATGGAAAACAAAATGATAGCCAACAGATTGGAAGTGATCAATATACATCCCATCCACAAAAAGGGAGACACAAGAGACTGTAGCAACTATAGAACCATAGCACTGATCTCCCACGCAAGCAAAATCATGCTCAAAATTCTGCAACATAGACTGCAATCATACATGGAGAGAAAAATCTCAGAGGTCCAAGTGGGGTTCAGGAAAGGAAGAGGCACTAGGGATCACATTACAAACATACAATAGATAATGAGTGCACCAGGAAATTCCAAAAGAAAATCAGTATGTGCTTTATAGCTTTATAGACAACAAAGCTTTATAGCTTTATAGACTATAGCAAAGCCTTTGACTGCATAGATCAGGGGTAGGCAACCTTTCCCCTTTAAGGGCTGAGGGACTTCAGCTCCCAGAAGCCTCAGCCATGTTGGCCAATAGCTCCTGGGATTCTGGGATCTGAAGTCCCTCGGCCCTTAAAGGGGAAAGGTTGCCTGCTCTATTACTTCTAAACCCTAGTGGTATGGCATTCGTGTTTAGAAGATGACAGTGTGTTCTGTCCTGCTTGTCATCTGCCTAGGCATATTTGGGGGCGGGGAGTGTTTCAACTTCAGAGAGTCAGTTCTTTATTCAGTCATTGGAAGGAGGAAACTATCAAGAATCAACCATTTAAAAAAAAGAATAGCAGAATTATTGACAACATTAAATAATGCAAAGCTTCTCTAATCTAAGTCTTTGATTAATCAGCATGATACCAAACAATGCTTTAATAAGAGAACATACATTATATCAAACATGGAATACACCCTTAAAAATAAAATGGTTAGGCTAATTAAATTTTTCTGAATCACTGCTTAAATTTTGGTTATATATCTATTAAATAAAAAGTTTTTTGGGGGAAAAAAGTGGAAGGAAAAGAAAGTAAATAAAGTAGTAAATTATTAAATTATTGAAACACTGATCATTTAAGAATCTGGTATTGACAACAATAGCAAGATGACAACAACTAGGAGGAATATTCCCTAAGCTATTACATCACTGCAGAGGAGACCATTGCTGGAACCATCTGTAAAGCCATCTGAAGAAACTGAAATTATGTTGGAGGAATTGAGAAGAATAAGGGAGGAAATGAAAGAAGATAATCTGAGATTAAAATCTGAAATGAAACAAAAGATAAAACAAGAAATGAAGAATGAGATGACAGAGATAAGACAAACTTTAGAAAAAAATTACTCAACTATATGAGTAAAGTAACAAAGTTGGCAAACTGGAAACGAATATTAAAGCAAATAGAAATCAAAATGAACAATTTATCAAAACAACAAATAGAGGATCACGAGATCCTAAATAAAATGGAATTAAAAGAGAGATAAAACTGTTTTAAATTACGAGGTCTGCTAGAACAAAAAGATGAAAATTTATATGAACTGCTGCCTCCTATATTGGCCAAATTTATAAACGAATCTGCTGAATTATTCCTGTGAGAATTGAACAGGCTCTACAGGATAAATTCCAAAGCAGCCAGAACAAGAAATGTGCCAAGAGACATAATAGTCTACTGCATCGGGAAACAAACAAGGGATCTACTCATTCATCAAAGCTACAAAAAAGAGCTAATAATAGAAGGTAAACTGATCCAGCTCTTTAAAGATATTCCAGGAAGAATCCTGAGACAATGAAAGGACTACTTTTTTCTAACGGATCAACTTAAAAGATATGGAATCTCTTTCAGATGGGAAGAGACTGGGGGAATCTCTTTGACCTGGAAACAAAAAAGATATAGATTGAACACAATTGAGAAAGCAGCAGATTTCTGGGCAAACAACCAGAAAGAAATTGAAAGAGGAACAAATGGACACCAGACTGAGGAAAGACATGGAAGAAGGATCCTAGAAAGAACGAGACTACAAGAAGCCCACAAAAAAAGGTTGGAAGAACGAGAGAGTAGAAAACAAGAAGCACAGGACAGAGAGGAAGATAACAAGAATGACGAGAATGAAATAAGAAATCAAGTAATTTTTATCTATAAGGTGGGGGAAATATGGCTCTCTTATAAATATTCTACTTTAAAATAAACTTCGGAATGTAATGAAACTCTTATCTTGGAATGTTAAAGGCTTGAATTCCCCTCAAAAAGGAAAGAAAGTTTTCCTATTCCTGAAAAACTATAATTGTGATATCATCTGTTTGCAGGAGACTCGTATCAAATTGAAAGATGTGAGACTTGTTGTAAACAAAAAACTTGGCAAAGAATATATAGCTGCCACAGACAAAAGGAAAAAAGGGATAATAATATATATATAGCTGAACATTTAGAATCTAAAGAAATATTTAATGATAAGAATGGGAACTGGCTGGGAGTAGAAATTCTTTGGAAAAATAAGAAAATTCTCATTGTAGGTATATATGGTCCACAGAAAAATAAAGAAGATTTTTACTCAAAAATTAATGATAAACTATTAGAATTGGAATATGCCTATTTAATATTATTGGGAGACTTCAATGGGGGTAGTAGACCCAGTTCTGGACAGAAAATTAGAAAAATCTATTAAGAACAATCAGGGTAAACTGCCCAAATCTTTCTTAAATTTAATAGACAACCTAGCTTTAATTGACCATTGGAGGTACTTATATAATCAAGAAAAAGCATATATATTCTACTCAGATAGACATAACTCCCTGGCAAGACTGGATTTATTTCTAAGCTCAAAAATGTTATTGAAAGAAATTAAAGAAATAAAGGTGTTACCTAGAGCTATATCAGATCATAACCCCCAAATAGTAGTTTTTGAGGATCAACACATATAAAAAAAATGGAGATTGAATGAGAATTTACTTAAAGATCTGGAAATAGTAGAAAAAGCTAAAAATACATTAAAGAATTTCTTTGAGGAAAACTTAAACAAAGGCACAAAAATTTTGGTTGTATGGGATACGAGTAAAGCTGTGCTTAGGGGTTTTTTTATACAGCAAAATTCAATTATTCAAAAGAAAAGAAAGCAGACCAAGGAGACATTACAAAGTCTATTAAAAGAACGAGAGGAGATATTGAAAAAAGACCCAAACAACAACAAAAACATTTAGAGAAATAAAAAGAATCCAAAAGCAACTCTTAATAGAAATGGCAGATGAAATAGAAAAGAAACTGAAGAGACTGAAGCATTATAACTTTGAACACTTGAACAAATTGGGCAAATGGTTAGCATTAAGGTTAAAGAAAGAAAAGGAAAAATGTCAAATTACCAAGATTAAAGAAGGGGATATGATATATACTCAACATGGAAAAATCAAAGAAGTATTTTCAAAATATTACAAAAAATTATGTCAAACAGCAAGTTGTGAAGGATAAACTGGAAAAAATTTTAAACGATAATGATTGGGCTGTATGTAGCAAAGAACAAAAGGAATATTTAATAGTGAAATTACAGGGGAAGAGATAATAGAAGCTATAAAACAAAGTAAAATAGGTAAATCTCCAGGTCTGGATGGACAACTGGCAGTGTATTATAAAATACTTGGGAATGAACTGCTTGGCACTCTACAAAGAACAATAAATAGTGTGAAAAATGAAGGGATCCCAGAATTGTGGAAAGAGCAAACATAATTCTTATACCTAAAGGCAAAGAAAACTTGGATGACCCAACAAATTACCGACCCATTTCACTGTTAAATAATGATTATAAAATATTTATAACAATATTGGCCAATAGATTAAAAAAATGTCTGAAAGAAATTATAGATGAAGACCAGAGAGGCTTCTTGCCAAAAAGACAATTTAGAGATAATTTAAGATACATTATCAATATAATGGAGTATTATGAAAGGCATAACGACAAGAAATTGAGTGTATTTTTCTTTGATTTGCAAAAAGCATTTGACACAGTAAATTCGTGGTCATTAATACAGATTATGACAAAAATGAACATTGGGGATAAATATATTAATTGGATAAAGAAAAGTTATGAAAATCAAAGAGCACAAATAATTATAAATGGCGACAAAACATATGCGATCCAAATAGTGAGAGGGACAAAGCAGGGTTGCCCCTTGTCTCCTCTGCTCTTTCTTGTAGTCATTGAACTATTAATTAGGAGAATAAAAGGAGAAAAGGATCTTCAAGGAGCCCAAATTAAAAACTATAATTATAAAATTAGGGCATTTGCTGTCAACTTAGTAATCAATTTTCTAAGACCCAATTGAAAAGGTAAATTTATTGATGGAAATAATGAAAACATTTGGTGAAATTACGGGTTGTAAAATAAATAAGAAAAAGTCAGTGATTATTACAAAAAACATGGACCTTAGAGAAAAAGAAAGACTGCAAGAAAGAGCAGAAATAGAGATAAAGAGAAAAGTGAAGTATCTAGGGATTCAAATTACAAAAACAACAAACAAACAAACAAACAAACAAATGAACTATTTGAAAATAATTATAAACCACTATGGAAGGAGATAAATTTCACTGCCAGAAATAGTGCACATTAAATTGAGGCAATGCCCTGGCTCAGTGCTAGGGAATCATGGGAACTGTAATTTATTGTGGCACCAGAGCTCTGTGACAGAGAAGGCTCAATGTCCCAGAAAAAAAATACAATTCCCATGACTCCCTAGCACTGAGCCAGGGCAGTGTTTCAATTTAATGTGCACTATTTTTGGCAGTCTGCAAAGGCCCAAAGAATAATTTGGTAAGATGGAACAAATTAAATCTCTCCCTGTTAGGTAGAATAGCGGCAATTAAAATGAATGTTCTACCAAGAATGTTATATCTATTCCAAACATTAGCAATTATCTTAACCAAAGAACCATTTAAAGAATAGAATAGGGATATCACAAAGTTTATATGGCAGAGAAAGAAACCAAGGATAAAATTAAAAGTTCTGCAGGATACAAGGGAAAGGGGTGAACTATCTGTACCTAACCTCGAGCTTTATTTTGATGCTTGCAGTTTGGTATGGATTAAGGATTGGATAAAATTAGAAAATAGAAGGTTGCTCGAATTAGAAGGAGAGGGGCTAATATTCGGATACCATGCATATTTGTTATACAGAAAAGTGAAAAGTAATAAATCTTTTAACAACCTTTATATAAGAAGAGCTCTGTTGAAAATTTGGAAAAAAAACATAAATGTTGAATCACACAAAATATACCCCTTCGGGCCTCATCACAAGAGGCATTCTATAGAAGGGAAATGATCAGACACAAAGAATGGTATTTCTATAAAGATTTAATGAAATTTGAAAAAGGGACAGTAAAATTTTTTACCCAAGCTGAGATGAAAGAAAAAGATTTCGATTGAGGATGGTTTCAATATAAGTAATATATGAAAAGGCAATGTCAGACATTAAAGAATATGGAATAAGGGGGGGGGGGAAATCGGAGATAGAAGAAATATTATGCGGAGAAAAAGAGAAATCAATAGGACTTTTATATAAACTTTTATTTAAAAAATGAAATGGAAGAGGAAGTTATAAAGAATACGATGGTTCAATGGGCAAAATATGTTGGACATAATATACATTTAATCCAATGGGAAAAAATTTGGAAGAAAAGCTTGAGATATACAGCCTCCCAAAATGTAAAATAAAATTGGTATAAAATGTTTTACCAATGGTATTTGAGCCCTAATAAATTCGCTGAAATGTACAAAAACAGTGACAGTTGTTGTTGGAAATGCAGCAAATTGGTGGGAACATTTTTCCACTGTTGATGGACATGTAAGCATGCAAAAAGACATTGGGGATTGATCAATGGTTTAATTAATGAAATAATTGGTATCAAAATAGAATTAAAACTAGAAATTTATCTTTTAGGAATAATAGAAGACCAACTGGAAAGAAAGTATGGAAAAATACTCTTCTATATGATCACAATTGCCAGAGTCCTATTTGCAAGTAAATGGAAAGCAAAAGAAACTCCTAGCAAAGAAGAAAAGAAGCAAAGAAGATCTGTGGCTGGCATCTTCAGAAGCTGGTGAAACATCATAAAGAAACTCTTCTAGAACATGGCCACACAGCCCGAAAAACCCACAAAAAACTATGGATGCCATGAAAGCCTATGACTTCACAAAGAAGATTGGCTTTGGAAATTACAATATCGTACAAATGGACAAATTGTCACAACTACTTAAAGGATGTTCCCTGGAAAAATATAATAGAGATTGGAAAAAAGTTATTAAGTTTATAAGAGAGCAATGGGGAGGGATTGCAATGGTTAATTCAACAGGATAACATTGGATATGCTTGTTATAAATATTTTGACAAATTTATGCCAAGTTGACATTATAAAATGTTATTTTATGATGTAAGCCGCCCCGATTGTGCACAGAGGGGCGGGGTACTAAATAAAAATTATTATTATTATTATTATTATTATTATTATTATTATTATTATTATTATTATTAAAGATTTATATTTAATATGAATTTATTTGATAACGAAAATATATACTATATTAGTGGAGAGAATAGGTCAAGTCAAGAACTATTATTTAAACGATTTAATTTAATTTTAATTAAGGAAGAAATGAAGGAAATGATAAGTTAGTATGAATATCTTCAACAATAGGATTGGTAGTGAGGAAGTTTAATTGTTTGCTTTTTGTGTGTTGTATTGTCTATTGTCTTGGTGTTTGTTGGTTTGTTTGTCTTTGTCACACTAATAAAATATGGGGGGAAAGTAAAATGGCAAATACAGTTGCAAAGCATGAGGAAAAAATTAGTTCATATTTGTGTAATATATTAGGCTAGTTGAACATTTGTGGTCTTTTAAAAATAACATTAGCTTCCTTTTCCTCATGATTCCATTAATGTACCAAATTTCCAGATCTTGAGTAATTCAGTAAATTATATGCTCAGTTGCAACAGCTTAAGAGTGAACAGAATATAGGTTCTCAAATATGACCATGAAGTTGGATTCATTAAAATAATTAAATTTCATTTTGACAATTTTTTCCTTGGAAAAATATTTATTTCATCTCACATAAATTGGAAGAATTAAAATGCAAATGCCAATTGTCAGGTGTTTATGTCCTAAAACAGCTTATGATTCCTCCTACTCATGTTTTGCTGTTCTGCATCCAATTTGTATATCAGACAGTAAAAGCACATTCATAGGGAAGCAATTTTAAAGTCCCCCCTCCCCCATAAGGCAGTATTATTACCATACTTATTGATTGCTGCATTTTCGCTGCCTCGTTTGGCGTTAGTATGTACATCTGTGGTTACTGAAAGGGAAGGAAACTGCAAGGGAAATTATAATTCTGAATGTGTTTTATAGATGTTTGCATGGGAGGCCTAAAAAATATTTTGCTGACTGTAATTTGGTGTGCTTTGGTACATTTATAATCCCAGCACACCTGTCTGAATACTATTATGAGCTGAAAAACTTATTATTTTCTGCTTAGCAGAAAGAACCATGAGGACGAGAACAACACTACAACCTGAAAGGCAAGCAGGTTACAGAAAGCAAATAGCAGATAATAATCATGGAAAGAGGGAAAGCTGATCCTCCACCCTGTTTTAAAGGAAAACAGGCTTCAATTAAATATCTGTTCACTGGTAATGAATGTCAAATAACATTAAATGAGTATTTACTTGAATATTAATCACATACTTAAGAACTAATTGCAGTATATTACCAATTAATGGGCCTTTAACAAACTAAATATACTTTGGTACATAATAAGTTTTAGTTGAGTGCCACTTCAGGAGCTTGATTTTGCATTTCTTAATTGGATAGTGTTGCAATATATAGATACTAAACTCTTATATTTTTGATACTCTTTGCCTAGCCATTGCTATTAATTTAATATAAACATACAAACTTGCTTGATATTGAGTGATAACATTTTCCCATGTACAAATGGGAAAAACTAGGCATGTATGAAAACAGGACTATGGGGGGATGCAGACAGGCGACCCTAGGCCACCCCCGGAAGCAGAGGATCGAGGCTGAGGTTGCTGGACACGAAAGGGGCACTCCAAGAGGCATAGCATACCTCTTTGGCGTCTCTTCTGGCTCAGTGTGTCTGGATGCTGAGCTGGAAGGATGTCATCGGAGTGCCCATCATGCAGACGGGATGTCACTCCAATGATGTCCTCAGGAAGGGGATGGGGCACCCAGCGTCCGGCTGCCCCTCCCCTTCTGGGATTGAGGACGGCGTTTTTCACCATCTACATTGTTAAGGAAAATGCAACATGGGACTTACAGTAATAGAAATAAAATGTGTATGTGAAAGTCACAGTGATTAAGCAGGAGCAATCATGAAGCTACACAGGTGAAAAGGATAATGTAATTTGGAAGCCTTGAGAGACAAGGACAAAGTTATAGAGTGTATATTGAAAACACCTGTTATAGATTGCAAACACCTGAGATTCATTAAGTAGTCAAGGTAAAATGATGAAATACTTGGGTTGGTCTTAAGTATGGGATGATCTATGTAAACCAATCAAAATGAATGTACACGCCCACTGGGTGGAAACTGACTAGTGGGTGGTGACTAACAATGGCTATAAGTGCAATGTTTGCCAATGCATATTGTGGTGTAGTGTGGAGTATTTTGGTGGAGTAGAGATTGTGATTTGTAGGGCATATAGTATTTATATATAGTAGAATAAAGTAGATCTTTTATATAAGACTACTGAGTTGTTTGGTGTCTTGAGGGAAGATACATGAACCAGAAGAATCCTGGAGAGGTTTGGAGACATCTCAAGAAGAAGAGTGAGAAGGCTTGGAGAGTTTGTCAGGGTCTTCAGCCTATTCTCTGAAACTCTGCTGCTTGGGAAAGAAGCATCAACCACTGATCAAAGCTGGTCAGCTCTGCTGCATAACAAGGTGGTGAGTTAGAGCCAGAGGTGGAGAGCTACAACTCCCATCATCCCTGACATACATCCCCCCTAAGCCCCCAAGATTAGGCAAAGGAAGGACCTTTGCAGACTACCAGAAATAATGCAAATTGAATCCACTTTAACTGCCCTGACTCAGTGCTAGGGAATCATGGGAACTGTAGCTTATTGTGGCACCAGAGGTCTCTGACAGAGAAAGCTCAATGTCTCAGAAAAAATACAATTCCCATAATTCCCTAGCACTGAGCTAGGGCAGTTAAATTGGACTCAGTTTGCACTATTTCTAGCCTCTTTCTCTTTTTACTACTATTTTCATAATATTCAGATTGTTACCATGGGCAACTGGAGGAGGAGGAGGAGAATTGGTTTAATGTAATGTAGTGCGTTTTCGTTGTTTTATAAAAACATACCAGTAAGAAATCAATGTTAGTAATGACCTGTCTGTCTATGTTGAGCCCACCCATTTTAAAAACAATTCTTGGGTCTTTGCACGGTATACAGTAGTAAATGGACAAATTCTTACTTCCTCATACTTTTCTTTGTAGATGTGTAAGTTGTATATAATTGGTGGGGTGTTTTGTTTTGTTTTGTTTTGTTTTTTTAAGCCAATGTTGATGATTATGATGATGATTAATTATAATAAAGATTTCAATAAAAAATGAAATGAAAATTAAATAAAGCTCCTAGAAACCTCTAGTCAGCATGGCAAGTGTGAAGACACACCCAACTAAAGGTGGTGGCAAATATGGGTGTGCAATGCCAGTACCCTGGTGAGATCAACCTCTAACCCAAAAAGGCTCCAAAGCTGAGTGTAAAGTCCAAAGAGAGGGAAATTTATTAAAGAAAGAAAAAAGGGTTTCTCCTCCCAAGCTCTAAAAGGTTTAAAATAAAAGGTACTTTACAGTTCAGGTTTAATGATCTTCAGTGTTGTCATCTCTCTGGATTTGTTCCTGGATTGATCTCCTTCTCAATGAAGCTGGTGCAGGGTCTTTCAGCTTCTGGTGCTCTTGTTTTCTTTGATGTTGATGTTTATTGGAATTAACTGCTACAGGTAACTAAATTGGCTAATGTGGTAAATAAGTTGGCTATAGGGTAAATAATTTGGCTGCAGGTGTAAGAAATGCCCTTTCCCTCTGCCTGAGCCTGTTGCCACCAAACAAATCAAGCCAAGCCTGCCTAAGAAAAACCTAAAAAATCCCAAGCTAAAGCAGAGCTTGCTGGGAAGGGGCAAACCAAAAACTAGAACAATGCAGGGGATTCCTACAGCTCCTCCCACAAACTAATACAGTGGAACATTTGTATGCTCAAACTAAACTGAAAATGAAGGAAAATACAGGGGAGAATTTAAACAGTCTAGGCTGGACATCACAGCAAGTGTTCTGAAGAATGGTTGTCATGCTCAAGAGAGACATTTCACTTATGGTATCTAAGCTTTTTCATGACAATACAAGATACCTTCCATTCCATGATTTACCTAGATATTTGTACTTCTCTGTTATTTCATGCTTTTGTTTCCCTTTTGCCATTGGCAGCTTGTGGATTTGAAGTTTAAGGTATTTCAGATCAATATATAATTGATTCATTTAAGGTCTACAGTCCCAGATGGATTGGAGGGAATGGGCCCCACACTTGAAACAGCACTAACTGGCAGTGTGTTTGCACTGTCAGCATGTTCAAAAGTGGACAAATTATTCTGGCAGTCTGGTCTCTACATCCTCCATGAATTTCTTTTGCTTTTTAGCCTCCACTGCATTGAAAGCATTTGAGATGTAGTTATTATTTAAAAATACAATTCTGTGTTATAAACTACAGTGGTTCTACAAATTTCAGGAAAGTACATCATGTATTAATAATAAACTCAGTACTAAGTTATAGTAGATGTAAAGAAATAAGAGGGAAGGATCAGTATGCTCAGGTGAACTAAAGTTTTACAGAAGTAGAAAATAATTGTGAAGACCAAAAAAAAACCCAAAAAACCAAAAAACCAAAACCCTTAATGACAAGCCTCTCTACATGAGAATAGCCCATGATGGAGTATGCTCAGTGACTCTAGAATGCTGGTGATTATGAGTTATAAAAGCTAGAAGGGAAGGGAAACAGAATGTCCTATCCTGAAAAAAAAAGCCAGGCTGGCTGGCTGGCTGTATGTGTGTTATTTTTTTGGAGCATTGAACTGAAGTACTCCACGCTGTATCATTTTGTTGCAGTTCCCACTTGTCAAGTCTTTGATTTCGTTTTGCAACTACAGTGATGAACATTTTATGAAGATATGGATTCATTTTTACAAATATGTCAGTCATAGATATCACTAACAATAATCCAGCTTCTGCAAAAAAAAAAAAAAAAAAACCAAACATATTTATCTGAGAAATGGCAGAGTTATTGGCCTCTCTTCCTTTGTATAATTCATGAGCTGCTTGTGAAGGAGATGAACACTGAGATGTGTCATAATATGCACAAATGCAAACATGTTCCAACAATCTGTAATGAGTTACAAGATGACCTCACAAATTAGTTGACTTAATAGTAGGTCAGCCGATAAACATCAATGATAATAAATGCCAAGAAATGAAAAGCAGGAACATTGGATTTATGTATACTGAATGAATGCTAAATGAAAAGGGATTCTTAGGATGATTATTGTAGGAAGCTAAACCAGCAACAAAATATTCAGAAATATTAATTTTTATTGGCTGCCAGTGAACCACTAGGCCTAGTTCAGGGTGCTGGTAGGTGTGTGTAAACCCCTAAAGTTCTAAGGACTCAAACAATTAGAGATCCACCTTCTCCAGTACAATCCTACCCAGGCTTTAAGGTCAGCTGGGGAGTCTCTGCTTGCAGGCTGTGGGGCTACCACTGTGACATAATCTTCCTAGTGGTAGTGGCAGACCTATGGAACTTCTTTCCAGGAGAAATTTGGTTGTCTCATAAATTCTTGTCATTCAAGTACAAGTTACAAGTCTTTATTTGGACAAGCTGTCAGGGTATAAGCAAGCTCATTGTTTGTTTATTTCCTTTGCTGTTTGTTTACAGCAGGGGTCAGCAAACTATGGCCCACGGGCCGAACCCAGCCCGCCGAGGACTTCCTACCAGCCCCTGGCCGGTCCTGCCATTGCCGCCGCCTTTCTCGGGCGTGTGTGACTCTGGGGTGCCATTTTGTGTTCCAAAATGGCGCCCAGAGTCTCACACGAACTTTCCTGTCCTGCTCCATGATGGAAAAGGTAGTGCGAGACTCCGGGAGCCATTTTGGAACACAAAAGGGCACCCCGGAGTCACACGCACTTGCGCACTGGGGCCCAGTGCGGTCGCCGGAGCCCTCCTGGGAGACCCCTGCAGCCGCGCCGGGCCTCCCCGGGGCCCGGTGTGGGGTTTTGTTGTTGTTGTTGTTTTGGGTTTTTTTGTTTGTTTGCTTTTTGTTTTTACTCCAGCCCTCTGATTTTCTGAGGAACCCCGAATTGGCCCCTGGCTCAAAAAGTTTGCCAACTCCTGGTTTATAGTATGAGTTTTGGTGCATTTTTTAGATATTTGTAATTTTCTATGTTAAATATTGCATTTGGGAATTTGCAATTTTGAGTGTGCATTTTTATGTAGGCTTATAATCACCTCGGGCTACTGTGAGTAAAATATAACTAATTATCAAAATATTGTTCCATTATTTGTATTAGAGCAGGCATGCTGAAAATGTATCATAAGCTCAGAAGGGGGAATTCCTCAACTTCACCATTTATAATCAAGGCAAACTCAGAAGGCATAGTGAGTAACAGTTTTCATTGGCTTTGGCATGGCGAACAAAGTGATTTACTCAGGCCCTTTAGGTAAAGTTTTCGGTTATTCAAGAGAAGGCACCAAATTATGAAAAGGAGTTCTCCTGTTAATAGTTGCAACTATTGGTTCATCTATAGTTGAATAACATGGAACATAGGACTGTATAATATCCACCATAACAGCAACTGGAAAGAGGATTGTTTTACTAAATTTATTGATTTGAGAAATTATTTTCCACATTTCTAGTGACCATGAACAACTCAAAAGAGCTCAAAAGAATTTAAAATATGAATATCACATAAAGTTAAAAATACAGTTATATATATATATATATATATATATATATATATGAGTAGAGACCATAGTCAGTAGACAAAAGCCTGAACAGATAGAAATGCCTTCCAAAATTGGGAAAAGAATTCAGCAAATGTGGCCACCAAAACTTCATGGGGAAGGCCTTCCACCATATTTGTGCAGCCACCAAAAAGGCCTTATCTGCTGTACAGCTGATAACATGCTGGTCTGTTATATTTTGAGACCATACTACATGTGAGATTAAGCATAGGCTAATTTATTACCAAAGCTTGCTTGGAACCAGTTACAAATAATTAGTCAGGGCCAACCATTATTGTTTTTATTGTTAATTGATTATTCAGTGGCCTCCCTATTGGTAGTAGTAATAGTAGTATCTCATTTCTCTTCTAAAACTTACAGTTCCTTATAGCAGCTTACAATTTACAATAACAATACAGTTAAAAACATACCAAAAAAAATGAACATTAAAATAGAATTAAACTAGTCATGGTATTTAAAAAATTCAAATTTTGGTAAAAGAATAACATGCAATTTTTAAAGATAAAAAGTTATTAAAAACAGGCCAAACTAAGGGGGGGATGCAGACGGGTGGCTCTGGACCCCCCTGGAAAATGGAAGATCGAGTCTAAGGTTGCTAGACTTGCCAGCCCGGATCCTCCCTTTCACTGCCTGGGAAACGAGCACCAAAACACCGCTCCTTTCCCAGGTGGCAAAAAGGGCAGCCCACGTGGCTCTTTTGTGCTTCTTCCAGTGCAGCATGTAAAAACGCTGTGCCGGGAGGACGTCTTGACAGCGTGCGCCATGCGTAGCAGTGCACGCTGTGATGATGTCCTCAGGAAGGGGTTGGGGCACCCGGTGTGTGGCTGCCCCTCCCCTTCCCTGCCTCCAAGATGGCACTTTGCACCATCTGTAGAGACGCTAAGTATAGCAGAACCCTCAGGTGTCCTATCCCCCCCACCCCACTTTTCAGAGAGCTGTCACTGTGGAGCTCTCTGATGCTTTCCAGATGCTGGTTTCCATATATCTCATTGGCACAGGATGTCTCACTAGACATCCCATCCACAGTGTTCTTGGGAGTCCATAGAGCCAGAATTTGGAAAGAAATGTGTTTTTCAGAAAGCAGTGTGCTTGGGGTGCTGCTCCCCACAGAGTCCTTCTATCCCCTGCCTCACTTATGGAAGTAGTGGTGGTGGTAACAGTAGCAAAGGAAGTGGTTGGTAGATATAGCTGGTGGCAGAAGAATGATGGGGCTGCAGTGGCTTCTCTTCTCATCCTGTTGTAGTCAACAAGAGAATTAAACTCATCCCAGTAACTAGTTGCTTGTAATCAAATATTACAAGGTTGTGTGAGAGGTGGCATCTACACTGTAGAAATAACTCATTTTTATGCCACTTTAACTGCCATTGTTCCATCCTACAGAATCCTGGGATGTGTAGTTTTGTGAGGCACCTGCAAGTTTTGGCAGAGAAGGCTAAAGATCTTATAAAACGGCAAATCCCAGGATTCCATAGGATGGAGCTGAGGTTGTCCACACAAGCCAAATGGCCTCATCCCCCTGGCCTCACATCATCTACTTTAGACAACAGAGGCGAAAGCCCTTGTGACCAGGATTGGACCTGATCTCGCCTGTGCAAACACAGATCCAGAGGAACCGGTCTTTACCCAGGGGTAAAATAGTCCTGCTTTTCAGCAGTTTCTAAGAAATAAGCAGCAAAACTGTTCAGATAGCTCTCCCCCAGTCCTTATCTTTCTGGTGGGCAATCCATCTGAGAAGCCCCCCCCCCCCCCCCCCGTTGCCTTGTCTAACACAAAAATGGGGTACCTGGCCAGACCCAGCTCCTGGGTTGGTTCAGGGGTGGGTGTGGAAACACCTGTCTTTCTCCACGCCAACCCAGGGACTAACCCAGGTGAGCACTGGGAGTAGTATGGCATGGTCTCAGCCCATGCTATCCTTCCCTATCTGCTCAAGCCCTAAGAGAACTTTTAGGGTCAAACTGCATTATTTCTAAAGTGTAGATGTGCCCATAATGCAGAATAACCTCTCTCTCTCTCATTCTCTCTCTCTCTCTCTCTCTCTCTCTTTTTTTTTTGCAGTAAAATTGCAACTTTTTGTTTGGTGACCTCACTAAATGGTGGAGGAGGAATATCACAGTATTGCACCTTGTGCTGTTGCCTCATATGGTTTTCTAGTACAGGGCAGTGATTTGTAGCTTTCAGAGATATTTAAATAACCAAAAAGTAATGAAGTTGCTTTAAACTAAACTAAAACATCACTTTTTAAAAACTGTTCTTCACCGCAGGCCTACACAGGAAATGTAGCTACAAGCCATCTCACAATCTGACCCCCTAGAAAAGCAGACTTATATCATAAAGTTAGCTGTCCACATTTATGATCATGACATGACAACAAATGCTGGGGGCACAACCACAAAACCAGGCAACAATACTTGCCAAGAGGCTCCAAGCCAGATGCTGAAGATTAAATCCAGCCCTTCTCTCCAGTAAGCCACAGTGCAAAAGAGCAGATATTACAATTCCTTGGTTAGTGAGACTGCCTTGCTTTTAAAGTGGGGGTGAGGGCAATTGTGGTCATTCCATGATCATAAATGTGAACTGCTAACTTTATGATGTTGTAAGTCTAGCTTACAATATTGCACTGAACAGTGTACCAGCTAGTCCAGTGGATGTCCTGAGTATTTTACACTGACAAAAATCTGAGAATTCTTCAGATGAGTCAAACTCAAATGGACTGAGAGCTCTGCTTTGTTACCCTTACTGGCTTTATTTTTTTTTTAAAAAAAAAAGATAAAAATGCTTAAAAATGAAAATGGTACTTTATATTGCTTTGTCTAGGACAGAATGCCCAATTATTATTATTATTATTATTAACTCACCCCTCTGCTCAGCAACCGGGGTGGCATACAGCAAATTAAAACAAACAACAGTTAAAACAATCCTTCAGCCCAATCCCTAACCCTCCCACCCCTTAAAAATAAATTAAACTAAAGCAATATTAAAATAGGAATTCAAACAACATACATACAATACAATGAACAAAGCAATTTGTAGAGGAAGCAGACGATGGAGGCAGGGAAACAGGGAGCAATCCAGACTCCTAATTTGGTTGGGAAATTATTTCAGGAAGGCCTGCCGGAAGAGATCCATCTTTACTGCTTTTTTGAAGCAATCAAGGGTGGTGATAAGATGAATCTCATTCAGCAGGCTATTCCATAGTCTGGGAGCAGTCACTGAGAAGGCCCTCTGGGAGGTCTGTGACAGCCTAGTTTTCATAGGCTGCAGCAGGTTCCTCCCAGTGGACCGAAGTGTGCGGGGGGAATCATATGGGAAGAGGCAGTCCTGGAGATAAGATCTCACATGCCTTTCAGATGATGCAGAAGCAACCAGAACATTAATTAGCTCCAGGAAGACACTATTTGAGCCAGATAGGGCCGTGAGATCATCAGGAAAGGCCCTTCTTTCAGTCCCACCATTGTCAAAAGCAGAGCTATTGGAGAACATAAAAGAGGGCCTTATCAATGGCTGCCCCTGGATTCTGGAACTTTCCTCCTAGGAATGCCAAAATGGCTCCCTCCCTGCTGTCCTTTTTTTTTCCCTCTGGCAGGCATTTAAGGAATGGGCTGAAGTTGAACCATTTTAAAAGTTTCAATAGAATCTTTCTAAGTATAGTTTTAAATAATTTTATTATTGTTAAAAGTTTACATTTATTTTAGTATTCTTTTTATGCTTTTAGCTGTATTTTTATATGGTAAGCCACCCTGAGTCCACCCTGAGTCCCTGAGGGAAAGATAGACACAAATAATAATAATTAATAATAATAATAATAATAATAATAATAATATAGCTATTGAATTATGTATAAATGAAAGTTCCCACACAAATATTTTAACTGTATAGAAATTGATATTTCAGACACTAACTCATTTCAATGGATTGTCAAATTGTTTCTCTCAAAGTTGTGGTTGAGTGCCTCTGATATGATATTGACTGAGCTTGTTGAAGCAAAAAGCTCATATTGCAAAATTCACTTACAAAGGGAGACAGTTATAAGCTCATAGAAATGCTGATGGTTGAATTTCATGTGTCTTGTACAAAACTCTGAAACAAGAGACAAAAGCCACCAAGATTTTTAATTGTATTGTTAGCATAAGCCTAAGGCTGCACAGTCAATTCTGTTAATAGGTAGAATGTAGCTTGTGGAAACTATGAGTAAAGTGTTGTTTTTTAAATGCAAAATAACAAGTTTATGTGAAAGAAGCCAAATACATAATGCTGGGTATCTCTTATGAAAACAGACATAGAAAGACTCCCAATACCTGTAATCATTAGATCCCACTGAAGATGTACATGCTTAGTTGAATGATATTAATCTACATTAAAAAAAGAAAAGAAAAGAAATAGCTGGCTAGCAGGCAGAATACCATATATAGCTATGTAATATATTATTTATATTTACATGTGTGTTGTGTGCCTTCAAGTCATTTCTGACTTCTGGTCACCCTAAGGCGAATCTATCATGGGGCTTTCTTGGCAAGATTTGTTCAGAGGAGATTTGCTATTGCCTCCCCCTGAGGCTGAGAGTGTGTGACTTGTCCAAGGCCATCCAGTTGGTTTCATGGCTGAGTAGCAAATTGAACCCTGGTCTCTAGAGTCATAGTCCAACATTCAAACCACTAAATTATGCTTTGGATAATTGTATCCAACACCTTGCAGAAGCCTTTCTTTGAAATCTGTGTGGTTTTAAGATGCAATCCTAAAGTTACTTAGGTGGGAATAAGAAACTCTTTAAACACAATAGGACTTATTTCTTAGGAACAATGCTGTGATTGCACGGTTAATGCATTCAGCCATGAGTAGATCAGGCCAATTCTTATCTCCAATGTATACAGACATCATCTCTCCCACAATCTGCCTATCCATTTCAGAACTTCAATAAGAGCAAGAGAGTGTAAGAGATAATATTTCTTATATTTAAAGAAAGCATGTTTACGCATGGGGCTATAAAGCTGTTATGTATCTTCTAATTTATCAAAGACTCAGATGTAAGTCAGTTTCAGAATCCATGAAATTGATAGATTTAAATGGCACATAGATGAAGGGCACATTGAACCTAGTCCCCACAGGCTATGCATATGCCCCTGTGCTCTTCTAACACCTTATCATTATCTCCCACATTTTTGGAACTACTACTATACTAAACAACACTGGCAATTTATGATCTGAACAGGGAGGAGATCATTTCACCATTTCAGAGTGAGGTGCCTCTCTGCTTGGAACACAGGCTGTTCCTTTGGGCACTGTAATGTATGTTTTCCATATAGCTGCCACTCAGGAATATTTTGCAATCAATAGTATGTGCTGCAAATCTCTCTGTGTGTGATCCTATTTAAAACATAGGTAGGAATGCCATTCTCACACACTGGAATGCCTTACAGTTATGGTCACCACATACTTGTGTTTCATATCTGTGATACACCCATTTTATCATGGTCTTTACTGTTTAAAAGCTGTTTAGAGCTATAGTTTTGCTCATGATTTTTGGAGCACTTCCAGTCAATAATAGGAGTTTTAGGGGCTTTTCAGAAAGGCGGCCTTGGGCCGCCCTGGGAAATACAGGATCGGGGCCAAGGCTGCCCCATGCCTCAGCCCCAATCCACCCTTTTGGCACCTGGGAAACAAGTGCCAAAATGCTGCTCCTTTCTCAAGTGGCAAAAAGGGTGCCAAAAGAGCCGACATGCAGCTCTCCTGTGTCTCTTACAGTGCAGCATGTGAAAATGCTGCGCCAGGAGGACATATTCAGGGCATGCGCCATGCGTAATGGCATGCGCCCTGATGACATCCTCGAGGAGGGGTTGAGGCAGCCGCCGTGTGGCTGCCCCTCCCCTTCCCTCCGTCCAAGATGGCGCTTTGTGCTGTCTGCAGAAGCCCGTAGTGACTTGTACTCTCAAGATACATACCTTTTCCTGCAGCTGTCCAAACTGAATAAGCTTAAAATAGTAGCTCCACACTTGAATTAGGCAATCATAAATATTTATCCAGAGTCAAGACAGGGAGTTAAATTTGTTTCAGACTGTAAATGTTGCCATGTTATATTTTAACCATTTGCAACTGATTTATTTTTATTATTAGGGAATGATATAGCAAGTTGGATTTCCCCCTCCCCCCAGGAAAGTCAAGTCTGACATGCATACACATATGCCAACTGCAAAGGAAGCAAGGACCAGTTTTTGCCCTGTGCCCACTGGGAAGCTACATGAGCGCACCTGACATATCAGAAGAGACAAAATTTCACTTCTGCATTGGGTTTTGGCTAATTTTTAGCCAACTTGGATGGATTTTGTTTGTTTGTTTGTTTGTTTGTTTTGTTTTTTAAGGTGGTGGGTTATGGAGATAAACAGTTCCATTTTGTAGAAGTTTTAAAACTGAAGGGGTTGAAAATAATTCCCTAAAAATAAAAACAATTGTCTGAGGCTTTGGGCACTTTGAGAGGCTATGTGGGCTGTATTCTCTCTACATAGCCTGACTTGTGAACATACACAACTCCAGAGCAATTTCTGATTGATATAGTATTGTCATGGTCATAAATGTGGACAATATGTTTAAACCAGAGATTGAGAATAGAACTCTTTCTCTCTCTGGAGGTTACTGGAGCTAGCTAGCATAAGCAATAATCATGGAAGTTGAAATCCAGCAACATTAGGAGAATTGTCTACAACAGTCACCATAAGGTAACTCTTACCACCAGCTATGCAGGCTGAGGTTGTCAGGAGTTTCAGTCCAACATTTGGAGGGCCAGAGTTGCCCATGCTGGATGACAATATTCATTTAAAGTGGAATAAATTGGCAACATCCACTTTCACACTGGGGGATGATCCATATCCAGTGAACTGTTATAACCTTTCATTTTTCATTGTTACCATCATATATCACTAAGTACTCACAGTGCTTTATATGAAAAATCAATAACTGCAATGCTTGGACGATAAATGTTTACAATTTACTCCTTCATTGCTACCATGGTATAATGAAAAACAGCACTTTAAAATGAGTAGTATGGTTCTATTCAAGAAATGGAAGCAGATCTTGTTCTTAAGAGCAAGAGAAGCTCTACAATATAGTTCCCTATTTTAAAACCTTAGGACACCCTTGCATTGGAAAGGAGTCACTTTTCTGAAAATAAATTAGACCATTCCTATAAACTTCAGCTACTTTTCTCACAGCGGGAGAGATGCTAATGTGTGCATAAGGCTCAGGAGAGGGAGGGAGTTGGCAATGCTCTCTTGGATGCCTGATTTATGTATCCAACTGAGCCAAGTAAAGTAACTGTGAATGAATGTGGCTGAGTTGCTATCTGTTCTCTTGTCTCAAATCCCCATCACCACCACCTCCAGCTTTCTGGCTGATGAAATATTTCAAGAACTAAATTACCTGGTGTCACCAATATTTTATGTGAAAAGGCAATAGAGACTTTCACATCTCTTTTGAAAGGTAGGACGACATCATGTGCATTTACAATGTGACAAGGAATTCTCCTGACTTATGTGCTGGGTATATTTTAACCTCCCCAGTCATTTCGTTCTGACTAGTGTAAGGATGGGAACATGTTACACTAAAAATGAATGAAGGGAAGTAATGAAAAGTAACATCAGGCTGTGCTTAATATAATCACAAGCACAGCTGCAGATGATATCCCTTTTTTTTGCACTGTCATTGCACACTATTTTTTTTAAAGCAAAGAGATGTCAAGACATTTGATTTATTAATATATTGAATAAAAGGAGCCCCAATGGAGCAGAATTTGCATTACTGTAGGCAATAGCAAGCTGCGTGTAGATTGTAATGGATAAAGCAGACTGCAGGCTAAAAAAAAAAACATGAATATGAAAATCAAGATGGGTCCTACAAGTACAATAACACAACAACTTGGGTGGCAAGTTCAGGGGAGCTGCAGTGACACCCCCCCCCCCCCCCCCGTTTCCCCAAACTGCCTGGTCATCCTCATCCTTTTTGAAGAGAGCTTAGTATATGGTACATTACCTGTTTATATAAACTGTTTTGTTGCCCTCAGATGGAATGAAGAATTCTCTCTCATCTAATGTTGAAATAAATTTGAACAACCAGTCCAGCCCAAAGAGGCTGCCTATCCTTTTATTTCCATCAGGCAGCAAATTATCTCTGGGCAGTCTTCGGCCAATAAAGCCCTTTGCAAACCAAATCATAAACAGTTGCAATTAGGAGAACTCCACTAAGCATTAACTATATTTAGATGATCAAATCCTAGTTTAATAAATGCAGAAGAAATCGAACCTTCATTTATCAGCTTGCAGTCCCTTTGGTTCAGCTTTACTGCTCCATTGCCTAGGTATGGAAAAAAATACTTGTAAATTTCTTGCCCTTGGTTAAACAAACAAAAATGAAACATTAAGAAATGGGGAGCAATTCTGGACTTCAAGCCTTTTTTTTGTTCAAAATTCTGTTGAACAAAAAACTTGATTTTGCATAAAAAACCTAACATTTTTGAGAGTGTGAAAAAGTGTATCTTGTGCAAGACACACTGATTTCTGTTCAAAAAGATTTTTTTGTGGAAAATATATCTTATGGGTTGTGAGCAAAGGAATTTTTCACAAAAAGCCCCAGATGAATAAGAATAAGAATGATTGGATAATGCTCAAAACCTCTCATAACCTTACCTGGGGGGAGAGAATTATTTTGAATTGTTTGTACCTGCATGCCAGAAAAAAATAGATTCCAGTTTACTTGTCCTCTATTAGGGTTGCAGATGAAGTAAGAAGCCACAATTAACTATAGTTTCCCATTGACTTAGAAATGTTATGTTAACTCTTATTAATAGCTCCCAAATAGTAAGGAATGAATGACCATCTTTAATCTATGGCTTGTTTGGAAACCAGTTACCACAGTTTCCCCATTTGGATAGTACAGCTGTTAAATTCATGGATGAAGAACAAATCAAATCTAGACTGAAAATATTTTTCATTTTTATACCACTGCCCCCATCAAGGCTTCCTCAGGAGTCCTAAGAATTTTACCATGGTAGAGTAAATGAAAAATTCTCTTTTAAAAAAGGTCTGCTTTTGAAGCCTCACCTTTATAACATAAAAGTCATGAAATAACCACATGATCATAAAACAGGTCATCATGTTCAGTTTAAACAGTTCTATTCCACCTTATTTTTGAAAAAAAACCAATGAAAATAACATTTTAGGGGATGTGTGTCAAAAAAGATGAAAGAATTTGAGTGGGTTTAATGGTTAAGGTCAGATAATGAACAGCAAAAAAGAGAAATACATCTCTAGAAAAAAGATGGATGTCTCTCCCTAGAGTTCAAAAACATTTTATGAGTATGCTAATGCCATCCTTTTGTATATTTTTAGTGGGATTAGCTATTCATATATGATTGCTCTGCCCCCACAAAACTATGCTGGTTCATTTCCTTCTTAATAGATTAAATCACCCCCAAACACTTTTTATTGTTGTATGATTAACAATATGTAAAATACTCCAAAATTGTTTCAGTCTAGACTGGTGAAATCCTGAGTTTATCTTAAGATAAAGGTTTTCACAGCAGAAAATATTGTCAAATGTCAGTTAAGCTTCAAATTGCTTAAGTTTTGCCAGAGGGAAGGAAGGTAGGAAAACAGGCTTTCCTTTTTCACCTTTCTAATCATTGGTAAATCCTCCTAAGCATTAGAGCTTTTTAGAAAATCCCTGTTCTGAAAGAAAGAAAATGTTTGTTTTTGGGGAAAATATGTACAGTATGGGAGATGGGCAATTTAACCTCAGTAATGGTATTCATTCTGTTCATCTTTCTTCCTCTTCTCTATCTGATTGAATCTAAAAGAGAGGGAGATGTTACAAATGAGATCTCTGTGTGATCTTGAGTTTATATGGAGACCAGCTTCAATACATCTGTTCTGCTGTACCTGTAGCCACAGAGTTTCAGGAGTTTCAAAGAGTAATAACTGCATTGAAGCATAAGCACCATGCAGTGGACAATTAACCTTTTTTGTTTTTTCAGTGTGAGAAATTTATCAAATTCATGCTTCAGTCTATTGAGAGGGTTATTCTCTCACTTGTTGTGGGTCCAAGGGCTAATATTTCACTTTACCCATAAACATTTATGGCTTTTACCTTGAATGTTGCAAAAAGTCTCTCCACTCCACCTTCCCAAGGCTTTGTCATTTGTATATGGGAATCAGGAAAATGACAAGCTGATTCCCTTTTTCAACCCACTCTAGCATCACAGTCTTAAAGAGGCATATTTGAGGAAGCTTCACTTAACTTGCTTAGATCCCCACACACTGCAGCTGAACCTACCAGCCTCTCTGACACTGACATTTACCTTGCTTCACCATCAGTTCAGTGTAGAGAAGAAAGGAAAAACCTTGCCAGAGGATGCAAGCAATGCTTTATTACTAGTAATAATCCCATGTTGGAAGGTTGGTGCAACATTTGTCTTGTTTTCCTGTTTGACTTGACTGCAAATTTATAAAACTTATCCAAAGTGAAACGTACATGAAGGAAGAGGTGAAATAGGCAATGGATGCTCAAACACCCTGCCCTCCCAGTGCTTCAGTCATGGCATACAAAAGCTTAAAGCAGAGGTAGGCAACCTTTCCCCTTTAAGGGCTGAGGGACTTCAGCTCCCAGAATCCCAGGAGCTATTGACCAACATGGGACTACTGGCCAACATGACTGAGGCTTCTGGGAGCTGAAGTCCCTCGGCCCTTAAAGGGGAAAGGTTGCCTACCCCTGGCTTAAAGAGTGAGAGAAACTAGGTATGTTGCTTCAAATCTAGCTGTATTGGAAGCTGTTCAGTCTAGCTCAAGGTGTTCTTTTTGTTCCATTCAGCCCAACCTACACTCCAGGCTATTACTGAAGATAAGTCTTTTGATGCATGTAATAAACCGATGGCTGTCATGGACAAATATAACTTTTCTGCTTGCACTATAAGAACCAACCCCCTTACTGTTGAGTAAGCAAAAAAGAAAAAATGGGGACAGGCTTTTTAGGAAATCCCATTAGTTTCTTTTCTTTCTTGCATGTTGAGTAAAGAGGTCAGCCTTTTGTACTCTGAACAGGGAATATGTGTCAGAAAACATTTCTTCAAGGATAAAAGCTGCTGTATTTTGCTAGGTTACAAGATCAATACAGTCTAAGTAAAGAATATATCCAATAATTTGTAGAGCCTAAGTGGTGGCCAAATAGATCTAATTTGGAACCATATTACCAAGCATTGTCTGATACTTAGCCATGTGATAAATCTGAGGTCACTTCATTTATTAACCTCAAAGGCCTGTATCTAAAAGTACAAATTTGTCAGAATGGGTTTCTCCCAAATTCATTTTTCTCCAAAAAAGAAATCTCAATTTTTTTCTATCCCAAAATAGAGACAATTGCATCTGGGGCATGCAGCCTTCCAGCCTTACAATAAAAGTAGTACCTCTGGATGGTTGTTTGTGTCTTTGTGACTAATCAATGTGTACTGTTGACATTCCTCTTTCTATATATGCAGAAGGATATTAATTTTGCATATGAAGATGGAGTCTTCTCTACGTATACTTCTCCGAGTATATTGAGCACAAATTTCAGATAACCTGGTAATCTGAAGGACTGTATGCTTTTTGAGCCTGTCCAACTGTGCATCTTCAAAGGAGGCTCTTCTCTCCATCTCAGCACCTTCACAGGAACATGGAACATCTGGTGGAAACATAGGACAGGGCTTTCTTAATGCCTGTTCTGAGCCTCCTCTCAGTCAACATAACCTAGACTCTTCCAAGGTATTAATGACACAGCATTAAGCAGCTATTGTCTGGGAAAGCAGGCAACAAAGTTGTTGATAATGATGAGGCACACAATTGCAAGGCTTTGCAACAGTACAAAGGCAATCTAGAGCACAGTACCAGTCAAATGTCCAATAGGGCAAAACCAGAGGGCAAGCCAAGGGTCAGAGAGCAGGTCAGTGAGTTCAATCCAAGGTCAAAGGTTCCAGATAGCAGATCAGTGAGTCCAGTCCAGGGTCAAGAGTTCCAGGTCAATCTGAGGTCTAGAAGGCAAGGTTTCAGGCAACAAGGGAGTTAGAGTAAGATGCCTTCACCATCTTACTCTAAGATAGACTTTGACGATAGACTCTGACGATAGATAGACTCTGACGAAGAAGCTCGGCATCTCACAGCTGTTTATATTGGCCCAGTCCCTAATCACAGTTGTTTGGTAATTGCTGAGTGTTTCTCATATAACCTCCTGGATCAACAGAGACATGCCCTTTCTGTCCTTCTCTGGTTGAAGGTAGGTACCTCAATGTCCTGCTCCTCCATGTCTCCCAGGTCTGGAACCTCTACTGGGAGGAGGCTGGGCTGCTGAATCACAGGCTCTGCTGGGGCTGGCACAGCAAAGCTAGGGCCTGGCTCAGCCTCCTCATCCTCCTCATCCTCCAAGTCCTCAGACTGGCTGGCCATGACATCTATCTTTTTACCTACACGCACACATACACAAATAAACACCTTTGATATCACAAGTTTCAGGGCTGGCGTGGGTGGCACGAGGAAATAATAATAATAATAATAATAATAATAATAATAATAATAATAAAAAATTTTATTTATGGCCTGCCTCTCCCTGCAGATTGAGGCGGGTTACAACAAATAGGAATAACAATAAAATACAATATACAATTAAAACCAGATTTCCAAATAACTCTTATTATTTCAGAACTCCTGAAAAGGTTCACCCCACAGCAAAACTGTAATTTCAAAATGGTTTTTTCCCCTTCACTCTGCACCCCAAAGCAGCAGTCACACCCCTTGGCATAGGGGGTGCAGAGAGGAACTCACAGAGGTTCCAAAAAGCTGCAGAACCAAATAAGTGTAATGGAGGTCAAGTCCGGAGCAGCTGAGGAAAATACCAGAGTACAGAACCTAGAGGAAAGATTCACTATGTGAATCCCCTATGTTGTTAAAAAAAAACTACAGGAGTGAAGAAAAACAACCACACAAAGGGAAGGTATTTTTACCATACATCAAAGGAGTCACAGACAGAATAGGGAAATTGATGAAGAAACACAACCTCCAAATGATCTACAGACCAACCAAGAAAATCCAGGAATGCTGCACTCAGGAGATAGGAGGGTAGAGGTGTACCAAATTTAGAACTTTACCATCAAGCTAATGTACTTAACTGGTTGTTAGATTGGGTTTTATTAAAAAATATGAAAATATTGAATATTGAAGGATCTAACAACCATTTTGGGTGGCATGGGTATCTATGATATGGTAAAGCAGCTGTGCATAAAGAATTTAGACCTCATATAATAAGAAGAGCTCTTTTGAAAGTATGGTCTGACTTAAAAAAGAAAACATATAGGAAAACTCCACTTTGGCTTTCACCTCATGAAGCTTTCTTTGGGAAATGGATGGCACTTGGAACATGGTTGAGATACAAAGATATACTTTAAAAATCTTATCATAATAAATTTGAGTTAAAAACAATCCAGGAATTGGAACAGTTAGACCTACAAATTCTTTGGTTATTGTACACCGAGCTAAGTGAGAGATTCAAAATGGACTCTAAATTAGAAGATTTTGAAGAAGAAGCCCTGGGCTTTGATAATATCTTAACAAAATCTAAGAAGAAAAGAACAAGTAAACTCTACAAAATGTTAATGTATAGAGAACAAGAAACCAATTTGATTTCAGATAACATGATCAAATGGACTACTGATATAGGGAAAATGATTGACTCGGAAAGTTGGGAATATGCTAAAAAAAAAAAAAACAGAAAAAATCACTAAGGGGGGTTGCAGACTGCCAAAAATAGTGCAAATTGAGTCCACTTTTAGGATTAGGGTTAGGGTTAGAGAATCATGGGAACTGTATTTTATTGTGGCACCAGAGCTCTCTGACAGAGAAGGTTCAATGTCTCAGAAAAAAATTCCCATGATTCCCTAGCACTAACCCTAACCCTAAAAGTGGACTCAATTTGCATTATTTCTGGCAGTCTGCAACCCCCCTAAATCTCAAGACCTAAAAGAAAATTATTGGAAAATGGAGCAAAGGTGATATTTGACTCCAGCCAAGATTGCAAGAATTTATAACTGTTGGAAGTGTAAACAAAATGTTGGATCATGGTTCCACATTTGGTGGAGATGTTCCAAAATGAAATCCTATTGAAAGAAAATTCATGATACTATACAAAGAATCTTCTCAATCAAATTTGAAATGAAGCCAGAGATTTATTTATTGAATATGTTAAATATAATGGGCACTATACTAGAGAAAAAGTACAGGAGAATTTTGTTATACATGGTGTTGGAAGCAAGATTATTGATAGCCCAAAAATGAGAAAGACAAGAAATACCAATGGTGGATGACTGGTTAATGAAGCTAGTGGAAATGAAGGAGATAGATAGATTGATGACTTTAATAAATCAAATGGATCTGGAAAAGGTGGCTATGGAATGGTCTCCAACTGTAGAATTTATAAAGATAAGTTGGTGTGGAGACAGCAAGTAAAACTATAAAAAGGATAAGGAAATATTATTGATTATGCTTTTTTTATAGGAGAACATCAACATAGTAGAAGAGACATATATATATAGTTTTTTGTTATGAATGAGAGCTGCAACTAAACTTCAGAGACAAGATAAGACTTAGGTATTATGTGTATTTATAAGGGTATTTGTTATCAAAGGAACTTGTGGAAGTTTAATATTTGAATATAATGTAAGATGATGAGCTATCTATTTTTAAATGTGACTGTACAAGAGTATTAATAGATATTTATAGTTATAAATAAATAAATAAAGATAATTATTAAATTTAAAAAATAAACAATTTCCACAAGTGAATAAACCAGCCTGTTGGCTCACTCAAAGGTTACTCAGGAATAAAGAAAATAAAGATGATCACTAAAATTCAAGAGTGATCAAAAACATATACAGAAACTAAGAAAATTAAAGGAATTTCCTATAAATATTTCAGTGTCCTGTTTCAATTAAAAAGAGATTTTAAAACCCAAGATGAAAAACTACTTACAAAAATGCAATATTCCAATATTAAATGAAGATCAAATAGCTAATCTAAACCAACCCATTACAATCAAGGAACTAAATGAAGCAATCCAGAAGGGAAAAGGAGATAAAGCACCAAGTCCCAACGAATTTACAGCCAAATGTTATAAAGTGTTCCAAAACATAATAAGTCAACCACTATTAGAAGCCATGAAAGCAATCAATGGAGATAATATGCCACTGACCTGGGAAGAAGCTAATATTATTTTGGTCCCAAAGGAAGGACATGACCAACAACGACCAAAGAATTACAGACCAATTTCCCAGTTGAACATGGACTACAAACTATTTGATGATATTATGGCAAACAGGTTGAAAAATGTATTGCAACAGCTAATCAGGAGAGATCAGTGTGGTTTCCTGCCAAATAGACATTTAAAAGAGAACTTAAGATATATTGTAAACATTATTGAGCATTTTGATATACATAATGACAGGAAGCTAGCACTGATCTTTCCCGATTTAGAAAAGACATTTGACTATGTTAACTGGCAAACAATATTTGAAATGCTAATTAGAATAAAAATTGGACAAATATGTAAACTGGATTAACCCTATATATACTAATCAGACAGCAAGATTAATAATAAATGGGCAAAGGACTAAACCAATCCCCATATATAGGGCAACCAGACAGGGATGTCCATTATCTCCCCTGTTATTTATTTTAGCGTTAAAAGCATTACTATTAACATAAGAAAAGAGATGAATATTAGAGGGATACATTTCAAAGGGGAATGTTTGAAAATTAGAGTTTATGGAGACAACATTGTCATTACTCTGGAAGATCCATTAATCAGTGTTAAAGGTTTAATAAACCATTTAAAATTTTTTGAAGAGATCTCAGGATTGAAAATATAGATAAATCTACAGCTATTATGAAAAATGTGGAAACTAATGAGCACAAATTATTGATTGAATATACAGGCTTCAGTATTAGCCACAAAGTAAAATATTTGGGAATAACCCTAACCAACAAGAATTTGGACCTGTTTAAAAATAACTACCAAAAAATTGATAGATATTTTTAAAAGACCTAAATAATTGGAAGGACCTGAAACTATCATTGTTGGGAAGGATTGCCACTCTGAAAATGATGGCATTGCCTAAATTATTATTTTTGTTTCAAGCTATTCCAGTTATAAAAAATTTCCCAAACTTATATTATGAAGCCTGTGCTTTTATCTGGCTGAAAGAGTGGTTAATGTTGGAAGACAAAAAACTACTAAAGCTGGGTCCAAGCTATCTCAGGGAACGCCTGCTTCCATATAATCCTCCCTGCGTTCTCCGGTCTTCTGGGGGGGAATCTGCTGCAGCCTCAAAAATCTAGGCTGGCAGCAACCTCCCAGAGGGCCTTTTCTATCGTCGCCCCCAAGCTCTGGAACAACCTGCCAGACGAGATCCATCAGCTGACATCTTTAGAAAGCTTCAAGAAAGCTGTCAAGATGGATCTCTTCCGGCAGGCCTTTCCAGATTAATTCTCCTGGCCTTGGGCTCTTTGATCCCTGCACTCCCCCCGTGGCCCCATCAATTGCTGATGGATGGGGAGCGCAGTTGAGTCTAATCAGGGCATTTTTATAATTTTATATTTTTATATTTTTACATTTTTATGTTTGTTTTATCTGTATTGGAATGTTTATATTTCTGTTTTAATTATTTTGTCATTTAATACTGTTTTAAGGGGGGTGGGTTGGGATATGAATTTTGTTGTATGGGGTTTTAACTGATGTAAGCCGCTTAGATTGTTTTCATTTAAGCGGGATATAAATAAAATATTATTATTATTATTATTATTATTATTATTATGGATGGCATGGTTTTTTATTTTATTATAAGATCAAAGCCAACTGACATTTTAATAATCATTTTTTAGAGTCTTGATATTCTGTGTTTGGAATAAACATAAACTTAGGATATGTCCCAAGCTACCACTATGGATTTTTCTTTATGAAGCCTTATATTATATTGATCCCAAAAGAAATTAAACTTGGTTAATATACAAAGATATATTATATAACTAATTTAAGATAAAAACACAAGAAACTCTAAAAGAGGAAAACAAGCACATAAATTGGTTTCTATATAACCAGCTCCACAAGATTTTTCGAATCAACACAAAACAAAGGTGCTTTTCCAATGTTGGAAATGCTAAAAAGAAGTAGGGACTTATTTCCACCTATGGTGGACATAGAATCATAGAATCATAGAGTTGGAAGAGACCACAAGGGCCATCCAGTCCAACCCCCTGCCATGCAGGAACTCCCAATCAAAGTATCCCCGATAGATGGCCATCCAGCCTCTGCTTAAAGACCTCCAAGGAAGGAGATTCCACTACTCTCTGAGGGAGTGTGTTCCACTGTCGAACTGCCCTTGCTGTTAGGAAGTTCCCCCTAATGTTGAGGTGGAATCTCTTTTTTTGGAGCTTACATCCATTGTTTCGGGTCCTGGTCTCTGGAGCAGCAGAAAACAAGCTTGTTCCTCTCTGGAGCAGCAGAAAACAAGCTTGTTCCCTCCTCAATATGACATCCCTTCAAATATTTAAACATAGCTATCATATCACCTCTCAACCTTCTCTTCTCCAGGCTTAACATTCCCAGCTCCCTAAGTCGTTCCTCATAGGGCTTAGTTTCCAGACCCTTCACCATTATAGTTGCCCTCCTTTGGTCATGCTCCAGTTTCTCCACATCCTTTTTGAATTGTGGTGCCCAGAACTGGATACAGTATTCCAGGTGAGGCCTGACCAAAGCAGAATAGAGTAGCACTATTACTTCTCTTGATCTAGACACTATACTTCTACTGATGCAGCCTAAAATTGCATTGGCCTTTTTAGCTGCTGCATTGCACTGTTGACTCATGTTCAACTTATGGTCCACCTGGATTCCTAGATCCCTTTCACACATTGTCTCATTCAGCCAGGTGCCCCCCATCGTATATCTGTACTTTTCGTTTTTCCGCCCTAAGTGCAATACCTTACATTTCTCCGTGTTGAATTTCATTTTGTTAGTTTTGGCCCAGCTTTCCAGTCCATTCAAGTCATTTTGAATTTTGATCCTGTCTTCTGGGGTATTACCTACTCCTCCTAATTTGGTGTCATCTGCAAATTTGAGATAAATTTGAAATTAAAACCAGAAATTATGTTGTTGAATATGTTAGAGGAAAAAGAAAAGAAGTTGCATGGTAAAGTTATATTTCATATGTTAACAGCAAATAGGTTAATCTATGCCAAATATTGGAAAATAGATTAAAAAAATAGAAATGGATGAATGGCTACTAAAATTGTATGACATGACAGAACTGGGCCTATTATCAAGAAAACTGAAATCAGAACATAAGATGAAATGGAAGAGAGACTGGGAAAAAGTAATAACTTTCACGGTAGCAAACGGGTAAATTGGCAAATATGGGAACAAATTCAGATCTGTAATTATAAGGTTAAAAGGGTTTGAAATCAAAGGTAATTATACTCCTGATAGGAAATGATAATGAAACCTAGAAGGTAATTAAATATTGAAATTAGAAGAAGAAAGAAAGAAAAGGGAAAAGAAATATATTGTTGAATAGGACATATTTGTATAAAGGAGTAATTTTTTAGTTTTAAGCCTGAGGGGTTAAGAAAAAGGATTTGCATTACAAAGATAAAAGATCATAAAGGGAAAAGATATTAGTTAAGAGTATTTGATGGTTAAAGGAAGTAAAGGGCATGTATTGATAGTGATATTTGTTATAATAGAAAGGAGGGGTTTTATGTGTGAATTTTTTACTTATATTTGTTATAATTTTGAATTATGATTAATAAAAAATATATATTTTAAAAAAATATCTTTGATCTCACCATAGGTGTATATTTATGAAGAATAAGCACAATGATAAACAAAAGAAACTGTACAAACTTGTAATTATTTAATTCTTCAACAAGTTGAGTCTACATTACAAATTTATACCTGTTTTATCAATGATTTCCTTTCTCCAAAACTGTGAAGTGCAGTTTTGCAAGAGAGGCATGGAATTCTCAGCATCTTATCAAAGTAGAGTTTCCTGAATTCTCTGGAATGAGGTTGTGACACTCATTGTGGCACAGAGGTGATGTATTTACAGAATGGTTAAGGCAAATGAGTGGTGGCCAGAAACAAGACCCACTGACATCTTCAAGGCCACCTGTACAACACTGAGATAAAATTGGCATTAAATTTGCTTCTGCATCAAAGCTTCAATTTTTTCTTTTGCTGCCGATCTGGACATCCTTCTGACCCTTGTCTAGATTTCAGTTTATTGCCAAATGTAAGGAAACTTCCTTTAGATGTTTTAAAGTCCCCATGACCAGTAGCCATCCAAATCCTCATCTTTCCTCTTAAGACTTTTTACATTTTCTCTCTCTCTCTCTGGCTTTTCTTCGCAAACGGAGATTCAGGAAGGACTCATCCCATGCTTTTTGCAAGCAAGCTGATGACTAAAAAGGCCAATCCGAGATAAACCAGTCCGGTTGCAGAAAGCACAGCAGAAGATCCCCTTGGGTGATGTTTCCGGGTTGTGATTCTTTCTGCGTTGTTGTTTCTCTTCGAGACTTGTTCGGTGTGACTTCTCAAATAAGGCTGCAGCATTGTGGATAGTGTGTCTCCATGCCTCCCGATGTAAGGCCAGGGTGGACCATTGTTGGTGATCAAATTGGCCGAGTCTGAGATGTTTCAGGGATTCCTTCTATCGCTTTTTTGGAGCGCCCCTCTTACACTGACCCGTGGCGAGTTCACCGTAGAGTACTATTTTTGGGAGGCAATGGTCCTCCATCCTAGAAACGTGCCCTGCCCAGTGCAGCTGCATTCTCAATAGCATGACCTCGATACTGGTGATCCCTGCTTGCTCAAGGACAGCAACATTCATCACATAGTCAGTCCAGTGTATATTTAGGATTGTGTGTATATAGTGCTGATGAAAGTGTTTAAGGCGTTGGAAGTGTTGGTGATAGGTGACCCATGTTTCAGACCCATAAAGGAGAATAGACAGTACAATGGCTCTATACACACTGATTTTTGTGCTCGGCCTTAGGTGTTTGTTACTCCAGACTCTTTTGTAAAGTCTTCCAAATGCGCTGTATGCTTTTGCTAATCTGTGATCAATCTCTTTGTCAATCTTGGTGTCTGAGGAGATGATGCTTCCCAGGTAGGTGAACTGCTGAACAGACTTAAGCACAGATTTGCCTACAGCGATGTGGAGATGCTGGTGTTTGTCCTGTTGTGCAGGCTGGTAGAGAACTTCCGTTTTCTTCAGGTTGACTTCCAGCCCAAACAGCTCTGCAGCTGTTGCGAAGCAAGATGTTAGGCACTGCAGAGCTGCTTCTGTGTGGGCAACAAGGGCAGCATTGTCAGCGAAGAGCAGCTCACGGACTAGATAGTTTAGAGCAGGGGTAGGCAACCTTTCCCCTTTAAGGGCCGAGGGACTTCAGCTCCCAGAATCCCAGGAGCTATTGGCCAACATGGGACTATTGGCCAACATGGCTAAGGCTTCTGGGTGCTGAAGTCCCTTGGCCCTTAAAGGGGAAAGGTTGCCTACCCCTGGTTTAGAGTCTTAGTGTGAGCCCTCAGACGGCTTAAGTTAAACAAGCTACCATCAACACGGTAACATATATAGATGCCGTCTTCTTCGAGCTCTGCTGCAGCCCTTTGGAGCATCATGCTGAAGAAGACTGTAAATAAAGTTGGAGCAAGAACACAACCTTGCTTCACTCCATTAGTTATTAGAAAGGGCTCTGAAAGAGCATCGCCGTATTTGACTTGACCATGCTGGCCCTCATGTAGCAAGATAATCATTTTGAGGAATTTGGGGGGGCATCCTAGTCTTTCCAGGATCTGCCATAGACCTTTTCTACTCACAGTGTCGAAGGCTTTGGTGAGGTCAACAAATGTTACATAGAGTCCTTTGTTCTGCTCTCTACATTTCTCTTGCAGTTGTCTAAGGGCAAATACCATATCTGCAGTACTCCTATTGGCTCTGAAGCCACACTGGCTTTCAGGAAGGAGTTCTTCTGCAATAGCAGGAACTAATCTATTTCAGTTGGCATTTCCACCTTAAGTAATGGTATTTTTTTTTTCTTTCTCTGCCCCATGTGTTTTCTTGTTGACCCCGGACTGTTTGTAACTTTTTTTCCCCACTTCTTGCCCCTGATATTTGTGATTTGTCTGATTCCTGTTCCTTTTCCCTGCACCGATGTTTTTAACCTTTATATTGTAGCAATTTTAACTTTTTTATTGTTTTAACTCTTTGTAAGCCGCTTTGATCATATCCATGGAAAGGCGGGGTAAAAATAAAATTTATTATTATTATTATTATTATTATTATTATTAATCTGTTCAGGAGTATCCTTGCAAGGATTTTTCCAGCAATAGAGAGCAGTGTTATACCTCGATAGTTTGAGCAATCGGATTTTGCTCCTTTTTTCTTGTACAGGGTGATGATGACTGCATCCCGGAGATCTGATGGCAGTTCCCCTTTTTCCCAGCAACTCACAAAGAGTTTGTGGAATTTAGCATGGAGTACATGACCTCCGTGTTTCCAAACTTCAGGTGGGATTCCATCAATCCCAGCTGCCTTGCCGTTTTTCATCTACTGTATGGCCTTAAGGGTCTCTTCCAAAGTGGGAGCTATGTCCAGTTCGTTTTTCATCGGTTTTTGTACCATATGTTGGATAGCTGAGCCTTCGACTACTCGGTTGGCACTGAAGAGACTTTGAAAATGTTCAGCCCATCGATTCAGGATGGAGGCTTTATCAGTAATTAGTGTTTGACCATCTGTACTGTATAAGGAGCTTTGGACCTGGTAAGTAGGTCCAAACACTGTTTTAAGAGCTTCGTAAAATCCTCTAGGATCACCCAGATCTGCACAGTGTTGTGTCTTTTCTGCTATATTGATCCACCACTTGTTCTGAATGTCTAGGAGTTTTTGTTGAAGTTTACTACACATGAGACGGAAAGCTGCTTTTCTTACATGGCAAGTTGGTTTGGGCGAGAGATTTTCTACTTTCAAGGATAAACAGAGGACTTTTTAAAGGTCTGCATTAGCAATTAAATACATTCTCTGGATAGACAACTGGAATTCTTAGCTTTTCCAGTTTTGATAAAATGGTTGCCATGGCAATGAGCTTCTTTGCCTTCTGAAAAGGGATGATTGAACCTGATGGATAGGATGACAAGTAAATTTGGGTGCTATCACATTGACCTTTGGGGAGAAAATGCTACCATCACAGTAGTGCTCAAATTTAATTTTATAATCGAAGCACTGAATATATTGACTGTGGATATCTCCTTTGCTTGTTTCACTCCACCACTGCTGTAAAACAAAAGATAATGTATTCTGTCAAGAGAATGAAATAATGCAGCTAGGTAACAGAGTCTGAAATGTTTACAAAACTATAAATGAAAACTGCTCCATTAATATGAATGAATATAATCAAATGCTTACATGATAATTGCTACATGCATAATATTTCACAACATATCTGTTTTTAGTACATTTTGCTATGGGTTTTATGGGCTACAAAAAGCAGCCATTGTTGATAGGCATTAATTTCTGCAATTCAAAAGAATGTTCTTTCACATCCTTTCATTAAGAGTTCAGCACCCCAGTTTGCAAGCACTTACCAGTGGGATGAGTCTCATTTTCAATGAGTTATCAATGAGTAAGGAGAAGGAAACTGTCATTCAGCTAGGTAATTCTATATCTGGTATCAAACTTGACAATTAAAATGGATCCTGCAGTAACAGAGATTCAGAGAAATAATGTACTTACATGTTTTAACTCTTTACACAAATTAAACAAATTAACTACTAAGAACATAGTATGAGATAAACAGCTTTGTGAGAAATGCACATGTACCCTACATGACCAGAGGCCGGCCTGAAGATGTCATTTCCCAATACCTCAGAAATGCTTCAGTCAGTGTACTGTCAAGCTACAAATATAGACCTTTGGGGTCACATTTGGTCATTCATGACCTTAAATGAGAATCCCCAGCACTTATAAGACTGTACGCCTAGCTTAAGCTCCTGAAACTGCTGCATAGGATGCCACCCTGGGATATTATAAAACAAACAAACAAACATAATATTAGAGCACACTTGAATTAAAAGCTTTTCAGCAGCCAGTCATGTCCCAAAGATCTGCCACTATATATATATAAAAGAGTCTTTGTGTGATAACAGAAGGATAGCTGGTTGGAGTTCTGTAACATGGAAGCAACCACCTTGTTGGTCAGAAGGATGTCTTCTCTTGTGTTTATGAGCATGATGGGATCAAGAGAATGACTTCCCTTGAATCCCATCATGGGAGAAAGATGGGAAATAAATCCCTGAGATTGCTAAATAAATAAATTCGCTAGAAAATTCCCCAGACTTTCCTGGGGAGGGTTGTATGGGGAACTATGATCTGTCAGAAATCCGGTCCGAAAATTTATGGCCAGACCTCATGACCAGAATAGCACTGCAAACATTATTTCCCAGTGTCCTCATCTCTAGCACCTCAGAAACACTTTAGTTGGGGCATTACCAAGCTGCAAAGCTAGGTTTGTAGAGGCATTTTCACCATAATTATGTTGACAAAAGAGAGGAAGAGAGTGAGAGCAAGAGAGCACATGAATTAACAGAAAGGATATGATGCATACAATGGATTTTGTTCTAATATTGCTTAGAATGAGTGGCAACAATATAATGTTCTATAATGTAATAAACATAGATAGTGCTATGGGTAGAAGCCTTTTGGACAATCTTATAGAGACGTCACTCTATGTTGATGTCTCAATGGAAACAGTGGTCATTTGTATCACTTCCAGATATGAACATGGCCATTAGAATTTTAGACCACAATCCTCTTGCAATGGCATCACCATCACCATCTTTAGAGTTTAAACTTCACATTTCACAATAAGAGCTAAGAGCTTGTGAGCCATCAATTAAATTTTGTCATTTTCTTCAATTTTAATTGAAGAAATATAATTTATAAAGAAAAGAGGAAAATGTTGCCAAATGACTTTTTAAAAAGTTGTTTATGTTCAGTTCCATAAATCCAGATTTCTGGAACTAATTTACATTGGGGGGAAAGGTTGTTTTCAGTCTAAAATGTTATGAGAGACAGATATTATTTGCATTTAAATCAATTTGGATTAATCACATGCCATATTACAAAAGTGAATGTACAGCTATTTTGAGAAGTGCCAGATTGTCCATACATGATACACTTCCAAAACTTTCAGTTAATAAATGCTCATTTGTTCATTTCACTTTAACTCAGGAGCACAAGGCAACATTTCAGATAAAGTGTAGAAACTTGCTTGAAAAATTATTCCATGTATATCTTTTAAATTACTGATGGGCTTCCTAATATTTATTGTACACTAAACACCTTTTCAAAAATATAATAAGAAAGGCCTCAGTTCACTGGCAAAGCACAGATTCAGCTGTTGGCATTTCAAAGATGTGCTCTTAATGGAAATATTAACGAGACACTAAGGGCCTCTACAGATGGGCCGCCCCGAGAAGCTGAGGATTGGGGCCGAGGCTGCCCCACTCGTCAGCCCCAATCCACTCTTTGAGTGGCCCTGGAAGGAGCGCTAAAATAGTGCTCCTTCCTCAAGCCTCAGAAAGGGCACTGGAAGAGGCGGCATGCACCTCTTCCGCGCCTCTTCCATTGCAGCATTTCCAGATGCTGCAACTGAAGGACGTCATCGAAGTGCCTGCCATGTGCAAAGGTGGATGCTCCGATGACGTCCTCAGGAAGGGGTTGGGGCATCCAGCATCCAGCTGCCCCTCCCCTTCCTTGGCTCAAAGAAAAAACTAATACTGACAATTGTGAAGAAAATGAATTAATATTCTGATTTAGTATAAATAAGCATCCTAAAATATCAAGTTGCCTTCAGCATGGGTTTTCAGGATCGTGCCATTCCTTATAAAAGATTTAAAACAGAACCATAGGACTATAGTGTTAAAAGAAGCCTAAAGGTCATATAATATAATCCTCTGCAGGAAAACCTCACTTAAAGCAGTTCTGTTTAAAAAAACTCAAAGGAAAGAGAGTCCGTTACTCTCTGAAGCAGCCTGTTCCACTTTCAAACAATTCTTACTATCAGGAAGTTCTTTCTAATGTTCAAACAGTCACCGAGCAGTCCAACTGTACCAAATGGGCTGCAAACTCCTTCTCACAACTAGCCTTCCTAGAGGCAATGGCTAGTCATTTAGGGGCTGACTGTCCGATTGCCGCTGCTGAAGTCACCATGTGCATCAGCACTAGATTTGCTTTGCGGCATGATGATCTGTAATAGCACAGGAACAAAATCTTTAATCCAGGTAGTCACCTGAGTGAGTATATGGAAGGGAGCCAAAGTAGTAATAATAATAATAATAATAATAATAATAATAATAATAATAATAAGTTTTATTTATACCCCGCCCCTCTACCAAGCAATCGGGGTAGCTTACAACATTAAAATCCAACAAATATATTGCAACATTACATAAAACCTAAGAATCCCAGAACCCACCTATCCCTTAAAAAAGTATTAAACACATTGTATATTAAAACATATTAACATATTAAAACAACTCCAACAGCTCAGGCAGCCAATAGCAAACAGCAGTGGTGACTCTAACCAAGGTGGGGGAAGAATGGGGCACTTCTAGCCAGGAATCTAATCAGTAAAGGCCTGCCGGAAGAGATCCCTCTTAACAGCTTTTTAAAGGCTGGTTAAGGTCGTTATCTGATGGATCTCGTCCAGCAGGCCTTTCCATAGTCTGGGAGCGATAGCTGAAAAGGCCCTCTGGGAGGTTGCCAACAGCCTAGTTTTTATCGGCTGCAGTAAATTCCTCCCAGAGGATCAAAGTGCGTGGGGCGGATTGTATGGGAGGAGGCGATCCCAGAGATAGATTGGACTCAAGCCATGTAGGGCTTTAAAGGTAATAACCAACACCTTATACTGGGCCCAGAAACTAATAGGCAGCCAGTGGAAAGACCTTAGTACAGGTGTTATGTGATCTCTCCTAGATGTACTCGATATTAGTCTGGCTGCCATATTCTGCACTAACTGAAGTTTCTGGACCAAGTATGAGGGTAGCCCCATGTAGAGCATGTTACAGAAATCAAGAAGAGCGGTTACCAGCATGTGTACCACAGTAGTAACATGCTAGAGCCCCCCTCCCCCTCAAAATTAGAAAGGGGTCAACTGAAGAGAATTGGAAAGTGGGTTAAACCCCTTCTTACCCTGAGGAGTCCTACCCTCTCCCGATAGATGTGAGGACATGCAAACTAGACGGATTGTGTTGTAAGCTGGTTCATGACCTCAACATCTAACACTAATAATCCATTGCCACAGAGGCCAAGGTGCCCAAACCAAGGGCCCTGGACAAGGAGGAAGCCTCAGTGACTGTGCCCTGTCAATTGAGTGGTCCACCTCCCAAGATGATCCTCCAATCATCCCTATCAAAGGCACCAAGACTGTATTCCACCTCTCAACTTACCCACTTATTGACATTCATAACAGCTGCCATGTCTGCATTCTGATTATTTATTATTATTATTATTATTATTATTATTATTATTTATTAGGACAGGTACAAAATTAAAATCTATGTTTAATCAGCTAGCCTAGCTTAAAAAGCAGAGCCCTCCTTCCACTCCATCTGCTATTGTCCAGGGCTCAGAGGGAGAGAAATGCTGGACTTTTCCCCTTCCCCACTGAGAGAGAAAGAGAGAAAGAAAGAGAAAGAAAGAAAGAAAGAAAGAAAGAAAGAAAGAAAGAAAGAGGGAGAGAGAGAGGAGTGGGTTTCTTTTCCCAGTCAAACCTTCAACTCAAAAGGACCTACCAGCAAAAATGGGGGACATCACACACATACACACACACACTCAAAATTCATACTTCCTAGTCATGCTCAGAATGGAGAACATTTTGGTATTCCTCCTGGACAGAAGGTTGGAATGTAGGACAGGTACTGGGAAAGGAGGATGACCCTAAGGCAATCCTATTGCAGAGTTTTCTTGGCCAGTTTCTTCAAAAGAGGGTTTGCCATTGTTGTCCTCTGAGGCTGAGAGAGTGGGACTTGCCCCAGGTAACCCAGTAGTCTTCAAAGTCCTAGTCCAACATTCAAGGCACTACACCAGCCTGGCTCTCTACTCATATATAAATCCCCTATTGCAATGGCACTTACTCATGGGTAAGTGGCTATTAGGACTGCAGCATTGGATTCTATATGAACCCAGAGCTCACAGAGGGGGTTTCTCTAGCTAAGCAGAGATTTGAACCCTGGGTCCTTAGCTGGCTGGGCCTCCTTGGGGGTTTGATGGGCCTGGGTTGAGAGGTGCCTCTCTTTGCCATCACCATTCAAACCAGGGCTGGCGAGCTCCAAGAGGCCACCTCCTTGCCAAGGGGCCGGCTTTGGTAGGGCTGCACCCGGACTTGGCTTTTATGCGGGTGGGGAAGGGACCCCTGAAGAGAACCCGGAGACCAGGACCAGGGTGGATGGATGCCCTCACCACAAAGGAGGACATGGCACCAGGAAATGGAGGACCTGCCAGCAAAAATGGGGGACATGACACACACACACATACACACACACACCCAAAAGCTAAAAACACAACATATAAATTCATGCTTCCTAGTCATCCTCGGAATGGAGGATGTTTTGGAATTCCTCCTGGAATGTAGGACAGGTCCTGGGAAGGGAGAAGGGGAAATGGCAGATTTCCCAAAAACCAGGGGTGAGATGGATTACAGCCTCTGCCAGCCCTCTGCAACTAGTCCCTCCCCTCCAGTGTGATGTAATTCAGGTCTGTCATTCCCATTTGCTGAACCACCAAAAAACTACTATTTAAAAAGAGCACTTTTTTGCATTTGTCTCACTTCAAAGTGAGTCTGAACGATTGCAGTTGCATCTGAAACCTAATCCAGTGTGAATGAGGCACATATAAAGCAATCAAGAAATCACTTTATATCATAGTGGGAATGAGCTCTTAAAGCGATAACATGGTGGATGGAAAGAGATCATTTTGAACCACAAGCCCCTGTTTGTAGTGGCATGTAACCTTCAGAGTTTTCTCTTTTACAAAAAAGAAAGGATGAAGAAGGAATTGAGAAGCGATGATAAGATAAACTGATTCATTTAAGTATGATCTTTCATGGATTTCAATCCACTTCTTCAGGTGCACTGATACAGTTAATATTGAAACTACAGGTATATTAGCAGCTGCATGGCTGTGAGGATGGGATCAGAATGTAATAGGATACAGAAAGATGCAATTATGACCCAGTCATAAATTGTCATAGGTTTGTGTATGAAACAAGTCTTTGAAGCAGCTGCTCTGTGAGTCCTGTGGTGTGAAAGCAATAAAACTATTTACCAAAAAAAGAAATTTGTTTTTTTAAAAAATACCAGAATTCTTAAAAATTGCAACTAAACATTTGGTTGATGGTTTTCAATATTTTCTTATTAGTTTTTAAAGCTAATTATCCTTGCTGTGATCCTGAAACCATGTCCCCTATGCCATCTCTTTGCAAGGAACTGATTGAAAGACAACCAGTCCACACCAAAAATGTAGTGTTAGATGAATATGGCAATAAACTAAATCAATCCCAATCTCCCCTGTTTGTAGTAAACTGGGTAAGCACTGGAAGCAAGATCATGGTATAGGCCAAAAAGAGGTAGACAATTACAGTAGACAGTAGAGGGAACATGTGCATGGCCTACAGATGCCACACAGACATTTTGCCAGTAGTCCAGTAGCCAACTAGGGAACAGCTACTAATCATTACAGGTTTCCAGGTTTAAAGCCTATTTGTGAGGAGGATTGTGCTCATGAAGAGTCACTCACTTGAAAGGAATCTTAGGGGCGTTGCAGACTGGCCTAAAGGGCCAGCCTGGGGGTGGAGTTGGGGTGAGGCAGTTGCATGCCAGCTGCCCCAACCCCAGCCTGATGCTGTCCTGACACTGTGCGCCTGTACACATGGCACGCAGCATCAGGACACCCTCCTGGCACAGCATATAGACATGCTGTGCTGAAAGGGCACGGAAGAGCCATGGCGCCAGCTCTTAGGGAGGCCTTTTGCCACCCCTAAAAGGAGCAGCATTTTGCCACTCTTTTAGGGGTGGCAAAAGGGAGGATCGGGACCGCGGCATGCAATTGCCACGGCCCCGATCCGTCGCTAGCAGGGGTGGCTCAGAGCTGCCCATCTGCATAGCCCCCTACTCTCCAGGTGTTCATTCCTTTATATGTTGTCGTTGTGTGTCTTCAAGTCATTTCTGACTTATGGCAACCTTAAGGCCACCCCATCATATGGTTTTCTTGGCAAAATTTGTTCAGAGGAGGTATGCCATTGCCTTCCCCTGAGGATGAGAGAGTGCCCAGGCTCACCCAGTGGGTTTCATGGCCAAGCAGGAAATCAAACTCTGGTCTCCAGAGTCATAGACCAACACTCAAACTACTGTGCCGCATTTGCCAACATATTCTGTTTTCAGATGACTGCACCTCCCAAAATGAGGTGATGGTTATGTGTTGTCCCTTGACTTCTCACTTTTTAAAATCAGGGTGAATCTAAAACTTTCCTCCAGGACTCAAGATTTTCTATGATGGACCAGTCTGCTTATCCCTGCTGTCTTGCCTTGAATTTTCTATATAATCATTTGGATAGTGGGCACATTATATATTTGATTCTCTAAACCTGACTCTAATTGGAGGGTATAATGCATGAATGGGATCAATACCATACTACATAGAGAGGGATTCTGAGTGTGTATTTTTATAGTTCATATATTTTCTAAATAGGATTAGCTTTCATTTATCTTTTAAACAAAACTTTTTGAAATTTTAATACTCACCACTACATTCAAGTGTTCCTAATTCTGATTCATTACCAGATTCTTTGTTAAAAAATATGTATGTTTCACATATTGCTGTGGTATGATGTATCAACACACACACACACCACCATTTGAGTAGCCTATTGAAAATGTCTACATTTTTACAAGCAGCATTGGATGTATAATTATATAAACAGTTCCATGTGTTCCTGCAAACATCAACATGATGTGTTTAAGAAAAAGTAATACAAAAGAACCAGACATATTAAACATTGCGGTGTCCAAGGAAATTTAATGATCATCTATAAATACAAACTTCACACAGATGGTCACAAAACATGTGCATTGTATATGAAGGTAAATCACAGTCATACCTACTGACCCCACCTCTTCTTCCAAGTAATGCCAATGAAGTTTTCATCTGCACTGAGCTGTTGTATGTTGTATGCCTAGTATGTATCCTTTAAAAAACTGATGAAATAGGGATTCCATATGGGGAATGTTTATTGGGATGTATCTACTTAGGTTTTCATGTACATTAGATCATACCACTCTATGAGGATGGAGTCCAGTAAGATCTCTCTCTCTTTCTCTCCCTCTCTCTGTCACAAAGAGAAACAAGGGAGGGAGAAAGAGAGAAAGTATTTCCATGTATTTGTTTGAGCAGTAGTAATACCTTTTTGAGAAACTTGTTTTTTTATGTTGACAATTTTCCTTCTGTCAAAATAGCTTGCTTTCTAAACCAAATATTGATTTCCATTTCTAAACCAAATATTGATTTCCATTCCATTTCCATTTCCATTTCAGTAAATGCAAAATCATAGAATCATGAGTGTGAAGAGGCTTCATGTGCCCCTATTCAGTGGAGGATCTACAGGCAAAGCATCTCCAGCAGCCAGCCTCTTTTTGAAGACATCCAGAGAAGGAGGCTCCACCAGATCTCTAGGCAATTAGTTTCATTGCTGAACCAGCCTTACTGTCAAGAAATTCCTTCTAATGCACAATAGCAATATACTCTCCTGTAACTTCAAACCATTAGACCTGGTCCTATCCTCTGGGGCAGTAGAGAACAGGTCTGCCCCTCCTCTCTGTGACAACCCTTGAGGTATTTGAAGAGTGTAATCATGGCATCCCTCAGTCTTCACCAAGCTGACATGCCCAGCTTGTTCAGCCTTTCCTTATATGTTTTGTTCTCCATGTCTCTTATTATCCTTGTTGCCCTTCTCTGAACCCAACTTGTCTATACATTTCTTAAAATAAAGTGCCCAGAAGTATTCCAAATGAGGTCTGACCAGTGCAGAATATAGTGGGACTATGTATTGCTTCTCTCAATTTGGAAACTATGCTACTATTGATGCAGGCTATAATAGCATTCATCTTCTTTGCTGCAGTATCTCACTGCTGGCTTACATCCAATGATCAACAATAAACCCAAGGTTCTTTTTGCAAGTAGTACAGCTGAGCCATCCTATACTTGTACATTTGGTTTTTGTGACCTAAATGTAGAAGTTTGCATTTTTCTCTATTGAATTTTATTGATTTATTAATTTCTGCCCAGCTTTCTAGTTTATGTGGGTTCTTTTGAATTCTGTTTTTATCTTCTAATGTGTTAGCCACCCCTTCAAGTTTTGTGTTATCAGCTTGTCTTCTTGGATACAAATGAACATAAAGCAAAATATGAAGGGGGGGGGGGGGGAACAATTTTTTAAAAATATTCTTAAATCCCCAGGTGAAAGACTGGGAAAAGAAGGCCTAAGGATGCTTTTTCCTCTTCATCAAAGCTTGGTCAATTTATGTCAGCTTGGGTTGGTAAGTCTTGTTCCTAGTTTAACAGCATTCCTAAATGCTGTGGTTTACTTTTCCATATATAAATGGATAGTTGCCAAATGGAACTATAGTTAAACTTGAGCTGATAAATCAATCATATGGATAGATAATAAAGTAGATGAAAGGCTAATCCCTCCTTTGATGGTGCTATTACAGGTAGTGGAATTGACAAAGTTTTGGATGAGGTCATCATTGCCGTCTATTACCTGTTAGATCTTACATGGGTTCATCACCTCACTCACTGTCTAATTTTCCCTCATCTCTGCTTTGTAGTTCCCCCCCCCCATACAATTTTTCATGGAGTAAAGAATTCAATTTCAACCCTAATTTAGTCTTGATAAGCATAGAACAAGGTGGTCCTGGAGATCCAAGCTTGGTCATCTCTCTTGCTTTACTCAATGAAACAGCCTTGGGTAAAATTTTGAAGAGCAAGGACCATCACAGTTTTTTCATTCTCAAAAAGAGTGACTTCCAGGGGTGTTTTCTTTGCTGGTAAGAAACAATGAAAATGCATCTCCACAAATTCAAATTCAATCTCCTTCATAAAGGAGTCTTATAAGCTTTATGGAAGCCTGCCCAACCATGAAACTCACTAAAGGAAACATTACCTTCCCCCTCTAAGCCTTCTGTTCTTTGGAACTCATTACTGAACACCTCCAAATCCCTCAGTGTCAACAAGTGACTTACACACAGAGAGATTACTAATGTAGAACTGAGCTAAGATCCAAATATATTGTGACTTGGACTAATGTTTTATAGCAGATCTTTTGCTGACCTCTTAACATTACAGAACATCAAAAAAATCTAGATTCTACCTTCCATCACTCTATCTTGCCAAGGTTCCTACTGAGTCCAGAGGATCACATTCTAAAATAGTCTTAAGGCCTTTACAGACTGCCAGAAATAATGCAGCTTGAGACCACTTTAACTGTTCTGGCTCAGTGCTAAGGAATCATGGGAACTGTAGTTTATTGTGGCACCAGAGCTCTCTGACAGAGAAGGCTCAATGTCCCAGAAAAAAAATACAATTCCCATGAGTCCCTAGCACTGAGCCAGGACAGTTAAAGTGGCCCCAAGCTGCATTATTTCTGGCAGTCTCTAAAGGCCCTTAGTTCTGATTTGGATTTGTCCAGCTCTACTAACAAAAGGCTAGGTTGTACTTCAATGTTTCATTTGATTTTATTTATTTATTTTTGGCCATCCTAGCCCAAGTATTGTATCCTCAATATCATTAATGACACTTCCCAGGAACATAGCTGCTTCCTGTCCTGCTCAAAGTGTAGTGCCTTTTTTTGAACAGGAAAAACATCTTCACATAATATTCATGGAGATAAATGCTTGTGATTTGTCAAACTGGTAAATGAGTAATACCTTCAAAAGTACAAATAAAGGGCAAGGAGTCTCTCAGGTGGAAGCATTCTTGAACATCCCCAATTAATTTCTGGGGGGAAACCAACACGATTATGTTAAACATTTTAACCCCTAATGAAAAAGAAAGAAAGCAACTCTTTATCATGCTGAATTATAAGAGTACAGAATTGGAAGGGGCACAAGACTTTTTAGTCTGGCCATTGCTATGAGGCTGGAATATCTATCAATTTACTTGCTTATCTCTGAATGCAATCCAAGCCATAATGTGTTACAACTAGAAGGCAGGAACATTGTCTGCAAAGAATATGGTTTCATATGATTTAGGAAAGTGAGCTTAGGGGGGAAGCAGACGGGCAGCACGGGGCCGCCCCAGGAAGCTGAGGATCGGGGCCGAGGTATCCGCACATCTTGGCCCCGCGGTGCAGCTTCACCACCCCAGGAAGGAGCGCTAAAATAGCGCTCCTTCCACAAATTGCCAAAAGTGCACCGCAAAAGGCTGCCGGCGCACATTCAGCGCCTCTTCCTCTGCAGCATGTGCGGACGCTGCAGCGGAAAGACATCCTTCCTCTCGGGTCGGTCCCAGAGGGTGCTGCTTGGGAACTGTAGCTCCAGTAAGAGAGACCTCACTTGTGGGGTCCCTCAGGGGGCTATTTTGTCCCCGATGTTATTTAACATCTATATGAAGCTGCTGGGTGAGATCATACAGAGTTATGGTGCTGGGTGTTATCAGTACGCTGATGACACCCAAATCTATTTCTCCGTGTCTTGTTCGTCGGCCTTGAATTCCAATGGCATCTCCTCTCTCAATGAATGTCTTTGGGTGGTAATGGGCTGGATGAGGAAAAACAGATTGAAGCTGAATCCAGACAAGATGGAGGTGCTCACGGTCTCGGCCCCAAAACCAAGAATTGGGCTGCAACCTCCAGTCCTGGATGGTGTTACACTCTCCTCCAGTGACTGTGTTCGCAGTCTGGGGGTGCTCCTTGACTCGTTGCTCCTGATGACAAATCAGGTTAATGCGACGGTCAGGAGCGCCTGTTATCAGCTTCGGCTGATACACCAGCTGCGCCCTTTTCTGGAAGAAAGGGATCTTGAGACTGTGGTGCACGCACTGGTAACCTTGCATCTAGATTTCTGCAATGTGCTCTACATGGGGCTACCCTTGTGCCAGGTTCGGAAACTTCAGTTAGTTCAAAATATGGCGGCCAGGCTTCTGTCGGGTACATCTAGGAGGGAACACATTACTCCGGTTTTGCGGTCCCTCCACTGGCTGCCTATTGGTTTCCGGGCTCAGTACAAGGTGTTGGTTATTACCTTTAAAGCCCTAAATGGCTTAGGTCCAAGCTATCTTAGGGATTGCCTCCTCCCATATAATCCTCCCTGCGCTCTCCGTTCCTCTGGGAGGAATCTCCTGCAGCCTCCAAAAACCAGGCTTGTGTTGACCTCCCAGAGGGCCTTCTCAATTGCTGCTCCCAGACTCTGGAACGGCCTGCCGGATGAGATCCGTCAGTTGACATCTTTAGACAGCTTCAAAAGAACTGTCAAGACGGATCTCTTCCGGCAGGCCTTTCCAGACTAAATTACCTGGCCCAGGATTCTGGGACTTTGGGATTTTGGGTTCTGGGACCTCTCTTTAAAGGCTGTCCTTACAACCCTTGTGAATACCAAGCTGTATCGTTTGCCAGCTTAACCTATTCGGTTTGTTTTGTTTTTATTGTTGATATAAGTACTGTTTTAATAATAATAATAATAATAAAATTTATTTATATCCCGCCCATTGGTAATCCAATCCGGGCGGCTTACAATTAAAACATACGGTACAGGATAAACATACTATAAAGCAAACCCTCCCCCCCTTAAAACAGAATTAAATCAAGACAATTTAAAAACAATATAAAAGCAACAGTTGAAGTTAAAATATAATCATCCAGCCCAGTGACTCCCTAAGCCTGGTGCGACGATCCTCCCATCACTTGATGGGGCCACGTGAGGATCGTCTCTTCAATAGCTGTTAATCTGAAGCTGGAGACCTGATCTAGTATAGCTAGTCTGGAAAGGCCTGCCGGAAGAGATCCGTCTTGACCACCTTTTTGAAGCTGTCTAAAGATGTTAAAAGACGGATCTCGTCCGGCAGACCGTTCCAGAGCTTAGGCGCAATAACTGAGAACGCCCCCCCCCCCGGGAGGTAGCCACAAGCCTCGATTTCTGAGGCTGTAGCAAATTCCTCCCGGAGGATCGAAGAGCGCGGGGAGGATTATACGGGAGAAGGCGGTCCCTGATATAGCTTGGACCCAAGCCATTTAGGGCTTTAAAGGTGATAACCAACACCTTATACCTGGCCCGGAAGCTGATAGGCAGCCAGTGGAGGGACCTCAAAACCGGAGTGATGTGATCCCTCCGAGATGTTCCCGAAACAAGTCTGGCTGCCATGTTCTGTACCAGGCACGAGGGTAGCCCCATGTAGAGTGCATTGCAGAAGTCGAGGCATGAGGTTACCAACGCGTGCACCACAGTTTTGAGATCCCTTACTTCCAGAAACGGGCGCAGCTGGCGTATCAGCCGAAGCTGATAACAGGCGCTCCTGACCGTCGCATTAACCTGATTAGTCATCAGGAGCGACGAGTCAAGGAGCACCCCCAAGCTGCGAACACAGTCGCTGGAGGAGAGTGTGACCCCATCCAGGACTGGAGGTTGCAACCCAATTCCTGGTTTCGGGGCCGCTACCGTGAGCACCTCCGTCTTGTCTGGATTCAGCTTCAAACTGTTTTTCCTCATCCAGCCCATTACCGCCCCAAGACATTCATTGAGAGAGGAGATGCCATTGGCATTCGAGGCCGACGAACGAGACACGGAGAAATAGATTTGGGTGTCATCAGCACCATAACTCCGTATAATCTCACCCAGCGGCTTCATATAGATGTTAAACAACATCAGGGACAAGATAGCTCCCTGAGGGATCCCACAAGTGAGGTCCCTCTTGCTGGAGCTACAGTCCCCGAGCAGCACCCTCTGGGACTGACCAAAAGTATAAACTAATTGATACTTAGTATAAACTAATTGATACTTAATTTAATTTGATTTTTAAGGGGGGGAATCTGTTATTAGCTATGTAACTTTAGCTCTGTGTTTTAGCTTGTAAACCACCTAGATTGGTTCACCACCAGGCGGTATATAAATATATTATTATTATTATTATTATTATTATTATTATTATTATTATTATTATTGGAGCTCCGGCCATGCGGAGGGTCTGGCACTCCTATGATGTCTTCAGGAAGGGGTTGGGGCGTCCAGTGTGTGGCTGCCCCTCCCCTTCCTTGCCCTGAAGATGGCGCTTTGCGCCGTCTGCTTAGCCCTTTCGTCACTACACTAGTAGAAGCCAGTAATATTACTTTCCTTTGCATAATACAGTCATCCCTTCCAATCAGCAGGGGATCCATTCTGGACCCCCACCCCGCCCCCCCTAAAAATTGGAAAAATCATAAATATTGGAGGTCCATTGATTTTAATGGGTGTGTGCTCCTGCACGTGGCTCTGTGCATGCACTGTGGGTGTGCACACCATTTTGACCCTCCCCTCTTGCCATCCACAAAGAAGTGAGACCGCGGACTTCAAGTCCATGAACAAGGAGGGACGAGTGTACTATTCTTTGCATACTTTATTTATTTATTTATTTATAGTATTTATACCCCACACTTCAACTACAAAGGCTCATAGAGTGATTTACAGATTGTTTATTCGACAGTTCCCTGTCCTCAGGCTTACAATCTAAAAAGTCATGATATAAAAGGAGAAGTGGGGAAGGGGATCATGTCCAGCAGATATGGCCAGTTCTTCCCTTCCTCAAAGGCCAGGGTGGTGACAATTGGGATGGAGGAAGTGTCCTCCATTTGCTTCTGGGTTTAGGCATGATGGGGCTGTGCCTGACTCTTTTTCTCTCCATAATTCTATGTAAGATTACATTAGTGTAACACTTACTACTATTTGCTCATTAAAAACAAAAACAAAACTCTGAAGCTTTCACACTGTAAGCTTCCAGTACATTTTGAATGTCTGGAGAAGTCCAGTGCTCAGGCTTTAACAGCAAACAGCCACTTAGCACATAAAGCAACAGGCTGTTCCTCTACTCATTTGTCCTTCCCTGCCAGCAAAGGGCACTTGCTGAAAGATTGGAAGCACCTGTTAGGTCAGGATCACAAGGCTGGATAGAAGGGCTGGAGAATACAGTCAGCCCTCCATATCCAAGGATTCAACCATATACGGCTTGAAAATATTTCCCCAAAAATATAAATTCTATAAAATGAACCTTGATTTTGCCATTTTATACAAGGAACATCATTTTACTATGCCATTGTATTTATTGGGACTTGAGCATCCATGAATTTTGGTATCAATGGGGTTCCTAGAACTAAATCCCAGTGAATATCAAAGGCCCACTGTATAACATGGATATAGAGAGACTGGAGAGTAGAACATTGGGGTACCAGAACTTGAGGGCTGAAGAATAATGTGTAGTCAAAAAAGGGTTGTGGGTTATAGAGAAAGTCTAGGTGGACTGGGAAGTAGCATTGTGGGTAAAGAAAGAGGCACATGATTTCACAAATGTGATATGAAAAGATGGCATCATGTCTATGTTTGTAGGGGGTGGATGAAAATGTGTTTATTTGAATAATGTGTGTGTGTGTGTGTGTGTGTGTGTGTGTGTGAATAGATGTGAAAGGTGAAGGGTTGTATATATGTATGAGAGTGATGGGACAGCACAACATGAAACTGCATAAAGATGGATGCTTTTGCACCTGCATTTCCAAGGGGGAGAAGTCAAAGAAAAATCACTGGGACTTCCACCCAAGTAAATGTATAGAGGGTGGCAATCCAAGAGGATTTAGACAGATTTGCAGCAAAAGTTTGAGTTGTGCAGTTCATTCCTTCATTTCAGCTCCTCATACCTACCAGAATGATTTTGATCATTTTCAGGCTGCTATTGCCTATGCTGGCATGGGCCTTGCAATAGTAATAATCAGGAAAAGGCAATCAACCTGGACATTGCAGCCAGTTTACAATAGTTGAAGATACCAGCTAGGCTGCTCACTCATTCTGTTGAAAAACAACATGCCATAATTTTGAACAGATCCAGGGTGGTTTAGTGTCTTCTGTATCAGAGTAGGACCCCAGTAGACCAGGGTTTGAATCCCTGTTCAACCATGAAAACACACTGGGTGATTGGAAACAAGTCCACTTTCTCAGCCTAAAAGGAAGGAAATGGCAAACCTCTTGCCCTGTATAAATCTGGACAAGAAAACTGTAGTATAGGGTTGTGATAAGCTGGAGTACACTTGAAAACACATTACAACAACAAATCTCTTTGAACAGATGTATTTAGGATTGGAATGCCTGCTTTGAGTTGATTTTCTGATTTTCACATGGATTTTATTCCTTGTTTTGAATCCTGAAACCTTAGTATATACTCCTGAATCCCCCAGGCCCCAAATGTTAATAGTCATCAGGAAATAAATATAAGGCTGAAAATCTTCCAAACTGTCACTAAAATGTGGCTGGTTAGGCCCCCTTGCTCCACTATCTCCTAAAAAACAACCACCAGCCACCCCAAAATGGTGACAACTGACTGTGAAGCTTATCACACTGCTAAAATAAACCTTCTTACCTCTCCCAACTTCAATCTTAATTTGGGCAGCATCCAGAAACTATCAGAGGGATTTTGATGCTGAATCTGCCACCTGCATTCAGCCCAGGTTGAACCCAGGTCCTGGGGCACTCAGTGTGCCTCTTTTCAAAACCAGGAGTTTTCGGACTTAAGAAAATGACCACGGGAGCACTCCTGGGATCAGGGCTGGACCTGGGCAGTGGATTCGGCAGCACAATCCCTGTGATAGTATCCAGATGCTGCCCAAATTAAGATTGAATCCGGGAGAGTTAGGAAGGTTTATTTAGCGGTGCGATAAGCCCCTGTGTTTCAACCAATTCTCAGCACCAGAACACTAATTACTTTCATAGCAAGAATGACCACCACACAGGGGGGAGTGAATGGTGCCACCCTGTTTGCAAATATAAAGTTCTTATTCAAAAAAAATGAAACAATGTGTTACAAGCATTGTTTTAATATAACAACCCCTTTTGTGGGTCTCCTGTCATGGCCCTAAACTAGAAAAGCCCAAGCTGCCATGGATTCAAGGCAAGGACCTCACGTAGACACCTGAAGGGACACATATGCCTCAACAATGAATTAACAGATCAAAAGGCCAGGGTTAGAAGCTGCCAAACAGCTTAGGAGATTTATGAGTACCAGCCAGGATGTGTACAGCTAAGAATGAGATAACATCAACACCTCATCTCCCCTCTTTGGAAATTGTCTACTTCAAAGACTATTTATCCAGAATCCTTTGATATACAGTAACAAATCTTCACCTCAGGCTAGGTTTAAGGGTATAAAAAGTCCTTCAAATCTCAGGTACATTGGGTCTGGTTAGATTTTATGGTGACATTGCATCACTGTGAATTCTGATTCAGATCCCAGCTCTTTCAGTCCTCCTTTTTCATTTTATACACAGTTGAGTCTATCAATCTTCATTCATCATTGGAACAACTTCTGTCAGGTAATTATCATAATTAGAAAGCCTTCTGTTTCCTATCCAAGCTAACTACTTTATTCCTGAGTTCTTGTGTGCATGAATATATGTTTGAGTGTCTTTGTATGTTTGAATACCCAAATAAATCACAAAATTCATTGAGGAAGCTTTGTCTCTACCAGTCTACTCCCTAGCCACTTCTGTAAATGAAGGATAAAAGATCCCATTGGATACTTGAATTTTTAGCAATTCCCCAGGTTCAAGTTCCTCTTACAAATGGAACAATAGAAAATCATTAACAGAGCCAAGGGGGTTAGATACAGAATTACATCTTATTTGAGACTAAGGGGCTATGCAGACGGGTGGCTCTGGGCCACCCCTGCTAGCTGCAGATCAGGGCTGTGGCAATTGCACACTGTGGCCCCAATCCTCCCTTTTGCCACCCCTGAAAGAGTGGCAAAAATGCCACTCCTTTCAGTGGTGGAAAAAGGCTGCCCTAAGAGCCATCACATAGTGTAATGGTGCACTGCATCAGGATGGCATCAGGACAGCATCGCCTTTGGGCTGGTCTGCAGAGGCCCTCACTCTCTGATTTCTTGTTAATGATCCTTTTTTCTGATTTATTTATTTTTTATATATATAAAAAGCTACCTTAAAACCCCGTAAAAGTCAAATTATTCCCTAATCCTGCCCTCCTTTTTCTTCTAAAGTAGATATCATTTTCTTGTCTTGAAATACCAAGGCAGTAATAATGTGCTTATTATCGATGGGGCAAATGTTCTCTGTAATTACATAGAAATATCTGAGCTGACAATTGGACAATTTCACGGGTTATTTGTCATGACATAAGTAAAATAATCACTAAAATCATATAGGAAGAAGTGCAAAGTATTATAAATTAAGAACTGTGTGGGCTGTAGGCTAAATAGCCACTCTGTGTTTTACAGTTCCAGATATTACTGTTGTTTAAAGTAGTCGGATAGACATATGTTAGGGAGAAAGGAATTAAGTTTTTAAAACAACTTGCTGTTTTTAATATAATCATGGCATCCATTAATTCATTAGTTTGCCTAGCTATTATTATTGAAGAAAGTATAGAGGACATATTTGGACTAATGAAAAACAGGTATCTGGCCCTTCAAAAGAAATAAGTTTAAAATAAATGAACAAAAGAGATAGAAGAAGAAAAAGTTAAAGATGGTTTATAGTGTAGGTCACTAACGTTCTGCTATCTTAGCCATGCACAGGATTTCCTTGTGGTAAATACTTTACATATATCCTGGAGATATTAAAAGTCCTACTGATCCTTTACAATATAAGTAATTGAGAGAGAAAGAGAGAGAGAGAGAGTTCATTTGTCTACCTCAGCCACAACAAATTCCACTAAACTAGTAATACTTTGATTGAATTCCCTTGAAAATCCAGCAGCCCTCCATGCAACATGTCTGGCAAAATGTTCCAAATCAGATTTCAATGACACCTAATAATATGCGAAATGTTGCTGCCTTCACCGACTAGTGTACTTCAAGTTGTTTTCAAATAAATAGTCATGTTAGCCTCTTGTGACATAAAAAGAAGGAAGGAAGGGAAAGGGGGAGGGGACAGAGAAAGAAAGTTGCAACATTTTTAACACTAGCTGGTTTTTATTTTAGCATGAATTTTTTTAAATACATACCCATTTCTTCAAATGCAGTACAGAGTGATATGAAAGCCTCAGGTTTGTTGTTGTTGTGTGCCTCTAAGTCATTTTTTACTTATGCCAACCCTATCATAGGATTTTCTTGGGAAGTTTCTTCAAAAGGGGTTTGCCATTGCCATCGAGTGTGACTTGCCCAAGGTCACACAATGAGTTTTTATGCTTGAGCAGGGACAGTTTGCAGGAGCTGGGCAGAGCATTAGAGGACGGGGGGTGGGGGGGTGGAGATGTCTCATCCATAGGGTCTCCATGAGTTGAGACAGACACGAAGGCAATTAACAACAACAAAAGGGAATAGAACCCTGATCTCCAGAATTGTAGTCCTGTACTAAAGCATATTTATATAGTTGTGGGAGTGGGGTAGAATGAAATAGGACTCAGAAAGATGCAAATCATCTCCCTTGCCCCAAATTTTCAAAGGGTTGTATAAGGTGATACAGGGCCTTTGCAGACTGCCAGAAATAGTGCAAATTGAGTCCACTTTGAGGGTTAGGGTTAGTGCTAGGGAATCATGGGAATTGTGTGTGTTTTTTCCTGAGACATTGAGCTTTCTCTGTCAGAGAGCTCTGGTGCCACAATAAAATACAGTTCCCATGATTCCCTAACCCTAACCCTAACCCTTAAAGTGGACTCAATTTGCACTATTTCTAGCAGTCTGCAAAGGCCCACAGTTCTTTCAGATCTTTATAGTGGTCAGTTAGCATTATTGTGTAAAAGCAATAAATTTGACTAAAAGTCAGTTTCCCAGAGTTCAAAACTCTCTGGGAAGATTCCTTTTGTTATATGTGCAGTAGTGAGGGCCTTTGTGTTAATATATGCAGTGGGCCATGAAGCCATTGTTTTTGTTCAGACCGCTGCTAAAGAATTGGAATTTGTGAATATAATTTAATTCAACAGTTTCTCTTTCTAGTCTTGCTTTGTAATTTTTTGGTTCAAAAGCAATAGCAACAACACTATACCACTTAATTAGTGCTAAGCACTGTCTAAGCAGTTAATACTGTGTTATGTCAAGGACTGCAACCTTTAAATCCCTTACTATTTATCCAGGAAGGAAGAAAAGTTCTGCAACTGGCTTTTGGATATTGCCATCGCTAATGTCAAGTTTGTGTCCATTAATCCTCTTGTGTACAGACTATCCTGTTTGTCCAATGTAGAGTGCAGAGAGAGATTGCTGGCAGGGGTTGGCATACATCACATTGGAGATAGAGTAAATAAATGGTTGTAGCTCATTGACTGATGCACTTGAATGGTTTCAGCTGGGGACTGTAGGCAACCACTAGGGGCATTCTATTATTTTATGTGTTTTGGTCTGTCTTGTAGTAAATAGTTCCTGGGTATGAATCTTGCATTGTCAATTTGTTTCTTCATTCCCTTAAGTGGGTCTTGTACTCTGATGAATACCTGTTTTAAATCCAAGAGTTCTGAGTCTCTGTCTTGTTGGTCTGAGCACTTGTGGGTCTGATTTGACAATTCCTAGAAGTACTGCTATGAAGATTAATTTATCCTAGGTAGATAGGAACTTAACTGAATTTAGAGCATTCAGGTTTACCTGTGGAATAACACAGAAAGTTGTTGTCAGAAGGAAGTTATGGAAAGGACTCACAGTGAGGAAAGGATCAGTTTCTCTAAGGGCCTTTGCAGACTGCCAGAAATAATGCAGATTGAGGTCACTTTAACTGCCCTGGCTCAATGCTAAGGAATCATGGGAATTGTATTTTTTTTCTGGGACATTGAGCCTTCTCTGTCAGAGAGCTCTGGTGCCACAATAAACTACAGTTCCCATGATTCCTTAGCACTGAGCCAGGATAGTTAAAGTGGCCTCAATTTGCACTATTTCTGGCAGTCTGTAAAGGCCCTTAGTTCAGCTCTCTAAAGTAGGCAAATGCTAGGATCTACACACAGTGTTGGCAGTACTGTCCTACTAAAATAGGCATGCAAATATTGGTTTTCTTGGCACTGTGTTTGAGGATGCACATGGACCTTCAAAAACTGTACATAAAATACTAGGCTAGCATTTTCCTTTAAAAAGAAATCCCTTAATCTCATGAGGTCAACTTTCTAGTCTTGCATTTTAGTACAACTCATTTTGTTAACCTTCCACAAGGAACCGGGGGGGGGGGGGGGATAGACACCTCAAAAGCTTCCTAATATTTTTTTTCTGCCATATTAACAGATTTTGCAGTTAATGCATTTCATTTTACACGCAGAGAGAAAGAGACAGAATTAAGACAAATGTTTGGATAAAAAAAAAACATATTGTACATAATTGTTAGCTTACTACTTACTGAAGAAAGGATGGGCATAGCTGGTTTTTGATCTCTTTGTCTCCAAACTTTATGTACTGCTTTGCCCATTGCACTGGCAAGATCCTGCTTTAGGTGTGTAATTAACCGATTTCTTCTGACCTTTTGGTGTAAAGGTCACTGGTGTCATAAGCATCCTAACCAACTTATTTCATCTCTTGCTCAGTTTACGTTAGTCCCAGGTATTGGCACTAATCCGGCATCAACAGTAAATGCACCAGATGGTTCACTAGCTCTTCTCTCCAAAATTCAGGAATTCAGCTGACTTTTATTGAATCTGGCCATATTTTTCCACTATAAGTATTCCATCCATCTTCTCTTCCTGCTGGGCTGACACCACATGTTAATCCATCTGTGCTTTTTATGTGTTGGAGCTTGCATCTTGTCCTTAACTTCCTTTCCCCTCTACTGGCTTTCTCACTGGTAATGAAGTTGGCTGCTCGCATAACCAAGTGTCTGATTGCTGTGTTGAAATCCATGTAATTTTCATATCTCAATACATTAAACATTGAGGTATAATGTGCTAACATTTCCTGACCTATTTCCAACTAATAAGAACAGGTTTGAGCTCCTTAATAGATTAATAAATGCTACAATCGTAAAGAGGAGTGACATCCTTTGACTATAAGTGCCATTTTTGCAAGCACTTGTTAAAAGTCTGTGATTTTTTTCCAGAGCCTTTAATTATCCTCTTATCTGTACCCTCCTCCTGAGACAATGAAAGTAATTCCCTCAGAGAAATCCAACTATGAAGTAACTTACCTATATGTTGTATCACACATAAAAAATGTATTTTGTAGTACCTAAAATTCTTTCCTTATAACCTGTGCATGCATCTTTGTTTGATGTACAAATATGGTAGCATTTTAATTAAAAGATCATTTGGGATCTAATTATTACCAATTTCATTGTCTTGGCAAGTGGCTCATAAAAAAACACAATTTCTTATCTGTTCCACATGGAGACTATTGAGCAAGTGATTAACAATGAACATTTTAATTTAGTTACTTCCTTTCCTTTTCAATTCCCAGACAGTGACAGTGTAGCATTTTTGTTTATTCTGTTCCAAACATACATACAGTTTCTAACTCCAGCTATTTTTCAGTACTGCAGAAAAGAAGGGAAATTGCCTATCTTTCTTAGGCTGACATTCTGTTAAGGAAATACTCATACATAAGTTTCCTTTAAGTTTGGGTGTGTCCTATTTGGGGTGTTGCAGTGGTTGGTTTTCCCTTCTTTCCCCATCAGTGCCCGTCCACCCCAATTTACTGAACAGTATCTGAGGACCCCCTCCTACCCATTCCCTGCTTCATGAGAAGCAGGCAGCCCTTCAGAAGCATCTCTCCATGGCCAGAAATAAAATGATGACATCAGCACTGAGATCCCCAAGGATAATCCAGAGATCTCAACACTGTTTTAATTATTTCACTTCTGGCTATGGAACATAGCCAGATGCTTCTGTCATCCTGCTCACTCCCCATGAAACAGGGATTGGCCATGGATTTAGAGTCTGTTCAGGAAGTCAGGGTAATGATATATGGTTCAGGCTAGCATAGGTCAACATGTGGAACTACTGTGCTATGCTGAGCTATGCTGAGCATTGCAGCTTTTTCCTAGATGTCTTAGTGTTTGTTTATACTCTCAGGACGTTATCACACCAGGGGTCTCAAAGCAGCAAGAAAAGCAGCATGGAATCAATCCAGAACCATACCGGAATGATTCTGGTCGTGCAGCTGTAATTCCTCTTTGAAAGAGGAATTACAAAGAGCTGGAATAATGCAGCGATGGGGCAGGGATGATACAGGGATGGGTGGGGTTTGCTGCAACGTCGTCTAATCACAGGGGCAAAGGATCCAGAATGATGCAGCGATGATGCAGGGATGATGCAGGGATGGGCGGGGTTTGCTGCGACGTCGTCTGTTCACAGGGGCAAAGGATCCAGAATGATGCAGTGATGGTGCAGGCATGGGGCTACTTTAGACCCCGTGTGATAACGTCCTCAGAATCATCTGCCATACAAGGCAACCTAGCTGTCCATGGAATAGATTTTCAGGGATGATGGAAATTTAAAACTGCATCTTCTCACCACATAATTTTTTTTTTCTTTAAGCATTAAGATCTCAAAAATATTCCTCTCCAATTGGATCCCTGTAAAATGGAACTGCAAACTGAGTAAAGGCATTTCATGATATCAGTAATGGTTGTTGTTGTTCACTGCCTTCGTGTCGATCTCAACCCATGGCCACCCTGCTGATGAGACATCTCCACAACCCTCTGTTCACTGCTCTACCCAGCTCCTACAAACTCATACTCATGATTTTTTTAATACAGTCCATCCATCCAGCATGTGGCCTCCTGCTCTTTCTACTCCCCTCCAGCTTTCCCAGCATTATTGTTTTTTTCAAATGATTCATGTCTTTTTATGATGTGCCCAAAGTATGTCAGCCAAAGGGGGGTTGCAGACTGCTAGAAATAGTGCAAATTCAGTCCACTTTTAGGGTTAGGGTTAGGGAATCATGGGAACTGTATTTTATTGTGACACCAGAGCTCTCTGACAGAGAAGGCTCAATATCTCAGGGGGAAAAAACAATTCCCATGATTCTGTAGCACTAACCCTAACCCTAAAAGTGGACTCAATTTGCATTATTTCTGGCAGTCTGCAACCCCTCTAAGTTTTGTCATCTTGGCTTCCAGGGAAATTTCTGACTTGATTTGCTCTAAGAACCATTTATTTGTCTTCTTGGCTATCCATGGAATCCTCAGCACTCTTCTCCAGCACCACATCTTGAATGAATTGATTTTCTTGCCATCATCTTTCTTAACTGTCCAGCTCTCACATCATACATGGTAACAGGGAATACAATAGCTTATATGATTCTAACTTTTGTGCTGAGTTGTATATCTTTGCATTTTAGAATCTTTTCTAGTTCTTTCATAGCTGCCCTCCCCATTCTTAATCTTCTGATTTCCTGGGTGTAGTCCCCACTCCTATCAATGTCTGAGCCAGATATGAGAACTCTTTTACAATTTCTATTTCCTCATTGTTTAGTAGGTTCTCTGTGGTCATTATTTTTGTTTTCTTTATATTCAACAGCAAGCCTGCCTTGCACTTTCTTCTTTGATCTTCCTTAGTAGTTGTTTGAGGTCTGCGAGGTTTTCTGCTAGTACTATAGTGTCATCTGCATATCTTTGATTGTTGATATTCCTTCCTCCTATTTTCACTCCTCCTTCTTATCTGTCCAAGCCTGTCTTACAATATGTTCTGCATACAAGTTGAACAGATAGCATGAAAAGATATAGCCTTGTCTGACTTCTTTGCCAATTGGGAACTCTTCTGTTTCTCCATGTTCTGTTCTGACAGTAGCCTCTTGTCCTGAGTAAAGATTCCTCATCAGGACTATCAGATGTGTTGGCACTCCCATGTCTTTTACAGCATTCCATAGCCTTTTGTGATCTATGCAGTCAAACACTTTGCTATAGTCTATAAAGCACATGCTGATTTTCTTTTGTATCATTAATACATATTGTAAAATGTGGCCAGAATCCTGAGTTTCAAATATTTAACCACCATAGTTAGTGGCTATGCAATAAATTCCATTCCATTCCAATCCAAACCCAACCCAATCCCCATTTGTTAGGAAGCAGCCACTGCATCTGACAGACTCTGTTACCCTGTCACACAGGAAGCAGCTGACTAATGTTCCCCCCTCCTCCCATGAATCATCTGCAGTGTGATAGGCAGAAGTGGGGTCTCTGTCTCCATTCCTCTTTGCACTGCAGATCACTCACACAAGACGGAGTGGGAAAGTCCCACTGTCACCTGCTTCCTTACAAACACAATGGCTGCTTTCTGTTAAGTGGGGACTGGAGTACCTTCATGGTCCCTACATCTTCCCTAAACTAGGAAGTAAGACCAGAGGTGCACTAGGGGGATGCAGACTGCACCAGATGACACCCTAAAAGTGATGTGACACCATTGTCCCTCAAACACCTACCTTTTAGCAGAAACAGGCTGTGGCATTCATCTGCTTCCCTTTAAAATGCTTTAAGAGATTATGGGAGTGAGGTGAAGCTCAGTAGGAGGAGAAAGGAGTGGCCCCAGAATTTTTAAAATTAATATTTCAAATTTTAAAATTTTAAATGTTTAATTTTTAATTTTTAAAATTCTTTTAATTTTTTCTTTAAAAACATCGCATTTTAACAAAATCTTCACTATGTATATGTAAATAAATTCAGGTTGTGCATATGATATTGTAATTTGAAGGTATAATTTTAATTTTGCTAGTTGTTTATGTCACAACTATTAGCAGTATATTCAGTGATATATGGGAATTACGATTTATGATTAACATTAGTGCAAAACAGCATTACTAATGACTCTGTATGGTGTGAAATGGAAGGAGGTTGGGGGGATGATACCAACCCTAGGGATGCCACTGAGTAAGACTACTACACAGTTATGATACTACACAGTTACAAATTCATGACTCCAGATGATGCATTTGTAACTTCCTAACATGATTCTCTCCTGTATTTTCTGTTGTTTTTTTTATTTTAAAAAAAAGAAATTATATAGTAAAAGGCTCTAGCTTGATAGAACAAATTATTTGCATGCAAAATATGCCAGGTTCATTCTAGAGAAAGTGCCACCAGTCAGTGGAGATGGTATTGAACTAGAAAGACAAACTTGGTGTAAGGCAGATTCCAGTATTCCCATTTATCCTATTTTGATAGCATGTTTGAGTTAGTAAGTACATCCAGACCTTTGTGAAATGTGAAAAACGATTAATTATTTAGCTTTGATCCACCCATGGTTCTGGGAGTGTGGATAAAGTGAATATGTGAATAATGAATTCTTCCAGCATCTCCATGTAGAATCTATTCTCACTATCCTGCTCCTGAGAAATCTAGCCTCTCTTATTAAAATTCACAGTTCCATGGATTTTTCACTTAAATGGAACCACAGCTAGTCACTGGGATTTAGGTAAAATGCTACAGCAAAAGCATGTTATTAATCTTTCTCGAATTTCCTCAGTCTTCTTGATGTTTTTTTTTTTCTCCCAGATCTCTTGTTTAAGAAAAATTCCAAACTGAACTTCATTTTTTTCCAGTCTGTTGACACCTCTTTTGGACATATGGCAAGTGCCAAATATTTCTACAATGTAGACAGAACAATGATGCCCTCCTAAAGTAAATGTGAGGTACCACTTTCCCACAAGAGACAGCTATTTTCCCCTCTTCTCTCTTTTCTCCGTTAGACCATATATTTGATTATGTATAAATATTTATAGATAAAGCTTCTTTTATAAAGACTATGGAGATCATCACATTACTTTTAAAGCACCTTATCTCAATGGGATAAAGGCACATTTAATTTTAAACCCAGGTGTTATCACACTTGCTGGTGGGCAGGTGAATGCAACCTGAATCTCAGCTGCGCTTATCCAACAGCTTTTCAAAAATGGGATTTTGCCATTTTTGGGATCCAGGCTGCATATGGGTTGCATTTGCCTGGCCACCGGCGAGTGCAATAACACCCAGTTTAAAAATTAAATGCATCTTTGGGCCTAAGCAGACTGCCAGAAATAGTACACATTAAATTGAGGCACTGCCCTGGCTCAGTGCTAGGGAATCATAGGAACTGTAATTTATTGTGGCACCAGAGCTCTCTGACAGAGAAGGCTCAATGTCCCAGAAAAAAATACAATTCCCATGATTCCCTAGCACTGAGCCAGGGCAGTGCCTCAATTTAATGTGCACTATTTCTGGCAGTCTGCTTAGGCCTTTTATCTCACCAGGGATAAGGTGCTTTAAAAGCAATGTGATAATCTCCTATGTTTCTTTTCTTTTTTTCCACTAGACTCTGTAGGTAGGTGGCTATGCAACGACCTGTTCAGCTTCTAATTTGCTAATTGTTTACATTGCTTGAGAGATCCAATACTATCTTTCACATTTTGCAACATGATTGCTAAAGACAAATATTTAAAGCTTATTTAAAATAAAAATCAGAAAAGTCACTCTGTAATCACTATAACTCTTTCCTCTGTTTCTCATATGTTCACTGATCCTTTCAGGCTTCTAATTATATCTCAACATCCTGTTCCTGCCATACCACTGTTTCATACATGACCCATCTGGGCATTAGCTATCCACACAAATCTACTTTTTAATGCTTCCTTTCCACTGCCCAGCTTCTTCTCTGACTTCCCTAGTAACAGCATCCCTTTCTGAACTACACTTCCTGCTATGGCAGGGAGATGGACTAGATGACCTTTGGAATCTGCTAATTCTACAGTGATATTTGTCATGCTATGTAGACCATGTTATCAGTGAGCCCACTTCTCTGCTGCTTTAGAAAGCAACATTTTGTTTGTTCTTCCTTTTTAAAAAATCATGCATGCAATATTGAATAAATCACTCTGAGCCTTTGGCAGTGAGAACTTATTGAGATGAAGCAATAGTCTGTTCTATGTGGATACATGTCTGTCTCTGAGTGATACTACTCTGTATCCCCTAGTGGCTCTATAGTGCTCCTGGAAAATCTCCTGCACCCACTTTAGTGGGTTTATGTATACATCCCATTGTATGTAAAAAGCTCATTTTCTACATTCTTTAATGTCTTATCTCCTTTTCTTGTGTTTCCAACCCCTGAGATTGGTGGAGAATAAGCTACTTAGTGCCACTCAACAAGGCCACATTAGGAAACATTAGGAAAACAGTAAAGCTGGATCAAGTCTGAGCAGGCAGTGTCCATTCTGAAATAGGATTTGCAAAAGCCAAAGTTAAACAATCTATAAGCAAAAGCCAGCAGAGATTTTAAAAGAATCAGATAAGGAGAAGCACAAGCTACAAGTACAACCCAAGATCATTCATGCCAAAGTAATAATGAACAACTCAGGCCTGAAACAGACAGGTGAAAAAAAAGTGGATTCTGGCTGCTTTGGGGGTATACATCATCTAAACACCATACTCCCAAAGCATCCAGAAGCCGCTTTATTTGGCCCATCTGTTTCAGGCCTGAGTTGTTCATTACTACTTTGGCATAAATGATCTTGGGTTGTACTTATTGTAGCTTGTGCTTTGTGTTGTAGCCTGTGCTTTGGAAGCATGGCATTTAGATTATGCAGGCCCTCAAAGCAACTGGAAGCCATGCTGAGGCCATGCCAAGCCAGAAAAAGCCAGTCCTTTTAGGATTCTAAGGGGGGATGCAGACCAGAGCATTTGGAGCGCCCTGGTCCGGAGCGCTGCGGGGCTATGGCAGCCACACCGCGGCGCTCCTGGAGCGACCCTGAAAGGAGCGCCAAATTGGCGCTCCTTTCATAAGTCAGAAAAAGTGCGCCCTAAAAGCGGCGGGCGCACTTTCTCTGACTTATCCTCCGCAGCGCGTCCGGTTGCTGTGGAGGGAGGTCACTCTGAACGCGCCGGCCGTCCGGTGGCCTGGAAGCGCTCAGGGCGACCTCAGGAAGAGGAAGGAGCGCCGCATGTGCGGTGGCTCCTCCTCTTCCGGGCCTCCAAGACGACTGTTTTAGTCTTCTGCTTAGGCCCTAAGACTGTTTCCCAAGAATTACATCCATCTGAAAGCCTTTCTAGAAAAGAAAGAAGGGGGGGGGACTCTGAAAGCCCCAGGTTTTGTTCCTGAATAAACCAATTTTAGTTTGGAGATCTGTACAACATTTTTCCCTATCCCAAAGTTTGCTTTTCCACTAGACTCTGTAGGTAGGGAACTCCCAGCATTATCAAGACTTTTCACTCCCACTTCCCAGGTCATCTTAAATTAATCCAGTATTTCCAAAAATGAAATCTACCTTACCATGGTTGTCTGTTTGCATTATACCAGAACTAATTAAGATGACCACCTGCAAAAAACACAGCTATTGTTTCCAGGACTCAGGTTCAACTGAGATCAAACAAATGAAAGAGGAATGCTAGCAATAAAAGAAAAATATCCTAATGTTAAAGCATTTCAACACTTTGACTATAACGCCTGAAAAATAATTTTAAAAGGCTCAGTGGAAATTGGTGAAAGTCAGTTTCTGAAATGATGCCTGAATCCAGATGTGATACATGATCAGTGGGAAGGGGAGGAGGAAGACCTCAAAGAAGGGAGAGTGGAGAAAACCCAGGATATTTCAAGAAAGAATTTGCATGCAAAACCATGAATGTGCAGGTAACATGAAAACAAAAAACGGGAAATTCTTGATACATCCAGAGACTTTTTTCCTTTCTGGAGAAACCCTGAATTGGATTATCTAAGGAACTTAGGACAACAGTGCTAGCTTTAGTTTTGTTTTTTAGTTTTGGGTTTATTTGTTATTGTCTGTTGATGCTGTTCTATTAATTTGTGTGGTCTTGATTATTGAGCCATCACTTTGGTCTACATTTATAGGAAATATAAATATATGAAGGAACAAATTACTGAATGTGTGGTGGATATTTATATGTATCTAGAAGCTCTTCTAACCAATGTCACCAATGCAAAGACCAATTCCGAGAAACAGAATATAAGAACAAAAAGGGAAGAATGAGAGACTTCTATCAAAAAATAAAAATAAAAAAAATCCAAGAAATTAAAGGCAAGTTCAAACTGAGGGCAGGGATGCTCTATGGAGAAAAAAAGAACATAATACAGGAACAAGAATAAATAAAAAGATACTGGAGGCAATACACAGAAGAGTTATACAAAAGAGATGACGGAATGAATGATATTTGGAATGAGGAGCCATATGAAGATGAACCCCAAATTCTAAGAAGTGAAGTGGAATGGGAAAAAATAAATCACTGGGAACAGATGATATCCCAATTGATCTGCTACAGTGCCTACAAAAAGATGCAACTTTAGTGCTAACTGAAATATGCCAACAAATATGGAAAACAAAGCAGTGGCCAAAAGACTAGAAACACTCAATATACATACCAATCCACAAGAAAGGAGATATAAAAGACAGCAGTAGCTATAGGACAATAGCACTAATCTCACATGCAAGCAAAATAATGCTCAAAATTCTGCAGCATAGACTCCAAGCATACATGGAGAGAGAAATTCCAGAGGTGCAAGCAGGATTCAGAAAAGGAAGGGGCACTAGGGACCACATTACAAACATACAATGGCTAGTGGAGCACACCAAAGAATTAAAAAAAAAAAGAATCAGCATGTGTTTAATAGACATAGCATTTAGTATAGTATAGATCATGAAAAACTACGGAAAGAACTCAAAGACTTGGGGGTGCCACTACATCTGATAGTCCTGATGAGGAATCTGTACCAAGGACAAGAGGCCACCATCAGAACAGAATTCAGGGAAACAGAGTGGTTCCCAATAAGCAAAGGGGTCATGCAATGCTGCATCCTATGACCCTACTTGTTTAACTTATATGCTGAAAACATCATAAGAAAAACAGAATTAGAAACAGAAAAAGGATAAGTTAAGATAGGAGGAAGAAACATTAACAACCTAAAATATGTGGACAACACCATAGTATTAGCAGAAGACTCAGGAATTGGAACAGTTAATAAGGAAGGTCAAAGATGAACGTGCAAAGGCAGGTTTGATGCTGAAGATAAAGAAAACAAAAATAATGACCACAGAAGAAATATATAAATTCAATCTTGACAATGAACAAATTGAAATAGTTAAAGAATTCCCATATCTAGGATCAAACATTGACCAGAATGGAGGGAGACTGCAGTCAAGAAATAAGACGACTAGGAATGGGAAGGGCAGATATGAAAGAACTGGAAAAGATACTGAAGAGCAAAGACATACAACTGAATCACAGATGCGAGAGCTGGACAGTGAAGGAAGCAGAAAAAAAGATAATCAACTCATTTGAAATGTGGTGCTGGAGAAGAGTACTTAGGATACCATGGACAGCCAAGAAGACAAACAAATGGGTTATTGAACAGATCAGACCAAGGCTCTCCTTGGAAGCAAAGATGATCAAGTTGAGACTATTGTACTTTGGCCACATGATGAGAAAGCACAGATCACTAGAAAAAAACAATAATGCTAGGAAAGGTAGAGGGTAAAATAAAGAGAGGAAGACCAAAGACCAGAGGGATAGAGTTGGTCAGGGGAGTTATGGGCAAGGGCTTGCAGGATTTGGGCAAGGCAGTGGAAGATAGGGATTCTTGGAGATCTTTCATCCACAGGGTCTCTATGAGTCAGAACCAACTCAAGGGCAGCTAACAACAACAAGAAGCTCTTCAACCCATAGAGAACCACTGCACTAGGGTAATGATAACATGAATTTTCTTTTCTAAAATCTAAGTGTACTGAGCAATTAACTGCAACTACATCTACAAGTGTTTTTTTTAATGATTTTATCCCTAAAGAGGCAAATTTCAGGGTAAAATTTGATTCATTTCATGGCTGTGATGGAGCATCATTATGCAGATTACACAGGTATTGAAAACAGTAATACAGTATGACAACAGTCCTTTTAAGTCAGCATAAAATATGATCCTTCCAACCTGGGCAATGAGATGTGAAACTAACAAAGTGCTCCCAAAGACATAGATTGTATGCATCACCTTAACAAATGCATCTGTTTGTATCTAGAATGTAACACTTTCTTCTGTGATATCTTTACTTATGTACACCTTTGAAAGAGAGAAAATTTGCTTATTTTTTATCACTAGCTCATGTTCTGTTACATTGCAATTTGATCCAAGATGTGCTTAGATTTGCCAATATTGCAGAAAGAATAAATATCCCCCCTTTATGACACAGTTTCATTTCCAAGCAAAAATTCTCTACATTTTTGCTATACACCAAGAAAGCTTTTCCCACCTGTTACCTAATCCACATGATAAAAGCCCCTTTATAACCTTGACAAAAGTATGCATATAACAGCATGTTTAAAGGGTGGGTAGGTTTTGTAATTCAAAAGGAGAGAAAATAATAATTAAATTTAACAAGCACAAATTTCCTATTGTGGCTAGTGTAATTATATGGGCAGTTTGTTTTATTCCATGCTTCCCTTTATAGAGTACAACCTCACTTATTACATGCATATGAATATCTCTTTAGTGGCTGCTTTGGCATTTAATATTTCCTCTAACACCTGTCTGCTGCTTTGGAAAAACAAGATCAATTTATTGTTTTTAATGACATATGCATTCCTGCTGTAAGTTTAGGATACAGCAAAAGTCCTGGGCAGAAACCAAATGGGTGTGTGCAGATGCTGGAGAGTAATAGTGATAAAAAAGTAATGTTTATTCAGATAGTATTGTACCTTTACAATGCCTTGTAGTGTTCATTTTTTATACAGGGTCAAACTGCATTGTACTGTGAAGAGATCATTTGGTGATTGTGTTGATGCCCTTGCTGATCTGTGGAATGAGGAGATGACCTGAGAAATTGACATAATCATTCCTGTGTCCTTCGCTTGGCTACAGAGCAGAGGGTCCTTGGTTCTTTGAGTAGCTCAGAGCACTGAAGTGCTTGACTAGAGTGACTTGGGGAAAGACTCGAGATGAATAATTAGACACAGGTTAGGTTCATTTTAGAGTCTACTCTGCAGGAGTCTGGGCAGGAAAAAAGCTTATTTTTGGCTCTTTCTTGCATCAACCTAATCTCATCCAGTTGTTTTAAGTAGTCAAGTATCTGTTGTAATCTGGATCTAGGGGAATGAGGACAAGCCCTCAAAAACCCTCTGTGATAAGTGTACAAAACAGTTTGTAGAGAAAATCATTCAGCTCTAATTTGGCTCCACTCTGAGGGTAGATTCCAACAAGTAAGGCACATACTTATACACCACTGAAGAATTGATTCAGTCTTTCCAACCTTATGATGCGGAGAAGTGAGGCTAGGTAACTGTCTCTATTGTTTGTTTTTAGTCCCAGATCTGTCTTTTATACCAGCTGAGTGATTATGCTAATGAAGTTGGCTCTACATTATGATGTCCTTGAAAAGTGTTCAGAACTTGCAAGTAATATAAAAAGTAGTGGGCCAACTGTTGTTATAGTGTCCTCTTCAGACACCACATATCACTGATCTTATACTAGCTACACTGGTTTCTAAAATCATTTCTAGGTGCCAGTTTTGACATATAAAGCTTTGAACAACTTGTGGCCAGGATATTGGAAGGACCAGCTGTAGTGAGCTGGGATTCTGCCACCTGGCAGATGAGTTTTAGAGTCCTTGTTACCATCATAGCCAAATGCTGACAGCTGTCCAGTGGCATGAAAGAGCTAACTTGTATTAATGAACTTGGATACTTTTGGATTTTTTTTCTGCTCGAAGCTGGGAAAAGATACAAAGGAGGAGAATCAGCTGTGTGAGTTAATTTTTCTCTGTTGCTAACATGCTTGTACAATTCTCATTGCTATGGAGAGGGGGGAATGGGTCGCACTTGTGTATTTTGATCTTCTTTGTTTGCTTATACACTATATAACCCTTGGGAGACTATCTTTCATCACCCTTGCCAGTGGGGAGGGCATGTAGCCCAACCCAAGGACTCCTCGTATATCCAGTGATAGGAATTTGATTTGATTGGCCTAGGGATATGTCTAGGTAGAATTTGCTTTGGGGCTCATTTCTACAATTGGCTATGTGGGGATTCTGGATCCTGTCAGTGAAAGGACTGGAATACTTCTCTGTTGCATCCTTTACCACCAATTAAGCATATGCTATAGCAGTGGCATCACTAGGGTTGGTGTCATCTGGTGCATTAACTCATGGTGTCATGCACACATCCCATTGGCCTCCTCCTATTTCATAGAGAAATACTGGGGGTGATCCCATGGACAGGAATACTAAAAGAGAAGGGAGTTCAAGACGGATGGGAGTTTCTCAAAAGGGAGATACTGAAGGCACAATTTCAAACCGTGCCAACGAGGAGGAAAAATGGGAGGTGTCTCAGGAAACCAGGATGGATGACTAAGGAACTTGCAACTGAACTATGTTTTAAACGGAACATGTATAAGAAATGGAAAAATGGGGAAATCACCAAAGACGAATTCAAACAAATAGCTAGCACATGTAGGGGTAAAGTCAGAAAAGCTAAAGCGCAGAATGAAATCAGGCTTGCTAGAGAGGTTAAGAACAATAAAAAGGGCTTTTGGGGGTATGTCAGCAGCAAAAGGAAAAAGAAGGAAATGGTAGGGCCACTGTGTGGAGAAGATGGCAAAAAATTAACAGGGGACAGAGAAAAGGCAGAATTACTCAACACCTTCTTTGCTTCAGTCTTCTCAGAAAAGGCAAAGGGTGATCAACCTAAGTATAATGGAGCAGAGGACAGAATAGGAGAATTTCAGCACAGAATAAGTAAAGAGATAGTACAGAAACATCTGGTTAATCTAAATGAATATAAGTCTCCAGGACCAGATGAATTGCATCCAAGGGTATTAAAAGAACTGGCAAATGTAATATCGGAACCATTGGCAATAATCTTTGAGAATTCCTGGAAAACAGGAGAGGTCCCAGCGGACTGGAGGAGGGCAAATGTTGTCCCCATCTTCAAAAAGGGGAAAAAAGAGGATCCCAACAATTATCGTCCAGTTAGTCTGACATCAATACCCGGAAAGATTCTGGAGCAGATCATTAAACAGAGAGTCTGTGAACATCTGGAAGATAATTTCATAATCACAAAAAGTCAACATGGGTTTCAGAGAAACAGGTCATGCCAGACAAATCTGATCTCTTTTTTTGATAAAATTACCAGCTTGGTAGATGAAGAGAATGTTGTGGATATAGTATATCTTGATTTCAGTAAGGCCTTTGACAAGGTTCCCCATGACATTCTTGCAAGCAAGTTGGTAAAATGTGGGCTAGACAAAGTAACTGTTACATGGATTTGTAATTGGTTGACTGGTCGAACGCAAAGGGTGCTCAACAATGGCTCCTTTTCAACTTGGAAAGAAGTGACCAGTGGGGTGCCACAGGGCTCTGTCCTGGGTCCAGTGCTATTCAATATCTTTATTAATGACTTGGATAACGGTATTGGGGGCATAGTTATCAAATTTGCAGACGATACCAAATTAGGAGGAGTAGCTAATACCCCAGAGGACAAGATCAAAATTCAAAATGACTTGAACAGACTAGAAAGTTGGGCCAAAGCTAACAAAATGAAATTCAACACGGAGAAATGTAAGGTACTGCACTTAGGGTGGAAAAACGAAAAGTACAGATATACAATGGGGGACACCTGGCTGAATGAGACTACGTGTGAAAGGGATTTAGGAATCCAGGTGGACCATAAGTTGAACATGAGTCAACAGTGCGATGCAGCAGCTAAAAAGGCCAATGCAATTTTAGGCTGCATCAGTAGAAGTATAGTGTCTAGATCAAGAGAAGTAATAGTGCCACTGCTTTGGTCAGGCCTCACCTGGAATACTGTGTCCAGTTCTGGGCACCACAATTCAAAAAGGATGTGGAGAAACTGGAGCATGTCCAAAGGAGGGCAACTAAAATGGTGAAGGGTCTGGAAACCAAGCCCTATGAGGAACGACTTAGGGAGCTGGGGATGTTTAGCCTGGAGAAGAGAAGGCTGAGAGGTGATATGATAGCCATGTTTAAATATTTGAAGGGATGTCATATCGAGGAGGGAACAAGCTTGTTTTCTGCTGCTCCAGAGACTAGGACCCGAAACAATGGATGCAAGCTGCAAGAAAAGAGATTCCACCTCAATATTAGGAGGAACTTCCTGACAGTAAGGGCGGTTCGACAGTGGAATACACTCCCTCGGAGTGTAGTGGAGTCTCCTTCCTTGGAGGTCTTTAAGCAGAGGCTGGATGGCCATCTGTCAGGGATGCTTTGATTGGGAGTTCCTGCATGGCAGGGGGTTGGACTGGATGGCCCTTGTGGTCTCTTCCAACTCTATGATTCTATGATTCTATGATTCTATGTCATACGGAATCCTTAGTAATGCTTTTTAGCACAAATGTTATTCGTAAATCATAATTCCCATATACCATTGAATATAATGCTAATAGTTGTGATATAAACAACTAGAAAAAATAAAATTATACCTTCAAATTACAGTCTCATATGCACAACCTAAATGTATTTACATATATACAGTGAAGATTCGGTTAAAATGTGATGTTTTGGAAGAAACTTTAAAAATAATTAATTTTTTTAAAAAAATTCAAAAACTTTAATTTAAATTAAATTTATTTAATTTAAAAATTTTGAATTTTTATTTTTTTAAAAAATTCTTGGGCCTTTCTGTCCTCCTCCTACTGAGCTTCATCCCACTCCAAATGTCTCTTAAAGCATTTTAAAGGGAAGAAGGTGAATGCCAGAGCCCACTGCTGCCGAAAGGTAGATGTTTGAAGAGCAGTGGTGTCACCATCCTTTAGGGTATCACCTAGTGCGATCCACACACCCCACACACGCTAATGATGCAAGTGTGCTATAGCAGTAACATGTGTCAGTGTTCAGCAACAAAAGACCTTTGGAGGGGCCTGGAACTACACTCTTTTTTGGAACAAGACACCACCTCCTTCCATATCAACCTGCTTGTGATTTTAAGATACTCAGAGAGGGTGCTGTTACATGACCTATCATACTGGAAGGACTGTTGTGGAAATTCCTCCCAAAGAATAGATTGATTCCACCCTTTTAAACTTCTGGTGGGCAGCCAAGGTTACAATGTTTTAAACAGGCAATAGTTCTTACAACAAGAGTTGGTCCTGGTTTTAATTTAAAAATGTGTTAGCTTGTTTTTAATTAATATTTTAATGGATTTTTTTCTGTCATATTGGGAGCTCTGCATCCCTTGCCATCATGATCATATTGTGGCTGGTGCAGAGCACAGCTAGCAGTGGAAAAATACCCATTTATGTTCCTATAACTAGACATGCAGCTATGATGCCATTCTCCAGGACCCTTGCAGGACTGTGAAGAGGTCCTGGAGGATGTTTCACAGTGTCCCCATAGCATAGTTCCACCTGATAGAACTTTATACTATGTCTCAGTGAAGCAGGACCATGGCCAAAAAAACCCCCAATAAATAAAATGAGTCCAAAGGACTTAATAATGATTAAGACTCCAGTAAGGTTGGGTAAAGAGAGCAAGGCTCTGACACCTTGTTTCTGTTTTGTTCCCAGTCTGGATCCAGCAACCCACACTGGCAAATTTTAGTACAGATGGACCTCCATATCCATGGATTCTGCATCCATGAATTCAACCATCCATGGCTTGAAAATATTCCAGGAAAAAACATCCAAAAAGCAAAACTTGATTTTGCCATTTTATATAAGGAATGCCATTTTATTATGCCATTATATACAATGGGACTTGAGCATCCACTGATTTTGATATCCCCAATGGGTCCTAGAACCAAACCCCAGCAGATACTAAGAGCCCCATTGTACCAAAAAGTTATCCATTGAAAGAAACATTAAAAAGCAATCTGAAAGCTTTAGCAGCAGTCAGGCAATGCAGTATAATTTTTTTGAGTCTGTTGTTGTCCAACTTTTTTCTTACCTGGTCAGGTTGATTATCAAGTAGTACCCTGCTCTGGGAACACATACTGAAACTCTTTCCATGTAGTATCTCTGAAATTTCAAAATAGACATAAGTCCTGCTATGAGATACCAAATTAATGAATTCTGGATAAATTATATTTTATTTTAGTTCCAAACTGGTCATAGTCTTATTTTGCATTCTCTAAAGACAATATGGTATGAAGGTTTGGCAGAATCCAACCATTTTAAATTAAGATTTTAAAAAACTGGAGGAGGGGGAAGCACAGAACATGTTTAATAAGCATAAATTATCACTAACTGGTGGGAATCAAAGTGAGGGAGGATGGAAGGGGCTCTCAGTGGATAACTGGCTGGAGGAACAAGTCTCAGTGTAGTGTGTTCTTGCAGGTCCCAAATAATGCCATTGCATTTCTGATATCCATTTCTGTTCTGTCTGTCTGTTCTGGAGGAGGAAAACTCACTTTAGAAAAATAATGTTCAACAGTGCTCAGGAAGATGCATTTGTGTACCTCCATGCATTCCCATTTATTTTCTGCATACTCCAATGGAATCAGATTTGGAAGGTATCAAATGGAAGAGAAAGGCTGTGGCAATTAAAATGTCTTTGTGTGAATGCTTCTTTTAAATGAATGTTATTTGTTTCTGTTGTTCTTGTGTGCCTTCAGGCCATTTCCAACTTATGGCGACTCTAAGATGAGCTTATTATGGAAGTTTTCTTATCATTATCTAATAATTTACTATCTCTAGCATGACCCAGTTCTTTAGCTGTTTGCTATATACTTCGGTGTTTCCTATCAAAGCCAGAGAAAATGCAAAATAACTCTGACAACTGCAAGACTGGCAGGTCAGCAGTTAAAGTCTGCTGCTTGGACCTCTGCCGTACTAGTGATTTCTTCATGACTGAGGCCCTGAGTCAGCATATTTGTACTGGGTACAGAGGGAGAGGTCCTGGGTTTTTCCTGGTTTATTATCTGTTTTGACTATCTCTGTTGTTATAATCTGCCTGCCTGTTTAGTGGAATGTTTTTAATAGCTACTGCCTGTCAGCCTAACAGAGGAGGTGGAGTTGCAGTGGTCTATCCTGATTCCATCCTCCTGACCAGATGCTTCCTTGCAGTCTACATTGAGTGTGTATACCTAAAAGTGGGTAGCCGTGACAGAATAGGGATTCTGTTGGTGTACCACCCACCCCGCTGTTCAACAGTCTCCATTCCTGAGCTAGCCAGGGTAGTCTCGGGATTGGTGTTGGAGTCTCCTCATCTGGTAGTACTGGGGGACTTCAACATCCATGCTGAGACTACCCTTGCAGGAGTGGCTCAAGACTTCATGGCCTCCATGACAACCATGGGTTTGTCCCAAGTGGTATCTGGCCCTACTCATGCTGCTGGGCACACTCTGAACCTTTTTTTTTTTTAAATAATTTATTTATTTTTTATATACAAAGTTCAATCATACACATATATTCTACAAAAACAAAACAAAACATAAAACCACCAACATATATAACACCTAACACGTAACATATATACTAATACACAACCTATACACTAACTCTCTAACTCCCCTCCCATAATAAATCCAAACCCAAACATACTACAAAAACAAAACACAAAACATGGCAACAAACAAACAAACCAAAAAGGCAAATATGTCTTTTAAGCATAGCATTAAATTTCCATGACACTTTCTTTGTCTTCCAAATGAATATTTGCTTAATTAATGAAAATTCCTTGATCCCCTAATCAAAATATAAATTCCCTAAAAATTTCTCTTAATAATTAACTCAGCGAGACTTTACTTATATAATTTTTTATATATTCTTATTCTTCATCCTTTATTTCTTTATCACAATATTCTTTAAACCTTATCCATTCCTTGTTAACCTCATCTTCTGTTCTGTCATTTAAAAGACCTGTTAGAATATCTGCTTCCATTGCTTCCCATACCTTATTTATCCATTCTGTATTAGATGGTGTTGTAGGTTGTTTCCAAACCTTGGCATATAAGATTCTGGCTGCGGTCACCATGTATAATAACAAGCGCTTATTTTGCTTCACCAGTTCTTTCTCTAATGACCCTGTCATATTTAGTAAAAAGAAAGTTGGCTCCAAAGGTATCTCACCTTTAAATATATTCTCCATAGAATCTTTTATCCTTGTCCAATAGTTTTTTGCTTCCCCTCATTTCCACCAAAGATGGTAAAAGTTTGCTCCAGTCTTACCACATTTCCAACATGAGTTTTTTATTGTTTTGTATAGATTGTTTAACTTTGCCGGTGATAAGTACCATCTAAATGCCATCTTTATATGATTCTCTTTATAATCTTGGCATTTAGTGAAACTATTCGTATCCTTCCACGCCTTTTCCCAGTTTTCTAAATCAATAGGGCTCCCCACATCCTGGGCCCATCAAATCATGGAATGTTTAATCGTCTCATTTCCAAGTCTCTATTCTTAAGTACTTTATAATACTTCAATATATGTCCTTTCTTTTTATCCAAAAATATTTCATCTATCTCATTTTGTACATTTGAAATTCCTTTATTTTTCTTATCTATCCTATATCTTTCTCTTAGCTGGCTATATAAGAACCAGTCATCTTGTATTGGACCTTTCAACTCTTCCCGTCTCTTAATAGATATTTCTATTCCTCCATTCCAGTTAATTAAATCTTTATATTTTATCCACGGGATTCCTTCCCTCTTAGATCTTCTACAAAAGGCCTCTTGCGAGGATACCCAACTTGGTATTTCAGTATAAAATTGTTTCTTAATTTGGGTCCACGTTTTCCATAATGCCTTTCTCACAAAATGATGTAAAAAATCCTTATTATCCTTCTGTTTATCATATATCATATATGCATGGAAACCATATCTCATATTGGAGCTTTCCAGTTCCAGTAATCTTTCATTTTTTAAATTCACCCATTCCTCCAACCAATTTAGACATGCAGCCCTGTAATATAATTTAAGATTCGAGAGTGCACACCCTCCTTTAACTTTCTCTTCTGTTAATAGTTTCCAGCCTATTCTAGCCTTCTTACCCTCCCATAAAAACTTTACCAACTCTTTTTGCCAACCTTCCAAACATCTTTCATTGCTAAGTATTGGGATGTTTTGGAAAAGGTACATAATCTTTGGTATGGCAATCATCTTTATTGCCTCTATTCTTCCAAGGAATGAGAGTTGTTTCTTTGACCATTTAACTAAATCTTTCTGTATCATTTCCCAGCACCTCAGATAATTATTTTTAAATAAATCTATATTTCTTTTAGTAATCATAATTCCCAGATATTTTGCTTTTCCTACAATCTTAAATTTTAATAATTCTTCCAGTTCTTGTTCTTCTTTTAAATTCATATTTTTTGTTATAATCGCTGTCTTTTCTTTATTGATGTAAAACCCTGCTATATTTCCAAATTCTTCTATAACCTTTGTTAGTCTTATTATACTTTTATTTGGATCCTCCAAAAAAAATATAAGATCATTTGCAAACGCTTGTAACTTAAAAGAGTACTGTTTTATTTTTGTTCCCTTTATTTCTGTGTCCTCTCTTATTTTATTATTCAATATTTCCAATATCAATATAAATAATAATGGCGAGAGAAGACAACCCTGCCTTGTCCCTTTTTCGATCCTAATTTCCTCTGTTATTTCCTGATTAATAATTAATCGTGCAGTCTGATCCTTGTAAATTCCCTTTATCCACTTAATGAAGTTTTCTCCCATTTTCATCTGATTAAGTCTAGCAGAAAATCCCACTTCACCTTGTCAAAGGCTTTTTCCGCGTCAAGTAGAATTAATGCTATTTTTTTTCATTATGACACTCATAGTGTTCTATAATATTTAAGACCATCCTGATATTATTCTTTATGTGTCTCTTCGGCAGGAACCCATTTTGGTCCTCATGTATTATTTGGTTTAGTATCTCTTTTAATCTTGTTGCTATAATAGTCGTAAAGATTTTATAGTCTAAATTCGTCAAGGATATTGGCCTATATTTCTTCATTTCTAAACACTCTTCTTCCTCTTTTGGAATTAAAACAATCCAAGCCTCTTTCCAAGAGTCTGGCACTCCCAAATCTTTAATATCCTTGAACATTTCTCTCATCGGTTCTGCCAGAATATCCACCATCTTTTTCTAATACAACGCTGTCAGCCCATCTGGCCCAGGAGATTTTCCAGATTTCATTTTCCCAATTGCCTCTTTAATTTCCTCTATGGTTATTCATTGATTTAGCTTTTTTACCTGCTCTTCATCTGAACCTTGTTTTCTGTGCTGGATGGGGTAATAATAATCTTGGTGTGATGGAATTTTCCACAGTTCTGTTGTCATAGATCATTATCTGGTCAGGTTTAAACTCACTGGGACTTGGAACCTCTGCAGGGGTGGGGAACTGATTAGGATGGTCCACCCCAGGAGGCTGATGGATCCATATGGATTCCTGAAGGCTCTTGGGGAGTTTCCTGTCACCTCGGCAGGTGATTCTGTTGAAGCCCTGGCTGACCATTGGAATGGGGAAATGGTCTTGGCCATGAACACAATCACTCCTGAGCATCACCTTCTATGGAGTAGAGTCAAACCAGCTCTCTGGTTTTCCAGGGAGCTGCTGGTGATGGAGAGAGTGAGACAGATGTTGGCAGAAGACTCAAAGTAAATCTGACTGAACATGAGCTAGAACCTATTCCATGGCAGTGTGGGCAGCAAAGAAATTATTTTTTGCTGCCAGCATTGCATCTGCACAAAGTCATTCTGCAGAGCTGTTCCAAGTGGTCAGGGGTCTCTTACACACTCACTTTCAAGTAGAAAATGCAGACCACTCAGAGGCCCACTGTGAAGAATTTGCATGGCATTTTGCAAATAAAGTCACTTATATCTGCTCCAACTTGAATGCTAAAACTGGTAACAGTGCCAGTGAATGTAACCTTGGCACCTGTCTGTCCAGTGTTAATGGATACTTTTCAGCTTTTGCAGCCTGATGATGTGGATAGGATTATTGGAGATGTAAAAGCCATCACATGTGTCTTAGACCTATGTCCTTCTTGGCTTATTAAACAGGCCAGAGGGGGACTGACTAAGTGGGTAAAGGAGGCAAAGTTCTTGCCTAAAGGAGACAGTTTGTTTGAGGCCTTTGTTAAAAAAAGCCATCCCTGAACCCCACAATAATGAATAATTATTGGTGAGTGTCCAACCTACTATTTTTGGGTAAGGTTTTAGAATGTGTGGTAGTTTCCAAACTCCAGGGGTTTCTGGATGAAATGGATTATCTAGATTCATTCAATCTGGTTTCAGATGTGACTATGAAACAGAGACATCCATGGTCACCTTAGTGAATGACTTATGCAGGGAACTAGACAGGGGGAGTTTATCGCTGTCAGTTCTTCTGGGGTTTCAATACCATCGATCATGGTATTCTTCTGAACCACCTCTCTGGGATGGGACTTGGAGGTACTGTTTTATGGTCACTCCATTCTTTCCTGGAGGGACAAACCCAGAAGGTGGTGTTAGGGGACTCTTGCTTGATCCCCTGGCCATTGGCTTGTGGGGTCCCTTAAGGCTCTGTGTTGTTCCCTATGCTATGTAACATATACATGAAGCTGCAGGAAAAGGTCATCCAGAGTTTTGGGGTGCGGTGTCATCAATATGTCAATGACATCCAACTCTACTACTCCTTTCCACCCCAGTCCACGGAGGCTATTCTGGTCCTAAACCAGTGTCTGTCGTCAGTAATGGATTAGGTGAGGGCAAAAAAGTTGAAACTTAATCCAGATAAGACAGAGGTGCTCCTGGTCAGTTGGAAGGCAGATCAGGGAATAGGGATCCAGCCTGTTAGATGAGGTTACACTTCTCCTAAAGACACAGGTTTGCAGTTTGGGAGTACTCCTGGACTCAGGTTTAAACCTGGAGGCCCAGGTCTCTGCAGTGACCAGGAGTGCTTTTGCACATTTAAAACTTGTGTGCCAACTTCACCTATTCCTTGAGATGCCAGATCTGGCCCCAGTGGTACATGCCTTGGTTACATCCTGTTTGGACTACTGTAATGTGCTCTATTTGGGGCTGCCTTCGAAGAGTGTTTGGAAACTTCATTTAGTCAAAAGAACTGCAGCCAGGCTGCTAACAGGAGCAGGTTACAGAGATCATACAATGCCCCTGTTGAAACAGCTCCACTACTTGCCAGTTTGTTTTTGAGCATAATTCATAGTGCTGGTGATGACGTTTAAAGCCCTATATGGCTCAAGTCCAGGCTATTTAACAGACCGTATCACCATCTAAGAGCCAGCTTAGGCTTTGAGATCCTCAGGGGAGGCCCTTCTCTCCACCCCACCACCATCACAAGCATGGTTGGTGGGTACACGAGAGAGGGTCTTTTCCATAGCTGCCCTTAGACTCTGAAACTCCCTTCCCAGGGAGACTAGAATGGCCCCTTCCTTGATGGCCCTCCATTGACAGGTGAAAACCTTCCTTTCCAGACAGGTATTCAGAACAGAAAGCTTTTAAAGAATAGCCTGGGGTGCTATATTGTTTTATTTTTGTATGTTTTAATTGTATTTTTTTAATGTTGTAAGCCACCCTGAGTCCTAGTCCTGGGAGAAGGGTGGGATGATGAGGATGATGAGGATGATGATGATGATGAGGATGATGATGATGATGATAGCCCAAGCACCAAATGATGGAGTGAGTTCCCATCACTAGTCTCAGCCTCTGCCAACCTAGTAGTTCAAAATCATGTAAAAGTGCAAGTAGATAAATAGGTACCACTTCAGTGGGAGTGTAACAGTATTCCATGCAGTCATTCTGGCTGCATGCCCATGGGATTTTCTTTGACAACACTGGTTTCCTTGGCTTAGTAATGGAGATGAGCACTGCCCTTTACAGTTGGACACAACTAGACAAACCTGTCAAGGGAAAACCTTTACCTTTAACCAGTCATCTTACAGTGTCAAATGGGTGAGGATGCAGAAAATGACATTCACACAATGTCACTGAAAATTCAGTCACTAATTCATGAAACATATTTTGGTATAAGCAAACAGACTCCAAAATCAACAGAGGATAGAGGAAAATATTTTGACCACAACTCAAACAGCTGTTTGATGCAATGATGAACAAGATATGAATCATGTTAATGAAATGGTGGAGCAGGTACATTATCTTCAGATCCTAGCCCTGCTCTTTGGTTCAATCATGCATTCTTTCATTGTAGTCAACAGAAATTGTGTGAGCAGAAGTAAACTCTTGGGACTCTTCTGGCAGTTTAACAATTACAACAGAATAATGTACTGTCTGGAGAGATGTAGTGTCACTATCAGACAATATCTGTAGGTTATTTCATTTACCTTCTTTTTCATGACAAAGGTCTGCTAATACTTTGAATGTCTGGTTTTCATTAAAATATTGTCTAGAGCAAAACTTAAAATAAGATTACTATGGTAAGATGGAACCAGGTAGTATGAGTTGCTTTGCAGCTAAGAAGGGCACCTTTCTGTTCTAAGAAAAATATCTAAATGAAATCTTCCTTCTACTCTTGTCCATATTTCAATGTCTAACTTCTAGGGATAGAAATAATATTACTAATATTTTTCAAATTGTGAAAAAACATGTTTTTCAAATGTTGAGAAACCCTGATGACAAGACTCATGGATAGATGAAAATCTTTGAAGTTCAGGACCTTCTATGTACAAAATATGCACATGGTTGTTTAGTGCAGAGAACAGCATTTTCTGCACAGTATTTTTGGTGCAAAAAAGCAAAACAAACAGTTTCTTCTTTTTTAAAAAGAATGCTGGAATTGGGGGCTTATTCTGCACAAAACTCCCACATGGTTGTTTTGCACAGACAATAGCATCTTCTTTGCAGGAAACAGCATCTTCTGAAACATAGATCAAGAAATATTACAAGGGGGTATCGTAAAATAATAGTTATCACCCAGAAGTTATTATGGTCTATTGATGAAATTTTGTCAGTGTCATCACTTGTTCCTAACTGCACGATGTTGAGAAAATCACCTCATTGTGTCCTTTATTTTTGTAACATTTTGTGCCAGAAATAACTAAAGTGTAAGATAGAGAAGTACAAGGGGGTATTGTAAAGTAATAACTATCACCTGGAAGTTATTATGGTATATTGATGAAATTTTGTCAGTGTCATCATCACCAAGTGACTTCCCCCCCCCCCAAAAAAATTAAAAATCTGTTGTGGGGTCACCTATTTGACAACACAGATGACATAATTCATGAAGTAGAAGAGTGGTTTAAGGCACAGTCTGCAGACTTCTAGAATAATGGTATTCAGATGGCCAAGAAACGGTGGGAAAAATATGTAAATCTGGAAGGTGACTACATAGAGAGAAGTTAACAACTACTAATCAAAACAAACTTTCTGTCAAAAAGTTTAAAGCTGATAATTAAAACTTTATGATACCCCTCATATTTTCCTTGTAGAAAATATTATTTCCTGTGCAGAAACACTGGCCAGAATCCTGTTGGGGGCTTATATCTTCAAAAGTGGATTTTCATCTGTGGGAATTATAATTGGGCAGTTCCATAACATCCATATCCAGTAGAGGGCTGCCGTTACATTATAATGCGGCAGAGCCAGTAAGGTGATGGATGCACAATGGGACCAATGCTCAACAGAAGTGATGCACAACAGGATGCACATCTCATTGGTCCCAAAGTATATTGCATCAGTCCCATTGTGCATTGGGCACCAATGTGTAGTGGGTACTCTTGCTGGTGTTCTGTTATGCATATTTGCAATTCAGTAAACAGGTTTCTTAGTTCCTCCACTATGCAGCTAAGTATACATAAAGTTACACAATGTAACATATCATATAGGATTCTGGCTGCTGTATTTTGTATGAAACAACCACATGTAAATTTTGTGGAGAACAAATTGCAAATAGGCCTCCAAAACTGGACTGTTTCTGAAGTCTTCCTTCCTGCAGAAAAAAAAAATAGTAAAATATTATTCATTATTTCCTTCAAGAAGGAAATCAGTGAAAAATTGCATCTTATTATTTTTCTTCCCATCTGATACAGTTGTTTATTACTATAATGGCTATTAAATCAATGACAAACTTTTCTAGGGCAGTATAGAAAGATCCCATCCATTTAGATTATCTTGTACTGTAAAATGTGACAGTTCCTGTAACGTCTGAACAATTACAGAAAGTTTCTGGCCTCATGATTATAGAGCTACCTGTATTTTCTTATTTCTGGCACTAATATTCATTTTCATTTTCGCCACATTTGCTGGGGATTTTGGTAGCTGTAGTCTTAAAATGTAGACTGTATTTCCTAGCAATGGCTGAAAGATATCATACAAGATCATACTTTGTGCTAATTTTCTGTGAATGTTAAACGATTCATACATCTACCATCTGAACAGTAATTCAGGAAAACCTCAAGAGTGCATCTCAAATCATACACCTGTGATCCTACATTGGGAGATATACCTATGATGTGGCTATAATAGTCTCCAATCCACATCCCCAAACCCACATTTTCTCAGCTAGAGACACCTGAGCCCAGCAATTTCTTGGTCTGTGGAGAGGGAACATCAGACAAGACTCCAACTTTTTCTATACTTGGATGCACAGCAACAGGTATCTGCATAGTTCTCCAGTGATCCTCCAGAATTCTCTCTAGATAGTTCCCTGTTTCTCCACACCCTGCTGCCAACTCTTTTTTTCCAAAATGGGTGAGCTTAGTGGAATGCAGCTAAGAAAGGATGGTGTTGGAGGAAAATTTTGTTACTGTACAGTCAGTAGTGCATTCTGCTCTCTGCAACCACCAAAAAAAGTGAATTATCATAGAATTCACCAATGGTATTCCAACCATACATGCTTTGATGGTGGTGGTGATGATTAAATTTATAAGACTGAAATTCAAAGTGGCTTGCATAATTAAAATATCATTATTAAAAACATACAAAAAGTCAACATTAAAACCAAAGTAAACTATTAACCATATGAAGAACACACATTTTAAAGAAGTGAAACAATATAATTGAAAATAAAATAGTTTTTACAGCCCTTTCCTTGAAAGTCCCCAGTTCTAAAAGCCTGTCTAAATAATAATTTTAAAAATCAGCAAGAAGTGGGTCTTTATAGTCCCAAAATCTAGGGGCAGCCACTGAGAAAGCCCTCTTTTGTGTTCCTACCAACCGTATATATGAAGGTGGAGGTACTGAGAGAGGGTAATATTTTGTGACTCTCAGGATACAGACAGGCTCATGTGGGGAGATAAGGTAACCAGGGATGGGCAAAAAATTATTTCAGTTGGGTTTTCTAAAGTAAAAAAAAAAAAAAAAATCACCAAAAGTTTCCAAAAGTATTATATTCAAAATAGAAAGAACTCAAAATTTAACCAGGTCTGGTATTGGGGGCGGGGGGGTCACTGGCAGAGTGCAAGGCTTAAACCCTCTGCCTTTCAATAAAACTCCATAATCTCCCTGTTCATTGATAATTGAATCAAACTTCCTTACTAATCAATGAAGAGGTAGATTTATGAAGCTTCGTATGCCTACCATGGGTTGATACTTTGCTTTCATATGACTAGAACAACCAAGATATATATTTGCCAACCAATCACTGTTCTGCATAGTAGGTTCCAACCATACTGCTACTTCAACAGCTCATTGCAGAACTAATGAGGCTGATTGCAAAAATTAAATTAAATTAAATTAAAAAATGGATTCATGCATTTGGCAACAATCTGACCTCTTCATCAATGAATACTTCAACATTTCTTCATGCTAACTACCTCTGTTAAACTTCACAAGTAAAATCCTTTTTAAAAAAAACCTCTTGGGCTCTTACAATCTTTTATCATCAGCTTTCTATCCAGACGTAAACATAGAGGAGTCAACATAATTGACAACAACACCTCATGACAAGCCAAATATGTCATTTACATTTCTGATTTTTTTTTTCCTGCATGGGCCTTTTTAGGCCTGCCTTAGCCATTTCAAATATTTGAAGCACACAGAGAAGTCTCAGAAACTGAATACTGGCATCATTATAATGTTGGTTCCCTAGGCATTAAGAAAGGCTATTAAAGAATTCAAGACACACTTTGGAAGCTATTCTGCAGCTTAATAGATCTCCCTGTTAGGACATATTTCCTCATTTTCTTTGTTCTGACATTCTAAATCAATATTCCAATTAAATCAATGGAACACCAGGGAGAAGCAAATACTAATGCTAATGCCAGATTTTATATATATATATATATATATATATATATATATATATATATATACACACACACACACACACACACACACACACCTATAGCAAATATAGAAAAGAAGGTATGGGGGGAAATCTAATGACATTTTTAATCTTGGGAAGATTATTTTATAGCTGAAGCTCAAAAGTCAGTAAATCCTATTTCCACTTAAAGCCATATGGCAGACTTGGTGCTCATTCCCACTATGATTTAAACCGATTGGTTTATATGTGCCTCGTTCACACTGGAAACAATTTCAGACCAGACTACATTCGGCCTGAATCACGGAAAATCAAGGTAAAGTGAAGCAAATGCAAAAGAGTCACACTTTTTGAAGATTGATCTTTTGGTGGTTCTTTTGAAAAGAATTGTTTTGAAAGTGTGTTCAACAAATGTGAATGATGTTCGGACCTCAATCACGTCGCATTGGAGGGAAAGGACTATATGGCAGAGGGTTGGCAGAGAGGTGTAACCCATCCCGCCCAAGGTTTTGGGAAATCTGCCATTTCTCCCCCTCTCAGCACTACTTTGGTGCTGTCTTTTGACTACTGGGGGGGTGGGCTTTCAATTTTAGATTTTAAACACTGCCAAGAGGTCCCTGTAAATCTCACTGGTCCGGATCCAGTTGTTTTTGTATTTTCCCCCAGTTGTGGCAGGATATTTTCAAGAGGTAGGACAACTCTAGGGGTGCTTTCCTTGGGGAGGGAGATTTAGCATGTTTTTTAAATATGTATATATATTAAATGATGGATTTTGCAATCACTCACATTTATGTGAGTTCTCTAGAGCAAGTAATAGGTCTCCTGGTTGCGTCACCAATGACCCATAGATGCGCATCATATGATTGACTTATTTTTTTTTTTAAAGGCCAGGATGAATTGATCGCATTTGATACTGAGCATGCATTTTGTAGCAGCACTAATCTAGTGTGAACAACAATCATGTTAAAAAGACACAAATGCATGGAATAATGAAATAATTCACTTCCAATAGTGGGAACTACACATTGGTATTAATCGATTCAATGACTGCATGTCAGTGAAACTTGCAAACCAGTTTAAATGCAAGTGGGAATGAGCCCTTGGTTTGCAAGTGATGGGCTTCCTTTTCATTGTCATAGGGCTGAGGCACTAGACAAAGTGCACGTGAGCCAGCAGTTAAATATGACAGTTGTGGATCAGAGAAATACCCCTTGGTAATCTTGAACAAATTCATTAACTTCCCATCTGAGAAATTAGCATGATAATGACTTGTTGCTGACACAAATTCAACCAAAACAACAGCATCAGCCAATATACTTCAAATGCATGCAAAATTTCTATTTTAAGGGGATGGGGTGGGGAGAGGAAGGGATTATGGGGAGAGGGAATGTTTTAATGTTGTTTTGTTTTAAATGCTGCTGTCCTCCACCCCGATTGCTTAGCAGAGGGGCAGGCTACAAATAAAAAATTATTATTATTTAATATTATATTATTATTATAACACTTGCATGTATCCCACCTCCCAAAAGCAGCAGAAACAAATATGAAAGTAAAACCATAGATAAGAAAGGAAATCATATGTGGCAGCAAATTAAGCCAAGCAAACTTGGAACTCCCTCTCACTCCTCCTCCTCCTCCTCTTCTACTCTTTGTGACAATTGCTTGAATAATAAGCAAAGACAAGTGCATCACATCACTTTTGTATACACACGTCATACAGAGAAATATTTGAGTTGAACACCAACATAAAATATGTTCTGAAATATTTCTACCGATTAACATTTGCTCATCTATTCCACCCCACTAGGGATGCCAGAATCAAAACTAGAGAGGGCTGCTGCACTTTTAATTGTTGTGTAGAAGAAGGAATTTTGGCAGGTGTTGCTTGTTACCTGGTTGTGTGCAAAGGAAAACTAACATGTAGACCAAGTGACTACTGTTGAAAGTCCCACCTTTACACAATTATTATAGACACAGGAGACCTCTCCAGTTTTCAATGTGGCAACCCTCCTGTTAAAATAATGATGTAGGAGTGTTGAAAACAGTCCTTTAAAACCAAACATCCAAACCTGGAACTTTCAGCAAAGCTTCTTTATTGTAAAAGAACAAAAGCAAAAAACAAATAATAATAATAACATTTCCACTTTAGCCAAAACTGGCTAAGCAGGAATAAAATCTATCTGCTACATGATTCAAGATGTGTTAGTAGCATCACCAAAAGAATGGTTTTATTAGTTCATTATAGTTCAAAAGCCAAAAAGCAAGTGAGTAGCTTTCTGATTCTCAGCCCTCAGTCCCACAAGACTCCACCTTTCTGGGTGTAACCTTTACAAGCTGATTGGGTGATATTACGTGACGTGTACTAGTCCAACCCTTAATTACAATAACAAATCATGAGACTACATTTCCCATAACAAAAATGTGTTTACATAAACCATAATATAAACAAACCTTCTTTCCCATAGAATGGAGTCCTGTTAGCCTCCTGTTTTGGCTAAATCACACCTGGGACTGATAAACTGTGAATCTAGCTCTCAGAAAAACAACTTTTCACAGCATGGAAAAATACAGACACACATCTTTTACATTTCAACATTTTAACATTGATTCTATATCCCATTTAAACCTAACACCTCCAACCCTAGTCCATCCACCCCACAGTCAGATTTACCAGTACTGAAGTAATCTTCATCATTTCTGCTATACTGGTTCACAATTTCACCTGATTTAAGTAAGAACACTATCTATCTGCTTGAATTTTTTGGTGCCAGATATGCTTTGCTCTATAACAAGCCAAAAAAACAAAAACAAAATAAAAACCTGCAATAAAAAGCTTTTATATTATCTTGTTTTGCTACTGGGCACAATGTATTTATTTATTTTAATTCTACATATTTAAAGAATTGGCTCCTTATATCTGTTTATTTCTGTTATCCATTGTGATGGTAGACAACCCATATTAAAAAGAACTGGCTATAAATGTGTTCTCTAAATGGAATTGGCTGGGTCTGAAAACTTCCGGCATAGTTTAGAACAGCCAAGGTCCTTGCCAAAACTATATTAGAGCACAAATCCAAATGCCCACTGCTGCCACAGATTACCTCATTGCCTGCTGCTTAAGATGCTTTAGTCCAGTACTCCTGATTGTTTGTCCACATTTCAGGGAGAAGGTGAAATGTTGTTCTCCAAATGTGGCAAAATAACCAGTTGGCTGAAGCATCCACCCACAAGCAACAAAAGGGAGGAAAGCAGAAACAAATAGAAGTAAAGAAGGGTACAAGCAAATATTTATAGGTGAAATCAACTTGCCATTGTTTAATTTTTATATTCCTCTGATTGGATTTTTTAAAAAACAGCATAAACAAACATTAAAAACAAGTAAAACAGATTTGCAGATTTGCATGCTGCTACTTTTAGAGATTTTACTATTGCAAAGCATAAAATCATCAGGAATGAGTTAAAACATTGATTTGGATACAAAACCTTCCTTCAATATAAGAAAGGTACTCCCATTCAATGAGCTTCTCCAACACTCAACGTAACATTTTCATGTGTCTTGAAGGGCTATCAAGGGTGACAGAGAAAACTACGTCCAACAGGCCAGTTGTATGTGCACCTAAGTCTAGATCTGGTGGCAGCTGTTGGCTTCCATGTCACTGTGGTGGTGAATTAATTCTGGACTTTAGTAAAAACTTTAAAGGATCTGTTAAAGGTGCTGGACCTGGTTGGGTTAGTGCCATGGATCTCTCTTTTACAGTCCAGGCTAAACTCTACCATGGATTCATCTCCTCAGTGACACAGAGGTCACTGTCGAGATCAAAATCATTATTCCTAAATTCACCACCCTAATCATGCGGTGTAAAAGTAGACCACAAGCTTTTAAGATCACTGTTTATGGATACCCATATACTCCTGTGAAATTCACCTCTTTTGTGAAGAGGGACTCTGGAGGCACTCTGGAAGCAAACCAGCCAAACTGCTTTCCTCATGGTCACAGCATAGCACAGGAAAGTAGGTTGTGTCACCCAATTCACACAATTTTCCCATCCTGCTTTGCATATGTACACAATTATAAGGTGTTTTACTCATTTTCAGGTGCCACACAGGGACATTTTGACCATTAAGAGCTACGAGGGGTTTCCAACATTATTCAGTAATATAGGAAATGGCAACCAGTTACCTGGGCCATTATCTTCTGGTGCTGTATGTGGTTCCCAGCAGAGTGCATGAAGACTGGAAGATATTTAAGTAATTGGACAACACAAGAAGAGCTAAACCTCACCCCACCCCCAATTTCACTTCTGGGAGAAAACACATACCTGAGAGAAAATAAGGAGAAAAAATAAATGTAATTCAGATTTGAAGAAGCAGAACACAATCATGACTAAAAGATGTAAACATTCCTAGTTCTGGTGACTCACACAAGCAAGGTGTGAGTCAAATGAGCCAGACTATCTTTCCCACACTCCAAATATTTAGTGGTTTCCTTCGGTTTCCTCCATTAATTTATTAGGTGATGGCAGATAGCATCACATAATAAATTATTATTAGATTATTTTAGTTATTTTAGGGTAGGAAAATCCATTCAAATTAAGTTCTACAGGCCTGGATATTATACACTTCTGTGTGGATAAGATGAAAGGAAGGAGAGGAAAAAGGAAGGGGAGCCATCCATCCAGCACAGTTCCCCATGCTGTCCTGTCCATAACTGTCTATCATTTCACTACATTGAGGGCAGATTTGGGAGCTATGGCATTATGGGAAGAGTAGTTTAGGAAATCCCTATTTAAATGGCATAGGTGATTTCTTATGCTACCTTCCCATTATATTTTGTCTTTGAGAAGTCCCACAAAGTCCAGCAATAAAGTGATAGATTTTTTTCCATTACACAGGCACTCCAGAATGATGCTGGGTAGCTGACATCACTGCTACTGCTGGCACAAGTTGCTCCTTCTATGGTCAAACAAGAGGCACCCAGCATCATTCAGATGACCTCAGAGGAAGCTACTTGCCCCAGCATTAGTGGCTCTGGGTGGCACAGCAGGATGCTGTGTAAACAGATGCCCAGCATTGCTCCAGAGTGCTCTGGATTTTCCTGGAAAATCTGGGGGGGAAAGGCCAATTATTTTAACCAGTTTAAGGGAAGGATGGCACAAATTTAATGGAGAACTGGCTTTCCCTCGTGAAGACAGTCTACAGTCAAATTGGGACTTTTTCTCTGTGCCATGAAGACAGGTCATGGCAAGGGCAGGGGGTTAAACGGTTTTAATGGTCCACGTAGATATGCCCCTAGTGCTTTTTCTGTGACATCTTTATTACACCTGAAGTGTAAAATAACAACATGTGGCCCTTTCACACTGCACAACTACAACATTTTTCTATTATTCCACTTTAACTGGCATTGACTCATTGTATGGAATCCTGAGGTTTGTAGTTTGGTGAGGCACTAGAGTTCTCTTGCTGAGAATTCTAAATAATCCTTCCCAAACTGTAAGGTACACATTTCCATAGGATTTTGCCATGACAGTTAAACTGGAATCATAATGCTATAATTGTTTCATAGAAAAGGATCCCTGATATCAAACAATGGCACTGGGAACTATAGAGCCTTGCTGTGTGTTTCCCTGTCTGGTTGGGAGGGTGAAGGTGGAAATGAATAAAAGAGGGAAAAGGGCAAGGGGAGAATTAAAGGAAATTAGAAAGATACATACTACAGAAGGTGATTATTTTAAATAATCATTGTAATTTAAAAAGTAGGGAATGGAGTGGAAGGAGATAAGGTGGGAGTATCTGTTACATGAGGAAATGACTGAAAACAGTAGGAGGCAGGGATGAAAGAAACTGGCAGCTGGGGATATGATGTAAGTTAAGTGTGAAAAGAGATGTGAAGAAATGATGGGAGATGAATAAAAAAAATACTTTGAGAAGCATGTGTGGGGGGTGAGGGGGGGAAATGTGAATTTAAATAATCCTCTTAGACCTTCTGAATCAGCAAATTATGTTTGAAGCAATACCCCCAGAGCCAATATCTGTAATGAATACAAGGCAAGCTGCACTATGAAACTCCCTTCGACAAGGAAATCACTGTGACAAAGAATTTAGGAATTTCTTTAAAAGGAATTAGATAAGACTATAAAATGATATCAGTAATTTACAGCACAGTGCAGTATAATGTTTCCAGCTGTCATGACAGTGATTGACTTCATGGTTCCACTTCCTTCATTTTCACTTTCTCAAAGGAGGCCCCAGACATAGAAAGTTTCAGAATTCCTTTGTTAAAGGAAAGCTAATTTTCTGAACCATTTCTTTAATTGTGATTTCTTTTTATATCTAAACAACAATATTAAGGTCATTATATTGTTTCCAAGCCCAGATAATTAACCCCTCCCATTTTTACTGTAATGATGCTACTTCTGTTTGTGCGTCTGTGTGTATGTTTTACCAACTTGAAAAAAAGTCATATATATATATATATATATATATATATATATATAGGGTACCATAAGGTTCAGCAGATTGCCACTCTATTGCTAGTACAAAATGCATTATTAATTGTTGTTTGAATAAAACAAAGGCATTTTATTTTTAATTTCAGCAGTGTACCATACAGTATAATCTTGTATGCTAAGTTACCATGAAGCAATAAAATAAGTTCCATTTGCAAAGAAAGCAAGAATTAGATGTTTTTCTGTTTTCACAAAATTAAAGAAAGAATGGCTTCACAATTCCTAAGGCCTAAGCAGACTGCCAGAAATAGTGCACATTAAATTGAGGCACTGCCCTGGCTCAGTGCTAGGGAATCACATCATTGTATTTTTTTCTAAGACATTGAGCCTTCTCTGTCAGAGAGCTCTGGTGCCACAGTAAATTACAGTTCCCATAATTCCCTAGCACTGAGCCAGGGCAGTGCCTCAATTTAATGTGCACTATTTCTGGCAGTCTGCTTAGGCCCCTAGTCATTTTTAGCTGTCTTAATAATTTCAAAACTTGAATCCTTATTCTGGGAAAAACATGTACCATGCACTGGACTATGTTACTGGCAGACTGCTGTGACTGGAATTGTATTCTTCCTTCTCTTTGTGTTCCTGGTGTTATCATTGAGGAAAAGATAATGATTAGCAAATTGCAGTTAGCAAACTGATTTTTTTTTTAATCACCAGGGAATTCAAACCCTTTCCAGTGCCTTGTATCCATAGGCATCTGTGCTGCTTTCTGGCTACTGAGCTATAGTGTTAGTTATGTTGGAAGACCTGCTGTAGAAACCTTCTGGCAGCATATGTGCTGTGTGGGAGTGGTTAAGGAATGGATTAAACTTTAATTCTTAAAGAAATTGAAGTCACTATCAAAGTCATTTTCACCATCATCTTATTTTTGCTAGTGCTGTCAGAACGTGGCTAATAGGGATGTACATTATATTTGAAGAAACCCTGAAGTCTAATTCATATCAACACACTCTGGGTCAGTTCTAGTGCTTTGAAGCAGGCTCCCTTCCTAAGCAACCAGAAATGAAGCAATATCCTGCATGAAGCTTTGGGAGCTTTGAGCTTTTTGGATTTCATTTCTTAGCCTATTGTGCTTACAAATTTCATCTAGTTCTGGCAAAGGAGGAAATGTTATAATTGGTTCAGGATTCCCAATGATTTTTAGTGGGAAACATGGCTTTCTGAATTTTGACTTGGGTTTCAGACTGGAGTCAAACCAGATTGGATCCAAATCAGTTCAAGACAAAACAGAATGATCAGTACACATCTGTAAGGGCTCGTGTGAGGATATCACTAGAAAATATGTTCCCTAGTGACAATAAGGACAGTTGCCATAATTCTTCTATGGTGGTGGTGATGGTGGGGAATTCTGTTGTCATTACTGTATTTTTGATGAGAGACCACAGAATTTTATCTATTGTGATATTGTGTGATATAAGTTTAGCTGAAACCATCTTAGCTAGATCATATCTCTGGCTGGACCAACCAATGGTCTGACTAGAGAGGGAGACTTTTTTAGAGAGAGAGGCCATCCTTTTCAGAGAGGAAGGCTGTGCTTTTGAGGATAACTTAAATAGATGTATAATTTGGGAGAAAAATTGACTAGGAACTCATAATAGTTTATAACAGTGTTGATGATTAAACAGGTGTGATTTCCCCATCCTTACTTCTTATTTATTTATATATATATATAGATAGATGATAGATAGAAAGAATAAAATGCCATTTAAAATATATAGGTATTTATATATATATATAGATAGATAGATGATAGATAGAAAGAATAAAATGCCATTTAAAATATATAGGTATTTATATATATATATATAGATAGATGATAGATAGATAGATAGATAGATATTTTTTAAAAGAAGCTCTTAAAAACAGTTCAGTTAAAATAACACAGAATCTCCTAGCCTGTACTTTTATACAAGAAATGTCTGTTTTAATAAGCCTGAATGAATAAAAAAGAGGCCTTTCGCTTGTGTTGTTAACTCCCCTCGAACTGTCTAGCTCTCACATCCATCCCTGAAACCCCTTAATAAACCCCATAGGGACCTCCTTCATAATAGACCCCCTCCATCTGGCAGCATGGGGCCTTCCTTAAAGGACGGGTGGGAATTGGGATTTTTATGTTCTATTTAAATTGTATTAATATATATGTATGGTAATTTTAATGTTGTAAGCCGCCCCGATTGCTCTGCAGAGGGGCGGGATATAAATAAATATTTATTATTATTATTATTATTATTATTAAGACTGAGGGACTGAAGGTCTTTGTCACTTGCCAGCTACTCTGAAATCTGTCTGGGGTTCCATTATCAATTTTTGACCACTTGAGTGCCCAGTTCATGATGATGGTTAGAACAGACAGTCAGAATTAACATCAGCACCCTACTTACGCATTCTTAAATATTGGTATCTCGGGATATTTACATGGGAAATGAGCAGGCTCTTTGGTACTTTTTAGGCTATTTATTATATGTACTTATAGCTATACAGGAGAGCCAGAGAGGTGTAGTGGTCTGAGCATAGATCAGGGTTTGAGTCTCCACACAGCTGTGGAAACTCACTGGTGACTTAGCCAAGTCACATACTCTCAACCCCTCAGGGTCTCCATAAGTTGGAAATGACATGAAGGAACACAATAACAACAACAACAGACATATACATTCCCCTTGTGGAGAAACACAGACATGTTAATGTCTGGATGTGGAGCTTCATCACATTACATTCATTACATTACATTATATCATATGGTCATTAAGATGTTATAGTTTTATAAGGATTTTCATAAGGACAGAACCATTAGCTCTCAGCAGCTCTGTAACAAGTTTTGCATTGTTAACACATATATTATTACTACCCTCTTAAACAGTATACTTCAGCCATATATCCATCTTCATCAGGTTGTTTTATACTTTCCATATTTAAGACATTATTCAGAAATTTCATAAATGTTTTTACATGTACAGAATACTGCCCCTTGTATCATATGCATAAGAATCAAGGAATACTATCTCATCTGTTGAGGCACTATACATCTCTAATTAGGCGTCTGTGAACATCCAAGTATTCAAGGGTTGATTTTTTTTAAGTATTGTTAAATCTTAACAGCATCTTAATAAGCATCTATTACACTCATAAGTAAACACATATCTATTTTAGCAAAGCCTTGATGTTTCCCTTACCAGTATTACCTTTAGGCATGTTGGGCAGGTTATCAGCCTATCAGTTTTTATTTCTGTTAATAAAAATGTATACTCCCCCCCCCCCCAAAAAAAACACTTTAGCTATGCGGTGACCTCAGGTACAGTTGGAGGCTTTAGCTGTCTGCCATCCTAATTACATCAGCTACCATACCACTTGCTAGGAGGTTATTGTAGATCACATTTACTCACACCCACATTATCTGAGGAAGTAGACTGAAGTCTATGAAAGCTCATGTTGCCAACTTCTTTCTTTCAGTTAATCTAAAAGGTGCTACAAGATCTCTCTCTACATCCCACATTATAGTTTACTTCTAGTCATGTCATGTTGAGATTTGAGTAGGCATTTTCCAAAACTTAAACTGAAGCCACATTTCCATTGATACATGCACACGCTCTAATGCATCTTGCACATAGTATTGTATCTTATATGCTCTATCCTATACACTCTATATATTATATTAGGTTACATTCTGCATTTTATAAGTATATTTCCAGACCTCAAAGATGGCAACAAACATACCTGATCTATAACCATGGTACATAGAAAAACCAATGAGAAGGGGCTAAAACTTCTAATTAATCCTAATTAGAGTAGACCTAGTGCATCAATGGGATTGACCTCTGACTCTCCAATCAATTATTGATTTAATGAGTTTACTGTAGGTACCAACTAGTAGGTGTCAGTGCAAAATGTTTTTCATTTAGTGCTAAAGTGCTAAGTTATCCAGTGAAACTGTTATTACTTGTCATCTTGGTGGCATCATGAGGATCGTCCAGTTTTGTCTCTAACCTTCTGTGTACTTACATTGTTTTTCAAATTCTTAACCTCTGGAGTTCCAAATACTTTTATTTCTTTGCATAGCTTTACCAAAGTTAATATTTCCCCCCTCTGACTTTGCTGTTTCCTGTCATTTTGACTATGCATATTTATGTTCTTTATAATGGCACCATGTACAGCACTACTGCTATAAAGGACATTAGTTGGAAGTCTTGGATGAAGGCACTTTTGGTTCTGGAAACATTTGTGCCATCACTATCATCAAACAGGTAGTTCCCTATGGGTAGTGTGTACTGGTGGCATGGCAGATGTCATTGGGGCTTTGGAAATATCCAGTTTTATTCATGACTGAGATTAGAATAAATTATGCCTGAACTGAAATGTCTTAGCACATGCTTTTCTGAGAAAATGTCTGATTATTTTCCGCCTAGAAAAAAATAACATTTCTCAAAATATTCTCTGAATTTTCTTAACCATTTTTTGTGGCAGCTCTCATTCCTCATGACCATCACAACCAATACCCCCAACATACAGAAGGGATTCAGAACCTCAGAAGGCAAAATAACTTGATACCTATTTTGCTTCAGTTTTCCCCACCAAGAAAAGAGAATTGTATGCTTCCATGCACCTCAGAGACAAAGCATACAATTTTCACCTCAGAGAAAAGAGAATTGTATGCTTCCATGCACCTCAAAGGATCTGGATTGCAAATCAAGATAGATAAACAGTCAGGAATCACCTAACTAACCTAAATGAATTCAGATCTGCAAGGCCAGTCAAAGTGCATTCCAAAGTACTGAAGGAATTTGCTTATGCATTCGCTGAATCACTTGCCATCATTTTTAGCAATCCTGAAGAACAGCCGAGGTACTAAACATTGTCTCTATCTTCAAAAACACAAAACAAAGAAGATCCAGGAATCTACAGACCAGTAAACCTGACCACAATACCAGGGAAAATATTAGAAATATACCTTCATGGCAGTAGGAGCCAGCATGGATTTGTCAAGAACAAATCTTGCCAATTTAATCTTATATCTTTTTTTTTAAATCAGGTCAATATTAGGTGGTGGGAGCACTGTGGATGTTATTAATCTGGATTTCAGTAAAGCATTTAATAAGGTATTCCATGATATTTTGATCAGCAACTGATTAACTGGGGAGTAGATGGGGACACTGACAGATGGTCCATTACTGATTAAGAAGTTGTGCTTAAAGATTTGTCATAAATGGCTCAAAGGAGGCCTCCAATGGAATGCCTTGGTTCTATACTAGGGCCATTACTCTTCAACATTTTATCAGTGACTTAGCGCTGATGCAGATGGCCCATTTGGGGCGGCTCTGGGCTGCGCCTGGGAGCGGCAGATCGGGGCCACAGCAACCACACACTGCGGCCCCGATCCTCCTTTTTGACGCTCTTTGTTGGGGTGGCAAAAGGCTGCCCTTTGAGCTGCCACTGTGGCTCTTTTGCACCTTCTTGGTGCAGCATGTGTGCACATTGCTCCAAGAGGACGTGCCGATGCCACACACCATGCGGACAGGTGTGCGGCATTGGAGTGGAGCTGGGGTAGAGTCGGGGTGGCTGGCATGCGGCTGCTCTGCCCCAACTCCACCCCTAGGCCAGCCCTTTTGGCCAGTTTGCATCAGCCCTTTGATGATAGGGTGGAGGGAATCCTTATCAAGTTTGCAGATGACACAAAGCTGGGAGGGATGGCTAGCACATTATAAGACAGGAATAAAATCCAACAAGAACTAGATAAACTAAAAAATTGAGCATAGATTAATAAAATGTAATTCAATAGAGACAAATGCAAAATTCTACATATAAGCCACAAAAACCAAATGCAAGCTACGGGATGAGGGATACATGGTTCAGATGTACTACAGGCAAAAATGACCTTGTGATCATTCTTGAACATAAGTTGAACATGAGCAAGCAGTGTGATCCTACAGCAAAGAAGATGAATGCTATTTCAGCCTGCATCAATAGAAGCATTGTGCCATTGTGCTCAACTTTCCTAGTTGGGAGAAGTAATAGTCCCACTATATTCTGCACTCGTCGGACCTCATCTGGAGTACTGCATTCAGTTCTGAACACCTCATTTTAAGAAGGTTATAGGCCAGTTGGAGCAGGTTCAGAAAAGATCAACAAGGATGTTAAAGGTATTGAGAACAAAACATATGAAAAATCTTGAAGCAATTGGGAGAAGACTGAGGGGTGACATAATTGCACTCTTTAAATACACCAAGGGTTATCACAGAGATGAAGGGGCAGGTCTGTTCTTTGCTGCCTCAGAGGTAGAGCCAAATTTAATGGTTTGAAGTTAGAAGAGAGCAGATTTTTAAAAAACATTAGAAGGAACTCCTTGACAGTAAGAATGGTTCAGCAATGGAACCAATTGCCTAGAGAGATGGTAGGGTCTGGATGTTTTTAAAAAATGGTTGGACAGCTACCTGAGCAAGGGGTCTGGACTTGATGGTCCATGAGGTCCCTTTCATCCAGTGGTGTTACTAGGGTTTATGTCACCTGGTGCAAGAACTCATGATGTCACACACACACACTGTTGACCTCCTCCCATTTCACACCATACAGAATCCTTAGTAATGCTTTTTTGCATTAATGTTTGTTATAAATCATAATTCCCATGTACCACTGAAGGTAATGCTAATAGTTGAGACATAAACAACTATCAAAATTAAAATTATACCTTCAAATTACAATATCATACACACAACCTAAATGTATTCTGGGTGTCCTAGTAAGTAAGTAAAATTTATTTGGTCATTGACCAGTACAATCAAAATTGTGAATACAATCACAATAGGAATTCAAGAATTTCTATACAAAGTTACAAGACATTAAAATCACAAATGTAGAAGCTTTTGACACTTCAAAATAGAAGTTCGGGCGTGCCCAGGGCCAGATGCCATTTCTCCCATGATTCTGTTACTTCCCCCTCAGTCTTTACAGAATTGGTGTTGTTATTTCCCAATGACCATATAAAAAATGCTTTTTACTTACAATATAGCAGGGTTTTGGTACCTCATATACAACCATATACGACCAATATAAACAAGCTGTAAAAACAACCACAATAGAAAACAGCAATTTCCAGCCATATTCTGAGACATTAAAATCACAAAATCACAATCTTTGGTGTCAAGAGGTTGAAGTTCAGATGTGCCCAGGGCCAGACGTCGTTACTTCCTTGGTTCCATACCTATCTGCCTCTATCTTGCAAACTTGTCTGCATTATTTCCCATTAACCATTTGAGGTTGGAGTTTACATGCAATATAGCAAAACTTTGCTACCTTAAATATAACCTCAGGTACCTGATTATTTAGAAGATTGTGGATATAAAAGGCATCAGAGTGACCGGGGTATTTTTCCAGAAGGGGGGGGTGATCAACTGGTGATGGATGTCTTTATAGAATTGATAGTACAAAAAGACATGCTCAATGGTTTCAATTGCACCTGCATCGCAATGACAAAGACGGGATTCATAGGGCACTCTCTTAAACCTCCCTTCCAAGACTGCTGTAGGGAGAGCATTGAATCGAGCTAAAGAAAAAGCTCTCCTGAATTTAGGTATTGTGATTTGGAATAGATATACAGCAGGTGAAGTAACCCGAATTTGTTTATTGGCTACAATATGTTCGGGGAAAGCAGCGGTTTCTAGCTGGCCTTCGATATCTAGCATTCTTTGTTTAATGGCCAATTTTGCATGGTCTGGATTTAGTTTCAAGATGGTATCCCTAGAAAATCCCAGTGTGTTCAATTTCTTAGTTATTGCTGTTTCCCAGGAAAATTTGTAAGTATCTGCCAAAACAAATTTAATCAGCCCACCAGGATTTTTATTTAATTTGAGCCAGTAAGTGAAGGTGTTAATCCACATACTTGTCTTGAGTTTACTAACTCCTGCTTCCCTTCTTATTACAGCATTTGGTACGCAGCAAGTTACTTGAAATATTTTCCTTAGAAACTTTGTTTGTACTTGTTCTAATGGAATAGGATCTCTATAGGGTCCTATTTAGGCTCTGTATAATAATTGTGGTTTAACTTTGGCCAAGAAAAGTTTAATTGCGGCTGGAATAAACTGGGCTCCCTTAGTGAAAAAGTACCTTTGAATAGCATTTGCCGATCTTTGGGCATTCCGTGTGACATAATCCAGGTGAGCTTTTCTGCTCCCTGTGGATTGAAATACAATTCCTAAATATTTAAAGATTTTGATCTGTTCAATAGATTGCTTTCCCATCATCCAGTTTCTCATTTTTGGGCATTTGGAGAAAGAGAGAATTTTGGTTTTAGAGTAGTTTATTGTTAGATTTTCTTCCACACAGTAAAAAGCTAGAGACTTTAGGGCTCTTTTGAGGCCAACTGGGGTCAGGGATAAGATCGCTGCATCATCAGCGTATAATAGCACATTGATGTGTCTGTTTGTTATTTTAGGGGGATGATAAGGATTGCTCAAAAATGGAATTAGTGAATTTATGTAGTAATGAAATAGTGTTGGGGCCAACACACACCCCTGTCTGACTCCATTCTTGACTTGTACTTCTTTGGATTCGTGTCCTTGCAAACTACATCTCACCTTCAAGCGGTTGTTTTCATGCATCTTAACAAGCAATAAGAGAAGATTTTTATTGATCATACTATTCATAAGTTTATCCCACAATTTAGCTCTGGAAACAGTGTCAAAGTCCAATTTGAAATCTATAAATGCTACATACAGTGGTTGGCCTTTGTGGGAGTATTTCTCTACCAGATGTTGTAATACCAATGCATGATCAAGTGTTGACCTTTCAGCCCTGAAACCTGCCTGCTCATCCTTCAAAATCTCCTCTGTCTCTAGCCAGTCCATTAACTTGGCTTGCAGATGTTTGGCATACATTTTGCTAATCTGGCTAAGGAGACTAATAGGTCTGAAGTTTGTTGGGTCATCTCTTTTACCTTTTTTGTATATTGGGATTATAATTGCGAGACCCCAATCAGTTGGTATCCTTCCTGATCAATCAATTGCGGTGAAAAGTGTGGATAGTACAGGTATCCACCAATTCAAATCATTTTTTAGCATCTCACAAGTAATAAGGTCTGTGCTGGGGGCCTTTGCTGGTTTGAGTTGACTTATTAGGCTCTTAATTTCTGAATGTGAGACTGGGGGCCAAAAAGGAAGAGTAGTAGCATCCAACATTTGTCCTATTTGTATTTTCTCAGTATTTTCATATAGACTTGCAAAATGGTTTTCCAATATGTTAGCTGGGATCTAAACATGGGATTTTGTAATTTTTTAGGGAAGGATGGGGCTACCTCTTTCCAAAAAAGAGTGGGATTATTTGCACTAGCTGCTGTTATTATTATTTTTTCAGGAAGCTTGTATAGCATTCCTTTTTTTTTTTTTTGTCTGATCAATTGTTTATATTGTTTCTTTTGCTTTAGAAGGTCTAACACAGAACAATGTGAGGAGTTCAATTTATATTGTTTGAAGTGATCTTTCAATACTATCCAAGCCTCTCTGCATTCTGCATCGAACCAACTTTGCTGATTTTTTAGTTTATGTCTGTTGATGATATTTTTAGGAGCAGTTAATGGCCGAATTAAGCTTGTTAAGTTGTTAAAGCTTGACAGTATATTGATATCTGATCTGCCATCTACTATTGCATTGTAGAGGCTTTCCAATTCTTCACTGCCAAGAAATTTAGTGAGGGCCTCAGCTAATTGTGAAGACCATTTGACATGGGTAGGACAAGATTCGTCAGGCAAGACCAAATTTTGGCATACTGGCAAGAACAAGCTATCGAAAGGCTTTAAACATAACAACACTGGGAAATGATCGCTTTCAGGGCAAACAACAACAGTAAATTTGTATACGTATGGGACTAGATCCTGTGTAATCCCTATATAGTCCAATACTGAAGGTCTATTGCCCATCCAGTGAGTATATTCTGCAGGGTGGTCGGCATTTACAGAGCCATTCAAAATGACCAGATTTAACTCCACAAAAGTTTTTAACAGACACAAACCTCTAAAGTCACAAATTGTATCCTTAGACTGGCGGAGTAACAATGGATGTAAAGAGAAAGATGGTAGTAACTGACAATTACATTTAGAAAAAAAAAGCAGCATCATTTGCTCCAATTCTTGTTTTGAAATCTCCCACCAGTATAAGGTATGCTGCCAGTGATGTAACCATAAGATTTTTAACAAAACCATTCAGTTTGTCCCAGACTTCTTTTATCTTTGCATGCCCTTGCAGTGGTGGTATATAAACATTGATCAGGCACACAAAACAATTTTTAAATTGCAGTAATATTGCTAAGGCATATTGGTCTAAGATGGATAGTTTAGATATCTGCGTTTGTAGCGAGGTGGATATTAGAATACTTAATCCCCCACAGAGCCTACCATGGCCTTTTCCTTGCACTGCATCCAGAACTATTGATTTATAGCCTTCTACGTACAGATCTTCCGCTAACCATGTTTCTTGAAGAAAGATGATGTCATAACTAGTAATGAAGGACATGAAAGAAGGATCTCTACTTCTGGCTTTCCATCTGGCAATATTCCAAGAGATTAGAGTTAAAGGGGTGGAGGCCGGTGATGTTAGCTGTCAGTCGTTTGAAATCAGTAAGGGTGTTAGTGTTGTTGTTTCCTGGAAATCATTTAAGTTGACTTCCTTCTCTCTAGATTTCCCGGTTTCTATGTTGGTGCTTCGGGGACTGAATGTCCATGTGTTTGTGTTGACTGTCAGGTCAATGTCTTTTAACCCATCCTTTGGGATATTCTAAGTGTCTGTAGTTGATTCTCCTGTATTGCCAATCTGCTTACTTGGTTTTCTATTGTATTGGCTGGTTAGAGACATAGGCTGCATAATTGGACTGGATCTTCTCCTTTTCTTGTTAGTATGTATAGGTGGACATCTAGACGATCGCAATGGTGTTAGTGGTTTATCGAGAAGGTCCACCTTACATTTAGGAGACGGATGTATTAGTGATGTCATATTCTCTAATGAGCAAACAAATGAATGTTCAGGAGTCGTATGCATTAGAGATATCAAACGTTCATCTAGGCAGTCATCAGGTCTTTTTGAGTCCTTCTTTGATGGAGACAGTGAATCATATACAAAACAAGTGGAAGGTAAAAGCTCATTGATGGTCTTTGTTGCAGTTGTAACGGAGCTTAATGCTGACTTAACATTTTCTAATTTACACAAAATATGTTGCTGTTCTTCAGGAGAGAGTGAACCAAACAGTTGAGCATGTTCTTCTTCATCTTCTAGTAGATTGTTTGATGTTTGTTTCTTCTTTTTAGCTTCCTCTTTGGTGTTACCTCCCTTACTATCAGTCTCCACTCTAGATATATTTTTCAGTAAAGGTAGAACATTGGTATTGAGTAAAACCTGCATTGGTGTAATTGCGATTTTTTTTTTTTTAGCAATCTTCTACTGTCATAAATCAGTGTTGGAACAAAAGAATTCTTAAAGGTCAATGCAACTCTCATGGCACTATTCCGTGTGGGCAGCCAAAATATTTCAAGGAGCTCGCTGGTATACATCCTCCGCTGTAACAGCGAGGAAAGTGAGTGAAGTACTGTTCTTTTATTATGCCATCTGCCGCTATTGAGAGAATTATTTGTTATTTGTAATACAATCTTATTTCTCTGTACAATTAATTTGTCTTTGATATTTGCCTTTTGAACTGTGTTGGGTTTTGCCTGATTATGTTGATGTTGTTCTGGTTTGGAGTGATCAATTACCTCCTCAGCTTCCTCACATTTGGAAGTTGGTTTAGACTTAGGTTTAGGTTTCTCCAATAAGTCCTTTATCCCGTCTATTTTCTGATTAATACTCGTCAGTTGTTCAAAAATTGCGATTACTTTTTTAGCTGTTAATAGACAGTTCTTGGCTACTAAGTCTAAGTCCGTCTTTACATTTTTTGTAGTATTGGGTGCAAAATTTAACTTGCGAGCAGTGCCCTCGTTTGACAATAAATTCTCCTCTTCAAGGGTAGGTGAATCAGGGAAGCTTGTGAATGAATTAGAAATATGATCAATAGAGGTATTATCTGTATCTTTGAGTAATAATAGGTCTTCCATTCTTAATTGTTTGAGAGTGGAAGCTGCTTTTAAAATTTCTGAGTTTTCTAAGCTCCCCTCCAGGTTTTTCTTAAAGTTCCTACCTCTCTTTGTTTTTATATGTCCGTCACCTTTAGTTGCAATCCTCTTTCTTTTGAGATTGCTCTTCATTGTTGTCCACTTATTGTTGGATATTAAGTCCATACAAATCTTGATTTTACTTATCTGTAGTGATTCAAATCTGCATTTCTAAGGCTTAATTATTAATACAGCATGAGCTCATGACATGAAGTCAAGTAGACAATAATTTTGATTCTAGATAAAAGAGGCAGATAGGAGTTCAGGCGTGCCCAGGGCCAAACGCCAACTTACCCTTATCTCCACTCCTAGCAGCAGCAGCTGCTGCCAGGATCATACAAAGATTCCAGGGAGGGATCCAATGAAGCAGGAGGAAGACCCAACTTTCTAAGGCCTAGATGGGCCGGCCTACCTCTCCTGGCATGATCCACTTGCACTGCTGCCACTTGCCGCTGGCCAGGGGTGGAGGACTCGCCAGGGCCCAGGTGTGCAGGCTTTCCCTCCTGCCGCCGCCACCCCTAAATGTATTTAAATATACATAGTGAAGATTTGGTTAAAATGTGATGTTTTTAAATAAAATTTAAAAATAGAAACATTTAAAAATTCAAATTTTAATTTTTTTAAAAAAAATAAAATTTTCAAATTTGAAATTTTAATTTAAAAAAAATTGGGAGGCTTCTTCTCTCTTCTCTCACTGAGCCTCACCCCATTCCCACCATCTCTTAAAGTACTTTAAAGGGAAGCAGTCGTACAGGCCAAAAGTTATTTTCTTGTAAAATTGTGAGAAGCCTTTCTATTGATTTCCTTGTAAAAATTATAAGGTAGGTGTTTGAGGAACAGTGGTGTAACCCCCCCTCTTTAGGTGTCACTCACACACACACACCTAGTGATGCCAATGCTTCCATCTCTATGATTATATGAACATATGACTCTATACACACAGCATGCAAAGTTGTGGCCAGCCTACCAGCAGAATGTTGTCACTTTTAGCAGAAGAGGGAGAGAGAAGCTCTGCTAATTCTACACCTAATAGTGAACCCCCAAACCTGAAAACTGTTATAGACTATACCTTCTTCCCCAAAAAAATTGGTGAAATGGTCCAATGTCTCTGCTCAGAAATGTCATGACAAATTTCAAAGTGCTTTTTGTGCACAACTCTACAATAAATAAACCCAAACCCAATTATAAATCAAAGAGTGGCCAGGATTCTACATCCCAGATGTGTGGAATGTAGTAGCAGTACCAGCACTATATTTCTATACTGCATCATAGTGAACTTAAGCACTCTCTAAGTGTTTACAAGTGTTAGCCAATTGCCCCCAACATGCTGGGTACTCATCTTACTAACCTACGAAAGGATGGAAGGCTGAATCAACCATAGAGCCATTCAACATTGAACTGACAATGCTGCGACTACAGTACCCGCATTTAACCATTTCATCACCAGGGCTCCCTGTAATGTAATGCTCCCCACATTCAGCTCTGTTCCTCCCTCACCCCTAGGCAACTATCAAGCCCCCTGGGATGATGGTCCAGTCATTAAATGCCCTGTGAGGTGCTGTCAGAGAGGCAACTGAACAAGAACTGCCTCCCATCCAGTTGTAATTCTGTATTTCTCTTCCCTCTCTATATTGAACTGTAATGGGGATGGGAAGTAGTCCCCATTGTTCAGTTGCATTTCAGAAGCACCCCATAGAGCAGGGGTAGGCAAGCTTTCCCCTTTAAGGGCCGAGGGACTTCAACTCCCAGGATCCCAGGAGCTATTAGCCAACATGGGACTATTGGCCAACATGGCTGAGGCTTCTGGGAGCTGAAGTCCCTCGGCCCTTAAAGGGGAAAGCTTGCCTACCCCTGCCATAGAGCATAACAGTGAGCTGGGGGGGTTGGTGGGAATACAAGGGACCCCCTCCAAAATGAAACATGCACATCTATAACCTCAACTTATACACCCATGTCATGGATTCCAATCAGTGTGTCTGTGGCAGGAGGTGTGGTGCTCAACTATTACTAACTTCCTCAATGTATCATTATTATCACCCCACTACCACCATGCAATGTACACATTTAAATGTGCAAAAGCAACAAAAGAGCTGAGGACAATTTCCATAATCATCAGGCCACAAAAACAACTTGGAGGTGAAAGGGAAAGCATCAGCCTCATTGCCCTACACTGTATGCAATCATTTTTACATGTCAGCATGCCATGGGTGGATTGAAGGAGCATACAAAAACAGCAGAGTCAACATATGGTAGCAGCAGCTTCTCATAACTGCTTTTTATAGACTGACATGGCTTGGAATAATTGCAGGGTAGCTTTACACCACTGAGAGTGCCACAGGTTGAGTGGTCATGCAAATTGGTTCTGACATCTTCAGACTCAATGGATCTATCCTAGAAAAAAGACAGCTAAAATATAGGGCCTTTGCAGACTGCTAGAAATAGTGCAAATTGAGTCCACTTTAACTGCCCTGGCTCAGTGCTAGGGAATCATGGGAATTGTATTTTTTTCTGAGACATTGAGCCTTCTCTGTCAGAGAGCTCTGGTACCACAATAAACTACAGTTCCTGATTCCCTAGCACTGAGTCAGGGCAGTTAAAGTGGACTCAATTTTCAATATTTCTGGCAGTCTGCAAAGGCCCATAGGCACTGTGGTTATGATATACTACAATAATTAGCCCCATGATTTGTGACAGCTCACTTCTGTCTTTGAAAAAGAAATGATGATGGTGGTAACTTTTTTTTTTTTTTTTTTTTTTTGGCTGTCTCTGCCTTTAAACTGTTCTGGCTTTGAGGCTTCCCTTAGGATTAAAGGTATATAAATCATTAGAAGTTCTGTTCTTCCTATTTTTCCCCAAGTAAAATCAGTTTCTGCTTTCCTAGAAAAGGTCCACATTTCAGTAATCCCAGTCATCACCTTCAAGGTTTTCCTGGGCTTTTTGCAAACCTATTAGATATGATGGAATATTTTAATTAATATTGGGCCTTTGCAGACTGCCAGAAATAGTGCAAATTGAGTCCACTTTAAATTGAGGCACTGCCCTGGCTCAGTGCTAGGGAATCATGGGAATTGTATTTTTTTCTAAGACATTGAGCCTTCTCTGTCAGAGAGCTCTGGTGCCACAATAAATTACAGTTCCTATAATTCCCTAGCACTGAGCCAGGGCAGTGCCTCAATTTAAAGTGGACTCAATTTGCACTATTTCTGGCAGTCTGCAAAGGCCCATTATCAAAATATATTCATCCACTTTTGATATTACTGAAAATAAGACTGAGAAAATACTCCTTAAAAATTCAACACCAAGATCAGCAGGTTCTTAGGGAGTCTACCAAATTCAGATAAAGAAATTGTACCAAAATTACATGAAAGATATATGAACCACATATGTAATATATGTGTGAAATTTTAGTAGCCCAAATGTAAGAGAGAAAGAAGAAAATATGTACTTACAGAATGCACTGGTAAAGATATTGCAGAAACTTCAGGGCGTCAGGGATCTTATTCCACTCTTCCTTCTACAGCCCTAACATTTGACAGCCCAACAATTGTTTAAGGGAGGTTAACTTCTTCTTTATCATCTAAGCAAGCCATACAGGACAAAAGTTATTTCCTTGTAAAATTCTGAGAGGTTTTTCTATTGATTTCCTTGTAAAAATTATGAGAGGCCTACTTAATATTAGAAACTATTCATGATATAAATATGCAAAAATATTTTAAGAGCTTTCTTGATTTCTGGCTGTTTTGATACAAAAGCTTTTATTTTATATTTAAAGGTTTTAGAGTTTCAGGTAATCACGGCATTAAATCAGCACTGTTTTCTTAATGTATGTGGTTAAAGAATTGTTTTGGACATTGGATGTGTGAGCTCACATCCTAGACATGCAGTGGACTTTATTATACAGCCTTGAGCACTGTCTTGTAGACTTAGTTCTCAATAACATTACCACATAGATTTGCTCTGTGGATGAATATATTGCAGACTGGAAACACTTCCACATTCATTTCATAGAATCATGGAGTTAGAAGGGGCCATAGGCCATTGAGTCCAAACCCACCACTTCTACTCAATGCAGGAAATCCAACTCAAGAATCCCCAGAAGGTAGCTGTCAAGCCTCTTTTTGAAGCTGCCCAGAAGGGAAAAACATCACTACACCTCTAGGAAATTTGTTTAATTGTTGAACAGTTCTTACTTTCAAAGAAGCACCTTCTAGTGTTGAGTCAAAATATATCCTTCTATAAATTTAAACTATTACATCTGGCCTTACCTTTTCTGAGGCAACAGAGAATACACCTACACCTCCACGCTGTGACAGTTCTTTACATATTTAAATAGTGTAATCATATCACTCCTCAGTCTTCTCTTCAGGAGGCTGAACATCCCAAACTGCCTTACCCTGTTCCAACATGTCTAATGTTTCCATTAATGTCAAACCCACTCCCCATAGCTGAATAGGAATGCTTTTCCTCACAATACAATCACAACCATGTAGGGTGCGTCAATAATTTAGTGAAGTGGATGTGGGAATTTGTAAGGTTTTTCCCATATGAAAATAACAGGAAGTTGGATGGACCTTACTCATGCAGGAATGCACCTACACAAAAGGCAAAGAATTCAATATTTGATCCAAGGTATGGGAAATCTTTGACTATTTTGATTTCCTCATTATCTAGGTTGAATTTATGTAGATACTCCATGGTCATTATTAACATTAACAATACAGTTAAATACATACAAAAAGTGAACATTAAAATAGAATTAAACTATTCACTGTATTGAACCAACTTAAAGCTACACTTAAAAAGATAAAGTGCAACCAAAAGGATAAAAAGCTATTTAAAAACAGTTAAGGTTAAAACAATGCAGCACCTTTAGCCTTTTCTTTTAAAATGTTCTGTTCCAAAAGTATGTTGAAATAAAAAGTTTTTTGTTTACCAACAGAAGGACAGCACAGAGGGGGCCATTCTGGTCTTCCTTGGAAGGGAAACCCAGAGTCTATGAGCCTCTACTGAGAAGGCGATGCCTCTTCTTCCCACCAACCAACCAACTCACTCTGAATAAATTAAATGAGAAGCAAATGGCAAACAAACTAAATTTTTGAATGTGCTGAGTATTCCTGAATTCCATTATCAAGCCATGGTGGGGAGGGAATGCACATATTCATAAAGCTTATGCCTTTTCAGAGCATAAACTTGCCCAATGATTTTCAGAGATGACTTCCAAAGGTCTAGCCTAGACTAACATGACAATGAAGTTGTTTTCTTTAAAAATGCTGCTTCCTTTTCAGATACCATTGTGGCACACACGACTGCCACCTTCCTACTTTTACACTCTAATTCTAGTTGGTTGCACTTTGGGAACTTGATATTCCCACTACTACCAACTAATAAAGTGTCAGGGACTCACACTGCCTTTTTAGTGTAGTCCGACCTCCAGAATAACAAAATATTGGTAGCGTGTTTTGTGACCAAAACAGAGGCCAAGTGATGTTGAAATAATAAAAAAAGTTTATTTTACATCAACATGCAATAAAGGTAACTTGTTCCAGGACTTGCTATTATAATCTTTCTTAGTTACAGACTTATATCATACGTTACTAATTCAATCACAATACCTCAGCCCCTCTGGCTAATAATATCTAACTGGAGAGAACACCAAAATAACTCTCTCTTCCAGAGCTCTGTGTGTGCTCAAAGTTTACTCTTTCTAGTCTCCCTAAAATTCAGTTCCCCCAGGAACACCTTAAACACAGCCCTCTCACTGGCTCAACTTTTCCAACACACCCTCTGACCCAAATCTTCTTCCTCTCTCTGTCAGCCTGGGCTTTTATACTACTCCCAGCTGAACTCCCATTGGCTGGCTCTCAGCTGCCTCCTGATTGGCCAGCTGGACCTCTGTTCACCACAACCATCAGGATAGCTGAGTAATTTTTTTTAAATATTTTTTATTGAATTTTATAACACAACTCCATCCAATCCATAACACAAACATATCCAACATAATATTTCATTATTCTACAATATTCACTTCCTGTCTTAATATAGAATAGTCTTATTTACATTGCTTTTTTGTCTTCTTATTGCTTCTTGCTAACAGAACAAACATAGTCTCTCAATTTTCTTATAGTAAAAAATAAGGAATAAAATAATAATCCTAATAATAATAGTAGTCCTTAAAACAAACTTTCTTCCAGATTATGTAAACTCGACATATTCTCCAAAATTATAATATATCTAATCTTGTTTTAAGCCAAGAGAGAGCAAAGTGTCCTGGATTATTTTCAGTATCCTAACCTTCAAAAATCATCTCAGCCAGGTTTTTATCCAGACACCACCTTTTCTTAAGAAACGTCCTTATCTGCTTCCATTCATTTTCCAATTTCTCCACCTTTTTATCCTTCAGCTTATAAGAGAGAATATCCAGTTTTCTAATTTCATCTAATTTCATTAACCAGTCTTCTAATTGTAATTTTTTATCTTCCTTCCAATGCTTTGCTATAATCAATCTGGCCAAGGTTATCATATATAACAAAACCGTCCCATACTTCTTCTCGTCCTCTACTTTTAAAAAGTAAGTCATATTTAATATATATATCTCTGGTCTTTTTTTAAAGCTTATTCCCAATATCTCTTGTATTATAGCATGTATCTCATTCCAAAAATCCTTCACTTTTTCGCACTTCCACCACATGTGGATTGTCGTTACTTTCTCTTTGCCACATTTCCAACAACGATCATTACTTTGCTTAAATATTTTATTTAATCTGGCAGGTGTGTAGTACCATCTGTTACAAACTTTCAGAAAATTCTCCTTTAGATCATGGCATCTAGTGAAAGAATTTGTTCTAACCCATGCTTTTTCCCACGCTTCTAAGGGTATTTCCCATCCTAAATCTTTTGCCCAATCAATCATGTAATGTTTTATTGGTTCTCTTTCCAACTCTCTCTCTCTAAACAAATTATAGTATTTAGTTATCTTTCTATCTTCATTTTCCAAAATCACTTTATCCAAATCCGTCAGTTTTAATTCAATTCCCAAAAACTTAACATCTTCATTAAATCTTGTTCTTATTTGACAATAACTAAACCAATTTACGTCTTTCCCTTCACCAATTATTTCTTCTCTAGTCTTTATACTTAACTCACCTTTTTCATTAGTCTTTATAATATCTTTATATCTTAGCCAATTATCTCGTCTATCCCACCGATTTGCAAACGCTTCTTGGGTGGACACCCATCCTGGAATTTTAAAATAAAAAAGTGACTTAACTATTTCCCATGTCCCCAATAGTGCCCTTCGAAAGGGATTATTATAAAAGTCTTAATGAATTTGTGCTTTTTTGTACCAATGGTACCCGTGCCAGCCAAAGCGTAGAGAATCACCCTCCAAATTCAAAACATAATTGTCTTTTACCTTTATCCAATCCTCTAACCATTGCATATTACATGCCCATCTATATAGTTTAAAGTCTGGCATGGCACACCCTCCTTTTTCCTTTTTTTCTTTAAGATTATTCCACCTAATTCTTGCCTTTCCCCCTTTCCAAATAAATTTTCTAATTTCTTTGTTCCAATTATCTATTATCCGATTACCTATACAAATTGGTAAATTCATAAATAAACATAGAATTTTTGGTAGTATTGCCATTTTTATAACGCTAACTCTCCCCAATAACGATATATCTAATTTTGCCCACCTGTCCAGTTGCTTTTTAACGTTATTCCACATTAATTTATAATTATTATCATATAAATTCGTATTATTATTTGTTATATATATACCCAGGTATCTTACTTTATTTGCTATTTCACATCCTGTTTTCTTTTTCAATAGTTCCTTTCGTCCTTATTCATATTCTTAGTTAGAATAACAGATTTTCCTTTATTTATCTTAAATCCTGATATTTTCCCAAATTGATTTAGTTCATTCCATAAAGCATCAATATTTTGTATTGGGTCCTCAAGAATCACCAACAAATCATTGGCATGTGCCTGTACTTTAATTTCCACATCCCTTATTTTTAATCCTTTAATCTCCTGATTCCTTCTTATATTATTCAGTAAATATTCCAGTGAGAGTATAAATAATAGAGGGGACAACGGACACCCCTGCCTTGTCCCTCTTTTAATTTGAAACTCTTTCGTTGCCTCTCCATTTATAACAATCCGTGCAGATTAGCTTTTGTATATTTCTTCTATATTTTTACTGAATCTTTCCCCCACATCCATTACTTTAAGGATTTTAAACATAAACTTCCAACTAACACTATCAAAAGCCTTCTCTGCATCAATAAACAGAAAAGCTGCCTTTTTTTCATTATGCGTATTGTAATAATCCATAGCATTTACTAAAGTCCTTATATTATTCTTTAATTTCCTATTTGGCAAAAAACCGTTTTGATCCTTTTTAATTACTTCATTTAATACTTTTTTAAGCCTATTTGCCAAAATAAATGCATAAATTTTATAATCATTATTCATGAGTGAGATCGGTCTATAATTATTCAACTGAAGCTCATCTTTTCCCTCTTTAGCAATTAATGATATAATTGTTCTACCCCAGGATTCAGGCTTGCCTTCTATATGAATCAAATTAAACATTTCTTTCATTATTACCCGTAATTCAGATTCAAAAATTTTATAGTATTTAGCTGTAAGACCATCCTCTCCTGGAGCTTTCATATTTTTCAAATTTCCTATTGCCTCTCTCACTTCCTCCAAAGTTATTTCTGCATTCAACAATTCTTTCTGTAACATATTAAATTTTATCTCATTACGCTGGAATAATCTTATTTCCTGTGTCTCATCCATTTGAATCTTATCTTTTTCTTCAAATAACTCTTTAAAGTATGCCATAAAACTTTCTTTTATCCTCCTTTGTTCCGTTATCAGCACATTATTTTGCTTAATTCTTGTAATTAACTTTCTCTCTCTCTCTTGTTTTAACCTATTGGCCATCCATCTACTTACTTTATTAGCATTTTCAAAGTGATTTTGTTTTAATCTTTTAAGGTTTTGTTCAATCTCATCTGCTATCTTATTCTCCAATTGCTTTTTCAATAATTTTATCTCCTTTTCTAATTGTTTATTTCTTTTACTTTGTTGTAGTTCTTGTTCTTTCCTTTTCAATTCCATATTAATCCTCTCATCCATTTGTCTTTCCTTCCTTTTTATTTCTACCATTCGTTGCAAAAACAGCCCCCTCACAAAAGCTTTACTTGCATCCCATACTACACTGATCTTATTTCCTTTACCACTATTTTCCCTAAAGAAAAAATTTATTTCCTCCTTCATCTTATTTACAAAGCTTTCATCCTCTAAAATATTTTCATTTAGCCTCCACCCCCGGTTTCCAGTCCATTTTGTGTTCAATTCTAATTCAATCATGTTGTGGTCAGAAAGGGACCTTGGCCATATCTCCATCTTTTTCACTTTCATAATTAATGACTTTGATACCATAAACAAATCCAATCTCGAGAATGATTTATGTACCTCAGAGTAAAACGTATATCCTTCTTTATCCCCATTACAGTGTGTCCAAGCATCCACCAAATTAAATTCCTCTTTCAATTCAAAAAAGTGCTTGGGGAGTTTCCCATAAATCTTTTTACCTATCCTTTTCTGTGTTTTCCTATCTCTTACTGGGTTTATTACCCCGTTGAAATCTCCTGTAATTATTACATTGTCATACCCAAATCCTCTTATGGTCTCAGCCAATTTTTTTATAAAAGCTATCCTTTCTTTCTAACGGTCCATACACATTACATAACAAAAATCTTACATTATCTATAACAATTTCCACACATATCCATCTACCATCAATATCCTTTCCTAATAACTTCACTTCATATTTTTTATTTACAAATATGGCAACTCCACATTTCCTTTTATTCACATTTGCACAAAATAAAGTTCCAAGTTTACTATTTCTTAAATATCTTATATCACCATCCTTCGTCTTGGTTTCCTGCAAACACAAAAAGTCAAAAAAATTTCTTGCCAAATAATGCATCACATGTCTTCTCTTTCTCTCTTGACTTATCCCTTTCACATTCCATGAGATAATTCTGGGACCCATATTGAATTCTATTTATTAATCCAACCCTATTCAAATCTATTCCGTCCCTCCTACCGCTCCTATTTCTGTATTTTTTCCCATTTGGGATTCTAAATTTTCCCCCTTTGTTTTCTGTTTTTCCTCTTCTATTGGCACTTTGTTATATAATCTCTCCTCTTTATATTTACTGGCACTCTCCTCCTCTTTCCTTTCTTTTTCCTCCTTCTTATACTTTTCCCTATTTCTCTCTTCCTGATCTTTATCTTCCCTACACAATCTTTCATAAAAATCTTTTGCTTGTTCTATTGTATTTATTCTATACCTTTTCTGGTGGTAATTGAATATTACCCCTTCTAATTTATCCCATCTGTAAGGGATCTCCTTTTTTTGTAACATTGCTGTCAGGAATTTATATTCCTGCCTTTTCCGAACTATTTGCAATGGCAAATCTTTATATATCTCAACAATCTTATCCTCCACCATTAATTTCTTCTCATAATTTCTATGAAGCACCAGTTCTCTCATTCTCGAGCTCGTAAAACATACAGTTATGTCCCTATCTAGCTTTCTTTCGCTATTTTAGAGCTCACCCTAAATATCTTATCTATTTGTGCCTCCATCAAATCCTCTTCAATCTCAATATAATTTGCCAGTATTGGTATAATTTTTTCGTATATTTGTTTATCCTGCTCCTCCTTCAACCCTCTAATCTTAATGGCTCGTTCCCTATATCTTACCTCCTGAAGTAAACTATTCTGCTGTTCCCTTATTTGCACCCTTACCAAGTCTCCCGTTCTCTTTTCCAAATTCTCCGTCCTTTCAACCACCTCTTCCACTTCCACCTTTATTCCTGCTATTTCTTTAGTTAAATTATCTATTTTTTCCCCAATCCATCTAAGTCTTTCTGCACATCTTCTCCTAATTTTTGCATGTCCTCCCTAATCTCAATCCTATTCTCCTTCAATTCATCTCTAATCTCCTTCTTAAAGGATTTTTTAAAGTCCCTCAGTTATTGCAATATTACAGCATTTATTTCAGTTTGTCCCACCGATCCTCTTCTTGCCGCCATACTTCTTGTTTGCATTCACCTTTACTCAATTCTACAACTTATCTACCTAAAAGTTTATCCTCCCCCTTAACCCTTATATCAGAATCTATTTATAACACAATCCACTATACATTCGTTAATATACAATGACAGTAACCATTTTATCAATTCCACATTACTCATTAAATGTTTTCTATTTCCTTCCACCCTTCCACCCTTTAAAGAGTCCACATCTGTTCTTAATCTTCTTATCTTCTGTTTTCCCTGCTCTGCAGCTTACAACTTGCAGCTGTATCCAATTCCTTCCACCACACTTTCCACTGATACCAATCACGACAGAAGAGTGGCCAGAAACCTCGAAAGGAGGAGTGTCCAGTATGAAGAACAGTCAAAACATAAAGCCAAAAAAGAAAAAAAAACACTATTAAGTCTTTAAGCCAAGTCTTTAAGCCAAGCGAGTAGGTGTAAAGAAACAAAAGTATCAAAATGTATCTCCTTGGACTCCTAGAACGCCTAGCAGAGGCTTTTCGATGCTTTAATCCTCTATTATATTCAGCTCAAAGTTTATAGTCTGTTTCTCTGCCACGTCCGTCCTCTCCTCTCCTTTTTTCCAGTCCTGTTCCTCCTTTAATATTTCTTCCTCTTTATATTATGAAATCCATTTAAACAATCCACATACCATCTTCATGGAGAAATTTACATTTCCTTTAGGTTAACTGGGTTTGGAGATTTTAATATCCTTTTACTTATTTGTCCTCCAATTTTCCAACTCCAAATCCAGCTTTCCTCAGCTGTAGACGTTTCTGACCATAAAGGTTTTTTGTTTTCTTCACAAAACTTAAACTACTTTCGTGTCTGAGTCATTCATTCACTCTTCTCTATCAGAGTGCACAGTAAAGAAAAAAAATTCTCAGTAAAAGTTTATAAACAGACTCAAGATTATCTTCCTCCCATTGTTTTTCTGGTAAGGAGATGTTGCTCAGAAGTAAAATACAAACGTAAATAAGCTATTCGAAACTATTCCTCTCTTCACAAAGAGACAAAATAAAGTAAAAACATATAATTTGCCGCTTCAGCTGGTGCCTTTCGGCAACAATTTACAGCAACGAATGTCCTCCGACTCCACTCCTTCTTGAACTTCGACTCTCCCTTTCAGGTTTATCTCTGTTTACGGAAGGTTAGAGTCTCCTATGGACCTCGTATCTCAAACTTATCCCAGTTTGAAATATCCTATTTTTAGGCTTGCTGCAATTGAAAAGTGAAAGTGGTGCGGAGCCCCCATCTCGCACCACCGAGCGCCTTCACGGCAGAACCAGGATAGCTGAGTAATAAAGAGACGTAGCTAGCAAACTGCCAGATATGTAGACACTACATCATTGGAAGATTTGTTTTGTTTTTGGCTGCTGCTTCTTTTTTGGTAGAATAGCCAAAACCCTTTTAATAGTCAGGAGACGAAGAATGTGTTTTGCACTCAGTTAACCACAGGGCAATTCACAGTTACATTCTTAGCAGAATGACTCATTCTGCCAACTTCCTTATCTTTTTCTTTTCCTTTTTTATGACCTGTACTTCATAAAACAGCACTCTTGTTTTAATGGACAATATCCTTCTACATTTCTATTTTTAATAGCCAGCTTGCCATAAGATAGAACTTCATAAAAATGCCATATATTATTCTCAGGCAATTTTCTCAAAATAATGGGAAGGATTTATGTACAGTGATGCTGGACTTCAACTATCCAAATGGAATTTTAGATGTTGCTAGTCTTTTAGCAAGATGATATGAAAACAAAAGACTATCATTATTCAATTCACAGATTCCCAAAGAGGATCAAGGAATCCAAGATATGGATTTTACTTACCATCTTGACATAATTTTGCTAGTTATTCCATTTAGACATTAGAAGCAGTACTGAGTGAATATCCCATAGATGGCTCAAAAACAGACTCTTAAAACTAAGTTATTTTATTTTATTTCCACCAAACTGGGGGAACAGCTTAGCTCTTGTGAATGTTATTTTATTTTGAATTGTGTCACTTCATGTTGCTGATAGCTCTTTCCTATTACACAATTATGATGCTATGATTCCACTTTAACTGCCATGTTTCCATCTTATAGAATCCTAGGATTTGCAGTGTGGGGTATTTAGAGTTATCAACTAGAGCATACTACTGTGTCACCCAAGTACAAATCCCAGAATTCCACAGGATCTAATCATGGTAGATAAAGTAGAATCACAATTATAATTATGTGGCATGAAAGGGTCCTGGAAGTGAAAAGGATGAGCCTACAACTAACATTTTGGAAGCATCCACTATCTTCTCAACCTTTCGTCCAAGCCTTTCATCCACGTTTCTTACTACTGTAGGGGAACAGAGTATATTTTCTCAGCCTCTTGTCCCTCGCAAATATCTAGCATGATGATGTGGATGCACGACTCTCTTCCTGAACCAAACCTTTGATCTCTAAAACTATTACTTTTTTGGCTGAAACATAACACATGAATATAAGCTTGATAAAATCCAGCTAAATATTCAAAATGGAAGATAATTCCATTTTGTTCCTTTACAATCACCAACAGGAAGTCTGAACGTAATTTTCAGCAGATAATCATAGCTTCAGTTATTAGAACACAGTTTTAGTCTAATAAAAGATGTGTTGTTGCAACTTCCTGTCAATCACCTTCTTGTTAATTTTTTCCAACTTTTACAAAATCATTTTTAGAACATTTCATTTGTTTCTTGAGCATATACAAAACGGCCTATATCTGGAATTATTGAGTTTGCATGTTGCTTTTTACATGTGGTTAAGTGGAGGTTTTTCTCACTGTTTACATTGCCACAACCATGCTATAGCATGGTAATTTAAAATCAGTGCAGTAATGTGTGTGTGTGTGTGTGTGTGTGTGTGTGTGTGTGTAAGTCTCTGGGACAGTCCCTGGGAGACAACAGGGAGATATATGCATCAATGGCATTGATTTTCCAGTGAGTCAACAGCTGTCTGGTAAGCACTTCTGGTCCAACTTACAATTGCTAGAGTAGTTACTAATATGTACCACTAGAAAGTAAGCTTAGGGGGGTTGCAGACTGCCAGAAATAGTGCAAATTGAGTCCACTTTTAGGGTTAGGGTTAGGGTTAGAGGTAGGGAATCATGAGAATTGTTTTTTATCCTGAGACATTGAGCCTTCTCTGTCAGAGAGATCTGGTGCCACAATAAAATACAGTTCCCATGATTCTCTAACCCTAACCCTTAAAGTGGAGTCAATTTGCACTATTTCTGTCAGTCTGCAACCCTCCTTAGTGTACCAACTGGTTTTCCAGCAACATCATGGTTAATTCACTTAGGATCAACACAGCATTTGCAAGAACATACACCATTAACACTTTTACCATTTGAGAGTCCATCTGGTAATTGATGTAACAGGAAACATCAAGACAGCTTTCACCCAGAAAGGATATATATATTGTGGCTTGCTAAATTCGACAGCATGAACCTATCCCAGGTAGTGTCTTTAGGAACTATTCAATAAATGACCTGGATCTTTGATGTTACAAGCAATCACCTTTGCATGTGCCCTGCCAATCTGGAACAAAGCAACCATTGTTTGCATTTTTGTTTTGTTTACAATAACTTTGTCTGTCTAGAAGTCATATCACATTTACCCAATGGTGGCTTTGCATTGGAGATATGAGAAGAATGCAGTTTCTTCTTGAGGTTCAACAGACTTGTCTTGCTCCACTTTTCCCAGGTTGTCTTGTAGCTAAGGGTCTCTATAAAGAAAAATTTTAATTAGCTCTATTAATTAATGGGCTAAGCTACAAACAGCCCCTTGGACCATGTCTCAATCTGTATACTGAGGTGGGGAGATAAAAGATTGCAGAGACAGGATTCTTCCAATGAACTGTGTTTTATTGAAGAAAGAAACATACCGCAATGCAAGCACACACACACACAAGTTATGGGATAAAGGGGTGAGGTTTGGAATAGGCAAAACTTCACTAAGGGGATAATTACCATCAGCGGGGTGCTCCTCACAGATGCCGTCTCATGACTGTGGATGTAGGACTCAGCTGTATTTTGGAGCATCTTGGGGGGCAGCACGAGTCAGAATTAGTAGAGTCAGAGAGACATGGGTTCCCCCTGCACTCCAAAACTAGCCCCAGAAAAAAAAGAAATTTGACAATTCTTTATAGGCCAAAACTAGCCTGAGGCAAAGATACAACAAAGGGCTAAATCTGCATGGGAAAAGATCACTCAAGATAGGATTTCAAAGATGGGGAATGGAGTTGTAAATTAGCCCTCTCTGGCTTGGGTGCAAAACATCCTGATGTAAATTACCTAGCCTTCCTGCCTGTAGTGGTGTGAATGTTCCTTATCAGCAGCTCCCAAACTATCTGTTTTTCTCTTCCCTTGCTCTTGTTTATAAGAACAACCTGACCTTGACCAGGATGCCTATCTGGAACACAGTCCACTTCGAGTGTATGTACCTGAGCCTGAGAACCAAGGATAGTTTGGGGATTCTGCTAGTATACTGACCACCCTGTTGTCTAGCAGACTCACTAACCGATCTGACACAGCTGGTCTCAGAGTTGCTGTTGGAGTCACCCAGACTGTTAGTTCTGGGTGACTTCAACATTCGACTCAAGACCAGCTTGACAAACTTAACAGGTGTGGCTTGGGAGTTCATGGAATCCATGACAAACATGGGCCTTTCCCAATTGGTCATTGGGCCCACACATTGTGTGGGTCATACCCTTGATGCAGTCTTTAGTATGGAACAGGAATATCCATAGGTGGAGGTTATTAAAACCACTGCACTGTCATGAATGGATCATTTCCTGGTCAAGACTGAACTGAGAGCCACTATCCACCCCACCAAGGTTGGTGGACCCATTAGAATGGTCAGCCCTCAAAGGCTAATAGAACTAATTGGATTCCAGAAAGCCTTAGAGGGTTTAATGGTTGGGAACACCGGTGATTCTGTCGAAGCTTTGGTTAATACCTGGAACACCAATCTCACCAAGGCTATCGACATGATCGCTCTCAAGCATCCTTTCCAACCCACTTCAAACTGGAAGCCATGGTATACATCAGAGCTTAGGAAAATGAAGTGGGTTGGACAATGACTAGAGCGCACCTGGTGGAAAACTCAACTCTTATCTGACAAGACTCATAATAGGAACTTTCTTTGGTCCTATCGAGAGGCAATACGTGCAGTGCAGAGACCTTTCTGTTCTGCACATATTGCGTATGCAGAGCCTCATCCAGCAAAGCTGTTTAAGGTGGTAGGGGAGCTGACGCAGGTCCCACCTGTGCAGAACCCGTTACTTAACCCGACAATGACCTGCTGTGATGCATTTAACAACTTTTTTGCAGATAAAATCTCTCAGATAAGAGCCGACTTGGATGTGTGTTTTGACAGAATCAATTGACAAGGTATCCAGTAACTCCGTTAATGAAATTATCCTGGATCAGTTCCAATCTGTGAGTACCGATGACGTGGACCAGCTCCTTGGCAGAGTGAAGAAAATGACCTGCCCCCTAGATCCTTGCCCATTCATGGCTGGCCATCCGGGGGGGATGCATTGAGGTTGTTCCTCACGGACATCATCGATGCATCCCTCAGGGAGGGTCAGATTCTATCTTGTTTGAAGGCAGTGGCAGTCAGGCTGCTTCTGAAAAAAACTTCCCTGGACCCCCTGGATATGAACAACTATAGTCCAGTCTCTTTACTACCATTCCTGAGCAAGGTAATCGAGAGGGCGATTGCTCCAAGCAGTCTTGGATAAAACCGATTATCTAGATCAATTTCAAAATGGCTTTAGGATGGTATTTGGAGTTGAGACTGCCATGGTTGCCTTAGCCAATGACCTTCATCTGGGCTTCGACGGGGTAGTGTGACCCTGTTGGTGCTTCTAGACCTCTCAGCAGCTTTCAACATGATAGATCACAGCATCCTCTTGGATTGCCTGAATGGGCTAGGAATTGGAGGCACTGCATTGCAGTTGTTCTGTTCCTTCCTCTCGGGCAGATCCCAGAGGGTGCTGCTCAGGGACAGTCACTCCGCCAAAAAGGAGCTTACATGTGGCATCCCTTAAGGTGCCATTCTGTCCCTGATGTTGTTTAACATATACATGAAGCCGCTGGGTGAGATCATCCGGAGACATGGGGCTGGGTATTATCAGTATGCTGATGACACCCAGATCTATTTCTCCATGTCTCAATTATTGGCCGCGTTTCCCGATGGTGTCTCTCCTCTCAATTACTTTCTTAAGGCTGTAATAGACTGGATGAGGAAAAACAGATTGAAATTGAATCCAGATAAAATGGAAGTGCTCACAGTAGCAGCCTCGAAACCAGGAATTGCATTGCAACCTCCAGTCCTGGATGGGGTCTGGGAATGCTCCTGGATTTGTCACTCCTGATGATTAATCAGGTAAATGCAATGGTCAGGAGTGCCTGTTATCAGCTTCGGCTGATACGCCAGCTGCACCCTTTCCTGGAAGTAAGGGATCTTGAGACTGTGGTGCACACACTGGTAACCTCTCATCTAGATTTCTGTAATGCATTCTACATGGGGCTACCCTTGTGTTTAGTCCGGAAACTTCAGTTGGTACAGAACATGGCAGCCAGAGTGGACTCGGGGACATCCAGGAGAGATCACATAACACCGGTATTGAAGTCTCTCCACTGGCTGCCTATTAGTTTCTGGGCCCAGTATAAGGTGTTGGTTATTACCTTAAAGCCCTAAATGGCTTGGGTCCAACCTATCTTCGGGACCCCCTCCTCCCATACAATCCACCCCGTGCACTCAGGTCCTCTGGGAGGAACTTGCTGCAGCCAATGAAAACTGGGCTGTTGGCAACCTCCTAGAGGGCCTTTCCCGTAACCGCCCCCATACTATGGAACAGCCTGCCTGGTGAGATCCATCAGATTACAACTTTAAGCAGCTTTAAAAAGGCTATTAAGATGGATCTCTTCCAGCAGGCCTTTCCTGACTATATCCCAGCCTCAGGAGTCCCCTTATCTCTTTTCTTTCCCTTGGTTGCAATCGTTGCTCTGTTTACTATGGTTGTCTTTTCAATGATTTTGTTCATTTTGATGTTTTAATTATATGTCTTAATGATAATTATTGGTTTAATACTTTTTAAGGGGAGGGAGAGTTTTGGGGTTTTGGATAGTATTTTAACATATTGTATGGAATTTTAACTATTGTAAGCTGCCCCGATTGTTTGACAGAGGGGCGAGATATAAATAAAAATTATTATTATTATTATTATTATTATTGTTATTAATGTGGTCTGTTGCTCTTGGGCTCATGGCTACCTTGGCTACGTGACCTGATAGGATAAGCCTCATGTCCATTCAGGGCCATAGAAGGGTAGCACACACCCCACAAAATTGAAAGGTTTCCAGTGTTCATAACAGTCTATGAGACAGATAACAATTTCCACTCTTCACATTGCTGGATAGTGGACACATGCACACACACACAAATTGCACATTTGAAAAGTATGTGTAGAGAAACATCAACATTTCAAATGAGCTTAAAAGTGATTAATCATGTTTTAGATCAGAACTACTCAAAGTGGTGATCTCCCGATAAGTTTCCATGAAAGAAAGAAAGAATTGTTGCCAAAGAGCACAAATATTGTACAGGTCACTGGTACATTAATAAAAAATATATATTGACGGGCCCCTACATCAAAAAGCACTGCTTCAGATGATGGGGAAAATTTGAGATCATCCACCTATTGCACCTATAACCTGAAAATATCTCCTGAAGTAAGTAAACACTGTGAGCACTTCAAATGAAACATATGCATATGAGAAAAAATAAAGAAAGGTATGGATCGTCTCCCATTAAAAGAACTGTCAAAACCATACAAGGGCTGTATGTACACATTGTATATATGGAAAAGAATGGCCGTCCATGAATGTGAACATTATAGTTGTTCATACCCCCCCCCCTTTGTTTCTACTCAGGTGAAGCAGGTCATGCCCCACTTTCTCTGAAATAATTCATATTATTGTAGAGGTTTCCTTATGTTTCAGGATAGCAGTGAGACTCATGCAGCCCTCCAGATATCCTTGGCCTGGACTTCCCTGGTGCCCTAGCCAGCATAGCCAACATGTGGAATGCTTGTAGCAACAACATCTGGAAGGCAAATTATTTCCTCCCTTACTTCAGGAGATATTTTCAGGTTACATTGCAATAGGTGGATGATCTCAGCAAAATGTTGGAGCTCTACAATGAACAAATGGATTATATATATATAATATTATATATATATAAGCCCAAAGCTGCCATTAGATGTGTCCCACTGTTATTGTTAATCTAAGACCTGGCTCCCAGATATGCATTTAAAAATCCCTTATATCAACTGCAGTCTTAAGTTATTTTCAAAAATATGACTTAGACTGAAAAACCTGGCTCCATGCCCTGTTTAAAATGACCCCAAAGAATATTAGTAAAAGCCCTGTGATAGGCTTGCCTGTCATACATTCTGACTGATATATCAACATCAGCCATATGGTGTCTATCTTAAAACCACTAATCTGGTAAAAGTCAGAGTCACTTCTGGGAGACACAAAATTGCTGCTTATAAATTTATACTGTCATTGAAAAAGGATGCTGACTTGTACTGACTCTAGAAGAGCACATTACATACTGTGTCCTTAACCCCAAAAACCCAAAACAAAACGGTATCAGAAAGGCATAACTTTCAAGAAGCATTTGCATTCCTCCCATATCCTTGTTGCATATTATTACTATTATTATTTAAGACTAGTCTAGCCTTGCTGTTTTAGTACATGATTGGATCAGATGACATATAGTCATAAGCAAATACTAACTTAGATTTGCATTTGCTGTAGTTGCCTTATGGTTCTGAGATGAAACTGATAATCAGAAACCTATTATCTGGAATTATATGGGACAAATGGTGACCAAGGTAATGTTTTTAAGATTAAATGTGCACAGTAGCTGTTTATTACCTCCATATTTCAGCTGAAATACTGTAATGCTTCTCACACATACACTTAACAATATGGTTATGGTATGTGGATATGGTGTGCTTTATGCACAACAGCCTATCCAGGCTGACAGAAACATTTAACTACTGCAGGTCACTCTGCTTCAAAAAGGCCTTCAAAGTCTAGCAACAGAGAAGAAGAGTTAGTTGCCCAAATTGCACAACTGGGCAAACCTGGTCAGGCTTGTGTGGTGCTTTGCAACCAACTTGCACAGAAGGAACTACAGGCTACAGCCTCCACCTCGAGTGCCAGCCCTTCAGGTGTTAGTAACACCAAAGTGTCTCTTCCGGTGGTGGCACCTGAGTCTCAGCTGGCCATGGCAACACCGGGCCCGTTGGTGGTTTCGGCAGTGGAGCTCGGGCACCCCACTATTGACGATGTGTGGGATCTCCTACAAAGAGTCCCGGGTTTGGGGACACAGGGTGTGGTTCCCCCTGTGTTCAGGCAGCCCACTATGGCTGATTTATACAACCTCTTACATGGGGTGGTTCTTCCAGGTGGTGCAATGGAGCAGACCGGTGGCGAACAGGGAGGTGATCAAGCTGCTGCTGCCTCTGCTGCTTTGGACACCCAAGCTTTTGCGGAGCCCACTTGGGGGGACCGTTGCGGTCAGTTGGTGAAGCTTCCCAGCAAGCTTCAGGTTCAGGTTTGTCTCCTAATATTGCACATGCTAATTGGCCTACCTCAGTACGAGCTCCAGGTAGCCAGGTTGGGCAGGGTGAGGCTTTGGAACGGCCCAACCCTGTGGTTTTCAATGCATCCATGCAGGCAACTGCAATTTCACAGGTCTCTGACACACGGGTGCAGGTTGGTCAGCCTTTGGCTGTTGCTAGCACCACACCTGTGGTGCCTATTTCTGGTGCTCCTCTGTGGTCTGGAGTGGTGGGGAATGTGGAAGCTACTCCTTACGCTGGTATGTCTACACCCCTTGGTTCTCACCTTCCTCTCTCCACTAAGGAAAGGATTTGGAAGGGTGAATATATTGACTTATTTACTTTGACTTTTAGGGATCCCGAGCCAAGGATTATGGTGAAGGATGGGATTGTTTTTAGTTTGCCAAAAGAGTTTCAAGCACTCAAATGCCCTAAACTTGAGCGCAATTTTGTTAATTGGATCATGGGCTTCACCATTTACAGAGGTGTTATAGAAGAAAAAGAGCCTCTCAGATCTCCTGATTTTTCTAAATATCAGGAGATCATGATAAAAGCGTATACCAATTGCCACCACAATTCAAGGGGTGCAGCTTGGCTCCAATATGACGAACAGTTTAGGATAAGAGTGGCACAGGATCACTCCTTATCTTGGAGGCATGTACAGTCTGAACTTTGGGCTGATGTTATGGTGGGGGCCTCCCCCTTAAGCAGGTGTGACAATGGCTTTGTCCCAATGGTTACCTTGCCGAGACGGCCAAATGCGAGGCCTGCCACAGGAGAAAAAAGGTAGTTTGGCTTATGCTGGGATTTTAATGCTGGCAAGTGTAAAAGACAACCCTGCAGGTTTGATCACAAGTGTAACACCTGTGGGGGTGGCCACCCTGGAAATTCCTGTGTTAGAGGAAAAAGAACAGGAGGGGGCTCTGTCCCCCAGCCAGTGTCGCCTGGGGGAAAAGGCCCCGTCACCAATTAAACTGGATATCATGGTGGCATGGTTAAAGGTTTACCCTAAGAGAGAGGCTGTTTTATATTTATTTCAAGGTTTCTCTGTGGGTTTTCGTATTGCTTATACAGGCCCTAGGGCCTATCGTTTTGCACCCAATGCTCATTCTGTGAGGGACTTGCCGAGTATGGTAAGGGATAAGTTAGCTAAGGAGATAGCAGCAGGGAGAATTTCGGGACCCCATGATCAGCTGCCCATCCCCACACTTTGCTTATCCCCAATAGTGTTTTTTTTATTATTATTATATAACAATAAGTGCACATACATACCTATTTTTCCACCTACCTGTGTATATCTATATATATATAAAATACAAAGTTTTTCCAGACTTTAAATATCTCCTTTTTACAAAATAAAAATTAAACTTCTTATAATTTATAAAATACATGTACGGTTTATATACTTTAACAATCTAAATGCATAACCCTCATCCCAGAATAGGAGGTCTGTGTTAACATGGCCTTGTCACATTTCTTCACTCCAAAGACTCTTAATTTTTTCCCACTTCCTTAGATATTGTTGTTCAGATTTCCCTTTAAGTACCATTGTTAATTTATCCATTAACATTAGGTCATTTACTTTGATTGTCCATTCTTCAAATAAGTGTTCATGATGTTTCTTCCAATATCTTGCATAAACGAGACGCGCTGCGGATAACATATATAAGATCACTTCTATTCCCACACTTCGCTTATCCCCATTGGGCATAGTGCCTAAAAAAAAAACTCCTGGGGAATTTAGGCTAATTCATAATTTATCTTACCCTAAAGGGGAGTCAGTGAATGATGCTATTGATCCTGGGCTTACCTCAGTTACGTACACATTGTTTGACTCAGCAGTTAAGATGATCAGGAAATTGGGCACAGGAGCCCTGCTGGCCAAATGTGATATTAAATCTGCATTTAGACACCTTCCTGTACACCCAGATGACTTTGACTTACTGGGTTTTCAGTTTGAAGAAAAATTTTATTTTGACAAAGCTATGCCAATGGGATGTTCGATTTCTTGTTCAGCTTTCGAGACATTCAGTACTTTTCTCCATTGGTGTGCAGTTAAGAGAACTGGTAATAGAGCTATTGCTCATTATTTAGATGACTTTCTAATTGCTGATAATCCTAATTCCTCTCAGTGCCAGGATACTTTAGTTCAATTTCAGGAACTGATGCAGGAGCTTGGCATGTCTTTAGCGGAGGAAAAGACAGAGGGGCCACATACTCAGCTTACCTTTTTGGGCATCGAGATAGATACTATAGTTGGAATTCTTATTTGCCCAATGAGAAACTTGTGGCTATGAAGCAACAAGTTGAGATCATGTTAGGGAAATAAAAAGCTACTCTTCATAAATTTCAATCACTTACAGGTCTTTTGAACTTTGCCTGTAGGGTTGTAGTTCCAGGACGAGCATTTTGTGCTAGACTGTATAGGGCTACTGCAGGTATATTGGCCCAGCATCACCACATTAGAATCACAAGGGGCATTCATGAAGATGTGAAGGTTTGGTACTCCTTCTTGGAACACTTTAATGGCATATCATTTTGAAGAACTGAAATGCTACTTCGGGCAGATTTTCAGGAGCATTCTGATACTTCTGGTGCCCATGGCTTTGGAGTTTTTTGGAATGGCCAGTGGGCTGCAGAGGCATGGCCCGCTGCATGGGTTAAAAGTGGTCTAATCAAAGACCTTACATTCTTGGAATTGTTTCCAATTGTGGTGGCTGTGCACTTGTGGGCAAACCAGATTGCTAACAGGACTGTCTGGTTTTGGTGTGACAACCAGGCAGTCATGTATGCTGTATGTCTTCCAAGTCTCCTAAAGTTATGAGTTTCGTAAGGGCAATGGTGTTACAATGCTTGAAATACAATGTGTTATTTAAAGCTCAACATGTTCCTGGATTACTTAACCCTTTGACAGATGCCCTTTCTTGTTTTCAGTTCTCCAGGTTCCAGCAGCTGGCTCCTGAGGCTTTGACACACCCATTGGAGGTACCGCCATCCCTCTGAAACCTTGGAGATTAGAAGTTCATAGGGCAATATTAAACTCCATTGCCCCGTCAACTCGCAAGTCATACCAAACGGCTTTAAATTCGTTTAGCCAATTTTTGTTGGAAATTGGGGAGGATCTAAAATGGCCTATTAATGTTGACTTGGTCTTTTTGCTTCATTGTAACTCTTAGGCAATCTGGACTTTCACCTGTCGCTATTAGAGGCAGGTTGGCCGCCCTGGCATTTTACTCTAGGGCAAAGGGCTGTTTTGACCCTATTAATGATTTCAGGGTCAAAAGAGCAGTTGAGGGTTGGTCTAAAGAATCCCCTGTTACAAAGGACCCTCGAAGGCCAATAACCAGCCCTGTCCTTCTTAAGTTATGGGATCAATTAGCTCAAACATGTTATTCGCCTGGGGAAGAGGCCTTATTTAAAGCAGTATTTGCTATAGCATTTATTGCTGCTTTGAGAATTAGTTAAATTGTGCCTGGATCTCGTAATGATAAATCCGGCAGGGTACTATTGATTTCTGATATTGGTTTAACTGAACAGGGGATTCAAATTCACATTAGGCATTCCAAGACTGACCAGTTTGCAAAAGGTCAGTCTATCTTCCTGGCTAAAGCGCAGCAGGTCAAATTTGCCCAGTGGCAGCGATGGGTAACTATTGGAAAATTAGGCCTAATGTGGCTGGATATTTGTTTATTCACTTGTCTGGTTTGCCCTTAACCCAATTCCAATTTAGGGCTGTGTTAAAAGAGGCTGTAAGAAAGGCTGGGCTGCCTCAGGAATGTTTTTCTTCGCACTCCTTTCGAATTGGAGCTGCGACAACTGTAGCCACTCATGGTTTGAGTGAAGCCGATATTTGCAGAATTGGCAGGTGGCGTTCATGTGCATTTAAGTCCTATGTTAGACAATCGGGTAGTGGGACTCCTCATAAGCCACATTGTTTTGTTTTGTTTCAGCTGGCTTTTACCCTGGCAAAATCTGGATAGTGGGACACAGCCTGGTCTTCTGGGCAGAACACCACCTGTTGGAGCACTGCTACAACAACACATTGGGCCTTGCCAATATTGGACTTACGGACTGGTTTGGTCAAAGGGGAATGATGTGGCCATCTCTCCTTCCATTTATCAGGGAGTTGGCACGTTCGTGTCCTCAACCCCGGGCTGTGGTAGTACACCTGGGGGAGAATGACCTTGTTCGAGTTCCATATTTGCAATTGGCCAAGCAGATTGTTAAGGACATGGAGGAAGTACAAAAGATCTTCCCTGCCACTGTGATCCTGTGGACTAAACTTGTGCCTAGACATTGCTGGCCTGGGGCACAGAAGGACTCAGCTATTAACAATGCTCGGCATTGGTTTAACTGCTACGTGGCTAAGCACCTTGCTAAACTGGGAATTTTCTTGGTGGAGCACGGCATTAAGCTTGACCGGCCGCAGCTGTACAGGGGGGATGGGGTTCACCTCTCTCAAGAGGGGTCAGAGATGTATGTAAATGCACTCTCTGACCAAATTGCAAAAGCGATCTGCGGGGGGGGGGGGGTTGAGGGGATGCCTAGCTGGACTGGCCCCCTCTTGTGGTGGGTAATGACTCCCACCCCACAGAATAATTTAATTTGGCTAATTAAAATTGGGTAAAAAAATTGGCATAAAACAAATTGACAGGAAATGACGTAGGCATTTAATGCTTGAAGTCATAAAATTACATGACGTCATATGATGAAATATGTCATTTCTGGGGAGGGGGTTGTTTATTTGTTTATTTGCTGATGATTGTTTACTTGCTTTGTCACGTGCGGTGAAGGACCACCCACCAGGGTGGTTACACCTTCACTTACACACGTGGCAAATTTGTTTCATTATTTATTGTTTATCAATAGACCCTGTACAGTTAAATAAACGTTGTGGCCCGTTTAAACCCAAAAGAGGTGTCTTGTGTCCTTTGTGCCAGTGCAATGGAAAATGCTGGCAAGCATAGCCATGCTCTCATGTTCAGCCTACCCTCTTCAGGTTGAAGGTATGAGAAAAGACATACAACTAACCAAAATGATTTCAGGAGTTTGTATAAAATATCCCTTCCTTACATTCAGGGCCTTACATTCAGGAAGGATTTCAGCATGAAAGTGAGAGACAGTTGTTGTCATCTGCCATCAAGTCAGCATCAATGTATGGTAACCCTAATAATAATAATAATAATAATAATAATAATAATAATAATAATAATAATTTGTATCCTGCCCCTCTAACAAGCAATCCAAGTCTACCCTATCATCAATAACCCTGTTCAGGTCTTGCAGACTCAGGGCTGTGGCATCCTTCATTAAGTCTTCCATTTTTCTATTTTGCCAAGCATTATTGTGTTTAGTGAGTCATGTGTTCTTATGCTTTAATCAAAGTACAACAGTCTGTTTAGTCATCTTGGCCTCTAGTAAGAGTTCAGATTTGATTTGCTCTAGGACCCATTTTTTTACCTTTTGAACAGACCATGGTATCTGTAGACTTCTTTTCCAACATCACATTTTAAATGAGTTGATATTCTTCCTATCCACTTTCTTCACTGTCCAATTTTCACAGCAATACATAGAAAAGAATATGATGGCACAGACAATGATGGCACAGACAATCCTAGTACACATTGTCCAACTTCACTGTCCAACTTTCACAGCAATACATAGAAAAGAAAATTATGATGGCACAGACAATCCTAGTACACATTGATATACATTTGCATTTCAGGATCTTGTCTTGTTCCATTATAATTCCAAGGCCTAGTCTTCTGATTTCTTAACTGAAGTTTATATTTGGATTAATGACTCAGTAAAGGTATGAAAAATGGCTAAAGCAGACAATGAAGATATTGACACAGTTCAAGTTATGTAAATCATTTGTGGTCATTATTTTTGTTTTCTCAAGGGTGAGCCTTAGCACTTTCTATCTTGACTTTGTTATTTTCTCCTAGTAATATGGTGTTATCTGCATATCTTAAATTCCTCCATTGTTATGCCTCCTTCTTACAAGTCTAATCCTGCTTTACGTATGATAGATACATTCAGCATACACATTAAACAGACAATGATAAAATACGGGCTTGGAAATCATTCTGTTTCTCCATATTTTTACCTGAGTCCTGAGTGCAGGTTATTCTGAGTGCAGTTACACATAAAGACAATCAAATGTTGTGGCACACCCACTTCTTTAAGAGTGATCTATAGTTTTCATGATCTGTATAATCAAAGTCTTTGCTACAATCTATAAAGGATAAACTAATTTTCTTCTGAATTTGCTTGCATATTGCAAAACCACTCTGCGATTGGTCATTTGAGGCCTTTGGATGGTGTAATGTGTCCCTGGCCTGACAAACTTCTTGGTGGGAGAAAGGGGTTTTTGTTTTAAAAAAATGCATTATTGATAGAGAAATATAATAAGACTGGATGTGTTTACTTTGAGCTTTTTTGCTCTACACTCCAGTGACAGGTAGTTTCCGCAGTCTATTCCCCAATGCCAGCTCCCATTTAGCTTTAGAGGTTGTAATAAATGGGAACCCCCTCTATTTATGAGAGCTTTCTTCCCAGATCATAAAGAGTGAAATGTTGGGAGAGGTATATTTTGATGATGGTTCAGGTAATGAGATGACAACTGTCCAATGAGATGGGGAGTTGGGCAGAAGCACAAACCTTTGAGATGGTTCTAAGAGATAGGTTTTTAAAATCCTGATGCAACACAAGGCTTGAATCTGGCTTTTTGGGTCTGTCTGTGTGGGTCTGCCTGCCTGCCTATTGGCCTGGGGTTGGCCTCTGATTCTCATGAGGCAAACCATGAGAAAGCTGGTGGAGCAGGATGATGGGGTCCAGGCTCCCAGCTATCACGAAGGACTACAAATCCCATCTGGCCTATGAGTAAGATTAGGAACATGTACTAGTCAGTGGTATTAGATTTTTTATTTCATTTATTGGTTTGACTAAAATGATTGGACTCTGTAACTTACATTTTCTGTTTGTGCCCAGAGGACAAGTTCATTCTTCATGGAGTGATATTCTTTTGCTCTAGAACTCCTTTAATTAGAATAAAGCTTTTCTTTAAAGTACCCCACCTCTTGCACTTCTTTTCACGTGCCTTTATCTTGGCTAGTTTTTTTCCTAAGTTGGCAAAGGGAAGTATCTGTGGAATTCCCAAACAAAGTCCTGATGTGTTGCTGAGGTGGCAGAGGATAGTTCATCAGGTGGTGGCAGCAACAAGATTTATTTTAGCTGTAGGGGTGGTCTTGGGGGGTTCCATCCAGCTCAGCGGGAGTGGAGGGGGACCCAGAGAACCATAACATGGTGTCAGAACCATAACAGGTATTTAGTGGTGGGATACAGGTGAAAAAATTCTGCTATGCACCTATGGGTCTGACTTATCAACCTGCAAACTCTGGTGTCTAAACTCAGTGTAGAGGGCCAACATGAGTTCATAAAGTCACCTATTATGCTAACAAGAACAGACCAATCCTCAATATTTTTCCACTCAGTCAAAATCATGTTACTAGATAGAATGAAGACCTTCTATAGACACTGAAAAATAACTTACAGTAGTAAAAAAAGTATTTTTTTTAAAAAAAAATTAAAATGTGATAAACTATTAGAACTATAAAGAAAATCTGTGGAATCTGCCTGGCAGACCATCTGTAGAAAAGCTATAAAAACAGAAATAAAAATTCTATACCATTTGTTTCTCAAGCCTGCCAGAAAACATTTTCTGAAAATATGGGTTTTTCTCATCTCAAGCTAAATCTGTGCCACTTAAGGTAGATTCACAGAGTTACGGGGTGAAATTTGTTTTCTATGTTTGATCCATTGCATCCATGTTCATTTGTATTGTTAATTTTGTATAGTGGGGCTTTCTTCTTAGGTGTGAAAAGTTACCGTTGCTTGGAACTGTAGTTAGCTAGATGTATGGATGTATCCATAGAGGGATAGATGATAGATAGCAACATCACTACAAAATCCATTCCAAAAGCCCACCTGTTGTTTGCCTGCCATTCTATCCCCACACTATCCTAAAGCCCTTCCATGGTGTTGCTGTTTACTCTCATATTCAGTGTGGAGTCATGTGATTCACAATTCAGTACAATTGCAAATAATCAATATGTTCTGTGTGTTCATCAAGGCTATTTTTAGATTTCATTTAATTTGCATCTCACCTTTCTTCCAAAAGGCAACCTGCATCACAGATTAAAATTTTATAATAATAAATAGTTTTTTTAAGTTATTAAAACAGTACTAATTTAAAACTATTTAAATGTACTTAAAACATAGCAGTGAGAATAAATTCACAACACCTGCCATTAAAAGACTCGTTTGCAACAACCAGCAAATATCCAAGAGCCCATCTAAATAAAAAGGTTGCTGTTTGTTGACAGAAAGAGAACAGAGAAAGAACCAACCTAGATGTTATATGTTATAAATCCCATCTGATGTTATAAATCCCATCTATGTTATAAATCCCATCTGATGTCCCTCTTGTCTCCTAACCTGAAGACACCATCTTGCTACAGCAACTCCCATAAATTTAAATCTTCATGTGAATTTTCTGCATGGCACAGAGAATTTTCTGCATGTATTCCATGCACACAGGAATGCATACAGAGCCACCAGGGACTGTGCTCTCATGTTACTGAAACTGGCCCTCTTCAGATCTTCTAAAAAACTGAGCCAACCAGCATACAGGGATATGATGAAGATTACAGAAATAATGCAGTTTGACATCACTTTAAGTGCTGTAGCTCCATCCTATGAAATCCTGGGATTTGTAGTTTTGCAACTCTGCCAAAGAGTCCTAGTGCCAATGTTGTTTGTTTTTAACTGCCTTCGTGTTGATCTCAAACCATGGTGACCCTATGGATGAGCCATCCCTCTGTCCTCTACTGCTCTGCCCAGCTCCTGCAAACTCATATTCATGATCTCTTTAATAAAGTCCATCCATCTAGCATGTGGCCTTCCTCTCTTTCTACTTCCCTCCATCTTTCCTAACATTGTCTTTTCCAACAGTTCATGCCATTTCATGTTGTGTCCATATTATGACAATCTAAGTCTTGTCATCTTGGCTTCTAGGGATATTTCTGGCTTGATTCTGGCTAGGACTCATTTGTTTGTCCTTTTCGCTGACCATGAATCTTCAACACTCTTCTCCAGCACCACATCTCAAATGAGTTGATTTTCCTCCTATCTTCTTTCTTGACTGTCCAGCTCTCACATGCATACATAGTAATAGGGAAAACAATGGCTTGTATGATTCTGACTTTTGTGCTGAGCTGCATGTCTTTGCATTTTAGGATCTTTTCTAGTTCTTTCAGAGTTGCCCTCCCCATTCTTAATCTTCTTCTGATTTCCTGGTTGCAGTCCCTGTTCTGATCAATGTTTGATCCCAGGTATGAGAATCTTTTACTATTTCTATTTTCTCATTGTCTAGTTTGAATGTGTGTAAGTTCTCTGTGGTCATTATTTTTGTTTTCTTTATGTTCAACAGTAAGCCTACCTTTGCATTTTCTTCTTTGATTTTCTTTGGTAGTTGTTCTAGGTCTGTGAGGTTCTCTGCTAGTATGATGGTGTCGTCAGCATATCTCAAATTGTTGATATTTCTTCCTTCTGTTGTCACTCCTCCCTCTTCAGTGTCCAAGCCTGCTTTCCTTACAATATGTTCTGCATATAAGTTGAATGAGTAGGGTGATAGGATGCAGCCTTATTGTTATAAGCCACCCCGATTGCTTCTGGAGAGGGGTGGGATAGAAATAAATTTTGTTGTTGTTGTTGTTGTTGTCTGACTCCTTTGCCATTCTGTTTCTCCGTGTTCTGTCCTGACAGTAGCCTTTTGTCCTGAGTACAGATTCCTCATTAGGACTATCAGATATGCTGGCACTCCCATGTCTTTAGGGGCATTCCATAGCCTTTCATGATCTATGCAGTCAAAGGCTTTGCTATATTCTATAAAGCACATACTGATTTTCTTTTGGAACTCTCTGGGTGTGCTCCATTAGCCATTGTATGTTTGCAATGTGATCCCTGTTGCCACTTCCTTTCCTGAACCCTGCTTGGACCTCTGGGATTTCTCTCTCCATGTATGGTTGGAACATGTTGCAGAATTTTGAGCATGATTTTTCTTGCATGGGAGATTAGTGCTATGTTTCTATAGCTGCTCAGTCTCTTGTGTCTCCTTTTTGTAGATGGGGATTGATCTCTTCCAATCTGTTGGCCATCGTTTTGTTTTCCATATGTGATGACATTTGTTGGTTAGCACTAAAGCTGACTCTGACAATGTGGATTGCAACAGTTCAATTGGAATATCATTTGCTCCTGGTTATTTGTTTTTTGCTATTTCTCTTATTTCAGTTTTCACCTCACTTTTTAGAATTTGGGGTTCATCTTCATATGGCTCTTCATTCCATGTGTCCTTCATGTTGTCATATATTTTATATAAGTCTTCTGGTATATTGCATCCTTCATTTTTTTTATTTCTTCCTGGTCTTGAATTATGTTATTTTTATTGTCATAGTGCATCCCGGTCCTTGGTTTGAACTTTCCTTTGATTTCTTAAATTCTGTGGAATAGGTCTCTTGTTGTTCCCTTTTTGTTGTTGTCTTCTATTTCTCTGCATTAGTCATTGTAGAAATTTTTCCTATCTTTGCACACTAGCTGTTGTACTGTTGCATTCATGGTTCTTAGTTTATTCCTATCTCCTTTTTGTTTTGTTTCTCTTCTTGCCTTTATTGCTTGTAGCGTTTTACCTGTCATCCATTATTTCTTCACTTTCCTTTTGTCTGTTGGAAGTGTCTTTATGCATTCTTCTTTTATTATGTCCCTGGCTTCAGACCAAAGCTCTTCCAGTTCATGATCTATTAGTACTGCAAATCTGTTCCTTATATTGTCAATGAATTCTGTGCAAATGTTGTTTAAATCATATTTTGATATGACTGGTGCCATACAAAACTACAAATCCCAGGTTTCTGTAGGATGGAGTCATTGCAGTTAGTGTCAAATCATATTAATTCTACAGTGTAGATGCATCCTTAAATTACTCTTTAGGTAAAGTTTCTAGTGGGGGTGGATTTATGCCCCAGAACAGGAAGAGGAGAGCTGACTTTTTAAAAATAAACTGTGGCTGAATATTAATCAGCACTTATATAATGGTGGTAGTTATCGTGGTGACTTTTTCCCCCTTGGGATGTAAATGTTTAACTATTTATTTCTCACATTTGAGAATTAATAATTTTCAGTTTTTCCTCCTGTTGTGGGACAAAATAGATATTTCTGCGCAGTTCATGATCAGTATTCACACATCCTGTGTTTCATGAACCTTATGTGTTTATTTATACACCACTCTTCAGCTATAAATACTCTCTTAATCTGCCTAGATATACAACTGGGGGTGTTCTATAATGTTGTTGTTGTTTTTGCACAACCTTCCCAAATACACATATTTCATGAAAAATCCCACTATTGGTTTTTCATACAAATTTGTCATTTTTTTAAAAAAATAGCAATTTTTCTCAAAGAGTCACTACCTGAAAATGATTTTTGTGTGAAAAGGTAAGCCTTTTATGTAAGAAACAAATATGTTCTTGTGCATAAACTATGATTTTAAATAACATTGTTTCTGAAAATTGTGTTTTTAACCAAGTTTATCTGCCCAAAAAACACATGTATTTTTGCACAGAATAATCTTCCAATATACTTTTGGTTGTATGAATACCAGGTAAAGCATTGTGCAAATTCCTCACCTCTGTGTTACACTTCCCAGCTAGGTTTCTCCAGTGCTTGGAAACATTTTTAAGATTAATATTCTTTCCATACCTGGTTTCTTCTGCTCTTTCCTTTTACAATACTTGAGTACTACCTTAGCTGCTAGATATGGTGTTTATAAATAAGTTCCATTCTTGGCACCCCAAACACATTTTAACCTCTAAATTGCCTCACCACAGTATTGTTTCAGAAGATGGGGGCATGATAAACAACATAATAGCATGACAGGCCCCATGCTTTTTGAAACCCTTTATCATTTATTTTAATGGCCTGGAATATTGCTTTGTCTTGGCTATTTGAACATATTACTCTTCCTTTTGTTTTTATACTATGTGGCAGAGGTAGTAGTAAAGCTGATTTTTAAAAAGCAGCAACCAGAAGCTGTCCACCCCCTCTACCTCTGAAGTAAAATTTCTGGAGCCTTAAACATTGGAGATATGCCACCTCCAGTCCCCCTAAAACTTCATAAGCCATAAACAATATTGCAATATTTGGGTTTATGACTCAGCTTTAATACATACTGGACATGCACAGGTAAGCTTTGCACCTGAGATCATTTCATGATATATGCCAAACAGATAATGCTACTGAGACCCTAAAAACCTAATCAGGATGTGCACAAATTACTGATAATGCTTAGATTAATATTTTGTCATGAATTCACCCTAGCATGTATTTTGTGTTTCCAATGTGGAGGGCCAGGAGCTGAATGATGCTCCTTCAAAGCTCTGACTGAAAAGCAGGTAGTTGCAGGTGGAGCTGGTTTTTCAGTACACCTTCTACAAATTCTTTGATTTTTCTAAACTATACCAGATGTCCCAGGGAGGCCTTTCATCTGCGCTGCAGAAGAGACCAACATTCTTCAGTAATATGAAATCTGTCTTGCAAGCCTTGAGCAATGAAGCAGATACATTGTTCCATTTTCATTTATTTTTTCAGAAAGGCAGAAACCCAATGGCTGCACAAGTACAGAGGCCTATTATTTTTGGATGTAGTATTGACAGCTCAGCAAAACAAAACAAAACAAAAAAAACACAACTATCCCCGAATAAAACACTTTCCCAGCTATTTGCAAACAAAATGAGAATGTGTTACCAATGCTTGCAACATTTCCCTGTGCTCTCTTTTAAAAAAGCATTCACTGTAAAATTAGTTCAAAGTAAAACGAAGAGTCGCAATCCAGCATAGAGTCATGTACAATTCACCCGTATCAATTTCAGTAGTGCTTAAGAATATGCAGTTTTGTCCTAGATTTCTTACAGGTGTAATTAGGAAAGAGCAAGAAAATACAGTATCTCATGAAGATATATTAAACCATGCTCATATATAGCAGTGAAGGTTGCATGTGCAATGACCTTCCAGAAAATGAAAAATGTACAGTGTTTTGGTCTTACCTGGTCTATTGTAGTATCAGAGGAGGTCTTTTTTCATAACCAAAAGTGAGTTCCAGTCACTTCTGCTGTCCTTAAAACAGCATGGGAAGGATTGTTATTGTATTTTAAGTTTTAAACAATTGTTTAAAATGGAAAGAAATGAAGGGGCATTGGTTGTGGTGCTGTCTTGTTGTAGGGCAAAGAGGTTCTTTTATGGGATTCAGAAACAATTCAAAATATCAGTAGTGGTTTTAAAGACTTAAGATTTATTACATATTCAGTAAGTTATATAAAAGATTTTGCATAAATCATACTAAGCAAACATCTCCATTCAGCTGCTGGTGGCCCCAAAGAGATAGCAGCAGAAAGGGCCCTTCTGTAGCCACCAAAAGACACAACACCACAGCTCCATGCTGAAGCTCTAAGCCTGTGCCTGTATTTTATAGGTTTTTCATGTCTTTTTCACAATGACTTGACAATTATTTACACCTGGGATGCACAATATGATTACAATCACACCATTCCAAGGCCAGCAATCAGGTGGTACTACCCATGAACTTAGCGCCATGTCAAGACTATTAATTAAGCTCCTATATCTGTACAGGTATTTAAAGTTCCTTCCTAAGCTGTTCCAGCTGCATGTTATCATAGTTATGTTTAGGTTAGCAAATATACAAGTTCTTGCTCAGAGAAGTGAAGAAGGTGCCATTTTGGTGTCATGGAGGAGCAACAATGATAGGCTACTATACCTCCTTGATACAATGCATCTTTTGGGGGTTGCCCATACAGAGGTGGTTCAGTAAGAGGCATGTATCAAAGATTTCAGATAGTTGCCTATCTAAACATGTTATCTCACATTGATACATATGTATCTATGTACATATATATGTATATGTATGTATATGTAAATAGTAATAGGGCTTTGTTGTACTTTGGCCATATCATGAGAAGACTTGATTCATTAGAAAAGATGATAGTGCTTGGTAAGTTTGAGGGACAAAGGAAAAAAGGAAGACCACATTTCAGATGGATTTACTCAATCGGGGAAGCCACAGCCCTGAGTCTGTAAGACCTAAGCCAGGTTGACTTGCAGGATTCTCATTCACAGGGTCACCATAAATCAAAGTCAACTTGAAGGCAGCTAACAACAACAAATAGTGCTTTATATTATTTTGTATGCTATATACAGGATTATTGTTTAGTAGTTGTTTCAATTTTTTTCAGAAATAGGAGTTTGTAGAAAACAGAAAGTGAAAGCTAAATTGTGATAGGTGAGCCAGGCCTAAGAGGTAGTCAGTATGGGAACTGAAAGAAAGCTGGAGATGGAAGCTGGGCTGAAGTCATGGAAAGAATTACAACTGAAGTTTGAGGGAAACGAAAAGGGAAGGTAGAGGAGAGAGGTAAGAGCAACAAAAAAAGAACCCGAGAAGAGTTAGAAACAGAAGAAGAACCAGAGTTTAAGGGCTGATTTGACTGGGGGGTGGGGGGCAATTGCCAATAGGTCTCTGCAAATAACTACTTTCCTGAAACAACAGGAAAGACAACAGGAAAACTGTAAAACCTATATTACTTAAGGACTGTGATTGGATAGGCTTAGAGGAATCCATTTATTTGTTATTTGTCTTCACTATCCCTCAATTGTGAATACTTACAAAAGAAGTTTGTTTTTATTTTAAACTAGTAAACTTTTTTTTCAAAGTTTTTATTGTTGTGGTATGCAATTATTAGTTGTCTACCCTATACCTAAAGCCTTACCTGGAGAAGGTAATAGGTTGGGTGAGGAAAAACAAACTGAAGTTGAATCCAGGCAAGACAAAGGTGCTTACTGTCAAGGGTCCTAACCTGGGTTTGGAGGTTTGTCACCCAGTCCTGGATGGGGTTACACTCATCCTGAAAGACTGTGTTCCCAGCATGGGAGTGCTTCTGGATCTGTAACTCAAATGACAGCTGAGATAGGTGCAATGGTCAGCAGTGTTGGGGTATGCAGACAGGTAGAATCTAGCATACACACATACAGAGTAGAACCATGTAGACAGGAACACCCAGGAGATGGTCTTCTGTGAAAAAGCTTGCTCCAGATGGCACAGGAAAAATCCTCCCACACGCAGCTGCCGCTTTCAGCTTGGAGAAAAGAATAGCTTCACAGCGAGGCTTCTCTCAGAGGGCTTTAATTTGTTGCAAATATTGACATAGATATACAGAGTACCAGATGTCCGTCTTGAATACTCACAGAATCATAGAGTTGGAAGAGACCACAAGGGTCATCCAGTCCAACCTCCTGTCATGCAGGAACTCCCAATCAAAGCATCCCCGACAGATGGCCATCCAGCCTCTCTTAAAAACCTCCAAGGAAGGAGACTCCACCACACTCTGAGGGAGTGTGTTCCACTGTCGAACAGCCCTTACTGTCAGAAAGTTCCTCCTAATGTTGAGGTGGAATCTCTTTTCCTGGAGCTTGCACCTGTTGTTCCAGGTTCTAGTCTCTGGAGCAGCAGGAAACAAGCTTGTTCCCTCCTCAATATGACATCCCTTCAAATATTTAAACACAGCTATCATATGACCTCTTAACATTCTCTTCTCCAGGCTAAACATCCCCAGCTCCCGAAATCGTTCCTCATAGGGCTTGGTTTCCAGACCCTTCACCATTTTAGTTGTCTTCCTTTGGACACGCTCCAGTTTCTCCACATCCTTTTTGAATTGTGGTGCCCAGAACTGGACACAGTATTCCAGGTGGAGTCTGACCAAAGCAGAATAGAGTGGCACTATTACTTCTCTTGATCTAGACACTATACTTCTATTGATGCAGCCTAAAATTATCTAGACCCATTTCAAATTGGCTTCAGGACAGGCTTTGGGGTTGAGACTGCCATGGTTGCCTTGACCGATGATCTGCGTCTGAGCATCGACAGGGTTAGTGTGACCCTGTTGGTGCTCTTAGACCTCTCAGCGGCTTTTGACACAATAGATCATGGCATTCTTTTGGATCACCTGAGGGGGTTGGGAATTGGAAGCACTGCACTCCAGTGGTTCCATTCCTTCCTCTCGGGCAGATCCTGCTCGGGAACAGCTGCTCTAGTAAAAGGGAGCATACCTGTGGTGTTCCACAAGGTGCTATTCTGTCCTCGATGTTATTTAACATCTATATGAAGCCGCTGGGTGAGATTATTCGGAGTTATGGAGCTGGGTGTTATCAGTACGCTGATGACCCTCAAATCTATTTCTCCATGTCTCAATCGTCAGCCTCGAATTCCAATGACGTCTCCTCTCTCAATGAATGTCTTCAGGCAGTAATGGGCTGGATGAGGAAAAACAGATTGAGACTGAATCCAGACAAAACGAAGGTGATCACAGTAGCGGCCTTGAAACCAAGAATTGGGCTGCAACCTCCGGTCCTGGATGGGGTCACACTCTCTGTAAAGGATCGCGTTCGCAGTCTGGGGGTGGTCCTTGACTCGTCGCTCCTGATGACAAATCAGGTAAATGCGACAGTCAGGAGCGCCTGTTATCAGCTTTGGCTGATACGCCAGCTGCGCCCTTTTCTGGAAGTAAGGGACCTTGAGACTGTTGTGCACGTACTGGTAACCTCACGTCTAGATTTCTTTTCTTTTTTTTATTAAATTTTATTAAGTTAAAAAGTTGACATATTACAAACATTAAAACATACAATAAACATACCTATACAACAGAAAAGTGTTAAAGAAAGCAAGAAAAATAGACATAAACAACAGAAAAATAAGAAAAGAAGAGAAAAGAGAAAGGGACAAAAAGACCCCCCCACCCCCCCACCCCCCGTTAACTTCCTGGATCCTTTGCCAAGTCATTTCTACATTAACTGACTATTTACATCAGTATTCACTCTGTCTATAACAGGGACAGGCAACCTTTTTGAGACCTGGGCTGGTCTCCCATCACCCAGGTATCGGCTGGGCCGAGGGGGGGGGGGAATAGCAGCACGTGCACTCACGTGCACGCGTGCGCGCCCTCCTCTGCCACATGCGACCCCCCTGCAAACGCAGCCGCCGCTGTAGTGCACGCGGCCGCAGCCACCACAGCGCATGTCGTGGCTGCCATTTTGGAAGTCCAAATCGTGGCCGTGACGCGTTTGCGCATGTGCAACAGTACTGTGCATGTGCAAATGTGTCGCAACCGCAATTTTGACTTCCAAAATGGCGGCCGCAGCAAGCGCAGCCGAAAACGCCCCCCGACGGCGGTGAGCGGCGGCGACAGCATGCGGCGGCAGCAGCGACAACCTACAGCCTGGGCCGGTAAGTCCGGGGCCCGGGGCCTTAACCGGCCCCCAGGCCGTAGGTTGCCAGTCCCTGGTCTATAACTATATACATACAATTAATTTGTCTAACATAATTATACATTACTGTAACCTATTGCATCTATACATTACTATTTACGGCACATTTTTGGTCAGTCATCTCTCCCTTGTTTTACTTATCATTTTCCTTATTGTTCCTATTGTTGATGTAATTAAGCAGCGGCTGCCAAGTTTTTTCATTCTTTTCCCAGTCTTGTTCTCTTAACATTATTGTTAATTTGTCCATTTGCATCAGTTCAAGTAGTTTCCTTAACCAATCTTCTTGGTGCGGAGTTGTTTCACTTTTCCATTTTTGGGCATATACCACTCATGCACTAATAATCATATAACACAACAGTTTCCCATGGCTTAATTCCAAATTTTAATCCAAGGAGATATTTAGTAAATACATTTTAGGGTCCAAATTTATTTTAGTTCTTAATATTCCCTCCACCATTCTATGAATAGCCATCGAATATTTTTTAGTAATAATAATAATAATAAATTTTATTTATATCCCACTCCTCTGCTGGGCAATCGGAGTGGCAAACAAGATTAAAACGAACAAAGTTAAAACAATTCCATCTCACCCTCAATCCCTAACCCACCCACCCATAACATGAAATTAAACTGTATTAGAAATAAAATAAAAATAACCAGCAGTAATTTAAAACCATTAAACAAACAAACAAAGGAGGATGGGAGCAAAGGAACAATCAATCTCAAATTTGTTGGGAAAGTTATTCCAGGAAGGCCTGTCAGAAAAGATCCATCTTTACTGCTTTTTTAAAGCAGTCGAGCGTGGTAATAAGATGGATCTCATCCGACAGGCCATTCCATAATCTCGGAGCGGTGACAGAGAAGGCCCTCTGGGAGGTCTGCGACAATCTAGTTTTCATAGGCAATAGCAGGTTTCTCCCAGAAGACTGAAGTGTGCAGGGGGGGTTCGTATGGGAAGAGGCGGTCCCGAAGATAAGTTGGACCCAAGCCATGTAGGGCTTTAAAGGTCAAAAACAACACCTTGTAGTGTGCCCAGAAACTAATCAGCAGCCAGTGGAGAGACTTCAGCACTGGAGTTATATGCTCTCTCCTAGGTGTTCCCGTGACCAGCCTGGCTGCCATATTTTGGACCAATTGAAGTTTCCGGGTTAGGCACAAGGGTAGCCCCATGTAGAGCGCATTACAGAAATCCAAACGTAAGATTACCAGGGCATGTACTACAGGTTCAAGATCCCTCATGTCCAGGAAAGGGCGCAGCTAGAGTATCAGCCGAAGGTGATAACAGGCACTCCTGACCGTCGCATTCACCTGACTAGTCATGTGAAGCGATGAATCTAGGAGCACCCCCAGACTGCGTACACAGTCCTTGGAGGAGAGTGTGACTCCATCCAGGACTGGAAGGTGTATTCGCAAACCTGGTTTTGGGCCCATCACTGTTAGTACCTCCATTTTGTCTGGACTCAGTCTCAATCTGTTTTTCCTCATCCAATCCATTACTGCCTTAAGACAATCATTGAGAGGAGAGACGCCATCTGAGGTCTGGGCAGACGATCGGGTCATGGAGAGATATATCTGGGTGTCATCAGCGTACTGAAGACACCATGCTCCATGCCTCCAAATGATCTCTCCCAGTGGCTTCATATAGATATTAAATAGCATCGCGGACAGAATGGCGCCCTGAGGGATGCCACAATTAAGCTCTATTTCAGAAGAGCAACTGTCCCCGAGCCTCACCCTCTGGGATCTGCCTGAGAGGAAGGAACGGAACCACTGCAAAGCAGTGCCTCTGATTCCTAACTCTCTCAGGTGATCCAAGAGGATAGAGTGGTCTATCGTATCAAAGGCCGCTGAAAGGTCCAAGAGCAACAGCAGGGTCATACTACCCCTGTCGATGCCCAGGTGGAAGTTGTCAGCCAGAGCAACCATGGCGGTCTCAACTCCATATCCTGTCCTAAAGCCAGTTTGAAATGATCAAGATAATCGGTTTCATCCAAGACAGCTTGGAGCTGGGAAGCAACTGCCCTCTCAATCACCTTGCTTAAAAAAGGTAACAAGTCTATAGTTATTCCTGTCCAGGGGATCCAGGGAAGGCTTTTTCAGGAGGGGTTTAACTGCCGCCTCCTTTAAACAGGATGGAACAATGCCCTCCCTGAATGACGCATTAATGGTATCCTGAAGGAATACCCTCAACGCGTCTCCCCCCCCGGACGACCAGCCAAGATGAACATGGATAGAGAGGGCAGGTCATCTTCCTCACCTTACCAAGGAGCTTGTCCACGTCATCGGTACTCACAGATTGAAGCTGATCCAGTAAAATGTCGTCAACGGAGTTGCTGGATACCTCACCTACGGATTCTGTCAAAACACTGGAGAAATTTTATCTGTGAAGTAGATGTTAAAAGCATCACAGCAGGCCACTGTAGGGTCAAGTAGAGGATTCTGCACAGGAGGTACCTGCATCAGTTCCCCCACCACACTAAATAGCTCTTCTGGACGAGACTCTGCAGACGCAATGCATGCAGAGGAGAAAAGTCTCTGCGCTGCAAGCAGTGCCTCCCAATAGAAATCAAGATGTTTCCTATGGTGAGTTCTGTCAGATAAGAGCCGAGTCTTCCACCATTTGCGCTTTAGTCATTATCCAGCTCTCTTGATCCTCCTAAGCTCCTCTGTATACCAGGGCCTACGATTAGGAATGGGCTAGAAAGGACACTCGGGAGCGATTGTGTCGATAGCCTTAGTGAGATCGGTGTTCCAGGTGTCAACCAAGGCTTCGACAGGGTCACCGGCGTTACCAACCATTAAACCCTCTAAGGCCTTCTGGAAACTAATTGGTTCCATTAGCCTTCGAGGGTGGACCATTCTAATAGATCTGTCACCCCTGGGGGGGCCGACAGTGGCTCTTAGTTCCACCTTGACCAGGAAATGATCCGTCCATGACAAAGCAGAGGTTTTAATAATCTCCGCCCACGGATATTCCTGTTCCGTACTAAAGACTGCATCAACCCGCACAATGTGAGGGCCCGACAACCAGTTGGTATAGGCCCATGCTTGTCATGGTTTCCATGAACTCCCGAGCCGTGCCAGTTAGATTAGACAAACTGGCCTCGAGTGGGATGTTGAAGTCGCCCAGAACCAAAAATCTGGGAGACTCCAACAGCAGCTCAGAGACCATCTGCGTCAGCTCGGTTAGGGAGTCTGTTAAGCAACGGGGTGGCCGGTATACCAACAGAATGCCCAAGCTATCCCTGGTTCTCAGGCTAAGGTACATACACTCAATGCAAGCTGTTTTCCGGATAGGCTTCCTGGTCAAGGTCAGATTGCTTTTGTGAACCAAGGCCATGCCGCCGCCGCCCCGCCCACTTTCCCTTATCTGCTCGCTGACTGAGTACCTAGCCGGGAGGGCCTGCACCCATGTCACCTCACTGATGTCTCCAGCCAGGTCTTAGTGAAGCATGCCAGGTTGGCTGCCTCATCCAATATGAGGTCATGGATGATATGCGTTTTATTCCCGACCGACCTGGCATTGCAGAGGAGCAGAGTAAGGGGCTGTGGAATGGAAGGTACGCTCTCCACATTATCCAGGGCAACAGAGACAACTGAAGGAGGGATAAATATTAAACATCGATACCCTCTTCTTTTGTAACATTTCTTCACTCTGCCATGAAGGGAAGGCACTCCGCCATGCCTTCCCTTCCCCCACACAACATCAATCCCCGCTCCGAGATTATTTCCGACATTGTTACATGGTGGTGGTAACAAAAAGTCCAGTTAAGCTCATGTCCCCCAAGTAAAGAAGGGCACAGTTATTTAGTTTTGAGAAAGAGGAGCTTAAAGGTTCTATCAGGACTTGTTTCTTGTCCTATCTTAAGAGCTCTTTCACTACTAACATAGTGCAACCTAACAGATAGCAACTGCAGTATGTAGTATCTCTTTCTCTGCCCTTCTAACAGTAAGTTACAGGCAGGTGATAGTCCTTCAGGCCGAGGTCCCAGCGCTGACGCCGCCGCCACCACTGCTGTGTTACAGAGGGGAGAGATGTTCCTGGGCAGGGGTTTTATACCCACCCGCCAGCGATCTCCCTCGGATTGAGCTGCTGCTGCTGCGTCTGCTGCTGGGCTGCCCAGGTGGTCGTGATTGCGGGCAGAGTGAGTCCTCCAAGGCTGAGGACAAGGTGCCAGCGCTGTCCCTACCATTTAAAAATGGGAACAAAGAATTATCTAACTTTATTTGGCATGGTAGGAGACCCAGAGCCTTTTTGCAGTTCCACCACAGATGGTACAGAGTCCCTTTTGTTCATTTGCACTTCCAGCACTTATCAGAGAGCCCTTTATAAATTTTAGCTAACTTAGTAGGGGTCATGTACCATCTGTGGTGAATCTTGAAGATGTTCTCTTTCAAATCATAGCTGGCTGTGTAATTTTGGGTCTTGATCCAAACTCTTTCCCATTGTTCTAGTTCTATTACCTGTTTTATATCTTGGGACCACTTCACTATGTATTCTTTTACCACTTCTTCCTCTTGGTCAATATCTAACAAACATTTATAGTACAAAGCAATTTTCTTTGGGTTGTTGGAAGCCATGTACACCTCAAATTCAGTTTTTTTTAATTCTTATTCCTATTGTTTTTGAGTCCACAATATAACTTTTTCTCAGTTGGCGATGCAAAAGCCATCCCACAGTAAAACCTTCTTTAATGAGTTGTTCAAGGTTTTTAAATTCTATCCTACCATCATTTAGATCAGTGTTAATTAAATCCCGGTATGTTATCCAATTATCTTCTTGTATTGTTTCTCTTCCATGGAAGGCCTCATGAGTTCAGACCCAGGTTGGTAGATTGGGGCATATTCTTTCTTTATATTTATACCACACTTTTAAAATGGCTTTCCTTATAAAGTGATTCATAAAATCCTTATGAATCTTTTGCTTTTAATAAAAGAGGTAGGCCTTCAGCCCAAATTTTGGTTATCCCTTCCAGAGCTATTTTTTTTTATCTTTAATTTGAAACAATTGTGTCAGCCAATTTAAACAGTTTGCCTCATAGTACAGTTACAAATTAGGAAGAGCCAATCTACCCCTTTCTTTCTTATCCTGTAGGACTTTTAGCCTCACTCTGGGTCTCCTACCATGCCAAATAAAGTTAGATAATTCTTTGTTCCAGTTCTTAAATGGTTTACCATTCACGATAACTGGGAGATTTTGGAAAAGGAACATAAATTTGGGAAGAATATTCATTTTGTTAGCTGATAATTTTCCTAGCCAAGAGAGGTTTAATTTTCCCCAAATTTTCATGTATTTTTTAAATTTCTTTAATTAATTTCTCATATTTGTTTTTCCATAAGTCTACGTTTTTACAAGTAATCTCTACTCCAAGGTATTTCACTTTCTTTCCTATTTGGTATCCTGTTAAGCCATGCAGTTTATCCTTTTCTTTCTGAGTTATGTTTTTAGGTAAGATTGTTGTCTTGTCTTTATTAATTTTCAGGCCCGACACTTGACAAAATCTTTCCAGCTGTTCAACTAGTCTTTTCATACTATCTTCCATTTCTGAGATCGTTACCGACAGATCATCTGCATAAGATTTAAGTTTAAATTCAAAACCTTTGTGCTTAACTCCTTTTATTGCATCATCTCCTCTTATGTTGATATTGAGGATTTCAATCACTATTTAAAAAAAGCAGAGGAGACAGGGGGCAGCCCTGTCTCATCCCATTTTCAATTTGGATTTTCCTAGTTTTCTCCCCATTAACGAGGATTTGAGCTTCCTGTTTGTTATAAATTGCTCTGATCCAATTGATAAAGCTTTTACCTGCATTTATTTTTTCCAACACACTATATAGAAAAGGCCAGCTTACCTTGTCAAACACCTTTTCAAAGTCGAGGAAGATCATTGCAAGCTTTTATCTATTTTCCTTTCATGAAATTCAATTAAATCAAGCACAAATCTGGTATTATCACTAATCTTTCTTGAGGCCAAAAAACCATTCTGCTCTTTGTGGATCCAAGTACTAAGAATTTTTTTAAGTCTTTCAGCCAGAATTGTAGCAAAAATTTTGTAGTCACTATTTAAGAGGGAAATAGGTCTATAATTTCTTATATTCCCTTTATCCTTCCCTTCTTTTGGCAACAAGACTATAGGGGTTTGCAGACTGCCAGAAATAGTGCAAATTGAGTCCACTTTTAGGGTTAGTGTTAGGGAATCATGGGAATTGGGGGTTTTTTCTGAGACATTGAGCCTTCTCTGTCAGAGAGCTCTGGTTCCACAATAAACTACAGTTCCCATGATTCCCTAACCCCAACCCTAACCCTAAAAGTGGACTCAATTTGCACTATTTCTGGCAGTCTGCAACCCCCCTATGTCTGCTTGGGTTCATAAGTTTGGCACTCCAATCGTGCCTTCTGCTATTTCATTTAACATTTCACATAGTGGCGAACTTATTTGACAAGCATATTTCTTATAAAATTCGGCTGGAAAGCCATCGGGCCTAGGTGTTCTTTTTAGTTTTGTGAGTTTAATTGCATCTATTATTTCCTGGACCATATTTTTTTAGTTTAAATTTGATGTTTGGTCTCACTAAATGGTTCAATTTTAGATCTTTCTAAATATTCCCTCTTTTCCTCTACTTCTAACTTCTCACCTTTTTCATATAACTGTTCATAAAGATTATGTATTACATCATTAATTTTACCCTGGTCTGTAAATTTTTGTTTATCTTCTATTAGGAAGTTTATTTGTGTTTTTTTTTTCCTGTTCTTTCTGCATTTGATAAGCAAGCCACTTCCCAAGTTTGTTTGCGCCTTCAAATTTTTTCTGTTTCATATAGTTAACCTTTTTCTTAAGTTCCTCCATTAATAGTAGAGAAATTTGTTGTTTTAATGCTTTGGGTTCTGTTGTTAATTTTTTTATTATTAGGCATATTTTTCAACTCCTTTTCCTTTCCACTCAGCTTTACTTGTAGTTCATCTAATTTTTGTGAAATTTGTTTCTTTAACTCAGAAGATTTCTTCATCAATATTCCCCTGATTACAGCTTTAGCTGCGTCCCAAACAATTTCAATACTGGTACTTTTTTGGGGGTTTTCTTTAAAGTAGTTTTCAATTGCTACTTGGATATCCTTAGCTGTCTTCTCTTTTTCTAATATTTTTGTTCTTAGCTTCCAGGTAAATTGTTTTGGTCTTACTCCTATACTAACCCAGATTGGGTTATGATTGGATAGGATCCTAGGTCTTATTTCTATTTTAAGAACTCTGGGTAGTATGTTAGCCAAAGCTAGAACCATATCTAGCCTAGCCCAAGATTGGTGGCTATCTGAAAAGAAAGTATAGTCCTTTTTAGAACCGCACTTTTCCCTCCAGATATCTCTGACACCTATTCTTTTGATAAATTCAAAGAACTCTTTCGGGAGTTTACCCTGATTACTTTTGATTTTTTTTCTGAGATTTTCTGTCACAAACTGGGTCAATAACCCTGTTCCAATTGCCCATAGCATCGAAAGAAAAATCTTCAACTTTATTTAACAGGTGTTTAAAAAACTTCGCCTTATTTTCATGTGGTCCATATATTCCTAAAATCAAAACATTCATCCCCATCATGTTGACTTGCGCAGCCACAAAATGCCCATTTGGGTCACTCAACATCCCTGTCACATCATATTTCGAGTTGATATAGAGGGCCACTCCTTTTTTTTTTTTTCATTCATAGCAGAGACAATTAGTTTTCTCATCTTAAGGTTTTTCTAATAACTTTACATCATCTTTTTTTAATTCTTATTTCTTGTAAACAAAGAATGTCACAGTTTAGTTTGTTCACATAGTGAAAGACTTTCCCTCTTTTGTCACATCCGTTTAGTCCTTTTATATTCCATGTTAGAATATTCAGACAATTCATATTTGGTCTCCACCAGTATCTGACTCCCCTTCACTTAGATCTGAATTAGATTCTTCTCCTTGTGTCAAATCTTTAAGTTCCTCCCTAAGCAATTGAGCTAGTTCTCCTTCCCTATTTTGGGGGTCTGACTCTTGTCCTGTTTTTTTTTTTTTTTCCTTTTTAGTTTGATTATTACCAAGTAATGCTTTTTCTTTGTCACAATCTGAAGGGTTGGTGATTCTTTTATTACTCTCCTTTCTATATTCTCTTTTAAGGTACTTGTAAAATTATCTCGCATCATTTAGTGATCTCACTTCAATCTTCTTCTTTTGCTACCAAAGTATGAGGCCTTCTGGCAATTTCCATCTATAATTCATCTTTTTTTCTCTTAGCTCGATTGTGAGAAAGTTATATTCCTTCCTCCTTCTAATTATTTCTGGGGGCATATCTTTAAACAACTGAACCTCCTTATCTTCAAATTTAATCGGGTTTCTTTTATGACTGAACCAGAGGGTATCTCTTATGTGTTTTCTCACAATGAGTATAATAACATCCCTTGGGCTTTTGTGTTTTTTTTAGCTGCATATGAATTCACACGAAATAGGTTGTCCACCTCCATTTTGCATAAAGTGGGTTCTTTTCCTAGGTATATACTTATCATAGTAGTTACCTTTTGCCAAATATTTTCATTTTCTTCCTCTGGTATCCCTCTAATTTTTAAAGATCTTTCCCTGATTTTAACTTCTCTCATTACATTTACCTCTGTTAATTCCTTTTGTTTCTGCCTAATTTCTTTCATGTTACCCTCAAAATTCTCGTGTTTCATTTCTATAGTCTCCATTTTATTTTGAATTTTATTAATTTCCATTGACATCCTGTCAATTGCTCCACTCACTGCTTTGAGGTCTGCCCTCAGTTCATTTTTGATTTCAGTCTTAAGTTCAGCCATTTCAGTCCTCAATTCCTGAATTTCTTTACTTAAATCCATGCAGATTTTCCTTAACTCCTCCATAAGCTCCATATTTCCTTCAGCCCCTTTTGTTTGGTCTACTGAGGATCTTCGAGTGTTTGGGGCTTGGGCCTGGGATTGTGTCTGCACTCTGGTTTTTGCTGCCATCTAATAAGTACACTTATAAGAGTAATCAAAGTTGGGTTAATTCACCCACCCCCCAAGACAAAGAGAGAAAACCTATAATTTTGCTGTAGCCAAAAAGACATATATCAACTGTCCTGGACCATATATATAGACAATTTAGATCAAAAACAGGTCCATTAAGCCTCTTCCTTTTCTTTAGTCCACTTATTCTGATTGTCACTATTATTTTCTATTATGCACTTATTCCTTCTTAAATTGAGGGCTCCTCTCAGTTGCGGTGTTTTATAACCTTCGTAGCTCTGTTATCTTCAGTCTGTAATTCCACTTAAATACTTAAAGCAGTAATGACACTATAATATTTCACCAAGATGTTACCTTCGCTGAGAAAAAAACTTAAGAAAAACTGCTTTGTCCACAATGCACAGTGTCTTTTAGTTGATTAGAGCTGTGAACAGGAGAACATCAGATCTTGGGTCACATTTAGGAGCCTAGGTCAATTCTCACATCTCCATTCTTGTGGCTCAAGATTACCTTTCCCAGCATCTGAGCGTCCGTCATGACCTTCCAATTCTGGATCGTTAGATGTTCCCTTCCGGCCAATCCAACTACGATTCCCACAATGCTCTGCTTCTGAGTAGCCTCCTACTCGTGCTGATTGTGTAGCATGTTGCTCTTTTTCCAATGGGATTCCTCCCAGACAAATTAGGTAAGTCCAACCCAATTTATTGCTCTGGTAGATTAGCTGTATTTGATATATCTAGCACCAACAATTAGTTTTTCCCTTTACTCTTGCCACAATGCCAAATATATATATATATATATATATATATATATATATATCTTAGGTGAAGACCAGGAAAACTAAAAGTCCCAGAGTCTAATTATTCCAGCCGCAAACTCTTTCAATGATTGGTGGGGGATATTGCCCACTAATAAAAGTTCTTGCTTCTTAACACAAAAAGGAAAGGTTGCCCAAAGAGGCTTGGCCAGGTGCCCGGCTTTGTTGACAAAGGTTAAAAAAAGATAATTGCATAACTCACAAACAATTAAAAAGTTGGTAGTGTTCCTAATCCTCTTATGAGGAGAGTCGTAGGCAAAAAAGGTTCTTCCCCAGCTGCTCTTCACCTCGCGTCTCCTTTTCCTCCCTTATCTTCACCACCGCCTTGTAAACAATGGGACGGTGGGCTTGGAGGTTTCCTTCCGAATCCTCCTTACCAGGGGGATATTCTGGCTGTAATTTGGAATTTATTTGCAGCCTTTTTCATCTTCGACTAGACAGTTCCCTTCAGACAAGGTCCGGAACGCATCTCGCTGGTCCACCGTACCTGAAACTAAGAATTGGGCTGCAACCTCTGGTCCTGGAGGGGGTCACACTCTCCGTAAAGGACTGCGTTCGCAGTTTGGGGGTGCTCCTCGACTCGTCGCTCCTGATGACAAATCAGGTAAATGCGACGGTCAGGAGCTCTTGTTATCAGTTTTGGCTGATACACCAGCTGCGCCCTTTTCTGGAAGTAAGGGACCTTGAGACTGTTGTGCACATGCTGATAACCTCACATCTAGATTTCTGTAATGCGCTCTACATGGGGCTACCCTTGTGCTTGGCCCAGAAACTGCAGTTAGTACAAAATATGGCAGCCAGAGTAGTTTCTGGTACATCTAGGAGGGACCATATTACTCCGGAATTAAAATCCCTCCACTGGCTGCCTATTAGTTTCCAGACACAGTACAAGGTGTTGGTTATCACCTTTAAAGCCCTAAATGGCTTGGGTCCAAACTATCTTTGGGACCGCCTTCTCCCCTACAATCCTGCCTGCGCACTCCGGTCCTCTGGGAGGAATTTGCTTCAGCTACAAAAAGCCAGGCTTTCGGCTACCTCCCAGAGGACATTTTCTATGGTCGCCCCTAGAATATGGAATGGCCTGCCGGATGAGATCTGTCTGCTTACATCTTTAGACAGCTTTAAAAAGGCTGTTAAGATGGATCTCTTCCAGCAGGCCTTTCCAGGATAGATACCCTGGCCTCAGAAACCCCCTTTAGGGGAGCCCTCTAGGAACTTGCCCATTGCCTCCTAGTCAATGTGACCACCGTCTCTCCCTTTGATTTATTGTTATTGACTTTTTCTTGTTTTAATCTTTGTTGGTTTAATACTTTTTTAAGGGGGGGGAATAGGGGTTTGAATGCATTTCTCATTTTGTATTTTATCACTTGTTAGCCACCCCGATTGAGCTCAGAGGGATGCAGTATAAATAAATTTATTATTATTATTGAAATTGCATTGGCCTTTTTAGCTGCTGCATCACACTGTTGACTCATGTTCAACTTGTGGTCTACCTGGACTCCTAGATCCCTTTCACACGTAGTCTCATTCAGCCAGGTGTCCCCCATTGTATATCTGTGCTTTTCGTTTTTCTGCCCTAAGTCCAATACCTTACATTTCTCTGTGTTGAATTTCATTTTGCTAGCTTTGGCCCAGCTTTCTAGTCTATTCAAGTCATTTTGAATTTTGATCCTGTCTTCTGGGGTATTAGCTACTCCTCCTAATTTGGTGTTGTCTGCAAATTTGATAACTATGCGCCCAATACTGTCATCCAAGTCATTGATAAAGATGTTGAATAGCACTGGCCCCAGGACAGAGCCCTGTGGCACCCCACTGGTCACTTCTTTCCAGGTTGAAAAGGAGCCATTGTTGAGCACCCTTTGGGTTCAGCCAGTCAACCAATTACAAATCCATGTAATAGTTACTTTGTCTAGCCCACATTTTACCAACTTGTTTGCAAGAATGTCATGGGGAACCTTGTCAAAGGCCTTACTGAAATCAAGATATACTATATCCACAGCATTCCCTTCATCTACCAAGCTGGTAATTTTATCAAAAAAAGAGATCAGATTTGTCTGGCATGACTTGTTTCTCTGAAACCCATGTTGGCTTTTTGTGATTATGGAATTATCTTCCAGGTGTTCACAGACTCTCCGTTTAATGATCTGCTCCAGAATCTTTCCTGGTATTGATGTCAGACTAACTGGACGATAATTTTTGGATCCCCTTTTTTTTTACTTTTAGAAGATGGGGACAATGTTTGCCCTCCTCCAGTCTGCTGGGACTTATCCTGTTCTCCAGGAGTTCTCAAAGATTGTTGCCAATGGTTCTGATATTACATTTGCCAGTTCTTCTAGCACCCTTGGACGTAATTCATCTGGACCTGGAGACTTATATTCATTTAGATTAACCAGGTATTCCTGTACTATCTCTTTACTTATTCTGTGCTGAAATTCTCCTATTCTGTCCTCTGCTCCATTATCCTCAGGTTGAGCACCCTTTGCCTTTTCTGAGAAGACTGAAGCAAAGAAGGTGTTCAGTAATTCTGCCTTTTCTCTGTTCCCTGTTAACTTTTTGCCATCTTCCCCACACAGTGGCCCTACCATTTTCTTCTTCTTTTTGCTGTGGACATACCCAAAAAAGCCCATTTTTATTGTTCTTAACCTCTCTAGCAAGCCTGAGTTCATTCTGCACTTTAGCTTTTCTGACTTTACCCCTACACATGCTAGCTATTGTTTGAATTCCTCTTTGGTGATTTCCCCATTTTTCCATTTCTTATACATGTTCCGTTTAAAACTTAGTTCAGTTGAAAGTTCCTTAGTCATCCATCCTGGTTTCCAGCTATACAGACTAACAAAGTGCTTCGCCAACCACTATCCACAACTAACCAACAACAGAGATTCTGACTCTCCCCCATATATAGGTGGCCCTCATGAGAACATGTGACACCCATGCACTAATTAAACCTTGCTGGTTTCATCCTCAGTGCCTGTTGCATCAGAACTGTTACATCAGACCTCCAATGATGCACACCTGGCTTGTCTAATCCATTGTGCATGTTGCATCAGGTATCCCATGATGCACAACTCACCAAATGCTGACTCATGCATCTGCCACTTGAACTGTTACTATTGCTCTAGTTCCTTTCAGTGGCCACACCCATGTCATTTTCCAGACCAGGGTGCCACATGGTCTTGACAAGGAGTACTTACTATCAACTTTATCTGGATTTCTGCAATGCACTGTACATTGGGATATCTCTGAACCAAGTTTGGAAGCATCAAATAGTTCAAAACATGGCAGCCAGATTGATTACTAGGACATCAAAGAGCAACCATATCACATCAATATTAAAATCTTTCCACTGGCTGCCAATTAGTTTCTCAGCAAGGTACAAAGTGTTGGTTATTACCCTTAAAGCCTTACATGATTTGAGTCTAGGTTACCTATTGGATCACCTCCTCCTGTATAATCTATACAACACACTCAGGTCCTCAGAGAAACATTTACTCCAGTCAGCAAGGATTTGTTTGGCAACTGACTAACTTCTCCAATTGTTTTTCTCCTGTTTGATTTGTAACATCTTGCTTGATGAAGATGCCCATGGAGCTTTGAAAGCTTGCAACAAGTACATTGTGCATTTTGTTTGACCAATAAAGGCATCACTGATGGATTTTTGTTTGAATTTGGTTGGCAACTGTCACCCAGATGACTTTTTCTTCAGCTGCTCCTATGAAACAACCTGTTGGAAGAGATTTAACATCTCAATACACTGTCTGAACTTGAAACAGCACTAAAGACCAATTTTTGTTGGCTCTCTTCTATGCCCTGCAGGCATGCAGGGACAAAAACAAAGATTAAGCCCACTAGAGAAGTCAACTATAATCACTTTCTGAGGTGCTTGACCTCAACGGTAGCTATTTGCAACAGAGTGCAGAAGCACAAACTCAGTTTGTAGTATTTGGCAATATTGCACTGACCAACCTTGAATGATGCACAGACACAATTGGATTCTTCCAAAGTCTTTGGAGGCTTTTATAACTTATTGCATAAGTACAAGTTATATACAAACACTCCTTTAACTCTCTCCAACATTCACTGTCTGCTATACAGCAATCCACACTCTACAAACACACCACAACTCTTCTCCCACTCTTCAATTCACCAACTACAACCCACACCTGCTCTGGGTTTTAGAGCACTTATACACAGTGGTAATGACTAAGGGATGAAACCTGCTGTTATATCACATTTACATTTACAGCAATACAAACTATTTTACACTGCTTTAAAGGGACATTGTTCCCAACAATCCCCTCCAAAATAATGTGTTATGGCAACATTATACAAAAACAGAACACAAACATTAACAGTACAGTAGGATTACACAATATACACAGTCTGATGTTATTGGTTTTACAGGTTATTGTTCACAGCATTTATTGAAATCCAGCAAGGTAACTATTTCCCCCATGTCTCTGAGCTGGCAATGGCCTTGTAAATTTGTCAGCACCTTTTCCTTTGTGTCACATCTCCTTTTCTGTACCATTTACTTAGCATTGTTATGTTAAACTCACATCTGGCATTTTCTATTTTTTGTGTACCCCCTTAGACCTTACACTACTCTGGTCCCTTGGCAAGTTACCATTTTAGATACATTTCCAGCACCAAATGGTTCATACACAGGAAACAAAGCATTCTCACTCTTGTGTCCCTCCACTGGATGGTTATTCTTATCTGGTTCACATCTTACACTGTTACATGCAACATTACTCACATTACTATTTGGAACAACTAAAAATTCAGGTTCCCCATTTTCTCCCTTACACAACTTGGCAATTAAAAAGGTTGAATGTCTTCTACACTACTAACCTCACTCTTTACTTCCTCTTTGATCTTTATTTCTGTTGTAGTATCAAATGATTGTTTTGAGGTGCTTGCCTGCTGTTGCTGCACACTATCAGGGATTTCCACCCCATTTGTGGATGTTGGCTCCTCTGAGGTTTGCATGAACCTGGTCCCATCCACTCTTTGTTTCAAAATTAGCAGCTTTCACAAACACAACTTGTCCATTTCCTAGGGTAAACTGGTATTTATTTCCTATATATCTTACAAACCTTAATCTCCACCAGTTAGGCTGACCTTTCCTTCTTAAGGTCTTGGGAATCAGGACATTGGCAAACTGTCTAAACACTCTTAGGTATTTTAAACACAGTTCCCTACCATACATCATGTAAGAGGACATCTGGTTGACACTAGAACTCCAGACCCTGTTTAAGACATGGTTTGCACAAACTACTGCTTCAACCCACAAATTACTGGGTGCTTGGGCATCAACCAACATACAATCCTTCATGGATTCTAATAGACCAACCCTTCTCTAAGCTAGGCCATTTTCAGCTGGACTACGAGGATTAGTTGTTTTATATTGAATGCCATTTTTCTTTAGCCACGTTTGGAATGCATTCCCAAGAAATTCTCCACCTCTATCTCAGATAAAGGTTGCCACTTTGTATGGGAATTTCCTCTCCACCATGGCCACCCATTTTTTGAATTTTGTAAATGCTTGGTCCTTGGACTTTAACAAATACACAGAACTATATCTGGTGTAGTGCTCTACCAAAACAAAAATATACTTAGCTCCTCCCACACTTGCCTTAAACAGTCCAGCAAGGTCTCCATGAACTGCCTGGAGTGACAAAGTGCTGCTTTGCCACTTTCTGGCTTTCCTTGGCTACAGGAAAAGACCTGACTTTCACCTTCTTGCAGATAGTGCAGTCCAGGAACCTTTGACATGGCTTTACCTTAAGCTCTGGACACACTTTTGCTAACTGTGCTAATGTAGCAAAACTGGCAAGTCCAAGCACTCTATGCAAATAATGCATGCACCGATCATGCAAGGGAACATTAAACATTATTACATTGGCCACATTTGGCTTGTCTGCTGAGGATGCATGTAATACAGTCTGCTTATCACCCTTGGCACTTTACTATCCTTGGAAATAACACAAACATTTCTTTCAAACATCACCTTATAACTATCACCAGTCAAAGTAGATACACTCAGAAAACAGTTCTTTAAACTTAGAGCAAATAAAAATTGGGAAAAGTGTTTCCCTAAGTAGGGAATGAAAGCAGTTCCCATCTTCTCCACCTTCATTGGAGATCCATCAGCCAAGTCCACTTTGGAGTCTGTTGAAGTCTTCACATCATGCAAAAGTTCCAAACAGTTGACCATATGGTGTGTGGCTCCAGAGTCCAGCAACCACACCTGCTTGGTTTCAGCTTCACAAACATCTGCAGTCAGAAAGCCATACCCAGCTACCTGAAAAGACTTGCTTGCAGGCTTCTGTTGCTGTTGTTTATGCTCCCTCTTCTGGCCAAGCCTGGAAGGACAATTTCTTCTCAAATGCCCCTCCTTTCCACAAGAATAGCATCATCTCACTAGGCTGCACAAAGCCTTGCCTTGTTCCTGAGATGCCGATGTCAGGTGTTACTCCTTATCTAATCTCCTGGCACAGTGCTGACCATGACTCCCAGCCTTTAAAGCTCCTCTGCTCTTGCTTGTCTAAGATATGGGCAAAAATTAGGTTTAAGGTCAGCTCTGCCTCCAGCAAGCTCTACAAACTGTGAAACAAAAAGTCCCATCTCTTAGTCAGGCTGCTAAGCTTTTTGTGCCTCAGGGAAATGCATCCTCTTTTTTGCAGTTCATTGAACAGAGCCCTGGGTTTGTCCAAATGTTGCTTTACATCCTTACCATCTTTCAACTTGGTGTTGTAAAGCCTTCCTGTCAAAATCATCTTGGACACACAAGAGTCCCTCTGGTAGATATCCCTCAAACTCTGCCAGCACTCCATTGTTGTCTTGGTGTTGGTTAAGTAAATGACCTGATCATCCTGTAAACACAAAATAATAGTAGCTCTTGCCTTCTGGTCAGCAAGTGTCTGCTCATTCCATGGTCTTGGAAGCAGGCTCGTTACATAGTCACCAAGTTTCCTCAGACAAGCAGACTTTGCACCATCACTGACCAAGTGGCATAATTGGTGTCATCTAACCGCTGTGACTCCAGATGTATATGCAGGCTATTTCCAAAACAAATCACATAAAAATGAAAAACAAAATTCTTTGCTCTGTGGGTTGTTTCTTCTGGTCAGGCACAAACTCAATATCAGCCAAATACTCACTGCTAGTTACTTGCAAAACACATAGTAAAAACAAATACAATGCAGAGTGCAAATGCTGCTCTTCTGTGGCACAGTTTCTTCCTTCAGCATCCCAGCAGCACAAACACAGCTTGGGATATACTGATACCAAAACCTACTTGCAAAACTGGAACAAAAACCAAAAACTGCATTCAAACTGGGTCCATAACCCATTGTTGGCTCTCTTCTATGTCCTGCAGGTGTGCAGCAACAAAAACAAAAACTAGGTCCACTAAAGAAGTCAACTATCAGCACTATCTGAGGTGCTTGACCTCAACAGTAGCTATTTGCAGCAGAGTACAGAAACACAAACTCAGTTTGTAGTATTTGGCAATATTGCACTGACCAACCTTGAATGATGCACGGACACAGTTGGATTCTTTTAAAGTCCTTGGAGGCTTTTATCATTTGTTGCACAAACACTTATTTAACTCTCTCCAACATTTACTGTCTTCTCTACAAACAACATAAGTCTTCTCTCTTCAACCCACACCTGCTCTGCTGTTTAGAGCACTTATATACAGTGGTAATGACTAAGGGCTGAAACCTGGGGTTACATCTCATTTACAGTCATGCAAACTATTTTACACTGTCTTAAAGGGACATGGTTCCCAACAGTCTCCTCTACCATGCTTATCCAGATTATTTTTAAATAATGGATTTTAAATCATGAACATATTGTTTTAATATGTATTGGTCTTATGTGTCCTTTTAAACTGATGTTATATGTTTTAACTGATGTTATGTGTTGTATTTTAATCTGTTGCTACCCCAGTCCATGGGGAGAGGCAGGTAAGAAACTTGTTGTTGTTCTAAAATGGGGATTTATTTGAGAAATGTTAAGATTGGAGGTAAGGATATGACAAAACCTGAATGTGAAAATTTTCAGATACTTCATTTGCAAAGGAAGTAATGGAGCGGACATTACAATGGGAAATTGAATGTGCAAGATATTTTTATTGCTTAAGCATTTTACTTTGCTTAATTATATGCTTAAGTTTTTTATTGCTTAAGTATCTCAGGCATTCTGACAGGGTATTAAGTTGAACAGTTAACATCAGGAGGTGTCATTCAGTCTGCCTTGATTCTTTAACATAACCTTTGGTACCAAAGGAAGGGGCTAAGCAGACGGGTGGCCGTGGGCCGCCCCGGGAAGCTGTGCCGCAGGACCGAGGCATCCTCATGCCTTGATCCTGTGGCGCACCTTTGCCGCCCCTGAAAGGAGCGCTAAATTAGCACTCCTTTCACAAGTCAGCAAAAGTGCACTGCAAAAGGCTGCGGCGCACTTTCTCTGACTTTTCTGCCACAGCATGTGGAAAGGCTGCGGCGGGAGGTCCTCCTCGGAGCGCCGACCATGCGGCGGGACGGCTGCTCCGAGGATGACCTTGGGAGGGGGATGGGCCGCCGAGCGTGCGGCTGCCCCTCCCCTTCCCTGCCCCCAAGACAGCCTTTTAAGCCGTCTGCTTAGACCCATAGAAATAACATGGAAAGAACAGGAATGCAGATAGGTTCCTACCCCACCAAAAAGAAAAGGAGTTCAGTGTGTTTCAGCAAACTATTTATTCAAAGTTAACATTATGCACATGAGAAATGAAATGACCAGTAATCTTCTCAAGACCATTTGAAATGTCTTTCAAAATGCATCCCATTCTTTCAGCATCCTTCACTCTTTTGATGATTTCCATCTTGGTGGCAAAACTTATCCTGCTGCCACACTGCAGAATTAATGCAATTTGGCATAATAATAATAATTTTATTTTTGATTCCCGCCTTTTGCCTTTAGGCAATCAAGGCGGCTCACAAAAGTTACATATAAAACAAACAAATCCATAGCAACAACAATAACATAAAAACAATTTACCCCCCTTAAAATTACATATAATAATACACATGTTTAAAATAACTGGCGAATTCAAAACAGTGATATAAAATGAATACCCTAAAACATTAAAATTATAACATAAAACATAGAATATAAAAACATAAACATAGGGGGGAAGAAGATGGCGCAAAGCGCCATTTTCGGGGCAAGGAAGGGGAGGGGCAGCCACACAGTGGGCGCCCCAACCCCTTCCCAAAGACATTGTTGGAGCGCCAAACCCTCCGCACGTCTGGCGCTCCGAGGATGCCTCTCCGCCGCAGCGTCCACACACACTGCGGCAGAAGAGTCACCGAAGGTGCACCAGCAGCCTTTTGCGACGCACCTTTGGCGACTTGTGGAAGGAGCGCTATTTAAGCTCTCCTTCCAGAGGTGGCGAAGCTGCGCCGCGGGGCCGAGGTGTGCGGATACCTCGGCCCCGCGGTGCAGCTTCCTGGGGTGGCCCCGTGCCGCCCGTCTGCTTCCCCCCATAGAAACATAAAAAGAGGGAGAAGCATCCATTAAATTCAGTCTGTTCTTTCAGGGAAAGCCTGCTGGAAGAGATCCGTTTTGATGGCTTTTTTTAAAATTCTCCAAGCTGATTTCTTGTCATTTTTAGATGACCAGGAGGAACACCCGGACTCAGATGAGACATCCTGCAGTCAGAGGGCTATGGACATCTCTGCCATGAGAGCACCATCCGGCACCTCTACATCTTCCACCAGCAGGCCACCATCTCGTACTTCACAGTAGAGCACTATATCTTCCAGGACCAGTAGCCACCATGATCACTCCCCTGTCCCAAGGACAAGTACAGCACTCCGCGACAATGAGAGAGAGGGCAAAGAAAGGGCAGGCCCTGGGCAATTCACCCAGCTGATCAACCAGGTCCAGGTTGCACACGATAAATTCCCTGTCATGACAAAAAATGCATTCTGTCGCATGTATGCCTGCACCCCAAAAAGCAAAGCAATTTTTATGGCTTTTGTGACATTTTTTGCAAAGGTTCGCAGGTTTGCAGAATTCCCCCCCCCCGGCACGCCACTTTCGCACCCTAGAATGTGGGGGGGGGCATGTGGAGGAATGTTCATCCATGTGTCCCATTCACCATGTCCCTCGCATGACCACCACCTGCATGTATCCAGTGTGCCCACACAAACCTCCCTGGCATGTACCTCTCCCCTCCCCCCTGATATGTGCATGAGATGTTGTGTGTGCAAACGGTACCCTCTGCCATATATGTCCCTAGAACGAGAAGTAACACGACAGAGAGAGGAGGAGGAGGATGAAACAGCTAATGCCAGAGCTGCAGTGCCACCGGCAGCCCGCCTGGCTAACATCAGAAGGAAGAGGACACGTCACTCAGCAGCCACAGCAAATACAAGTGCCCAGCAGGAGTTCATGGAACGGAGCATAGAACAAATGGAGAAAGGCCTAGAACAGGATAAAGAATTTGCTGCACATTCCTATCAACTCACTGAACATTCCTATCAGCTCATTGAACATTCCCATGAGCTTGCTGTACGTTCCTATCAGCTGAGGCAGAGCGAGAGAGGGGATCAGAGGGAGCATAATCAATGCATGGCCCATGAGCAGCAGCATGTCACTGACTCCCTACAAGTGCAGACCAGTCTGTTGGCCCGAATTGTGGATGTCATGGAGGGGCCCCAGAGGGCCATGGCTGGCAGCAGGGAGGGTGTGCAGGAGGGTGGAAGAGGAAGGGGTATCCCCCAGGGCCAGCAGGAGGTGGCTGTGGTGGTAGGCAGAGGAGGGGTCACTCTCCACCCCTGGATGTCTAGGGTGCTGTGGGCAGAGGGAGGAGGGGGAGGTGTCAACCCATGGAGGATGAAGCTGTGGGGAGGGCCAGAGGGAGGAGGGAGAGGTGTCCACCCATCGAGGTGGAGATCATTGAGCAACACTCCACAGAAGAGCCTAGCAGCCTTTTCAGCAGTGATGTGGCAGAGAGCAAGTAGAGGGGGACGGAGGTGTTGCAACGATCACCACTAGGTACTGAGGCAGCCATCGCCAGCTACTCCCCACCTATGCCCACCTCACTGATCGCCACCGCACACCATGCCCACATCACCGATGCTGCTCACTGGTTTCCTGTAGGGATCCTTCAAAGAACCTATATACCTTCGCATAAAATGTCAGACACTGTTTAAAAACAGAAAGTTTATTCATAAAAATCAGCAATTGCCGAACCTGCGTACGTGCGCAGATTCCATCATAATTTTTTTTAAATAAATTTTTCATGTTATAAAAAAAGCAAAAAAGCAACTATTTACATTGGTTTACAAATGGGGGAAGGGGAGTATGTACAAAGGGGAGGGACAGTTACAATGGGGGAAGAAGGGGAGGGAGGAGGGAGGAAGCATGTAGAAGGGGAAGGGGAAGGGAAGGTGCTTCAGGGATAGGGAGGGGATGTGGGTTCGGGGGTCGGGAAAGGCCCAGGTGATGCATGATGACTGCCATGGAGTTGCTCAGACATTGTATCTGCTCCTCCATGGCAGCCAACCTCTGGTCCACCCATCGATCTGCAAAGGAAAAGAAAAGAGAAATATGTGGTTAGGAGGTTGTTCTCCACCCCATCACCCAATGCTACAGACAGGGTTCCTGGGGGCCCCCCAACTCCATCCCTCTGTGTCCCTGCCATTCTTATGCTGCTCACACTCCTGGGTGGTCTGGATGACCACCAGGTGGGCAACACCAAGGGGACCCTGATGTCCTCTGCCTGGTGGTCAGCGACTCGGCCTAGCCGCCTCTTCCACAGCAGGTCCGCCTGTGAAAGGAAAAAAGACACCATTTAGGAATGAAGCATGGAAAGAGGTGGGGGAGGGGAGGGAAAAGAATGCCATGGAGGCCACAGTTATGCAGCCATTACCCCTCCCCTCAGGGACCTACCTTCAGCCATGGGAGGCTGCTGTGCCTGCAGAGGGATGGCAGGGGGTCCTTCTGCACGGGCCTCCCTGGCTGGCCTGGCTTCCCCATCAGAGGAGGAGGAGGGAGAACTGGCAGTGTCCCCCCCTCCATCCCTGTCACTGCCTCCGCCGCACACCTGCATTGGGAGAGAAGGGACACACATCAACACCCATGGAATGGGGATAAGAGGGAGGGCAGGGATAGGGAACAGTGAGGGGAAGGGAGGGAGGGCATGAGGGACCATGGCAGGGGCCCAACACTTACCTGGAGGATGGCGATCCTGCCATCTAGGGCGGCCTGCCCTCACCCACAGGTCATGCAGCCAGTCATAGAAGTGTGGTCTTCTTTGAAGCGGAGGGTACTCCCCATAATCCTCCAGGGCCTCAAAGAAGATCCCCTTCAGTGCCTTGAATTTAGTGCGGCACTGTTGGGGGGTCCTCCTGAAGTCCTGTTCTCGGAGGGCCTAGGAGGCGTGGGAGAAGTACCCCCGGTTCGACTGGTTGGTACTGGCCATCACCCTTCTCGCGGCTGCCTCTGGGGTGAGGGTCTGAAGGAGAATGCCCACCTCCTCATTGCTCCAGTAAGCAATGCGGATGGGCACTCTCCTCCTGGCCACCATTGTCGTCCTGGGGATCTATGAAGGTCTGCAGGAGCATTTATGTGCAATTGTTGCAGGGACAGATGGGCTTACCTGGGCCCTGGCCAATGGAGACCCTCATAAGGGTCTGAATTACTTGAAGGAATGCCTCTCCCCACACAATCCACCCCACACTCTCAGAACATCAGGGAAGAATTTACTAAATTACCATAACACCAAACTGACATCCACTTCCCAAAAATCATTCACTGCTGCGACCCCTAAATTATGGAACGGCCTGCCGGAAGAGATCCGTATTATTCCTACTCTAGAGGCCTTTGAGAAGGCACGCAAGACGGAGCACTTCCAGCGGGCCTACCCACCTGATCTCCCTAATTAAACATAAGATTCAGGACCTACCGGGTGAAGGAAGATCATCACCACCCACGGCACAGATTTGTATTTGTAATTGTAATTTTGTCATTTTTTATTGTAATTTTAAAAATTCAATTGTATTAATTATTACTGCTGTTTTTTACTGTTTTTATCACTTTTTATTTTGCTGTGGTTTTATTGTTATGCTTTAGCCTTGCTGTATTTTTCCTTTTATTTTATCCTTGTGCTCCCGCTTCGATCCACAGGGAGAGGCAGGAAATATAAATAAATCATATTATTATTATTATTATTGTTATTATAAGAAAAGTTTGTATGTGAGCCCCAATGGTTGCCCTCTGGGCTACCAATTGTTACAATCAAATGGGCCATTAGGAAAGCTGACTGTTGGAAATTTAGCAACATTGTCAGAGGTTAGTTGGTGGTTTTTGCACTGTATCTTTCTATTGCCAGGAAATCTAGCACCAGGTGACCCCCCCATGCCATTTTGTGTGTGTGTGCGTGCGCACCTCCCTTAGGCTCATGTTCAAGGATATCTGCCTAAAAGTAGGATTGCCATCCATAAACAGAGTGGGGATGATAGGATTATCATCATGGCACAGTGCAGTAGTGTCCTACATAAATGCAAGCCATGCACAGAGTGAGGATAAGAGTACATATTTATTGAGGTGCTTATGCTCATGGCATAGTACAGTGGTGTCCTACATAAATGCAAGCCATACACAGAGTGGGGATAATAGGAAATGTGGTGTTTAGGTGCTTATGCTCATGGTAGAGTACAGTGGTGTCCTACATAAATGCAAGCCATACACAGAGTGGGGATAATAGGAAATGTGGTGTTTAGGTGCTTATGCTCATTGCAGAGTACAGTGGTGTCCTACATAAATGCAAGCCATACACAGAGTGGGGATGATAGAAACTGTGGTGTTTAGGTGCTTATGCTCATGACAGTGTACAGTGGTGACCTTGAGTTACAGATGGAGAAGAGGGGATATTTTAGATCCTCCTGGTCTCAAAGAACTCTGCCAGGACCTCCCTCACAGCCTCCCCTTCTCTCTGCCTCATGAGGTCATTGTCCCCCATGGGGGCCCCCAGGGTGGGCAGCACAAAGTGCAACCTGTAGCGCTATCCCTCATCCAGGCCCCTTCCCTTGGTCTCGCAGATGTTCTGGAGGATGACACAGGAGGCGATGATGGGGACGACATTCTCCTCTGCCACAAGGAGTGGGGCAGTGAGGCATCTCCACCGAGCCTTCAGCTGCCTGAAGGCCCTTTCCACCACATTCCTGGTGCAATTCAGCCTCCTGTTGAATCCTTTCTGCCTGGCATTGGTGGTGTCCTGGTAGGGCTTCATGAGCCACTTCTGAATGGGGTAGGTGCTGTTGGCAAGCAGGAGGGGGCCGATCTGCTGCCCCTCAGTGTGACGATGGGGTTCTCTGGCACGTAGATGCCGGCCTCCATGGCCTGAAAGATGATGGAATTCCTTGCTATCCTCACGTCATGAGTCAATCCACCGAGCCCAATTCCACATCCACAAAGCATCCTCGATGATCCGTGGTCCCCTGGGGGACAACAGAGTAGCTGTCCTTTCAGTTGACGAACTCGTTCCTCCTCCCCAAGGGTGGCACGATCAGACAGTGGCACCCATCTACGGCACCCACTACTTGGGGGAAGCTCAGCTCACCGAACCCTTGCATGATCTGTGGGTGCAAAGAAGGGGAGAAGGGGAGAATTAATGATAAACAGTCACGGCATTTGCCAACTGATGATGTTTTTCCCATACCTGCACAGGTTCATCAGATCCAGCAGGGGGATCCTTACAGTAGGAGCCTCACTGTATGCGAGTCATGACCTACTATGCATGCCTGCACACGTTCATCGGGCTAAGGCTGCTGACTATACAGTAGGAGCCTCACTGTATGTGGAGTCATGACCTACTAGGCGTGCCTGCGCACGTTCATCAGGCTAAGGCTGCCGACTATACAGTAGGAGCCACACTGTGTGTCGTCATAAGCTAACCCTAACCCTAACCCCTGAACCCTAAACCCTAACCCTAACCCTGCGGAGGTACAATAAGCAAAGCTGCAGTCTCCATACAGTAGGAGCCACACTGTATGCGGAGTCATGACCTACTAGGCGTGCCTGTGCATGTTCATCAGGCTTAGGCTGCCGAGTATACAGTAGTAGCTGTATGTCTAGTCATGACATTTTAGGCATCCCTGAGCAGGTTCATTGGGCTAAGCAGCTGACTCTGTACAATGACAGCCACACTGTATGCCAGGTCATGACATGTTCTGCACAGGAGGGAAAAGTGATGAGTGTGTGTGACTGTCCTTACCTGAGTGGCATCCCCCAGGTACACTGTCTGTGACAGGAGCAGCTTCTCCATGGTGAGGGCAAACTCCACCAACAATTCCCCCACAGTGGTTTGGCCGACCCAGAACTGCTCTGATGCCTGCTTGTAGCTGGCTCTTTGGGCGAGGACCCAGATGGCCATGGCGACCCTCTTCTCTACTGGGATAGCCTTCCTCATTATGGTGTCGGCCCGCTGCATTTCTGGACGTAGTACTTCTACTATCTTGTGGAAGAGGCCACGGGGCATTCAGTAGAACATCCTCCATTGCTCATCTGACTATATGTATGTGACAAACCCATCCCACCAGTCGGTGCTTCAGAGGAACATCCACCAGCGGCACGGGACTCTCTCAGGGGGCATCAAAGCGGTGACAGCGATGGTGGCAAACTGTGCAATTCATCTTGCAGCACCTGGTCTGACAGGTGTCACCTCTGGATCCTGCAAGTCATCACTGTCATCTTCCATGAATGTATCTGCAGCAGGGACCATGGCGCAGGCTCCTGCGGCTGAGCATTGCAGGCTGAATACCAGTGCGGACCACTCGATTGCCGAGGCAGCCATGATTTCTCTACAGCACATAGTGTGCAGGTCCTGAGCAATGCCAACATTTTTGTTAAAGGGGCCGTGTTGTATCTGCTCACATGCGCTGCAGAGAACAAAACAACAAAAAAATTAAAGCCACCGGTGCCGGCCCGTGCAGTTACTGCATTCCTATTTGGGGCAACCTTGGGGCTGGCAATGTGGTTGATGAGGCTTCAATACAGCCTCGGAAAAGCTGCATTAACTGGCCCCTAGTGCGGTTGCTCCATCCCCATTTAGGGCACCCTGAGGGCACGCAGGGCGGTTGCTGCAGTTTCAGGAAAAGGCAAATTCAGGTTGCCCTTCCCTTCCCTTCTGCATAGCCCCTAAGTGGGGATAGAATTCCAATCCTCCCTACTCAGAAGTAAGGCCTATGCAGTCTTATTGCAGATTATAATGCACTTCTAAGTAGGTCTTTGGTTCCACAGAATTATACCGGTTAAAGGTACAAGTGCTGATGGAAATTTCCCATGGTTCCCCCCTACACACACTTTGCTCATGATTGCCTGTTGCCATCCCCATGTACATGGTGATGTTCTTGGACCTTCATGAGCAAACTCTGCACTTCCCCCTTTCCCTTGAGAGAGAATCCCCAGCCGGAACTTGCCTCTGAACTGGTGATCTTCACCTCTCCAGTGCTCTCTTTCACTAAGCCCCATGAAAAGATGTCAACTGGCCATTACCTGGAAATTCTACTCTGGGAGCTTCTCATTCTCTGAGAATTTGTCAGGAATTATTTGGCTTTCCTGTTAGGAGTGAACCAGTTGAAGTATCCCACTCTCCACAGATCAGCAAGCTGGGTAATAAAATTCCCCATCCCCTTTAAGGACAGGAAGAATAAAGAGAAAAATTTACATCATTAGTTGAAGGCTGGGTTGGTGGAATCAGCCAACCAATAAAAATATTAATCTGGGGGCAGTGCAGGAGTTCATGGAGTAGGATGGGATTAAGTGCACTATTGCAAAAAAAAAGTGCAAATGCTATTTTGGCCAACTTCACTTTCCCCTCAAGAGACAGGGTGAGACTGGTTCGTATCACATACAGCCCAACATCAGAGAAAAGGATAGTTAGAATGAAATTAAGTTCCTGCTCACATTTCAGAGTGTCTCTTAAAGTAATATTTTATTAAATTAATTCTGAAGAATAAAACTGGGGCAAGCAATGCTAATTAATTTGGACATATTACATACTAACACAAGAAATACTTACCATAAAGCATTATTTACTCCATTCATATTCTCCTGGATGCAACCCTTATGAATGATGAAATTTTCCCTCATATTTTCACTGTACTGCATTTCTGCATTATGGTTTTGTTCTTCATTCACTGTAAAATTAAGACCTGTTAAAATGAAGACTGACAAATTAAGGAAGGGGGGAAGCAGATGGGCGGCCATGGGCCGCCCCGGGAAGCTGCACCGTGGGGCTGAGGTATCCCCACACCTCAGCCCCGCAGCACAGCTTCACCACCTCTGGAAGGAGCGCTAAATTGACGCTCCTTCCACAAGTCGCCAAAGGTGCGCCGCAAAAGGCTGCCAGTGCACCTTCGGCAACTCTTCCGCTGCAACGTGTGCGAACGCTGCAGCGGGAGGTCCTCCTTGGAGCGCCGGCCATGCAGAGGGGAAGGGGTTGGGGTGCCCACCGTGCGGCTGCCCCTCCCCTTCCCTGCCCCCAAAACAGCTCTTTAAGCCGTCTGCTTCCCCTCGAAGTGTTTATGAATATAACCAAGAATGAATAGTCATAGGGCCTTTGCAGACTGCCAGAAATAGTGCAAATTGAGTCCACTTTAAGGGTTAGGGTTAGGGTTAGGGTTAGGGAATCATGGGAACTGTATTTTATTGTGGCACCAGAGCTCTCTGACAGAGAAGGTTCCATGTCTCAGAAAAAAAACAGTTCCCATGATTCCCTAGCACTAACCCTAACCCTAACCTTTAAAGTGGACTCAATTTGCACTACTTCTGGTAGTCTGCAAAGGCCCATGGTCAGTAGGGTTCTATAAGGTCCCAGTTCTGAGCTTTATGTGATTGTGTCACAACTAAAATTCCAGTTTTCTCTGATAATACCTCATTCATGTCAACATGTACACACAAACACACTAGTCATGATCGAACACTTATGTAGAGAATATCTATATCAGCAAACTATTTAAAAAAATATGACTTGAAGAAGTGCTAGCCTGCATGCTAGAGACAGACTACCAAACCTCCTCAGCTAGGCCTCCTAACTCTTCTAGTCTAGCCTCCAAGGGAAGGCAAGGGCATGATAAAGTGGTTTTATCAGGTGTTGACACTTCAATTCATCTGAATAACCTTAGGCAGAATGGCAAAGCAACATCTGTTCCATGGAAAGCTGAATGAGTAGCTTCCTCTTCACTGCTTCTTAGCACTTGGAGAGTAAACAGGCAGAAGACATTCAGCCTTCATACTACAAGAAAAGAGATTTCATCTAATATTAGTAAGAGCTTCCTGACTGTAAGATCTGTTTGATAGTAGAATAAACTATATCAGAAGGCAGTGGACTCTCCAAAGAGAGTTTGAGTGCCCATTTCTTGGAAGTACTTATAGCAATGAAATCTCTAGGGGAATTTTAATTGGCTCAATTAATTAATGGGCTGAGCTACAAACAGCCCTTTGGAATTGTTTACCACCTATATACCAAGATATAGAGACAAGGACTACAGAGACAGAATTGTCTATATGAATTGTATTTTATTAGGGGAAAACACTCAGCAATGCAAGCACACACACACACACACACACACACAAGAGCTAAAGAATAAGGAGGTGAGATTTGGGATGGAAGAGGCTTCACTAAAGGAATAATTACCATCAGTATGGTGGGTCATTGAAGATGCAGTCTCATGGCTGGAATCGGGACTCAGCTGCAGGGAGTGCACGGAAGGCAGCGTGAGTCGGAACCAGAAGGAAACCAGAGAGACGTGGGGTACCCCTGTATTCCATACTTGCACATGGAACAAAGGAATTTGGGGATATTTTATAAGGCTAAACCTAGCTTCAGACAAAGACTATGGGCCTTTGCAGACTGCCAGAAATAGTACAAATTGAGTCCACTTTAAATTGAGGCACTGTCCTGGCTCAGTGCTAGGGAATTATGGGAACTGTAATTTATTGTGGCACCAGAGCTCTCTGGGCCTCGGCAGACGGCTTATTGAGCCGTCTTCGAGGCAAGGAAGAGGAGGGGCAGCCGCACGCGCGGCACCCCTTCCTCTTCCCGAGGTCGTCCTCGGAGCCGCCGGCCCTCCGCATGTCCGGCGCTCCAGGGACAACCTCCCGCCGCAGCGACCGCACGCGCTGCAGCGGAAAAGTCAGTGAAAGTGCGCCCTACGCTTTTAGGGCGCACTTTCACTGACTTATGAAAGGAGCGCTATTTTTGCACTCCTTTCAGAGGCGCCGACGGTGCACCACGGTGAGACTGCTCCAGTCCTGCGGCGCACCGTCGCCGGGCGTCTTGGATGCCCTCGTCTGCTTCCCCCCTCTGACAGAGAAGGCTCAATGTCTTAGGAAAAAAAATACAATTCCCATGATTCCCTAGCACTGAGCCAGGGCAGTGCCTCAATTTAAAGTGGACTCAATTTGCACTATTTCTGGCAGTCTGCAAAGGCCCTATGTGTCTACATCGAAGAGTCGAATCTGCATGGGAAAAATCACTGAGATAGAGGTCTATGAAGGGGGGATGTGGTTGTAAATTGGCATTCTCTGGCAGGGATGCAAAACATTCTGGCTGTAAATCACCCAGCCTTCCTGGAATGTGAAGTATGAATTCTTCCTTGATTGCAGCTCCCAAACTATCTATTTGATCTGTTAATTGGGCACTTTGGTACATGATCTGCCGCTTTTAGGCTCATGGCTGATAGGGGCCATTCGGGGCCATAGAAGGGAATCCACACCACAAAACTGGAAGACTGCCAGTGCTCAAAACATATTTCTTCTGTAGTTTTCTGTATAGCAGAGGATTGGACAAGCTGGCCATTGGTTGCTTCCAACTTTATAATACTGTGGTTCTTTTAAATCCTGTAACCTCTTTCCTCCATAGCCAGGGAGACAACTGAAGGGAGTTGCCAGCCTGAATGGTGATAGAGAGCTGACAAAGCAAAGCATTCTGTCTCTGCATTGACAATAAGTAATAGATGCTGATAAGATTGAAGAAGTCATTTGTTTAAGAATTTCCATTTAAGCACTGTTCAAGTATTCCTGGGTGAGGAAATGATTGTAAAGAATTAAAATGAAAAGTTTCCCCCATCAAGCCACTACAATGATTTCCCTCACATCTCCTGCTTTGCCAGATAGTCAAGAAGTATTAAAGAGTATCTGTGCATGGTTGTAGTTATAACAGCGTGAAGATGAAAGAAAGGGACACAGAAATGGGTGGTAGCCCCACCTACATCCATCCAGTTAGGCAGGAAAGAATGTGGCCTGCTGACTGAAACACATATTTTTTGTATTTTATCTGAAGTGTTCTTAATTCTAGAAATTAAAATAACTGGTCTTTTTAAAATCATTAAACATATTCAAATTTATAGATGCTGTAATAAAACTTTGGGCTTCTGTTGAGTATAAACTTGTCATGTGGGAGGTTTTCAGCTAGCCTATTGCTTTCTGAACCTCATCCTCTTTTGCCATCTGGATAGTGTTTTTAAGGTCAGTCTTAAATGCTAAACAGTGGAATAATTCTAAATTTGAAGGCATATCACTGAAAAGATGTATACAAATGAACCATATAGTGCTTTTCTTCCTGCATTTAAGACCACATGTTTAATCAAGCTACTTGGACAACTTAATTTTTCCCTGTCTTAGATTAGCTTTGCATTTGACAAAGTAATTTGGTAATAAAACTGGTCTTTGACACCACATATACAAGTGTGCTTCCAAAGGGGCAATAACAGGGTGTAGCGGTAGAAATAATAGTGCAGACATTCAGCTACTGTTAAACTGCAACTCCCAGTGTTCCCCACCATTGGTTCTTGGGACACGCAACCAGCAACATCTGGATGACCTTGCAATTCCATCTCCTTCTATAGTGAGTCAAAGGGTTGTCACATCTCTGTATCTACTGGGTGTTGATAGAGTTGACAATTTCTCATTATGTGAGATAATTATCTGGCAGTATAACATTTTGGAAGACAGGACCTATACCCACAACCGCAATCAAAAGTAAAATGAGTAACTGTGTTTTTTTATTTATTTAGTTAGTTTACTTCTTGTCATTTCAAGTACAATCATCCATCCATCACTTTATTTTAACCAGGCCATAACAAAGATGCTAAGCTATAAATAAATAAAAAGAATGTCTTACGAGTACTACCAGCACCACTATCTCTGTCTCACATCAGCTTCAACTGATACTGTCTAAACACCAACAGAGATGAACCACAGAGTGACAACAACACAACTACTGTGGGCCTAATTTGCATTAAATTATTGTCTGAATTTGTCTTCTGGGGGTTCTTTTCTCTTTTTCTGTTTGTTCCTTTTATTCTCTTTTCATATTTTCTACACTCTGTTCAATTTTATCCCACCCCTGTTCAATTTTGCTCCATGGATCTGTTGATGCCAAAATTTATAATTGTATGCACTTGCCCATGAAGGGTGATGCCTGACAATGGAAGAAAAGAATCACTCTATAAGAATCTGGGCTTTCAGAGAGGTGACAGCTGAAGAGGGCTGCTGGCTGATTTTTTTTTTTCTTCTGAAGACTTCAAAGCAAGAGTCTGACTTGCATCCACCTCTGGGTTTCTTTGATAAGCTAGAACCAGCATCATTCTCTCATCTGTCTCTAGATAGGATCTCACAGGGGTGGGAGAGAGCACAACATCCCCAAACTCATTTTTTTAAAAAAAAAAAGAAGAAAGAAAAAACTAGTGACTGCTGCCACTATTGTATCTCTCAGGGCATGTCTTTAACAGCTATGCCTCTGTTAATTAGAGAACACAGCATTAACTGTTCATGAAAGGCAAATGCATCTTTATCCTGTTGTTTATGTGTTCCTGAGAGGAATTAATATTAATAATTTTAAAACCAATTGAAAGCTGATATTACTACTGTTTTCTTTTTTGTATTTTGTGTAAATAATGTACTAGATACTTGATATCAGCCTTCCCCAACCTGGTGCTCTTGTGATGTAATGAACTATAACTGTCAGCATGGTCATGCTAGCTAAGAGTGGTAGAAGCTGTAGTACAACACATCTGGAAGGGATGAGGTTGGTGCTCACTGCCTGATATACCACCATTATGGTCAAACTTTTCCCACATTCTTATGACAATTCTGTGAGACAACCTAGGTGGCAGTCTTATTACTACCTTCCTTGGACCAATTTACACTGACCTGAATGGAATGTACATCTGAGAAGACATAGGGGGGGAGCAGACAGGCGGCAGGAGGCCGCCCCAGGAAGCTGTGGATCGGGGCCGAGGCATCCGCATTCCTTGGCCCCACGGCGCAGCGTCCCTGCTCCAGGAAGGAGCACTAAAATAGCACTCCTTCCACAAGACGCTGAAGGTGTGCTGAAAAAGGAGTCCGGCGCACCTTCAGCGCCTCTTCTGCTGCAGCGTGTGCAGACGCTGCAGTGGAAGTGCGTCGTCAGAGCGTCGGCCGTGTGGAGGGCCGGCCGCTCCGACAATGTTTTGGGGAAGGGGTTGGGGCGCCCAGCGTGAGGCTGCCCCTCCCCTTCCTGGCCTCGAAGTTTGCGCCGTCTGCTCAGGCCCATAATCTTTATGTCAGAGCAAGGATTCAAACTGATGCCTCACTATGGTTAATGTAATGCAACACAAATCTTCTTTCCTTTTGTGCTAGAAAAATATTTTCTGCTCTTGCAAATTGCCTGTTGGCAGTCAGGAAATAAATGAGGACTAGAGAATGAAAACTTGTGATGGAGTCCTGTTGGTTAGTCCCAACTAGAGAAGACCCAGGGAATCAGTTGTTGAAAGGTGAGTCACCATATAGATAAAGTTGATAGAGTCAATGGCTATATCCTTCTCTGTGATAACTCCTACAGTGGGCCTACTCTGAGGTGGCACCCAGTTGTGGAATACCCTCCTCTTGGAGGCCTAATTGGCACCAACTTTGGGATCCTTTGAGCACCAAGTCAAAACTTGGCTTCTTATTCAAGCCTTTGGCCTAATTTATTTAATCTAGGTTGCATATGTGGTATGGTTGGTCCTATTTTAATTAGTTTCAACTGATTTTAAACTGTATGACTTTTAATTGATAAATGATTTAATATATTTGTTATCTTTCAAAATCACTGATATTATTTGTTGTTTTAAACTGATTTTCTTTTACGTGGCCCTGAAATTTTTGGACACAGGGTGAAATATAAATATTTTAATATCAATGTCTGATTTCTTTCTTTTTATTAAATTTTCCATGTTTACAAAATATACACATCTAAATAACATTTCTTCTTCATTTTCATTATTTTAACAGACAAAATGAATTATTTCTGAGCTTCCTGCCAGTCTACCTGGTTTTTGAGTAAATAAAAAGAAAAAAGTACAGTTCTCTCTAAATGTGATTTGTTTTTGTGACTTTAGGGGGATGCACACAGGCTAAAAGAGTTGTTTTGGGGTTGACCTGAAGGCATGGTCTTTAGATGATGCATGCCGAAAAAGCGCCCCCTACATGCCTCTTCCTGTGAAAGTGCACTCCAAAAAGGAGCCTTTTTTTCTGCTCCTTCAGTGAAGATGTGCACCTTCACATGTGTGTATGTATGCAGCAACACCGATGCACCAGAAAACAGCCATATAAATGCAGCATCGCACATGCAGCGGAAATTGACTCATCAATCCAGAGCATGCGCCCTACAATACTAGCTTTAATTTATAGGCATCACTGAAACCTGGTGGGATGAGTCTCATGATTGGAATGTAGAAATACAGGGGTATAACCTCTTCAAGAGCAACAGGCCAAACAGGAGAGGAGGAGGAATAGCATTATATGTCAGGGATATTTATTCCAGTGAAGAAATCCAGGACAACAATCCTGGAAGCCAGGTGGAGAGCATTTGGATAAAAATTAAAGGGGAAGGAAACAACAGGGATGTTATTGTGGGAGTCTACTACAGACCCCCGACTCAGGCAGAGGAATTGGATGATGCCTTTCTAGAACAGATGACCACACTCAGAAAGGAGAAATATAGTAGTGATGGGTGACTTCAACTATCCTGATATTTGCTGGAAGTCAAACTCAGCAAAATCCTCAAAGTCTAGCAAATTCCTCACTTACCTTGAAGACAATTTCATTGTCCAAAAGGTAGAAGAGGCAACGAGGGAGTCAGCTATTTTGGATCTGATCCTAACTAACAGGGAAGACCTAGTTAATGGGGTGCAAGTAGTTGGATCCTTAGGTGGGAGTGATCATGTCCTCCTGGAGTTTATTATACAGTGGAAAGGAGAAGCCAGGCATAGTCAGACACGTATTCTAGTCTTTAGGAAAGCTAATTTTACTAAACTTAGAGAAATACTGGGGGTGATCTCATGGACAGGAATACTAAAAGAGAAGGGAGTTCAAGACGGATGGGAGTTTCTCAAAAGGGAGATACTGAAGGCACAATTTCAAACCGTGCCAACGAGGAGGAAAAATGGGAGGTGTCTCAAGAAACCAGGATGGATGACTAAGGAACCTGCAACTGAACTATGTTTTAAATGGAGCATGTATAAGAAATGGAAAAATGGGGAAATCACCAAAATGGAATTCAAACAAATAGCTAGCACATGTAGGGGTAAAGTCAGAAAAGCTAAAGCGCAGAATGAACTCAGGCTTGCTAGAGAGGTTAAGAACAATAAAAAGGGCTTTTTTGGGTATGTCAGCAGCAAAAGGAAAAAGAAGGAAATGGTAGGGCCACTGTGTGGAGAAGATGGCAAAAAGTTAACAGGGGACAGAGAAAAGGCAGAATTACTCAACACCTTCTTTGCTTCAGTCTTCTCAAAAAAGGCAAAGGGTGCTCAACCTGAGGATAATGGAGCAGAGGACAGAATAGGAGAATTTCAGCATAGAATAAGTAAAGAGATAGTACAGGAATACCTGGTTAATCTAAATGAATATAAGTCTCCAGGACCAGATGAATTACATCCAAGGGTATTAAAAGAACTGGCAAATATAATATCGGAACCATTGGCAATAATCTTTGAGAACTCCTGGAAAACAGGAGAAGTCCCAGCGGACTGGAGGAGGACAAATGTTGTCCCCATCTTCAAAAAGGGGAAAAAAGAGGATCCCAACAATTATCGTCCAGTTAGTCTGACATCAATACCGGGAAAGATTCTGGAGCAGATCATTAAACAGAGAGTCTGTGAACATCTGGAAGGTAATTTCATAATCACAAAAAGTCAACATGGGTTTCAGAGAAACAGGTCATGCCAGACAAATCTGATCTCTTTTTTTGATAAAATTACCAGCTTGGTAGATGAAGGGAATGCTGTGGATATAGTATATCTTGATTTCAGTAAGGCCTTTGACAAGGTTCCCCATGACATTCTTGCAAACAAGCTGGTAAAATGTGGGCTAGACAAAGTAACTGTTACATGGATTTGTAATTGGTTGTCTGGGTGAACCCAAAGGGTACTCAACAATGGCTCCTTTTCAACCTGGAAAGAAGTGACCAGTGGGGTGCCACAGGGCTCTGTCCTGGGCCCAGTGCTGTTAAATATCTTTATTAATGACTTGGATGATGGTATTGGTGGCATAGTTATCAAATTTGCAGACGATACCAAATTAGGAGGAGTAGCTAATACCCCAGAGGACAGGACCAAAATTCAAAATGACTTGAACAGACTAGAAAGCTGGGCCAAAGCTAACAAAATGAAATTCAACACGGAGAAATGTAAGGTACTGCACTTAGGGCGGAAAAACGAAAAGTACAGATATACGATGGGGGACACTTGGCTGAATGAGACTATGTGTGAAAGGGATCTAGGAATCCAGGTGGATCATAAGTTGAACATGAGTCAACAGTGCGATGCAGCAGCTAAAAAGGCCAATGCAATTTTAGGCTGCATCAGTAGAAGTATAGTGTCTAGATCAAGAGAAGTAATAGTGCCACTCTATTCTGCTTTGGTCAGGCCTCACCTAGAATACTGGGCCTCGGCAGACGGCTTATTGAGCCATCTTGGAGGCCCAGAAGAGGAGGAGCCACCGCACGAGCGGCGCTCCTTCCTCTTCCTGAGGTTGCCCTGGGAGCTGCCGGCCCTCCGCACGGCCGGCGCTTCTGGGGCAACCTCCCACCGCAGCGACCGGATGCGCTGCGGTGGAAAAGGCAGGGAAAGTGCGCCCTACGCTTTTAGGGTGCACTTTCCCTGTCTTGTGGAAGGAGCGCTGATTTTGCGCTCCTTCCAGGGACGCCGCAGGAGTGCCGCGGTCTGGCTGCCGAGGTCCTGCAGCACTCTGGACCAGGGCATCCCCAACGTCCTGGTCTGCATCCCCCTACTGTGTCCAGTTCTGGACACCACAATTCAAAAAGGATGTGGAGAAACTGGAGCGTGTCCAAAGGAGGGCAACTAAAATGGTGAAGGGTCTGGAAACCAAGCTGTATGAGGAACGACTTAGGGAGCTGGGGATGTTTAGCCTGGAGAAGAGAAGGCTGAGAGGTGATATGATAGCCGTGTTTAAATATTTGAAGGGATGTCATATTGATGAGGGAACAAGCTTGTTTTCTGCTGCTCCAGAGACTAGGACCCGAAACAATGGATGCAAGCTGCAAGAAAAGAGATTCCACCTCAACATCAGGAGGAACTTCCTGACAGTAAGGGCGGTTCGACAGTGGAACACACTCCCTCGGAGAGTAGTGGAGTCTCCTTCCTTGGAGGTCTTTAAGCAGAGGCTGGATGGCCATCTGTTGGGGATGCTTTGATTGGGAGTTCCTGCATGGCAGGGGGTTGGACTGGATGGCCCTTGTGGTCTCTTCCAACTCTATGATTCTATGATTCTATGATTTAAAGCACCTTATGCTTCCAGGTGTGGATGCACTGGCGTAGGTATGCTTGAATATTAGAACCCTAACCCTAGGGAAGCAGAGGTCAGTGAATTCTTGCATGATATGTGGGTGTATGACAGAACCTGTGCAGGTGCACAGGGATGCCAAACTTTAGTCAGCTTTGTACACAGTGGCAGACTGTATACTAGCTATGACAAATCCTGTGCAGATGCACATGGATGTTTTCCAGCACAGATGCACAGGTATGGAGAGTTGATCGTGCATACGTGTGCCTGTGTTTGAAAACAAAAATAATTAAAGCAGCTACTGCTAACCCATGTGGTTGCTCCATCTCCCTTTGTGGCATCCTTGGGGGCTGGTGGTGTGGTTGCAGGGGCTTCAATACAGTCTCGGAAAAGCTGTATTGACTTCCCCCAGTGCGGCTGCAGTGCGGTTGCTGCAGCTTAGGGAAAAGGCAACTTCAGGTCACCTTTTCCTGCATAGCCCTTTTAGGGGGGAAGCAGCGCTGTCTTGGAGGCGAGGAAGGGGAGGGGCAGCCTCATGCTGGGTGCCCCAACCCCTTCCCAAACACGCGGAAGGAGTGCTATTTTAGCGCTCTTTCCAGGGCCCAAAAAGGGGAGGATTGGGGCCAAGGAGTGCGGCTACCTCGGCCCCAATCCACAACTTCTCGGGGCGGCCCACGGCTGCCCGTCTGCTTAGGCCCTCAGTCTTTCTATGCTTACAATAATCTTGAACTGTTTCAGGGCTTGTAAACATTGAGTGTATATTTATGACCATCGCTTTACACATTTTTTTTTAATTTCTCTCAGTCTGTTTTCATTACTTCTATGGACCTTCTTTCCATTAGGTTTGTTAATCTATCTAGCTCTATATTATCTAGAGATTTTAACAACCAGTACTCTATTATAGGCATTTCTTTTGTTTTCCATTTTTGTGCAGTGAAAGTTCTGGCTGAAGTGATCATATGTAACAGTGTTTTCTAGTGGTTTTTTGCTTCTACATCTGATATTTTATTAGTCATATTTAATAGATAAATTTCAGGGAGCATAAAATTTCAAATATCAATGTCTGATTTCTGAAAATTAATGAAAGATTAAAATTCACAAATAAAAGCATGTGCATGGAAAATGAAGTAAACTGGAGACAAAACATGAAGAAAAACTTCCTGGTACATTGTGGTTTTATTTTCATGTTCAGATGTGCACTTGTGCCCCCTTCTTTTCTCAGGTCTGTCTGATCTTAACAAACCAAAGGAATGATGATGAACAGTAGATGAATCCCAAAAAGTAAACCAATAGAAATCCCTGATCTTCAGCAGTATCAGATTAATCATGATGTGCCAGCTCTGATGCTCAGTTACTTTTTTTGTTTTCATTACAAAATGTGAACTACTCAAGGAGAAGGTTGTCATCAGTCAAACATCAGAGTCATAATACCAGATTTTGCTATCATTTGTGTAATTTCCTGATAGCCAGTCAAATGAAACAAATTGCATTATGTTTCTCCATTTAAGATGATGAATGATTTCTTCCAAGCATGATATTCAGTTTAATGTACACTCTCCATAAAAGCCCAGTGCATTACGTGAACATTGTGTGCATTGTCATTCCACAAATGATTGCTCCTTTGATCACACCACAGTGATGCCAACCTGTTTAAAGCTCTTGTCAATAGGAATAAACAAGCTCAAAGTGTTTGCTTTGGAGTGACAGCACAAAGGAGACTACAATCAAGCCAGCCTTGTTTCCAAAGACAACACTATAAACAATAATAGGTTAACTTCTGGCCTTTGCTAATATGATAAAGTGTTTGTTTTGGCAAAAAACAACAACATGCAAATATATTCACTTTTTGACTTTTCATTATACAAAAAGCCCATCACCAGCCCCATATTTACCACCAGCCCCAAATTGTAACACATTCAGAGGCATTGAAGATGCATTAATAATTGACCATTTCTTTTTTTAGAGCCATCTCTCATGTCATAAGTAAAGCTAAAGCTAGGTATGTGTTGTCTTAAAAAACAGTAAATACTACAGGCTTTCTGAGATGAGAGGGGTCATTGTTCCAAATTCCAGAAGGGGCACAAACCTGAAGCTTCACCCTTTGAGTTTTCCATCAGCCACCTATCATTCTGAAGCTATCTGGGCTGCTTTCATAAGCTACAAAAGATCTTCTAGGTCTTCTGTATCAGCAGTGACCCACCTTCACTCTGGCCTCAAGTTCTGTACACAGATCTCACTCTGCATGGTATTTCTGAAGGACCTCCTACCTAATAGATTAGTTCAATAATGTGGGTCAGTGGACCAGATCCAGGAGTTTATTATCTGTTTGATGGGCCATTCTATATGTCTGAGCCCTCAAGCTCTGACTTCCTGAGTCAAAAATAGCTTTACTTTTCATAGTTCATTTTTGTAGCTGTAGGGATGGAAGAGATGGGGGATGGTATTTGACAATCTTAATGAAAGTATCTTTTCTGCCTCTCTGTGAGGCAACTGACATCTCTCCTCCAGTATTTGCATATTTGCAAGGCCTATAGGTCATTCAGAGACAAATGTGTGTATCTGTGAATAGCTAAAAATGCATAGGGTAAAAAATGCATAGGCTTTTTTAAAATACCCACAGATGTGCTTGAGTCAATGGGACAAATTGACAAGTTAAGTGAAATGTGTAAATAAATGCTCACAGGAAACAATTTTTTAACAATGAATGTGCACAAATTCCTATATGAAAAATACAGCACCAAGAATTACAACCTAATACAACACTTTTGAGACTAACATCCAAAACACACTGCAGAAATAATCCAGGTTGAGACTGCTTTAACTGCCCTGGCTCAATGCTAGGGAATTCTGGGAACTGTAGTTTTGTGAGACATTTATGAGGGGTTATCATAAAATAACAATTATCACCTAGGAGTTATTATGGTATATTGATGAAATTTTGTCAGTGTCATCATTGGTCCCTAAGTGTATGATGTTGAAAAAATCATCTCTTTGTTTCCTTTATTATTGTTACAGGTTGTGCCAGAAGCAACTAAAGCCAAACTATGAGTCTGCTTGTACTTTTTTCCACCAAGACAACAGCTGAGGTGATGGAATTGGACAGAGGGTGGGGCTAAGGCTCAGGCTTTTTTGCCTGTGCCCTCAACACCATCAGCCAGCTCCAAGCCAAAGCGAGAGGCTGCCTCCAAGCCAAATTGAGAGTGTGCAGATCGGGGCAAGGACTTCTTTTGTGACCCTCTCTCCATCTGTTTGGCTTCTTGGGAGCTATTAGTGAGATGGAGGGCCTTGAGTTATATCAGGGCATATGTCTATCAATCGACAGTTCTGGGAAGAGGTCAGATGTTTTCATCACATCGGAGCAGTAATTCAAGTTGTGCGTGGCAATGGAAGATATGGTATTAGTAGGGCAAAAGGTCATTATAGAGGACGACGTGATAGATGTTTGATATTTATCTCACCTTCCATTCACCCTATTACCCCAAAAGACCTGGTGACATGCCTAACCAGCTGCTGAACCTTTCTCTGCTCTTATGCAATGCCAGGTCAGTGAAGAATAAGTCTCGCATTATCTATGACTTATTAATAGATCACAGTGCTGACCTGGCATGTATCACAGAGACATGGCTGGGAGCAGAAAGTGCTGTAACCTTGGCTCAGTCCATTCCAGCCTGGTACACTGTCAGTGAGCAGGTAAGGGAAAGCAGGCAGAAGAGGTGTAGCCATGGTCCATAAAAACAACCTTGCCCTAACCAGGATACCTATCCATGCATTAGACCACATCGAATGCATTTACCTTAGCTTGAAGACCAGGAAAAGACTGGGGATTCTGTTAATTTAGTGTCCACCCCGAAACTTAACAGTCTTCCTAGCTGATCTGACACAACTAGTCTCGGAGCTGGTGTTGGAGTCTCCTAGGCTAGTAGTCCTGGGTGACCTCAACATCCCCCTCAAGAGTGGTTTGACTAATCTTACTGGTGCAGCTCAGGAGTTCATGGTTTTCATGACAAACATGGCCCTCTCTCAGATAGTCTCTGAGCCTACACATTGATTCGGTCATGCCCTCGATGTGGTCTTCTGCACTGATCAGGCATATCTGTGGGTGGAATTAACTGGCATCTCCGCATTGTCATGGGAGGATCATTTCCTGGTTGAGGTTGAACTGAAAGCCACCACCCCTCCCTCTGGGGGTGGAGAACCTATTAGAATGGTTTGCCCTCAAAGGCTGATGAAACCCATTAGGTTCCAAGAAGCCCTAGGGGGTTTTATGGTTAGCAATGTCAGCAATTCTGTTGAAGCTCTGGTTAATATGTGGAATAACAATCTTACCAGATCTATAGACACAATCTCTCCCAAGCATCCTTTCCAACCTGTAAATAATCATAATCCATGGTACACTGATGAACTTAAACAAATGAAGTGGGTTGGACAAGGACTAGAGCACCATTGGCTGAAAAATCAACTCATATCCGATAAGATACTTCATTGGACTTTTCTTAAGTCCTATGAAATGGTGATAGATGCAGCTAAGAAATCTTTCAATTCTATATCTGTCATATCTGTGAAATCCCATCCAGCTGAGCTGTTCAGAGTGGTAAGGAATTTAACTCAATTGCCTCCGACCCAGAACCCTCTATTAGAATTAACTACGGCTTGCTGTGACACTTTTAATATTATTTCACAGACAAAATCTCTTGAATAAGAGCTGACCTCCAGCACTTCTGCCATTACTGTTAGACTGAATCAATTTCAGTAAGTACTGAGGATGTGGACAAGCTCCTTGGTAGTTTGAAAAAGATGACTTGCACTCTTGAGCTTAGCCCAACTTGGCTGGCAGTCCAGGGGGGAATGATACTATCAAGTTGGTGCTTAAAAATGTAATCAATGCATCTCTCAGGGAGGGGACCCTGCCTTCTTGTCTTAAGGAGGTAGTGATTAGACCACTCTTAAAAAAAAACCCTTCCTTGACCCCCTGGATAGAAATAATTATAGACCTGTTTTGCTGTTGCCATTTTTGAGCAAGGTGGTCGCTAATCAACTACAAATTGTCTTGGAGGAAACTGATTTTCTGGATCCATTTCAAACCAGATTCAGGACAGGATACGGAGTTGAGACTGCCATGATTGCCTTACTCGATGATCTCCGTCTGGGCATTTACAGAGGAAGTGTGACCCTGTTGCTGCTCTTGGACCTCTCAGTGGCCTTCGATACCATAGACTATGGTATCTTTCTGGAACGCCTGAGACAGTTGGGTATCGGTGGCACTGCATTGCAGTGGTTCCGGTCCTACCTCTCAGGTAGGTTCCAGATGGTGTTGTTTGGGGACATTTATTCAGCCAAGAGGGAGCTCAAATCGGGCATCCCTCAAGGCGTGGTTCTGTCCCCAATGCTATTCAACATTTACATGAAGCCACCGGGCGAGATCATCCGGGGGCATGGGGTGGGGTGTTATCAGTACGCTGATGACACCGAAATATATTTCTCTATGTCTCAGACTGATGCAGTGACTAAGGATGGCATCTCTCCTCTGAATACCTGTCTTGGGAGGTAATGCACTGGATGAGGGAAAACCAACTCAAGCTGAATCCAGGCACGACGGAGGTACTTGTCATAGGAAACCCAAACCCAGGAATGGAATTATGTCAGCCAGTTCTGGATGAGGTCACACTTCCCTTGAAGGACTCTGTCCGTAGCTTGTGGGTGCTCCTTGACTCATTCTTTTTGGGACTGTCATGGAGTCATTCTCACAGATTACCTTGCAGGGGGACAAACTATCACTGGCACATACTACAGCAATCTTCTGGACAAGTTGTGAGATGCTTTGAAAAAGAAATGCCGCAGTATGCTCTCCAGAGGCATTCATCTCCTAGCTGACAATGCACCAGCTCACTCATCTCAAGTTGCAGTTAACAAACCAAGGGCATGTGAGCTTGGGAATCTTACAGCATCCACCTTATTCTCCCACCCTCAGACCAAGTGATTTTTCTTCTTCTCAAAAATGAAAAATCTGTTGTGGGGTCACCAATTTGACAACACAAATGATGTCATTCATGAAGTGGAACAGTGGTTTAAGGTGCTATCTGCAGACTTCTACAATAATGGTATTTGGAGGGTCAAGAAACACTGGGGAAAATGTGTAAATCTGGATGATGACTATATAGAGAAAAGTTAACAACTACAAATCAAAACAAACTTTCTGTCAATTTTTTAAAGGTGATAATTAAGACTTTATGATACCCCCTCGCAGCCTTCTCTGTTATAAAGCTCTGATGGTACAATCAACTACAATTCCAAGGATTCCCTAGCTCTGAGCCAGGGCAGTTAAAGTGGTCTAAAACTGAATTATTTTTTGCAGTGTGTTTTGGACCTAAGAGAAAGATGTTAGCATAATCTTTCTTAAATTTAAATCTGCTTAAGTGTACAAAAGCTTATGCTGCCAACTTCTTTCCCCTAATTATTCTCAAAGGTGCTGCAAGATCCCTTTCCATATTGATCCAGAGTAGCACAGCTATGTCTTGGTATTCCACCTGATGCAAAAGCTGGGTGGGAACAAAAATCTGGTAGGATTTAGAATCATAGAATCATAGAGTTGAAAGAAACCACAAGGGCCATCCAGTCCAACCCCCTGCTATGCAGGAACTCAAAATCAAAGCATCTCCAACAGATGGCCATCCAGCCTCTGTTTAAAGACCTCCAAAGAAGGAGACTTCATCACACTCTGAGGATGTGTGTTCCACTGTCAAACAGCTCTCACTGTCAGGAGGTTCCTCTTAATACTGAGGTGGAATCTCTTTTCCTGTAGCTTGCATCCGTTGTTCTGGGTCCTATTCTCTGGGGAGCATCAGAAAACAAGCTAGCACCCTCCTCAATATGACATCCCTTCAAATATTTAAACAGGACTATCATATCACCTCTTAACCATCTCTTCTCCAGACTAAACATGTCCAGTCTCCTAAGTTGTTCCTCATAGGGCATGGTTTCGAGACCCTTCACCATTCTAGTTGCCCTCCTCTGGACACGCTCCAGTTTTTCAACATCTTTTTTGAATTGTGGTGCCCAGAACTGGAAACAGTATTCCAGGTGGGGCCTGACCAAATCAGAATACAGTGACACTATTACTTCCCTTGATATAAATCCTATACTTCTATTAATGTAGCCTAAAATCGCATTGGCCTTTTTAGCTGCCGCATCACACTGTTGACTCATGTTGATTTAGAGAAGTGCAGACTTCAAGACTGGGAAGTTTTCTAATTTTTTGTAAATGAGCAAGTCCAGAGAAGTGTTAAAGTGGCTTCTAAACAGAGCCAGTCTTATCATTAGGCTGAGCAAAACAGCCACATCAGGCACTAGATCTGTGATGCAATGAAAACCAAGCAAAATGGTATCTATCTATTCTCTCTCATTCCAAGGCAAGATATGGAGAGCAATGACTGTTAAATTTTCAGTCTCATGTGCCAAAATAACTGGATGGAGTGGTACTCCTTTGGACTTATCAGGTCTGTATCTTTTTGGTGCTCTTAGACCCAGCACTGCTCTTGGAAGGCTGCTATGCCCAGGAGTGCCTTTGCCCCCCAGAGGTTGATGCACCAGCTGTGCCCTTTCTTAGGGAGAGCAAATCTAGCCACAATGATTCAAGTCCTTATCACTTCAGAATAAACTACTATAACATGCGCTATGTGAGGCTTCCCCTAAAAAAAAGTTTGGAAACCACAGCAAGTGCAAAATGCTGCATCTGCACTATTAACAGGTTTGTGTTCTAGAGACCACATAATACTGGCCTTACACAATTGCTCTAGCTTCCAAAGTGCTTCCAAGGCTAAGCCAAGGCACTGATCTTGATCTATAAAGCCCTGAATAGCTTGAGGCCAAGATATCTGAAAGACTGCCTCTGGCTCCAAATCTATGATCATCCATGGAAGCCCAGTTATTGTCTCCCCTACTCTGAAAAGCTAGGTTGGTGGATAATTGTGGCAGGGCTTTCTCTGTAACAGCACCCTAACTGTGGAAATCCCCTGAAGGGAGGTTGGGCAGGCTCCATCCCCTCTGAGTTCTCAGTGGGCAATGAAGACTGTACTTTTTCATAAGGCCCTTGGTTCTTAAAATTAGGGGTCTCTGCTCTGGCTGTTATATAAAATGATCGTCTGTTTATGAAGAGGAGTTTGGAATGTTTTTAAGTGCTTTGCATTATTTATCTAATATTTTAAAAGTGTTACCAGATGTGGACTGCCACAGGGTACCTGATGGGTTGAGAAGTAACAAATATATAGCTGAAATGAATAAATAAATTGTGGAGAGACACTGGCAGAATGGAATGTTCAGAGCAGCCAATCAGAGAAAGACTGACAAAAAGGTGGGAGCCTGCCTGATGAGTGGCTATAAAAAAGAGGAGGACCTGTTAAGAGAGTGGAGTGTGTCATAAACTGCCAGGAGTGCAGTTAGAATGTGGTGAATGTTAAGGAAAATGCAACATGGGCCATACAGTAATAGAAATAAAATATGTATGTGATAGTCACAGTGACTAAGCAGGAACAATCATGAAGCTACACAGGTGAAAAGGATAATGTAATTTGGAAGCCTTGAGAGCCAAGGACAAAGTTATAGAGTGTATATTGAAAACACCTGTTATAGATTGCAAACACCTGAGATTCATTAAGTAGTCAAGGTAAAATGATGAAATACTTGGGTTGGTCTTAAGTATGGGATGATCTATGTAAACCAATCAAAATGAATGTACACGCCCACTGGGTGGAAACTGACTAGTGGGTGGTGACTAACAATGGCTATAAGTGCAATGTTTGCCAATGCATATTGTGGAGTAATTTTGGAGATATTGTGAAGTGTAGAGATTGTGATTTGTAGGGCATATAGTATTTATGTATATAGTAGAATAAAGTAGATCTTTTATATAAGACTACTGAGTTGTCTGGTGTCTTGAGGGAAGATATAAGAGCCAGAAGAATCCTGGAGAAGTTTGGAGACGTCTCAGGAAGAAGAGTGAGAAGGCTTGGAGAGTTTGTCAGGGTCTTCAGCCTATTCTCTGAAACTCTGCTGCTTGGGAAAGAAGCATCAACCACTGATCAAAGTTGGTCAGCTCTGCTGCATAACAAGGTGGTGAGTTAGAGCCAGAGGTGAAGAGCTACAACTCCCATCATCCCTGACAAGGGTTATGGGCCCAGATACTAGAGCAACCAGCATCCACAGAAGCTGAAAGTTCCAGAGAGTGGAAGAAGGTTTTGTGGAGCCTTGTGAGTAAATCATTTTGTGTTTTGTCTGCTGTGCATACTCAGAGGGACTATGTCAAATTGAGTCACTGCACAAATTAAGATGGAGATACTAAAGTTTTGTAAATTAAATAGAAACAACTACTCTACCTGGACGATATATGCCCAATCTCTACTAATAAAGGAGTCTCTGTGGTCGACAGTTGAAACAAGGCTGGCAGCTGATGCTAATGCAGCCACTCGAGAAAGAGACGCTAAAGCAAAAGCATGTCTTTATCTCATGCTAGAAGAAGACTTGATTAACGACATAAGAGATAAAGTGTCCGCCAAGGATGTGTGGGATACCTTGCAGAGATTACACACTCCTTCAACTGCGTTTGCAAAAATGCTTTGGTCTAAAAGAATTTACAGACAAAAGATGACTAAAGGACAGTGTGTGATAGAACACTTAAAAACAATGCAAGATTTATTTGTGCAAGCTGAACTGAGAGGAGTGGAAATTAGCAAAGAGCAGCAGTGTTACATTTTACTGGAATCGCTAGACTCTTCTTGGGACAACATTACAAATAGCTTGCAAAATTTGCCAGAAGCTGAGCTGAACAGAGACTTAATTGTTGCCAGAATATTGGAAGAGAACTTGAGAAGAAAGTCTGAGTAGGGTGACTCAGCAAGTTTAAGGACTGTGCCAAAACAACAAACAACGCCTGATCTACGAAAGCAGGAAGAAGCAGCTTCTACAAGGGAGCAACGGAGGTGTTTTTATTGTAAAAAGATTGGTCATCTACAGAGACAATGTAAACAATTCGCTGCTGAGAGAAGCAAGCAAAAGGAGAGCAGATGGCAGCCGCGGCAGTATCAAAAACAGTCCAAACCTCCATTTTTGAAGGACAATGATAATAAAAAGGGGTTTGCAACCATGATTAAGGAAAAACAAAATACTAATTGTAAATGGTTGATTGATTCAGGAGCATCATCTTCAATGTGTAACAATATTAATTTGATAAGTAATAGAAAATCAGCTAATGTAAATGCTGTAGTTTTAGCTGATGGGAAAGAGCTCAGTACTGTAAATCAAATGAGTACAGTTTACATTCCAGGGCTAAAGGAAAACTTTAATGATGTGTTACATGTAAAGGAGTTAGAAAATAATTTATCAGTAAGCAGATTAACAGACAGAGACTACACAGTCATTTTTGAAAAGAACATGTGTAAGATAAAACTGAATGGGGAATTGCGAGGCATAGGCTTGAAAAAGGATAAACTTTACTATTTGGAAGACAATATTGATAGCTACAGTGTTGAAAATGCTAATAACATAGACAATAGTCCAATTCACAAAGACTGTATACATGAACTCCATAGAAAATTTGGTCATGCTAGTTTCAAATGTTTAAAGAATTTAATCAGTATGTGTCCAGATTTAAAAGTTGCTGAGTGCAAAAATCACTTAGATTGTACTGTATGTAATCAGGTAAAGGTCCGAGCTTTTCCAGTAGCCAAGAAAACCAAAAGAATTGCTCAAAGACCATTTCAGTTTGTACATGCAGATGTGGCCCAAGCTAATTGTTTATCTTTAGGGGGAAGCAAATATTACCTAGTAATCGTTGATAGGTTTACAAGGTTTGCTTTTGTAAGAATATTGAAAAACAAATCTGATGCTGGGCAAAGTTTAAAAGCATGGGTGAGAATGGTAGAAAGACAATTTGATATTAGAGTAGGCACCATTGTTACTGACCGAGGAGGAGAATTTCTAAGTAATCATTGTTTCATTGGTTTCAAAAGGTGGGAATAAGGCATGAAACTATTAATCCCACTTGTCCTAACGAAGATGGTTTAGCGGAGAAAAAAATACAAGATATAAAAAGAATAACTGCTTGTTTGATGGCAGATGCAGAGGTAAAAGATAGTTTCTGGGCAGAAGCAACTTTGACAGCAGTACATATTAGTAACAGACTGTATCATTCAGAAATTGAAGACATTCCCTACAGGGTATTGTATGGGAGAGTGCCAAATTACAAGTATTTGAGAGTCTTTGGACAATTTGCTTATGTTTACATACCAGCTTGTTTCAGGAAGAAAGGAGAACCCAAAAGTAGAAGGCTTAGGTTTTTAGGTTATTCTGGAAATAGCTACAAGTTTCATTTAGGTGGAAAAGAAGTGCAATATTCTAGGTCTGCAAATTTCGAGCGTCATGCCGGTTGGGACAAACTGCATGCAAATAAAGAAGTTTTCTTGAGGTTAGGAAATTCAAATGAGCCAGAAACACAAACTGAACCAACTTCAGGAAACGGAGGGGTTTCAGTTAAGCCAGAAGCATCCACTAGCAGCAGTGATAGTTCTTCTGATAATGAGACACAATCTAGACCCATTACTACCAGAATGACTGAAGACAAGAGATTTAGTCATAGAACTATAACTCCCAGTGAGGATGAAAGAGGCAGATCAGCAGAGTTTATTCCCAGACATAGTCACAGAGTTAGAAAGCCTCCAGATAGGTTTGTTGTGACAAATGCAAGAGCTTGTTTAGCAGTGGAAGAGCCTGAAAGTTTTGAAGAGTTGGAAAATTTGTCTAGAGAAGAACAGGAAAGATGGATTGATGCAATGGATGATGAGTTTGGTTGTCTGGTAAATAAAGATGTTTTTGAAGTCGTTGATAGACCCAAGGACAAGAAAGTAATTGGTTGTAAGTGGGTATACAAAAAGAAAGAAATACCAGATGGAAGTATTAAGTATAAAGCAAGGTTAGTAGCTAAGGGTTTTGCACAACAGCAGTATGAGAACTATGATAAGACATATTCTCCAACTGCAAAGCCAGAAAGTCTGAGAATGGTTCTGGCTGTAGCAGCAAAAAGAAGTTTAGTTGTAGAGCATTTTGACTTTGAAACAGCCTACTTGAATGCTAGTTTAGATGAAGAGATCTTTATGGAGCAGCCACAAGGTTTTGAAGAAAATAGCAGTCAGAAAGTTTATAAATTGAAAAAAGCATTGTATGGATTAAAACAAAGTGCCAGAACATGGAATTTGTGCATTAATGAAGAGTTAGCTAAACTAGGATACAAAAGGAGCATTGCAGATGCTTGTGTCTATACAAAAGGAGACATAGTGTTAGTGATTTATGTAGACGATTTATGCGTGGCAGCAAAGTCAAAACAGGAAATTGAATCAGTAAAAAGAGAATTGTCTGAAAAGTTTGTCTTAAAGGATCTAGGTTTATTAAAGTCATATTTAGGTATTAGTGTTGAATGGACAGAAGAAGGACATTGTTAAGTCAGAGAAAGAAAATTGAAAATTTGATTGAAAAGTGTGGATTACAAAATGCTAAAATAGTAAGAACTCCAATGACAATTGGTTTCATATCTGAAAAAACATCTAGAGATTTTGAAGACAAGACTTTATTCAGGAGCATAATAGGATCTTTACAATTCATATCTTGCCACACCAGACCAGACATTTCATATGCTGTAAATGTATTGTCCAGAAGAGTTAATGATCCAAAAATTGAAGACTGGACAGCAGTAAAACACTTATTAAGATATTTGAAAGGAACTTTAGATAAGAAATTGGTAATTAGAAACAGTAATTCAGATTTAGATTGTTATGTGGATAGTTCTTTTGCATCAGAATTAGGAGACAAGAAGTCAGTTACAGGAAAGATAATTAAGTACGGTGAAAGTCCAATAGTCTGGAGAAGTAGAAAACAAACTAATGTAGCGTTAAGTATGACTGAAGCAGAATTCACAGCTTTAAATAAGATAGTGAATGAGGTACAGTGGGTTGAGCAATTGTTGAATGATTTAAATGAAATTTACAAGATACCAGTAGAAATTCTGGAAGATTCACAGTCATGCATAGCAATGGCTGAAGCTGAAAATTTGAAGAACAGAACAAAATATGTTGGAGTAAGATATCAAAATGTGCGAGACATGGTTCAGTAGGGTGAAATAGAACTGAGATATATAGAAACACAACACAACATAGCAGATTTGTTCACAAAAGCATTGACGGCGGAAAAAGATAAAAGACTGACACAAATGGTTGGAATGACATTATAAGACACATACAATATTTTATTTCGGAGGGGATTGTTAAGGAAAATGCAACATGGGACATACAGTAACAGAAATAAAATATGTATGTGATAGTCACAGTGACTAAGCAGGAACAATCATGAAGCTACACAGGTGAAAAGGATAATGTAATTTGGAAGCCTTGAGAGCCAAGGACAAAGTTATAGAGTGTATATTGAAAACACCTGTTATAGATTGCAAACACCTGAGATTCATTAAGTAGTCAAGGTAAAATGATGAAATACTTGGGTTGGTCTTAAGTATGGGATGATCTATGTAAACCAATCAAAATGAATGTACACGCCCACTGGGTGGAAACTGACTAGTGGGTGGTGACTAACAATGGCTATAAGTGCAATGTTTGCCAATGCATATTGTGGAGTAATTTTGGAGATATTGTGAAGTGTAGAGATTGTGATTTGTAGGGCATATAGTATTTATGTATATAGTAGAATAAAGTAGATCTTTTATATAAGACTACTGAGTTGTCTGGTGTCTTGAGGGAAGATACAAGAGCCAGAAGAATCCTGGAGAAGTTTGGAGACATCTCAGGAAGAAGAGTGAGAAGGCTTGGAGAGTTTGTCAGGGTCTTCAGCCTATTCTCTGAAACTCTGCTGCTTGGGAAAGAAGCATCAACCACTGATCAAAGCTGGTCAGCTCTGCTGCATAACAAGGTGGTGAGATAACAATAATAATAATAATAATAATAATAATACGTTTTATTTATATACCGCCCCTCTGGCAAGCCAATCGAGGCGGTGAACAACAATATATTACAACAAATTAACAACAATATATTACAACAAATTTAACAAATTAAACAATATCAACAAGTACAAAATCAGAACAACAAAAGAAATAACATCAAAGCAAATAAATAACATCAATCAAAACCCACCCTTCCTTCCACCCCCACCCACCCCACCCCTCAAAACAAGTCAAACCAATTAAAGACAATAATTAAATATACAATATAAAAACCCTATACAGTTTAAATACATGATACAATTAAAATACAAATTACATAGTTACTAGGTTAGAGTTAGAGCCAGAGGTGAAGAGCTACAACTCCCATCATCCCTGACAATGAATGAGTGGGTTTTGAGTTGAATGTATGGTCCCAAACCAGAAAGTATGGCTGCGTGCAATGCATTGCTGTAGGGTAGACTTGGACCTTGAAGGCAAGGAATTAAAAGGAATGCTGATTTGGCTGGAGTAGATGAAGTTTGCAAAACAATAAGGAATTTGCACAAACAAGGCGTACCTCCGAGCTGCCCAGAACATCAACTGATAAGAACTTTATGTAATGGTCCAGAATGTTTTAATATCAACATGATAAGATACTGGTATGTTTTGAAACTTTGGAAACCAAGGAAAAATATGTTATTGTCAAGAGAAAGATGAACAAGGTATAAAAAAGAAGTGATCTACCAGCCTCACTTGGTTGGTATCGTCTGCAGCAAGGTGTCATCCCATCTCTTCAGGGACAAACTGATCAGTTGTCTAGCAAAGGGGCCCATGAGTATGTCTGAGTGAATGTGTGTTGCCAGAGCTCTTGATACTTAAGTGATGGTCTTATTTGTTATGTCTTAATAAATGTTACATGCATAGTGTCTAAACCCAGATCTGGTTTCCTAAGTGCCTTTGTTGAAAATCCTATAGTCTAGGGTGGCTAAATTTCTCTCAGATCAAAAGAACAACAGAGAACCTCGGTTCAGGTCAAGAACGGCCAGGGGTGCAGTTGGGAATAAGAGATTAGCCTTAATGAGATTCAGACTCCCATATGAGGAGGAAAGATTTAAAAGGACAAAAGAAGTCCTGTGAAATTAGATAAAGTATTATGGTTTTTTTAGAAGTCAGGGGGGCTCATATCCACCTTATTCTGTGAAATTGTGACTTACGAATAGAACTAAGCTTTCATAGGATTTGTACTCCTAGCGAATGAGCCTTACTGGATGGTGTGTGTGTAAAGAAATAAAACACAGTTTGAAGTGTAACTGAAGTCATTGAGTGTACTGGAACAAACTCAATTTGTAACAAGTGAAGTGATGTACATGTTGTAACAAAAAGCCTTGAGAACCAACTACCAAAAGAGATACTGTCATTAGTTCTATCTGTAAATAAAAGTTATTTTCTTCTTGTTCACAAAGGAGTAGCTTGAAGTGATTTATAAGTAACAACATTAAAAACACGCTACCAAGAATATTAAATGCACTTAATAGTAGAGAAACTGGAGAAAGTGGGAGGACCAAGGCCTAGAGAAATAGTTCTGAGGGAACTATTTAAGATAAGGCAGGAGAAGAATCCTGTATAACCCAGTGGTTACATAAATAAACAAGGTTTGGCTAGTCTTGAGCACTATGTGCCTTGAATTTTGAAGAGGCACCATTTGTTGCTCTGCCTCAAGCAGCAAAATTTCTTGGATCAGCACTGCTGCAAACCAAACATCAGATACAAGGGTAATGAAGACCTGCCTAAGCTCATCCAAGGCCATGCCCAAATGCTGTCTGAGGTTTGAGTTATGGATGGTCCTGAATGTGTGGTGTGGGAGGGGGAAAGGAACCTGCTGGATCCTAACACTCGTGCCTAATCCACTATAGATGAAAATAAAAATAGAGTGTCAGAAAAATGCTCTGACTCCATGCCCAAGGACAGCTGGAAGTCCACAACCAGGTGACCCAAACTCTGTGGCAAGAGCAGAACAACCAACCAAAGAAATGAAATGGGTTCAGCCAACCTCAATAGCTCCAAGCCCTTGCGGCCACTCACACAGAACAACATGCACATGGAATTCCTGGCTTTTGCATCTATTCAGTCTCAATCCCTTTAACCTCTACATCCGGAGTGTACACAGTCCAACCGGCCAAATTGGAATGTCCACACTTTGGGGATTTGCCTACATTCTCCACCAAAAATGTAATAAAGACCTTGAACCTAGGGAATTACTAAAGTCCAAGTCTTCTATGGGATCTTTTATCTTATGTTTACAGAGGTGGTTAGGGAATAGACTGATAGAGACAAAGTTTTCTAATGAGCTGGAATTTATTTGGGGATACAAAGGCACTCTAACATACAATCATACACACAAGAACTCAGGAATAAAGCAGTTAGCTTGGATAGGAAACACAAGGCTTTCTAATGGTGATAATTACCTAAAGGAGGCTGCTCTAACGATGAATGAAGATAGATACACTCAACCATTATGAAAGGAAAGAACAACGGAAAGAGCAAGGACTTTAGTCAGAGTTCACAGTGGCACAGTGGCACCATGAAATCTAGCCAGACTCCAATGTGCCTGAGATTATGGGGAGCATTTATGCTCTTAAACCTAACCTGAGGCAAAGAGTTGCAATTGTATATCAATGGATTCCGATTGCTATGCTTTGAAGTAGACAATTTCCAAGGAGAGGAGATGGGATGTTAATGTTATCTCATCTTCAGCCAGACCCATCCTGGCTAGAACTCATAACTCCTCTAGGGGTGAATGTCCTGCTTATAAGCTCCCAAGCCTGGCCCTTTTGATCTGCAAATTGTTATAAATGCAGATATAACCTTTCAGGTGCCTACATGATGTGCATGCCTTGAGTTCATGGTGATAGGGGCTCATCCCAGCCCAGGGCCATGGCAGGGATCCAAAAGGGGTCTTTATATCAAATCAGTTATTGTAAAATAGGGATGTATTGCACCTTAGTACTATTTATTTCCTGCATATAGAGAAGAATATATTTTCTCAGTACAAAACTAAAAGAAGGTAGAGACAGATTCACTGTAGATGCTTCATAATTCTCATTTGGAATATTAATTATTATAGTAGTATTTTGTAGTCTGAAAGTGAAAATGCCACACTTATAACAGATCTTAGAAGAACACAAGTATACTTAATGACTTTTGAAGTACAAGATTCAAGCTGTTGGTCCTCCCTGTAGCTCTCTGCTGGAGCTAATACCTTTCCCTTTTTACTACATTAATGAATTCTATTAATTGAGACACTTTCTCTTCTTTTAATTTCAGATCTCAGTAGACTTTAAACCAAAATGACTACATTTCTTTTGGAAATGTTTATCCTTATTAGACTTGTCAAACAGCTATATAAATTATGTTTGTTAGTGTCTTTCCAGATAAAACTGCAGAATTGATTTTGCCATGATTTCCAATGTCATTTGTGGGCATTTGTGAGTATAAACAAGAGGACAGGAATCTTTTGCATGTACTGCCATCATGAGTATTAGAATGAAGGCCATAAAAACAGGTTTAGAAGCATGAGGCTTATTTGCAAGACCCTTTAATGGCTTCAGTTCAAACAGTATTTATTTAAAATAAACAAAGAAGCAAATCCCCAAGTCAACCCTAAGTCTAGAGCCAAAGCTGCCTGTACAAATGACTCAGTGGTTGCTTCCCATGAGGTCAACAGGAAATACATGCAACTCTATGCACATGTGGGTGCACACATACACAAATTCACCAGATCATTTGACATAATTTCATGTATGTTATTTTTCAGGCAACACATAGATAAGCATACATATGGCACTCAACATTTTTTGAGGAACATGACCAGTAATTATTATAACATTTTAAACAAGTGTTTAAGGGCCTCTACAGACGGGTGGCTATGGGCCATCCTGAAAAGCCGCGGATTGGGACTGAGGCTGTCCCATGCCTCGGCCCCAATCCACCCTTATGGTGCCGCTGAAAAGGAGCACTAAAATAGTACTCCTTTCAGAAGAGCCAAAAGGGGCACTGGAAGAAGCGCCAGGTGCCTCTTCTGAACTCCTTCTGGCTCAGCATGTCCGGACTGCATCCCCCCTAAGTCTGTCACTTATATTGTGAAACTTCCAAAGAAAGGAAAGCTCACACCACAGCTGTCGAACTGAGTCTTTTGATATGACATCTGTCTTGTCTTCACTTTTATTTGTCATTCCCTGCTTCTAACTCTTCCACTGACAGATTCCACTGACAGATGCCATCAATCACTGGAGAACTGGGATGGTGATGAACAAAACCTAACATCATATATGCAAACTTCTGCTCATAAACAGTTCTATCCCTACCATTTTACAGAGTAAGGCAGCCACCTCTGGTGGCAAATTTTGGGTGTCATGAAAAGGCATCACATTATTTGTTATCTAATCTATTATTGTTGGATATTTACTGCCAGGAATGGAGAGATTGATGTACTGGTGGGATTAATGTAGATAAAATGCACAAATAAACACACATCAGGAAAAATGAGTAAAATATTTATGCTCAAATTTCCATGCCAGAAGGGCAAGATTTCACATACAAAACAAAAATAGGAAGACAATGTAAATTAGTTTCAGAGAAATACAACAAAATCAAGACTGAGAGTTTTCCACAGGTGCCACCAGTGTGTATAATAACAAACAGCTCCATTTTAAACTGCTACAGATTTAAAACCACTTTGTATTTTTTAGCTTGCAAGCTGTTGTGATAAAATTAGATTCAGAGTCCTTGCAATGTTTGAAGAACTGAGGCTCTGGATCTTGCCCTATGTATGTATAAGCAATCTAAAATAGTAGCCCTCTGATCAATAGACCATTGAAGTGCTCTACCAAGTTTCCCTGGCAACCTGAATATCATTCCAAATACCTGGAAAACCACAAATGGTCATGAAAGGAAGGGGCTGCATACTGTTAGATTCTGGAAGCATCCTTTAAGATAGGATTGAGAAAGGTGCAGTCCATGATGTGAGTGCAAGCACAACTCACAAGGTTATTTGAAAGCCCCCAGGGGCCTATCACCATGCCCTTAAAGAACTTTTTGAACAAATACTGGATAGTATTGCAATGCCAACCCTGAAGGGAGCTGTTTGAAGTCTAGGTTAAACTTTAAAAAAAAAAACAACAAGAAGTAAACTGACTTCCAGTTTATTTCCTCATTGAAAAAAGGCCTCTCTGTGACCTAAAGCAGACCAAGAAGGATTCTTTGGTGAAAGGGATAATTCAGGACACATGGCCAAAAATAACTCAGTTATTTTTTAAACAAGTCAGTTTCTCTCTTCTGCTCCCACTTCCCCCCTTTGTCTTCTCCTTATTTCAATTGCTGCAGAACAAATTCAAAGTGCAAAAGTAGTTTGTACTCAATTAACTCTGTGGGGAGGGACAAGAGATAAGGAGTGGGGTGCGGCATGCCTTTCCCAATAGATCCAGGCAAAAGCAGCTACTCCTAGCATATGTGTTCTTCCTCATTAATAGCTTCTGCCATCTTGATGATGGTCTTATGTTGCTTGGCCATGTATGTCCCAGTTTTCATCTGTGAATGTTGGAGGGTATTCAAATAACTGAAATGTTTTGAACTTGTCAACAGTGAAGAGCTTATTACTTTGTACTGTAAAACAGGAGTGAGCATAGACTTGCTTTGAAGATTGGGGCACCATATCATGTCAAACTGGAAAACTCCAGAGCTTCAGGGGCCCACACCACACTGTTATAGTTGCCATTTGGGGTGACCAGCCAAGATATTGCATCACCACAAGTGCTTTTGGGGACATTTTGAGATGTCAATTTTTCAGGTTAGAATAGTATGACTTCCTCCCCTTCCCCATGTTTAATTTTGTGAAATTGGTTAGAACTGGTGAGAGGGTTCTTTACAAAAATGTGCTTTTTCTGACTGAATCCAAAGGCAGTGTACTGGGACTTTGGGAAGGATTCAAGGGCCACATCAATCCTCATCAAACAGCTGCATGTAACCCATGGGCTACACAAATCTCACCATGTTGTAAAATATCATTCTTCTAGTACATAATGTGATTTATATTCTCTATAGCCAAATCAGAGAGTGGGTCAAGTTAGGGCCTAAGTAGACGGGCGGCCATGGGCCGCCCTGGGAAGATGCACCGCGGGACCGAGGCATCCCCATGCCTCGATCCAGCGGCGCACCATCGGCGCCTCTGGAAAGGAGCGCTAAAATAGCACTCTTTTCATATGTCGCTGAAAGTGCGCCGCAAAAGGTTGCGGCGCACTTTCGGCGACCCTTCCACCGCAGCATGTCCGGATGCTATGGCGGGAGGTCCTCCTCTGAGCGCCAGCCGTGCCAAGGGCTGGCGGCTCCGAGGATGACCTCGGGAGGGGGATGGGGTGCTGAGCATGTGGCTGCCCCTCCCCTTCGCTGCTGAGGATGGCCTATTAAGCCATCTGCTTAGACCCTATGACAAGAAAAAGAGTCAGAACAGATATCCCAAAAAGAGTGGATTGGGGCCCCACAGAGCTGGTCGCCCCAGAGCCGTGGCAACCACACAGTGTAGCCCCAATCTGCCCTGGAGCTGGCCTAAAGAGGAGCGGAAAAGGTCCGCTCCTATTTGGGGTAGTAAAAAGCTGCCTTAGGCAGCCCTGACACAACCCCAAACCAGCTTCCACACACTCTGGCAGCATGCGGCATCTAAAAGCCACACCCCCGGAGCAGCTTGAAACTGGCTCCATGTAATTGCCCAGTGCAACTTCCAGGTGTCTTGGTGGAATGCAGCATCTAAACACCACACCCCCAAGCTGTGTGGAAGCTAGCTTTCCTGTCCAGTCTGTTCTGGCCCAAAGTTAAGGCATTAAGAGATGACATAATAGCCAGGTTTAAATATTTGAAAGGAATCTCATATTGAGGATGAGCCAAACTTGTTTTCTGCTGCTCCAGAGACTAGGAAATGAGGCAATGGATTCAAACTACAGGAAAAGTGATTCCATCTAAACATTAGGAAGAACTTCCTGATAGTGAGAGCTGTTTGGTAATGGAATACACTGCCTTGGAGTTCAGGGGAGTCTCCTTCTTTAAAGGTTTTTAAACAGAGGCTGGATGGCCATCTGTTGGGAGTGCTTTGTTTGTTTGTTCCTGCATGGCAGGGGGCTGGACTGGATCGTCCTTGTGGTCTCTTCCAACTCTAAAGCAGCTTCATTTATATACCACTTCATATCATGCTATGGGATGTCTAAGCGGTTTACAACTGTGAGCTGATTGCCCCCCAACAAGCTGGGTACTCATTTTAGCGACCTCGGAAGGATGCAGGCCTGAGTCGAGCCTCAGCCCTGGCTGGTATTGAACTCGCAACCTTGTGGTTTATGAGTGAGTGGCTGCAGTACAGGCATTTAACCACTGCGCCACTCTAGAATTCTATCATTATATGACAACTCTGACTACAATATTGTAAGTTTTGGTAGCATTCATGAATTTATATGAAGTCTAGATGTACAATAAGTATTTATTCTATTCTTATTCTGGAGCAAAATACACCACAAGAGTCACCCTTACTTTGAACTGAAGTTCATATGACCTTTGTAAGTTTCTAAATTAAAAGGGAAAGAAAAATCAAAGAGAAAATATTAAAGGGACCCAATATTTATTTATCTTTGTTAAATCTATCTGAAGGTTGTATCCTAACTGGAGATGAACAGATTGGGCATTCATCCATAATAACAGCTGGCATGGAAACGAATAGTTCATTCCTGACAGTTGCAGAAAAAGGAGAAAATATTACAGTAAAGAACATCAAATGGGCTAATAAAATGCACACATGTTGTTAAATGGGTTGTTGGTTCAGACATCCATATATTCCTTAGGGAGTTGTCCCCTGTTCTCTCTCTCAGTCTCACTCTCTCTTTTTTTTCCTCTGTGTGTGTCTTTCACTACTTTTAGATGCTTTCAGAGTTGAACTAGCTTTTGATGTCATCAGCTTTCTATCATACCCTGTCAACTAAACAACATCGAAGCTTTTGACCTCAGCAGAAAAAGAGAGGCAGAGCAAGAGAGCAGAAAATAGCAACAATTACCTACTCCTCAAAAGTGAAGGCAATGTGGAACTGAAGGCTGTTCTGAAGACTGCTGTTTGTTTTGTACCTGCCAAGATATGGTTCCTAATTGTACTTTTCAGCATGACAAAAGACCACTTAAAAAGAAGGAGTGCACTTTAATTCTTCTTCTGTACAGATTTTATAGTGCTGCCCTACAATTAAGGTTCCTTCACTGTTGCCATTATAAAACCATTTGTGAGGAAGTAAGTGTAATATTTTGGCCATTTCAACAAGTGTTCAAATGGTCACGATTAAGAAGCATTTTAATATATATATATATATATTCCAGAGAAAGGGAATAGTTTAGAAAGCAGTTTTCTTTAGAGGTCTTCAGCACCTCCCCTTAGAAGCTGGACAATGCTTTTCAATCATGAATGTGAATGGACACATTAATGTCCACCCAAGAGTCTTGGGAATTTGTAGTGCTGAACAGCTCATTTCACACCTTAACAGGCAATTGTATCAGGGGCCAAATCAGATGTGATGTTGAGAAAGGTCAGTGTACTTTTTATGTAGTTAAAAGAAACCTGAAGAGCAGTTTTGAGAGCCCTGAATGTGATTAGAAGTACAGTATTAATTAAGGGGACAGGACTAACTCCTGACCTTCAGAGATTATAATGGTCATGATGATGATGGGTAGGTGATGAAGATTATGTATAGTCCAACTTTTAGAATAAAGACATTCTTATAAAGCACAGGATGCTTAATTGGAATTGATGTATTGGATTACTTAGAGGAAGAGAAGCTGAAACTTAATCCAGACAAGATGGAAGGGTCTGGATGATTTGGGATTAAGTATTATTTTGATAGGTCTGCTGTAGTGTCAGTATTATGATATATCATCCTGAAGGAGTCTAGCTCGCTTCATATGTGCTGACTTGTCAAGAGGAAATAAAAACTTTTCAGTTTGAAAAGAATTTTTGAGACATTTTTTCTTTAACAGATACTGGACTGTATATAAGGATATTGTTGGTCTTTGGACTTTATCACAAGGGACAAAAGCCGAGAAAAACCAGTATTAAAAAGGCACTTTCCCAGCAAAGTCACAAGATTGTGGGGAAGATTTTCACATGACATTGTGATTAGAGAGGACTTATCCCAGAAAGAAACAGGAATATTCCAGCAAAAAAACCATTCATGGGATTTCACAATCTCCACATGTTAATTTTTAATCTTTAGCCTTGAGAAAGAGGTTGTGATGAAAGAAATCCCATGCTTTGGCTCAGTTTCATTACCTAGTAAAAGTTTTCAATTTTGATCAGTGCAAATCTCAATGTAATTGCTTAATCAATTACTAGAAAAGAAATTATCAATGGCATTGATGACAGAGGCTGATGACGGTTTGATATCACAATTTCTCAGGATAAAGCACATCAAAGACTCCTTGATTTGTCACATTTCTGTCCAAAGTTAGTAACCGATATCAAAAGATGATGTTACTTTGTTCTTATTATTTGTTGTTGATAGTGCTCATTTCCAGGACAATAGTGGCTTGAAAATTACATGAACAATTTGTATGACATTATGTATGTTTCCAAAATATTATAGGGTGAGCAACTCTTATTCAAAATGCTTGGGAAATGTTTCAGAATTTGGAATACAGATATATAAAATTACATTGGGCAGTAGGGGATGAACAGTTGTGAAGTTGAGTTGGCAGGAGATTGACAGTTTTTGCATTTCCCCATAGCCTCCTAGATTTTCTGACTCCTCCTTTGTAAAATCTAAACTCCATTTTCAAGTATTTAACAGTCAGCTGCAGCATCTGATACAGCGAGTTAAATTCAGTCATGAAACATTACTAACAAGAAAGCATTGATTTAAATCAAAATTCAATGACAGGTAAAAAAAAAATTAAATGGGCATTTATCAGGAAATATAATATGGTCTTGTTCAGAAAACAAGTTTTGTTATCCCTGCAAAGTAATTGGTTGTTTTCCCTTTTCTTCTTACATGCTCCACTCACAGTTGAATTATATGCTTCTTTTAGAGCATCTTTTCTTTCAGATGCTCTTTTAGAGCATCTTCTTTTAATAGCATCTGAAATGCTAAGGATGCAATTTTTACCTAGCAATAAACTCCACTAAGGGCCTCTGCAGACAGTGCAAAGCACCGTCTTGGAGGCACAGAAGGGGAGGGGCAGCCACACAGCAGCCACCTTAACCCCTCCCCAAGGACATCATCAGGGCGTGCACTGTTATGCATGGTGCATGCCACAAATACATCCTCCCAGTGGAGCATCGTCACACGCTGCACCGGAAGAGGTGCAGAAGATCTGCGTGGCGGCTCTTGATGCACCCCTTCTGCCGGCTCTGGAAGGACCGGTATTTTAGCACTCCTTCCAGGGCCAGCAGAAGGGAGGATTGAGGCCGAGGTGTGGGGCAGCTTCTGCCCCAATGCTCTGCTTCCCAGGGTGGCCTACGGCCATCCATCTTCATCCCCCTTAAATTCAACTGGCCTTACTTCTGAACAGATCAAGAGTTCCAAAGCCTAAATACTGAGGTTCACAATATCCAAAGCTGTGCCATTCATACACTTACACATTTCTTGTGCATAGCCACTAAAAGAAAGACACTGTTTTTTGTTTTTTGTTTTGTTTTGTTGTGTTTTTTTGTTTTTGTTTTTTAATGGCCATACAGTGATAGTAGTTTGTGCTTAGCTGGAAAATAACTTTAAAACAACCCTTCTTTTACCAATCACAAAGCTGATATTATAATGTCACTTTCGCACCATTACATTCCAGGTTGTGTCAGTACTAGTGTTGTGAAATGACAGAAAAATTCTTCTTGTGCCTGAAGAATGATAGGCAATAAAGGGCCTTTACACACTGCCAGAAATAGTGCAACTTGAGGGCACTTTAACTGCTCTGGCTCAGTGCTAGGGAATCATGGGAATTGTATTTTTTTCTGGGACATTGAGCCTTCTCTGCCAGAGAGCTCTGGTGCCACAATAAAGTACAGTTCCCATGACTCCTTAGCACAGAGTCAGGACAGTTAAAGTGGCCTCAATTTCCACTACTTCTGGCAGTCTGTAAAGTCCCAAAATTACTTTTATCCCTGCATGAAAAGTGTGAGATAATTACAATGTCTCATCTCTCACAATGGCCAGTGATCAGCCATTCCAATCAGAGGCGAGAAATTTATTTTGAAGCTCATTCATTTGCTTTATGGCATCATGGTAATAAAACCGCCAGGGTGCAAGAGGGTGTGAATTTTCACACACTAGTGAAGGTAAAGCTGTCTTGCCAATGAGGTGTAGTCAAAACTTTTTCCAAACTCTAATTTTCTTTCTCTGCCCTGCTCTCTTCAGCACATACACGGCACTCAACTGACTTATGGAGTCTAGCTATTGTTGGACTGCAAGTTCCAGCAGCCCCTAGCTCATTGTAGCCAATGCTGAGAAATACTGGGCACTGCAGTTCAATAACATTTGGAGCTTGGAAGCCCTGCAGGGTCAGTGAGCCCTGGTTAGTACTTGGATGGGAGACCACCAGGGAATAATACTAGGTGCTGTAGGCTAGCTTTCAGAAGAAGGAACTGGAAAAATCACCTTTGAGGATTCTTCACCTAAGAAAACCAGTTTTAATCAAGCTGGTTTTGTAGTGAGCTCTCTCTCTAACTCTCTCCTTCTTTTGCTCTCTACTCTCAGCCGTCTTTTCTGTGCTTGTATTATATAATTTATATTATTATTATCTGCTATTTGTGATTATGTTTGCCATTACTACAATGCTTTATTTTGTATCTATTGTATATATGGGTTTTGTATGATTCTGTTTTATATTGTTTATTACCCTTTTAAACATTTCTAGATAAAGTTTAATTTATAGTACCTTAGGGGGGAAGCACACGAGTGCTTCCGGGACGTCGCAGGACGGATCGCCGCAGGACTGCAGCCTCCGCACCGCGGCGCTCCTGCGGCGACCCTAAAAGGAGCTCCAAATTGGCGCTCCTTTTAGAAGACAGGGAAAGTGCGCCCTAAACGCGTAGGACGCACTTTCCCTGACTTTTCCACCGCAGCATGTCCGGACGCTGTGGCGGGAGGTTGCCCTCAGCACGCCGGCCGTGTGGAGGGCCGGCAGAACCGAGGGCAACCTCAGGAAGATGAAGGAGCGCTGCACGTGCGGCTGCTCCTCCTCTTCCAGGCCTCCAAGACAACTCTATTAATCGTCTGCCGAGGCCCTTAGTCTCATTTTGGGCCTAAGCAGACGGTGCAAAGCGCCGTTTTCGAGGCCAGGAAGGGGAGGGGCACCCTCACGCTGGGTGCCCCAACCCCTTCCTGAATACGTCATTGGCGCGCCCGTTGCTCCGCACGGCCGGCGCTCCAACGACGCACTTCCGCTGCAGCGTCCGCACACTCTGCAGCGGAAGAGGCGCCGAAGGTGCGCCGGAGGCCTTTTGCGGCGCACCTTCAGCGTCTTGAGGAAGGAACGCTATTTTAGCACTCCTTCCTGGGCCTGGGACACTGCAGCTCGGGGCCGAGGAGTGCAGATACCTCAGCCCCGATCCGCAGCTTCCCGGGGCAGCCCCGTGCCTCCCTTCTGCTTCCCCCCTTTGTCTCTTTTCAAATCCATTGTCCCAACAGGTGATAGAATAGATGAATAGTAATGCATAAAACTGCAGCTAGCAGAGGTATCAGCCATTCTTTCTCACACACATTCCTCTTCTGGCTTCCTTCAGTCATCCAGCATATCGGTTGAACAGGTTTTAAAGAGGTAGTAATGCCAAACCTGTCCTCAATATCTGATTTTCTTTCTCCTCTCCCAGGAGGTCTCTGTGCCTGTTTCAGCATCCCTTCTAACCAAAATAACTTGGTCTCAAATGTAATGCATTCATGTAAGCATGTCTTTTGTAGCATTCATGGGCCTTGATTGCCCATTAGAGACCAAGTTAATTCAACCAAACTTCACATTTCAAACTTATATTAGAACTGGCAGACCTCATAGCAATATACTGATGCTGGAATAATTTATTTTCCCATAGCTATCTTCAGAGGAAATGTGGATGGCAATGACACCATTGTTCCCATTAAAGATGAAGTTCCAGCGGTTGCAAATTTGCAGCCACTTTTACCAGAAATCTTGGAAAGGAGTCATAGTTCTCATTTTGGGTGTAGATAGAAGCTATAAACCTTATTTTAACATATGGGTCTCCAGGTATTGTAGCTTGCAAGTCTAGAACAGATGACCACACACTCAGAAAAGTGTTATGTAATACAGATGAGTGACTTCAACTATCCTGATATTTGCTGGAAGTCAAACTCAGCCAATAACTCAAGGTCTAGCAAATTCCTCACTTGCCTCAAAGACTATTTCTTTGTCCAAAAGGTGAAAGAGGCAACAAGGGGATCAGCTATTTTAGATCTGATCCTAACCAACAGGGATGACCTGGTCATTGGGGTGCAAGTGGTGGGATTCTTAGATGGGAGTGATCATGTTCTCCTGGAGTTTCTTATACAGTGGAAAGAGAAGCTAGGCACAGTCAAACATTCATTCTAGACTTTAGGAGAGCTGATTTCAACAAACTTAGGGAAACACTGGGAGTGATCCTGTGGTCAGGAATACTAAAGGAGAAGGGAGTTCAGGATGGATGGGGGTTTCTCAATAGTGGGATACTGAAGGCACAATCTCAAACTGTTCCAATGAGAAGGAAAAATGGGAGATGTCTCAAGAAACCGGGTTGGATGACAAAAGAACTTTCAACTGAACTAAGGGCCTTTACAGACTGCCAGAAATAATGTAGCTTGAAGCCACTTTAACTATCCTGGCTCAGTGCTAGGGAATCATGGGAATTGCATTTTTTTCTGGGACATTGAGCCTTCTCTGTCAGAGAGCTCTGGTGCCACAATAAACTATAGTTCCCAAGACTCCTTAGCACTGAACCAAGACAGTTAAAGTGGCCTCAAGCTGCATTATTTCTAACAGTCTGTAAAGGCCCCAAGTTTTAAACAAGAAATGTATAAGAAATGGAAAAGGGGAGAAATCACTAAAGTGGAATTCAAACAAATAGCTAGTACATGTAGGGGTAAGTCAGGAAAACCAAAGCACAGAATGAGCTCATGCTTGCTAGAGAGGTTAATGACAATAAAAAGGGCGTTTGGGGGTATGTCTGTAGCAAAAGAAAGAAGAAGGAAATGGTAGGGCCACTGCGCAGAGAAGATGGAGAAATTCTAACGGGGGACAGAGAAAAGGCAGAACTACTCAACACCTTCTTTGCCTCAGTCTTCTCACAAAAGGAAAAGGGTGTTCAACCTGAGGGAAATGGAGCAGAGGACACAATAGGGGAAATGCAGCACAGAATAAGTAAAGAGGAGGTACAGGAATACCTGGTTAACCTAAATGAATTTAAGTCTCCAGGACCAGATGAACTACATCCAAGGATATTAAAAGAACTGGCAAATGTAATCTCAAAACCACTGGCAATAATCTTTGAGAACTCCTGGAGAACAGGAGAAGTCCAAGCAGACTGGAGGACAAACATCGTCCCCATCTTCAAAAGGGGGGGAAAAGAGGATCCCAATAACTATCACCCAGTTAGTCTGACATCAATACCGGAAAAGATTATAGAACAGTTCATTAAACAGAGAGTCTGTAAACATTTAGAAAAGAATGCCATAATCACTAAAAGTCAACATGGATTTCTCAAAAACATGTAATGCCAGACTAATCTGATCTCTCTCTCTCTCTCTCTCTCTCTCTCTCTCTCTTTTTTTTTTTTTTTTGATAAAACTACTAGCTTGCTAGATAAAGTGAATGTGGTAGATATAGCATAACTTGATTTCAGTATGGCTTTTGACAAGGTCCCCTACGATATCCCTGCAAACAAGATAGTAAAATGTGGGCTAGACAATACAACTGTTAGGTGGATTAGTAACTGGTTGACTGACCGAACCCAAAGGTTGTTCAGCAATGGATCCTCTTCATGCTGGGGTGCCACAGGGTTCTGTCCTGGGCCCAGTGCTATTCAACATCTTTATCAATGATTTGGATGAAGGAATAGGGGGCATGCTTCTCATATTTGCAGATGACACTAAATTAGGAGGAATAGCTAATACCCCAGAAGACAAGATGAAAATTCAAAATGACCTTAATAGATTAGAAAGCTGGGCCAAAGCTAATAAAATAAATTTCAACACAGAGAAATGGAAGGTACTGCACTTAGGGCCACAATTCAAAAAGGATGTTGAAACACCTCAGAGTGTGGTGGAGTCTCCTTCTTTGGAGGTCTTTAAACAGAGGCTGGAGGGCCATCTGTTGGGGATGCTTTGAGTTCCTGCATGGCAGGGGGTTAGACTGGATCGCCCTTGTGGTTTCTTGCAACTCTATGATTCTACATCCCAGCATTCTCTAGCTGGTGTAGCCAATGCTGAGAAATGCTGGGAGCTACATTCCAATAACATACGGATCAAGGAAACTGTGCTAGTTGAAGGTACATGCATGGACACCACACACATATATGCTGGATGGCCAAGTCTAGTGTTCTGTGTATTCCTCCATGGCTGAAGGGGTTGGACTGGATGGTCCTTGGGGACCCTTCCAAGTCTAAGATTCTATGTATTCCTGCATGGCAGAAGAGGCTTGGACTGGATAGCCTTGGGGGTGCCTTCCAACTCTAGGCTTCTATGTGTTCCTGCATGGTCAAAGAGGTTGAGCTGGATGGTCCTTGGGAGTCCCTTCCAACTCCAGGATACTATGTATTCCTGTATGGCAGAAGAGGGTTGGACTGGATGGCCCCTGGAGCTTCCTTCCACCTCTAGGATTCTATGTATTCCTGCATGGCCAAAGGAGGTTGGCCTGGATGGCCTTTGGGGTTCCTTGCGAATGTAGCACTCTATGTATTCCTGCATGCAGAAGGGTTTTGGGCTGGATGGCCCTTGGGGGTCCCTTCCAACTTTAGGATTCTATGTAAAATGCAAGCAGTGCTCTCTAGGACTTATCCCTTTGCCCCTCTGGTGCTACAGGGCTACATATTTGGCTACAGAGGCTACAGAAATAAGTGTGTGTGTGTGTGTGTGTGTGTGTGTATGTGTGTGTGTGTGTTCATGGGAATGTGCGCGCATATACATATGCACACACATGCACCTTCAAGAAGTCCATGAAATTATGGGGAGCCTGTGCATTTCCTAGGGTTTTCTTAGGTGAGGAATCCTCAAAGGTGATTTTGCCAGTTCCTTCCTCTGAAAGCTAGCCTACAACACCTAGTATTATTCCCTGGCAGTCTCCCATTCAAGTATCAATCAGGGATGACTGACTCTGCATAGCTTCCAAGATCAGGGTATTGTTGGACTGCAGTTCCCAGCCAAATGGGAATCCAGTCATTGCAAAACCAACAGCAACACACAATTTCAACATCTTATTGGCAAAGTAGCTTTGTACGTGACTTGAATGTGAAAATTAACACACTCTTGCACTTCTGGCAATGATGCCATAAAACAATAAAACAGTCTGGAGCAGCAAACTTTAAAAGGAATTTCCTCATCCCTTTATTTCATTTGCAATTTAACCATGTTAAAATTATCACACCTATGCGATTTCTCAGCTCGTACATAAAACAATTAAAGGGGCTGAGAAGTCACCAATTTGTGTCTTTAGTGAACCATGACGAATAATCATCACATCACTAGTAAATGGTACCATAATAAAGGCTTATTTTCAGAGTTTTATAGCTCAGCCATAAAAATATGCTTGGCAATTAAAATTGGCAACTGATACGTCAAATTTATATTTTTTCCAAAACACATAATTTGGGATCCAATTTTCTTCCATGTGGGCTATTTCCCCCAGACACTACTTTATTATTGAAAATTGGCACCTAATTTGCTTGTGTTGTCTAAGGGGGGTTGCAGACTGCCAGAAATAGTGCAAATTGAGTCCACTTTTAGGGTTAGGGTTAGGGTTAGAGAATCATGGGAACTGTATTTTATTGTGGCACCAGAGCTCTCTGACAGAGAAGGCTCAATGTCTCAGGAAAAAAACAATTGCCATGATTCCCTAGCACTAACCCTAACCCTAAAAGTGGACTCAATTTGCACTATTTCTGGCAGTCTGCAACCCCCCTACGTCAGAGGTTGTCAAACTGCTCTGTAGATCATTGGTGGTTCAACAGTTCCATTCATTTTGTCAACAGAAAGGCACAGACAGTTGAGAATATATGTACTAGTATTTGAATTTGATTTATTATTATTTTTGACAATGGTTATTGTGGCCATGATTAGGGTAAATTATAATACAATATTAACAAAGCCTTCTTCTACATTTTATAATTATCATAATATGGCTATAGCAGAGGTACAGTCTACAAAATCTTTCCTTAAAAATTACTAGTTAGCAGTTTTTTTTTCTTAGCAGCCTAAGGCCTATGATGGCCACAGCACTGCACTGGTTTTGACAACAATTCTAATGCTGTCATTTTAATAAACTGCAATTAAAATATGAGTTATGTATGTGATTTGATTTCTACAAACACAAAAAACACATTCATCTTTTTTAAAAAAAACAGCTAATGAAATATAGGATAAATACAAACAAACTCACAGCAGAATTATCAACATTAACATAATTGCAAAAGATATATTGGGAAACACCTGTTATTGTGATGAAAAGGGGCTTAGTTTAATAATATCCAATTTGAGATATTACTACAATGGGGAAATTAACTTATTGACTCATGCTGTATATTGGGGATTGCTCTCATAATCTCTGTATACAGAGTTACACATTAATTGTACTACACAACCCTTGTGCCAAGTGGTAGCATTGCACAGTAATTGATACCTGCATTGGGAGATGTAGCTACAACAATGGAACTCCATTGTCATAGTATGTCTCCTGATACCCTCCCAGACACAAAACCTAGCTTGGAAGCCAGGCAACCACACGAAGTTAGGGATTTCCAAGGTATTAGAGGGCAGGGCAGGGCAATATGTGATGACACCTCTAGTGTCCTCTCAGCAGTGATGCACTTTGGGATAGGGAGATGCAAGAGGACTCTACAGGGTCACTCTTCACAGTCTTTGCAGAGTATACAGAAGTTCTGTATCCCGTAATCCAATAGCATACTTCCCAGCTGTTCCAAAGGACAGTAGCACACACAGGAATTTATAGGAATTCTGAACACTAACATAATGGTCCACAGTGGCATCACTAGGGGGTGAGGTATGCAGCCTGCATGAGGTGACACCCCAGAAGAGGGCAACACCCAGTCAGGCCCATCTCCTGCTGGGCCCCTACCACATCTTTGCTGGGGTGGCAGAGAGACCCAAGTGCACCTCTCCCTGCCTTGCTGCAGTGAAGGAGGTTGCCTCACAAAGAGATCTCTGCCACCATGACAAAGGAGAGAGCCAAATGCCTCTCTCCTGGCTTTGCCACAGCATTGGAGGCCTCTTCATGAAAAAAAAACAAAACACCCTTTCTGCTGCCTCACCCCTTGGCAGGCCCCCTGCAATGGATGACATCGGGGTGGGACGCCACTGATTGACTATAATGCATGAACAGGGTCCAGACCAAAATAAATCAGGGCCTTAACATGCAATCAGCATTTGTATCCATTACTTAAAAAAAATGACGTACAACATAATTTTAAAAATAGATTCTACTATGAAGTCAAAGCTTACAGCCAACAGTTATACAAAAATTGACTTATTTTTTCTTGCAAGTAGGAGTGAAGTATTTCAAATGTTTTCTCTATCCCTGGGTGGGATTCATTTCTGCATTCCTTATGGTATTTCATGTCTGTGGGCTTATTTTGAAATTTTGGGAGGAAAGATTGGTTTGCTGCACAATTATTTTGTGTAGACCCCCACCTTTTCTTGTACAAAATCCATCTTTTTTGCTTTCACTGAATGGGCATCTTGACTCACCAAGTCAACTGTCATATCAAATATGAGAAAATTTGTGAATATTCTTCATGTTCTAATGTCCAAAGAGCCACAGAAACCAATATGACTAATATCACAGTTTTCTACATTACCAAAAAGATAGAGATAAATGGGCAAAATTACCTAGATCCTCTAGGTAATCTGATCTAGCATATAGGTCATCAGTTAAATGTTGTTCCACTGAAACTTATTTCTGTATTAGTGATATGTGGGCATGCAAAGGATACTAGCAGATTTTCTTTTCTTTGGTGAGAAATGAGGTCTCGTTGCTATTATCTTAGTATTATCTTATCTTACTTAGCTTATCAACCTGGATCTCAAGGGGAGTTACTGTTCTGCTACTAATTGAGTACAAATTTTATTACCTATCTTTTATTTCCCTTTGTCACTGGTCCCCATATGACCATGAAGGGGAGTGGCCTTTATCTGCACTGAGATCCCTCCAGAACAACAATTATCTTCTACAAAAATAAGACAACAAAATCCATAAAAAGCAATATCTTTATTGGCCAGCCAAAATGCACAAAATACATCATGCAAGCTTTCAAAGCTTCACTGGCTACTTCATCAGGCAAAAGATGTTAAGAAATAATAAAGGATAAGAAAAGTAACATAAGCAGAGTCATAGATCTACATTTTGTATCAGATATTGACCTACATTTCCTTCTTCTCTTTATTTCAGACCACCAACATGCTCTTCTCTTTTTCTTCATCTACAGGCTATCCTTTCATTCATGTTCTTAATGTGAATGGCCTTGTTTTTATGGTAGGCAGCCAGTTCAGATGTGTTTAAAAACTGATTCCCTTTTTCCTTAGTTGTATTGTTTAAATTCCACTGCAGAATAGAAAGTAACTAATCTGGATAATATTAGTCAAATTAAATCTTACAGAGTCTTACAATATAAACTAAATTCTAAAATCTATTCAAATACATAGGACTTACTTCTAAGCAAATGAGCATGGGATCAGGATGCTAAAATGTGAATGCTTGTCTCACTCCTTGATACAAAAGACTATAATCAGAAAGAAAAGGATATGAGGCCTTTCTTGCAGAGAAAGGACATAATTCAACAGGTTTATTGCTATTCAACCTGGAATTATATACCGTATTTTTCGGCATATAAGACGCACTTTTTCTTCCCCAAAACGAGGGTGGGAAAGTTGCTGCGCCTAATGAAGTGAATATAAAAGCTGAGGGCAAACTGCCGAGGCCTAGGCTAAAAGTAGGCCTCATTTCAGCCTGAGCCTCGGTGCTCCAGTGGGCTCCTCCCATCCCAGGAAGAGCCCATTGGAGCAGCCAGGACGGGGGTGGAAAGAGTCCTCTTTTCCTGGCTAGTTGAATGTGCTCCTCCTCTTTCCACCCCCATCCTGGGTGCTTCAATGGACTCTTCCTGGGGTCAGAGGACATCCTCCCATCCCAGGAAGAGTCCATTGGAGCACCCAGGACGGGGGTGGAAAGAAATTACTCCAAGGCACTGGATTAGTACCCTGGCCAAGTTACACTGTCTCAGCCTCAGAGGGTGCAAATTGCAAACTCCCTCCTCTGAGGAAATCTGCCAGGAAAACGCTCATGGTAGGATCCAAATAATCCAGAAATTACTCCAAGGCACTGGATTAGTACCCTGGCCAAGTTACACTGTCTCAGCCTCAGAGGGTGCAAATTGCAAACTCCCTCCTCTGAAGAAATCTGCCAGGAAAACGCTCATGGTAGGATCCAAATGAGCCAGAAATTACTCCAAGGCACTGGATTAGTACCCTGGCCAAGTTACACTGTCTCAGCCTCAGAGGGTGCAAATTGCAAACTCCCTCCTCTGAAGAAATCTGCCAGGAAAATGCTCATGGTAGGATCCAAATGATCCAGAAATTACTCCAAGGCACTGGATTAGTACCCTGGCCAAGTTACACTGTCTCAGCCTCAGAGGGTGCAAATGGCAAACTCCCTCCTCTGAGGAAATCTGCCAGGAAAACGCTCATGGTAGGATCCAAATGATCGAGAAATTACTCCAAGGCACTGGATTAGTACCCTGGCCAAGTTACACTGTCTCAGCCTCAGAGGGTGGAAATGGCAAACTCCCTCCTCTGAAGGAATCTGCCAGGAAAACGCTCATGGTAGGATCCAAATAATCCAGAAATTACTCCAAGGCACTGGATTAGTACCCTGGCCAAGTTACACTGTCTCAGCCTCAGAGGGTGCAAATTGCAAACTCCCTCCTCTGAAGAAATCTGCCAGGAAAACGCTCATGGTAGGATCCAAATGATCCAGAAATTACTCCAAGGCACTGGATTAGTACCCTGGCCAAGTTACACTGTCTCAGCCTCAGAGGGTGCAAATTGCAAACTCCCTCCTCTGAAGGAATCTGCCAGGAAAACGCTCATGGTAGGATCCAAATAATCCAGAAATTACTCCAAGGCACTGGATTATTACCCTGGCCAAGTTACACTGTCTCAGCCTCAGAGGGTGCAAATTGCAAACTCCCTCCTCTGTGGAAATCTGCCAGGAAAACCTCATGGTAGGATCCAAATGATCCAGAAATTACTCCAAGGCACTGGATTAGTACCCTGGCCAAGTTACACTGTCTCAGCCTCAGAGGGTGGAAATGGCAAACTCCCTCCTCTGAAGAAATCTGCCAGGAAAGCCCTCATGGTAGGATCCAAATGATCCAGAAATTACTCCAAGGCACTGGATTAGTACCCTGGCCAAGTTACACTGTCTCAGCCTCAGAGGGTGCAAATGGCAAACTCCCTCCTCTGAGGAAATCTGCCAGGAAAACGCTCATGGTAGGATCCAAATGATCGAGAAATTACTCCAAGGCACTGGATTATTACCCTGGCCAAGTTACACTGTCTCAGCCTCAGAGGGTGCAAATGGCAAACTCCCTCCTCTGAAGAAATCTGCCAGGAAAACGCTCATGGTAGGATCCAAATGATCCAGAAATTACTCCAAGGCACTGGATTAGTACCCTGGCCAAGTTACACTGTCTCAGCCTCAGAGGGTGCAAATTGCAAACTCCCTCCTCTGAAGAAATCTGCCAGGAAAACGCTCATGGTAGGATCCAAATGAGCCAGAAATTACTCCAAGGCACTGGATTAGTACCCTGGCCAAGTTACACTGTCTCAGCCTCAGAGGGTGCAAATTGCAAACTCCCTCCTCTGAGGAAATCTGCCAGGAAAACGCTCATGGTAGGATCCAAATGATCCAGAAATTACTCCAAGGCACTGGATTATTACCCTGGCCAAGTTACACTGTCTCAGCCTCAGAGGGTGCAAATGGCAAACTCCCTCCTCTGAGGAAATCTGCCAGGAAAACGCTCATGGTAGGATCCAAATGATCGAGAAATTACTCCAAGGCACTGGATTAGTACCCTGGCCAAGTTACACTGTCTCAGCTTCAGAGGGTGCAAATTGCAAACTCCCTCCTCTGAAGAAATCTGCCAGGAAAACGCTCATGGTAGGATCCAAATGATCCAGAAATTACTCCAAGGCACTGGATTAGTACCCTGGCCAAGTTACACTGTCTCAGCCTCAGAGGGTGCAAATTGCAAACTCCCTCCTCTGAAGAAATCTGCCAGGAAAACGCTCATGGTAGGATCCAAATGATCCAGAAATTACTCCAAGGCACTGGATTAGTACCCTGGCCAAGTTACACTGTCTCAGCCTCAGAGGGTGCAAATTGCAAACTCCCTCCTCTGAGGAAATCTGCCAGGAAAACGCTCATGGTAGGATCCAAATGATCCAGAAATTACTCCAAGGCACTGGATTAGTACCCTGGCCAAGTTACACTGTCTCAGCCTCAGAAGGTGCAAATGGCAAACTCCCTCCTCTGAGGAAATCTGCCAGGAAAACGCTCATGGTAGGATCCAAATGATCCAGAAATTACTCCAAGGCACTGGATTAGTACCCTGGCCAAGTTACACTGTCTCAGCCTCAGAGGGTGCAAATGGCAAACTCCCTCCTCTGAGGAAATCTGCCAGGAAAACGCTCATGGTAGGATCCAAATGATCCAGAAATTACTCCAAGGCACTGGATTAGTACCCTGGCCAAGTTACACTGTCTCAGCCTCAGAGGGTGGAAATGGCAAACTCCCTCCTCTGAAGAAATCTGCCAGGAAAACGCTCATGGTAGGATCCAAATGATCCAGAAATTACTCCAAGGCACTGGATTAGTACCCTGGCCAAGTTACACTGTCTCAGCCTCAGAGGGTGCAAATGGCAAACTCCCTCCTCTGAGGAAATCTGCCAGGAAAACGCTCATGGTAGGATCCAAATGATCCAGAAATTACTCCAAGGCACTGGATTAGTACCCTGGCCAAGTTACACTGTCTCAGCCTCAGAGGGTGCAAATGGCAAACTCCCTCCTCTGAGGAAATCTGCCAGGAAAACCCTCATGGTAGGATCAAAATGATCCAGAAATTACTTCAAGGCACTGGATTCGTACCCTGGCCAAGTTACACTGTCTCAGCATCAGAGGGTGGAAATGGCAAACTCCCTCCTCTGAGGAAATCTGCCAGGAAAACGCTCATGGTAGGATCCAAATGATCCAGAAATTACTCCAAGGCACTGGATTCGTACCCTGGCCAAGTTACACTGTCTCAGCCTCAGAGGGTGGAAATTGCAAACTCCCTCCTCTGAGGAAATCTGCCAGGAAAACGCTCATGGTAGGATCCAAATGATCCAGAAATTACTCCAAGGCACTGGATTATTACCCTGGCCAAGTTACACTGTCTCAGCCTCAGAGGGTGCAAATGGCAAACTCCCTCCTCTGAAGAAATCTGCCAGGAAAACGCTCATGGTAGGATCCAAATGATCGAGAAATTACTCCAAGGCACTGGATTAGTACCCTGGCCAAGTTACACTGTCTCAGCTTCAGAGGGTGCAAATTGCAAACTCCCTCCTCTGAAGAAATCTGCCAGGAAAACGCTCATGGTAGGATCCAAATGATCCAGAAATTACTCCAAGGCACTGGATTAGTACCCTGGCCAAGTTACACTGTCTCAGCCTCAGAGGGTGCAAATTGCAAACTCCCTCCTCTGAGGAAATCTGCCAGGAAAACGCTCATGGTAGGATCCAAATGATCCAGAAATTACTCCAAGGCACTGGATTAGTACCCTGGCCAAGTTACACTGTCTCAGCCTCAGAAGGTGCAAATGGCAAACTCCCTCCTCTGAGGAAATCTGCCAGGAAAACGCTCATGGTAGGATCCAAATGATCCAGAAATTACTCCAAGGCACTGGATTAGTACCCTGGCCAAGTTACACTGTCTCAGCCTCAGAGGGTGCAAATGGCAAACTCCCTCCTCTGAGAAATCTGCCAGGAAAACGCTCATGGTAGGATCCAAATGATCCAGAAATTACTCCAAGGCACTGGATTAGTACCCTGGCCAAGTTACACTGTCTCAGCCTCAGAGGGTGGAAATGGCAAACTCCCTCCTCTGAAGAAATCTGCCAGGAAAACGCTCATGGTAGGATCCAAATGATCCAGAAATTACTCCAAGGCACTGGATTAGTACCCTGGCCAAGTTACACTGTCTCAGCCTCAGAGGGTGCAAATGGCAAACTCCCTCCTCTGAGGAAATCTGCCAGGAAAACGCTCATGGTAGGATCCAAATGATCCAGAAATTACTCCAAGGCACTGGATTAGTACCCTGGCCAAGTTACACTGTCTCAGCCTCAGAGGGTGCAAATGGCAAACTCCCTCCTCTGAGGAAATCTGCCAGGAAAACCCTCATGGTAGGATCAAAATGATCCAGAAATTACTTCAAGGCACTGGATTCGTACCCTGGCCAAGTTACACTGTCTCAGCCTCAGAGGGTGGAAATGGCAAACTCCCTCCTCTGAGGAAATCTGCCAGGAAAACGCTCATGGTAGGATCCAAATGATCCAGAAATTACTCCAAGGCACTGGATTCGTACCCTGGCCAAGTTACACTGTCTCAGCCTCAGAGGGTGGAAATTGCAAACTCCCTCCTCTGAGGAAATCTGCCAGGAAAACGCTCATGGTAGGATCCAAATGATCCAGAAATTACTCCAAGGCACTGGATTATTACCCTGGCCAAGTTACACTGTCTCAGCCTCAGAGGGTGGAAATGGCAAACTCCCTCCTCTGAGGAAATCTGCCAGGAAAACGCTCATGGTAGGATCCAAATGATCCAGAAATTACTCCAAGGCACTGGATTAGTACCCTGGCCAAGTTACACTGTCTCAGCCTCAGAGGGTGGAAATGGCAAACTCCCTCCTCTGAAGAAATCTGCCAAGAAAACCCTCATGGTAGTGTCAAAATGAGCCAGAAATTACTCCAGGGCACTGGATTACTCTGGCCAAATCACACTCTCTCAGCCTCAGAGGATGGAAATGGCAAAAAAAAACCCCTTGAAGAAATCTTACAAGAAAACCCTCATGGTAGGGTCAAAATAAGCCATAAATTACTCCATAAGACAATGGCCTAAAAACTCCAAAGGTACCAGTCCATCTGATCTTGGAATCTAAGCAGGGTCAGCCCTGGATAGTCCTTGGATGAGAGACCGCCAAAGAATCCCAGGTGCTGCAGGCTGTATTTCAGAGGAAGGAACTGGCAAAACCACTTCTCGAGTCTTCCTTGCCTAAGAAATCCCTAAGAAATTCATGGAGTCACCATAAGGCGACAGGAGACTTACAAGAAAGTTGGGCAGGGAATTTGTGCAATACCTGGCCCTGCTGCTGGCTTAAATTTACATTTACAACTTAAAATTGTTCTTAAACTGCTGTTAACTTTATACAGTTGATATAAAATATTTTACTACAGTATTTGGTTAAGAATCTTTTTTTTCTAGATTTTCCTCCTTTAAAATTGGGTGCGTCTTATATGCCGGAGCGTCTTATATGCCGAAAAATACGGTATACCATCTGCCATTCCTTTTTGTTTTTTCATTAGTTGTAGTTTTTCTGCATATTTCATATATATATATATATATATATATATATATCAAAATTTTAGTTATTTACATTTTATTATAAGCACATGGTTTTGTGTGCACTTAATTTCATAGAAATGGGCTATAATCCCCATGAGCATGTAAACACTCAAACTAGGGATAAAATTCTTCACTACATTTCTTCTCAATGGTTGCAACAAGTAATTTCAGCAATTTTCTTCCTATAGCAAGAAAGCCTTCAAAAGTCATACAGTTTTCAAAGGCTATTCACAATTCAGGATGAATTCTGCGCAAAATTTGTACATGATATTGTTTGTGCATAAAATTGCATTTCCCATGTGGGAATTAGCATTTTCTGTATAGAAAAATCACATTTCAATGCAGAACTAATAATTGCTTTACAGAAAAGAAACTACATCACACAAGCTTTCCCACTAGCTTTTTCACCAGGCAGATGTTAATTCTCTTACAGAAATTGTTGTTTTCAGTGTAGATAAAAAGGTGTAATTGGGAATATGTTCTGTGCAAAATTTGCATGTGGTGTTTTGTGTAGAAAACAACATTTTCTTGACAGAAATAATAATTTCTATGCAGAAAGTGCCATTTTCTTTCCAAAAATGCTGTTTCCTATGCATATCACATGTGCAAATTTTACAAAGAACAAATTCCCAATTACACCTTTTTCTGTTCAGAAAACAATATTTTAGGCACAGGAATTCATATTTCTATGTTGAAAAATGCTTTCCTTTGGAGAACATGTTTTCTGTATAAAACAATTGCATGTGAATTTTGCACAGAACAAGTCCCGAACTGTGAAGATTCTTCTTGTCAGGTTATTGAAACACTTGAAAAACATGTTTTCAACAATTTTTCAAATATTTTAAAATATTCTTTCCATCTATTACTTAATCAAATTGCTTATTTTCTAGCAACAAGTCTTGGAATGTGCAAAAATGCTACTTCCATCAACACTGTTAAAGCCAATGAAATTTCTTTTTACTAAACCAAATTGGACTAAATACATTGACTTTTTGCTTAGCTTCCTACCATCACCTCACCCAGAATGGTGCTGGGACAAGAACCTGTACTGACACAAGAAGAGTGAGTTATCAAAGTGATATGCCCTGATATTTTAGAGAAAGCTAGCCAAGCTTGAGCTGCTCGCTGATGTGTGACTGACCCTGACTATTTTCCCATGCCTGATAAAATGTGGCTGAGTATCTTCTCTCCATGGCTAAATGTGGGAGAGGTGCAGAATTCTCTCCAGTTGCTGTTACATACAGACTATTCAAATGTAATCTTTGCTATGTGACAACCATGCCACATTTCCCTGTTAAACAATCTAAACTCACCTCTTATGTAGACCATTGGAGCCCTGGTGGCGCAGTGGTTAAATGCCTGTACTGTAGCCACTCACTCATAGACCACAAGGTTGTGAGTTCAGTACTAGCCAGGGCTCAGGCTAGACTCAGGCCTACATCCTTTTGAGGTCGCTAAAATGAGTACCCAACTGTTGGGGGGCAATGAGCTTACAGTTGTAAACTGCTTAGACATCCCATAGCACAATATGAAGCTGCTTTGGATTGTGCTACTAGGCTCTAATTCCTAGGTGGTTCCTTCTCAAGTTGCCATTCTTTTTTGCTATTGTCTTCTAACATGCAGAAAGTACATTCACACCACGCACTCATTGATACAACTGTGCTTTATGAATTGTTCTGATGAGTGTATTCCCTTTATAGAAACCTTCTGGGATGAACATTTGTCTTCTGTGCAATCATCCCACTCTTCAATTAATCACATGGAAGTGTGGTTAAACAAAGACCTACTTGAACCACATTTCAAGTGTTTTCTCCTTCTTCTAGCCTATATTCTGGGACAGAAAATGGGTCGGCAGCAGAGACAGTTCCATTTCTATGATGAGAATATTTACATTATGTTTCCACTAATGAAGAGCATTACTTTCTGGTGGAAAGCACATTAATTTCATTGCACTCCTTGATTGGCAATGATGCTCTATCAAAGCTGAAGCCATCCCAAGCTTACTAGATAGGTTAGTTCCTTTTCATGACCATTAGAAGGATCTTTAGAAACAAAAGGAGGAGAGGAAAGGTAGGTGAAAGCACTGGAGTGCATGTTTTAACTATATTCCCTTGGAGAAATGGAAGGATACTTCTGTATCCATAACTTTCTTTTACTGTCTAATGGTTTTGTGGTCTTGTCCTGGCTGGACATTGTGCAGAGTGTGTATAGGATGGAGGCAAGGGGTTTTGAACAGTATGTACAGGATTGGGTGATCATAATTCTACCATTGCCCTATCTTGATATGGGTGTGTGTGCACATGTGCATTGCAATGAGTTCAGTTTTGGCTGTGTAACGTTGTGACTGATGACAGATTTTATACTGGCAGTTGTGGGAATTTCATTCATGTTGCAATCATTTTTCTTCTTCCTCCTGATATTCATCCACTTTTATTTGCTTTCTACTAGTATTTTATTTTATTTGCTTTCTACTGGTATTTGCTGATGCAGGAATACTTAATTGTGCTTACATTATGCTGGAGCACCAGTATTGGTGGTCATCCAGATAGCAAACCAACAGGAACACACTGCTGGGACAGCTTTTGTACAAGGCAAGGGAACAAAAATCAAGTGGCAGTATTAACTCAGACAACAAAATCAGTAACAAAGCAAGGGCTAGCACAGAGTAAAAATGTTGTGTCTAATATGATTAGTGAGAAAGGTTTTTTAAGCTACAGATGAATGAAGAGGGAAAGGATGGATGTAATGAAAATAAATATTAGGAGAAAAAAGAGAGAGAAAGAGAAAGAGAGAGAGAGAGAGAGAGAATGTGCATATGCAAACTGAAACAAAAATCCCCTTGCAAATACTGAGGGGAGAGAAGAATTATAATAATACCTAGCACTTATAGAATTCGTTTCATCTTCAAAGTGTTCGGCAAATATTTAATCCTTATAGGACCCTTGTGAGACAAGTAAGATGTTAATATTCATATTTTTTAAAAAGTTTTAAAAAGGAAAGCATAAGAGAAGGAGTTAAAGGGAACAGTATAGTATGGTGGAGTTTCAAATCCTTCTTTCTCTAGAATGCTATGGTTTTGCAATCACAGGCACATTGTTGTACCTCAAATATCTACATATATGAGTAGAATGCACACATGTATTCTTTTGAGTGGGAAAGGATAATGAAAAGGAAGATTGTCTTAATAATCCTCAATATTAGAGTCCTTGGCCAGTAAAGCAAACATAATTTGGTTAGCTAGTTTCTGAAAGTTCACGGCAGTTCAGCCAAATCACTACAACTAATCCATTAGATTAAATACTGTCCCAGCTCAGTGGGATCTCTAGGCTGCAACCCATACCTCACAGATTCTGTCATGGTTCCAGGTGCCCCATCACTTTAATGACGTACGTCCAAGAGATCTGTCTGGCTCAGAGATCAGTATTTTAGAAATCAAAACACTGTACCAAGACAAAAAAGGTAAGGGTATTTCCCATTTACAAGGTTGTCAAGTCGTGTTCAACCATAGGGGGCGGTGCTCATCTCTGTTACTAAGCCGAAGAGCCAACATTGTCAGAGACTACTCTGTGATCATGTGGCCAGCATGAATGCACAAAACATTATTTACCTTCCCACTGAAGTGGTACCTATTGATCTACTTGCATTGGCCTGCTTTTAAACTGCTAATTTGGCAGAAGCTGGGACTAGTGACAGGAGCTCACCCCATCTTGCAGCACCTGGGCCTCAAACTTCTCCAGCTGCTTTTCAAAGTTGGGAGTTTTCTGACTGAAAAGTGCTCACACTCCTGGGACCTGGGCTACAGCTGAGCTGGACTCAGCCGGCAGATTCAGCAGCAAAATGCATGCAATAGGACCCGGCTGCCTTCTGAATTAAAATTCAACTTGGGAGAGGTAAGCTGGGTTTTTTAATGCTGCGATAAGCTCCTATGTCTGTGCTTCACTATAAATTAAAGGTGCATAGATGTTGCTCTTGGTGGTTCTGTTTTAGGCCCAGTAGTATGAACAGATGGCTAAAATGGTATGAAAAATGTTATTGTTTCTGTATTACTATTTTTATTATTGTTATTTATCACACTTATTATTTTTAATGTTAGTATTTTATAAATGTTATCTATAGTAGCTGTTAGTCCAATGGTAAGAACAGATGGCCAAAACATGATATAAAATGACAAGAAGCCAATATGTCTGTATTCTTCTTTGTTGTTATTTTCATTCAAACTACAGGAAAAGAACTTCCACCTAAACATTAGCAAGGACTTCCTGATGGTAGGAGCTGTTTGACAGTGGGATACACAGAATAAGGACAAGTCTCCATCTTCAGAGTTTTTTAAACAGAGGCTGTATGGCCATCTGTTGGGAGTGCATTGATTGTTTATTCCTGGATAGCAAGGGGTTGAACTGGATGGGCCTTGTGATATCTTCCAATTCAATGATTCTATACATTGTGCTTATTTTTTTATGCTACTGTGTTTGAAATAATTGTTTATTTCTTGCTTTGAGAAAACATTATATTTTGAAAGGTGGCTTATAAATGTTTCAATACATTTATTTTTTCCCATATTAAAAAATGGCAATATTTATTTTAAGTGTATAGCAAATGGTGTCAATTTTGCATTAAAGTCCTTGCCCCAGTTATTACAGTATGAGAACTCTCAATTTTGATAGTAGAATATTTTGCTAATCTTGTTGTGTTCAGGGAATCATAGGGCCGATGCAGACCAGCATTATAGGCCGACCTGGGGTTGGAGTTGGGGTGGGGCAACTGCATGCTGGCTGCCCCAACTCTGCCCCGATGCTGCATGCCCATCCACATGGTACGCGATGTCATCGCTAAGGGTGGCCTTTTGCCGCCCCCAAAAGGATTATCATTTTGCCACTCTTTTGAGGGCAGCAAGAAGGATGATTGGGCTGCAGTGTGTGGTTGCCATGGCCCCGATCCGCTGCTCACAGGGGGGCCCACAGACACCCCAAACAGGCCATCTGCATCGGCCCTTTTCAAAATACATTCTAATATCCCTCTTGAGTCATAGTTTCCTGTGTTTCTCTTTCTTTCTTTCTTTCTTTCTTTCTTTCTTTCTTTCGATGACACAATCTGGGACATCATTGAAATATTCTGTTAGTAAACCTTTCTTATACAGGACAACACCAGCCCACATTTATAAGTCAAGTGGCATTGTATGATGTCAAAATACATGTGGAAATAAAATTACCACAGTCTCATAACTTTGGTTAGTTGCATAGAATTCAATCAATCAAAATCTAGCAGGTATCCAATTTTCTTCCCCTCCCACTCCTAGTACAGATGATACCAAAAGCATGCTTCAGATGACTTTTCAATGCTTTTGGCATTAGGTTTTAAGGTATACAGGAGCAGCAATAGGAAGAGAAATGGGCAATTTGGCAGAAACAGCAAAATCTCATGGAAGTATATCATTAAATCTTGGCCTGTAGTTTTGATCACTGCATATAGTTCAACTTTTTTACTGTGGCACTTTATATCACATGAGAGATTATATTGTGAATCCCATTGGTGAATGGAAATGTAAGCAGGGCTGGTGTAGTCAGTGGTAGGGGAAGTAAAAAGACTGTGGGCTATGAGGTACATCAGCTATTGGGAAAATACATCAGCCATGCATAGCATTTAACCATCTTTGGAAAGTTAGTAATCTTGTTTGAAAATATCTTTGATGACATCATTAAATACTCTCTAAATTTTATGGCATTTTATTTTAATACAGGTGTTGCTTACATCTCACTTGCAGTAACATCTCTAATATACTCCATTCTTCCAATCAAAGAACCCTTTTCTTCCCAAAAATCATCAGCCAGAAGGTGAGGTTAAGCTAGACTACATATTTTGTGCATTTTTACAAGACATGTTCCCTCAAGTGAAGAAACACATATTTTAGAGCATGTGATTGTCTCCCCTCCACCCAATGTATTTTCCATTTAGCCTGATTTCTTAATTAGTGATTCATTTGAAAATTTGACTGGTGAGGAATGCACCTTAAGGAAATCCTGGTGTGTGTTGGGGGGTGGGAGCAGGTTTGTCACAGGGAATATGCATTCCTCTTAACATCTAGTTTAATATTAAGTTATTCTAGGTCCTTTGCAGACTGCTAGAAATAGTGCAAATTGAGTCCACTTTAAGGGTTAGGGTTAGGGTTAGGGAATCATGGGAATTGTATTTTATTGTGGCACCAGAGCTCTCTGACAGAAAAGGCTCAATGTCTCAGAAAAAAAATCCCATGATTCCCTAGCACTAACCCTAACCCTTAAAGTGGACTCAATTTGCACTATTTCTGGCAGTCTGCAAAGGCCATCAGTTACTTAATGCACTTAGGGCCTTTGCAGACTGGCCCAAAGGGCTGGCCTGGAGGCAGAGTTGATGTGAGGCAGCCATACACCGGCCGCCCCAACCCGACTCTGATGCTGTCCTGATGCCATGTGCCAGTACACATGGCGTGCAGCATCAGGACACCCTTCCAGTGCAGCATTCAAACATGCTGCACCAAAAAGGGCACTGAAGAGCTGTGTGCCGGGTCTTAGGGAGGCCTTTTCCCACCTATAAAAGGAGCAGCATTTTGCCTCTCTTTTGGGGTCAGCAAAAGGGAGGATCAGGGCCATGGTGTAGGGTTGCCACAGCCCTGATCCGCCGCTTCCCGGGGTGGCCCAGAGCTGGCCGTCTGCCGTCCCCCTTTGTCTTACCAAAGATACCCCAGATACTTAAAGCCAGGGGTAGGCAACCTTTGTTAGGATATGGATTGGATATATAGTCAAAGGTGAAATGTAAAGATGTGTGTGTGTGTGTAATTTTCCACTTGAGAACAGCTTCTGAGCAAAGCACAAACAATATTTATAGAAACAGAGTGAATCAACACCAGGTGGCCAACACAGACAACATGTACTTTCCCAGAGGTAGAACTAATGGAACCAGACTTTGTTATGGATAACAAGATATATCAAATACGTAAACATCGTTAGCTTGGGAAAGATAGTCACGCGGTGACTATATATATATATATATATATATATATATATATGTGCCAGCATGTTTTAAAAGAGAAAAATTGAACCAAAGTGCTACAGATGATGTTTATAAGATATACAAAAAAAAAAAAAAAAGCAGTTAAAGATTTCACCTTGGTGGTGGGGAAAAGTTTAATGTCTAAAAAAATAACAATTGTGAAAAACATTCAAGTTTTGATTGGGAGTTCCTGCATGGCAGGGGGTTAGACTGGATGCCCTTATGGTCTCTTCCAACTTTATGATTTTAAGTTGAGAAAGGATACATTCAAACAAAAAGATTTTACTGAAAATAAGACAGTTTAAAGATCCATGTGTCAGGAAATGTAGGGACACACAACACACAACAAACACACAAAAGACAGACAAACATTAATCCTCTGGAAGTGAGGGAAACACTTTAGTTCAGACAATACAGACAAGATTATCAACAAATAGAATGACAGTAAAACAAAGGACACACAAGTCCAGACACACAAAGAAAAATTCATAGAGAGTGAAAACAACAAACCAATTTTATTATACAAGAAACAAGAGTTTATACAAAAGTGGCTGGTGAGCCGGAGAGTGTCAAAGAGTTTCAGAGAGTTATAAAGATTTTAAAAGTTTCAAAAGGTTTTTTCCTGTTGAGAAAAGTGAGAATGATATACTACAGTATAACAAATAAATAAATAAATAAATAAAAGATGCCTGATGACAAATAGAGCTATAAAGCTAGGTTAATAGCAAAAGGATTTGTTCAGCAAAGGTTTGAAAACATTGATAAAACACTTAGTTTAAGGCTGAGAGCTTGTGACTGGAATAGACTTTAAACAACAAGGAGGGGCTAATAAGTTCAACATTTTGGTTTTGAGATTACTTCTTTAAATGCTGATATGTGTGTTAACACAAAAGGAGATGACAGTTTTTGGTTGTTTAGATTCAAGAGATTTAGAAAAAGAAAAAGTTGTCTAGAGAGATTTGGTATCAAAAGTTTTGATTTTTGAGATTTTATTTTGAGGTTACTAGACTGCTGCTAAAATATGTTTAGTGAGTCAACATAAAAAGATTAAGAAAGTGTGGTTTGCAGAGTGCAAAGAATAGTGACAGGTTTAAAGTCAGAAGGTTTTGTTTAAAATAAAGTTACAGAGAGTTTTAAATATTCAGATACATAAAAAGCTTTGTGAAAGGTTTGATGTTTATAGTTGACAAATAATAGATTACAATTTTGTTTGTGGTAGGTGTTTTTAAAAAAATTGTTTTAAGGTAATAGATTAAACAACAATAAAATATTTGATAAGTTTTTTAAAGAAAAAGGGGCTTGTGATTTAGAATAATCATATTGAGGTTAAAATGTTTTATAAATAGCTCATTTGCTTTAGAGTTATATGATAGACAGTTAGGTTAAAGATTGTTAATTAAAAAATAAAAGAACTCAATAGTTTGGTGGATTAAAAATAAGGATATATAGTTTTAAGTGTTGATAGAGCTTTAAGGGCTGATAAAACAAAATATATAGCATTAAATGAGATAGAATGGATTAAATAGTTGTTATAAGATTTAAATTGTGAATTGTCAGTTGTGATATATAGAGATTCACAGACATGTATTTTTATGACAATAGCAGAAATGTTAAGATATAGATCAAGGTACGTTGGAGTTTCATGACAGAATGCTAGAGAGAGCTAGTTTGAAATAAAATTATGTGCCTAAAGTTTAAAACCCAAACCACAACACTATAGATATATTAACAATGGTTCTAGAGATAGAACAACATTAACAATTGTTACAACAGATTGAGATGTCACTTTAAGTATATAGAATCAAACATTGTGCTAAGAGAGTTTTAACAACAAAAATAGTGGTCTCACACATCTATACATTTCAGGAGGGGATTGTTAGGATATGGATGGGATATACAGTCAAAGGTGAAATGTAAAGATGTGTGTGTGTCTGTAATTTTCCACTTGAGAACAGCTTCTGAGCAAAGCACAAACAATATTTAGAGAAACAGAGTGAATCAACACCAGGTGGCCAACACAGACAACAACATGTACTTTCCCAGAGGTAGAACTAATGGAACCAGACTTTGGGGGGGAAGCAGACGAGAGCTTCCCAGATGCCCTGGGCCGGCACGCCGCGGGGCCACAGCCTCCGCACCTCGGCGCACCGGCGGCGTCCTTGGAAGGAGCGCTAAATCAGCGCTCCTTCCTCAAGACAGGGAAAGTGCACCCTAAAAGCGTCGGGTGCGCATTCTCTGTCTTTTCCGCCGCAGCGCATCCAGTCGCTGCGGCGGGAGGTTGCCCCGGAAGCGCTGGCCGTGCGGAGGGCTGGCAGCTCCCAGGGCAACCTCAGGAAGAGGAAGGAGCGCCACTCGTGCTGTGGTTCCTCCTCTTCTGGGTCTCCAGGACGACCTTTTTGGTCATCTGCCGAGGCCGTTTGTTATGGATAACAAGCTATATCAAATACGTAAACATCGTTCGCTTGGGAAAGATAGTCATGTGGTGGATGATGGACAGTAAGAGGCTGGGTTAGTAGACATCATACAGGCATTATCCAATTAAAATAAGGTTAACACCTAGAAGGTGGAGTATGGGAAGGGTCTAGAAAATCCTTTGTCTAAAATTGTTATTGTTCAAGATGTGAGCGTGTGTGGCTGGAAACAGTGGTTTTAACTGCAACAAGTTAGATCCTAATGCTTTTGGGATTGTAAAAGATGTAATCTTATATGGTTGAACTGGACAAGTTCATCACAATGGATTTTACTTAGTTATCTTATTTTTACTTTTTATATGCATTAATAAAACTATGCTTTTGGACTTTACAATGTGTCTTCTTGACTGAGAAAGACAGGGTGCTGAAGAAGAGAAGCTGAGCCAGTTGTTAGTAAGAATTACAAAGTGGCTGTGGATCACAGCAGCCAGCTTGTCCTGCAGATTCTGCTGGGTGCCAAAGGGCATCACTACAACACTCATCATCCACACACTAACAACCTTTCCCCTTTAAGGGCTGAGGGACTTCAGCTCCCAGAATCCCAGGAGCTATTGGGCAACATGGGACTATTGGCCAACATGGCTGAGGCTTCTGGGAGCTGAAGTCCCTCGGCCCTTAAAGGGGAAAGGTTGCCTACCCCTGCTTAAAGCCGTCAGACTTTGGGAGGAATGGGAATATTGACAGCTATGACACAGAATTATATATTTAAACTGAAATGACTAGACGACATTTAGTGAATTGACTAGAGGACCCAGTGAAGCCAGCAGCACTGTGTTCCTCAAGATCTGAAAACAGAGGTTGTACTGTATATCATTTGATGCAAGCAGGATTTTTTTCCCATTGCTCTGCAAAGAGTTACTTTTGTGTAAATGTCTTTAGCTTGAGTGCTGGAAACATGGCTTGTCAAGTTACATTCAGTTAACCATTGTTGCTCCAGTGAGCTGGAAACAATGTTCCATGGTGTTTATACTTGAGTTTTTCTTCATGACTGCATCAGTGAACAATGGTTTTAGCAATGTTGATTTTATAGCATGAAAAGATCTCCAGCCACTGTACAAGACACCAAATGTACTATGCCAAAATGGAGTCCCATATCACTATCTAGTGTTACAGAAGATCATGGTCCTTCTCCAGATGTTATCCTTCCAAGAAAGTGACCACTAGCCTAACTTCTGTAATTCTATTTGAAGGCTATTAAAGACCACAGAAAACTCATATCCAAAGAAAATGAACTGTAAATAACCTGAAGCAACAGAGAGTTCCCTAATAACATCCATATGAGAAGGTCAAACATTTCAGCATTTCTAAAGAGACTGTTTTTCTCTCTTGGTGCTCTCTGTCATACACTTATGACCCTTGAAATGGCATGATTTTTTTTCTGCAACAACTGCTATGTCTTTGCTGGTACATAATCCTAGTTATCCAATATTAATCTGAAAGGTTCTCTACCCTGCTACATAAAACAAATATCAAAGCCTGTGAGGACAAGCTGTAGAATCCCTAAATTCACCCTGACATCAGAATTGTGAATGATAGTTTATCAGTGCTTGTTGGTTGCATTTGCCCTTTTCTCCTGGTTATGCAATTGTAAGTGAGATGCTAATCTCATACTTTAAAAAGCCAATGGCACATACTAGCAATTGCTATACCAAGCATCATATTTTACTATAAAATTCTTCTATGTGTTTGTGTATCCCAGAGAAAGGTATATAAAGGTTATGTGTAAAAAAGGTTAACATGAACTGAGCTGCTGAGTACTGTAACGAGTACCAGAAGTCTTCTAATTTTGTGGTGTGTATGTACCCCACTATGACCCTAAATGTACCCTATATAGAAGCCATAAGCCTTGAAATGTTAAGTCGCATAGCCCCGAGCCTCAGAAATCAGATCACGTAGGCAGTTTGGGAGTTGCAATAAGGGAGCAATTAACACTTCCAAGTCAGGAAGGCTAGACAATTGATTAACAGGATGTTTGGCACCCAAGCCAGAGAGTGCCCATTTACAGTCACAATTCCAACTTTGAGGACCTCTGTCTTGAGTGACCATTCCCATGGCGATTTGGACCATTGATGTAGGACACCTGGTCTTTGCCCCAGGCTACTTTTGCTCTATATAAGATCTCAACATTCCTTTGTTCTCTGGACTAGTTTGGATTTCAGGCTGACTCCATGCCACTCTGAATTCCACTAATTCTGGCTTGCTGCTGTTCCTCTGAGCACTTCCAATGGCCAAGTCCCACGCTCAACCAACTAATTGGACCATCAGGAGCAACCACGTATTTGGTAATAATTACCATTAGTGGAGCTTTTTAATCTATTCTGATGCTTACCTCTTTATTTCCTAGCTCTTGTGTGAGTGTGTGTGTGCATGTGCATTGGTGTGTGTTACCCTCTTAATAACATACAGTTCATAAAGAGAATTCTGCCTCTCTAATCCTTGTCTCTATACCTTGGTATAGAGGTGGAAAGATCCCAGGACTGCTTGTAACGCAGGGCTTAAGCAGACTGCCAGAAATAGTGTCCATTAAATTGAGGCACTGCCCTGGCTCAGTGCTAGGGGATCATGGGAACTGTAATTTATTGTGGCACCAGAGCTCTCTGACAGAGAAGGCTCAATGTCCCAGAAAAAAATACAGTTCCCATGATTCCCTAGCACTGAGCCAGGGCAGTGCCTCAATTTAATGTGCACTATTTCTAGCAGTCTGCTTAGGCCTCCAGTCCACTAATTGAACTAATATTAAAAATTCCCCCAGAGGTTCTTAGTTAACAGTACCACTGCATTTTTCTGATCAGCTTTGATCATGAAGATATATGATGTCTCTCTTTGTAGCATAATGCCTCATTTGCATTCTTTCATTTTGGCATGTACCTGGGTTGTTTAGGCACAATTAATTCAGGAGGTGCCATAGCTCTGTGGCAGAGGGCATGCTTTTAATCCAGAAGGTATGTGGTTCAATCCTCAGCATCTCTACCTGCAAAGCTGTATGCAAATAATTGTACTGTCAACACCTATGTGAAGCCCAGATTCAAATCAACAAATAATCATACATAATCACTACATAATCATAAGGCAGATACTGATAGCTTGAATTGGCTCTTGTTTTTTCCAACCCTTCATCCACACTGGGATTCTGTACCCCATTTTTATCATCACAACCTTTTTATGTAGGCATGGGCAAGAGAAAGTGAAATAAATTCCTTTGAAATAAGGAAGGTATTTTATGTTTACTCAATACAACCTTTTGTGAGGTTTGTGGTTACATACCTTCAATTCAACTCTGACCTATGCTATAATGTTGTCTAGGGTTTTCTTGGCAAGATTTATTCAGAGGAGATTTTCCATTGCTTTTCTCTTAGGCTGAGTGTGTGTGACTGGCCCAAAGTCACCTAGTAAGTTTCTATGGCTGAGCAAAGATTTCAATATCAGTCTCCCAGAGTCCTAGTACAATGCTCAAACTGCTCCACAACACTGGCTTACCCTTTATGAGACTGGATGGAGGGAATCACTGCAAGGTGCTCTTGCCTGTCTGTTTTTGCATAGTAAGAAGTCTTGGTAAATTCCCCCTTGTGTTAAACTATCCAAATCCAAGGTGCTGTAAATTAGTTTTTCAGAATGCAACAGCATATAATGTATTTTATCACTTAAGAACACCTTCTCGAAGCCTCTACCATGTGGAAATCATGCACACCTCAAAAATGATCCTAAATGATCCTTCATCCAACATTAATCCAACAGTAAGACCACATTCTGTGCTTCACAGAGTAAAATAATAGGAAAAGGTTTATAGCCAAATTCTCTACAATGCTCAAGATTTGCAATCCCATTGACATTAATTGTTGTTTCTCTCAATGGCCATCTGTTTCCCAAGGGTTCATTAAGCTGACCAACATGCATATCATATGTCTGACAAAATAAATGGTGACAATGACCTGCAATATTTATTTCTGATTTTTCCCCTTTTTGATGCTGTGATCTAATATATTATTATGCATGCAATGTCCATATGGAATCAGTGAGCATGCACATATATACTGGAATGCTTGTTTGCAGCATAAATATCAAAACTTCATTCATTAAAAGCAGCAAACACAAACATAGTGCATTATTCAAAGGAGTTTGGGGCATTATGCTGAATAAAGCTAGAGCATATTGAAATTTTCTTTGCATGTTAATAAAATAATAATAAAGCAATAATAAAATTTATTTATATCCCGCCTCTCTGCAACGCAATCAATTTCCTAAATCAAGGTTATTACGAGACAAAAATTAATATAAAATAGTACTTGGCAGCCATCTGATTAGGCTGCAACAGAAGAAAATAATGCTTTGGTAGCTATAGCTGCAAGTGGATTTGAAATTTATCAAGAGTTCAGGGAAGAGAGAAAATAATAAATGATTAAAAATGATTGAATAAAATGTCTGAAGCAAATGGACACTAAATGTTTGCACATCACATGTTTTAAAAAGCCTAAAGGGATTGCAAAATCTCCCAACACCAGGGCAAATGTGTAAATTATACTTCTTTGATACTTTATGTGATTTACCATCTGTCCTTGTCCCTACCATTGATTCTCTGGTGCCTTTTCATAGCCATACATTTTTTCTTCTAGTTAATCCCACCCAATCAAGAATTACAGAAGGAATGTGATGAAGACATGGCATTAGGAAGCCAATCACATTCAGTTTTGTGACAATGGCACTGAGGACAATCAAGGCACTGCTTTGTTCTTCCCTTAAATTGACATAGGAATGAAAAGACTGCCCCATTGCCAAGGCAACCAGTAAATGCTTTCATACTCTTTTGAACTTACATTGTCATAAGGAAGTGCTTTTGTGATTAAAGGGAGACATACTAGATGTATGCTTGTATGAGAGAGAGAGAGAGAGAGTTGAAGCAAAAGCATTAGGGATTTCAGGAAAATGTGTGTGTGTGTGTGTGTGTGTGTGTGTGTAAATAAATAAACATAAGTTTGGATGAGTCAGGATCAATAAGAAAAAAACAAAATAATAAAACCAGAATAATATAATTTTGTAGCATTCTATTAAAATGACCCCAAACATTATATAACAGTCAAGATTCTTCACCACACTGGTGGATTGTAAAGGTATGCCAGGTATTGTTTACTCTTGTCTCCCTACCACCACCACCTGCACAGACCTGTTTTCTGGCCAGGCATCTCTCTCCGTGGTCATTCAGTGATGAGAAAAGGATGCAGGAGGGAAGAGGATGGAGAGGCAGCCAGCCATGAAATTATCCTCCTCAACATCTGGAGGATGCATTTTTCTTCTCACAGACAGTTGCAGGAATACAGCCAGCTATCTATTTCATCAGCTTTGTCCTCCCCATCCTACTCTGGCTGCTGAACCACCATACAGAGGCATGCCCAGCCAGAAAACAGGGAGATGGCTTGGAGAAGGAGTCATAATGGATGGAAATGTTAAATTTCTCCATATACCATGACCAATAAAGTTCAATAAACAGGTCACCTTTCAAATGCCAACAGGATGGAAACCAATATTGTATTCCCTGATGTTGTTTATTGTTATTGTGTGCCTTCAGCCCAAGGTCACCCAGTTGGTTTCATGGCTGAGCTGGGAATCAAACCCTAGTCTCCAAAGTTGTAGTCCTACACTCAAAACACTACCCCATGCTGGTTCTCTATTCCTTGACAGGATACAAAAATGTCTGCATGTGCCATATTGCCTAATTCATTTTTTCACCAAGAGAAATATGTGTGTGTGTCACACAGATGGATTAAAATACCGGTATTGATACTGTTGTTTGTATTTATCCATCGGCTTTTGTGAATGGTAACTTCCCTTCTTCCCCAGCTATGGAGGGGCAATGATCTATTGCAGCAAATGGAACTATCATTAGCTTTACTAAGGGGGTTCAGGCACAGGAGAGGAGAGGTGACATGTGGTTGGGCCCTCCTCTTGCTGTTGAGGGGATGCTACTTCTTCCAATGCCCACCCTTGTCTGCTGTCCTAGGTCTCTTGGCCAAGGAAGACAAGGCAATAGAGAAGGATGGGTGTGTGCATTCATGCCTTCCCCCTGCCTTCTCCAATGCCTTGGCTGGCTTGAACAAGCTAGCCAAAGCATGAAGAAAGAGGAGGGGGTCACATGTGCCTGCCTCCCCACCTTCCTCAGTGCCTTGGCTGGCTTGTGCAAGCTAGTCAAGGTATGGGGAAGGAAGGGGAAGCAAGCACACACCTGCCCCTTGCCTTCCCCAGCTCCCTGGCTGGCTCATGGCTGGTCTCTTCAGGTGGCCAGGGAGTCAGGGCAGGCTGCTGCAGCCCCCATGACCCCACAACCAAGAGGGTAGCCACTGGTGGGAAGGAGTTGTTTGACAGTAAAAGCTGCTACAATACGTGATGTCGCCAGAGGAACTGTTGTGTCAAGAAGTTTTGCTTGGCCCTTCAGTGTGAGTTGGTCAATAGCAACCATGAGAAGAAAAACAAGAGAGGCAGTCAGTTGCAGGGGTGGTTTGAACCTGCCAGCATTAAACCAGGAGATGTTAGATAAGGTGCTCAACATGCAGGGCTCTGTAGGGCTGCTGGACAGAACAAACCTGGGGACAAGTTTTGAGTCCTCCCTCAGCACTAATCACCCTTCTACCACCCCATGGCTTAAGCTCTTGAAAGTGCAGTAGGGTGGAGGTAAACCCAGGCAGATGAATCCTCTAAAACATTATGCCAGCTGAATATCAGTGCTTTTGGGTTGGATTTTGTTTTATGGTCAACTTGGGTACTTCTGCATTTTTTAATTTTTTTAATTTTTTAAAAAAGTTTGAAGAAACAAAACATAACCTCATAACAGGGAAATCGTAGCCTGAATGGGAACACTTTGGTCCTCTTACACTGGAACTTGATTTTCTGTGGGTTTGGTCCGCCATCACAAAGTAAATCAATCTAGTTTGGCTTCTGTTGGCTTCTGTTTTCCTTACTACAATGCTTGGCTTTATCTGATATGACAGTCCAAAAACTTCCTATGAGATTCATTGAAGTTCACCTAAAAACGGACCTACTCTCACACAGAATATATAGAGAGAAATCTCAAAAAGAAGCTTCAAAAAAGAAGGAAAATATTGCTTTTCTTTTATTGTTTTGCTCCCAGTCACCTCATGGCAATAGGGCATGTAGCCAGCTTCTCTGTTTGCACAGAACCTCCATCAAACAAGATACAGATCTGCACTCTAATACCATCACTTTCCCACCTCCACTAACATCTTTGCCCCACAAAAAACTTGTGAACTCCGAAAGCCAGGGTGATCTGTTTTATGCAAAGGGAGAGGCCACTGTGGCTGAAGGAGGAAGTGTCTCTGTATGAGATAGATATTCCTGCTGCTTAAGGCATCACCACAATGTGTGCTCTGGATTTTGCTTTATACAACATGGCTACCCCTGCATTTTTATGACTAGTACTAAACCAGTGAAGTGAATTATTAAGTTCTTTATAGCGTTCTTTAAAAAGAACGTCATGGAAATACAGGAGATAACTCTGATGTCAAGGAGTTAGTTGATATAGAAATCACTCATTCCTATATCTCCTTTCAGTTGAGCCTGGATACTTCAAGCAGCCAATTAGGTTTTCATTTTTTTCCCCTAAGAGTTAGAAACTTGTTTAGAATAATACTGGACAGTGTTAGCAACTTGTTTAGAATAATACTGGAGTGTTCTGGGTTAGTTATATACTTAATGATAGCCATTTGACCATAGGAAATGTACCATCTGGGCATGGGAAATGTGACATTCTTATCAAGGCCAGATGATCAATAGAAGCATTAAGGTACATCAATCTGAGAAGCATCCTGATAAATGCAATTCAGCCCATGCTCAGCATGGTGTTATCTCCTGGCTAGCTCCAGGGCCCAAGCCATTGGTGTTCTCAAGGGGATTCCTGACAGCAAAAGAAATATTGTAATCTGTGATTTACTAATAAACTTCAAGTGTTCATTCTATTAGCATGCTTATTGCCTCTGTTAAAAGCAGTGCACAGAAAAATCTCCCCCATGCACTAACTCTCTGCAGCACCTTATAAACTAAAGGCTTTAAAAATAACCAGAGTGACTCCAAGTGAGAATGAAATAGAAGGGGGGAAAGCAAGTCAAACACAAGCTGATTTTGCAGCAAAAAGCATTATTTCGTTATTAAAAAGACAGAAAAAGACAACAGTAGAAATCATCAGAACAGTCTAATAATAATAATAACAATAATAATAAAATTTATTTTTATCCCGCCCCTCTGCATATGCAACCGGGGCAGCTTGCAGCATTAAAAATACAGTAAAAATACAATACACATCCCATAAACCCACCCACCCCTTAAAATACTATTAAATAATAAAACAATTTAAAATACTTAAAATAGGTCATAATAACACACAACAAACAAATAACAATAACTGTGGCAAAAATTAAGGGAGAAGGATGGGCTGACTCTTGAAGGCTGGGGTATCTATTCAGGGAAGGCCTGACAGAAGAGATCCATCTTAACCCATCTTCAAAAATAGCCTTTTTGAAGCTATTTAAGGTGAAGATATGACGGATCTAATCTGGCAGGCCATTCCATAATCTGGGAGCGGTTGCTAAAAAGGCCCTCTGGGGAGTTACTGACAGCCTAGTTTTTATAGGCTGCAGCAGATTCCTCCCAGGGGACCTGAGTGTGCAAGGTGGATTATACGGGAGGAGGCGGTCCCAAAGATAGGTTGGACCCAAACCATTTAGGGGTTTAAAGGTGATAACCAACACTTTGTACTGTGCCCAGAAACTTATGGGCAGCCAGTGAAGTGATCTTAAAACTGGCATTATATGGCCTCCTCTCATTGTTCCTGAGACCAACCTGGCTGCCATATTCTGTACTAGTTGGAGTTTCTGGATCAAGCACGAGGGTAGCCCCATGTAGAACACATTACAGAAATCAAGATGGGAGGTTACCAGAGCATGCACCACATTTTCAAGGTCCCCAGGAAAGGGCACAGCTGGCGTATCAGCTGAAGCTGATAACAGGCACTCCTAACCATCCCATTTACCTGATTTATCCTCTGAAGCAACAGATCCAGGAGCACCCCCAGACTGCGAACACAGTCCTTAGAGGAGAATGTGACCCCATCGAGAACTGGAGGTTGTATCCCAATGCCTGGTTCTGGGCCACTACTGTAAGTACCTCCATTTTATCTGGATTCAGTCTCAATCTGTTTTTCCTCATCCAGTCCATTACTGCTTTAAGACAATATTGAGAGGAGATACATCGCCTGAAGTCAAAGCTGAGGACCGAGTCTATATTCAATGCAAGGTGTTTCTCAAAGTAAAAGAGGGGGAAAACAGCATGGGTGAGGAGACTAGAGGGATGTAGCTAAACTTAAAGGACTACATCCTAAAACACACACATGGATTTTCTTACTCTCTGATGTGAGAAAGAGTCTAGCTCTCTGTGTCTCTGGGTAAGTCTGTGGCCTGAAAGAGATGGGCCAAATAAAGCAGCTTCCAGTCACTTTGGTGATGTGGCATTTACATGATGTATGCCCCTAAAGCAGCTCGAAGCTGCATGGAGGCTGCACTGAGGTGGTAAGAGCTGGCCCAAAAAGGAGTTGATTAAATCCTCTCCTACTGGTAGCCCATTCATGACCACCACCATGGCCCACTTCAGGAATGGGCTGTGTGGTCACTGCAATCCCAGTGTGATTGGAGCCAGAGCAGCCAAAGGCTACTCCTTCTGGGCCATCTGATTTAGCCCTGTGTCTGTCTTGCTTTGCCTACATTTAACCTATTCCTAACTTGAGGTCTGTCACCTGGAGTAAAGGAGTGCCTCTCAGTGGGGCAAAACATGACCTCAATGTTGTCCTTAAAGTGATATGTGCAATGCTTGAGCCTTGTGTGCAAAAGGAAAGATGTGAACATACCCACTGGGCATGACTCTTAGTTGGTCTAGAAAGCTGAAAAGAATGGAATTGCATACATGAGACAAAACCAATTAAGTATAGACATTTACCCTCTTTTAGATTCAAATAGTATTGCTTACCATCTCTGAAAAGTGCAGAATCCCTCACAGGATGTACCAGTCTGTGTAATAATACACAGTGTAAACTAGATCCTGGAGGGTCTCTGTTCAGTGGAGATAAACAAGAGAGTTAAGCACTGATTGCTCTCCTGAATGCATCAATGAAACCATCTCCTTGTCAGCAGAAGAGGCAGTTGGAGGGAAATTCCAATTTGTGCTATGAATTAAAGCTTGACCTAGATGGCGATCCAAGCTCTCTTGCCCTACCTTCCAGCATGTCTTCTTCCAATGCAAGCAGACTCTGGCAAAAGGCATATATCTGTCTTATCTTTCAAAGTCTAATATTCATATTTATTGAGCATAACTTGTAATAGAGCTTTTCCTTGTTTGCAAAACACCATCATTTTGGGATTGTACCATAATGAGGCTATCGTACCTCAGACACATCATGAGAAGGGAAAAGCCAATAATGCTGGGAAAAATGGAGGGAAGCAGGAAGAGAGGAAGGCCACATGACAGATGGATGGACTCTATTAAGGAGGTCACAGGTATGGGTTTGTAGGAATTAAGCAGAGCAGTGGAGGACAGGGAGTCTTGGAGATGTCTCATCCATAGGTTCACCATGAGTCGAGATCGACTCGAGGGCTGTTAACAACAGCAAAACCATAATCTAACTAAATGTACAGAACAATACGTCTGATCAGCGGTGTCTTTCTGCTATCACAAGTACTGTAATACAGTTGGCCCTCAGTATCTGCAGGGGATCCATTCCAGAATCCCGACAGATACCAAAATGTGCGGATGCTCAAGTCTGCATCATCCCCAAATGTGGCACGTGCATGTAGCTGCATCACCATTGGGGACAACCACAGCACCATTGAGACTGCATTTGCAGTCACAACTGTGGGAGGAGGAAAACGAGGATGAGCAGGCTGCCCCAGGCCAACTAGGTAGGCACCTACCACCCAAAGGGACACTTTGCTGGGTATCAGAGGGTGCAGGTGGGCAAAGTTGCCCACTGGGAGAGGGGTGTGGGGTGCTTGTGGTGCAGGCTGTGCTACTGCTGCTTTGTGACCCTCAGATGACCCAGTTGTGGGGCTGCCTCCTTACCCCATGCCCCATGGAGCAGGTGGCACCTGCCTTGCTCCCACCAGCTCTGCCCACTGCCCTACTAGCTAACCTGTGCCCCCTTCTGCTCCTGGAGATAATTCTTATGGGGGGATGACCTTACCCTCCCCCCCACACACACACAAACCATTGATGTGAACCTTCTTGTCCAACAGCACAGTGTGATCTGCTACTGCATGCTTGAACTACCTGCTAGTTTATTATTACACAGACTGGTACACTGTGTACAGTGTAACTGTGTAATATTACACTGTGTAAACTAGAAAACCCTACAAAATCCAAAATCCAGCCATCTAGTTTGCTGTTTCCACTGCTAACAGGTTTGGTGTTTTGTTTTGCTTAGCTTTGCTTTGCTTTGCTTACAGAAAACTAATAGGAATGTTATCCAAAGGTTATAGGGAATACAGCTATAAAATAATATTCAATAACTTAAACACAGTAAATTTTTCCTCCAGATGAATTCAACCGTTTGGCCCTGATGACAGCTTGGGGTAGCTTACCAACAAATCATGAACCCTTCCTGCCTACATTCTTAACTGGTCCAGCCCCAGCAGGTGGTCATTTCACCCCGTCCAGGTGTTTACATAAACTTGGAGGCAAACTACAAAATGTTACCAGTCCTAGCAAAAGCTCACATCTTTCTGCTGCCACTTCACTTCCTCAGCCACAGCTTTGCTCATAGCAATGATGGCACTAGGGAAACCATGTCACTACTCAGTGCCAAGATAGCAGCTAGTCTCATGGTTATGTGACAAAAGATGTGGAGTTAGGGGAAAATAAAAGCTGACTCCTTGGCTAGAGAAAGAGGTCAAGTAGAATGTCTGCTAGGGAGAAGAAACCTAGCTGTTGAAGCAGAAACTCCAGCTGCCTCCATTTACTGTCTGGTTCCAATTTATTGCCCTGAAAGCTTTGATCCAGAAACAAGTCATAGGCCCTCTGCAGTGATGATCAATGCTGCCTGCTGGGAAATGCAAGAGAAAGTGGTATATTTCACAATACTTTGTATTCATAAGCAGAAGACGAACAAAAAGCAGTCCCATCCCATCAACCCACACATTAAGGGTGTAGCAAAGAAATAAAACAGGCTTAGTCCTCTTTATTAAAAAAAACATACAAAGCACGTTTAATTACAAATACTAAAAGTCTTATAAATCCTGTTGTAAGAATCTCCATAAAGTGTGCTCTTCAAATATAAGGGAGTAAGGGAGAAGTGCAGACTACAAAATGGAAGACAAAAAAAAAAAAAACCTCAGACTATCTGTAGACTATAGTGAGGTTGGAAGAGAAAGGGTGTGGCTAACTATAGGAAATGATATGAAAACATGTGGACAGAAGACTTGAAGGCATGCACGCACACACACACACGTATATAATAAAGTGCAATGTTTGTAAGGCTTCTCTATGGCTGCTTTCAGACTTAAGGAATGCTCTCTCATGGGAACCTGGTTGACCCTCTCCCTGCTCTTTTTCCAGCAGGAGGTGATGAACTTCCTGTTTTCCCAGACTTTTGAGTATTAAGTGTCTGATTCAAAAGGTGCTTTTTTAAAAACTGGAGTGTGTTGTGTTGCAATTTTATCATCATCATTGTCATCGTCATATTGTAATGCCCTTTAAATGTTGTTTTAATATGATTGTTTGCTTGCTTTTAAACATTTAGATTATGCATTGTTTTAAATGCATTGTCTATTAACTCAAATTGTGAACCACTATGGGTCCCATATTGGGGGAAAGTCAAAATATAAATTAAATAAATAATGTGAGAAATGTAGTATTTCTATTTGTTATTTTTTGTGTGTGTGCTGTTGTTTTTTTACCGTGTATGTTTTTAACTGGGTTTTTATAAATAAAAACTTATTCACTCTTTAACTTTTGTATTTTGAGACATTTTAATTGTTTTTCTCATGTTGTAAGTGACCTTGAATCCTGAACTGGAGAAATGGCAGAATGATTATGATTATGATTATTTAATAGAATGCACTAAAAAATGTAAGTGACAAACTGAACCCTATATTCTCACCATTTGTTGTTTGTTGTTAACTGCCCTCATGTCAACCTCCACCCATGGCAACCCTATGGACATCTCCAGGCCTGCCTGTTCTCTACTGCTTTGCCCGGCTCCTGCAAACTCATATTCATGTTCTCTTTAATAAAGTCCATCCATCTAGCACAGGGATCAGCAAGTTTTTCTTACCTGGGGCCGGTCCGCTGGCCTCCAGGTCTTCCGTGAGGTGGGGGGGGGGGGGGGAAATGGCAGCGCGTGCATGCTCAGCCCCTGCCGATCCCACCTCCACCAACGACGACGACCCCCACCACCACTGCAAGCACTGCCACCATGCTGCTGCCACACGCATCGTGGCCACCATTTTGTTTTCCAAAATGGCGTCCGTGACTCATTTGCGCATGTGCAGTACTCATACGCATGGAAAACAAAATGGTGGCCACAATGTGTGCAGCGGCAGGGCGGGGGCAGGGGTCGGTGGGGGCCGGTCCAAAGGCCTCGGGGGGAGCGGACGCAGCCCGCAGGCCATAGGTTGCCGACCCCTGATCTAGCATGTGGCCTTCCTCTCTTTCTACTTCACTCCACCTTTCCTAACATTATTGTCTTTTCCAACAATTCATGCCTATTCATGATGTGTCAAGGGCCTTTACAAACTACCAGAAATAATGCAGCTTGAGGCCACTTTAACTGTCCTGGCTCAGTGCTAATGAATCCTGGGAATTGTATTTTTTTTTTTCTGGGATATTGAGCCTTCTCTGTCAGAGAGCTCTGGTGCCACAATAAATTACAGTCCCCATGATTCCCACTGAGCCATAGCAGTTAAAACAGAATCAAACTGCATTAATTTTGCAGTGTGGCATAAGCCTATATCTCCCACAGGCCCCTTCCCACAGCATCCACTGCCTTCATGCAAGTAGAGGCTGTAAGCAACTCACACATATTCTTTTGGCATGATTGACTGGCTCTAACCTGTCTTGCTCAGCTTCTCATTTCGCAGAAGGCTTTGAGAGTTTAATGCTTTAATGTCTCGGTTTGATTTCCTGTGTATTCAACCATAATAATGCAGAATTAATATTACTGCCATCTTTTGTTTTCTGTGAGTTTCCCCACTTTTAGCATGGGGAATATGGTATTGATAGGCAAGTCTACATTCCACTTTGCTCCAGAAAAATTGCATGATCTCTCTGTTGGAAATAGTTATAACTACTGAGTATGATCAGTGCAAATGGGAGGAAGAAGGTCAGTTCATTTTGGAAGAACTGATCAACACTAATAAGTTGAGGTTTAAAAAAATCTGAACACAGAAGAAAGCAAAATAGACAAATTTTTCCACTTGTGAGTATATAAAAGGGAACCAATATCAATAACAAAGAAATGCTCCTTGCATCCCTTTCCTTTACAATCTCTTCCTCCTCTTCCTTCCTCTTTCCTCTTCACTCCTTCTACTTCCATACCAATTCCTTCATCTTTATCTTCCCCTACGCCTTCTTTCTTCCACCCACCTTACACTTTCTCTTTGCTACCTACTCTCACCTTCTTCACCTTCCTTTAACCTTCGTTTTCCACATCCCGTCTCTCCAGTCTCTTATGTTCTCCCATTCCCTCTTACATTTAAACCATACATACTAACTTCCTCCTTGGCCTAACTGGTTTCTTTGTTACTATATTTGTCCTTTCTATCCTCTTTGTTAAGTTATTACATCCCTTTTATTTGTTATCTTTTTTATTTTATTTGTTAGATATTTAATATATTGTTGCTTTGCTAGCCTACTAATCCAAATGTGCTTCTAAGTCTATAACAAATAGGTTTTCCCCTCATTTTTTAATCATAAATAATCAATCAAATCTACCTTGTTCAAATTTGTTCCCTACTTAAGTTCTTTGTAATGTTTTCTAATATACCTCTTAATTTTTTTAAATTCACCTATTTATAGTTTTATTCTTCAACTATCAACACCTTAAAATTAAGGAAAGAAGAGAGATTACTATCTTATCATATTTAATAATTATTTGCTTTCTTTGAATTTCACGGCATCCTATTAGTAATCAACTTTATTGTCTGTAAAGGAAAGGAATGCTATAAGTTTGAAGATTTCTAAGGGATATAGCAGTACAATGAATGAATGGAGAAGAATGAATGTGTTTTGGGTGGGGAAAGACTTATAAGATGAAAAAATATATATTAGGATTTTATATAGTAATAGTAGAATATATAATAATTATGATGGATTGATTATCTATTTTTAATGGAGTATAATAACATTTATTTAAAAAAGAAAGAAATGCTCCTTGCAGAATTCCTCCTCATTAGTTCATGTTTCACTAGGTCACATTAAGAACTAAAACAGTAGCAAAGCCAACTGTCCTGCAAAACATTTCCACTGCCTACTTCATGCAAATAGAAGCTGTAAAAAAAGTCACATAAATTCTTTTGGCATGAATTAATTGCAAACGTTTTCCCACATAAAGGAAGTGACCTCTGAGCAAAGTTGTCCAGTGTCTTTATGATACAGTCCACCTCCAGACCTATGCAACAGGATGGTGTCATATATGCTAGTATGAATCAACTGCCTCATGTGGCAGATATTTGGGACAGTAGTGGTAGTCCTTCTGAGCCTCCTGGCCATATACTCTGATGGAGAAAATTGTGAACACCATGGATGTGGGTAGCTTCCATGTGTATGAGATGGGGATTCCAATCCAGTTTTTAGTTGGGACCTTAAAAGAGCTACCCAATATGCTAAACCTATTTTGTGGTACACTTAATGATTTTGGATAGCTCCTTTAAAATTTTGACCCAAACTCAGAGTAGATTCTCTATGACATGGAAGCTACACGCCCCCACTGGCTGTGTATGTCCAACAGCCTGTGTTATAATCACTAGGACATGGTGGGGAACACTGTCCCACTGCCTGTGTTGAAGGAAGCTTTGGGGCTAAGCAGACGGCACAAAGTGCCATCTTCAGAGCAAGGAAGGGGAGGGGCAGCCACACGCTGGGTGCCCCAACCCCTTCCCTAAAACGTCCTCGGAGCAGCTGGACCTCCACACGGCTGGCGCTCTGAGGATGATCTCCCACTGCAGCATCCGTACATGCTGCAGAGGAAGAGTCGCTGAAGGTGCGCTGGCAGCCTTTTGTAGTGCACCTTCAGCAATTTGTGGAAGGAACGCTATTTTAGCCCTCCTTCCAGGGGTGGCGAAGCTGCGCCACGGGGCTGAGGTGTGCGGATACCTCGGCCCCGCGGTGCAGCTTCCTGTGGCGGCCCCGTGCCGCCCACCTGCTTCCCCTATTTGACTTCAAGTCCCATCATCTGCTGTGCATGGAATGGAAGTGGAATCCTCATCTCAAGCAGCCTATTACTTCAGGATCTTCATGGAAGAAATGTTCAACTTTACCATAGATTTGATTGGGAAGACCCTGAATGTTGTATTATTATAAAAAGAAAACAGAGTAAGCATGAAGTCAATATCAGATTATTATTATTATTATTATTATTATTATTATTATTATTATTATTATACCTCCACCTCCCTTTTTGTTTGTCTCATATATGCACACCATTCAAAGAGGAGGTAGGCCAAGGGGGAGATTGATACATGTGCAGACTGCTATTTACAGTGTTGCCATTTCTACTAACTTCTAATACAGCTGAGAAACTTTTTAATAGTAGGATGTGGAAGAGATTTTACAAAGAAGACAGATCTTTTTTATAAAAAAAAAAAAAACCCTGTTGAACATATCAAACATTACCACTATGAACAGTTACATAAGCAGTTATATTTTATATAATTCATCCTAATTACACAACCCCCTTATGCCTTTACATTTAATTAGAATGCACCTTCTATAGGAGTGCTGTCAGAAGCCAAGAATTTTGCATGCATAGTGATGATGCATTGTCTTATTGGCAAGCCTAGAAAGCTTCAGTGGCAATGAGAAAGGAAAAAAATCCTTCAAGATTTTTATGTGATGTATTTGGTGGAAATGCAAGATGCTCATAGATGTGACCTGCGGTTGGGGAACATTGATTATGTAGGTTTAAAGGTGAGAAGACAGATTTCCCACTGATCTATTTCTGCATAAAATGGATGCAGGTGTGGAATATTTTAATCAAATACTCATGCATAGCTATAGCTTTCCTTCCATCAGCACGATGGTTCCAAAGAAAGCTAGATAAAAAGATAGGAAGCAAAATACATTTTACTATATCCCCTTTTTCTGGTAAGAAAAAGAGATGGGCTTTTAGTTTAAATCTCTTATTTGGGATGAATCTCAAAGTACATAAATAACAGATAGGATTGCTTTTTTGGATTTATATGAGAGGTTGCTCATAATTATTCACTTAATTTTTTTAAAAAAAAATCTGTGTATTGGGACCTAGTATGAAAAGGAGAAACTTAGATGAACATCTTTGATCTGCTCAAATGACTGATAGACTGGGAATCATTCACACCTGTAGGGGTATGCTCCTTTGTATCATCTGTTGACTTATGGCAACCCGATGAATTTCATAGGGTTTTCTTAGGCAAGGACTAGTCAGAGGTGGTTTTGTCAGTTCCTTCCTCTGAAATATAGCCTACAGCACTTGGTATTCATTGACAGTCTTCCACACAAGTACTAACCAGGGGTGACTCCATTTAGCTTCCAAGATCAAATGGAATATGCCTTTAAGGTGTGTTCCTAATTAGACTGAGTTTTAATATTGTGATGCATCTACTCTAGTTGAGACTAAGCCAGTGGATTCAGTTCCTTGCATTTTTATTTGTATTTGATTTTTAGAAATCTTGTCGCAAGACATAGTTTTGGAAGAATGGTGGGATACATATAAAAAATTAAAAAAGTGAGCAATCAATGGTCTAATCTGTGGAATAAATGTACACATACACACACATCCTGTACCTCGTTCACATTAGGTTTTTTGGAGGTGACCAGTTCCTTCTGCTTTTGTTTAAAGAATGAACACTATATTTATAGGGCTTTGAAGTGTTCATGTTCAGGGAGCAAAATAAACACATTGAGGGCCTTTGCAGACTGCTAGAAATAGGGCAAATTGAGTCCACTTTAACTGCCCTGGCTCAGTCCTATGGAATCATGGGAATTGTATTTTTTTTCTGAGACATTGAGCCTTCTCTGTCAAACAGCTCTGGTGCCACAATAAACTACAGTTCCCATGATTCCCTAGCACTGAGTCAGGGCAGTTAAAGTGGACTCAATTTGCACTATTTCTGGCAGTCTGCGAAAGCCCTTAGACTCACAAAATCTGAAATCGTTGTTTCCTGGCCTTTACAAATAGCAGCCACATTTGGGATTTTGAGACTAATCCAAATACTCTCACAAAATGGTTGCCATGAAATGAGAACTTCCCTATTCACAAAATATGGGTAATGCCAGAGATGGTGCAGACAACACATCCCTACAAAGACATCTCTCCTTCTCTCTCTCTTTCCTTCTCTCCCTCTCCTACAAGGAATTGCTTGTTAAACTGAAAAAAATGTGATAAACAAACCACTGCACTCCAGGACAAAAAGAAAGAAAAAATTAAACCAGTGATGGGGGGGGAACACCCCAAACCTCTTTAGTCATCAAGTGAGCCTCCAATGAAAAATGAGACTGAGACAAAAACAGAATTCACTGACAGGGAGATATCAATCAGATGATAGTCTTGAATAGTCTTGATTCTCCAGTTGGACATCCTGCACCTGTCAACAATGTTCTGTTGGAAAAAATCACCTTTGGTAGGGTGATCATCTCAACATTATCATTTTTTCTGTTAGTCTGGGTATAGCTGTAATATCTCTCAACTCAGCAAAGTGGGCCTCAGTCATTCTTTGATTCTTTTTCTACATTCTCTTCCTCTTGGCAAATTTTTTCTTTCAAGGACAGGCACATTCTAACAGCAAATATTGGACAATGACAAGGAAAGCAGGCAAAACCTGAGAGCTTCCCAAACCCTACAAAAGACTCAGGATTACAGCACTTATTCTGTTCAGTCATCTGGATCTGCCTGCTGCTTTCCTCAGAGCAAGAAGCCCTTTTTGCTGTTCCAATCTCTGCTAGAACCACTGCTTTCTAAATAGAGGCCCAGGCTCACCTTGCTGAAATCACTGGTTAAGCCTGAGGCTTTCCACTAATCTATCAGATGAACTTGTCTAGCTTGTCTTCTCCTGGCAGCTGTGTCAAAAGATTTTTCTTTGCATCACTGCAGCTATAATCACAGCATTCCCAAATTCCATTTTGAGGTTATCTTTATGTCAGCCTACTTCTAATGTTTGAGAAGTACTTTGTCTGTGCACTGTCAGGTCCTTCATTTATGCCCATTCTTTGCCATTTGTGGGTTTGGGGATTAGGAAAATATAGGGCCTTTACAGACTGCCAGAAATAGTGCAACTTGAGGCCACTTTAACTGTCCTGGCTCAGTGCTAAGGAATCATGGGGACTGTAGTTTATTGTGGCACCAGAGCTCTCTGACAGAGAAGGCTCAGTATCCCAGAAAAAAATACAATTCCCATGATTCCATAGCACTGAGCCAGGACAGTTAAAGTGGCCTCAAGTTGCACTATTTCTGGTAGTCTGTAAAGGCCCATAATTGCCTTTGCACCCCTTCCTTCCTTCCTTCCCTCATTTTCTTCTTAGAAACCACTGAACCCCAAAGTACTTAGATCTAACCCTAGGTATTACTTGCAAACTGAATCCAGCTCTCTGTTGTCCACCTAGGCCACAAGACAACAGTTGTAGATTCATAGGGGGTGCTTTGATTTTTGGTTTTTCTTTCAATTGTAACACCCATTTCAAAAAAGACAACAAGGATACTCAGAGATAATTTAACCTGGCAAAGAAACTGAGTACATGAAGAGGTGTTGGCTAAGCCTCAAATACCAAGTCATATATTTTTCCTGATATAGCACAAATAAGACTGCTGTCAAAGCATGCAAAATGGGTGATGTGCAGAGAAATGGACTTGTGTTTCCTTTGTTGTACATCAGCCTTTCATATTAAACAAATGTATGAATTCTACTTTTTAAAATCTGAGGAGTAAGAAGCATGGTGAATGGCAAAGGCTTTATCCACTGGCATGATGGTGACCACATTCTCCATGTTGAAGATGCCAACCTTAGATAATGCACACTTCTTCTAAGACTATCATGTCACAGATGACCTTTCCTGTGGTCAAGCCTGTAAACTAGCATACCAATCATCAGTATAGGGATGAGGATGACCATGTAGGTGGCTTGTGATGATCAAAAATGCCAGACCAAAACATCATAGGCCCAACATCTCCTCCCTGAACAAATGGGAAAAACCAAGACATTATAACCAGGCTTTGGTCAGTGACATTTATAAAAATAACCCTCACTTATTTCAACATGTATACACTGAATGACATTGCATAAGGAGGTAACGTGTACCACTGTGTTACATCATTGGCCCCAGTACCAAAAAGCAACCAGGGCTCTGTTCTCGTTGGGGGGATGCATATGGGTGACCCTGGGCTGCCCTGGGAAGCGGAGGATTGGGGCTGAGGTTGCCCCATGCCTAGGCCCCAATCCTCCCTTTGCCGCCCTGGAAAAGCCAGCAAAAAGGAAGCCCCAAGAGCCACTGTGCGGCTCTTCTGCACCCCTTCCGGTGCAGTGCATCAAGATGCTACACCAGAAAGATGTTCTGACACCGTGTGCCATGCATAATGGCACATGGCATCAGGATGTCCTCAGGGAGGGGTTGCGGCGGCCAGCATGTGGCTGCCCCTCCCCATCCCTGCCTCAAGGATGCTGCAAAGGGCCTGTCTGCAGAGGCCCTTAGTCACTGACTGGATGTGGAGCTGTGTCTGAGCACTTTCTGGCTGATATTGATTTCCTGGAGAAAAAGGAGCAGCCTTGTGGTGACAGAGACTTTTTCTACTCTGCCACGAGTGCCACTACCAACAACTACTAACAACAACAACCGACAACAACAGAATGAATGGATTCTGCAACATCGTGCTTGCTGGATCTAGACTAATATCCCTCTTTCCTCACCCACCATGAACTATTATCAGTGCACTACTTAGAAATACAAGTGTTTCTTTGAGTTTTCCTTCTGCAGTTCAATGGCTTTTAGAGACATTTCACTGCAATAAAATATGTTTTCATGAAATTTCTCTATTTTTTTTAAATGAAAGATCCTGTCATACTGCTATAATGCTACAGCTTCTTAAAGAACAGCTTTCTTTGAATGCTTCTAAAACAAGTATGAGTTCAATGAAAATTAGTCTTGATTCGTGCATTCTGCAATGGTTTGTAATGAGGTTAAACATATCTAGAGACATAAAGATTTACTATGCTGATTAAAAAAAACAACAATGTGGCAGGTTAGTGACCCTGTATCTGATGCTGTAGACCTATGTAACAGTTCTAAATCACAAGAGAATAATAATGGCGAGTGCTGACTAACATATGTCAACAGATATGGAAAACAAATTGACAGCCAACAGATTGGAAGTGATCAATATACATCCTCATCCACAAAAAGGGAGACACAAGAGACTGCAGCAATTATAGGACCATAACACTGATCTCCCATTCAAACAAAATTATGCTCAAAATTCTTCAACATAGAATCCAACCATACATGGAGGGAGAATCCTAGAGGTCCAAGTGGGGTTCAGGAAAGGAAGAGGCACTAGGGACCACATTGCAAACATATGATGGCTAATGGAGCACACCAGGGAATTCCAAAAGAAAACCTGCATGTGCTTAATAGACTATAGCAAAGCCTTTGACTGCAAAGATCATGAAACGCTATGGAATGCCCTTAAAGACATGGGAGTGCCAACACATCTGATGATTCTGACGAGGAATCTGTACTCAGGACAAGAGGCTACTGTCAGAACAGAACATGAAGAAACAGAATGCTTCCCAATTAGCAAAGAAGGGCCTCTGCAGATGGCGCAAAGTGCCGTCTTGGAGGCACGGAAGGGGAAGGGCAGCCACACGGCAGCCACCTCAACCCCTCCCCGAGGACGTCATCAGGGCATGCACCATCCTCCCAGCACAGCGTCGTCATGCGCTGTGCTGGAAGAGGCGCAGAAGAGCTGCGTGGGGGCTCTTGATGCACCCCTTCTGCTGGCTCTGGAAGGATCGGCATTTTAACACTCCTTCCAGGGCCGGCAGAAGGGAGGATTGGGGCTGAGGTGTGGGGTAGCCTCAGCCTCAATCCTCCACTTCCCAGGGTGGCCCATGGCTGCCATCTACTTCCCCCTGGAGTCAGACAAGGTTGCATACTTTCACCCTATCTGCTCCACTTGTATGCAGAACATATTATAGGAAAAGCAGGTTTGGACACAGAAGAAGGAGGAGTCAAAATAGGAGGAAGGAATATCAACAATCTGAGATATGCGGATGACACCATAGTACTAGCAGAAAACCTCACAGACCTGGAAAACCTACCAAAGAAGATCAAAGAAGAAAGTGCTAAGGCAGGCTTAATGTTGAACATAAAGAAAACAAAAAATAATGACCACCAAGGACCTTCACAAGTTCAACCTAGACAATGAAGAAATAGAAATAGTAAAAGAATCCCCATACCTGGGATCAAACATTGATTGGAATGGGAACTGCAGTCAGGAAATCAGAAGAAGACTAAGAATGGGGTGGGTGTCTATGAAAGAACTAGAAAGATTCTAAAATGCAAAGATATACAACTTAGCCCAAAAGTTAGAATCATACAAGCCATTGTATTCCCTATTACCATGTATGAATGTGAGACCTGGACAGTTAAGAAAGATGATAGGAAGAAAAACACATTCTTTGAGATGTGGTGCTGGAGTAGAGTGCTGGAGTAGAGTGTTCAGTTTTGGACAGCCAAAAAGACAAACAAATGGGTCCTAGAGCAGATCAAACCGGAAAGCTCCCTGGAAGCCAAGATGACCAAATGGAAGCTATAGTACTTCAGACACATCATGAGAAGAAAGACTTATTAGGAAAGATAATAATGCTGGGAAACGTAAATAGAAGTAGGAAGAGAGGAAGGCAACATGCCAGGTGGATGGACTCTATTAAGGAGGTCATGGGTATGGATTTGCAGGATTAAAGCAGAGCAGCGGAGGACAGGGAGTCTAGGAGATGTCTCATCCATAGGGTCACCATGGGTCAAGATCGACTCAAGGGCAGTTAACAACAACAAAAGCATCTTTGAATATACCCCTCCCTCAGAAATACATGGGGAGTGATGTTGACTAGTAACAGAAATTGTCAGATTTGCAGTTTACAATCTTTTTTTTAAAATCCTCCTAGAGAATCATGATGAAGTGATCATCATTTGTGAAAATGTTTTTTAGGGTTTTTTTTCTCTCTACTGATTGCAGAGTTGTTTACTGAAGATATGCCTGCAGCATATTTCCAAAGATATTGTGAAAGTTCAGGAATCATGAAATTGGAACTGCTGGGGCCAGCATATACAAAGCCACACAAATGGGAACTGTATCACCTTTTTTTTGAATGTGACAGTTATGGTGGGAGGGGCAAATAGAAACTATATCATGCTTTCTATTTGCTTTCTACTCAAGGGTTCATGCATGATTAAAATATAGGACCTTACCAAGAGGAAGAAGTTACAATTTTACCATTCATTATATCATGCCACTTTTCCAGATGTTGGGAAAGTTACAAGTCCTAAACCTCTCAAGCCAGCTTCTTCAAGCCAGCACAGCCATTGTCCATGCTAACTGATGGATTCTGGGAGCTGTAATCCCAAAAATATCACTTTTTCCTGTTTTGTTCTCTCTTCTTACATACAGTCATTGAGCGATGTTCTTTGCAAGAGAACCCTCAAACAGCTAATAATAATAATAATAATAATAATAATAATAATAAATTTTATTTATACCCCACCCCTCTGTCAGACAATCGAGGAGGCTTACATCATTAAAACTCAGTACAATGTAAAATACAATCCCAATCCATATACCCTCCCACCCCTTAAAACAGAATTAAACAATGATAGAATTAAAACATAATACTTAAAAACAATTTAAATTATATAAAAGCCTCATTGGCGGTAGAGGACTGGACAGAGACAGCAGGTCAAGTAGGGATAATAGGACTCTGGAGGCCAGGAGATCTAATCAGGAAAGGCCTGCCGGAAAAGATCCATCTTCACAGCTGTTTTAAAGCTGTTTAAGTTGGTGATCTGACGGATCTCGTCCAGCAGGCCATTCCATAGTCTGGGAGCGGTAGCCGAAAAAGTCCTCTGGGAGGTCATCGACAGCCTCGTTTTTATTGGCTGCAACAGATTCCTCCCATAGGATCGGAGTGTGCGGAGAGGATTAGATTGGTGGAGGTGGTCCCGGAGATAGGTTAGACCCAAGCCATTTAGGGCTTTAAAGGTTATAATCAACACCTTATACAAGGCCCGGAAACTAATAGGCAGCCAGTGAAGGGACTTCAGTACCGGTGTTATGTGGTCTCTCCTAGATGCCCCGGAGACCGCTCTGGCTGCCATGTTCTGTACCAACTGGAGTTTCCAAACCAAGTATGAGGGTAGCCCCATGTAGAGCGCATTACAGAAATCCAGGCATGAGGTTACCAGTGTGTGCACAGCAGTCTCAAGGTCCTTTACTTCCAGAAAAGAGCACAGCTGGCGTATCAGCTGAAGCTGATAATAGGCACTCCTGACTGTCGTATTTACCTGATTCATCATCAGGATTGATGAGTCAAGGAGCACCCCCAGGCTGTGAACGCAGTCCTTTACTGAGAGTGTGACCCCATCCAGGACCGGAGGTTGCAACCCAATTCTTGGTTTCGGAGCCGCTACCGTGAGCACCTCCCTTTTATCTGGATTCAGTCTCAATCTGTTTTTCCTCATCCGGCCCATTACTGCCCGGAAGACATTCATTGAGAGAGGAGATGCCATGGGAATTCGAGGCTGACGAATGAGACAGGGAGAAATAGATTTAGGTGTCATCAGTGTACTGATAACACCCAGCTCCATAACTCTGAATAACCTCACCCAGCGGCTTCATATAGATGTTGAATAACATCGGGGACAGAATAGCACCCTGTGGAACACCATAGGTGAGCTCCCTTTTACAGAAGCAGGTGTCCTCAAGCAGCACCCTCTGGGATCTGCCTGAGAGGAAGGAATGGAACCACTGGAGCACAGTGCCTCCAATTCCTAGCACCTTCAGGTGATCCAAGAGGATGTCATGATCTATCATGTCAAAAGCTGCTGAGAGGTCTAAGAGCACCAACAAGGTCACACTACTCCTGTCGATACTCAGACGCAGATCGTCGATCAAGGCAACCATGGCAGTCTCAACCCCAAAGCCTGTCCTGAAGCCAGTTTGAAATGGGTCTAGATAATCGGTTTCATCCAAGAGAGCTGCAAGTATTCCATGAAATTAGGAAATCAGATATTCTGAGAATGCAGAGCTCCTGCATGAGAACAGCTACTTGCATCTTGAGGTTGTCTTATAAACAATAACTTTCAATCACAGAGGTAGGAAAATGGAGATGTATTGCCAGGCCTAAAAGCTTGAACCAATTTCTCTTTCAGCACAGGAAAACCCAATATCAGCCCCATCTAAAATAGAGTTTCCCATACCTGTGCTAGGAGATACAAACTGTTGGAGGAACTCCATAGACTTGAAAGAGTCAGCCCTGGAGTCAGTGACTTGAGAAAAGTTTACAGAAGTTAGTGCTAACATGGCATTTAAGCCCATCAACTTCATCAGTACTGTGTTTTTGAAATGGAAGAAGCATATCTATTTTGAGGCTCAGACTGTTGGGCAGTTTTGAACCCTTTTATTAGAGGGGTTGCAGACTGCCAGAAATAGTGCAAATTGAGTCCACTTTAACTGCCCTGACTCAATGCTAGGGAATCATGGTAACTGTAGTTTATTGTGGCACCAGAGCTCTCTGACAGAGAAGGCTCAATATCTCAGAAAAAAATACAATTCCCATGATTCCCTAGCACTGAGCTAGGGCAGTTAAAGTGGACTCAATTTGCACTATTTCTAGCAGTCTGCAAAGGCCCTTAGTTGTCATATTAAAAATACTTCACCTCTGAGAAGTTTGTTAAACCCACACCCATAAGACAAAATTTGCAAAGCTGAATACACAGGGCTAAGCAAACAACTTTGATGTACCAGACTAAAAGCCTGAAATTATTTGCATGAAGTACAATAAATTACATTAAGTTTAAAGCTCATTAAAATCTTATCCTACCTGTTCTAATCAGGCAAAATAAAAATAAAAACCTCAAGTGTTCCCCAAAGCTAAAAATATCCTTGTGATATTTAAATGAAATGGGTGGTGCATTCTGGCCACATGAAACATCAAAGTAGTCTATTCATGTTATGGGATTAATATTCTTCTCTTTCTGCACAGTTAATCACCTTTCAAATTATGCAGTCACATGAAGGAAGTTACGTTAGGTTTCTCCCCCCCCTTTTTTTTTAAACCAGAGGTAGGGAATTCCCTAGTGCTGACATACATATTTGAAGTAAAAATTGAAATTTTTTAAAGAATATGAAAGATACCAATTTCATGTCTTCCAGGGAAATCTGCATGTAAAACCAATTTGATTATACCTTTGAGGAAAGCTTCAAGGGGAGATAGAGGTATATAGATTAGAGCGAGAGAGAGAGAGAAAGATGTGTTTTTGTGTGCTCTTTAGAGCAAAAAAAAAAAAACCTTTCTTCAGCAGGAACAGATCATCTATAGTTAATACAGAGTTCTGTAAAAGCTTTATTTCCACCATATTTGAATTATTCATCAGAATTTATTCCACAGCTGCCCACATGAAAAAATGACCAAATATCAACAACAAAAATCCTTTGTCACTGTGTTGTCTTCAGGGAAGAAGCAGAGAACCCTCGCAAAGCTAAGCAGCCAGCATCATTTTCCATTAGGAGCAGATTCTGTCATTTGATGAAAGACACCTCCTCTAATGCTTTGTCCATAAATTAAGCATCTTGTTGTTATGGAATTAAAACGGAGGCATATTAGGTGATATGAATTATTCAGAGCAAGCTATCTCCAAAAGGTAAGACCAGAAGAAAAGGATCTACAATCCTATCTTTTCTGTTTTAGACATTTTGCAAGATGTAGTAGTAGTATATTATTTAGTTCATCTTCCAAATCCTCAGCTACTTTGTTAATATGTCCCTGGCTGCACAACAAATTTAATTTTCCATAAGTAATTATCAAATTCTTTATCACAATCCAAGACTGTTTCTCCTCTGGTGAGCTTAAATAAGAGTATACAGGATTATCCTATGGTATTTCCCTATTTCCAGAGACTGGATTACCTACTAAATAATACCTTCCATCCAACCAGTGTCCATCTCAAAAAATTGGAGCAGGGGAGGATGAAAATGGTCAAAATGAATCCTCTGATTACGGGGTATTTTGCAATATTACCCCTTGTCTGTCAGGCCAGTGAGGAATTTTTTCAAAATAGGACATAACTGCCCAGTCACTTTTGGTTCTGAGAAAAAAGTCCCCATGAGCCTAAATTAGAATGGGATGATGGGACAAAATGTCGCCTCCTAGAGAATTCATTCACCCATTTTAGATCTACTTCATCTTGTAATTGGAGTTGGCAGGGCCATGCTCATGTTGTATCAGCGCCTAGAATATGTAATGTGCTGAATGAGGACAAGTAAGCTATAGCCTGAAACAGACAGGCCAAATAATGCTGTTTCTCGCTGCATTCAAGATGTAGTGTATAGATGACGCACGCCCCAAATGTGTCGTGAAAACTGTGCCAATGCTGTGTGTTCAGAAAAGAACCAGGTCAAAAAGGAGCAGAAAAATCCACTCCTTTTTAGCAACCTGGTTCAGGACCATGGTGGCAGCCTGGATTGGGGCTGGGCACATGTAGTCACCACAGTCCCAGCATGAATGGCACTGGTGTGGCCCAACTGCAGTTTTATCAACCTGTCTGTTTCGGGACTTAGGGCCATTGCAGACTGCCAGAAATAGTGCAAATTGAGTCCACTTTAACTGGCCTGACTCAGTGCTAGGGAATCATGGGAACTGTAGTTTATTGTGGCACCAGAGCTCTCCGACAGAGAAGGCCAATGATTCCCTAGCACTGAGCCAGGGCAGTTAAAGTGGACTCAATTTGCACTATTTATAGCAGTCTGCAAAGGCCCTAAATCTGAATCCCAATAAGACAGACCCTTTGTAGATTGGTAGTTTTCAAACTTGGGATTTGTGTCAGTTGCCTACCCTTGATGGGATTGCACTCAGCCTGGAGAAACAGAAATATAGCTTGGGAGAACTCTTAGATTCTCCATTGTCACTGGAGATCCAGGTGGATTCTTTGGGGCCACCTACCACTGGTCCTTCATCAACAGCCTTTTCTGGACAGGTATAACCTAGGTACAGTAGTTCATGCAGCTGTAACTACCTGATTAGACTTCTGCAAGGCATTCTTCACAGGGCTACCTTTCAAGACAACCTGGAAACTGCAGATAGAGCAAAACACAGCAGCTAGACTGCTGACTGGAACATCATATACAAACTATATAACACTTGTTTTAATGTAATTCTGCAAGCTGCTTCTAGTTAGACTTCTAGTGTTTTTTAAAGCACTAAATGGCCTGGAACTTCTATATACACCTGTCTGAGGTTTAAGATCTGCTATAGGTGCCCTCCTTTGTGTCCCATCCATCACAGCAATACGTGTAAGAGGATTCAAAGATATAGCCATGCTAGTCTGTAGAATCAGCAGGTAGATCATGTAGCATCATTGAGACTAACTGAAATAAAGAAGGTGGCAGCATGAGTTTTTGTAGACTTCAGCCTACTTCCTCTACTATAGTGGAGTGCAAACTAGGGACAGACATATATATGCCATTGGTATGTGAGAATGTAAATTCAAATTCAAAATCCTTTGTGTATGGAAATGAAGTAGCAAGTCCAGTTGTAACAATGGTCGTTAATGAACAAAGACACTGGGAACTGGCCAACGTGTATGGAAATGAAGAGGCAAGACCAGTTTGGCTTTGGAAACTAACCTGTAGGTGAAGAAAATAGATAAGTGTAGGACTCACACACAAACCCCTGAGGATGGGGTCAGATAGTTTTGAAATGTATGTAGTGAGTCAGTAAGCCATTGTCCCTGTTCAATCCATTCCAGTTCTGCTGTTTCTCTTTCCAATCTACCTTCTACCTTTGTAGCTGTTTTGTTCAGGGACCGCTGTTCTGAGGTCTGAGATGGAATGCCCAGGGAGATTGAAATGTTCTGCCACGAGTTTTTGTGTATTCCCATTCCTAATGTCTGATTTATGATCATTTATCTTCTGGCATAGGAACTGGCCTGTTTGCTCTTCTATATGTGACTGTGTGCATTGGATCTCTATCCTTATCTCCCCTTTTTTTCCCTGGCTTTGTCTGTCTGCCTATCATAGTGGTGTCCATTCGTTTTTTTGCTTCTCTGGCCCAAGATACTGTGAGGCTGCTAACACGAGCACCACTTACTTTTCTTGATGTGGCACCACCATGGGCCCTTTTCATCCCACCGCTGCCACCAATTTATGTGAAGAGTCCCTCCTTCACCTAACTTTTTTTCCTCAGTTGGCAGCCCTATGGGTATTGTGATCCCATTGCCGCCTCAATATGTGGTGTATCAGACCACTTTTATGTATATCTATGGGTTTACTCCCCAATCTTGGTTTCTTTATTTCTTAGTAGTGTGGATAATAATTCCAGGTTTTAACAAGCTTGTAAGTAAACAATAAAACTTTATTTGAATAATTGTTAACAATGTTTCATTTGTTACGATGTTGCATACACTTGTTCTTGTTATACTTTGTTACATACTGTTTAACTCTAAAGAACAAAGAACAGTTACTAGTCTTTAGGACTCTCACACCATCCTTATTTACTGTGGTCTTTCTAACTTTATTTCTACACTAGCCCTCAGGCTAACTGAATCTTCCTCACTTGGAGTTCTGTCCTAGAGCTAAGTCCCTCCCTTCTGAACGTTCGTCCTCACAATCCCTTTCTTCAGAACTGTTGCCCATCCAGACCCAGTCTGACTTCAACTGTCAGTAGTGGTCTTATTTAACACCTTCAGCCTACTGTTTGATTGGCTGCCACCAGCTCGCATTCTATTGGCTGTTGCTAAGGCATCTTCTATTCTGCCTGCTCTCCACAGCTGCATGTATGTACTTCATAAAAGCATCACATTCTGCAGTATCAAGGGTCATGCATGCTGGACCCAGGTAGGTTTTGGCTGACTCTTAATAATAATAAATTTAATAATAATAATAATAATAAATTTTATTTTATACCACCCTCTGGCAAACCAATCCGGGTGGTTTGCAACATTAAAAACATACAACATAAACAATATATTTCCCTCCCCCCTTAAAAAGTTATTAAACTATATATCAATTAAAATCACAATAACAAATTAAAAACAGAAAATAATACCAACAATTTAAACCCCCTGTAACTACAGTTGTAAAAGGGGAGCTATGGAGACACAGCTAAGGAGGAGGGGGGGAGATCCCGAAGCCAGGAAATTTTAGTCTGGGAAGGCCTGCCAGAAGAGATCTGTCTTGACAGCCTTTTTGAAGCTGTCCAAAGATGTTAGTTGACAGATCTCGTCCAGCAGGCCATTCCAGAGTCTGGAGCGACAACAGAAAAAGTCCTCTGGGAGGTCGCCGCAAGCCTAGATTTTTGAGGCTTCAGCAAGTTCCTCCCAGAGGACCGAAGAGCATGGGGAGGATTGTACGGGAGGAGGCGGTCTCTGAGATAGCTTGGACCCAAGCCATTTGGGGCTTTAAAGGTAATAACCAACACCTTGTACTGGGCCCGGAACCCAATCAGCAGCCAGTGGAGGGACCTCAAAACCAGAGTGATGTGGTCCCTCCTGGATGTTCCCGACACAAGCCTAGCTGCCATGTTTTGAACCAGCTGTAGTTTCCAAACCAAGCACAAGGGTAGCCCCATGTAGAGCACATTACAGAAGTCTAGGCATGAGGTTACCAGCGCATGCACAACAGTCTTGAGATCCCTTACTTCCAGAAAAGCGCGCAGCTGGCGTATCAGCCGAAGCTGATAACAGGCTCTCCTGACTGTCGCATTTACCTGATTCACCATCAGGAGCGATAAGTCAAGGAGCACCCCCAGACTGCGAACACAGTCACTGGAGGAGAGTGTGACCCCATCCAGGACTGGAGGTTGCAACCCAATTCTTGGTTTCGGGGCCGCTACCGTGAGCACCTCCGTCTTGTCTGGATTCAGTTTCAATCTGTTTTCCTCATCCAGCCCATTACCGCCTGAAGACATTCATTGAGAGAGGAGACGCCACTGGAATTCGAGGCCGATGAACGAGACACAGAGAAATAGATTTGGGTGTCATCAGCGTACTGATAACACCCAGCACCATAACTCCATATGATCTCACCCAGCGGCTTCATATAGATGTTAAACAACATCAGGGACAAAAAAGCTCCCTGTGGGATCCCACAATTGAGCTCCCTCTTACTGGAGCTACTGTCCCCGAGCAGCACCCTCTGGGACCTACCCAAGAAGAAGTACCAGAACCACTGCAATGCAGTGCCCCCGATACCTAACCCACTCAGACGTTCCAAGAGAATGCCGTGATCTATCGTATCAAAAGCCACTGAGAGGTCTAAGAGCACCAACAGAGTCACACTACCCCTGTCGATGCTCAGACGCAGATCGTCGGTCAAGGCAACCATGGCCGTCTCAACCCCAAAGCCTGTCCTGAAGCCGGTTTGAAATGGGTCTAAATGGATCTAGAAATGGGTCTTGAAGCCCTTGGTAAACTTCTTTAATGAAGTTGTATCCTCTAAGTCTGCTTCTCCATTTTGGTTCTCTGAGATTATCCCAGATGGAATGCCTAGCATTTTTTTACATGCCACATAAGTATTGGGAGCCTCCTCTGGAATTTGATACATGGCTCTCATTATGGTGCCTGACCACAAGAGTTCTACCATTTTCTTCATCCACCCAAACATATCACAGGTCAGATCATGATTGGACACTGTTGCTTCAAATGGACCTGAGTATGCAGGGCCTAAACATAGTCTAGCCACTTGAGTTAGCTCTGGACCCTTTGTGCTGGGGTATGCATGAAACATGGAGGTCATCCATTTAATTCCTGTTTTTGGACTGAGAGGCCCTAGCTGGTCTGCTACCAGTTTCATCTTCGACAAAGTCCATGGGGTAGTCTCAGTTATTGTCTTGTGTATGGCCCCCCATTTTCCAATTTCCTGAACTTCCTTTATTTTCCTGGTCCTTACTGGTTCTACCGAGACTTCTTGAGGGGTCTGTTCTTCCATGGAAGAGACTGAAATTAAAAGGTTAGGGGACACTCTTTTTATTTCTTCCCATTGGGGATTAAACTTGTAGAGTGCTTTGGCATCCTCCAGTAGGGATTCATGAAAAGTCATAATTTGAGCTGCTGGTTCTAAAAGCTCAGGTTCCTACTAGAGCACTGCAAGTGTGCAACTTATTCTGTAACTCTCAGATGATATGCTCACATGCAGTGTGATTGGCTTTCACTACTTCTGTGTTGGTCTTAGCAAGAATAAAATTGGCAACATGTTTTGCCTGTTCTAGTTTGGCTGTTAAATCTTCTGTTTGTGTAGAGAGACATTTTCTCTTTCTGCCTTTTCTGCTCTCTTGATAGCTTCGTTGGTGTTGCGTACTATCAATGCATTCTCTGCCACCTTTTCTCTAAGCTGTGCAACCATGTCTCCTATTTGTCTCTTTAAGGTTTCTGAATCCTCTTTTAATCTCTGATATTCTTGGGTGGCTTCATGTGCAAACATCCAAAGTCCCCAGGCAGCCCACCTGTCATTTTCTGCCTGGGATGCTCCTTTGCCTAACCTATTCTTCTCTGTTTTAGCATTATAAACTTCTAACAATGCTGCAAAAGGGTCTTCTGTTAGGAAGCCAATGGCTTTCCAGGGATTAGGTCCCTTTTTCAAAATCCATTTTTCTAAATGGTCTTGTGGCTGCTCTTCCTTAGCCAACCTTGCTGCTGCAGTGGACATCTTTTCCATTGTTTCTTTTGTGTTGCCTAACCTGTACACCAAGTTTAGAGGGGAAAGGGGGGGGGGGACTGAACTGAGAGAGGGTCCAGTTGCCTAGACTGGTCAACAACCACTGGTTGTTTTGATCAAGCATACAAAGACAAATGTTCACTCACACATCCTCACAAGAACTCAGGAATAAAGCAAGTTAGCATGGAATAGGCACAAGGCTTTTCTAATGGTGATATTAACTGTATGAAGTGCTCCAGGTGGACTGATGTATAGTTGTATAGCATTCAAACCCAGACATCCCAAATGTCTGTCTTGCATTCCTTTCCCAGTGATCTCATTGGGCTATGCTGAATCTGCCTGCACACATATTTATTTCTGATGGAAGCTGTAAAGTTAATTATGTAAATTAAATATAATGCTTATGTGACTCAACAACTTTTTATTTCCTCATTATAGTCAGACCATCCAAATCACTTTGTTGTTTGGCTATGTGCCTGCCTGTCACAGATGCACAAAGGATGACCTTGGTCATTCTTTGGCTCCACAGGAAAAACTCTTGATTCAGTGTGTTCTTCTGAAACAGCCCTTCTTTTTGCTGCCCCTTTGAGATAGGTGAAATTTTTGCTGTTATTACCTTTCATCCTCTAGTTTTATTTTTGTTTGAGTAACAATTCAGTAATCACTTATCTGACAGTAAGTAACCTTTGTTATAATCAATGTAATTTATTTCAGAGTACACCTGTATCATCACTTTGATTTTCCAAGCAAAGGATCCACACTGAGGATGGAAAGAATTTCTTTAAAAATAATAATAATAAACAATAGATGGAAAGGGGGGTTCCTGAGTTTTGGGAAACCTGACAGAGTATCCTGGATAGATGAAAATCTTCATAATTATGTGACTTATTCTGTGTGAAAAATACATGTGGGGTTTTTGTACGGAAACAAGTTTTTTGTTGTAGAACTGAGCCTTAGTTTGCAGTACAACAGCTTGTTGCATGGAACTAAGTGTGTTTTTGTACCTGGATCTCCAGTTCCAGCTGTCCAATGACAATTAAGACTTGCTGTAGTATAAACTGAAAACAATTGCTGGGGTTGCAGGTGACCCATTGCTGTGAGGACAGTGAATCCACTTTCAGGTTATGGTCATACCTCCTGGGTTATATGAAAGTGATCCAGATGCTGCACATTGTTCCTGAAATGGATTTAACATGAGGAAAACTGTAAAATTCTTATATGGAACTGCTACAGTATAAAACTGAGAGTGGATTTACTGCTACCATAGAACCACCAGCCATTCCTGCCATTTGTGGATGAAATTTTTAGGAACAGATTAGTACAACTATAAGAGTCACAAGAGTTTACAAAATTTACATTTTGGATTAGAACTCTCAGAATGCTCATGGACATTCTGGCTGAACAATTCTGGGAGGTGTCCTCTGAAATGTAACTGTCTGAAGTTCTGATGTTTACACAGTAGATCACTACCAAGTTCTACATGTTCTATTTAACAAAGGTAGATGACCTTCTAAGTGGTTTAGAAAATATTTCTGGGCCACATCTATAGATGGAAATTTCTCCTTTATAAAGGGTAGCTGAGCAAAGATTAATGTTATAGTTTATAAAGAACATTGCCTCCTGTTCTGAATAATCAAGAACTCATGGTTGTCTTAAATCATTGCCATTTAAAAGGTGAAAAGCATGTCTGTTATTTGTCCTCATTGGCATAATGTTTCATCACATTTTTTTTCATCCTTTGGCTCATGATCTAAAGTGCTATTACTGAGAGTGAACTGAAAGAGCATGTCAGAAACCAAAAGTGTGTGTGTCCTTTAGAAGCAATGTATTCCATCAGTTTGGAATAGGGGACCCACTTCCAAATGCATCACATAAATTGGGATCACTGACAATGATTTCCTCATTTTTCATGCCAAACCTCTCTCACTTGTGGTGAAAGTGGTGAATAATGAGAATGTTAATTGGCCTTTGGTGGCAGCTTTTATATTTCACATGCATGCATTAGCACCAGTCTAATCCTACCTAATTAGGACCAATTTGTTCAACACAGCAGACAAAGAATAGAAATACATTGTAATCATTTTTGTACTAGTTATTCACTTTCTTGGCTATGTCTTAAATGGTGTAAGGCAGCTTCATGTGTTCCTAAAGGATTCCAGTGTTACTCAGCTTGCTCTGACAACATTGCACCCCACATTTAGGGCCAATGCAGATGGCCCATAAGAGGCAGCTCTGGGCCACCCCTGGGAAATGGTAGATAGGGGCCGTGACAACCACACACCACAGCCCCAATCTTCCTTTTTGCCGCCCCCCCAAAAGCAGACAAATGCTGCTCCTTTTGGGGGTAGCAAAAAGCCACCCTTTGAGCCACCATCATGGCTCTTTTGCACCCCTTTGGCACAGGGTGTATACACACTGTGCCAAGAGGGCGCCGGGATGCTGCACTTCATACAGACAGGTGTGTGACATTGGGGTGAAGTCAGGGTGGCTGACATGTGGTTGCCTCACCCCAACTCCACCCCCAGGCTGACCTAAAGTGCTGGGGGTGCTGCATTTCCCCTTAGTGAAGAAAAGTGTTTGATAGATCCACTATGTCAGAGCTTACAAAAGTTACTTTAATATATTACCTAGTAGATATTTTTGTTGTTAACTGCCTTCGTGTCAGTCTCAACCGATGATGACCCTATGGATGAAACAACTCCACTCCACTCCACCCCACCCCGGTCCTCTACTGTTCTGCCCAGCTCCAGCAAACTCATATTCGTGGTCTCTTTAATAAAGTCCATCCATCTAGCATGTGGACTTCCTCTCTTTCTACTTCCCTCTACCTTTCCTAACATTATTGTCTTTCCCAATGATTCATGCCTTTTTATGATGTGTCCAAAGTACACTGGTCTAAGTCTTGTCATCTTGGCTTCTAGGGTTATTTCTGGCTTGATCTGTTCTGGGAACCATTTGTTTGTCCTTTTGGCTATACATGGAATACTCAGCACTCTTCTCCAGCACCGCATCTCAAATTAGTTGATTTTCCTCCTTTCTTCTTTCTTAACTGTCCAGCTCTCACATCTATACATGGTAATTGAGAATACAATGGCTTATATGATTCTAACTTTTGTGCTGAGTTATATATCTTTGCATCTGAGTTTAGGATCTTTTCTAGTCCTTTCATAGCCACCCTCCCCATTCTTAATCTTCTCCTGATTTCCTGGCTGCAGTCCCCATTCCAATCAATGTTTGATCCCAGATATGAGAATTCTTTTACTATTTCTATTTCCTCATTGTCTAATTTGAATGTGTGTAAGTTCTCTGTGGTTATTATTTTTGTTTTCTTTATTTTCAACAGTAAGCCTGCCTTTGCACTTTCTTCTTTGATCTTCCTTAGTAGTTGTTCTAGGTCTGTGAGGTTTTCTGCTAGTATTATGGTATTGTCAGCATATCTCAGATTGTTGATACTTTATATGGATTATATACTTTATATCGGGGTAGGCAACCTTTCCCCTTTAAGGGCCGAGGGACTTCAGCTCCCAGAAGCCTCAGCCATGTTGGCCAATAGTCCCATGTTGGCCAATAGCTCCTGGGATTCTGGGAGCTGAAGTCCCTTGGCCCTTAAAGGGGAAAGGTTGCCTACCCCTGCTTTATATATTATCCTTGAGGATTCATGGAGTATTCTATAAAAGCTTTGCTGATCCATAAAGCTTTAGACAACTCATTAAGATATTTATTCCTCCACATCCTAGCACTAGCATGACATACTCTTACTTGTGGTTTGTTGGTTTTTTTGCTTGCTAAAGAGAAATGCCACAGTAACAGAGGCAGCAGAAACTGGCAGGGTAACCAAGCAAATGACTCCAAACTAGTTGGCCATCCATATTGGCAGGCATTTGTCCCACCCTACCCCACCCCACCCCACCCCACCCCCTTGGATACAAAATACTGTGTGATCTCATGTCCATATAAGTCTATGCACGGTGACATGCTCACATCCATGCTGGTGCAGCTTGGTTCACAGACTGCCATTGATACCCTTAAAATACATATTAGATACCAAAGAACAGCACACTCAATTGCATATCACTTCATCCTGGTCAGCCAAGGCTGGTACAGAGATAGCAGAGAGAGGTACTGAACTTCCTTCAGGAGGTAGTTTCAAGGCCTAGGATCAACCACTGTGTAGTCTCTCTTGTCTCTCACCAGATGAGCCTGGGAATGTGGTGGAATAGAGAGAAAACCCTCCCCTAAAGACTGTAAGACTCAAGCAGCCTCATGTAGTCTGGGCTTAATCTATATAGGGTTTTAATGGTCAAAACCAGCACTTTGGATGGTGCCCAGAAACATGACTATTATTAAAATTGATCATAGGTACACTAAAAACTTGCCTCTAAGAGTCTGATTATTTGCTCTTTGAGTAAGTTCAATTGACTTTGACTGGCAGCAGCTTTTCAAGTTTTTCACACAGAAATTTTTCCCTGCTGAGAATTATTGAGAATTGACTCTTGCATCTTCTGCATGGAAAGCATGTGCTCTTCCACTGAGTTATGGCACTGTTCCTCAATTTGTGGATTTCCTACAAGTTTTAAAGCTTCCCAACTGCTAAATTTGTAATCTATTTTAATATTCTTCACTTCTCATGTACCCTGGAAAATGCTAATATAATCCATGATCTCTTAGTAACTAAGCTTTAATAGACAATGGTGGCCACCAAAAATCTCTAAAGCCAAAGGGAAGCAGAATAGAATTTACAGGGCTCCAAAAGCAGACAGGTTGTCAGTATCATGGCCCGCCCCATGCCCAAAAGAAACAGAATAAATTATTCAAAATAAGTGAACAGATGTAAATAGACTTGCTTTACATAACTGTTACAGGTTGCTGGTATTTTATAAGCACCAACCTGTCACAGTATTTTTTCAAAAAAGGTTAATCAGCAGGATAAGCCTAAATTTAATCCTACCATTTGAATTTGTGTTATGAATCTGATGAGGTCCATTTCTTGGTTAAAATGAATATATACTGTCTTCTAACTGTGAGTGCCATAATAGGGGCTGTTATTATAATCCTCCAAGCTCATACCTGCCTTGAAGATTAAAGAAAAAAAGTTACTGCAGGGGCCAGTCACAAACTGAGATAGTGAAAGGCATAAAATGTAAGAACTTGTGCCTTTAGGCACCTTTCATCAGAGGAAGATTGTCATCAGAACAATTTAGTCATCGTACTCAACATAAATGATTTTCAGCACTTGGCTTGATGTCTGTGGGGTCCCAGAGACACTTGCAACATAGTATTGCTAATGAGGCACTCATTGCATTTCTTCTTCTTCTTCTTCTTCTTCTTCTTCTTCTTCTTCTTCTTCTTCTTCTTCTTCTTCTTCTTTCTGTTACAGCTTTGTACTGTGGGTGATCTGTTTCCACAGCTTTTCCTTGCAGAATAACAAAAGAAATGTTAATGGGACCAATTAAGGAGTTTGAATAACATTTAAATGTCTTTATCTTCCAGGTCAGCAAGACACTCACTGGTGACAGTTTAAGCTGAAATAATCCTTCAAACCATTCTTTTGAAAGCAAATCAACCTCAGTCAGGAAGCACTTCCAGAATTTCTAAAGTCGAAGAGCCATTGAGATTATAATGGTATCTCTCAGCTTATGCGACCTGTTCCATCCAGACAAGAAAACTGGTCCTCAAGGAGCTGGTACGATGAGTCACCAAGTGGAACTATTTGGCTACTAACCATTGAGCAGCTATAACCTGAATGTCCCTGCCTCTTCCTGGGGCTGCTGGAATACATATAGGCGCTGACTTTTCCTCTTCCTTCTGAAGAAATTGAATAGGTCAACAGGGCAGGTTCTACATCACTGTAGCTGAGTTTTGGCTGATGCTCCTGAGATCAGAGAGGGGATGGGGACATCCAGAACTAGGCTATGGGCACTGAGAAGGACCAACCAGTATTGGACCTCTCTTGGATGGTGTGTTTCAAAGGAAGCAACCTCTAGCTGTTCTCCATGAGGCACTGGACTTTTGGCACATGTGTGACCCAAAGTCCACACGAAAAAGATTTGTGCCAGGAACAAACGCCACAGAAAGCTCTACTGTACAGTTCATGCAAGTTGGAGAAATCCTTCTCCCACACAGAAGCTGCAAACATGACAACTGCTGAGTTCTCTTTAAGAGGCTTTTAATCTTTGTTGCAAAATACACAGGTACTTATACCGACTGACATAATGTTCTGCTATACACCACACACATGGAGCATTAGAACTCCTCCCTTATATACACAATCTCTAACAGAGATTTTAGTCCAACCGCAAACTGGTGTGTTACACTGTTTCTTGTCTCACATCTTCCATGACTGTAAAGTATTGAAGCTTGATGACCTCATGTCCTGACTTTATATCATCATCTTCCTGTGACTCAGTGCACTTCAATATGCCTACTCATCATGGCTTCCTGTTGAACTCAGGTTACCTTGCACCCTTGTTCCAGCATCTAGGACATTTTCCTTCTGGATGCCATCCATTCTGCCATGGACTCCTCAAAGTTAACATTTGTACTAAAGACCTTTTGTCCTTCTTTTTCAAATGGGCCATAATTTTGGGCCATAATTTTGGCTGAGTGCTGGGTCTAATTCAGGGACAGGCAACCTTTTTGAGACCTGGGCCGGTCTCCTGTCACCCAGGTCTCGGCTGGGCCAAGGGGGGGGGAAATGGTGGCATGTGCACTCACGCGCGCACGCACACCCTCCTCCGCCACGCACGACCCCCCCGCGCACGCAGCCACCGCGGCTGCTACCACAGCCGCGGCCATAGCGTGCGGCCACAGCAGCCACAGCGCATGCTGCGGCCACCATTTTGGAAGTCAAAATGGTGGTCACAACACGTTTGCACATGTGCAAGAGTACTGCGCATGCGCAAATGTGTCACGGCCGCAATTTTGACTTCCAAAATGGCGGCCGCAGCAAGTGCAGCTGAAAGCGTGCCCCAGCAGCAGCGCGTGGTGGTGGCGGCGGTGTGCGGCAGTGGCAGCCTACGGCCTGGGCTGGTAAGTCCAGGGCCCGGGGCCTTAACCGGCCTCCGGGCCGTAGGTTGCCAGTCCCTGGTCTAATTACTCTGAAAAATCAATACAGTTTGAAATTGCTTTAACTGGCATGGATCAATGCTATTTAATTCTGGGATTTGTAGTTTGTTATGGCACCAGAGCTCTTACAGAGAAGGCTAAACATCTCACAAAAATACAAATCCAGAATTCCATAGCATTGAGCCATGGCAGTTAAAGCAGTGTCAAACTGTATTATTTCTGCAGTGCAGATTAGACCCAAGTGAGTCATATCAGATTATTCTCTTCCATGACCACATGGAGAATTATCTAGCAAAGGTGAGGAGAACTTTGAGTCCTCTTTGGGTCCCATATTAGATGGACTTTCCCAGATGGTGCTTAATTCAAACATCTGGCTTTCCTCTTCCTCAATTTTTCTGTTGAAAAGAAAGGGGAGTGAAGTTGGGTGCACTCTGCTGATCCTGAGTGCACACAACTTATGTGAACAAGTTGAGTTCCAAGATCAGGACTCATCGGATACCAAATGACCACTCAAGTGCATTATGCTTCTCTTTGACTTCCATCATGAAGAAAAAAATAGAAGTGTGAACCTGGATGTTATACACACACTGACTGAATCTTCAGCTGACTGAATTCTGAGTTCAAATGAGTGTGCTTCTTCTTCTTTCATGGAGGGAAGGCAAAGGGGAAGTAAAGTGGGATCTCTGGTTAACTCCATCCTTCACAGACTGTAGGTGCTGGGAAGGCTACCAAGACAACCTCTGTAAATTCAGCTTGGCCAACCAGCTGGAAGTTCCTATTCTGCAGTTTAGAATAGTCCTGACAGATACATACTTAGGGCTGATACAGACAGCCCATTTGGGGCGGCGGATCGGAGCGGCAGCAACCACACACCATGGCCCCGATCCTCCTTTTTGCCACCCCAAAAAGAGCAGCAAAATGCCACTCCTTTCTGGGGATGCAAAAGAACACCCTTTCAGCCAGCACTGCAGCTTTTTTGTACCCTTTTGGCACAGCATGTATGCATGCTGCACCAGGAGGGCATCCTGATGGTGCATGCCATGCAGCTGGGTGTGTGGTGTCAGGACACCATTGGGATGGAGTCAGAGCAGCTGGCATGTGGCTGCCTCACCCCAACTACACCCCCAGGCCAGCCCTTTGTGCCGGTCTGCATCAGCCCATAGTCTACCAAATTTTTAGGCCAGCCACAGTGCTTCCATATTGTACTGTTTCTTCTAGAGCAGATGGAATATTGACCTTCTTAATTATCAAAGCAATAGGCTCCAAGGGGACTGAAATGCTACATTGATAGGAGACACTTGCCATTTGCATTAAACATGTCATGACCTGGGTTTGGACTCCCAACAATTTAAAGATGACATCAGAAATCTAAAGAGAAGAAAGATTGACATAGGGAAGTTTTTCAACACTATGAACCCACTCTATGAACCTGTGGACTGTTACAAGCTCAGAAACTGGTCTTGCAACTGTCTCCACAGCCTAAGTTGCTCTTGTCCTGTTCCTGAAACACTGTTTCCAAACCCATGTCATGCCCTGCCTCTAGGACCACAGTGCAGACTCTGACACAGACAGTGACACAGAGAGACAGAGCATGAGAGAGATATGCCACTGCCTGGGAGATGGTGAGATTCCCCAGCAGCCACAGCCCTCTGTTGTGGTTACAAATACAGATCGAGGCACAGACTTGGAAGTACCTACCCCAGCAGAATATTGCCAAGAGAAATAGGGGTGGAGATGCTTCAGGCATTTATATCTAAAATGCTCAGCAATTAAACAGCACCTAAAGGAGTCTGCCAGACCATAAATAGCCCACCACCGCCCTTAGGAGGTTCTTGCTGACAATTGACTTTCTTGGTGGAAGCAACCTTTTTTCATTGTGTTCCATGCTGTTCATTATGCCTAATAGCCCTCAATGTTGTTCTGTTTATTGACTATGCTCTTGAATCTCCCTTTGGACTGTTGCCTGAATTTATCGCCGGACTGTGTATGACTTGGACTGAACTGACTTCGCTGCTTCAACCTTCTTGCTGGTGAACCACACTTCTCTTCAGGCTCCATCCCTTCCTGCATTCCCTTTCTGAGGGTCTGGTCTTGGGATGAGACCAAAATAAGACAACCCATAGCAGTGCTACAATTCCACCCACCCGCCCCCCCTCCCAACCCCTGCCAAAAAATATACCACCACTGCATGTGCCAGAAAGAATGTGCAAGCACCTTTAAACTACAGCATGGTCAGGTTTTGGACTCATCTGTAAAAGTGCCTCCTCACTTCATTTTGGGGTGAGATGTCCCCTCCCACTGCTTAATCCACAAGATGCCACTGAATTATACAAAACTTCACAGTGAGGAAGAGGACATAGTCCCATTACCACCACTGAAAGAAGTTCCACCAAAGTGTCCCAGTTCTCTGTTAGAGAAGCATAAAACTTGATCTGCTTGGATGCATAGATCAATCCTTCACTTTATCCAGCTCCATTTGTTCTTTGAAGTCTGTCTGAATTCCAACTGTGGTGTTCTGCCTTGCCAATGAAATATACCTGCAACAGGAGGAAAAACACAGATGGCAAGTTTGATCTGTAGTGATGGCCTTTCTCATTTAAAACTCTGGAAAATGAAGAAAGGATAATTACATTTTATCAATGAATGACACTCCTTCAACTGCCAATAACTTATAAAGATTTTTTAAAAAAGAATTTTGGGCCAAACTTTTTGTCTCCCTTCCTCTCCCAAATTATTTGCACTGCAGAATAAATTAAACTGAATATTATCCTGTTTCAAACAATGTCACTTACTTTAAAAATAATTCATGCAGCATATTTCACACTTATAAAACTCTATGTTGGAAAGGGAAGGATTCTACAATATATAGCTATATTTTAATAGAGTTATTCATCTGAATGGTGGTGTGAAACCACATAAAAATAGGGCTACATTTCTGCAATTTTCTCTTGCTAGAGTTCATAAATCCAACTGTTGCAAGAAATGATAGAAGAGAGATGACAAAAGCAGTACAGTCTTGTGAAACTGTATATAATTCCATTTTACTTTTCTATATATAATGATTTCTATTCAGATACATATGCTTAGATCTATATGAAAGGATTATGGTTTTTGCTGTTTTATTTTCATTTCATTGCCTAATCCTTTCTAATTTTGTTGTTAACTGCTCTCAAGTCGATTTCGACCCATGGCGACCCTATGGATGAGACATCTCCAAGACCCCGTGTCCTCCACTGCTCTGCTCAACTCCTACAAACATATGCTTCTGATCTCTTTAATAGGGCTCGCATGTGGCCTTCCTCTCTTTCTCCTTCCCTCTACTTTTCCTAGAATTATTGTTTTTTTTTTCCAATGATTCATGCCTTCTCATGATGCGTCCAAAATACAACAACCTGAATTTTGTCCTCTTGGCTTCTAGGGATATTTCTGGCTTGATTCTGGTTAGGACCCATTTGTTTGTCCTTTTGGCTGTCCATGAATCTTCAGCACTCTTCCCCAGCACCACATTATTTCAAATGAATTGATTTTCTTCCTATCATCTTTCTTAACTGTCCAGCTCTCACATCCATACATGGTAATAGGGAATACAGTGGCTTGTATGATTCTAACTTTTGTGCTCAGTTGTATGTCTTTGCATTTTAGGATTTTTTCTAGTTCTTTCATAGCTGCTCTTCCCGTTCTTGATCTTCTTCTGATTTCCTGGCTGCAGTCCCCATTTCTATCAATGTTTGATTCTAGGTATGAGAATTCTTTTACTATTTCTATTTCTTCACTGTCTAATTCAAATTCGTGTAGGTTCTCTGTGGTCATTATTTTTGTTTTCTTTATGTTCAAAAATAGGCTTCCCTTTGCACTGTCTTCCCTGATCTTTGGGCCTCTACAGACTGGCCCAAAGAGCCAGCGTGGAGGCAGAGATGGGGAAGGGCAGGCACACACCAGCCCTCTCAACCCCATGCCAAGGACGTCCTGATGCTGCACGCAGTTACGCATGGCATGCGGCATCAGGACATCCTTTTGGTGCAGCGTTTTGACACATTGCACTGGAAGGGGCGCTAAAGAGCTGTGCGCCGACTCTTAGGGTGGCCTTTTGCTGCCCATAAAAGGAGTGGCATTTTGCCGCTCTTTTCCAGGTGGCAAAAGGGAGGTTTGGGGCCGTGCAGTGCGGCAGCCTCGAAATGCCACTTCCTGGGGTGGCTCTCCGCCACCCCTTTGGCTCCATCTGCAGAGGACCTTTCTTAGCAGTTCCAGGTCTGTGAGGTTCTCTGCTAGTATAATGGTGTCATCTGTGTATCTCAGATTGTTGATATTCCTTCCTCCTATTTTCACTCCTCCTTCTTCTGTGTCCAAGTCTGCTTTCCTTACAATATGTTCTGCATATAAGTTGAACAAGTAGGGTGATAAGATGCAGTCTTGTCTGACTCCTTTGCCAATTGGGAACCATTCTGTTTCTCCATGTTCTGTTCTGACAGTAACCTCTTGTCCTGAGTACAGATTCCTTATCAGGACTATCAGGTGCGCTGACACTCCCATGTCTTTAAGGGGGTTCCATAGCCTTTCATGATCTATGCCAGGGGTAGGCAACCTTTCCCCTTTAAGGGCCAAGGGACTTCAGCTCCCAGAATCCCAGGAGCTCTTTGCCAACATGGGATTATTGGCCAACATGGCTGAGGCTTCTGGGAGATGAAGTCCCTCGGCCCTTAAAGGGGAAAGGTTGCCTACCCCTGATCTATGCAGTCAAAGGCTTTACTGTAGTGCAGGGGTAGGCAACCTTTCCCCTTTAAAGGCCAAGGGATTTCAGCTCCCAAAAGCCTCAGCCATGTTGGCCAATAGTCCCATGTTGTCCAATAGTTCCTGGGATTCTGGGAGCTGAAGTCCCTCGGCCCTTAAAGGGGAAAGGTTGCCTACCCCTGCTGTAGTGTATAAAGCACATGCTGATTTTCTTTTGAAATTCTCTGTGTGCTCCATTAGCCATCGTATGTTTACAATGTGGTCCCTTGTGCCTCTTCCTTTCCTGAATCCTGCTTGGACCTCTGGTATTTCTCTCTCCGTGTATGATTGGAGTCTATTTTAAGCATAATTTTCCTTACATGGGGTATTAGTGCTACGGTCCTATAGTTGCTGCAATCTTTTGTGTCTCCTTTTTTGTGCATGGAGATGTATATTGATAGTTTCCAGTCTGTTAATCATTGTTTTGTTTTCCATATCTGTTGACATATGTTAGTTAGGACTATGGTTGACTCTGTCAATGTGGATTACAGCAGCTCAATTGGAATATCATCTGTTCCTGGTGAGTAGTTTTTTGCCATTTTCTTATTGCAGTTTCTACCTCATTTCTTAGAATTTAGGGTTCATCTTCAAAATGCTCTTTGTTCCATGTGTCCTTAATTTTGTCATCTCTTTTATATAGCTCTTCTGTGTATTGCATCCATTGTCTTTTATTCCTTCCTGATCCTGAATTGTGTTATTTTTATTATCATACAGCATCCCAGTCCTTGGTTTGAACTTTCATTTCATTTCCCTAATCTTCTGGAATAGGTCTCTCTTTCTTCCCTTGTTGTTGTTGTCTTCTATTTCTCTGCACTGGTCATTGTAGTAGGTTTTTTTTTTAATCTTTACACACTAGCCATGTACTATTGTGTTCGTGGTTGTTAGCTTGTTCCTATCTCCTTTTTGTTTTGCTTCTCTTCTTTCCTTTATTGCTTGTAATGTTTTATCTGTCATCCATGTTTTTTTTCACTTTCCTTTTGTCTGTTGGAAGTGTATTTATGCATTCCTCTTTTACTGTGTCCTTGGCTTCAGACCAAAGTTCTTCCAGTTCTCTTCCATGTCTTTTCAATCCCTGAGTAGAACACTGTCTGATTGCCTGATTCAAAGTGGCCCATTCCTGTCCATTTTAATTCACTCACCCCCAGTGCTGCTATGTTCATGTGTCCCATTTCCATTTTTATTATGTCTAGCTTCCCTTGGCTCATGCTTTCCATATTCCATTTCCCTATTTTATGTGTGGTGTTGCTTTGGATTGCATTTGCCTTTCTGAGTGTCTACTATTTGTCTTGCCATCTTTATTTTTTTCCTAACTCTCTGTTAGTGCTCTGATCCTGCCTGTGTCTCACTTGGAATGTTTCATCATAGGGTTTACTAGATGAAAGAGTTGTGTAAGAAAGGCCACCTTCACCTCCCTGTGTGCCGTGCTAACAAGTATTAGCTATGGTGTCAGTGTTGTTCTTTTTCTTTAGTGAAACCCACCACTACTGCTGCTGCCCAGTAGCTGTTTCCTATTACACACACACACCCCTTTATTGTTGAATTGGTTATACCTCTACCCGTCTCCTCCTTCCTCCTTTTGTTTCCCTTCTCCCCTCATGTTCTTCTTTCTTTTGTCAGCTGTCTCCCAGGCTCTTTTTGCATTTCCTCTGGACTCTCTTGTTCTGTCTCCTCTGCATCTCTCCTTTGGACTTGTGGATGGCTGTTTCCCTTTCTCCTTTTGCTGGCTGCTTCCCTTTTCCTTCCATGGGGCTGGGATGGGGGCTGAATACTATTACCTGAATATAATTTTCATAGCTGTGGTACCTGGGACTGATGATTTAAAAGAAGCAAACCAAGTCTCTACACTATCTTGGATCAACAGGTGGTGAGTCACACTTCTTTCTTCCTACATAGTAGCCACCAGGGCCCTTTCATACTACACAATTATACCATTATGATTCCACTTTAACTTGGTAACATCACAGATTTGGTAACATCATATGAAATCCTGGAATTTGTAGTTTAGAGGAGGATATTTAGAATTCTAAGTCAGAGCTCTGCTATTGCCCCACAGGGTTCTATATGATGTTGTCATGGCATGCATAAGGGCCCCATGACGTCCAGATCTCTTTATACTGTTTTAAATAAAGTCAGAAGCTATACATTTAACATTTTTGGATATTTTCAAATTTATAAAACTGCAATGAGAGATGTAAAGAATACAACCATTCTTGTCCTCAAGAACAGAGAAGGTCTTGACCCATTGAAGCGTCTTGTCAAAAATAATCAATGGGCATGACATCTTTTGTGTGTGTATCTATGAACATTTTTTTTGGGGGGGGGGGAATGTGGTTTTAAAAAAAATGTTTAAAGCAACATTTTTGCACAAACAATTTTTTTGCAGAAAAGTCCCCAGGTTGGAAAAATCATAGAAAATTTGCAAAAATAAAGATACCTAATAAGGAGAAAAGTTTTGCTAATGTTCATTTTTTCAATTAGGGCTATATAACTGATGATTTATATTTTGAATGGCAATGTGTAACTAGAGCCATGTCATCCTCTATCTGGAAAATACAGGGAAATTCCAAAAACTCTGGAAGGTGCCATGTAGGGGAAGAATAAAAAACTTTATGGATGCTGTCAAATTCCAACCAGAATCAATGGTACATATGACCCTAGAATTATAAGAGAGAGCAACTGTGTCCACCTAGATGTTGTTGGAATGCAAATCTCATTGTTTCTCACCATTGATTAAACTGGCTTGGTCTCTGAGAAAAACTGTTTATTTTAAATAAATATTTTTAATTAAATAAATAAATAATTTTTTTCATTATTAATGTTTGCAATTTCTCCCCAGTACACAGTAATTGAAAATGAAATAACAGTCTTGCAATAAAAGTGACAACACCAGATGGATTGTTTGTGTCTTTGCATCCAATTAACCTGACCTGTTGTGTGTGCTATGTGGTAAGACAATAGTGTGTGTGTGTTTTTAACACAAAGGGTTTTTTCCCCAAACTGAGATAACAGTGATGTAAAATAAGCATTTGGCACCTCAGTATTCTGCTGGAGGTGTAATCTTTCAGGAGAGTTGAAGAATCCTCAAGATGCTATTGCATAATGCCAGGATAGCTAATCTTGACCAGAATGTGTTCAATGATAACAGTTGTTCAGTTCCTAACTATTCTTTATTAGAATTATAGAGTTGGAAGGGACCAAAAGAATCATCTTGTCCCATTCACTGTCTTTACAAGAATTCACTGTTAAAGCAGTTCATTCAACTTCTGTTTAAAAAGGTCCATTGAAGGTGATCCCATCACTTTCCATGGTAGCCTGTTCCACTGCCAAATAGCTATTTTTCTCAGGAAGTTTTTTTTCTGATTTTTACTTCAAATTTCCTAAATAGGGACAATTTTTATTTTATTTTATTTGAATCCATTGATTTGGGCCCTATTCTCTGATGGAGCAGAAAGCAACTTCACTGCTTTATCTTCATGAGCAGTCCTACAAGTATTTATACATGGTTATCATTTCACCTTACAGTCTTCTCTTCTCCAGACTAAATATACTCAGCTCCATCAATCTTCTCTCATAGATTACTTTACAGAACTTTTACCATCTTTGTTATCCTTCTCTCAACATGTTCCAGCTTATCAATATCTCTACAAGACAGTAGTGTTTCTTAAACTGTAAACAGTAATTCAAATGAAGTTTGAACAAAACAGAGAAGGCTGCCCTTAGTGGCTTATGCATGCTTGATATCCTGTCACAGTCATGTTTATTTTTATTTTTATTTATATCTCACAACTTTTCCCCCAATATGGGACCCAAAGGTGATAAGGTAAAGGTAAAAGGTGGCATCAAAATTATCTGTGTTCATTAACATATAGTTCTTACTGCTTGTAATGAAACCTTGGAAGAGGAACTTTAATTTTTTAGAAAGGAAGAAAAACATAAATAATATGTATCCTTCATGGTTTGTGACTTAACAAAGGGCTCCAGATGAGATAACATCCTTGAGAGCGGTCTCTGCATATATTCAAGTTCTTGTTTTCTGATGGTAACACATTGTATTTGTCTGGCTTGTAGAAAATTGGAACATTTTCATCTAATTAGTGAGGAGGGAGATGCAACCATCTTCCTGAATTAGAATTCTAGACCTGGTATGAGGTCAGTTCTATATTCCTATAAATCCTATTGAATAGCCATAAATACTTGAGTCATGCACTCTGATCTACCCATAAATTCCCCTTCCATATTCTGCCTTGATGCTGGAATTCTGGTCTTGGAATTCAAACTTGAAAAGTTTCTCATAAGCATGACTTTGCTGCTGATAAACAAGGGATCTTTCAAATACATTTGATCTGAACCTTCCACCATTTATGTCTAGCCCACACCTATTGACAACAGTCTTCCTCATAGGCCATTTTTGTCTATTCAGTAAAAACTGACATGTCTATACTCAACTATGAATGAGAAAAAAAGTATTTCCAATTGAACACTTATTTCCCTTTGAAGCCTAACTTCAGCTCAAAGCACATCTGTCTCAAAAATACATCAAAGATACACCAGCTTGAGTTCAAGAGGAATTCATGTATGCTATCTACCTAGTCCAAGATTTAAGGCCCTACGCTTTGTAAGATCTTCTGTCTTTCAAATAGCTTTAAATCTTTTTCTTTTGGCTTATTTTATTTTCCTCTGTCTTTTTTTAAAGTTGTGCTCCTAGATGAGGCTATACAGTGCTAGGTGCTGCGGTGTATTTTTAAAAGAATTATGAGGCATATTTGCAATGGATACATTAGGTAGCCTACCCATTGCTTTGATATTCTCAATGTAATTCAGAAAATTATCTCTGTGTTAAGAATAATGCCAGAAAACTGCACCATATATTTGCACCTCTGACCTGAACTTGTCATTGGGCAAATGAGTAGAAATAGTAGGAAAGTAGACAGTGGAACAAAAGAGCAAGCCAACATTGGATGGAAAATAAGAAAAAAGATCGGTGGTGAAATGAACAGGATGGGCAGGACAGTTGGCAAGAGACTGAGAAGAGAAATGAGAATGTTTGGAAAAGAGCAAAAGAGGAGGAGAGAAAATATGTGTAAGGGGAGAGAATTGAAATGTGGGGGAGCGGGCAGAAAGAGACTAAGCAAGATGGAAAGATGAGTTAGCAAATAGGTAGGCAAGAAGCAGAGTAAATGGATAGGATACATGAGACAATAGACAGGAGGACTAAAGAGAAAATGAAATGAAGGAGAAGGAAACCAGCTGTGGAGAGAACACAGGCAGATTAGAATGTTGGCAACAGCCAATGGGAGCTAAGCCAGGAAAAGGTGGGGGCTGCTCCCAGGAGTGAGTATAAATAGAGTGACAGAGCAGTGTTTGGAGTTAATATAGTTTTATTTTACTCTGATGGAGACTGCTATGAGGTACAGTTAGAAGGGAGTTTATAAATCCCAAGATAGGGAGGGGTGCTGATTATACCCTGAGGGGTTGAGCCACCGAGGCTAGGATAGGCAGCTGTGAGGGGCAGTTGGAAAAGAGTTTTTAGGTGCCTGAGATAGGGACGAGAAAAGTTCTTAATTACCCGTATTTTCAGGCATATAAGATAACTGGGTGTATAAGACGACCCCCAACTTTTCCAGTTAAAATATAGAGTTTGGGATATACTCGCCGTATAAGATGACCCCTCTTCCAATGGGGGAAAATGAAAAAGTGTTGGGGGGAAGGACTGCCAATATAATAGATGATGCACTCTGGGGTATGTATAATTTGGGGCCAAGTAAGTGACCCTGGGCATGTCACACACTCTCATCCTCAGAGGATGGTAATGGCAACCCCCATTTGAAGAAACATGCCAAGAAAACCCCATGATAAGATTGCCTTAGGGTTGCCATAAGTCGGAAAGGACTTGAAGACACACAAGAACAACAAAAAAGTCTGCAATTGTTTCATAGGTAGTACATGGGAATAGGAGCCAGCATGGTGTAGTGCAGGCGTAGACAACCTTTCCCCTTTAAGGGCTGAGGGACTTCAGCTCCCAGAAGCCTCAGCCATGTTGGCCAATAGTCCCATGTTGGCCAATAGCTCCTGGGATTCTGGGAGCTGAAGTCCCTCAGCCCTTAAAGGGGAAAGGTTGCCTAACTCTGGTGTAGTGGTTTGAGTGTTGGACTTCCACTCTGGAGACCTGGGTTTGATTCCCCACTCTGCCATGAAACCCACTGGGTGAACTTGGACAAGTCACACACCTTCAGCCTCAGGGCAGAAATGGCAGAAAACTTGGAGTGAGCCAAGGCCCATGGGAAGGCTTATGGTGGTGCAATGGATGCAGTGAGGAAATTACACTCTGCCACTATTGCATCTGCACAGTGTCAACCAGCAGAGCTGTTTCAAGTGGTCAAGGGCCTTTTACACTCTGGCCCCCAAGAAGAAAACAAAGACCACCCAACAGCTTGCTGTGAAGAATTTGCAAGACACTTTACAGACAAAATCACCTGGATTCGCTCTAACTTGGATGCTATAGTTGACACAGGTTCAATGGATATAATCTTGGCACCTGGTTGTCCTGTTTTATTGGATAAATTTCAACCTGTGCAGCCTAATGATGTGGACAGGATCCTTGGAGAACTGAGGGCTACTACGTACATACTGGATCCTTGCCCTTCCTGGCTCCTGAAAGCAGCTAGAGGGGGACTGGCTGAGTGTGTAAGGAGAGTGGTGAATGCTTCACTGCAGCAAGGCAGATTGCCATCCTGACTGAAGGAGGGTGTGGTGAGGCCATTACTGAAAAAGACCTCCCTGGATCCCACCATCCTGGATAACTATCAACCAGTCTCTAATATTCCATTCTTGGACAAGGTTCTGGAGTGAGTGGTGGCCTTCCAGCTCCAGGGGTTTCTGGATGAAACGGATGATCTAGATCCATGTCAATCCAGCTTCAGATCCGGCTATGGGACAGAGACAGCTTTGTTCACCTTGGTGGATGACCTCTGCAGGAAACTGGACAGGGGGAGTGTGTCCCTGTTGGTTTTCCTGGATCTGTCAGTGGCTTTTGATACCATCAACCATGGTATCCTTCTGAGCTGTCTCTTTGGGATGGGATTTACGGGCACTATTATGCAATGGTTCCAGTCCTTCTTGGAGGGGCAGACTCAGAAGGTGGTGTTGGGGGACTCCTGTTCAACTCCTTGGCTGCTGGCTTATGAAGTCCCACATGGTTCCCTTTTGTACCCCATGTTATTCAACATCTACATGAAACTGCTGGGAGAGGTCATCTGGAGTTTTTGGGGTCCAGTGTCATGATTATGTGGATGACACCCAACTCTATCTCTCCTTCCCATCTGACTCCAACCAGTGTTGGTGCTCAGTAACGGACTGGATGAGGGCAAACAAATTAAAACTTAATCCAGACAAGATAAAAGTGTTCCTAGTCAGTCGTAATCAGATCAGGGAATAGGGACATTGCCTGTGCTGGATGGAGTCACACTACCCCTGAAATCTCAGGCTCGCAGCTTGGGTGTGCTTCTTGCCTTGAAGCCCAGGTTTCAGCAGTGGCCAGGAGTGCATTTGCACAGTTAAAACTTGTGTGCCAGCTGTGCCCATTCCTTGTGATGTCAGATCTGGTTACAGTGACACATGCCTTGATTGCATCCCACTTGGACCACTGCAATGCACTCTATGTGGGGCTGCCTTTGGAAACTGTTCAGAAACTTCAGCGTGTGCAAAATGCTGCTGCCAGAATGCTGATTGGGGCCAGTTATAGGGACCATATAACTCCCTTGTTAAAACAGATTCACTGGCTACTGATTTGTTTCTGGGCACAATTCAAAGTGCTGGTTATGACTTATAAAGTCCTACACGGCTTAAGTCCAGATTATTTGAGAAACTGTATCTCCCCATACAAACCTGTTAGAGCACTAAGATCTACCAGGGAAGGTTTTCTCTCAGTCTCTCCACCATCACAGGCTAGCCTGGTGAGGACACAAAATAGATCCTTCATGGTGGCTGTTCCTGCCCTCTGGAATGCGAAGCAAGGCTCTCTGCTTGCCTTTCATCAGCAGGTAAAAATGGCTGTATTCAGGCAGGCTTTTAATGTATAATCATGGGATGGGTTTTATATGGGATGGGTATTGTGGTTTTATTGTGGTTTTAATGTTTGCAATTTTATATTGTTTTTAGCTTATGTTTTTAATTGTTTTATTGTAATATGTTTTTAGAATTTTTATTTGTGAGCTGCCTTGGATTTCTTTGGGGAGAAAGGTGGGATAGAAATTAAATAAATAAAAAATAAAATAAAATTGTGACAAGTGAAGTCACAGATAGCCAGAAAGGTTAAAAGATACAGAAGACAGATAAAGATTCAGAGAGAGACTGTAAAGAAACATTTATAAGGCTATAAAGAAACAATTACAAAGATAAGTAAAGAAACTGTTAAACCATGTAACTACTAAAGTGTTTATGCATAGTATCCATTTTGAATTCCATCCACTGAGAAAGATACTGTATTCAACCTGATTTGTAAATAAAGTCCTTTTGTTTGTTCAATAAACAGTTGTCTGAAGTGCTTAAAGAAACGTATTCAAAATATTACTAATAGAGAGAAAAGTCTTTTAGGTTTGGGACACATCAGATAGTGGGTGTGTGGTTGTCAGTGAGTAATTGGTACCAAGCTTGAGAGTAAGGGGGAATCTGAAGATCCAGAGGTAGTCATTTGAAGAGAGTTATAGTTAGGGGAAGCAGACGGCACTTTGTGCCATCTTGGAGGCAAGGAAGGGGAGGGGCAGCCTGATGCTGGGTGCCCCAACCCCTTCCTGAACACATCATCAGAGCGCCCATTGCTCCACACGACGGGTGCTCCGATTCCATACTTCCACTGCAGCATCTGCACACGCTGCAGTGGAAGAGACGCCGAAGGTGCGCTCAATGCCTCTTGTGGTGCACCTTCGGTGCCTTGCCGAAGGAAGGCTATTTTAGCGCTCCTTTCAGAGCCTGAGAAGCTGTGGATTGGGGCCAAGGAGTGCGGCTACCTCGGCCCCAGTCTGCAGCTTCTCGGGGCAGCCCACAGCTGCCTGTCTGCTTAGGCCCAATGTGGGAAACATCAGAGGTGAAAACTGAGTTTGAGAGTCTCATCACAAATTAGGCGGCAAACTGGTGGGATCAAAAAGACCCATTGTGCTCAATCAGCTGATTGAACTTATGTTTAGATCTATCTGTCTAGTTAAATAAGGAGTAAAATACAAAGATAAACTTTTGTCTTTTTCTCACTGAAGACAATCAGACCAAATTATAAAGATAAAAGAAAGAGTGTAGGGAAACTATGGAAGAGGCACACATAAGGAAAAAAGATTAGCACGAAGAAGGAAAACATTGGAAATGCACCAGAAATTATGAAGAAATGAAGTAATGTAATGTGTGTTGGTAAGAGTGCTAGTCTTTGTGTTTGTAATGTTTAGTGTGCTGTCTTGTTTTTAACAATGTGAAATGTGAATAAAAAGATTTAACAAAACAAAACAAAAAAACACCATTATGTTGCCATAAGAGAAAAAGAAGTTGGGTAGGTGAGTCTCACTGTCACATATTGCTGACAGAGGTGGGACACAGTGAAAAGGAGTGCAAGGTTTTAAGAAATTTTGGCACTGCCATGTTGTTTCTGTCACACTAGCTAAATAGGCAGGCAGCAGCTGCTGCAAGATGTTCCCATCACTCTTCCATTCTGCCACTTGATCTGTCAGGCTTGCCTTGTCTCATGCTAGGGATAAACCTGTTTCACTTCCATCCAGAAGGGAAGACTTCCTCTTTTTAAGCAGGTGGGAGAGGGCTTGGGCCTGTCCATTGTGATTTCCATTTTTGCTGTTAATTATATTGTCATTCTTCACTGCTGTTCTTGATTTTCTTTCTTGTTTCATCTAGTACTAGCAGGAGTAGTGTTAGCAGGAGCACTATTCCTGCTAACCTGCTTGGGATATGGTATGGACAAGGAAACAAACTAAACACAAATCCAAAATAATCCCATACTCAAGTCAGTAATTAATCAGCATATAGAGCCCTGGTGGCGCAGTGGTTAAATGCTGTACTACAGCCACTCACTCACAAGCCACAAGGTTGTGAATTCAATACCAGCCAGGGGCTCAGGGTTGACTCAGCCCTGCATCCTTCTGAGGTCACTAAAATGAGTACCCAGCTTGTTGGGGGCAATTAGCTTACACATTGTAAAATGCTTAGGGAGTGCTTAAGTGCACTAATAAGTGATATAGAAATGTACTTGCTATTGCTATTACTATATTTTTGCTATTTCTGCAGTTGACAGTAATAAACGTAAAAGGGCCAATGTTACACTGTGTAGAAATTATCCTCAAGAATCACTGCTAGATAAATATGGAAAGAGTGTTCAAGAATATTTTAAAAATGATTGAAAAACATGTTTCTTAAGAGTTGGGAAACCTTGATGAAGAGAATACTGTATGGACAAAAATCTCCAGAATCCATAACTTATTTTGCACAAAATTCACATATGAACTCCTTGTGTAAGAAGTAGCATTTCCTTTGCAGAAAATAATATTTTCCACAGAAATATTTTTTCTGCATAGAAAATGCTGTTTTCTCTACACACACACAAAAGGCCATGGGTGATTAGAATAAGACCCCAACTACAGCATTTTCTCCATGGAACAGAGCAATTCTTCATAAAAACAATTATACCATTATTCCTTATTTCACATTATCCTTGAAATGTTCTTTAGCCTAGTTAAGGGAATCTAATCATTTTATGGAATGTAATTCCTTTATTTGCAAGTAATACTGTCAGGAGTTATAAGTAGACTCTGTTATAGGCTTTGTTAAGTTATATGTTCTAGTGCTCTAGGCACTAGAGCACTCTGACAGGGAAGGCTAAATGTTTCACAAAACTACAGTTCCCAGAATTCCATAGCATTGAGCCATGGTAGTTAAAGTGGTGTTAACTTGAATTATTTCTGCAGTGCAGATGCAGCTCTGAAGAACTTGAAATAAAAGCCCTAGGATCCTCAGTCAATAATATTTCACATTCTTGGAGGATATTCAAATACATTGGGAAAATTTAATTTTAATATGTTCCAATTTTGTCTCAAGGTTTCATTCTTGAGGTAGCAGTATGTGTAACCTAGAGGAAGTAGTCAGCTGTCAATGAAACTATTTCTTTAATTTATTATTTATTTTATTTAGGATGCTATCACATCTCTGAATTTCTGAAAAGTTGGTGGACCATATAAACCTTTGAAGAGATCCAGCCTGGATTTTCTTTTACTGTTATTATTGTCATTAACATTATTGTTGTGCTCATAGCATGTGATTAAATGAGGTTTTTTAAATAACATCAGTTACAAGCAGGGGTAGCTGTGTTGAACATTTAGCAAATTCAAACAAAAATCCACCAAACAGTGATACCTTTATTGGCCAACCAAAATGCACAATATACTTGTGAGCTTTTGAAACTCCACTGGTTTCTTCCTCAGGCAAGATGTTACAAACCAAACAGGAGGAAAAACAATTGGAGATGTTAGTCAGATGCCTGCATTTTGATGTTTCTGTCTTTAGTTAAGATGGTAAGTGGAGGGTATCTTTTGCAGGCTGCCCGCTCCTCCTTCTGTTCATGTGGATATTGGGATGTTTTACCTCAATACCTACAAAAATGTTCCTGAACCAAAAACATGAAGACTTCTTGAAGAATCCATTGCCCTCTGCCTATAAAGAGGCCTGTGACCTCATAGGAATGGAGGCATATTGGATTGCCAAAGAGGAGTCCTTGTTGAGATGCAAATAGACTTTAAATTTCCTGGTCTTTGCAAATCTACCAATAGCCACAAGGACAGAAGGGAAGAAGCCAGTGGAGCTTCGAAAGCTTGCAACAAATATATTGTGCATTTTGGTTGGCCAATAAAGGTATCATTGTTTGGTGGATTTTTGTTTGAATCAGTTACAAGACACTGGTTGTCCCAACTAGTGAATACTCCTTGGATCAGCACTAACTAGAGCTGCCAAGAGGTTCAGCATAGTTGGTTTGCCTCCTGTTTCTATCAAAGCCAGTAATCAATTTGTGAAATACACAGGTTCTGTATTTTTTCTGAAGAGCTTTTCTGTGCCACCTCCCTCAGACTACTAAGTACAAAAGCATTCAACTGGTCCCCTGCAGAACCTAGGAAAACAAAGCTGGTGGGGGGGTTGAATTTTCTTTTCTTTTCTTTATAATTTGGGGTTGCAAATTTGTAAAGTGCCTCAAATTTATGCTTATATGTTGGTTTGATAGGTGTTGTATCTTAAAAGAGGGAGAGAGAACAGAAAAGGGAGATTGTCAGCTTCTTCTTTGAACTTCCATGGCCTATTTTGAGTGTGTTTCCCCATGATTGTCATCCATCAAAGGAGGTCTTTATACTTTAAGGCTTTTGTCTGTGAATTTCACCCTCACTCTCCTCAGACAATCACACAAACTAGAGAGAGAACAAGCAAACCTTTGTCACTTTCAGGGTAGCAGCACACTAGCAGGTGTCTTGATGGGAAAAGTTTTGAGGAATTGACTCAAAATACTGATCAACAATATAAAGCTCCTCAAAGATGTAGCCAGCCTTTAAAACTCCTCTGCTGTAAGGAATATCTTAGGGCTTCCCAGTGTTCTGTTTAGTCTTCTCTGGATCTATAGTCCTGTTCTGTTTAGTCTTCTCTGGATCTATAGTCTTCTCTGGATCTTTAGTCTTCTCTGAATTTTGATTTTCAGAGACGTATGCCTTAAGACACCTTTGTATCCAGTTACTGGGAAAAGTGGCATGGCAGTTTTCAAACACTTGTCTTCCAAACAACTAAAGATTTCAGAATCTCAAAACTGCATTGGTGTACCTAGCTTATTTGACTCTTAGTGCAGATCATTATTTTTTGCATTCCTCCCACCAAATTACTATGATAGAAAACAAATAATAATGGCCAGAAAAGAAACATGACCAGTGAAAATTCTCTTTTATTAAATTTTGTATATTATGTCAGTAAAATTAATCAATGCACTGTCTGCTGGTGTACTTACAGCTCAGAAGAAGAAAAAGAAGTTGTTGTTGTTGTTCTTTCCTTAGAGGGCTTTCCTCTTCTGCAGTCTATCTCTGCTTCCAAATAAGCTAGAAACTTACTTTAAAAAAACAAAACCTTAGAATCTGGGCCAGGTACTGAGAACAATGTCTAGAATCTGAATTTAATCTGGCCAATTTGATCATATGGAATATGAGCCTTTGACACCACTTACCGCCCTCAAACTGTAGAAAATTTTCACTGGCTCACCATTCTGCAGAGAAGAAAAGGCACTAAGGAAGGAAAACTATATCTCACATTTGAAGATGAATGCAAAAGGAAAAGTGTAGGGAAGGAGAGAAGACTAACAGTGGGATGTAGAGTACTTTTCATCACACTTGCAGATTAACTGATTTAACTGACCTTTTGCGGATATTAATCCACTTCCTTAGTCATTCCATCTGAGGAAGTGGACTGATATCCACAAATGTTCACATTAAATATAAATCAGTAGTCTTAAAGGAGCTACTAGAGTCCTCTTTTCTCCACCTCCTGTTTTCCTTTTTGTGGCAACAGATTAGCAGGGTTCTTCTGTGAGTGGATACAGTTTTATTTTCAAAAGAAAGTGGCATTCTGCCATTACCCCACCCCAATCTCCTCCCTCCTTTTCTGCCCTATTCAAGGAAGTTCCAAGGGGGGATGGAAGGAGACAGGTTTGATTTGATGCATATTGGGAATGTACCCTACCTGGCTTTCATTCCTGACAGCTAATATCTGTTTCCCTTTTTTGGTGCCTCCATGATGGAGCAGGGAGGGAGGAGCCAAACTTGCACACCTTTATTTTGTAAGGGTGCCCCCCACCCTTAGGATACCAGTGCAAATTTGTTTGGCTTTTTATAAGATACACTTGGACATCCATAAGATACTTTTAAAGCTTTCTGTGTCAAACAATGTGCAAGAGGCTCAGCAATTTTATGAAGCAGTGAAAAAGCTGCAATACACACATGAAATATGTGTGAATGTATGTTGAAATGAATGTGGACTGGACACAATGCTGTTCTGTTACTGAATACTAGCTTTCCAATTATATATTAATACAAAGGCCAGGATCTCCTTCATATCCAGTGACATTGTGCAAGTAGATGTGCACTTCACTGTATATTGAGCTATGCATTGAGTTGTGCATTCATTTCTGCAGCATTGCTATTCATCATCAGGGTTGTACAATGCAATCCACACAAAATTCCACAAGCAAAATTTAAGCTGGGCAACACTAATATAGGATCTCAGCCAAGATGTAACAAAAAGTACCCACACATCTCAGGAATTAGTGTTCAAGAGATTTGTTATGGATACACGTGGTGCATACTGGAATCCAAGCACACAAATCCCCCATTATTTGAATATATTTTATGGAGAAATTGCAGTTATCTGAACTAAGTCCAAAGCTACAGGGTGCAACTCTCGATTAACAGAAAGGTAATTCATTCTTACCAATTAGATATTTATTGCATAGTTAAACAATATCGCACTACACTGTTATAGTGCTATTATTCCATTTTTCCTGTAATGGCTGCTTTCTGTGGCATTCTGGGGTTTGCAGTTTAGTGAGGCTTAAAAGACCTCTGGCTGAGAATTCTAAATGCCCCTCCCCGAACTGCAGATCCCAGGATTCCACAGGAGGCAGCCGTAGCAGTAAAAGTTGAATAATAATGCTATAATAGTGTAGTTCAGTAGTGTCTTAAACACATATTCAGACTTCATTTACAGATTTCAAATTTGGAAAAAAATCTCTTACTCCAAACCTCTTTTTCATAAATCACATTTCATACTTCACATGCAATGGGCCTATCTTTTCTCTGATTTAGTCAAACATTAGTATATTTCATGTTTTTGATATATTCATGTAGATTCAGATAAACTATTCCTATTCACCCACATGTGCATTTATAGAGCACATTGTGTTCAGGCATAGTGAATTAACTATGTATTGTCACCTCTATCACCCCTCACCTAAAGAATAATCCTGATGGAGGCCAGGGTTAGGAAACAAAACCAGGAAGATGTATATAACCTTGAATATAAATCGGTTAAGTTGCCTGCTCCTACCTGGAACCTGAGTTCAGTAGTCAGTCCTGAACCAGCAGGTATGTTATATTTTGCTAAAGAGAAAGTCTTAAGGAAGTTTGATGATGCTTTCTGGGGTTCTGCCAAACACCTGTCATTTGGATCCAGATAACCATAGCTCCAATGGAGTACCACAGTCAGGGGGCATTTAAAACATAATTCTCTCTGAAGGCATTAACATATTTCATCCTGAGGTCTCCATAATGCCTGGAAATAACCCAGCGGTTTCGGCAAAAGCCATTACTTCTGAGCTAAAACTCAGTCCCAAGAGGAGAAAAAATGAATCAAAATTATTCACAAATACATTGTAGTGTTGCAGTCATAGTTTTGACAGAATCCCTAGTGCATCCCTGTATTTTGAAGAATGACAACAGCCTTAGTTATATTTTAGTGGTTTGACTATTTTAAAGAACGAAACAAACTGAGATGAGCTTTGATAATCTTATTCATTTCAAATGGCAGCACAATACAAAGCTCTGCCATCTTTTTTTAGCACCTTTACCAAGAGACAAAGTAATGATCCATTTTTTTTGTGATTTCCTAGTGACACTAAGTAACATGGGGTGGCTGTTGGAGGTGTGAAGTCCCCCCCCCCACAGAGACCAACCTGATTGTTGTTTCCAGAAATGCACAGAAAACACAAGGAAAGGCAGTGAGATTATAGAAAACAAGTCAACATTGGTTAAGTACTTTCATTCTCCAAGTGATTCTCATAATTGGATATGTAAAATTAAAACTCTGCATTATGGTGTGGCAGGAATTGGTGATAATCTTGTGTACAATCAGACCATTCTATTGGTAGTATATACTTAATTCTCTGCATCAACACAGATCTGTTCAGATGGGAAATGCTGTGTGCTCACTGGGGTGACTGGAAAAATATATCTTGACATGCATGGTTTTTAGAACAGGAACTTCTTGTTTAAAATGTGGTTTAAACACAGTAGTAAATGCTTTACCTTACTGATAAAAATGCATTTAGATTCAAACAGGTACTCATTGAGGAGATGCAGTTGCTATGCAGTTCCAATAAAACATTGTGTACATGGAAGAACTGCTGTGATAAGATATGAGCCTGGTACTCATAGAATCTGGTACACTGGATCAGGATACTGCAGTCATGGAATGGCATTGAACAATGGTAAAATAAGTTGGTTGTGCGTATACAACATGTGTTCCACCTGTGTGAAATGAACTCTGGATTCAACTCATGGTTACAGTTCTTCAATAGGAAAACTTCCTTTCCATTGCCATAGGAGAATATTTCAGATGCTGAAATATACTGTCAATTCTTCCTACACAGATGCTCTTGTGTGCCTTCAAGTCATTTCTGACTTATGGCAAACCTAAAGGAAACCTATCAAAAGGTTTCCTTGGCAAGTGGAAGTACAAGTCTTTGTCTTCCTCTGAGGCTGAAAGAAGGTGACCTGCCCAATGTCACCCAGTGGGTTTCCACAACCGAGTGAAGATTGGAACCTTTGTCTCTAAATACTATACCACACTTGCTCTCATTTACACAGAAATACTGACTCAAAAATACTTTTCAACAAGTATATTTTGCATTACTGCTTGAAAAATGTTCAATAATTGAAGAGATTGTGCAATTTGTATATATTTGTAAAAGTTTGTACTTGCCAATCTTACATATTTGTCTGAAATTAACTGAGTACTCATACAAATGACCAAAGGCCATACTATTACAAGAGAGCAAAGAAAACATAGTTTGCCTGGCTGATTGTTTGATTTTGTCTCTCATTGTATTCATTTTCTTGTGCTAACTATTGTGTTTGTTCAACTTTCACTAAACATGCATGAACAAATTTGCTTGTGTAAGTAGCACAAAATTGCATTCCTGTGCCACTGTTATTAAAAATGGTAGCAATTAATCTTTTGTCCAACAGAAGCACCTTTCTGTGCCTCATTGCTGAGATTCCAATATTTGTCTATGGGGGGGGGGAATAGTGGAAAGAAAGAAAAACCTGTTCCCAGGCATAATTGTTGACTTTTAGGTAAAATGACTTCCTCAGCCTTTTTTTTTTTTTTTTTTTTTTTTTTTTTTTTTTTTGAGATGGTTTTCTGTCCAGTTAGAACACTTTGAACACCTTGCTGGAAAATCATTTCTGAGAATAAGAACCATGACTGGAAATTTGCTTAAAATATATTTTTAACACAACCAATTTACATAACTGCATGTTGTAAGACAAACATTGAATATTTATCAAAGTGAAAAAATATTAATTTTTGAGCTCTTGACTGCAAAAGTACTACATAGGTTTGCTTACAAAAATATCTACATTCAATATTTCACTCTTACAGCATATATGAAAATGAAATATAGCAAAAATGTTATTGTTAAATGTTGCTGCTTCCCTGGATATAAATGGACAAACATATGGACAAGGAGTAGGGTAGAGACAGAAAAAATTGTTGGATTCAACCATGCTTCAAGAAGTTATATTTTTGTAAAAATTCATGAGGTATTTTGAAGACATTAAATACAAATTATGCAGAAAACTGTGCATACATTTTAAAATACAATCAGCTAAAATCATAAATACAATTAAAACAAAATCTTCAGAAATGCAAACCAATAGGGAAAATATTAATGTAAGTTTAAAAAGTGCATATACATGCTCACATTAGGAAAGATGTGTAAAAAATATGGATTTTCATGTGGATTTTTTTAAACCTACAAATGTCTCACAACCCAATACAAAACAAGGTTGGAAAGAAAATTCAGTTTTGATGTAGAGAAAAACAAAATCAAAAAGTGTACACATACTTAGGGCAGGCCAAAGCCAAGCTGCATACCCAACCCACCTCAGAGTTGCACACGTATTGTCAACCCCTCCATACCCTCCAACATTTCAAAGATGAAAACTGGGACATGTATGGCCAAGCAACATCAGAATGTGATCAAGAGAGAAAACATTATTGAGGAAGAACACACAAGAGGCTACAGAAGTTTGCTTTTGCCTGACATTACTGAGAACATCCTGCCTTCTCATCTGCACTTCCCTTTTCTGAGTTAAATGAGTGCAAACTGTTTTTGCGATCTGAACTCAGCTTTTAGCAACTTAAGTAAGCTGATTATAAAGGGAAAAAGTGGGAAGAGGAAAGATAAACTGGGGCATTTAAAAGTACCTCAAAAAAGTGAAATGATATAAGATTAATCAGGACTGTTTCTTCCAAATCAGGATAACTTGAGAATATGACCCTTGCAAAAGTGGCACACAAGATATGAACATCCCTAAGAAATTAACCTATACACATTTTCCATTTGTGTATATAGCCTCTACAATCAAACATAATGATTTGCGCACACATGTAGGGCAGGACTGGGACAATGGCATGTCATAGGTTGAGGCCATATGGCAAAAGCCCTTTCTCTACTTTCTCATTTAATTAAGCCCATTTAGGACTTCCTGAATAGGGCTAAAGTTTCTCCTGTATTCCATGGTTCAGTTCTGTGTATTTTAGAAGTAGGCAAGCTGGAAAGTGGGTCCAGATCAGATGAGTAATGTAGGCAACACAGAGCAAAGAGTAACTTCCATTTTTCAGCTTCAAAAGGCAAACACACAGCTTATCCCACCACATCCCTTCAATTAAAAAATCTATTTAATGCTGTGAATGTCAAGATAATTTGAGGCATTAAAATCAGCCAGAAATTGTTTGCTTGCTTCCTTGTTTTTAAAAGAGATATACAATGAAATGCAGTCATAAAAGGAAGATCAGATTTTAGATACATTACATTATTAACACCTACCCAAGAGCTCAGATCATCTGAGAAAATGGTTCTTGCCATGTCTCACAGTAAAATGGCCTAGAAGGCTGCCATATGTGACAAAGAGGGGACATTCCAGTTTTAGGACTTCCATTGGATACCTAACAGGAGACATCTACTTGCACATGTTTTTAGGTAATGATAAAGTGTTTCTTATTTCTTTAATTGGTACTTTTTGGATTCCTTTAATTGTATTTTAGCAGATTCTTAATTTATGATTTTAGATTTTTGTAATTTTAGAGATGTCATTTGTGATTTTCAGTATTTGTAAGTGGTAATTTTAAGTATCTCTTAGCCACTCTTTTCTTTATGAATAAGAGTGGAAAGTAAGTCAAATCACGTTATTATAATCTATTACCAAAGACATAGCAATAATATAATATGCTATAGGGCTTTTGCCTAATGTAATCACACAAAACATAGTGATGTCTTTGAAGAAAGCAATCTTTGAAAAAATTCAACCCAAACTGACACTAGCTTAATAGAAATTGGATTGTTATTGTATGCAGAAAAAGCATTAATTTTCCAAGTGGACTAATATTGATCTTAAAACAATAGCTCTTATAAGAGATTGCACCAACAGCCCCTCTTGCTGAAAGGAAACATATTGATGTTCCAAGAAAACTAACATTTAGAGGCCAGACCACTTGGCATGCTGTATAAGCTTACAAAACAAAGAAAGGTTGTCCCTCTGGAAAGACACAATTCCCTAAGATAGGTGATCTGTTCATGTTCATTAACAGATAAATAAAGATTGCTTGGTTGTACAAATGATAAGAGAATACCTACAATATATTTTTAAACATAGAAATAAAAGATACCTTTTCCTAGGACCTTGTTTTGTAGCTCTGTATGTTGTCCTGGTTTCCAATGCCACTTTTGCCATTAGAGTTGCAATTATGATAGTTTCAGGACCAATGGGTTTGAGTCAAACAAAATTTTCGACTGTTTCCACTGAAATCATTGGACAAGTTAAAACTAGTTTTACTCATTGATTTCAGCAGGACCAAACTCATTTTAGATTCAACTCAAGATGCATCTTGGAAGTAACTCATGGCTAAACCTTCCTGGGACTGTAGGAATTCATTCTGAAACTGCTCATTACAGTTGTGGCTGCCACTTATAATGACTCGGATTATGAAGAATGGATTTGGAAGTGATTCCAAAGGTCATCTAATCCAACCTGCTGCCAGTGAAGGAATCCAATATTAGAATATTCCTGCCAGGTGGGCATCCAACCTCTCATTAAAAATTTCTGAACAAAGGGGAAGTCCATCACCTTTTCTTAATTTCATTTGGTGATGAGGAAATGATAGGGTATAGGGATTGAAAAATTATCTTCCTAAAACAGATTTCCTTTTCTCTCCACCATTTTAGCTTTACTGAAATCTCTACAAGCATATCCAATATCAGCTTCTGACAACCTAGCAGTTCAAAAGCATGCAAATGCAAGTAGATAAATAGGTACCACTTCAGTGGGAAGGTAAATAGCATTCTGTGCAATCAAGAGTAGTCTCTGACAATGCTGCTCTTTGGCTTAGTAACAGAGATAAGCACCACCCCCTATGGTCAGACACCACTTGACAACCTTATGAATGGGGAATACCTTTACCTTTATATCTAATATAACTTTTTTTTAACCAATCACTGGAGGCAGTGATAATTTTGCAGCAGAAGCTAGCATTCCATTTTACATGGAGGTATTACTCATTGAATATAGAGGTTCTTATTTTTCTTCAGTTTCCTCTCCCATTGCAAAGTAGGTGGAGGAAAACATGGGATGGGATTTTCCTGTAAAGGAACCTTTGCATTCAGCATTCAGACAACACTAAATCAGACTCACAGAGCTCAGATGATCTTAAGAGTTGTGAGGGGTACTTTGGGGGAAAAACAAGTAGCAACAAACAATTTCCTGCACTTTTGTTATTCCACTTCTATACATTACTCTGAAACATAGAAATCTTACTACTTTCCTTCTGGATGTTGTTGTTAACTGCCTTCACTTCAACCCGACTCATGGCAACCCTATGGATTACACACCTCCAAGACCCCTTATTCTTTGCTGCTCTGCTTATGTGATGTCCAGCCTGGACTGTTTAAATTCTCCCCTGCATTTTCCTTCATTTTCAGTTTAGTTTGAGCATAGGAATGTTCCACTGTATTGGTTTGTGGGAGGAGCTGTAGGAATCCCCTGCATTTTTCTAGTTTTTGGTTTGCCCCTTCCCAGCAAGCTCTGCTTTAGCTTGGGATTTTTTAGGTTTTTCTTAGACAGGCTTGGCTTGATTTGTTTGGTGGCAACAGGCTCAGGCAGAGGGAAAGGGCATTTCTTACACCTGCAGCCAACTTATTTACCATATAGCCAACTTATTTACCACATTAGCCAATTTAGTTACCTGTAGCAGTTAGTTCTAATAAACATCAACATCAAAGAAAACAAGAGCACCAGAAGCTGAAAGACCCTGCACCAGCTTCATTGAGGAGGAGAGCAATCCAGGAACAAACCCAGAAAGATGACAACACTGAAGATCATTAAACCGGAACTGTAAAGTACCTTTTATTTTAAGCCTGTTAGAGCTTGGGAGGAGAAACCCCTTTTTCTTTTGTTCTTCAAAATAAATTTCCCTCTTTTTGGACTTTACACTCAGCTTTGGAGCCTTTTTTGGGTTAGAGATTGATCTCACCAGGGTACTGGCATTGCACACCCATATTTGCCACCAGCTTTAGTGGGGTGTGTCTTCACAGCTTAGGTCCTGCAGACTTAGGCCCATGACTTCCCTAATTGAGTGCTTATCTGAGTGCTGCAAGTACTGAAATAGTTGCCTGCTGGAACACAAGAGATTTAACTATGGAAAATGGTAGTCAAGAGGTTGAAATAGAAGGTTACTTGAAAAACCTTCATATACCATCAGTTCTTGTAATGGACAAAAGAAATCATACTCCTTTTATGAGGACCAGTCAACTCTTATTGACTACCACTACCTCACATTTGCTCAGACCACTATCAGGAACTGCTGACTTATAGACAAGCACTTTTGGCTTGAATGCAACCCCATCGTGAAAGGCTTCCTCAGTGAATGTCTGTGTTCACTCTGATTGTACAACCTGGATAACTACCTTAATGGAATTGCATGTTAAGAGTCCCTTATATGTGTTCCTTATACTCATATATTAAGCCTGTTTGAACATTTTCTTGATGATAATGATATAGTGTTCTTTGTGGTACTGAAATAATTTTTAAAAAAAAAAAATTCAAAATGAAGTAGCACAATAAATCAGAAGTATGCACAACCCTTCCCTTGTGTACCTCTTAATTATTGCTGGTGGATGCAGAGGAGCTCTCTGTTCAGCTTTCCTGCAATTTGCTCAGTTTTACATGGAGGTATTACTCATTGAATATAGAGGTTCTTATTTTTCTTCAGTTTCCTCTCCCATTGCAAAGTAGGCAGAGGAAAACATGGGATGGGATTTTCCTGCAAAGGAAAATCTAACACAAAAATTCAATATACACATAATAGGTTTTCATTACTTCACACTTCATACAAATTCTTGTTTTTAGAACTTATATTTCACATCTAAAATAGAGCTGAAGCTGTAGTTTGTTCTGTCTTACCTGAAAGTTACAGAAAATTCAATGAGACTACTGCCTAGGAATGAGCTGAAAGTCTTTTGTAGTGGACCGAGATGCCTTTCTCAGATTTATGCCATTTTCATTGGCTTCTGTTTGGTTTGGAAAAGTCTTTGTAAAAAAAATAACCCAAAAACATTGCTATGGCAATTCAGTGCAGCACAACCACTAGTAATCAAATACCATTGTATAGCATTGATTTTTGTAATGGCCCTCACAAGTTGATTAACAGCATTGTAGTCAAGTATACCTAGATATGTTTAGCTAAATGCATTTAACACAGAAGTGGCAGAAAGAACAATGGCTAATTGATGAATGAAAGTTTTATTTTTCATTCTGTGTCCATGATTTTCATATGTGTGAGTTTCAAAAAAGTTAAGTGGCATTGGTAGAAGGGAAATGTAAATGTAATATGAAATGCAAAAGTCTATCTAAACTGTACCTATTAATAATGAAAATGAGATTTTGACATGTTGATGAAAGGCTTCTAATTAAAGTAATTTATGCTGAATTTGTCACTTACCATACCTTTATAAAATCCAACCACAAACTTAACAGAAAAGTTTTTAAGGATCATGAACGTGTGGAAGGTGGTGAAGGGTTTCTTTCCTACACACATACAGAGAGAGAGAGAGAGAGAATTGTAATCCATAACTATGCCAAGATAGTATTTGTTTAAATCAGGGGTAGGCAACCTTTCCCCTTTAAGGGCTGAGGGACTTCAGCTCCCAGAATCCCAGGAGCTATTGGCCAACATGAGACTATTGGCCAACATGGCTGAGGCTTCTGGGAGCTGAATCCCAGGAGCTATTGGCCAACATGGGACTATTGGCCAACATGGCTGAGGCTTCTGGGAGCTAAAGTCCCTCGACCCTTAAAGGGGAAAGGTTGCCTACCCCTGGTTTAAATCAAACTGACAAAATGGCCCCTTCCATGTATAGAAGTCAGCTTGACTGGCAATTGAATCTTATTTCAACATTGCAAGTAAAATAGCACATCCACCACTCCCTGGAGAGAGCAGGTTATTTTATGGGTGTAATCTAGATTATGGGGGGATGCAGACGAGGGCGTCGGAGACGCCCTGGTCTGGACCGCCGCCGGAGTTCAGCCTCCGGACGGCGGCGCATCTAAAAGGACCGCCAAAATAGCTATCCTTTTAGATTCTGCCGAAAGTGCGCCCTAACAGCGGCGGGCGCACTTTCGGCGGCTCAAACGCCGCGGTGCGTTCGGCTGCCGCGGCGTGAGGGCAACCCGCAGTCGCCGGCCGTGCGGATGGCCGGGGCTTCCGGGTGCGCCCTCAGGAAGAGGAAGAGCCGCTGAACGTGCGGCGGCTCCTCCTCTTCCGTGCCTCGGAGACGGCGCAATTAGCCGTCTGCCGAGGCCCTATGTTACACACACTATATCAGGGGTAGGCAACCTTTCCCCTTTAAGGGCCAAGCGACTTCAGCTCCCAGAAGCCTCAGCCATCTTGGCCAATAGTCCCATGTTGGCCAATAGCTCCTGGGATTCTGGGAGCTGAAGTCCCTCGGCCCTTAAAGGGGAAAGGTTGCCTACCCCTGCACTATATTGTCCTCCAAGAGAGGGAAATGATTAGGGACCTCAGAATAGTTCATATGTTAATGACCCAGAATGGGTCATTAGAAACTAATAGATAAGAAATAGTTTGCAATCTGTTAAAATCAGGATAATGAAGATTATGTTCCTTGTGAACACTGTGGGGAACCCCTGAGAGATCCCTGGAAAATGGTCTTACTGACCAAGCACACATCAATGTTGTCTGAGGGTAGTTTAAGCAGATCAGCTTTCTCCCAGAAATCAGGGTAGAGGTGTTGCCATTAGCAGTGACCAGCGTTAGTGTCTTAACCAGCTTAAAGTCAAATGGATAGAAGTTCTGTAAGTAATGGGAAATCTTTCTCCTGCTGCACACTACATGTCCTTGGTTGACCTTGTCAGGGTCAACCTTCCACAGCCCTCATGATCTTAGCCAAAAGTCAAGGGACTCAGACTAACTGAATATTGCAAGCATATAGATAGACTCTATTTACAAATGCATACCCTAAGTCCCAGTCTCTCTGTCATCTCTCTCTGTCTTGTCTATGCCACCTCCATATATGTCTGCCCATCTCTTGGCCAGCATCTGTTTCTCATTTGTAACTCCAGAGCTTAAAAAGTTTCTTTTTGAAAGGAATCGTTAGCACTACTCAAAACAGTTTTTAAAAAAGTAATTAATTACTGTTCCTTGTTGCATTTTTAGAATAACCCATTAGGGCCCAGTGCCTTGCAGAAGTATTCACCTTCCTTTAACTGTTTCACATTTTAATGTGTTACAACCTGGAACAGAGATGGATTTAGTTGACATGTTATCTATGCATTTTTCCATATGTGAAAGACGTTGTGGAATGCCCTTAAAAAAAGAATATCATATAATAATCATATAACAGTCAAGAGCCCCTGTTATCAGCTTCGGCTGATACGCCAGCTGTGCCCTTTTCTGGAAGTAAGGGATCTCGAGACTGTTGTGCATGTGCTGATAACCTCATACCTCAATTTCTGTAATGCGCTCTACATGGGGCTACCCTTGTGCTTGGTTCGGAAATTACAGCTGGTACAAAATATGGCAGCCAGACTTATTTCAGGAACAACTAGGAGGGACCATATCATTCCGATCTTGAGGTCCCTCCATTGGCTGCCTATCAACTTCTTGGCCCAGTACAAGGTGTTGGTTATTACCTTTAAAGCCCTAAATGGCTTGGGTCCAAACTATCTCAGGGACTGCCTTCTCCCATACAATCCTCCCCACGCACTCTGGTCCTCTGGGAGGAACTTGCTGCAGCCTCAGAAATCGAGGCTTGCGGCTACCTCCCAGAGGGCTTTTTCAGTTGTCGCCCCCAGACTCTGGAATGGCCTGCCCGATGAGATCCGTCAATTAACATCGTTAGACAGCTTCAAAAGGGCTGTCAAGATGGATCTCTTCCAGCAGGCCTTTCCAGATTAATTATCCCAGCCTTGGGTACTCCCACCCCTATGTTCTTCTCGTGGCCCCATCTACTGATGGAATGAAGAATATTGCTATGGGCCAATGTTATATCTTAGTATTATGTTTTTAAACTTTTTGATTGTGATTTTAATCTTTATTGATTTAATACTGTTTTAAGGGGCGGGGAGGGAAATGTTTTTGACTTTATGTATGATTTTACTGTTGTGAGCCACCCGGATTGGGTTCCCAAAGGGCGGGATACAAATGCATTTTATTATTATTATTATTATTATTATTATTATTAAAAGAAAATCATATAATAAAGGTCATATGACCTGATCCTGAGGTTTATTTCTAGACAACAGCAACATAGGATGAGATAAGGATACTGCTATGTCATGCAGCATCATATAGACCACCATGATCAAGAAATATTGCAAGGCCCCCCTGTGAGAAGTGGGAAGAGATGAAGGGGTGCAGACCAATAGCCCCAGACAAAGCCCAGATTACCTGGGAGTGATAGGACAGAAGAGCAGCTGGCCTTGCAAGGAAAGAGTGGGTGCAGCTAGCAGAGGAAGGCAAAGAAACTAGTGAAAGGATTTCCTGATAATGGAGTGCTCATGGGCAGAGGCATGGGAAGTGGCCCAGGTAAGAAGAGATTAGAGGAGGGCATGGGTAGTCCCAGTGTGGGTTAAAAGAGAGCTTTCCCTGGCTATGGTAGATATGGGATGCAGCTGGACATTAGTAAGGTAACCCCCAAGACCCCTCTTGCAGGATTTGGTGTGGGTGACATTCATGGGGCTATGAAACCTTATTGGATATCATGGGTGCTAGTATGGGTAAAAGGAAGAGATGCAACCATGAAAGTGGGGGTGGTACCCTTCTTGGGATGGGATGCCTTACTGGGATGTGATTTGCTCTTCTGGAAAGAGTTACAGCCGAAAGAAGAGGCTTTGTCAGGTGAGGGAGCAGTAATAGTAGATTTGCCAGCCCCAGCCTTAAGTGCCCCGACATGAGTCCTATGCCCCTCATGCTTCTAACCTCTGGTGTCATCTTCTACCTCCGCACTTCTGCCCAACACTTTTATTGGTCAGAAGTACAAGAACACATCAGATGATATTGTGTTTCCTGTCCTCAATGTCAGTTGACACAGGCTAAAGGACCACTGGGAGGACAATTAATACCTTTGCCTCTAATGAGTGAACCATTTGAGCAAACAGCTTTAGATATTGTAGGACCCTTAGAACTGTCAGCAGCTGGTCATAAATACCTATTAGTAATAATTGACTATGCCACCCAATATCCTGAGGCTGTCCCAATGTGTTCACTCACATTGACAAGGTTAGCACAATAATTGCTGGGTGTCTTTTCTTGTGTAAGTTTCCCAAAGGAAGTGTTTACAGACTAGGGGCCTAACTTTATGAGTAAAGTCCCACATCAAATGTGGTAAAAGATAACAATAAAGGTTGAATGTCTAGTTGCAACCAACTGTAGGGGGCGGTGCTCATCTCCATTACTAAGCTGAAGAGCCAGTGTTATCCAAGGTCTACTCTGGTGGCCATGTGGCCAGCATGACTGCAATGACCACCGTTACCTTCCCACAAACATTGTACTTATTTATCTACTTGCATTTGCATGCTTTTGAACTGCTAGGTTGGTAGAAGCTGGGATTGTAGTGACAGGAGCTCACACTATCATACAGCACTCGGGCCTTGAACTGCCAACCTTGCAATCTTCTGATCATTAGAATTGGCATCTTAACCACTAACTGTGGACCCTCTTAAAAATACAACCTCTCAAAACTTCAATTTATCACACTCAGGCTAACAGATTTGTAGAACAGATTGGTAGATTGGTAGAACATTTTAATCAGACATTAAAAGGGATGTTAAAGAAGTTTATACTGGAACACACCCAGCAGTAGCATAGGCTGATCGGTCCCCTGTCGTTTAATAATAATAATAATAATAATAATAAATTTTATTTGTAACCCGCCCCTCTGCTCGGCAATCGGGGCGGCGTACATCAATTAAAATATTACAGTTAAAATCCACATTCTTACCCTTCACCCACTACCCTCCCCCCTTAAAACAGTATTAAACATAATAGAGTTAAAACGGACATATAACTAAAATAATAAAGATAAAACAAAATGCCACTCTCGGTGGAGAGACCAGATAAGTGGCTCAGCTGTGCATATCCCTGTACAGAGTTATTCTGGGAAGGCCTGCCGGAAGAGCTCCGTCTTAATTGCTTTCTTAAAAGTGGTAAGAGACGTAATAAGGCGTATCTGATCCGGCAGGCCATTCCACAGTTTAGGGGCAACGACTGAAAATGCCCTTAGGGAAGTCTGCTTGAATTTCGTTTTAGGTTGTGAGAGCAGATTTTTCCCCGCTGAACGAAGGGCACGGGGGGGCTCATACGGGGAGAGGCGGTCCCTAAGGTAAGATGGACCCAAGCCATGTAGGGCTTTAAAGGTCAAAACCAACACCTTGTACTGTGCCCGGAAACTGATTGGCAGCCAGTGGAGGGATTTCAGCACAGGAGAAATGTGCTCCCTCCTAGATATACCGGTAATTAATCTGGCTGCCATATTTTGAACCAACTGAAGTTTCCGAGTTAGGCACAAGAGTAGCCCCATGTAGAGTGCATTGCAGTAATCTAATCGTGAGGTTACCAGTGCGTGCACCACAGTTTCCAGATCCTTCCTGTCCAGGTATGGGCGCAGCTGGCATATCAGCCGAAGCTGATAACAGGCACTCCTGACTGTCACACTCACCTGATTGGTCATGTGAAGCGACGAGTCAAGGAGTACCCCCAGACTGCGCACATGGTCCTTGGAGGAGAGTGTGACCCCATCCAGGACTGGGGGCTGTAATCCCGAACCTGGATTCGGACCTGTAACCATGAGCACCTCCGTTTTGTCTGGATTCAGCTTCAATTTGTTTTTCCTCATCCAATCCATTACCGCTCTAAGACAGTCATTGAGAGGAGAGACGCCATCAGAGGTCTGAGACGATGATCTGGTCATGGAGAAGTAAATCTGGGTGTCGTCAGCGTACTGAAGACACTGTGCTCCATGCCTCCGAATGATCTCCCCCAGCGGCTTCATATAAATGTTAAATAACATCGGAGACAGGATGGCGCCCTGAGGGATGCCACAATTAAGCTCTATTTTAGAAGAGCAACTGTCCCCGAGCCTCACCCTCTGGGATCTGCCAGAGAGGAAGGAATGGAACCACCGCAAAGCAGTGCCTCCAATTCCTAACTCTCTCAGCCGATCCAAAAGAATGGCATGATCTATAGTATCAAAGGCCGCTGAGAGGTCCAAGAGCACCAGCAGGGTCACACTTCCCCCGTCGATGCTCAAGCGGAGGTCATCGGTCAGAGCAACCATGGCAGTCTCAACCCCAAATCCTGTCCTAAAGCCAGTTTGAAATGGATCGAGATAATCGGTTTCATCCAAGATAGCTTGGAGCTGGGAGGCAACTGCCCTCTCGATCACCTTGCTTAAAAATGGCAGCAAGGAGACTGGTCTATAGTTGTTTCTGTCCAGGGGATCCAGGGAAGGCTTTTTCAAGAGTGGCCTAACTGCCACCTCTTTTAAGCAAGATGGTATACTGCCTTCCCTGAGGGACGCATTGATCATGTCTCGGAGAAACACCCTCAACGCGTCCCCACCCTGGACGACCAGCCATGATGGACAAGGATCGAGAGGGCAGGTTGTCTTCCTCATCCTTCCAAGCAACTTGTCCACGTCCTCGGTACTCACAAATTGAAATTGATCCAGTAAAGTGCCATCAACGGAGTCTGCCAGAATACTGGTGTCCAAGTCGGCTCTTATCCGAGAGATTTTATCTGCAAAGTAGATATTAAATGCCTCACAGCAGGCTGTCGTCGGGTTAAGTAGAGGATTCGGTGCAGGAGAAATCTGCGTCAAATCCCCCACCACCCTAAACAACGCTGCCGGGCGAGACTCTGCTGACGCGATACGTGCAGAACAGAAAGATTTCTGCGCTGCACGTAAAGCCTCCCTGTAGGAATCAAAGTGCTTCCTAAGGCGAGTTCTGTCAGATAAGAGACGAGTCTTTCGCCATTCGCACTCCAGTCGTTGTCCAACCCGCTTCATCTTTCTGAGCTCTTCTGTATACCATGGTTTATGATTTGGAGCGGGTTGGAAAGGACGCTTGGGAGCGATTGTGTCGATAGCCTTGGTAAGATCGGTGTTCCATATGTTAACCAAAGCTTCGACAGAATCGCCGGCATTACTCACCATTAAACCCTCTAAGGCTTTCTGGAAACCAATAGGTTCCATTAGCCTTCGAGGGCGGACCGTTCTAATAGGCCCACCACCCCCGGGAGGGTGAACAATAGCCTTTAGTTCCACCTTGATCAGAATATGATCCGTCCATGACAATGCGGAGGTTTTTGTGACCTCCGCCCACGGATATTCCTGCTCCGTACTAAAGACAGCATCGAGGGTATGACCAGCACAATGCGTGGGCCCGTTGACCAACTGGGATAGGCCCATGTTTGTCATGGTATCCATGAACTCCCGAGCTGCGCCAGTTAGATCTTGTAAACTGGTTTCGAGTCGAATGTTGAAGTCGCCCAGAACTAAGAGTCTGAGCGACTCCAACAGCAACTCAGAAACCAGGGCCATCAGCTTGGTTAGGGAGTCTGTTAAGCAACGGGGTGGCCGGTATACCAACAGAATCCCCAAACTATCCTTGGTGTTCAGGCTAAGGTACATACACTCGATGTGTGTCGTCTTCCGGATAGGCTTTCTGATCAAGGATAAGGTGTTTTTATAGACCAAGGCTATGCCGCCCCCCCGCCCACTTTCCCTTACCTGCTCACTAACTGAGTACCCAGCTGGGAGAGCCTGCGCCCAAGTCGCGGAGCTGGCATCCCCCAGCCAGGTCTCAGTGAAACAAGCCAGGTCGGCCTTCTCATCCACCAGGAGATCGTGGATGATGTGTGTTTTGTTTTTGACCGACCTGGCATTGCAGAGGAGCAGGTTGAGGGTTAGTGGAATGGTGAGTTTGCTCTCCAACTTACTTTGGGAAACAGAATCAACTGAAGGAGGGATAGATAATAAACATCAATCCCTTCTTCTTTTGCAACATTTGTTGAGACTGTTGCCACCATATCTTCCCCGCCCCCATACCACCTGGATATCCCCCCCAGCTTAAAGTCAAACCCAAACAACCAGGGAAGAGCTCACTAATATGTGGCCTTAGGAGGGAGGCGAGCAGTCCGCAATCCAGAGCCAGGAATGCTGCTGTGTTGGGGAAAGAGTCTTGGGCCTGCTAAGCACCGCCCACTTCCCCACTGAGGAGATGGTGCCTGGGCAGGGTTTTTATCCCCAGCCCAGTCCTCTGCAGCCTTGGACTCAGGTGCTGCTGGTAAGCACCAGTGGGAGGGGGGAGGGATGTCTCCAAGCAAGGCCCCACGTCCTCCAAACGTCCTCCGCTGTGCTGAGGAGATGGTGCCTGGGCAGGGTTTTTATCCCCAGCCCAGTCCTCTGCAGCCTTGGACTCAGGTGTTGCTGGTAAGCACCAGTGGGAGGGGGGAGGGATGTCTCCCAGCAAGGCCCCACGTCCTCCAAACATCCTCCGCTGTGCTGAGGAGATGGTGCCTGGGCAGGGTTTTTATCCCCAGCCCAGTCCTCTGCAGCCTTGGACTCAGGTGCTGCTGGTAAGCACCAGTGGGAGGGGGGAGGGATAGGAAGGATACTTGCGTATAGGCTACTCCCTTTTGGACTTCTTTATGGGCACCAACCATAGCATATCCTGAATCTTGTGAGAGAAGGATGAGAGGAAAAACCCTCCACTGCCCCATCAGTTACAACATGTTAGAAATGTGGCAACATCTGATGGAAGTAACCCAGAAATATCAGGTGCACTTGAGAGAGGCTCAGGAATATCAAAAAGTACATTATGATAAATGAGTGAAACCCCATCACTTAAAGTTAGGTCAAAGAGTGTTATTTTTATAGCTGTCACCACATTCAAAATTATTTGCCCAATGTCAAGGACCAGATGAAATAATTTGACAGATGAGGCCTGTAGATTATGAGGTAAAGGTATTGAAACTGCAACTCCAGTGGAAAATATTTCATGTTAACCTCCTAAAGCAGTGGCACTACAGGAAAGCATTATTGGTTCAGACAGAAATAAGTGAGGCAGCAGAGGAGGACATGTTGGGACCAACTGTAGAGGATTGGCAGAAACAGAAAGGATTATACTTGGACCCACAGCTGTTGACACAACAACAAGAATAGGTGAGACAGCTAGAAGAGGAATTTAGGGTGGTGTTTACAGGAAAGCCAGATTATACTGACTTAATCTGCCATCACATTGTCACAGATGTGCAGATGATAGTGAGGGTACCCAACAGGGCCTGGCCCTGGCCCAGGAAATTGAAAGAGGTCATAAATAAGGAAGTGGGAGCTATGCTAGAAATTGGAGTCATTGAGGAATCCGAGAGCCCATAGAGGAGTCAACCTGTGTTGGTAGCCAAACCTGATGGGTTGATATGCTTTTGTATAGATTTTGGGATGTTAAATGCCATTTCCAAATTCAATGCCTATCCCATGCCCGCAGTGGACCATTTGTTGGAGAAATTGGGCCAGGCTAGGTATCTTACCTCCTTGGATCTCACAAAAGGGTATTGGCAAATTCATCTGGCTCCAGAAGATAGAGAGAAAACAGCATTCGCAACTTCCAAGGGACTATTGCATTTAATCCAAATGCCATTTGGTCTACATGGGGCAGCCAGTACATTTCAGAGGTTAATGGATAAGGTGCTGACTCAGGTTTGAGACTGTGCAGCTGTATATATAGATGGCATTACTGTCTTTAGTGTCACATAGCAGGAGCACTTGGTACACCTTTGAAGGGTGTTGGAAGTCTTCAGACAACAGGGTTGACTGCTAACCCTAACAAATGTACAATAGCCCAGCAAGAGGTTATTTATCTAGGGCACGTAGTAGGAGGTGGCAGTATACAATGGGTGCTGGGGAAAATTGAGAAGGTACTAGAATGGAAACAACACAAGACAAAGAAAGAAGTTAGAGGAAAAAATAGGTCTAGCTGGATACTACCATAAATTTATACCCAACTTTGCCCACATCTCTAGCCCCCTTACCAACCTGACTCAAAAGAGGACTCCATGGATAGTCCCATGGGGGCCCCTAAAAACAGTCTTGGATGAAACTGATTATCTTGATCCATTTCAAACCAGCTTCAGGACAGGATTTGGAGTGGAGACTGCCATGGTTGCTCTGACCGATAACCTCCGCCTGAGTATCAACAGGGGTAGTGTGACCCTGTTGGTACTCTTGGATCTCTCAGCGGCCTTTGACACCATAGATCATGCCATCCTCTTGGATCGTCTGAGAGAGTTGGGAATCGGAGGCACTGCTTTGCAGTGGTTCCGCTCCTTCCTCTTGGGCAGATTGCAGAGGGTGAGGCTCGGGGACAGTTGCTTGTCTAAAATTGAGCTTAATTGTGGCGTCCCTCAGGGTGCCATCCTGTCCCCGGTGTTGTTTAATATTTACGTGAAGCCACTGGGTGAGATCATTCAGAGGCATGGAGCACGGTGTCTTCAGTACGCTGACGACACCCAGATCTATCTCTCCATGACCAGATCATTGTCTCAGACTTCAGATGGCGTCTCTCCTCTCAATGACTGTCTCACAGCGGTAATGGATTGGATGAGGAAAAACAGATTGAAGTTGAATCCAGACAAAACGGAGGTACTCACAGTCACAGGCCCGAAACCAGATTTGGGAATACAGTCTCCAGTCCTGGATGGAGTCACACTCTCCTCCAAGGACTGTGTTCACAGTTTGGGGGTACTCCTTGACTCGTCGCTTCACATGACTAGTCAGGTGAATGCAGTGGTCAGGAGCGCCCGTTATCAGCTTCGGCTGATACGCCAACTGCGCCCTTATCTGGATGTGAGGGATCTGGAAGCTGTGGTACATGCCCTGGTAACCTCACATCTGGATTACTGCAACGCACTCTACATGAGGCTACCCTTGTGCCTAACCTGGAAACTACAACTGGTGCAAAACATGGCAGCTAGGTTAATTACCAGAACATCAAGGAGGGAGCACATAACACTAGTGCTGAAATCCCTCCATTGGCTGCCAATTAGTTTCCGGGCACAGTAGAAGGTGTTGGTTTTGACCTTTAAAGCCCTACATGGCTTGGGTCCATCTTATCTTCCAGACTGCCTCTCCCCATATGATCCCCCTCGCGCCCTGCGGTCCTCTGGGAGGAATCTGCTACAACCAATAAAAACTAGGCTGTCTCAGGCCTTCCAGAGGGCCTTCTCCGCAACCGCTCCCAGACTTTGGAATGGCCTGCCGGACAAGATCCATCTTATTACCACTCTTGCTGCTTTTAAAAAAGCAGTAAAGACGGATCTCTTTCGGCAGGCCTTCCCGGAATAACTGTGCTCTGCTGCTAGATGAGTTTATTTTGTTTTTACTGATTCCTTGTCTCATTAATGGATGGTTTTATCTTATTGTTGTATTTTTAATTGTTCACTAGTTTAATTCTGTTTTAAGGGGTGGGAGGGGGGATTATGGGATGGGGGAATGTTTTAATTTGTTTGTTTTAAAATTGTTGTACCCCACCCCGATTGCCGTGCAGAGGGGCGGGCTATAAATAAAAAATTATTATATTTATTATTATTATTATTATTATTATTATTATTATTATTATAAAACAAATGGCCTTTCAAAGTTAAAGGCAGCCTTATGATGATATCCCTTGTTACGAGCACAAGACTTTAATGAAACCTATTCTTCAGAGTGATTCCTCAGATAAAGGGGTGGGGCCATCCTGGCTCAGTGCTGGCCAGATGGGGAACATCCTTTGATGTAAATCAGTTTCAAATTGTCCACATCATAAACTAAGAAATCAGCTATTGAGAGAGAGGCACTGGCTGTTAAGTGGGTGATACAAACACTCTGTTACTATCTCTGGGGTATACATTTCATCTTAATTACAAATCATACCCCCTTGAAATGGTTGGCTACAATGAAAAATAACAACCCTCGCATAGCTTGCTGGTACCTCACCTTATAACCATATGCTTTTAGGATCAAATACCACAAAGGCTCAGTTCATGCTAATATTTCTTTTCTCATCAGGATCCATCGCTGCCCCCCAGGCCTGCACCCCACTTGGCCAGAGGAGTATGTGAGATGTGGGGAGAGATGAAGGGGTGTTGACCAACAGCCCCAGACAAAGCCCAGAATATCCAGGAGGGACAGGATGGAAGAACAGCTAGCCTTGCAAAGAGAGAGGGGGTGCTGCAAGCAGAGGAAGGCAAAGAAACCGATGGAGGTGAATAAGAGGGGGAAGGGCCAGGAGAAGCAAGTAGTTTAAAAGAGAAGGAAGAAAGGGAGGGACAGGCTGGGAAGAAGGAGGTCTCATGGAGGTATTGACCAGAAAACGGACAGAAGAGAGAGAGGAGAGGCCACTCAGGCAGGGAGAGGCAGCTGGGTTAACTCAGGGAAGGACCAGGGAGGAGGTGAAGAGACATGCAGCAAGGGGAAAGGGTCTAGAGGGACAAGTTAGGGACTCCAACTTCAGTTCCACCTGGGAACCCCTTCTCCTAGACCTGAACCAGGAGAGACCCATCTACCTCAAGCCCGTGCTGTGGACACACAACTCCAGTGTCCAAGGAAGAGGCCACTAGTTTGTGGAAAAGTCGGAGTGGGAGCTTCCTGAGAAGGCATTCAGCATCTGCTAATGTTGAACAAGACTGTTCTGGATTTTGGAAACAGCAGGAAGTCTCCCATAAGTTTCTGTTAAGGCTCAGAAGGGCTTGATGAGTTTGTTGTTCCTTTTGGGATGAAGTCAACCCATTTTCTGTTTTCAGACGAAATTGGGCAGTGAAGTTAATAAAGTTGGATGTTTTAGAGCAAGTGGACATTGTAGTGTGCTGCTTGGGAACATGGAAATGCCAGACAGAGGCGGACGCAACCCCGTCCCAGAACCTGGGATAATTACACCCCCTATAGGCCTACCAGGCAGAGGGTTTGCACTGATGTTTCTATGAAATGAAACTGATCAGTGTTTCAGAATGGCATAGCCTTCCAGTCTACCTCTTTTCAGGGACTGAAATGAGAAACAGATTTCTACACTCTTAATTTTGAAACACAGTTTCTCACTTCTCTTGTGTCATTTTGGAAGTTTCCAACAACACAGCTTTTGTGGGGGCGGCCTTGCATTCAGAGGTATAACTGCAATTCAGGCAATGTTTTCATTTACTGAAAAGGAAGGCTCAGCCAAGAATCTATCAATAACCAAAGTGCAGAATACAGCTTAAAACCATCTTGAGCTCAAATATTTGCATTAACACTACCTAATAAAAACATTTTCATAATGCCTGACTTTTCTTGAGAATTGATGTAGCCATTCTTTCTAACACAGCAAATGTTTGATTACCAAACTCTTCTCTCAATTCCATCTACCAAAGAGTGTAGATACACTAATGTATAGTGTGCCTTCCACAATAATGATCCTTTGTGTATTAATACCAACCACCACTATTGTTTGATGAAGTTTTACATATGGCCCTTGTAAATGAGATGCATCTTATTGCTCTTGAGTATATGGCATTGCTGCCTCACCATTTTATTTCTGTATACAACCTGATTTTGTAAGTCCCTGTTTCCCTTGTTCTATATCTAATCAGTTATGTCTCTAAAAAGAAAAGAAAAACCTAGAGAACACCTTGAGTCTAGGGATGGATATGTCAATCTTATTATGACTCATACTGTCATATCTTGAGGTTAAACCTTTTCCATCTTGTTTTTGGGCATATGTTTGTATGAAAATTCAGATTTATTTGTGTGATGGTTTTGTTTTTTCTTATTTAAGCAGATTTTTTAAAAGTGTTTACATTTTTTCAAGGCATCTTCATTGCTGTAATGGAGTTTTAAACCCCATAATAGGTTCGCCTGAAGGCCGCCATAAGTCACAAACTATTTGAAGGCACACATCAACAACAACAATGGAGTTTTTTGTTCTCAATTCTCAAACATATACATTTTGTGTCCATTGTGCCCATCTTTGGACATTTCCCCCCTATATTACAAACCTTGTAAAAATGTTGACTGAAAACACAACCATGTGCCTTTTCATTTATACCAAAGGTAAAAATCATACAACATTGATTATTCTCTTTTGAAGCCCCCCAATGTCTCTCAGTCCCCTCAAGAATCTTCTTGTTAAACCACTATTTTAATCACTAAGGGTCTTTACAGACTGCCAAAAATAATGCAGATTGAGGCCACTTTAACTGCCCTGGTTCAGTGCTAAGGAATCATGGGAACTGTAGTTTATTGTGGCACCAGAGCTCTCTGACAGAGAAGGTCCAATGTCCCAGAGAAAAAATACAATTCCCATGATTCCCTAGCACTAAGCCAGGACAGTTAAAGTGACCTCAAGCTGCATTATTTCCGGCAGTCTGTAAATGCCCTAAGTGAAGTGTTTTGGTCATTGCAGCTTGCCATTGCATTTCAGGAATAAACTAGTTTGTACAAAATTTATGCTTCCTCTTAGGGCTGTAATTCTTTGCTAATTTTGTTCTTAAAGAGAGCAACAAGTAATTTTAGCAATTTTGTTTCACAGAAAATTTTCAAAGATTATTTATAATCCAGGGTTTAGTTGCTGCAAAATTTACATTTGTTCTGCAGAAAATGCTATAATTTTGGATTTATTCTGCATAACATTTGCATGTAATTACTTACACATAAAAACCAGTTTTCCTCATTGGAAACAATATTTTCTGCTCAGGACATTTCCAGAAAATGCTTTGTTTTTTACAGAAAAAGAAGAATTGTGAATTTTATGCAGAATAGATTGCAGTATGAAGATTTTAATCAGTCCATGATTCTCCTCATCAAGGTCCCCCAACTGATGCATGTTTTTCAACCATTTCCCCCGAATATTTTCAAATATTATTCCCATCCCTACTCCTCCACCCACCGTCACATCCTCTCCATCCTTCTTTCAAGTCTGCTGTCCTCCCCCAGGCAGTCCTGGATGGAAGACAACAGAAGATCAAGGAACAGAGCAACAGTGGCAATGGTTGGTCTATCTTCCACCACTCTTTTTCAGCTTTTTTTCTTCTCAGCATAGTAAAACAGGACAACTTTGTCAAATTTGTGCAGCCTCAAAAGCTGCACTATTGCAATACATCTCAGCTCTCCAAGGCAAAGTTGCATACTTAACTAAAACTGCACAATTTTTATATGTGTCTGAATTGTTCAGCATTGAAAAGGGGAGGAGTAGAACATTTATTGAATGCTAAGAGTAGATGGGCATGATAGAGCAGCCTCTGGCCACTACAGCCCCAGTTGGCCTCTGATTGCCAGGAATTGTGGTGACAGGACAGCCTGCTCTGAAAGCAAATACTGCCATGGTCCCAAATGAGCCACCAGCAAGGAGCAGCTTTTCAACACCTCTTTTTCTAGCAGCTTTGAGCCACTTTAGTCATCCCCAGAGTGGCTTCTAGCTGCATTGGGGGCATTGTGTTTTCTGTATACCATACCCCTGAAGCAGCTGGAAACCACACCATTTGGGCCATCTGTTTTGGGCCATTGAAAACCACAACTATTTTTCCTCCAATTCACTTCAACATACAAAAACCAGTTTTCCTCATAGGAAACAGTATTTTCAGCTCGGGAAATGTCCAGAAAATGCCTTTTTTTAACAGAAAAAGAAGAATTGTGAATTTTATGCAGAATAGATTGCAGTATGAAGATTCTAATCAGTCCATGATTCTCCTCTCATGTTGCCCCTCCTCTGCTGCTCTTTGTCAGCTTTGCTGTTGTTGGTTGTTTGTTGACACAACTTGCACTTAAACTCTCTGGATTCTGGGCTCCCCTTCTTTCTTGACCTGCCTGTCTACTCTGATTCCCTAATTCATTCTCATCCCTGCTAATTCACTTCATCTTTTCCAAGGCTGCTCCTCTCCTGGTGCCCCCCTCCTCCACTGTTTCTAGGCTGTTTTTGTTTGTTTTGTTTTGTTTTTTTTCCTTTTTATGCAAATTGCTCCATGAACTCTCTGGGCTCTATACTTCCTGTCTTTCTTGAGCTGCCTATGTACTTTGATTCCTCAATTCCTTTCATCTGTGCTAATTTGCTCCATCCCTGCCAAGTCACAAGGCTGCACCTCTCCTGGTGCCTCTTTCTCCTCTGCTCACTTTGACAAGGATGAAGGGAATTAAAAGGGATGAGAATGAATTGAGGAATCAAAGTAGGCAAGCAAGTCAAGAAAGAAGGGTAACAGACTCAGAGTCTAACAGAGTCCACTTTTTAGGCTTGCATAGACTAGAGGTTAAAGGGGGATTGATTGTGATTTTTGCTACAGACCTTGGCCTTTCTATCAAGCATGACTATAAAACCAGCCCCAAAACTTAAGGATGTAACACACCCTTGTTTATTAATTTGTGGCATTCAATCCATCCATTTCTGTGTTAACTTGTCTCTCTTTCTCAAAATGTTGTGCAAAATGAAAAGTCATGGGTGGAGGCAGATCTACAACTGTGCAGTTAAGAAAATTGCACATTTGCAAGCAAAACTGTTGTTTTTTTTAAATGCACAGTTTTAAAATCTTACATTGAGTTTTCTATTCTTTGCGGGGGGGGGGGGGGAACTTAAATATTTCAAGACTACGAGAAGAAACACCAATGTATTTTCCCCAACATCTGTCAAGTAGTTGGAAAATTGAGAATATTCATCCCTAGATGTCACAGAGAGAGGATCAGGTGATATTACATGGCTGATAATTTAAAGGACAGCTTCTAATGATGTCTTCAGGCATCATACATTAAGCATTAACTACAGTTGCACAGAATATTCCCTTCAGATTAAAAAAACACAAGTCTAACAAATGAATAAAATGAATATACGTAAACTTTTCAAGGTGGTGGTCTCACCTTGACATTCCTCCATCCCACAGTAAGGACTGGCAATCATGTGTCAAAGGAGAAGGTGTGCAAGTGGGAGCTCTTTTCAATAGCCTTTCGGAGGCTATTTTAGCCCATCCCTCTGCCCGTTCCACCACCTGCAGCACTGACTGAAGAGGGCCCCCTCCAAAGGCTATTTTAGCTCGTCCCTCCACCCGTTCCACCACCTGCAGCAACGGCTGAAGAGGACCCCCTCCAGAGGCTATTTTAGCCCATCCCTCTGTCCATTCCACCACCTGCAGCGGCAGCTGAAGAGGGCCCCCTCCAGAGACTGTTTAACCTGTTCCTTCACCCGTTTGCCACCTGCAGCGGTGGCTGAAAAAGGGGCCCCTCCAGAGGCTATTTTAGCCCATCCCTCTGCCCGTTTACCATCTGTAGCAGGTGAAGTTGGCAAGGAGAACATCTAATGGGCCTCAACACTATAATTACAACGGTATGAAAACAGCAGCAGCCTCGGCATAGGACTCAGGAGCTGGGCGGTGAGCGCTTTGGCCCGCCCCTCCTCCCTTGGAACACCTGGCCCCAAGAGAGCCTTTAAAATTGGCCTGCCAGCCCGACCATCAGCTGATTTGATTTTAGTGGGTGTGATTTTTTGGGAGGGATGCCTGGCTGCCCCCAATTTCATCACCATCTGTGGTGGCTTTATTGGAGGAAGGGAGTTAGTGAGGGGGATAGTTAGTTTGTTTAATCTTGTTTGTACTGAGAACAGTAATGTCGGGTGAATCTTGGGTAGACAGCTACTCAACCACCATAATATCTTCTTCTGTCATAGGGGCCGGGAATGATCTGGAAGCAAGAATTGAGATTGTGCGGGGAATGGAAGGTATGGCGACAACAGAATGAAAGGATGTTACAAAAGAAAGCGGGATCGATGTTTGAAAAATATCCCACCTTCAGTTCACTCTGTTTCCAGGAATGGATTGGAGAGCACACCAATCATTCCACAGACCCTTACTCTGCTCCTGTGCAATGCCAGGTTGGTCAAAAATAAGACCCACATTATCCATGACCTTATTTTAGATGAGGCCGCCGACCTGGCTTGCTTTACTGAAACCTGGCTGGGAGAAGCCAGTGCTGCTTGGGCGCAGGCTCTGCCAGCCAGGTACTCAGTCAGTGAGCAGGTAAGGAAAAGGGAGTGGAGTGGCTTTGGTTCACTAAAACAACCTGACCTTGACCAGGATGCCTGTCCGGAACACAGTCTACTTCGAGTGTATGTACCTAAGCCTAAGGACTAGGGATAGTTTGAGGATTCTGTTAGTATACCAGCCACCCCATTGCCTAATAGACTCCCTAACCGAGCTGACACAGCTGGTCTCAGAGTTGCTGTTGGAGTAACCCAGACTTTTAGATTTGGGTGACTTCAACATTCCACTTGAGACCAGTTTGCCAAATCTAACTGGTGCAGCTTGGGAGTTCATGGAATCCATGGCAAACATGGGCCTATCAGAATTGGTTGTTGGGCCCACTAATTGTGTGGGTCATACCCTCGATGTGGTCTTTAATACGGAACAGGAATATCCATGGGCGGAGATTCTTCTCGATCCTTGTCCATCATGCTGGCCATCCAGGGGGGCGACGCATTGAGAATGTTCCTTAGGGACATTATCAATGCGTCGCTCAGGGAAGGTTTTGTTCCATCTTGTTTAAAGCAAGTGGCAGTTAAGCCGCTTCTGAAAAAACCTTCCCTGGACCCCCTGGATAGGAACAACTATAGGCCAGTCTCTCTACTGCCTTGTTTAAGCAAGGTGATAAAGAGAGCAGTTGTTCTTCAACTCCAAGCTGTCTTGGATGAAACTGATTATCTAGATCCATTCCAAACTGGCTTTAGGACAAGATATGGAGTTGAGACTGCCATGGTTGCTCTGGCTGATGCCTTTGCCTGGGTATCGACAGGGGTAGTGTGACCATGTTGGTGCTCTTGGACCTATCAGTAGCTTTTGACACTATAGATCATTCCATCCTTTTGGATTACCTGAGAGGGTTAGGAATTGGAGGCACTGCATTGCAGTGGTTCCATTCCTTCCTCTTGGGCAGATCTCAGAGGGTGAGGCTCGGGGACTGTTCCTCTACAAGAATAGAGCTTAATTGTGGCATCCCTCAGGACGCCATCCTGTCCCCGATGCTATTTAATATATATATGAAGCCGCTGGGAGAGATCATCCGAAGACATGGGTCACAGATATACTCCATGTCTTGGTCCTCAGCTTCAACTTCAGATGGCGTCTCTCCTCTCAATGATTGTCTTAATGCAGTAATGGACTAGATGAGGAAAAACAGATTGAGACTGAATTCAGAAAAAACGGAGGTACTAACAGTTGCGGGCCCGAAACCAGGTTTGGGAATACAACTTCCAATCCTAGATGGAGTCACACTCTTCTCCAAGGACTGTGTTCACAGTCTGGAGGTGGTCCTGGATCCGTCACTCCAGATGTCAAATCAGGTAAATGCAATGGTCAGGAGCACCTGTTATCAGCTCCGGCTGATACACCAGCTGTGCCCTTTCCTGGAAACTAAGGCTCTGGAAACTGTGGTACGTGTGCTGGTAACCTTTTGTCTTGATTTCTGTAATGCGCATGGGACTACCCTTGTGCTTGACCTGGAAGCTTCAATTGGTTCAGAACATGGCAGCCAGGTTGGTCTCTGGAACATCCAGAAGAGAGTATATTACACCTGTGTTAAAATCTCTTACTGGCTGCCCATTAGCTTCCGGGCACAGTACAAGGTGTTAGTTATGACTTTTAAAGCCCTACATGGTTTGGTCCAACCTATCTTCAGGACCGCCTCATTCTGTATGATCCATGCCGCACACTCCAGTCCTCTGGGAGGAATTTACTACAGTCTATGAAAAGAAGGCTGTCAGTGACTTCCCAGAAGGCCTTTTCCACCACCACTCCCAGACTATGGAATGGCCTGCCAGACGAGACCGATCTTATTTGTTAGCATGGTGACGCAGCACGTGGGAACCACGTAACGTAAAGCACCAGGATCTAGACTGTCTTCGATTAAGCAGGCAACATTGTCAGCTACAGGAAAACTCCTTTCCCCTCCATACAGAGCAGAGAAAGACTCAGCATATGTCTCACTAAGAGGGTTTTAATCTTCAGGCGTTCTATGTACAAAGGCTATGAACAATGATACACCAACGCACTTTCCAACAATCTCCACCTTCCACAATCAACCCACACATGTGTCCAGAGGCTTGTCCCTTTTATAGCCAGTGCTCCACATGGCTTTCTGGCCCTGCCTCTTCCTTTTGGACACCTGTCAATCATCAGTATGACACATCATGTTTGCAGCTCTTTTTCAGCATTTACTGTGCTTTACAGCACCAGGTGACTCCCTGTCATTATGTCACTTCCTGTTTCATCAGCCTTGATGCTGCATGACTCAGCAGTGGCCAAATGCTTAGTCATCATGGCTGCTGCCATTCACCACATTGTGCATTTTCACTGGAACATTATTCCAACATTCCCCTCCAAAATGAACAATGTGTGCACAATTCTTATTTTTACACTTCTCATGTAGTGTGTTCTTCTCAATCATGTAGTGTTTACCTGTGGCTCCCCTTTCTGTTTCCCTTTTGTGACATATCCCACCAGCCTGTCATTTCTAATGTCCTCTTGCTGTGTTTCAGTGCTCTGGTCTCTGTCTGTGCCATTGTCAAAACTGACCTGTGTGCGCCCCAGACTTTAGAACCCCGTTCTAGATCTCCGAGCTCCGGTCTAGATCCACAAACCTCTTTCTTTTCCTTCAGCAGCACTCTCCTGATATGCACTTCACTGGAAACTGTCCACCACTCCAGGCACATTTCTTCATCTGGTGCAACCGCACCCTGGCCTAGATCTACCTGCCATCCTGGCCTAGATGATGTTACCACTCTGCCAACTTCTAGGCTGCACCTACCGCTCTACAGAGCCCTGAGCTTCCACTGCTGTTACTGGTGCCAAACATAGCTCCAAGGCCAACCACTCATGCCTCTCCACCTGCAGAGCCTTTGTGAGGATGTCAGCTACATTGTCCTCCAAACAAATGTACTCAAGTCTCAGAACGCCGTTCTGGACTAACTCCCTCACATTCAGATACCTGACACCTATATACTTCATTCGGTTCTTCAGGTTCTCCACCTCTAACATGGCAATGCATGCCTGTGAGTCCTCATGTACAACCGTCGGTCCTGTGCATACCTCACCTAGATCTTCCAGCAGCTGTCTTATCCATTGCACCTCTCCTGCCATCTTGGACAAAGCTGCAAACTCAGCTTCCGAGGTACTCAGTGCCACACAGCTCTGTTTCCTGCTTCTCCAAACCACTGGACTGTCTGCATACCTAATCAGCAAACCTGTCACTGATTTCCTATTGTGTAACTCAGATGCAAAAGAGCTATCTACAAAACAATCCAGCTGTGCTCCAGATCCCTGTAGCACAAGCTTCTGCTCCTTGCTGCCCTTCAGGTACCTCAATACCCTTTTCACCACAGTCCAGTCCTCCAACTTGGGATTGTTTATTCTACGCTCAGCACGCCAACAGCAAAGGCTATATCTGGCCCCGTGTTATTGGCTATAAACATTAAACTGCCAATAACCAACCTGTATAGATCAGGATGCTCGAACACCCTGTCAGACTCTGTGCTACTTGTGAACCCTGGTGTTATGGGACTCCTAACCACCTTTGCACTCTCTAGTCCATATTTCTCTAGCAACCTCTGAATCTTCTTTGTCTGACTTAACATCAGTCTGCCATCTGCTGTTCTCTCCACTTTTATCCCAAGATAAGACTTGAGGTTCTCTAGGTGTTTTAGAACAAATTTTCTTGCCAGCTCATCCTGCATGGCCTTCACCTCCTGCTCTGTCTGAGCAGCCACATAGAGGTCATCTACATAGATGACTAAAGTGACCCTATACACACATGCATCTGCCACACTCCGTGTGTATCCAAGCCTTACTAGCTCCTTGTGGATGCACCTATTCCAGCATCGCGCACTCTGCTTTAGGCCATAGAGGGCTTTCTTGAGTCTGTAGACCCTGCCCTCCTTGCCATCATCAAACCCAGGTGCCTGTTCCATATATACCTCCTCCTCAAGCTAGGCATTGAGGTAGGCAGTCTCGAAATCAAAGTGCCTCACTATCTGCCCTTTCCTGGCAGCCACTGCAAGCACTAATCTGGCTTGGCTGTGGGAGAGAATGTCCTGTCATAACTCTCAAATTTCTGTTGAGAGAAACCTCTTGTTACTAGCCTGGCCTTGTACTTCTGTGTCCCATCAGGCATCTCCTTCCTTTGGTAGACCCACCTGCAACCTACAACCTTCCTGTCTCCTGGCCTGGCTACCTCCTCGAAAACCTCTCTCTTCACTAGTGAGGAACCTCTGGGGAACCAACACATTGGCAAATTGCCCGAATACCCTCAGGTATTTCAGATTGGGTGGCCCCCCCATACAACATGTAGTATGGGGTTTGTTGCACCACGTAATGCCACAATCAGTTGCTTATGTGGCATGCCGCCAAAACTGCCTCCCCCAAAAGACCTTCTGGAGCTTCAGCATCCAACAGCATACAGTCTTTGAGTTGGGTCAGCACGCCTATCTTCCTCTTGGCCAGTCCATCCTCCTGGGGTGTTGCAGGGTTGGTGGTGTTGTGGCGGATGCCCTTCCGCTTCAACCAGGTCTGTAGGCTGGAAGAAAGAAACTCACCACCCCGGTCTGTAACAAGGGAGCCCACCTTGAAATCAAATTCCCTTTCAACTCTCTCCACCTAGGCCTTGAATGTGGGAACTGCCTGATTTTTCTCCTTTAGAGTAGAGGCATATGTGTACCTGGTATGGCGATCCACGATTACCATAAGGTACCTATTCCCACCTATAGACTTGCTATAAGGGCCTGCTATGTCCGCATGAACTACCTGGAATGGCCTCTGGGTGGTGCACTTACTCCTTTTTGCAACAGGGAAGGCTTTCAGCTTAATCCTGCTGCATACAGAGCATTCCAGGTGGTTACTGCAGTTCTCCTACTTAAGCCCAGGACATACCCCCTTCAGCTTGTCCAAACTGTTGAGCCCCACATGCCCTAGGACCCTGTGTAGGTAGTGCACACAGTTGGAGGGCAGTGGCACGTTCCCAACTGTGGCACACCCTGCCTGGGAATCCAGAAAATATAACTTGTTGTGCCTGTGTGCTTTGGCACAAACCTGCCCCCCTCTAGTGATGAGGCACTCATCCCCCTCAAACTGCAATGCATAGCCCTCTGAAACTAAGGCTGAGACACTGATCAAACAGTTTTGTAACTTGGGGGCACAGAGGACATTCTCAAAATCCCTTTCAAACCCAGGGAAATGCACAGTCCCCATGTCTCTGATTTGGCTGGAACCTCCATCAGCCAAACCCACTCTGCTGACACTGGAGGGCTTCCTGTCCTTCAGCAAGGACCTCTTGTTGACGATGTGATGTGTGGCTCCACTGTCAATCATCCAGAGTTGTGTGTCAGCATCTGCATGATGAGCCTTAGAGTCACTCTCCTTGACTGCCGAAACAGCCCCTTTCCTGTTCCCAGGAGACTGGCGTGGTAGCTGTTTCCCTCTGGCAGCTGGTGACCTCCTGCAGTTCCTTTGAAAATGTCCTGGCTGTCCGCAAGAGAAACATCGTTTTGCTCTGCAAACAGCTGCATTCTCAGTCTCTTGAACTGCTTCTGGTAGTGTGGTTGTTGTTGTTGTTGTTGGCTGGACCTGTTGCTGTCTCTGAATGCCAGCTTCAAAACGCCGTCTCTGGCATTCCTCCAAAACACGTGTGGTCACTAGGTCCACAGAAAGTTGAGTCTCTGGCACCCCCTGGAGGCTGTACAGGATATGGTCAAATTCCGACAACAAACTGCTCAGCAAAATGTGTGCCTTTTGCAGCTTTGACAACTCTATTCCTCTAGCGTATGCTGTTTCATTTCAGCCAGATGCTGCTCTGCAGACTGGCCTTTGACCATTTTACATGCATACAGTCTCTTTGTCCAAAGCATCTTTCACAACGAGGAATCAGACAGATGCACACTCTTGAAAGCAAGCCAAACCTCCTGAGCAGACCCTTTATCTCGCACATGGTCCAACTGGCTGGGGTCCAAACAAAGACAGTTAGTCTCACGGGCTCTCCTGTCTGTTTGTGCATTCTTTGAATTTAGACCCTCTTCCACAGGTTCCCACAGCCCCTCACAGACCAGGGTAGCTTCCATGTAAACTGCCCATTGCAAGTAATTCTGATCAGTCAATTTAGGAAACTTTATGCCTTCCATTCTTGCAATTAGGCAAAACAACAGCACAGCGTTGGCAGCCTTCCCAGCGTTCACTATCAGTAACAGATAAGGGCAGCTAAACAGCTAGGCTCTTAATTCCTTGCCGACCGGCACTTTAGATAGTTGAAAGCAGCTCTTCTGGATGCAGACAAAAACAGTCACTTACTTTCATCTAGTCAGAACCTCTGGCGCAGACTGGGCCCATAACCAGTGTTAGTGTGGTGACACAGCGTGTGGGAACCACGTAACATGAAGCACCAGGATCCAGAATGTCTTTGATGAAGCAAGCAACGTTGTCAGTTACAGGAAAACTCCTTTCCCCTCCAGACAGAGCAGAGAGAGACTCAGCAGATGTCTCACTAAGAGGCTTTTAATCTTCAGACGTTCTATGTACAAAGGCTATGTACAATGATACACCAACACACTCTCCAACAATCTCCACCTTCCACAATCAACCCACACATGTGTCCAGAGGCTTGTCCCTTATATAGCCAGTGCTCCACATGGCTTTCTGGCCCTGCCTCTTCCTTTTGGACACCTGTCAATCATCAGTATGACACATCATGTTTGCAGCTCTTTTTCAGCATTTACTGTGCTTTACAGCACCAGGTGACTCCCTGTCATTATGTCACCTCCTGTTTCATCAGCCTTGATGCTGCATGACTCAGCAGTGGCCAAATGCTTAGTCATCATGGCTGCTGCCATTCACCACATTGTACATTTTCACAGGAACATTATTCCAACATTATTACCACCTTAGACAATTTCAAAAAGGCTGTTAAGATGGATCTCTTCTGGCAGGCCTTTCCTGAATAACTGCACCAGCCCTAAGAGTCAGCTAATCTTTCTCCCTTGCTATTTGTGTTGTATTGCTGTGATGTCTTTCTTGTATATTATGATTTATTTTAAATGCTTTTTAAACTGTCTTAGTTTAATAATTTTTTAAGGACAAGGGGGGTTTAGGGGTTGGATGTATTTTATTGGAATTTTACTTGTTGTAAGCCACCCTGATTGCATTGCAGAAGGGCGGGATAGAAATTATTATTATTATTATTATTATTATTATTATTATTATTATTTCTTGACATTTTATTTTTTCTCCCAACTATATTTTTGGTCCACTATGCTGTTTTATAGCCGTTTCTGATTTCTTTCTTCATTTTGAGTTGCCTTAAACTGCTACATTTTGTTTAGTTTCTCTTCTGTTAACTGTTCTGAAAGCTTAAAGGTCTTTGAAAAATACGTCCTAGAAACTCTGAGAAGCTTATTTTCATATCCCAAACTTTGTAATCCATTTTGACCTTGAAACTCTTTCCTCCTATAATTTTATGATTTTCAGCTAGTCATTTTACGTCGGCAAACTGAACTGACCACACTGTAAACATAAAGGTAAAATATTTACTGAACCAAGCCCTGTCCTCATCTGCCATCAAGTATATTCACATAATATTATTTCCTCTAACCACATAAGTGTATACGTATACAGCATTTCTCAAATTATTGTGACATTTACGCAATTATTGTTCATGGTTAATTAAGGGTATTTCTTTAATTGATTTTTCATTAAGTTGTAGCTATATGAGACTCAAAGATTTTATAGGTGATTACATTTTACCTTCCAGGAAATCAGAAGTATTTGCAGACATAATTTTTCATAAACATACTTCCAAACCTAAAGCAATGCTGTGTTTAAGACAAAAGTTTAGGAACTGTTCCATGCATTTACAAAAAGGTTGTATCTTCATAAAATACTTTTCATCTGATGTGTGCTGTTAAATACTGCAAATAGTTTGTGCAAGACTGTATCCAATGTTGTGTTCCAGTTTGTGCTGAACATCTTATTTTCAAGTACAGAAATTCATTATCTTGTAAGATAGGTACAGCCCTTGCAATGATTCCCTATAATGCAAGCAATAATCATTTAAAGAAACATTTCACAGTTTCTTCAATTCTAGCCAGTGTTCCTACCCACAATCTCTACTAAGACTTATCTCCTTTTCCAATAGATCCAAAATTTAGTTGTGTTTAACCAATTGGCACCTTATATGTTTCAATTGTGCTTTGGATTTTTTTGTTTATACATCTGGATTATTTGGCAATCACAGCATAGGGTCTTCATGTCCCCCTCTCTTTTTTCTCATTTTGTGCTTCAAGCCAAGTTAGTAATGCCTAAGAGAAGCACATATCTGCTCTGTGTAAATTTGGCATTATGAAAACACTAAGCCTTCCTTAGAAACCTAATGAAAAGACTAGAAATCATGAAAAGCTATGTGTTTATCAGCAAATTATAACATATAGAGCTTAGAAGGCAAGCCAAAAAGAGACCACAAAGCAAGACAAATAAATAAGAACACTATGGAGGGATGCTGATCCAGACACAGACTAGAAATCTGGTTTCCTTAAAATGCTTGTTTAAAAATGCTGGTTTCACAGTTCTAATGCTGATGGTTTTCTGCTTCTGAATAAAAATCTGAATATTTATATTACAATACACCATGCTGCAAAATGTAAAGTCCTATGAAATATATAATAATTTCTGATGCTTATATTTCTCATTATTAAAGGAGCAATGTCTTGATGTGCAGCTGGACAATAACAGGAGGTCTGATGTGGTAATCATTCAGATACCATGAAAATGCAAGACATCTACCTAAAAATGTTTTGTTTAATACTGTCTATTGATTAGATTGAATGGCTTGCATATCAAAATGACAATACTGAGCACTTCAGGCAAATTGCTAAGGAAAAGTGGGAGGATTGATGACCTTACTCAGATACAAATGGCAACAACAGGTATTACAGGTTTCTTGCTGGCAGATAGTCACATTACAAAAGTAAGAAATATTCATCAGGTTGTCACTTCACAGTCATAAATATACTTTCTCGGGTTCCAGACAGAAATTACTGATGCAGAAAAATTTTGCATTTCAGGAAAGCACACCTACTTCTCTGACTAATACCTAGATTTTTCAGATAATAATAGTTCATTGTTTCACACCAATATCCCTCAATCTGTCAACACTGGATCTCTTATGCTATAGTTCCCATTATCTCCAGCGAGCATGGCCAATGGTCTTGTTGGCTGCAGGTAATGAAAATGGTACATAGCACACATCACTATTTATGATAGGGGTTGTAGTCCAGTGTGTCTAGAGGGCACCAGGTTGTGGGAGATAGATCTAAAGCATGTGTTGTCTTTGAACCAAATTAGCACCTATACAGAACTACTTATCTCCTCCATCTTTTTTTTCTTCTTGAACCATATCTACACAACATAATCAACAATGCACTTATGCAGTTATCCTGTCCTCTGCACATACACATGGAAACACCATTTTATTCATCTCAGTTCAAAATCTACACACTCACCTATATAAATCCCTCATAGGCTGTGGTTATTTATCATCACATATGATTTTCCATTTGGTGTTAAACAGTGTATAATGTGCCACAGGTTTTACTGTAGCTCAGTTCTGGAATAAGGGTATACATTCTGACTAAGAAAATATGAGATAAGAAAGAAGACAATGCCTCTGAGCATATACAGAATATGTTTCCACCCTCAATTGAGGCATTTAAACTAGGAGTAAGCTACACACCAAGCCCTGGCTTACAGTCTCATTGAGTTGCCTTGAGAGTCACTTTCCCCTCTCTTATGTGATTCACAGTGCTGTGCTGACTAAAATTAAGGGAGAACTAGATGATCCTGGTGAACCAGCATGGTATAGTAGTTTGAGTATTGGACTAGGATTCTGGAGACCAAGATTGAGATCTCCACTCAGCTATGGAAACAGACTGGGGAGCTTATCACATCGTTAAATAAAGTGACTTACCTGATCTGGCTTAAAATTTAAATCGGGCAGCATCCTAATATTATCACAAGGATTTAGTTGCTGAATTTGCTGCCCGAATGCAGCCCGGGTCCATCTCTGCTCCCAGGGCCACTCAATGCGGCTTTTTTAGAAGCTGGGAGTTTTCAATGACCCAAGCCATTCAGTCACCTGAGCTAACTCAGCAAATAATGTCTGCCCTTCTTTACCCAATTCAAAGTTATTTAGGCACATGAGATATACTGCTCATTTTCACTATTCTGTTACAACACTTCAATTCCACTTTAACTTTCATGGCTGCATCCTGTGGAATCTTGGGATTTGTAGTTTGGGGAGACACTGGAGTTCTCTGGCTGAGAATTCTAAATATCTGTCCCCTAAACTTCAAATCCCAGGATTCCAATCACACCTTTGCTTTCTGAAGGTTAAAAATATTAAAAATATTAAAATATTTTGTATAAAATTGCCTTCATGTTATGTCTACAAGGTGTATATGAAACATAAATAGATTTCATGTTTAGACTTGGGTCCCATCTCCATGATATCTCATTAATGTATATACAAATATTCCATAATCTCCCCCCCCCAAAAAAAACCAACTCCAAAAACCAAAACACTTTCAGTCCCAAGCATTTCAGATAAGAGAGACTCAACCTATAGTCCTGTTGCACAGCAGTTGCTTTGGTTAACCATAATTCATTTCTTGGCTTAGGTCAAAGTCTTTTTAAGAAATGGCTTGAGATCAGGTTAGCTTATCAAACAGCTATATCAACATGCTTCTACCATGGCTGGCCCGATGCTTCCAGAAATTCTGTTAAGCATGATGTTAATACAAGATCTTAGTTAATACAGAGCTCTCTCTCGCTCTCTTGCTCTCTCTCGTCTCCAGCATCTGATAGAGATGTACTATCTTTTTGGTTTTCATGCATATATGTTTCATGACAAACAAAAAGAAAATAAAGAATTCTTACACCATTTTGTGAGATGTGCGTTATTGAAAACTTTGATACAAATTAAGAATAATTTTTATAGGGAATTCCCTAGTTGGGTTTCCCCTCAAGAGGCTTTTTGCAGGAGATCTAAGAAGGAGGAAATCCCTTGGATAACTTATAAAGAACTAGTAAATTGGAGTGATAGTACTGAAATATTGATTAAGATGCGGGAACAGTTGAAAGAACCAATTAAAGACAATTGGTTTTTATACAATCAATTAAGAGAAAGATATAGAGTTGATAAGAAAAATAAAGGTATTACAAAAATACATAATGAAATAGATAAAATATTTTTTGATAAAAAGAAAGCACACATATCAAAGTTCTATCAAGCGTTAAAAAATAGAGATTTGGAAAAAGAGGTAATAAAACACTCTATGATTCAATGGGCGCAGGATGTAGGAAAGCCCATTGAACTAGAAAACTGGGAAAAGGCATGGGAAGATACTCATAAATTTACTAAGTGCCAAAACTATAACGAGAACCACACTAAGATGGTGTATAGATGGTATTTATCCCCGGTCAAATTAGATAAACTATATAAGACAGGTAAAGATTCTTGCTGGAAATGTGGGAAAATGGGAGCCACCTTTTACCATCTATGGTGGAAATGTATAGAAGGAAAAAAAATATTGGAAGAGAATAAAGGAATTAATGAAGAATATATATGAAGTTGAAATACCATTAGAACCAACCTACTTTTTGTTAAATATGAATGGGGGACTTGAGAGCAAATTCGTAAAAGAAAATAAAAGGGTATTGCTATATATGGTTACCACTGCCAGAATTCTTTATGCAAAGAAATGGAAGCAATCAACAATGCCAACAGATTATGAATGGATAGAAAATTTATGGGAAGCTATGGATTTGGATATACTAGTTGGCTTATTAAATGATAAATCAAAAGAGGAAGTTATTAAAGACTGGGTGAAGTTTAAAGAATATCATGAAAAAAATGTTAAAATAGAAGGGGGAAAAAGGTGAATTAGAAAAGAAAACAATATGTATATAGTTTAAATAGTGACAACTGAATTGTAAGAAATAATAATTAAGTTCAGAGAGATATTTATTTGATTAGGGGTTCAGTAAAGTAACATTAAATTGCAAATAACCATTCATCTGGAAGACAGAAGATTTTAGTCATGTTAACTTCAGTTAGTTGTGTTATTGGTGTATTTATTTGTTTGTATGTTTATTGTAGTCAATGTTTGTAATGTACATTTGGTTTTATTATGTTTGTATGTATGTATTTGATTAATAAAATTTAATTATTAAAAAAAAAAAAGATAGAGATGTACTATCTTTGAACCCAGAGTTTCCATGTTGTTATTAATACATCCATTATCCATGAATCTGTTTAACTATTTTCAAAACACTTTTATTCATGACTGCATTGTGTATCTTCCAGAAACTTGTTGGATACAGAGCATGGGCAAAAGTCTTTTTGGATCTCAGTTCCCAGAATCTGCAGCAAACATGGCTACTGTTTAGGGGATTCTGGAAGCTGTGATGATGAAAATAACTTTTTCTAGCCCTGGTGGTATAAAGATATTTTCATTGTTTTCTGAATCTATCTCATTGAGTGTCCCCAAGTATTATTAACCTTCCCCCAAAGGTTTTTTCTGATCACTTTCTCCTCCATCATTCATAGTATTATAAACTGCTTCCTTATCTTTCACCCTCTTAATCATCTTTTTCTAAGCTAAAGATTTCCAAATACATCCCCCTTTCCATATTCAGATGTTGCTCCAACTCCTTGATAATTTGGGTTACCATTTTCATTGGCTTATTTGCTTCTTTCTTCTGGCCCAGAGCAAGAACTAGGAAAACAAGCAATTTGCAATTCTGAAGAGGTGAAAACACTTCCCTAGAAAGGTGCAGACCCTGATAATTCCAATCCTTGATGCTGCCAATAAACTGACATTTTTATGAAGGAAAGGTCCATGGGTGGATCCTCCCCCCCCCCACACACCCCATTATAGAGAAAAAGAAACACATCAATGGAAATTGTACTTTCAAATTAATCCTCTGGCCCTTTAATGCCACACAATTATACTTCATGGTTCCAATTTAAATGTTTTTGTTACATCCTATGGAATACTGAGTTTTGCAGTTTAGGGAGGGCTATTTAAAATTCACACCCAGTGAGCTCTATCACATGACTAATCTACAAACCCTAGGATTCCATAGGAGAATGCCCTGGCTGGCTGTGATTGTGTATGATTGTGAAAGGGCCTCTTACCCATATTCAGGGAAAAGTGACCTCTAAATATTATAGCATATTCCAGCATCTGTACAAACACATGCACAGGAAATATTCTCAAAGTCCAGGTAACCATGTTTGATACTTTCACAGCCTTCACTTGACACTTCAGCCAGAGTAAGTCAGCTCTATTATCTTTGAAGGTATGCCAGGATGGGTAGCTGAGTGAATCAGCATATCTCCTGGGTTGTATAACTCCTCCTTCTCCACAGCTGGCCTTGATGAAACCCAATAATTCCATCTAATTGTTATGGAAGCAATAGTTCCTTGCTGTGTAATCTTTGGAACAGCAAGTACTGCAACGAAAAACCTGAAGTTTTATCCTGCCGCTATAATTTAATGCACTAAGAGAACAATCATGGCAATAAAAGAGTTGTAATGATGAGTTCTTCTTTTACCCTTGTGTCTCTTTGCAGATAATGGGGTTTTAAGAACTCTAGTTTTTCAGTTACTGTTTCTTGGAAATTTGTCCAGCAGGCTGCTTTTGTTCAAGGCTGCACTCATCTGGAGGAAATATATCAAAAGAAAGAGCAATATGATTTCATGCACAAAATATTACATTATATTTTACAGGGAATATTTTAAAAACCACTCAGGACTAACTTTTGGGGCATATGCACAAGTGCATATTTGAAAATAAGATAAATACCTGATATATTTCTCAGGCTTATTTTAGGAACAAATGTATAATTGGTGCCCTTTTCATGTTCTATGCTGTTTAGATTTCAGAGTTTAAGCATCAATCATCCCTGAGCTTCTCCACAAGGTTTAATTGAAGTTTTTATTTCATTTCTATGTTGCCTAATAGCTGAAGCAGTCTGAACATTATCTTGTAAGAAGAATGGAAAAGTTCCCCATGCCATGTGGTAGGATCCTGGAAACATGGTTTCTGGGTGGGATACAATAATTTTACTTTATACTTAAGCTATTTGTTATGATAATAATAATAATAATAATAATAATAATAATAATAATAATAATAATAATAATTTTTATTTAATACCCCGCCCCTCTGAGAACAATCGGGGCGGCTTACATCATAAAAATCCATCACATAACAATTTAAGAACAATTTCCCCCTCCCCCCCTTAAAAAGTTATTAAACCACTTACAATTAAAACAAATTATAAAGGAGGTAAAAACCTCCATAAAATCAAATACAAACCATACAAAAAAAGGCAGGCAAGAGTAAATATACTGGCTCATAAAGACCTAATCATGGAGGTCATAGAAGGTCGTAAAAAGCCATAGAAGGGGGGAGGATCCTCAAAAGGGAGTAAGGCCATGAGCCAGTAGTTATTCCGGGAAGGCCTGCCGGAAGAGATCCGTCTTGACAGCCTTCTTGAAGCTGTCAAGTGATGTCAATTGACGGATCTCCTCCGGCAGGCCATTCCACAGTTTGGGGGCAACAACAGAAAAGGCCCTCTGGGAGGTAGTCACCAGTCTCGTTTTTTGAGGCTGTAACAAATTCCTCCCAGAGGACCGGAGGGTGCGGGGAGGATTGTACGGGAGGAGGCGGTCCTTAAGATAGCCTGGACCCAAGCCATTTAGGGCTTTAAAGGTAATAACCAACACCTTGTACTGGGCTCGGAAACTAACAGGCAGCCAGTGGAGGGACCTTAGCACCGGAGTGATATGGCCCCCCTTAGATGTACCAGATATTAATCTGGCTGCCATATTTTGAACCAATTGCAGTTTCCGAACCAGGCACGAGGGTAGCCCCATGTAGAGCGCATTACAGAAGTCAAGGCGTGAGGTTACCAACGCGTGCACCACGGTCTCAAGGTCCCCTACTTCCAGAAAAGGGCGCAGCTGGCGTATCAGCCGAAGCTGATAACAGGCGCTCCTGACTGTCGCATTAACCTGATTTGTCATCAGGAGCGACGAATCAAGGAGCACCCCCAAGCTGCGAACACAGTCACTGGAGGAGAGCGTGACCCCATCCAGGACTGGAGGTTGCAACCCAATTCCTGGTTTCGGGGCCGCTACCGTAAGCACCTCCGTCTTGTCTGGATTCAGCTTCAATCTGTTTTTCCTCATCCAGCCCATTACCGCCCCAAGGCATTCATTGAGAGAAGAGATGCCATTGGAATTCGAGACCGACAAACGAGATATGGAGAAATAGATTTGGGTGTCATCAGCGTACTGATAACACCCAGCACCATAACTCCGTATAATCTCACCCAGCGGCTTCATATAGATGTTAAACAGCATCGGGGACAGAATAGCTCCCTGAGGGACCCCACAAGTGAGGTCCCTCTTACTGGAGCTACAGTCCCCGAGCAGCACCCTCTGGGACTGGCCCGAGAGGAAGGACCGGAACCACTGCAAAGCAGTGCCTCCGATACCTAACCCCCTCAGGTGGTCCAAGAGGATGCCGTGATCTATTGTATCAAAAGCCGCTGAGAGGTCTAGAAGCACCAACAGGGTCACGCTACCCCTGTCGATGCCCAGACGCAGATCGTCGGTCAAGGCAACCATGGCAGTCTCAACCCCAAAGCCTGTCCTGAAGCCGGTTTGAAATGGGTCTAGATAATCGGTTTCATCCAAGACTGCCTGGAGCTGAAGAGCAACTGCCCTCTCGATTACCTTGCTTAAAAATGGCAGTAATGACACAGGCCTATAGTTCTTCATGTCCAGGGGGTTCAGGGAAGGTTTTTTCAGAAGCGGCCTAACCGCCGCCTCCTTTAAACATGATGGAACATGTCCTTCCCTGAAGGATGCATTGATGATATCCATAAGGAATCTCATCACTGCATCCCCCCCCTGGATGGCCAGCCAAGATGGGCAAGGGTCGAGAGGGCATGTTGTCTTCCTCACCTTACCAAGCAGCTTGTCCACGTCCTCGGTACTCACAGATTGCCACTGATCCAGTAAAATTACATCGGCGGAGTTGGTGGACGCCTCGCCTATAGACTCTGTCCCAATAGTCGCGTCAAGGTCGGCTCTTATCTGAGAGATTTTGTCTGCAAAGTAGTTGTTAAATGCGTCGCAGCAGGCTGTAGTCAGGTTAAGCAAGGGATTTGGCGCAGGGGGCACCTGCGTCATCTCCCTTACCACCCTAAACAGCTCTGCCAGACGAGACTCTGCAGACGCAATACGTGCAGAGGAGAAAGCTCTCTGCGCTTCATGTATCGCCTCCCGATAGGACCAAAGAAAGTTCCTATGGCGAGTTCTGTCAGATCGGAGTCGAGTTTTCTGCCACGTGCGCTCTAGTCGTTGTCCAAATCGCTTCATTTTCCTAAGCTCAGAGGTGTACCATGGCTTATGATTTGAAGCGAAATGGCAAGGACGCTTGGGAGCGATCGTGTCAATAGCCCTGGTAAGATCACTATTCCATGTATTGACCAGGGCTCCGACAGGATCACCGGCATTCCCAACCATTAAACCCTTCAAGGCTTTCTGGAATCCAGTAGGCTCCATTAGCCTTCGAGGGCGGACCATCCGAATAGGTCCGCCACCCCCGGGGGGGCAGATATTGGCTCTGACTTCCATCTTGACCAGGAAATGATCCGTCCATGACAATGCGGAGGTGGCAACCACCTCCGCCCACGGATATGCCTGTTCGGTACAGAACACCGCATCAAGTGTATGACCTGTGCAATGCGTGGGCCCGTTGACCAACTGGGATAGGCCCATGTTTGTCATGGTATCCATGAACTCCCGAGCTGCACCTGTTAAGCTGGTCTCGAGCGGGATGTTGAAGTCCCCCAGGACAAGAAGCCTGGGAGTCTCCAGCAGCAGCTCAGAGACCAGTTGCGTCAGCTCGGTCAGGGAGTCTGCTAGACAACGGGGTGGCCGGTAGACTAGCAGAATCCCCAAACTATCCCTGGCCTTCAGGCTAAGGTACATACACTCGATGTGGGTTGTGTGTCGAATAGGTATCCTGGTCAAGGTCAAGGTGTTTTTATAAATCAGGGCCACTCCACCCCCCCGCCCACTTCCCCTCACCTGCTCACTAACAGAATACCCAGCTGGGAGAGCCTGCGCCCATATAGCGGTGCTATCCTCCCCCAGCCAGGTCTCCGTAAGGCATGCCAGGTCGGCGTCCTCATCCAGGAGAAGATTATGGAATGGTTTGGTGGTATCTTGCATAGGCTACAACTTCAGCTCTGAAGGTAAACAGGTCCAGATCTGGCTGATAATGCATATTGACCCACAGAATACAGTGAGGCCTTGTTATCTGCAGGCTTGCCATCCATGGATTCGTGGATGGCAAAGCCTTGTTGTCCCCAATGGTGGCATGTGCTCATGGCTGCACTAGCAGCTGCAAGCATGTTACACTGCCATTAAGGACAATGGGGCTTGAGGTCCCATAGTGTTGTTGTTGTTTTTCATGGGAGGGGGGTCGAGAATGGACCCCCTGCAGATACCAAAGTCTGACTGCAATGGTAAATTTCTGTTGCTGCTTAGAGGATAATCAAGATGCATCTGCCATGCAGACCAAATGGTAACTGCTGTCTAGTGGAATTATTGCAAGATAAACTGGACATAAAACATTGATGTGAGTCATCAGTCTGTCAGAGATTCTGTTCCTAAGCAAGATGTCATTTCCAGAATCATTTATCATGGAGAATCTTAGAGAATTTTGCTATATAATTGGAAATTTAAACTACCTCAGTGGATAGAGCTATCTTGTCAGGATCATCCAAGGCTCTGATATCTCAGGTTCAAAACTGGAGCCCCCAAGACAGTTTTTGGTAATGTGATGATACAAAATCATAGAGTTGGAAGAGACCACAAGGCTCATCCAGACCAATCCCCTGCCATGCAGGAACACAGAATCAAAGCACTCCTGACAGATGGCCATCCAGCCATTAAAAACCTCCAAAGAAGGAAACTCCATTACACCCCAAGCAGTGTAGTCCACTGCAGAACATCTCTTACCATCAAGAAGTTATTCCTAATGTTTAGGTGGAATCCCTTTTCCCCTTTGGTTTGAATCCACTGTTCTATGTCATATAGGGCCTCGGCAGATGGCTAATAGGGCCGTCTCCGAGACCCGGAAGAGGAGGGGCAGCCGCACGGGCACCGTCCCTTCCTCTTCCTGAGGTCATCCTCGGAGCTTCCGGCCCTCCGGACGGCCGGCGCTCCGGGGATGGCCTCCCTCTGCAGCGACCGGACGCGCTGCGGAGGATAAGTCAGGGAAAGTGCGCCCTACGTGTTTAGGGTGCACTTTCCCTGTCTTGTAAAAGGGACCTTTTAGGGTCGCCGCAGGAGCACCGCGGTCCGGCTGCCGTGGTACCGCAGCGTTCCGGACCAGGGCGTCCCCGACACCCTGGTCTGCATCCCCAGTCAGTCTCTGAAGCAGCAGAAAATAAGCCCTAAGTCACTCCTCATAAGGCATAGACAAGTTTCAGTTCATCAATATCCCTCTTGAATTTTGGTGCCCAGACCTGGACACAGTATTCCAAGTGAGGTCTGACCAAAGCAGAATAGAGTGGTACAATTACTTCTCTCAGTCTAGGCACTATAATTCTATTGATGCAGTCAAGGATCACTTTGGCTTCTTTAGCTGCCTCATCATACTGTTAGCTCATGTTCACCTTGTGGTCTAGTAAGTAGTGTTGTGTCAAATCAATTTTCTCATCCCATTCCTGTAAACCCAGGTTTTAAAAAAGTTTTTTGTCCCTCCCACTCAGAGGGGAGAGGATCATTGTTGACAAATTTCCTGATTGTTGCCAAACATTTATGTTAATTACGTGTATGGATGCAAATTTCACTTGCATTACTCAGAGCTTCTTTTGAAGGTCATGTCTTCAAAACAAAAGGAACAAAAAGAGGAAGCATTTAGAGCAGGGATAGGCAACATTTCCCCTTTAAGGGCTGATGGACTTCAGCTCCCAGAATCCCAGGAGCTATTGGCCAACATGGGACTATTGGCCAACATGGCTTAGGCTTCTGGGAGCTGAAGTCCCTTGGCCCTTAAAGGGGAAAGGTTGCCTACCCCTGATTTAGAGTTTAGGTGGTGGGTACCTTAAAATCTCCTCCCCTTCCTCCTGCTCTCCCATTCACATTCTCACAGAAGAGAAAGTGGGTACAAAGGGGAAACTCCCTTCTGTCATGAAGGAATTCTGGCATGGAGAAATCCTAGCATTGAAAGGGAGTCCAGGAATCCAACTCCCTTTTGCCATGCAGGAATATACAGAATGGCCCACCTCTTACCAAATGGAGGAGAGAGTGTTTGCCTGGATGTTCCTTCAGAGCAGGGGTAGGCAACCTTTCCCCTTTAAGGGCCGAGGGACTTCAGCTCCCAGAAGCCTCAGCCATGTTGGCCAATAGTCCCATGTTGGCCAATAGCTCCTGGGATTCTGGGAGCTGAAGTCCCTCGGCCCTTAAAGGGGAAAGGTTGCCTACTCCTGCTTCAGAGCATCTTCCAACTGTAGGATTCTAGGATTCTGTATATACTTATTACATAACATCATCTCAATCTTGTCACTGCTTGGCCTTCAAACCATTGATACAGCATCCCTTGAGAAACCCATCAAGAAGCTCTAAATTGCACTGTTATTCCATTACTTCACAGGTATAAGTTCTTCCCATTGGTTTCTTATACTGGGCCATCATGTGGAGACAGACAATGGGCATGATTCTCCTCCTCTCCTGCATTTCTCCCTTCCTCTCGCTATTCCCAAGCAGGCTTTTTTCTCTCTTTCTCTTATTTTTTATTTTCACTATATTACATTAATATCACTCCACAATTGCATTACAAATAAAAATAAATGAAAGTCATGCTTGGTAGGTCATAGGACAGGAAATCAGGTTAAAGGAGTGTGAAAGAGGACACAAGGGGCCATGAATTGCACAAACAACCCAGTTATGCTATTGCCGATACATTTAGTAATGAATGCTTCTAAACTGGTATGTTTGCATTCCTTTTATTAACACAGCGGTAGGCAACCTTTCCCCTTTAAGGGCCAAAGGACTTCAGCTCCCAGAAGCCTCAGCCATGTTGGCCAATAGTCCCATGTTGGCCAATAGCTCCTGAGATTCTGGGAGATGAAGTCCCTCGGCCCTTAAAGGGGAAAGGTTGCCTACCCCTGTATTAACACAATTGCAGCAAGACCAACAAGGCTCATGTGATAATGCCCTATATCATGTATTAATTACATTTATATCCTTTCTTTCTTCCAAACACAAGTCAGCATACATGGGTCTCCTCTCCTCTCCTCGACTTTATCCTTAGACCAACATGAGAGAATTCTAACCATTCCACTATCCTGGCAAAAATATGATGCAATCACAGAACTCTGTGTATGCTCAGAGATATATAAGCACAAAATGTGGCAATCTGAATTTTAAAAAATCTGGATCAGCCATAATGTTTCAAAAGACAGCAGCATACAATGAGAGTATGGTGGAAAGGGAGAAGAAGACAGGCACACCAGCTACATTTATTGCCTAATTTGATGTAGGAAAATTAACTTCTTTGCAAACTCTGCAATGTTTTGCTCTGGAGCTCAGCAGGTAGTGTAAAATGGTCTGATGGATAGGCTTTCTGGGAAAGGGTCAGGCATGTTTGATTCTCCATGGGAAATACAACCAAAATCCTATTACATAAGAACATGAACCAAATTAGAGGTACCTATTTGTTTTTAACATGTTAATCTTACTCTGCATACAACAAACTATGGTTAACATATATGGTTCATTCCCTTCTTAATTTATTCTCACAACATTATTCTCACAAAATCCCCCACATGAGCTGATAACGTGTTTTCCCCCGCACAAATGTGATTCCTTCAGAACTTCTTAGCTGAACAATCAGACTTGCAAATGAAGCTCATGTTTACCTCCTAATGACTAGTTACCAAACAAAGGAAACTAATTTGCAAGAGGTGGAGGTGCGAAAACAGTTGTTTTAGGAAAATAAGCCATTTTTAAAATCATTTTAGGGATTACCACTTCTAAATGCTGACTTTATTGTTTCATCTAGACAAACCCTGATGAAAAGGCAAGTTTCTGGCTTGTGGAAACTATTTTGTCTTATTACTATAAATCTGAAGTTAAAGAGGATTAGGGGTAGAAAAATGCATACCTGGCCTATAAGCATACAGTAAAGTATTCTGCACATACCAAAACATAAGTGTATTTGAATTGCTTCATTTCAGGGAAAGTTGGAGACCAGTACTGTAAATTGCTTAGAGATCTATCAGCAGATTTTGACCTATCTCAGCCTGGGTGAAGCTGAAAAAGAATCTTTGCTTTAAATCTATGAGTGCATACTGATACACATGACAAGTGAGAGTAGCTAAACAAACCACTGAGTGTTAATCCATGCTTTTATATAGTGTGACACCCAAATATGACAAGAATAAGCACTGTGACTAGTCTCTCCCCCTGACACACTGGGGGGGAAAACTCAGGGATTGTTATCATGAACTTAAGACTGAGGAACTGAAGGACTGAGGGTCCTTTGCCATTTGTCATCTAATTTGTATGCTGTCTAAAGTCCATTTATCATCTTCTGGTTACCTAGACATCCAACTTGTTATGGTGGTGAAAGCCAAAAAGGCAGAGTTAACATTAACACTTCTTAAGTATTGGAATCTCAGGATATTTATATGACAATGAACAGGCTCTCTGGCAAAGGCTTGGGCTATTTAATCTATTTATTATATGCAGTCATAGATATATGTATACAAACATAGATGTATAAGGAAAATCACATTTCTTTCATTATATTGCATTACATGTAACACATCATACATTCATTACATTCCAATATATGGCAAGTCAGTTGTTACACTTTTGTAAGGACTGAACCTTTCTTTATTCATATGTATCTTCCTAACAAACTTCTCTATAATTGACATATAAAGGAACATAACCATCTTAAACAATATAACTTGCCAATTTATCCATTAAGAAATACCATCTCATCTGTTGAGGAATATACATCTCTAAACAGGCAGATGAGATACTCAGGCTTCCAAGGGTTAATATTCTTGAGCATTGCTATATCCAGCAGCATCTGTTATATAGCTATTAACATCCATTACACTCAGTATGGGAAATATGCCTATTTTGCATAGCCTAACTGTTTCTTTTTCTAGCAGTATCTATTTGCATCAGCATGTCTGAGTTATCAGATAGGAACAGTGCTGCTATTATTAAACAACTTTCTTCATACATTACAGACTCCCAAAGCACTGACTTCTGTCTTGTCTTGGCTCATTTTATAATCTCTCTATCCTCTGCCCAGCCTATCAACTGTTCTATCTGGTCCAATCAGGTTCACAAACAAACTTGGGTACAGTTAGATCTTGGCTTTTGGTTACTTTCTATTAGATTGCATTAATCAGCTGATTGCATCAGCCATCACAGCATTTGCTATGAGTTTATTTTGCTCATATATTTATTTACAATTGAGTAGACATCCTGCCTCAGATGAGACAATCACACACTAGGAATGTGACTGTTGCTGAGAGGGTGAGGCTTTGGTGAGTCACATTTGTGAGTCAGTAGGGGGTGGAGCTAGCCAATTAGCTGTATACAACTCCTCCCAGAGGTGTGTATCTAACAGTGTGCAATTTTTTTCATAGGACAAGGGAAAGCACAGCACAGGTTGAAGGGGGGCTATGACCTTTCTTCTTAGAGGTTCAAATAATTATTATTATTATCATTATTATTATTATTATTTAAAGGGCTTTGAGGTTGTTGTTTTTTGCTCAGAGGAAGAGAGACAGAGACTTGCCGCCAGAATAAGGTAGCATCCAGGAGCTCTCTGTAAAGTTAGAAACCTAGTTGATTGAGCTCACTGACAGAGCCTGGTGAAAAGACCAAGAGAACAGGGGGCCTTTATGTGGGTCTTTACCAGGGGACTTTTTAAGGGAGAAGCCCACAGTCCTGTTTCAGTGCTTACTTAAGATTTCTCAATATGGACACTGAGGGAGTTGCTGCAGTCACCTGCAACACTTGTCGGATGTTTATCTTCTTGTCAAGAGATGTGGGGAACTTCACCTGCACCAAATGCAAGTTTGTAGCTGTCCTGGAAGAGAAAGTCAAGCAGCTGGAGGCCTGAGTAACTACACTTCAGCATATTTGGGAGCAAGAGATTTTACTGGACAGAGCAGAATGGGGATGGGGAGCACACAGAGGAATTTGTTGAGGAGGAGGTCATTTCATGCACGCATGAGGTGGATACCTAGAGGAACATCACACACAGAAGTAGGGAAACCAGGGATCGTTCTGGGAGTTTGCAGCTACAGAATCGATTTAAAGTTCTCTCTCTTATCAAGGATGAAGAAGAAGAGTAGCAGGGACAGTCCTCAGGGACAGTGCAGGGGATCCTAAGAGTACCACCACAGTAAACAGCCACTGCTAAGCTTCAGAGGAGGTGTGTGGTGGTGGTTGAGGACTCCTTGTTGAGACGTACAGAAGTAGTGGTTTGTGGGCCTGACAAGATGTCCCAGGAGGTGTATTGTCTCCCTGGGGCAAAAATCTGTGATGTGACAGTGAGGCTGACAAGAATTGCCAAGCCCACTGACCATTACCCCTTCCTCTTGGTCCATATGGGAACCAATGATACTGCAAGGCACAGTCCAGAATATCAGAAGGAGTTATGAGGCTTTGGGTAGGAAGCCGAAAGAGCTGGATGCACAGGTTGTTATCTCATCTCTTCTCCCTGTTGAAGGGCATGGTCCAGGAAGGGAGAGGAAGATAGCAGACATGAATAATTGGCTCCGTAGAGGGTGCTGCCAAGAATGATTTGGATTCTTAGATCACGGGCTGCAGTTCCATGAGGGTGGACTTCTAGCAAGAGATAAGCTGCATCTCACACCATTTGGCAGAAACATTTTTGCCAATAGTCTCAAACATTTGATCAGGAGGGCTTTAAAATTACCAGTTTGCTAGATGAAGGGAATGCAGTAGACATAGCATATCTTGATTTCAGTAAGGCTTTTGACAAGGTCCCCCACGATATTCTTGCAAACAAGATAGTAAATTGTCGACTAGACAATACAACTGTTAGGTGGATTAGTAACTGGTTGACTGACTGAACCCAAAGAGTGCTCAGCAATGGCTCCTCTTCATCCTGGACAGAAGTGACCAGTGGGGTGCTACAGGGTTCTGTCCTGTGCTATTCAACATGTTTATCAATTATTTGTATGAAGGAATAGAGGGCATGCTTCTCAAACTTGCAGATGACACAAAATTAGGAGGAATAGCTAATACTTAGGGAACTTGGTATGTTTAGCCTGGAAAAGACAGTTAAGAGGGAATATGATAGGCCTGTTTAAATATTTAAAGGGATGTCATATTGAGGAGGGTGCTAGCTTGTTTTCTGCTGCCTCAGAGAACAGGACCTGGAACAATGGATGCAAGCTACAGGAAAATAGATTCCATCTCAATGTTAGGAGGAACTTCCTGACAGTGAGAGCTGTTCGACAGTGGAACACACCCCCTCGGAGTGTGATGGAGTCTCCTTCTTTGGGAGTCTTTAAACAGAGGCTGGATGCCATCTGTTGGGGATGATTTGATTTTGAGTTCCTGCATGGCAGGAGGTTGGACTGGATGGCCCTGTGGTCTCTTCTAACTCTATGATTCTATGATTTAATTGGTGAACTTCATGATTCCCATACCTGTTTTAATGCCTTCTTCTAATTATAGCAAACCAAAAATAAAAATAATCACCAAATATACATATATTGTAAGTGCCATGCCTTGTTCCCAGGGCCAGGTTCAGACTCTTGAAACATACAGTGAAACAGAAGGACCAAGGGACATGCCTTCTTTAGACTAAAACAGAAGGACAGGAGAACATGCCAGTGCTTGAGACAGACAGTGACACTCCCTAGCAGTCACAACACAGAGACATAGAGTCTCTGACCATAATAGAACACAGACAAGAGAGAGAAGATTTGAGATGCTTGGAGCGCTTACATACGAAACATTCATTAATCAGGCAACATCTGTGAGAGACTGCTAGGCCAGTCTCTCAGGAGTTTGTTGTTGACAACTGACCTTTCAGGAGGAAGCAACACTCTTGTCTCTTGATGCCTGGCTCATGTTTCTGAAAAATCTTGCATTGTAAATTGACCACACTACCAGACGCTCTCTTGGACTAAAGCCTTGGCTTCTTTGCTGTACCCGAATGACATGGACTTCCTGACCTCTGAGAACTTTAACTCACTGGTAAGCTTCTGCACACAACTGGTGCTGCTGCTGTCTCATTTCTAATTGACTTTGCTTTGTACTTTGCCCTCGGCTGGCCTCCAAGATAGAACAGCCATCCCAAATCAGTTGTGGTTTTTAACCAATTTTTCTTAGCACAGATAAGAGAGTTAGGAATTTTCCTATCTTTTTTTTTAATCAGGTATTTTCTGGTAGTGAGCAATAGAGTTAGAAATGTTGTGATATTGATATGTCTAAGTGTATTTGCAACCTTGAATTGATTTCCTTCTTTAAAAAGAATCACATTCAACACAACCATACAGGAGAAGCTTCCATTTATGCATCTTTTGAATAGTAGGATGGATAGTAATAATTTCTTAAAAAATGCCCTAATGGTGGCTTATCAACAAACAGTATTTTTGGAGAATTTTGGTTTGATGTTGTGTTTGAATACACCCGCTAACTGGCCCAACTCACCAGTAACTTACAGGTGAGCCTCATAGCAGAGGTAGCTAAAAAGAGCAATGTTAGCACTTTGCAAACATTATGGTAACAGCTTGAACTCCAGCAAACTCATGAATGTATTTGAATCCTTCATTCACCCTGCTGAACCCCCTTATCCCTCTCTGACCTTAAAAAATTGTTTGCCATTCTATCAGAATGGGGTGAGATTGCTGGATCAAAAAGAAAGAAAGGAAAATAGTTATTGTATGGACTTTTAACATTTTAAAATGAAAATGTGTCAATTTTTTGTTTGTAGCTGGGTTTCAATATTAACTATTACGATTTTTAAAATGCAAAATGTAGCCTAAGCCCCACTAATCTTTTTTAAAAAAAACTAGTCCTAGAGGGAGCTAAGAAGCAAATGTGCAAACAGGAGATATTTTTATGCATTTTACGTCAGTGTTGCATTTAGTATATAATATGATTTTTTCTGTTTATGGATTTTTATTTTTTTTGTATTTTCTTTTAATGTGTTTAGTAGTTTTCAGCCAACTCTAGTTTGTAGGGAATGAACTCTGGGATATGTTGCCTTAATATTATTAATAAAATTACCTTTTCCATTCTTTGTGTTCTGTGGCAGAATGATGGAAGCTTAATATTTTTCTCAAAATGAAGTGAACTTTGTGCTTTTTTACAATGGAAAAAAATAGAGGGTAATTTGTTCACAGACCCCAACTGTCACTCCTCAAAATGAGTGACCACAAAAATTCCCTCCCATTCCTATTACATTTCTATCACCATTTTCTGTGACAGTGAAAAAAGATATAAAGTATGTAGTGAAACAAAGATGCGTAGCAAGTAAAGCATATGTGCATGCATGATAGGTACCATATAATACACCTAACCAAAAAAGTGATGCTTTTCTAGAAAGTAGATATCAGAGTGTCTGGAACTAAGGAGCCGGGTAATAGAACATGAAGAAATAGTTTTACCTGACATTGACCATAATAATCATTATAATCACATGTAATTACTTTGACTCACAGGCCTTGGTTTGTTACATTTCCCATTCTCTTGTGCAGCTATTTAAATTTTCCATTTAAAAAAAATAGCATGCCAGCTGAACCCTAAATCATATCTGACTTTAATTTTGGTTAATGGAAACAAGCAGCTTCATAAGCTGTACTTTGATGATGCCTTGTTTTGACCAGCCTATTCAGATAAATCACAGTATGTCCTGGTACAATGACACAGCAACCAGATGTGAATCTAAAACAGAAACAAAAAAGGAGAAAGTGAACCTGAGGTTCATTATCATAGCACTCAACTTATGTCATAATATAATGGTTGAAATGGAAAAGGCATATGCTGATAGTTCAAGGCACATGAATTTTGTTAGATTTGTATTTCACCTTATCTGCAATGACATGTCATTGAATTCTGGGGCATTAAAATTGTGCAAAAGTAAGGAGATTTGGGTGTCTGGTATTTGAATATGTATATTTGAAACTGAAGGGCCATTCATATATACTAGAAGCTTTTCTTTTATTGCTGAAGGAAATCAGTCATCTTGGATTTTACATGATTACTTGCCTTCCTATTTGAAGTCAGTCCATGCAAATAAATTTTTAAAAAATAAAAGCACTACTTAAAATACTGTTTGGAACATCAAAAGGCAATATATTAAAGAGCTACTTGGTACAGCTTTTACAACTTTCTTATTGATTTTACCTCCATTGATTTTCTTTCAGTAGAGACCCATCTTTTTATTCAGTTGTTGCCTTTATGAATTTAGCTTTTCAGATATGGGATATGTAGGACCCACATTTTATGTGAACATACTGGTTCTCTAAAGATTTTGTTTCTCTTTCTTAGTTCAACTTGTTAAATGGAACTGACTACCTCTAAAGGTGGTGAATTCTCCTTCATTGGAAGTTTTTAAACAGAGGATAGATTTTCATCTTCCAGGTATGTTTTAGTTGTGAGTTCCAGTAGCAGCAAGGGACTGGACAAGATGACCTTTGGGATCCAATTCTATGGTTCTATGATTCTGTTAGCCTTACTTTAGGGATTGCTCTACATCAGGCAAATAGCCCAGTCCCTGAACCAGAGGATAAATGGACAAAAATCAGACATTAGGAATAGGAATACACAAAAATATGTGGCAGAACATTTCAGTCTCCCTGGGCATTCCATCTCAGACTTCAGAACAGTGATCCTTGAACATGAGAACTACAAAGGTAGATTAGAAAGAGAAACAGCAAAATTGGAGTTCATGCACAGACTACAGTCCATCGACAATAGGTTAAACAAAGATAATGGCTTCCTGGCACACTACACACATTTCAACACCTTATAACCCCATCCTTATGGGTGTGTCCTACACGCATCTGTTCTCTTCACCTACAGGCTAGTTTCCAGTGCCAAACTGGACTAGCCACTTCATGGAGATTATAGCATGGTTAAAAAACACAACTTACCTTGTCCATTTTGAAGTCTATTCCAGGATGCAGCTGGGTATTATCACACACAATTTGCTGCTGATGCCACCTCCTGGCTGCATCATGGCTAAAACCCAGCTAAAATCTATGCTAAGCTGGCCAATTTGCACAGTCAGGAGTTTCTTTACTACTTTATTTCTCTAAGAGAAAGCCCAACATCTTGAATTTTGAATTGTTTGAAATGGATGATAATGGTTATCAAAGGTTATGGAGAGGTCAATCTATAACACAGAATTAAGATAAAATTGTGTAGATCCAAATCCTCTGGTCAGTTAACATTGACTGTTTTCCAATATATCACACGCTTCATGATGTGAATGGATAGGCAGTTTTGTTAAAACTACACTGCTATGAGCTCTGTGCAACTGTAGTGTTATTAAACAAACGGGGGGGGGGGGGGGGGGGAGGGACATGTTTTAGTTTTAATGAATGGGCAGCCAGGATTTGTTCTCTCATTGTCACACCATATCACCATACCCCAACATCCTTGTGAGAGGCTGGGTAATATTGAGGATTGTTTCCACCTATTTATATATGTACTAACTGAGGTTTGGTGAATAAAGAAGATTTTTATTTAGAAATATGCAAAAGTGCAACCCAAATACATAATAGTTATTTAAACAGACACACCATTCAAAGCTAACTAGAACAAAGGTATGGAAATTGTTTTAGAGGTGTAGAGTGGGTAATATTTACCTGTCCTGGAGAGGAGGCCACAGAAAGCAGGAAGTGACTCAGGCAGAGTCTGAGGGAAACACACCAAGTGCTCTGTGTGCACTGAGCACAGACTGGGAGCCAACTGTGTGCAGGGAGGCTAGGTTTGGGGCTGGCATTTATATCTGAGATCCTAACTAACCTCTAGGGGTGCTAGGTCCTGTTTTGCAATGTAACAAAGACCTGATGATCTTTCCAGAGAATCAACTGTGGGTTTCCAGAACAAGTGATGACCTTAACTTCAGAGTAACAAAAACAATTATTGATATAGACAACCCCAGTACAGATGGATAGGGAAGCTGACCAGGAATGCAGCAGGGGGTAGGTAGGAAGTGTTGGTTTACTTGTGATCAGCAAACCCATTCAGCTTTTATCTTGATATTACCTGTGTCCTTCATATGTCTTCAGGTCTATGTGCCCTTCCCATAGTATTCCAAAGGTCATTGTGACCTATTAAGAACACCATGAATACCTTTTTGGGTTAAAGGCAGGATATGAATAAATAAATAAATTGCCTGTCTCCAGATACAAAAATATGAAAATATGAAAGTCCCAAATATTACACAGGGTATGTCAGGTATGCTAACAGCTGGACTTTAGCCGTTCTGTTATTTTTGTATTTTCTAACCAACTATGATTGTTAAATAATTATGCTGTACTCATTACTACCACATATTTTATACTATTCACTGTTTTTATCATCATGTATTGCTTTTCACCATCTCATCTATCATTTTAATAAATGCTAAATGTACTTCATGTTTGAGTGTGCTTCTGGTTCAATGGTTGTTTTTCTTTAGCTCACAGAAGCAATATACCAAGGAGGGCATATAAAAGGATCTTAATTCTCAATAACCTGCTCTGGTCAGCAAATCTGGGGATATCATTGCAGTTCTAATCTGTTCAATCATGAACTTATTATAATCACACAGCAGAAAAATGTTGTGAAATATCAAGACATTCAGTAAAATATATAATGTTAATCATTTTCAAATCATCTTTTCTTGGGCCGTCCCATTTCAGGCTACATATGTGAGAGTCACAAGCTTTGAAAGATAGATAAACAGACACATAGACACATTAAAAAAAACATGATTATTGCAGAGTGGAAAAAAACTATATCATTATATCAGTTCACAAAAGCAGTGATTTGATTCTTAGGGGCAGGGAGGTTAAGTAGAAGTTAAAAATATTTCAGTATTAGAAATACAAGACTGCCAACGATGCTTCCAGAAGCTATTCCACTAAGGAAAATAATGTCACCTTAGACTTAATACAACAACCCTCTTGAAACATCTTAGAACATTTCTACCTGTAGTTGTCCTTTCATGACACACTTGGAAAAAATATGTCCATAAATATGTCCTAATTAATAGAATGTTGGTCATTTTCAGGTATCTTCCCCCAAAAAATCATTACAGTTCTGCAGTAGGAACTTTCATTAAAAAGAGGAACTGGTATCAACTGATTTCATGAAAGAAAATTTCCTGTGGATGATGATGATGATGATGATGATGATAATAATAATAATAATAATAATAATAATAATATTTATTTGTACCCCTCCTCTCTGTGCACAATCGGGGTGGCTAGCAACAATTAAAAATGCATACAATATAAATCCAAAAAGACTCAATACCCACCCACCCCTTAAAAAAAAATTCAACTAAACACAATTAAAACATCTTAGATTAAAATAACATTTAATAAAATGAAACCATAAACAGCAAAACATAATAGGACAAGCAGAGTAGCAGCAGCATCCAAATTAGGAGAGGGCAGAATAAGGGGGTTTCTGAGGCCAGGAAGTCTATTCTGGAAAGGCCTGCCAGAAGAGATTCATCTTAACAGCCTTTTTGAAGCTGTCTAGCATTGTAATCTGATGGATCTCATCCTGCAGGCCGTTCCACAATCCGAGGGCGATTACTGAGAATGCCCTCTGGGAGGTTGCAGACAGCCTAGATTTTAATGGCTGGAGCAAGTTCCTCCCAGAAGACCAGAGATACCACTTCACACTCTTTCAAGCAACAAAATTATCAACTTCTTTAGTTAAAAAGAAAATATTATTGGACAGTCATGCAAGTAATTAAATCAGAGCTTGGAAAATTATTGTTTTTTAAGTAATGCATTATCCATAGTTACTCATTACATGTCCTTTATTATTTTATGATAATACATCACTTTAAAGTTTTTTATCTCTAATATTTAAAATATGACTTCAGATTTTTTTAAAAAAATCAATAAGAATCCCTAAAAATGATCTCCAAAACAATGATTTTATAGTAAAGAATAAACTTATTACTTTAAAATGTTTAATGCCATGAGGGTGTTGGAGTCATTTTTGAAAAGTGACATTGTGGAGACAAAAGGCACATTAGAACCTTGGCACTGCCCAATGGGTGCAAAGCCAGGAAAAAGTAGGGGCTGCTCCCAGGAGTGAGTATATAAGAGGGAGTAATAGCAATAGCAAGTACATTTCTATACTGTTATCAGTGCACTTAAGCACTCCCTAAGCATACTTTTTGTGGGTTTTTCAGGCTGTGTAGCCATGTTCTAGAAGAGTTTCTTTCTGATGTTTCGCCAGCATCTGTGGCTGGCATTGGCTAGTGCCAAGGTTCTCTGAAGATGCCAACCACAGATGCTGGCGAAACATCAGAAAGAAACTCTTCTAGAACATGGCCACACAGGCCAAAAAACCCACAAAAAACTATGGATGCCAGCCATGAAAGCCTATGACTTCACACTCCCTAAGCAGTTTACAGTGTGTAAGCTAATTGCCCCCAACAAGCTGGTACTCATATACAAGAGGGAAGAACAGGTTTGAAAGTGATTGATGTTTTCGTATGCCCTGGGAGGGTGAAGAGCCATTGAAACTAGGTTAAGCTGCAATGAGGGGCAGTTAGAAAGGGTTTCAGGTACCCAAGAAAGGGATGAAGAGTGTCCTTAATAAAATTGTTGTAATGTTCTGCAGGAGACATAGTGTTTAGTGACTAGTGGAGTCACAGGTAACCAGAAGGATTATATCAGGGGTAGGCAATCTTTCCCCTTTAAGGGCCGAGGGACTTCAGCTCCCAGAAGCCTCAGCCATGTTGGCCAATAGTCCTATGTTGGCCAATAGCACCTGGGATTCTGGAAGCTGAAGTCCCTCTGCCCTTAAAGGGGAAAGGTTGCCTACCCCTGGATTATATGATACAAAAGTATAATAAAGATTCTGTGAGATTGCCCCGATAGAGTGGCCTCTGGCTGCCTCTTCCTTCACTGGACCGGGCCATTGCAACCACATGCCTGATCTGGCATTTTTTGCACCCAAAAAAGGAGTAGCAAAATGCTGCTCTTTTTTAAAACAGGGAAAGTGCATCTTTGCCCCCGCAGCAGTGGTTTTTCAGCATTTTTGAGGTGCAGCGCATCTAAATGCTACACCACAGAAATAGAGAAACCCCTCCCGCGATACAGTTGCTTGGGTGGCGTGACACCGGCATCAGGGTGGCATTTGGGTGTGCAGCATGCAGTTGCTATGCCCCCACTCTGCCCCAAGTTCCAGTTTGTACAGCCCCTTAGAGCAGGGGTAAGTAACCTTTCCCCTTTAAGGACCGAGGGACTTCAGCTCCCAGAATCCCAGGAGCTATTGGCCAACATGGGACTATTGGCCAACATGGCTGAGGCTTCTGGGATCTGAAGTCCCTCGGCCCTTAAAGGGGAAAGGTTGCCTACCCCTGCCCTAGAGTGTAAGGAAGTATATATAAAGCTATAGAGAAACAATTACAGAAACAAGCTAAAGTAACTATTATTAGTTACTAATATGTACGTAAAGAGATCTTGTAGCACCTTTGAGACTAACTGAAAGAAAGAAATTGGCAGCAAGAGCTTTTGTAGACTTCAATCTACATCCTCACATGCATTTGGTGGAGTGGAAGCCAGGCATATATATGTGAGGAAGTCAATTCAAATTGCAAATCCTTTTTGGATGGAAACGATGGTCGTTAGTGCACAAAGACATAGGAAACTGGTGTTTGTGCATGGAGATGAACTGGCAGATCCAGTTTTGCCATGGGACTAGCCTGTGGTGAGGGGAATAGATGAACGTAGGGCACCCCTATGAGGATGGTGTTGGATAGTGTTGAAGTGTGTGCAGTGAGTAAGGAACCCATTGACTTTGTTCAATCTGTTGCTGAGAGACTGTAGGTTGCGGATAAATTCTAATTCTGCTATTTCTCTTTCCAATCTACCTTTGTAATTCTTTTGTTCAAGGACAGGTGTTCTGAGGTCTGAGATGGAATGCCCAGAGAGATTGAAATGTTCTGCCAATGGTTTTTGTGTATTCCCATTACTAATGTATGATTTATGTCTATTTATCCTCTGGTGCAGGGACTGGCTTGTAACTAATAAAATTTATACCGTATCTATTGTGATCACCATCCACTAAAAGAGACACTGTATTCAGACTGACTTGTAAATAAATTTATTACTTTGTTTCAACAAGCAGCTGTCTGAACTGACTTCAGAAACATATTAAAAATGCTACCAACATTTAGAAGAGTCTTTTAGGATTGGGACACATTGGATCATGGATATGTGGCTATCAAAGAATAGTTGGCGCCAAGCTGGGGGGAAATTTGAAACCCAAAGTACTGGCATCTAAAGAGAGTCCCAGGTTCAAGTCTCATAGTGAATAATTGATGGGATAGTGGTCATCACCTTCACAAACATCACTAACAATGTCATTTATATACAATGCAAATAATTTGAGACAACATTGCTCCTTGTAATGCATTCTTTCCAAGCTCTGAGTCATACCCCCTTTGCAGATGGTGCTTTGCACCATCTTGGAGGCAAGGAAAGGGAGGGGCAGCCTCACACCAGGTGCCCCAACCCCTTCCCAAGGACGCCCACTGTTGCACATGGTGGGTGCTCCAATGATGTCCTTCCGGCTCAGGGTCCGGACACGCTGAGCCGGAAGAGGGGCAAAAGAGATGCATGGCAGCTCTTTGGGTGACCCTTTCATGGCTTGTGGAAGGAGGGCTATTTTAGCACTCCTTTCCCAGGCAGCGAAAGGGAGGATCGGGGCCGAGGTGTGAGGCAGCCTCGGTCCCAATCCGCCGCTTCCCTGGGCGGCCCACAGCCGCCCGTCTGCATCCCCCCAAATTAAACCTTGGGCCATTCTCATGCAATGTGCCATTTCTGCCATCCTTGAAGTCACCAGCTTATTAGAATGTATTTTGAGCTTCAAAAGCATTCAGTGCCCTGCATCTCTACAGTACAGGGAGGGAGTAAATTATGATTTTGCAGAAGGGAACTCTTTATAAACCAAAGCCTTTTTCAAACTTAGGTATTAAGACCCGATGCAAATTATTTGCTGCAGGGTTCCAGTGGTGTTTTTGCATGACATTATCCTTCCTGTGTTATATCTGACTTTTTTCTATATGTTGGAAATAATCAATTTTTCTCCTGTGGGACAACTCCCCCTCCCTTGTGATAATGTTAAGATTGTGACTTCCATTGCAAAGGTAGAAGACATTCAAATGGTAGAAGGGAAGCTAGATGGAGTTAGAAAAGCTCTGAAGTAACCAAATGAGTAAGAAATGAAAACAGAAAAGGTTCCAAATGAAACAGGGCACTAGAAGCACCAGTGAAGCAGATTGAAGTTGGCAAGGTAAATACAGGAACAAGTCAAAGCCTCTATGTAAAATGGCTTCAGGTCACGTAGGTGTCTAAATGCTCCTATTTTTCAACTGGACTAATTTCTTGATGTCAAATTGTGGGACCCCTTAATATCAGATTTGTTCTGATTTGTTTACAAATATAACCCTTCACTAATTTTCTTCCTGAAGGAAGCACTGAGTAATAGTCTTCCCATGGCAAGAAAGTGTTCAAACACTGTGGAGTTTTCAGAGAGTATTCACAGTTAAAGTCTGTATGAAACACACATATGGTCTTTTCCCACAGGAAACAGTATTGTCTGAATAGGGAACAGCATTTTTTTGTGCAAAAGAGAGCATTTATTTCCAGAAATATTATTACTTGCGTAGAGCCATTATTTTCTGAACAAAACAACCACATGAGGGGACATCATAAAGATTTAATTATCACCTTCAAAAAAATTGACAGAAAGTTGGTGGTTTTGTTTTTGTTTTTGTTTTAGTTATAGTTGCTAACTTTTATCTACATAGTCACCATCCAGGTTTACACATTTTCCCCAGCATTTCTTGACCCTCCAAATACTTGATATTGTAGAAGTCTGCAGATTGCGCCTTATGAGGGGTATTGTAAAGTAACAATTATCACCTGGAAGTTATTATGGTATATTGATGAAATTTTGTCAGTGTCATCATTGGTCCCTAAGTGCATGATGTTGAAAAAAACAGATCATTGTGTCCTTTATTTTTGTCATTGGTTGTGCCAGAATTAAGTGTAAGATGGAGAAGTACAAGGGGATATCAAAAAATAATAATGATCACCCAGACGTTATTATGGTATATTGATGAAATTTTTGTCAATGTCATCACTGGTCCCTAAGTGCATGATGCTGAGAAAATGCTGAGAAAAGTGCATGAGCTCATTGTGTCCTTTAATTTTGTGACAGGCTGTGCCAGAAGTGACTAAAGTGTAAAATCCTCGTAAGGCACAATCTGCATACCTCTACAATAATGGTATTCAGAGGGTCAAGAAACTCTGGGGAAAATATGTAAATCTGGATGGTGAGTATGTAGATAAAAGTTAACAACTACAAATCAAAACAAACTTTCTGTCAATTTTTTTTAAAAGGTGATAATAAAAACTTTATAATACCCTCCCCCTAGTATATGGTTTTTTTTTTCCATAAAGTTCTTGAAAAACACGTGGATTGTTTTGGTTTGGTTTCTTTACCCACTTTTTGAATATTCTTCCCCCCCCCCCCCCCCCCAGGTAACATGCACATTGCTGTTTTAGAAAATTTTGCTAAACATTTTAGAAAATTCTAAACTTTTTTCTTCATTTTTGGTATTTGAACTTTGTTCAGTCTGTGTGCAGTTTGGCACAAATTTCTGTTAAGGTATTTTCCTCCTCCTTATAGAATGCATATAAACACATATGACTAAACACAGTCCAGAATAATGCATTCATATGATCTCAGCCCACTGAATGTGGGTTTAATAATAAAAATAATAAAACCTTGTGCTTCTGATGCTTTTCTATATTGGTCATCTTTAAAAGAGAGAAATGTCATCGGCTAAAAACTGAAAACTGTAAATGTGTCAATTCCAGAGTTGGTTTTAGAAATTCTCCAAGTTAAACTGAGAAAACATGCAGAGTATAACACAAGGCAAAATCATACCATGGAGGTATAATAAAATGGAACAGGGCATATCTGGTTATCCCTGGTTTATATTACTCTTCTATATATTCTTATTATATTTGATATTTAAAAGCCTGTGATCATTTCAGTTTCCTGTGTCTAGCTTAAAGTTAGCACAGACCTGTCAGTAAAGGTTTGCGTAGCAATAAAAGGTGGAGTGTCTCACACAAGATCAATTGTCTATATAATCAAAATGTTCTGGAACTTGGGGTATTGGTTGCTAAAAGAAGTTTTTCTCTTAACTTTTCTGTAGAAATGAATAAGCATTCATTAGGTCATACACAGATTCAATGTATATTTGGGAAATAACATGGAACAAAAGTATTTCCTCATGATTATTGTTTCTCTGCTAGTAAAAGAGATTAAATTAGGGTATTTTGATTCAAAGATTGTGTGTCTGTGTGCGTGCATGCATGCATGCGTGAATAAAAGAGAAATAAGGAAAATCTTGTCTCCCCCCCCCCCCCAAAAAAACCTCCCTCTCTTTATTGGAATGTAAATGCAAAGGGTTAAAAGTATCCCATGGGAGTTGCAAGAGAAAATTGGAAAATAGCAGTACAATCTTATGCATGTCTAATTAGAAGTAATTTTCACTGAGTTCTGTGAGGCTTCATTCCAAGTAAACATGCTGATGAATTAACAAAATGAATCAGTGAAACAAAGCTAGAAGGTTTGAATTATTGGGTCAGTTTCACCAAATTTTAATTTCTTGCTAGCTCTAATGATTACATCTATGGAATTTTAACATATAGCCTGAAACTTATTTTCCTTTTCCTATGCTAGAATATAAATTAATGCAGCACCATGGGAGACTGTCATCTTCTGTGGTTAATACTTTGTAACATCTGATTTTTGGTAACCTCTGACTAAGACTAACTGGCAGATTGGAATGTTTAGAGCAGCCAATTGGAGTCAGGCTGGCAAAAAGGTGGGGGCCTGCCAGATGAGCAGTTATAGAAAGGAAGAGGGGCCATTAAGAAAGGAGAGTGTGTCAAGAACTTCTGAAAGCAGTTAGAACACCAGAGGTGCAGATAAGAGTTTAGCCTCCATAAGATTCCTATGTAAGGGAGGAAAGATTTGAAAAGGACAAAGGGAGTCCAGTGATATTAGAGGAGTGTGTTCTGTGGGAAGCAAGTCAGTGAGGGAACTTGAACAAAGTAAATTTTTTAACAACTGAAGTAAGAGAGAGAGAGAAAGAGAGTAACAACAAGCCTTGAGAACCAACTACCAAGAAAGATACTATCATATGTTCTGCATGTAAATAAAAATTACTTTCTTCTTGTTCACAAAATAGTGGCCTGAAGTGATTTATGTATAACATCAAAACACACTACCAAGAATACAAAAACACTTAACAGTAGAGACGCTTAAATCAGTGGGAGGACCAAGGGTTGCAGAGATAATTCTCAGGGAATAGAAGACTCAAACTATTTAGATTAAGGCAGTAAAAGAATCCTGTGGAACTCAGTGGTTGTGACATAATTTGGTGCCAATCGGAGGGATCTGAAAGACTCAATGTGGTGGGATCTGAGAGACTCAATGTAAGGAGATCTGAAAGATCTAGTGTGAGAGATCTAAGAGATCCAGTTGTCACACTAAGCATTTCATTGAACCATCAGGAATTTCTATTTGTATGCTCGTCTGTAGATATGTACTTATAATTAATCTGGAGACCCTTTTCCAGCCTAGTGTGGTAGATTCTAATTCTCATTATGCCAAGCCAACATAATAATGTGTTCACCCATGAATATGTGTTATCCTGTCATCTGTATAGTAATGCATTCTAGTGGTGTTGGTTGTCATTCTCAAGAGGAAAAAAAAGTTGCCTAAATGCATTTTGTTTTTCAGAACTTTTTGTGAAAGGTTTTTACCCTGCACTCTGAAGTTTTTCATAGAAAACAGTATCCTTTGTTTGAACAAGACTGTTTTCTGTTCAATACATAATTTTTTTAATTTAATTTTAATTTCTCAATGAAAAATAATCATCGAGCAATGAAAAAAAATCCCTCCAGAAAAAAAAACTTTTGAAATTATTTGTTCTTGCATTTGTTTTTGCTGTTGGTATTTGCCATTCAATCAGCTTTGACTTATATAAGGGAGATTCCCCACAGCTCATCAACAGCCTTGCTCTGGTCCTGCAAACGCAGGGCTGTAACTTCCTTTATTGAGTCAGTTCATCTGAAATTTGGTCTTGCTCTGTTCCTACTTCCTTTCACTTTGTCAAACATTATTGTCTTTTCCAATGAGTCATGTTGTCTTAAGATATGTCAAAAGTATGACATATCTTGGTTTAGTCAATTGGTTTAGTCAATTTGATTTCTAGTGAGAGCTCATGCTTAAGAATGAAATAATCAAAAAATTACATCCCTACTAGGACATTCACTGTGGAGACAACAGGTAGATTAGCCAATGGGAACAAAGCCAGGAAAAGGTGGGGTCTGCTCCCAGGAGTGAGTATATAAGAGGGAGGAGCCAGTTTGAAATGGGTTGATTTTTTTGTGCCCTGAGGGGTTAAGAGCCATTGAGGCTAGGTTAGGCTGCTGTGAAGGGGCAGTTAGAAAGGGTTTTAGGTACTCAAGAAAGGGATGAAGAGTGTCCTTAATTAAATTGTTGTAGTGTCCTGCGGGAGACATAGTGTTTGGTGACTAGTGGAGTCACAGGTAACCAGAAGGGTTATATGATACAAAAGTTTAATAATGGTTCTGTGAGAACTTTGCAGACTACTAGAAATAGTGCAAATTGAGTCCAATTTAACTGCCCTGGTTCAGTGCTAGGGAATCATGGGAATTGTATTTTTTCTGAGACATTGAGACTTCTCTGTCAGAGAGCTCTGGTGCCACAGTAAACTACAGTTCCCATGATTCCCTAGGACTGAGTCAGGGCAGTTAAAGTGGACTCAATTTGCACTATTTCTGGCAGTCTGCAAAGGCCCTTAGTCTGTAAGGGAACACATATAAAGCTATAAAGAACCAATTACAAAAACAAGCTAAAGAAACTGTTAAACTGTGTAACTAATAAAGTATTTATACACTGTATCTATTGTGAACATCATCCACTAAAAGAGATACTGTATTTGGCTGACTTATAAATAAATTTATTATTTTGTTTCAACAAGCAGCTGTCTGAAGTGAGTTCAGAAATACATTAAAATGCCACAACATTGAGAAAAGTCCTTTAGGTTTGGGACACATTAGAGAGTGGGTGTGTGGCTATCAAAGAATAGTTGGTGCCAAGCTGTGAGTAAATTTGAAACCCAGAGTGCTGGCATCTAAACAGAGTTATAGTGCAGGAAACACTTAAGAGAGTCCCGGGTTCGAGTCTCACAGTGAAGAATTGATGGGATAGTGGCCATCATCTTCACATAATTGGTGGCAACAGTGGCACACATTAAAATGTGTGAAAGGTTTTGAGAGATTTTGACAGTGCCATGTTCTCACCTTCACATAATTGGTTGCAGTGGTGGGATAAAAAAAGATCCATTGTGTTGCCATTCAAGAAAAGAACTTTGGTGAGTGAGTCTCATCTTTACACCCACCAAGAAATTGTTTTATGGGGAAAGGAAGACAGTCATCTGCGAAAGTCCACTGGGGCCAACACTCTGAGGATCCCCATTCCTGCCTGTTAGTAAATCACAGTGGTCAGAAGCTACATTTAACTCATTAGGACTTACATCCAAGTAGAAAGGAATGTATAAATAAGGTTTAGTTGGATGCATGAAGTATTTCCAGCCATCATAATCAAGTGATTCTGAAACTAAACTTTGCCTTAATTGGCTCAAACTACAGGAGAACAGCATAATAATTACATAGCAAATAGATCACTGATGTTTTTAAAATATCTTGTATAAAAAGAAGGCTCACAGGCAAAGAGTAGGAAAGAGGGATGAGAACCATGCAGCCCTCCAGATTTTATTTAACTTTGGCTTACAGCACTATTCACCATTGGATGATGGGACTTACCATCTAAAAACATCTGGAGGTGACACCTCAGCCCTGGTATAAAAGGATGAGACTATTAGTAGAAACAAAGTGTCTAGTATGATCGGGAAGTTTGAAATTTAAATTCACCAACAGTAGTTCCTTTTCCTCTGATGGGTTATCTATTCCTATTAGCACTTAGCACAGGGATGGATAACTGAGGAAGGCTACATCCCCAGAAAACCATGGAATACTACACACATCCTCCCCACATCCACCCCCCCCCCCGAAATCTAACACTTGTTTTGCTGCCAAATGCCTTGTAATCTGTAGGGAGCATGGGGAGCATTTTCACCATGTTTGGGGACTAAGGCCTAGGACAGACTTTTTAAACAAATCTCTTCCTGTTTCCATTCACAGCAAGTGAATGGAAATCACTTTCTGTTTCTAGGGCCTAAATTGGTTTAGTGGCCCTCCAAAGCATGTTAATGCCTTCCCACATCATTTTGGGGCAAGGAAGGGGGGGGGGGGAATTTACCAAAATACTTTTGATCCCTGGAGGGCCCGGGGCGGGGGGTTTCAAGCATGATGAAAATGTCCTCCACCCCTTAGAGGTCAATTTGAGGTACTTGGAACAACAACAACAACAAAACCAATTAAATTAAATTAAATTAAATTAAATTAAATGCAATTAAAGGGGTACAAAAACAGCCCTGGTAGCCACATGCAGCCTGCAGGCTGCATTTTGCCCATTCCCAATTAGGCAGAATCTTCCCAATAAATGTCTTTGTTAATTTGCAGGAAACCAGTAGGAATCCAAAGCATTGATGAGTTCTTCTTTGGAAAAATTAAATAATCAATGTTTTCTTAGGCCTGAAACAGATAGCCATGATCAGGCCTGTTTCCAAAGCAGGCTGCTGCCACAGTCCCAAGCTGGTGCCACCAGGAGTCAGATTTAATCTACTCCTTTTTGATCCAGTCCAAAGAACTGGATCACGGCACTGGAGCAGCTTCCAGCCACTTTGGGGGCATGTGTTATTTGGATGTCATGTCCCCAGAGGAGCTGGAAGCCATCTTATTTGGCCCATGCATTTTGGACCAGAGTTTACCTCCTCCAAAAATGAGTGGGTACATTCAGTTGTACAAAAGGGTGTCTGTTCTTCAAGAAACTGCAAGAACATAAAATTATATATTTCTCATTACTAAAATATCTCTCAATATCTTAGCCAAAACAACCCATGCTATACTTTGGATCAGTAGATTACTGAAAGCCATTTTCTTTTCACAGTTTCAGTAGGCAATAATATTATATTTTCTCAAATTAGATTTAAAACAAGAGGCAGAAAAGAAAGAACCAAAGTAAACAAGAGAAAGAATGATAAATATTACCTGAACCTTGGAGAAAAGAAATAGAATTGTGAAAATGGAGACTGCTAGATCAAGAACAGTAAGATATTGTTTGGAGAAACACTCCAATAAAATAGGACCTTATCCCACGCTGCTGTAAAAGTGGCAAGAAACCGATTAAAGCATCATTCCACTAAAAAAGCGCTTTCATTCCCCATGGGTGGAAACAGCCAGCACACGCAACTGGCATCATAGCGCTATTGACGCTTTCGCGATAATACCCCCGCGCGTAAAGCGCTACTGAGGAGCACACTATAGCAGCAAGATTTCGATAACAACATTCCTGGACATCTTGGGGAACAGAGCTATGGTGCGGCCATGGTGAACAACCCTTCCCATGGTGCCTCTGCACCAATAAATGGCACCCTGCATAAAGCCTTTCCAGGGTTATAAAAGGGCCGCTGCAGAAAGCATGCATAACAGCCAGCACACTATTGGAGAAATAGCCAATGGAGACAGCCCCCCCCCAGACTGCAACCCACTAGCAGACCCAAACTTTTACCTTGGCTGACAACACATCATCAAAACCACAATTAACAAGTACACAGGTTATATTTGGACCTTATGGTTTGCCTCCACCCACAACCCTGCTCCCAAAAAGCCAGCACCATACAACCCAACACTGTAAACAGGAGGAGGTCCACCGGCTGTGTTTGTGTTCCTCTGAATAAAGGAAACACGTCATATAGGATGCTGCCAGCAAGAACGATGGGAAATAGCGCTAGGAACGATGGGTGGTGAACCGAAAATGCTCCCCGGGAGGGAATTGCTGAGCATACTACATCGCGAGCGCTTTCATAGCGCTAACAATCAGCTCGCGCTATTGCAATGCCTGGTGAGACCAGGCATTCAAAAGAACGCGGATGATGTTGCATTCGCAGCGGACTCTTGCCGGGTTCTTGGCGACGTCGTGGGATCAGTTGGAAAAATTTAGCGCTATAGCGCCTGGTTCTTGGTGGATTCTTGGCGACGTCGTGCGATCAGCTGAAAGATTTTAGCGCTATAGCGCCCGGTTCTTCTTCGATTCTTGCTGCTTTTGGCCCCGTGGGATAACGTCCATAGAGACACAGGTTCATTTAGGTTATCCCTAGTCCATTTATTATCTTATTGTACAGTTGTGTATCCATGTATGTCAATTCAGATTTTTTTTCCTGTCAAATAGCTCTGGTGCCACAATAAACTACAATTCCCATGATTCTTTGGCACTGAGCCAAGACAGTTAAAGTGGCCTCAAACTGGATTATTTCTGGCAGTCTGTAAAGGCCCATAGATTTGGAAGCTGGCAATATTCCATAAGGAAAACATTTCAATTTACAAAATGCCAAAGTGTTAGGGAAAATTATCTAAAGATGGCATACAGATGGCATCTAACACTGGCCAAGTTAGCAAAAATCTACAAAAATAAAGAGAACAAAGGCTAGAAATGCAACAATGCAGTTGGAGATTGATTTCATATGTGGTGGCTCTGTCCTCAGATTAAAAAATTATGGTAAGAAATCCATGTAGAAATTAACAAAGTTTTAGACATAAAATTTCAAATGCTGCCAGAAATCTACTTGTTAAATATGACCAATAAAATATCAGACTCGGAAGAAAAGAAAAAAAAACACCAGAAAATACTTCTATACATGATCACCTCAGCTAGAACTCTCATTGCACAAAATTGGAAAACAAAAGAGATATCTAGAATAGAAGACTAGCTCTTAAAAACTCTGGATAATATAGAACTAGATAGACTAACAAACCTGATAGAAAGAAGGCCCATAGAAATAGAGAATACAGATTGGGAAAAACTAAAAAAATATCAATGGTCATAACCACATCCTCAGTGTATAATAATAATAATAATTAATAATAATAATAATAATAATAATAATAATAATAATTTATATCCCGCCCCTCTGCAGAGCAATCGCAGAAGCCCTGAAACAGCTCAAAACAACAACAAGCGCAGAAATACTGAAGTCACAAAATAACATGGTAGTAAGAGGGAACTGTATTTTTTTTCTTTTACTCCAAAATCAGATAGATCACCTGGAAGCTCAAAAATATTTCATTTTGTTGTTAAAGTAATAGGAATGAAGAAAAAATACTGTTTACTGTTTTATTGTTTAGAAGTGCAACTTTGTACATGTAGAAAATTTAATTTAAAAAAATGCTTACAAATTCTTCTGCCTTCATTGGGCAGAGCCACTGCTCATCAGAGTACGTGAGTGGAGAGCAGATTTACAGTATTTCCTTGGATAGTTTAACTGGAATCTTGGAATTTACTGGCAAGAGTCTTATGGAAAAGACATTCAACAATTCTAAACACAGGAACTGAACAGAGCTCACAATCCTTAAACATAAAATGTACCTCTCAATTATTCCAAGATTTTTGAATTTCAGTAATGCCATTTAGAATGTCGTGAAGGCACATGCACACACATGATCCTTTAAACATAATACAAAACATCCAGAAATTTACCAGTGGGTCTACATCTACCTTCTGTCCATTTGAAAAATAGACAATACCCAGTTAAGCTATATGGATCTAAATCACTGCCTCACTGGGGGCAGATACATGTACTGAATTTTCTTAATTAGCCTCCAAAAGGACAAATCAAATGTTCGTGCCCAGCACTAAAATACTGTATAATCATTATGGTTTTATATGCCACTTTAGATAAGACATCAGTGCTTCAGGTGCTCAAATCAAAGGGACTGAAGTTGGTTTGAAGTCAAATGAATGTTTAGCAGTGTGGAAATTCTGACACCTTTCTTTTTGTTTACTTTGAAGTTAAAGTCTGAGATAGCATTTTTTTGTTTGTTTTTTAGTGAAACTATCTGAAACCTGAGCTAATCCGAGTTAACCCCAGCCATGCCAGAGACTGCCCTCTTTCTTCTTAAGAAATTATTAACTTGGGAAGTGGCAGAAACTAGACATTAGATATATGTAACAGATTTTGTTTCCGTTCCATTCGTTTTCTTATGATTTCTTATCAATGGATAACCAAATCTAATGTGTAAATAATAATAATAATAATAATAATAATAAATTTTATTTGTAACCCGCCCCTCTGCTCGGCAATCGGGGCGGTGTACATCAATTAAAATATTACAGTTAAAATCCACATTCTTGCCCTTCACCCACTACCCTCCCCCCTTAAAAAAAGTATTAAACATAATAGAGTTAAAACGGACATATAACTAAAATAAATAATAAAAGATAAAACAAAATGCCACTCTCGGTGGAGAGACCAGATAAGTTCTATCCATTATTATACATTCTCATTAAACCAGTTATATAGTATAAAGTTCCTCAATTTATTTCCTCCACCAATTCTGAATTTAAACCCCCCCCCCCCCAATTATATATATCCCAACAACACTTACCAGTTAGAATACTATTTCTGTGAAAACATATGTATGTCTTGACAGCAGGATCAAAAGATGCTAAAATTTAATTGGACAGAATAAGCGAGGCTCCTGGCCTTATTAATCAAAAGATATTCTCCAGCAATTGTGTCTCTTAACACTACACTACCTTATGGGATGCAAAGTACCTGATTTTTATATGATAAGGAAAAAAAATCAGAACCAATGGGAAAACACTGGAGGATTGTGAATAGAATAGAATAAATCTTTTCTAGAGTCACAGATCAGCCAAGGGAGTGGGTACATTCAATTACAAACATAGCAATAAAACACACATCTATTTAAAACATGCAATGGATATAGAAAAACATTAAAGACATAAAAATAGTATGTGGACACCCTAACCATCTATTTGCAGAGCAATATTCATTAGGTCTGGTCCATGACACTGGTCATCGTTCAACGAATTTTAAGGGCTGCTGCACAGAATTTAGCAATATTATATGTTATATCAGGATTAATATCTGAAAGCAACAGGAAAGTATAAAATTGTCCTGTGCATCCTGGATGTTTATACAATAAGGGTGAAATGGGGCGAATGCATATGTCTTTGTAGTACAAACAGTGAAGTAACGCATGTTGTATCATTTCCATATGACCAGACTCACAGAGGCATTGTCTCTCCAAATAAGGGATCTTCCTATATTGGCCTTCAAGGACAGATAAGGGGAGAGCATGACATCATGCTAAAGTAAAGACCCTATAATGTTTATGTATTTCTAGATTAGTTAAATGTACCATACGGGATGCAAAGTACCTGTTAGAATCACTAATAATAAAAGTTGGAGACCAAATTCGATCCAATTTATGTTCAATCTCTACTATACATTGTTTAATGGCTGATTTGGCTTGATCATATCCCATATTGATCAGAAAGTCAGAAGAAAAACTCAGTGATGAAAAAATATATATAATTACCTGTTTCCACATAGATTAGAAATCATCACTCAAAATTAGTGGGGCAAGGTGAATGAAAATAAAATAAAGGAGATGAGTGCACCAGCTTTTATTCCTGCACTACACATGGGATGTAAACACACAAGGATGGATTATATTGCACAGCTCTGTCCCCGGGCAGTACGCATCCCATACCTGACCTGAGCTTCTTCTGGACTTTCTAAAAAACAGGACCTGTTCCCATGCCTAGCATGGGAATAAAGCCAGTGCGCTAATCTCCAAAATCTAAGCCAATAATTAAGTATGTCCACCCACAGTCTAGCCACCACTTTCATAAAGCCTAACTCCATTTGCAAAATAGCATTGCAGAAACATTTTGGAACTTGAAAGGTCAATCTGAGAAATTTAGGGGTTCCGCAGACTGCCCCAAAGGGGGGGCTCCATGCCACCTCTGGAAGCACCGGATTGGGGACATGGCAACCACATGCCACAGCCCTGATCTGACACTTTGCCACTCTAAAAAGAGCTGGCAAATGCTGCTCCTTTTTAGAGAGGCAAAAAGCCACCCTTGCCACCACGGCTGCGGTTTTTCAGCACTCCTTTGGTGCAGCATGTACAAACGCTGCACCAAAGGAGTGCCATGATACCACCCGCCATCTGTTTGGGTGGGTGGCATGAGGACGACATGCGGGCGGAGTCGGGCAGTCATCAGGGTGAATCCCCTCTCCAGTGCACTCCAAGCTTATGACTTTGAAAAATGGCCCCCAGAGTGTGTTTCCCAATTCTCATTGGAGAGGATATGCATCCAGATGGCTCTTTTAGAGGCAGAAGCCATGTGATAAGACCCAGCTCCAGCCTGAATTGGGCTCTAATTCACAAGAATTCACCTCCCAGGTCCAGGAGGAAGTGCAATAATCCCCTTAGTGAGAAATGACACCTCAGTGCCATTTACTCAAAGGCCAACCTTAATAGAAAAGCTGAAGCTGTTGGATTTTAAGAAAGGTAGGGCTGTGAAGGAGCTTGAAAAAAACAAAGAGCAGCCAGCAGCCTAGGTTGTGAAAAACTCTTCATTTTGTTGCCTTCCTCCCACACCTACTTACATTCTTATCTCATCCTCTGGTTGTAAAACATTCCTTTTCCTTCCCACATGGGCATGTGTGTTCATTCTTTGCACCATATCTATATGATTATATACATTTACTTTTTAAATTCATTCCACACTTTCTTATTTGACTGCCCCTTATCAAGATGAAAGAGGGTAGTAGTTTCAGGCTGTGCTTTCCAGGGGAGGGCCAAACATATATACATATAAAGCCATTTTGAGCTTTATAATCAGCTATTTCATGACCACAATACAGCCTATTGGTATCTTTGAATTGCCCTGGGGGGATTTTCTTTTCAATATGTATTTTATATCAAATATGTATCTTTATGTGTTGTGTTGTGTCATGACTGAAACAATGTAGAGAAAGCCAAAATCTATATTGACTAAAACTAATAAATACCATAAACAAATACAGTTTGCAGCAATTATATTGATCTGGCCTAAATTAAGATATCTGGCTTATGATCAGAGACCATTAACTGTGTTTTTAAGCAGAAGAATGTACATTAATTTCCCACAAAGAACAATTTAACCTTGCTTAGCTATAGGAATTCTTCCTGTGTTTAAGTGGCTGGAGAAATCCATCAATAACACATTTAGTGCATATATAAATGAAGAATTTCATCACCCAGAAGCTGGACAGAGATAAAACACAAAACTTGAGAGAGCACTTAAGATCATCTGTTACAAAACAGCAACTAGTAACTTCCTTGAATAGGAGAAGTCTTCAGTGCCTCTGAACCAATACAAATTATTTTCCTATGTTGTATTTTTAAATGCAGGAATTACCTGGGGAGGGGGGAAGCATTTCTTTGTAAAGAAAAGAAATAGTTTGCACTTCCTCTCTTTTGTATTTTGCTTCAAGGACTTGTATAAGAAACAGCACTTTACATTAATGGATTCTGAATCCATCAGTCCTTGCACATGCGCACATCCATAAAAAAATCAGTAATGATGATAGTCATTAACAAATACAGCTCAAAGGCTCAGTGACTGAAAGACAGGAAGTTTCATGGTGATAAATATACATTCACAGCTGAAGATCTTCAAATATAATTCTAATATCTACAATGTTTCAGGAAGCAATGTAAATTTTTCAGCACATAGTTCAGACATGCAGCCTTCTTGCCCTTATTTTCCACATCTTGTGGGTTTTAGCATACTGGCAGAATCAAAACACAGCACATATTCAGCTATGAGTCTCAGTTATTCAACACCTGAGTTAATAACTACAGTTGCTCCTAGTACTTATGCTACTTTGCTCTTCTTGGAGAACAGTAGGATGCCCAGCCTATCTCAACAAAGCATGAGAATAAAATGACTTTCCTTTGAACAATCCATAATTTGAAAAGGTACTTTGGAAAAGTAATTGTCTACAGTTGTCCCATGAAGCAAAAGAACCATTTAAATCAGGGGTAGGCAACCTTTCCCCTTTAAGGGCTGAAGGACTTCAGCTCCCAGAATCCCAGGAGCTATTGGCTAACATGGGACTATTGGTCAACATGGCTGAGGCTTCTGGGAGCTGAAGTCCCTCGGCCCTTAAAGGGGAAAGGTTGCCTACCCCTGATTTAAATTCACATTTTAAAAAAAGCTACATAGGTCAAGTCCACATAGGCCAGAATACTACAGGATCAGTTCAGAGTATTTTGGCCCTGGAATTGCCCCAATGTCCTTGTGTTACCAAGGACCCTCTGTTGAGACTCCAGGAAGCTGCTCACACATGCTCAGCGCAGCCCAGTGAGGTAACAAGTCATTTGCTCCGAAATCAGAATAAGGTGCTCAGCATCAATCACATGGCTGGGCACTTTATTCTGACCTCAGAGTGGATGAAGCACTGCTGCTATGGCTGTGCCAGGTAGAACAGTGGGATGTGTAGTAAACAACCAACCAGCATTGCAATGGAATGCTCTGGATTTTCCTGGAAGATCTGAAGCAAATGGTGAGTTTTAAAAAAATATTTTAGGGGGGTATGCAAGAGATTCAATGCAAGTCTGGTAGGATGTCATCTGGACAGTTTGCACCAGAACTGGGAATTGGGCCTTGTGTCATCTGGATTCATCACCATGGGAATGGTGGAAGGATGTTTTATTTGGCCTGTGTGGACAAGCCCTTAGTTTCCCACTAAATAGAATGATTCCTCTTTGGTTACTTTTTTTAAAAAAAATGCTAAAATCAGCAGCATGTAGTGCAGCACAAGTCATCACAGTACCATATGATATTTCTCCTCTACCATTTAGTAAGGCCACAAAGCTATATTTAAAAGTTATAGCTAAAAATGTCAGCTATATTAGCTATGGAAAATTAACATCTAGAACTGCAATGTCATGTGTGTGTGGTGTGTGTGACAAAGCCAGAACATGTAGATAAATGTTCTGAGGCTATACACCAATGATGTGTATTGTATATTACAACTGTGTGTGAGTGACTCAGCATAGTGAGGTAATGGCTTATGCCATGTGCTGGAGTGGTAGCATCAGCCAAGACTATATAAGGCTGTGTCTAAAGGTAAACAATTGTGGGTTACAGAGTTGGAGAGTAGTTGGAGAGTAGTTGTTTCTGTTAGACAGCTATTGAGAGTCAGAGAGGAACATTGTTTTGTTTGACCAGGTCCTGTTTCTGTATATAGCTTAGCACTTGTAAATACAGTATTTTCTGGCATATAAGACTACTTTTTAACACAGGAAAATCTTCTCCAAAGTCGAGAGTCGTCTTATACGCCGGGTGGAGGAGGAGGAGGAAGAAGGGGTGGCGCGCCACGAGGCAGGAGGAGGAAGAAGAGAGGATGTCAGGTTAGAGGAGGAGGAGGGGGGAGGAAGGGGTGGCATGGTGTGGCGTGAGGGAGGAGGAAGCAGCAGCGGATAAAAGGTGAACCCCTATCCTGGGATTTTCTTGGCAAGACTGGTTCAGAGGAGGTTTGTCATTGCCTTCCTCTGAGGCTGAGAGTGTGTGACTTGTCCAAGTTCACCCAGTGGGTTTCATGGCAGAGTGGGGAATCAAACCCAGGTGTCCAGAGTGGTAGTCCAAGACTCAAACCACTACACCATGCTGGCTCCTAATCCCATGTATTACCTATGAAACAACTGCAGACTTTTTTGTTGTTCTTGTGTGTCTTCAAGTCCTTTCTGACTTATGGCAACCCTAAGGCAATCTTATCAAGGGGTTTTCTTGGCATGTTTCTTCAAATGGGGGTTGCCATTACCATCCTCTGAGGGTGAGAGTGTGTGACATGCCCAGGGTCACTTATTTGGCCACAAATTGTACATACCAAGGAATGTATCACCTAATATATTGGCAGTCCTTCCCCCAACACTTTCTCATTTTCCCCCGTGGGAAGAGGGGTCGTCTTATACAGCAAGTGTATCTCAAACTCTATATTTTAACTGGAAAAAGTTGGGGGTCGTCTTATATGCCCAGTCGTCTTATGCGCCAGAAAATACGGGTAAATCTCTTCACCTTTGAGCTGTCCAGTCCAACTTCTTCATTCCACATGGGTATCTAAGTGCCTAGATGTAAATAGTGAAGTCTCATTCAAGTCTCATTACCAGCATGACAAAAAATGCAAAAGAAGTGGAGTTCCATTACAATCACAATGTAATACACTTATACCTCCGTTATTGGGAGGAAAGGAATTAATTAGTAACTCATTGGAAGGCTGCTTTGAAGCATCATACTGGGAAGGCTGTTTTGAAACATCAAGATACCCCATTCAGAATGGTCAACCATCCCATTTTGTGTTTTTTTTTGTGAAAATTTTGCATGTGCATGGTCCTAAATAAAGGGAGCCCTGGTGGTGCAGTGGTTAAATGCCTGTACTGCAAACCACAAGATTGTGAGTTCAATCCCAGGGGCTCCAAGGTCCACTCAGCCTTGCATCCTTCCACAGGTCACTAAAATGAGTACCCAGCTTGTTGTGGGCAATTAGCTTACACATTATAACCCAATTAGTTCACAGATAAGCAGTATAGAAATGTACTTGCTATTGCTATTGCTATATAATTTTTTCAGTTGAAAAATGTGCAAAAATACTCATAGGGAGCATTTTAAACTTTTAAAGTTCTTCACTCTTGCATGCAAGAACAAATTAAGCAAGGATTTATATCTCTATATTAAAGATGTTTATGTCCAGAGGAATCATAAGACTTGTTTTTATTTTAAAATGGGCTGCATGCTTTTGATTCTATCACACTGTTTTAAATCCACTGATGATCTTGCTCCTGTCTACTTTTGTGGCTGGTTTCTTTAACCATGCCTTGCACTAGTGTCATAAGCTCCACATTTTACACCCATTTTAAATAAGCTTTAATCAGCCAAGGTGACATAAGTGAAAAACTTTGATCAAGCCTTCAGCATTTGAAATTGAAGCTATAGGGATGACATTAGATGCTGCCTTCTTCAAAGCCACTAACTTGAGTAATCAGCACAGTGCCTAAGGAAAATAGCAGATACATTAATTACTAGGATAGGATGAGGAAGATAAATATGAGCAGAGTTTTACTGTTGTTGTTTTTTTTCCCTGGAAGAATACAAAGTTACATACACAGTACATGAGGCTGTCTTTCTGCACTTGGTGACCATGGATTTGGGTGGATTTAATGGAGGCATTAATTTGTGTTCTCAAAATAGATTCGGACTCTTGGCTTCTAAACTAAACCCAGAGTGGATGCACTGCCCCAATGAGATGGGACCAACAATCACCAATGAATGTGTGCATGTCTGTGTGTATGTGTACACATTGCTGCCAAATTCTGAACATCTTGCTAAAGTAATCAGCAAGATTTTAGTTACAGTTGTCTGCTTTCCATCAAATCTATGTAGATTTGCCAGCAAAATGAAAACAGAGAGAGATCCAGCCTAGCCTCCCATAGAAGGGAATCCAGAGAGTGACAACAGCTGCTGAAGAAGGCTCTCTTGTGTGTCATCACCAAGCAAGCCTGTGATGGTGGAACATATGAGATAAAGCCTTCCCCTGTAGATCTTAGAACTACACACAAATGCTGTTTTCTGCCCTGGAGACTTGTTTTAAATACAGATAATGCATCATTGAACACTTTGTCATTTTTGATGGTTTTCTGGCAGCAAGGGGGGAAATGGTAAAAAATTTCATTCTTCCCTGACCAATTTGCAACAATTTCCACTCTTGGTCCTAAAAAGTGCAATCCCCAATGTTTCTGGGCTACCTTGCAGAGTCTAGAGTGTGCCCCACTTCAGCTATTCAGTAGGAAGGTAATATCTATCTTTGAAAAGCACCATCCAGTCAGGGTATAGTAAAGTTACTGAATTCTATTGGTAGGCCAAAACAGATTAGATTTATGGAATCAGTGGATTTTACACATGCTAACTCATCATTCAACAATTGATTCGATGTGTCTACTCTTCTTCGGAGTACTAGTAGGATCCTGATTATAATGTTTAGAACTGAGATCTTCACTTTTTTCATTCTTTTGTGAGAGAATGAAAAAATTCAAAACTTTCTCCCTACTGGGTAAGTTTATAAGATTTTTGATGCATTTTTCAATGAGTTTATATTTTACATTTCAGGATTTTTTTGCAAAAAAATTCCACAAAAATTGTTTTTGTGTAAAAGATGTTTCTGTACAGAAATGATAAACAATAACAAAGAAGGAAAATACAGATTGTTCTGCTGTCACTAAAGGACCCCTCATCCCCCCAAAAAACCCCATGATGTCTGACCATTTTTTCAACAGTGTCAAGGAGACCTTGTTCAGAATGCGGGGGGGGGGGGGGGGGAGGGGAGGATATTCTTTTAATATCTATTTCAAGGCAAGTAATTCTACACACTCCACCATGCAATCTCTTGTCTTTTCCAGGACTGGCACTAGAAACTTTCCAGGGCCCAAGAAAACCTGGGTATAATTGCCCAATTTTGAGGTGGGGATTAATTTATGAGTGGGGGTTAATTTATGATGTAAAACTGTGCTTTCCTTTGATTTAATCTAAGTCAATCAGACCTTGGGGGATAGATGGCAATAAGCTAATCAGAACAAAGTCAGAGCCAACCTGTCCATCCCTAATTATCATTTTAAATGGATGTTATTAAGGAGACTTGGCTTAATCATGACAATGCTACATCCATGGAATAGTAAAATGAAGTGATCTCTCAGCTGTCAAAAACTTTGTAGAAAAGAAAGAAAGAAACATAAAGATGAATTTCAGCTAACTTGTCCATATACCTGCATTTTAAGGTCCAAGCCTAATTTTAGTTGTAACAATAGAATAATGGTGGACACACGCATTTTCTGTCACAGTAATTGAAACACAGATTATATTACCTATAAAAGCTCAGTCTCCATTATCTGTCTGTCTATCTGTTTCTTTCTAGGTGGAAAAGTATAACAGCCTTGTTGATAAAAGATTTTTTTTAAAAACTCCATATTGACTGTGTATGTAGAGATATCTTGTAGCACCTTCGAGATTAAGTGAAGAAAATAAATTGGCAGCATGAGCTTTCATAGACTTCAGTCTACTTCTTCAGATGCATTTTGCAAAATGCATCTGAGAAAATAGACTGAAGTCGACAAAGCTCATGGTGCCAATTTATTTCTTTCAGGTAGGGCCGATGCAGACGGCCCATTTGGGGTGACTCTGGGCTGCCCCTGTGAGCGGCAGATCGGGGCCATGGCAACCACACGCTGTGGCCCCGATCTTCCTTTTTGCCTCTCCCTTTGGGGGAAGCAAAAGGCAGCTTAAAGCCACTGCTGTGACTCTTTTGCACGCTTTTGGCTGCACCAAGAGAGCACCCTGATGCCACATGCCATGCAGATGGGTGCACAGCACTGGGTGGAGTCGGAATGGAGTCAGAGCAGCGGGCATACAGTTGCCCCACCCGAACTCCACCCCCAGTCCGGCCTAAACTGCCGGTCTGCATCAGCCCTTAGGCTCAAAGGTGTTACAAGATCTCTCTATGTACTAATTCTAGATACTAACATGGCTATGGCAAAAGGAAAAAGAAGGAAATGGTGGGGCCACTGTGTGGAGAAGATGGCAAAAAGTTAACAGGGGACAGAGAAAAGGCAGAATTACTCAACACCTTCTTTGCTTCAGTCTTCTCAGAAACGGCAAAGGGTGCTCAACTTGAGGATAATGGAGCAGAGGACAGAATAGGAGAATTTCAGCACAGAATAAGTAAAGAGATAGTACAGAAACATCTGGTTAATCTAAATGAATATAAGTCTCCAGGACCAGATGAATTACATCCAAGGGTATTAAAAGAACTGGCAAATGTAATATCGGAACCATTGGCAATAATCTTTGAGAATTCCTGGAAAACAGGAGAGGTCCCAGCGGACTGGAGGAGGGCAAATGTTGTCCCCATCTTCAAAAAGGGGAAAAAAGAGGATCCCAACAATTATCGTCCAGTTAGTCTGACATCAATACCCAGAAAGATTCTGGAGCAGATCATTAAACAGAGAGTCTGTGAACATCTGGAAAATAATTTCATAATCACAAAAAGTCAACATGGGTTTCAGAGAAACAGGTCATGCCAGACAAATCTGATCTCTTTTTTTGATAAAATTACCAGCTTGGTAGATGAAGGGAATGCTGTGGATATAGTATATCTTGATTTCAGTAAGGCCTTTGACAAGGTTCCCCACGACATTCTTGCAAGCAAGTTGGTAAAATGTGGGCTAGACAAAGTAACTGTTACATGGATTTGTAATTGGTTGACTGGTCGAACGCAAAGGGTGCTGAACAATGGCTCCTTTTCAACTTGGAAAGAAGTGACCAGTGGGGTGCCACAGGGCTCTGTCCTGGGCCCAGTGCTATTCAATATCTTTATTAATGACTTGGATGACGGTATTGGGGGCATAGTTATCAAATTTGCAGACGACACCAAATTAGGAGGAGTAGCTAATACCCCAGAGGACAGGATCAAAATTCAAAATGACTTGAACAGACTAGAAAGTTGGGCCAAAGCTAACAAAATGAAATTCAACACGGAGAAATGTAAGGTACTGCGCTTAGGGTGGAAAAACGAAAAGTACAGATATACAATGGGGGACACCTGGCTGAATGAGACTACGTGTGAAAGGGATCTAGGGGTCCAGGTAGACCACAAGTTGAACATGAGTCAACAGTGCGATGCAGCAGCTAAAAAGGCCAATGCAATTTTAGGCTGCATCAGTAGAAGTATAGTGTCTAGATCAAGAGAAGTAATAGTGCCACTCTATTCTGCTTTGGTCCGGCCTCACCTGGAATACTGTGTCCAGTTCTGGGCACCACAATTCAAAAAGGATGTGGAGAAACTGGAGCGTGTCCAAAGGAGGGCAACTAAAATGGTGAAGGGTCTGGAAACCAAGCCCTATGAGGAACGACTTAGGGAGCTGGGGATGTTTAGCCTGGAGGAGAGAAGGCTGAGAGGTGATATGATAGCCATGTTTAAATATTTGAAGGGATGTCATATTGGGGAGGGAACAAGCTTGTTTTCTGCTGCTCGAGACTAGGACCCGAAACAATGGATGCAAGCTGCAAGAAAAGAGATTCCACCTCAACATTAGGAGGAACTTCCTGACAGTAAGGGCGGTTTGAGAGTGGAACACACTCCCTTGGAGAGTAGTGGAGTCTCCTTCCTTGGAGGTCTTTAAGCAGAGGCTGGATGGCCATCTGTCAGGGATGCTTTGATTGGGAGTTCCTGCATGGCAGGGGGTTGGACTGGATGGCCCTTGTGGTCTCTTCCAACTCTATGATTCTATGATTCTATATCTGATTATTGACTGTGTGTTATGTTCACTGTGCAGGGAAATGATTTTGAATAACTTTCAATCTACTATTATACAGGCATGTTCATTTATGTCCTAAATACTTAACATTCAGGGCTACCTGCATATAAATTTTTCTTGTAAGTAAGGAAAATAGATTTTATTGAGACAAACCAGACAAAAATGAATCTTGGGTTGGAGAACAAAGTTTAATAACATCAAAAAAATTATACCTTTATTGGACCAACTGAAATGCACAATTACAGGTTGCAAGCTTTCAAAGTTACACTGGCTTCTTCATCAGGCACAGGAGAAAAAAATGAAGATGTTAGTCATAGACCTGCATTCTGTTGTTTCTGGTCTTAGTTTTAGATGGTAGGGAGGGCAATTTGCAGGCAGGATAGCACCTCCTCCTTTTGCCATATTGTCACTGGTAAAGAAAATTTAATGTCCATTTGCAATTCAAAGAAGATTCTTTCTTTGGAATTCAGCATGTCTCATTCCTGTATGAAGCTACAGGCTTCTTTGTAGGTAGAGTTTGTTGTTTATAACCAAAGGTCTTAGAAATCCAAGGGGGGGAGAGAAATTTGGAACCCTACATTACAAAGTAAAAATAAAATATCCATATGAAAATGTGAGTCAGTTGGGCATAATTGCTGTTATTATCTTGGTCAGAAAGCATTGCTATCTAGGCCAGGCTTGGGCAAAGTGATTCTCCAGATGCTGTGGGACGGTAATTCCCATCAGCCCTAGCAAGCACAGCCAATAGTGCCTGTATAATTTTAGATGTGTATAATGACAGTCTAAGCCCAGTTGTGTTTCCCATTCCCTCCAACACTATTGCTTATTTGCTTTTCTAGACACCTAAGCATGGCTTCTGATTGCTCCTTTGCGAAGTGCTCAAAAACAGATACTACTAATCAGATTGTCTGAAGTTTTCAGGCTAAACCCAATGTTAGCCATAACAAGAATAGATCCTTTGAACTGAATGGGACTTTGTTAGTCAACACTAATCCTGTTCTTGAAAAGCTGCAAGAGAAGTCTGGGATGCATACAGGCTGCATACTGCCCACTGGGTGAGTGAGATAAGATCTGCCTTAAGAAAGCTAATGTGATAATCTCCTATGTCCCATCAATGGACATTGGTGGCTTGCATAACAATGGGATGATAAATACACTCAAGGAGCCTACCCACACTACATAATTAAAGTGCTATTAGTATACTTAGGACTTTATTGCATGAAGCTCTTCTCATGCTGCAATAGCATTATCTTTAAAAATGCTATTCAGTTGGGATTTCTTTCTTTCCTTGTGCACCTTCAGAATCATTCCAGGATTACAGCATCCATTTGTGCCAAAATCTTATCATACAAAACAGCATTTGGGACTGCCCACCCACTTCTCCTCTGTCCCTTTTTATTGTTTGAAACAACACACACACAAGTGCCCCCCCAAAATATAAATGAGAAGAGTCTTATATTTGATTGGGATAGATCAGACTTCTCAGACTTAACTAATTGCTTGCAAAGAAAAGTCAGCAGCTACTGATCTATCTATCTAATCTATCCCTGGCTTCCATGTGGCAGTGATTAGTAAGTCTGAAGAAAGAGAATTATAAAATAAGTAAGTTTTTAAACTATAAGACTCTTACAATTTCAGGCATGTGTGAGTGTGTGGGCAGGGAGGTGTTAGCACATCATAACGTCATACTGTTGTAGTGACAGAGAGAATCCAGAATGGGACTGGGAAAGGAGATGAGATGTGGGACACTGAACAAAGTTTTGGCTTCTCTGACAAGTCTCAGTGGGGGGAGAGCAGTCATTTCTCAACAGATTTTTTTGTATATATCTATAGAGAAAAAATAAAAAATTGCAGCTATTTTGCCAATTGAAAGGAAATCAAATTGAAATGCTCACTCCTTCTCCTTCTCCCCTGATTTCCCAAAGCATGCCCACTGACCACCCAAAATTGGCATTAAAGTGCCATTGAACTTTTGCATAGAATAGCACAACAGATGCAGGAAAGAACATTAATAGGTTTTGTATGTTAAAAGAAACACTGTTAAAATAGTCTCTCAGAACTGCTTAATCTGTATATATACATGAACACACCGAAACTTGCATCTTACATCCTGCTGTGTAGCTTTGCCCTCATTCATGATGGGCCTCTGTAGCTCTGTGCAAATTCCTAGATGGATCACTATAGGAAGCAACAAGAATGTACAATCGCTGAGATCAATACCATTTTTAGGGGGACTTTATAACCATTCCCACTGCTTGATTGTACACAGTGATGAGTATACAAGTACTATCCCTGCACTATATATCATTCAATGTATTTTTCTCTCATCAAAGCATGAAAAAGTGAGTGATACACAGAGCATTACCTTGAAGAGGTTGTGTCTTTTTTTTAGGCCAGGAATATTTCTGCAGTGTATAGACTTGACGCCAAATTCCTCTTTTAGCTAATTTCACTTGGAGTTGGTCTACACACAATCTGAGTGACAGCCATGGGGAGGGGGGGAAGCAGGAACAAAAACAAATGCCATTTGAATTTATATTCCAGCACCCAGAAAATGGACAGTGGAGGTGTGTGGAATGTCAAGACTGAAGCAATGTGAAAAAGAAGAAAAATAGATTTACTGTAGAGAAGGATAAATATAGTATAGCAGTGCAATCAGACTTTAAAAATTACAATGCAATGTCAAAAATGAAGTTGTTTTTTAAAAAAAAAACACAAAATAATATTAATCTTTTCTATCTGTCACCACATTATAACTCTTCCCCCTGAAAGGGGATATCTGCATGTGTGAGATCCTGATAAGGTGTTGTGTTCATTCTGTTTTAAAGGCTATCCCAACCCTGGCTTCCTCAAAGTGTAGTGATTAGCTCCAAAATGTGACGACTTGAAAGAAATGTGTCTCCCCTTCACGAAATGAAAAATAGAGTTCAAGATCAGGGAATGTAATGGCAAGTCCTTCAAAGGATACATATACCATACTGTATATAGTGGTAGCTTATTCAAAACTCCACTTCCCCTCCTTCCAAGTCTCATCTCTTTGATCTCCAGCTGAAACATCAGAACTGAGCTTTTAAAAAGACTTGATGTGTCTTTCATTCCCCCCTCCTTTTCAACTGCCTGAAGAGAAAGAACCCTCACGTCTTACATGAAAGAACTTATTTTTCCCTTAAAAATAACTTTGGTTTCTAATGCCCCCTGTAAAGAGGTTGAAATCATTTATCCCCAGTTCTGTGAAGACAAAAGAAGGTAATTGCATGGATAAGCCATTACCTACAGCAGGTGGAAAAGAAAGGAAAAGGAGCTGTCATTACTGAGGTATCCGAGGCTGTAATAGAGCATTTCTTCCTTGTCACTTCTCAGGAGATGCATGCAAGCTCATATGTGGTATCCTTTGGGCCATTCCAGAAGTGAATCGTTAACTTCAGCCTTACTTTCTTACCCTTTAGTGGACTCATAGCAAAAACTATTCTTATTCAGTGATTTCATTTCATCCTTTTTTTTTCCTCTGAAGGCACGAGGAGCTAACCCTTTTTGCTCAGCTGAACAATTAATTTCCTCCTCATCTAATAATCCCACTTTGTCAAGGTCAGGTGCACACAGTAGGAAGGCAGCTTCTGCTTTCACTATGGTTCAGCTCACAAACATTTCATGCTTGTGGAGGTTGGGGTCTTTAGTGACAAGCTATAGAAAATCCCAGCATCTTTGGTGGTGGAAAAGCCTGGGGAGAATCATCATTGCTAACCCCATTGAAGACTCTATGAACTTAAGTTACCTTTGAGATGGCTTAACTGAAAAGCAGTAGAAGTACCCATCCACCCAGAAAGAGCCACATCAATTGCAGTGGTCAAAGGTTACTAAAATGTGAGTTAATCCCCAGCATGCTGCAAGGAGGAAATATGGTGGCAGCCATGGTTTGGGGCCCATAGTAGATTTCATAAAATTCCAGAAGGTAGATGTGTAAATGAAAGAAGAATAGAAGTTTCCCAATGGCTTCACAGAGGATGACATTTATGGTAGGTGGGGAACAGCCACTGCTGCTTGCACAATAAGCAGCGTCTACATCAAAACATCTCCAAACTGCCCCAACTGAAGATTTGAATGCCTAGTTGAAGGAAACATGTTGAAAACTGACCTTGCTGAACTCCCTCTTTCCAATAAGTCATCTCGAGGAGGAGATTGGTTATATGAAGACTTGGAGAATCCTAAAATCATAAGACTAGAAGGTATAGTGTGAACCATCTACTCTAATTATCTGCCACACTCTAATCTAATACATAACTAAAACACTCCCAAGATTCAGCCATTTGGCCTCATGTATTAAAGACCTCTAAAGAAGGAGATTCCATCACATTCTGAAGTATCTGTTCCACTATTCAACAGCTCTTATTTTCAGGAAGTTCTTCCTAATGTTTAAGTGGAATCTCTTTTCTTGTAATTTGAATCTATTAGTTTGTGTCCTAGACTTTGAAGCAGCAGAAACAAGCTTGCTCCATCTTCTACATCAATGCAAAATGGTGGTTCATGGACTGGTGATGTTCCACAGGTCATTAGCTGCAAGTCCCTGGAAAGCAATTGTAGCCAATAGACAAATATGCTGGTCCCTGGCTGCATGGGGAAAGAAGTTTGATGGTCCATTGCATCAGTTAGTGTAAGAAGCACTTTCTTTTTGATATTCCTTCCATATATTTAAAGAGGGCTATCTTCAATCTTCAATGTTTACTTCTACACAGTAAACATACCCATCTTCCTAAATCATTCCTCATAGGGCACAATTTTCAAATATTTACTATCTTGATCACCCCTCTCTGGACATGTTCAGGCTTCTCAGCTCACAGACAGTAAAAGGGTATCATTTTCTCTCACAGTTCCAGCACATATGAGGGTCTAGCAAACATGACTTAACTGAGAGAGATTCACAATAGAGTCAGTAATGTAATGACTGAGCATATACATAGCTTTTGTCATTGCTTTCCTTCAGAATCATTGTTAAGTCTCTTTTTGTACCTATTGAAAACAATATTTTAAGTATTCTAATATACATATAAACATACTAATTTGACGTCATAGTGTCCTATGCTCCAATTAGCCAGTGTCCCAGGAGTCAGGTGCTTAGAATGCAAGACCTGTCAAATATTAATTCAATCCAGGTCAGTCACAGGTATCCAGTAGGAAGAAAGTAGAAACAAGAGAGTGGTCATCAGTTGGTTCAGGTCATCAGCTAGTCTTGGGCCCAATTTAGCAAGTCAGTAGTCCAGATAAAGCCAGAAAGAAGCAAAACAGAGTTGTAAAAGCATAGCCAGTACAAGGTCAAGAAAACACAAATGCCAAGAGTACTGTGAGTGACAGAGATTCTGGGGAGCTCCTGGGAGATTTATGGGCAGCTGTCTCCAAAAAATACCAGATATATATTTACATCAGTGTATCCTATGGTGGGAATGACACATTATCTCTTTGTCACTCCATGAGTGATGTCAATACATCTTCAATGTCTACAACCTTCTGCTGGGCAATAGAGTCTCTCTCTGCCTCAACCCTCAGCCGTACAGATTGAGAAGAACCCTCATCAGGAGCTGCAGAGTCCTGGTCATTTGCATCCTCCTTTTTGTCTGAATCCTCCAATTATAACACACTTGTGTGTGCGTGCATGTATGCACATGCACACACACACACACACACACATACAGAGGCACACACACATATTTATCTAGAAATGAAGCTAATAAATATAATTTGTCATGCTGCAATAATTAACTTTTTAGAAACACCCACCTGTGCAAGAACTACCTTTAATAACATGCTAATTAATTTCTGTCCTTTGGAACAAATATGTTTCTGTGGCTGTCTTCTAAAAATAAGATTGAAAAAGATGCTCAATAGCACAAAGATTTTTAAAACACATTCGTTATCATTGTTCTGGGATAATTATTTCCCCAATTCTTCTTTTTTCAACTGTGCAGCTATAAACAAAACAGTTGTTAATACTTAAACACAAGAATCTTTGCAAAAGTGAATTAATCCAATGGTATACTCCAACAGGAATGATAAAGGATCTTCTTTCTTTAAAGAAACTATTTTTGTGAAAGTGTATAGAATAGCATAGGAAATTATGGACATGCTTAGGGTGGCAAATTTCCCCATTAAAAAAAAAATCAATGCTTTAACAATTACTTTATAAATATTAATGAATGAGCATCCTTTAGCAGTGTTTTCCCTTTAAATCTGCTTTCCTGTCCCAGTTTCCTCAATGTAGAGTTTATGCAATGTACATGTTAATGAATGTTAAAGGAATCTTTTATATAAAATCAACAAATGCATTGTCTATGATGTTATAACATAAGTTCTAACTAGGATAGCCCTATTGAATCAATGGGATTTACCTACATATTACTTTACCATTTTCCTCTCCATTGATGCCCCCTTGTTGTAGGGGAGAGGCTTGTGCACTCTAATGAAGTTTTGAGCTATGCTGGCAGTGGCATAACAGCCACCGGTAGGGCCTCCCAAGGCAGACTGGTCAAAACTGAAGGGTCTGACAAAGAGTGTCAAAGGGCAGGATAGGCTCTCTATCCTTATGGCAACCATCCTAGGAGAAGGAAAACTCTAATCCTAAACCAGGGCAGATGGTGCTCGTCTAACCCTGTCAGGTCAACCATCTAAGAGAAGGAAACTCTAACCAAACCTATGACCTGAGGACCTTGTTGCCACCATCCATGCATGCAAGGTCACAGTAGATGAACCTTTGGTTTAAAGGGTGAGGCCACGCTGTGCTCCACCAGAAAAATCCATCACACAGGCTTGAAGGATAAATCCAATCTCTGAAAAAGCCCTGTAGAAATAGGCGAGGGACGAAACGGCAGGTGTAAAGATGCACTGGAAGCCACAGACCCAACACTGCATGCAGGCGTTTCAGGACTTTGGTCACTTGAGGCTGACCCAGGAGATGACAGTCTTGTTCGGCAGCATCCTGAATGATCAAGCAGCCTTTTTTAAGGAGAGCACTGCTTGCTCCACATGGAGAGGGGTGTAAAAAAGGTGACCTAACAAAAGCTCATCCCCATCTACCCGGTTGGCTAGCCAATGGGCATCTTCTGTCAGTGTATGGATGATGGGTGTTGCAGCGATTCTCTTTGACACCCAGCAGAATCTCCAAGACAAGCTGGCTGCTGTGATCCACAGACACTTTGTATCTCTTACCATCAACTGGCTCAGCTTCCCTTCTTCAGGATCCTGTCTTCCTCAGTCAAGAAGACACATTGTAAAGTCCAAAAGTATAGTTTATTAATGTATATAAAAGAAAAAAAATAAGATAGCTAAGTAAAATCCATTGTGATGAACTTGCCCAGTTCAGCCATGAAAGATCACATCTTTAACAATCCCAAAAGCATAGGATCCCAACTTGTTGCAGTTGAACGTTAAGAAGAAGTTACAGATCCATGTTTCCAGATCCAGGAGTTACATTGTAAAAGCAGTATAAACATACTCAAAAACTACAAGCTAACACCTAGCTCCATGGTTAAAAAACAACTGCCAAAACCGCACGCACTCACATAAACATTCTTAAACAAAGGATTTTCTAGGCCCTTCCCATACTCCACCTTATGTTGATTGGATAATGCTTGTATGATGTATATTAACCCAGCCTCTTGCTGTCCATCATCCCCCATGTGACTACTTTCCCATGATCTCATAATGTTGATGTATTGTTATCTTTTGGTTTTCTCATAACAAAATCTGTGTCTATGAGTTGTACCTTAGGGAAAGTTCATGTTTATGACTTCTTGACCATCTGGTGTTAGATTAATTTTGTTTCTCTAGATGTTGTTCTTATGAGGAAAATTCCACACACACATCTCTACACCTTTGACCAGGGGTAGGCAACCTTTCCCCTTTAAGGGCCAAGGGACTTCAGCTCCCAGAAGCCTCAGCCATGTTGGCCAATAGTCCCATGTTGGCCAATAGCTCCTGGGATTCTGGGAGCTGAAGTCCTTCGGCCCTTAAAGGGGAAAGGTTGCCTACCCCTGCCTTTGACTGTATAACCCATCCATATTCTAACAATCCCCTCCTGAAATGTATAGATGTGTAAGACCACTATTTTTGTTGTTGTTGTTGTTGTATAACTATCTTAGCACAATGACTAGTCCTATACACTTAAGGTGACATCTCAATCTGTTATAACAAATGTTAATGTTGTTCTATCTCTAGAACCTTTGTTAATATATCTGTAGTGTAGTATTTTGATTTTTATATTGTAGGCACACAATTTTATTTCAAACTAGCTTTGTAGCATTTTCTTATCTAACTCTAACGTATTTTGATCTGCACTTTAAATTTTCTACTTTTGTCATGACATCTTCTGATGCGGTCAAACAAAGACAAAGAAACAAAGGCACACACCGGCCTCCAAAGGTGTAAATAGACTGATGCTTGCATGCTGGAACATCAGAACCATGCAAGACTCTGCAGATAGTGGATGTCCTGAGTGTTGCTCTGCTCTAATAGCCCATGAACTAGCACGACTCAATATTGACATCATTGCTCTTAGTGAAGTTCGTCTCCATGAGGAAGGCAGCCTTAAAGAACACAGCACCGGCTATACACGTTACTGGTCTGGCAAACCTAAAATTGAAAAACATCTTTCAGGAGTAGGCTTTATGATTAAAAACTCCATTGCCTCCAAACTCAAAACCTTGCCAACAGGTCACTCTGATCACATTATTTTTTAATGCCTCCCACATGTTGTTCTTTTCAGTACATATGCTCCAGCTATGCAAGCCGACCCTGTACAGAAAGATAAATTCTACACAGACCTATGCCACCTCATATAAAAAAGTCCCTGTAGAAGATAAAATTATTATCCTTGGTGACTTCAATGCCAGAGTAGGAAAGAACTCCGAAGCCTGGAAAGGTGTTTTAGGAAAGCATGGTGTTGGAAATTGCAATGATAACGGATGTCTCTTGCTAGAGTTCTGTGCAGAACAACAGCTGACTATTACAAACACTATCTTTCAGCAAAAAGATAGCCTGAAGACAACCTGGATGCATCCTCGAACCAAACACTAGCAATGCATTGACTATGTTCTAGTCCGCCAGAAACATTAGTGATATCCCTCATATTTGAGTGATGCCCAGAGCAGAATGCCAAACAGATCATTGCCTCGTAAGATGTAAACTAAATCTTCATCTTAAGCTCAAATCTAAGAGGGGTGGCACCTTAAAGAGGAGACTCCAAGTCAACAATCTTCAACAAGCTACCATGAAAAACAACTTCCAGGCAAATCTGCAAACAAAACTTGAAGACCAGTCTACAGATCCTTCTCCCACAGTGCTTTGGCAACATATCAAATACAGTATTCTCCAGTCTGTGGAAGAATCCCTCGGGTTCTCCCACAAGAAAAATCAAGACTGATTTGATGAAAACAACCAAGAGATCCAGGAGCTGTTGGCAAAGAAGAGAACTACTCACCAGACATACCTTGTCCAGTCAACTTCCCATGTAAGAAAAGCAGCTTTCCGTCTCGCATGTAGTAAACTTCACCAAAAACTCCGAGACATTCAGAACAAGTGATGGATTGGGACTTCCGGTGGCATGGCAGCATGAGAATCCTCCTGAAGACAAGATCGGGAAGGAGTGATTGCTGTCCATGAGCTCAAGGTCCCACAGGCGCAAATGCTGCGGGACAGAAGAAATCTTTCCAGTTAAGGGAGACACAGAGGAGCTCAGTGAAGACCAAAATACCCTGAAAACTTCCCCAAAAATAAGATCGGAGTGAGGCAACGAGGAGAAGGAGTACGAATCGGGACATGGAGGTCTGAGCCAGCCATGACCGCGGGTGAGCAGCCGCTACTGTGGCACAAGCACTGCCACCACTTTGCTTTTAATCATTTTGAACCTTTCTAACATCAAGATAGAAGGCTTGTACCAGCTGGAGATTTGCCTTCTACACTTAAAACTATTTGTGCCAAATATATTCTTGCATGCCAGCAATCGGACTTTAGGACTTATTAAAACTACTTAAAATGGAGAAAGGGAGGGGACAATCCCTGACTAGATCAAAATAAAAGAGAACGAATTAGAACTAATATTGCTGTGACTGAACTGAAAATGATCTGAATTGAACTAATAACTATTAATTGTTGAATTATTGCTAACTGATGATCGACTCCATAATTAACAGACATTAATTGCAATAAGTAAGTTTGAAGTATGGGCTGGGTTTGAGTTTCAACTAGATGGCTGCAGCGTAGTGGAGCATGTTGTCCACACTAACAGCAATAGCGGTCTGTTAATAGAAAACTATTTGCTTTAAAAACCTATAACGATCGCTAAAAGGAAAGGATCAGGGGGTGAAGAGAAGAAAGAATTGGATCAATTAACTAATCCAAAGGGGACAATAGACCTAAGAAGCAACTGATACAATGTCTTTAATGGTGGATTGAGTTGGATACTAATTATCCCCTATTCGGCTACAGGAGCAGCAGAAAGCGAAAGACCTCTTTTTCTTCTTCCGTTTAAATAATAACTTGCTTGATAGGGGGGGGGATAGAGTGGGAACAGAGCAGACACTTTAACATATTAAAGATTAGCAACTGGAAAACGAACCTGAACTAATATTATTTTGTCTCATAAGTTAAAATAAGACATTGAATCAAAAAGAGGACGCAGTAGAGAGAAGAGAGTGGAGAAACGACCCCCAGAGAAGCTTGAAGAGTGAAAGTAATAACGAAAGCAGAAAAGTGTGGAAAAGGGAGAGGACTAGAAGAAAAAGAGAAAGCAACAGGAAAGTAATATTAAGACTTATATAGAGCGAATATAAAACCATTTAAGTATTGAATTAAAGCTGTTAACATTGACATTGCTGTAATATCAGGGCACTCAAATGAGAATATTGGTAATATACTGAATCCAACTTGGAAAACTGAAGCGACACTGAAACAAAACATATGGATAATCCTATGTAAGGAAGAGATTTGTATAAAGATAAAAATTGATGCATTGTTATATATTTAAATGATTAGAGCTGATTTAGATGCTATATATATCTGATTGAAATAATAATAGATTGAGGAAAAAGTTTAAATATTTGCTATTAATAATTGCTATAAGTGTTTTTTTCTCTTTTCCCATTTCATTTATTGAAATTTATTTATTGAAATAAGTACTTGAATACATGTTTTGAATTTAGTATAACTTGATAACTGTTATTGAGAGATTATAGGATTGTTGTTGATTAAGTATTTAACTGATTATTGATTGATTGGGGGTTATGGTTCAAGGGATTAAGGATAATTGATTATTTGCCCGTCTGATGAATAATTGATTAATATTGAAGAAATTTGATAGATTTTACATATTTAATATTGTGATGTTTTTCCAGAGAGAAAGAAATAAGCAAATAAACAACTAAATAATTATTTTGGAAAATTGTTGACCTTGCCCTAACATGGCAAGAAGCAGGAATTGTTGTTATCCCTAAGGAAGGAAAAAAGATAACAGATGTGAAGAATTATAGGCTGATTTCTCTCTTAAACATGGATTATAAAATATGTACGAATATACTGGCAAATAGATTTTAAAAATATTTAGAAAAATTGATGGATGAAGATCAAAGAGGCTTCTTACCCCATAGACAGATGAGAGAAAATCTAAGGATAGTAATTGATGTATTAGAATATTACAAAAGGCATAATGAAAGGAATTTGGGAATACTATTCATAGACCTTGAAAAAGCATTTGACACAGTAGATTGGCAGACACTGTTTGAAATTCTAAATAAAATGGAATTAGGTTCTAATTTTATAGGATGGATAAGAGAGATATATAAGGAACAAAAAGCCAAAATTATTATTAATGGTGAAAAGACAGAATTTATAGAAATTAAAAGGGGAACAAGGCAAGGTTGACCCCTTTCCCCATTAATATTCCTAGTAGTAATTGAAAGACTAATAAAAGAAATTAAAAACCAAGAGTCAATACAAGGAATCAAGATTAAAAAGTTTTGCTCCAAAATTAGAGCTTCTGCGGACGATTTGGTAATATTTTAGACAATCCTGACAAATGCATAAAATACCTAATTGAAACAATAGAAAATTTTGGGAAAATAACAGGTTGCAGGCTAAATAAAGATAAATCGTCAATTCTTACTAAAGGTATGTCTAAAGAAAAAAACAATTATGTATAAAATCTGGTATGAAAGTACAACAGAAAATAAATACTTAGGAATAACAGTGACAAAGAAAACAATAAATTTATTCGACATAATTACAAAAAAACATGGAGTGAGATAAAAGTGGAATTAAATAGATGGAATAAAAAACACCTATCTTTATTGGGCAGAATTGCAACTTTAAAGATGATAATATTACCCAAAATGCTTTTCCTATTCCAAATGTTACCAATATTGGTTAAAGATAATTTTTTCAAAAATTGGCACAGAGATATGAATAATTTCATTTGGCAGAAGAAGAGACCTAGAATTAGACTTAAAATATTACAGGATATAAAAGAGAAAGGAAGCTTGGGTGTACTGAATTTAAAATTTTATTTTGAAGCTTGTTGTCTTACGTGGCTGAAAGACTGGGAAGCACTAGAATCGGAGAAACTATTAGAGGGGGTGGCCTTTGCTTTGGTTGGCATGCATATTTAGGATATGGGAAAATAAAAGCGAATAAAGATTTTAACAACCACTGTATTAGACGAGCACTATTAAGAGTTTGGAATAAATATAAGTTGAGAGCTATGCCAAAATTCCCCTGCTGGTTTTCCCCACAGGAAGCAATACAGAGAAAAGAGATAAGATCAGAATCAAATTGGATAACCTATGGTAAATTGTTTAAAAAATATGGAATAGGTAAATATAAAATTAAAACACAAAAAGAACTGAACAGAGAGGGCTTTTCATTGGATTGGTTTAGATATAGACAAATTGCAGAACGTTTTAAAATGAATTTAAAATTACAAGGTATCGATTTAAAATTGAGCGATTTTGATAAAATTTGGCTGGGAGATAATAAGAAGTGGATTGGAACTTTTTATAAACACCTATTTGAAATGAGATTCAGAAGAAGAAGTAATAAAAGTAAATATGATTCATTGGGCACAAAATTTAGGACATCCTATAGAACTAGAAAAATGGGAAAGTGTATGGAATAAGCGAATGACATATATGATGTCACAAAATTTAAAAGAGAATTTTTATAAAACTTATTTCCAATGGTACCTAACTCCAGAAAAAAAAATTCAAAAATCTACAAAACAAAAAATAATTTGTGTTGGAAATGTGGAAAGGATCCAGGTTCACTTTCTCACTGTCTTTGAACATGTAATTTGGTTAAAAAATATTGGTCAAAAGTAATTGAGATTATTAATTATACGATACAAAGTAAAATACAAGCTCGCCCTGAAATATTTTTATTAAATATGTGGGACAACGAACTAGACAAAAAAGCTGGAAAAATTTATTCTATTTACTTACCACTGCAAGGATTACTTTAGTTCAAAAATGGAAAACAAAAAATATTCCCAGTATAAAAGAATGGTTAGTTAAATTATATGATGCAATTGAAACAGTAGCACTTTTGAAGAAAACAATATTGAATTGATACCAATATTGGAAAGATCAATGGGACAATATAGCTATAATTAGCTATGCATAATATACAAATTTAAAGAAAGAAAGACATGTAGAAACAATAAGCAAATATAGTTAGTAAAATAATAATAATAAAAATAAGATGGAATACGTTAAACACAAATAGTTCAAGGAGAGAAGAAGAGACAGAGGGGAAAGAAATACATTAAAATAATTAACAATATATTTTTAATAAGAATACTTCATTAACAAAGGAGGGGTGAAAAGCAGACCACCAAAAAAAATTTATAATTCAGTTGGTCCAAGTAGGAAGTTAGAATGAATGCTGATAAGAAAGAATGAATGGAAGAAGGGGATGAGCTAGTAGAAGGAATAGGTAAGTTGTAGAGGGTGAGAGAATGTAGTAAGAGGGTAAGAGAGAAAGAGAATAAGGATGAGGCTGAAATGAAAGAGATGGTAGAGAGGTAGAAAATAGATGAATGTGGAAGGTGTAGAGAAGAAGTAAGAAAGAAAGAGAAAGAAAGGGATTAAAGGATGGGAGTTAATGAGAAGGTTAGAAGAAAAAGGTTGTTGGAGGGAAAGAAGATTATAACGGAGTAATATAGATTATATTGATAAAGAAAATAGATTAATAAATGAATATTAGATGAATTGAGATACTTGTAAACTTATTTGCAGTCATATATATTTAAATTATTGCATGAATATATTTGGCCTATATGATATATAATTTATGGTGGTAACAACTAATTCTTTTCGGTGATAGATAGAAACTCTGTATTATAAGATGTTATAATAAGATGTGGAATGTATGTTTGAATGTATTTTAATTTTTTTAATCAATAAAATTTATTTTTTTTAAAAAAAAGAACAAGTGGTGGATCAATATAGCAGAAAAGACACAACGCTGTGCAGATCTGGGTGGATTTTACGCAGCTCTTAAAGCAGTGTTTGGACCTACCTATCAGGCCCAAGCTCCTTATACAGTACAGATGGACAAACACTAATTACTGATAAAGCCTCCATCCTGAATCAATGGGCTGAACATTTTCAAAGTTTCTTCAGTGCCAACCAAGTAGTCCAAGACTCAGCTATCCAACATATGATACAAAAACCGATGAAAAACTAATTGGAAATAGCTCCCACTTTGGAAGAGACCCTTAAGGCCATACAGCAGATAAAAAATGGCAAGGCAGCTGGGATTGATGGAATCCCACCTGAAGCTTGGAAGCACGGAGGTCATGTACTCCATGCTAAATTTCACGAACTCCTTGTGAGTTGCTAGGAAAAAGGGGAAGTGCCATCAGATCTCCGAGATGCATTCATCATCACCCTGTACAAGAAAAAAGGAGCAAAATCCAATTGCTCAAACTACCATGGTATAACACTGCTCTCTATTGCTGGAAAAATCCTGAACAGATTAGTTCCTGCTATTGAAGAAGAACTTCTTCCTGAAAGCCAGTGTAGCTTCAGAGCCAATAGGAGTACTATAGATATGGTATTTGCCCTTAGACAACTGCAAGAGAAATGTAGAGAGCAGAACAAGGGACTCTATATAACATTTGTCGACCTCACTAAAACCTTCGACACTGTGAGTAAAAAAGGTCTGTAGCAGATCCTGGAAAGACAAGGATGTCCTCCCAAATTCCTTAAAATGATTGTCTTGCTACATGAAGGCCAGCATGGTCAAGTCAGATATGGCAATGCTCTTTCAGAGCCCTTTCTAATAACAAATGGAGTAAAGCAAGGTTGTGTTCTTGCTCCAACTTTATTTACAATCTTCTTCAGCATGATGCTCCAAAGGGCTATGGCAGGCCTTGAAGAAGCAGACGGCATCTATATATGTTACCGTACTGATGGTAGCTTGTTTAATTTAAACCGTCTGAGGGCTCGCACTAAGACTCTAAACTATATAGTCCATGAGCTGCTCTTCGCTGACGATGCTGCCCTTGTTGCCCACACAGAAGCAGCTCTGCAGCACCTAACATCTTGCTTCACAACAGCTGCAGAACTGTTTGGGCTGGAAGTCAACTTGAAGAAAACAGAAGTTCTCTACCAGCCTGCACCACAGAACGAACACCACCATCCCCACATTCCCGTAGGCAAATCTGTGCTTAAGTCCATTCAGCAGTTCACCTACCTGGGAAGCATCATCTCCTCAGACACTAAAATTGACAAAGAGATCGATCACAGATTAGCAAAGGCATACAGTGCATTTGGAAGACTTTACAAAAGAGTTTGGAGTAACAAACACCTGAGGCGAAGAACAAAAATCAGTCTGTATAGAGCCATTGTACTGTCTAATCTCATTTACGGGTCTGAAACATGGGTCACCTATCGCCAACACTTACAACTCCTTAAACACTTTCATCAGCGCTGTATACACACAATCCTAAATATACACTGGACTGACTATGTGATTAATGTTGCTGTCCTTGAGCAAGCAGGGATCACCAGTATCGAGGCCATGCTATTGAGAATGCAGCTGCACTGGGCAGGGCACGTTTCTAGGATGGAGGACCACTGCCTCCCAAAAATAGTACTCTACGGTGAACTCGCCACGGGTCAGTGTAAGAGGAGTGCTCCAAAAAAGCGATACAAGGAATCCCTGAAACAACATCTCAGACTCGGCCAATTTGATCACCAACAATGGTCTGCCCTGGCCTCACATCGGGAGGCATGGAGATGCACTATCCACAATGCTGCAGCTTTATTTGAGAACTCACGTCGAATAAGTCTCGAAGAGAAACAACAACGCAGAAAGAATCACAACCCGGAAACATCATCCAAGGAGACCTTCTGTTGTGCTTTCTGCAACTGGACTTGCTTATCTCGGATTGGCCTTTTTAGTCATCAGCGCGCTTTCAGAAAGCATGGGATAAGTCCTTCCTGAATCTTCGTTTGTGAAGAAAAGCCAGATAAGAGATAAATTTACCATTTTGCAATCAATTCAATCAGTCTAATCTAGTTGGGACTGAACAACAGGATTCCATCCAGAGATGGTCAATTCATCCTGTGCAGCATAGGTGATTGGCAAAAACAGTCAATATTCCATACTCACAGATAACCATCACATACTTTAGATTTACTGTACTAACCCATCACATTCTAATCCATCATTTCTACATCACTGTACTACTTTCTTATTCACTCTCACAAATCAGCACCTTATTCATCTCATCCCCACCTCTTTCTCTCCTTCCTTCTTTCTCCATCTTCATCTATGTGTCCTACTCCCCCTTTCTTTTTCATCCCTTACCTGTTTCTTCTCCTACTTTACAATAAGCAGGAAGATTCATAAGAAATAGTTTTGACAAGAGGGTAATTCATTTTCTGTAAGATGCATTTTAATGCATGAAACTTGCACATAATATGCTATCATTCTGCCTTTTTCCTCCTCTATCCTTCTTAGCACAATCTTGATTGACTTTCTGGGAAAAGTAACCATAGTTTTCTGTTATGCCTGAATAGGAAAATGAAGGCTATCAGTACCATAACAAATAAGGAACAGAAACTATCATTTGTAGTTGTTTTCATATCACAATTTGTCCTGATCATCATTATTTTTCCAATTTGAATTCCACAGGAAAGTATGACTAAATAAAATAACATGTCTTTAGTCATGTACCAAGAAGAGACTACATGAGGACAGAGTGTGTAGGCATGAAGCTAATGCACATCTCAGCATAATAAGTCAAGATATTTTATGTCCAGACTGAGGTAGTTTATAGTTGCTATACCCTTCTGCTTTCCATATGCAACTGTACTCCTATCTGCTAGGAGTAGTATGGAAGCAGCTATATGATTAGTCTCCATCTTTTATGAACGTTCACTGCTTTAAATAAAAAATATATGATTTAATTATTACCCTTGATACAAGGTCTTAGCATAAGGACTAAAGCTAAAAGTCATAATTTTAATTGGAAGTAATGCCCTGTGGCCACAATAACTTATGGAAAATTATAACATTAATGTAATTATCTGATGGACCACCTCATCCCAACTTACTTACTGTAGGCCAAACTCATAACAGATATAGATGAGATTAACTGATATTAAATAGCTGGTTGCTATAAACAAGTTTTTCATATAGACTGAGGTGCTGTCCCTGACATTTTAGATAAGCTAACTTTTTGTGAATATTCAATTACTTGTACATCCAGACACCCCCCCACACACACACACACATTCATGACCTATGTATATAACATGAATTAACAGTTTTAAGTTTATGTGTTCCCATACTTTCTACACATTTTCCTTATGTATTTGTTTAATGTTGTTACATGTATTTATTTTGAGACTTGTTTGCAGTGCATACCATTCAGAGGCAGCCTATGTGTCAACAGTTAACTCTCAGCACATAGTGCTAGTTGCTTAAGATTGTTGCATAGACTTCAAACAGGAATAAACCTTAAAATGACAGTCTACTTAAGATAATTCAGGGGGAAAGTTATTTTATGAAGCAAAAGGAATCTGTCCATCAGGGATAAATCAATTACAGTTCTCAAATCCTTAGGAGAAAAGGAATCACTGAGATAATCTAATTAGATAAAATCTTATCTTCAGTGATTGCTAGATTGTATAAGACCAGCTATTGCTCTGACTGGATAAGACTTTATCAACTGCTATTGCTGGATTCTTCTAAAATGCCACCTCTATGATGTGTGAGAGATGTTAGATATCCATCATATTTAGTATGCTGGTTTTATAAAGGTCTATTTTTTTCACTTATAATTTCCATTGAGAACACAATCACTTAGCCCCTTTCCATCATTTTTCTACTGTCGTGTTTAAATTTTGAGTTTTCTTTAGATTTTTTAAAACAACTCTCCAGCAATAAGACAGCTCTACTTCAACTTAGTTTTGCCTTGATTTTTAACTACTTATTAATAACTTTTTGCTTTGCCCCACTGAGACTTATTCTAAGACACACTTTAAATCTTGTTTTTGAATAAACAGTCTGAATCCCTTAAGCCCCTTTTTTATTGCTTCCACTACACAAACTCTGATTTTATATTTTAAAAAGTATAGTCAGATTATACATAATGGTATTCAAATTATAAAGCAAATAAGGGAATGTCAGTAGCTCAGTAACAGAGCACATTCTTTGCTTACACAAGTTCCCAGATTTCAATACCCAGTATCTTCAGGCCAGACAGGATAAAACTTCTGTCTGAAATACTTGGGGGCTATTCTTAGTCAGACCAACTGAGCAGGGCTGTGCAGGTGATTTGGTCAAATCCCAAATGACAAAGCAAATTGAGCTAATTTTGCCAATGATGTAATATGTCCCAGGTGCATGCAGTGTGTAGTGTGCAAAAAAGAGAAAGGCTGACTCAGAGGAAGCTGATGAAACTTCAGCAGGAAGTTGTGTGGTAACAGTTCAAAACTGCATAGTCACTGTGGAAATGTCACAGGAAAATGATGAAACACAAGCAGGAGATTGGTTCAGAATCCTAGCCAGATTTTGTTTATATAAGGAAGAATGTTCCAATGCATTGTGGTTCAGGTGGATGTCGGTTGGTGTAAATATTGCTGTATCATTCTTGTAAATATTTGCTGCAACTAAGATTAAAAACCTCTTCAGAAGAACCTCAGAAGTCGTGAATAAAACTCTGTTCAGCAGAAGGGTTTTTTTCTCTTCAACTATTTCCAGACTCTCCAGTGGTGCTTGTTTCCTGGCTGGCTGTCTTCTGCATATGGACTCGGGGGAAAGCAGACGGCACAAAGCACCGTCTTCAAGGCAAGGAAGGGGAGGGGCAGCCACACGCTGGGCACCCCAACCCCTTCCCAAAGACATCGTCGGAGCGCCGGACCCTCCGCACAGCCGGCACTCCAACGATGCTTTTCCGCTGCAGCGTCCGCACACACTGCAGCGGAAGAGGTGCCGAAGGTGCGCCGGCAGCCTTTTGTGGCACACCTTCAGCAATTTGTGGAAGGAACGCTATTTTAGCACTCCTTCCTGGGGTGGCGAAGCTGCGCTGTGGGCCCGAAGTGTGTGGATACCTCGGCCCCTATCCGCAGCTTCCCAGGGCGGCCCTGTGCCACCCGTCTGCTTAGCCCCTCAGTTTTCTCTGTGCTAACAAGGGTTAGGGGCCCAGTGGCTACTAGGACAACACTCAGAGTTCTGTGTAAGTCCAATGATTTGTGCATGTATAGCCAAAGTTCTGAAGCAGCCAGAGAATTTGACAGAAAAATAGTTAAAGACTGAGTGACTGCCTCCTAGTCTTTATCTGAGAGTTGTGGTTTGGAGGTCTGCCAAAGGACTGTGTCCTTGATGAGTTGCAAAGCAAAGGAAAACCATGGATTCGACCCTCCATTTTGAAAAATTAAGGGCTAGTAATTATTCTTCCTTGTCAGCTTATGCTGAAGCTTTGTTGATTAGAGAGGATTTATAGGGTGTTGTGCAGGCACCCGCACTGGCTACCAAGGCTGAAGCTGACAGGAGGGTGAGAGTGACATTTTTGCTTACATTAGAGCCATCCCAGTTGATTCATTTGCAAGAGAAAAGAACTGCCTTTGAACTATGGGATGCTTTCAGAGTGAAACACCAGCCTGATAGCTCATTGTCTTCCATGATTTGGGTGAAGCATTTGTGTGGCTACAAGCTGCAAGAGGGTGCGTCTGTAATTCAACATCTCAGCAGCATGCAGGAATTGTTTGCACAAGTTGCTGTTCATGGTGTAAATATTCCAGAAGCTAAGACTTACATCTTGTTCAGAAGTTTGTCCAAAGAATGGGATTTCCTGATGTAAAGTCTGCAGAGCATCGTGGAGTGAGACCTGACCCTGGACCTGCTATCAGTGCAGATCCTGGAGGAAGTCCAGAGGTGTGATTTTGAGGCCAGGCTGCAGAGTTCTGTGAGGAGGGGAAAAGCCAGTCCAACCATCCATAACGTAAAGACGTCTCCCACAGCCTCTGAAAGTGAGAGAGCTGCACTCTGCAGGGAGAGATGCTGCTACAACTGCAGGAAGATGGGGCATCTCCAGAGAGACTGTTGGATATCTTATGCAGAACTAAAGGGAATGTCAGCCAGCTGTAAAAAGAAGAAGCCTCAAGAAAGGAGAGGTGTTACTTCTCAAGCTGAAGGGAGTCTTGCTTTTGCCTATCAGGCAAGCACTCCAGGGGGTGTTTGGCTCCTGGACAGTGAGGCTACTCATCACATGGTGAACAGCTCCTGAAGGACTTAAGGCCTGCTCCAGTGTCCTCTGTGTGTTTAGCAGATACAGCCCCTAGCATGGTTCAACAAATGAAAACTGCTTTCATTCCCAGTTTTGGCAAAACATTTAATAGTGTACTTTGTGCAAACAATCTTGAAAATTGTTTAGTGACTGTTTCCTCACTAATATCTGATGGGTATCAAGTGTTGTTTCAAGAGGATGAGTGCATGATATCTTCAAATGGGTCTGTGTGTGCCAGAGGAGTAAAAAAGGATAAGCTTTATCACATGGTGACAAAAACCTAACGTGCAAATGTGTCTAATGCCCCATTATATTTGGATTGTGCCCATTACTTACATAGATTAATGGGGGATTCAGGTTTATCAAGTCTCTGGATAGAGTGGATTATCTAGATCCATTTCAATCTGGCTATGGGACAGAGACAGCTTTGTTCCCCTTAGTAGATGACCTACAGAGGGAATTAGACAGAAAGACCATGTCCCTGTTGATTCTGCTGGACCTCTCAGTGGCTTTTGATACTATCAACCATGGAATCCTTGCAGCTCACCTCTCTGGAATGGGACTTGGGAGGCCTGTTTTCCAGTGGCTCTAGTCCTTCCAGGAGGGGAAGATTTAAAGAGTGGACCGGGGGGGGGGGGGTGTTCCCATTCAGCACTCTGACTACAGACTTTTGGTGTCCCTCAAGGCTCAAATTGGACATCTCATGCTGCTGGTCTGTTTCTGGGAAGAATTTAAAGTGCTGGTTTTTGCCCTTTAAAGCCCTACACACCTTAGGTCTACCTGAAGGCTCATAGCTCCTTATTCAGCACAGTTCAAGTTTAAGATCTGCAGGGGAGGGCTTTCTCTCCATTCTATCGCCTTTGCAATTAACAGCACTTTAAATTACAATATCATACACATAGCCTAAATATATTTACATATATCTAGTTTTATGTGATTAAAGTGAATATTTGGTAAAATGTGATCTTTTTAAAGAATCTTTTAAAAGATTTTTTTAAAAAATTAAAAACAAAAAATATAAAATTTTATTTTTAAAAAAATATCTTGAGCCTTCCATTTATCCCTCCATTTATCCTCACCCCACTCACACCATCTCATCAGCATTTTAAAGGGACACAGGAGAGTGCCACAGCCCATTTCTGCAAAAAAAAAATAAAAAAAAAAAAAGCAGATGTTTGAGGAGAAATGGTGTCTCTCCCCCCTTAGGATGTGACCTCATGCGGTCCACACTCCCTAATAATAATAATAATAATAATAATAATAATAATAATAAATTTTATTTATAAATATAATGCTCAGCAATCAAGGCGGGGTACAGCAAGTTAAAAATACAACAAGTAAAAACATTCCATCGTCTCCCCCTAACCCTCCCACCCCTTAAAACAGGATTAAACTATTGTCAGATTAAAATCAAATTACACAATTAAAAACAACAATACTGCCGAATTTGGCCTATCTGTTGGAGTAGCAGAAAAAGGATATCAACTAGCCTCCAATTTAGCCGGGTAGCTATTCTGGGAATGCCACTAGTTATGCCACTGCCACTGCTCTCAAATGAATATATATAGGACTGCAGCTTCAATTCTTTACTGGATGGTTTTCTGTTTATACAAAAAAAAAAAAAGAGTACACTGGCATTATCATTAGAGATTATTCTCAGGCTGCATCTGCACTGCAGAAATAATCCAATTTGACACCATCTTAACTGCCATGGCTCCATGTTATGGAATTCTTGGAACTCTAGTTTTGTGAGGTATTTAGCCTTTTATGTCAGGAAGATCTGGTGCCACAACAAACTACAATAGTAATAGTGTCACTCTATTCTGCTTTGGTCAGGCCTCACCTGGAATACTATGTCCAGTTCTGGGCACCACAATGTCAGTGGATGGTGGATGATATGTGTTGCAGTTACCAAAGAGCAGAGTTGACAGGAAAAGCTGACATCCTTTCCTGCACGCCTCCAGACTTTTCCTCTGGATCTTGATGACACTGCCTGAGCTCTCCAGTCTTTCTAGCAGTCAGGAAACACACCAGTTGTAGTCTAAGAAAGCTATCTTTATTCTACAACTAGAAATATTTACAGCAGTTGCATATTTACAAACAAAGCTAGCAACACATCACACAGCGGATTGTGACCAAAACCTTCCAAACTCCCTCTCTCTCACACTCTGCACACATGGACAAAGCATTTTTGTTATTCCCCCAAGCTACCACCCACTTGGGTGTGTACATTACAGTTGATTGGCTGAGTCCCACTTTCCCAGACCTCCAGCCCTACCCATGTTGCTGACATCCTTGTCCATGTGACAAGCAATGCTTACATAGTGTGTTTTGGTTAGGATGTGTCCTTTTCCCAAAACACACTAGTGTTTTCTTTTTCCAAATCCGTTGCTGTTGTCTAGTGTGACACCTGTTGTTTGTCTGCCCCAAACATGTTTTTCCAAACTCTTCCCACAGGAAAATTGGTCCATACATTTTTTACATTTCTAGTCTGACTGTATGTCCCATCATGCATTTCTCTGACGACAGAAAAATTCAAAAAGGATGTGGAGAAACTGGAGCGTGTCCAAAGGAGGGCAACTAAAATGGTGAAGGGTCTGGAAACCAAGCCCTATGAGGAACGACTTAGGGAGCTGGGGATGCTTAGCCTGGAAAAGAGAAGGTTAAGAGGTGATATGATAGCCTTGTTTAAATATTTGAAAGGATGTCATATTGAGGAGGGAACAAGCTTGTTTTCTGCTGCTCCAGAGACTAGGACCCAGTGCAAGCTCCAGGAAAAGAAATTCCACCTTAACATTAGGAGGAACTTCCTGACAGTAAGGGCTGTTCAACAGTGGAACACATTCCCTCGGAGTATGGTGGAGTCTCCTTCTTTGGAGGTCTTTAAGCAGAGGCTGGATGGCCATCTGTCGGGGATGCTTTAATTGGGAGTTCCTGCATGGCAGGGGGTTGGACTGGATGGCCCTTGTGGTCTCTTCCAACTCTATAATTCTATGATTCTACAATTCCCAAAATTCCATAGCATTGGGTAATGGCAATTAGTTAAACTGGATTATTTCTACAGTGGAGATGCACCCTGTCTTTTCAGTCTATGTTACTTTCATAACTCTTCACCCTTAAATCTATTCCACCTTGGCTTCACATTAATATGTGATCAAAATATTTTTGCAACATATATTTTACAACATTTTCTCCCAGACATCAAAATAGTTATTTCTTTTGGTATTTTTTGGCACTTTTCCTCCTTTCAGTAAATTCTTAGCCTACAGCATTGGTCTTTAATATTGTCACATCTTAATCTGGGCCTAATCATGCGTTATGAAGCCTAGAGCTATATAATTAAAATCTATGAAGCCCAGAGCTGTATAATTCTATAATTCAACTAAATCATAACAAAATTCAATATAATCAAACCATATTTGGTGATTCAGTGTGCCACAAAAAGGAAATCTGTATTAAACAGAAGGTATATCTGTGAAAAACAGCTAAAAAAAAACAGCAGCACCAGCACGGGGCCAGGAAGAGGCCCAGGCCGAGGTATTTAGGCCCACCCCCTCTTCTCCTGGTGGTGTAGCAGCACCACCAGTACGGGACCAGGAAGATGCCCAGGCTGAGGTATAGGCCCACCCCCTCTTTTCCCGGCAGTGCAGCAGCACCACCAATGCGGGGCCAGGAAGAGGCCTAGGTAGAGTGTTAATGATCTAAGGGCAGCGCAGCAGCAGAAACAGTGGCAAAGCCAGGGGAGGCTGTGATTATATTTCATTCCCCCCTGCCTATAGAAAACACTTTCTGCCCTTCCTGTTCCCTTTATAAAAGTGTCTGGGAATGATCTGGAAGTGGGAATTGAGATTGTGCGGGGGAGGGGGAGGTACAGCGGCAACAGAGTAAAAAGTTGTTACAAAATAAGACAGGATCGATGTTTGAAAGCTATCCCACCTTCATTTCACTCTGTTCCCCTGAATGGTTTGGAGAGCACACCAACCATTCCACAGAACCTTACCTTGCTCCTCTAATGTCAGGTCGGTCAAAAATAAAACCCATATTATATATGATCTCCTCATAGATGAGGATGCTGACCTGGCTTGCTTCACAGAGACCTGGCTGGGAGAGGATAGCACTACTACATGGACGCAGGCCCTCCCGGCTGGGTACTCTGTCAGTGAGCAGGTAAAGTGAAGTGGGCAGGGGGGCAGAGTGGCTCTGGTTCATAAAAACAACCTTACCTTGACTAGGATACCTGTGCGGAACACAGTCCACTTCGAGTGTATGTACCTGAGCCTGAGGACCAGGGATAGCTTAGGGATTCTGCTAGTCTACCAACCACCCCGTTGTCTAGCAGACTCCCTAACCGAGCTGATACAGCTGGTCTCAAAGTTACTGTTGGAGTCACCCAGACTTTTAGTTCTGGGTGACTTCAACATTCCACTCAAGACCAGTTTGTCAAGTCTAACAGGTGCAGCTCGGGAGTTCATGGAATCCATGACAAACATGGGTCTATACCAATTGGTCGTTGGGCCCACTCATTGTGCGGGTCATACCCTTGATGCAGTCTTTAGTACGGAACAGGAATATCCATGGGCGGAGATAACAAATATCTCCGCATTGTCATGGACAGAATATTTCCTGGTCAAGGCAGAACTAAGAACCACTGTCTGTCCCACCAGGGGTGGTGGACCTATTAGAATGGTCTGCCCTCGAAGGCTAATGGAGCCAATTGGATTCCAGAAAGCCCTAGAGGGTTTAATGGTTGATAACACCGGTGATTCTGTCAAAGCTCTGGTTAATACCTAGAAAACCAATCTCACCAAGGCTATCAACACAATCACTCCCAAGCGTCCTTTCCAACCCGTTCCAAACTGTAAGCCTTGGTATACAGAAGAGCTGAGGAAGATGAAGCGGGTTGGACAATGACTAGAATGCATCTGGTGGAAAAATCAACTCTTATCTGACAAAACTCGTCATAGGAACTTTATTCGTTCCTATCGAGAGGCAATACTTGCAGTACAGAGATCTTTCTGTTCTGCATGTATTGCATCTGCAGAGTCTCATCCAGCAGAGCTGTTTAGGCTGGTAGGGGAACTGACGTGGGTTCCCCCTGCACAGAACCCCTTGCTTAACCCAACAACAGCCTGCTGTGATGCATTTAACAACTTCTTTGCAAATAAAATCTCTCAGCTAAGAGCCAACGTAGATGCCAGTATTGATACAGAATCTATAGATGAGGTGTCCAGCAACTCTGTTACCGAGATTTTACTGGATCAATTCTAATCTGTGAGTACCGATGACATGGACAAGCTCCTTGGTAGGGTAAGGAAAACTACCTGCCCTCTTAATCCTCATGCTTCATGGCTGTCCAGATTGGCTTTCCAGATTGGGGATGCGTTGAGGGTGTTCCTTAAGGACATCATCAACGCATCCCTCAGGGAGGGCTCTGTTCCATCCTGTCTAAAGGAAGCGGTGGTTAGGCCGCTCCTGAAAAAGCCCTCCCTAGATCCCCTGGATATGAATAGCTATAGGCTGGTCTCATTGTTACCATTTCTGAGCAAAATGATCAAGAGGGCAGTGGCTCTTCAACTCCAAGCTGTCTTGGATGAAGTTGATTATCTAGATCCTTTTCAAACCAGCTTTAGGACTGGATTTGGAGTTGAGACTGCCATGGTTGCCTTGACTGATGACATGCATTTGAGCATCGACAGGGGTAGCGTGACCCTGTTAGTGCTTCTAGATCTCTCAGCGGCTTTTGACACAATCGATCACAACATCCTCTTGGATCGCCTGAGGGGGCTGGGAATTGGAGGCAATGCTCTGCAGTGGTTCCGTTCCTTCATCTCAGGTAGATCCCAGAGGGTGTTGCTCGGGGACATTAGCTCTGTTAGAAAGGAGCTCAAGTGTGGTGTCCCTCAAGGCACCATACTGTCCCTGATGTTATTTAACATCTATATGAAGCCGGAGAGATCATTCAGAGACATGGGGCTGGATGTTATCAGTACGCTGATGACACCCAGATATACTTCTCAATGTCCCAGTCATCAGCCTCAACTTCAGATGGCATGTCTCCTCTTAATGACTGTCTTGAGGAGGGAATGGGCTGGATGAGGAAAAACAAATTGAAACTGAATCAAGATAAAACGGAGGTACTTACAGTAGCGGCCCCAAAATCAGGTATTGGGATACAACCTCCAGTCCTGGATGGGATCACACTTACCGCAAAGGACTCATCACTTCACACAATTAATCAGGTGAATGCGACGGCCAGGAGCGCCTGTTATCAGCTTCGGCTGATATGCCAGCTGCACCCTTTCCTGGAAGTAAAGGATCTCGAAACTGTGGTACATGCTCTGGTAACCTTTTGTCTGAATTTCTGTAATGCACTCTACATGGGGCTACCCTCGTGCTTGGTCTGGAAACTTCAATTAGTTCAGAATAGGGCTGCCAGGCTGGTCTCTGATACATCTAGAAGAGACCATATTACACCGGTCTTAAGAAGACTTCACTGGCTGCCGATTAGTTTCTGGGTCCAGTACAAGGTGTTGGTTATTACCTATAAAGCCCTACATGCTTGGGTCCATCCTATCTTCAGGACTGTCTCCTTCCATATAATCCCACCTGCACACTTCAGTCCTCTGGGAGGAATTTGCTTCAACCTGTTAAGACTAAACTGTCGACAACCTCCCAGAGGGGTTTTTTGGTAACTGCTCTCAGATTATGGAACGGCCTGCCGGATGAGATCCGTCAAATTACCAGCTTAGACAGCTTTAAAAAAGCTGTCAAGACGGATCTCTTCCAGCAGGCCTTTCCTGACTAATTTCCCGGCCAAGGAATGAGTTACTCTTTCCCCCACCCGCTGCGACATTCAGCCACATTCATTTATTGCTACTGCCTGCTAGACTGCTTTTTTATTGTCTTATTGTCTATTATTTATTGTAAACTGTCAATTTTGTTTTAATTGGTTTGTTTTAATTGTTTTAATTCTTTTCATGTTTAATATTATTTTAAGGGGAGGGTGGGTCTGGGAGGGTATATTGTGATATTTCATTGATGTAAGCTGCCCCGATTGCTTCGGTAGAGGGGCGGGATAGAAATATATTATTATTATTATTATTATTATTATTATTATTATTATTATTATTAAAGATGGCTTGCAAAGTCAAGGAAAGGCATACAATGGAAGGCCAAAAGAGAGGAGAAAGGGATAAGGACTCAGTAAATATATATATTATTGTGCCATGTCTGACAATGAAACACTGAGCATCTGAGGAAGTAGATTGAAGTCTACGAAAGCTCATGCTGCCAATTTCTTTCTTTCAGTTAGTCTCAAAGATGCTACAAGATCCCTCTACATCCTGATTCTACAGACTAACACAGCTATATCTGAGCATCTCTGTAGGTTCATTGGGGGAAAAACACCAAAGGTCCTTTCCTTATTTCAAATTTTAAGCCCTCAGGAACCCTAACAATAACAACAATCCCTGTACAATCCCTGTACACCACCATCTCACACAGAGATGGACTACAAGCCATCAGGAACCTATCAGACCTAGCCATTAAAGTCTGCCAGTTTGTTCTCACACACAATTACTTCACCTTTGATAACAACATATATCTTCAAGTTAATGGCACAATATGCCAATATTTTCATGGCTGACCTAGAACAATGCTTCCTTAACTCCTGCATGCAGAAACCACTCCTCTACCTGAGATACATTGATGATATCTTAATAATTTGGACTCATGGAGAAGATTCACTCAAGACATTCCACCTAAGTTTCAACAACTTCCACCCCATCATCAACCTTAGCCTGGAACTATCTACTGAACAAATTCACTTTCTGGACACCATAGTACAGGCACAAAATGGACAGATAAGCACCACACTATATTGCAAACCCACGGACTGCTACACATACTTACATGCCTCCAGTTTCTACCCTGAACACACCACTAGATCCATAGTCTACTGCCAAGCCCTCCGATGCAATTACATCTGCTCAGACCCACAGGACAGGAATGCCAAACTCAAGGAATTACAACAAGCATTCCTCAAACTACAGTACCCAACACATGCAATGAAAAAACAAAAAAACAAGGCAAGACATGTACCCAGGACTGATCTATTACAGAACAAATTGAAGAGGGAAAATGACAGAACCCCACTAGTGGTCACATACAGCTCCCAACTGGGACCACTCAGGTGCATCATCAAGGAATTACAACCCATTCTGGACAATAATGCCACTCTTGGTGGCAGACCTTTACTCGCCTCCAGATAGCCTCCAAACCTCAGAAAAGTACTCACCTACAGGAAGACACACGACACAGATGGGGACAAAGGTACTAAGCCTTGCCACAAACCAAGATGCGAACTCTGCCCATACATTTATCCTGGAAATGTTGTCACAATGGCATCACCCACAATATGGTGGGGGGGGGAGGCCTTCACATGCTCATCCTTCAATGTGATCTATGTTATAATGTGTCAGCAATGCCCCTCAGCACTCTACCTTGGGCAAACAGGTCAGTCCTTACTCCAGAGGATAATTGGACATAAATCAGACACTAGGAATGGGAATACACAAAAACCATTGGCAGAACATTTCAATCTCCCTGGGCATTCCATCTCAGACCTCAGAACAGCAGTCCTTCAACAAAAGAACTACAAAGGTAGATTGAAAAGAGAAACAGCAGAATTGGAATTGATCGACAAACTACAGTCCCTCAGCAATGGATTGAACAAAGACAATGGGTTCCTTACTCATTACATACACTTCAACACTATCTGACCCCATCCTCATGTGGTGCCCTACATGCATCTATTCCTCTCACCACAGGCTAATCCCATTACAAAACTGGATCTGCCAGTTCATCTCCATGCATAAACACCAGTTTCCTATGTATTTGTGCAATAACAACCATCATTAAGACTGGATCTGCCATTTCATTTCCATAAAGAAAGGATTTGTAATTTGAATTGACATCCTCACATATATATGTCTGTGCCTGGCCTCCACTCTACCAAATGCATCTGAGAATGTAGACTGAAGTCTACAAAAGCTCATGGTGCCAATTTCTTTCTTTCAGTTACTCTCAAAGGTGCTACAAATTTTTGTTATTATCATTATCAATCTGTTGAACAGATACTTTACATGACCAACTAAAATGCTGCATTTCCTAAAATTATTACTGCATGTCCCATGTAGCAATATGTGTTTACAGTGGTGGATCCAAGAGGTAAGTATTATGTGACCACATTGTAAAAGAGACTCATTTGCAACATAGCACACTGTAAATTTAGCTAACATTTACTGACAACATTAAGTACACAGGATCTTTCACATTTACAATGTAAAGACAATGCAGCTCCCATTGAGATCATAATGCGAATTGGCTCCTTTCATATCACAGCATAAATCTAGAGCAGCAGTCCCCAAACTACGGCCCGCAGGCCGAACCCGGCCCGTCGAGGCCTTTGAACCAGCCTGCGGCCGGTCCCACCGCCGCCGCCGCCGCCACACACATGCAATGCAGGGCACCATTTTGTGTTCCAAAATGGCACCCCACATCGCGTGCACATGTGCACAACTCTGGGCGCCATTTTGGAACACAAAACGGCACCATAGTAGTGCACATGCGCACACAACTCCAGGTGCCATTTTGTGTTCCAAAATGGCACCCGGAGTCATGCACATGCACCCGGCATCACGCATGCATGTGCCTGGCAACATGCATGCATGAAACACAAAATGGCACCCGAGTAGTGCGCATGCACGCATGCGCCTGCGTGCTTGCAGCCCCCCGAAGATCTGGGGGCCAGCGAACCAGCCCCCAGATCAAAAACTGTGGGGACCCCTGACCTAGAGTCATCTTCTGGCACCTCATCATAACTCCTCCAGCTTTCTATTGATGCAATAAAATATATGGACTGTACAACATCATAATTTGCAGGATTCATTTGGCTGATGAAATGGCCAGTGTCAGGTTAACCAGAGCAAAGATTTCTACCAGATTTTCTCCTTAAGATGACAAGATGGTTGCAATTCAAACCTGTTGAACATTCTTCTCCTTTCCCTTGTCATAGCTGTGATTTCTCCACAGAGTCTTTTAGCTTATCTGTCTTTCAAGAGGATCACAGAATTGGAATAAATCCAATAGATCATATTGACCAGTCAAGAGTATTTCACAATCTTGCCCAAGGTGTGCTTCAACCATTTTGGAATTGCTCTTGTGGGGGTGGGGAGAGATGCTTATAGTATTTACCAAACATAAAACTACTCCCCTGTTGTTCAGAAGCACATTTTTAAAAATCATATCCTTGGTGTCTAGGATGAACAATTGTGTTTCCTCACTACTACTAAAGAAACATTAGTCCTTTTGTGCAAGAGTCCAGGAGGTCTGCTCAGTTATTCAACACATGGGCAGGTCAGAAATGTCCTATCTTTGGTGATTGATCATTTCCTCCTTATGAACTGTCCTTATATTCCTAGAGTAAGCTGTTTTACAAAATAAATGGTACCAGGAAAGTTCGCATCAAACTACTGGCTAGGATTTGTTGACACCTGAATTGTAGTCTGAGCTGTAGTCAGCTAGTTAATCCTCAATATTTTTAGTATATGAGATGCATGAGATATTTCCACTTACTATTACTGCATTATTATTATTTTCTTACATGGAATGTTTCTTTGTGGGCAAAACAGCCGTGAACAATGAAAGCCATTCAGACACAGACATGTGTGGGTCAGTACTTCCATCTACATATACATTACATCCCACCATTATATGCCCATCTTTAAAATAAAAAATGCTGCTCTTGAACAGTGAAATGATAGAAGACTACAGGATTGTTACTTATAGGGATGGATGAATCTGTTCTAAGCCATGTTGGTTTCACATGTATTCACTTGTAATTATTTTCCATTCAATTGCTATATCAGCCTGATTTATTTACACACACAAACATTTTGTGCTTATTTATTTTTGTATGCAATTTCTATTCACATACACATTTTCTATGTTCTAGTTCATGTACAATTTTTAAGCTAAGAAATATGTCCTTAAATTTGGAGAAGTGTACATGCAAAGAATAACTGTGTTTTGATTCATGAAGCAGTCCAAGAATTGCTAATATTTCTCCCCATTTAAAAATGCAAACCAAGTGAAATTTTCCCCATGCCTATATATAGCAATGTGTTGAAGTCAAAGGAGCAGGAAAGCAACACAGCTATCAGATATGAGAAAAGGGAAAGTGTAACATGACATGTGGGTGATTATTGGTTGGGAGGACAAAATAAAACTAACAGTAGAGGAGGATGAATCTTTATTCATAGCAACTTCATCCACAAACAACCCCCTTGTCACTATGGAAATGAATGGTCAAGCAATAGCTCATCTGTTGTAGGTGCTGTTTAAATCCAATGCTGAGGGATTGTGGAAGCTGCAGTCCAAAAACATCTAGAGCTTGCCCCCAGTCTTGAAGATTCAACAAGAACACATACAAACTTGCCTGAACTGATTCCATAAAGATATGAGATGCATGTTGGGTTATGCAAAGCAGCAGCAAATCTTGAAATGAGAAAAGGATCCAGAAACCAGAATCTAGAGATCCAAATGCCTACCAGGTTTATTCTACCAACGTTTTTGCAGGATCTAGTAATGTTAACCAAAATAGTTCCCACACCTGCTTACTGTCCAGCAATGTCCTACTGTGTTCTGCATAGGACAAACAGACTAGTCTCTGTGCATACAAATATATGGACATGAATCAGACATCATAAATAGCAATATTTAAAAAAAACAGTATGGGAAACCACTCAATCATCCAGATACTCTGTCACTAAGCCACTCTTTAACTAAACAACATAGTGTAACATAAAACACCTGAACAAAAAATCATCAAGAGGTTCAATTCTGCCTCCTTAGTTTGAATATGGGCTAAAGCTTTTTAATCACAGTACACATGTTCATCAGTTCACCAACATAGTGAGATCCATGTTACCATGCAACTGATAACAAGGCCTCAGCTCTTCACCCATTCATTCACACAAGAATGTGTATAATAATCTGTCAACTGAGGTAATACTTTATGCCTCTGATGAAGTGGACTATAGTCCGTGAAAATGTATTCTGTAATAAAATGTGTTAATTTTCAAGGCACTGAAAGACTCTGTCATTTTGTAGCTGCAGGCTAACATGTATTACCCAATGTCCCCACCTTCACTGCCAGGGTATGAATACAGTCATTGAGTCTTACAGCGAATCAGCATTTTTGAGTAAAATGGGGTATTGCTTTCTGGAAAACAGGAAGACGTGGATAAGAATTCAATACTGAACACAGAGCTCAATCTAAACTACCCAAATATTGTAGGAATTTGAGTTACCCATAGAGAAAAATCTAAGAACAGGACTTTAGATGACATTATCAGTTTTTGTTGAACATAAGAGTTATATTACTTCAGCTTATCAGCTTTTGCAATTCTGACCAGAAATATGTCAGGGATGATGGGAGTTGTAGCTCTTCACCTCTGGCTCTAACTCACCACCTTGTTATGCAGCAGAGCTGACCAGCTTTGATCAGTGGTTGATGCTTCTTTCCCAAGCAGCAGAGTTTCAGAGAATAGGCTGAAGACCCTGACAAACTCTCCAAGCCTTCTCACCCTTCTTCCTGAGATGTCTCCAAACTTCTCCAGGATTCTTCTGGCTCTTGTATCTTCCCTCAAGACACCAGACAACTCAGTAGTCTTATATAAAAGATCTACTTTATTCTACTATATATAAATACTATATGCCCTACAAATCACAATCTCTACACTTCACAATATCTCCAAAACTACTCCACAATACACCAAACTACTCCACAATGTACATTAGCAAACATTGCAATTTATAGCCATTGTTAGACACCACCCACCAGTCAGTTTCCACCCAGTGGGTGTGTACATACATCTTGATTGGTCCACATAGATCATCCCATACCTAAGACCAACCCAAGTGTTTCATCACTTTACCTTGACCACTTAATGAGTCTCAGGTGTTTGCAATCTATCACAGGTGTTCTCAATATATCTTCTATAACTTTGTCCTTGGCTCTCAAGGCTTCTTAATTATATTATCTTTTTCACCTGTGTATCTTCCTGATTGCTCCTGCTTAGTCACTTTGACATTCACATACATATTTTTATTTCTATTACTGTATATCCCATGTTGCTTTTTCCTTAACAAAGTAGACTTTAGATGCAATGAACTTAGCATCAACCCTATTCTTTATTGTTTGAATTCCCCAATATTTTACTAAGTGAATATGACCAAGGGGAGAACAAAAACATCTACTGTATCAATTTCTAGAAAGAGGTCAAGAGAACACAGCCAGCTATATATCCTTAGTAAAGAATTACAAAACATCTTATAAATATTTCTCCAGTGTGTAATTCCCTATATGGTCAGATTTTCACTTTGAATGAATCTGTGATCCATATGAACAGCATATTGCCAAATAAATTTTCTTTAAAAGAAAATGAGGGGGGAAGCTTTAGAAATTATGACACCTCATAAAATAAAGATGGAGGCTATTGACTATTTTTTAAATTAATTCAACCATCACTTGTATTATATTCTTTCCTCCTACTAAGAGATCATTGTAGGATGACAGCTCTGCTAACAGGCCATTTCTTGAGAAAGCCAAGGAGTATTCTACAATGTACCATTATGAAAATAAATTATTCTCTTTGTCCCCTTGCCATAGCAATAAGAGTTTTATACAGCTGTATTATGCTGTAACTAGCACTGCTTCCTCCTGTGAAGCAAATATCTGCAATTTCTTTCAAAGCCAAGCCATACTGAAAAGTCCAATTTTAGAAACAATAATGGTGCAGTTAGAACTAAGTCATGCCTTAGCATCAGCTTTTGTCATAACAGAAACAACAAAAATTGAGAAAATAAATTTTCTTTTCATCTGCTCAGTTGTATTTATATGTGATGGACTTTGGACCAATTTTCAATGCATTTCTGCAAACAAGAGCTCCATTGTAATTGTGGTTTAATTCTACAACATTTGGCCCTAGCATAATAAGAAAGGAAGCCTCAGAAAACTAGCCTTATACTTGAGAACTGTCCCCCTCTGCAGACCAGGGCATCGGGGACGCCCTGGTCCGGAGCGCCGGCGGAGCTCAGCCTCCACACCGCGGCGCTCCTCCGGCGACTCTAAAAGGAGCACCAAATTGGCACTCCTTTTAGATGTCAGGGAAAATGCACCCTAAAAGCGGCAGGCACACTTTCCCTGACTCAAACGCCGCGGCGCGTCCGGTCGCCGCAGCGTGAGGTCATCCCCGGAGCGCTGGCCGTGCGGACGGCCGGCGACTCCGAGGGCGACCTCAGGAAGAGGAAGGGGTGCCGCTCGTGCGGCTGCCCCTCCTCTTCCGGGCCTGGAAGACGGCTCAATTAGCCGTCTGCCGAGGCACTGTGAGACTTAGGGCCTTTGCAGACTGCCAGAAATAATGCAAATTGAGTCCACTTTAACTGCCCGGACTCAGTGCTATGGAATCATGGGAATTGTAGTTTATTCTGGCACCAGAGCTCTCTGACAGAGAAGGCCCAATGTCTCAGAAAAAAATACAATTCCCATGATGCCCTAGCACTGAGCCAGGGCAGTTAAAGTGGACTCAATTTGCACTATTTCTAGCAGTCTGCAAAGGCTTTTAGTGACTGTTAGAAGTGACTTGTCATCATAAGAGCATTAGGGCACAGTAGCATGATATTTGATAGTTCAGTTTTGGAAAGTCCTGGAAAGCTGTTCTTCCCTACCACCATCCCTTCTGTTTTATTCAGGCTACATGTGATTAGGCTTCAGAAATAACTACTTTTGATTCTTGTGACTGTACAACATAATGAAAACAAATGTTTTTGTAAGTGCAAGTGACTGCTCACCAGATGGACCATTTGGGACTCCACAGAGGAGAGATAGAAGGAGAAAGGTAGCTGGGTTCTTTTGACCCAGGGCCAACTCAGCAGCTGGCAGATCAGCAAAGCCTGCCTAGAACTTCCTGCCCCCTGAGATCCAATTGGCATTGACAGCTGTCTGCCGGGCACGAATTGGCCTAGGCAGATGTTGAAAGACAAATTACTTCTTTGGTCAATTTGGTCATCACATAGGCAGGCCATCCACATGAATGAGGACTGACTTTTTATACTATGAATTTGCCTATAAATTTCCTTGAGGAAATCATACTGTATCTACAGTTCCTGTTAAATCTTAGTAGAGATTTAGTTGCTGTCATTGTTGATACCAGGAGCATTGGGACATCTGACCCTTACAAATAATAGGATAGTTTGCTAGGCCTAAATAATTAAATTGTTGTCAAAAGGACAGGAGAAAGGATTTAATGAATGCAGTAATGCTATAGTTATTACAACATGAGTTGTAATAGCAAAAAAATATTCATCAGTTAAATGTAAATACCTGTAAAAAAAAAAGCCACCAAAATCCACACAAATCATGGGTGTGATCTATAGCTCCATTGCTATGAGGAAGGTAGAGCTGCCAGTTTTTCTGCATAGCATTATAAAACAGGGTCCTCCCATTTGTCAGGCCAGGACACATGAGGTAGGCCTGTTGTGAGATCTCACAGCTCTCATGAGAATTCAAATCTTGCAGGAACTCAACAATCCATGGAAAGGAGGAGGTTTCCTTTTTCAAAAAGTTGCATTCCATATGAGGAAAATAACAAAAATATGCAAGTACTTTCACACTTTCATGTGTGTTTAATCTCCAATCCTGTAACTCTTAAACAGGGCTGTAAACTATTGGAACATGAATATGGCATTCAATTATTAAGTGTCACTGCTGAAAAAAGGCAGTTAAAGGGAATTTTTGGCATTACTGAGAAGACATTTTCAAGGATTTAGAAGTCCCATTAACCCACTTTTATCTATTTTATTTTTGCTGCACTTTGTAAAAATGTAGAAATCAAGTGTAGAAGTCATCACTTGTAATAATATGTTTGATTTTATTTGATAGCTATTTATATCTTATGTTTCTAAATGCTTACAGTTGCAAAATCATTTAACACAACATTTGCCGTTATAGTAATTTATTTAGAAACTAGGAAATACGGTCTTCAAAGTGCAGCAGATAAAAAGCAGAGGTCCAAGACTTTGTCCTTCAACAAATGAAAACAGTCTTTTGTCTCTACCATACTCTTAACTGAAATGACAGCGTATAGATGCTATTTCAGATACTGAGATAAGCTGACAGTTCTTCTTACCTGTTTTCAACTAAAGTTAAAAGCTAAACACTTCTCTTTCTTCCTTTTCTTTAATTTTTAGTTACACAAGTGATAAGAAGATAGGGCTGTACTTTTTTTTTTTTTAGTGAAACAAGTTTTGCTGAGTAATTTTCCAGAAGCTTTTGTGCTTTTTTTAAAAAAAGGCGGGAGATCATTTGAAATACAATATCAACAACAGCTACAGTAGAAGACTAGTACTTTCTCCATTTTATTAATGAACACTGAAACCTGAACATACTTATCACCACATTTAAAGGAACTACAGATATGTGGAGTATAACGCAAATTTATTATTGTTTATTGGATGGAATAAAATGTTTATTTTATCTTCATAAAGTATGAAGAAATTATGTCTTCTGTATGGCAGTGCTACTCAAAGTGATGGTTCATGGACCACTACCCATCCACAAGGTATCAACTGCTGGTCCTTGTAGAGTTTTCAGGAAGGAAAGGAATAATTGTAACTAAGGGCCTCTACAGACGGTCTTTTGCGCTGTCTTGGAGGCAGGGAAGGGGAGGGGCAGCCACACGTCGAAGACATCATCACGGATGTCATCACGGCGCAGCATCTTAGAGGTGCAGAAGAACCACACGGTGGCTCTTCGGGCACCCTTTTTGCTGGCTCTGAAAGGACCGGCATTTTGGCACTCCTTTCAGGGCTGGCAAAAGGGTGGATTGGGGCTGAGGCATGGGGCAGCCTTGGCCCTAATCCTCCACTAGGGCCACCCGTCTGCATCTCCCTTAACTGGCTCAAATAGTGGAAGAAACATTGCTAATCCTCCACTTCAGATTACTTAAGAAACACTGCATTTTGAACAATATAAATGAAGATTTATATTCATATTCCTTGTCAGGACAGGTACTATAAAAATATACTATAAATAAATAAGGACCTGTCAGTGGAGTAAATGGATCCTACAAAGTCAAAGATTGGAGGGGCTTGTTTTGTGACATCACAGATCCAAAGAGGCTGTTAAGGTCTCTCAGCTGCACTATCAAGTTGATGTGGGCAACAGTGCAGCCATCCTGCTCTGTTGAACCTGCCAAAATTGAAAAAAATCTTCTTTCACACAAGTCTCTTGAACTTTGCTATACCTTTTCTGTAGAGGGCAATTGGGGCTGAACCCAAGTTAGAATTAGAAATTCCTTAGTATCACCTGAGAACAGAATAGATGTAAATGGCTAGTGGAATGGGTCAAGACATGCAAGAACACTAAGGGGGGAAGCAGACGACTGCTTCCGGGACGCCGCCGGATGGAGCGCCGGCGGAGCGGAGCCTCTGCACCACGGCGCTCCTGCGGCATCCCTAAAAGGAGCTCCAAATTGGCGCTCCTTTTAGATGTCAGGGAAAGTGCACCCTAAAAGCGGCGGGCGCACTTTCCCTGACTCTTCCGCTGCAGTGCATGCGGTCGCTGCGGCGTGAGGTCATCCCCGGAGCGCCGGCCGTGCGGAGGGCCGGCGACTCTGAGGGTGACCTCAGGAAGAGGAAGGGGCGCCGGTCGTGCAGCTGCCCCTCCTCTTCCGGGCCTTGAAGACGACTCTATTAGTCGTCTGCCGAGGCCCTAAGGCACCAGAAGCCTGAGGGTGGATGCAGACATGAAGAGGATGGGGTACTCTAGAAAAAGGGTGCTGTTGTGGTGCTTCATTTCAGCAGTTGGATTCTTTGCATAAGGATGGAGTGCATGACAGTAGACACCTCAGAGGTGGGCCCATGGAAATACTTTTATCTTATAGCTTCCCTTAAAATTCCAGGCAAGTTTGGTAATTGCTTCCCTTGCTACTCCAGTCAAGCCCTATTATAACTAAAGAAAACAGGATTTAGCATGAAGTAAAAGCCATTGCTTGATACTCTCATTTGCCTGACTTAAAATTGTCATTACATTTGAGAATAATAGATGGGGATTATATCATGAATAAAATAATAAAGAGACTCAAAACACCCACATCACAAAGTGTAAACAAGCTTTTAATTCATATCTTGTTATTCTAATATTTCATGACAATAAACTCTTGGCTATGTTACATTAAAAGAAACTGCAGCTGCTGATAAGCTTATTTCTTATTGTAAATCTAAGAGTTGTGCTTTTCATAGCTTTTAATTCAAGTTAGAAATATGAAGATTTATGGTCCTGGTTAATTAAAATCAAATTATAATGAACTGTATTTTTTTTAATGTCTCATTTACCAAGAGATTATATTTTCAGAATTAGGCTCAACTGCGCCTTTATTTTTTTCTTTTTTTACATATATTCCTCCGTTGAGTATATGTGGCAACAGACATTATGTTTTTGAGTGGGTTTTTTTTTAATTTAATTACAAATACAATTTCATTGATTACATTATTTCATTCTACTTTTTTATGTAGGAAAATATTAAATAGTTTTGTAAGAAAAATAATGCACTTAGATCTATTGAATCAATATGATTGTGTTGGTTGACTATTCAACAACGAATTCCATAGTTCTACTCTAGATGGAAGTACCAATGAGGCCATGAAGATTTCATTGTGGAAAGGAAGGAAAGAAAAAGTTTACATCTTTAAGTATACACCAAGGGTTAACAATTTTAATAATAAACACTACAACGAACATAACAATGTACTATGATGTACTATAATGCCAGCATACAATGGTAAAGTGTAAATAACATGTAAATTGTTATCAGAGCTTAATCTAACCATAATCCTAGATACATATTTTGTTGTTGTTAACTGCCCTCGAGTCAATCTCGACTCATGGCGGCTCTAAGACCCTCTGTCTCCCACTGCTCTGCTTAATTCCTGCAACCCCTTAATACCTGTGACCTCCTTAATAGAGTCCGTCCATCTAGCATGTGGCCTTCCACTCTTCCTACTTCCCTCCACTTTTCCCAGCATTATTGTTTTTTCCAAACAGTCCTCATGATGTGTCTGAAGAACGACAGTGTCAGTTTGGTCATCTTGGCTTCCAGGGAGGTTTCTGATTTGATCTGCTCTAGGAACCATTTGTTTGTCCTTTTGGCTCTCCATGGGATCCTCAGGACTCTTCTCCAGCACCACATCTCAAACAAATTGATTTTCTACCTATCATCTTTCTTAACTGTCCAGCTCCCATATCCATACATGGTAATAGGGAATACAATGGCTTGTACAATTCTAACTTTTGGGCTGAGTTGTACATCTTTGAATTTTAGAATCTTTTCTAGTTCTTTCATAGCCAGCCTCCCCATTCTTAAGGCCTTTAAAGACTGCAAGAAATAATGCAGCTTAAGGTCACTTTAACTGTCCTGGCTCAGTGCTAGGGAATCATGGGAATTCTATTTTTTTTTTTTCTGGGACATTGAGCCTTATCTGTCAGAAAGCTCTGGTGCCACAATAAACTACAGTTCCTATGATTCCTTAGCACTGAGACAAGACACTTAAAGTGGCCTCAAGCTGCTTTATTTCTGCCAGTCTGAAAAGGCCCCAAGTCTTCTTCTGATTTCCTGACTGCAGTCCCCATTTCCATCAATGTTTGATCCCAGGTATGGGAATTCTTTTACTATTTCTATTTCTTCATTAATAATAATAATATAATAAAATTTATTTATACCCCGCTTAAATCAAGACAAACTAAGCAGCTTACATCAGTTAAAACTCCATACAACAAAATTCATACCCCAACCCACCCCCCTTAAAACAGTATTAAATGACAAGATAATTAAAACAGGAATATAAACATTCCAACACAAATAAAACAAACATGAAAATATAAAAATATAAAAATGCCCTGATTAGACTCAACTGTGCTCCCCATCCATCAGCAATTGATGGGGCCACGGGGGGAGCGCAGGGATCAAAGAGCCCAAGGCCAGGAGAATTAATCTGGAAAGGCCTGCCGGAAGAGATCTGTCTTGACAGCTTTCTTGAAGCTGTCTAAAGATGTCAGCTGACGGATCTCGTCCGGCAGGTCATTCCAGAGTTTGGGGGCGATGATAGAAAAGGCCCTCTGGGAGGTCACCGCCAGCCTAGATTTTTGAGGCTGCAGCAAATTCCTCCCAGAGGACCGGAGAGCATGGGGAGGATTATATGGAAGGAGGAGTTCCCTGAGATAGCTTGGACCCAAGCCATTTAGGGCTTTAAAGGTAATAACCAACACCTTGTACTGGGCCTGGAAGCTGATAGGCAGCCAGTGGAGGGACCTCAAAACAGGAGTAATGTGGTCCCTCCTAGATGTTTCAGAGATAAGTCTGGCTGCCATGTTTTGGACTAACTGAAGCTTCCGAACCAAGTACAGGGGTAGCCCTATGTAGAGCACATTACAGAAGTCCAGGCGTGAGGTTACCAGTGTGTGCACAATGGTTTCAAGATCCCTTACTGCCAGAAAAGGGTGCAGCTGGCGTATCAGCCGAAGCTGATAACAGGCGCTCTTGACCGTCATATTAACCTGATTCGTCATCAGGAGCAACAAGTCAAGAAGCACCCCCAGACTGCGAACACAGTCACTGGAGGAGAGTGTGACCGCATCCAGGACTGGAGGTTGCAACCCAATTCTTGGTTTTGGGGCCACTACCGTGAGCACCTCCGTCTTGTCTGGATTCAGTTTCAATCTGTTTTTCCTCATCCAGCCCATGAGGAAGACATTCATTGAGAGAGGAGATGCCATTGGAATTCGAGGCCGACGAACGAGACACGGAGAAATAGATTTGGGTGTCATCAGCGTACTGATAACACCCAGCACCATAACTCTGTATTATCTCACCCAGCAGCTTCATATAGATGTTGAATAACATCGGGGACAAAATAGCTCCCTGAGGGACCCCACAAGTGAGGTCCCTCTTATTGGAGCTACAGTCCCTGAGCAGCACCCTCTGAGACCTACCCGAGAGGAAGGACCAGAACCACTGCAGAGCAGCGCCCCCGATATCTAACTCCCTCAGGCGGTCCAAGAGGATGCTGTGGTCTATTGTATCAAAAGCCGCTGAGAGGTCTAGGAGCACCAACAGGGTCACACTACCCCTGTCGATGCATAGATGCAGATCATCAGTCAAGGCAACCAAAGCCTGTCCTGAAGCCTGTTTGAAATGGGTCTAGATAATCGGCTTCATCCAAGACTGCTTGGAGCTGAAGAGCAACCAGCCTCTCGATCACCTTGCTTAAAAATGGCAGCAATGACACAGGCCTATAATTACTCATAACCAGGGAGTCCAGGGAAGGTTTTTTCAGAAGCGGCCTAACCACCGCTTCCTTCAAACAAGATGGAACGTATCCTTCCCTGAAGGATGCATTGACGATATCCGTAAGGAATCTCATCAATGCACCCCCCCCGGACGGCCAGCCATGATGGGCAAGGGTCGAGAGGGAAGGTTGTCTTCCTCACCTTACCAAGCAGTTTGTCCACATCCTCGGTACTCACAGATTGGAGCTGATCCAGTATAACTACATCGGCGGAGTCGCTGGACGCCTTGCCTATCAACTCTGTTTCAACAGTGGCATTAAGTCGGCTCTTATCTGAGAGATTGTCTAGGTTGAACTTGTGAAGGTCCTCGGTGGTCATTATTTTTTGTTTTCTTTATGTTCAACATTAAGCCTGCCTTAGAAATTTCTTCTTTGATCTTCCTTAGTAGGTGTTCCAGGTCTGTGAGGTTTTCTGCTAGTACTATGGTGTCATCTGCATATCTTAGATTGTTGATATTATTTCCTCCTATTTTTACTCTTCCTACTTCTGTGTCCAAGCCTGCTTTTCTAATAATAATAATAATAATAATAATAATAATAATAATAAGATTTATTTATATCCCACTTATTGACAAACAATCCAAGCGGCTTACAATAAAACCCGTATAACATATCCCAAAAAAGAAAAACCAACCCACACCCTTAAAACAGCATTAAACGGTACATAGTTAAAATAGCAATAAACATAAATTTAAAACATAACAATATAAGACATTTTACATTTAAACATTTAAAACAGGTTGCAGTGCCCTAATCAACCTCTGCTGCATTCCCCATCCATCAACAACTGATGGGGCCACAAGAGGAACGCAGGAGTCAAGGAACCCAAGGCCGGGGTGATTAGTCTGGATTAGTCTTATAATATCTTCTGCATACAAGTTGAACAGATAGGGTGAAAGGATACCCCTTTGCCAATTGGGAACAATTCTGTTTCTCCATGTTCTATTCTGACAATAGCCTCTTGTCCTGAGTACAGATTCCTCATCGGGACTATGAAATGTGTTGGCACTCCCATGTCTTTCAGAGCATTCCATAGCCTTTCATGATCTATGCAGTCAAATACTTTGCTATAGTCTATAAAGCACATGCTGATTTTCTTTTGGAATTACCTGGTGCGCTCCACTAGCCATCTTACGTTTGAAATGTGGTCCCTCATGCCTCCTCCTTTCCTGAACCCCACTTGGACCTCTGGGATTTCTCTCTCCATGTATGGTTGGGGTCTATGTTGCAGAATGTTGAGCATGATTTTGCTTGCATGGGAGATCAGTGCCATGGTTCTATAGTTGCTGCAGTCTCTTGTGTCTTCCTTTTTTAGATAGGGATGTATATTGATTGCTTCCAATCTGTTGGCCATTGTTTTGTTTTCCATATCTGTTGACATATGTTTATTAGCATTACAGTTGACTCTTTCAGTGTGGATTGCAACAGTTCTATTGGAATATCATCTGTTCCTCGTGATTTGTTTTTCACTATTTCTCTTATTGCAGTTTCCACCTCACTTTTTAGAATTTGGGGTTCATCTTCATATGGCTCTTCATTCCATGTGTCCTTCATTTTGTCATCTCTTTTGTATAATTCTCCTGTGTATTGCATCCAACATCTTTTTATTCCTTCCTGGTCTTCAATTATGTTATTTTTATTGTTATAGATTATCCCAGTCCTTGGTTTGAATTTTCCTTTGATTTCCATATTTTGTTAAATAGATCTTTTGTTCTTCCCTTTTTGTTGTTGTCTTCTATTTCTCTGCATTGGTCATTGTAGTAATTTTCTTTATCTTTCTGCACAAGCTGTTGTACTGTTGCATTCATAATTCTTGGTTTGTTCCTATCTCCCTTTTGTTTTTCTTCTGTTCTTTCCTTTATTGCTTGTAATGTTTTTTCTGTCATCCATGTTTTTTTCTCTTTCTTTTTGTTTATTGAAAGTGTCTGTCTGCATTCTTCTTTTATTAGATCCCTGGCTTCAGACCATAGTTCCTCTGGCTCTCGGTCTATCATGCTTAGTAGAACAAATTTGTTTCTCACGTTGTCAGTAAATTCTGTTGAGATATTATTTAGATTATATTTTGATATAATCACTGGTTTTGTTTTCTTCTTGAGTCTTACTCTTATTTTTGATATGAGTAGTTCATAATCTGTGCCACAGTTGGCACCTGTTCTAGTCTTGGCCACCAGTATAGAGTTTCAATATCTTTTGCTTCCAGTTATATAGTCTATTTGATTTTTGTGTTGGGCATCTGGTGATGTCCATGTGTATAGCCTTTCTTCTGGTTGTATGAAGAATGTGTTTGCAATGAATAGGTTATTGGCTTCACAAAAATCTATCAGACACTCACCTGCTTTATTTCTTTTGCCTAATCCAAATCTGCCTACTGTTTTTTATTCTTCTTTGCTTCCAACTTTCGCATTCCAATCTCCAATGATCAGCTTGACATCCTGTGTTAGTGTGCTGTCAATTTCTTCCTGTCCTCCTTCATAGAATCTATTAATTTCTTCCTGATAAATATAGTCCTAGGTAAAGCTAACCCAACTAAACAAATGGCATATGATTCATTTTCAAGATTTATTTATGTACAACTCATTCAGTGATCAATAACCATGTGCAAACAAATAAGTAAACCTTTAGATTCAGTACCTGGTAGCACCTTATTAAGCAACAAGGAATTTAAATAATCATTTCTTGTAACTGTTGATCAGTCTATGGCAGGGGTAGGCAACCTTTCCCCTTTAAGGGCCGAGGGACTTCAGCTCCCAGAAGCCTCAGCCATGTTGGCCAATAGTCCCATGTTGACCAATAGCTCCTGGGATTCTGGGAGCTGAAGTCCCTCAGCCCTTAAAGGGGAAAGGTTGCCTACCTCTGGTCTATGGCATCACTCCTTACAGAACAGTTGTAAGATTACTCCTTACAGAACATCTAGCACTCAGTGATATGTGAGGACTTACTTGAGTGAACAACTTGCTACAGGTTCTACCTGTCAAGATTACTGGCCCAAGATCAGAAAAACCAAGAAAACATTGCAGTGAAGGTTTACTGACAATTTATTTTGGAATCCAAAACAGAGGTCCAGCACACAGACAAGTTAGTGTCCAAACTAAGTTTCCCCAGAGCATACAACCTTTAAAACCTTTCTCTACCAGCCCTCCCCTTTCCTGACTCCTGATACGAGAGCCTTGGGATGCATCAAAAGATTTTTTCAAGTGTCCACTCCCCCCCCCCCATTATCTCCCGCATCTGCCCCAGGAAAGGAAGGTGTTACTTCACTGACCATCCAAGGTTGGTCGTAAGAAGTAAACAAGGTCATAAACAACCTTCCTATAGCCCATCTGTTCTCCTGGTTGCATATCATTCGAATCATAGTTCCCTTCGAATTCATCTATATATCAATATATTACCAACTCAATTATCCTCATTCCCTCATATCCTTTTGGATATGACACTGCCACAACATTTCAATGGGGTTTAGGTATGGGCTTTGACTAAGCCATTCTAAAACACAGAATTTTTGGTTCTTCAAAAACCATTCTTTGGTAAAACTACTTGTATATTTAGGATCATTTCCATGTTACATGACTCACTTTTGGTTCAGTTTTAGCACTCAGAGAGATAGCCTGACATTCTCCTCTAGATTCTTCTTATACCTTACAGAATTCATAGTTATGTCATGAATTCTGAACATGATGATTTAGTCAAAACAGGTGCAAATCATCACATTCCCACCACAATACTTCATGGCTCAGATGAGGTTCTTTTATTGTTTTTCACCAAACATAACATTTCTCAAACAGGTCAAAAAGTTCTACTTTTGATTTGTCTATCTAGAGAACATTATTCCAGAACTCTTGGGGCCATCTGTGTGATCTTTAGTGAACTTCAAATGGGTGCCAATGTTCTTATTAAGGAGCATCTCTCTCTCTTTCTCTCTCTCATAAGAGATATATTTATATTCATTTATTTCAAGGATTTATATACCACTTTTCTCCTACAATGGGATTCAAGGCAGGTATGCTTCTAATAAGAAGCCTTGTGTCTTGGGGCAATCATATTATGAAAGGAAACAAGAGCATATTGCTTTGAAAATGTTCCTTATCACACCTCTCTTCTTTCATGTGACTGCACTGCTTAGAAAACCCCTCAGGTGTGATAAGTCTCTTTGCTACAGTTTTGACATTACAGCAGTCAGTCTCATGAGGGAACCTGATTCTCTTCCTTTCCCCATTCCACTTGCTATTCCAAGGCAGGTTAACTCCATGCTTGGTTTAGTTATTTTGAATTTTTCAGTGTTTGTGTAATTAAAACAAAAATGATTAAAATTATTTTTATTTTATCATTTTACCATAAGAACACAAACACAGCAAAGATGGGTGGTTTTGTTTTTGGTTTTTTGGTTTTTGTTTTTTTAGATAACCAACACAGAGTTTGCCTGCTTGGGAATAGTGAGAGGGAGGGAAGAGAGGAGCAGAATGAGGCCCCATCCTGCCACATGACTGCTGTAATGCCAGAAATGAAATGAAGAGGCTTCTTGCACCCATTCAGCTGTACTACAATAGCAACATTTAGCACTATTTGCAGATTATGCCTGTCAATGAAAAGATGCACCAGTAGCATCCCCATCCTAGGTGTCACCCAGAGCAGAAGGACTAATGGAGGGACTAATGGGGGCTACCCCCCCCCCCCCCGGGCATGCTCACCTTTCTCCTTCAATGCTGTAGTGGCCTCCTCCTGAGAAGGAACCGCCAATGTGATGAAGCCTGGATAGGCATGTTCAATCCTTACCACCTCAGCCGTAGGAAGGCCCAACATGGTGTCACCCCCTCTTCTGGGGTGGGCCACACCTCCCTCACCCCTCTAGTGATGCCACTGAGATGCACCTCAGTAAAGAATGGAATGCAAGGCGGCACCAGGATAGACACAACATCATGTGATCAGTACTGGCCAAATATCTTTTTATCCTGTTAAAATTCCACTTTTTAGCCTTGTGTGATAGTCCTCAGTCTCTTCCTGACCGTTCACTCATGAACATTAACCAATGTGAGAGTGCTGATAGATCCTTGGAAGCAACCCCAGGGTACTTGGATAATGTGCTGGTTTATTCTTGGAGAGATTTTAGTAAGAAAACTGCTCCTGGGTACAGTTCACTATGGTCTTGAATCTTCTTCTTTGTGGAGTATTTGTCTGACAATAGATCAATGGAGCTCTAAATCCCTAGAAATGGCTCCAGACTGATGAGCAACAATAACTACTTTTTCTTAAGTCCTGCAGCATTTTCTGTGCAGAAAACAGGTTTTCTATTCAGAACATAAACATTTATCTGAGGGAGGGGAAATCCTTCCTACAAAAAAAAAAGAGAGAGAGAGAGAGGGGGGGGAGGGATATCTTATTACTGTAATTTGTTTTTAACTTGTAAACCGCCCGGATTGGATAACCATTGGGCGGTATAGAAATAAATTTTATTATTATTATTATTATTATTATTATTATTAAATTCTTATGTTAGGGAAACAAGAGTCTAATCCACACTGCAAAAGTAATGCAGTTTGAATGGCTCAATGCTATGGAATTCTGGGATTGGTAGTTTTGTGAGACATTTAGCCTTCTCTGTCAAAGAGCTCTGTTGCCACAATAAACCACAAATCCCAGGATTCCATAGGATGGAGCCATGGCACTAAAACCAGTGTCAAACTGCATTATTTGTGAAGTGCAGAGACCAAGAACTCTTATTGGAACAGCTGCATTTAGGGAGGAGTACAGCTGATGAGTAAAAGTTCAAATCTGTTCATAGTATTGCTAATCCAGATCAGGAAACAACACACATACATTAGCATCAACATTCCCTCTGATCAACTCCAGTCATGGATCACTGACTAGGGCCACTAAAGCAGCTTCAATCCCCAAACCTGGTCTGAAGCTCAGTTATTATGAGTCAAATCAAGCAACCTTACCCACAACCACCTGGAAATGCACATCACTGCCTGCTCAATCAATTTGCCCAAGAAATTACATCCAGGCATAGCTTTTAATTATTCCATTAGTCCAATGATAGAATCAAGGTTAGGCAAATAAATACCTGAAGGTTAGGTAAATAAATACCAGTTTTAAGGCAGAAGAAATTGCTTTACTAGTGTTGCACACAGAATTCAATCAGAAGACTGAATGTGCTACATTGTGGTGCAGTATCATTCTGAACAAATGGAAAAAAGAAGACTTGAGGGAAGACCATGAAGGGTAGGCAAGTCATTTTTGCCCCAAGAACACTTCTGGGCATGATGCTACATTATGACCATGTCATTCTCATTCTGTTCCAGAACTGCTATCTAATGGCTGTTGGCAGCTCTCTCTCTCTCTCTCTCTCTCTCTCTCTTTTAACTTACAAAAATTCCATCAGCTACTTTGTATCAAAGTACAAATTTTGACATCCATCAGAGATGAATTGGTTCACCAGCCAAACTCAAAGGGTGCTCACCAATGGATCCTCTTCACCCTGGAGAGAAGGGTGCTGTTCTGGGCCCAGTGCTATCCAACATTATCAATGATGTGGATGAAAGAATAGAGGGCATGCTTATCAAATTTGCAGATGGCACCAAATTAGGAGGAATAGTGAATACCCCAGAGGAGAGGATTAAATTCAAAATGACCATAACAGATTAGAAAGCTGGGCTAAAACTAACAAAATTAATTTCAGCATGGAGAAATGTAAGGTACTGCACTTAGGCAGAAAAAATGAAATGCACAGATATAGGATAGGCTTGACAACAGCACATGTGAAAGGGATCTAGAAGTCCTAGTAGACCACACACTGAGTCAAGAGTGTGATGCAGCAGCTAAAAAAGCCAAATCAATTCTAGGGTGCATCAATAGAAGTATAGTGTTGAGATAAAGGGAAGAAATAGTACCACTCTATTTTATTTTGTTCAGGCCTCACCTGAAATACTGCATCCAGTTCTGGACACCATAATTTAAGATGAACGTTGACTAGCTGGAGCATGTCCAGATGAGGGGGACCAAAATGGTGAAAAGTCTGGAAACCATGCCCTATGAAGAGCAACTTAGGGAACTGAGTATATTTAGCCTGAAGGTGAAGAGGTGATATGATAGCCTTGTTTAAATATTTTAAAGAATGTAATACTGAAGATGGGACAAGTTTGTTTTCTGCAGTTCCAGAAAATAGGACCCAGAGCAATGGATTCAAACTTCAGGAAAAGAGATTGCACCTCAGCATTAAAAGAACTTCCTGACAGTAAGAACTGTTCAGCAGTGGAATATGCTGCCTTGGAGTGTCATAGAGTCTCCTTCTTTGGAGGTTTTTAATCCGAGGCTGGATGGCCACCTGTCAGGGGTACTGTGATTGTGTATTCCTGCATGGCATAATATTGGACTTGATGGTCCTTGAGGTCTCTTCCAACTATATAATTCTATGATAATGAAAAGAATCTCTTCCCTCTTACTTTCTATTTGCTGTAATAAATTATTTCAGATTTCAGATCTCTCTCCATGCAAAGTAACTATATTCTTTTCCTCATCTGTCGCACCCACACATTTTTTAAAAAAATCTGCATAATACTTTGCTGTTAGTTGTTTTTCTATAAGCAGACCATGCTTTTTGTTTAATTAGTAGTTTTTAACAGCTGTGACCTTCTCCAATTTACTCTGGTTTCTCCTTGAATTATGTAAATCTTTCAGCTTTTTAATCACACATACACACACTTTTATGGGGGACAAATTGGCCTGCAAGAGTAGGCTGAGAAGCATGCAATCCAGTCTTATATCATATCACTGGATGGAAAGGAAAGGAAATGAAATGAAAAAGAAAGGGGGAAGGTTAATAATAGGTGCTAACAGCCACACAGACCTTAACCACTCAAAAGCTTCCAAGCAGCTTGTCCTAACGAGAACGGAATTTAATCTGAACAGGCCAGCAGAAGCACATAGTACCATAACAGAAAAATAGACAGCAGCTATCAAAGAAAAGTGATGGAAGCCAGAGTGGCACAATAGTCTGAGTGCTGGACTAGGATTCTAGGACACTATGGTATGAATCCCACATTCATTATGGAAACCACTAGCTGACCTTGGGAAAATCATACTCTCTCAGCCTAAGAGGAAGGCAATGGCAAACCTCCTCTTAATAAATCTTGCCAAGAATGCCTTATCACAATAAATCAGTGTCAACTTGAAGATACATGATAACAGTAAAGAATAGATACACTAGAATGTGTCTTCTTGTTAGAACTATAGAATAAAATAGTTGGAATGGAATTTTCACATCACCTGATTTAGAAGCAAAAAACTTTGTCAGCTATCTTAAACTTCAGCTATCATTATGTCTTGCCATTAGCTATGCTGGGTAGGTTAGAGCCTGTACAGACTGGCCAAAAGGGCTGGCCTGGGTGTGGAGTCAGGGCTTGGCAACCGCATGCCAGCCACCCCAAGTCTGCCCTGATGCCACCATCATGCCACGCACCCCACCACAAAGTGAGCAGTGTCAGGGCACTCCCTTGGCACAGCGTACAGACACGCTGTGCCAAAGGAGCACAGAAAAGCCTCCACCACCATGGCAAGGGTGGCTTTTTGCCACTCCAAAAAGGAAAAGCATTTGACAGCTCTTTTTGGAGTGGCAAAGTGCCAGATCAGGGCTGTGGCATGCAGTTGCCACAGCCCCAATCCAGTGCTCCCAGGGGTGGCATGGAGCCGCCCCCTAGGGACCATCTGTAGAGCCCCTTAATGTATGATGAAGCTCAAAACATCTGGAGGATCTAGTTTTTGTGCTTGATCTAGTTTTTAAAAAATACATCATGTCCCAGGTTCAGTCTTCAGAAATATGTGGCTTGGTGGTTAAGATGCCAATTCTGATAATTGGAAGATCAGAAGGTTGGCAATTCAAGGCCTGAGTGCTGCATCAGCTCCTGTCACTATTCCCAGCTTCTGCCAACCTAGTAGTTCAAAAGCATGCAAATGCAAATAGATAGCTAGGTACCACTTTGGTGGGAAGGTAATAGAGTTCAGTGCAGTCATGCTGGCCACATGACCACTAGAGTCATCTTCAGACAATACTGGCTCTTTGGCTTAGTAACAGAGATGAGCACCGCCCCCTACAGTCAGTTACGACTAGACGTTCATGTCAAGGGACTTTACCTACATATTCACAGGTGTAATGATCAGTCAAAATGATGCATGGTTCTCAGGAAGAATAACTGAGGAACATATTAATTCAAGATTGTTTTTGATTCACACTGACAATGTGGCCATCTGCTGGTGAAATAAAAATGATCAGCAGCATGCTAAGAAAAACTCTTGAACCAACACACTGAAAGAACTGAGAAAGCTGATATGTTGTTATCAGGTGGAGAAAACTAGGACCTTAAAACTGAAAGAAATTAATCTGTTAATGCATGAAGTGTCAGTAAAACTTCAGAGTATGTTTGGGACACTGAGATGCCCTCATATCAAGGAAGAGAATGATGAGAAAACCTATTAGATACAGAAATTACACTTTCTTTAAAAAGTGTGAAGGAAGATGTACTGACAATAAGAATTGAAAGTAGAATTGAAGAATTGAATTGAAACTTCTGACAAATACCAGTTCCATTCTGTTCCATCCTGAAATATTATAATGCAGCATCTATTTGCAGCAGAAAGTATCAAATGCAGCCTGAGCATTCTGCCATCTACTCTCTAGCAATCTCTCCTGCCATTTCATTACTCACAACTTCTCTATACATCAAGGAAAAATCTGCCTGCATTGCCACACCAGGGGGAACCTAATATTGACAATGTTAATGGCCCAATCAGACGGTCATTCAGTAGATCAGCTATGGCAGACAGAGTGAACTATAGATCATGAAAACATATGCTATAATAAATATGTTTGTCTTGAAGGTGCCATGGATTCTTTTTGTGTGTGCCAGAAAGGGGAAGCTAGCCAATCCCCCATAAAAGCTTATAGGAGAATCCCAATTTTTTTCTACAATGGATGTTTCTAATATGTATACTATGGGCTATGAAGAGCGAAAACAAGAAGATACCAAACCATATATTGATAGGACCCATCTAGACATGGCATCAATTGCTGTAGGAAAAATGGAAAATCTCAAAGCATATTTTCAGAACTGTTAGTGACAATGCTGATAATGTTTTCTAACATAGCCTCTCTTCCTTGTCTGACACCATATTATCTTGCCATGTTAGGAATTAGAAATATGGTGAATAAGAATGCACAAAGAAGCCATACATATAATGTAATATACCAAAGCACAGAAATGTTTCTTTTTGCTAAAGATATATTTGCAAATTCACAGCAGCTTTTTTGTCTGCCTTTTGTATTTGGCTAGTTTCTATAAGTAACAGAGAATGAGATCACATGTGAGGTGAGAGACAAAACTAATTCATGCTGTTGTTGTTAACTGCCCTTGAGTTGATCTCAACTCATGGTGACCCTATGGATGAGACATCTCCAACACCCTCTGTCCTCCACTGTTCTGCTTAATTCCTGCAACCCCTTAATACCCGTGAGCTCCTTAACAGAGTCCATCCATCTGGCATGTGGCCTTCTTCTTTTCCTACTTCCATCCACCTTTCCCAGCATTATTGTCTTTTCCAATAAGTCCTTCCTTCTCATGATGTGTCTGAAGTACAACAGCCACAGTTTGGTCATATTGGCTTCCAGGGAGGTTTCTGGTTTGATCTGCTCTAGGAACCATTTGTTCATCCTTTTGGCTGTCCATGGGATCCTCAGAACTCTTCTCCAGCACCACAGCTCAAATGAATTGATTTTCTTCCTATCATCTTTCTTAACTGTCCAGCTCTCACATCCATATATGGTAATAGGGAATACAATGGCTTGTACGATTCTAACTTTTGGGCTGAGTTGTATATCTTTGCATTTTAGAATCTTTTCTAGTTCTTTCATAGCCAGCCTCCCCATTCTTAGTCTTCTTCTGATTTCCTGACTGCAATCCCCATTTCCATCAATGTTTGATCCCAGGTATGGGAATTCTTTTACTATTTCTATTTCTTCATTGTCTAGGTTGAACTTGTGAAGGTCCTCAGTGGTCATTATTTTTTGTTTTCTTTATGAGCCTGCCTTAGCAATTTCTTCTTTCATCTTCCTTAGTAGGTGTTCCAGGTCTGTGAGGTTTTCTGCTAGTACTATGGTGTCATCTGCATATCTTAGATTGTTGATATTATTTTCTCCTATTTTTACTCTTCCTACTTCTGTGTCCAAGCCTGCTTTTCTTATAATATCTTCTGCATACAAGTTGAACAGATAGGGTTAAAGGATACAGCCTTGTCTGACCCCTTTGCCAATCGGCGACTTGTGGAAGGAGCGCCAATTTAGCGCCGAGGTGTGGGGATACCTCGGCCCCACAGCGCAGCTTCCCGGGGCGGCCCATGCCCGCCAGTCTGCTTCCCCCCCCCATGATATGCTAGACTTTGTAGACTGCCAGAAATAGTGCAAATTGAGTCCACTTTAACTGCCCTGACTCAGTGCTAGGGAATCATGGGAACTGTAATTGATTGTGGCACCAGAGCTCTCTGACAGAGAAGGCTCAATGTCTCAGAAAAAAATACAATCCCCATGATTCCCTAGCACTGAGCCAGGGCAGTTAAAGTGGACTCAATTTGCACTGTTTCTAGCAGTCTACAAAATAATGCTATTTTGGAATCATGGGAATTGTATTCTTTTTCTGGGACATTGAACCTCCTCTGTCAGAGAGCTCTGGTGCCAAAATAAACTACAGTTCCCATGATTCCTTAGCACTGAGCCAGGACAGTTAAGTGGCCTCAAGCTGCATTATTTCTGGCAGTTTATAAAGGCCCTAATATTTGCTGGAAGGGCTGAACTTCACTGAACTGTGGCTTTCATGGTTTCAGCTCTTGGGCCAGGATTTGGATAAACAGAGTGCAGATTTTGATGGATCAATATGTAAGTGAGAGTAGGATCAAAATGCAGAAGCAGATCATTTAGAGGTAGGACTAGGTCATATGTATGAGTTCATGGGGGCAGGAAAAAGATGCAAGAGCTGATAAGTGAAGACAAGAACCAGAGTTGGATATGAGCCAGTGGAAGTAGGAGCTAGTTATAAGAGATTGTTAAGGAAAGGCAGAATTGGGTCATAGGAAATGAGTTAGTGCAGGTATAATAAAATGACAGTAACTAGGTAAGTAGAGCAGGTATTGGATTGCTAAGCAGACAGGCGGCACGGGGATGCCCCAGGAAGCTGCAGATTGGGGCCGAGGTATCCACACACCTTGGCCCCGCGGCGTAGCTTCACCGCCCCAGGAAGGAGCACTAAAATAGTGCTCCTTCCACAAATCGCCGAAGGTGTGCCTCAAAAGGCTGCTAGCGCACCTTCAGCGCCTCTTCCGCTGCAGCGTGTGTGGACGCTGCAGTGGAAAGGCATCCTCGGAGCACCGGCCGTGCAGAGAGTCCAGCACTCCGACGATGTCTTCGGGAAGGGGTTGGGGTGCCCAGCGTGTGGCTGCCCCTCCCCTTCCTTGCTCTGAAGACAGCACTTTGCGCCGTCTGCTTCCCCCCAGAGTCACTACTGTGTCACAGAGCATGTAAGTAAAAGCAGAGTCTTGTCATTGGAGTCGGTTAAGTAGAGGCAGGATCATAACATGGAATGAGTTAAGTGATGGCAGGATCTACTCACAGAAATAGGTAAATGGTTACAGGTTTGGAAACCAATAAAGGCAAGATAAAACAGCAAGATCCCTGGGCTGGTAGCCCAATATCTCCAGCCTTCTTACAATAGGGTCGTTGTCTGTCATTTCTTCCCTCAACAGTCACTAGTGGTGTGTCACTTCTTCAGAAATTCCCAGGTAATGGGCAGCAGGCCCACTCCTCTAACTTTAACTAGAGAGAGAGAGCTAATGCTCTGAATCATGTGCCCCACACACTTTTGCATTAGAACAAGAGCCAGAGCAACATGTCCCAAATTAAAAGTAATGTGTAGTTTAGCTCACTATAAGATTCGCAAAACAACCATATGTTTGTTCTTATAACCTGAGACAATGATTTGAATTCATCTGAATTAACCCTGGTCTGAAGTTCAGGACTGGTCCTACCATTAAGCAAGATGAAGTGTCTGTTTCAGCCAGCAGATGCTGATGGGACAGCAGTGATAGCCCTTGAGTTTTTCCAGCAATTCCCTTCTGTTGGGTGAAAAAGCTATGTATGCTGCACAAACTGCCCTATGCCTGCTTTCTCAGCACTGTCCAACTGACAGTATTAAAGTAAGATTTAGCTGACAGTCCAGTCTTATACTTTATCTATGCCTTAGACCATCTCTGATGAAATACTCATCTCTCTGGTTGCTATTTTTGACAGAACGTTCTGGAGTGATGTTCCACTTTCCTAGGAATGTGGAATTTTATTTCCACCATGTGTATTGATGGTGCTATAGAAAAGTATGAATTAATGAAATTTGACCCTTAGACTCATTACATATACAAGGACTCAAATTTTTGCTAATAGTCCAGGATTATGAGGGCAGTTTAAGGGTGTAAGGAATTGTGAAAAAATAGTGGAAGAATATTGTGTGGGGCAAAAAAAAAAAGTAATATGCACTGTGGTTTGTGATTTTAATTTCAGTCAGCATTCTCACCTCATCTCACACACTGCTTAAGGACCAAGTCTACAAAAGCATATGCTACAACTTCTTTCACACAGTTAATCTCAAAGGTACTACAAAATCCTTTTGCATACTGATACTCCCGACTAACACGACTATAATCTCTGAATATGTTTTATCTTAAGAAGTAGCCAGGACCAGACATATGTAGTAAGTTCTAAGATATCTATATCTAGCAAAAAAATATACTCCCACCTCCCATTACTATGAGGAAAAGGGATAACTGAAGAATAATTTGAAAGATAATGTTGGACAATCTTTTTTTTTTTTTAGCAAGTTGCATTTTGTTGTTGCTGCTTCTGTTTACCAAAAAGTGAAGCCATTTAGAAACATTGCCATGGCAGCAAAGTAAGGCACTGATATACAGCACAATTAACCCTGGTAGAGTTCCTTGTACTCTGGCAAATTTTACTTACCATGATGAGGTAAATAAAATTCTAACTTCTATAAAGGGCTAAAAATAAAGGAACCCAAGGGACAAACAGCACTGATTAAAACTCTGTTGAATGCAGACTGCAAACTTACTGTGGTTATCAGAGAAAAAGCTGTAAACAGAATTTTTTTAAAAATTGCTCTATGAAATAACATATCTTTTTTTCAATAAAGTAGTTGATAAATCCATGAAAATAAAATGAAATGTAAAACAAGCTTCTCATCTGGGCATTCAACCTAAATAACTCAACTGCTTTGAGAAAATCATTCTACCAAACCCAATTATTCATTACACATTTGTTTAATGTGGCAATTAGTTGATTTAAAAAAAACATACACAGAGAATTCATACATGGCCTACCCAAGCTGCCCTCAATTAAAATAGGGTTGTTGGGTTTTTTTAATGATAGTTAAAGCAGATGCAACTCATACTTGCAATTTAGGCAGTGTATTGTAAGTTCAGTACTACTGATTGCAGAAAGATATAGTTGTCTCTTGGCTTCACTCTGAAGCCAAAGGAAAATTTAAAGAATGTATTGTGATAAATGGGCAGAAAATTAGAACATGACCAAACAGAAGCAGAAGTCTAACATTCATAGTACACTGACTAGACAGCTAGAAAGCGGAGACCCAGGTTCTAATCCCCAGTTAGCTGTGGAGGTTACTAGTTCATCTTTAACCAGGCTTTCACCCTAAGCTATTTCCCAAGATTATTGGAGGAGAACTGTGCTCCTCCCTTTAGCTTCTTTAAAGAAAAAGGGAAATATATCCATGTAAAAATAATGCCTTTGATTTCACAGTACCTAAATAGCTCTGCCATTTTAATTAATGTCTATAATTTGGCCTCTGGTGATTTTTTTCCCCCAGGCAGGCCTCCCAGGTGCTCAGCTGCAACAGACCCATACAAAGCTCTGGGAGTGCTGGCCAACCAGGTAAGTACTTCTGCGCCAGAGTGGTGGCTTTGGGCTGAGTGGGAAAACAGCACCTAGCTGTGTGTAAAAGGGAGGGCTCTGAAAACCCAGAGTATTGTCCCTCCCTCTGAGGCTGCATCTTCACTAAAGAATTAATGCAATTGGACACCACTTTAACTAACATGGCCAATATAAAATTCTAGAATACTAGGAGTTGTAGTTTTGTAAGATTTAACCTTCTCTGTCAGACAGCTCTGGTACAACAAACTACAAAGCCCAGGATTCCATAAGATGGAGCCATGGAAGTTAAAGCAGTGTAAAACTGCATTAATTCTGCATTGTGGCAGCAGTCTGAGATACCAGCAGAACAAGAGTGTTGGGGAGAGGCCCAGAACATCTGTAGCTCAGGTTGTAGCTTCCCCAGCTGTTCTTTCTGAACCATCAGCCTCTCTCCATAAGGTAGGCAGCAAACACTCTTCAGCAGTAATGTCCCTAGGGTTCGTGTCACCCAGTCAGTATTGGCGAGGCAGTGAAGGGCAGACTGCTGTGGCCTCCAGAGGGCTGTTTGGACTTTGGCGTGGCTGCAGCCTAAACAGGAGGCACTACTCCCCCCAGCAGCTTGGACTGCTCAAGGGAGGGCCATTTTGGGTCTGCAGTGGCTGCTGGGCAGGTGAGAAAAGGATGTGATACCCTTTCTCCCCATCCAGCAGCTACACCTGTTCCACCAGATCTATCACCCCACCGGATGTACACCTCACTCTGGGCTGATGGATTTTCACTTCATACCCAAACTACAAATTTCAGTGACATGTCTTATTTTTAGTTTTAGTTGATTCCACCCAGCACTGGTTCTCATCAGCTACCCTACTTCCAAGACACAACATGCTAAAAATTAAAAGAATTATGCAGTTTGACCTTGTCCTGCTTGCTCCTCCTGAATCAGTCTCATGGCAGCAGCAATTCTCTCACAGAAAAGGAAGAAATAAGCTGTGAATTTTGTTTTAGCAACTGTAAGCAATTCTTCAAGGTACATAGCAAATTTGTCTTGTACTTGTTCAAAAGCTGATGTTGCAATACTACTGCTATTTATTTTCTGTGTTTCTCATTCTATGACCAATTTCAGGGAAGATGAAATTGGTGACATTCGTTTCTAGGATGTGTGCCATTCACTCTGGTACTACTTGACTTAGAAGTTACTTCCATAGTAGTTAAGTGTTGCTTACTACCAAGTAAGTGTCCAAAGAACATGGGGGGGGGGTGGGGTCCTGATAGGTATTTTTGCCTCAAAATAAATACCATAGAGTCCTTCTTCTATTTATCTATGATTAAGTTTGCCATCCTAGTGAAATAGATTGGAAACATATTCTTCAATCTTTTGACTTCATTCTGTTCGTTCAGTGGCTGAAGTTTTGGCATTTATCTCTATTCCTTATAGGTTTTGTCACCCATGTATGTAGATTACAATCCCATATGTGATGAAGGAGACACCTCCATCAGGTCATGAGCTAAGGGGTATATTCCAAAGGACAGAGTCAGAACAAATTGGTAACTTTTGCCCATTGTGACATTTTTCTGAAAAGCATACAAATCACAGTTCAGTTCTATGGATGCATGCTGAGGAGTAACTACACAGTGCAGCAGTGTTTAGTTTACAAACCAGCAGACCTGAAACTCTGAGCAAATAATTTTATCTTACCCTGACCTATCCTGTAGGGTTGTAGGGAGGAATTTCAATGTGGGAGCAATTTAAGTGGATGGAAGAAGGAAAAGGAAAAAAAAGGGGGGGCTGCTTGGGAAAGGCAGGGGGTGGGGGGAGGAAACTGAGATCATGGGCCTTTACAGACTGCCAGAAATAATGCAGCTTGAGACCACTTTAACTGTCTTGGTTCAGTGCTAAGGAGTCATGGGAACTGTTGTTTATTGTGGCACCAGAGCTCTCTGACATAGAAGGCTTAATGTCCCAGAAAAAATACAATTCCCATGAATCCCCTTTTTTTTCCTTTTCCTTCTTCCATCCACTTAAATTGAGCTCTATAGCAGAGAGGTCCATATTACATGATTCCTATAGAATGGAGCCATCATTCTTAGAATGGTAACAACATGCTATGCTCTTGTAGTATAGACTCACTCTATGTGTTTAAATCTTTCTATATACTTCCAAATGGGTCCTTATTGTTAATCACATGGTATATGCAAAGTGCCACAGTACTTTGGAAGAAATACCTGTGAAGAGTTTGCAGTCACACTCAGGAACCTAAACAGTTTGCACAATGTTTCAAGGCTGCAACTCTGTACAAGAGTAAGATCCATTGAACTCAGCTGGTCTTCTGAGCAGGATTTTGATGTATAATAGTATTTTAGTTTTGGTTTCTACCATTCAGCTCCTTGTCTCAAAAAATACTCCTGACTTATTAGATTGCCTAGCAAGAGATGTATGACTTACATTTTACATTGCCTGATCTTCTAACAGAACTTAATAATACTGATCATAGTTTGTTATTATTATTGATTTCAATTTACCAATTTGATTCATCTGGCTGGCATAGCATACATTATGAACATTAAGCAAGCATGATAATACAGTGCTTATTTTTCACAGTTTACATTTTTGATACGCACACACAAAACCTGTAGTTAATATCTTCATTGAGCAATAGATACACTCTCCTGTATAAGGAACTGGAGGTTCTGAATTTTGTAACTTCTATTTTACCTTTGCTCTACATTTCAGTGTCATTCCCTCCAAAGAAGTCACTGAAGTTTTCTTCAAGCATATTTTGATGGACAAGTCAATCCATTTTGTCTTCTAACTCCCTACATCAAAGTGACAGATGATTCAGTAGTTTAACACCTAGGGAAACATTCATTACATGTATGAGATTTAGATAGCAACATGTCCTCTAATAATATCACTGGTGTTAAAACACATATTTTCAGAATGATAAGCTCATTTTTTATTACCTTTTTACATCCAAAGAAAAGACAAGCATTAAAAAAGTTCTCTTCTATTCATTCATCTGAAATATACAATCACCTCTCAGAATGCTATATAAACAAGACAGTTGTTAATGATACAGTAATAACAATTATTCTCTGCAACAGCCATTAAAATATATACATTGCTTCCCTGCCCCCCTTGATTAAGTGGCTTTACATCCAAACTAGACAATCCAGAAAGGTAAAATGATAGTTTAGTGCTGAAATAAGAGTGCAGCTGTTTTTAATGCAGGATACTATTTCATTAGGAAACACAATGAAGAGTGAGATGGAAATATGAAATGGAGTGGGCAATGGCCCCAATCCCAAATCCTCAATCATTGCCATGAACCTATTAAACTGATGGTCAGTATACTCCATTTAACCCATAGCGCTCCTTTCTCAAGCCACAGAAAGGGCGCTGGAAGAGGTGCCACGCACCTCTTCTGCAACTCTTCCATCGCAGTGTGTCTGAATGCTGCAATGGAAGGATGTCATCAGAGCACTCACTGTGTGCAATGGTGGGCACTCTGATAATGTCCTCAGGAAGGGGTTGGGGCACCCAGCATCCGGCTGCCCCTTCCCTTCCTTGGCTCGCCCATCTGTAGAGGCCCATACTCAAGCTTATGGTTAAATGGAAAATGGGGCAGAGCCATCCATGGATGCTCCAATCTGCGGATGCCAAGCCCACAGATATCAAGAGCTGACTGTAGTTAAAGTAGAATATACCACACTATAATGGTATAGTGTGGAAAGGCCCTTGGAGAATCCAATATTTCTTTCCAGGCAAGAGGCACAGAGTTGTGGAAACACTCTTGAGGGAAGAGAGCCCCAAATGCTTCTTTCTGAGTTCTATAGATGTAATTGACATTTTGGACTAATGGTGGCAAGCAGTTCAAGTCAGGGGAAATCTGTACCTTGGGAAAGTTAACCTTGAGTCTCAGGAACCAATGGCCTCATTTCCACTACATTATAAACTGGTTTGCTAACCAGTTTTAAGTGATTTGAATGACCCGGATTCACACTTGAGTCAAATTGCTAAAGTGGTTTGGTGAGGCCCCCACCACCACCACCACCACGCTAGACCCATTTAATGTGTCTCTTTTTGACGCCCATTTTTTCCTCGTCTTTTGCAATAAATTGATTCAGCACAAGTGTGAACAGGATGTGGATCAGAATTGATTTGCCCTTTAAATTTGCTGGGCAACTGAAGAGGGTCCATTTTGAATCGATTCATTAGTCAATGTGAATGATAAGTGGGTTATTTTACAAGTAAATGCAATAAGAGCGAACCATGCTCCACAGTTGAACCAATCCATTGATTTGGATCACAAACTGATTTATTTGTAAGTTGAAATGTGTTTGAGAGGATTTTCCAGAACTTCAGTTTTTACACCCTCAGTACACAAAACCTATTTGTAAAGAACAAAATGAGGAATTATCTTTGACATGTGTCTGACATTTAGAGCCACCACTGTTTGCAAGACAGACTGCTCCCCACAATCTGGATATCGGTGTCCATCTCCATTACTCGGTAGGAATGTGTGACTCTGCCAATCACGTTCTTATTTAGGGTCCTCTTTTTCAACTTCTTCTGACTCATGTTTACATCATATTATGAACCTGATTCCCACTCCCTGTTGTTTGTCTGTGCTCTAACCAGTAAAACAGGACATATTGTTTTGTTTTGAGAAGTGGAAAAAGTTTGAGCAAAGAAAATTATTGAAGGAGTTGAACATTTATTTCTGTCTTCTGAATGTGCTTTATACATTGAGTATCAATGGTGATATTTTTAAAAATACACCCTCCATGGGCTGTACTTGCTCTGTATAAAGAGGATTGCCTAGATGAGAGTACACTCACTTTATTAAATACAAAATACTGAGCTGAAACCTGAAAACTCGTGAGATTGTCTAAGGAATTTGAAAAGGTTTTTTTTTAAAGCAACTAAGGGGGGGTTGAAGACTGCCAGAAATAGTGCAAATTGAGTCCACTTTTAGGGTTAGGGAATCATGGGAACTGTAGTTTATTGTGGCACCAGAGCTCTCTGACAGAGAAGGCTCAATGTCTCAGAAAAAAAACAATTCCCATGATTCCCTAACACTAACACTAACCCTTAAAGTGGACTCAATTTGCACTATTTCTGGCAGTCTGCAACTCCCCTAATTTTACCCTCCTAAAAGTGACTGGAGCATGTCCAAAGGCTGGCAACTGAAATGGTGAAGGGTCTGGAATTCTATGATAATGCAATAGAAATTAGGTGCTAAAAGGGGTTTTATTTAAAGGACAAAAAAGGAATATGGTATTAAATAGTCCAGGTAATTACAGTTGAATTACAGTGGACCTTCAAGTTATTCACCCATCTAGGCAAACACAATGTGGGTGGAAGATACACGAGCTATCTTTACCATTCAGGGGAAACACAAAGCCTTCGTGAGAGTTGATGAAAGCCAAACACATTGTGAACTTTCCTATTTCAAGGGCCATTTAAATAAATGATCACAGCCATGCAATTTTTCAGCTTCCACTCACCAGAACTTAATGCAAGGAGAGGTCCCAGCAGAATGAGCCCTGAAATGCCATATATGACAAACAAATTCTATTTCTCTCTCTCATGCGCGTGCGCACACACATACACAGATGGATTCTGTAGTAACACTTTGAAGGTCATCTCACCTTGGCAAACCTCATCAAGGATTTTCCAAGATTTGTTTCTTTTTAAAATCTTTGCATTGAAAAATAATTAAAAATAACAGCAAAAGGAAGAGATTTTTCACTTTGTTTTGAATATTGTTGTAATTGCATAAAGTCAATAGTATAATAGTCAATGGAAAAATAACCCAAACAAATATGTCCTTGATTTAAAAAAGAGCGAGAGAGAGAGAGAGAGAAACTGAAATCCCCAGGTATGTTATGACATTAGTCAAATGTTCCTTTAATAATTGTTAATAAAATATTGTACACATATGGTTATGGTCTACTAAGATCAATTCTGAAATGGAGAACAAAGCAAAGGTAATTTATTAAGTCAAGCAAGAAGGAATAGAAAGGATTACAGTGAGTCATGTGCTTGTTTTAAATTTCAGATATGCCCTATAGTAGGTGTAAGTGTACTGTGGTCTGCTAGATGCATGAAGTTCTTGCCTGCTAAAACCCTCCCCCCAGCCCCTGGATTATTTTTTTCATGAACAACATACTCTTTTTCTTACTGAAATAAATGTTTTGGCCCATTCCATCTCAGAAGTAACCAAAAGCTACTTCCAACTGCCCGAAACAACATTCCCAATTGCCACCTGTGTGGCCTTCCACCCATCTCAACCACTGCCACAAAATCCCACCTTTGCTACCAAATGTGAGGGTTTCTGTTCATCCTCACCTCTGCTACCAATGTGAGGACCTTCTACTGTTCCACTGTTCTGGCCTCAAATGTGGGGACCATCTATATGACCTCATTGTTCTGGTAGAAGACTATTTATTTATAATCTCTCCATCCTTGATTAACTGTTGCCACTACAGACACTGTGTGTCTGAACTGAAGCTTTCCAGTATCCCTTATGTAGTGTTCTTAGAGGCTCAAGAATATAATACAAAAGTGACTAATTGGAAAGAAATGGAATATAATATCAAAGATCACTTGTTTAATACATTTAAATACTGACTCACACTAACTCTAATTCAGTGGCATACTTACTTTTGGTGTCACCCAGTGCGGGAGGGGCAAAAGAAAAAAGGGCAGGGCTTCTGTGAGAAGGTGCACATACACCCCCCAATCCTCCCTGCTTCAGCCAGGCCAAAGCAGGGAGCTGGCCGGAGCACACACGTGCAACTGCGGAAATGGCCACCCAGGCCAAAGGCTCTTCCCTCAAGGCCTGTGGAAAGTGGCCACATAGCTGGGGAAATAGCCACCCACCACACCCAGGCCAACCAGATGTCACCCCCTCTTCTGGGATGTCACCCGGTGTAGTCTGCAACCCCCAAGCACCCCCACTGATGCTACTAATTCACATTTCTCATTCATAGCCTAACTAAGGGCCTTTGCAGACTACTAGAAATAGTGCAAATTGAGTCCACTTTAAGGGTTAGGGTTAGGGTTAGGGAATCATAGGAACTGTATTTTATTGTGGCACCAGAGCTCTCTGACAGAGAAGGTTCAACGTCTCAGACAAAAAAAACAATTCCCATGATTCCCTAGCACTAACCCTAACCCTTGAAGTGGACTCAATTTGCAGTATTTCTGGCAGTCTGCAAAGGCCCTAACTCTGGGCCTTAGGTATATTCCAAAGGGTTAGGGTTAGGGAATCCACTTTAAGGGTTAGGGAATCATGGGAACTGTATTTTATTGTGGCACCAGAGCTCTCTGACAGAGATGGCTCAATGTCTCAGAAAAAAAAAACAATTCCCATGATTCCCTAGCACTACCCCAACCCTTAAAGTGGACTCAATTTGCACTATTTCTGGCAGTCTGCAAAGGCCCTAAGGGCCTCGGCAGACGACTAATAGAGTCGTCTTCCGGGCAGGGAAGAGGAGGGGCAGCCGCACGAGTGGTGCCCCTTCCTCTTCCAGAGGCGCCCTCGGAGTCGCCGGCCCTTCGCACGGCCGGCGCTCCGAGGATGACCTCACGCCACGGCGACCGCACGCGCCACGACGTTTGAGTCAGGGAAAGTGCACCCGCCACTTTTAGGGCGCCCTTTTCCTGAAATCTAAAAGGAGCGCCAATTTGGTGCTCCTTTTAGAGTCGCCGACGGTGCACCGCGGTGCGGCTGCCGCGGTCCAGCGGCGCTCCGTCCCGCGGCACACGGGAAACTCCCGTCTGCTTCCCCCCTCAGTCTCTAAATCTAACTCTCCTAACATCTCTAATTCCAACTCTGATAGATTCCTAATTTTAACCTTGATGGAATGAGCTCTCACTCTAACAGCCATACAGAACCATATTTTAAAATCCCCCCAGATATTCACCTAATCACCAGTCATTTCCTATATTCTGTACTCTCACCCTCTCCCAACAGATCCTTATCTTGGGCAATTCACACTTTCTCATCCTGACAGGAAGGCAATGGCAAACCTCAGCTGAACAAATCTTGCCAGGAAAACTCCATGGTAGATTCCCTTAGGGTCGGGAAAAGTTGGAAACAACTTGAAGGGACAGAACAACAATATAGAACATCCATAACTATAGTTTACCTAAATTTCTATAGTAAATACACAAGAACTTTTTTGTAAAAGTCTAAAGCATCTCTATCTCTATCTCACACACACCCCAATATATAGTGTTCCATGAAAATGGCCTTCTGACCCTGGGCAAAGTCATGTAACATATCAGCCCTGACAGACCATACCTGAGCATACCTGAGCTTATGCATCCTAGTAGCTATAGTTGCACTGAGTTAAAGAAACTGATAATGGCCCTCTGGCAGGGCTGGCTGACTTAAGCCAGGTTGCTTTAAACTATGATTTAAATCTTGGTTTAAACAATGATTTAAACCAGATAACTTTTAAAAAAACACTCTTGGTCTTTTTAATTGATTATTCATACACACGCATACACACACATTAGCTGGCTATTATTTTATTATTTTATTATTTTATAGTGCAAGAAGTGCCATTCAGAAACAAATCCTTAATTAACATACAGTAAAATGAACCAAAACAATCTACTTTAAAAGAACATTTTTTAAAAGAACAATTATTATTTAAGCTAGCAGCTATAACATCTGAACTGCATTTCACTACTTATTTAGTGCCATATTGGTGTAGCCTACACATTAATGGGGGGGAAAGTGGTTTAAACAAAACAAAACAAAAGACCCACTTGTTTAGGAGGGGTTGTTTTTGTTTTGTTTTGTTTTGTTTTTAATTTCCAGCCCTGCTCTCTGAACCCTTAATGAAGATATTAGGATCTGGAAACAAAACTAGTCTTCAGTGCTGAGCTATGCCACCACCACCTCTGGCAAGCCAAAGCCCCATCCTTGACCCACAGCCCTTTGATAACTTGTATAGCATGTAGCACAGGTTTAGGCAACCTTTCCCCTTTAAGGGCCGAAGGACTTCAGCTCCCAGAAGCTTCAGCCATGTTGGCCAATAGTCCCATGTTGGCCAATAGCTCCTGGGATTCTGGGAGCTGAAGTCCCTCGGCCCTTAAAGGGGAAAGGTTGCCTACCCCTGATGTAGCAACTTTGGGCCTTTGCAGACTGCTAGAAATAGTGCAAATTGAGTCCACTTTAAGGGTTAGGGTTAGGGAATCGTGGGAACTGTTTTTTGTGGCACCAGAGCTCTCTGACAGAGAAGACTTAATGTCTCAGAAAAAAACAATTCCCATGATTCCCTAGCACTAACCCTAACCCTTAAATTGGACTCAATTTGCACTATTTCTGGCAGTCTGCAAAGGCCCTTTGTTAGCAAATGTAGTCACTTCACAGCTAATGCTGTTTATTAATTGTGCTACAAAATGAAAATTCAGCAACCAGAAAGACACCCCCCAACGAGTCGGGAGGGGTTTCTTGTTGTGCTGGCCAAATAAGGACAGGAGACACCTGGTTGGTCAGGGCGCGCGGGAGAATAATACACTTGCGCGCCTTGCCCAATAAGTTTGGACTATATCCAAGTATCGCAAAGTTTGGGTCCTGCGAGAATTGGGGATTAAGTTTGTTATTTATAGCTTCGCTGCCACATGCAATCAGCCATTTTAAGAGTCGAGACAGAGAGAGTAACATCCCTCCGCTCTTTATTTTTGGTGATTGGCTTGCTCTGCTTTCGCCTTGCGAGTTTGGCTTTTGCTGTTTTAGCTATTGCCTAGTTTAATTCTACCACTATCTCGCTTATCCGGGGAGCTCAGGTATTTCCTCGAGCATCCCGGGGAGGAGCGAGTGAGGCCTTTGGACCAGCCTTCTGGGTCTTTTGAACCTCTGCATCCCCAAGTCTCGGGGTTCTACACCCGAGGAGGGCTCTGAGGGAGACATATTCACCAGGTGCGTGGACCCAGTCCCTGTTTCAGGCCCAGAGATGCCCTGGTCACTCAATCTGGTAAGGTCGGGACTCACTGCTGGTCTGGGAGGGTTAGCTGCACTTCTCCCTAGCAGTGAGTGTGTGAAGATGGCTGTCTTCGGGTGAGTGCTCCGCTTAGGACCCTCGGTGGACACCTTTCCCGTGGTGGTCACCAGTGGCGCTCCTGGCTGTGGTCTCTTTTTCGAGACTTGGGAAAGGGCGGCCTGTTTAGGCCTGATGGTAATCATCCACAGTTGGGTGATTTGTTTGGGCCTGTGTTTTTCCCACTGAATTCAGGATGCCACGCAGTAAGGCCCAATCTAAATGGCACGCGGCTTCTGCCGCTCCTACTGCAGGTCACTCTGCTTCTAAAAGGCCTTCTAAGCCTAGTAGCAGAGAGGATGAGATAGTCACCCAAGTTGCGCAATTAGGGAAAAATGTTCAGGCTTGTGTGGCGCTTTGCAACCAACTTGCACAGAAAGGACTACAAGCTACTGCCTCCACTTCGAGTGCAATCTCTTCAGGTGTTGGGAACACCGGAGCATCTTCTTCGATGGTGGCACCTGAGTCTCAGCTGGTCATGGCAACACCGGGCCCGTCGGTGGATGCGGCAGTGGAGCTTGGGCAGCCCACTATTGCTGATGTGTGGGACCTCTTGCAAAGAGTCCCGGGTTTGGCGACACAGAGCTTGGTTCCCCCTGTGTCTGGGCAGCCTACTATAGCTGATTTATACAACCTCTTACAAGGGGTGGTTCTTCTAGGTGGTGCTATGGAGCTGACCGGTGGTGCCCAGGGAGGCAATCAAGCTGCTGCTGCCTCTGTTGCTTTGGACACCCAAGCTGTCGCGGAGCCACACTTTAGGAGACCGCTGCGGTCAGGGGGTGAAGCTTTGCCGCAAGTTTCACGTTCAGGTTTGTCTCCTAATACTGCACTTGCTAATTGGCCTACTTTGGTATGGGCTCCAGGTAGCCAGGTTGGGCAGGGTGCGGCTGTGGAAAGGCCTAACCCTTTGGTTTTTAATGCATCTGGGCAGGCACCTGCAACTACACAGGTCTCTGACATGCGGATGGCTGCTGCTAGCACCACATCAGTGGTGCCTATTTCTGGTGCTCCTCAGTTGCCAGGAGTGGTTGGGAATGTGGAAGCTACTCCTTACACTGGTATGTCTACACCCCTTGGTTCACACCTTCCTCTCTCCACTAAGGAAAGGATTTGGAAGGGCGAATACATTGATTTATTTACTTTAACTTTCAGGGATCCTGAGCCAAGAATTATGGTGAAGGATGGGATTGTGTTTAGTTTGCCAAAAGAGTTCCTGACCCTCAAACGCCCTAAACTTGAATGCAATTTTGTAAATTGGATTATAGGCTTCACTATTTGCAGGGGTGTTACTGAAGAAAAGAAGCCTTTGAGATCTCCTGATTTTTTAAATATCAGGAGATCATGATAAAAGCGTATACTAATTGTCACCATAATTCAAGGGGTGCAGCTTGGCTCCAATATGACAAACAATTTAGGATGAGGGCGGCACAGGATCGCTCCTTATCTTGAAAACATGTCCAATCTGAGCTTTGGGCTGATGTTATAGTGGGGGCCTCCCCCTCAGGCAGGTGTGACAACGGCTTTGTCCCGATGGTTACCTTGCCGAGAGGGCCGAATGAGAGGCCTGCCATGGGAGAAAAAAGACAGTTTGGTATATGCTGGGACTTCAATGACGGCAAGTGTAAAAAAGACAACCCTGCAGGTTTGACCACAAGTGTAACACCGGTGGGGGTGGCCACCCTGGAAATTCCTGTGTTAGAGGTAAGCAACCAGGAGGAGGTGGAGGGAAAAGTCCCCGTCACCAATTAATTTGGATATCATGGAGGCTTGGTTAAAAATTTACCTAAACAGAGAGACTGCTTTATATTTGTTTCAAGGTTTTGCTGTAGGTTTTCACATTCCTTATACAGGCCCTAGGGTTTATTGTTTTGCACCCAATGCTCGCTCTGTGAGGGACATACCGAATGTAGTAAGGGATAAGTTAGCTAAGGAAATAGCAGCAGGGAGAATTTCATGACTCCATGATCAGTTGCCCATCCCCACACTGCGCTTATCCCCATTGGGTGTAGTGCCTAAAAAAGCCCCCGGGGAATTTTGGTTAATTCATAATTTATCTTACCCTGAAGGGGAGTCAGTGAACGATGCTATTGACCCCAAGCTTACTTCTGTTAAATATACATCATTTGACTCAGCTGTTAAGATGATTAGGAACTTAGGCACAGGAGCCCTGCTGGCTAAATGTGATATTAAATCCGCATTTAGACTCCTTCCTGTACACCCAGATGATTTTGACCTACTGGGTTTTCAGTTTGAAGAAAATTTTTATTTTGACAAAGCTATGCCAATGGGATGTTCTATTTCTTGTTCAGCTTTTGAGACATTTAGTACTTTTCTCCATTGGTGTGCAGTTAGGAGAACTGCCAATAGAGCTATTGCCCATTATTTGGATGATTTTCTAATTGCTGGTATTCCTAAGTCTTCTCAGTGCCAGAATATTTTAGCTCAATTTCAGGAACTGATGCAGAAGCTTGGAATGCCTTTAGCGGAGGAGAAGACGGAGGGGCCACACACCCAGCTTACTTTCTTGGGCATCGAGATTGATACTATAGTTGGAATTTCTCGTTTGCCCAACGAGAAATTGCTGGCCATGAAGCAACAAGTCGAGATCATGTTGGGGAAGCAGAAGGCTACCCTTCATGAATTTCAGTCCCTTACAGGCCTGTTGAATTTTGCCTGTAGGGTTGTAGTTCCAGGACGAGCATTTTGTGCCAGATTATACAGGGCCATGGCAGGCATAGTGGCCCAGCATCGTCATATTAGAATCACAAGTAGCATTCGTGAGGATTTGAAGAACTGAAATGCTGCTGTGGGCAGATTTTCAGGTGCATTCTGATGCTGCTGGTGCCCATGGCTTTGGTGTTTTTTGGAATGGCCAGTGGGCTGCAGAGGCATAGCCTTCTGCATGGGTGGAAAGTGGTCTAACTAAAGACCTTACATCAGGGGTAGGCAACCTCTTTGAGCCGGGGGCTGGGTTGCTGTCCCTCAGACAATTGGGGGGCCGAAGCACAATAAATAAATAAATATAAAAATATTTTTAAAAATATGCATGCACACTCTCTCAGCCCCAGAAAAGCCATGGCAAAACCCCTGTGGAGATTTTGCCAAGAAAACCCCAAGAACAAGTAATAACAACATTAATCAATATCATCATGGCGGGCGGCGGCAGCGGGGGGTGGCGGCGGTGGCAGGACTGGCCTGGGGCCAGCCCAAAGGCCTCAGGGGGGCGCATTCGGCCCCCGGGCCTTCGGTTGCCTACCCCTGCCTTACATATTTGGAATTCTTTCCAATTGGGGTGGCTGTAAATTGATGGGCAAGACACTTTGGTAATAGGACTGTTTTGTTTTGTTGCAACAACCAGGCAGTCGTGTATGTTGTTAACTCCCAGTCTTCCAAGTCTCCTAAAGTTATGAGTTTGATAAGGGCAATGGTGATACAATGTTTGAAATATAATGTGTTGTTCAGAGCTCAACATGTTCCTGGTTTGCTTAACCCTTTGGCGGATGCCCTTTCTCGTTTCAGTTCTCCAGGTTCCGGCAGCTAGCTCCCAAGGCATTGTCACAAGCCCTGGAGGTACCGGCGTTTCTCTGGAACCTTGGAGATTAGAAGTTCAGAGGGCGATTTTAAACTCCATTGCCTCGTCAACACGCAAGTCATACCAAACAGCTTTAAATTTGTTTAACCAATTTTTGTTAGAAATTGGGGAGGACCTAAAATGGCCTATTAAGGTGGACTTGTTCCTTCGCTTCATTGTAACTCTCAGGTAATATGGACTTTCACCTGTCACTATTAGGGGCAGGCTGGCCGCTCTTGCCTTTTACTCTAGGGCAAAGGGCTGTTTTGACCCTACTAATGATTTCAGGGTCAAAAGAGCAGTGGAAGGGTGATCGAGAGAATCCCTTGTCACAAAGGACTCTAGTAGGCCGATAACTGGCCCTGTCCTTCTTAAGTTATGGGACCAATTAGCTCAAATTTGTTATTCACCTGGCGAAGAGGTTTTATTTAAGGCAGTATTTGCTACAGCATTTTTTGCTGCTTTGAGGATTAGCGAAATTGTGCCTGGATCTTGTAACGATAAATCTGGCAGGGCATTATTGATTTCTGACACTGGTTTAACTGATCAGGGGATTCAAAGTCACATTAGGCAATCTAAGACTGATCAGTTTGCAAAAGGTCAGACTATTTTCTTGGCCAAGGTGCAACAGGGTCAAATTTGCCCAGTGGTTGCGATGGGAAACTATCTTAAAACCAGTCCTAATGTGGCTGGATATTTGTTTATTCACCTGTCTGGATTGGCCTTAACTCAATTCCAGTTTAGGGCTATGTTAAAAGAGGCAGTAAAAAAGGCTGGGTTGCCTCATGGAAGTTTTTCTTCACACTCCTTTCATATAGGAGCTGTGACAGCTGCGGCCACTCATGGGATGAGTAAAGCCGAAATTCACAAAATTGGCAGGTGGCGTTCCCATGCATTTAAGTCCTATGTCAGGCAATTGTGTAATGGGACTCCTGATATGCCACATTAACCTGTTGTTTGTTTCAGTTGGCTTTCTAGGTGGAGACATCTGGATAGTGGGGCACAGCCTGGTTTTTTGGGCTGAACGCTACATTCTGGAGCATCATTATGACAACACCTTGGGCCTAGCCAATATTGGACTTACAGACTGGTTTGGTCAAAGGGGAATGATGTGGCCAGCTCTCCTGCCTACGCCGATACAGTTGCGATGCTCACATCCTGGACCCCGGGCAGTGATAATACACCTGGGAGAGAATGATCTGGTATGAGTTCCATGCTTGCAATTGGCCAAGCAGATAGTCAGGGATTTGGAGGAAGTGCAAAGGATCTTTCCTGCTGCTGTCATTATATGGACTAAGCTTGTGCCCAGGCACTGCTGGCCTAGAGCGCAAAAAGACTCTGCTGTCAACAATGCCCGGCGTTGGCTTAATCGCTATGTGGCCAAACACATTACTAAAATGGAAATGTCCATGGTGGAACACGGCATTAAGCTAGATCAGCCGCAGCTGTACAGGGCAGATGGGGTTCACCTCTCTTTGGAGGGGTCTGAGATCTATGTTAATGCACTTGCTGACCAAGTGGAAAAGGCGATCAGCGGGGTGGGGGGGAGAGGGGATGCCTAGCTGAGCTGGCCCCCTCTTGTGGCGGGTTATGATCCCACCCCACAGAATAATTTAATTTGCTAATCAAAATTGGGAAAGAAAATTGGCAGAAAACAAATTGACAGAAAATGACATAGGCACTTAATGCTTGATGTCATAAAACTACATGATGTCATATGATGTAATATGATGTCATTTCCGGGGGAGGGGTTTGTTATTTGTTATTTACTGCTGATTGTTTATTTGCTTTGTCACGTGCGGTGAAGGATCACCCACTGGGTGGATACACCTTCACTTACACACATGACAAATTGTTATTATTTATTGTTAATTTTAGACCCTGTACAGATAATAAATGTTGTGGCCTGTTTTAACCCAAAAGAGGCATCTTGTGTCCTTTGTGCCAGTACAATAAAGTCATTGAAATCTAAAATAGATTGAACATATATCAGAACTGAGTAACTGCACATTCTGCTGTTTATGTGAAGCACTTCTCTCATATGAACTGTTGCATTTGTAATGAAGAGAGGAGAGGAAACCATCTGATGCCAGATATGAATAAGACCAGATTCTCAAAAAAAGTGAATTGGGGCTAAGTGCTAGGTACATGAACTAAAAAATAAGTAGCTGCCAGTGTAGTGGTGGCCATTTGGGACTTTGTAGTCAATCTCTAGATACTGTAACTCAAAAAATGCCTTCCGCTTTCTTACCTTTCTTAAGGAAATGGACAAATTCCATGAGCTTTTCCATTCTATTGTTTTCCAATTATGCATTAAACACTCCTTTAACAAGATGCTCTTCTGGCTTTCCTCTCCTTCTTTTCACCATCATAAGCTCTCTCAGTGTGTTATTTCCTGTCTCTTGCTGCATTTGTAACAGAATACCTAATTGGCCTAAGACAGATATGGTATTTGGCTATTTATAAGTTCTGTTATGCAAAGTGATTTCATTAGGCAAAGGATTTATTTCTCATGTTATGATATATCATGAAATCCAAGAGAGGTAACTTGGAACAAAGTTTAGTTATGCTTTTATTTTTAATAAGCTACTCATACAGATTCTTCACTGTGCTCAGGTTCTGGATGTGTGGTATCTTTTAGCAACAGCAGTAATATTGTATAACATACTCTATAACAGAATGCAACACATCATTTGTTTACTTCAACTATATGCTAAGAAACATTAGTTTTCTAGAAATCGTTCCACAACAGATGCTTCCAAAACCTGCACACACATTATTTAGATAATATACCTTTGAGCTCGAAGAAGGTCATCAAAATATGTAATTATAATAAAATGCATGAGTAGGTTGAGCTCATTTGCAATTTTTCTTTTTAAAAATGTGGTATGGGGGTGTAGTTCTTCATTTCAAACATTTTCTAACTTCTTCTTTTCATGTTTTGATAGCACAAATCAGAGATCCAAAACATCATCTTGAAATAATATAAATTGAACTAAATCAGGAAATAGAAACTCCAGGGATTAAAAGAACTTTGAATGATTAATACAATAAATATGGAAGACATTTTCAGTCCACATTAATTAGATATCTATTACAATATCCACTAAACCTGTGTGTGTATACTTATCTCAAGAAAGTCTGTGCAATTTTTGAACATACCTTGATGAACTATAAATGAGCTTTAACTGATAGTGTACATGTCTGTCCTTAGAACCTCTTAGTCTGCATCCACAGTGCAGAAACAATCCAGTTTGACAACACTTTTAACTGCTAAGGCTCAGTCCTATGGAATCTTGGGAATTGTAGTTTGTAGTAGCACCAAAGCTCTCTGACAGAGAAGGCTAAATGTCTCACAGAACTACAGATCCCAGAATCCCATGGAGCCATGGCAATTAAAGCTGTTCCAAACTGGATTATTTTGGCAGTGTGGATGAAGCCCTAGGTTCTGTCAGAGAAATCTGGTGCCACAACAAAATACAGATTTCAATATTCCATAGGATGGAGCCATAATAGTTAAAGTGGTAGTGTTAAACTGCATTATTTCTGCAATGCAGATGCCACCTGTGAAATTTTTAAAACTACTTCTGTTTGAGTCATGGTTTGTGGTAACATGGATTCTTGTTTACTTTGAACAGTTACTCATGGAAAGAGCAGTCATAGTCAGAAAAGTCAACTCAATAATTGTCTGTCCATATATGTCAATGTGACTTATACACTCATTCTTTATTACAAAATGAAAAGATTGTTGTGGGTTACTGTGAATCTCTTTTCTACTAGCAGCATTGGTTAGTAGCAACCATGTTACTGTGACCGTGAATTTACTCTGAACTGTAAAGAAACCCTGAATAGGTTCAGCAATTTGGCTAGCTAACTAAGGTTCAGATTGAAAACCAGAACAGATTAATTTCTATGTAGATTTTAAATTCCTGTGTCAGTAGTGTGTACTCTGTTTATATGCCAATCTGAATAAATTTCCCCACAATAATGAACTGTATGTACAGTGTTCCTCATCCTCCTCATCCTTCTCTTCCCCATCGACTCTTCCCTGACTGTACCTCCATCTTCCTCTTCCTCTTTCCTATGTCCTCCTCTTCCTCCTTGCCCAGCAGGGAAAAGAAGGAGGAGGGGGAGGAGGAGGAAGGAGCTGCAACAGAGGTGCAGGTGGGGAAGAAGAGGAGGAGGAGGAGAAAGAGGAGGATGGTTGTACCAGTGGGAAAGAGGAGGAGGAGGAGAGGGGAGAGGAGGGGAGGAGGAGGAGGAAAGGGCGGTGGCAGAGATGCCAGTGGGGAAGAAGAGGAGGGGGACGAAGGAAGGAGAAAGAGAAGGTACAGTTGGGGGAGAGGTGGAGGGGAGAGGAAGAGAAGGAGGCAGCCTCCTGCCACCTGCTATGGTGAAGCAGTAAGGTAGGCTTTGGGTGGCCAGGGCAGCAAAGTGCCATTTTCCCTAATTTTCACCACCAGCCCTTCTTCCTCTGTCCTCCTCCTCCTCCTTCCCTGATGCTGCCACCACTGCCTCTTCCTCCTCTTCCTTCCTTCCTCCTCCTCTGCTCACCCCCCCCCCCCAGGCTTGCTGTCTGTGGATTCTGGAATCTGCGGATGGTAAGTCCACGGATATGGAGGACCCACTGTATATGCCATCTACTGTCAACAAGTCCCGTCAGCACTCTTCATTGAACAAACAGGCCAGTCTCTGCACCAGAAGATAAATGAACATAAATCAGATATTAGGAATAGGAATACACAAAAAATCAGTTGCACAACACTTCTGTCTTCTCGGACATTCCACCTCAGAACTCAAAGGAGCAGTCCTTGGACAAAAAAAAAACTACAAAGGAAGATTGGGGCTGGGGAAACAACAGAACTGGAATATATACACAGACTCCTGACCATCATTAAACAGATGAAAAAGACAAAATTATTTTTCATCACACCATTTTTAAGCAGGTATTGAGAAATTTCTCCACTGTTTTATAGTGACAAATAATTAAACCAGATAAATGTAGAATTAATAGCTTCTTATGGAGTAATATTTTATAAACTAATCCTAAAACATCTAACATAACGTAATCTTTTTATCAGCAACAGATTTTTAAAAGCATGAAATATTAAATAAACTAATATCTAATGCCACAGCCCACTACATACTATTGGCCAAATGGATACATTTTAGCACAGTGTTTCAGTAATTCTGTAATATTGACCAAATGATAGTCATTGTACACAACTGCTATACTAAGAGTGCTACTCACACATTAATCCCTATATGTCTAGTATGAACATAATTATTGGCCATTTTAAAGCTCTTCAAAACAGTTCAGAAAAAATGAAATCAATGGGACACAGTACCATATATGGATTCCATTGATTCCACAATAGATTTTTGTCCCACTTTCTCTGTGTTGCAATCATAGAGAAGATACAATGTTTGTATATTGTCAAGCCTTGGGAATTTTTGATGTTTGACTTTTGACTGTTCTGTAAAAAAAAGTCTGTTAAACTTCTCTCTGAAGGACTGTGTGCATTGAAATTCAATGTGTATATTTTTTTTCCTCAAAGCATTAGCAATTGTATTTCTGTTTAGGATATTGACAATCTCCATCCATCATTTATAAAATAATTTCTTTGCTTCCTAGCAGGAAAGCAGATTCATATCAATCACATATAACTATACTGCTTGACAACAAGAATATTTATCATGCATATTATCAAGGAGATAAAGTTCAGCTTTCTAAACACTGCCAATGATTCTGTATATTAGCTATATCTTGGCTATGGTAACCAATGTTTAGTGGAATAATACGCATGACAAAAAAACCTCAGAAGAAGTGATTCTATGGGATAGCACTAGACACTTAAAATAAATGTTCCACAACAGAGGAATCAGGGAAATTTTGCCCCATATTTATTATATAATGCATGAGAAAACTTAGCAAATGTAGAAGTAAATAAGCAATAAGTGGTAAAATAGCTGAGCCTAGTTTCTGTATATTTCTATGCACAAAGAGCTGTCAGTATTCCTATGAGCCGCCTCCACAGAAGTGAATGCTTGTTGTGTGAGAGAAAAGAGAAATATGTAGTTCCAGACATAAGGGGAAAAGAAGTATCAAAACCAGAGTACCCAACAGAGTGATCAGGTTTTATATGAAGAAGCCTACTAACTTCCATTGTCTCCAAGAGGAACATTTATTGGTGTAAATCAGAAACTGTCATTTTACAGGTGCATAAGAGGGGATGCTGAAAAGTCCTTGGCCTGGCCTACGTCCCAAAATCTGAACATAATTTTGTCACTGTAACTTAAATTTAGTGCCTCAATTTAATGTGCACTATTTCTGGCAGTCTGCTAAGGCCCTGAGTCTCCCAACACATAGGACCTAGAACAGGCTAAATTATAAATAATGCAGAGAAACTAAATTCATGGAATTTTACACAAAAGAACCAATATAACAATACATGAAAAATACATGAAAAATAATAGTCACTTCATTGTGTTATAATGTATAAAACAATTAATACTGTAGAACTATAAAACAAACAATATTATGTTGAAGTCATGACCTATGAATAACTATTCACAAAAAAGCTGATAGATCCAAATGTTCATTTAAACCCTCGGGTACATTCAATCATGCTGCACATCATATTAAACACATTATTTGGAAACACTGGCATATAGTGCAGAATATTCCTGGATGCTCCATGACACCAATTATAGCTCTACGGAGAACTAGAAATTTAAAAGACTCTCTAGTTCATACAGACTTTTATGAGCCTACAAAAAGACTGTCTCATATCAAGGGACACTATAAATGTGGACACTGCTCATGCTGTAGACAAACATTAAACATCAAAACATTCACACATCCCAGGCTTCAAGATCATTATAAACTAAAATCTTTCACTAATTGTAATTCCAAGAATGTTGTTTATGTAATCTTATGTCCCTGTGCTAAGATTTACATAGGGCAAACTTCAAGACCTTTGAGAGTTAGATTTTCCGAGCATAAAAGTACTATTCGTAATATGAATTCAGATTCCCCATTAGCAGAACATTGTTTACGATTGGATCATTCTCCTGATTCTTTAAAAATTTTCGCTATAGAGCAGGTCAAAGTTAGTCCATTTGCTTGTGGTTCCATCCACACTAAATTATTACAAAGGGAGGCCTTTTGGATCTATAAATTAGCTTCGAGTGTACCCGAGGGTTTAAATGAACGTTTGGATCTATCAGCTTTTTTGTGAATAGTTATTCATAGGTCATGACTTCAACACAATATTGTTTGTTTTATAGTTCTACAGTATTAATTGTTTTACACATTATAACACAATGAAGTGACTATTATTTTTCAGGTATTTTTCATGTATTGTTATATTGGTTCTTTTGTGTAAAATTCCATGAATTTAGTTTCTCTGCATTATTTATAATTTAGCCTGTTCTAGGTCCTATGTGTTGGGAGACTCAGTTTTCTTCTATGTTGCATAACACATTCAAGTAATTGTCATTTTTTATGAATTGTTATATTGATTATTTTTTGTAAATTTCTAATAATTGACAATCTAGTGATATTTCATTAGGAACAGCTTGTCACTGTTGATGAAACATGGTTACATCACAGTGATCCAGAGAGCAAACAACAGTTCTTGTAGTGGCAGCACTCAGGTTCTCCACAGCCAAAGATATTTAAGACACTAAGGTCAGCACAAAAGGTCATAGCCTCAGTTTTTGGGGATAAGGAAGGTATTTTGATGACTGACTATCTTCAGAAAGGCCAAACAGTTAATGCAGAATACTCCTCTAATTGACTGTACTAATTAAAGGAAGCATTAAAGGAAAATCAATGAGGGAAACTGCAGAAAGGTGTTCTCTTTTTGCAAGACAATGCACCTGCTCACAGGGTTGGCAAGATGATGGATGTTTAGAAAAATTTGAGGTTTGGGTGCATAGACCAACCACCCTACTCACCTGACCTTGCTCCATCTGATTATTTTCTGTTTCAAAACCTTTAAAAGAGTTTGAAAGGAAGGGTGTTTTTTAAAATAATTCATCCGTAATAATAGCAGCAGAGCAGCAACCAGACATCAGATTTTGGGGTGGGGGAGGATGGGTTAAAGAAACTTGGACAATGATGTGCCAATTATGTTGAACTTTGGGATGAATATCTGGAATACCATGTCAGTTTCATGGCTCTAGGTCATTTCCTACTTGGTTGAGCCAAGAACCTTTCAGAACCCCCTCATAGTGTTATTGGGCCCTGGAAGACACCTGGCTTTAAATAAGCCACACTTTCATTAAATTTCTGATTATCAAATTATGAGTTGGAATGAACACTCTATTTCCCTGTCCAACCTGGTACCTGATTAAAAATAATAATTCCTTCCCTTGGATGAATGGATAGCAGTCCAAATCCCTTTGATTAGATTACTCCTCTCTGGTGTTCAGCCTTGATGCAGATATACAACTATTGGCCAGACACAGTTAAAGTAAAATATTGGAATGTAGCAAACAGCCTGTCAGAATCAGTGTAGCAAACAGTCCCTCTCTAATAAGTCTATGGGGTGGCACAGGAATTGCTAGGGGTTGGTGGCTGTTGGCCCCCTGCAGGATCTTGGAAGAGTGTACATCACTGCTGAGCTCTCAATTCTGAGGGATTGTTTTTTGTTTTTGTTTTTCTTAATCCATGTAGGGACAAAGTTGGGATTCAATAAATAAATAAATAAATAAATAAATAGGTATAGGGTGTGTGTATCAATAAGTGTGTATGGGATGTGGTGGCTTAGTGGTTAAGACACCAGTTCTGATAATCAGAAGATCAGAAGTTTGGCAGTTTGAAGCCCAAGTGCTGAATCATGGGGTGGGCTCCCATCACTAGTCCCAGTTTCTGTCAATCTAGCAGTTTGAAAGCATGCAAATGCAAGTAGATAATAGGCACCACTGATGGGAAGGTAACAGCATTCTGTGCAGTCATGCTGGCCACATGACCATGGAGTTGTCTTCAGACAACACTGGCTCTTTGGCCTAGTAAGCAAAATGAGCACCACCCCCTACAGTCAGTTATGACTAGACATTCATGTCATGGGTCTACCTTTACCTTTAGGATTGCAGGATTTGTTAGCAGAGCTGCCCTGAAATGGACCTACACACTACATTTATAGAACACAATGCTGAGCATTTTTAAAGACAATTATTACCAAGTGTCCATTTTCTCATTCCAATGGCTTATGAATGGAAATTTCTGTACTAAACACATTCCTGACATTTAGAATGAAAAAAAGGGTTTAAAATATATAAGAAATTAATACAGCCTTGCAAATATATTTACAATTTTTTTTAAAAAAAATTACCTGTTCACCTGACAGCCGATACATAAATTAAATAGATGGAGGAAAAAAAAGAAGAAAAATCTGGACTGTTCTCGGCTGTGACAAATATAGTTGGAACAATTTTTATATCTTTTTTGCATTAATTATAACACAGCATTAAAACAACTGTGTACCTCACAAATGTTAGAAGCACTGAATACGCTAATGCATATGAAATGCACAAGATTGCACATGAATTGTTGTAGAATTAAACAAGGCAGAAAAGGCTTTTTAAATGTTTCTAATGTGTAATAAAATAACAATGGTTCATTTGTTCATCTAACCCTCACCCTAACCCTAACCCTAACCCTAACCTTTTAAATTTCACAGATGAAAACAGTAACAAAGACTTCAGCCACACTCTGGAAATAATCTGGTTTGACATCACTTTAATTGCCATGGCTCAATGCTAGGGAATCCTAGGATTTGTACCTTGTTGTGGAAGCAGAGCTCTCTGTTAGAGAAGGCTAACTGTCTCACAAATCTAAAATTCCCAGAATTCCATAGCATTGAACCATGGCAGTTAAAGTGGTGTCAAACTGGATTATTTCTGCAATGTGGCTACAGCCAAAGTGTGGTCAAAAGGATGTGTCAAGGAAAAATTTTAAACTACAACATGCAAATACATATGTTTACATGATGCATGCCTCCAAAGCAGCCAGAAGCTAGACTGAGGCCATGCCGGGATAATCCAGCTCCTGGAAGCTCTGGTCAGCTCCTCTGAACACACCCCGCTTTCAGAGCAGGCCATGTGGTCAGCAGGGTTTGGACCTGCTTCTACCCAGAGTGGACATGGACCACTCCTTTGTGTCTGTCTGCTCCATCCCTGGGACATTTTAAAAGCAAAGCAAAGCAGCTTCATTTATATACCGCTTCATATCACACTATGGGATGTCTAAGCAGTTTACAATTGTAAGCTCATTGCCCCCCAACAGTTGGGTACTCATTTTAGCAACCTCGGAAGGATACAGGCCTGAGTCTAGCCTGAGCCCTGGCTAGTATTGACCTCGCAACCTTGTGGTCTATGAGTGAGTGGCTGCAGGACAGGCATTTAACCACTGCGCCACCAGGGCTGACATAGAGACATAACTCTAACCTCAACCTATTATTCCTGATGGACCACTGCCACAGCTCTGGTGACACACACCAAACTACAATTCCCAGAATTCCATAACACTGAGCCATGGCAGTTACAGTGGTATCACTAGATTATTTCTGCAGTGGGGATGCAGCCCAAGGTGACAAAAACTCATGCTACAACTTCTTTTCCACAGTTAGTCTCAAAGGTGCTACAAGATCCCTTTGTATGCTGGCAATGGGCCTTAATAAATAAATCAATATAAAAAGATCCCTTTGCATACTTATATTCCAGACTAACAATGGCTATGTCTTTGAATTTTGTACTAAAGTTTATAGCAGTGTGATGGCAGAGTCCTGGGATTTGTTGTTTGGTGAAGTATTTAGACTTCTCTGTTGGTTCCAAGAAATGGGCTAGAGCTCTATAGCAGAGAGGCCCATATTACATGATTCTATAGAATGGAGCCATCATTCTTAGAATGGTAACAACGTGCTATGCTTTTGTAGTATAGACACTATGTGTTGAAATCTTTCTCATTGGAATGAATGCAACCTAAAAATGCTTATATACTTCCAGAAGGGATGTTATTGTTAATCACATGGTAAATGCAAAGTGCCACAGTACTTTGGAAGAAATACCTGTGAAGAGTTTGCAGTCACACTGAGGAACCTAAACAGTTTGCACAATGTTTCAAGGCTGCAACTCTGTACAAGAGTAAGATCCATTGAACCCAGCTGGTCTTCTGAGCAGGATTTTGATGTATAATAGTATTTTAGTTTTGGTTTCTACCATTCATTTCCCTGTCCAAAAAAATACTCCTGACTTATTAGATTGCCTAGTAAGAGATGTATGACTTACATTTTACATTGACTGATCTCCTAACAGAACTTAATAATACTGATCATTGTTTGTTATTATTATTGATTTCAATTTACCCATTTGATTTATGAGGCTGGCATAACATATAGTATGAACATTAAGCAAGCATGATAATACAGTGCTTATTTTTCACAGTTTACATTTTTGATACACACACAAAACCTCTAATTAATATCTTCATTGAGCAATTGATACACTCTCCTGTATAAGGAACTGGAGGTTCTGAATTTTGTAACTTCTATTTTACCCTTGCTCTACATTTCAGTGTCATTCCTTCCAAAGAAGTCACTGAAGTTTTCTTCAAGCATATTTTGATGGACAAGTCAATCCATTTTGTCTTCTAACTCCCTACATCAAAAGGAGACATAGAGACATAGATCTAACTTCAACCCATTATCCCTGATGAACCACTGCCGCCCTCCCCCTGAGATTGTGTTTTAAGACTGACAAAGGGCATTTACAGACTGCCAGAAATAATGCAGCTTGAGGCCACTTTGACTGTCCTGGCTCAATGCTAGAGAATCATGGGAATTTTTTTCTGGGACATTGAGCCTTCTCTGTCAGAGAGCTCTGGTGCCACAATAAACTACAGTTCCCATGATTCCTTAGCACTGAGCCAGGACAGTTAAAGTGGCCTCGACCTGCATTATTTCTGGCAGTCTGTAAAGGCCTTAAGTGTTTCTGATAAATAAACTCGGTTGAGATGTGGTGCTGAAGAAGAGTGCTGAGGGTATCATGGACCACCAGAAAGATAAACAATTGGGTCCTAGAACAGATCAAGCCTGAACTCTCCCTGGAGGTGAAGATGATGAAACTGAGATTGTTGTACTTTGGTCTCATCATGAGAAGGCATGACTCATTTTTTTTAAATTATGTTTTATTATAACAAACACATACAAATACATAAGACATACAAACCTTACATTACATACATACATACTTACATATATTACATATATTACATAACGTAACAGTGACAAACATAAAACCTACAAAACATCCACGTAAATAAAAATTATTTCCTAAGCTTCGGCTACTCTTTATATTACAAGCTTCGATCAAAACCTCAATGCCATGTTACAATTAGTTATATCACCATATTTATTCTTTTTCTACTTCTACCACCGCCTCTGGTGAAGGAGAGGCCATTAAAAAATCTATCTTGTATCAATTTTCATGCATGAAAAAAATTAGACTGACTTAGGGCCTTTGCAGACTGCCAGAAATAGTGCACATTAAATTGAGGCACTGCCCTGGCTCAGTGCTAGGGAATCATGGGAACTGTAATTTATTGTGGCACCAGAGCTCTCTGACAGAGAAGGCTCAATGTCCCAGAAAAAAATACAATTCCCATGATTCCCTAGCACTGAGCCAGGGCAGTGCCTCAATTTAATGTGCACTATTTCTGGCAGTCTGCAAAGGCCCTGAGTCTAGTAACTTCAACACTAGCTCCTTATATTCACTATCTAACAAAAAGTTTATCAAGGGTTCCCAGTCCATTTTTAATGCGTCCCAGGATTTCTCTCTTAAGAGTAAGGTGAGTTTATCTGTTACCACACAGGCCACCAGTTTGTTCAACCAATCTTCTATTTCAGGGCAGTTACTGCTTTTCCAATTAGCTGCGAAGACCATTCTTGCAGTAGTCGTTATATAATAAAGCAGTTTACCATGTCTCTTTTCTAATCCACCATCCTCAATCATACCTAACAGATCAAGTTTGGGGTCTATATATTCTTTAAGGGGTAATATTTGAATGACCAATTTGTAAATTTTAATCCAAAATTTCTTAGCAAATTTTCTGTGCCACCACATATGAATAAAAGTACCATCCTTATCATGGCATTTCCAACATTTCTTGCTGACATCTTTCTGCATTTTTGCTAATTTCACAGGGGCCAGGTACCATCGATGTTGCATCTTTTGAATATTTTGCTGTAAATCATAACAAAGAGAGTATTTAATACGGTGTGTCCAGGATTTCTCCCACTGCTCCAGTGGAATGGCTTGTTTTAAGTCAATGGGCCATTTAATCATGTTTTCTTTAATGGTTTCATCCTCTTGATTCAGCTTTAACAAAAGGTCATAAAATTGGGAAACTTTAGGTTTCTCCCCCCACACCATCTTTTCAAATTCTTTTAAAGATGAACCAATACCTCTGCTGTATTTATCTATTATAATTTTTTCTTTAAGTTGTCTATATAAGAACTAACCAAACCTTCTTTCAACAATTCTTCCCTTGACTTAAACTCAATACTACCTGTGTTTTTATCAATTTTAATCAATTCACCATATGTTACCCATCTTTCACTATCTAGTCTTTCCCATCTAAAGAAAGCTTCATTAGTGGAGGCCCACATAGGGACCTTCCTACATAGAGTTTCTTTGTGCTTAAGCCAGACGCGCAATAAAGCTTTTTGAATGAAATGATTTTCGAAATCTTTATGAACCTTTACTTTGTCAAAAAATAAATAGGCATGCAGCCCATATCTCAAGCCAGCACCTTCTAAGGATAACATTTCTTTATTTTTTAAGAAAAACCAATCTGTTAGCCATTCCAAACAGCAGGCTTCAAAATATAACTTCAAGTTAGGCATTGTCAATCTGCCCCTTTCAACTTTGTCTTGTATTACCTTCCATCTTACCCTGGGCCTTTTCCAAAGAAATTTGGAGAGGTCCTGGTGCCAAGTTTTAAATGGGCTATCATTTCTGATTATAGGCAAATTTTGGAATAAAAAAAGAATCTTTGGAAGTATGTTCATTTTTATAGTGGAAATTTTCCCTAACCAAGATAATCTCAGTTTACCCCACTTCTTTAATTCTTTGCTTACTTCTTACCATTTTTTCTCATAGTTATTTTTGAACAGATCAACGTTTTTGGTAGTAATAACTATTCCTAGGTATTTTATTGCCTTCTTAATCTGAAACCCTGTTTTCTCTTTGAGTTCTTTAATCTCTTCTTCTAAGAGGTTCATTGTTAACATCGCTGTCTTGGCTTTATTTACCTTTAAACCCACAACAGCAGCATATAAGTCTAGTTCTTTTATAACCTCCTCTATGTTATTAGGGTTGGTTACCGTTAGGACTAAATCATCTGCATAGGCACGTAACTTCAGCTGCTTACCTTTAATCTTTATTCCTTCTATACTTGAGTTTCTTCTAATGTTATTGTTTAGAACCTCCAAAGTCAACAGGAATAATAGAGGCGAGAGAGGACACCCTTGCCTAGTTTATGTACTTGAAAAGGCTTAGTTTTTTCGCCGTTCACTATGACTCTAGCTGATTGGATTTTGTAAATTGCCTCTATCCAACTCAAAAAAAAAAATTGCCCACGTTAATCCTATTTAAGCATTGCAACATGAACTTCCAGCTCACGTTTTCGAAAGCTTTTTCAAAGTCAATAAAGATCATAACAAGCTTCCGATTAATATCTTTTTCATGGTATTCAACTACATTCAATAAATGCCTTATGTTGTCTTTAATACTCTGGCCCGGCAAAAAACCATTCTGATCTGTTGAGATCCACTCTACCAAAACTTTTTTTAGCCGGTCAGCTAGGATCATGGCAAAAGTCTTGTAATCCACGTTCAGTAAAGAAATGGGGCGATAATTCTTTACCTCCATTCTATCTAAACCTTCCTTAGGGATTAAGCTGATATTTGCTTCGGTTCAAGAATTCAGACCACCATTTGCTCCTACATTATTCATTACAGCAGCCATCAGTGTTGTCAGCTGTTCTTTAAAGATTTTGTAGAATTCGGCAGGGAAGCATCTGGGCCTGCGGATTTGGAAACTTTACTTTTTCAAATTGCATCAGCTACCTCTTGTAAGGTGATATTTTTATTCAAGCTTTCTCTTTGCTCTTCTGAAAAAGTTTTAATGTCGGAATTCTCTTAATAATCCTCAATTTTCTCTATATCGATGTTCTCCTTCTTATACAGCTCACTGTAATATGTCCAAATGATCTTGGAATGGTTACCTTGATCTGATATTATTTTGCCTGTATCTGTTAATCAATGTATGTATCCTTTAGATCTCTGCTGTCTTAATTGGTATGCTAACATCCTCCCTGGTTTGTTCAAACCCTCGAACATTTTCTGCTTAATATATATATATATATATATATATATTTGCTATTTCATCAGAAAGAATCAGCGAAAGCTTTTTTTTTAGCCCTTTAATTCGTGTAATTAATGAAGTGTTATAAGGATCACTTTTAAGTTGCATTTCTTTAACTTTCAATTGGGCCTGCATTTCAGTGAATTTCGCCTCTCTTTTCTTTTTAAGTTCTGATACTTTTTTTAAAAAGAAACCCCGAATTACCACTTTAAGGGAGTCTCAGATTATGTCAAGGGGTGTATCCTGATTATAACTTTCAAAAAAAAAATTTAGCTGTATTTTAGCTTAATCTACCACTTTTTTATCCCTTAATAAAAAATTATTAAGTCTCCAAGAAAAAATTCTCTTTCTCTCTCTAAATTCCATGGTAATCAGACATAATTTTGGATAGAGTCTCCATTTTACTAATTCTCATAATAATATCTTTAGTGGTTAGGAACATATCTAACAGAGCCCAAGATTTGTGTCTTTCTGAGAAGAACATGAATTCTCTACATGTGTTGTATTTAGCTCTCCAAACGTTATTAGATCAAACCAATTTGTCAATTTGAAAAATTCCTTGGGTAGTTTCCCCTGATTTGGTTTAATTTTCTTAACTGACATCCTATCTAACTGGGCATCTATAACCCCATTAAAGTCCTCTCTCACAATCAATGCCTCTATGTTTAATGCAGTTAGTTTATTCAATAGATCTGTGTAAAATTTCCCTTTATTTTCATTAGGGGAGTAAACCCCTAATACAGTCAACTTTTTATCATTCCAAGTCAAATCCACCCCAATATAATGACCATTCAGGTCCTTCAGTACCTCTTTCGGGTCAAGCTTTTCTTTCGCATACAGTACAACCCCGCCTTTTCTTTTGTCAGAGGCCATTGCAAATTCTTTTCCTAATTTGTCTGATTTTAAGTATTTCAAATCAGCCTTTTTGATTTTTGTCTCTTGGAGACAGATTATATCACCATTTAATTTTTTTCACATAATGAAATATACAATTCCTTTTTATTAGGCCATTAAGGCCCTTTACGTTCCATGACAGGAATTTGTTGGTACTATTCATTTTCAGAAATGGGATTGTCTTCTTCATCCGCCAAACTCCCTTCTGTCTCAACCTGGTCATCATTTTCTTCCTCTTCCTCCTCCTCTGATCTTGGCTCTTCTCTTTGGTCCTCACTATCATCCCTCCTGTCTCTTTGCTCACTTTCACTTCTCTTTTCCTGTCTCCTGCTCACTTTCTTGACTTGAATCTTTCTATCCTGAAGTGTTCTATCCTGAGATGATGTCTTTGCAGCTTTTAATGGCCTCCTCTTTGATCTTACATCCCTTCTCTCTGTCTCTTCCATTTCTTTTTCCCTACTCATTTTCTTTTCCTGGTTGTTAGTATCCTTATTTTTATCAGCCATCTTACCTTCTTCTCTCTGTCCTCTCCTACTCTCAAATCTTTCATCTACTTTGAATTCCTCTCTATATTTCCTCCAGAATTCCCTTGCCTCCAATGGTGATCTTAGTTCTACTTTTGTCTTTCTGAACCAAAAGCTCAAGCCCTCAGGGATCAACCACCTATATACAATCTGAAATTTTTGTAATTGGCTTGTCAAAAAGACATACTCCCTTCTTTTCCTCATCACACTAGGGGCCACATCTTTAAAGATCTTTAATTCAATATCCTTAATAATCAAGGGCACCTCATTTTGTAATTTCAATATCTGATCCCTCACTTGTCTTCTTACAAAGTTCACGACAATGTCCCTAGGGATCTTTCTCTGTAACGCTATCTTAGAGTTGAATCTAAAAATTTTATCAATCTCAAGGTCAAAAAGATGTTCCAGTTTTCCTAGGTAACGTGCCAGAATGGGTGATACAATTTCCATTAAATTCTCTCCCTCGTTTTCTAGTAATCCTCTTAATTTAAATGACCTTTCTCATTGTTTAGCATCTGCTTTCTCTCTTTCCTCCTCTAAATCTCTAGGTAAGTCTCTTATACTTTCTAGTTTTTCCTCAACCTTCTCTTGTTTAGTCTCAATATGTCCATCCGCCCTTTCATTTTATTAAATTCTACTGCAATCTTGTTGATCACATGCCTCACATCCTTCATCTCCGCCTTTAGCTCATGTGTGATTTTGGACTTAAAATCATTCATATCTTGTTGTAAGTCCTTAATTTCCCTGCTTAAGTCTGTTCGTATAAATTTGATTTCTTCCAACAGATTAACATAAGGATCCCCACCTTTTGTCTGGTCTAGTGATGGCCTTCTTTGTTGGGGGGCTTGGGATTTCAATGTCTAGCTCCTTTTACAATCACAAAAAGGGCCGAGTTACAACTGCCTGCCAACCACAATTCACAACTTTATATGACTAAAACTAGAGAACCAAACCCAATAGATAATCCCTGATTATACGACTCTTCTTGGCCTTATTACTATGCTCTACTCCCTACCCAGAGGGGTGATGTCAACAGAGATAATCAGGGTATTAATAGTTGTAAGCTTCGTATGTTCAAGCCAAGGATAATTCTCTGCAATATATCCAATATAGCTAATTAGTACACTCAATACCCTATGGGAGACAGGCAGAGGAAATCCAATAATATCAAAACAACAGCAAGTTAGAAATATATAATTGCCCCACACAGTCTTTATGCTCTCTTTGTGCCTATGTCTAATCCAAAATTAGGGTTAACGATGCTCACTTATCCACAGCCTTATAGTTCTGCAACCACAAAAATTGAACTGCCACGCCTTGGCACTACCGTGGCTGTTCAGGCTACTTATCACCCAAGCACAAATTAGCCCTCTTCTACAAGTACACTCAGTCGACTTTAAAGGCAATAATCCATGTCTGAATCCACCGCTGTAGCTTCAGGTCTTCTAATTGCACCTGCTGCACTCCAATCACTCCAGGTCAGCCTGCTGCTTCCAAACTTGGAGATAAACCTGAAGTAGGAAAGGAAGACTTGAGGAAAGGCAAAACCACGCACCTCTTTCCTTGATGAACTTCAAATCACACACCAGCCAATGAAAGAAAGAATTTAGCTTGTTGGCAATTTAAACTCTCCACTTCCTCCTTCTTTGCACTGCTACATTCAATGACTCTCCCTTTGCTATGTATTTGCTGTGGTAACTACAACGCCCACAGTGCCTCTCTGGCGGCTCAAGGGAAATGTGTCATGTTTCCCAAACGAAAGGATCCCAAGACTACCATTCCCAGCATCCTTTGCTTTCTCCAAGGGCGTATGCCTCAAGCCAGACACTGGGACACAGCCTCTACCCAGGGAAACTCTGTGCCAAATGACACAAATCGCACAATCCAGGTAGGAAGATACTACGTCCTTTTCACAATATGTCCAACAGAAGAGGATCGGTTACAAAATATATATAGAAAATTAAATGTCCTAGTTGGGGCTAATTATAAGAGTACAGTCATTCCTTACTCCACAATTTTCCATATCCATAACAGTTTCCACAGGGGTGCATCTCTCCAAAGCACTTCCATGTAGGTGCCTCTTAACTCTCCTTCGCCGCACTACAATGCTCAGAAACCACCTGAAGCTTGAGATTATTATTTTTTAAACAGTAATTGGTAGCCTAAGCCTCGCTTGCTCCAAGCTTTCTCTTACAGTCTTAAAATAGTTGGCGGAATCCCATACCACCTGAGGATGGTAGCCTCCAGCAAGGTATTGGTGGCTATCCCTTCTTTTCTCTGTTTCTTCTCCTTCTCCCACTCCTCTGGCCTCTTCAGCTTGTCTATCGATAACACAGGGGAGGAATTGAAAGCCCCTTCATACTCCCCTTACCAGGGGAGAAAATAATTGGCTAAATAAAGATCTTCATAGCCTGTTCACCTTGCCTAGCATACGGAGCTACGGGTTGATCCGTCTTCACGGAGCTCCTGACCAACCGGAAGGCAGAAGGCATGACTCATTTTAAAAAACAATAATGCTAGGAATGGTGGAGGGCAGTAGAAAGACAGGAAGACCACACACGAGACAGATGGACCCAATCAATGAGTTCATGGGACTGAATCTGCAGGACCTATGTAGAACAGTGGAGGATAGGGAGCCTTGAAGATGTCTCATCCACAGGGTTGCAATGAGCTGGGGCTGTAAGGGCAGTTAACAACAATAAATGTTACTCATCCCTACACAAAAAATAAATAATTCCACTACCACTCATTTTGTTTTTTGTTTTTTAAACAATATTTTAAATAATATTTAACATATTTCAGGCATGTCATTTAAGGCAGTAAGTAACTTCCAAAACACTAAAACTGATTTATGATTTTATTGTGTTTTAGGGTATACTCCACTTTGGGATGCTTTTGTAACAAGAACATGATAATAAACCATGAGGGTGTGGATTTGTGATTTTATTGTGTTTTAGGGTATACTCCACTTTGGGATGCTTTTGTAACAAGAACATGATAATAAACCATGAGGGTGTGGATTTGTGATTTTATTGTGTTTTAGGGTATACTCCACTTTGGGATGCTTTTGTAACAAGAACATGATAATAAACCATGAGGGTGTGGATTTGTGATTTTATTGTGTTTTAGGGTATACTCCACTTTGGGATGCTTTTGTAACAAGAACATGATAATAAACCATGAGGGTGTGGATTATTTACATTTTAAAAAAATAGGGAAAAGGAATGGGATTCCCTAAGACAGGTTTCTGAATGAGTCTACTGGGTGGGAAGAGAGGTTTGCGTGTATGTGGTTTCAGGTTTCCTGTTGACTTGCAGCAGGAATTTCATAGGGGTTTCTCAGGCAAGAAATACTAAGAGGTGGTTTTTCAAGTTTCTTTCTCTGAAATATAGTCTGCAGTACTTGGTGGACATTAGCAGTCTCCATTCCTGATGCTCCGTGCGAGGCGATCTTTAGCCCCCTCCTCACTGGCCTAGAACACCAGTGGTGACGGGAGTGGAAGACACGGCAGTGGAGCCCTTCCTTGGCTCTTTAAGAGCCACCAAAGACCTTGGCGGTGGTGTGGCCCTGACGCTCTGTGGGAGGCGATCTTTAGCCCCCCCTCACTGGCCCCAAACACCAGTCGTGATGGGAGCAGAGGACGCAGTGGTGGAGCCCTCCCTTGGATCTTTAAGAGCCCCCAAAGACCTTGGTGGTGGTGTGGCCCTAACGCTCCACGGGAGGCTATTTTTAGCCCCCCCATACTGGCCCAGAACACCAGTGGTGATGGGAGCAGAGGACGCAGCGGTGGAGCCCTGCCTTGGCTCTTTAAGAGCCCCCAAAGACTTTGGCGGTGGCATGGCCCTGATGCTCCAAGGGAGGCGATCTTTACCCCCTTCCTCACCAGCCCAGAACACTAGTGGTGATGGGAATGGAGGACGCAGCAGCGGAGACCTGCCTTGGCTCTTTAAGAGCCCCCAAAGACCTAGGCGGTGGTGTGGCCCTGATGCTCCACGAGAGGCTATTTTTAGCCCCCCCTTACCGGCCCAGAACACCAGTGGCGACGGGCAGGGAGGACGCGGCGGTGGAGTGCTGCAGCCACAGCGGCAGTGGAACTGGGAGAACGTTGGCGGGTATGAACACTCCCAGAACCATCTCTCCTCCGGCAACACGTGGCGGTGGCAGTGGCAGCATTTTGGGCTGCAGGAGGATTGAGTCAGCCCAATTCCACCACCTGTTTTAGGCAATACTGCCCCCACATTTACTGTGGGACGGGAGTGTAGCTGGATCATTTGTCATTGCCATTATATAATGTAGCCGGGAATGGTCAGGGAAGGTATGGCAGCAACAGCGTGAAGAAATGTTACAAAAGAAGAAGGGATCGATGCTTAATATCTATCCCTCCTTCAGTTCACTTTGTTTCCCAGAATAACTTGGAGAGTGTACCATCCATTCCACAGACCCTTACTCTGCTCCTTTGCAATGCCAGGTCGGTAAAAAACAAAACTCATATCATCCATGACCTCTTATTGGATGAGGCAGCCGACCTGGCATGCTTTACGGAGACCTGGCTGGGAAACGCCAGAGCTGTGATGTGGGCATAGGCCCTCCCGGCTGGGTACTCGGTGAGGGAGCAGATAAGGAAACGTGAGGGGGGGGCAGTGTGGCCTTGGTTCATAGAAATAACCTAACCTTGACCAGGAAGCCTATCTGAAAAACGGCCTACAGCAAGTGTATGTACCTAAGCCTAAGAACTAGGGATAGTTTGGGGATTCTGTTGGTATATAGACTCCCTAACCGAGCTTAACAGACTCCCTGACCGAGCTGACCCAACTGGTCTCTGAGTTGCTGTTGGGGTCACCCAGACTTATAATTTTAGGTGACTTCAACATTCCACTCGAGACCAGTTTGTCAAATCTAACTGGTTGTCCAGGAAAGCTGCCAACACGTGGCTGATAAAGACAGGGCCTCTTCCAAGACAACAACCCAGTGCAAGTGACATACCACTGTGTGTGCAGCAGCAGGCAACCAACAAGTCCAGAGTTCCGAAAGGCAGGTCAGAGAGCAATCCAAGGTCCAGGGTTAACGCGAGCAGATAGTCCAGAGCCGTTCCAAAGGTCACAGGATCTAACCAGTCTAAAGTCAAGCCGAGAGCCAAGAGCTTTCACCGGGGAATCCAAGATAACCCTTGATGGAGAGCTTGGCTTTTCCCAGCTGCTTATCTAGCCTCAGCTCCTCTCTCCCAGGTGTTTCTCTTTAGCTGCGCGTTTCTCAGCTAACCTTCGAGAAAGCCGCAGCCCCTCCCTATCTGTTCTCCTCTGAGCAAAGGTAGGGATTTCAATCTCTTGCTCCTCTGCTTCTTCCTGGCCTGCAACCTCTACTGGGGAAAGGCTTTCTGCTGGAGGAAGGCTAGGCTGCTGAGGAGGAAGGCTAGGCTGTTGCTCAATGGGCTCCACAAAGCTAGGTCCAGGTTCAGCTAGGTCTATGGGGGCTGGGAGCACCAAGCTAGGATCTGGCCCCACATCCTCCCCCTCACAGTCCTCCAAGTCCTCCACCTGGCTGTCCCTGACACTGGTACAGCTTGCAGTTCATGGAAACCATGACGAACATGGGCCTATCCCAACTGGTTGTTGGGCCCACACATTGTGCGGGTCATACTCTCGATTCAGTCTTCAGTATGGAACAGGAATATCCATGGGCAGAACTTATTGCAACCTCCGCATTGTCATGGACAGATCATTTCCTGGTCAAGATGGAACTAAGAGCCACTGTCTGCCCCACCGGGGGTGGCAGACCCATTAGGATGGTCCGCTTTCGAAGGCTAATGGAACCAATTGGTTTCCAGAAAGCCTTAGAGCAGGGGTAGGCAACCTTTCCCCTTTAAGGGCAGAGGGACTTCAGCTCCCAGAATTCCAGGAGCTATTGGCCAACATGGGACTATTGGCCAACATGGCTGAGGTTTCTGGGAGCTGAAGTCCCTCGGCCCTTAAAGGGGAAAGGTTGCCTACCCCTGCCTTAGAGGGTTTAATGGTTGGTAATGCCGGTGATTCTGTCGAAGCCATGGTCAATACCCAGAACACCGATCTTACCAAGGCTATCAACACAATCGCTCCCAAGCGTCCTTTCCAGCCCGCTCCTAATCGTAAGCCCTGGTATACAGAGGAGCTTAGGAGGATGAAGCGAGCTGGACAACGAATAGAGCGTGAATGGCTGAAGATTTGGCTCTTATCCGACAGAACTCGCCATAGGAAACATCTTGATTCCTATCGAGAGGCATTGCGTGCAGCGCAGAGATTTTTCTCCTCTGCACGCATTGCGTCTGCAGAGTCCTATCCAGCAAAGTTGTTTAGGGTGGTGGGGGAACTGACACAGGTAGCACCTGTGCAGAACCCTCTACTTAACCCTACAGCGGCCTGCTGTGATGCTTTTAACACCTACTTTGCAGATAAAATCTCTCAAATAAGAACCGACCTGGACACCAGTGTTCTGACCGAATCCATAGGTGAAGTATCCAGCAACCCCATTGATGGCATTTTACTGGATCAGCCTCAATCTGTGAGTACTGATGACGTGGACAAGCTCCTTGATAGAGTGAGGAAGACAACCTGACCTCTCGATCCTTGTCCATCTTGGCTGGTCGTCCGGGGGGGGGCACGTTGAGGGTATTCCTTCGGGACACTATCAACATGTCATTCAGGGAAGGCTTTGTTCCATCCTGTTCAAAGGAGGCAGCGGTCAAACCCCTCCTGAAAAAGCCTTCCCTGGATCCCCTGGACAGGAATATCTATAGACCGGTCTCCTTGCTGCCCTTCTTAAGCAAGGTGATCAAGAGGGCAGTGGCTCTTCAACTCCAAGCTATCTTGGATGAAACCAATTATCTCGATCCATTTCAAACCGGCTTTAGGACAGGATATGGAGTTGAGACTGCTATGGTTGCACTGGCCGATGACCTCCGCTTGGGTATCGACAGGAGTAGTGTGACCCTGCTGGTGGTCTTGGACCTCTCAGTGGCCTTTGACACAATAGACCACTCCATCCTCTTGGATCTCCTGAGAGAGTTAGGAATTCGAGGCACTGCTTTGCAGTGGTTCCATTCCTTCCTCTCGGGAAGATCCCAGAGGGTGAGGCTCGGAGACAGCTGCTCTTCTAGAATAGAGCTAAATTGTGGCGTCCCTCAAGGTGCCATCCTGTCCCCAATGCTATTTAATATCTATATGAAGCCGCTGGGAGAGATCATTCGGAGGCATGGAGCACAGTGTCTTCAGTATGCTGATGACACCCAGATATATCTCTCCATGACCCGATCGTCTGCCCAGACCACAGATGGCATCTGTCCTCTCAATGATTGTCTTAAGGCAGTAATGGATTGGATGAGGAAAAACAGATTGAGACTGAATCCAGACAAAATGGAGGTACTAACAGTTACGGGCCGGAAACCAGGCTTGGGAATACAACTCCCAGTCCTGGATGGAGTCACACTCTCCTCCAAGGACTGTGTTCGCACTCTGGGGTTACTTCTAGATTCATCACTTCACATGACTAATCAGGTGAATGCGATGGTCAGGAGTGCCTGTTATCAGCTTCGGCTGATATGCCAGCTGCACCCTTTCCTGGAGATTAGGGACATTGAAACTGTAGTACACGCCCTAGTAACCTCACGTTTGGATTTCTGTAACGCGCTCTACATGGGGCTACCCTTGTGACTAACCTGGAAACTTCAATTGGTTCAAAATATGGCAGCCAGGTTACTCACTGGTACATCTAGGAGAGAACACATTACACCAGTGCTGAGATCTCTCCACTGGCTGCCAATTAGTTTCCGGGCACAGTACAAGGTGTTGGTTTTGACCTTTAAAGCCCTACATGGCTTGGGTCCAATTTATCGCAGGGACCGCCTCTTCCCATATGATCCCCCCCCCCCCCCCCCGTGCACTTCGGTCCTCTGGGAGGAATCTGCTACAGCCTATGAAAACTAGGCTGTCGCAGACCTCCCAGAGGGCCTTTTCTGTCGCCGCTCCAAGATTATGGAATGGCTTGCCGGATGAGATCCGCCTTATTACCACTCTTGATCGCTTTAAAAAAGCAGTAAAGATGGATCTCTTCCAGCACGCCTTCCCAGAATAATCTCCCCACTCCCCCCAAAATGGTCTGGTTCTGTTAACCCGCTCCCCTAGCTGCTACTGTTTGTTTTATGATTTATTATTTGATGTTTTTTTTTTTTATTTTGCTGTTCTTAATACTATCTTAATTTATTTTTAAGGGGTGGGAGGATTAGGGTGAGTAACTTGATCAATGTGTTTAACTCTTATATTGTTTTAACTTGTTGTACGCCACCCTGGTTGCTTAGCAGAGGGGCGAGTTAGAAATAAATATTATTATTATTATTATTATTATTATTATTATTATTATTATTATTATTATTATTATCCGAGTACTAACCAAAGCTGACCCTGTTTAGCTTCCTAGATCAGATGGGATCCAATGCTTTTAGGGTATTTCTGTTGATTTTATGGTGATTCATGAGTAGCAGAGTTCAGTTTTCTGAAATGCCTGGCTGCTGTTCCACAGCCATTTACCTCACCACCCAGGAATGTAGCAACTCCATGCATTGTCCCAGGCTTGAAGTTGTAAAACAAAAGAAACAAAATAAAACTATATACATCCACCTTTACAGGTAGAAAACATGAACACTGGAACACAACTGTTGTTGTAAGTTAGAACAAAGAACTTTTAGCTCAACCCTCAACTCCACCTTCTGGATGGTAACATGCGTAGTCATTGGATGAACATCTTTAGCCCAACCTTCATGCTGTGTGTCATAAATCATGTGATTCTAGTTCCCATGGAACAAGATGGGCTCATTGTTTACTTTTCAGCTTCCTGTGTTCTCAGGCTCACTGTGACTTTGTTGTGGTCTGTGTAAGTATGTTTACAAAAAACTGCACCTACAAGCTAAAGACTCTTTCCCATTTAACCATTTAAAAACAGATATTATCGCACACCTCCATGCCCAACAAAGAGGCATCACATACCTGGTATGGACTTTCCCATTCTTTCCGAAGTTCAGTACTGAAGAAGAGTGCTGCGGGTATCATGAAGTTTGGATTGGGTACACGGTACCTCCAAGCTGGGCACATATGCATGCAATAACATCTGTTTTTAAATGGTTTAAGCCCATGCCCAGCTTGTGCCCAGCTTGGGAGAAAAAAATGTGTGATAAGAGTAACAGAGAGTGAGAAAAAACTTTTAAAAAGTATGACAACTTTTTTTTCTTGTGGAATTATGGGATCTATTTTTTTTTAAGATCTTTAATTGCCTTAGATTTATGACTTCCATAAAATGAGCATTAAATAGAAGTGTTTGCTGATATTAAGTTCTTAACAATTGATACTTAAGAAAAGAAATAACAGTTGCTAAATAGTTACAGAATCCTATAATTTGGAAAGCATCTTCAGTCCATCACTGGCAGACTGAAAGAGCTCTTTCTTGAGAGTTTACAATAGTTAATACATTTGAAAATAATATAAATAATTTAACCAGTTCATCATTATTTTTCCCAATTCATGTAAATAATCTTCAGCCCATATAAAAAGTGCTCTCTTTGATAATGCTCATTGTTAGATACAATATGTGTCACTTTTACTGGCAAAGGATAAATAATTCAAAGATGTTCTTACACTTGTGGTGCTGTTTTAATGTGTCAACCAAGATGTAACTTTGTTTCTATGGTATACATGCAACAAAGCAGGGGAACATGAAATGTTTGGCATGCTTGGTTAAAATTACTCTTCTGAAGCTGGAAAAGGAGAGAGAATACAAAAGGAAGATACTTGCAACAATAAATGGGCATTTATGAAAGAGATGTACAAAACATAAACATACATTGATTTCTGAAAATACCAACTTTCTGTATGTATGTATTATAACAAAGCAGTCTTTCTGGAGCATGTGTTCACATCATAATATATGATAACTGGGCAACAAGAATAATTTATAAATGGAATCAACTTGGCTTGAACTTTACTTCAGGTAATAAAGTTCTGAGTTACTCTAGTGTATAGTGTCCATAAACTGGTCAAATGCGCCTATGACATGCGCCATGATAAATTTCCCCTTTCACTTCCAGATGAACAAGATATTAGTTTAACATGTTATTTACTAATAATAATAATAATAAAATTTACTTCTATCCCACTCCTCTACCAAAGCAATTGGGGTGGCTTATAACAATAAAATCTCACAATAAACCCTTCCAAACCCAAACCCACCCTCCCCTTAAAACAGTATTAAACATCATAAAATTAAAAGAAATTAACAACAGTAAACAATTATAGTAATTTACATCAGTAAATATTAAGACCAGTTTAATAGGCAGCCCACAAGCACTAAATATATAAAAATTATATTATTATTGTTGTTGTTGTTGTTAAATAGCGTGACGAGATGTGGCAGCAGGTGGGGGGAGATTTACTTTCCCCTTGACGAGGAATTAATCAGGAAAGGCCTGCCAGAAGAGATTCATCTTGGCAGCCTTTTTATAGCTGTCTAGGTTGGTAATTTGACAGATCTCACCCGGCAGGCCATTCCATAATCTGGGAGCGGTTTTCGAAAAAGCCCTCTGGGAGGTTGTCGACAGTCTAGTCCTAACAGGTTGAAGCAAATTCCTCCCAGAGGACCATAGTGTGCTGGTAAGATTATAAGGAAGGAGATGGTCCCGAAGATAGGGTGGACCCAAGCCGTGTAGGGCTTTAAAGGTGATAACCAACACCTTGTATTGGGCCTGGAAACTGATCAAAAGCCAGTGGAGTCTTTTCAAGACCAGTGTAATATGGTCTCTTCTAGATGTACCAGAGACAAACCTGGCTGCCATATTCTGAACTAATTGAAGTTTCCGGACCAAGCACGAGGGTAGCCCCATGTAGAGCATGTTACAGAAGTCTAGACTTGAGGTTACCAGAGCATGTACCACAGTTTCAAGGTCCCTTACTTCCAGGAAAGGGCGCAACTGGTGTATCAGCCAAAGCTGATAACAGGCACTCCTGACCGTCGCATTCACCTGATTAATCATGTGAAGCAACGAGTCAAGGAGCACCCCCAAACTGCAAACACAGTCCTTTGTGGTAAGTGTGATCCTGTTCAGGACTGGAAGATGTATCCCAATACCTGGTTTCGGGGCCGCCACTGTGAGTACCTCCATTTTCTCTGAATTCAGCTTCAATCTGTTTTTCCTCATCCAGTCCATTACCACCCTAAGACAGTCATTAAGAGGAGAGGCGCCATCCAAAGTCGAGGCTGACAACCGGGATATGGAGAACTATATCTGGGTGTCATCAGCGTACTGTAATAGTAATAGTAAGAATTGAATAAGAATATGATTGTTGGTACATTTTTAATATAACTATTTCCTAGTTGGAAAAGCTGAAACAAAAACTTGGGATGTTCTTTACTGAAAAATGAATCAAATTAAATTCTCACCCATTCCTAGAAGATGTTGCTGTTGTTGTTTTTGTTGTTGTTGTTGTGCCTTTAAGACATTTCCAATTTATGGTGACCCTAAGGTGAATTATCACAGGGTTTTCTAGGGCTGTGTGACTCACCCAAGATAACCTAGTGCAGCGGTAATCAACCTGTGGGTCGCGACCCCAGCAGGGGTCAAATGACCAAATCACAGGGGTCGCCTAAAGCCATCGGACAATACAGACAGACACTGCCCCAGGGCTCCAGCTTGCAGCGATCCTCTGGCCATAGCTGGAAATCTCAGCCCCTCCTGGCACCCTTTGGGCACCAAAGTCCCTGCGCTTAGAAAGCAAACACACATCCCAAGTGGACAGGCGGACACTCAACCGGTGCGGTACACTCCCTCCCAGCCAGGCTGCAATGGGAGGAAAGCGTGTTGAATCCCCCCTCCCTATCAGTCCGCACTGCAGAACGGGTGCAGGAAGAGCCTGCTTTAACTGCCACGTGCCTGGGATTTGTAGTTTGCCGGAGCTCGCTGACAGAGAAGGCTAGGTACCCCTCACAACAGCAAATCCCAGCATCCCATAGCATGGAGCCTCAGCAGTTAAAGCGGGGTCCCACTGCCTCCATTCCCCGGTGCAGATGCAGCCTGGCATATGGCTTTGACTCCCATATCTCTGCAGTGCGGAGGCCATGAAGCTCACTGAGTGACCTTGAGCAAGTCACACTCTCTCAGCCTCAGGGGAGAAGGCAAGGGCAAGCCTCCTCTGAACAAATCTGGCCAAGGAACCCCAGGAGAGGCTCCCCTGGGTCTCCCTCAGTCAGAAACGACGGGAAGGCCCATGACCCTCAGGCCGATGGGGGCCCGGAAAATGTAGGACCTTCCTTCCAAAAACCGAAGAAAAAGTTCAAAACACTCCTCAAAATACAAGTCCATGCTTCTGAGTCCAGCTAAAAAAATGGAGGACAGGACCAAAGGAAGGCAAGGAACGCACGTACAGATACAAATGCCTGCTCCAGCCCTGCTTCAAATGGAGGACCTTCCCGAAAAGGGCTGGAGGTGACCAAATTCAAAAAAATAAAGAAAGAAAGACCCCAAACACATGTCCAGAGGGAGACTGGAAATCCAAATAGAGGACCTTCCTGGCCTCGAGGCAGGCGGGGCCCAAAGGGACGCTCTCCGCGCTTCTTTGCCCTGCTCCAAAGGGCGAAGGGAGGCTGGGATGGAGGACAGGTCCTGGGAAAGGAGGATGCACCTGGTGCGGCGGTAGAGCTCAAGCTTCCCCTCCCTCCTGGGGTCTCTTCCCCTCTGGTCCTCCTCATCTACCTGTCCTTGCCTCTTTCTTTCTTTCTTTCTTTCTTTCTTTCTTTCTTTCTTTCTTTCTCTCTCTCTCTCTCTCTGAGGTCCTCCCCTCCGGATCTGGGGGTTGCTGGAGCCGGGAAGCAGCTGTTTGCATGCAGCTGGGTGCGGAGGTCCCAGAGCCCCAGCCAGCCAGCCTCCACAGAGGAGGAGGAGGGAGACACGGTCCCACGTGGGCCCCACGGGGAAGCCTCACCTTCTCCTTCTTCTCCTTCTCCTTCTCCCTCCACCATCATCCCGGGAGGGAGCCGCAAGGAAGAGAGAGCGGCCAGTCCGGCATGGAGGGCACCCAGACAGCCAGGATCCAGTCGCTTCCCTCCAAGCCACTGGATCCCCAGCCCATCCTTGAGGAATCCATCAGGACAAATCGACCTCCCAAGGCAGAGAGGGCTTGTCAGTCCGGAGTCCATCCACACTGCAGAAATAATCCGAGTTGACACCGCTTTTCTTCTTGTTTGCCCCCACTGCCATGGTTTGGTGGCTTGTTGTGGCACCAGAGCCTTTGATTTGATTCCACTTTTCCTTCCACTCTATGAAATCCTGGGCTTTGCAGTTTATAATAAATAATAAATAATAAAACTTTATTTGTACCTCACCTTTAGCCAGGGCTGTCAAGGCGGCTTACAAGTTAAAAAGAGTACACCCATACAAATCAGCAACAAATACCCCCCCCCCTTAAAAATATATTAAATTGTTAAACAGTTTAGGGAGGATCACCTCGACTTCTCCTCCAGAGAGCTCTAGTGACACTGGTGGCCAGTACCACAAACACAATGTAGCAGCTGTTGAAGTGTCATATTTGGTGGCACTCAGAATCGCCAGAGCTGTGAAACCTCACACCATTGCTGAGGATTTACTGTTGCCAGCTGCAAAAGACATAGTTCGAGTGATAATTGGAAATGAATATGTTCAGAAATTGAATGCAATTTCCTTATCTAACAACACTGTCCGCAGAAGAATAGAGGACATGTCTGCCGATATTCTTGATCAGGTGATCCAGGAAATTAAATCTGCACCACTACCAATATTCAGTATCCAGCTTGATGAATCTACAGACGTGGCAAACTGTGCACTATTATTGGTTTACGCGAGGTATATTAATTATGGCGACTTTAAAGATGAGTTTCTTTTTTGCAAACTGCTTGAAACAACAACTGCACATGATGTTTTTGACGCAGTTGGTTCTTTTATAAAAGCGCATAACATCTCCTGGGAAAAGGTTTGCGGTGTTTGCACAGATGGTGTTCCTGCTATGCTAGGATGTCGCTCAGGATTTCAACGTTTGGTACAAAATGAATCGCCAAAAGCAATCGGAACACACTGTATGATACATCGCCAAATATTAGTGACTAAGACACTGCCACAAGATTTACAAGAAGTAATGAAAAGCGTCATAACATGTGTCAATTTTGTTAAGTCGAGCACCTTAAACAGTCGGCTGTTTTGGCAACTGTGCAATGAGCTAGATGCGCCAAACAATGCACTGTTATTTCACACTGAAGTCAGATGATTGTCAAGAGGAAAAGTTTTAAAATGTGTCTTTGAGCTTCGTGATGAACTGAAAACATTTTTTAATCAGAAAGCAAGACCGCAATTAGAAGCACTTTTTAGTGATAAAACTGAGCTGCAGAAAATAGCTTACTTGGTGGACATCTTTGTCATCTTGAATGACTTAAATTTATCACTGCAAGGACCGAATGCAACATGCCTCGATTTGTCCGAAAAAATTAGATCATTCCAAATGAAACTTCAGCTTTGGAAAAATAAATTGGATAAAAATAAAATTTACATGTTTCCTACATTATCTGCCTTCTTTGAGGAACATGACATTGAGCCAGACCAAAAAATTATGATGATAACTTCTGTGAAAGAACATCTGCACATGCTTGCAGACGAAATTTCATCATACTTTCCTAATCTACCTGACACCCCATTTGCACTTGCCAGAAGTCCATCCACAGTGAAAGTTGAAGATGTTCCGGAGACAGCGCAAGAAGACTTCATTGACCTAATTAACAGTGATGCAGCGAGAACAGATTTTTCTACGATGCCACTGACAAAATTCTGGATTAAGTGTTTACAGTTATATCCTATTCTGTCTGAGACTGTGCTGCGCCTTCTTCTTCCTTTTCCAACAACATATCTTTGCGAAACAGGGTTTTCCAGCTTGCTGGTAATCAAGTCTAAATACCGAAGTAGACTTGTTGTGGAAAATGATCTTCGCTGTGCCCTTGCAAAGACTGCCCCAAGAATTTCTGAATTGGTAAGCAAGAAGCAACCACAACCATCTCACTGAATTTGGCAGCATACTGTTGCAAAATATTGCACTGTTGTTTACTGTTATATTACTGTTATATTTAAACCCATGCTATGTCATGGTGAAATGTTATTTATTTGGAATTGTTGTTATGTTTAAACCCATGCTATGCCGTGGTGAAATGTTATTTATTGGAATTAGTAATAAATATTTCTCAACATATAATTAAATATTGTTTTTGTGATTAATCACTATGTTTAAATTATGTTTGATTTGTAGCAATGAGAATACATAATGCATATCAGGTATTTACATTCCGAATCATAACTGTAGCAAAATTACAGTTTTGAAGTAGCCACCAAATATATATTTTTATTTTTATTTTGGTTTGGGGTCACCACAACATGAGGAACTGTATTGCGGGGTCACGGCATTAGAAAGGTTGAGAACCACTGACCTAGTGGGTTTCCATCGCTAGCATGGAATCAAACCCTGATCTCCAGAGTTGTAGTTCAATGCTCAAACCACTACACTATGCTGACTCATATTGCTCAGACCCAAATCATTGAGGGGGGGACTGTTAGTGGTCTAACACCTAAGCCGTGTTATTTTTTTACTTCGAGATCAGAATTCATAATCACAATGCTGTCTTATGTCCTTAGGATAAGCAATGGGTCGATGAAACTTCAATTATCTTCCTGCAAAGTTGTCTCTTTCAAACAATTTCCCTTAAATCTCAGAACATGAAGCTTCTTTGTTTGCCTAGAATGACACTAGCCTAAAGTGAATTACAACTTTCAGAGACAGCACAGGTTAGTGATTGTTTATATTTCTACTCAAGTTCTCAAGGGCTGCAAAAACTCTAGACTAGGGAAACATTCTGTTTTCTTTTTATATATGATTGTGCATTAAAATAGTTCACATGATGTGGTCTTAGCTCAGAATCTTTCATTAGCTTCCTCTACACAATATCATGGAAACACTAAAACTAGGGTTTGGTGATAGAATTTTTGAACCTGTCAACCTTTAAAAAATAATTTCAGAGTGTTTGAGGAAAACACAGCATGATCCATAGTGAATGGTTTTCAAAGTCCATGAAATTCTTTAAATAGCTCAGAGACCTCCTACTGTTCATGTTTTATTTGTGAACAGCGAGATAGACTTTGTTCATTTCAACCCACTTGTCGTTGTTATTTGAGTTGGCAAAAACATATAACGGACAAAAACTAATAGCAATCCTGAGTAGCATACATGGAGATATGGCTTTAAAAAGTCAGCATGCAGTCTGATAGTCATTAATGACTCCTAAATATCTAAGCATTTATAATGGCAGCAGAATGTATAAGCCCACAAAATATCAGTTGGATATATCTTCCAGATTTAATATTCAAGTTTTACTAATAGAGACACCAACTGTTGTGACATAACACAGTATTTCCCCACATTTTACATGCTGATATCATCCTCACATCAGTTACTTTATATATGACCCTGCATTTGCAAGACATGTGAATATGAAGATCATTTGATTCTTCTGACTTGATCTTTGCCTAGTCCCATCAATTAAAAATGGATCATTAGGCAATGAATGCTTACCATTTGCAGTGGGTTGAAGAGGATTGGCTTCTGTATCAATAGGCAGGATTTTTAATAGTCCTGAAGCTAAAACTTCATCATTGGATCATAATGAAAACAGGGTTCTGAGGGCTGTTTCACACATGACACAACAATAAATTCAAGATTTGTCACAGCATTTTTACTTTCTGAGGAGCTTCAGCCAATGACTAGTGTAAGTTTTTTAAACAAACAAACACCTACATGATTCCAAACAACCATTTGTCTCATTCAGACACACATCTTCATTAATTTTGCATTATCCCCACGCTACCTACAAATGACTCACTATCCTCAGGAACATCATTTCCAGTCACCATTTTGAGAGACACTATGGAGGAAATTTGAGGAATTGGGCTTGGTGGTATGAAGTCAGGGGGTTCTGGGGAATTGGCTCCTGGCCTCATTTCAAACTGTTGATTTGTGTATGTGCTCACATGCATAAAAAGAGAGAGTTGTCTTAGGATTTGGGCAGTAATGGGCTGGATGAGGAAAAACAGATTGAAGCTGAATCCAGATAAGATGGAGGTGCTCACGGTAGCAGCCTCGAAACCAAGAATTGGGCTGCAACCTCCAATCCTGGATGGGGTCACACTCTCCTCCAGTGACTGTGTTCACAGCTTGTGGGTACTCCTTGACTCGTCACTCCTGATGGTGAATCAGGTGAATGCGACAGTCAGGAGCGCCTGTTATCAGCTTCAGCCAATACACCAGCTGCACCCTTTTCTGGAAGTAAGGGATCTCGAGACTGTTGTACACGCACTGCTAACCTCACGTCTGGATTTCTGTAATGCACTTACATGGGGCTACCCTTGTGCTTGACCTGGAAATTACAATTAGTACAGAATATGACAGCCAGGGTAGTGTCTGGAACATCTAGGAGGGACCATATTACTCTGGTTTTAAGGTCCCTCCACTGGCTGCCAATAAGTTTCTGGGCCCGGTACAAGGTGTTGGATATCACCTTTAAAACCCTAAATGGCTTGAGTTCAAGCTATCTCAGGGACCGTCTCCTCCTGTACAATCCTCCCCATGAACTCTGGTCCTCTGGGAGGAATTTGCTGCAGCCTCAAAGAACTAGGCTTTCAGCTACCTCCCAGAGGGCTTTTTCTGTTGTCGCCCCCAGACTGTGGAACAACCTGCCAGATGAGATCCGTCAATTGACATCTTTAGACAGCTTTAAAAAGGCTGTCAAGAAGGATCTCTTCTGGCAGGCCTTTCTAGAATAAATAATCCCAGCCTCAGGAACCCCCCCTCAGAGAATTTCCCAAGCCCCCCCCTCGAAGATCTAATGAGAACTACCACTGCCGTTGTGCATTGTTGTATATTTATTGAGGTGTTTTAATTGCTGATTTTTAACTTGTAATTGGTTTAATAATTTTTTAAGGGGGGGGAGGGAATTAGATTTTGTTGTACTTTATATTGTATTTTTATTGCTCTTAGCCGCCCTGATTGATCTCAAAGGGGTGGGATATAAATAAAATTTATTATTATTATTATTATTATTATTATTATTATTATTATTATTATTATTATTTGTAGTTTGGTAAATTACCAGGATTCTCTGACAGGGAATGCTAAATATCTCAGAAAACTACACATCTTAGAATTCCATAGCATTGAGCCATGGAGGTTAAAGTGATGTTAAACTGCTTTATTTGTGCAGTGTGGTAGCAGCTTGACTCTTCTTGCTTCTCACTTCAGTAGGGTAGTGGGGGGAAATCACCCTAACATGGCTTGTGTGATTTTCTTGTATGGTTGTCCAACAGTCAAATGCTAATCCCTGAAGAAAAAACCATGTATTTTCCAAGGAAACAGAGTTTCAGAATTAGGTGATCATTGGCAAAGTTTAGTAATTGAACAGCTGTACATACAATAACTTGGGTCCTAAGTTGTATGTTTTTCTTGCATAGATTGTCCTTTCCACCAAGTTCCATTGGTTGCCCCAATACGTTATTCCAATTTTCTCCCAGTCTCCATAGATTTACTGGGAAAATGGAGACAGTTAAGTCCTGTTATGTGGACATGAACTGTGTGCTAATGGTGGAAGGCTAAGTTAAGAACCAAGACCAAGTAGTGTAGTGCTTTATTTTTCCTTTCAGGCTTTCTAGTGCCCAGATTTTCATCTCACTAGTTTAAAATATTCTGATCACTTCTATTTTTTATTCCTTTCACTGCCTGCCATTTTTAAGACCAATAATTTTATGCCACCAGTTTTATGAATATTCTTTAGAGGTGCTTAAAACCTGAAATTGTTATTTCATGATTACAAGTATCAAATATTCACCAACATTTATCTCATTTATCATTTATAGTGTATTTCCTTGGGAATAGGTCCAAAACTATCCCCGGCCTTCTTGATTGCTCAGCAAATTTGGAAGGAAATAACTCTATTTTACCTCCCCAAATAACTTTTGCTATTCATTTCATAAGTCAGTGCAAGGGTAATTGAAGTCTTTATGATTAATGACCTGTCTTTCCCAAGTCTCTCCTATGCATATAAACATTTCCCTGACTGCTTGCTGTCATACTGTTCTGCATGCTTTCTTTATGAAAATGTCCATATCTTATTTGTCACTTATTTCCATGCAAACATCCAAATTTATTACCATCTGACATAGTCCAGTGGTGTACAGAGAGATTATACATTTCTTTTTATTTGGAAACCTAGGCCCTAAGCAGACGACTAATAAAGTCGTCTTCCGGGCAGGGAAGAGGAGGGGCAGCCGCACGAGCGGCGCCCCTTCCTCTCCCCGAGGTCGCCCCCAGATGCGCCGGCCGTCCGCACGACCGGCGCATTGGGGATGACCTCACGGCGCAGCGCCCACATGCGCTGCGCCGTTTGAGTCAGAGAAAGTGCGCCCGCCGCTTTTGCGGCGCACTTTCTCTGACATCTAAAAGGAGCGCCAATTTGGTGCTCCTTTTAGAGTCGCCGGCGGTGCGCCTGGATGCGGAGGCTGCAGCCCCGCGGCGCTCCGTTCGGCGGCGGCTCCGGGGCCTCCGTCTGCTGAGGCCCCTATTCTCTTTTTCTAATGGAACCTGCAGCTCAGTTTTTGGCTTTTTAAGAAGAAAAAAAGCAAATTGAAACTGTTTCTCACTGTAACTCTGTTTCTTTGCCTAAAATGCTTGTACTAAAGGGGAAAGAGGTTGTGACTGCCACCTCCAGTCTTCCACAGTTTAACATGAGCTTTCTAAGGGCCTCGGCAGACAGCTTATTGAGCCGTCTTGGAGGCCCGGAAGAGGAGGAGCCACCGCACGAGCGGCGCTCCTTCCTCTTCCTGAGCTCGCCCTGGGAGCTGCCGGCCCTCTGCACGGCTGGCGCTTCTGGGGCAACCTCCCGCCGCAGCGACCGGACGCGCTGCGGTGGAAGAGTCAGGGAAAGTGCGCCCGCCTCTTTTAGGGTGCACTTTCCCTGACATCTAAAAGGAGCGCCAATTTGGAGCTTTTTTTAGGGACGCCGCAGGAGCGCCGCGGTGCAGAGGCTCTGCTCCGCCAGCGCTCCGTCCGGCGGCGTCCCGGAAGCAGTCGTCTGCTTCCCCCCTTAGTTCTCTCTCCTAAGGACTTTTCAAACTGATAATCTCACACACACACACACACACACACACAGAGGAAAGAGAATGCAAAATAATAAATGGAATTAAAGCGATACAGCTTTATTTATCTTCCATAGGCCTGCAATAATCAACAAATACATCCATCTTTTCAAAATGTGTCTAGATATTAGGAATGGAAAGAATATTTGGAAATATTCAGAAATGGTAAAAGAAAACCATGTTTCTCAAGTGTTCTCAACATGTTGCTCAAGTTATTTATGCAGTGTTGGAAAACTCTAGTGAGGAGAATCCAGGATTGTGGGGGGAAGCAGACGGCTAAAAGGGCCATTTTGGGGGCAAGGAAGGGGAGGGGCAGCCGCACAGTGGGCGCCCCAACCCCTTCTTGAAGGCATCGTCGGAGCGCCGGCCCCTCCGCATGGCTGGGGCTCCGACTATGTCTTCTCGCTGCAGCGTTCGCACACGCTGCGGTGGAAGAGTCACCGAAGGTGCGCCACCAGCCTTTTATGGCACACCTTTGGCGACTTGTGGAAGGAGCGCTATTTTAGCGCTCCTTCCAGGGGCAGCGAAGCTGCGCCGCAGGGCCGAGGTGTGGGGATACCTCGGCCCCGCGGCACAGCTTCCCAGGGTGGCCCACAGCCGCCCGTCTGCTTCCCCCCTGTATCTTCTTAGTTCAGTACTTATTCTGCACAAAATTTGCACATTTTGTGTGTGTATATGTATTCAGAAAAAGAAGGTTCTGAAACATTTATTTAAAAAATCTACAGAAAATTTAAGAGCATCTGAAAACAAATGGGAAACAGAGGATTAGTCAGGACTCTCTTTGTCAAATAGGGATAGTTAGAGGATATGGTTGCAGCCTATCCATCTTCAATGTCAACCTCTTCTGCTGTTGATCTATTCACCAATCACCCTCAAAGACTGGGCTAGTCAGGAGTAACAAGGCCAGAAATTTCAAAGTATTATTGCTGCCTTCTTTCCTGCCATGCCAGAAACCTCATGAAATCAGAAACCACTGGGAGTGGGGGAGAAGAGAAAGAATTGCTTTCATTTCCAGGGAAAGGTAGCAGATGGCTCCAGGGTAGTCCTTTAGGTCTGTTCTGTGGAGCCATTTTGATGGGTCCTGGAAAGTCAAGATAGGAGTTGATTTTTAAACCCTCTCCCTAAAGGAAGTGAGAAGGAAGAGTTATTCCCACTTGCTGCCTTTTCCCAGTGACACAATTGGTACCTTATGTTCAAGTTTAAGCAACAGAGTTGAACAATGCTAGTTAAAAAGAGAGAGGGAATCATATTGAGAACTGCTTTGGAATTGAGTTGCTGGCCCTGCTAAAATGAAATAGCAAAGGTAGGAGTTCCAGGATTGGGAAGGAGTTAGGGTTTGCTGATTAATTCCCTCGGTAAAGCTATGCACAAATCACCTCACTTTGGTGTCTCAGCAGTCACTCCCCTTATGAAACCTACATGTGAGCAAGACCTATTGAATCCAATGGGACTGATTCCTGAATAGCATCAGTTGGATCATGCTGTTTCAGTCATCTGGGTTTTTGCTTTATGCAGAGGACTGTTAGGAGAATCAGGGGCAAATTACTAGCAAGAGATGTTAATGATATGTTCAGGTGGTTCTTATGAAATCAAGTATCCCTTTATTAAAGGCAAGTTCAGTGTGTGGCTGATTTGCCTTGAAGAAAAAGACAAGTACTGCAACAATCTTTGCTAGATTACTCTAATCTGGAAGCCCTGTCCCCTAATTTCAGATGTGTGAAGGAAAATTGTCCTAAATTAATTGTAAATCAAATATTTTGCACATGCTCAGTGCATCTGTGTTGCTTCATATATTCTACTACTATGCTGTGACTTCTCTTCAGTCCTGTAATCATTTTGTATTTAGTAAAAAGTATGAAATTTGATGGAAATGTTATCTCTGTGGATGAATGATAACCTATAGTCCTGTCTTTGTGAAACTATGGGCCTTTGCAGACTGCCAGAAATAGTGCAAATTGAGTCCACTTTAAGGGTTAGGGTTAGTGCTAGGGAATCATGGGAATTGGTTTTTTTCTGAGACATTGAGCCTTCTCTGTCAGAGAGCTCTGGTGCTACAATAAAATATAGTTCCCATGATTCCCTAACCCTAACCCTAACCCTTAAAGTGGACTCAATTTTCACTATTTCTAGCAGTCTGCAAAGGCCCTAAATTTCTTATTTTACTAGTTTGGTATTTAATAATTTAGTCTCCCCAGAACTAAAGACTGTGTAAGGGAGTGGGGAACTGAAATCACACACATAGGTATGCATGCACTTTTACAGAAGTAGTTGTTGGAGATTATCGCATTACAAAAAAGGCAATTTATTCCTGATGGGATACAGTCATGTTTTGGATTATTAGCGGGTATTGCATGTAAATCGCTGTTGCTGCCACCGGGTGACTTCAACCTGGCTGCAGTCGCCTGGTGAAAGCAATGGTGATTTACATGCAATAATACCCACTAATAATCTAAAACACAACTGTATCCTGTCAGGGATAAATTGCCTTTTTTGTAATGCAATAATCTCCATAGTTTCACACACACATCAATGCAATCAAAACCAGCTCTCCTTGTGTACTGAGATCTTGTAGCCAAGTAGATTAACTTCAATTCCCTAGTTGCCTTAGAAACAAGAAAGCAGTGCTTTGTCCCCTGCACAGCTATATTATTTTAAAAAAAGGAGCTATGGAGACAATGGGTAGAGTCTTTCCATTGATACCTTATAAGTAGTGGGGACAAGGTACACAGATACTTGTTTAGAATAACTTCTAGATTCACCTTCTCCCATCTTCAGATTATATAATAGATACAAGAACACACCACTTAGTTACATCAGAATAATGTTACAAGCAGCTTATAACTGAGGATTTAAAAATTATAAAGATAAACATGCATGTTAGTCATTTAGGTTAACATTCAGGGAAGGGCAAATAAACTAACTTCTATTCAATATCATTTTCACATGTGTCAGCTATTTCATCCCATTTCCAAATTGTGTTAATTAAGTTATATTATTTATAATATTATACTAAGATATAAATATTACTTACAATATTAGATATTATATTACCAAATAAAATGTTTTGTGAAAATTTACTTATGAATATACATTTTAAATATATTTTTCTCAAAATATACATATCTAAATTTACTGCCCCCTCAGTTTTTACATAGTTAAGCATGTCTTCTACAAATTATGACTATTTCAACTGGATTTTTATATATTGCAGGGCTGATAACACTTAGAAAGTGAGAGTCAATATAGAACTAGGCTTTGATCCCCACTGCAATTCAGGAAGTATACAATCCACATCACAGTTCACAGTTCACAAGAAACAAATCTATAAATCTTTTGTGAGCTTGTCATGTTGACTGGGGCATTCTGAGAGTTATAGTTTAAAAATATAACTTTCATGAGCACTAGTAAAGTCTTCCTGGGCCATCTTACATGGTACAGTTATAGGACCTTGATATCATTTTAACTGCCCTGGTGGAGCAGTGGTTAAATGTCTGTACTGCAGCCACTCACTCATAAACCATAAGGCTGTGAGTTCAATACTAGCCAGAGCTCAGGTTTGACTCAGGCCTTCATCCTTCCAAGGTCACTAAAATGAGTACACAGCTGTTGGGGGCCAATGAGCTTACAGTTGTAAACCTCTTACACACTGCACAGTGTGGTATGAAGCGGTCTACAAATGAAGCTGCTTTGCTTTGCTTTGCTTTGCTAAATCTTATGGAATCCTGGCATTTATAGTTCAGTGTGGGACTAGATCCCTCTGTCTGGGAATTGCAAACACTCCCTCCCTAACTTGCATTTGAACCAGTGTGGCTCAACAGATTTTTCTGTTTGACTAGAACTCCCAGACACCAGGGCTCAAATTCCTACTCAGCCATGGAAACTCATTGGGTGACCTTGGGAAAATAATATTCTCTCAGCCTTGGAGGAAGCCAATGCCAAATTGTGTCTGAATAAATCATGCCGGGGGGGGGGGGGACTTATGGTAGGGTTGTCATAAGTCAGAGTCAACTTGACGACACACAAAAGCAACAAAATGCTATTCCCAGGATTCCATAGGATGAAACCATGACAGTTAAAGTGGTATCATAGTACTATAATTGTGCAGTGTGAAAGGCCCTGTAGTTACATCACTGCCTTGATTTACAGTGTTAAACTGGTATTTGTCAGGGTCCTCAGCTTGTATAGACATTCTGGATTGTGGCACTGGATTAGTGGGTGTAAAAAATATTTTAAATCTGTGAGACACCTTATGTACTGTTACAATACAAGAATGAGAATAGATAAAATGTAAATTGGAGGCTCTTTCAGTATCATTCACTAATTTCACTCGCTAATCTTTACTTATTCATCTTCTTGTTTCAGCAGAGTGTTCCACCTTTGACTTCCAATTAACCTGAAAGCATAACTTCATATCCACTTTGCTTCAATGCCTGTAAAAGATAGGGAAAATATATTTAAAAGCTTTAGTCCCTTTCCTGTGTCATTAATTCTAACCGCAAACTCTTCCCATGCATTTAAAGTAAATCTATATACCCTTCTGCTTGGTGCTTTTAACCTCATTGCTAGAGATAAATAAATAAATAAATCATTGTCCTATTGCTCATGTCCTTTGGGCACAGCATTCTGCCTATTAAGATGAACTACTCACATATTGCTGAATTAGCTTTATATGTTAGCAAGGCGTTTGTAATTGACCCTGTCCAACATACTGCTAGGGATATGTGCCACCTCAAACCCAAGAGACCTTGCTGTGAAGTTGACTCATATTATTAGGTTGGGTAATGAAACGTAACCACATAATGAACGTAAATAACAACATGTCAGCTCTTTGCCAAAAGGTAAAGGGAATGGAGTGTGTATCTTCTGGAGAGAAAGAAGCTTCCATAAAATTGCCTCAACTGAAGTACCAGTAATCCTGTAAATAAGCTTCATAAACTTTACTGCCAACAGTTGACCTGCTAACATCTCCTGAGAGACAGTACCCAAATATGATGGCATTTGGTGGAGTTTTGTGAGGCACTGAAGGTGCATGTGAAAAGATATAAAGACAATGCAGGTTAGGAAAGGAATTGTCATTTAGGGAAACAGGGAAGCATATAGATTGCAGAGGAAGTGAATGTGTATATGAGGATATGATTTTGAAACCAGCTTTGTGGAGGTTTCCCACAAAAATCTGAATAAAAAAAATAAAATAAATGATGCGTAAAATTAGTGGGGGTAGGAGAGACAAAGCATTTCACATCTTTGAGCTATGCAGTTTGGCCAACTAAGAATTAAGGCTGTTAACTCTGAAAGAATTTTAGTTGAGGGATGACTTTGTAGACTGCTAAACCACAACCTAAAATAAAAGGTGAGAAAGTGCCAGAGTCATGGGCATCACAGTATATATAGTCCCTAGTATTTTACATAAGTCTGACTAGGGATGTTAAATCTCAATTCTCCAAGTCCTGATACATGTTGAGAAAAATGAAGCAGTTTATCGTCCAGTACCTTCAAGATACTCCAGAATCTCACTCCTGCCACGCAATGACAGAAAAATTTACAGCTTCTCTACAAAAGCCATGCAACTTCTCCAGAAACCTACAGTTTTCCAGAAGCTATGCAGCTTCTTGTGAGAACCGTGCAGATTTAAATATCAGGACTGTTTTCAGGTAGCCAAGAGTGTTTTGTGCAAGTTTTTTGTTTGTTTTGTTTGCATAGTAAAGAGCAGTGTTGTACAACAAAAAATATTGTGCAGAATCAGCAGTTTTGTGGTTTTGTTATGCAACATTACAGATTTTGTTGTGCAACATTTTTGTGCAACATTGCTGTATTTTTATGGAGAAATAGAAATGTTGCACAACAGAAATGTTGCACAATTTGCACAATAAAACCACATGTCACTACAACTTCAGTCAGCCCAAGTTTTTTTTCCCTGCTGCATAACATTAGGGTTGGGCAACTTTCAGCCACAACATGGAATGCTTCCCCCTGTTGTTTGTATAGGGTTTTGGTGTTCAATTTAGTTTTTCACTTTCTTCACCTTCACAAGGAAAGTTGTGAAAAACAGTGTAAGTGGGTGAGGGTGTTTTTTTTTCCCCCTTGGGAAGCTCTGAAGCTTTCTGTGTGTAGTAAAAAAAAAGATTGTAAGTGTAAGTTTTGACTGCAAAGCAGTGCAGTTTCCCAAACTATTACCCAGTTCTCAGAAACTCCATGGTTTATGTTGTGCCGGGAACAAACAAACAAAATCTTCCTGTGTAACTTTCTCATGGAGTCAGGAATTCCAAATTCAACTCCAGATACAAAATTGAGGAATTTCTTTTCCATTCTTAAGTCTGACAGGGTCATATATTGCTCATGTCATGCTTCACACACACTGGTGTGTTACCGGTTCTTTTGTTAGCACAGAGAAAACTGAGTCCATGCACAGAAGAAAGCCAGCCAGAAAACAAATGGACAAGATGCTGTGTATCCAGCATCGAACAATCATGTATTTGACTGATGTGCCTTTCAGCCAGACTGTGCTCCTGTAGAGTGGAGTTGGGCCTGCCTTCTCCCTCCCTCCAAGGCCGGATGATGGCAGGTGGCATGGAGGGAGGGCTCTTCTTCTTTAGGTTAGGCCTGATGGAGCTGGGCCTGTGATCTGTATATTGCTAGCTCGATGATGCAGCAGACATACTGCAACAATAATATTAACCTACAACTAAAAGTTTTTTGTATTTACCATTATCAGTTATCTTGTGTTTGTTCAGACATCCTCCAGATACCTATATGCACTGTACTATATAAGTGACTGAACAGTTCATTCTTTCTCCTTTCATCTTTTTTCCTCTTGCAATTGCATAGCTGTCCTCTTTCTGTCCTTTGCTTTATTCTGGGCAATAAATACTCAGAACTTTCTTCATAATCTCCTGTCACACCTTTGCAACTGAAGCTCATTATACTGAAAGCTAAATCCAGCACCCTAATTCAGATGCACTACTCTAGTTGATCTCTCAGGGCAGTATTTGGTGGGAAGGGATTTATCACCTCCTCTTGTCTTAACTTGGCACTCCTTTTTTTTCTCTCTTAAATTCTGACATTCAAGCCTTTGGATGTGATTTTTTTTCCTTTAGTGAACCGCATGGGGAAAAATCTATCAAATAATCTGTGTTAAACTCAGTATAAGAATGAAGAGAAAGTATTCAAGAATCCACAAGGTAAGGGAAAGCAGAATGCAAAACATTTCAGAGAACATGACACATGCTCAGATGGAGCTCTTCTATAATGTGTTTAGAAATAAAACATATGAAATTGTAGCCTAAACCCAGAGTAAAGAAAGGGAAGATAAACCAACATGGCTGTTAGAAGGTTTTGTGGAAAACTAAATATAGGCTTATTGCAGCCTTGACATTTAACTTTCCAGCAGTTCTAAGTCATCAGCTTCCTATTTGGCATTTGAAATAAACTAGAAGGTGGAAGTAAACTTTCTTCAAGAAACCACTTTGTTTTAATGAATCTGCACAGTGCTTTAATGTCTGTATTTTGTGAACTACTGAGAGCCATTTCTCTTCTATGAAGAATTATAATGCACAAATAACAAACTTGCCTATTTGAATATATGGGTTAGAGGCCAACTCCAAATTTGAGACAGACATGAACATACCAGAAGAAATATAGAACTGATTCAAAGTAATGAGGGGTAATGCACAAACAAAAATGGTCTTTCCAAATCCCTTTCTTTCAAACTGTATAAAGCCTGGATACCAGGAGTTGGTGTCTTAGGGTCTGGGGAAGGGGTGCATTGCAATTCCCATCCCACCCTACATGGGGGCCTCACAGTAGCTGTGACTGCCAAAATTGGGTGCTTGCTGCCCAAACTAGCACTACCACTGAAATTTCTGCCACTGCCTTAGGGGTTACAGTATGTTTTGCAACAGCTACAGTGATTCTCTATGATGCTTAAGGGCTGACAGTTGCTTCCTGCATCACAAGACCCTGCAAAATGTTGTCACAGCCCATCTCCTTTCCTTCCAGCCAGAAGAGGGAAGAAGGAAAAAACTTTTTTGCAGTAGTGCCAAATTTTGGGGACACATTTCTGTGGAGGGTGACAAAAAGACAGCTATGGAAGCAACAGGATGTGTGTTGTACCCCCTACTTTAGACCCCATTGAATAGTTTCCTTTTGGAGAAAATATAATGGAGGCTTGGCCAGTGTAACATTTGAAATGACACACATATTTCACAGTTCTCAATATTTCAAACACAATCATGCTTCTTAAGTAGCTGTGCTACCAATAGACTATCTAGATGCATTTCAGTCTGGCTTCTGGTGTGGCTATGGGATGGAGAGAGCTTTCTTCACCTTGGTGGATGACCTATACTAAGAGCTGGATATGGGGAGTGTGTCACTGTAGTTTCTGCTGTACTGTTCAGGGGTTTTCAATACCGTTGCTATGGTATCTTTCAGGATTGCCTCTTTGGAATGGGACATGAAGTCACTATTCTGAAAAAGTCACTATTCTGAAAAAGCCCCCAGTCCTTCCTGGATAGAAGGTGTTACTGCAGAATCCCATTCAGCATCCTGGGCATTAGCTTGTTGATTCTTTCTGGATTGAGTTTTTGTCTTCATGCTGTTTAACATAGGGGCAAAGTAGGTGGGTGGCTTGGAGCAGCCTTCAGCTGTTCCACCCACGATCGAGCCCTGATTGGCCTGGGACCACAGCAACTGGATTGTCTGCTTTTAAAGTAAGCCACCACCACATCCCAAACGGGCCATCAGCAAGGAGCGGCTTTTCACTATTCCTTTTCTCAGAGTGGCTTCCAGTTATGTTGGGAGCATGTATGCCATGACCTGAAGCAGGAAGCTTCAATTTTTGGCCCGTCTGTTTTGGGTCATAGACATGAAACTGATGCGTGAGGTGGTATGGAGTTTTGAGGTCCAGTGTCACCAGTACAATTCTTACACTCAATTCTGTCTTTTTGTCTTTCCTGTTTAATTCCAAAGAGGCTGCCTCAGTGCTAAACCAGTGTTTTCTGTCAGTAGCTGACTGCATGAGGGGAATGAACAGTGAGGTGTGTTGCTGGTCAGTTGAAAGATGGGAGAGAAAATGGAGATTCAGCCAATGCTGGATGGGTCACGCTGACCGTGAAATCTTGGGGTTATAGCTTAGATATACACCTTGACTCAATCCTGAATCAGGATGCCTAGTGGCCAGGAGTGAATCTGCACAGTTAAAATTAATATGTCAGCTACACCTATTCCTGGAGATGGCAGATCTGGTTATAGTGGTCTATAACTTGATCACATCTTGTTTGCATTAGTATAATAATAGTAATGGAGCTACATGGGGCTGCCTTTGCAAAATGTTCAGAAATCTCAGCGGGACCAAGTGCTGCTGCTAGGTTGATGACAGGGGCAGATGATTGGAAATATATAACCTCTTTATTGTAACAGCTTCTCTGGCTTCTCATCCATTTCTGGTTATGAACTAGAAATTTCTATATGAGTTGGCTCCTGATTATCTGAAAGAATGTGTGTGTGTCTCTATATTTGAAGGGATCTCATAACACCTTTGAGACTAACTGTGGAAAGGAATGTGTAGCATAAGCAAGATGCAATTCCAAGTCTACAGAAGCAAGACCAAGGGGAAAAGCAGACCGGCTGCAACAGCTGGCTTGGCAGTGGCATGGGGGCATGGCGACTGCACACGGCATGCTCCGTCTTCACCCCCAAGCCACAGTCATGCTGCCTGCCCGACCAGATGGTAGGCAGCGTCACAACGTTTCTGTGGCACAGCATTTATATGCCCTGTGCCACAAAAATGCAGAAGAGCCACTGTGTGGTGAAAAGGGCGGCTTTTTTCCACCCCAAAAAGGAGCAGTATTTTGCCGATTCTTTTGAGACCAGAAAAAATCCAGATTGGGGCCACAACGTGCGGTTGCCATGGCCCTGATCCAAGGGGCAGCCTTCAGGACAGTCTGCTTCACCCCCAAGTCTACAAAAGCTTATGCTACAAGTTCTCTCACACTGTTAGTCTCAAAGGCACTACAAGATCCCTTTGCATACTGATTTTTTTGTTTTTAATTTTGTTTGAGTTTTCTATTGGTTTTATTGGATCTGTTGGTCATAATAGGTGGTGGTGATGGTGATGGTGATGGTGATGGTGATGGTGATGGTGATGAAGATTTTCCGGAATTCATATCTATGGGGGGAAGCAGACAGGCGGCACAGGGCCGCCCCAGGAAGCTGCGCCGCGGGGCCGAGGTATCCGCACACCTCAGGCCCGTGGCGCAGCTTCGCTGCCCCTGGAAGGAGTGCCAAAATAGCGCTCCTTCCACAAGTCACCGAAGGTGCACCGCAAAAGGCTGCCAGCACACCTTGGGCAACTCTTCCACTGCAGCATGTATGGACGCTGCAGCGGGAGGTCATCCTCGGTGTGCCGGCCGTGTGGAGGGCCAGCTGCTCCGAGGACGTTTTGGGGAAGGGATTGGGGCGCCCAGCGTGTGGCTGCCCCTCCCCTTCCTTGCCCCAAAAACGGCACTTTGCACCATCTGCTTCCCCCCTATATGAGCCTGCTAAGTTTTAAAATCTTCAGGGGAGGTCTTTCTCTTGGTCTTTTAGTTAACAGGCATATCTGGTGAGGATGCATAAGAGGGTCTTCTCAATGGATGCTCACAATTTGTAGAACTCCTTCCTCCAGGAGACTGGGGGCCTTTGCAGACTGCCAGAAATAGTGCAAATTGAGTCCACTTTTAGGGTTAGGGTTAGTGCTAGGGAATCATGGGAATTGTTGTTGTTTTTTCTGAGATATTGAGCCTTCTCTGTCAGAGAGCTCTAGTGCCACAATAAAATACAGTTCCTATGATTCCTTAATCCTAACCCTAACCCTTAAAGTGGACTCAATTGCACTATTTCTGGCAGTCTGCAAAGGCCCTACGCTAGCTTCCTCTCTGATGTCCTTCTGCCAGCAGGCAAAAACCTTTTATTTTAACAAGCTTTTGTTAATTAACCAGTTGCTGCAGAAAGATCATCTAACAGGGATGAGGGTGTCTACTTTCATCCTCATTGTTATGTTTTAAATGCTTTTAAACTGTTTTATATTAATGCTCTTTTTAATAGGTCAGCTTATTTAATTAAAGTGTTTTTAATAATTATTTCTTTTTAGCTATAGTTTGTTTTAATTTATGTTGTAAGGATCCTTTGGTTCCACACTATGAAGAAGCTGTGATATAAATTAAACAATAAATAAATAAAAAGGGACACTAGAGACAAGTACTTAGGGTTCCTGTTGTGCTCCTCCTTGTCTTGTCCATTCTGTTGCTCCGTGTATTCCCAGGCTTGACTTCACTTCCTCTCATACACCATTTTTTCTTTTTCTTTTTCTTTCTCTTTCTCTCTCTCCCTTTCTCTCTTGGCCTTCATCAAGTAGCCATATGTAACAAATCTTTCTTTTTTTCTGTTTCCCACATATGTAAATCACTTTTAAAATGTTCTCTTCACAGAAGACAACCATTTGCTGATGATTCCATAGCATCAACAACCATGAAAAAAAGAAAAGTAAGTCTTGTTGGGGACTTAAGTCTTCATAAGTGGATTTACATATGCGGGAATTAAAATTGCTCAGTTGTGTAACATCCTTATCCAATAGAGGGCTGTTGTTCGTTACTACATAATAAAGCCAACAAAGTGCCCAGTGCTCACCGGTGCATGGTGTACAACAGGACTGACAAACAACAGAACTGATATGCATCAGTTCTGATGTGCATTGGATCCCAGTGCATGTTGGGCACTTTTACTGGTGCCCCATTACACATCCTCGCAATTCAGTAAAGGAGTCTCTTGGTGCCTCTGTTGTGTAGCTTGGTATACATAAAGTTATGTAATATAACAGGCCACATAGTATTCTGGTTAATATTTCTAACAGAGACTTACCTAAAGTTGCTTTTTAAAAATAAAAATCCAATATGGTTTGGACCCAAATATTTCTGTTTGTCATCAACTAAATGCTACTTGCAATGTGCAAAACTGTAGTTCTGTTTTTAAAAAGCCTCCCTCCTTTCATTGTTGTAATATTCAGTTACTGACTGAAACCTTGCACATTTGTAGTAAATGAGGCTTCAAAAATACTTTGTCAAACACACTCTTTGGAAATTCACTATGCTGACAAATGAAATCTAAAATGAAGGCTGATTACCTTTGCCACTTTGGTACAGACTGTCACAGAGCTGTGTTCTGAAACATAATCAATACTACTGAATTCCAGCTGATTCTCAGACCTATAGCCACTTAAATAAAAGCTGAAGAACAGAAACTTTCAGCAGATTTAGAAAGAGGCTCCTGCTATATGAGAAACTCTGCCATCCCTCACACAATCTGGTTGTGAGATACTGAGATAACATTTCAATCCACCAAATGACAAGCTCTGTACTAACAACCACTAAACTGTGTTCCGCATGTGTCATTATACAACACTAGCCAGATAGCCAGAATGGGGAGATATCCACATGTTCTTATTTGGATACCCCATTTGTTGGTGGCCAAATGGAGGCTGGCCTATTGGAGGGGGGAATGATTTGAATAACCCAGTTCTATGTGTGCAATATAAGATGTTTTCCTTATTTACTTTTGAACTTTTGGGATGTGAGACACAGTTGGAAATCTCTTCTTTTTTCTAAAAGAGTTTGGGGGACCTTGGGGGATGTGACATGCACATGCAAACAAGGGACTGAATAAGCAGAGGAAAAACTGGTTGGAAATTCCACTATCCACAAGGCCTGCTCCCTAGGTGGGCTGAATGTCCATAGGCAGTCTACACGATGCAGCATCAAGCCGCAAATCTTGAGAGGGGGTTCGCCTCCACACCATGCACATGCACCATCACATGAACACACCATTTGAGACCAGAATTATCTCCCTCTTGCCACCCAGCTATCATCTCTTTTGATGCCTCATGTGACTGGCCACACAGTTGCATGAGTGATACACCACCTGTACAGTGCATTGATGCACCCAGTGACACATTAGCAAAGCACAATCCTGAAGGCCCCCCGCAGATGCCCACTTTCTCCTCCTACATCCCATGCCCCATGTTTGTCATACTTTTCACATCATGTGATGGCACAATGGGGCAATGGTGCAGCTGGCCATTCGTGCACCCACTATACTCAAACAGAAAAAACTGTATCATGAGCTTCATGTTGGTTTCCTCCTGGTTTGGCCCCATGTGTTTTATAAACAGGTAGGCTTCAAGTACGTTTGAAGCCGTTTTATTTTGCCAGTGCAGACTATCCCCCCTGCAGAAGACAGCAAGTACATATACGTGAAAAACAGAACTCTTCTGATATGGAATAAATAGAGCTCCACATTTGCTGAAGGTGCAAGATACCTTTCGTGTACAAGATCTCTTCCTGGTGAGCTTTTATGGTATAGTAGCTCATGACACCATGCTATTTGTCTCCACTTGTGGATCAGATCTCTCATTAAGCACCTCAGGCAACAGATTTGGAGTTTCCTAAAAGTCCAGAAAAATTTTAGTTATTTAATGTCTTATTATTATACTGTTACTGCCAGGGATGGAGAGAGGTACTTGTAAGATTTTCTCTCATGTGACAAAACATCTTGGCTGGTTTTATGTACCATGCAACTTAACATTGGTTGATGAGGGCACTATTTGGTGGCATACTTCAGAAAGCAAAATATCTTAAGCTAACTCTCCTTCACTTACATTTTGCCTGTATTTTGGTAAATAAACTAGATAACAAAGAAACCTTGGGACAGTAATCTTAATACACCTACTCAGACGTAAGCCTCACTGTGCACATGCATAGCATTGTGCTTGTCTCTTGTACTCTCTCATTCAAAGTACTGAGCAGCACTACAATCAAATGTTTTCTCCATTTGGAAACATGATAAAGCAATTATATTTCCTCATCTTCCTCAATTATTTAAAGCCCTTGGTTTCCAACCAGATTTCTTTATAATAATAATAATAATATTTTTTTTTATTTATAGCCCGCCCCTCTGCGTGGCAATCGGGGCAAGTTACAACATTTTAAACAGACAAAGTTAAAACACTCCCTCATCCCACAGTCCAACCCTCCCATCCCCTTAAAACAGAATTAAACTAAGAAAAATTAAAATACCGCAAAACAATGAATGATAAAACAATAAGACAGGAATCAGTGATATAAAAACAAGATGAAAACTCATCTCCCTAAGGACAGCTATTATTCTGGGAAGGCCTGCCGGAAAAGATCCGTCTTCACTGCCTTTTTAAAAGCAGCAAGAGTAGTAATGAGACGGATCTCATCCAGCAGGCCATTCCAAAATCTGGGAGCGGTTGCAGAAAAGGCCCTCTGGGAGGTCTGAGACAGCCTGGTTTTTATTGGCTGTAGCAGATTCCTCCCAGAGGACCAAAGGGTGTGGGGGGGATCATACGGGGAGAGGCGGTCCCTAAGATAAGATGGACCCAAGCCATGTAGGGCTTTAAAGGTTAAAACCAACACCTTGTACTGCGCCCGGAAACTAATTGGCAGCCAGTGGAGGGATTTAAGCACCGGTGTAATGTGCTCCCTCCTTGATGTCCCAGTAATTAGTCTGGCTGCCATATTTTGTACTAATTGAAGTTTCCGGGTTAGGCACAAGGGTAGCCCCATGTAGAGCGCGTTGCAGAAATCCAGACGTGAGGTTACCAGCGCGTGCACCACAGTTTCCAGGTCCCTCATGTCCAGATAAGGGCGCAGTTGGCGTATCAGCCGAAGCTGATAGCAAGCACTCCTGACCACCACATTCACCTGACAAGTCATGTGGAGCGACGGATCTAGGAGCACCCCCAAACTGTGAACACAGTCCTTAGAGGAGAGTGTGACTCCATCCAGGACTGGAGACTGTATTCCCAGATCTGGTTTCGGGCCTGTGACTGCAAGTACCTCCGTTTTGTCTGGATTCAACTTCAATCTGTTTTTCCTCATCCAACCCATTACCGCTCTGAGACAGTCATTAAGAGGAGAGGCGCCATCTGAAGTCTGAGACAATAATCTAGTCATGGAGAGATATATCTGGGTGTCATCAGCGTACTGAAGACACTGCGCTCCTTGCCTCCGAATGATCTCACCCAGCAGCTTCATGTAGATGTTGAATAACATCAGGGACAGGATGGCACCCTGAGGGACACCACAATTAAGCTCTATTTTGGAAGAGCAACTGTCCCCGAGCCTCACCCTCTGGGATCTGCCTGAGAGGAAGGAACGGAACCACTGCAAAGCAGTGCCTCCAATTCCTAACTCTCTCAGGCAATCCAAGAGGATGCCATGATCTAGTGTCAAAAGCTGCTGAGAGATCCAAGAGCACCAGCAGGGTCACATTGCCCCTGTCGATGCCCAGGCAGAGGTCATCGGTCAGAGCAACCATGGCAGTCTCCACTCCATATCCTGTCCTGAAGCCAGTTTGAAATGGATCAAGATAATCGGTTTCATCCAAGACTGCCTGGAGTTGGGAAGCAACTGCCCTCTCAATCACCTTGCTTTAAAAAGGAAGCAAGGAGACTGGTCTGTAGTTGTTTCTGTCCATGGGGTCCAGGGAGGATTTTTTTAGGAGTGGCTTAACCGCCGCCTCCTTTAAACAAGATGGTATAATACCCTCCCTGAATGACGCATTGATTGTGTCCCGAAGGAACATCTTCAACGCGTCCCCACCCTGGACCACCAGCCATGATGGACAAGGATCGAGGGGGCAAGTCGTCTTCCTCTTTGACACAAGCATTCATCTCCTCATTGTTCTATAGTTCTGCACCAATGTTTTAATCTTCTGTTTGAAACTTCATAATTAGCTTCTCCAGAAGTGATTGTATTGTCACAAAGAGAAGATTGAGGCTCCTTGTGTGAGAGATCATCAGAGACAGATGAACCTTGGATACATGGGTAGTATGAATCTCATGTAAATGAACTGAAATGCTAAGGAAGTCAAAGTTTAAAAGGAAAAGGAAATATATATTTTACTAAAAGACAGTATTGTCTATGAAAGTATTAATTCTAAAGTCTCATCAGTGCAAAAATCTGTGCTTTTCTACATTGATTCCACACATTTGAAACACAGTGTTGTAGTCCAAAAGGAAATTATGATCTGTGAGCCTCACAAGGCAACTCTAAAGCAAGCCCTATCTATTTTACTAAGAATTTTGCCAAGTCACTAGTGTAATAATTGGGCTGTAAGTGGCTTCTTTCTGAAAAAGAATAGAGATGGGAAAGAATTCCAGTGGTTTTGAATTGTTGCTAAAATTACCATTTCCTATTTCCCAAGACTTGTTGCAAGACAAATAGCCTTTTAACCTGCGTATTTGTGATGCTTGCAGCACATTTTGTAAACATTAAATCATCTATATAGTTTAAAAAGGTGAACACTAAAATCCATGCAATCAGTAAATACCGTACATACAAACATCCTTTCGTCAATGCAGAAAATGTATAGAAAATGCATGTACTGGAAAACCTGTGTAAATAAATGTGCATATCACAGAAAGTCCATTCAGAAATTCTTCAGCTTTTGGGGAAACACCAGAGCCAGGCTGATATAGTATTTAACATATTGGACTGTGGTTTTATGGATGAGTTTCTAATCCTCGCTGAACCTCGCTGGATGACCATGGGCCAGTCAGATTCTCTCAGTGTGACTTCCTCATAGGTTGTTGTGAGGATGAAGTGTCGAGGCTGAAAGGCATGTATACTACCTTAAGCAGGCTGAAAAAAAGCTATTATGTAGATAATAAATAAGTATCAGAATCCAAACTTACATTTTTAACTGTGCATTATATAACACAGCCTCAGTGTAGCCAAACCATCCATTGTTGTATATTGTTAACTATCTTAAATCAGAGAATTAATGAAATCAAAATCATGAGTCTTCTGAGTCATCTCTGTCTCCTTGTCCTCTATATTTACGTGTTAGACAGAAACAGCTTTAGGATTCAAGTACTTAGGGTAGTTATCACCTCCATGTGCAGGCCTTTATTGTGCAGGCATCCATACCTAGCACATCATACCTTCCAACCATCCTGATCTGACAGGCACAATCCCAATGAATCTTCTGACACCCACTTTACAATTGCTTTTTAAATCTCCTAATTTCTTTCCTCTTTCTCCCCCTTTCCCCCTTTGTCCTCAGCTTACTTTAGTTGCTGCAAATGAAGTTATAATGCAGGTGTAGTTTGCATTCCATTAACTTGGCAGAAGGAAGAGGAGAGGAGGGGTGGGGTTCCCTCTAAACTCAAGCAAAAGCAAATTGATGCAGCCTCTTCTACCTTTTGTGTTTTTCCACATTAATAACTTTTGCCATCTTGACCGCGCTCTAATGTTGCTTGGCCACATGTGTCCTGGTTCTCGTCTTTGAAATCTTGGAGGATGTTGAAAGTGGAGCTGAGGAAACAATATGTCAAGAAGAGAGAGAGGGATGGTCCATATTGACCCTTTACATACACAGATACCCTTCCTGTGAGTAACATAAAATGGGCTATGGAGTCAATGTGAAAAATGGTACCTCTTAAATTTATAAACCAACAATCCAGCTCTTTTTGGAGAACTTAGGGCCTTTGCAAACTGCCAGAAATAATGCAGCTTGAGACCACTTTAGCTGTCCTGGCTCAATGCTAGGGAATCATGGGAATGGTAGTTTTTCTGAGACATTGAGCCTTCTGTGTCAGAGAGCTCTGGTGCCATAATAAACTACATGATTCCCTAGCACTTAGCCAGGGCAGTTAAAGTGGTCTCAAGCTGCATTGTTTCTGGCAGTCTATAAAGGCCCTTATACCTTTAATTCACAAAGGCTTTCATTCTTTTTTCTGGATACTTACTTCTGTTTACATTTCTCTGTCTAATTCTCTTAGGAGAACTGCAGATGGGCAGCTCTGGGCCGCACCAGGAAGGGGCAGATCGGTGCCACAACAATCACACACCGTGGCCCTGATCCTTTTAGGGGTGGCAAAAGCCCACCCTAAGAGCCAGCGCGCAGCTCTTCAGAGCCCTTTTTGGCGCAGCGTGTCAGAACGCTGCACCAGAAGGGCGTCCTGACACCACACACCATGTGTAAAGGCACACAGCATCAGGACAGTGTCAGTGTGGGGTTGGGGTGGCCAGCGTGCGGCTGCCCCACCTGAACTCTGTCTCCAGGCCAGCCCTACATTCTTCTATCCATTTTTTAAAATAAATGCATTCAAGACTTAGGGCCTTTGCAGACTGCCAGAAATAGTGCAAACTGAGTCCACTTTAAATTGAGGCACTGCACTGGCTCAGTGCTAGGGAATTATGGAAACTGTAGTTTATTGTGGCACCAGAGCTCTCTGACAGAGAAGGCTCAATGTCTTAGAAAAAAATACAATTCCCATGATTCCCTAGCACTGAGCCAGGGCAGTGCCTCAATTTAAAGTGGACTCAATTTGCACTATTTCTGGCAGTCTGCAAAGGCCCTTAATTGCTTTTGTCTTTTTAAAGAACTTTCTCATAAGAATTGGAACTGATACAGCTCCCTCTCCCATTTTGTAAAATAATCTCCCTGGTCACATTTCTGCATAACAGTTTTCAAATAATAATCATCTCTAAATAATATATAGGTTTTTAGAGTTCCTGCTTGGTCTCATTTGAATAAAACTATAACACTGTCATGAATTCAGAGATAAATAGACTGTGCTTTCCTGGATGGTCAACAGCAGCTATATCTAAAGTTATAAAATGACAGTTGAAGTTGTCTGAAGACATACCCTTCAGAAAATCAATGCAATAAAAAAATGAATGTAATCATTGGCTATTACTTTTCAAAATCTTGGTCTTTTTTGCAACACAATATTGTAGTTTTACACTGATAGTGTTGAAAAATTGTCAAATAACATTTCCTTCCACAATAAGCATGTGGTGTGTGCTTTTTTAAAAGCCTTTTTTGTCATTTGTACATCTTTGTGGGAATCATAGAATTATAGTTGGAAGAGACCACAAGGGCCATCCAGTCCAACCCCCTGCCATGCAGGAACTCCCAATTAAAGCATCCCCGACAGATGGCCATCCAGCCTCTGTTTAAAGACCTCCAAGGAAGGAGACTCCACCACACTCCAAGGGAGTTTGTTCCACTGTCAAACACCCCCTACTGTCAGGAAGTTCCTCCTAATGTTAATGCAGATGCAGTTAACTTAAAAAGTTGAAAGTGAAAACGTGACACCCTGATATACAATAAATGTTAAAGAACTGTATGCATCTTACAATCAGTTGGAGATGTTTGCTGGGGTCACATAGAAAGATGCTACATTAGTTACTCTATATTTCTCAGCTCTGTTATTAAGTCTCCTAACAAACAACTATTAGGCCTTCTTCACAAGATACAAGATATAATTGTTTTTCTGGATCAAACCAAATATCCATTTAATTCAGTTCTTTTTGTCTTTTTGGAAGGACAAATCAAAGGCCTCCAGAGGGCCTGGTAGATAAACTAGGAAAGCCATTTGCCATTGTTTGCTCCAGGCATAACTATGAGTGTATGGTCTTCAAACATGACATTTCCTGTTTGTAGAGAATTCTGACTGCATATGTTATTGGGAATGCTCAAAGAACTGTCTAAAGAAAGTTCACATATGCCATCCATTATTTAAAAAAAGATTTCCATTATAAGATATTAGCTCAAATACTTTATGGTTCACAGCTGTATATATACCAAGACCTTCATCCAATGGAAACAATACAATCCAAATTTATGAGAAATATCTTGGGTGCAATCTCAGTGTCTTGCTTAGACTGGAAGCTGGAATTCTTTTAGAAGATTGTACCTGCCTCTACATAATTTGTTATTTACTCAAATTAAATCTTTATCCTATCAGACCAAACTCCCTGATTTTATTAACTATTTTGCATCTGAATGAGAGCTGATGAGGAGAAATTATAATGATATTTCATCCCTCACCTTTATTTATTATATTATTTATATCCCATCCTTCTCCCAGGACTGGCACTCAGGACGGCTAACATTAAAAACAATACAGTTAAAAACATACAAAAATAATACATTTAAATAGAATTAAACTACTCCAATAAAAAATTTAAAAAGATAAAAATGTTTAAAACAATATAGCATTGTTTAAAAGTTTTCTGTTTTGAATGCCTGTCTGAAAAGGAAGGTTTTCACCTATAAGTGGTAAAAGGATCTTTCCATAATGGAAAGGACCATTTTGGTCTCCCTAGATGGGGAGTTCCAGAGTCTAGGGGCAGCCACAGAAAAGGCCCTCTCTCGTGTCCCCACCAACCATGCTTATGATGGTGGTGGGAGGGACAGAAGGGCCTCTCCTGGGGATCTCAGGGCTCCATTTGGCTCATAGAGGGAGATACAGGCCCTAAGCAGACGGGCAGCCGTGGGCCACCCCGATAAGCCGTGGATTGGGGCCAAGGTAGCCACACTCCTCAGCCCTGATCCACTTCTTTTAGGGCCCTGGAAGGAGCACTAAAATAGTGCTCCTTCTGCAAGGCGCAGAAGGTGCGCCACAAGAGGCGTTGGGCACCTTTTCGGCGTCTCTTCCATCGCAGCATGTCCGGACGCTGTGGCGGAAGGACGTCATCAGAGCGCCCATTGTGTGGAGTGACGGGTGCTCCAATGACATGTTCGGGAAGGGGTTGGGGCGCCCAGCGTGAGGCTGCCCCTTCCCTTCCTTACCTCCAAGACGGCGCAAAGCACCGTCTGCAAAGGGGGACAGTCTGCCAAATATCCTGGACCTGAGCTATAAAGGGCTTTAAAGGTCATCACCAGCACGTTGAATTGTGCCCAGCAACAAACTGGCAACCAGTGGAGCTATTTCAACAAGGGCATTGTATGATCTCTGTAACCTACTCCTGTTAGCAGCCTGGCTGCAGCTCTTTGAACCTGCTGAAGTTTCTGAACACTCTTCAAAGGAAGTCCCATGTAGAGTGCATTGCAGTAGAACAAATGGGATGTAACCAAGGCATGTACCACCGAGCCCAGATTCAACATCTCAAGGTACTTTGCTACACCTGGGGTTCCTGAGAGCCAAAGGAATAATGAAACAATACCTATGAGTTTTTCAGAAAGATAAAGCATGGATTTTGAACCACCCAGCAACTGGGAATTATAGCAAAATCTTTGTTCTGGCCTATTATCTTTATGCCCTAGAGGACTCTAAATACCATGGAGCTTTCACCTTCACTCCTTTTAATGCTGTACCATCAGTTCTTTTAAAGAAGAAATACTTGGGTATTCGTGAATGTGTCTGTCCTTGTCAATCAGGCATCGCTGGAAAAGTTGAGCATGTGCTATTATACTCTCTATACCAAAAAGACATCCATTCTTTATATATTACTCCTATTTCCAGGCAATTCTGATAATTTCAACTCTCTTTCTTACCCTTCTTCTTTCAGACTCCATTAATGAAATTACCTTAAGAGTGACAAAATTTAGTGTTTTGGTGTGCTCTGCTCTGAATCAGCTGCTTAAACCTTCATAGTAACCATACCAGTATTAGGAAACAGAAATAGGTACCCCCATCTAAGACAGTTATGCTTTTATAATTGTGTGCATATATTTGCCATTTGCACTTGTTTACTTTGTAATTGTAGGGGCTAGTCTATTGCCATAATAAAGGTTATGTATGTATGGTTATTTATGTAGGTAGTTCCAATTTTGAATGTCACAAATTTCTCTTATTCTTCTTTGTAAACTCAAAGGAAGTCCTCTTCCTGTCCTATGACAATGAATCCCATTAGTTCCTTTATTGATATTTTGGTGAGAGCATCCCCCCCCCCAAAAAAAATCTCTCTGACTTCATTGTTATGATATTTCTCCCATCCACCTTTGTCCTCTCTTTTTTGGACTTAAAAAGCTCAATTTATTTAAGGGCCTAAGCAGACTGCCAGAAATAGTGCACATTAAATTGAGGCACTGCCCTGGCTCAGTGCTAGGGAATCATGGGAACTGTAATTTATTGTGGCACCAGAGCTCTCTGACAGAGAAGGCTCAATGTCTCAGAAAAAAATACAATTCCCATGATTCCCTAGCACTGAGCCAGGGCAGTGCCTCAATTTAATGTGCACTATTTCTGGCAGTCTGCTTAGGCCTTTAGTCTTCATTTAGAGAGGAAAACACTCTACACCCCTGATGAATGTATTACCCCCAAAAGTTGAGAACATGTAACCATTTGCTATACCTACACCAATTATACTTTCTCCTTGTTGTATAGGGGTAACAAAACTTCCACAATTAAACAAATAAGAGCATACCATGGATTTATATACTGTCATACTGATACTTACTGTTTTATTTTCAATCTCTTTCCTAATAAATCCTATCAGTGAATTTATTGCTGCAGCATTTGGGGCTGACATTTTCCATGCCCTTTCCTGCAATGACCCCAGATTGCTTTCTTGGGTGGTTACAGCCAATTTAAAGTCTACCAGAATATATATGAAATCTAAAAATTAATAAAGAAATTTCCTTAATGGGCATCACATTGCACTTACTTGTATTGCCCTTTCACCCAGTTTAGAGAGACATTTTAGAGGTCTTAACAATCAACTTGGGATTCATTCACTCTGAATAATTTGTTATTGTTGGCAAACTTCTCTAGCAAGATATACAAGATTACAAAAAACTTGGAGGAAGCTGTGTCAGATATTGGAGGGGAGAGAGAAGAAAATCCATATTAGGATAATACCTTTTATTAGATCACAAAATACCGTGCAGTTTTTTAAAATTATCCAGGACTCTCCATGAGGCACAAAAAGCTAGACAACATTAGTCTGTTTGGATTAATTTTGAAAATATAATTTATGTTTTAAATTTAAATTATGCCCATGCTATGGGTTCTTTAATGGAGTCTCATTTTTTGATTCTACCACCTTCTGAAACACACCAAGTGCAAACAGGCCTACCTCTATTTTCCACCATGAAAGAATCTATGGATTAATTTTAGGATGACAACAATTTTGAGTAACAGCTAAGTTTATATTTTTTTAAAAAAAATGTGGGATCAATATCTTTTTTCCCATAGTGTTGATTATGGGAAGCATGTGACTCCCTAATTTATAAAAATGTACAGCATCATGAACTATATGATCTAGGCCAGGGGTCGGCAGCCTACGGCCCGTGGGCTGGGTATGGCCCACGGAGGCCTTTAGACTGGCCCCTGCCCGATCCTGCCACCACTACCGCCGCTGCCACCGCGCCGCCGCCGCCACCGCCTTTCGCGTCCACAGGGGTCCTCCAGGGCACCATTTTGGAATCCAAAATGGTGCCCTGGAGGCCCCCGATCGTGGTGCTGGGCCTCTCGGAGGCCCGGCATGGTTGAGGGAAGGCTCCTGGGGACCCCGCAGCAGTGCTGGGCCTCTCGGAAGCCCGGCACTGCCGAGGGAAGCCTCCTGGGGAGCCCCTGTGGCAGCGCTGGGACTCTCAGAGGCCCGGTGCTGCTGAGGGAAGCCTCCTGGGGGCCCCCACGGTGGTGCTGGGCCTCTCGGAGGCCCAGTGCTGCTGAGGGAGGCCTCCTGTGGGGGCCCCGCGGTGGCGCTGGGCCTCTCAGAGGCCCGGCGTGGCCAAGGGAGCCCTCCTGCGGGGGCGGCCACCATTTTGTCTTTCAAAATGGGTGCACGAGCGTGCGGGGGGGTCAGAGCGGGCACGCGCAAGTGCGCGTACCAGCCCCCAGCGCCATTCCCCCCCCAGCCCATTGGCAAAAAAAGTTGACGACCCCTGATCTAGGGTATTTGAAATACTGTATTCTCCTGTATCTCCATGCCCACATGGAGTTCAGACAGGACTTTCCCAGTGACTTCTCCCAGGCTGTGGAGCTCAATTGCCTCCATCTTATCTTTCTTCTTGCAGACAAAGTTTGCAATCAGGAATACAGCTATGGGTGGCATTGCCCATCCAAATAAGAATTCTACCCCTCCCACAAGATTTCCCACCCTTCAGTCCCCAGATTTCTTGCTTTGAAGAGAGTAAGACACTGAAAACTGTTCACACCTAGAACCTCCTCTGTTCCTATTCCCTTGGTTACTTTGCCTTCCCCAGCTCTTTGGATGTCTAAACTGTATTTATAAATGCTCAACTGAAGTTGTGAGCTACTAGAATGTTAGAAATTTGGAGAATGAATGAAAATTTCATTTGGGTAGGAAAAATTCTTATGGGGGGCAAGCACCCCTCTCTGGCTACAATGGTAAGCCATGTTTTTGGGAACTGACCTTTCTTGCTGAAAGGGAGTATTTTAACTGGATAAGTGTTTTATTTTTTATTTTTCGTGTGTGTGTGTGTGTGTGTGTGTGTGTGTGTAAATCCAACTATTAGATGGAACTTACTCACAATTCAGCATGCCCAAAGATTGCAGCCATAGTCCTGACATTTCATTACAATGGTGAAGTATACATATCATGATCAGGAAGGAGGAAGGATGAAGGAAGCTTGGTAGACAGTTTGGCCAGTAAACATTCAAATTTCATAATGTTATAGACATTTGCCAGCATGGCATAGTGGTTTGAGCACTGGACTAAGATTCTGGAGAGCAGGATTCAAATCCCAGGTCAGCCATGTAAACCCACTGGGTGACCTTGGGCAAGTCATGCTATCTCAGCCTCAGAGGATGGCAGTGTCAAATCTCCTCTGAAGAAATATGTCAAGAAAACCCCATGATAGGTTTGCCTTAGGGTCGCCATAAGTCAGAAATGACTTGAAGGAACACAACAACAACAACAACAACAACAACAAATAGACATTTGGCCAATCATCAAATCTCTCCTACGATTTGAAGGGCATGCCTTCCTTGTTAAAAATACAGTGTTACAAAATTCCTCCTCTTCTAGTGTAAAGGCCCAGTGCTCCCCTTTCCTTCCAGCAAGAAGGAAGTTGAGGAGAAATCAAAATTAATAAAAATTATACAACCATACAGTTCTTTTGGTGGGGGGGGTGTATATTTATTTTGTTTCATTTTCCTGCAATGTCTACTGAATTAAAAAAAAACTAGCCTCTGCTTAGAAATAAGATGCTGTTACTTGTGTTGGGGATCATCTCTGACTGTTCCGTGACAAAGGTAATGTCATGTGTCTGTTTTTACTCCATGTTTTCCCCTTTATCATAGTAAATATTTATGCTGCTAAAATAAAAAAAGAACTGAATGCAAATATTCAGTGTTTAATGTGGGGGCAGAGGGTAGAAATGGAAACTCATAAAAATAATACCATATTTTCCAGCGTATAAGACGACTTTTTGACCCTGGAGAAGGGTCTCAGAAGTTGGGGGTCGTCTTATATGCTGGGTAGAGAAGGAGGAGGATGAGAACGGGGAGTGGGGAGAGAAGGAGAAAGAAGCCAGGGACAGAAAGAAATGTCTGAAAATGGAGAGAGAAGGGAGAAAGAGTCCAAGGAAGAAGGAGGGGTCTGAAAATGGAGGGAGAAGGGAGAAGGAAGAAACCAAGGAAGAAAGAGGGGTCTGAAAATGGAGAGAGAAGGGAGAAGGAAGAAACCAAGGAAGAAAAAGGGGTCTGAAAACGAAGGGAGAAGGAAGAAACCAAGGAAGAAAGAGGGGTCTGAAAATGGAGGGAAAAAGGGGCCAAGGAAGAAAGAGAGGTCTGCAAATGAAGAGAGAAGGAAAAAGGGGCCAAGGACAGAAAGAGGGAGATGAGGATGAAGGGAGAAAGAGAAGGAAGCCTATCCTGGGGTTTCCTTCACAAGGTTTGTTCAGAAAGGGTTTTCCATTGCTGGTCCCTGAGGCTGAGAGAGTGTGACTTTCAAGACTTTGTTGTATGCCTTCAAGTCCTTCCTGACTTTTGGCAACTCAAAGATGAAGTTATCCTGGGGTTTCCTTCACAAGGTTTGTTCAGAAAGGGTTTGCCTTTGCTTTTCCCTGAGGCTGAGAGAGTGTGACTTTCAAGACTGTTGTTGTATGCCTTCAAGTCCTTCCTGACTTTTGGCAACTCAAAGATGAAGTTATCCTGGGGTTTCCTTCATAAGGTTTGTTCAGAAAGGGTTTGCCTTTGCTTTTTCCTGAGGCTGAGAGAGTGTGACTTTCAATACTGTTTTTGTTGTTGTGCATCTTCAAGTCGTTTCCAACTAATGATGACATTAAGGCAAACCTATCATGAACCTATCATTTCTTTCCTATGTGTTTTTTCAGAAAGGATTTGCCTTTGCCACTCTCTGGGGCTGAGAGAGTGTGACATCTAAGATTGTTGTTGCTGTATGCCTTTGAGTCATTTCCAACTTACAGCAAACCTAAGGCTCATAGTGTTTGCTTGGCAAGGTTTCTTGAGAGTGGAAATTGCCATTACCATTTCCTGAGTTGAGAGAGTGTGACTTGCCCAAAGTCACCCAGGGGGATTCCATGGCTGAGTCAGGATTCGAACCCTGGTTTCTAGAGTCATACTCTGATACTCAGACAGGGTGACCAAATGTCTTCAATGCAAAGGAGGACAAGTCACTACAAAAAATGTAGGACATACAAGAAATAAAAGGTAGAGAAAGCTAAAAACACTAATATAAAAGTAAATCCATGCTTCTTAGCCGTGCTCAAAATGGAGGACATTTTAATGGTCAAAATGGTGACTTTTAACCTTATCATGGGGTGTGCTTGGCATGTTTCTTCAAATGAGGGTTGCCATTACCATCCTCTGAGGCTGAGAGTGTGTGACATGGCCAGAGTCACTTACTTGGCTGCAAACTGTACATACCCCAGAATGCATCACCTAGTATATTGGCAGTCCTTCCCCCCAAAACTTTCTCATTTCCCCCCAACCATCTCATAGCTGGGAGAAGGAAATAATTTTTAAAGCAGCATTTATGGTAAATCAGGACTATTTTTGAAAAAGTAAGTCCAAAATACACTGCAGAAATAGATGTTAGGGAACACGTGGGAGCTGTAGTTTGTTGTGTTTATAAGTGACAGTTTTTCTGCTAAGTACCTGCATGTCATAAGCATTTGAATTAAATTTACCATATTGAAATCAAATCTGATGTTTTTAAAAATTTTATTTGGTGTGTGTTGGAAGAGTGGGGTCGTCTTATACGGCGAGTATATCCCAAACTCTATATTTTAACTGGAAAAGTTGGGGGTCGTCTTATACGCCCAGTCGTCTTGTATGCCTGAAAATACAGTAATTCTCAAAAATCAGTTTTAAACAGGTTGTGTGTATCTCTGGAGCTTATCACACTGCTAAATAAACCTTCTTACCTCTCCCAAATTCAGTCTTAATTTGGGCAGCATCTGGATACTATCACAGGGATTTTGCCACTGAATCCGCTGCCCACATCCAGCCCAGGTCCCAGGGACACTCCGATAGCCATTTTCTTAAGTCAGAAAACTCCTAGTTTCGAAAAGAGACATGCTGAGAGCCCCTGGGACCCAGGCTCAACCTGGGATGGATGCTGGCAGTAAATTCAGCAGCAAAATCACTGTGATAGTATCCATATGCTGCCCAAATTAAGACTGAATTTGAGAGAAGTAAGAAGTGATGCGATATTTTAGTGATGCAATAAGATCCTCTGTGTGTGTGTATGTGTGTGTCAGGGTCTTTGTGTGTATTCTAAGTAATAAAAAGAATTACTTGAGTGAAATTATCACAGAAAATTGATTGTTATATGAGATGGTAGCAACACATTAATAGAAGAGAAACCAAAGGCAACATCTTGGCAAAGTTACACACTTTTAAAGTTCCGTGGTAATGCTTTCATTGATGTTCACAGAAGTTAACTTCGGCTAATTTGTATCCTTCTATTTTCTCCAAAAGTGATAATTCTGCATGAACATCCATCTTGACTATAACTAGCATTCTCAGTGTGCAGCACCCTTGATGTTTGCCCTTACATCATAGTACATAATTCAAATCATAAATGCAGGCTGTTGGTGACCTATGTAATCTTCCTTCTGAGACTAATAGGCAAACAGCAGGGAGTGAGTTTTTCCTAGTAAACAGTGGGAGGATTTGTTCAGTGAAGATGAAATTTCCACCTGTACTACCAGATTGCCATACATCCTGTCTTTTAGGATATCACAGCTTTCACTAACAATAATTTAAAGCAGCTAAGTCGATAACTTCCTTCTTCTTTGGAGTTTATTTTGATGTATTCTCTTGCTTCCCTCCTGCCTCCACCTTCTACTCTATTTTTCTTGCCTAAAGTAGAATCAAAGTCTTTTAGTATGATGAAGTAGAATGTTTGATCTTTTGTGTAATTTTTATTATTATTATTATTATTATTTTGGTAGTGCTTCTGTCTTGATCCAGTATATTATCTTGTGTGTGCCACAAGATTATACTTAGGGAAGGGCCATGTGGAGGAAGCTGAGAAAAAGAAAAATGATCACATGTGAAAAGGGTTTCATTTGGCTGCATGAGTTTTAAGCAAATGTAAAGAGCTTTTGGCAGCACAAGAAAACTTGAAAAATGTGCTGTGGCTTAGAAACTATTCTTCTAATATATATCATATTTGTGGGCTATTTCTCTTTCCTCATTTTTTACTGGTGAATACATTTGCATGAAAACAGAATCACTATTTCTTATCATCTCCTTGACTCTTGTTGCTTATTCTATAAAGACTGAAATGATGCTGGTTAACAAGGGATTAGTTCTGACTGGGTGGTTCTGGTGCTTCTTTGTTGATTTTTCTATTGAGGAATAATTTTAAAGCATTTAAACATTAAAGTTCAGGGCCTTTCTAGGGTCTTGTCTACACTGGGGGGAGGGATGCAGAACTCACCTCAAAGCTGGCACTGGTAGTCCTCACAATGTATTGATACTTCTGAGAAGATACTGCAGTCCTTAGCCTGACTTTGCTCCAAAACTTTCACGTTCTTTGGGTCAGTAGGCAGCCGGATCGAGCCCAATTCAGTCTGATTCATTGTCTACATGCCAAGAGCCATTCCACTCCCTTCCCCATGTTGAGCAGCACAGAGAAAAATAATGGCCTGTTTTCAAAGCCATCACTGCCACCTCTTCACAGGCAGGAGCTCTGTGTAAAGCCAGACTGGTGTGCCATTGCTTTTACTGGTCAGAAACAGGTTCTCAGACATGATCAGCAAGGAGTCCTGTTTCTGTCCTCAATCACAGTGGCCAGGCATTATATGGAGCACCTTCCTTCAAAGAAGTGGTGGTGGCAGCTCCAAAGATAGGCTGCCATTGCTGCAGCTTCACTGCCCAAGCAATTCCTTGAGAGAGCCTGGCAAGTGCAGTTGCATCTGCTGAGGTCAGAACAGGCTACCCATGAGATCAAGAAGAACTGTCTCCTTCTTACAATGCTTTGGGTCAGGGTCATTTTCCCCACCACAGCTGCAAAAAACAAAAAACAACCCAGAAAATGTCTGTACAGTACTTTTTAAAGAAAAAGTAGTTTTGTTTGACATCAGTATGTTAAAATTTTATGACTAAAGCTATAGGGAATGATGACAAATTATGTCAGGATATTTTTAAAAGTTATCTCACCTTTTCTTTCTGCTTTTCTTGCCAAAGAAATCAGAAATAAGATTTTCAAAAGACACAGATGTCAGAAGATCCCAGACAGTGACAATCCCAGATTGTAACATTGTGGAATGTAAGATATTTTTAAATAAAGGCTAGTGGGGGGAAATGCTCATTCCTCTTCACAATTTGAAACTGGAAGAATTATATAAAGGGGAAAGCTATGATAACTTTTGGAAAAGCTTCAATATGGGGCCTATTCACACTGCAGAATTACAGTCCTGTTATTCCACTGTAACTGCCATGTTTCCATTCTGTTGAATCCTGGAACTGGAAGTTTAGGGAGGGGTATTTAAAATTCTCAACCAGAGGACTCTAGTGTCTCAACAAACTACAAACTCCAGGATTCTATGGGATAGAATCAAGCAATTAAAGTAGAACAATAGCACTATAATTCTGTAGTGTGAGTGGGCCCCGCTTTTCATTTGTAAATGTAAATTATCTTCAAATTGTTATTTACAATAAACTGATATACAGAGCAATTGTTACATTCAGTAGAACAATCATTCCTCCACCTTAGATTTATCATCCAGCCATTAGATCCATGTATTTAAATAATGCAGTGTTGGTGTGTTTGTGCAACCAGCAGTCCACAATGCCAAAGTAGTATGCCTGGATCAAACCCCAAAGAGGCACTCAGAGCTTGTGCAGGCTGGAGAAATCCTTCTCCCACTCACAGAAGCAGCAAACAAAATGACACACTGAGTTCTCACTAAGGACCTTATCACACGGGGGTCTGAAGCAGTCCCATCCCCGTGGCATCCCCGTCCCATCACGCTTCCTTTCCCCAGGTGATCAAATGATGTCGCAGGGAAACCCCGCCCATCCCTGTCACATCCCCGTCGCATCCCTGTCCCATCGCGCTTCCTTTCCCCGGGTGATCAAACTACGTCGCAGGGAAACCCCGCCCATCCCTGTCACATCCCCGTCGCATCCCCGTATCATCCCCGTTCTTTTGGATTCCTGGTCGAAATGGGAATTACATTTCCCGCAATCGGAAGGAAGCGCAATGGGACGGGGATGCGACTGCTTGGACCCCGTGTGATAAGGTCCTAAGAGATGCAATATCCTGAGGGGTGTTGATAGCCTTTAGAGGCTGGTAAAGAAATCATGGTAAAGGTACCCAAAGAAGGGCTAGGAGTGTCCTGTGGGAGTAATTGAATGTGTTCCAAGGAAAGGAGTGTTTTAGAGTATTATTATTATTAAATTCCTATAAATTAAAGTATTAAATACCTGTAAATGATATACCAGTTTTCTTCCCCAGCACATCTAGTTGTAGAGCAAATCCCATCAACCTACATTACTACATAGATGTCCAAGCACAGCAATAAAGCATGGCAAGATCATATCTGGGCCATGATGCTGACAATATGTTTGTTTCTGACACCATTGACCAAAATTGCCTTTAAGGGTTCTTTTCCATCTGTAGGAAGAGCCCTGGAAGAAAGCATAAGAAATCTGAGCAGCTTCATTGCATAAAAGCATAAATCCATGGTGTTTTGCATAACTAGGTTCAGCGTATGACCTTCAAGAAATATCACTCTTTCCTTTATTTCCATGATTTCTCAAGGGCTGCTTGAGAAAAGGATCAAATATGGCAATAATTTTCAAAGTTCAAGACCCTTTCTTTTCTGGGGTGATCCCAAAGCCTGGTTAGAGCCACAGAATAAAAATTGTCTTTCTGCAAGATAACAGCAGCAATAATATGCAGCAGTATTTCTTTCCAGTATTTTATTTCTTCACACATTTGGCTTTGAACACATTTATTCACTGTGTTTTGTTCTGCCCTAAAATTCAGGCTGTAATGTATTTTGGATATGGAATGCTATTTTCATTCTTCTTGATTTTTTTTCACATTTTTCCCAATTTGAGAAACCTTACTTACACAAAGATGGATGAAAATGTTTACAAGCAACACAGAAAAGGATTTCCTGTTCATACAGTATAACAGCCACTCCAACACCCTTTCCCTCCATTTTCAATGTGGAGGATGACAGCCAAAATTTCAATTTTCCATCAATATTTTAAAATGTAACAACATTTTGAATTTCTTCAGTAATTTCAAGGGGCCATTTAGCAAAATCTCTGTCTGCATAGGAAAAATGAAAGAGATTAGATGTTTTGCTGGTTTGTTTAAAAAAATGGCTCTATTGGTTTTAGGATTTGTGAGTTGCAGGTCACAACTGCATCACTGACTTTGAAAGGAGAAAGATCTCTGAGGAAACACATGGTCTTCTCCAAAGCTTGTTGGTATGCTTACTGAAATAGCAGGGGGGAAATGAATATATTTTGGATGTTTCTTCATTGCTGCTTCCATAACACTCTCCACTTTTCTTTTGTCAGATCAGCATTCAAAATTTGTAAAGACTGGTGGACACTCAAACACTATATAGGTTTTTATATCAATATGATCTTATCTGATAACATATTAATTAACTGTTTATCTCCAGACTCTGAGGATATATTAATGGGTGAATAGATAATTCCTGGTGCTTCCCCTTTTTTATTTCCCTAGACATTGTGCTACTTAGGAATTTATTGCACAGCTTTAAAAAATCGACTTACCTTTCCCAGTTTGAATCCTCTTCCAAGATGCAGCTGGATATTATCACACTGAAAAGCTCCCACATTCGTCATTGATTCCACTGTCCGAGTGCAGCCCAGGTCCCAGGCACACTCTGGCAGCCATTTTTCAAAGCTGGGAGCTTTCTGGCTTTAAAAGGGAGTGCCTAGAACCCGGGATGCAGCCGGGCTGTACTTGCCCAGCAGAATTGCCAGCAAATTTGTGGAATTTTTTGGTGTGATAATACCCAGGTGCATTTTGGAAGAAGATTCAAACCAGGAAAGGTAAACTGTTGGTTTTTTTAGCTGTGTGATAAACTCTTATAGGGGATGCAGACCAGGGCGTCGGGGACACCTTGGTCCGGAATGCCGCGGGACCGCGGCAGCCGGACCGCGGTGCTCCTGCGGCGACCCTAAAAGGAGCGGCAAATTGCTGCTCCTTTTACAAGACAGGGAAAGTGTGTCCTAAACGCATAGGGTGCACTTTCCCTGACTTATCCTCCGCAGCGCATCCGGTCGCTGCAGAGGGAGGTCATCCCCAGAGCGCCGTCCGTCCGGAGGGCCGGAAGCTCCGAGGACGACCTCAGGAAGAGGAAGGGACGCCGCGCGTGCGGCTGCCCCTCCTCTTCCGGGTCTCGGATATGGCCCTATTAGCTGTCTGCCGAGGCCCTTTGTCTCTTTGTTCACTTTGTATGAGACGGGGAAAGCTTGTCAGAACCAATGTCCAGTAATGGCTGTAAGCTTACTCCCATATATAGGATCCAGATGTAGAATCCTCTGTAATGAAGTACAAAATCCTTTCTCATTTCCTATTCCTGGATGGATTTCCTGGGATAAAAAAACAGATTTTTCCTCTTGTTTGTTCCTTACTAGAGCACCCAGAATGAGTACATTTGTTTTTGTTTTTCCTCATAAGCCTATTGCAATCTGTCAACATAAATACCAAATAGCCTTATATTTCAATTATGTAAGTTTGTGAATACAAACAAAAATGTTAGTGGAGATAGTCTGTTCTGTAGAAAGACAGAAAGAAAGGCAGAGAGGAGGTGGAGGCTTATTCAAACACTAACAGTCAGTCTCCCTTCCTTATAGCTGAGATACAAGTTTGGCCTATAAAGAGTAACTGAGGGCCTTTGCAGACTGCCAGAAATAGTGCAGATTGAGTCCACTTTAAGGGTTAGGCTCAGGGTTAGGGAATCATGGGAACTGTATTTTATTGTGGCACCAGAGCTCTCTGACAGAGAAGGCTCAATGTCTTAGAAAAAAAAACAATTCTCATGACTCCCTAGCACTAACCCTAACCCTTAAAGTGGACTCAATTTGCACTATTTCTGGAAGTCTGCAAAGGCCCTGAAACCAAAGTGTATTCATGGCCAATCTATCTTTAGTGCGTTTTTAAATTCCCCCTCCACAGTGGGGAGCTGTGAAAACTGGGATAGTTGTGTTTTATTTCTAGACAACTGTGTACAGTATAAAGCAGCAACATCTAGGATACTGGCTACGTTTAGCTAGTATAAGGCAGTATCTTTCACAATAAGAATAAACCAGAACTTTTAAGCTGTGTTAACCCTGTGGATCTTCACTGTAGTGGAGGCAGCCCTATTGCTAAGGATGAGATATCAGGTGACTGTCTTGCTTTTCTTGAAAACATATAGCCTATAAAAATAATTAGAGGATAGCTTGGAAGGAAATTTCCTGTCCTAGCACCACCTTGATTCCCAAGTTTCAGTTGTTCAACTCCAAGAGACAGAGAAAAGTTAAACAACCTGTATGGACAGAGTGCGGATATCTGTATGGAGAGAAGTGGGAACATTATTTGAAATGCTCTGAAATCCAGAAGTGTTTTGGATTTTGGATTCATTCACCTTTTGGAATATTTGCATATACATAATGAGATATCTTGAAGAGGGGACCCAAGTATAAACATGAAATTCATTTATTTATTTTTTATATAAACATGAAGATAATTTTATACACAATATTTTTAATAATTTTGTGCATGAAACCAAGTTTTTATACACTGAATCATCAGAAAGCAAAGGTGTCACTATCTCAGCCACTCATGTGGACAATTTGGACTCTTAAAGTATTTCAGAATTCCAGATAAAGGGACATTCAGCATGTATATTCATTGCCGTGTCTTATGTTAATGATTTTTTTACACAAGAAAGGGGGCCAGGAGGATGGACACCCCCACCAGAAATTAGAATGGGGGCTGTATAATTTTCACTATACTCCCCTTAAGGCCATTGGAGGCAATGGCAGGGCCCTTCAGCACGGCTTCATCTCCCCCACACAGATGCAGGAAGATGACCTATTTCCTGAGTTGACTCAATCAGCTCAAAGTATGGCTGGAAAGAAATCAGCTGTAAAGGAGTTCCAGGATTGCGAAGCTTAACAAGGCAGTTTCTGGAGTTCATTGCTTGGCTTTTTAAATCAGTTTACCTCTATCCGGCTTAATCTTAATTCAGGCAGCATCCTGATCTTATCAGATTTTTTTGCTGCTGAATTTGCCATCCAAATAAAGCCTGAGTCCATCCCTACTTCCAGAGCTGCTCCTGAGGCCATTTTCTTAAGCTGGAAAACTCCCAGATCCAAAAAGAACTGCAAGAAATACTTTTGGAAGTGAGGATACACCCCAGCTGTATTCGGGCAACAAATTTGGCAGCAAAAAAATCTGATAAAATCAGGATGCTGTCTGAATTAAGAATAAGATGGATAGAGGTAAACTGGTTTTAAAAGCCAAGCAATAAGCTCCTCTGACTTAACCTGGATCAGCTGCAGATGTCTATAAATACCCATAATGAAGACCTAAGATCATTGGTTTCAGTGTCAGTCTTCTGATTCATTATTCAAATTACAGGAAAGGAGAAACAATGGATTCAGAATACAAGAAAAAAGCATTAGGAAGAACTCATTGCTTGTAAGAGCTGTTTCAGAGTGGAACAGATTGCCTCAAAGCACAGTGGACTCTCTTTCTTTGGATGTTTTAAAGTAGAGGTTAGATAGCCATCTCTCAAGAGTGCTTTCTTGGTGTCCTAGATGATTCTATGATTTGTGAACTACACTGGCTTCTTGACCCTGACACATTCTTTGGATTCATCTCTAGCTGGCTGCTTAGTTGCTTCTGAAACTGGTGGGGCTGCTCTTGGTGGTTAAACTCAGAGTGTCTCCAGACAAATCTCTCTGCCTGCTTCTTTAACCACTGATGCTTCAAAATTCCCTTCTCAGACTGTCTTTGACTCAGCCCCGGATGCTCCCTGTCCTTTATTGGCTCAGACTGGGCACATAATATGCTAACTGGATTAAAGGTAAAGCGGTCTCAAACTGGATTTTTTTCTGCAGTGTGTTTTGATCTAAGTCACCTTGGGCACTCTTTCAGCCTTAGAGGAAGGCAAAGGCAAACCATCTTCTGAACAAATCTTGTCAAGATAAACCCATGATAGGGTTGCTTTAGGGTAGCCATGAGTTGGAAATAACTTGAAGCCTCACAATGGCAAATTAACTGAAAAGCCGGTCATGATTTGGTCTAGAAATACTCTTAAGGCCTTCTTTGAGGGCACTTAAAATTTAAACAGCAGAGACCTCTGATACTATTTACAGACATTTACTGGTTTTCATTCTGCCAGTTGATGGTTTTGGAGTTCAAGCTTCAGAAATTCCTGAGTGGCTCCCTGAAGGCTTTAAGAGTATCAAAATGTGTTGAGCTTTTTGCTAATAAAAGACCATTTTCAAGTCTCCTTTTTCTTTTGTGGATTTTATTGGATACTCCCCAGTTTTTGCTCTTTTCACTTATCACAGTAAACCAGGATACCTCTAGACTATTTCTTATGTTTAGTGCAAAAAGATGTATAGCAGGATGCAGGGGTGCTTGGTGGGGGAGGAATACTGTAAAAAAAAGAGCTTCTGTAGGGCTACCCTGTGAAGGGCATATGCAGGTATGTCCTTGAAGAACACCTGGAAGTTTCAATTGATGTAAAATGTGGCAGCTAGGCTGCTAAATGCTACAAAATATCAATATTGAGAGGTCTGTGTTTGCAGTGGCCTATGGCTAAAAGCAGTTTAGCATTTTGGACTTTAAAAGATCTGTACTGTTTGCCTACTGTCTTCTAAACTCAATTCATGCTGTCAGTTTTAAGCTCTAAAAGCCCTGGCAGCTGGTGATTTCCATGCCAGTAATGCAAAGAATACAATTTAGGTTTTAGGCTGGACTTGAAATGAGCTATCCAAGGTTTCTTGCTGTTAATTGCCTTTGTGTCTACCTAAACCCATGGTGACCCTATGGACAAGACATCTCCAGGTTCCCCTGTCCTCTACTGCTCTGCCCAGCTCCTGCAGACTCATATTTGTGGTCTCTTTAATAAAGTCCATCCATCTAGCATGTGGCCTTCCTCTCTTCCTACTTCCCTCCACTTTTCCTAACATTATTGTCTTTTCCAATGATTCATACCTTCTCATGATGTGCCGAAAGTTTGACAGTCTAAGTCTTGTCATCTTGGCTTCTAGGGATATTTCCTGGCTTGATCTGCTCTAGGACCCATTTGTTTGTCCTTTTGGCTGTCCATGGAATCCTCAGCACTCTTCTCCGGCACCACATCTCAAATGAGTAGATGTTCTTCCTATCTTCTTTCTTGACTGTCCAGCTCTCACATCCATACCTGGTAACTGGCAATACAATGGCTTGTATGATTCTGACTTTTGTGCTGAGTTGTATGTCTTTGCATTTTAGGATATTTTCTAGTTCTTTCATAGCCGCCCTCCCCATTCTTAATCTTCTCCTGATTTCCTGACTGCAGTCCCCATTCCAATCAATGTTTGATCCCAGATATGATAACTCTTTTATAATTATTATTATTATTATTATTTTTATTTATAACCCGCCCCTCTGCATGGCAATCGGGGCGGGGAACAACAAGTTTAAAACAAACAAAGTTAAAAATCAGTCCCTCATCCCATAATCCCACCCTCCCATCCCCTTAAAAAAGAATTAAACACAATCAAAATTTAAAAAGCCACATTAATTAAAAACAGATAAGAACATAGAATGAAATCAGGGCAACCGATTAAAATACATCTCCCAGCTGAAACTTATTCCGGGAAGGCCTGCCGAAAGAGATCCTTCTTTACTGCTTTCTTGAAGGCAGCAAGAGTAGTGATAAGACGGATCTCATCCGGCAGGCCATTCCAGAGTCTGGGGGTGGTTGCGGAGAAGGCCCTCTGGGAGGCCTGGGACAGCCTAGTTCTTATTGGCTGTAACAGATTCCTCCCAGAGGACCGTAGGGCGTGGGGGGGATCATGCGGGGAGAGGCGGTCCCTAAGATAAGATGAGACCAAGCCATGTAGGGCTTTAAAGGTCAAAATCAACACCTTGTACTGCGCCCGGAAACTAATCGGCAGCCAGTGGAGGGATTTAAGCACCGGTGTTATGTGCTCCCTCCGAGATTGTTCCCGTAATTATCCTGGCTGCCATGTTCTGCACCAATTGTAGTTTCCGGGTTAGGCACAAGGGTAGCCCCATGTAGAGTGCGTTACAGTACTCCAGACGTGAGGCTACCAGGGCATGTACCACAGTTTCCAGATCCCTCATATCCAGATAAGGGCGCAGTTGGCGTATCAGCTGAAGCTGATAACAGGCACTCCTGACCGCCGCATTCACCTGACTAGTCATGTGAAGCGACGAATCAAGGAGCACCCCCAGACTGCGAACACAGTCCTGAGAGGAGAGTGTGACTCCATCCAGGACTGGAGACTGTATTCCCAAATCTGGTTTCGGGCCTGTCACTGCAAGTACCTCCGTTTTGTCAGGATTCAACTTCAATCTGTTTTTCCTCATCCAACCCATTACCATTCTGAGATAGTCAATAAGAGGAGAGGCGCCATCTGAAGTCTGAGACGATGATCTGGTCATGGAGAGGTATATCTGGGTGTCATCAGCGTACTGAAGACACCGAGCTCCATGCCTCCGAATGATCTCGCCCAGCGGCTTCATATAAATATTAAACAACATCGGGGACAGGATGGTGCCCTGCGGGACACCACAATTAAGCTCGATTTTAGATGAGCAACTGTCCCTGAGCCTCACCCTCTGAGATCTGCCCGAGAGGAAGGAACGGAACCACTGCAAAGCAGTGCCTCCAATTTCTAACTCTCTCAGGCGGTCTAAGAGGATGGCATGATCTACAGTGTCAAAAGCCGCTGAGAGATCCAAGAGCACCAACAAGGTCACACTACCCCTGTCGATACTCAAGCGGAGGTCATCAGTCAGAGCAACCATGGCAGTCTCCACTCCATATCCTGTCCTGTTTCTTCTTCCTCATTGTCTAGTTTGAAAGTGTGTAAATTCTCTGTAGTCATTATTTTTGTTTTCTTTATGTTCAACAGTAAGACTGCCTTTGCATTTTCTTCTTTGATCTTCCTTAGTATACTTGTCACCCCACGTTCATTGGGCTTAGGGGCACAGGGCCCCAGTGAATGTGGAAAAACCAGAAATAAAAAAACACTTATGTTTTTACCTGAGAGACAACCTCTCTAAGAATCTCTAGGTCCTCCAGTGAAACTCTGTGGTCAACATCTGCCTGGCATTGACCATAGTATTGAGATGGAGGAGCTAAAAATGCTTAGTGGAGTGTTCTCTCCAGGAATCTCTAGGTCCTTTAGTGTGACTTTTGGTTAAATTGGACCACAAAGTTGCACTAGACCACCTAGATATTCCTAGATAGAACATATTAATAAAATCCATGAATAATCAAATCCGCAAATTTGGAGGGATGACAGTTGTTCTAGGTCTGTGAGGTTCTCTGCTAGTATTATGGTGTCATCAGCATATCTCAGATTGTTGATGTTTCTTCCTCCTATTTTCACTCCCTCTTCCATGTCCAAGCCTGCTTTCCTTACAATATATTCTGCATATAAGTTGAATAGGTAGGGTGATAGGATGCAGCCTTGTCTGACTCCTTTGTCAATTGGGAACCATCCTGTTTCTCCGTGTTCTGTTCTGACAGTAGCCTCTTGTCCGATGTACAGATTCCTCATCAAGACTATCAGATGTGTTGGCACTCCCATGTCTTTAAGGGTGTTCCATAGCCTTTCATGGTCTATGCAGTCAAAGGCTTTGCTGTAGTCTACAAAGCACATGCTGATTTTCTTTTAGAACTCCCTGGTGTGCTCCATTAGCCATCGTATGTTTGCAGTGTGATCCCTGGTGCCTCTTCCTCTGGGGTTTCTCTCTCCATGTATTTTGAGCATGATTTTGCTTGCATGGGAAATAAGTGCTATGGTTCTATAGTTGCTACAGTCTCTTGTGTCTCCTTTTTTGTGGATGGGGATGTATATTGATTGCTTCCAATCTTTTGGGCATCGTTTTGTTTTCCATATCTGTTGGCATATGTTGGTTAGCACTAGAGTTGACTCTGACAATGTGGATTGCAACAGTTCCATTGGAATATCATCTGTTCCTGGAGTCTTGTTTTTTGCCATTTCCTTTATTGCAGCTTCCACCTCACTTTTTTAGAATTTGGGGTTCATCTTCATAAGGCTCTTTGTTCCATGTGTCCTTCATGTTGTCATCTCTTTTATATAACTCTTCTGTGCATTACATCCATCATCTTTTTATTCCTTCCTGGTCTTGAATTATGTTATTTTTATTGTCGTAGAGTGTCCTAGTCCTTGGTTTGAACTTTCCCTTGATTTCTCAAATCTTGTGGAATAGGTCTCTCATTCTTCCCTTTTTGTTGTTGTCTTCTATTTCTCTATATTTGTTGTTATCTTTGTGCACTAGCCACTCTTTCTTTCCTTTATTGCTTGTAACATTTTATCTGTCATCCATGGTTTCTGTCTACTTCTAACCTTTGTGTTCCAATCTCCAATGATCAGCTTGACATCCTGTGTTGGTGTGTCATGAATTTCTTCCTGTAATCCTTTGTAAAATCTATCAGTTTCTTCTTGTTCTGCCTCAGTGGTTGGTGCATATACTTGAATTATGGTGATAGTCATAGGTTTCCCATGGAGTCTTATTGAGATGATTTGGTCTGATTTTGCATTGTATTCTCTGATTGCTTTTGCAACATCTTTTCTTAGTATGAAAGCCACCCTATTTCTTCTTGTCTTTTCATTCCCTGAGTAGAACACTGTGTGGTTGTCTCATTCAAAGTGGCCCATTCATCTCCATTTTAACTCACTCACAGACACACACCAGTACTGCTATGTTCATGCATTGCATTTCCATTTTCACTATGGGTTTTTACAGATTGTCAGAAATAATCCAGTTTGAGACCACTTTAACTGTCCTGGTTCAATGCTACCGAATCCTGGGAATTGTAGCCTTTTTCTGAGACATTGAGCCTTCCCTGTCAGAGAGCTCTGGTGCCACAATAACTATGGTTCCCATGATGCCCTAGCATTGAGCCAGGACAGTTAAAGTGGTCTCAAGCTGGATTATTTCTGGCAGTCTGTGCAGGCCCTATGTCTAGCTTTCCTGGGATCCAAGGTGCCAAATGTTATACCACAACAGCTTTAGCTTTTAGACTGGTCCTGTAAAGATTGCATTAACTAGCCCCAGAGTAGATTGATCATCTCATTGTCATGAAACCCACTAGCCAGCACTGCTTTAAAACCTTAAGCTTACCTGAGGAACAAGCTGTTTCATTATCAACTTCTCTTTTTCTTCTACATCTTTTATGTAGCCTTTAAAACTGAATTTACTGTTGTTTTGATATTGCAAAATAGTCTTCTTATATATGTTCTTAGTTATATTATTTTATATTGTTCTACAGCAGACATTGGAAAGGTGATATATAAATACTATGAAAGGTAAAAGTAGTCCCTTGACATGAATGTCTAGTCGCAAGCAACTGTGGGGGACAGTGATCATCTCCATTACTAAGCCAAAGAGCCAGTGCTGTCCAAAGATGACTCCAGTGGTCATGTGGCCACCATGACTGCACCAAACACTGTTGCCATCAAAGTGGTACCTATTTATCTACTTGCATTTGCATGCTTTCAAACGACTAGGTTGGCAGAAGTTGGGACTAGTGACAAGAGCTCACCCCATCATGCAGCACTCGGTCCTCCAACTGCCAACCTTCTGATTTTCTGATCATCAGAACTGGTGTCTTAACCACTAAGCCACTGCATCCTATACAATACTATGCAAGTATAAATAAATATATACTCTACAAGTAAAAATAAATACTACAAATATAAAAATTTACTATAAATACTATACAAGTATAAATAAATATAAATATTCAAACTACATTGATGACAACATATTCTCACCATAATAGGGCATGTGGATGTGGCTAAAATAAGAGTTGTCTGCAACAAAGGCATTAGTTTGAGATATTAATGAATATCTTTACACTATGAAAAAAGTAGCAAGTGTTCAAGTATTAAATGAAAAACAACAAACTGGTGGTTCCTTTTTTTTTCTTAGTCATTAAACTGGTGCGTGCATCTGGAAAAAGTCCCAAATTAATGTTTCCACATTAGAATTTTACAGATGTGTTTGTTTACATGAAAATCTCCAGTGAAGCTAGTTCTTTGAGATTATTGGTTTTCCTTTCTGTAGACAATATTGCAGCTGTTAATGGGTTATGCAATGCATGTTCCGATGCACTGCATGGGTGTTGAAGACAATATGGTTCACAAACAAATTTTTCTTCAATATTTTTTAAAAAGTCTTATCTTATTGAGAAAACAATCTCAATACACAATAGTACACAATTATTTCCCAGCTCAATCCATCTATTCAATTTACTGTTTGTTTCTTTGGGTTTGTTTGTTTTTTTGTTTTTTTTAATATCCTGTTTTTCTCTCACACAGAATTCAAGGTGGCTTAGAATAATTTAAAAATACAATACAACAATAAACTATTCACATTTAAAATAGAAATATAGAATTAAGATGATCTTGTCACAGAGAGAATAAATTAGACTATCTTTGATGGAAAGCAGAGATAAACTATAGAAGTAAGTTAGTGCATGATTATAGTTTTTAAGGTTGTATTACTTATAGAAAAGTAACAATAATACTTTTTGGATTAAAAGAAGATGGGCTCGTTAAATTATGTTTTAATTAGTTGGAAATTAAATAATAGATTAATCATGTAGTTGTAAATTAATAGAGATTTAGTAAATAATGCTAGGACTGATATTGGGGTAATTATGTAGGGTAATGCCCTAAAGGTACCAGATCTTGTCTTATGTTGGAAGCTAAGGAAGGTCAGCTCTAGCTAGTGCTTGTTTGGGAGACCACCAATGATTATGAGATAAAGGTAAAGGTAAAAGGTAAAGTTAGTCTCTTGACATGAATGCCTAGTCGTAACCAACTATAGGGGGCAGTGCTCATCTCCATTACTAAGCCAAAGAGCCAGTGTTGTCCAAAGATGAATCCAGTGGTCATGTGGCTAGCATGACTGTACCGAACACTGTTACCTTCCCACTGAAGTGGTACCTATTCCTCTACTTGTATTTGTATGCTTTTGAACTGCTAGGTTGGCAGAAGCTTGGACTAGTGACAGGAGCTCACCCCATCATGCAGTACTCAGGCCTCAGACTGCCAACCTTCCGATCTTCCAATCATCAAAATTGGCATTGTAACCACAAAGCCACTGTGTCCCTTTGAAATATTGGGATTTCATTACTGAAAATGAGATATAGTTCAGGCTATATTTCAGAAGGAATTGGCAAAACCATCTCAGAGTATTCCTTGCCTAAGAAAACCTGATGAAATTCATAGCTCGTTATATTGACAGGCGTCTTGAAGGCACACATATACATGTTTATTTGAGAAACAGATGTTAATGATTAATAATACAAATGGATTTATATGTAAAATAAAGCAAAGCAACACTAGAGAGGAAGCAAAATTACTAATAATTATAACCAATGACTAGCAAGTGGGAAGTCAATTTTGTAACCCCTTTTTAATTAATATTGTACTGTCATAATTTGTTGTGTCTTGTGTTTTGTCTAATGTGTGTAGTTATATGGTATTTCTCATACATATTGTTTTATAAAATAAAATGTCTGTTTTCAATAAAGATATAATTTAAAACATACAAAAGTGAAAACACAATTAAACCAAAGTTCTGTTTTAGAAACACAAGTTCAAAACAGTTTTAAAAACACTTTTAAAATGCAATAAAATAGAAAAACAAGCTCCAACCCTTAAAAGGTCTGTCTGCTGCAAGATATTAAAAACCAAAGGCCTGCCTAAGTGCAAAGTTGTGGAAAGATGCAGGGGAGGTGGCCAACTCGACTTCCTGCAGAAGAGAGTTCCAAAACTTGGAATCAGGTATCAAGAAGGTTGTCTCAAATACGCCTGTGATGATGGTGTGGATGGGAGATATCCTGCTCAGATGTTAAAGCTTGGACAAACTCATATAGGGAATTGTAGGGCTTGTCTGCACAGAAAAAATAACTCTGAACCCCTGTCTCACCGAATCCTATTTGCATGACATCTGCAAACAATTCAGAGCTTCCTCTCCCAATCAACATTTTAAAAACTCACTCTTTGCTGCAGGTTTTTAGCTTTCTTCACAGCAACAACAATGGTTGCCTTGACTCACAGTTGCTGCAAGCCTCCCACTACCAATGATGTGGATGCCAGTCACTCTCAGGATGCACTGCCATCAGGAGTGAGCTCTGTCTTTGGGAAAGTATAGTTGGCCCTCTGTATCCATGGATCTTTTATCAATGGATTCAACCATCCATGGCTTGAAATTATTTTAAAAATATGTAAATTCCAAATAGCAAACCTTGACTTGGCCATTTTATATAAGGGACACCATTTTACTATCCACTGTATTTAATGGGAGATGAACATCCATGGATTTTGGTATCCACGGGGGGTCCTGGAACCAAACCACAGCAGACACCAAGGGCATGTGGCACCCAGTTTGAAACACTCCTTCCACAGAATAGATCCCCAAGCAACATTTTCTTCATCCTGCTTGGTTGTTTGCTTGATGCTTTCTGTGGTGGTATTTTAAAATATTGGATCAGACTAAAGGTCTATCTACACCAAACTCCTGCTTCCACAGCAGTTAACCAGATGCTTATGGGAAGTCCACAAGTAGGACATGAGAACAATGGTAATGTCCTGTTCATGTTCAAGTTCCCCACTAACTGGCAGTAAGAGTCTTATGTTATTTATAGTGAGAGATCCTGTGCGGCAAATGTTGCAGTATTTGTTGCTGTAGTTTTCGGTGGGCAGGGGAATATCCAAACGATGTTTCTGTTGTCTCAGACCATTTTTAGAATATCCAGTCACCAGCTGCACTTTCAAGTCCTTTTTCATTCTGAGATATATTTGAACAATATGTTCCCTTCTCTTCTCATCTTTCTTTCTTTCTTTTTCTTTCATAGAGTTGCATTTGCACTATAATTCTGTAACTCTTTTTAAAAAATAATTCAGAGAGGAGAAAAATTTGCCCTTCAAATCATAGGACCACCTGAGCAGTTCATGCCCCAGTTTTTTTATTTAAAAAAACCTTGAAGAGCCTCATTGTGCATTGATACAGCCTTCCAAAAGAATGGAATGAGTGGACATGAAAGCAATGGAATGAGTGGGCATGAAAGCAATGACCTGTCAAAACCCAAAGAGCTGCATTGTGAGAACTCACATGTCCAATCTAAAAAAACCAGTCTTGAAAAGACTTGAGAGATTTATTTTAATAAGAAACCCTATGGGAGAAAGCTAAGGAGCCAGCATGGCATAGTAGTTTGAACACTGGAAACCAGGATTTGACCACTCAGGATTTGACCACTCAGCCATGGAAATCCACTGAGTGATCTTGGGCAAGTCACACACTCTCATCCTCAGAAAACTCTGTTATAGGTTCACCTTAGAGTCACCATACATTGCAAATGACTTGAAGATACACCACCACCACTACTGCCCCAACAACAATATGTAGAAAGGACCATACCTTGGATAGTTCAGAATCAAAACCAAACCAAATTCACTACCCCACTTAAATAGAAGCCATCAGCCACTGCTGGTTATAGCAATGTGACACTTGTTGTTCCTGAAAGCCTAGTTCTTGTTGTTTAGTATATAAAGGGAGTAAAAAGCAAATGAAATAGAAGTGAGAAAATAGCTAACAAAATATTGCCTTGTTTTACTCTAAAATGGCTGTTATTTTCATGGTAATGTCAGTTACACCTGTGCTTTGGATTTGGTAAGTCTGCCAACAATATGACCTTGCTCAGTACTTCAATTTATGTTTTCCTCTTTAGGAGTTCCAGGTAGCTTACGATCCAGTGAATGTAAAATGCAGGAATACATCTTAAAACAAATGCATTTCTTTTATCAAGTAAGTAGAAAATCAGAGCGTCTTATACAGCACAGGCCCTAAAGTGTAAGAGTATAATAAAATAAAATCTGAAACACCTAGGTTTATGTTATAGTTGTTCCCATCAAAGGGGAACCTAATAAATGTGGGACTTGGTTGCAAGCATCGCAAGAGAATGGTAAATCAAACAAAACTTTAAATGCTGAATTTAGTATTTGTTTATCAGCACAGTCAAAACAAATTTTATTGCTGTTTTTTTAAAAAATGGAAGTAAAAAAAATGTGCAATTAAAGTCCAACACATTAAGATAACAGTGTTTTTACAAATGGATTTCACAGAAATCAGAAGCAAGATAACGACGGCAAGGCAGGGCAAAATATATAAGAAAATCCTCCTACTCCAGTTCCACTAATAAATGCCCTGTTATGTGCTATTATGCTCATACATAGTGCCCATTCATTTCAGTTGGGGATATTCTAGAATTCATCCCATAGATTAGCCTTCCCTGGTGCCTTACAGATGTACTAGTCTACAGTTTCCACCATGATTATTTTGGGGGAGATGGGGGACATAATCCAAAGTATATGAAAGGTACCAAGATGGGGAGATTGGTGCAGATTGTGTGTTTAAAAAGGAAGGGAAAATTGTTACAGAGGAAATATGTGAAAGAAAATCCTGGGGAATTCAGAGATTTGTAATTAAGGGGGGAAACACTTCACGGCTGTGTGCTTTTGCAGAAAAACCAATGGTGCAATAAGTCATATGTTTAAGAGTAAAAACAAATGTCTTGTGAATAAAACCAATTTTTGACCATACCCCTTGCTACAGTCTCATATGGAGATGCTGTTTCCATTGTCTGTGAACTGTGAATCCTACCTGCTACCACATACATACTGTATAAGCTCAGGTGGAATTGCTCCCTGTCCTTGCTGGGCCATTGTTTATTATTGTGCCACCCATCATTTACTTTCCCTGCTACTGCCTGCTTCAGAAATTACATATCCCTTTTAAGTCAACTTCAAGAACACATGCTCCATCTGTCCAAAGGATGGGCTAGTCTCTTAGTATAACCTACCTTTGAAAAAGAAAACAAAATACAGAAATATTTCCAATGCAGACTTCACAATAGGCCAAATCTTCAAATGTCTTCTTAATTCTAAAGAAATTACTTCTAAGGTCCAAAACATGCTGCAGAAATAATCCAGTTTGAGACTGCTTTAAGTGTCCTGACTCAGTGCTAGGGAATCCTAGGAATTGTAGTTTATTGTGGCATCAGATCTCTCTGATAGAGAAGGGTAAATGTCTCAAAAAACTACAGTTCCTAGAATTCCCTAGCATTGAGCCAGGGCAGTTGAAGAAGTTTCAAAATGGATTATTTCTACAGTGTGTTTTGGACTTAAGTCTCCAGTCATGATGAAGAGGACGATCATTACACCTCTCTTATTGACTGAGTCTTCAAATGCCCATCTGAGTCTGTAGACAGTATGTTTACGACATCTGCCCAGATTTCTTACTCTGGCCCTACATTTTGTATATTTCATACCACCAAGACAGATTAAGAGTTCTACTGAACTCAAAAAGTGTGCCTTGAGTAGTCCTTCTAATAAAACCATTTGTTGTTGGTGGTGGTGGTGGTGGTGTGTGCCTTCAAGTCATTTCCAACTTATGGCAACCCTAAGGCAAGCCTATCATGGGGTTTTCTTGGCAAGACTTGTTCAGAGGGGCTTTGCCATTGCCTTCCTCTGAGGCTGAGAGAGTGTAACTTGGTTAAGGTCATGCAGTGGATTTCCATGGACGAGTGGGGATTCTAGTCCAAAACTCAAACCACTACACCACATCAACTTTGATTCTTGAAGGAATTTTGCATTTGTATCCATTAAATGTATAACTCATTATTTCTTTGTCAGAAAAGAGCAGATTAAAACAGAAGGTGCCTTTCTCGTCTTCCTGCCCAAGAACTGTTTATGCAACAAGGGGCTGTTTTCTTCAAAATGAGTTAATAACTACATCATTTCCCCCGAATATCAGCCTCAAGTCTGAGTATAAAGTACAATACAGCTGTGTTTTGATTCCATACTGGATTTACAGCCAGATCCACAACAACCCAGTTAAGCCAATATGTGTCCAACACGTTAAGGCTTTGAAATCTTGGCTTGCTGGCCATGGGCCACCTCCTAATGCCAGAATTGGCACATCAGATCAGGAAACATTTGTTTTCAAAAAAAATCTTACGCATCTTGAAGCATTTGATCTTTGTAAATTCCTACATGAAAACTCAATCAATCAATAATTTATTATGGTCATAGACCAGTTTATAAATCAGTTTTACCATAAGATACATAAAGTGTATGAAATACAGTAAGGTAGCATAAAAACAATAATTACAACCGGGGCATAAAATTCCCTCTTAATAACAGTAGTGCAAAATTAAAGAAATAGACCTATATACAGATCAGGTGTGTTATCTAGAACCTTGTGTAATCCACCCTCATTGTTATTTACTTAACTGCCTAATTATTTACATTAAAACTGATTCGCCTAGGCCCACTGTGAGAAGCACTGTGAATTTCACACTTCTTCAAATGTTGCAATATACCCATATTTTCCGGCGTATAAGACGACTGGGCGTATAAGACGACCCCCAACTTTACCAGTTAAAATATAGAGTTTGGGATATACTCGCCATATAAAACAACCCCTCTTTCAACGGGGAGAAATGAGAAAGTGTTGGGGGGAAGGACTGCCAATATCCTAGGTGATGCATTCTGGGGTATGTATAATTTGTGGCCAAGTAAATGACCCTGGGCATGTCACACATTCTCATCCTCAGAGGATGGTAATGGCAACTCCCATTTGAAGAAACATGCCAAGAAAACCCCATGATAAGATTGCCTTAGGGTTGCCATAAGTCGGAAAGGACTTGAAGACACACAAGAACAACAAAAAAGTCTGCAATTGTTTCATAGGTAGTACATGGGAATAGGAGCCAGCATGGTGTAGTGGTTTGAGTGTTGGACTTCCACTCTGGAGACCTGAGTTTGATTCCCCACTCTGCCATGAAACCCACTGGGTGAACTTGGACAAGTCACACACACTCAGTCTCAGGGGAAGGCAATGGCAAACCTCCTCTGAACCAGTCTTGCCAAGAAAACCCCAGGATAGGGGTTCACCTCTTATCCATTGCTGCTTCCTCCTCCTGCCTCACGCCACACTACGCCACCCCTTCCTCCCCCCCTCCTCCTTCTCTGACCTGGACTTCCTCTCTTCCTCCTCCTCCCGCCGCGCCACACCTTCTTCCTCCCCCTCTGCCACCCTGCGTATAAGACGACTCCCGACTTTGGAGAAGATTTTCCTGGGTTAAAAAGTAGTCTTATACGCCAGAAAATACTGTAGTTCTCAGCTGTTTAAATACGTCCAAGCACTTTTCTTTCTCTCTCTCTTCTGTCTCTCATCCACATTTTCATAATGTTAATTTCTACCTTTTAAATATTGTTTCAAAAAAAACATGCTAAGGAATGCAGAAATAGAACAGAATGGAATACTAGTAATCCCATGAAAATGTGTTTTAGGTCAGACACAATCCCTACACGTTCCAAAACTGAGGGGCTGTACAGATGGCCCCTAAGGAGCATCTCCATACCGCCCCTGGGAGTGGTGGATCAGGGCCACAGCAACCGCATGCCATGGCCCCGATCCAGCACATTGCCACTCCAAAAAGAGCTGGCAAATGCCACTCCTTTTTGGAGCGGCAAAAAGCTGGTCTTTTGGATGCGGCAGCTGTTCTTCTGCATTCCTTTGGCACAGTGTGTCTAAACACTGTGCCAAGGGAGCACCCTGTTTGGGCAGGCAGCATGAGGACAACATGGGGGTGGAGGCAGGGAAGCTGGCATGCGGTCGCCATGCCCAATTCCACCCACAGGCTGGCCCTTTTGGCTTTGGATTTAGCTGTAATATAGAAATGGCAGCAAGGAACAGGTTCTAATTATATGAAGACAGCATCTAGGAACATATGGCTTTGTTGTTTGAGTCAAGTTATATACCTAAGGAAATAATATTCTCTGTGATAAGCCTGTTCTTCTTCCCATGATGGGATTTTCTCTGAGGTGCATGCTTCAGCAATCAGACCTGAAAATTAGAATGGTGTTTACTTTCTAATGACCAATCACAGCATGCTAAGTGCAATGATCAAGAGATGTCTTTTACCATTTTGAAGAGCACCTGCAAAGAAACAATTTGGCTCAAAGAAAGGCATATTGCAACTCAATGTTTACCAATAACTTTTTTTAAAAAAAAGCCCAAAATGCATTTTGCCATTCTTGAAGACTTCCAAGTAATACTATAGGGCTAATAGGACATCTCTAAATATTTCTTACAAATTCCAGCCAGAAGTGACCATTATGAGGGATATCATAAAGTAATAATGATCACCCAGAAGTTATGGTAAATTGATGACATTTTCTCAGTGTCATCATTTGACCCTAAGTGCATGATGTTGAGAAAATCAGCTCATTTTTGTTACAGGTTGTGCCAGAAGTGACCAAAGTGTAAGATAGAGAAGGTTGAGGCCCACAGCATGATAAAGTTCCTGCATTTGAAGGGTAATAATGCCAGGCAAATTCATTATGAGATGATGGTAGTTTATGGAAATGATTGCCCGTCTTATGACAGTATTGTGAGATGGAAAAGGAATTTCCAAACTGTGAGATGGAAAAGGAATTTCCAAACTGGTCACATGTCCCTCACAGATGAGCCAAGATCTGAAAGACCATCATTGACAGACAATGTGGCCACAGTGAAGTAAGTGGAGTGTTTAATCCTGGAAGACAGATGAGCAACCATCCAAATGTTCATGAATAAAACTGGTCTTAGTTATGGTAGTGTGTGGAAAATTATTCATGATGAACTGAACATGTGTAAGGTGTCTGCACACTAGGTTCTACATTCTTCCAAGCACCTTACATGTGTAAGGTGTCTGCACACTAGGTTCTACATTTGCTAACCCTTTTCCAAAAACAAACACAGTGTAACCTTTCAGGACATATGTTGACATTGTTGGAACAGAATGAAGAGGATATTTTTGGTTGTCTGGTAACCATGGATGAATCTTGGATCTATCAGTATGATCCAGAGACCAAAACCATGAGCATGGAATGAAAGCATGCCAATCCCCCTCCCATCAAAAAAGGCAAAGGTGCAAAAGTCAGCAGGGAAGGTCACGCTCTCAGTTTTTGGGGACTGTCATGGGGTCATTCTCATAGATTACCTTGCAGAGGGACAAACTATCACTGACACATACTACAGGAATCTTCTGGACAAGTTGCAAGATGCTCCGAAAAAGAAACACTGTGGCATGCTCTTCAGAAGCATTCATCTCCTAGCTGACAATGCACCAAGTGACTTTTTCTTGTTTCTAGAAATGAAAAATCTGTTGCGGGGTTGCCTATTTAGCAACACAGATGATGTCCTTCATGAAGTAGAAGAATGGTTTAAGGCACAATCTGCAGATGTCTACAATATCGGTATTCAGAGGGTCAAGAAATGCTGGGGAAAATGTGTAAATCTGGATGGTGACTATGTAGAGATAAGTTAATTACAAATCAAAAACTTTCTGTCAATCTTTTTAAAAGGTGATAATTAACGCTTTACAATACCCCCTTGTATGTCACTTCAAAAAAAAAATCCCTATCCCTTTTTGAAAGGTCTTTTTCAGGCCCAGTGATGCCTACAGTTGTTGCCGGGGTGGTGGTGGTGGATATTTGGCCCCAGCCCTGCCAAAGTTGCCAATTCCTTATCTGGTTTGAACATTAGAGTGCACATGTTACATTTCAATATCCGAGATATTTTTGAGCTCCCAAAATATTTTTTCATTTGATGTACCTGAATACAACCCAATATACATATGTCAAAGAGTGACCATTCTCATTGCTGGCAACCAGCAACCTTTATTGCCAGTCCTTAATTCACCTTTCCTATGAGGGAAGACTACTAGCAGAATACAGTTCACTTGGTGGGGAAAACTGATCTTCTATCTGGGAATGACATTAACTGTCCCTCTGAAAGTACTTTTCTAGACAGAACAGTATATTTAGGAAACAGAAATCTCCCAAGGTCAAATGTTTCTATTAAGGCTTCAGGAACTTCATTTTGTCATGTGTGACTTTCATGACTTTTTTTGTGTGTGGCCTGAGAGTCAGTGTTGCCTTTGCAGGCCAGGTGGAAGTCATTTCTCTGTTTGTTAGTTTCACTTATATTCTGTGTTGATCTCATCTATATTCTGAACTGAAATATAAAAATTAGGAAGTCAGACCAGACATTTGGTAGGGGAGAACAAAAACTGCAGTTAGTTCAAGGCAACAATTACAATTCAATACACATGTCTTATTGCTACTCTCACCCCAAAATTTTTAAGTTGCAGACTGAAGCTGGAAACCTCTTCAGGAAAAATTCTTCCATCTCTGTAATTCTCACATTAAAATCCTATACAGCGGATAGAATTGTGTTTCATGCACATTATTTTCTGATAATTGTTTTGAAGTAACTAGGGTTTTTATATTTTAAAAAAACCTATCTACTTGTAGTTAGTTCATTTCCCCAATAGCTAATGTCATTTCATCTGTTCAACAGTGGAATAGATATCCTTAGAGGGAGATGGACTGTCCTTAGTTAGAGATTTTTAAACAAAGATTGGATGCCCACCTTTCAGAGGTGCTTTAGCAATGAATTGCTGCACTGATAAGGGTTTGGACTTGATGATCCTTGGAGCATCTTCCAACTCCACAGTTCTACAGTTATCTATGTGACATAACAATTGTTACTTAAAGAAGGATAACTTTACTCCTTTTGCTGCATAACTGTATTTTTCTTACTATTTTTAGTACTGGGAATATGTACACACTGATAGGTTTGCCATATGGTCACCATAACTCAGAAATGACTGGAAGGCACAAAACACATACACATAAATGGTAAAGAGGCAATGGCACACAGATCAAATGATGGCTTGTGCCTTTGAAAAAATTGTCTTTTCTTTTGTTGTGGGTGTTGCAATCATTGTTGGAGTGGGCATTAGGAGAATGCATTTTGCAGCAGAGACCAGCAGCTTGTAGTGTTCAGGTGTTTAGGTTTTTTAAGTAACTGCAAATCAAATATGGAAGGAAGAATGCAGTGAGTTATATTTTAAAAAATCTAATCATAATGATAATTTGGGGTCTTGTAACTAATTACTTTTAAAGTAACTGCCAGCATCTTTGCATTTCCAGTTTCAGCATTATGAATAATATCAACCAGATTCCCATATGAGCTGTGACCCATATTTCCCAAATCTTCACTCACACCTCTATTTCTTTTGCCACACGTGTGCATGTGTGGGTGTGTAAGACTAAATTGCTTTCTTAGTTCCTTTCTTGACTGAATTGCTTTCTTATCCTATATCTGACATCTTCACTTTTTAAACTCCAGTCCTATCTAATTTTACTTCCAAGCAAATCTTACTAAGGTCCATGAAGCTGACTCTTAAGAACATATGACAAAATACTTGACCTCCCAAGAAGATTTCCAGTCCTTAATCCACTCCACAGTTTTCCATTCCTTGGAACCTGGAATATAACCCCAACCAAAATTATAATATTAATTATTGACAGTTTCTTTTGCCCTTCCCAAACAGTCAGAATGTGCTGCCATCTGCTATCACACTGGTTCAGAGGTTTCGCTGCCATTTCTCATACAGATGCTGGGAAATAAATGAAAGCTATCCTTTTCTTTTAAAACAAAAGTATTTTAAGCCATTCAAGGAGATTCCAGGATAGTATAGTTCACTTTCATTCAAAAGAAGAAAAAACTAAAGCAGTTTCTAAGGATATTAAGATATTAAGATTTTATTGTTCAAGCAAGTACTTTCCATGCATTGGGTCCTAGATAAATTCCTTGATGATTTAAGAATCCCATGGTTGGGATGTAAATCTTTTTTTTTTCCCATTCTCAAATGCAAGAGTATAATATGAACAAGATTATTACAGTTTTTATTATTTTTTCCATTACTTTTTGCATTTGGCTCATCTCTGCAAAAAATAATTCACACGCACACACACAACCTTTGCCAAAACCATTTTGCACACACACACAAAAAAACAATTTTTTAAATGAAAATGTACAGACCCACCCACCTCAACTCAATTTCTCCATGGGAACGAGGACTGGATGTAAAAAGAATGCTCAACACCCCCAATATCAGGGGTAGGCCACCTTTCTCCTTTAAGGGCCGAGGGACTTCAGCTCCCAGAATCCCAGGAGCTATTGGCCAACATGGGACTATTGGCCAACATGGCTGAGGCTTCTGGGAGCTTTAATGCTGGCAAGTGTAAAAAACAACCCTACAAGTTCTGTCACAAATGTAACACCTGTGGGGGTGGCCACCCTGGAACTTCCTGTGTTAGAGGAAAAAGAACAGGAGGGGGTTCTGCCCCCCAGCCAGTTTCACCTGGGGGAAAAGGCCCCGTCACCAATTAAATTGAAAATTATGGTGTTGTGGTTAAAGGTTTACCCTAATAGGGAGGCTGCTTTATATTTATTTCAAGGTTTCTCTGTAGGCTTTCGTATTCCCTATACAGGCCCTAGGGTTTATTGTTTTGCACTCAATGCTCATTCTGTGAGGGACTTGCCGAGTGTGGTGAGGGATAAATTAGCTAAAGAAATAGCAGCAGGGAGAATTTCAGGACCCCATGGTCAGCTGCCTATCCCCACACTTCACTGATCCCCTTTGGGTGTAGTTCCTAAAAAAGCCCCTGGGGAATTTAGGCTGATTCATAATTTATCATAGGGGGGAGTCTGTCAACGATGCCATTGATCCTGGGCTTACCTCAGTTAGGTACACATCATTGGACTCAGCAGTTAAGATGATCAGGAACTTGGACACAGGAGCCCTGTTAGCTAAATGTCATATTAAATCTGCATTTAGACTCCTTCCTGTACACCCAGATGATTTTGACCTACTTGGTTTTCCGTTTGAAGGAAAATTTTATTTTGACAAAGCTATGCCAATAGGATGCTCGATTTCTTGTCCAGCTTTTGAGACATTCAGTACCTTTCTCCACTGGTGTGCAGTTAAGAGAACTGGTAATAGAGCCATTGCTCATTATTTAGATGATTTCTTAATTGCTGGAAATCCTAATTCCTCACAGTGCCAGGGCTCCTTAGTTCAATTTCAGGAATTAATGCAGGAGCTTGGTGTGTCTTTAGCAGAGGAAAAGACAGAGGGGCCACATACTTTGGGCATCAAGATGAATACCATAGCTGGAATTTCTCATCTGCCTAATGAGAAACTGGTGGCTATGAAGCAACAAGCTGGGATCATGTTAGGGAAACAAAAAGCTACCCTTCATGAATTTCAATCACTTACAAGTCTTTCGAATTTTGCCTGTAGGGTTGTAGTTCCAGGATGAGCATTTTATGCTAGACTGTATAGGGCTACTGCAGGTATAGTCACCCAGCATCACCACATTAGAATCACAAGGGGCATTCGTGAGGATTTGAAGGTTTGGTACTCCTTTTTGGAGCATTTTAATGGCATATTGTTTTGGAGATCTGAAATGCTGCTTCAGGCAGATTTTCAGGTGCATTCTGATGCTGCTGGTGCCCATGGCTTTGGGGTTTATTGGAATGGCCAGTGGGCTGCAGAGGCATGGCCTGCTGCATGGGTTAAAAGTGGTCTGACTAGAGATCTTACGTTCCTGGAACTGTTTCCAATTGTGGTGGCTGTGCACTTGTGGGCAAGCCAGTTTGCTAATAGGACTGTTTGGTTTTGGTGTGACAACCAGGCAGTTGTATATGTGGTAAACTCTCAGTCCTCCAAGTCTCCTAAAGTTATGGGCTTGGTAAGGGCAATGGTGTTACAATGCTTGAATTATAATGTGTTATTTAAAGCTCAACATGTTCCTGGTTTGCTTAACCCTTTGGCGGACACCCTTTCTCCTTTCCAGTTCTCCAGGTTCCGGCAGCTGGCTCCTGAGGCTTCGACACACCCATTGGAGGTACCGGCGTCACTCTGGAACCATGAAGATTAGAAGTTCATAGGGGAATTTTAAACTCCAGTACCCCATCAACACACAAGTCCTACCAAACAGCTTTAAATTCTTTTAACCAATTTTTGCAGGAAATTGGGGAGGATCTAAAATGGCCTATTGATGTTGATTTGGTCCTTCGCTTTATTGTATCTCTTAAGCAATCAGGATTTTCACCTGTCTCTATAAGGGGCAGGTTAGCCGCCCTGGCATTTTACTCTAGGGCAAAGGGCTGTTTTGACCCTACTAATAACTTTAGGGTCAAAAGAGCAGTGGAGGGATGGTCTGGAGAATCCCCTGTCACTAAGGATTTATGAAGGCCAATAACTGGCCCTATCCTTCTTAAGTTATGGGATCAATTAGCCCAAACATGTTATTCGCCTGGGGAAGAGGCTTTATTTAAAGTAGTATTTGCCATAGCCTTTTTTGCTGCTTTAAGAATCAGTGAGATTGCGCCTGGATCTCATAATGATAAATCTGGCAGGGCACTATCAATCTCTGATATCAACCTAACAGGACAGGGGATTCAAATTCACCTTAGGCGTTCTAAGACTGACCAGCTTGCAAAAGGTCAGTCTATTTTCTTAGCTAAAGAAAATTTGGTTTGGACAAAGGGGCATGATGTGGGGAGCTCTCCTTCCACTTATTATGGAATTGGCACATTCACGTTCTCAACCCCAGGTTTTAGTGGTACACCTGGGGGAGAACAATCTAGATCGGACTAACTGCTTGCAGTTGGCCAAGCAGATAGTGAAGGACTTGTAGGAAGTCCAAAAGATCTTATCAGGTGCTGTGATCCTGTGGACCAAACTTGTGCCAAGGGGTTGCTGGCCTGGCGCGCAGAAGGACTCAGCTATTAATAATGCTCAGCATTGGCTTAACCGCTACATGACTAAGCACCTTGCTAAATTGGGAATTTTCTTGCTGGAGCACAGTATTAAGCTTGACCAGCCGCAGCTGTACAGGGAGGATGGGGTTCACCTCTCTCCAGAGGGGTCAGAGAGGTACATAACAGCACTCTGTCCAAATTGTAAAAGTGGTCGGGGGGGGGAGAGGGTATGCCTATCTAGGCTGGCCCCCTCTTGTGGCAGGTAATGACCCCCACCCCACAGAATAATTTAATCTGGCTAACTAAAAATTGGGGGGGAAATTGGCATAAAACAAATTCAAAGGAAATGACGTATGCACTTTAAGACATGATGTCATAAAATTGCATGATGTCATATGATGAAATATGACATTATTTCCGGGAGGAGGGGTTTGTAAATTTGTTGTTATTTATGTTTACTTGTTTTGTCACGTGCGGTGAAGGACCACCCACTCGGGTGGTTACACCTTCACTTACACACGTGACAAATTTGTTATTGTTTATTGTTTATCAATAGACCTGTACAGCTAAATAAAAGTTGTGGCCTGTTTTAAACCCAAAAGAGGCATCTTGTGTCTTTTGTGCCAGTGCAAAGACACCCCCCGACGAGTCAGGAGGGGTTTCTTGTTGTGCTGGCCAAATAAGGAGAGGAGATGCCTGGTTGGTCAAGGCGCACGGGGGAATAAGCACACTTGCATGCCTTGCCCAATAGCATTATTTATGTTAGCACCAAGTTTCGCGGTTGTATTGGTTTTGTGAGACTTGGGGCGAGAGTTTGTCATTTATAGCTCTGCGCTGCCACATGGAGGCAGCCATTTTATTGCTGAGACAGAGCAATCCATCCCACCCACCCTTTATTAAAATTTGCAATTGTCACTCTCAGGCTTAGGTTGGTCGCCTTCGGGGGCCAGGAGGGAATTTTTTTCCCAGGGTTCTCCCCTGGGTTTTTCGCCCTCCCTGAGATTTATTATTATTATTAATTTGTTGTTAAGTAACTTATTTTGGGAATGAGATATGGTGCTAATTCATTTGTTAAATGCTTTGTCACAACTTGGGAATAGGGTCTATGAGTTGAAATTGTAGTTGTACTGTAGGGCGGGTAATGACCCCCACCCCACAGAATAATTTAATCTGGCTAACTAAAAATTGGGGGAAAAATTGTCATAAAACAAATTCAAAGGAAATGACGTATGCACTTTAAGGCATGACGTCATAAAATTGCATGACATCATATGACGAAATATGACATCATTTCCAGGGGGAAGGGTTTGTAAATTTGTTGTTATTTATGTTTACTTGTTTTGTCATGTGTGGTGAAGGACCACCCACTCGGGTGGTTACACCTTCACTTACACACGTGACAAATTTGTTATTGTTTATTGTTTATCAATAGATCCTGTACAGCTAAATAAAAGTTGTGGCCTGTTTTAAACCCAAAAGAGGCGTCTTGTGTCCTTTGTGCCAGTGCAACTGCTGTTCTTTTTTTCTTTTTCTTTTTGTGATGTCAGAACCTATCCCTATTCTTTCCATGTTATTTCTGCTTCTGGTACCAGCGTTTCTGTTAAAAAGAAGTAAAACTCAAGAACACATTGACTTTAAGTACTACTCAGTGACACCAGTCTTTGGCAGGATCACTGGAAACTGAGGACCTTGTAGCAGTTTTTCCCAGGCTGTGCAAAAACTATGTGATCAGGAAAAAAAAATCACAGGGCAGTGGTATTGAAGGAATGTATATGCTATTTCACAACCCTTTGCATTACCTCTTCTAGAATCTGAGTGTAGAGTATCAGGGAAAGCAGAACTCCTGATAATGGGGCTAAACTGTGTTATTAGTTCCAGCTATGGTAGAGGTAGGGGAGAAAAAACTAATCAGCATCCTAAAGAAAGTTAGAATTGAGCAGTCCATTGTATTCCCCATCACCATGGATGGATGTGAGAGCTGGACAGTGAAGAAACCTGATAGGAAGAAAATCAACTCATTTGAGAAATGCTGGAGGAGAGTGCTGAGGATACTGTGCATGACTAATAAGACAAACAAATGGGTCCTATAACAGATCAAGCATGTGTTTGCCCTGGAAGATGACAAAACTGAAGCTGTCATACTTTGGCTACATCATGTGAAGGCACGACTCATTAGAAAAGACAATAATGCTGGGGAAGGTGGAAAGCAGCAGAAAGAGGAGCAGACCCAATGCCAGGTGAAGAGACTCAATCAGAGAGGTCACAGGCCTGAATTTACAGGACCTGAGCAGAGCAGTTGAGGATAGGGAGATTTGGAGATGTCTCATCCACACAGGGTCACCATGAGTTGGGGCTGACTCGAGGGCAGTTAACAACAACAACAAAGGATAGAGAGCTATTGAACCATAATATACATAAATCCCTTTGCTAAAATGGGTGTGTCTGGCTGAGATTAACAGTTGGATTTGGGTCAATGTGTGAGTAAGTGGAGAATGTGGTGAGGGGAGGGGCTAATTCAGAAAAATGTATTGCCACATTGACCAGGGCTCATCATGTTATTATTTGGTCATCACATAAACAAAGGTATAAAGACATCTTTATTATAATATAAAAGACTGACCAAAGAGCAGCAAGACAGCTACTTCATCTGTCACGTATCCCTTGTAAAAATATTTCTAGTATTCGGCATTCTCAAAAAACTGAGTTGTTATGCATCATATCTAAACAGCTGGGGGTCAAGATATATGAAAGATGCTTCCTCCCATATGAGCATACTCAAAATGTGAGATCCCCAGTGGGGTCCATGTTGCATGTACCAACACAATGCAAGGCTAAGCAAATTGTATACCTGATAGGGTTTCTTTGTAGCAGCACCCCTGACTTTGAAATTCTCTGCTAAGGGAAGTTGAGTGGCTTCATCCCTCCTAAGCTTCCATTAGGCAGCTAAGAGTGCTGTTGCATATATCCTTTGGATCTTGAAACTGCTCTAGCTAATTGTTTAGTTAACACAGTTTTTATTTATGCATTTTAACCTTTATTAATGTATTGGTTAAAAAAAATCATTGTGCATCATTTTGGGGGCCAGATGGACTGATAGGCATTATATATGTGTCTTAAATACTGGTAAATAAATAAATATAGATATGATTCATCTCCCAGAGAAACATTAGAAATTGGCCATTAAGAGTCTCAATAATGACACAGTTTTGCTTCCTAAGATTAACACAGGCAGAGGAATATTTGAAGTCTGAATAACCAATGACCATGATGTGAACAATAAAAACTCTTGAGCTTCCTGTCCATCTTTGCAACATCTAAAACAGAACCAAAAAAGGCAGGAAGGTCTAATTATGAGAACTAATGTCTCAATGTCTTCATTGTCAAAGCACTGGCCCAAAGCATATGGGGGTGGGAGGTTATTCTGTTTTCTGACACACAGTTATGTCTTACCTTTATGGGCACCCACAAAAGAGGCTTGGGAAATAAATAGCACATAATTTTGCATTTTTATAATAAGTTTGAAACTAAACCTTGTCAGCCTCAGCTAAGCTGATTCCAATTAAAGCTCCTGGCAGAGTTCCAGCTGTTTTACTACCTCAAATAGCACTGAACATAACAAGGTTTATGAAGCATTCAAAAGTCAAATACCCTATTAACATAAACATGGAGTGAAATCAACTCAGCAACCAATTTTAAGCTTTCTTTCATTCATTTACGTTGAGCTAATCTAAGCTGATGTCTGTTTCCTTGCTTCAGTCTCCTTTTTTATGCTTGCTAGAATGCAAAACAAGATTTACAATTTGAACAGTTCTATGATTTGCCCTGCACACCTACCCCCAGGGCAAGAGCATTACAATGTGTGCATATATATATATTCTTTGAAAATTATGGTAGTAAAATGGGAAATAATGTGTGAGTGCTTTCTTGTTCCTATCATAAATAGCCAAGAAATCAGTTTGCAAATTTAAGTTTCAGATTTCTGTAACTTCTGAAATGCTCTTGTAAAATACTTTGTGGGCAATTCTACTGGAAGTACTAGAAACAGAAAGGAACAAAAGAAAAGATGTCTGTGACTATCTAGGACACAGGATAATAATGGTTTTGTGTTGGACTATACAACTGACATTCTTCAGAAACTTGGACAGCTTTCTATTGGGAAACTAGCCATTGAATACACCACTCATGAACAGAAGGACATGTATATAACACACTTCATTTATTCATTTATCCTTTCAATCAATAATTCATGCTTAAATTGGACAAGCACTTTCAGTCAATAGATTAAGATTAAATCTAGAGCAAAGCTTCCAAAGCTTTTAGTGTCATATTCATAAATAAAACTAGAAGTTTAAAAGGAAGTTAAAGAAGACTTGCAAAGCACTAACAACTCCACCTTGCTTTTTATATCATATAAGGGTTTACATCAGTGGCAGGTAAGAAAATATAAGGACATTACTATATATAGCTTTTAAACTGCGATTACACCTGGAAAGAAGTAGTATTGGCCATACTCATCATATGATGACACACCCAACCCACAGCTGTGTTGTCCCTGATTCATTTCATTGATGGATCAACGCCCTAGCAAGCACACATGTTGCCAGGTACAAAACATCGGTCCCAGGGCAGTTCCATGATTACGAGTCACGTGGTGTCAGTGTTCCCTCCTCCCCCTGTCCCCCATTTCCCCCTTGTTATTCAGGATTACTTTTAGTTCCTTTAATTTTTTATTCTATTTTTTCTTTCTTTCTTTTGACATCAATCAGAAGAGCTGTAGAATTGCGTACTAGGTAGGGCATAAGGGAGGGAGGCAGGATTAACGGAGAGTCAGGAAGAATGCTCAATGGGGGCAGCAGTCCTGGTTGCTTGAATGAGAGGAGGTGATATGATGGTTGCCTTGAAAGTGGTATGTTCCCATTGTATTTTTAGTAGCATGACTGCTGAGAGAAAACAGGGCATGTGTGGAAGAGTCATAAAACATAGGAAACTGCTTTATACCAAGTCAGACCACTGGTTCATATAACTCATTATCACCTACACTGAATCACAGTAGTTTCACACTATTGATTATGATGAAATTTATTCCATTCTGGGTTTGATCAGAAGTTATCCAATTCACAACTCCAAGATTTAAATGTAGATCTAAATATAATTTGTGGCTAGAGAGCCAGTCAGTAGTTAACTCACAATCTAATTCACAAATCAAAAATACTAAATTTTGACATTGGAAGGAAATGTGTGCATTTCAAATGTAAAAAATGGAAATTTGTATGTTTAGAAAAATGCACAGAAATATTCATGACTTTCCATCCAAGAAAATAAAAACTTTTAATCCAGTATTGGCCCTGTTTGGAACCAGCTTCAAGGTGGAAAATGGCCGCCTTGAGTTTTTCCCATTTCTGTAATCCCAGTTCAGTTTGGATTCTTCACCCAGCCATACATAGACATACATAGACATGTCAATTGCTGAACTTGAGATTTATGCATGCCATGCCTGTGCTCTGCCACTGAGCTATGGTCCTTCTGTTGTGAGCTTTCTATTGGGTACAGATTACACAATATATAGGATAGAGACAGGGAAGTTGGTGGGAAAGTGCCAATGTGGTACATTGACACCAAACATCTTTTAAAATGTAGATTGTTTTGAACTTTATATAGAAAAAATAGATTTTATTTTAATTCTGTTAATTCTGTCCTTGTATTTAAATTTACACTACCGTATATTACCAGGTGTTTCCTCAAAGCCCATGCATGAACTCATGTATGTTCTGAACATACATGTCTGCAAGAGGTCTTGTGATCTTGGCAGTGTTCCATTTTACATGAACTCAATCAATAAACTAAATTCACAAAGAGCTATCTAAAAGGGAGATATTATTGGAAACACAAGATACAGACAATAATTGCACAGGAGAACATCAAATAACATCATAAAGCTTTACTCATGACAGGCAGTACATGCAAAATACAAATATGTACCTAATAGAGTACAGTTGCTTTAGGATGTGGAAATGATAACTCGAAATGAGTAAACTTGCAAGGCTGTGAGGGTTTGGAGTTAAACAATGTGAAGTTTTAGGGATTAATAAGGGACAGGAGAGATGAGAGAAAGAAAGAGGTTCAAAAGCAAGGACAATATAATACTTTTCTGAATACACACACAAACACATCAGAGAAAGAGGGAGATAGTTTTGGGGAGCTGCAATATGCAGGAAAAATTATCCCTGGAAGATAGATTTTAGAGATGACAAATTACCTCTCCTGACGTCTCCTTAAACCTTCCTGTGGAGAAGCTGGGGCACTTTGCCATTCCTGTCTGCAACAGTGCAAAAGAAAAAGGAAACAACCTATACAAGGTCATCTATGTCCAATGAGGATTTTTATGGCTATAATAAGCTAATAAAATTTTCTGGCCCAAACTGTGGATTCTGAGAGGTCTGAAAGAGTGATTTCATCTTAAAAAGAAAAAAAGCTTAGGCTAGCTGGTGATTTCAGCAAGAAAGGAGAATGGTTTAGGTAATTAATTCAGCAGGAGCCTCCAGAAGCCTTCTATTACAGCAGCTCTTAGAAGCTTATCACATTCAAAATAAAGCAACTTATCCCCTGCTGGGATACAGTTGCCTTACAGGATGCAATTGGGAATTATTGCACTGAAAAATGCCACCACTGCCACTGAGTGACTACATCCCAGCTCCCAGCCGCTCTTAGCCCGCTGCTTTTGAAAAACATGACCTTCCCACGTTTGCAAATTGGCTGGCTGAGCATGGCTGGGAGCCAGGATGCAGTCGCTCGGCAGCAGCGATGTTTTTCAACGCATTAATTCCCGATTGCATCCCATAAAGCAGGGGTAGGCAACCTTTTTGAGCCAAGGGATGGTCCCCCGAAGTCGTCCCTTCCGGCGGACCGAGGGGGGGAATGGCAGCACGTGCACTCACGCATGCTTGCGACCCCCCCGTGCACGCTGCCGCCTCCGCTGCCACTGCCACCGCCGCCACTGCATGTGCTGCCGCAGCCACCTCCACGCATGTCACGGCCACCATTTTGTTCTCCAAAATGGCGGCCGCCACTCACGACCGCTATTTTGTTTTCCAAAATAGTGGCCACGACTCGTTTGTGCATGCGCAGTACTCCTGCGCATGCATAAATGCGTCACGGCCGCCAAAATGGCAGTTGCATCACGTGGCGGCAATGTCACACGGCAGCGGTAGTGGCAGGGGTCCGTCTGGGGCAGTAAGCATCGGGCCCTGGGCCGGAACTGGCCCGCGGGCCGTAGGTTGCTGGCCCCTGCTATAAAGTGACTGTATCTTAGCAAGTATACAGCACTTTATTTTGAATGTGATAAACCCCTTAGTTTAAGCTTTTAGTAATCCCCACCCACAAAACAAGGTACTTCCTGAATTCAGGGTCCTTTTTAAAGTCCTTTAAAAGATCTTTAAGGTTTGCTTATGTTTGTGTATTTCAGTCTTGGACTGTCTCAGAATATTGCGACATTTTGCTAAGAATCACCTTAAACAAGAGAGAGGTATTTTGCTGATCACCCTGGGCCTCAAAGGTGACATTTCCTAACAATGGCATTTCCTGTCCACACAGCATTGTTCCCCTGTTGTTGTTGGGTATTTAGTTGGATCCCAATAGTTTAATCATGTGTAGGAGTGTTGTATATATATGGCCTTTTTGGACTACATTTATTGTGCTAAAAAGCTTAGCAAAATGCAACTGAAAAATAGCATTCGTAATTTCACTGCTCCTATCCAATCCCTGTTTTGAGCTTGGGAGAAATGAAATAGCCAAATAAACTTTAGAAAGATATTTTTCTCACCCACTGCCCTGGTGAAAGAGAATGAGTTAGGTCAGAAAGAAAGACATGTGCAGGAAACAAACACAAACAAAAAACATCAGGAACACAGGACAATGAAAATGGAAATCTGACATACATTGTTGACAAATATTTTAAATAAACAGCTAAAAAGGACATTTCCATTAGAAATATTTAGGAAATCAGACAGTTCAACAGGCTTTTGTATCTGTATCTGCTCCTTCCCATGGAGACCACTGTTGCCCTTTTCTCCATCTTTCCCAATATATATGTTAGAAGCAAGAGACCAGAAGTGTACACAGCATTACAAATAGAGTTGCATCATAAATTTACATGAAGGCATTATGACACTGACTGCTTTATTTTCAATCTCTCTGCCAATAATCTCCAGTGTGGAATTTCCCTTTTTCATAACTGTGCACAATGAGTTGACCTTTCTTCACTGAGTTGTCACCATGACTCCAAGAACTCTTTCCTAATTCTCTACTGCCTGTTCTGGTGCCATGAGTATATATGTGAAATCAGGACTTTCTGACCAAGCATGCCCTGCTTGACATGCCTTTTGAGATACAGATTGGCTGGGATCCTGTTGGTGCATTACACTGGTGACTTGTCATTTTTATATATATATCAGGAAGTTCCTGTAAATCAACATAGCTCTGCATGCTTACCCAGAAATAAGTAAACACTGTCCTGCAAATCCCTTTAATAATAGAAAAATCAGTTATTCAAATACCACTCCTTATACAGCCAAAAATGCACCCTCCTACAATAATTTAATATCTGAAGGAATAAAAGTAAACTAATATATTATGAAATAAAATAACTGTACCGCACGCCTGCCCCTTACACAAGCTTGGCATCCATGGCTTTAAGCTTACATGGACAGGAAGCCCTGCATGTTTTAATGGTGCACACACCCACAGTGCACCCACAACACAGCGTGCAGGAGTGCACGGCCATTAACAACAATGGGACTTGGGTCCCGCATTTTTTTGCATATGCAGGGGGGGTCCAGAACGGATCCCCTGCATATACAAAGAACCCACTGTACTTCTTTTTTTTAAAAAAATATTATTTTATTGAATAAAATACATAGAAATTGTAAACAACACAATATTACAAACAATAGACAATACATGACTAACTAACATATAAAGATAACTAACATAACAAACAAACAAACAACAAACAAACAAAAATCATTCATACTATTAACAAAAAACATGAAACATTCTCACATTGTGACTTCCTGAGTCTTAACTAAGTCATTATCCATTGTTAAATACATTCTGCCCTGCTTTCTTCAACTAAGGTAGGAGTATAAACTTATCACATCAATGTCTATATAAATTTATCAATAAACTAATTAAATTAGAATATTTCCTATTTCATCATCTAAATTCCCCATCCTTCTATATCATACATCATTATCAATATTATCTCTACACATTTTCCCCATTTGCTTTATTCACAAAATCAAATACTGGTTTCCAATTTTCCCGTATTTCATCCCAGTCATAGCCTCTCATTACTGTGGTTAGATTATCCAACTTAATTAAATCAATCAATTTGTTAAGCCAATCTGTAACCAATGGAATTTCACTTGTTTTCCATCTACTGGCGTATATTATCTTTGCACATGTAGTGGCATAAAATAAAAGTTTCCCATATTTATATTCAATCCTTTCACCTTCACACATGCTTAACAAATATAATTTAGGATCCATTTCTATCTGTATTTGTAACATCCGTTTCACTGTCCTATGTATATTAGACCAAAAGGTCTTGGCTTTCTTACAGTTCCACCAAATATGGTAGAAAGTTCCCACTTCCTTTTCACATTTCCAACATTTATTTATAGTCCCCTTATAGATTTTTGCTATCTTAACTGGCGTCAGATGCCACCTATGTTGCATCTTATAAAAGTTTTCCTTTAAACTACAACTTGCGGTATATTTTAAGGATTTCTTCCACATTTTTTCCCAAAGATTTTGTTTTATATCTTGGGCCCATCTTATCATTTGTTCTTTTATCACTTCTTCTTCCATATCCAGTTGTAAAATAATTATCTGAAAATAAATTCTCCTCAAAATCAGTTTTTATTTCTCTTAGCCTTAATATCTTATTATCCATGAGGAACCTTTCCTTTAGTTGCCTATATAAGAACCATCCTATTGGGTATCCCTCTTTCAGCAATACATCAAGATCCTTAAACTCCAAGGTTCCTTTATTTACAGATTTATTTACCAGATCTTTATAACACAACCATTTTCCTTGCATAATATTTTCCCTACTATAGAATCCCTCATGTGGTGAAGCCCACAGTGGTATATCAGGGCAAATTCTCAATTTATATTTAGTCCATGTCTTTAACAGTGATTTCCTTATAAAGTGATTTGTGAAGTCCTTGTGCACTTTACTTTTTTCATAAAAAACATAGGCATGCCAGCCAAATCTAAGGTCAATTCCCTCCAAACTAAGTATCTTCTTTTTAACATAGAGTACTTCCTAAGTCCCATGAATTTAAATGTTCAGTTCTCCCAACTAAGGCCAATCTACTGACAGCCAGAGTACATATGTTTGGCTTCACTAAATCATGATTGGCTAAAAGAAAAAAGGGGGGAGGGGAGGGAAAATAATGGAACTTTTTTTTTCCAATATGTTACACTAGTAGGGACCAATAAAAATACCCCAATAGCAAAAATCAGTCTGTGGCTTGTTTGAAAAGAAATCCTGAGCATAGCAAGAGGAAGAAATTTGGAAACATTGGCCAGAATCCTGTGGGTGACTTATATTGTTATAATGGTCCATTACATTGTTCCTGTAAGGCCCTTTTTTTTTTTACTAATGCATAATGGCAGTCAGGGCACAGCAGTTAAGGTCATTCCTGTAGGGTGGGATTATGAGGGATTAGGGTCATGTGTAGTTGGTGAAGAATTGCAGCCTCTACAAGGCTGATCAAAATGGTGAATTGAAATGTCAAATCATCTATCTAATAAATTGCCTTCTCTGTAGTCTAGTTCTATGTAAATTCTGTAATGAAAAACAGAACTCTGCAGGGCTAAAATGTCCCATTTTGGTGCCTGAGGGTCACAGTGTACATTTTTCTGCATATCTTATCCCCCTTACCACGGATGTTAACATTCATGCTCCATCAGTCAATACAAGTTTGCCACTATCACTCTGGAGTAGAGAAGATCAGCCTGTACATAAGGGCTTTTTTCCTGTCAATGGTAAACTACCAATCAGTCATGCTGCCTGCATGGGACAGCTCTGCTTGAAAGCTGAACATAGCTGTCAGATATTCCACAAATCTTTATAGCATTTACTTGTTTAAAAAATAGCATTTCCTGTTCTGCCCAGGTTTTGCACAGACTGATAAAGCTGCACTAGAGACTTCCTTTCAGAGCAAGAAGTGGAAGGGGAGAATATTGAAAATTTAGATAAACCTGGGCCACTATCCAATAAACGTGATAAACAAAATGTCCTCTATATTCATTGGCTTTTTAATCACCTGCATAATGAATTTAATCCAAATGGTTTTGGCATTGAAAAATAGGAAGAAGCAAGAATTTCTTTTGCAAGATACAACACATAACATGCAATTCTTTCTCCCTGGGACAACTGAATTCAATGGACTAAATTGTTAACCCCAATTAGTGCAGGCCCACTGAAATCAGTGAAGCTTACATAAGTGATGACTTACATAAAGTCCCCATTCATTTTAATGTGCCTACTCCAGTTGAGACTAATAAATTTAGCTTAATTGTTCTGCATTGCATAGAACTATATTGCATCTCACTTTTACAGTTCTATTTTAAAGAATGCACTGTCTACACTTCCCCCAGCCCAGAACAGAGATATTCATATTTTTAGAATGGTTTAAAGTATACTCTTATGCAAATACGATAATAAATAAGCAACTGTATATCATTAATCTGACAGCACCCTACTCCAGGTTGGTCTTGCAATTCCAACCATTGGGCTCCTATCACTCTCCTTGTCCTTGTTTCCTCAGGATCCTGGCCAGGTGACTCCTGTACTAGACAAGCTGCTATGTTGATTAGTGTGTTCAATGTGGTAAAGCATTTTCCCATTCAATTCAAACACAGTTGCAGAAAGTTTTTAAAAACAGTGAGATAAAATAAACATCTAGTGTTATGTTGGTTCCATCCAAAGTACATGGTAACACCTTAGTTTCAAACAAAATAGCACTTCTCTCTGAACTCTTTCAACATTCTCAGTTCCCAAAACTCTATTCCGTTCCCAAAAATCCATTCTTCTTTTACTAATTGGCCCTATCTAATTTTCTAAAGATTTACTGTAATCTCTCCCTTGTCCCTGTCCCTGACTCCATTTCTACTTGGTCCCAAGCCTATTCCTAACTGGCTCTATCAAACCCTTTCACAGACAAGCTTCAATGTGTGTGTGTGTGTGTGTGTGTGTATTGTCCATATACTTCCCCCTTCAAAATTCCATTAGCTATGATTAACTGGTCGTATCCAGGCATTCCTGACTCCTCACACACCATTACAATATCATCAACACTTTTGACTAAAGAAGATAAGTTGTTATGTATGGAGCTAGATTTTTTTCCCTACTTGATTTCTGAAGCCATTTTTATGAGGTTCATGAATATTCATACATTTTGTGGTGTTGCACAGATGTATATAAACTAGGAGGAACTTTGGTTTTTTTTTTCCTGCCAAAAAGCTCACTTAAGTCTAACATCTCATCTAAAGGCAATTTAGTATCAATTTAATAGTGGCTTAGAAAGGAGGAAGGCAACCATAACTATCCAGATGTTGTTGCACTGCAACTCCCAACTGCCCTAATCATTATCATTAGTGGCACTGGGTCATGAGAGTTATACTCCAGCAACATCTAGTGGGCCATAGCTGCCCTGCTCTCACTTAAATCATAGTAATTTGACTTAACTGAAATAGCAAACTGGATGATTAAAAATATTAAGCTAGTATTATTAGCTACAAAGCAACTACTAATACTCTTTCATGTCACTAAGGACTATCACATGAGCCTCATCTTGTCACAATCACATTATTTAAGGAGAATAGAAACATACCAGGTTTTGAGCTTTTATTATCACACGTGTCTTCACAGTGCGACTGGGGCTTTTGGTGCCATTGATTGTCCTGTGCACTTCCCTATGCATTTCCCCATAACCCTTCCTTCCTGCCCTACACTCTATCCAGCATGCATTTCATTTTTTTTATTTGTAACACAATTCCAGAGTTATGAGGATGTGATTTAGTAAAAAAAAAAAAAGAAGAAAAGAAAGTGAAAAAAGTATGCAAGTGGAGTAAACAGGCTGCTTGCAAATAGTGAGGCAGAGTGGGAGAGAGGGGAAAAAGGAGACTTAGGGGGATTGCAGACTGCCAGAAATAGTGCAAATTGAGTCCACTTTAAGGGTTAGGGTTAGGGAATCATGAGAACTGTATTTTATTGTGGCACCAGAGCTCTCTGACAGAGAAGGTTCAATGTCTCAGAAAAAAAAACAATTCCCATGATCCCATAGCACTAACCCTAACCCTAAAAGTGGACTCAATTTGCACTATTTCTGGCAGTCTGCAACCCCCCTTAGGGCTTCTACAGATGGACAGTCATGGGCCGCCCCAAAAAAACATGGATTGGGACCGAGGCTGCCCCACGCCTCACCCCCGATCCACCCTTATGGCACCTCTGAAAAGGAGCACTAAAATAGTGCTCCTTTCAGAGGAGACAAAAGGGGCGCCAGAAGAGGCACTCCTTCCAGCTCAGCATGTCTGGACGCTGAGCCGGAAGGACGTCATCCACTCTAATGACATCCCCAGCGTCCAACTGCCCCTCCCCTTCCTGGGCTTGAAGACAGTGCTTTTCGCCGTCTGCATCCCTCCTTAGGGCCTTTACAGACTGCCAGAAATAATGAAGGTTGAGGCCACTTTAACTGTCCTGGCTCAGTGCTAAGGAATCATGGGAACTGTAGTTTACTGTGGCACCAGAGCTCTCTGACCGAGAAGGCTCAATGTTCCAGAAAAAAATACAGTTCCCATGCTTCCCTAGCACTGAGCCAGGACAGTTAAAGTGGCCTCAAGCTGCATTATTTCTGGCAGTCTGTAAAGGCCCTTACACCACGTTGCTGCCTAATATCAGGACTGCACTAGGGGAGTGCGGACAGCATTAGGTGACATCCTAAGGGGGCGGGGGTGACCCCATTTCTCAAACATCTATCTTTTGACAGAAATGGGCTGTGGCATTCCCCTGCTTCCCTTGCTTTAAGAGATGGTGGGAGTGGGATGAAGCTCAGTGGGAACAGAAAGAAAAGGCCCCAGAATTTTTTTAAATTAAAATTTCAAATTTCAATTTTTTTAAAAAAAAATAATTTTTCAAAAAGTTTTCTGTAAAAACACCACATTTTACCCAAATCTTCACTATGTATATGTAAATACATTTAGGTTGTGTGTATGATATTGTAATTTGAAGGTATAATTTTTGTTTTTAGTTTATGTCACAATTATTAGCATGACATTCAGCAGTATATGGGAATTACAATTTATAACATTAGTGCAAAAAAGCATTACTAAAGATTCTGTATGGTGTGAAATGGGAAGAGGTCAATGTGGGGGGGTGACACCGTAGGGACACCACGGACTGCCACAGGAGCAACTATTGCACTGGTAGAGTAATGGGGTGGCAGCATGATTGGCCACTTATTAATGGGTTTTCCCATCAATGAATAGATGCGCTTTAGCAAAGCTTCAGAGGCACAGCAGCAACAGGTCAGAAGCCAAGTCATGTGAAAGGCATTGTCAAAGATGCTATTCGCTTGCTAAAATTGTGATTTAAAATCCACATGTGATACAGTCTTAAGAAGAAACTAACCCTTATTTCATCTTTATGCATTCTTTTCCCTAGACCCTTCTCTGATCATATGAGATACAGATCAAACTTGATTTTTAAAAACCTTAACTTTTCTCTCCTTTCATAATTTCATTAATCTTTTTAAACAAGTAAAATTACCTTTGTTTAATTAAAGTCTACTACAGCCTGGTATGTGAGAGCTGGACAGTTAAGAAAGATGATAGGAATAAAATCAATGTATTTGAGATGTGGTGCTGGAGAAGAGTGCTGAGGATCCCATGGACAGCCAAAAGGACAAACAAATGGGTCCTAGAGCAGATCAAGCCAGAAATCTTCCTGGAAGCCAAGAGGACCTAACTGAGGCTGTCGTACTTCAGATACATCATGAGAAGACAGGACTCTTTGGAAAAAACAATAATGCTGGGGAAGTTGGAGAGAAGTAGAATGAGAGGAAGGTCACATGCTAGATGGATGGACTCTATTAAGGAGGTCACGAGTATGGATTTGCAGGAATTAAGCAGAGCAGTGGAGGACAGAGGGTCTTGGAGATGTCTCATCCATAGGGTTGCTGTGAGTCAGCAAAGATGTAGGGCCAATGCAGACCATCCGTTTGGGGTGGCACAGAGGTGCCCGGGAAGTGGCAGATTGGGGCCGTGGCAACCCCACGCTGCAGCCCTGATCCTCCCTTTTGCCACTCCTAAAAGAGCAGCAAAATGCCGTTCCTTTTAGGGGTGGCAAAAGGCCACTCTAAGAGCCAGCGCCGCAGCTCTTCAGCACCCTTTCAGCACAGTGTGTTTAAACGCTGCACTGGAAGGGCATCCTGACACTGCATGCTGTGTGTAAGGCCACGCAACATCAGGACGCCATCGGGGTGGGGTTAGGGTGGCTGGCATGTGGCTGCCCCACCCCAACTCTACCCTCAGGCTGGCCCTTTGGGCCGATAGTCTATTAATGCAGAGTCAATATTACAGTAGGCAAAGATAGGCAATTCTTACCTTGCTGCACCAGTGAATCTAAGTAGAGATAATTTCATAAAGGGGGTAGAGTTTTTGGAGGGTTTTTTTATGTCACTGCTGGCAAATGTCAGTTTCCATTTATTTCCTTTTGAAATGCTCATCTGACAAGAACTTGTTTGCTTAAGAGGAAAAGAGCAAGAAGGCAAAGCAGCAAGAGAAAAAAAAAGAGTGATTTGGTAGACCAAGAAGTCAAAGCATTCGGCTGCATCTTGCTAGATTGTTAATGCAGCAAAGACCAAACCAGACTAGTAGTCAGGTCTCTCCAGCAAAAGGTTGCCAGCTTTCTGTCAGATTGATGGCAAGAATTAAGAGTTGTACAATGGTGTTTCTGTCTTCAGCATAACCAGTCATCCTTTACTATGAAGGCATGGGACTTTATCTAGTTGTGTTCAATCTCTTTTGGATTAGGGCTGCAAGTAGAGTTAACCTGGTAGAGAATAGGATAAAATTATGCAAATTGTTCCTGGGCATGTGTTTTGAATTACTTCTTGATTAATAGGAAGCATTAAGAGAATTGTGTGTGGTTGCCAGCAATTGCGTAGTTGATTTATAGACTTCTAGTATCTCTACACACACAAAAGCCTATTTCCAGATTACTTTGGAAGCCATTTTGCATTTCCCACAGCTCAAGAGTGAGAACTTCTTGCTACAGCATTTTAGGAGAACAATAACGTCAGAACCTCATTAATTCTTTTTTTAAAATACTGCAAAAAGGTGTAAATACAGGGAATGATTAAAAATCTCTATGTGTGATTGGTCACTGAAATTTAGGTAGAAGACATTTGTACTGCAAGTTGAAGAACTGTTTGCATGAAACTGTTTGCATGCACCTAGGACCAGATTGTTCTAGGATGCTTTTCCTGGATGCTGATCTGAAAGCAGCAGTGAGCCATGTTCACTGGGATGCTGTTCAATGATTCTACAGTGAACATGACCTTTTAAAAGAATTCATGTCTTTAACCCTTTCCTCAACATTGTAATTTTGGGAGTACTAAGAAGACAAACATCCATAAATTACCTCTAAAGATGTTTCGTTTCCAATTTCCAGATGGATATTATTTGTTCTAGATGACCTTTCCCCAATGTGGTACCATCCAAATGTTTGGAACTGCAATTTTCAGTTATCATCATTTGCATGGTTACTGGGGATGATAGAAGCTGAAACCGAACATGCCAAGCACAGTTTGGAGAAAGGCTGTGCTAGAGAAAAATCTCTCTAGGACAACTTTGCTAGATTTTGCTATTCTGGACAAGCCATAAAGCTTGGCAACACTGCAAAACCAAAAATGCACCACTTCTGCCCTGGGCTGGCCTCGATTTTACCCTCTCTTCTTTTCTCAGTTTAATCCTTGCAAGTTTCTGCAGGTTTAAATTAAAAGGATAACTGCATTCCCTTGAACCTCTTTTGGTGATAAATAGCCCTTGATAATTGCCCATCTCCAGGATTAGCAATGAGGAAAATGGAGTGAAGTGACCCCTCAGTTCAGTATTTGGTACCAAACTGTTCCAGGAGGCCTGTTAAACTGACCACTGGTTCTCTGACATGGATATGAATAACCAAATTGTCAATCCACCCATTCTCATAACAGGAAGCAAAGAATGACAGCTGGTTGCCTTCTGAACATATTTACCTCAGACTGTTTTGCACTTTTACAAATGATCGTTCAACAGCTCACTGTTTTATTTGCACTCTATTTTGACCAGACTGCTGATTCTCTATTAATTGGGCCTGGAGCTGGCTAGTGCATCAGTGTAGTGTAGTGTAGATATTCTCCATGCCTCCTGCACACTGAATTTATTATGAGCTTTTAGTCACATCTGTTCAATTGTTCAATTGTTCAGTCTGCTAAGGCTTTTGCTTGCCACAGGTACAAACACAGTGACAGCTAAAGAGAAAGACAGTGAGATAAGAGAACAAGAGAAAGAATAATTGCATAGTGCCCAGTTATATAATTTATTTATATTGTTTAATTAAGATGTTTTAAGATATGCTTAGTTTAATTATTTTTTAAACGGAGGGTGGGACAAGGATTGTATTTTACATATTGCATGGAATGTTAACTGTTGTTAGCCACCCCAATTGTTGGCAGAGGGGCAGGGAATAAATTATTGTTATTATTATTATTATTATTATCATCATCATCATCATTTGGATCACCATACGTTCAAAGTATATTTTGTTTGAAATAGGAGAGGATGAGATTAAGGATGAGAGCATTCTTTTAAAACTCTAACTTGAAATGTTAATAAAAATCAGGCCAAAGTAATTAATTTTAAGGAATAATCCTTGCAATAAGAAATACTTTTATTTAAAGCAGGGAGGAAAGGAGTGTTTTCACTTTAATGATCTAAATGCAGCTGTGTAATGTTTGTCATTTTATGATTAATAGACTGGGGATACAAAGAGATGCAACATTCAGAGCATGAAGAATCATTATCTAGCAACCTCATCTGAGAAATATTCCAACACTTCAAATGCTTCTGTGAGTAGTGAACACATCATGCAGATTCTGTTCTTCAACACTTACACACTTTGCAACAAACCAAGAATGTAGGATGATACTGTACTTAAAGACATCCAAAGAAAGACATTGGAGAATGCTCAGCATATTTACGTTATTGCCTAAATTCAATTTCTTGTCCAAACTAGATTATTAAATCAATGAGATTTACAAAAGTGTTGACTTACCATTCATAACTGATTCAGTGGGTCTACTCTAGTTGAGTCTAGCAATTGGATTTAGACCTATAGCCCTATTCTAGCATTCGTTAGGCATTAACACAAACACATGAAGAGGGAGGACATACTGCCTTCTTCCATCATTGTTCTGCCCATGTGGATGGTAATGCTGCATAGAGGAGAGCATTCTCTATGCATGGAGGCTCTCTGCACAATTAGAAATCCTAGAAAATTAGGCAGGTTGATCATATGGAGGGCTTCCACATTTAGAATAAGATTTTTTTTCTTCATATAATAGTTCTGTGTATATACAGTGATGTTAAACTCTCCCTCAGTTTCATCGCTATGAAATACCTGAGTGTGGCTTATATGTGGCCTAGTCTACTCTAGGGAATAGAATAAATTATATAAACATTTGGATCTGAAGGAAGAAATTTAAAATAATCTGAATTTTATCTTTCAAAATTCAAAACTGAATGGTTAAAAGCTAGACATTTCCAAAGTTTGTTTTTCTAATATTAAAAAAGGCAAAGGTAGTCATTTGGCATGAATATCAATCAGCCCTAGCCAGAGGAAGAAGAAGAGCCCTCCCTCTAGGCTATTTGCCATCAACCGGCCTCAGAGGGTAAGAGAGGCAGGCCAGCTCCATCAGGCCTAGCCAGAGGAAGAAGAAGAGCCCTCCCTCCAGTTCATCTGCCATGGCCATGGCCCCAGAGGGACACAAAAACCACTGAACTTGATCCCCTACCCTACCGCCATTCCCTGCTCCTTTTGTGTAATGTCTTTTTAGATTGTAAACCTGAGGGCATGGAACTGATTAATTAAAAAATATATATTGTAAGCCGCTCTGGGAGCCTTTGTGGCTGAATATAAATATTCCAAATAAATAAATAAATGTCTAGTTGTAACCAATTGTAGAAGGCGGTGCTCATCTCCATTTCTAAGCCAGAGAGCTAGTGTTGTTAGAGGACTACTCCAGTTGTCATGTAACCAGAATGACTGCACCAAATGCTGTTACCTTCCCACCAAAATGGTACCTATTTATCTCTTTTCATTTGCATGTTTTCGAGCTGCTGGGTTGGCAGAAGCTGGGACTAGTGACAGGAGCTCACCCCATCATGCAGCACTCACGCCTCAAACTGCCAACCTTCTGACCTTTCGATCTTTCAAATATTATTTTTTGAGATAAACTTTCAACATATTTTAAGGCAATGATACTAATGATCAATGCACTACTGTTGGTACCTATATATCATGGTTTTGAATGCTTGCAGAGGGGAACTGGCTACACCAATTCTCCATTGAAAGTTTTTTTAAAGGACATTTTATAATATAATAGAAATACAAGTTTGTGCATTAATTTTAATGGCTGTGTGCATTCATATGCATTCTTATAAACGTAATTGACTAGAACATAATCTTCCCATGAGACTTTTTCAGTAAACAGTCAAACGTGGAGAAATAGGAAGAGACTATCTCAAGGTGCAATGTCATTGTGTTGCTTATGTTGCATGATAATGAAGGATTATATTCATTTGAAGCCAGAGATCACCAAAAACAGAATTGCTGCTTCACTAAAGAAATGGTTTCCAGTGGAGGAAGATTGTGGGGTGGCCATTTTCAGAAATTTTTAATTCACCTTGCAAGCCCAACGCTTCTTTGCATCTCTAAATGCCCACCCATCCACCAAATAGCCCAAAGGTCCAGAATTTATTTGACAGACTTAGGGCCTTTACAGACAGCCAGAAATAATGCAGCTTGAGTCCACTTTAACTGTCCTGGATTAGTGCTAGGGAATCATGGGAACTGTAGTTTTTTTTCTGAGACATTGAGCCTTCTATGTCAGAGAGCTCTGGTGCAACAATAAACTACAGTTCCCATGATTCCATAGCACTGAAGCAGGGCAGTTAAAGTTGCCTCAAGCTGCATTATTTCTGGCAGCCTGTAAAGGCCCTTAGATTACTAATGGGGGACCAAGAATTTGTAAAAAACAGTCTTCCTTTTTCTATTTATGAGATCAACCAGTTTGCATAATTCTGGATTGAAAACATGATTATGGGCACACTACTACCATAAAGCCAGGATTGGTAGTAATGCCTTATGGGGAGTAGATATGTTAAATAATCCTATGGGATACTATACTGTATGTATGTATGTATGAACTGCTTTCCACTGAAATTAAGTCACTTGCGGTGTTGAATAAAGCACCTACTCAAGAGGACAGAGCAATCAAACTGGGAGAACAGTATCTCATACTTTTTCTGTGAATAAAAATAAATCAAGTAATCACAGACAGGGAGCAGAAGACAAATTGTATGTCAGCTTCATATCTATTTAAAGAATTGTGAAATAGCTATCTATCAAAGCCAACCTATTGTTTCTGCCAAAAGAATTTTTTTACATTTACTTTTTTTTTATTAACAATATATTTAGTTACAATATATTTTGTATATATTATAACAAACTTCCCCTGTTCAGTCAATGAAATTTTTTAATGATAAAAATTAAAGCAAGTGAAAAATCAAAAGGATAAAACCATCCACATGGTATACTAAAATAAATAAACTGACAGCACTAAAACATTAGTGTAACAGAAAGATTAGTGTAGGCCTTGAAAGTAAAGCACATGGAAAAATAAAAAAAGTTCTAAAGCCAAACAACCATAATATGGTCACTAGATAAGGCTGTGGGGAGTACAGTTCACAACCCCGAGCACTACCACTAAAAGACTCTCTCTCTCTATTGGCTAGCGATTGACCCCAGAATTTGGCAATGCTATATTTTTAGATTGTAACTCCCAGAATCCTGCCAAAGTCAACATGGGCACAGACAATTCTGGGAGTAATAATAACAACTTTTCCACACTGTATGTGGATCTCATTTGGTGGGAGCACCTGGAAAATGCCCTGTCTTTATGATCTTAGCTGTAATGGGAAGGAGAGAGTTGTTCAGGCAACCTTTCCTCCCAGCCCTCAGTACTTTGAACTGAATTAAAATTTATGGTACTTTGACCTGAATAAATAGCAGAACTTTGAGCTTGGTTCAGAAATAGAATGGCTGACAGTTCAGATGGTATAATGTGATGGTATTAGCCAGTTGCTAATATTAATGTGCAGTTGCATCACTAGGAGGTGTAAGTAGTGCACACCACACTAGATGACACTATCAAAGGGAGGTGACACTGAAATGACTGTCTATAAAAAGAAATTTTTAGGGTTTAAGGACTCCCTGCATATGCAACCAATATTGAACAGGTATAAAAATATAGCTGATCAATCAATCAATCAGAAGGAGAACAAATGGCAGGCCAGATGCCTATAGGCTGTCTGCTCCTCCCCCCTCCCCCCCCCCCATTCAGCTGCCCTCAAGGCTTTCCCCTTTTTATTGGTGGAAAAAAGTGGTGTCTTGGCCACTGGGGCTGTAGTACAGTTAAATGAAAATATTGCAGTGTGATTTTCAGAGCTGGCTGAAAGCAAGAAAAAGCAGGTCCATGGGGGTGACATCATGAGTTACCACACTCAGTAACACTACTCTAGTGCCATCACTGTTAACACCCAATTTTCGGCTTTTTAAAGTTTCTGGATTTGTAGGGATGCAATGTTTACATTTATTTCATTCCTGAATGCTAGAAACAATACTTTTAGAAATTTACACTTTCTGCTTCATAAGCATATGAAGGTTTCTGATCAATTTTCAAGTACTATTCATACTTTGGGGGTTTGTTCAGGAAAATTCATTTGCACAAATATGTATTTTTTTTTCCTGAACATAAAAACATGTTTGTGTTTCCTGTGCAAAAATCATTTTCTGTGTATGGGAGTTGTGTCTGTGTGTGTGTTATGTAAAATGCACTCATTCATGTGCTAAAACATTCTGTTTTGTTCAGAAAATAAATTTTCTAGGCAGGTATTGGTGGATTTTTGCAAATTCCACCAATACATCTAGTACAATGCATAAAATATGCACAGAGAGCAAGAAACTTGTTTTCTGCCCCAATCATATTTTTCTACATAGAAATGTCATGTGTATTTTGTACCAATTAATTTTCTGAACAAAATTTCCAAATGTGACAAATCAGGTGGCTGTTCTTTTCCTCAGTGGGGTGCTTCAAGTGTCAGGGCACCCTTTTTTCCATTAGGAATGTGAATATAACGAGTATTTTTGTACATACTTCTTGGCTGGCTTTCAAAAGTTGTTCTACATATCACAGGAATCTAAAAGGGAAGCTACAAAACCATGGACAATTGTAGTATGTTTGTCTCTTGTCCAAAAAGGGTTATATTTGGTATATCAGATTGAGTTGGTAGAAGGTGCTTCATGTGAATGGTCAATTGCTTTTCCATTGCCCATATTAGATCTAAGAGCTGCCATAAACTACACACCTGAGTGGTAGGAAACCTCTCCAACATGTGGCAGTCTCTTTGTCCAGTAATAATGCATATTTTTTTCCAATTTTTACAGCCCAAGGATAGAGACAGGAATCTTAGAGAGTTAAGGACCACCAAATGTGTATCAGACCCCTGTCCTGTCTGTCTTACTGGAAAAGCCAGAGGAAGACTGGCTGAATGGATAGAAGGAATGGTCAGTGTCTCACCAGAACAGGGCAGAGTTATGGTATGTCATGCCTAAAGAAGGAAGCTATAAGACTACTGTTTAAAAAGCCCATTGGATCCCACTGTATTTGGACAACTACTGGGTAGTTTTCAACATTTCATGTTTGACCAAGATACTGGAGCATGATTACTAAGCATGCCAGGGCATTTGATTCTCTCAGCATTTGACTTATTCATTTACTGCCAACTTCAAGGTGACTGTTGCTCAAATTATGCCCTTTAAAAACTGGCTATAGTAATCCCACTTCCTCTATTCTCCATTCCAGTGGTACTGACTGGCTATATCTATTGCTCTTCAATGCAGCAGTTTATAATGTTCAACCATTAGAGCAGCCATTTATACAGTCATACCATACTTATGTGTCTTACTCTTTGAAACATTTTTCAGTCTATCGGGATTCATTTGCTATTTCTCCAACCTTAAATGCTTCTAATTTAGATGTCTTTCAAAGGCAGGCAAGAGGTGAGAGACCCCAGAAGGACTAATTTATTAAAGGTGGAATGGTTAAGATAAGTACTTTCATACAGCTCAAAAACCACAACTATCATACAAAATACATGCCTCAGAAAATCTGAAGGCCAGGTGTACCATTAGTTGAAAGGCTTATAGGTCTCAAGTAACTCATGTAAAGGTCAATTAGTACAAGGATTAATACCAAAGAAGTGAAGCATAGAAAACTTAGCACTGGAACTGTTAAAATATATTCTAATTGCCTTATTTCAATCCCAGATCTGAAATAATCTAATTCATAATGCAGAACAGGTTGGTTGGTGTCAAAGTAATGTCTCAGTAAAGCATCTTAGCTTTCTGAAAGAAAACATATGTGTTTCCCTTGTGTATGATTTCATTCACAGGTTACTTGGATTAAAAAAAAACAGATGTTTTATTTGGGGAATTGATAGCAATGATGATTGCTTTCTTGTGGAACAGTTCATATGTTTAAATTTAGAGAACAAGATAACTGTACTCAAAAGAGCATTCAGAACAAGATGAGGAAACTCAGTGTCATACTCCCTATTACTGGATTAGGGAGTGACTAATTAGATAATTAACAGGTGAGACAAGAAGATCTAGTATTGATTAGTTTTTGGAAAACATCTCCCAAACAAGACCGATAAATGTAATTTCAGACCATTTTGTAATGCAATCAGCCAGGTCACCTTTGAAAAACTGGCAGCTGCATAACATAAATAAGCCATGTTGCCTTAGAATTTTCTTCATTCCCTGGGGAACCAAGAAAATATTAAATAGCACCATTTATCAGAAAGAAAATTGAGACATATTTTAAAGGGACTAGTAACTCAACTAGAAACAGACATGCTTGTTGCATGCTTTTTTAAAAAAAAAAAAAGCCAGCACAATACACAAGAAATTTTTCTTCTGCAGACCACACTGAAATAAACTGGTGGTGCAATACATGGTTTAAGTTTATTTCAGTTGGAGGAGGTGTTGTAGGACAATATTCCAATAGAGACTATGCCCAATATCTCCATTTCTGGTCAAAAATGTGGGGCTAATATCAGTAAAGTATTAGTATATTTAGGGATGAGTGAATCTATGAATATTGGGTTTGACAAATTTATCATTTCCTCAAGTGCAAGGTTATTTTATCCTGCCAGCCACATCAGTTTCTGAATGCATCAAAATTTATCTCAAGAAAATCCACAAAAAAGGCTGTGCACAATTTTTTTTTTTGCACGTTTACTGTTATGTACACATTTCTGTGTGCATTTTCATACCCATTTAAAAAAAAAAAAAAAAAAGCTTTGATATGCCCTTTGGAGGGAGTAGTCATGTTGTCTTAGGGCCTTTACAGACTGCCAGAAATAATGCAGCTTGAGTCCACTTTAACTGTCCTGGCTCAATGCTAGGGAATCATGGAAATTGTAGTTTTTTTCTGAGACATTGAGCCTTCTCTGTCAGAGAGCTCTGGTGCCACAATAAACTACAGTTCCCATGAGTCCCTAGCACTGAGCTATGGCAGTTAAAGTGGACTCAAGCTGCATTATTTCTGGCAGTCTGTAAAGGCCCTTAGACAAAAAAGGGACAAGTTTTAATGGTCCTATATTCTTCTCCAGCTTGAAATAAAATCCAAAGGTCATATCCATGCTGAGGAGAATTTACCCATTTTCTGTCACTTCTTCCCCACCAACCAGCTCCCAGACTCTTTCCATTCAGTTCTTACTCTTCCAATTCCTTCTTCCTCTTCCAAATAAACCATACTGCCTCGGATGGACAAGACAGCAGAGGAGTGGTAATCTAACCACACAGAGAGGTCTATGCACCACCTCTCAAGTCTGGTAAGCCATTACTGTCAGCCCAACCAGGTCAGCATAATTTAAAGGGGATGCAGCAAGACATTTTATTTATCTATATTTATTTATTTATTTATTTATTCCACTTCTGTGTTACCCAGTTAACCCAAATGCTCTAGGCAGCAAGCCAACTAAAAACACATATCTGAAACCAACTCTGAAGTCAGACTAAAACCAAAAATAGAGTAAAATAAAAATATTAAAAAACTGAATATTAATATAAAGCACTGAAACTGAGCTGAGAAACCAGTTACTTCCAAGGCCTAAAATTGGGCAGGGACTACATTTTGGGCCATGCAGAGAGCAGTCTGCAAGTTATGTCCAAAAAAGCAATTGTTCTAAGCTATGTCTAAAATGCATGGAAATGTATACTTTTTACATATGAAAGATTTTGAGATTAAAAATGAAATTAATCATTTTTCACATATGTTAATATGGTGCTTCTCAGGCTATCACTTTTTCCCAATGTGTCAGGGACCAGCACATATTTGTGTTCATCAGCTACAATTGCTTCTTTCTTTTCTGGAAATTATCCTGGGACCAGCAGTCAACAGCTCAGGGACTGATCCTAGTCTAGGGACTACCACTTTGAGTAGCAGTGTGATATTATAGGTGTCTGATGAGCCCCTCTGGAAAGGTCATCTCATAACTGGAATATCAACACTGAAAAGGCCCTTTTCTTCATGCCCGCCTCACCTCACTAGGTAAACAGGAGGTAGGGAAAAGTAAAGTGGGGAGGATTAGGAGGCTCTGTAGAGTGGTGTTCAATGAATTTAGGAAGGGATGAAAATAAATAGTCCAGTGCATCCTACTTTGGAATGAGTAGCTTATGCATATTTTCAACTTAGGGCCTCGGCAGATGACCAATAGGGTCGTCTCCAAGGCAAGGAAGAGGAGGGGCAGCCGCACGCCCCTTCCTCCTCCCGAGGTTGCCCTCGGAGCTGCCAGCCCTCCGCACGGCCGGTGCGCTGAGGACAACCTCCCGCCGCAGCGTCCTCACACGCTGCGGCGGAAAAGCCAGGGAAAGTGCGCCCGACGCGTTTAGGGCGCACTTTCCCTGTCTTCTGAAAGGAGCGCTGATTTTGCGCTCCTTTCAGAGGCGCTGACAGTGCGCCGCGGTGCTGCTGCCACAGTCCCGTGGCGCACCATCCCAGGACGTCTCCGACGCCCTGGTCTGCTTCCCCCCTTAATCAATATAATTGAGGACACTCACTCATTACTAGTAATTAATGCCCAGGGTTTACTAAGAAACATTAAGAAATTGGTGTTGATAATTATATAGTATTATCAGAATAATAAAACATATAGGCCAAGATTCTGGATCTCACTGGATCTCAATTTGCAGAAATAACACAATTTGACACTGCTTTAACTGGCATGGCTCCGTGCTATGGAACCTAGAAATTGCAGTTTATTATATCACCAGAGCTCTCTGACAGAGAATGCTAAATATCTCACAAAACTACAAATCCCAGAATTCCATAGACTTGAACCCTGGCATTTAAGGTGGTATCAAACTGCATTATTTCTGCACTTGCTGATTAGACATAATTAGCATTTCAGGTCTGAGTCTCCTCACTCCAATTCTGACTTACCAGGCATCAGCCACTGTGAACAACAGGGGTCTGTTCTCCTATTGATCGGGGCACAGCAGGCTGACATTTCCACCCTGTTTCCACAAGCAATATCTGGTAGTCAACAATCAGAAGAAAGATCAGTGTCACAATTCCTTCTCACACCAAAGATTGCTGGCAGGAAGGGATGGAAATATCTGTTCTTCCATGTTTAAATGGAGAACAACCCCCCTATCACTGCTGGGTAAGTTTTACAAGAGTTTTACAATCCCTATGTGTTCCCTACACCCGTGGCGCCAAACCTATGGCATGTGTGCCAGAGATGGCACATAAAGCCATTTTTTGTGGCACACGGAAAGCAGGGAAGAGGAAGAAAAGGTGCACACCTGTTCCTCCTCCTGCCTAGCTGTCACAGGCCTTTAGCTGCCTCCTGAGAGGCAGCTCAAGACCCAGGAGGGCAGGGGGAAGAAGTCCCACACTGGAAGTCTCCCCCTGGGAGCAGAAATCCCAGGCCTGGAGGATGAACATTCCACCCCAGAAGTCCCGTTTCCCCACAGAAGGCCTTTTAGTTTGGGCACTCAATTCCTAAAAGGTTCACCATTACTGCCCTACACTACTGAATATGTAGGGATCATGAATATGAATCAGTTATGAATGCATAACTCTAAGATATGCATTTGTAACAGTAGTTGCACATTCCTGCCTTTTACTCTGAAGTTACATAAAGGAGAAATATTCTCACTACAGGGCTTCCTGACATTAATTAAAATACAGCTGAGTGTTTATGTGTGTGTTTTGCATCTCTTAGCATTACAGTACAAGATAAAGACGTACTTAGAAGTACACAGAGTATTCAAAACACACTAATTACTCTGCTGACATGCTTCCTGAAATTCTGTGCTATCTATTGCTGTCATCATTATCTGCCTTGTTACTCTGTAAAATAACTGTGCTGGTCTGAACTAATTCTATTTTAGCTTAGATCACTGCCTCCCATAATATCATTGTAGTTTCTCTTCAGTATAAAAGCAAAATGCAATTTCATTCCTTTTGATTCTGCAAGAGTCATGTATTTATCAGTACTGTTCAAATTCTAGTTCATTACCTAATGAACACATTGTTTTCTTTGCTTATCATCCATATACTCTATATACTCATGTATAAGTTTAGAAATGTTAGTCAAAAATTGACTCAAAAAAACTGAGTCGACTTATCCATGGGTCAATGTAAATACTGTACTTTAACTCTCATTTTAAAATGTACCATCACCTCATGAAATGGAAGAGCACAGTCTGTCCTGGAAGCACTGACCTCCACCCCATTCTCTCATCCATCCAGCCTTTAGAGTGAGCAAAAACAGTGTGGTGAATTTCTGGTGCAATGTTGGAGGGATATAGCAGGATCTTGGGAAGGGGAAGACAAGGATCTGAAGGTGGTGTTCATGCACAGGTGCTTCCCCACATGACAAAGCACATACACACATACCTTGTGCAATGCCAGTTTGAGAAGTATAGTGTAAAAATAGAAAGGATAAATTCCCTGAGGCCACCAGAGTGTACTGAGGATTGTAGACACAGTACACATGTAAATATTTTTCAACCCTACCACCCCTCCAAAGTTGTAGCTAGCAGGTGAAAAGGTCAAGATGCTCAGGCATTTCCTGCAAAGTTAAGCTGATGTGCAGTGGACAAACCAAAACAAGCAGAAATATTTGAAAGGAAGAGTGAAACCTTTAGCATACACAATAGAATTGTTTCAATAATTATACGAATGTGCATAGATTCAGATATTTTTTCATTAAAAGGGGAGCAGAGTCTACCTGGCTCATTTGCTCTGGATGTCCCCTCACACATACTCTGAACATCAAAAGCTGGACACACACACCCACTGGTTGTTCCATCTGGATCCTTGATGGAAGGTTACATGACAGATAGCAGCTTTTTCCAAAGGAAGAAGAGGAAGTGTCCCCAGCCCATTACCTAATGCTGTATTAGGGTAGTGATCCACAGCACACATGATGATGAAAGAGATGTTAAGGGCCTAGGAGTCAGATAGCTCAGCATCACATATATATGAAAAACAAAGTAAGCATCCATCTACTGACCTATGGAATATGTTTCTAATTACAGAGAGGGGAACAGAAACACCAATCCAAGGCTCCATCATCCATTACAGCCCTGAACTCCTTCTCATCCATGGTACCAAGGGTGCCAGAGAAAAGTTCCTCAGAGCCCTCTGCTGGAGCTGTGCGTAAACTTGCTGCACACTTGTAACCTGTCCTATCAGAACCCAGACAATCATTATATTGTAAGTTAAGCAATGTGGCAGCTCCACGGAAGGTTATTCAACTTCCTGGTGACTGTGCCACTGCAATTTCATGAACTGTGATCATAGACTTCCCTGTAGCACTGTCAGAGTGCTTTGCTTTTCATCCTGCATGCTTCTGCAATCCTTTTTCTACATCTTGTGAGCAACATTTTCAAAGATACTGATGTTTCTGTGGCTTTCCTTCAGCTGAGCCTGGATTTCCTCTTCAGTGATGATCAGGTCACTAATCTCTTCCTTGCTCCAAGAGACACCTCTCCCTCTTTTTCACAGCTCAAAAGGGGCATCTGCTATTCTATAAAGTGGAGTCATAAACGCAGGTTGAGTTTAAATGCTGACTTGCAAAGATGTGCTATGCTTTGTATGGAAATGTCCACATATAAACACTGAACTTTAAAAAAAGAAATCACCACATTTGCCAGACATCAATGCAAACAAGGGATATAACCTTCTGCTGTGGGAATGATCAGGTGATCACCTGGTCTAGGTAACCACCCACCAACATGGATTGACCCGCCATCCACTCCACAGCCACTGATTCCACCTCGGTCCTGATTTGGGGTGCAAGCCACACATTTCCATTTTTTAAAAAAAAAAAACTGCATTAAAGGCCTCAGGCATCTAAAAGAAGTACTTTCACTTCAAAACTGGAGAGTTGTTCTGTGTTCAAACTAGATGGGGATTGAAATACAAATTATTTTGCATATGTAGATTCAGCCCTGAGAATCTAGACCAAGCCTGTATTTCTTCCAAGAAAAACAGGACTATCCATGACTTCTGATAGTGTTCAACCTGCACATCAGACATGGGAGAAAAAGCCTATTATGAAGGTAAGAAACTAAAATTCATGTCTATTCCCATTCTGTTTTCGTTATTTTCTTAACTGCTTTTTCCTATTACTTTAATCAGCTTCATCCCCATAATATAACTTTACATCCCCCTAACTCCCTCTCTCACTTCTTCTTCCTCTCTTTCTTCCTCTCTTTCTTTGCTCCATCACCCTAACTTTTTTCCTCCCCCAAACTACTCTGAAAGCTGTCTAGAACCTGCTGTGTTAGAAGCGATTTTGGAGATCATGATTGGAAATGATTTCCTGCTGTGTTCAGCTGCTTGTTTCTTTTTTTGCAATATTTATTACTGATAGCTTTTTTTAAAAAAAAAAAAGTCAGGAATAACACTTGTTTACATATATATTTTGAGGGAGCTGCTTACAGTTTTGGCAAACATGCCTTCTTTGCCCTGTCAAACTTTTCTTATTGTATAGTTAAGAATTTCTTTTTCCCTTCTTTTTTTTTGACAAAAAAAAATAGGCAGCTGGTGGCAAATGAGATGCTGATTATGTGGTGAATAAACGGCTAGCTGGCGCCTTCTTCCCTCCTTGCTTACATCAAATCACAGTTGTCATTTTCATAACTGTTCCCCCTATTTGATCCTTTGGGATCTCTTGACAACTCAGTTTTGTTATGATTACTCTATGTAAATTGGTGTCATCATCAAACCTGGCTACCTGGCTATTCACTGCCAATTCCAGGTCATTTAGGAAAAAGGCCAAAGGGCCTGCATTCCATTCCCAGAGTGAATATGGGCTACATCTACACTGCATAATTAGTGCAGTTTGACACCACTTTAACTGTCGTGGCTCAGTGCTATGGAATTCTGGGGTTTGTAGATTTGTGAGATATTTAGGGCTGGCCTGGGGGTTGGGTTGGGGCATGGCAGCTGCACGCCGGCCGCCCCAACCCCACAACAATGCTGTCCTGATGCTGCGTGCTGTTACGTATAGCCCGCACCATCAGGACGCCCTCCCGATGCAGCGTTTAAACATGCTGCACCGAAAGGGTGAGGAAGAGCCATGGCTCCAGGTCTTCGGGAGGCCTTTTGCTGCCCCTAAAAGGAGCGGCATTTTGTTGCTCTTTTCGGGGCGGCAAAAGTGAGGATCAGGGCCACTGCACAGGATAGCCGTGGCCCTGATCAGCTGCTTCCCAGGGCAGTTCTGTGCCACCCGTCTGCAGAGGCCCTCAGTCTCCTCTGTCAGAGAGTTCTGGTGCCATATTATTGTAGTTTGCCTTCAAGTCATTTCTAACTTTAGGTAACCCTAAGGTAAGACTTTCATGCGGTTTTCTTGGCAAGATTTGTACAAAGGAAGTTTACCGTTTGCCTTCCCCTGAGGGTGAGTGTGTGACTTGCCTAAGGTCACCTAGCAGATTGTCATGGCCTAGCTGGGATTCAAACCCTGGTTTCCAGAGTCACACTCCAATGGTCAAACCACTACACCATGCCAGCTCCCCTGGTGAGATAACAAACTACAAATCCCAGGATTCCATAGGATGGAGCTATGGCAGTTAAAGCAGTGTCAAACCACATTAATTCTGCAATGTGGCAGCAGTCATGGAAAGCTCACAGGCAGTAGATGAGCACAGCAGAAGTCTTCCACTTTTGTTCCCCTGCAGCTGGCATTGAGAACTACATAGTCCCAGATACAGGAGGTAGGATAAATTTTTCATGTCTAATTTCTACAAATTTGACTACTCTTAGACATCTTGTGATCCTTTGCAGCTTGGAATCATGAGGCTTGTAAACTCTATAATTATTGGCTGCAAATATTTATATTGGCAAAGTAAAAGGCTTAATAATAGACCAAAAAAGCTCAAGGTGTAGAGATGTGCCTACCTTGAGATGTTCATGTTTAATCCCTAGTTTGAATCATCTACCCAACATCATATTTTTAAACTATTTCAATGTGCTTTTTTAAAGGTTTTCTTGATGCATCTTGCTGTTTCTGAGTGAATCTGTGCATGTATGTGTGTGTTTCGTTTCCTTGCAAAATTTGTTCACAAATGGAAAGACAAACTAAAAATATTTCAAAGAAAGAATGAACTACTTAATACGCTTGGCTTTCATTGAACAAGAGAAAAAGTCTTTGTTTTTCAAGAAACATGATTTCAGTTGGAAGCTTATGTTTTTTCTTGTGCTGGTGATGGATGCAATACATTAGAGTAGTTTAGTCTGTCTCATTCAGTCAGTCTTCTCTCACTTCACCATCAGTAATATTGTGGGCACACTGCAGCATTCATAAGATAACTGGGTGGACAGGATTTTAGCTCCTCTTTACAAGATCATGTAGAAGGATCTTCAAAACTGCACTTCTCTTTATGTAATTTAGCCTTCATTCTGCAATATCCAGAGATTAAATGTCTTGACAACCCTTTGACCCTTCTTTTTTTAAGAACTTTTAAAATAATAATTTAAGGGGAAATCCTGTAACTACTTACTTGGGAATAAGTCCCACTGAATGCAGTGAGTAGTTTTGAGGAAACATGCCCCCTTTGGAGGCAAGGAAGGGGAGGGGCAGCCTCATGCTGAGCGCCCCAACCCCTTTCTGAGGATGTAATCGGAGCGCACGCCCTTCCATACAACGGAAGCTCCGATTATGTCCTTCCGACTCAGTGTCTGGAAACGCTGAGCCGGAAGAGGTGCAGAAAGGGAGGATCAGGGCCGAGGCATGGGGCAGCCTCGGCCCCAATCTGCCGCTTCCCAGGGTGGCCCATGGCTGCCTGTCTGCTTCCCCCCTACATATAATCCTGCTCTACAATAAATCATAGGAAGAGAGAAAGAGAAACCTTTAATTTAAAATTTTCTTTCAAATGGTTGTCTTCCACAATCCCAGAATAAAGACTCAACACAAAGATATTGAATTAAATCAGGCCACATTTTTAATTAATTAAATGAACTGGAATGTACATGGGGAGAAAAATAATCCTACATAAAGTACAGGCTGCTAACAGTTGGAGACTAAGGGGTGATGCAGAGCAGCCTAAAGGGCCAGCCTGGGGGTGGAGTTGGGGGCAGAACAACTGCATGCCAGCCACTCCAGCTCCGCCCCGATGCTGCCATCACACCGTGCGCCTGACCACATGGTGCATGGCGTTAGGGCACCCCATTGGCGCAGCTTGCACACACGCTGCACCAAAGGGGCACAAAAGAGCCATGACTGCAGCTCTAAGGGCATCTTTTTGCCACCCCAAAAAGGAGTGCATTTGCCCACTCTTTTTGGAGCGGCAAAAAGGAAGATCGGGGCCACAGCATGAGATTGCTGCAGCACTGATCCAGCACTCCCAGGGGTGGCACAGAGCCACCCCTTAGGGGCCGTCTGCATCAGCCATAAGTACCATATTTTCCAGCATATAAGATGACTTTTTAATCCTGGAAAATCTTCTCAAAAGTCGGGGGTCGTCTTATATGCTGGGAAGAGAGGCCAGGTGAGAGGACCCCCCTCAGCCCAACCATCATTTTGTCTCCCTCCTCCTCCTCAATGCACTCACTTGCTGAGTGAGACCCTCAGCAAGATCAGGGAGGAGGAGGAAGCAGTGGTGGTGGCTTGGCCTGGGGAAGAGGAGGAGGAAGAAGGCCGAGCCGCAGTATTTCTGGGAGGGCCTCCCTTCCTCCCTCACCACCCTGGGTTGGTCCGCTCTCCTCTGCCCTGCCCATCCCACCTCTCTGCTGCCCAAATCCCTTGTCCCTCTGTGAGCCACAGGCAAGATGGGTGGTGGAGAGGTGGGAAGGGCAAGACAGAAGAGGGCAGACCAGACCAGGGCGCCTCAGCCCACTTCTTCCCCCTCTTCCCCCAGGCTAAGCTGCTGCCGCCGCCCCCTCCTCCCTGATCTTGCTGAGAGTCCCACCCAGTGCGATGAGTGCGTTGAAGGGGAGGAGGAGGAGAGGAAGGCAGGGCGAGAGGAGGAGGAGGAGGAAGAAGACAGGGGCATGAGGTGGGAGGAAGAGGAGAGGAAGACCAGGTGAGAGAAGGAGGAGGAGGAGAGGAAGGCCAGATGGGAGGAAGAAGAGGAAGATGGGGTTTTCTTGGCAAGACTGGTTCAGAGGAGGTTTACCATTGCCTTCCTCTGAGGCTGAGTGTGTGACTTGTCCAAGTTCACCCAGTGAGTTTCATGGCAGAGTGGGAAATCAAACCCAGGTCTCCAGAGTGGTAGTGGTAGTTCAACACTCAAACCACTACACCATGCTGGGTCCTATCTCCATGTACTACCTGTGAAATAATTGCAGACTTTTTTGTTGTTCTTGTGTGTCTTCAAGTCCTTTCCGACTTATGGAGACCCTAAGGCAAACTTATCATGGGATTTTCTTGGCATGTTTCTTCAAATTGGGGTTGCCATTACCATCTTCTGAGACTGAGAGTGTGTGACATGCCCAGGGTCACTTACTTGGCCACAAATTGTACATACGCCAGAATGTATCACCTAGTATATTGGCAGTCCTTCCCCCCAACACTTTCTCATTTCCCCCCAACCATCTCATAGCTGGGAGATGGAAATAATTTTTAAAGCAGCATTTAAATCTGGACTATTTTTTAAAAAGTAAGGTCCAAAACACACTGCAGAATTAAATGCTAGAGAACATGGGAACTGTAGTTTGTTATGGCACCAGAGTTCTCTGACAGGGAAGGCTAAATGTCTCACTGTTTTATGTTTACATGTTTGATGACAAACAGCCTTATGTTTATAAGTGACAGTTTTCCTGCTAAGTACCTGCATGTCATAAGCATTTGAATTAAAATTACCATATTGAAATAAAATCTGATGGTTTTTTAATTTTTATTTGGTGTGCATTGGAAGAGGGATAGTCTTATACGCTGGGTATATCCCAAACTCTATATTTTAACTGGAAAAGTTGGAGGTCGTCTTATACACCCAGTCATCTTATATGCCTGAAAATACAGTATTAATAACAGTTTTCAAAGCAAAGAGAGAAATAACAATGTAGTTCCAAGGAATAGCTCAGAAAGAAAGACATCTCCTTCACCACCCCATTCTATAATTCAGTTTTCTAAATTCACGTTGTCGCCTACCCTCTCCATGAATTCCTTTGGCCCCAAGTTTGGGAATAGAGGTTAGCTAGATTTATTGTGTTTTGTGTGTTTATCTGCTGTGCATCATCTCTTAAACTAGGTCATGAGTTGAGGTTTTAGGATTTGCCTTAGACATGCCTCTATTTTCAAGTTAATTAAGACTATTCAAGATGGGAGCCTCCTGGAGATCGTTAGCAGCATGTTAGAGTTAAGTCACTTATTCCAGAAGAAATAAAAGCAATTGAGATCCTCTGCACACACAGATAACCTCTAGACCAATCTAATCACTTATTTCATTTAATTCTATCTTTGTTTTCCAACTGTGCTTTTATTTATTTTGAGCAGGGTAGTCTGTTACAGCAGTATTGGATTATTCTGGCACCGTATATTATATGTAATTTATTTGTTTCTATTATATTGGAAATATTTTTGCCATCATTTTAGATTATGTACATTTACAATGTCCTCTCTAGCCCTCTTTGAATGCTTGGCATTGAATGTGTATGAGGGGGGTCTAGTGAATGAGCAGGAATAAATCAACCCTTTGTTGTTGTTAACTGCCTTCACGTCGGTCTCAACCCATGGCAACCCTATGGATAAGACATCTCCAGGGCCCCCTGTCCTCTACTGCTCTGCCCAATTCCTGCAAACTCTTATTTGTGGTCACTTTAATAAAGTCCATCCATCTAGCATGTGGTCTTCCTCTCTTTCTACTTCCCTCCACCTTTCCTAACATTATTGTCTTTTCCAACAATTCATGCTTTCTCATGTTGTGTCCAAAGGGCATTTACAGACTTCCAGAAATAATGTAGCTTGAGGCCACTTTAATTATCCTGGCTCAGTGCTAAGGAAACATGGCACCATGTGGTTATTGTGGCACCAGAGCTCTCTGATAGAGAAGACTAAATGTCCTGGGGAAAAATACAATTCACATGGTTCCCTAGCACAGAGTCAGGATAAAGTGGCCTCAAGCTGCATTATTTCTGGCAGTCTGTAAAAGCTCTAAATCTTGTCATCTTGGCTTCTAGGGATAGCTCTGGCTTGATCTGCTCTAGGAACCATTTTGCTGTCCATGGAATCCTCAGCACTCTTCTCCAGCACCACATCTCAAATGTGTTGATTTTCCTCCTAACTTCTTTCTTGACAGTCCAGCTCTCACATCCATACATGGTAATAGGGTATATGATGGCTTGTATGATTCTGACTTTTGTGCCGAGTTGTATGTCTTTGCATTTTAGGATCTTTTCTAGTTCTTTCATAGCCACCCTCCCCATTCTTAGTTTCCTCCTGATTTCCTGGCTGCAGTCCCCATTCCAATCAATGTTTGATCCCAGATATGAGAACTCTTTTACTATTTCTATTTCCTCATTGTCTAGTTTGAATGTGTGTAAGTTCTCTGTGGTTATCATTTTTGTTTTCTTTATGATCAACATTAAGCCTGCCATTGCACTTTGTTCTTTGATCTTCCTTAGTAGTTGTTCCAGGTCTGTGAGGTTTTCTGCTAGTATTATGGTGTCATCAGATATCTCAGATTGTTGATGTTTCCTTCTCCTATTTTTATTCCTCCCTTTTCCACATCCAAGCCTGCTTTCCTTACAATATGTTCTGCATATAAGTTGAATAGGTAGGGTGATAGTATGCAGCCTTGTCTGACTCCTTTGCCAGTTGGGAACCATTCTGTTTCTCCATGTTCTGTTCTGACAGTAGCCTCTTGTTCTGAGTACAGATTCCTCATTAGAACTATCAGATGTGTTGGCACTCCCATGTCTTTAAGGGCGTTCCATAGCCTTTCATGATCTACGCAGTCAAAGGCTTTGCTATAGTCTATAAAGCACATACTGATTTTCTTTTGGACTCCCTACTACGCTCCATTAGCCATCACATATTTGCAATGTGATCCCTGGTGCCTCTTCCTTTCCTGAACCCTGCTTGGACCTCTGGGATTTCTCTCTCTAGGAATATGTCCTAGATGCTGATATATTCTTAGTTATAGTTCCAGGTGATACGCTAGCCCTGGTGGTGCAGTGGTTAAATATTGGTACATCATTGTAAATTAGATCCTAGAGGAGGGCTCCAAGATCCTTTCCATCCTTTCATAGGTCAGTAAAATGAGTACCCAGCTTGTTGGGGGTAATTGGCTTACACATTGTAAACCACTTAGTGAGTGCTAGTTCACTGATAAGCAGTATTGCTATTTCTAATGCTATTGCTACAGACCTGGGCTAGGTTAAGGGGGCCTACAGGGATTATAAGGGAGTATTCATGTTGAACTTTCTGCAGACTTGCACAAACCCAGTACAGCCAGGATTATCACTCCTGTGGAGGAAACTGTATGTGTACACATCCATATGTGAATACACAACTTCAGAATAATGCCAAATGCATGTTTCCTAAGATGATGATGGTGATGATCAATTTTATTTATATCCCACTATTTTTCAAAGACTGGAACTCAAGGTAGCTTATACATTTAAAAGATTACAATTAAAACATACAAAGAAACCATATTAAAACCAAACTAAGCTATTACTCATATTAAAAACATTGACCAGAATCCTGTATGGGATTTACAGGTGTATAAGCACCATAGTTAAGGTGTTATGCAATAAATGCCAGCTCACCAGCCCCACTTACAAGGAAGCAGCCCCTGCAGTCAATGGGGGGTCTGTTCCCCTATTGCTCAGGAAGCAGCTGCCTGCTGTTTCCACCCCTACCCATGAGCAATCTCTTGTGTGACAGGCAGAAACAGGACACTATCACAATTCCCCCTCATGTTGGAGATTGCTTGAGGGCAAGAGAAGAAAGCATCAGTCACCTTTCTTCCTCTGAACTATAGTTTATATGCTGTTGTACCATAAATTATCAAATGCACACACACTATGAGGTATTTATTTGCACGTTGAAAAATCAGCTTGTGTAGTTTTCATTCCAGTGAATCACATTAGCTGAGGCATTTCTTGACATATTTTGACATATTTTGTCAAAATGGTAATATTTCCTGAAAGCTTTTGACCTCTCCTCCTATACTGAATCCCAAGGAAGTATATTCTGTTTTTCATTCATAACACTTTTTTGCTGCTTGTTTATTGTTTGAATGGCTGTTTTTGAATTGTTTTGTACTCCTAGTGGACACTGTTCCTGGCATTAGTGTCATTTGCTCAGGAAGCACAAGGATGTGTTTTTACAAGTGAGCAATGACAGATTGAAAGTTTCCATTAAAAGGGTGATGTGCAGTGGGAACTATGATGAAAGAGGTTGGACATGCCATTACAGGAGAAGCAAGAGTCATATAATGGCTGTCCTTTCTTTCACTCCTTCCAGTCCTGTGCCCTGTTGTTAACTAACCTAACACTTACAGGGCACACATTCAGGTGGAATAAATAATTATTATGATTATCTCTCCCTGCAAGGGCCCTTTCACACCACACAGTTCAACCACTATGATTTCACTTTATCTGTGATGGCTGCATCCTGTTGAATTCTTTCGAGCTTGATTAACATCATTTATTGATTTATTTACTATTCTTTCTCCTAGTACTAAACCGCTATGGCTGAGAATTCTAAATATTTCTCTAGACTGCAAATCCCAGGATTCCATAGGATGGAACTGTGGAAATTAAAGTAGAACCATAGTGTTACAAACTGAGTGGTGTGAAAGACCCCCCTGGAGGGTGTAGTAGTGGTAGTGGTTGTTGTTGCTGCTGCTACTGCTGATCTTGTTGTATGCCTTCAAGTCATTTCCAAATTATGAGAATTGAACCCTGATCTCCAGAGACATAGTCCAATGCGCAAACTACAATACCAAGCTCGGTCTCAAGGGTGTGGAAGTCATGGTAATTACTTCTTGATCTTGAATGTCTATAGGTTAATATCAGGTTAGTTAATAATAACATGATGGCAATCTAGGACTTGACCATGGATGAATCAATCAATCTGACATGTATTACATAGGCCTGGTTGGATGAAGCAGGCAGTGGGCATTTCTTCCATATTTGTGTGTCTGGCTGCAAAGTCAAGCATTATGGGTTTGCATATATATTATTGATAAAGATTTTGATTGATAAGGATTCTGTAGGTATACTGCTCACCTGTTATCCAACAATCTCCATTTTGAGATCACCAGGATGATATTTGTTTTGGCTTTGGAAAACCCCAGGGTAATAATGCTGGGGATTTTCAGTGTCCAAGTTAAAGCCTCCTCCCCACCCACCAGGGAATATGACTTTGAATATTATGCCAACTGTAGTGACCATGGGTCTGCATTAATTGCTACCTGCCCCAACCCATCAAACTAGGCACCATTTGATGTAGGTTTCCTGCCGAACTAATTGATGATAATATGGTACTGGAGGAATTGAAAAATCATTATATTATGATGACACATTGCTACATAGGCCATCCAGGGGCTAGCCTCACTAAGGGAAAAATGGCTGCCTTTGGATGCTTATGGATAATATCATCATCATCATCATCATCATCAATCATGTCATATGTCATAAAGGTGAAATAGGTCCTTACAATTGGTAAGACAAATTCAGACTGGGAGCTGTTAATAGTACTTGACATGATTGTTCTAATCCATAACCCTGGATGCATATGTGTGTACACACTGTGTTTATGGCTGTTCCTTTCATTTTATTTCACAGTGCTGATTTGTAAATGTAAATGCATGTGAAATGAAAAGAACAGGACAGGCATATTTAATGCAGTCAGTCTGTGTGCTGGTGAGTGGGCAGAAGGTCAATGGGTGCACACTTCAAGATGCAAGTGTAAGTGTAAAATACAATATGTCCTTGTTTCCCTATCAAAAAAAAAGAAAGAAATTGAAAGCTTCTGAATAGCTCTAGTTCTTCCTACTTACTCACTGTGAGTAGTAGAAATCCCTGTAAAGCAAGGCATCATGTCACCTTGTGTTCAGGCTGCTATCACATAGGGATGAAGCAGGTCCTGTGTGGACCTAGTCATGTATCTGAAAATATCTTTAAAGAATAAGGCAAAGAGAATGTGCATTTTCTCTTGTATAATATAGCCTTGGTTTTATAAATCTGTAATTTTTGATTGCTGAATTATTTTTAATGTCTGCAGAGGAATGGTGAAAGAAATAGCTGAAAATGGGTTTTGTTTTTTCAGCCTTCAAAAATTCGTTCTGAGAAATAGATGTCAAATACTGAATTTTGTTCCCATAAATAATGCAAAGATATATGATGTATTGAGTCATCTGCAACATAAATAGATAGAATTATTATTGATTTAAATCATATTATATACATAACACAATTCAATCTAGAATATATTTTATTCTGAAACTACATATAGTTGCTGTTTTTGGAAGTTGCCTTGGTTCCCACTTTGGAAGAAAGGTGGTATATAAATAGAAGTATTTTATATATATTTTTTAAAAGGAGCAATGCATCAGTTGTTTCAAAGCCTAGGTTAGAAATAAAACATTTAGCAAGTGAGTGAAATGGGTGTCCCAACCTGCAGGATTTAAAAGTCTAACATTATTTACAGTGGGAAGGCATAACTCTCAACCTGGTTAGAAAAAGCAGGGCAAATTCTGTTATAATAATATTTGACTGTGATTTGTGTTTTAAACTAGCATCTCTCTTCCCCCCCCCCCTTCCACCCAAAACAAACTTAGCCCCAGGCCAAAATTAATTGACTTCATGAACTGGAGTAATAGAAATGAAATGAAATTCATTAGGATGAAATTAAGGTCATATATTTTGAGACTAATGCCAAATGCTAATTAGCCTGAAAAACCAAAGAAATGAGAGGCCTGTGGATGCTGACCAATCACAACATTACTGTTTTTCTCCTATAATATATAACTGTCAAAAACGCATAATAAATTATTAAACAGATGCATAACTGGAGCATACCTAGTAGCAAGTAAAGCATTCTCTATAAAAGTATAGTATGAATCAGTGCATTTGAACAACATATGTATTGAGAAACAAAATTCTTTTCCTTCTGGAAATTGTCTTCAAAATTCTCTTTGGTGGGTTTTCATGTCCAGAATTGTCCAGGCATACTTTCTGAATACTCAAATGTTCACCTGATATTCTGTTGCTGACAAGTTATATGACCAGTACTTGACATTCTAGGGTAGCAATCATATTTCTGCTATGGAATCAATGTTTTTAGTCACATAAATGTACACTCTTACAAAATGAACTAGGCTGCCAAGGAAGACGTGTATCTTCCATGGAATTCCTGCACACTGGACAAGATTTTCTGCTGTAATTTAGATGTAGCTTACCTGTGAGAGAACTGAAGTTCACAGTTTACTGCTGTGACCTGATAGTGTGCCCTCAGAATATGTCCAGCAATTCCCTGTGGCTATGTCATGTAGTAAATGTTCTTTGTTTTTTCTCCTGGTGCATTTTAAGCAAAATAATGCATCTAATCTATATCAAAGAAGAATAAATTAAAGTGCGGGGGAGGAAGAGATCAGCTGGATGTTTGTAGAAATTATGATCTTTTTTATGGAGAAGAAAAATTAAGACCCTTTTATCTATATAATCTCAAGAAGAAGGAAGAATTTCATAACCTGCTCCCTCCATGGCTAAGTCTGTCATGGAGTTGAGGGGGTCAGACATATTCCTGGCTGAGATCTCCTAAGAATGGGGTGGGTTCTCCACATGGCTCTTTCCCATATTTCTAGGCCGAACAGCAGGCAGACAGTGGTGAATTATTTTTTAAATACATCATTTGTCCTCACTATACTGTACAACTTTTTGGAAGGCTGAAAAGACCACCGAAAGGGGTGGAAGCAAGCTACTCCTTTGCTCGCTGGATCAGGGCCATGGCAACTGCACACCGCACCCCCAATCCAGTGCTTTGCCACTCTGAAAAGAGCTGGCAAAATGCTGCTCCTTTTTAGAGTGACAAAAAGCCATCCTTGCCTTGGCGGCAACACTTTTCAGCATTCCTTTTTGTGTGCAACGAGTAGTTGCCGCACCACCAGAGTGCTGCAACACTGACAGCCATCTGGTTGGGCATGCGGCATGATGGTGGCTTGGTGGCAGAGCCAGGGTGTGCGGTGTGCAGCCACCATGCCCCCACTCCACCCCAACACCAGCCCTTTTGGCCGGTCTGTACAGCCACTTTGTTTAGAACTCTCAAAAATGATATTTTTTCAAAATCAAAAGTGAACTTTTTGTCATTTTAGCAGTCCATCTGGCCCCAATAGAAACCCAGGGCAAATATCAGCACCAGGGCCCATTGAAATTGTCCATTGCTTCCCTCTAAGTCTGTGATTTGATCAATAATCCCTACTCCATTGCACATGCACAATTACTAAATGGACGGTGGAGTTCCCATTATCCTCAATAGCTTTTTTCTTTCTATGTCTCACAGCCATGGGGAGGGCAATTACTGTCAACTTCAGTGCCAACTGGAGACACCCCCCCCCACTTCATGAAATAAAAATGAAGCTTGATCCTTATTTGATGTATTAATTATGTTGTCACAGCTTTGCAAGCTATATTAGCCTTAATACAGGAGATTGTTTCAGAGATGAATGGTTCCTCTTCCCACATACTGTCAAGGATAATCAATGTATAAGCTGGCCAGCAAAGCAGAGGGGCAGTTGGGTAGATATGGTACTTCTTTTGGGAAGGGGGTTAAAAGCTTAAAATATTTTAATAATAATAATAATAATAATAATAATAATAATAATAATAATAATAATTTTTATTCATAGCCCGCCCCTCTGCTAGGCAATCGGGGTGGGTTACAGCATAATTACAACATAAAGAGTTAAAACAGACAATCCCAATCCCCTAACCCTCCCACCCCTTAAAACCTTATAAATAATTCTGTCCAGAGCTGGTTCTGACAGAGATAATAGATGGAGGGCTAGACAGACAGATAGAGATTTTTTTTAAAAAAAAATGTTATTAATATGCATTACTGTTTATAATATTGATTAAATATTAAATAATAAAGTTGGACCCCGTAGATTCATAGACTCATAGAGTTGGAAGATTTTGTTATTTTTGGCCCAGCTTTCTAATCTATTAAGGTCATTTTGAATTTAATCCTCTCCTCTGGGGTATTAGCTATTCCCCCTAATTTGGTGTCATCTGCAAATTTGATAAGCATGTCCTCTATTCTTTCATCCAAGTAATTGATGAAGATGTTGAATAGCACTGGGCCCAGGACAGAAGCCTTTGGCACTCCACTGATGACTTCTCTCCAGGATGAAGAGGAGCTATTGGTGAGCACCCTTTGGATTCGTCTGGTCAACCAATTAATAATCCACCTAACAGTTACATTGTCTAGCCCATATTTCACTAGCTTGTTTACCAAAATATCGTGGGGGACTTTGTACTCTGTAGATTTCAGCAGAATGGAGATCTTCTCAGAAAACTGGAGCAACATATGGCAGAAGCTACAGATCAACATTGGTTGAATTATTCATTCTGATTAACAGTACAATCCAAAAGATGTTTACTCTGAAGACCATTATTTTAAAGGGAGCTCCTTCTATGTGTGCATAAAATTGCTCTATAAGAGATTTAGGTTTGCAGCTGTCAATGGAGTCCCTTTCTTTCAACATTAATGTATATTTTGCAATTCTTCCTATTGCCAGTTACCAGAAGTTGACATTTCCCTCCCTTTAAGATGAACAGAGGGAAGTATATTATATGTGATACTGAACATATGTATAAACATCCTGTTTTCAAAAGATGTCATGGAAGCTTTACCATCTCATATGGTTATGATGGATATAAAACAAAAATAAGTCTCTCTTTTTTACAAAATCTACTTCTGTTTTCACCCTCACACTTCATAGACCTGTTTTCATGCCCTCAATCCTCTTCTAAACTTAGGGCCTTTGCAGACTGCCAGAAATAGTGCACATTAAATTGAGGCACTGCCCTGGCTCAGTGCTAGGGAGTCATGGGAATTGTATTTTTTTCTGGGACATTGAGCCTTCTCTGTCAGAGAACTCTGGTGCCGCAATAAATTACAGTTCCCATGATTCCCTAGCACTGAGCCAGGGCAGTGCCTCAATTTAATGTGCACTATTTCTGGCAGTCAGAATCAAGCAGAATATAAGATTTTTGAAAATAAACATCAGTTCAGTAAATTAATCTTAATGATACTTCCTGGCTGCAGTGCAAAATCCATGCTCATTATAGGTTTCCTAACTGTTGGTGTGCCTAAGAGTAAAATAGATTTTTTTACTGATTGGTTTAAGTAATCTGCCTTCCTTCATTAAAAAAAAAGAGAATTGAACACTAAGTAAAGTTTCTTTTTCTAGTCTGTTCTTTTCTTTTTTGAAACCTTATAAATCTGGTGAGATCATAACCTAATTAGAATACATAGAAGATAACTTGAAAGTGTGAGGCAGCTATAGACTTTGGATACTGTCACTTGATTATTCTCGAAAGTTGATAAAAAAAATCAGTAGTAATGATTGCCCTCTGCAGGTATTAGATATCCTTCCTGTTTTGAAACACAATCATGGGCACACAGGAGGGCTAATCAACAACTACGTATACTCTTACCATTAGCTGGAGAAAACCATTAAAGAAATATTCATGCAGCTAAATGACATAAATATATATATGAAAGAGTGAAAGCGACTTCTTTTACATTAGTACACTCTTTGGGGGCATTATGGATTTCTTCTCTCTGTGTTCTAGAGCATTTACCGGTAAGTCTGCAGATCAAAAGACTGAAGGACTTTTCTACATTGTATGGTAAAGATTTGACTGTTAAAGACAATGCTTCATTTGGAGTTGCAACTAACCATTGCCCACAGAAGAATGAGACTATATAACTTCTGTGTATTTGTACCATCCACATATCATGTTTTTGGATCTAAGTATCATATACAAATACCATATAAATTTAGACTGTACATGAAAGCTCTTAACTATTAATTCTTACAATCTCCTCTATGATGCTAGTTTGCAGACAGTGATCTGACAATCACAACCTGATGACCCATTCCTATGAGCAGTTAGCAAATAATGAGATTAAATATCTAAATCCTAACCTAATCAAGACAAGTTATCCTCATAGCCTGTTGGGACTGGTTCTAACCAAGAACTGTCACATCAGGGTATTATGAAGTGTTTATTGAGGACAATGTCTATGGATGAGGGAGGTGAGGTACCCTTTGCCAGGGCCCAGAGATAAAGAGGGAACTGAACCTTACTGAAACTGTGACCATGTGGAGGAAAACTGATAAAAATTCATCAGTCATGCTTGAGGATGTGTATGGAACCTAGTTCTTTGCACCTATGAACCCAACTGCCTATTCAGCAAATATTACTGTTCAGATAAAATATAATTTCAATGAAGCTTTTTTTTTTATACTGTCCAAACTGAGCAATAGCACTGCCATATTATGATATATCCTCTTCCAAATCTGTTTTTCAGTAGGGTCTTGTGGCTAAGTCTTCATTGCTTTTCATCCCATCTCATGCCTTCAGGTGCTGATAGTTAAACAATTTGGTGCCTGGCTATATACGCCTCACCCTTTTCTCTTTGGTATTCTATATTTTTATACTGTCCAAACTGAGGTGGCTTCCTTACATTTTTCAGAGGTGTTACTGGAAAATGGATGCTGACCTTTCTATTATGCCTGAAACATGAGAACTACTAAATATTGTTAGAATAATGTCAGTGAAGGTCCATATGATTACATATTTTGAATGAAAATAATCAGATTTGGCTGATTTCTTTAAAGTATACTGCACTAAAAGGCTTCAAATGCATTTTCTTATTCAGTACTTTAAATACTGAACTTTTGAACCTGGGCTTCTGTAAGTACATCAAGCTCTTTAGCTTTAAGGCTTGGAATTATCAGATCCTTGGTGATAAGAGCTTAGTGCACGACTTCTTGTTGAATTCCTTTTGACAATTCAATACCATTAAACTTCCAGTGGATTAAACAAGGCCATATGGGAAATGATAATAAAGTCAAGGAAGCTAGCAGATGAAACTGCTAGTGCTGGTATCAAGTGTCAGTCTAGATACACTTCTTGACTTACAATTAACCTACCAAGAATTCTACTACGTTTTTCTCCCTAGATCTCTTTGCTTGAATAACAGACAATGGGATATATATTGCCAAGGGGTATACACTTCATTCAGAAAAATTGAAATTAAAGGTACATGCATTATCTTAGGCTTATTTACATACAGTGCATTAGGATTCATTAGTGGATAGTGTCCAGGAAGAAGTTAAAGGAAACAAACCTGAAAGATATGCATTGCGTTCACCACTCAGCAGAGAGTTAAAAGGGAAATATTTGCTTCTATTTCTTTCTGAATTGTAACTTAGAATAATTTATTACTGGCTCTGACAATAGTTGATTACTGGCTCTGAATTTAGCAAATAAAAATATTTCAGTAACCATAGTAAACCTAGGTGGGCAAAATAAGTGAATTAGTGTGATTAATTCCAAGGACTATCACACATTTTAATATTTTATTTAACTTTTTACCAATCCAAGTAATGCTGATCTGATGAATTTTGTGTACAACCTACTGACAAAGTCTTCTCTGCTGACAGTGCCAATGACAATGGCAACAGGATGAAACAAGGATGGAATGGGACTGTCTTCTGGATGTTATCATTAAAGATTTATTTATGCTTACTTTCTCTGCCACCTTGTAGAGCAAAACTAAATCTAATTTACACACCTTACCTTAGAGCTCACATCTAGTCAGGCTATGTAAAACATATACACATTACTTCATTCTGGCTATTCTAGATGGTAAGAGTTCATTGCATGATAGCACAAACTTATATAGGTTATAATGAATAATATAGGCAGAGGACAGAAAAATACCAAAATCTGAATATAGCAGGAAAATTGGTTCAGTATATAGGTATTTGCAAGATTTATTGTATTTAGAAGAATCATACAGATGGCAGATAGTATTCTAAAAAGTGTTTCAGATTTCAGGGCTTTTTGTTTTGTTTTTATTTGCCTTTTTTGTTTGCTTTTGGATTTTGGAATTTTTGCATATACATAATAAGATATCTTGGAGATGGGACCCAGATCTGAACATAAGATTTATTTACATTTCATATACACCTTACAAATATAGCCTTTTATATTTGTAAGGAGCTGTTGAATTATGGTGAGAGTGTACAGAGTGTGTGCAGGACTGCCATTCATCAGCTCCATACATCTCTGGATCTGAAGCTCCCTGTAGCTTGCAGCATTCCATGAAACCAAACCAGAGATCAGAATCTCTTCAAAAGAAGGTTCTTTATTCTTCAGTTGCAGAATTAACATGATAACTATTTACATTGTAGAACATCCATTAGAAGGCAGAAAGCAAAATAAACTCTATGCCAAGCCCAGCACTCCACTCAAGGCAAAAAGCTATAACTCAACCCCCAGGTTGATACCTTTATAGACATTTGCTAAACAGCTTCTAAACCCAGTCTTCTTCCTGTGTCTTGTGTCATGTGACCAGTGGTTCTCACGAAACTAGATGACCTAATTTGTTTTCTTCTTGCATCCTGTGTTCCTAGACACACACTGACCTTGGTTATGTTGTTTTCATGTAATCCATCTGCAGGCTAAAACTTTCACAGCTAGAATTTTCCCACATCTGTACATTTCCACTTTCACTACAAATCCCAACAGGAGTATAAGCAATTTTACCTATAGGCAATTTTCTACAATATGTTTAACAATTTTGTGCATGAAACAAAATTAGTAAACACTGAACTATTAGAAAGCTAAGACACCACAATCTCAGCCAGACATGGGGGGTGGGGACTGGATTTCAGAGCATTCTGTATTTTGTATTTTTGAATAAGGGATACCCAACCTGCATTAACATTTAGTTATTGGGAAAATATTTACCATTATTTATTTCATGGACAAAAAAAATAGGTTTTTTGAGGGTGGGGGGGTTACAGTCCCTACATATTCCCTAGACTAGCAAATAAGAGCCCTGGTATCACAGTGGTTAAATGTTGGTACTGCAGCCATTCATTCACAAATCACCAGGTTGTGAGTTCAATCCCAGCCAGGGGCTCAGGGTCAAATCAGCCTGGCATCCTTCCAAGGTCACTAAAACGAGTAGCAAACAGAGAGGAGGCAAGCTTCACATGCTCTAGGATGGTAAACTGTTTATTCAGTGTTTATTCAGTGTTTTAAAAGCCCGATGTGTTTCAGACACACTAGGCCTTCTTTAGGGGCTAGAAACAAATAAAAAATACACTTAAAATAAATATTTTAAATAATAGGACAATTTTAAACACTGAATGAACACTGAATAAACAGTTGATCATCCCAGAGCACATGGAGCCTGTCTCCTCTCTGTTTGCTGCTTTCAGTTCCTTACTTATATGCTAAAATGGGTAGTCAGCTTGTTGGGGGCAATTATCTTACAGTTGTAAACCACTTAGAGACTGCTTAGTGCAGAATGAAGCGGTACATAAATGAAGCTGCTATTGCTATTTCTATTGCTAAATACATAGGAATCATGAATACGATCCAGTCACAAATATGTAAATTGACGTTATGCATTTTTAACTGTGATAAGGAATCCCTGCCATATTTTTAATTCAAACAATATAATTTTGCTGCAAAAAAAAACTTGTTTCCAGATGCCCACATTTTTCTACAAAATTTGGTCAGCAATTTCTCACAAAAAGTGCGGATATGGCATAAAAATGTTGGGGTTTGTGTGAAAAACACATTTTTCATGCAATATAATTGTCCAGAAACATACACAGTGTTTTTGTGCAAAAAAAAAAAAAAAAGATTTTTGCTCAAAAAATCCAGGTGGTTTTCTGGAAAAAATTGGAAGGGAGTGAAAACAAACATAAAAATCACAGTTCCTGAGCTTAAAAAATCCCACTATTTCCAGAAACCCACATTTTTGTGAAAATTGCTATTTTGTGCAAATATAGAAATAATCTATGCATAAAAACCAACATGGATTTCTGTAAACAGTGGTGCAAGTTGCATGGAAATTGTCATTTTTAGCTACAAAATATATTTTACATGCAAAAACATCTTCCAAAAATCAACAATTTTGTGAAAATTGCAGTTTTGTGCAAATATACCCACCATTTTTGCATAAAAGCCAACATGGGTTTCTAGAAATGGTGGGGCAGGTTGCATGGAAATTGGGGTTTTGTGTTACAAAACACATTTTACATGCAAAAACATTTTCCAGAAACACACACTGGAGAATAGTTGGTACAAAAAGCAAGTCTGTTGCACCAAAAACCACTAATACTGCACACACAAAAAATGTTGATTTCTGTAAGGTTTTTTGTTTGAAAAAATGGTTTTGCACACACACACACAAAACCCTCACAAGTTTCACACAAAAACATCTCACATGTATGTCTATGTAAAATAATTTCCTGGAATACATAAGGAAATGCAAATACCAGGCATGAACAGCACAGAATTTATTTATCGATGACAGGGAGAAAAGTACAGAAATGTTTTTGCCTCACATGTAATGATAAAATAGCATATTTGATCCCATTCTTTTCATCACCACCTGTTTTATACCCCACTTTTCCAACCGAAAAGAGAGTCACACAATGGAGCTTACAAATATGATAAAGACTAGGAGTGAAATCAAAGGGGATGTAGGCTCTCCTAGCACAAATCCCATTATTTCAATTATCCTGATGAAGCAGCTGGAAAATATTCAGTTTTTTAAGTTGGGGGCATCTTAAGTATCTGTAGGGGCAAACTGAATCAGAAAAATAGTATCAGTGAAATGGGATAGATAGATAGATAGATAGATAGATGATAGATAGATAGATAGAATATTTTAAAATATATACTCTAGCACTTCATGGCTGCTTCTACCTAAAATTGAAACTAATGGGAGAGCTGATCATTGAGCTCCTATGTATCATTTGCTTTGAAGTTTAGAGTTACAATGAACAGCATCTAAACTGCTAGAGCAACTATACTGATTTGTCTGAAATGACAAAAGCAGGCCCCAGCTGGAACCAGTGATATAGACTTGAGAAAAGTGACTCAAACTTAAGTTGGACTCAAGTCACTTAAATGACTTCACTCGGACTTGACTTGGCAAAATCATACACTGACCCGACTTGTCTTTAGACTTGTATATTTTTAGTGACTGACTTGCTGGTGCCATTCACTTTGAGCATCAGGCAAGACCTGTCCCCAAAGTGCAAGGCACATTTCTCAGAAGGGAACAGCTAATACATTAGGCAATGGGCTTGAGGAGGAATAATTGGGAAAGAACTAGAACCCTGCTGGTCACAGGGAACATATAACTCCCTTATTGAAATAACTTCACTAACTACCAGTCCTTTTATGGGCAAAATTAAACGTACTTGTTAAGATCTTTAAAGCCTTACACAGTTGGGGTCCATACCATCTAAAAAATTTCAAAGTCTTTAGAAGTTTACTTGAGACCTGAGACTTGGAGTAAAATCTTAGAATACATCACTGGCTGGAACAGAGAAAAATGGTGAGTCAAATAAAAAAGATAAGCACCTCAAGTCACCAAAGGCAGGTACAAATTTCACTAACTTCAGCAACTTCTCCCTTAGGTTTCTACCATGGTGAGAGAATGTACCACTGAAGTCTGCCATGGGCTCTAAAATTTGCAGAGACCAGGGAAAGCCTGGACTGCAAACTCAGAAGATGTTCTGCTGAAGTGACAAAGAGTACTTTGTTTATACCACATGTGGTGTGGCCTAGAGGAGTGGGCAATAAACAGTAGAGTTCATATGAATCCAATAATTAAACAAGAGATGTGCCTATATACTTTTAGTCTTCTCTGAAGCAGATGGAGTTTGCCATTTACATGATGCCTTCTGAGTGAAGGTTCAGTATGGATGAACTGTGAAATTTGTTTCACTATAGCATTTGATATAGCCTTATGAATGAGGAATGTGTTAGGTAGCAGATGTTACAAGCAGGAATAACATGTACCAGACCTTGCTTCCTCCCAACTGCATGACATGATGAGAGCAATTAAAAGAGAACAATTGGAAAATATGGCTGAGCATCACAAAAGAAGACCACAAGTTGAAGGAATGTAATACCTACAATGTTTTGTTTACTTGTACATTAATAGTCCCAAAGGTTAATATTTAATAGTTCTTCCTCAGTCACAAGCTTTATAATGTACAGATTTCCAAATACAACTTGCATTCAGTTCTGTTAGTTAAGAATTGGGTGTGCTTGTACAGCTTCATGACCCCATCTAATTTCTTTCCTCATCCTTACTAAAGATTTACCTGCATACAGGAGGCACCCATGTTTTTCTCCTACCCAACTTCACTATCCTATTCACAATGTATTGTGGTTATTTTATTTATTTTTTATTTTTAGCGGATCAATAAATGAGAACAATTAAGCTATTATCACCATGAATTAAGAGCAAAAGTTATTTTAGTATTAACTTGACCAGACAGCAAAGCCAGCCTTTGTTTGACAAGAATAAAGAAAAAAACAAAATCCCACATAATTATAACAGAAAGTGTCAAAAGTGTTTATGTATCTGGGAGCTGTCACATAGGTTACCATCTTAATTGTGAAGTGTTGGAAGGATATTTTACATCCATGTGTGGGCAGAATGGCAGCAAAGGCTAAGAGAGCCATGGTAACAAAAGTTGGAAAGCCTTCTATTTTTGAAAAGTTGGGCAAACATTGATTAAATCTCTCTCCACAATATTCTTTGGAGGAAAATAAAAATGTCATTCACATATACAGCTAGGCTTCTGACAAGAAGAAGATATAGCTATCTCAAAGTTTATTCAGTATCAAGAAAATAGTCAACTGGAAGGAATTTAACTCCTATTAATAAAGCAAGTGCCCAAGTGTTTGCCTTCTATGACCAAGTAATTTTAGAGACTGGACAAAAGTTAGTCTCTAGTGATGCTTTCAAGATATTAAAAGTATACTTTTTTCAAAGTTGTAGTCTCATTAGGCCCACATTCAACATCGACTACTTAGGGCCAATGCAGAAGGCCCCTAAGGGGTGGCTCTGTGCCACCCCTGGGAGCATCAGATCGGGGCCGCGGCAACATATGCCATGCCCCCCAATCTGGCTTTTTGCCACTCAAAAAAGAGCCGGTAAATGCCGCTCCTTTTTGGGGTAGCAAAAAACCGCCCACAGAGCCACCACCGTGGCTCTTTTGCACCACTTTGGTGCAGCATGTGTGCACGCTGCGCCAATGGGACACCCTGACACTGCTTCACTCCTGTGGTTTTTTCTGGGTCTGGCCACTCTTCTGATCTCTGAGCTGGAGTAACCATTAGCCTTTAGAGCCCATACCTGGGGGGAGGGGTTCATGGACACATTCCCTTGACTTCATGAAATACAGGCTTGAGATTCAGGTGAAAACCATGGGCTTGGGGGAATGTCCTACATCAGTTTAAAAGAAACAAAATGGGGGGGGGGGAGAAAGGATGCACAGATGATGGATATTTGATGGCTAACAAGGAAACCAAACACATTCAAATAGGGAGTGGTTACAAGTGAGACTGAGAAGAGAAAGGGTGAGTGATGTTTTCCAAGGAACTATGGCCCAAATTACACTGCAGAAATAATCCAGTTTGAGATGACTTTAATTCCTCAAATCATGTTGCCATTTGATAATATAACCCAAGAGGTTTACGTATCAGAAATAAAACAACATAAAGTATAAAAAAAATATAGACACTATAGAAAGCAGATGTCAAGATTTCAGAACATACAATGTGGGACAAGTGAAGCTTACCATACTAGGAAGGAGAACAGGAAATAAGAAAGACATGCTCACACAAAATAATAATAATGACGTTTGTGAAAAAATTAGAATTTTTGGAGATTAGCTGTTAGTTTAGTTGTTATGCAGATTTGACAAATTAACTGTTCAGAAGATCATGCTACAGGCTGAACCAGAGACAAGTTTCAAGGGTTTATGGAAACAAATGGGAGCATTAATGGTTAACATTTTACATCTAAGAAGAAAAGGCCAAAAAAGACATAGTCATTTTTTTATAAAGATTCCACTAGAAGCAGCAAAAAAATAAGAGATGGAAAATTAATAGTAGGAAACTGAATAAGAAAATATTAAAGATTCAAATAAGAGCACAAATATAGAAATCTTGTGAAGAATGGAGATATGTGCATGTGTGTGAATCTCTCCATACAACACACATACACACCCTTACACATATTTTATCTATGAAATAACAGCAATAAGAAAACTTAATATCATTGCTGACCAGTGCAACACATGTTCCTGAAGTATCTGACTGTATAACCACAATATATGTATGAAATAAAATTTCTCAAAATAATCTGCTCCTACATAGTCCATACCTGCAGTCTTGCTAAGAATATCTTTCTTTTAAAATTGTTGCAATGGGGATCAATCTAGTGATTTCTGTCACCATGAAAAATCCTTTTTCTGAAGAAATTCCATGGAAAGCAGTAGAACTAAGCCCAAATAAGTGGTCTGGGTATTGCAGTATTAAGACGAGAAGACTGAACTTAATGCCATTTGAATCCCATTAATACTAATGCTCTACATCCAAACACATTAAAATACAAAATGCCATACATTTACATTTAATAAGATGTTCATTGCACATTAATCACAGGTGCATCATTAAAAATGCATTCAAGGAGGATTAGCCACTATTATTGCAGTGCATATTTTAATATTCAGTTAATATTTAGTTAGCATATTGTACCAAATGTCTGATCATGATACAACATCTTTGTAATAGTGTCTCAGTAAATCTTCACTAAATGAAATATATTCCTAGCATTACTAAAATTGGCAAATAACTAATTGAAAGGAGAGGAAAATATACCATTCTCCATTACCAACTTAAACATTAACAGCAGTAGAAGTGTTGGGATATAGCAACCTCGCATGCTGGTCTTTCTGGGAGTGTGTTTTATGCATGTCTATGGTTGTTTCATCACCCACTCATAGCCCCTCCTCATTTCCTGTCTTTTAACTGAGCTCACTTCCCCTACTGGCCTAAGTTTAAAATCCTTCTTTACTCTGCTGTTCCCGCTCTTTTCCTTCTTCTAACATGGCTGACCAGCAAGCATGCAGAGCTACTTATTTTCTGTCTTGCAACTAAAGTTTAACCTGTATATTTTTATATACATGACCTTTTGCAAGTAAAGTTTATTTTTATTATTCTACTCAAAAATGTCTGACTTGTTTTTATAGACACGTGGGTGTGGAGAATTTAGGTGGACCTAGTGTGTGTTCCTGCTCGCCATCTTCTGCAGTGGGTTGCTCTGCTGAAGAGATTAAACAATCTTTTCTTCTTTCTTGATAATCTTAACCGGTATCAAGAATATATTCCAACAAGAAGAGATGCAAAGCAAAGGATAGCATAAAGTCACATCTTAACACAGAAGAGGGTTTTTCCTTTCAAGATCAAATGGAAGGCAGCCAGAGTCTGTTATTCCACTGCCATGAAAGGCCTGATGCATGCTTATTTGCTGACATAAAGGCAATTCGAGTCCATGGGATAAACTTACTATTTTACTAATGGTGATTTCAATTTCTGAAGCCCAGTTGACCACGTGTTTCTAAAAGAATGGGTGTTAATCTTTGGAATGTCTCATATTCACAGTAGTGGACTCTGGTTTATTTAGTACAATTTTTTTTAGATTGTTGTCTCTAGCTCTTTTCATATGGCAGTTTCAATAAATCTGGCTGCTCTTTACTGCCCTCGGTACATATGGGGAATTAGTTGCTGTTCATATTATTTATTAATACTTGCACTGGAAAGTTTAATCATTTCTGTCTCTGGCTTATGTACCATATTTTAACAATTGATTAATAATATTATTTAATAATATGAGTTGATGCTCCCTGTTTTCTAATGAACTGAGGATGTTGTACATATTAGTATAATTGAAATGAGCTCTTTTTTGAACAGGAATATGATGTTTTTAAATGAATTGTTCATTGTAATGGTCCACATTTTTCTAATTCTTTGGTGTAAAAAAAACTACAAAGAAAAATGATGACAATACTGATGATGAAGATACAAAAATGATGACCACAACAAACATACATGCAGTCACAGCTATGCATATTGATTGATTCATTCATTTATTAAAATTACTAATCATTTCCCCCTGCCAAAGAAGTATTGAAATAACTTATAAAACCTACAAACTTTGCTAGTTGATATAACAAGAAAATGTAATCATCACAGTCCATAACTAATATAACAAAATAATAGTTATAAATACATGATAAATTACATTTCTTATAAAATTACTGAAAATCTGAAAGTGACCATTACAATACATCCATATTCTGAATATATCCCTTTCTAGTGACCAGATGGAAGGGAAAATAAATATATATTTGACTGGCACAGTGTTAATGTTAACTTCACAATGGCAACCCCATAAACAGGAATGCTCCAAACTGCTGTATTCCCTCAGCCCTCTCTCAGGCATCTCTCAGAGACATACAAAGAAGGAACCCACACAACTGGGGGGAAAAAACCCTCTTGAGCCATATCCCTGTTATCTCCCCAGAACTGACCTTACACAATAGTGATAAATAGCATCTACTCCAAAGGGAGGTCCATCTCTTAACATCTTGAAGGACATTTTATAACAATCCAAAGATCTCTTTAGTTTTATCACTTCCTGTCACTTTTTCTTTAATACTTCACAAATAAACATGCTTCCCAAATAGCAATATGAGTGTTTTCTATTCACTCAACTCTTTTTACAAAGATCATAAAGTTTCACTGAAAAAATACATGCTATAAAGCTTTCAAATCATTCAGTGCTTTTCTTCTTGCATACATGTACACTGTACTATGTATTCCTCTCCCCCCCCCAAATTAATAAAAAAGATTCACTCAGGAATATACGAAGACTCAAATCACTGAATACAATCTTGTTTCCACTATGGCATTTCAATATTATTTCATCTTCATAACATTCATTTCATTGTGTATTATTCATCCATAATCAATGCACTGAGATAGTTCAGTGTCTTTTCTAAAGGAGTTCTTATCATACACTACAGAAGGATCGCTTTTGCTTTCACAGAGATCTTTCCTTTTGTAGCTTTCAAGCTTCTATGGAACTCTTATACATTCAATTCTGTTCAATTTAATTTGAATTGATATCATTCTGCTACTAAATAAAACAAGGCTATTATCAAATCAAATGATCATCAGTGTTGATGAACTATATGGATTTTAGCTGAGCTGCTGATTAATCTTTTGTCTCTGTGTTCATGTATTCATTTGAGTAGGAATAAAATTTTGGTTCTGATAGAAAGAAACCGTCGTTTCTTTGATATTAGCAATAGTTGCATAGTGTTGCATATTCTCAGAAGTCAAGGACTACCTTAGAAAAATAATTCTTCCCTCCTACATGAGAAAGAAGGGTAAATGTCTCTTCTAACATAACACTTGCTTGATTGGGTCTGTGATTCCAGAGCTGAAGCCTGCCTTTTCAGAGCTTCTTTGGACTTTACAGGTGGGTGAGCTTGTTCCTTCTTCCAAGACAGACAGCTCAAAATGTGCACTCCAGAGGGAGGATGTTTCTTTTGTGGGAAACACTGTCTAGTTCTTCACAGGTCAAAGTGCGACCAGTTTTGCCAAGGGGTCCTCCATCATGCTAAGAAGGCTACACAGCTGCCACCTGTGCCCTGTTCAGACTTTATGCAGATACATGGCATCCTGCCCTCAGACAGAAGGACCTCTTTTCATCCATGAGAATGGCACCCCACTAACACAGTTCCAAGTGGTGTCGGTACTTTGTTTGGCCTTACAGCATGCCAGGCTTCCAGAGGAGGACTTTGAGGGTCACTCTTTCCTCATTGGGACCACCACAACTGCAGAGGGATATGGCTTGCCAGTGGACTCAATAAAAAGACTGGGCAGGTGGAAATCTGGGACATTTGCTGGCTACATTCATTTGAGAATGGACTCTTGTTCGGGACTACCTTGTGGGGATGAGCTAAGCTTTCAGGGGTTGGTGGAAGGCAGGCCCAGGGGGTGGGCCCAGTCTTTTGTGGTGGTAACATGGGCCTCAGATCTGGTGGGTGAGGTTTCCTGTGCTGTGGTTTCCTGTGCAGTGGATCGGTAGTCCATCAAGGACCCAGGGCTGCTGAGAGTGTCATGGTGTTGCCATTACAAGGGTAATGCCAGATTAGTGTCCCCCAGTGACAAGGAGTAGAGATGCAAACATATGATCAACCGGTTACCCCTTTTGTCTTCCTGAAGCCTGGCCGTGACGAGGCAACTTGGTTCATCGATCAACAGGAAGTTGGTTGATGCCAGATTCAGACCTCATGCATTTTGGGCCAACCCTATCAGTCAGCTGTATTCAATAAAGTTGTGACCTTTTCCTTCCACTTGGGTATTTTGTGGTTATTCCTTGCGACACCTCCCCTTCCACAGCAAACCATTGTTTCATTGATATTAGCAATGCAAGCATATTGATGCATATTCTCAAAAGTCAAGGACTATCTTATAAAAATAGTTCCTCCCCGTGCATGAAAAAGAAGGGTAAATGTCTCTTCTAACATGACACTTGCCACTCACAACATTATATTCACTTGTGTTTAAAATCATTAAGAAAGATTGTTGTGCCTTTTTAATTAGGGCAATTTTGCCATCCAATTTTTTAAATCGACTGGATTGCTGTTCATGGAACATTATTGTCAATTTTGCATCTTATAGATAGGTTCTCACACCTATGCACACATACTGTGAGTAAACCCCATTGAGTAGAGTAGGATTTATTTCAGAGTGAATATGCATTGAGTTACAAAGCAGATGTTGCAACTTTTAAAACAAAATGAAATCTGAAGGACTGAAGATGTAACATATTGACTAGTGCTATTTTCCATCCAGTCCCCATGAATTGTTTTGATTTAGCTAGCAGGGAAAGATGAATTAATTCAGGGAAAGAAAATCAGAGCTCTAGCACAATACCGAACAGCATTTAGCTTTCCCCAGAAACTCCTCATCCAGGGCCCTTTCTGAATTTTGAGGAGATCAGAATGGCTGCTGCCATGGCTAAAAAGTGGCAGCCTTGTTTGCCATTCATTGGAGACTGTCATTGGACATTATCACACGGGGGAAATCCTGTGAGGAAACGGGGGTTTAAACTGAAAATATACCCACTAAAGCGGGTATATTTTCAGATGATGTCACATTTAAAAGCAGGTTAATCCGAACAGAAAGTAGTCAGAAACTGCTTCTTTTTACTTTCGGGGATCTTCCAAAAATAAATAGAAGCAGTTTCTGCCTACTTTCCGTTCGGAGTTCGGAGGTTTTCACACGGGGAAAGCTGGCTAATTAATTGCTTCCGCTTTTGCGGTAGCACTTTCACTTTAAAGCCAGCTTCTGTTCAGAGCTCCCCGTGTGATAACGTCCATTGTAATGGACAGTACTTTTAATATATAATTATTTTCAAGTCAATAGATTATTCCTCCAGCAGCTCCTCTTATTTCAGGGCTGCAGCATTAAATATTATTCCAAAAAAGGACAATGATTGAAGTAATTATTAAAAATATAATCCCCCTTGCACCACGCCATTCAACCCAATGTTTAAACAAGAAATACTAGTGTGTTTTTAAAAAAAAAATCAGTGCCCTGCAAAAAAGGGTATTTGCTTGTTTACTAAAAATCCCCCTCTTCTACCTACAGCATTTCACCAAGATAAATAAATAGGGCATAAGCTCAGGAGAGGTTTATTTGTTTTAAGTTAGGAGAGTACACAGGGAAGTGCAAGTCAACAGTCTGTTTGAGCCCATAGTTGAAAAGAGGATTTATCATGAAACTGTTTCTCTTCAAATTAGAGGTGTTTAATGAATGCTCAGTTGAGTCTTTATCTACATCTCTCCACCTACCAGGGCAAACATTCCACCAGCCATGCATTACTATTTTACTCCCCTATATGGCACTGAGGGACTACATTCTGCTGATAGGTCACATGTTATTCATGGGCCTTGGCATGTGATGCCTTAAATTTTGTAAAATGATAAAAGTCCTTTTTAGGGCAGCTTGGATGCAAAGAAGGATGGTGCATCTCTACTGACAAAAAAAAAAACTTGGCTTCACCTTGCATATTTTGGTCCACAGACCTCACAGTGACCCCACTTATACACCAAGCACTTTAAAGTGACACCACCACAATCAGCTACATATTTCTCCTTATAGAATTTGCTTCCTGTCCCCTTTCTAGCATGCATCAACCTATCAGCCAATAGCCCTTATATTTTACATATCAGTCTATTTGATCCATTTTGATTGGATGCTTCCCTATTCAATCAGTGAGGGAGGGAGGGAATTTGAAATATACACACACATACTTATGCACACACGCACACACACACACACACACACAAAACAGAGGGGGAAAAGCAAAATTTCATTTTATTCATCTTTTATGTATGAAAATGTCCAGCCATGAGATTTGGGTAAGGGGTTAAATCAGGGCATTCCCTCCCTCTTTTCCTCCCCCCGCCCTGCTTAAATGTCACATTCATGTTTACTCTTCCTCCCTCCTCCAATCCTTCCCACTCCAGATCATCTATAGAGATCTGCAATGTATATTTGGAGGGGATGATGGGAGGGAGTGTGTGAGACCTCCACATAAACAAACAAGTGAATAATCAAATGGGGGGATCAGAGGTAGGGGAAAGAGTAAAAGCAGTAAACATGAATGCAACACTCAGGCAGGAGGGATGAAGGAGGAGGAGGTACCCTGATCCAAACTCTCACACTGATCTCATGGCTGGACATACACTGAAGTACAAAACATGGTGACACACACTAGACTTGCTGGACCCAACCAGTCCTACCCACCAAGAACTTCTCCTGCTCTTGGCCTCAACAATTTCGCACAGTCCACAGGGGTAGGCAACCTTTTCCCTTTAAGGGCCGAAGGACTTCAGCTCCCAGAATCCCAGGAACTATTGGCCAACATGGGACTATTGGCCAACATGGCTGAGGCTTCTGGGAGCTGAAGTCCCTTGGCCCTTAAAGGGGAAAGGTTGCCTACCCCTGGTCCACAAACACAAGCAGATATCCAGATTTTACACTCAGATCTTAAATAAATCCCCACTTTTTTCCCCTCAAAGCCCTGGGGTACTGGAAAGGCCTGGATTCAGCCCAAAACACCCCATACATCAGGGGTAGGCAACCTTTCCCCTTTAAGGGCCGAGGGACTTCAGCTCCCAGAATCCCAGGAGCTATTGGCCAACATGGGACTATTGGCCAACATGGCTGAGGCTTCTGGGAGCTAAAGTCCCTTGGTCCTTATAGGGGAAAGGTTGCCTATCCCTGCCATACATCATTTGGACAGCCCATGGTGAAAACAAGATGTGGCCACTTTATTTGGCCTATGTAAGCAAACCCAGAGAATATGGGAAGCAAAAAAGAAAGTAGAGGCTTTTCACTGGACAAGAGAAAATATTAGTTAGGGTTTGGTAGGCTACATATTGCAGTCAGCAAAAAGATGTGCATCCCCGAGATAAGTCTTAATCACATACACTACATTCAGAAAGATCTATTTGAACAATCTAATGAGAAACCAGGCTATTCTTCAAAGACTCTTCCCCTCCCTCAAAGTTATTTACACAATGTGGTTGTTGTCTTCAATAATCATCAGAACTATGTTGTTATTGTTCTTGCTATGTGCCTTCAAGTCATTTCTGAATTATAGAGACCCTAAGACGACCCTATCACAGGGTTTTCTTGGCAAGACTTGTTCAGAGGAGGTTTACCACTTCCTTTGAAACTGAGATTATATGATTTACCCAAGGTCACCCAATGCATTTCATGGCCAAGCTGGGAATCAGATCCTGGTCTCCAGAGTCATAGTCCAACACTCAAACAACTATACATTTGTAATTAAGAAAACATAATGAATTATATCTAGCTTCACCCATGGCATTCATGAAGTTTGTTTTTGTTATATGCCTTCAAGTTGATTCTAACTTATGGTGACCCTATCATAGGATTTTTATGACAAGAGTTATTCAGTGGAGGTTTGCCATGGCCTTCCTGTTAGGCTGAGAAAGTGTGACTTGCGCAGATTTACCCACTGGATCTCCATGGCTAAATAGGAATTCAAAATCTGGTATTCCAGAGTCCTAGCCCAATCCTATACCATTATTGCTCTCTCTATTTCATACAGTTACTAAAATATCAGTGATCAACACCAAGATGCAAGAAGCCATTCCCAATTCCAGATGTGTCATCTGTCCATAATAATATGATGCTTTAAAAAGAGAATAATTTCAGAATAACAGCACTTCCTAATGTCAAGTCACTATTATTTTTCAGTGAGGAAACAAAACCTTTCCCAAAGAGCAATCGTTGTTGTTGTTGTTGTTGTTGTGTGCCTTCAAGTTGTTTCCGACTTATGGAGACCCTAAGGCAAGCCCATCATAGGGTTTTCTCAGCAAGATTTGTTCAAAAGGAGTTTTGCAAGTGCCTCCCTCAGAGGCTGAGAGAATGTGACTTGCCTAAGGTCACCCAGTGGGTTTCCATGGCCAGCAAGGATCTGAACCATGGTCTCTAAGGTCATAGTCCAACACTCAAACCACTATGCCATGATGGCTCATTACTGTTCTTTATTTTGTTAAAAGTAATCTGAAAAAAGTGAAATGGCCTCTTCTCAAGTATATTTCTATCCCTGTGCAGATAAGTAGGCACACGGAATATGCTAACCATTAAACTGTATTGGGTTTAATAACTTTTTAAGGGGGGGAGGGGGAGGTAATTGTTCTTAACTGTTGTTGATAATTTTATGATGTAAGCCGCCCCGATTGTGCTCAGAGGGGCGGGGTATTAAATAAAAATTATTATTATTATTATTATTATTAAAGAGCTTCTTTTGCTGAATCCAGTGTTTTTACAAATCACTTAATACTGTGTACACAGATATAGTCTATGATTTTGACTGCAGAAAGGAAGTGACTATTCTCCAGACAAGTGTGCAAAATAAAATAAAGAAACATATTGTTAGTAAATAGTTAGGCAAAGTACAGGCCATAGAGGAAGACTGAAGGGCTGAACAGACCAGCATGAAGAGCAGGCCTGGGGGCAGAGTGGGGGTGTGGTGATCGCACACCAGCCGCCCCAACTCTGCCTTCACACTGGCTTCACACTGCATGCCCCACCGCATGGTGGGAGGCATCAGGGCACTCTCTTGGCACAGCATCCACACACACTGCACCAAAGGTGTGCTGAAAAGCCTGCTGCGGCGGCAAAAACAGCTTTTTGCTGCTCTAAAAAGGAGTGGCAAAGCACCGGATTGGGACCATGGTATGCAGTTGCCACGCCCCCGATCTGGTGAGCAAAGGGATGGCTTGCCACCGCCTCTTTGGGGCAGTCTTACAGCCACTTAAGATAATAATAGAATCCTCACTGCCCTCTGTGACACCAAGTAGACTGTTAGAAATGGAAAAAAATATTTAAAGTAATTTCAAAGGCTGCCAAACAAACTGACAGGGAAATAAAGCCACTGACATGCAAAAGACTTATTTAGCAAGTAGCAATTAGAGATTTTCTACTATAAAACTGAAGGAAAAAAAGTGAGCAAAGGAAGAGTCAGAAACATGAAGGCTCTTGGTACAGATTCTCATAGTAGCCAGTAGTAAACAAGTGTATTAGAAATGGCAGTAAGGGGAAAAAAAACTACTAAAAGTAACCAACAGCTTCCATAAAATGACTGCAACAAAGCTTAAATCTGGAACATGGCATTTCCAACAGTTTCCAACTTGCAGGTGTTCAGTAACCCTGTTTATCAGTAACTGTCTGGAGTTCTTCTATACTAGTTTCTTGAAGCCAATATCAATAATTAATTTTTCAAAGCTGAAACAATGGGTCAAAACTTCTAGGAACTAATGTACAGTGAATAATAATCAACGTCTCTTTTACTGCTAACTCTAATCATGGCTGGGCAAATGTTTGAAAATCTTAACTGTTAGCACTAAACTAACATCAGATATGCACACCAGTGAGTTTTTATAAGCTGCACGGACTTCTGCTGCATTTCTGGACAGCATTCAAAGCTCTTCTTCATGTTTCACAAGTGACTGGAGTGTGGAAATCTTTTTCTGTTGCCATGCCTGGCTGTGAACTCTCTACCTTGGAAGGGTTGTTCTGCCCCTTATATGATGGTCAGGGGTTTCTTTTAAAAATAATGAATTTTGATGAGCTAAACTGAAACAGCTACACTGACCCCTATTTTTATGTTGTGGACTTTCTTCTTACCCCAAATAAAGAATTTTATTACATTTAAACTGATAACCACTTTGTTAAACTAGTAACAACCTCTGTTTAGACTAGTCATTATCACAAATATCTGGCATGATATAAAATATCTGCAAGAGTTTCAGTGAAGAAAGAATATTGTCTTTGAACGTTAAGATATTTTCTTTTCGTTATGTGTGTCTCCAAAATGTGTTTGGGGATGGTGACTCCATCACATTAAACACAGCAGAACTTCCAAATCCTTCCCTAGATATCTTAATATGTGCGTGTGTGTACATGCGTGCACATACACACACATTGTGTTGGCTGTTAGATTTTAACTAGGCTGATGGGTAGCAAAAAATAGCATTGTACAATGGTGGAATATGATAAGCATCAAGCTAGCTAATTTCTCAGAAAACACATTAGGGGTTACAAATAAACACAGATGCAAGAGGAGTGAAGACAAGTTGCCAGAGAAAAGTGTATACAGAAATCCTGAATAAAAATAAATAATCTTTGCATTTGTATATGCCAAGAAACTAATTAGAAATGAAATTGCCAACCAATGATGGAAGGAGTATGAAAAGAGAATAAGAATTACTTTATGGAATAGATTATTGTCATCTTTTTCTGATTAAATTATAATAGAAATAGTTGTATTGCTTGAATAAGACTTGTGGTAATTGGAAGTTTTACTTTGGAATTTTTTTTTCCTTCAGGAAAAGGAGTATAAAATTTAATAATACACTCGTCCCTCCCCATTCACAGACTTGCCATCTGCGGTTTCAGTTCTTTTCAGACAGCAAGCAAGGAGGGACAAAATGGTGTGCATGGCAGCGCGCAGCCATTACAACCAATGGGGCTTGTATATTTGTGGTTTTTTGGATTTGCAGGGGGGTCCAGAGCAGATCTCCCACAAATTGGGAGGGTCAAGTGTATAGATAATAGGAAGGCTCTACAGATTTTATGCAAGTCTCTGTATCATAGCATATATTTTCTAGAAACCTACACAAGAGTGTAGAAACAATTATTAAAAAGATGAAATTAATTAAAGGCATGATGATAACTCACTTCTGTAGACTGGCCGTCCAGGGAGGGGATGCATTGAGGGTGTTCCTTAAGGAACTGCAACAGGAGGAATTTATTACATATGAATCAATAGTGGAAAAGCAGCATGATAGGGAGGCACTGCCAGGTTTTGTCTGTCAATGAAAAGGAACAGACAGAAGACAAAGCACATACAGAACAGACATGACATTGTGTGATAAGGTATGGCCACAGATGCTACTATTCTTCTATAATTCCACTTTGGCAGCCTCATGTGATAAAGTCCTAAGATCCGACATCAGTGTCACTTACCTCAATTACTGCTGCCCAGTAGCTTCCCTTCTGGACCTTCTCCACCACCTTCACCATTGGAACTATCAGTTTTCTTCTGGTGATATGGCTGTTACTTCCTGAAGAGCACAAATACATCTTAGTCTGCTTTTTCCATTTTGTGCATTCCTTGGTTGACTATACTAGGGATCCATACTATTAACAGAGAATAAGCTTGTTTTACTTGCTCAGACCCCTCACTGCATTACATCATGCATCTGAAAGGGGATAAATGGCAAAGCAGAACTTGTTTGGACTACAACTCCTCAAATCCCTCATCCAGCATGGTCACTTGTCTGGTTGACTAGGGGATTCTGGGAGTTATGATCTGAAAGTAACTTCTAAACTAAACTAAAGGAAGGCACAATTTAGTGCTGAATTACAAAATAGAAAATTTAAGACAAAACTTGCTACCATAGTGAAAGAAAAAATACCAGATGGAGACACTTTTTTGGAAAGAAAAGTATTGGATGAACTTTGTTTCAGTTAAGTATTTCAGCTCCTAGTCTGTAGATTGTAAACTAACAGTTCAAATTTGTGCAGAAAGAAGTGCTACCCTGGTTGTGCCATCCTGCAGAACACTGAATATATTGTCAGAATATAACATTGATTTTTTTCCCCCTTACCATATGATATTGACAGCAACACCTTGTATAGTCTTCACTATTAAGCATCTGTCAATGTTTTTCAGAGTTTACCATTTGGCATTCTACACACTACTTGAAGCTCAAACTTTTCTTTTAAATCACAAGGCCTTTTTAAAAAAATCTCTGTATCACGCATACACAGTCACACATGCAGATGTAATATCTAAAACAGTAGCATGCATAAGGGGAAAAATTAATGTGAATGAAATCTTGAGAAATAGGTTATATCAGAGCTTAGAAACATTACTTTTCATTACATCTTCCAGTATTCCCCAGCCTAATCTAGACTGACTATTACACTACCTTTGATTGGATACACCTAATATGTGATTTTGCAAGATGGACACCCCATAAACACAAATGATATGCACACAAACACATGCAGAGAGAGAGAGAGAGAGAGAGAATTAATAATTCTCAACACAGATTGATCTCTAATTTAACTTCATATTCCTCTTCATAAAAATGGGTATGAAGCCCAAGCAGGGATCCTTAATCCCAAATAAAATGCCAGTCTCCTATTTCCTATGCTTGGCCCTCCTCTAAAAAAAGACACTGGAAGGACAGTGGGAGGGGGATGCTGTATCAGTAGGCAGAAGACAGAAGAAACAGTGTTTGTTATAGCTGTATCATTCATGAGCAAAGAAAGAGAAATGGGGAAAGAGGAAGAAGTGGGGGAGATGAAGATACATACCAGTCTCCCATAGCAGGCAAGGACAGTTTTATCACAACAGAGCTATTATCATACACAATGGATAGACCTGAAGATTCAGAGTCAATGTGAACCATCTAGTAACAGATGTCCAGGCAACAAGTTGAGATATGAGATTAGAGAGTTTAAGACCTAGAGCAGCAACATCACAGTACAGCAAAATTTAGAACTGATTGTTCCTTTAGTGCTAGCATCTTTTTGACTTTAGACATGGAACCTTATGGAGATGCATATGACAGATTTGGAGTTCTCAATGCCATGCTGGGTTTCCTCCTCAAAAGTAAGTGGGAGGTTGTGATTGCTTTCAGCAGAAACCATACCAGAATGTAATGTTTAGTGCCTCTGAAAACCACACATGGAGTAACAATGGTTTTTACTGTCGTAACCAGACCATCTTTTACCTTCTATCTTCCTGCCTCTACATACTTCATGTGCTTGAAAAGGATAAAGTTTCTAACATTAACCATAAATTGATCAGTAAATATTTCTTTCAGGCTGGATCCACACTACAGAAATAATCCAGTTTGACACCAGTTTAACTGCCATGGCTCAATGCTACGGAATTCAGGGGATTATAGTTTTTTGTTGCACCAGAGCTCTCTGGCAGAGAAGACTAAATACCTCACAAAACTATAAATAAATTCCAAAGTACTGAGCCATGGCAGTTAAAGCAGTGTCAAACTGCTTTATTTCTGCAGTGTGGATGCAGCAATAGTCTCATTATTCTTACATGGATCACATTCCCATGTTGTGTTGCTACTCTTTTCTTCAAATTTAACATGGCAAAATGGTTATAGAATTAGCACAATACAAGGTTTGCCATCACTTTTATTACTTTGTGCCCCTTTGCATTCCCCCTCCCAACTAGTTTAGCAATGGACTCAAGCACTCATATGTGTTACTGATCAGGATGGGCAAGAATAAAAATAACTAGAATAAATGGAAAGTTGTGCCAATCTGTGGCAAACTCTGTATGAACATGCACAGTGGTCTGTATAATAGATGTTGTGTCTGCCCCCAATAAAATGTATAATAGTGTCTTCAGAACTTGTACTCAAAAATCCAGAAATTAACTACTCTCTCAACTATTATGCTGAATATAATTCCTCATGCCTTCTTGCACATTCAGTTTGGGCAGGCCTAATGAGGAAGAACAGTGGATTGCTATTAATGCACCTCCACAAACAAAATCAGGTACTTTATAATCCCAAAATCTGAAGAGATTCAAATAGAGATAATTTCATGAACATTCCAGATTTTTGCAGTTGAATCAGCCCTGTTAATTCATGCTTTCACAGCTGTTGCATTAGCACTCCAACGTAGCTTTCCTTTCTCCTTGAGTCTTCCTTCTATGCAGTTTGAACATAATTGAATATAAAGGGATTCAAAATTTAACTTTTCTATTGTTTAGCCAGATCTATGCATTACCTTCATTATCAGACATAATGCTTCAGTCTCTCACAAAAGTTCTCAGGGAAACATAAGTGGGAAAGTAGTGTTATACCCATGTGCTGCTTGTGGACTTCCCATTTGGCAAAAGGGAACAAAATATTGGCTTACGTAAGCCTTTTCTCTGGTCCAGCAGTGTTCATTTTATGTCCTTGATACTGGTTTGATACACTCTGGGCTTTCCTGACTGGTGGATTTTCTTGTGGAAATCCACTCATATTGATGCTCTGGGTTTTCATCAGCTGTGGGATATGGGCCTGAAGAGACTGGTATGAGCTGAAGCAGTGGATTGGATTCAAATGTTAAAACAACAGAGCCTCAGTAGTGGCAAGCTGGTGAACACAGCAGATGCAGACTTCACACACACGCATCTGTGTACATACACACACACACACACACACACACACACACACAAATCACTGCTTTCCAAAATGGTAATGTAAAGAAAATCTCCTTGAAGGGTTCACAAGGAAGAACTCAGGTCTGAGAGTATGTTTTAAAAAAAAAATAATAAGAAAACAATTTCAAAGCAATCCGAAAATATTTCAAACATTGCTGCTTAGATACTATATTATAAATACCTCTAAGTCAAAGGCAGTTGATGAGCAGGACTCTTAGCAGTCTCTCATTAATAGGGTCACCATAAGCTGATGTTGACTTGATAACAAATAAAAACAATAAATGCAGGTGTTAGAATCTTTTAGCCACAGAAAAGAAGTGAAGATTTCCAGTCATACAGAGCACTGTGTCCATATTGAACCAAATGTGGTTTCAACCTCTCAGATAATTTTGGGTCCAGGGACATGGATGTCTCTGTGTCCTGACAGCAGTTAAGAATTTATGATGCTTTAGTATAGCTCTAATTCTAATTGCTTTCACTGTGCATTTTAGTATCCGCTGACAATTGACTCCTATTTTGAGAAGACAGACATTTAGTTTTTAAAATATTCCATCTGCAATAAGCCATTCTATTCTGCTAGCTGATTCATTTTTAAAAAACATTTTTAGCAATAGAGTAGCCATTAAGGCATAACTATGTCACAGATATCACATATCTGACTAATTTTTTTGATGTTCGGGTTATGTTTACACTATTACAATATGGAAATGTCTAATTAAGACAGCAATTTAAAATAATGAAGGAAGGACTATAACAAAATGTTTCCAAAGTATTAAGATGTACAATAAGATTTTATTAATTAGCTATGTACAGTACAGGAACTTAGTATAAATGCTCTCTGAGATGTAGTGCCCCTGTAGATCAATTTCAGAAATTAATTTCAATATGTAATTTTGACAACATTTCTTTATTCACCAGATACTGTCACATCTTCATGCAGTACTGGTCTATTCTTCTTATTCAATAAGATGAATCGCTAAAGGGGTAACAGAAGCCTGACATGGTTTGAATCTGGAACTTTGGACTGGTAGAGCACATTTCTGAACAATTTTTTTTTTCAAAAAGAACAAGAAAAAACTTTCTAAAAGTAGAAAATCAGGCTGTAAGATAAAAATCTGGTATAGATTCTTTCTCCAGCGACACCTTCCCAGTGGGCCCTGGGAAGAGGTCCTGTCAGCAACCCTCTCCATCCATAAAACCTGGTAGACTTACCCAGTTGATTTTAAACTAAAAAGTTTACACTGGTTTAATTAGTTTTATCCAGATGATTTTAATTTGTAACTGTCATTTTAATCCTATGTTTATGTGCTTTACTTGTGTGTTTACTGGTCAGTTATATATTGTATTTTAATCTATGTTGTACCCTATCTCAAGCCTTGGGAAGAGGTGTGTAATATATTATTATTATTATTATTATTATTATTATTATTATTATTATTATTATTAGAGCCCTGGTGGTGCAGTGGTTAAATGCTGATACTGCAGCCACTCACTATTGAATTCGATACCAGCTAGGGGCTCCAGGGTGGACTCAGCGTGGCATCCTTCAGAGGTCACTAAAATGAATACCCAACTTATTGGGGGCAATTGGCTTACTTGCTATTGCTATTGTTATTGTTTATTTAATTAATTAATTATACCAATAGCAGGCAGCTGTACATTGAGCAGTACTGAGAAGTTAGCTCTTGCTGCTGTTTTAAAGAGCCTGTACACTACCATAGGGCTCCTCCACACTGGCCAAAAGGCTCAGGATTTGGTGAGAGTTGTACTCATCTGGATTTTTTTTAAAAAAATTAAAATCTATATAGTCACCGGGAACTAATGGCATGCCAATAGAGCTGCTCCAAGCTACAAAGACAGAATCTACTCTAACACTAACTAAAATATGTCAACAAATTTGGAAAACAAAATAGCCCACAGATTAGAAACACTCAGTATATATCCCAGTCCTCCAGAAAAGAGACAATAGGAACTTCAGTAATCACAGAACTATTGCATTTTACATACAAGAAAAGTGATGCTTAAAGTGCTACAAGACTCTTACCATATATGGAACAAGAATAGCCAGATATTCAGGAAAGGAAGAGGCCCTAGGCCTCATATAATAGATATACACTGGATAATGGAATGTACTAAAGAAATGTAAAAGAAAATCAACCTATGCTTTATAGACTAGATCATGAGAAACTATGGATCACTCTTAAAGAAATAGGTGTGCCACACTACTTGATAGTCTTGATGAGTAATCTGTCATCAGGACAAGAGGCTACTATTAGGACAGGATACTGAGAAATGGAATGGTTTCCAATTAGCAAGTGGGTCAGGCAAGGCTGTATTCTGTATTCCAGAAACAAAATAGCCTGACATTCACTGGAATTGTTGGTCTATCTAGATGAGCCCATAGTTGCTTCAAGACAAAGTGAGAAAATAAAAATGCAAATAGATCTAGGTGTCCAGTAATACCTAGGTTTAATCTTACATGTTTAAAGATTAAATCCTGAGCAGAGTTCACATAGCCTTTTTCAAAAGGCACAAGAGCAAGAAAAGCTTATCAAACACTGTTTTGCTAGCAAAGTTCTTAAAAATTTCAAAAATACAATAAATCCATCAGTTCAGCAGATGGAATCCTGGACTACCAAAGTCAATTTTTAAAAATCTGTTGCTTAAGCTGCCTAAGAAATATCTAGTCATTCATAACTACACAAGCAAAGAAAACCTTGGCTCTGAGGTAAGTTGTATACCACTTTTAAAGAATTCATTGAGAAAACACATGGCATTGCTGCATAGATGCTGCTTAAAATTAGTAATGGAATGATATGTCAAAATACAGTACCGCTCACTGCAGAATGGTCAAGCAAGAGTCAAGCAAGAATCAATCACATTTATTAGTGATATGGCAATCTGTCTTTTCACACACAAATAATAAAAAAGTAATAAAATTAACAGTAAAACAAGAAATCATAAAACTGCAAGGAACTAAGAATAAATGAAAAATAGCCACAGCTTCTGTAATTGCCTACAAACAACAGCTCAAATATAAAGCAAAAGGAATAAAGGAGAACTCTTTAGATATTAAATATACCTAAATACAATAAGATCTCAGCATTATTTTGCAAGGCCAAATGAAAATGAAAGTATTACCTGCAGTGTAACCTATAAATCAATCACTATCAAATATGCAGGTCAGCAGAATATAAAAATTACAAATACAAAAAAGAGAGAATTCAGAATTGTAAACTTTACTCCTTACTTCCATGTGCAGTTTTTACAAATACACTTGTAGATGACATCCTTGGATACAGTGAACATGATTGATTGTTTCAATATCTTATTCAGGGTTAAAATACATGTTAGAAATAGCACATCATGAGAAATAGGAAATCCTTAATATCAAAAGATGTCTAATTGTCACAGCATAAGTTTGTCACATCTGCTATAGCTTGCAAATTAGTGTGCTTTATTTTATTATTGGTCTTTGAGAGATAAACAAGGGCTTCAGTTGCAAGACTGAGTGCTCAGACACAAAGTTCTTCCAGAATAACATATCTAGAACACTAACATGCTTTCATCTTCTAAATTCAAGGTACCAAAACCTTTTGGCTGTACATATTCATTCAGGTTTCAAAATATTGGGAAACTGCATCTGGCAGGGGCCACACCTTCAGCAGAATTGTTACTTAAGCAAATTTTCAAAGGTTGTGGTATCCTATGCCTAGCTTTAGAAATTTGACAAGATATCAATACTGGCACATGCCTGGTAAATCTTCTTTTGTGGGTCATTTGCTTACTGAACTATACATACTACTTACCTATCTACAGTATGACCCCCCATATTCACTGGAGATACATTCTCAGATTTACTATGGAAACACAAAACCTATTAAAATGAGGAACTTGTGGAGGATGTTGACCATAGAGGATCTGGAGTTCTCATAGAGGACCTGGGGTAATCTAGTTGACCACTGAAAGACCTGGGGAAAGCACCTGTCTAGGATTTTCTAGTTTCTCTAGTGGTCTATCCGCTGGAAGCAGACCATAGAATCACACTGGAAGACCTAGAAAATGCTACAGAGAACATATTTTGGGCATGGGTAAATGAAACCACTAGTTCTGTGGATATGGGGCCATACTGTACTGCACTCCTTGCTTGCCTGGAGCTCTTTCTCAGATAGTACAGTCAAAATCCACAGAAAAATTACAAAAGAATACACAGGAAGAGAGAAAACTGGTTTTCTGCTGCTCATTCATGTAGTGTAGTTTTCCATTCAGTTTTAACCAAGACAATGTTATGTAGTCTCTGAAATTTTTTGTTTTGAAAAATGTTGTATTGAATGCAGAAAACATACAGCACGAAGCCCTGATTGTTTATAGATGAATCAAGAAAATCATGCATATGAATTTAGTGGAATTAGCCACTAGGAACACATACAAACGTTGTCAGATTAAACCACCTATAAAAAGCACCTTTCAGGCATTGCTGTGATTCTGATAATTAAAATATATTTTAAAATTTGACATCTCCATGTTATTGTGACATAAAAATGATATTATTGTGCAAATAAGGGCAATGTCACATAAACATAATGTATAAAATATGATTTTTGATAGTGATGAAAATTTGTAATTAATTGTTCACCCTGTCAGTTTTCTATTCATTACAATTATATAAGTACTGGTTTCTGTGTATTCCATAATTCTACTTCTAGCAAAATCATTCAGAAGCAAAGGAACCAAGAAGGATAATCATCATAGCAAAGAATGACTGGACAATTATGCCAGATGGCAGAACTATATTGGGGAAAATCCTGGCACTAGTAACAGTAAGGCTACCTGCCAGGAAGGCTGAAGAATCTGGAGTTCTATAGGAGACAAACAAAGGAAATAAACTGCTCAAGGTCAAGCAAATAGGTTGGTTTCAGGAATGGGAGCATTTTGAATGAGAGAATGGTGGCTACAGTGTTGCTTCTCGGGCAATCATGTACATCAATATGTACATCAAATTATATATTTGATTAACATAGTATTTTTTTGTACTTACCAATGGGAGAAAAATATAGGATGGGTAGTCTATCAAAATTTGCAACATGTAGAAAGAGGGGAGGCTCCATTAAGATGGTAATGACTTTCTACTTCATCTGGGACACTGTAGGGTCCACCTAGATTCTAATTTTATAGCACAAGAAATCTGCTACAGCATTTGCTCAATTGCTGAACTGACTATGGATTTGTTCCTCTAAGAAATGCATTAATTCCAAATATATTGCATTTCTCTAGTATAAAACCCTTTTGGGGAGAGAGCCCATAGATCATTGGTAGAAAGAATGCATGCTTTGCATAAATAAGGTGTTCAGTTCAGTACCTGGCATCTTCAGATAGGTGAAGTGTAGCATGCATACTTTTCCCTAAATTTTTATATTCTTGTGCCACTGTACAAAAAACAGAAAAATGAGATTTTATGACTGAAATATAATTATAGCAGGGCTTTTTAAAAAATCATTTAAAATACATTCAAACTTGTACACACGTACAGCTCACAGTCTTCTCTTTCCCATGCCCTTGAAAAAGTCTTAACCTAGTCACCAAAAGAAAGTCATCAGAGATCGTCCAAAGATAGATTTCAAAGTGGTCACATTGTAATATGTAATAAGGATGTTCTTTGACAACTTCATTTTCTATGATGTATTTTATAAATTTGCTCTTTGATACAAAGCTCCCACACTATAGTCTTGTGAGGGGATTAGCTGACTCTATGCCCCTCATGCCATGAACATTTCCTCTCAGATAGTACAAAGGCCATACCGTCTACTGCCTGACAAAGAAACTGTCTATTTAAAGAGGTCCCATAAGGTCAGGTAATTGTAAAAAGCCTTTTCAAAATTGCCCCTAAAAAGACATATTATGTGAACAAGACAGGAGATGTATTGTGCTTGGTGTATGACAAATTATGTCTTTGAACCCCCACATAAAGGGTTATAAAATGTAAAAAACATTGTCTATTGCAAAGTTATGCCTTAGTAAACCAGCCATGTTATTAAGTCTATTTCATTCAGGCCTCACATTCATCCCAGCTCCATTAGATGTATATGAATGGAATGCAGGGTCAGATTCTGCCCTTGATAGCTGCCTTCACCTCCCACTGCCTTTTGCATGAACTGTGTGCATATAACTGAGTTCTGAAATTGAATCTTAGCAACCAGCACAAATCCCTTTTCAGGACCAAATTGAACATCCGGAAGTCAGCACTCTGAAGCTACAGCTGTAGCTGTAGTCCTCACTTCTCACAAATAAAGTCCTGTAGAAGGACAGTCCCACTGGAAGGCTTAAGAGACTTTAAAGGAACTGTTTCAACTCCAGGTTGAACACATTTAAAAAAAAAAGTTAAAAACCCAAACAAAAGTATTGTTAATGGGTTAGTGAAGCTGTTTGTCAGGATAAGTAAACAAGAAAGGGGGAGACTTCTAGACCTCCTTTTCTTTCTACCATTTCTGCATTTTAGTAGGTATGATCTATTCCATACCAATTATGTTCCAAACAAGATTGAGGCCCTTCAGAGCCTGGGACTGAGTCTCAGGACCTGTTCCTCTTGTTTGGTCCTCAGGACTAATGGAGGATATTTCAGATTGGGAAAAAAAAAGGCTTGGTAAAGGAAAAGATGCTATGGGGTGCCGAGGTCTATACTACCAAGGCTTCTGTAGACTCTGCTTGGCCTCTTCCTCCTCTCTCTCTTCTCCCATTAAAGTTTCTGAAGCCACAGTTGACACTCAAGATTTGAGACTTTATCACACACAGCTGCTAAACTCCTTTTAAAGTTCTAAAATAGCTCCTTTGGCAATACGGATGACATGATACCGTCACCATCTTGTTACTGTCTTGCTGACCAAGTGTGGTTAGAGTGCACCTTGTCATTGATGGGAAAACCTGTCAATAAGCCCCCAAATGAGTGGCTGTCCCCTTAGTCCTCAGGTGTAATAAGTTCTTCGGTATTGGGCAGACATGTGGCATCAGTGTCTCCCCCTCTCCCCCTGTCACTCCTCCCCCTCGCTATTCCCTAGCAGGCTTTTCCACCTTTTTTACCTATATTTTATTTTATTTACTTTTTAAAAAAAACATTTGTAGTAGCATACCTCTGGAATTGTGTTAAAAAAATAAAAACCTTGAAAGGCATGCTGGGTAGGCCATTGGGCAGGGAGGTGGAGTTAGGGAGAAGTGTGGAAGAGAGAGTAAGGCCCCATTTGCACTACTGCAAGTACATCAAAACTTGCATGTATACAGGTCCCCTTACTAGTGCAATTGCAGTGAGAAAGGGGTTCATGTGATAAACTCCTTGGTGTAAGGAAGCAGTCAGCATGGGGAAATACTGTGCGGCTCCATATTTGCTGTCTCAGGTGGTCACTGAGTTCAGTACTATATGATTTCTGCTTAGAGTTTTACCTGTTATTTTAGCTTCCCCATGTCTCTTCCGATCTGCCTCACTCTCATCTAAATGGTTACAGTCATAGTGCAATTTCCCATCTTAGGGCCATTGCAGACTGGCCTAAAGGGCCAGCCTGGGGCCGGAGTTGGGGTGGAGCAGCCACACTCTGGCCACCCCAACCCCACCCCAATGCCGTCCTGATGCCGTGCGGCTGTACGCATGGTGCACAGCGTCAGGACGCCCTCCTGGCACAGTGTTTAAACACGTTGCACCAAAAGGGCACAGAAAAGCCGCAGCGCCAGCTCTTAGGGTGGCATTTGCCACTCTTTTTGGGGCAGCAAAAGGGAAGATTGGGGCCATGGCGTGGGGTTGCCACGGACCCAATCCACCGCTTCCCAAGGCAGCTCTGTGCTGCCCCAAACAGCCATTCTGCATCAGCCCTTAGTCTGAGGTACATGTGGGTTAAACTGTTCTTAGCAGAAATTGATGTACAAATGTCTCTCTTCTTCATCTTTGCTTAGGCGCTTGATTTATTTCTCATAATTCCTGACTTCATTTCTCTCTTTGGACGTTATCACACGGGGTCTAAAGCAGCCCCACCCCTTCACCATCGCTGCATCATTCCGGTTCCTTTGCCTCCGTGATCAGATGACATCGCGGCAAACCCCGCCCATCCCTGCATCATCCCTGCGCCATTGCTGCATCATTCTGGATCCTTTGCCCTGTGATCAGACGACGTCGTGGCAAACCCCGCCCATCCCTACATCATCCTTGTGCCATCGCTGCATCATTCCAGCTCTTTTGAATTCCTCTTTCAAAGAGGAATTACGGCCTGCGCGACCAGAATCATTCCGGTATGGCTCTGGATTGATTCCTTGCCGCTTTTCTTGCCGCTGGTGTGATAACGTCCTTTGTTTCTGATTTTCATCCTCCCCATCTCCCAAACAGATCTGAATAAGAAATGGATTTTTCAGTTCAAAATAAATCTTAAAAAATTCTTTGGTTGGAATGCAATTTTTTGCATGTTGTGATAATCAGTGCTTGAAAATGGATTTGTCCTTGTAGAAACCATAACATGCCCATGGAGGAAGAGGAGGAGGTAATGGGCTAGACAAGGAAAATCCAATTGAAGTTGAATCCAGACAAGACAGAGATGCTTGGGTTTGGAGGTATGTCAACCAGTCCTGCATGGGGTTACACTCCCCCTGAAAAACTTTTTTTACACCTTGGGAAGCGTCTGGATCTATTGCTACAAATGACTGCTCAAATAGAGGTGATGGCCAGGAGTGCTTATCAACTTCAGCTATAATGCCAGCTATGCCCTTTCCTAGAGTTGGAGGACCTAAAGATGGTAGTGCATATGCAGATAGTGTAAAGGCTGGACTTTTGCAATGTGCTGTACATTGGGCTACCTCTGGAACTTGAATTAGTTCAAAACACAACAAAACACAACAGCCAGATTGATTAATCAGAAATCAAGGAATGATCATATTACACCAATATTAAAATCACTCCATTCATTACCAGTTAGTTTACAGGCAAGATACAAGGTATTGGTTATTACCTTTAAAGTCCTACATGATTTGTAGGTCCAGGTTATTTACAGGACTGCCTCCTCCTCTCATATGACTCCCCACATAGCAGAACTTTTTGGGAGGAATTTATCATATGTGTATCAACAGTGGTAAAGCATCACGGTTGGAAGATAGTGATGTATTTTACCCATCAATGAGAAGAAGCTCTCCAGCTGATGAACTACAGATCAGCTACTGGATACATACAGCATTGTGTGATAAGGTATGGCTACAAACACTACTATCCTGCCCTAATTCCACTTTTCATGCCTCTAGTTTGTTTGTCCTCCGTTTTGTAGTCTCAGGTCTCTCCTAGTCCCCCATATTTGAAGAGCATATGTTACAGAGTCTCTCACCCTCAGATATTTTGAAACCTTTAGTATTTGTAGGTTAGCCTACTTCATATGTTTATATAAAGAAGACAAAAGGTCTGTACAGACCGCCCCAAAGAAGTAACTCCATGCTGGATCAGGGTTTCAGCAACCACATGCCACACCCCGATCCAGGGATTTGCCAGCTTATAGAATCATAGAATCATAGAGTTGGAAGAGACCACAAGGGCCACCCAGTCCAACTCCCTGCCATGCAGAAGCTTTCAGTCAAAACATACCCAACAGATGGCCATCCAGCCTCTGTTTAAAGACCTCCAAAGAAGGAGACTCCACCACTATCCGAGGGAGTGTTCCACTTACTTTCAGAATCTGCCTCCTAATGTTACGGTGGAATCTCTTTTCCTGTAGCTTGCATCCTTTGCTCCAGGTTCTGTTCTCTGGAGCAGCAGAAAACAAGCCTGCTCCCTCCTCAATATGATACCTCTTCAAATACTTAAACAGGGCTATCAAATCACTTCTTAACCATCTCTTCTCCAGGTTAAACATACCCAGTTCCCTGAGTCGTTCCTCATAGGGCATGGTTTCCAGACCCTTCACCATTTTAGTCACCCTCCTTTGGAGACGGTCCAGTTTCTCAACATCCTAATACCAACATCCTAATGCCACTCCTTTTTAGAATGGCAAAAGCTGCCCTTGCCATCACTGCAGCACTTTTCTCCGCTCCTTTTGGCATCCAGCATTTGGTTGCCAAGTCAAAGCAGTGCCATAGCTCTGCTCGCCATGCAGGCAGGTGGGTGGCATAACAATGCTTTGGAGGTGGAGTCAGGGTGGGCAGCAGGTGGTCACCATGCCTCCACTCCATTCCAACACCAGCCCTTTCATCCAGTCTGTAAAGGCCCTAAGACTTTATTATTTCCCTGCTAGGTGTCATGGAGGGAAGGATTGGTTGTTGCTCATCTTCTACTTGTGAATGCTACTTACTATTCTTTATAGAAACACTATCTTCCTCTTCAGTCCATCAACTGTATTAAAACAGGATTTCTTTCTGTCCAGAGCAGAGCATGGAAAACATTCTGTGGTTGGATTCCTAGTGGTTTTAAAAGCAGAGTTTGCAAAGGGGTAAAAAGGGAACTGGGGGAAGGAATTTGTTTGTTTCCTTTTCAGTGCAGAACTTGAACTATTTTTTTTTGTTAAACTTTTTAAAAAAATTATTGCTAACTGCCATCACATCAACTTCAATTTATGGCCACCCTAGGAATGAGAGACCTCCAAGTCACTCTATTATCAACAGCCCACCTCAGGTCCATGCTTCCTTGATTGAGTCTATCCATTTGGAATGTGGTCTATTTTTTTTTCTACTGCCTTCTACCTTAACAAGCATTATTGTCTTTTCTTGTGCCTTGTACTTTGTGTCCAAAGTACAATAATCTTGGCTTCTCATAGAGAGAATTCAGGTTTGATGTGCTCTAGGACCCCTTGCTTTGTCTTTTTAGCAGTACACAGTATCCATAGAACTCTTCTCTAGCACCACATCTCAAATATTTTCTTCCTATCAGCTTTCTTCAATGTACTATATGTAGAAACTGGAAATATGATACCATGGGCAATCCTAACTTTAGTATTCAATAATATATCTTGATTCTTGAGGATATTGTCAAGTTCCTTCATAGCTGCCCTTGCATGTCCTAGTCTTCTACTGATTTCTTGAGTGCATTTTCCATTCTGATTAATGACTGAGCCAAGGTATGAAAAATCTTCAGTTATTTCAATGTCTTCATCATCTGCTTTCAAGTTATGTAACTCATCTGTGATCGTTATTTTTGCTTTCTTGATGTTCAACTGTAAACCTGCCTTTGCACTTTCTTCCTTGACTTTCTTCAGTAATTCTTCCAAGTCTTTTGCCATTTTCTGCTAGTAGTATGGTGTTGTCTTCATATTTTAAATTGTTGGTGTTCCTTCCTCTAAATTTCACACTTTCTTCCTCCCAGTCTAATCCCTGAGTGAAATACTCTGAGCAATTGTGGTTGATGCTTATGAATCAAACATAATTACATTACCAGGTGTTGTCCCCTCTAACACCAGGGATCATCCCTAGGTCTTAGTTTTTGCCCTTGAAATTTGGGGACCTGGAAGCTCTGGACTTGGATGCATCTGTGACCATATGCTTTATTCACAAGCATTATTAAAGTTAGAAAAGCTAATATGCAGGCAGGGAATAGTCCATTTTGTACAGCTCTTACTCTCGCGCTGCATGCACCATATAGCTCCACATTTTGCCACCCTTAGTTGGCAGCAAAAAGGATTCACCACTTAGCACTCTATATGTGCATGCTTGGTTGGAGCTATGTGGTACTTACACAGCACTATTTCATGCAGAGACAGAGCTACCTAGACAATTGCTATATTAATCCCTGTGCTGGGTTTTCTAATTTTATAAATATGAACTTTAGGAGGACTGTAGGTGATATGATCTGCTGTATATGAGAGAGACCAAAGACTGTTGTTAAGCTTTTAGCCCTTTCTGCTGTCACACAGAATGATTTTGGTAGGAAGAGACCCTGTTGACAGTCTGCAAAGAGGTCTATACACCCATTTCATCAGTGCCAGAGTTGCTTAAGCTGTAGTCCATATGGAAATCTACTTGCAATATGTCCACTGAACATATTGGGCTTGTTTAAATCTCAAAGGCATGCCATTGTTTATTAATGTCTTGTTACCATAAGTGATAATCTTGTATAACTACACTATATAAGATGAAAAAGCTACCGTATGTAAGATCAGGTTACTGTACAATGGGAGTAATTCCATTGCAATCAGTCAAATTTACATCCCAGTATTTGTATTCAAGATCAAACTCATCTATGTATTGTTTATCCTTGTATGGGTGTGGTTACCAAGCCTAGCAGTACTAGTACTAGAGGCAGAATTTTGGATTGTGGATTCCTTATAATCCCATGGTAGAGTGATTATGTCTCAACGCTGGAACTTGGGACTTTACCACACAAGAAACGAAAGGAAAAGCTGATAGAGAGAGTAACGGCCTTTTCCAAGTCTCTCTGCGTGACTATCATAACACTTCCATTCTTTTCCTGAGGTGAGGCAGTTGTCAAAGCATACCTTTTGCTGAAAGGGAAGAATCCATTCAGCAAAAGGAATGCTATCTCGCTTTGTGAAGAAAATAGAAGTGCTACAAGGGTATGCAGAGCAACACAGCAAAAGCTGTTGCTCTCCTGATTGGTTTCTCCCTTCTTTTCTCATGCAGTAAAGTCCTTAGAACAGGTACTTTAGGGACTAAAGCTTCCAAAATCCCTAAGGTAGCATTACCGTGGGGGGGGTGGAATTTTCCCAAATTAAGGTCACGACAAGAAAGTTGTTGTGAACTTTCTTTCATTGACTCAATAAAAACTAAAGAAATAAATATATGTGATGATCACAGTTAAAATTTAGATACCTAGACAGAGACATGATTTCCCAATTGACTTACAAAATGATTTAAATTTAAGCCAAATGTAACTCATGCTCCTTGGGGGAGAAATCTATTCCACTATAATAATTTCATATAGTCTACTACAACAACAATTATCACTTGAATCTCAAGAAGCAGCTGGCAAATCAACTGAGGCTCACAGAATAATTCAGATTAACCTTGTTCTTCTGCAATATTTACCACATCTGTTTTTGTACAATGGCCTTTTGCCATTGCAATTTACTTAATTTTATTTGGCCTTATTCATCTGCCAAGAACATCTTAATGTTATATGCGACTCCAGCTTCATTGAATACAATGGATTTCTTGGCAGCTGGTCTTCACTAAGTGTATTCATTTAGGGTGCTTGGTTTGATTATCCCTCTAAATTCATTACCAGTATTCTACCTATAACATCATCACATTTTTTAAAAAAGCATTTATCTTTGTTTAAACTAAATCACAAGTCTTATCTGACTTTATTTTTGAAACTGATAGTAGTACTGCACATAGTATTCTGTTGTGGGCTTTATACATTACATATCTTGGATTAGAGCTGTCATCAGAGAGTCTTTAGTTAGCTGACATTGTCTTAAAGTGCCCTCTGCTGTATCATGGGTGTAAAACTTCAGATTGTTCTCTTTCATACACATTTAGAAATTTGCTCAGTTCCTTTGGATGTGTGAATTTCATTCTCATAATGTTAAGTACCAACCTGACCTTTCACCCAGACTTTTAAAGAAACAGAAACTGGATTTGAAGGTGGGGGGGGGGAGGTGTCAAAGGGATGTATATCAATTTTTCTTCTATTACATTTCATTTCATGTGTTTCTGCCCTTTCCAGCACTTGCAATTGAAGTATAAGAAATGTGTGATTAACAGTTTGTTCTGGCTCCAGTGTGGATACCCAAGAGGATTAACTCTGGATGCAATGAAATAAACCTACTGATATTCTCCCAGTGCTGTATACTCTTGAGCTGAAACCTGTGATTTTAGTTTAAGTGAACCTTGACATGAAATTATAACTCAGAATTGCCACCCTTTAGGTATCTAGACTGGGCTCTGGTACCCAACTGTTAGAATAAATTAATTACAGTCTATTTCTCTAAAGATCTGGAGGGGCCTATTGAAACAAAACACTCCAAAGAATTTCTTGTTCTTGATTAATTCTACAGGAGCTGAGAAAGAGGAGGATACCACACCAAAATCCAATTTCTGTTCCAAAGAGCTATTTTGCTCCAAATCATGCTCAAAAAAAAAAAAAAACCCACTTGAAAATTGCATGTTAAATTTTATGTCCTTGAAACTGAATCTATAAATTTGGTAATGGTTATAAACCATGTCACATTTATCTGCATATGTTTTTGTTGAGGAGACTTTGAAAGATCTGTCTGATCTACCAATTTGTCAGTTTAAATGTTGTACTGCCACAGTACTTGTAAGAATATCAGCATAAATTATAGGCACAATCTTCATATCACTCAGTCCTCTATTTAATTTTATAACAGTGATGCACAGCACTTTAGAGTCTTCAAAGAATCCTTACAAATGTTATCTTGATAAATCTTTCAAAGAATCCTATAAGGTGAGTCAATATGAGTATTGTATATTGTGTATAACCAAAGCAGACAAAAAGGCTGTTTAGTGAGATCATGGCTAAAGAGAGCTTTGAACCATACTCTCTCCACTTCACATCTCACTTTCTGAACCAGGTATTTTTCTGTATCTTCTGTCACTCAGGGTGTTCTCCTTTTTAGAGCTTACACACTTGAAGTATAACATCACAGCTCCCCAGTGAGCTGGAAAGAGACTATAGTTTTCTCCCCACTTCACCCCCACTAGAGATTTGAATCTGTGTCATAGAACTGTCACTGCTCACAATGTGTATACTGTCATTCTTTTATTCCTCTATCATGTCTAATGAAAGAGAGCTTTTTAAAAAAATGTTTTGTATTGCATTGAAAGATTTTCACAACTTTATTTGCTCTCCTCTCAAGACACAACTATCACTAGAACAACGACAGCAAAGTGCTTCAAGCCATGTCTGCATGGGTCAAAAGGCCTGCTCACCCTCCCATTCTGGTGTCATCCTGTTCAGAACATGCACATCCTAACCCTCAGTTCTGCTGTGAGCATTCCAGACATTCCGAACCTGAACCAGTGTATAACAACATTAAACTGTAGTAAAATAACATACCTGTTGTTCCAGATTTTCAAGGAAAATCCAGAGCCCCCCATTCCAACCTGTTCCTATGTTACCATCAGTGGGCTTCTCATTCTGACCCCAGAACCAAATGACCCATAGTGGCGGCAGATGTACTGGGAGGCCCAGCCACGATGGTGACAGGTAACATGGGCAGGGCAGATGCAGGCCCAGGATACTCCAGGCTGTCCCTGGGATATACCAGGCCACCTCCTACCAATGCAGACAAGGTCTTCCTTTCCCAAGGAAAGAAATTACCTTCAAAGGGATTTCTCTGAATGCCCTCATTAAGGCAGATTCAACCGGTGGCAACTGAAGAAAGAACCATTCTGGTGGTAGCATCCGAACTATGAAGAGCTCTTCCCAGAGAGGCTCTCTTGGCACCTTCCTTGTGGTCTTTTGAGCACAACCATGGCTTTTTAAGGTCTGTATTCTTTTAAATGCTGGTACTACAGCCACAAGGTTGTGAGTTCAATCCCACAGCACCAAGGTTGACTCTGTCTTCCATCCTTTCATAGGTTGGTAAAATGAGTACACAGCTTGTTGGGGGCAATTGGCTTACAGATTGTAAAGTGCTTAGAGATTGCTGAGTTCACTATGAAGTAGTATAGAAATGTAAATGTTATTGCTATTGCTACTTGCTGGGTACATTGTTATCAGCGTTTAAAGTCATTGTAAGCCATTGTTGCTGCATGGCATAAAGAAAGAAAGAAAGAAAGAAAGAAAGATATCAAACATATCATACAATTTTGGAATGAATGTGTATATAACAGCAATGATTCCTGTATGATAGCACCTTCAACAGTGGGGGATGCAGGGGCACTACACACACACACACACACAAATGTACATAGCAATCTGTTTAAAAATGCTGTTGGTTTATATATATATATATATATATATATATATATATATATATATAAATTGCTGCTATTGAGTCTGGTTAAACAGATTTTCAGGCTTTTTAGTACTTAAAAATGATTTGATTTGAAATAAGCATTTGACCAAGAAATGTACACTGCAGACAATTGAGGGCCCTACATCAGTGCCTACCACTTCTGTGTAGCTGTTGGAAATCCATAACTTTGGCAGGCCCAATCAGTGTTGGTGCATGTTCCAGACCCATCCACTTGGCCCTTTCCAGGAGCTAGATCTATGAAGTAGTAATGGCAAAGAATTGAGAATTTGCTGTTTTAAATTGCCCCACATGATCCAGAGCAGTGCTGTAATGGGACATTGTGGATAACTGCAAAGGCAGGCACTGCATAGCTGCTTCTCTCAGAGCACTGTGCTGCCACACATTACCAGCACTGTTACAGTACTGGGCCCACTAAAGGTTAAAGGAGAGGTTGGTAGTTGTTGGGAGGCTCACACTTGGAGCTTGCATTGCTGTACCACACATGGGCCAAAGAGCAGAAGGACATGCCTCATCTTTCCCCCATTCAGACCACAAGTGAATACAAGCATCATGCTCCTCTCAAGTCTCTTAAAAATCCACAAGGCTTTTAGTGGATAACTCCCAAACAATGTGCTTTGACTACTTTTACAATGGGAACTCTACAGTTGTTCATGTATATAATCAGCAGGGAAAGAAAGTGTATCTATGTTCATCTCCTGGAGTATAACTGCTAAATAACTGCTCTTTCTCCTTTCTTCTCCTCAGTTCCCATTTCCTGTTTGTTTTTTTCCTGGCAGTAAATACGGTAGTCTCAAATGTGTACAAATGGTTTGGTCCATTTAGAATTCATGTGATGCTTTACTGGGGGAGGTGTGGAGTGTGAAATGTTTTTCCTCTGCTGGCATATAAATTATTCATCTTTGTGATTTGCCGGGTGGCTTTTCCATGTAGATAAGAAGTCACCTCTTGTTTATTGTACAACATCACACAGTCTAAACAATCAAAATTGGTTGGAAACCTGCAGAATAGAAAGGGTGAACTGAGCATACGCTTCATAGTGTTAGGACTACAAAACTAACATACTGAAGAACCTCTCCAACTGAACCTTCCATGAAATTATTTATGAACACAAACTGCTCACTGTGATATGAAGTGTCATTCCAGGAAACAATATGCTAGTCTTTTATTAAAGGAAAGAAGAAATTTGCTATGCATTTATGCAATATAGAGTGGGAACTACTAAAGTAGGCAATTAGTTCCCCCCAAAAAACTTACATTCTATTAGGTTACTCTCCATCTTGTCAGTAAAAATATGCCTGGGGATGGAAAAAAGAGGTACATCCCAATAATAATAATAATAATAATAATAATAATAATAATAATAAATTTATTTATATCCCACCCCTTGGGGACCCAATCCAGGCAGCTTACAACAATAAAATCACATAAATTACATTTATTGAAGAAACTACAGTAAATTGTATTGGAGAGGTGTATTTTATGCTACAGGGTTTTTTTTCCTATATAGAAACCTATGGTGAGTTAAGGGATAGACTTGGGTCTTCTCTCTTTTTTGACTTTATATCAAAGAGGAAAGTGCAAAGGCAGGCTAAATGTTGAACATAAAGAAAACAAAAATAATGACCACCGAGGATCTTCACAAGTTCAACATATACAATGTAGAAATAGAAAATGTAAAAGAATTCCCATACCTGGGATCAAACATTGATAGAAATGGTGACTGCAGTCAGGAAATTAGAAGAAGTTTAAGAACAGGGAGGGTGGCTATGAAAGAACTAGAAAAGATTCTAAAATACAAAGATATACAACTCAGCACAAAAATTAGACTCATACAAGCCATTGTATTCCCTATTACTATATATGGATGTGGGAGCTGGACAGTTAAGAAAGATGATAGGAAGAAAATAAATTCATTTGAGATCTCATGGATAGCCAAAAGGACAAACAAATGGCTCCTAGAGCAGATCAAGCCAGAAACCTCCCTAGAAGCCAAGATGACCAAACTGAGGCTGTCATACTTTGGACACATCATGAGAAGGGAGGACTCACTGGAAAAGACAATAATATTGGGAAAGGTGGACGGAAGTAGGAAGAGAGGAAGGCCACATGTCAGATGGATGGACAGTATTAGCAGAGCAGTTGAAGACCCTCCATAGCAGGGGTAGGCAACCTTTCCCCTTTAAGGGCCGAGGGACTTCAGCTCCCAGATGCCTCAGCCATGTTGGCCAATAGTCCCATGTTGGCCAATAGCTCCTGGGATTCTGGGAGCTGAAGTCCCTCAGCCCTTAAAGGGGAAAGGTTGCCTACCCCTGCTCCATAGGGTCACCATGAGTCAAGATTGACTCGAGAGCAGTTGACAACAACAACAAAGTCACCAGGAAGCAATGTATAGTTCCCAGTCATAGAAATATGCATCAGGCAAGAAAAGAAAGATATACATTTCTCTATTCTGATATTTACAAGCATATCTCAGTACAGGACTGTCCATCTGCTTGCATGAAACTCGAACATGGGATGGGGCCTTGGGCTCAAGCCAGTTCACAGAAATGTAAATCATGTTCTTAGTCCCAAATAGAGTAGACCCTTTGAATCATTTGTATTTACTTACATATTGATTCATCAGTCCATAGTTGATTCAGTGGGCCTACTCTAGTTGAGACTAACCAACAGGATTCCAGTCACAGTTAAATGTTACCATATGACTATATATTCATATAAAGTGTAAACCAGGGCTTGGAAAGTTACTCCATTAAACTAATTTATTGCAGTCACAGGACAGAATGCTGTCAGTGATTTACCCTGATACAACCAGCCAGGTAAAAAAGTGGCTGGAATTTTTACTGGCTTGGTTAAGGAGGTGCAATATATGAAATGCAAAAGGTCATTGAAAAATGCACAAAAATTCTCATAATCTCATCCAGTAAGGAGAAATACCTTGCAGGTGTTTTGTTTTTGTTTGTTTTCATTTTTGAATGTGAAAATGAAATAAGTCAAGATTTATATCCTTACTAAATACCCCCATGCACTGGAGGGATACCTGTCTTATCCTGGCATGCTAAGGAATACATATCTGTCCTTCAAACTTCACACATTTTTATATGGGAGTTTCTGATGGCCACAGATAACACATGAATGCAATAATGTGTGAAGTGCTATCATTGGGGAATATTCTACCTCACCATGAATGAACCGTGTCTCAGAATAAGTCTTGACTCTGCTTTGTGTAAACTGAAGACCTTGTAAAAACATCAAGGTCAGGAGATTCATTAATATAAGCAGGAGACAATTAATGGACTTGAGCAAAATTAGAACAGGGCAGCACTAATTTCACAAGGATAGTCTTGACGAATGAATAATCAACCCCTTCCACAAGGGAGTAAATACAGAAGTTTAAGCTTCTTGTTTTAATTTCAATATTAATGAAAATTTTGGAAGGTGGCCAATAATAATACAAAGGGGAAAGAAACACATAATCATGTGTAGAGTAATAATGTGACAAGCAGAACACACAATAGTAGTAATAAGCTACAGATCTACGGTATTAATAAATATGGTAAGGTACAACATCCATCTTAGCTCTTAACTTTTTGATCAGTCTTGGAAAATTGAGTGTTTAAGGACCACTGAAGGGTAGCAGAGCCTGAATGTTGTAAGAAGTAAATGCATCAGCTAGACCAGTTCACTGTGGACACACTAGCAGAACAGGAAGCTCTTCATGCCTGTCAGTGCCATTCTGAGCCAGCAAAGACAACCCCAAAGTGAAATTTATTGTGTGTCTTCAAGTCGTTGTTGGCTTATGGCAACCCTAAGGTGAACCTATCATGGGGTTTTCTTGGCAAGATATGTTCAGAAGGGGTTTGCTCTTGCCTTCCTCTGACACTGAGAGAATTTGACTTGACCAAGGTCATCCAGTGAGTTTACATTTCCAAGTAGGGATTAGAACTCCAATCTCCAGAGTTGTCAAGACAGAAACTCATATCAAGACAGAATATCAAGACAGAGTTAGATCCCAGCAAGAAATTACAACTGGAATTTTGTTGAACTATGGAGACATTGTGTTTTGTTCATGAGAGAGACATTGTGTTTTGTTCATGAGAGAAAATCACATTCACCAGTCCAATGGTTGCCTGGTTTATTTGTTCATTTAAGTTAAATACTGGCATCTAAATCCTTCTCAGTACAATATTGTGGGTCAGTTGTTCAACCTGATACTAAGAATGAATACTGAAATTATGATCACCACATTTAGGTGTACATCTAAAAACAAAGCTTGAATGTGGCCTTCAAATATACAGGTGGCAGCAAATTTGGATTTTACTACTTTGCAATTTGTAAAATGCCAATTAGGCCACATATAAAGTGCATGGAAACTAATTTGCACGCTGAAGATTACATGGCATACTATAAGCAAGAAATAATATTATGAGGCAGAATTTTTGTTCCTCTTTTTAAAACTAGCATTGTTGGATTTTTAAAATATAAATGCAAAGAAAGGAGGAAAGAAAGAAAAAAGTGGAAAGGGGGAGAAATACATAGGATATGAATCACATATGGGATGGTGGAGCTTCCATCTGAATTAGTGTTGCCATTATTTTTCCTAAGAGACTGTTCATTTATACCATCTATGTGGTCATCAGGTATAGCATGATCCTCCTCTCTTTCCTGTACATATTTAATTTGGCAGGAAAACTGAACAATGGATAGTGAATGTTTACCTTTTCAACCCTGAATTATTAGTCCTCAAGCTACAACAAAAGCATGCAGGATCCAACCACACTTACCATAAATAATGTATATTTGAAATTTGTAGATGTAGATGTCCTCATAAATTAGATTTTTTTTTCTTCCTCACCACAGGCTTCATTTGAACTTTACATAAATCTTTAACAATATGAGTCCTAGATTGTCTTTCTCCTCATTTTTCCTCATCCATACCTTCCAATTACCATCCTATCTCCCTTCTACCCTTCCCCTCCAAACTCTTGAATTGTGTAGTTTGGTCTTGCAGTTTCAACTTTCTCATTCTCACTTCTAGTTACAAACTTTGGAGATCCCACACTGAGATCCATCAGCTCCAGATATCATTTGGCATTCATAGTTATGGGAGCCACAATGTTTTCATTGATGAAGCCACAAGTTCCATTTCAACCATATTAAATGCAGCTGCAGAAAAGTTTGTATATCATATGAAACTGAAATGGTAAATAACCTGAGTCAGAACATTTGGATTCAATCCAATTACATTACCATCTATCAAGACTACCTTTGTTCTAGACAGGAGTCACAGCAACAGGACAGCAGCTTCTAAGAGGGCATGTGTTGCTGTTTGTTTTTCAGAGTATGTCTCCCATAAAAAAATGTAAACATTCATTGGCCCATCTTTAAAGCCAAGACATTATAAATTCATTAGTCAACATGGATAATCAGTGAAGTTTTTGCCCCAGTGTTATGACTATATACATGAGCACACTTGTATAGCTATACATCTACTTGGCTCCTAGAGCATTAAGTACAACCCCATTATTTACTGAAAGTTTACAACTTATATACCAGATGATGGAAAATTCCCTAAATTATTTTCAAAAGCCTTTACAATGAGTTTTTATCCTATATTTTCAGTCATTCTGAGGCATTTTAAAATTCAAAACTACAGCTGTGAAACATGTGTCAAATGATTTGAAAGATATCTTGCTGTATTCTGTTTAATCTTCTTCCAGTGTGACCTGTTACTTGTAGCATCCAACCCAGCATTAATATTTTAATGCATGATGGATGTGAGGGCAAAGTCAGCAGTAAAGTTCATGCAAGTGGGTTTTCCTTCTTCCTTTTCTTGGTCTCTTATTTAACAAGACTATTTACAGAGTGTTAAGCACATTTCTATTTAATCAATCCAATATAGTATGCTGGTATGTGTGTTATCTACAAGTGGTTTGGGCTAAAAGCACAAGAAAATTAGCTTTGTGAATACCTCCTGCTGAATTCATCCCATTACCTTTAGTTAAATGAAGGTTTAAAATGGTTAATGGCACAGCAGAGGGAATACACGTTGATGAATATCAATAGCTGATGTTCTTTCATGTCTGAATTTTTACAGGATTTCTAGTTGAAACTGAAACTATATATTCAGAATTATCATGGTAGCCATCAACCACTTGAGATTGTTTATGGCTCATATCCACCACTTAGGAAACTTACACTTGAAGGGAATGGCTTAGTCCTCCATCTAACGCAGGGGTAGGCAACCTTTCCCCTTTAAGGGCCGAGGGACTTCAGCTCCCAGAATCCCAGGAGCTATTGACCAACATGGCTAAGTCCCAACATGGGACTATTGGCCAACATGGCTAAGGCTTCTGGGAGCTGAAGTCCCTCGGCCCTTAAAGGGGAAAGGTTGCCTACCCCTGATCTAGCACATGATTCCAAAGAATTTCTCAGTTCTTGTCATGTTCTTCTAACATGTCTGAAAGTAACTCATTCCCCACTCTAAATTAATAGCCCAAACTCAAAATATATCACTCTGAACCAATTCATACCTTGAATTTTTTGTTGATGGTGCTCCTAAGAGTGAATTCCTCAGATGTGGCAAAAAAGGGACTTCTTACAACCAGACTAATAGGAATATCATCTTCAGCTAAACAATATATTTATCAGCACTGGGGTTTAGAACACAGGGACCCCTTTCACACTACAGAATTACAGCAACATGATTATGCTTTAACTGTCATGGCAACATCCTATGGAATCCTGGGATTTGCAGTTTAGGGAGGAGTTTTAGGGCTGCTGCCATGCTGCAGAATTAATGCAGCTTGACATTTTAACTGTCTTATTTTCTGCAAAGAAATGAATATTCCTAGGTAATTCCATTTTCAATACTAAACAGCACGTGCAAATTGGGATCACTATATGGGGGAGGAGGGGAAGGTGCTCACAAAATGCATGGGTGCGTGGGTTTAACCGAAGTAGCTATGGATCAGAAAAAGACAATTAGCTGGACTTTTACATTGGTAGGAGATTTTCAGGAATTCTGTTAGCCACATATTTCTCCCTGAAAAGCAAAATTTAAAAAATGCAATCTGTCAATGCTTTTTGAAAACTAGACACACTTAACAGAATGAAGGATGCACTTTTTTCCTATCAACTGATGTGCATTTCTAGAAACAAAATAAATGGTGAAGGAAGTTACTACAGATATAATGATATACACTATTTACATGCTAGAAGAAAGTAGGCACCAGGTTATTAATTATCAGCTAACTGAAATATTCTGTCCATAAGGTGGTATTTTTAGATTCTTTGGAAGACAAAGTATCATGCTTTGCTAAATCTGGTTCACTGGATTTATAAGGGCACAAACCACTAAACAAACAGCTCCTTCCCAAATAGAAGACAGTTTTGCTCTCAGAATTTAAAGTAAGCAGCCAAGGTTTGCTTCCAATAAATAATGCTCAGTACTCTTAACCTGTTTATGCCCTCTTTGGTCCAATACCTCTGGGACTAGTCGTCAGCTACAGTTTATGCCACAAAGCTATTATTCCTTCAGAAAAATTGCTTGAATGTGAAACATGGCCTTTTTCCCAATCAAAAACTGTTTGGAAAGGAAAGGGCATCACTTTGAAAGGGTCTGCATTTCAAAACCAGCCTGTTTTCTGCAGCAAAAGTATGCTAAATAAGTTGATAGCTCACAAAGCTTGTAAAAATGTCAAACCTTCAAGGTAGATGTTGCTTTAAAATGTAAAATGATAGAATGTTTATATATAATCATGAGTTAACTGTCTCCCTTTATGTAATGAGTAGGGATGCATTACAGTTGTAAGTAATGATTGCAGTTTAAAGCAAACTCCCTTAAACTCCCATGTCGAGACTACATTTAATTATAAAAATGAGGAAATTTTTAAAAAGTATGTTTTGGTGGACAAAAATAAGAAACAGGATGCAAACACCACCATGTGGTGGTGGAGGGAGAGAAAAAAATTATATTCAAACTTGTACTGTAACAACAGTGTTTAAAACTGCTAAGTACAACAAACATGTTTCACAAGTGTTTCATCAATCCAAATTTCTGGTGACCTTCACATTTTATTTGAAAAGACAGGGAGTTCTCAGAGTCAAGAAGAACAGCACGGTCACTAGGAAATGTAACGTAAGATGCAAAGTAACTTACTGCTATAAATAAAATGGGTTCTCCGTAATCTGTCAAGAGGATTGACAAACTCTCAGAGTTTGTAATCAGTTTGTAAGTTTGAGCTTCATGCCTGTAGCACCATTCTGACATTATATTACACATTGTAGCACCAAAGGAGTGCAAGCATAACCTGGTATTTTAAAACACTGACATGGGAAGCACCCAAGCTGTGATACAATTGTTCTTCATCATTGTCAAGAACCACTGTGATTAGAGCAAGGAAGTTTGGCTCTCTGTAACTTCTAGCTCATGTGATGAGTTACAGCACATTAGGTAATCTCAGCAAGAATAAAAAGGCATTCCTTTGGAGCTGAGACTTTTAAGCTTATCGCACTAGTACATGTAACGTTCTCATTGAGTCCCTGGAACATAACAATATGGGAACAGGTGTTACCACATTAGACTATTGATAATGGGATAGTAATGTTATGAGAACACATATTATCACACTGCATTTACTGTTGTACTGGTACCGCCACTAAAGTAGTTCCTCAGCCATCCCTCATTGGCGCATGCTCACTGTTGCGAAAACCCCTATGTCTGCATTGGAAAGAATGCTACCGAGAGGTCTAGATAGTGAGCATTCATTGTTTTTTCTTGTAAACACGACACAATTCAACCTACAAAAATAAAATAAAAAAAATTAAATTTCCTGTGGCACCTTCCTTGCATCAACACTGGAAGAGTTGAGTTTGTGGACATTCTAGGACGGGAGGGGAGGAGGTTGTCTTAGCCAATCAGAACACGAGGACAGATTGAGACCGGATAGGATTATCGCACACACATCATATTGAACGGTCTGAAAATGTTCTTGCTGGCTGAGGAGGCATTTTTACAGTTTTCCTCCTGGAACTGGCTAGGGACTGTCAGAGCACAGAATGGGAACTCAATGAGGATCATACCATCTCATCACGTACTCATTACGTTCTGAAAACACAGTGCAATAAACTTATGTCTTGGAGCAACATGTTCTTCCTGACTTTACATTGTATTTGTGTATTTGGCTCTGATTCCTTTCCATGCTTCAATTCTTGTTACCTTTATGTTTCATACTCCAAACTATAATTCCATTTTAATTACCATGGTTCTAGGATTTGCAGTTTAGGGATGGGCATTAAGAATTCTGAGCCAAAGAGCTCCTCTAGTGCCTCACTAAACTACAAAGCTCAGAATTCAACTGGATGCTGCCATGGCAGTTAAAGTGGAATCAGAGCTATAACTGTCGAGTGTGAAAAGGACCAGGGTCTAACAGCTGCCTGAAGCTTTTCCATGTCAGCCAGTGCTGCACCTCTCAATACAGTACAAAAGCAACAATGCAACTTAGTGGTAGATACTGCTTTGGCTCAAAATACAAATTTGTAGCCAAAGCACTCTCACATTCATGTCACCCTGCAGAAAAATGTGTATGTGAAGCTAACTGTATTTTAACATTAGTAGTTGACAGTGGCAGCTCATGGTCCCAGCATGAGTCTGCACAAATTCTTAAGAAACATTCTGGACAGGTAGGGCTGCTTAAAGTGCTAAACAACACATGTTCATTTTGGCAAAAAGTGTGGTGGGGGGAACCCATCCTGTTCTCACACAGCACCAGCAGGCAGGGTGCCAGAAGTTCAGAAGCTGAGGGAGCAAATGGTATCCATTAACCAAACAGTCCAGGGTCAGGAGCCATAAATCTTAAACAAAGTCCAGGGGGTATCAGATAACAAAATCAAGAAAAAGTCCAGGGTCATAAATCACAGAGTCAGATCTCACAGTAAATGCGGGCTTGAGAAAGAAATCAAGTTTGTTCCCAGAAACCGAAAGGGGAAAGCTCTTGACTTATAAAGCACATAGACTCAGCCCCACACAACCTGCAGACTGTATTTCAGGAGATCATTTCCCAGCTGTGTGCATACCACATCTCACTTTGCTCGCAGAGAAAGGACTGTGTTTGTGACAGATGCCAGGTGGCTGTTAGATTGAGCTGGAGGAGGGCACAGCTATGGGAAATCTGTTTCACCTTCAGAAGCTGATCTCTCAAGTGGGAGCATGACACCCCTTTGTTCTTACAAGGAAAAGGTTTCATTGTTGAGAGCAATCAGGGTTTAACTGTTTTGTTTACCTTCACTAAGGGCCATTGCAGACAGGCCCAAAGGGCTAGCCTGGGGATGGAGCTGGGGTGGAGCAGCTGCACGCCAGCCACCCCAACCCCACCCTGACACTGTACACACAGCGCGCGGCATCAGGATGCCCTCCTGGCACAGCGTGCAAACACGCTGCACCGAAAGGGCACAGAAGAGCTGCTGCACCAGCCTTTTGCTGCCCCTAAAAGGAGCGGCATTTTGCTGCTCTTTTCGGGGAGGCAAAAGGGAGGATCGGGGGCAGGGCATGCGGTTGGCATGGCCCCAATCCACCGCTTGCAGGGGCAGCTCTCTGCCACTCCAAACAGGCTATCTGCATGAGCCCTAAGTGGGGACCTGCCAAACTGAATCGAACTGGATTGACTCAGATTGTGCAGCTTCCAGAGAGGTTGAATAACCCTATCTGGATTTGAAATAGGGTGTATATAAAGAAAACAAAAATAATGACTATGAGGAATTTATATAAATTGAACCTACATAATGAGAAAATCAAAATAGTTAAAGAGTTCCCATACCTTGGATCAAACATTGATCAGAATAGAGACTGCAGTCAAGAAATAAGAAGAAGATTAGGAATAGAAAGGGCAGCTATGAAAGAAAATGCTAAAATGTAAAGATATAAGATGAACACTACAGTTAACATTCAAGTCATTGTATTTCTAATGTATGGATGTGAGAGTTGACAGTGGGAAAAAACAAATAGGAAGAAAATTAATTCATTTGAGATATGGTGCTGGAAAAGAGTGCTTAGGAGAACGTGGACAGCCAAAATGACAAATGAATGGGTCCTAGAACAAATCAAGCCTGAACTCTCCCTGGAAACCAAGATGACAAAATTGAGGCTTAGGCCACATCATGAAAAGACATGACTCATTAGAAAAAGCAATGATATTGGGAAAGGTAGGGGGCAATAGAAAGAAGGGAAGACCACATTCCAGACAGATAGACTCAATTAGGGAGATCATGGACCTGAACCTACAGGACCTGAGCAGAGATAGAGGATGGGGGACTTGAAGATGTCTCATTCACAGGGTTGCCACAAGTCAAAGTCAACTTGGAGGCAGTTAATAACAATGTATAGTATACTTGATTGGCTCTGCAAGCAGCTAAATTGTTCTCTATTACCACTTAAGAGTCATTATCCATATCTGAAGGGTATATTCACCTCTGCCTTTGCAAGCACATGTTTGCTTCCAACAACTTTGAGGTCATGTTTTGCCCCACCCAGAAGCATTCCCTTCACTTTTAGGAGACAGCCTCCAAGTTAGGAAGAGATTAAATGTAAAGTTAGAGTCTCTCTCTGAGATCTGCCTTCTGCTGTTCCAATCTCCAGTCATCTTCATGTCAGAGAGTGAGAAAATCCAGGCATGTGCTTTAGTTGTAGTTCCTCAAGTTTAGCTCCACCCATCTTTGATTGGTCAGCACTAGAGTTTTAGGTCCCATGCCATTTTTCCCTTCTTTTACTTTGATAAACAGCTTCAGTTGAGTATAGACTGTTCTGTTGGCTTCTGTTGCTATTTTTTCTATCTTTTAAAAAAAGAAGTCATTGTTTTGCTACAAAATCAGCTTGTCCTTCTACCTCATTCTCACTTAGAGTCACTCTGGTTAATTGTTAATTGTCTATTTTTAAAACCTTCAGGTCCTGCAGAGAATTATTGCCTGGAGGAGCTTTTTTCTCTTTTTCTCAAACCAGTACAAGCAATTCACTGCTCTTAACAGAACCTTACCCTGGTCTGGTCACAGGCTGGCTATGATTAGTGCTTTTTATTTATTTATTTTTTAACCTGTAAAATCAGTGGTATTATCTTTTCTCACACTGATGTCAAGGAACAGTTTCACAGAAAGAGATTTTATTTCAGATATAGGTGGATATGTAGATATAGATATAAATACATTCCGTGGTGGAATTTAAATTCCTTCAGTTTAAATCTTGCAGAATAAACCTTCTTAAACAAGCACCTGAATCGTTAGTAATAGAGCCATGCAGGAAGCCAAGCAATCTGTTGGAACATTTCGGGAAGGAGTTAATATCAATTTTTCAGCTGCTGTATTGAATTCTTAACCTCTTTTATTTCATTATACAGATTTTGAGTCAAACTGCATGTTGAGAATATACCAGGTTCCCAAAGTTTCCAGAGCTAAAAGAACAATCCTTCTTTCTTCAATAAATCGAAGAAGTTCTTAACAGAAAGCTTAAGAGAATATAGATTTTAAAGATCAGCTGTAGTGTTGCACCAGTTTATCCCAATTTGGGGGTCTCTGTGTATGTCTACATCGGCCATTTGCACTGGTTTCCACCCACCCTCACATCACCCTGTCCACACGGGGTACGGTCAAAGGCCTGATTTTTACTGCAAATTGTCTACATGTCAGAAGGGTAGTTCCACAGCAAAGGGTAGTTCCAAGGTAGTTCCAGGCCATCCCTAAATTAAAGCAAATTTTTAAAAAAAACTATTTGCTCCAGACCTTCCCAGATAATCCAGAGCTTTCTGGAGTGACACCAGGAAGCCATTTACACAGTGTCCTGCTGTGCTGCTCACCACTGCCACTGCCTGTGCAAGTTACTCCTCTGAGGTCACCATATTATACACCCCTACATACTCCACACTGTATTTTGAGGTCCTCATGTTTTGCTCTCTCATATTTGGAGATAGTGTGTTTTTGAGAGATTGGTGACCTTTCAGGAACAATAAAAAGGTCAGGTTCCCAGGAAAAAAGGAATTGCTTCCCTAGGCATGTGGACAGCCAAGTAAACAAAGCTATATAATCTAAAGTGCTCCATCCTTTCCCAAAATCTTCTGCGTTTCCTCTCAAAATCTTAGCCAAAAGAGTTCTTTGAACCCAAAGCAGTAGGCCAGCCTCTCTTCCTAACTCCTTTTATGACCCCATCCCAACTTCTCTATCTACCCTTCCTAGGACCATCCCAATCCAACTGTTGCTTTTGTTAAAACCATCAAGCATTCTGGTTTTGTTGTTCACACTGTGAAATGGCAGCAATCCTCATCTCTTTGAGTATTTCACAGTAACCAGTGTTTGAGGCAGGGCAGGGAGTCTCCATTGCCAATCCTGGGCTCAATCTTTGAAGTCTGGGGTGGGGGTAGACACCAATTTCCTCCTGGGAAACCGCCGGAAGCCAGCTCAGAGCAATGGGTGTGGAGGGAAAGAGAACAAGGAGGAGCATCTCCTTGTAAAGCCAGCCAAGAAGAGCTTCATTCCCCACCCCCTCAGGAGTCAGCAATGCAAATCTATTTGAACCGCATTCAAGGTATGCTGAGTTTAATCCAGGTCTCATCACATCTTTATTCACACTGCCAGTGATGCAAATCATTTTTAAAAATTTGGGGGGAAATCTAGTATCGATTATCCCTGGTTAAGTGAGTTTTTGGTGACCCCCCCCCCCGCACTGGCATCACTAGGGGGTGGGGGGTGCAGACCACACCAGGTGACACCCTAAGGAGGGGTGACACCACTTCTCAAATACCTATCTTTTGGCAGAAATGGGCTGTAGCATTCATCTGCTTCTCTTTAAAATGCTTTAAGAGATGGTAGGAGTAGGGTAAAGCTCAGTGGTAAGAGAAAGGAGAGGCCCCAGAAATTTTAAAATTCAAATTTAAAATTTAAAATTTTTATTTTAAAAAATATTTTTTAATCTTTTAATTTTAAATTTTTTAAAAAAATATTTAAAAACATCACATTGTAACTAAATCTTCACTATGTATATGTAAGTACATTTCGGCTTTGCGTATGCTATTGTAATTTGAAGGTGCAGTTTTAATTTTGCTAATTGTTTTATGTCACAACTATGAGCATTACATTCAGTGATATACGGGAATTATGCTTTATGAGTAACATTAGTGCAAAAAAACATTACTAAAGATTCTGTATGGTGTGTAATGGGAGGATGTCAATGATGGGGGGGTCACCCATGAGTTACCACACTGGGTGACACCAACCCTAGGGACACCACTGACCCTCCCCCCCAAAAAAAAAAAATCTGATTCAGGCACATTCAGAGTGCATGGGAATAACAGGGATTCAATCCAAATTCATCCTGGATGAATAACCCCTTGAAGAAATAACCCCTTGAAGAAAAAGCAGTGCAAGCAGAAGCAAGAATAAAGTTGATGTAAGTTGTACCTAATACTACTGCTACTGTTTCCACAATGAATCTCAGAAATTAAGCTCTTGTTCTAGGTATTGGGTAGTTTTTTGAGAGGAGACACTGGGTCTCTGTCGGGTGGGGGGAATTAAGTAGAAACTAGATCAGAGATTGGTTCATTTCAGCCTGTGGCTTGCCAGTTCAGCTTAACTAACCCCTGCGGCTTCAGGATACCATATCATTCAAGGCACTACCCTCTTCTTAAAACCCTGTTTCCTCAGAAGAAAGTGTGAGGAAATGTGGGTCTTCTAATCTGTGGACTCATGGCCACCATGCTTCATTTTCCCCTTATCTTTTCTCATGGTGGCAGCCTGAGGGAGGAGCAAAACTGGCCCCACACTTATCTGGCACCTTGAGGGATCAGTTAAATTCTTTGGGTCAGCAGCCAGACAACTAAAAAATACTAACTGTATCTCCTCTGCAATTCTGGCTTCTCCACTTCAAAATATCCTGGGCTTTATATCACTTTCTTCAGTATTACATCACTTCCTTCCACAGTGGAGGAAATGTGCTATCTCTCATTGAGGTGAAGAGACAGCACACATTCAGAACTTAGGCTTTTGCAGCACTGCAGAAATAAAGCATTTTGACATCACTTTCACTGCCATGACTCAATGCTATCGAAAGGTGGGATTTGTAGTTTTGTGAGATGGTGCCCCTCTGAACTATGTCCCATGGCATTTAAAGTGTTGTCAAAATTTCTACTGTGTGGCAACAGCCCTAGTCAAAGGTGTTGAGGCAAACATATCAGCACTGTGCAAAATGAATTGGTTGATAAAGCAATTAATCTTGTACCATAATATTATAAGAGCAATAATAAATTAGACATACTATAAGAGCAATGATAAAGTAGATAGAGTCCAATATTTTGTTCATAAAGTGGCCAAATAGTTTACCATGGAAAGGTAGCCAAAAGAAGCCAAGAACAACTGTTAATGTAAAAATGATAGTTCACAATAGGCAACAAAATGGTGTTTTATTACTGGACAGGGACTAAACATCAAGATATGTAAAACCATTCATCAATGCTAAAAACAAACTATAATATTCTGTAATAATAATAATAATAATAATAATAATACATTTATTTATAGCCCACCTCTCCCTGCGGATCGAGGCAGGTTACAACAAATAGGAATAACAATAAAATACAATATTCAATTAAAAACAGATTTCTAAATAACCCTGAACTTCCAAGCAGGCATTATTAAGGGAATTTCTTCTTCCATTAAAGCTGTTAATTGCTCAGAGCTGATCAATGGAAAGAACTGTGGTTTTTCCACTTAGAAAACCTAAGTTCAGCTAAGCATCCACCTTAGCAAATACGTAATAGTCTTCTGGTTTTAGTTCTCTATTTCAAAAATCTAAAACTGTCTTGCCTTACGGAGCAGGTCTGAAGATAATTTTAATTAATTAATTTATCAGAAAAGGCTAATTGAGCAGTATGTTAGATAAATAATTGATAAGAATCCATCTATTTATCTAATGAAAATTCTTTCTCAAGATTCACAATACCTTTGCTATCTCAATATATTCACAGTCTAGGACCATACCCATCCCTTGATTATTCATTATTATGTGCTTCTTTATTCCTTAACCAGAAGAAGAGGGGAACCTTGAAATTACATTTTATAGAGTATTATGTCAGACAAGGGCAGTCAGTTAACGGAAAGCTCTTCAGAGTGATAGTAACCAAGATAAATACCATTGCTTCTTGGGACCAAAGTATTTTAGGTTGATTTAGCTGAGAATCAATATATTCAAGAGGAGGAGGAGTTAGAAGGAAGAATAAAAGACTAAGTGAGATGGGAACTTGGACTCTTGGAGAGACAATGTGGCTATTAATCAAATCTAGACAGAATAATTCAGCCATTATTGTACTATGGACCATGGATAAATGGCAAGCCCTGTATGCCTGCTTAGCTAAGCTGTAAAGTCAAAAGAGTCTATTGATTAAAAAACAAAGGGATGCTGAGTTTGTTACAGAGTGAAATCAAAAGCTGGTTCTGTAAAGCAAAGAAATGCAGCCACAGTTCTTAGCTATGTACTATGCACAGTTAGTATGCTGTTAACATGCATCAAGATTTCTGCACTCGGAATACTTCTTGTGTATTCATCTGATTGAATACAGTTCAATGCAGTTGGTGAGGAGAGCTACTCAGTTTAATATTTAGCATATTTCCCTTCTGTTAGAAGTTATGAGATAGCCATTGTTTCTGACACGTTTCACAGTAAGCGAGCTATACTTTCCCATCCAGTGTTTAAAAAGCCCCACCAGCTACCCAATAACATTGTGTAATGTTCTTCCCTTCAAGTCAATGAACTTTAACAGAAACCAATGCATTTTAACTGAATTTTTGTTTATCCTAAGCTGCACATTTTAATAAAATCAATACATTCTTGCTGAAAGTCACAATGAATCCACTCGAAAGAATACATTGTTAGTGAAACTAATATACAGTTTTCTAATGTCTGTATGTTTTAGAAAAAGCATGGCAATACATTTTAACTGAAACCAATACATTTCTGTTGGGCTATTACCAAAAAAACCTTGTATTAGTTCTTAGTGAAACCAATGTAATTTTGCCTCAACGTTATTATTTTTTGCTTGAGTGTGCACTGTTTGATTTCATCAGCACTGAATTTTGATGAAGAGTTGGCTTTTCCTCAAAAAAATTACCAGGAATTACAGTAGGTGCTACTATAAACTGTAGCATACATGTCAAGCAGCAGCCAATCATAAAAGGTGTGAGCCATCTGTTAGATCATACTATATCTGCTGCTTCCACATAGAGATTAATATTTTTATTAGAGAATATTACCAATCAACACTTGCACAAATGGAGGTTTATTTTCCCTCAATATGCAAATGTTTCCTCTCTCTTTTTTATTTCTCTCTAACTAAAATGGTAAAGCACCTTAACATTATGAGCAAATTATACATCAGGGCACAACTCCAGCACAAGTCAAAAACTATAAGGGACCGTTTCTGTTCCTACCAAGAACATAACCCTAGTTAAATACCCTGGACCATAGTATTCATAGAAAAAGAATTTCCCTCCCTATCCTAAGGGTAGTCCACTTTTGGAAACTAATGGAATCAACTGGCCACTAAAGATCTGAGTAGTAACAGTGGCTTTTCTCTTGATGCAGCACCAGAATAATGTAATACCAGTTTTGCACTAAGCTTCAATGGAAGTAGATCCCAACTATATTCTCTCCATTGATACATAAAGTGCAAGTCTCTATAATTTATATATACCCTGAGATGAATAACAGAAGGGTAAAGATGTAAGGTGGAAGTGGAGCTCAACTTTTGATATAACCAACTAATTGTGGTGTTACACTCTCTTTCTGCTTTCAGTCTATCCACAACCACGATTTCCAAAATGCCTCCATTATGAACCTATATTTCCATGTTGTTTCTAAGCTTCCAACTTGGCTGTCTATAATTGCTATGCTAGTAAGGGCGAACAAGCAAAGACAGGGACACAATACTAACCACACTTGTCTCTAATTAATACAATAAAGAATGTATTAACTCCTACAGGACTGAGCTCAGGCCCATAGGAGTTAGGATATTCTTTTTCTTTTTTAAAGGATGGAACTTCCAGTTCTTCCCAGATTCCTGATAATACCAATGCAAAAGAGCTCAGAATGTCTTAGGGCCAATGCAGACCTGCCAAAAGGGTCAGCCTGGAGGGGGGGGAGTTGGGGTGGGGTGACTGCATACCGGCTGCCCCAACTCCACCCCGATGGTGCTGTTACGCTGAGTGTCTAACCACATGGCATGCAGCGTCAGGGCACCTCGTTGGCACAGCATGAAGAAATAACAAAAGAGTAGTGGCGGTGGCACTAAGGGTGGCTTTTTGCAGCCCCAAAAAGGAGCGGCATTTGCCAGCTCTTTTTGGAGCAGCAAAAAGCCGAATCAGGGCCACCGTGTGTGGTTGCCATGGCCCCAATCCGGCACTTCCAGGAGCGACACAGAGCTGCCCCTTAGGAGCCATCTGCATCAGCCTAAGTATCATTAATCCTAGCATCAAACATACCTTTTTAAGAGTCTTAAACATCCACTGTCAGAAAAGACAGTTATGTCTTCATGTTTTTTGTTCTTCCATAAAATTTCTTGCAGCTGATACTCTTGATGTTTTGTTTGTTTTCTGACACCATAAGTGTTTTTGAACTCCTGTGGACCATTGGGATTTTTTAAAGGAGTCACACTGCTCAGCTCACTACAGGCAATTGCTCTTGCCTATTCACTCTTGAAAAGTCCCAGTCCCTTCTCTATTCCTACCCTTCTTCCATCCATTGGCTCTGCCCTGTAAGAACATTTCCATAGCTTCTCAAATACTTCTCAACTAGACAGTGGAATAGCATGGTACTGGGGAAGTGACTCAATAAATTGAGGATTGCTAAATTACTTCCCTCTCTTCTATCTCACCCCCAAATCCCAAATCTCACTTAGGTAGAACTTCCTTCTCTGGTGCTCTTGGTACTGTGCTATTCCCCACTAGCCATTCCTTTACATAGGATAACTTTCAGTAACTTGACACTGATGTTTGTTGCTTTCAGTCTTTCTCAGTTAAAAAGTTTCACCTCCTTTTTCCTTCCTAGGAAGATTATGTGCCCTATCCAGGCCAAAGATCCTGCATTTCCCATGTTATGTCCCATTTACTTAGCAAGCCTTTCCCATTTCTCAGCCAGCTGTACTAGACTGACATCAACCTTTGCTGTGCCAGAAATAAAGTTAGGGCTACAGAGAATAGAAATCTCCCCATCACAAAGCTAAATTCCCCAACAATCTGGGAGAAAATCATTTTAAATGTGTGTAAAGACATATACTACAATCAAGCCTGGCGATTCCACATTTTATCTTACAAAAGTTGGCATGTGGTTAGACAAGAGTAGACCTGTTGAATCAATGGAATTCACCTACAAATTGGTTCACTATCCAACAGTTGAATCAGTTGGATCTACTCTCTAACCATAGGATTCTGGCCTGTGTTTGTCTTTACTATGAAGCTTAATGCACTACTAAAATAAACCTTCTTACCTCTCCCGACTTCAATCTTAATTCGAGTGGCATCCGAATACTATCACAGGGATTTTGCTGCCAAATCCACCACCCACGTCCAGCCCAGGTCAAGCTGAGGTCTCAGGGGCACTCAGTGCACCTCTTTTCAAAACTAGGAGTTTTCAGATTTTAGAAAATGGCTGTCAAAGCACCCCTGGGATGTGGGTGGTGGATTCAGTGGCAAATTCCTTGTGATAGTATCTAGATGCCGCCCAAATTAAGATTGAATTTGGGAGAGGTAAGAAGGTTTATTTTAGTGATGCAATAAGCTCCTATGTCTTGATCTATTCTATTCAGATCTGCCCTTCTCTTGCTCACTCTCCCTTCCTCTTTTTTCTTTTCCAACTCCAAACAATAACCATGGTACCATTGACCCAACTCACCATAGGTCAAGTTATGAATGGCCAATTAAAGATCAATGATAGAAATTTAAGAGGTTAAATTTTCCACATCTTCCTCACTGGGGAAGGGAGAGGATTACCAAAAGAAAACTAGTGTTTAATTTCCCACCGTGAATCTTTGTGTGTGCCTTTTTCAATTATTTTATAAAGAATTGTATAAAGTGATGATTAATATGTAGATGCAATAGAGTTTTTGAAAAGGTTTTTTGAATGCTTAAGAGGAAAATAAATAGTACAATTAAAAGTGTTAGGATAGAGGAAGGTTAATTGGATTCCTAATGCTGCCACTCCAGGATGGTTTTCTTCGTGTGAAATAGGTTGTCTTCACTTTGGAGTAATTGATCTGATTCCAAAAAGCATAAGCATTGGTTTCCAAAGGATCAAAAAGACAAATTGCAGTCAAGTCCATGCACTATGGAGGCATTCGCTTTTTTTACCTGCCTTCATTATATAGCCCCCTCTGGCAGTTCTCCAATAATGAGCTCCTCATATTGCGTTTCTTAACTGGATTTTACTTTTTCCAAAAAAAAAAAAGTTCTTCTGCCAAATGGATCTGGCTGACTTCTTTGACAAACACCAAGAGGTGCTTCTAATTGCTGTCCTCAGCATGACATCATGTCTTTGACTAACTGAAAACCACCAGAGTTCTCACAGTTTTTATTTTAGAAATTATGCTTGAGGCAATCTTTTTGTGTTGTTTTCTGCCATAGCTAAAAATAAATCATTTCTTCTTCAGCATCATCTCCTCTCTATCTCATAGGAAATTCTTTAAAAAGAAATTGAACTAGGGATTCTATTCCTAGTGTTACCCAACCCTTCCATCCATTTCTGTTTTAGTTCTCCTATATAAAACCTTTTCAATCATTTAAAAATAGTGAAAATATAAAATAAGATTTGGAAAGCAATCCAAAACATCAAGAGGAATAATCTATCCATAATGCTTTTATGTAGACCAGGGGTAGGCAACCTTTCCTCTTTAAGGGCCAAGGGACTTCAGCTCCCAGAAGCCTCAGCCATGTTGGCCAATAGTCCCATGTTGGCCAATAGCTCCTGGGATTCTGGGAGCTGAAGTCCCTCGGTCCTTAAAGGGGAAAGGTTGCCTACCCCTGATGTAGACAATGCGGAACTAGGCTTGCATCCTTCCGAGGTTGCTAAAATGAGTACCCAGCTTGTTGGGTAAACTGTAAACTGCTTAGGGAGTGCTTAAGTGCAGTTAAGCTCAGTATAGAAATGTATTTGCTATTGCTGTGTTAACTGTAGTTTTTGACAATCACACTTGTTATTTTTCCCCCTTCCTAAATTTAGTCTCCAGCCATCTGGATCACTTGGTTTGGAAACATATAGGAAACAGGACTGATAACATCCTCTGTAGCTGTAGCTACTGGCTTATAGAGCTATACCTTAGAATGAATATGTGAGATCAAGACAATGGTCTAATCTGCACTGTAGAAACAATGCTGTTTGACACCACTTTAACTGCCATGGCTCAGTGTTATGGAATTGTGGAATTTCTAGTTTTGTGAGATATTTAGCCATCCTAAACAACCCACAAATCCCATGATTCCATAGCACTGAGCCATAGAAGTACAGTGGTGTCAAATTACATTATTTCTGCAGTGCAGATCAGACCAGAGACTGTGAATTTCTATCTAGCACTGCAGTAGTTTTAAATAATGTGCTATTGCACCGGCACAAATGACACCATATGCCTCTTTATGGGTAATAAATTGGCCACAACTTTATTTATCTGTACAGGGTCATAAACCAGTTTGTTAACAATTTGCATTAACCATAATTTAAACTGTTCTTGACACATGTGTCCATGTATATAATAAATTTGCTGCCACATTAAACCAAGCCCTTTGCAACATGTGTCAATAACAGCAAGTTCCAATTTAATGCATAGCCAAATAAATCATCTCCCCCCAAACCAGAAATGATGTCATAGCCTATCCCATGACATAACCTAGCTATGACATCCTCAACTTAAGTTGGTGACGTCATAGGAAAATTGTGTTAACCCAAACAACACATACTCTTCGTCCTGATTAAATTGATTCAAATTTGGTAATTCTGATTAACTGAATTATCCCTGGGGAGGTGTCCCTGCCTGCCACAGGAGGGGGCTAGCCTAGCTTGGCATCCCCTCCCCCCCAGGAGATCTCGTTCCAAATGATGGGTAATGGACTCCAAGTATACGTCAGAACCCATAGAGGAGAGATGGACCCCGTCACCCCTGTACAGATGTGGCTTATCAACCTGAATTTCATTATGCTCCACAATCAAAATCCCAGAATCCCAAACTTCTTAGCAACAGTCCTATTCAGCCAACCCCAGGTCACGTTGATCGAAGAGTTCTTCCTTGCTCCTACTCAAGTGCAGCGTGGCAAGAACTTGGTCCACATTACCATGGATTGCAGGAACCTTCGCTTGATGTCCTGCATGTCATTTAATATCTGTTTGGCCAAATTACAACAAGGAGTTTGAACCAAGTCATTTTCGCCCCAGTGCACTAGAAGAATCTTGGGTGGTGGAAAGGTCACTGACAGCTCGATGATGCACAGCAGAAGAGCTCCCCACAGCATGCCTCTCCTCCTGAACTAGCGCACCCTCCGGATCTCTTGAATCCCTAGGTTCTGATCACTATGCGATTGCAGGACATGGCATTCGGCCCAAAACACAAGGCTGTGCCCAAGGATCCAAACATCTCCAAGATCATTGCCTACTTAAAATGAAAAAAAATGTAAGTTAAGTAAACTGAGCAACTACTATGAATAACCATTTCAATTCCAAACTGTGTCGCTAAGGGCGAATGTAGGACTTGAAGGCCCTAGACTGCCAACGCCCAATCCATCGGGCATCACTTAGTCCATTAGCAGCAGCAGCAGTTGCTGCCCCTATTCTGAAAGAATGTGAAGAAAATTGGGCCACTGGCAAACCTGCACGCTGCAAAGCCTCCCGTAGCACAGCTCAAAAGACAACAGTTGACAAGACAACAGTTTGGCCCTTGGCCAACTGACCAATTTTAGCATGCCTAAAACAGACATGAATGCCCTGGTCTACAAATAAGGCATCAGACAAACAAAGTGCCCTACCAGTAGTATCGGAGCAGGAGCTAGGGACAATTTTGCTAATTCTAGTGGCCGCAAAAAAGGCCAAAGAAAAAGCTGCCCTAAAAAGAACAATCTCCTCGGTTGAAGAACACACATTTGGAAAGTACTGCCAGATCTGAATGAGAACTGGTCCAGTTACCGGCAAGCGATTGTCACGTGCTGCAGCCCATTCCGCCAAAGCCCTACGTACTCTAAAGTCCATGGTAGGGTCCGTAAAGCCCCCCGCTCTAGAATAAAAAGACAGAGCCACTAATCTCCCCCTCATAGTGACCGGGGAAAAACCTGACTGCCTAAGTTGAACAGCAAAACATAACACCATCTCCACCCTCAAAGGCCAAACCTCAACCTCGCCCACTACAGATAGAAACAGTCTAAAGCTCACATTGCAAGCTGATATGACTTGCATGTCAATGGAGCAATGGACTGGAGAATCGCCTGTCAATCTCTAATCTCCAAGGCTCCACTGATGTTTCGGTACCTCCAGTAGTTGAGACACTGCCTCTGGGGCGAGTTGATGAAACCTGTAAAATTGAAAACGGGAAAGGGCGTCCGCCAAAGGATTTAGTAAACCTGGCACATGATGAGCCTGAAAAAACACATTATACTTCAAGCATTGAGAAACCATTGATCTTACCAAGGCCATCACCCTTAGAGATTTGGAGGTTTGAGAGTTCACTACATGAACCACTGCTTGGTTGTTGCACCAGAAGCAAACTGTTTTATTCTCAAATTGAACTGGCCACAAATGAACTGCAACCACAATAGGGAAAAGTTCAAGAAAAGTGAGATTACAAGTCCATCCACTGTCCACCCAAGCTTGTGGCCATCTCTCAGCTGCCCACTGACCTTTCCAATAAAGGCCAAAACCATGTGCACCAGAGGCATTGGAGTATACTTGGAGGTCCGCCTTTAAAAGCATTTCAGACCACCAAAAGGAGACTCCGTTAAATTCATCCAAAAATGACTCCCAAACCTTCAAATTTGCTCTTATCCCACTAGTAATTCTAATATAGTGATGCGGGGCAGAAACCCCTTTAGTAGCATGGTATAAGTGAGCACAAAATGCTCAACCAGGAACAATAACTTTACAAGCAAAATTTAACAAGCCTGTCAGGGATTGAAAATCACGAAACGTGGCCTTAGTCCTACTATTCATAAGCCTTACCTGTTGTCTCATCGCCTCAACTTTCTCTATAGGTAGGCAAGAAAGTCCCTCAACTGTGTCTAATTCAATGCACAAAAAAGTAAGACGAGTGCCAGGACCCTCCGTCTTTTCCTCTGCTAAGGGCACTCCCATCTCAGCCAACAACACCTGAAATGCCGACAAGGTATCCATGCACCTTGAAGATCTAGGAGCTCCCGCTAACAAGAAGTCATCCAAATAATGAGTAATACTATGATTACCTGACCTCTTGATGGCACACCAGTGCAAAAATGTACTAAATTTTTCAAAGGCAGAGCAAGAAATAGAACACCCCATCGGCATTGCTTTATCAAAGTAGTACATCCCTTCAAATTGAATAGGTCAAAATAATCAGAGTGTACTGGCAAAAGCCTAAAAGCAGATTTTATATCACACTTAGCCAATAGGGCACCCTTACCTAAAGCCCGTACCATTTGCACTGCTGCATCGAATGATGCATATTTCACCGATGGCAAAGCTGGATCAATGCCATCATTAACAGATTCCCCTTTTGGGTATGACAAAACAGAATTCACCGGGCGCCTTCTTAGGTATAACACCCAAAGGTGACAACCTTAAGGTCGGCATTGGCCGGTGCTCATGGGGCACAGATATCCTACCCGCTGCCAACTCTTTAGCCAGCTTCTCCCTGACAATTTCTGGCAAATCCCTCACCAAACGTGCATTAGGCGCGAAGCGGTGAACCTTTGGGACAGAATAAGGGATATGGAAACCGTTTGAAAAACCATCTAACAAATACTGAGCGGAATCCCTGTTCGGGTGAATCTGCAGCCAAGCCGCCAAAGCATCCAGTTTAATTGGCATTGGCTCTTTTCCCTCCTGCTGAGGATGATTGAGAGGAACCTTCAGCCCTGGCCTTCCTCCCCCTAAAACAGTAAGTGCCTGGGTGATTACTCTGCAGGTGTGACATTTATGCTTGTATTTACATGGCTGCCTATTGCACTTGCCAGAGTTGACGTCCCAGCGTAAACCTGTAACTTTTTTCTCTCCCGTGCTAGGCCTCGCATACTGCCCTTTCAGCTGCATGACCATGGGCACAAACCCATTATCACACCTGCTCAAAGGGGAGGCCCCTAGCATAACATCTGCCCACAGTTCTGATTGGACATGCTGCCAAGACAAAGAATGATCCAAAGCAGCTCTCATTCTGAATTGTTCATCATACTGGAGCCATGCCGAGCCCCTTGAATTAAAATAACAATTCGTATGGGCTTTAATCATAATCTCCTGGTACTTGGAGAAATCAGGAGACCTAGAAGGATTCTTCTGTTCAATCACACCTTTGTATATGGTAAATCCCATCATCCAGTTCACAAAGTTCCGTTCGAGCTTCGGATGCTTGTGAGCCTGGAATTCCTTGGGAAGACTAAATACTACCCCGTCTTTTACCTTTATCCTTGGCTCAGGGTCCCGGAATGTCAGTGAAAATAAATGGTAAATCCCATCATCCAGTTCACAAAGTTCCGTTCGAGGTTCGGATGCTTGTGAGCCTGGAATTCCTTGGGAAGACTAAATACTACCCCGTCTTTTACCTTTATCCTTGGCTCAAGGTCCCGGAATGTCAGTGAAAATAAATTGATGTATTCACCTTTCCATATTCTCTCTTTAGTAGAGAGGGGAAGATGAGGTCCTAAGGGAGTTGACATCCCGGCATAGGGATTACACTCCACCACACATTCTACCCCAGCTAAGCCTAACGCTCCCACAGTCACCACCAGCCTAGAGTCACTTACCTTAGAGACTGATGGCTGCTCAGCTTGCACCCTCGAGTCAGGCACCTGGAGTGCCGTTGGTGTTGTCGAGGGTGCTATAATGGATATAGAAGGAGAACCTTCACCACTGGCATTTTGCCCAACTTGGCCCCCTGGAGTCCATACCGAGGTGGGCCAAGCATTCATAGAATTAGTAGACATGGACAAACCTGGATTGGATGATTGCTGAGCAGCCTCCCTCGCTGTTAGTGAATTTCCCACCGAGTGTGTGATAGCCTCTGCTCGGGTGCCAATCTGTGAAAAGGAAGAGACACTTCCCCCATCCCTGTTAAAAATTTCACCAGATTCAGGTGCTGTCCCACCATCTTGACCTGAACCCACAGCCCTCTGGACCAAACTATACAAGTCTGCCAGAGTGGGCTGCTGTAACACAGGGGCAACCGCTCTGTGCTGTGCCACACCTGGAACTCTCCTTAGCAGTTCTATAACATCTGCTATGGTTGGTTGCCCAACCCCGACAGCTGATGCCACTGAGGGACCACGTGCCACCTCCTCGGAAGAAATGCCAGGTGCCATCTCCAGTTGCACCTGTGTAACCTACTGCCCTGAATAGGAACTACACTGCCCAAGGGCCCTGGATGAGAACCTTGAACCCCTCTTTGAGCAAGTTGTTCACACACTGCTGCACAGGCCTGCATAGTTCTGCCCAGTTGTTCCAAATGGGCTGCTATCTCATCATCCCTACTTTGTGGATCACCTGACCTCTTCGGAGCCGGTCGCCCTGTATTGGGCCCAGCAGAAGCCGTGCACCGCTTAGATTGTGGCTTACTGCGCAGCATGATCCCTTAGTAGTAGTCCATGGACTAAACTGCTTTGGGATATAGTGTTCCTAAAGCTACAACCCTTAAACCTCAAATGCCACAGAGCAGCTTTAGATAGTACCTATAGTGGCCGAGTGAATTTTGAAATTAATTCCCCTCCCCTTTTAGGGCAGAGTGTTATTTTATTTTATTATTATTATTATTATTATTATTATTATTATTATTATTATTAAGACACAGGTCACACCCCAGTAAACCAGTCCCAAACAGGGATGCAATTAAGGCCAATGGCCTACCAAATCCCCAAAGGGACAAAAGGGCTCAGCCAGCACAACTGGCAAGTGTATCACCACCAGGGGGGCTGAACCACAAGGCACACCACCAGGCCTTCCCTGTTGTTGTTGTTGTTGTTGTTGTTTATGTAAGGGAGACCAGGCCTCAATGAGCTCACTAGGAAAACCTAGGCCCTGCGGCCTGGCAGCTTGCCTATGCACCCCCCCCCCCCGGGAGACAGGCCAAGCTAGGCCAAGGCCCTTAACACAAGAGGCCCAAATATTCACCAGGCCACCCCCAACCAATGGCAGAAGGCACGCACACACACCCCTGCCCACGCAGGGCCGCGCCTCTTGTGTGTGTGTGTGTGTGTGTGTGTGTGTTTTATTTTTGTTTTTGTTTTTTTAACTATTATTATTATTTATCTATTTTACTACAGACCCAAGAGGAGATGGGGCTTGCCAAACTTCCTCTCAAGACAAACAAACCGGTTCCGCTGCTCAGGCTAGGTGCTGCAGGCCTCCTTCCTCCGAGCCGCTCCGCTCTTCAGGACGCCGCCCAGACCACAGGCCATGCACCAGCACCCTGCGCCACGATCCGCCTGGTGCCCACTAGGCCATTCGACCGGCATATAGAGGTCGCGGTTCCTCCCGCCCAGCCAATCATGCATCTGGTGTCATGGCAATGGCCGGAGCAACGGGGAGCCCCTCCCGACGCATCGGGGGCGGTCTTTCTGTTGGTTTTGTGCTTTCCTTTTAATGTATATATTTTAATAGTTTTAGTTCCACAGATAGTTTAATTACATTTTAGCTATTAGTACCAGTAGTCCAAAGCTTACTGGAATACAAATGTTTTCATCTGCCAGCAAGAGAAGAACAATGAGAAATACAGTCTTACTACTCTGGGGAGGGGAATTCTAGAGCCTGGGGTCAGATGCCAAGAAGACCCTTCCTTGCTTCCAACCAGTTGTGTCTGTGACAGTGGTAGGACTGAGAGAAAGCCCCCACCTAAAGATCTCAGAGCCCAGAAATATGAGAGAATGTGTTACTTGGCCTAGATCTGTACCAAATATGGTTTTATAAATCATTGCCAGCACATTGAATTGTGCCCAGAAATGGACCTACAACCAGTTCAGCTGTTGTAACAAAAGAATAAGTTAGAACAAAAGAATAAGTTAGAACCTCCACATAACTGGTGCCAATTAACAGTAAATTTACTCATTGGAACTTACTGGATCAGCTAAAGGTTCTGAAGATTCTTCAAATGTATTCATAGAATGTATTACAGTAATCTGAATAGTAAATGGCACCATAGCCAGACAACTCCCAGATGGGATGCAGCGTGTACGCTAATGTTAACTCTGTATTCACCACTGCTGAAACCAGTACTGGGTCAGGGATGGATCCAGGAGTACACACAAACTACAAAGCTGCATCTTCAAAGTGAACACAACCCCAGATGCCTATTCCCTGTTCTGCCTTTCAACTGACAAGGAGCACATCTGTCTTGTCTGGATTAAGTTTCATTCTGCTCATTCTCCCCCAGTCCATTACTGCAACAGACGTGGGTTTAGAATCAAAACAGCTTCCCTGGAGTTCAATGGAGAAATGGAGCTGGGTGCTATTAGCACACAGGTGGCAGCACACCCCAAAACTTCAGAGAAAGCTCCCAATTGTTTTATTTACAGGTTAAATCATAATAGGGACAGGAATGGAATCCTAAAGGACTCCTAAGGCCAATGACCAAGGAGACAAGCAGAAATCCTCAAGTAAGTTTTGGGGCTCACCTCTCCAGAAAGAAATGGAGCAACTGTATAAAACAGTATCTCCAAGTTTTGCACCAGAAAGGCAGTCCAGAACGATACAATGGCTGATGGTATTGAAAGTTGCTGATAGGTTTGACAAGGACAAACTCCTCTTGTCCAGCTCCCAGCAGAGGAGATCCACCAAGTCAACCAAATCTGTCTCCATTCCCAAAATGGGCAAATGGAGCATGTGTTAGATTATTTACCAAATTTATGTATTTTGTATAGGAGTTCCAATTATCACCATAGATCTTGGTATGCTTTACATTCAATGGGGATTTTGTTCTTTTTCTAACTTATCTTTCCTTCAGTACTTTAATATTTATGGGTAATTAATGGGTAAGTTACTAAATAATTAAGGCACAAATACCAAGTTTAGCCAGCTAGTTTCCCCTCCACTAGCATTTTCCAGATTCCCAGGGGCAGACCTTGCTTCTGATGCAAAATATCACTCTGCTTGACTTTTTGTGGCAAGAATATTGCAACAGATACACAACACAAAGGGAACAAAACAAATGTTTGCCATGTAGTATATATTTTAAGCGAGTCCTTACTGGAAAAGTGATGTTGCTTAATTTCTCTGGATTCTGAAAGCACTTTCAGTAACTTCAGACCAAGGATGACATCCAGTGGCTGCATATATTATTCTCTGTGATTTTATTCTCAAACATGACATTTTCTCTGCAAGAAATTTTGCTTAGCACACCATAGAATGGGGCATAAAATTCTATTGGAGAAAATACTATATCTGTTTACCCTTCCCTATGGTCTATTTTTTTCCCAAAGAGAAATAAACCATTATCCCAAGCAGAAAATATTACTCTCCCCATTCCCCATCTTAATGGTACATTTTCGAAGACAAGACTAACAGTCTCATGTATACAAATTCCCCCATAGAAAACTAATACCCATTTAAATCATCTGTTAACAAGTAAGGTTCAAAACAAACAGCAGAAATAATCCAATTAGACACCACTTTAACTGCCCTGACTCAGTGCTAGGGAATCCTGGGAATTGTAGGTTCTTGTGGCGCCAGAGCTCTCTGACAGGAGTTTATCACACAGGGGAAATCCCGTCCAGAAACGGGCTTTAAATTGGAAAAAAACCGCAAAAGCAGTTAGATTTTCAGACGATGTCACTGTTAAAATGGAGTTAAAATGAGGTTAACCCAAATGGAAACTCATCAAAACCTGCTTCTTTTTACTTTCAGAAAATCCTGAAAGTAAAAAGAAGCAGTTTTTGACGAGTTTCCGTTCTGATTAACATTTTATCATTATTCAGCTTCACTGGATAATGATTAATTTCTGGGAACAATTCAAAGTGGTGGTCAATGACCTATAAAGTCCTATAGGCTTGGAGCCAGACTATCTGAAAAACCATATTTGTGGATATGAACCTGTCAGAGCTTGAGAATCTTCAAGGGAAGACTTTGGGACTAAACAGATGGACAGGAAAAGGTGGCTTGAGGCTGCCTTTCCCAAAAGCCGCAGCAACTGCACTGCTGGCCCTGAGGGTGTGGTGAAGTCAGAGAGAGCAATCTCACTGGGAGGAGTGAATGCAGCTTTTCTGAAGCCATATTCAAGCCCCGCCAATCACACTGCCGCGGCACTGCTTTAATTTTTTCCCCGCACCCTCAGGTGTATGTGCATGTGTGCAGGAACAATGAAGTACTCACTGCCAAGTTAATAGCTATGTTGGCATTGCTGTGCACCTGCACACTGTGAATGCCTCATCGCCCATGGGACCTGCACTGGCACTCACCCTGCAATGCATGGGCAGAGGAGCTGGTACAATGATGAATCCACTGACCACAGCAACACACTCACGCATTGACAATAGTGATGACTCAGAGGAAACAAAAAGGACAGTTGCTAGAGTGGGTGCCACAGTCATTGTGCAGTGTACTGCCTCTGCTGCCCTCCTGATACCAGCAGAGAGATGTCCATGTCACTGGTAGATGTTCCCCAGAAGCACTGACTGGTGGGATGGGTTTGTCACATCCATTTCGTCCGATGAGCAATGGAAGACATTCTTCTGAATGCCTCGTGCCCTCTTCCACAGGCTAGTGGAAATACTGCATCCTGAACTGCAGAGTTCAGACACTCTGATGAGGAAAGCCATCCCAGTGGAGAAAAGGGTTGCCATGGCCATCTGAGCACTTGCTCACAAAGGCAGCTACAAGCAGACTGCGGAGTAGTTTGGGTTTGGCCCTATCACTGCGGGAAAGTGTTGGTGGTTTTCACCCTGGCCATAGAAAAGCTACTACTCCACAGCCCCCTCCTACTGGAGTGTGGGTGTGGCCCTCCTTCTTGTGACCTGCTCCACACTGCCCCCTCTGCCACTGATGCCACCCTGAGCTGCCCTCATGCTTTCCACAAGTTCACCTAGCAGACCAATCCTACTTCCAGGGTGGCATTGAAGCACTCCTGCTGCTGGACAGATTTCTCTAGCAACTCCCTTTGCTGCCTCCGGTGCTCTGCCTCCCTCTCCCTGAGCTGATGGGCATGGTCCCCCTGTTCCAGGAGTCCCCTCATGTGATATGAGCTGTTATCTATGAGCTGATCCATGGTACTAGCAGTTGTTGCCACTACTAAGTGACGCACCCTCTTCTTTTGGATCTCAGCCAGGTGGGCCATTGGTGTCATTGCAGCTCTGGGATTTGCTGTTTCTCATTCTGTTTCTCATTCTGTGGGACATATATGGCACAGGGCACGGTTTGAACACAAAACATGTTCTGCAGGGGAGGGGAGAGGTAAGGGCAAAGGAGGGTTGTGTAGAAAGTCTGAATACATGCAGCTGGTGCTCATGCAAGGGACACAGTCAAGATGACACACATACAAAAGTTATGTTGAGCCCTCCCCAAGCATGCCAGGATGTGGTGTACAGTTCATATGACTACCTGCACATGTGCACAGAAGATGCCACAAAAAAGCCATGCAAACTGCTGTGCCTATTGGGTGCAAGATTACCTGAGACAGCATGCATTTATTGTCATTATAGGGAATGGCTGTACCGTGTGTGGCCTGGACCTGTTGAACCCACTGGGTGATTTGTCCAGAACCTGCCCTCTCTTTGCCCTCACTGTCATCATTGGCCGCCTTACTGATCCGTGGGAGAGGTGAGCGGTCATAGTAGCTACTGATCATGGAAGATGTAGAGTTCCCCTTCTTATCACAGGATGGTGATCTGGTCATGGAAGATGTAGAACTTCCCTTCCCTGCACAGGATCATGGTCTCATGGTGATGTCCACAGCTCTCTGACTACAGGATGTCTCATCCAAGTCAGGGGGTTCCTCGTGGTCATCTGGATAAGAAGTGGTAAGGGTCATGTCTGCCTTATGCCCACCCTGGTGCCATGCTCTCCTCCTGTCCACTGCATCCCTTTCCAAGGGTCCTGGCATCTCTTACCTTGAGAGGGCATCAAAAGGTCCTGGGCACATTCTGCCTCAGGGGAGTCCTCCACAGTTTCAACTTTGTCTGGCTGGCCAACTGGGACCCTGGCAACTTCACCACTGGTACATAATCTGCTGGGCCATATGCTGCCATCCTCAGCAATGAAGGCACAGAGCTCCTTGTAGAAGGGCATGGTGGTGGCACTCCAGCCACTTTGGGCATTGTGATCCCTGACCTTCTTATACTGTGACCTGAGGGTTTTGGTCTTCCAGCAACACTTGTTATCAGTGTGTTGATAGCCCTTAGCCTTCATGCCTTTTGACACCTCCTTAAATGTCTCAGCATTCAAGAAGGAGCCTCTCAATTTATCCAGAATATGTGGTTTTGACCACAAAACTATCAGGTCAGCCACCTCTTCATGGGACCATGACATCCCTCTCCTTCTTTTTGGCTCGCTTGTGAATAGTGCTGCCATTCTGCCCAGTGTAGAAGACAAGCACTGACAGAGCACATTGGAACAGCTGTGCAGCTGCACAGAACCACTGGAAAAATGTGGGGGGAGGGTTCCAGCTTAGCAGTGAAAGTGACACTTATCACTTTCTCCTGCCAGAACATCTGGCAGCAACACTTTAAATGTCCTGCAGTTGCTAGGGTGCCTGTGAGTTAGGGTTAGGGTTAGCGTTGTAATATGCAGGCACACCTGTGGCAGGGCGTCCAAACAGAGGACCATAAGGTGTTTTAAATTGAAGCTTGCTTCATACAGCACATGCTCTTGACCTGCATCTCATTCACCTGTGCACCTGTGGGGAAGTATCCACACTGGGAAGCATAGGGCACTTCAAACTGAAGCCTGGTTCATACAGCACATGCTCTAAAGCAGGGGTAGGCAACCTTTCCCCTTTAAGGGCCGAGGGACTTCAGCTCCCAGAATCCCAGGAGCTATTGGCCAACATGGGACTATTGGCCAACATGGCTGAGGCTTCTGGGAGCTGAAGTCCCTCAGCCCTTAAAGGGGAAAGGTTGCCTACCCCTGCTCTAAAGCCATGCCTTATTCACTTGTGCACCTATGGCAGGACATTTACATAGTTGTGTTAAATGTGAGGTGCTTCTTTTTTGCCGCACTGATGATGGTGCATTCAGATGCACCTGCAAAGGTGCACCGTTTTCAGAAAGTAGTGGGGGGAAACTGCTTCTTTTTGAAGTGGCTTTTCTCTGCATAAGGCACCTAGACAGTGCTTTCCTGCCAGCTTTAAGGCATGCGTTGTCTAAATACCATGCCTTCAAGTTAGCCTGAAAGTACCTCTTTTTGCTCATCTGTATAGCCCCTTTCTGTCAGTCCTACCCCCATTACAGGTTCATTGGTAAGGATATGAGAAAGAGTCTTCCCAGTGGTTGCTCCCACTCTCTGGAAATCCCTTCCATGAAAGGCTAGGCTGGCTCCCTCCCTGCTTTCCTTTTTCTAGCAGGTAAATATGCTTCTGTTTAAACAGGCTTTTAATTATAAACAGGGAGGCTTTTTATTAGAAATGATTTATTTATCTTTTAAATGTTTAGTTGCTTTTTAAAATTATTTTAATGTTATGGGGTGATTTTAATTGTTTTTAATTTTTATTGTAAACATATATTTTTTTAATTTACTATTTCTGGAAGCTGACTTGGGCTCTACTTTTATGCCAGATTATGGAACGACCTGCCAGATGAGATCTGTCACTTGACAACCTTAGACAGCTTTAAAAGTGCTGTCAAGATGGATCTCTTCCAGCAGGCCTTTCCTGATTAGTCTTTTTGATTAGCTTTCCCGGTTACAAGAGCCAGATCTACTGTTCCCCTTTCCCTTCCTTCCATAGTGCTGCCATAACAGCCATTTCTGTTGACTGTTATTAATCTTTTATTGTAAATCATTGGCTCTCTTAAATTTAAATATTGTTTAATTGATGATTGTTTAATAATTTTTTAAGGGGAGGGAGGCTTGGGTTTGGGATTGATTTTATTGTATTGTATTTTATGTTGGTAGCCACCCTGATTGCTATGCAGAGGGGCAGGGTATAAATAAATTTTATTATTATTATTATTATTATTATTATTACAAATACAAATAAATAATCCTGTGTGATGACTCTATGAGTGTGCCACTACCAATGTTGCCTGCCCTTTAACCTCAAGCTGTGCAATGTATTACTAACCTCATGGAATCTTCCTATTTAGAATAAAAACTTTCTTTCCTGTGACTCCAAGCCTTTTGAACCTTTATACAATACAGTCTAATAATCTGTTCAGAAATGGAACAGTTTCTAAAGGCAGCCCCATGTAGTTTGACAATTACAATAATCCAGATGGGATTTAATCAAAGCATGTGTCACTGTAGCCAGATCCGTAATCTCCAAGAATGGGTGTAATTAGCAGACTAGCTTTAACTGTGCAAATACACTCTGAACCACTGCCAAAATCTGATCCAGGAGTCTAAGACTACACTCAAGCTGCAAACTTGAGATTTCAGGGGAAGTAGAACTCTATCCATCATACACTGAATTTCTATTCCATGACTGGCTTTCAATACCAGGAGCACCTCTGTCTTGTATAGATTAAGTTTCAGTTTGCTTCCCCTCATCTTGTGCATTACTGACAAGAAACATTGTTTTAGCACTGAAACAACTTCCTTGGAGTTAGATGGGGGGAAAAAGAGAAAGATCTTGGTGTCATCAACATACATATATAATTCAGAGTTTTGGTGGTGGTGGTGGTTCCTTCTTCTGGCAGGCTTGATATTTTAAAAGGCCACCATTTTCAAAAGAAAAAGAAAAAACAATCCCCCCTCTCTCTCCTCAAAAGGGAACTGGCTCTATCCTTGAATGCGAGATCTTCCAATGGCCCTGTTATTAACAGCTCACCTCAAGTCTTCTAAATGCAGGACTATGGTTTCCTTTATTGAGACAATCCATTTCTAATGTGTTCTTCCTCTATACCTATTGTCTTCAGCTTTTGCCAGCATTTCTCTTTTCCAACAAGTCATGTCCCATTGTCTTTACTTTTCCAATGAGTCAACTCCATTTCTTGTTTTGTTACAGTTTCAAGTTTCCCCGATTCATGCTTCTCACATTTCATGTTCCTTTTATATGTGCTGTTCCACTTCATACTTTCCTTCCACATCTGAGTACATCAGCAGCTATCTGTCCTTCCAGCTTTAGTCTAGTTGCATGATTACATACAGATCGATTTGTCCATTGCTCTTCCCTAGTAGCTAGTTGTGTACCTTCTCATCTAGATAGGGGTCTCATCTTCCAGTACTTTTTTGCTTCATTTTGGAATGTCTCATCATATGGTTTTCAAGGTAAAAGGCATTCAGCTGTAGTTTACCAGTACCTTCTTTGCATAGTACTAACAAGAGTTAGCTAAAATGCCACTGCAAATGGTCTATAAGAGATCCTCTGCTAGTGTTACCTACTGCTTAGTAGATTTCAGAGCCTGTCCAGCACCACCACCTTTGGAACTATTGGTTCTTTTCTATGGATGCAGCTGAAGATTTGTTCATCTTAATCTGTCTCCACTTTGAGCATTCTGATCTGTTACCTACTAAGGTAACCACGGTAGCAATGACAGTGTCTCTTTAAAATGTTGAGCAATGTTTTTTAGCTCAAAGCAGTGGTCCCCAAACTGTGCCCTTTAAGAGATTTTTGACTTCAGCTCCCAGAAGCCTCAGCCATGTTGGCCAATAGTCTGGGATTCTAGGAGTTGAAGTCTAAAATCCCTTAAAGGGCACAGGCTTGTGAGAGGATGAGTAGCCTTTTTCTTAGGAGCTTTGAAGTCAATTTAAACTGAGAAAAAACTACAAGAGAACTCCAATTTTAATATAACTAAGAGCTTTTAATTTGGAAATGTATAAAATAGTAAGCTCATGCACCAGAACAGACTTATAGACTCACATCCAAGGCTACAGAAAGAGTGTTTTGGAAAATTTGTATAGAAACAATGAAGGGGTTAATGGGAGCATAATTACCAGTCTAATTACCATAATTATAGACTTACAGTCTGTAGCAAAACACTGCCTACCAAATGAAGCAAGGGAGTGTCAATAAAGAAGGATCTTGGAGAAAAATGTTTTAAAAAACACTCCAGCTCGTAAGCAAAGCTATACTGTAAGAAATGAATCTTGGAAAATAGCAACTATCCCAGTTTTCACAGAAAAGACTTAAGAGATGGAGAGAAAAAAAATAAACCAGAGAGTTGGATAAGCCAGGAATCTCTCCAAGGAAAGCAAGAGGAGGACAATGTGAAGAAAGAGAGAAAGCTGGAGGCTCAGCTTGTAGCTGAGAGAACCTTCTGAAAAAGAAGTGAAAAGGCCAAAAAAAGAAAAGAATGCTGGAGATTCAGCAACAGTTGAGGCAACACCCCACAAAAAGAAGAGGGCAAGGACATCTCAGATTGGAGATGCTTTTATATTCTTTTATAACTTGCCCCAAGGCATATGTTTGTGGGCTCACAAAGGGTTTGAAAACATCTTTGATGTTATCCTGGGAATGGATGAACTAGTTCAGAAAAATTAAGAGTTTTAGCACTGAGTTTTGTTTTTCAATTGATGCAATCTGAGACAGCTCCTTTAATCTAAAGATAGGTGGGGGAGTGGCAGGGAAATTCAAAGAGTTAGATTGGTTCTGGCTTCTGTCTCTCTTGACAAATGTCTTTCTCTAGTGTCCTCATTTCCTTTCCCATGGTAAATGCAGAGGCTTCACTAGGGCTGGTGTCATACACACCCCATCAACCCCCTTCCATACCACATCATACAGAATCCTTAGGGCCTTTGCAGACTGCCAGAAATAGTGCAAATTGAGTCCACTTTAACTGCCCTGAGAGGGGTTGCAGACTGCCAGAAATAGTGCAAATTGAGTCCACTTTTAGGGTTAGGGTTAATGCTAGGGAATCATGGGAATTGTTTTTTGTTCTGAGACATTGAGCCTTCTCTGTCAGAGAGCTCTGGTGCCACAATAAAATATAGTTCCCATCATTCCCTAACCCTAACCCTAAAAGTGGACTCAATTTGCACTATTTCTGGTAGTCTGCAACCCCCCTGACTCAGTGCTAGGGAATCATGGGAACTGTTGTTTATTGTGGCACCAGAGCTCTCTGACAGAGAAGGCCCAATGTCTCAGGGAAAAAAAATACAATTCCCATGATTCCCTAGCACTGAGCCAAGGCAGTTAAAGTGGACTCAATTTGCACTATTTCTAGCAGTCTGCAAAGGCCCTAAGGACGTTATCACACGTGGGCCAGTTTCGTTGTTAAAGAGATAAATAAAGTGGAAATGAAGCATCCCGAAAAGAAATAGGGCTTAATTACGCAAAAGCTTTTCACACGTAATTACAGTAATAACGGAATTAAGTTAAAAGCGAAAAAAAGACATTTTTGACTTTCATACACAAGTGAAAAAAAACCTTACATGTACTAGAAATGGGTGTGTTTTGTGATGAGACTCCTCCTTTTCCAGGGCAGGTCCTGCATTTCATTCAACCTTCTCCCCTCTCCAGGACAAAATGTCAAACTGTCCTCCATTTGGAGCAGGAGTAAAAAGCATGATTTCTGGGGGACATTTTGGAAATTCCTCCTGGACAGGTTGAAAAGGAGGGTGCTTCCTGGAAAAGGAGGACGCCTGGTATTTTGGGGGGAAGGAGAGGCGAATTAGGAAAGGGGCGAGGGAGGAGGATGAGGAGAAGCAAATGCCCCCTGGGGACTTGGGTTGCTGATATTTTGCCTTGTGGAGGAGGAGGAGGAAGAGGAGGAGGAGGAGGAGGGAGTGATCGTGGAGTTCCTTGCCTTGCCTTGCTTCCTGGTGCCGTGCGGTGTGTGTGTTGTGTGGAGGGATGTGTGTGTGGGAGCTGCATCTGAGAGGGAGGGAGGGAAGGAGGAAGGGGTTGGCAGCCGCCAGTGGCTGTATCGCAGCCAGATCCTGGCAAGACACGCATGCACACACACACACAGGGACAGAGCAGGTGGGGAAACCGGCTGATCTTTTGCCTTGTGGAGGAGGAGGAGGAGGAGGAGGAGGAGGAGGGAGTGATCGTGCAGCTCTTTCCCTTGCCTTTCCTTGCCTTGCCTTTGTCTGCTGGTGCCGTGCCGGTGTGTGTGTTGTGTGGAGGGATGTGTGTGTGGGAGCTGCATCCGCGAGGGAGGGAGGGAAGGAAGGAGGGGTTGGCAGCCACCAGTGGCTGCATCGCAGCCGGATCCTGGCAAGACGCACACACAGAGGGACAGAGCAGGTGGGGAAACCAGCTAAATATTGGGGATCTGGGGAGCAGGAAAGAGGCTTCCTGGGGCTAGGGGCAGAGGAAGCCAAAGGATGATGGTTTTCTTCATCCTTTGATGAAGGAGAAAGTGGAGAATGTTTGACGGGCAACAAACCAGGAAGTGAAAGCAGCCCCAGAGGACCATGGGAAATGGGAAGAAGCCTTAAAGGAGATTTGTTTGTGCATATTTGCTTTTCACATTACAGTAAATGCGAAACTACTGTAATTTCACAAATGCATTTCCTCTAAACTCCCAAATTTCAAAACATCTCGGATAACACCAGTTTCTGTCCAGTTTCTGTGCAACATCGTGTGAAATCGTGAGGCACAAATCCAGTTTTTGTTTGAGATTTGTGTGGATTAATCAACAGATTTGCCCCGTGTGATAACATCCTAAGTCATGTTTTTTGTGCTGATGTTATGCATAGTTCCTAATTCCCATATATCACTAACTGTCATGGCAATGGTTGTGACATAAACATCTAGCAAAATTAAAATAATACCTTTAAATTATAATATAATGCACACAGTCTAAATGTATTTGCATCTACATAGTTTCATGTGGTTGATGTGAAAATTTGGTAAGATGTGATATTTTTGATGAAAATTTTAAAAGAATTTTAAAAATAAAATAAAAAATTAAAACCTGGGATCTCTCCTTTCTCCTCTCACTAAGCCTTGACCTACCCACACCATCTCTTCGGCATTTTAAAAGGATGTAGCCATATGCCACAGCCCGTTTCTCCCCAAAAACAGATGTTTGGGGACCAGTGGTGTCATCCCCCAGATTGCACCCCCTGCATTCTCTGAATGACACCCCTGAATAAATCTAAAGTAAGCTGGTAGGGGAAATGTGTCTTGTTATGCATTACCCATGATGTTCATCCTTTTATTCTCTTTTAGCCAAGCATACCCTAGGTCAAGCAACCCCCACACTTGGTGCCTTTTAACTTTTATCATGCGCTCCAAAAAACCTTCCAGGTCATTCTAACTTCCAGTCATGCTCCCTACTAGATATTGTTGGAAGATTTTTTGCATTCTCTCTTCCCCTCCTTAGATAGATGGATTTTCCTGCTGTCTCCCTTCATTCAAACATTCAATTTGCTCTTGCTGATTCACAGGGTAATATGCAAATTGGTAAACAAACCATATGATTCAGGTTTCTCCCCCCCCCCCCCCCTTTTGGGATGTTCTCTCTCACACAAAGATTTTCTCCTGCCCAGTTTGGTTCCCCATCTTCTTCTTCTCTCAACTTTCTTTGGAAAGATGGTGAGATAAAGATTTCTTCTTTATCTGAACTATTCATTAGCTAGATTAGGATATAGCCTCTATTTTTATGTAGATTAAAGCCATTTGTAAACTTTTGTTTAAACAGCAAGCTACTTGTGTAGTTTTTTAGTCAATCTCAGTTCTTAGGAAAACAGATCAGGACACCTATCTGTTACTCTGCTGATTTAAAGCTAGACCCTAACAGGCTTGGCTTTGATATTTTTGATATTTAAATATTTTTGTTTCCTTAACAAAGACTGAAGCCTTAGGAAATGAAAATTGCCCTATATATTAATTGTGATTTTATACATATCTAGCATGAAAGCACTGACCCATAATAGATTTGGGTAACCCTACTGGGAGTCTAGACTCTCAACAGAGTACAACCTCCCAACAGTATTGTTCTCAGTTTTTCTGACACACTCAACCACCCTCACCATGGGCACCACGTTAGAAATGCCAGCTCTGGAGATCTGAAATTGTCTTCTTTATTAGAAAGAATGCACTCAACTCCTTCCACTATTTAAATTGTAAGCCGCCCAGATTGGTTTACCATTGGGCGGGGTATAAATTATTATTATTATTATTATTATTATTATTATTATTATTATTATTATCTTATATTTAGAGGGAAGTCTAAGGCAAAGAGAGAACAGAGTTTGAGAGCAATGTAAGGGGGACTTTTCAGTGAAAGCTCTGACAGCTAAAAAAGCTAGTTACTATTCAGTTTTAAACTCATTTTCTTCTGTTCCTGTTTAAGCTTCTGTTTGTCACAAAAATATCAGATCCTCTGAAATTTGCCCAGCTGAGGTATCAGTCCCACACATGTATACAGAGCTCCTGGACACATTTTTTTAGTTAATCAGGAACAAGCTAAAACTGCCACAGAGTATCTCCAGATGATGGTCTTTGCAGACTGCCAGAAATAGTGCAAAATGAGGCCACTTTAACTGCCCTGACTCAGTGCTAGGGAATCATGGGAACTGTAGTTTATTGTAGCACCAGAGCTCTCTGACAGAGAAAGCTCAATGTCTCAGAAAAAAATACTTTTCCCATGATTCCCTAGCACTGAGCCAGGACAGTTAAAGTGGACTCAATTTGCACTATTTCTGGCAGACTGCAAAGGCGTTTAGTAGTAGTACAATATTAAATCAGTTGGTTGCATCACTTTTGCTAATAGCAAAAAGTCTAGACTTTTGATAATAGCAAAAAGGATACTTGATGCAAAGGCCATCTCAAGCAATGAAAACCATAATACAGTGGCTAAGCCTGTAGTCTGTTGGATGAACTGGTGGAACTCATGGGGGATGGGGGGAAATGGCCTTTGCTCCCTCCACAGTTGCCAGCCCTGATTTAGTCCAGAGGCTTCCTTCAAACACATTTAGGCCTACAATCCAAGGCCTTCTGATTTAACAGTCCTTTAGGTGTTGGGGTTTAAGTGCATTCACATCTTCATGCCACCATGTTGGGGAACACTGCTTCTCTACAAACCTTTCTGCAACAAATCTATTTACTCATGCAAAATTAACACACCATCTTGATATTTCAATGGAATTTTCCCCAGATAAGTATATTTATATAGTATTACAGCTGAAATTGTTTTACATTCAAGCTTTTTTCCTGGCTGAAGCAATTGTAATTTGAATTTAGATATAAGTGCTTACTTTTCCCAATTTCCACAAGGGGGCATCAGTGACTTGCAAAAGGTAAATATTATGAAATCATGAAGACCTAATTATATTCCAGCAGGAATAGTTACAACCTATACTGGTAAACAGATATGGATCATCTGTTTTATATTATAAGCAAAAAAAAATCTATAAGATATAATTTTAAAAAATAATTCTTAAAGGCTTTTCAGGATGTATTTTGTTTTGATTCTCTTCTATTTATTCTGGTTCTGGTTTAGTTATGTCAAATAAATGATCCACTGTTATAAATCAAACACAGCTTCACCAGTTTCAGTGCTATTACAGCAAAGATCATTAGTGTCAATTGAGTAATGTAAGCAATATGGAAAAGTAGCAATGGTCATGGATTAGAAGTTGGACCTATCTGGTTTTTATATCTCTATCCCCTATAATTGGTTGTATTTGGGTGGCTCTATCCAGGGTTGTCCAGCTTCTCACATGCCTGTGAGACCTTTCTGGCAACTTTTTAACTATGTATGATGTTCCTGAATATGCTCAGCAGCACCATGTTCCTGTCAGAGAACATCATATTTGTAGCTTTCTGGGAGAGTTAGGTGCGATACAGAACTGAAATATAATCCCATGCTCTGCAGAAGGGAACTGATGACAGGAAACTAGAAGGGATTCAATTTGTGGGTAGAGAGAAAACAAGACTTATGTTCCTAGACAGCATGGTGAAGAGCATCATTTCTAGTTAAGGATATAGACCATAAAAGCTTCTGTCTCTTTATATGACACCATCAAGTCATGAAAAAAAATTGCTGTTAAATGCCAGGCCTGTGATTGGGAAGACCTTTGTCCCTGGAGTATTTGATTCAGAATGAACAAGATGATCTGGCATGTGTGAATGAAAACTGGATGAGCAAAGATGGCTGGGTCAATTTGATCCAATTATGGCCATTAAGTTTTTGAACGCAGCAATAGACAAAATAAGATGGAGTTTAGAATTTCACTCAGTTGGCTATCAGTTTCCAAGCAGTGTGTCTGTGCAGATATGTGAGCACTTGTTAGTCTCCTACATTAGAAGCAGCTCATGATTCCATGGCTTCCATGGAAACCATGGGCCTACCTCAATTAATACTGACCTTCCACACCTGGCAGGGCACTCTGTTTTTGCTGGCCAAGATAAAGATCATCTGTTGGTATGATTAGGAGCAGCTGGTGGTTTCCAAATCCATTCTGAGATTTAGTCCAGCTTTAGATAGTTGTCCTTTAAAGTTTAGACTAAAGCCAGAATGCATTCACCTTCCTACTGACACAGATGCCAACAGACACAATTCAATGATTCATGTTATGGATGTGTCATTATCTAATATGCCACTTATTTGTTGGAATTCCTAATCTATAAAATTGGTCCCCATTTATTTATTACAATATTTCTATCACAGAAGAAGGTAAAAGACACAAACAGATTAATAGACTGAGAATGATCTTCAAATTTTTATTCTCAGAGTTTACATCTGACAATCCTGTTGAAGCCCTGATCATTGTCTGGATCTGGGAGATGATCCACGTGGTAGAAACAACTGTGGTGGTGGTGACAATGAAGAAGTCTTTCTTTTCTTTTCTCCACCTGATATATATTCACTGGAGTTGCTTTTGGTGATGAACAATCCTGTTACCTAAATGCAAGGGTCCTGGGAGTGCAACCACAATTAATATTCAATGAGAGAATATTATTGGCTCAAATGAAAGCAGCGAGAGTGCTTGGGCAACTGAAATGGATTCTAGCCTGTTTATACCAGTTCTGAAATTAGTGCACAAGGTCCAAATTATTATTTTTTTATTAATCAGAAGGAAGTCACCATCCACCAAAGACATTTTCTCATGCACACATTCAATAACAATATAAAAAGTGGTAGCAGACAGCGAATTAAGAGAGTGCAGAGGGCAATACTAACCTGATTCCAAAATCGGAGCTCCAATGAGGGGGGACACTATGAAGTGGAAATAGCTCAACAAACTGTCTGAGGATCGTGCCAGGTCAACAAGCTGAGGAGTCAAGCGAGATGTGGACAAAAGGGTTTGTCTGACCTCAAACAAGACCAAATTAGTGGTGCCCAAGCAGGCATATTGTCATGCCCTGCATGGATTCAAGGATGAGGATGAGGATTCAGGGATGAGCTCAGACCAGCCACTGGGATGAACAACAAGCCTGTCACAAGTTTGTCAGATTCAGGGATGAGGATGAGGATTCAGGGATAAGCTCAGACCAGCCACTGGGATGAACAACAAGCCTGTCACAAGTTTGTCAGTACCTGTGCAACCAGGGAACACTACCAATGAAGACAAAGAAAAACCTGGCATGAGTTCTAAAACAGTGAGCCATCAACGGACACCTGGGCTGTAGGAACATGTGTGTGTGTGCCTCTGGAAACCAGAGGAAGTTTGTCAGAGGTTAACTGATGTCCCTGGTGAAAGCTCTGATGTTTATTGATGATGATTCCATATCTTTGTTGCCTAGAATTTCTGTTTGACTGTGAACCTACTTTTGACAAACCTACTTGCTGTGAGGCCTGCTTCTTCAGACTGTTATAGGACTACTCTGTGTGCCTCTCATTCTTGAATCTATTTTGCCTCTGAAACTCTGCCTGCAGTTTGTTGTGAGTTGGTTATCTCTGACTGAGTAATTGCTTAGCTGTCAGCTTGGGCAAATGTCTTGGGCACATATTTATATTGCAAAGGCTATCCCGGGATAGAATTTAGGATTAGAGTGGATTTTCCAGGAGAAAAGAATGAGAAGGAAGTTGGGAATGGTCCTGGGGGGAGGTACTCTTGGATTTCTACTAACCTGTAAACACAAGGTTTATCATCCAAAATCACACCCATCAGTATTGTGCAGATACTGCAGTATTGTGCAGAGTCCCTGCAGACAAAAAAATGCAAGGTGAGGTTGTTGTTTTTCATCAGTATAGACACACCCAAAGAACCAGCATGGTGTAGTGGTTTGAATGTTGGTCTATGACCCTGAAAAACAGTGTTTGAATCCTTGCTCAGCCAGGAAACCCACTGGGTGATCCTAGCCAAGTGACACTCTCTCAGCCTCTAAGGATAGCAAAGGCAAAAAACCCTGATGAAACTTGCCAAGAAAACCCCATGAGAGGGTTTTCCAAGTAGAAAATGACTTGAAGGCATACAACAGACATGCCCATGTCCATAGTATTTTAAAAAGCAGTAATCAAAATGTTTTAAATATACTGTTTAAAACAGTATAGTGGATGGATGGGTGTTTTTATTGTTTTATAAAAACATACCTGAAAGCAGACAAAATTATCAATAATCTTTCTACCAATGTTCATGCCCCCCCCCACCTTAAAAACTATTCCAGGGGCCCTGAAAATCATCTTGGGGATCCCTCTGAGCATTAATTTAAGAATATTGCCATCTTGTTCACAAAATTCAGTTTTCAAGAACAGGGCTGGGGGTAGGGTCTGACAGTGGTCTTGGATTCAAGGAAAAGGCCCTGTGGGTGGGGAGAGATCTCATGCAGCCCATAGGTTGCAAGCTTCTCACAGATTATTACCACAGAGCATCTCCTATTGTTACTTTTAAATGATGTGTTCTTTTTCTTGTTGGGATGGTTTTATACTCATTTTAATTGTTTGTAATTTGTTCTGATGGCCTTTCTTAGTGAGATGGCATAAATATAAGCAAGCACCAAACCCTGAACCCCAAATTGTGTATACCTAAATAAAATATGAATTTCAAGACTACTACATTTTCCCCCTTTCTTGTAAATAAACTGGAATAGTTCAGTCACTGAATGAGTCACTGCACATATTAAATCTGACATTCCCTCTTAGGTTATGTGGAGCTTCTTTGCCAGATTGAAAAGTCTTCCACAATATCCCAGAAAGCACTCCTGTGAAACCCATCTAGATGCTTGTTTACCAACAAAAGGATGCATAAAATAGAAATAATCTCAGATATAACTCTCAGCGTTGCTCTTCAGCAATTTTATTCTCCTTTCTTACTGCATGTCATTCCAAACCAAGGTCTGTCAAACCCTACTGTCAAACAAAAAAGCCAAGGAGATTTATTCAAGAAGATGACCTTCGAGGTAGGTCCTCAGAACCTTAAATATTAAGGCTGATGTTGTCTGATGAAATTTGTTAGCTGCTATGAGGGGAGGGGGCAAAATCTGAGCATAAATGAAATAAACAGAATCAGCACCTTGCATTGGGCATGGAAGCAAACTTGTAGCCACTGTAGTTCAAAAACCACTCTGTTATGGGTGTTTCTGTAAGAGTACTTCAAGCCAGAGAGAAGCATACTGAAGAAATAAATCTTCAGGGTTCTTTTTTGTAGGCAGCACCAAGTAGAAGAAGATGCTGCAGGGGTAGGCAACCTTTCTCCTTTAAGGGCCGAGGGACTTCAGCTCCCAGAAGCCTCAGCCATGTTGGCCAATAGTCCCATGTTGGCCAATAGCTCCTGGGATTCTGGGAGCTGAAGTCCCTCGGCCCTTAAAGGGGAAAGGTTGCCTACCCCTGTGCTATAGTAATCCAATTGATATGTAACTGAACTATGCATGACCAGTGGCATCACTAGGGTAGTGTCACGCAGTGTGCTAACTCATGGTGTCATCCCCCACAATTGACTACTTTCCCTACCACACCATACAGAATTCTTAGAAATGTTTTTTGTACTAATGTTACTCATAAATCATAATTCCCATATATCACTGAATGTTAGGTAATAGTTGTGACATAAGTAACTAGCAAAATTAAAATTATAGTTTAAATTACAATATCATATGCACAGCCTAAGTGTATTTACATGTTAAGGAAAAAGCAACATGGGATATACAGTAATAGAAATAAAAATATGTATGTGAATGTCAAAGTGACTAAGCAGGAGCAATCAGGAAGATACACAGGTGAAAAAGATAATATAATTAAGAATCCTTGAGAGCCAAGGACAAAGTTATAGAAGGTATATTGAGAACACCTGTGATAGATTGCAAACACCTGAGACTCATTAAGTGGTCAAGGTAAAGTGATGAAACACTTGGGTTGGTCTTAGGTATGGGATGATCTATGTGGACCAATCAAGATGTATGTACACACCCACTGGGTGGAAACTGACTGGTGGGTGGTGTCTAACAATGGCTATAAATTGCAATGTTTGCTAATGTACATTGTGGAGTAGTTTGGTGTATTGTGGAGTAGTTTGGAGTAGTGTTGGAGATATTGTGGAGTAGTAGAGATTGTGATTTGTAGGGCATATAGTATTTATGTATATAGTAGAATAACGTAGATCTTTTATATAAGACTACTGAGTTGTCTGGTGTCTTGAGGGAAGATACAAGAGCCAGAGGAATCCTGGAGAAGTTTGAAGACATCTCAGGAAGAAGAGTGAGGAGGCTTGGAGAGTTTGTCAGGGTCTTCAGCCTATTCTCTGAAACTCTGCTGCTTGGGAAAGAAGCATCAACCACTGATCAAAGCTGGTCAGCTCTGCTGCATAACAAGGTGGTGAGTTAGAGCCAGAGGTGAAGAGCTACAACTCCCATCATCCCTGACAAGGGTTATGGGCCCAGTCACTAGACCCAGTCACTAGAGCCAGATACTAGAGCAACCAGCATCCACAGAAGCTGAAAGGTCCGGAGAGTGGAAGAAAGTTTTGTGGAGCCTTGTGAGTAAATCATTTTGTGTTTTGTCTGCTGTGCATACTCAGAAGGACTGTGTCAAATTGAGTCACTGCACAAATTAAGATGGAGATACTAAAGTTTAGTAAATTAAATAGAAACAACTACTCTACCTGGAAAATATATGCCCAATCTCTACTCATAAAGGAGTCTCTGTGGTCGACAGTTGAAACAGGGCTGGCAGCTGATGCTAATGCAGCCACTCGAGAAAGAGACGCTAAAGCAAAAGCATGTCTTTATCTCATGCTAGAAGAAGACTTGATTAATGATGTAAGAGATAAAGTGTCCGCCAAGGATGTGTGGGAGACCTTGCAGAGATTACACACACCTTCAACTGCGTTTGCAAAAATGCTTTGGTCTAAAAGAATTTACAGACAAAAGATGACTAAAGGACAGTGTGTGATAGAACACTTAAAAACAATGCAAGATTTATTTGTGCAAGCTGAACTGAGAGGAGTGGAAATTAGCAAAGAGCAGCAGTGTTATATTTTGCTGGAATTGCTAGATCCTTCTTGGGACAACATTACAAATAGCTTGCAAAATTTGCCAGAAGCTGAGCTGAACAGAGACTTAATTGTTGCCAGAATATTGGAAGAGAACTTGAGAAGAAAGTCTGAGCAGGGTGACTCAGCAAGTTTAAGGACTGTGCCAAAACAACAAACAATGCCTGATCTACGAAAGCAGGAAGAAGCAGCTTCTACAAGGGAGCAACGGAGGTGTTTTTATTGTAAAAAGATTGGTCATCTACAGAGACATTGTAAACAATTTGCTGCTGAGAGAAGCAAGCAAGGAGAGAGCAGATGGCAGCCACGGCAGTATCAAAAACAGTCCAAACCTCCATTTTTGAAGGACAGTGGTAACAAAAAGGGGTTTGCAACCATGATTAAGGAAAAACAAAATGCTAATTGTAAATGGTTGATTGACTCAGGAGCATCATCTTCAATGTGTAACAATATTAATTTGATAAGTAATAGAAAATCAGCTAATGTAAATGCTGTAGTTTTAGCTGATGGGAAAGAGCTCAGTACTGTAAATCAAATGGGTACAGTTTTCATTCCAGGGCTAAAGGAAAACTTTAATGATGTGTTACATGTAAAGGAGTTAGAAAATAATTTGTTATCAGTGAGCAGATTAACAGACAGAGACTACACAGTCATTTTTGAAAAGAACATGTGTAAGATAAAACTGAATGGGGAATTGCAAGGCATAGGCTTGAAAAAGGATAAACTTTATTTTTTGGAGGACAATATTGATAGCTACAGTGTTGAAAATGCTAATAACATAGACAATAGTCCAATTCACAAAGACTGTATACATGAACTCCATAGAAAATTTGGCCATGCTAGTTTCAAATGTTTAAAGAAGTTAATCAGTATGTGTCCAGATTTAAAAGTTGCTGAATGCAAAAATCACTTAGATTGTACTGTATGCAATCAGGTAAAGGTCAGAGCTTTTCCAGTAGCCAAGAAAACCAAAAGAATTGCCCAAAGACCATTTCAGTTTGTACATGCAGACGTGGCCCAAGCTAATTGTTTATCTTTAGGGGGAAGCAAATATTTCCTAGTAATTGTTGATAGGTTTACAAGGTTTGCATTTGTAAGAATATTGAAAAACAAATCTGACGCTGGGCAAAGTTTAAAAGCATGGGTAAGAATGGTGGAAAGACAATTTGATATTAGAGTAGGCACCATTGTTACTGACCGAGGAGGAGAATTTCTAAGTAATCAATTGTTCAATTGGTTTCAAAAGGTAGGAATAAGGCATGAAACTACTAATCCCGCTTGTCCTAATGAAGATGGTTTAGCGGAGAAAAGAATACAAGATATAAAAAGGATAACTGCTTGTTTGATGGCAGATGCAGAGGTAAAAGATAGTTTCTGGGCAGAAGCAACTTTGACAGCAGTACATATTAGTAACAGACTGTATCATTCAGAAATTGAAGACATTCCCTACAGGGTATTGTATGGGAGAGTGCCAAATTACAAGTATTTGAGGGTCTTTGGACAGTTTGCTTATGTTTACATTCCGGCTTGTTTCAGGAAGAAAGGAGAACCCAAAAGTAGAAGGCTTAGGTTTTTAGGTTATTCTGGAAATAGCTACAAGTTTCATTTAGGTGGAAAAGAAGTGCAGTATTCTAGGTCTGCTAATTTCGAGAGACATGCCGGTTGGGACAAACTGCATGCAAATAAAGAAGTTTTCTTGAGGTTAGGAAATTCAAATGAGCCAGAAACACAAACTGAACCAACTTCAGGAAACGGAGGGGTTTCAGTTAAGCCAGAAGCATCCACTAGCAGCAGTGATAGTTCTTCTGATAATGAGACACAATCTAGACCTATTACTACTAGAATGACTGAGGACAAGAGATTTAGCCATAGAACTATAACTCCCAGTACAGAAAGTGAGGATGAAAGAGGCAGATCAGCAGAGTTTATTCCCAGACGTAGTCACAGAGTTAGAAAGCCTCCAGATAGGTTTGTTGTGACAAATGCAAGAGCTTGTTTAGCAGTGGAAGAGCCTGAAAGTTTTGAAGAGTTGGAAAGTTTGTCTAGAGAAGAACAGGAAAGATGGATTGATGCAATGGATGATGAGTTTGGTTGTCTGGTAAATAAAGATGTTTTTGAAGTTGTTGACAGACCCAAGGACAAGAAAGTAATTGGTTGTAAGTGGGTGTACAAAAAGAAAGAAATGCCAGATGGAAGTATTAAGTATAAAGCTAGGTTAGTAGCTAAGGGTTTTGCACAACAGCAGTATGAGAACTATGATAAGACATATTCTCCAACTGCAAAGCCAGAAAGTCTGAGAATGGTTCTAGCTGTAGCAGCAAAAAGAAATTTAGTTGTAGAACATTTTGACTTTGAAACAGCCTACTAGATGAAGAGATCTTTATGGAGCAGCCACAAGGTTTTGAAGAAATTGGTAGTCAGAAAGTTTATAAATTAAAGAAAGCATTGTATGGATTAAAACAAAGTGCCAGAGCATGGAATATGTGCATTAATGAAGAGTTAGCTAAACTAGGATACAAAAGGAGCATTGCAGATGCTTGTGTCTATACAAAAGGAGACATAGTGTTAGTAATTTATGTAGACGATTTATGCGTGGCAGCAAAGTCAAAACAGGAAATTGAATCAGTAAAAAGAGAATTGTCTGAAAAGTTTGTCTTAAAAGATCTAGGTTTATTGAAGTCTTATTTAGGTATTGGTGTTGAATGGACAGAAGAAGGACATTGTTTGTTAAGCCAGAGAAAGAAAATTGAAAATTTGATTGAAAAGTGTGGATTACAAAATGCTAAAATAGTAAGAACTCCAATGACAATTGGTTTTGTATCTGAAAAAACATCTAGAGATTTTGAAGACAAGACTTTATTCAGGAGCATAATAGGATCTTTACAATTCATATCTTGCCACACCAGACCAGACATTTCGTATGCTGTAAATGTATTGTCCAGAAGAGTTAATGATCCAAAAATTGAAGACTGGACAGCAGTAAAACACTTGAGATATTTGAAAGGAACTTTAGATAAGAAATTGATAATTAGAAACAGTCATTCAGATTTAGATTGCTATGTAGACAGTTCTTTTGCATCAGAATTAGGAGACAAGAAGTCAGTTACAGGAATAATAATCAAGTACAGTGAAAGTCCAATAGTCTGGAGAAGTAGGAAACAAACAAATGTAGCGATAAGTACGACGGAAGCAGAATTCGCAGCTTTAAATGAGATAGTAAATGAGGTACAGTGGGTTGAGCAATTGTTGAATGATTTAAATGAAAGTTACAAGATACCAGTAGAAATTCTGGAAGATTCACAGTCATGCATAGCAATGGCTGAAACTGAAAGTTTGAAGAACAAAACAAAATATGTTGGAGTAAGATATCAAAATGTGCGAGACATGGTTCAGAAGGGTAAAATAGAATTGAGATATATAGAAACACAACACAACATAGCAGATTTGTTCACAAAAGCATTGACGGCGGAAAAACATGAAAGACTGACACAAATGGTTGGAATGACATTGTAAGACACATACAATATTTTATTTCGGAGGGGATTGTTAAGGAAAAAGCAACATGGGATATACAGTAATAGAAATAAAAATATGTATGTGAATGTCAAAGTGACTAAGCAGGAGCAATCAGGAAGATACACAGGTGAAAAAGATAATATAATTAAGAAGCCTTGAGAGCCAAGGACAAAGTTATAGAAGGTATATTGAGAACACCTGTGATAGATTGCAAACACCTGAGACTCATTAAGTGGTCAAGGTAAAGTGATGAAACACTTGGGTTGGTCTTAGGTATGGGATGATCTATGTGGACCAATCAAGATGTATGTACACACCCACTGGGTGGAAACTGACTGGTGGGTGGTGTCTAACAATGGCTATAAATTGCAATGTTTGCTAATGTACATTGTGGAGTAGTGTGGTGTATTGTGGAGTAGTGTTGGAGATATTGTGGAGTAGTAGAGATTGTGATTTGTAGGGCATATAGTATTTATGTATATAGTAGAATAAAGTAGATCTTTTATATAAGACTACTGAGTTGTCTGGTGTCTTGAGGGAAGATACAAGAGCCAGAGGAATCCTGGAGAAGTTTGAAGACATCTCAGGAAGAAGAGTGAGGAGGCTTGGAGAGTTTGTCAGGGTCTTCAGCCTATTCTCTGAAACTCTGCTGCTTGGGAAAGAAGCATCAACCACTGATCAAAGCTGTTCAGCTCTGCTGCATAACAAGGTGGTGAGTTAGAGCCAGAGGTGAAGAGCTACAACTCCCATCATCCCTGACATTACATGCACATTGCTTCATGTGGTTAAAGTGAAATTTTGGTAAGATGTGCTGTTTTTAAAGAAAATTTTAAAAGAATTTTAAAATTATTTTTATTTTTTTAAATTAGAAATTAAAATATTTTTAAAAAGTTAAAATTTAAAATTTATTTTAAAAAAAAACTTGGGGCTTCTCCTTTCTCTTTCCACTAGCCTCACTCCACTCACAGCATCTCTTCAGCATTTGAAAGGTACAAAGGTGAATGCCGTAGCACATTTCTACCAAAAGGCAGATATTTGAGGAACAGTTGTTTCATTCCCCCTTAGGGTGTAAGGTGCTGCATGCCACACACCCTGTGCACACCCCTTCACCCCCTGTACATGACTATGGGCAGTCCAATTTGCCCAAGAATTAATGTAACTAGAGTGCAAGCAAAGCAACTGAAAAATATTTATCATTACCCTCATCAACATTTGGAAGTAGTGACAGATCACAATGCACTGTCAAACTATGTAGCAAGTTCTTCAAGGATATCACAAACCTGTCCATAACAGACTGAACTGTGCAAGTATAGGATCAGTGGAAAGAAAATAGAAGAGCAGTCTTGTCTCAATTTTAAAAAAAACTATTATCTACATATACCGAGTCCATCACTGGATCGCAGCACCAATTCAAAGTTTCCCATGGTCCTCCAGCATACAAAAGTAAGAAATGGACTGGCATATCATCAACCTACTGCTGACATTCCAGGCCATTTCTCCAGACAACTCCACAAGTACTTTCATGTGCATGGCTAAACATCATGGAGAGAAAAGATAGGACCATGTGACAATCCATGGCCCCTAACAGCATTTTCTGAAAACTATTTGACAAGGAATGACCACAGCCCACAAGACATGGCACTTCTCAAGAGGTGGTTCAGTAGGATTCAGTGGACTAGGTACCAGCCAGTAGCATTTCATAGACTGAGCAGTGTGGATGCCTTACCTTGAGATGGTAAGATGACACTCACTCCCAAATAGTCTACAGGCTGTTCATAGCAAATTGTTCTCATATATCTGAAACTGGATTGCGAATTTGTTTTTCCTCTGCCATGACTTCCTGTGTGGTTGGTAACTGCATGCTTCAAGAATCTTTGCCAGTCTTGCAATCAACAGCAGAGAACACTGTCCTGTCCCCAAGGCTTTCTTTCCCAAATCAAAATTCATATCCTTTGAATCAGTGGACCTAACAGCTCCTGTCAAATTTGGTATAAAAATAAAACATGCTTTTGAAAGGACTAAAAAGACTGAGAAATAAAATAAAATAGGGTGTTTTGAGCTAATGAGTATAATAACACTTATTTGTGAAGCTAGAGATAATGGCTGAAATGACTACATATATTTATACATAATTTATGTTCCTATATTGTTATGTGAATAAGTTTCCTGCAGGAGCAGCTGTTTGAACTGAATTCTTGATCTTATTTCATTTGAAATGAAAAAGCTAGATCTCTTTGAACCAGCCATCTTGAAAGGAATTTCAAATAATCTTTTTGGCACTGAATCTGCAGCATTTATTTAAACTTCAGAACTGACTACATTAGGAATTGTTTCATTTTACACAATTACCTAGATGGAAGAATACTTTTTAAGAACTGAGGTTGCCCATTCAATTTGCACCAAAGTAAACAACACAGAAAATGGAGTCATCTCTGCCAGATGCAGCTTTTGATGACAGAGAGAGATGAATATTTCAAACAACCTGTCACTGTTAGTAATATTTTTAGCAGCCAAGATTATGGTCCAAGAAGTACAAGCTAATACTTTCAAACTTTTCCTACAGGTTCAGTAAAAAATATAGAACAATTTTCTATTGCAATAGAATTGCTAAAACTAAAAGTATTCTTGAAATTAAAGTTTACAGATCCATATCCATAAAGTGTGACTAGGAAAAGAACAAAGTATGTGTTGGTTTGTGTTCTTTCATGTCTTCCCTCTCTTTTGGCTACAGTGACATCCCTAAGGTTGGTGTCACCCAGTGCAGTAATTCATAGTGTCACCACCACCACTCATTGACCTCCTCCCATTTCACACCATACAGAATCCTTAGCAGCGCTTTTTTGCAATAATGTTACTCATAAATCATAATTCCCATATAGCACTGAGTGTAATAGTCATGGCAAACTAGCAAAATTTAAAATTGTACTTTTAAATCACAACATCATATGCACAACCTAAATGTATTTACATTTGCATAATGAATATTTGGTTAAAATGTGATTTTTTTAAAAAAAAAATCAAAAGAATTAAAAATTTCAAAAAAAATTAAAATTAAATTTTTTGAAATTTGAATTTCCAAAATTCTAGGCCCTCTCCTTTCTCATCCCACTGAGCTTCATCCCACTCCCATCATCTTTTAAAACATTTTAAAGAGAAGCAGATGAATGCCACAGCTCATTTCTGCCAAAAAGTAGATGTTTGAGGAGCACACAGACACACCGCATTCCCCTAGTGATGCCACTGTTTGGCTATGAGCATCATTGCTTATTTAGTAATACTGCTATCAGCCATGTAAAAGAGGGAGGTATCAGCAGAACTGATAAAACGCTAAGGCATTTCCCACTAAACTTTTCAATGGAATATACCTTAACAAAGGCAGAGGGAAAGCCTCCCAAAGTATTCAGTGATGACTGAGTATAGTCAGTAGCTCAGAAAGATGGCTGACTATGTTGGGGAGAAGTGTGGAAAATGGAAGAGTAACATTGGAAGTAACCTTGGAAGTCAGCTATTCTATCTGGTAGGCGGATGTCCGACCACTGCTTAAATGCTCTCCTATGAAAGAGAATAGGTTGTCAAGCAGGCCATATCATTAGGAATTGTTCCCAAATATTTAGCCAAAATCTGTTCCCTACCGTCAGTGAATCCATCAGTGGATACTACTAGTGCCCTTTGGAGCAACAGAGCACAGTAGCAGTTGAGCCTACTTTTCTAATGTCTGAATTGCAGCTGTTCAGATGTTTGAAGACCACTGTCATCTCTTCACTCAATTTTTCAATGTCCTTCATAAAATGTGATGTACAGGACATAATATTCCAAATCAGGACTAACTAGGACAGAGAACTACTACTGTTAATGCAGCTTAGCACATCACACAGGTGGTACATAGTCAACTAGCTGTGGATCCACATAATAGTACCAGCAGCTAAATCACATTGTATTATTTTGTCAACAGTAAAGGTTGGAATATCCTGTCAATGCTTTCTTGAAATTACAATATACTATTTTCACACATTGACATGATCTATCAGACTGGAATTTTGTTTAAAAGTGAGACCATTCCCCCTTAGAATGGCATTTGCTTGTAGCAACATATAAATATACAATGTTACTGCCCAACCTAAAGCTGGTAAAAAAAGAGAGAAAGCTTGAGTATGGCATAATCAGTCACAATCTGCATTCACCAAGGAAAGGGTGAAGGTATTCAACAGGAGAGTGAAGATTTTGCTCAATATCATGTAAATAAATCTAAAAAGTTTAATTATCACACTAGCAGTTGAGCCTACTGTTGCTCTCACTGAGAAATATAACAGCCTAATATATAGCTGTTATAACATGAATATCTATAATTTATATTACTAATAATTTCAGTTAGAATTGTTCTGGCCAATAAAAGCAACTTAGAGCTACAAATGACAATTGACTCACTGCAAAGGACAAAGTAATGGCCTTTCAAGGAAACAATCTCTGAATGAATTGCTCTTTGGATAATGAAGCTGGATGAATAAAGAGGATGAAACACTGTAATTATGACAAAACATTAAGGTAAATTGAAGAAAATAAATTTCTATCTGATTCATAAATACCCTGCCCCCCAAAAAACACTACCAGACATACAATTTTAAAAAAAATCCTCCACTTTATTGCTCCCAAACTATTATGTATCGCTAATGCACCATCTTTGCTAGGCTTCAGCAATGAAAATTATTCTGCTAAACAAAGTGCAATTATATCTAATGAAAAGTGTTCGGTATATATATATATATATTGTTTTCTGGCAAATTAATTATAGCACAGAACATCTCTCTTTAAATAGCTGCCTTAAATCTCCCTTTACAAGTTCTCACAACTAGAGATACGAAATGTTCCATAATTATATTGTCCTCATCGATTCCTTATTTTCACCCTCTCTTTTTCTCCATCATAACTGAGAGGCAAATGAAAAGCAAAATTAAATACATATTTGTGCTGAACATGCATAAAATTAAAGAGCATAAAAAGTAACTGCTGTGGAGAAGTGGGCAGAGAGAAACCAGAATCACAGCATATGGGGAGAAGAAATTTAAAGCCTTTTCTGTTCTGGTATGGCAAGAGTTTTCATGATAAAAAATGTCCATTGGGAGAAAAGATTCCTTTACTGCCAGTGGAAAATTTCCTCTTTATGAAAAAGAAAAAGAAAAGAAAAAAGCTTTGGAGACATGACATGACATATGAAACCTAGCCTGCATCTGCACTGCAGAATTAATGCAGGTTGACACCACCTTAACTGTCATGACTCAATTCTATGCAGTTCTGCGACTGTAGTTTTGTGAGCTATTTAGCCTTCTTTATCAGAGAGCTCTGGTGACAGCAAACTAAAAATCCCAGGATTCCATAGGATGGACCCATGATAGAAATTACAGGGAGTCCCAACAAGGCACCCACAAATTGTATTCAATGGGGAAGTTAATTTAGCCCAATTTGGATCAGCGTCAGGCCTATGGTAACTATACCTGGGATCTCACCTATGTATAACAGGTCCAAGAATTAGAACTCTCAATATGCAAAGTACAACTACGTTTTATTGATTAACAGCAATGGGGGAAATGCTCATTCACTCAACAGCATTCTCACCCACTCACCCACCCACACAAGAACTAATGAAATTAAGGGTAGTAGCATATAGCAAGGTTGAGATAAGGCAATACTTCGACCAGTCCAGAAGCAGAATTTCAATCAGGGGATGATGGAAGTGACAGTGTCCCAACAAGGTTGCCTGAAACATTGGAGGGTGGTGAAGACAATTACAATCATTGCAGCCAAATGGTGAGAACAAGGTGCTTATATGTATACAATCACAACATGTGTAGTCATGACTTTGTGGTCCATGACTTCAAAAAAAATGTAATCCAAAAAGGAAACCTTGATTTTTGCCATGTTATACATGGGGACTAAAGTTTACTATGCCATTGTATATAATGGGACTTGGGCATGCACAGCTTCTGATATCCACGGGAGGGGGGGGTCCTGGAACCAAACTTCAGCAGATATCAAGGGCCCGCTGTACATGTTCACTCTTGCATCATATCCTGGATAATTGTCATGCCATGGTTGGTCTATGACACTAAAATTACTTCATAATTACAGCAATTAGCAGCACATTTTGTTGCTGTTATGTGCATTCAGGCACTGGATTTTTCTTGGAGAAATTTATTCAGAGGAAGTTTTACATTGCCACCCTCTTAGGCTAAAAGAGTCTGACTTGCCCATGGTCACTCAAGGGGCTTCTAAAGATGAGCAGGGATTTGAATCCTGGTCTCAGAGTCCTAGTCCAACCATTAATCCAGTACACCACACTGGATCATTAGAAGAATAAAATATATATATACACTTATGTTAATTTTACTCATTTACATGAGGCTTGCACAGACATTTTATTGCCCTTTTGCACAAATAAATAGCTCTTTTTACTATCATATTTTATGTGTATTTTACTAGGATGTGTTCCATTTTCAAATGATTCATTATGCATCTAAACTTCCCCAGGTACCTTTCCTATACAATTTTTGTTTTAAAAACAATCATTTTCATGCATCTTCCATCTGCCCCCTATTTCTGTAATATTAAAGCAATCATTTTAGACAAAATGTTCATGTTAAATAAGCCAATTTAAAACAAAGTAGACATATGTCCTTTACACATTGCACATTACCACAATAATAGTAAATTCCTACTCTGTAGTCTTATTTCTGTAATGGCACATTGACAGTGAAGATTATCACACGGGTAAGAAACACTAGAGAAGTGCATTATACCATCATTATTGCATGATCAGGGAAAATTTTTCACACAATGTCATCCACCAACTGTTCTTGTCATGTTTTTGTAATGGAATCGTCATACTAGTGGAATATCTCATTAATGATAAAAACTGTCAATGGCTTTAAGTGAAGTTTTGTGGTGGTGGTCATCATCAGCATTATCATTACTGGCATCACTGACACTAAACTTCAGGTTGAAATGCCTTTAGAACATGTGTTCCTACAATTTGGAAACTTTGCTTATATATCCATACATATTGGCAAATTCTTCATTCCCTTCTAGAATATATTTGCTGGCCTCAAATATCACGAGATCAAAAGGAACACATTGGAATAAACATCAACTACAACATTCTCTTGATTTGCTCAGAGATAGTTGATCTTCTTAGGGACTTCAGAATGTTATTCTGCATCAGTACCATTATATTGTTTAATTTTGATCTGTTCTTGTTTCTCGCCTCAATCCATGGGTAGAGATGGGTAAGAAATAAATATTGGCTTGGAATTCACAATCATAGTTACAAATGTGAAGCCTAGGCTGCATCTGCACTGCAGAAATAATCCAGTTTGACACCACTTTAAATGCCATGGCTCAGTGCTATGGAATTCTGGGAACTGTAGTTTTGTGAGACATTTAGCCTTCTCTGTCAAATTTTTTGCCTCCCACTGTTGAGCCCTTGCATCATTTGCCTTGTTCCCTCTATGATACTTTGACTATTATCTCCAGCCTTCCAAGATACCTTCCAAGATACTGTCTCCCTCCCCCCCGTGACTCAGTTTAAAGCCCTCCTGATCAAATGTTTGAGACTATTGGCAAAATGTTTCTGCCAACTGGTGTGAGATGCAGCCCATCTCTTGCTAGAAGTCCACCCTCATGAAACCACAGCCCATGATCCAAGAATCCAAATCGTTCTTGGTGGTACCATCTATGAAGCCAGTTATTCACATCTTCTATTTTCCTCTCCCTTCCTGGACCATGCCCTTCAACTGGGAGAAGAGATGAGATAACAACCTGTGCATCCAGCTCTTTCAGCTTCCTATCCAAAGTCTTATAGTCCCTTCTGATATTCTGAAGGCTATGCCTTGCAATATCATTGGTTCCCACATGAACCAAGAGGAAGGGGTAATGGTCAGTAGGCTTGACAAATCTTGTCAGCCTTGCTGTCACGTCACAGATTTTAGTGTCAGTGATGCCAGTTTAGTGTCAGTGATGCCAGTAATGACAATGCTGATGATGACCACCACCACAAAACTTCACTTAAAGCCATTGACAGTTTTTATCATTAATGAGATATTCCACTAGTATGACGATTCCATTACAAAAACATGACAAGAACAGTTGGTGGATGACATTGTGTGAAAAATTTTGCCAATAGTCTCAAACATTTGATCAGGAGGGCTTTAAACTGAGTCATGTTGGGGAGGGAGACAGTATCTTGGAAGGTCTCTTGGAAGGAAGCAGTACATCATGGGCTGGAGATAATAGTCAAAGTGTTATAGAGGGAACAAGGCAAATGATGCAAGGGTCCAACAGTAGGAGGAAAAAAACCTCACACAGGCAGTATGTGGGGAGGACCCATGCTCTTAGATGTCTCTACACTAATGCACAGAGCATGGGAAATAAACAAGATGAACTTCAATTCCTAGCACAACAAAGCAAATACAATATAATAGGCATCACTGAAACCTGGTGGGATGAGTCTCACGATTGGAATGTAGGAATAGAAGGCTATAACCTTTTTAAAAGAAATAGGCCAAACAGGAAAGGAGGAGGAATAGCATTATATGTCAGGGATGTTTACACTTGTGAAGAGATCCAGGACTTAAATCCTGGAAATCAGGTGCAGAACATCTGGATAAAAATTAAAGGGGAAGGAAACAACAGGGATGTTATTGTGGGCGTCTACTACAGACCCCCTCAGACTGAGGAATTGAATGACGCCTTTCTAGAACAGATGACCAAACACTCAGAAAGGAGAGATGTAGCAGTGATGGGTGACTTCAACTATCCTGATATTTGCTGGAAATCAAACTCAGCCAATACTTCAAGGTCTAGCAAATTCCTCACTTGCCTGGAAGACAATTTCTTTGTCCAAAACGTGTGAGAGGCAACAAGGAGATCAGCTATTTTAGATCTGATCCTAACCAACAGGGATGACTTGGTAAATGGAGTGAAAGTGGTGGGATCCTTAGGTGGGAGTGATCATGTTCTCCTGGAGTTTCTTATAGAGTGGAAAGGATAAGCTAGGCATAGTCAGACACTCATTCTAGACTTTAGGAGAGCTGATTTCAATAAACTTAGGAAAACACTGAGAGTGATCCTGTGGTCAGGAATACTAAAGGAGAAGGGAGTTCAGGATGGATGGGAGTTTCTCAGAAGGGAGATACTGAAGGCACAATCTCAAACTGTTCCAACGAGAAGGGAAAATGGAAGGTGTCTCAAGAAACTGGGTTGGATGAGAAAAGAACTTTCAACTGAACTAAGGGCCTTTGCAGACTGCCAGAAATAGTGCACATTAAACTGAGGCACTGCCCTGGCTCAGTGCTAGGGAGTCATGGGAATTGTATTTTTTTCTGTGACATTGAGCCTTCTCTGTCAGAGAGCTCTGGTGCCACAATAAATTACAGTTCCCATGACTCCCTAGCACTGAGCCAGGGCAGTGCCTCAATTTAATGTGCACTATTTCTGGCAGTCTGCAAAGGCCCTAAGTTTTAAACGGGAGATGTATAAGAAATAGAAAAGGGGCAAAATCACTAAAGAGGAATTCAAATAGCTAGCACATGTAGGGGTAGAGTCAGGAAAGCCAAAGCCCAGAATAAGCTCAGGCTTGCTAGAGGGGTTAACAACAACAAAAGGGGGGGTTGGGGGTATGTCCATAACAGAAGAAAGAAGAAGGAAATGGTAGGGCTATTGTGCAGAGAAGATGGAGAAATTCTAACAGGGGACAGAGAAAAGGCAAAACTACTCAACACCTTCTTTGCCTCAATCTTCTCACAAAAGGAAAAGGGTGTTCAGCCTGAAGAAAATGGAACAGAGGACACAATAGGGGAAATGCAGCACAGAATAAGTAAAGAGGAGGTACAGGAATACCTAGTTAGCCTAAATGAATTTAAGTCTCCAGGGTCAGATGAACTACATCCAAGGATATTAAAAGAACTGGCAAATGTAATCTCAGAGCCACTGGCAATAATCTTTGAGAACTCCTGGAGAACAGGAGAAGTCCCAGCAGACTGGAGGAGGGCAAACATTGTCCCCATCTTAAATAAGGGGGAAAAAGAGGATCCCAAAAACTATCGCCTAGTTAGTCTGACATCAGTACCAGGAAAGATTCTAGAACAATTCATTAAACAGAGAGTCTGTGAACTTTTAGAAGGGAATGCCATAATCACAAAAAGTCAACACGGGTTTCAGAGAAACAGGTCAGACTAATCGATCTCTTTTTTTTTTCTTTTTTTGATAAAATTACCAGCTTGCTAGATGAAGGGAATGTGGTAGACATAGCATATCTTGATTTCAGTAAGGCTTTTGACAAGGTCCCCCATGATATTCTTGCAAACAAGATAATAAAATGTGGGCTAGACAATACAACTGTTAGGTGGATTAGTAATTGGTTGACTGACCAAACCCAAAGAGATTGGGTTTGAAATTTGTTTGGATGATGTTAGGTGTTTAAAAACTGGGCATTTGTTATCACCATCACTAACTGATATCATTTGATTGGGAAAGTTTTTGTTGTGCTCAAGAAGTCCTCTTTCTAGCCTAACAACAAAGTCACATGATGTATCCTCTGCATTTCTAATATTTATTCTCCTGAGTCAGCATTGTTTGTATTCTGTGCCTTCAGGCTGTTTCTGACTTATGATCTAAGGACCTTATTGCTTGCCTTTTTATTTTTATTTTTATTTGCTGCCAAATTTGCCGTCTGAATAGAGCCTGGGTCCATCTCCACTTCTGGGAGCACTCTTAACAGTTCTTTTTGGATCCAGGAGTTTTCTGGCTTAAGAAAATGGCCATGAGGAGTGGCTCTGGAAGCAGGGATGGTCCCAGGCTGTATTTGTGCAGCAAATTCAGTGGCAAAAAAGTCTGATAAGATCAGGATGCCTCCCGAATTAAGATTAAGCCACATAGAGGTAAACAAATTTAAAAAGCCAAGCAATAAGCTCCTAAGGTAAACTTATTATTGGGTTTTCTTGACAAGATGTATTCTGAGGAGGCTTGCCATAGTGTTCCTCTGAGGCTGAGAGAATGGGACTTGCCAATTCCTTTCCATGGCTGACTAGGAATTCAACCCTGGTTTCCCAGAGTCCTGGTCCAACATTGAAACCACTACACCACACTGGCTGACCAGGAAGTCTTCCTGTTTTACTGACTGTAACAGAGACAGAGACACCCATCCTAATAAAATCCAACAACCTTATTCACTAAAGCATATTTTTAACTAAGGGGTTTATTCAATCTGGTTAGTTAGGTTAAAAAAACACTTTTAAAACCCTACTGAATTAACAATGTAATCAGTTAATCAACTAGTTAATTCCAAAGTCTGATTCTGAATTGCTCTGAATGTTCACTGCATATAGTACTCTCACTGAAAACTCTTAATTAGTATAGTGGGTAATTCTTAATTAATCTAGAAGCTGGACATACAAACCAAGGTGACTCTGCTGTTTGCTTTCATTATTGCTTGTTTATTGTGTCTACATAAGATATCACCCTGGTTACAGATTGCTTTAAAACTCATAAGTTGCAACCAGGAGTCATAAGTGTGAGTCTTCATTCTTTCTTGCTTTCTTTTTAATTATGAGATCTTTAACCTTCTGCCAAATGAAACTTATGTCTAGCATTGCAGCCCTGGAAATATAAGAATGCTCTCTTATTGCAAGATATAGGGGCAAAGGCTCTAATGACAAAAACTGGGAAATTGAATCTGCGTGTGTGAGATGTGTGTGTGTGTTATAATATTTCATCAAGCAATAACTCATGTACTTTTTTAAAATGTATTTTAAAATTATGTACAGTTAATGCACTTACTGGAAAGGCCTTCTTAAGGCAGAAACGGACTCATCTCATAATCAGAGTACACAAGATGCTAGCTTTGAGTGACCCACATATTTCAAACTGTACTCAGCCACTGCCCTGTATGTCCCAGCATGGGAGTAGGCCACATATTGTTCACAGAGAAAATAGAGGGAGATTCCTTTCATTCCTCCCATTTAACAGTACGGCTTACAGACAACTTATGAGACTATGTATTCCTGAATAAAATGTCTAACATTATAATAAGTCATGCACAAGATGGAGAATAGTTTTAGAACTGTAATCTTCACTTTGCACTTCACATAGTACACCATTTACACCTGTCAGTTAAGTCTTCACAATACAATTCAAGGCCTTGCCATTGATTAGGGTTTGGGAGGAGATAAACAAAAATGTTTCATCTTTGTTTAGACAGCTTTGCTGACTAAAATCATGGAAGGGGATGAAAAGTTAAACCAGTTCAGTATTCAGGTGACATCCTGAGCAGAACCTCCATGGAGCACTGGTTTAGACTCAAACTAGGAAATACCTCTAGCAGATTTTTGAAAGGATGCTTCTTCAACTGGGAAAAGATATCTGCTTGTTTTGGTATGTGATTTTCCTCACCTACTTATTCTGCATTCAGTGTGCTTTGTTTCATTGGAAGATGCTTAATTTGCAATTTAGACTACTGAGGCATGCATCTCTGAGGAAATCCATTGTTGGAGGGGAAAGGGGATTCACGTTCCAATTTAGAAATGGGTTTCGGCCCATAGGCCAAGATCCTATGTGTTTTTAGCATACTGGCTCAAGTGGTTAAGACACTGACTCTGTTGATTGCAAGATCAGCAGGTTGGCAATTCGAGGCCCAGGTGCTGCATGATGGGGTGAGCTCCTATCATTATTCCCAGCTTCTGCCAGCATAGAAGTTCAAAAGCATGCAAATGCAAGTAGATAAATAGGTACCAGTTTGGTGGGAAGATAAACAGCATTCTGTGCAATCATGCTGGCTACATGATCACAGAGTAGTCTCTGAAAACGCTGGTTCTTCAGCTTAGTAAAGGAAATGAGCACCACCCCCTACAGTCAGACACAACTTGACAACCTTGTCAACAGGCAATACCTTTACCTAAATATATATCAGTGTAGTTATGCTCTGTCCTATAGTTGCACACCAAATTTTCAAATAGGCATTAAATCCTTGAGCTCACCAATTACACAAAAAAGTCTCCACCCACCAAATCAAATGTCAGAAAAAGGTTGCATGTATGCTTGTGGAAAGATTGCTTTCACAAGGAAATGTATTTACACAACCACTGAGAAAGTCCATAGGTATTAGCCATGCTATCAAACATGCTATCAAACAGCTATAATTGTGCAGTATGGATAAATTCTCCATCTGCCTACTTGCATATTTTATTGTACAAGGGCAGGGAGCAATAAAAATTTAATAGTCCAAAAAAGGTACTCATGTCTCGGAACAAACAGGACAGTGAGTCAGTGGCTGAACAAGTTTTGGATATGCAAGTTTACAGGTTTAGTTTTTGCCATTACTATTTGAAGAGCTCAAGTAACAGGAGAGATTAAAGACCTTGTGCCTAGAATTCTGAAGACCCATTGCCGGAGATTAGGTAAAACTGGACTAGATGGACAATTAGACAAGAATCCTGTTGACTCACTGTTCTGGGACTTACATTTTTCCTAGAATTGTGCAATGATGAGGGAAGGCAGATAATATCTGCTAGCTTCCAGCAGGTTGTTTTTTCCAATGCTTTACATCCTTCACTGTTGCTGAACCCATAACCTGCCACCACTGACTACACCAGTGTAGCTGCACCAGCACAGTGCAACAACAGGATTTTGGCCTTAGTCTGACATGGAACAGGTAATTTCTTTTGTTATTGTATATGTATAAGGCACTGGACTATTTCTAATGCAAAATGTTCTCTAGTTAAACATGACACAGGACTTAAGTACTTTGCTAGACACTACTAAGTACTTTGCTAATGAATCTCTGGTTACATATTTTAATTACATTTTTTATTATATGTCTCAGTCTATACGAGACAAAGTATATTGAAAGTACACTCACAGTAAGTCAAGATAGGGAAATGTTGTGGTGAATAATCCTTTGAGATATAGTCTGCTAAGATATTTATTCACTTCCAGAATAAAAAGGGTTTTTTAAAAAAACTTCTATGAAAATTAATAGATAATTTGTTATTGCATTAAACAGAACACTACGTGAGTTTAGATTAATTGGATAGCAAAATATTCATTAATTTTCTTGAAAGATTTTTTTTAATGTTCTCTTTTTAATCAAGAAGTTGAGAAATATCTCAGCAGAATACATTTCTTAAAGGATGTTATGAAAGAAATGGAACCAACCAAATGATAGCTAAGATTGGAAGACTGATTTCTAATCCTTCAGGGAAATTTTAAGAATATGTGTGTGCTTTTCAGCTTTTAATCTATTTTAATGTCCAGTTTAAAATGACTCAACATAAAAGTAATCTTTAAACAATATTAGATTAATGAATGTACTTGAACAATCTGAATGAAGAGTAAAATTAAATGGCAAAACTGCCATTTAAGGAGTTAATACCCACATTCCATTACATTCCATACCTGCTGTTTGTTTATTTGACTTACTCATATCCCAATATTCTCCCAGACTCCCAGACTTGTTATATTTTATCACAAAACCGATACAGTGGACCCTCAATATCTGAGGGGGGGATCTATTCCTGATCCCCCTGCAGATACCAAAATCCATGGATGTTCAAGTCCCATTGTCCTCATGCAACCGCACCACCATTGGGACAATGGGAGTTCACCTCACACATCTCCCTCCCTCCCTGTTTTCACCTGTGGCTGCGGGTGGCAAGGGGCCTCGGCCACTCTTCATCCTCGTCCTCTTCCACAGCTTCCTCCTGCCTCCTCCCGCCTCTTTCTTCCTCTTCCGCAGCTTTCTCCTTCTCCTCCACGGCTTCCTCCCACCTTCTCCCACTTCTTCCTCCTTCTCTGCAATGCGGGCTTGCCATCTGCAGATGCTTAAGTCTATGGATGGCAAGTCCATGGATATGGAGGGCCTAGTGTCCATATGAAACACAAGTTATAATATTAAAATATAATTAAACAATTACAACACTATAACACCACTGAATTTAACAGTAATTTTAAAACACACTGATAATTGAATACCCATATTTGAGAAGCCCTTTTCTCAACAGTTCCTCAGTTGCTCCTCTCCCATAAAAATGAATTTTAAAAATTGCCTACCAGCACAAAGATAACAAGGAAGGGAGGGCTGTCCTAACCTCCTTGAAGGGAGTTTTAAAATCTGGGAACATTAATGGAAAAGGTTTCTTCCAGTTACCTAAGGGACACCCACAAGTAACCAAATGCATCTGGAAACCCAATTAGACAATAGCCCTCTGTGATCCTCATGGCCTGAAGTTCAGAGCCATTGTGCCTCTAAACCTGGGGACAGTACTAACCATTGTGACTTTTTCTTGGCCAGCCTGAATCAGTAACTTCAGAAGCATCTGTATTCATATTAAATATTGTCGTGTTTTTTTTTTACAACTCTTTACTCACAATGTATTTTTAAAAATTTGTTTTAGTTTACACCGTGTTCAAGAACAAAGAAAATGTGTCTTCTAAATAATTTGCTGAAGCATTATTCCCAGTGTGGCAATTATGTAGCCTTCTAAGTGTTTTGGGAATGCAACTCCCAACATTGGCTACGCTGGCATGAGGTGAGAGAAGATGCAATCTTCATCCCATATAAATGAGTCTGTGTTTCTGGGCAATAATCCAAATAACAGAAAAATTATAGTGATGGTGGTAACTAAGGACACTGCTGACTCAAGTGAGATATTTACTGGAATTTAGTTGGTGAGTTAAACTTGTGTAACCTGGAGTTACATGTGCATATGTCTTTTTTTGAGATTGCAAAAAGAAGTATTCAACACCTCTTTGTGCAACATTTTGACCATCACCACAGAAGGCAGTTCTGAAGCACAAGGGTGTAGAACTTCACAGGTAAATCAGTATGGTCTGCCCAGGTGGCATCAGATAGTGACCATGATAGTATTCTCATAAACCATCAGAATGGATGAGATGGGCTTCTCTTGGCAGGTAGTTCCAAAGTCTTGATGCAATTCTAGAAAAATTCTCATCCATATGTCAGTTGTACTCAATTTAACTGTTGCTTGGTATCATCATACAGAGCAATAATCTCTTTTAACAACAGATACCATTTCTAAATAATACAGTAAATAAATTATCCATTAGAATGTCTTGGAAACTAGTATTATTTTGAATTATATGGGTATGTGCCATCATATCTGACTAAATTTAATATTCCATTCACATCTACAGTGATTTTTACTATCCCATTTCAAAGCATGTTCACATTTTTCAGAATTCAAAAAGCACAATAGCTGATTCAGAATAAATTTCATTTTTTCATTCTGCTCAAGAGAAAGTGAATGCTTCAAAGCCTTCTAGAGAAGGGGGAGAAGCAAAGGAGTATTACTTTGTTGCTAATGGCTGAGTGAAGTATGCTTCATTTATAAAGAAAAAAGATCTCTACCATTCAGTAAATTGTTAACAAGGATTTTAATCAGACGGATTTTATGCAGAGTGGCAGAAGGTCTAGTTTACATCTGATTATCTGATACAAAAGCTTTCACAAGGATTGATTTAATTCAATTTCTGGATGTTGTCTCATAGTGGGCTATTCTGAATGGTAGAAGGGATGGATATGAACGTACTGTCATTGCTTTCAGTGTGTTCCAGTTTTACACATAACTATCAAGATGTTTACCATTGTCGAGTGAGAACAGAGAGTACTGTTGTAAACTAGGGATTCCAGAGAAGGTATGCAAGGCATATTTGAAATTTTGAAAAAGTATCCAAAAAGCCCCATCATAAAATGGCTGCTGTAGATGGAGACCTGACCCAAAATGAAGGAGATGAAATTCAAAAAATTAATGGAAGTTATGCAAGCTATACAATGCATAGCTTCAACCCCAGTCAGTCCCCAGAGACCGTATGACTGTGTTGGTGAACCTATAGCATATGTGCCATCCCTAGCATGCAAAGCCATTTTGAAGGGCACACAGAGAGTCGATAGGGCAGGGGAAAAGGAGGAACAGGTACGCTCTAGTTCCTCCTCTTCCCCCACTCTCCCATTGCTTCAACTGCCTCTCCAGAGACAGTTAAAGGCATGGGAAGTTAGGGAAGAGGAGGAACAGGCACACGCTCCCACACCCTCCTGTGCCTTCAACTACCTCCCCGGAGACAACTGGAGGCCTGGGAGGGCAGGGGGAAGTGGAAGAATAGGCATGCTCCTATTCCTTCTCTTTCCCCTGCCCTCCCAGGCCTTCAGCTTCCTCTCCAGAGACAGCTGAAGGACCAGGATGGTGGGAAAGAGGAGGAGCAGGTGCATGCCTGTTCCTCCTCTTCCCCCCATCCTGAGTCTTTGGCTGTCTCTGGAGAGGCAGCTGAAAGCCTGGGAGGGAGCGGGGGAGGAGGGGGAAGAGGAGAATCCCAGCTGAAAGCTTGGGAGGGAGCGAGGGGAGGAGGAGGAAGAGGAGAATCTGAAGAGGCAACTGAAGGCCCAGAGGTAGGGGGAACAAGTCCTGCACCAGAAGGCCCGGAGGGCAGAAGTCCCACCCCTGGCACCGGGTAATATCCAGTTCTAGAAGGCCTTTTAGTTTGGGCACTCAGCTCTTAAAAGCTTCACCATCACTGCCCTGTGAGTTCTGAAATAGCTGATAATCCAATAAAATAAAGTCATACAAATGTTATTATTGCTTGATATATGAGTTATCAGATAGTAGACTGGATAGATGAATATGATATTCTTAGATGATATATAACAAGGAAACAAATCCATGTATTTTAAACAAACTCCATCTAGTCCATCTAGTGAGCTGTCATTTGCAGAAAGATGTTAAAAAGAGTGTATCCACAAAACATGAGCTCTCATGTTGGATTTCACTAGAGAAGCATAAGGCCTCAGCAAACTACAGATCCTAAGAATTTTGTAACCATGGCAATTAAAATAGTATCAAGCTGCCATAATTATACAGTGTGAATACATACCAGAGGTGACAGTAAAATTGGCATATGTGGTATCTTCATAACAGTTGCTTTATTAGTGGATTTCCAAATGGAAATAGAGAAACATCAAGGAAGCTTTCAAGAGAGACAATTCAGATGTTAAATAGATTGCAGCCACACACATACACACTAAATCAAAAATTTAAAAATACCAATTTTTCAACAGCAAAGTGGAATTCCAGCCACTTCCAGTTTTGTTTCTTCCTGTTATTATTTGGTAATCCACGAGACCATCTGCTGTTGTTATCTGGCAGCCCATAAGACCCAGGGATGGAAAACTGACCCCAGGACTCACCAAAGTTGCCCACCCTGTTATAAGGGGTCATATATCTATTGCAAATTTGTCTTTTCAACTATTCATCCAGTTTTTCTTAAAACCACCCTTGGCCAATGATCACATGGGCCAAAAGAAGCAGCTTCTGGCTACACTGGAGGTGCACTGTTTATACAATTGTCATGAACCAAGGTTCTCTGTTGTTCTTTTAATCCAGAGAGAAATTTAGCCACCCTGGACTATAGGACTTTCAACAAAGACACATAGGAAACCAGATCTGGGTTTAGACACTTTGCATGTAACATTTATTGAAACACAGAAACAGATACACCTGAAACAATCATTTCTAATATCAGATACTCAATATAACAACCACCTTAAGTATCAAGAGCTCTTTTCATTCACTCACACATTCACACACATTCATACTCACGATCCTTCACTGGAAGTTGATCAAGCCTCCAAGAAGGGTGGATGGCCCTGTTGCCGCGGATCAAGGAACCATAAGGTGAAGTGGGAGAAGTACTGCCTTTTATACCCTTTTTTCTCTTCTTTCTTGAAATAAACATGTTCTGCTCACCATGGGTTCAGAACAGTCCAGTTCTTTGCACAAGTTTCAGTACATTCTGTGTGTGCCAGATCTCACTCGGCCATATCAACATCATTCATATTCGACAGATTGTATTGTCCTGGTTATGCTTGGTCAGCATCTCCGCTTCCGAGGCCAAGTTTCTCCCATTCCTCGCTTCCACCATCCAAGTTCCTCCTTCAATAGTGCTTTGCACGGCATCCATTTTATTTGGTTCTTTCAGGGCCTTGTCACTCCAGGAACCCATTCACCTTCCACATACTCAGCCATTCTCTCACATATTCCCCCTCTTGATACTTAATTAGTTCATAATTGAGTATCACCAATAATTATAAAAAATCATGTCCCTTTTAATTATATTAATTTAATTAATTGTATAATCAACTGAAATCATCAATGATCTCTGAAAATCATATATTACACACACTATAATGGATTAAAATTCAAAAGCATCTACTTTCTTTTGGGGTATTACTGACATAATACTATGTTGGCACAAGCGGATAAAAAGTGGGAAACAACAACCTATGATACCAATCATAACCACTATCATAACTATTATGTAAATAATTTCCTTTATCCAAACAGCTGAAGGCCACAAATCACTCAACCATCCAAAGAAAGACCAACCCCTTTTTGTATCATAAACATCATGCTGAATCATTTGTCTTAATTTTTCCATTTCATCCTCTATTGATCTGTTCAAATTGTGAAATTTTACCACACGTTGGTTTCCTATCATGTTACAAAATCCTCCTTTCGCAGCCAACAAATAATCCAAAGCTAAACTTTGTTGCATTACCATTTGGCTCAATTCTTCAATTTCGGATTGCAACATGCGTACAATCTCCCTGGTAGCATTTATTGATTTTTCCAGTCTGCATGTAAGTCCCAATATGCTCCTATGATTTTCCTGAGCGACAATCCCTGGATATGCTTCTAGAGTTAATGCTCCAATTATAGCCCCTGCTGCTACTATGCTCCCCAAAGTGTCTGAGTATTGGACTTCATCTGAACACGCTGGTCCCAAAAGCCTGTCATAAATTTCCCGCTTATGACTAGTCTATGGAGACTCGGACTTATATACTTGGACTGGAAAAGTCAAATATCCCACTCCCACACATTGATAGTTGCCTGGATGGAAATTAGAAAAACATAGGTTTGGATCTCGTAATTGCCACCCATAGCATATACTACCCATACTTTGTCCTAATCCCAAGATAACACTTCCATTTATATGCAACATTGGATATTCTGGATACATCTCATTCCATTCAGTTTGCTATAAATCCTTGGGTACATAACTCTGATTGTGGGTTCCATACAAATAAAATTTATCCCTACAATAAGTATAACTTCTCAGATTCATAAAAAAAAAGTCTTCACGTTTTCTGTAATCCCTCAATTTGTTATTCCAAGTCCCTTTGTTGTTACAACAAAACACATTCCTGCTGTGGTAGTTCTGTAACTCATTCTTCGGAATCAGGTAGCGTTTAGTTTCTCTGGTGAAGAAAATATTGTGGGAAGACCCACAGCTGATTTCGATAAACCCAATAAGATGACTTCGGGGTCTTCAATTAAAGCAGGCAAAAAGGACATATGCCCTACTGATCGTGGATGTGTATAAACTAAAGTTACATCTTTTCCATGGTATTCAAACATATGCTCGGCATGTAATCTAATCCAATATCCCTGCACCTCCTCCCACATCAGAATACCCAAAATGATGACCTTTATCCTCCACCCCCTTATTTTCTGGGATGGCTCCATTTTACATATAGCTTTCCTTTATTTCCTGGGGGATCTTTAATCCATCGCAACTGGAACTACTTTGAGTGTTGGTGATCCCAATTAATATACCACCTTAAATTTCCCCCTTCAATTATATATATATAAAAACTGGGTATCTTCTTGTTAGTGCAACAGCCTGCAAAATATAAATATATGTGTTAGTTCCTAGAAGGACTAGGTCCGATTTTCCTTGTGGAGACCCTCTCATCCATTTGTCTGGTGTAATTTGTTTCTGCATATATATAAAAAAACATATAATGAGACATATTTGTTATTAATCAACTTTATACAATTGTATCTGATTATGGTGGACCCATTAAGATTTTCCTTCTTTTTCAGTCAAGTAACTGGTGGGCCATATCCCCTTCCATTTGGGTCTCAAGGCACGTTCTTTAAGACCCAAATGAAGATATAACACTTGAGTTCCAATTGGTATCATTTTTACCTTATTTAAACAATTGATCTATATATACATTGCCTTGCTGTTGCTATTCTAATTTGTTCTCTTTTTTCTTATCTTGATGGGCCTTTAGCCAAGCAAATTTTACTTTTGGTAACCTTTGCATAAGAGTCCAAATCCGCTTCCATTGACTAAGATATTTCAAGCCCTTGCTATCTACATTTTTAAACCCATCTTTTCTCCAAAATTGAAGAAATCTTGTACATTCAATATATACATATTCACTGTCCATGACAATTATAGACTCTTCATCCTCCCCCTCTTGTTCTTTTAATAGTAAAAGAACATCTATAACTGCCTCGATTTCTGGCTTTTATCAATATCTATTTTATCACATTCATGTGAATCTCCCTCCCTTAAAATTATTATCATCAAGTCTGGCTGGTTTAATTCGGCTGGTTTATGATCTCAAAATCAATCCCTTTTGGATTCAATTTAACTATCTATTTTTGGCAGTACTAAGAGAGGGGGCTTTTTCTTATAAATTATATTTCAAAACTTTATAACTGGACTGTATTTTAGTATAAATCTGCTGACATTGTTTCCTGAGTCCATCCTTTTTCTAAGTTTACTTTGAATCCTATATCTCTTATAAAGCTCTAAAACCCTAAAACCTAAAAGTAAAGGCAAACTGGGGTTCACTTTTCTCAGCTAAGGGAAGGGCAAAGAAACAATTATCCAAATATATCACAAAATAATACTGTGCTTCTGTTAATACCCTCCCCATCATTTCCATAATATTACCAACTGTAGGTGCCATGAGGGGTGTACCTTGGTTTATTTCCTTAAAATGTGCAACTAGTCTCCAGGATTTCTTATCACTCTTTTTAATTGGTCATAAAGGTGACTTATATAGACTTACAGTCTTTTTTATTATCCCCAGCTAGTCTAATGCTTTTGTAGTTTCTGATATTTCCTTCCTCTTTAATCAGTTGCCACCACAAATGTTCTACTATTGCCAGGTTTTCTAAATAATTTCCCCCAATATTGCCATTCCCCTGGCTTTACTTGTCTTAGTTCTGTGGCAGCGGGGCAGTCCTAACAGAGCTCCCCTTCACCTTCCTCCTGAATCTCCCTTGCCTCTTAAAGCAAAGCCTGATAAGTAAATTCTTCTGGAATGTCTTTCTCTTTTGTCATATTTTTAATCTGGTTCTGTCTTCTCTTGTCTTCCTGTGGTGGGGCACTAGGGTTTTCACTAATTTTTCTTTTTTCCCCTTCTCTGTTAGTTGTCTCAGACACTCAGTACTTATTCTATCTAGTTTATCCATATCCCACCCAAGTTCTCTCAATTTTCTCCACAAAAGTACTCTCTCTGTGGGGGTGGGTTTTCCTTTTTCTTTGGTTTTTATTCCCTTAGGCACCCATTTTGAGGTGACTTGCTTTACTCCTGCTTTTATGGAGACCTGTGCTTTCTTCATGGTCCCAACACCTTGTTTTCTTAAGCTAGCAAATAATTCTTGTAACTTTTTCCAACTTGGTCTTATATCATCCTGTTCAAGCATGGCCATGATTAAAGCCATATTTGATTTCCATTCTGGATTTAATCCTTCAAAGGGAGCCATGAAAACATTAGGCTCAACCTCCATTAGTTCAGATATTGATTTGGACTTTCCTAATATTTCTGTTACCTTTTTGTTTCTCCTAATTTAAAAAGTCCTGCTAAATACATTCCCATATGTACTCTATTCCAAAATACCACTGGGTCTTCGGTTGGACCCTGTTCCAAGTTTATTACTTCCCTTTTTGCGACACTACTTCCCTGTTCTAAAACAATCTTATAAAGCTGGTCCTATGCCGCTCTCCTTGACTCTGGTTATATAGGGCTGCATACCCGGCATCTGTCTAAACAATCAACTTGTCTCGTCCCAGGTCATATCATTGTCTTCAACAGCCTTCCAAACTTTTAATAGCCCATTCTATCTTTCTATTCCCTGGCTGTCCTAGAGACTCTGTTAGTTCCCTCATTTCTCCTGCTGACATGGGCTCATCTGTGATAGAGTGTTTTATCTTTTCTCTTTCTCTTGTATATTTGTTAACTGTAACCATACTAGTATCTGCTCTATCTCCTCCCTCCTCTTCTTCCACGATTTCATACGTGGAGGTTCTTTTCTTTGTTGCTTTTATTCTGGGGTTGTTGTGGCAGTTAATACTGTGGGGTCATTTCTGTTGTCTAGCTCCTGATTCCCCTAAAGGACTACAATCAGGGTTGTCAGGGCAAGTTCCTTCCTCACAACAATCATAGTCATCCCCTAAACTATAGTAAACTTTTGCAGATCTCTTTCCTTGTTTACTCTTCCCCACTAGAACTTCTTTTAAATATTTAACCTTTTGATTAGCTAGTTTTATTTCCTCCTCCTTATCTTCTAGCTCTCTAGTATTTGTTTCCAAGATTCTATTTTCTTTTCTTAGGGCATGGTTCTCGCTTTCCAGCTTTATATTCTCCTGCATCCTGCTGATGTTTTGAAGCATCAAGGCTCCATTCTTTTGTTTTTCTTTCTCTAGTTTTTCTCTTAATTTCACTGTCTGCACATGGCACTGGTCTATTCCTTCTAAAGCCAAGAGTGCCATTACTTTGGTTTGTTTCCATTTTCCTGCATTATCCACCTCTTGGCAGAACAGAGCTACAGCTTTAAATAGTTTCTCCTCACTTTTTCTCATATCCTTATTTAACTGTTCCTTAAAATACTGCACTGATTTTTTTTCATGCTTTCTCAGTTTTCTTATTAGTTACTATATTTCTGTGCAAATGTATCCTCCAATCTCCTACCTTTTCTCCACAATCATCTGTTAAAGGAGCTTCCAATACACTCCCCTCTACAGAACAGAAAGGGTTTCCATAAACGAGTCCATTTCCTCCCCGTTTCCCTTTTTGTTCTTTCCCTTCCCAAATAGAGCCATATTTCCTTCTGACTCTAAATTCAGTTTAAGCAGAGGCATCCCTCTGTTTTCCACTCTCCTACCTTAACCCCATCAAAATGCTCCAGAAACCTTCACACTTTTCCCCTGACTATGTCCTTCATCAGGAAGTGTCAAGGATCTCGGAACAAGTGACAAGCAAAAAGGTACAGAGACCAAATTTGGCTTTTCAATCACAAATCAATTCCCAGTGTCTTTTATTTACTCATCCTTCACCAAGGCAAAACTAATTCTCTCCTGAATCCTGCTGACTACGCCAATTATGTCATGAACCAAGGTTCTCTGTTGTTCTTTTAATCCAGAGAGAAATTTAGCCACCCTGGACTATAGGACTTTCAACAAAGACACATAGGAAACCAGATCTGGGTTTAGACACTTTGCATGTAACATTTATTGAAACACAGAAACAGATACACCTGAAACAATCATTTCTAATATCAGATACTCAATATAACAACCACCTTAAGTATCAAGAGCTCTTTTCATTCACTCACACATTCACACACATTCATACTCACGATCCTTCACTGGAAGTTGATCAAGCCTCCAAGAAGGGTGGATGGCCCTGTTGCCGCGGATCAAGGAACCATAAGGTGAAGTGGGAGAAGTACTGCCTTTTATACCCTTTTTTCTCTTCTTTCTTGAAATAAACATGTTCTGCTCACCATGGGTTCAGAACAGTCCAGTTCTTTGCACAAGTTTCAGTACATTCTGTGTGTGCCGGATCTCACTCGGCCATATCAACATCATTCATATTCGACAGATTGTATTGTCCTGGTTATGCTTGGTCAGCATCTCCGCTTCCGAGGCCAAGTTTCTCCCATTCCTCGCTTCCACCATCCAAGTTCCTCCTTCAATAGTGCTTTGCACGGCATCCATTTTATTTGGTTCTTTCAGGGCCTTGTCACTCCAGGAACCCATTCACCTTCCACATACTCAGCCATTCTCTCACACAATGCACACCTCCAACACAGTCAGAAGCTGAGCCAAAGCTGCACTCCATTGCTTTAGACTGGACCAAAAAGGAACTGAAATAAGCCAACTCCAGGTGGTGCAAGTTGGGGCCAGCAGCCATGGTCCACTTTCACAGCAGGCTGTGAAGTCCCAGCGGACCTGATCCATTTGTGGCTGGAGTGGCCTCAGACCACCCCTTCCTGCCTGTCTGCTCCAGGGAATAGTTAGGAAGACATTGTATTCACAGTATTTCATAAAATAGCATTTCAGAAAGAAGTATTGATTGCCCAGTATTGAATAGCATGGGTTTTGTAATTGCTTATTTGTTTTTTAACCTCTCCTCTGCTAAGAAAGAATTCCAGGGGAGAATATCCCTGCAAAGAAATTGCTCTTTTGTAGTAAAAGTAAACTTGAGCCTCTGATCACCCAGGAAAAAAACCCCACACAAATATGGTTGACATACTCTGTTCCACAACAGATACATTTGCAAATCCAAGCCTGTAAAAACTAAGCATTTAGATTAATTCCTCTTTCTCGATACTACTAATAAATTAAATGTGCATATCTACAAAAATTATGAGAGATTGTTTTAGCTATGACATAGTTCACTTGTTAATGCACTGATTGACTCCTGAAAGCAATAAGCACAAAAGCTTGAAATTAAATGTGATCCAACAGATAACAGTGTTATTTTGATTGTTAATTCACTCCTCTTTTACAGAAGGTTACACATATGATAACACATTCTTACATACTTTGCTGCAATAAAAGTCACTTTTATTTTTTCTATACAAAGAATAACTTTAAGAGCCCTGCTATATTAGATCAAAAGCCTATTTGGTGAAAAATTCTGTTCCCACAGAAGCCAACCACCTAACTTTTCATTTGTTTTCTCCAATGATATTGTAGTGGAACTAGGGCTTGCTGGACCAACATGGCAGGACCTTTTCATTGACAAGAATAATGATTGTAGAGAGGTCTTGTAGCACCTTTGAGACTAATTAAAGAAAGAGGTTGGCATCATGAGCTTTTGTAGACTTAAGTCTACTTCCTCAGATGCATCAGCTGCCACTCCAATCTCAGGTCTCCTTGCTAACTCAGGTTTCCCTGCGCTTATCCACAATTTTCATTATAGGTTTTGGGAAAGGATTTTCTCAGAAAACTTATATTGTCTTAGTACAAATTGTGTGTTACAGATATGAACATATCATATGTGTTCACACACATACATATATCTTATGCAAAAGTAAATCATAAGACAGAAAACACATGTTAACAAAGGATTTTTAAAAATAAAACCACTTTTTTCATGTCTACTATATTCAGAACAGTGAAAAAGCAGCATAATACAACAAACAAATTTATGCACAGCTACTCAGAAGTGGGAAAGACTGCATTATTACCAAAAATGAAAACAGTGGCAGGAAATGGTGGTGGTGAAGACAGGAAGAATGCATGTCAGGACCTTGATTCTCTGAATCACAGAGAAATGAACAAATGGCTAAGATCATGTGTACAAAGCCAAAACACATTTACCTGTTCTAACAACTATTAATATTGCACACAGAAGTAGCTCATTAATGTGTCCCAAATCTATGAAAGAAGAATTTTAAAATTAATAGTTTTGCTAACAGATAAAGGAGTAAAGTGGCTTGTGTGTGTAGCTTAGTTGTGATTTTTTTATATCTTTGTTACTGCAGAAATTAATTGCAAGTTGCTAATTATTTGTAATTATTTCCAGACTCTGAGCAGATTGCCTAATGTCTTTATTATTTATTATTATTATTATCATCATTTTTTTATAGAGTGCCTGTAAATGGCACTTTACAAGAAAAAGGAAAAAAACTAGTTCCTTGCCTTTCAGGCTTACAATTGAAAGACATGTGAGTACCGAGGACGTGGACAAGCTACTGGGTAGTGTGAGGAAGACAACCTGCCCTCTTGATCCTTGCCCATCATGGCTGGCTGTCCTGGGGGGGATGCACTGAGGGTGTTTCTTGTCAATGCGTCCCTCAGGGAAGGTCATGTTCCATCATGCTTAAAGGAGGCGGCAGTTAGGCCGCTTCTGAAAAAAACTTCCCTGGACCCCCTGGACATGAACAACTATAGGCCGGTCTCTACGTTACCATTCATAAGCAAAGTGATCAAGAGGGCGGTTGCTCTTCAACTCCAAGTAATCTTGGATGAAACCAATTATCTAGACCCATTTCAAACTGGCTTTAGGACAGGATTTGGGGTTGAGACTGCCATGGTTGCCTTGACCGACGACCTGCGTCTGAGCGTTGACAGGGGTAGTGTGACCCTGTTGGTGCTTTTAGACCTCTCAGCGGCTTTTGATACGATAGATCATAGCATCCTCTTGGCCCGCCTGAGGGGGTTAGGTATAGGAGGCACTGCATTGCAGTGGTTCCAGCCCTTCTTCTCAGGCAGGTCCCAGAGGGTGCTGCTCAGGGACAGTTGCTCCAGAAAGAAGGAGCTTACTTGCAGTGTTCCACAAGGTGCCATCCTGTCCCCGATATTGTTCAACATTTATATGAAGCCGCTGGGTGAGATTATCCGGAGACATGGGGCTGGGTGTTATCAGTACGCTGATGACACCCAGATCTATTTCTCCTTATCTCGATCATCAGCCTCGAATTCCAGTGGCATCTCTCCTCTCAATGACTGTCTTAAGGCAGTAATGGGCTGGATGAGGAAAAATGGATTGAGACTGAATCCAGACAAAACGGAAGTGCTCACGGTGGTGGCCCCGAAACCAAGGATTGGGTTGCAACCTCCAGTCCTGGATGGGGTCACACTCTCCACGAAGGACTGTGTTCGCAGTCTGGGGGTGCTCCTTGATCTGTCGCTTCAGATGGCTAGTCAGGTAAATGCGAAAGTCAGGAGTGCCTGATATCAGCTTCAGGTGATATGCCAGCTGCTCCCATTCCTGGAAGTAAGGGATCTTGAGACTATGGTGCACGCACTGGCAACCTCCCGTCCAGGTTTCTGTAATGCACTCTACATGGGGCTACCCTGATGCTTGGTCTGGAAACTTCAGTTAGTACAAAATATGGCAGCCAGAGTGGTCTCAGGTACATTGCGGAGAGATCACATAACTCCTGTATTAAAATCTCTTCACTGGCTGCCTGTCATTTTCTGGGCCCAGTAAAAGGTGTTGGTTTTGACCTTTAAAGCCCTAAATGGCTTGGGTCCAACTTATCTTTGGGACTGCCTCTTCCCATATAATCACACTCCAGTCCTCTGGGAGGAATTTGCTACAGCCAATGAAAACCAGGCTCTCGACAACCTCCCAGAGGACTTTTTCCGCCATCACCCCCAAATTATGGAATGACGCCGCCCCAATTGTGTGGCAGAGGGGCGGGATATAAATAAAAATTATTATTATTATTATTATTATTATTATTATTATTATTATTATCAGTTGACAACTTTGAATAGTTTTTTAAAAAGCTGTTAAGACAGATCTCTTCCGGCAGGCCTTCCTTGATTAGCTTCCTGGCCTCAGGAGTCCTTTTATCCCTCCTACATTTGGTTTAAATGCTGCCCCGCCTATTATTGTTTGTTTGATTATAGTTTGTTTTAATTATGTGGTTGAATCATTGTTTTAATGTAAAAATTGTTTAATTCTTTTTAAGGGGTGGGCGGGCTGTGGGATTTGGATGGTATTTTAATATTGTATGATGTTTTTAAATTGTTGTGAGCCGCTTCGATTGTGTGACAGAGGGGCAGGATATAAATAAAATTTATTATTATTATTATTATTATTATTATTATTATTACATACAAGGAAAGGGGATGGCAGTGGGGAAGGGGACTGAGTTTAGGGTTATACTTTTCCAAAGACCCATTTTTTCTACAGCAACCTAGGCCTCAAACAGATGGCCCAAAAGGGCTGCCATTGAGCTGATCCGGAAGCAGGGCCTGTATATGACGCATGCCCCCTGATCGCTCAGAGGCTGCACCAGGCCCACTGAACGTGGCCCAAAACTGGCCGTGAAAAGAGCAGTTTTTTACTCCTTTTCATGACCTATTGAGGACCACAGCAGCAGGCACCCTCACGACTGCACCGTCTGTTGCCGCAGTCCCGTGACAGTACCATGGTGATGAGGAGGGGCCTCTGGCCACTCCTACTGCCCCATATGCTTGAGCCCGTAAACAGATGTGCTCATCACATGCTTTGTTCTTCTGTAGTCTCAACCAAGCCAGTATGATTCCCCTAAACTATGTAAGGACCTTATCACACAGGGCCAAAAGCAGCAAGAATCCACTAAGAAGCAGGCGCTATAGCGCTATATTTTCCCACGTGATCACACGACGTCGCTCAGAATCCACTAAGAATCAGGCGCTATAGCGCTATATTTCTCCGTGCACGACGTCGCTCGGAATCCAGCGAGAAACCACTCGGAATGCAGCATCATTTGCATTCTTTTGAATGTCAGTTTCAGCGGGCATTGCAATAGCGCGAGCTGATCCATAGCGCTATTATAGTGCTAGTGCCATATTTATACTAGCGCTATAGTACTGGAATGATGCTCATATCGCTTTCTTGCCACTTTTGAGAGCAGCGTGTGATAAGGTCCTATGAATGAAAGCAATGAAGACTAGTGGCTCTGATGACAGTGAAGCAATGGATCCACTCAGGGTTCTAATCTGAACTCTGAAGGCACTGTCTAAAGTGCTGAGCCCATTTTATGGTAGGACTCGACAACATGAGTAGCTCCATTGAAGTTAACTAACACTAAGAACTGATATGTTGCCCCATCCACATCAGCTTCCATTTAATGGAATTAATTCTCATGTAATGTGGGCAATATTTCAGAGGAAAGAACAGGCAAAACCACCTTGGAATATTCCTTGAAGGCACATACATGCACACAATAGACAGTAGTTCATGGTTACATTTTTGTGGCTCTATCTACTAAGAATATAGGTCAGTTGCATTGCACATTTTAAATGCTTTCATGAATCACACACTTTAATATCTACCATTTACAAAAGGGAATTGCTGTGCTTTGAGTAAATGTCAAAGAAATGACATTTGTCTCTAGGGAATAAAAACCAATAAATTAAACAACAATTATGATGCTGACTTCCCATGCAATCTAATGCCATTTCTATTTGTAAATCAATAGTAGAAAGGGGAAATTTTACAACTATTATACATCTAATCTTCTGACAGATATTTTATTTCCAGATTACTTTGTGAGAAATATAATCGCAATGGCCTTATTGCATAAGTCAAGAGAATGTATGGGGAAATGGGTTAAGTCAAGAGAGATGCTTCTCAGGGAAGGCAAATATCTTAATTTGTTTGCTTATATGCAACATAAGGAGAGATTGAGAGAGACTTAACCATAGAGGTCAGAGAAAATCGGTTTTGTTTAGAAATGTGTGAGGATGATGAACATGTCATTTAAAAAGGGTATAAATATTGAAACTAGATGGATCTCTACCTATTGAAACTAGACGGATCTCTTCCAGCAGGCCTTTCTGGAATAGTGATCCCGACCTCAGGAATTCCAGGAATTCTATCTAAGGAGAGCCCTCCCAGAAGTCCTCTCCGAGTTTATATGAACACCGCCACTTTTTCTTGCAATAGTTGAAGTGTCGGCTCATTGCTATTTATTGACTGTTTTAAATTGGATGGTTTTGACTTCTGGTTGGTATGGAGTCCCGCTGAGAAGCCTCCTTGATTGCCTCCGGTAGGCTTCTCCAAGAACATGGCTATCGATTCACTTCAAGAACCCAATTTTCGAATCGGAAGCATTCCCCTGGAATAGGGAATCCAGACATCTCTAATGGGATAAATGTGTGAATGCTCAGAGGTCTCGCTGCCTAGATGGATCGCAATTCACAGAGGTGGGGAGATCAGGAGCATTTCTAAACCTGAGAGATCGCGGCCACGTTTCTGTAATCTTCCTGTTTGGGAAGACTAGGGACTCCTCCAACTCTTCTTTTTAAATATCATCTTATTGTAAACGTTTGGAAAGTTTGGTTTTGTCTTGGACACTTAACTTCTCGAAATATGGTCATTTAGGAATGCTAAAAGCATATAGGAATATAGTAAGTGAATATTTTGAATAGACTCTATAGTGAAAACCCAGAAAAGCGATCCACAGAATTATAAAAAGGAGAAAGGGGGAAGTGTTTAGTCTCATCTTCATTTTCTCCGATTATAAGTGATTTGGAAGCAGAGAGAGCTGAAAAGATATAAAGTTGCTGTAATAGAAAGAGACTGCCTGCTGACATTTTTGAGACTTAATTCAAAAATATTTGGGTAATACACTTTATAGAGTCACTCAGAGAAAAGATTTTTGCTGGTTTTTCTTGGAACAATTATTTAACTGCGAGTTTAAAGCTTAAAGAAATAATCTCCCTGGATTCAAAAGAGGATATCGAAGGGTTAATGATCTCACCAGACACCTTGGGGGGAACGTGCGGATTTTGTTGAGACCATGGGGGAGTTGTCTCAGTAGTGACTCGGGCTGGATGGGCTGCTGATAAGAATGGCGCAACCTCCCTTCCTTCAGCTCGGCCTGACCTTGGAAGAAGATTCTTCAGGAAATTAATTGGGAGGAAGGGAATTGGTAGAGGACAACAAGACTGAAAGACAGAGCGTCACTCAGGAAAAACAATTGCCCTTAACAGAACTATAGAGTCATAGAGGATAGAGAAGACCTTCTTTTGACCATAGAGAAAAGACGGACTGGCTTCCTGGTTTGGCTACATGCAGACGTGGTGTGCTAGAAAAGGAGGAGATCTTTAGTATTTAGATTCTTTGCCCTTTTCTCTTCTCCCTTTCACCTGTTAGTCTTTGATTCCCACAGTTTTGAATCTGTTATTTTCTTGTTTAGTTTATTAGTAGTATTTTGATCTGTGACCCTACCTGGTAAGCAAACTTGAGATAACCTATCAGTTTTCATTAAGATTATTAATTATACAAGTAATTTGTTTAAAATTGGAGATAAGTATATGTGTGTGATATAGAGGGAACTACTGTCTTCATACCTAGAGGGGAAGAAACTCAGAATAGGGGTATCTATGAAAAATATAGATAGGACTTTATAACTTTAACTAGGCTATAATTGTAATTAATTAATTTTTAACTAAGTATTTCTAAGTAAGATATCAATTGAGTACAAATATTCCCTCCTAGGTCATTTTGGGGAACTGCTGTGATTTGATTAGTTTGCTTTAGAATTTATTTCTTGTACTGTGATTTGGTCTTAATATATTTCCTTTACTGTAAATTGCAACCCCTTTTTTTTTCTCTTTTCTCTTTCCTTTTTTTAGTACAACGGAGGGTCTGATCATGATATCAAGAAATCAACTGGCCAAAACGCAAAATCAAACCCAAATTCAGACTCTAAGACATACCTCTATAGACCAATCAAAAAATTCTGATACGAACTTTCTGGATGAAATTAGAAAATGTATTAAACAAGAAATGCAGGATTTCAAAGTTGAAATACATCAAGAAATTAGGGCGGAAATTCAGGAGATTGGCCAAACAATTGATAGAATTACGAACGAACTCTCAGCTGTTAATCATAGAGTTGGAAAGCTAGAATATAAGGGGGAGAAAACATCTGAAGAACTGGAAGAGGTCAGGAAACAAAGAGAAAAAGGCAGTTTGGGATCAAAAACTACGTGAAAAATTTCTTAGAATCCGCGGTTTGCCGGAAAATAAACATGAAAACCTTATAGAATATTTGGTCCCTAAACTGGCAACCTTTTTGAATAAAGATAAAGATTCCTTCCAGCTCGAAAGTGATAGAATTTTTCGGTTAAACTCCCTAACAGCTAAAAAGAAAAATTTACCAAGAGACATAGTAGTTTATTTGGTGAGGAGACAGATTAGGGATCAAATTCTAAAGGCACATAATGAATCCCCACTGACATTGGATGGTTACCAGATTCAAATTCTGAATGATATTCCCGCTAGAATCCTTAGAAAGAGAAAGGAATATGCCTTTTTGACTGTATTCTTGAGGCAACACAGTGTCCCTTACAGGTGGGGCTCTCCAGATGGAATAATTTTCTGGTGGGGGAAAAGAAGGGTAGTTTTGAGGACCTAGAGGAGGCCCAAAGGTTTTGGGACTGCGAAGAAAGAAAGGGGAAATTTAGAGATAGGTCGTCCGAAAACCCAGGGCAAGGCAAACCTTTAAGCAGCTCAGAAAGACGTATTAGTAGCCCGTCTGGAGAAGACAATTTTAGAAATGATAAAGATATACAGGAAGAAGTGGGAGCTGTAAATTGGAGACATGGAAATCAAAAAGGAGTGAGAGTGGAAGAAATTTCATCAGATTTAGATAATAAAGACCTGAGCAAAGATGGAGATATAACTGATGAAGGGGATATAGGAGAATTATAGTGAGTAAGTATTGCTCCCCCCATTCTTGATGGAGAACCTTAAAATTTTAAGTTGGAACATAAGGGGGCTAAACACTCCACACAAAAAAGGAAAAAATATACCATCACATTGGTAAAATTAAGGCTGATATAGTTTGTTTGCAGGAAACCCATATCCGTTCTAAAGATGTAAAATATCTTGAAAATAAAAGATTAGGGAAAGAATATGCACCTAAAGCCCCAAATTAAAAAAAGGAGTGGTAATTTATGTAACAAACAAATATGATTCCAAACTTATAAAATCAGATTCGAATGGACAATTCATAATACTAGAAGTAAATGTGAAAGGAGAAAAAATAACAGTACTAGGAGTATATGCACCTTTAACTAACAAAGGGAATTACTTTGATCAGATTTTGGAAGAATTATTGAATACTGAAAACAATCTAATAATATCTTTAGGAGATTGGAATGGCGTAATCGATCCCCAAATTGACAGACTTTCATCCAACACAACTAAAAAAAACCAGGGGAAACTACCAAAGAGTTTTTTCAATTTTCAAAAAACTTTGACTTTAAAAGATGCCTGGAGGACATTATATAAAAATGCTGAAGACTATACGTACTTTTCTCAGGTACACTCCTCCTGGTCTCGAATTGACATGTTTTTAGTTTCTCCTCAGCTATGTAACCGTGTTAACAAAATTGATATCTTGCCAACAGTATGGTCAGACCACAATCCTCTACTAATGAAAATGCTGATTGGTCCCAAAGAGTATAGATGGAAATTAAATGATAATCTACTTAAAAAATGAAAAAAATACTCAAGGAAGTTCAAGAGCAATTACAATTATATTCCCAGCAGAATTTGAACCAGGAAACTCATATAAAATTCATATGGGAAGCTTCAAAGGCATTTATAAGAGTTTTTTTCATGAAAAAAAGTGCAGAGATAAAGAGAATGAAGGCCTAAGCAGACTGCCAGAAATAGTGCACATTAAATTGAAGCACTGCCCTGGCTCAGTGCTAGGGAGTCATGGGAATTGTATTTTTTTCTGGGACATTGAGCCTTCTCTGTCAGAGAGCTCTGGTGCCACAATAAATTACAGTTCCCATGATTCCTTAGCACTGAGCCAGGGTAGTGCCTCAATTTAATGTGCACTATTTCTGGCAGTCTGCTTAGGCCCTAAGAGAGAAAAGGATGAATGAATTAGAGCAGGAATTAAAACATAATGAAGATCAACTAAAAGTTAAGATTAATTTAAAACAAAAAGTAATTAGTGAAATAAAAAATGATATTCAAAGAATACATAGTCAAATATATTCTTTAACTATGGAAGAAATTTATATAAATTTAAAATTTACTAAACAAAGGTATTTTGAATTTTTGAACAAACCTGGGAAAATGTTGGCTACAATGTTAAAGAAAGAGCGGGGGAAAAGAACCATTGTAGAATTAAAAGAGGGTGAATTTACTTTCACTTCGCAATCACATCTAAAAAGAATTTTATTAAATTTTTATGCAAATTTATATAAGGAAAAGGATGAAAATATTGCTTTTATCAAAACGTATTTAAGAGAACAATCTTTAATTAAAGTTCCGGAAGATTATAAAAAAGATTTAAACAAAAAAATAGAACTACAAGAACTTTTGGATGTGATTCAAAATATGGAATTAGGCAAACCTCCGGGGCCCGATGGCTTTACTGCGGACTATTATAAAAAATGCAGAGATCAAATAGCTATTCCTTTGTTGCAAATGATGAATTGTGTTCTTGAAGGTTCTTTCCCCAATTCCTGGAAGCAAGCAAAGATTGTGCTTATTCCCAAGGAGAATAAAGATAAATCTGACCCAAGAAATTATAGACCAATTTCTTTGTTAAACAACGATTATAAAATTTTTGCTGCAATTTTGGCTAACAGGATTAAGAAATGGTTATCATCATGGATACATAATGACCAAGCAGGATTTCTTCCAGGTCGGATGATAAAAGATAATACCCAATATTTAATTAATCTGATAGAATATCACAATAAGAAAATCAACCATAAATTGGCCTTAATCTTTTTTGACATCGAAAAAGCCTTCGATAACATCACCTGGACTTTAACGCAAAATTTATTAGATAAATTAGACATAGAATCAAACATGAGTAAATGGATTTGTTCAATTTATCAAAGTCAAGAAGCCAAATTAATAGTAAATGGAGAAACAACATCATCTTTTATGATAAATAGGGGTGTTAGACAAGGATGCCCTTTATCTCCTTTATTATTTATCCTGAATTTTGAATTACCGCATTTTCCGGCGTATAAGGCGACTTTTAAACCCAGGAAAATCTGGGTTAAAGTCAGGGTCGTCTTATACGCCAGGTATAAGGGAGGGGAGAACCAGGGTCCGACTCTCAGCCATAGAGACCCACTGGGTGATCTTGGGCAAGTCCCACTCTCTCAGCCTCAGAGAATGGCCAGGGCAAACCAAACCTTCCCAACAAAGAAAGCCAAGGAGCTGGCGCCCACCGGCAAACAGGCGCCATGAACAGGGCTACTGCAGCACAGAAAGAAGCCCCGTGCTGCTCTACATCATCCCTCCTCCTAGCTTGCTGATGCCTCCGGAGGACAAGGAGGAGGAGGAAGAAGGAGGAGATGGGAGGAAGGGTCCTCTGGGTGGAGGGAGGAGGAGGAGGAGGAGGAGGAGGAGACAGTGATGCCCGCAGCCCCTTACTTTCTCCTCCTCCTCCTGGGCTACTTTAGCCCTTCCATTCCCCTGGAGGACCCTCACGGAGGAGGAGGAGGGAGTGGGGTTTCCTTCTTGCATGGGGGAACCTGGGGCGCAGGAACTGCAAGAGCAACCCATCTCCTCCTCCTCTTCCTTGGCAGCGAGGAACGGAGGAGGAGGAAGAAGAGATTTGGTTTGCCCTGGCTATCGTCTGAGGCTGAAAGAGTGGGACTTGCCCAAGGTCACCCAGTGCGTCTCCATGGTTGGGTGCCCTCTCCTTGGGTCGCATGCCTCTTTCTTTTTCTTTCTTTCTTTCTCTCTCTCTCTCTCTCCCCCCTCCTTCAAAAAGAAAGAAAAAGGAGATCGGGAGAGGTGGCTATCGCTGGGAAATGGGGGAGTGTGTGTGTGTGTGTTTCTTGGTTGGGAAGTTTCTTGGTTTGCCCTGGCCATCATCTGAGGCTGAGAGAGTGGGACTTGCCCAAGGTCACCCAGTGAGTCTCCATGGCTGGGTGCCCTCTCCTTGGGTCGCCTGCCTCTTGTGTTTGTGTGTATATATATATGGCTTCCTTTGTTGGGAAGTTTTTTGCAAAAAGGTTTGGTTTGCCCTGGCCATCCTCTGGGGCTGAAGGAAGGAAGGAAGGAAGGAAGGAAGGAAGGAAGGAAGGAAGGAAAGGGAGATTGAGAGGGGTGTCTTTCTCTGGAAAATGGGGGAGTGTGTGTGTTTGTGTTTGTGTGTATATATATATATATGGCTTCCTTTGTTGGGAAGTTTTTTGCAAAAAGGTTTGGTTTGCCCTGGCCATCCTCTGGGGCTGAGAGAGTGGGACTTGCCCAAGGTCACCTAGTGGATCTATAGTTGGGTGCCCTCTCCTTGGCTGGTACCCTCTCCTTTGGTTGCCTGCTTCTATCTATCTATCTATCTATCTCTCCTGCTTTCTCACTCCCCTCTTTCCAAAAGGAAGGAAGGAAGGAAAGAAGAAAGAAAGAAAGAAAGAAAGAAAGAAAGAAAGAAAGAAAGAAAAGGAGAGTGGGAGGGGTGGCTCTCACTGGGAAATGGGTGTGTGTGTGTGTGTTTATATATGTGTGTGTGTGTGTGTCTGTATCTATGCGTGTTTTTGTGTATGTATGTATGTGTGTATATATACTGTGTGTGTGTGTGTACACATACACATATCTATATGCACACACATGTGTGTCTATACATCCATATATACATCCATATACACACATGTGTGTGTATACACACACACACATATGTATATACACATACATACATACACATACACATATGCATTAATTCACTTGCACTGTTTTATGTTTACATGTTTGATGACAAACAGCTTTATGTTTATAAGTGACAGTTTTTCTGCTAAGTACCTCAATGTCATAAGCATTTGAATTAAAATTACCATATTGAAATCAAATCTGATGGGTTTTTTATTTTTTATTTGGTGTGCATTAGAAGAGGGGTCATCTTATACAGCGAGTATATCCCAAACTCTATATTTTGGCTGGAAAAATTGGGGGTCGTCTTATACACCTGGTCATCTTATATGCCGGAAAATACGGTATTAATGAATAATATAAGATTGAGCCAAGATATCTATAGTATTAAGATAAGAAAACAAGAACATAAAGTGAAAGCTTTTGCAGACGATTTGATGGTTTCACTCTCTAATCCATGTGTTGGCATAGATTCTCTCTTAAAAGTGTTAGCTAGATTTGGGAAAGCAACAGGTCTAAAAAAAAAATAGGGAGAAAACAACAATGTTATTAATGAATTTGAATCCAGAGGAAAGGAAGGAATTAATATGAATCTCTAAATTCCAGGTTACAAATATAGGAAATATTTAGGAATAAATTTTACAATCAAAAATGGAGATTTATTTAAAAATAACTACGATAAAAAATGGGCAGAAATTAAAGAGGATTTAAAAAGATGGTCAAAAGTTAATATTTCTTGGTTAGGCAGAATTGCAACCATTAAAATGTCTGTATTACCCAAATTAATCTGTTTATTCCAAAATGTAAGGGAAAAAAATGAGGATAAAGTTTAAATTGCTACAGGACTCTAAAGAGAGAGGGGGACTAGGACTACCAAATTTTAAAAATTATTACTATGCATGCTCCCTATTCTGGTTAATTGATTGGTTTAAGCTTGAAGAAGAAGAAAATCTTAACTTGGAAGGATATGACAACATCTATGGATGGCATGGTTATTTATTTTATGATAAAATTAAATGTCATAAAGACTTTAATGACCATTACCTTCGTAGATCTTTGTTGAGAGTATGGTTTAGAGTTAAACAAAAATGGCAGGATGTTCTTCCGACATGGACAGCAATTCGAGAAGTGGTCTCTAAAGACAATAAATTTGGAAAGGAAAAGTGGCTTACATATAAGGACTTGATTATCATGGAAGATAGAAATATAGAAATAAAATCTCAGAAGGAACTAAATGCTGAAGGTTACAATTGGTTTTCGTATAAGCAAATCAGAGAATGTTTCCTGATAGATAAAAAAACAAGAAGAATTGGGGTGTTAGATGAACAATTTGAGGAGATAATATGGTCAACAGATAAGCATAAGATAGCTAAGTTCTACAGATTACTACAAACAATAGATTTGGAATCTGAATTAATAAAACCTACAATGTTAAAATGGGCTCAAAATTTCCACCATAATGTAGACTTAGATCAATGGGAGAAGTGCTGGAGGAAAAGAATAAAATATACACTTAGTTATAATATAAGAGGGGAAAAAATTAAAATGTTTTATCGCTGGCACTTGACGCCTGTCCGTTTGGCTGAACTAAATAAATCTTACTCGAACCTTTGTTGGAAATGTAAGGAAAAGATTCGTACGTATTATCATCTTTGGTGGAAATGTAAAAAGGCCAGAGAATTTTGGTTATTGATTGGATTTTCCTTAGGTGAAATGTTAAATTATAAATTAAAACTTGACCCCCAATTGTTCTTGATGCGTATTTGTATTGAGGAAAATCTGGAAAAGAAATATTTTATTCTCTTTCGGCGGCCAGGATTTTGTATGCTTCTAAATGGAAAACGGGTGATATCCCGCTCCTCCAAGAATGGATAACAAAATTGATTGACTTCATGGACATGGACAGACTTACGGGGCTAATTAAAGGAAACAGTTATGAAAACCATAAAGACAACTGGGCAGTGGTGATACATTTTCTCAAGCAGAAAGGGATCAAGATGTAAATAGAACTCTTCTTTGTGATTGGATGAGTTATAGTATTTTGTTTAATAGATTCGTATGGTTAATTTAATATGTTTTTCACTATGGAAATTTGATGAAGGAAAATAGTAATAGAGGAGAAAAGGATTATAGTAGTATGTAAGTAGGCTTCGATGTTTACTATAGTGGTTAAATTGTATAAGACTACAACTGAACAAGTGTAAGTATTAAAATGAATGACAGGATGACTGATTTAAGGACACATAGGACGTTATCACACGGACCCCAATCCAAACAAAATCCACACGAAATCCTGAACGATACCGGATTATTGGCCCGTGTTTTCACACGACGTCGCACGGAACCCCGACAGAACCCCGACAGAAAGTGGAACGATCCGAGATCTTTTGAATTTCGGTTTCTTCAGGAAATGCAATTGCACGATGAGGGTGATTCCGCATTTACCACAAATGTGATCGCCAAATACGTATTGGGGAGCATTTCCCCGTCATTACCCATGGTTCCCGTGAGCATTCCTCTATCTGCGCATGTGCAAGAGGCTCATTTCTACTACATTTACGGGATATTTTCGCTTGTGTGTGGACTTTCTTTGCAATTGCTGTAAATTCGCAATTAAGGTAATGACGTTTGCAGAAACAAGTTTATTTTCGGTTTATTTTCGTAATGCCTCATTTCCACTTTTATTTTTACTTTCTGGCCCACGTGTGATAACGTCCATAAAGAAGTCAAGTTATCGGGCAAAAGGGCAAGACAAACCAAATGAGGAAGTCGTTTTTAATTTATATAAAATACCTGTTATATTATCTGTCATAATTGTTTGATTATGTTTAAAGATTTATATGTCATGGAAAACAATCATAATATGACTGTGTGTGTAAGACTATTGAAAAGTGATTGTATTTCTTTTTAATTTTAATTAATAAAATTTATTTTTTAAATTTATTTGTTTGAGTTTAATACTGTTTTAAGGGGGGAGGGTATTTGGGTTAATTGTATTTGGGTCTGTTCTTAACTGTTAACCACCTCAATTGTTCTCAGAGGGGCGAGATATAAATACAATTATTATTATTATTATTATTATTATTATTATTATTATTATTATCAGAGATGGAAGATGAACTTGTAAAAGATTATATAATAAGGTGGCCATATAATAAATTTTGGGGATAATGGTCAAATGGATGTATGGGGAAAATGTGGTCTAAAGATATAAAATTTACCTTGTGTGGCAGTTTAAAAGAAAATATGTATAAGATGGTGTAAAGAAGGTATTTAAGAGTAGAATATCAAGGATGCTGCTGAATTAGCATGAATTGTCAAATTAATTTCAAGACCAGTTGAAGTTTTTTATGTATACATGAGTTTTTTGAGCAATAAGACGTCTAATGACATAATAATTTGTGGTTATGTTTATTAATAACCTTACCATATTTATTTAGTTAGTCTGTAACGGTTGAATATATATTTTTGCTTTTGAATTTTTTTCTTTCATTACAGTTTGGATTGAACGATCAGAGCCCTTTTGTAGTTCACTTATTTAATATTTACTGTATTAGTTAGTCTGTCCTTATTGTTTTACTTTAATATTTTACTGTAGTACATTAGTATGGTGTTTTTGTTTTAGTTTAGTTCTAATTTTATGTATGTATTTCTTTTATGTATGTGTGTGTGTATATTTCTTTTCCTTTTCTTTTTTCTTATCTTCTGAATGTTTTCTTAAGTTTGTGTTGTATTATACTGTCGATTTATGGCAAGAGTGTGCAGAGTGTGTGTAGGACTGTTATTCATCAGCTCCATACATCTCTAGAGCTGTAGCTCCCTGCAACTTGCAGCATTCCATGAAACCAGACCAGAGATCAGTTTCTCTTCAAAAGAAGGTTCTTTATTCTTCATGATAACTATTTACATCATAAAACATTCATTAGCAGGCAGAAAACAAAAGAATCTCCATGCCAAGCCCAGCACTTCACTCAAGGCAAAGACTCCACCCCCAGGTTGATACCTTTATAGACATTTGTTAAACAGCTTCTAAACCCAGTCTTCTTCCTATGTCCTGTGTCATGTGACCGGTGGTTCTCATGAAACTAGATGACCTAATCTGTTTTCTTCTTGTATCCTGTGTTCCCAGACACACACTGACCTTGGTTATGTTGTTTTAGTGTAATCCACCTGCAGGCTAAAACTTTCACAGCTAGAACTTTCCCACATCTGTACATTTCCACTTTGACTACAAAACCCAACATATACTTCTTTATCAAACCTAATTAATACATAATGAATATTATTTGAATACAATTTGAATTATATGAATAAATAATAAAATAATGAGTGTGATAAGTTCCTCTCAAAGCAGTTCTAATATGCAGTCACATGGTGCAAGTGCGCATGATTATGATTCTCTCCCCATCTCCTTCATCCCCCAGCTATTCCCAAGCAGGATGTTTTTCTTTTCTTTTTTCAATTTATTTTCTTTTCTTTGTTGTTGTTTTTAACCCAATGGATTGCCACAATTTTACAATTGTGCTAAAAATAAATAAAAATAAATACAGAATGAAAGGCATGCTGGGAAGGAGGTAGAGCAGGGAGACGGGGCTATGGAAGCTGGTGAGAGGAAGGCAGAGGCTGGAAGCAGCACCATTACATTTTTGAAAAGCTGTGTCCCCAACCTGGTATGTTTGTATCTGCTAGACTAACAGGATTGTAGCTCCTTACAAGCTTGGTGTGGTACAGCCCTAGATTATCTATCTCGTTTAGAAACCCCTGCAGCTGAGATGCCACCACACACTCCAGTACCGTGACCAAAAATAAAATATTGGGAAATTATCTGACACAGTGGGGTTCAGGGAAAGAATGTTTTCAAAGCCGTCACATCTTTCAAACCAAGTGGATCCATGGCTTGTCACAAAGAAGCATTTACGTCAATCCTTCCCAACATAACTTGAAGAGCTTACAACAGTTAACCCACAATATCTTGACAAAGAAGAAAGCTGTGTAAAATAAATAGCTGACACCAACCTGATCTTTTTGTTGAAGGCTGTATTTTGTTGAAGGCAACTCCATTTGCTGCATAATCCCCAACCCAGGCTCATTCAATATGTACATATTATGAAGTAGCAATAGCAGCTTCATTTATATACCACTTCATACTGCGCTATGCAGTCTCTAAGCAGTTTATAACTGTAAGTTAATTGCCCCCAACAAGCTGGGTACTCATTTTAGCGACATCAGAAAAATGCAAGCCTGACTTGAGCCTGAGCCCTGGCTGGTATTGAACTCGCAACCTTGTGGTTTCTGAGTGAATGGCTGCAGTACAGGCATTTAACCATTGTGCCACCAGGGCTCCTAAACACCCCCTAAGAACAAATATAAAAGACAAGTATGGGGGGTTGCAGACTGCCAGAAATAGTGCAAATTGAGTCCACTTTTAGGGTTAGGGTTAGGGTTAGGGAATCATGGGGACTGTAGTTTATTGTGGCACCAGAGCTCTCTGACAGAGAAGGCTCAATGTCCCAGAAAAAAACACAATTCCCATGATTCCCTAGCACTAACCTTAACCCTAAAAGTGGACTCAATTTGCACTATTTCTGGCAGTCTGCAACTCCCCTGAGTGAAAAGGTCAATTTAAAATGCAAGCTGCCATTAATTACTGTTATTAAATTTGTCAATATTTTTTTTATTTCTACCACTATGTTACTGAAAAATTATTTATAGATGCTGTACACACAGAGAACAGCATATTTTATTATTTTCCTTGAAAGTAAAATACTTTAAACTGCCTTCATATCTCTTTACCTTCAGATGTTCTTTTCCCACAGGTTCAGAATAAGCTGGCATAGATGCTGTAATTTGTGGATTGTGGTTATGATAATAATGTTAATATGCCTCTTAGCAATCTGGTTTTCTCTCCAGTATTTTATGATTACCTGATATTTTGCTTTACTTTCCTTGATGCTGTAAGCTACAAAAAAGATAATAGCAATAGACAGAGTTATATAAAAACTGATGTTCTTGTTGGCAGAGGTTGTCTCCACAAACCTCAAGTCAGTTCAAGTCATCTGAGACTGCAGTAGCTAAGATCACCAGTAAATGTGTCACTGGCAAAGTTTCCATTTCTTTCACACATACCCCTCCCAATAGCCAGGTCTTTGGGTTTCACCTCCAGCCAATTAGTCCTTGTCTGAATGAAGGTCTTGAAGAGTTTAGAATCATTTGCCACGGGAATTATGCTTCGTGCATGATGCTTCCTTTAAGCATGCAATTAGACAAGTGATGTTGGTCTCCATAAGACAGCATGTGACACATACCCCAAAAGTGTCCTGAAGCTCTGCCAATGCCACATCATTTCTAAAGAACCAGGCCAAGAATGAGCAGATAGAAGCTGTTCAGAACCATGACAGCAGCCCGGATTGGGACCAGGCACATGCTGTTGCTGCAGTCCCAGTGTGAATGGTGCTGGTGCAGCCTCCTGCCATTTTATTTAGCCCGTCTGTTTCAGGCCATAGTGACACTTTTTCTTTAAAATAATACTTTTAAGTTCACTTATCAGATTTAAACTTGTTGGGTTCAAGAAGTAAATCAAGAGAATCCTCTTCAAAATTCTTCAGTTCTGTTGATTCTGCTATCAGATCCTTGCCACTGTCCTCCTTCAGTGTTATGTGTTCTCTCTCTTTTGTTCTCACTTCTCTGAATATTTTTCTGTTCTTGTTGTTGTATGTCTTCATGTTACTTCTGACATATGGAGACCCTAAGGCAATCCTATCCTTGGGTTTTCTGGGATTGAGAGTGTGTGATTCACCCAAGGTCATCTAGTGGATTTCCATCACCAAGTGGGGACCCAAACTCTGGTTGTCAGAATCACAGCACAGTGTTCAAACCGCTACACCAGGGGTAGGCAACCTTTCACCTTTAAGGGCCGAGGGACTTCAGCTCCCAGAAGCCACCGCCATGTTGGCCAATAGTCCCATGTTGACCAATAGCTTCTGGGATTCTGGGAGCTGAAGTCCCTCGGCCCTTAAATGGGAAAGGTTGCCTACCCCTGCGCTACACCATGCTGGCCCATCTTTTTATTACACAACTCTTTTGTGTATTTATAATCTTCCATGTACCCTCTTCAATGCTCCATGCATCTCTAATCTCATATGATGCCTTCTTCTCCTTCTCTGAGTATCTCTGTTCTTCTTTTCCCCAGTCTTTCATTTTTCCATGGTACATTCCTTTTTCCTTGCTCTCATTTTTAGCACAGGCTGACTTTCCTTTCTCGCATATGCCTCTGCACCACCTATTCCTTCTTCCCTTCTACTCTTCCCACCACATTTGCCACTAACTTCCACAGCCACTTCCTGCCATTGTTAAGCACCCCTGCATACCCCATGTTGTATTTTGCAGTCCTCATATTTTCATATCTCATATTTAGAGGTAGCATGTTTTTGAGAGATCAGTGACTTTTTAGAAACACTATGTCAGGTTCCCAGGGGAAAAAAAGATTGTTTTTCCCAAGGCATGTGTACATCCAGATAAACAAAAGTGTCAGATCTAAAGTGCTCCTTTCTACCCCCAAATAATCTGCATTTTTTTCTTTTAACACCCAGAACAGTAAGCCAATCTCTCTCTGCCTACCCCCAGTTGTGTCCCCAGGCATACTTACTCCATCCATTCATCTCAGAGATATCTCAAACCAATCACTGTTTTTGTTACACTAAAATTAAAGCCATCACCCAGTCTTGAATCCCATTGTTTATTCCTGGGACAAATCATTCAGCCTTTGTTACCTAGCCCATCCCTTAGATATAAATATGGTTTCAAAACCTAGACTCTGTACACACAGCTGACATACACCCCTGCACTTTGTGTATGTTCTGTATCACCCTCAGACTTCCCAATCTGAGCCACTCCAGCTTTCCACAGTGTTCTTATTAGACAGGTAATTATAACCCCATTGCAAACCCCTAAAACTATGCTGGAGATTATCGCATTGACATAAAATCCGACAGCTCGCCAGTGGGATACAGTCAGGTTGTGGGTTGCTACCAGGTATTATTGCATGCAAGTCACCAATACTGCCACTGGGTGAGAGCAACCCAGCTGCATCCCGGGTCCTAGACATGCTTCAGAGGCTGCTTTTCCAAAACAGCAAGCTCCCAGTTTGGAAAAGTAACCTCCAAAGTGCACCTGGAACCCAGGATGCAGCCAGATTGCACTCACTTGCTGGCAGCAGTGGCAACTTGCATGCAATAATACCCAGTAGCAACCCACAACCCGACTGTATCCCATTGGCAAGCAGTCGGGATTTTATGTCAATGCAATAATCTCCTGCTATCCCATTTCGGTTAGCTCTGCATGCTACGTCTGTTTGGATTTCTATCTTGTGTATGTAATTGCACTGTGCATTTTTTCAAATAAAACCTTCTTAATTCACCCAAACCTGGAATCCTCCAAGTTAGTACTAGTATATTCTGATGCAAACAGTTCAAAGGTTTCCCAAGCTTCCTGAAAAGCTAATTTCCCACACACACACCTGTTCTTTGGGTAACACCATGGGCTGACAAACTTAAGTAAGGATAGTATACGACAGAAAGAGGCAGAGACATTGTAGCCAAAAAATACATTGGGAAGAAAATATTTTATGTTCTGACTTTCTTTTTTTTCTTGAAAAACATAATAGAACAGAGTTAATATTAACACATTGGTTCTCGTCTCTGATTATGATACTTGAAAATTAGTTTAAGGCTTTTAAAACATAGAAGAACTTTTTAAAAACCGTCTGATTGGCTTTCATATGTCAAGACTTGTGCTTGCAGTTGTAAGCTAATGAACAAATTAGGCTTGTCCATTTTTTAAAAATATATGGCTATTGTGATCTTTTATAATATTTTCAGATTTGTATCATTTTAGAAATGAGTGAAAAAATAAGAAATAGCAGTGATGTGTTTCAAAACAGATTATGTTGTATGTTGCTTATTCCCTCAGTTTAATAATAAAAGAGGAAAATACAGCTAGTTTCAATGAGACAGTTAGTAAGATGTGATTTTGAGTGACAACAACTGATCCAGGACTGACATTTGGTAGAAAGGACCTTGTTGTTGTTGTTGTTGTTGTTGTTGTTGTTGTTGTTGTTATGAACTGCACAATGACATGTTCTTGATGGATCTAGTAATATAATGATCTAGCCTAAAAACACAATACAGCAGTAAGGTCTGATATTTTCATCAGTGTAATATAAAATATGATGTTGCAAACCACAAGTTTTTTAAATATTGTCTCCCTAACTGCATACTGAATACCCATGTGGAAGCGGTAATGCCATACAAGTGAAAGGGAAGGATCAAGGGAATACTTTGAATTTTTCAGTGCTAAAATTGTTTTCTTACATCCCATATAGTCATTTCCTAGCTTGCGGGGGGGGGGGCTGATATTGACTTTTAAAGTCAGAGTTAATGTGCATTTTATCAAATACTCATTGTTACCATGGCAACAGGCTAGAATCAAAGTCAGTCCTTCAGCAAACTCTTCTAGGAGTTAGAAGGTGCTTTTCAAAATATTTCCTTGCCTCAAGCATCCTGCCATTATCCCAGACAATGCTTAAAATGCTTAAAGGTGCCAGGATTTTTCTGCTAAACAGCACAAAAGAACCCAATTATGATAAAGCCAATGCCAATTGTATCTCACATTGCAAAAGCAAGTCCAGTATGAGGCAAGGTCTCAATGGAATTTTCAAATTGTCAGAATAATACTGTACTTCTATTGATTTTTCTATTGCAGACTTCTTCAACACTGTCCCTCCAGTTCTGTTAAACCACAACTGCATGATCCTGAGCCACCAAGTTTATAAGCAAATGGACCCAGTAAATTATAACCAAATAGCCCTAACTGCAGTTTGAGATGACAGCTGCTATAATCTGATCCTGCTGAAAGGAATCAAGTTGAAAACATTCTGGGAAGTTTATTTATTTATTTTATTCATTAAATCCTTGTTCCCCAATAATGAGATTAGAGGTGGTTTTGTTGTTATTGTTGTGTGCCTCCAAGTCATTTTTTGAGTTATGGTGACCCTAAGACAAATCTATCATAGGGTTTTCTTAGGAAGTTTCTTGGGGGGAAGGTGCCACTGCTATCCTCTGAGGCTGAGTGTGAATTGCCCACAGTCATCCAGTGGGTTTTTATATTTAAGCGGGGAATCAAACCCTGATCTCCAGAGTGGTAGTCAAACACTCAAACCACTACACCATGCTGGCTATCAAGATGGCTTACTACATATTAAAAGCAAGACAGATTGAAAACTATACAAATACATCAAGAAAAAGTATAAATATTAAAGTTATTTTAAAAAGCAATGAAAAGGTTTGCAAAATTAAAACCATTAACAGTTGTTACAGGGTTTTATACAAACCAAGAAAACAGCACAGGACACCATTAAAGCCCATCACAGTCCATTTCTAAAAGCCTAATGCAGGGGTAGGCAACCTAAGGCCCACGGGCCGGGTGCAGCCTTCAGAGGCCTTTGGACCAGCCCCTGCCCGGTCCTGCCGCCACTGCCACCGCCACCACAGCCTGCCATTTTGGATTCCAGGCCCAGCACAGTCAAGGGAGTCCTCCTGAGTGACCCCCATGGCTGCACTGGGCCTCTCGGAGGCCCGGCGCAGTCGAGGGAGCCCTCCTGGGGGGTGCCTGTGGCTACGCTGGGACTCTCAGAGGCCAGGCGTGGTCGAGGGAGCCCTCTTGGGGGACCCCCGTGGCCGCGCTGGGCCTCTTGGAGGCCCGGCACAGTCGAGGGAGCCCTCCTGTGGGACCCCCGCGGCCGCGCTGGACCTCTCGGAAACCTGGCATGGTTGAGGGAGCCCTCCTAGGGGACTGGCGCAGTCGAGGGAGCCCTCCTGGTAGTGCATGCATGCCACCATGGCCTGGGGGGCATCGGGGGACAGGGGGACTGACCCTACCCCAAAAAAGGTTGCCGACCCCTAGCCTAATGGAATAACAATATTTTTATTTGCCAGCAGAAGAGAAGAAGAAGAGAGCTATCCTAGCCACTCAAGGGAGGGAGTTCTGAAGTCTGGGAGCGGCCACCAAAAAGGCCTCTCCCTTGTTGCCACTGAACAAGCCTGAGAAGTTAGTGGAATAGAAAGATGAGCCTCTCCTGAAGACCTAAGAGCTCAAATGGGCTCATATAGATACAGATCTTCAAAAAGCCTGAACCTTGGAATAATTGCTTTGGGGGACTGCAGTTTCCAGCATCACCCAGCCAGCATGGCTATGGTTCATTCATTCATTCATTCATGGTCATAGACCAAATATAAAAATAAAATACATGAAATACATGAAAAAATGCATACAAATGCAGATAAAATAGATTTAAAATTCATAAAACCTACACTAAATACAAATGTCTAACCCAAAAATTAAAAGCTGAGGAAGTTAAAATGTTAAAATTCCATAACTAACACTTACACCTAAATATATATCTAAGGTTTCCATATTAAAACCCACCCATCCACCCCCTAATATCTGAATGTGAATGCCTATGGTTGAACAAGGTAACATTTCCAAGCTCTAGTTCTACTGTTTTCCATTTGCTTCTGAATCTCTTTCCAGTGGCATTTCAACGGAATGGCTTCTCCTTCTGAAACTTATAATTCTAATGGCTATGTTAGCTTATATCTGGTTGAAGCAACACCATGCATGTCTAGACAGAAGTAGACTAGAACTGCTTATCCCAATCAAATGATTGTTAACTTTACTTATGTCTCATTTTTCCCAAAACTAGGACTCTTGGAAGCTGAAAAATTAAAATATAAAACAGATAAAATATATAAAAGATCAACATTAAAATGAAATAAACTATCAACAGCATTTAAAAGCCATTTAAAAGATATGTTTAAAATTATTAAAAACAGTGTAAAAGAGCAGTACTATAAAAATGTTTTCATTAAAAGTCCTTTCTTTAAAAACCTAAAATTCTCAAACCTATCAAAATTTGTGTTACTAATGTTATAAAAATGCAGCCACAAAAGTATTACAACATGTAATGTTTATTTCAAACATTTATCTTGAGAGTTTTAAAACTGACCTTTAACTTTTTAACCTTTTTCGAATCAAAAAACAATTTATGCATACATTTAGGGTAATAATAATGATGACATAGGAACAACATAATAAAAATATATAAATAAAATAGAGATGTGGTGGCTCGTGGTTAAGACACTGACTGACAATCTCAAGGTCGGCAGATCAGCAGTTTGAGACCCAAGCGCCACATGACAGAATGAGACCCATCACTAGTCTCAGCTTCTGCCAACCTAGCAGTTTGAAAACATGTGAAAGTGCAAGTAGATAAATAGGTACCACTTTGGTGAGAAGGAAGCAGTGATCTGTTTAGCCATGCTGACCACATGATCAGAGAGTTATCTTTGACAATGCTGGCTCCCTCAGCTTAGTAATGGAGATGAGCACCGGCCCCTACAGTCAGACATGCCTTGACAATCTTGTCAAAGGGGAAACCTTCACCTATTAAAAAATACAAAACACACAATAAAAATCCCAATTTAAAAAGCAGAAAACCCATTCAACATTTCTGAACAGTAATGCTAATAAAAAGTCTGGGTGAATAAAAAAATTCTTGACTTGATCGCTATACAGGGATATTCACAAAAGGAGGTGAAACTGTATGCTATCATTACAAAGAAACATAAAAAGCTATTATACTCAACAATATATTCACATTTGTTTTTGTTGTTGTTAACTGCCTCCGCATTGGTCTCAACCCATGGCAACCCTATGGATGAGACATCTCCAGCCTCCCCATCTTCTACTGCTCTGCCCAGCTCCTGCAAACTCATATTCATGATCTCTTTAATGAAGTCCATCCATCTAGCATGCTGGAATATGGATGGGTTATACAGTCAAAGGAGAAATGTAGAGAAACAAAGAGAACTCAACAGCAGATGGCCAAGAAGACATAAACAAGTACAGTTTTAATTGGGAAAAAGATAGCCAGTATATCAACAAGCTGAGCTCATGAGAAAATAGTCACATAGGGGATGATGGACAGATAGAGGCTGGGTTAAAACACATCATACAGGCATTATCCAATCAGCATGAGGTTAACACCCAGAAGGTGGAGTATGGGAAGGACCAAGGGTTGCTTTGTTTGGTTTTGTTTAAAATATGTAACCACATGTGTGGTTAGATGTGGTTAACTATGGAGTTAGTTTTTTACTTTTAGTTTTTGAGTATGCTTATACTGCTTTTGCAATGTAAATCCTGGATCTGGAAACATGGATCTGTAATATTTTTTTCTACAACATCAGCAAGATGTGATCCTATGGTGGATTGTATGTTTTTCTTTTCTTATTTACTTTATGGAACAATAAAGCTCTACTTTAGAACTACAAGAAGTGTCTGCATGCTTTTAGCATGGGAGAGGCTGATGAAGGAAACTGTTGTTTACTATATTCTGCTGTACTCTGTACTCTGCTGGATTCTGCACACCACATCCAAATATCAACAAAGGGTTATGGGGCTCAGAGAGAGCCTCCAGACGCGTCTTCAGCAGCGCAAGGAACAGAGGAATTTTCCGGGAGACACAAGGCAGAGAGAGCTTCTGGAACTCGTCAGCCGTGAGTAGAGCACTGCACTTTTGCATGTTTTCAAAGAGCTGTCTGGCCGTTTGGCAAAATGTAAAGGCTTTTTAAAGAACTGAGCTCTGGCCTGAGCATTTTCCAAGACTGTTTTTCTTCAAAGAGACTGGAGGGTGGAAAGCTGCTAAAAGACTCTTTTGTGTATCAAGTGTGAGTCACAATGAAAACAGTGAAATTTTCAAAATTAACAGATACAAATTACCCCTCCTGGTGCATTTACGCTCAGTCTCTACTGGTTCGGGAGAATCTTTGGGTGATGGTCCGAGAGGATCTTCCACAAGCACCCACTCCAGCAGATGTGGAGCTGAACGACAGAGCTTGCACAACCTTATTTCTCGTCCTCTCAGAAGGACAATTAAATTATGTGAGGGAGAAAACTTTGGCTAAGGACATTTGGGATTCCTTGAGGGACATACACCAGTCTGCCTCAGCATTAGCCAAAATGATGTGGTGCAAGAGACTGTATGGGCAGAAAATGGAGAAAGGTCAATCTCCAGAACAGCATCTGGAATTGATGCGGGACTTATTTAACCAAGTACAAATGAGAGGAGTCGAATTCCTCAATTGCATAAAGCTTTTATTCTTCTTGGTTGTCTTGCATCTGATTATGATAAAATCTTGCATGGGCTGCAAGGAGTATCGGAGGCACAGATTACCATGGAGCTAGTCGCCTCTAGAGTACTTGAAGAAAGCCAGCGCCAGTGATTTGAAGCAGCACAATGCAGACAGGCGTCAACAGCTTCAAAGTCCTCAAACGCTTCAGAGGGAGCGTCCAGAGAGATGCAGGCAGAGAAGGCAGCTGTTTCCAAGAAAAAGATATGATTCTACTGCAAAAAAGCAGGTCATTTGTATCAGGACTGCAGGAAATTTGCAGCAAACAAAAAGAAGAACCAACAGCAACAACCCAGGGACTGTGGGGCTAACAAAGGTACTGCAGCTGTTACACAGGGCTGTGACAGTGTGATTCAGGAAATGGTGAGCCAAGTCTGGATTTTAGACTTTGGCGCGACTGGACACATGGTAAACACTCCTGAACTACTCAGAAATAAGAAACCCTCGACAGTGAACTATGTTGCTCTAGCTCAGGGATAGGCAACCTTTCCCCTTTAAGGGCCGAGGGAATTCAGCTCCCAGAATCCCAGGAGCTATTGGCCAACATGGGACTATTGGCCAACATGCCTGAGGCTTCTGGGAGCTGAAGTCCCTCGGCCCTTAAAGGGGAAAGGTTGCCTACCCATGCTCTAGCTGATGGAGCAGTAAGCAGATGGGGACTGTTTGCATTCCTGGTTTTGATAAATCTTTTGATAATGTTTTGTGTGTGCCTAAATTACAAAACTGTTTAGTTAGTGTGTCTGCTTTGACCACAGAAGGGTATATGCTGCAGTTTGTGGGGGATAAATGCATAATTTCAAAAGATGGGGAAGTTTGTGCAAAAGCTTTAAAGAAAGACAGAATGTATTACATGCTAGATAAGGCAGAATGTGTGATTGTACAAAATGTGCTTTTGCATTCAGACTGTATTCATTATTTTAACAGAGTGATGGCTCATATTGGTTTTAATAGTCTTGGAAAACTGGAGGAAATTTGTCCAGATTTTAAAATGTCACCCTGCTCAAATCACCTGGAGTGCTCGGTTTGCAGCAGGATAAAGTTGAAGGCTTTTCCTGTGGCAAATGCATAGCTCATAAACTGTTTGAAACGGTGCATTGTGATATTTCTGGTCCGACAGAAAAGTCGCTAGGGGACAGTAGATATTTCATGGTGATTGTGGATTGCTTCACCAGGTTTTCTTATGTGATGCTTCTGAAAGAAAAGAGTGAAGCAGCAGACAGATTTAAAGATTGGGTAAACATGAATGAAAGAGAATTTGATTACAAAGTGGGGTCTTTGGTCACAGACTGGGGAGGTGAATTCTTATCTCACAGTTTGGGAAACTGGTTTAGAAAGAAAGGGATTAGGCACAACACAACCAATCCTGGAGTTCCTCAAGAGGATTGATTGGCAGAGAGAAGAATTGGTGTCCTAAAGCCGTTGAAAGATTGCATGATGTTAGATGCAAATGCACCTGAGAATTTCTGGGGTGAGGCAATTCTTACAGCTAATTTTCTGGCAAACCGTACATGGAATTCAGCTGTAAAGAACACACCTTTTCACATGCTTTATGGGAGAGCACCTAATCTGAAATACCTTAGGGTTTTGGGGCAGTATGCAAATGTCTATGTGCCAGCAGCTTTCAGAAAGAAAAATCAGCCCAAGTGGAAAAGGTTGATGTTTGTGGGGTATTCTGGGAATAGCTACAGGTTTCATCTTGGTGGGGGAGAAATTTTGCTATCCAGAAGCGCCAACTTTGAAAAGCATTCAAGTTGGGACAGATTGCACTCCAACAAAGAAGTTTTTCTTAAGCTGGGGCAGTTAGAAACACCAACCAGAAACGGAGGGGTGGTGAAACAGGAGTCAGTCTCTTCAGCAGACAAAAAAGCTAGCACATCAGATCAGTCAACACAAACACGACCAACTACATCTAGGATGTCTGAGACAAAGAAACAAAGAGATAGGGGTCCTCACACAAGTTCTGACACTGAAGATGAGAGAGGTAGAACAAAAGTTTTCATTCCACGGAAAACCCAACGTGTCAGAAAACAACCAGATCGTTTTGTAGTACAGGAAGCTAGAGTTTGTGCAGTTGTGGTTGATGAACTGGAAAATTACAAGGATTTACAGAGTTTTTCTGATGAGGAAAGGGAGAAATGGTTGTCTGCTATGGAGCAGGAATACATGTCTTTTGTAGAAAAAGAGGTGTTTGAAATTGTTGAAAGACCTAAAGATCACACAGTGATTGGTTGCAAATGGGTTTTCAAGAGAAAGGAGATGCCAGATGGTAGTCAGAGATACAAAGCTACGTTGGTGGCAAAAAGTTTTGCTCAGCAGAGGTTTGAGAATTTTGACAAGACATTTTCTCCAACAGCTAAGCCTGTGAGCCTGATGTTGGTTTTGGCTTTAGCAGCAAAGAAAGGTCACTTGGTGCAATATTTTGATTTTGAGACTGCATACTTGAATGCTTGTCTTGAGGAAACTGTGTTCATGGAACAGCCTTTGGGTTTTGAACAAGACAGTGACAGAAAGGTGTACAAATTGAAAAAGGCTTTGTATGGATTAAAGCAGAGTGCTAGAAGTTGAAATTCATGAAGAGCTTGTGAAGCTTGGTTACAAACACAGCTTTACACAAAGGGAGATGTTACGTTAGTGATTTATGTTGATGACTTGTGTGAGGCAGCTAGATCTAAAGAGGAAATTCAGACAGTGAAGAAAAAAATTGTCAAAGAATTTTGTTGTCAAAGATCTAGGTCCTCTCAGATCCTATCTTGGAATTGAGGTGCAATGGACTGAGGATTGCAGTTGTTTATTGAGTCAACAGAAAAAAATAGAAAAGCTGATTGAAAAGTATGGATTGCAAAGTGCAAAAGTAGTGAAAAGTCCTATTTCAGTTGGATTTGTCAATGGAGAAACAACTAGAGAGTTTGAAAATCAAGAGTTGTTTCGGAGCATCATTGGTAGCTTAATGTTCATAGCAAATAACACCAGGCCTGATATTGCATTTGCAATTGGTGTGCTTAGCAGAAAAGCAAATTGTCCAAATGTTGAGGATTGGACAGCAGTCAAACATTTGTTGAGGTACCTGAAAGGTAGCATAGACAGGAAACTGAAGATACAGAACAGCCAGGTTGGGCTGGAATGCTTTGTAGATAGTTCATTTGCTTCAGAGTTGCATGACAGAAAATCAGTTACAAGATTGTTGATCAACTTTGGAGAAAGTGCAATAATTTGGAAAGTAGAAAATAGGGATATGTAGCACAAAATACAAGTGAAGCAGAGTTTACAGCATTGTCAAAGATAGTCAATAAGATTCAATGGATCAAACAGCTACTTCAAGATTTGAATCAAGATTGTTCTGGGCCAGTTTTGATTTTTGAAGATTCACAATCATGCACTGCCATGTCAGAGGCAGAAAATTTAAAATGCAGGACAAAGTACATTGGGGTAAGGTACCAGAATGTCAGGGAATTGGTACAGAAAAGAGTTGTGCGTCTGCAATATATAGAAACCAGACATAATTTGGCGAACATTTTAACAAAACCATTGGGAGTGAAAAGACATGACCAGATGTCACGTCTACTTGGGATGTCACCTTAAGTGTACAGGACTAGTCATTGAGCTAAGATAGTTTCACAACAAATAATAGTGTGCCTCACACATCTATATATTTCGGAGGGGATTGTTGGAATAAGGATGAGTTATACAGTTAAAGGAGAAATGTAGAGATGTGTCTGTGGAAATTTCCTCATGAGAACAACATCTAGAGAAACAAAGAGAACTCGACAGCAGGTGGCCAAGAAGACATAAACAAGTACAGTTTTAATTGGGAAAATGTCTTTGCATTTTAGGATCTTTTCTTTCATAGCTGCCCTCCCCATTCTTAATCTTCTCCTGTTTTCCTGACTGCAGTCCCCATTTCTATCAGTGTTGATCCCAGATATGAAAACTCTTTCACTATTTCTATTTCCTCATTGTCCAGTTTGAATGTGTGTAAGTGCTCTGTGGTCATTATTTTTGTTTTCTTTATGTTCAACAGTAAGCCTGCCTTTGCACTTTCTTCTTTGATCTTCCATAGTAGTTGCTCCAGGTCTGTGAGGTTTTCTTCTAGTATTATGGTGTCATCAGCATATCTCAGATTGTTGATATTTCTTCCTCTTATTTTCATTCCTATCTCTTCCATGTCCAAGTCTGCTTCCTTACAATATGTTCTGCATATAAGTTGAATAGGTAGGGTGATAGGATGCAGCCTTGTCTGACTCCTTTGCCAATTGGGAACCGTCCTGTTTCTCCGTGTTCTGTTCTGACAGTAGCCTCTTGTCCTGAGTACAGATTCCTCATTAGGACTATCAGATGTGTTGGCTCTCTCATATCTTTAAAGGTGTTCCATAGCCTTTCATGATCTAGGCAGTCAAAGGCTTTGCTATAGTCTACAAAGCACATGCTGATTTTCTTTTAGAATTCCCCGGTGCGTTCCATTAGCCATCGTATATTTGCAATGTGATCCCTTGTGCCTCTTCCTTTCCTGAACCCTACTTGGACCTCTGGGATTTCTCTCTCCATATATGGTTGGAGTCTATGTTGCAGTATTTTGAGCATGATTTTGCTTGCATGGGAGATTAGTCCTATGTTCCTATAGTTGCTGCAGTCTCTTGTGTCTTCTTTTTTGTATATGGGGATGTATATTGATCACTTCCAATCTGTTGGCCATCGTTTTGTTTTCCATCTCTGTTGACATATGTTGGTTAGTACTAGAGTTGACTCTGTCAGTGTGGATTGTAACAGTTCTATTGGTATATTATCTGTTCCTGGAATCTTGTTTTTTGTCATTTCTTTTTGCCATTTTCTTCTCCTGCTTCTGCTTCCACCATCACCTACACTAATGTAGTTCTGTTAACCAATAGGATCTTGCCCTATCATCTCCTGAGATTGTGCGTGTGGTGTATGTTTGGTTTTGATGAATAGAGAAAACAGGTTATTAAAAAAGAGAAGAGCTGTTATTTCGATAGAGAGCTATGAATTGCTATATGCATATATAATATATAAAGTATCAGAATTCATCTTTTTTTTTTCTTCTCTTTTTTCTTGGTTTTTTTCTTTTTAAAATTTCTGTAATCTCTAATGTACTTTAAAAATTCTTTTAAAAAACATGTTGAAATCTGAATAAAAAGCAACTGGAATCGTTCACAAAATAAATGTTTTACTGCATTAAAATATTGCTTTTTATATAAAAAAACAAGTTTTCTGCCCCAAAATGCATGTTTCTGCACAAGAAAGCCTCATGCATTTTTGTACAAAAAAGGTGCCCTCAAGAAAACCTTGAAGTATGAATAGTGTTTGAAAATTGTACACATAAACACTCGTGTTCTCATAGAGCAGGCAGGACATCACAGACATTAGTTCATGCATGGAGGAATAAAATGAGCAAAGATTTTTATCCCTACCTTAAACACTGAAAATTAAAACATTATGTGACTCTATCTAGAGGCACAATAATAAGATCATCCTCCAAAACCTCTAGAACACTTCCAGGAGGTCCTGAAGGATGCTTTTGTTGTTCTGTATCTGAACATATGGACATAAGCAGATGCTTTTCTAACAACCTCCACTCTCCACCAGCCACTTAAGAGCCACGAAGAGCCTCTTGGGTAGAAGGCAAATTGTGGGAGGATGGGAATCATTTTGCAAGGGAGAAAGTTAATTTCTCCCACCATAATGACAAGGGGGAGGGGAAATAACTGCATATGTGAGCAACAAGATGACTGCCTTTGTATCCAATTACTTTGTGGTGTTAGTCAATAGAGCAATCCTAAAGACACATTTACAAGTTGTAAGACCTATTAAAATCAGTAGAACATAGTATCAACTAGGTATATAGAAGACTGCAGCTTAAGTGTTCTCATTCCTCAGTCAATTGTTTATTTTAGTAATTAAGTGTTCATAATTTATGTTCTAAATGAAGCAGACATTATTTATCTTAATTGAAAAAATTAAATATATACTGTTGGAAGGCAATGTACAACAAATTCATGGATGTAGAGAATGAGAGGGCTTAATTTTATTCTCTTTGTCTTACATTGTCCTGTGTACAAATAGGTCCCTTCTGAAAAAATTTGTTGTTGTTGTTAACTGCCCTTGAGTCAATTTCAACTCATGGTGACCCTATGGATGAGACATCTCCAAGACCCTCTGTCCTCCACTGCTCTGCTTAATTCCTGCAAGCCCATACCCATAACCTCATTAATAGAGTCCATCCATCTGGCGTGTGGCCTTCCTACTCCCCTCCACCTTTCCCAGCATTATTGTCTTTTCCAATAAGTCCTTCCTTCTCATGATGTGTTCGAAGTACGACAGCCTCAATTTGGTCATCTTGGCTTCCAGGGAGGTTTCCAACTTAATCTGCTCTAGGACCCATTTGTTTGTCATTTTGGCAGTCCATGGGATCCTCAGCACTCTTCTCCAGCACTACATTTTCTCAAATACGTTGATTTTCCTCTAATCTTCTTTCTTGGCTGTCCAGCTCTCACATCCATACATGGTAATAAGGAATACAATGGCTTGTATGATTCTGACTTTTGTGCTGAGTTGTATGTCTTTGCATTTTAGGATCTTTTCTAGTTCTTTCATAGCTGCCCTCCCCATTCTTAATCTTCTCCTGATTTCCTGACTGCAGTTCCCATTTCTATCAGTGTTGATCCCAGGTATGGGAATTCTTTTACTATTTTTATTTCTTCATTGTCTAGATTGAACTTGTGAAGATCCTCAGTGGTCATTATTTTTGTTTTCTTTATGTTCAACATTAAGCCTTCCTTAGCACTTTCTTCTTTGATTTTCCTTAGCAGGTGTTCCAGGTCTGTGAGGTTTTCTGCTAGTACTATGGTGTCATCTGCATATCTTAGATTGTTGATATTCCTTCTTCCTGTTTTCACTCCTCCTTTTTCTGTGTCCAAACCTGCTTTTCTTATAATATGGTATGTTATTCATGCAGGTTGATAGATAGCATGAAAAGATATAGCCTTGTCTGACTTCTTTGCCAATTGGGAACTCTTCTGTTTCTCCGTGTTCTGTTCTGACAGTAGCCTCTTGTCCTGAGTACAGATTCTTCATCAGGACTATCAGATGTGTTGGCACTTTTGGAATTCCCTGGTGTGCTCCATTAGCCATTGTATGAATTCAGTTCATTGGTATTAACTTTTAGAAAAACGAAAAGCCAATAACCATCATCCTGGTTGCTTCCTGCATTCAGACTATTATCCACAACAGTAAGCAATGATAGAAAAGGGGTGGGGAAAAAGTTGATACAAGTAAAATGCAAAAACAAATATTACTCGAAATGATTAGGGCAACTACAAAAGAACTAGAAAAGATCATAAAGTGTAAAGACACAACTTTAAACACTAAAGTTAGGGTAGCCAAAGCCTTTGTATTCCCCATTACCATATACAAATGTGAGAGCTGGACAGTGGGATGAGCTAATAGAAAGAAAATCAACTCATTTGAGATGTGGTGCTGAGGATATTGTGGATGACCAAAAAGACAAACAAATAGGTTCTAGAACAGACCGAATCCAAACTCTCCCTGGAAGCCAAGATGACTAAATTGAGGCTGTCATACTTTGGCCACAATGAGGGAAAATGAATCATTAGAAAAGGCAATGAGGCTAGGAAAGGTAGAAGGCAGTAGATAGAGAAGGAGACCACATGCCAGATTGCTTGATTGGAGAGGACATGGGCCTGGGCAGTTTGCAGAGACCACAAATCAAGGAAGTTGCCATCATCACTGTGAAGACAGCAGAAACCCCACAGCAAAAGGTGAGTTATTTAAATGCAGGTTAGGGAAAGGAAGCCCCAAATCTGGTACATTCATCATGAAGACAGTCTAGGGTTTTGGCCCTGTATCATGTAAACAGAGGCAGTGAGCCCAGGGGGAATACAAAGTAAATTACTCATATAGTCCAAGCCCTAAATAGTAGATATAAAATGCTAGTCACTTTCTTCCCAATAGTGCAATGTGAGATATCATTATCAACATTCAAGGACGTTTAGTTAAGCTGGCAATAACTAAAGAAGAAGAAAACATTCTTTGTAGTTCTGCCTTGTTTACGCATCACCCAAAAACTGAAAAGTGGACAGACCTCTTTGTACTGAAGTAACCTGAATAACCTCTCTAACACCTGTCCATCAGTAACAGAGAGCCTGCCCAGGTTCCAGAGCTGCATTTTTGTCTACATCAGAATTGTGTGGCCCTACAAGTGTTATTGAACTCTCACCATTGCTCACCAATGTGTGTGCTGGCTAGGCCTGCTGGGAGTTGTGGTTCAACAACATCTAGTGGGCCACACAATTCCCACTCCTAGACTAACGCAAACACTAGATTGCACTAGATTGTTGGATAGTCCCTATTTAAGAACTGCGTTAACATTTTTTTTTTCATTTTTAGAGAGGAACTAGTAAATCAAATGTTGAATTTCCAAGCACAAGTACTTGGCTCTTTTAAGCCTCTGACCTCCCAAGTAGAAATCAAAAATTTAAACCTTTTAAAGACTTTTCCTGTTGGTCAACAGTTTTAACACACTAGTATGAGAGCAATATGATGGGGTGCTGCATGTTGGGGTAAGCTCCTGTCACTAGTCCCAGCTTCTGCCAACCTAGCAGTTCGAAAGCAAGCAAATGCAAGTAGATAAATAGGTACCACTTTGGTGGGAAGATAAACAGCGTTCTGTGCAGTCATGCTGGCCACATGATCACAGAGAAGTCTCTAACAATGCTGGTTCTTCGGCTTAGTAACGGAGATGAGCACCACCCCTTACGGTTGGACACGACTTGACAACCTTGTCAATGGGGAATACCTTTACCTTTATGACAGCAACATAGTCATTTGTTTTTGATCATGTCAACAGTTTTCCAGCAGACTAAGAGATCAACAGTAAACCTGGGATAAAATAGTTCATGTTATCTATTCAGGGGTCAATTAACTTCAGCCTTGGGAAAGTTGTTTATTGCAACCAATTTATCCTCCTACCAGTATGAAATGTCCCTGAAGGATGCCAACTAGTGATGGTTCTAATTTGAATATCTGTAAACTGCTTTTTAATATTGAATCTCAAGGCTGTCATCATTCTAACTCAGTTATCTACATATTTTAAGGCAGCTCAGAAATGAACATAATTTTCTTTAGTGGCATTCTCTTTATAAATAGGTTTTAAACATGCATGCATGGACACTTATTACCCTAAAAATGTGTGCATGTAAGATCCCTTTTGCAATATAATGAAGTGCTGAAGCCATCTATGGGTCCCAGAGCATCCCCCTACCATTGCTTATTTGTGGATGGCTTCAGTTTGGCCTTACGTTCATTCTTATTCAAGTTCAAGTTCTGAATCTGTACCCGATCCAAGACAGGGACTAGCAAGTGTATGACATCTAGCCAAGAGGTATAATTCTATTCCTTTAGCCCTAACTTTAGCCCTAATTGTTCCCCGGATAGGGTATTGGTTTTAATTAGAGGGATTATGGGGTTTTATTGTTGGGGGGGATATTGTTGTTATGGGTTTTATATATTTTGTGTTTTGTATTTTTATATACTTGTTATCCCGCTTCGATCCTCAGGGAGAGGCGGGAAATACAAATAAAAATATTATTATTATTATTATTATTATTATTATTATTATAATTAATCTGTTAAGGGTGCTTGTACATCATAGGAATACAGATAGATATTTAAGCAAGCAATTAATTGTGCCAACAAAAATCACAAAACAGATGCTTCTCAGATACTCTGGAACTGATAATGAATATGTGGAAATGTAGCAGATGAAGTGTTGACACAGTAATCAAAATCTTACCAAAGTGTTGCTTTTGTCATAGAATTATTATGGGAGAAGAGAGAAAGCATCACTTCCAACTTCAGTAAGTGAACATGTAGGACCATGGAAATCAATAGGAAATAAGTGAGCCATGACTAACTTATGTCCCATTAATTTTATTTATTTTATATCCTACTTTTCTCCTATGCAGGAGCCAAGATGGCTATGGGTCTACTCTAAGTATATTACTAAAATTGTGTCCAAACCCTTGTGTTTATCTACCCAAAACAGCCTCCAAGTTAAGCAAACTTTCTAAGTTTTATTCCTAATGGAAAAACGAAATGGCCATGTTCTTTAGGGAGTCTGATTCCAGTAACAGGAAAAAGTATCTTTACTACTTGTTATTTAAATAATATCTTCAATATAACACCATTATCTTATTTTCCTTTTTATACTTTTAAGCACCATGCTATTTAGGATGACTTAGTGCTATCTAATCTTCCATCAGTGATGCCATTCAACAAAACAGATAAGAATATGATGCTATAATAATTATGGCCTCTTTGAAATTGCCTAAAAAGGAGGAGGTGTCTAAATTGCTATAATTATTATGTAATTATGTTAATACATTTTTTGCTGGACAGCATCAGTTTTATTATCCCCCTTTAAATTAGGATAACAAAATAATTAAGGTAGCTAATTTAAATTTACTATGTTGCATTTTCCTGTGAAGGTTGCAAATGGTTAGCCTTGGGTCCAAAGCATACTACAGAAATAATCCAGTTTGAGAGCACTTTAACCACCCTGGTTCAATGCTAGAGAATTTTGACAACTGTACTTTTTGAGACATTTAGCCTTCTCAATCAGAGAGCTCTAGTGCCACAATAAACTACATTTCCCAGGGTTCCCTAGCACTGAACCAGAACAGTTAAAGGGGTCTCAAGATGGATTATTTCTGCAGTGTGTTTTGGACATTGGTGTCATTCCAACATTATATTCTCAGGTTGAGAGGAATAAACCCATTTCCTGAGGTGTCATTTTTTATAGACACTGGAAGCAATATTCACCATGTAATGTCATTTTCTTTATATATTCTGTGGTCCCCCAGATGATGTCAACTCTAGCTCCCAATGATCAAAGCTGATGGGATGTCTAATCTAATAGCATTATTTAGACATCACATTATTGAGGAAGAGCTAAACTTGTTTGTCATTCCTACATCAGAAGATTCATTCAGTAGTGATGAGTATGAACCCTATGAATCCAAGGATGGTGAAGAAGTGGTTGCTTCTCTGAACCCAGGACTATCAGGTGTAGAGAGGGCTGCATTTCTAACAAAGACAGCATGAGTCAGAGGAGGAGGCTGGAGCTCCTTCTGGTCTGCAGGAACAATACTTCCTGCAGACATATTGGAGAATATGGAAGCATAGTCTCAGTTTCAAACCAACAGAAGGAGTACTAGGTTTCAAGGAAAATCTCCAAGGAAGTAGTATTCTTCGAAACAAGTGGATTTCTTGAGAGTAGCCCCTTGCTCTCAAGGAGACCTGTGACAAAATGGCCTACACCTGTGTCTTGGGTGAGGCCTGGTATTATCAAATCATATAAGTTTCAACTTAATCAAAACTCAGTATTGTGAGCATGTTTGTTTATGACCTCTTTGGATGGGGGGGGGGGGGGTTAAATATAACTTTTGTTAAGGTTGCAAGTTAGACAGGCTCTTTTTGTTACTAATCTATTTGTATAATATCCCTGTTTGCTGTTTTTCACCAAACCCTGGATTTTTGTTTGATCTGAATTAACTGATTCTTTATCTGATTCTTTGGCAGGACTCTTTGCTTTGGCCTTAGCCATATTTTGGGTCCTGTCTCTGGACTATCTTTAACTAGTCTGTCTGCTATTGTCGGTAAATTCACCAGTACTGACCCTAGGTTTTTCATTCTGGGGAAAAAGAGGGAGCCTGCCTGCCTACCTGGAAATGAACAGTATTTCTTGGATATTCAAAAATCAGATGAAACCAAATATTGATGTACAATTCTTTATTTGATAACGATGGCCAGATTGATATTAGCCAAGAAATGGAAAAGCGAAGAACCATCATTAATAGAAGACTGAAGAAAAGCACAGGATTAGAAAATTTTATAAACTATTATTGGCACAGGAATTGGAAGAAGAAAGAATTAAGCCCCAAATGGTAAAGTGGGCCCAAGACATCGCTCAACCCATTATTTTAGAAGAGGGGGAGAAAACATGGACGAAAAGACTAAAATATACGTTAAGCTATAATCTGAAAGAAAATTACTATAAAATGTTATTCCGATGGTATCTCACTCCTTTTAAAATGGCAAAAATGGCAAAAATATAGAAAAGAGGAAAAACAAGTGTTGGAAATGCGAGAAAGAACTTGGTACCTTCTACCATATGTGGTGGAAGTGTACATTGGCAAAGAAATGTTGGGATGAAATTCATGAGATAATAGGAATAATACTAAATCAAAAGATCCGATGAGATATCTACTGAGTATCAACCAAGAGGAACAAATTGAATGTAAACATGGTATCCAGCAGCAGCTCCGTTGATGTAGTTCTACTGGATCATTTTCAATCTGTGAGTACCAAGAACGTGGACAAGCTCCTTGGTAGTGTGAGGAGCCTTGATTCTTGCCTTTCATGGCTGGCCGTCCGGGGTGGGGGGGATGCCTTGAGGTTGTTCCTTGTAGACATCATCAATGCATTCCTCAGGGAAGGTCATGTCCCATCTTGTTTAAAGGAAGCGGCAGTTAGGCCACTTCTGAAAAGACCTTCCCTGGACCCCCTGGATACGAACAGTTATAGACCAGTGTTCATGTTACTTTTTTTGAGCAAGGTGATCGAGAAGGCGGTTGCTGTTCAGCTTCAAGCTGTCTTGGATGAAGCCGATTATCTAGATTCATTTCAAACGGGCTTTAGGATGGGATTTGAAGTTGAGACTGCCATGGTTGCCTTAACCATGTGTGACCCTGTTGGTGCTTTTAGACCTCTCAGCAGCTTTTGATACAATAGATCAGGGGTAGGCAACCTTTCCCCTTTAAGGGCCAAGGGACTTCAGCTCCCAGAATCCCAGGAGCTATTGGCCAACATGGGACTGTTGGCCAACATGGCTGAGGCTTCTGGGAGCTGAAGTCCCTCGGCCCTTAAAGGAGAAAGGTTGCCTACCCCTGCAATTGGTCATTACATCCTCTTGAATTGCCTGAGAGGGTTGAAAATTGGAGGCACTGCGCTGCAGTGGTTCCATTCCTTCCTCTCGGGCAGATCCCAGAGGGTGCTGCTCGGGGACAATCGTTCTACAAAAAAAGATCTTACTTGTGACGTCCCTCAAGATGCCATTTTGTCCCCGATGCTGTTTAACATGTATATGAAGCCGCTGAGTGAGATCATTTGGAGACATGGGGCTGGGTGTTATCAGTACTCTGATGATCTATTTCTCCTTGTCTCGATCATTAGCTTCAGCTCCCGATGGTGTCTCTCCTCTCAATGACTGTCTTAAGGCAGTAATATACTGGATGAGGAAAAACAGATTGAAGTTGAATCCAGACAAAACGGAGGTGCTCACAGTAGAGGCCCCGAAACCAGGAATCGGGTTGCAACCTCCAGTCCTGGATAGGATCACACTCTCTGTAAAGGACTGTGTTTGCAGTCTAGGGGTGCTCCTGGATTTGTCGCTCCTGATGACTAATCAGGTAAATGTAATGGTCAGGAGTGCCTGTTATCAGCTTCGGATGATACGCCAGCTGCGCCTTTTCCTGTAAGTAAGGGACCTTGAGACTGTTGTGCAAGTGCTGGTAACCTCTCGCCTTGATTTCTGTAACACGATCTAAATGGGGCTACCCTCATGCTTGGTCCGGAAACTCCAGTTAGTGCAGAATATGGCAGCCAGAGTGATCTCAGGGACATCTAGGAGAGACCACATAACACCGGTATTGAAGTCTCTTCACTGGCTGTCTATCAGTTTCCGGGCCCAGTATAAGGTGTTGGTTATGACCTTTAAAGCCCTAAATGGCATGGGTCCAACTTACCTCTGGGACCGCCTCCTCCCATACAATCCTCCCCGGGCATTCCGGTCCTCTGGGAGGAATTTGCTACAGCCAATGAAAACTAGGCTGTCTACAACCTCCCAGAGGGCCTTTTCGGTAACTGCCTCCAGACTATGGAACAGCCTGCCAGATGAGATCTGTCAGATTACAAGCTTAAGCAGCTTTAAAATGGCGGTGAAGATGGATCTCTTTGGCAGGCCTTTCCTGACTCGAATTCCCGGCCTCAGGAGTCCAGTTAATTTTGCCTCTCCTAGGCAGTGTTTTTGTTGCTGCCTTGTGTATTGTCTGCTTTAGTTATTTATTTTAAATTGGATGTTTTATTTTAATTTGTTTTAATCATACTTGGTTTAATACCTTTTTAAGGGGTGGATGGGTCTTAGGATTTGGACTATTACGTGATTATTGACTGTATGGAATTTTTAACTGTTGTAAGCCACCCCAATTGTTCGACAGAGGGGTGGGGTATAAATTATTATTATTATTATTATTATTATTATTATTATTATTATTATTATTATTAATGGTCCATTCATCTTTTATATGATGACAGCTGCAAGAATTATCTATGCTTCTATATGGAAAGAGAAGAAAATACCAGAAAGTAAAGAATGGATTATGAAATTGCATGAGCTAATGGAAAATGATAGGTTGACTTAACTATTACAGAAGGAACCAAGTGAAGAATCTGACAAAGTATGGAACCCCTTTATTATATATTTAAGACAAGAATGGGGACCGCAGTGGGTATTAGGATTGGAAAAATAAGCAATTTAAACATATTATAGAGAGAAACAAAGCTTCTTCTTTCTAACTTACTCCCCAATTAGAGGAGGGATTCTTTGGATAGGTTATTTCTATGAGGTATTGATGATCAAGTGTTATATATCTGTATAATTTGTTAATAATGGATTTGTGCATATTTAACAATAGGATATATATTCAACATCTTAGAAGAAGATCTAATCTATATGGGATAATTTAAGATCAGTGGTTAGGAGTAGGAAGTCATGTGTCTGTTATATATGAGTATGTCTGTATGTTTTTGTTGACTGTGTTTTTATGTGTTCAATGTGTTTTACGTGTTTTAACTAATAAAATTTAAAAATATTTTTTAAAAATAATAATAGAAGACTGAATACTAAAATAAATGAATTAAGAGAAATGGACATACTAACATATATGATTAACAATAAATCAATGGAAAGATTTGAAAGAGAATGGTCTCCAATTTTACACTACTGGGATATGGGAGATAAGGAAAGAATTGTTAAGATATTAAAATAACCAACATAGAGAAATAAAATGTAGTAAGAGAAAGACAAAAAAGCAGGAATTCATTAGCAACAATGATGGCTAATGACAATTCACCATTATAAAAAAAGAGAGAGAGAGAGAGAGAGGTGAATTAACAACCAAAAGCAATAATGATGCAGAGGAAAGGTTCAGAAAGTGGGTCACTATATGTTTATTGAAGAAATATAGATGAACAGAGATGTTTTGTAATAGAACAATTTAGATGCAAAAGAGCCTTTTAAAAAGGGTGTGACCATGAATTGAAAATGAGAAAGTTAACAGAAGGAAATTTGTTCAGTAGAACTTTACTAATCGAAGTCAAAAGGAAATTGATGTAACAACTAAATGTGAATACTCTGCAAGTGCTCTGTTCCTTATTTTTATTTTATGTTTAAAATAATATTAATAAAATATATTTTAAAAAAGAAAACTCATTTATTGTAGACACTGAAGGCTATTTTTCCAACTGTGACACCTTTTCTCTGTACTTATTCTGTAAATGCCATTCACCTCCAACTCACATCAGTTATGGCCAAGAGTACTAATGATGGAATGATGAGTTACAAGCTTGGTAGATGAGGACAGTGCTGTAGGAGATTATCACACATACCAATAATGTGACTGACTCCCAGTGGATATAGTCACATTTCGGGTTGCTACCAGGTATTATTGCACACAAGTCGCTGCCGCTGCTGCTGAGCAAGTGCAACCCAGCTGCATCCCAGGTCCCAGTTATGCTTTGGAGGCTGTTTTTCCAAAACAGCAAGCTCCCATCTTGGAAAAGCAGCCTCTAAAGCATGGCTGGGACCTGGGATGTAGCTGGGTTTCACTCACCCAGTGGCAGAGGCGGAGGCTTGCATGCGATAATACCTGGTAGCAACCCAAAATGCAGCTGTATCACATTGGGGATCATTCGCATTAATGGTAAGTGCAATAAACTCCTTAGTTTTAGTATATCTTTATTTTATTAAGGCTTTTCACAGGGTTCCCCCTTATATTCTTGCAATTAAGCTGCTGAACTGTGGGCTAGACAGTGCTACACTTAGGTGGATCTGTAGTTGGTTGGCCACTGAGCCCAGAAAGTGCTCCTCAATGGTTGCTTTGTGTCTTGGAAATAAGTGACTAGTGGGGTACCTCAGGGTTCTGTCCTAGTCTCAGTGTTGTTTAACAGCTTTATAAGTGATCTAGATGATGGAATCAAAGGCATACTTTTCATATTTGAAGAAGACACCAAAGGATAGGATCAGAATTCAAAATTATCTTGTCAAATTGGAAAGCTGTATCAAAATTTAAAAAATGAATTTCAGCAGGGATAAATGTAAGATTACTAGAACACGGTGGTTAAGACGTTGACTCTCATGATTCCAAGATTGTCATGCAGAACTTGGGCCTTCAATTGCCAACCTGCCAGAGTGAGCTCCCGTTACTTGTTCCAGCTTCTGCCAACCTAGCAGTTCAAAAGCATGGAAAAGTGCAAGCAGATAAATAGGTATTACTTCATTGGGAGTCATCTTTGACAATGCTGGCTCTTCAGCTTACTAACAGAGATGAACACCAACCCCTACAGTCGGACATGACTTGACAACTTTGTCAAAGGGGAAACCTTAACTTTTTAAATGTAAGCTACTACATCTAGGCAGGAAAACAGAAATGTACAAATATAGGATGGATGAAATCTGGACTTAAAGCAGTACATATGAAAAAGACCTAGAAGTCTCAGTAGTTCATAAGCTACACATGAGTCAATAGTGTGATGCAGCAGCCAAAGAGACCAATGCAATTCTGAGCTAAATCATCAAGAGTTTAGTGTCTAGAGTGAGGGAAATAGCAATGCTGATCTGTTCTGCTTTGCGCAGACCTCACCTGAAATATAGTGTCCAGTTCTGGGCACCACAATTCAAGTAGGATATTGACAAGCTGGAAAGTGTCCAGAGAAGGGCAGTCAAGATTATCAAAGGTATGAAAACTAAGCCTTGTAATGAATGACTTAGGAAGCTAGATATGTTTAGCTTGGAGAAGGAAAGACTGACAGGTGTCAAGACAGTCACCTTTCAATATCAGAAGGAATGTCAGGTTGAATATGGAACAAACTTGTTTTCATCTTTTCCAGATACTAAAACATGGAGTTAGATCACAAGAGATTCACCCTAAACATTAGGAAGAACTTCTTTACTTCCAGCTTCTTTGACAGTGGAATAGACTATCTCTGGGGATAGTAGACACCATCTTTGGAGGTTGTTAAATAGAGGCTGAATGGCTTCTTTTGTGAATGCTTCAGCTGAGTATTCCTGCATGGCAAGAGATTGAACTAGATGGCCTTTGTGGTTCATTCCAACTCTAAGATTCTATGATAGCTGTACTTCAATAGTTTACCTACCCATGGACTATAGACAGTCATTTTATTTCTCTTAGCTTTGCTGCAGAACATAATTAAGGTTCTTATCATTTGAGACCTAGGGTCTGTTTATCTGTTATGTCTACTGTACAGAACAGCAGGCCTTTCTGAAAAATCTCATATCCCTATCTTTCCTCAGATTTTTAAACCGTCTGATTCCATGTACAGACTCCAAATCATCGACTTTTGATGAGTTCAGTTGAGGCTTGTAGGCTGTTTGCATAGCTTCATCAGCCCACGGTAGGAACAATTTTCTATGATGCACTGCTATGAGCTAAACTGGCTTTGCACATGAAGACACCAAACAGTGAAGTCATCATGAATGAATTGCTACCTCTTTCAGGGGTGCATGCCACTTGCCAGTCCACCCTTGGGTAAGGTTACAAGGATTAACAGTCCTGTCAGGTAGAACTGCCAACTCTACCATCTGTTTAATTCAGTTTGACCCAGAAGAAATCCAGGCGTTATAGGATCTTGCTGGGGCTCATGTAGCCTCTGTTCCTAAGAGCCCTAAAATAAAATAATATCAATCTATAGTGGTAATAACTAGCCATCCAGGTGCTGGATTTAGAACATGGTTATTCTTGTACTCACAAACCAAATTAAATAGAAACAACTTTAGTTTGTGAGCCAGCATAGTGTAGTGTTTTGAATGTTGGACTATGACTCTGGAGACCAGGGTTCAAATCCTCACTCAGCAATGGAAACCCATTGGATGCCCTTGGGAGACACAGCAGCAACAACAACAGAAGATACAGAATACAGAAGATACAGAAATACGACAGATTATTCTGTGCAATCAGAGAAAACAATGTACCAAACAGGGAGAGGTACAACACACACAAATGCACCCACAAGAAAGCTACATAACCTAGTTCTGATACATACAAGATGCTTAAGCATATATTTCTAACAAAGGAAGATTCAAGACCATAGTATTCACACAGGCAAAATCTGAAGATCCATATGGAGGGCACATGAACAAAGAAGGTGATGCTTGGTTTTATGTGAAAAAAAAAATGCCCAAGTGAGCTCAGTCAAAATATAAGATGAATCATGGCATCCAAACAGGCTGTTTACAGACACAGATGAAATCATTTTCTCACTAATGCCTTTGAACATTCTTGAACAATTCACAAACTAGAGACTGCAGGTGATTTGGACATTATATTATCCTGGAGCAACATTCAAGGGGTGCATGCACCCAAGCTGGTACAAAAGGGAAATTACAGGAAGGTAACAGAAACAAAATCAAATTTCTTTACACACAGAAAGATGAAATTGTAAATGAGCATCAGTGTTGCCTAGCACATAGTGCTGACATGTGTCAATGACTAGATCAGTTCATAGCAGCATGACTGAAAATGAACATTGAGTTCAACCAAAAACACAAGTGGAAGGAATTGTAAAATGTCCCCTATTTTTTTCCTTTTATTTATGAGTGCCTATACCCATGAATGGAAGGGTTATATCCAGGTCAGAGGAAGCTTAAATAAGGCCACCAAACTTCATTAATGAGGTCACCAAGATTGGCCTGGGGTTCCATTTTGTGCTGTCTTGCCTTCTCTGTAGTTACTGCAGCCCTGCTTCAGATGGGTGTCACAGAATGCAACTGAGAGACCCTGGAGTTATGGCTGAGAGATAAGAAGCTTTACAGTGTACTTTATCCAATCCAACATTTCTTGAGTACACTCAGGAATCATTCTGGATATATGGAAATAATACAGCTGTTGCTTGGTTTTACCGCTGAGTTGGGGGGAAATGAATTTTAGTACACTGTGGAGATGTTATTTGCTGTCATCGTTGCTTTGATGCCTTTCCTCTTTTGTTCCTGGACTGGCTCTTCTATGGAAAATCATAACAGGATTAACTTTCCCACTGTGCTTGGTATATTTAAATACTTGCAATAACATTTTTTTAAAAAAAAGTAGAGAATGGAAAAGTTATTTTTCTGGACTACAGAAGATTCTCAGAGTTGTGGTTCAATACAGTAACTTTCCAAGCTCTAAGAAAAACTGTTTGTTTTTAAGGAAAACAGTAAAGACATTTATTTTGCTGCTTGTACTCTGGCTGGGAAGCTGTGCATGTGCAAGTTGTCTGATCCTCAAAACAAAGTCAGTACTTACTCTTCTGACATTATCAATCATAGGCACTTTTTTTTCAAAATCAACATTTATCACACATTCATAAATCCCAGAGTACTACCATGAGAACATAATATCTCTGTTGAAGTAGGACTAGAAATAGAAGCCAGTTGTAGCTAGAATTTTGGCTCCTTGCTGCAATCTCAAAGGAAGATATATTTTGTCAGAATGCATCCTTTTACTTTCCTCCATAGACCTCTTACTTTTGTGGAAGAAATCAGAGTAGCACACTTGGAAATACTCTTGAGATAAGGTGTTAGTGTTGTCCATAGCTATGGCAACCGTAAGGAGTTTTCTGGGTCTGAGTGTGTGACTCACCCAAGGTCACCATGGCCAAGCAGAAAATTGAACCCTGATCTCCAGTCATAGTCCAACACTCAACACACTACATCATGCTGGCTCTTTCGTAGACTTCAGTCTACTTCCTCAGATGCATTTGCATCTGATCTAAATGCATCTGAGGAAGTAGACTGAAGTCTATGAAAGCTCATGCTGCCAATTTCTTTCTTTCAGTTAGTCTCAAAGGTGCTAAAATATCTCTCTACATACTGATTCTACAGACTAACATGGCTAAATTCTACCTCAAAACTCACTGTTTTCCATATAAATTATATATATATCTCAAGCCATGGATGGTTGAAACCATGGATAAATAAATCCATAGATACAGAGGGCCGACAGTACTGGGCCCCATCCAGCGATCCCTGTCTATGCATGTAATACATTTCTGTATACAGAAAAAAACACTGTGCTATCTTCCCCTCAGGCTCTTGTACTCCATAGGTTCCCCCCTCCCTTCATCATAACAATTGTCAATTTTAACAGAGACTTTTGAGAATTCAGTTGCTATTGTAACTGTTACATTTTGACAGTAATAGAGCAAACCTCTTTGAAATGAACAAACTGCATTATATCCTGCAGGGAGAGGAGAAGCCACAAGAATGGTGACATTTTAAAAACCAGCAGTCTTTTCTTGCCCACCAGACAACTCCCCAGGGTCTCTGTTGCCTGCTCAGAGTGTCAGCCATTCTTAGATAGACCTGTGGGCTTATTTTTCTGCATCCAGATTAGCTTCCACTGAAATCACACAGACATAGACATACAATTCTATTAGTAGCTCAGAAATTAAGTTGGTAATCATGACCAATAAAAGCAAACATGAATCCTCTGTTAGTCAATGAAGCTCTGTAATTTTCTAACTCAAGTCTTCATTCAGGACCAGATTTTCAACTCTGGGGTAGTTTTCAAAATTATATTGAGGAATTTAGTCTTATATTCAAAATAAGTATTTCACCTAGGACTTCCCTTTCTATAGATCTAGCAGGTATTACCAGATTTAAGGGAGAGGTGGGCAACTCTGTTCCTGTTGCCTTGTTGCAAAGAGCTAATAAGGCTGAGAGAGGGTGATTTGCCCAAGTGGGTTTCTATGGCTGATCAGGGACTTCAATCCTGGTCTCCCTGAGTCCCAGTCCAACACTCAAATCACTACATCACATTGGCTCTTCTACTACTAATACTTTTAGTTGTATCATCATCTTATCATCTATAGAAAGAATTATAGCTACCATTGTTTCTGCTATGGCTTTTCCATCACAACCATGGAAAACTGATTGAAATTTCTGACCACACACCATTCAAAACAAGCATTTTCATTCCAACTTCTAATAGGTCAAAATTCCATTGATAGAGAATGCTTTGTTTGGGGCATCTTCATTATATTTAAGTATCTGTCAGTACAACTGCTTTCTCATTGTGGGGAAAACATATCCAGATTTGTACAAAAACACTAATTGCAATAGCATTCATTAAAAAAGACAACTAAACCTAACTGAGCCATCGGTCGAATTGATAATTATATATCATTATCCCCAAGGTTCTGGCACTATCTATTTCTGTTTTCAGGTTCAAGTGATTTGTCAAGGTACACCTTAGACTGACTCACAAAATTGAATCCACTTCATACAAGAGAACTTTGTATTTAGGAAAGGAAAACAATGCTTATTTTCTTGATAAGAACATGAACAGATTTTTTAAAGACCAACATTCAAATACATACACTTTATCCAACATTTCATTGACTTTTGGTTGAACTTTTCTGCAAACAAATGTGTTTCTTATTCCAAATGAGCTAATGTAAGGATGAAAAACAGCATCCGGTTATATAAAAATATTTTTGTGGCGATTATATACTAATTGAAAGAGCTTCATTTTTAGAAGATCTAGGTGTCCTGAAGTCAGTGTCTAAATCATTATTATTCTTATTCATTAAGGTACACAAACATAGCTGGATAGAAAATTAGAAGTGGCCCCTGCTGGTAAAATCTGAGATTGAAAAGATCAGAAGGGAAATTTAATAAGATAAGGAAGCTAAAATAAGGCTAGTGAAAGATTAAATTAATTTTATTCCACAGAGAAAAGGGATATGTTTTTCCCACAACAAGCAGCCAGGTGAAAACAGAAGAGAAAACATCATGAAATATGGGAAAGGAGGGATCGATTGTTTTAGTGCAAAAGTACATAAACAATGAATCTTGTTTCAGTGGTTCTGGGAGGATTAGCCTCATCATTTTTTAATCAACCTATTTCTTCTTTTGCTCACACTGAATTTCTAGATTCTAAGGGGATCCTGAGAGGGAAGCTAATTGTCTGAGATGCAAAAAAATAAAAATCAATAAAAATCAACTTCCTGTTGGCTTTTTGTAAGGGTCAACCCACTGGTTTTCCCTTGACAATTTCTACCTTCTACTAACAAACTAGTTAGATCTCTTTCTGATGATGTGAATGCTTTGTTTCAATGTGAGGTGTTTGGTTTTTGTTTTTGTCTTTGTTTTTGTTTTGCATTTTTGTTGAAGTTTAAGGTTGAAACAATAAAGACTGGAAGAATGATGTAGTGAATTGTAAAAATGGCCTACCAGCCTGGACAAAAACCCCTGATCCATGTATTTTTAAGCAAAGCTATAGAAGAACTGGCACATGTTAGAACTGTGGCAGGTCATACTAATACTGTATGCTCAGGGCAAACATATTGTCTGTTGCAGTTTATTCACTTTGTTTTGTTTTCCATGCTGTATAACATGCAAGGACCCCATCTTTAATGAAAAGATTACTGATGAAAGAAAGCAAAGGATAGTTATCTTACATAGAGAAGGGAGTGTAGTGGTGAATCATCTAACAGTTCCAAAACATGCAGAGACAGTCTTCCTTAATCTTCCTAGACAGTCCTGTTATCTACTTTGACTTATGGTAACCTTCCTTCTAAATTTAGGAGATTATTGCATTAGAAATAATGCGACTTATCCTCGACATATACAGTTGCATTTCGGGTTATAAGCAGGTATTGTCTGGGAAAGCAGCCAGATGCTGATAGCCAAACTAAAAATAAACAAAGAAACTTCTCACAGAGCTTGTGGAGTTAAAGCAAATCTTACAAATAAAGGCAGAGCCCAGTAACAAAGGTCCATGGGATCAGGACAAGGGGGCAAACCAAAAGTGTAATCAAGCAGTCCAGGAAGGTCAAGGGTTCAAGAGAATCAGGATGATCAGGCAGTCTGAGAATCAAAGGTCCAAGCCGAGAAGCCAAAGTGAAGGCCAGGAACAGCATGCTTTCACCAGCAAACCCAGATAGTCTCTGACAAACACTCTGGCATCCTTCCCATGTTTATATAATCAGCTCCCATTAGTTCAGCTGTTTTTTTATTAGTTGGCATTTCCCATAAAGCCTTCAAGATCACCAGAGGCATGCCCTTTCAGTTCTTCTCTGGGTGAAGGTAAGTATGTCGGCATCCTCCTCCTCCTCCTCCATGTCTACGGTTCCTGAAGTCTGCTGCCTGGATGTTTGGATGCTGAGTCTCTTCTGAGGCCACAGAATCTGCTGGAGCTCTCAGGGCAGAACTAGGGCCAGACTGAGGTGCAGATTCAAGCTCAGGTTCAGAGTCCTCCCCTAGGTCCTCAACCAGGTTGGGCATGATAGGTATTATCACATGTAAAATTGCCACCACCAGGCAACTGGAACCTGCATGCAGCCCATATCCCAGCCACAGTTAGCGAGCAACTTTTCCAATACGGCAAGCTCCCATTTTGGAAGAGTGGCCAGCCAAGCATGGCTGGGACCTGGGCTGCATCCAGGTTTCAGTTGCCCAGCGGCAGAGGCAATTTTACACGTGATAATACCTGTTTATAACCCAAAATGCAACTGTATCCCATTGGGTCTAATGCGATAATTTCCTTAGACTCCTACTGTTAGAGTTGCTATGGTACGTCCTTCTCATCCTTGAGACTAAAGCCTTGCTTCTTAGAGAGAAAATATCTAAGTTTTCCTCTGGAAATACTGAAGTAAGAATTATTCTCTGTATCTCCAACACTGCTAGAACTAGGGTTTCCTCTTTTCTACACAAAAGTATTTTATGCAATAAATAGTAACTTTCCTATTTTGTTAAGGGAAGGACAGCAGTGTAATTGCCTTCCCAGAGTAAAGTGTGATCCTCCAGTGATTTTTATAGTTGTTAACAAGATTGATGGGTACCTTTCCTTCTCCTTTTTTCCCCTAGTAGTTTAGTTTTTAGCCCATCCTTCTATTAAAAGCAATAGTAGGAATTAACTATACCATGTTAGAATAGCTGGGACCCAATGTTGAGAGTCTCCCATGAAAACCTGGGATGAATCTACACTGTAGAAAAATGCAGTTTGACACCACTTTTACTGCCTTGGCCCCATCCTACAGAATCCTGGGATTTGTAGTTTTGTGAGAAACCAGCACTCCTTGATAGAGAAGGCTAAAAGAGCTTGGAAAACTACCAGTCGCATTATTCCATGGGATGGAACCACAACATTTAAAATTGTGTCAATCTGCATTATTTCTACATTGTAGATGTACCCAAAGTAGCTTTGGATCAATGGACCTTTTCAAAACTCTCCCAGGGAGTGAGTATCACGCTCCCACTGGAAGTATTTTTTCCTAACCACAAAGAGGCATCTCCTTACCATCTTTGTCCATACCAACCAGCAGACTGATTGCTTTGTTAACTGCAGCTCAAGAATAGCATTATAAAAATACAAAGAAGAATTACCATAAGCTTGAAGTGGATGTAGGTGGTATGAATCATAGAATATGAACATTCTGTAAGTGAACACAATAGATGAATGCAATATTCTACCACTACTCAAGAAATTGTCTCCCCTACATACACACACATACACACACACACAATTTCTAAAAAAGATGATCTGTAAACCAATAGCACTGGATAGAACAATTAGAGCTCTTGGGTTTTTTTGTTCAAAATACTTGTCAGTATTTCATACACATTGCCTAAGGAATTGTCAAAGTATTTCAGGGGCCTTTGAATAGAGTACAACACATTTTAATACTTTCCTTTTTGTTCCTATGGAACTCCTTATTCAAAACTAATTTTCCAGGGCTGGAAAGAACTGGAAGCAGAAAATTATGAGGGCTTATATCAAACATAGCTTGTAAACCACTATAAAAGTTCAATAATAGTACCTTTGGTGATATCTATTGCACCATGCCATTTCCCCCATCGCTGCCTTCTCTTCTAATTGTGGTCAGCCCACACCTTGCCTCTGACAGGAAAAACCCATTAATAATTTCACAATTACACTGGTATAGTGCTAATGCGTGGTAAACTACTCCTGTGGCAATTCTGGGATTGTGTGGTCATGTTGTTTTAGTGTCTCCTCCTCTCCCCCTTCTCTCCTCCAGCTCACTATTCCAGAACAGCTGGAGTTGTTTTTTATTTGATTTTATTTCTTTTGTTTTGTTTGTTTTTAAACCATATCAGCATAACTCCAGAATTGCATTAACACACACACACACAAGAGGCACATTGGGGTAGGGCATAAGGCAGATTAAGACAAGGATGGTAGAGAGCATGAGGGGGCCAGCAATAGTATGGTCATGCTAATGAAGAGACCTGTGGTAGGAAGTGCACCCAAACTGGTATGTATGCACTTCCTTTCATTCATGTGATTGCAGTGAGAATGAGAGCCATGTAATAAAGTCCTGAGAGTCGTAATCTGTTCACAAAAGAAATTCTGAAATAAGACAGGATCCTGGCAGAAAGCTGACTTATATCAAACACAAAGCCTTATCATTGTCAGCTTCCCAGTTATAGAACTCCTGCTCTGGGGAATCCAGGTCCTTCATTCTTAAATTTCAGGATACAAGTCAAGGGTGTAGCTACATGGTGGGTAAAATGAGGGCATTGACACCCGAATGAGAACTCCGCCCCTGCAATGAAATTTTCCTCCAGTCCTCAAATTTCTAGCACTGCAATAATTAAAAAAATTCATTTGAGCATTTAAGAAATGAGTTTAAGCATCCAAAGAAAAAAGATAAGCAAAGATTCTGTATCTGCCTCTTTGCAATGCAATTCAATGCAATGTCATTCAGGGACTGAAGAAAAAATTCATATGGGGGACAAAATTCTTATAGGTGGCAACGTTCTCATTTTAGAACTGTTAGCTACACTCTTGACATAGGTCAAGTTTTTCACAGAGCTTTTGAGAAGGAAAGAACCACAATCCATTCTTCTTGTTTTGTTGGAACAACTCCATGTTTTCTTATGCATATTTTTCAAATAGGCATACTGACTAAAGCATGTTTGTGTATATGTTTTACATTTACCATAGGCTGACATTCTATATTAAAATTATAGATTCAAAACCTGAAGTAACAGATCCATAACTGCCCTGCAATCAGTTAAGCTACATAATCATAATTATGGCATTATTGCCATGACTGTAAAAGCCCCTCAATACTCACCATGAACTCCAGATAGCTTTCTCAAGCAATGGAAGTCTGTTCTCATTGTGTTTGGGGTATCAGGATGGCGTTTCCAGTGCCTCCCTGCTAGTGAGCAAGGATGTGTCAATCAGAAGCAGAAACTCAATTTCTTATCATACTGGAGATTGCAGGAGAGAGGAGACTGGAAACATCTATGTTGCTATGCTCTGACTGCCAGCAGAACAGACCTCCCTCACTTGAACAGTTACTGGCTCTAAAGCAGGGGTAGGCAATCTAAGGCCTGAGGGCCGGATACGGCCCCCCGAGGCCTTTGGACCGGCCCCAGGCTGGTTCTGGCACACACACACCACCGCCGCCCACCATGATGATATTGATTATTGTTGTTATTACTTGTTCTTGGGGTTTTCTTGGAAAAATCTTCACAGGGGTTTTGCTATGGCTTTTCTGGGACTGAGAGAGTGTGCATGCATATTTTTTTATTTTAAAAAAAAATTAAAAAAAATATTCTTATTTTTATTTATTTATTTATTTATTCATATTTTGTGCTTCGGCCCCCAATTGTCTGAGGGACAGCAACCGGCCCCTGGCTCAAAAAGGTTGCCTATCCCTGCTCTAAAGGTAGGTTCTTCGGGGGGGGGGGGTGCTGGTCCGGAAAAACCATTAAAAGCCTTGATGCAGCAAATCTCTCAGAGGATTAACTGGAAGGTATGGAAAATTATAAGGAGAATGCCAACAAAGCAAATACAAGAGTTCTGGGTGTAAAAAAATTTCGAGATATCTCTCTCTCTCTCTCTCTCTCTCTCTCTCTCTCTCTCTCTCTCTGCAACCCTAGAAATTTACATTTGCAGGGCAGATTTATTTTGGAGGGATGATTTTAGAGACCCCTCATTATCTACAGCCTTGATTTTAAGCTTATTCCAAAGCAATCCATTTAACTATTCTATTGATTTAAGACCACGAATAATTTTCTCAGATCACAGGTATGGGGAGCAATATGGTTATCTAAATGAGTAAAATAATGTAACACAACATCTATATAATTTACTTAGATAATATTCTACTGAAGAACCATTAGCACTCTGATGTGCCTCTGTAAAAATGAGGGCTAATAGTACATCTAGGGTAAGAGAGTGCACTTGCAAGCAGTGCTGGAAAGCAAATCTCTTAGTAATCATCAAAATGTATTATTTTTCTTTCTCTCATTTGTTTTACCCATTTTATTTTGCTCTCAATGAACTTAATTTGATATTTCTAAGTATCTCTCTCTCTCTCTTTTCCAGCACAACATCAGGACTCTGCAAAAGTCTATCTCTTTTCCCCAGGATTTGTTGTTATTATCCTTATCCTTAATGCCATCATTGTTCATGCTATTGACAAAACAATTGCTTTTACAAAGAATTATGACACAGTAAAGGCAACAGCAGAAAGAATTCATGTAGCTTTGGGCTAACAAATGGGGAAATACAGAACAGAAGGTGAGAAGGAACAAATATATGTTGCTTTCTGAAAAGGCAGCATTCAAAAGCAGGGGCTAAATAATTAATTGTGCTGAACTGTATTGTTATCAGTGTTATATCTTATGCATCCAATATACATTGGATATGTCTTTAAATATATTTTTGATCAATATACAAAATGAATAACACATTTTTAAAAAAGAAAGGTTTACAAAATGATATGTACATTTAATAATAATAATAATAATAATAATAATAATAATTTTTATTTATAGCCCGCCCCTCTGCTAGGCAATCGGGGCGGGTTACAGCATAATTAAAACATAAAGAGTTAAAAACAGACAATCCCAATCCTCTAACCCTCCCACCCCTTAAAATTGAATTAAACTAATATTTTATTAAAAACCATATACAAACTTTCAAACAATATAAACAACAAGGCAGTGGACACCATTTGAATCAATAAATCAAAGCGGCTTGCCAGGCTTCTCATGTCCGGGAAGTTATTCCGGGAAGGCCTGCCAGAAGAGATCCGTCTTTACTGCTTTCTTAAAAGCAGCAAGCGTAGTAATGAGACAGATCTCGTCTGGCAGGCCATTCCATAGCCTGGGAGCAGTCACGGAGAAAGTCCTCTGGGAGGTCTGCAACAACCTGGTCTTCATGGATTGGAGCAGGTTCCTCCCAGAGGACCGCAGGGTACGAGGGGGCTCATATGGGAAGAGGCGGTCCCTGAGATAAGATGGTCCCAAGCCATGTAGGGCTTTAAAGGTTAAAACCAACACCTTGTACTGTGCCCGGAAATTAATTGGCAGCCAGTGGAGGGATTTAAGCACCGGTGTTATGTGCTCCCTCCTGGATGTTCCAGTAATTAACCTGGCTGCCATATTTTGGACTAATTGCAGTTTCTGGGTTAAGCACAAGGGTAGCCCCATGTAGAGTGCATTGCAGTAATCCAGACGTGAGGTTACCAGAGCATGTACTAAAGTTTCCAGATCCCTCATGTCCAGATAAGGGCGCAGCTGGCGTATCAGCCAAAGCTGATAACAGGCACTCCTGACCGTCACATTCACCTGACTAGTTATGTGAAGCGACGAATCTAAGAGCACCCCCAAACTGCGAACACAGTCCTTAGAGGAGAGTGTGACTCCATCCAGGACTGGCGACTGTATTCCCAAATCTGGTTTTGGGCCTGTCACTGTTAGTACCTCCGTTTTGTCTGGATTTAACTTCAATCTGTTTTTCCTCATCCAATCCATTACCACTTTAAGACAGTTATCAAGAGCAGAGATGCCATCTGAAGTCTCGGCTGATGATCTGGTCATGGAGAAATATATTTGGATGTCATCAGCATACTGATGACACCGCGCTCCATGCCTCCGAATGATCTCACCCAGCGGCTTCATGTAGATATTAAATAACATCAGGGACAGGATGGCGCCCTGAGGGACGCCACAATTAAGCTCGATTTTGGATCAGCAACTGTCCCCGAGCCTCACCCTCTGGGATCTGCCTGAGAGGAAGGAATGGAACCACTGCAAAGCAGTGCCTCCGATTCCTAGCTCTCTCAGGCGATCCAAGAGGATGGCATGATCTATGGTGTCAAAGGCCACTGAGAGATCCAAGAGCACCAGCAGGGTCACACTACCCCTGTCGATGCCCAGGTGGAGGTCATCGGTCAGAGCAACCATGGCAGTCTCAACTCCATATCCTGTCCTAAAGCCGGTTTAAAATGGATCAAGATAATCGGTTTCATCCAAGACTGCCTGGAGTTGGGAAGCTCCAGAGTCAGTATAACAGAGTCAGTGTTTTAGCATAATAAAGGCATCTTTATCTGCCCAAGATGGATTTTAGGCACTTTATCTAGAGTCCTTTTAAGCTGGAAAAACAAAGTCTCATTAACAGAACTGCAATGTTATGGCTGACAGTTCTAAGCCATAAAAATTGATGGAAAGATCCTAACATAGCAATAATTTATACCTGATGGTAGAAAAGATGGACACGTTGTGCAGAAACTAGTAGATGTTTCTATAACAATTGAGAAGGGAATGGTGTTTTTTTAATGAAGTACCGAAGATATGTTCTTGGGCTTTACGTCTATCACATAAAGGCATAAATATAAAACATACGATATAAAAAGAGAAACATCAAAGCATTAAACAAGTATGCCCAGAATATTTTAAAAGATCAAAACAGTAAAACAATTGTACTTGTATATGTACAACATGCAAATTTTGTCAGATCTTTGGATCGTAATAAAGGAACTTGACTACCTCTGTCACAGAAACTTTGGTACAATACAAGAGGTAGTAATAACATGGAAAGAACAGTGAGAGTTTCCTTCATCACAAAAAAGAAGCAGTTCAACATGTTTCAGCAAATTTTTTACTCAGAATTAACGTTATGTACATGTGAAATAAAACAATCCAGTAAATCTTGCATAAGTAAACAAAAACATTTTGAATCTTCTAGAGTCCACATTAATGCTTCTTCCAAAATGCATCTCAGAATTTTTCTCACTGATGGTGACTCTAAAGTGAACCTGTCACAGGGTCTTCTTAGCAAGATTTGTTCAGATGGAGTTTGCCTTTGCTGTCCTCAGAAGCTGAGAAAGTGTGACTTGCCCAAGTCACCCAGTGGGTTTCCACAAGTGAGCAGTGATTTGAACCTTGGTCATACTCCATTGCTCAAAGGACTACATCACACTGGCTCTGGGAAGCATCTGCTTTATCCTAAAATAGCATCTACCTTACCCCATAACCTTCTATATAATTATCTCTCATCTACTTTCTCTTGCTTTCTCCCATTGCCTCATTTCTATATGAGACTACCCAGTTCAACAATCAAGAAGTATATACCTTCCAACATTTTGCAGATGAAAAGGGGACACATGTGGCCAAGCAACATCAGAGTGTGTTATAAATTATAAATTAGGAAGAGCACACACACTAGGAAAGGCTGACCCAGTTTGCTTTTGTCTGAGCCTACTGGGAAGTGCTTAATTCTACCCCTCCTCTCCCCTCTGCCTGCTGAGTTAATGGAGTGCAAACTTTTTTTCACTTTTAATTCAGTTTGCATCTATTGAAGTAAGCTGAGGACAAAGGGGGAAATGGGAAGAGGAGACAGAAGCAGGAACATTTTAAAAGCAGTTGAAAAAGTGGGGTGACAGAGGATTAGTCTGGACTGTCCTGCCAAATTAAGACAGTTGGAAGGTGGAACTTAGGGCCTTTGCAGACTGCTAGAAATAGGGCAAATTGAGTCCACTTTAACTGCCCTGGCTCAGTGCTAGGGAATCATGGGAATTGTATTTTTTTCTGAGACATTGAGCCTTCTCTGTCAGAGAGCTCTGGTGCTACAATAAACTACAGTTCCCATGATTCCCTAGCACTGAGTCAGGGCAGTTAAAGTGGACTCAATTTGCACTATTTGTCTAGCTTTTTCGAAAAACCCAAAAAAGATTGCCACATCTGTTGCAGCAAATACAGAATCTTGAATACTGATTCATTCATATCCTTTTGTTCAGTTATTTTCTTTCCACTGTAGTGTGTACCTCTGTACACACTGGGTGTACCTCTGAAAGAATTTGCTTCTGCTCTTTGAAAACAAGTAAGACCCTAACAGCAACATTCACCCGAGAGGGGGACAATTTACATCTCAATTACTTTGAGTGTGCTGTTTCACACATTAGCTAAAAGGCAATAACGGGCTCTTTTCTTGCAAAATCATACTTGTGCGTTCTACTTTTTACATTCTATCTTCTACTTCCAGTACTACAGACCACAGGGATTTCATTTGTGTTTAAGAAAGAAAATAACGAACGTTTAAAACCTGAGCCAGTTAGTGATGGGTGATAGGCAGAATGCCTAAAATCCAGCTATTCTTCGTTAAGGAAAATGCAACATGGGACATACAGTAATAGAAATAAAATATGTATGTGATAGTCACAGTGACTAAGCAGGAACAATCATGAAGCTACACAGGTAAAAAGGATAATGTAATTTGGAAGCCTTGAGAGCCAAGGACAAAGTTATAGAGTGTATATTGAAAACACCTGTTGTAGATTGCAAACACCTGAGATTCATTAAGTAGTCAAGGTAAAATGATGAAATACTTGGGTTGGTCTTAAGTATGGGATGATCCATGTAAACCAATCAAAATGAATGTACACATCCACTGGGTGGGAACCGACTAGTGGGTGGTGACTAACAATGGTTATAAGTGCAATGTTTGCCAATGCATATTGTGGAGTGGTGTGTAGAGATTGTGATTTGTAGGGCATATAGTATTTATGTATATAGTAGAATAAAGTAGATCTTTTATATAAGACTACTGAGTTGTCTGGTGTCTTGAGGGAAGATACAAGAGCCAGAGGAATCCTGGAGAAGTTTGGAGACATCTCAGGAAGAAGAGTGAGAAGGCTTGGAGAGTTTGTCAGGGTCTTCAGCCTATTCTCTGAAACTCTGCTGCTTGGGAAAGAAGCATCAACCACTGATCAAAGCTGGTCAGCTCTGCTGCATAACAAGGTGGTGAGTTAGAGCCAGAGGTGAAGAGCTACAACTCCCATCATCCCTGACATTCTTGTCATATAACAACCTTATTGAGGAATCAAAATTGCCATGATAAAGTTAAAAAAAAAAAGGACAGTGGGTATTTTAGATAGAACTGTTTGTGAGACATGGACACTTTTCGCAGACAGCTAACAAGTCTCTGCAATTTCCACATAAAGATCAATTGGACAGCCTAATTCAATGGCAAGGGGAACAGGTATAATCACAATGGACTCTCTACATTGGTGTTGTATTAAATAAATGGTATTTGACATTGTTCCTTTTACATGTAGAAATTCACTGGGTGTAAGTTTGTATGTTACAAACATGTACGTGTCTACATCAATGAACACATTTCAGTCATCCTCACAAGAACTACCTTTGAAGAGTATTTAGAAGCTTCAGCTGGTCCAAAGACCTGCAACCAGATTGTTATCTAGGGCTGGATACAGGTAGTGTGCAACTTCCTTGCTGCAACAGATCCACAAGTGCTGTTTGCATTATGAGGCTCAGATTCACCTTATTTGAAGGACCATATCTCCTGATATGAGCCAACCCATTTCTTAAGATCATTAGGGAAGGCCCTTTCCTCTGCCCTGTCACCCTCACAGACACATCTGAAGAGGATACAGAAGAGTGCCTTCTTGGTGTCTTGTTCTAGCTTCTGGGACTTTCTTCTTGCAGGAACTAGACTGATACCCTCCTTGTGATCCTTTCACAGGCAGGTAAAGATTTGGCAGCAGGCCTTTGAGGGCTGATTACTTTAGAGCAAAGATCCTTTTCTGTGCTATGTAGTTTTTATTTATTGTCCTTTTTTAAAGGTTTGTTTTAACTACAGTACTTTAACGTTATTGATGGTTTAATTATATTTAATTATATTTAAAACTTTTCATCAATGTAAGCTTTTTAGCTGTATCTGTTTTAACTGTTTTGTGGAGGTGTGTGTGCATGTGCACCTGGTGACTTATAGCAACCACATAAATTTCATAGGGTTTTCCTTGGCAAGGAATACTCAGTTCCTTCCTCTGAAATATAGCCTACAGCCCCTGACATTCATTGGTGGTCTCCCTTCCAAGGGCCAACCAGGGCTATCCACCTAAAGTTCCAGACTAGGAAAAAGGTGAGATATAAATAGAGCAGGAGGACAAGGAGCAACCAAGTAGAAACAATTCTTACATCTCATTCAGACTCATTGAAAAATCTCAGATTTTGTTCCTGATCTTTCAGATTTTATACTGGGTTCAAATAAACTGAACTGGGGAACTGATATAAAAAGTCTCTGATCATACTGGTAACTGACAGAAAATACTCTGGGACAATCAAAACAGCTATAGATCTCCAAAATAAAATCAGAAAGAACAGGAACAAAATCTGGGACTTTCTGGTCTTTTTAATCACCCTGATGTACCCTTAGCTTGTGACCAAGAGGTTTTTGTCATTATTAATCTACAAGTAACACATTTATGTAACGTATGATATAGTAACACCACAGTTGTTTTAATTCAAATGTCACCTCAGCTTTGCTTTTGTCACATTTTATTATATGTAGGCATAATATGGCACATTGCAGTTTTGCAAGCTGCCATGGACTAAATCAGACTATTGCCCTATCTAGCTCCATGGTGTTTCAAATGTCAATGCAGCACTAAGTGTACTCTAGATTTTAGTACGAGCTTTAAAAGAACTACCCAAGATGCTGAAACCTATCCCCCCAATAGTTTCAAGGAGCTATCCTCCTGGATAGATTCTTTAAAGTTTGCACTTAGCTCTACCAGCCATCACTGATCTAGCACTGGGTTGTCAGCTGGCAGTAGCTCTGCAGAAATTCAGGCAGAATTCTTTCCCAGTCCTGTTTGAAGACCCCTGGTTCTTGCAGGCCTCCAAAGCAAGTACAGAATCATCCCAATATTGCCAAGGTTATTTTCCAAGATTCATCTACCCCTATTATTATATAGGGAACCCTATTATTTTCAATGAAAGAAACTACTTCAAACCCAAGCATACCTTAGAATCACACTGGAGGGACTAGAGATATCACTTCTCTAAGCATTTCTAGGTCCTCCAGCATGATTCTATGGTTTGTTTGGGCCATAAGTTGATCATAGGAATTGTACTGGAGGACCTAGAAATGCTTAGTGAAAATGTTTCTTCTTTTTTAAAAATATGGTAAGTGAAGGCATGGATAATGAATTTGGTAGTGTGGGGATCATAGGGTTGGGGAACAAGGCTCAGCCATACTTAGCTTCCAAAATCAGGCCAGATGGAAGGGCTTGCATAAGCCTTCCCTCCAGATTCAGGATGGAAGGGCTTGTGTAAGTGCACATGGTAGTTTTTAAAAAAATTCATACAAGGAATTTTAGGCTTTAAATTGCTGTGTTGATTCCCAAATTATTCTCTTGGCAAATAAATAGCATGTGGCTCCAGTCTGTATCATAATCAGTATGGATGGGGATGGTTCCCCCTTTTAATTGAAAATCCTAGTGGGAGCCCTATATGAAAGGTTTTAAAACTTATGGATGACACTGGCGTTTTTTCTCTTCTTTTTAAACCCTTAAGTTTATTGCACCAGTATCTATAACGTTCCCACCAAATCCTGGAAACCTAATGATATGGGGAACAGGTGTTACTGCATTAGACTAATGATAACATGATGATAATGTTATGAGAACATATATTATCACACTGCATTTACTGTTGTACCAGCACTGGTGCTCAGGTCATTTCCCAGCTGTCCTTCTTTGGCACATGCGTACTGTTGTGGCGAGGTTGTATGTAAAAAAAAATTTATAATGTATGGCGAAAACTCCTATGTCTACCTTGGAAAGAATGCTACCAAGAGGTTAGGTTGCGAGCATTCATTGTGGGGGTTTTCTTGGAAACACGATGTAATTCCATCTATAAAAATAAAAAAAAATATTTTTTAAATTAATTGTAGCATCCCCCCCCCCCCTTGCATCAGCACCAGAAGAAGAGTTAAGTTTGTGGACATTCTAGGATAGAATGTCCACAAACTCAAGGTTGTGGACATTCTATAGAGGTTGGTTTAGCCAATCAGAACACAAGGATGAATTGAGACCAGGTAGGATTATCGTACATACATCATATAGAACAATCAGAAAGCATTCTTGCTGGCTGAGGATGCATTTTTACAGCTCTCCTGCTGGAACGGGCTAGGGACTGTCAGACCACAGAATGGGAACTCGATGAGGATTATACCATGTGATAAAATTTGTTCTGTTCTGTTCACATTACATACCCAGTACATTACGTGAACACCGTGTGATGAACTTACCTGTAACCCAGCCTTGTGGGTTAATTTTTTTTTCCTAAGAGATAAGGAGGTTTCAGTCTCTCCTACACATAGGCACTCATCACAAACCAAACTGGGGGCATTCATGCTTGTTCAAAGTTGTACATTATGAGTTTTGTCCTAAATCTGTGTCTTTTCCTTCTGCCTCCAGTTGGAGGAGCTGAGCATTGTATTTTTTAAAAAAGCAAATCCCATAAGCCTGTATAGTCTACCCAGCTCCCCTAGAATCTCTATAGAATCTCTATAGAATGAGATTCATTTGCCACTGAATGTTGCCTCCCAAATTTCCATAGCTGCCATGCCTGCTTTGGAGTGATTGTAATGAAATATGTTACAAACACTGCTACATGCAGGTCCTTATAATTTCTGCAAGCTATTGATTTCATAACTTCTCTTAGCTTTTCCCAATTCAGAGCCCTCCAGATGTTTTGAAGTACAGCTCCCATTATCCTTGACCATCAGCCATGCTGGTTTGAACAGATGTGAGTTGTAGCCCAAAATATCTGGAAGTAGTTGGACAACATGTATTTTGAAGTCAGAGAGCACTATGAGTTGACTGAAGTATATTCCGGGTACAATTGCATTTTTTCTCCTAGACCTAATGCAGGATTAACACATGCTTAGAAGAGTATAGTTGTCTGTGTTTCTTGTATATGGTTAAAGAAAGTAAATATTGCAGACAGCATATCTCTAAGAGAACAGGATATTTTCTTTTCAATTCTGTAATCCTACACTGGAACCTTTCACTGCTTGGGAAAGTGAAGGGTGTGTAATGGTCTGATTACATACCTTGACAGCAGGGTAGAAAAGAACTGGAGAAGAATGGAAGGCTTATCAAGCTGACCATGCATAGCCAGGCATAAGGACTTGAACAGCCAGTACCAGAATTCAAAGTCTAAAAGGAAACAAGCTGTTATACATGACATATCAGCAGAGCCAAATATTCTGAAGACATCCAGCTAAGAAAAGGTCATTGAAATGATGAGTGAGGAAATATTTGGGGAGACAAATGAAGCATGGAGTAGATTTCAATGGCTAGATGCATTTAAAATTATATCAGAGGTAGGAAGAAGACTCCAGACTGGAAAGGATGACACTATTAAGTCATAGGAAGATGAGGATGCAGAAATGGAAAATCAGGTCCCTAGACAAAAAAATTACCAAAAATTCAGGTTGTGATTGCTTCTGTAGAAAAAAGAATCTATAGAAGTATCCATGATTGAAGACTTATGTTGTGACATATCCAGGAAAAAAATTTAGAAACAAATACAATTAGCTTATTCTATTTGTATCCCCTTCTTACTGTCAAATTCAGCATAAATACTAGAAAGGAGGCTGCAGACATCCCTGCAGCTTTTTTGAGGGGCTGGGGCAGAGCTTCAGCAGCCAGCCATAGCCACTGACTGGCATCTTCTTACCAAGGGCTGTGCGAACTCAAGGAGCTTGGCACTGGTAGGAGTTTGCAGACAATCGGATTCAGGCAGCGCTTGAGCGCCACTGGCTGCCCCACTGCTCCTTTCCAGCCAATGAGGGTTTGGGCTGCACTGCCCAACCAGAGTGATCTGAGGCAGTCTTCACTCCAGTCGAGCAGAGCTGCATTTATTCTTGCCACCGGCACTGGCCATGTTGGGATATGTAGTCAAAGTGGAAATGTACAGATGTGGGAAAGTTCAAGCTGTAAGGTGGATGACACAAAAACAACTTAGCCAAGGTCAGTGTGTCTGGGAACACAGGATACTAGAGAAAAACAAATTAGGTCATCAGAGTGTGTGAGAACCACTGGTCACATGACACAAGACACAGGGAGAAGGCTAGGTTTAGAAGCTGTTTAACAAATGTCTATAAAGGTATCAGCATGGGGGTGGAGTTACAGAGAGTCTTTGTCTTGAGTGGATTGCTGGGCTTAGCCATGGAGTTTCCTTTGTTTTCTGTCTATATGATGGATATTCTACAATGTAAATAGTTATCATGTTAATTCTGCAACTGAAGAATAAAGAACTTTCTTTTGAAGAGAATGTCTGATCTGGTTTTATGGAATGCTGCATGCAGCCGGGAGCTACAGATTCAGAGATGTATGGAGCTTATGAATGGCAGTTCTGCATACATACTCTGCATACTCTCACCATAATTTAACAGGCCAGGCCAGTTCCATATGAGCTCCAGCTCACCCACCACCCACTCTTGGTGCATTTTCTGTCTCTGCCCCTTGGACAAGCTGGAAACTGTTCATCATTTCTTCCATACTTTATCACAGGACGTTATCACACGGGGTCTAAAGCAGTCCCATCCCCGTCGCATCCCCGTTCCATTGCGCTTCCTTTTCCCCTGTGTTCACACGACGTCGCAGAGAAACCCCACCAATCCCCGTCGCATCCCCGTCCCATTGCGCTTCCTTTCCCCGTGTCTTCACACAACATCGCACCCATCCCCGTCGCATCCCCGTCGCATTGCGGCATCACCCGGCATCATCCCCGTTCTTTTGAATGCCGGTTTCTTTGGGAATTACATTTTGCCGCGACCAGAATGATACCGGAATGATGCTGCTTTCTGTATGCCGGTAAGTTCTGGATTGAAAAGGAACCGCAATGGGACGGGGATGCGACGGGGATGGGACTGCTTTAGGCCCCGTGTGATAATGTCCACAGCTATGTGGGCAGTGCATGGGATTTGGATCTGGGAATGTTTGCAGAATCCTAGAAAGGGTACAGACAGGGTCCCCTTAAGGGACCCAGGATGGTGACTGTGGCTGAAATTGTTGCCCAGGCATGGGCTGATGCATTTCCAACACTCCTCCAAGGCTCCACTTCTGCTGTGGTCAGAACAACGCATCCAGCCACACTATCAATGCTAGATGCTTTGTTCTCACCCCATAACAACGTGCACCCACAGCAGTGGCACCCGCATGCCGCAGTCCTGATCCTCCCTTTTGCCACCCCTAAAAGAGTAGCAAAATGCTGCTCCTTTTTAGGGCAGCATAAGGCCACCCTAAGAGCCAGCGTCATGCCTCTTCTGCGCCCTTTTGCCAGAAGGGTGTCCTGATGCTGCACAGCATCAGGATGGTGTCGGGGTTGAGTTGAGGCAGCCAGCATGCGGTGCCCCACCCCAACTCCACTTCTAGGCTGGTCTGCAAAGCTCCTAAATAGATTAGCACACCTAATATAATGTGACTCACAGCAGTCACATTTAAATTTTAAAGCAGGTTCTATTGCAAGCACCGGGGGGCCAGGTGAGTGCAACCCAGCCCCTGGCATGTGCGATAGAACTCACTTTAAAATTTAAATGCAACTGCTGTAAGTTGCATTGTATTAGGTGCGATAATCTCCTAAATTAGTTCCAGTCAATTAGATTAAGTAATTGTGACTAGCAGCTTCACTGATTTCAGTATAGCTAAAGTATGTCCAAACAAAAATCCATCAGTGATACCTTTATTAGCCAACCAAAATGCACAATATACTTGTTGCAAGTTTTCAAAGTTCAATGGGCTTCTTCATCAGGCAAGATGTTACAAACCGAACCAGAGAAAAACAATTGGAGATGTCTCCATGTTTTTTCATCTGGAATATTTTGGTGGATGTAGAGATAAAACATGTGAATTCAGTCCAAATTTAAGAAAGGTAAAACAAGGTAAAACATTTTTTTTTCTTCTAAAGGAAGACTTCTTGAGGAATCCATTGTTCTCTGCCACAAAGAGGCCTGTGACCTCACTGGAATGCAGACACATTGGATTTCAAAAGAGGGGTCCCTGTTGAGATACAAATGGATTTTTAATTTCCTGGACTTCAGAAATCTCCCTATAGCCACATGGCCAGAAGGAGGAGAAGCCTGCCTGCAAAAGATATCCTCCCACCATCTACCATCTTAACTAAAGACTGAAACAACATGTAGCCATCTGACTAACATCTCCAATTGTTTTTCTCCTGCTTGGTTTGTAACATCTTACCTGATGAAGAAGCCCATGGAGCTTCGAAAGCAGCTTGCAACAAGTATATTGTGCATTTTGGTTGGCTAATAAAGTTATCACTGATGGATTTTTCTTTGAATTTGCTAAATCGCCAACACAGCTACCCCTGAATGTTTAAAGTATGCCCAAGCTGACTGCTTCCCAGGAGAACTGAAATCTCTGGTGAAATTAATTTCCTTCCCCTGCTACTTTATCCTACATAGTCCATAGCTGCTCCAGCTTATTGGGTGGGGTGTGGCAGAAGGGAGGAGAGTAAGAATTTCTACTGTGCAAGTGGAAGTCAACTCTGATGACAATGGGCCTTTGCAGACTGCTAGAAATAGTGCAAATTGAGTCCACTTTAAGGGTTAGAGTTAGGGTTAAGGAATCATGGGAACTGTATTTTATTGTGGCAGCAGAGCTCTCTGAAAGAGAAGGCTCAATGTCTCAGGAAAAAAAACAATTCCCATGATTCCCTAGCACTAACCCTAACCCTTAAAGTGGACTCAATTTGCACTATTTCTGGCAGTCTGCAAAGGCTCTACGTCTGGCATTGCAATTACAGATCTGTACTCCAGAGTTACAGATCTATAACTGCTTCATATACCATTGCCACAATTGTAAATGTCCCCCAGACCTACCTTAACAACAATTACGGATCTGTACTCCAGAGTTTCAGATCTATAACTGCTTCATATACCATTGCCACAATTGTAAATGTCCCCCAAATCTACCTTAATAGCAAGCAACCACATTGGGTAAAGGAGGTCTGTTCATCTGCATATTCGGGCACAAGGAGGAAGGCTACAACAATCATAAGCAGGACCCTGTTGCAATGCAGCCTCATTCACTGGCAGGAGAAGACTTGAAATCTCCTCCTGCACCCCAATCAACAGCTGAACAGACATGAACTGCCTAATGTACGTGTTAGCTGCTAAGGCAGATTTGGGCAGAGCAGGTCAGGAGACATTATTTAGTTATAAATGTATAACAAAGTAGGAGATGTAGAATATTGTCAATTCTTTTTAACCGATAGCCAAATTCCAACCCATTATTTCTAGACTGTGACCTGAAAACCACCATGAAAAACCCATTTGTTTTTATGCAGCTAGCTAGAATTCATGGAGCTGTGTTTCTCTAGCTGAAGAAATCAAAACTGTAGAGGAACATTAATCGACTGAAGCAGCACCACTAAACTCCAGGAAGGAGGGCTGCATCACATCCTTGTATTAAGTGAACTGGAACTTGGGGAATTTTCAATATTAGCTCAGATGGGTAGTGGGAGGCATAACCTATTTATACGCAGGGGGAGGAGATAGATAACCCTTGCTGAGACAGAATTCTTCCAATGAATTGTACTTTTATTGAGGGGAAAATCAATTAGCAACACACACACACACACACACGCACACACTTAATCTATGGACTATTAGGAAGGGTTTTAATTATGAAATAGTTACCAAAGATGTGGTGCTCCTGATGATGGAAAATTTCTCAGTTGTTCACAGAGCAATGGTCAAGGGGGAGGGGGGAACATTCAGAGAAACATTAAGTCCCTCTTTACACTTCAAACTAGCTCAGAGAAAAAATGATTTTGGAGTTTTTATATAGCCCACAAATCGCTTCTGGCAAAGAGTTCAAAAGATGCCAAATTTCAAAGGATCACTTTGAGATAGATAGATTCCATAGGTGAGAATGGCTTCTTCCTCTGGCTCTTGTCATGAAAATATCCTGAGCCATAAATCTACTAGAAAATGGTATGCATGTCTCCTGATTGCAACCCCTATCTTGCTGTTTTGATCTGTGTTTCAATGAGGTGTCTTTCACCTTAAATCTATGGCTGCCTTGGTAGCTCTCATCTACAGATCTGCATAGGGCCATGGGGGGGGGGGGGGGGGGGAAGCATGCACACCCAAAAGTTATGGCAAAATCATGGCCATTTCTCATAACAGTTGCTCAGGTTTCTATACTCATCCTAGCCAGCCCACAGTAAAAATCATTTCCATTGATATACTGTATTATGAGCTATTAATGGTAATGACTGTATGGCAAGTTTTCTACTTTACAGCTTTTAGGGTAGACAGGAATTCTAAAAACCCAGATAAAGGCTCATTACCCAGACAAGTGAGGCATGGAGTTAGATAATAGAAAATTCCAGCATTACTGTTCATTACTGAGAGCATTTTACTCTGAGACTATTATGAGAAAAGTCTTCATTGACGTGTGTGTGTGTGTGTTTCCAGTTGCACCTGGGCACCATGTCAAATACAATACTAAATAGGACATGGAAAATAAGAAAATGAGTTTCTTTCATCTCACATGTGGAATATATAATTTGAGCAGCAAGATGCTGTGTGTTCAAAATCTTCAGTGAACCCTAAGGGAATTCAAATCTGTTTGTTTAGACTTCTAAAGCTAATATATTTACTGATCTTGCAGACATGCATTCCGATCTTACAGAATTTATGTATATGTCATACTGAAATTCATAATTTGTTGAATACATGCTTTTGGTCTGGTAAACAGAATGTCCTTTTTTTCCCCTCCAAAAATTCATTTTGAAGTATTTTTGAGAGGGTATTTGATGCCTCCTTTTTCTTTTGTTTTATTTTTATTCCTCAGTTTTGTGTGGTATGTTCTTCAGTGTTGAAGGCATCTTAAACTGACTTACTATCATATAAAAAAAATGAATTGTAATGTTGTACTGCCATAGTTTCTCTATCCTGCTCCCACTTTTCCTTTACTTCAATTGCTGTAAACTGGGTTCAAAGTGCAAATAAATTTGCATTTAATTAACTCATGACAGAGAGAGGCTAGGAGGGGGTGGAATCTTGCCTTCCTAGAAGGCTCAGGCAAAAGCAAACTGCAGCATCCCCTCCTAGTTTGCCTGTTCTTCCATAAATAACGTTTACCATCCTGACCACATTCTGATGTTGCTTGGTCACATATCCTGGTTTTCATCTGTGCAGTATTGGAGGATATGTAAGACATGATCTTCTGGTCCTCTCCTTGGCCTTTCACTATCAAGGTCACTGATATATCAGGCTGCTCCATTGTTTTTGTGTGTCCTACAATTAATATATTGTCAAGATTCTTATAAAATTATGTACATACTCTAAAATTGTCAATGAATGTCATCAACATTTTGTTCATGTACTTGTTCATGTACTTGCTGAACACTAGAAACAAAATAAACTAGCTGCTAATTAACATAGTGTTCATGCAAAGCTATAATCATACACACGCATATAGCCTAGTTGCAAGAGAGAAGAAAGCCAAAACAGAGAGGAGTGGCAACTTTAGCCATGCTTTACCACATGACATAGAACGTTATCACACTGGGGTCTCAAAGCAGCAAGAAAGCGGCAAGAAAGTGGAATGGAATCAATCCAGAACCATACCGGAATGGACCAGGCAAGACGGAAATGGTTATCAGACGCAACTGGAATCATTGCGGAATTGACGATGCCGCGATGGTTCCGCTCCAGGGACCCGTATCTCCTGTTCACGCACAAGTGGAAAGATCCCTTCCACAACCCTCGGTCTTCTATGGGCTTGGGCTCCGAAGCGACTGCTTCGGAGGCCAAGCCCATAGGAGAGTGAGGCCGGAGTTAAAGGGACGCGTGCGCCATCCCTTTAACCCCAGCCTCGCTCTTCTATGGGCTTGGTCGCCAAAGCGGTGACCAAGCCCATAGAGCAAAGAGGCCTGGGCTAAAGGGATGTGCTGTCCCTTTTGCCCAGGCCTCTTTGCTTTTCTATGGGCTTGGTCGCCCCTTTGGCGACCAAGCCCATAGAAGAGCGAGGCCGGGGTTAAAGGGACAGCGCGTCCCTTTTGCCCAGGCCCCTTTGCTTTTCTATGGGCTCGGTCGCCCCTTTGGCGACCGAGCCCATAGAAGAGCGAGGCCTGGGTTAAAGGGATGCGCTGTCCCTTTAACTCCGGCCTGGGCTTGGCCTCCAAAGCGGTCTCTTTGGCGACCAGGCCCATAGAGCAGCGAGGCCGGCCCCGGCCTCATTCCATGATACGGGTTCATACATACGGCGAAAGCTGCATCATTCCGGCATCCTTCCAGCCGCGGAATTGTAATTCCTCAAGATGCCCAGAATTCAAAAGAACTGAAATGATGCTGGAAGGATGCAGGGATGATGCAGGGAAGGGCGGGGCTATGTGCGACGTCGTGTGAACACAGGGAAAAAAGAACCGGAAGGGTGCAGGAATGATGCAGGATTCTTTCTGCTTTAGGGCCAGTGTGATAACGTCCATTGTAGCAGTTCAATTCTCTTCCTGCAGGAGACGATTGTAAAAGTGTTTCTTTTGTGTAGCTGGAAATATCTGTTCGACAAAAGACACGCTTTTAATACTATCTGCCATGGGAAGAGAACTGAAGCGCTACAACATCATGGGGTAAGGCACAGAGAAAGTTGCTACTTTCCAGCTCCATTTCTCCTTTTTTTTCTCATGAAATAAGGCTCACGCATTCACAAAACACATACATTTTTTATCTATATATGTACTTAAAACCACTATTTTTAGTAAATCTGAAAATATCACCAATGATTTAGCTGCTAATAAGTCACATTATTACAAGCAGGAACAAAGTACAATCAGTCCTCTGTATTCACAGATTCTCCCCCCCCCCCCCCCGCCGAATCAATAACACATGGCTTGAAAATATTTTTAACATATAAATTCCAATAAGTAAACCTTGATTTTGTCATTTTATCTAGGGGACACCATTTTACTATGCCTCTGTATTTAATGAGACTTGAGCATCCATGGATTTTGATATCCACAGGGGGTGCTAGAACCAGACCCCAGTGGATATCAAGGGTCCACTGTGCATGCATAAAATCTAGAACCTTTGTAAAATAATCATAAAGAATACCTTTAAAATCCCTTGCAAGGTATAAAACAAAGTCTCATTTTAAAAAAAACATGCATTCTTTTCTTTTTAATAAAAGTGTTTTTTAATGGCTTCATGGCACTAACTGTGAAAGATTCTCACAATCACACTTTCAAAGGACACATGGGATTTTTATGAGCTATTTTAAATGATTTTCTTCCCAAAATTGATCTCTAGAGTATCCCTCATGGAACACTTATCTACTGATAGATTTTAATCCTTCAAAGATAATGTCTCTTGTTCCCATTTATATAAAAGTACATTCAGATATGGGCTGTAATTTCTGTAGTAGCTATGCAGAGAATAATAAATGCAACTGAATATAAAACTCAGTAACATCTTTTGGCAGAAAAGATTTCTCAGTTTTTTCCTAAAGGCCTTGCATTTATCATTTGTAGCAAAAATTTAGATATTCATAATAGCCTAAATCTAGCTGTCCATCCCAGCTAGAATAGACCCATTAAATCAACTGCTGAATTATAAATCAATCCTTATGTTAATCCTACTGATTCAGAGGGACTACTCTAGCTGGAACTAGAAGAATGATTTAGGTCAATTGCATTCCCCCCACCCCATCCTTGTCTGTCCAATTGATTTTACATCTTTTTGGCTTAAGGACACCTCTATGATGTATACTGTTTTAAAACAAAGTGTCAGCGGGAGGGGGAAGCACAGGGGGAAAGAAGGAGAAGAATATCACTCAAATTATTATCAGTTTCACTTTTTAAAAAACAAACATTAAAGGCAAGGTAGCATATAAACCTCTGTTTATCTTTGTCTGTAATATGGGCAGGAATAACTGGTGACTAAGGGACTACACTAAAACTGCAAGTTTAATCCAGCTATGACAGAGAACAAACATTAACAACAACTACACCTCTTTTTGTATTTCCCAAAGTAATCAGTGGAAGGAATGAACCTTTACTTTTCCAGATCCTGAGTCTGAAGTCAAAGCAGACTGACTCCAAACTGCCCCCATATTGTGGAGTGGTGAGAATGCATTTCTTAAATGGGAACGGCAAGCATGTTCTGGTTGAGACAGAAGGATCCTTCTAAAACTTTTGAATAACTTTAGAAGGATCCTCTGATGTGCAGCAAGGGCAAGCTGCTGAGTAGATTTCAAGCTCCACCTCAAGAACATTGCCTGATGTGTTTGTTGTTTCTGGATGAAGTTAGACCAGCAAGTGGGTTAGTAAAAATATACAAGTCACGAGTTGAGTTGAGTCAAGTCAGTGGATGTTATCACACTAGTGGCAAGAAAAGCGGCAAGGAATCAATCCAGAGCCATACCGGAATGATTCTGGTCGTGCAGGCCGTAATTCCTCTTTGAAAGAGGAATTCAAAAGAGCTGGAATGATGCAGCGATGTCGCAAGGATGATGCAGGGATGGGCGGGGTTTGCCGCGACGTCGTCTGATCACGGGGCAAAGGATCCAGAATGATGCAGCGATGTCGCAAGCATGATGCAGGGATGGGCAGGGTTTGCTGCGACGTCGTCTGATCACGGGGCAAAGGATCCAGAATGATGCAGCAATGTCGCAAGGATGATGCAGGGATGGGCGGGGTTTGCCGCGACGTCTTCTGATCACGGAGGCAAAGGAACCGGAATGATGCAGCGATGGCGAAGGGGTGGGGCTGCTTTAGACCCCGTGTGATAACGTCCAGTGCAACATATATTGCTGACTTGAGTCCAAGTCAAGTAATTGAAGCAACTTAAGTCTGACTTGAGTCTACATCACTAGTAAGAGAGACACAAGAAAAAACGTAAAGACAGAAGGAATACATAAAACAAACAGCTCAGACTGAAATCAAAATCAAACATAATAGCTACAGAGGAACAGAACGAAGACATGATTTTAAATAATGGTGTGCATGCCTATTTCTCTAAAACAGAGATTTTTACCCCCAGATGTTATTGGATTGCAATCTCAGCAGTCCTCTCCATTGGCTCTGCTGCCTAAGGTTGTTGGGAATTGCAATCCAACAACATCTGTTTGCCTATTTTTTTTCTCTCATTAATAGTCCTGTCCACCATAACCAAGGGTAACTCAATATGGAAGTTGCAGACTTTCAACGTTTGGAGTGCCCAAATGTTTCCTATCCATGGCCGAATCAGTGGCCCTGCTTCAAGTCCACTGGAAAACCAAGAATGGGTACATTATAATATATAATATAGAGTGAGATTGAGACTCACACAATTATAGCACAATTATGGCTATTCATTTATGATTTGAAATATCCCTGTATATATAAATTGCTTTAATAATGAGAGCCTGCTAATACAATAGTTGACCAGTAGAAACAACCAGTATGCTTACATACATTCTTCTAAGGCTACATCATAGCATTGGCAGTAACTGGGAATGGGTAGGAATATTTAAATTAGAGCAGGAATTAACAATATGTGGCTCTCTCAAGCTGACTATTGTTAGACAGTAGTTTCAAAGATCCCTCACCATTGACTATGCTATGAAAGAACTACTTTCAGTTGTCCCTAGTGAATTCCCCTTCCTTCAGTGTGTTTACTGTTGAGTCAAATGTTCAGTTATCCTTAGTAAGAAAAGTATTTTTGACAAAGATCTCCCTGTGACTACAAGCTTTATTTATGCAATTATATAACTCTTAATACTAATCCTATTCCATCAAGTATGACTCATGGAAAGAGTGAATGATCTATCACAGAGCAAGGCTGTAATTTTGCAAAGCTTTGGGAGTAATAACACCTGACAATTAATAATGATAAGTGCTAACATATTGTATTGTATTTAATTACCAATTGTTGTCTCTTAAAATTGCTTCTTCCAAGTAAGTCTACAAAAAGACTTGAGTTTCAAGCAGGAGTACAAAGTGGAAAAAGTAGGTCTTGCTGAAAGGGCTGAAGAATATAGATATTCGACTCCCTTTTAAAATAGTGGTGAATCCTCTGTTTTGCATGGGAGCAAAAGATAATTTCGATATGAATGGATATAGTCATGGCAATTTAATTAATCAATTTCAATTAATCAGTGATTAATTGATTAATTTATATGATTAAATAATAATTTAAGCCATAAACCACAAAATACAATTGAAAAAGTTGATTTTTAAACTGCAATCCCACAAACACTTTACTGGGCATAAGGCCCACTAAACTCATTGGGGCTTACTTCAGAGTAGATGTTGATAGAATGGCACTCTAAGGCTACATTGGCACTGCAGAAACAATGCAGTTTGACACTGCTTTAACTGCCATGGCTCCATCCTATGGAATCCTGGGACTTGTAGTTTGTTGTGGCACTAGAGCTCTCTGATAGAGAAATCTACAAAACTACAAATCCCAGAATTCCATAGCCTGGAGCCATGGCAGTTAAAGCAGTGTCAAATTGCATTATTTCTGCAATGCAAATGCAGCCTAAGGAGAGAATCCTGTTGGTGCCTACTGCTTGTAACCCTTTCACTGTCTATGCTACCAGTGCCACATTCCTGACATATTGATGCAAGCCGACAGAATTGTAACCTAAATCTATTGTCTTATTTTGCAACCTGTTCATTGTCTGAATCAACATGCACATTAAACTGGTTGCTATATTTGAATCTTCCTTATTACACAAGGCTATGTATTGATGACTTGTGCAATAAACAATATTCAAATATATTGATGAGAAACCCAGTGTTGGATTATGACTTTGGAGACCAGAGTTCAATTCCCCACTTGGCCATAAAACGCACTAGGTGACCTTGGGCAAGTCACATGCTCTCAGCCTCAAGGGAAGGCAATGGCAAACCTCTTCTGAACAAATCTTGCCAAGAAAACCCATGATAGGATCACCTTAACTCAGAAACAACTTGAAGGCACACAGCAACAACAAAATGTACTGATGGTGGAACCCATTTGTCAACAAGGTTCTAACACAAGCCTACAACAATAAAAATTAAAATACACTGGCTTAAACTAAATAAGACCTTTATCCAACTCCAAATAATAATACAAACCACAGGCTGTAGACTCATATAACCCCAGAAGCTTTCCTGTCAGTGGTGCAGTGAATCCTCTCTGGGTTTTGTTCTAGACTTGAAAGCAGTTGTCTCTATTTTGAAGATAGAGTTCATCACTTTGGATAGTTCCTTGAAAGTCTGAAATAAATATCACAGAGGATTCACTACATTTTAACATAGGAATTTATCACATGGGGAAAACTGGAAGTTTAAATGGGTCAGAACCTCAGTTATCCAGCATATTAGGCGCAATTGCGCAAATGGTTTTCACACGGCATTGTGCGCAAACTGCTTGAAATCTAACAAGAAAGTGACATGAACCAGCACATAGGTATTTTTGGGAAAATATCATAAATTCATTTCCATTTCATTCATGAATTCACTTTTTTTGCACAATTGCTCTAGTGTGAAAGCCATTTGCAGGATTCTTCCTATTTCTGTACTTGTTGCCAGATTTCCCATGGTTCTTTGGGGCAAGTAGCCAGGACTTTTAAAGGAACAGTTGCTGAGGCAAAGGCAGGGACACAGAGAAAAGCTTGCTTCTCCCTAGGCTGTGTGAATGTCTCTTCTCCCTTACCCTTCCCCATTAGCCGGGGCTCTTAAACGAACACCACTAAGGCAAGGCAGGGACACCGGTTGCCCAGAGGGATGCAACCTTTTATACTGTTTTTTTACCTTTCCTACTTCTTTGGGTAATGTTTTGTTCTTTTTACTTAGGTTGGATACCATTTCTTGGAAAGTAAAGGACAGTACTGTATATTTTTATAAAGAAAATTGAGTAAATAAAATTGTTTATTTCTCTGGGTGATTTCTGGTGACGCAACTACTTATTCTGTGCACACACACAAAAAAAGTTATTACCAAACCATTATCTGGATTTAAACGCATCTGTGTGAAAACCAAATGAATGTTCTACCCTCTTTCTCACTTTAGTAATGAGCTTCTAACGCATTATTGAGTCCTGCGTGTAAAAATCATTCACGCATTGCAATCTTTTGTGGGTTGCAGCCACTTTAATCATTGTCGAGATGGAGGTACATATGGTCCCCATGTGATAAACTCTATAGAAGGCATTGTTACCCTTCCAATAGAAGCTAGGCTGACCCTATCCTTGTTGTCCTTCCAGCAGCAGGCAAAGACCTTGTATTTTAGGTGGACTTTTGGCAATAGACTGGATGTTCAGGAAGGAGCTTTTAACAGTGGGATTGTACAGTTTAAACAATGTTCCTTTTTTAATTCAAAAGTTTTTAAATATTCTAATGTGTTTAATTACATTTTAAAATTCAAAGACATAGGAGATTATCGCATTAGCTTTGCTGCCAGGATCTTAAGGTGGATCTTATCACATTCATCCATCGCCGGGCAAGATGCAGCCCATATGCAACCCGAGCTTCTCTGGGCTTGTCCCACATCTTTTCAAGAATGGGAAAATCCTTTTCTTAAAAACCTGCAAAAGACACCCAGGTTGCATATGGGCTGCATACTGCCCAGCGATGGCTGAATGTGATACTCTCCACCTTAAGAAAGTTACATCCCAGGTCTATCCCAGCAGCAAAGCTAATGCGATAATCTCCACAAAGGAATCCAGTATCACTTTTGAAACCAACTAGAAAGCTTTCATTTCACCCTGTGTTTAATTTTGTTTTGAGCCTTAGTTCTAGGAGGAAAGTGGGATATAAATAAAATAACTTCATAACATAACTTATGCATCGGAAAATTATTTTCTGTTTAGGACACAAATTAGTTGCAGCTTTCTCTGTACCATTTCAAGGACGTTAAGATTTAATGCTACATGTCCAGAATATTCCAGAAGGCTCTGAGATTTACTAGACAAGGTAATGTTTCTCTATGATAAATAATTACCATTTGATTGATAAATCCTGATTGCAGTCCATTTGGATTTCACTCTATAAGACTCAAGACTAGATGTCAAGACTTTGTCAAAGGGGGGAAGCAGATGGGCGGCCCTGGGCCGCCCCAGGAAGCTGCGCCGCAGGACCGAGACATCCCCACGCCTCGGTCCCACGGCGCAGCTTTGGCACCCCTGAAAGGAGCGCTAAATTGGCGCTCCTTTCACAAGTCGCCGAAGGTGTGCCACAAAAGGCTGCGGCACACCTTCGGCGACTCTTCCACTGCAGCATGTGCGAACGCTGCGGCGGGAGGGCCTCCTCGGAGGGCCGGCCATGCGGAGGGCCGGCTGCTCCGAGGACGACCTGGGGAAGGGGTTGGGGCACTGATCGTGCGGCTGCCCCTCCCCTTCCCTGCCCCCAAAATGGCTCTTTAAGCCGTCTGCTTAGCCCCAAACATAAGAGTTACTTTGCTTTTTTAAAAAATAGTCTGTTATGACAAAACATGAGACTTTTTGGATCCACCAAGAATCCTTTTTAAAATGATACTGATGATGATCCCATTTGTGGCCATTCAGAACACTGTCTTGAGTTTAGTCAGTGAGGGCAACTGACTTCTCTTTAAAGGCAGTTGCAGAAACTTCATTGCAAATGCCAAATTTTCCATACTGAGCATTTGTTCCAGTTCCAAAGCTTGACGAAACTCCATTTTCAGGTTAGTTGTTAATTAAATATCCTTTCCCCACTCATTTGATCACACCAACGTATTATCATATCTAAGAATTAACAGTTATAGCAGCTGTTTGATACTCACTCATTTTTCATTGTTTCAAAAAAAAATATCCCTCTATTTCCCAGGGAAGAAATATTGTTACACACACACACTCCACACTCATTCTTGCTATGGTTATTTCAGGACTGAACTCCTGTATTGCACTCCATGTAGGCCAGCCTTTTCAAAATGGAAACTTCATTTAGTCCTGAATATTGCAGAAAGAGGACTTATTGAATCTAGTAGATCAGAGTCAGATATTCTATCATTCGATCATATCAATTTGTATTTCAAGGTCATTTCAAAATGCTGGTTATGACTTTGAAGGTCCTAAAAGGCTTGTAATAAGAATAACCTCCACTCATATGAATGTGCTTGTTCTTTCACATCACCTACAATGATCTCAGCAATGATGGCTTGTGACTCTGATGTCATTGGGATGGTGACTCAACTCCAGCTTTTAATCCAGGCTTTAAATGAAATCTATCCCCTCCAAATAGGTCCAGTATCTTGGAGAATTCATTTAAAGCTAGACACAATCTCATTGATATGAGGGCCACCAACTATCACTTTATCTCAGCATGTGAGAATTACACTGGATGGGCACATGGGAAGGATCTTTACTGTAGTTGCACCAAGATAGTGAAATATGACATCTGTAGATTACATGAAGGTAAGATGAAGTTTCCCCACTTCCCTCCCATACCAGCTTTTTGTAACATCTTTCAGGATGAAGTAATCTGACGAACTCAAAACATTGCACACATTTTTGCTTGGCTTAGTATGAGACTCTAGTAAATATGGATTGTAATAAAGATTGAATATCTCATATCTGGAATTCCAACATTCAAAGTACTCCAGAATCCAAAATTGTCTACATGGATGTCTGAGATAGTTACACTTTTGCTTCCTGATTATTCAGTGTACACAAGCTATATTTCATGCACAAAATTATTTAAAATATTATATATAAAATTATTTTTAGGCTAGGTTTATAAGGTACATATGAAACATAAATGAATTTCATGTTTAGATTTGGGTCCCATGTCCAAAATATCTCATTATGTATGTGTAAATATTCCAAAATCCTCCTAAAAAATCCAAAATCCAAAATACTTCTGGTCCCAAGCATTTCGGATAAGGAAGACTCAACCTGTAAAGTATTACCTGGCCCTATTGCTTCTCCACAACAGTAAAGATTGTTGAACTACAACAAGATGCTGGGAGTATGTGGTTGTTGTTTTTAAGTACTTTTTATCTGCTGCTCTTCTCTACTGTCTACAGGATAAATTGCTGGCTGGTATAATGGCAATGTAATTGCAATTTTAGCATATTGTTTTAGAGAGTATTGATTTGAGCAGTGGCTCAAGTGGTTAAGATGCTGACTCTTTTGATTGCAAGATCAGCAAGTTAGCAGTTCGAGACCTGGGTGCTGCATGATGGGGTGAGCGAGTTGACAACCTTGTCAATGGGAAATACCTTTACCTTTTTTTACTTTAGAGGGATACATTGTGCTTGCTGTCCTGAATTAAAGTGTTTTTCTTTTCTTTTCTTTTCTTTCTCTCTTTCTCTCTTTTTTAAAAAAGATGAGATACAGCTTTTGGAAATACCATAATAAATTTAAGGACATGTATCATCACTAAGGATGTTATCACATGGGGAGTCGCGGGAAGAAAGTGGAAATAAACAGGCACGAGCGGAAGTCTTTAATTTACGGGATTTGTCCCGTTCCGCCTTGTCTGATAACTAAATTCGAATTTAAAAGAGGGTTAATTCGAACGAAAACCTGATCTTTTCATTTTCGGGATTTTTGAGGATTTGAAAAGATCAGGTTTTTGTTCGAATTAACCCCCTTTTAAATTCGAATTTAGTTATCAGACGAGGCGGAACGGGACAAATCCCGTAAATTAAACTCTTCCGCTTGTCCCGTTTATTTCCACTTTCTCCCCGCAACTCCCCGTGTGATAACATCCTATGTTATTCACTCTTCTCCACCAATGTCTACTTTTGGGGAATAATCCTTGCCAGCATGAATGTAAGCACTCATTAATGTACATTAATAATAATTATTATTAATTAATAATGTACATTAATGTATAGCACTCATTAATCATGGAGAGATCCCTAACAGGATCATAACAGTACATGAAGTGGAGAATCTGTGTTCATCTTCAGTATCTCTATCCCTCTTCCTGTAACCAAACTCCAGTGTAATACTGGCAATATTTCAACATTTCAACCCTTCTCCCTCTTCCCTGCAGCCTTCACCAGCTGCGAAAAACAAACATACAGCAGAGGTTATCACTCTTCAAGAACAAGTTTTGGGAGTGCTCAGACAGCAATAAAAAGGTGCATTCCCTTTTCCTTTCTCTCTCTCTCTCACTCCCTCCCCCCCCCCCCCGTAACGCACATACATGCACACACACACAGAGGATGGCTTCTGCTCTTATGTGAGGATTAGTTAGAACTGTATAATTCTATGCTATACACATTTCTTGACATTTGGAGATTCACCATTTGGAAAGCAAGATGCTGGGAATATGTCTAGAAGATTTAGAAGAAGTGCATAATCCTTTGATTTCATAGACTGCTCTAGTGTGCTAGTTGTATGTACATTGAGGAGGAAGCATAAAAATAGGATCCTCTTGGGCAGGGGTAGGCAACCTGTCCCCTTTAAGGGCCGAGGGACTTCAGCTCCCAGAATCCCAGGAGCTTTTGGCCAACATGGGACTATTGGCCAACATGGCTGAGGCTTCTGGGAGCTGAAGTCCCTCGGCCCTTAAAGGGGAAAGGTTGCCTACCCCTGCTCTTGGGTCTTATGGGACTCTCTCCATGCATATACACTGTATCACTGTTTGAGGAAGGACTAGGCTGCTAGAGAACATGTTATGATACTCCTAGTAATACAGGGGGGGGGAATGGTGGTCTAAATTTATATTCTAATTGCTTTGTTACTGCCTTCAAGTTATTTCTGATTTACGGTGACCCTAAAGCAAACCTATCATGGGGTTTTCTTGACAAGATTTGTTCAGAGGAGGTTTGCCATTGCTTCCTCTGAAGCTAAGAGACTGTGGCTTACCCAAGATCACCCAGTGGGTCTCATGGCTGAGCTGGGAATCGAATCCAGGGCTCCAGAGTCATAGGGGGACTGCAGATGGGTGGCCCTGGGCCACCCTGTGAAGCAACGGATCAGGGCCACGGCAACCCTACACTGCAGCCCCAGTCCTCCCTTTTGCCACCCTGAAAAGAGCAGCAAAATGCTGCTCCTTTTAGGGGGGCAAAAGACCACTCTAAGAGCCAGCACACAGCTCTTCAGTCCCCTTTTCAGCGTGAAGGGCACCCTGACACGGTGCACCATGATAACAGCATGGGGTGTCAGGATGGCATCAGTGTGGGGTTGGGGCGGCCGGTGTGCAGCTGCCCTGGCCCAACTCTGCCTCCAGGCCAGACCTTTGGGCCAGTCTGCAGAGGCCCACAGTCAAACACTCAAACCACTATGCCAAACTGGCAGTTTTAATTATATTGCCTCTGTCAAACAGAAAGAGAAAAGCTCTGCCTTAAAATGGCTAGGGAGATGGTGTTCTCTAGTTATTATTCACCTTGTAAGACCTTGTTGGCATTGTTTCTAGCTCTCTCATTCCTCCTGGGGTTTATTCTATCTATTATTTGCAGCACAAGATAGCAAACAATAAAACTTGTTATCTGAGTTCACCACATTTCCTTAAAGTCTCCATTCTCAGATAGAAAAACAGAATTTCCAATTGTGGTTCCTTTGTTGACCTGCCATCTGTTAACATGAATAAAATTTTCATTCATATTTCAGCTAGAGCCATGCTAAAAACTCAAGTTCAAATCCCTGCTCATCTATGAAGGACACTAAAGGCCTAAGCACACTGCCAGAAATAGTGCACATTAAATTGAGGCACTGCCCTGGCTCAGTGCTAGGGAATCATGGGAACTGTATTTTTTTTCTGGGATATTGAGCCTTCTCTGTGAGAGAGCTCTGGTGCCACAATAAATTACAGTTCCCATGATTCCCTAGCACTGAGCCAGGACAGTGCCTCAATTTAATGTGCACTATTTCTGGCAGTCTGCTTAGGCCCTATGTTGTCAATCACTACCATTCCCAGATAGATACCTTTCTCCTAGTGTTGTGCAATTTACTCTGGCTCCCTTGGAAGAGGCATGTGACCAAATAAACTATAAGCATCATGTTTTCTGGATTTTAAATATGTTTAGCATGATTCATACCTTGCTCAAAATATATATATATGGGATGGAACAGAATACAGGTTCAACATCAATACAGTATCTGAATCTAAAATACTCCCAACTTTCTTCATGGGTAGCTTTACCTTTAGCTGAGATAATGACATCTTTGCTTTCTGATTGTTCAAGGTACACAAACTTTGTTCCATGCACAAAATTATTACAAATAGTGTGCATAAAATTACTTCAGGCAATGTGTATTTGGTATGTGTGTGGAGGGGGGAAGAATTTCATGTTTAAACTTAGGTGCCATCTCCAAGATATTTCATTATGTATATGCAAGTATTCCAAAACTGAGGGGAGGAATCCAAAATCCAAAACATTAATCATCCCAAACATTTTGGATAAGGGACACCCAACCTGTATCTATCTACATGTTTATACCCCACCATAATCTGAAGATTTTAGGATTATAGCACAGGAAAGGGAGGGTCAACTCCTGTAGCTGCTATTTGTCCAAGAAGGTATAACAGGTTGCAACTAGTACTTTGTGGAAAGAAATGGGAACATTAGAGGAGGTGGATTTGGGAAGGACATGTCACTAGAGAAAGGGTCAATTTAATGTTCTTCCATATACCACGGTTTCAATAATCTTGCAACATTAGTAAGAAATATCTACTCTACAATAACAAGTTCACCTTTTTTTAAATGTCTCTTCTTTTTGGAATATTATTTTAATATTGTTGTTTATGTCAAGAGACGGAGTTGAAAGTCCATGGGGCAGATCTGCTGAAGCAAATCTTACCCTGTAAGATTCTGTGGAAGAAAACATGGAAACACTTTGGAGACTGGGTGGAAAGCAAGCAAAAACATAAAAATCTCATTATTGTAGGGGTTTTTGTTTTGTGGGAGTTTTTATCTAGTAGAGGGGAAATGCTAACTTTTGCTCCATTTAACAAAAGCATAGCATTTAAAAAGCAAGGAAGAACAAGTTCAACTATTGGGAAAAAAATGTAATCAACAATTGAGTAGGAGGCTTTACAGCAGACCAGAGGAATATAAAAGTATCAGAGGAAAAGTGCAGTAATACAGAAAAATAGCAGCTGTTGCTTTGAATTTTTTTCTTTCATTCACTCCACTCCATTCCATTCCCTTCTTTTAGCTTTATATTAACATTGTATTTGAATACATTGATGTAATTTTGGGTTGCCACTTTTTCTAACTGTCTGCCTTCTGTGATTTTAATGACATCCTGACACAGAAACTAAGCAATAGGCACAAACTAGGCAGAAACTGAATAACTAACTAGAGAGCATCCCTTAGCATTCCACCAGCTGTTTCTTTTTCCTTGCCTCAACAGAGTTATTTGGCACAAAACATATAGTTTATTTTAAAGTGACAGTTCTGCAAGGTTGCAATAACATAGCCATTATGCCTTTCTGATTTATGAGTTTTGATCTGTTTCTTACGCAAGGGGTCTATTTGTTTGAGATCTTTATAAGTTGTCTTCTTCCTAGCAATTGTCATCATTCTGTTTGTTTTGTGTGGGCACAAAACATGGCAAGAAGTCATCAGTTTTCAAAGGAAAGGTTAGAATAAGGACTAATCATCTCTGCAAATGCTTCACAATTTTCTTGTTCTGACTTGACTTCCTACAGTAGGTAAGTACCTGAAAATTTATTGGTTTTCTCTCCCACCTCCTTTTCTTTGAAATGTTCACCCATCTCTTAGCTTCTGGTTTCCTGACATTTCTACAATTGCCTCCACATGCACCCACTCCCCAACACTTTTTTTCAGTGATTCTGAATGACCAATTAACTCTTTCTGTGTGGAATTAGAATCCTATCATGTATACAGCGACTTGTGTGCTTCCTTTGTATGATCATGAACTCTCTGTAAAGCAATTGTTAAGATTTCTGGAAAATCATTCTAATTATTTTCTGCTATGCATCCAGCAGTGTCAATGTTTTCTTAGCTTTACAGATGTTTTAGTTTTTTCATGCTACAGCAGTCAATCTCCCCTCTTCAGTTCACCCCAATAGCCCTTTTATCCCTTCTAGAGCTTCCAAGTGCCATGGACTTTTTTGTCTGGCAGGCTAGAAATGAAATGCATAAAGGACGCTATATTTCCACTACCACCCACCCCCATGGATATGAGGATACACCTGAGTTTCAAGCACTTTAGCCTTCAGGTTGTCAGAACACAATATTTTGAAAGAGAGAAAGAATGTGTGGTAGTGGCAGCTGGTAGTGATGGGATTATTTTGTGATTTTGTTCTATTAGTGATATATTTTGTGTTGATGCCTTCTTCAGGGGAGAAAGAAGAAAATAACTGCCACAACAGTGTGATCCTCTTTCTGGTGAAATATCCATCTTGTAATAAGGCACCTGGTCCTCCATAGTGAAGCAACAAACAACAATAACAAAAGACTTCAGCCAATCTCTCTAATGTGCAATGTGAGGATCTTTTCCTTCTCTCTTTTGTACTATTCTATGACTGTGCCCTGTCCACCTGGATTGTATCACTTTGAGCTGCAGTCAAAGGATTAATCTTTAATTACTTCTTCATATATGACATCCAGTAGGCTAGCTGTTTTATTTTGTTGCAACACAAGCAATACAGACCCTCGTGGCTTTCACAAACTGATGAGTTCATTTGACTTCAAAGGACATGCATATAAGAGTCTTTGCACATACAAAACTAGCATAGACTAACTGCTACTCAAATAGCTGTTCCATCAGCTCTGACTGTGATGATTGCCTGTCACAATGCCAAGTAGCTGACACTAAGGAGTGAGAAAAAAAGGAAGAAGGAAGTTAAAATAGTCCACAAAGCATGTGGACTATCCTGCTAGCCTCACTAGTGATTTATTTAAAATGCAGTGTGTGTGTGTGCATGCACATGTGTGTTGTATTATTATTCAGTTAACTATTCCCAGAGATATTAGGTGTCTAGATCCCATATGCATTTCTCTGGTTTGTTACTATGGTGTAAGCTCTAAACCATTCCATGCCAATGAAGAGAGTTATGAATGCTTCTTATGCTACTTATTACTTGTTTTCTCATTGTGCCATAATAATTGTGTCAGATATGAATGATGCACATTGTGTATATACTGCTGTGCTTACATAACTTCATTAATAAGAATTTGGGTGCCCTCATATGCTTTTCACAATACAGCATTTTGTAATATCTAATGCTAAACTGAATAATTTCTTTATTGATCTGTGGCAGAAAAGTTTAAAGATTGGATTTCAATATTTCCATTAGATCACCTTGGTTTGACTACTATTTCATTTCCCATTTTGATTCTAAGCATAAAAAGCAATATTCAAAGAACAACTAGAAAGAGCAATTAACTGATAACATTCCTTCAGACTGAGTTTTTGAAATGTTTAAACCAACAGGTTATTATCAGATGCTTTACTCCAGTATGTAACAAGAAGAGCTAAGTGGAACATTCTATCAACTGACGGTTTCTTGACTGGTTTTTAAATAAACCCAAGAGACTCTTCCTAGCCTCATAGAAGCAATCTTCTTCCCTCTGGGGTAATGTTAGAGCAGTCTTCATGCTGGATCACATCTAAACCAGTATTGTGTTCCCACAGGGGTCATTGAGTTGTCCATAAATAGGACACATGTGCAACAGCACTCTCTATCTTGTGCTTCCCAGCAACTGATATACACAGGCATACTACCTCAAGTCCTGGAATTAATATGTATCCCCCCTGCATGAATTTTTCCTTTCAAAACTAGCCACATTGACAGACACCATTACCTCCTGTGGTAACGAACTGAGCTATGCACTGCAGAAACAATCTGTCATGAATCTTACACCATTCAGTATCAGTGGAGCACGCCATCTTATTATTTAATACTTTAATTATCTGAGCAGTACAAAATTGTACTGAAGCCAAAAAAAAGCTCCTAATAATTAAATTACATTCTTATTAGCTATCTATTTGGTCTCTGTGAATTTGCTGAGATATCAGTTCTCTATTTTCAGAGCAGACTGTGAAGACAAGGAATAAGCAAGAAGGAAAGGGAAAAGATTTATATGGAATGCTGATTTCTTTCTTCCTATTGAGATTTGTTATATATATCCTGATTATGAGGAGCAATGTTTCATTCTGAACTGAAAAATCTCCCTGGTTTCCAAATCTTCTTGGCTGATATTTCCAAATATACTAAAGAGGTTATAATTAGAACAGATAGAAGACAAGGGTCTAAGGCAGGGGTAGTGTGAAGACACACCCAACTAAAGGTGGTGGCAAATATGGGTGTGCAACGCCAGTACCCTGGTGAGATCAAACTCTTTTATCCAGAAAGGCTCCAATGCTGAATGTAAAGTCCAAAAGGGGGAAATTTATTTTAAAGAACAAAAGAAAAAGATTTCTCCTCCCCCGCTCTAACAGGCTTAAAATAAAAGGTACTTTACAGTTTAGGTTTCAGCAATCCTTCAGGCTGAGTATGGTTGAATATGTGGATAAAGAATCCATGGATATAGCCAGCTGTAGTTTAATGAGACAATAACATAAACATAGATCTAATAACACTCAAAATACAGCCATTATTTAGAGAACAGAGATTAAAATAAAGCCACAAGATAGATCCACAAAATCTTTTTTATGATTGCCTTTGGGAATTGTCTCAGTTCAAATTATGCCCTTTTTTTAAAACATAAGAATGTTCTGCAAAGACTTCTAAATGTTTAATTCCTGGATAATATATGCCAAGCTTTGTTCTTTGGGCTCCTGGGCATTAACTCTGTACCACCAGGTTCTGTTTTTCAGCCCACCCTTTTTATTCAATTCCCATATATGAGAACTTTGTTTTGTATCAATATATCCATCTTAGAGCCTCTCCAGATCAGTATCTGAAAGTCCCAGGTTTGAACCTGTACAACCCAATTTTATTTTGGAGACCCACATGATTTTTTTCATCCCAAAGCATTGCCTGTGAAATTTTCATTCCGACTTCCCAAGTCAGTTTAAATTAATCCAGAATGTTCTTAAATGAAACATCTCTCTGCTTGGCTTTCTGTATTATTCCTAAAATGGCTGTTGCCAGTAAAATACAGTTATTCTTTCCAGAAACCAAATTCAGCAAAGATCGAACAAAAGAAAAAGGAATGTTTGCACAAAACAAAATGATCCTAATATTTAAACAGTGAAATATTGCCAAAGCACTTTTTCACTTTGACTACAATTCATGAATGATGATGAAGATGAAGATGAAGGTTCAATGGAAATTGCTAAAAACTAATTTCTGAAATGTTGCAAAAGTCTTCATGTGACACATGATCAGTAAGAGGGGGAGCAGTAAGAACACAAGAGAAGGGGAGAATGACGGATACCTGGGATATTTTAAGAAAGAGAATATAATTGTACAATCAAAGCAAAAATAATTTGAAAGTCTTGATACTTCCAGAGATTTTTTTCCTTTTCTGGAAAAGACCTTGGTCCTATGATCACATTCACTTATATGAAAGTTTCCATTAAACCCCAGTGGGACCTATTTATAAGCAAATGAGTTGATGGCATTTTCTTGTTATAATTTTAAATGCTTTTATACTGTTTTAAATTGTAATATATCAATAAGGCAATTTATTTATTTGAGGTTTTTTTTAAACTTTTTTTACTATCAGGTTTTTAGCTGTAGTTTCTTTTAATCTATGTTTTAAGCTTCCTGGGTTCAAATTTATGAATGTCCAATTCATAAATGACATGTAGCCTATGATTATTTAGTTTCCAGATGATTAGTTACATTGCTTTTAGCATAAGAATAATGTCTCAATATTTGGATGCTCCTTTTAAGATAGAAACTGGAAGCCCAGTCCAGCACAAGAATGATGTATGATTTGCTGTGAACAAATGAACAAACTTAACTACCTCCTGTTGCCAAGATGTTGTCATGACTACCAAATATTAAACGTCATTGAAGAAGCTTATTTCATTAGGTTTTACAGTTGGTTTTAGACACTGGTTATTATTTATAGATTTTTTTCTATTTTGCTGATTTGTGGTGAACCACTTTAAGGAGCATATTATGAATGCATACATAAAAAAAATTCTAAGATGCATTCAGTGAACATTTTATAGCATAAGAACAGACAGATCATCTCTCCAGCACAGTATGACAAACTAGCCCTTACATTCACACTTCGGTGGAAGGCTCACCCTATAAACTGTAGGAGCAAAAGGTCCATAAATGGTTACTGTAGTTTGTCAGGCCATTTGGAATATGTATAGGACACCAAACTGTTCTTTCCATTCTTTCACGGGGCCATTTGTTGTTGTTGAAAGCAAACAGGTATCAACACTTAGATACAGTGATTAGTGAGAGGAGAGCCTTGATAACACCTGCTCATTATTTCACCTCTCTGTATCTTTTATTGATCTCAGGCCTTTTGCTACGTACTTTGAAACCCTCCATACTACACAATTATAGTACTATATTCTACTTTACCTATCAGAGTTTAGTCTTATGGAATCCTGGAATCTGGAGTTTAGAGAGGGGATATTTAGAATTCTCAGCAAAGGAGCTCTGGTGCCTCATCAAATTACCAGCTCCAGGATTCCACAGGGTATTACCATGGCAGTTAAAGTGGAATCATAGCACTGTATTTTTGACATGTGAATGGGTCCCTGGTGAGATCACCTCCTCCTCCTTCAAGACATTTGTCAGTCTCTTTGTTTCCTTTGGGAAGCGAGCAGCCATGAAGCTCCAATCTTAATAGTGGCTGCTAGCTTACCCCCACAGATGATAACCATCTTTTAGGGGCTCTTTTAACCAAGTATAGGTCAACTCTTCTATTTCAATATGGATTTTTACCTTACACAACCATCCTGAGTTGTTGCTCCTATTTCTACCACAATCTCACTGTGTTTAATATAGATAACAAATATTCCTACATATTTTCATGTTACAGTGGGTTACATTTTGATTCTAGGACCCACAACAACAAAATAATGGTGGAACATGGATTAAATATCTCCTTCTAACATAAGGAAGAGCCTCTTGGCAGGAATAGATGTTCAATAGTGGATGGACCCCATTAGATGGTGGTGAACTCTCCATCTTTACATGGAGGTTTGATGGCTATCTCTCAGGAGTGCTTCAGCTATATTCCTATGTGGTAGGAGTCTGAATTAGATGGCTCTTGATTTCTTTTAATCAAGAGGAATTTAACTCTGTGATCCTGTTATTCTATCTATTAGGCCTAAGCAGAGTGCCAGAAATAGTGACATTAAATTGAGGCACTGCCCTGGCTCAGTGCTAGGGAATCATGGGAACTGTATTTTTTTCTGGGACATTGAGCCTTCTCTGTCAGAGAGCTCTGGTGCCACAATAAATTGCAGTTCCCATGATTCCCTAGCACTGAGCCAGGCAGTGCCTCAATTTAATGTGCACTATTTCTGGCACTCTGCTTAGGCCCTATTGTTTCTTATGTCTCTCTGGGCCTCATCACATTAGGTTTCTCTCCTGCTAGAACAGTGTTGTTTCCAAAAGCATTATACAATCAGAACCTCTCTCTTCTCTAATGCACCTTCTCAATCTTTCTGCCATTGCAGCCTTCATTTGCACTACAACGTTATCACATGCAGCATTTGGCACTGCCCATTCAGTACCACCCAGTACTGCCCTTTTCCTAGTTTGGCCCACAGAGAGAGAGAGAGAGAGAGAGAGAGAGAGAGAGAGAGACCAGAGAAATATACATAAAAAGTATCTTTAAAAAGAACTTTTTTTTTCCTTGTAAGGGGGAGAGAGCTTCCTGATTTGGGATAGGTTTGGTTAATCTCTGACAGATGAGAGCCATCAGTTTAAATAATGATTAATCTGCTAGCAATTAATCTGCCAGAACTTAATCAAGTCTGCTCAGTCAAGAAGAGGAAAAATAATGAAACTGTAAGACTCTTTTTTATTTGCATTTCCAGGCATGTGTGTCTGTATGTTTCAGAGTGAGAGAGAAAGACTCAGGAACTGGGCTACTCCAGTGAAAAAGGAAACAGTTTTCCCTTCTCCAGTGAGCAGTTTTCCCTTCTCGGTTCCACTCCTTCTCTTTCTCCTTCTCCTCAATCACTGGTAAGCAAAGGGCATCTAACCCACACACACAGGATGTCCACTGATCATCCCCTAACAACCAAAAATCAGCATAAAGGTGCAACTGAACTTTCACATAGGAAATCACAGCACAATAGAAGTGGGAAGGTTTCCAAATGATCTCCCACCAGAAAACAACAGAAGAGTGACAGTGTCATGTGATAAGGCTGAAGCAATAGTGGGACTAAAGTATCACTATGACATTATGGTGCAATAAAGTTCTCTTTTTCTTTCTCACACATACATGCACTTATTTTCCCAAACTGCTTTTGTTTACTAAATCTGACTGCATGACTTCAAGTGTACATATAATATGCAATTTCCTGCTACGGAAGAATGTTTAAAAGATCTTTCAAATGCCATCCCTAAATTGCAAGCAGCAATATTTAGTATTTTGGTATTTCATATAGAAAGATAAGGCCTCACAGCCTGAAAAATCCACAAAAACTCCCTTTTCCTGTTTTCCTCTTAGCTAATGACTCATGCAAACAAGAGTCAGCCACATGGAAAGTGAGGAGACATAGAACTCCAAGCTGTTTTGGAAGATCTAGTCTTTTCAAGTACCACTAAGTACCGGTTGTAACTTAACAAAATACTAGACTCTCTTCATATGTATGATTTGCACACACATAAGACACCAGACTGATATTTGATTACAACAACATCACAAAAATTAACAGGACTATTGGGTCAAAAAGAGAAACTAGAAACGCCTGTCTCTCACAATATAAAACTACAGTATTGTCTGCAGGAATTTTTCATTTAAATGGGGAACTAAGGCTCCCTTTCATCCAGGCAATACTATAATCTTTGAAAACAGAGAGATTTGTAATTTAACCAGGTGCAGCCTCTTTAGGCTTTTTGCTCGCAAAGGTTGTATACAGTGAGGAATTATACAAATGCTGTTTAACATCACAAAACAGCCAACCATAAGACAAAACTTTAAAAATCACTGTTTTCACGAGAAGAGGGCTCTAAAGCTCTTTGTCTTCCCTTGCAAGTACAAAGGACCAGCTTCTTAGAAGATAGGCTAGAAGCTAGACCATTAAGCGAAATAATCAGCTCTAACATCCAAATTAGAAGCGGACCGGGATCAACAGGAAAATGGAAGTTTAAAAAAAAGGAATCTATAAAACCAACTCTATGGGGCTTTCTCAACTCTTACAGAACTCTTTTGAAAACAGAATGAAGAACCAAAATGGGGCTTTGGCACTTTAAAAGGGAAAGAACAAAATCTAAGAACTCTAAAAATCATCAACGTCTTGCAAGCCCCTGAACAAAAATTTAAGGACCATTTGTAACAATCCCAATCAGGGGTTTTAGAGTAGGTGTTTTTAAAGGGCAGCCTCTAAGGGGGAAGCAGACGGGCGGCCATGGGCTGCCCCAGGAAGCTGCAGATTGGGGCCAAGGTATCCCCACACCTCGGCCATGTGGCGCAGCTTCGCCACCCCAGGAAGGAGCGCTAAAATAGCACTCCTTCCACAAGTCGCCGAAGGTGCACTGCAAAAGGCTGGCAGCGCACCTTCGGTGACTCTTCCGCCGCAGCGTGTGTGGTGGAAAGGCATCGTCGGAGTGCCGGCCGTGCAGAGGGGCCGGCACTCCAACAATGCCTTCGGGAAGGGGTTGGGGTGCCTACCGTGCGGCTGTCCCTCCCCTTCCTTGCCCCCAAAACGGTGCTTTGTGCCGTCTGCTTCCCTCCTTGGCTCCTTTCTGAGGGCTATCTCCTGTGGTCTTTGTTTTCTGCATGATAGTGAGGACTGGGGAAGTTGAGGCTGAGAGAATATCCCTCACCTCTAGGGCTGGGAAGTGTGAGGCTGAGGTTGAGACACTGCCTCATCTCCCCTGCCTCTCTGTCCCAGTTCAAAGGAAAATTGGGTGGAGGGGAAAAACAAAACTCCCCACCCTTCCCAAAATGATTCAAAGAACAGAATCAGTTTCCTCCTTACCTAAGCCATGAAAGCTGCTTGCAAAAGGTGCAGAGTTTCTCTGTGGAAGATATGCTACAAACCGGAGTGCACAGAGTTCTGCCAATTGTTTTCTAACCCAGGATATGAAGCCTATGGAGCATATTACTGTGGCAATTAGAACACACACAATTATAGCAATAGGGTTTATGAATATGTGTAAAATGGCTTGGCCAGTAAGAGACCAATTAAGGCTGCCCCACCATGAGTTTTCTGAAGCATGTTTTATGTCCTGTGTGATTTTAATGATCTGCTTAGCTTGGAGATCTTAGGGCAAAAAAATGAAATGCATAGATATAAGATGGTGCGCACCTGGCTTAATGAGACTATGTGTGAAAGGGATCTAGGAGTCCTAGTGGACCACAAGTTGAACATGAGTCAATAGTGTGATGCCACAGCTAAAAAGGCCAATGCAATTTTAGGCTGCATTAATAGAAGTATAGTATTAGATGAAGGGAAGTAATAGTGCCACTGTATTCTGCTTTGGTCAGGCCCCACCTGAAATACTGTGTCCAGTTCTGGGCACCACAATTCAAAAAGGATGTTGAAAAACTGGAGCGTGTCCAGAGGAGAGCGACTAAAATGGTGAAGGGTCTGGAAACCATGACCTGTGAGGAATGACTTAGGGAACTGGATATGTTTAGCCTGGAGAAGAGACAGTTAAGAGGGGATATGAGATCCCTCTTTAAATATTTGAAGGGATGTCATATTGAGGAGGGAGCAAGCTTGTTTTCTCCTGCTCCAGAGAACAGGGCCCGGAGCAATGGATGCAAGTTACAGGAAAAGAGATTCCACCTCAACATTAGGAGGAACTTCCTGACAGTGAGAGCTGTTCAACAGTGGAACACACTCCCTCGGAGAGTGGTGGATTCTCCTTCTTTGGAGGTCTTTAAACAGATGCTGGATGGCCATATGTTGGCGGTGCTTTGATTTTGAGCTCCTGCATGGCAGGGGTTTGGACTGAATTGCCCTTGTGGTCTCTTCCAACTCTATGATTCTATGATTCTATGATTCTATCAATGCCTGCTAGAGCATCATACCAATGAACCCATTGATGTGTTTTTATGCAGTCAGATAAATAGAATAAATGTGTTCCATTTGTCCAGTGGAGTAGCTTTTTTGGGAGAACTGTGGTGTTGTTTTTGACAAGAGGAAGCCCTCGGTGTGATACAGGATGAATCATTTGCAGGTCCCACACTGTCTCGTGGTGAATCCCAACCTTTCAAATCATGTCTTTCCACTGTGCTCCTGCCACCTGCATTAAATTGGCAGGATACTCTAACAAATCCTCTAACGCAGGGGTAGGCAACCTTTCCCCTTTAAGGGCCGAGGGACTTCAGCTCCCAGAAGCCTCAGCCATGTTGGCCAATAGCCCCATGTTGGCCAATAGCTCCTGGGATTCTGGGAGCTGAAGTCCCTCGGCCCTTAAAGGGGAAAGGTTGCCTACCCCTGCTCTAACGAATCAGGATCCTCTAACGAATCAGGATATCTACATCTAAATTGGCTCATGATTTCAGGATGTATCAATTTCATCAATGTGGCTTGTATTTCCTTTAATGGCTTATCTGTATTTGATGTTGTTAATGTTTGTAATGTCTGTTTTAATCCGTATGGTTTTAATTCTTCGTTGATTTATTACTTTTTTTAAGAGGGGGAGGGTATAGGGGTTTGACTGTACTCTGTATTTTTAACACTTGTTAGCTGCCCCAATTGTGCTCAGAGGGGCGGGGTATAAATACATTTTATATTATTATTATTATTATTATTATTATTATTATTATTATTATTTGCAAAGCAAATGCCATGAAACTACTCTATATTTGCGTACACTGAATGGCAATTGACAAGTTACAAATGCTGTTCTGTAAAGAGTGCCCTAAATCTAAAATGATTTCTTTCTCTACACCTACCTCCTGATGTCCAAACAGGTCTACCCCCTGCACTACATTTGTCAAACCAGAAGCTATTGAAACCCCTACATCTCAGGTTTTGGATCCCACCAATCCTAATTTATTGGCTATTACTTCTGAATCTATAGCATTGAGAAATGTAGTGTAGCCCCACCAGTCCCCAAACCACCCAGCGCAGTGCTCAGGGCATCCTGTTTGGATCTAAAAATGGGGTGCGTTATTGATTGCCATTGTTTTTCTCTCTGCTCCCACTGTGCCCAAGTGACTTTTAAAATGTGCCATGGCCACATTTACTACGGTCAAATTAAGGATCATTGGCTGTGTTTCAGAAAAGGCAAAGGCAGAAATATCTTGATGTAACACTACATTTCCCAAGTACAAAGGTGGTTCCTTTAAAATGTCTGGGGGATACATATAAATATAAAGGCATCCCATCCTATTGCATGTAACATCACAGTTTGCAAGTGTCCGGGTGATGTTATGAACACCCTAGTTTTCCATGTCCGTGTAGGACAACATTGCTGGTCTAAAGTAAGGGTGGTTTGAAAGGATGGGGGGACCTTATTTGAGGATCATAGCGATTCTGGTTCCATGCTCCAGGAGTCAGAGGAAGCTGTCTGGCATCTGCCTCTACTCATTCGGGTCCTCCAGGACCAAACATTATTACTCTCAAGGAAATTGTCTTCCATGAACTTACCAAGACTCGAGTGACTACCTGCAAAGGGACCTTTTTGTCATACCATACACAAGCTTCTTCCATAGCATCTAAAACCTCATAAATTCCAGAATATGGAGTGCACAATGGCAATCCACTTGGATGTTGTATTCCCATCTGGTGTTAAACTGTGTTGGGTAAATAGGCAAAAAAGCACCTATAGATCCACATGACAAAATCCATGTCAGCCATCTGTACAGGTATTTAGCCATCTCTTGCCCTTGTAGGGAAACAGAGAGGCAAAACTAAGTTTTGGAACTGCATTCATATTCTCTCAGGGGACAGAAAATTTTCAGCCAATTTAACTACAGGCAGTTTGGGCAAGTCCCATGCCACAGGCTTTACAGGGACCAGACCTCCCTTCCATTCTTTAAGCTGAGAGGAGTGAAAATACTTAAGTGTGTCTCCATGTCTGTTGGAAATGCAAACCTGGTAAACTGCTGGAGATATCCTCTCAGCGATTTTAACAGACCCCCCCCCCTTAGCAGACAAAGCATGTCAATTCTGGAGGAAATTCCTGTTCCACTTCCCACTGCTGAGGGTTCCTGACCCAACCTAATTTTGCATGTTCTTCCCATGTTTTTCTGCAAAATGGCAGTGAATCTGACTGATGCTTTGGATTAGAGTCTGAACCAACTCTTGGTTTAAGACCACAGATTCCAAATCAGAGGGAAGCATACTGTCTAGCCAGAATACTTCAGGCATCATTTCTGTCAGTCATAACTTGATGGGGAGTGAAACTGTGGGAAGCTATAGTTCCTCTAAGGGCCATGAGGATGACGTGCACCTTTCCATCCCAGTCTTTTCCAGATGATCTTTCTTATGGCCTCCTTGAGAGTTCTGTTAGCCCTCTCAATATGGCCAAAGCTCTGTGGATGATGAGCTATAGGAAACCTCTGGCAAATTCCTAGTGCTTTGCACAACTCCTGTATCACTTCTCCAGAGAAGTGCATGCCACAATCATGATCCCCAACCAGGTCAAAACTTGATTAAATAAAATTCTACGTGTGGTAATTGCTATGTTGTCCTTAGCAGGGAAAGCATCCATCCGTTTGCTGAAGGGATCAATGATGGTGAGACAATACTTGTTTTGCCTAGGAGTGCTCAGTAGGGGGGCAATGAAGTCTATCTGGAGATGAACCCACAGACCTTCAATGCATTGATGTTGGATCAGGGCCTTAGGATCACTTTGATCTGCATTTACCATGGTGCAAGACAAGCAGTTGTCTAGCCATTGATCTATCTCTTGCCCCGTTTGAGGCCACCATCTGTTGGTCACATCAGCTCATTTATGAGAAGGTGTGAGTCCACAGTATCTGAACAGCCATACCTCCCTATAAGAATCTGCCTGAATTTTGAGATCTTTGGGGAAGGCTTTGTCTCTGTCCCAGAACCTTCACTGGTAGGTTTGGTGAGGACTGGAGAGAAGGCCTTCTCTGTAGCTGCTCCTAGATGTGGAACTCTCTCCCTGGACATGCTAGTTTGCAACCTTTCTACTCTCCATTTGCCAGCAACACAGAGCTTTGTATTCAGATAGGTTTCTGGCCATTAATTTGTTGCAGCAAAGGGGGGGGGGTACGTGTTGTACTTTTGTTCTCATTTGTCATATTTTAAACACTCTTTTATGTTTTAAATTTTATGCTGTTTTAATAGAACTTCAGGATTTCTTTATCATTCTTTAATATTTTGATTAATTTTATCTGCATGCTTTTGTATTCTTTGTTGTTATCCTGTATGGGGGGGAAATGTGGAACATAAATAAATAAATGACTTCATCAGAAAAGAAAGACAGTGGAAAAATCACCCTCTACTGACTTTCTCCAGTCATAAAGATGCTTGGGTCTCTCTAGCCATATTCAGTCATTCTTAGTCATATGATTAAGTGTTGTGGTCCTACTAGTGGAAAAGGTGGAATATAAATGTTATTAAAGTACTAATAAGAGTTGTAGTTGTAGTTGTTCAAGACAGCTTTAACTAGAATAGTTTCAAAGATGACATTTGAGTGCATTCAACAGTGGGTAAAAATAATGTCAGGCAACCCAGATGGTAGAGATGCAACTAAAATGCACACACATATATACGTATATATATGCTTGCATATATTTGATTTATATACCACTTTTATCCTAAAGTGGGACCCAAAACTAAAAGTGGCAAAAGGTACACTGATTACTAAAAGAGTAGTGGGTCTTTTTAAACATATAATTAACAAAACATGAAACATTTAAGGTACTTTCCAGCAGCAACCTCCTTTTCAGCACAAAATAGATTCAGGATTATATGATGAGTGCTGTTGCCTTTTCTCACACTTGAGTTTAATAAATAGGGTATTTCCCTTAACCACCAAGAGCACACTTCTGTGCTGTCGTAATAGAATGCTTTAGTTACCACAAAATATATCTGAATTCATTCCAGCTTTTCTATGTACCTTGTAGAATGTTCATGGTCATAAAGCTCCCAACACCTTCTCCCTGTCTCCTCTACCCCAGGCTTTCCAGGCATGACTAGCTTTGCACACAGCTGAACTGAGAAAGCTAAGAAATTTATGCTCCTGCATATGAAGAAATTCTACACATGTTCTGCCAAACAAATGCAGTAGCCTTCAGCTCCCCCTGTGCAAAGCAGGAAGGTTGAGAAAGGAGTAGTGAAAACTAGTACATGGAAGGACATTGGTGGTATGGCCAGAATGTGACTTGACCCATGCTGATCCCTGTCCAGACATAATGCCCGGACATGAATAGTGTCAGAAAAGTTAACTGACATCTTGTTAACTAATTACAATGCTGTATGTCTGTTTCACACCATCACAATTCGCTTTTATAGTTGTTATGCACAAAATGACCCTCCATAACATACTTTCTCAGCAGCACAAACCCCAAACATGACAGTTTCCATGTTGTGGAGAGTAGGGAGATGAGCAGAGATATTACTGCTCTCTTCTTGTAGCTAAATGCAATGCAACAGCCAACTTCTGCATTGCCACCCATTCTCTCCACTCTCAGACAACACAGAAATAGACATGTTGAGGGCATGCAGTACTGAAAAGGTATGTATAGGGGACTACATCTCCTGATGTAGGCTCTTGGATTATGCTTTGGACTACAACTCCTAGAAGATTCTGGTTTCATGTGTTAAAAAAAGATAACATTTCCAGGCCCTGGCTATTATTGATTGACTAACAAGTATTCCATAATTGCAATTGTTTCACCATAATGAGATGTTCAGCTTGATGCATTTGCCATTGCATAAAACCAGAGTAGTAATTGTACTTTTTTTTCTTGCCCAAAGGTCAAAAAGATGCGTACTGACAGAGCTTCTGAAATAATAAGGCCCCTGGGGCAGACAAGCATTCATTCATTTGAAAACAACAGTGAGATTTCAGTGAACACCTCTGACTGTACACCAGTAGTTGTGCCAGAAGAAATCTTCTTCACCATTGCTACTCTAGGAATACTGGAAAATCTGCTCGTGCTCATAGCAGTGGGGAGGAATAAGAATCTGCATTCACCCATGTATATTTTTATTTGTAGCTTAGCAGTTTCAGATATGCTAGGAAGCCTCTACAAGGCTGTAGAGAACATCTTCTACATCATCTTTTGCAAAATGCAATATGTAAAATGTCGAGAAAAATTGGCAAAGACAATGGATGACATTATTGATTTCATGTTTATTTTATCACTGCTGGGATCTATTTTTAGCCTGTCAGCCATCGCAGCTGATCGATATATAACTATCTTCTATGCACTCCGGTACCATAACATTATGACGCTGAAGCGGGCTTTAGTGGTGCTGGTGTTAATTTGGGCATTCTGCACTGGAAGTGGCATAGCTATGGTCCTTTTCTCCTATGAAGCAGTCACAGTGGTGTCCTTTACTGTTCTGTTCTGTTTTATGCTCATTTTGATCCTTTGCCTTTATATCCATATGTTCTTGCTTGCACGCTCTCATGCCAAAAAGATTGCTTTGATGCCTACAAGCTCTGTTCACCAAAGAGCTAACATGAAGGGAGCTATTACTTTAACTGTTTTAGTTGGTGTTTTTCTCTGCTGCTGGTCTCCCTTTGTCCTTCATATGCTTCTAATGACCTTTTGCCCACAAAACCCTTACTGCATTTGCTATGGGTCCATTTTTCATGTGCACGGGATGCTGATCATGTGCAATGCTGTGATAGACCCAATGATTTATGCATTTCGTAGCCCAGAGCTGAGAAGTACATTTAAGAGATTGTTCTGCTGCCATAAGCCAAGCTGGACCTAGCCACTAGCTTCAAAAACAGGAGACAAAAATAAACTGCAATGCTGCAAGACTGTTTGCACTGTCAAAGCTCAAAAATGTTATCATCTGAAAGATGTTTAATATATAGCTACAGCATGTAGGTTATCCATGTAGTCATGAATTTGGACATTCTCTACAACAAAATATTGCCCAACTGCAATGAGCCATCCTGTTTTTATAGACTCAGTTCATGGCCCTACACATAGATATTGGTTTTCAGTACAGGTTAGTGTCTTTTAAAGAATCTTAAGAGATAATTACAGATATAGTTTCAGTTATAGCACAAAGATTGTTATAGATATAAATATTTGATGTGTTTTAAATCCAGAACACGGAATACTAACAAAGTGATTATTATTTTTTTGAAGTCCTTAAATTATAAGCTTCAATAACAAGCAGATTAAAATAAATTTGGCTTAATCATCCACAGAATGAATACTTTTTAGATGAAGTAAAGTTCTTAGTCATCCAAAGCTCTAATGTAGTAAACCATAGCCATATGATTTCTATTAAAATTCATTGCGCTGCTTCCAATATGGAGGTAAATTCTCCTGAAAGCAATTTTATTTTCAGGCATTTTTGAATTTAAAGAAACTTTAATAGAAGAATTTTCAGTAAAGAAATTAGTAAACATCCCATACATTTTGTTTATACATATTTATACATCTGATGGATCTCCTCCTCCCCACGCCTTCAGGATATATATTGGAAGTTCTGCTGTGTTCAATCATATGATCTAGGACAGTGATGGTGAACCTTTTGGGGGCCAAGTGCCCCAACTAAAAAAACTTCTGGTATTGGGTGTTACCCAGTGCCAGTGCCAGGACTTCCGCCCTCTGGGGCACAACTTCCAGGGCAGGACTTCTACACACACACACACACTTTTGCCAGCCTCCAGCTTTCTCCAGAGAGACAGCTGGAGGCTGGTAAAGGTCAGGGAGAAGAAGGAACAGGGATGCCCCTGTTCCTCCTTCTCCCCATGCACCTTTGCCAGCCTCCAGCTGCCTCCGCAGGGGCAGCTAGAGGCTGGTAAAGGTCGGCGGGGAGGAGAAACAGAAGAAGGAATAATACTGCTTATTATTTTGGAATCCAACATAGTGATTTCAAATAGATGTTCCTAATTTATGTGTTCAGATCCTGTTAGAACCTATCCACACAACAAGTGTGATCATTACTGTTGCTACTTAATTCATTGCTCTGTTAGGATTGCCAGAGCTTGGAAGCAATGTATCAAAGGTAACAATGGCTGCATCTACACTGTAGAAATAATGCATTTTTGACACCATTTTAACTGCCCTGGCTCCATCCTACAGAATCCTGGGATTTGTAGTTTTGTGAACCACCAACACACATTGGCAGCAAAGGCTAAAGATCTTATAAAACTACAAATCCCAGGATTCTATACAATGGAGCTACAGCACTTGAAGTGGTTTCAAACTGCATTATTTCTACAGTGTGGATGCACCCAATGTTACCCATAACACATTACTTTGAAAGGCAGAAAAAAATAACAATGTTTCTTTTGAAAGTAATGAAACAACTGATAATGTTGTTACTTTCCTTATGTAAAATATACCACTGATAATTTGAGGACAGAGCACCTGGGGCGACATTTTGGGGGGATTTTTCAAATTTTATGCTATTTTTTAAATATTTGGGATGGCTTCCCCAGCTCCAAAAGGGAATCCGAAAAGAATGAAAAAGTATTATGAACCTAAATCTATAAGTTAATTCCTAGTATAACAGACCTATTTAATCAGTGGAACTTCCATAGGTTTTGACTTACAATAGGTAATGATAGCAATTCCTTTTAAGAAGTAATATTCAAAACACTCAAGGTGGCCGAATGGGATGACCAAGTGATGATTTATGCAACTTTATCCATCCTCACACTTTTTATTCACAAAAAAAGAACAATGTTTGAAAACATTGCAAGAAAAGACTAGCTAGATGATAGATAGACAGACAAACAGATACATAGATACACACACATACACCAGATTAGATATGTAATGTGTCCCCTTGAATTTTGTGTGTAATATCTTGCCAATAATTACTCAAATACTTAATTACAAAGCTTGATTACAATGTATGGGATAGGTTTTCAGCCACCAGACAGCTTTGGCAATGTAATAATATATACTGTAAATCAAAGGAAATTTACCTCAAAGTGTAGGAATCCAGCTTTAGATATATTTTCTGTTTGCCCAAAAACAACAAATTACAACACCATAAAGAAATGTATTATGACTTAAGCCTTTGTGGATTCAAGTAGACCATGACTGCTGCCAATCCCCATCTAATAGTTTGAGAGTCAGAGAAAAAAGCATCTCAACTTTTTTCATACCATACATAATTTTATGAATTTTTGTTATGTACTTCTTAGTCCTCCTTTTTTTAAATTTTAAAGACTCATTTTTCCTTCATTTTTTCTTCAAATGAAGGGTGTTCATTGCTTTGGCTGTTTGGGTTGTCTTTTTCCATATTACCATATTACTCTATGATATCCTTGATCAAAAAGTGTAAATAAGAGATGACAGGACATAGCCTTTCTTTCTTAAAATAGGTGCCACATGTCAAATTAGAATCTATAGACATGATAATTTTTAAAAATGGGATTTTAATGACAAGTGTTTCAAAAGCTCTCTTTAATTCAGAAGATAGTTAAATGCTTGCAGTAAATACTTGGTCCCTCTAGGCAACAGGATGACAACCACAGTTTTACTGAGTACTGGTAAATTGCTTATGATTGATATAACAAAACCTGATCTGGCAAACTGGCTATCTATAGTACAGAATTGTTAAAACGTCCTGCACAATTGATGAATAGAATTTGAATAGCATTTAAGGGATGAAAGAGACAGTGTATGTTTGAACTAAGCCAATCCCTATAATCTTCCCAGGTCATGTTGGTTCTAATGTACAAAGAGAAAAAGTGAATAGTTTTTTGTGGGTTTTTCGGGCTGTGTGGCCATGTTCTAGAAGAGTTTCTTTCTGACATTTCGCCAGCATCTGTGGCTGGCGAAACGTCAGAAAGAAACCCTTCTAGAACATGGCCACACAGCCCGAAAAACCCACAAAAAACTATGGATGCTGGCCATGAAAGCCTACGACTTCACAGAAAAAGTGAACTTGTAAAAGAGTGAGGAATTAGTAAAAAAAAAAAAAATTAAATAAATAGTGTGTGTGTGTGTGTGTGTGTAGGTGTAGACAGAAAGGGAGATAAGACCAGCATTTTATAGTGGTTAAAGTGTTAGACTAGGGCTCTGGGAGACCAGAGCCTGAATCCTTACTTAGTCATGGAAACCCACTGGGTAGCTTTAGGCAAGTCACATTCTCTCAGCCTTAGAGAAAGACAATGGTAAACATGCCCCTGATCAAATCTTACCAAGCAAACCCTATGATGGAAACACCTTAGGGTCACCATAAGTTGGAAACAACTTGAAGACACACAAAAACAGCATTGGCAATAACAAGAAAAATAACATATGTGAGCAAACATGTTTTCTTTAATTTTTTAATCCTTTATTTATCAACTTCAATCCAAAAACAAATAAATGTTCAAGTACAACAAACAGAAAAACTAATTCAGTGGGACAAATCCAGCTACAATGACTTTGAGGAATGTACGATGTTTCAACTCTATAGAGGTGTATGCCCTGCCAAGCACAATAGATTTTTTAAAAAATCATGGTTCTACCTGTTTAACCCCCTCTAATTTTAGTATCAGGTATCACCTTACTGATTATTCAAACGGATTCACCTGATATTTAAATATGGTTGTTTATTTCGGTTGTTGCTACTCTCAGTACATTGAATAAAGACAGGCCAAATGTTAATGAAATTGTCTCTGTATATTCTATATTTCTGTTTTCTATTACTTATGTGCTAATTTTAAACTAATGTCAATTTTGTGTCATACCACATATTGGGGGGAAAAACTTTTGAATATTTCCATTCTAGCTGCTGTTAATAAAAGAGAATCCAATTATTATGAGATCCAGTCTTGTTCTTATTTGTAAAGATGTTTAAAAGAGTAGTTTTTGATTCAGAATAAATTATATCCTAGAATTGGGGCAAGCTGATGAGGTCAGCCATATGACTTGGAAGCTCTCTCTCTCAAATGTATTTAGCAGGTTAGTAGTATCCTTAATTTAAAAAATACTTTCTTGCAACAGGAACTACAGTTCTAGGATTAAAACAAGATTCTGAATGTCTTTCAGAAAGATCTCACTGATTATTTTCAAGCCAAACTTCTTTGTTTCTGCTAAGTGAAAATGATCCTGTCTAGATATTAGCACAGCAATTGTAAGTACACGAAACAGTATGTGTACTAGAAGAAGAAGAAGAAGAAGAAGAAGAAGAAGAAGAAGAAGAAGAAGAAGAAGAAGAAGAAGAGACCCAAAAATGATTTCTCTGCAGAAAAGTCACTCTGGAACCTCCTCCAGCAACTCTGTTTGGAGTTACTAGAAAACTGGATGAAAACAATTGGTCCATTGGATGCAGAACTGACAGGGCTCTCTGAAAAGCTTGCAAAAATAGGGAACTTAGCAAATGGGTATTTGGGTTACTGCTTTTTAAAGTGCCTGATGTGTAGGACCAGCAGTTTCCCCCCAATGCACCAGGGGCTAGTATCATGTTACTAGTTTGGGGGGGGTGTCCTAGAAAATCACTGGGGACCAGCAGTTGATGCCTTGTGGACCAGCACTGGTCAATGGACCAATTGTGAGTAGCAGTGCTTGAGATCAGAGTATCAAGTAAGTACATATGACCAAAGATTTACACATTTTGATCTCTATTTTACAAAAGTGATGAGCAGAAGGACCATGGGGAAAAGATATGTTTTAGAGTCCCAAAGTATGAGAAAGATGGAAATCTGATTACCTTGCTTGTGTACTGGCAGAAATGTCACAGAGCCAAAATTAGCGTGAAAGACCCCCTCTTGCCAACATCCTCATCAGCTGTATTTGTGACCAGATGTCTAGACATTTGGAGGGAGCCAACATCTGGAGCCAGAGAGCCGCCCCGCCCCCCCGGTTAGAGTGAGATGTCACAGGGTGAGTTATCATTTTTATGGATAATACCATTGAAGCTGGAAATTTACCACAGGGATATTAATTATCCTGGGCAAATATAACCACAGTGAGTTTCACAATTCATTCCATTTTGTAATGAAGGACATCTTTTAAAATCTAGATGAAAATGTGGGCTACATTCTGAGGGTGAAAATGTGTGATCATGAAAATGATTGGGGAAATAGTATTGATTTTGACTGCAACATTTCTGCAGTTTGTGAAACCAAAATTCAGACAGCTTATTGCAGTGCATCCCAGAAATCAGTTTTCCAGAACATGAAGAAGAAATTTTCATCAACTGCTGATAGCAATTAACTATGGAAGCATCCAGGTTGTACCTCAAAGTTCAGGCAGTATGAATTGGTATACCATCATTTTGTGGGTTTTTCAGTAATTATTGACTGCGCCTCATAGATTGCATAATTAAATTGTCTTTACACAGAGCTCTGAAAATTCATTATGGACAACTCAAAGTAACCTCTCTCTGGCTTCATACAGAAGTATACCAATAAAAGTAATTAACCAAGAAGCAGGTTAGGAATTTTAATGAGATATACATGTATATAAATTATATACTTATGGGAAATGTCTGCAGTTTGGATAGGGTTGTACATCCAAACGTGTATCACAGAAAGAGTGGGCTATTCCTACTGAATGCAGTTTGCAGTTTCAGTGACAGATACATTAATATTCTCACGATGAACCTTTCTGTTCTGTTGACTGCCGGAGTTAGAGCTAAAGGGGGCGGGGCTTGCTGCGACGTCATGTGAACACGCGCAGCAAGCCCCGGACTGACGCCGGCTAGCGCCGGGGATGGCACAGGAAGGGGCGGGACTTGCTGCGACATCGTATGAAACATTTGACATTTTGCCAGAGTGGGGCTGGACGGAGGCCGGCTAGCGTCCTCCAAAAGCCCGTGTGAAAACATCCTATGTAACTAAGACTGGAGCAGAGATCCTGTGTAGTCCAAAGGGATGCCAGCATAGCTACCTAGCAATGAGTTGCACCATTTTACAAGCATGGTAATATATGCTATCATTGTACAACAGCCTATCTAACTCTACACCTGCTGCTAAAGACTCATTTACAGAAGCTCGCAGGCAGCACAACCATGTATGCAACCATTTACACTGGCATCACAGGGACCAGACTACCCTTTTGCAATTGGACATTGTGGGGCCCTTTCACACTACAGAATTATAGTTCTATGATTCCACTTTAACTGCCATGCTAACATTCTGTGGACTCCTGGGATTTACAGTTTAGGGAGGGGTACTTGGAATTCTCATCCAGAGAGCTCTAGTGCTGCAAACACAGGATTCTATAGGAAAATGAAATGATAGTGGTATAACTGTATAGCGTGAAAGGCCCCCACAATGTCCTGTTCTAATCACAAATAGTCCATCCCAGGATTCACATTAGGCTTGCAAGGCAAGGGGAATCTTCCTGGAGCTGCAGATAAGAAAGGAACTGGAAAATAAGCTCTCTTTCTTCGAAGTTTGCTAGGACTCCAGATTCTTCTTTTCAAAAGTCCTAGGTCTCTGGCCTCCAGATGTACAACAGCAATCCATTTCTATGAAGCCTAACCATCGCTCACTGTTACTTTAGAGCAGACATATAAGGTATTGGGAAGAGAGGAAGAGATAACTGGCTACGCTCCTGCAGGGCTCAGTGTAGTATAGTAATTCTGCATGTGGAACTATGCTACACTGAGCCGTTTACCACACATTGGTCCTTTTGCAGAGCCACTGAAGCTCCTCTATCCATGCTTGGAGGAGAGTGGAGGTATTGAAGAAGCATCTGACTTTGTCTCTGTAATCAGATATGAAGTGATTACATCACCCACTAAAGTCTATTGAGGTCCACTGTGACTTTTGGAGACCTCAGTGGCTGAAGTAATGCTTTACATCTGGCTACAGGGACATAGCTACACTTCTGCTATCCCTTGGTCCAAGCATGAATAACAGTGGGCAAATACTTTTTGGATTGATAATAGGTCTGGGGGGAGGTGAGAGAAGTTTTGACTGCTGTGCAATATGCATGCACAGAGAGAGAGAGAGAGATCAGTCAATAGTGTGATGCCACAGCTAAAAAGGCCAATGCAATTTTAGGCTGCATCAATAGAAGTATAGTGTTTAGATCAAGGGAACTAATAGTGCCACTGTATTCTGCTTTGGTCAGGCCCCATCTGGAATACTATGTCCAGTTCTGGGCACCACAATTCAAAAAGGATGTTGAAAAACTGGAGTGTGTCCAGAGGAGGGTGACCAAAATGGTGAAGGGTCTGGAAACTATGCCCGATGAATAATAACTTAGGGAACTGGATATGTTTAGCCTGGAGAAGAGATAGTTAAAAGGGGATATGATAGCCCTCTTTAAATATTTGAAAAGTTGTCATGGTGAGGAGCGAACAAGCTTGGTTTCTGCTACTCCAGAGAACAGGACCTGGAGCAATGGATACAAGTTACAAGAAAAGAGATTTCACCTCAACAATAGGAGGCAGTTCCTAACAGTAAGGGCTGTTCAACAGTGGAACACTCTCCCTCATGGATGGCCATCTGTTGGGTATGCTTTGATTTTGAGTTCCGGCATGGCAGGGGGTTCGAGTGGATGGCCCTTGTGGTCTCTTCCAACTCTATGATTCTGTGTTAAAAACTGCTCTTTTTTCAAAGACTATTCACAGTACAGAACAATATTCTGCATAAAAATTGCATATTTTGTGTGGAAGTGTTTAATAATAACAACAACAACAACTTTTATTTCTATCCCGCCCCTCTGTCTAGCAATCGGGGCAATTAAAATTCAATACAATATATCTGTGCATAAAATACAGTCCATCCCCTTCTTTATCACCAGCATTAGAGATCCTAACAGTAGTCTCAGTGGCTCATATGTTTCTTCCATAGAAGAAAAGACAAGAAGGGTCTCACCTCAGTGCTTCTGTACACCTGGCTTGGAAGCATTGAAGACTGAACACATCACAGTGAATTGAAAGAACATCCAGTTTTTGTTTTTTTAATAAATTTCTTTGTCATGAATTCACACACACACACACACACACACACACACTTTCCATTTGGGATGAAATGAGTGGGCAAGCATGCAGAAACTACAAATGTAAAACACATCCAAGTTGTTAAATCATCATGTCATCTAACCAAAAGAGTTAGCCTGTAGAAATGTATTACAGATTTCAATCAACAAATTGTTCAAATCTGGACAAACCAATTTAAAACAAATTGAAAAATTTCATATAGCTGTTCCCTGAAATGAAGGAACAGATTGCCCCTTTCCATTTTTTTTCTTTCCTGTGTCAGCCTGTCCATTAATAGTCATGGCTCCCAGCGATGAACAGATTAGGAAGGAGTTCACCATTATCACATTATTTAATGCCTCTGAAGCTGCTCAGTTAACACCTTGAACTGTTGACATTCAATGTCATGCTAAAATGCAATCCAGTGACACTTCCCTAATATGTGTTCTTACCAACTGAATTTTAAAGTGTACTCTAGAAAATTATTTGGAAAATTGGAGACAATCACTGAAGCACCATTATCCACAATCATAACTATTAGTGCCAACAATCATTGGGAAGGACAATCTTTAGCACCAAAATATATCTGTTGAGAAAGACTTGTGCTACGTATTTAAAATATTCAGTGATACCAGAAAGCCGTAACGTCATGAATAATAGCATGTGAAATCTATTCAGGCTGACCTAGAACACTTCAGACTACTGGCTATAAATGTTTCATAGAAATCCCAACGTTATTGTCCTTTAAAACTCTATATTATATCAAAGAATAGAATTTCACCTGTTCATTTGTTAGGAATTGAATATGTCTTTTATTAGGAATTGGCTATGTCTGTCATTGCTCTTATAACAACTGCCATTCTGTATTCAAGTATTTGACCCATTAGCTGTGAAGCTGGGGGTTGCAAGGTTGAATTTTATCATCAAATGGGGAACCCGCCTAAGGAGAGAAGAGTCTTTTCTCTCTACTTCTTCCCTTCTCCCATTCTACATCACTATAGTTTGTCACCTAGTTGACTTTTCTTCCAGAGTGATTCACACAGAGTTCAGTTTGTTCTTAAAATTAGACCCACCTCTGAACTCCCACACACTCAGGTTACCTGTTTGGAGCCAAAATCATCCCAAATGGCAAGCAGAAGTGGTGTGACATCTTTCCAGTGCATTGAGAAGCACCAATGCAGTCTGTGTGAGATGGAGACTACAACATTGAACATTCATCTCCATTCTTTGCACAATTGCCCACCCTTTTCTTAAAGGACCTTAAAAACTAGACCTTAACTATACTATTATATAAATATCTGTGGAATCAAGTTCACTTTGTAAGTGTTGCCCACACTTGTGAAAAAAGAAAGAAAGAAAAATAATCAGTGTGATCAACTGTCAAATAAATGAAAATGCTATAGTCTGTCATGTACTGGCTAACCTCAGTTCAGAAACGCAAGCTTCAGCAGGTTCAAGAAGCTTTATTTCAGAACAAACTAAAGATGTTCCTAGCCTAACTATACTAGTAGGACTGAAGCATTTTTTGGTGACCCGAGTATATTAAAAACACAAAGAAAAAAGAAATTAAAATGGTTTTGTGCTTTTGCCTTTCCCCCCCCCCCCTCCACTTTCATCTTCTAACCAAAACATTCCTGATCCCAGGACTGCCCGACCTTCCTTTCCATACCAAGCATTTCCACCAAATTGACCATGATAGTTCAAAGTGCATTTTCCTTCCCTCACATCTGCTCTTTAGCCAGCTCCAAGCAAGATAAATGATCTCTCCACCCAACATCACCACTAGTACAGCATAACCCATAATCCAGTATTACAAAGCATATACAAAATATATGGCTAGCAAGCATGGCAGGACCTATGATCCTGACATAGTCCACAACAGCTCTATTGAAGATATAAACCAGTGATTCCCAAAGGTTGGTCCTCTGGATGTTTGGGAGTTGGACCCAGAAGACCAAAGCTTGGTAACCACTGATATCACCCATTCCAGATTTAATGAAGAAATACTATTTCCAGCAATGGATGCAGTGGCATCCTGAGGAGACTCCCACTAGTGAGGGACCATCTTGGCCAATTCCTCTCCTTGTCCACCCTGCTATGTCATTTCCTAGCTGCTCCAGAGTTTTCTTGAATTCTCCAGAATAGACTTTCTGGAAGCTGCAGGATTAAGGATTGTAAAGATCACCCTCCCACTGGTATGAGCAGAATTCCACTAAATGCTGCTCTAAATCAAAAGCCATTACCTCTGTTTACAGCCAAACAAGTAGAATCAAATTTATTTTTTTAAATACATCACCTTTTATTCCAATTATTTCTGAAGCTTGTAAAGTTATTTTAACTAATTAGTTACCATTACAAGAGCTCTCACAAAGGTAGATGGTTGCTATTATATGTAATTTATAAAAACCAACTATGTATTTGCTTGTTATTGAAATATGAGTCAAATACATTGGGGGGGGGGGAATCAACATACTGTAATCTGGGCTGCACCTGCACTGCAAAACGATCCAATTTGACACCACTTTAAGTACTATGACCCAATGCTATGGAATCTCAGGATTTGAGTTTGTGGCACCAAAGCTTTCTGACAGAGAAGGCTAAGTGTCTCACAAAACTATAATTCCCAGAATTAGATAGCATTGAGCCTCAGCAGTTAAAGCAGTGTCAAAATGGATTATTTTTGCAGTGAGGATGCAACCCTGTTGGCTTGTGATAAAAACAGTGCCTGTAAATAGTCCAACACACACAAATTGCAATTACAAAAGCAACTAAAATTGTTACCATTTACACCATAAAAAGATTCAATTTATCCTTCATTACATTACATTTGCAATGTAACAGGTATTCCTTAGTTATAAGACAGAAATTAATAACGAGTAACTTGTTTCAAGCAACCTTATTTCTGCCCTTCATTTTTTTCAAAACTTTCTTCCTCTCCTTCCTTGCCTCTTCAGCTAGAGCTACAGGCATGCCTCCGTTAACAAAGTCACTGACAAAGAAGCATCTTTTTACAAAGCCTTTTTATGGAAACCCAGCCCAGACCTCCTTTTCTTATCTTCTGTCTCGCCAGAGGTTTCTTTGCAGCATTGGCATTGGGAGGATGGTGAAGGAGGGTGGAGAAAGACAGACTTTCAGTGCTGGGTTGCAGCAGCATGTCGGCAATAAATCAATAAAGTTTAATGCAACTGAAGTCTAGGTGAGTCTACTGTAGCTCTGTGTGCTTACATACAACAGCCAAGATAAACACCTGTGTCCCAAATCACTGTGTGAAGAGAATAACAAGAAAAAATGGGGTAAGCAGATTAGCCTGCCTCACCAGCTATCTTGGCATGTTGAAAAAACATAATTTGTAAGTTTATGTAGAAACCATACAAAAAGTGGAGAACATAATGAGGGGAATCATTTGATGTTTGTTGTTGTGTGCCTTTAACTCATTTCCGATTTATGGCAGCCCAAAGGAACATCTAACATGGGTTTTTCTTGGAAAGTTTCTTCAGAGGGGGATTGCCATTGCCATCCTCTGAGGCTGAAAGAGTGTGACTTGCCCAAAGTCATCCCATGGTTTAACATGGATGAGATAGGATTCAAATCCTGGTCTCTAGAGTCATAGTCCAATGTTCAAACCACTACACTATTCCCTGGATGCTTTTTGGAAGATGCTTTCAAGTAGTTTCTAGAAGATTCAAATGTTTTGTTTATTTATGAAAGGCTTTACCTGACCTTGTTTAATTTCTCACATGTACACAGATAGTTTTGAATAAAAGTTTGTTGAACTGCTCTTCTTTTTTGAGGTGTAGGAACCTATCCCTATTTTTACCATTTTATTTCTGCCTCTGGTACCAACGTTTCTCTTAAGCCCAGACACACATCTATTTCATTAACTGAGGGATACCTGTACAAGGAAATGTTGACTTTCTTCTTAACAAGGCATGCCTGTGAAAGATCTTCCTGCCATTTTTTGCCTTTTGTTTCTGCATTTATAAGGTCATGATGGTGCTGACAGAACATTATTCACATTATTCATCAGACGCTGTGAATGAATCAATGAGATATATAGTGCAGGGTCAGTAAACAGGGCAGGAAGTTAATACTACAAACAAAAACATTATCATTTATTTTCTGCTAACCAGATTGCCAGGGTGGATTTTAAAAACTGTCATTTAAAAGTGGCAGGACCTCCATATTAACCTCTTACACCACTCCAGTAACACCTGAGCCCAGAAAATCACATGCAGGCCCCAAGTAGTGTGGTTATTTCTCATGCCAAATCTGCCAGGCAGTTCTATATTTTTCAAAATTTGGTAGTATCACATAGGATGTAATCCCAAAATAGTGAAACTACTCTGTTGCTATAACACAGGGGCAACCTAAGGTTTTTTTTAAAAAAAAAAAAAGATTGAATTACATTTTTAAATACATAGTAGAAGTATACAAGCAAGTTTTCTCTAATGTACTATAATATTCCAACATAACAAAGCAGTAAAATGAAAACACAAGAAAAGAAAAAGCAACCACGTTGTAATAAGTTTCTATAAAAGCTGACCAGATGTCTATTTGTATAAGTCTATTTGTAACTTTCCTCTATACATCATTCTTTCAAATGTTGTAAATGTGTTATTTCTGTCCATTGAATTACAGATGGAAGAAAGCTATCTTTCCAGTATTGAAGAATCAATCTTTTAGCAGTCAAGAGGGCATGTAAAATCCATTTCTGCTAGCCATTTATTAGTTTCCAAGATAGAGGTAAATAATTCAAATGGGCATGCACATATCTAAATATTAAATATATTATATAATATACATCTTAAAGAGCTTTCCATTATAAAGTTTTTCCACCTAATTACTTCCAGCCAAAATGAGGCCACTACAGGACAGCTCACAAATGTATCTGTTAAGGATGCTTTAGCAAGTGTGGGGGAGTGAACAAAACATGATGCTCCAGATATTATTGCATGGAAACTCCCAGTTTTTATAGGGTGCATACTATACTATGCATTGGCTGCAATCTAACTTCCTCTCAGCATAGCATAAATATTTTCATTCAAAGATACCAGTAGTGCACAGCACCCATTCAGAATAGCAACATTGTGCCATGCATGTCAATGACAGGATGCCATTGTGTAATGCGCAATACAATTCATAAACACAATGCACAATGCTGCTGTATGTGCAACTCCACTACAAGAAGTATATATCTGTTGCACAATAATGAATCATTTGTCCTGCATGCTTAGCACAACGTATGTGTGCATATGTCACTAACAGAATACCACCCTCAGTGTGTGTGTATATTGTCAATTTCAGGACCTGTATTAAAATCAAAGTGACTGTACACTGGTTAAGTAATAATATAATTTAATAAAATAGGTCAGTGAAAGAGGAACATGGGTGGGCTGAAGCCAGTCCAAAGGTAAACATACATTAAGATGACAATTAAGACAGACTCATCATAGCTGGAAAGGTACAGCCATTCCATAATGAAAGGAAAAGTCACCAGACAAGGAAACCTAGGCAGACAGCCAGAATCTGTGAGTCAGGAGTCTCTAACATTTTGCCTTTTAGTACAATTATTGCAGTAAACAAAGCCTTATGAGATCTATAGAAGAAAGAAAAACCAGCAAAACAGAACCAGTCTCTCTACTAAAGAGAATGGTCTGTGTGATCGTGCACAAGACACAAGGTTATTTTGCTATAACTAATCCCTGGAATGAGTAAGATAACTGTATAATGTATTAAATAAGAATTCTGGCATAAGAAGCAGACTTATTTAACTCTCTTCAGCAATAGTTATGCTGAATTTTTCAGCTGCTATTGCTGGTGTACTCTGTTGATACCTTAGTTTATCTGTGAAAAAGGGGCATGACTCAGGCAATTGAGACTAACTGTGTTAGCATCTCCTTAAATGCTGGGAGAATTGCTTTACTCAAGGAAGCCTGTGAGAGGTTGGGTAACCTATGTATACCTGTACTAACTGTGAGAGGACTCCAGATTGAATGAATAAATAAAAATTATTTCGAAATCTGCAAGAGTGAGTCCCTATATTGGGAAAAAGGAGGGATATAATAAAATATAATAGGAGGAAGAGGAAGAGGAAGAGGAGGAGAAGTGGTGCAACCAAAGACATAAACACAATTTAAGCAGAAATGCCATACAGAGCTAATCAAAATAGATGTATGGAAATAGCAGTGGCTTAGGGTTGTAGAGAGTGATATCGCCAGTCCTGAAGAGAAATCCACTGAAAGTGTGGTGTGGCTCAAATAGCATCTGAAATTTATTTATTTATTTATTTATTTATTTAGAGTATTCATACCCCACTCTTCAACCACAAAGTCTCTCAGAGTGGTTTACAAATGGTTAATTAGACAGTTCCCTGCCCTCAGGCTACAATCTAAGAAGACATGACACAAAAGCAATTCTTCTCTCCCTCTGAGGCCTAGACCATGGCAGATGGACCGGAAGGAGGGCTCAACTTCTTAGGCTAGACTAGGCCCAATGGAGCTGATATGGGAAGAGGAGGCTCTGGATAGTTGGATGGAGCTCCAGTGTTCACTCTCTGCAATAGGAAATTGGACTGGTGCAACATGGACATTTATATCTTGAGGTGCCCTCAAAGGGTACTTAACATTCCCACATGAAGTACAAAGAGTTTTAGTGATTTCTCATGGAATTGACAAAAAGAGTAATGCTGGTTGATGGTATTAGCTTCAGATTATCAAAACAGTGATTGGATGTAGGACAACCACAAAACAGATGATTAGGGGAGCTGGCTGGGAACACAGCAAGGGGTAGGTAGAAGAAATGGTCTTACTCACTGTAGTGCAATGGTACCTCCTATGTCTCCAGTGCAAAAGGATATGCAGAAAGCCTGGGGGAGAATGGAGTGATCCACATGCCCATTTAACCTTTATCTTTACATGTCTTCAGGTCAACATGCCCTTCCCATGGGAAAGCTTCCTGCTGTTCCAAAGATCATTCTGACCTGTTAAGAACATGCCTGGTTCCAGATATAGAAAATATGAAAATATGAAACCTCATATACAGCATGTGAGGGGGCAAGGGGTCAGATATGCTAACAGGGTTTCATGGAGTCAATGCTATCCCCTGCATTTTTTGACATCTAAGATCCAAAACACTATTTCTGAATTGTGTTTTGGACCTAAATGAAGCTTCCAGGAGAGGTCATCCAGAGCTTTGGGGTTGGGTGTCATGAGTATGCTGATGATACCCAGCTCATCTGGATTCAGTAAAGGACTGGATGCAGGTAATCAGACTGAGAGCTAACCCAGTCCCTGGGATTGGGATCACTGCCTATTCTGGATGGGGCTATACTCTCTCTGAAAGAACAGATTTGTAACTTGGAAGTGCTTTTAGACCCAGTGCTACTTCTAGAAAACCAGTTTGCTGCAGCAACCAGGAGCACCTTTGCCCAGCTTCATTTGATGCACCATCTGTGCCCTTTCTTGAAGAAGGCAGATCTGGCCACAGTGGTTCATGCCTTAGGTCCAAAGCAGACCAGCAAGAAACACTAGCTTCAGGGTGGTGTGGGAGCATGATGGAAATGACACCTTTTTTCTGCCCCCAAAAGGAGCAGCATTTTGCTGCTTCTTTTTGGGCCAGAAAACCACTGAATCGGGGCTGTGGCGTGCAGTTGCCATGGCCCTGATCCAGAGCTCAAAGGGGTGGTGCAGAGCCATCCTTTTGGAGTGGTCTGTTTGACCCCTAAATTACCTCCCAATTAGACTTCTGTAATGCACCCTACATGAGTCTCCCCTTGAAAAATGTTTGGAAGCTCCAGCTAGTGCAAAATGCAACAGTGAGACTGTGTCAGGCATGCATTTTAAAGATCATATAACACTGGTCTTGTAAGAACTGTACTGGCTTCCCCTTTGTTTCCAAGCTCAATTCAAAGTGCTGGTGTTGACTTACTAATGAGTTGACACCAGGAAAGAGCAGTTTCCCTATCCAAGGAATTTAGGCTGGCCTCATCTTTTTGATATTTCCAGTGGGCATTCATAATGGTGCTGTTCCGCATGGCATTCAGTGTTTGAAATTGCTGTTTTAACTGTTTTACAACTGGATTCTAGGATTACTTGAGACTGCTTTTTGGAGTTTTTAAAGAGTATTTTAATGTGTTTTTAAAATGTTTTTATGTTGGTATTCTTTTAATTGGCTTTAAATCTTTTATTTGTTCATTGCCTTGGGAGCCCTGGTGGGCCAGAAGGAGATGCAGAAATCCTTTAAATTAAATTAAATTAAATTAAATAATATTCTAACTCACATACATTTATCCTGTACACCTTTTAGGGCCTTTACAGACTGCCAGAAATAATGCAACTTGAGTCCACTTTAACTGTCCTGGCTCAGTGCTAGGGAATCACTGTAGTTTATTGTGGCACCAGAGCTTCTTGACAGAGGACCTTATCACACGGGGGTCTGAAGCAATCCCATCCCCGTGGCATCCCCGTCCCATCGCACTTCCTTTCCCCGGGTGATCAAACGACGTCGCAGAGAAACCCCGCCCATCCCCGTCGCACCCCGGTCGCATCCCCATCCCATCGCACTTCCTTTCCCCGGGTGATCAAATGACGTCGCAGAGAAACCCTGCCCATCCCCGTCGCACCCCGGTCGCATCCCCATCCCATCGCACTTCCTTTCCCCGGGTGATCAAATGACGTCGCAGAGAAACCCCGCCCATCCCCGTCGCACCCTGGTCGCATCCCCATCCCATTGCACTTCCTTTCCCCGGGTGATCAAACGACGTCGCAGAGAAACCCCGTCGCATCCCCGTCCCAATGTGGCATCATGCTGCACTATCCGGCATCATCCCCGTTCTTTTGAATTCCTGGTCTAAATGGGAATTACATTTCCCGCGACCGGAATGATACTGGGATGATGCTGCTAGAAGCGCAATGGGACGGGGATGGGACTGCTTTAGACCCTGTGTGATAAGGTCCAGAGAAAGCTCAATGTCTCAGAAAAAACTACAATTCCCATGATTCCCTAGCACTAAGCCAGGACAGTTAAAGTGGACTCAAGTTGCACTATTTCTGGCAGTCTGTAAAGGCCCTTAGTCTACCCATCTGCCAAATTCAAAATTACTTGCAAAACCACTAGAATCTGTTAGCTGTAAAACTAACACAGGAGCTGTTTGGCGCAGTTACAAGCAACTATAATTGCATTAACAATTAAAGCAGCACCGCACTGGGATAGAACCTTGCCAACATCCGCCACTAGCTTTAAAAAAATACTGTACGAAGTAGAAACATTTTGACCTGATGCCTGCAGGGCTGTCTATAGCATTAGACAGAATGACCAGCACCTCACTTAGAGTGTCATGCAGGGAGATGATACTGATACTTGTTCCATTTGTTTTTGTTCCAGTTTTCTTCCCAGAGAGAAGAAATCTTTAAGATTTTCTGCCTCAGATACCAAAACAAAATGGTCACCCTTGAGCAGTAAGTACTTTGACTTTGGCAGGACATCGTCTGTTGTTTCACTATAGGCAGAAGAATATTTTGGGCTGTCCTCAGCCACTGGCATAAACAATCCAGAGACTGGAACAAGGCAAGCCTCATTAGGGAGGAAGTTCAGATTCAAGATACCACTATAGGAGAAAAGCCCATTTTCTCATAAAATTGGTAGAAAGAAAGAAAAGGCAGGCAGACAGCAAGTAAAAGAATTAGGAAACAAGGAAATATAAAATGGACAATGTTACAATGAATAGATAGGGCCTAGGTTGTTTAATCCTAGTATCCAGCAGCAGATTGAAATTGTAGAAATGTATGCTGAAGATGAAGCTGAAACAGTGCATCAACCACACTCTGTTGAGGAAGAGGACATTTGACAGATGAAACTGGAAATCCCATGATTCAGTTTCAACAAGGCTGTCACTATTGTGAGGAAAGGGGAGGGGGAATGTGGTTATGAGATATAACAGTTGGTTGCCAGTGATCAAACAGGCAAGCTCAGCAATAAGCTCTTAGTCTAAATTTTAAAATATCCATATAAAGGTGAACATGGTGGCACTAGTGGTCTTGCAAGATTGCAAAAAAGAATAAAGACTAATATTATCTGATTTTATCAAACAACATCACGTTGTATGTTTTAAGTTGTGAAGTGCTTTTTGAATTTTGTTTTAGAATTACTGTTTGGTGTTTTGGGATGGGTGTGGGTGTCTGTCCTTTGTCTTTTATCCTCCGAAAGCACAACTTGAAAAGCTGAAAGCAATTCTTAATCTTACAGGAGACAGAGGAAATAAACCTTGCCATTCCAAAGAACTACTACTTAAGAAAGAAAGAGGGGATACATGTCCCCAGTGTGAAAATGCCTGGTAATTTTGGTAATGACCTTCCAAGCTCTGAACACATTGCGATTTCAACACTCTAAGGAGTACTTCTCCCTGTATACACCTGCCCAAGGTTTGAGATTTGCTAGAGAGGCCTTCCTCTGTGTCCCATATGTCCAAGCAAGACTCTGAAAGTGTACATAAAAGTGGGCCTTCTCTGCTGTGGCACCCCAGTTATGGAAGACCTTCTCCTTAGCAGACTGATTGGCACCAATGGTGCTGCTATTCCAGTGCCAAGTAAAAACATAGCTGTTTCCTAAAGCTTTGGGGATATGTTTGATCTTATTCAAATTTGCATGTGAATCATTTTATATTGTTTTAACTGTTTCTAATGTGTCCTGCATCAAGTAGTAAATGATTTAATGTGCTTTTAACCTTTTGATTATTCTTATTGTTTGAAATTGAACTGTTCAATTTGATTTCTAGTACACTTCCTTGAGATCAGTTAAACTTTGAAAAGTATTTCTAAGCATTTATTCTTGAGTGTTGAAGATGGAAGAGGCAAGGGAAATATTTAAAAAGCAGTAAGGATTTTTTTAAAAAATATTTATTGTATTTTGTGTGTTTGTTTTGTCTGCATATGTAGATTAGGCAATAAGAGGGTAATGCAATAGAATGAGAGCTCTGCTATATCAAACCAAAGACCTGTGTAATCCATCCTCCTGTTTCCACAGTGGCCAGGCATCGATGGGAAGCCCACAGTGGAGCTCTCTCCTACTCTTCCTTCCCAACAACATGTACTGAGAGGCATATCTCCTCTAATACTGGTGCTAAAACATAACCAAGATGGCAAGTAGTCTTTGACAGCTGTATGGTCAATACATTTGTCTAATCATGTTAAAGCCTTCCAAGAGTTGAAAATATTTGTTACATTAAACAAGGAACTAAGTACTCATCCCTTTAATTAAATGTAGACCAGGATCTTCAAGTCAGGATTTTTTGTGTTCTTAGCTGTCAAAGACCATGGACAGCAGTTTGGGAAGGAGGGGCTGGAAGACGGGAATTCTTAAAGGGTAGACTGGTTGGGGAACAATCAGATCTGACACAGCCAAGTCTGTGGTGAACTTGTGTCATGAAATCCAAAATAAATCTTTAGTTTTACACTACAATGCTGTCTTGGTTTTTTGGGATCAGAGTGCACCGGACATGACACTTGTGCAACCACTCCTCCCTATCTTCTTCTGCCCACTTCTATTGCTCCTTGCACCAGGGCACTGCACCTCTCACCTTCCCCTCTCACTTTCTCCTTTCCTATTCCTTGCTTCATTTCATGCCTTGTCATGCCTCCTTCCCTTGCTTCTTGGATGCCACCACTTGGGCATCTCACCTTGCCTTTCTCCTCACCTCATACTGCCACACCTTTCTTCTCTTGAACCTTGAATCCTCTGCTGCTGCTCCTCATAAATACATTTTAAAATACATGACAAAATTTCTCCATTCCAGACTTACAGGGCATCAGTTGCTATGAGAAACATAGCTCTGTTCTTCTGTCAGTTTAGACATAACAGACTGAAATTTCCATTCTCCCCTCCTGTGAGAAATCTCTGGTACAAAGAGAAATTGCAACAGGGTTCCTGCTTCTGACTGTCACACCATTCATTCACAGGAAAGGTAGAAATATCAGTCTGCTGTGTGATCGACAAAACAGACACACACACACCTTTCGGTATGTTAGGAAGGATTTAATTAGGGGAATTTATAATTAGCTCAAATCTACAAGAGTGGGGCCCTAACAACACCCTGCGAGACCGGAGTACTAATGTGTATACCATAGGACTAAGAGATCCCACAATGGATGACGCTGAGGCAGTCATCTTCAATTAAAGGTGTAAATATTTATCAAAGGGGGAAGCTGCACACACACAAATATGGCACACACGCACACACTGCACGCTTAGAAGCAAAGGGGTGAAAGCGGGAATAGCTTGAGATGGGCCAGACTATGGGAGATACTCACTAAGGTTTCTCCGAGATCCGATGTGGATGATGATGCACAGCCGCCGAAATGGAGGAAGGGATGGCCAGGGAGCTATGATCAGAGCACAGACTAACGTGGAGCCAAGCTGCACTCCAAAGATAACACATGGAGTCTAAAAATATAGAGGTTTATATAAGAAATATCTTGCCTATGGCTAGAGACTTAATGGCTTGGCTGAAGCCTGGACAAAGGTGTTGATTGCTTGGGCTCTGTTAAGCCAAGGTGTGAGGATGACCTAGACAATGCACTTGGTCTTGACACAATCAAGGAGTGGAGGCTGGAGAAAGAGGGTGCAATTAAATCTGACTAATCTCACTGCCCCATCAAGAATGAGACTCTGGACAATGTGTCCTATTATGTTGATTTTTGGGATAATGGTCTTTCCCACTTTAGCAGCTCCCAAACCTGTCTAGTAGGGAATTTTCCAGTTGTTTGGGCAGGCCCTCCCTGTGCCTACCTGACCTGCCATCTAGAGGATTATGGCTGACATCCCACAGAGGTCAGTTCGGGATCACAGAGAGAATTCCACATGTGTCCCAAAATTTTATTAATTTCATATTTGCTAACAGGTAGAAAGTTGTGAATAACAGTTACAGTGGTTCATGGAATCATAGACTCATAGAATTAGAAGAAACCACAAGGGCCATCCAGTCCAACCCCCTGCCATGCAGAAAATCGCAATCAAAGCATCCCTGACAGCCTCTGTTTAAAGACCTCCAAAGAAGGAGACTCCACCACTCTCTGAGGGAGTGTGTTCCACTGTTGAACAGCTCTTACTGTCAAGAAGTTCCTCCTAATGTTGAGGTGGAATCTCTTTTCCTGTAACTTACATCCATTGTTCCAGTTCTAGTCTTTGGAGCAGCAGTAAACAAGCTTGCTCCATCCTTAATGTGACACCCCTTGAAATATTTAAAAAGGGCTATCATATCACCCCTTAACCATTTCTTCTCCAGGCTAAACATACCCAATTCCCTAAGTCGTTCTTCATAGGGCATGGTTTCCAAACCCTTCACCATTTTGATCACGCTTCTTTGGATATGCTTCAATTTGTCAACATCTTTTTTGAATTGTGGAGCCCAGAACTGGTCACAGTATTCCAGGTGAGGCCTGACCTGAGAAAAATAGAGTGGCACTATTACTTCCCTTGATCTAGACACTACTATTGATGCAGCCTAAAATCACATTGGTCTTTTTAGCTGCTGCATGTTCTGTTGACTCATATTCAACTTGTGATCTACTAGGACTCCTAGATTCCTTTCATACATAGTTAAGCCAAGTATCCCCCATCCTATATCTGTGCATTTCATTTTTCCGCCCTAAGTGCAGTACCTTACATTTCTCCGTGTTGAAATTCATTTTGTTAGCTTTGGCCCAGCTTTCTAATATATTAAGGTCTTCTTGAATTTTGATCCTGTCCTCTGAGGTATTAGTTACTCCTCCTAATTTTGTGCCATCTGCAAATTTGATAAACATGCCTTCTATTCCTTCATCCAAGTCATTGATAAAGATGTTGAATAGCACTGGACCCAGGACAGAACATTAGTCACTTCTCTCCAAGATGAAGAGAAGCCATTGTTGAGCACACTTTGGATTCAGCCAGTCAACCAATTACAAATCCACCTAACAGTCACATTGCCTAGCCCACATTTTACCAGCTTGTCTGCAAGATTATCATGGGGGACCTTGTCAAAGGCCTTACTGAAATTGAGATATGCTATATCTACAGCATTCCCTTTGTCTACCAAGCTGGTAATTTTATCAAAAAAGGAGATCAAATTAGTCTGGCATTTCTCAGAAACCCATGTTGACCTTTGGTGATAATGGTATTGCTTTCTAAATGTTCAGAGACTCTCTGTTTAATGATCTTCTCTAGAAACTTTCTTGGTATTGATGTCAGACTAACTGGATGATCATTGTTGGGATCCTCTTTTTATCCCTTTTTGAAGATGAGGACAACATTTGCCCTCCTCCAGTCTGCTGGGACTACTCCTGTTCTCTAGGAGTACTCAAAAAGTATTGCCAATGGCTCTGAGATTATAGTCGTCCCTCCGAATTCATGGGGCATCCATTCCAGACCCCCCCCTGTGAATTTGAAATTTCTCAGATATTCAAGTTCCATTATCCCCAATGGCAGCACCATTGGGGACAGTGGGACTTGAGTATTTCCCTCCCCTCCCTCCCTCCCCTCCCTTTCTCCTTACCCCCTTCTCACACACACACACCCGAAGGCTGGTGTGGTGGAGAAATGGCTGTGCCAGCTGCCTCAAGCCTCCAGGGCCAAGGCAAGGCTGCACCAGCCACCTCAATGCCTCCAGGGCCAAGGCAAGGCTGGAGCAACTGCTTCAAAGCCATGCAGCACGGGAAAGGCCAGCGTGGAAAGAAGGAGGTAAGGGAGGGAGGGAGCTGCAGGCTTGCCATTTGTGAGTAATCGAAACCTCAAATGGCAAGTCCATGAATCCAGAGGGATGACTGTACATTTGCCAGTTCTTTTAATACCCTTGGATGTAATTCATCTCGTCCTGGAAACTTAAATTCAGTTCGATTAAACAGGCATTCCTGTACTTCCTCTTTACTTGTTCTGTGCTGCATTTCCCCTACTGTGTCCTCTGCTCCATTTCTCTCAGGTTGAGCACCTTTTTTTTCTGAGAAGACTGAGGCAAAAAAGGTGTCAAGTAGTTCTGCCTTTTCTTTGTTCCCTGTTAGCATTTTGCCATCTTCTCCACGTAGTGGCCCTACCATTTCCTTCTTCTTTCTTTTGCTACAGACATACCCAAAAAAGCCCTTTTTATTGTTCTTAACCTCTCTAGCAAGCCTGAGCTTGTTCTGTGCTTTTGCTTTTCTGACTTTCCCCTTACATGTGCTAGCTATTTGCTTGAATTCCTCCATGGTTATTTCGCCCTTTTTCCATTTCTTATACATGCCCTGTTTAAAACTTAGCTCAGTTGAAAGTTCCTTAATCATCCATCCTGGTTTCTTGAAAAACCTCCCATTCTTCCTCCTTGTTGGAACAGTATGAAAAGGATATTTTGGACAGTATCTCCCTTTTGAGAAACTCCCATCCATCCTAAACTCCCTTCTCTTTTACTATTCCTGACCATGGCATCACCTCCAGTATTTCCCTAACTTTACTGAAATCAGCTCTCCTAAAGACTAGAATGCATGTCTGACTATGCCTGGCTTCTCCTTTCCACTGTATAACAAACTCCAAGAGAACATGATCACTCCCACCTAAGGATCCCACCACTTGCACCCCATTAACCAAGTCATCCTTGTTGGTTAGGATCAGATCTAAAATGGCTGATCCCCTTGTTGCGTCTTCCACATTTTGGACAATGAAATTGTCTTCCAGGCAAGTAAGGAATTTTCCAGGCAAGTAAGGAATTCATTGTTGCTATCTTTCTTCATGGATGATTGCTTATGGGATTTATTTTCACAGAAGCAGCTGATTAGACAGGTTACCAATATTTATTTTCTCCTGTGTTCTCTGTTTGTGTGTGTTTTCATGCCTGTACCAGGAGATTAAATTCTCTTCCAGGATTGGCTGAAATTTGGGGATATTGCTCCCCATCCCCACTTTCTTCTTAATTCCATTTTAACTAAGTTGTATCTAAGTTATTCCATTATGCTTCACTAGCTACTTTGATCAAGTGTATTTAGAAGACCTAAATTTAAAAAATCTCTATAGAAATCTATGTTGCAATATTATGTCTTTATATGCAAGTATAAAGCATTTAGTAGGGGTGTAAATCTGAAGATTTCTTCTTTCCAATGGCAATAGGAGAGAATAAGCAATTTATTTACCTTTGTACAATTTGAAAAAGCTTTTTTTCCCACCTTAACAAAAAGCTGCTGTTTATCAGGGGGAAAACAGTACTGGAAATCAGGTTGTACAAACTATTAGTGGTTCTCTTCCGGCAAGCCTTTCCTGATTAGTTCTCCCAGTCATAGAACGTGTCCTCTGTACCTTCCCCCCCCCCATCCCAGGTGCTATTATACCCATTGCTGCTGCAATTATTGTAATTTATAATTTATTTTAAAACTGTTTTAAATTTTGATGCTGTTTAATAAATTTTTAAGGGTTGGGAGGGTTGGGGTTTGGGGTTGATTTTATTGTATTGTATTTTTATGTTGGAAGCTGCCCCAATTGCTAAGCAGAGGGGCAGGATACAAATAAATTTTATTATTATTATTATTATTATTATTATTCCTTCACAAACATTCTTTTTCTGTGTATCTTCTTACTCTAATACTGGACACAGATAGTGTTGGGAACAATGTTCCTTTAAGACAGTGTAAAATAGTTTGCATGGCTGTAAATGAAAAGTAACACCAGGTTTCAACCCTTAGTCATCACCACTCTATGGTCTAAATGCTCTAAAACCCAGGGCAGATGTGGGTTGAAGAGTTGTGGTATGGGTTGTTTATAGAGAGTGGATTGTTGTATGTCAGACAGTGAATGTTGGAGAGAGTTAAAGAAGTTTGTATATAACTTGTATATATTGCAACAAGTGATAAAAGCCTCCAAGGACTTTGGAAGAATCCAACTGTGTCTGTGCATCATTCAAGGTTGGTCAGTGCAATATTGCCAAATACTACAAACTGAGTTTGTGTTTCTGCACTCTGCTGCAAATAGCAACTGTTGAGGTCAAGCACCTCAGACAGTGCTGATAGTTGGCTTCTCTAGTGGGCCTAATTTTTGTTTTTGTCCCTGCACGCCTGCAGGACATAGATGAGAGTCAACAGATACCACAGGATAAGCCATGTAAATGTGGTGTTTAAATCAATGCAAATTATGAAAGCATTTGTGCTGGGTTTATTAGACTCGGTGCAGTCTTTCCCTTCATCCTTACAGATTAGAAAAAAGGTGTCTAGAAAAAAATGTGCTTCTCATTCTCACACCTTTAATGGGAACAATCAAGAAGGTGCAGTTTCATTCACTGAGCTTTCACACAGCATTTAGAAGACAAAATTTGTCAGGGATGAGCGTTTTGTAAATAATTCTTTGCATCTCTAGCATTCAGCTCAGAAATTTGAAAGTGAAATCCATAGTCTACTCTACAGAGGGATCTTATTCAATATGCAAGCCAAAATCCTATCAGTTCTATCCATGAGGGAAAATATGTGCTGTCATTCTCATGCTACATATGTTCTTACAAATCATAAGATCTCAATTCCACTCCAACTAGTTTCATAATGACCTCAGATACTTCTATTTTTATTTCAAGTAAAATTCAGTTATATGCATTTCAGTAAACATAAGTACTATACATTTTATATCATCTATGAAACAATTGAAAATATACAATAGCATTTATATTACAAGATTTCAACTGTTTCAGTTAATAATCTGTCACCACACTTTTTCAGCTAATTTTAAAATGTACCCATTTCCTTCTTCACTTCCCACTTCGTCCTCAGCTTATGTCAGTTACTGCAAATGAGTTCTAAGCACAAAAGTCGTTTGCATTCAATTAACTCAGCAGGAAGGAGAGGAAAGGAAGAACCAGAAGTCTTTCCCTTCCAAAGCTCTGTCAGTTCATGTGTTTTTCGTCATTAATAACTTTTGTCATTTTGACCAACATCTGATGTTGTTTTGACGTACATATCCCAGTTTTCATCTATGGAATATTAGAGAGCATTATATTACACTGAAATGGAATACCCATTGAAAACGGCTTGATTTGCAACAAATAGATGATAATCTTGTGTTTTTCACAATATTACTGCAAATTATGCATACTGATATTTTGGACTAATAAAACTATGTCTCAGCAAATTATGTAAATTTGCCATTCTTAACAACATATAATTCCCATGACACTATGCAAAACAGTTTATATTGCCAATATTTTATTCAATGTGAAGCTTGAAAAAGATGTATTCATATAGCTAAGGCCCGCATCCTAACAAATTTGTCAGTGGAATGTGTTGAAAGGACAATTTCAGTGTAGGAGACTATTTAACAGCAAATTGAACCTGAACAGATGCTGGCTCTCTTACAGACTCATTCCACTGTCATGGGAATTCTGCATCACACACTCTCTGTCTTGTATACTCTCAAAACATATATGCTATTAAAATAAAGATAAGAAAATGTTATAACTTATTTATTTCCACAGTATATCAGTATCATCGATACATGATAAGGTAAACCTGTAACATTTCAATATTTATGTTACGCTATCTCAATTGCAAATTGAAGAATGCATTTAAAATTGCCATCCAGAAAAAATTGACTAATGTGTTTGTGTTCATGCAAAAACAACTTTTAAAAAGCAATTTTTTCTTTTGAAGTTTTCCTCCCTTGATTTTTATCTAGAAGTTCTAGATAAATGGGATTCACTTAAAATCTTTCCCAAAACACTTGAGTTGGTTCAAAGTTAGTCATATTTAAAAAGGGAAATAATTTTGACTGATCCCTGGTGGCACAGTAGTTAAATGCCTGTGCTGCAGCCACTCATTCACAAACCATAAGGTTGAGAGTGCAGTACCCACCAGGGCTTAGTCTCGACTCAGGCTTGCATCCTTCTGAGGTTGCTAAAATGAATACCCAGCTTGTTGGGGGCAATTAGCTTACACTTTGTAAACCGCTTAGAGGCTACATAGTGAAGTATGACACAGTATGTACATGAAGTTGCTAAGCCACTATTGATCAAGCCCAATTGATTTAAATAGATCTATTTCTAAAGTTTAACTATCTTTTGATGTAGTCCACAATCTCCTTTCAATACATCTAGCACTGCAGTATGCTGCCATTTGGTCCAATATCTACAAAAAGTTTGTGTAAACTTTAAATTAGGTCCTAAAACTAGTTTGCTACTTTCACTTTGGGGTTGTATATTACACTGAAAATGCATAGATTTTTTTCATATCACCATTATGAAGCTATCTGTGATAGGAATGCACATACTGGAGACTTGAAAAGATATTCTACATTTCCAGGATGGCCTGGTGTGCTTTCAACCCAAACTATCACCCTCCTGAACACTGTGATTCCCAGAAACCTATCTGATTTCTGAGAACAGTTGCTCCTTGTTAATCTTGGGTCTTATAGATTTTTCAGTTGTTCCACATTTTTCTAAAGTGATTTCCCAAGGTTGATTGGGTAGTTGCTGTGTATTCATTAGAAGAGAATGTGATTTAATACCTCTCAACAGTGTCCTTGGAACTATTCCAAATATAGCTACAAAATGTTTACTAAGACGCTATTGAAACATACACCAAGAATGAAAAACTATGTATTTCATTAGATCTAAAAGTAACATTTCTGCACCATTAAAAAAAAAAAAAAACTAGGACAGAAATACAGCTAGCATTCAATCCCCTTTAGTTTGCGAGAGCTTTTAACATGCCCTTGACCATCCCATGAAAATTAATGGAAACTTTAAGATGCTTGACATTTAGACTCTGGCCTAAGCAGACAGGCAGCCCGGGGAGCTGCAGATTGGGGGTGAGGTAGCCGCACTCCTCAGCCCCAATCCGCAGCTTCTCAGGCCCTGGAAGGAGCACTAAAATAGCGCTCCTTCTGCAAGACGCCGAAGGTGCGCCGCAAGAGGTGTTGGGCGCACCTTCGGCGTCTCTTCCACTGCAGCATGTGCGGATGCTGTGGCGGAAGTACGATGTCAGAGCGCCGGTCGTGCGAAGCGACGGGCGCTCCGATGACATGTTCGGGAATGGGTTGGGGCGCCCAGCGTGAGGCTGCCCTCCCCTTCCTTGCCTCGAAGACAGCACAAAGCGCCGTCTGCTTTCCCCCTCTATTACTCTGACAGTTACATGATATTTGTGATTAAACTATTTGTTGGCACTTTTTAAAAGGAAACAATACAAAACAAAGGACTAGGACAAAAAGGGGCATAATCTCTGAATCACAGGACCTTGGTTATCTCTTCAGTGAAGACAGCTCTGCCTCGTGCATAACTAGACATTTGCAGTATATCTTTATGCAAGATCCTCATGTTGTCAGTTCTCTTTATTTTCACACTTAAAAGTAAAAGTAAATATGTTATGTACACCAATGTTAAAGCATCATCATATCCTTGTATTGGAGAAGCCAAAGCTGCATCCCTTACTTGATAAGCAGGTGTAGTTGAGAGTTGCCTTTTTCAAACAGGATTTACCAGTAGGAAGTGCCATCGCATGGGTACACTGCTGTTCCAGGCAATCGATCAGCATTCAGATGCCATGAAAGGAGTTGTGTCTTCCCTTCCACTCCATCCTGCCTATCACTCACTCACCCAAGGCCATTGTATGGCATTCAAGGGAGATAGTACCATAGCTGTAAACTAGTAGGACTGGTTTCTCTTTAGCAACAGTATCCATTCCACACACATGGCAGTGGCTAGTGTTGACTTTGGACATTTCTGTCCCCACAAGTATGTTATTCAAATTTCTATATTCAAGTAACAGGCACAGTAAAATGGACATCAATAAACAGAATGATCACACCTCACAAAAGAAAATATTTCAGTTACATTAAGTCAGTTGTGTTGTTCCTATATTTTGATCTTTAGTAATAAAGAACTGTGTACAGAGAGACAGACATTCTGTGCCCATCTTCGCTGAGGCATATGGAGCTTGACATTTACAAATTATATTCATCACATAGTATTAATCACAGTCTCTGACACAGAAGTGCAACATACAGCAAAGGAACCTCACCACTTGGCAATTACACAAAAGTGAACATAACTGAAGATCAGTAAGAAAAATCTAAAATAGTGGTCCAAAAGACACTGCAGAAATAATCCAGTTTGAGACCGCTTAAACTGCTCTGACTCAGTGCTAGGGAATCCCAGAAACTATAGTTTATTATGTCACCAGAGCTCTCTGACAGAGAAGGATAAATTTCTCACAAAACTACAGTTCCCAGAATTTCCTAGCATTGAGCCAGGGCAGTTAAAGCCGTCTCAAACTGAATTATTTCTGCAGCATGTTTTGGACCATTGTTTTGTATTTGTATCTTCATGAAGTGCAAAGAGAATTTACCAAACACATTCACAGTTACTAGTTATACAAAGTAAAAAATGAAATTACACAAGGTCTTATCTCACACGCTCACACTCATACATGTCTGTTCATACATTCAGTCTTGTTTTTAGAGTACTAACGGCCAACATGTTGCTGCTCAGATGTTGTGAGATTTCCAACTTCCATCAGCCCTAACCATCTTAAGTAATACTGCAAGATGATGGGAGCGGCAGCCCAGCAACATCTGGCAGGCCCCATCCTTGCCTAGAAGTGTTGGGAGGTTTTAGTCCCAATATGTGTAATTCCTAATACTTGCTGGGCAGTCCACAGGCCATGCTTATGCTATAGCAGCAGATGATCTCCTTAAAAGTCTTTCTCATTTCTTGGCTTCGAAAGGCATAGATCAAAGGATCAATAATTGAATTGCACATGATGAGGATGAGATACATGTTGAAGTGAGACATGAAGCAAACACAGTAAAGATTCTGTGGGCAGGAGATCATTAGGATAAGATGGAGGAAAAATGGAGCCCAACAAACTATGAAGATGCCCAGCAGCATAGTCAGAGTAATGGCACCTTTCATACTGGTCCTCTGATGAACAGAATTATATCCTGGCAAAGCTGCTATCCTCTTGACATGTGTACGGGCCAGAAGGAACATATGTATATACAGAGATACCATGAGAAACAACATAGTGAAGAACATTGTAATGAGACACATGATGACATACTTTGATTCATAATAAAGGATGAAGATGATACCACAGCCAGTGCAAAAAGTCCAGATGCATGCAATTATGACCCCCGATCTTTTCACAGTCATGATGTTGTGATAACGGAGGGCATAAAAGATAGTGACGTACCTGTCCACAGCTATAGCTAGCAAACTGCACATGGAAGCCACAACAGATATACATATCATTGAATCAAAAACATTGTCTATGTGACGTACAAAAACATCTTCAATAATGAGGTGTCTATTGTTTAGTAAATATATAGTGATGGTCTCCCAGGCATTTGACACACTGACCAGCATGTCAGCCACAGCTAAGCTGCACACAAAGAAATACATAGGAGAGTGCAAGTTCTTGTTCTTAATTATGGCACAGATGACCAGGATATTTTCAAGAAGGCTTATAATGCCAAGTATGAGAAAGACTTCAGCAGCTATGACCACTTGTTCACAGGTTGATGGTTTAGTGTTGACAGTGGGCAGTGAAATGTTGCTCCCAAGAGCAGTCAGGTTAACGTCTGGAACATTGAGTTGATCTGATGAGTTCATCTTGGCTGGCAAAGATGCAAGGCTTTTTTAAAGATGATCTTTTCAGTCAGGCAGACTGGTTGTAAAACAGTCTTGCAAATGCATTTTCAAAAGAAAGTGGAAGATCCTGTGGAAGGTACCAAAAGCAACAACAAAAAGAAAGAATAACAAAATGATGACTGATAAGAAGAAAACAAAGGGATCCTAAAGGACTTAGGTAGACATGTAAGTGGAATAGCTATCTCAAAATGTGGATTGTTTCCAATGTCATATAAAACAGGAGCAATTTAAAATGCTGAAGCAGGTGGTGGTGCTGGATTCATCCTACTCCTGCGCATCACCAGCCACCCCTCCCCACCATTATTTTTCTCTTGACTACTGAATTTCTACACATTGTAAGTATCTTAACAAAAGTCTTAAGAATAGCAAACAGCATGGGATTACTGAAAATTCAGCCTTGGCAGCCTTAAAACCCTGATGAATACAGCATTCATAAGAAAGATCAGACTACATCTACTTGCCTCATTTGACTTATACTGTATAAAAGTTTGGATTTCTGCACAAATTACATGTTATGCTGAAAAAGCAAGTGGTTTAAAGCCTTCCCATGATCTTTTCACTTGCTACAGACACAGCAAGCACTCTGATACAAACAGCAAATAGCTGTATCCCTTGCCAACCATCTTACACTACATACAGCTATTCAAGGGTCTAGTGTACAGCTTATTCTTCTCTCAGAAAATAGCATGTGGACGTTTGCATTCAAATATGTTTGGAACAGCAAAACCATTATGAGTAATGCTGCAAAACACCCAACTCTTCATGAATAGTACATGAAATATATTCTTGGAGCAAACAATGAAATAGTATTCCAAAGCTTCCAATAACCCCCCAAAATAATTATATTTAATTTACAAATAAGGGGAAAAATTAAATATTTACCAAGTACTGTTATTTGAGATCTTAGATGTCTTCAAAGTCTGAGCTTTGTTCCTTTGGCTGTCAGAAGTTTGTGTTCACCTGTCCATTCAGCATCCAGGATTTGTGTTCTTTGGTTAGGAAGAAATGCCATGTCAGAAGGAAAGCTCTGTTCACATTCACAGAGAGAGGGCTCCCATGTATTAAAAATTACTTACTGTGGAACTGCCTTTTTATATTGGCAGAATTAATCACTTCAATACCCGGCTTCCAGCTCCTCCTCTACACCTCCTCCCTTCTTTTTACCCAACTTCTCATTGATTTCCCCAGACTCAAAGTCTTGAATGTTTAGCGCCACCTGGTGGCTGCTTCTTGTGATGCATCTCCACTTTTTAAGATGGGAAACCCAGCTCCCAGCTCTCCACCACCAGCAACTATTTTTATGATAGTACTTTTAATCAAAAATCATTACCAAGCTGTCCTTTTACAGTTTAATGGCCTTACTATTAAATAGCATATCTGATATATGTTATATAATAACGTAAGTATTACTTTTTATTATAAGTGAAATATAAAGTTATTATAAAATAAATAAATAAAATATAAATTATTATAAATAATATATTAAATAACATAAGTATCACTTGTTATTTTTTAAAAAAAAATACTGGTATGGGTTATGTGCATACAGTGCAAGGCTTAATTTAAACCAGAATTCATTAGAGCTTAGTTTTAGAACCTGTTTTCAGTAAGATTTCAAGAGCCTTGAACTGCCAAGAAATAATAAATGACAAATGCTTTGAGCATGAACAAACTGCCTTCTAGAACATCACCACTAAATCCAGACTCGGTATATTGGGGGGGGGGGGTTGATTTGAGCTTTTCTACTTCTCTTTTCAAAAACGAAGCCCTGAGATTGTATCTATTATTGACTGAGAGACACTTCTCAGAATTGATTTTGTTGCAGACTAGCCTTTAGTGGGTGATACAAACACACAATAACTGGTCTTGGTTTACAAAAAGAAAAGTACAAAAGCCTCATAATACATCCTAAGTGTGTTCAGACTGGCCAAGTCTTTCATTATAATGTAAAAGTTTCCAGGTGTGTAGTGTGTTGCAGCCAAAACAGCCAATTTTGTAGCAATTTAGCAACAGATTTTGTCTTAAGCTTTTACAGACTGCATCATCAAATGTTTGTGCCTAATTAAATATATTTATCTTATTTAGAAATAAGTATCCATAGCTCTATGTAAACACTACCTAATATGTCAATATTGGAGGAATTTGCAGCTGCCCCTAGACTATGGAATGACCTGCCAGAAGAAATTGAACAGCTGAATATGGTGTCTGCATTTAAAAGAGCATTAAACACCAGTCTCTTCCAGCAGGCTTACCCAGATTATTTTTAAATTGTGAATTTTAAAATATAAATTTTAAATATGGATTGTTTTAATATGTATACATCTTATCTGTGCTTTTAAATTGGTATGTATTTTTATATTATGGTAACAAAATATAAAATATAAATTTCTGAAATAATATAGCTATAACAATAGCAAGCAGTAGCATCACTGGAGGGTGCAGGGGGTGGCGGGTCGCACCAGGTGATACCCTACAATAGGGGCGACACCAGGTCAGCTCCCCGCACCCCAAGCACACTTTGTCCACCATTTGGGGTGCTCTTCAGGCCCACTCAGGTGCTCCTAGGTCCGCGGGGGGCTTTTTGGGCCTGTGGGGGGGCTGTTCAAGGGTGCAGGGGTGCCACGCCGGGCAGCATAGGTGCTCCTGTGCTCTCCTGCCTTGGAAACCCCGCTGGAAGTCTAGGGCCAGAAGCCCCACCCCCTAGAGGCCCTGCCCCCCCTGCACTGAGTGTCATGCAATGCAGGAACACCACTGATAGCACGTGCATTTCTATACCGTTTATCAGTGAACTAGAACTCCCTAAGTGTTTTACAATGTGTAAGCCAATTGCCCACAACAAGCTGGCTACTCATTTTATCGACCTGCAAAAGGATGCCAGGCTGAGTCAACCTTGGAGCCCTCCAGGATCAAACTTACAATGTTGTGGCTGCAGTGCTGGCATTTAACTACTGCACCACCAGGGCTTCCTAAGTAAGATAATATAATTAGCTTACAGAAGAAATGAAGAGATCAGGAAGGTCATGGGGAGGGGGGGGGGGGAGGTTGTTACTTTTTGTCAATGTTTTGTTAGATTTTTTATTATTGTTTAGTAAAAATAGTGTTTTGACCTTTTTGTATTCATGGTTTGGATGTGATGTTTGGTTTTGTATGTGATATGTTTTTAAAGTTATTAGAAATTCAATAAAAATTATTTTAAAAAATAAATAAATTAGCATGTATTTTAACATATCTTTTTTAATGATTATGTTTGTCTGTTAAATGCTGTTGTTCCCTGCCTTGGTCAATGGAGAAAGGCAAGTAAGAAATTTAATATTTTTATTATTATTATTATTAGGACTCATCATACCATTTCACACATCTCTCTCACTGTGGCAAGCTGAAAACAACAGATACAGTAACTTCCTTGCATCATCACAGGTCCCTAATATAACTCAGGAGTAGATAAAGTCCAAGGTCCTGCATAGGCAGACATATGTGCATCATGCGGTTATGTCTCTAGTTAGGTTTCCCAGTGCTACCTCGCCAACCACCACCAAAAACTCAAACAGTTGTTTCCATGATGTTGGACAGCAGAAGATCAGTGAGGTTGCTAGTTTCCTACAGCTGGACTTACTGCAACAGGCATTCACAGGGACTTCAAAGGATCCTTGGGGAGTCACTGTAGATGATACCTTTGCTGCATGTCCATCTACCAGAAAATAGCTGGACACTTTGCCACTGATTCCCCTACACTCCAACAATATGGAAATTACCATGTTTCAGGGCTGTGCTACTTACAAGATGGGTTTGTGGGGGGGAGGAGGGGGGAGCTGGTCATTGCAGTCACTAATGAGTTCCAACCTCTGGAATGACCCCAAAAATGAATTGTGATGGCTTATGTCTGACTTAGGCCATCACAATTCACCAGGAAGATGTCACACACTACCTGTGGATCCCCAACAAAACCATGTGTGAAATAAAAGGGTAAAAGTAGAAACAGAGCTAACTATTGTGAAGGAAGCCATACACATACTGAATACAGAGCTCTAAATCCATGGATTCTGCATCCACAGATTCAATCCTCCACAGCTTGAAAATATTACCCAAAAAAATCCAAAAAGCAAACCTTAATTTTGCCATTTTATATAAGGGACACCATTTCACTATGCCATTGTATATAATGGGACTTGAGCATCCACAGATTTTGGTATTCATTGGGGGGGTCCTGGAATCAAACTCCAGTGGATACTAAGGGCCCACTCATAGATTTTTGTGACAATATCTGTTAGGGAAGGTTCTTTTCCCCAAGATCAAAGAGGAAAGGAATACTCATTGCACTAGTGAAATGTCTTTTTCCTGCCATAACAACAGAAGTAAGAAATAGAATGCAGTGGCTTAGTGATTAAGATGCCAATTCTGACATTGTAAGGTTGGAAGGTTGGCGGTTCAAGGCTCAAGTCCCGCATGATGGAGTGAGCACCTGTCACTAGTCCCAACTTCTGCCAACCTAAATTGAAAGCATGTAAAATTGCAAGTAGATAAATAGGTACCACTTTGGTGGGAAAGTAACAGCATTCTGTGCAGTCATGCTGGCCACATGACCACAGAGTCGTCTTTGGACAATGCTGGCTCTTCAGCTTAATAACGGAGATGAGCACCGCTCCCTATAGTCAGTTACAACAAGACATTCATGTCAAGGGGAAACCTTTACCTTTACCTTTTAAGGAATGGGTAATATGCAAAATGGGATTCTGTGTGTACATACTGAGTAGAAGTCTGTAATGAATGCTGATGTGTTTGTGATTATATTTTAGGTATGTATTTTTTTCTTTTAAAAGTTGACAAAGAAAAATAACAACAACAGGTCTGAACATAACCAACAAAAATAGACAGGACAAACAAAGGAGATTGAAAAATTGTATGTAACAACATGCTTTAATATAAGCATCAGAGACAACCCTTATTATTATTTACCCATACTTAAGATCATTTAGATGTTTGGATTATGTGAGTCTTCTTGATAGTGGCATCTCCCTTATGGAAACCCTTCCCAAGGGATGCACTATTGCCATTCCTGGCTACAGCATTTTTAAAATCTTTGAAAACTCACCTGTTTTGAATGGGTTTAAATTGATGTGTTTATTGGTCATGCTATTGTTTTATTGTTGTGACTCTGGAAATGTTTTAATATGTGTATATTCAGTGAAATATATTTTAACACATTACTGGGGTCTTATTTTGTTTTTATTTTAATTTTTATCATAATGTTATGCTATTGTATATACTGTATCTGTTGTATTTATATACTGTTTACTGTTTTGGTTGGACTTGATCCATAAATGTGACCTATGAATATTTAAATAGTCAAACTGACCAGTTTTTGTCATTTTGCCCCCCATACCTCTGGACAAACTAGAGGGAATTAAAGTGAAAGATAAAAGATCTCCAACATATTGAGGTGATGGAAATGTCTAGAATTTGGAAAGAGTATTCTGCGCACCATCACAAAACAGCTGCCATAGTTGATACTCATGCACAAAATGTATGGTGTGGTGGATGTAGCAAACCACAATACATTGCAGAAAGACAAACTGCTGAGGCTAAGATTTTAGTAAGCTAGCAAAGAGCTTGAATTTCAGAGCCCCTGAGACACAAATCCATTCATTTGAGCCCATAGTTCTCTCTCTCCTTAACAATTATTCTTCAAACTCTCCCTCTTGATACCCCAGGGTCAGACCCTCTGCATCCCTCCTCTGTGCCAATATCAAATTGATATCAAAATACTGCAAAGGCACCCCAGTGCAGGAAAGTTGCCTTACCATATACGGAGATCCAGGAGGCTCAGCATGGGGGAGCTCAAGAGCACATAACCAGGATAGATCAATCAAGATCAGAATCTGCATAATCTCTGCACTGACAGGAGCAATGGTGCATGATTCAGCTTGTGTGTAAAAGTGAACAGAAATCCAAGTACACTCCCTCCAGGAGCAGTGCTCCTTTGTCCAAGGGACATCTGCATGCATGGCTGAGCCATTCTCAACTTTGCTCATTCTTCCATCCTGGAAATCCACTCACATTCTGAAGCCTGCCCTGAGATATGTTTTGCCCTATAAATTTGCCCACTGATGTACCCCCAATTTGGTCTCATTTGAGGTCAGACAGCCATTCTGTCCATATGGCACCTGACTCCTCAGCATAGCTGGTCATGCCACAAGCAACTGCTTTGCCATTTCCACCTCACTGTGTCCCCCAGTCAGAAGTACACATCTGGAATAATCTGCTACCCCCTTTTATATCTTAGTTCGTGGCTGTGGGTGTGAGTGAGTATCTCTGTGTGATTGGTTATTCCTTTTGACTATAAATAAAACTACCTTTGGACCAGCACTCTGGAGTTCTGTTTCTCGAAACTGGTATACACAGGCTTGATCCCTGTTTTAGTTGCCCATGACCTCTTGCTGCTTTCATTAAAGCTAATAAGACTCCCTTGGGACCCTTGCATTTCGGGTAACACTCTCACCACACACTCTCAGTATACAAAATGCATATGTACTCCAGTCACTTAGCCCCCATAAGTATTTTCTCTCCAGAACTCAGAGATCCAAGCAACAACATGAGGGGACTGCATTGTAGAAAGAAATCTTCTCACTCCCTATGCATTTCCACACCTGAGGACAAACCTCCATTTTCAATATGAACTCTGACTACTTCACTTTTTCTCCAGCCATGTTTTGGATTCATTATCTCTCAGCAACACAGATCCCACAGAAAAAACTGTGGGCCCATTGAGGATTATAGCTAGTGTTGAACATCTAAAATCTCTAGACCTGTCAGCCTTCTTTAAGGCCTCATTTGTCAACAAGTCTCTTCTTGGCTAAACAGTATTCTCCTCCAGTATGCTGCCCAAGGTCCTAACAGTTCCTTTCTGTGATCCTGTTCTCCTGGACTTGACTGTGCTTATCAAATAGGATCCTCAGGTAGTGAACCTACCTGGCCCATCTTGGCTGCAACCGAAGTAGAAGCCATGTTTCAGCACAGTTATTTTGCTCATATTTTATGTATAGCACTACTTTGGTTCCTCTCAATGGTTTCTGAAAACAGTTTCTTCCCCTGGGCAATACTTTCTACTCATCTTCTCTCACCTGCAGAGAACAACATGGTTCCCTACTTTTATTTCTTTTCAAGCTCTTTAAGTACACTCTGTGTATCTTTTTTGTTCTGTGTTTTCCATGGTTTCTAATCCACTTCTGCAGCCTTAAAAATAAGTTTCGCAAAAGCCATGTTTTCTCCTCTATTCTGCACAAAATCTGTAAACAGAAGAGAAACTGTGTTCCATTAAATACTGATCATGGGAGGGAGCTAGTCCCCTAATTGTTTATTCCTTTATCGTTGAAAAATTCCTATAATCTCCCTTATTTATAAATTCTCCAGCACAATCAGTTTATTCCCTTATAGCCTAGCTTAGCAATATTAATAACAGCTTCAATAGGTCTTTTGTTGTTGTTCCAGGGACAGTACAATGCTTTCCTTTGCATGGACTTTGGAATGGAATAGTAAATATTCAAGGAACAACAAAAAGAGCAGCATCTCTTCCTGTCCATGTTAATGTGTCTTGTACAGAAGTAGCAATATTTTCAGCAGAGGAATTATCCTAACAGAGAGAAAGTAACAAGAGCAGAAGCACAGACAGTAAGTGTGATTATACAGAGCAGAGTAGTAATCATGAACCTTTCAGATGTTATTAAAATTGTAATGATGGCTAAGGCTGTTGAGAGCTGCAGTCCAGCATCATGTGGAGACTTGATTTCCATCCCAATATGGGGCACATGTAGCACTATGTGTTTTTTTCCCCTCTGTTCTTCTAAAGAAAAATCCAGCGCCAGGATGAAGTATGGCTGATCCCCCAGATGTTACTGATTACAACTACTGTGATCCCTAGAATTGGCTAGGGATGATGGTTATTGTCCTCCAACAAATAAAATAACTGCCTAGCAGGGAAAATCTGTTCTCTCCTATAAGCCTGCTGATAACTTTTTAAAAAAATGCTGACAATCCTATCCAATCAGCTGCTGTCCTATCAGTCCTATCCAAAAAGCTTTTCTCTATTACCAAGGCTCCCTTATGTAGAGACCAACACTCTCCATATGCACACAGACTGTAATAATATTGCATGCAGTATGTGAGCAGCAGAGGAGGGCAATGAACTGTCCCTGAAGGAAGAGATTTCCCTTCATTGGAAATTTACTGGTTTTCCCTGCTGGGTGGTGAAAGGGGGAGTACTTTTCTCACTGTGCAGCAGGAGGGACATTTTTTTACCACCCAGCAACAGCTGATTTGGAGTACCTCTTAGGTCCAGATTATCTGAAAACTTGTACATCTTCATATAAACCTTCCTGAGTGCTACCATCTTAAGTGAAGAGCTTGCTTTCTATCCCACCACCATCCCAGGCTTGTCTGACGAGGACATGGGAGAGCATCTTCTCAGTAGCTTCTCCAAGGCTATGAAACTCCCTCTAGAGGGAAGCTCAGTTGAGCCCCCACTCTGCTTCTATTTTACCATCAGGCAAAGATTTTCCTATTTAAACAGACCTTAAAGGATTGTAGTAGAGCAGGGGTGGGGAAAATGAAGCTCACAGTCCACATGCAGCCCTCATAGGGTATTTTTGTCTGTTTTTATGGCTTCCTCAGGCTCAAAAAAATGCCAGGGGAAAAAATGTTCCCCCAAATGCTCTCTGGGAGGGCAATTTTGCCATATTGCCCCGTCTCACTTGACAAGGGGGCATTTTAGAGCCAATACAAGCCTTTCTTAAAACAAGAAATGAACTGGAATTGATTTCTAATCGCTTCCTGATATCTGTTTTTTTTAAAGGCCTTCTCTGGGTCTAAAATACCTCCAGGGAACCTAAAAATGGCAAAAATGCACCCCACATCTTCTAGAGGATCCTAGTGGATATAAAATGGCTTTATTTTGCAGTAGAGATGTGATGGGAGGTGCAGCCCTCCAAGGCCTCCTAGGAGCCTAATGTTAAGGAAAATGCAACATGGGACTTACAGTAATATAAATAAAATGTGTATGTGAAAGTCACAGTGATTAAGCAGGAGCAATCATGAAGCTACACAGGTGAAAAGGATAATGTAATTTGGAAGCCTTGAGAGACAAGGACAAAGTTATAGAGTGTATATTGAAAACACCTGTTGTAGATTGCAAACACCTGAGATTCATTAAGTAGTCAAGGTAAAATGATGAAATACTTGGGTTGGTCTTAAGTATGGAATGATCTATGTAAACCAATCAAAATGAATGTACACACCCACTGGGTGGAAACTGACTAGTGGGTGGTGACTAACAATGGCTATAAGTGCAATGTTTGCCAATGCATATTGTGGTGTAGTGTGGAGTATTTTGGTGGAGTAGATATTGTGATTTGTAGGGCATATAGTATTTATATATAGTAGAATAAAGTAGATCTTTTATATAAGACTACTGAGTTGTCTGGTGTCTTGAGGGAAGATACAAGAACCAGAAGAATCCTGGAGAAGTTTGGAGACATCTCAGGAAGAAGAAAGAGAAGGCTTGGAGAGTTTGTCAGGGTCTTCAGCCTATTCTCTGAAACTCTGCTGCTTGGGAAAGAAGCATCAACCACTGATCAAAGCTGGTCAGCTCTGCTGCATAACAAGGTGGTGAGTTAGAGCCAGAGGTGAAGAGCTACAACTCCCATCATCCCTGTGGCCTCCTAGCTTCCCACAGTTGACCCGATGCCTAGCCTGTTTACAGAACACTTCTGGAATTGTGGAGTTGAAGGCTTTCACAGCTGGCATGCATAGGTTTTTGTGGGTTTTTCAGGCTGTGAGGCCATGTTCTAGAAGAATATATTCCTGATGTTTCACCTGCATCTGTGGCTGGCATCTTCAGAGAATGGTAGCATGGAGGTGTGTGGGGGAAGCAGAAGAGATAAGAGGGGAAACAGCAAGGATTCTGAGTAAGGCAAAACCACCACCCAGCTACATAGCCAAAATAGCAAGGAAAGCATCAAGGATCTTAATTCGGACCAAGAAATCATGCCATTATACAAAGGCAATGCCATGGTAATCATGAAAACAGAACAATACGAACAGAAAACGAACTCTTGGATCCTGCAATATACAAAAACTCAAGCAAGACCCGACCAACAAAATCACCAGGAAAACAAATACCTTGATCAAATACTCATCAATTCAGCCAACCACACACCAGAGTCTATGCTAATCTGAGGCTCTGCCACCAAGGCTGTATGGATTTCCCAAGATCCACAAGGATTCCATTCCACTCTGACCCATAGTGAGCACCATTGGATCCCCCACATATGACTTGGCAAAGTTTCTGGCCACACAATTACAAACCCATATAAGGCAAACCCCCACTACATCAAGGACACAGCTCACTTCATAAAAAAAAATCAACAGCCTCGAACTAGAACCTGGAGACAGACTTGTTAGCTGCCTCGATTGTTCTCAGAGGGGGTGGGGTATAAATTATTATTATTATTATTATTATTATTATTATTATTATTATTCAGCTTTGATGTGGTCTCCCTGTTCACCAAAGTCCCCATAATGGACAATATGGCACTCATCCAACAAATTTTTCCAGAAGACACCACAGCCCTGTTCGAACATTGCTTCACCACAAGCTAATTCCAGTGGGACAATGGATTCTATGAGCACAGAGATGGGGTAGCCATGGGAAGCCCTCTGAGCCCTGTGATTGCAAACTTTTACATAGAACACTTTGAAAGGCAAGCCTTGGAAATAACACCAAAAAAGCCTACAACATGGTTCTGATATATGGACATGCTAATCCTCTCAACCAAGGTTCACATAGTATATATACCCCACACCCCTCCATGCCACCATTCTCTGAAAATGCCAGCTACAGATGCAGGCAAAACATTCTTCTAGAACACAGCCTCACAGCCTGAAAACCCCACAAAAACCTACTTCTGAAATTTGCAGCTGAAATTTACTTAGTTTACTACTTCTACTGAAATCTTACAGATCTAGTCATTAATAACTGGCTGATATTTTGGTGATATAGTGGGCTCTTGGTATCCACTCGGACTTGATTCCAGGACCACACACACACACACACACACACACACAGAGGTATTAAAATCCATGGATGCTCATCCCATTATATACAATGGCATAGTAAAATGGCATCCCTTATGTAAAATGGCAAAAAAAGTTGATTTGGGGATTTATTGTTTTTTATTTATATATTTGCATTCTGTGGATGTTGGAATCTGTGAATGCAGGATCCATGAATACAAAGGGCTGATTGTATTTTGATTTCAGCACATCATATCAAATTGATATCTCACCAGCTTCTGAAATATTTCTCAATATGGAGGATTAAAATGGTCCAAAGGATATATTTGGGGCTTCTAAAGTAAATCTTAGAAAATTATTTCTTTGGACTACATGGCTGGAAATTTGGAGACTTGTCTAAAAAAGTAACTGTTCTGGTACCTTGATGTATAGCACCAGCTGAATAACTCAAATACTTGACACCATGTACACCTAGTCAAGGATAGAATAGGAGAGAATGGTAAGAAAATCATGGAGGAAATATTCCCATTTGCAATTTTGAGTCAGCATAGTAATTTTCTGCCTCTGTCTCTGTTCTTGTTCTTGGCAATGAACCATGTGAGTGGTTTCTACCCTTCAGCTTGGAATCATTATTTTTTTTGCAACCTGACATGCACTTTGCTGTCATTATATGTGTTGAATGACAGCAATTAACTGCTTTTGTATTAACCTAAGGCACATCAGGACTTCAAAAGCACCAAATATTATTTGGCAACCATGTGCTAGCACTGGATGTGTCCTCTCTGTTTTAAAAGTGCCATGCTACCACCAGAGTAAATTGTCCTTTAGAAGAAAGAATCAATTATTACACTGCCAGGTACACAATCCACAGTGCACTTCAACTTGCAAGGAGAGATCTCAGAGCAGGAATTAGCCATGCCAAGTACTCATTGTGACCAACAAGCTGCTTTTAATACTGGAAATTTTAATATTGGCTTTTAAAAATGCTTTTTACTAGCTCAGTTGTAGAAGAATAATGGCATGGATCCAAAGAGCTTTACAATTAACTTCAAACAAGTGCAACTCTTATATTTCAAACTTCAGTTCCCTCTGCTACAAGATAAACTTGTTCTGAAACTGAAGAAAATTTTACAAGTAAGACTCATTACTTTCTGCACCAGCCATGATCAGATCTGAAGTCTGAAGACTGGTTATTTCCATTCAGTCAACATGATCTCACAAAAACAGAGATGAAGGAAAGCTGCTGCTGTATATAACAGCAGGGGACTATATTTTTCATTAAAAACAGGCAGTCAACTGAGTATATTGGTGAAGATTGAAATGGAAACATGCCATTGACTTTCATGGATGGCAATATGGATCCTTGGGGAATGTATTTTAAAGAGATTCTGGGTATGTTTCAGTATACCATTTCACCTTTACTATATCCCTTTGTATATCTTTTACAAGTACTTTATGTCATCCATTTCAAATATTTATATAATTATTATTATTATTATTATTATTATTATTATTATTTATAGCCTGCCCCTCTGTGTGGCAATCGGGGTGGGGTACAACAAGTTAAAAAACATACAAGTTAAAAACATTCCCTGTTCCCATAATCCCACACTCCCACCCCTTAAAATAGGATTAAACTACAAACCAATTTTAAAAAATGCCACATTAATTAAAATTAAAAATAATTAAAACATATAATAATAGAGGAATCAGAGGCAATAAATTAAAAATTAAAAACTAAAAACTCATCTCCTAGCTGAGAGTTATTCCGGGAAGGCCTGCCGAAAGAGATCCGTCTTTACAGCTTTCTTAAAAGCAGCAAGAGTGGTGATAAGACGGATCTCATCTGGCAGGCCATTCCAAAGTCTGGGAGCGGTTGCGGAGAAGGCCCTCTGGGAGGTCTGAGACAGCCTAGTTTTTATTGGCTGTAACAGATTCCTCCCAGAGGACCGAAGGGCGCGGGGGGTTCATATGGGGAGAGGCGGTCCCTAAGATAAGATGGACCCAAGCCATGTAGGGCTTTAAAGGTCAAAACCAACACCTTGTACTGCGCCCGGAAACTAATCGGCAGCCAGTGGAGGGATTTAAGCACCGGTGTTATGTGCTCCCTCCTTGATGTTCCTGTAATTACCCTGGCTGCCATGTTCTGCACCAGTTGTAGTTTCCGGGTTAGGCACAAGGGTAGCCCCATGTAGAGTGCATTGTAGTAATCTAGACGTGAGGTTACCAGGGCATGCACCACAGTTTCCAGATCCCTCATGTCCAGATAAGGGCGCAGTTGGCATATCAGCCGAAGCTGATAACAGGCACTCCTGACCGCCGCATTCACCTGACTAGTCATGTGAAGCGATGAGTCAAGGAGCACCCCCAAGCTGCGAACACAGTCCTGAGAGGAGAGTGTGACTCCATCCAGGACTGGAGACTGTATTCCCAAATCTGGTTTCGGGCCTGTGACTGTGAGTACCTCCGTTTTGTCTGGATTCAACTTCAATCTGTTTTTCCTCATCCAACCCATTACCGCTCTGAGACAGTCATTAAGAGGAGAGACGCCATCTGAAGTCTGAGACGATGATCTGGTCATGGAGAGATATATCTGGGTGTCATCAGCGTACTGAAGACACCGAGCTCCATGCCTCCGAATGATCTCTCCCAGCGGTTTCATGTAAATATTAAATAACATTGGCCCATTATGGCCCTATATATGACACATACATATGAAATGAAGCAGGTGAGTGTAAGATAGATTTTTGTGAAGCCAACAACCTATTTATTGCAAACACATTTTTCATACAACCAGAAAGAAGGCTACACACATGGACATCACCAGGTGGTCAACACAATAATCAAATAGATTATATAATCGGAAGTAAAAGTTGGCAGAACTCTATACTGTTGGCCAATACTAGACCAGGTGCTGACTGTGGCACAGATCACAAATTACTCATATCAAAAATAAGAGTAAGACTCAAGAAGAAAACAAAAGTAGCAATTATACCAAAATATGATCTAAATAATACCTCAACAGAATTTATTGATAACATAAGAAATAGATTCATGCTACTAAGCACAATAAACCAAGAACCAGAGGAACTATGGTCTGAAGCCAAGGACATAATAAAAGAAGAATGCAGACAGACACTTTCAATAAACAAAAGAAAGAGAAAAAATCATAGATGATAGGAAAAAAACCACTACAAGCAATAAAGAAAAGAAGAGAAGAAAAACAAAAGGAAGATAGGAACAAATTAAGAATTATAAATGCAACAGTACAACGGCTTGTGCGCAAAGATAAAGAAAATTACAATGACCAATGCAGAGAAATAGAAGACAACAACAAAAAGGGAAGAACAAGAGACCTATTTCACAAGATCCGAGAAATCAAAGAAAAATTCAAACCAAGGACTGGGATGCTCTGACAATAAAAATAACATAATTCAAGATCAGGAAGGAATAAAAAGATGTTGGATGCAATATATAGAAGAATTATACAAAAGAGATGACAAAATGAAGGACAAAGGGCCATATGAAGATGAACCCCAAATTCTAAAAAACAAGGTGGAAACTGCAATAAGAGAAATAGCAAAAAACAAATCTCTAGGAACAGATGATATTCCAATTGAACTGCTGCAATTCACATTGACAGAGTCAACTTTAGTGCTGACCAACATATGTCAACAGATATTGAAAACAAAATGATGTCCAACAGATTGGAAGTGATCAATATACATCCCCATCCACAAAAAGGGAGATACAAGAGACTGCAGGAACTATAGGCACTGATCTCCGATGCAAGCAGAATTATGCTCAAAATTCTGAAACATAGACCCCAACCATACATGGAAAGAGAAATCCCAGAGGTCCAAGCAGAGTTCAGGAAAGGAAGAGACACAAGGGACCACAAGGGACCACATTGCAAACATACAATGGCTAATGGAGTGCAACAGGGAATTCCAAAAGAAAATCAGCATGTGCTTTATAGACTATAGCAAAGCCTTTGAGTGCATAGATCATGAAAGGCTATGGAATGCCCTTAAAGACATGGGAGTGCCAACACATCTGATAGTTCTGATGAGGAATCTGTACTCAGGATAAGAGGCTACTGTCAGAACAGAACACAGAGAAACAGGATGGTTCCCAATTAGCAAAGGAGTCAGACAAGGCTGCATCCTTTCATGCCATCTGTTCAACTTGTATGCAGAACATATTATAAGAAAAGCAGGCTTGGACACAGAAGAAGGAGGAGTGAAAATAGGAGGAAGGAATATCAACAATCTAAGATATGCAGTTGACACCATAATACTAGCAGAAAAACCTCACAGACCTAGAACACCTACTAAGGAAGATCAAAGTAAAAAGTTCAAAGGCAGTCTTAATGTTTAACATAAAGAAAACAAAAATAATGACCACTGAGGACCTTCACAAGTTCAACGTAGACAATGAAGAAATAGAAATAGTAAAAGAATTCCCATACCTTGAATCAAACATTGATAGAAATGGGGACTGCAGTCAGGAAATCAGAAGAAGATTAAGAATGGGGAGGTGGTCATGAAAGAACTAGAAAAGATTCTAAAATGCAAAGATATACAACTCAGCGCAAAAGTTAGAATCGTATAAGCCATTGTATTCCCTATTACCATGTATGGATGTGAGAGCTGGACAGTTAAGAAAGATGATAGGAAGAAAATCAACTCCTTTGAGATGAGGTGCTGGAGAAGAGTGTTGAGGATCCCGTGGACAGCCAAAAAGACAAACAAATGAGTCCTGGAGCAGTTCAAGCTAGAAACCTCCCTGGAAGCCAAGATCACCAAACAGGCTGTCATACTTCGGACACATCATGAGAAGAGAAGACTCATTAGAAAAGACAATAATACTAGGAAAGATGGAGAGAAATAGGAAGAGAGGAAAGCCACATGCTAGATGGATGGACTATATTAAGGAAGTTATGGGTGTGGGGTTACAGGATTTAAGCAGAGCAGTGGAGGACAGAGGGTCTTGGAGATGTCTCATCCATAGGGTCGCCATGAGTTGAAATCAATGTGAGGGCAGTTAACAACAACAACAACAACAACAACAACATGATACATCTTATCAGTGGCCTCATTAAGGGGATACAGGGGATTCAGATCACATTGGGTGACACTATCAGAGAGGGTGACAATGAAATGATATCTATAAAATTATTTTATAGACACTCATTTCGTTCTACACTAACCCATTTTTTCCAAGCCAAGAGGACTCAGTCTACCCTCGCCCACATAGACCTGATCTACTTCCACCATTGATCTTGTGGCTGTGCGCCTTTTCCTGGATGAAACCTTTGGCCACGTAGAGCCACTTGACTTCAGAGCAACTTCACAAGTGGGGCTCAACTGGGGAGGTGGTGGCAGTCTAAAGGTGAAAAGACTTTTTTTTTTCTATCTCCTTCTCCTCAGAGTTGCTGTCACTGCTGGCTCCCTAGCTGAGCCCCACTTGCAAAGTCACTCAAAAATCAAGTGGCTCTATGTGGCCAAAGGCTTCAGCCAGAAAGAGGTGCCCAGCCACAAGCTCAAGGATGAATTGATAGCCCAATCTACCCACTTGGGCCAGTGGTGGGAGTAAACCGAGTCCTTCTAGATCAGAGGAACTGGTTGGTATAGACCAGATCCACCCATTTATGTTTCTGTATATAAGTGTGAATTTGCACAGAAAAAGCAATGTAAGCATCCCAGTCCTGGCATGAGGCAGCAAACCACTTCTGTCATGCTACAGGTTAGTTAACAACTCTGAACATCTTTACAATTCCTGGCACATTCAGGAAGAAAATGAAATCTCTCCATTCTCATAAAGCATCTTATTGATTATCAATTACATTTATATCTCACTCTTCCTTTGAAGAACTGCAAAGGATTCACACATAATTCCAGGCAATCATCCATCCAAGGTGCTCTTTCAGAAGAAGGGCTTCTAGTATTATCAGTTTTGTGTGTTTGTGTGTCCATGTGTTTTCTTATATAAGCTGCAGTCTTAACCTGTCCGTTATACAGTAACCCAAGAAGGAGATTTTTGAAACCTTTGCTGATCCATGGAAGTGGGAACTCTTTTGAAGAATTGGTTCATTTTTTTCTGAGCAATAATGATGGCTATGTAACACACAAAGTGGCTATTTTTTTTAATACAAAAAAGATTAGAAAGCCAGAGTGAGATAAAATTGACACAGTTGCCTTGCAGACTCAACATATCAATTTGATTTTCCTGTTGGTACTTTAGAAATTTTCCCATATCATCTAATTTTTTGATAATCTGTTATATTATTGTACAGGTTGAGTCTCCATTATCCAAAATGCTTGGGACCAGAAGTCTTTTTGATTTCAGATTTTTTCAGATTTTGGAATATTTGCATATACATAATGAGATATCATGGAAATGGAACCCAAGTCTGGGCCTTTACAGACTGCCAGAAATAATGCAGCTTGAGGCCACTTTAACTGTCCTGGCTTAGTGCTAGGGAATCATGGGAATTGTATTTTTTTTCTGGGACATTGAGCCTTCTCTGTCAGAGAGCTCTGGTGCCACAATAAACTGCAGTTCCCATGATTCCTTAGCACTGAGCCAGGACAGTTAAAGTGGCCTCAAGCTGCATTACTTCTGGCAGTCTGTAAAGGCCCTCTAAACATGAAAATAATGTTTCATATTCACATTATAAACATAGCCTGAATATATAACCATCTAATATTTTAAAATAATTTTGTGCATGAAATGAAGTTCATGTAAATTGAACCATCAGAAAGCAAAGGTGTCACTATGAAGATTATCGGATTAGGCCGGGATAGGCAATCTTTCTCCTTTAAGGGCCGAGGGACTTCAGCTCCCAGAAGCCTCAGCCATGTTGGCCAATAGCTCCTGGGATTCTGGGAGCTGAAGTCCCTTGGTCCTTAAAGAGGAAAGGTTGCCTACCCCTGAGGCTATAAACCAGTTTAAATGCTGGTTTAAAATTAGAAGCGGGCGGCATCCTGATAGTATCAGATGCATTTAGTTGCTGAAATCACCACCCCGGTGCAGCCTGGATCCATTGCTGCTCCGAGGGGGCACTTCAGCAGCCATTTTTTTCAAGCCAGAAAACTCCAGGCTTCAAAAAGAGGCACAAGGAGCACCCCTTGGAGCGGCAATGGAGCCAGGTTGCACCCAGGCAGCGATTTCAGCAGCTAAATACATCTGATACTATTAGGACGCTGCCCACTTCTAATTTTAAGCCGGCGCAGGTAAGCCGGTTTATCACCCAATCCAATTGTCTCCTATCTCAGCCATTCATGAGGACAATTTGGGTTTTTGAAGTATTTCAGAATTCTGGATAAGAGAGACTCAACCTGTAATATAATTTTATTGTAATTTGCACATTTTGTGAAAGTCATCTATTTTTAATGTATTTGTTATGACCTTTGGCTAGTACAATAAACTTATTGATGATTGTGACTTTCCATTTATACGCTGCAATTGGAAATGTCATGATCTTTCTTCCCATTTCTGTTGTTTTCGGGGTGTATTCTGTTATGTTCTCTTCATGCCAGTGGAACAAGATACAGCTGTGTTGGTGGGAGAAGAAACATTCCTCCCTCACCTCTCTACTTTTTCTCTTAGTGCACTTGAAGGCTCTTGAAGTAGGCTCTGCTCTTTTTTGAGGAGCAAATATTGTCCATAAAACAGGGGTGGAGACCACCCATCACTCCCTCTCCCATTTTACTTTGCTTTGTTCAGTTTTTTCCACTGAATTTTCCTCCATGCCTGAGTGGGAGAATTGAAGTTTATTACTTCAGCATAACATGTCACTCCCATCTCCCTACACAACACAGGACAGCAAAAGGTGGTTGTTCTTGGGATGGACTCATGTAGATGATACCCAATGCATACCAGCTAAGATCTTTCAAGAAAGGAAAAAATAAGGCGTAGTTAGGTTTGTAACTAACTGGGAAACCTGAATGGGCACGTGAACTACATTTTAGCATTCCAGGAAGCATAAAGCTTTCTGGCTTCCCATGACAGTGGTTTGGAAAAATCTGGCGAAATAGCATGGTCAAAAAACTACATAAGAGTTTAAGATAAGACTGCTATATTTTGGTTCAGATGGGTAAAGGTTTAGGATGATAAAGCCCATTAAATTCCCCATGTGGTTCCTTACAAGTGTAATTGCAAATTGTAATTGCAAATTGTAATTCCTCACAATTGTCAATATTGGACAGGGTAGATGGGAGCTGCAACCCACTGACACCACAGTTCTCAGAATCCCATAGCATTGACCCATGGCTGCTAAAGTGGTGGCAAGCTGGATTATTTCTGTAGTGTGGATGCAGCCTCCAAGAAAGTCAAATATTTTTTCCCCTCTAAAAAGTAGAGGAATATAGTCCTGGTAAAAACCAGCACTTCCATTAAAGGTCTTAGGATCAAATCTGTGTTCTACCCTCTGAGGTTAGCCAGATGGTAGTCCCTCTGTCCCCATAACTCCATCATTTGATAAGTTCACAGCTTTTGTACACTTCTCCCTTTTAAAAGGTCAGAATGCCTAAGGCTTAGTTATTGAGAGTGAGAGCTCTGACTATTACATTTTTGCCCCCATCCATCACTAGAATGCCTGAGAACTTCTCTGAAAAATAATTCAGCTCTCAAATGGAAGGAGTTTACATACTCTTGCTCTCTTCTACCTATTTTGTTCAGGAGGCAATCCTCAATTGGTGCCAATGGATGCTTCCATTCCCGGTAAAAGGAGGGAGGGAGGGGATGATTTTCATGGAATTGTTTGTTTCTTCAGCACAACCCTCCCAGAATACTTCCTTGAAATATTTAATTATAAAATAATTTCTCCTATGAGCCTGTACAGGAGACACCCTCAGAGGCCATTCCCAGGCTAGAGAACTCCCAAGGGGGGGGGGGGATTCCTGTTTCCCTTCTACTAATTTCTTCTATTCAGCCAAGCATTCAGCTGTTAAACAAGGTTGCGGTGGAAGGAGTTTTAAATTGGATGGGGGAGTTCTGTTTTATCGGTTCATTGAAAATTGTGGTGTAATTTCTATAGCAACCCTAAAAGCAGCTCTGTACTGTGCTGTCCTCTGCAGGATCCCATAAGCTCTTCAACCATTTAAAAAAGAGACAAAGAGAAAAGACCCTACATCCTGGCAAGGACAGAAGACATCAGAGAGAAAGGCTGAAGAAGCATCAGAGTTGAAACAGAGAACAACAATCACAAATAAAAAGAGGGCGCTAAACAAAGAACAAAAGGGAGAAAGAGCATTAGGCAGAGGTAGGAAGCAAGGGGTTTCTGACACACGTAAAGCTAATTATATCTGCTAGTTAATATACCAAATGTATTTGCCTTTAACATGTTTTATTGCATTTTATTTAAATATAATTCACAGTACAAACCTATACATATCTATCCAGAGGCAGGCTTTGTGGCAATCAGTGGAATTTTCTGCTGGGTTACTGACTATTGCAGCCTCAGACATGTAAAGGATTGCATGCACTGTGCATATTGCAGAGAGAAAGAAAGAAGTATCAAATAACCTAAATCTGAAGCGATACCACAATTTCACTTTTGGTCACAAATACAGATCACTTATGATAAACTTTTCAGTTTAAGGAAAGCTTTTCTCTTCTGAACACTATGAAAACTTAATTAAATGTAATTAATTGACTAATTTTACTGAAAGTATTTGTTTATCATCTTTCAAAACACTAGAATTCCCAAAGTAACGCTCAACAGACAAATCCAGAATATTCTTTAAAAACACATCAAAAACAGTCCCCCAGATAACTTTGAAATTAAGAAGAAAAGACCACAAAAATCTGCATCCAGTATTTTGAATCTGCTCATTTGTTAAGTATAATGTATTTATGTATAAGTTAAGTATGAGCATAATGTATTTTTTGCTCTGGAGATGGCCCAATTGCTGCTTGTGATTTTTGGATTTTCTGGTATTATATCTAAATACGATAAGTAACCTCTCTGGCCTAACCATCAAAACCTGATGGAAATGTCATTACCCATGCTCTGATCACTGGCAGAATGGGCCTCCTTCTCCTCATACAGCTACTGCCTGGTAAAATAGGTTTTGAGGAGAGTTAAAAGCATGGCAATAGTGTCAAAATTGTGACTATGTAATTGCGGTAAATACAAAACAGTTACTTAGCTTTACTCATCTGTAACTGTTGCATATTCATGTAGTGACCTAGGATGTATCCACACTGCAGAAATAAAGCAGTGTGACACCATTTTAATTGCCATGACTCTATTCTACTGGATTTTATAGTTTGGTGAGGCACCAGAGCTCTCTGACAGGCTGGGTTGAATACCTCACCAAACTACAAATCCCAGGATTCCACATGATGGAGCCATGACAGTTCTCCAGTGTGTAAGAGCTGTTAGTTATTACTGTGACACTATTGACATGATTGTTAGCTCCCCATCCAACCTACTTTTTTAAAAATATTTATTTTTAAAAAATTATTATAAGTAAACAACTATGTTTACAAAACATATCACAACAATAAAGCAAAATAAAATAATTCATCTCACAACTTTGAATTATGTTGTGGGTCTCCTTCTTGGGTTCTGTTCAATGTAAGTGGTCATTTTAAAGTCCATGTTGTCTTTGTGTAGATCTGGTCCAGAATGTCCAACCAGATAAGATGGAGGTTGTCTTCTCTTGTTTCTGTCTTTGTTTACAAAGTCAATGAGTGGGAACCATTTGTCTATGAAAGGTCTTGATTTTGGTCTTCTGGCATAACTTGCCATTCTGTCAGACAGTTTTTCAAGTAACCACAGGTCCCATATCTTTTTCCACCACGTATCTAAAGATACATCCCCTGTTTTCCAGCATCTGGCAATTTCTACATGGGCTGCTGTAATGAAGAAATCTATGAGATTTTATGTTTCAGATCTGAGTTTGTGTCCACCTATATTGATAACAATAGCATTTCTGGACATAATTTTACTTCTTGGTTGATAATCAGTGAAATTTGTTCAAGTACCAATTGCCAAAATATGTTAATTTTGGAGCAGTCTAGCCACATATGTAGAAATGTACCATTATCATTACAACCATGGCAACATTTGGAGAAAACATTTGAAACCATTCTGGCTAGCTTCACTGGAGTCAAATACTACTTCAAGGCGTTCTTTCTAATCAGTGCTGATCTGGATTTAAAAGGGGTGGAAGACCAAACTGTAATCCATTTTGAAATGGGAATTGAAAGATTCAAATCCGTTTCCCAGGTTAGTTTTATGCCATGGATGTTTTGGTAAGAGTAGTCAATCAAGCAGATGTAGATTAAAGGTGTTAGTCCTTTGGTGCTTTGGGAGGGGGGAACACATCGTGCCTCAAACAAGGTAAGTGATCTAGGTGGTCCTCCTATTTCCTTTAATTTGTGTGTAAAAACAATTATCTGATGGAGATGAAACCAACTAGCCTTTAATGGCTCTAAATCTAAAGTTAATTCATCAATTGTTTTCGGTCTGCCATTATGAAAAAGGTCTCAGACAAAGTATACACCTTGTTGTTCCCATGCCTGGAACTGATTGAATTTATCAAGGGAATAAAAAGATTGTGGACATGGAAGGGGCAAATAGGAGAGGGATCTGGTGCTAGAACTTACTTCCATCTTGACTATATCTTTACTGATGTTTGTAGCCATTCAATGTTTTTATAATTACTTGCAGAGTGGGTTTGTTAAAGAACAAAGCAAGATTGATTGATGGTGGACCATTCACTTCCATGTTAACCTAGTGTACACTCTGATCTTTTTTAATTAAATGATGGATTTGACTAAGTTGGAATACTGCAAAATATAGTTCAGGATCAGGCATTGCTAAACCCCCCCCCTTTTTTTTTTTTTTTAATAGAGGTGTCATGTGGATTTTCTGAATCTGGGACTCTTATGGTTAGACACAAATGCATTGATGGGATTTTGCCAAAGTTTGAGTTTGGTCTGCAGTGGTTGAAGTGGGATAGTTTGAAATAGAAAGGGTAGGTGAAGGACAGTAAACATTTTAATGAGGGCTATCCTGCCTGAAATAGAGAGTTTCAATCTCTTCCATTCTAGTGTTTTAGAGATTAACCATTTACTAATTTTGTTGCAATTTCTGAAGATTATCTGATTGAAATCTTTTGCAATGGTGATTCCTAGGTAAGTGAATCCTGAGGGTTTTAACTGGAGATTGGTAGCTTTATGAATGTCTAGTTGATCTTCATGAGCAATGATGAGATACATCAATTTAGATTTTGTGTAGTTAATTCGGAAACCTGCAAAAGGAGTTTAATATGGTGTGTAAGGTAGGGAAGGATTGTTTGGGTTATTTTAGAAAGATGATCACATCATCTGCAAAGAGATTTAATTTATGGGTTGTTTGTCCTATTTTGAGTCCTCTTGTGTTTTCATTTTCTCTGACTGAGTGGCTAAGGGTTTTATTGCAATAGCAAATAATTGTGGGGATTAGAGACATTCTTGTTTAGTTCCCCCTTGAAGCCTAAAGGTAGAGCAGTTTATTCTATTCTGAGTTTGTGTATAGGTTTTCCAGCATACTAAAAAATTTATTTCCAAAGTTCATCTTTTTCAGGACTCCAAATAAGTATTGCCAGTTCACTCTGTCAAAAGCTTACAGGGCATTGAGGAACATAACAGCAAATGGGGTTTTAGATTGTGAGGCATGATGGATGACATTTAGGACTCGTCTAATGGCGTCAGACAGTTTTCTATTTGGCATAAAGCCAGTTTGGTCAATAGACATATACTCAGTGATGAAGCTATTAATTCTATTTGCTAGAATTGAGGTCAGTAGTTTTGCATCCTGATTTATTAATGCTGTCAGCCTAAATGCTGAGGTGGGAGGTTGACAGTCACTTGTTTTGGGGATGGGGACAATTCTGGAAGTATACCAAGACTGGGGACATAGACCTTGTGACATTGTCTCATTGAATAAATCTTGTAGGTGTGGGGCAAGTTTATTATAACATAACTTGTAAAATTCTCCCGTAAATCCCTCTAATCCAGGAGATTTCCCTGATTTGAGGTTTTGGATTGCCTGTTTCATTTCTTTTAATGAGATGGGCTGGTTGAGTAGAATAGTGTGTGGTTCCTTGATTTTCAAAATTTTGAGAGAATTGAGGAATGAATTAAATTCATCTGGAGGGGGGAGGCGATTCTTCAGCATAGAGTTCAGAGTAGAACTCTCAGAATTCCTCTACTATATCAACTTGAGAGGTTTTGATATTGCCATTTGCGGAGGTGATAGCTGCAACAATTATTTTTTCTGCTTTCTGTTTTGCTAATCTAGCTAGTAATTTAAGTTCCTATTATTGTTTTCATAGAAGTAAGCTTTCGTATATTGCAATTTAGTTTGAACTGAGTGTAGGTATTCTTCAATTTGAGCTTTTTTCTAATAAATTTTTTAGTATGTCTAAGTTTTGGGTCTTCTTGTGGGAGTTTGACAAGAGTTCAATTTCTTTAATCAATTCCTGACATTTCTTTTCTTTAATTTTCTTTTGTTTAGAGCCCTCCTGTATAAACAGACCCCTGACCATTGCTTTCAGTGTGTCCCATAGTAGCACTTCAGAGGTACTTTCAGATCTATTTTCTAGATAAAAAGTTTCTATTGCTTTTTCTATGTTTTTTTTTTAAAAGGGTCATGTAGTAGGAGTACTGGGCTAAACCGTCAAGACTTTGACATCTGGGAATGTCCTTCTGGCACCCAATCTAGTATTATTGGCAAATGGTCTGAATATAAGATTGGATTAATTGTGGAATTTAAAGTTTTGTTTAGTAGGGACTTGGAGATTTAAAAAATGATCAGTTCTGGAATATATCTTATGGACTGCTGAGTAGAAGGTGAAGTTTTTCTCTATGGGGTGTAGAGATCTCCAAGGGTCAAGTAATCCTGCATCTTTAATTATCTGCATCAATGGAGTTGGACCTGTATGTTTAGGAGGTTTTAATTTATCAAGATAGAGATGCAGAACTTCATTAGAATCACCTCCTAACACTATGTCACCAACAGCCACTTCACTTAGATGATGCAAAATTGGTGACATAAATTTGTGCTGACATGTATTGGGTTAATAGAAGGTGTCTAGAGTGAGACTGGCCAAAATTTCCCCCGTCAGTATTAGGTAGCACCCTGCATCATCTCTAAATTCATTGTTTACCACGAAAAGACATGATTTGTCCAGGAGAATAGCTACCCCTTTGGCTTTTCTTGTGTCCCCCACTATATATTATTTTCCAAACAATTTTTTAGGAGGATGGGATCAGAACCCTTACAATGTATTTCTTGAAGGAATAAGGAATTTGGATGTAGTTGTTTGATTTGTTTTAGGATTTTCCCTATCTTTTTTTCTGAGCATAAGCCCTTGACATTATAGGAAATGACCCTCAGAGATGCCATGTAATACTATACCGGATTGTGAAGAGAAACTGGAACTTTTTTCCTACTACCCACATTATTTTCCAATTTGAGGATTAGCATTTGAGGATCTAAAAATTTCACTTTTGCCACATTTGGATATCTTACAGGTTTTTCCCTAAAGATTTTAAGAATAGTCGTGAGATAAACACTTAATAACAGAACAATATATATAGCAATTAACAATGAACTAAGAACAGTATCAAGAGGAATAGAGGACAGGTGTCTCCTGTTCTCCAGATCAGATTCTAACTTTCTGATCTCCTCTGAAGGGATGGGGGCAAATAATATATTTTCATTGTTAGATATTATTTCCTATGTTTTCGGCCCATCCTTAATTAATATTTTTATAATAGTTTGCTAAGAAGCAAGAAATGTTAAATTTTAAACCTTGAGAGTATCATATAACTCTGTATAGGCTTGTAGTATGCCAGGTAAATTAATAGCTGTGTAGACAGAAAAAAGCATAATTTAGCCCTGGTTGAAGCCATCAGTTACTAGCTGTGGAGAAACAGATGCACAGAATTGCCCACCAGGTATTCCATGTGGATAGTTGCCTCTCAGAAATGAATCATTGTCACTAAGTTTTTGAGGTTCTGTAACCAAAATGGTGGACAAAAGTGACAGTTGGTAATGCAGGAACACAAGCCTCAAGATGGCTGCCGAGAGGTGCTGTTAGGTTTGCTCCAGGTCCTGCAAAGTCCTATCAAAGCACTGAGGATCATCACTGATGAATTCCCAGGGGTTTTCAGGCTGTCTACATTGAAGCTGGAGAGTTAATTGAACTTCTTTTGTTTTGTTTTTTCTTTTCTGTACTGTCTGCCATTGTGTTCCTTGATAGCTGTCACACTCGGGGGTCTCATTAGGTCTAATTGAGCAGGTATTTCTTTCAAGATCCGTGGGTATTGAGATGTCAAGTTTCTCAAAATTTGCATCATCTGGGCTTTGGTAGAAGCAGTTAGGGTCTCATTGCCACGGAAGATAATGAGCTTGAAGGGGAATCTCCATCTGTACTTTATTCCCTTGGAGAGCAAAACAATTGTAAAAGGCTTGAAGGACTGTGTTTTTCTTAGTATTTCTTTTGAAACATCCTGGCAGACTGCCACTTTATGCCCCTCATAATTAGGATCTGTGAATCTTGACAAGGTGCTCAGAACTAAAATTTTCTTTGGAACTCTTTCAAATCGTGTGATAATATCCCTGGGGGCCCTGTTAGCTGGCCGTTGAAGCGTCAGGGAGCAATGCATGCATTCTATGTGTGATGGCAATAGGTTTAGCTCAGAATTAATTTTATTCATCCATGCAAGTATTGAATCTTGTAGGAAGGAGGGGGTCACCAATTCTGGAATACCTTTCAGACAAAGGTTTAATCATCTTTCGCAGTTCTCCAAATCCTCCAGCTTATTTTGCAGGTGAGAATTTGCTTCTTCTAATGTGTAAATTCTCTTTTCATGATGAGATCCCTGTTGGAAAGCAGCATTTGCCGTTTCCCCTATGTCATGGATTTTGTTTGAAATCTCAGAGATTTTCAGACTAAGTGGCTCTAAAGCAAGTGACCAGTCCCTTTGTAGGTCCCTGACCAAATTTTCACGTAACTTTTCCAGTAATTCTGGAAAGGGAAAGTCTGAGACAACAGGAGATCCAGAGTTCCTCGTTTTACTTGCCTTATTGGAGCCTTGCTTCATGTTGGTAGTTGTCAGGCCCTCTCTTCTAGTTGTGGTTTTGCTTCTTTTGCAGGTGTGCAGAAATCCGTAATAAGTTGAGCAGCTGCCCTCTTCAATGTGGACACCAATACCCACAGTCTTGTAGATTTTTAAGTGGAAATTCTTGCTTTTATTTATAATTAATCATCAAGATTGAGGTGAGCTCTTCGACTATGTGTCTGCCATGTTTGATGGCTGGCCATACCTCCCCCCACTGAATCTACTTCGATAGGCATCAGTTGCATGGGGAAAGGAGATCCTCTCTGCCAGCAATTACAGTATGGATGAGTGACATTTTCATCAGGTTGGAGGCAGGGTGGGCCAGGAAAATCTACCTAGGCTGCATCCACACTGTAGAACCAATCCAGTTTGACACCAGTTTAGCTGCCATGTCTCAGTGCTATGGAATTCTGGGAACTGTAGTTTGTGAGCAGCAGAGCTTTAACAGGGAAGGCTAAATAATTCACAAAACTACAGTCCCCAGATTCCATAGCACAGAGCCATGGCAGTTAAAGTGGAGTCAAACTGGATTATTTCTGCAATGTAGATGCAGCCTTTTAGTTAAATATACTGGTACTTAAATAAGCAGCTGATACAGAATAGTGGCTGACATTTTGGCTGGCAAGAATCTGCAAGAATCTGTTAAGATGAGCCAGCTTGACAGTAACAAGCCCTTGGAAAGTAACAATAAGCCAGGAACACCACTGTGCAAGTCTGTATACATAAGCATCATAAAGTGCCATTTTAAATGAAAAATCAAGAATGGAGCATGATATGTAGGTATTACTATAAATATTGAGCCTGAGTACATGTATCTTTTACAGCTATGCATTATTTCAGTGAAATTGCTCCAGCAGCAAACTTGGCCTCAGTTCTCAGATGAAAGCAGTTAAATAACATCATTTTTAATGGATATGTCATCCAAACATTGCCGTTTCCTGGGTACTGACAAATCTAATCTGATTTCAGACAAATTTAGCATGTGGTTTCAGTCCTAGCAAAACCATCACAATGGGATAGTATAATAGTGCTGTGTAGTTTTTATGCAAATTTATTCAGAAACTCACCCACATTTCTCATGAGAAGGAGAAGAATTGTCACCTGCACTTTGGAGCAGACATTCTCAATTAGAACAGAATAATGAGCGCACCATCAAAGAATGAGATGAAAATTATGTGTTATTTCCAATAAGAAAGAAAGAAAAGCTTAATAAGAAGCTAAGTGGGAAGAATCAGCTTTCTTTCAAAGGATATCAAGTTAATTTTGTCTTATTGGCTAATATTGCTTTCAGTGCTGAGTTTTAAAAGGACCTATTGCAGATGAAAGACATTAAAACAAAAAAACCAAAAAAAGCCAGATTTTTTTTCTAAACGTAACAGAATCACCACTTAGCAAAATGAGCAAGAGAGACTATAGCTCGATGGAAGAAAATATGCTTCAGATACAGAAGGTCACATGGTGAGTCCTCAGCATCTCCAGTGGGGACAAGGAATGACTCTTTTCTAAAACCTGAGAAGGTTACCACCAATCAGTGTAGACAAGAGGCGAGGAATGTATGACCCTCCAGCTCTTGATGAACCATTATTCCCACCATGCCTCACCATTGGCCCGGCTGACTAGGTTTGATGGAAAATGGAGTCTGACAACTGCTCTGCTGTAGGCAAGACCGAACTGGATGGTCCAACTGAGTAACTCAATGTAAGTCACTCCCTATGATCCTGTGGCAAAAGAGAGACAAGGCTCTACATACAAGTGGGCTCCCCTCTTGCCATTTATGTACAGTATTTCTGTGTTGAGTATGAATGTAATTGTTGCTTATTAAGCAATGAAGTCATCAAAATCTGTATTTCCACATATGCCCCATTAAAGACGACACAAAATGTTACACTTATTTCATATGCTCTCTTTTACAGTTCTGGTTCATAAAATAATTGGAAATATGCCTGTGGGGTTTTAGTAATGTATATACCTCCAAATAAATTATAATCCTGAGGAAGATGGCTTTCATGTATTGACATGCAAACCCCTCTAGGAGCTTTTGCAGCTGACAACTGTGAATATCTTCTGCTCAGAGTGGCCATCAGTAAAACAAATTAAAATTAAACAGCATGTCACAACAACATGATAGAACAGATAAATTTTGAAAGCTTGTGCAGCTAAGTAAAACTCAGATTCAGTTAATAACTTTTTAATGGTATATTTTAAAAATCTTTAAGAGCAGTGAATCTTTCAGAAGAAAGTATTCTATAGATTAGACAGTACTGCTGAAATATCCCATCACTAGTTGCCCCCTGTCTTGCAACAGATGGTAGGGACATCTGAAGAAAGACCTCCGTTAACACCTTGGTGCATGGGCAGGTACATATGGAGAAAGGGGGCTCTTTAAACCCCAAGCCCTGTGGGCCTTTGAAGCTAAGGAACATATATCACTTTGAAATGTGTTCGAATATAGATACACAGGTGGGTAGTAATGCTGTGTCAAAAGTAGCAAAATACATGTTCTGCCATGATGTTCCCAAACCTGGAGAGGGCTCCTGCACCTTTAATGGCTGTGTAGAAGAGGTAATTTCAGCAGGTGTTGCTTTTCACACAACCAATAGGCCAGGGGTATGCAACCTTTCCCCTTTAAGGACCGAGGGACTTCAGCTCCCAGAAGCCTCAGCCATGTTGGCCAGTAGTCCCATGTTGGCCAATAGCTCCTGGCATTTTGGGAGCTGAAGTCCCTTGGCCCTTAAAGGGGAAAGGTTGCCTACCCCTGCAATAGGCAATCATATTCTCAAATAACTATATAGTAGCTGTGTCCTGACTAGCTAATGTATTCAGGAAATCTTCAAAGACATCTCCTACCATACAACACACCTGAGTAGTCTACCTAGAGGTCAACAGTGTAGTCAGAGCATCTTTTTTCAAGAAAGGTTTCTGTTAGAAGGTTTTGCCTCCCGTGGAGTTCACTCAGGCTTACAGTAGGGGGAATATCATGGATTGATCACAACCCCCAGACCTATAAAGAAAATACAGTGCCACCTACAACAATTTGAACTATAGCAGCAAAGTATGCTGATCTTCTAAAAGGAACTACAAAGCAACAATTTCTCCAATTCCCAATCTCTTCATTCGAAAGTCTGTATTGACAACTTTTCCCAAGTCACATTACTTGGCATATATTATGAATTTTACCTGCCATGTTATTACCCATTTGCCGTAATTTTGCAAGATTCTTTTGTAAGTCTTCACAATAGAAAGAAGAAGTGATTAGACTGAATAATTGAAGTGTACCAAACTTATCATTATCCTAAAGGCTTCTTTTACTGATTGAAAAACGTGAAAATCCTTTAGGGAACTTACTGTTTAATCTTTCCCAGTTAAAATAAGAGATTTATCCTTAGTCTTCATTGCCGATTTTGTACATACTGATTGCTTTCACAAAATCAGTATGTAACAGGCTCTTGTAGCAGTTTTGAGTACAAAGGTCTCAAAGGTGCTACAAGAACTCTTTGCATACTGATTTTCCAGACTTAGAGGCTGTACAGACAGCCTCTAAGGAGTGGCTCTATGCTGCCCATGGGCGCACCAGATCAGGGCTTTGGCAACCACACGTCATGGCCCCGATCCGGCTTTTTGCCACTCCAAAAAGAGCTGGCAAATGCTGCTCCTATTTGGAGCGGCAAAAAGCCACCTTTACTGCTGCTACCATGGCTCTTCTGCACCCCTTTGGTGCAACATGTCTACACACTGTGCCAATGGAGCACCCTGTTGCCACGTGCTGTGCGGTGGGGCACACAGTGGGGTGGCGGCGGTGGCGGGGTCACCCCACCCCAATTCCAGCCCCAAGCCAGCCCTTGTGGCCGGTCTGTACAGGCCCTTATATGGCCATGTCTTTTAATTCTGCCTCCACAAAAGTTTACTGTCCTCCATCAGATTATTTCACTATCCTAAACCTGTAATGATGGATTTTCATTAACAAAAAACCCTGATAATCCCGGTATCCCCTAAAAGCACCTGATCATGTCTGATCTTGGAAGCTAAGCAGTGTCACCCTTGGTTAGTACATAGACTGGCATTGAATATCAGATGCTGTAGCCTATATTTCAGATGATGGAACTTGTAAAAACATCTCCAAGTATTCCTTCCCTAGGAAAAACATGGGATTGCTAAAAAATGACAGGCAGCTTGAAGGCACTTACACTCACAATCCCAGAATAGTATATTTTTGTTCCTCATCTGCTTGCTTTCCCTAAAAAATCATTGCAAACTTTTACCCAGATCTAGGAGCTCTGGTGGTGCAGTGGTTAAATGCCTGTTGTGGGTTCAATACCAGCCAGGGCTCAGGCTCCACTCAGGCTTGCATCATTCTGAGGTCGCTAAAATGAGTACCCAGTTGTAAACTGCTTAGAGACTGCATAGCGCATAGTACTACCAGTCAAAAGGCATTGGGCAGTTGACTCTTCTTTGTCTTTTCAATGAATTGGGATAGAGGGGCTGGTGGAAACATTAAAAAGACAATGGGAAAACACAGGAGGGTTAAAGTGGGAAACAACAATGTCTGGACTTTGCCAAGCATGCCTACAAGATCATGTGAATGAGATGAGATAATGGTATAATAAAAGCCTCACCCAGAGGCATTTCAACAATGACATTCAACTATAACAAGCTGGAGCATGTCCAAAGGAGGGTGACTAAAATGGTGAAGGGTATGTTTAGCCTGGTGAAGAGAAGGTTAAGAGGTGATATGATTGCCTTGTTTAAATATTTGAAGGGATGTCATATTGAGGAGGGTGCTAGCTTGTTTTCTGCTGCTCCAGAGAACAGGACCCGGAACAACGGATGCAAGTTACAGGAAAAGAGATTCCACCTCAACATTAGGAGGAACTTCCTGACAGTAAGAGCTGTTTGACAGTGGAATACACTCCCTTGGAGTGTCATGGTGTCTCCTTCTTTGGAGGTCTTTAAAAAGAAGCTGGACAGCCATCTATCTGTCAGGGATGCTTTGATTGAGAGTTTCTGCATGGCAACGGGTTGGACTGGATGGCCCTTGTGGTCTCTTTCAACTCTATGATTTTCTTGTTTTTGCCTGATAAATGCTACGGAAATTTTGTTAGAGCAAAGCACCCGTCTTCTCACGTCTCCTTATGTGAGAGCAGAACAAAGTATGTTATAGAATGAAGGTGTTGTTTAAACACGTAAAACTATTGTTAATCCTATGATCCTTTTTGTCTGCTCTGGTTGTTGTTAACTGACCCCGTGAATGAGAGACCTCCAAGTCACCCTGTCATCAACAGCCCAGCTCAGGTCTTGCTGACTCAGGGCAGTGGCTCCCTTGATTGATTCTATTTATCTAAATGTTGTTTTCTTCTTTTTCTACTGCCTTCTACCTGACCAAGCATTATTGTCTTTTCTAGTGAGTCATGTCTTCTCATGACATAGTCAAAGTACAATAATCATCTTGGCTTTTGGAGGGAGTTCAGGCTTAATTTGCTCTAGGACCCATTTATTTGTCTTTTTTTTTTTCAGTCCATGGTATCAGTAAAGCTCTTCTCCAGCACCACATTTCAAATGAGTTGATTTTATTCCTATCATCTTTCTTCACTGACCAGCTTTCACAACCATACACAAAATGAGAAATAAGACAATACAGACAATCCTAACATTAGTATTCAATGATATATCTTTACACTTCAGGATCTTGTTTAGTTTTTTTCATAGGTGTCCTTCCAAGTTGTAATCTTCCTCTGATTTCTTGACTGCAATCTCCACCCTGATCAATGTCTGATCCAAGGCATGGAAAATATTGAACTATTTCAATGGTTTAACCCTCTACTTTAAAGTTATGTAAATAATCTGTGCTCATTACTTTTGTTTCCTTAATGTTCAGTTGTAAATCTGCCTTTGCACTTTCTTCCTTGACTTTATTCAGTATTCATTCCAAATCTTTGGTATTTTCTGATAGTAGCATGATGTCACCTGCATATCTTAAATTGTTGATGCTTTTTCCAGTTTTCACGCCTTCTTCCAGTTCTGCTCCTGCATTATGTATTACATGTTCAGCATACAAGTTAAACAGATAGGGTGATAAAATGCAGCCTTGCTTGACCACCTTGCCAGTTGGAAACCATTCATTTTCCCTGTATTCTATCCTGACAGTAACCTCTTGTCTCAAGTACAGGTTATGCTTCAGGACAATCCCATTTCTTTAAGAGCAAGTGATCCATAGTTTTGCATGATTACAGTCAAAAGCTTTCTATAATCTATAAAGCACACACTGATTTTTTTTAATTCTTTGGTGCACTTCATTATCCAATATATGTTTGAAGTTTGATCTCTATTGCCTCTTCCTTTCCTGAACTCAACTTGGAAACCAGACATTTCTTGCTCCATATATGATACAGGTCTTTGTACATACAACAGGTATAAAACCAGGTTTGTAATATATCTTTTTTCCAATATTCATATTTATTATTGTCAAATAAAAAAAAATGGGTTTCCTGACAGGCATGTTCCCCTATTGGGAAGAAAATAGACTGATGACAATTTTGTGCAATTTTCACTGGTTATTCAAATGTTCCTGAAGAAAGGGTCTGGAAACCATGCCCTATGAGGGAACTGGGTATGTTTGGCCTGAAGAAGAGAGGTTTAAGAGGTGACAGGACAGCAACCATGTTTAAATATTTGAAGGGATGTCATATTGAAGATGGAGCAAGCTTGTTTTTTGCTGCTCCAGAGACTAGGTCATGAAGCAATGGGTTCAAACTATAGAAAAAGAGATTCCACCTCAACATTAAGAAGAACTTCCTGACAGTAAGAGCTGTTCAGCAGTGGAACACGCTGCCTCAGAGTGTGATGGAGTCTCCTTTGGAGGTTTCAAAACAGGCTAGCAGGCCATCTCTCGGGGGTGTTTTGATGGTGTATTCTTGCATGGCAGGGGTTCACTTGGATGGTCCTTGAGGTCTCTTCCAATTCTATGATTTCTAAAACCACTGTGTGACTTTCTCTGCAGACTTCCTCTGCAGAACTTAGAGATATTTGAATATTAGAAGAAAACTGCAGAGCAATATTCATTTTCTCCTACTGTGGTGGTGGTGGTGGTGGTGGGGAACTATCGTAATTACGCAGGATGAAATAGTCAGGGATTTATATCCCTGCTTCCAATTAAAGTTGAAGTTTTAAGAAGAAAGCATACTTGTTTGTTTTCACACCTCCCTTGGCAATTACACTCTAAAAAACAAGCCATTTTACCTTTACTTTAATTTATCCTTGGCATGAAGGAAAAGGAAATGTTGACACAGAAGAAATTATGTATTACAAATGTGTGAAATGAAACTCTCTTGATCTAATAAAAACTAAAAAACTAAAATGCAGCTGTGTCTATGTGTCTACATTATCATGCTAGTTATTCCCATTTTCTTTAATCCCACTATTCGTTAACTCAGGTTTTGCATTCCAACAATTCTTTAGCCAAAAGCAGGCCACTAATTGTGTTTGTTTGTTTTTAAAGATGGTTATCAATATCCTCCAGGAAAACCCAAGTCTTGGAGCGTTACAAATAAATGTTTAGGAAAATAAAGTTCTAGGAGTGTCTCTATTCCCCGAAAGGGAGTGAAAACTGAATATGCTCAATTGTCATGGAATGCTGAATTTGTTTTTAGGGGAGAAAATGAAAAAAAACCAGGTGAGAGGGGTAACAGAATGGAGAAATCTGGAAGTGAGTGTGACCATCTGCCTAGAATTCTTAAGAACATATAAGGCTTCATCTATAATAATAATAATAATAATAAATTTTATTTTTATCCCGCCCCTCTGCATAGCAATCGGGGCGGCTCACAACAATTAAAATACAATAATTAAAATACATTTAAGTATCCCGATCCCTCCACCCATCCCTCCCACCCCTTAAGACCGAATTAAACTAGAAAAAATTAAAACAAGGTCAATAAAAACAGAGTGATAAAATAATAGTGACAACACAACAGAGAGTCTGGGGAGAGGATTCAATATTCATTCCTCAAGAGGGTCAATCTGGGAATGCCTGCCAGAAGAGATCCGTCTTAACTGCTTTCTTAAAAGCCGCGAGTGTTGTAATAAGACGGATCTCATCCGGCAGGCCATTCCATAGTTTGGGGGCAGTCAACGAAAATGCCCTCTGCAAGGTCTGATTCAGCTTGGCTTTTGGTTGATGAAGTAAGTTCTTCCCGGCTGACCGAAGGGCACGGGGGGGCTCATATGGGGAGAGGCGGTCCCTAAGATAAGTTGGACCCAAGCCATGTAGGGCTTTAAAGGTCAAAACCAACACCTTGTACTGCGCCCGGAAACTAATTGGCAGCCAGTGGAGGGATTTGAGCACAGGTGTAATATGCTCCCTCCTAGATGTACCGGTAATTAACCTGGCTGCCATATTTTGTACTAACTGAAGTTTCCGAGTTAGGCACAAGGGTAGCCCCATGTAGAGTGCATTGCAGTAATCTAAGCGTGAGGTTACCAGTGCGTGCACAACGGTTTCCAGGTCTTTCCTATCCAGGAATGGGCGCAGCTGGCGTATCAGCCGAAGCTGATAGCAGGCACTCCTGACTGTCGCACTCACCTGACTAGTCATATGAAGCGACGAGTCAAGGAGTACCCCCAGACTGCGCACACAGTCCTTGGAGGGGAGTGTGACCCCGTCCAGGACTGGGGGCTGTAATCCCGGGCCCGGATTTGGACCTGTAACCGTGAGCACCTCCGTTTTGTCTGGATTCAGCTTCAATTTATTTTTCCTCATCCAATCCATTACTGCTCTAAGACAGTCATTGAGAGGAGAGACGCCATCAGAGGTCTGAGACGATGATCTGGTCATGGAGAAATAAATCTGGGTGTCATGCCTCCGAATGATCTCTCCCAGCGGCTTCATATAAATGTTGAATAACATCGGAGACAGGATGGCGCCCTGTGGGACGCCACAATTAAGTTCTATTTTGGAAGAACAACTGTCCCCGAGTCTCACCCTCTGGGATCTGCCAGAGAGGAAGGAATGGAACCACCGCAAAGCAGTGCCTCCAATTCCTAACTCTCTCAGCCGATCCAAGAGGATGGCATGATCTATAGTGTCAAAGGCCGCTGAGAGGTCCAAGAGCACCAGCAGGGTCACACTTCCCCTGTCGGTGCTCAAGCGGAGGTCATCGGTCAGAGCAACCAAGGCAGTCTCAACTCCAAATCCCGTCCTAAAGCCGGTTTGAAATGGATCAAGATAATCGGTTTCATCCAAGATAGCTTGGAGCTGGGAAGCAACTGCCCTCTCGATCACCTTGCTTAAAAATGGCAGCAAGGAGACTGGTCTGTAGTTGTTTCTGTCCAGGGGATCCAGGGAAGGCTTTTTTAAGAGTGGCCTAACTGCCGCCTCTTTTAAGCAGGATGGTATACTGCCCTCCCTGAGGGACGCGTTGATTGTGTCTCGGAGGAACACCCTCAATGCGTCCCCACCCTGGACGACCAGCCATGATGGACAGGGATCGAGGGGGCAAGTCGTCTTCCTCATCCTTCCAAGCAACTTGTCCACGTCCTCGGTACTCACAAATTGAAATTGATCCAGTAAAGTACCATCAACGGAGTTACTGGACGCCTCACTTACAGATTCTGTTGGAATACTGGTGTCCAAGTTGGCTCTTATCCGAGAGATTTTATCTGCAAAGTAGATATTAAATGCCTCACAGCAGGCTGTCGTCGGGTTAAGTAAAGGATTCGGCGCAGGAGATATCTGCGTCAAATCCCCCACCACCCTAAACAGCTCTGCCGGGCGAGACTCTGCAGACGCAATACGTGCAGAACAGAAAGATTTCTGCGCTGCACGTAAAGCCTCCCTATAGCTATAGCAGTTTGACACTGCTTAAACTGCCATGGCTCCATCCTATGGAATCCTGGGATTTGTAGTTTGTGTGACATCAGAGTGCAATAACAGCTAAATATCTCACAAAATTACAAATCCCAGAATTCCTTAGCATTGAACTGGGCAGTTAAAAACAGTGTCAAACTGTATTATTTTTGCAGTACGAATACAGCCCCAGCAGCAAAAACCATTTTCATTTGGTATGAGGTTACAGAAGTTGTTGTATCCTGTAGTTGTGAGTGCCTAATGAATCCTGAAAAGAATATTTTAATGTTTAATGATAACTTAGAAGCATAAAAGAGAAATACAGTAGTTACAAACCAGGTCTTTTCAAATCGGTTTTTAATTTTTTTTTAAAGAATAATATTTTGTTTTGTCTTCTTTATTGGTTGGTTCATTCTATCAAGCAGCACATAAAACAGGAGAGTATTGCTTCCCTTATATAGCAGAAATCACAGTGACTCATGGAATATTTAGATAAAGCACTGCCTGCCTGCTTTAATGATTTCATTTTAGGGAGAGGAGAGTAAGTGCAGACCTTGTTCACACATGCCTTATCTGTACTGCAGAAAAAATCTGGTTTGACACCACTTTAACTGCTCTGACTCAATGCTATGGAATTCTCGGAATTGCAAAGCTCTGGTGCCACAATCAACTGCAATTCCCAGAATTCCATAGCATTGAGCCAGGGCAGTTATAGTGTTGTCAAACCGGATTATTTCTGCAGTGTGGATGCAGCCACAGAAACAGAATAAGGTGGTAGGATACTGCAGTGTTGGAATAACCTATGCCAGAGCCATCAGGCAGAGTGAGATGACCAACTCAGGTGGCAGATTGGCTATTGCAACCTTTCTCCCATCACTATTCCTTCTGAGTTCCTTGGGACATTTACTTTCTTGCAGTACAGAACTGTTTATACCACATTGCCTGCCCTGCACCTTCTAGTGGTGAATACATTGCCAGTGTTGAAATAAGATTCAATAAGCAATATAGGTCTCATTCCCACTTACTTTTAACCCGTTTTAGATCACTTTTGCTCCAGTTGGTGAATCGATTCCAGTTGATGCGTCATTCCTACTATGGAAACAAATCTTTTCTTTATTCGCTTCTTTTTTGGCACGATTGTCATTCCCTCTAGTTTGTGCCCCTTCAAAATGCCTGTCAATTACCTACGTGTCACCGGTGATGCAAGAAAACACAGGAGGGAATCATGGGTGCCATGGCCAGAATCCCATCCCTCACTAGTTTTGGAGAAAATCCACCATTCCCCCCCTTTTCCCAGGACCCATCCTACATTCCAAACTTCTGTCCAAGAGGAATTTCAAAATGCCCTCCATTCTGAGCTTGACTAGGAAGCATGTCCTCCAAGACTTGCAAGGCTGGGAGGGCACCACTTCAGCTCCCCATATCCTCCAAGTCCCCTGGAATTGCATGCAGCCATGGGTGTCGTATGGAGGACTCTCCCCTGGGTGAGGTGCTGCCCTCCCAGCCTTGCAGGACTTGGAGGACATGCTTCCTAGTCAAGCTCAGAATGGAGGGCATTTTGGAATTCCTCCTGGACAGAAGTCTGGAATGTAGGACAGGTCCTGGGAAAGATGAGGGGGGAAAATGGCAGATTTCCCAAAAAACTAGTGAGGAATGTACCAACCCTGTGCCACAGTAATCCCTCCCCTTCACTTTGATGTGATTCAGGTCCTTTGTTCCCACTTGCTGAACACGCTTGCTAATCGCTTCTTTTCAAAAGAACCACCAAAAAATTAGTGTCAGAAAAGAGAGGTTCTTTTTTGCATTTGCCTCGCTTCATCGTGACTGAAATCGAGCGCAGTCAGTTCAGAAATGGTTTCAAATGGGAACGACAGACATTTAACCCGATCAGCAATTTGTTTTAAATCAGGGGTAGGCAACCTTTTTGTGCCGGGGGGCTGGGTTGCTGTCCCTCAGACAATTGGGGGGGCCGAAGCACCCAAAATAAATAAATAAATAAATATTTTTTTAAAAAAATAAAAAATTAAAAAAATGCATGCACACTCTCTCAGCCCCAGAAAAGCCATGACAAATCCCCTGTGGAGATTTTGCCAAGAAAACCCCAAGAACAAGTAATAACAACAATAATCAATATCATCACAGCAGGCGGCGGCGGGTGGCGGCGACAGGATTGGCCTGGGGCCGGTCCAAAGGCCTCGGGGGACCGCATCCGGCATCCGGGCCTTAGGTTGCCTACCCCGTTTTAAATCATAGTGGGAATGAGGCCCTAGCCACCTTCAGTATGTAGGGAGAAGGGCACCATTTTGTCCTTTGCCTCGAGGTGCAAACTGTTTTGACCATCACTGAACAATATTGCTTCAGATTGAAAAGGCATTGTTAATGCTTCACTACATTCAAAGCCTCACACAAACCCAAAATCTGCCCATCAGGCAAAAGGTTGGACTAGAACCTGTTTTCAGCTGCATCTACACTGCAGAAATAACCCAGTGTGATACCACTTTAAGTGCTCAGTGCTATGGAATTCTGGGGAGTGTACTTTTGTGAGACATTTAGCCCTCTCTGACAGAGAACTCTGGAGCCACAACAAACCACAAGTCCCAGGGTTCCATAGTATTGATCCATGTCAGTTATAGTAGTATCAAACTGGATGATTTCTGCAATGTCGATGCAGCCTTCATTAATATTATTTTTCTATTTGCAAACAGCTTTAAAAGAAACACAGAAGCATTCACCAGCATTGTTCATCTCTAGTCTGACATAGTAGTCTATTTTACCACTCAAGCCTGTCTTGTGTGCGGATCACGCCATACTGGCCATCCAGCTTCCAGGCACTGCCCTCATAGGCACAAAAGGTCAGTGCTGCAGAGCAGTTCTTCCCTCGCGGTTCCTGCTTTCTGGATTCACTCACAGCCAATGCAGCTTTGAAAGGAGCTGGCAGTCTTGGCTTTCTCCTTCCACGGTTAGGTCACCCAATTAATCTGCTCTAGCTGCTGAGGTGGGTTGGGAGGCTGATAAACACATCCCATGCTTGACTTTTCTTTTTGCCCATTTCTGGTTTAATGAGTTCCTGGAACACAGTCGAAGTTCAGGAAGGGCCAGATTTATTTTGCATATGTGCAATATGGTATTAAGAAAATTCCAGCCACCAGCAGTTTGAACAAAACCTCATGTTGGCTGCATGCAGTGCTATACTTGTGTTTCAAGCACCTGTATTGACATTTTATTACTAAAATGGCGTATGTAGAAGGGCAGTCCTACAGCTGAAGCCGTGCTTTCTCTCACACATACATAGAAAGGGTTGCTGTGACTCCTACGATTCAGTGTTTTGTTGCTGCTGAATTGTTTTAACTATATGTCTAGCCAGTTGGCTTAATATTCCAAAGATCTGATCCTACAGATGGAGTTGGATGCCAGCTTTTTCTTTCACTGTCCATGCTGGGAGGGATGGGAACTTGTGAATAGTTTGCATGCATAAAGCTTTTATTTTATTTTTAAAAGAACAGGCTAGGGGTGCTGTACTATTTGAATTGCAGTGTTTTAAATTGCTTTCATCTTTTCAATTGCATTTATTTTAATGAGTGATGTGTTTTTAATACTGTAATTCTGTTTTAATTCTCATTTTTTGTATGTTTTAAACTGTATCATCCTTTTAAATTGTGAGCCACTTTGAGTCTGTTTTGGGGAGAAAGTGGGACAGAAGAAGAGAAAGGAGGAGGAGGAGGAGGAGGAGGAGGAGGAGGAGGAGGAGAGAAGATCATCTGCATGTAGGCCAAAACTATACCATTGATTCTTCAATACAATATTCTATCTAACTAATGTATAAATATATTATTGAACTTATGAAAGTGGAGTAAGCACTGAAAAACAAAGATGTGGCTATGGTCCAAAACACACTACAGAAATAATCCAGTTTGAGGCCACTTTCATTGCCCTGGCTCAGTAGTAGGGAATCCTGGAAATTGTATTTTATTGTGGCACCAGGGCTGTGTCAGAGAAGGCTAAATGTCTCACAAAAACTACAGTTCCCAGAATTCCCTAGCATTGAGCCAGGGCAGTTAAAGCAGTCTCAAACTGAATTATTGCTGCAACATGTTTTGGACCCATAGCACAAATATGATGCATAGCAACTCCAGCCAAGGAGGAAATGCTGATGAAAAGTTGCTGGAACTAAATAAAACTAAATAAATGGCAAAGCCAAGGGAGGACAGACAAAGAATGACCTTTTGTAAAATCCAGAAGCCTTTGCAAAATTCAGGGGGAGGAATAGCACTGGAGTTTATGCCCAAAGGCATAAAGGACAAGTTGGCTTGAGGTAGATAACAGAGGTGGGATGAGTGTATTAGACTGTCCAAAACCGTCTAGTGAAAACTGAGTATTCAGAACTGTGAAACTAAAGTTTGCATGATCTAACAACGAAATGTGTCAAATTTCATAAACAGATGTACAACAGTAATGGTGTAGAAACTATTCTAAGATATGGGAAACTACGATATAAAGAAACCATTCAGAACCCAAAAAGATGTCACAAGCTATCCTTTCTACCTGTGCAATTTGCATTATTCATCTTAGCACAGGGATTTCATAGTAACATTTAAAACATTTTTCAAAACCAGACATGAATTTCCAATCACTTTGGGGATTTTTGTTTTTGGCATTTTTGGAAATAAATTCAGCTCCCCTAGAGAGTTCCTGGGGCAATAAAACTGATCAGTGGAACCTAGCACTGTTGCCCACGCCAAGATAGAATACAAGTAGTGGTACTACAGAATTCGTTGAATTGCGATTACCATCAGCTGCAGGTAGTATACCTAAGAGTAGTTGCAGTCCAATACTGCACAAGTATACAACTATACCCTTTGGTATATAAGAACAAAAGAAAATATAAATTCTAAAAAATAATGTGTATCTATTCTCTAACTACAGAGCCAATGTGGCGTAGTGGTTTGAGTGTTGGACTGCAACTCTGGAGACCAGGGTTTGATTCCCCACTCAGCCATGAAACCCACTGGGGGAATCCTGGACAAGTCACATGCTCTCAGCCACAAGTGAAGGCAATGGCAACCACCTCTGCACATATCTTGCCAAGAAAACCCCATGCCTTAGGGTTGTCATAAGTTAGAAATGATTTGAAGGTACACAACACACATACTAACTACAGAATACACTGCTTTCTGACATGGCTATCATGCAGCAAAAATGCCAATAGCAGCTTTTTCAGGCAATAAAATCCACCCGCCCTCGGCTCTAATTTTTTCCCTCACATTCCAATAAAGTCATTTCTTCTATGACTGCATAACAAGAACTGTATACTTAGCTACTGCAAATCAACCAAAGTTCCAATTATTGTTGAAATACAAGTAATAAGATTAAGATATAAGAAAGATGCCGAAGGAATTTCCTGAGGACTCATAATTAATACGTCAAGTGGTCAGGCATGTGTTACTGACTCATTAGTTCTTACCAAAGGTCATTTTTCAACAATTTTAATTTAAATACAGCTTTGAAGTTATTTGCATAAGAAATGAAAATAATTAACAATTGCCCATTGTTAATTTCGTGGAACTTTCGCAGCAAGCAGCAGTTTTCGCTATTGAAGATGTCAGCTAAGGGTGTGAGAAAGCATTTTCAATTACTGCCAAAGAATAGTTGAAACCTTACTGTTTCTGGCCCCTTTCATAAAGTCATCTCCTATAATCAGTTGCACATTGTAAAATACTGCAGTGGTAGCTGCCGACTACTGTCTAGACCAGTAGTTCCCAAAACTTTGGTCCTCCAGATTTTTTTAGCCTTCAGTTCCCAGAATTCTTGACTGTTCGCTAAGTCAGCTAGGGCTTCTGGGAGCTGGTGTCCAAAACACCTGGAAGATCAGTTTGGGAATCACTGATCTAGATCCAAAGACTATAGGGCTTCTGGAAGAGGTCACAGCTTTTGATAGCACACATAAGGTCTTGGATACAAACTCCGGCAACCCAGCTAAAAGAATCAGGAAGCAAGTGCATACTACATTTGCAATAATCCAGAACAAACAAGAATAGATAATAGATAGAATAGACAATGGCCAAAGGAATCAGGATTTATAAAAGTGGCTCACAGTCAAGTCTACCCAGCAAAATTATTTTCATCTTGTTTTGTTTTCTAGTTGTTCACTTCATACTTCAGAATGTTCTAAATAAATATGTATGCAGCTAGGCAAAAAAAAAAAAAAATCTCAGACATATCAGTAATACAGAACTGAAGTCCATTTAATCTTGACCATGTACACTGAAAGGAAAGTACACACCAATGAGCACAAACAGCAAATTAGTATTATTCCAGCACACACACCAACTACAGTTATTTAACAATTAAAATACTGCACAATGAAATGGAGATGTACAAAGACTAAACAATGAATAATGAACAAAGCTTGGCATTTTGAGGCATACAGAGCTCACACGCATGCAAGACCACCTTCATTCACTTAAACTGCTTGAAAAAGATATCTTTTCTGAAAGGAGACAGCTGATTGCATAGCTCCAAAAGAGGGGCAATAAATTTCCTACTGATTGTTGTGGGCGCTGGATACCACCTCATTTGTTTCAACAATTGCAAATGTACTTGTTTACAGCTTTATACAGTTCAGCAGTATTTCATAATGAGACATTTCAAATTAATATTTGCTGCACAGTGACCACTTCAAAATTTACTTTGGGAAAGCTCTTAACAGAATATAAATATCTGTAGCATCTGGTAATGCCATTACCAAAAGCCTCAATCCCTTGGCAACAGTTGCATTACCACATGCATGGAAGCTATATTTTAACTGGACCATCATACAGTGATAGCTGCCATGAAGTAGGTCAACAAGTGGCAATTGTGTGGCTGAAAACACCCTGAGTGTTTCAAAAAGCTTGCTATTTGTAAAAAGTAGGACCCTAATCATCCCACCCAAAAGTAATCCCAATTCCTATTTCATGTGTTTATACACAAGTATTCCATCTGTCACAGACAGGCAACCATTAGTCATACGTAAGCTTGTGCAATTCGGTTGTGTCTTGAATACTCTTAAACATAAAAATATAAAATAGTTGTCACTTTGAATGCTCAAGCACGTCAACTGTATTTCTTTGTTTTCTTCTTCTATGGTTGCTTTTCAAATGCAAAAATCAAGTAAATACCTAAAGGAAAGGAAAGACAGACCATTAATAGCCTTCCCCACTTCAAACATTTTTACAAAATTACACTGTTGCTAGTTCTCACTTCTTTTCTTAAACACTCTGTCCCTCCATGCTTTCTTCTAATAGAGTTTGTAGCAACGCCCCACCTTTTAACACTAAGGCCTGCCCTCCCCAACCGTGGGCTTGTCATCTGTGGATTTAGGCATCCGTGGATGGCAAGCCCCATTGCCACTGATGGCAGCACATGCATGTGGCCAAGTGTGAACCACCATTGAAAACTGCCTGACTTGATGTCCCACATTGTTTTCATCTGTGGGGAGTCAGAATCCCTGCAGAAAAAAGGGCCCACTGCACTAGTCTTAGCTGCTTAACTGCTGTCTGAAATGGAATGTCAAGAAGGGGGCTGAAAGGAAAGATAAGGGTAAGTTTGATAGTTTTACAGACAAGGTGAGTTTGGTTCTGGGGATAATTGTGACTGGAGTATCTAAGAAAATCTCAGGACACATGCCTTGGGAGATCTCTTGAGAGTGAGAGTGGATTGGTCATTGCCTGATATTTTGTGACTTGTTGGCTGATCATTCTAAATCCATCACACTTAAGACTGCCACCTTTGCAGTAGCAGCTCAAAAGATTCACTGTACCTTCTTGAGGACAAGGATTGCAAAGGGGTCAGTTGTTGTAGCTATCATTATTACAGTTGGCTTGATATTTTATCCAGATATTTTATCCAATAGCCTTTTGATTTTGATTTTAACCTTTTTTTTTCATCCTGTGTCTAATGCAACTGTAATTTTGTCACCAATAATGACTTGTACTAGATACATTGTTTTGTCAGAATGCTTTGTAATGGACATTGTGCATTGTGAGACAAATATAATTATCTAGTGTGTATCGAAGAAAAGAAAAAAGTAGAGTTCAAGAAAAATCAGAAATCTGATCCAAAATGTAACACTGCTAAAAAGCAGTGACCCAGCACTGATGTTTGTTGTTACCAAGAAGGCATTTATTAAATACACTGATTTTTTGTTCCTTAAATTCTGAGTAATATGTTATGTAGGTGATTATCAGCCATCCATAAACAAGAACCCTTATAACCACATATGGTTCTCCAAGTATAGAGCTAAATTAAGAGCTCTAAGAGGTTTAGAAGAGGTTAAATTCTGAGTGAGAAGGATGAAAGCGGTAGCCTCACATTCCTAAAACAGAAATTCTGGAAGGCTCAATGCCAAATTTTTACATACATAACTGCACTAATGGGCATCTTATATTAATATAAAATGGACAAATAAATAAAGAGCAACAGGCAAATTCATTCCAAGTGCTAGGCCAGTGTTACATGCACAATGACCAACAGCTTGTGGTGAGCCACAGTGAACAGCCAAAGAAAGATGCAGGTCAATGGACCTCAGCATGTTAACAGAGCAGCCAAGTGCTCCGATAAATATTGTATGTGGCTTTTGAATGAAATGTAAATCCAGATGCATTCCCTGTGTCCTCAGTGATTTTACATGAAGCCACAATTATCTTCCACAAATTGCCTGAAAACAAGAAGTCTCCAATATTAGACTTACAAATATTATTATTAAGAAATCAGTTTATACAGACTGCTCTTTGTCAAGCAGCAAAATTAATATGATTACTTAAGAGTCTACACTAACTAAAGATTTAGTCATACTTTTAGTGAATCACACAGATTTTTCTCAGTCCTCTTGATACAAAAACACCCCCATCTTAAAAACACATAAGGCTGACATCTGAAGAAAATTGTTAAACTATTCCAGTAATGTTTAAATGTTGCTTATGGTACATACTTGTTGCTTCCCATTCAGATTTACTCAAGGTTCCCTTTAAAAAAGAAAAAGATATTCAATGATTACAAATAAAAACAGTGTTTCAATCATACTCATTTTAACCAAGATTCAGGGGAAAAACTTGTATAGTGACAAACAATGTAAAGGGCCAATGTGATACAGTGGTTTGACCACTGGACTATGACTCTGGAGACCAGTGTTTGAGTCCTAGCTCAGCCATGTAAACCCCCTGGGTGGCTTTGAGCAAGTCACACTCTCAGTCTCAAGAGCATGGCAATGGCAAACCACCTCTGAATAAACTTACCAAGAAAAGTCCATGATAGGTTCACCTATAAGGTCACCATAAGTTGGAAATAACTTTAAGGCACACAACAACAACACAAATGGTTTCTGCTTCCTGATTCAGTTTCAATCATTCGATTTCTTCTCTATGTGTTTTCACACTTCAGAAAGCCAAACTATGGTTCATTGCACTTCAATACTCTCTTTGACAGAGAAAGATTGTATAAACTTAATAGTTAGAGGAGGATCAATGAGAAGTCTTGAACAATGAAAAAGAGGTACAGTACTGGGTTTGTGAATGGGCTTTATTTCTTTTTACTGTATATACTTTCTTTTTACTGTATATACTCGGCTTCAGGACAGGCTTTGGGGTTGAGACTGCCATGGTTGCCTTGACCGACGATCTGCGTCTGAGCATCGACAGGGGTAGCGTGACCCTGTTGGTGCTCTTAGACCTCTCAGCGGCTTTTGATACAATAGACCACGGCATCCTCTTGGACCACCTGAGGGGGTTAGGTATCGGAGGCACTGCTCTGCAGTGGTTCCGGTCCTTCCTCTCGGGTCGGTCCCAGAGGGTGCTGCTCGGGGACTGTAGCTCCAGTAAGAGGGACTTCACTTGTGGGGTCCCTCAGGGAGCTATTTTGTCCCCGATGTTGTTCAACATCTATATGAAGCCGCTGGGTGAGATTATACGGAGTTATGGTGCTGGGTGTTATCAGTACGCTGATGACACCCAAATCTATTTCTCCATATCTCGTTCGTCGGTCTTGAATTCCAATGGCATCTCTTCTCTCAATGAATGTCTTGGGGCGGTAATGGGCTGGATGAGGAAAAACAGATTGAAGCTAAATCCAGACAAGACGGAGGTGCTCACGGTAGCGGCCCCGAAACCAGGAATTGGGTTGCAACCTCCAGTCCTGGATGGGGTCACGCTCTCCTCCAGTGACTGTGTTCGCAGCTTGGGGGTGCTCCTTGATTCGTCGCTCCTGATGATAAATCAGGTTAATGCGACGGTCAGGAGCGCCTGTTATCAGCTTCGGCTGATACGCCAGCTGCGCCCGTTTCTGGAAGTAAGGGATCTCGAAACTGTGGTGCACACGTTGGTAACCTCACGCCTCGACTTCTGCAACGCACTCTACATGGGGCTACCCTCGTCCCTGGTTCAGAAATTACAGCTGGTACAGAACATGGCAGCCAGATTTGTTTCAGGAACATCTCGGAGGGATCATATTACTCCGGTTTTGAAGTCCCTCCACTGGCTGCCTATCAGCTTCCGGGCCAGGTACAAGGTGTTGGTTATCACCTTTAAGGCCCTAAATGGCTTGGGTCCAAGCTATCTCAGGGACCGCCTGCTCCCGTACAATCCTCCCCACGCTCTTCGGTCCTCCGGGAGGAATTTGCTACAGCCTCAGAAATCGAGGCTTGTGGCTACCTCCCGGGGGGCGTTCTCTGTTATTGCGCCTACGCTCTGGAACGGCCTGCCGGACGAGATCCGTCTCTTAACATCTTTAGACAGCTTCAAAAAGGCTGTCAAGACGGATCTCTTCCAGCAGGCCTTTCCAGACTAGTCATATTAGATCGATCCTCCCAGCCTTAGATTAACAGCCGTCCATGAGACGATCCTCACGTGGCCCCATCAAGTGATGGGAGGATCGTCGAGCCAGGCTTTTGGAGTCACTGGGCTGGATGGTTAAATATTTTAAATTGAATTGTTGTTTATATTGTTCTAATTTAATCTTGTTTTAATGGGGGGAGGGGGGTTGTTCATATTGTATGTTTTATTGTGAACTGTATGTTTTAACTGTAAGCCGCCCGGATTGGATTACCAATGGGCGGGATACAAATAAACATCATCATCATTATTATTATTATTATTATTAGTCTAGAAATTTTAATCAAGAAATTAACCCAAAAAAACTAAATCGACTTATCCACGGGTCAATTTGAGTAACATACTTTGACGCTTATTAAAAAGGAACCATTCCCTGGTAAAAGGCAAGAGTATGATCTGTCCTGGAAGCACTGACCCCCCCACCCACCTTGTTCTCTCATCCATTCAGCCTTTAGGGTAGGGGTAGGCAACCTTTCCCCTTTAAGGGCCGAGGGATTTCAGCTCCCAGAATCCCAGGAGCTATTGGCCAACATGGGACTATTGGCCAACATGGCTGAGGCTTCTGGGAGCTGAAGTCCCTTGTCCCTTAAAGGGGAAAGGTTGCCTACCCCTGCTTTAGGGTAAGCACAAACACTTGTGCCTGCTAGAATTTTGTATGTTCTTTGGCATGTTTTCCTTTGCTTTGTCCTTAACATCCTTTGTTACTTGCCCCTAAATTTTAACCTCAAATATCCATGGGCCATATCCAAATACATAATTTTGGCCTCAAAACCTGCCCTCGATTTATACATGAGATCGACTTATAGTCGAGTATATATCGTATTTCCCATTTTTCTGTTTTTCTTGTATTTGAAAAAAGTTTAAAAATTAAAAAAAAATAACTGGACAAAGTCCAAATAGTATTTTTATATGAATGAATTTTAAACAGGCTTTTAGCACTATCTACTGTACTGAACATATGCTATTTTTTCTGTTCAGAGCATTAACAAATGTATAACTAAACTCAGCCCTCCATGCTTGCAGGCTTAACTTTCGCAGATTTGATTATTTGTGAGCTTGCCTGAGGATGGAGACCAAGTGACTCTGAGCCCAATCCTGGTCACTAGCCAGTCTGTGAGGCACCCATCCATCTATCACCCTCAGCTGTGCCATACACTGCCCACCTGCCCCCAGTCCCTCCTTCCTGGCAGCCAGCTCAGAGGCCAAAACAACACCCAGCAGAGATGGGGCACCAGTCCCCACACCTCTTGGCCTCCCTGCTGCTCTCCCTTCCAGGCTGGTTCTCTCTGCTGCATGTGCACCTCATCTATGGGAGAGAGGCAGGGAGATCCTGGGCTACAGGCTTCCCTCATGGGAAGCACAGTATCAGTGACAGCTCCCTGTCTCCCAGCCATATGTCTGGAGGGACCTAGAGATATTTGCAGTTTTTCCACTTTCACAGGGTTTAGTTCAAGAACTAAACAAGGGAACATGCTGCCCTGTCTTCTACCTTCAAGGTTCATAACTTTCAAAGTAACAGGATTAAAGAATTGATTGCTTGCATAGGCAAGTGACATATTGGAGCCTCACTGCAGCAGTTCTAATGATGCTCAGCCTCAAAGAGAGATCAATACAATTATTCTGATAGGGGAGTTGTTTCACAGTCTTGCACAAACTAAACAAAAAGAAAAAAAAACAGTCTCTGTAGAGTCCCGGCTTCACCCTTTGTGGCCAATGCAGCAAGATTTACTGTCACCCCTTGGCCCACAGTGGAGCAACAAATGAATATATGGACTACATTGCTTAGTGCTTGGTCACAAATAGGTTCTCAGAATACTATTGGTTCCACAAATGAAACCCACATGGACAAATTTTCTAATCAGTTTGAAATGGAAAAGGTCTATCTTTTGAATTTGGAAGGGGACAAATTGATCTGGTCACAAGAACAGGATGTTGTGATAACCAGAGTGAAATATATTGCTATGTTTGGAAGATCTGGCCTTAAGCTTCAGACCTCGAAATGTTATTTACTTACAAGAGGTAGCTTTACTTTTTCATCTTTCCTGAGAGTTTCTGCATGCTCATAGTCATCTTTTTTATCTGAGGTCAACCTGGAACTTTCATCTGCAGGATATTTCTGAGAAAGAGATTAAACAATTAATGCAATTAATGCCAAAAGATGACACTAAAATATATAAGAATGTATGAGCCACGCTGCATCTAACCAAAGATTTATCTTGTCCAACATTCTGTTCATCCAATGACAACTAGTTACCTAAAACCAGGGGTGGGCAAAATGCAGCCCACATGATGCATACAATGCCCTGAGGCCATTCTTGTGTCCCCTCATTTTTTTAAAAAAAGCAGGTTTTTTAATTCAAAATCAGTGGGAATTCTCCCACACACACAATGGGGGAGGGAGCTGGGGGCAATTTTGCCACATTTTGACACCCTCCCAGGCCACTTTAGGTCCGGTGAGTAAAAACATGACAAAAATGCCCACAGACCACCTAGACAGCATTCAAGGGCATCTGAAGGCAAAGCAGAATTTGATATTTTTACAGGAGTGTGGCACTCCAAGGCTCTTAGGGGGCCAATAAAGCACCTAAAAAACAAGAGCTGCCCACTCATGCCTTAAACCATAGCGTGCCAACAGGAAATAAAAGCAGGTGCCCCCCCTTTTGTACACCATAGGAACTAATTCACAGAGACACACTGTTTCCAATACAGCCATCCTGAATATTATCCATTGATGGCCCCAGCCTCCATGTATTTATCCAACCTGCGTTTCAGATTATCCAGTGTGGTAGTCATAACCATTTGATGACAATGAGTTCCACAATGAGTTTAACAATGAATTATGTGGAGTGTTTCACTTCATCTGTCTGCATCTGTCTGAATCTGTTGCTATACAGCTTCACTGGATGTTCTCAAATTCTAGTATTATGAAACACAGAGATGCGTCTTCCTATAACCTTCTCCTTTCTTAATCTGTGAGGCAGTTAGTAAACATTGATTAAGAATCAAGCTATTAATATTCATTGCAAATTTTTTCTTACATGAAGCATATTGAGCTTTCATATTTTTTTATTACTCTCCAAGAAAACACAACTGTTCCACTGACACATGAATCTTGTAGTGTATTTATTATTTTATTACAACTTGCATGAGAGAATTCAGGAAGGAATGCAATGTGCCCCAAGGCTGTTCCATTCAGGAAGTAACCACACTCAGATTCACTTAGCCTCTACCTTATCTGCCCCCAGACTATTCTTTTAGAATTTGTCTAGACATAGATGTAAACATTAGTTCCCAACACATTTTTCCCTGAGTACCTTTTATACTATTCATTCCAACACTCCATACTTATGCATATGTGTACAGCAGTGCATGACTATTATGCATTCATACATAATAGTTAAACAACCGAAGTAATAAGGCACTGATGTTATAACATTACAAAAGTCTTTAATGGATTCTAAGAAATTAACTTGTAATCAATTCTGCTGCTATCAAAAGAAACACACTTCAAAATGAGCATTAGGAAAAATGTGTAGTGTGAATGCAGTGTTTCATTCTGAACAGTGACTGGATACTGACAGAATGATCAAAGACTGGGAAAAATAAAGTAAAACAGAAAACAAAATTCTATTAAAATGCAAAATAACACAGGTAAGATAAATAGAAAAAATAATATTAAGTAAAGCATATGTATTTAAAAAGCAGCTCTATAGTTGATAAGGGCAACAAACGAGCATATCTGTACTTTTAAGTACTAACCTCCAAGGCCTGCATTTGTTGCAGAAGTAATTTATGTTCCTCATTCTTAATCTTTTCTTCATAAAACTCCCGAAAAGTCTTTCTGTAGACTAGCTTCATACCATATTTCTTTGCCATTCTGCAAATAATATTTTTAATTTAAAATACTAGTACAAAATCTGTAGTATTTGTCTAAAAGTATTATAGAAGGAATTGATAAAAACACCCGTAAACATGCCTTGCCTCTCTTATACTTATGAAACTAATTCCATCACCATAAGTAGACAAGTAACCTAAAGGAACATACACATATTATGCATATACAAATGCTATTCTGTGCCATAATGACACCTTATGGTCTGAAAGAAAATGGCAACAATTCTTCTATATGCACCTTATGCCACATCTGAACATAACCTCCTTCTCAAAACTTCCTAAGAAGATGTAACCTAGCCCACAAATAGATCAGTATTTTCCACACTAAGGGACAGCAATCACTAACCCCACTTTCCGGTTGCCTCAGTGCAGTAGCCCATCTTTATCTAAAGAAAAAGGTGAAAGAAAGAAGCTATGCATGGTAAATTGTGGAAAAGAAGCAGAAATAATGCACAATAGGTAATAATTTGTTAGAACCAAGGGGTGACTGATAAAGAATGGTGCAAGACCAAATAAGAATAGCTTTCCTTTTGCACCATTCTTTTTTAATCATCCCATAGAAGGCCTCCAATTAGAGCCTCTGAAATTGAAAGGCTTAGTCATGACACCTCTTCAGACTTGACGAGAGCTGCCTTATGGAACTCTGTACTACAGAGAAATAACTGTGGCAAAGAATTTAGTTATTTCCAAAGAGGAATTATATTATCAATATAAAGTTCTATCAGTAACTGCCAGCTGGTAATACTGAATTCTAGCTCAGTCTTCTGCCACCATGTGTTTGATTCTACCTATTGCTACCATATTGTGACTGGTTGCTTTTGAGTTGTCTCAAGGGGACATTGGAGTAAAACAGGAATAGTTAATGTATTGCCACTGAGATGTTACTGAATTCCAATTCCCATAATCCCTCACCACAGGCTACAATGGCTAGCACTGGTATGATTACCAATAAAATGAGAGGTTGGACATACCATGAATGGTTATTTTTAGATGCCAGAGCAATCCACAACATATGGGTTGATCTCCACAAGCTAGCAGCTCAAGGCTGGAGTCTAAACTTATTTTCAGTTAGGAACAAAGACTCCCCTCTCCTCTAATTTTATTATCCAGTCGCCCCTCTGTTTTCATGGACTTCAGATCCACATGCTTTGCTTATGTGTGAGGGACAATGGAGGGGCATACAATAGGGCACGCCCCCACGGTGCACATCCACCCGCCCCCGCACCTCCATTCAAGCCTATGGGGATTGAATATGCGCAGGTTTCCATTTTCACAGAAGGGTCCAGAACGGATCACCTGCTAAAATGGAGGGGCAACTGTATAGTCTTATATACCCTACAATTTTATTATAGAGAGTAGATATTTAAATAAAGAAGCTATTTAAATAGAGAATAGAGAAGATAGAAAAAGGGGTTTGTTTTGTCTTTTGTAGCCACATGGTGAGGGTGGACTGCTCTTCATCCAAGAAGGAGCAATCCATGACATACGGGATGTACTTAAGCCCTATAACCTTAATAAATTGGTCTGGCTGCTATTATCCTTTAGAACTGCCTGAAGAACTGTGCATCCAAAGGCAGCCTGTACAGACTTATGCCTTTCTATCTTATAATGCCTTATGAACACTGATGGTTCCTTCCAACCCATAGCTTCAGATACTTCTCTCAATGAAGATGTTATTTGAAAGACTGTTGATGCTGCCATTCATCTTGCAGAATGTGCCCAGGCATTCCTAGATCATGGTGTGTGCACATAATCAAAGCATAGATGGATACATGCTTTCAACCATCTGGAAATCATTAGCTTCATAGCATTGTCTACTGTCTTAGGATGAAAAGAAATAAACAGCAGTTCTACTCTTCTCACAGTTATGGTTTATATTTTTGCAATATGTGTGTTTTAATGAAGAAGAGTAAAGGAGTCTGGCACAACAGAGCAGCAGAACTAGAACACAGAGTACACTGGAAATTACAAAGGACGTTGATCATGAATATAAGAGAGGGATACAAGAAAATAAATAAGATTATTTAAATCATACTCCATATGAAAGTTAAAGGAAATTATAATAAATAAATAGACCATTCTCTGGGGGGACGGGACAGTGGGAGGGGAGAATATTAAAAATGTATATACTGTATAAGAGGATTTTGGAAGTTAGTTCCAAGTTTGTCAGTAAATGATTAACCTATGGAATGTGTCATGTGAAATGTAGAAACTGTTGTAAGTTGTATGGCAAATAAAAGTTATTTTTTTTAAAAAAAAAAAAGTATTACAAAGGATCACAATGCAAGGAATTAAGTCAGAAGAGACATACAACAGAAGGTCAGAACCTCTACATCTGTGTACATGAAGGACCAAACTACATATTATTCATACCATAGATTTAAAAAGCCAAAGCACCTGTAACAGCCATTTTTCCTAGTTAAAAGTGAACATCAGACATAAGAACTTACTCTATCAGCAGTGGAAAATATACTAGGAATTCTGGGACATTAACCACTCCTTCCAAGTGAAAATCATATTTGCAGCCAAACAGGTCATATTCTCCCTTCTTCTGAAACTTGACTGTGTATATTTCATTCCCAAATGAATCTGTCTGTGACGCTTCAAGGCGCTTTCTATAGTAACACAATTTTAAAAAAGAATTAGTTTTAGAAAGCCACAAAATAAAAGCTATTAGCATTCTTAGCCCTTTGGAGTGAAACTGAAGACCAACATGATATGAGGGTTTATCGTAAAGTAATAATTATCACCCGGAAGTTATTTAGGTATGTTGATGAAATTTTGACAGTGTCATTGTCACCAAGTGTCTTTTTCTCTTCCCAAAAATGAAAAATCAATTGCGGGGTCACCGATTTGACAACACAGACGGTGTCATTCATGAAATGGAAGAGTGGTTTAAGGCGCAATCTGCCGACTTCTACAATAATCGTACTCGGAGGGTTAGGAAACACTGGGAAAAATGTATAAATCTGGATGGTTACTATGTAGAGATAAGTTAACAACCACAAATCAAAACAAGCTTTCTGTCAAAAAAATTTTAAAGGTGATAATTAAAACTTTACAATACCTCCTTGTACACCCAATGTCAATGCCTAAAATTACTAAAGAAGACTTGGGGAAATAATGATGGGATCCTTGCAATAATAAATGTCTTAAATAATAAATCTCAATGTTTTATTCAGAGTATTTCGCCATAGCACTGTATTTTGAAATAAATCTTCAAAATGATAAAACAGTCTCATAGCTGTTTATAAGCCTTGCTTTTAAATGAACTGGTCCAGTTACTGATTTCCTGCAGATTTGTTCTGATCACATTTTAGTGCTACCACTGTGACAGTGCAGTACAAGAGATGGTGCCTAAATGTAAAAGCACCAATATCTTCTCTGGCATTGGTGTTGAAAGGTAAACTATCTCAACATTAAGGAAACAGTAGCACTACACTGATGCACTCAGTGGGAAGAGCTTTGCAAAATGGAAACAAAATCCTGGAACAGCACCTCAAATTGTCAGTTATTAATGAGAACATTGACTTCCAGTGCCTTCATAAGTAAGGGGACTGGAGACTTATTTGAACTCAAAGGTATGAAAATTTCAAAGGGCTGGTATACCTCCCCATTTTCGAACTCATATGTGACAAAAAATACAAGACAGACAGTGCAAGCAGGAAATATGATCAGCTATTTCCCACTGTTATCAGTACAACAGGAAAAGGTCTTCCAACTACTGTCTAAGAAGCCCATATTTGTAAGTATTATTCTTAACTCTATGCTGAGCTTCTACTCCCATTTCTCACCAAATTCTTCATCTGTCCACACTTACACAAGTTCATAGCTATCTGGAGTGGTGCCAATGAAATATCCTCCGGGGCAAAGTCGTTCACAAGCATTTCTGAGCATCATATCAGCTTGCTCATAGGTCTCAAATGAATAATGGTACACGAACTGACAGCTGCAGATATCAAAGTACATGTGTCGATCATTGTACTTTTTGGACAGAAGTTCCTGTGACAAATACAAGAAAATTAAAAATAATTTCCGTCACCAATGTATACTAGCCATGGAAACTGTAGTGAAAACTAGGGAAAGTTCTGATTTTCTTCATTCTCTTTTCAACCTATAACCTTTAAATTAAGATGTTACTTTTGCATACCTTTAATATCAATTGTTTTATTAGGAAGTAAATGCTAAGCATGCGCACACACACGTATATCTTCATGTAGCTGGCCCTTCATTTCCATGGATTTTTTTATCCACCGAATCGAGCACCCACAGCTTGAAAATATTTTTAAAATACATAAATCCCAAAAAGCAAACCTTGGTTTTGCCATTTTATATAAAGGACATCATTTTACTATATCACTAAATTTAATGGGACTTAAACATCCACAGATTTTGATATCCACGGGGGGTCATGGAACCAAACCCTAGCGGATATCAAGGGCCCACTGTACTAAAAAAGAACACAGACATTTTAGAGATAGTTTTCAGACAAATAATTGAAAGGTTAATCAGTGATTATACAGCACAGGAGTAGGGATTCTGATGCTTAGAGATACCCCTTGGTAGTTTTGCAGCCTCCAGGCTTCTCTGGACACCTTGGAGGCCACCAGGAGCAGTTGTGAATTTTAAATCAGTCTCCCAACTCCCCAAAAGCAAAAAAGAAAGTGAAAACTAGAAGTGACATCATGTCCAATTTCAATTTCAGTTGGAAACTGCGGTGCAGTTTTTGCAATGATGGAGGCATAAGCTGGCCCCTGAACAAGTTACATTGTTTATAATTTATATTTATATTGTATTTATATATTTATACTTGTTACAAGTGTAGCAAATATAGTTTCACTAACTTATTTTGACTTTTTGATGATGAGGAGCCCTGGTGGCACAGTGGTTAAATACCTGTACTGCAGCCACTCACTTATAGACCACAAGTTTGCGAGTTCAGTACTAGCCAGGGCTCAGGCTAGACTCAGGCCTGCATCCTTCCAAGGTCACTAAAATGAGTACCTAGCTGTTGGGGGCCAATGAGCTTACAGTTGTAAACCGCTTAGACATCCCATAGCGTGATATGAAGCGGTATATAAATGAAGCTGCTTTGCTTTGCTCACGCAACACTTTTAAATATTTCTTTCCCTCTTTTCCCATCTATAAGTCACAACTGCATGACACATGAAAACATGCAAACATTTTTACATTCAGTTTGTGCACTGAATTGAATTGAAACAAGTCACAGAGCAGTCTGTTTCATATTAATAGTTCCTTCCCCTGACAATACTGCAACAGCATTATACTGTATATAGTATATGTGATGAAGTACACAGTTACAGGCAACAATTTTAAGGTAAAGCTGCAATACCTGGTTTACTTCTACACACGATGCATTCCTTAAATCACATTTAAGTACATCTAAAATACACTAATGAAAAGTGCCAAGAAAATCACACATAACTTTGATGATAATTATAATTATAATACCAACATGGATTTACTATACCTTGGTGCTGTCAGCAGTTATAAATTCTGCACTGAAAATTCTCTCATTGTGACGTCCACGGTTTCTCAGATCTTGGTACCGCTGCTCACACTGTTGTATGGAAATACCAGCAATATCTATTTTAAAAAATGAATACCAAAAGCATCTTCAGAAAGGTGTGATCCAGGTGGAAGGAGCCATATGGAAGTCCACATAAACTAGAGGTTTACAGTGCAATCTTATACACATTCCTCAAGAGGACATCCCTCAAACAATATTATATATGTTTTATGTTCCAGGATGAGGCCTTGTAAAGTTTAGGGCTCAAATCCATGAATCCAGAAAAATCTCTTTTCCCCCAATGGAATTTGCTCTCAAGTTAAATTACTTTTTAATATTGCAAGACATTCCCAAATTCACCAAGCCATGCACTATTGCGTGAAAAATATATGTATACACAAAGAGAGAGGCTGCATGATTAGTTAACAGAAGTATTAAAGTGTGTTAGCAGGATTTCATCATCTATGTTCTTCAGCTGCACAAATTAAAAGCAAGCTTTATCCAAGGGGCCAGTAAAGAAAGTAAAGAATGGAGTGTTCCAAAACAAAGTTATATATGTTTTATGTTCCAGGATGAGGTCTTGTAAAGTTTAGGTATCAAATCCACGAATCCAAAACATTTCTCTTTTTCCCCTAAGGTCCTTGAAATAGATGGCACTTCAACAACAACAGTTTATTTATATCCCGCCCCTCTGCAGAACAATCGGGGCAGCTTACAACATTAAAATTTCCATACAGAACACAGCCTAAAAATCCCAAAACCCACCCACCCCTTAAAAATGCATTAAATAAAATATACATTAAAATAAGTTTAAAATAATTTCACCAAAACAAACAATAACAGACAATAGCAGCGACTACAGCAGAAAGTGGGAGAAGATGGGCTAACTCCTGAGGCCAGGAAATCTAGTCAGGAAAAGCCTGCCGGAAGAGATCCGTCTTAACAGCTTTTTAAAAGCTTCTTAAAGTTGTAATCTGACGGATCTCATCTGGCAGGCTGTTCCATAATCTGGGAGCGGTTGCCAAGAAGGCCCTCTGGGAGGTTGCAGACAGCCTCATTTTTATCAGCTGCAGCAAATTCCTCCCAGAGGACCAAAGTGCACGGGGTGGATTGTATAAGAGGAGGTGGTCCCGAAGATAGGTTGGACCCAAGCCATTTAGGGCTTTAAAGGTAATAACACCTTATACTGGGTCTGGAAACTCATAGGCAGCCAATGAAGAGACTTTAATACAGGTGTAATATGGTCTCTCCTTGATGCACCCGAGACCAATCTGGCTGCCATGTTCTGTATTAATTGAAGCTTCCGGACCAAGCACAAGGGTAGCCCCATGTAGAGTGCATTACAGAAATCAAGACGAAAGGTTACCAGCATGTGCACCAGTTTCAAGGTCCCTTACTTCCAGGAAAGGGCACAGCTGGCATATCAGCTGAAGCTAATAACAGGCGCTCCTGATTGTCACATTTACCTGATTAGTCATCTGGAGCAATGGATCTAAGAGCACCCCCAGACTGTGAACACAGTCCTTCACAGAGAGTGTGACCCTGTCCAGGACTGGAGGTTGTATCCCAATACCTGGTTTCAGGGACGCTACTTTGAGTACCTCTGTTTTACCTGGATTCAATCTCAATTTGTTTTTCCTCATCCAGTCCATTACTGCCTTAAGACAGTCATTGAGGGGGGAGAGACCATCTGAAGCCGAAGCTGAAGACTGAGACATGGAGAAATATATCTGGGTGTCATCAGCATACTGATAACACCCTGACCCATGTCTCCTAATGACCTCTCCCAGTGGTTTCACATATATGTTGAACAGCATCGGGGACAGGCCCGAGCAACACCCTCTGGAATCTGCCCGAGAGGAAGGAACGGAACCACTGCAACGCAGTGCCTCCGATTCCTAACCTTCTCAGGCAATCCAAGAGGATGTTATGATCAATTGTGTTGAAAGCCGCTGAGAGGTCTAGGAGCACCAGCAGGGTCACACTACCCCTGTCAATGCCCAGACAAAGGTCATCAGCCAAGGCAAGCATGGCAGTCTCACCTCCAAATCCTGTCCTAAAGCCAGTTTGAAACGGATCTAGATAATCAATTTCCTCGATTGTATCAGCATACTGATAACACCCTGAACGTGGGCCTGATGACCAACTGGGATAGGCCCATGTTTATCATGGATTCCATGAACTTGTAAGATGGTGTTGCCATTGCACCGCCGAGAGGTGGAAGGGTGGGCTTAACTGCCTCCGCCCAGGCCTCTTTTCAGCCCCACCACTGGTGTTGCCGCTGCGCTACCGGGAGAAGGAAGGGCGGGCTTAAATGCCTCCGCCCGGGCCTCGTACCGGCCCCACACTGGTGTTACTGCTGTGCCGCCAGGAGGTGGAAGGGCAGGCTTTAGTGCCTCCGCCCAGGCCTCTTCTCGGCCCCATGCTGGTATTACCGCTGCAACGCCAGGAGGTGGAAGGGCAGGCTTAAGTGCCTCTACCTGTGCCTCTTCTCGGCCCACGCTGGTGTCGCCGCTATGCTACCGGGAGAAGGGCGGGCGGGCTTAAGTGCCTCCACCCAGGCCTCTTCCCAGACCCGCACTGGTGTTTGGAACTTCAGTGCCAAACACTAACAAATAAACTGTGCTTTAGTGCTCTGAGTTAAAAATGTCTAGGCATTAGTTGCTCCAGCCTTGTCAGGATTGCAGTTGTAATGCTGATAAAAACTGTCCTGAAAATACCAGCAATCTCCACAGATTTTCTGGCTACCAAAAAGCAATAGGAATCTTGCTGATGGTTTTAATAAGTCATTCATAATGGTTAAGAATGGATAATTTTTCCATGATTGCTGTAGTTAAGAGATGATGAGTGGGAATTCAGCACAAATGGAATGAACTGTTAGTCAACTCATATTTTTTGCACTGAAGATTTCCTCTCAAAAATTCTCCTTTAACGTTTTAGGTAATGATATGGTAGAATATTCTCTTTGAATCAGCTTTTGCTTAGGTTCAGTATTACAGTTGTGTCTGATTTTTAAAGCTGAGATGTAGATAATATTTAAACATGACTGGAGTAACAGAGTCTCCAATCCAGGTAAGTGTGCATATCAGTGGGTTTAATGTGAAGATTAGTTACAACTCTGTGATTCTCAACCATGAGAAAGAAACTAAGCAAAGTTATGTGTGGGTGTTCTGTTGGGCTGGTAGATGTAAATTTGATTGTTGCATGAATATAGAGATACACAAACATTTTGTTCTCCTACAAACTTCTCGGCATGGAATTTTTACCTATGCCATCCCCATACCACAGATAACTAACTTGTAACCCCAAAGCATTTCCACCAAGCCATACAGAAATGTGCAAGCACAAAGACTTGTAGGCTGCTGATCAGGCAATGCTACACTGCTACTTTGCTCAATATCTTCAAACTATTTGACACATCTCTTCAGTCTTCTGTGCAAATGGAAAAAAAATTGCAGATACAAAAAAAAGTATAAATTCAAGAAACTGTGTGCACCTCCTATAAAATTTATTTACTTTCTTACCTATGCACACAAGCCTACTGATTCGGCCCTTTCTCCATTTAAGTAAGTCTCCACCTTTGCCACACCCCAGATCTAATACTGTAATGTTTTGCTTTCGCCGTCGTACTCTGTCAAGGAATTCACCTGGAAAAGAAACACAATTGTTAGGGCAGATAAATCATCAGTTTCCCTACAGTGCATCCTCCTAGTAATTTTTCTTTCTTTTAACAATCACACAAATACCGGTAATTTAAATACCAAAATATAATATCCCCTTTTAAAAGGCAAACTGGTTTGTTTGAGACCAATAGAAAAGATACTAACAATGCAATCCTATAATATGATCATTTTTCTAACACAGATGCCAAAACCTGGGAAAACTGCTTAAATCACTGAATCCTCTGGTTTGTGACTGTAATTAATGTTTTTAAAAAGATCTGTGTCTGGTCATCCCTTAAAGTAAATACTGATGAAATGTTATTGTTTAGTTCATTATCGATTATAATTCCATGATTTCAAAACCATAATGGCAGACAGAGATCCTGATGAACATGTGTGGTTCTTTGCATTAAGAATTATATAAGCAGTAGGAACTAGTATTGTGCTAAAAAGTGGTGTAGAAACTCAAAATATGAATGATTATAGTACTTATTTAAATTTAGAAATTAGGCTTTGAATTTTGGTTTCAAGGATCAAATCTGAGACTTACACCAATTTAGCCAATTCTAACAGTAATGTTACTTTCACCTTACTCCAAAGAAGTAAACATCTAAATATAGGAATACACCTTAACAGGCTTTTTAAAAAAAAAAGTCATACCAATGAGCACACTCTTTATCCAGTTGTTAAAGTTTCGAAGATGGAAAATGCGGCTCATACTGCGTTGCTCCAAACCAACCTCTTCAAGCTTATTATAGTGTGCTGCTACAGCTTCTGTATGCTGAATACAACATCAAATGAAAGATGAAGCACAAAATGTAAGTTTTCATATACATTCAGTTATTACTTTAAGCACACAGCATCTCTGGAACCAATGCCTCTGTGAAGGCCTAATAGGTCCTGGCCCATTATCACAGCCTCACACTCCATCTCCATACCCACATCTTTACTTCTCATTTTTTCAATCTGCCCAAAATATGAAATAAACTTCACACAAACTCAAAAGAGCAGTACTTCCATATTTCAAAAAGAATTCTCAATTTTGATACGGAAACATAAAATGTTACTTGGGCCCAAAACAGACGGGCAAAAAAGACGCTTTCCGCGTGATTTGGGGGCGTGACAATTAGACAATGCATGCCCCCAGACCACATAAAAGCCACACCAGAGCCACCTAAGGCAGCCCAAACCCAGCCTCAAAAGGAGCGGATTTTATCTGCTCCTTGCTGCAGCCAATTTAGGACCATGGCAGTGGTCGGCCTCAGGACCACAGCATCTGGTCACCACAGCCCCACAGCGATCAGGGAGGGAGTGGCCTCTGGCCACTCCTTTTGCCCTGTCTGTGCAAGGCCATAGTGACTATAGATTAAATCATCAGAAGTACTAGCATTGTTTAGGACTACAAGCAAGAGCACAAGGCTTACAGAACCCCTGTTTTGCTGATTTGCTTAACAAAATGAAATCTATTTAAATCACAGTCCCTAGTTTGCACATGACAAACCAGGAAAGTAGAAATGAATTCTAGCAAGCGAAAGGAAAACAGTGGAGTGAGTTGCCCTTCTGCTTTTGCATTTAACGCTAATTTATGGTTCAGGATTGTGTGATTTTTTTTCATGTGAGAATTACTAAAATTTGTAAATAACTCTATAAAGTGAATAGCTTAGTAAAAATAACATGACACTTTAAACCCACATGACAGCAAATTTCTCCTTTTTTGGTAGAGAAAACACATCATCATAACTGAATAAGAACTAGTCTTATGCTTAACAGAATATCTTGTTACATTTCAATGAGCAAGACTAAAATACTGTTGAAACACTTACTTTTTTCTTTTCAGAATCCGTTTCTAGTTTTCTTTTTACTCCTCTTCTGCTCTCAGAAGTACTGGAGTCTTCTTTTTCAGTTGTGTCACAATATTCTTTATTTGTTTTATTATCTTCTACACTACTGACAGGCTTTATCTCAGAATCCGGAAAAGTTGCTCTATCTGTTTCTTCAGCCAAGTCCTTTCCATCCTCTGGAAGCCCAGTACTAGTTACATGAACCTGAAAAAAGAATGGCAAGTTGGGACTGTAAACCCAAATTCCCTAGCTCCAATAAGAAACACATCAATTAAATATCTCTCAGCCAACCTATCATACTGAAGCTCAATGACATACTAAAATCTAGAGACACTCATTAAGTCACTAAGTTCTGAATGCGTATGTGCGACTGTTTCACCTGACAAGAGAGATCCCCAAAACAATTCTGTGAAAGAGCTGGACATTTCCATGGCAGAGGTTCCATATTGGACCAAGGGAATACAAAGGCAATTTTCACTGATCTTCCATATTGCTTTTGTGGCTTTCTCAGCTTTACAGAGAGGAAAGAGGCAGCAGAGGGAATGAGGAATTGTAAAGATAGTTTCCAGACCAACTCCTCCAGCACAAGCAAAATTCTAATAAGTTATACTTAAATCCAGGTCTCAGCAAATGAAAGACAAAAAACACAATATCATAATTTTAAAAAAGTCAAATTACAGCTAGTAACAATTTAAAAAAAAAAGCAAGCCAATGACCTATTGAAACAAAAGTTAATTAAGTATTTAAAATGGGAGGGGTAATTCAGACCTTAGGAAGGACAGAGTTCCACATCCTGGATTCTGTAACTGTGAAGGCCCCTTTCCTCACTCCCACTAAGTACTCTAAACAGTGTGCCATATAGTAACTTAAATGCTATCCCACAGTTGCTGACTGCTCAAATATTGGCAGTTAAATAATGTCCAACAAAGTTATGCTGTTGATGCTTAGCCATACCACAAAAGCATAGCACAGCATTAAGGGCCTTTGCAGACTGCCAGAAATAGTGCAAATTGAGTCCACTTTAACTACCCTGGCTCAGTGCTAGGGAATCATGGGAACTGTATTTTTTTCTGAGACATTGAGCCTTCTCTGTGAGAGAGCTCTGGTGCCACAATAAACTACAGTTCCCATGATTCCCTAGCACTGAGTCAGGGCAGTTAAAGTGGCCTCCATTTGCACTATTTCTGGCAGTCTGCAAAAGCCCTAAGAGATGCATAAACACACAGCTGTCTTATCTAGATGTGTGACAACCCACACAAAATCTCACATTTCAATAAGCAAGAATTCAAGGAAGTGATGAATGGAATAGTGTAAATCCAGTCAGAATTCAACTCCGCGTTTAGGATTTGTTTCTATGTATTATCATACAAGCATATCTAAAATACATACACATTTTTTGCCTACAGTGCTAAACTGCTTAAAACAGCAAAGTCCCAAAAATGCTGTTTGAAATACTCACCATTTTCTTTGCTGGAATCTCCTCAGTTTCATCAGTCCATTTTCTCTTTCTTGTTCTGTCACCAGTAGCATCCCCATCTCCTACTTGATCTTCCCCATATTTTTCATCTGAAGTTTTATCAGCATTTTCAAATATAGAGGAATCAGCCTTTGATTGTTTAGCACTTGCACTGTCAGCTTCTTCAACTTTCTTTCTTTTCCTCTTTTGACCTTCCAGTACTTCAGCCATGTTAACTAGAGAGTTTATTCTTAAATAAACTGTAAAGAGAAGTTATTTCATTTCTACTGTTATTTGTTATTAATAGGTAAGACCTCAGATCCAAATGTCACTGCCACTAGATATCACATTTATAACATCATATCGCTGGTGTTGACATTACAGTACTTCATACATAAATGAAGCTCAAATTATGTATTGAATAAATTCATACTTACTCATTTGATTAACTAGCCCTCTTCCCTAAAACAGACTGAAGACTGATTTTAAAAAAACAGTCTGAGAACATGAAATTAATCAACACCTACACAAACACCTACACAAACAAACTCATGTGTGTATGCATACTACTACAATAGTCTTAAAAAGTTCTCACACTTGTTCACCATTCAGCCAAAAGTGGCATTTGTACTGTGCTACAAGAACAACTCATATGGGAACAAATCTTTCACAGACATCATCCGAAACAGGCAGTACTATACTTTCCTTTGTCTAGCACCAGGTCTGATGGGAAGCTTATAATTAGTCTTTCTTCCAGGATACACCACTCTATCTCACTCCTATGACTTTTATCCCACCTACCAAAATCAATCACAAAGCATTCTGTGGCCACTAAGCCTACTCAGAGACCACTGGAGTACTTTGAAGGAGAAGTTGCCCCATTAGGCCTCACCCATCTCACCACTTCTGGAGAATGTCCAGAGGATGACCAAAATGGTGAAGGATCTAGAAACCATGTCTTATGAGGAGACTTAAAGAGCTGGGTATGTTTAGCCTGGAGAAGAGACACTTAAATGGTGATATGATAGCCCTATTTAAGTATTTGAAGGGATGTCATATTGAGGATGGAGCAAGTTTGTTTTCTCCTGCTCCAGAGAATAGGACACAGAACAATGGGTGCAAGCTACAGGAAAAGAGATTCCACCTCAGCATTAGGAGGAACTTCCTGACAGTGAGAGCTGTTCAACAGTAGAACACACTCCCTCGGAGTATGGTGGAGTCTCCTTCTTTGGAGGTCTTTAAACAGAGGCTGGATGGCCATCTGTTGGGGGTGCTTTGATTGTGTATTCCTCCATGGTAGAATGGGGCTGGACTGGATGGCCCTTAGGGTCTCTTCCAACTCTATGATTCTATGATTCTACTTCATTTTGCCTAACAATCCAGCAATTCCATGCCGGTTTACTCCTGATAATCATGCACCACATTCCAAGCAACTGAGATTTCAGGGTGACCTGGCCAAACAGGACCAGGCTCTATTTCTAATTTGATGATTCCCAACCATTGGATGGCACATCAGGATTGGCATATCAGCTGTTTGTAGTGGGGGGGGGGTTGGGGGGGAGCCATATCCAAAGTTAGAAAACTAGTGTTTAGAAATCAAAATAACCTATTTGGAACAAATATACTGCATCATGTTTTCACTTACAGTATCTCAAATTTCAAATAAAATTATTGGAAAAGTCCAACATCCAGAATCCACAAAACAGTGATACCGTGATTGGGCCAAGAAAGGTATCACTGAGCCTAAACAGACTGCCAGAAATAATCCAGCTTGATACCACTTTAACTGCCCTGGCTCAGTGCTAGAGAATCATGAGAACTGTAGTTTACTGTGGCACTAGAGCTCTCTCACAGAGAAGGCTCAATGTCTCAGAAAAAACTACAATTCCTATAATTCTCTAGCATTGAGCCTGGACAGTTAAAGTGATCTGAAGCTGGATTATTCCTGGCAGTCTGTTCAGGCCCACTGGTGGATTTTGATTATTATTGTAATTCGCTCCATGGCCAACACAGCTAATTGATTTAACTTACATCACACCTTTCTCCAGCTTTAGGCAGCCATTTCATTTATTTATTAACATAATTTATATTATGCTTTTCTCCCAAATTTAAGCAGTCAGTTCATTTATTGCTTGATTTAATTTATATCTATGGTGACCAGACACATCCTCCTTTTCCAAGACGTCCTCCATTTCAACCAGTCCTCTCTTTCATTTCATTTTTGGCTGCATCCACACTGCAGAAATAATCCAGTACCTGACACCACTTTCACTGCCATGGCTCAGTGTTTTGGAATTCTGGGTATTGTAGTTTTGTGAGACATTTAGCCTTCTGACAAGAGTTCTAGTGCCACAACAAACTACAAATCCTAGAATTCCACAGCATGGATCGATGGCAGTTAAAGTGGTCTCAAACTGGATTATCTCTGCAGTTCGGAATTAAGTGAATTTACATCATGCCTTTCTCCCAACTTTAAGCAGCCAGTGACTTTATTTATTAATTTAATTTATATCTAGGGTCGCCAGACACGCCCCCCTCTTTTCCAGCACATGTCCTCCATTTCCACCTCCTGCCCAGGAGGGATTCCAAAATGGCCTCCATTTTGAGTATGACAAAGAAACATGGATTTATATATAATATATGAGTGTTTTTAGCTTTTCTTTGGGCAGGTCCCAGCGGTGTCACTAGAGGGGTGCAGACCGCACCGGGCGACACCGTAAAGGAGGGAAGGTGACACCACTTCTCCTCTAACACCTACCTTTTGGCAGAAATGGACTCTGGCATTCATCTGCTTCCCTTTAAAATGCTTTCAGAGATGGTGGGAGTGGGGTGAAGCTCCGTGGGAAGAGAAAGGAGAGCCCCCCTCAAGTTTTTTAAAATTAAAATTTCAAAATGTTAATTTTTTAAAAAAAAATTAAAACTTTTACAATTTTCTTTAAAAACATCCCATTTTAACCAAATATCCACTACGTATACGTAAAATACTTACAGTTGTAAACCGCTTAGAGCCTGTACAGTGCAGTATGAAGCGGTATATAAACGAAGTTGCTATTGCTATTGCTAAATACATTTAGGTTGTGTAATTTGAAGGTATAATTTTAACTTTGCTGATTGTTTTACGTCACAAACTATGAGCATATGACGTTCAGTGGTGTAGATGGGAATTACGACTGACGAGCCACATTCGTCCCAGAAAAGCATGGCGAAGGAGTCTGTGAGGTGTGAAATGGGAGGAGGAGGAGGAGGAGGTCAATGAAGGAGGGGGGCGACATGAGTTAAAGCACTGGGTGACACCAACCCTAGGGATGCCACGGCCAGGTCCTCCATTTTCCCTGCATGCCCTACATTTTTGGGCAGTGCAGCCTCGTCCTCCTTGGCGGTTATGAGGACACTCTAGTCACCCTGCTTATATCACGCCTTTGTCCCAGAGGCAGCCAGTCCATCCTTAGTTGCCTTGCGCCCCTCACACGGAGAAGGCCCCAAAGAGCCCTGAAAGGAGCAACACTGAGGCAGCCATAACTCCTTCCCTTCCCTTCCCTCTTCCCTTCCCTTCCCTCAGAAGGCGAAGGAACGGCTCAGTAAAGGCCGCCGCGCTAGGCCCGATCGAAGGCAAGAAGGCCAACCGGCCTCCGCGGCCTCGCCGCCCGCATCGCTCCCTCTCCTTCCTCACCCTCCGCAGTTGAATTTTCCACCGTCCCGCTCGCCGGAAAAAGAGGCGCGACGATGGACAGTTTTGCATCCGGGTCAACGCCGCCCACTTCCTCCTCGTCGGAAAGGTCAAGAGGACTCAGCGGGCGTAGGAGCCCAGCGACACAAGAAAGGACTACAAGTCCCAGAGGCGTCCGGCGAAAGGAGCATGCGCAGTGCCGAAAGTGGGCGCGGCGGCGGCGGCGACGGCGAGAGGCAAAGGCGCTTGAGAAGGAAAAGGCGGGAGGCAGCGAGAGGAGGGCCTAGAGCGTCTCCTCCGACCCCGAGGAATGCGGCTCCTTCTTCTTCTTCTTCCTCTGAGAGGTAGGCGCCGTTTGTTCCCGGGGGGAGGGGCGGTTTTCCTTTTAAATCCAACCGTCACTCTTTGTTCTGAGTTTGGGTTCTCAGGGATCCTTTCCCCCAAAAAGTCTTTGCTAGGAGGAGGAGGAGGAGCCCCCCAGGATAAGGAAGCTGGGGTTCCTCAAGCGACATTAAAACCTGCGACTGGCGTTGGAACCCCAGACTCTGGTTGCACTGGTCTACACGGCAGAGCTAATGCAGTTTGATACCGCTTTAACTGCCCTGGCTCAGGGCTATAGCATTCCGGGGTTTGTCGTTTTGTGAGACACTTAGCCTTCTCTGTCAGAGAGCTCTGGTGCCACAACAAACTACAGTTCCCAGGATTCCCTAGCACTGAGCCAGGGGTGTTTAAGAGGTGTCAAACTGCGTTAATTCTGCTGCAGCAATAGCCCCCTGTTCATAGTTTGTTGTGGCACCAAGGCTCTCTGACAGAGAAAAGGCTTTTGCAGACTGCTAGAAATAGTGCAAATTGAGTCCACTTTAACTGCCCTGGCTCAGTGCTAGGGAATCATGGGAACTGTAGTTTTTTCTGAAATATTGAGCCTTCTCTGTGAGAGAGCTCTGGTGCCACAATGAACTACAGTTCCCATGATTCCTTAGCACTGAGTCAGGGCAGTTAAAGTGGACTCAATTTGCACTATTTCTGGCAGTCTGCAAAGGCCCAAAGATAGATATCTCACAAATTCAAAACTACAAATCCCAGGATATCATAGGGTGGAGCCTTGGCAGTTGAAACAGTGTCAAACTGCATTAATTCTGCAGTGTAGATGCAGCAACAGCCCCTTTTTCATAGTTTGTTGTGGCACCAGAGCTCTCCATGGATAGTGATGAGGAATACAATGAGTTGATTCTCACTTTAGGGTTCAGAGTTATGTATTTACAGTACTTTATGACCTTGTCCGATTTTTTCATGGCTGCCCTTCCCAATCCTAGTCTTCTTCTAATTTCTTGACTGCAGCCTCTGTTCTGGTTAATGTTTGATCCAGGGCATAAGAACCCTTTTGCTATTTCAGTTTTCTCATTATCTCAGATAAATTCTTGTAGATATTCCATGGTCCTTGGTATCTCTAACAATTGAACCTGCCGCTGGCATTTCGCTTGCTCCTAGGCAGCAATTTGAGGGTTACAAAAACCGTGGCCACTAAAAGGGTGTTGTAGAAGAGGAAACCTTTGATGGAACTCGGCTCACTTGGAGTCTTCTTTCCACAAAAAGCACTTTTAAGACTGGTTTTTATTTTCGCATGAGCCCACTTCTTTGGATGCAGTACTGAGTAGTATTAAGGCCTCAGGTATAAAGCATAGTTATATAGTTGTGGGTGTGGGGTAGAACGTCATAGGATCCAGAAAGATGCCAATCTTGACCTAAATATTCAAAGGGCTGCATAAGGTCTTTATAGTGTTCATTTAATGTTGGTGTGTGAAAATGATAAATCTACCTACCAAAAGTCAGCTCTTTTCTGGGCTGACCCTGGAAGCAGTAGATCCACAGCTCCCAGGGGCAGCCCAGAAAAGCGCCGCAGCTGTGGCTCAAAGGGTGCAACCCCGATCTTTGTCTTTGCCACCCTCAAAAGGAGTGGCTCAAAGGGCCGCTCCTTTCGGGGGCAGTAAAGAGCCAGCCTTTAAGCCACCGCCGTGGCTCTTTTGGCGCAGCGTGTATGCATGCTGCGTCAAGAGGGCGCCCTGAAGCCACACGATGCAGACGGGCGCACAGCATCAGGACGGAGTCAGGACAGAGTGGGGTTGCTCAGCACTGTGGGTCTCTCTCCCCCAGTACAGTACCGATAACCAACCAGCAACAGTAGACATCCCCTGAAAATAACTCATAGTGCATCTTCTTGAGGCAAACTGTCCCCTTTAAGGGCCGAGCTCCCAGAATCCCAGACTATTGGCCACCATCCTAGACTATTGGCCAACATGGCTGAGGCTTCTGGGAGCTGAAGTCCCTCGGCCCTTAAAGGGGACAGTTTGCCTACCCCTGTATAAGGCAGTGTCTTATTTTCGTGGAAACACAGTACCTTTCCCCCTTGCTGTGCTTTGCATACTGGTGATTTATTTCACCTGGCAACTCATACTTGTTTACTCTGTTGTGGCTAATTCAGGCAAAAAATTCTAGAGGATTATTTCAAAATGTTTGAAGTCATTTCTCTTATACTGGGGAAGACTGGAAGAGGCCAATGCCACATGAACCATCTATATTTGTCAGCCTGTGACTTTGCCAACTGATTCATCCCGTGGCTGACCTTGGCAGTGTAGAAGTTGAAATCTAAGCAACAAAACACATACATTCAGAGATGGCCTTCTCACAAAGGCTGCATCTGCACTGCAGAAATAATCCAGGTTGACACCATTTTAACTGCCATGCCTCAACGTTTTGGAATTGTGGCATTTTTAGTTTGTTGTGGCACCAGAGCTCTGTCAGAGAAGTCTAAATGTCTCACAAAACTACAATTTCCAGAATTCCATAGCACTGAGCCAGTTAAAGTGTCAGATACTGGATTATTTCTGCAGTGTGGATGCAGCCAAAGAATAAAAAATGAAACTCTTCTAGTTTTTTAGGTCTTTTGACTACTCTTATTTTACAAAAGCTGAGCTCTGGAAGCTATTTGAAGTCATAGAGTGAAATGCAGGAGTGAAGGAACTCTGACCATTAGGTCAAATTTAGCCTGTGAGTCCTTGTTCAGAGCATTTGTCCTTCAGAGAAGGGCAAGAAAAATGAACACAGCTAGCTGCATCAGGAGCTCTCTCCTCAAGAATTTTATGCACATTGGGATCACAGCTCCTGAAGGCTTCCTTACCATCCTTCCTTCATTAAGAACTTACCACATGCCTGCTTAAAGCGGCCATTAAAAGCCAAGCCACTTAGGGAAGTTATGTGTTAACTGCTGCCAAATTGACTTCAACTCATAGTGACCCTATGAATGAGAGACCTCCAAGTCAGCCTGTCCTCAACAGCTCTGCTCAAGTCTTGCAAACTTAGGGCTGTGGCTTCCATGATTTTGTCCACCTGTAATTGGGTCCTTCGAGACTAACTGAAAGAAATTGGCAGCATAAGCTTTCATAGACTTAAGCCTACTTCATCAGATGCATTTTTCCAAATTTGCCAATTTCTTTCTTTCACTTAGTTCCAAAACACACTGCAGTTTGAGACCACTTTAACTGTCCTGGCTCAGTGCTAGAGAATCCTAGGAATTGTAGTTTATTGTGGTACCAGAGCTCTCTAACAAAGACGATTAAATGTTTCACAAAACTACAGTTCCCAGAATACCCTAGCATTGAGCCAGGGCAGTTAAAGTGGTCTCAATCCGGGTTATTTCTGCAATTTTGGACCTTAGTCTCAAAGGTGCTACAAAATCTCTTTACATACTATGCAATATGCTTTCATTTCCCCCTTCATGTTATATAGGGTTTATTATATTGTTTACAGGGGTAAAAGCCATGGTAGTTTTAGCCTGGAGACAGGCAAGATGTGAATGTTTGCCAATTCATAATGGCATTCAATAGCATGATTTCTTTTATATACAATTTACGTGTTGAGTATTGTCAGTGAGGAAAATTGGTTAGGTGATGCTATGCTATGCTAGTTAGCTGGAACTTAATGGAAGACTGTTGGATCAGAAATTGTGTCTAATCTGGTCTATAAGTAATCCTAGGTCAATTGAGTGGCATCAGCATATGGTTACTGAATAATATGTTTTATTGATGTTTGCTTCAAAATGTTACTATCTAATTTTTGAAACATATTCTGGCATTTATATAGGTTTTGTTCTGTTGGGAAGCTGAAGACTCTTTACACTGGAAGAGTGGCTGATGTTGTTTGTGGCCTTCTCTGCTACTTCAAAAATACAATGACTTGATCACAAGACAGTCAAGCAGTGTAATCAAAGGTTCATTGCTGTGACAGTCTTCCAGTTCCAAGAGTGTTGTAAATAGGTAAGCAGTTCCTTTTTCTCTTTAATGAAAGAATTCTAAAATATGGCCTAAGTGCTGCTGCATACCATATTTTCCGGCGTATAAGACAACTGTAGAACTGGCTTCCCTGTCCTTCTCCCCTCGTCCTCCTCCTCTCCCTGGCTTCCTTCTCTTTCTCCCCTCGTCCTACTCCTCCCAGGGTTAAAAAAATCGTCTTATGCGCCGGAAAATACGGTAATAAACTTCAGTACACCTGCGTACTGGTCATTTGTAGAGGCTTAAAATAAAGTTTCACTTAGAAATGAAGTGCTCTTAAATTTACTGAAACCAGATAAAAGCTAGACAACATTAAAGTAGAGAAGATGGAGGGTTGTTTTTTGTTGTTGTTTTACTCTTCAGGTAGTTTCTTATGTTTTGTCTATGTTGATCATGGACAGAGCCTGTTTACTTCACTAACATTGCTCAAGCATAAGAAGCCTGTATTAATTCAACCTTGTAATGAGTAAGAGATAGAAAATCTTGATATCTCTGTCAATCATCTGTCTTGTTTATGGTTCGCTGTACTGATATTCTGTCAATACCCTCATAACATGACTGAGACTGGTGAGTTACTTGTCTAAGAAAAGAACTTATAACTTAAAAATGATAACATAGGATGTGGCTGGTTGTTTTATTTCATTAGTAATCATCTAGATCAAGGGTGAGCAACTGTGAAAGGGTAGGTGGCCACCTTAGCCCCCCACCAGGAGATCATGGAGGGCTGCACTTTCTCACTGCACCTATACCTACCAAAAATAAATAAATAATAATTTGTCCCCAGAAGGGAATTTCCACCATGTTTTTGAGACATTTTATGCCTAGAAGAAGCCTTTGTAAAGCAATGGAAAGTGAATGAAAGTCACTTCTTGTTTCAGACAAAGGTGTCTCTTGGGCCTTAATTGGCCCAAATGGGCCCAGAATATGCTTGGAAATTCCACCACTACCACCACCACAGAGTGCATTTCAGTACAAAATATTGTTTCTTGAAAAAGTTTACAAACATTTGGTAAACTTTTTGTTTGACACTTAGAGGTCCCAGGGTGCCTCCAGCCATGGTGGAAATGTCCACCACATCACCTAGAGGGTTTGCAAGGCCATTTTGGAGCAAAAGCAATGGCACCTGGAAATCCCGTCAGGATAATCTACAATGTTAGGCCGCCCTGGGGGCCACAAAAATAAACCTGGGTTAAATTCAGCCCATGGGCCATGCTTTGCCCATCCCTGTTTTAAATGTTTTGAGCATATATAACTTGAATTCCCTGTGGAACTTCCAGTTATAGTAAAACGCAAAGCTCATAGACAAATTTGAGTCCTACTTGACTTTTTCTAGACATTACTTTTAAGGAGGTCTAAGGACCCAATTGATACCTGATCACTAGTGGTATAATTCTGCATGCTTGCCACACCAGGTAAACTGGATATTTTTTTTAAAGGTAGGCAAAAAAGCTGCTGTCATTGGTGCTTCCATTTCCTTTACATTCTTTGTCTCTACTTCCTTTGCTTCCACGCAGGCTAGAAGAAATAGTATAGAAGGGTGAGTTCAGTGGCAACAATATTTTCTAGCTTAGCTGCTACTGAGTGGCAGGCTTGATAAAGTTGTCATCATCATTTCCCTCTCCATCCTACCCTGTAAACTTTTTCCAACAAAGTACCTAGATGTGTTTTCTTTGGCACTTGCGCATAAGGACTTTTAGCTCATTATTGTGAAAAGTGAATAAACCGATTTTATTATTTAGGCAGAGGTGAGCAACAGCCAGTAGTTAAGAGCCACATTGGCTTCCCCGTAGGACCTTATGAGGCCAAATCCACACCCTTTTCTTTGGAGGAAGGATTGGAGCCAAACTTGCCATATTTGCTACCTCCCAAACCATTTTTGGCTAAGGAGAGGCATTTTCAAATCAAGAGTTGCACTGCAAGTCAACTTCAGTTTGACTTCCTATATATGAAAAAGGCCTCTTGTAGGCCTAAAATGGCCCCAGGTGGGATACCCAAATTTGCCAGACAGGAAATCAACCAGAAGCCAAGTTCCAATTTTCTTCTTCTTCTTCTTCTTCTTCTTCTTCTTCTTCTTCTTCTTTTTCTTTTCTTTCTTTCTTTCTTTTTTTAAATGCTTATCTCAAGTCTAAAATGGCACAGAGAGTGCAAAAAGGTGATGAAATTGCTGCCTGGGACTTAAGGAAATATTTTTGAACCCCAAAATACTTGGACTCTACTGGGAGCCTCAAATAGCCTCATGGAATCTGTACTCTCCTGAGCCTTGATTTATGGCAACAAATCAGCCCGAAAAACCCACAAAAAAAATCTGTAGAAGGCACTTGAAATAAAATCACATAAATCTAGCACTTATACATAATTACAGTGGTGTGTCATGCTGTGAACAGAAAGAGTTTTACACTTAAGTTATTATTGTGTAGGGTAAAAGAATCAAAAGAAAGTTAAGGTAGTTTTCCCATGGTGAAAAATAATTGCTCTTTGGGCAGGAAAGGGGGATTTAAATGTACTGTACTCTTGTAAGTGTATTCTTGTAAATGTACTCAGTAAGAACACGTTCACCACAGTAGTTGTAGTGCTGGGAAAGTACTGTAGAGGGCAGCCCCTAACTTCAAATCAACCTAGACCACCCTGAAAATATTAGTACACCAGATTAGTTTAGTACATCATAAACCTTTAAGAAAGATCAGTATTAAGGAGCTAGTCTTTGACCGATAAAATGTAATTAATACTTTCCACGTTTTCATGTAAGAACATAAACAAGAGTCCCGGCACAGTGTCTTATGAAGTCCAAGGTGCTGTAGTGGAGGAAGTATTTATGAAAGTCCTGATGGCTAGAAGATCAGTGTGTGCTGGAATTTTCACTTCTTGAAGCTTTAAAACGTGTGTGTTTGTGTGTATCACACACGCACAGACATATATATATGCATGCATACAGTGGGCCATTAGTGTATGCTCGGTTTTGGTTCCATTACCCTCCCATAGATACCAGAATCCATGGATACTCAAGTCCCATTAAATAGAGTGGCACAGTAAAATGATGTTCCTTATATAAAATGGCAAAATCAAAGTTTGATTCTTGGAATTTATGTTTTTGTGGAATATTTTCAATCTGTGGATGCTTGAATTTGGATAAAGAATCCATGGATATGGAGGGCCAACAAACACACAGAGAGATACAGTTTTTTGAATGAAAAAAAATAATTGGAAGTGTGGCAACTATGTTCCTTGAAGTGAATGTGTTACTAGGTCACTTGCATGTTAATAAAATCTGCTAGCCAATCTAGACTGGAAGCCTGGATTCTGGGATGGAGGTTGATTTGGCCTTAGGCCAGGCTTGCCAATTAACAAATGACATGTGGTAGATTTAAATTGCTTTTAGACAACCAGATGCTTCCATTCTTCCTATCTCTTAAACCATTCTCATTTAATCTGAAAGATAGAGATAGCCAGGTGAGATTGCCATTGCTGCTTTGTTTCCTCAACTTTACAAGCCAGAAAGCATAGCTTGGGAGAGGAGTGTGAAGGTTCTTAAACTCTAGCTCTTCTCTGTATCCTTATGGAAGATGCATGACGTGGGACAGCATGGCATCGTGGTGAATAAATGAAGTGGTAGGATAACAGTACACTGCAACTTTATTTGCATTAGGCCTGTATCTCAGAATCTATTCATTTTCCCCACCCAAATGTCATTTTAAAATATTGTACTGCAGTTAGAACCCCTATAAAAACTAGATCATAACCTGCTTGTTTGCCCTGGTCTTGTTCTGCACTTTGGGCAATAGCAGGGTGAGAGGAGCAAAGGCTTGCCTGCTAATTTTGGGTGGTCTTGCAATTAAGATAGTGTAGCACTGCTTTCTCTTTTTTAAGTAAAGCTTTGGCACCTTTTGAACTGGCAGCAACATTTGTAAGAAAAGAAAAAAGCAAAGCTCCATGGTTTGTTAGCTACTCCCAATGGACGGACAGCAATCAGACAGTATACACTAGCACACTGCTCATTCCAATAAGCCAGAATTCCTGCAATTCCCTGTTCACTTTTCACAAGAATGAGCTAAAACACATTAAGCACAAGCCCCTCAAAAACATATCTAGGTACTTTATTTTGAAAAGTTTACAGGATAGATTGGAGGGGGAAATGATGGTAACAGCTTTGTCAAACCTGCCACTAACTAACAGCAAAGCTAGAAAATGCTGCTGCCACTGTCATGGGACTGCAGCTAGAGTGTTGTCTTTTTATCTAAACACACAGAATAGTTTTTTAAAAAAAATAAATGTAGAATGGACAGTTCTACCAACCTTATTTTGTAAAATGTATTTGTAGTTAAAATGGAAAAATACAAAAGGTTTGTCTGCTAAATAGTCTACTAAAGGAGTTAACACTGCATGTTACAAAATGAATCAGCCAGCCATCAGATGGTTTCTTAAAGCCACTTGCCTTCTCATCAACACCAAACACCTCTGTGCTTCCACTCATAGTCTTTCTTGTAATAACATACCTCTCCTTTTTATACTGTATTCTCTGTGAAGAAAGAAAAGGGCCTTTGTCTTCTGGAAGTTGGGCTTTTGGGGAAAGCACCAGCTTCTTGTAAAACGGGGAGAGCAAAAGTGTGGAACACATGCAGGACCCCATTGGTTTAAAATGGACTAAAATTTTTCTGGGGGGGGGGGAATTTCTACCTCATTTGGAGCCTGCCTGGACACACACAAACACACACACGAAATAGATGCCCCCCCAAACTTCATTTTGATCCTGGGGAAGTATCCAGGCAGGCTCCAAATGTGGAAATGCCCCCCCCATACTCCTAGCATTTAGCATTTACATTTCTATACGGGTTAATAGTGAACTTAATATTCTCTAAGTGGTTTACAGTCTGTAAGCCAATTGCCCCCACCAAGCTGGCTACTCATTTTACCAATTTATGAAAGGATGGAAGCCTGAGTTAACCTTGGAGCCCTGGGATCGAGCTCACAACCTTGTGGCTGCAGTACCAGCATTTAACCACTGTGCCACCAGGGCTCCTAGAGATAATTTTTGTGCATTTTTAACCCATGGGGCCCCACATGTGGCCCACACAAACACATATTGCCCCAGAGTGATCTTTTGAGGTCCAGGAAAGTTGAAAACCATGTCTCTTAAAAGGCAATTTGAGGCCATTAGTTTTGCAGGAGCAGGTGAAGTAGGGGATGTGGACCTTCAAGGTCTCTTGCTGGGCTATCGTGCCTTCAGTAGTTGGTCATGCCTGCTGTAAAACATTGGTGTGAAGAGAAAATCAATCTCTCCTTCTCTGTACAAGAAAAAAGGGGGCAGTGTTCCCTCACACTACTCCTCCCTATTTCAGTTTTGGTGGAATCAGTGGGAACGTATTGCTATTGATTTTTCCAAAATTCCACTTCTTTGTAGGAGATGTCCTCCATGGAAAATAGATAGAAGAGAAGTGGTTTTTGTCTTGTGACTGAACTTTTACAGCAAGTACCAATCAAGCATTGTTTTTCTATCTTGTAAAAGCTCACCAAGAAAGGGGGCGGGGGGGAACAGAAGGTTTTGTTTTCTTTCCCACTAGGCGAGTGTATGTAGGAGCCAGTAGTGGCACATGGTTCTGCTAAAACCAGATTGGCAGAACATCTCATTTATCTTCTCTTCTTCCCAGATTGATCTGTTGAGAAGACGGAATGAGTAATTTCTTTCTCTTCCTGTTGGGTTTTTGTAAGATGCAGCACCAGTGAGGTGTGCTGGTTTACACCTTCTATAGAACTTGGCTTAAATAGGTGGGTTTCTTACCTAAGGTCTCTGTGCATAGTAACATTGGGTTTGAGGATTTGGTTTGGTGTATATGCTGTGGATACTTGACCTTTGAGGAATTTAACTAATATAAATGACTCCGATTGCTTTTTAGCCAAAGATTTTACCAAAATGGTGACAATGAACAATCTACTTCACTGTGACTTCATCTAAATGTGTCTAATATTAGATTTCATCAGGTACAAAGCTGAGCCACATCAGTACTTCCACTGATGAAAGTCAAGCCATCTTACTCATGCATGCATTTCCACAAATATGGATTTATTAAGAATGTGGAAGTTGTTAGGATCAACTAATCACAGTTTCCTGAGCACAGATATGTAAAACATCTGTGGGGTAACCATATTGCGTATTTCCTGACTTCTCTATATTTAAGTATAATGCTTGGATTCATATTGCAGTTACTTCTCCTGCTTTACAAAGGTGGTTTTGAAAAGCTGTCTTTTTAATTTATATTTAGTATTATCTTATACTTATGGCATCTGGAACAATGCTTACTTGTTCTTAATTTAACCATTTACTTGTTTCCATTTCTTAGGGCCTGTATAAAGTGTCTTCAGTATGTTGCTACCCTCAACCAAAATGCAGAAATCACTTCAGCTGGCATACAGGACATCTTTGATATCCCATCCCACTTGTATGTTTCCGTGCTTAAAAGGACAACCTTCCTTACTTATTAAAAGACGGAAAATGCTTTCAGTGCCACTGCAGGTCCAGCGCCAATGCCTTCATGTGTCTGCTGCTGTTTGTGTTTCCAAGGAACGGGAATTTTTGGGCAAGGTGCCACCACAACCAGAAAGCCCTCATAATAAAGAACTAAAGAGAGAGACTCCTGCCACACCAACTGAAAACCTAGCCCAAGAAGCACCTGTAGAATCTAATTCTGTGGAACTTGATCCCTTACAAGATAAGTCAATTAGCCTTGTGCAGAGATTCAAAAGAACCTTTAAACAATATGGCAAAGTTCTAATTCCAGTCCATCTTCTGACTTCCAGCCTATGGTTTGGAGCCTTTTACTATGCAGCTTTAAAGTAAGTAGTGAATTCATAATGATTGTATTTATTAACTTCAGACAAATCTTAACAGAAGCACAGAAAATCACACAGCTGAAAGGAGCCTCATGGGCCATCAAGTACAACCCCCCTACTTAGTTGCAGGATTTCCAGCTAAAGCATCCCTAGCAGTTAGCTGTCCAGATTCTTTTTGAAGACATCCAAAGAAGGAGACTCTCATCACCTCTCTAGGCAATTGGTGCCATTGCCAAACTGCTCTTACTGTCAGAAAGTTCCTTCTAGTGTTCATCAAAATCTACTCTCTAACTTCAAGCCATTAGACATGGGCCTACCCTTTGGGGCAGCAGAGAACAGGCTTGCCCCCTCCTCTTTGTGACAGCCTTTGAGTTATTTAAAGAATGCAGTAATGTCACAGTCAGTCTTCACCAAGCCAAACAAGCCCGGCTCCTTCAACCTTTTCTCATATGTTTTGTTCTCCATATCTCTTACCATCCTCATTATCCTCTGAACCAGTTACAACTTGTCTATATCCTTAAAATGAGGCACCAAGAACTGAACACAGTATTCCAGATCAAGATCCTTTTGAATTCTATCCCTATCTTCCAATATCTAGCCAGCTCTCCCAGTTTTGTGTCATCTGAAAAATTGATAAGTACTCCCCACCCCCACCCCGGTCATCTAAGTAATTGATAAAAATATTGAAGAGCCATGGCTCTAGAACAGAACCCTGAGACACTCCACTTGAGACCTCCTTCCATTTTAAAGCACAGCCATTGATATACTCTTTGAACGTGGTCTTTCAAGCTCATTTTGGAGCCATCTGCCAGTGATCTCATCTTTTCCACATTTAATCAATTTGCTAATGAAAATATTATGGGGAACCTTATCAGATACTTTCCTCAAATCCAGATAAATAACATCCATAGCATTTCAACCATCTACTAAACTAGTGACTTGATAAAAAAAGTTTTACAGGATTTGTGATCTTGACAAACCTATGCTGGCTTCTATTGATCACTGCATTGTAATCAAGATACTTACAAACAGACTCCTGTATCTGATACTTTTTCTGGTATTGTGGTCAGGCTGACTGGTCTGTAGTTTCCTGGAATTTTATTTATTTATTTATTTATTTATTTATTGTCTTGTGCGTTTTGTCCTTTGGCACATCACCTTTTCTCAAGATTTCTCAAAAATGATGGCAAGTGGTTCAGAGAGTATATCAGCAAGTTCCTTCAGTACTCTGGGATGCAGTTCATCTGATCCTGCAGATTTGAACTCATTTAGGTTAGCTGGGGGATTATTCACTAACATCCTGTCAATCTTCATTTGCAATCCAGATCATTTGTCAAGGTCTCTCCTGCTGCATAGAACCACACAGTTCTCTTTTGGGGAGAAAATTGAAGCAAAATTGGTATTAAATAGTTCTTCCTTTCATTGTGATTTGTCAGTGTGTCACATCCTTACTGAACAGCAGCCTGACTGTTTCCTTGATCATTCTGTTTCCTCCAATGTATCTAAAAGCCCATTTTTTGTTGTTCCTTGCTTGCCTAGCCACTTTCACCTCCTTCTGAGATTTAGCTTTCCTTATACTATTCTTGCAAGCTTGGGCTGCACAACTATATTCCTTCCTGGTGATTGAACCTTCCTTCCTTCCATTCTTTATGCATAAACTTTTTTCTTTTCACTTTCTTGAGTTTGCTGTGCAGTTGCATTGGCTTTTTCAGATGTTTGACATTTTTCTTCTTCTGTGGGATTGTTTGTGTTTGTGGTTTTTGTAACTCCTTCTCTTCAAGAACTCCCACCCCTCTGCATTATGGTTCTTTATTTAGATAGTTAAGTATTTCAGCTTTTCAATACAAATTACCCACTACAATCACCAAACATAAAGTTCTGGTGATAGTGATCTATTCCAACTAGCAATCCAATGTTAGAAGGATTAGAAGTCTCTGCACTGCAGATGCACAACATAAAATGGTAATTTTAGAGATCTGAGAGATCTTTTGGTGACTTCATGATTAAAACCAAAACAGAATGGTTCCAAGAATAGTTCCTGAATGGAAGTACTGCAATAGGATTAGATTTTATGCAAAGTTGTATGCAAGAGAAGCAATGATATATTAGCAGCCATCTGTTCAGTATGCTTTTTTTAAAACAAGAAGAGGTGGCCAATATGTGAAAGAAGTCAATATAATCATGTTGGTATGAACATTTACGTGCTGTGTCATGATTTAACGTGTGTCTTTGGCTTCATTAACAGATTAGCTATTTATTGGGATGATTAATTCATGAATAAGCCCTACTGAACTCAGTGAGTCTTGTTTCCAGTAGACAGATTGTAGTATAGTCTTCCTTTCTTCTACCTTACTGATGGATGGAGCCTAAGTATTTCACTACTTCAGTTGCCCTCAGGGGAGAATCTAAAGTAAAGATGCCTTGCTCTGTCCAACACTCTTAAGGATATGTGTGTGCTGTATTTATTATGATGAACTGTTGAAGAAATCGTTGTTAGCTTCTTAGGGACAGGAATGAAAAACCTAGCTGAGCTTGACCCTTTATTTCTTTTTGTATGCTTCAGATTTAGTCAGTAAGTTCTGTCACAGTTTACAGCAATTACTATTACGCTCTATTGTTGTGGGGTTTTTAAAAAAAAATTGTGGATTGAGCAATTGAAAAAATTCTGTACCTTAATATTTTTATTACTTTTTTTTTCAAATATAGCATTAAGATGTAAGACCTCTGCTTTGCACAATGGTCAAAATATGAAGTATTGTAAACAATAAGAAAATGAAAATGAGACACCAAAGTATAAGAATGCAAGAATATAAGAGACTGTCCTGCTTATATTCAAACGGTGGCTGAAATCCTGATGGCGTCCTAGCCATGCATGAATTTCCTCTAAATCCCCCTTAAGCAGAAGTGGAATAGCCATATAACAGTTCAACATTGTGAAACAGAGTTGTGAATGACAATGTGGGTTGAAATGTGCATTCCCTTGTGCCTTTGGTTGCACACTTGTTGTCTTGGTTCTCTGTGCAGTCTTGCCATTTAAGACATTTAATGTGTAACTCCACACAGGCTACACAACCATGATGTAAAGTCTTGGACATTGTCTGCATAAAGGAGTCCTTCCCTAAAGCAGAGCAAGTTCTAGATGTCTCAGTGAGTGAAGATTCTCCTTTGACAAGAGAGGAAATTTGAGTTTCATTCGTTTGCAGCGTAATTCTTTTTAAAGATATTTGCCTTTACAGTACTGCTGTTGTTTTAATTTCTAACTTAGTTACAAGCTTCTTTATTTCAAAAGATGAAGTTCCCTTTTCATGCTGTATGTACCTAGACATGCAGTTATCATAGATGGAATGCATAGCTGCACCATTTATTTTGTCAGATTTATATCCCTCCTTTTTTTTTCATGGCTGGGATGCAGAGTGGCTTCCATTATAATTGAAAAACCAGATAGCAGTGAAAACACAATTAAGCATGGTAGAATACAATGCAAGCAGTTTAAAACTCCTTAATAACAATAAATATTAAAATATTGAACATCCAACAGTTTGGCAGGCTGCCCAATGCTAAAGACCTGCCTTCCAGTGGAGGAACAGGGAGCATTCCTCAAATGGGTGTTTCCTTAATCTGGAAGTGGTTATTGAGAAGGCTTCAACATTTCACATATACATGTAATACATTAGGAACTAGTTGTTAGCACTGAAGAAGATAGTATAATAAGCAATTTTCATGATACGTTTTTCTTCATGTTCAGATAACACAATCTGAGTTATTGTGAATATTTCCATTTCCATTTAAATCAAAAGATTTCAGTCTACGTATAAATGAATGTAGACTGTTTTACCTCATTTACCCATCATTGAAAAGTCAATGATTTATAGTAAGAGCTTTTTATTTATTTTACAGTTGATTTGTGTATTTCTTTTACGCTAGTGCTTTAGAATCACTAAACATTTTTAAAGCTTTTGTGCAGCACCAGCTCATTGAAATGGTACTGCTACAAACCAAGTTCTCAAAGCAATATACTGAATACCTTTATATGCTTTAAAAGTTAAATCTTGTTGATAATCTAAGTGATGTTAGGATTTTCCATTACCGATTTAGTTATTATTAAGTTGCAATATTTTTTAATTTCTGTCTAAGTCATTTCTAGTTCAATCTGTCAGCGGCCAAATATGTTTTTCGTGATTGTGCATTGAGAATAAACTAGCAAATGTTTACTCAGTCAGAAATACAGCGGATGAATATTTATTTGTATCCAACTAAAGCAAAATATTAAACAGCTTGGTACTTTATTAGTGTGAGGAAGGATAAAATTAGAATGACATTTGGAGCCATAGCTCTTAGAAAGGGCACTTAATGCCAGCTGGTTAGAGTAACTAAAACAAACACTTCATTATAGTACCTTCTGATGTCAAAGGTTCATGCTTCCAGCAGCAAACTTATGATTGTCCCATGTATTCTGTTGTTCTAGCTATAACCCAGAATCCAAAAATAATATTTTATTCAGTAGTGGCAAACATCAAACTCTTGGTTTGGACAGATTGAATAAATGACACAACAAACTGATTCTTCTGAGAGTCATCACTCTGCAAAGTTAACAGCAATGTGTTTCTGTCCTAACAGTTTATGGCTATACCAAGGCAGATTTCAGTATCATGCCTTTGCTTCATCTATGTGCAAAAAAACTAGATATTTGGGAGAGGTGATGTACCTGTACAATTTTGCCATCCAACAATGAATCTGGATTTCTATTAGAGAAAAACATTCCATCTACTAAGCTTTTATATTAGGCAATAAGGAATGAGTCACCAGACACAAGCACATCCACTATGCAGATGTCTATGTTCATTTCTGTTGGGTTTACTTTGAGATAAATGTATGGGATAATATGGCATATGTTGATTGGATTTTTCAACTTCAAGTCACAATAGTGAGGAAATTTCCAAATTTTCTTTACTTCATTCGTTTTAGAATGAAATACAAGTTAGTCTGAACTGTGATAATATTATAAAGCTCTAAAAAGTAAAGGAATGAAATACTGTAGTTGATTGAAGGTTAAGTCATAAAGTAAGGTTTGTTTGTGGTATTGTCTGAGTGGGTGAAAGGAGGAATCCACATAACTTGGGTTTCTCCATCACTGTCCAGAAGCAGGAAGGAAGAACAACTGAACTATTGTGATAAACAAAAACAAACCTTACTGACTCTGTTGACTCCTTCCCTCCAGCCATCCTAGGTACCAGTTCTTGCCTCCAGCCAGAACAGAGCTCTTTCTTGTCTATTTTTTTCCTCTGGTTACCTTTCCATCTTCCTAGTTCCTATTTTTACCTCGTTCTTATTTTTCCCCAGGATACCCTTCCATCAGCCTAGCATTAAGCCTAGTATTAGGTGCTTAATTCTTCTTTCTTTACTCTTCCTAGCATCCTTAATATGCTTTTTTAAAAAACTATTCACCCCACTTGCAGCTACCATTCTTTCTTCTCTTTCTTTTCCCTTCCCTCTATATCTGCTATGGTTCCACTAGGAGAGAGGAGTGAAGCTATAAAAAAAAGAAGATGAAGCCCATTCATAGCTGAACTTCAGATAGCACATTGGGAGATCAGGCTGAATTAGACCCGATCCCCTGACTAGAATATGATATTGGGGCTGTTCCGGCCAAGGGCACAGCTTCCCCATCGCTTTAGCAGGTATTGGTAGAGGCTGTGCCCTGATTCTAGCTCCCATGTAATCATGTCGCAGCTGCTTTTCTTCACATCTACAGTAGAAGCTATGACACACTTTGAATGTGTGCAGAGCATTAAACATTTACATTCATAGAATTAAGCCCTCTCATCACTGTGATTGTATCCTTTAATGCAACCTCATTGGGATATAAGTTGTCTCGGTCCACAATAGCCACATGGATCAAAGCATGCATCCTAATGCTATATAATGTCACCAGAATACCTCACCCGTCTAACAACACAGCACACTCAATCAAAGCAGCCCCCACATAGTCAATGATCATGGGCATATGTAGGGCAGCCACCTGGAATATCTCTTCTTTCATTTGCCATTACAAGAATAACAAGGTCAGATCAGTGGGTACCATATTTGGAAGAAGGGTGCTGCAGCAGATGGTTAATGATTAGAACACAGTCACTTCCCTCCCTCAAGCAAGTAAGGGGCTTAAGTATGTTCCACAGTGTGTGGATTCATCCTTTCACCAACCCAAAGAATGCTGTATTGGGTACTTACCATGAAGGAGCATTCTGGGTTGTTGGGAGGAGGAATCCACCGTCTCCTATCATGACTGCTCATCTCCCTTTTCATCTGGAGTATTAACACTTTCTGTGTTAATTGCTCTGTGTGCTCTGCGTTCAAGTTTCACTAGTAAGAGAACTGGTCTCTAGGATGGCTAGAGGAGAGGAGTCAGCAAAGTCTGTTGGCTTTCATTTGTCACAAGACTTCAGTTGTTCTTCCTGCCTGTCTCTAGGGGGTGATGGAGAAGCCCAAGTTGTGTTCTGCCTCTCAACAACTCAGAATGCACCTTCATGGTAAGCATCAAGTGTTAGAATCTATTTATTTATTGAAAATATATATTACATCTCAGCCCAACAGCTTCAAACATGATATCTTGGTAGGCAGATAAATTATTCAGATCAAAACAAGTTTTAACAATGAATTTTAGAAAGCCAAATGTTATTTGAAAACAGATTCAATTCTAATTAGGGACTTAAAACAAATTTTTCATAATCCATAGTAACAGTCTTGTAACCCATTTGGATATGCAAGATGACAATGCAAGTCAGTCCTTTGGCCCTGCACATAGCTTAGTACTAACAACAGCTCCCAGTGTCTGAAATAATGGAGCCTCAATAGATGCTCTGTGATCTTTTGATTAGATCCCTTCTGTATGCAAAGCACATAGGCTATCATTGACCTGTTGCTCTTGCATGCAGGTATAAGCCCATCCTGATCTTTATTGGAAACAGCTCTGAGCTTCTGCTATGTTGCAATAAATTACTAAAACTCGCAACTTGAAACCTGAACTTTTTCCTGAATAATATAATTTGACAGTCTTCCCCCTATTATCCATTGGAATTTGAATATTTACTTGGTTGAAGAAAAAGCATGATGGGTTGAACAGTGTATAAGTCATTGATGTTTGGTAATCACATCAAACGAATGTTCATAAGGATGTTGGCAATTTTTTCATTTTTATCTGTCTGTCTTTCACAGAGGAATAAATGTCGTTCCCTTCCTCGAATTCATAGGGTTACCTGAAAGCGTTGTAAATATCCTAAAGCATTCTCAGAGTGGAAATGCATTAACAGCATATGCAATGTACAAGGTAAGCAGTTCCATAGATTTAATATTAGAAGAAATTTTCAGGATACACAATAATGAATTAATTGCTGCCTTCACATTATCCCTACAGTCCCTTGTCATGACTGCACCCTAGAATTCACTGCTGTAGGTAAGTGAAGGTAAACATATTTAAATTAGAAACTGCCACAGGTTCAGAGTGAGTAACAGTGCTCACTGTCTTTATAGTTCGCTCTCTTTAACCTAGCCTAAACAAAAAAACATAATAGATTCACCTTAGGGTCACTGTAAGTCAGAAATGACCTGAAGATACACACCAACAAACAACAGCCCAGAGTAATAGATAACTTTTGAGTATTTCTGACAAGACTCTTTATAAAACCATTTACTGTAGCTGAAAATAGCTGTTAAACTTTTCTACATTCCATTGTTAATCCAATTTATTCCTGTTTACCTGACATGCACTAAATTCTGGATCTTCAGCTTTCTCAGAAACTAGTTGTTACACAACATAGTGAAGGTTCTGCAGTGTTTAAGTTCTGGATGGAGATGAGTGAGCAACTATTACCATTATCTCCATGTCATGGAACACTAATACTGTTGGCTTGCCATGAATTCTTTTTTCCCTTTTTTTAAAAAAATATATATAATTGGGTGCAAACAGACATGTTTGTGAACCTATGAGACATTAGTTTAAGCCATGATTTTCACTGAGCTTCTGGAAGGTGCAGTTTCTATATCTTAGTGTGGAATGGAAATAAAGTTATTCCTCCATGAGTTTGTTCTGGAAATGGAGAAAGATGAAAAGTACTTAGAATATTGAATGAGGCAGATACCTGTAATGAACAATAATATTTAGGTAGTTATTCTCCTACTCTCATATTTGAACATCTTATATTCTGCTCTTGTCTATTCAAAGTCTCCTGTGTGGTCTCAGTTGCTAGGGAAACACCTATTGATGACATTTTTCTTCCCTCCCTATTAGAAGCCTTAGTTCTGTTGCATAAATATGATCAAGTCCAATAAGACCCAGACATTAAAATCCAATTAGTTCTTTTAAAACTGGAGATTCTTGCCCACCCTCACCCCATAAAAATGATTATCTCCCATTCAGGAATTGCCAGCTTTTTTGGTACAGAATAACTGCACTGGAAATCTTTTTCCCCGTCTTAAAAGGAATGTTTTTATCCTTTAGTTTTAAATTTATTTTTAAAACTTCTTTAAAGATTGTAGCCTTGTTTATACTGCATGGATACTGAAATATTTTCATTGCTTTCCTGTTGCAATAGAATCTGCTGGTTTGATTATTTTTTTAAAAAAAAATTGACCTTTCTTTCGAATGCCTTACTCTTTCTATTATTCCACGTTTAGACTTCTGTAATGCGCTCTACATGGGGCTACCCTTGTGCTTGGTTCGGAAACTACAGTTGGTTCAAAATATGGCAGCCAGGCTTTTATCTGGAACATCTAGGAGGGATCACATCACTCCGGTCTTGAGGTCCCTCCACTGGCTGCCTGTTCGTTTCCGGGCCCAGTACAAGGTGTTGGTTATCACCTTTAAAGCCCTAAATGGCTTGGGTCCAAGCTATCTCGGGGACCGCCTCCTCCCATACAATCCTCCCGGCGCTCTCCAGTCCTCTGGGAGGAATTTGCTGCAGCCCCAAAAATCTAGACTTGCGGCTACCTCCCAGAGGGCCTTTTCTGTTGTAGCCCCCAGGCTCTGGAATGGCCTGCCGGATGAGATCCGTCAATTAACATCTTTGGAGTGCTTTAAAAAGGCAGTCAAGACGGATCTCTTCCGTCAGGCCTTTCCAGATTAAATTTAAATTTAGATCAGTTCACCCGGCCTCGAGACTTGGAGACTCTATAATCTCTCTTATGAATATCTAGTAACTCCCTTAGCAGGGGTGTTGTATTGTATTGTCGTATAGTATTCTTTGCTTGTATGTATTGTTTTATGTTTAATATTTTATATTATTGCTTGATTTTACTGTTTAAATTGTATCGGATTTAATAACTTTTTAAGGGGGGTGGAGGGAATTATATGGTTTTAGATGGTATGTATTTTACTATTGCTTATTCTTGTTCACCGCCCGGATTGGTCCGCCACAGGGTGGTATATAAATAAAAATTATTATTATTATTATTATTATTATTATTATGAAGATCTGTGGCCAAGTGCAAAGGCATTAAGAAAAGTGAGGGATTGTTCTGATGTAAGAGGCAAAGAGCATTTATAAGTAGATACAAACTGCCAAACCATCAGCCTTCATTATACTTATCATTTATAAGTAGATACAAACTGCCAAACCATCAGGAATTAGTATATGTCCTCCCACAATTTTCCTGATGATATGTCATTATGTGGAACTCAAAACTGGGAACAAAGATTTGGGTGGGAGGATAGAGTGAGTGAGCACACAGGGTACAAGATTAGAAAGGACAATCAAAAGCACATAAAGGGTCTTATTTAGTCCTTTTAAAGATAAATTAGTCTTCCTGCTTTGAAAATCTGTTTTTCAAAAGTTGTCATGCTCCAAAAACAACTCTTCTAGATGAAATTTGCATTGCCTCACCACCATTCAGTATAACTAACATTTAATGGTTAGCAAAGGGATTTTGTAAAACCTTTGAAACTAAGGGCCTTGGCAGACGACTAATAGAGTCGTCTTGGAGGCTTGGAAGAGGAGGGGCAGCCGCACGAGTGGCACCCCTTCCTCTCCCTGAGGTCGCCCTCGGAGTCGCCGGCCCTCCGCATGGCCGGCGCTCCGGGGATGACCTCACGCCGCGGCGACCGGACGCGCCGCGGCGGAAAAGACAGCGAAAGTGCGCCCGCTGCTTTTAGGGCGCACTTTCGCTGTCTTGAGGAAGGAGCGCTGATTTAGCGCTCCTTCCAGGGACGCCGCCGGTGCGCCGAGGTGCGGAGGCTGCGGCCCCGTGGCGCGCCGGCCTAGGGCGTCCTGGACGCCCTCGTCTGCTTCCCCCCTAACTGAAAAAGCGAAGTTGGTAGGCTTAAGTCTGTGATAGCTCATGCTATCAACTTCTCTCTTTCATTTAGTCCCAAAGATGCTACAAGACCCCTTTACCTACTGATATTCCAGACTAACACAGCTGTGTCTTTGAATTCAGTGGTTAGATATTATTTTGTTTGCACAGCTCTGCTGCTGCATAAGTTTTAAGGAAAGGACAGTTCTTAAGATACAACTTTGGATGTATCTCACAATGTTTTGTGAGCCAGCCTTCCAAACATTTTTACTCTCTCCTCCCGTTTGTAGTGCTTCTCAGCACCCAAATTTTTTCCAAAGTTTATATAAATACATCTGTTCTAAGTCTGTTAAACTAAGTCTCTGTGTTTAGTCTGAATTGCTGCTCTAACCTTAAACTGTCTGCTGAAGTAGAGATGTATGGCATCATTTAGTCATGCTCGTGTTTATACTACAAATACTTTAGCCCAACATACCCTGGATTTAAAAAATGCTAAATAGCTGCTGTCTTGCTATGTAAAGCTCATTGTGATTTAGACTAATCCTGTTTCCTGATGTTTTAAGTCTTGGGGGAAGAGTTATAAGGACTGTGAAACTACTGGTCCATTTGAGTTAGTGCTGGCTTACCGTAGCTGGTTCACCAGCATACAGCTCTCACTCAAATAGACCAGTAGTTTCATAGTCCTTATACCTCTTTCTCCAGGACTTAAAACATCAGGAAACAGGATTAGTCTGCATACAGCTGGCATAAATTTTTGGTTGATCTTATGGGGCAGATACAGAGGATTGTGGATTGCTTCATATTTTCTTTTAGCATACAGGTGGGCAGCTGCACTGGCTCCATGGAAAATGTTCTGCCACAGGGCCATCTGGGAGCCCACCAGCTGCCCAGTAAGGGGGGGGGGGAGGGGGGAACAAATATGAAAATAGCTGAAAATCCATTATTGGGTTGAAAAACTGGTGGGAGGGTTTTAAATGTTAAATGGCATGGGGGGGGCATTGTTTAAAATGTATGTTGCCACTGCTGGATGCTTCCAGGAAAAGTAATTCACCAAAAAAAGCTGGTCTAGAGAATTTAGAATGGTCAAGGGCCACAAACACAGTTTGGGGGACTGCGTTTTGCCCACCTATTTTAGTGAATGATAGGCTTGTTGAATCTTGGATATTGCAGTCTTATGTTTTACTTAAAATAACAGGATGAGTAATTCTCTGTACTGATGCAGTTAAAACAATATTACTTTGGAAGTGGAAGCCTTTTCCTTGAATTCTAAAAGTTAACTTTTATTTTTCTGTCCAAATTAAACATATATCCTTTTTTCCCCTTCCTTATTGACAAGATTGCAACTCCAGCCAGATACACAGTGACATTAGGAGGGACATCTATCACTGTGAAGTATCTTCGGAGGCATGGTCACATGTCCACACCACCTCCAGTCAAGGACTATATCCAGGACCGAATGGAAGAAACAAAAGAGCGACTGTCAGGGAAAATGGAAGAAACCAGAGACATGATTAGTGGCAAAATGGAAGAAACAAAAGAGCGCCTAACTGGGAAGATGGAAGAAACAAAAGACAAAATTACAGAAAAGATACAAGAAACCAAAGATAAGGTTTCATTTATAAAAAAGAAAGAATAGGAAAATGAGAGGTCATAAATGGAGGAACCTAAGCACTCTTAAGCCTTCTTCTGAAAATCTGAAATATATGCTCATGCTGCTTTTTCTTTCTGCTTTGTTTTAATTATTTTGATCGGCTGCGAAGTGCCAGTAATATAAAAACTGTAGTTGTAACATATAAGGTTACACTCACCTTCTATTTTCTAGCAATAGGATGTGGTAACTGCAACCAAAACAGCTTTTGATAAGAGACAAACTCCAGAATGATATGCCTTGAAATCAGTCCCATCTAGATCTGTATGGATAAAAAAATTAGGAGCTGCTTAAACTAACCACCATCTTGGAAGCAAAGTATCAAAAACTGTTGGGTTAAATATACAGTGTTTGATTTGGTGTCAGAATTTGTTAATAACTTCAACTTAATAATGTGCACTTCCTAACATCTATTCCATATTTCTGTAGTAAAAGGTTATCTTAAAATGATATATAAGAGGTTGAATAAAATTGCATATGTATATGCAAAATAGGTACCATGATTAGGCTACAATGAATCCTGAACTTCATACCCCCACCAATAAAGCTTTTTAAAAAGGGATACATAAATCATTCTCTCAGCTTCTGGAGTAGCTATTTACATTTCCATAGCAATATACAAAGGAACAATTAAATGCTACTAGAATCTTAGAATATTCCCAGTGGGCACCAGACTTATGCATTATTATGCTAGTAACTACTGTGGAATATTCTCAGTCCTATTCTGGGCAGAATCTAGAGGCTGTGTTTCACATGGTTTTGTTGCTGCTGTTGTTACAGCAGCTCTGCCTCAATCAGTACAGGGCATTTCATTTCTCTGGGTAAAAAATGTAATGGACTGCTACTTAGGGGAGAGGGGGTTCTGAAACTCCTAATGTACCAATGCTGCCCTGTCTGCATATCCGATGGCTACTGCTCTCATTTGATACAAAAGTGCTACCTTAAACTATTACAAAAAAAACTATTACAAAAATGTATATTTGTCTGTTTCTAGGCTTGCTTCTATCAAGTCATAGCAAAAGTTCTGCTATATATTAATATCACAAACACCCTCTTTTTGAGAACGAGTAAGAAAGCTGTTGTTAAAAGTGTTGGAGATCTGAGCGAGAACTCCCAAATTCAGTGGCAAAATTCAGTGGATGTATTTTTCATAGGAATAATGTAAAAGAGAAGCACTTACCCCAAATCAAATTTGTTCATAGTAATTAATGCTAGTTCTGAGAGTTAGCTACACTATTGTGTTAGAGCTGACTACCATCTTTCAAGCCCACTTTCAAAATGTGAAAGAGCCAGTGGAAACATCCAGTGTGGAATAGCAGACTCTCATGTTTACATGGCAATTCATCCAGTAATCTTAATTACTTTGGCTTAAATCCTGTTGTTTGTCCTGACTGGAGTAGACCCATTGATTCAATGAGTTTTACCTATGTTTTGGCTCATCAGTCAACAATTTATTAAATGGGTCTACTTTAGTTGAGAGTCACCAATAGGGCACCAGCCCTTCCTTCTTTCCTCAAACACAATCTAACTGTTGTTGACTCCGTGGTCTGCAGTGCACATGTCGTTTGGCTTGAAACATTGTATGCTTTCTGTGGACAGCTTCTCCGTTCACTGCCCGTTGTTCAGGCTGACATGTCTGTAGTAACAATATACCTAGAAGTACTCAGCCTACCTGTGTGAGTCCTCTTCTCTTTCATCAGAAGAAAGCTTGGTAGCTTGTAAGGTAAGATTTTTTTCATATATTGGGTAAAGAGGTATGGTAAAATAATAATCTGCATACAAATTGTATTATTCACAGAGATGTAGGTGAATGAAAGAAGTCTATAACATTTGCCCCTTTTCCCCCTGTACTTGAGAAAAATGTTTTAGACAAAATATTGGAAGAGTTGAAATGATACAGTATGAGCATCTGGCAGCCTATTTTAAGTTAATTGTGTTGGTCACATGTGTCCCTTTGCCTTGTCCTACTTTCTCACTTGCCTCTTACAGAGAAAGGCTCCGAGATTACAGTATTTGATGTGTAATCAAATTACTGTGCCAGCATTGCATGTGTAGTGGGCCACCTCCCAATTTATTTGGGAATAGTCATTGGTTTGGCATGTAGGCCAGTTATAAGGCTCAGTGAGGAGTGGATAGTGTGTGTTAAGGAGTAGTGCCTAGCTCTGGGGCCTAGCAGGCAGTTTACTCCTGCCTTGGAGAGGGGTCCTGAATGGCGGACAGATTTAAAGTTATCTACTTTTGAAATTAGCATAAAGGCCATCACTATAAAAGGGCACAAAAAGGCAAAGGTAATACAAGAAAATAAAGAGCCTTGTCTACATTGTGGACGATCAGCCTTTGGTTTTTCTAGAAGGAGTAAGTCAGAACGTTGTGCTTGCATATGGCAATTCGATAGATGTTAACAGCTGCCCTAGTGCAGAACCTACCTCTTAATTGTATATAAAAATTAAACACTTAAATGCTATGGAAGATGTACTGTGAGGATTACAACCTAGAAATAAACGCCACAGTAGCTTTCCTTTGTGTGTGCATGCATGTTCAGACCACTTTTAAAAGAATGTATTCTGATAATACCAGTATATTTAAAAGGAAATAATTTCCTCTGCCGTATCCGTTCTCTGTTCTAACAGTAACACCAGGATTTATTTTTTAAAGAAGATAATGTCAGACTGACATAAATGGAAGCAGTATCAGCCTGCTGCTGCATAACCACCACCATTTGTTTCAATAGGCATTCCCTGCTCTCTGCAGCAGACACATTGAATGGAGATGTCAAGGTGTCTAGTGGAATGTCCTCTTTCAGCCACTGCCAATTCATTCCTTAATGAGTTTGCCTTTTTTTCTTATGTCTGCTACAAATGGATCTTGCTGGAATTAATACTGCAAGCAATATTATTAAAATACTCATACAAAACTGCTATCCTTTGTCCCTTTTTTGTCCCATTGGCTGAGGGTATCTATTGACTCCCTTTTAAGGCTTATCTACATGGATAAATTACCCTGAATTCCCCCTGGGCTTGCTGCATCCTGGTTACATGACGCAGGGCCAAAACTCTGAGTTGGATGTAGATTGTCTACATGATGCCTGCACTCAATTTGGGGCTTCCATCCCACATTTAAATAACCCAGCTTTTGCTGCCGGTTCTTGGCTGCCTTTACTGACACTCACTTCACCCACACTATCACTCTGAGTTCAGAATGAGATGCCCAACTTCAATAGCATGGCTGGGCACCTTGTTCTCACCTCAGCAGCGGTGAGAATTATGGATCCAGAACTGCTCCATATTGACCTACACTATGTATTCACATTTGTGACACTATTGCCTCAAGTTTAGTCCGTTGAAACACTGCTCTACCGGCATATTGGATTCATGGAAGCTCCTGTTCCTACGTGTTTTATATGGATTAAATCAACAGTGGGCAACTTAAGGCCCTCCAGATGTTGTTGGACTGCAGCTCCTATCATCTCTCACTATTGCCAAGATGGCAAGCCAAAAACATCTGGATGGCCACAGGTTGCCAACAGTGGGTTATATGAAACACCTGATGGGAGGGTAGTCCCACTGTGGGTCAATTAACATTCATTTATAGGAACAATTGGGAAAGCATATTCCATTTTACAGCTTGGGAAACACGAAGTTTCTAGAAGAGAGCCAATGTGGTGTGATTTGGGTGTTGGACCACAATTCTGGGAGATAAGCGTTTGGATCCCTGCTCAGCCATGGAAACTAGGTGATCTTGGACAAATCCCCTCTGGACAAAAACTGGTGATAAGGTTGCTCTAGATGTCACAAGTCAGAAATGACATGAAGGTGCACAGTAATAAGAATCCTTGAGTTGGGAAAGACCCCAAAGGCCATCTAATCTATCCCTCTTTCATTGAGGACTACACAGCTAAAACACCTCTTGAGAAGACTATCAAACCTCTGTTTAAAAATGATGAGGGAGTGTGCACCATTGTCTGAGGCATGATGTTGTAATGTATGTGTTCCTTGTCAGTCACATCCATTCCAAAAATGTAACCAGTGAACCAATAAAACTAGCTAATTTTTTCCTCTATATCTTAGGGTCTATGGAACCAATATATAATATCTAGATCAGGGGTGGGAATCATGCAGCTCTCCAGATGATGCTGGACTGCAGTTTCCATCAGCTTTTGCTAGCATAGTCAATAGCTATGAATTCTAGGAACTGTAGTCCAACAAAATCTGAATGGCACACATAATCTCACCCTGATCCAGCTGAAAGACATCAAATGCCTCACATTTGGCTAATACAATGGGCCCTTGTGCCTGCTGGGGTTTGGCTCCAGGATCTCCCCAAGGATACCAAAATCAATGTATGCTCAAGTTCCATTATATACAACGGTGTCCCATATATAAAATGGCACAATCAAGGTTTGCTTTTGGAATTTTTTAAATTTGGGAGGGGTGATATTTTCAAACCATGGATGGTTGAATCTGTGATGCAGATTCCATGGATATGAGGACTGACAGTATATTATTATTATTATTATTATTAATTATTATTATTATTATTATTATTATTATTATTATTATTTCCATATCTAGAGACAAAGACAGATAATAAGTTCAAGATAAGAGGATTCCAGTTTCTTAAAAAACGGTTGGACTGGATGGTCTGTGTGAACCAGTCTGACTTGAGTTAATCAATGAACAAAACAAAAACAAGGCTCAGTCCATCTGGGAGAAAAAATGATCCTTGTCCATGCATACATTATCCCACAACCATTCTTTAAAGCACACATACACACACCTATCTACCTAACAGCAACCATGGCAATCTGTGCTGCAGAGTAAAGAAAGGGAGAAGTTTAAAACAGTTTCCCTTTATAATTTCCCTCCAAAAACCACTGTTCTGTTCCTTGCATTTTGATATAACCAAAAAGGAGGGGGCAGCACACTGTCTCACCGATAATTTCATTCTTACCTGGGATTAAAGTCAATTTAAAGTCAATCTTAAATCTCCCGTGTGGTCAATAATGTGAATCAGCATCCTGACCTGTCCAGGTTTCCTTCTGAGTCTCCAGATTCAAGAGTTTATTTGTATCTGATTTTATTTTAGCCTGGCAGTTGAATTTAAGGAAGCTCAGGTCAACACTAAACTTACAGAATGCAAAGATATAGCTGTGTTAGTCTGTAGAATCAGTATGTAGAGAGATCTTGCAGCACCTTTGAGACTAACTGAAAGAAAGAAGTTGGCAGCATGAGCCTTCATAGACTTCAGTCTGAGGAAGTAGACTGAAGTCTACAAAAGCTCATGCTGCTAATTTCTTTCTTTCAGTTAGTCTCAAAGGTGCTACAAGATCTCTCTACATACTAAAATTATAGTTTGGCTCACTGATTCTCTGTTTAACAACAAGATGCTATTTAACATGCACACACAATCGCCATGCTACAAGTTGTTCTGGAGCCTATTTTCATTTTTGCATGCCCTGTGTATTTTTATTCCCTTCAGTGACTTTTCTGTCAGCTCTGCTTAATGCTCTGCTTTTCTGATTGTGTGTGACCCCCTTTGGGGCTTTAGCTTAATAAAAATCAAGCCCTAGCCTTTGTCATAAATAGTTTACTGTCATCCATAATAATAATTACAGAATTTTAATTACCTCTAGCAATTATCTGGCTATTTTGATGAGGATCTTTCTGTAAGAAGAAAGAACACATCTTGATTGTCTAAGCCTGCAAGGGAGCCTGTAACATGGAGCTTGCTGCCAGTCTCATTAATTGATCAGACAAACAGAGGAGGCTGCATGCGTTGAGATCAAGTTGAATTTAAAAATAATATGGGACTTGTGATTAAAACAAAATAAATATTTATTTTAAAAAACAGGATGGTGCTAGAGTTTTGACATTTTCTGACTGAAGAGACATAATGAGAGGTTCTACAGTACAACCCAAGAAAGCTTGAGGGCTAGAAAAGGCAGAGACATTTTTCTTTTTTTTAAAAAAAAGGGGTTTATTTAAAGTTTTCCAGATATATAAAATAGAACAACAATAATGTCTAATATAAAAAGAGAAAATGGAGGGAGGGAGGGAGAACAAGAGAGAAGGAAAAACAAACACCAATATAGAAAAATATCATAAAAGAAAAAATGACTTCCAATCTTCTCTTTAGCAATTGTTAATCTTTAAAATCTATCAATACTGCTCTCATAAATAAATAAAAACGAACATTAACTTCCTTGCTATATGTTACAAATTAACATACAGAAATTAAATCAAATCTGTTACAAAAATACAATCCCTAGCAAAAAGTCAATCTAAGTATTAGTGAATTTTTATTATCTATTGCTATTAGTCTTCCCCATATCTAAATCCGATCCATCTATTTGCTTACCTCTCAAATACAAATACTTCTACTAAGCTCCTCTAACTACTCCCTCCCAATTTCCCTTTTACCACATGTCTGATAAAAGATCATCAGATATATATTGCAACCAATCACAAAGGGGGGAAACCTTCTTTATTTTTAATATAAGTCTCTGGCTCCTATTAAATTGTTATCTTCTATTTTCTATTACTTTTTAACATTATTTCTTTATAATCCCTCACTCAAATTCCTATCCATTCTAGGCATCTAGACCTTTAAAACGCATATAGGTCAATCTTGGTAACCTTTATAAATAATTTCTTAAATCTACAGACTTTATGACCTATTCCTTTACATTAAGTCAACCACAAATAACAAAACCTCCTTGAAATTTTAAAACATCATATAACAAGACCCATAAGGTTATCTTAAATCCAGAAAAGGCAGCCTTTATCTCTTTCTATCCTCCTTGAACTTAACTCTCAGCATTTTACCAAATCTTTCATCTGATTACATGGTACCCAGGGAGAAAACCTTAATCTGATCATCCTTCTCAGCTTCTTCTCCCATGTTCCCCCATCTTCATGCTCCTTGCCACTACTTTGTTGTGTGTTGATTCAAATTTCCCCCACATTTTCCTCCAGGAACACCTCCAACTCTTCAAAAACCCCTCGATCTGACCACAGACCTTTATCTATAACTTCCTCCTTATATTCCAAGCAGTCTCCTCATTGCTCTTCCATTCCAGGACTCTTTGCTTCCTTTATTTCCTCTTCTAAATTCTATTTCCCTATCCTCGGTCTCCTTTTCCAATCCAACTTTCAGTCTATATCTCATTGTATAATTCTTAAAATCATTCCTCATCAACTTAAGCTCCTGCCATATCCCTTGCCATATAGCTGAATCAGAATCTTTTTCCCAGGGTGACATCTTTGCCTTTGTTTTATTAAATCAAATTTTGGCATGTGAAGAGTTATCTTTTCTCTCCAAAGCAACTCCAGATACGATGTAACAACAAAACAGCGCAGTGATTAAGTTCTCATGTTACTCAGGATATTTTCAATGAGACACCCTTTCCAGCCAAAACAAAACTATTTTCTCAAAACAAACCAGCTCACTTTTTATGGGGTATTTAAGAAAAACATCATTATTCCAACTTTAGGAGTTTATTTCATAATTCCATATTGCTATGTCCTTTATCCACAAGGAATCTTACTTTCCTTTTACTCACAAATTTATTCAACTTTCTGTCTTCAGTCTGCTGTCTTCAAATTTCTTAGCAATGATCCTTCAAGATTTCATCCAATAACACAAAAGGCAAAACACTCACCCAGGTATTGATGACAGCCATTGGATCAAAGAGATCTTGTAGCGCAGGGGTAGGCAACCTTTCCCCTTTAAGGGCCGAGGGACTTCAGCTCCCAGAATCCCAGGAGCTGTTGGCCAACATGGGACTATTGGCCAACATGGCTGAACTTCTGGGAGCTGAAGTCCCTCGGCCCTTAATGGGGAAAGGTTGCCTACCCCTGTAGCACCTTGGAGACTCACTGAAAGCAAGAAATTGGCAGCATGAGCATGATGCATCTGAGGAAGAAGACTGAAGTCTACGAAAGCTCATGCTGCCAATTTCTTTCTTTCAGTGAGTCTCCAAGGTGCTACAAGATCTCTCTACATACTGGTTCTACTGACTAACACAGCTATATCTTTGAATTGGATCAAAGGTTAATTGTCATCCCTTAAATCCCATTATTGTTATAAAGATAGTTAAAGAAAGTAAGTACAGTTGCTGACTTAGTATCCATAAAAGCTTGCAGGCAGTTGGGTGAGCTGATAAAATTTGTTCCACAGTTATCGTTGATGTCCCCCAACTTTGGTCATGGTCAAAGTCCTCACAAGCTTGGTGAGGTTTTTGAACCTTTGTGAGTGATCTCCTTGTCCTTCCCTTGTCCGGGGAGATAAATCGCCAGTTGGAACTTGCCTCCAGACCAGTGATAGCACCACTGCCACTATCTCTCACAGAGCCCTGTGAAAGACATGTCAGTCAGTCTTTTGCATACTAAAAAGTCCACAGACAACCATTTTACATGACTAATGGCAACCATTCTCTGGTAACTTGACTATTGCTCTTATTTTGGAAAGCGTAGACTCTACCAATGGCTAACAGTCATTTATTTCAGCTCTGATTTTTAGAAAGTTATGCTAATTATGTCAAACAATTGATGACATCTGGTTAGGGCCATACAGTGAGTCCTTGACATCTACTAGGAATTGGTTCCAGGGCCCCCTGTGGATACCAAAATCCGTGGATCCTCAAGTCCAATTAAATACAATGGTGTAATAAAATTGTGTCCATTCTATAAAATGGCAAAATTAAGCTTTGCTTTTTGAAATGTATATATTTTAAAATATTTTCAAGCTATGGAAGGCTGCATCCATGGATAAAGAATCCGTGGATACGGCGGGCCAACTGTACATATGTGTAAATTTCCCATATGCATGTTTATGTCCTTTTGGGTGTTGCAGGGGTTGGCATTCCCTTCCTCTTTCTGCAATGCTCAAAGCCTCCCCCAACTTACTGAACAGCCTATGAAGCCCCCCACAGTACCATTTTATGCTTCATAAGGAGTGGGCAGGATTGCAGAAGCATTTCCCCATAGCCAGACATGAAATGATGGCATCAGTGCTGAGATCTGCCAGAGTACCCTCCAGAGGTCTTGGTGCTGATGTGATCATTTTCCATCTGGCTATCGGGACACAGCCACCTACTTCTGCCTGCCCCCCACAAAGTAGAGAATGACCATGGGAGAGGGATCAGAAGCTGTTCAGTATGTCACGAGAGAGTGGTATATGGCTCAGCCGGCACAGGTTCACATGCAGACCTAGTCTGCTATGCTGATCCATACAGGATTTCAGTCAATGCCTCAGATTTTTTGGCGGCTCCTTTGAATACCAGGATCTGTGAATAAAAAGAAATAGATGAAGAATGCGTAAAAACAAAGGGCATTATCTTCCAAGCTCACTGTACATCACCATACCTGTCATCATTTCACAGATTAACACCAGGAAACATGGCCAAGAAACATCAGATTGTGGTCAATTTGGCAAAAACTATCAATGAGGAAGAACATACAAGCTAGGAGAGGTTGTAGCAGGTTGCTTTTCCTGGAGCCTAGTGGGAAGATCAAGATTCTTCTCTCTTCTCTGCATCACCTCCACTTCTGCACTTTTAACTTAGTTTCTACCCATAGAAGGAAGCCAGGGACAAAGGAGGAATGTGAGAGGAGAGAAACTGGCATATTTTTGAAGGAGATAACAAAGTGGGACGCCAGAGAATTAAGTCAAATTGTTCCTGACAAATCAGGACAGTGAGAGGGTATGCATCACACTTCTCTAACCTCTTGCCCTCCAGTTGATTTGAACTATAGCTCCCATAAATACTGTGTATTGGCCATGCTGGTTATTCAATGGTTTGCTTGGGGAGAGGGGATGCATAATTCTTCCCCTCCACCCCACTTTCAATGGGCTTTTTACTAAGATTGCTGTGGTGTTCTTTTGGTCTTACAGTGTGAACATCATTGTTGCACTGAGGTGTCTAGATGATAGATAATAATAATAATAATAAATTATTTTTATCCCGCCCCTCTGCATAATGCAACCGGGGCGGCTTACAACATTAAAATATACATTTCGTATCCCGCAATCCCACGTCCCCCTTAAAATGCTATTAAACAATGATAATTTAAAACACACTTAAAATGCTAATACAAATAAAGAAATAAACAGTAACTGCAGCAGAATCCGGGGAGCAAATTGGGCTGTCTTTTGATGGCTGGGATATCTATTCAGGAAAGGCCTGCCAGAAGAGATCCGTCTTAACAGCCTTTTTAATGCTGTCTAAGGTGGACATATGATGGATCTCATTTGGCAGGCCATTCCATAATCTGGGAGCGGTTGCCAAAAAGGTCCTCTGGGAGGTTGCAGACAGCCTCATTTTTATCAGCTGCAACAAATTCCTCCCAGAGGACCAAAGTGCACGGGGTGGATTGTATGGGAGGAGGTGGTCCCGAAGATAGGTTGGACCCAAGCCATTTAGGGCTTTAAAGGTAATAACAAACACCTTATACTGGGCCCGGAAACTAATAGGCAGCCAGTGAAGAGACTTTAATACAGGTATTAGATGATCTTTTCTCAATATTCCTGAGACCAGCCTGGCTCCCATATTCTGTATCAGTTGAAGTTTCTGGACCACGTACGAGAGTAGCCACATGTAGAGTGCATTACAGAAATCAAGACAAGAGGTTACCAGTGCATGTACCACAGTTTCAAGGTCCCTAACTTTCAAGAAAGGGTGCAGCTGGCGTATCAGCCGAAGCTGAGAACAGGCACTCCTGACCGTCGCATTTACCTGATTTGTCATCTGGAGCGACAGATCCAGGAGCACTCCCAGACTGCGAACACAATCCTTGGAGGAGAGTGTGACCCCATCCAGGACTGGAGATTGTATCCCAATACAGTGGTACCTCTACTTACGAATGCTTCTTCTACCGAAAAATTCTACTACAAAATGCGCCTCCCGAAAAAATTTGCTTCGACTTAAGAAAGCGTTCCAACTTACGAAATTGGCGTGAACGAGCTGCTCTCTGAATTTTGTGGCATGCCATTGGTTAGCGAAAGAGGAAGTGCTTGCCTAGCGAAATTCAGCTAGGCAACACTGTTTGGGCTTGCGAAAGAGGAGAGGAAGTGTGGCTAGCGAAATTGGTGGCTTCTGAGATCCAGGAAGGTAGGACTTGTGGCTTGTGGCTTTTTGGCTTCTGATATTTGTGGCTTCTGATCTCCAGGACTGTATTTTTGGCTTCTGATATTTTTGGCTTTTGATCTGTATTAACCCTGTATTATACATTTGTATTGAGTTGTAGCTTGAATCTGGGGGCCTGGAATGGATTAGGGCATTTCAATGTTAAATTTGCTTCTACTTACGAAATTTTCTACTTACGAAATGGCTGTCGGAACGAATTAATTTCGTAAGTAGAGGTACCACTGTACCTGGTTTCAGGGCCACTACGGTAAGTACCTCCGTTTTATCTGGATTCAGTCTCAATCTGTTTTTCCTCATCCAGTCCATTACTGCTTTAAGAAAATCATTGAGGGGAGAGACGCCATCCGAAGTCAAAGCTGAAGACCGAGTTTTGGTGATCTGTTCCACTGGGTGCATTGTTGGTTTTTTGTATAACAGTAATAAGTCATATATGCACATGGCACTTGATAAAGGACAGATATGATACGTCCCTTCCCCAATGAGATTGCAATCTAAACTATTTCATAAATCAGCAGCATCCAGTGAAATAGAGCTATAAAAATAGTTCAATAAAATAATAATCAAACCTACTACAACTGTTAGGGCCCCCACCACTTCACTGTTCATGCCACTCTGTCTGCAGAATTAATGCAGTTTGACACCACTTTAACTATCATGGTGCCATCATATGGAATCCTGGGATTTGTAGTTTGTTGTGGCACTAGAGCTCTCTGACAGCAAAAGTGAAACATCTCACAAAACTACAAATCCCAGAATTCCATAGCATTCTTTATGCATGTAGACGCAAGCTCTGTCTAAAGATATTTTGCCTTACCAAGGACTATTTTAATAATGGAGCCACATCTCAAGATATAATAATTTTGATGATGATGATGATGATAAATTATTTTATTTATATCCCACCTCTCTGTAAAAATAACCAAGGCAGCTTACAAGATAAAACAAACAATCCCTTCCCCCAATAGCCCACCCCCCTTAAAATGCAATTAAACAGACAAAATATAAAAACATATTTAAAAATCACAAATAATAAATAATTTAAAATGGCTATAGCGAAAATCAGGGACAGGCTTAACTATTTTCGGTGTCCGGTTACCTACTCAGGAAAGGCCTGCCAGAAGAGATCCGTCTTGCCAGCTTTTTTAAAGCTGTTTAGGGTGGTCAAATGACGGATCTCATCTGGCAGGCCGTTCCAAAGTCTGGAAGCGATAGCTGAAAAGGTTCTCTGGGCAGTTGCAGATAATCTAGTTTTTATAAGTTGCAGTAAATTTTTTCCAGAGGACCTGAGTGCGCGGGGTGAATTATACGGAAGGAGGCGGTCCCAAAGATAGGTTGGACCCAAGCCATTTAGGGCTTTAAAGGTAATAACCAACACCTTGTACTGGGCCTGGAAAGTGATAGGCAGCCAGTGAAGCAATCTTAGGATAGGTATTATATGGTCTCTTCTGGTTTTACCTGAGACCAGCCTGCCTGCCATATTCTGTATCAGTTGAAGTTTCCAAACTAGGCACAAGGGTAGCTCCATGTAGAGTGCATTGCAGAAATCGAGACAAGAGGTTACCAGTGCATGTATCACGGTTTCAAGGTCCCTAACCTCCAGAAAAGGGCGCAGTTGGTGTATCAGCCGAAGCTGATAACAGGCGCTCCTGACCACCGCATTCACCTGATTTGTCATCTGAAGCGACAGATCTAGGAGCGCCCCCCAAAAGCTTTATGACTTGTTTGATGAAGGAACCTTGAGTGTCAGGTTCCAGCTCTTAAGACTCTGATTATGAACCACTGCAATCTGGAGAGAAGAGAGGCCAGCTGGAATTGGGTTTGGTTCTCTCTTCCATATCAGGTATGATGATATAGTGATGTGGGTGGAAAGGAAGGCTTAACTAGAATATCATGATAAAGTGTGATAATCTGTGTTGCCTTTTATGAGGACTAGACAGATTAAGTGTGTTTCTGTCACTTCCGTCTCCTCCTGTAATATTATCACACTGGGGCCAATCACTTGTCAGTGAGAGCAGCGACGGTGGCAGTGTGAGAGGTTTACTTTTCAATCTGTAAATAGCTTGCAATCAGATTTTGTGAGTAAGAACATCACATCCCAGTCTTCAGCCCAGTTTAATTAAAGGCCTTGTCTTTAAAAAATTATGGAATCCCATTTAGGCCAATGCACCAAAATTAGATTAAAGCCAAATCCTTTGTCTTAATTGAGATGTAGATTGTTCCCACCTACCTTAGCAGCAGCTAGTCACTTTGATTTTGTTGGGATTCCCATTAGAGACACCTATTCTCCTATATTATTTTTCTTGCCATGAAACAGAAGAACAGCAGAATGGTTTGCTAGGCATGTAGACAGTGACCTTCTCAGTCTGAGAAGCATTCCAGGAAAAGCAAATGGAAGAGGAAGATTTATTGACACCCAATAAACTACAAAGAAATCCTTTTTTGCAATGAGAAGAATCAAACTTAGTTCATTTTCTTTTCTTTTTTTCCTAAGAGATTCTTGCTGTGTAGGGTTAAATGTAGGTCAAGCTGTCTGAGCCGGTGTCTGCAGAACACTCAACACTAGATTAAATTGGGATTTTCCACTTACTCAACTGTCAATCTCTGTAATATCGGTAAAAGTTAAATTAATCAAGAGTGAGCTGACTCTCAAGGGGGCTTCATGAGCTCTAGGGTGTTGCTTAGCCTTGTAATACAAAGTGGGGAGGAAGGAAATACTGTTTCTGTCACTAAGATATTGCCATCTTCTGGCTATCTGTCTAGCAGGTTGAGAGTCTCCCAAAGAAAGAAAAAGCTAAAAAAATAATGTGAAATTTGAATGCATTGGACACAGAGATCGGCAAGGAAATTTTCATTAATCTAACAAATCCACATTATTTTGGGAAATGGTTTTATGTACTTATTACACTTTTATCCAACTTTTCTGCTAAAAAATAATGTTCAAGATGGTTAGCATGATGAAAAGCAAGTTAATCAAATGATAAAATCATCCTTATCCTCACCATGTTCAAAATAGTTAAATAATTGGTAATAGGACCATTTTAGAACCACACTAATAATTCATAAGTCTTTGAATTGGGCCCCAAAAGTAAGCGGCAACCAGTGAAGGTCTTTCATTACTGAAGAATATGATCTCAATGCTATGCACCAGATAGCAGCTGCATGTTGTACCAACTGGAGCTCAAGTGTAGCCTGCAGAGAACAAAGTGCAGTAGTCAAAGACACATAAGGCACAACTCTTGCCAAGTGCGCCTGTCTCAGAAAAGGCAATAGTTGCCGCACTAAGTGGAGTTGTACAACAGCACTCCTCACCACTGCTGTCATTTGGAGGGCCAGAAAATCCCAGTCCCAAAGTCTGTTGCTCTTTTGACCAACAAAACCTTCATCTTGGCTGAATGTCATCTACTTGCCCAGTTTGCAGTGAGGTGTCTAGTTTTGGTGATCTGTTCCATTGGGTGCGTTGTTGGGGTTTTGTACAACAACAGTAATAAGTCATATATGCACATGGCACTTAATAATTCAAAATGCTGTTTTTTACCTTATATGGCTTAGGTCCAGATTATCTGAAGGCCCGTTATCTCCCTATATGAGCTTGCCCAGTTCTTATGATCTTCAAGGGCTCACCTGATGAGGACACCAGAGAGTGCCTTCTTGGTGGCTGTTCCTAGGCTTTGAAACTTCCTTCCAAAGGCGGTTCAATCTGTTCCCTCTCTGTTCTCTTTTCACCAGCAGGCAGAGACCTCCTTATTTAAACAGGATAACTTGGGAGGAGAGATTTGCAACTGAGAGTGTTGTTTAAATTTACAATATGTACAGTGGATCCTTGGTATTGATGGCCCTCCCATCCATGGATTTCAGCATCTGCAGATCACCACATCCCATATTGTCCAATGGCAGTGGGTGTGCTGACACAGGTATGCACACGTCACCATCCATTGGATAATATGGGACTTGAGCTTCTGTGTTTTTTCCCATCCATGGGGGGCAGAACTGAAATCCCACAGATGGGATGGGCCCACTGTATTTTTAAGTGTTTTGTTTTAATTTTTTATGTTTTAAAACCAGTGTTTTAACTGAATATAAGTCCTGTTTTATCTATACTGTAGGTCACTTTGAATCCCATTTGGGAGTGGCGTATAAAATAAAATAAAATAAAATAAAATATAAAATCAGAAGGTGAAGGTCAACTTCCTCCCACCATTAAGGCAGCAGCCATGTACATGAATAGGGAAGGATTTATGGTGGGGTAAGTGAGTCAAGTTACTACATATTTGGATTCTGCCTAAACCAAGCGATATGCTGATTTCTTCAAGGAAGGTTTGGTTTCTCAAGCCAAATTAAAAACTCAGCTGGGAGGGGAGTCATCTTCATTAATTCCATGCACTGCTTAACTGAAATACGGCCAAGGCTTATTAAAACCTTAGACCTCTCTTTGTTAGCCATTATAATGTATTGCAGAGTAGAAACATCCCTAATTCTTTTCTCCACAAAAAAGGCAATACAGGCAATCTGAACATTTATATTACAAGCAATTGAGAGGGGAGCAGCTCTTCAGGCAACCCATGCCTGAGCCTTGTTTTGTGGAATTTTGTAGTAGTAATAGATTTGCTTGCTGTATTAATTCAGTTTGGTGAAATGAGTGCACAAATGAGCCAGCATGGGTGGGTTCATGGGCTGACTCTTCTGCAAAGTGGGTACACTTCACAATTCAGCAAAATACATTTATGGATATTTCTTTTGTACCTGCATAGCCTTTGTATTGAACACCCTTAGAAAACATCTTCAAAGTCTATAGATTAAGAAAATAGTAAACTGGACACATATTAAAAATCTGCCTTTGCTCTTAGCATATTATGAAGGCAGACTCCTCAGCCAACTTGTTCACACAATTTGTTGATAGAATCTTGGTAGCCAGTGTAGTATCATGTTTTGAGCATTGGACTAGAACTCTGGGAGACTAGGGTTTGAGTTCCCCCTCAGCCATGCAAACCCACTGGGTGATCTTGGACAAATCACACACTCTCAGCCCCAGAAAACTCTGTAATAAATTTGCCTTAGGGTCACCATAAAATGGAACCAACTTGAAGGCACACAACAACAACTACAAACCATGGCTTTGACATATGAATATTGCAGATGGATGCTATGCCATTGGTTAGGTACGGCCAACAGGCAATTCTGGAGATTACTTCAAAGACTAGTTGAAACATAATATATGAACTTCACTATTGACACAGCACAGCAGTAAATGTGGGGAGAAAAAATAGGTCCCATCCTCTTAATGTGCTGCAAATGGGGTCATTTCAGGAGATGAAAACAGGAAGCAAGTTTTTTTTAACTGCACATTTTAATTAGAGCTCATTCAAAGCATAGCAGATCAAAACTGATAATGAAAAAGAAGCCTAATTAATTTTTTGTCTAATGTAGCAGAGCTTCATTAGAAATGGAGCTATAGCAAGAAAACACTCTGCAATGTTAAAAATATGGTGTTTAATGAGGATTGACACTCTTGGGAAGCTGAAAGTGAAACCTGAACACTACCACAACCACAGCAGACGCTGGATTAATCTTCTCACAGGAAGCCTCCTATGGAGATGAGATAGTCTGTCTGTAGTTAGTCCATAGGCAAAAGATTTCAGGAGACAGAAATCAAATGGTTGCCATATTTTCAAACAAATATAATTACAATGAAAAGTAGATTAGAGAAAGGATCAAAGCAGCCTCAGAAATGAAGCTTTGCATTTGACTGGTGCATCTGGGATTTGTGAGCAGGGTTTTTAAAAAACACATACACGCCAGCAACTTAGCTTTTATCTTTAGTGGAACCCATAATATTTATCTGCAGGAAAAGGAAATATATGTATGTTGTGTGTGCGCATGTTTCAGAAAAGTGCTTCTGTGACACCTAGCTGACTTTAAAGCATACTTTTGTTTTGTTTAGAGTTATAAAAGGGATATTGGAGAGGTGAGCTGTGTTGTGCGGATGTTTTTACACAAATATCGAGAAAGCAGAACATCTTTTGTTCCGAACCATTTTTCCTTGATTTAGGCAGAATCCAAGTGCAAAGAGTTAGATGGTGTGTTAGATGCTTCTGTTTTTTGATCTTGCAACATCTCTCCTCCGCACATTTGGGGTGCACGTGACATAGCAAATACACATTCAGCTATCACTTCTGTATCATTTTATGCACCTGTCAGGACTGTGGATCATTCCCTAGTAAAATATAAATTATAGCAGTTTGCACCTACCAGCTATCTGTAACTCTTAATGTATGTTATTAGCACCAGGCAGCAGGGCAGACTCCTACATGCTAATATATTCTTGGACCGTGGACACCATCCATGTAGAAGAGACCTTGCGTTAAAAGAGTTCTGATACATTAATTCCCACTGACTCAACATCACCTTCTTGCACCTACTGCCATGCAGTCAGGAGGGAGGGAAAATCTCTAGGAATATGTTACAGTGGTTTCTCCCTCATCCCACTTTTTCATCTGAGAAAAAATATCTCAAGGGATAGTACGTAGCTACCTGTAGGTCTTACAGTCCCTGGCTTCACTCACACCAATGAAGACAAAGCATTCAACTTGTACAGCCCCATAACATCACCTGATGCCTTTCATGGATCACACTGAGTGCTTTTGCAATGAATGCAAATTGTAGAAGAGTGCACTTCTCTCTCAATCTTGGGGTACATGACTATGGGACCTCCTTGGAAGTCCAGCTAAGGGGGCTGTCACATAGGGCTCCTGCCATTCAAAACTGAACACTGCAGGACTATCTATGAGTTAACGCAAGGAGGTAAGTTTCAGGCATGGCCTCAACACTTTTCCTCCCACAAAGGCATACATCAGCCAAAAGTCTTTATGTACATCTGCAATACTGTTGGCTGTTGACCCATAATCTGTTCAATACAATGGGTTAAAAAAAAACTGAACAGGAGGCCAGTTAATGACTTGATTTTTTTAATAGTTTTGTTCTGTGGTTTGACCACAGCTTCTTAAGAACAAGCATAGAATCTTTATTTAAAACTAACAACAGCACTTAGAGCAATATTTTTTCTTTAGAAGTATTGCAATAACAGACCTTAGGCCTAAAAACTAGAACATCACCATTTGCTCAGTTAAAAGGAGGAAGGTACACAACCGTTAAAACCTTTTTCTGCATATACATTAGAAATCAAGCAGGAAATTGATTAGGTTAATGGGGACAGAAGGATATTAAAGCAAGTTAAGATTCCTTGTCACTTAACATGATCTGCTATTAAGAAGTTCCAATAAAAAAACTACAACTTTTTTTCTTTATCCTTTCAAATAAAACAACTTTAAATGTGAAAGACTAAATATTATGGATAGCATTTTTTTCCAGAATAACTTGAAACAAAATTAATTCATGTGTGCATGCATGAATGCACCCCCAGGTAGCTAAAATAAGCAGGACATATAGCCCTGTGTGGAAAGCAACCAATGATATGCATATTATGTCATATGCAGTATGCATTAAAAAGACAACATTAAGATACAATAAAAAGGTCAGTGTATTGAAAGCAGGCACGAATTCACTGGTAAATCAAATGGGTCAGATCTATAACTACATTTAGTAGAGTTCTGCTCATCCTCCAAGTAGTAGTCAGGAAGGCAATCTTTTCAATTCTTCCTTCCCTTTGCATCCCACCAGGGTCTACTGAAAAAACTACTCTGGTCAGTTGGCGGGTCTTCCAAACATATGAGTTTCTGCTCCCCCCTTCCTCCCAATGAACAACCCTCACAAGATCTAAATGCCTTCCATGAATAGGATCTAGTGGGAGGTGCCTACTGGGGGGAACAGGGAAACAAAAACTCATGTGTTGGCCTGTGTCTGACCAATTATCTAATAATCAGGTTTGAGTAGAAACCATTGTAACATCCTTTGCATTTAAGTTGCATCTTAGGCCACTTCAAAATCATGTTCTCTGGTAATTTGTAAATTGGTTTTGCCAGGCACGTGCTGTAACAAAATGTAGTGTCTATTTTAATTTTCACTGTCTAACAAATGTGCCCCAAGCTGTAATGTCTAATGAAATGTGGATCTGTGCGCGTATGTGTGTGGTTAGCTTTGTTCTAAAATTATAGATGGCTTCTACCAAATGAAAAAGTATGCACAGAACACTCCATGTTTATTTCATAGGTTCTGTCATACCTTTTCTTAGTGCTGCTTCAAATTCATTCTCTTATTCTCTTACTTGGTCCACAGGGTTTGCAATATCTGCTACTGTAATTTGCAATCTGCATTCCAAGTATCACCTGGCATATAGACAATGTTTCTTCTTCTCTGGAACACCTTCCATGGTGCAGAACCAAGTACAGTACACCATTTTTGCAACCCATGTCCCAACAAAATTAACCAACAAGCTAATAAACTGAATATACTCAAGTGTTTTTGTATATTACCTAAGACATCATAGTATGCATATGGAGAAGGAAAAATCAAAGAATACACTGAAGGATATGAAAAACCCTACAAACACTAAAATATTGGGATCATTGAATGGGAATTAGGATCCTGCTATAGGATGTAAGTATCTATTTCCTAGAAGGATGTTAACAAGTGAATCTCGGAGTCAACACAGAAATCATGATAACGTAATAAGAGAAGAGCAAAGGGCACATTTCTGAACTACTTTGGCCTTGATGACCATCCATTGTGAAGACAATGAAGATCTTTTTTCAAATTGGGACCAGTGTCTCCAGCAATTAGCTTAATGATGGCAACCAAGCCATTTCAAGTACATCCCTGGAGCTACTGCACTATATCTGTAGCTAAAATGTCAACAAAGCTAACCAGTGTGTGTGTGTGTGTGTGTGTGTGTGTGTGTGTGTTTCAACTGGATAAAAAAGGACAATGAACTAGTCATCAGCTACCCATTTGTGGTCCAGCATTTCAACAGATGGGGAAAATAGAGATAACCAAGGGCCTTTGCAGACTGCCAGAAATAGTGCAAATTGAGTCCACTTTAAGGGTTAGGGTTAAGGTTAGGGAATCATGGGAACTGTATTTTATTGTGGCACCAGAGCTCTCTGACAGAGAAGGCTCAATGTCTCAGGGGGGAAAAACAATTCCCATGACTCCCTAGCACTAACCCTAACCCTTAAAGTGGACTCAATTTGCACTATTTCTGGCAGTCTGCAAAGGCCCTACTGACTTGATCATGAAGAAGCCCCATTATCTTTTTTTTTGTCAAAGGAGAGATGTATGTGGAAATACAAGGAACAAGTTATTCAGTCTAATGAAAGAGTTTCAAATTCCTGGGTCACAGGTTTAATCTAAATTTAATTGAATTTTTGTACATTGCAACCAATATTGGAAAAATTTGTTTTAAAAAATTACAGTAAAAATACTGTGTTGTCTTTAGTGCTAAAAACCAATCCTAGTTTTCTGAGGTATTTGTTTTTCCTAGTAAGCCTAAGCTCATAGACACAGGACACAGTGTGGACAGATGGTGAACTTGTACTGCCAAGGTAACCTTGCTGTGCAGCACCTGCTATACAGAAGGATATTTTCTTTGTTCTCATCAGCAAAGTCCCATCTCAGTCTCTAAATTAAAAACAAAGGCCCAAAAGGATAATATCACATGGATTTTTTTCACTAAAAAGAAAACAAAAACTTTTGCAATGCTTAAGGTCATTGGCTCAGAATCATGGTGGTCAACTAGGGAAACTGTTGCCTATATCTATCAGAAGTCGCCATATTTCCAACTAAATCCACGATCGAGCAACCAGAACATTCTTTAATACACACTCAAAATAAATTAGGAAGACACATACAGCTAGCAGTGCTTGTGTCCTAAATGAAAAGTGCATGAAGCTGCAAATTATGGTATGTAGTTTTGGAAACATGATGAGTACTATTTCATCTTGTGTCACAGGGTATGTTGCCTGGATTATGAATGGACTGGGACAGAAGTATCCAGCATTAAAAGACTGCAGAAGGAGGAGGTATACTGAATATAAATTTGCCCCTTCTTAATCATAAATCACATCTGGATATGTCAGAAATTAAAAATGGACTAAAAGAAAATTACAGAAATCTTGTAAAATACATATGTTGAGCTCCATTGTATGTTTGCAGAGATGCTTTTGAAATCCAAGTAACTACTTAATAACATGGGTTTTTTTAAAAAAAATGTCAGTATTTGAAATGTATGAGTTCTAGAAACCAGGCTCATCTCTAGATTGATATGGAAGAAAAAGATGAGGATGATGATTGGGAAAGAAGCCAACTACAAAGATATTCATAATAAAACAGCAGACAAAGCCAGTAGGTGCCAATAAAACTCACATTTTCCTTTAAGGCTGCACTCAAAAACATCCACAAAGATGCTGAAATCAGTCACCATCAACAGGCTAGTCAAAAGTGGTTTGTTCCATGTTCCCTTTTTCCCTTATAATGTTTTGGTATTTCATAGGAAAATAAAAATGCATCACCGCTTGACATCTGTACACATTCCTTTACAAACTCTCTTATAAAACAAGGAGAATACATGGAAATAGGTATTCACAAGTTCTATGTCTTTTTGTGTGAAAGTTGTTCCTTTCTATACATTATTTTATACTATTAACAATGGAATTCCTTTTGTTTTCCTTCCACCCACTGGGTAGGATATGTGCATAATATATTCAAGTCATGTACAGCACCTTAAAATTCAAAAACCAAAAAGAGAGACCACCAAAAAAAGCACCATTTTAAGTGAGGCACAACAAAGGTGGGAAAGTAAGGCCTGATTCAATACTTCATTCAATGGGATTCCTTCCACTGATTTCAACAGGCTTCGGACTGTTAAACCCAGAGAGTAGCAGAAGGGTGGGAATGTTTCTATCTGCTCAAGATGTGAACACAAGATACCTTACTTGTTTGCAAACTATAAATATGCAGACCTCCTCCAAATGATATCTTAAAAGCATGCACAGGTATACCATAACATTTCATGAAATATGATAAATCACAAATTAGAGATTATGGCAGAGGTGGGGAGAGAGAGGAATAAGAACATTTCTAACAGCCTAGGACTTACCACATTGTTTCTAAACAACTTCACATACTGAAACTATTTAAAACAGCAACAATACATCAACAAAGGATCAGATCCCACATACAATTCCACAGAGATAAACCTGATTTCAGTGTTACCAACTAACAGCAATCCAGTGTAGCCTACATGACGGCCTTCTCACCTACTTCTCACAAACACACCTGCTTCATAGGGTTTGAATAAAAGATTAAGTCTCTAACCCAGAAGACAATTTCATACCATTCACAGGGATATAACAACTGCAGACAGACCAGTGCAGCCAAATCCTAAACCTCAAAAGTTCATGATTCAAGATAGAAATTGACAAACAAAAAATTTAAAGATGGGGTGAGATTTGTCTCTCTCTCTAAATGTTGTTGAATTGCAACTCTCAAAAGCCCTGGAGCCTGTCTTTTATTTGCTTGAAATGGTAAGAGGCAAAGACATGTATAAACTCGCTATATTGTGACACCATCCCACATCCAGGCTGAGAGAATACAGGAATTAGTACTTTCTTAATACATTGACAAAATCATATGTATTCTGACCATTAAAAAAGTGCTTGAACGAGTTCTGTCTCTCTTTCTGGAAAGAACCAGTGAGAGAGAAGCTGTTTTCAAGAATCCATTTAGGAAGTTCTTGTATGGGTCTCTATTAAATCAGAAAAAATGAAGCATCTCCTGTGACCCAACCATGGCCATGTGATCGTGATCAGCAGTACTACTCAAAGAGGTGGTCCCTAGACCAGTACTGGTCCCCAAGGCATTGGTTATCAGTCCTGAGCAGGTATCCAGGAGAGAAAGAAACAATTCTACCCAATGGTCTCAGATCTAGGGCCAGTCCCTGGCATACTGGAAAAAATTAATTGCCGGCTCCCACATCAGAAAGCCTGAGAAGCATTGTTCCAGATTGCTTCTTTATATCAATTTCCTTTAAATCCAGTTCCAAAACTGGCAGAAACTTTTCTACTGCCTAGCACCTACTGATTTTAAGGAAGAATTATACCAAAGCTCAACTAAAAGAGGAAACCATAGAAGTCTGCCAAATCAAGGCAGACAAAAACAAAGCTGAATACAGAGCAGATAAGCTCTTTGAGGAAATGGTTGAGGGAGGCAGAGAATGAAAACCATGGATTTGAGAGGTTATTTTGCATAACATTGGCTGACATGCAGGCAATCAAGGCAAAGAGCATGTTTCACACACAAAAAAGTTTGTCTGTAAAGCAAGCATTAACTGAACTGTAGACACAGACAAATAACGTTTCTCTGATATCACTGCAACTTATTTCCACAGTTTGCTACTATACCAATACAAAAGGAGGCCTGGATAATTTTTAAACACTTTCCCCATCCAAAAAAGGTGGGAGAAGATGATGATGATGATGATGATGATGATGATGATGATGATAATGATTGGAAGGAAGGGGATTTCTCAGACATATCCCTGATCATTAATATTAGAAAATAGGCAATAATCTAGTATTTGAATACTGCATTATACACATGAGAATACAATCACTTGAATGTTTGTATGACCAAATACTTGTCATATTCTCAAAAGAGGACAGCCTTTCATCAAAGAGCTGAAGAATTAAAAGGCATAAGTAACTGGTTCAAACTATCAAATAAAGCCATGCAGCACCTCTGGAACTGAACAAAATTTAAATGAGCTAGAGACTGCCATGGGCAACAAAGGTATTTTATTGTTATTGTGTGCATTCAAGTCATTTCTAACTTATGATAGCCCTATCATGGGTTGGAAAATTTGTTCAGCAGAGGTTTGCCATTGCCGTCCTTTGAGCCTAAGATATACCATGTTAAATCCAGATACTCAAATATCCATTGGCTGTACTGAATTAACTTAGACCATGCCTTTGGCCACAACACATAATTGCAGATAGAAATGTTACTCCATGTCATCATTTTAAAAGGTTAGATTTGAAGGTGCTTTCCTAACCTGGCTGCCCCTCAACACAATCTAGCCGGTTATTTGATACCTAAAATACATATATTATGATTGATAAATGAGTGGTATAAAACTTGAAAAATTCCTGCCTAAACACCCCTAAAAATGCCCTTCAAAGGTAACTTGAAACATATAAAAAAATTACTCCTTAACCAATAACATTGTTCCTTTTGACACGTGAATTCATTGCACTTTTTGTTCCAAAAAAAGTAAATTGATACAAGTAAATATGTTGTTGGTAATTCCTTCCTTCCATCTCTGGTGCCTAAACTGGAGGAAGGGACAGTTAATTGGCAGAAAGGACAACGCACCATCATTGATCCTAGGAATAAGGAGGGCCTGTTGTGCTGGTAAGATTCACAGGGCCATGTTTTGTCTAGTGTTCTCTCTCTCTCTCTCTCTGACCTACTCACATACTGGCACTGTATCAGCCAGAAACATAAGGAAGTTAAACCAGGAGGAACTAAAAGAAAGCTAAGTGACATCAAACAATTGCCCACTCTTTCTTTGTCCATAACAAACCAGTCTTTCTGAAATCTATCTCAGAGAACATTACCACTGTGGGAAGCACATGAAGAAAAACAACGATAAAAACCATTCTGTTACAGATTGTGCTCACCGACGATGAAGAAAAACGACCAAATGCCTCATATAACTCTTGTATCTTGCTTTCAAACGAGAGCCAGGAACAAGGCCATATTTACATATAAGTAAGCTGCAGCTTAAGTCTTCTGCTCTTATGACAGCTCCTAAACACAAAACAGAAATTGTACTCCATTTCAAGTATTAGTGATCTTATAGAAGAACCTCTTGTAGCTTGTCTTAACCCAGGCTTACTCCTGCAAGGTCACCATGAGCACCATCATATACAATAGGCTTCTAAAAAGAGAAAAGGGAGAGCTGAAACAACCAGCTAATGTTTTTGTAAAATGACCAGGCCCTGAGTCTAAAAATATGATAGATAATTCATGTTATAATTCTGCAATAAAGAAAATAAAGGTCTAAGCTGATTGCCTCCCTTCCAACATACATGCAGCCACATTGGTCCGTTGGAAGAACAACAACAAAAAAGCATCAATAGTATTATAGCTTTATTACAAGCCAATCAAAATGTTTTTTTAAAATGTTGTAAAAAGTTTGTAAGATGCTAGCAAAAACATGAGGAATGGCTGGGCCACAGTAGAAAAGATGCAGTGTAGGCTACAATGTAGTTTTAGAAATATAGAAAATGCCGTTTCAGAACTGAAACAGAAATCTTTTCCTTCTTGATCTGAATGAATCTGTCCATATGTGATCACTGGAAGCTTATGTTAGATGTTTGCTGCTCTCTTTCCCCAAATGTCTCTTGGGCTCTGACTGCTCTTTTCTGTATTGATCCCATCCTCTGTTGGAACTTGAAGGCTGGCACAATTCCTGTGTGACTGGGCGATGTCAGACATAATGATTCGGCTCTCCAGATGCACAAAGCCACCCATCTGGAGGTATGCTCCATGGTGTCCATCCCTTTGCTATATAGTACATTTGTCCACACAATTAAAAAAAACACCTTATTTTGATTAAACTAGAATAAATCCAAAAGTTTGTAAAATAAAAACTGTAGTTAAATGAAAGAGGAGATATGCAAATGTAAGCATTTCCCAACCTTATTTCAATTGTAGTATTTGACTGTTCCTGTACATAGGTTTCGAATCCCAAGTAATGCATGGTCCTGAGGGAGAGGTAGTGAAAATAAGGTTTTCTGTTCTTTCTTGAATCATGGTAAAGCCTAGGTTTTGAAAAACGGAAGGATCTATATTCTACTTTTTAACCATACAAAAATATTTTTGCATATAGAAAATCTGTTGCCAACTCATAATCAAGTGTTCCTCATAAGAATATCACACTCAGAACCTAAGGTATACAAGTGTGAAGGAACAGTTTTCCTTTTAAACAAGATAATTTCAATTATTTCATGTTATCCTAAAGTGACCTTTTAAAATCTGGAGTATTTTATAGTCCAGCAAAATTAAGGCTGAAATTATAAGGGTTTCAAAATAATTATAGTAACAGATTAACACATCAAACAAGATATAGACATATAGACATTTGCAATATCTTGCTTGTTAGAAAACAACTATTGAAAATATCTGAAAATAAAATTACTGTATATACTCATGTATAAGTCTAGAAACTTTAGTCAAAAAACTGACCCAAAAAAACTGTCAACTTATCCACAGGTCAATGTAAGTACTGTACTTTAACACTTATCAAAAAAGGAACTATGCCCTGGTGATAGATGAGAGCTTAATTTCTTCTTGGAGCGCCCAAAAGAAGCATCAACCCCCCTCTACTATGTCATCCATTTTAGAGTGACCACAAGCATTTATGCCTGTCAAAACTTTTGAAGATCTTTAGCATCGTTTTCCTTTACTTCAGCCTTTATTACACCCTTTGTTACATGCATTTTATTTATTTATTTATTTATTTATTTATTGCCATAAATTTACATGGCTCTTTACAGGTATAATCAAACCAAAGACAAATCCTTCCAAAGGCATACAATCTAAATTTTACCCTCGACTTATCCACAGGTCATATCAAAATCCATAATTTTGGCCCTAAAATCTGCCCTCGACTTATACATGAGTTTGACTTATAGTTCAGTATATACAGTAATTGATCATATAACCTGTTCCCTTTTACAGATTTAAAATAACTTGTATAACTTTTTTTTGCACATTTAAAAAGCATGGACATTTAATAGAATCACATCTATCTCTATGAGCCAAGTAATTAAAAAAACAAAAACAAAAAGTAAAATTTTTAAATTTTACATGCCATCCTTAAGACTTGTGGATGGCGATTGTCACTGTCATCAGTTTCTGGCACAGTTACCTACAGTCTCATTATTTATTTGGTTACAAGATACTGTCAAGTATACTCTCAGACCAATCAATAGCCAGTGTAGATAGAAACTGGTCAAGGAAGTGAGATGTATATCCCACAGCTTTAGGTCACTTAAAATGCTTGAGACTGTCTTGATCCCAAAACAAGAATCTAGCGAGATAAGATTTTGTGTCATCTTGCCGAGGAAATTGTCCTGGAAGTGTAGGTTTATTCTCAGAGGTTGCCAAAGGTTGTTACTGGGTATATTTCCATTTCTGCCCACATTGGCTGTTACTAGTATAGGAGACCATCCTTGAAAGCAACTTGGGGGGGAAAGCAGACCAGGGCGTCCGGGACGCCCTGGGACGGTGCACCGCGGGACCACGGCAGCTGCACCGCGGCGTCCCTGAAAGGAGCGCTAAATTGGCGCTCCTTTCAGAAGTCAAGGAAAGTGCGCCCTAAATGCATCGGGCGCACTTTCCCTGGCTTTTCCGCCGCAGCGTGTGAGGACGCTGCGGCAGGAGGTTGCCCCCGGAGCGCCGGCCGTGCGGAGGGCCAGCAGCTCCGAGGGCAACCTCGGGAGGAGGAAGGGGCGCCGCTCGTGCGGCTGCCCCTCCTCTTCCTTGCCTCGGAGATGACTTTATTAGTCGTCTGCCAAGGCCCTTGGTCTCAAAAGTTAAGTAGGTAGTATCCTGGATTTCACTCTATGCTATCTGAGAGAGAATGCTCTAGAGAAAATTTTTAGATTTCTTCTTGGGTTCTCAGGCAAAAATGTTGCATAAGCTGTCATTCTACACACTTTTGTGGAAGAGAAAAGATTCACAACACACTAGATTGTGACCTTTTACATGTAAGCATTTAAGTGGAAAACCTAATTCTGTGGATATCAACAGTGCATTCTTTTCTCCCCTTTCCACAATGAAAACGGAAAGACAACACAAATAATTCATGTTAGAGATAAAACATGAATATTCAAGATTAAAAACAAAAACCAGGTGTTCACAAATTGTGCAGTCCTCAACGCTTCTTAATTGAAGAAAGCCAGACACATAAAATACTTTCTGCACTATCCTTTGGCATGTATACAACCTGATGTTTGGGAGTACATAGCATAATAGAAAAAATGACAAGGGATAAGTGTCAGACCACATAGTCCAATGTTAGCTTTATGTCTTTTCTCGCAAACATAAACACAAACAATTACTAGCCCATGAAAATCTATATAACTGGCATGCACATACCTTTTCCTTTCAGGTTGGTGTGAGCACTGGACCTGTTTCTATGAACTGAATCTGCTTCCTCTTGAATAATCCTAAACTTGAAAAAAATGTTTATCACATTTACTTTGTTTTCTAAACACACTTTGCTTCTTCAGTACTGCTTACCCTCAGAATGGGCAAGCCCTACTGTCAGGAAAAAAGTGGGGTGGGTGCCTCTGAGGTTATGAAAGGGCATGGTGTGGTGGCGATGGGGAGGTACATATTTGTCAGACTATTTTAGGTGCAGAAATAACTTGACTAGCCTTCTTTACTAGCATGGCTTAAATCTACTTGTTAGTCCCAATAAGAGTAGAGCTGAGAACTTGGCAAATCAACACATATCTTAGGGACCGCCTCTCCCCATATGAGCCCCCTCGTGCCCTTCGGTCAGCCGGGAAAAACCTACTCCAACAACCGAAATCCAAATCTAAACAGACCTCGCAGAGGGCATTCTCTATCATTGCCCCTAAATTATGGAATGGCCTGCCGGACGAGTCCGTCTCATCACAACACTCACTGCTTTTAAGAAATCAGTTAAGACGGATCTCTTCCGGCAGGCCTTCCCAGATTGATCCTCTTAGAGGAATGAACACCGAATCTCCTCCCTATGCTCTCTGTTGTCCTGCCACCATTATTTTATAACTTTGTTCTCATTTTATTGATTTCTTGTTTTAAATCTTTTAAGTTTAATTCTGTCTTAAGGGGTGGGAGGGATGGGGGGGAGGGATTGGGATATCAGAATGTATTTTAACTATTGTATTTTAATTGCTGTGAGCCACCCCGATTGCTATGCAGAGGGGCGGGATAGAAATAAAAATTATTATTATTATTATTATTATTATTATTATTATTATTATTATTATTATAGTTCCATTTATTAAATGGAGCATCTATACTCAGCATAACTGGATTCAGGCATAGGATGGGATGAATGCAACCCTCCAGATGTTGCTGAACTGCAACTCACAGAATTTCTCACCACTAGCCATTTTTGGGAGCTGTAGCCCAACAGTTTCTGTACTTTGGGCCCCCGAGGATGGCCATTGACTTGGGGAGAACACTGTTTGCCATTCTGTCTCAGCAAACAATTTTGGGCAGATGGTGTCAGTGGAATTCATATTTTCATGGTGTCTCATTTGGCTGCAACAAAGAAAGGAACTGGATATCAGGTTTACTGCTGGTATTTCCACTACTGAAATGGTAGGAATTAAAAAGTGTCAACGCAAACCACAGGAGAAATAGCCTTGATGGAAGAAATAATAATTAAATGTCTGTTGTAACTACTACAAAGTATCTACAAGGTACCACTTTAGAAGTAATACACTCGTAAATTCTCCACTAATCTCATCCTACAAAGTTTGATCTCCTGGGATGAAACCACAATTTCCAGGGGCATTTTTGGGAGATGAGAGGACAGCAGCAAAAGAAAACAAGCATTTGAACATTCAGATGCAGTTAAAACCTCCCTCACCCACTCCATACCCCCAACTAATGTACACAAAAAGGTTTCCAAAAAGTCCTCAGGACTGGATTATTCAAAGAAGATTCAAGACATTATGCAATTATGAGAGATGGAGAAACTGCTTTTGGCCTTGATATTATTGTTTGGGTGCATTAAGGTGGGGCATCTCAAGGGTATCTACTTGCTCATATAAGTATTACTCTTCCCAGAGTAACAGAAGAAAGTGCTTAAATTAAAAGCTGCTAATATTACCTGTATAAAACATAAATCTGGGAAGACAAACTTGAAATCCAAGGGCTCTAATGCCAGCACTTGCTTCCCTTTCATTGATCCAGTGGTTCCTAATTTGACAGCTGAGTTTCAATTAATCACAGTTAAACTTCAGATTTCTTAAGAATGCATCAGTTAATATAATGAAACTCTCTCTACAAATAGCAAGATATTTAACATGACTTTTGACTTTTCAACACTCAGCTATATCCAAGCAGTATTTTAAAGGTATGTCCCATCTCTATTTAATTCTGGATTTACTAAAGAGACATCTCAATCATCACAGTAAGCAAGATATGAAGAATAAGTGATCATTTGGTTTACGTGATTATTAAAATAATACCTGATTACCTGATTATTGATTATTAAAAAGAAAATGATAAACTTATCTCCACTGAGAACTCTGAAATAGCTGACTTGGGATGGGTATTTCACAAAACTAAGCTATGATTAGATATTTACAATTACTGTATGACAGGTTGAAATTTGCAAGTGAGTGAAAATAATGTAGAAAAGAAAAGCAGTTTAAATCATGACTATGTTGGAGCAATAAATGGGTGGTTTCTGATAAAATGTGAAACCAGGGTTCTTTATTTAGATTGTAATTATTAACTAAAATGGCCCTCAAACAAACCAAGTTCATGAGCCACTTTAGATTAAAAAAAAGCATCTTTACAAAGATATGTGCTAAGCACATGTACACCACATATGCTGTTTTGGCATTAGAACTCTGCATAGATCAGAGACCCACTTCAACTAGGTTTCAATGTAAGTAACTTTCAAATTACAGCAGTTCTACAAAAATCCAAACTTCAGCAAAGAGCACAATGTCATAAGTATAGCACATTCCTACAGTACAGCTGGGTGTAGTTGTTAGCTGTTCCAGTTTGCAAAATGCTAGCCCATAAGGCCATAAAAAGGAGAGACTTCTGCCATGCAACTTCACTTCTCTCAGGAATATCAGAATTAAGACTGGGTTGGGGTTGGGATAGGAAGCTTGAATAATAAAGATGGCCCAGTGGGCGCCTGGTATCCGCTGGAATTTGGTTCCAGGGTCGCCACCCCCCAGATACCTAAATCTATGGATGCTCAAGCTCCATTGTATACAATGGCATAATAAAATTGTGTTGCTTATGTAAAATTGCAAAATCAAGGTTTGATTTTTAGAGGAAAAATTGTTTGGACTATTTGTGGATGGTAGAATCCAAGGCTACAGAGGGCTACTGTACTGGAGCGGGGAAGGGACACCAGAAATAAGATTCTAGAAATTCTCTTTCCTTTAAAGTCCATCTGTTGACTGCATTTGAAGTGTGTGCTGTGCTTCGTGTTTTGTTTTTTGAACTGACAACCATTTCCTTCAAAATACCTTTCTATTTTACTTGCAATACAGATGATCAAGTACAGGACATTATTGCCCATGTTTCTCAAATGGGCTACCAGAGAGCAAGTCAACTGTTATTCCTTAGGCTGTGGTTTAAAACTGAGCAGTCATAAAATGACACTCAATAAGGTAAGTCAGGTCTAATTAAACAAGCATGTTCCTAAAAAGCTTACGTGGCTGCTTACATTTGACATAAAAATCATATCAATGCACAAAGAAGAAACTAACCATCTAAAAACCAATTAATGTTCTGAGACAATTCTCAGCAGCATTCTAGTGGTGCAGGCTCTGTAAGGAATACCTTTATAATACTGTCAAACCAACTGAAGAAATAGCAGTTTGGGAAGAGGACTCAGAAAGATCCACTGTCTTTAAGGAACTAAGACAGAAAAGATTATAGAAAAAACACGATAAAGTGTGATTTAACAGCAAAAACCCATTTTGTATTTTTAAACCATTTATTATATGACGTCAGGCTATGTGACTGAATATATTATGGACTACAGTGAAGGTAAAAATCTGCAAAAGCTTTAGGTACTGCTAACACTGCATTGTTTTAAAATGGGGGCAACAAGCAGTTAATATATAGTTAATTACAAAAAAAGTAAATGTGTCTGGCATTGTCATCTGCTCTAGTTAAACAAATGGCTTGTAGTTCAATCCACCTAAAGGCGGAAACTTTTGTAACGTTCACATTTGCTTTCTTCCACTCTTACACTTCTAAGACAACTTGCTGATGGCCTATTTGAATGCAAAATTATTGCAAAATGTAACATGTTATGATGTCTTCTGACATCTACTTTTATTTATGTAAAATAGAAAAGAGATCCATTTAATCCAACAGTCCCAATTCAATGACTATCAACAGAGGCCTGGGCAAAGTCTTCAAGAGGGTTCCTAGAGGATAATAATTATTCCACAGGTGAAAAGACAACGTATAGAAGAACTTCATGTAAAACAGTTCCCTCATATATATATATTTAAAACATTAAAGATAGTGCAAATTCAACACACTTGTATCACAACACAAATTAACTCCTTGTATTCATCTAGTTTTCTTTTTTCTTTTTAAAAAAAAGAACACCTTTATATCTTGGCACACAACAGAAATGCTGAGTTAGATAGAATGAAATTCCAACACTCTGGGAGGGGAAGGGAAGCAAACTGGCCAATTTTGCTCCCATTGACCTAGTAACCCTTTCTCATCCTCTTTTTTTTAAGCCATTCACTCATTATAAAACAGGCTGATCAAGACATATTTCTGTGCTAAGTTACCTCTCAGAATTAAATAATTCAAATAGATTATTGAAAAATAATAATATAATCCCCCCCCCCCAAAAAAAAACACTGCTTGTGGCCAAACTGAATGGAAGGTTGTAATTATTTCAAACCACTTTTCATGCAATTCGCCTGAAAGGAATCAGAAACAAAAAATAGCTTTGCACGTTTGGTTTTACTAAAACTGCATCACATGAAATTTAACAATATTGTGCACAGGGGCATAAAAACTTTCATCATGCTCCTGTTTGATTCTCCTGTCTCTCTCCAAGTGCACATGGCAAGGAAACCTAGACAAGGTTTCCTGGTTTCCTGTCTTTGCCTTTAGTAGGGACTATTGTGCTCTCTGGATTGTTCTGCTGAAACTGTAGTCTGCTCCCCCTCTGTGACGAAGGAGGTGCGTTGCTTTGCTGGTGATGGAAAAAAGAGGAACCTGGGTAATGCCCCATGACCTCACTGTAGGTTGGGGGTGGTCCTTCCATCCTTCCATTACTGCTATAATTGGTTGCACTTATGCCCGAATTGCTGCTTGGTGGGCAAGGGCCCCCATTGTACATTGTAATGTCTATCAAGTCGCTGTCAAATATAGTCCTGTTGGGTGGCGCCCTCACAGATTCCCTGTTGAGTTCCATCTGTTGCTCTGGGTCCCGAAGCTGCAGTGTGCATGGCCCTTGATATGGTGGTGGCTCTTCACCATCAGAGAGAGAGATAGTAGGAGGAAGGTCAATCTCATGTTGCATGTATGGATAGGTTGGCTGGAAGCGACTGAAATGTTCCCTCTGCATAAAGGATGGAGCTGTAAACCTGTCCCTGGATCGTGGGGCATACATAATCTGCAATGTAAAGAAAGTATTCATCAATAAAGTCACAAAATCTAAATCTATTTCACACATAACATAAACCATCACGGCAGCTGATAAGTTTAAGTAACCCATTTGCAAACAGCTTCAGGGAAGGACAATAACCTCCCAATATAACCTAGATAATCTAAACATTTGCACTAAGAGGTGGGGCAGGGAAGAATTTATCTCCACTGAGGCTTGGTTCCAGAACCCTCTATGGATACCAAAATCTGCAGATGCTCAAGTCCTATTATATACAGTTATCCCTCGTTATCCACAGGGGATCCGTTCCAGACCCTCCACCACCCAATACCAAAATCGATGGATGCTCAAGTCCCACTGACCCCAATGGTAGCGTGGCCATGCAGCCACCACTGGAGACAAGGAAGGAAGGCCTTCCTTCCTTCCTTCCTTCCTTCCTTCCTTCCTTCCTTCCTTCCTTCCTTCCCCCTCCCTCACTCCTACCCGTGTGGCTTCTACCCAGGCTTGGGTTTGGAAGCAGAGGCTGGAGCGTCATCAGCCAGAGGCAGCCAGTGCAGGGGCTTGGGCCTCAGTGCTTACCCCCCCCCCTGGCCCAACATCCCAAGCCTTTGTGCTGGTGCCAGCTCCCTCCAGCCTCCACTTCCAAAGCCAAGCCTGGGGCAGAATCCTCGCAGGGGGAGGGAAGGGAGGAAAGGAAGGAAGGAAGGAAGGAAGGAAGGAAGGAAGGAAGGAAGGAAGGGAGGGAGGGAGGGAGGGAGGGAGGGAGGAAGGGAGGGGGATGGAGGACTTCAGTTCTATTGTGCCCAGTGGCAGCACGGTTGCATGCCTGCATCGCCACTGGGGACAGTGCTAGCTTGCCATCTGCAGATGTTCACGTCTGCAGATGGCAAGTTCGTGGATACCGAGGTCTCACTGTACCATGGAGTAGTAAAATTGTATCCCTTATATAAAACAGCAAAATCAATGTTTGCTTTTTGGCTTTTTAAATAATATTTTCAAGCTGTAGATGGCTAAATTTATGGATGAAGAATCTGTGGACATGGAAGGTCAATTGTACTAGGTTATTGGCAAACAAATTAAATTTAGCATACTACTTTAGAAAACTCTGCACACAAGGATCAGAGGAAATTCTCAAAAGTTGGAAATTTTTTATTCTAAAAGATTCTATGAGTTCTTTTATCTGTTTTTTTTAGCACCTGGCCAATGGTAAAACTAAGAAAAGATCCCAAACCAATCCAGCGCGGAGTTCTGATGCAATAAAATACCTCCTTCTCAAAGATTCCATTTGTTTCCTGAAGCTAAGTTGAACTGTGGACTGCCAAACAACAGTCACAATATAAGGTGTACATCTGCACAAGAACAACCTAAATTTCATATATTGAGCCACATAGAATCATCAAAAATCTGAGAGCTACTGATGCAAACCACCTTTATACCCATTTTAAAAATGAGAATGAAAAATAACTTTGATATTATCACAACTATTTAGAGCAGAGGTAGGCAACCTTTCCCCTTTAAGGGCTGAGGAACTTCAGCTCCCAGAAGCCTCAGCCATGTTGGCCAATAGTCCCATGTTGGCCAATAGCTCCTGGGATTCTGGGAGCTGAAGTCCCTCAGTCCTTAAAGGGGAAAGGTTGCCTACCCCTGATTTAGAGGTACAGGACTCCATGCTAGTTATGCATTTTTTCAAGCCGTATGGAAAGAGAAAAGGCTTTGGAGGGCACAAATTAATCCCATCTTTTCTCAGGTGAAGCCTGCAGACAGCAGGTGGAAAGAAAAACCTAGGAAAAGGTGCAAATGAATCCACCTTCTATCTCCTAAAAGACAGGAAAAGAGGAGCAAGGAAGGAGCTTAAGGCCTGCAGAGCAGAGAGAGAAGAGAAGAGAAACTGAGTCTAAACCTCATGGCCTAGGTCTAACTTTTGTACGCTGACCATGAGGACCAAAGGTGCCAATACTGCCAGATGTACTAGCAGACTCCCCTCTTTTCTCTTGTCCCAGGTTTGCATTTGTTCCTTTTGTAGTTTGAGCCATGCTGTTTGCTCTCTTCAGCAGTGTAGCAGACTCTTCCCTCCTTTCCAAGTTTACCATATCCTTCTGGTAACTGCTTCTGCCTTCTTCACTTCCATGCTTCCTCAGCAGCCTCCTCCCTTTCCTCTCTCTTACAGTTTATGCTGATTCAATTTTTTTCCTCCTGCAACCAAATATTTCCATTTTGCCTTCAGTGGTATATGCAGTCCAAGTGGCTACAGGGATCAAGGATTCCCTATCCATTGGCATCTGTGAGAAGCTGCTAACAATGGAAAATTAGTATCTTGCTGGCAAAAGACCCACAAGTGTGCAGGTGAACAGTTATATGCAGCTCTTGAATCACAGTTTAGCTGCCCCTGTTCTAGTAACAAAAAATACAGGTTGCTGAAAACTCAGCCATATGGAAAACATACCTCTGAAGCTCCCTGGCGCGACGATGAGCTATCAGAAGGCCACAAACACCCCTCCTAGGACAGAGAAGAAAAGAACACAATTAACTTCAAAACATCTCTGAAATAATTGTTATATAAAAACTAAATTCATGTTTGTTTGTTTATTTCATTTTTATGCCGCCTTTCTCCCACAAAGGGATCCAAAGCAGCTCACAAATAAAAACACTTTAAAAAAATTAAATAAAAATATAAAATCACATACTGTAAAAACTACAGCAACCCACCCCATATAACAAATGTTCACCATTCCAGTAATAGCACAGCATTTATATGTTCTAGTCAAGCAATTAAAATGTATTTTATATTTTTAAATTTCCTTTAGTGTTGCTTTGGGACTGGCCTACTAGTAAACATATTTAGCATAGAAACCAAAAAGACCAAGCCTAATTGCATTTACTTTGAAGCAACCTCATGGAATTTACTTTCAAATATCAATGACATTTCAGCATATCCGGTGTTCACAGCTATACAGTTAAGCCCTCCGTATCCACGCATTCAACCATCCATGGCTTTAAAATATTCAAAAATAATATAAATTCCAATAAGCAAACCTTGATTTTGGCATTTTATATAAGAGACACCATTTTACTACACCCTTGTATTTAATGGAAGTTGACCAGCCATGGATTTTCGTATCCATAGGTTGGGGGGTGGTGGTGGTGGTGGAATGTTCCTGGAACTAAATCCCAGTGGATACCAAGGGCCCACTGTACAGTCTAATTAAACTATACTTACAGGAGAATCTATACTATACTCTCTCAAAAATCTCTTATGTTTTCTCTCTTTAGCAAGTCTGTCCCTGATTACTTCATACCTACTTTTGGCTGAGATCCTACTCTGAACAGACACAGCATAATGTTCCACTTAAGCAATTCAATGTCCTCCAAATGCCTTAGCACTGCAAGCCCTGGAAGCAGGTCCCCTGCTACTGCAACTCACCAGTGGGGAAGGGAAGGAGTGGGGAGACAATTCAGATAATGGAGAAGCAGCTCAGCTTATGGAATATGGAGCACACCCTCTTTTTTCTTCTAGCCCTTCCACATCTTTACTGGTTGATTTGCTTCCCCATAAGCAGCTAGTAAGCAGCAGGAGTGCCCCCCTCTTAGGGCTTGATAGCTGCTGGGAGGGGGGCGGGTTGGCTGGGGTGCACAGGGTAGACAACAGCCTTCTGAGTCCCATCCAAAAGGAGATATACCAACACAAGCCAAGTTATCACGAAAAAAAGGGTTTTTAATTAGGTTTCTGTGGAAATTCAAAGTGCATCAATGAAACTAAAGTAGAATTAAAATTTCTAGCATTATATTGTTGATGCTCTGTACCTCTCCCTCACCAGTTTTGTCTGTGTCTCAATGTATGTATTGGTGGTGCAGTAGTTAAATTCTGGTACTGCAGCCAAAATGTTGTGAGTTTGATCCTGCAGGGCTCCAGGTTAACTCAGCCTTCCATCCTTTTGTAGGTCAATAAAATGAGTACCCAGCTTGTTGGGGCCAACTGGCTTATAGACTGTAAACTGCTTAGAGAGTGCTTAGTTCACTATGAAGCAGTATAGAAAAGTAAAGTGCTATTGCAATTTATGTGGATCTTTCTTTTTTGTTCTTATTAATTTGTCACTCTTAAACCCACTAAAGCTCCTGGGGTGATGCATAACAGATAAAACCAGAAAAATACATCCATTTAAAACAGATTCTTTAAAAAAGTTAGTCTTAAAACCCAGCTAAAGACCATATGAAACAAGGCAGTCTGCTGGACACTTTGTAGGGATAAAACCAGCTTGCTTTTCCTAGAGAATCCTACAATCAAGGCACCACCATAAAAAAAAAAAAGGTCTGTGTCATGTCTTTTGAGATGCAAGACATGCAACAGATCCTCCACTGTTAACCTTAAATTCCAGGCAGACTCATAGAGAAGGAGAGGATATCAGATATTGTGGCCTCATGACTTTTCAGGCTTTTTAGTTCAAAACCATGATCTCTATTGTATCTTGAAAGCTAAGTAGGGTTAACCCTGGTTAATATTTAGATAGGAGACTGACAATGAATACCAGGTGCTGTACGCTATATTTCAGAAGAAGCAACTGGCAAAACCATCTCTGAGTATTCCTTGCCAAAGAAAGCCTCGTGAAATTTATGGGGTCACCACAAGTTGACAGGTGACTAGAAGGCACATAAGGTATTCCCCGTTGACAAGGTTGTTAAGTTGTGCCTGACCGTAGGGGGCAGCACTCATCTCCATTACTAAGCCGAAGAGCCAGCATTTCAGAGACTACTCTGTGATCATATGGCCAGCATGTTTGCACAGAACGCTGTTTGCCTTCCCACCAAAGTGGTACCTATTTATCTACTTGCATTTGTATGCTTTTGAACTGCTAGGTTGGCAGAAACTGGGACTAGTAACAGGAGTTCATCCCATCATGCAACACCCCAGCCTCGAACTGCCACCTTGCCAATCTTGCAGTCAACAGAGTCAGCGTCTTAACCACTTGAGCCACTGCATCCCATTCAGGCACATACACACAGGATAAAACCAGAAGCAAACTGGAAGGCAATTGAAAACTGGTGACACTTGTTCTTCAATGCAACAGTCAAACAGTCCTACCACTGGGTCTTGCACAAGCTGTACTGCTGAACCCATTTCAGGGACAGTCCTATGTAGTATGGTAGTCTAACCAATAGGTAATTAATGCATGAACCACCATGGCCAAATCAATCTTCCCTAGCTGGCACGCCAGGTAAAACTAGACAAAGGCACTCCTGGCTGCAGCAATGCTGGCTCCAAGAGCACTCCAAAGTCACAAACCTAGCTTTTCAGATGGAGTGCAGCCCTACCTTCCACAGACTCGTCTGAGACTTTACTTACTCACATCTAATCCCTCACTGCAATAGCCTCCTTCCACAAATTCTTTGGCTTCATTTGGAAATTAAAGACAAAGAAAGCTGGCTATTATCAGCATTGTGGAAACACCTCAGTAGCAATACTATATGGTCTTATTTTCATTGATCAACCAATCAGGAAATATAGAGGCATAAACGTTTGAGCCAACGATCTGAAGGATAAACACAGAATATTGTAGTTTGTCCTCCATATACACAGATTCTTTATCCATGGATTCAACCATCCAGAGTTTGCATTTTTTTAAAAAAACAAACCATAAATTCCAAAAATCAAAGCTAGATTTTTGCCATTTTAATAAGAGATACCATTTAACTATGCCATTATATTTAATAGGACTTGGAGCATCCACACATTTTGGTATCCAAAGGGGGGTCCTGGAACCAAACCCTAGTGGATACCAAGGGGCCACTTTATTTCAAACAAAGAACATTCTACTTTCAACTTTCTTTATATCAACAAGGTCACTGAGGATCTCCATCAAGGATTACCCCAAGTCAGCACCCTCACTTTGCATTTATGCAGCCAAAGAATCCTGGGGCTATGTACCTTAGCTCTTCACTCATAGCTGTGTGAACTCCTGAACTCTGCTGTTTCTACCTAGTGTCTCCTAGTCCCACTATTTTAAAAAAATCTATAAATACAGTGGAATACTTGTGCATGTATATCGATTACTGAAGTAAAGTGTTTCACCAGCATAGAAACAAGTTATTTAAGGAGGATTACTCTTTATTCACTCTCCTTATGAGTATCCACATTTTGTTATATAAATGATACATTGTTTCTTCCTTATTGTTAATTAGTATTAATGATTATCTGTTTGTAAAGCGTTATTTTATTACTGAAAATAACAAAATTATATATGGACAGGTAGTGCTTACCTGTAACTGTATTTCTTTGAGTGGTCATCTGCAAATTCACACAAATGGGTTTATCTGCGCCTGCACATTCAAGCTCGGAAACTTCTGGAATCACTGGGCAAAACTTCATTTGCAACTTTTTGCAAACCCACCCTCTTATAAGCCCCTAGAAGTCCCACTCTTTCCCAGTTCTATAAAGTATGCCACATAGCAGCGATGGAAAGAAGTAAAGTAAGCAAGATACCACTGAGGGGAGGATGGGTGGGATTTGTGTAAATTCACAGATGACCACTCGAAGAAATATTGTTCCAGGTAAGCAACCTGTCCTCCTTCTTCGTGGTCTCTGCGAATCACACAAATGGGTTAGACTGACAAACTTTGGTCAGTGGAGGAGGGAGTGTCATGACAATCAAATATCAAATAAGTTGTATTTATTAACAACAATAAACACTGAAGTTGAAAGGGCAATCATATGTCAACTGTTTCGGTTTCAAGCATGTAACAATAAACTTTTAAGTTTGAAAGTGCATTTGTTTGTTCTTTGTTTTGGTTTCAAAAACAAACACATGCAATAAATAAACTCAGTTCAAACCAGAAAGTAACACTTCCCTCCCAAAGGCTGCATCCCACCTGGCCCTGATGTCCAGCCTGTAATGTCTGATGAAAGTCAATGGCTGGGACCAGACAGCAGCCTTCCAGACATCCTCCAAAAGCATCCCAGTCAAAAAGCGGAGGATGTCGCTACAGCCCTAGTGGAATGGGCTTGAATTTCAGCTGGTGGAGTCTTCCCTGACAGTTTGTAACACAAGTGGATGGTACCAGCCAGCCATTTTGAGAACCTTTGGGCAGTCACAGGTAATCGTTTCTTGGATTCCAAGTAACAGACAAAGAATCTCTCAGAACACCTAAAACCCGAAGTCCTATCCAGGTAGAATGCCAGAGTCCATCAGACATCAAGAGTATGGAGACAGCACTTGGCATCCGTGGTTGGGTTCAGGGCTAGAATCGGTAAGACAATGTCCTGGTTGATGTGAAAGGCCGATACCACCTTTGGAAGGACAGTGATATCAGGACGGAGGACCACTTTGAACTTGTGAAACCAGGGGTAAGGCTGGTCTATACGCAAGGCACAGAGTATACCCAGCCGTCGAGCGGAGATGATGGCCATAAGGAAAGTTGTTCTCCAGATCAGCAATCTCAAGTCTATCATGGCCACAGGCTTGAAGCACCAGATCCAGACTCCATGGCGGGGTTGGTACCGAGAAAGGAGGGTGGAGGTTGTTGAACCCCTTGAGAAATCTCTTAACCAAAGGGTCTTTAAAAAAGGAGGGTCTGCTCTCGAGTTGGTAATGAGAGCAGATAGCTGATAGATAGCGTTTGATGTAAGTGAGGAACAGTTCTGAGTCAGCTAGAATCATTAGAAACTTCAAGATGTCTAGGACCGAGACTCAGGATGGAGAGAGATCTTTAGTGGAAAGAAAGTCCAAAAACTTGTTCCACTTGAAAAGGTAAGATCTTCTCGTGGAAGGCTTTTGAGCAGCCCACATGTCAGTTCTCACTGAGTCCGGAAGGGTCTCTAAGCATGGATTCTCCACACCACCAGTGGGAGATTATCGATATTTGGGTGGCAGACTCAGCCTCCGTGGAGGAACAGTAGATCAGGACATAGCTCGAGACGGAGATATTCTCTCCGAGACAGGTGCAGGAGGGAGCGAACCAAGGCTGTCTCGGCCACCATGGGGTCATCAGTATGGTGTCAGAGTGATCTACTCTCATCTTGGCAATCACTTTCGTGATGAGTGGGCAGGGAGGGAAGGCATAGACCATCTTTCCTGACTACTCTAACCGAAAGGCATCTCCTTGAGAGCCCGAGTCCAAGAACAGAACTGAGTGCAGTGGCTGTTGAGATGGGCGGCGAAGAGGTCTATCAGTGGTTCGCCCCAAGTGGAGAATAGGTCAGAGACCGTTTCAGGATGGAGGTGTCACTTGTGGCTTGGGTTTGACGGCCTGCTGAGCTGGCCTGTCAACTTGTTCTCCTCCCCAGGGAGGTGGAGAAGGATTTTCCTCAGGATGCACCAATCCCAGATGCAGAGGGTGATCTCGAGGAGCATCTGAGACTTTGTTCCTCCCTGCATGTTCAGGTAGTACATGACTGTGGTGTTGTCTGTCAACAAAAGCACTACCTTGTGTAGGAGAATGGTCTCGAAGGCCTGAAGAGCTTTTTCCACAGCCAGCATCTCGAGTGCAATGATGTGGAGGGACCTCTCTGATGGGGACTACTTGTCTCTGTCAAGCTGGAGGGATGTGCACCCCAGCCGTACATAGACACATCTGTTGTCAAAGTGACTTGAGGCTGAGGGGGTAGAAAGGGCATCTCAACACATACATTTTCGGGGTTGAGCCACCAGTGAAGAGACCTTGGTACTGTGAGCCATTTTGTCGGGAGTCCTCCATAGGATCGGAGACTGAGAGGAACCAAGCTTGAAATGGTTTCAGATGGAGTCTCGCCCATAGGGTGACATAGGTCGTTGATGTCATGTGTCCCAATGCCACTTGGGCAGTGTGAGCTCTGATTAGTTTGTGAGACAGGCAGTCCCAAACTGCTCTGGAAAGTGTCCAAAAACTGTCTGATGGTAGATAAGCAATACATTCCTTGGAAACGAGGATGGTCCCAATTAACTTGATCTGCCTGGACCATGAGACTGAGGGAGTCTAGGAGAGACAAAGCGAACTTGATGTTTCCCGTAAGATCCTCTTGGGATGGGACAGCGAAGACCCAGTCTTAGAGATAGGGGGAGACCATGATGCCTTGCAGGAGGTAGGCCACAATAGGGGCCATACACTTGGTGAACAATCTTAGTGCTGTGGAAAGACCAAAGTCAAGCACCTTGTACTGGAATATCTCGGTCCCTATGGCAAAGACAAGAAATCTCTGGTGGTCTTCACGAATCCCAACATGAAAGTAAGCGTCCTTGAGGTCAAGGGTCACAAACCAGTGATCCATCTGTAACAGAGGCAAAATAGAAGCAAGAGTTACCATGTGAAAGCGACAGTAAGCTATGTAAGAGTTCAGGCGGCAGCGGTCAAAGATGAGTCGGAGACTTCCATCACTTTTAGGGACAATAATGTATCGTGAGAGGAAGGAGCCCAAGTGGGGTGTGCAGGTCTGATTGCGGCTTTCTTTAACAAACTGCACACTTCATCGAGTAAGGTGTCTGAAGGGGAGGTGGAAATAACCCCAGTGACAGGGAGCTCTTCGAACTCGAGGGCGTAGCCCCTCCAAATGATGTCAAGGCCCCACAAGTTGGAAGTGATTAAGACCCAGGTATTAAAGAAGAGCCAGAGTGTATCCCCAAAAGGGGTACTGACAAAGTGTGCTGCATCTCTTCAGAGCCTCTTCTTGTCATGGTCCACATACTTCTCGCAGAAGCCTTGCCAGTACTGAGGTTGGCTGGGTTGTTGGAGGCCAGAGGAAGATGACTGGGAAGGGTGACGCTGCTGAGGCTAATCATGGGGCTGGTAATGGCATTCCTGTTATTGATAATGGTATTGCCTGTGTTGTTGAGGGTACCAAGGGCGCTGTCTTCCGTAGCAACGGTGTGAAGGGTACTGGAATGAAGAGGTTGACATACCATGCTTCTTGGCAGCTGCCTTCATCCTGTACTTGCAATTCAGCTTCTCATCCGTCTCTTTGTTAAAAAGTCTGGAATCATCGAAAGGCATGTCCTCTATTGCAGCTGGAACCTGAGGGATGAGGTCCATTGCTTACGAAGGGCAATGTACCCAGACAAAACGTTTGGCACACAGTCTTCGGAGTGGCGGGCTGAGGTGATTTGTTGGCCTCCAATTGCATGAGGCTCTTGCTTTCCTTATCTATCCATCTGTGTGGAGAACATCTTTGGGTTGAAAGCTAACTGAGATCCCTCTACAATGGCTGAGTTTGGCTTAGGGTGTTCAAGGAGCCAAGACACAGCTGAAGGAGAGATCCGGTAGAAGTTTTTGATTTTTTTGGAGGTCAGCGCAATGGAGGTGGGGATGACCCTGGAACGCTTGGCAATACATTCCAGCGAAGGCAGGAACCCAATGGAAGCTGGTGTCTCCATTGGAACCCAATGAATCCAATGGAGGCTGGTACATTGCCATAAACCTGACACTCGATGGAGACCAAGGCATCGTCCTCATTCTACGTGACCTCAATCTGTAGAGCATTTGCCATCCCCACTACTTGTTCTGCAAAGGATTTTATACTGTATGTAGGAGAGGTTGGGTCATGCATGACCAAAGATTGAGGAGAGTGATGCTCTAAGATCACTGTCATAGTCATAGGCATGGATGTATGGACTCAATCTGCATCCGTACTGAGGGCTGTTGACAGAGTCTTGGATCTCGAATCAGAAACCTCAGTATGAGAAGGTTCGGAACACACTTTCTTGGAGGAAGATTGGTCAGAGGGTTTTCACCTTGGGGAAGAGGCTTCTCTTCAGAACGCCACCATTTAGAGGCCTTTTTGGCCTTGGAGTCATCCGAACTGCAGCTGCGATCCAATTTATCTGCCTTTTTGGCCTTCTCTTTCCCTGAAGGCTTATCCTTCAGTGCCTCTTTAGTTTTCTACTTACTATGGGATTTCTCAGCGTCCGACCTAGGGGAAACAGTGGCAGCCTGGGCAGCAGGAGCTGAGGCAGGGCACAAGGCTTGCTCATAGAGGACCGCTTTAAGCTTGAAGTCCTGGTTTTTACGGGCCTGCAGGTCATAGACTTGCAGAGGGCACAAGATTGAACATTGTGACCCTTGCCAAGGCAAAGGCATGTAGTGTGAGAGTCCTGATTGGGGAACTTACCCCCACACTTGTTGCACTGCTTAAAGGTGGTGGACTGAGTGGCCATTTTGAAAACGTTGGGAGGTCTTTCAAGCCGTAAGCAAATCAGTCAGACAGTCCAGTCAATCAATGTGTGCCTGCTGCCAAGTCCAAGTCCAAAGAGTAATCAAAGTCTGAAAAGTTAGTCAAAGCCAAAATTTAGAGGTCAATTTGAATTAAGTACTAAAGGGGAGTGATTCCAAGTGAGCAAAGTTCCTTCAAAGCTGCTAGTGTGACAGACAAAAGGAACTGGGAAAGAGCGGAACCACTAGGGGCTTGCTTATAAGAGGAGCTACCACCAAAAAGTTGCAAACTAAGTTTTGCCCAGTGATTCCAGAAGTTTCTGAGCTTAAATGTGCAGGCGCAGATAAACCCATTTGTATGATTCACAGAAACCACGGATATATATATCTATATATCTATATCACACACACACACACACACACACACACACACACACGTGTATGCATATGCACACACACACACACACACACAAAATGTCTGTGTGTACACAGAGAAAGACATATATACGTTTTAAAATATAAGATTATAACAACATAATCTCATTGGATGTAGATGTAGCTCTCAACTATCAAGTAAAGCTCAATGCTAATTACATACAACTGGCTGCACTCTACCAGTCATTAAGCACACTTTATGTGTGCACTTCAATACTAGAGGTGGCATAAATATAGAAGGTCTACATTTCTAAAAACCTGATCCAGTTTGGATATAATGGATTGGGAAAAGGGCTTTTCAGGATATGTTATACTGTTTATCTTTTGCTTCCTTTTTAATGGCCATGCTTTCAACAGCTTTAATTCTACTGTTAGTCTAATTACATTTTTAAACCTTATATGATGTTAATTTTTTAGCTGTATCTTTTTAATCTTTGTAAGTCACCTTGAGTCCCAGACTGGGAAAAAGATATCAGAGAGCTCTGATGCCACAATAAACTACAATTCCCAGGATTTCTTGGCACTGAGCCAGGGCAGTTAAAGCGGTCTCAAAGTGGATTATTTCTGCAGTGTGCTTTGGACCTAAGACTGGTGGGGACATGAGAAAGAGCCTTCTTGGTGGCTGCTCCCACCCTCTGGAATGCCATTCCTTGGGAGGCTAAGCTGGTCGCCTCCCTTCTGTCCTTTTGCCGGCAAATAAAAACATTTTCATGCCGGCAGGCTTTCTGTATAATAATGCACAGCAGGGTGGTCTTATGGAGCAGGCGGGGCTTTTCCGGCGTATAAGACGACTGGGCATATAAGGCGACCACCAACTTTCCCAGTTAAAATATAGAGTTGGGATATACTCGCCATTTAAGACTACCCCTCATCCAATGCACACCAAATAAAAAATTTTAAAATCCAATTTGATTTCAATATGGTAATTTTAATTCAAATGCTTATGACATTCAGATACTTAGCAGGAAAACTGTCACTTATAAACACAACAAACTACAGCTTCCATGGTCCCTAGCATTTATTTCTGCGGTGTGTTTTGGACCTTACTTTTAAAAAAATAGTCCTGATTTAAACGCTGCTTTAAAAATTATTTCCATCTCCCAGCTATGAGATGGTTGGGGGGAAATGAGCAAAGCAAAGCAGCTTCATTTATATACCGCTTCATATCACACTATGTCTAAGTGGTTTACAACTGTAAGCTCATTGCCCCCCAACAGCTGGGTACTCATTTTAGTGACCTCGGAAGGATGCAGGCCTGAGTCTAGCCTGAACCCTGGCTAGTATTGAACTCACAACCTTGTGGTTTATGAGTGAGTGGCTGCAGTACAGGCATTTAACCACTGAGAAAGTGTTGGGGGGAAGGACTGCCAATATACTAGATGATGCATTCTGGGGTATGTACAATTTGCGGCCAAGTAAGTGACCCTTGGCATGTCACACACTCTCAGCCTCAGAGGATGGTAATGGCAACCCCCATTTGAAGAAACATGCCAAGAAAACCCCATGATAAGGTTAAAAGTCACCATTTTGACCATTAAAACATCCTCCATTTTGAGCACGGCTAAGAAGCATGGGTTTACATTTATATTAGTGTTTTTAGCTTTCTCTACATTTTTTTCTTGTACATCCTACATTTTTTGTAGTGACTTGCATTGAAGACATTTGGTCACCCTGTCTGAGTAGCGGAGTATGATTCTGGAGACCAGGGTTAGAATCCTGGCTCAGCCATGGAATCCCCCTGGGTGACCTTGGACAAGTCACATTCTTTCAGCCTCAGGAGAAGGCAATGGCAAACTCCCCTCTGAAGAAACCTAGCTAAGCAAACACCATGATAGGGTCGTCTTAGGGTTGCCATAAGTCGGAAACGACTCAAAGGCATACAACAACAACAATCTTAGAAGTCACACTCTCTCAGTCTCAGAGGGTGGCAAAGGCAAATCCTGTCTGAAAAAACACACAGGCAAGAAATGATAAGTTCAGGACAGGTTTGCCTTAGGGTCATCATCAGTTGGAAACAATTTGAAGGCACACAACAACAACAGTCTTGGAAGTCACACTCTCTTAGCCTCTTTTTCATTCTTCTCTTCTTCATCATCCTCCTGCACCACTACTTTTTTTTCCTCCTCTCCTTCCTCCTCCTTCCCTTTTTCATCCCCTTTCATCCTTCTCTTTTTCATCCTCCTCCACCTCCACCACTTTTTCTTCCTCCCCTCCTTCTTCCTCCTTCCCTTTTTCATCCCTCTTTTTTATCACTCTTTTTTCTCCTCCTCCTTTTCGTCCTCTAACCTGGACTTCCTCTCTTCCTCCCGCCTCCCACCCCCATCCTCCTCCTCCTCTCGCCTGGCCTTCCTCCTCCTCCCGCCCCCCGTCGTCTTCCTCCACCTCCTCCTTTCCCCTGGCCTTCCTCCTCCTCCCATCCCCATCGTCTTCCTCCTCCTCCCGCCCCCTTCATCTTCTTCCTCTGCCTCCTCCTTATACCCGGCGTATAAAACAACCCCCAACTTTAATCCCAGATTTTCCTGGGTTAAAAGTCGTCTTATATGCCGGAAAATAGGGTAGTTTGTTTTTAACTTGTGTATATTTTATGCGATTTTATATTGGATTTAGATGTTTAATTATTTTGAATTTTATTGCAATTTTAAAAGTTTTATCTGTGAGCCGCCTTGAGTCCCTCCGGGGGGAAAGGGATATAAATAAATAAATAAATAATGGCTCATGTGGCCAATTTTAAAAAGTGATTACAGTCTTTTAAAAGGTATCAGAGTGCCACAAACACCTTCCAATGGAATACAGATAAAAATCCAAATTCTTGCAACTGTTAGTCAGCTTCTCCTTAGGCTATAATGTAACATTTTTCTTTTGTTGTCTGTACAACTAACTTTGTTTTAAAATAAAATTTGATTATTTTTTAAAATAAAAATCTCTAGTACAAACACATGTAGGAATTTTAATTTTTTTAATTGGAAAATGTTTTTATTCTTTTTAAAAAAAAAACTTGGGGAAGATTTCTTAATCTTCTTATATTTGATTATAATAGAATAAATTGATCCTTTACGATTCTGGTTTTGTTTTAAAGCTCCCATCACTCATTTAGTGCAGTAAAAATATTAAAAGAAAAAAATCTTAGTAATTCATATCAAAGGGAATTGTTGTCCTTATGCAGGTTTTTTTTTTTTTAAAAAAAAAAGGAAAAGAAAAAGGGAAAGGAAACAAGAAGAACTTAACATAGAAAAAACCATACTGAGTGAGAAAGGGAAACTTATATTATTACGGTATATTGTAACTGATAAACTGTATCACTGATTTTTTCATTCTGATAATTTAAAAATGTTGCACAACATTCTATAAAACTGTTCTCTAACTATAATTATTGGGGGTTTTTTCTTACATGTTAATATAACCCACCTGACCACATGCCTTACATTCTTCAACTGTCTTTGAACAAAGATGCTTCTTTCCTTTTCAGCAATACAAATTTTGCAGTAGTGAGAAAACTTGCGATCGTCTCTAAATCTGTTACCTGCACTACAGATTTAGAACTTGGAGAGTTATGTGTTGAATTACATTGAGTAACTTCTTGAAATATACCTAATACTTAAATATAGCAATCTGCTCTACAGCAACTGTATCTCCAACAGGGAATGTTTTCCTTACAGGTATTCGGATAGTTTATTCTGACTCCATCAATATACCATTTAAAGAAATGTTTTAAAAACTTTATATCTGTCTTTCATATATGTACACCAATGGCAGGATAGAAGCTCAAAGGCCTTTTAAATGACACAACTGAATCCAGGATTTCATAGAATCATAGAGTTGGAAGAGACCACAAGGACCATCCAGTCCAACCCCCTGCCATGCAGGAACTCCCAATCAAAGCATCCCCGACAGATGGCCATCCAGCCTCTGCTTAAAGACCTCCAAGGAAGGAGACTCCACCACACTCCGAGGGAGTGTGTTCCACTGTCGAACCGCCCTTACTGTCAGTTGAGGAGGAATCTCTTTTCCTGGAGCTTACATCCATTGTTTCGGGTCCTAGTCTCTAGAGCAGCAGAAAACAAGCTTGTTCCCTCCTCAATATGACATCCCTTCAAATATTTAAACACGGCTATCATATCACCTCTCAGCCTTCTCTTCTCCAGGCTAAACATCCCCAGCTCCCTAAGTCGTTCCTCATAGGGCTTGGTTTCCAGACCCTTCACCATTTTAGTTGCCCTCCTTTGGACACGCTCCAGTTTCTCCACATCCTTTTGGAATTGTGGTGCCCAGAACTGGACACAGTATTCCAGGTGAGGCCTGACCAAAGCAGAATAGAGTGACACTATTACTTCTCTTGATCTAGACACTATACTTCTACTGATGCAGCCTAAAATTGCATTGGCCTTTTTAGCTGCTGCATTGCACTGTTGACTCATGTTCAACTTGTGGTCCCCCTGGATTCCTAGATCCCTTTCACACGTAGTCTCATTCAGCCAGGTGTCCCCCATCGTATATCTGTGCTTTTCGTTTTTCCGCCCTAAGTGCAGTACCTTACATTTCTCCATGTTGAAATTCATTTTGTTAGCTTTGGCCCAGCTTTCTAATATATTAAGGTCTTCTTGAATTTTGATCTTGTCTTCTGGGGTATTAGCTACTTCTCCTAATTTGGTGTCGTCTGCAAATTTGATAACTATGCCCCCAATACTGTCATCCAAGTCATTAATAAAGATATTGAATAGCACTGAGCCCAGGATAGAGCCCTGTGGCACGCCACTGGTCACTTCTTTTCAGGTTGAAAAGGAGCCATTGTTAAACACCCTTTGGGTTTGGCCAGTCAACCAATTACAAATCCATGTAACAGTTACTTTGTCTAGCCCACATTTTACCAGCTTGTTTGCAAGAATGTCATGGAGAACCTTGTCAAAGGCCTTACTGAAATCAAGATATACTATATCCACAGCATTCCCTTCATCTATCAAGCTGGTAATTTTATCAAAAAAAAGAGATCAGATTTGTCTGGCATGACCTGTTTCTCTGAAACCCATGTTGACTTTTTGTGATTATAAAATTACCTTCCAGATGTTCACAGACTCTCTGTTTAATGATCTGCTACAGAATCTTTCCTGGTAATGATGTCAGACTAACTGGACGATAATTGTTGGGATCCTCTTTTTCCCCCTTTTTGAAGATGGGGACAACGTTTGCCCTCCTCCAGTCTGCTGGGACTTCTCCTGTTTTCCAGGAGTTTTCAAAGATTATTGTCAATGGTTCCGATATTACGTTTGCCAGTTCTTTTAATACCCTTGGATGTAATTCATCTGGTCCTGGAGACTTATATTCATTTAGATTAACCAGGTATTCCTGTAGTATCTCTTTACTTATTCTGTGCTGAAATTCTCCTATTCTGTCCTCTGCTCCATTATCCTCAGATTGAGCACCCTTTGCCTTTTCTGAGAACATTTAATGTTCTTAAACCTTAAGAATAGAGCATTTACATAGATACACATGTTAACTGTCTCGCCTCTGAGGTCAATCAGTAAATAGTAGTTATGTAAATAAGATTTAAGTGAATGTTCAGTCTTGCTCAAGATGAAGTCCAGGCAAAACATACAGAACACATAAAACCAAGATTAAGAAGTGGCTCATCTTCTCAAAGCGTTGTTCAACAATGGTGTTTTGTTTTCATTACATCACAAAACAATAAGCTAAAAGGCACTTTGTTTACTTGAAAGAAAATAACTTTTTGTATCTATAACCACAGAATAAAAAGATAAATAAAAAGAAAATATTTGTGATAGGCAAAAGAAGCAATCTCTTCCTCTCATCTGAATTCTAAAAGCATTGTGTGAATCTGTTGTTCTTGTTAGCTGCCCTCGAGTCAGTTCCAACCCATTGCGAGTCAGTTCCAACCCTGTAGACAAGACATCTCTAAGAATCCCAATCTTTCACTGGCTTGCCCAGATCCTGAAAGCCCTTGCCCATAACCCACCTGATTGAGTCTATCCATCTGGTTTGTGGTCTTCTCTTTCTTCTACCCTCTACCTTTCCTAGCATTATATTGTTTTTTCTAGTGATCCATGCCTTCTCATTATGTGGCCAAAGTACAATAGTCTCAACTTGATCATCTTTGCTTCCAAGCAGAGTCCTGGTCTGAACTTGTTCAAGAACACATTTGTTTGCCTTCTTGGCTGTCCATGGTATCCTAAGTACTCTTCTCCAGCACCACATTTCAAATGAGTTTATTTTCTTTCTGTCTGCTTCCTTCACTGTCCAGCTCTCTCATCCATACATGATAATTGGGAATACAATGGCCCAAACAGTTCTGACTTTAGTGCAAAGGAATTGTGTGAATACATAGTAAGATATTCTGAAGAATGACAACTCCAGCTAACTGTAAGGGATTTTCAAAAGATGACAAGCCTAATACAAAAACCTATTTATCATTATTGTGGGGATCTCATCAACTTTCCTTCTTTAGCCTCAAATATCTTCAAGACTAGTTTGTACCAGACTTTATGCATGAATTGTACGTTACAAAGTTTGCATAAAGGCACAACCAAATAATCCAGGGGTAGGCAACCTTTTTGAGCCGGGGGCCGGGTCGCTGACCATCAGACTATTGGAGGGCCAAAGTAAATAAATAAATAATTTTAAAAAATTAAAAACAAAATAAAAAATAATCCCTACATACACTGTACACATCATATTTTGAAGTAAAAAACAAAACAGGAACATATACAATATTTAAAATGAAGAACAAGTAAAGTTAAATCAACAAACCTACCAGTATTTCAATGGGAACTATGGGCCTGCTTCTGGCTAATGAGAAGGTCAATGAATCCCTGCTCAACCAGGGAAACCCACTGCCTGACCTTGAACAAGTCATACCCTCTCAGCCTCAGAAGATGGCAAAGGCAAAACCCTTCTGAACAGTGTCTTCTGAATAGTTTGAGGACCCCTGGGCAAACCTATCATAGGTAGGCAGAATTGGTTCCAAGGAGGGGTTGCCTTTGTCTGCCTCTGAGGCTGAGAGAGTGTGACTTCCCCAAGGCCACCTGGTAGTCGATTTTCCAGATATATTTAAAAAATGTATTAACTGAAATACAAAGACTGACATCTCAGTCAAACACCACAATCCAAAAATGCACCAGCATTTTCGGACATAGAAGGCTAAGGACCTTGCAAAACTACAAATCCCAGGATCCTATAAAACAGAGCTATGACACTTAAATGTGGGGTCAAACTACATTGTTTTTACAGTTTGCTTTCATAGCTCCATCTTGCAAAATGCTGAGATTTGCAGTTTGGTAAGGCACCTTTACTCTTGGGCCAGAGAAAGCTTGCAAAACTACAGATCTCTGGACCTCATAGGACAAAACTTACAGCACTTAAAAGTGGGGTCAAACAACATTATTTCTCCAGTGCAATTTAGATCTATGAGTGCATCTGCACTGTACTAATAATGCAGTTTTGACCATGATACGGTCAAAATAAGCCAGAAATAACTACAAGGCACTGGATTACCCTGGCCAAGTCACACTCTCGCAGCCTCAGAGGGTGGAAATGGCAAACCCCCTCTGAAAAAACCTGCCAAGAAAACCCCCATGGTAGGGTCAAAATAAGCCAGAAATTACTCCAAGGCACTGGATTACCCTGGCCAAGTCACACTCTCTCAGCCTCAGAGGGTGGAAATGGCAAACCCCCTCTGAAGAAACCTGCCAAGAAAACTTCATGATAGCTTCGCCTGAAAGTTGCCATGAGGCGGAAACAACTTGAAGGCATGCATACAACAACACCACCACGTTAAATTTTAAGGCTTACCTGTGCCCAGAGCCAGCGGTGACGCCACATCTTGGAATAGAGCCCACTGAAGGGGCCCTGGAAAGGCCCAGAACAGCTCCGCGTGGCCCCAAGGAGGGCTGGGGCAAAGCCCTGGCTTCGGTTAAAGAGCGCTTTTCCAGTCCCAAAAGGAGGGACCCTTGCAGCCTCTGCTTTTGGGAGTGGAAAAGCCGAGGATCGATCCCCTTTAAACCGAAGTCAAAGCTCTCTTCTGGGTTGTCCCTGCCATGGGGCGACTCAGGAAAGAGCCCTGGCTTCGGTTTAAAGAGTGCTGCCATTTTAGCCTCCCTCCGCAGACAACGGGGGGGGGGGGGAGTGGAGGGAGGGAGGCAGGCAGGCAGGCAGGAGAAGAGCTCGTTGGCCTGCCGCGGAGGACGGAGGGCAGAGGGCAAGGCGGAGCACGCTGTGTGCAACCTGGCCGCCATTTGTGTCGGAACACAAAATGGTGGCCAGAGAAGCCCGGAAAAAAAGGCGGTGGCGGCATCGGCAGCAGGACCGCCCAGGGGGCGGTAACAAGGCCTCGACGGGCCGGGTTCGGCCCGCGGGCCATAGGTTGCTGACCCCTGCAATAATCTATTAAATTAAAAGCTTGAATATTTCCTATGCTATTAAATAAAAAAAATACTTTCAGCATGCTCGCGCCATACAAGGCTTTAACCTTACGCGGACGGCAAGCCCCGGAAGCAATCCTAGTGCATGCGCACGCGCGGCCACTGATTTAAAAGGGGCTTGAGCGTGTGTGTGTTTTTCCTTTACGTGCGGGGGGGGGGAGTTCAGGAACGGATCCCCGATATATGAGAAGGGCCCACTGTACAAGTAAGATTCTCTTTTTCAGCTTATGCACTGTGAGGAAATATTAACCCACTCAATGCCACCATCCCTCAAATTACAGAAGTAACCAAAACCAAAAGTAACCATGGGAGATTACAAAAGAAGAGATAGTTGTTCTGTATTGAGCAGTGAGTTAGATCACCTTCAAGGGTACTTTCCACCCATCATTCTGTATTGATGACGGCAAGCTGGGATTTGGAAGCATTGTAGTTTCAGTTTCATGAGAGCTTCAGCACTAAACTATACACTATGGAGATTATCACACAGGGAAGAAGGACAGGAGCAAAGAGGATCACTCCCATCCCTATCCCATCCTTATCACATGATCACTCAAAAGATTATCACACATGACCCGCTTATCCCATCATTATCCTGTCAATGAAGTAGAACTGTCCTGTCAGTTTTCATTAATGGAAACTTCCGTTAATGAAAAATGACAAGACAATTCCATTTCATTGACAGGATAATGACAGGATAAGCATGACATCTCATGATAATCTTTGGGAAATCATGCAATAAGTCAATTTCATTGACAGGATAATGACAGGATAAGCATGACATTGTATGATAATCTTCGGGAGATGGTGTGATAAGGATGGGAGCGATCCGCTTTGCTCCCGTCCTTTTCCCCATGCGATAATCTCCTATGTCAGGATTTCTATCTCTTCTTTACACTACATTAAGCAGTGCAGATTTGGATTAGGAACATCTTATGTTGATGGGGATTTAAACTTCCACCTAGCAGGGTTTTCCTTCAGAATTCAACATAATCATCATAGAATTATTGAGCTGGAATCAACACCACCCCACACACTGCTACTAATACGCCACTGGTGCCAACCTAACAGGTTGATCTCGGATGCACAGACTTTATAGCCTGACACAGGCTTCTGTCTGCCTGCACATTGGATTAAATTAAAGGAGGAACACAGCTATTTAAGCTGTACCCCTGAATACCATCAATTCCTCCAGCAGCTTCCCAGACTTTCATATATTGAGTGTAAAGGCATGTATAAGGCTTTGTAACCACATTCATGTTAGTGTATTTTATTTATTATTTATGAAAATATTTGTAACTCACCCTCTACCAGAGATCTCAGGGCAACATACAATAGAACCAATTTGACAAATTTAAAACAATATGAATAATAAAATGATTTTAAAAGACTAAAAACAGGTTTTAAAAGAGAATTAAAAAGTTTAAATTGTTTGAAATTTTTAAAAGCCATGTTTTGAGGACCAGTGTAAAACCATTTAGGTCTCACTTAGATCTCTTTGGTGAACCATGCTTTTACCGGATGCCTAAACAACAGCAACACAGCCACCAGGGAGGAGCATAGAACTGGAGTTCCATAGTCGAGAAGGACCTCTCCCACATTCTCTCTCATCATGTTGCTCTGAGAGATGGGACACAGAGAAGGGACTGTCCAGGTGGGCCATAAACCTCAGGCAGGTGCATATATGTATTTACTGGATATTCAACATAGGAATATGCATGTATTGTTATAGGGGTTTCAGTCTTCTTTTGCACATTGAGGGGAACTCCTTAACCTAAAATGACAGGTTGCAGGACATTATGATCCTCGCTAATGCAATATTCAAGCTTTTTCATTAAGAGTAGAAAGAAGGAATGGGGGGGGGGGGGTTGAGATAAATGGAAACCTTTTAAGTGCAAATAATTCCTCATAAACATACTACTACTAATTCTTGTTACACAGAAATATGTCCCAATGGAAATATGGTCGCCCCTCCATTTTTGCAGACTTCGAATCCTTCAGGGACTGGCAAGCTCCATTGGCTAAAATGGTGTGCGTGCCCACGGAGCAAGAGGCCATTCAAGCTGCTCTCTTGAAGTTTACATGCATAGGGGTGTTATGATATATCTTGGATTAAATTAGAATTCCAGTATGTACATGCTACAAATCTAGTATGAAAGCATGTAGGCAAAATTCTTGCAAACATGTGAAAATGCCTAGATAGATAAACTATGCTAATACATTTCACTCCATTGACAATTAAAGGGGTTTGAGTGTTATTTTTAATGTTGCCTCTAGATGGCAGCAAGATGTTGAATACCTTGAATAGCGTCCTTGCAAACAAGATATATGCTTTCTTGTTTATTACAGCATAGTAGAGAGGGGTACCACTTTTGTTAACAACGTACTTTTCTTCCTCTTCAGAGCTTAAAAAATATGAATAAATGCATATAGCATAGAAGAGGCAGGCAAGGAAAGTGCAAGGAAATAATACTTGATTTGCACAAGTAGTAATACCTGATCGATTCAACCATAACAAAACAGCATAGAATCATAGTTTTCATCACAAAAATTAATGAATTTACTCAAAACACACAGGATGGATGAAATCAACATGTGAAGAAAACAAAAGCATTTTCCTAACATTCTAACAGATGTTTTAAAAACACTGTTACCATTTTTTCATATTTAATATTCCTTCATTTTGTTTTTCTGAGCAAAACACAAATACTTATAATTTCCCATAGGAGGTATTCTACAAAGGTGTATGTATTACCCAAACAGAATTCCCCAAATGCATACAGTGACAAGCATCTTTGAAATGGTATGCATGGAATTTAAGTTTGATATATTCAACTGGCTTAATTAACATTTTTAAAGTATAACAAGACAGCTCATTAAAAAAAAAATACTACTCCACAAGATTTTTAACAATCTGCCAGACATTACATGCATACCCCAAAGCCTAAAAGGCAAAATAGAGCAAAGTCTCTTCCCGTTTAATAATGGTTCCTTGCCTAGGGAGATTATGATGCCATCCAAATAGATTTCATATTATTCTCTATTTTGTCTTTGTTCATGTTTCTCTACCAGGGGCACAGGGTTCAGTAGCCAAATGATGTAAAGTTAGCCTAGTTAATTTAATGTTTTCCCTTTAACTACACTCATTTTTCTAATTTAATTTTTTTTGGGATAGGCAAAAAAAGAAATCTCTTCCTCTTATCTCGATTCCGAAAACACTGTGTTGGGTATCATCAGCTCCAGTTGGGTATCATCAGCAATGACATGTTCCTCTGGGGTGACAATTATTGCTCCTTCTGATCTCAATTTTATTTGGAGCAGAATGGTGGAAAGATGCTTTTAAAAAGGCTTGTTAGCTCATCCTTCTAGCCATGTAGGAAGTTCAAGACAGAATGAACACTGGAGTAGAACAGTGGTTCTCAACCTTTGGTCCTCCAGAAATTCTGCACTTCAATTCCCCAACATCCCAGCCAGCCTTGTCAATGGTCAGAAACTCTCGGGGTTGAAGAGCCCCAGATCTGGAGAACCAAAGATCTGGAGGACCACTGGAGTAGAGGAGTTGGCTTTCATTATCATTGACTTCTTTACAAACATGTCTGGAAAAACAACTGTCTAAAGGGCAGAAAATTAGTGGCAGTTCAAGCTCCCTCCCCACTGTCCCCATATTTGTAGCAGCTTCCCTGTCACATCCCCACCCATGTGCCACTCCCCTTTGTGTGCTTGCATGCATACATACACACTCCTCCTTGCATTTTAGCTGAGCCTCAACTGCCTGCTTTTGTTAGAAGCTACAGCTGATAGCCTGCTAGCTCCATATAAGGATGAGGTATTGGTAGTTCCTTATGTGAGAGAGTGAAAGAGATGGAGGTACTGGTTCCAAGAATAATCAAAGAAAGGAAAGGGAGGCAGAGGGACAGCCATGCTGGCAAGCAAAGTGGGCAGCTGGGAAGGAAAAAGATAGAAGCAGGACAGCAGCTGCTCCTCACTACTGCTCCCATGTGAGTGACCAAGTGAAAAAGTGAGCGAGAGAGAGATAGCAAGGTAAATGGTGTAAGGCAGGCCAGTGGGAAGGGGGACACAGCAGCAACCAGTGCACTGAACAACCTTGCAACCTGCTTTTCCACTCTTGAGAATGATAGCACTAGCCCTGATGAAAATCACATTATGAGAAATTTGTGATTGTACATGCTTTTTAAAAATATAAGTAATGAGCTAATGGTTTTATAGTTCAATCACCTTTACATTCTCCCATTTTTCCCAATAGGAAATGAAGAGGACCTGGGTGAAAACAAAGAACACACAGGGGTGTTGTGGAAAACATACCTAGCCATCTACTTGTGGATGGGGATTATGTGATATTGCAGGAAGAATAAAATGGAGCAACAAAATTGTGTGTTTGGAATGATCAACTGGAATTATGAATTGGTATAGATCATTTCAGAAGGCTGTGCTAAAAGAAAAATCCTCTGAAAGCATGCTATATCTCAACACAAGCACCTAGGCTTGTGGCAATTCATACGCTTCAAACAACAAGTTTTCATATTCACTTTTTTTGAAAGGCCTGGCTGACACTAGAATTTCAGAGCCTTCCCCTTCTCCTCTGTTTCCAGTTTTAGAGAAACCATCTAAACCACAGAGAACAGAAGTGCTGTTAGACTGTAAATTGAGTGGTCCTTGCATATAAATTAAACCATGTAAATTAATTTTATTTTTAAAAATTCATCAAAAAAGTTTTTGAAAAATGTTTTCAAGTTTCAGTTACAAGCTAAGGTCTGCTCGACAGAACATGAAAAACCCAACTGAAACTCTTTCTTTAAAAAAGTATGTTAGAAAACTATTATGGAAAATATGCATTCTGACATTAAAAAGTTGGCAGTTCTCTTACATTACACCATATAAATTACTATATAGAAGCTTAAAGCAATCAAGTACAGAAGGGAGTACACACTACTTGCTACTTTGAGCTTGCCAAGCAATTTTATTATTTATCACAATGATAAAAAAAAATACCAATAGGCAACAGAAACAAAGCAGTCACAGATGTTTTACCCAAACTTAAAACATGACATCAAACCAAATCCTAGAAAGTACTTCTCAACTTTCTATTTCCCTGTTTTCATTTGGTTAGTTATTTGTTATTCTTACAGATGTCAATGAAAGAGCATGTTTTACCACTCCTTCCTACTACAGCATTTTTCAGAAAGCTGGTAATACCAAAAAGGTAATTTAGTGACAATTAAGCATGTATAATCTGGATGTTACTCTTCTCTAATTCTTTAGATACAGTAAACTACTTATTCTTCCATATTAGTTAGCAACCAGGTAACATAACCCACTGCGTTAAGTATATTTATATATCTGTTAGTGATGTTGAAAGGTTTAAGTATTGTCTGTTAGAAAAATGAACTGTTATGCATGTTTAATCAAAGGTAATACACCTTAACAATTTGAGCCCACTTCTATTGTTTCAGGTCTCAAGTTAACTATATACCTGAGTTATGGCTAAGCACTGTCTGCAGGGAAAACAAAACAATGATATAGCTACTTCAGAAATGACTACAACAGGCAGAGAATGAAAGCAGGATCCTAAATGTACAGCTAACCATAAAAAAACAGACCTAAAAGAGACCCCCCGACATTTTCAAAAGAGATACATTGCTATATCCAAAGACATAACCATGTATCTGTATAAGATATAAATAAATCTTGTAGCAGCTTTGAGATCAACTGAGAGAATGACATTTCCAGCACAAGCTTTTATGTGCTCCAGTTACATCTGTTGAAGTGGACTGAAGTCAACAAAAACTTATTCTTTTCTCAAATAGTCTCAAAGGAGTTGCAGGATTCTTTTGTATGTTGTTGACAACAGTTGCAATCTTATTTAAAGTCATGGTTAGGAGGGCCTAGCAAGTCAAACTTGCATTTATCCTTCCAATATCTGCAACGGAACTGAGAAGAGTAGGCTGAAAGACATTTTCAGGAGCCACATGGAAACCAAGGTAACTTCCTACCATACTGCTCAATTTGAAATATGGGGAAACAATATTTAATATATTTTCCTGGTCTATACTGTCACAGGCCATTCCAGGTAGAAGACCACAAAACTGAATTCTTACAGACAAAACCTGTGTGCAGTGTTAAAACTTGCACCCCGGAGAGCCTAGTTTTCTATATACAGAACATAAGAGTGTTTGGATTCTATAGATGTAATATGAACTAACATGCACCAGGAAAAAGAGCATAAATTCTACTTTTGCATATTTGAACACATGCACTACTTCAGAAAAAGCAAAAAGTGGGAAGCATCCAATGAAATTTGCAAGAGAAAAACAAAAATACGGTCTTTTACTTGCTAAAAAATCTTCTGCCAGTAAATGTTTTTGAAATTCCTGAGAAATGTTTATAGCTTTAATTTGAAGTGGCCCCCAGAAGGCAGCTTTAAGAGTATCTACAGGCTTTATAGCAATAGACGTTCATCTTTTAGTATGCTATATCTGCTTCTTTCTTCCTTTTTCTTCTATTAAAGGTGGCAAAACATCTTATGTTGTTTAAAAAGTACTGGCAAGGTAACAAAATCAGTTTTGTGTAGGTGTTATTTTGAGTCAAACCAAGTGAAATTATAGCCTGTTCAGATTACATGTTGATATATACATTGCATCAATCTCACTGTTGCATATTCCAGTTAGCCCCACTCTCAAAACATCTGGTCTTGCAACATGTACTGGGCATTCAATATGCCTGTGTAGAGAAACACTTTGCATGCTGTATACACAAAAACTTCCTTTCAGCAGTCATTCATACTGTAGAAGCAAATGACCATGAAGAGGGCAGCCTGGTACGCATGATGTGAGGAGGAGATTAGTTGGCAAAGCCATTCTTCCCACTAATGCAATGATTCAGTGAGCAAGTGTATGAAAAGAGTTCTGAGCAAACTTAAAGCAGTAGTGAGAGGCCATGACACTTTCTCCATTCCCCAAACACTTCCAATCTTCAGTAGTTACCAAGAAGAAATCTCTCTGCTTCTGTCATCTTCTTCCCTAGCAAAATAGCTGCTTTACCACCAAACTGGGGCATCATTCATTTCCTTTACCCCTAACAGCCCTATAAACAGCAAGTCTGAGGATGCAAGAGATGGCTTAGGGCACTCTCTTCTTAGGACCTTATCTCACTACTGAAAAGCAAGTGTTTTCTACAGAAGGTCCTGGGTTCAATCTCTAGCATCCCTCAATAAAAAGACAGCGGGGGATTTCAGACAGTGGGGATTTGAAAGACCACTGCCTGAAAACCACTGTCAGCCAGAGTTGATGATATCAGACTAGATGGATCAATGGTGTGATTCTGTATAGGACAGCTATTTAATTTGAAGTGGCCCCCAGAAGGCAGCTGGGTTTTTAAATTGTGTTGGTTTTAATTATTATTGATTTAATATTATTTTAAGGGGGGGAGGGGGGTATATTGCATACATTGGTTTTTGGGATTTCATGTTGTACTTGAGTGTTTTAATCTGTAAGCCGCCCAGATTGGACTACCATTGGGCGGGGTATAAATAATAATAATAATAATAATAATAATTATTATTATTATTATTATTATTATTATTATTATTATTATTAGACTGCTGTGTTCAAAATAGTTCAAGCAGGATATTTTGTTCCATTACATTGTTAAAAAATACAATGATAGAATTAAGTACTAGCAAAGCAACACAAAATCAGTTTCATGGAGAAAAATGCAGAGAGAACTATGCAAGAATTACACCATATCTGCAGATACACTTTTAAAAACTGGGGTACAGAGAGGAAAATTCTGCCTTTACTTATTCATACACCTATACTGAAATAAATCAGATTTTAAGTAAATGAATAAAATTGTACTGTCTCAGAAATAGAAAATTAGTATTTTTCTTTCAGATATCTTGTATTTCTAAAAGCTTGCTAATGCATGTGTTTCCATTATGAAGCTTCCACTGCCAAGAAGCCTACAGTGGCCTTCAGGCATTAATAGTCAACAAACATCAGAATATGTACACACGTTCCCTACAATTACGTACGCTACCATCAAGTAAAAGGAAAGAAAGCCTTCAAAATAGGTTTATATAAATATTTTATAGAGCGGTTTGTGTTTTTAAATAATTTCACTCTTTATTTTTTGATGGCAAATGCTTTCTCTTGTGTTGGAATTTTAATAAATTCAGATAATATTTCAAGTTTAAGTTATAGCTGTCCAACTTAAACAGACTGATTAAACATCATCACTGAATATTTGCACTTTCTCTCTCAGTCAGAGTGTGCAGAGTTTAACATTCTTTTAGGGCAGAGGTCCAATTGAATGTAAGAGTTTGGTGACAAATGTGCATATTCATACTGACTTATTTTCCAGGGGGGAAAAGATGGAATCTAGGATAAACCAAATTAGAATCTTACTACCAGAGGTGGACACAGTATGCTGGAGACTGCACTGTGGCCCTCATGGCTGTTTTGTGGGCTCCCACATTCTCCTGGATGGCCCCTTTTCTAGCCTCCAATGGGTATATTTCCCCTCTTGGATGCCTTCAGAATTTTTTAACCATTTGAATAAATGGTATAGGAGGCTTTGATCTGATATCAAAGAATATCTATTTTTCAAAACCAGAAAGCCAGTGGCCTTGTGTTTTTGTTTTTTTGTGTCTGTGAAGCCACACCGTGTCTTAGAGATAGAAAATTACTCCTCAACCCACCAGAGATGCCTACCCCTGCTTTTTATGGGATCTCCTAAGACAAAACATCACATATTACAGTTTAATATATTTTTCCACACAGTAGGAGTTGCCTTACCAGGAGGAAAAAGAATCACTCTCACTTTTTCATGTTATATTTACCTTATAATTTACATAGTTGTTTTCTACAGCCCAAATCATTACTCCTCAAGCTTATGTCAACAATTTTTATTGTTCAACAAGCAGGTATTTATTTTTATAATATTTCAGGAGACTTATCCACTATCAGCAAAAGTGGTTAATTTGGCAGCAATGGCCAACAAGGGGGGGTGCTTTGCCTTGGCCACCCTCCTGGGCTCCTTCCCTCCATTGTGCCAAGCTCTTCCACATGTGCCACAGGAGCAGGAGAAAGAGAAAGGGAGGGAGATCAGGTGGAAAAGGAGGACTTGCCCAGAACACCTCCTCAGCACCCAGTACCTTCATGTGCATCACTGCCACAGGAGAAAGAGGCAGAGAGGGAGGGTGGGCATGCAGAGAAAGAGGCAGATAGAGTGAGCATCCTCCCAGGGTCCTGTGGACAACCTGTGAGGTCACTGTGGGGCCCCCAGGGGTCACGGACCACAAGTTAAAAACTGCTGCTTTCGCATCTTTAAAGATGCAGGTGCATTTAAAAACTGTGATAACTTACAAAAACAAGCCAAGATTGAAAAAGAAAACTTTAAAATTTCATGGAACAACAAAAAAGTGGTATATGTAAAAGAAGTGGTATGCTTTGCTTGACCAACTTCTGCGAACACAGCACTCAACATATAAAGACCTAATGTAAGAGGTAGCCACTTCTCCCTCTCTTTTGTAGGTGGTGAGTACCAGTTTTATTACAAACAACAAAGTTATCTGCGACAGATAGTCCTTAAGTCAAGGAGTTCAATAAGGAAGAGTTTAAACTCACCGGTTGTAAGGAATCCTCTTGTCTTCTACTTTGACTCTGCCGACTAATGAATGATCGCGTTGACACTTTGTAATGGTTCAGCAAACAGATGATGACTACTATCATAACAGTTATCACCACAATTATGATGATAATCTGAACAAACTCTAATTCCGCTGTGGAGGAAAAGAAAGAAAAAAGTGTTATGCTTGAGCCAGACAAAAGGAGATGCACCTGTGTGTGAAACAAACAAAATATGCAGTGACTAATTGCTCTTCCAAAACACTGATTTATTAATGCATGCAGACCGGTCCAAAAGAATTATTTTTCCATGGCAACAATCTTATCAGAAAGCAGTGGAGAGACAAAAAAATGAGGTGGGTAGCATTTTAAGGGTTTACTAGTTTTTCCATTCGGGAATTAGCACATTATGGACCAAAACATTGCAGGTACTCAGTACTTAAAACAGGATATGCTAAATGACTATGTCTCTTCCCATGTGAGAATCTCCTGTCACCCCAAATACGTGAAAGAGGTGCTTCATCATTTTCCAGGTTTTAATCAGAGTTGAACATAACAGAATTCAGTGTTTTTCTTTGGCAACTTGGAGGGGGGGGGGGGAATAAGCATATTTGGAATTTTGCTAATGTGCCAAAGAACATCGGAACAAAACCCCATGTTTGAATACCCTCGCCCTCCCCTAAAATCCAATTAACAGAAGTTAAATTGAAAATGCTTGAGACAAAAAAATAGTCAAAATACAGAATACAAGGCTATTAACCCCACTGCTGCCACTGCTACCACCTCAAAAAGATATTCAATTCACAGGAAGCAAAGTGGTGATGCTCAGAGAAACCTATGTACAGCCTCAAACGGGCAACCCCTAAAAAAAACTACCCCTACCTCTCACCAGCCTTTCTAACTTACAGGACAATACTTATCAGTTTCCACCATACATGTTTCTGACAATTAAGCATCCTTCAGAATACAGTGTGAGATGCATTCATCCACATTTTTAAAAGGTCTCTGTTCCCCATGAGGGGCCCCAGAGGCATTCCCAGAAATAGCAATAATGTTATAAGCTAGTGCTTTGCAGCATACCACCTTCCTTGTTAATGTTTTAAAACAAACAAACACACACTAAAAGAAATATTTAAAAAAACAAAAAGCGGGCTGGCAACTGCCAATGAAAACATCTATGGGCATGGGCACCACACTGGAGATTCCAGACCTTTATATAATTCTTTCTCCACCTTCAGTAAGTCATCTTGCAAAATACATAGTGAATCAACTGAAGAACTGAGGCAATATTAACAAAAAAATTGGGGCAATATTAATTTCCTGTGAGAAACACTCTGCAAGAAAATAGTAATTCAGCAACAAATCCATGATTAAAAACAGCCTCATATTATTGCAAACAGGTTTAACATTATATGTGTATGTTGTGTGTTTCTCAAATCTTTGCTTTGCTTTGCTGAATCATCTAGGACCATAGGAAACATTTATTGTTTGTTAATATATGAACCCATCATGCTTACAAGTTGGAATTCTTATAGAAGCATCTCATAAAGTTGAGTCCAGAAACTGACACTTTCTCTACATAAAAGATTTTACAAATAGTTCTACTGCAGAAGCAATTCTCACTTGACTAGATAAGTAAAGCACATATAAAGCTGTAAGCTTGAGCAAATAAAAGAAAATACAGGTACTAGAAGAATCCAAGTTAAAAGAACAAAGTTATAGCAAAGTAACTAGCATTAGAGTACTTGTAGTACCATTATACTCTTAGAATACTGAAATCACTGTGGAATTATCCACAACGAATTTCCCAATCTTACCACCAGTGTGGAGGTACAAAAACTAGGAAATGTTATAGGAAGGTTAATAATCAGAAGGGCTTCTCTGAAGAAAAAGAAACCCTGAATATTCAAAGCTCTCATTAAAGGCAACAAAGCAAAAAGGAACAAGGACTGCTTTTGCTTGGATCATAGTGGACTTTTTTTCTGCAGCGAAACCATGGTGATGAGAGATTAACCTAGAAAGTCACTGTAGTTTTACAAAGTCGCAGTGCCCATAAAAAGTCTTAAAGATTAAAGAAAATGCCCCAGGGCATTACAAATGTTTTCCTTTTGGAAGACATGATAATTGCTTTACATGCCTCAGATTCAATTAATGCATCAATTAAAATTATGGCACTTTGGGACAAACTTGTCACATCATTAATCTTGAAGGATCACACCTTTAGCCATTCAAATTAACAGAAAAACATATCAATGGCATAATAATGTACTTGTCTGTACGTGCAGGAACTATGTAAAACTCAGGCCCACATGCATTATTTATTCATTTATTGTGATTATTAAAGGCTTTTCTGCAATAAACTGTAAAGAAAAATACATAAAGTCTAATTTTAAAAACCAACCGTCAGAGAAAAAACAATTTTGACTTCTACCAGAAGAACAACAAGGATGGACCCAGCCAGACTTCCTCTGACAGTTAGTTTCAAAATCAAGAATACGTGAGGCAGGATTTAGAGCTTTTTTACTTAATGCATGCCTGATGCTAGCCTTCCTCTTTACACTGGGATGGTGATAAGACTTTACAGCCAAAAATGCATTCAACAACATGTACCAACTGGCATTTTAATGAACCATAACCTCTTCCCTATAAATACTTTTATAATGCACCAAAATAATGGACGGCAATTTAAGGAAAATGAAGAATTAAGCCTGTGAAAAACCCAGCTATTTTTTAAAGCAGATAAAGTTGAATAAGAATACATCGTGACACTTCTTCCTCATCTGTTTGGGCTGCAAGTACAAAAGCTAAAAGGATTAAGTACAGCAACATGAAAAAAAATCTCAAGAGGGTCTTCCTCTATCTATTATTGGAAGGAATGATATTAGCTGTTAGTACTTAAAGCAACAAGTTTTATCCCCTTCCCAAATATCCAGAAGGTACAAGAAAGTTTCTGGCAGCAGCTATCATTATCCAGAGTAAGATCTGTTTGCAAAAGATTTATAACTTCACTGCAGGCCTTAAAGATAATTTGCAGTCTAAGAGAATATGAAGAAGTCTTCTTTACAGGCAATGAAGAAAACATACAAGCTGCCTTTCCATTTGTAGCTTTTCTTTCCTCCACCTACCAATTATGACCACTAATGGCCACCTGCAAACTCTTTTAATTCTGATAGTTACAGATTCTCACTTCTCCCACCACATACTCCACATTCACTCTCATTAAGAGAGTAGTTACTTTTCTTTCCTTAGGTCACTACACTTAGATCAGTCACAACACATTATAAAATAGACTCTTGATTCCTGTGCTCAATGGGATTTTCCTGGAAGGACACAGGTTTCAGGTTTAAAGAGCAACATTGCAACATTTCTGAATGACAGGATTCCAGTGGGCCAATTTTTCAGGAGCCAATAACCCAAGTATTTGGCTCAGATATATTTGATAACTGTGTCCATTGAGCAACAGTTGCGAAAGACAAAAGTACAAAATAAGTAAAGCTGATTTAGACTTTCCTAGAATGCAGTAATGGCTGGAATGACTTTACTTTTGCTTCTGTGCAGTCTTCAAAACTGAATCGTTCCTCTTTTCCTATGAACCTGAAGATTCACTTAAGAGTTAGTGGGGAAGGAACAGTCCAATCTCAAAGTATGCCAATTCAAAATTTTTCATTTGAGCAGATGGAGGGTGGGGGATATCTGTACCATTTCTGTCTTTAAACTTGTCTTGGCTATGAATAAGAGCCTAAGAGGAATTAAAGAGCATCGTGATGAAATGAAGGAGGAAAATATAAGAGGTATGTATATGATCTTGAAAGCTAAGCATGGTCAACCCTGGTTAGTACTTGGACAGGAGACCGCCAATGAACACCAGGTGCTGTAGACTATTTTTCAGAGGAAGGAATTTGCAAAACTACCTTTTAATTATTCCTTGCCTAAGAGAGCCCTACATAATGTTAGGGGTTGACAAACATTGATAGGTAACTTGAAGGCACATAACAAAAGCACAGGCAAGAATAAGAATTCACATATGTACAAATGCAAGAGAGACATGCACTTAGTGACCCCCAGACATTCTTCATCAATAGGATATGAGTTCATTTCCAAAGCTATATCTTCAGCTGCATTGTAATTTAACTCTTGAACTTCCTCTCTACAAACCAGTTTCATCATTTAATTTGTCTCTGTGCTCCATAACATGTGAGAAATCACTTGCAGTCCAAAACCTGTCACTTGGGGTTATTTCCACAAAGTGAGAGAAGCCTTTTAAAAACTCTTTTTTAATCTAGGCCTACAAACTCATATGTATGCATAATAATCACATTTTTTCTCCACTGCTAATGTTTTGCAGTTAATAAAAGCACCACACTTTATAAGTCCAGAGTTGAAATAATGGCAAGTGGTCTACAGGAAAATAAGCCCACACTGCTAGAGAAGCTGCATTATTACAAAAACAAAACAAAACAAAAAACCTTCCTCAAAATGTCTGATGGGGTGGGAAATTTGAACATTAGGAGACAACATAAAAAGCATAAGGATGCCTCCATTGTACACCAGACTAATCAGATGTATAAATCATTCTAACCATTACAGGTACTGTGAAAAACAAATCAAAAGGGATTACAGATACCCCCCCCCCCCATTTTCACAAATCTATCTGCACACCTCAGTCTCAAAGAGCTTAAGGTCCTAGGTCCACAGACACGAATACGACTGCCATCTACAAGCATACACAGAAGACACAGAAAGGAAAACCGCGCTGGAGTGCAAGTGCTTGAGATTAAAATCCTGTCTGTCCTGAATGTGAACTGAACATGACTTACTTCTGAGAAAGCATGCAAAAGGATGTCTGAGAAGTCAATAATCTGGGGGGGGGGGGGGGGGAGCACTAAGATACTGAGCACAGACCTCTCTTTGCTTTGAATTCTCTGATCAGAGAGTAAAAACGTTAACACAGTATGGGAAGGGATCAAGAGAAATTAAGACTTAGGGGTAAACGGGCCAGTTAAGAACAGAGAAGAAGAAGAAAGGGGGGGGGGGGGACATCCAAAAAAAATTCCCACACCTCTAAAGATGAATATGTCTTACTATAGAACAGAAAGGGATCCGAAGAAATTACTGTAAGATTAACAGGTAAAGGAGTCAATTAAAACAGAAAAGGAGGGGGGGATCCAACACAAAACTCCCACACTTCTAAGGATGGGGAAATCTTAACATAGGACTGGAAGGGATCAAGAGAAGCCTTAAAATAGGAGAGGGAGAGAACAAGGAAAAATAAGACTAAGAGGTGAAGGGGACAATTGAGAACAGAGAAGGGGGAAAGGGGGGAATCTAACACAAAACTCTCATATACCTCTAAAGATGGGGGAATCTTAACACAGGACTGGAAGGGGTCAAGAGAAATTAAGAACAACAGGTAAAAAGATCAAGTGGGAACAGAGAAGGAAAGGGAGGGGGGAATCAAAATCTAAACTCCCACAAGGGAGGAAAGAGGGGAAGGAAAGAGGGAAGGAGACAGGAAAGTAAGGAGGAAAGGAAAGAGGGAGGGAAAGAAAGAGGAAAGGAAAGAGGGAGGGAGGGAAGGAAGGAAGGAAAGGAGAGAGGAAAGTTAGGAGGAAAGGAAAGAGGGAGGGAAGGAAGGAAGGAAGGAAGGAAGGAAGGAAGGAAGGAGAGAGGAAAGTAAGGAGGAAAGGAAAGAGGGAGGGAAAGAAAGAGGAAAGGAAAGAGGGAAGGAAGGAAGTAAAGAGGGGAAGGAAAGAGGAAAGGAGAGCGGAAAGTGAGGAAAGGAAAGAGGGAGGGAAAGAAAGAAAGAAAGAAAGAGGAAAGGAAAGGAAAGAGGGAGGGAGGGAAGGAAGGAAAGGAGAGAGGAAAATAAGGAGGAAAGGAAAGAGGGAGGGAGGGAAGGAAGGAAGGAGAGAGGAAAGTAAGGAGGAAAGGAAAGAGGGAGGGAAAGAAAGAGGAAAGGAAAGAGGGAAGGAAGGAAGGAAGGAAAGAGGGGAAAGAAGGAGGAAAGGAGAGCGGAAAGTGAGGAAAGGAAAGAGGGAGGGAAAGAAAGAGGAAAGGAAAGAGGGAAGGAAGGAAGGAGGGGAAGGAAGGAGGAAAGGAGAGCGGAAAGTGAGGAAAGGAAAGAGGGAGGGAAAGAAAGAGGAAAGGAAAGAGGGAGGGAGGGAAGGAAGGAAGGAGAGAAAAGGGGGGGGGGAAGAGGGAAGGAAGGAAGGAAGGAAGGAAGGAGGGGATGGAGGGAGGCAGACAAGACTACCTCTGTCCCAAACCAGGTCTGTCAGCTGAGCATCCTCTGGCGTTGTGCCGTTCAGCCGGTCAATGGACATAATAAGCCTTCTCCTTCGCCTCCTTCTCCTCCGAGGGGGGAAAGGAGGAGGAGGAAGAGGAGGAGGAGGAGGAGGAGGAGGAGGAGGCGATGCCGCCGCCTCCGCCGGTGCCGAGGGGCCTCCTGGGCATCGCCGCGGGCTCCGGGCGCCAGCCGGGCAGGGACCTGGGGATTCCCAGCGGCGCCCAGGAGGGAGGGAAGGAAGGCGGACAAGGCTGGGTCTCCCCTCCAGAGGCCGAGCAGCACCAGCGCCGCAGCTGAGGAGGAGGAGGAGAGAAGCAGGCTGCGAAGGGGCCCGTGAGGCGGAGCTGAGGAGGAGCCCTCTGGGCGGTTGACCCGCTTCTCCCACTAAAGAGAACCGCAGTCGGGGAGGGAAAGGCAAATACTACAACCTATTAGAATAATACTTATATGGAGTCTTGAGGCGGCATAAGGCATAGGAGGAACCGAGGCAAAGTGGGAGCGAAGCCAAGGAAGGAAGGAGGGAAAGAAGGCCGCGCTTACCGCCCTCTGGCTGCGCTCTTTAAAGGGAGCCCAAGCGACGCCTCAGCGGCTCCTGGCTTTCCTTCCGCGTTTCTGCTCCAGCGCCGCCTGCGTCACTTTCGCCGCGCCCAGAACCAGCCCCCCCTCCCCCTCCTCCCGGCTTTATTCCTCAACGCCTCAACGGAACTCCCTCCTCCCCCGCCCACCGATTACCTCACTACACTCTTATAGTGCTGCGATGCCACTTTTACTGCTCTCTCTGCCTCCTGTTGCATTCTGGGACTTGGAGTTTAGGGAGGAGCATTTTAGAATTCTCAGTCAGAGAGCTCTTAGGCCTCACTGAACTACAAGCCCCAAAATGCAACAGGAGGCAGACAGAGCACTTAAAAGCTGGCATAGCAGCACTGTAAGAGTGCAAAGGCAGGCCTACTGTTGAACATAAAGAAAACAAAAATAATAACCGCAGGGGACCTTCACAACTTCAACCTAGACAATGAGGAAATAGAAATATTAAAACAATTCTCATACCTGGGATCAAACAGTGATAGAAATGGGGACTGCAGTCAGGAAATCAGAAGACAACTAAGAATGGGGAGGGTGGCTATGAAAGAACTAGAAAAAATTCTAAAATGCAAAGATATACAGCTCAGCACAAAAGTTAGACTCATACAGGCCATTGTATTCCCTATTACCATGTGTGGATGTGAGAGCTGGACAGTCAAGAAAGAAGATAGGAAGAAAATCAATGCATTTGAGATGATGTGGTGCTGGAGAAGAGTGCTGAAGATTCATGGACAGCCAAAAGGACCAACAAATGGGTCCTAGAGCAGATCAAACCAGAAGCCTCCCTGGAAGCCAAGATGACCAAACTGAGGCTGACGTACTTTGGACACACCATGAGAAGGCATGATTCATTGGGAAAGACAATAATGCTGGGGAAAGTGGAGGGAAGTAGGAAGAGAGGAAGGCCAGAGGGGTGGACTCTATTAAGGAGGTCACGGGTATTAAGGAATTGCAGGAATTAAGCAGAGCAGTGGAGGACAAAGGGTCTTGGAGATGTCTCATCCATAGGGCCACCATGAGTTGAGATCAACTTGAGGGCAGTTAACAAAAAAGAGTGTTGTGTGGTAATGTAGTATGTCTTGGGAAGTGGCTCCACCAGACACCTCCCGACTGAGCTTGCTCTTCCCCTCTATCCGTGTCAGATTCCTCACACACAACACAACACACACAAATACACACACCCCTGCCCTGCCCTCAGAAATGTCTGTGTGAAAGAAGCGACAACAGGCCGCAGGGCTATTTTTCTCCTTCAGGGGTACAATGGCAGCCAACTCTTGACACCATCACTTTGCCTCTTCTTAAGGCTTTCTTGAGTGTGGTCCAAAACACACTGCAGAAATAATCCAGTTTGAGATCACTTTATCTGCCCTGGCTCAGTGCTATGGAATCCTGGGAATTGTACTTTATTGTAACACCAGAGCTCTCTGACAAAGAAGGCTAAATGTCTCACAAAATTAAAGCTCCCAGTATTCCCTAGCATTCAGCCAGGACAGTTAAAATGGTCTCAGACTGGATTATTTCTACAATGTGGTTTGGGCCTGTGTTATTGAAAGGACTGAACTCAAATGAGGCTCTGCACCCAAATGTTTAACCTAACCCTGTTCGTTCTCTCCTTGAGGCTGCATTCACATTGCAGAAATAATTCAGTTGGACACCGTTTTAACACAATGCTATGCAATTCAGGGACCTGTAGTTTGTACTGCAACAAACTACAATTCCCAGAGTTCCATAACACTGAGCCATGCCAGTTAAAGTCCTGTCAAACCAGATTATTTCTGCAGTGCAGATGCAGCCCAGGTGAGGCTTCCTAGTCTAAAAGGCATTCCAGGTCATTTCTGGGCTTCAGGACAATAGAACCATGTCTCTTTTGCTAGTTGCTTTGGGCCCCGTGACAGGAAAAACGTTGGGTATAAACTGAATAAATAAATGTTACTAGAACTAGAAAAAATCAGAAGCAGCTCTTTACTGAGAGCTTGCCAAGTTACCATCTCAAGGAAAACTTTAGCTGAAATGTTTTTCCCCCTTCAATGCCTTCAGACAATTTCTAGTAAAGGAATAGTTTCACATCCTCATATGGCTGGTTCAGGGCTGGTTCAAGACATCTGCCTGCCTGAGGCACCATACAAAATGGCACTCATTCACTTGCCTCAGCATTGGTGATAAAACAGCATCGTCTGCTGTGCCTTATAGGCTAACTAAGGGCCTTTGCAGACTGCCAGAAATAGTGCAAATTGAGTCCACTTTAAATGCCCTGGCTCAGTGGTAGGGAATCGTGGGAATTGTATTTTTTTCTGAGACATTGAGCCTTCTCTCTCAGAGAGCTCTGGTGCCACAATAAACTACAGTTCCCATGATTCCTTAGCACTGAGCCAGGACAGTTAAAGTGGACTCAATTTGCACTATTTCTGGCAGTCTGCAAAGGCCCTAAGGGTGCATCCACACTGTGGAAATAATCCAGTCTGACCCCATCTTAACTGCCATGGCTCAATGCTAAGTGCTATACCTTCTTGCTCTTACAACGGGTGCTTTTTGAGCACTGGAATCTGGAGATCAGGGTTCGATTGCCCCACTTGAGCATAAAAACCACTGGATGAGTTTGGGCAAGTCACACACTCTCAGCCTCACAGGATGGCAATGGCAAACCCCCTCTGAAGAAGCATGCCAAGAAAACCCTACAATAGGTCCACCTTATAATCCCCATAAGTCAAAAATGACTTCAAGGCACACAACAACAACAACAACAACAACTGGGAAAAGGATACAAAGGATCTAGCTGTATGAGAAATGCTATTTGGCCAAGCAGAGGTGAATGGGATTGTCTTTCCTTATGAAATGGGAAGAGGTGAAATGATTGCTTTGAGGATAAATTAGCTAAAGAGGAACTGATTTGCAGCAAAGTTCAGACAGTGTTGCAAAAATGATGATCTCTACCTACACAATGCCCCCAAAGTTGAACCAGTTGATAGTAATGGGTCGGGGGGGTCGGGGCGCTTGCTTTTTCTAGTGAGTATATGTGCCATTTTAAATAAATACCATGGGGACAATCACCAAATGGCTGCCACGAACAGTGGTTAGAGTGCGTACCCATTCACAAAATAGCAGACATAGTGGACCTATAACAATCCCATTGCACAAAAAAGCAAACTCTTGGAGCTAAGTGATAATTTTATAGTGTTTTAATTCTGTTTTTATTGCAAGATTGTTAGCTACCTTGCACGCTTATGAAGAAAGGCAGGGTATAAATCAAATAGTCCCCACTGCCCAAGTTTATCACACATGACACTTGTTACTTTGTTGCTCCAAAAAATAAGGAAGGAAATGTTTGGCAGTAGCTGTTCTATTCTCTTCCTTTCCTCTCTGAAAAGAAATGCATAGAGAAGAAGAAAAGAGAGGGTAGGAAGAACTGGAACTCTTCTTCAACCTTGCAGAGAAGCACTTTTTAAAAATTTCATATTTCAAATTATTTATTTTTTGAATGGATGGGGCAAGAGGCTTCAGGACTTGAAAAAGGGGGAGGTGATAGCAAATATATGTGTGTGTGTGTGTGTGGTGGCATTTCCCCCCTCTCTTTTTTTTAAAATCCATTTCAAATTATATTTTATTTTGGTTTTAATGTGATTAGGTGTGAGCAAGTAAACAGATGGCACCAGCTTGGAGATTAGAAATAGAAGCCAGAAGAAATAAGTTTAGAAGAAGGATTTAAAACAAAAGTAGAGCATTTAGGTTTGTATATTAACTTGTAAAGCTTTTTCGTCTGACATTATTAGTAAGTACTTTGAAAACTAACCTGAAATTTTTTTTTTTTGGAAAAAAAATCCTTCCAAGGCTTGACTAAATCTCCCCTAAAATCTTGTTTCACAGATAAACACAGCTGTGCTTCATCCCCACAGTCCATGTGGTCCGCCCACAGGCCATATACTTGTATTAAGCGCCTTACTGAAGTAGCTGAGTCTGTTTATGCTATGTAGGCATGAATTATCCTAGGACACAAAATATGAACACTTCAAAAACAAGCTACAATTCAGACTTCACTGTATTCCAAACCTGCCTTGTAATGCCATCAGTTCTTAAATAGTAATTCTTGGGGTAGCTATCAGGCTACTAAGGTTATCATCTTGGAACATCCAAAAGACAGTGCATGGCGTGGTTTAGTCGATGCTGTTAAGTTTGGGTTTGGGAATTCAGGGTTTAAATCCCATCTGAGAGACTGAGGCAGGTAAAGCTTTGTCAGTACAACTTCTGAGCAATTTCCATCATCTATGAACATGGGCATGATGATCTACAGACTGTGAGGAGTAACAAGATGCAAGTTGAAGAGAGCTTGGAATAAAGTTGAACCTCCTTATCCACGGATTCTTTATCCAGGGATTCAACCATACACAGCTTGAAAATATTCAAATAAAAAAATATAAATTCCAAAAAGCAAATCTTGATTTTGCCATTTTATATAAGGGACATCATTTTACTATACCATTGTATTGAATGGGACTCGAGCATCCATGGATATTGGTATCCACAGGGGGTCCTGGAACCCAACCCCAGCAGATACCAAGGACCCACTGTATTTAAAGTTCTGTGTTAATAATAATGGTAAGGAGAAACTGCCTTCTCATTTTGGAACTGGACCCCACATCCTCCTTTTAAGATAAGTAAGGTAGGCTTCCATGTTTTATGTGCTAGACTTACATTGTGGAGCAAGAGCATATGAAAAAAAACCACCCTCCTTTCTTCAAATCGTATGAAATCACAAGGTTCTGAAAATGCTAGCACCTGGCCTCACTTGGCTAGAGAGGTTAGGCAGCACTTGTTGTTGGACCAGAAATGATGCAGTCATTACCTCTCAGCCTTACCTACCTCATAGGTTTATGGTGATAATAAGGGGACAGAGCAAAATTACATATACCACTCTGCTTTTCTTGGAGGAAAGTGCATGCTAAAATGAATTTAAAAGAATTCATTTATGGGTATGGAATTTCTTATTGCAAATGAATACAGCATAATGGAAATAGAGGTGAAAATAAAAGGGTAGTATAAATTGGCCTGTGATCAAGGCACTTCATGTAAGACAAATTTCCCTAAAGCATTAAGGTATTTAGGTGGGTGAGATTCAAAATTCTATGCAGGCACCTGTAAAACATTGGTATAGAGTGACTTCACATTAATTCAACCATTGCCTAATTCAATTCTCTATTCAAGACCATTATAACCGTAGAAACCCAATAAACCTTACTTAAATTAGTACAATGGATTTCCCCCCATCATTTTCACATTTCATGCAATCTAGCTACTTTGGGAGACAATCTACTGTGGGAGACAATCTCTGGCTATCAATGATCTGCTACTGAAATAAGAAAAACCACAGATGACAAAATTACAAAAAAAGAGAGCAAAAGCAACACTTAAATAAGGCAAGTGCCTCTAGCATTTAACCCTCCTTTTTTCAATTTCTGGCAAACTCTAAGGTCTATGATGTGAGTTTGTCTCGAGTATAGATGTGCATAAATATATAGTGTGTATATATATATATATATATATATATAGTATATATAGTATATAGATGTGAAAGAGCATGAATTTAGCATCCAGATGTGCCTGAGATTCTGTGGCCATTTTTTTTTTCACTGAGGAAGTAAGCCTGTGCCAGAGCCATATCACTTGAAACTGTTTGTAAGGGATCCTGGGACTGAATTTTTCCACAATCCCAAAAATAAATGCACAGGAATTCACAGAAAACTAGTTTGTCAAATATAGATGAGAATTTTCCCTTACATCTAGTCTTCTACATACATGGAGGTTAACTTGGTTTTTGTATGGAGGTGCATTTATTTATACTCGTATAATCCTATGAGTTCAATCACACACTCAAATTGTACAAACAAATTTATCGCCAAAGAACTAGATCTGTTAAATAATGTTCATGATCATTTTTCATAATATCTTTTACACAAATGTTCTTTGGCTTTTATATGCTGTTTTAGATTTTAACCCACAGTTACTTGTGATCAAGCTTTAATCCTGTATTCCTGTTCACAGAGGGAAGACACCGTTTGGGATTTTCCCACAATATCTACAAAGACAAGGATCTGACCTCGTGTTTTCCTTCACCCTGTTCAAGCAGTTGCTTTAAAAAGGTTCATCAGAGAAATGTATTAAAAACCTGAGACTGCACCTCATTTATTATCTTTGCATAGATATATATCACAATAGAGTGTGAAAGTGCCAGAGACAGAATTAGCAGGAGTGCCAGCATCATCTCTGCATATGGAAGCATCTTATTCCTTCTTGACATAAAGACTAAAAAGCAATGTTGTTGAAATATATGTCGCTAAACAAGCCATTAACAGCATTTTACACACAAAAGGGAGTATTCACTCTTTCACGAAAATGAGTCCCTCTGGGGCCATAGTGTGACTCATGCCATGTAGATTATTCACTTGCCTAAACTAAATTGCCAGCGAGCCATCTGGCAGCCATGGCGAAAGAGACAGACAGTGACAGACTATAGATGCTATGTGTTAATAAGATGACTTGGTTAGTCAGAGGAACTAACAGAAGATGAGGATTTTGTGACTTTACTGAAATATGATATCCATATACAGAATACACCAATGTATTTAGGCTTTGTACAGACAATTGCTTTCCAGATAGTTGATGATATTGAAAATCTATCATTGCCTGTTTTAAAATTATTATTTTTAATGTGTCCTGGCATGGGTTTTTATCATATGAGGCTGCCAAAATGGATTTACAATAAGATAGGAGCATCTGTGGCCATACCTTCTCACACAATGCAGTGCCTGTCCTGTAGCTGCTTCATCTTCCATCCATTCCTGGAGTGCTCCATTTCATTGATGGGCAAAACCTGTCAATGCCTCCCAATCACAATACTTTTCCACTATTGATTCATGTGTGATAAGTTCCTCCCACTGCAATTCCAATATACAGGCAGACATATGGTGCAACTTGGTGTGGTTATGCTACTCTCCTCCCTCCCCCCAATTCCCAAACAAGCTGTTTTTATATTCTTTTGTCAATTTCTTTTTTCTACAGCATGCGGAAGACAGAGCCCAGGACTATAGTAGCACCATGACACTTTTGAAGAGATGTACAAAATGACTGTCCCCAAACCAATACGTTTGCATTTCCTACACTAATGCAGTTACAACATCTTAGCAGCCTGCTGTGATAAAGTCCATGGTCTTTGAGAAAACTAGTTTTTGCAGGCTTCTATAGACTTTAAACCACAGTTGGGATAGGCCAAAGTAACTCCAAGCACCACTACTATAATTACACCAAAATCCACAGAACAGTGACACCTTTATTGGACCAACTAATTAACACAAAATACATCATGCAAGTTTCCAAAGCTTCACTGGCTTCTTTATCAGGCAAATATATTAAAAATACAGGAGAAGAAAAGTGATGAGTTAGAGTCACAGGTCAACATTTTGTCTCAGATGTTACTTTGCTATAGCTGGGTGTGTACAGTATCATTCTAATGAACGCCTACTAAAGAAAAACACCTCTCCAAGAAAACATTGCACCCCTTTCTTTTCCAAGTCACAACAGTTTAAGGATTTTAAATGTTTTCTCTTCACTGCTAGCATCAAAACACGTAAAATCATTGCTTAATATTTGTTCTACCTCATCCTACTTTTTTTACAAAGAGCTCCCAACAGCATTTTATAACCACCTTCTCCTCTGAAGAAGTTGAGAGGGAGCAATTGACCTATAAAACAAAACCACTAAGCTTCATTTCTGGCTAGAGACTTGAACCCAGGCCTCCTTAACTGAAGGCTAGTGTTCTAGCCACGATATAACACATAAAGACTGGACCAGAGAAGAGGCAGACTAGACCAGACCAATGGTCTGTCTAATCCAGCATTTTGCTTACACAGGGGCCCACCAGTGGCCATGGGAAGCTCCCATGCAGGGGGGTGTGGGGGGTTCGGACTGCACCAGGTGACACCCTAAGGGTTCCTCAAACACTTGTATTTTGGCAGAAACCTTGTGGCATTTCCCTGTATCTCTTTAAAATGCTTTAAGAGATGGTGGGAGCCAGGTGAACCTCAGTGGAAGAAGAAAAGAGGGCCCCCCAAAAATTTTAAAATTTCAAATTTCAAAATTTTGACTTTTTAAAAAGAATTTTGAATTTTTTAAAAAATTAATTTTAACCAAATCTTCACTATGTATATGTAAGTACATTTAGGTTATGTGTATGATAATGTAATCTGAAGGTATAATTTTAATTTTGCTAGTTATTTATGTCACAACTATTAGCATTACATTCAGTGGTATATATGGGAATTATGATTTACGAGTAACATTAGTGCAAAAAAGCATTACTAAGGATTCTGTGTGGTGTGAAATGGGAGGACATCGATGGGGGGTGACACCATGAGCTACCGCACTGGATGACACCAACCTTAAGGACGCCACTGCTCCCAGTGGTTCTTAATATCCATACATCTTTTTACAAACATGACAACAGTGCAAGGCTAACACTTCTGGTCAGCAATGGCTTGCAGCCAAGAAATCATGTTCCTTCTAAATTCCCTTAGAAGTAAAACTCACTAGGCCAGAAGGTGCTTCGTTCTAGTTAACCAAGCCAAGTCCACTTACTGTGATGAACAGTGATTTTACTAGCTTGGTTCCACCAGTATATTAGCTATTTTAACACCAGTTCTAGCAACAGAGATATGACAAATTAAGAATACATGAGTTACATACAAGGAGCATTTAGGTTCTCCATTATTTTTTAAAAAACCAAGCTGGCTTATTTGTTGCATACACTATTACACAGAGATTACCCTGAACTTTGCCACAGATACAGACTAGACATTTCACGGCATTGTGTGCCAACTGAAATCCACGCCACAACAAACATTTCCTGACTCACTCGGATGTACAAAGCATGTACAGCTATTATAGACGGCGCTAAGCCACTCCTGAATGTTGGTTCTAACCACAAAGGAAAAGCAAGAATGCAGCTTAACTACATGCGCAGTACTTTCATAATCTTGGATTCTGAGTGTCTGACGGTCCATAGGAGACTCAAAACATTTTAAAAGCTGCTGGTATTACTGCAAACAAAAATGTCAAGAGCATTAAAAAGCAGTGCATAGAAACTGGGCAAGCTGGGCACAAGCAGTACACAAATGGAAAACAACCTCTGCAGTATCACAGTAATTTAAACAAAGCAGGCCTTTTATAGAAAGTAGCCCTGGGGTCCATATACACTGTAGAAATGATGCAGTTGTTTGACACCACTTTAAGTGCTGTAGCTCCATTCTAGGGAATACCGGGAGTTGTAGTTTTACAAGGTCTTTAGCCTTTTCTGCTAAAGAGTTCTGGTGCCTCACAAAACTACAAATCCCAGGATTCTGTCACATGGAGCCATGGCAGTTAAAGTAATGTCAATGCATTATTTCTACAGTGTAGTGGCACTTCTGGTTATCTAGGTACTGCCATAATTCTGCCTAATTGGTTAAGAGGATGCCTTTGCTCAGTGTTCCATATGAAATCAGGCAAGTTCATTAACATTCTACATCTTTACCTACTATCTAGAAAAAAACAACACAGATAATTCTTTATAGATAGTTAAGGCAGAAATACATTGGTTGGGATCCTGTTAGTATGCTAACCTGGTGGTTGCAATCTTCCCTGTAACAGAGAGGAAAGAAAGACAAAGTTTGCCAGCTTGAACAGACTTTATCCTCTGGTACATCCATGGCCCATTTCCTTTTCCTGCTCGCACCTATACCAGCACAGTGCAAAAACAGGATTATTCTCAATCTACTCATTCCTAGAATTAGAATACTTATTATATATGATCATCATGGGTGAAAGGAATATGTCAGTTGTAAAAAAAGGGAATCCCACCCCCCTCCAAAGACTGAAAAGTAGGTCCTGAAGGAGAAATGGAGGCTATAAATCTAAGCCAGAAATAAAAGAAGATTCGAGTAAAAGGGTGCCACGTTCAGAACCTTGCCATTTTGGAAAGCCAGCAGGGAAGAGAAGTGAGATGAAATATGAAGGTTGTAAAAAGCCAAGGTGATGAAAACAGCATGCTAAAGACCTGATCTGGATGCTATTTAAAATCAATGGCAAGACTACAGCTGCTTTCTGTACAAGCAGGAGGAGGCCCCAGGGCAGCTACAATAGGAATACTATTCTCTTTTTCTGAAGAATGTAATTTGGTTTGAAATCTCATCAGATACATTGAGAATTGAAAGCACATGTTTATTAGAATTGGATAGCTGATTACTTTTAGATAACAAAATGCTATTTTCTAGTATTGCACCGTGCAGTTTCGTCCTGTTTGCAATGAGAAATAACAGGCCAGCAATCTCCTGGAATATAATCACTTGTTAAAGTCACAAAAAGATCTCATTATTACTCTGCTGTAACATTTAAATACCGTATATAGTTTCCCAAACTTAGCTTCTATGTAAAAACAACATTTTGGAAAGCATTATGCTGGTTTCATTTACTGGGAGAATAAAAAATACCATCTCCACCTTCAAATAATTTATTCTAATCACACAAGTAAAGTTAAAAGAATTTAAACTTGGCAAGAGTCTAACACTTAGTAAGGAGTAGCTTTATGCCAGGGTTAATAAATTTTCATGGTGGAAAAAAGCATTCATTCTGGCTCCAAGAAGTTGGTACAGGTCAGCCACAATTCATTGCTTAGGGAAGGCTGTTGAAAAGTGAGTTCAACAATAGCAGCAGACTTCTTATTGGAGTCAGACACCATGGTTGCAGCCAAAGCAGGGGTGGGAATAAGGCATCTCTCCAAATGACATTGGACTGTGATTCCCAGCTATCCACATTGCTGGCTATGCTGACTAGGGCTGCTGGGATTTGTAATCCCATAGCATCTGGAGGTCCACATAATCTCAACCCCAAATCTATAGACTTTGGGGGGGTACTTCTTCAAAAGGTGAGGTAGGCAATTAGTGTCTCTCCAGATATTGTTGGACTGTCACTCCCATTAACCCTACTAACTCCTGATGAAGAATGGCAGGAGATGCAGATCCAACAATATCTGCAGGGCATGCATGGTCTAGAAACCTAGTACGTCCACATTTCTTAATATTCTCATTTCTCTCTGTATATTGTATTCATTTGTATTAGAATGCAATTGTTGAAAATCAGTATTGGTATAAACCTTGTAGCCTTATTTTGTTTGGTAACTATTATTTAAAAATAAATGTGAGAAATCTGTGAAGAAATACTTAGCAGGCAGTGTGTGGGTAGCAGTCTGACTTACATAACTTGCTGAAGAGTTAGGTGTAATAGGAATGTTCATATTCTCCTAACCTAAAACGATTGGTCCAGTTAGATGTGTCACCTTTTTTAATTAGAACACTTTGGTGCCAGAATTGTAACAGAATTAATACAAATAATTTTGCCATCATAATATCCAGTTCTCTCTCTCCCTCTCTCTCTTCCCCTGGACTATTTTTCCATATCAGTTGTAAAATTGTTAAAGCAAAACTACTTTTCTTGCTAATTTCATCCCATAGGAATCTCAAGAAAGCCAGTAAACCACATCTGCCAAATGAACAACAAAAATGAGACCAAGGGATCAGTACAAAACTTGTCCTCTCTGAAGGTCCACTTACAATCTTAAATGGCTTGGGTAGAGGAAAAACTGCCCATTAAAGTTGAAATATATGAAATATTCCTTGGTAAAAACAATGCATGATTCCCCCCTCCCTTTTGGCACCAAAGAAAGACACGAAGTTTGCCTGGAGCTGGGTAGGAAGGCAGCTGCGGAAGATGCACTGTTTCAAGGGAGGGTCAACAGATGGGGGCATTATGTTGGGGGTTACATGCAACTTGCAGGCCACATGTAGCCCATTTTATATACCTGGGAGAAATTCATGTTGAATCCAGTTAGACTTACTTCTGAGTAGTCATGCATACGATTGCTTGGTTAAGCATTTACTAGAGGGAGTACTTTTTCAGGGAGTAGCATACAAATAAACTTTGAAAATTCAAAGATTTTATTTTCTAAACAAGAAGCCATGTTGGTTATTCCTAATCACAAATCTGCAGGCATTCCTATCACCCTGAGAACTACCTTTCTAATGTCATGCTATTGAATTTTTCAGGCTGAGACTTTCAGAGATATCACTTCTGTTCCTCAAGTTTTTGTTTCCATTGCTACAGTGTAATCTTTCCTTTTGTTGTTGTTGTTTTTCCCTTTCTCTCTTTCATTTTATGAGTGATGTGATGCAAAGTAGACAGTAATCCATCTCCTCTTCCTTCCAATTTTTCAGCACCTCCCAAGAATTGCACTGCTAATGTCAGAGGCAGAATGAAGCTTAGATGGTGGCAATTTGTCACAAATGATGCTCTTTATCCATGTATCCAAACATCTATAAAGCATCTAATCCTTTTCACACTGAGCCTCAGCTCAGATAAAAATGATGCAATTAGGTGTGTAAATAATGGTGTTCTGTTTGAAATGTGTAGCTGACATCAATGGATTATTTTCCACAACAAAAATAACCTAGGGCTAGGATCCAACGAAAAGTATAACTAGTTCTGCACACCCAAGGAGCCTGGATCTTGTTCTCTTCAAACAGCAGACCCTGGCCACTCATTACTATGTAACGTGGGCAAAGCCATACCTTAGTGGCCAGGACCAGTCTTTGCATGCAAAAGGGTTGAAGGTACCTTCAGTCACTGACACATCCAGGGAAGGATTCTTGTCTGAAAAGCTGCTTCCAGTCAACTTGTGTTAAATCATCCATTAGGTAGCTTCCTATATTTTTGTATAGAAAGCTAGATTTGAAATAGAAACTTTTAAAAACAGTTTGCAGTGACTTAAGAGGCTCTATCCTGATTAACAGTGGGGAGGAGAGTTGGGGAGAATGAACTTTATCTAACCAAAAAAACCATTGGGCATAGCTTACCACTTGGGCATACCCAAAGCACTTCTTTGAATGCTGATTTCAGTTTCCATATGAAGAAAACAGAAAGACTAAACAAGCTGCCAAGCCTATGAATGGATATCAACAAGTGGCAGTGCTTCAACTTAACTGTGTCCTATAGTATAAGATAGTATAGTATAGCCTAGTACAACATAGTATGTAGATTTCTGCAGTATGGCCACTGCCTAGAGGAGTAGGTATGTACATTTCAGTTCATTCATCCATATACAGTGGACTCTTTGGTATCTGCTGGGGCAGGGGTAGGCAACCTAAGGCCCGGGGGCCGAATGCAGCCCCCCAAGGCCTTTGGACCAGCCCCAGGCCGGTCCTGCCGCCGCCGCCCCCTGCCATGATGATATTATTGTTGTTATTACTTGTTCTTGGGGTTTTCTTGGCAAAATCTCCACAGGGGTTTTGCCATGGCTTTTCTGGGGCTGAGAGAGTGTGCATGCATATATTTTTTTAAATTTTTAAAAATTATTTATTTATTTATTTATTTATTTATTTTTGGTGCTTCGCCCCCCCCCCCAATTGTCTGAGGGACAGCAACCCGCCATGGATATAAAAATCTGTAGAAGCTCAAGTCCTAGTATATACAATGTTGTAGTAAAATGGTATCCCTCATATAAAATGGGAAAATCAAGGTCTGGATTTTTTTAAAATGTGTGTGTGTATTCAAGCTCTGGATGTTTCAGTCCATGGATATGGAGGGCAAACTGTATTCATTTGTCGGGGGGGCGGGGGGAAGCCACAATGCAAAAATGGCAAAAAATGATATGCAAATAGTTCATTTTTCTATATCATTGCTATTATTGTTGTATATGACAATTGCTGTGATTTACCTTAGTGGTGCACAGGCAGAAAGGAAAGGCAGAAATAAAAAAATGTATATGTAAAAGGAAAGTATTTTCTCCTCGAGCAAGATACACGTAGAATTCACATACTACAATGTCTGATATTTCAATATACAGCAAAAACACATGCAGGTCCAATTCACATATCTGCTTCCCCATCATAAGTTGTAACTGCTCAAATCCAACTATCCCTAGATATATAAGAGCCAAAAGGAAAGTGAAATTTTGATGGATCCTAGCTTCATCTTACCTCCTTCTTTATTGCGATCCACTCTCCCATCCACATAAGTTACGATAGTTGCCAGTCTCTGATCTTTCCCCACCCCATCTTTGTCCATCTGTTTAGCCTGGAAGCTCACAACAATGAGAAAGAGCACTTGTCTGTGTTGTACCATACCTAGCATTTCACTGATATTAAGTTGGTGGGTAGCAAGCAGTAATAGTAGAAATTAATTCTTTTGAACACAATACCCTTCTCAGCCCAGAATAAAACCATTTAGCACTGAGACAAAATTGAGAACTCAGCACATACTATTAAAACTATTAAAATATTTCCAATATTTCATGAAATCCTGTACTTTACACAACATAAGACACATTATTGCATGTGCACCATACATGCATAAGAACCCACCACTTACATGGATAAGTGGTGGAAAAGGAAGAAATAATCACATTAGTATTTCATCTTCTTTACTTTCTACAATATTAATGGTGATTTAAAACATTTGTGATGCTAAGTTCTGCTCTGGGAAAGCTTTGCAAGGTGGTATAAATATATTTTAAACTAAATAGTAATTCATGTGTCAGTTATGGCATATTATCATGTGCTCCCAGGATAATCTTTCTCACATATTTGCCACACAGGCCTCCCTTCCAAAGGTTATAGAAAGTCTGCCATCTGTACATGTAGAAATGAGGATGAACTGTTCTTCGATATGTATAGAATCTCCCATCCCTATAAGAGCAGTGTTTCTTCCTGTCCCAAAAGTAAAGAGTCTTGTGACAACATAGAGAAGAACAAATTTATTATGGCATAAGCTTTTGTGGTCCACTTTATCAGTTTAAGTGGTCTGTAGTGCACAGACACCTGAAGTGAATTCTAGTTCAGAACAGCTTATGTCATTATAAATGTATTATTTATTTATTTATTTATTTAGCCACACATTCTCTCTCTCTGATGCACACCTTAAGAAATCAAGAGGTTTGAGGGTGTCAAGGAAATGAAGAGTATTAGCTTGAGGAGACTAGACTTCATGAAGAGTATAGACTCCTAGTAGGGTCACCCAAAGCAGAATGCTCAAAGTGGAAATAACAGACTGAGGTGCTTCTCTGCAGGAATTAACAGTGGCATCAGCAGAAGAGAACTGATTGTTCTGATGACAAGAATGGCAGAGAAAGTTCAGAAGGTGAGCTACTGGGCAGCAGTAATATTGGGAGATGACAGTGGCAGAGGATCTCTTACAGACAACGGCAGCCACACTTCACTTAACTCTTGTTACTCCTGCACAGAAGGCAGTGGTAAACCACTTCTGAATGTCTTTTACCTTGAAATCCCTATAATGAGACAATCCAAAATGAAGCAAAAAACAGTGCTTGGAAGATGAGACCTGCAGGTCAGAAGGCAATCAATCAAGTTACAGGGTAAGATTAAAGGACAAATACAAATGGTGTTGTATCTAATGACACAACTGGACCCATTAATGCTAAAAGGACATTCAGCTGCTGATATGCTCAGATATGAAGGGAAACTCCAAAGCTTCAAAAGACATAAAGCCAGAATGTGGAATGTGAGAAGCATGAATCTGTAAAATAAGAAATTCAATGTACACTCATCCTTCCTTGTTTGTGGACTTGGAGTCCGCGGTCTCACTCCTTCATGGGCAGCAAGCAGGGAGGGACAAAAGGTTGCATATATCTGAGGCGTGTGCCCATTTTAACCAATGGGCTTTGAATATTTGCAGTTTTTCTGATTCGCGGTGGTGGTGGTGGCTGGAACGGATTACCCACGAATCGGGAGGGACAACTGTATAAACATTGCAATACTTTGTGTAAGTGAACTAAAATAGACAAGAATGGGACATGTTCAATCAAATAATCACAGTGCTTTACTCTTGAAGTAACAATTTAAGAAGAAATGGCATGGCATTAATAGTGAAACGTGACATGGCAAATGCAGTTAGGCTGTAATGTAAAGTCTGAGTGAATAATATCAATAAACTGCATGGAAAACCTATAAATATAACCATAATCCATGTTTATGTGCCAACTACAGAGGCAAAAAAAAAGAAACTGAAAGATTCTGTATTGGTGTCCAAGAAGAAACTGACCACATACCAAAAGAGGACAGGACATCATAGGTGACTGGAATGCCAAAGTAGGAAACAGAGTAGAACCAAATATTGTTGGAGAATTTGACCTCAGATCAAGAAAAGAAGGAGGAGAGCAACTTTCTGAATTCTATGAAGCCACCAGTTTGCTCATGGCAAATATATTTTCAGGCAACTGAACAGATGACTGTATATATGGATATCACCAATATGGTAATCAAATAGTCCATATAACTGTAAGAAAAAGACAGAAAAGCTCCACTGTCTCTGCAAAAACACCAGGAGGAAAGTGAGTCACAGACCATGAACTGCTAATATCACAAAGCAGAGTAAAGCTAACAAAGTATATTAAATCACCCATCATACCAAAATACAACCTGAAAAGCATCTCCTTAGGTTGTAAAGACAATGTAAAGAACAGTAGGAAAAGAGGAGGATCACATTAGGAGAGTAGGAAAAGAGGAGAACCGCAGTATAAGTGGTTTGACTCAATCAAGGAAGCCACAGCTCTGAGTTCAAAAGACCTGAGCAGGGCTATTGATGACCAGCATTGTTGAAGGTCGCTCATTCATAGGATTGCCACAAATCAAAGCCAATTTGACAGCAAAGAACAATAGCAACAACAATCAAATTTATCTATCATAGTTTCCTGTTTAGCACCCATCCTGTCTTTCTTTCAGCTGCTTATTTACACGGAAGTATAAGCAACATCAACCAGAGGATGAAGGAATGCAGTGCTATTTTATAAATATAAAATTGCCCAATGCTCTTCTAATTATTTTAATGGAAAGCAATAAAAACAATAAAAGTAAGGCAAAAATGGAATACAAACTCGTCTATGCTCCTCAGTCAGTAACATAAAACCCTGTCTTGTTAGTATTCCTTTCTCCTCTAGTCTGAAGCAATTAAAATTTAATCCTAAAAGAATTTTAGAGGGCTATCCTATTTAAAAGACAAAACAAAAGATGACTGACAGTTATTTGCCACCGAAAGTAAACAAATTTATGCAGCTTACATTGTGTGCTCTGGGATAAAAAAAGCTGGTAAAAGACATGTTCGCAATGCATTAGAAATTAGTCTCAATGACAAACTCCAGCTCTCTGCACCAGGAAAGCTGATGCACTGGCTAGACAGGTAGATATTAGGTGCTCAGGCTGTCTGGATGCTATGGAAATGACATTGTATGCATTTGACCATTGTCAATGGGACAAGACAAGTACCAAGCTCATTCTTATTCTAAGCCAGGAAGAGAACCTCATGTGCATTAGCCTTTTTGCTGAAAGGCTGCCATATTTGTCAGTTCAAACGTATGTTAAGATAAGCTCTTTCCCCCTTATCTAATATTTCACCAGGCAGTGGAACTAAAGGATAAGCAGCACCTAATAACCTATGTGGGCAGAAAATCTTCAGTGCTGTCAAGCTCAGCATAAAAGCTCAAAATGCCTGAGACAAGAAGTTCACAACAGGCATTCATTTCATTCCAAAGAGGAAGAAAAGTTCAATTAATCACTTCATTTGGAAGAAACCTTTCTAAGGAACTGAACAAACAGTTACAACATAGGACGAACCAGAAGACTAATATATAAGGCTTTTTACTGCACTGTTATTGTGTGTCTCCCACCCACTATGATAAGGCAGCAGTCAGTTATAAATTAAAGAGGGCTAAAAAAAAACACAGTGACTCTGCTGCAAGTGACACAGTGCCTGAAAAGCAAGAGGAATCAATGCAGTAAAAGTGAACAAAGAATGTTGCTTCTTGTTGCTAAATCTATGTTTCAGCTGAAAAATAATGAAACTGCTTTAAGAACTGGTGTAAGTTACTGCAGGCAGAGGCATTTTTACTCATGCAGTCCTTTGCCATGTAAACTGGTCCATTCCTGGAAGACGTTTAGCTGCTGGAGTGCTGGCTCTGTCTTTTATTCTTGTGTTTTTAATTGTGCGGTGTTTGGTTTTTTCAGTTGACTAACTTTTATGTTACATCTTAATTATGATTCCCCCCTCCCCCACTGTAACAAAGTTAGATGCCTCAAGTGCCTTTTGATGAGGAGGGAGACAGAAAGGGGAGGGAATTAAATAAACCATAAACACATATATTGCCACATTGTATGTGTGTGTTATGTGCCTTCAAATCATTTCTGATTTATGGCGACCTTATCATGGGGTTTTCTTGGCAAGGTTTGTTCAGAGGAGGGTTGTCATTGCTTTTCTTAGAGACTGAGAGCAGGTGACTTGACTAAGGTCACCCAGTGGGTTTCATGGCCAAGCTGGGAATTGAACCCTGGTTTCTAGAGCCATAGTCCAACACTCAAACCACTACACCATGCTGGCTCTCCAATTGCCACATTAGCTATGGCTTAGCTAAAGAATTGAAATAATAAATTCATTTGCAATAAGTTCACTTTGACCATTTAATACGGTGGCAAATATAACATTGGCTCAAAAACACATTGTGCTGTATTTGTCAGGAATTCTGATAGTGGGCATTTGTGTGAACATCTACCAAAGTAGGCATTTGTGTGAACATCTACCAAAACATCACCCAGCAATTCCTACAGTCAATATAGCCATCTTCATGGGTCCTGCTTTCTGATTCATACAACAGCTACAATATTCACACAAATAAATGTAAAAGGAACACAGGAGGCTGCTTTGCATTGAATCAGAACATTGATTCGTCTTTTCTAATATGTTAGCACTCACTAGCCGCAGCTCTCCAGGGTCTCAGGTAGGATTCTTTCCTGAAATCATCTAGCACTAGGCTAGGATTTGAATTTGGGACCTTCTACATGCAAAGTATGTGCTCTGCCACTATATTCCAGCACCCACTCACCCCCTCCAGGAACATTTTGCAAGCAGAGCAAAATATTTGGTGTGATTTCACCCCAAGAGCACAACATTCCACACACAGAAATCAACTTGCATCTCAGGTCACATTATACTAAAGCACAGTACAGTGGGCCCCAAGGACTAGCAAATATCAGGACGACCTGAGCCTATGTTCTGCACTGCAGGTCAAAAGCCCAAATGAGCTGTCTCAACTACTGATTCATTCACATGCCATTTTTCCAGGATAAAAAGATACAGGCTCAGTGAGAGAGTTCCGGATTAGTTTATGTACTTTAACCCTTGCTATTTTTTGGCATGAAATGTGAATGGTACAAAGGGTAACAATCCTTCTGTATCCTTATCCCAGACCATAAACTCAAATAAACACAGCACAAAGTCAAGAAACCAATGGCAATAATTTTACTCTATCCATAATGTACATTGTTTGTAGGCATTTACTTTTTTCCCCCTTTAGGCCAAGCTCTTATGTCTGCAAATATTTGACATTTTCTGCAGCAATTAATAGACTACCTATATATTAATATGAAAGACTTAACTAACTACTCTGCTTATTTCTTCCCTAGAGGCAGTGGCACAAACCAATTAGATCATGGAACAAAATACAAAACAAAATCCTTTCAGTACTTTACTTGGCTCTGGAAAATGGAAGAACCCTCCCATATTATTGCATATTGAATCTTTTAAATCCCTCAGGAGTCTCAAGTGCAGCAGAAGAGCAGCTAAACAGAAGGTTGCTGGACTGCTCTAAGTTCTCTTAAATGTACAAGAATGTAGGCATTCACTAAAACCGAATTTCTTGTTGCTGCGTACTTTCATGTTGTTTCCAACTTATCGTGACCCTAACACAAGCCGGCCATGGGATTTTCTTGGCAAGATTAGTTCGGTGGGGAGGTTGCCTTTACCTTCCTTTGAGGCTGAGCGCGTATGACTTGCCAAATGTCACCTGTGCCCTAAGCAGATGGGCCAGGATAGCAAGGGACAAGCCTGTGCTCTCCTGGCTCAGGACCCAATTCAGATTGGTCCCTGGGCTGCCACAGGAAGAGGTGGGTGTTTACACACATGGACACTACCACACCACAGACCCACTACTGCCATGAACACCTTACCTTCTTCCGCCTTTGCTGCTAGTGAGAAGACCACAGAAACTTCACTCATGTGGCCAGGTGCCCCATTTTTACATCAGAGGTGGCAACAGCGGTCTTCTCACTAGCAGCAATGGCAGAGGGAAGTAAGGGGTATGTGGGCCATCTGCCGGGGTTTGCCACAGACCATCTGCCAGGGTTTGCCGCAGAGTTCCCACAAAACTCCATGACAAATGGCAGGTCATTCTTACCCGTGCTAAGGCCCCCTTTGACCCAGGATCAGGCTGGACCCACATCTGCTCTGTCAATCCCAACCTGATCCTGGTCCTGGGCTAATGGCCTGTGTCATCCAAACAGGACAATGTGAAGCCAGAAGGAACACAGGCCTTTGGCCCATGCAGACAGCCCCCCAGTGGGTTTCCATGGCCAAATGGCCATTCAAACCCTAGTCTCTAAACTGTTACACCATGCTGGTTCATTTACACAAGTTTAATAGCATTTTACAATCCATGTTAGTAATATGAACAGTTCTTGGAGTAACTTTTGCCTATACTAATATGGTAACAGAGGGCATCAGGTTAACCAAAACTTGTTAATACAACTAACATGTCAGTGAAAATGAGTTTGAAAAATGTGTGTGAGACCCATCCCAAGACAATAGACTTGGAAACATGTTCCACTACACACCCTTTCAGCTTGTGCTAGGATACAACAGAACAACAGTGATTCTCACCTCATACTCAAAGCTAAATCCTACATGGGTGCAAAACAATTCATTTGAAAGAGTGAGGACAATATAATCAACCTTTTCCTGTCCAATCACAAACCCAAAATGGTTGTGTGAATTTGTGACAATGAGTCACTGAACTCAATCTTCTTAGATGTGTTACTGCCCACATTTGAAGAATGCTTACATGCAGGTATTCTCAAAATGTAATTAAATGTATACACATGTCTGGACAGCATGCAATAACAGGGGCTCATCTGTGAGCAATGACCTAACAGAACACCAGGAAGACTAGAAGCTTGCAACATGTATATAAAGTTTCTAGTGTCTACTGGACCTTTGATGGGTTAATCTCTCCTTTTCTCCCTGTAACAGCCTCTCTTTCCTCCAGCAATCATTGGCTACAGCTCTAATTCTAGTTCTGGCATCCACACCAATTCTCAACTTCCCTTAGGCTCCATGCTGCAAGGAAACAAATGGGAGGCTGTTCACTTCCCATCAACCACAGGCACTCCCAGACCCAGTTGGCTAAGGATTCACAGCAGCTGCACAGTGCCCTCTATTGCTGGGGATGTTCTAAAGAGGTATGCTGGTACTGTGTGTGTGCAACCCATTGCTGGGCTTCGTTAGGATTCGGAGGTCTGAACTCTGACGGAAGAGAGTGTTTGTCGCAACCCAGTTGTTTTTTATGAAAATCACAGAATGACACTTTCTCTCATAGGAAATAACAATGAATATCCACAAGAGAACCGCCATCGTATTAGCATCCTGTTATTTATTTAATGAATTTCTATCCCAACCTTTTTCCAGTGTGAGACTACAATTGGATTTACAAGCTACTAAAAACAGATGTTAAGTATTAAGTATTGGGGACGTCCATGCATATATGGCTATAAAATCATCAATAAGGTTTTCAAACTCCAACATATGCTAAAGCAACAGGATAGCTATGCAAGATTACTATCTCAGGACCAATATCATTTCACCATCTTGGGTTTAGCAAAATAGCACTCTGCTGTTAACCAATGCTTATATCAGAATTTTATTAAAACATGGATCATAACTGGGATGGAACTGCCTCCAGTTTATGTCCAAAAGTGAATACAAGACCCTAGAAAGGGAGTATTTCATTTAAAGAAAGAATAGAATCGATTGTATTGTTGAACAAAAGGTTAGCTATCGCCATTATGTTATGTACAAACTCAGAGAAGACATTAACAAATGTAAGATGTTAAAATCTGCCTACGATCATTGTAATCTAAAGCAAAAACTTTCCTGCACATCTATGGCAGATATTAAAAAGGAGGAATATATAAATCTTGCATATATTGAATATATGTGGCTTGACATTTCATTTGACATTTTACTATGTTCACAACAGCAATGTGGACAAAAAAAAGCAGCCCTATACTGTTTATTTTTATTGGGATATTATGGAAGGGGACCATGATTTTGCTAACCACTGAAATATCTCCTTGAGAGCAGTTTCCAAGCATTCCATTCTCTAATGAAATAACTGGAGCAGAATGCCTCTTTGCTAATGCTGTATTTCAGTCATTAAAAATGTGCACTTGCAATTTTTAAAAGGGCTAGAGGCCAAAACATACATACACAAAACCAGGGGAACATTGCTTCAGTTTCCACTTCATGTTTCTATAGTAGCCTCTGAAACCACACTAAGTATAAATAATAGGGGTTCTACTGAAAATGCAATGCTTATGCAGCACTTGAGTGACTGAACTGATATTTCATGCCCAGTTTCCTCCCTTCTCAATATGAAAGCTAGAACCACATTCACATATCATGTACCACTTTTTCTGCCTTAGTCAAGCCTCACCTGCAATACTGTGGCCAGGTTTGGGTACCAAAGTTTAAGAAGGATTTTGACAAGTCCAGATTCAGACCCAGGCTATTTGAAGGACCATACTCTCCCATATAATTTTATTATTTATTATCATATAGAGCCGAAGTGGTGTAGTGATTTGAACATTGGACTAGGATTCTAGAGACAGGGGTTCAACCTCCCCCTCCCCCGCTTGAGCATAAAACCCCACTGGGTGGCCTTGGGCAAGCCACATTCTCTCAGCCTCAGAAGATAGCAATGACAAGCCCCCTCTGAAGAAACTTGCCAAGAAAACCCTATGATAGGGTTGCCATGAGTAAAAATTGACTTGGAGGCACTCAACAACAACAGTCCTCCCATATGAGCCTACCCAGGCTCTAGGTTTTTCAGGTGAGACATTTCTCCCTATTCCACCACCTTCACAGGCACAGTTGATGGGAAAAGGCCTTCTCTGTGGTCACTCTCATACTATGGAACTCCCTCTCTAGGGAAGCTAGAATGTCTTCTTCTCTACTGTCTTTTCAGCAGTAGGTTAAGACCTTTCTTTTACAGCAAGCTTTTGGGAATTTATTTTTAACAAGATAAGGGCTTTTTGTGGTACTGTACTGTTTTCAATCTTTGTTTTAAAGTAAGGCTTTAAATGATTTTGATTCTGTTGTTGTTTAATACTGTTTTAATCTCAATTTTGTATGTTTTAACTATATGTGTTTTGATCATAATTTTTTGTCTTTTGTGAGCTGCCTTTAATCTCCATCTGGGAGAAAGACAGGATATAAATGAAGTGAGAGCTGGCTGGATGTTTCTGACCTACAAAATCTGTAGAGAATCTAAGATTTTTTTTTTACTTGATGGCAAACCTCATTTGTGTGAGAAAATAGCCTTGTCTGTTTTAATGCACACATAGAGAAAAGGGAAACATGAAGTACTAAGCAACTTGTGCCTAATATTATTCTTGGAGGCTCTGTTCTCAAACTATCTTTTTTTTTTTTGTGCTAGCCCAACATTTCAGAACAAATAATATTAGTAACAGCACCTTTTAGCATGAGATGCAGTCTCATATGGAATGCTTCCTTCTGCTGTAATTTAGCCTAAAGTATAGACTGTATACTTATATATGATATATTATTTGATATCAAGCACACATATTTTCAGTCATGCTCATCTGTTGTCACCTTCCCCCATCATCACTCTCCTGTTGACAGACAAATCTCATACAAACCCTGAAAAATTAAAGCCTATTCCAGACATGTCTAGACTTCAGTTGTGCAAGACAAGGCAATCTTGAACTCTCCAACCTTTTATAGGAGGTGAGCAGCTCAGACAGACTAAACTGACCCAACAGCAGTTAATGCCCTGAACACCTTCAAATGCAAATAGCTTTAATCTCATTAAAAGTGACGCAACTTGGAGGAGGAGGGAAAGATGAAAGGGAAAGAGGCCAAAGATAAATACAGAGAAGCCAGGCAATCTTACTCAGCAATTCAAAACTTACAATATTTATGTGTTTCTAACCCATGCTTTAGGTTTTGGGGGGAATCTCAGGAAGGTAGGTTTGATAATTTGTACAAGTCTATGAAAACCACAATGATACTGATAGAAAAGGCCAAAAATAGTACAGTAAATAACAAAAGCAGTATATAGCAGATAGCCAGCAGAAAATTCTATATTTAGTCCAAAAAATAACTCCATGAGTCTGAATAGATGTATCTTTTGGATAGGAGCCTTGATTCCCTCATAGCTGCCTCAGAAATTTTAAAAGTTGACTTGCTGGTGGGTTATGACATATGTTTAGGCTTTGAGTAAATATTCAAATGAAATTCTGACAGATTCTGCTACACTGTACTCCTGTACATTCCTATTTCTAACTACCAGTAGTTGATTTGATGAAAACTATAGAAGCTTTATGATATCACCCTAGCATAAATATTTAGGAATTTGGGGACAATCTGTTTTGACCAGCTCTAGAAGGGAAGTAGACCTGCATATTCACAGTCACTGAGCCTCAAGAATAAGCATGTATATTCACAGTGTCCTGCTCTAACTGAATCCATGGAGCTGGTTATATGCATCTTTTCATATGGGGGTAGAATGACTATCGAGACTGACTAGCTCTTACATATCTCTAGTCGGACAGCCCTAGAACTATACTGGGGTACTAGATTAAATGACTCACAGTGCAGAGGTGGTTAAGGGCCGTAAAGAATAAAGACAATCAACCAAGGGTACAATATTGTTTTCAGCTTGAAAATGTTTTGACAGTAAAAGCATCATAATGTACCCAATACACCTACCTCCTGAGCAACAATTAAGGAAGTTATAATTGTCATAAAAAAGGAAAAGGTAACATGACATTTCAAAATCAGCCCAAAAAAGTCATTGAAATGTGATCTGGCCTTTGAAATTTACTTTAATTCAAGAGATACTGCTGCTTCATTTTTACAGTTTTCTTTGATAGGAAACTGCTCACAGCTTCACCAACATAAATGCCAGTAGTGAGCTTTAAAAGAAAACTCTACTGTGTGCATTCTAGTGGGTGAGATATGGACAAGACTCATCTCTTAATTTGCATTATTCCAGTAGGGGGGAAAACCCAGACATTTTCTTCATATTTTAGAAGCACTTCTCTAAGCTTTCAAATGCCTCCAAAGATATTTTAGATACAAGACCCCCAATGAATCAGGAAAGGAGCAGGGGCAATGGTAAACCAAATTCCTCTAAATTGACCCAAGACACACATGTTGACTTGCCACCAAAGTCTATAAAAGTCTGCAGATCCTTGTAATGGTGACTGTTTGAGGAGGGGAGTAATTGGGGCAACATACAAATTATATTGAATAATAACATCATTCTCTCAGGACATATTGCTTTGCAAGCACTCATTTTCAGAAAGCAAATTCATTAGTAGAGTTTTTTTAAAAAAAAATTAGAGAGATCACTACATAAGAATTAACCAAGTAATTCTGATTTGCCCAGAATTATTTCTTAGCTTTACACAGCACCACAGACATGCAAGGATATTAATTCATTTCCAAATGTTCTGACATCTCCGGAAAGGTTGGTTAAGTGAGGGAAGGGAGGTGACAGAACAGGAAGATGAAACTATGGCACAGAAAACCTAAATGATTTTCTCATGACCATAGTCATGAGGGAACCAAACTTGCAGATTTACAGCTGTGTGACTTAACTACAAGATCATATTTTCTCTAGTGTCATGAATACACAATGTATTGTGGGTAACAAAAGTAAACCACCAAAAGGAAATCAATAACAATCAGATTTATGAGTTTTAAATAAATCAGTACTTACTGGAGATACCAAGGAGATACATGTCTGAGAAATGGAGAGACAGATTATGAAGGCTTGTTCTGTATTAATATAAATGTCTTTCAGCTCTCTACAAAGGCGGAAAAAGTAACGAGTATCTGATTCATTAAATACCTTGTAATGAATTGTTACTGGTTAACAGTATGGTTTGAATGAAAGAAACAGGAACTGATGGGAACAAGCCTTCATCAAGGTTTTTGTCATGCTTAGTGCAAATACCTCAAGGCCTTGTCAACAATAGGTAGTAGAAACTAGTCTTCTACCTATAACCAACTCCTTTCAGTGATATAAAAATCCTTCAAAACAGTATTAAAACCTTCAAGTACACCATGAACCATTCAATGCACACATTACAAATGAAAAACTAAAATCAAACTCCTATGTGCCATTTGAGATATTGATCTTAACAAGTGTAATACATACACGCTTAATTAGAAGGAAACCCAACTGAGTTTAATGGGATTTGATTCCAGCAAAATTGCACAGTATAGAGGAATTGTAATGATAGTCCTGTGGAATCAGCATGGCTACCAAGACATTAGTCCCAATATGGAGGTGGTTAACACTGGAAACAGCTCTCATGTCCTCTTGTACAAGTAGGCCACGCCTAATAAACTGCACAATCTATTTTATCAGCACATGTATTATCACACATTTACCTATTGCTATAAATTTTCTAGATGCTTTGAGGAGAAAGGCACTCAAAGCCACAGTGTTTCAAAAAGCGCCTAGTATTCTATCTGGGCCCGTTTCTTAGGATCAGATTCAGTTACTGAAGCTAGATGATGCAGACAAGGCAGCTGAATCAGTCCATTCCACCACGTGTAAGCTTGATCCTTACCCATTTTGGTTGATAAGATCTGGAAGAGGCAGATTGACTGGATAGGTAAATGCCTCACTATCTCAACTGAGAATTATGTGAGATCAACCCCCTCATTGCTAATACCCCTTTATGGATCAGGGTGCTTGAAAGTAGTTGGGACACTTCAGATGATTTTCAAGGAAAAAGAATGTATGGATCTATTTCAGTCTGGTTTTAGACCAGGGTGCAGTACTGATACAATCTTGATTGGTCTGACTGACCACCTAGTCTAGGTAAAAGGCAGGAAGAGTGCTGCCCTTTTGATTTTCTTAGGTGTCCTAGTAGCTTTTGCTCATGGTATCCTACTGGAACAGCTCAGTCAAATGGGAACAGGTGTTATAGTAGTTCTGTTCCTGTCTACAGAGCTGGTTCTAGAAACTAGCATTGAAGGATTCCTGTTTAGTTCCATGGTCATTGAGCTGTGGGATGTCACTGGGTTCCATCTAACTCCACATGTTGTTTAAATATCTATACAAAACCACCTGGTAACTCATTAGGGGGTTGGGTTGGCTACCATCAGTGTGCCAATAACACTCAACTCTAATATTCCTTATTATCGGAGTTTGCTGGGATTGAACCAACGTCTGGATTCTGTAATGGGTGGGATGAAAGCCAATGAATTGAAGTTGAGACTTGATAAGATTCTCTAAGACTTCAAATATCTTTGAGTTGTAGGCCAAATGAAGAACTGTAATGTCCACAAATCCAATCTAAGTGGCTTCATAACTATAATGTTAACTATTGCTCTAAACTGAACCAAAATGAATGGCAAGCTACAGTGACACCAGTGACAAGATTCTCAAATCAAATCGTGAACAAGCAAATGGCTATATGGAATATATGGAAGATCTGACAAGCTGATATTTAGTCAGACAAGTGGTAAAGACAAAGAATGAACCATGTATTAAATATTCCAGATGACCAGATTTTCACTATTCAAGATGGCAAATCACATGGCTTTCACTATTCAAGATGGCAAATCACATGGTAAGTTGATTGTATCTGTTCTAGCTCTCCAAGTTGGTAAGCAGGTGTTGATAGACTTAACTGTTTCAGAGCTTAGAAAAGCTGCTTTTCCAGACTACAATTGCCAGAATCCTTCACTGGCCAAGCTCTGTTTTGCTTAGTGAGTATTTTTATTAACCATGATTTATGATGTGCTTATTTGTGTTACTAAATATAGCAGGAAAAACACATAACTACTGGTGGTATGGTTTTTGTCTCCTCCTCCAAACCAAACACCTAATCTTTCTGACAAAATGGAAATCCTCACAAATAATATACACTGATTTTTATCTTGATAACATGTCTTTGTCCTCTTCTCTTACCATAGCCCAGCTGGATGAAAACAGCTCCCTTATAACTAACACTGCCACTGAAAGAGTATATATAATAGTCATATGATCTTCATGTGGTGGTTGGAAATGTGTTAAAAGTCTTGCACTATGCTGCAAATGTAAGACTATTATGTTGTTGTTAGCTGTACTTTAGTCAACCTTGACCCAAGGCAACCCTGTGGATGAGACATCTCCAAGCCCCCCTATGCTCCACTGCTCTACTTAGGTCTTGTAGATTCAGGCCTGTGACATCCCTGATTGAGTTTATCCATCTGACGTGTGGTCTTCCTTTCTTTCTCCTGCCTTCTACCTTTTTTTTTTTGTTTTTTGTTATTGTCTTTTCCAATGATTGATGCCTTCTCATGATATTGTCAAAGTATGACATCCTCAATTTAATCAACTGAGCCTCCAGGGAGAGTTCAGGCCTGATCTGTTCAAAGACCCATTTGGGCCTTTGCAGACTGCCAGAAATAGTGCAAATTGAGTCCACTTTAAGGGTTAGGGTTAGGGAATCATGGGAACTGTATTTTATTGTGGCACCAGAGCTCTCTGACAGAGAAGGCTCAATCAGAAAAAAAAAAACAATTCCCATGACTCCCTAGCACTAACCCTAACCCTTAAAGTGGACTCAATTTGCACTATTTCTGGCAGTCTGCAAAGGCCCATTTGTTTGTCTTTCTGGCTGTCCATGGTATTCTCAGGACTCTTCTCCAGCGAGCTGATCTTCTTTTTATCTGCTTTTTCCATTGTCCAGCTCTCACATCCGTACATGGTGATGGGGAATACAATGGAATAGATGTTATACCACAGTTCTAAAGCTTAGAATATTAAGGCCTATAAAACCTCTAAGGTCATTAGCTGGATCCCTATTTTAAGGTTACAAATGTCACTATGACATGTTCTGTGACAATCATTATACAGACACACTGAATCATTTGCTCTGTAAAATTTTAAGATCTTTGAGGGAAGGCTTTCCTTCAGTCCCACCACCATCACAGGTATGTTTGGTGAAAGCTTTTTCAATATTTATCTAAATCTGGATGCCCCAGATTGTTAAATTCCCTCCTATCAGGGTGTACTTGGCCTCCTCTTTCCTTCCCTTTCACCAGCAGACTAAGACATTCTCATTCAGACAGGAATTTGGTTGAAAATCTATGTAGCAGAAAGTATTTGTGGCGTGGTTGTGTGTTTTTTATTTTTATTATTATCTGTGTTTTTATAGTTTTGTTTTATTTATTTATTTATTTTATTCATTGTAATCCTGCCTTATCCCAGGTAATAGGACTCTAGCTGGCTAACACCATATTTAAAACAATACAAATTAAAAACAATATTAAAAAAACTTTAATGAAAGTATAAACATAAGATTTAAAAAACAATTAAACAATTTGTGAATTTAAAACACATTAAAATAAAATGCTTTGAAAGATTTAATATTTTGTTTTTAACTGAACTGCGATTCAATTTAATTATTTTTAAAATTTTCTATAAATAATGTCTTAACTGTATCTTGTATTTTAAATACTGTAGGCCACTATATATAGAGAAAAATGGGATATGAATGACATAAAGAAATTCTAAAATAAAGAAATTTTACTATTTCATTGATCCACTTATGCATTATGACTCCCCCCAAAAATGTTAAGGGATACTTTTTGGTTCCAATATGTCTCAGAGAAACTCACTGAAGTTGGGAACCAAATGTTGCCTCTGGTGCTGGTAACTGGCAAAAAATAATCCAGGACAACAGAAATGTCATTTGAATTTAAAAACAAACAAACAAACAAACAAACCTGAGAATTACAGCAACAAATAATGCAACCTCCCAACAAATTTGTTGTGTCTGTTTATTCAGTTCAGATGATAAACTTCTGTAGCCTATAGATTTAATTAACATTTTGTGTCTGGAATCTAAATAATAATCCCCAAGGAAAGATAAGATCTTTCTACCTTTCCTGCCAGCATTCAGTAAAAAGCAGATGTAAATGGGCACTCTCAACAATCCTTCTCTTATCTGGGTGAAGAAAATAAAGTACCTAGGGTATAATGGCACACCTTGGCAGCAGGAAGAAGCAATGTGGCTCTTTTTTTAGCCACATTGAGCATTCTGGCATGTATGCATCAGCACACCCAAAGGACAGACATTACTTTACATATATTAAAGGTATTCCCCGTTGACAAGGTTGTCAAGTCATGTCCAACTTTAGGGAGCAGTGCTCATCTCCGTTACTAAGCCAAAGAGCCAGCCTTGTCAGAGACTACTCTGTGATCATGTGGCCAGCATGACTGCACAGAACGCTGTGTACCTTCCCACCAAAGCGGTACCTATTTATCTACTTGCATTTGCATGCTTTCGAATTGCTAGGGACTAATGACGAGAGCTCACCCCATCATGCAGCACTCAGGCCTCAAACTGCCAACCTGGCAATCTTATACATATACATATATAGAGAATGACAATTGAAACACATGGGTGGGTTCCAATAGAAGACCCCTGGTTGTGGCATAGCAGAACCCAGTGGAATCAGGAGGGGGTAATCTTCTCACTGCAGTCCTCATGTGTCCCCAAATTTGGCCCTGGAGGGCTGAAAAAACCCCTCTGTTTTTGTGTTTTTTTGGTTTTGGTTTTGGTTTTTTAGACAGCACAAGGGCAGGGAAGGTGAGAGAAAGCTCAGTCGCACCTACTAGAACAACACTGGGTTCAGCCCCATAGTCATTTCCAGATAATTCATATTAATAAATGTGAAGGTAACAACTCAGTGGCAAGAAGGCAGGGTTACCAAGCACATGAAGCTCTGCAACCATATTCAATAAAAAACAGTTACAAACCCCTAGTAGATGTTCCTTCTTAATACAGGGTCAGAAGTGCAAAGGGTGGATGCATATGTTACTGTCATTCTTTCCTATAAATACAAACACAAGAGCAGGGCCAATGTGTGTTAGAAATTGAAGCCCTCCATTAAAGGTAGGATCCTGGTTTATATGCACTGCCCTGAGAACTTCAGTTGTCATTCAACTCACATTTATAATTAATAAAGAATTCCCTAATTGAACTGCATCTTTCATACTATGTTTTTCAGGTTTTCCTGCCAATGAACCAAGAGCACTGAAAGATTGCTCAGTTTCTACTGAATAGAGAGCAGGTTTTCCAAGGAAAAAAAAATCAAGTTGTTTAAGATCAGGGGATGGGAATGGGGAAAGTTGTTCAAAATATAGTAGTAAAAAAAGAAAAAAGAAAAAAAAAAGAACTGTTCCCCCAAATTGCTATATGGGACAGTACGTTTTGGGGGCACAAATCCTTCAAGTAATAAAACCCTACCATCAAAAAGCACAAACATCATGTTATATAATTCATTTTAGCAGCTTTCAATATGGATTTTTAATTAATACATCTCTTACCATTATTAAATGTTGTTAATTTATTTATAAGTAAAGCTTATGGCATTGGCATTAAGTATTAATTCAATTCACAACACAATAAAGACTGCTAGAGCACAAATCATAGTAAATGCCAAGGTACAAAATAAATATCCATCTTCCAACCATCACCAAGCTCATTATTTATTTTCCAGCAAACATATATGGAGACCGTGATCAGTGTGATATTATGCAAAATAGTGTCTATATCATGCATATTTTCTAATTAAAGAATCAAATAAAAAATGGAGCTTCCATGCAGATTTATTCAAGAAAACAACAACAGTGCCTAGGTGGACAGACAGACAAAAACCATGGGGCATTGACATATTTGGAAGTGCAAATGCTCATCTTAACAATCTTCATAATCATATACCCCAAAAAGAGTACAAGAATTCACATAGTTTTGTTCATCCATATTCATGTCTGTCTGTAGTGTCTCTAAGTGTTTCATTACATTGTTTATAACAACACATTGCTACTGGGAAAATCCATTTCCACTGAGCTAAAATGAGGATTGTAGCTAAGCTCAAATGGAGAATAGAGAAATCTAAGGTGGAGTAGCTGATATTGGGGGTGGGAGCAATTGATTCCTTGTCAGTGCTGTGAACCTGAAAGCCTTGGCTCAACTACACCATCAGTCAAAACAATACCAGTTAGAAAGCCTTAAACTTCTAAAACTAACACCATTTGCCTGCAGGCCATTAGTACAAGTGAACTGCACATTATTCCCATATGATGTTGGAATGTATGTTTCAATCTACAGCAAGTTTTATACTTGAAAGAATTCTGAACTGTTGACATTTCCATGCAGGAATTTCAAAGACAAATACGTAATAGCATAATAGCATTTCACTTGCTGACCTCTGTAATCTGTACATTTTCTGCGTTTCCAACTAAAACAAAATGATACCCTGTGGAAAAGCATTCAGCTTTCATGATCTCAATACACAAAACAGTTCTAGCCAGAGAGAGGAACTGAAATGGAAAACTTTAAAATTTGTGTTGTCCTCACCCACATTCCCTACAGAATGACAAAATATGCCATTTTGGCAATCGCAAGTATTTAATAGGAAATCTTTATGATTGCCTCTTTCTTTCTCCCCTTCAAAGAACAGCTCTTTCAAGAAGTGGAGAACATGGGGATGAGCATCTATGTGAGGTGCAAGTGCATTTTGTTTCATTAACAAAGATACTGACAGAAGAATAAATCTCTCATTGCAACTATGTCAATGTATACAGATTCATCTCTGGCATGACCATGGCCCAGCTGTGTCCCACAACTAAAAAACAAAACAAAAACCCTTCAATGCAAGCCCCCAATGCCAATGTCAGGACTGAGCTATTACAGGCAAGGAGCTATTTCCCAGTGCATGACAAATTATAGCAACAGGCTGTTGTTACTGCAAATGAGCAAGCCTACTTTGTGCCACACCACCTGGACAAGTGCTGGGATTAAAAGAGTTCCTGCTCTCAAACTGGCACCAGCTGAGTGACTGATGCATCCTAGAATTTATGACTGTTCAACTTCAGCTGCTGACAATAACCTCTCTCAGAACAGAGAATCACATGGGATGAACTGTCTGTGCCTGAGCTCATCACAGCTGACGTATTCCACTCTTAGAGATGCATCTTTCTTTCCTGAATACAGTTGTTATTGGACTCTCTGTTCCACCAAAATCATCGATAATACAAGCTCTACTGCCTTTATCTCAACATTGTAGGAAGAAAACAAAAACCAAAATCTCACGCAAAAACTATTATCCTCTGTTTTCCGATCCTGATTAATCTGTAACACTTTGTAATCCAGATTGATTCTGTGTCCCCATCCAACTGCTTTGTAGATCAAATTCCATAGAAACTGAATATGGATTATCCTTTTTATCTGAATTCATGACTGCCCAACGCTACTGATTGCAAAACTATTTTTTTCTGATCCCAGCACAGGTCCTTTTTGGTACAAGAAATGGAGACACATTACTCCATCCTGCAGTCATCCATTTACTCATATACTGTCCCATCCAACACAGAGATAATATCTTTGCACATAAACCTTGATATATATACTTTGCAGATATTTACAAGCATACCTCATAGCAAGTACCTTTCTCTTTTCCTCGAGGAAGAAACAATACCCCGTAGGAATCAATCTCAGGTTTAGTACCACTATAAAAGAGATTCATTTTAAAAATAAGGCAAGGTTTGGAGCTTGCTTGAATTGAATGCTCTGTCCCATATTATGTCTTCTAAAATGGCGGTTGTACTTTAGTGGTGAGCACAATGCTCTGAATATGGTTGAAGTCAGCATTTCCTTTACAAGGAATATGAACACCTCAGTATTAAGCCATTTTAAAAAAACCAAACAAACTCGGAGTTTGGAATAGTTACTTTTTGCAATATTACTTCTAGAATCTGCCAGTTTGCCCAGCCACTGGATTAAAAGAAACTCATTTAAAAATACCAGCTAGAAAAAACCTACAGCAACATGATCTGTGGCTGTCCTACAGCATCAGAGGAGAGTACAGCAGCTGCAGTTTTTCCCCATTCCTCTTCCTTTCCACCCCCCTCCATGGATTGGCCCCCAGTCCTTATGACTCTTGCCTAAGATCCTTCCCTGTTCTAAGGAAGCCAGATGCCCTATTTTTTATTTATTTTTGTAAAACTTCAATTTCAGGTTTTTGGAAACTCCCCAAACCTGTCGATTGAATGAGGTTTTAATGCTCACTGGATGTCTGACAAGAATGATCTCAGAAGTAAAGCAGTTAGGTCAACTGATACTTAAATTTTAGAATTATTTGGCTCCTTGAGAGTGGTGGATGGGGGAAATAGATTGATGTACCAAAATGTAAAAAATATGGATGGAGGAACTGAAGCCCTGGGTCTTGACAAAGGGCCAGCTGTGTTTAATTTCAGTGGGAGCTGTCATGTTTTGGAATTATATCACTTAAATATAAGAGATGTACAGCAGTCAAAAGGAAGGCCAGTCTTATTCTAAGCACTTTTTGGAGTAGTAAACAAAACAGAAGAGCTTGTGCAACAAAAATGTGACTTTTTCTTTCATGGTGGCTCAGTATAATATCATTTATCTGGCTCTATTTGTTTGCTTCAATTGTCCGTATACCGTATTTTTCGGCATATTAGACGCACTTTTTCTTCCCCAAAATGACGGTGGGGAAGTTGGTGCGCCTAATAGACCGAATGTAGCTCCCCTCCGAGGCCGCTGCTCGTCCTCGGTGGTTCAATGGGCTGCTCCTGGGATCGGAGGCTGAGCAGCCCATTGAACCACCGAGGACGCAGGGGGAAGGAGGGTTGCTTTCCCTGGGACCATGCTGGGGTCGGAGGACTCCTCCGACCCCAGGATCACCCCAAGGAAAAAAAGGTTGCTTTCCATGGGGCAATGCTGGGGTCGGACGACGCCTCTGACTCCAGCATCGCCCCATGGAAAGCTTCCTTGGGGCGATCCTGGGGTCGGACCACTCCTCCGACCCCAGGATCACCCCAAGGAAAAAAAGGTTGCTTTCCATGGGGCAATGCTGGGGTCGGACGACGCCTCTGACTCCAGCATCGCCCCATGGAAAGCTTCCTTGGGGCGATCCTGGGGTCGGAGCACTCCTCCGACCCCAGGATCACCCCAAGGAAAAAAGGTTGCTTTCCATGGGGCAATGCTGGGGTCGGACGACGCCTCTGACTCCAGCATCGCCCCATGGAAAGCTTCCTTGGGGCGATCCTGGGGTCGGAGCACTCCTCCGACCCCAGGATCACCCCAAGGAAAAAAAGGTTGCTTTCCATGGGGCAATGCTGGAACGCCTCTGACTCCAGCATCGCCCCATGGAAAGCTTCCTTGGGGCGAACCTGGGGTCGGAGCACTCCTCCGACCCCAGGATCACCCCAAGGAAAAAAAGGTTGCTTTCCATGGGGCAATGCTGGGGTCGGACGACGCCTCTGACTCCAGCATCGCCCCATGGAAAGCTTCCTTGGGGCGATCCTGGGGTCGGAGCACTCCTCCGACCCCAGGATCACCCCAAGGAAAAAAAGGTTGCTTTCCATGGGGCAATGCTGGGGTCGGACGACGCCTCTGACTCCAGCATCGCCCCATGGAAAGCTTCCTTGGGGCGATCCTGGGGTCGGACCACTCCTCCGACCCCAGGATCACCCCAAGGAAAAAAAGGTTGCTTTCCATGGGGCAATGCTGGGGTCGGACGACGCCTCTGACTCCAGCATCGCCCCATGGAAAGCTTCCTTGGGGCGATCCTGGGGTCGGAGCACTCCTCCGACCCCAGGATCACCCCAAGGAAAAAAAGGTTGCTTTCCATGGGGCAATGCTGGGGTCCGACGACGCCTCTGACTCCAGCATCGCCCCATGGAAAGCTTCCTTGGGGCGATCCTGGGGTCGGAGCACTCCTCCGACCCCAGGATCACCCCAAGGAAAAAAAGGTTGCTTTCCATGGGGCAATGCTGGGGTCGGACGACGCCTCTGACTCCAGCATCGCCCCATGGAAAGCTTCCTTGGGGCGATCCTGGGGTCGGAGCACTCCTCCGACCCCAGGATCACCCCAAGGAAAAAAAGGTTGCTTTCCATGGGGCAATGCTGGAACGCCTCTGACTCCAGCATCGCCCCATGGAAAGCTTCCTTGGGGCGATCCTGGGGTCGGAGCACTCCTCCGACCCCAGGATCACCCCAAGGAAAAAAAGGTTGCTTTCCATGGGGCAATGCTGGGGTCGGACGACGCCTCTGACTCCAGCATCGCCCCATGGAAAGCTTCCTTGGGGCGATCCTGGGGTCGGACCACTCCTCCGACCCCAGGATCACCCCAAGGAAAAAAAGGTTGCTTTCCATGGGGCAATGCTGGGGTCGGACGACGCCTCTGACTCCAGCATCGCCCCATGGAAAGCTTCCTTGGGGCGATCCTGGGGTCGGAGCACTCCTCCGACCCCAGGATCACCCCAAGGAAAAAAAGGTTGCTTTCCATGGGGCAATGCTGGGGTCCGACGACGCCTCTGACTCCAGCATCGCCCCATGGAAAGCTTCCTTGGGGCGATCCTGGGGTCGGAGCACTCCTCCGACCCCAGGATCACCCCAAGGAAAAAAAGGTTGCTTTCCATGGGGCAATGCTGGGGTCGGACGACGCCTCTGACTCCAGCATCGCCCCATGGAAAGCTTCCTTGGGGCGATCCTGGGGTCGGACCACTCCTCCGACCCCAGGATCACCCCAAGGAAAAAAAGGTTGCTTTCCATGGGGCAATGCTGGGGTCGGACGATGCCTCTGACTCCAGCATCGCCCCATGGAAAGCTTCCTTGGGGCGATCCTGGGGTCGGAGCACTCCTCCGACCCCAGGATCACCCCAAGGAAAAAAAGGTTGCTTTCCATGGGGCAATGCTGGGGTCCGACGACGCCTCTGACTCCAGCATCGCCCCATGGAAAGCTTCCTTGGGGCGATCCTGGGGTCGGAGCACTCCTCCGACCCCAGGATCACCCCAAGGAAAAAAAGGTTGCTTTCCATGGGGCAATGCTGGGGTCGGACGACGCCTCTGACTCCAGCATCGCCCCATGGAAAGCTTCCTTGGGGCGATCCTGGGGTCGGAGCACTCCTCCGACCCCAGGATCACCCCAAGGAAAAAAAGGTTGCTTTCCATGGGGCAATGCTGGGGTCGGACGATGCCTCTGACTCCAGCATCGCCCCATGGAAAGCTTCCTTGGGGCGATCCTGGGGTCGGAGGGCGCCTCCAACCCCAGCATTGCCCCAAGGAAAGCAATGTTGCTTTCCTTGGGCGGATGCTTGGCATCCACCCAAGGAAAGCAACCAGGCTTTCCCTGGAGGGATCCTAGGGTCTGAGGCGTTCTCCGTGGGCCGGAGGACGCCTCAGACCCCAGGTTCCCTCCAAGGAAAGCCTGGTTGCTTTCCCTGGAGGGATCCTAGGGTCTGAGGCATCCTCCGTGGGTCGGAGGACGCCTCAGACCCCAGGGTCCCTCCAAGGAAAGCCTGGTTGCTTTCCCTGGGTGGATGCCGTGGGTCTGAGGCGTCCTCCGTGGGTCGGAGGATGCCTCAAACCCCAGGATCCCTCCAAGGAAAGCCTGGTTGCTTTCCTTGGGCGGATGCCTGGGTCGGAGGCATCCTCTGACTGTATTTTATTAAGAATCTTTTTTTCCTAGATTTTTCTCCTTTAAAATTGGGTGCGTCTTATATGCCGGAGCGTCTTATATGCCGAAAAATACGGTAATTAAGATATACAGGGGAATATCAGGTTATAGACAATCAGCATGATTTTTGGCTCTATTTCTTAGCATCCCTCCCCGCTTGTATGCTTCCAGCTCTTTGCTCTCCTTAGCATGCAATCTGAAGAAACGTAACAGAAGAGGGAGCAGAACAAGACACTACCAAAAAAAAAAAGGGGGGGGGGATGATAAAACAAGCACTGGATTCGCATTAGAAAACCAAGTGAAGATACTGTAAAAGAAAATCTGAACTATTTTATCCTCACCCCCACTCTTGTTATTTCAGGGCAACCACTGAGAGAGGCTTGGAGGGCTGCCACTGTAATGAAAGTAATAAGATGTTCTAGGCAGTATGCCTCTGCTTGGGAAAGGGAGGGAGAAGGGATTAGATAAAAGAACCAGAAGGACACAGATGTGATGAATGCGCTATCAGGATAGATTCCAAGTCACTACAGCTGCAAAATATCCCCATGTGTTTCCAACATTCAAATGCTAACAATAGTCTGAGACTGGAAGTCTGAGCAAAATAAAAAAAAAGTCACTATAACCTACATTGCATTGTGCTTGCCCCTCACCTCTCAAAAATGAAGAACAATCTCATGGATTGATAACTTAAAGAACATACAAGAGGCATGTTAGTTGATTCAAATAGTTTCTTTTGCATTCTATATCCTTCCATCCAATAATACAACATATTGTCTTTTGTGAAATCTAAATATATTTCTGAGTGTACATTAAAAAGCAAATACCGAAATGAAGGCTGGTGGAGACATGCATCTGCTTCATCCCCCCACTACTTGATTATTCAAACCACTGGCAGCAGTTCAGTGTACATAAAACTGGTCCAGACAGACCTAATTGCAGAAACTGTGTGTTGTACTTGGAATATGCAGTTCTAGGGGAACATTCCTATAGTCCACAGACACACAAGCCACTTCAGTCCATGCTGATCTCTTCCAGGCCACAGGCTTCAGAGGGTCTGATCCAGGAAAAATGCAAGCAGTGTGATGTTGCCCAGCAAGCATCCTGCTTCTCCTGCAAGTCCCATCTTTGTGTGACCTAATCAACAGATAAAGTCATTGTGGAGTTTCTGCCTCCATAATTAACTTCCTGTATTTCCTTAAAGTGGCCCTCCTCACACTATAAAGTCTGGCTTCTGTGGGAGTCCCAACCAACATTTATAAAGTATTGGATAACAATGTCACCTCGTGAATTAAAAAAAAAAAAGTACCTACCTACTTATCCAAAAGAAATAGTTGGCAAATTTAAGGTTAAACTCATGGACATGATGTAGGTTTAATAATCTTTTCATTTTTGTCTCCCACAAAGAGTAAAAAAAAAAAAAGTGATTTACCAAAAAGAGATCACAGTATTTTAAACAGCACTGCTCTGGATGAGAAAGTACACTTTGAACTTCACAGCAGTCCCAAAATAGACTGAAAAGAGGAAGCGGGTGGGGTGAGTTCCTTTCTACTTACAAAGAACTTCACCAGCCGATACAGATCAAGTAAAAACAGCCCTGACACGGAGTGCAGCAGTCGGTAAAAGTCCTCCCCTCTTTTCCCAGTCTGGTCTATTTTAAGATCGCAGCACAGGAAACTTGGCAGCAAATGTTTCCGAGACTTGCCCCTGTTACTTCCACAAATTCAGATAGTTTTTAAGGGCACAGCTCACAGCACTAACCATTTTGAGGGGTCAGGACCAGAAAGGCAACAGATTCAATAACAATAGTTCAAAAGCATTATGTAAGCCTCCACAATTTCTGGCAAGAGGAAAATTGCAGGATGGTCACATTCTTAGGTCATGTAATAATAATAATAATAATAATAATAATAATAATAATAAATATCCTAATTAGTAACATCAGTTTTCTCTTTTGCTCATTAATAACTAGTACCTATCAGTGCAGAGTGTATGGTTGTTGTTAATAGTCCTCAAGTCGACTTTGACACATGGCAACCCTGTGGATGGGACATTCTCAAGACCCCCTGTCCTCAACCTCTCTGCTCAGGTCTTCCAGGTCCACGCCTGTGTCCTCCTTGATCAAGTCTAACCATCTAGCATGTGGTCTTCCTCTCTTTCTACTGCCTTCCACCTTTCCTAGCATTATTGTCTTTTCTAATTAATCATTTCCCCTCACAATATAGCCAAAGTAAAACAGCCTCAATTTAGTCATCTTGGCTTCCAGGTGGAGTTCAGGCTTGATCTGATCTAGAACTCATTTGTTTGTCTTCTTGGCCGTCCATAGTATCCTCAACACTCCTCTCCAGCACCACATCTCAAATGAATTGTTTTTCTTCCTACTGGCTTTTTTATTGTCTAGGTCTCACATCTGTACATGGTGAGGGGGAATGCAGTGGCTTGGTCACCCTAACTCTGATGCTCAACTGTATATGTTTGCTCTTTAAGATCTTGCCTGGTTCTTCAATAGCTGCCCTCCCCATTCCTAGTCTTCTTTTGATTTCTTGACTGCAGTCTCCATTCTGATCAATATTTGAACCAAGGTATGGAAACTCTTTAACTATTTCAGTTTTCTCATTGTCTAGAATGAAATTTGTAGATCTTCTGTGGTCATTGTTTTTGCTTCTTTAATGTTAAGCATTAATCCAACCTTGGCACTTTCCTCCTTGATCTTCTTCAGTAATTGCTCCAGGTCTTATTTCCAGCTCATGCGTTCTTCATCACTGAGTTCACTGTGGAATGGAAATCTTCATGGGCCTGAACAGACTTGAGACCACTTTAACTGCCCTGGCTCAATGCTAAGGAATCAAGGGAACTGTATTTTTTTCTGAGACATTGAGCCTTCTCTGTCAGAGAGCTCTGGTGCCACAATAAACTGCAGTTCCCATGATTTCCTAGCACTGAGTCAGGGCAGTTAAAGTGGTCTCAAGCTGGATTACTTCTGGCACTCTGTTCAGGCCTATAGTCTCCTAGGCCAGTGGTGGAAATTGTGATGCCTTCAACATAAGAATTGTTGAACTGCAATTCCCAACACTTCTTATTTTGGGTTATACTGGCTAGGAGAGGCTGAGAAGCAGTCCAGCACTTCTGGAAGGCTGCACAGTATCCAACTCTGTTCTAGGACTATGGTTCAGACGTCAGGATTGAAAGTTGAGAATGCCTTTCAAACATTACAAAGATTTTTAATTACTGAAATCACTGGTTGTTACATCAGCATTTCCCCATCCTCAGTGCTGCCTCATTATGCCCCCAAAGGGACTAACTTATGGCAAGTGTGGGATGGAACCAGCAAATACCCCTTGAATAGCATCCTATGGGCCATTCATTGGCCAAAAAGATTTTTAAAAAACCAAGGAACTGTTGCTGTTCAGTATCTGAATAGTCTTTTAATTACCATAAGACAAATAACTATTTGTATCTAATAATGCCACTAATAACAGGGATGAATAATGAACAAATAAATTAACATTCAGAAGGCATTTTCCTGGTAGCTTTTTGCTTTGTCACTGCTGTCAATAAACACCTCACAGCTCAATCCAATAAGGCATTTTACTCTGAAATAAGACCCATATTCCATTCCAAATGCGGCTTTGCTTGTGTATAATAGGCAAGATTTACATAAGGCAGTCATTAGTCAGCAGCATTGTCAGCCTCAAGTTGTGTGTGAAATTGAGAGGCAAGTCCTCCTACACACCTCACAAAAAGTGCAAGAAATCTAGCTGTAGAAATGTTTTTGTGAGAAAAATGGTGCTGTCAGAACAGCTTTAAAAAAAAAAGCTCTATTAAAAAAACCTACATAAAGAGAGCACCGAAGCTGCACAGTTTAGTTCTTAAACATTGAAAATGGACAAAAAGTGGAGTTGTAGGCATACAGTCAATACTTTCTCCCCCCTCCATTTATGTGTCATAAAAATGTTTAATGGTATCATAAAACAGTTTGTCAATTATCCTCCAACCCAATTGCTCTTCCTTGCACATTTGAACACCATAGCAAACAGAACAGACACATCATTTCCCCCTCCAAAATACATCACTTCTGAATTCATAATAAACTGAAATAAGATAAACTGTTAATATAAATTCCATGGAATCAAATATGCAGTTTCCTGTGCTGACTGTGCAATTTGAAATCCATATATCTCCACTATTATATAGCCAGTTTCTTAACAAAACTGCCACTCCAAGGATGGTCTGACAGCCATGCTAAAATTATAATTCTTATGGGTTTTAGCATACACCAAGAGGACTTACAGACCATGGTTGCACCTTCTTTCAAAAAGCTAAGGAAATTTTTAATTAGTCCCAAAGCACACTCTTTAGCATGAGAAACAGAAAATACTTTGGGGAAGGGAGGGAGGAGAAAAATGGCAAGGCCCGGAATCATAGAAAAACTCTATGTTGAATAACATGACATTCAAACAGTGACATATTTGTACATCTCAATAAGCCAGAATCATTGTCTTATGCTGATTTATTGTGCATGACCAGCAAACTGGTGGATACAGTTAATTCCCCCCCTACTTTGTCAGTTTTTAACAAGAATGTATAAATTTTACCCTCTTAAACAAGAAGTAAAACAAAGCAAATATACTGTAGAATGTTTAGTCTGAATCTGAATCAAAAGCTTCATGTAATATCTCAAAGAAGCTAAGAATAAACCAGGGCCTGTTGTTACCTTGCAAATGGAAAACTGAGAGGCTATAAACCAGGGGTCGGCAACCTACGACCCGTGGGCCGTTTCCGGCCCAGGTCGCCAGACTTACGGGTCCAGGCGGACCCCTGCCGCCGCTGCCGCCCGGCCGCGCGCAACACGACCGCCATTTTGGTCCCCAAAATGGCGGCCACAATGTGTTTGCGCATGCGCAGGATTACTGCGCATGCGCAAATGCGTTGAGACCGCCATTTTGGAGACCAAAATGGCGGTCGCGGCGCCAGGAACGCGCACGGCGCCCTGAGGAGCCCGTCCCCGCCGAAGGAATCCTCCCAAGGGGGACCCTCGGTGGCGACGGGCTTCCAGGAGGCCCGTAGCCACTGAGGGAGGCCTCCCAAGGGGGACCCTCGGTGGCGACGGGCTTCCAGGAGGCCCGTAGCCACCGAGGGAGGCCTCCCAAGGGGGACCCTCAGTGGCTACGGGCCTCCTGGAAGCCCGTCGCCACCGAGGGTCCCCCCGAGGAGGCTTCCCTCGGTGGCTACGGGCCTCCTGGAAGCCCGTCGCCACCGAGGGTCCCCCTTGGGAGGCCTCCCTCGGTGGCTACAGGCATCCTGGAAGCCCATCGCCACCGAGGGTCCCCTTTGGGAGGCCTCCCTCAGTGGCGACGGGCTTCCAGGAGGCCCGTAGCCACCGAGGGAGGCCTCCCAAGGGGGACCCTCAGTGGCGACGGGCTTCCAGGAGGCCCGTAGCCACCGAGGGAATCCGGCCCCCACACCATTTCCTGCCCCATCCCCCCCTCCCCCGGTCCCCCAGCAACAAAGGCCGTGGCGTGCGCGGGGGGGTCGTGCACGGCGGCGGAGGGTGCGCGCGCGCCGCCATCCCCCCCCACCTTGGCCCAGCCGAGACCTGGGCTACGGGAGACCGGCCCAGGTCTCAAAAAGGTTGCCTGACCCTGCTATAAACATACATTTCTTTGGCAGTAATGAATAAGGAGTCCATATTCAGATATTAGAAGCTTTAGACAAGCCAACGAGATCCATGCATTGTCATCTTGCTTCTACAATAAGTCAGAATTAGTCAGTAATTCTGGTTTTGTGTGAATAAGGGCAATGTGTAATCAGTCTAAGAAAAGGAACATAGCTAATTAAACTGGTTAATGAGTCAACTTAATCTGCACCTAGTTAAATTGTGAGGTTTTAAAAATCTTCTAAATGCTGAAAGCCTGGGATACATATGAATAGAGAGATTTCCACACTTCTTTTCACTATTACTACACCTATAAAGAGTTCAACAACTCTTGAATGTTGAGGTTAGCAAAAGAGCCAAGAACCTGGAATCATCATCATCATGGTCCCTTTTTCCCAGTTTGGGGCCCAAAGCAGCTTACAATAATTAAAACAACAATGGTTTAAAAATTCACAACAAACAATGCTTGCACAACTGGCAGAAAGCAGTTACAATACAGGTAGGTTTGCAGAAACAAAATCTCAAATAGTTTAGGAACTAAACTAACAAACAAAGCGCACTTGTAGTGCTACCTAGACAGCCATTCCATAATGGAAAATATATTTGTTATCTCTCTGCCAATATCATTAGGAGAAAAATGGGGAAAATACTTCAAAAATGCAACAAAATTACAGCTGTAATTCTATAATAGGACTGTAAATCTTCACTCATTTTCACTATTCCTGCATGAAAGAACAAATAATTTAAGCAATCTTCTCCCTGTTCTGTCAAGAATACCAGGGTTTCTGTGCAGTTTTCAGGCTCTCATATTTCAGAGATTGCTGGGGGGAATTCTTTCGCACAAAAATACACAGGAACATGCTCTTGCACAGAAAATGTGTATTTTGTGCAAAATACACTGGTTCCTAAATGAATATGAATTGATAAATTTTACCCTATAAAACAACAAATAAAATAAACCAGAAATAGAAAGTTTAGTGTGTCATAATTCACACACATGAGAAAATAAAAGATATACAGGTAGTAGGGTAGTTTTGTGCAAGGACTATGCAACTTTTATGCCTGTGCAGAAATGCCATGCGTAATTTTCCTACATATATTTCTTGTGCAAATCCTAAGATTTTTGTGCAGAAATCAGCATATTTTATACAAAATACTTATTTTCTGAACACACACACACACACAAAACAGGAAAACCATATATATTTTTGTATAAATGAATCGTACTCGATGAACTCAATGAAGACTCTCATGTCTGGTCTCCTTGTTCCCAGGGGATATTCATATCTCTATTTTACATTAATAAAAGGTGAGGTCAATTGCTTGAATCAGTTATCTAAATTAAATGTAATTCAGATTTGTTTTATTTTAATAATTTTGGTAATTCCTGGTTCCAGGAGTTTGTCTATACACTATGAACCCTATATTCAAGGAACTGGAACATGTGGTTTCACTTACCCATGTCTGAAAAAATATGTTCTCCCTAAGCATTTTCTAGGTCCTCCAACATGATTCCATGATATGCTTTTGACAGAAGTTGACCATAAAGTCATGCTGGAGGACCTAGAGATTCTTAGACAGATGTTATCTCTGGACATTTCTAGACAGCATGCTTCCATGGTATACTTCCACTGGAGGTCATTCATTTCAGTAGGGTCTGCTGCTATCCACGATTTCACATTTCCATGTTAAGTTCAAGAACATATGTCCCACTGATAGGGTTGTCATTTGTCCTGGAAAATCCTGGCTTGAGGGATCTAAAAAATGCCCCAGCTGTTGAGACAGTTTGAGGTAGTAAATCCCGGATTTTTACGTCATCGCAGGTCAATAGGTAGGTTAAAATGTGGCAGTGACAGTGAAGCAGGAAACTGTGCAACAAGAACTGTGCATCTGGCAGGTGCCTCATCTGGCCCTGCAGGCTCTGGTTGCTACTATGCAGGGGTAGCATTGCCACCTTATTCTTCCATTCCCTCCACACTGACAGACCAGAAGGCGGGAAAGGAAAGGAAACAGGTAGAGATGGCCTTGTGTTGTGTGGTGATTGTCTCATCGGCTAGGCAACACAATGGAACGTCACTTCCAAACATCCTTGAGAGAGTAATGGGAGTCCTTTACTCTCTGGGGCTGCTTGGAAGCCTCCTTCTCTTCACACCAGGTAGGGAAGAAAAGATGGAAAAAAAGAGCTCCTAGCTTGGTACTAAAGGATGCAGTGGCTCAAGTGGTTAAGACACTGACTCTGTTGATTGCAAGATTGGCAGGTTGGCAGTTCAAGGCCCAGGTGCTGCATGATGGGGTGAGCTCCTGTCACCAGTCCCAGCTTCTGCCAAGCTAGCAGTTCAAAAGCATGCAAATGCAAGTAGATAAATAGGTACCACTTTGGTGGGAAGGTAAACAGAGTTCTGTGTAATCATGCTGGTCGCATGATCACAGAGTAGTCTTTGACAACGCTGGCTCTTCAGCTTAGTAACGGAGATGAGCACCGCCCCCTATGGTCAGACACAACAACCTTGTCAACAGGGAATACCTTTACCTTTACCTTACCTAGCTTGGTACTGGTACTGAGGTTGCAACTTATGCCTAAAACACATGGCAGAAATATTCCAATTTGAGATCGCTTTAACTGCCCTCGCTCAGTGCTCGGGAATCCTGGGAATTGTAGTTTATTGTGACAGAGAAGGCTGAATGTGTCACAAAACTAGTTCCCAGAATTCCCCAGCACAAGCAAGGTGGGCAGTTAAAGCTGTCTCAAACTGGATGATTTCTCCGTGTGTTTTGGACCATAATGGTAGAAAAAGTGCAATGATTAATGTGTTGAATTTGCATAATCAGAATGAAAATTAATATGCACAATTATAATAATAACTAGATGTCTGGATATGAGGGAATGGAATATGGCAATCCTACCCACGGATATGTGGGTCATACTATATATGCCACTGAGATCTTTCCATAGGTAGTATCATTCTTAGTACCGTAATGATAATTGCTCTACTCTGTACAGTTGTTGAAAAAGCCCAGGTAAAGCAATGTGGCACTTGCCATCAATTCCCCTAATATACCAGGGACAATGGAATAGGAGAAGCAGGCCATCAAAACCAAGAGATATTCACACAACAATTAGCTTCTGCTTACTGCAGAGAGAGATGAAAGCTGAGTGTAACCAAGGATCAAGTCTTGGTGACAGAAGGACACCACCAACTCACCAAGAAGAAAATGTAAAGAAAATTAATATTAATAATAAATTGTCCCTGACTTTTCTTGAAGAAGGTGAAAGTAAAAGCTAAGGTTCCCCTAAATCAATCTCTTCATTTAGGATAACTAGTACAAGACCATCTAGAGAATCTATAGCCCAATAGGGAGTCAAACATATGGCAATACTATATGCACCATTAACATCATGCTCATGCCTTTTAAAGATTCTCCAAGGTGCTGGAGCTCGGCAGTCACATCTGTGAATAAATTCTACGCAGCTAAAAGAAATGCCTAAACAACAGAAATGGAAAAGATTGCTAACTGTCATAGAAAAACGGAGAAGAACAAAGAGAAGATGTGCCAGATCTTGGGAAAGTAGAACTACAACCCCCATGGTGACTGTGGGTGCTGGAGCCCCAAAAAATAACTTTTCCAAGCACACAGCTACATAAAAGACATAGTTCCCAATATCTTTCAAAGACAATCTTTGCCAAGAGAAACATATCACCTCTCTGTTGGAAGTTGTCACACACAAAAAAGAACTTCTAAGCAGTTTTAATCAAAAAGCATTACAGGTTTCCCCCATCTTTCAACATCTTGCTTTTCAATGCCTCACTCTTTCTACATTGAAAGTTCCATTAACTGGACAAAGGGTCCGCTCTTTTGCCAGTTCTTCCTGCCTATGAGGCTCACTTGGGACTGTGCACAAAAAAGCAGACCACTCCTTGAGTTAATGGAACCTATTTGTGTAACTGCAAGCACTGAAAGAGTGGGCTTGTGTCAGTCTTTCCTACAGAGGCTTGCTATGAACTGCTTGCACTCACTCACTCACGCATGCATGCATACACACTGCTTGCAAAGTGAGCTGAAGGGGGGGGGGGGGAAGGTGCCCAAAAAGGTTTGCTGGTTCAATCTTCTTACCCTCAACCATCCTCCTGTTCCCCCCTTGCCCCTTTTCTCTTCCAGCCCTCTGGTGTTTCCCTGGTCAGCTCTATGGCTCTGTGCAATGGAGAAGAGAAGGTCTGTGCCATGCCAGTTGCAAGAAGGAGAGAAGCAAAGCTAGTGGAAAGAAGGATTGGTTGGTTGGACAGACGGAAGACATAAAAGAGGCTGGGAGTGAGCCGCATGGCTCCTTTAGCCTTGTTTTCCCTTCCCTCTGCCTCCCCACTCAATGGGCCTGTTCCCTTCTTCCTCCAGAGGGCTTTGTGTAGGAGTGTGTCATGACTGCAACACTGGGATCCATAAAGAAAGAAGAAGAGCTCTGGTCCCCCCTTTGTCTCCTTTCAAGCAAGGTGGCCAGACACCTTCCTTTTCTACATTTGAATCTTCTGGCCAGGAGGAATTTCAAAATGCCCTCCATTCTGAGCATGACTAAGAAGCATGGATGTATATTTATTTATAGGAGTATTTTTAGCTTTTATTTGATCAGGTCCTACATTTGTCTTGAATGTCCCACATATTGCAGTGCTTTGTCCTCCTCTGTGGTTGGGGCATCTGGTCACCCTGCTTTCAAGGCAGTGCTTGAAGCCGTTGCCACTGCGCCAAGCACAGGCTTCCTCTCCCCTCCACTCCTGGCATTCTCTCTTTTGACCCTTCTTCTCTTCATCCCTCCTCTGGCTCCATCTTTTCTTCCTTTGCAGGGACGTGGGGAAGGAAGGATTCCTATCAGGCATATGAGAGAAAGAATGGAGGGTTGCAGGAGAGGAGATGAATGAAGGGGGACTGGCACTTCTCTTCCCACTTCCCCACCATGGGCACCAAGAGAGAAGGAAGAAGGCAAATGCCCAGCCCTGAAGGCCACTGTTCGTGGTAGTTCCTCCTCTCCTCCTTCAGGCAACATTCCTGCTAATACTTTTCCCACATGGCTTGCTGCCACCTATGCTGCTCCCTGTTGTTGTTGGTTGGTTTTTTTTGGTCAGAGCAAAACCCATTGCCATTTTGTATTTGTGTGTGTGTTATTCCCCTACAAGGATGGAAAAGAAAAAGGCAACCGAGACCTATGGAAAGAATGGACTTTAAGAGTTGAGGGTGGTAACAAGCTGTTGTACTGGCACAAAGGACACAGGACTCCTTTCTTGGGTTTAAATCAGGCCACAACTTTATGAATTTACAGGGTCAATTTTAACAAACAATAATAAATTAGCTTTGCCACAGGTGTAAAAGAGGTGAACCCCCATGAAGATGGCCCTTCACAACCCGTGGCAAAGCAATAAATCTGAAATTAAATCCAGTAAATAATTAAATAAATAAATAAACCAATAATCAAACCCCTCCCCAGAAGTGATTTCATATTATGTCATATGACATCACAATTTGTTATGGCGTAATTCGGAATTTAATTACGTCATTTTCTGTTTATTTGTTTAGAGCCAAATTATTTTTCTATCCCAATTTAAGCAGCTGCATTAATTTTATCTGTGTGATGGGGTCATTCCCCGCCCCAAATAATTAAATACACTTGAGAGAGACCCTGAGCCCACAGTTGTGACAAACAACAATAATCAAATGATTAACAACCATTATATTAAAATCTCAGGGAGGGCGAAAAACCCAAGTAAACTTTGGGGGAAAAATTCCCTCCCGGCCCCCATAAGGTGACCAGCTGAAGCCTGAGAGTAGGATTGAATGTCCAGAATGAGGGAGGGAGGGACGGGTCACCAAAAGTCGAGAACAGTTTGATGAGCTCTCACTGTCTCGACTATCAAAATGGCTACCTCCACTTGGTTGCAACAAGTTATAAATGACAAACTCTCGTTCAAAATCTCGTGCAACCAAACGAGATTGTTAACTACAGCCATTGGCTAAAACGCAGTGGCGAGATTTTGCACCCCTATCAACCAATGGGGAGTCCTTGCCCTTATTTGGCCAGTACAACAAGATACCCCTCTGTCATGAACCGAGGTTCTCTGTTGTTCTTTTGATCCAGAGAGAAATCTAGCCACCCTAGACTATAGGACTTTCAACAAAGACACATAGGAAACCAGATCTGGGTTTAGACACTTTGCATGTAACATTTATTGAAACACAGAAACAGAGACACCTGAAGCAATCATTTCTAATATCAGATACTCAATATAACAACCACCTTAAGTATCAAGAGCTCTTTTCATTCACTCACACATTCACACACATTCATACTCACAATCCTTCACTGGAAGTTGATCAAGTCTCCAAGAAGGGTGGATGGCCCTGTTGCCGCGGATCAAGGAACCATAAGGTGAAGTGGGAGAAGTACTGCCTTTTATACCCTTTTTTCTCTTCTTTCTTGAAATAAACATGTTCTGCTCACCATGGTTTCAGAACAGTCCAGTTCTTTGCACAAGTTTCAGTACATTCTGTGTGTGCTGGATCTCACTCGGCCATATCAACATCATTCATATTCGACAGATTGTATTGTCCTGGTTATGCTTGGTCAGCATCTCCGCTTCCGAGGCCAAGTTTCTCCCATTCCTCGCTTCCACCATCCAAGTTCCTCCTTCAATAGTGCTTTGCACGGCATCCATTTTATTTGGTTCTTTCAGGGCCTTGTCACTCCAGGAACCCATTCAACTTCCACATACTCAGCCATTCTCTCACATATTCCCCCTCTTGATACTTAATTAGTTCATAATTGAGTATCACCAATAATTATAAACAATCATGTCCCTTTTAATTATATTAATTTAATTAATTGTATAATCAACTGAAATCATCAATGATCTCTGAAAATCATATATTACACACACTATAATGGATTAAAATTCAAAAGCATCTACTTTCTTTTGGGGTATTGCTGACATAATACTATGTTGGCACAAGCGGATAAAAAGTGGGAAACAACAACCTATTATACCAATCATAACCACTATCATAACTATTATGTAAATAATTTCCTTTATCCAAACAGCTGAAGGCCACAAATCACTCAACCATCCGAAGAAAGACCAACCCCTTTTTGTATCATAAACATTGTGCTGAATCATTTGTCTTAATTTTTCCATTTCATCTTCTATTGATCTGTTCAAATTGTGAAATTTTACCACATATTGACTTCCTATCATGTTACAAAATCTTCCTTTCGCAGCCAACAAATAATCCAAAGCTAAACTTTGTTGCATTACCATTTGGCTCAATTCTTCAATTTCGGATTGCAACATGCGTACAATCTCCCTGGTAGCATTTATTGATTTTTCCAGTCTGCATGTAAGTCCCAATATGCTCCTATGATTTTCCTGAGTGACAGTCCCTGGATATGCTTCTAGAGTTAATGCTCCAAATATAGCCCCTGCTGCTACTATGCTCCCCAAAGTGTCTAAGTATTGGACTTCATCTGAACACGCTGGTCCCAAAAGCCTGTCATAAATTTCCCACTTATGACTAGTCTATGGAGACTCGGACTTATATACTTGGACTGGAAAAGTCAAATATCCCACTCCCACACATTGATAGTTGCCTGGATGGAAATTAGAAAAACATAGGTTTGGATCTCGTAATTGCCACCCAGAGCATATACTACCCATACTTTGTCCTAATCCCAAGATAACACTTCCATTTATATGTAACATTGGATATTCTGGATACATCTCATTCCATTCAGTTTGCTGTAAATCCTTGGGTACATAACTCTGATTGTGGGTTCCATACAAATAAAATTTATCTCTATAATAAGTATAACTTCTCAGATTCATAAAAAAAAGTCTTCATGTTTTCTGTAATCCCTCAATTTGTTATTCCAAGTCCCTTTGTTGTTACAACAAAACACATTCCTGCTGTGGTAGTTCTGTAACTCATTCTTCGGAATCGGGTAGCATTTAGTTTCTCTAGTGAAGAAAATATTGTGGGAAGACCCACAGCTGATTTCGATAAACCCAATAAGATGACTTCGGGGTCTTCAATTAAAGCAGGCAAAAAGGACATACGCCCTACTGATTGTAGATGGGTATAAACTAAGGTTACATCTTTTCCATGGTATTCAAACATATGCTCGGCATATCATCTAATCCAATATCCCTGCACCTCCTCCCACATCAGAATACCCAAAATGATGACCTTTATCCTCCACCCCCTTATTTTCTGGGATGGCTTCATTTTACATATAGCTTTCCTTTATTTTCTGGGGGATCTTTAATCCATCGCAACTGGAACTACTTTGAGTGCTGGTGATCCCAATTAATATACCACCTTAAATTTTCCCCTTCAATTATATATATATAAAACCTGGGTATCTTCTTGCTAGTGCAACAACCTGCAAAATATAAATATATGTGTTAGTTCCTAGAGGGACTAGGTCCGATTTTCCTTGTGGAGACCCTCTCATCCATTCGTCTGGTGTAATTTGTTTCTGCATATATATAAAAAAACATATAATGAGACATATTTGTTATTAATCAACTTTATACAATTGTATCTGATTATGGTGGACCCATTAAGATTTTTTTTTCTTTTTTTAGTCAAGTAACTGGTGGGCCATATCTCCTTCCATTTGGGTCTCAAGGCACGTTCTTTAAGACCCAAATGAAGATATAACACTTGAGTTTCAATTGGTATCATTTTTACCTTATTTAAGCAATTGATCTATATATACATTCCCTTGCTGTTGCTATTCTAATTTGTTCTCTTTTTTCTTATCTTGATGGGCCTTAAGCCAAGCAAATTTTACTTTTGGTAACCTTTGCATAAGAGTCCAAATCCGCTTCCATTGACTAAGATATTTTAAGTCCTTGCTATCTACATTTTTAAACCCATCTTTTCTCCAAAATTGAAGAAATCTTGTACATCCAATATATACATATTCACTGTCCATAACAATTATAGACTCTTCATCCTCCCCCTCTTGTTCTTTTAATAGTAAAAGAACATCTATAACTGCCTCGATTTCTGGCTTTTATCAATATCTATTTTATCACATTCATGTGAATCTCCCTCCCTTAAAATTGTTATCATCAAGTCTGGCTGGTTTAATTCGGCTGGTTTATGATCTCAAAATCAATCCCTTTTGGATTCAATTTAACTATCTATTTTTGGCAGTACTAAGAGAGGGGGCTTTTTCTTATAAATTATATTTTCAAAACTTTATAACTGGACTGTATTTCAGTATAAATCTGCTGACATTGTTTCCTGAGTCCATCCTTTTTCTAAGTTTACTTTGAATCCTATATCTCTTATAAAGCTCTAAAACCCTAAAACCTAAAAGTAAAGGCAAACTGGGGTTCACTTTTCTCAGCTAAGGGAAGGGCAAAGAAACAATTATCCAAATCTATCACAAAATAATATTGTGCTTCTGTTAATACCCTCCCCACCATTTCTATAATATTACCAAGTGTAGGTGCCATGAGGGGTGTACCTTGGTTTATTTACTTAAAATCTGTAACTAGTCTCCAGGATTTCTTATCACTCTTTTTAATTGGTCATAAAGGTGACTTATATAGACTTACAGTCTTTTTGATTATCCCCAGCTATTCTAATGCCCTTGTAGTTTCTGATATTTCCTTCCTCTTTAATCAGTTGCCACCACAAATTTTCTATTATTGCCAGGTTTTCTAAATAATTTCCCCTAATATTGCCATTCCTCTGGCTTTACTTGTCTTAGTTCTGTGGCAGCGGGGCAGTCCTAACAGAGCTCCCCTTCACCTTCCTCCTGAATCTCCCTTGCCTCTTAAAGCAAAGCCTGATAAGTAAATTCCTCTGGAATGTCTTTGTCTTTTGTCATATTTTTAATCTGGTTCTGTCTTCTCTTGTCTTCCTGTGGTGGGGCACTAGGGTTTTTACTAATTCTTCTCTTTTTCCCCTTCACTGCTAGTTGTCTCAGACACTCAGTACTTATTCTATCTAGTTTATCCATATCCCACCCAAGTTCACTCAATTTTCTCCACAAAAGTACTCTCTTTGTGGGGGTGGGTTTTCCTTTCTCTTTGGTTTCTATTCCCTTAGGCACCCATTTTGAGGTGACCTGCTTTACTCCTGCTTTCATGGAGACCTGTGCTTTCTTCATGGTCCCAACACCTTGTTTTCTTAAGCTAGCAAATAATTCTTGTAACTTTTTCCAACTTGGTCTTATATCATCTTGTTCAAGCATGGCCATGATTAAAGCCATATTTGATTTCCATTCTGGATTTAATCCTTCAAAGGGAGCCATGAAAACACTAGGCTCGACCTCCATTAGTTCAGATATTGATTTGGACTTTCCTAATATTTCTGTTACCTTTTTGTTTCTCCTAATTTAAAAAGTCCTGCTAAATACATTCCCATATGTACTCTATTCCAAAATACTACTGGGTCTTTGGTTGGACCCTGTTCCAAGTTTATTACTTCCCTTTTTGTGACACCATTTCCCTGTTTTAAAACAGTCCTGTAGAGCCGGTCCTATGTCACTCTCCTTGACTCTGGTTATATAGGGCTACATACCTGGCATCTGTCTAAACAATGAACTTGTCGCGTCCCAGGTCATATCATTGTCTTCAACAGCCTTCCAAAATTTTAATAGCCCATTCTATCTTTCTATTCCCTGGCTGTCCTAGAGATTCTGTTAGTTCCCTCATTTCTCCTGCTGACATGGGCTCATCTGTGATAGAGTGTTTTATCTTTTCTCTTTCTCTTGTATATTTGTTAACTGTAACCATACTAGTATCTGCTCTATCTCCTCCCTCCTCTTCTTCCACGATTTCATACGTGGAGGTTCTTTTCTTTGTTGCTTTTATTCTGGGGTTGTTGTGGCAGTTAATACTGTGGGGTCGTTTCTGTTGTCTAGCTCCTGATTCCCCTAAAGGACTAAAGTCAGGGTTGTCAGGGCAAGTTCCTTCCTCACAACAATCATAGTCATCACCTAAACTGTGGTAAACTTGTTTTACATAGCTCTTTCCTTGTTTACTTTTTCCCACCAGAACTTCTTTTAAAAGTTTAACCTTTTGATTAGCTAGTTTTATTTCCTCCTCCTTATCTTCTAACTCTCTAGTATTTGTTTTCAAGATTCTATTTTCTTTTCTTAGGGCATGGTTCTCACTTTCCAGCTTTATGTTCTCCTCCATCCTGCTGATGTTTTGAAGCATCAAGGCTCCATTCTTTTATTTTTCTTTCTCTAGTTTTTCTTTTAATTTCACTGTCTGCACATGGCACGGGTCTATTCCTTCTAAAGCCAAGAGTGCCATTACTTTGGTTTGTTCCCATTTTTCTGCATTATCCACCTCTTGGCCGAACAGAGCTACAGCTTTAAATAGTTTCTCCTCACTTTTTCTCATATCCTTATTTAACTGTTCCTTAAAATACTGCACTGATTTTTTTCATGCTTTCTCAGTTTTCTTATTAGTTACTATATTTCTATGCAAATGTATCCTCCAATCTCCTACCTTTTCTCCACAATCATCTGTTAAAGGAGCTTCCAATACACTCCCCTCTACAGAACAGAAAGGGTTTCCATAAACGAGTCCATTTCCTCCCCGTTTCCCTTTTTGTTCTTTCCTTTCCCAAATAGAGCCATATTTCCTTCTGACTCTAAATTCAGTTTAAGCAGAGGCGTCCCTCTGTTTTCCACTCTCCCACCTTAACCCCATCAAAATGCTCCAGAAACCTTCACACTTTTCCCCTGACTATGTCCTTCATCAGGGAGTGTCAAGGATCTTGGAACAAGTGACAAGCAAAAAGGTAAAGAGAGACCAAATTTGGCTTTTCAATCACAAATCAATTCCCAGTGTCTCTTATTTACTCATCCTTCACCAAGGCAAAACTAAATCTCTCCTGGATCCTGCCGACTACGCCAATTATGTCATGAACCGAGGTTCTCTGTTGTTCTTTTGATCCAGAGAGAAATCTAGCCACCCTAGACTATAGGACTTTCAACAAAGACACATAGGAAACCAGATCTGGGTTTAGACACTTTGCATGTAACATTTATTGAAACACAGAAACAGAGACACCTGAAGCAATCATTTCTAATATCAGATACTCAATATAACAACCACCTTAAGTATCAAGAGCTCTTTTCATTCACTCACACATTCACACACATTCATACTCACAATCCTTCACTGGAAGTTGATCAAGTCTCCAAGAAGGGTGGATGGCCCTGTTGCCGCGGATCAAGGAACCATAAGGTGAAGTGGGAGAAGTACTGCCTTTTATACCCTTTTTTCTCTTCTTTCTTGAAATAAACATGTTCTGCTCACCATGGTTTCAGAACAGTCCAGTTCTTTGCACAAGTTTCAGTACATTCTGTGTGTGCTGGATCTCACTCGGCCATATCAACATCATTCATATTCGACAGATTGTATTGTCCTGGTTATGCTTGGTCAGCATCTCCGCTTCCGAGGCCAAGTTTCTCCCATTCCTCGCTTCCACCATCCAAGTTCCTCCTTCAATAGTGCTTTGCACGGCATCCATTTTATTTGGTTCTTTCAGGGCCTTGTCACTCCAGGAACCCATTCAACTTCCACATACTCAGCCATTCTCTCACACCTCCCGACAAGTCAGGGGTGTCTTTCTACTAATCTCACTTTTTGAGGCACTCTTGCATGCATAAGGACAGAAAACTCAGATGATTTAAAACTGGTTAGCTACTCCTGTAAACCGCAGGTATTTCTATTTTTGTATTAACAAGGGAAAATAGGGGCTTGCTTTAGAGTGGGTGAGTGCCACCCCCACACCACTTATCTTCCCCACTTTCTTTCATGACAACAAACTCAAGCCTTTTGTGCTCATGAGTTCTCTTAACCCTCCCCCCTTAAACTCTTCTTATTGGGATAATGGAAGATTTGTTTTCCACCATTTTTCAATGTACGTTTGCTGCTCTGAAGTGCGATTTAGTGTTTGCACAGTTCTGACAAGTAGAAGTGTTTGTAAAAGTGTTTTGTTTTGAAAGAAAGGGTGAATATTGTTACCCTAAGAAATTGCAGCACTGCCCTTTGCTCACTTCAGTGTTGTCTAGTTGTTTTATTCCACAAAAAAGTAATAAAACATACGTTTCCATTATCACCTGAAAGAAAACTACAGTCAGCCCTCAGTATCCCTGGGTTCTTTCTTTATCCACAGATTCAACCATCTGTGGCTTGAAAATATTCAGAAAATATATACATTTGCAAGATCAAACCTTGATTTTTCCATTTTATATAGGGGACACCATTTTACTATGCCACTGCATTTAATGGGATTTGAGCATCCATAGATTTTGATATCCAAGTGGGTGCTGGAACCAAACCCCAGCAAATACCAAGGTCCCACTGTACTTTAAAAACCTATTTGGATACTACAGAAATGTTAGTGTATCACAACTATCTCATTAAAGACATCAATGGACATTAAAGGCAAGTTTTTGTTCATTCTGCTTCACTTTTGTAAATACAGTGTGTGTTCATTTAGTTTTTGCATGCATTCAAAAGTGATATATAGTGTTTTATTTTTGTTTTTTTGGCAGCCAAAATGCATTTCCAAGCTTAAAAAAACTTGGATTTCACTTTTCAACCAGTTCCACTTTCTGACAGTGCTCCAGTTCCTGACCCACCAGGCTGAGAGACTGTGACTTGTCCAGAGTCACCTAGTGGGTTTCCATTGCCAAGTAGGGATTCAAATCCTGATCCAGAGTCATGGGGCCTTTGCAGACTGCTAGAAATAGTGTCAAATTGAGTCCACTTTAACTGCCCTGGCTGAGTGCTAGGGAATCATGGGAATTGTATTTTTTCTGAGACACTGAGCCTTCTCTGTCAGAGAGCTCTGGTGCCACAATAAAATACAGTTCCCATGATTCCCTAGCACTGAGTCAGGGCAGTTAAAGTGGACTCAATTTGCACTATTTCTGGCAGTCTGCAAGGGCCCATAGTCCAACAGGCAAACTGCTACACCACACGAGCTCATCAGTTACTTGCAGTAGTTTATTTGCCTAAATGAACCAATCATGTGGTTCTTTTGACAGAACAGCAAACCCAACAGCAAGAAGTTAAATAAGCCCCAACCACATGATCGGAGCACATACATGCAGCTCTCCCCCCCCCCTGCCATTTCATGGGACCCTATTCTAGATAACTAGCTTCCATGCCACTGAAAGAACATTTAAAGTGTACCGCTGACATCTTGTTTCACACTGCTGGCAGTTTTCTAGATTGGGCTAGATTGGGCTACCTCCTCTCTCTTCCTTCCGTGTTTATTTTTTTTTTATTTTTACCCTTTTTATTCTGCTTCCCTCCGATCCTCCCCCCACACTCAATCAGCTTTGTGTCATTTTTGTTTTTATTTCAGTGAATGAAATGTGCATATTCCATCATCACCCCGATCATTCACTTTCTCGCTTGTGCAGAGATCTCATGCACTCCATCCTCCCAATTCCCCATCATTCACTCACTCAGTTGTGTGGAGATCTGCAATGGGGGAATGGGGTGTGTGTGTGTGAGTGAGCAAGCAAATGATCCGGGTCATAGAGAGGAATGTGTGCAATCCATTCACAGCAGTAAATATTTTATTTTATATTAATCCTGCCTTTCTCCCAAAGAGGGACCCAAGGTGGCTAACAACATATATAAAACACCTTAAAAACAAAGACAATACAATGCTAATTGATTGTGGGGGAGGATCGGAGGAGGAATAAAGTAAAAAAATAAAAGCAAACAGGATAACTCACGGGAAGTGGATGCTCAAGCAAGGAAGGAGAAGAAGGTAACCCAATCTAGCCCCTCACCACTGATCTCATGGCTGGCCTTTTCCATAAATAAAAGATAAATAAAATACAGTTTTTTTCCCCTTTCTCCATCATGTGTATGTGTGTGTATGTTTAAAATTCCCTCCTTCTCTCATTGGGGTGGCAAAAAGGGAAAGGCAATTGGATGGGGAAGCATCCAATCAGAGTGCAAGGTGGTCTAGATTGACAGTCAAACAATAACAGCAATTGGTTGATAGGTTGCGTTTGCCAGGGGGAAATGTTTGGTCGGTTAGGACCAATGTCACATCACTGTATTTGTTAGTGTGTGGCATGAACAGGTTGCTGTGGGGTCGCTGCAGCCCAGGAAAATGCGAGGTGAGCCCAATTTTTTTGGGTCAGTGTAGACAACTCCTGTATCTATCTGTGAACAAAAAAAATCTGTTAACATCTGTTCAATTGTATTAAGGGTCTTTCTGCATAAATCGGTATTTAATACATGAGCAATAAAACCAAACTCTTTATTCTTTATGTATTAAGGCAGCACACATTTTAAATGTATTATACACCTCTCTTAAATCTTGACAACGACTTAAGACTTTATTGACTCCCACCATAATGACACCTGCTGGAAGAAGCGAGCTCGCAGTGACACACTTCAGTAATAAGAGGTCTAGACTGCCCCTGGCTAAACCCGATTCCTTTTTCTGTTAGCATTACATCTGGCCCGAATAAAGATAGGAACTCTGTGATGCGAAACCAAAACTTGGTGATGGTTGTTAAGGGAGTGACAACAGTGCAATCAACAGACCGGCTCATGTACAGGGAAGTTTGATTCAGCTGATATTTTTTTTTTTTAGATGTCCTATTATGTCAGCAATCAATGCTAGCAACAAAACATTGGCACTACTAAAGGTCTGTAAATATACAGATGGCCAATTCAGCTCTAATTTCCTTTATCCCTGCCATAATAACAACCTGGAACACGAGGAGATGATGGCTTCCCACCTCCTGTATTCATAGAACTTGGAAAATCTTGCAGAAAATTCAATAAACAGATACATTCCCAGGAGTCACTTGATTATATAGGTCTAGGTTTATAAAATTGTAATATAATAATCTTATTATAAATATTTACTTATCTCTTAGAGAAGTCAGAGACTTTAACCTTTAACTTTCTTTCTCTCTTTCTTTGAAATCATATTTCAGCATCAGTTTTTCAATAGACACAAAAGCAACATGACTCCAGCAAAAGTATCTGCTTTCAAGTGGATTTGCATTCTCATCAAATGCTGAACCAAGTCTAGACCAGCCTGAGGATAACCACCCCTAACCTCCCTGCGGAAACTCAGAAAGACAAGATGGAAAGAGAATCATTTCTGACAGAAATCAAATCCTAGTTACTGCACTTCTGGGAAAACTTAAAGACAAGAAGAAGAAATAAAGCAGAAGGAGAGGGAATTAATTTGTTCTTTAGAGCTCACAGAATACCATGTCAGAATGCTAGAATAGAAACGCAACTTTTAGAGAAAGAAAGAAAAGGAAGACATGCTAAAAAGTACAACTCTCTTAAACAATATCACGCAGAATCTTTTTCTCCCCCAAAAGCCAATCAATAAGGATGTTCTTGTAAAGGGAATGTTATAGATAGTATAAACAAGGTATTAAAACAAATTTACATCCCTACAGAAGAAATGAGCATCTATTTATTTGATTTCTGATTTTCCTCCCAAAATACGACTCATGGCCTTTAATATCCAGCTCTTTGACTAATCATGTTACACTGGTAGAGGTCATACTCATTCAAAATTCTTTTTTCGAGTTCCTTTTGGGTGATGGTAACCAAAGAGCCAGTGGGGTATAGTGGTTTGAGGAGTGACCTACAACTCTGGAAGACCAGGGTTTGAATTCTGGCTCAGACATGTAAGCCCACTTGGTGACCTTGCCAAGTCACACTCTCAGCCTCAAGAGCAGGGGTAGGCAACCTAAGGCCCAGGGGCCAGATGCCCCCCCCCCCCCGAGGCCTTTGGACTACCTGACGCCACCGCCCCCCCACTGCCCCCCGCCGCCGCCCGCCGCCCACCATGATGATATTGATTATTGTTGTTATTACTTGTTCTTGGGGTTTTCTTGGCAAAATCTCCACAGGGGTTTTGCCATGGCTTTTCCGGGGCTGAGAGAGTGTGCATGCATATTTGTAATTTTTTAATTTTTTTTAAAAAAATTTAAATTTATTTATTTATTTATTTATTTATTTGTGCTTCGGCCCCCCAATTGTCTGAGGGACAGCAACCCGGACCCCGGCTCAAAAAGGTTGCCTACCCCTGCTCAAGAGGATGGCAATGGCAACCCCCTGCAAAGAAACTTGCCCAGAAAACCCCATGATAAGTTTGTCTCAGAGTCACCATAAGTCAGAAAGGACTTGAAGGCACAACAACAACAACCAAATAACTCTGGGGAGAATCACATTTATTCATCAAGTTCTGTTTAGATGTTGTCACTTGTTTACATTGCACAATTAGGCTCTAATTCCACCCTAGGCACATTCATCTGAACATATCTGCAAAGAGGTTCTAAACATACATTCTAACAAAAGTGCATAAAATCAAGGGAGGAGAGTACTGCCACAATGCCTCTGTCTCCATAGGTACATTCATTTAGTCTTGGTAATATTATCTACGTAATATGAATGTATATCACACTACTGTGATGTGATACATGCAGTTGTATTTACATTGTTTTATTTGATTCTTTATTTTTAGTTCATTTTGGTTCTTAGCCATCCTGAAGGGCAATAAAGAAACAAACAGATAGACAAAGAGGCATATGCTTACATGCACAAACCACACAAATTATATAAATCACATCTAGAGAATGCTGTGAAATATTGTGATACACAAATGTGCCTGTGGGCAACAGAATCTGCAGTTCACATGTGATAAAAATATATCAGGTTTGGAAGATATTCAGTGCTCAGAAAGAAATATAAATGTGTTTGAAAATTCTTATACTGTAGCCAAAGTTTTCAAGGGTGCACTTCATGCACTGCAGGTGTCAAATTGTCACAACAACTAGTAGGAAGAACTCAGCAGCATACAATAGTGTTTGTAACCAGTATGCAGGTACAAACAATGGGGACAACCAACACAAGTGCCAGCAGGTCTGGTTTTAGCACTAAGAATTTGGATATTACTCCTTAATAATATCTATTTATTTATTTATTTATTTATTTATTTTATACCCCTGCCTTTTGCTGTAGCAATCCAGGTAGCTTACATCTAAAATCAAATACATAAAACTACCCCTACAATAAACAACAAAACAGTATAAGCAAGCGCAATTACCCCCCATTAAAAATACATTAAATACCAGTCTCAGTTAAAACTAGAGTTAAAACAATAAATACTACTTGTTTGGGTTTTTTTTCCTGCCTTTTTAATTAAAAACAATGGGCACTCTGGAGCAGAGCAAGGATATACGAAAATGTCTGATGGGGGGAGATCAAGATAGATAAGTAGTTTATTCCGGGTAGGCCTGCCAGAAGAGATCCGTCTTGACAGCTTTTTTAAAGCCATCTAAGTTGGTTATCTGATGGGTCTCTTCTAGCAAGGTGTTCCAGAGTCTGGGAGCGGTGGCGGAAAATGTCCTCTGGGAGGTTGCCGCCAATTTAGTTTTCATTGGTTGAAGCAGCTTCCTCCCAGAGGATCTGAGGGCACGGGGCGGATTATATGGAAGAAGGCAATCCCCTAGGTAGGTTGGATCCAGGCCATGTAAGGCTTTAAAAGTCATCACCAACACTTTATACTGTGTTCTGAAACCAATAGGCAGCCAGTAAAAGGATTTCAGAACAGGTGTAATATGATCACTCCTCGATGTTCCGGTGATCAATCTGGCTGCCATATTTTGTACTAGTTGTAGTTTCCGAGTTAGGTATAAACGTAGTCCCATGTAGAGTACATTGCAGAACTCAAGTCGTGAGGTTACCAGTGCGTGTACTACAGTTTCTGGGTCCCTTACGTCTAGGAAAGGGCGCAGCTGGCGTATCAGCCGAAGCTGATAACAGGCGCTCCTGATTGTCGTATTCACCTGATCTGTCATGTGAAGCGATGAGTCCAGGAGCACTCCCAGACTATGAACACAGTCCTTAGCGGAAAGCGTGACCCCGCCCAGGACTGGAGGTTGCAACCCAATACCTGGTTTGGGAGCCCCTACTGTAAGTATCCGTTTTGTCTGGATTCAGCTTGAGTTGGTTTTTCCTCATCCAGTCCATTACTGCTTCAAGACATTGACTGAGGGGAGAACTGCCATCTGCCATCATAGCAGCTGACCGAGACATGGAGAAATATATTTGGGTGTCATCAGCATATTGACAACACCCTGCCCCATGTCTCCTGATGATCTCTCCCAGCGGCTTCATATAGATGTTAAACAACATCGGGGACAGAATGGCACCCTGTGGAATGCCACATTTTAGCTCTGTTTTTGAGGAGCAGCTGTCCCTGAGTGACACCTTCTGGAACCTGCCTGAGAGGAAGGAATGGAACCACTGAAGTACAGTGCCTCTGATTCCTAACTCTCTCAGGCATTCCAAGAGGATGTCATGATCTATCATATCAAAAGCTGCTGAGAGGTCCAAAAGCACCAACTGGGTCATGCATCCCCTGTTGGTGCTAAGGCGCAGGTCATCTACCAGAGCGACCATGGCAGTCTCCACCCCATATCCAGGTCTGAAGCCGGTTTGAAATGGATCCAGAAAATTGGTTTAATCCAAGATCACTTGGACTTGAAGGGCGATGGCTCGCTCGATCATCTTGCTCAGAAATGCTTGCCTTGGAAGGGGTAGACCAAAGATTTGGGCTACATGCGTATTTGTTTTATCAAAAGCAAAAGGTTCACAAGGACTTTACAATCATTTTATTAGGAAATCTATATTGAAAGTCTGGTATAAATACAAAGAACGGTTATGCCCAAAAATTCCAATATGGGCTTCAATTCATGAGGCCTTTCATGGTAGGGAGGAAATATATCAAAATAAATGGGTAACCTATCAAGATCTAACAAATGTTAATTTAACTGAAGCTAAACTAGAATTCAAAAGATTAGAACAATTTATCAAAGAAGGCTATACTATGGGATGGTTTGTTTACCGCCAACTGAAAGAAAGATTTACTTCTGATTCTAAGATGATAGGAATAAGAACTGTTCAAAACGAATTCGAAAAAATATGGTATCTGATAACCCACACAAAATAGCTTTGTTCTATAAGAGTCTTTTGGAGAATGATCAAGAAGAAGAAGTGATAAAATACTATATGGTAAAGTGGTCACAAGACATAAATCAGAAAATAGACTTAGATCAATGGGATAAAAGTTGGAATATGACCTTAAATTATACCATCAGCTTTGATTTGCATGAAAATCTATATAAAATGCACCACAGATGGTATATAACCCCAGCTAAATTAACAAGAATATATAATGGCCTTTCAGATAAGTGTTGGAAGTGCAAACGAGAAAAGGGGACCCTGTACCATCTGTGGTGGAATTGTAAAAAAGCTAAAAGATACTGGACCACTATTCACAAAACTCTGGAGAAAATACTGTCAACCCAGATAAATATGGACCCCAAAATGTATCTATTGAATGTATGTGGGGATAAGAAATTGGAACAAAGATATGGGAAACTTATCTTCTATATGACTACCTGTGCCAGGATTGTTTTTGCAAGAAAATGGAAAAATGAAACAATACCACATCAAGAAGAATGGTTAAGCAGGTTACATGAACTGATGCAAATGGACAAATTAACCATAATGTTGAGAGGTCTGGATTGGGAAAAAATGAAAAAATATGGAGGCCGCTACTTAACTATATCAGTAATAGGGAAAAATGAAAGAATGGAAATATGAAGTAAAATAGGAAGAGAAGACTGAGTAATTTTGTGTTGGAAAATGACAGAAAAAATAGAGAACTGTTGTAATTGCTGTAATGATATATAATTAACGTGGATTTTTAAGTAATGTTAAGGTATACGAGGAAGAGAGGAACGTGATATATAGATAGATTTAATCTCAGTCTAAATCTTAGAATAAGAAGGAAGGTTGTTCTAAGAGCAAAGTATGGGTATGACTTGACTAAGGATCCAGGAAGTCAAGGATTTCTATTTTTTCCTCTTCTTTCTTTTCTTTTTGTCTTCTATGTCTTTTTTGTATTGTGAGTTGTCATGTGTTATGTTTTAATGTGTTGTTATTGTTGTATAATGTTTTTAATTCAATAAACCATATTGAAAAAATGGTAAATGAGAGACTGGTCTGTGATTTTTCAGGTCCAGGGGGTCCAGGGAAGGTTTCATCAGGAGTAGCCTAACGACTGCCTCCTTTAGACTTGATGGAACAATTCCTTCCCTAAAGGATGCATTGATGACCATCTTAAGAAAAGCCATCAAGGCATCACCCCCCTGGACAACCAGCCAAGATGGGCAGGGATCGAGGGAGCACGTCGTCTTCTTCACTTTTCCAAGGATCTTGTCCACATCATCGGTACTCACCGGCTCGAACTGATACAGTTTAATCTCAAAAACGGGTTTACTGGACACCTCACCAGTCACTTCTGCTGTAATTCCAGCATCTAAATCAGCTCTTATCTGAGAGATTTTATCTGCGAAATAGTTGTTAAAAGCATCACAACAGGCTCTCGTCAGGTTGAGTAGAGGGTTCTACAAAGAGGGAGCCTGTGTCAGCTCCATTACCACCCTAAACAGTTCTGCTGGACAAGATTCCGCAGACGCAATACGTGCAGAGGAGAAAGATTCCTGTGCTGCACATATTGCCTCTCGACAGGAACGAAGAAAAGTTCCTATGACAAGTCTTGTGAGATAAGAGTCAAGGTTTTTGCCAGATGCACTCTAATCACTGTCCAACCCGCTTCATATTCCTTAGTTCCTCTGTGAACCAGGGTTGACGATTTGGAGCAGGTTGGAAAGAATGCTTAGGAGCAATCGTGTCGATAGCCCTGGTAAGATTGGTGTTCCAAGTATTAACCAGGGCTTCAACATGGTCGCCGGCTTTACCAACCAAGGAACCCTCCAAGGCTCTCTGGAATCCAATTGCGGACCATTCTAATAGGTCCTCCACCCCGGTGGGGTGGACGGTGGCTCTTAGTCTAACCTTGACCAGGAAATGATCCATCCATGACAGTGCGGAGGTGTTTATTACCTCTGCCCACGGATATGCCTGTTCCATACTAAAGACCACATAGAGGGTATGACCCGTAGAATGTATTGGTCCAGAAACTAATTGGGATAGGCCCATGCCTGTCATGGAATCCATTAACTGCCAAGCTGCACTTCTTAAACTGGCCTCGAGTGGGATGTTGAAGTCTCCCAGAACTAAAAGTCTGGGCGACTCCAGCAGCAACTCCGAGACCAGCTGCGTCAGCTCAGATAGGGAGTCCGTTAGGAAACGGGGTGGACAGAATCCCTATGCTATCCCTAGTTTTCAGGCTCAGGTACATACTCTCGAAGTGGTCTGTTTTCCGGATAGGTATCCTGATCAAGGAAAAATTATCTTTGTGGACCAGAGCCACTCCCCCCCCGCCCACTTTCCCTTACCTTTATAGCCTTTAAAAAGGTATAGGAGGAGGCAAGAGTATTTCATATCACATTTCCATGGTTTACTTTTAAGAGTATTTCTTTTCCTGTGGGTCAACAGTAGATTTGATGCAGCTGGTATACCAAATCATGCCTATTTTCCAACTAAGGATTGTATCTCATAGGCTTCAATGACGTGCACAAAGACAGAAAATTGTGTTCTTTCCACAAGTTTCAATAAACTTTGCACAACAGATGTTGCTAATTCATCCTAATCAAAATCATACTGAAGCTTTTGAACATGCTAAGGGCCCATTCACACTAGGCAATTATAGCACTAGATCCCACTTTAACTGCTACAGCTGCATCCTGGGCTACGTAGTTTGGTGAGGCACTAGAGCTCTAAGTACCTTTGCCTAAACTGAAAATCCCAGTATTCCATAGGATGGAGCCATAGCAGTTACAAGTGCATCATAATGCTATATATTCTATAGTGTGAAAAGGCCCTTAAGGCTCTGTTTCAGTTCATTAGGAAAGACACCAACACAAAGGAGAGAGGTGAATGGGAAATTGAATGGGAAAGTCTGCTACCAGAAAGCTTTGTATGTATAGTTGTTGTTGTTGTTGTTGTATGCCTTCAAGTTCTTTCGACTTATGACGACTCTAAGGCAAACTTAATTACAAGGTTTTCTTGGCAAGTTTCTTCAGAGGGGGGTTGCCATTGCCATCCTCTGAAGCTGTGAGAGTGTGACTTGTCCAAAGTCACTCAGTGGAGTCCCATGTAGTGCAGTGGAGTCCTTATGATTGGAGCCAGTATCTTATCCCCCTGAAAATGCAGGATTTCCCTAGAATGTTCTTTGTGCAATGCAATCACTTTCTGGTTTCTGATTTTTTTTCTTTTTTTACAAAGAAATCCATGGAGGAAATTGGAAACGTTCCTTAATCCCCTGAACATTCCAGAATATGAAATCTTTCTCAGGCTCTGGAATTTCCTACCAAGGAAAGGTAGCTAATATTTTAGTCAAGCAGGCCTTGAGCAATTTTATTTATTCTTTTTATTTATCTATTTTAAATTTTAACGAACATCACTTGCTGAAGAAAATATTTTTAATTGAGTAAGTGCCATATTTTTCTTTTACAGGTGTGTTTTTCAATTGTGCCTTAAATTTTCATGCTTTCATTCATTTAGGTTTTGATCATGTTTTTGCTGTTTTATAAGCTGCCTTGTGTCCCCTTTGTGAGAAAAAGTAAAATAAGTATAATTAACATCATGGAGAGATTCAAAATATCATTTAGTACACTAAACGATGACAAGTGATAGATGACACTTTGAAGACAAGAAATATTTTTCTTCATACGAAAATAAAATTCATCTGTATTTAGAGTTCTTAGCCTTTCATGCTTTTCATCTTGAGATAGCCTGAATAGTTATGTGATATTTAGTTCTCCATCCTAAATATTTGCATTGACATATGTGCCTGCAACACTGGCATAGCATCCCTGTGTATCTGTCATATTTTATCAAATGTCATATTTTATAATACTGCCCTGGCAGATAGCTAAGAGTATGCCCTCCATCCCAGGTATTTTTTTGTTGTTATGGCAAGTTTTAGGATCAAACTGTTAATTCAATATAATGAGTGTTCCTTTGGGGTGTTATTTGGGAATGATTAGATGCCACTACAGAACCCCAGTAAAAGCTTTCCACAAATGTTTTGCTAAATTAACTTTCTTTAAAAAATGCAACTATTTGCAGCAAATAAATATTATAGCAATAGCAATAGCAAGCACTCCCTAAGCTAATTGCCCCTAACAATCTGAGTACTCATTTTAGCAACCTTGGAAGGATGCAAGCCTGAGTTGGGCCTGAGCCCCTTGGCTGGGATTGAACTCACAACCTTATGGACTCAAATATTACTGAGCAAACAGTCAAGAAACCCTGTGGGTATTGCAGTCAGTGGGATTATACTGGTAGGTAGCATAGCTTGAGGTGTGGGGTTACTAAGAAATTGAAGCAGTCAAAACAAGGAATGTTGTCATTTGGAAAGCTCATTTGAAAATGATATACAGCTGCACCTCCGTTTTTGTGGGGGATCCATTCTGGACACACACACCCCGCAAAAACAGAAAACCCAAAATATTCAAGCCCCATTTTATCCCCCTCCATTTCCCACCCATGAATGGGCGAGGGATGGAGTTTGAAGTCCGCAAAAACAGAGGGGCAACTGTACTTGCATAATTTTGTTTTTCTCTTCTGAGAGAATAAGATTACATTTCCTTTATGCCCTTATGCATACAAACAGAAAGTGTAAAGCTAGCCAATAAACAATTCTATGTTTAGTGAAAAGCCAGCCATTGTGATAATATCTCCTGGCTTCTCTGCTTCATAATTTTAGTTTAATCCTAGGAACATAATGTTTAATACAAAACAAGAGTTTTCATTGGGTTTAATATACTGTTTTGAGATGCTAATCCCTAATGGATGCTTTGGTCATTTATCTCTTGAGCAACAAACATAAGCCAGTAAGCATTCTAGCCAGATAGTAATCATAATAATGTAGGGTTTTAAAAAATGAAATATTTGAGACACTGCGTTAAACCTTCCCCCATCTTTTTAGAATCCCAGTATGCCTTAAAATCTCTCCTCACGTCTTTAGATGTCTGCCTTTCACTTTTGCTGACTGAAATGTCTAGACATCCAAATTAAGGACTGACCAATAATCAACTGAATAAACTGATCTCTCCGCATACAAGGTTAACATCACACATAGACTTACCCACACACACTTCCAACCTGCACTAAGCTTGAGACATTTATTTGTGCACAAAAATATTGATGTTGCTAAGTGATAATGCTGCTGGTCGCTAGCAGAAAGTCTTGTTTGTTTGTTTGTTTGTTTGATCTCCTCTCTCTCATATGAACAATGCAATAGTGTTGCAAAGCAGTAGGAAATATCCAGACGTCCCAATTTAATAAAACAGTGCACTACTAGCTGATCGCACCTTTCTTCTAGGCTCTTCTAAACAGGGGGGAATATACTAGTAATCTTATAGCCTTTGTATATAAAAAGGCAAAAAAAAAAAAAAGAGTCCAGATATATACCATCAGAATATAACTGATGCAGAGCCAGCATAGTGGTTTGAATGTTGGACTAGGACTCTGGAGATCAGGGTTCAATTTCCCACTCAGGAATGGAAACCCAATGGTTGACCTTGGGGTAGTCACACACTCTCAGCCTGAAGCGTCTTGTAGACATGAAACAAGATCAAAATATAAGTGATTATATACATATACATATACCGTACATGTACATATATATATACATATATCCATACACGGATGGACAGGGTGCTTACCTGTAACGGTATTTCTTCGAGTGGTCACCTGCGAATTCACACAAATGGGTTATTCTGAACCTGCACAGAGCCATTCATAACCTTCTTAGAACTATTAGAAGCATTTTGGCAGCAGCCCTACCAATCTCCAACTGCCTTATTGGCCAGTTTCCCACCTAAATCCTTAGTTCCATGGATGCCAAAGCAGCAGCCCAGAATCAAAGGAGAGGCAGGGCACCATTCTGAGGGGAGGATGGGCGAGATTGGTGTGAATTCGCAGATGACCACTCAAAGAAATACCATTACAGGTAAGCAACCTGTCCTCCTTCTTTGTGGTCTCTGCGAATCATACAAATGGGTTAAACCAGGAGTAGGCAACCTAAGGCCCAGGGGCTGGATGCAGCCCCTCGAGGCCTTTGGAGTGGCCCCAGGCCGGTCCTGCCGCCGCCTCCACCACCACCACCCCCCACCGCCGCCCCCTGCCATCATGATATTGATTATTGTTGTTATTACTTGTTCTTGGGGTTTTCTTGGCAAAATCTCCACAGAGGTTTTGCCATGGTTTTTCTGGGGCTGAGAGAGTGTGCATGCATATTTTTTAATTATTTATTTATTTTTGGTGCTTCGGCCCGCCAATTGTCTGAGGGACAGCAACCCGGCCCCCAGCTCAAAAAGGTTGCCTACCTCTGGATTAAACTGACAAGCTTTGGTCAGTGGAGAAGGGAGTGCCATGCCACATAAGACAGCACATTGCCCCAAACAAAATCACTATTTGTGAATCCGAGCCCAAAGCATGTAAATATAGGGACGAACAGTCCCGCTAATATGATGACTCTACGTGAGCTGAGCTGAAATTTCAATACCAAGACATAGTGGAAACAGTCACCATTGCAGGTGAGAACATGCACAGTGGCAGAAAAAATAGGCTTGCCATCTAACCCATATGTTGCACAGACTGGTGATAGACCTTGATGGTCCGTGATAATGTGATAGGTATATGACTAAAGTCAAGAAAAACCTCTGTCCTAGACAGCACAGGTTTGTTAACAATGGAAATTATGCCAAAGCTATCCAGTAGGTAGGTGGTGTGAAAGCAAAAGAAGTTCACTACTGTAAGCGGTAAAGGAATAGTAGATAAATACTGCAACGAGGAGGCAAGGTATACAGACTCTGATCCAAGGAAATGAATGGAAGCCAACATGAAGGGCAACAGACTTGCAACTTGCACAGGTCATGACATTGGCAATCGTGGGAAAAGGGCTTACCAAGCCCTCAAAATTGAAGATGTCTTTCAAGTGGAAAAAGAGCAGTGACGTAATAAAGCCTCCCAAAGCCATATTGTTTGAAGATTGTGGCATCGACAGACAAAGCTTAGAACACTAAATAGTCTACAGCTAAGTGTCCCCTTGAACATAAAATGTGAAATAGACTCTCTGTGCTCGGCAATGAGATGGTTGGGCGTAACCAGAAAAGGTGGCAGAAAACAAGTGCCTGCACGGCAAGTGGGCACTAGGACGTCTGGATAGTCCATTTATACAGAGAGAGCCAACGGCATCAAACTGGAGGAAGCTCTAGTAACAATTTCTGGAATAGCGATAGACATCAGAGAGGAGGAATAGTACCTCATCTAGTCACAACAAAACACTGACAACAGGGAACAGTGAGAATATCGCAATATCCAATTGTTGTGACCCACAAGACATGCTGTGTATGAACATAATGTTTCAGGCTATAAACATGAAACATGTAGTTATTGGTGAAAATACCAGAGAAAATAACAGTGGCTGGTGTAATGACTAGAAGAGTAGTCATAGCATTATACAAGGAAAGGGATTCCACACTGTCATGTAGAAAGAGATCCCTGTGGAAATGTTATCCAATCCCGTGATGTCGTGCAGAGGTCGTATCAAGGATAACATGGCTTGGCAGGAACAGTGAGAACTGATAAGCAACAGCATACAAGGAGTGATATGGTGTCGATTCATCATGAATGGGTCATAAGAAGAAGAATTTTAGAACAGGGGAGTTGGAATAGTTCTTAAGAGCTGCAAAGTCCAGTTCCTAGCCAGCTCTATCGTATAGATCCGGGGTGTGTGATGAAGCATAAAGTACACTGTGACAGGGCACAATAATGGGGGGGGGAGCACAGGCTTCCCTGCACGGAGAGAGAACTCCCAGGACATTTGTAGAGTGCATAGTTAGCCTTGGCAGGATTGCACCTGAAATATCGCCACCTCACCAAAATGATGCCTTGAGACCAGAGGTTCAGGAGAACCAAGATGTTATGATATCAGTCAGCCTGGAGAGATGGGACAAGTATGCACATCTCAAGATTTTGAAGTGTCCACAGGGGTGGACAAATCTGTGAAATGGAGGCTCAAATTGGAGGGATGTCCCCTGAGCTGAACGAGTGATCACTGGTAGTGTCCCAAGGGACGAATTATAGGAGCCGCAATGGGCCTCGAAAGGAAGGGACAAACATGGCTCCGAGTTTGGCGGAGCGCTCGCAATTAGTGGCCCTTGGTACAGAGGGAAAAGCTATGGCACCAAATCAGGGAGAGAGTGAGCCAGTAGTGCACCTTGACACAGAGGGAATAATCATAGTTCCAAATTGACAAAGAGCTTGGTGGTAGTTGACCTTGGTTTAGAGCAGGGACCGGCAACCTTTTTGAGACCTGGGCAGGTCTCCACCAGCCCAGGTCTCGGCTGGGCCAAGGGGGGGGGTAATGACGGT